>OX030995.1:15000-10015000 GCA_943735965.1 Eupithecia abbreviata
AAATTAATAGTTTCCCCTCCCCCCCTTTACCCCCTCCTTTGGTAAAACCCCCCTCATAACCTAATCTTAAATTATATCCTGTCCAAATATTTTTACCTCAAAGTCCCTATTTTTCTCCCCAAAATTTCTTTTGTATTTCCCTCCCTCTCCCCATATTTCCCCCCCAATTAAATTTAGAAACCCAAAACCCATTTATCTCGGGAACGGAGCAAGATAGCTCAGTTTTGACCAAAGAAGTTTCCCATATTTGGGTTTCTGATTTGACCCCCCCCCCCTCAATTTCCCCCACCCCCCCTAAAGTTCAAGCCTCATATCTCTCTAACCGATACACCAAATTTGACGGCGTTTTTTGCGCGACATAGAACGTAAGCAACCTTATAATTTAGCTTTATAAAAAATATATAATATAAAACGGGACTCTAGGTAGAGTCTAAAAATTTTTTTTGTTTTTTGACTGGAAGTTATTCCATACTTGTTAGTATTTACCTGTGCACTTACCTGTGTACTGACGCTGGCTCGCTGAAGTCTCTGGAACCTGAAAAAGGAAATATATAGTTAAATTATTTAGACTCAACCAAAAAATATTTTTGGTTTTTTCATAGTATTAATTGTTTATCTGAAGTTGACGCTCTTTACACGTCATACTTCAAGTTTGACGAGTCCTACCCCATATGACTACTATAAGAACCCCAGACTCCAAGTCTGTGCCGGCCGCTGGCAAAACCGACATGTCGCAGGACATTATCGATATAAGTGACGTGACAGAAAGGGCCGGCCCCTCGACATCGGCGGAAGATCAGCGAAACAAGGTGCGGCTGAGTGTAGATGCGTTCGATGCTTTGTCTTCGGTGACACCACCTGCACCTAAGAAGACCTTGAGCCAACCGGGGCAGCCAAAGACCAAATCGGTTTTGACTTACCCCGCGCACAAAGACAGCTCTTCGAAGGCAAGAGCGGGGACTTCACAGACAAGCGCTGAGGGGTCCCCGAAGACAAAGTATTTGACCCGAACAGCCGAGGCCAAAGCCTGTCTCTGCAAGGCCAAAACCAATCTTGAAATCAGCCGCAACTTAAAAAGCGAAATCAAGATCAAGGTTCTGGAGGCCGTCGATAGACTATATTGCTTGGTAAAGGAGTCAGAGGAAGCTAGAGCGACAACTCTACCAGCCTCGCATAAAGCTCCCGACGTCAAAGTAAAAGAGGGTAAGAAGAACGAAGAGGAAAAGAGTTTAGAAACGACAGAGAAAGGGGAAGAATTGATAAAGAAGATAGAGGAGCACGGAAGGTTTCTCGAAGATCACAAAAAGGAAATGGAAAGACTGAGGGAGACGCTGAAAACACAGCAGGAGTGGTACACGAGTAGAGGCTCCTACGCGAGTGTAACAGCGGGCTCTCCTAACAAACAAGAGTCAGAAAACACCGCCATGCACTCTATCATTGTTTCCTCTACGAATGACCAGGAAACAGGGGATCAAGTCTTTGAGAGAATCAGGAATGTTGTAAACGCAAAAGAAGAAGGAGCAAGAATTGACAGGATAAGGAAAGCAAAAGACAGGAAGATAATAGTAGGATGCAAAAACGAGGAAGAGCTAAGAAAGATAAAGGAAAGAATAGTGGAGAGGGAAGGACATCTTAGCGTGGAGGACATCAAAAACAAGGACCCGCTCGTCATCCTATACGGTGTCCTACAGAGCAATACGGATGATGATGTGATGAAAGCCATCCGTACGCAGAACGGGCATCTACTGAGGGGTGTGAGCGGCGACGACGACCGTATGGAAGTACGCTATCGTCGTAGAGCGAGAAACCCCCTCACCTCCCACATCGTAATAAAGGTGTCGCCCCGACTCTGGCAAAGTCTGACCGGCGCAGGGGCCTTGCATATCGATATGCAAAGGGTCAGAGTTGCCGACCAGTCTCCCCTTATACAGTGCTCGCGCTGTCTAGGGTATGGACACGGGAAGCGATTCTGCCCCGATGCAGTCGATGTGTGCGGCCACTGCGGTGGGGCACACCATAAAATGGAATGCCCTGATCTGCTGAGTGGAATCCCTCCCTGCTGCGTAAACTGCAACAAAGCAAAGGCTGCAAAAACTGATCATGGCGCCTTTAGCAACGAATGTCCGGTGAGACGCAAGTGGGAGGCATTTGCGAGATCCACCGTGGCTTATTGCTAAGGGCGTCCAGTATAAGATCATACAAGCAAACCTCAATAAGAAGCAGTTAGCAACCGATGAAGTCTTTCTTGAGGCCACAAAGGTTAAAGCCGCAGCACTCCTCCTGCAGGAACCCTATGTTGGAGCCCCAAAGAAACTAAAGGCATACCCAGGCGCTAGGATTTACCAGAGCACGGAACAAGGCGAAGGGATGGTGAAGGCGGCAATCGCAGTATTGGACTCTACCTTGGACGTTATCCAATACCCACAGCTCACCACCAACAATATCGCCGTAGTAGGGATCCGAACTAGCGCCTGGGAGATCAATCTGGTTTCCATCTACTTAGAGGGAACAGAGCCCCTAGAACCATACATAGAGCATCTATGCAGGCTGATAGAGAAACTGGGGTCAACGAGGCTGATTGTTGGAGGAGACACAAATGCCTGGAACACCTGGTGGGGTAGCGCCAGGACAAATGCTAGGGGGGAGGAGTTAATGAAGTTCCTGGATGATAGGGGGCTTCAGGTGCTCAACATTGACTCCATACCGACCTTTGACACGGTGAGAGGGGACAGAAGGTACGTCAGCCATGTAGACATCACAGTCTGCTCGGAGGATATGCTCACTCTCGTTGATGGATGGAGAGTAGTGGAGAATATGACGAGCTCGGATCACAACGGTATTACATTCAACATACAATTACACAAAGCATGCGGAACTCAAATAACACGCACAACAAGGCTCTACAACACAAAAAAGGCAAATTGGTCTCAATTTCATGAGAAATTGACCCAATTTAAAAAAGACCACGACCTTACAAACACAAAAGTAGAGCAAATACACAACATTGAACAAATAGAAGCAGTTATACACACATACACTCAATCAATAACACACGCATGCACACATACTATACCTGCAAAGAAACACACACAAGTACTTACCATACCGTGGTGGTCCAAGAAACTCGCACAGCTGAAAAAGGAAGTTGCCACCAGAAAGAGAAGAATCCGATGCGCTGCGCCAGTCCGGAGGCCGGGAGTCATTGAAGAGTACCTGGAAAAGAAGAGAGAATATGAGTTAGAGGCAAACAAGGCAAAGGTGGAGAGCTGGAAGGACTTTTGCTGTAAACAGGATAGGGAGGGAGTATGGGAGGGGATTTATAGGGTTATAGGCAGGACCAGAAAAAGGGAGGAGGATATGCCTCTTCAGGTTGAAGGCAAAGTGCTTGACGCTAGAGGCTCCGTGAAGGCCCTGGCTGAAACATTCTATCCAGAGGACCACAAAGATAGCGACAATGCTGAACACCGCAGAATTAGAGCCGAAGCAGAGAAGGTGAATAGTCAGACGCAAGATGAATCCTGTGACCCGCTATTCACGATGACAGAGCTAAAAACTGCGGTAATTCATTTAACCCAAAGAAGGCACCCGGAGCAGATGGTTTCACGGTAGATATATGCGTAGAGGCCATAAAGAACGACGCGAATATGTTCCTTACCATTCTCAACAAGTGCCTAGAACTCGCCTACTTCCCAGAGCCATGGAAGAAGGCCACGGTGATAGTTCTGCGGAAGCCCGGGAAGGAAAGCTACAATACCCCGAAATCCTATAGGCCAATCGGGCTCCTCCCAGTGTTAGGCAAAATCTTCGAGAAGGTGTTGGTCACCCGGATTAAGTTCCATCTTTTACCTAAAATTAGTACTCGCCAGTTTGGATTCATGCCCCGAAAGAGCACCGAGGACTCCCTCTATACCCTAATGCGATATATAAACAGTAAATTGGATCAGAAGAGATTGTTAACGCTCGTGTCGTTGGATATAGAGGGGGCCTTCGATAGCGCCTGGTGGCCCGCAATTCGAGTCCGACTGGCAGAGGAAGAGTGTCCAGTAAATTTAAGAAGGGTGATCGACAGTTATCTTCAGAATCGACGAGTAAAGGTTCGCTACTCTGGAGAGGAGTACGAAAAGCCAACGGGAAAAGGTTGTGTGCAGGGGTCGATAGGCGGTCCAATTCTTTGGAATCTCCTCCTAGACCCACTTTTAAGAGAGCTGCATGGTAGGGGTGATTACGTGCAGGCATTCGCGGACGATGTGGTGCTTGTCTTCGATGGGGAGACCTCGCAAGAGATTGAGAGGCAGGCCAACGCCGCACTCGGGACGTTCAGACGTGGGGAATCCGAAATAAGCTTAAGTTTGCGCCACATAAAACGATGGCTATGGTCATAACGCGAAAACTTAAACACGATACCCCACGTCTTAGCATGGGCGGGTGTGACGTTGGTATGTCCAGAGAAATCAAATTGCTGGGACTCACGATCGACGACAAACTAACATTCAACTCGCACGCCGCGAATGTTTGCCGTAAAGCACTAAACTTTTACAAGCAGCTCTCTAGAGCAGCAAAAGTTACCTGGGGCCTACAGACGGAAGTGATTAGGGTCCTTTACACGGCAGTGGTAGAGCCCACTATCATGTACGCTGCAAGTGCATGGGCGCCTGCAACAAACAAGATCTGTGTTAGGAAAGAGCTGGAAACGGTGCAACGTGGCTTCGCACAGAAGATAATAAAGGGCTACAGAACTGTCTCCCTAACCTCTGCACTATTACTCGCTGGGTTGCTTCCATTGGACATCAGAATCCGGAAAGCAGCCTTGCTTTATGAGACGAAGAAAGGTCACACCCAGCGAGTAATAGGAGACCGAGACATCGAGACACTGTTGCCATACGAAGCCATGCCACACCCAGCGCTGCAGCTAGAGTTATCATTCACCTGCCTGGTGGACGAGGCAGCATTGAACCAGAACCTCAACAGTTGCCTGAACATATTCACAGACGGAAGCAAGATCGAGGGAAAAGTTGGCGCCGCATTATCGATTAGGGAAGGTTCCACCGAGATTGGTACCCGCAAATTGAGGCTGGATGAATGCTGCACCGTCTACCAGGCGGAGTTGCTGGCTCTGGCTGAAGCCACAAAAGAAGCGCTCAAAAGGCGGAAAACAAGCTGCAGCATTTTTAGCGACTCACGTGCAGCCCTCGAGACTGTTACTAACTTAAGTTCTCCCCACCCCCTTGCAGTCCAAATTAGAACACGCATACGTGAGCTTAACCAAGACGACAAAATACTGAGCCTATTTTGGATAAAAGCTCACGCGGGATTGGAGGGGAACGAAAGAGCCGACGAGCTTGCAAAATGTGCAGCGCTGCAGCTGAAAACCAAGCCGAATTATAATAGCTGCCCACTTTCATTCGCAAAGCGAGAAATCCGACAGGACTCGCTTTGCGAATGGAATCAACGCTACGTAAACGCAGAACAAGGTGCGGTCACAAAAGTGTTCTTCCCGAGTGCCATAAGGGCGTACCGACTCGTCAAAACTCTATCACTAAGTCCTATCATAGTCCAACTCTTCACAGGTCACGGTGGATTCTCCTCGTACTTGCATCGGTTTAAGTGCAAGGACAGTCCATCGTGTCCTTGCGACCCAGAGGTAGAAGAAAGCGTCCTGCACATAATAACGAATTGTCCCAGGTTCGAAAGAGAAAGATATGAGGCAGAACAAGAATTGGAAACAATTATAAATAAAGAAAATTTGTGTAAAATATTAGAAGATAAGAATATAAGATATAAATTTGTAGATTATTGTGAAAAAATTGTAAAAATAGTTATAAGTAAAAATAAGTAGAAATAAGGAGCCACAATTTTATAATTTTGTTATATTAATATGTGCCCTATAAAAAGATTGTAGATTAAGTAAGATGAAAATTTTATGAAAATAAAGAAATCGTCAACCTGTCTCTTAATGCCCCTGTAAATAAAGTAGAAGGAAAATAACCTACATAGAGTAATTAAGTGTATGATTTGAGACGAACAAAAGAAAGATATCGTATGAAGAATGGAAGTACGAGAAGAATAAAAATGAGAACTGGAATGAAAGATAAATGGAAACCAGGTCCCTGGTTAAGCTAGGGGTAGGATAGCTCGCGGGCCGGGACATAGCTCCCGGACAGGAAAAAAAAAAAAAAAAAAAAAAAACCTAACCTAACCTAACCTAACCTAACCTAACCTAACCTAACCTAACCTAACCTAACCTAACCTAACCTAACCTAACCTAACCTAACCTAACCTAACCTAACCTAACCTAACCTAACCTAACCAACAAGTGCTTGGAGCTGAGCCTATTCCCGAAGATCTGGAAGGATGCCACGGTGGTGGTAATCAGAAAGCCCGGAAAGGCTACATACACAGATCCCAAGTCATACAGGCCAATCGGCCTGTTACCAGTTATGGGGAAGCTACTTGAGAAAATGATCGTGAGGAGATTGAAATGGCACCTTGTTCCTAGGACAAGCCCTCAGCAATATGGTTTTATGCCTCAAAGGAGCACCGAAGACTCCCTCTATGACCTGATGAACTATATACGCGGAAAACTTGAAGCAAAAAAACTAGTAACGATGATTTCACTGGACATAGAGGGAGCCTTTGACAGCGCTTGGTGGCCTGCCATCAGGACGAGGCTTGCAGAGGAATCGTGCCCGGTCAATCTCAGGAGGGTCGTTGACAGTTACCTACAAGACCGAAAGGTAAATGTTAGATACGCAGGGGAAGAGCACACTAGAAGCACGAATAAAGGCTGCGTGCAGGGATCGATCGGAGGACCAATACTGTGGAACTTGCTCCTTGATCCCCTGCTGAAGCAACTAGCAGCGCGGGGGGACTACTGCCAGGCCTTTGCAGACGATGTTGTGCTAATTTTCGATGGTGAAACTGCACTCGAGGTCCAAAGACGAGCCAATGCCGCTCTCGCCCATGTTCAGGGGTGGGGTGTCAAAAATAAACTGAAATTCGCACCTCACAAAACAAAGGCAATGCTTATTACTAGAAAGCTAAAGTTTGACACACCACTGCTGAGGATGGGGGGGATCGACATTGACCTAACCTCAGAAATTAAAATCTTGGGCCTCACCATCGATCACAAGCTGACATTCAATCAGCACGTCGGCGAGGCCTGCAGGAAGGCCCTCAACATATACAAACAGCTGTCTAGAGCGGCTAAAGTCAGCTGGGGACTACATCCAGAGGTGATTCGGCTGATCTACACGGCAACTGTAGAGCCCGTCATCATGTACGCAGCCAGTGCATGGGTTCAGGCTTCAAAGAAGCTAGGTGTGCAGAAGCAGCTGAACGCTGTGCAGAAAGGCTTCGCTCAGAAACTAACGAGGGCATATCGTACAGTATCTCTCAACTCGGCTCTGGTTCTGGCCGGGATACTGCCTCTTGACCTTAGGATTCAAGAGGCAGCCGCCCTGTATGAATCCAAAAGAGGAGTACCCCGGCCAGAGATGGACCTTGCGGACAGGGAGATAGAACGAGTTGTGAAGTGCGCCTCACTTGAGCACCCATCAGAACATATGTGCCTGGAGTTCATAAGCCTGGTAGACCAACAGCAAGTTGAAGACAACAACAAGCAGGCAGTTCGGATTTTCACCGATGGTAGCAAGATTGAGGGCAGGGTTGGAGCAGCGCTATCCTTCTGGAATAGTGAGACTGAAACCAAAGCCCTCAAAATCAAGCTATCATCGTACTGCACGGTATACCAGGCGGAACTCTTGGCCATATGTAAAGCTACAGAGCTCATCATCAAGCGTTCGGAATCAACATTTGGTATTTATAGTGACTCAAGGTCTGCTCTGGAAACCATCACAAACCAGGGCTCCCTCAACCCACAAGCAGTACAGACACGACGGAACATCAAACACTGTAAACTCCAGAATAAGGAAATTACCTTATTCTGGATTAAAGCACATGCAGGGTTAGAGGGTAATGAGCGTGCTGACCAGCTGGCAAAGGACGCCGCACTTAAGACAAAAAGAAAACCAGATTACGATCTATGCCCGGTATCATTCGTGAAGCGACAAATCCGTTTGAAATCGCTTGACGAATGGAACCGGAGATACAAGTTTGGCGAAACAGCCGCTGTAACCAAACTGTTTTTTCCGGACGCCATTGAGGCGTACAACATAACAAGAAAGCTTGAGCCAACTAGCGTCACGACACAGATTATGACAGGGCACGGTGGGTTCTCCGAATACTTAAACCGATTTAAGTGTAAGGAGAACCCATCGTGTATATGTGAACCCGGTAAAGACGAAACGCCGGCCCATTTAATACTTGAATGTCCTGTGTACGGTTCTGAGAGATACGAGCTAGAACAGTTGTTAGATGTTACGATAAACGCAATAAATATAAATACCATAATGAAAGACAAAAAGTATCGACCACTATTTTTAAACTTTTGTACAAAAGTGGCCAAACAAGCAATAAAAAGGAACAAAGAAGTCTAAGCAAAATATGATGAATATATATAATAACTATATATACAAGCATACATATGTAAAAAAGTAATAAAGAAACAAGTAATGTACATCAGAAGAAGTAGTATTAAATAGAAATAAAATATGTAACAAAAGAAAGCGTAAAAAGATTGAATAGAACTAAGATAGAATTAAGATAAATCACAAAACCCTGGAAACATGTAAACTAAATAAAATAAATATGTAAATAATATGTAAGCCAAATAAAACTGTGTAAACATAGAATAAGAAAATAAAATAATAGAATTAAGATTGAAAAACTGAATAATACAAATATAAGAAACCTAAACACCATCCTGATAGAGTAAAAACAGGCATGAATGAGATGGATAATAGAAAGATAAAGTATGAAGAATGGAAGTACGAGAAGCATAAATGTGAGAACTGGAATGAAAGAGTAGATTAGTGCAAACCAGATCCCTGGTTCAGCTAGGGGAAGATAGGAATAAAAAAAAAAAAAAAAAAAAAAAAAAAACCTAACCTAACCTAACCTAACCTAACCTAACCTAACCTAACCTAACCTAACCTAACCTAACCTAACCTAACCCAACCTAACCTAACCCAACCTAACCTAACCTAACCTAACCCAACAAAACCTAACCTAACGTAACCCCGATATATGCATGTACGCAAAAAGCAGCTGACCTTCGCACTGCATAAAACTAACGCTATGCTCATAACGCGTAAGCTTAAATATGACACACCACGCCTGAGCATGGGGGGATCGGCATTCACATGTCGGACGAGTTTAAGATCCTGGGGCTTACAATCGACAACAAGCTAACATTTAATAGCCACGCTGCAAATGTTTGCAAAAAGGCATTAAATCTTTACAAGCAGTTGTCAAGAGCCGCCAGGATCAGCTGAGGACTCCACCCCGAAGTCATTCGTATTATTTTCATTGCTGTTGTTGAACCGACGATCATGTATGCTTCAAGCGCCTGGGCTCCAGCGACCAGGAAATTGTGCGTCCAAAAACAGCTCAACGCTGTTCAGAGAGGCTTTGCTCAGAAGCTCACGAGAGCGTACCGCACAGTCTCTCTGAACGCCGCAGTGGTCCTGGCTGGGATATTACCGTTAGACCTAAGGATACAGGAGGCAGCCGCCCTGTATCTGGCTAAACGAGGGGTACCTGTTGATTTTACTTAATTTAAAAGTACCTGCAAAAGAAATAATCAACACTGGTATAATATGGTAGGTAGGTAGCTTTTAGTAGTCTACTTGGTGATTAGTGTTTTCGCCCTACCTCACTTCTCTGTTTAACTTCAAAGAGTACAGACGTATACCCCATATCTAAAAGTGGAAAATAAACTTGAGTTATATTTAAAATCCTCAAACAGTCGTTTTACTAGCAATATCTACCTATAATCTCCTAAAGGTTATGGGCCCAGACTAGCTTGCTAAAGTGTTGTGTAAATTATAAAAATAAAAGATAAAATTTCGATCTACCCAATATGGATCAAATAAAATCGAAGCGGAACATTAAGCCTTTCGAAGGCGAAAAATATAGCGTGTGGAAGTTTCGGATTCGTGCCTTATTATCTGAGATGGACGTTCTAAAAGTGATCGACGACTACGCTATCATACGTTCCAGTGATTGGGAGAAAAACAATCGAATTGCGAAGAGTATTATCGTGGAGTATTTGTCCGATTCCTACCTCGGATTTGCAAAGGAGGACAACACAGCGCGGGAAATTTTAAGAAGGTTAGACGAACTTTACGAACGGAAAAGCATCGCGACACAGTTGGCGTTACGTAAGAAGCTACTGGTGCTGAAACTACAAGGTGGCGAGCCCCTTGTAAAACATTTTGCACTTTTCGATGACCTCATTACCGAATTGCTTGCTGCGGGCGCAAAGTTAGAAGAAACCGACAAAGTTGCTCATTTATTTCTGACGCTACCCTCAACTTACGATGGCGTGATTACAGCTATCGAAACGCTGTCTGAGGATAACCTAACTCTGGCTTTTGTGAAAACGCGGCTATTGGATCATGAAGTTAAGCTCAAAAATGACTCGAGTGACACCAGTGCGAAAGTTTTACATGTAGAAAACAAAAGCGAATCGACGGGCCAAAAACGAAAGTTCGACAATACACAGAACCAAAGACAGAATAACTGGAGAGACAACAAGGCGCGAAAGAAGATGCAAAATAATAATGTAAAGTGTTATCACTGTGGACGCAAGGGACATAAAAGGAATGACTGTTTCTACTACAAGAAAAGCAATCCGAATCAGCAACAGAAATCGGAGAGGACAAGGACTGTTCAAGCGGTGGAAATCGACAAGTCTAATGAATTCTCTGGGTTTGCATTTATGGCCGGCGAATGTTCAAACCAGGACCAAGGAAACAAAATTACAGTTTTATTGGATTCTGGCGCATCGGACCACATAATAAACAGGGAAGACCTTTTCGTTTCTCACGTAGTTTTGCAACCACCACTTAAAATTTCGGTAGCTAAAAGTGGGCAATTTATTTCAGCTACAAAAAGGGGAACGCTTCGAGTTATTTCCAACTTGGGCATTCAAGGAACTTTGGAGAACGTGCTGCTTTGCGGCGAGGTGCCCTACAACCTTCTATCGGTCTCCAGGATGCAGAGCGCTGGCTACTCTGTAGTATTTGGACAGCACGGTGGAACCGATATACTCAAGGGCGGTAAATCCATTATGCAAAGTATGCCTGTAAATAATCTAATTTCTGTAGATTTTGATACTTGTGTTAACGTGACCGGCTCAGCTTCCCAAATGTTCACTAATAATAATAAAGACAGTTATAAATTATGGCATCAAAGACTAGGTCATATAAGTAAAGGTAAATTCTTAGAGCTGAAAAATAATGACATGGTTGATGACATTAATCAAATGAGTTCAGTAGCACCTAGTGATGAGTTATGTGAGGCATGCATCAATGGGAAGCAGAGTCGATTATCGTTCAACCAATGTAAAGACAAAAGTTATGTAAAGCGACCATTATTTATTGTACATTCTGATGTTTGCATTCCAATCACTCCATCAACTGTGGACAACAAAAATTACTTTGTACTTTTTGTTGATGAATATACTCATTATTGTGTGACGTACCTACTGACCTATAAATCAGACGTGTTTTCTGCCTTTAAAGATTTTGTAGCTAAAAGCGAGTCAAAATTCGACACTAAGGTTACTAACTTATATTGTGATAATGGCGGGGAGTATTTATCCACCGAAATGAAAAGTTACTGTGTCAATAAAGGTATCACTTATCATTTAACGGTACCTAGAACTCCGCAACAAAACGGTGTATCCGAGCGGATGGTTCGAACTGTAGTTGAAAAATCTCGTTCAATGATAAATGGTGCTCAATTAGACAAAGTATTTTGGGGTTTTGCTGTCTTAATGGCTGTTTACTTAATAAACCTTACACCAACTAAAAGTTTAAAATGTGCTAAAACACCATATGAATTGTGGCATAATAAAAAACCACAACTAAAGTATCTTAAGGTTTTTGGTTCAACTGTTTATGTACATAACAAAATGACAAAAACAAAGTTCGATGCAAAATCATGGAAGGGCATTCTTGTAGGTTATGAACCAAATGGTTATAAAGTTTGGGATCCTACCGGTGAAAAGTGTGTTGTAGTCAGAGACGTTATCGTAGACGAGACTTGTTTTGTGCAATCCAGGCCCGTTAAAGGACCTGAAGAGAATGTCGAAAATTCTCGTGACGAAACTGATAGTAGTTTGAAATCAGTGTCAATAAAGTCTCGGAAACCTGATGCCTCTAAATCAGATGTTGCGAAATCTGATGAGTATGTGTGCCCTAGTAAAATTCGTAAGGTAAACCATGATAATGTTGAACCAATGCCTGTAAGTAGTAATTCTGATCCTTTGTCTGATACGCAACAAAACACAGAAAACAATCGTGAAATGAGGAGGAGTGATAGGCTTAAAAGTCGTCCACATATAACTTATAATGAAAATGATGATGATGACGATTATTTAATGTGTGCTCAATCGATCATGTGTAAAGTGCCTTTATCGTTCGAGGAAATTCAAACTCGCGACGATAGAGCTTCATGGGAAGACGCGATTTAAAATGAGTTAAATTCTCATTCTGTAAACAAAACATGGACTATAGTACCACGACCAGAAGGTAAAAATATCGTAGATTGTAAGTGGATTTTTACGATTAAAAACGACGAATTTGGAAAACCTTTGCGTTATAAGGCGCGATTAGTAGCTCGAGGCTTCAGTCAGGAGTACTTAACCGATTATGATGAAATAATAATAATGACTTTTGCCCCTGTAGCTAGAATAGCTAGCTTCAGATTTTTGCTAAGTTTTGCCAACCAAAATAACTTGTTAGTTCATCATATGGATGTAAAGACCGCCTTCTTAAATGGCTATTTAAAGGAAGAAATATTTATGAAAATTCCTGAAGATGTGTCAAATAATAATAATAATAGTTATGTCTGTAAATTAAACAAGGCTTTGTATGGTCTAAAACAGGCGGCAAGATGTTGGTTCGAGGTATTTGAGCAATCGCTGAAGCAAGAGGGTTTCCAAAATTCTTCTGTAGATAGATGTTTATATGTACTAAACAATGGTGATGTTCACAAAAATATTTACGTAGTACTATATGTCGATGACTTAGTAATAGCATGCAAGGAAAATGAGAGAAAGATTAATTTTAAAAATCATTTAATGAGTAAGTTTGAAATGACTGATTTAAATGAAATAAAACTATTTTTAGGCATAAAAATAACTAGAAGCGATGGTAAAATAACTCTAGATCAAAGTGCTTACATAAAAACAGTTTTGAGTAAGTTCAATATGGAGGATTGCAAACCTGTAAATACACCCCTGGAAAATAAACTGAATTATGAGGCATTAAATTCAGAAGAAAAATACGACGCTCCCTGCCGGAACGTTATTGGTTGCTTGATGTATATAATGCTGTGTACTCGCCCTGATTTAAGCACAAGTGTAAATATATTACGTAGGTATACTAAATTCAATAATAAAGAATTGTGGCAGTGTCTGAAACGAGTGCTACGGTACTTGAAAGGCACAGTAGATTTAAAATTATGTTACAAAAGGTGTGAATACAATAATATTCTATGTGGCTATGTAGATTCAGATTGGGGTGGTCACGACACAAAAGACAGAAAGAGTACATCCGGGTATTTATTTAAAATGTTTGACTCTAGCCCAATAACCTGGAATACTAAAAAACAAATGTCTGTAGCAGCCTCCTCCACTGAGGCTGAGTATATGGCTCTATATGAAGCTGTAAGAGAAGCTCTTTGGCTTAAATCATTGGCAATCAGTATGTACATAGAAATTGATAAACCTTTAGTTATTTTTGAAGATAATAACGGCTGCATATGTATAGCTAATAATCCGACTAATCATAAGCGGACAAAACATATTGATATTAATTATCATTTCTCTAGAGAGCAGATAGAGAAAAATGTAATAACGTTAAATTACATTCCTACAGATCAGCAGCTGGCGGATGTGTTGACGAAGCCATTGCCTTCAGTCGCCTTTCAGGCGATGAGAAGTAAAATGGGTTTAGAATAATTGATTTTTCTGTCAATACATATAAATTAATTATTTGAATAATTAAGATTAGTCTGTTTTATACTTAGTTAAATAATGATTGGTCTGATTAGGTTTTACTGGGTTTCCCTAATCCTTGCAACGAATGTTGGACCATTACAAATGTACCCCAGAGAAGATATAGTGGGTATACGATCTGTTTAGGATGGTTTATGTTTATATAAAGAATATAAATTATTTTGATGATTATTTTTTTGAGGGGGCGTGTTGATTTTACTTAATTTAAAAGTACCTGCAAAAGAAATAATCAACACTGGTATAATATGGTAGGTAGGTAGCTTTTAGTAGTCTACTTGGTGATTAGTGTTTTCGCCCTACCTCACTTCTCTGTTTAACTTCAAAAAGTACAGACGTATACCCCATATCTAAAAGTGGAAAATAAACTTGAGTTATATTTAAAATCCTCAAACAGTCGTTTTACTAGCAATATCTACCTATAATCTCCTAAAGTACCCCAGCCGGCATTAATGGACAGAGAAGTGGAGCGGATGGAGGCTTATGAAAGATTGCCTCACCCGGCAGAACATATGCGCTTGGAGTTCGTAAGCCTGATGGACCGTGAGGACGTTGACAGTCATAACAACCAAACAGTACGGATTTACACAGACGGAAGTAAAATTGAAGGCAAAGTAGGTGCGGCATTGTCCTTTTGGGACAAAGACGCTGAGACCAAAGCCATCAAGCTGAAACTGTCATCCTACTGCATGGTCTATCAGGCGGAACTACTGGCCATATGGAAAGCCTCGTGGGAAATCCTGAAGCAGCCGGAACAAAGCTTCGGAATTTATAGTGACTCGAGGTCTGCATTGGAGTCTACAACAAATCCGAATTCCATCCACCCACTAGCTGTTGATATCCGGAAAAACCTGAGGGAAATAAAAAACCGAAACAATGAAGTGGCACTGTTTTGGATCAAAGCCCACGCCGGATTGGAGGGAAATGAAAGAGCAGACCACCTCGCTAAAAATGCTGCCCTCAAACTGAAGAAAAAGCCGGACTACGATGTGTGTCCGATTTCATCTATCAAGAGACAGATCCGACAGGAGTCTCTTGATAGATGGAACCGGAAATACACGGCAGAAAGCACGGCTTCTACAACAAAGATCTTCTTCCCGGACGCTATTGAGGCATACAGGGTCGTGAGGAAATATGAGCCTACAAGTATCATGACGCAAGTGCTGACAGGGCATGGTGGGTTTTCTGAATATCTGACACGTTTCAGATGTAAGGAAAACCCATCATGCATTTGTGAACCCGAAAAACATGAATCCGCGGAACACATAATTTTCGAATGTCCCGTCTATAGTAGAGAGAGATATGAGGCCGAAAACATATTAGATTGCACAATAAACGTACAAAACGCAAACCTCATAATGAGTGACAAAGACAAAAGATTTAAGTTTATAGATTTCTGTACAAAAATAGCAAGTAAGGTAATAAATAGAAATAAATAGTTAGATAATATATGAATTTACACATATTATTGAATATGAGTAAAATGCATAAAATAAATACTGTCGAAAAGATATCGGTATGTACTGATATCTCTATTATAAGTAAAATGTGTACTAGACTTATGTTTTGTTTCAAATGTAAGATATAAAATATAAAACCCATATTTGTCCTTAAAATCCTGTAGAAAGTAAAATAGAACGTATTAGAATTAAGAAAGTTATTATATAGACATTATATATTATACAGACAGAAACAATAAAGATAAAACCTTTTTCGCAAGTAAATATTAAAAGCATCTGAAGACTCTGGTAACGCCAGAGGATCATCATGTAGGCTAGCTCGCGGGCCGGGACATAGCTCCCGGACAGGAATAAAAAAAAAAAAACCAAACCTAACCTAACCTAACCTAACCTAACCTAACCTAACCTAACCTAACCTAACCTAACCTAACCTAACCTAACCTAACCTAACCTAACCTAACCTAACCTAACCTAACCTAACCTAACCTAACCTAACCTAACCTAACCTAACCTAACCTAACCTAACCTAACCTAACCTAACCTAACCTAACCTAACCTAACCTAACCTAACCTAACCTAACCTAACCTAACCTAACCTAACCTAACCTAACCCAACCTAACCTAACCCAACCTAACCTAACCTAACCTAACCCAACAAAACCTAACCTAACCTAACCCCGATATAGGCATGTACGCAAAAAGCAGCTGACCTTCGCACTGCATAAAACTAACGCTATGCTCATAACGCGTAAGCTTAAATATGACACACCACGCCTGAGCATGAGGGGATCGGCATTCACATGTCGGACGAGTTTAAGATCCTGGGGCTTACAATCGACAACAAGCTAACATTTAATAGCCACGCTGCAAATGTTTGCAAAAAGGCATTAAATCTTTACAAGCAGTTGTCAAGAGCCGCCAGGATCAGCTGAGGACTCCACCCCGAAGTCATTCGTATTATTTTCATTGCTGTTGTTGAACCGACGATCATGTATGCTTCAAGCGCCTGGGCTCCAGCGACCAGGAAATTGTGCGTCCAAAAACAGCTCAACGCTGTTCAGAGAGGCATTGCTCAGAAGCTCACGAGAGCGTACCGGACAGTCTCTCTGAACGCCGCATTGGTCCTGGATGGGATATTACCGTTAGACCTAAGGATACAGGAGGCAGCCGCCCTGTATCTGGCTAAACGAGGGGTACCTGTTGATTTTACTTAATTTAAAAGTACCTGCAAAAGAAATAATCAACACTGGTATAATATGGTAGGTAGGTAGCTTTTAGTAGTCTACTTGGTGATTAGTGTTTTCGCCCTACCTCACTTCTCTGTTTAACTTCAAAGAGTACAGACGTATACCCCATATCTAAAAGTGGAAAATAAACTTGAGTTATATTTAAAATCCTCAAACAGTCGTTTTACTAGCAATATCTACCTATAATCTCCTAAAGGTTATGGGCCCAGACTAGCTTGCTAAAGTGTTGTGTAAATTATAAAAATAAAAGATAAAATTTCGATCTACCCAATATGGATCAAATAAAATCGAAGCGGAACATTAAGCCTTTCGAAGGCGAAAAATATAGCGTGTGGAAGTTTCGGATTCGTGCCTTATTATCTGAGATGGACGTTCTAAAAGTGATCGACGACTACGCTATCATACGTTCCAGTGATTGGGAGAAAAACAATCGAATTGCGAAGAGTATTATCGTGGAGTATTTGTCCGATTCCTACCTCGGATTTGCAAAGGAGGACAACACAGCGCGGGAAATTTTAAGAAGGTTAGACGAACTTTACGAACGGAAAAGCATCGCGACACAGTTGGCGTTACGTAAGAAGCTACTGGTGCTGAAACTACAAGGTGGCGAGCCCCTTGTAAAACATTTTGCACTTTTCGATGACCTCATTACCGAATTGCTTGCTGCGGGCGCAAAGTTAGAAGAAACCGACAAAGTTGCTCATTTATTTCTGACGCTACCCTCAACTTACGATGGCGTGATTACAGCTATCGAAACGCTGTCTGAGGATAACCTAACTCTGGCTTTTGTGAAAACGCGGCTATTGGATCATGAAGTTAAGCTCAAAAATGACTCGAGTGACACCAGTGCGAAAGTTTTACATGTAGAAAACAAAAGCGAATCGACGGGCCAAAAACGAAAGTTCGACAATACACAGAACCAAAGACAGAATAACTGGAGAGACAACAAGGCGCGAAAGAAGATGCAAAATAATAATGTAAAGTGTTATCACTGTGGACGCAAGGGACATAAAAGGAATGACTGTTTCTACTACAAGAAAAGCAATCCGAATCAGCAACAGAAATCGGAGAGGACAAGGACTGTTCAAGCGGTGGAAATCGACAAGTCTAATGAATTCTCTGGGTTTGCATTTATGGCCGGCGAATGTTCAAACCAGGACCAAGGAAACAAAATTACAGTTTTATTGGATTCTGGCGCATCGGACCACATAATAAACAGGGAAGACCTTTTCGTTTCTCACGTAGTTTTGCAACCACCACTTAAAATTTCGGTAGCTAAAAGTGGGCAATTTATTTCAGCTACAAAAAGGGGAACGCTTCGAGTTATTTCCAACTTGGGCATTCAAGGAACTTTGGAGAACGTGCTGCTTTGCGGCGAGGTGCCCTACAACCTTCTATCGGTCTCCAGGATGCAGAGCGCTGGCTACTCTGTAGTATTTGGACAGCACGGTGGAACCGATATACTCAAGGGCGGTAAATCCATTATGCAAAGTATGCCTGTAAATAATCTAATTTCTGTAGATTTTGATACTTGTGTTAACGTGACCGGCTCAGCTTCCCAAATGTTCACTAATAATAATAAAGACAGTTATAAATTATGGCATCAAAGACTAGGTCATATAAGTAAAGGTAAATTCTTAGAGCTGAAAAATAATGACATGGTTGATGACATTAATCAAATGAGTTCAGTAGCACCTAGTGATGAGTTATGTGAGGCATGCATCAATGGGAAGCAGAGTCGATTATCGTTCAACCAATGTAAAGACAAAAGTTATGTAAAGCGACCATTATTTATTGTACATTCTGATGTTTGCATCCCAATCACTCCATCAACTGTGGACAACAAAAATTACTTTGTACTTTTTGTTGATGAATATACTCATTATTGTGTGACGTACCTACTGACCTATAAATCAGACGTGTTTTCTGCCTTTAAAGATTTTGTAGCTAAAAGCGAGTCAAAATTCGACACTAAGGTTACTAACTTATATTGTGATAATGGCGGGGAGTATTTATCCACCGAAATGAAAAGTTACTGTGTCAATAAAGGTATCACTTATCATTTAACGGTACCTAGAACTCCGCAACAAAACGGTGTATCCGAGCGGATGGTTCGAACTGTAGTTGAAAAATCTCGTTCAATGATAAATGGTGCTCAATTAGACAAAGTATTTTGGGGTTTTGCTGTCTTAATGGCTGTTTACTTAATAAACCTTACACCAACTAAAAGTTTAAAATGTGCTAAAACACCAT
Source organism: Eupithecia abbreviata (assembly GCA_943735965.1). NCBI lineage: Eukaryota > Metazoa > Arthropoda > Insecta > Lepidoptera > Geometridae > Eupithecia > Eupithecia abbreviata. The sequence continues at coordinate 34,104 of OX030995.1, forward strand.
ATGAATTGTGGCATAATAAAAAACCACAACTAAAGTATCTTAAGGTTTTTGGTTCAACTGTTTATGTACATAACAAAATGACAAAAACAAAGTTCGATGCAAAATCATGGAAGGGCATTCTTGTAGGTTATGAACCAAATGGTTATAAAGTTTGGGATCCTACCGGTGAAAAGTGTGTTGTAGTCAGAGACGTTATCGTAGACGAGACTTGTTTTGTGCAATCCAGGCCCGTTAAAGGACCTGAAGAGAATGTCGAAAATTCTCGTGACGAAACTGATAGTAGTTTGAAATCAGTGTCAATAAAGTCTCGGAAACCTGATGCCTCTAAATCAGATGTTGCGAAATCTGATGAGTATGTGTGCCCTAGTAAAATTCGTAAGGTAAACCATGATAATGTTGAACCAATGCCTGTAAGTAGTAATTCTGATCCTTTGTCTGATACGCAACAAAACACAGAAAACAATCGTGAAATGAGGAGGAGTGATAGGCTTAAAAGTCGTCCACATATAACTTATAATGAAAATGATGATGATGACGATTATTTAATGTGTGCTCAATCGATCATGTGTAAAGTGCCTTTATCGTTCGAGGAAATTCAAACTCGCGACGATAGAGCTTCATGGGAAGACGCGATTTAAAATGAGTTAAATTCTCATTCTGTAAACAAAACATGGACTATAGTACCACGACCAGAAGGTAAAAATATCGTAGATTGTAAGTGGATTTTTACGATTAAAAACGACGAATTTGGAAAACCTTTGCGTTATAAGGCGCGATTAGTAGCTCGAGGCTTCAGTCAGGAGTACTTAACCGATTATGATGAAATAATAATAATGACTTTTGCCCCTGTAGCTAGAATAGCTAGCTTCAGATTTTTGCTAAGTTTTGCCAACCAAAATAACTTGTTAGTTCATCATATGGATGTAAAGACCGCCTTCTTAAATGGCTATTTAAAGGAAGAAATATTTATGAAAATTCCTGAAGATGTGTCAAATAATAATAATAATAGTTATGTCTGTAAATTAAACAAGGCTTTGTATGGTCTAAAACAGGCGGCAAGATGTTGGTTCGAGGTATTTGAGCAATCGCTGAAGCAAGAGGGTTTCCAAAATTCTTCTGTAGATAGATGTTTATATGTACTAAACAATGGTGATGTTCACAAAAATATTTACGTAGTACTATATGTCGATGACTTAGTAATAGCATGCAAGGAAAATGAGAGAAAGATTAATTTTAAAAATCATTTAATGAGTAAGTTTGAAATGACTGATTTAAATGAAATAAAACTATTTTTAGGCATAAAAATAACTAGAAGCGATGGTAAAATAACTCTAGATCAAAGTGCTTACATAAAAACAGTTTTGAGTAAGTTCAATATGGAGGATTGCAAACCTGTAAATACACCCCTGGAAAATAAACTGAATTATGAGGCATTAAATTCAGAAGAAAAATACGACGCTCCCTGCCGGAACGTTATTGGTTGCTTGATGTATATAATGCTGTGTACTCGCCCTGATTTAAGCACAAGTGTAAATATATTACGTAGGTATACTAAATTCAATAATAAAGAATTGTGGCAGTGTCTGAAACGAGTGCTACGGTACTTGAAAGGCACAGTAGATTTAAAATTATGTTACAAAAGGTGTGAATACAATAATATTCTATGTGGCTATGTAGATTCAGATTGGGGTGGTCACGACACAAAAGACAGAAAGAGTACATCCGGGTATTTATTTAAAATGTTTGACTCTAGCCCAATAACCTGGAATACTAAAAAACAAATGTCTGTAGCAGCCTCCTCCACTGAGGCTGAGTATATGGCTCTATATGAAGCTGTAAGAGAAGCTCTTTGGCTTAAATCATTGGCAATCAGTATGTACATAGAAATTGATAAACCTTTAGTTATTTTTGAAGATAATAACGGCTGCATATGTATAGCTAATAATCCGACTAATCATAAGCGGACAAAACATATTGATATTAATTATCATTTCTCTAGAGAGCAGATAGAGAAAAATGTAATAACGTTAAATTACATTCCTACAGATCAGCAGCTGGCGGATGTGTTGACGAAGCCATTGCCTTCAGTCGCCTTTCAGGCGATGAGAAGTAAAATGGGTTTAGAATAATTGATTTTTCTGTCAATACATATAAATTAATTATTTGAATAATTAAGATTAGTCTGTTTTATACTTAGTTAAATAATGATTGGTCTGATTAGGTTTTACTGGGTTTCCCTAATCCTTGCAACGAATGTTGGACCATTACAAATGTACCCCAGAGAAGATATAGTGGGTATACGATCTGTTTAGGATGGTTTATGTTTATATAAAGAATATAAATTATTTTGATGATTATTTTTTTGAGGGGGCGTGTTGATTTTACTTAATTTAAAAGTACCTGCAAAAGAAATAATCAACACTGGTATAATATGGTAGGTAGGTAGCTTTTAGTAGTCTACTTGGTGATTAGTGTTTTCGCCCTACCTCACTTCTCTGTTTAACTTCAAAAAGTACAGACGTATACCCCATATCTAAAAGTGGAAAATAAACTTGAGTTATATTTAAAATCCTCAAACAGTCGTTTTACTAGCAATATCTACCTATAATCTCCTAAAGTACCCCAGCCGGCATTAATGGACAGAGAAGTGGAGCGGATGGAGGCTTATGAAAGATTGCCTCACCCGGCAGAACATATGCGCTTGGAGTTCGTAAGCCTGATGGACCGTGAGGACGTTGACAGTCATAACAACCAAACAGTACGGATTTACACAGACGGAAGTAAAATTGAAGGCAAAGTAGGTGCGGCATTGTCCTTTTGGGACAAAGACGCTGAGACCAAAGCCATCAAGCTGAAACTGTCATCCTACTGCATGGTCTATCAGGCGGAACTACTGGCCATATGGAAAGCCTCGTGGGAAATCCTGAAGCAGCCGGAACAAAGCTTCGGAATTTATAGTGACTCGAGGTCTGCATTGGAGTCTACAACAAATCCGAATTCCATCCACCCACTAGCTGTTGATATCCGGAAAAACCTGAGGGAAATAAAAAACCGAAACAATGAAGTGGCACTGTTTTGGATCAAAGCCCACGCCGGATTGGAGGGAAATGAAAGAGCAGACCACCTCGCTAAAAATGCTGCCCTCAAACTGAAGAAAAAGCCGGACTACGATGTGTGTCCGATTTCATCTATCAAGAGACAGATCCGACAGGAGTCTCTTGATAGATGGAACCGGAAATACACGGCAGAAAGCACGGCTTCTACAACAAAGATCTTCTTCCCGGACGCTATTGAGGCATACAGGGTCGTGAGGAAATATGAGCCTACAAGTATCATGACGCAAGTGCTGACAGGGCATGGTGGGTTTTCTGAATATCTGACACGTTTCAGATGTAAGGAAAACCCATCATGCATTTGTGAACCCGAAAAACATGAATCCGCGGAACACATAATTTTCGAATGTCCCGTCTATAGTAGAGAGAGATATGAGGCCGAAAACATATTAGATTGCACAATAAACGTACAAAACGCAAACCTCATAATGAGTGACAAAGACAAAAGATTTAAGTTTATAGATTTCTGTACAAAAATAGCAAGTAAGGTAATAAATAGAAATAAATAGTTAGATAATATATGAATTTACACATATTATTGAATATGAGTAAAATGCATAAAATAAATACTGTCGAAAAGATATCGGTATGTACTGATATCTCTATTATAAGTACTAGACTTATGTTTTGTTTCAAATGTAAGATATAAAATGTAAAACCCATATTTGTCCTTAAAATCCTGTAGAAAGTAAAATAGAACGTATTAGAATTAAGAAAGTTATTATATAGACATTATATATTATACAGACAGAAACAATAAAGATAAAACCTTTTTCGCAAGTAAATATTAAAAGCATCTGAAGACTCTGGTAACGCCAGAGGATCATCATGTAGGCTAGCTCGCGGGCCGGGACATAGCTCCCGGACAGGAATAAAAAAAAAAAACCTAACCTAACCTAACCTAACCTAACCTAACCTAACCTAACCTAACCTAACCTAACCTAACCTAACCTAACCAAACCTTTTTTTTTTTTTTTTTACGTGGGGAAATCCTTTGTGGATATCTACGGGCCCGGGGGGACCCATAGATTATGTCGGACTCGTCCTACCGACTAAAACCGCCACGTGTGATTCTCCTCATGCCGGCAGCCGGCCCTTCTGAATAGCCTAGCCGCTCTTTCCACTTTTCCCTTAGAGCTCGTCGCATCTGGAGCCTCCACGCTGGCTCTTCTCCCGGTGGTGGCGGATCCTGCCCTCTGAGACGGAGTTCCATGCGCCATTCATACGTCGCCGCATGGCACTCCGCCTCTAGGTCCCATGGAGGGGACCCTGCCAGCAAACACGCCGCCTCATAAGAGACGGTACGGTACCCACGAATGACTGGACACTTTGCCCATACTGCTCCACTACCCCGCGAGTCCATTTTAACTTCTCCAACCTTGATGGATTCTAGTGAGCAGCCACCCTGCCTTGCGATCGCATCGGCAACATCTTCAGAGGTAGCGGAGTCGTCCAGACCCACGATGCGCAACTCCGTGCAGATAGTCGGTCTCGAAACCCTCACCTCATCACCCAGTGACTCTCTCAGCTTTTGTGCGAAGGAGTCTGCCTTCTCGCAGCTGGTCGTTCCTGGCACTTCAAAGATGCGGGCGCCAGTGACCGTTTTGCGACATCTCAGTCCAGTGATGCCGCAGTCGGCAAGACTGATCTTCTGCCTTGCCTCGGTCAGCAATTTGGCGTACGTAACACCCTTCTCCACTGCTTCTGGCTGCAGCGTTATAACAACAGCCGAGGAGCGTGGAGAACGCAGCTTTCCTCCAACCTTTTTGGACTGAGCTATCTTAGTCGGCACCTTGGGATTCCCATTTTTCGGGCCCTCTTTGTTTTGGGCACCTCTCCTTTGTTTAGCGCCCCGCTTAGTCACTGTCGTCCAGGCATCCTCCGAGACCGGTACCGGTGGTGGGGGGTGGGGCACTGCCTTTTTTCCCTGCAATGACGGCTGGGCAGCATGCTTTGCCTGTACTTGCGGAGGCCCGGATTTTGGCTGCTGAGGATCTCTGCGATCAGCCGCAAGGGGTGGACGAAGGCGTTTCTCCGGAAGTAACCTTTCCTCGTAGATCTCCAGTCTTGCGTTCAATAAGCCTCCCACTTGCAGCATGATTGAGCGCGTCAGCTCGTCCACCTGGATATCTCCAGAGGAGACTGCCTCTTGCACCTCCATCTGTCCCGGCAGGGCAGGATACCCGCAAGTCCGCGTCATCATCTCCTTTTTGAGCTCCGCCATCTCGTTGCGGAGTTCAGCTACCTCCGTCTGCAGACGTGCGTTGTCCTCCTGTAGTTTCACGGTCTCCTCTGTTGAGGACCGACTGCGGAGTACCTCCACGGCACTTCTGATAGAAGCCGCGGAATCCTTCAGGGCCCTGACGAAAGTGCCCTTTAAGTTCCCAGATTTTGTTGCCACATTAACAATGATAGCTATGTCGTCTAGGATGCGCTCATTCAGGGCCCCTGTGGTGCGGGCATCTACCTCGCCCTCAACCGTTAACCCTAAGATCGCTCTTTCCTCTCTCGCTTTTTTGAGCTGATTTTCGATCAGCTGTTCATCTTCTATGCCCTTCTTTTCCTTCTTTTCTAAAAGGAATTCCTTCCTGCGGCTGTAGCAAGTCAGGACAGGTGATGATCCAGACCTGGGGCTTCCCGACTCCGATACCGAGCCATCTCTGCAGTGTCTTTTGGGGTGCTCCCAAAACCGGTCTTTATCCGACTGGTTTGGTGACCCCACAGCACCATCATCAGCCGCATCGGAATCGGACACCACATTCTTCCGACGGCGCGGCTTCTTCCTCTTTCTGGTGCTCTCCCTCTGCTCTGCGGGTCCGATCGTAGTTCCGCAAAGGAGGTTTTCAGTATGGTATTGTTTAGAGTTTCTCAGGCTCTATTTCGGCTCTATTTCTGCTCTATTTAGGCTCTATTCCTGGGCTCTGGGTTAGGTTGGGCCGGAATGGTCAATTTCTATATTGTGTTTGTGATTTGGCTGTGGTATTGTTTTGGTTGGCTTGAACGGCATTAGATCTTAGGTTTATGTTTTTGAGCATAGGATTTATTTTAATTTTGCTACAGCATTAAAATTACTTATAAGGTGTATTATTCATTTATTTATTTATCTATCTAATTATTGTCATTGTATTATATTGGTTGGGATATATCAATAATTGAGGATTGAGTTGTCAATTGGATTTTTGCTTTTTGACCCCTGCCTTGGTGCTTGAGTGAGTGTTTAATGTATGGTTGAATGCTTGATTGTGTTTGTATTTCTCCAAAAGATTGTCTTTGTATATTATTATTTATTTAGTGTGTTATGATAGGCACGATGAAGTTGTTGTGGTTTGGTCCGACTATAATTGTGTGCTCATGTGTTAGAATGGTGCTTGAGTGTTGTTGTTTAGTTGAGTGGTTTGTGGTTTTTGGTTGGCCGTTCGATCATCAATATGCTATTATTAATAAATCAAATCAAAATAAATCAATTAAAGGGGTATAAAATTAATATGTTAGAATTATTTGTAAGTTTAGGTTGATGGTATTTTGGGGCTTAGAGGCTATTTCTGTAGAGAAATGATGGTTTAATGCGTTCACTGCTGGGTCGGCGGCGTGCGGGTGCCTGCTAGTGGACCTGTGGCGCGGTGCTGCACTGTTGCGTCGCGTGCTCCTGGGCCTCGGCGGTGAGCGTGTTGGCGCGTTCAAAATCTGGGCCTCGGTGGTGCTGTGGGGGCGCGGGTGCCTGACGTCGGACCTGTGGTGCGGCGTCCTTGCGTTGTTCGTCACTGAGGTTTGAAACTAGGTGGAAACTTGGCGGTGAACGTGCTAATACGTGTTAACATGTTCGCTGCCGAGCCCCTGTGGTGAGCCCTTGGGACACGCGCTGCTGCACTGCCGGAGCCTCCACTAGGCGCTATACGTTGCTCTTTTGCTTTTTAATTTATAAGACTTATTCCTAATACTGTATTTAATGTAATTTGAATGTAAAACATACAGGAAAAGACAATAAAAAAAGAAAAAAATTAATAAATAAGGAAAAGAATAGAAAAAAAAAAGAAAAGAAAAGAGAGAAAGTAATAAAAGAAAACTCAAAATAAAACAAGGGACAAAAAAAAAATGCAAATATGAAAATGTCAATACGTGTTAAAAGTTTAAGAATTCATCGCACTCCAAAACCACCAAAAGAAAACCCCCTCACAAGAGCAGATCTGGGTCAGGTAAATCGGCCACATCTGAGACCAGTCACGGGCCTAATTGATCACGCAATAAACGCATTCCTTGAGTTCCTTGCTCTCACTAGAGCGACGATAGAAGTCAATTCGTTAACATACAAATCCATCTTGCAAACCTACGAGCAAGGAAACGAAAACCTTTTAAAGGTGAAACTTGAGGAAGCTGAGGCTGCTATATATATATATATATATACCACAATGACAAATCCCAAGTCATTTTGGGCACAATGTCAGGGAGCTATATGGCAGCCTTCAGTGCATCATAAAAGTCATAAAAAGTCATAAAAGTCATTTATTTCATCTTTAAACTTATTTAAAGCACTTAGACATGTCGAAACATTACATAAAATTTGTACAATGTACCTAGATCTCACTTATTATTAAATATCAGAATTTTCTTCACAAAATAAAGATGTGTCAGCCATAGCTTCGTCAATTGTATAGTAACATTTTTTAATTAAATGGTTTTTGACATATTTTAATAATACAGTATTAGGTTTTTGTCTTATAATAATTGGTATTTTGTTGTAAATTTTTTTAGATATACATTTGAAACTTTTCAAAATTTTACTTAGTCTGGTCCGAGGGACCACTACATTTGCCTTATTTCTAGTGTTATGATGATGAACCTCTGCATTTGTTCCAACATCTTCAATATTTTCTAGCATATAGACTATATTTTGATAAATCAACTCACTAGCCATGGTCATAATATTAAGTTCTTTGAATTTACCTCTACAGGAGTCTCTATATTTTAAGCCTAGTATGTATCGAATGCATCGCTTTTGCAGAACAAATATTCGATTGCAATCAGCTGCAGTGCCCCAAAACATTAGTCCATAACTCATAAGAGAATGAAAATAAGCAAAGTAAACATCCCTTGCTGCTTCTCTCCGCCTATTTCTTTAATTTTTTTAATCGCATAGGTTGCGGAGCTCAGTTTTTTTGATAGCTCGTCTATATGAGTTTCCAACTTTGTATCAAGCCATACTCCTAAAAATGTAATTTTGTCACTTCTTGGTACATCCATTTCATCTAGTGATGTGTCAACCATAGCGCTATTAGTACTCCCCTTTGCTCCTAAGCCAAATTTTACAACATGAGTATTGTCAACGTTAAGTAGTAGGTTATTTACGGAAAACCATTCTTTTAAATCAACTATGACTTCTTTCAACTTATGACTAAGATTAACATTACATTTGTCCTTAATTATTAAACTAGTGTCGTCAGCAAATAAGACTATGTCAATATCCTTACAAGCTATCGAAACATCATTCACATACAATAAAAACAATAGCGGACCTAGAATAGAACCTTGAGGTACCCCTAGTGATATACTATTTACATCAGACCTACATCCATTTACTTCTGTAACTTGGTTTCTGTCACAGAGGTAGGATTCAAATATTTGGAGTTCTTTATTTCTTACACCATAATGCTCTAGCTTATTAAGAAGAATTTTATGTGAAACACTTGTGATTTCTCTAGGCCTGCAAACACATCTTCTAGAAGCCTTGTAATAGCATGTTTGGTCGATTTCCTTTTCTGGAAGCCAAATTGTCTACAGTTTAACAGATCATTGTCTACAACATAGGTGGCAAGTTCTTCAGCTATATACTTTTCTAAGATCTTACTTATACTAGGGAGTACTGACACAGGGCGATAGTTATTGCACAAGTCCTTATTTCCTTTCTTATGTATTGGTACAACTTTCGCAAGTTTCATTTGCTTGGGGAATATCCCGTTTAGGATACAATTGTTAATAATATGCATCATTGGCTCAGCGATTTCACATTCAACTTTCTTTAACAGATATGGAGTTATATACCAGAAATCGTTAGATTTTTTTGGTTTCAAACTTTTTATTAATTTTATAGTTCTGGTAATGTCAACTGGCTTTAATATAAATATGGATTTTATCAAGTGGATTCGTGTCGCTGAATGAGGATAAGATGAGGCAAAAAGGGCCTCCTAAGTTTCTTACCCCCGAAGGCGATCCGATTCTTGTTACGGCCCGGTGTACCAAAATCATGCTCGATGATAAGATCCTAGAAATGGCTCAGACCATTTCAGGTAACCAGGAAATCGAAGCGGGTTGGGTAAACTGGGTGGTACCGAAAATAACGTGGATCAATGGAGTTCCAGGATGCGGCAAAACAACCTGGGTTGTTAAACACTTTGATGCGGACAAGGACGCTATCATCACAGAAACAACAGAGGCAGCAATGACCTGAGGGAGAAGCTATCGCACCGTGTAGGAAATCTGGTGAAAACCAAGGTGCGAACCATGGCCTCAGTCTTAGTAAACGGCTTCAGAGAGCAAGATAGATGCAGTCGTCTCACGATTGACGAAGCTCTCATGAACCACTTTGGAGCCATCATCATGGCCTCTCGTCTGGCTGGAGCTGGCGAAATTGTTCTCATAGGAGATGTTAACCAGTTGCCTTACATTGATAGAGAAAACCTCTTCGAGATAAGGTACAACAGGCCCAATCTGGTAACAAACATCAGCCAGGAGCTACTGTGCACGCACAGGAACTATTATTTATATTATTCATAATGTATAATGCGGCCGTTTATTTCCTAAGATTGGCTGACTCCCCGTACCCGTATCCCAGTGACGACGACGCCTATCGCATAGTTATTGTTAGCCGAGCGAGTACGAGTGTGAGCCACGCGATTTTTTTCTAATACATACTTAATTTTTGAACTCGTGATATCTTTCGAATGCAATGTCCGAATTGAATAATTAAAAAAGTTGTATTAAGGTATTGAAGCAGTCATGATTATCAAGTAACTTATTTTCATAAGGATTAATACCGAGGTACAAATAAGGAGCCTCTCTAGCGGCGGCATTTCAATTCAATTAAACAAAAAAAAAAGTAAATAACAAAATATCCAAGTACTGTTATGCTCTACATATTCTAAGTAATGTTTCGTCAAAACAAGTAGCAAAGAACGCGTATTATGGACACGTTTTCCCTCAATTATGCTACGGTGTTATTTTTTGGGGAAACTCAGTTGAAGTTCAGTCCGTTTTTGTTTTGCAAAAAAAAATGCATTAGAGCTATATATAACTTAGACAGTACTCAGTCTTTGCGGGACGTTTTCATAGATAATGATATTCTAACTCTAACTGGGATATTCATTTTAGAGATTTCCTTATTTGTAAAAAAATATTCAATATTCTTCAATATAAAATCTAATAGATCAGATACCTTGCGAAATAAATATAAATTGAACCTATGTATACCACAAGTTAACAACTCAATGTTCCATAAAAGCACGTACATAACAGCTATTAAAGTATTTAATAATTTGCCAGTAGAAATAAAGCAACTTGATGGAATGATGTTTAAATGTAAGTTAAGGAAATGGCTAGTTGATAAAACTCACTATAATTTAAAGGAGTTTTTTGATAATTAGATTATGCCTAGATTAAGATTAATATAGGTTAAGATAACTATGCTGCTATAATATTTTGGTATAACTTTGAACCTATGTTAATATTATTTAAAAAATATTGTATGTCCGAATAGGATTAAATTGTTGATACTATATTTTAATTATAAGACCTTCATGTAACTATGATTCACACAATTTTACAATAAAAAATTTCTTATTCTTATTCTTATTCTTAAAAAAATGAAAAAGCTCTTATTGTGACGTACTTAACTATAATATGTAGTTAGTTATATGGTGTCGCGTTATGTAGTTATGTGGTGACATTTTTAGTAGACAATGATATGTGAATGAAATGAAATGAAATGAAAAAGGTTTATTTGACACGACACATAACAATTTTAAAAACACAAAGGATAACTAAGAACTTAATTACTAAAATAATGGAGGTTACACAGTTATATATTTAAAAATACAAAACAAAGAAAAAACAAAACAAAATACCCCCAGATTATTTTAGAGCTCAAAAATTTATGATTAAAAACAAAAAATAAAAAACTAGGTACCCAACTAAAAACCTCCACAACCAAACCTCCATTCCAAAACATATTGGTGTCGAGTAAAAAAGGTGTCAACTCAGCATGTTGCTGGGGAGATAACTATAGATACCTACTCAGCGCTGGTATTATGTTGAACCTTAGGAATAGTTACATCACAACGTCAAACCTACGCATACTGCCAAAATTATCTTTTAATTATGAAATTAAGGATTTAAATAGATATACATGCCTACCATATAGCCTATGTAATGTATTTAATGAAAATCTGCAGCAAAAATAATTATTTAATATATATTATTAAAATTAGTGGCTGCTTAGTACCTACTCATTTGTCTACCTAAGATAAACTCTATCTATATATATAAATTAATCCCTTTTTCCTTTACAAACCTTGGTCACGGCATAACGCGTGAACGGCTGGACCAATTACGATATATATATTTTTTTTTTTGTTTGTTTTCAATGGCGTAGCTAATAACTACAGTTGCTGTATATAACATATGCAGGATAAAACCCTCAAATTATCGATGCATCGTTGTTATTGATGCCATCCCACTTTCTTTGCTCCTGGATCAGAAACCGCTTTAATTTAGTTTTAAATCCGTATATGCTACTTGTGTTTCTAATTGGTGGGGGGATGTTATTCCAGCATTTTGTCGATGCGTATCGAAAACTTCCGCGAAATGCGGCAGTTGCGTGTCTTGGCGTGGCGAGTGGCGCCACACACTGCCTATTCCGAGTCGCGCCACACACTGCCTATTCCGAGTCGTGCGCCAGTCCGATCGCCAGTCTAGCTTCTCATACAGATATGCTGGTGTTTTAGCATGAATCACGCCAAAGAGGAGGCATGCTAGATGCAGCTTTTGACGTGATTTCATTTTCATAATGAAATGCTTGTTTAAGAAGGGTGTTATATGTTCCCTGGGTTGTATATCAAAACAGAAGCGGGCGCATGCGTTTTGTACTCTTTGCACGAGCTTCTGTGTGCGTGCTAGGAGCCGCGGACCAAAAACGGTATCAGCATAGTTTAACCTAGATAGGACTAGTGACTCCACTAATTCTAGCCTAAGCTTCTCGCTTAAATAAGGTCTAATCCTATATAACACCCTTATCCTATAGAAGCAGTTGCGCACATTTTCCGCAATGTGTTTTTCAAAACGTAGGTCTGGATCTACGTGCAGTCCCAGGTTTCGAGCTTCGAAAACCCTATCTACTGACACCCCCATTACTGATATATCTATATGAGGACCCAACCTATCTATCTGCTTCTTACTACCACAAACCATAAATTTAGTTTTAAGAGCATTAAGTATCAAACTGTTTTCGTTTGACCATGCAGCGATTCTATTGAGATCCTCAGTTACAAGTAGCGAGGCCTTCCCCCAATCAGCTGATTTAAAGGAATAGTATACTTGCAGATCGTCGGCGTAAACACGATACTGATCGGCACAGTACAGGCTAAAAAGTGTCGGTCCAAGTATGGACCATATGTTCTGCAAAGTTGTACTACATTACTTTGTTCTATCTATCATCAATAGCTTTCGCAGCGCACGCGATAAAAGGAATTCTTTAGGTATTTTTTTTATACTCTTGGGAAGGATCCCAAATGTTTTTGAAAATATAATATAGCCTATGTTCACCTCGGATAGTGTAGCTTCCCAACGGTGAAATATTTTTCAAATCGGTCCAGTAGTTTCGGAGCCTATTCAATACAAACAAACAATATAATGTTTCCTCTTTATAATATTACTATCTATGATACCCGGCTTCGCTCGGGAGTTGATATAAGATTAGGTACGTGGTAGTTGAAATAAAAAAATAAACTATGACATAAAAAGTAAAAAAAAATATTGAAAACATTTTCTCATTATTTACACTACTTGTTTATAAACAACATTTTTCATTTTATTGTCCGGGGTATATATATATATATACATTTTTCGAATTTCCTACTCTTGAGCAAGCTACATATAGCTGACCGTGAGAGAAGCAGGATTCTTTGAGGTTGATACCACAATATTTTAAAGTTTGCCCTTGCGCTTTGTTAATTGTAAAACTAAAGGCTAATATACTTGGAAGCTGCAATCTTTGAAATTGAAATGGCAATTCAGAAGAGATCAGTGGTATTCAAGGTATAAATACTGTGTGCCCTTTATTCTTTCCAGAAATAAGTTCAGCTTCAATGATATTATTCGTTTGGTCAGTAGGATATATACCTTCGCCTATTTGTAAAAGTATTTTAGCAAAATGTGCTGTTGTTTCATCTTTTGATAATTCAACTCTCACGTTTATTGTTAATTGCAGTATTTGTACTTGTGGCCAGAGATGTGACTTTTTTAAGCTTGCATTGATCTCGTCTGCTGATGTTGATTTGGGAATAACTGGAAGTGTTTGTCGAAAATCTCCTGAGAGTATGAGTAGAGCTCCTCCCATTATTTCAGAGTTTTTTCGCAATTCTTGTAATGTTCTGTCCATGGCTTCTAGTGATTTTTTTTCTGCTGCTCATTCTGATTCGTTGATTTTGTAAACGTGCTTCGTACTCTTCTTCCGTTTCATTTCTTCGATATTCTTTTTGTGTCCGCCGTTTCGCTGCAGAACTGGCAAGATCTCCTCCTCTTTTACTTCTAGGCATCGTATTCTGTAAAATATAAATTAAATAAACATTTTATAGACAAATATATTGTTACGTAAACGTGGGGTACGTTGAGACAAAGAAAAAAATTTATTCAAAACCTTCAAGCGGTCGCGCGATATTTTGTTTACAGCCAAAAGTATATAGAAGGCATCGATTCAACGTCGCGCGACTGCTTGAATGTTAAGGAAATTACAATTAAAAGAAAAGAAAAAAAAACATTAGAATTAATTAAACACACTATTAAAAATACTCACATTTGATATTTCACAATAAATGCTCACAGACAACTTTTTTCTTCATCGCTTCAAAATCGAGAAATAATTAAACGCACTATTAAAAACACGTGATACTTCAAAATAAAGGCTTACAGATAACTTCTTTCCTTTTCGTTTCGAAATCGCTTGTTTCGCTGTTCAAATCGAACTAACTCTGGCGGCCGACACCGGGCTCTTATATATTCAGAGAGCTAGGCTCTAGGATATTCGAGAAAGTTTGAGAATATTTTCTTTCTCACACCTTCTATCCGCCGTAGCAATAGGTTCTGCAGCTGTAGCATACGTAGAAAGGCGCGAAATTTAAAAACTTAAATTTTAAAATGTTTTAAGAACTTATTTGAATAACTAAAATTATGTCGCTTTAACTCCAAAATATAAGTTAGCTGCTGCTGTATAAATACACAAAATTTAATAACTTTATTATAGTAACAAATGTAATTTAAGACTTTATTGAAATAAGAATTTTAAATTTCGCGCCATTACTACACATGCTGCAATTGCTCGCAGCGCCTTTCTAAATGTAACCCAAATAATCGTTGTTCTGAATGAAGTTCAAATACTCGACAACAGATGGCGCCACTACACTTAATTTCCAAGTTGAAAAGTTGGAGAAGCCCTGAATGAAGTTCAAATACTCGACAACAGATGGCGCCACTACACTTAATTTCCAAGTCGAAAAGTTGGAAAAGCCCTTATATATCTTTAAAAACACGCCCTTTAGGTTAAAACGGGAACTTTCTTGTTCGAGGGGGGATAAAGGGCTATCACACTATATAAGTCCCTTTATCGTGCCGGGACTCCTTTTTAAGTTTTATCGGCACGCACATTTTATCAACTTAGTTTTATTATATATTATAATGATAATGATTATTATAGATTTTATAGATACATAGAACGTTTTACTGAAAGAACAAAAAAAAAAGGAATACGATTGTGCCTTTCGACCGGTCGTTCGAGGCCTGCCTAGCGGCCTAGCGGGCTCCAGCGGGGGTGGAAGAAAAACGCAGAGCACCTAGTGTGTTAGGAGTTTAATGATGGAGCGGTACAGGGGTGATGAGGTGGGGGGGTCGCGCGGGACGCGGTCACTGCTTGGGGATGGCGTCGTGGATCTTCTTCTGCATCTCCTGCATCTGCTTGGCGAAGTCGTTGTAGGCGGCCTGCACCTTGGGCGCCAGCTCCTTGTTGGCCTGCTCCGCGCTCTTCTGCACCTCCTGCGCCACCTTCTGCGTCTCCTGCAAGCACACACAGACCGGTCAGCGCGCTGGCCACTCGCCCTGCGTTACCGGCGCGGCTACCGGGTACAAGCCCTACCTGCAGTCCGTTGGAGACCGCCTGCGACATGCGCTCGCCCAGCTGCTTGGCCTGCTGTTCCACCTCGGGGTGCGCCTTGCGGAGGTCGGCCACCACCTTGTCGATGTTGGCGCGCGACGCCTCCAGAGTCTCCTTGGCCTTGCCGCTAGCGTCCTTCAACTGACCACACACCGTTCCATCATTCATTATACGGACATAAATACAGTGTAAACTTAAAACTTGTATGGTTTTCTCATGGATGACATTGTATGAAATTAAAAAATGGGACCACACGGGAAGGACCAGCTTTCAAATAAATAAAGAATCATCAAAATCGGTTCGCCGCCAGTCGAAAGTTCTGAGGTAACTAACATAAAATGAAATTTAATAATATATATATATACATATATATTCGTTTATATCAGGCAAAAAACCCATATCACAAAAAAATTCAAATTTATAAATATGCACAAATTAAAATTAAAATACTTAAAACAAAAGATATGACGCCGCTTAAAGCTGTCGCACGTCATTTTCTGTTTCCCTCCATATGTAGGGAAATCCAGTCCGTTTAAAAAACTAAAAAAATAAAATTCGATTTCAAAAAGGAGGACGTTCTCGTATTTATCTATGTTATGGTATCAGTTATCTCGTACCCACAACACAACTCTACTTCACTCGGGGCTAGATGCCGCTGCTGTGTGGATCGTCCAGCATTAGGTATATTAAATATACATATGTTTGGTGCATGGTTTGCTAAAATTAAATGAGGAGTGGGGTGGGGGGTAGCCCCATTTTTATTTTGTTTAATTAGTATTGTTGTACGCTTCTATCAAATCGAATGTCCGCGCTCGCCTAGCTAAAGTGTTTTTTTTATCGTATAACAAAATTTCTAAACAATCTAAATTGAATTTCAAGCTCAACTTTGAACGAAATTAAATAACAACGTAAAAGTATTATAAAATATGATCAGCATGATGTGTCTCGATCACAATTAGCAAATGATCAGCATGATGTGTCTCGATCACAATTAGCAAATGATCAGCATGATGTGTCTCGATCACAATTAGCAAATGATCAGCATGATGTGTCTCGATCACAATTAGCAAATGATCAGCATGATGTGTCTCGATCACAATTAGCAAATGATCAGCATGATGTGTCTCGATCACAATTAGTAATGTTAGTAAAATGTTTTCATAGCATTTTGTATACGGTTCGAAAGGGGATAGACTAGAGAATTTTTAAAAATAATTCGATGATCATTTTACTCTTTACATTTATTTATTAAGTCGGTCGAAGCTGAGCTTTACATTTAATTTTGCTTTTTTTGAAACATTGTAAGACGATAAAAAAAACTAGCTATTTCTAGCTCGTAGTAGGTACATTCGATTTCTAGCTCGTAGTAGGTACATTCGATTTCTAGCTCGTAGTAGGTACATTCGATTTCTAGCTCGTAGTAGGTACATTCGATTTCTAGCTCGTAGTAGGTACATTCGATTTCTAGCTCGTAGTAGGTACATTCGATTTCTAGCTCGTAGTAGGTACATTCGATTTCTAGCTCGTAGTAGGTACATTCGATTTCGATAGAAGCGTACAACAATACTAATTAAAATAAAACGCAAATTTGGAGGCTTCACCCGATGATGTTAGGCTTCACCTCATATCATTTATACTACTTCGTTGTTTACTTTAGAGTGTGTGTGTGGTACTGACCGCGTCTCCCCAGGAGGAGCTGAGCGCGGAGAGCTGCTGCAGCACGGAGTTGGTGCCGTCCTCCAGCGTCTTCTTGTAGTCGGCCGCGGACTTGGAGTTGGTGAAGTCGGTGATGCTCTTCACGACCTCCTTCTGCAGATCCTCCGCGTGCTTCTGGATGTCCTGCAGCGCCGTGGCGTCCGCGGGGGCCTCGCGCCGGGAAACGCGCGCCGCGCCAGCCTGCAACACAATGCGGAGGGTCAGGCGGGGCCCGGATAGCACAGGGCTGCTGGAAGGGGGGGGGGGGGGGTGAGGTACTCACTAGAGCGCAGGCGCAGGCCACGATGAGCACGATCTTGCAGGCCATGGTGTTTCACTATCAGTGGAGTGTGCGACAGGGACGGTGGACTGCGGGCAGCGGAGACGGCGGAGTGTGGCGCTCCCGGCCGCCCGCGCGGTTATAAAGGAAGCCGGGCGCGCCCCCCGCGCTCCCCGCGCGCCCCGCAGCGCGCCCTGTCCCCTGCAGCCCTGCACTCTGCCCCCGGCTGACTTTATCTCCTACCTATGTACAGTAGGCGCGGTGGTGGTGGCCTACAGCTAGGTACAGTGCAGGGCGTGCGTGACGTCACGCCGCGTGCGCGGCCGCGTGGCCCGTGTGCTCGCTAGCGCCTGCTCCCGACACGGAGCCGCGGCCTCGGCTCGGGCTGGCCCTGAGCGGAACGGCCCATTGTTCGCGGACTAGAGGTAGAGTTACGTAGGTACATAATGTCCCGCCCGCACCGGCCGGGCAGGTCCGGGTGCGCGCGCGGGTGCGTCGCGCGGAGATAGCGGGGTCGAGGCCGCGCTATCTCTCGCCTCGCCTGATAGCGTGTCACAATAGTTCCCACTGAGTGGAATTCTAAGTATTCGCACAAGAAGAGATAGCGCGCCATTTAATGGTCCCGGTTCGTCACAGGCCTCATACTTGAATCCCGTGAGCAGCTAAGGATTCTAGAATAACTCAGGACAGCTCAGGATTCTAGAATAACTCACGAGCGAAGCGAGGCGAGCCAGCTAGTAGCATCCTGAGTGCGCGAGGGATTTATTTAATCACTCTCAAAACGAAGACAGCTTTACCCACGGGAGTATCTACTCTACTTATCACACATTCGGTTTTGGTTCGTTGACCCCTACTCATTATACAATCTGCTACCTTAGCCTTGCTTAGGATACCTACCACAGTACAGTACCTACCCTACTGTACCATCTATAAGTTTTGATTGCGTTGAGAGATGAGTTCGAGTTAGAAGTAGAGTAGTAGTAGAAGTTTCATTTTGGCAGGTGTAAGGTGTTCCGCGCGAACGAGTGCGTATTATTATTATTATTACTGATGGCAGCGAGACAGCGGTGCACCCTCTGAGCAGGTGGTGTGGTGACCTGACCGATGGGAGTGAAGACATCGGGCACAGCATGTGCGGCGGCGGCGGCAGCGCGGAGAGGGCGGTCAGCGCCGAGTGGTGCGGGTACCTGTGCCGGTGGTACTCACTATCTAACAAGGTAAAGGTTTTCAAAAAGATAGAAGTGAACAAAAAATAAAAGTGATCGCTTTATTTGCTCTGTCCTGCGCCTGCGGGAGCAGCGGGGAGTGGTCCGGGAGCGAGCGCGGGACGCGCCGCGCCGCGTGCACAGGTAGGGCACTGCCGCAGGTAGCGGGCCCCGAGGGCGCACCACTCGCACTCATACAATGCAAGTGGCTGTGCGTTACCTACATACAGCTACGGAAGGAACATCATTTCACTACAAGCATTGAATGAAGGTAAACGAAATACGTTAATATGTATAGGTAATATAAATCCCGTTATACCCATTGGGTACCGGAAGTGACCGGAAGCCTAAAGTCATTCAGCGCGCTACTCGGAGTTTCTCTGAAGGATGGATGAAATACATCCGACAGACAGAGAACCAAAGTTATCGACGTAGCTCTAAGAATGATTATTAGCAAGCTGAAGTGGCGGTGGGCCGGCCGTATCTCGCGAAGAACCCACAACGGCCACCACCGCGCCCCGCCGCGCCGCGCCCGCCTTCTTAGGTCAAGTCTTATCGGTGGTATACGATGTATTCACGAAACTAAATATAAACCATTTCTAGGAAAGCAGTCTGCATGTCTCTATGTATGATCAGGATCACCCGTCGGCTGCAGGTAGCTATGCGCCCGGGTGCACCTTGGCCCGAGCCCCCGCGCCGCCCCGCGCCCCGCTGCCGCCCGCTATCTCCCGGACACGCGGCGACCGGCTGCATGGAAACTTCCTAGGAACCGTAGGTAGGAACCAGCGAGCCCTGCACTCTGTCCACCGCCGCTATCTCTTCTAATTACATGTTTACCTTGACCGTCGTGTTTATCTACGTTTGTTTATGTACGTACCTACAGCCAGTAGTCTCTAGTCTCGCAGTGACACTCATGAATGCGATCTGTAATGAAATAAATATGAAGGTTGGCTGACTCTCCCCTGTCCGCTGTGAGAGGCCGACCGACAGGTCAGCCACAGCACAGGCCAGCACCGCTGGCTGCTAACACTGCACTCTCCGCAGAGCGTGCTGTGCGTGCTGCCCCGTGCGATCTATATATTTGTGTCGCGTCTCCCGCTGTAGACAACAATGGCGATGACTCAGTATCTACACTTCACGCAAGGGTACTGCAGGTAGGTAAGGTACCTGAGCCGCGTAGGATTTATGAAAGAACAACCAGTTCTTTTTCATAGCTGTATTATACAGGAACTCATTTATATAATGTATATAAGTAATAAATAACCTGTTAAGATTCAAAAACACAAAATATTTTGGTTAAGGTTACAACGTTACAACAATTAGATCAAATATAAAAGACATAAATGTCCTAATCTTCTCGTTGCTACAGATTATATAATACATACTCGTACTTCGTTGCTAAGCCCGCCTCGCCCCTGAGGCCCGCATACGACGAACGACTACGCGACGACGGACGACGACGACGACGCTGGACGAACAGCTTTATTTGTATTATTCTCGAATAATATTATGTATCTTCCATCATGGCCTGTTGCAGCGTTGGATCGCGAGGAGTGGAAGAAGAAAAGGGAGGCCTTTGCCCAGCAGTGGGACAGTAATGGCTTAAAATAAAATAAATAAAATAATATTATGTTTTTCTGTTGTTTGTTGTACAGGGTGACCGACGCAACACCATAATATGTAAACGGGGGGTAGGGTAGGTGGACCATTGTAGATGTATTGTTCGGGTCCTACTCAGTGTTGGGTTCTTACCCGAACAGTCAATAGATTATTGCAAAGAATCTATTTTGTTCGTTTAATTTAAAAACACTACCTTAGATGTAGCCGCAGTACCTATACCTACATATAGTAGGTAAGAGGTAAGGTAATCAATCCGAGCCTTCCGTCATTTGGGACCGCTAGGTACCTTTACGGTCCCTTTCGCCGGATTGAATTATTTTATTAATTTTCTTCCGGCGAAAGGGACCGCAAACCACGTGACGTAAATTGTACAGTTGTCGTCAGAAACAGATCCGAAATAAATACGTACGATTTAAGTAAGTAAGTAGTACCTAGTTCATAATATAATTTAGTTACTGTCAATTAAAAAAAAATGTTTTTGTGTGTTGAGTACCTTTGTATAAAAGTTATGATTATTAAATTATAAAAATATAAATTTGCATCCTATAAATTTATTCGACATGTACCTACCTACCTATCATAGACGTGGATTTACTCCATGCGCTTAGTGACAGAACGACGAATTCATCGTGCTGGGTGCAGGTAAGTTTGTAACAATTGCTATCCCTCTCTAACCCCAGCCCGTTTCGCCTGCCGATATCAAGGTTATGCAGCCCTTTTGTTTAAAACGGGAATTTGCATCGCTTGGTGACTCGCGCGGCCAATAGAAGCTTATCAGTTTTATTTTAAACGGTCAAGATGTTTTGTTGCATTTTGGACAGTTGGTTATTAGACACTGTTCTGAATGTTTGTTGGTGAAGTGAGTGAGAATTCAATCAGTGCAGTATAACTTATTCAAAATATTTAGTCTTCAGGTATGAAATACACTTTTTGACTAATTTATTTAAGTATAGACTTAATTGAAGTTAAGTAACGTATTTACTAAAGTCTTTCTTTTTGTGAGAATATTATTACTCTTATAGTTTTATTGATGTTGTAAAAATATTATATTTCAATATTTTTTATAAGTCATGTTAATTTGTTAGGTTTATCATGTTATTTTATAAATAAATATTATTAAGTCGTTGCTAATATAAAAATACTTTTTCAGAAATATCAAAATGGAAGAAGAAGAAGGCCCTTCAACATATCAAGGTCAGCCATCTTTTCACATTAGTGTCACACAAAAGGGATCTGAACTTTTGTGCAGAGATGGTTATGAATATTATATAAAAAATATTGTATATAGTTTGTTGATTATTTTTATAGAGGCTAGGTGTGATTTATCATTTTATTTTTATTACATTTTAAATAACAAAAAGATTACTACATATATATGATATTTGTTCCGGGTGTTCTGGTCGTTTTCTATGTATAATAAAAAATATCTATCTATGTAATGTATTGTATTATGTATATCAGTTATCTAGTACCCATAACACAAGCTCTGCTTACCATGGGGCTAGATAATGCTGTGTGAATTGTCCAACATTATTTATTTATTTTTTACTAAAAATTATTAGAAATTACGCGGAACAAGTAATCAATACTCATTGTGATTGTTGTAAATAGTTTGTTGTATATTTATAGTAGTTACGATTTATATGTATAATTTAATAAAATTTTAAAGACAAAGACCATTGCCAGTAAAACGATTTTAAAGACTGATTTTTTACCAAAGATTAAAAAAAAAATATTTTCTTTTAATAATTAGATTTTTTTAAATAAATAATGTTTTCAATCAAAGTATTTTGTTTTTTAATATTACTCTCTAAACCTACTTTTTCCTTTGGCTGTACTTTATTTGCCTTGAACAATAGATTTTTTTGATCATTTCGAGAGCGGTCCCCTTTGGCCGGAAGAAAAATAATTCAATCCGGCGAAAGGGACCGCGGTCCCTTTACCTTGCGATCCCAAATGACGGAAGCCTCATCAATCCAACATCAATGCACACTTTAATTTTTTTTTCTGTTGTCTTGTGGGTTTCAGATTCCACCTAATTTTTAGGCTAGTGTAACTTGCCCCACTAAAGCGAATTAGTGGAGCAGAATACACGATATACGATGTGCGTTCCTACCATTACTGTTTGATATTATGGGCTCGCTGACTCTGTACTCTTCTCCTAAACGCAACGCACTGATAGAACAGCTATCTGGCGGATGTAGCCGGGACTTACAAGCGCGTGCGCCATCTTGTGCGTCATTGATCGATCTACGCTTCGCCTCGCTGCTGCTGCGGCGCGGGCGCGGGCGGCAGATGGTCGACTCCCGCGCACGGCTTCTTTTTAGCTAGATATGTAGTTCTGAAATACCCTACTAGATGGCATCTTATAAAAAAAATTAAACCAGCAAAGTAGGCACTTGTCGCGAGGTCTGATGATGGAGTTTAATAGCTTTTATACAAATAAAACGATAACACCGGAGGTCGCTCGCGCCTGACGTCCAATCAATAGCAACCTTCAAGATACTGTGTGCAGCCATTTATTGATAGATTGTGTGCAACGATGCGAGAACATCTCGTCGCGCGCGAGAAGCCCTGATGATCCTCTCCTCTCTACGACTCGCGTCGGGCTTCCTATTGCATGAGGGTACGAGGCAGGTCTCCCTTTGATAAAGCTTATCCTCGGGTCAATGTACCTAATGTTTTGAATGGAGGTGCTTCAAGACACGACAGTCTATTGTCAAACAAGTTTGGCAATGCAAGGAAATTAAACGACAAAGTACCTACAGCTTGGCAAAAATGTCTTTAAATGGAACAATATTTTTTTCATTATGGTAACATTTAAACATTCTCAAATAATGACGTTTCATGTACTTAATACATGAAACGTCATTATTTTGAGAATGAAAATTTATTCATTATTTGAAGATAAAAAACAACGATTACAAATTCACAATTTTTATAATTTGGAGATCCTACTAATATTATCAACGCGAAACTTTGTAAGTATGGATGGATGGATGTTTGTTACTCTTTCACGTAAAAACTACTGAATGGATTTTAATGAAACTTTACAATAATATAGCTTATACATCAGAATAACACATACAATTTATAAAGATATATTATACAGGGTGTTTGGTGGAGGATTAGACAAACTCGGTGGGTGTGTAGGTGGACCTATTTCAATTTGTATTTTACAAATTGAAGTAGAAGACCCTAACTCTTTACAATTTTTTTTAATCCTGTTTTTTGTAATTTTAAATAATTTTCCGAAAATTTAATTCTTTCCCCTACAGTTTTTTAGGAATGATTTATAAGCTATTATCTCTAAATAAAAAAAAAATTGGTGTAATGGGTAATAAAATTACCTTAAAATTTCCTTACATCGCGTGCGCTGCAAAAACGATTGATGATAGAACAAAGTAATGTACTTACTACAACTTTGCAGAACACATCATTGTCTACAAAAAATTACATCATCAACAGCCTATGACAGTCCACAGCTGGACATAGGCCTCCCAAAACTTCTACTATGATCTTAGCTCTTTTATCGGTGAAGCCACTACCGGAACAGACTTGGCTAGACTACACATGTCATGTGGATATGTTTAGTTTAGATGTATTGGGTTATGTTTTGATTGTATAGTTACGAGGTACTATCATGGTACGATTAGCAAAAGTATTTGGTTGCTCTCGTGTTCCCGTAAGCCGGTTCCTGTAGTCGCTCGCCTCCTCCGGCCGGGCGCGGGCAGCAGGCTGGCATCACCAGGGGGCAGGGTCCAACAGGGCATGCGGTGCTACCTACGTAGGTAAATAAAACGACAGGAAGACTATAAAAATAGATTTAATACTTAATAATACATAGTCTAAGCGTAGTAAAGTGGGTGATAGCGGTCACCGATGGGGCTGCGGCGGCAGCAGGCCCAGGGCTGCGAGCGCGGCGTCGGTGCGGGCCACCAGCGCGTCGCGCCAGCGCCAGAGCGCCGTGTCGCGCACGGTGTCGGCGCGCAGGTCGCTGCACGACTTGCTGAGCGCCTTCACGCAGTCGGCGCGGTAGTGCTGGAGGCGCGCGTGCCGCGTCTCCAGCGGGTACGAGGAGCAGGCGCCGCCGAGGCACGCCAGCGGGAAGTGGTTGTGCAGCGCGAGCACGCGCTCCGTCGCGTGGAACGCCTTCACGTACTGGCCGGGCTTGGTGAAGTTGCGCGTGCGCCACACGTGCTGCAGCATGTGCAGGTGCCTCGGCACGGAGTCCTCCCAGCGGTGCGCGTGCGCCGGCTCGTCCAGGAAGTACACGTTGGAGGCGTGCAGCGAGGTGCGCGGGCGCTTGCCGGGCGCGGGCGCGCTCAGCGGCAGCACGCGGCGCAGCAGCGCGCCCCAGTCCGCGTCCTCCAGCGGCACGATCACCTCGTCGATGTCGAGCAGCGCCAGCCAGCGGTACCGGTACATGTGCCGGTACAGGCAGTCGTTGTACGGGATCAGCTCCATCTGCCGCTTGTGCGTCGTCTTCTTGGTGAGGTACATGTGCTGCAGCGTGGGCAGGTTGGGCTGGCCGCCGGGCAGCGAGGTGCGCGTCACCGTCACGCGCCCGGCGCGCTCGTAGTGCTCGAGCACGCGCGAGATGTTGGGGTGCACCTGCAGCTCGTAGAAGTGGATGGCGTCGGCGCCCAGCAGCAGCAGCAGCTCGATCCATTCCACTAGGCGCAGCGAGAGGTCCTCGTGCAGGAAATCAAGCCCCTTCACGCAGACGGCGACGTCGCGGCGCGCGGCCGGCGTCGCGGGCGGGTCGTAGTGCACGCGCAGCAGGTTGCGCGCCGTGTCGCACGGCGCCTCCACCAGGCTAACGGCGCGCGGCACGAGCGCGCGCACCTCCGCGGGCAGCACGCACGCCAGCAGGTACGGCTGCAGCACCTTGTCGCGGTAGTTGCCCCACTTGTGGTTCCACACGTACTTGTACTCGAGGTTGCGCACGATGACCGGCTGCGCGCGCTCCTCGAACCAGAGCTGGCAGTGCGTGACGGCGACAGGCTTGATGCGGTCGTGCACGGCGAGCAGGCGCACGGCGGGCCCGAGGCGCGACGCGTTGCGCACGTCTAGGTACGCGCCGTACAGGTGGAAGGCGCCGCTCGCCGCGCGCAGCGTCTGCCAATACGTGTTATGGAACTCCAGCTCGTAGATGGAGGGGAAGGGCGCGCACTCCTTCTTCTTGTAGAACTTGCCCTTGTCGTCTTTGTGTGCGTGCCAGTAGGAGAGCGGCAGTGAGGGCATGCGGCGCTCCGCGTCGCGCCGCAGCGCCGCCTCGTCGGGCGCGGGGGGCGCGGTGGCGGGCGCGGGGGTCGCGGGGGTGGAGGACTGCGGCGAAGGGTCGCTCTGCAGCAGCAGGCGCGCGGCGGGGGCGGGCGCGGGGGCGGCGGCGGGGCGGCCCCCCGCGCTCTGCAGCCGCGGCAGCGCCAGCAGGCACAGCGCAGCCCAGCACAGCAGCGCCGCCAGCCAGCCGC
The DNA here is from genome assembly GCA_943735965.1 of Eupithecia abbreviata. Taxonomy (NCBI): domain Eukaryota; kingdom Metazoa; phylum Arthropoda; class Insecta; order Lepidoptera; family Geometridae; genus Eupithecia; species Eupithecia abbreviata. The sequence goes on from OX030995.1 coordinate 59,903, forward strand.
GCGCCCGGCCGCCGCCGCCGCCGCGCACTCCGCACCACCCACGCATCACCTGGAACAACGGACAGACCGCACGTTAATTGTATGTATACGCCTGATGCGTGCCCGCAGCGACACGGGGCGCCTGTGACCTGGTTGCCTCCGCTAGCGCTGTAGAATATCCTGATGGAAGGAGCCCACATCACCCCACCTGAAGGCTGTCCATTGTGTCAGTGCAGCCAGCCCCGCGCTCCGCGCCCCGCGCAGCTGTCCCCGCCCCCCGCGTGCCATCAGCATCCCCCGCGCTGCCGCCACGGGTGACGGCTTCCAATCACGCACACGCTCAATTTTGGAAAATAATCGAAAACTAAAAGTAAAAGAAACAGTTTACCTACTGCATTTCCGCGGATTTACGATTGTATGTCACTCGCATGAAATGTCTGCGTGAGTGACGTGACACATGACAGTTGGTTGCGACAGATGTCCCGTTGGATTCGTTCAAAAACCGACAAGAGACGCTCCCGTCACCTCCCGTATCACCTGTGTGGTGTCTGCACCAGTCTCCGACCGCGGCCGCCCGCGCCGCGCTTTGTGCCTTTCGACTCGACTCGACCTATGAGTGACTATGTACATAAGTAATCTACATACATACATTTACATAATTCGATACTAAATAAGCTAATAATAAGGCTGCTGATAATTCTATATTATAATTGCGCAGTCTACAGTAGAGAACTGGTTCATGTCATGTCAGTACCCACGCCGCTAGCGCTAGGAACTAGCACAGGACGGTGGGCACTACGCTCGGCTACGGTCATGCTAAGGTACAGGACGGTGGGCAGGCTGGCACTCCGCCGCGGCCGGTGGATGGTGACGTATGTATGCGGTAGGTACACATTTGATAATGCGCTACACAATAGTATCGTTAAACAATCCGATATTAAAGTAGGTAATAAAAGCGATTATGTATGCGGCGCGGGCGCGGGCGCGGGCGCGGCGGGACAGGGAGCAGCTGGCTGCGCTCGCGGTCCACGTGCATGCGCGGTACACTGCTGGCTGCGCTCGCGGTCCACGTGCATGCGCGGTACACTGCTGGCTGCGCTCGCGGTCCACGTGCATGCGCGGTACACTGCTGGCTGCGCTCGCGGTCCACGTGCATGCGCGGTACAGAATAGAACGACTCCACACGGGATGCTATTTGGATATACTAACTGTATACAGCTTGCACTCGTAGACCGCCCGCAGTGCAGCGTGTCGTCTGTAGCTCGCTCGATGCTTGTGGGCCAATTCTATTATTTCGCGAAACTAAAACACATTGAGAGTAAAGTTGGAAGATGTAAAACGAGAAAGTTGAATTTAGATGAGTTTATTATTGAAATCTCTCGAATACCCGGCGAGATGTGACGCAGCATAGCACCGGCAGGTCAGTGGAGCGTGCCCGAGTGGGGCCACGGTGACCGCTCGGGTGGGGCCACGGTGACGCGGTCCCGCGTTGCATTCTGAGCTCTGCAGTATCGACTGTATCGAGAAGCCATTATTTGTAACTGTAGCTCTTTAGTAATTAATGTAGCTTTAGCTGACGTTTGCATTGGAGAGTTTACCATTACTAGTGGAGGTGCGGTGAGGACATACAAATCAACAAATGACAGACAGGCAGCCAGCCAGATGGCGACACTAGCACAAAATAGAAAACGATAATTATAATGCAGCAGAAAGAGTCGGTCGTCACGGACGCTGACGAGCGCGCGGACGGAACCGCACGCGCACCGCCCGCGCGGACGGAACCGCACGCGCACCGCCCGCGGCGGGACACTGCACGCGACCCGTTCGCGGACCAGGCCAGGGGGCTCCAGCAGCCTCACAGTACTTTATTTCTCAAGGCTTACAAAATCACCACTCAGACAAGTCATATTTATACTAGAAATTATTATCAAATAAGAAACAAGGTGTTTTTGATTTTCTGGATATATAATGTTTTTTATTTTTTGATGTGTGCACGAACAATGTCGAATGCGAGCCAACGTTGGCCGCCAACTTCCGACATGCGCCAAGTAGGTAGGACACGTTGGCCCAACGCGTTGGCCCAACGCATTGGCCCAACGTGCACAGCCTACTTTATACATGTTTCTTTAGCCTATATAAATAAAATGCGATTTTAGATGCATTTCAATATTTTATGTAATGCTAAGCACCATATTGAATTTCATCCATGGAGTAGAAAGCATGTAATGTCGCCGGGCGGGAGCGCAGTCGCTTCAGGCAGATGGAAGTGCATGACAGAAGCGAACGCTATTGCCCATTATTTATTTCCCTACCTTGTGTAATCTATGTGTACTGTAATATATCTATTGCTGAGACCATGTCTTTGCGGCCTCCATTGGAGAGAGGGATCAATATCCAGGAGAGCTTCTCGCCGAAACCACCCGGAACTAAATATGTATTCTGGACTACGACACTAACTTCCGGAAGCACTCTTAATGATTACATTACTCGGCGAAATGCTTTACTATTCCAGTTATACCTTATAATATAGCTTTATATAGTCTATGTTCTATTTATACCTAAATTTTAGTTTCCCAAATAAAGAAAACAAATATATGTAACAAAGTAGCACGAGGCTGAGCTGGTGTTACCGTGTGGTGTGCAACCACAACCATTACATCTTTTACAGACCATTTGGAACACACTGATAATAACCAACACTCACATTAAAAACAATCCTGTAGCAGATGTGATAGAACTTGATAAGGTGAGTGCAGGCGCGCGGCCACTGATAACGAACGAGGCGGGCCGGCGACCACAGCGTGGGCCCACGCCTGCGAGACGAGGGCTCCACCTGCCAGCGCTCGGTTGCAAACTATCGCTATAGGTGGTACTGACTGACATTCTGAACGAGAACTATAGTACCTAGTACTCCCGCTGAGAATGTTCCGCCTGCCATGCTGCACGTCATGCGGCACTGACCAGACCAATGCCGGACCGCATGCACATTGCGCGCGCGCGCTAATCACTGCGCTACAAGGAATTAACGCGTGTAACCGGTCTAATGAGCACTTGTCGCTATTATCGCGAACACCGTACGTGTACCTACATCGGTACCTACACACTACACACGCTTGGCAAGTGTGTGTAGTGTGTAGGTACCGACGTCAGGTACATTTGAAGATGCAGCGGAGGTGTTGTGCGTGACACGGAGGACGGTGCGCGGCGGCGGCGGCCTGGCGGACAGTACGCGGTGTAATACTACTCCGCAGCGAAGAGTCCGTCAGCGGGCGCCTCCACCAGCTCCCGGCGCAGGCCGAGCGTGGTGCAGGCGGGACGGACGGACGGAATCAACCACTTACTTCCAGCACCATCGTCTGCGCCCCGACGCGACAGGCTGAGCACTGTGTGCGGTTGGACCAGGAGCACTCGGGCACTGCGCGTGTCGCGCACGCACTCGCACACTAATGCTGCGCGACCGATGCGAGACCGCTCCGTCCTTTATCTTATCTATATTATATCTACTAACTAATCTATTTCAGGAACTAGAACACTGACTGAACCACCTCTATGCACCGTGTTGTAGCTACCTTACCTACCTAGGATGCTATAGGAGATAACAATAACCACAGTGGAATCACCCGGGCAGGTACCACATTACAAGACACACACACACACCCACACCCTCCCTCACACACGCACACACCCTAATATTCGTAACAAATCGTTTATGAATGCAGTCGCGTAACTAACGAGCCCTCAGTTCAGTTCAGTTCAGTACAGAAATGCAATTCGATCCAATTTTTTTTTTCATGTTTATTTTTTTTAGATTAATTTATTATTTTCTACGAAGTATTTATTATATTTTTTTATCCATTCTTTCGATTGGTGTTTTTTGGGGCTCCCGGCGGCGGCGCGGCGAAGGCGGGGCGGGGCGGCGGCGGGGCGGGGCGGCGCGGCGGCGGCTCCGGGATCGCCGTAGTCATGATCTCTGCGATCGTTCCACCGACAGATATGTTCAATTAGTTATATCGCACATCAGTGGGACGACTGGGATGGAAGCACGAGGTGTCGTCTCGGTGAGTGGACGCGGGGGCAGCGGGCGGGGGGGCACTGATCGCTCTGCGCCTGCGGACCGGTTCGGAACAATGAATCCAGTCCAATGTCTGACTCAGTAGCAATCAACACTACATACATATAAATGGAGAGTCGTTCGCGAGCACAGCCCGCTCTGCAGATTGTTTACAAGGGTGAATGTCAGCGGCGCGCTAACTGCTGCGTGCGATAGTTCATGGTTACGAAAACAATACCAATTATTATAATTGACACGTTGGTTGGAGTGGTCCCATCACCGCCCCGCCCCGCCGTCCGCCCCCCGCTCCGGCGCGAGGCAGCCCGTGCCGGAGCGCGCGGGCTCGCTGTCTGAGTGCAGTAGGTATACTTCTGTTCTGTATCCTTTTACTACATTTCGACACAATTAGAATGTGGCGCCCCCGCCTCGCCCCGCCCCGCCCCGCGCCGCGCCGCCCCGGCTAGGGCTGACGACGCGACATTCGAAGGACTCTAGAAAGGCCCGTAGATAATCAAGGAAGCAGTCTTTTGTGATTCTTCACAAAGTCCTAGAAGAGGAAACACGCCTCGTGAAGATTACTTGTAAATGGAATATTGATAGTGCATGTGTTATGTTGCCGGGCTGCTGGCTGGCAGGCTCCCGAGCAGGGCTCTCGGCGCACGGGGGCGGCGCGCGGGCGACTCGTCCTGAAGACACCGCGAGAGTCCCATCTGCCCAGCTGTGCGCAAACAACAACTTCACGTAGAAACTTTACATGGAGTGTGTAAGCTGTTTTGCTAGGTTTAAAAAAAAAATTATGCGGTGCGGTCTGCGGCGCGGAGTCCGCGGGGCTGCGGCCTCCCCGATAACATCTTCGACCGCATTTCTAAAGCTTTGTTACGATACTCACGGCGCGTTCGCACGACTCGCCCGCGTTATACAACCTGCGACGTCACGCGGCGCGGCGCGGACTCATTGGACACATGTGTCTACAGTTTATACTTCTATCTAACCATACAATTGTAAATAATAAAAATAGGTATAAATAAAGATAAATATTTATAAAGATTTCTATGGATCCAACTAATTTGAGTCCAGGTTCTGTAGCCCGGGCTAGTGTTGGTTTCTACGAATAAATAATAAGTCAGGAAATGTAACTGCGTTCGAAAAATGACCCAAAAAAAGTGTCCAAGTAGGCGGGGCTTAAAAGTCGTGTCCAGCGCGTCATCAGTCGGACATTGATCTTGCAAGTGAGCACATGTCAAATCTTTGCGTAGCTTTTCGTTTTTATCATTGTGAATAGCTGTGAATCATCATGCCAGCATGTGTTGTGAAGTGGTGCAGGACGAATCAAATTATTATAAACTGTATTCAAAGATATTCAATATATCATACGTCATCAAACCGAGATGGTCAATATTATGCAACATGAAGTCAATAAATTTTTGATCTAATTTAGAAGGTTTTTTCTTCTTAATGAAATATTAAAATGTAAATCGATAAAACTTTGTATTTTGCTTTTTTTGTTTCCTTTAGTTTCCCTGCCGATCCTATTTGTCAAAATAAGTGGATAGCTGCCGTTAAGCTAGAAAGACAAGAGTATGACTGGATGCCTGTGAAAACCAGCAGAGTTTTATAAATCATTAAAAGGATACACCATGTTACACAAAACTGCAGTACAATAACGGAAAATCACTTACTCGAGCGAGCGATCAGTCAGTAATATAAACACAGTGTTTTTCTAAAATAATTGATAAAGAAGATATTCTAAGCCCACTAAAAAACAGTCACCAAACAAATAACAACCATTACATTTTATTGATAAAATGTATATCTAATCGTTGAATATCTTAGAATCCGTCTTCACTACATTGCGAAGAAAGATTCTCTTTTAATGTCTTCTAGACAAAAACTTACTAAATTAATTATATTTTGCGGGACATAGAGTACATCGGATTGTTAAAGTATACCAATATAAAAAAAAAAAACATATCGTACAATAATATCGTTTTATTATTAAATTGATCCGGTCCCCTTATTACATACACCATCCACGCCGCCAAGCCGGGATTGGTTCGCGCGCGTGCTTCATTGGTTACTATGACAACTGCAGCGCGCGCAAACCAATCCCTGCTTTCGTTCTGAATATAAACCAATCACCAAGCATGTCTGTTTGTAACCTTTGTAGTGATTGGTAGTTTGAATCATACGTCGTTTTGGTTTGGAGTAGTGCTACTTTTTATGTGGAACTTGATCTGAATTAGACTTCCTGACTTATTATTTATTCGTAGGTTGGTTTATCATCATCATGTACTCGTACGTAAACTGTACCTACTTCACAGCGCTGATGAGACCGGCCCGCGGAGGCCACGCAGGAGGCCACCACTAGCACTCCTCGCTGCTCGCCGCACGTCGTCGGTCTGTAGGACGCGCCGTGAGTCGTGACGCAGCAGACATCGACCTGAAGGACGCGCCGTGGGTCGTGACGCAGCAGACATCGACCTGAAGGACGCGCCGTGAGTCGTGACGCAGCAGACATCGTCACGACACCGCGGTGTTTGGTTTTGATTGGACGCAGAATCTAATATTATTTAAACATGATCCTCACATAGATCGAGCTAACTTATACAATAATAATGTTTCGATTCAAAACAATGGAGCCAGTGCGTCTGGCGGCCTGCTACTCACATGCTACTACATGCTCTCTTGCAATCAATAACGCGCACACATTGCTTCTTATTTGCTACACTTAGAGCCGAGTTTTGTGTACCGATGAGTGCGAGACTCTACACGCGGCGCGGTCACATGTACTGCCCTTTACAGTGTCCATTGATCATCTTAATGGCAAGTGTCCGCTTCGTACGTACGTAACGTACGTACGAAGGTACGCGCGGGCTCTCCAACACTTCCTTACATCACCTAGAGTAGAACCCTAACGAGGAGAATGACGAGTACCTAGTGTACCTACCTAGTGTACCTCCTACCTCTAGAAATGTAATGCAACTAATGAAAGTAGGAAGGAGCTGCGCGCGCGCACGGACACGGAGCCGCGGCACGCAGTACAGTACGGGCGCACCACTGTGTACCTTACCACTGTTGCAATAAAGCCTAAATTACTACTACATCGGTCTAGTTCCTCTGAGCTCTGCAGAGTGCCGCTCCTCGTCGAGGGACCCGTCTCGTCGTCGTGTCGGCACTCGCCGTACCGGTCGGCGGATGGGCACTCGGCACACACATACACATAGATATCGTAGTAGAGTAGCAAGCTGTATGTAACCGTTCTAAGAGGCGTCCGCTTCGAGGAAGAGGCGCAACAAACAACGCGGTGAACAGTTACAGATGTGAGTATATGCAAAGATATAACAAACATTATGCACACACCGATCGAGATGAATGCTAATGGCGCGCGACGTGGTCGCTTCCTGGTCGCGGGTTGTGCAACGTCGACCCCCCGCCCCGTGTCCCGGGGCTCCGCTAGCGCCCGCAGCACCACAGACCGCCGCACGCCGTCATTGAGAGCCGGCGGCGGCTCCTCCGACATTGGAAAGTAACCAAGTGCCCTATGGCTCTAGACAGACGGACCGCATTTCAACTGCAATCCAACCACAAATTGCAGTTCATTTGCAGTTTGAATGCAGTTGACACGACTGCAATAGAACTGCAAACCAACTGCGCAGTCCGATTGCAGTTCATTTGCAGTCGGCGTGCAGTTCACGTCTGTCTAGTCTAGAGCCTATTACGTCGTCTATTCCCACTAGTTCAGTTACTTGTTGCGCCTCTTCCTCGAAGCGGACGACTCTTAGAACGGTTACATACAGCTTGCTACTCTACTGCGATATCTATGTGTGTGTGTGTGCCGAGTGCCCATCCGCCGACCGGTACGGCGAGTGCCGACACGACGACGAGACGGGTCCCTCGACGAGGAGCGGCACTCTGCAGAGCTCAGAGGAACTAGTACACAAGACATCTGTAACCCGCGCGAGCCGATCGTCTGCTCACTAGCCTGATGTTACATCTCTACATACCGCCTTCGGTGCGCGAAGTGAGGGGTCAGACAGCGCCGCGCCGTGCGATGCAGCACCCATGCAGCACCAGGCTAGCCTGACTCGTCTAATTAAATTACAGCATCAGTTCTGAACTGTTATCGAATTCTTTACTTGTAGAAGCGCTGCTTCGTAGACCAATGCAATGCAAATGATCAATAATGACAAGCGCTCGAGTGAAGTAATTTCACTAGGATCATCCGTTCCTCGGCCTGTTGATATTACGTAAGTAAGATGCTGTGGAGCCACCAGTGAGGCCAGAGTGAGCGTGAGCCGCCGCCGCGCCGTGTGGGTGACGAGAGGAGACAGTCACCAGCTGTCCCTCATCACTCATCAGCTCGGTATCACATCCGTTTCCGTCGATCACCGATGGCTAGGTAGGTATATACCTACCTAGCCAGTAGTGCAAGTGCCTCGGGCAGGCCGGATGGCAACTTGGCCTTTGTGCTTTCACAATCAACGCGCGCCAAACCAGTTCTGCTGAACCATGTGGGTGTGTGTGCGCCAGTGTGTAAGTGTGTGTGTGGGTACCACGAGGTAGAGGTTCATAACTCGTCGTTAGTTGGAACATCCACCAACGGCGAATAAAGTGCAGCGAGTGCACCTCGCCCGGGGCGCCCGCGCCGCGCAATGCACAACAAAGCATCATTAGGTACCTACCTAATAACCTTCTAGTTTGATCACGATAATCAAGCGACACTCAGTACAGTAGGTATAGAATGCTAAAGTCATTTAAAACGGGATATTTAAGTAGCATGATTTGATTTTAGAGTTATCCAATATTTGGGCACAGCTGCATGCGCCGTGATCAATGGCTGTACTTGTACTGCCAATGACTTTAATAACTATGATACTTTCAAGTTTTACGTATAGAATGCCTTATCGACACAGTAACATATGACCAGACCAACCAGCTTCAACAATCCGAACGCTTTACATGACATGACATGCCATGCCATGGCTAGGCAGGTATGACATGACATGCCATGCCATGGCTAGGCAGGTATGACATGACATGACATGCCATGCCATGGCTAGGCAGGTATGACATGACATGACATGCCATGCCATGGCTAGGCAGGTATGACATGACATGACATGCCATGGCTAGGCAGGTATGGCAGATGTACTAACATAAAATAAATGAGTACTTCAGCATGTATGTATTATCAAATGACATAATTAGAAATGCCAAGGCTGCATGGATGCCTGTTGCCGTGTGACTCACACGTGTCATCAGTTCTTCGAATAAATAGTGATTAATGTAATGTAATGTAATGAATGACCGATTATAGAATTGTAATGTAATGACCGATGATAGAAGCATTTCTATCACGCGGGCACGCGCGAGGGTGCCTCGGACCCGCTTTAAACTTGCAATAAACTACCAATTACTTCACACAGTTTGGCAGAACCTACACAAATGTATTGTAGTTTTAGTTATGGAAATAAATAAATACAAAATAAAAAATAATAATACGTAAAAAATTAGAGTTTCATTTATGACTACCTAGCTAGCATGTAACCCGTGACGATGAAGCTGGAAATATAATATAAAATTATACTTTTCATTATTTTTACGATTAAGTACCTACTACCTAGTACCTATACCTACCTATACTTAGATAGAAGTTTTGTTTTTGGTCCCAGCCAGGCCACTGCTCTCGGCAGAACTTTGATTAATGAAATGTGTTTATTTTCTCAGGAACACTATTCAATTTGTACATCTAAAATGTTGTAATTCTATTGCAAACGGGTGCCGAGATACAGAGCATTTTTGTTCAGTATTTTCCTTTTAATTACGATATAGAAAAACTTTCAGAAAACTATGAATGAAATGTGTGATGGTTTTCTGTGGCAGGGGAGTGCTCGCTGGGCCCCCTGTCCAGCGACAGTGCTCGCTGGGCAGGGGAGTGCTCGCTGGGACCCCTGTCCAGCGGGAGTGCTCGCTGGGCAGGGGAGTGCTCGCTGGGCCCCCTGTCCAGCGACACTCGCTGGGCAGGGGAGTGCTCGCTGGGCCCCCTGTCCAGCGACACTCGCTGGGCAGGGGAGTGCTCGCTGGGCCCCCTGTCCAGCGACACTCGCTGGGCAGGGGAGTGCTCGTTGGGCACGGGAATCTACTCCTACGTGTCGAATGTTGTCTTTCTGTTGTTAACGGTTGCTGAAATACGAGTACTAACCTACACATCATTTCATTCCTTTGTTAGTGTTTACTTTTACACGCACCAAGTCCTACAAGCCCTGCAGGTTTCAAGTCTCTGCGATAACTGGTTGAGGCTGTATAGTAGGTATAGTCTATGCTATATGCCAGGACAGAGAGTTTAAAGTAACTAACAGAAAACACTTTTTGAGACAGATAGTGCCACAAACATTTTCTTAAATTGATTCCATTTCTGACATGTTGGAATAACATGACCATGACCAATAACAAGACCGTAAGTTATGAACATACTAGTGGTCTCTTCTCACTTCTTCCACTGGTGGACAAAAAATTGAAGTGAACATCAAAATAATGTTATTATATAATAATGAATAGTATAAAATATGACTAGTCTAAATGCTTATTTGAAAGCCTAAAGAAATAAAAAAAAACTTTCATTTCATTTCATGGACCCTGCACATGAGGCATGTTGGGTGAGGACACATTGGAGAAGGCTAAAGCACGTTTAAGTTAATATACGTTAAGTTAGTTAGAATTAAGTGCAAACATAATCATCAATTATATTATAACAAACGTTTAGTAAAAACAACACGAAGTTGACGAGTAACAGTTTGTTGTCCAATCCATTTTACATGCAAAAAAGTTATATCTTTAAACTTACGATATAAGCATTTAATCAAGTCTAATTAATGCTATAAATTATTATCAAAATAAGGCAAGGTTTTTTGGTTTTCTCTTTATTAAAATTTGTTGTCTACTAGATATCCACTAGTGGACGAAGTGAATAAGAAACGACTAGTACTTACTTACATTCATAATGTCATTTGTGTCTAGTACAAGTACAATGCCCGTCTGGACAAGCCGCAGAATGCACAACCTTGCTCCTTCATACTTTTTAGTTTTACAACTCGTAAAATATTTTAAATAATTAAAGTAGCAATGAGGTGCCGCGGTCGCTCAACCACAAACACTTTTCTTGTGTGGCAAACAAAAGCTTCACTTATGCAATAGCTACGTAAACGCTCGCCTGGGGTGCTTTACACCCCGACAAACAATGCTTTGTCAATTATATATAGGCCTCCTCATCGATGTCGATGACGGCGACCCTAGGTAATCACGGTTTTTTTTCCATCTTTATCAATTATTATGCAGGCAACCTAAATTAATTGCTCTCTTTGTCAATTACAACGCAGGTAAACCTAAATGTGGTCGAATTTATGACAGTATGTGTGCAAGCAGGGACGCTTTTAAATCAAAGTTAAAATGGTGTCAAGATCAGCAAGAGCAGTTGAAGATGCATGCTCTAGCTAGTCATCATTCTAGCAAAGATTTTAAGCATTTCTGGATAAATACTAAGAAAATGAATACTAGGTCTGGCCTCCCAGTGACAGTTAAGTTAATGAAGTAGGTAACCGGAGTTCTATTGCCGACTTATTTAGAGAGCTCTTTAAGGTTAGACCTATGTCAGGTTCGGTGTGGAATCAGGTCGAGGCTGAGGTCGTCATGCAAAGGAGAACCGTAAGTTTCACAGCCAAAGAAGTTCACAGAGTCATTCGTTCTATGCATGCAAAGGGGAAAATCTCCTGGACATGTCGGCCTCAGCATCGAGCATCAGAGCTTTGCTGGTGTTCATCTTCCAAATGTGCTCGCTATGTTTTATAGTTTGTGCTTGTGTCATGGCTACTTACCAGACGAATTGACCAGAACCATAGTGGTTCCTATCGTGAAATGCAAAACTGGAGATGTATCGGATAGAAACAACTACCGGCCTATCTCACTTGCAACTATTGTAGCCAAGGTGCTTGACAGCTTGCTTAATAACATTCTCTTGCAACACATCAACCTGCAGGATGCTCAGTTTGGTTTTAGGGCTGGACTATCCACAGAGAGTGCGATCTAGTCTCTTAAGCAAGCTGTCAGGTACTATACTGATAGAAAAACGCCGGTATACGCTTGCTTCCTTGATATGTCGAAGGCCTTTGATACAGTTTTGTTGTGATACAAAACTGGCTTTGGGAGAAGCTGGGGAGCGAGGGTGTACCGGCTGAACTGGTGTCGATCATGAAATATTGGTACAAATGTCAAAAAAATCAGGTGAGATGGGACGGCGCTCTATCTGAGGAGTATGGCTTCGAGTGCGGTGTTAGGCAGGGCGGGATAACTTCTGGCCTCTTGTTGAACCTGTATATGAATGAGCTCATTGGTGAACTCAGCAGCACTCATTGCGGTTGTTTTATTGATGAAGTGTGTATGAACAACATAAGTTACGGACGATGTGGTGCTGCTGGGTCCATCGGTGGGCTCTATTCAGAAGTTTGTTAAAATTTGTGAGAACTATGCGGCGGGGCATGGGCTAACATACAATTCTAAAAAAAGTGAAGTCCTTATATTCAAAAGTGGAAATGTAAGGCCTGCCCATGTTCCGCCGATAGTGCTTAATGGTGCGGCTCTGGAGGTAGTTAATGGATTTAAATACTTGACATATTGTAAATGAGACCCTAAGCGATGACGCAGACGTTGAAAGGGAGCGTAGAGCGCTGGCTGTACGGGGAAACATGATTGCGCGTAGGTTCGCACGCTGCTCGAGAGAAGTAAAAATCACTCTATTTAAGGCCTACTGCCAGTTCTTCTACTAGAGTAGCCTCTGGCTCAACTGCACCCGACGGGCAGCCAGCGCTCTACGTGTCCAGAACAAGAACATTTTCAGGATGCTGATGCGGCTGCCTCGCGTCTGGTATGTTCGCGGAGGCGCGCACGGACGGCTTTCATGCGATTATTCGCAAAAAGTCGCTTCCCTACTTCAGCGTGCGCGAGCCAGTAGCAACGGCATCCTGAAAATGATTGTTTCACATCTGGACTGTCCCATCCAATACAAATGGATGAAGATATTGATGGGGTCTATATCCTTATAAATGTCCATTAGTCCATTTTGTATTTTATTATTTTTTATTTCCCTAAGTTATATTATTCTAGTTTTATTTAATTTTATTTGATTTTATAGTGTGATTTTGTTTTGTGACATTTATTTTTAATTTTGTATGTGCATTATTATGGATTGTGAACCTGACAATAAATGAGTTAATAATAATTCGCTGTAAGTTTGTCCCAAGGTGCATCTGTTGAATTTAACCGCAATCATTAGGTATAGTACGAGAGAAACTTGGACAGGGTGTGTTTACTATGGCCGCTCGCTATAACAACGAATAATAAATGTAACGGGATGCCGTTGAGTACCTTCCGATCACCAAAGTTAAACAAGGTCGGGCGCAGTCAGCACACACCACACGACGTGGTCTGATCAGTGATCACCGCCCGAGGGTGATCACGTCATGTTGGCTTTTTGCTTTTCATCCAAAATCTGTTCGTTTGTGTTTCTTATGCGGAACTTTAATAAATAGGCAAAGTGAATCATTTTCTTAATTTTGTACAAAAACTAATCTATGTGTGAGTTGATGCGTGCGTATAACTTCAGAGCGTTGACTTAACACACACAAAAACGAATAGACAACCGACTGAGGAAACAACTCATTTGTCCAAATGTTGGCAACACCTCTCACCTCGTTTTCTTCTTCTAAGGCTAAGTATTTATAAAACTTTCTGCACTGGGATGCTGCGCCTAGCCAACGCGGGGCGCGGCGCGGCGGCGGCGCGGCGCGGCGGGCTGCGTGCGCATTCCGCGCCTTCGCCTAACTGTACCCTCTGCCGCCGCCTGCCTAGCGCGCGCCCGCGGCCGCGCTTCTCATCTCTAACAGACGCTATTCATCCGCATTCACTGCACTGATACCATACCTACATACTAGTGTAGTGACTACAAGTGATCACCGGAGGGAGCGGTCGTCGCTACTGCTCGTAGGAGGCGCCTGTTCACAGACTCGCTCTCGACCGCGTCAAGGTTGTGGTGACGTATCATTATCATGAGCAAGGGGGAAACCCACCGGCGCGGCGCGGGGCGGGGCGGGGCGGGGCGGGCGGGCGGCTGCTGGCCCTGACTACCCAAACAAAAACACAAAAACTAAAACCAAACCTAGCTCCGCAGAGCCGTTTCCATCTTGCTGAGCGAGGCTGAGGAGCTTAGTCAACGAACTGATTCCAAGTAGATAGCTATTTGGTTTTGGTTCTCAACAAACTTTACCGTTCAAACTTACAGTATGGTGCACCTTTACTCTGGAGGCTTAGAATGGAGGTATCTACCGCACCTCACTCAATGACATTACAATACAATCACGACGCGACACTGGAGACCGTGCGTTGTTGTGTGCGTACAGGGACGTGGGGGCGGGGGCGCGGGCGGGGGCAGGGACGGCAGGACTCGTGAACAGGATAGAGGGAGGATGTAGACGTGAAGCTCACCTTGTGTTAGAGTGTGTGCGTGCGCGCAGGCGGGGTGCAGCGCGCGCGCATGTCTCGCGGCGCGGTCGACGACCTGGCGCTGGCGGAGGGAACACTGCACTGCACTGTACTGTCTGTAGGTCGCGGTGCGGTGTCGGGCGCGGGAGGCGAGTGGTCGCGGGCGCGGCGCGAGGCGGACTGCGGGCCTGCGGGCGGAGCGCCTGCGCCCGCGCTGCTGGCGGCCTTGACCGCCGCTCCCCCGCGCCCCGCACACCGCGCTGCACCGCTGAGCTGGCGACCAGCGCGCGGTGAGCGCCCTCCGCGGTCCGCGGAACCCATTACCGTTAGATACCTACTTACCAATGATTAGTGCGCGCGCCTCTCTGCCTACCTTATCATTATCAGATAACGGTCACCTAGATAGATAGATATGTGTGTGCTGCACCTATACTCTCAGTGCTGCACTAGTATCCTACACAGTCATGCACCCCTACATGCACCTGTCGGGTGGCGGAGCGGAAGTTCTATTATTAGATATGTACCTAAGCACTGGCGAACTTGCTTGTTCGTTACAAACGTACATACAAGCAGTGATCAGGCAGCTCAGTGGAGCATCAAAGATGATTTAAAAATCTTGTGATGGATGATAATTACCTAGATAGGTACTATAATTTGCATAACTAGTAACTAAAACAACCTAGCACTTTACCTACCTACAATTTGTAAGCTTAGAATAGGTATAAAGCTTGTGTAAGTAGGTTAGGTAAGTAGCTAACCTACCTAGCTCTAGTCTAGCTAGAGACTGAATGTTTTATTCGCGCGTTTGTTGTCGAGTGTAGGTAGGTAGGTAGGTAGGTAGGTAGGTAGGTAGGTAGGTAGGTAGTGGTGGACGTTGTCTACGAAACGCTTACGAAATCGTCAATTTGAGTGCGAGTGTGACATGTTTGTGCGAAAGTCATAAATGCCTATTGGTTGGTGTTGTGTTGGCGCGCGTGCGATGCGTGGAGGATGTCACCACACCGCGCGCCTTGACCCGCCGCCGCCGCCGGCTCGCCCCCCGACCTCTTCATCATCAGCAGTACAGTACCTATACCTGCCTACCGCCTGGTGCAGTGTGTCTTGTCTACAGTGTGCCCCATGGACATGACCCTCGCAGTGCTGGCGCCCTGCACTCCTACACTACGCGCTCCCGCGCTAGTGTCAGCAGTCTTCGCTCTTGTCATCGCAAATGGCCTCGCCTCAGTCCGAGGACCAACACCGTGGACTTATCCCCGATCCCTCTCTTTCCTCCTTTGCTTCCTGACATCAGTAAAAGCCTGTGTTGGTTGGTCTACTAGGTAGGTAGGTACCTACCTTACTTACCGAGGTAGTAGGTAGCACGCACCACTACATGTGTTATGTAGTTTTTTTTCTCGTGCACGACGACGACGAGTCGAGGTAAACAACGGGCGGCAATCAATGCAATGAGGGGAAATGTCTAGCGGTGCGCTCAGCGCGATTGCTCATGTACATCATACATTATACTTAGTTAGCATTCCCCGCGCCCCCGCGCCCCCGCGCCCCCGCGCCCCCGCGGCCGCAGGCAGACGCCTAGTAAATAAAGTTATTCTAAGGCAGACGCCATTCAAGTGTTGAATCGAAGCATCGTCAACTACTCGTAGGTAGGAAAGTAATTAGGTAGGTATCTAATTAGCCTAGCGGCATGGCCACTATGCCCAGACTATTTAATTTATTATACTCGTACCCACCTACTCTGATAATTAATGATTATGCTATGAGGGTTTTTCGTAGAAAGGTCCGCACTGCATTGCTAATCTAGATTCTAGACGCAACAAAAGTAGCGAGAATGTTTATAATTGTACGGGTCTTGTCCTACGGTGGCATATACCTATACATCTGAGAAGCTGACTGTACCTACACCTTCTCGTACAGTACAGTGCTGGAGGCTAGGACTAATGATATTGAATTAGTTAGTGCATTAGTGATTGAGGCCGGACATTCTAACGGACCGCTCAAGGTTCCCTAATATAATATTCAACCGGCGCGCGGTAGGTACCTTACCTACCTACTTCACTCAACACAACACAGAGATAATAAATGACCAATAGAATCGACATTGGCCTATTGAACCAACCAAATAAGGAGCCACCTTTGTTAGTATCACCTACTGTTGAACTTTAGGTAATTAGCAGCAAGCTGAGGAAATGTGAATAATGTAGGTACCTAGTTATAGATACTCGTAAGTGCTTTGCCTAGTCTAGGTCTCTGGACGAGTTGATCCACACACACACACGCACTAGACTAGTGGCCGCCAGATATACCTACTGTGCGCTGCAGTGCAGCCATGGGCCGCCGCGTGGTCGGTCACAGTGTACAGGAGGTGCAGGCGGTTGAAGTGTACGAGTGTACCTTACCTACTGCGAGCCGTGTTGTCGTCGCGTCGGCTCAGCACATATTGATATTCCGGACCAGCTGAGTAAACGAGGAAGCTAATGAGGCGACGACAACACGTACGATGCTGTTTGCTGATACATACATACATACATTAATTCATACCTAATCATTCTATGTATGTTCAATAATGTGGAGTCCTCCATCTTGGCTCACAATGTTTGCAGCTTTCTAAGCAGAGACTAGTACCTACTAGACTAGCTATAGTGTCTGCTTTATATCACGGCTCCAAGAGTTTAGCTGTCTGTTTGCAGCTTTCTAAGCAGAGACTAGTACCTACTAGACTAGCTATAGTGTCTGCTTTATATCACGGCTCCAAGAGTTTAGCTGTCTGTTTGCAGCTTTCTAAGCAGAGACTAGTACCTACTAGACTAGCTATAGTGTCTGCTTTATATCACGGCTCCAAGAGTTTAGCTGTCTGTTTGCAGCTTTCTAAGCAGAGACTAGTACCTACTAGACTAGCTATAGTGTCTGCTTTATATCACGGCTCCAAGAGTTTAGCTGTCTGTTTGCAGCTTTCTAAGCAGAGACTAGTACCTACTAGACTAGCTATAGTGTCTGCTTTATATCACGGCTCCAAGAGTTTAGCTGTCTGTTTGCAGCTTTCTAAGCAGAGACTAGTACCTACTAGACTAGCTATAGTGTCTGCTTTATATCACGGCTCCAAGAGTTTAGCTGTCTGTTTGCAGCTTTCTAAGCAGAGACTGGTACCTACCTACTAGACTAGCTATAGTGTCTGCTTTATATCACGGCTCCAAGAGTTTAGCTGTCTGTTTGCAGCTTTCTAAGCAGAGACTAGTACCTACTAGACTAGCTATAGTGTCTGCTTTATATCACGGCTCCAAGAGTTTAGCTGTCTGTTTGCAGCTTTCTAAGCAGAGACTAGTACCTACTAGACTAGCTATAGTGTCTGCTTTATATCACGGCTCCAAGAGTTTAGCTGTCTGTTTGCAGCTTTCTAAGCAGAGACTGGTACCTACCTACTAGACTAGCTATAGTGTCTGCTTTATATCACGGCTCCAAGAGTTTAGCTGTCTGTTTGCAGCTTTCTAAGCAGAGACTAGTACCTACTAGACTAGCTATAGTGTCTGCTTTATATCACGGCTCCAAGAGTTTAGCTGTCTGTTTGCAGCTTTCTAAGCAGAGACTAGTACCTACTAGACTAGCTATAGTGTCTGCTTTATATCACGGCTCCAAGAGTTTAGCTGTCTATTTGATGGTAATTTCGAATAAAATATCATCGTCATGCCTATATTAGTCCACTGCTGGACATAGGCCTCCCCCAATGAGCGCCACAGTGCCCTATCTTCAGTAAAATGTTAATTTTTTATCCATTTAAGTATTATATTTTTCTCATTCACATTTTTTTTATTGAATTTATACAATTTCCATCCTCATTCAAAAAAACATCGATAAAAACCGCGAAAAGATATTTGAGACTCCTCATGTTTGATATTTTTCATATCCTACTTACAAACACGATCCCAAACATAGGCATATTATATACGAACCAAAATAAGTTGGCAACCCTAGTAGGTTAGGTAGGTAGTTGTAGGTAGGGACGCAACGCATGCGCGACCTATATTCCAATAATAGAGCTCGGGTCATTACCTCCCGTGCTCAGCTGATCGGCAAGCGGGGGGCGCGGGGCGCGGGCCGGGGGCAATGACTTGACGATATTTTAGCTAAATATTAACATAGATAGAGTGTTCGGACACCACCATTAATAACTCGACGACGACGACAGTTCGCAGTTAGCTAGAGGCTACAGGCTCAGTATAAGTATATACAGTACGGAAACTAGGAACAAACACTCGAAACGGCACACTCACACAAACATGCACATCGACACGGCTTCTGGGTGATTCTCGGGGATGCTCAGGTAGCGGTTGTCGCGTCTAGCCGTGCGGTCGCGTGAAAGTGAAAAATGACCCGCTACAGATATTGCGTTGCATACGGCTGTATGAACTCGGCTTCATCAAAAGCGGAGCTGTCGTATTTTAAACTTCCTGCTGATTTTGAAAGGTAAGAATAATTTATTATTATGATTGTTATAGAATAATGAGTCCGTGTGATCGATCATACATAATGAATCCGTGAACTTATATGTAAATCAAGAATGGCTGCGGTTTTGAGGATTTTTAAATTCAATTGACGACCGATGTGACGCGGTGGGGGAAGGTCCGCCTACGACGCAGGAGGTTGCGGGTTCAATTCCCGCCTCGGAACAATTGTGTGTACGATCTGCAGATATTTGTTCCGGATGTTCTGGTCGTTTTCTATGTATAATAAAAAAATATCTATCTATGTAAGTAATATATTGTATTATGTATATCAGTTATCTAGTACCCATAACACAAGCTCTGCTTACCATGGGGCTAGATAATGCTGTGTGAATTTTTAGCAGCATTATTTATTTATTTATTTAATGAGATTTTACAAATAGAGACGTCATACTCATTGTAAAGAAATAATAACTTGGCGATAATTTATTAAAGTAGCCTAATACCTACCTAGCACTGTTTGAGCAGACAACGCAAAGCGGCAACAGTGATTTTAGTTCGAACAGACGAGACGCCGCGCGCCGCAGCACGGCATAATATGTCCTTATCTCTGTCACTCATAAACGCAACGCACGCATTACTTGTCTCGTTCGTGTAGGTGGCAAAGCGGCAACCTCGCGGTTATTTTTGAGTAAATATAACATCATTGTTTAAACTTGATTGTAGACTTTCAAAATTTAAATATAAGATGAATGCAATCAATTATGAAATTTTGCATCATGGGTATCGTTTTTATGGTTTTCGAGGGTGCTGAAGCCGATACTTCTGTCAAAATGTGAATCCAAGATGGCGGCTGCTATAAATTATAATTTTTTCCGTCATGGGTGTCATTTTCATGGTTTTCGAGGGTGCTGAAGCCGATACGGCTTCAGCACCCTCGAAAACCATGAAAATGAAAAATGGCGTATTGATATGCAAGGAATTTTATAGGTACATTTTTCACACCTTGGGTTACATTACAATATTGGAGTTTTAGTAAGGATCCCTTACTTTTTGATATTTAGGCTTCCTAACGGTGATAGAATTTTTCAAATCGGTCCAGTAGTTTCGGAGCCTATTCGTTACAAACAAACAAACAAACAAAAAATCAAACCTTTCCTTTTTATAATATTAGTATAGAGAGTATAGATGAATTCATATAAAATAATACACATTATATGTGTATTTTTTTTAATAAAAAAAAATCACATAATATCTTCCGCGGGGCCAGGATTTTTTTGAGGGGGTGTAGAAGATAGCGAAAATCCCCCATTTCATTTCTACATCCAGGCCGCCCAAAACCAGGCCCGGGCGCGGCACGGCGGGGCGGGGCGGGGCGGGGCGGCCGCGGCGCGCGCGGCCCTTGTAATGTAGTTGCCCGGGACGTCACCACACCAGTAGTGACTCACCACAAACAAAAAAATTGCCCACCTGGAAAATCTATAGGGCGGCCTTGTTCTACTCTACATCATCTACGGATCTACGGCGACGTCACTTTATAGGCAGGTAAGTGTAAGTACCTAGAGAGGTACTTACACTTACCTGCCTATAAAGTGTATACAAAATATCAAACAAAAAAATACAAAAAATGTGTAAGTGTATACAAAATACAAAAAAATGTGGCTAGAGAGCCACATTTTTTTGTATTTTGGCATTTTGTATACCTAATTAGATTATTTAGAATAAGTATAAAATAGGAACATATTTTGGTATTTGCCTTCAATACCAGAGCTCTGAGTTTGGTTACTACTGTGGTTACCACATTGTGATTGTCAACATTTCCCATCTTAGAGTACCTAAGTAACCGAGAGTCAGAAAGTCGTCAATGACGTCACAGCAGCTCTCGGTCCGGATGCAGCACGCGCGGGCGCAGGGGCTCCTCCTCCCACTCCTCGCCGCCGCCCCGCGCGCCCGCGCCCTCTCCGTCGCCGCCGCCGCCGCCATCATCGCGCTCTGATCTGATGAATAAAACATGGTGCATATAATAATAGGTTCAGACAAATGGCACCTCAGACGAAACACAGAGTTAAATCTTTGCCTCAGAAGCTGAATGTTATCTAGGTGCAGCAAATAGAATTTTAGACAGTTCTTTCGTAGAAAAGGACAATTTAATTGGTAATTTGGCCCTACTCATGTTAATGTTACTAGGTAGGTATAATCAGGCAAATTGCAGACAATAGCTAATTTCACCGAAAAATAACGATAAAGTAGGTACGTTGAATAAGCTTACTAACTACATTCAGACAAATATAAAATGATCCGATCGAAAGATGAGTATGATCTGTTGGTAGTGACCTGTCAGCCCCAGCCAGTCTCTCGAGCAGCGCCAGTCCCTTGGCGCAGAGGGTCTGCCAACGGTGCTGCAGCCGCGCCCCCCGCGCCTCGCCCCGCGCGCGCCGCGCCTCCGCGCGCAGCAACGCGGCCAGCGCGCGACGCACCACCCCCCCGCGCCGCGTCCCGCCGCCGCCGCCTGCGCCCCGCGTGCTGGTGTGTCCGCACCGGTCGGGCCGCACCACCGCGCTCTCCACGTGCACGGGCTCCGGCTCCTCCTCCCCCTCCGGCTCCTGCACGCCCGCCTCCTCCTCCACCAGCTCCAAGACCTCCTGCAGCGCCTCCCCCTCCGCGGGCGCGGGCGCGGGCGCCTCGGGCCAGAGGAACTCCTCGTCGCTGGCGGCGCGCTCCACCTCGAACTCCACCTCCTCCGCCTTGATCCCCGTCAGCGGGTCCG
Source organism: Eupithecia abbreviata (assembly GCA_943735965.1). Taxonomy (NCBI): domain Eukaryota; kingdom Metazoa; phylum Arthropoda; class Insecta; order Lepidoptera; family Geometridae; genus Eupithecia; species Eupithecia abbreviata. The sequence goes on from OX030995.1 coordinate 81,666, forward strand.
CGTCCCCTGCCGACACAATACACGTACAGTCACATCACGGCGCAGCCCTCCACCGACTGTCCTACGGTTTCGAGTGTGACTCACCAAGTTCCTGGAGAGCCAGCGCGTCCCCCGGCGCGTCCAGCTCGACCTGCGGCGGCGGGAGGGGGGGCGAGGGGACGCGCGCCGCCGCCGCCACCGCCGCCTTGCGGAGCGACGACGATGTCCGCTGGATCTGCGCACAAACAGACCTGTTGTGTGAACTGTACGTAGTGAGTGAAGTGTAGGTGTGTGCGGGTACTCACTAGCCCCATGAGGACGAGCACGCGCACGTCGAGCCGCGAGAGGCGCAGGGGGGGCGCGGCGCGGGCGGGGGGCTGCAGGCTGGGGGGGCGCAGCTCGGGGTGCGCGATGCGGGTCGCCTTGCGCTTCACGTTGTTCTTGATGTCGCTCCACGTCTGCACAGACAGGGGCGCTCGTTAGTGCTGGACGCGGCGGCGGCCGGGGCTGCGCGTGTGCGGACGGTCGGTACCTTCTTCCACTTGTCGAGCGACTTGGCGCGGCCGCCGGGCTCCGTGAGCGCACCCAGCCGCGCCACCAGCGCCGCCCACAGCTTGCGCAGCTGCACGCGGTCCTTGTTCTGGTGCGCGCGGTTCAGGTCGCCGTGCCTGCAAACACACGGGGAGGTCACCTCGTTAGGCATCTATCTAGGCAAGATTACCTTAGTGCAATGTCGTCGAATTCCTAGTTATCATAATATCCATGATTTTTGGAAAATTTTACAAAATCATGAAGCGACGCGTGACCCGAGATCTGGTGAGAATCTTGCGCAGCGCATCAGCATTGCCATACAGCGCGGGAGGCGCGGGGCAATGCAGCCAGCGTCTTGGGGACGCTTCCGACTGGTATTGATATGGATCAATTGAGCTACCTGTAGATTGTTTACAACAGAACAGACTGCAGTAAGGTCAATTGTTTCAATTGTAAATATTAGGTCTATTCTTTGTTAATAAAGTATTTGCTTACAAATACAATTGAACTAGGTAATGTATAGCGTCGCGTGCGAGCCGCGGTTGAACGTAAACGTTTCGTGAGCTCGACTATCCTATTTTAATAACATTTTGACCGCAGTATCGGCTGCAACACTCTCGAAAACTAAGAAAAAGACACCTATGAAGAAAAAGTCGATAATTTATAGCAGCCGCCATCTTGGATTCACATTTTGACAGCAGTATCGGCTTCAGCACCCTCGAAAACCATGAAAAGGACACCAATGACGCAAAATGGCATAATTTATTGCAGCCGCCATCCTATATTTACATTTTGAAAGTCTACTATCTACCTTAAACATCCTCAAAACCGCCGCCATCGCCATTCTGGATTTACAATAAGTACTTACACACCGCTATGTGTTTCTGTAAGCATAGTCCGAGATTACTGCTCTACATGTTATTGTTATGTTTTTATTTCGCTGGATTACTCTGAACCTACGTTTATAATTAGATAAAAGATATAGTAGGATAGTGCTTAGACATAATTACGGTACCTACGGTACTCACTTCTCCATGAAGGCGACCATCAGCTCGATCTGCTGCGGCGTGGTGCGGCTCGTCATGGCTCCCCTCTCACCGCCAACGACTTATTATCTAACCTTCTGCAAGAGACATCACACATAATTAGTACTAGGTACTTATGTAGTTGAATTCAATAGGTACCTAGGTAAGGTACGAACGTACGTAGGAGGAATCGTTTTAGGAGTACGTACCTACCTAGGTAGGTACGTAGTTCATTTTCGGGTTGCGTAACCGGAGAAGAGAATATATATCTGATGTACCGTAAAAAAAAACTTACATTGTGTATGAAAATGTAACCCCGATATCACCCATATTTTCATAATTTTTTTTTTTTTTTCGTAAGTACTTACGTTTTAACTGTGTAAATCAAAGTGTAAACACATTTTACGACGTATTTTATCATTGTCTAAAAATACAAAACGCAAACTGAAATAATGATTAGCATGCAAATAGGTTGTATAATACCTATACGTACTTAGGTACCTAAATTACATACGTACGTAGAAAATGTAGGTAGTGAGGTGTATAAAACCTTCCACCAAATAAAAGTAAAGAACACGTTTACACGAACTCAAACCGACTCACCGACGCCAACGACTGTCGACGACCGATAAATGTGACGCAGCAAGTCGGGGCCGAACGCGGCGCTCGATACCGTGCCGAATATCGAAACGAAACATTACTTACGTATTATACCCTACCTTATTCGATAACCAGCGTGTCCATCCGCTGCGTCTCTCGTGTGACTCGTCCCTCGTTCTACTCTCGTCGTGGTCACGTCCAACATCTACTGACATTAATTAACTAACTGCTCATAGTAACTATACTTGAACAAAATCCTAAATTAAACTCAGAAACCGCAGCGCAAAATGCTAAACACAATCACAAAAACCATTAGCGACTTTGTGCTTTGCGTTTCCTTCACTCTTATATCGCCAAGCCAACGTGAAGTGAACTTGTCACGCATGTCGTCCGTCGGTCGAGCGAACTTGACGTCACGAGATTGGTCGCTCATTCTGCTTCAACTTCACAATCATTGCGCCTCTTTCTAATACAATACGAGTAACTGAAATAGCGCTAATGCCTTCAATGGAAGATCCAAAAAGTTCGAGAGGATGTTTGGTAAGAGCGCGTGTACAGAAGCGCGAGGCTTTTGCAATAGTGTGGTTGTTCGAATAACGCCCCTTTGCCCTTCGTCGTCGTCGTCGCGCGCCCGGTGTCGTCGTCGACTCGATTCACTGCGGGCGCGGGCGGCTCAGTTTCGATAACCGACAAGCATTTGCACGCATCGATTTCGAACAAAGACCCTAAGTAGGTATCTAACTAATATAAATTGTTGGTTCTGAACTGACTGACTGTATGTAAGTATTGATGTAAAACAAGGCTTTTTAGACTAGAGCCTCATATCTAAAGTGGATCAAGTTACAGTAGGTAAGGAACCTCCTCAATCCGATTATGATTGTTTATTTAATAAAACACGATTCTATTTTTCTTTTCTATAATTCTCATCTTCTAATTACCTACCTACAGTACCTACCTACACTACACACGCGGGCGGAGCCGCGGGGCGCAGCTATTAATTCATATAATAGTATAAACACTCTACATTAGGCTGCATAATTTAATTTCGTATTTTCTGCGTACCTAGAACTAGGGTGGCACCTAGTCATTCATTAATTCCATCAGGCAAAGGACAAAATGATTTGTAGGCAGGTACCTAATCTACTAAGTCTATGGTAGGTACTAGCTAGATGTAATTAGTCTATGATGGTACTAATACTACCACAGACGAATTAGTTGCTAATTCGTACTAGGGACTTTAGGGAAGCAGGTCATGCGGAACGATAACGTAACCTGGCGCCGCCGCGCGCCGCCCGCGCCATCGCGACGAGTCGACCGACGACGGCACTTTGCCCGATTACCTATACTCGTGATTACACGTTTGGTCGCAGGGGCCTTCCTCCCTCGTTATGAAGACCTAGTGGAGGAGGTAGAGGAGCAGCCGCCCCGCCTGGTGTAATGTAATGTAACTGATGTAATGTTACATAAGCTCGGTAGCCGTCCGGAACGAGCGCCGCAACCTTCACGTTACAATGATCTAGGTAGATGCCTGCTATGCGGCTTGAACCATTACTTGCAGAATACTAACTAACCTTTACATCCAGTCTGTTAACGTTTTGTATAACAAAAGCTCTCTAACAAACACAAGTTGAATGCCTAATCAGAATATAACAATAACACAGATAATGATAATGACGACTGCTGTGCGTGTGCCGCGGCGGCAAGCAATGGTCCGCTGCGGCGGCAGTGCTCGGGGTGCAGGAGACAGGAAGAGGTGATGTCGACGTAGGTCCGCTGCGGCGGCAGTGCTCGGGGTGCAGGAGACAGGAAGAGGTGATGTCGACGTAGGTCCGCTGCGGCGGCAGTGCTCGGGGTGCAGGAGACAGGAAGAGGTGATGTCGACGTAGGTCCGCTGCGGCGGCAGTGCTCGGGGTGCAGGAGACAGGAAGAGGTGATGTCGACGTAGGTCCGCTGCGGCGGCAGTGCTCGGGGTGCAGGAGACAGGAAGAGGTGATGTCGACGTAGGCGGTAGGTATAGGTATATAAGGCACTCCATAACGTATGCGGGTGGCCCGTCGTCCGTCTCCGCGACTCGCTTGTTTTGTAGCACAATCACACAGTAAGCGAGTACGTAGGTAAGGTAGGTACATAATTGGTCCGCATAAGAAGTGAGTGGCGCGGGACGGTTACGTAACGTGACAGGGAGGGACCGATAGTCTGAGTGCATCCGCGATGGGGAAACCGGACCACTCGCCCGCCCCGCGCCCGCCGCCCGCGCCGGCACGACATCTAATATCAGTGTAACGCTTAACGTTAATAAGACTATGTTTATCCTTTTGCTTTTAAATTTTCTTCCCTTCCTCCTGATGACTTTCAAATAAGAGCGCATCAGTGTCTAAATTTTGATAGCGCCTTTTGTTCATGTCCTCTTATAGAAAGGGTTACTGATACTAAGTATCTGGGACTCTACTTAGACCAAACACTATCTTGGCACCTCCATATTAACAAAGTCACGGGTAATGTCAGAAAGCTTATGTATCTCTTCAAAATCCTTAGATCCTCTGCAAATAAAACTGTCCTAAAAACTGTTTAGTATGCGCTTGCTCAATCGATTGTATCTTACTGTATTTCGGCTTGGGGCGGGGCTCCTGAGACCACGTTAATCAAACTTGAACGAGCACAAAGAGCGGTTCTGAAAGTTATGTGTAAAAAGCACTGGAGGTTCCCCACTGCAGCCCTTTACTCAGATTGTAGGTTAGACAGCTCTTTATACTTCAAGCAGTCCTTAGATCACACGATGAGGTGCACCTCATCCCAGAGGAGGCTAATCGGAGAAGAAGAGATATAGTTTTTCGAAACACATTGGCATCGCATAGGACAGTTTTTGCTAGTCGACACACATATATTATTGGCAAAAAGTTATATAACAAAATCAGCTATCACATTGAGATACGTACATTACTTAGAGAGACTGGTTGCTTACCAAAACATATGATGAGACTGAGTCCTTAATGCTAAGATAGGCCATTTAATTTCTTAACAAAGGAAAATTTGATTTTTTTAGCTTATTGGAACCTGCGAATTTAATTTCTTTAATATATTATATTCATGTTTTTCTTTTTTTTAATTTTTACTCCATTATACATGAACTTAATTCATATAAGACCAGTTTTTAATCATTTAAATTCCAATGGAAAATGTTTTTATTAAAATGATAACCAACACACTCAAACAATCAATTATACTTACCTATGTTTGAAATATATTTTATACACAATTGTCAATTTACAGCATGAATTTTTAAAAGATTTTACCATTTTATTTAATAAATGTATATTATTCTTGATAATTGTACACTATACTTAAATATTTGTAATGAAACTCAATCTAACTTAGTTATAATTATAAGGTTTTGAACTGATTCTTATGTTGAATACGAATCATAATATTGTAATCTATTTTTGATATTACTATAATTTAGATCAATGTAGTAGCTTTATCATATCATAACATTCATATCACTAGTGGCACTTATATTTGTATAAACGTCCTTGGAAGGGATACCTACAGCACAAGTCTTCACGACTTAGTGTAGGATCTGTAATTATATAATAGACTAATTGTTAGGTGTGCGCGAGCTGCAAGCAGCTCGCGGCGGTTATGTGTAACAGTAATTTTTTATTAAGACTTCCTTTTCGTACCTTTGATTATTTTGTTTGAAATCGATAGCCATGAGAAAATTTTGCGATGAAAAAATGTCAGCCATCTCTGATTTGGAAATGGACACCTTTTTCGTAATCTACGTATGCGAGTTATTCGAAAACGATACCCATATTATGTGGGTGCTCGTCTCAAGGCGAGTATAAACTGCGATATAGAGATGTCAGCCATCTTGAATTTGGACATGGAAATTTTTTTCGTAGTCGACGTATGCGAGTTGATCGAAAACGATATCTATATTAGTGGGTGTGCCATCACACAGCGCGGCTCGCTTCGCTCGCCTTGCTGTATGGCGATGGTGGCATTGACGCACGACTGTGCTCCTGCTGCCACACAGCAAGGCTCGCTTCGCTCGCCTTGCTGTATGGCGGTGGTCACATTGACGCACGACTCTGCTCCTGCTGCCACATAGCAAGGCTCGCTTCGCTCGCCTTGCTGTGCGACAGCTGTCGCATCAGGTCAGGAAGCGCGGCTCGCTTCGCTCGCCTTGCTGTGTGACGATGGTCGCAATTCGATCGCATTGCCGCTCGCTTTGCTCGCCACAATGCTAACCTGGGTTAAGGGTGAGGGGGTCTTGGGGGGTCACAGCACGGCTCGCTTCGCTCGCCGTGCTGTTCCACTTGGTCGCTTCGAATTCGAAATCCTCACCCCCAAGTTAGTCAAAAACGATACCCATATCAGATTTTTTGGTTGGGGGAGGGGGTACAGGGGGGCTGGGGGCGTGGGGGGTCACGGCACGGCTCGCTTCGCTCACCGTGCCGTTCCCCTTGGTCGCATTGCGGCTCGCTTCGCTCGCCGCAATGCTCCCCCGGGTTATAGTTGAGGGGGACTTGGGGGGTCATTGGGGGGTCACAGCACGGCTCGCTTCGCTCGCCGTGCTGTTCCCCTTGGTCGTATCGAATTCGAAATCCTCACCCCCAGGTTAGTCAAAAACGATACCCATATCAGATTTTTTGGTTGGGGGAGGGGGTACAGGGGGGCTGGGGACGTGGGGGGTCACGGCACGGCTCGCTTCGCTCACCGTGCCGTTCCCCTTGGTCGCATTGCGTCTCGCTTCGCTCGCCGCAATGCTCCCCCGGGTTATTGTTGAGGGGGTCTTGGGGGGTCATTGGGGGGTCACAGCACGGCTCGCTTCGCTCGCCGTGCTGTTCCCCTTGGTCGCATCGGATTCGAAATCCTCGACCCCAAGTTAGTCAAAAACGATACCCATATCAGATTTTTTGGTTGGGGGAGGGGGTACAGGGGGGCTGGGGGCGTGGAGGGTCACGGCACGGCTCGCTTCGCTCACCGTGCCGTTCCCCTTGGTCGCATTGCGGCTCGCTTCGCTCGCCGCAATGCTCCCCTAGGTTATAGTTGAGGGGGACTTGGGGGGTCATTGGGGGGTCACAGCACGGCTCGCTTCGCTCGCCGTGCTGTTCCCCTTGGTCGTATCGAATTCGAAATCCTCACCCCCAGGTTAGTCAAAAACGATACCCATATCAGATTTTTTGGTTGGGGGAGGGGGTACAGGGGGGCTGGGGACGTGGGGGGTCACGGCACGGCTCGCTTCGCTCACCGTGCCGTTCCCCTTGGTCGCATTGCGGCTCGCTTCGCTCGCCGCAATGCTCCCCCGGGTTATAGTTGAGGGGGTCTTGGGGGGTCTTGGGGGGTCACAGCACGGCTCGCTTCGCTCGCCGTGCTGTTCCCCCCGATCCACCCGAAAAAAAAGGTCAAAAATAGGCCAATTTTCGGTTTTTCCTAAAAAAAGGGGGTCTGGGGGGCAAAAGGGGGCAATTTTTTTTTGTCATTCAAAACCATTTGTCCTCCTCTACAAGACTGTGAAAAAAAAATTCTTCCAAGTCTATCCGTTTTGGAGATGGAAAGGGGGGGCAAAAAAGGGGGTTAAAGGGGGGGTCCAATTTTTTTTTCTTCCAAAACGAAGAGTAACCCTCTATACGACCCCGCAATCAGAACCCCTCTATCGCGACGGCATCTGGTAGCACACTCAAAAGGGGGGTCCTGGGGGCAGGGGGGGGGCAAAATATTCTATGCAATCAAAATCACTCGTCCCCCTCTATACAACCCCCATAAAAAAATTGAGCAATATGGCTCTACGTAGGAGCCCCCCCTGAGGGGGGGGTCTTGGGGGGGCAAATGTCAAAAAGTCGGAATTTTCCCTAGGAGACTTTTAGCTCCTTTAAACGATTCTGTAAAAAAAAACATACCTTTCCATCCACCATCAAGGAGAACAATTATGTCAATCAGTCAGTGAATCAGTGAGTGAGTGGTAATCCAGCTATATATATTATAATAATCTAACAAGCCACTTACTCTCTTAGTTATATATTAATTTATATTTTTAAAGTGTTGTATAATGTGTGCTTAATGTTAAATAAAGATTTTTATTTATTTTATTTTCTTTATTTATTGCAATACGCACGTGGTACTCACACAATTGGCCGACATTATGCACAAAACTATAGTTTCTTGCCGAAACCGAACTTAACGCGGCCCCGAGATGATGGCCCCGACCAGAGTTCACCCATCGCTTCGGCTCAATCGAAGCGACAGGACACTCGCACGAACACTATGTAGACACGTTTTACGTACATTACCTCATAATGCCGAACTCATCATTAGATCTCTTTTCAGACTGACTGAGAAGGAAGGCTGGTCGCGGAGGAACCTTGGCGCGTCACCAGCGCGCGCGCACGGTGGTTGGATACACTACTACAACACAAGGGCACGCTATAAAAACATTTAAATGATCAAAAAAACTTCGCTCAATGGTTGATGGTCACGCTTGAGAATCGTGACGATCCTACCTACTTATACCTACTCGTACCTACTTATGACTATCACACGATCTAACACAAACTTGCAAAAACCGTTGTTTTGTTGGTTTTTTCTGCTCTTCGATAAGTTCTTACAGAGATGGGGGGCTGTATGCGTGCGTCAGCTAACCACTAGCTCAGCCACTAGTTCGCTGGAGCACTAGAAAGAGACACAGCAATGTCGCTGCTGCACCGCCGCAGCGTAGGCGTAGCACCTTCGTAGCAGCTCTACGCTTCTTTAATTATAACTATGTTATCACTATAATTATGTCTGTCTGCAGTGCCTACGTATTTACACATTTTTTATTGGGTTCATGCCTATTATAATTTTCCCAGATATCTGAAACTTTATGTATGAGTTGCGCTCGCGCGTAGCTCGCGTAGGCTCGCGCACACTTACGTCACAAACATGACAACTTTCGCCGTGTAATATTGTTGAATGCATGCTCCTATGAGTACATTGAGTACCAAGTAATAGATAATAAATAAGAATCGAATAAAGTGGTGATGAAGTCTTGTTGGGTTCGCCGTGAATGAGGTAATTATGTGAGCGGTCCATTCCCACTCAGTCACGCTTTTTAAAAAGCCAATCAGATAGATAGCAAACATCGAACTTCGCAATCAACGTAATGTTTGATTTGAAACGCATTCTTAGCATTTATAAATCTAAGGAATTATTCACAGAGAAGATGCAATCCCAAGTTTTTTTTGCTAAAACAAGTAAATTAGAATGTGTTCATACAAATCAGCACCCGACTACGTGGTTGTTTTGGTCAGTACTACGTGTCAACTGTACCTTACCTCTGTCACCGCTAATAGGTATTATCAATATAGGTACCTACATACCCGGTATGAAGTATGTTTAGGTACCTATATACTTAAGTACCTAGTACAAACATAAAGTGCAGTCTTCGGTAGCTTTGCTATGTGGTAGCCACGGTGACGTCACGGGGTGCGCGTTAGTATGCGCGCACGCACTTGGCCTCTCGCGACGACGGCGACGGGGGGTTGCGAGGTGCGGGGGGAGACCTTGTGTTTAGTTATTGTAGTCACGAGGCCGTGTATTGTCTCGCACGCACAGGGAAGATCCCCTGGGGAGGGAGCCCACCGACCTCCACAAGTCCACACTCCACCCACATGCCGTCACCGCGCAGGGTCGCCGAGGTCGCTCTCCGCGATTTTTTTATCGCATAGGATAACCATACTGTTTTGTCAAATGTTAGGTAGGATAGAGAATGTAATTAAAATTTATTTAAGGTTTCAGACATTTCTAGTGATTTTTCTAAACTAATATTTAGGGGAGGGGGAGGGTCATGACCCCCGTGACCCCCTAAAATTCCGACAGTGTAGAATTCCTCCCGCGTTCCGGACAAAGACTTGTGTTTACGGATATTTCTGGAAAATACCGGACTTATGGTAAACTAACCCTATGGGAATATGACTACGAAATGATAATAAACCGATAATAGTTTCATAAATGAAATGAAAACATCATCGGTCACTATTCATCGATGGTAGGGTTTCCTTGTTAGCGCCGCGCCGCCCGCCGCCGGTCGCGGCCTCTGTTCGCGGTCGTCACGTGAAGGCGACGCAACATCATCAAAGTTTAAGTAAGGTTGCAGATATTAACACCGTATTTGTGATAGATTACACCGTGTGTATATCTTTCCTCTCGCTTTCGTTTTTGCTAAACTGACCTCACCAAAGTACAAAATTAACGATAAAATAAAATAATTGATATGGCTTTTTGTGTACCCATTGTTAAAAGGTTGTAAAATCTGATTTCAAAAATAAAAACGCTAAATTCGCTGTTATTAAAGTGTCATTTTGGGGGATTTTGACCTACCAACATAAAAACACGATCAATAGACATTTTTAGCTTTTTTCTTGCTCCGCTCGCCGATTAGTGGTTTCGGTGGGGTTTTTCAATCCCCCGCCCCCCCTCCCTCCCCGCCGTGACTAACTGTGACCCCCTACCAAGTTCTGGGCTGCGACCGCGCCTGGTTTAACTTAAGTATAGTATTTAATTTATAAGAAAGTCCGGAAATCTCAGGTATTTCAATTTTTTGATCTGGGAACCCTATATTCACATGAGGGACTCGTGCTATTGATCGACCCACAGTAAGTTATATCATGATAACCATTGAATTATAATTAATAAGCCTAGCGTAACTTTATGTCTATAAACTACGAGGAGCCCGTTCAGCTCAGTTGAACAACTCGGACTGAATTGAACGAGCTCGTCGTCAAACTGTGCTACACAATTGATTTGTGCATTTGGGCTGTCGTCTTACGCACCACCTCGCTGGTGCAGTGCGCTTCCCTCCCCGTGGGAAACATGTTATTTTAGAAAGATAGAAACTATCATCCTACCCAGCTCATAGACTCATGTCTACAACGTCCATCGGGACAATGTCCATGGAAGTCATGTTGTCCCGATAAACGTTGTACCTAGGTACCTCCCCTAAAGCATTTCAACTGCAAAGAGAACTAAAACACTCAAGACACGAAGAACAGATCTTGAGCTTTATCCGAATCCCATTCTACTCTTGTCATTTTCAAGAATAATTTAGCAGAAGGGTGTTTCTGCACAATTGACGAGTTTGTACACAAAAGTAATAAGCAAGAAAGATGAATTGGAGTCTATTGCATGCCATGCAACTGGCAAAAAAACAAATTAATTTAATTAAAAATGATTACCTATTTTTTGTATTTTGAATTTTTAGGCAATAATATGAAAAATTGATTTGTACCCATCATAGACGATGTACATAATTGTTTTTGAATAAATAAACTGGCAATAAGTGAAAGTCAAAGCCAGCGCGCTCCCACATACTCGTAGATCACGCACGACACGAGCACAATGCGCGCCATCACACTAGGTACCTTAGCTTGCTTAGCGACCACAAACAATGTCGATGCGCGAACCGAACGACGCGACGACAGCAGCCGTAGGTAGGTACTCGTAGTAGGTACAATACGATATACCGTCACTGCCGGCTTTGTATTCGTAACGCTCAGAGATCTCCACTTTCCATCGCACTGACTTCGGTCGGCACAGTGTGGGTGGCGATAGCGACAGATGTAGGTACGGTGTATTATGGCAATTTGGCATACCTACTTAGTTATTAAAAAGTACAGAGGTTGTAGATGATGCAGGCAATTTCATTATTAATAGCTTATCATCACTAGAACTAGCTTAAGTACAGAGGTTGTACATGATGCAGACAATTTCATTACTAATAGCTCATCATCACTAGAACTAGCTTAAGTACAGAGGTTGTACATGATGCAGACAATTTCATTACTAATAGCTCATCATCACTAGAACTAGCTTAAGTACAGAGGTTGTACATGATGCAGACAATTTCATTACTAATAGCTCATCATCACTAGAACTAGCTTAAGTACAGAGGTTGTACATGATGCAGACAATTTCATTACTAATAGCTCATCATCACTAGAACTAGCTTAAGCTAGCTTAACATTATATTACATTTTGCCAATAACTATTATAGATATAAATTTAAGTCAGATTTTACAATATTATCTAAAGTGTTTTTTGTATAATAGGTATATGAATATGAACATAGAGTGTCTTGAACTTCGATCACCCTTGGTTATCGAAGGTATTGAAGAAAGTCGAACAATTAACCATTACCTACCCGTTAATCTCCGCAGTTTGCGATCTATCTGAAATATCTAACAACTAGCTAGTATTCGTAGGTAAGTGTTCATTATGTAGGGAAGCCTCTATCCGGTACACCTACCTATTTGTATTAATTGACAAACGTTGGTCGCCTCCTTGGCGTTTCCTGCAAGACTGAAATATTAACCGTTGGCACAAATTATTAGCCATAGTGGCGTTGGGCTGGGCTCTCATTGTGGTGGTAGTCTGCCGTGTGGTAAGCCCCCGACCGACCTTCCGCGGAGGCTGCATTAGCCTCCAACGATGTCTATATTCAACGAAACAATGTGAACTATTATTTAATTTTAAATGATTAAATTATGCTAATCCATCGATTAGTGTCGAGCTGTGTGCGTAGTGAAGTGTAATAGAGCGTTACGGTCACAGACAACAGAACATAGCATATTATATAAGAAGGTATAATATGGGAAGGAAGAGGTTGATCTATCCCTAAGTACACCACCCAGTCAAATCCGTACAGCACAGCACAGGCTGTGTCCACTCACGGCACAGCGACAGCACAGCACCCTTAACCACCCACTATTAGAGCTCCCGGCCCGGTGTCCACATTCTCATGTAAATGCGAGTAGCACTGACTGTTGAGTCGTTCGAAGATAGGCTTCAGTTCAATGTCTTACACAGAACAATAATATCCTAACATGTCTTACCGGTGACTGTGTGTATTCGTTGCATGTTTATGTTAATGTAATGCAACTTAGGCTGCTCGTAACTTAGGCACCACATAAAGGCACGGCTTAATGGCGAGTCATTTTCTACATGATAATAGGCAGTTAGGTTACTGCGTTACTACTACACGGGAGGAAGTAATTCATAACATAAATGTTTCTGGGTAGAAATAGACGAGAAGTACCTATGTGTTCCAGCTGCAGCCTGCGACAATGGCCTCGAGCTCGACGGACGAGGCAATGACCACGCACAGGGTATCTGTCGGCATCCGGCGAGCATTGACCACGCGCGGACAATGTGGCCACGGAGCGGCGCGGCGCGTGCGAATAAACACGATCTCTGGCTCTTCCTAGAACCGCGGGCCAACAGACGGACAGGACAGATACGCGGCACGAATTAGACTAGAGTTAGGTACCTACCTAGGTGTCTTAAAACACACTAGAATCGAAATAAATTCATTTTATGATAGGTATTATAATAAGCTAGGTCGAGGTTCTGATAGGTATCCTCACCTCACTTCCTCAGTGCTCGTCATTTCCGTCGCTCCCCGGCCCGCGCCGCCCGCCGCCGCCGCCCCTCCATGCGCCACGTCACGTGCTCTGACGTAACCCACACCATGACCTTTTGTGACACTCGATAGAATGCAACATAATTATTCTCGTGCGTGTTTGGCTGTATGTATGGTACCTATGGAGAACTAGGTAGGTAAAGCATGTTATTCATAGTCATCCATCATTATGGTCCATGATGCAGGCGGTCTCACGAGTGACGCACGCACGCAGGCAGGACGCACCGCCTGTAGCGGCCCTAGTCTAGCTAGATGCAGCGGACTGCGGAGGTGCATCCGCACCGCATGGCCATACATAGTACTAATAGGTACCGTCAAACCTTACATCATCGATCGCCCATGGGGTGGGTATGATATTGCCCAGGCAGGTTCTTTTTCGTTTTTATGGAAAAATTAAATCTGGGCGATCATCTCGGCGCGCGGCTTGTCACCTCGAGTTCTCAAGTGAAGCTCAAGTGGCATGACGACGGCGAGCGGCGCGCGCGCGGTGGCTGCCTCGCCCTCACCCAGAGACACTGTGACCCGCCTGCCTAGAAAGCATACAGTTAACTGGGTAACGCCTCCTCTCAGTGCTCTATGATCTTGTAGCTAGGTACACTGCTCAGGTACCTAACTACCGTAACTGTGGAGGAACTAATTGAACGATAGATAGGTACTGTATCTACGCAAATATCTATAGCCAAGCAAAATGCGTTGTACCTACCTACCTACTGAAGGTACCTATTGAGAGTTTCCGAAGGTTGGCTTGGTAAAACATGGGGCGAACTGGAAACCTCAAAAAGACAATTTATTATCGTTATGCGAGTAGGCTTATTTATTAGTATTATCTATACTGATGTTATAAAGAGGAAAGGTTTGTTTGTATTGAATAGGCTCCGAAAACACTGGACCGATTCGAAAAATTCGTTCACCGTGTTGGAAAGCTACACTATGTATACGCGGTGAACATAGCTAGGCTATATTAAAATTTAGAAATGTGAAATTTGAATTTAACGCGGATGAAACCGCGGGAAACAACTAGTTTAGATATATTTTTATCGCCATCAATATAAGTAGGTAGCAATTTTTGACCTCCGGCTCAGGTGGGATGTCGCGTCGCCCTGTGAAAGACTGCAGGAAAATGCTGGGTGCGTGTTATCTCAAGACAGGGCGCTATGCGCTATGCGCTATGGCGGTGCAGTAGACTAACATAGATGTTTGATACTAAAGTCATTTAAAACGGGATATTTACCATGATTCGATTTTTGAGTTATTCAATATTTCGGCAGTTTCATGCGCTATGATCACGGAATAACGATCGTTATTCCATTTTATAGATGTTTGATTTGATGTTCTTAATTAAAACCTACGATCAAGGAGAGAGAATATGATAGCGCTTTAGGGGGACATTTGCGTAACTAACTTTTATCATGGACGAATAAAATAAATAGACTTCCAAAGTCCATTCATCCGACCGAGAATCGATTACTAGTTATCTGGTAGGTCGCGAGATGGCGCTACGTGTAGCAATTCGTTAAAATTAATCAATCTGCCCGTTTATTTTACCGCAACAGCGCCACCTATTAGATGGTATTTTCAGCTTTTCAAGAGGTTATGTCAATGATATACTTCCATCTAACTCAATTTTATAGATGGTGCTAATGTCGATTGCTACATGATTGATACGTTGCCAGATAGCATTCTTCCCGGCTGAACGACGACGACGACGCGACCCGGCGACGCGCGACGTTGCCGTTCTGCTGTGTTCTGCACTGGTTTGAGTAAAAATATTATTTACGTTCTCTCACGTACCTACCTCGCATCAGTATTGACATACAATAAAAATCCCCTTAATTTTGGGTTAATATATAATATTTTTTTACGAATAACGTTTGAACTTTAATTAATAGATTTTATTCATGTTTTTCCTACAGCACACACATTATGCATAAAGCTCGAAACAATTTTCAATACTTGATTTTTTGTCGATGTATTTGTTGCACGTTTCTTGGTCGATTAGATGGACATTTTTTAGAACATGACTTATGAAGATGTCTGTCGAAGTACCCTGCCTGATAGGATTTTTTGAATGTATGACGTCGTCCGAACTACCACCAGCAGAGCTGGTGCCAGCAAGGCCAACGTCACCACTCACTCTAGGATCACTCATGTAAAAAGTAATGGGCTTCGCCCGCCGCACAATGCGGTATTATTTCAAAAACCACGTGATTCGCACACGTGGTTTTTGACGACGAGAGAATGTTTGAGAAAATATTTAAAAATCAATTTTGATGTAGTAAATATTAAAGTCATTTATAAGCTTATTTCTCATCGATTATTTAAGTTTACATATTAGTTTAATCGTTAATAGTTGTTGCTTGAACATACGTCACCTCCACTACGTAGCGCATAGTTCAAACAACAATTTGTCTTTTAATTTTACAAAGCATTGAAAACACTTAAAATCTTATCTCCTTGGTATTCTAAATTAACCTTATAAATTAATAACTATTTACAAATAAGAAAATCAATTTCAAACAATAAGCTTGATTAATTGTTTAAATCCAAGAGTATGTTTTCAATTGTTTTGAATTTGGTTTACAACACCATAAAAATCTACGGAATTATCAAACATTCCATCAGGACATTAGCCTTAATGAATCAAATTTCTAGCAATTATTCGTTTTGAAGCGGTTCTGCGTCGTCATGTCAAAAATACCGAAGAAATGAATGGATCATGAAGAGAAATGAATCCTATTCATTTACCAAGTTTAATCGTGGAATCGATTTTCGGGATAAGGATCAACGCCATCTAGTATTATCCAGAATTTCGGAGGAACGCAACTTTGAATGGGCTTTGGCTATCTTATGTTTCCTTCATCTATGCTTTTATAAAATATAGTGTTGGTGTTGGACTCACATTTTCGTCGATGTCATTTTGTAATCCTTTCTTGTTTTACACAATGACTCAACTGAAACATACAAAAGTTTACCTGCATTTTCGTTTAAACTTTAGTTTTTACGTTTATACTACGTAAGACACGTGTTTCAGAGTATACATATACAGTCGTGGTCAACTAATTACTTAATTAGGGACAATCTAGTTAAGCCAAATAGTGTTGTTTTTTTCAACGAGTTTTAATTAATTCCATATCTTTTACATGTAAGTATAATTAGTCATTGATGTGCCCGATTATACAAACAATAACAACTTCTTAAACATTAAACCTCTTTACAGTATAGCTGATAGATTATCATAGTGCTATTTGTTCAAATAATGCTGGCTGGCCATTTAATTAGGGACACTGAGATATTGCGTTCTATTTTCAAAATTTGAATCTCAATACTTTTTTACTTCTTCTCTTATTGTTTCTTGGTAGTTTTGGCGGCAATCCCGATTTTTATTTTAAGTTTTGAAAAATATTTTGAAGAAAAATGGGCAAAAATAAAAGTTGCGATCCAAAACTACGAAAAATTATCAAGAAGTTTGTTGTCGAGCATGGTTGGCCATACCGAAGGATAGCAGAACATTTAAATTGTTCAAAAACTATGGTATACAATGCAATGCAACATGTCAGACGCAATAACACAGCTTTAAATGTTCCCAGAACAAAAAGATCGAGAAAAACAACTCCGCAAGAAGATAGAATGATAACCAGGTTAGCTAAGAAAGATCCGTTTCTAGGCTCTATTTTAATTAAACACGAAGTCTGAGAAAAAAAAGGGCGAAAATAAATCTATGAAGTCTATTCTAGCTGTGGAAAGAAAGAAGCATTTGCACGTATGGTTCCTTCACCCTGACACCACGGTAGAAGCACTGACTGATTATGTAAAAACAGTCTGTAATACATCTGAGGTCAAAGTGGATAAAATTAAGCCGAAAAATAAACGAGACTACTCGTCCTTCAGAATCGGAGTTCCGGAGAGTGCATACGAGGGAATATCAACGGGCGCTGTCTGGCCGGTGAATGCCGAGTTTGGAGAATGGTTGTGGTTTCGGAAAAACACAACAAATTACACCACCACTAAAACGCAATTACCCCACCCAAGTTAAGCCTCGTTTTTTATTTATATACTACCAAAATGTTCGAGGGTTAAGAACAAAGTTAGACGAGTTTACTCAAGGACTACTGTCATCTTCAAGTGACATATATGCAATTACGGAGACAGGTTTAAATGACTCGTTTCATGATGGCGAGTTAATACCTAGAGGCTATAAGGTACATCGTTGTGATCGTGCTGACGGAAGAAAGCAAGGAGGCGTGCTACTGGCCGCGTCGCCCTCCCGCTTAGACCTGCGTCGTATCGCACTGTCCATAGATATTGACAAGTGTGTTTTTGAACTTGTTTGTTGTAAAGTAATTGATAGAGATAGGAATTTATTTGTCTGTTGTGTTGTCTACATACCTCCTGGTAGCATAGACCAGCAATATCTGATGATGTTTTACGAAATCGAAAAATTATGTTCTAGATACAGCAAGGTTATAGTGTGTGGTGATTTTAATTTATATTCAGCCTCTACTGATGTAAATAACTACTTTGAGTACTTTAGTTCATACTGTGGGTTCAGTCAAACAAATAGCATAACCAACTGTAACAACCGCATTCTTGATTTGGTTTTATCTAACCTAGACGAGTATGACCTAAGTGTACAGGTTTGCACCAGTCCGATAGTGCCAATTGATTTTCAACATCCTCCACTCAGTGTTCACTTGCGGCACAATAAAAGTAAACCTGGGGATTGCATTGCGGCCTCTGGCTCAGGAGGAAATAGTTTCTCAGAACCTGAACATCAGAGAAATCAGTGGAATTTTAAAAAGGGTGATTTACTAAGTCTCTATCAGAATATAGGAACTATAGACTGGTCGTTGTTGTATGACATAAATGATGTTGATAGCGCAGTGTCTTATTTTTACTCGGTAATAAATAATGTCATAGACAGTTCAATACCACGTAAAATGCATAACAGCAAAAGTAAGCGTTATCATTATCCAGAGTGGTATACACCTGAAATCAAGTCTGAAATAAAAACTAAGGCTATGCTACATAAAAATTACAAAATAAGCAAAAATAAAAATTATTATAAACAATTTTCTGAAAAAAGGTCACTTATAAAATGCATGATTAAAGATGCCTATGATAATTATAAAAGGGGATTACAGGATCGCTTCATTAGTGACCCTAAGTCATTTTGGGCTTTCATAAAAACGAAGAGGACCAATGTAAGCCGTACTTGTATTACAAAAGAAGGTAGAGAACTCCCCCCCAATGATTGTGCTAGGGAGTTTTCTAATTATTTCCATTCAGTGTACAACAACGAGCCCCCTCTACTTAGTGTTAGTAAAGCCTTGGAGACAGCCGGAGCGAGCGGTTCGCACCGAGTGGCAATAGATCGGTTTACCCACTCTGATGTAAAGTTAGCTCTTAAAAATCTCAAGCCTAAATTATCTTATGGCCCGGACGGAATACCACCTTTTGTGTTTAAGGATTGTGGAGACGCGTTCATGGGTCCACTATTACATCTGTATAATCTCTGCCTAGAATCGTGCACTTACCCTGAGGAATGGAAAATCACTCGTGTGATTCCAGTACCAAAAGGTAGCGCGAGTACTGATGTTGGGGGTTATCGTCCAATTGCTGTACTGTCATCCTGCGCAAAGATATTAGAGTCTATATTGCATCGATACATCTACAGGCAGGTAAATTGTCAACTATCGGATGCCCAACACGGGTTTAGGCCGAGTCGAAGTACGGACAGTAATATGCTATGTTTTATGACATATGCTGTCCCAGCTGTGGACTCTGGGGACCAGGTGGACACGGCGTATTTCGACTATCGTAAAGCATTCGATACCGTCGATAATGACGTCTTACTGGCCAAGATGGCATCGATGGGATTTACTCTGGACCTACTTAAACTTTTTGCCAGCTACATGAAAGGTAGAAAGCAATACGTGGACTACTGTGGGTACCTTTCTGAACCTTTTTACACCAATTCAGGCGTAAGTCAAGGAAGTAATTTAGGACCTCTTGAGTTTTTAATTATGATAAACGACCTGCCTAGTGTCATAAAGGATTCCGTTTGTCTTTTATTTGCCGATGATCTTAAGCTGCTAATGCGGGTAGAGCAGATCTCGGACTGCGAGCGATTGCAATGTGACATAGACCGCGTCTCCCAGTGGGGCCGTGATAACAGGCTCTTTTTCAACGCATCCAAGTGCTGTACTATTACATACGGCCGTGCAAAAAATCCTGTTATACACGACTATTCACTGGGTTCAGATTGTATGGATCGAGTGCATTCTGTTCGTGACCTCGGCATTCAAATGGACACGGAGTTAAATTTTAGAAGTCATATAGTCGATATATGTAAAAAGGCTTTCAGAAATCTAGGATTTATATTGCGACAATCTGGCGACTTTCACAATATCGGTACCATTAAGGTACTATATAATGCACTCGTTAGAAGTAGGCTGGAGTGTGGAGCCATGATATGGTCCCCTCATGAAAAAAAGTACAGTAGTATGGTGGAAAAAATGCAGAATAAGTTTTTAAGGTTTCTCTATTTAAAGGCATACGGAGTTTACCCATTTTTCCCATTAATGTACCCTACCTTATTCGTACTGGGGATGGTAGGGTATTTTAAACTAGAAGTGAGAAGGGATCTGATGTTGATAACGTACATTTTTAGTGTGATCAGAGGCATAATACACAACCCTCTTGTTTTAATGCATATAGGGCTGCACGTACCTAATAAGTATGTATACGCACGCCGAAGACCTAAACTACTTGCGATCCCGAAAGCAAGAACTAACCTCCTGAGCAAGTCCCCGTTCACACGGGCCCTTCGGGCTATTAATACTTTATGTGAAGAGGAGGATATTGACATATTCTGTATCAGAGATGCGGTTTTAAAATTTTTGGATAGGACCCATAGGAATATGTAAATAGGTTTATTTTAAGTTTAATAGTAAGTGGTAGTTAGTAGTGTGTAGAATGTTAGTTTTTTGGTTTGTGTTTTAAGTTTAAGTTTTTTTGTTATATTTCTTTGTCGCTTTGGTGTCCAACTGTAAAGGCATTGTAAATAGTTTATAAATAAATAAATAAATAAATAAATAAATAAATTTTTTAAATAAAAAATAATAATAAAAAAAAAAAAAAAAAAAAAAAAAAATACGTACGGCGTCCAGTAAAAACGGAAATGAATCCAAGATTCACAAAAAAGCAGGTGAAACATGGCGGTGGAAACATTCAAATGTGGGGTTCATTTTCTGGACGTGGAGTGGGACCTGTGAGGAAAGTTCAGGGTAACTTAGACCAACATCAATACAAAGCAATAGTGGAGGAAACGATGCTTCCCTATGCCGAGGAGCATCTCCCTATTATATGGACGTTTCAGCATGATAACAACCCGAAACATACCGCCCGTTCAGTCAAGTCGTTTCTTACCAGTTATGTTTATGTTTACGATTTATTTTTGTGCTTATACCAATGTTTTACTCAAGAATATGAGATGCCAGGTTGTATTTACCCGTGAAATGGAATCTTCTATTGTATCTGATTATTATGAGAAGAGTTGTTACACCCTTTCACTGCACAATAAGTCATGATTATTAAAAAAATACGGAGCTCTTCCCAGTAGGTCTTGACCTTGAGCACTGACGTGTCGAGCGATGTACGTAGCCTTTAAAGGCTAACTTGAAATTGCGTCACTTCGCGTGCGCCTACTGCGGTTCTAAGCCTAGTTATTCTAAGTACCTAGGTACTTGAAACATAAATCACAAAGTATTGAAATAAAGTCTGTATAAATAAATTGTGACTATAAAATATTATTATTATTTATTAACATCGTTTCTATAATTTATTAATTGATAAACAACAACCAACTATAATTTAATTAATTATTTCAGGCTTATTTTCGAAGATTCACTGCTTTTTAATAGCAGCGCCATCATATATACCTTTGGGGGCAAAATATAGAAAACACAATATAGATACATTTAAAATGATGTACCTACCTAGTTCTGTTGCTAACGGTTGCTGAGGTCTACAGCATTTTACACAATCATAACTGAGACGGAGCGTGCGGTTGGGCTATGAGATCTAGTCTAGTCAAATAACGCCACAATCCCAGCTAGCACATACCCCTAGGTAGCTAGCTAGGTATGCTACCTCACTAAGGTATACCTAGGGGTATAGCTAGCACCTAGTAGTACGGACACCGTAAGGTTACCTTACGGTGTCTGTGTTAGTTTTAATATACATATTTTCAGCAATTTATAGGTTACGTCATTTATAAGTAACGCAATGTATCGCCACCAAGCAGATGAAATGCTCTTCAACTTCGCTTGGAATTGAATGCGTACCTCGTCGTAGTTACCCTAACCAGCTCACGATCGACGGCCTTCGTCGAAGGTTCAACCTTTACCATGAGCAGTTGTCTAATTAGCCATAGGTTACGTGTGTCATGTGAACACAGTCCGTACCTACCTTACTTTACCAGATCAGATACTTTATCGGTTACCTTGTACCTTTTACCAGTTGCCAAACTCAATAATTAATAATTAAATTCATTTATTCAGATAATAATAATCCATGGTGTTAGTTTGCTTATAACTAGATGTTAGTACTTATAATTAACTACAGATTTTGTCCTTTGGACCAATTGGTGCATTACCGGACAGTTAAATTTTCCAGCAATCGCGGTTAGGATGCTGTTGCCACTCCCGCGGGTTCTGCTGAGTAGTGAAGCTGACTTTTTCCGCCAGATGGCATCGAAGGTGTCGGTGCGTGCCTGGGCGAACATGTCCGAGGCACTGCAGAATCTCGGTAGTCGCAACAGCAACCTAAACGCGTTATTATATTGGACCCGCAAAGCATTGTAAGCCTTTTGGGTATAGTTGACCCACAGACTCGCTGAGTAAAATGACGTACAGTATGCTCTGAATAAAGTTACCTTCACTGCATCTGTACATCTTGCGAATCTGCGGGCCAGCATATTCGCCCTGACTGACAATGCTCTGCGTTCCCTCTCCATGTCCTCGTCGTCCTTCAGGTCTTCCGTCAACCAGTGTCCTAAGTATTAAAAATTTGACACTTTTCTGAGAGGCACTCCATTCAGTGTAACAGGAGGAACAAATAGCGGACACTTAGCACCGGCTTTGAAGACCATGAACTCTGACTTCCCGACATTGTATGCCAGTCCATGTGACGCAGCATAGGACTCACATACAGCAAGAAGCTTTCGGAGTGCACTGATTGAAGGAGCCAGCAGCACCATGTCATCAGCATAGCTGAAGTTGTTCACACATACCCCGTCTACGTGGCAGCCCACAGGCATACTGCTGAGTCGCTCAATCAGCGAGTTCACATACAGGCAGAAGAGGGAGGGCGAGCTCAACCACCCCTGCCTCACCCCGCACTCCTGCCCATATGCGTCCGAAAGCTCGCCTGCCCACCTCACTCGATTCTGCTGGTGGAGGTACCAATACCTGACCAGTGATACCAGCTCGGGAGGAAGCCCAGCATCGTTCAGCTTGTGCCAGAGTACGTCATACGAGACCATATCGAAGGCCTTCGACATGTCCAGGAAGCAGGCATACACAGGAGTCTGCCTGTCCGTGTAGTACTTAACAGTGTGCTTCAAGCTAAGAATAGCTGATTCGGTTGAGAGTCCAGCACGAAACCCAAACTGAGCATCGTGCAACCGCAATTGCTTGTTTAAGTGAGAATTAAGCAATGGGCTGTTTGTTTGGGGATCAACCAGCCCCATCTACCACAAGCCTCATCCATCAACTAATTTAACTATACTTAGGTACACATCGGAAATACACAACACAAGACAGGGAACGTCCGCACAGCACGACGACGAGCGACAGAATGAGAGAGAGACTGTCCCTCGTTCGCTTTGCTTTTATAACGAAGGCTGTCTACCCTCAAACTAACTAGGGAGTGTGCTGTGCGCGCGTACTTTTTATTTCTTTATTAAAAAAGATAAGTAGAAAAGTAGGTAGGTACAACCGCCTACATAACTAGGTTGTTGGTCGGCTACTGCGAACTCCAGCACCACCAACTAACAATATATTAAAGCTGTATCGTCTTTGCCAGACACAGGCACACAGCGAACTTAGAGAACACTGGACAACAAAATTCGAACTTTGTCGCAGCGCCACACGGACTTCTCTTATATTTTTTTTTTTTTATAATCATGTTTTTTTTTAATTAATATCGTCTTTGTTTTTTTAGTTAAATCACCACAAACAAATATAACAAAATGAACCCGGATCGTTAAAACACTTTCTCAGCATACTTACACAATCTCAACAATTAGTTATATAGCACTAAATTTGAATGAATACAAAAATAATTTATTTTATGTCTATTTATTCGCTACCGGTAACTTGTGTTTATTTCCCTAGTACAGATTATGCTTATTAACACATCACAAAAAAATCTGAGGCCAATCGAAACAAAACTACTGCAATTTATTAATGAGGGTAGGGCTAAAACAGTACCTATTAGCTATCAGAGTTCGTGTGGCATGACTAGTGTTGGCCAGTGGAATTAAAGTTAAACCAAACCAGCGAGCGAGCCATGAAATATGACTATACAATTTCTATGAACTGGACACTGGCAGAAAAGTGGCAAACCAGACACATATTGCCAAATAAAAGAAGAAGTCAAGTCAAGTCAAGAAGTTGAAGTAGAGTAGGTGTTTTGTTTTCTTTTCAATTGTTTTGCTGCAAGGGAAGCAATTCTTTTGCTATAGAACTTATAACTTTTAGGATGCGTCTTCTGACATTCAGTTTTCTGAAGAGCAGCCGCCTGAAGGCCGCGTGCCACCTGGCGCGAGGCTCCAGCGCGGGGCCGCGGCCTGGGACCGCCGCCGCCGCGAGCGCGGACACTGCCACCAAACCTGCAGGTGACTTGCTTTAGGTATACTAAAATTTTTCAGAACGTTAGTATGAAGTGTTGTTTCATCAAATCCATGCTGTTGCAAAAACTTGATTATATAGTAACTAATCAAACTGCGAAACGCATTCTCCTATCATCGAAAGAAACGTGTCAAACAGGAACGAGTAAAAATTTTCTCGTCCTTAACTCTTTGCAACCAGTCGGTCTGCCAAGCGAGGCAGCACTGAACGAAACTACCTTCATTTGATCATCTGAAGTGGGTTTGATGTAAAACCCACTTCAGATGAAGTGAATATCGACTAAGAGTCGATAAATAGCTAAGAATAGAAAGTCCCTACCTACTTATAGCATGTGTACAGATTGCATAAGTTTAAAGACCAGTCTTTTCTTCCTACCTGTGAAATAATTTGGAAACTTTCCAAGTAAGATGCGAGGCGTTGGAGGAGGCTTCTAATACCTAACTTATTAAATTAGTATAATATTTTTAATTCCGTGAGAGAAAACTAAAAGTATATCTGTCTGTTTATTGTATTATCACATGCATTGCCCTCAGCGGACCTGTCTCTGGTGGAGCTAGAGTCCACATGGCCAGAAGACGAGGAGCCCTCGATGCGGGCCGCAGTACTGCAGGACATGCAAGTGCTGCCAGACTTTGTCACCGAGGCGGAGGAGTCTGCCCTGCTGGAGGAGCTGGAGCCCGTGTTCAAGAGGCTCCGATATGAGTTTGATCACTGGGATAATGTGAGTGGATGCTGCAAGTTTTCATGCAACAAATTCAAAACCTTAGTGCAGATTCATAAAGGTAAGTCCATTCGTGAAGGCACCAACCAGCACAATCATCATCGTGATCATCCGCATATAGCAGTCCACTGCTGGACATAGGCCTTCCCCAATGAGCGCCATAGCGCCCTGCACAAACTGGATAATAACTATAATAGCTCAATTGTAAACAAATTGCATTGTAATGTAAGTTACGCAAGTCATGGGAGTCGGGCTAGGTGTCAGGGTGTGGGGCTAGGTGTCAGGGGTCGGCCAAATGTTGAATAGAGTTAGATGCATCTTGTGTGATTTGATGTGGGTGTGACAACTTGCTTGACAGATGAGGTATCAAAACACTCATTCACTAAACGGACATTCTGGTTAGAAGACGTATAGATGTATAGTTTGGGCATTCTTCCAGGCGATCATCGGGTACCGTGAGACGGAGCGGCGCGCGTGGAGCCCCGGCAACGAGGCGGTGCTGGCGCGCGTGCGGGCGCAGGCCTTCGCCCCCGGCGCGCTGCTGCTGCCCGCCACGCACGTGCTGGACCTGGCCGCCACCGGGTACATCAAGCCGCACGTCGATGCGCTCAGGGTACCTCCCTTTGCATTATGTATGTGGCTGCGGGGTAGGTCCTGCGCACGCGCATGGCTACTCGCGCACTAAGAATCCAACTCGAGAGACACCTCCGCGCTGGCAGACCTTGCTTACCCAAAACAAGGGTGTTTGTTTAGCCATAATAAGAGAAATGTAGCTCATGGCATGACCCCCCTCATCTCCTCAAACAGGTATGTGGGTCACAATACCAAACTCCCTGTATAAAAGGTAATTTTGTGACACAGATTGGTATGGTTCTGAGAGAATGTTTATATCCTGAATGTAATGATTCCAGTTCTGTGGGCCGGTGATAGCGGGGCTGTGCCTGTGCTCGGGCGCCGTGATGCGGCTGCAGCACGCGGCGCACGCGCACCGCGCCGCCCGGGCGCTGCTGCAGCGGAGGGCGCTCTACATCATGAAGTAAGTATAACATGGAAACGGGCTTAGCCAAGTGAATGAATGCACTGCTCGCATACGCGGTGCTGTGTGAGGCCCGTGTAGGGGTCAACTAGATTGGCCACGTGAGCAGGACTGACAGCTGCTGCAGTCCCGTCGGTCGGCCCGAGGACGCACAGCCACCCTTGTACAGGTTATGTTGAAGTCTCCCGCACCCACACAATCAATGTGAAGGCTAAATAGGAAAGGAAAATAAAGGAACACACACTTTGTTAGTCAAAAAGGTTAACAGCCGCGCAGTATCGTCTGTACACAAGATTCGATATGTTAATATGTGCACTGGGCTTGTTTTAATTGTGAACATAAATACTTTCCAGAGGCATCGCGCGGTACGACTTCTCCCACGAGGTGCTGGGGCCGGAGCGCAGCGCGTGGCGCGGGCGCGCGCTGCAGCGCCGCCGCCGCGTCGCGCTCATCGCGCGCGCCGAGCCGCGCCCCGGGGACGCAAGGGCCTAGCGCTACCTGAACACCGCCACCGACTGCTTCATGCTACAATACCATAGTTTAGCTCCCTATTGTACCCCACGTATGATACGAGGTCACCGATCGCTCTAGATAAACCTGGAGAGAACCTTCTCCTTATGGTCCAGTATTGTACCTGCGGCTCATGAACCGTACAGGGCCCTTGTGATCGTAACTGTTAGTTAGATTTAAAAGAGGAGCTCATCGGCAGAAGGCGTCTGGCAGCTGATAGCCAGAGTAGAGTTAGTCGCGTCGCTGTCGATCACTAGAAACAGTACCGCTGGCGCCCAGCCGCGGTCCGAACACTCACTAAGTCGATAAATCTATGGTGGGAGTTTATTTCGCTAAAAATGATTAGTGTGCGGAGCTAGTCATCCGCACACCGCGCCGATGTCAGGCACAAAACGAAGGGCGGCCGCTCCGTTCTTTCGGGGAACTTTAAAAATGATTCTTACATTTATTTCTTAGAGATCCGAAACGAAAGGTGTCAATTAGAGACATGCCCGAAGCCCACGGTGAGGGCGTTCGATGCCTCCTCACACGAAACACTTGCAAATAAATGATGTCGGGAGCATGCTACTAGTCTGTCATCCATCGGACACTCGGGATTGACTGGGAATGGTATTCGCCATTATAACTTTGGCTGGGACTGGCAGTCCTCCTTTGTTAGCATATCTATATAATTATATTCTATTGTACTTTTAATATCTAATTATATACCCATCCATGGTTTCATCGGTTCAGTGTGGAAACTTTTATATTTAGATTTATTTTACAACTTCACATGGTGAACACTAATGTATGATTATGTCCAAGTCGATGTCATACATTACACGTAGTCTGTGTGACCTGCGAGTGAACCGGCGCGGCGTTAGAGAGCTATCATCTGTTGATGAATCCTCTAATATTTACACAAATGTATGTTTAGTACCTATTGTTAATAAACTAGGTCTACCTTGTTTTAATAAAGACTTGTTACCACTTCAGTATCTTACTTCAAGTTACTTTTAATTTTTGCACTAAGTTAATACATACATATGTATGTATATTTAAATGTAAATAGAATTCACTTACAGCTAAAAGGATCTTCAATCCGGTAGATGTGCTGGTGTTGCCAGCTGCACTTCCTGAGACAAACCTGAGACCAACTGAGCATAATTTTTAGATTTGTGATTCGCTTAAAATGCGATCAATTTATCGTGTAGCACAAATCTAATTTATCTTATTTGCTTTTTTTTCAGAGAATCGTACAGTCATGATACCTAAACCTAATTTAGAAATTTTTCTTAGTAACTTCTAAACAGAAAACAGTTTTTTTTAATTCGAACAAAAACATGAATTTAGATAAAAATTAGGGCTAAAGTCTCAACTAGCCTACGTCGTCGTCCGCCGCCGCCGTAGGCTAAAGTCTCAACTAGCCTACGTCGTCGTCCGCCGCCGCCGTAGGCTAAAGTCTCAACTAGCCTACGTCGTCGTCCGCCGCCGCCGTAGGCTAAAGTCTCAACTAGCCTACGTCGTCGTCCGCCGCCGCCGTAAAATTTTAGAAGAGCAAAGTCATATTTTTTTATCTTCGTCTATGTAGTTGGCTAATTAATTACCTAGGTAAGTAAGTACCTCTGTATGTATAATATGTTGGGATACATTTCGAGTAGGTAATTCGCCGCGTTCATAGTCTGAAGGAATCAAATGACTGACTTGGCTCTTTATAGTATAATATAATAGGTCCTCCACATTCCACGTTTGTAGGCCTGCTAGGAGCACCTACACATTTACTTATATGGGGGTCAGAGAGTGCGATGACAAGATAGCAATACTTGCAGGTATAGATGTTTCCTAGACTAGATTCCTTAGAAACTATTCTTTTTAGGAGTCTGTTAACTACGTCAGGTAGAGAGCCTACAATCATTTTTAGGCTCTTGGTTTCATTTGAAACAAAAGTTGACTAGGTTTGCAGAAATGTTTCCCGTTGTGGCAGCCTACTCTTGCCGCCGTGGCCCCGGATCTTTCAAACAATATCTTTATAGTAATGTAGTATGAAACGGCTCAGAACTCAAAAAAACTTGGATCAATATTTTTAAACTTCCGCGATCTGGACGCATAGTACTACAGAGTCAAGTCAGCCATCCCGAGACTACGACTGTATGTAAGCCTATTGAGTCGGTGCGGGGAAAATAGGAAAAGAAAACGATATTAACTCATTAAACAGTACTTATAATTAAAACATAGTTTGGTCTCAGCCTAAGTAGGTAACATTAGGCGTTTCGTCTTTATACATTCACATCCCCAATGTATAGGTACCCATAACTAGAAGCGCGTGTGTGCGTGTACGGATGGAGAGAACCGTTTTTAAAACGTGCATTAACAAAAACGCGCTAATGTATTGCTAGTGTAAGGCACACGGTGCGCCCCCGGGTGCTCCGCTAGCGGCGCTCCGTCTCCATGTCCTCGAGCGCCTCCACCTCCAGGTACTCCACGCGCTCCTCCTCCGGGGTCTGCCACTCCGCGTCCTGCGGAACACCAAGCATCCTATATACGCTGGTTAACTACGAACCTAGCGCGTGTTGGAAGAACACCGACGTTTTATCCCTAAACGAGGGATTTGTTAACGGTCGGTTCCATGACTATGTGGATGTTAACAAGAGGCCTTAAGGGTCCGGCGACCCTCGCTTGCAAAAATCGCTCCGAATATCGCTGTCCCTGTTTAACCCTTGCGCCGCGCCCCATGCGTGCGCGATAGCAATATTAGCCGTTAAAAATTTGGTTTGTTCCGTAATACCAAAAATTATGACTGAAAACTTTTTGTATTCTTCACAAAGTATAAGTAAGTAAGTAAGTATTCTGTAACTAGACAATATAAGCTATCCTTATAATTATAATTAAATCCAAAAAAAAAAAAAAAAGTTCCTTAATAAATAAAACGTAAGATATTGATGTTTTTAATACGAAACAAATAGCAAGAAAACTTGTCCATTTTCGCATAAAAATATGCAAAATGAGATTGGCTTTCATTTTCGGTAAGTATTTCGAAGAAAAAAAAACTATTTGGGAACCTAGATAAATACTATTTTAACACGAATAATGCAATTTTATACTGGAAATATGCTTGAATTAGAAATATTTTTGGTGTAACGTTTGTATGAAGAATTCGTCCCTCCGGAGGCCCCTTAAATAGTCCAATCATATTAGGTTTTCACTTATACAGTTGGAGTCGACCAGCTGAAAACGCGTATATGCCTTCATTTAGGCGTCGAAAACGTCTCATAAAACGTGGTGTTTTTGTCGAAGTTTTGTAAAATGTTAATCCTGTTTAAATTGATGGCTGCCGGTTACATTATAAGCTTCGTATGATTTAGATTTAAGAGCTGTGGATATGTTACTTCAATAATTTCATTTCATTTCATTCATCTCGGTCCTCAGCAAGGAGAACCCACTCTTTATTGTATAGGTCGAGCTCATCCCGCCATCTCCGCCTAGGCCTTCCACGTGACCGTCGTCCGTCCGGGGCCCAGTCAGTGGCGATCTTCGCCCACTGCTGGTCTGACTTACGCCACACATGTCCAGCCCAGTCCCACTTGAGTTTGGCGGCTTGTTGGGCAGCGTCGGCAATTTGCGTTTTGGAGCGCAGTAACGTTTTTCTAATAAATACTCTTTCTCAATAAATACAAACAAAAACAAAAAAATTGCGCTTCTAATTCCACCTTAAACATATTTAGTGTATTCTTAATATCCAGGTGAAAAGGAAACAGTAATGATATGATATTATATCTACCTGATGGTCTTCCTTATCGAGATGCGTGCGCGAGTGCCGCTTCATGGCAGCCGTCGACCCGAACCTGAAACGTAAACAAACAGGATAACGAATGGCACAATGCAATGCACATTACACAACGCATCGACTATTAGACGAGTTTGTAAGTGCGTGCCTGCAGGAGGGGGGAGGGGGGGGGGAGGCCAATCAGACAACACAACTGGAAGAGATCGGGAGTTGTGTATTTTTTTCTAAATTTGGAAAAAATCTACACCCATACATTTTTGGGCATCATCCCCACGATTTAAGCATTGAAGAAGTGTATTGTGAAAGAGGAAACTAAGTATTTAATTTTGTATGTTTTTTCTGCACTGTTTGAGGATCACTGATGGAAATATTTTTTTAAACCAAAAAATTTAAAAAACAAATTGCCAAGTTCGTCAATAAATGTACTGCTGAGCTAGCGAAGGATGACACTAAAATAACATTGGCTTCTAATATGGCTAATGACCGCCACAGCACCCTGTCTTATATCTGCTATCTTTATCACATCTGGAAAATAATATTATTAGTTTTTCTTAACAAACCGAAGCCTGTACTTTGAATATGATGAGTTGGTAGATGGCCGTCGCGGTTTCAGCGTCAGAATTGGTCATAAGAGCCGGAATCTACCAGAGAAAGGGAGCTCTGGCAGATTCCGGCTCTTCAGGCTCTTCTGATGTACTTCTGTGTAAAACCGCCAGCTGTGTCTCATCCGGCCAACCGTGATGATAACAGCTAACCCCAGACAAAAGAAAGAAAGAAACTAACAGGGGGGGGGGGGGGGGGGGTACTTACGTCCTGGGGCAGTGCGGGCAGGCGACGGCGGGGGGCGCGGCGGGCTCCGCCTCGTCGCCGCCGTGGCACTTGCGGATGTGCGCCATCAGGTTACTCCTGCAAATGAAAATATATTTTTTCTGATAGAAACATGAAATCTGCTCCGTCAATTAATAGGCCGTTTTTTCCGCTATTAAAGTGAATAAGTCCTGTAAAAAAATCTTCCCAAGGGATTACAATTTATCCCGTCAAGCTTAAAAAACATATTTATGTATGTGGTAGGTAGTGATAACGGGGTGTACCTACCTGGTAGTGAAGCGCAGAATACAGGCGCGGTACCCGCACACGTAGTGTTGTTGAGCGGCGTGCGCGGCCGCGTGCGCCGTGCGCTCCGCCGCGCCCGCGCACAGCTGGAAGCACTCCGGGCACAGCAGCGCGTGCGAGCGGGCGTGCGCGCGCAGCTCCGCGCGGGCGGGCGCCAGCCAGCCGCACGCGGGGCAGAGCGCGGGGCACGCGGCCTCGTGCTGCCGCAGCTGGGCCGCCGTGCCGTGCGTGCTGTTGCACAGATGGCAGTGCAGCGGATCCAGCGCGTGGCTGCCCGCGTGCTCCTCCAGCTCCGCGGGCGAGGGGAACGCGGCGCCGCACGACCAGCACCAGTGCGCGCCGCCGCCCGCGCCGTGACCAGCGATGTGCGACCGGAACTCGGAGATACGCTGCAAGTACAACAACACCCAACTATTATACCAACTGACTCGCTCACTCTGGTAGGTTATACCTAATGAGTCGCTCACTCACTGTAGCCTAGACGTACCTGGTATGTGGCAGGGCACTGGGTGCACTGGTAGGTCGCGGCGGCGCCGGCGCGCGCGCGGTCGCCCCGCTCGGCGGCCTGCAGCGCGCCGCGCTCCACCATGATGACGTCCTCCTCGCTGTACCCCCCCGCTGCCCCCGCCCCTCCCACCACTATGAACACATCTATCTTCTGGGTCAGCTCTGCCAATCTGTGAACCGAGTAAATCATGTAATTAGAGCTGAGGCCTGCGTTGGTTCTTCTCTCAGAGCTCTCATTTGTTTTTATAGCAATGAGTTTCAACCCGTGTGTGTGGTTTCAACTGAAGACATCATCTTTAAAACAATTGACTTCTGTTAGAACATGGTTTTCAATTATGGAGCCCATACTTTCAGGACATAAACCAACTGCTGGGTGTACTAAGGAAAGCCACAACATTTCCCATAAGCCTACGTCGGATGCCATATAAGACTACTAGCCCTGACAGACCCTGGACCCGCCCTACACCTCAATACTCCAGACTAGAGATAGATGCCACCATGGTGATCTGATTGAAACCTTCAACATTTTATCTCACACCTACAACCTGCGCGACATTAAAACCGCCTAGAGGCCATTAGTCTCAGAGTAACTCACACACTTGGAATGGGTTACCTGACGAAGTTGTAACAGCTCCCTCTATGAACAACTTCAACAACCTTCACCACAGGTTACAAATGCACAATTTGACCACTCTAAGAGAATTACTAGTGTAGTGAAAAATAAAGTACTGTGATATAGACCTATCAGCTTTCAGCTGCTCCTCTATAACTAAATAACAATACATTCGTTCACGCGAGACAGTCGCGCGCGGTAACTTGTATTGTAGCTCCGTACAAATTATTATTAAAAAATAGTAAACAATTATTTTTTGAAGTTTCCATTCGAATAACAGTTATAAGAAGTATTGAGTAGCAACTGTTAGTGTAATCCTGCAGAAAGAAATACGACAACTGTGTTAATTAGTCAAATATTATTGACGAACAATATTGTATACAAAACCAACACAACAGACAGTTAATTATTATCGGACTAAAATCATATAACTAGTATTAAACAATAAATTGACAAGAAATACTTTCAAAGTTGTGCGTCATCAAAATAAAGTGGAGAGTTTACTTACTTGGGTACTTTGGATATAAAAGAGCAGAAGCAAAACGGGCAAAAGTTGAACAATTACTAATAATAACCGACAAAAGTAACGAGCACAATATTAGTTGCTTGGACTATCTCGCATTTTCGACTGCCTCAAGAAGAGCCCAGCTAGACGAGTGGTCACTGTCAGCAGCAGCGACTTAAATTGTATAAAGCCTAACCGCCCCGTGTTCAAGACCCCGCTGTTCAAGCCCCCGCTAAGTGACTTATTATTATTGCACTAGAGGAATCGAAGATGATACAAACTTGTAGTCGGATAGCAATGCATGTTGCAGAAAACCAAATTCGTAAACTTACAATTGAGTTACAAGAAGCACATAAAACTGTTAAAAGAACAAGACGATTGCTCAGATGATTATAAAAGTCAAGTTGCTGACCTAAAAGCCGCACTAGCATCCAAAGAAAGCGCGGTGGAAGACCTAGATCTACTAAATAGTAAACTTAAGGAGCGGTTAATGCTAAGTGTGCAAGATATATTGGAGTACGAAGAAACTCTGAATATTATAAAAATGCATGATAATAATGCTACATTGTTTGAACAAATACATATGACAAGTCAGAAAGACAGTGAAGATGCCTTGAATTTATTGAAAATGGAAATAGATACATTATCATATACAAAATCAGGTAATAGACCTGCAGGCAGAAAATATTGAATTAAAAAACACAAACAATATTATCAAGCTTACTCGAAACAAGGACATAGAGGCCAAGAATGGTAATTTAGAACCTAATGTACCTAATAATATAAAGAAATCGTTTATAAAACCACAAACACATCAGAAATTACAAGAAAAATCTCAAAAACAAGACAAAAAAGTTCGAGTACGATGCGTGTTAAAAATAATAGCACAAAAATTATTAAAACCCTGGAGGCCTCTTAGGAACCCTTATCCAGGCAAGCTACGCCATAACTGAACTGCCCGCCAACGGTCACGTGACACTTGGCCGACTTCTGAACGAAAACTGACTGGAAAGACCGTAGCTACTACGAGTGACCATTTGACATTCTATCCATGTTTTATCTGTCAAATCAAACCATTCAATTTACGCTGCGACAATAGAGCTTTTTGTGAATTGTTTTGTAGTTTTGGGTCATTTTTGGGTGTAGAAACATATTGTTTTCGGCAAATAAAAATGAGTGAAGAGTTGGAAACGTTTGAGTTTTTGGAGAGTGATTATTCGCAGGAGAATACATATTATATGGAAGTACAGAGAAAACGGCTCCGAGATGAGTGCAATCCGTTTTCTATGAGCGACGCCCAATTCATCAATCGGTACCGGTTATCTAAAGAATAGGTGTGTAATCTTGTGGATGATTTAAAACCGCATTCGCGAAAGTCGACGAAATCAAAAGAGTTATCTGTGTATTATGAATTATACAGAATAGTATTATGTTCATTACAATAATGTGTACTATTATAATAGTATTATGTTCATTACAATAATGTGTACTATTATAATAGTACACATTATTGTAACATAAATGCGTGCATATTTACTTTTTGTTCACATTTTAGATTTCATAACATGTTTGGTATGCCAGGAGTGTATAGATTGCAGTCATATTGCTATCATACACCCAACAGCAAATGAAGAACGTTATTATTGACGACCGATGTGGCGCGGTGGGCGAAGGTCCGCCTGCGACGCAGGAGGTTTCGGGTTCGATTCCCGCCTCGGGACAATTGTGTGTACGATCTGCAGATATTTGTTCCGAGTGTTCTGGT
Source organism: Eupithecia abbreviata (assembly GCA_943735965.1). NCBI lineage: Eukaryota > Metazoa > Arthropoda > Insecta > Lepidoptera > Geometridae > Eupithecia > Eupithecia abbreviata. The sequence continues at coordinate 116,702 of OX030995.1, forward strand.
CGTTTTCTATGTATAATAAAAAATATCTATCTATGTTATGTATTGTATTATGTATATCAGTTATCTAGTACCCATAACACAAGCTCTGCTTACCATGGGGCTAGATAATGCTGTGTGGATTGTCCAGCATTATTTTTATTTTTTGTTATTGTATGAAGCAATATCATTCTCTTAACATGCAACTGGTAAGATTCTTAATACATACCTACCTTGGTTGTTACTTTTCGAAGGAAATACACTTTAAAATCTGACACAAAAATAGAAACTAAGTGCAGCATATACAAAAAAACATACATACCTTTAATTTTTATTAATACAAATCAAAATTATGATAATACTAATACAGCCTTTTTCATTAACTTAAGATTAACCTGAAACAAAATTTTATTTATTTATTTATTACTATGTATAACTTTTACTTTGTATAAATGTCAATAATAATAATTTTCATGCAATCTTGAAGCAGTTTTATCCAAATATTTTTATCGTTCATTATTACAGATTACCTATTGATTGGATACCTGTAGAGGAAGTATTAGATGACTCCTATTATAAATACTACTTCAGGTACACAGGAAGCTCACTATACCACAGAGCATGTGAATACAAGAAGCACTGTAGAAAGAACCATTGGACTCCTGAAAGTTCGTTTTAGATGTTTACTGGTCCATCGAGTGTTGCACTACGCACCGCAAGTAGCAGCATCCATTGTAAATGCATGTGTTATTTTACATAACATGTGTATCTGTGCACATCTACCTGAACAGGTACTCACCGATGAAGAAGCTATGCAGGAGCGTTTGCAACAAAATGACCATCAAACCGCAACAACAGAGAGTTGAACGATGGCCTAGCTATAAGGCGCGCCCTCGTTTCTCGCCTGTGGGCCTCCCGCAATCCTTAAAATAAAATAAAATAATATTTGTACAATATCGCTTTTTAATCTTGACAATGTAAGCTTGATTTGGCTTTGAAAAGTTAAGTTAATACATATAACTTACCTGTCAAGTGTATTTGCAATTCTTTCCATAGTATTTAGAAGTTGCTAGATTATGACCAACTCGGTGTTTCTAGTTGCAGCCTTTCTCTACTGAGCTCAACCAAAGTACGTCGGGCTGCCTCTTGATTTATTTGACTCTGTCTGCGACGGCGACGCCGACGTTCACGTTGAGGCACAGGAGGTTCCACTGCATCGTTGGTGGAGTCACAAGCAAGAAATGCTGTGTTGCTTGAGGTCTGAAATAAAGGAATTTTTTTTTTTTTTAATTAATAATCCACTGTTCTTATAATGTCTCTGGTTTAAAGTAGTTTATTCAATAGGCACTTACTGTTGGAAATGGATTGACTTGAAAGTTAGGCAAGCCTATGCCAAACCCATCGCCGAGTACCCCCAAAAACTTGTTTTCTATCTCTGTAAGTGGGACAACATCTAGAGGTCCTCCTCCAGTACGGTTTTCGGCAGCACGCACTACAGCTGCTCTTTTTTTTGGCTTTGTAGTCCACCCAGTACAATAAAACAAGATTATGCTCAAGATATTATTAAATTAACGAAGTAGGTATTTTAACAAACTGTAGGTACGTACGCTGGACCATCCCTTCCAAACCTTCACGGCCCCTTCTTGCGAGTTGAGTGCCTCGGCGATGGACTCCCACGTTCGCCTTGAGTATTCTCTGGCTTGAGCTGTTTTATTATAGCCTGTCGCTATTTTGTGAAATTCCCATCGTGTCTCGAGCTGAGTAAAGGACGATCGACGATCGACGACGACGTGTCACGTCGTCGTCGAGAACTATCATCTAACGAACTAAAATAAATAAAAGCATTGTAAATAGATAGTAAATTGAATAAACAAGAATAACAACCCTAAGTATCGAAATCTAAAATACTTTTTTAAAATTAATGTACTTTCTGAACGGATCGTCGTCATACCGCCACTACACACGGCGGGAACTTCCTCGTTTTTTAACTCTTGTTTATCCACTTGAGAATCTAAAAGTGATGAAATTCTGTGATAACTTTTAGTAAGTGTAGTAGTGAGTAATAGTTTAATTGGTGTTCAGTGTAGAATGGCGAAAGTATTTTAGATTTCGATACTTATGGTTGTTATTCTTGTTTATTCAATATACTATCTGACCAGCCCGGCTTCGCACGGGTATTCGTTTTATTCATAATATATTTGCGGCCGTCATTGAGTTCCCGTACCCGTACCCCAATGACGCCTATCGCATAGTTATAGTTAGCCGAGTGTGAGCCACGCGACTGTTTTCTAATACTAACATTTTTGAACTCGTGATAACTTTCGAATGGAATATCCGAATTGAATAATTCAAATAGTTATATAAAGGTATTGAAGCTATTTTGAATATAAATTAATTTATTTTGATAAGGATTAATACCACGGTACAAATGAAGAGCCTTTTCTAGCGGCGGCATTTTAATAAAACATTTAATATAAAAAAGCACTTATTTTGGCAGCATATATCAATTATAATAGTTTTAGATATATGCTGTCGCGACATTTTTTGTAGACAATGATGTGTTCTGCAATGTTGTAGTACTTTGTTCTATCATCAGTAGATTTCGCAGCGCACGCGACGTAAGGAATTTTTAAGGTAATTTATTACACCTTGGGTTATATTATTGGAGTTTTAGTAAGGATCCCTAATTTTTTTTAAAAATAATATAGCCTATGTTCACCGGGGATAGTGTAGCTTCCCAGCGGTGAAAGAATTTTTCAAATCGGTCTTGTAGATTCGGAGCCTATTCAGTACAAAACAAACAATCAAATCCTCTTTATAATATTAGTAAAGATTTACAACGCTTTTATTTATTTTAGTTCGTCAGATCAGCGTCGCTCACAGAAAACGGATTGCACTCATCTCGGAGCCGCCGTTTTCTCTGTACTTTCATATAATATGTATTCTCCTGCGAATAATCACTCTCCAAGAACTCAAACGTTTCCAACTCTTCACTCATTTTTATTTCCCGAAAACAATGTTTTTACAAACAAAATTCCAAAACAATTTACAAAAAGCTCAATTGTCGCAGTGTAAACGGAATGGATTGATTTGACAGATAAAACATGGATAGAAATGTCAAATGGCCATTCATAGTACGGTCTTTCCAGCCAGTTTTCATTCAGAAGTCTTGGTTTCAGAAGGCTTGATTAAGTAGTTGGTTTCAGATGAATGGCTTATAACTTAATGAAAATAAAACCGACATATTATTTTTCTCAACGACAACTGTACAAACTCTCAATCTCAACAGAATACCGATACCTTTACAAGACGGAAACACCTTAGTGAGTTCAAACTTAGTAAAAATGTTAGGGTTTGAATGAGATCCATTAATATCGTGGAAGCAGCATATCGACTCCACATGTAAAAAAATGGCCAGAGGAATTTACGGTCTAAAGCAACTTAGACCAATTACTTCACCTAGATCTCTTAAAGATATATATTATGCATATATCCACTCGATTATGTCATATGGCATTATCTTATTCGGAAGCTCAACAGACTGAGAGTACTTAAACTGCAAAAGCGTGCCATCCGAGTGTTTTTAGACACAAAATACAGATAATTATGCCGCGATCATTTTAGTAATCTCCGCATATTAACATCTGTTGTAGTCTACGTAATGGAGGTCGTGAATCAGACTACATTTAGGTGAATATACTATAAGAGGGGGCAGTAATCGTTTATTACTGCCCCCCCCCTCTTATAGTATATTCACCAGCACTAAATAAAATGATAATAGAGCCGATCCAGCACCGACTAAACATGCTTAAACAGCTCCCTAAAATAATGGGTCGAAAACTTTAAAATAATAATAATAATATAAGCTCCCCCATAATTGAAATTAATTAAAAACGAAAATCGGTTTAATATAGAATTACGAAATCTTTTACTTGACAAAACGTAGTATCAAAGAGTTTTTATAAAACGACTACAGTCAGTTTAAATGAAAATGAAAAGTTTTTTATTTCTTTAAGCGTATAGATAAGCACTTAGACAGGTCATATTTTATACTATTCATTATTATTAATTAAAATTATTTTATAGTTCACTTCAATTTTTTGTCCACCAGTGGAAGAAGTGAAAAAGAAACCACTAGTATGTTCATAACTTACTCGTATGTGTCTAGTACATTTGATTTGCTTATCTGTAAGTTGGTAGATTTTGAGTTGGAGCAAAACTCGTTCCAAGCTTTTTTATCTTCTAGTATATAATATGATATTTTGTAATAAGCTTTTTTACAAAGAATATGTTTCACAAATTTTTTTATTGCTAATTTTTGCAACTCACTTGTAGTGGAATCGTATACATTGCACACACACCACACCCTTTTGAAAATTGAAAATTGTTTATTTGTAGAAAAAGTATCTTTACATGCTAGACAGTTGCTAGGACATCCTTTTAAGTATGTAAATATACTTGTGCCAGGATGTCCTGCTCTTCATTACTAATACAAAGATTTTACAAATAAACTAAATTAACTAAATTAAATACAATTTTTAAATACAAATAAAAAAATTAATTAAATTGATAATTACTAAACTATGGGCTTTTTATTGAATAGATAGCACTGATACCTTATTTTATGTGTCTGGCGGCTGCTCCTGAGGACACCTCACAGTCCGTGCAACAGGAGGTGCCTATGAGTGAGTGTGTGTGTGTGTGTGGTACCCCTGAGGACACCGGTCTCTTAAGAGTCCGGGCAACGGGGGTACCAAGAGGTTGTTAAGGTGAATGTGTATGTATGTATATATAGTTATAATAATAATAAGAGCACTAATATGAGTTGTTTGAATATTATAGTGGTTTAGAAGTTATTGTATATAAGTATATATTATATGATTAAGATATTTAACTGAGTACCTGTAGGAATGTTTCAATTTCATCATAGCTCATCGTAGTTAACCATTTAGTAATAAAAGCTTTTAGCGCAAATATGGGTGCATTATAAATATTAAGAATATTATTGATCTTTTTGTAGAGAAAGATAGATCGGTTAGTATATTGTTGCTCAGCAAAGCGAGTCTTGACAGAAGTATCATCATTAAATTTTCTCCTTCTCTTCTGGTAGCTCACACGGTAGGCATCACAACAAATAGTCTTATGCTTTTCAATAATTAAGTTTAGTATATAAAGTTTCCTTACACTCAATAAATTGCTAGTAGTATATAGCTCTGTCGTTTAAAAGATACATTTATCTTGTGTAGCCTAGTTGTGGGCACAGCGAATTTATTCTTATTTCTAGTATTTATATTATGTATATCACTTTTTTTAGTTTAGTTTTAATGCCTCAAATTTTTAAGTCCTCAAAGTGACCTGACATCTTTGTGGAATCACCTTACCTTAAAGTAATAGTTAAGAAACTTAACATTTAAGCATAATTTTTATACTTTCTCTACTGCCCCTTTACAGCAAAATTGTTTTCTCTATATTACCTATCTCTATAGTATTTATATCGTGTTTGACGAGTCATAGTCTCATAATTTAATTTAAGTTACATTATTGTTGTTTTATTATGTGTATGAAGTATGACAATAAATAATGTGATTCTGAATCATAATAATTAATATCATATACATGAAGAGATGAAAAGGAGAGTATTTAATTAAGTCTCAACATGTTTCGGAGGAACGCTTGTGGAGGGAACATTGCAAGCTTACCATTTCAAAGACGTACATTGTTGGGCTAGATTGATTTAATGGGCAGTGCTACAATGTTACCTTTTCCTCAGAGTCTGTATCTTCTCACTGAGCGACGGTGGCCCCTTGGCACCCAGCGCCTGGCTGAAGCTGTAGGCGTCTTCCGCACGCCTAATGCAGGGTGCACACAGCCGCCCACTTGGCACCACCTGTAACCAGTTAGGGGAAATATAGAGAATGGCAGGAGGTGCACAAAATAATGTGCTAAGCCTTTCTTACACATTAAATTAAACCATTACGTAACTATAGGTTCAAAACATATGAAATTCAATGATTACTTCACAATTTCAATTATCAAGACATCACCAGGGCCTTCATTACCGGTACCAGTAGGTTATGGTAGGGCAGGTCACAAAAAGGACAATACGCTTTCGTAAGTTCTTGTCTCCAGAGACGCTAAAGACGTCGCAAACATCGGCGTACCTTGTTGTTGTTGAGCTGCAGCAGCATGGTGCGCAGCGGCGCGCGGGGCTCCCCGCCCCCGCCTGCGCCCGTGTCGTGTTCCTCCGGAGAGAACAGCTCCTCATCCTCCCGCCCGCACACGCAGCACGCCTCCCCCTCTATCTCTAGCTTCACGCCGGCGCCGCCACCGCTCGCTACTGCAGAAGACATCGCAACGGAACCAACACTATCCCCAGCACTTAGAAATTATCAATTTAGAAAATGGTTAATCAAATCACACGTTAAATTCGTTTTTTTTCTTCTCGGGATTGCTTGGCAATATTACGAAATGAAGTGGGTTTCTTTCTTTCTATTCGTTTTCACTGGACTGACTGTGGCTGTATTTGTAATTCTGTATCAAAATTATCAAATCAAAGTTGTATTGTATTTGGTTGTGTTGTCAATTTTGTATTATCAAGATCAAGATTCAAGGCGCAAGGTATCACAGACTACTCAGGGATACTAACGTACGTATCAATATCAAGGCATGAACGTAAAACTAACGTAAGCGTAACGTACGTATCAATATCAAATCAACAACAACAAGGTATCATATCAAGGCATATTTTCTTTAATGGCTAGCTTGGCTGTTGCTTGCTATTTCCTTCCAGTGTTGCCATATGGATAAGGCATGGTATTCCGTATTTTCGTTCAAAAAGTCCGTACAAAATCCGTATTGCATAATATTATCATATATCAACATTATACTAGCTGCGCCCCGCCGTTTCACCCGCGTGATGATAGATATTTTGTAGCCTACGTGTTATTTTGATAATATGTAAGCTATATTATTGTGATGTTTCATCAAATTCCATTCAGTCGTTTTTGCGTGAAAGAGCAACAATCATACTTACATAATATCCTCACATACTGTTGCGTTTATAATATTAGTAGGATTCAGAGTGAAATACTGTATAAATTCCGTATAAAAATTAAACTACTAGGTATGATAATTTAGTTAGGTATATATATCTTTATTTAACATATTTAAGTTTATATCTAATATGGAATTGTATTTTATTTATTTATTTTATTTTATTAATTATAGAATGGACATATAAATTAACCCTGTTTTGATTTAAAAACCGATATATTCCTAAAAGTTGATTATTAGGTGTATGTGGTAAGCCTATTATTATATATCTGCTAATAATTCATTTTTTTGTTTTGTCTTTAAAAGTTTTATGGCGGAGAAAATTAACTCGACCTCCGCACTCAAGTAAGGCAAAAAGAGTTTTTTACGCAACCTGGCAGGTTTTGGCAGAATTTCATGCCAGTCTGAGGCAGTGGCAGAACCGCTACTTTTTGAGATGGTCACCCTGGCTGGATGGAAGCGATCTTGGGGTGCCATGCTTTTACGGCCAATCAAGGAATAACCTGGATGTTACAGCCCAGTAATATTTGTACATGGATGGCATAGCCTAAGTAATCATTCCAGATGGATTCCTACGGAATCACAAGTCAAGAACAGCAATGGCAGACTTGTCATAAGTGAGAGATGCCAACTGATGAAAAAAAAATGCCGATAATTTTTATAAAATTTTCTACAAATCACAGATCACAAATCAAGTAGGTAGCTATTATTTAAAAAAACGTAGCGTACTGCTTTAGTCACATAAATGTTATAGTTTTTATAAGACCTACATACTACGTAACATATCTATCTATGATTATAATTATTTCCTTCCGAACGACTGGCTCGTTTTTCTACTCGAAAGAAATCATCTATGATCGATCCTGCAATCAGAACCTCTAAATCGCGACGGCATCTGGTAGCACTCTCAAAAGGGGGGTTCTCAGAGGGCAGGTTGGGGGGGCAAAATTTTATATGCATTCAAAATAACTTGTCCCCCTCTATAAAACTCCCATAAAAAACTCAGCAATATAGCTCCCCGTAGGAGCGCCCCCATAGGGGGGTCTTGGAGGGGCAAATGTCGAAAAGTCGGAATTTTCCCTAGGAGACTTTTACCTCCCCTATACGATTCCGTAAAAAAAACGATAATTTCCCATCCACCATCAAGGAGAACAATTATTCAATGTCAATCAGTCAGTCAATGAGTCAGTGTATTAAAATTCTTATTTGTAGTAGGCTACCTACCTAATTCCAATTATTTTAAGCATTATAATATACAAAGATTCAAACATTTTTAATAAACTCCCACATTATTCGGATATTTAGAAGTTTACGTGCTGGTAGCACCGGCAAGATTTGTGTTTTTGTTGTGATTTTTCTGTTGATAGTTATTTGCGTTCAATCGAAGAAATAAGTGATGTAATTAGAAATTTACCTATGAAATGTGATTCCGTGTTTATTATTTACTAAATTAGTGTGATTTCGGCAACATCTGACCAAACCAGAAGACATTTTTCATTTTTCGTTCTAAGTCAGAGACTCTGTTGCTGTCTAAAGACTAAAGAGGTAATGGTGGACGAGCGGTCTATAAATTGACAATGTCAAAATCGGTACATCAGTGAGTGCTTCGTTCTTCGGTTGACTGAGACTCAGTCCGAGCATTTTTTTCGTTCATGTTGGATGTCATCATATTCCAAGGCAGTAAGTTCTGAGGCCTCGTCACTTACAGCCATGGAAAGTTCTGCCATTGGCATTTGGCAGACGAAAGATTTTCTTGTTTGTTTGTGTCATTGTGTGTCTTTTGTCAGTTTCATTGATTAAAGAATAATTATATAGTATTAAAATACATATTATAGGTAACGGTGGATTCGGTTTTTCATTCTTTTTGCTTGCTTGCAGTACCATACCACCTACCGTACCTATGTAGAAAAGTACTTTGTGACCGTACCTACTCACTCCAGACAGACAGAACTCTAACGAGCTTTTGGGAGTTTGCTTGGGACTATCAGATCAGTAATCAATAATATAAGATCCTGATAAATAAAAATCAAACAATAAATTGTAATAGAATTATGAAACATATCAAAACCCACACGTAAGTTTTTCTTCTATTTTGCTATAAGTAGTTATCTAATTTGGGATTGATTTAGTTAAGTCTCACACCAACAGCCTCTACTAGTCCACAACTGCTCACCAGACCAGACCCTGTTGACTGGTCAGTTCCTGGCACTTATTATATTAAAATAGGACTATGATTTAATACTATTGTTAGATGGCACCCTATAAGTATCGATAAATATATTACGAAAAACACCTTTAGTTTGCAAAGAACTTAATACTTTTACATTCACTAACACAGAAATATGTTTTTGTTTTTTGATTTAAGAATAATTACAAACAATAAGTAATATGGACAATCCACACAGCATCATCTAAAGAGGGTGATGATCTCACGGTGCTCCCACACAAATAGTATTCCCAAGGGTTTAATGATTCACAAGTCGAAGTCGGTTTTTGATATTTAAAACAATCAAATTGGATATTTTGATATGATGTTAGCTTCACATCGTGTTTACCATTATTGAATCACTGAATATACACCGCTCAAATTGTATTTCGTAAACAGAACTCTGCTTCAAGGCTGGGTAGTCCTGGACCGACATCCTCCCAACGACTGACTGCACCTCGCTGCTTTTGTGTAGTTTATTGGTATTTAGAAATAGTGATTCAAAAAATCATTTAATCAAGTCAAACTCTGCTAATTTGTTAAGAAATATTAATAGGTATAGTTAAGTCAATCAAATAATAAAATGAAAAGAGTGATGAAATGTATGGATTGAGTTCAATAGGTAGTTGATAGCGGCGTGTGTTGTTTCAGCAGCCCCAGTGAGAGCCACCCTCCGGGGCGCGCTGTAGTCTCAGGGTTAGATGATAGGGCTCACCTGCGACCTAGTTAGTATCACTATCTTATATCGTTGCTGTTTTCTTTTCTGTTGCCATTGAATTTGTTTGTTTTATTCATTAGTGTTTCTCAGCAGATCTTAAATTTGTTTATTTAGTTACCTACAGCTACACAACAGGCTCATCATGACTGAAGAGTATTTGAAACTAACCTTGCTCAAGAATCTATAAATACGTTTTAGAAATTAAAATATCTTTGGTGTAGTAATCCAGCATAGACACACCCTTGACTTTTGGTAAATACTCCTGTAACTTGAGAAACTGGCACTTTCTGTACAAGCCTAACGGCGTTTGAGCCGGGCTCCAACAGATGCATAGCCCACAAGTTGAAACTGCTGCCCCTGAACCGTTTCATGTGCCTACATACATATAATAAGGTACTTACGTGAATAACAATTCAACTGCCTCATATATTTATTTTATAATTAGATGTTTGCTTTGAATGTTGTACTATGCTCTGATCCCTGCCGGCGATAACATCAGGCTTGCTCGTCAGGGGCGGCGGAGCTCCTGCGCCTCATCAAGAAGAAAACCACCAGCGGTAAAATGTGGGAAAAACAGATGGAGTTCGCCATGAAACTGGCTGAATTTGAGGTAAATATCAGATTAAAATTAGTTACTAAACCTAGGTATCTAATCTGCTGATTATTTTGACAACCTTCTTTGAGAAAAGTCGGCCGCTCCCGCTTACCCGAAAAACGCCAGAAATTTCTATTAGGTACTGGATAAAGGTACTTTCGTGTTTCCGCAAATTCTTACCAAAATGAACTAAAATCAAGTATAATATTCTACTCAGGAGGTTTATGAAGCGACGAAAGCGCAGAAGCTGGAGGCTGGCGAGTTGTTGCCGGGCGCGGCGCCCCGCCCCGCCTGGCTCGGCGACCCCACGCCACAACCGCACTGTAAGTATGCAGAGATAGCAACGGAGGCTGGCGAGTCGTTGCCGGGCGCGGCGCCCCGCCCCGCCTGGCTCGGCGACCCCACGCCACAACCGCACTGTAAGTATGCAGAGGTAGCAACGGAGGCTGGCGAGTCGTTGCCGGGCGCGGCGCCCCGCCCCGCCTGGCTCGGCGACCCCACGCCACAACCGCACTGTAAGTATGCAGAGGTAGCAACGGAGGCTGGCGAGTCGTTGCCGAGCGCGGCGCCCCGCCCCGCCTGGCTCGGCGACCCCACGCCACAACCGCACTGTAAGTATGCAGAGATAGCAACGGAGGCTGGCGAGTCGTTGCCGGGCGCGGCGCCCCGCCCCGCCTGGCTCGGCGACCCCACGCCACAACCGCACTGTAAGTATGCAGAGGTAGCAACGGAGGCTGGCGAGTCGTTGCCGGGCGCGGCGCCCCGCCCCGCCTGGCTCGGCGACCCCACGCCACAACCGCACTGTAAGTATGCAGAGGTAGCAACGGAGGCTGGCGAGTCGTTGCCGGGCGCGGCGCCCCGCCCCGCCTGGCTCGGCGACCCCACGCCACAACCGCACTGTAAGTATGCAGAGATAGCAACGGAGGCTGGCGAGTCGTTGCCGGCACAGTACACATATAGAACAGTATGGAAACTAAGCCTAGTTGATGAAATAAATACCTACGCTCCATTATAGCACTAGGGTTGTCACTTTTCTTGTTTTTGATATATATTTTTTATTAAGACGATTGTTTATTCTATAGTGATCAATAAATGGAATTGAAATAACTAGCTTACAAATGTGGTCTGGTATAATATAATAATATCTTCATCTGGACGAAGCGACGCGTGACCCGAGATCTGGCGAGTATGTTGCGCAGCGCATCTGGCTGATGCGCTGCGCAACATACTCGCCAGATGGCTGCATTGCCAGGCTGCATTGCCATACAGCGTGGCAATGCAGCCAGCGTCTCGGGGACGCTTCCGACTGGTTTTGATGATGGATCAATTGAGCTACCTGTAGATTGTTTACAACAGTCTGCAGTTAGGTCAATTGTTTTAATTGTAAATATTAGGTCTAACTAATTAAATTTTCTTCATTAGTAAAGTATTTGCTTACAAATACAATTTAAATAGGTAATCTCATGGCGTCACGTGTGTGCCGAAAACCATGAAAGCCTAAAACCATGAAAATGACACCCATGACGGAAAAAATTATAATTTATGGCAGCCGCCATCTTGGATTCATATTTTGACAGCAGTATCGGCTTCAGCACCCTCGAAAACCATGAAAATGACACCTATGACGGAAAAAAATATAATTTATAGCAGCCGCCATCTTGGATTCATATTTTGACAGCAGTATCGGCTTCAGCACCCTCGAAAACCATGAAAATGACACCCATGACGGAAAAAATGATAATTTATAGCAGCCGCCATCTTGGATTCACATTTTGTCTGAAGTATCGGCTTCAGCACCCTCGAAAACCATAAAAACGATACCCATGATGCAAAATTTCATAATTGATTGCAGCCGCCATCTTATATTTACATTTTGAAAGTCTACAATCTATTTTAAACAATGATGTTATATTTACTCAAAAATCAGTGCTGCGAGGTTGCCGCTTTGCCACCTACACGAACGAGACAAGTAATGCGTGCGTTGCGTTTATGAGTGACAGAGATAAGGACATATGCCGTGCGGAGGCGTCTCGTCTGTTCGAACTAAAATCACTGCGCTGTTGCCGCTTTGCGTTGTCTGCTCAAACAGTGCTAGGTAGGTATGTAGCTTTAATAAATTATCGCCAAGTTATTATTTCTTTACAATGAGTATGACGTCTCTATTTGTAAAATCGAATTAAATAAATAAATAATGCTGGACAATTCACACAGCATTATCTAGCCCCATGGTAAGCAGAGCTTGTATTATGGGTACTAGATAACTGATATACATAATACAATATATTACATAGATAGATATTTTTTTATTATACATAGAAAACGACCAGAACACCCGGAACAAATATCTGCAGATCGTACACAATTGTTCCGAGGCGGGAATGGAACCCGCAACCTCCTGCGTCGCAGGCGGACCTTCGCCCACCGCGCCACATCGGTCGTCAATTGACTTTAAACATCCTCAAAACCGCCGCCATTCTTGATTTACATATAAGTTCACGAATTCGTTATGTATGATCGATCACACGGACTCATTATTCTATAACAATCATAATAATAAATTATTCTTACCTTTCAAAATCAGCAGGAAGTTTAAAATACGACAGCTCCGGTTTTGATGAAGCCGAGTTCATACAGCCGTTCATGCAACGCAATATCTGTAGCGGGTCATTTTTCACTTTCACGCGACCGCACGCCTAGACGCGACAACCGCTAACTGAGCATCCCCGAGAATCACCCAGAAGCCGTGTCGATGTGCATGTTTGTGTGAGTGTGCCGTTTCGAGTGTTTGTTCCTAGTTTCCGTACTGTATATACTTATACTGAGTTGCCGGGCGCCTCGCCCCGCCCCGCCTGGCTCGGCGACCCCAAAAAATACTGAAACTACAAAAATAAAACTAACATGAAGAACAACATAAGATTAGCGATATGAAATTTTTAGCAAAAAGGACCGTGCGAATGTTCTGTGTGGGAAGCGTAACGAATGGTTTGCTGAGAGAAGTACAATTGCAGGGTCCATAGAGGAAGCGCGGTTGGCCGGCGCCGGCGGCGGCCCCGTGCCGGGCGTCAGCGCGCCGGGGCCCGCGGGGCCCGAGGCGCGACCTCACAAGACCGCAGACGCCTTGAAGGTAGGTTCCGCTTAACTATTCCTAGCTCTTCGGTTTCATTTAATTGTTTCTTGTTTCATTTTCCGCTAAATAGATAAGCATAAGGTCGATTTTTTTTGCACATTTTTAGAAATGATCTTAATACGAGGCTTACGCACTATTAGGTACCTATAGCAAAACCCTTAAGTGTGTTTGTTTATCTTATTACTAGTAGACTCTAAATTCACTCATAAAGTTGTTACTTTAACTCCCAACTCGTGACTAAGTCTTGTTGTTTTCAGAGCATGATTATATCGATGCACAGGGGTCTCTTGAACCTGGGGTGCATGAGCGGGGTGAGCGCGGCGGCGGCGGCGGCCGGCGTGCGCCTGCGCACCGACGACGACTCGCCCAGCTCGCTGGTCACCTTCCAGCGGGCGCGTGACGTCACCACGCTGCAAGCTACCGACCACGTGAGATACGTCTCGATGCTTCATTGTGCGAACACGGTCACTACGAACGCAGTCTGTGTAATGTATTACTACATAACTACACAATAAACTAAGCGGGCCGAGCAGACGAGTTGATAGAACACGGTCGGCTGCCCACTATATACAATATATAGAGTTACAACGTGACGTCCCGACCGCAGACGGTGCATCTCTCCGCTGGGTCGTCGCCGTGCCGTCGCTACCTGGCGGTGATGTCGAGCAGCAAGGCGGCGGAGCTGGTGCAGGCGCGCGCGCTGAGCCAGCACGTCAGCGCGCTGCTGCGCGCGCGCCCCGGACACCTCACTCTCCTTATATACGATGAACCTAACTACTTCAAGTGAGTAGTGCACGCGCACCTGGTGCAGGCGCGCGCGCTGAGCCAGCACGTCATAGCTGGTTTTCCGGATACCGGATATCCTAAAAATAATTAATCTAGAATTAAGAAAGCTATTACTTGATAAAGTAGCTTCAGAGTTTTTGGAAAAGGAATACAGTCAATATACGTAATGTGGCACAGGCAACCGGCGAGGCGACATGCAGGCAGCTGATTGTGACAGGGCGCATATCGCCTCGCCTGGAGTGTCCGTCACTACTTTGAATTGTATGTGAGAGCCTAGCCTTTACCACTTTTACTTTTTACTGGCTTTTAACTGGTATGATTCATTTATAGCAATAAAGAGATCTGAATGTAAATGAACCATTTGTTTGGTCGCAGGCGAGGCAAGCTGCGCTGTGACCTGGAGGAGGAAAAGGTCGGTAAGTGAACGTCAAACAATCATCAGCCAATAAGACAGTACGAAAAAAAAATATCCGAACAAAAATATATAGACTGTGCCTCGGCCAAGTTTTAATAGTTTCGCTGTAAGAAGTGTAGGGATCCCGACAAGAGATAAGCACCTTCCATTGTCAAGTTCACTACCTCGTCGACTTCAACGCAAATCAGAGGCTCCTCACTTTGTTCACGAAAACGAAGAATCACGACATGAGACCTGTGACCTCGTCGAATATGTATTGGGGGTCGGCTACGTGGCTGATCCGAAGCAAGCCTGTCTCCCGCTAGTGCAAGGCGCGACCGAGCTGTGATGATAATTATGTCTTGTGTTGTGTCCAGATCTGCACGTGTCCCTGGGCGTGGCCACGCTGATGTGTCATGACGCGGAGCAGCTGGCCGCGCTGGTGCTGCAGGTGGCGCGCGCGCTGGCCGAGGAGCCCTACAAGTAACTACATTATACCAGCGATGCAGCTGTCCCAAAGCGTGGCCATGCTGGGTACTTCAGCGGCCTGGTGAATTCACGAGATGGCAACACAGCGCAGTTCCCCACTTTATTATTAGAATCGGTCTTCCTTCCGAACTTGTTGACGTTCTGAATCGACCTACAGCTCCTTAATGTTGGTTGTGTCACCACAGCACACGTGGACAGCCGGAACAAGACTCGCATTGGATGACAAGCTATCCATGCTAGGGGAGGCCGAGGTCTCCCCTAGCATGTTGTCTACAGCTCTGCTCTCTCTCACTGTCCCTATGTGTCGCAGGCTGAGCCGGCGCGCGGCGGACGACGAGGCCCAGTTCTACATGCGCGGGGACAACAAAAAGTGCGTCGCGGTCGACGCTAGAGGTGGGTTGTAGGACACCTGTGTGGATTGTCCAGCATTATGATGCTGCCATCATAATGCTGGACAATCCACACACCAACATCTAGCCCCAAGCTAAGCACAGCTTGTGTTACTCCATTACTGATATACAATACATATGTCTATACTAATATTATAAAGAGGAAAAGTTTGATTTTTTGTTTGTTTGTATGTTTGTAACGAATAGACTCCGAAACTACTGGACCGATTTGAAAAATTCTATCGTTAGTAAGCCTAAATATCCGTGGTGAACATAGGCTTTATTATATTTTCAAAAAGTAAGGGTTCCTTATTAAAACTCCAATAATGTAAACCAAGGTGTGAAAAATGTACCTATAAAATTCCTTGCATATCAATACGCCATTTTTTCTAAATAAACATGGTTGCCTAGCAACGCTCTTTTGACAACAAAGGTTTGATAACAATTTACTGTATGGAAACTCTTTTGTTAGGTACGCCTTTTTTGATAATTTTGTAGTAAAGCCTTTATATTATCTTTGATTTTGTATCTGTAGACACGATAATAATTTGTTGTGGTTGTGTTTGTTCATTGTTATTCTTTCAGATTATTTGCGAAAACTGACTACAATACCGAAATCATAAGTTCTCTATCACAATGGTTGAGACAGACTGGCGGGAAATATTGAGCTTCTCACAGCGAGAGCTCGGGCAGGCTGATAAAGAAACTTTGCAAAGGTCTATCATGGATGGAAGCGGACGATATTGAACTCAACTTTTCAGATCTAAAAATACTGTTTAGACTACTATACTATACTATACTAATATTATAAAGAAGAAAGATTTGATTGTTTGTTTGTATTGAATAGGCTCCGAAACTACTGGACCGATTTGAAAAAATATTTCACCGTTGGAAAGCTACACTCCGCAGTGAACATAGGCTTATTTATATTCAAAAAAATTAGGGATCCGTATTAAAACTCCAATATTGTAACACAAAGTGTCAAAAAATACCTTAATATTCCAATACCCGTGCGAAGCCGGGACGGTCCGCTAGTATTTTATATAGAACCACATAATGTCATGTGTAGACATCAGCAACAGGCGTCTATTAAATATCTATGTACCGATCGTATATGTGTACCTACGAAATACAGAGTTAGCGCCAATAGGAGCTGCCTAGTGCTATCCGACCCGAAGTCGCCTTGGGACAATTTGTTTTTAGTTCTGCAAATATTGGTTCCGGGTGTGTTCAAAATGATTTTCTGATGTTTATAAGTAATAGGATTTGTTTTCGTTCCAGGAAACGGTCTGGGCCAGCTGTGGCAGCAGATGCTGGGCGTGCTGCCGCAGTCCAGCCTGGAGGTGAGCCGAGCGCTGGCCGCGCACTGCCCCACGCCGCGCCGCATGGCACAGGTATGTATGCACG
Source organism: Eupithecia abbreviata (assembly GCA_943735965.1). Classification (NCBI taxonomy): domain Eukaryota; kingdom Metazoa; phylum Arthropoda; class Insecta; order Lepidoptera; family Geometridae; genus Eupithecia; species Eupithecia abbreviata. The sequence goes on from OX030995.1 coordinate 133,842, forward strand.
TGTGTGTGTGGTACCTAGCGGGCTGGGCCAGCTGTGGCAGCAGATGCTGGGCGTGCTGCCGCAGTCCAGCCTGGAGGTGAGCCGAGCGCTGGCCGCGCACTGCCCCACGCCGCGCCGCATGGCACAGGTATGTATGCACGTGTGTGTGTGGTACCTAGCGGGCTGGGCCAGCTGTGGCAGCAGATGCTGGGCGTGCTGCCGCAGTCCAGCCTGGAGGTGAGCCGAGCGCTGGCCGCGCACTGCCCCACGCCGCGCCGCATGGCACAGGTATGTATGCACGTGTGTGTGTGGTACCTAGCGGGCTGGGCCAGCTGTGGCAGCAGATGCTGGGCGTGCTGCCGCAGTCCAGCCTGGAGGTGAGCCGCGCGCTGGCCGCGCACTGCCCCAAGCCGCGCCGCATGGCACAGGTATTACTATGGGGCAGGCGCTGGCAGTATATGCTGAGCGTGTCGCACTCGAGCCCAGCCACTCATTGTTATCCTGACGAGTGCTAACACTGTATCTAGATGTCGCTGCGAGGAAATAAGAAGGTTCTATCAAAATGATCCGGATTAAAACGAGTTCCAAAGCTCTGTTGTAAACCCCGCCCCCTAGTGTTAGTACTACAAACTTAGAGATAGTAAATAAGATGTAATGGTTTAATATTTGTCGCAGACGGTGCAGCGGTTGTGCGGCGCGGGGCGGCTGTGCGACGTGCCGGTGGCGCGCAGCGCGGCGCCCGGCGCGCGCCCGCGCCGCCTCGGCCCTGAGATGGCTCACAAGCTGAACGTGTTGTTCGACCAGCACGGGAGCTTCAAATTGGAGTAGAAGCGGCCGACCTGGACGGAACGGAATCATCGTCATTTATTACTAGTTTTGGTTTAGTTTCACCTCTCCGGTGCTTGCAATCTAATCTTGCAGGAGAGCCACTTTCCCTTCTCGATGGAGTTGTCCTGCAGGCATGCCATGCTCGTGGGCTTTCATCTCTTATTATTATTATTCACCACTCGAATAGTTCAACTGGTTCATAAGCATTATCTGTAATGTGTGTGTATTTTAAGTACTTATCTATTGTATTCTATCACACACAGATGGTATGTGTCGACGAGCGAGGGAGGCGCGGTGAGTTAATAAAAAACTCGCACATAAAACTTGTTGTGCGCTGTGACGTGAAGAATATATTGGGTAATTCAATTCAAATTCTTTATAATAATAATATGCCATGGTAATAAAAAAATATTAAATAAAACAATGAACTATCCACACAGTCTCACCTAGCCCCACAAGTAACCCCCACAGATACAGCATAGGAGACTTTAGTTCTGTCCCCGCGCACCTATCGGCGGAAGGCGCGGGCTGCGGGGCATCGCACGCCGCGGCGTCTCAATGATAATAATGGTTGTATGATGTTACGATATAGACAATGTAGAGTATGTGGTAATCTGTAGGAATATTATCATTATCATAAATCAAGTAATACTGAACTATGAACTTTACAATTTTGAAAAAAATCGATGAATTTTCCTTTTTTTTACTTGTTCCGTCGTCAAAAATTTCTCAAGTTTTCGCGATTTGTTAACATATAAAAAACAATAATTCTCTCGGAGAGTAGGTATGTACATCCAGTCGCCCCATGACCACGATCGCTGTATACTAGCTGTAACGCGATAGAAACGCAGGGGGAAATTAAACAAAAGGTCGTACGCGACAAATAGTGACATAAAAAGTGTGTTCAAAAACCAATACATAATTGTGTGGTGAAGAGCGGAGCCACCTGACACAAGTGTTTACATAATACTTCTAAGGTGTCTTAATGTATGTACCTATCTACTTATGATTATGAATGTATATGTATTAACAAAATGTTTTTTTATTAAGAAAGTTTTAAAACAATAAACAATACCCGATAAGTAATGTTTAATTTATTTAGTAGTGCCACTGCCGCACCGCGCCTTGCCAAGGGTGACTCTGGATTGGAGTATACATAATTAGGTAGGTATGGAAAAAGGATGGAATTTCTTCCAGGCCCCTTATAATCACTAATAAACAGGCACAATGCTGGCACGGTACTTGACATCGCTACGCTACTCGTGTTCGCGTACCTACGTCTTATACCTATGCCAAAAAAGAACGATGTGAAATTCTGCCATACAAGACGAATACGTAGTAAGTAGGTAGGAGCGATGTAAAGTATTAGTATTAGACATACCTAATATCAACTTATTGAATATTCGGCAAATACCTATCGTAGAAGCCATGACGACCGATTTGGCGCGGTGGGCGAAGGTCCGCCTGCGACGCAGGAGGTTGCGGGTTCGATTCCCGCCTCGGAACAATTGTGTGTACGATCTGCAGATATTTGTTCCGGGTGTTCTGGTTCTTTTCTATGTATAATAAAAAATATCTATCTATGTAATGTATTGTATTATGTATATCAGTTATCTAGTACCCATAACACAAGCTCTGCTTACCATGGGGCTAGATAATGCTGTGTGAATTGTCCAGCATTATTTATTTATTTTGGCATAATCACTTTTTCGGGTTTTTAACCCTATAACTAACCCTCCGCTGCTGTCTGTCTACATGTCCTTCCGTCCATCCTCAGCGGGCTGTACCTATCTCGTGAAGAGTTAACGGTAGGTAACAATTGTACCGGGGTATTTCTCTTGCTGCTTTAACGACAAATAATTATTTATATAAATCGTTCTTTTTTTTACTATTTATTGGTCGAGGCTGTATCTCTTGATCTTGAACCGTAGTAATAGTCACTGGTTGTAGACATTTGGAGCGGATGTGCATTAGGTATGTACCTACTATTGCCGCTTTAACAAGAAATAATAAAAAAAAATAGACTTCGACGGTTTTTGGGACATTATTAAATTTTTTAGAAATGACCCCCAGTGTGAGGCTTACGCACTTTGTTAGCAAAAACCTGAAACAATAATTATACATGAGCCTGACACAAACCTCGACACAAATAAGTTTTGTGAAACTCTGGGGGCCAACGTCTATATTATACCAAGTTGATTTCCTATTTTACCGATCGCGCCGCTGCCGCCGCCGCCGCGCCGCCGCCGCCGCCGCCGCGGAAGTGAAGCAACGTTGGTCGCAATCAGTACTTGGACGGGTGATTGCACAGAACAGATTTTTCTCTGTTTTTTGTTGTGTGGGTGACTGCGTCATGTTGACTTTTTCTTTTTCTTCGCTCAATTCAATAAATCCCTTTTTAGAAATCTTTTTAAGATTACTTTTATGGAATAGTTTTGTATACGTACGGTACGGAACCCTCTTTACTTGACGCATTGGTTTTATTTGAGATGCATTTCAATAATAACTGAAAGTATTGTCAGTGCGTGGCCAGATGTAATTTCTTAACCGTAGGTAGATCGAGAATGGCTTGTCTTATCTTATTACGTTCTTACTCGTAGCTTATCTGTGCTACTTTATGAGAATCAAACTTTAGTGTGAGCAAATTATAAATATTTCTTTATTGTAAATACTATTCCTAAATGTTTACTATATACTACTGCGTAACCCATAAAGAAGGCTTGCGATGCTACCATAAGACGGATATTGGCAGAATTTCGTCAATCTGAGTCGTTAGAGTAGTATGTCCTTGATCCACACCCAGAGCCACAAAGTACTTTTACTACATAGGGGGGTGCCCAGAGCCATCCAGTAAGAAGTTGAATTGAAATTGAAATCGTAAATAAACCAAATGTACAGCAGACTGACTGCAAAGTAACCTATTTATTGTAATTCATACAAAAGCTATAATTTCTGCATTCTAATATAGAAGTAGGCTTTAGGATGACTGTGTATTTATCCAGAATTGCATTAGGCACTATTCGGGGTGTCACATCCAAATATTTCACCATAAATTGCATCTCCGAAACATTGTTGCCGAAATCGAATTGTTTCTCTAGAAAACAGAAGTATCTCCCAGTATTAAGTAATTTAGCTGTAAGGAAGTATTCAAAGTGTGCGTCCAGCGATGAGGTCCTGCCCACAGTGGCGTTGGACAACGCCGGGATGCCGCTCAAAAAGAAGATAATTCACAAGAAGGCGCCGGTGGACTTGAGTCAGAAAGAGGGGCATTTCTTAACTTTCGCGTTCGCCACGGCCAACGCGTACGACTTGAAGAGCTTAAAAGAAGCTCTGATACAGCAAAAGCTCTACGAGCCTGGGAAGTGAGTACTTTTATTAATATTTTATTATAGATGAGCAGCATTAGTGCTTAATACATCATATATCTTTTTCACATTGTTAAAAGTCTTCCCTGGGTACCTACTCGTTTGTATCCTATAGTGGTTGTTTATGAGTTCCGAACCAGTTGTCAACTCTATTTTCCAACTTTGTGAATGATAGATAGATAGGTACATAGATAATGCATTTATTTGACACTGCAGCACATGATATAAAGGCAACAATAGTAATGGTAAACAATAAGTTATAGTATAAAAAAATTAAAAAGTGGAGATTTAAAAATTGTGTGCGTGCTGCAGCCTATCAAAAAGGTAATAGCTCAGCGAAAAGCTTTGCTCTAAGAGCTACTTTCACTGATTTTCAGTATTACCCTTTGAGGCGACCAGAAGAACGAAACACTGACATGATAATGATGTGTGATTGCATAATATTTTGAATACAATCGAATGAATGCAATAAATGATGTAACAATGTGAAAATGTCTTTTGCTACATAATAATGTGTGATTGCAGACTGAAGTCGAACGAGGTGGGTGACGTGGTGGTGGCGAGCGCGGTGTACTCGGTGGGCACAGAGCCTCGGGAGATCATCTTCTTCCGTGAGGGAGCTGTCGTCTTCTGGAACTGCACTGAACTGGAAGCCAGCAATGTCTTGGACTTTGTCCGACCGTGAGTATTGAGGCGTCAAATGTCATTTAGTACACTGCTGACCTGGCAGGTAGACTAGCTGCCCGCACCCGTAATGGTCTTGTTACGTAGAAGAGTCCTGGCAACAAGTATAAACAATTGAAGTATTTGATCCCTCTTGTGTTTTCAGGTATGAAATTGAAAGCTACCCCAAAGAAGTTGTGCAGAAGGAAAAGGAGATAATGTCTTATGTTTATCAGAGGCACACGTAAGTAGGAGATAATGTCTTATGTTTATCAGAGGCACACGTAAGTAGGAAATAATGTCTTATGTTTAACAGAGGCACACGTAAGTAGGAGATAATGTCTCATGTTTATCAGAGGCACACGTAAGTAGGAGATAATGTCTTATGTTTATCAGAGGCACACGTAAGTAGGAGATAATGTCTTATGTTTATCAGAGGCACACGTAAGTAGGAAATAATGTCTTATGTTTAACAGAGGCACACGTAAGTAGGAGATAATGTCTTATGTTTATCAGAGGCACACGTAAGTAGGAGATAATGTCTTATGTTTATCAGAGGCACACGTAAGTAGGAGATAATGTCTTATGTTTATCAGAGGCACACGTAAGTAGGAAATAATGTCTTATGTTTAACAGAGGCACACGTAAGTAGGAGATAATGTCTTATGTTTATCAGAGGCACACGTAAGTAGGAAATAATGTCTTATGTTTAACAGAGGCACACGTAAGTAGGAGATAATGTCTTATGTTTATCAGAGGCACACGTAAGTAGGAGATAATGTCTTATGTTTACCAGAGGCACACGTAAGTAGGAGATAATGTCTTATGTTTATCAGAGGCACACGTAAGTAGGAGATAATGTCTTATGTTTACCAGAGGCACACGTAAGTAGGAGATAATGTCTTATGTTTATCAGAGGCACACGTAAGTAGGAGATAATGTCTTATGTTTACCAGAGGCACACGTAAGTAGGAGATAATGTCTTATGTTTATCAGAGGCACACGTAAGTAGGAGATAATGTCTTATGTTTATCAGAGGCACACGTAAGTAGGTATTCATTATGCTACTTAGCTCTCTTATTAGACTCATTTTGGATAGAATAGTTGTGACAATTACTTACATAATTTTAAATATAAATAATATTGATGGATTTGATTGACTCATGAATGTAAAGAATTGTCGATGTGATGTTGAATACTTGCAGGAAAAGCTGCCACCTCCAGAACTCCACATTTGTGATGGTGCCGGAGAGGGATAACTCATTGGAGAGGTATACATTCAGGTCAGTACCAACTATTTGCTTGCACCCATCTACTTGTGTCATTTATTCAAAACAGATACTTTTTTTGATATTGATTGAATTACTAAGATAATTGATATTTATTAATATAACAGGATATTTACCATGTTTTGATTTTTGAATTTGTTTTCTTTTGGTATGTCTTCACATAAAAACTTACTTGCAGTGCCTTCAGTTAATCGTGATCATGGCGCATGACAACTGTGCCGAAATATTGGAAAACTCAAAAATTTAATCTTGGTAAATTCCCCTTTTTAAATGAAATTGATATTTTTTGTACAAGAACATAATTCTTTGATAAAAGTGTCCAACCAACTCCAACCCCTGTAATATTAACTATGATAGATGTTCTCATGAGACTTTCATTTAGTTGAAATAAAGGTGTGTTGTGACATTCCAGCCACGCCATGGTGCAGTCGGCGCGCCTGGGCGCGTGGGAGTCGCGGCTGGAGGTGCTGGCGGCCTCCGTGCGGCACCACACCGCCTGCATGGAGCGCGAGGGCGCCAGCTATGTCGACAAGAAGGAGGTACCACATTCATTGATACTCAGTAAGGGGGCAGGTGGATTTCCACCAGAACGGTAAAGCAAGATGTTGCCACTTGCCTGGTGGTCTTCCGACGGTCAGTTGATTCCTGAAAGTGGAGGACAGCTGGGTTCATGGCGACACAGAAAAATCAAAATAATCACCTAATAGATTTTTTATATATAGGCACACTGGTACATGCTGCACGAGCTCCGCTCTGTCCGACGCGATTTTTTTAATGTATTTTTTTTTTGCATTAATCGAAGTAATCACCCATGCAATCAATGCATCTTTGCCAACGCAGTGGCAGTTTACCTTTCGCTAGCGGCGAAAACCTAGTGCTTCTTCACATCCACGGGACCGTTATTCCTATATCACTCACGTCCTTCCGTCCGGTGTGAGTTACTGATTGGTGTTTTATGATAAAACATCCAATTCAGTAACGAACATTAACCCCCCCCAACCCGCTCGCAGCCCGCAGTGCCTAGGCGAGTGCCGCTGGATTACCTAAGCTAGGCCTTCCCTCGGGATCTCACCTGGCTTGGTTCTCCGTCCCCCTAGTCCACTGAAGGCACCCCTTGAGTGTATCCCAACCGATTCCCCCCCCCCCCCCCCCCCCATCCTACCCGATGGCGGACAGGGATGTTCCCCCCCGCCGAAACCCCCGGATCGAGTCCCCGTACTAGACCGAGTCATAGTGGCCACCAACCTGATGGAATCGGAGAAATCCCAAGTCCTCAGGGCTGGGCGCTTCCACTCGGCCCACACAGCAACAGCACCACACGACGCCCCCCAGCCCCCCGCAGGCACGTCCGCTGTGGCCGCGCGCGGAACTGAGTTTCCGCCCCGGCCCCAGCACAGAGCAGCAGGAATAAGGGCACCTCCATCGCCAGAGGAGACGCAGGACGAGAACCGACAGTGCCTCTCCTCCTCATACCGCGAATCCCCGCCGCTGCAGAGCACCCTCACCTCGAGGCCCAAGCCCGCTTATAGCGCGCCAGCCCGCAGGTCCCCATCGCCACCACGAGAGGGCGCGGAAGAGGAAACTGCTTCGGAAGAACCAACCGCTGTTAGCCCCCGCCCGCCCCCAACAGAGGTGGACTCCCGCTCCGAACATACGAGCCACATACAGCTGCCTCCTCCGATATTATCAATGCCGTCCCCCGAGCGGACCGAAGAGCGATTTGCCTCGTACGCCGAGGCCGCATCAGTGCAGCCGCACGAACCAACGCACCACCTGTTATTGGTTCGCTCGCTTCCGTTCTGGGAATTTCGACCTGAAAAATGAACCTCGCGGTCGTCCGAAGACTTTGGTCGACAATGACTGAATTCATTAAAGGCGATTGTGGAAGCTGATGATACACAATACGGCTGAATTAGCAGCAGCTTTCGACGTTAGCGTTAAAACAATATTGGTCCATTTGCGTCAAATAGGCAAGGTAAAAAAGCTTGACAAATGGGTGCCCCACGAACTCAATGATCGCCAGCGCGAAGTACGCGTCGAGACGTGCCTTGCACTGCTCAACAGACACACAAATGAAGGAATTTGAACCGCATTCTTACCTGCGATGAAAAATGGATTCTGTTTGATAACCGCAAGCGCTCAGCAAGTTGGTTGGATCCTGGTTCAGCACCTAAACAATGCCCTAAACGAAAACTCACTCCTAGAAAAGTGATGGTCACTGTTTGGTGGTCTAGCGCCGGTGTGATTCATCACAGCTTCTTACCAAACGGGATGAGCATTACTGCAGATGTGTACTGTGAAGAACTGAACACAATGATGGACCCTATTCACCAGACTTTGCGCCTACAGACTACTACTTTTTCCAGAAGTTCTTCTTGGCGGGAAAAAAATTCAATACCCGAGAGGCAGTACAAAATGCCTTTGAAGAATTTGTTGCCAACCGTCCTGCTGATTTCTTTAAGAAGGGCATCAATAAACTGCCACTGCGTTGGCAAAGATGCATTGATTGCGTGGGTAATTACTTCGATTAATACAAATAAAAAATACATGAATAATATTCGTTTTTTTTCATACAAAACGCCAATTTCATAGGTAAAGACCTAATATTACTTACAAGCGGACCCGACAGACGTTGTCCTGTCTTAACTGTGAATATTGATTTCGAATTGGTTACATCCTCCTTGACGATATTTGCAGCACGCATTCTGTCAATGTTATGTCAAACGCCATAAGGTTACCTACATCAAAAAAGTTTGAATTGTAAAAGCGATGTGGTTACATTAGAAATAATTTAATATATGGTGGTTAAGTATTATTAAATTTTCTAATTTTCCGCGCAATTTTTCTTTCATAAGAACCTTCTGACACTAACAAACACAATAAAAAAGAATTAGCGAAATCGGTCCAGCCGTTCACGCGTGATGCCGTGGCCAAGGGAAATAGGAATTCATTTTTATATACATACTATATAGATTAATTACTAGTTCATATCATAGAACCCGAAAGGTAGTTTCTTTAGAAAGTTACGTTTGGGTTACGACAGGTGGTCCGCAAGCTGGGCGAGTTGTTCTCGCTGCGGCAGCGGCTGACCGTGGACTCGGACCTGCTGGATACGCCCGACTTCTACTGGGAGGAGGAGCAGCTGGAGCGGCTCTACTCCGCCACCCTCGCATACTTCACCATCCCGCGCAGGACGAGGGTGAGTTGTTATCGCTGCGGCAGCGGCTGACCGTGGACTCGGACCTGCTGGACACGCCCGACTTCTACTGGGAGGAGGAGCAGCTGGAGCGGCTCTACTCCGCCACCCTCGCATACTTCACCATCCCGCGCAGGACGAGGGTGAGTTGTTATCGCTGCGGCAGCGGCTGACCGTGGACTCGGACCTGCTGGACACGCCCGACTTCTACTGGGAGGAGGAGCAGCTGGAGCGGCTCTACTCCGCCACCCTCGCATACTTCACCATCCCGCGCAGGACGAGGGTGAGTTGTTATCGCTGCGGCAGCGGCTGACCGTGGACTCGGACCTGCTGGACACGCCCGACTTCTACTGGGAGGAGGAGCAGCTGGAGCGGCTCTACTCCGCCACCCTCGCATACTTCACCATCCCGCGCAGGACGAGGGTGAGTTGCACTCTGTGCTGCGCCGAGGACGTCAGACCACCTCGTATACTGTGCCTTTACATTACATAATGATGGTATGACGTCACATATCCGTATTCATATTCATATTTATTTATCAATATTCTCTGTTCAACGTGTCATGTCATGGCGGATTGCTGTACATTTTATAGTTTTATTTTATCTTTATAATAAAATGAATCTCGATCAAAATAAAAAATATAATCTGTGGCTTGGGTATAATTCGGTAAATACATAATTTTGGTGATTAGTGTCATCATCCTTATGGCACCTCCACCAGCTCCTAACCTGGCTCTCGCAAGACGAGAGTGAACAGGTGTCTCATAGACCTTCGTGATTCATCGTCAGCCACATGTTCACTTTCCATCAGGTGGGATTGTGGGCATACGAAGGTCTATTGAGTATAATAAAGGGTTATGTTCCCCAGGTGCTGACGGAGCGGTTGTCGCACTGCGTGGAGCTGCTGGAGCTGCTGTCGGGCTGGGCGGCCGACCGGCACCACGTGCGGCTCGAGTGGATGATCATCACGCTCATCCTGGCCGAGGTCTGCTTCGAGCTGCTGCACCTGGCCGACAGGTAACTGTATAATCACTGCTTGGTAAAGGCCTTCTACCTTTAGCTGGAAAAATTCTTAGGAATCGGCAAGTGTCTACAGTTGAACAGGTTCCGAGTGATTCTAACAATCACTGCAGAGTACCGCAGGGCAGGATGCAGGGCCTGACTTTCTTCCTCCTTTACCTTTACGTTGTACAACTTGTACATCTACTATAGCAGATATTTGTGCTAAGTCGCCGTCGCAAGTCCATTCCTGCAAATGTGGATTTGATAAAATGTCTTCTCATGCTAATGTCAACTCGCTAAGTTCCTTCGCGCTCTTATTTAGTAGTATCATCATCATCATCATCCTATGTTATTTATTTAAGTATGTGTTTATATAATTTCAGGTATCTGTCGTAGAGATGCAGTGATCAGTAGAAGTTGCATTTGGCTGCAATGTACATCGAACAGCATCTAGTTAGTATGTATCGTATAAAACGTAGTTGTTACTGCCCTACCTGTGTATTTTGTACAAATTATATACTCATTTACTATATGTAATCAGTATGTACTGACTTACGAGGTCTAGTCGTACCCAGTACCTAGATCATAGTTAGTAATTTAGTGTTATTTAGCATTATTCGATCACAAGATATACAATATTTTGATTTCGTTGGTACATATTTTTTATTTCAATATACCATGTTATTTAAATAAGTATTTGATCTAGCAAACACTTCCTCATTCTCTGTTCTCTCCTATTCTCTTCCCTGCCGTTATCTATTGCATGCATTATTTCCACATCTTGTCAATTTGTCTAATATAGATACAGCTGGTGGACCGCTGCTGTTAAAGTATATAAAAAACGAAAATGCAAATGCATATACATACCCTATGACAGATTTTCATTGAAAGCTGTCTAAAAATTACTATCCGGCTCAGCCAAGCCAAGCTGGTACCAAACTGGTACCCTTATGCGTCTCTATTCTATCCGGACGTCTCAGATGATGTCCATGCAGTAGCAGGAGCAGGCAGTGGGTTCCCGCCAGTAACTGTGTCCTGGATGTAGGGCGTGGGCGCTGCACGAGCGCCGGCTGGAGCACCGCCAGCGGGGCTTCGAGGAGCGCGGGGCTCTGCTCATCGACACCTAGCCTGTGCGGCCCCGAGCGGAGACAGGACAGCGCCGGGCGCTTGTGATCACGGTAAATACATTAAGTATTACTTACAATAAAGCTTTGTTCTATCCACGAGTGTCTCTCTAAATGTTAGGGGCTCTAGACAACGTACCGAGCGATTAGCGAAAGCGCTAGTAGGAAAGTCCTAAAATGTATGGATTTGACATAGGTATGCCTTAGATATGTGACGTAATCTATTTTCAACCTCAAGATTATTGGGTACTCAAATAACACTTTTGAGAAGGAAAGCTATAGTAGAAATCGAAGCCGGTTAGCTAAGGCCCCAGTTCAAGGATCATTATGCAAGGATAATACTCTGCGTTACGTTCGTAATTAAAAGATAAGTACTTCATTTGATAAAAGTATTGTTTTGCCTCGAATATACTGACGGAGGAGGGTAGTGCGGTGGACACCCGATGTGCAGATTTATATGTTTCAACGGAGCGCTGAAACTAGTGATTATTGAGGTGTGGAATGATTCCTCTCAATAACTATATCGGTCATGGGCTAGGTATCTAAGATATAAATGGTGGTCTAACAAGCTACCGGCTCTGAGTAAGGGTACTATCCTAATGAATGCTAGTGTGGAGCATCCTTGGTCTAACAAGCTAGCGGGCTCTGAGTAAGGGTCCTGTCCCAATGAATGCTAGTGTGGAGCATCCTTGGTCTAACAAGCTAGCGGGCTCTGAGTAAGGGTACTGTCCCAATGAATGATAGTGTAGAGCATCCTTGGTCTAACAAGCTAGCGGGCTCTGAGTAAGGGTACTATCCCAATGAATGCTAGTGTGGAGCATCCTTGGTCTAACAAGCTAGCGGGCTCTGAGTAAGGGTACTATCCCAATGAATGCTAGTGTGGAGCATCCTTGGTCTAACAAGCTAGCAGGCTCTGAGTAAGGGTACTATCCCAATGAATGCTAGTGTGGAGCATCCTTGGTCTAACAAGCTAGCGGGCTCTGAGTAAGGGTACTATCCCAATGAATGCTAGTGTCGAGCATCCTTGGTCTAACAAGCTAGCGGGCTCTGAGTAAGGGTACTATCCCAATGAATGCTAGTGTGGAGCATCCTTGGTCTAACAAGCTAGCGGGCTCTGAGTAAGGGTACTATCCCAATGAATGCTAGTGTGGAGCATCCTTGGTCTAACAAGCTAGCGGGCTCTGAGTAAGGGTACTATCCCAATGAATGCTAGTGTGGAGCATCCTTGGTCTAACAAGCTAGCGGGCTCTGAGTAAGGGTACTATCCCAATGAATGCTAGTGTGGAGCATCCTTGGTCTAACAAGCTAGCGGGCTCTGAGTAAGGGTACTATCCCAATGAATGCTAGTGTCGAGCATCCTTGGTCTAACAAGCTAGCGGGCTCTGAGTAAGGGTACTATCCCAATGAATGCTAGTGTGGAGCATCCTTGGTCTAACAAGCTAGCAGGCTCTGAGTAAGGGTACTATCCCAATGAATGCTAGTGTGGAGCATCCTTGGTCTAACAAGCTAGCGGGCTCTGAGTAAGGGTACTATCCCAATGAATGCTAGTGTCGAGCATCCTTGGTCTAACAAGCTAGCGGGCTCTGAGTAAGGGTACTATCCCAATGAATGCTAGTGTGGAGCATCCTTGGTCTAACAAGCTAGCGGGCTCTGAGTAAGGGTACTATCCCAATGAATGCTAGTGTGGAGCATCCTTGGTCTAACAAGCTAGCGGGCTCTGAGTAAGGGTACTATCCCAATGAATGCTAGTGTGGAGCATCCTTGGTCTAACAAGCTAGCGGGCTCTGAGTAAGGGTGCTATCCCAATGAATGCTAGTGTGGAGCATCCTTGGTCTAACAAGCTAGCGGACTCTGAGTAAGGGTACTATCCCAATGAATGCTAGTGTGGAGCATCCTTGGTCTAACAAGCTAGCGGACTCTGAGTAAGGGTACTATCCCAATGAATGCTAGTGTGGAGCATCCTTGGTCTAACAAGCTAGCGGGCTCTGAGTAAGGGTACTATCCCAATGAATGCTAGTGTGGAGCATCCTTGGTCTAACAAGCTAGCGGACTCTGAGTAAGGGTACTATCCCAATGAATGCTAGTGTGGAGCATCCTTGGTCTAACAAGCTAGCGGGCTCTGAGTAAGGGTACTATCTCAATGAATGCTAGTGTGGAGCATCCTTGGTCTAACAAGCTAGCGGACTCTGAGTAAGGGTACTATCCCAATGAATGCTAGTGTGGAGCATCCTTGGTCTAACAAGCTAGCGGGCTCTGAGTAAGGGTACTATCCCAATGAATGCTAGTGTGGAGCATCCAGTATTATGTCTTATGGCATACTACTGTGGGGGAACGCTGCAGATATAAACACAGTATTTGTGTTGCAGAAGAGGGCTGTTCGTGCGATCTATAATATGGGTCTCAGAGAATCCCTACGTGAAATATTCAAAGAAATAAACATAATGACAGTACCGTGTCAATATATTTATGAAAACTTGTTGTACACTCATAAAAATATCAATCGGTTCACTAAAAAAAGTGATATACATAATGTAAATACTAGAAATAAGAATAAACTCGCTGTGCCCACAACTAGGCTACACAAGATAAATGTATCTTTTAAAGGGCAATGTATACGCTTCTACAACAAAACTCCAAGTGAGTTGCAAAAATTATCAATAAATAAATTTAAAAAAATTGTGAAACATATTCTTTGTAAAAAAGCTTATTACAAAATATCAGATCACTTAGAAGATAAAAAAGCTTGGAACGAGTTTTGCTCCAACTCAAAATCTACCAACTTACAAATAAGCAAATCAAATGTACTAGACACATAAGTTATGAACATACTAGTGGTTTCTTCTCACTTCTTCCACTGGTGGACAAAAAATTGAAGTGAACTATAAAATAATTTAATAGTATAAAATATGACCTGTCTAAGTGCTTATTTGTAAGCTTAAAGAAATAAAAACTTTTCATTTTCATTTTCATTTTCTTGGTCTAACAAGCTAGCGGACTCTGAGTAAGGGTACTATCCCAATGAATGCTAGTGTGGAGCATCCTTGGTCTAACAAGCTAGCGGGCTCTGAGTAAGGGTACTATCCCAATGAATGCTAGTGTGGAGCATCCTTGGTCTAACAAGCTAGCGGGCTCTGAGTAAGGGTACTATCCCAATGAATGCTAGTGTGGAGCATCCTTGGTCTAACAAGCTAGCGGGCTCTGAGTAAGGGTACTATCCCAATGAATGCTAGTGTGGAGCATCCTTGGTCTAACAAGCTAGCGGGCTCTGAGTAAGGGTACTATCCCAATGAATGCTAGTGTGGAGCATCCTTGGTCTAACAAGCTAGCGGGCTCTGAGTAAGGGTACTATCCCAATGAATGCTAGTGTGGAGCATCCTTGGTCTAACAAGCTAGCGGGCTCTGAGTAAGGGTACTATCCCAATGAATGCTAGTGTGGAGCATCCTTGGTCTAACAAGCTAGCGGGCTCTGAGTAAGGGTACTATCCCAATGAATGCTAGTGTGGAGCATCCTTGGTCTAACAAGCTAGCGGGCTCTGAGTAAGGGTACTATCCCAATGAATGCTAGTGTGGAGCATCCTTGGTCTAACAAGCTAGCGGGCTCTGAGTAAGGGTACTATCCCAATGAATGCTAGTGTCGAGCATCCTTGGTCTAACAAGCTAGCGGGCTCTGAGTAAGGGTACTATCCCAATGAATGCTAGTGTGGAGCATCCTTGGAAAGGCATGCCTTAGAACATTTCAAACCTTTTATTTACTAGTCTCAAGCAATCAGCAACAATTACAAAAAATAGATTGTTCAAATCTACAAAACGTAAAAGTAGACAGATGAACATTTATTTGCTGCTCCGACACAGTTCACATGATCCCTTGCAAACTTTAATTGTAATGTTATGTAACATTACAATTTAAGTCTTAACAACCGTTCCGGACTGATCTTATCATTTCTGGTGTCATGATGTCATGCGACAAGGTATCTATTAATAATTAGGTAATCCTCGTCCGTCCGTCATGTTTGGTACTGTTCATGTATATATATTACTTATAGAATAGTAATGTAAGTAGGCCTGCAGTACACGAGTGGATCTGGCGACATTTCCGGAGTGGCACACGCCCCGCGCCGCGACACGATGTGGCGGCACGAGCGACGTGGCACGAGACACGCAGCACGAGGCTATTGTGTCTGGCGTGAGCTCATTTGCATTAACGACTCGGGGTATAGGTAGAGGTGTGTTTCCTTAACGTCCATGTCGTTCCATTTCATATTTTCCCTCCCTCTTATTTCTTTTCTGTCAGTACTACCGTACTACTGACAGACAAGTTGACAAAATACAAGCAAATAGTAATGGTCCATATTCTTTACCGATTCGATTTTTATGAATATCGTTTTTGTTTATGAAGAAGTTCTACCTAATCGATTTCAGTATTTTTGAAATGAAACATTGATATTATGTATACCTATTGATAACTGAACGCCAATAAGCAGTGTTTCGTCATCAAATATTGATGCTATTCATTCAGATCATTTGCCACTTTAGTGAAGTTGATTCGCGCCTGCAGGTTTCACTAAAGCAAATACGCGATCTCTGTTGCTCTAATAAAATACAAAACATGTGTTTCCTGATTGGCAGGTAGAAAATGCCTCGGCATTAAGCCCACCCTTTGTACCTTTAATAGTGCAATAAAGTTTAAATAAATAAATAAAATACCTACCTTATCTACTACCAAAGAAGGTTCTTCGTATATATCGTATATTTATATATTTATATTTATTCCTATAAGTACATAATATCCTCAGTCGGTCTCGTAGAGTTCGCAGCCCGCGCTACGTAGGTACTTGCGTGTCGCAGACAGTCATATCGATCTGTGATTAGTGTTCCTAGTACGTTTGCTCGAGTACCTACTCACGCACGGCGCCGCCCGCCCCGCTCCGCCCCGCCCGCGCCGGGGCTTTCCGATCTGCGCTGAAACCATTAGGGAGTGCACGAGTGCCTGTACTTGTGTACACACAGAAACACTTATGCCGGCATCTTTACAAAGGGCCCAAGCTGACAGTTCAGTCAGACTCGAAGGGGCTAAATCTGTGTTCAAATGGGTATAACAAATCCATTACAATTTGCTGTGTCTTCGTTAGTAACTTTATCAAGATTGACCCTCTGCCAATATGTATAAAATGTGTTCTTTAACCCTTCCGGCGCGGCGCGGCGCGGCGCGCGGAGTCGCATTGACCTCAAAGGTCACGGCTATGAGTGCCGCCCCGGAGCTATCTTATTTGTTTTATCAACACGGGCACATGCCGCCGGACAATAAGGGGTCCCAATCCCAACAAAAATATCCTAATGGGAATTTACAGCTGTACTTACGCGATTTAATAAGGTTTCGGGATTATAATAAATAAATAATGCTGGACAATCCTCACAGCATCGACATAGTATAATGTTAGGCTGATGTTATTTTCTGCCATTTTTAGCCCGAAAACGATTGCTGTCTTGTTTTTTTAAACAGAGACAACAGTTAATAAACGTACCCTATTCATAATGAGACCGCAGTGCCCCGCTGTGCCAACACGCCGCGCCGCCGCCGCCCCGCGCCGCCGCCCCGCGCCGCCTCTGATGCTCTACCTACATTATAAACTAGTATGAATACCCTTATCTTCCAAGGCCAAGCGCTGTCTTTGTAATAATTCGTAGTTCAAGGCTAAAGTGATAAAATGTCAATAAAAGCTGACAAGTCTCTTCCCAAGGGTCCCCCAAATCCCTCAGATTATCCTTCATCTTCGATTATGAAAGTCCATTTGTCAATCCCTTATCACATCAGACTAAACTGCAAGCACAGCAATAAACGACCGAACCAGACATTTCCTCCCGCGTGTGATCTGTGCACATTCCCGCATCCCCCTCGCGCAGGCGCGGCGTCCTCCGCAGCGCCAGTCAGCTGGCAGGGGTGCCGCGCGCCGCTGGGGTATCACAGACCCCGACGCACATTCCGGGTTATATTATTAGATAAAACTCTAAATTACTTATTTTTTTTTATCAGTGTAAGGCTGTTTGTCCCGCAGTACATGTATGTTATTTGCAAGTGTTGTGTGCGAGAGAGCGGGGGTACAGGAGTGAAGATGTTCCGTGTTGGTGAGTAGTCGCTAGGGGAGTTTCATGAATACTACAGCAGTTTTCATGAGACACGAAAGCTTTTGTACCTTTTATTTATTAGTATTATCTTAAAATATCACATAATGTATAATTATTATAAATGCGAAAGTTTGGATGTTTAGATGGATGTAGGTATGTTTGTTACTTCTGTCTTCACGCCAACTACGGAACGTACCGGGCGGAAATGTTGCACAGATGTAGCTCCAAGCCTGGAACCAAACCAGGAGGCAATTTTTATCCCATCAATAATTTCCTATGATAGATATTATGTTTATGCTATAAACGGTTCCATAGAGTAAACACAACGCGTGCGAAGCCGCGGGCGGTCTTTTATAGTCTGGATAGATTATGACTATTTATGCCAAAATATTGTTAACGAAGCAAAACTAAACCAAACTCTATTCCAATCCAATTAGGTTGAGAGCAATCGGTTTAATTTAAAGTGGTTTTATATAAAACTAGCGCACCGTCCCGGCTTCGCACGGGTATTGAAATTTTAAAGGTAATTTTGTTACACCTTTATATTTTTGGTGTTTTAGTAAGGATCCCTAATTTTATTGAAAATATAATATAGCCTACATATATTCACCTCGGATAGTGTAGCTTCCCAACGGTGAAATATTGTTTCAAATCGGTCCTGTAGTTTCGGAGCCTATTCAATACAAACAAAAAATCAAACCTTTCCTCTTTATAATATTAGTATAGACAATAAATAGTGTGAAGGTTCTCAGGTCAGGTGGCGTGCTTGCGTTAGTTAGTGGGTTTGTGTGAAGAGCCCAGTGTTGGGACGGTCGCGGTCCGCTCCCGCAGGCTCAGGGATCCCTCGTCTAGTCCTAGTCTTTGGGGAAGAAGAAGCGGTTAGTTGGCGCACAAATGTGTCATAGCTTAGTTATGAGGTAGGTCCCTATAAACTGCCTTGTCTAAGTGCTCATTTTGTATGCCTATGGAAATATAGGATTTTTAATTCATCCTTTCTCTAAAGCCCTACCTATTAGACAAGTAGGTATGTTTGACAGTTATGAGAAATATTTGGGCGCGAGCTTTGGGAATCCCTCATTCCATAATCATTATGTTTGTATTATTCAATATCACCTGAACACAACCTTGCCTAAGTAAGCATCGCCTTCTATAACTTACTACTAGGTACTTATGGTTAAAATATAAGGTTCGATAATGAATACGGAACCCTCTCCATGTATATTCTGGCTTGCCGTCTGCTCAGGTAGTCGCTGGCGCCCACTCGGCCAACCTTTACGGGGCCCTAACACCGTCGCGTTGCATTGTTAACATTAGCCCGTAGATACCGCGATACCACCAGAATGGACTTTATTGGCAGTTGGAGGTGAGATGGCATGATTTGATTATGAGAAAACTAAAAACAAATTTGGAATGCCGTAGACTTAAACTATTTATTAAGATGCGCGATGCAATCCATCGGGAATAACATTTTTGTGTGACCACCTCGGAACCATCCTGCATGCATGATGCAACTGCAAATAATCATCCCAATCGGTCACAGACAGCCCCATGAGAATATACAGTCATAATTATGTCAAATAAACTTACGTTAAAATTGTTATTTTCTTTGTTAGTTAGGTAGGTTCTCTGGTTATACACATAATACGAGTTAAAAATAACTTACCTTACGATCGTTGTTTCATCATTCAAACAACTCGCACACATCACATACCTACGTCCATTGCTGGACGGACATAGGGTTCAAAAATACAAAAGACAGAGGACAATACAAAAACTGATTCTAAATTGTCTATTACGATTAATCCACGTTAAATTGAATTTAATAAAATAAACAGCAAAAATAATGTGCAAAAAGAAATTGCGACCCTGCCAGGATTCGAACCTGGAATCTTCTGATCCGTAGTCAGACGCGTTATCCATTGCGCCACAGGGCCTGTGTGACGAAGGTTGAAAATAGCAAATATGTTCGTGATCGGTGCAAATGAATTGGTTCAGGAGTACAGATGGCAGGGCTTTATATTTATTTGAAGTAAAACCAGAAGCTTATAAATAACACACTAACAAGTTCAATGATACTAGAAAGCTTATTGAATTATATTTATGAAATGATATTCAACGTAATTTTTAAAATGCTGCAAAGCTCTGCGTAACAAATGTTTTAAGTTAAACTTTTCTAAGCTGTTTACGAAGCCTAAAAATATAATTTCCCATGCTTTCCACGTATTCAGGCTAAGCACGTTTGCAGTCCGCGAACCACACGTGCCCAATCTGTCCACATGACCTCCCCTCCCCTCCAACCCCCGTATGTCGTGACGCGCCACCGCGTCGCGGAGATAGGCCGGCAGGTAGGTTCAGCCTGAAATTGAAAGTGGGGGTAGGGGGCGGCACGCGACCATCGGCCGTATCGTCGGCCCACCACCACCATCACCACCGCGTCGCGTCGTCGCCCTACATGCGATACTTGGAAATAATTTACCTAGTATAGGTACCATAGGGCACGCGGCTACGCTGGATTTATACGCTATGATGACTGTAGTTATGTGACTCATAGTAGGTACTGGATGGAACTTGTGGTTAGTTAGTTAGATTTAATGCATGAAATGTCTGAAAAATTCAGCTTGTTTAAGAAGTAGCACATTTTTACAACAATTTTTATTTGATTTGGTGAGAATTGTTTTTACAGATACGCGATTCATACAAGGGAAACAAATATGAGAGAATATCTTTTGATTGTAGGTATTGTATGTAGGTATGTAAGACTGTCTAGTTAAACTAAGTCAGTTTCTACCTACAGGTGCATATAATCGCCTTTAAATGAAGAATGGCTGGAGGAGCCGTGTTGGCATCAATAGGTCCCGTTTAAGCCATTTAATCCGTAAACTGCATTCATGAGCGCATTTCCGCCCCCGCCGCCGCCGCCCCGCCCCGCCCCGTCCGCGGCTAGTGACGCGCGACCACTATCGATTAATTGATATCGATAACTCACGGCGGATAAAAATACAAGTCCTAATCATGATCGGATAATGTTAGGATTTACTCCTTCCGGTTGCTTCTCTGAAGAACCTAACTTTATTATCTACTAGATTAGATACTATACAAGCATATCTTATCAACGATTCTCCCGAAGTTTTTGATAAAACTGTTAGTACCTATACCTACTATGGGAAGAGGTATTATATGTATACTAAACAACAAATGGTACGTTACTAACAGTACTAAGTACTAAAACGTATCAGGCTTTCGCATGGAGCTAGATTAGCTGAAAGCTATGAGTCAGTTCTTTCAAGACCGAATATTATTGTCTTTTGTCATGCTCATGCGCACTCCTCGCAACAATCGACTTAACTTATACATGGCAATATCCATATTTATTTGACGAGACCGTCGAATAAAATAGGTTTTCTCAACAAATCAGCTTTGATTTTGTAATCCGCCTTGGCATTCTACAAACAGTCTGATTTTACAATCCGGCGGCGACATATCTACAAGTAAGCGCGGGCAATAAGGTACCTTTGCCTGTTAGAGTTAGGTTCAGGTACTAAGTACAAATTACTAATTCAATCAATAAATAGATTATTCCACTACTTCATTTCTAGAGGAGGTAACTGTGCTGTGCGCTGTTCATTGTTGATGAAGATGATTCTTAGAACGACATTTCTTAAATGAACCTATTTTAACTCTCTCACTATCTCCTAGGGCTGCGCAATCTATCGATAGATTGATCGATGTAAGGCCATCAGATGCAAACGGATGCTAATAATTGATGTGAATTGGTCGTCCGTCGGCAGTCGGCAGTCGGGGGTCAACTATTGAACCGTGGAGTGGAGTGCACTCGCGGACGCTGCAGCTGCGCCTGCGCAAGGAAATAGCCTATTACCGAATCACAAGTGGACGTTATGAAAATCGAGTTTTATTGGAATTGCACGCGTTAGGGGACGACGCGTTGGTTTGTTTGAAAAGTACTAAATGTTCAGAGAGCTTGCTTGAACATGTTGCATTCATTGCGTGTACATGTGTGTGCGGTCCTTAGTCTACTATAAAAAAAAAACAAATAAATGTGTATTTCCTGTTACTTAAACAAGATTTCTAAATAAATGGCGTCATTAAATCATGTGGAGGGTTAGTTTACAGGCCTGAATGGCATCCTCTCTCTCATTTTGATAGAATCGACGGCAGATTTGGGCCGATCCTGAGTGGTGAAATTCGGTAATATCTTAGTTTTACCATATAGATTATTAAGTAAAAGTTTTGGTAATTTCCGTGCGGATGTGCCCGTCCTCACGTACGCCCGCGACGCGCCTCGCTCTCCGATAGCACTAATCACCACCAGGTAGGTTCCTACAACATCATTTACAACTTATTTTCGCACAGCTTTATCGCATTATCGGCGATTGTTAATGACAAAACCAACGTATCACGAGATAACAGATAGGCATATTTTTATTCATTACTTAGTTACTTACCTAAAACAGCACATTTCACGGACTTTTTAAACTTTCGCGATTTGTTAACATTATTAATGGTTATTTAACGCGTACTTTTTGTTTTATTTCCCCTATAAAAATTATGGCCCGTATAAAATATATACCTTAATCGAACATACATAGAATAAACCTATTTACTAACAGCAAAGTTTAAAGTTAACGAGTTTCCAGAGGAATGAGCAGTCTTATTTGAACGGAAACTTCTTTTTCCACATTCCATTACGGAATTTACTTAAAAAATAATTTTCTGACTCCTGTTTTACATATTCATGGCCTATCAAAATGCAATAACAGTTGATAATTGTTTCACGATTACTATCTATTGAATCGTTATCGCCAGTGAACTCAACACGTTCTCTCTGGTGTTTCATCTTCAGAACAAACCCCTCGTAAAAACAAACTAATTACTAGTGTAGGGATGCACGTGTGAACAACAGTGTATTAATAACATAAGTTAATGTACATATTATGTAGATCTGTTATCGTGATCCAACGCTGCGCCCGCGCCGCTGCAGGGAGCAGCTATTTACAACCAAGTTCATTAACGCGCGCCGCTTTACGACACCTAGGGATGGGGCACTGCCGTGGCTAAACTATCGATAAAATCGTGTTCGAATAAAAACCCTTGACCGCTTTTTGTGCGACTATTGTAGACAGACTGGGACCTATTTTGGAGCTCGCATAGTGATAAAATTTATCTTTAAAATACTACCTATAATGTAAAGTGGGACTTTTGACTTGACCTAGTTAATCTGACATAGCCCAATTTATTTTGGCATTAACTTATAATTAGTAAATAAGGGGTACTCTCCGACTCGCTCATTACGTAGCGCTGGTGGTTGTGGCCGCGTCCTTACTGCGATTTATGAACACCGGATCCGGAAGCAGGAAGATAATTGTCGAATTATTTAATTTGTGATCAATGTTAATGACTCACGAGTGAACGACGTGCGCCTTCGCTGAGGCAGCTTGAAGCTTGTCACACTGATTTGTGATTAACATCACACTAATATTATAAATGCGAAAGTTTGGTTGTTTGTTTCCTCTTCACACTAAAACTACTGAAGGAACCGACGGAAATTTTGCATATAGGTAGTTCCAGGCCTTTAATACTTTTTGTAATCCATAAATTCGTTTCCAGTGGATAGCAAAAATCTTAAAACGTGTCCATATACACAACGTGAAGCCGCGGCCAGAAACTAGTCAATTATTCAATAAATTAGGTTTTCAAATTAATTTTACCGCAGTTTTTCGTTTGTAATTTATTTATCTTTAAAGGGCGATGATGTGGATACGAGGTAGGTGTAGGTAGGTATGTGCACTGGATTAAAGAAATATGCTGCTATCAAGAAACACGTTGTGCTCCACGTTGTTGTTATGACAAAATATAATAAAAGTCTATTTTCATTCTATTCCATGAAGAATTAAATGATATACCGATAGCAAGATATTGCCTTCACAAAGAAGTTTATTGAAAAATACTTGGTGTGTCTCTGTGTGTGCCATACTCCATACTCGTAACTACCCAAATTAAGGAAGAGCGTTACTAATTGCTTTAAACCTTAAAAAACTGAATTTCCAATCAATCAAGATCTTAATCTCTTTAATTTTGTGATCCATATGTAAATGAATCAAATATGTAATGTGTTATATATAGTGTCAAATAAATGTATTTTCTTTCTTCTTTCAAATAACTAGTTGATTGACCGCGACTGAAGCTCTTGCTAGCCTATCATGGGTACTTTGGTAGATTAAAATAATTATGGTATAATCACGACATAATTAACTTTGGTTTTCTAAAATACCTAGCATGAACGCTATAGCTATAGTATATGTCCTTTATATTTCCTTAACATTAAAAGTGTAACAGTAGGTATTGTACTTCCTCCATCCGATAACACACCTTCGATCGACCTAAATAATAAAAATAAATGAGTTAATAGTTTAAAAACATTGCGAGCACAGCATTAATATAATAATGAATATATCTGTCAGCGCCAGCAGGCTAGGTACAGTTAGTGCGATGTCACTTCATCACGTTATATGTAGATCGATCACGAGGGCACTCACAGCGACACTCGCGCGCAGGCTCCGCGGGTATTGCTGCGCTCTCGGTACAGTTGGGTAATGTACTGGGTACCGCCCGCGGCTTCAATGTGTCATTCATTTGTCTGCGGAGTTGCAAGGTTTTTATTTCAAATGTGGTTTCTGTACTCGGACGTTTGCAGTGACTTTGGTAATCGATAATTAGCTAATTAGAATATGTTTACTAGCTGAGCTACCAAAGTACCAACTATGCAAACTTATGAGATAATTCGTATCACAGAATAGTAAATACCTACGTATTATTCGTACGATTGTTGTTGACAATGAACTTCTTTCTCCGAAATTGGTAGTTATGTGATGAATATCGATAACCTATAAAACACATCCCTAGTAAAGTACAATATTGACACGGGATGCGGGCGCGTCGTCGTCTCGACGTCGACGATGATGATTCATTGCAGCAAGCTTTCATTGCAGTCTGTGTGTAGGTTTATTGGCAAGCTCGAACGAGTGCGTCTGTGGGGATGAGCCTTATCTGCGCTGGACGGACGCGGGGCGGATGCGGTGCGCTCACGAGGGCGGGACGGTCACGTCACGCACGCAGGGAAATGGAAATAAATAGCAAATATGGGTGATTGATCGAGCGCTTTTTCCTGTTTTGTTTTTCATAGATTTTACGGTGCATTATTTTAATATTATCGTAAAGTTATAATAAAGTGTTTTGACTTATATGTATAGCATTTTACTGATCTTCGCATGGTATGAGAACCAGTCGCTGGGTCGGAGGGATTAGGAGGGGACTATTCTTAGACCGAGCCCGCAACAACTACACAGATTTGGTCTTTGAAACCGAATCAGGGATGTTTACCAAACTTACCCAAGTTTACGATGTGCTTAAAGCTATTTGCGCCGTTTCCTCCTCCGTGCACCACACCAGATATCCGCTCCCTTCGCTATTGCAAACCCACCCTAGATACAACCTACTAGAGTCGTATCTCCCTCGCAGTAGAACAACAAAGGAATGTGATCTGTTTCAAGAACCTGCAAGTAATAATAAATCACCTTTGACATGTTTTACAAGGACCACCTGCTGAGGTCTATGGGGTGGTCCACGGGGCAGGGGTAGGTTATTGGATGCATCGTTTTTGACAAAATTTATTGCTATTGGAATATTTGGTTGGATAGATGTTGAGCACGGACCGTTCTCGCCCAGGCCTAGTTATCGTTGGAGTCAACTAGGACAGCTCAGCAGTCACCAGGGGCAGTACCTACTGCCTGTGCCGGCTCCACTTACACAAAGACTGCTAGGGTTGGTAAGGTTTTGATTGATCTCTTTCTTAACGTGATACATAAGGAAATGCATCTACTTGTAGGTTTAATAGCTTTGGTTCATTGCAGGCCGAAAAGTCGTAAAATAAAAATGTTCATTGATGCAGTAGTAGGTACTCTGGCTATTTGTTTCGAGTCGTAAACGCGCAGTAACCATCACATAAGCTATGCATGTCTGTCTGTACGCACATCACATACATACATAAAGCTGAAACATAAACACGGCTCCCTATGAGGATGCGGCTTCGCGGCCTTTTTTGGAGCTTTTACACGGACTCGGTAGGGCTGGCCCGACGAGGCGAAATGTGTAGGTAACCTACTGTTCTTTCAGAAGAGAAAGATAGGTCTGTCAAGCAGGGCAATTGAGGAGAATCCATCAGGGCTTAGACTTGTCGGCCGTCGTCCTACAAAAAGATAAGGACCAATGAAGAAAGTTGAAAAAGTTTTGAATTAGAAGTTAAGAGAGATCCAATTTCGATCTCTGAGCACGGAATAGGAAGATAACAAATATTAATCATAATAATAAATATACTATTAGGTAGATACTAAATGAATGATTGGTTAATACAGGTTTGTGGAGAATACTGTTGATATGATAGAGTAAGTAATATAGTACCTAGTTGTTGTTGTTGTGTCCTACTCATAGAGGTTTCCAAAAAAGAAAAGCTTTGAAAGCTTCTTACATAAACGCGAATACAATACAACGGAATCAAAACAAAGTATTTGGTACTACAACTAGTTGACCGTACTACTCCAGGCATCTGTTGCCCTCTGATGGCTCGTTGCGCGAACGCGCGGCAGACATCGGCCGCGGGTGTGCATGAGCGGCGCGGGCGCAGCATGCCCTTCGCGGAACATCCGATCCCCTGCTAATCTGACTTCCAGTCTTTAACTGGTGACGTCGGGCCTCACAGGCCCGGTGGTGGCGGCTGTAACGAAACGTTATTTCACCCTCTTCCCCGCGCGTCCCCGGTTTGTGCGTCTTAGTACCTACGAGTACCTTCAAGTTTAGTTGCGCCCACCGTAGCGCCCACCACGCCGTTATAATAGGGATAATATCGGCGGGAGCGAATTCGGTGAACTATGTGGATTTAAAGTTTCACCGAGGCCTCTCAGGCCCTACGACACGGCTTGTAAGGCCTGTCCTCACTCCTAAACGGGCTGGAAATCTTTTTAGCAATGTGTTTCGTATTTCGGACTGCAGTCATAACTGCAGTGCGCCAAAACAAATTGTGTCCAGAATGTCCCCAACCCCCTCTGGTTTACTCATTGCCAGTTTTGTGATTATGCATGTGATCTAAGATTAATATTATTTGATAAGTCTAAACACGAAGATTTAAAAATGTTATTGTCTATAATGAATGTTAAGATGAATTTGTTTTATTTCGTTCAAATGTTGATGTGATGTCGTTTTTTGCTAAGAATAAGTGAGCAAATGTTTATACTGTAAATTTCTAAATAAAGGTGATAATTATTACTATACACAATATTGTATTAATTATTTTTTGTTCTTATTCCGCATTGACAACATCCAACTTGCCGTCGCAGCTAAAGCTAAAGTCCAAAAGTTCAAAAAAACCACGATAGATTGCGAACTTTGAAAGAGTGTGCTTTCAATGATAAGTATGTGGGCTTACCCCATGTCTGTCCTAACTGCCGCTCCGCAGTGACTGTCACCTGCACAGCTGGTCCGTCCCACTCAGCACTGACGGTAAGAACAGCTGCGAGTGACGTGGGGCGGGCGGAGCCTGCTGCTCGGCGCGTCACGTCACGTGGCTGGGCGGACATATGTAAGTGCATATGACTACGAGTAGGGCGGACGAAATCTAATTTATTGAAACAGAATAATGTATTTTTAGATACGTAAGCGTCTATTTATTTATTGTAATAAAGCCCTTAATTAATACAAACATGTTAAATATCAAAACTTACAGCTAAAAACATTTTATCAGGATTGAGTTTCAGGTCGTTCCTTAGAGATTGTTGTAGATAACGTCATAGGTTTAAATAAGACATGAGAGAACTTTTACCTACTCTCTCTTAATGATGCTGATGATGATCTCTAGTCGAATTTCGGCCACGGCGGCGGCGGCGGCCAGTCTCAACTCGACGAAGACACGCCGCATATAGTGCACAAGTGTGTGCACGTACACATTACACTGAATGCTGTGCAAGTGTTAGATATATCTGCCATCAGAAGGTACCTACATCTATTTCCTGTTTACCAAACGTGTGGAACGATTTGCTCACAAGTTACAAAATATTTAACATAATTAACGAGAAAATTATCTGATTATTCTGTTCTAATGACTTACGTAGTTGAGTTTCCTGAGGAGAGCGCCTGGAGAATACTTTATGAGGTGGTGCCATCCTCGGAGGACATGATGCCTCCGACACCTGCCTAGTACCTACCCTTTTTATTATTAGGTACTTAGTCAGAAACGCACTTGAAAACACTGAAGTAAATCTTGAACGGGATAGAATGTAAAATGATCTGTGCCATACTACTAGAGTATGTATTATATGATCTGTGCCATACTACTAGTTGTAAAAGCTTTTGCATTTGAAAAGAAGCAAAAGCAAATAAAAATATATGTATGTGTCCCTGTTGCCATAATTTAGCGAGCTAGGTCACTAGGGCTGTATCTGCTCGTATCGCATGCTCTCAGAATAATTAGCAAGTGTGATTGTTTAAATGTTCAGTTGATGGGAACGATTAGCCGGACAAAGTGCAACTCGTCTCGGGTTGCAGGGAAACTATAAGGCATAAGATTTATTTATTTACGAAAACTGAGGAAATCTGAGGCAGGAGATCTTCAGAGTTCCACCAACGAGTGCAGTTTCCGGCGACGATGTCACAGCATCCACACACATCACGGCCCGGGACAGTACAACCCGGAGAGCAGAGATCTGTGTCTGGCTGTGCATTCCTTCCACTGCAGTCACAATCTCACAATTAAGCCTGTCACACCGTGACAGGGCGCTTGTTGCAATTGACCCTAGAGTGGTACACTGTATGTACCGTCGACATCGTAATATTTCTTATGTTTAAGGACCTTCTTTATCGCATTTCAGTGGTTAATATTCACCGCTAGTGATTGGAAAAACGAAAACCAACATTTAAGACAAAAGTTCAGCCGCTAGTGCGTTGCTGCGCTAGAGTAGACCTATACATATATTCAGGTAGAAAAATATGTTTTGGCAGGTTTTACGGAGGAGGACCTCGAGTAGGTATATGATAGTTCTTTATTTATAACAAAAATGTTACATGTCATACCTCAGAAAATCTAAGACTCAGTTAGATTATACCTGGCCTGCTGTGCCTGTTGCTCGGTTCTGTTTGTGGTGAGAAAACTTACTTGTATTCTGGGTTGGGAAACTCGAATGGTTGCAATAGGTCCGAGTGTCGCTGAGCGTACCTACCCGCTGTAACCTGATCCGTGGACCGAGTTGAGGATTTATAGTTATTGGAGTGACGGCGAGTTATTGCACTTCCAACGAACAACAAATCGAGGGAATTCATTCGATTGTGATTCCGGAAAACTGTCCTCGAACAATTTACATATACGAACATGGAGGGTGACTATAAAATATAATGATATACAACGAGCCAGCGACAGACTCGAGGGGCTTCATGTCGAAAAGGAAATATAAAAATCCTAATAAATTCTACTGTATCCTTGAACAAATTAATCTAGGAAAATCATTTTTAATCTGTGCTTCAATCCATGAAAATAATGAATGCGAATGCCGAGCATACTTTCAATTTCCATGCAAATAAATAATACATACAGTGAAACATTTCCATAGTGGTGTCAGTGGTGTGACGCGCTCGCCCCATTGTCATGCAGGCGATGCGGTGTCGATGTCAATATGGACATCACTATGGTACTTATCGACGACGTCCCAGAGAGGAGATGGAAACTTCCAGTTCATTTGTGAATAGGAATGGAAACGTTCCTCGTCCCTATGCCTTCAGCTATCTCTCGGATGTGCTTCGCTGAAACTTTGTACAGACAGCATCACCAACGGTGGGCTCCCAGGAGACAGGTTTCAAAGAATTTTGACTGATGTTAATCAGTTTTGAATTCAGGTACTTCGGTGTAAACTATTTACAGAATAAGAATATGTTTATTGTAAAATTGTGTTACATGAAGGTCTTATAATAAAAATATTGTATCAACAATTTAATCACGGGATTTAATCCTATTCGGACATACAATTATATTTTAAAATAAGAATAATAAGAAATATGTGAAACTTTATGTTGTTTGTAACTTTGGTTATTTTTAACCATACATCAACAAAAATCAACCAATAAGACGCTATCTGATTCGCTGTCTGTACCGATCGGGGCTAGGCTGAAAATTTGCTTTTGGTGGTGAAAGATTTTCTATCCAAATATTGTAAAGTAAGATAAGAAGTGAGATGTTCTTATAAACCTCTCTACATAGGGCAGCAGAGCACACACCTCGTGGGTGCAGAGAGATGGTCGGTGGCACTGCGTATGGCGACATCATACAAACAAACGCGTTGATTCGATGCACTGTAATCGAATTAGGGAGTAATTCGTCAACATAGACTTACCTACTATAAACGTAGATTCGGGTCGCGGCTCGGTTCCGAGCTGCGTGTTCGGAGCTAGAGTGTTGCACTCGGAGATGTAGCTGCCTAGTTGTAAAACTATTCTCAAAATCCGAGCAGAAGATATCCCTTAGCAAACCGCCTCCATAATTGATGGTAGATAGATAGAAAATACTTTGAATAAGAAACTATGTACAGTAAAATCTTAAAAACTAAGTTACTATTGGCGGTCTTCAGACAACCATGATTAGGCACAGAACTACGGCGGTAGGGTAAGTATATTTAGGTGGTGTAGGTACTTATCTGCTATGCAAGTAGCAAGCAGTTTAGCAGGCATCGTAGACTGGACTTGTTTGGACTAAGGTACGACGCAGTTAATATAATGATATTATAATGCAGTGCCTATGATTGCATACAATTAATGCGGCAAAGCTATTAAACGGATTGAAATTAATGCGTTTTATAAAAGCATCGTAAAGTTGTTCATTCTGGATGGAGGCATTAGCATCCAGACAGGAAGAACACGTGCCGACGCATTTACCTACTTAGACCATTGGGTTGATTCTGTATGGATTGCTAACATTGCTGTCGTTATTGGATTTGCTCTCAGTCGCCTCTCCATTAATTAGTAAGACTAAAGTGACATCAGTTCCAGTATACAATTTACTTATGTACCTACACAGAAGTCTAAATTATTTATATTTCAGTGGTACCTAATGCAAACAAATGCCATAGAGAAATGCACCAAAAATACATTACGTAAAATATTGCGTGTGTGGAGGAAGAACATAGTTAGAAATAAGTGATAAGTGCTCATAGTATGGGCACTAGTGACGCCGTGGACGGTCGGTCAGGCAGTACAGTCAACCCACACGTCTTGCCTGCGCCCACGCATCGCCTTATAAAATAAGTTTCTTGCAATAAACTATTAACTCAAAAAAACTTTGATTAACTGTTTAATTAGCATTGATTTTTTGCTCATTTCAATGATCTGTAGCTGGGTAGAGCTGGAGAGCTGGAGCGCCCGGCATGTTTCTAAATGTTTTGTTACAAGTTTTTTATAACGCTAGAATATTGTTCAACAAAAGAGGAGTATCATTATTAAGACCTATCGAGACTTGTTCTCAGCCAACACCTGGCGGCTATACAAGACATACCTAGGGGCAGACACCGCTGAGCAGAGCTATGCAGTGTCAGCAAACAGAGGAACCACTGCCGGATATGTCTAAAAAGCCCTACTAGCCATCCAGTAGCCCCATTGCTAACAAAGATCCCAGATCCCATCTGGGTTCCATTAGTGGACGTTGCGGGTTGAGCTCAAGTTCAAATATAACATGCATCTAATGTACATGTCATTTGCTGATTGATAGACCTGAAAATTTATCTGAGAATGATGGAAGAGATAGTGTAACTGTGTTTGCGCATTACTGTAGCTGGATGTAGGTAGGCCCAGTGCTCCGCGGCGGCCGTGGGCGCGCGCAGTGTTACGCAGAACACTTGTAGCCCGCGAAGGCAACATTTGTTTACATTGTTCGCCTTCGTAATGCGAGATCGAGGGTCCTTCGCTCGAGAGCTTGCAAAACAACATTATGAACTCATTCAAGAGGAGTAGGTACCCAGAGTACCCACTCCATGGGCAGCGTGCAGAATTACCACATTTAACCAGCATCATTCTCAGGATTCTTTCTTACACAAAAAATGTCACTTTATTGTTTTTTTTCAAGGTATTGCATGCACGTAGCTTCTATATTGTGTAAATAATGATTAAATATTTTATTTATATTTCATTATTGTTTATTTTTATAGTTTGTGTTTGTGTTTTCATGTAGTAGCAAATAAATGATATGTCTGTCTGTCTATCCTCTTAGCCAGTTCGCCCTAAGGAGCCTAGGAGGGAATCAAGCTGTTGTTTACCAAGATAAACAATATAAATAAAATCGGTAAAGTGCAAGACGGCCATCGCAATCATCCGCCCAATGAACTGTAAAAAAT
Source organism: Eupithecia abbreviata (assembly GCA_943735965.1). Lineage (NCBI taxonomy): Eukaryota > Metazoa > Arthropoda > Insecta > Lepidoptera > Geometridae > Eupithecia > Eupithecia abbreviata. Next base: position 165,846 of record OX030995.1, read on the forward strand.
CACCCGAGGGTCATTTAAATATTAAAATGAATTAAAACACTTGGAGTGCAATTAAATGAGTCACCCCACTCGTACGTACCTACATACGCGAGTGCGCAGGAGTGGATCGGTGGGCGACGACGGGCTCCTTATAGAGGACGCTGAATTATTCCGCTGGATCATATTTGTCCGGCGACTTGTTTGGAAGTAATTGTTTATGTCGCGGTCGGATTTGGGCATACTTTTTGTGAATTTGACTAAAATGTTGATAAACATCGTAATTTGTCTGCGCAAGAGTTGTTCACGTGATTGATTGACTTGTTTGTTTGTTTGCACTGGCCCAGGCGGGCTGAGGCGAGGCTAGGGACAGCAGGCTGCCATTGTTTCTGTTCGGTTGGTTGTCCTACAATCAATTGTAAGTACATGTGTACCGGCTTTTTCCCTAAATAGTTTGGAGTGGAGATGTAAATACATGTTGTAAAACAAAAACCGCCAATGTGCTCTCTACTTTCGGCTACCAGTACCTACCTATTTTCTAATAATATGAAACTCAGGATTTAGCACTTTGACCGCCATCGACGCATACGGTAGGTTCTCGCACAGCATCGCGCCCGCCAATGTTAACACTTTGACTGCGATTTTTTTTCGACGACTGCGATATTTTTTTTAACCTAAAAAATTCGTGCTACCGCTCTACACAGCGGTGTGTGTTGTGTTGCGCCGCACATGCGTTTCGTTCGAAGAATATTACGGCTGTGCTGAGTCACACAGATCTGTATTTTCTCAGCCGCTGCGCTAGTGTGGATTTACGCATATTAGTCACTTGTAGAAAACACATACCGTGTGATTTCAGCACTCCAAAGTGTTAAGGATTCTTACCCACCCGTGCTGAAATATATTTATAAAAATATAGAAAACAAAAAATAAATGATATGTCTATGTCCGACGCCAATAAGACAAATACCTAAATAATGATCCTTTTTATACTCAATACACCTTTGTTTGACCACAATCTCACCTGATGGAAAGTGAAGACGTGGCCGACGACGATAAATCACGAATCTAGAAGATACCTATGCGCTTACTCTTGTTTTGAAGAGACCGAGGTTGGACCTTTTGTGTCCGTCTGTCCTTCGCCCCTGCATGTTGAATTGTTAATAACATCAGTGGAATAGTATGACATCGCTGACCCTTCGCCCTGCGCGTCACTTCCGGCGCGGCGGCGCGTGAAGTTCAATGTCGTCGTCCAACATCTCCGAACTCTGCCCCGGCCGCCGCGGCGGTCAGCTCTATCCCTATACGGGCAAACGCGAATGGACCGTATTTGGGCCGCTGACTGTACTCTACGTCTCTACCTGCCTGCGTGTGTCACTCACTTCCTAGAGCAAGCGTCACTCTCTGCAGGGTATCAGGCGGAAGAAGGTGTCAGCACTTGTATGTTGTTGATTTCGTACTACAGTTATTCCAAGAAACTATTTTATTTTTGGTAATTCGTCCTTTACTGATTCCATTTTTTATGGCAATTGTTTTTGTTAATGAAAAAATTGTAATAGTTTTTTTAATAAATAGGATTATTGTTGTTGTTCTATTTGCTACTTGCTTCTGCCCGCGTTATTACACGAGTTTTTTCGTGATATTAAGTAAGACAGATTGAGTTACTGTGGTAAACTATAATTTTTATACTAATTTAATACTTGTTAATTGAAAAATCATCAAGAATAATTTTCCATACATATCAATGATGTTATCATTGCCATTCAAGATGTCGTCGGCTCGATAAAAATCGAAACTTAGTAAGACACCAATTTATTTCGTGTTGGCAGATCAAATGTAACTGTGCATACATATATGAAATACTTCATGTTCATTCACTCACCTGTTAATAATTAGGGAACTTCATAGTCGTGCATATTATACCAAATAAAAATAAATCCTCGGACGACGGTACAAAAAAAAATCATTTATTCGGTGATGATTTGGTATCAGACCAGCACTTGGTAATCCGTCCAAAAAACAAAAGATGCCTCATGGATGCCACGTGGATGCCACGTGCAGGGACGTGTCTATAATTTAATTATATACCTTTAAGTTAAAATGTAGAAAAGTAGGTCATTAATCATTAACGTTAGGTATGCTAGGTTCCAGTAATTGGAGGGCCGAGATAGGTCATATGTTAAATTCTAAGATGTTGTTGTGTTACTAATGTGATGCCCTTGGTCGGGCTCTTCGTCATGGTTCGGGACAAATTACAAGTTTCTATTATAACGTTCTGGATCATCGTAGCTTCGTCACACGTGAGCGTCAGGGGACGTGTGACGAAGCTACGATACATACGATACACTACGCAAGGCTAGTAGGTAAGTCATTCTGGCATTGTCCTTATTCGTCACAGGCTATCCTCAGCAACAGAAGCCCACCGTTGCTGTTAGGTCACTCGCTCTTACTTGCGTTTTTTACTTGAACATATGTAACTAAGGATGATACAATCGCTATTCCAAGGATCTCGGTATTTATACACATCATTCAGAAATTCTCGATCAAGTCGCTATGCATCGATCAAAGTACATTAATAAGTAGCAGTAGGTAGGTAGGTATGTGGCTCCCCGCACACAGAGTCCCACAGTAGGGCAGGGCGTGCTCTTGACCCGACCTCGGTCACATCATGTTATCGCATACCTGACCGCTACCTGCCTACACTACACCTACCATTATTATTAATACCTGGGGTACGTATCATGCAAATAAACTTGTTGACAGCTGATCTATATAGACTTGGCTTCACTGTAACAACACATAAGCGTCGGACTTTATTTTACTAGTCTCTGATCATCGACATCTTAGGGTAAGATGTCGATGGCTCTGATAGATAACCGCTTGATTATAGGACAGCTTTGCTTTACACCCGAAATCTTAACATTTCTGTTCATCATTAGTGCATTAATGAGGAGCGTCCGACGACCCCCTTCGTCGTCGGACTCACATACGAGTAGTGGTTTAGTAAACATAAAAACCTATTACTTACCTGGTGGTACTTACATACTTCAGCAGCATGATTCGCAGCCGGATGTTACCCTATGCTAGGGACAGATTCGATAGATGCTTGGAACATGGTATAGCGGTGGTATAAACACAAATGATGTGCCAATGTCATGACAATGTCAAGCATGCAATAATACAATTATTATAATTTAAGATTAAAATATCCGTTGGTTATAAAATTTCCTAGCGAAAGGACTTCGAGAACTTACTTTATAAAAACCGTAGGTTTCATTTGCATTGAAATTTTATTTTATTAGGGTAAAGGCAAACATTACCCTGTTTATCAATCTTTCTCTAAATCTACAAGCCTGTGCTAGTCCACAGCTGGACATAGGTCTCACATAATTACGGACTTAAATAGGAGCTTCCCTAGTTTTAAGTTTTTGATTTGGTATGTAAGGAAAAAATATGCAATCTCTACCTTATCATTGAGATTTGCTGAGCATGATACAGCCATCCGTAAAGTTAAATCGAAGTTCCTACGCCTACGTGTTGGTACTGTCGATTGTTGTATGTTCAAGTTCTTGTCTCTTTGCCCGTGTGCTGTGTTGTCAGTTTATTAGAAGTCAGCTGACTGCCTCGCCGTTGACCGTTGACCGTTGACACGACGCACGGATCATTATTTATAGTCCGCGATTAGTCTGGAATCCATCAGAATCCACTTAGGAGCCACTTGTCGCGGAATTCAGGGCGATTGGTGCACGCCCTTATAAGGACAGACTTGTTTCGAATGATTTGTGACCTACATACGAAAGTAGATTAGCAAATGTACAAGTCTCATCGAGCTAGAAATGTACCTCGTGTTGTGGCTAGTTATGGCAATGGGATGGTATGGCTAGACTTTGACCTATTTCAATCTTTCAGAAGCACTGATGCCGAAAACCAGCGCTGCATTGGCACCCGTGCCAATGCAGCATCCGGTAGCCTGTTTGTGTTCTCGTATTTAAATTATTTATATTAGTTCTGGTAATTTGTTATCTTTATTAGTCTTAATTTGTATTATTTTATATGAAACGCAAATATATATTTTCTATTTCCATGATGATATCTGTTGAAAGTCATGTCTGTTTGCATCGTCTCAACTGATAGCTCGATAACAGATTGTGACTCAGCTTTATGACTTAAAAGCTAAGTATATCCATTTTCCACGAAAGCTCGTTCCAAAAAGGAACTATTCATAACTGAAATCTATCACTGACATAACCGTATCAAATGTCCTCACTTTGATCCGTGCATCCGCTCCCGGACCCGCCTCGGCCCCTGTGGGCCACGCGGGGCGGGACGTAATGGGCTATTCAATGTATCGAGGACAGTTCAATTCATCCTTCATTTATTCATTGGATCCAGTTGGACGGATAGATGGGCTAAACAGGCTAGTAAATTCATTTGCTGAGTATTCTTAGTGGATTTGGACCACCCCAGTCTGTACGCGTCTCCCTAGAGATTACAAACTCGCGTGGTACCATATCTGGTGCCCAAATGTTTGTCAATAAACCAAACAACTCGGCGTTCTTTGGAATGAGGGCACACATGTTGTTGGGGTTATCAGTCGACAGCCAGAGCGGAGGGGAGATTCTATTTATTAAGCTTATGCTTTTGACTATTTTTGATGCATTATAGTTACCTACTTTATTATGAAAGAAAAGGAAATTACAAAGGAATAAAATGTAGTATACATTACGTGCTTTCACTATTCGTGCAGGGAAAACAAATTGCCTTAGCTCCACAGAACTAATGTTTCCAAGCTTTTGTAAAGTAGAGATTCTCCGATGACACTAAGTTGCTATATCTAGGTTGTAAAAAGAAATTGAAAATGTTAGCTCGCGATGTCAGACACCGCACAAGCCTAGGGTGGTCCAGTCCACTCCCCGGGGAGCAGTTGAAACGTTGACTCGTTATATTTCCGCGGCTCCCCTCGCCGTAACTTCTCATTATTTTTGTTCTCGCTACTATTTCTAACGAGTTTGATGACCTTTGAACCGAAAATACCAAATGTTATTTGATTCAATGAAGTCCTGCTGCACTGAATTATATTCTGCACAATACCATGAGGCATGTGGGTAAGTTAACCACGTAGCCCAAGTGTGTAGTTGTCTGTATGTTTGTCCATACGCCGCCGGTGGCGGTACAGTACAATCAAAGTCGAAAATAAATTAATTTTCTTACAAAGTTAAGTGAATGAAACACAAACTAGTATTGTGAATAGATTCGGGCGACCTCGCTGACCTCTCGAACCAAAGGCGGTGTTTTTGCATCTGGCATCATCGGATCACATCATCTGTTCTAACAATGCTGCTGGTGTCAACATGATGTCATCTATACATGCTATCACAGAGGTTTCTGCTACACAGGAACTACCTGCTCGATTGATCAAAATTGCCTCTTTAAGGTCCATCTAAGTAGATAGATATCTATGCTGTCGGCTCTATGACTTCTCTCTACAATTTCGCTATATTATTGTACCCGGTTTTTCCATGAGGAATAATCGGGTACAAAACGACAGAGCTAATAAGCCAATAAATATCTATGTATGTATATTTGTAGGCCGACCTTTACCGCAATCTCTCCCGGCCGGCCACCCCGTCTGAGACCCCGCTTGTCATACAAGTATGTAGGTAATAGTAATCAAGGTCATATATTTAGTTTGTATGTTCAGGAGAAAATAACTGATGGTTTACTAATGATTGATGTCAAAGCAGAAAGCTCCCGTTCTGCAAACATTCTCATCTCGTTGCTAATAGATGAACGGTCCCGGCTGCAGCTCCATGTCTAATGTCTTCCCATTAGCAAGTCCTCGGTAAACAACTACTATGTAGCCAACTTGTAATGAGCTTTGTATAACTATCTTGGTTCACTTTGGAGAAAATAAACTAAAGTAGGTAATTGTACTTAGTAAACATCCTTATAGCCTAAGTTCCAGTACCTAACTAGGATTTGCACAAATATTGAAGGTTTTCTTTCAATAAGTACAATACAAACAGCCGCCTTGGATCACATCTCTTGTCAACGTTATGTGGATAACAATGATGTTATATATATATGTAATTCATTGGTGCAAAGAAGAAACTTCGAATATATATATACATTATTTGCCAAAGATTTGATCGTTTATTCGTTAATCTGCGTGCCACGCCAAGAACCCCAAGTTAGTTTTAAACGTTGGACATAGTTAGATGGTATCTAAGCACCTAATGTGTACATGTTTGAGGTTATAAGGTCATATTTGGCAACCTTGTTCCTACTTTTATTTTATGGCCTCTACTTGTGCCAAAAATCACACCCGCGTTTATAGCCTGTGCGAGCGGGCACCTGCGCCCACGCAGTGGGCCGCCGCCCTCGGATGTCCACCGAGGCGGGGCGCGGGCTGGACACGGCTGATGCTGCTCGTGGAATTGTGGCGAGGGTCCTGGGCAATGTGCAGGAGTCGGAGCTGACTGCTGTGCCGGGGGGTCCGGCTGAGGCGGCTGGAACACATTTCATCCGCTCGCCGAGGGTCTATTATTCCACCACTTTACGCAAATTCAATTATAAATTAAACCTTGCATAAAGCTACTACCATAAAGCCTATGTAAAGTAGGTAGCAGCGTGTTATCTCTGGCAGGGGAATATTAAATTAGCCCCAATCGCGTTGAAAGAGCGCGCGAGGTCGCCTAACGTTGACAACTTTTTCCTAATAGAATCATTCATCAAAAATGAGCTGCAGACCATTGCCCCTAAGATATCACTTCTGGAGAATCAACTGAAAAGATTATGATGATTTAAGTGTAAAATTGGGATACTTTGAAAGCTTAGGATATCAACTTGTTAGTCAACTTTTCTTTCGGAATCTCTGCTCTTGATGACTAGCTGTGCCTCGCAGGTTGTTAATTCTACATATCCTACAAAATAATGTTAAGTATTCGCAGAGTGGTTCCAGATATTAACACGTTACCAACCATCAAAAATCTATTAATATTTATTATTATTAGAAATCATAATGAATGACTATCGAACGTGCAGTAGCAGTGGTCCCGTTGATCAATGACTCTATCACAAACTTTCGTTTCGCAGACCGCGGGTCTAAGGCCAAGTGCACACGAGTTATGCTGACCTAATGTTGTGCTGTTCTATGACAAATACCTATTTAATGGAGCTGCATTCGTTTGCAAATGTTTGATGGATGGATCGCGCGTGTGGGACACAGAAACAGACGATGGGTTCTATTACGTGTCATAGGAATTACGAGCAGTTGCTATGCTCGAGTCAACCGTGTAAATTTTTGTATTATAATATTAGATTATTACAATAGACTAAGATACCGGACACTGTTAGTGTTGTGTGTCGTCCGAGTGTGCAGATGGACATTCCTACTATTGAAAATGAAATGAGGGTAGTTTCAAATAAACTAGCCCACGTTTCGCTGAGGCAGTGACTCCAGTACTCCAGTCATCCCGTGACCACGACAGAGTGTAAACCTGTTGAAACGTCGGGAAAAAAGTTAAATAAACGCGATAAATACCCGTTGTATTAATACTTATAAATAGACTAAGATACCCTCTCAAATAATACTAATTGGAGTCTTGTTCAAAATGCTAACCGTTAGCCGGACCATATAGAACGATAAGTGCATAGAACCATAACTTATTCAATACTTAGAAAATATAATTATTGTGCTTTGCATATCAGTAGTGTCATTGTGAATGTGACAATCAAAAACTTGCCCAACCTATACCTACGTATATAGTTTCATCGCAGCTTATCCAGTCGTATCGAGAAGGACCGGGTAGTCAAATCTACGGGTCGATGTCGGTAGAGTTACCTTACCCTTAGCGGATTCATTCTGTTGTTATATCAGGCTGTTGCTATCACACGTAGTAGCGGCCCGTGTGCGGTTCACATCATTATTGCGGGTCACATGATTAATTAATTGCAGGACTCGATCGACCAGTTTATTAAAAGCCATTGGACATTATTATATTCCGCGAGGTAGAGGAGAGAGCAATAGGACTTGTGAAGGTGGGTTCCATGCTCGCTGAGTGATTGGTGCATAACGCCGTCAGTACCTACTTGATGTGACGAGGTCTTACTGAGTAAGGATATGATTTCATTCATAAAAGTTAAAAGAAATTCATGAATAATCAAGAAATGCAGTAAGAACTCGTCACAGGAATACAGTGCTCTACCTACAAAGAAACCTTACGTTAACTGCATTAGAGGCACGAGGATACGTCCTATCCCAATGTAGGTTGCAGAAACTCTTAGGCACAATTCGAGGTATATATATAGTGTCTATGTTTTTTCAGTTAAAAGTACAAGGTCTGTAGAGCTGAGTGCCGTGTCGCGGCTCTCTCCGCGCGGCGCAGCCCGCAGGCAGGTCGCGAAATACTCGTGATCGATTGATTTCTAACATTCGATTCATTAGCGACGTGTGTTTGCGTTTCTAATACATTACGAACCTACTTTTATTTCGCAAATCTGCAATTTTACGACGAAGATTTTTATCTCTACGATTTACAAAGCCCACACACATAAAATAATGTGTGAATAATGGTCTGTAATCTGCCCCCTCCGGCCGGGTGGGATGACGACTTGCGAAAGACTGCAGGCAGATGCTGGGTGTGGCAAGCTGAAGACAGGTCGCTGTGGCGATCGTTAGGGGAGGCCTATGTCCAGCAGTGGACTATTACAGGTTCATGATGATGATGAATGTGCGCCCGCGCCGATCATTACGTTGTTGTAAGGACCATTCGATCGGAAGGAGGCGCCCGACATTATGAAATACAATTTAACAGCAGACCATAACTCGGGTGATGTTAGCGAACTCAGATTATAAAACAGTACAGTACGCTACATAATGAATGGGCGAAGATTCTTGGCTCGGCGCCAGAATGCAAGCGGAGCTGCGAACAGCACTCTAGTGCATAAACAAGTCTATAAAATGCATCTCATGAAAAGCCAGTCTTACAGCCCTAGTTATCATTTGTTTAGTTGAACTTTCATAATGACTACAGATTCTCGGGAGCATTTCTTTTTGTCTCTCCGACATTGTTGAATGAGGTAAACTTGGATAAAGCCCTAAAAGCAATTAACGTTATTTTCTAATTTCGTTACATTGATAACTGATTGATAAGTACCTAATTAAAATCCCGTGTCTTTTCACGCAGATATAGTAGGTACCATACTTATGTTTGGTTTCAAATATATGTATTATTATTATTTCTTTACTTCGTTCTTACCTACCTAGTGCACATTTATTTCCCAGCCGTTAAACACAAGTTCGATAAAAACATAAAAATGTATGATGTGTATTTACGAAGGTGGGCTTTGTGTAGAAACTCATTGATTGTTTATTGGTTCATTGCTCCAGAGCTTTCCCAGAGGTCGCTGCGACACGCGACACTTGCCTCCGTCTGATTGGATGGAAGGTCCCTCACGTGAGTCCACTGCTGCACAACACAATGCCCAACCCACTAACTATTAATTAGTCTGCGTCAATTACCGCTGGTTTCCACTCTCCAGTTCGCACGTAACTTGTGTTTTCTAATGAATGACAATGGGGCGGTCTTACCGCAGAATGGGACATTAGCGAGATGAGCGGGCACCGGGCACGGCATGAGATCGAGCGTGGGCCAGCTGTATGCGGGTGCAGAGCGAAAGTTTAACTTTACTTGGCACTTAGCTCTGTTCAGTGTAAGTTTTAGCTTAGGTCATATATATCTGAAGCCGTTTATCATAATACCATATCCGCCTGGGACGCAGGTGGTTGCAGGTTCGATTCCCGCCTCGGAACAATTGTGTGTACGATCTGCAGATATTTGTTCCGGGTGTTCGGTTCGTTTTCTTTTAGTTGAGTTTGTTTGTATAGTTCGCGGTCTCCACACCACACATGTGTAAAATATCAGCTATGCAAGCTAAGCCAAGACTTAGTTAGCTTAGCTTTCGCTCACTTTTATAACTAGTTTATGTCCGCGGCTTCGCATTCCATGATTCTATGGAAATCACGACTTGCATCGGGATGGAACTGGAAGAGGAAAAATAATGCACGTTAATGTCAGGTAGGTAAGTCTTAAATACTTCGTTGTTCTAGTTGATTAGTTTTCCAATCTGGTATCATGCTAGAGAAGACAGATTTGGAAGAACCTTGTGTGGATTGTTCATGAAAATATCTATAGTGCTTATAAGAAGATATGGAAAGGGGCTTAATTATAATTAATATCGATTGGTAATCCTGGCAATCGTCATAGTTTGCTTCTTCTAAATCTTGAACATTGTTTTTGTTTGCAACTTGGAAATTTTTATGATTTTCTTTAATTTCGTCATTATCCTCCGACGACGACTAACTCAGAACGTATATTGAATATCGTTTGGTCGTAGAACGGTAGGATCCTCCATCCGCGTGTGATATAGACAGCGTCATATTTCAACGCAATTTACATGACAATACATTTAACACAAATTACATTTTCCACGGATTGCAGACACATGTTCAGCAGACGAAGTTACAGTGAAACAAATAAGATAAATCTGGAAAAGCTTCAAGGATGTCGCTTGAGACTTGTTCTGCCGCCGCCGGTGGTGGTGCGCAGGCGCAGGCGTCCCGGCGCGGCGCGGCGCGCGGGCCCGCAGTATGTCCGCGACGCTCGCTCCGCGCACTCCTCTCCACTCGACAGAGCCAACGCTCGCCGTTATCGACATCGATAAAACGCGAAGCCGCGAAAAGTGTTGTGTATTTTTTTCCTAAAAAAGGATTATAGTGGCCGCTGGACCGGCCAGCGTCTCTTATTTCGAAGGTAATTTATTATTTTCGAAGGTTGATGTTTAATTTCGAAGGCCTGCAGTTTTTATATTTTGATGGATCTTGTCGGAAATATTAGCCCGACTTGTAAGTTACTGAATTTGTAGTTTTAAGTTTTTATGTAAACACCTGTATGAAAGGTCACATCGATACTATTTGTGTGAATACGATATTTATTTATCGTATTCCGGCTTGTACGCGGCCGTGAGTCTTTTATCAACTGTTATCATTATCGACGTCAACGGTTATCAATAATCCGATTAAACTGAATATTTTATGACTTTTTGAAAAGGGGATGTACCTACTTGATAATTGATAACAAAGTAAGATAAGTTCGGATACGAAATGCGGAATAGAAACACTAATTATCACTCGTATTTGGATGTTTTGTCCGCCTCTAACGCATGATCTATAATATAAAAATGAATCGCAAAATGTGTTGGTAAGCGCATAACTCAACAACGCCTGGACCAATTTGGCCAAATCTTTTTTTAAAATGTTCGTTGAAGTTCAAGGATGGTTTTTACGGCGAGACATAGAATACTTTTTATCATTTAAACAATTTGACACATAGATTTCCACGGGGGCGAAGCCGCGGGGCGCAGCTAGTTTCAAATAATTCTGGTAAATACCGAGGATTCGTTTTCGGTTTAATTAATATTTACCTATCTGTTAAGGAGGAATACTTTAATTACTTGGTGCGAAAATCTGCCAAGACACTGTTTTACAGCAAATTTGAAAAAAAAATTGTGTTGTCAGATTTTTGCATCAATTACCTAATTAAAGTGTTCACTCCTAAACAGATAGGAAACAATCATTAATTTAACCGAAAACAAATCCTCAGCAACTAAAACTGTAATAAAACGAAAAGTCATGCCATGATTTCATGAAAAAACACTTAATTAGAAAACTAATTAAAGACTTCCAAGCATCACTGAGCTTCCAATTACTTTACAGAGATAGGGTTGTTTTAGGACATGTTCTCATGATAATCTCTGCCTCGTGGAGTGGACACGAAGTGACCGTGATAATAACCCAGCAAAGGGAGTCAGCAGTGATTGCCACATTATATTTATATATTCAAGTCAGTCCTGGCAGTTCGCGGCGGGGCTCCGCGGTACACATTCCTAAGCTCTAAGCTCGCAAGTTGGCGCGCGGCTATTTTCGGCACTGCCATGGCGCGGGCGGCGGCTTCCTAACCAACCTTCCTGTGGGCACGAGACACTATTCTCCATATGAAGTTATATACAATGTTTTATCTTTATTTAGGTTTGCAAGAATTTTATACAACAAAGTATTTGAAATAAAAGAAAAATACTCAATGAGTGGAGACCATGCGAGGTCGCATGACGACCAGTGAAAGACTTGCAGACAGATGCTGGATATGGCAAGTTGAATGAAGACAGGCATATGTCCAGCATAGACTAGTATAGGCTGATGATGACTCTTGAGTAGGTTTATGATCCAAGATCAAAATTATAATTTGGGAATTGCAAATTATATTTAAAAAGATATTTACGATGGTTTCCTCCGAGTCAAACAGTACTTCGTCTCAACGAAGAATGCCATAGCGCAGGACATATTATAGTGCACAGGTGTGTGCGCAAACACAGGTGCACTCTATATATCGTTACTTTAAAAATTTACTGTCCTAATTAAATAAAATATATCATTTTGTAACATCAGAAGTTGTCAAATTGAACGAGCGAAATATCTGCGGTCTGATGATGATGCTCCAATCAGTTATGTAAACTGAATTCTTAGAAATTGGCCCAAACCCATTAAAAGGAACAGTTCATTCAAAGAAATAGTCGAACCGTTAGCGGAATTTAAATACAGTGCTAACTAGAAGACGCGAGCTTTATTATAGTGATTTAACACGAAAATGGAGGAGGAGTGAACTTCTGAAGCGCGATCAAAAGATTCGTGGGACCGATCTGCATAATACTGCCTGCCGACTGGGAGGGCAAGACCAAGACTAGCTCCACAACTTTTTTGGTTCGTATACCTACTATTTTCATAGGCTTGTAGATTTACTTCGGCCACACGATCCTTATTCAAATAAAAACATATTTTAGAGTACCGTGCATATTATAGTACCTTACCCAAGCAATAGGTATTGCTTAAGTTTTACCAAAGCTTGTCGCTAGGTAGGTATATATAGGTACCTACTCGTATAACTAATAGTTTTTCTCGTCCAATATGGTAGGTAGCTATAGGTAGGTATGCCAGATAAGGCTGCACGCATTAGTTTATGTTTCGATATGAATCCATTGTTTTCCATAAAGTAGTATTTTTATTGCCTCCCATAATGTTTGCAAACAGCACTTTATGATCTGACGATACACTGTTGGACGTTGGGAATTCAAACAATAATACATTTCCTCATTATCGCAGATTACAGTTTTATGGAACAAAAAAGCGTATAAAATTAAAAATATTCACTCTACCTCTTTCTATGACAAATCATTCACTGTACAAGCTACCCGTCTATGGAATGCTCTCCCTCTGGACATCAGACGTGCAAAATCACTCCCTATATTCAAAAAACTGCTGCATCAGCATTATTTATCCATATGAAATATTGATAGCCTTATCTTATGTCTATGTAAGTTTATTATAATGTTTGTAATGTAGGTATTTAGTGTATTTGTTACCAATTATTTATTAAAGTGCCACCGTCTATATTGTTCGTTCATGTCCAGTCCATCCCAAGGTTGCCTGGAAGAGAACGCTCTCAGCGATAAGGCCGCCCTTTATACCTTTATTCTATGTTTTATCTCTGTATTATTTTCTGTTTTGTGTGGTGTAATAAAGTGTTATCTATCTATCTATATTCTTAAAATTCACTGTTGGTGAATAAATTGAATATTGTGGTCCAATATTGTGGTTTCGTTCATTAAAGTTTGCTAAATGAACTGAATAAAGATAACACGATTATGGCCATAATTGGACATGGCCTAATTTGGCAACTTAACAGCAATAAATAGTGTAAATAATGATGTGAATATTAAAATGATCATGACCATCATTTGAGTTGGTTTATTAATGGTGTAGGCGAGCACTTGGTTGATACTTCGTTAAATATTGCGAATGTCATTAACATGTATAAACGATATTAAAAAATAAATATATAGGTACTTAATTGAAAACTACAGATTAAACAAACTTAAAAACACACTCACGGAAACGGAAACTCTGTATACACAAACCGGGTCAAAATGTGATGAAACGGGAATGGTGAAAATGGGAATGAGGGAGAAAATGGAACGAAACAGGAATTCCGCAAATAGTCCCAAAAGTTACAAAACTGTGTAAATATTAAGGAATCCGCAGTCGGCTTCTTGTTGTTTCATAACAATGAAACTATTGCATACAAATGTAGTTTAATGAAAAATGTAATGTCGGCAATAGCTAAATGAGAATGTCTCTTGTCTTGCTTCGCGCCACGAGGGAGGCCGGACATTAGACATTCCTAACGACAGTGCCGTTAAGTTCGGCACGACACGGTATTACTGAAAAAGCTTCAGATTATGGTCTCATACAATAATGCGCCAATTTTCCTACGTAAAGTAAAAGTAAAAAATCATTTATTTCTTTAGGCTTACAAAATAGGCACCTAGACAAGTCATATTTTATATATAAATTATTATCAAATAAAATTACTTTACTGTTCACTTAAATTTTTTGTCCACTAGTGGAAGAAGTCGACGAGTCTACCGGATGATTCCTACTAGAAAGATATATGTAGGTACACTTTGGTACAGTCGTGTATATTTTTGTATTATTATTATGAGTAAAATATGAAGCAGCTCAGCGTTTGTGTGGTATATAAATATAAATAAACAAACAGAGCCGCGTCGTGGGTGACGCTGACGCGCTGTGAACAGATTAGCCCACTAAATGCGTACGTACCGACAGAAAAAGCAATCACCCTTCTTTTTAATTCAACTTTACTTGATTTTAATGGTTTGTTAACATATTACCGCGATTACTTAGTAGATAACAAAAACGAAAGTTATGTTCTCGAAAAACCTGGGATTGAAAAAGGAGATTTAAAAAAGTTTATTAAATTAAAAGATTTAAGCACTATTCTAATGGTTTCATCAGTGTGGCTGAAAGACCTTTAAAGGGTTAGCTTTTTTTTTCCACGTTTGGATCAATAACGATTTCTATACAAATACCAACTTACAATACAATGTGTCAGAAATAACACTAACTTATGTAATTTTAATAAATTAATAATATCGTAAGCTTTTTCCACAATTTAAGTAAGTTACAAGCAGCAGCCTTATTGTCTAACTTGATATCCATTACCAGTGAACTTCAAGTGTAACTTGTGACTTGTAATATTCGTTGTTACTTATAAATAGATTATTCTGATTATTCACGTCGATTGCCAGTTGATTTAGACGATAAAGCTGCAGGCCCTCCGATTTGCTATCCCTCCGCGAGGTGACAGCGGAAGTCACCCGAGCGCGACACTGCTGACGCAACCCGCGACCCGCAGCCATTGTCTTGCCGACGGTACTCGTGCCGCGATCTACCTTAACTACTCCGTGCACGACTGTACCTACATAACATAACATAACCAGTACTCTATTATGTCGGTGTGTTAGGATGCCCTCTACTCAGCTATATCTGCCGACCTAAGCCATGCGCAGCTAATCAATTATAAACACGTATCTGTACTAAGTTTAAAGTTCTACGCAGCTTCTGTCACCTTTAGAGTTTTTCACAAATTGTGTGATGATGATGAATAACGAGAAATACCATCAGGAACACCACGGCCCACGAGAGGTTTATCATCATTCTACATCTATATTAGTCCACTGCTGGACATAGGCCTCCCCTAATGAACGCTATAGCACCTGTCATCAGCTTGACGCATCCAGCATCTGCATGCAGTCTTTTGCAGGCCGTCCTACCTGGGCGGAGGGCTTACACTACGTTTATCGAGTCGTGATCACCACTCAAAAACACGTATTGTTATTGTTTTCCGAGATGAAGGCAGGACGCATTGTCTCGTTATATGAACACCGTTGTGTGTGGAGGAGTGCTGCCTGCCCGCATTCATTCTTCACTTTGACTCTCTAATCATAATATTTGCAAAGTGACTGCTCTTTACTTTAAACAATATAATATATCAACATATGTGATATTGTTTAAAGTATAAAGTGTTTCAACATCATCCGATGTACCTACATAGATGAGTCCTAACGCGCACGTTCGATCGGCCCTTACCTGCCGAGTCAACAGTTGGCTAGGCAAGTCACACACATACGATATGACTTAAGATATTCTAAAAACTGTGATCAAAGAAATATTCAGGTAGGTAGGAGGTACCTACTCTTTCTATATTTTAATATTTAATATTGTATTTAAGTATGTACTTACATAGATTTTTACTATGCGACTTGTAAATATTTTCTTTTACTAATAAAATGACTATCTGACTATCTTTCTCACATTGAATGATTTGTAAAAACCATATTTCATATTTGAAAGAAATAACGGAGATTGAATTTTTAATATTGTCCTTTCGTTGGAGGAGACGCTGCGTCACAGAATTACTAACTATGTATACATATGTATAGTACTATATAACATATGTAATGTATAGTACTAACACAAGTCGTGTATCAGAAGTACCTCGCTGCAATTATTCAGATCAAATCATCGATATAAATAAATAAATCCCTAGTTATTGTGTTAGTTAATAACAGGTAATTGTGAGTGCGACCGCCGCGACGCGACGCGACAGATCGCGATTTGTATGACGCATCGCGAAGATTTCCGTTTCAGTCATCCAGTTCATGCAAATATTTATGCTAAGTGCTGAATTCCATCTTAATTTGTTCATCTTCAATAGAAAAAAAAGAACTTTATGTTGTCCTCTTTCAGAGCTAGTTAAGGTTTAAAGAGATGTCATCAAATGGGCAAAAAAATAAACTTTTTTAAAAACTTAAAATCTATTTTATAAGTAATCCTTTGTTTACGTCGTCGCTCGTCGCCCAGGGTTTTAGGTAATGAGCAGCGGTAGTTAGTCAGCCAGTGATTTCATTGTTTTTCAGTAAATGAACCGTTCATAGTTCCGTATCCGTACTGACTCAGATCGATACATTTGTTTGTTTCATCTTACTGAGGTATTTATTTATTCTGCTCAAAGCGGCAATAAGTTAAACATTTATTTCCATAATCAATTTAGCTAATGTTATTAAAGGGTCACGTGGTTCCAATTGGTCCGTGAATCGAGACGAATCAAGTCAGAGCTGAACTGATTCTGATAGGATCCTCGTCTGTGACCTTGTCTGAGCCCGGGTCAATGAACTCCACCGTCTTATCTCGTCCTTATCAGCGCAGCTCAGGTTGTATGCGTGGGTTTGTTTACCGTGGTAGGTACCTTGCGAACTACCACTTAGAAAGCTTTTATTCAACCGACTTTAGAATAATTAGAGTGTTAACTGCAATAGGTATATCGGTCGACTCTACCATTCCTAGGATCGTAGTATTAGTATTGAATTCTCACAAAACTCAACAGAGAATAAGCTCAAAGTTCTCGGTCTAAATGAGATACACAATTAAAAGGTTTTAACTCACTTATACTTTTGAAGTACATTGTGTACTAGCATAGGCGAATGAGTCATAAGTAGGTGCACGCACACCTTACCGGACGGAAGTAGCTCAACAGCCTCTGCCCATAATGCCATAATACCGCACCATAATAGTAAACTTACCGTGGTTTTATAACAAGGGAGCGCGGCCGTGGGTCTGGGTACTAATGCACTCGGTAGCGGATACTTCCTAACTTACAGAAATCATTTAATTTTTACTTAATATGTAAAATAATTTCCAAATATTTTAAACTAATTTCTGCCGTCTGCTGCCGTCTAACAGGTTATTTCTACCCCCATGGGAACTGAATTATGGGTTAATATGTTTGATTCTAAGTGAAGCTCTAACCTACATCTGTGCATCTGTGAGCAATTTCAGCCTGGCCCGTGCAGTACTTTTTGAGGGATAAATAAGAAACATCCAAACTTTAGCATTAATTAGTGTGATTGGACAACAAATCTAAACTTATTTATATAAATAAATGCGTCGTTTTGTTAAATGCTGTAGGTATCCAAGAATGTCATAATTTCCATTGTTTCAATTTTCTTGTGATAGGACTGGCATAACTTCTGTTAGGTATCAGTTGGCAACACCGTCGTATGATAGGACTGGCGATGACTAGCCAAATCAATTGCAGATAAGCAAGGACGGCACTCCCATCAACATCACTAAATCTGAATAGATTGGACCTACGTGTCCTTGTGGGAACACTAACAGGACACTGTCCACTAAACAAACACTTATTCAACATCGGAGCGACGGACAGCCCTCTCTGTAGAGGATGCCTCAGCATATAGAAATCCTCAACTTGCCGAGGTCGCTCCGCGAAGCCTGTGAAGACCCCAGGAAGATTCTGCGCTTCTGGACGGAGCTAGGCTGGCTATGCTAGCTAACTACTACGACATAAAGGACCAACTGGAGTCCAAATGCGGAAAATGGAGTACCCCCACCTGAACCTGAACCTGATAGGACTGGCATAACTTCTGTTAGGTATCAGTTGGCAACACCGTCGCATGTCGCGGAGACGTTACCGAGCACGATCCGCTCCGTTCCACGCAGATCGTGGTTTTTGTCAGTTGCTCGAGTGAGGCTGACGAACGAAACTACGTTTCTTAAACATTCATTAGACCTACATAAACTAACACGATTTTAAGAAAGATTTTTCTAGTAGGTATACGATAAAACAAAGTTTACAACAAATTAGTATCAAGGAAATGAGATAGTATTTTATGTTGTCCCAGTCTTACCCATTGCTCGTGTCTGAAGGTGTGCCCAGATTAAGTTATAAAATATGCTATATGAGTCAAACATAGTTTTTTAACATGTTGTATAATATAGAGGTACTCTACATTTTAATACTTTGGTACCCAAATCTAAACTGAACAATAAAATCAATAAAAACAAATCATTTGGTTTTAGTATAATTATTATGTATAATTTTGTGGCACATTAACTTTTAATATTTCTATCACAATATTGTCTTGCTCACTGCTGGTGACTCTGAGAACACACAGATGTATTCATCAGAGTGAATGTGAATGTGTAGCAGAGATCATTCATTAATTGTTCGTCTGACTGGTCTGATGTGAACGGAGGCGCGGGTCAGGGCCCAGGGCTCGCGGTAATGATAGGGCTCCATTACACTCGACACGCGTGTAGTGTACGACAAGCGACATCTGGCTCCTTAGATGCTAATGTGTTGAGCGTGTCTTTGTGCAGCTGTGGGCGTGGGAGTCAGCAAGATTAGGAATATTTATCAAGGGCTTAGACTATTTACAGTAAAATAATGTCAGTGTCATATTTCCCTAAAGATCAATCTGTTATGATGCGAAGCCGAATCAGTTTGATAGAATAACCTGAACAACTGTTGTTTCATAAAACAGTTCATAAAAGTTGTGTTGTTGTATCGTAACCTAAATAATCAAATGATTAATGTATCCCAAAAATGGCAGTGCAGGACATTCTTTTTTGGAATAGGTATATAAATTGTTATCTCTATAATACAAGTAAGTAGCCTTTAGCAATAATACGAGTATGTGAGTAGCGTACTACCTAAGAGTGCATTTACATGTGGTATTTAGACATAGTTAGTGTCCAGTGTTCCTGGCTGAGCACTGGTCTGCGGCTGCAGTCACGGGTGAACAGAACCATAATTATGCATTTAGGGTTCATTACACGGTGGGGCCACGAAACGCGCGTCTCGTTAGGGTCACTAGGGTTGCCAGAGCGGACATAATGGCGGGATACACTTACGCATGTGCAATTATACGCCATTAGAGATTGTCAATGCATGTGCGGTCACTTGACAGGTAGGACAAATGGTTTGTGGTTAAGAACCGTTTTAATAAGTCTGACACTTAATACCTACTGAGCGTGTAGAGTCCGATTTTATGCATGGACCGTTCTTAGGCATAGTTAGTAATGGCAATGACGCGTGTTACACACCGTTTTAATTATAATACAATACAATACAAAAATGCTTTAGACATTACCTACATGCGACAAGTAGGTACAAGTGTTACTTTAGTAAGGATTAATTTTTATGCCCACCAATTACCCTCCTCATCATGATCACGATTGTATCTCCAATTATTCAAGACCAAAAGACATCGAAACCTGATAAAATATGCGAAACTGTCAGAATAACACATTCTTGGTGACAGCCCTACTACGTGACAGTGTGACCGGTGACCGGCGGCGGGTAAACGACCTGCTTCAATGCACCGCGTGCGCGACCGTCCACTGTTACACTTGCAGTTGTACCACACACACCATTGTCCACCTCACCCTACTACCGCGCTACAGAACTGTTCAGCTAACTTGTTGGCAAGCTTCTCAAAACTAATCAAAGCATCAGTCGTGCAACCCAAACAGTGAGACTGGTGCCGACCAAAAAACATTGGTAAATGAGAAACCTGTTCTTTCTCCTTTCGAGAAGGTAGCATCACCCACACGCCAATACTATCAAATTAAAGGTCACTTTGCCTATAAAGCTGTTTTCGCATTTGCCAATCAAACAAATAAACAACTCGTGTTAAGTTCACATTGATCCAATCACGCCGAAATAGGTAATCACTAAATAAGTTCGCGTGACAAAACCAATCTGCGCAGTCTAGAGTCTAGACAACATCGTTCAGCTGATTGTGACAGACAACTGACAAGGAGGACATTCATTACGAACACTATCAAATCACTTGGTGAGCTAATTTTGAAATTAGAGTTAAGGATTTGATTCGGTGCAATATTGGTAAACACGAACGTTCACATTATGATTACCTTCCAACCATCAAAACAAAGAATAGTTTTGATTCCGTATATTTATCTGCAGCTTATTCGAATAACTTTTGCGTTTGTTTTCATTTATTGGACACAGCAGCAGGGAACACGATCAGTACAGCTGAAGGCACCGCAGGCACGTTGAAACGTAAGCAAGGTACTTTAAAAAGTTTTATGTTAAAATGGTCCATTCGTTGTTGCAGAGCCCGTAATGTCCTGCTAGAGGCCCGGGCAAGATGTCGTCATGCGGCGCAGTGCTGCTGGAGACGCGGCCCTTCCGGCCCTTCAAGTCCTCGGAGGAGTACCTGACCGCCATGAAGGAGGACCTGGCGGAGTGGCTCACCGTGCTCTACCCCGAGCTCAGGATCACGGCGGACAACTTCCTGGATCGCCTCGACACCGGCGTCGCGCTGTGCCGGGTGAGTCTCGCACACCATTCAATTAATATGCGCGACACGTTGGGGCTGGTGCCTTGGCTACTGCTGCCATTATTACATTGTAAGTGAGGGAGTAAAAACACAAACAAAACACTATCTGACACTTACAAAATCGATATTTGTATTTTTAGGCTTCGTACGTGATTAAAAATAATAATAGGTCTCATCAAACCTTCACTGCCCACCATGTACATGTGGATTTAGCGGCTGGGCAGTGAAAGCGTTAAAAGGAAAGTACAGTCTTCCGTCATTGTTACGCATGGTGCGTGTAACATGCTCGTGAAGTAGGCGATCTTGATAAAATAATAAAAGCGTCAACAATTGACAGATGACGAAAAACTGCCAAAAAGGCTAAAGTAGAGCTCGAGTTATGTCACGAAATTCACACAGAATTCTCGCAAAAATCAGAAAACCGTATAATTAGGGTTAAGTGTGCTTTTATCGCTTAATTAAGCCACGCTAAAGATTAATAACATAAGTTAAAAGGTAAGTTATGTGTCCGGGCGGCACTGAGCGGCGTGCTCGCGGTATCGCAATCTCGAGGCGATATCGATTTATTGACCTATTTTCTATCGATAGCGTTTATTCGTTCTATCACATACCTCATGCCTATTATTATTCCGTTCTTACCGGGTAAGTATTCGCTTGGTCCACTGGAACAAACACAAGATTACAATCATTTGCGTAATTTGTCTAATTAAACGAAATAATATTAGAACAAGGTAATAAAATAACCATAGGAATGATTTGCTGGTACTAACCTTGGCTTTAAAGCCTAATTTAGTATTATCAATTAAAATATATAGAATTTAGAGTGGCTTTGGGCATTTATAGTATGTAATTAAAAGCGTCTAATGGTTTCTAAATAAAATCACACACTGTCTTCACCAGAGACTATAAAACATTTACTCGCACACAACCGCCGGCCCGGCACACACTCACACATGAACACACAAAACAATTAACAATTTTGTAAGTTGTCAAATTAATACATCGAAATTGAATTACTTACAGTTATTGGAATGTTGTTATGAAAGATGTAATGAATTCCAAACCAGTGTTCAAAGAACAGCTCCCTAGTAGCTTTGGTAATCGCCTGACGGACGGTTAGTCAAATGTCAGAAGTAGCTTGACACGCCGAACTGGGCTAATCTTGATTGAGTGCTAGTGATTATTGCACACAACTTGTTAATTAATTTAAGCACTTTGTTGCTGGCGCCTTGCAATGACAGTTTTTCTCTAGTCTTTGTACTTGCTGCTGGCTGATTCAAGAGTATGCCTGAGTGTATCACTCATACTATTTCCCCCGCTCATTAGCTGTGTGCATAGCGAACAATAAACACAAGTAATTCATTGAAAACTATAAAAATCGACTCGACCCGACTCGGTGTATACGCTTTCCTTCGCCGAATGAGAGCAAAGGCCTACGAACTGTAGCTAAGACAAAACCCTAGAGTTCAGACAAATGTAAGTTTGGATGATTCTAGCTATGAAATAAACAGTATCAGATTATCATATAGGAACAGAAAAATATAACCGATCGGGGTTTGTTTGTCACGCGCAAAATGTACCGATGACCTGCTGATGTTATACCGATCACACCCTTTGAACCATGACAGCATTTAGTCTACCTACCAAACTCACGCTTAGCTCATCCTTGTGTAAACAATAATAGAACTGAAAGACCGGTTCAAAACAAATAGCAAACAAAACAAAAAGCAATTACAATTACTTGAGATTTGTGAGAAATAGGTAACGACATAAGAGTAGGGGAGATTCGCCGCGCGGCCGCCGCCGCCGCCGTCGGCTCGGCACGCAGCGCGGCCTCGTGGCGCAACCTGGCCACATTTCACAGCTAAACCGCACACATCTTTGGAACTAAACTAGTACTCACCTTATTAAATCAGTGCTTAAAGTCCTTGTAGCTACGTTAGTGTTGTGTTAATTTTGTTTTGAAAAGGTTTTTACGTATCTACTTAACTATATTTAAACGTTTTCTGAGCAAACTAAGGACCTGGCTTCTTAAATCTCTCGCTTATCTAGCAAAGGCCTGTTTCATAATATGCACGTAAGATATGCAAGAATTTCTCACAACAACCATACATACATCCAAACAATATCCCACCCAGAAAACACGCCACAGAACGATTACGAAGATCATTATTACCTACGTTTTATGATTATCAAATACAATTACAATTCTTAGTTATTCGATGTTACCATTCAGCGATTTACAAATGCTAAACGAAATAGAACTATCAAAGGGTTTCCCTTTCAATGAATTGAAACTGTCCTATCTCTGGTTCTACGTCGGTCTACATATAAACTGTACATTGTGATTCACCCGCGCTCGCTCTACATTTCGGCGAATGCTTACTCACGTGTGCTATATAGGTCTATCATCGTGATGCTCCTTTGTTTCCTCGCAATCTTTCGCTTCCGGTTCGCAGTTTGTTTTCGCAGGTGGTCCAAACAAACATACTAAGAAATGCCATACTTACATATTGATTTGTAAATAAATATATCCACCCACCATCGCCACGGTCGATAGAGTAAGCAGAGCTTGTGCTCTGGGTCTGTATAAAACCCAAACACCGATATGACCAAAGGATAGATAGGGTATCTCAGTTTTGCTAATAACATCAAATTAAAATCTTGGCCCAACTCAAATGCGAATATAATAACTTCTCGCAACCGGAGGCCCTAACTTTTCTTTTTATCACAAGTCTGATAATTTCAGCTCCAAGCTACAATCGTTTGCGGATATTTTAGAACGCGAACAAAATGAAGACTTTCAAATGATACGCCGCGTGCGCGAGGAATAGTAATTTAAAAATCACACGGTAAACTCAAACGCGCAAACCTTTTGATTTGTGTAATGTGTATTGATTGATGTGTTAATAATTCGCGGGTTCGATTCTTCGAAGTTTGCGGTTCAGGCGTCGAGAAACGAATGGCTCAATCAAATCGAGCAGTTTTTGTTAGAGAGCCAGTAATGAGAGGTTTCCGTGTTAAAATGTAAAGAAAAGTGTGTTATTTATTATGCAGCGGCGTGTGTGCACGGGCGGGCGTGCTGATGGGACCGGGGCACGGGTTGTTTTACATCTTCGTGACGTCGTCGTATCGGCGTAATTCAACAGTTTCACTTTGAAAACTAATTTCTCATTTCATTTCTTTCAACCTGAAACTCATAGCTGATAAGTATGACTGTCCAATACGTCCCTATTTACGACGAGATTTAGTTACCTAATTTGGTTTTATTTTCTTAGCTGTAATTGTATTTTCTTTTTTCGTAGTTATGAGTTTTCTATGAACCGTTCATCATCATCATCATCAGCCTATAGCAGTCCACTGCTGGACATATGCCTCCCCCAATGAGCGCCACAGCGGCCTGTCTTCAGCTTGCCGCATCCAGCATCTGCCTGCAGTCTTTCGCAGGTCGTCATCTCACCTGGCTGGAGGGCTATGAACCTTTGTTGTCTGGAAATAAAGAATTTGAATTCAATTGAAAATTAGTCGGAGCAGGATTTAATGACTGAGCTAGGTTCAGGTATTTTTGTCACTCCTTGAACCTTTTTATGACTTACTTTTGTTCAGCTTTTTAGGGAAAATACAGACGTAAGTACATCGGTTATATCGGTGAGTGGTTGGCTAGTGTACCGGGCCGCACACAGAGACAGCGACCAGTCATTCTCAAACATTGAGAACGTCGTGAGAATTAGGCGTAGTCTCAAGGGTGAAGCGTACGAGTCCGTGAGCAGTCTCCTCATCAGCCAACCTGAACCCAGAGCCATCACGGAGGCTCTCGAGAGGAGGTTCTGGATTACCTTTGTGTAGGTGTTTTGATTAGAATGAACAAAAGGTTTAATTTCCTTATCTAAGCCCTTAGCTATGGCTGGTAATCAATTATCCTTATCAGCGGAATAATTAGTCAGGTATTATAATGTTATGGATGTATATCAGTGGCGGATGGAGTCCTGCTCGTGTTGCAATCAACAACAACAAAGTTAGCTTACTTTCCTTCAGTTCCAACACAAAATCTCTTCTTTTTAACACTTTGAGCGCTGAAATCACACGGTATGTGTTTTCTACAAGTGACTAATATGCGTATATCCACACTAGCGCAGCGGCTGAGAAAATACAGATCTGTGTGACTCAGCACAGCCGTAATATTTTTCGAACGAAACGCATGTGCGGCGCAACACAACCGTTGTGTAGAGCGGTAGCACGAATTTTTTAGGTTAAAAAAAAGATCGCAGTCGTCGAAAAAAATCGCAGTCAAAGTGTTAACTGTCTTCAAAAAAAGTAGGAGAAAAAACATACATACATGCAGCCATCGATATTATACTGACGAATATGTTGTATGATTTTTATGTAGGTATCTATGTCCATCAATTTCTCCGTCAATATGGGAGCGATTTTGATTGTTCCTTTTTAAAATGTATTCCCGAGGGATCAGTATGCATCCCGCAACACTTTAAACGCAGTTAACATAATAAACAGTTATTAGAGAAACTAAAGTCATTTAAAACGGGATATTTACCATGATTTCATTTTTGAGTTATCCAATATTTCGGCACAGTTGCATGCGCCATGATCACGGAGTAACTGAAGGCACTGCGAGTTGTTATGGGCAGACATACCGATCTACCCTCATTTTTTGTCTTTTGCTACGAACTTCGACTTTAGTATTAATAACCATGATCGTTTCAAAAGTTGAATTTAGTTATTAGAGAACCCGAAGTCGGGCGTATCTGTAATAATTAGGTAATCTGTAACAACACAGCATCTTTATCGTTATGAAAAAAAAATTGTATTTGTATTTTATTTTTATTGTAGGTATGTACTTTAGTTTGTTGACCTGCGCGACCTACTTTGGAAGCCATTATACAACTTGAATTAAAAGCCCATTACTACATTATAATAATAGTAAATGAATAATGATAGTCATTATACATGCCTAGACTACAGCCCGTGCTGTATGGCGTGGTGCCTACAGACAGACAACAACAAAATGGCGAAGTGGATAAACACAATATTTAAGCAATATGCGTGTAATTGCATTAAATGCTGGAAGTATACACGGTGTGCCCGGCCGACCGGACCGACTAGTTCTGGGACGACGACGATCGACGACCGTCAAGATTTTTAGAACATTTAAAGCTACACCATAAGCCTAACTAAAGCTATTTATTAGTCAGCAAGTACTATGATTGTAAAGAATATGTTTTGTTGCTTTCTTGTGAACCAAATTGTAACATACTAAAACCGAAAATGTGAATGACGTTCAAGGCAGTGTTCAAATCAAGTCCCGTCGAAGTCGAAACATAATTTTATATTCTGGGATGGAGTGGGAGGAGTCACAACGGACTGAGAGTCAGATCGGACCGAGTTTCCAGCCATGTGTCTGTTAAATCTCGAGGAAAATGAACGTTATCGGCAAAATGAATGTTCCGTAATCAATAACTCGTTAGCTAAGTTATGATACCGATAATTATGGCTAACGGAGGCCGCTAGCTGCTCGAGCTGTTAGCTTGCGGACACTTTGGCATACATTAGGTATAGGGTTCTAACTTCACACTGATCTGCTGTCATATCTAACCAAAACTATAAATTTGGAATTATGCGAAACCTTGCCTCGTAGCCGCTCTAGCCGCTAGCTTCCGTACACTTGGCTTATGGACCTAACCTAGGAATCCATAGAATAATTAAACATGATCTCATATTGTATCCTAGCCACCTTGTAGACCATGTTTTATGCTATAGTAATTTATCATCACTTAGATTCAGATTTTCGACGTATGGTGCGATATGCAGCCAGTGGCGTAGCTATCGTAGGGCTGGGCGGTGCAGTGCACCAGGGCCCTGGAGCTCAATGGGCCCTCTAACTCTAATCTAAGCTTTGAAAGCTTCAAGCCTGCTCACAAGTGTTTTTTAATAATTTCAATATACATCAACAATCACAGAATGCTCTATTTATTTGCTATTGTTATTTGGTAGTTTGGTTGAGTACGTCCTAGCACATTGTATGAGCGATAAGCTCACGTGCTGGACGCCCTGGACGGTCGTGAGATCAATTCCACTATTCCACTCGTCAACTTTTTAGTTATTTTTTCATTCGCTCTTACTTTGCATCTATTCTAATGTATGATGTTCATTGCTACGTGGAAACTGTAAAGAGGGGCGGTGAGGGCCCGATTCCTTCTCTATGCACCGGGGCCCTTGTCCACCGCTACGCCACTGAATGCAGCATGTGTTGGTTCACTCACAAACTATGAGTTTGATTACAGTTAGGTTAATCAGAATCGTGAGTAGATTATGATAATTAGCTAGTTACTTATTGTCGTACTTTGTTTTCTCAAGTTAATCAGCAAAATCGTCGAAACCCAACCATTTTCATTTAGTTTTAGTGGGCAGGTTTACAATAGTGTTGTGCAAGCGCACATCGACACTATCGATAGATCGACCTTGTCGTTAGATAGTTATCGATAATTGCCGAGACGGAAGTTGTGACACGAGCGAAGCGAGCAGCGGATAACAAACGGTTTTATAAAAGACTTTCTTTGATAAACTTTAACACACAGAACGTTCCATCACTTTCTTAATTCATAAAGTTTGAACTTCAGGTTATCGACATATTTATTTCGAAAATAGAGCTTCTCACTCTCCGTACCACCGACAAAGATAAAATAAGCGCAAGATAAGATAGCGCGGGCTGAACCTTGTGCACTCTCTAGATAAGACTGACAATGCAATACACGTATTAATGGAACTGTATGTTCATTGAAAACCGAAACTTACAGTCTATCGAATAGAGTAAAGTTTCCGCTTCCCGCTACGCTCGTACTCTAGGAGCTGCGTGCGCGGGCGGAGGCGCCGGCGCGCGCGCAGGTGCCCGCGCGAACCTTCGCCGCCTTATACAGATCTCGTTACTCCTTCTATTTACTCCGAGTTTAGTTAATTCTAGGCCGCGGCGATAATGACGGGTTTGAAAGTAATTCATGTTGTTACAGTAGGTACCCTTCCGTCGTTCCTCTCGTTAGAGGCCTCGCCGCGCAGGCCGCCGCTGCAGGGGCGTGGCTGGTGGCATTCCTCGATCTGATGACTGCTGTTGACAAGGCTTTGATACGGATTGCTATTGCTGCAATAGTTTAGGATAGCTATAGTACATCACAGTATGCTGGGCACAGATCCATTTAATCATGGCATAGAGATATTGACATGCCACGGGCGACCTGGTGCGTAAGGGTGTATGACAACGTCTACAAAGTTGAAGGCGTTATCGTTGTGGTGAGGAAGTCTGCATTTGTCGTCATGGGTAGGTATAGTACCCGCGTCAATTGTAACGGTCACAGGAAACTCCACGGTTTATACTTTCCCGTTGTCCCGCTTCATGACCTACAAAGCTAAGCTATTGTTTAATCTAGAGCCACCATATTTGAACTCATTGATAAAATCAACACTTTCTTTGATCAACTTGCTAAAATGATTTGCAAAATTGCATTGACACCTATAGGTTGGCAGCCGTGCTGGCATGACGCGCAGACAATGCTGCCAACCTGGCGGAGAACGTGAGAACCGATAGAGTCGATAGCCGACCGCCGCGGCTCGCATCGACAAATAAAACAAAACCATCGAGTGAGCAACAAGGTCAGCACACGACTCTTCACAGAAATACTGACCTTAAAAAGAAAGGAGTTTCTTATTACACAGTCTCCGTCCAATTTTATTATTATTATTAATTAATTAGCATTAAGGTTTATTACGAAGTAGTTAAACAAATGTATTACTTAAATATATCTATTTTTTATCGAGTTAGTAAGTTAAGTAAAACACTTTTATACATATTATTTGTGAACCTATAAGAAGCCAGAGGTTTGAGCCCTCGTGTCTGAATACAAGTTACCAAACTTAGTCAGAGCGAGGTGTCATGAACTTTGACCCTAAAAGGTTTATTACAAGTAGGAATGTGTACCTAAGGAAAGAGAAAACTAGCCTTATCTACACCAAATATGTAATAGAATGTAAGTTCCTTATTACTAATTGTATTTTATTATTCTTACTTTGTAAACCCATCTCTGTGAATAAATATCTTTTATTATTATTATGTCTCTCATTTACCATGATCTCGGGCCATAAAGTGACCCGGTCCTTTGGAAGGCTTGCGTGGGGCCGAAGCCAACAGCACAGAGGCCCTTTGAGAATTTAATCTAAAGGCAATGGCTACACATAGCGGGTATTATCCTCGGGTGCACAATATGATACATCCAAAGATGGTATCCACCAGGTGTAGAGACTATTGCAAAGAAAAATGAAAGAAATAAAACCAGGTTATTGTGATGGATGGATGGACTGAGTAATCGGGCTATAGGGGAGATTGCGGACGTCTGCCATAAACAAGTCAATCATAATGTTAAGAAGAGTGGCAGACGGTGGCTTGCCGAATGCTGGATGGGTTCCTTAAAAAGCCGGAGTAAATTACCGGAGAGGAACAACATCGGCGCAAACGACTGAGGGGTGTCGAGAGGTGCGGCCCTGATTTCACCATCACGAAGACTGCTCGTGAGCGGGTTTCCTCGCTATTACGCCATTAGACACTTCCACCCCCGAGTCTACATCCTAAGATGCATCTCTCGCGACTCCACTCAGACCGGCCAATGAAGGCAAGCAAGAGGTGGGGGTCTGGTTCTCTTGGGATGCCACCGCAAGCGGAGACGAGAACCAGGAACTTCCCCGGGAGCACTCGGTACCCGTGGTGTCGCTACTCACCAACAGCTCGCCACAAGCTGCCCTGGCGAGCTGTTGGTGAGTAGCGACTATGAGTAGCTTTATTATTATTATTATTATAATTAATTAAATAATAAAAATTTATACATTAAAGCAGGTACCCACTAAACGCCATCAAAGATATACTTAGTTAAACTTTTGATTTACTTAAGACTATGTATGTAAAAATCATATGTAATAAAAACACAATATTTTACTGATATTTATTTTAATGTATAGGCAATAGGAGGAACAATAAGTTTGAAGTTTAAATCGGATCTGTGATTTTTCCACGATGTGCTCTATTTTTAGGTGCGAGAGATAAATATTGTGATTGTTACTTATTACCTACTTGGATAAGTAAGTTATATTCAACAACGAATGTAACTTTGTTTTTGTTAAACTTATTATATTGAACAAGGAAGGTAAATACTGACAATTGATTGACGAAACAACGCCGCCATTGTCACACGTGAATAATTCATACATCTAACAACGGTTTTTGACTTCATTCATCATTAGCATTTTTTGCACCTTCACAGTACACAGTACATGTTCGATACCGGCACAGCACAATGTCACGAGTAACATATACGGTAATTTGATTGTGATAAGTTTAATAAAAGTGACTGGAGCGAAATACTTCCTGTTTTAATTAATCGACAAGTTTCGGCCCTAGATGTGTACCTATTATAGAAATGTCAATGTCAAATCGATTTTTTAAAACCCCAGAGTTATTGACAACTGATTAAAAGTTCGTTTAAAGAAAAAATCTTGTTATTTAATTAAATCTCAAGTTATAAATGATTTATTTTGACAATTATTTCAGTAATCAGATTGAACCCCCAAATTATGTTAATCATTATTAATACATTACTTGAAAGCTTAATCTTTACCTAGGCTATAACCCTAGCTACAGCCTTCAGTAATTACTACATTCAGGAAATTAATTTAAAATGTATTGATACAAGATTTCAAATGTACTTTTAAGAGACATTACCTAATCTGTACTGTTGGTACCTCCAGGTAATCTCTCCGTGCTCTACAATGTTATTATGTACCTACATACATACAATGTCAAAACAAAACCAGTCCATATCTGATGTCAATTTGACATTTACGGGGGGAGGGGAGGGGCTGGTGCCTTTGAACTTTACGCATTTGTCGACCACAAGAGCGGGCGTTGAGCTTTCTACTTTCAGAGGTTACACGCTGAATAGGCAGTTTTAACAAAAACAACTTGCTTGGACCATAATATCAAAGTTAAATAATTTCATAAAAACCTAGTGATGTGGTTAGGTGCGTATTTTACATTTAATATCGCCGTAAATATCAATATAACAAAAGGTTTTATCATTTAACACTTAAATGACAGAATAACGCCTTTGCCGTGACTTTTACCGCCAATTATATTAACAAGAAAAAGCTTTTATCTCAACCACCTCTTACATCGCACCTCATCCGTCAAGTCCAAGGTGTGAACTACACAATTACGCGCACTGTAACGAGAGTTTAATGCGTGACAGTACCGTGACCGCATCTGTCAATGTCAACTTGACATTGACAGTCCCAGTGTCCCGCCTCTGGTTGACACTGTTCGGGCTGGATGGACGCGTCAAACGAATTCATTTTAAATGTAGAGTAACGCCTACACCTGTCATAATCAAGTTCCAGCGAGTACTTAGAACTCCATGGGAGCGATATATTGATAACAAGCCCTACGGCCTTCAGTTTAATCATTAAGTTAACTCCATGACGTATGGAAGCATCACTTTTCGTCTCATTCACAACACTAGTACTAAGTTTCAGTAGGCTTCGTCAGGTGTTGTCGATAAGAAGTACAAACAAGAGCCCATTAGTACTAGCATCACGTCTCATACAATTACATACATCCAAATATATCGATGATTCGCACGTCACATCACTAACAACTGTCATTAATGAAAATGAACTTTGTTACGAAAGATTTAAGATGCAATTTGAATAACTTTATGTCGAACAAAGTGGTATCGATGTCTTTTTGGGTAATAGTTAATCGTCTGGGAGACTCCCAATCCATCAAATTCCAGCCTTGTAGACTCCAGTTGTCCAATTATTACACCTTAATGACTGCGATATAAGGTTGTAATTGTTGAGTTATTTTTACGAGGCGTCTAATTGACAGGTCCTCGCTAAGATGGGCATCACTATGCTGTAATGAGGCGACGGTGCTGCCCCCACCAGTACATTTCCACTTATTGCTGCTGTCAAGGATATGCTGTCCCAAGTTTCACTTCCACGCTGTGGAAAGGCTAGAAAGACCAGTTCGTTTCTCCGTCTATGTCTGCTGGTGGAATCTGACGTGCCCACTTTGACACATGTCATTTGGATTCATTTTGATGAATGGAAACTGCCAAAGCGAGTTGGCACTCACTGGTATATACATACAGTCCACCTGGCTATATACAATATACGAGTAATACAAAACTCTTTGTTGTACACCACATAATTAAAAAATATAATATACTAAATAATTAAATAAATATCAAGATCAAAATAATAGACTATAAGTAGAGAAGCAGCCTGTACCTAGGCGGTAGTTCATATCATAACAGGGAAATTACTTTAATGTTAACTTGTACGTATTTTTTGTGAATGAAAATCAAATAGCCGTGCGGGTGAGTCATTCCTTCACAACATTTAATTGGAATTTTTACAAAAAAGCTTCGTGATTCGCCTCAATTAATTTTAATATTTATTGTTATGATGATCGGTCTGACATCTCACAAGATACATCTGTGGTGCCTCAGCTTTATGGTTAGTACTTCAGATTCCCATTCCAAAGCTGTTCAGAACTTCAAAGCTGCGGCTGCGGCATCATCATCTTCTTAACTTTACAAAATCCCTTCCTGTTCATGCATTCTATCGTAGAGTGGCTGGTCTATGGTCCAAATAATGTTAAGTTGACTAGCTGATGATGATGATATGCATGTCATATGTATGTATGTATGTATGTACACACACAGTTGAGTAACAATCTGGGAGTTATCAGGCGCTTTCCCCACGGTTGGGTAATGCCGATGGCTGAACACCGAGTGGGACGATCTAATGTGCCTTATCAGGTGTTATCGAGGGATCAGATTGTATCCTATCTGACCTCTGCGCGCTTTGACCTGTGTGTCACTCACAGCCGATTCTATGCAGCCCTGAGAGTTTTGTTCCCTTACTTTGGGTCTTCGTCTTCTTTAAGGTTTCTTAGACTGCGTTTCAGTAACAACTTAATGCAGAGCTTCTCGTAGTTTCCACTTTAAAATAACTTTATTGTGCTTGGTGTAACGTGCCCTTAATTGTTATCTGTATCCTAAACATTGAGGTTATAAATCACTTTATTTCATTGCTCTTTCTTGCGATGAGCAACCTACAACGGATTCTTTGATACCTTTGTGTTTTAGTATACAACTGTAGTCATCTCAGAAATAAATTTTCGTAGCTATTTGATTCATACGAATGAGGGCACTGTGCGTCCTGGCAGTGTGCTAGCTGTGCCCCGCGGGCTGCGCCGGTGTTGAGGGGACATAACCAAATGAAGCAGGCACTCACAGCTCAGGCAAGCGTGCGCGCGCGCAGCTCTGGCCACGCTGGGGAGGCACGCGGGACGTTAGGGGCAACACTCTATACAATGTTTCCTCATTC
Source organism: Eupithecia abbreviata (assembly GCA_943735965.1). Lineage (NCBI taxonomy): Eukaryota > Metazoa > Arthropoda > Insecta > Lepidoptera > Geometridae > Eupithecia > Eupithecia abbreviata. Next base: position 199,404 of record OX030995.1, read on the forward strand.
AGACCAATGAAGTCTTATTAAATGTAACATCTCTCCCCTAACGAGGGGAGTTATGCCATGCAGGGCAGGGGGGATGGTGGTCGTAGGGGGTGATACAAACAGAAGGAAGCTGCGTCTGATAGGTTCCCTTAGACGACCTATGTGTCGCGGAGGGCGAGATCTGCCTCCTTAGGAAATATTTGTTTCAGGTGTTCTGGATACTTACATGTAGTAATATGTAAAATATCTATCATTGTTATGTATTGTATTATGTATATCAGTTATCTAGGTCCCATAACACAAGTTCTGGCTGAGCCAGGGCCTTGGGGCTAGATTTAATATTTATTTTACTAAGTTGGTTGTTACGACTTTCTCGGGCTGAGTTTAAGTGGTCGATTCTTACGCCGCGACCGCCTCGATATGCATTAATTCGAATTAGACTCGAGGCACAGAACAAGTTTACAAGTCGAACTGTTGGTCCTTTAACCAGAGAATTAATATGTTTCGATTTCTGAATAACCTTACATTATTGTTATGGCTGCAATTAATTACATTTTCCTCTAGTGTCATTTAAGGAGAGACTGATAACAATGAAGTAATGCTAAAACAGGGTAAAACCGCTCGCGTCATTATTTGTCCACCGCTCAGAACATAAATAACAACTTTAATCTATTTAGTTTACGGATTTTGTCCTCCTTCAACCAATCAGGGAGTGGAACATGAAGTTTAGAATGGCTACAAAGAAGGTCATCGCAATCAAACCAAAACAAGAGGAGCACATCCTCCTTATCGAGACACTTTCAACTCTCATTCAAATAAAGAAAGTGATTATCCCAGTATGGCGGCCGCCCCGGGCGCCATCTTGGCAGTATGGCGGCCATTGGAGGCCATTGTGGCTAAATTTGCAGGTTATGGGCCATTGTTCAGAGTTAGAAGCTGCTTTCTAGACAACCGCACCCAGGGCAGCGTCGCCGCCGACGTCATTTACCCTAATGATGCATCCACGTCTCATAGTTATTTCCATAAAAGAATGTTACGAAATAGTTTTCTTTCTCGAGTTGTGGCAATATTCAAAGCAATTACAAGTTAATATCTTAAATAACATCCAAAATGATCTTTTGCATAACCTCTCGTAATAAAAGCTCAATAAAAAACCGATTCCGTTCGAAAGGAACGTTACAATGAATCACATTTCCCGCCATTTCTCCGCGATACGATCACATGATTAGCGCTTGCGCATCCATTGTGCCGAAATTCACACATTTGTCTTGAATAGATCATAATTGCTTTAATTCAATTATTTGTGTGTTCATTTGCAATTAGTTTTATCAAAAAGTTGCCTCAGTTAATAACTCATTGCGAAAAGATAGCAATCGTTATGGATGTTAAATTAACAGATTTATTTAATTTATGGCAATTATCAAAAGAGGTTGGAAAGGAAATTGAGAAATATCACATTCGGTAACTTCTACGTGAGTACCTATGTCAAAATATCAAAGTGCTTTCTTTCCTTTAGACCGTACGAGTATATGACTCTTTGACACGTCACAAAATTCAAATGACTTAAGTAAAACTAGTACATAAAGTGATCGCTTTGATTTTTAGTTCTCTTCAATATTTTCAAGGTTAAAGTGAAGAAGCGAACAGGAAACTGTTAGGAACCTTGTTAGGTTGTTAGTTTTGGAGTTGGAGCAAAACTCACCCTTATTTATCTCATGATATTTTGTAGTAAGTTGTTTTATGTCCAATCATCATATCAGCCTACAAACGTCCACTGCTGGACGTCGGCCTCCACGACACGACTTGCAAATAACGATCCAGAGCTGCCGCCATCCACCGACTCCCTGAGACGCTACAAAGCTGTCAGTCTAATGCTCTCCCGACACTCCGTTCAGCGTTACGAATACAAATCATTTATTGATAACTCTAAGTTACACGTCAAAAAAGGGTATTCAATTATAATTTTTTTGTATATTTACTTAATAAGTTCATAGTAAAGTTTATAGCATAAAAGTAGTTAATAGTATTAGTAATAGTTAGATCGCGGTCGCCAGCCGTTCATCCGCAGCTGTTGTAGAAGACGACCATGCAATGATGATGATTGCCGTGGTGTTGCGTGAGTGGGCATTGATGATAACACAGGCGGCGTGACGCAGAGCGACGTAACGCGCGTGCGTCCGCGGGGAGGTGCTAGCACTTCCCGGTGACAGTACGTACTAAGTAGAGACTAGCTATTTAAAATAAAACATATTGGTAGCTTTATTAGTATTTTTGATGTATATGATACTTATCAATGCTCTCTGGTTTTGGCTGAAAATCAGTGTTTTTGCTTTTAGCAAAAAATATCGCTGAGCCATGGCCTATTGGTTGTACTGCGGCACACACATGTTTACCTACAGTAAGTACTTTAGTGGTCATTTTAATCGCTCGTTTTATTAATTGTTTTATGGTAATTTAGTTTAATATTGTATCTTTCTCTATGTTATTTGTATGTGTGTGTTATTAGTACCAAATAAACGTTTCATCTATCTATCTATCTATCAATAATAAATATTGTGCTAAGCATCATGAATCTTGCGTTGATTAACTATGAACGAATGATCAAATCTCTTGTCGAATAGCTCGTTCTCTCGCCGAGAGAGACTAACTCAAGATTTGAGAAGAAGAAGATTTTGTTGATAATTGAAAAAGACAATAATATAATAGCTACGTAAGAATCCTTGATTACAATTATTTCGTCTGCGATTATTTCCATTATTTTCCAATACTTGACTCTGGCAGAAAAGTGTCCAACCAGACACAATTGCAAATAACAAGGAATCATCATCATCGTAGCTACCACCAGCACGCTGGCTAGTTCCTGAAGTGTTGACCTGTAGACTACCTAGGTAGGTAACTAGGCCAGCAGTGGTCTCCTCTCGGCCTCTCTCTGTCCTCACAACTCCTTGTAAGTGTTCAATAATTGTAAGGTATAATAATTCCGTTGGAATTTGATGTAATTATATTTTTGGTAAATTAACTGAATGGAAAGGCTCATTAGTTGCATTTTGTCGGTTTTTTGGTTAATGTATAAAATTATATTAGGGTTCTTTATTTTTAAAACAGAACCTTCTAGAAAATTGTTTGCTCTTATGTAAGGAGTACGAGTTTCCTTAAAATTACAGTAGCAAAAAAAAACCCATATTTGCCTGTACCTATCATTCTGGTTCAAATTGGTTAAATGTTTTAGCTCCTTCAGAGGTGACGACGGAACCCTGTTTGTAAAATGCAACTTACAAATAATTATAACACTGATTATCAAAAAATTGCCAAAATAATAATATAATTTGAAGCGAGGCCGCCAGAAGGTTGCTTTAATTTCGTTAAAACCGCATCAAGTACGAGTCAGCCGCGTGATGCGTCCGCTGATTGGGGAATTATATTACTCTTTTTATTTTCAGCAAATAGACTATCTGATCGAATTAACTTACAAAAACTAAATATATGCACTTGTTGACCCTCGGCTGTGCATGGTCATCATATTTGTTTTTTTTTAGAAAATGTGCTCAAATTAGAATTTTACGTTCATAAATCAAATGCAAAACTGCTCCCGGCTACAAACATAATCAAAAAGAATCCAGCATAAACTCGGATAGTTTGCGTTGAATAACTCGGCCGCGGGCGAGTGATAAACATCGAGTAGGAATCGATTACGATGAATCGAATCGGTAAGGTGGCTACAGACGATGCGATTTGTTGCTGCGATTTAATTCCTGACACGGGAGTTTGATTTAGATTCAGTGGTACGGTGCCGGCGCCAGCGGTGGGGCGGGTCGGTGCGGTGCGGTGCGGTTCGGTGCGGTGCGGTCCGATCCGGTCCGGTGCGGTGCTACCTGCATTTTCATATCAATGTAATAAATATCTAAGACATTTTATTAGCGTTTTGTTTGGCTCTCGCGATCTTTTTTGGTAGCTCTGAGCCGCCTTCACACGATGGACATGATTTGTCGAATCCAGAAATCCGGAATTATGCGGCATCGTAGAGAAAATAAGATAAGCAAACCATCTCTAAAGAAAAGTATAAATATAAGTCTTTTTTTCGGTAAACAGGACTGCAACCCAACTTAAATTCTGCCTTGAAAACGATAATCAGCTCAGCCCGTTAAATACCGCTAAATACATATATTACATAGGTCGGCCCACGGTTGGTCAATTATTATCGATCGTGTGCTAGCTTCATCCACCAGTCTTCCATATCGTGCGACAATATCTCGCGCCGTGTAAAAACAGCCTTATCTCTTCACTTTCGCCGTTAATTGTGCGGTAAATACGTAATTACTACAAACGCATGCGCATAGAAAGTACCCGAGTTATCCCACGGTGGCGGGCCTTCTGTCTGTCGGCGAGGTGTCGGCCAGTCGCGTCGGCGAGCGATCGAAGGTAAATCAATAATATGGTGACTTCTTGTAAATACTTAATAACTGCACCTTGAAGAGCTATTCCTGCGAGATTGATGGCAAGTGGATGACTAAAGATAGCATGCTATCTGTAGTGCATTCACCAGGGCTATTCCAGTTTTCCTCCCTGAAATCCAAAGAATAAGGGGGAAAATTGAATAAGAAAAACCTGTGAAGGGGAAAACTGGAATGGAGTTTTTTCGATCCAGTTTTCCCCCTCAAGGGGGATTTGTCAGGGGGAAAACTGGAATAAGCCCATTCCCCACACAGCCCTAACTATCGCGGTCACTAGTCCTGAACGAACTCTTGTAAATGATCTATTCACTCGATAATTCGAGCAATCAGGCGCCGGCTGCGAGAGGCTGGGCCATAAAGAACTGGCTTTATTGGTAACAGGAGTTCCGTAGGGTGGACAATGGACATAATCGGTTAATAACTTTAATTTACACACACAAAAGCCAACAAAACATTCAAAATCAAGGCCCAGGTGAAAAAGTGCAAAAAGTAAAACACGTTATGTAGATTGGAACCTACTACCGTTAAATCGTGGGCGAAAGAGCTAGTGGAACTTAAAGCCGAGACCTTCATCTGTAAAAGTTCTTTCTACGAGTAGTCTATGCTGTATATACTTGTATTATATATACTATGTATTATAGTAGTATATTTGGTATGGAGTTGTATGTATGAGGCTAGCGAGGTCGCGTCGTGGGCGCCACCGGTCACGGCGGGCGTGGGCGCCTTACTTAGTACTATTCCCAAAGCAGAGCAGAGCAGGGTAAGCGGCGTAGTTTAGGCTTGTGGCCTATGGCCTACGTAATGTTAAATTGTTTTTCTCATAAAGTTATTTGATAAAATTATAAAATTAGATGTAACATGTGTGTCGTTCAAGCGGTAAGCCTAGAAAGCTAAATGCAAAGGTTTTCAAGAAATAAAATAATAATTAAAATAGAATACAATACCTTACATGATAAATAGTGCGATATAGATAGATATTTTATGTATGTATTACATAGAAAACACTTGGAACAAAAATATAATACAAATCGTACTCACATTTGTCCCAGGAAATCAAATCCGCAACCGAGCGACGTCAAAATCTTTCTCACCATTCTACGAAGAAATATTCACCATTCCATGTAACAAGTACTATATATAATATATAATTCTGCGTAAATGGTATTTGTTGATAAGGCAGTACAAGTTGACCCACTTTGATATTTACAAGTGTAATCCATTTTGTATTTCCGCCTGATAACAATATCTGCATGAGTGTCGCCTTCACCCGCAGCCTTCACCTCGATACAATGCCTTCTCACCTGGATACATATACAGTCGCGTCCATAAAGACTGGGATTCAAAATGACCGCCCATGCTGTTGCGCTTGGATCATAGGTTCATCATTTGAGACCGCACGAGAGAAGCCGGTCTTTCAATGATGTATGTAGGCTTTTACATAGGTGTTGCATATAATATGTATTGTATGTGACTTGTAACAAATGTTATCAATAAATGAACTATGAACTAGTTCCAATCCAAGTTTCTATCTCCGCGGGTCATGGATACATTTTTGATAGATCATAAAATATTTGTGTCGTGTTCCACGATGTGTGCGTGTCTCTAGACAGACAGGCCAAAGACAGGGTGGTCGACGCATGGACAGGTTGCGTCCAGGAGTGGGGGTGGAGTAAAACTATGGGGAAATTTTTTGCCCTTAGTCTCGTAGCTCAAACAGTAGGACCAAGGGCTATAGAATTTGGTATTTTTCTAGAGATAGTCCTCCTGGTAGAACTACGGGTAAAATTACCCTTGGTTCTAACAGCAGGACTTTGCGGTAGGACCACGGGCAACAAGCGTATGGATGACGAGCCAATGGAGGTGGTGTTCCCAACCTCGCTCGAAGGTGAACTTTAAAGATGATATCTTTTTGACATAGAGGGATAAAGACAAACTGACTACACAAAGCCTCTTGGCCTCTCTGTCAAGCATTAAACAAAGTCCTGAGAAGGGACACCACAGTGTGTAGGTAGGTACTAGGTATGTGAGAAGGTTAATAAACTAATTGAAGGGAGCTCTCCAACTCGCAGCTGTGAGTGATTCGACCTCAACTCGATTGTTCGATTACCAGATAACGATCTGAGTCGATTGTTGTAATCGATTAAATAGCTTTGTTTGGGCTCTACCTGCTTCGAAGAGGACGGGGTACTACTTCATCATCAACATCGCAGGCACTACAACTCTGCTGTCCCAAATCAAAACACAGTAAGGGACTTTGAACAAATTTTACAGGAGGGCAAAAAAAGCAGATTTTCCTATGCCTTACCAAACTATGAATCTACAGCTCAATATGATTCTTGAAGATGCAAACATGTAGACAGTTATCATATCTACCATATGATAACTGTCTACATGTTTGCAAACTAAAACTTTAAAAATATAATTCGATGCACGTGGGATCGACGCTATCAATGAAGGAACGCGACGCCCCGCCCCTCTCCCGAAAAGATAGCGGTAATTTGATGTTTTCTCACTAATTTAAACCCTAATTCATGGAGATAGAAACTCAGACGGGTGTGTGCTATACTGTGTAATTTGTAGATGTTATGGTCTTTTAGACATGTTAATTCCCAAATCAAAAACCCAATCCCAATCCAAAACAAAGTAAGTACGTGTGCCTTGCTGTGTTTGAACTGGTAATCAGCTCTTACTAGGTTTTTGATTTGGGGATTGCGGTTTAGTCTGTGCACTTACTAGGTTTTGTGGTAGGTATCGCTATATAGGGAATGGAGCCCTTTATTAAAAACAGGGTTTTTGCATATGGTGGGAATTTACTGTGTTAAAAGCATGGTGTAAAAATCTTGATTTCGACAAAAATGTCCCTTACTGTGTTTTGATTTGGGACAGCCGAACTCCTTTCACGTTTATTTTACCCCAGTGAATGTTATAAAGTTTGTCCAAAATAGAATCCGACCATGTTGTTCATACATTTACTTACATTTTCCTTTCACTGTACTTGCGAATATGTCAAAAAACGAATCTGTCGTAAACAGAATCTGACACTCTCACTACACTACTTATTTCGCTCTAATTATAGAGTACGTAATGGCTATCATTTATTGATTGACGTAGAAAATATTTATAATTTTGTTTGTTTTGTTGCAGGTAAGTCCTCTTGCATAAAGTATTTACAAACCGGTAAAGCAGTTGTATTGGTGAGCTAACAAAAATCTAAAACATTTCAAAATCTCCAAGTTCAGCTACTTTCTGAACAGTATGTAAACTTTGTAGGTTTTATTTAAAATGTAAGTTAAAGTTAAACGTCTAGCCATAGCATAATGTCAGAGTCGTTGTATCTCCCTGCGTGTAGCCATGGTGTAGCCCGAGGCCAAGCTCAACCGTTGTTGCGTAAATCCGCCATGTCGCGTTACGTCGTAAATGTCGCATAGATACTAACTTATAACTTACTAGCTTTTGTACGCGGCTACGCTCGCGCTTTTCTGAGATTAAATAGCCTACCTATGTCCGTCTACCTCCCTGCCAAATTTCATTGAGATCCATTCAACCGTTTAGGCGTAAAGTAAACGATCAGAATTACTTTCGCTTTTTGACATTAGTATCGATTTTCTTAGAATTAATTCACCTCTAAACTAGCTAAATTGCGAAATAGAAGGTCCCGCCTAAGGACACGAATTTAATTCGGTTTCTAGTAATTATTTAGTAAGATGATGCTTACAGATAACTTAGTGAATTCAAGGCGAAGTGTTGTAACTTAGATGTAACTGATAGCTCGGTATGCACTAGGGATGTTGAAAGTAGGTGCTTGAAAAGAAGCTTTAGAACTTGACCTTTAGGTAGCACTTTAATTGAACGTAATAACTACACAGGAAAGGGATATGTTTCGTCAATTACGTAAACCCGTATCTTCCACCTGCTATAGGCATATTGCAGGTGGAAGATGCTGGTTTGATTCCCAGCGAATCCTTCAAGAAAGTGGGTAGTTTAATTTTGATAATGAAAAAAATTTATTTTTGAGTGGGACAATAATGCAATCTTAAATCGATTGCCATGTGATAAACACAATGAAATAGTTTGTTGACTCAGCCTGTGCAGAGAGATCACTTTACACGAGATACAGCATGCATACGTACAAACAAAAACACCTTTCTTTTTGTACTTACATTATAAAAATATACATATCTCATCCCTGCTCTTGAATGTTCTTGCGTGAAGACCGCAACTCGGCAAAGATAGTGTAGGACACCCTTCGGCCAGATGTGATGACGACCTGCAAAAGACTGCAGATAGATGCTGAATGCGGCAAGCTTAAGACTGAGCGATAAGGCCGCCCTTTATACTTCCTTTATTCTGTATTGTTTTCTGTTTTGTGTGGTATATAGTGTTGTAAAGTGTTTTCTATCTTCTATATATCTATTTATGTATCTATCAGTTCAGAAAAGTGACCATGATCAGCATATACCTTGGCTCCACCTGGCCTTCCGTCGCAGTATTGAGTCATAAATGAGAAGCTACTTCTACGATAATGACCAACAATATTCATACAAAAGCCGTGTCGCAAGATCCTCTACTCCTGGCGACGACGAGGTGGTGACAATACGCACTTCCTGCGTTTGTCTGCCGTGGGCAAGTGGGTCGCGGTCGCTTCACTCGCTTTGGATCACGCCTTTGTTCTACCTAGAAATAGCCCCGATAACTCTTGAACACTTTCCATTTTAAAATATCTTTATTTATAAACATAACAATATAAAAGTAATGCAAATCCAGTGTTCATTTATCCAAGACAATATTAAACTTAGATTTACAATCGCTTTTAATCGATATGCGCTTTTTCAAACTAGGGAGTTACGAATTACGTATACCTACCTACATTACTTGAAGGGGCCTGCAGTAGATTAAAAAGAGGACAAACCAGGAACGAAAGGAAAACGAAGAATTGAGCCCCCACATACAACTCTGGGAATCATATGTTGCAATCATTGGTTTCTGAATGATCCAGTCTAGCTATCTGCAGGCCAAACACTAGCTAATAAATAAATAACAAATCAATAATGTTATTTATTTATTACTAGCTGCGACCTGCGGTTTTACCCGCGTTGTGTTAGATATTTTGGATAATATACAATATACGTATGTTTATGAATTATAGCCTATGTGGTTATTCTGATATGTAAGCTATATTATGGTGAAGTTTCATCAAAATCCATTCAGTAGTTTTTGCGTGAAAGAGTAACAAACATCCATCCATCCATACTTTCAAACTTTCGCGTTTATAATATTAGTAGGATTTGTATGTATCTATATATGTATTCTTGTGCACAGGGTACCTAGGTGTGCGATAGGATATCAGATAACATCACCCGGTGGACAGACATTACGAGCCCTACATTCCAGCGATACTTTCGCCCACTCGGCGTCTGTACATTAGGCATTTTGCGTAATTTTCGCCGCCGTACCTAGTTTACAAGCTAGTTCTAGACGTGCCCTAATTTATGCCCTAGAATAACCGGAATAGAGCTGACATTGGGAAATGTGGTGCGATTCGTGAGCGTTGCACAGAGGGGGCCGGGGGCAGGGGGCCGGGGGCAAGCGGGGCGGGGGGACTTCACTCTACTCAGGGGGCGATTTACCTAAGCATGTAATTAGTATTAAGCTTTGTGATCTTATAAAGTCATGAATACGGGATGTTTACATGATTTATCTTATTTTGAGGTATCCAATATTTCGCCATAACTGCACGCGCCACATCAAAAAAATATCTATATTTTTGATGTCTGTCGGTTCCTGCGCCCATTAGTAGAAAACTTTACATGGAATTTAAAAAAAACCAAGTGTGTCTCTGATCTAGCCATGCAATGAACACTTTAGTACACCACCATTCCAACAGTAGGACACCGTGTCCAATCTTCATACAAAACTTATATTAACAAAATAACCTTTTATTGAAAATGCTGTTGAATGTTCTATACTATAGTATAGAACAAAGTCACTTCCCTCTGTCTGTCTGTCCCTTCCCTATTTAGTAGTACCTATCCCCTATACCTATATAGTACGTATCTGTCCCGCTTAGATCTTTAAAACTACGCAACAGATTTTAATGTGGTTATTTAATAGATAGAGTGATTCAAGAGGAAGGTTTATAACCATTTGACACAGAGATTTCCACGCGGGCGAAGCCGCGGGGCGCAGCTAGTTTTGAATAAAGGCATATTATTAGAAGTGATTTTATTATTTAAAGAAAATGAATTTTTAATTTTTTAATATCTATTATAAACTATGTATACGGATATTACCTACACCAGACGATGCGGACAGAAACCAAGCTTTAAGTTAAAATAATGTTCGCTACCGCTACAACAGCGACGAGAAAGTCCTTCGAACCCACAACATTGTACACATCACGTAGATCACGACACACCCGCGGGGCGGTCGAATGATTGCAGGGCGGCGGCGGGGCGGCGGGGCGGGGCGGGGCGGCGGCGGCGCGCGATCGCGGTCGAAACGTCGCAATTGCACTCGCGCGTCACTTCAGGCTTGAGAGGCAAAGTGGCGAAAAGTTCTCGTGGGAACAGTTTCAGTAGATGGTCAGTAGATACTGTACTGGCACATCACGGACCACAGGCCACGCGACGTAGGTAATGAAACAGAGTATGAGTACATCACAATCATGTAGTATATAATAGAAAAACTATTTATTTTTTATATTTATAAGACTTGCACAGAATATAATAAATTCAGGCTAAGAGGTAGGTAGGGTTACCCACCCACATGTGGGCTATTTCTCTCTGGAGCGAAATATTATGAGAATGATAATTTGTCGTGCAGCTAGATGATTCTAAAACAGTTATCATATCACACGAGGCAGGTCAAAGATCAATGGATGTTAGCGTGACGCGTATACATTAGGTATCTTAATTTCGTCACAGCTGTCAGCTGCGATGGTGGTGTAATGGTCAGCATAGTTGCCTTCCAAGCAGTTGATCCGGGTTCGATTCCCGGCCATCGCACATTTTGCTTTTTGTTACTTTTTAATTTGGTTGCATTACTTGAAAATAATCTACATTTTACGGGTTAATTATTATTATAAGTAATGTTTTAAATAATATATCACCAAAATTGTTTTATTACTCTGCTAGCATCTCATGAACAATATGTATCCGGGTAGTGGGTCCTTCCGCGGAAGTCTAAGTGAGAAGCTTGTCTCAGACAATGGCGTCATTAGACGTTTAGTTTGGTCAAAAAATTACTCGCTGGGTGCAGGGAAGTAATAAGGACCAATTGAAGGGGGACACATTTTAATAATGTAGATATGAAATTGGCTTTGTATTTGGAAATCGGCCTCGTAAGTAGTGTAATTGACACCTATGTACTTATTAAGATTATACATACATTGCTGCAGTCTAAGTCAGCTATTTCTTTAATTATTTAAAAAGGATTATTACAGCAACATTAAAAATGATTCGCATTGTTGCCTCTAGTTCATATGAGTCATTCCCCTCATATCGTGCGGAATTTCGCCGCCGCCGCCGCCGCTGTCGCGCGCAAGGTCGCCAAGGCCGTCAAAAGCACGTAAACACTCTCAAGCGTGAAAATTTAGATGCAATTACCACGCGACTGGGAAGCGATATTCGACGTAGCCCATATAAGGGCGCACGCCGCTCAGGGCCAGCGCGAGGCTGGCCCGGGGGTGACTGACTCATAATAAAAATTCACACTATCAACGATTTACGACTTTGATATCCCTAAATGGTATAAATACGGAAGAAAAACATTTAATTCGGCATTTCGGGGATCATTAATGCTGATTGATGGCATCGGCGATAAATTGTAAATTTACTTTTAATCGTATTTCATTCATACAAATCGAATTTAATAAAGTGAGCCTGTCAATTATAGGATTGGACACGGCTGTTGTTCAGGGCAGGGGGAGTCCGCTGGGGTGATGAGCAGAGAGGGGCGGGGAGGACTTCTGAGAGACCTTTCACAAAATAAATCAATGATGGGTTTTATTGTATATTTAACAACGATGAAATTAATAACATGACTTCCCGCTTTATTCTTTATTTTTAACATTGAAATCTGAAAAGATTCTTTAAAGTTACAATTAAAACGAATAATAAGTTGTAATTGTAACAAAATGATAATTACCCGACATTGTATCTACGATCTGTACGCCGGGAGCCTTGCTCCGCGCGCCTTGTATGCGCGCGACCTTGCCGTGTCGCGGCGATCGTTAGCTGATCCGCGCCCTACTTGGACATTCGTGATCCTGATTATTGTTCCTTTTATTGTACCTACCTTCAACTTCTCTGATACAATCTACTCAATTATTGAAAGACATTACATAGTCACGTCCACACTGACACTTAAGTTTACTAGGTCTACAGATAGAACGAAAGGCTAATAAGAAGAATGAGAGATACCAAAGAAAACGGAAACCTTTGCAATAGTTTGGTAAGCTATCATTCCACTCGAAGGTTGGGACCGTCAGTTGCTGAGACCGCAGACTCCTTATCCTTTTCAATATTATGCATATTCGTGATCTGATGGAATGATTGCGTTTCCTATTTAAATGAGTGTCCGGTGACCATTGTCCAGCCGTTGATATCATCTGAGAGATGGGTCAATTAAACTTTAAATGAAATGTCGTGCTCATTGAGCTGTCCGACGCCAAATCGAATTTTAATTAAAGTCGCAGATTGCAATTCACAGGACAACGAAGTCTGAGATTAATATCGTCATTTTGTACTTTGAATATCTGTTTATGGATATCAGAGGACGGGATCCAATCTGAAGTAAATTCAAATGACCTAAAGTATCGCTCAGGCTATCTCGATGGCAGAAATCATTAATTCTACCTTACTATGTCTATACTTAGGTACCTAATCATTTGAATTTTACAACATACCAACTAGACTAGACTGTCAGAAAAGGCATAGTGGAGATATGTGGACAGGACAATCTAAACTCCTTGAGCCAGTCTCAGTGTAGATTTGCCAAAGTAATGAATAAAGCATGACTTCCTAAGTCTTGCTAAGTCCCAAACAGCACCCACGGCCGTTACTTCGCGGCGCAGGCGCAGTCATTAGTCTTGCTGCCGGCACAGCACAATGGGATAGGCAGTCGATTAATCTGTATCTAGATTATTGATAAACTTGTCTGGCGAGCCGCGCCATTGCCGGTGACGGCGATTTATGTGGATGCTTTGATTACATTGTAACCTGAGCAGGTAATGTCAAGCGTTGTCTTACTGACATTTCCCTTCTCTTTGTCTCTTTGAGGGACTACCCTTTGTTATGATAGGATGTTATTTGGGATGGGTCAGTGGGGTTAGAACATAAATTAGGCTATATAACCTTGTTGGCTGAACTTAAAATACAAGGAATAGGTAAGTACACAGTTTTGTGTCTCATGCATGTTTCAGATACAAGCAAACTTGCAAAATGGCCCGGTCTGAATTGTATAACTCAATGTCATATATTTCGAAAGTAAACTAGAGTTTTTAGGGACAAAACTACTTGCCTTACACACCCACATGGTAAGATAGACTTCCGTCCAAAAAGACACGCGAACCCTAGTCGATCAATTAACTAAATAACATGTAAGGTTGATCGTTGCATCTCATGACGCGGCGCTGGTGAGAGTGAGAGTGGTGCAGCGACCTTGGCCCGCCGCGTGCGCGCGCGCCGCCCGCGATCTTTCCGGTTTGCAACAAGAACGGTTGTCGAACTCATTCCGATATCTGTTCCGGTTTGAAGGGCAGGGCTGTGGGGAAATTACACTACATCGTACGGTTACCAACGATATATGAATCGTGTATTGGAAAAAAAAAGTAGTTTTTTCATTAGTAAAGTAAATCTGTTTTAGTTTTTATGGTCTATTAATGATAGTCAGAGAGTGACTCGCACATACTATTTTCGCCGGTCGTTAGTTTGGTATTTTTATATATTTGTTTATCAAGAAAAAAATTAGAGGCTCATAATTACAAATCAAACGACAATTTTCCGCGCTTATTTACCCATAGAATAAATGATAATGAACGGTGAAAATTTCCGTCCAAGCAAGTCGCTCGGTATTTGTGACATTCAGTAGATAGTATAATAGATGAAAACTTATTAGACATAGACATGCATTTCTGCAGTACGAAAAGGATACAACATAATATAATACAAAATATTGGCAATAAAAATATCATATGATGTTTTTGTGTTTACTTGATGATATGAAGAGAGTAGTGGTAGCAGCGAGTGTTGCTGCTACCTGCATATGGCAAGTCAGTCTCATTCATTGGTGATGTCACCGTGCATCGCCAATTCAGGCCGATGTCCGCCAACAGCCGTGTCCGATTCAATGCAGTTGATGCGACTATTTACGACGACGACGGTCGTAACATTAAGATGCCGCTTTTGGACGTAACGAATTGTTTGGACGACGACGCGACGTGATAACGATAAGTTTCTAATTCAAATTTGCAATACCTTATAGCTTCGTTTAGTTTGGATTATAATGTTGTTTTCACCCATCATCTCTTTCATCAGCCGGGTTTATAAGTTAGCGAAATAAACATTTTATTATATTTTATTTATTGTCTGCTCTGGAAGATTTCTCATATTTCAGCAACAATAAATGATAAAAAATAATTACTCATTTTAAAAGCTAGCAATGAGTCATGAACTCAATGAGTACAAATGAGAGTCCCTCGCGTGGGATCGGTGAGAAAGAGCCGTGGGAGGTGTATTGTCAGCCACTCACTAGATGGGGAAATCAATCTTTTTCCATAAGATCTTATCATAGTTAGGTTTCATTAGTTTAGGTTTACGGTGAATGAGTTGGAGCTTAGATTTAAATCTTGTTTCTTAAAATTGTTTTGAGACAACATAAAAAATTCAACATTGATTTAATATAATGCATAATAATTTTATTAGGTACCAAGTCTACCATTGCTAAATAATTGTTATCGAATCAATGATCGACTATTATTATTGAAAACAATGTCACGGCTACTGCCTCCTACTCCTTATTTCCATGAAATTCAACTCGATTCCGAAAACAACAATAAAACCCCGAGTGGACTTGACCCGAAAACAAATGGATAATAATTTGGTGTCCGTTCAAATTATTGAATCTACAAGCGATCATTATTGACGACCGATGTGGCGCGGTGGGCGAAGGTCCGCCTGCGACGCAGGAGGTTGCGGGTTCGATTCCCGCCTCGGAACAATTGTGTGTACGATCTGCAGATATTTGTTCCGGGTGTTCTGGTTGTTTTCTATGTATAATAAAAAATATCTATCTATGTAATGTATTGTATTATGTATATCAGTTATCTAGTACCCATAACACAAGCTCTGCTTACCATGGGGCTAGATAATGCTGTGTGAATTGTCCAGGATTATTTATTTATTTATTTATTATCCGTAGTAAGTAGTCGTTTGTACAGCCGGCCCGTACTACGGAGATCAAACACCGTGTTTACTTTATTGTAAGTAGTTTTAAGAGATAGTAAAACCGAAACGATGGCGTAGGTAAGGGCGTAGGTAGTTAGACGGCGGGAAATATTTTGATGCGGTTCTTAATAATATTTTTATAGCACGTAAATTAACAAAGTCGTTCCATGGAATGCCGAATTGAATTGAATGGTACATTTAAAATATTACAAAAAAGCTTAACTTCTAACATATGTATATATGTATAGTGTATTCTATATATATTAAATGAACTGTACTCAATTCACTACTAGTATTAGTAAGTTAGTACTCATAACAAAAGCTTTGTTTGGGGCTAGATGATGCTGTGTGGATTATCTATCGTTATTTATTCATTTATTAATAATTTATTTTAATAATAATGCTGAACGCGGTTTATTTTGATTTAGTTATACCTACTGGGCATCCCACGGCTGGAGGGGGCCACATGGAGGGATCGTATCTTAAATATTGTACATAAAACATTTTACTGAGAGATTACTTCATTTTGAATTTAAAAACAGTTTAATTGCATTCAAAGATTTTTGAATAATCAGAATTTGTTACCTCTCTGCATTCAGTAGTGTAATGTCCAGTTCGTGCATATTTGACGTTGTAAGTCGTTCAAGTAAATACTTAATTAAGTTCCGAATACGCGGTACTTGATAACTGTGATTTGTCGATACTTACTGTACGCCGTGGCCTTGCGGGCTACTACTTCATTACACGACACGACAGGCGGGGTGCTGTTCACTTTGCTCCCGACTTTTCTCTCCGTTCACACTCTTTGCAAGCTATTTAGGAACTCACCTCCCTATTCCCGCCAGCCACTATTATTATACCCCTGCCTATAATGTACCCTTCTATCCGCTTGGTACAGGTTATTGCACAATTTGAAGGAGCTTTTCACAGGCATTATTATTATGTTACTTAGGCTATACCTACAAACGATACAATCTGGAGCTATTAAGATACTTTTTAATAATCCCAATATAGATAACGTTTCAACCCGCGGATGTTATAAGAATTATGGGAACCTAGCAAAGGAACAACAGCAACTTCTTTCTATAGAATTTTAACATCTCCACTGGTCAGAAATCCGCCTGCGAAGCGTGAATTGCGTGCAAAGATGATTATGGCAAAACCCCTCTTGTTTGAGGAAGATCTGTTCAGCAGTGGACGTGTTTTGACAACAATGTGAAATATAACCTACATACTTACGTATTATGTACTTTGTGTAAAAGCTCGGAGTCAACTGGATAGGGCCCTGCAGAATTTCTCCATCAATAAAATTCTACATTTAAGTGTATATTTGCAGAACCTTAATCAATACATCCCACGGAACGGCATCGACGTTAACTACCAACGGTGCAGTTAACTTAAGAATATAGCATTACAGACAACATTACTTTTTATTGTACCCTCATCTCATCATTATTTGTAATATCCAAATATGTAGTCTTATATTTTACAATACGATTTTGTACACCATTTCCTTGCCGTTTTGAAAGCTCGGGGAAATTAATGTAATATATATATATATATATGAGAAATTTTCGCTATACATATTTATATTACAATTAAATATGAAGCTTAGTCTTAGGCAAAAAACGCCTGTTTGATGTGACCATGGCGCTTATAAAATGTGGCTATGAATTAGTTCGAGAGGTGACAAATTACTTACTAATAGGTACATACGTTTGATTTAAAGGTTTTTTAACTGACGCGATCCCAACACATGTTACAAATATTCACGGCTATTTATCGCATTTTTTTACCTATTTTTGCCGAAGACAGTTCGACAGTTTTACCTGGTCTTCAGAAAACGTTTTATATAGGTATTCATTAAAATTATGATAACCGGTACATCATAGTGTGCAGTGTGCAAAACTTGTAATACCTCACGTCAAAAATTATGCACAATTGCAACATAGTAATTTGTCTAGAACCAGTTCCAGACATGAACACAACCGACCATTATCGCGCTAAAAGGTGTTAAACTAATAACTAACCTTAATCACTGTGAAGCTGCGATTTGCATGTATAATGAATATGAAGGAATAAAGCCATATTGGACTCGCTAGCGAACTCGAGTACATCTACTTATATTATAAACGGTTAAATATATGAACACGTCCTTATTGCATCTCTGTGTACTTGTGCCCCCTCACTGAATTCGTACCACACTAATAGAGTCGGAGTCAGAACTATGCAACATTGACAGTTTCAAATGTCAAGTCGTAAACAAATGAAATGATGTCCCGAACAGAGTGTAGTGTATGTACAAACTGTAAATGGATGTCCAAATATCTAGTATTAGATGTTTAGTGTACATGTTTCAAATTGTGAAATGGATAGCTTCTCTCCGACGACGCGACGTTTGGTTTGCGTAATATCATCATTTCCTTCGAGGTACAACTAACATTCCAGTTCGATCCATAATCTTGAAGTTCTCTCGGCTCTCTTAGATAAAATAATACGAGTACGTATTGCACTAATCTAAATGTGGTTATACCTAACGCAGTTCTTTTGTTGCAGCACGCGAACGCAGTCCGTGAGTCAGCGCGGCACATCCTGTCGTCCCCGCCCCCGGAGTCGGCGGAGGCGCCGGCCCTGGCGGCGGCCCTGCGCGCGCGCCCCCCCGTCACCCTGCTGCCCGCCGCGAAGGCCGGGACCTTCTTCGCCAGAGACAACCTCTCCAACTTCATCGACTGGTGCCGCCGGGCGCTCGGCATCCTCGAGTGCCTGCTCTTCGAGACTGACGACCTCTGCCTCAGGAAGAACGAGAAACATGTCGTACTCTGTCTTCTAGAAGTAGCTAGGTAATATACTTTAAGCAGAAAACAGAGAGGGTGGAAGGGGAGGGAGGTTTCGCCCAGCAGTGGGATTGAACTGAGTCCTAAGAGATAAATTTATTTTGTTTGACTATGACCTATGTACGTTATGTTTATGCCGCGCGCTACGTTTAACATTTTGTTCTAGCTAAGTAATGTAGGTAATATTCTAAGAGTACATTACAAAGATGATGTAATATTGTAGGAAAGGAGCAGTTCTGGGCATGCCGGCGCCGCTGCTGGTGCAGATGGAGCGTCAGATCGAGCGCGAGCTGGCGGGCGAGGAGCTGCGCGGCGAGGAGTCGGCGCTGGGGCTGGTGCCCGCGGCGCCGCAGCCGCAGCTGGTCACCAACGACCTGCGCAGCCTGGACGAGCGCGTGCGCGACCTGCTGGAGCGCTGCGCCTGCCCCACGCAGTTCCCCATGGTGCGCGTCTCCGAGGGCAAGTACAGGATCGGGGATACCAGGATGCTCATCTTTGTCAGGGTGAGTTCTTTACTTGTACGCTCATGGAATGGGTGGCTCGGCTGGTCCCTGCAGTCTCAGTAGATCCATTGCCCAGATACAGAATGGATCTAGTGAGATATTTTATTCTCTGTAGATCGGTTTCCCAATAATTAGGATCTGATGAAAGGGCTGGTCCAGTCACGCCTTCGCTCGGAATGTTTATGGAAGGAAGATAGGCATTCTTTTACTTAGCAGAGGACCCTACACCTTCCTGGAGATCATCTGTGTATAGAGCTCTACAGTTTCGAATGTACTGTATGATTGAGATGATCTTATTAGCAGACTGACTGAAAGAGCAACAATTCAACTACTTCTATTTTTGAATTATCGTAGGTAAGAAATGATTACTTGGTATTTCTTGTCTAGACATTATGCGATAAAGCGAACATCTAACCACAGCAACACGTCTCATCGCACTCGCCACGACATGTCGTCGCCACGATAACCGTAACTCACAGCACTTAGCGAAATGATCCAGGAAAAGGGCATCAACAATTATATTAATCAGAAGTCCCTTGTACGGTGCTAAAGGTCGCCGGACACTTACCCGGCGCCTGCGCACTTGATGATTTATCCGCTGCGATCAAATGACTCATCCGCGGTGTAAAATCATTTCATTTACATAAAGAATTCATCTTGTAAATCAAGCTATGGATCAGCGCCTGTCGTACGGACGGTGACACAAGTGCTATCAACTCTCCAAACAAAATAGTTATTAAAACTTGAAAGCTTCCTTATAAATATGTCATTTTGATGAAACAGCTCTCATAAAATATGCACTAAACCGAGTCAACCTGAAGCAATTTCCGAGGCTTAGTGGGGACGCGAACTTCTTAAAACTTCCATCGATTGAAAGCTTTAGTTCATGTAATATGCCGTAGACCTATCGATTGTAAAGGTTTTCCTCTTCTACCCGCAGTAAGCATTTACCTAGTTCCTAAGAATATTGAAAATGTAGAGCTACATATAGGTGATGCAACTATAAACACTTTCGTAGTATCACAATTTCAATACGATTATAAGTGGGTTATATATAAAATTATAGGCTGGTGGCCCGCATGCGGGCGGTCATCCGCATGGTAGGAAAATAGCCCTAAGGGATAAAACGTTGGTGTTCTTCCAATACAAATAAGGTTCGTAGATAACCCGCTTCATAATGAATGAGTCAACTAGTTGTGTGTCCAACAGTACAGTACACCTCCATAATTAGCGGCCATAGCGATCGGAGGCGAGCAGGAAACAAGACAAAGTTTACCTTTAATAACGTGCTTTAATATCTACCTTGTATGAGAAACTGCCGTTTATGCGCCTGCAAAATATTTCAGAGCAGTTGTAAAAAATATAGTCGTTTTGAAAATAAATAGGGCAAAAACGGCAGGTCTAAATGAGATGTTGGCAACACTATTTCATTTCCCGATATGTCAATTTATAAAATGTTATCCATTTAAAGTCTTCAGTCATTTAAGTGAATTAGTGTCTAGCCTCTCTCCAAAGCAGGCATGTTTTACTAAATGTAACTATTAGAGATAGTTAGCAGAGTACCTAATGGCTAAAGCGAGTCTAAAAACCGCCCTACATCCTGCACATGGCGCCGACCCTAAAAATAGACTCACCTAAAACGGTTCAGCCATCAGCTCACACCAATTTAGCACCAAAGGTCACAGCAATAACGCTTCGATTCCTTTAAAGTCAACCGCTCTATGATTAATTCCGTACCAGACCATGTTTGGTCAAATCGAATTCATATTATCGCAAACTTAGAATCGACCTTAAATCTTAACCAGAACTATATGACCTCCTATTCAAACCAGACAGTTATAAAACCCCGGTCACTTGATTCTGGTCTGTAGAGCCTCGTGACAATTAAATATGGACCTCTAATGGTGAACAGGTGGATGCTGATCAAGGATCATTTTAGGCCGGTGATTGACCGAGCCATATTAAGGGTAGCAAGGCTCTCTAAAGTAATACGGAGGCCATGCTGTACGGAGCTGTATAAGACCTCCAAAGACGTATTCCCACGGCGAGGCACGGGCAGGCTTGTTTGGCGAATAGTTATCGGTTTATTGGTTGTAAACAACATCATTTAGTTGAATAGAGCTCACTAGACGTTCCGGTTCCAGTTGAAAAGGTTACAGCCATAAAAGCTTAGAGGTAGTTCATTAATGACGGACATCCATCAGAACTCAACCAATATAAACGGTCACGTGGCATTCTTGCTCAAAATAATTAGTATAGGAAATCAAGAAGGTAAGATAGGCCAAGATAACAAAATACATTATACTATAACGAGCCCGCGCGGGCCGTAGGAAGGAGAATCAGTAGTAATAGTAATCAGTAGGGAATTGTTTGTAAAATATCTTTGACAGAGTAGCGACTCTATATCGTAGCAGTCCATCTGATGGGAAGCGGTTACCGCCTGCACGGCTCGCCGTATGGTACCGCAGTATGTATGCCTGTAGTATGTTTTCTCACTCCTCTGTTCTTGCAGATCCTGAGGTCGCACGTGATGGTCCGCGTGGGCGGCGGGTGGGACACCCTGGCGCACTACCTGGACAAGCACGACCCCTGCCGCTGCCGCGCGCAGCACCGCACCTCGCTCTCCGCGCGCCTCGCCCGCCCCCGGCCCGACCTGACCGGCGCCACCGTCACCTACGAACGGCCCAGCGACACCCCACCAAGACATGACAACCATGCAAGACATGACACTCCAGTCCGTCACGACATACCCCGACCCTACGACGGTCGCCACAGCCACGACACAGGCCCTACGTCCCTCCCGTACATAAAAACAGAGAAGACGCCAGAACCGAGTCGCGACCGTTACGAATCCCTCCCGTACAACGATATGAAGCACTACCACTCCAACAATCGTCTGGATGCTCCCACCAGTCTGCCGTATCTAGGAGACGTAGACAGAGCTCCATCTCCGAACAGAAGGATTAGGAACCATAGTCCGGCGAAGTCTTCCTCTCCTGACAGGAGAACTAAAGTGGTGGTGTCCAATCACCTGGTGCCGAGTCCTCAGGGCGTGAGGAACAGGAGCCCGCGGCCGGCGTCCCCGGCGCCGCCGGCGGAGAGTGCCTCGGACAACGGCTCCGAAGTGTCTGACGAAGGGTACCGGTCGCTGGGCGTCGTAGCGGCCTCGGCGCAGGGCTCTCCTAGCATGAAGGTCACCAATCGGTACAGTCTGCACAGCCAGAATTCTATTGAAGACGCTGAATTTAGCGGTAAGTTTCTTTTTACGTCAGAACCTAACTAGCGGTAGGACGAAATGGGCCGACAAAAAACAACAGGCTAGGCGTGCTTGATCGTCATTTAAAAGCGATCCTCTTGGTTGTGGGGTTGGTGCGATGGACGCTCGCACCACACTTTGGTGCAAATGCACCTATCGAATGTTTTTAACCAATGATAGTGATGTACTATGGATGTACTCGTAGATGTAAAGGTCTGAGGTGGACGGCTGACTCTGTTAGTGTGTGATTTTGTTAGTAGTTTTGTTGTTTTAAAGAATTTACATGTTATAATCGCCTCTGCAATGAAATTTACTTTAAATGCAATGGAAACACATAGTATTTGCAATGTATTCGCCTGAGTGCAATTTAACGGTAGCCTGGCGCGGTTCCGTTGCGTAGATACTAATGTGCTGGAGGACGCAAGGCATGGACGGGAGCGATAATCCTGACATTTTACCCGATAAAGGATTTTTCTCTTTGTACTCCAAAAAGTAATATTATTAGGTACTAAGGGTTTGACTAAGTGGAGAGTCTACAAGATACAACATTTAAGAACGCTTCGTTATTAATTGTGATCATCAGTTTCTAATGTCTTTGATGTGGCGTCAGAGAACATAACTTGTTAGAATCATAATTTTGCAATCAACTTATCAAAACTATCGATTTTTTTTTAACTTAGGTAAATATCGCTTCATAAACAATCGATTCCGTTTCCCCGCTTATTGCTTAAACCTAGGTTTGCTGAGTACTTAGCCATGTCGTCCGAATGGTCCACTCACGTCGAACACTCGTTTAGCTAACTGTTGCCCCGTTGTCGTGCCCACATGTCCACATGCATGTTTGTGTCAACCATTACATTACAACTGTTTACTTTGCAAATCGTCTCTGCGATATGCGTGCGGATTTGTTTGAACTGTCTGTTAGAGATAGGCTTGTATCAGGTGTGTGTATTCGTTGAACACTATGGCGGTCTGTGGGCACTTTGAACAAGAGTCTAAGCAAGCTATAGTAAACACAGCAATGGATAAATGTTGTAAATGTGAACAGGCCAAGGGTTGATTTAATGAGAATGGCACGCAGTCCAACCCAGCCCTGACCTCTGCAATGTCTTTAGGTTGTTCATAAAGCCACCATTGCCTTTTGTATTACATAGTTATTCTGTACCATTTCTTAAAATACTGCATTAGCAGCGATGCAGCTATCTTGTGACGATTGGCGCGGGGGTTGCAAACAACCCTTGACATAGTTTCTAAGCGCAAAGGCAAAACTGGAATATTTCTTTATTTATTTGGGTTTTAATTGCCGAGAGATTTCTTTGCGCTAGGTAGGTAAACATCTGTATTTTTACAAAGCAATTTTTTATAAACATTCTATCTACCTTCATCCTTAACTTGTACACAAAGAACTGAGCCAGTTCATCAAAACGATAGATTACGTAAAGCTGAATGTGCAACGCAAACAGGCGACCGGACACGTCCTTATTAGTAGATGCAGGAATCTGGCGCTGTCAGAACCAACAAAGGTGTCACTTGCTGCCGCCGTGCCCTAGGCATTCTCCGCGAGCCTAGAATGCTGCGGGAAGGTCGGCGCCTGCTCCGCATACAATGAACTGGCTGGTATCTATTACCCATATCACAAGCTTATTTTATTTATTTATTTATTTTAGAAACAAAATCCACAGCCTATAAAACTAATATTAACATACTTAATTACTAAACTTAAGGCCAATAAAGGATTTACTTTGTATAAAATTAAAAATGACTATCACTATAAATCAAATTAATAAACGCTAAAACAATTTGAATGACATATATAAGAAAAAAAGAATATAAACTAAATTTAAAACAAAAAGAAACATGAAAATTAAAACTAAAATACTAATTACAAATTCAAGTGTTTCAACTATGTACCTAAACTATTACAGCCATACTGTTAACTATAAACACTATAAATTAGGTCATTGGGAATAAGTAAAAACATTACAATTACACTTAATGATAATAAAACCTGCAAAAAACTGTGTACTATAAATTATATATGTTTATAATGTGTATTATATATATATATATATATATATATATATTTATGTCTATGCAATACAAATATACTAATATAAAAACATGCGTCGACCTATAATGATCCACGCCACACTATTAATCCACCAACCTCGTACGCGCGTTTGACTCTACCCCGCCAACCGTACCCTGTTCTAGATTATTTAAAACTAGTAGAACATCACGTTTGAACCCCGGCTTACCAATGTTGAAGATGTCTATATCATTAAATATTTTGTTATAGCTATTATGCAGACGACTAATAAGAGAATGTTGAGCATAGTTAGAAGTAGTATTGGACACAGCGAAAAGTTTAGTTTTGGTATGTCTTGTTCGCTTTTTGGGCACGTTTAAACATAAAACTTTTGAGAGCAATTCGGAACAATCTATAAAGCCATTGCATATGCCATGGAGGAAAGACATGTCCGCTAACTTACGTCGATTTTCGAGACTTGTTATATTATGGAATTTGCACGAATCTCGATAGTCAACAGATCCATAACCACGGAAACATCTATAATTGAGGTGTTTTATGAATTTCCGTTGAATGCCTTCTAAGCTTTGCGTGTATATGAGATATTGTGGATTCCATACTGAGCTACAATATTCCAGGATGCTTCGAACATAACAGTAGTACAGAATTTTTACGCAGCTAATATCTGAAAAAGGGCGACTGACTCTCAGTATGAAGCCTAAGCTTTTATAAGCCTTACAAACTACCGAGTCCACATGTTCAGAGAACGAAAGCTTTGCATCTACTACCACTCCAAGGTCTCTAATATAATCAAGTTTACCTATTTTGATACCATTTATTAGATAATCAAATTGCAATGGCAGCTTTTTCCTTGTAAACGAGACATAGGAGCATTTACAAACATTGATAGCCAGACGATTCCTACTATAGTATATTGCCAGCCTGTCAAGAACTTTCATAAAAATTTTAGTGTCATCTGCGTACATCAGGAACCGTGCGTGCTGTAAACAAGAGCCGATGTCATACAGGTAGGAAGAGTATAGAAGAGGAGCAAGGATGGATCCTTGGGGCACCCCAGAAGGGATGGAAACAAAGTCTGAACAGAAGCCACCTACAACCACCGCTTGAGAGCGGTTTCGTAGATATGCCTCCATCCATCTTAACAAGTTTCCGCGAATGCCGAGCTCGTAGAGCTTATGGAGGAGTAGGATGTGGTCTACACGATCGAATGCTTTTTCAAAATCTGTATATACCACATCCACTTGAGAACCACCATTCATACTATTGGCAATATGGTCAATGAAAACGCCCAGGTTTGTGCTCGTTGAGCGTCCCTTCATGAAACCATGTTGTTCTTCAGGAATTGAAG
The DNA here is from genome assembly GCA_943735965.1 of Eupithecia abbreviata. Lineage (NCBI taxonomy): Eukaryota > Metazoa > Arthropoda > Insecta > Lepidoptera > Geometridae > Eupithecia > Eupithecia abbreviata. The sequence goes on from OX030995.1 coordinate 225,269, forward strand.
TGGATATAACTGGGTATAAGTGCGTGTGAACAACCCTTTCAAACACTTTACTGATGACATTAATAATGGAGATGGGACGATAATTTTCAATTTCAGCTTTTGAACCTTTTTTATGTATAGGGACTATATAAGCTTGCTTCCAGATGTTAGGAAAGCAGCCATCTTTAAGACAACGGTTAAAAATTAAAGAAATTGGAGTGCACAATGTGTCCGCACATTTGACGTAGAATAATGGAGGAATATTGTCGCTCCCAGCTCCCTTTGTAACATCTAAGTTTTTTAATAGTTTATTAATGTCTTCGGTACTAACATGTATATCGTGAATAGTGTTATAACAGTTATCATGAGGCTCATTAAGAACGTAGCTGTCAGCTGGCTTATTAAAATTTTTCTCGAAATACTGATTAAACCCTGAGCAGATATCAGTTTGAGTACTAAGCGTCACATTATTACAGGACATTCTTTGAGGGTAATTCGATTTATTTTGCCTCTTAGATTTAACGAAGGACCAGAAAAACTTAGGATTCGATTTAATTTTATGCTGAGAATGATTGATGTAATTCTTATAACATTCGTCCTGAAGTGAAGTGTCCTGAAGCTCTGCTTACCATGGGGCTAGATAATGCTGTGTGAATTGTCCAGCATTATTTATTTTTATTTATTTAAATTTATTTACCTTAGCCAGGAGGCTAATAAATCTGCCTTTGACGTGTTTGGCCTCATTTAGTTCTTGTTGTTGCTTCATATCATAGATAAGTAGATAAACATTATCATGAATCTTGATAGCTATCCAATCGTTTTACGTCGAATTTTTGGTTGCCTTTCGGCCTCCTTCAGATATGTATTTGTACAGCTAAAATATTGCGCTATTAGGTATGCATAGTCTAAACAATTTTCTGTAAGTGACTTATGGAAACTCTTGTGGGTAGTCCGTCGTTTGTGGCCGGTCGTGTCCATTGTGTGCCGTTTACGATTTGGTGACATACATGTGTCGATAACCTGATTCTGTTAGTTTTGCGTCATCAATCCTGCTGCTTAAGAGCTGCTTTTGTCGTTTAGTAGAACTGACGGCTTCAAATGTATATAGACTCGGTCCCACTCATCTCTATTCTAAGAAAGTCAGTTTATTTGCATTTAGTACTCTTCTTGCTTATGTTCCACGAATGCTGCGCCCGCCCGCTCCATATGAGGCACATCTTTGTAACGTGAAGCAGTGGCGGTGTTGTATAAAAATAATATATCGTCCTGGTCCTGTCGTCCAGCTACCACACTGGCGTGTTGCTATCCAACCTTTCATTACTAGCATTTCGTTTATACATAAACTCTTCGGAATTAGGTGGGTAGGTAATTATCCTCGTCTAGGATTATATCGTAAACGCCGCGCAGATATAAGCAGATATTATTCCCAGATATATTATAATCCCAAGATGTCACCTACCTAACATCCTACGATATGATTATATCAACAAATCAGCAAATCCATCTGTCCAAAAAAGGCGTCCATAATTGGTCAGGTCGCGGTCGCGTGGGACGCATTAGTACCGTGTGACAAACTAGCCGCGCCGTGTAGGGACAGGAATGCGCACGCGCTGCGGTTTACAATTCGGAATGGCATTAGGTTCCTTTGAATGCGTAAACCGAGAAAAAGGCTTATTTAGATCGGATTTTAGATATTACAATCGACTAACTGAAATTGAACTTTTTCATCTTAATGTCTCTCTTCAACCACCCCCTAAGCTGAAGCTTCAACATTGACAAAGAGTGTGCAGGATCTGAAGATCACAGCCGCAATTTTCCTCCGCTTGATTGTATCCAATTTGCGACTTCCATAGACGACGCGACGAGATATGTTTAATTTAATCGCCCGAGCCTTTTCCGCAATATTCCCTTTTAAGGTTTATTACGTCGAGTTTCCTATTCCGCGTTCAAGCTCGCTCGTGGAATGCTCGTGTCGTGAAACTGTTTATTTTTGAACGTCCACTCTTGTGTGGACGATTTATTTACTCGTAGCAATGAGGAATCTTGACGCATCATATTTCGCATCCATAAGTATCTACTTTCTATACTAATCATATAATTGCGAAAGTGTTTCGAACGAATCTTAATGTATTTTGGCAGGAAGAGGGACGGTACCCCAGGGAAGGACATAGGCTACTTTTTAAAAGCGCCTACAGAGCCGCCTACAGAAACTGATGCTATAGTTAGGTAGTAGATTTAGATTTATATTAGAATATATAATAAAGTATATAATACTTAATCATGATAACAATGAACGCTAGATTTTTTAATCTAGTTTAACAATATTTTTTTTTTTTTTGTATTTGGCTGCATATTGAAGAACATGATTGTATAACACGACATATCTTTAAATGGTGGCGATGATCATTCGTCCACTGAACTATTCCATCGCTAACATAATTATCTCACTATTGCTCTCATATTACCTTCTTTATGTAATAACAAAGATCTCTTTTGTCCTTTTTCCAGAGCGTCTCGACCAAGAAGACGGCTGTCCCTCGGAGAAGGAGCGCGACCACGTGAGCCTCAGCACGGGGCTCCGCAAGACTGACTTCTCCGAGACCTTCTACGGAGCGCGCAAGCCCAGCTCCATCGACGACAAGTCCAGCCGCGGGAGCCCTGACCGGATCCCCGACAGCCACAGCTCTCCCAGCAAGAGCCTGGCCAAAGTGGAATCTCCCAAGACTGTGAGGAGTCGCCAGGCAAGCAGGATCCCCCACTCTCCAGTCAGGAACAGAACTCCCAGTCGCGGAAACACCCCCAGCCCCAAACACACCGCCCATCCCACCCAAACTTCCCCCAAACTTACCCCAAAACTGCCTCCCAGTGCGCGGAACACCTGGAGTGGTCGCACCGCACCAACTCAATCAAAAGCTAAAGCCAGGCCTGCGATAGGAGCCGATACTTACGAAAATCCCAACAGGTCACCTAAAGCTAAACCTAAGGTAGCCAGTCCAGCTCCTTCAGAAGCATTCAAGCGAAACTCACCTCTCCGAGCCAGCAGCGCCACTCTCCGCTCCCCTTCAAGTCAGAAATCTCTCAGCCCTCTGCTGGAACAGATCTTGCGTTCTACAGAGACTGCTAAAGATGACGCGTCAGTTCTAGAGAAGATGAAGGAGATTATTAGAACGTATTCAAAAGGCGATGACTCCTTATCCCGGACGAGTTCGAAGGACTCGGACTACGCAGACTTCACATCGGCGTGGGTGATGTCCGACGGCAAGCTGGAGCGGTCGACCAGCACGCGGCAGCTGGCGGCGCCGCGCAAGGAACGGAACGGTCCGTCCCGGATCCCGGCGCCGGTGCAGCTGGCCTGTCGCCGCTCCAGCTCCACCACGCAGTTCCCACTCACGAGCATGTGAACTCCTTCCCTCCGACCACCCGTTCTTAGCACTCGTTACACTCATAACTGTATCACTAATTACTAAGGCTCTTCGAGTCGATCCTCGTTGCTGAGCGTAGGAAGGAACCTAAGTCTTCCATAAAGGGCATACAGGCTGGGACCTTTATGACTTTTGTTGAAGACATTTGTTTGCAACGAGACCGATCTTCGATAAAATCTCATGCTGGATTCCAGTGCTGAGTTTTTACTTTGACACCAACTCAAAACCTACAATGGTTCAATAGTTAAATGAAAACGAATGTGAGATGCACAAAGGAACGTTAGATTGGGGTCCTTCGAATACAAACCGGTAAGGTTTGGGGAAGGTCCCGGCAATCTTGTGGGTTTAGAAAGAGCTAAAAGAAGTGGATAAAGAAGAAGATAATTTAGAAAGCAATGTAGAATATGATCATAAATCATTAACGGTAGAGCTGATAATCCAGTGTTGAGTTGAATGTGCTAAATCGGTGGAAAACGTGGCGAAGTTGTGAATAGAACTGACACTCACTGAAGAGTGACGAGTCAAATGATTCAGTGTGTTCTGAAGTGTATGATAGATAAGATTTATTGGATACCGTCATATCTGCATATAGTTAGGGACCTACCTAGATAATGACTCGGTATCCTATCTGTGTCGGCCTTTTGTTCTACGAATCCCAGTATCATTTTAAAATTGATTATATTTTTGTAAAGTAGCATACAATGTGTATACGTTCTTCTGTTTAGTTATTCAATATATGTTGTTTTAAATAATATTTTATATACAAGAACGTTTTAATTGTTTATAATCAGTTAGTTATAATTTATGAAGGGTTTTATGGATAATTTTATGTGTTAATGTATTAGATATTTAAGTTTCGTCTAAGATGCATGGTGCTAAGGAAGTAGTTCTACTTTATTTTATCTTTATTTTATAGAAAATATGACGATAATAATTCAGAAATAACTGTAATATAAGTAGATTTTGTAGAACAATTATAATATAGAGTTGTGGAGAACAGTAGTGTATGTATGTAGGTATAATGTAAGGATTTTCATATTTTTCATCAATTGTATGAATTGTAAAAACTACTTTGGCTCCATATAAGGAACCGAAAAGTTATATATTATCCATATTTAATCATTTTGTTTTGATTAAACTAGCTTTTTCTGAAAGGACTAAGATATAATTATTTTGGACCGATTTTACGTCGGTTTTTAATAATTATAACTTTTTGCTGCATTTAACGAAATTTACCATTCCAAGAGCGAAGCGAGCCGGGCAATTGGCAATGACTTTATAAAAAGTAATCTCATATATGTGTAGGTTGTGAACAGCTAGAGCTTATAAGACAATTATACATATTATAAGTGACTAGATTTTAGTAATACGATCCATTTTCACTGTCAAGCAGAAACATCCATGTTCGTACCTCATCACATAAGCATTATGATATATCTTATATTTTATAATTGGAATGTTCACTTTACATTGTCATCGAACCGTCCGTCATTTTACTAATTTATCTTAAAATATAAAATTGTAAAACAACAATTACCTATTGCACATGGATTCACGCAAATATTTGTATTTACCACACGAAATACGTTTCTGTATTTCTTTTTTCATTGAAATTATTTCATTCTTTAAATTAAAGATTGAAGTTTAAATAGTTTTAAGAACATATATTAGATTTATGTTTTATAAAGCTCTACTCTCATGATTATTAAAACACAAAAATAGTAATTGTAAAGTGTTTTTATTATCTGTGTATCTATAAGTTAAACTACTTAGAGATTAGGTTTATGTACTAACGATCAGGTTTATGTACTAACGATCAGCTGATCGGACATGCTCATGCACGCTATTATTCTACACTATAAAAGGCCAATATTAAGCGTCAATATTTTAACAAAAAAACTTAATTTCCTGATATAAATACATTCTTTGGCGTTTAAAAACCTCGACACAACTTTACCTTTCAGTAGATGAAAGATTTGTTTATATTTTATTGACTGTTTAATATTGGTGTATGTTAGAGGCTTAGATAATTTGTTTTATGAACGTTTTGTTTTGTATCTCTGAAGGTTACCGGTGACCATGCCATAGATATTGTTATTATGCACTGAATAAACGATACGACTAAAACGATTGTTATTTTAATACTGAACGCTGCGCTCTATCAGTTCGTATAAGGAAGGTCTTCGCAACATTACCCAACACAATACATAGGTATGAGTGATTGATATAAAGCAAATAGACTGATCGAAGGGTATCAAAGCTAAGCGTAAAAAGCACAGTGAAAAGCCTTCGGTATGCAAGGCTTTTCACTGTGCTTTTTACGATGCCTATAACTTTTCTTATACGTGCAGAGTTCTCTCTTTTGATTGGATTTCTTTACAATGTGACTTTTGAAGGACAGTTTTTGACGACAATATGATTCATTTTGTATTCAGTGACTTATGTATTATTTATTCGTAGTACGGGTTTCTAAAAGTCGGTCATCACCCGTATAAAAAATTACTTTATGGTTCTATCATCACGTCTATTGTACCAATGAATGACATAATGTAGTTTGTCATTAATGACAGCGGAAGTCAGTTATGTAATGTAGGATCAGGATCCTTTTGTCATAACAGTTTTATGTTTAATGTTTTTTTGTGTTGTTCTGTCTTCAATCCACAAACATGTTTCAACAATCCATTTAGTAAACTCAGTTTAATGTTTGATCATGGACCACTAGATGCTATGAAAACTGCCGTCAAACCATGAGAAGTGTTTCACTAGGAGACAGAGTTTTTTCCTCGTTTCTACCGGAGGGTCTCCCGCATAACCTTTCATGTGCTGTTGCCTTTGTTCTCTTCTCTCTGCTAATACAACTCCTGCGGCACGCTATGGAGCGGGACGCCGTCCTGTTGGGGGTTCTGTTCTATTTCATACTTATCGGAATAGGTGAGCCCTTGGAAACCTACTTCTTCAATGGTTTAGAAATACTTATAGGGTCTAAGAATATTAAGTGATTCGCCAAGGATAATACCTAAGCCGCAATAATCCGTGGCAGGCGTGGCGTTAGAATTGACCCCTCCAATCTGCAAAATTATTCATTCATACTGTAGGCTCACAGGGAACCGATTATCCCTAATCGGTTCCCTGTGAGCCTACAGTATAAATATTTAGGGAATGAAGCTCCTGCCCTCCCGGGCAGGAGCTTCATTCCCTAAATATTTCACACCTCCACTGCGACCACCAACCTGCCTGCCAAGCGTGACATGGCAAAACCCTCCTTGTAGTTCTACAAGTTTGCAGGCAGTATAGCTCTGCTTACATTCTCAGTAGTTGAGATATGGTATGAATGGACAAAACTGCATACAACAAAACATTGTAACCAAAGTCTACTTCACTCGGCAACTCAGCTCATTACTATAAAAACGAATCTTCCAACTAATATTATAAACGCGAAAATTTGTATGTATGGATGTGTTTTACTATTTCACGCAAAAGCTACAGAACGAACAGGGTTAAATGTATAGGTACCTACAGGAAGTTCCAGGCCTGGAATCAAAAGTTTTCTATTTTTTATACCATTCCATCCCATCAGTTCTCATGGGATAGAAATAACCTCAAAACATTTCCTTAGAAACTGTGTGGGGTTGGGCAGAAACTAGTTCCTAATGAGACAGCAATAGTTTCACATGAATTCAATTAAAAGGTTTCAAAAACTTTTTCCGTTACGGTATTTGCAAACTCATGTTACCTACAGTTGGCGTGCGCAGACTAATGATCTCATCCTAACTTGCAGTGGTGGTTGTAAACGAAGCCTTCTGCAAATCATTCTGTATGAGGAACGCGCGGCGACACCTAGCGATGGCGCGCCAGAGCGACTGCGAATCCGAGCTGGTGGTGGACTGTCCCGGCGCCGTCACCAAGCAGCCCAGCCGGGTCGACGGCAAGGGAGACGCCTGCTATAGGGAACCCATCTAGGCTGTCATGTTATTGTAGCTGACCATTAAATCTGTATTCGTCTAACAATGGTTTTACTTTTAGTGTTACAAAAGTGATTTAGACCGAGATATTTACCATGATTAGATTTTTGAATTATCTAAATATTTCGGTATGGTTTCATGCGCCACGATTCCGAGTAAGTTTTTATTGGCAGACATACCGACACACTTTTGTGTCAATAACCATGATAGTTTCAAAACGTTTAGTGTTCTTTCACAGACCAAGTCCGTTTTATGCCTCTATGTATAGAGCAAAGCTTTCAAAAACGAATACATACATAATTGAAACGTGGAAGAGCGGAGGATACATACACAAGTATTTCCATCATATTAAAACACTAGCGGACAGTCCCGGCTTCGCACGGTTTTAGTACGAATTCCTGTTAACTTTTTTGAAAATATAATGTAGTCTATTCCCAACAAAAACTTGAGAAAACTTGAGAATTGGATTCACCTGAATCATTCATTCCCAAGCTCATGTCCAGTTGAAATCCTTAGACAATACCGAAAACATTATGACAGTAAAGTTCAATGGTAATGGTCTTGAAGTTAGATAATAGGGCTGCAGCTCGTAGCAAGGGCTACGAAGTTCTTCCTTCAAAAGATTTTTCTTAGAGCGTTTTTCGGCTTTTCTTCCACCACTCCGTTCTATATTATGAAAATTATTGAACCTACTTCAGAATGGAAATCGATGTCTATGTCAACTCTACGTCAATTTAACAATTTAACATCCGCTGGAAATACAACTCAACATGATTATCGCTAAAAATTTGTTTCTATATTATTTTAGAGAACGTTTTTAAATTGTAAGTTGAATTAGAAGGCAGCACAGAGTCATCCGCGGCCTGCAGAATGGCTAAAGTTAATTTCTCGACGATTGACATGATCCTCCAGACGGTTATCAACAACGTCATGCAGACCATCATCTTTGTGGTCATCCTGTACGCGCTGGTGCTTGCCGTGCGCAAGATGCTGTACCTCGCACAGGAGCCGTGTACCCCGTCCCCGCATCATGCCAGTGAGCACAATCATTTGTGCAGAACTATGGAACCTTACTAGAATGGAAATAATTATGACACTGGCAAAACTAAGAGAAATCTATTCGGTCTGAACTGAACCTATGCATAAAGCAAAGACCTGGAACAGCTTGGGAAACTATGACTCCCAACTTTCTATCTTGTTAAAAATGCGTGAATCAAAAGGCAAAAGCTAGTTAGAAAAACTTAGTTCTATCTAATAATATAAATACCTATGTGTAGATAATTACATAAGTAGATATTGTAGGTAGATATATAAGTTAGTCTGAGCTGGTATTTCTGCACAGGGACACCGAGCATCGATCTTCCCTACATGCCAGACATGCAGGCAGTCAAACAAAAGGAGATATCGCAACTAGACATACTTCCCAGAATACCCTAAACATCGCAAGTTTTTGCACTGGCTCAGACGGAATTGGCTTTCAGGTCATAGGAGACCTCGTTAGCAGCCGCCGCCGCGCCGCGGCGAAGACCTTTGCTTCAGAGCTTTCAAAGGTGCGAGGAGTAAGTTTCTGCTCCTCCTTTTGCTAAGTCAGGTTTTCGCCGAGTGGTATAGATATTCTATCAGGAGAGCAAGCGTCGCTACCAACGAATAGAAGCAACAATGATATAATCTGATCCAGAGCGACTTCACACGTGGTTATTGCCAAGTGTATTGTTGTTTTATTTCCATTTCTTCTTTGTCTTTGGGTTTTCGAAACACAGAATTCAACGATAACGTACATTTCTGTTGTAATAATTTATATTCCCTTTGTACGTCACTGTCGAGTCATCTGTCCTGGCGACAGATCAACGTCATAATTCTAAATAATATTTCAACTAGATACCCAAATTTCAGCAAAATGTTTCAAAATTACAAAGTGAGGTAGGCAAAGGTAGCCGGCACCCGGATAGTGATGGGCGAGTCTATCACCGTCGAATATATGCTTGATAAGGTGTTCAAGCACGTCTGGGAAACCGTGTTCTTCGTCATCATCTTGTTCGCTCTGGTCATCTCCATCAAGGGCATCCTAGATCGCCGCGCCTGTCCGGAATTGCCTAGACAATGTTGTCGATAAGTACCGCCTTATAGGTATCTTACATCTCGACTATCTTCAATCTAGCCTTTTATTAGTAAAAGGACACCATTAACAAGTTTCCCCCGCTAGACCTTGTGTAGCCCTAAAATGCGTATTTCATAACTCTGCCCTCCTTATAGCAAATGCAACTTGCAAAATGGCAGTTTCGAGAAAAACGCGGTAATCATATTTTTGGGTATCTTTGCAGTATGGCCATGATAAATAACTTGTTAGCGTATCTAAAAAACCAGAAAAAAATCAAGCTTCCTGTTGACATATTTTTTTCTTTACTTTAAAGTCCCATTTAAATAAAATGCGGCTTGCTGCGTTTCCATCTACCATCTGGGCTCATGAGAATTGCAGGGTCACTCAGGACAAATGCAGCATTAGAGTTTATTACTGCGAAAACAGCTAGTACGTGTTGGATACTGTATCTTTAGTTAGCATTGATTTTCTATTTTAATGCTTGGTGCTAGTTAAAAGTGTGGGTGGGTAGTAACTTCTATAGGATATTAAGTTCATAGGAGACAAAATAAAAAAGTTTTTATTAGAAAAAGTTATACTATATTTCAAGGAACAGTCAATGACAAGGACTTATACCACAATGAAGATAATAATATTAATTAATAATTAAAACAGTCTTTAAAATTCACTTGAGTACGAAGTTTGACTTTTAGTCTCACTATTAGTTAAAATATTTCTATCAAAATATCATATTAAATATCAATTAACATAAAATTAGGAACTATTTAACAGTCTGTCTACTTATACCACAATGAAGATAATAATATTAATTAGTAATTAAAACAGTCTTTAAAATTCACTTTAGTACGAAGTTTGACTTTTCGTCTCACTATTAGTTTAAATATTTCTATCAAAATATCATATTAAATATTAATTAACATAATAATTAGGATTTTTTAGCAAACAAAGGTTTTATCATAGCAAAAATAATAATTATTCTAAAACATAACATACTTTGTTGTTATAGATATAGAAGATGGACAAACTACTGGGTTTTTCCACCTTCTTTATCTATAACAACAAATTGTATTAAAGTATTAGATAAAATCTAGTTGTCTGAGTGAAACTAGATTGAAATGTATCTAAATATCAGCCATAATTATCAAGTTTTCCATAGTCAACATGAAAATCGGAAAAAACTTACACGAACGTCTTTAAAAAATCTAAAAATATAAAAATTCTAAGAAACAATCAAGGTTATTTATGGATAAACCAAAAATAAAAACAATAGTTTTGAAAGTAAAACATGGTAACACTTAGGATTATAATTACTACTATTCAGACTCTCTGTTCAACGAGATCAATTGAATTGTCATTTACGGGTAGATTTTCCCAAAACGTATCAAATCTGATTTTCGGTATTATATCACTTAATTTTTTAAATATTCCTGACTTCCTCTCTTGATCTATTCCACGAGGTTAAGTGTTTCGAATAGCACAAGGTATTAAACTCTGTTTAACTAGCTTGTTTTTGAGGAAGTCAATTTCTTTCTCATTTCCATCATGGGCAGCTTTCACAAAAATGCTCATATTATTTCTACGTACCTCAACACAAACCATATCTCTTATGTATGTTCTGTCATCAATCATCATACTTCTTTAATTTATGTTAAGAAGAGTGATAGATAGATAGATAATAGAAAAAAATATTCTTTATTGCACACTAAAATGACAATGTAAAATAAAAACTTTAAAAAACTAGATACAATTGGCGGTCTTATCGCTCAAGAGCGATCTCTACCAGACAACCATGGATGGATAGGATCGCGGACAGTACCAGGGGATCTGTGTGTTTGCAGGTTATACATACATTATAAAATAAAATATAATACTTATAATACTTACATGGCAATATACTACATACATATCATAAAATATATATGCTTATACTACTTATATACATAGGGATTCAGTTGTGCATTAGTGTCAGCAGGACAAATAGTGCTCCTTTAACATAGTTTTAAAGGTTGGTAGCGACTTAGCACGCCTCACCGAAACTGGTAATGCGTTCCATAGTTGAACAGCCCGGGCAGTAAAGGAATGGGCGAAGAAAGAAGTAGAGTGAGCTGGTACTTGCAGCATAAGGGTTGCCGAAGAGCGCAGAGAAAGAGTGTGAGAAAGATGAAGAAAGGTGAAACGCTCTTTGAGATAAGGGGGTGCAGAGGCCAGAAATAGAATGTTATAGAGAAGAGATAGGATATGAGAATTACGGCGAAGCCGTATAGGTAGCCACTTGAGCTTCCTGCGAAATTCCGAGACATGGTCATATTTGCGCAAGCCAAATATAAACCTTATCCCGACATTCTGCAGGCGCTCAAGTTTATCCAACTCAGTTAGATCAAGAAAGGAAGAATCGGCATAATCGAGAATTGGAAGGAGGAGAGATTGTGCAAGAGAAATTTTAGTGGCAATGGGTAAAAAGTTACGCAGCCTTCTCAGTGAACCAGCGGAAGCAAACATCCTACGGCTGATTTCAGATATCTGCGGTCCCCACGACAGATTTCGATCAATGAGAACCCCTAAATTTTTAACAGTTTCGCTTTGCGCGACAGGAATCCCATTAAATATAACGTTTGGAAGACTGCTCCAATTTATTCGAGCAATCATCTGCGAGCTTCCTACTGTGATCACCTGCGTTTTCGCAGGGTTCACTTTTAAGCCAAAGCTCTAACTCCAGTCCAAGATACAAGCTAGGTCTTCATTGATGGTAGCAATAGCAGACGATAGCTGATCTACCGGAGCCTGCGTGTATATTTGGAGATCATCTGCATAGAGGTGGTACGATGACGTAATGTGGCGAGATATGGAATTTATGAAGATAGCAAAAAGGAGAGGTGAAAGAACGCCGCCCTGAGGGACGCCCGCAGAAATATCGCACCAAGACGAGCACTCATCATCAATGCGAACACACTGCCGACGCCCGTGCAAGTAACTGCGAAACCAATCAATCACTGCTGGAGATACGTTAAGAGAGCGTAAAATTTCAAGGAGAATTTCAAAATCTACATTGTTAAAAGCATTGGTAAAATCGAGTAAGCAAAGGATAGTAACTTTACCATCATCCATACCACAGCGTATGTCGTCAGTAATTTTGACTAGAGCGGACACTGTGCTGTGGCCTGGGCGGAAACCGGATTGAAAAGGCTTAAGGAGATTATTCTTGGATAGGAATGTGCTTAGTTGCTGGTGGACAAGGCGTTCCAGGACTTTGGACAGGAAAGGAAGAATAGATATAGGACGGAAATCAGATAAATGAACAGGCTTCGATTTTTTAGGGAGAGGAGTTACCTGGGCTTTTTTCCACGCAGATGGAAAAAAGCCAGTGGTTATGGAGGAGTTAAGGATATGTTTAACGGCGGGTCCTATTTGGACAAGAATGGGAATTATCATATTTCGACTAATGCTATCGTTGCCAATAGCTTTAGAAGAAATAGATGTAACAGCTCTCTTAACGTCACAGTCCGTGAACTGATTAAAATGGAAAGGCGAGTAGTCAGGAATCGGTTTAGAAGAAAGATTAGTCAAAGTTTGCGATTTCAGTTGTATATCGAGATCGGAAGTTGTGGAGAAATGTTTGTTAAGAGAATTTAAATCAAATTGTGAAGGGATTTTGGTATGTTCTTTAGATTTACCGATTCCTAAAGACCGTAAGAACTTCCAAACCTTAGCAGGATCAGAGTTCTCTACTGACGTATGGATATAGCGACGTTGCGCGTCACGACACGCTCTATTACAGTGATTCCGGCGATCTATGTATCTTTCTTTGTTCAACTCGGTATGTTTACGCTTCAGTTTTGACTTAGCTACACATTTCTGAGGCATAAGTGCTTTAAGCTCAGGTGTGATCCACGGCGCAGGAAGATGCTTGAGCTTTATCTCTCTGAGCGGGGCATGCTTGTCATAAAGGTTGATAATAGCTCGACAAAATATCTCTACTTTGCAGTTAATTTCCGGTGCAGCAAAAAGCTCAGACCAGTCAATACCATCCGCATCAAGTAGTAGCTTCTCCAAATTAATTCCACTAAAATTTCTCTGCAGAAGAACTTGGGGCTTGGGCTTAGGAGGGCGAATTTTGTATGACATATACAACATGTCATGGTAAGAGAAAGCCCCTGCTTCACATTGACCATGCTTGGCCACATGAGCAGGAGATGAAACTATAATTAGATCAAGTAGAGAAGGAGATGAATTTGGGAAGAAGTGAGTAGCATTTGTAGGAAGAATAGACATGTTGCACCCCCTGACAAGAGATTCAAGAGTAGAGGCCCGACTGTCTTTCTTGAGTAAGCAGGTGTTAAAGTCACCCATAATTATGAAATGATCATAAGATAGAGACAGATTTTCAAGGAGAGTTTCAAATGATAGAAAGAATATTTTGGAAGAAGGACAGTAAAATACACCTAGTAACACCTTTGCATGCCGGAGATCGATTTCAATAAAAAGGTGTTCTCCCGCTTTGGCGGGTGGTGGCTGAGTTGACACACTAACAATATTAAAAGGGATATGTGTTCGATGATCTTCATATTTGTAGAAAACTGAAACTTCCATAGGCTTTACCTTTCCTGAATTTGCTAGTTGCACGCAGTCGATAAAATCAGAGAAATCATATACTTTTTGGCTTTTTGCAGCTGATTCTCGACTTGATGGTGAAAATTGTCTGCCGACATAAATGTATGACCTTGTTCAAGGTATTTCATTGTTATTTTTGTTGCAGCAATTTCGGATCCATTTACAATCTGTACTAGTAAAGTAAAAAATGCCCATATAGTGATTCAGTGCATCACGTATTTTCAAAAAATGCTCTATAGGCACTTATGATATCTTGTTTCTTTACAGATATGCCTTCATGCCACAGCACTGCGTAAGGTTTTTCTTTGCTCGACCCAAGAGGTAAAAAACTCTAATTTAAAGCTATTATTCTCGGACAGAATATGGCAATTTTAAACATGTCTAGTCTAGGCAACAAAACAACTTTTTGCAGATCTGCTGAGAAGTAAACTTTTGAAGAATCTCCTTCGCTTCGTGATAGCTCGACGTCTTGTTGGTAATGTGCTCGTGCTGTTTGATACTTCTTGTAATAGTTATGGTATGACAAACATTCTGTGCGATTCTCGGTATCTTTGCAGTTTACCTGATGCAATTTGTAGCTCTCGCAAATCTCGCATTCTTCATTGCCTAGCTGCGCAAATGATATATTCACATCTTTTTTAAAAAAAAATCGGTAAAGGTCGTAAGATACTTTAATAGCTGGATTATTCTTTACGAAATCATTATGCATTGCAGATGCACTCAATTCGCTTGGCAGATATCTTCTGTTAGGTGCATGTGCCCGTCTATAATGTGCTATAGCTGGTCTAAAACTCTCAATGTGTTCTCTTAGCTTTTCTCTGTCCACCTTTTTTTGATGTACTTGTTTGCTACGTTGGTCTGCTAGAGCATCCGGGGCCTTTTTTAAAATGTCAAATATGCGTCTGTCGTTTTTCTCAGCATATCCCAGATGTGAGAAAGAAAATTTTACAAACTTCTTTTTTTTTACTGTCCATCTACAAAAAATACGAATGTATGTTTCCGGATCTGGCTGCTTTCTTTTATACGTCTATTCACTTCTTTGTCAATGACCAGTGACTTGACATATAGTCCTTGAGCTTCGTAACTGAGTTTCCAATATAATGTATTTATACTCTGGCGTTCAGATTCCGTAAAAGACGACGAACATTTCTTTGTGCAAGTTAGATTGCATCCAGGCTTCACGCTCATTTTTTCTGATTTCAACTTTTTCCTTTTTTTCAGACTCTTATTTCTAGCGATTCTTCAAATTTACGTCTGAGCCTTGGTTTTCCGATTTTTGTATTTCCCTTAGGAGCTTCACATGTACTTTCTGTAATTTCATTTGTGTCATGGCCAGTATTGTTTTCATCTCTCTCTTGTCGATGTAATATATTGCCTGTATTATTAATGTTTTCGTCATTTACATTCTTTGTCTTATCCGTGGTTTCTTCATTTTCAATGCTGGTTTTATCTGGGTTTGGTTTATTAACATTATTTGTCTTATTCGTGTTTTCTTCATCAGAATTATTTGGGTCTTGTTCATTTGTTAGTAGATTTTCCGTTGAAACTATGTCATTCATGATTTCTTCTATCTCTATTGTGTCATCTGGGAACGTAACATTCATCACTGAACTTGGCAATGTCTCATCACACAACAAACTGATGGAATTTTCTTTTTCAGTATAATCAAATACTTTATTAAGCTGTTCCTCTAACAGCTCTGTGTGGGTCAAATTCAATGTGGAGGCATATTCGACTTCCGGCGTAAATATATGGCTGTAGTTATCGCAACTAAAAGGATATGCCCAATGGCTCCCAAAATCGTGGATATCATATTCCGGTGTGATTTAAATTTTTATTATCTCTTGTGGACTAGCTTGAAGAATTGGAGAAAGAAGAGAGAGTTTCTTTAGAATGGTTTGGTTCGGCTAGCACCATTTGTACAAGGTTTCTACCTCGGAAATGATGTGACGACATTTTAGAGGGAGGGAATAATCTGAAAAGAAAACAATACAGTGAGTAAAAATCACGTATAAAACTTAGTATTTAGCCATTTTACAGTTACCTGTAGGTCCTGAAGGAACCTGTAGGTCCTGAAGGTTATTATATTATAGGTGTGTGTACACACCTCACATACACACAAACACCACGCACCTACGCAACAAAATTTATGTCCCCAATTGTATTTTGGAAGCATTTGAGAAAATTATGATTTTTAGCCCAAATGCTCCTAAAATTCCAGTGAACTGAAATTTGTTTTTTCATAAGTTAATAGAAAATAGTTTAGGGTTTCTAGTAAATTACTTTTCCATTTTTTTCTTTGTAGAATGCTGAAAAAAGTTAAAAACCACGAAAAATAAAAATTCGCGCCAACCCGTGACGATCGCCCTAAATTAGGCTATTTGCAGAACATACATACCTACGTACATAATACCTACATATTCATTAAACTCTTAAACTCTAACAGGTACTAGGCAGTACCTACAGTAACAAATCATTCCGAAACGGTGAAAAATACAGTTAAGGTTGATTTACTCTAGTTTATCCCTTCTACTATTGTTCTACGTAATCGTACATAACCAAAATTGTAGATAAAATCTCATTACTCACAACAAAAACCTTGCTACTAAAATATATTTTACAAGACTAAACTAAAATATACTCAAACAGTATGAACAAAACTCATGAATAAAACTCACCGAAATTACTGCATTGAACAAACAAATTCACCGCAAAGCGGCAAATCACACGTGTTTTGTCCGCAAACGACGTCAACGTACTGATGTTTGCTACAACAACGAAACGAAACGCGGCACTGTGGTGCATTACGGCTTAGCTCTTCGCTGCACTCAGACGCAGCACTGTAGAATACTGCGAGTGTCGTTAGCTAATATCACTTGCAAATACTTTTATACTAAATGATTCCACAGTAATAGTAGCAAGTGCTGCATAATACTGTAGATCTGGTTAGCAAAAGTAATATTTTCATGCAAGTACTGCAATTCTTGGTATGTAAAAAACATACTTATAGTAAGAAATATAAAGAAATTAATTTTTTGAAGTATAGATTAGCCCCTTGGGATACCATTTCTGCAAAGTGAAAAACCCAAAAATGTCGATTACTGCAAGTACAAATAGTAGGGCAGAACTGCTTGGAATATCTTTATTACGAAACTGAATTATAATAAAACGTATTCTATTGCAGAAATTGGACCCTAATGAAAATTGGAACTATAGAAAGATATAAACCCACATTACAATATGAGTCTTACGTCCAAGCGTCTACTGTTGGAGCCTCTACTCCTGCCGCCGCATCATCTGCGTACATTGATTCATGCTGGCAAGTCCTTCACGAGCAAAGAAAAGATGTTCGATGATTGATGTTCGAAAGGGATTATTCTGAGGGACTCCAATACTGGTAGGTAGAGCCTGGGATCTGATCTTACCCTATTAGAAAGCTACCTATTAACTGAGAGAGGTCCAGAAACTCCACAGTGCGCGAGATTTTCGATGAGTAGAACGTGATCTAGCTTTTGACAAGTCTCAAAATAACACCTACTTACACTCGCGCGCTTCAAGGCTACGTCGGACCACTTCCGTAGCAGCATCAGTCGTAGACCTTCCGGTCCGGTAGGCGTACTGCCTTGCAGAGACCCTACCGGTACTCGATAGGTACTACAGGAGACGCGTACGAAGACCATTACTCGCACGCAACTCTACCCGCCACGTTATTACATACTACCGCTACTCGTCAACAGATGGCGCTGGTATATCTGGCTAACTCGCATAAAGGTAACATGTTCCACGAATCATGACTAAAACTACAATAATCTGCAAGTACTGCAACTCGCTAAAAGTGCAATGAAGTTAATGTTGAAAACTGCGATAAAAACACTGATTGTTTGGCTTTCATTATTTACAACTTTATTTATTATGTTTTTGATTGCAATAGGTAACTAATTAAAGCGTTTTTAATAAATATAGATGACTAACTTATATATATATACTATATAGTTATTTTATATCTAGCTTATTTTCAATAACCATCTACTTAAAGTCAGATATCTAGGTTACTATTTATAACTAGGTACAAATTCTATAAGTATCTAAAATTATATGTGGCTACCTCGTGAACGTGGGGTTAGGAAGATCTTGAACGATATGTACTTATTTCTATTGTACACCTATGGTAGGCTTGGAAGGAACTTGAAAAGTTATACATATTAACGCGTTTTTAACTTTTTACAGAGAACTATTTACAAAAATAAGTCTTAAAAATTATTTACACCTAATTTATGCCTACTATTTACAAAGTATTGAAGAATGAATAATATCAATAATAATTAGAATTATGTCCTTAAGAACATTGCCCTTCCATTGATATAATTTAAAGTTGGTAAGTTTACTTAGAGAACGGACAAGGACAAGCTTGATACTATGAACAAGAAATGGTCCTGGACTGACAGGGAATGGTCCTGGACTGACAGGGAATGCTCCTTGAATGCTTTTTCATAATGCACGTGAGCGGGCGAACCATTCACCTAGTTTGTATTTGAAGAACATCGCGTTACATGCCTTAGTGAGGGACTCTATAACCTGGTTGCGTTCATAATGAATTTTACAAACTAGGTTCAGTTTTGTGAATGTTTCTTCTTGCGGAAGACCGAGAGATTTACGCCCGAATATTGAGAAAATATAATTATATATCAAACGCATCTCAGATTTAAGCACGTCTCGAGTAGCCATTTATTGACAGTTTTCAGTTCTTCTTCTTCTTGGGAAAGATCTTGTTCATGGGCACGGCGTCGAAGATCTTGTTGGTGACCGCCTTGAAGACGTTGCTGAGGCTGCTCTCGTACGAGTCCTTCAGCTCGTTGAAGACCAGCTCGGAGTTCTCGTTCAGGAATCTAAAGAGATGAAAGGGTTTCAATTAAATAAATAAATAAAATAAATAAATAGTGTTGGACAATCCACACAGCATCATCTAGCACAATACTGTATTTTTAAATTACTTAGAACTTAGGTTTTGCTACAGCTTCAATAAATAGGCAGTTTTTATGATATTTCAGGTGCAGAATACCTGCACCTGAAATATCATATTCTCTTTATTAAAATTTTGGATTGCTAGACCACAACGACGATGATTTTCATACCCTCGTGGTGCCACATTGATGGGAACCAGCCATCCGAGTTTCGCATGGTAAACTATTTATTAGTCTGGCTGGTGGTACCACGTACAGTGGATTACTTTTATTTTAGTTGCTATGTTGAATAATAAAGTATGTAGATGAACAGACACAATTTCTGTACTTTTCACCTAATTTGCGCACAAAACACGATATCACAAATTTTTACAAAAAGTCGCCTTTGCACCCAGCTGATTTACTTCAGGTGAATTAAGTCTACCGGATGGCCTTTGTTATACCTTGACGTTGGTTATATCATTATGAAGTAGGCGATATCTTAGTAACATTTTCAGTTTTTGGAAAATATTGATTTTGTTTATTTAATTAGTGTGACTTTGACCCTGTTCGTTCTGAGACTTCATATATGAAAAGCATTGGAGATGTGTATATAAACAAAATATAAATAAATATAGTAGCTGACAGGTTCATCTGGTCCCCGAGGCGCTTGTCTCCGTTGAAGAGGTTGGAGAAGTAGAGTATGACGCGCTCCGGTATAAACTGAACGCGGTACTGCTTGATGTGCATGTAGGTCTGTCCGTCGCGTCGCACCGGCTCGCCCACCAGGTCGTGCTTCACCACCAGGTTCACTGGAACAGGACGCTTGTTGTCAAACAGGACGAAGGAATTCTTTATTATTTATTTAGTACCGTGGCTTCGCCCTGGTGGAAATCTATGTTTCAAATAGTTTATAAACCTCCTCTTGAATCACTATCTACTCGTATTAAAAAAACTGCACCAAAATCCCTTGCATAGTTTTAAAGATTTAAGCATAGGTACATAGAGATAAACAGCGGGAAGCGACTTTGTTTTATGCTATGTAGTGATGTGTGCTAATGTTACCTTCAAGCCTCAACGGATAAAGGTACGTTATCAAATGAGGCAGGCGAGGTAGACAACACCCGGTAAAAGTCAATATTTATTTCTTTAGACTTATGAAATTAGAACTTGGTAACGGATTTAGGCTACTTTTTGTACGGAAAAAGCGCTTGCGAAACGACAGGCAGAAGCTAGTCGGGATATGCTGGGACATAGGCCTCATCTAATGAGCGCCATAGCGCGCTGTCTTCAGCTAGACGCATCAAGCATCTCCCTGCAGTCTCTCGCAGGTCGTCATCCCACCTGGTCGGAGGGCGTCCTACATTACATTTACCAAGTCGTGCCTCATGCCTAGTCTCCAATATTCCAGAGTAATAGTGTGTGCGCTAACATAGGTCCTCAAGTTCCGCACAGGTATTTCAACTTAAGGTACTCTACTCTCTGTACTCCTCCCTCACCCATGGTGATGTTAGCGACGCCCTTGCCCTGTATGGGCAGCACCAGGATCCGTCCCTTCATCACATAGTCCGCTATGAACTCCATCTTGGGGGTGATGGACTCCGTGCGCAGCCGGTACTGAGGCAGCTCGGCTCTGAAGGCAATAGAACAGATCAAGAATCTAGAACAATCTAGATAGTATTTGTGAGCGCAGATTACTATAAATATGTTTAAACTTACGCGATCACATCAGCGTAAGCGTAAGCACTCATACAACGGGTATTTATGAGTCATCCCGTGACCACGACAGTGTGTGGTAAGCACTCATACAACGGGTATTTATGAGTCATCCCGTGACCACGACAGTGTGCGGGAAGCACTCATACAACGGGTATTTATGAGTCATCCCGTGACCACGACAGTGTGCGGGAAGCACTCATACAACGGGTATTTATGAGTCATCCCGTGACCACGACAGTGTGCGGGAAGCACTCATACAACGGGTATTTATGAGTCATCCCGTGACCACGACAGTGTGCGGGAAAATTAGGTAAAAAAACGCGATAAATCCCCGTTGTAATAGTGCTTATAATTATATTACATTACTATTGGCAAGAGAGATTATAATTATATTACATTACTATTGGCAAGAGAGATTATAATTATATTACATTACTATTGGCAAGAGAGATTATAATTATATTACATTACTATTGGCAAGAGAGATTATAATTATATTACATTACTA
The DNA here is from genome assembly GCA_943735965.1 of Eupithecia abbreviata. Taxonomy (NCBI): domain Eukaryota; kingdom Metazoa; phylum Arthropoda; class Insecta; order Lepidoptera; family Geometridae; genus Eupithecia; species Eupithecia abbreviata. The sequence continues at coordinate 246,505 of OX030995.1, forward strand.
TTGGCAAGAGAGATTATAATTATATTACATTACTATTGGCAAGAGAGATTATTTCGACACAAATACATACATATGAATCTCTCTTGAGAAGAGAACGCATCTTATGCTTAAATAGTGTTGGACAATTCATCAACTAGCCTCAAGCTAAGCAGAGCTTGTGTTATTGATACTAGATGACTGACATACTTAATACAATAGAGAGATTTTTTTTATTATATAATACATAGATAACGACCAGAACACCCGGATCAAATATCTGCAGAGTGCAGATCGACCTACACACAATTCGTCCCTGGCGGGATTCGAACCCACCGCATCACAGAGGTTGTCAATAATAGTGGGTAGTGGGTGGAAGGAAGTGTGTTATCCCCTGCTTAAAGATAGCCAGTAGACTTACTTGGACCTACGTCTGCCCATAAAAACTTACTTACAGCGCCTTCAGTTATTCCGTGATCATGGCGCATGAAACTGTGCCAAAAAAATTGTAAAACTCAAAAATCAAATCATGGGTAATATCCCATTATAAGTGACTTTGGTAACTTACTTGTAGTAATTGAGTTTGGAGGTGGTGAGTCCGTGCAGGCGCACGTTCTTGTAGATCTGCGAGATGCGCACGGGGCCGGCGCCCGACTCGATGGTGATGCCTGACACGTGCAACGGCTCCATCGACGGCACCGACAGCGAGGGCACCCCTGGAACCCACGGCATTAGAATTAGCCAGGCATAGTTGCTAAACAGAGCTACTACTGTAGCATGTTACTATTATTTCCTTGAAAGCTTTGCTTTCTATAGTATTCGTGAGTTTATGTGTAGCAATTTATTGAAAATCCCTTTTTAATCGATTTCAAAATAGTAATATAGATACTAACTCGTCTTTCTTACGCACAACTTAGAATGCATAGCTACGTTACGTAGTTTGCTACGTAACGTAGTTACGCATTCTCCCGTGGAGGAAGGATGAACCTTCTTATAAAAATCCAACAATCAATAAAAAGGCGCTTTCAGTTCTAAATTCACAAAATAATTCGATCGTAAATATTTTCAGGCTACCCGAATATGGCGTATACTTTAACGCCGAACGCCGCACACGTTTGAGCCAGAGAAGTGAAAACATAATTTTTGTTCACTGATGTATGTTGGTGAGGTAGTGTGTCACCTTCCAGAATAACTTCAGAAGATATAATTGTTGCCCCGCCCCCGGTCCATTGCTAACATAAGCTTACCTTTCTGCATCTTGAGGAGCGCGTCAGGCACGGCCGCGACGAGGCAGTTGTTGAGGTTGTCGTCGTCGTGGCACGTCACGAAGTTCTTCGCTGGAAACAGAAACATTTGTGTTTAGACTTTCACACAATCCAGACCCAGAGCCATCTAGCAAGAAGTTGAAGTTGACTTTTACATAATTATGTAAAAGTCAACTTCCTAAGGGATCAGCTATACCGGAGCTTCTTTTAGTATTTTACATTCATATTATTTGTTCCGTTTTCTCATTCCTATCTTTTTGTTAGTAGTTTATTATTTTTCATATGATTTTCCGTACTTTAGTAGGTATTACTGATTGAGGTGGGTGCAAAGTGTGTCAGTAAGATGACACAGAAAATACACTGGCCTTGTTAAAGTAGGCTAAATATTTTTTTTTTGTACCTAAGCACCTTTATTTCATATTACTAGTTTAGCGTAGTTAGCATAATCAAGTTATTTTACAAATTTGCACCGTTGTTGCTTTCTTTTATTATGACTACCTACTGATTGTTTTTATTTTCTGCCTGAGATACAGGCTTACTTAACCTAGTTCAGGAAAATGTACTGTTTTAGACCTTAAGAACATGAGATAATTGACTCATTTAATCCATTTAGTCCAAAGTTGTTTTCAATAAAATTATTTATTATGTTATTAATTCCTCAGTCGTAACATTACGTTAGTACGTATTTAGTTGCCGTTCGGCGTCCGTCCGTAGTCGCGGACCTTTCCTCGCGACGGACGAGTGACCTTGTAACACTTGTTCCACTACGTCATTTTAGTAATCAACTATTTCGTAACGGCTGTGACGCAAGAGAACCTAAATGCACTTTTGACAAAGTCTAAAATATTTGCTTTTATAAGCAAAATAAAGTTATTACCCACCTATGTTTGTTTGTACTATACTCGATTCTAGAATCCAAAATATTTTATGTCAACAAATGCATTTATTAGAATTACAAAAAAAACTTCACTAAAACGCATAACATTAACAGCGAACAATAAAGTAACTGCAAATTAATCACTTAATTTAAAAAAATACTTCTATAACGCTCTGTGAGCCGTGACAAAGCTCAAGCTGAAACAATGTCAGGCAAAAGAAATAGGTAAGTAACGGCGAAAGGAGCGAGCCGGGAATTTTTCGTTACTTTCTCCAGTGTTTGGTAAAAAAATTATAAAGGCATGACAAAATACACACAGACCAGCGGAGCGACCCGTGAATATTTTTTAGACTTGTCAGTAAAAACATAAGAAAGCAAAAACCAATACACCACGCTACAATACGCTACCTACCACGCTGGTTTCGCAACCTACATACATATGTGTCAGTCAGACTATTCGTTTTCGATCGAACGAAAACGCAATGGCAGTTTTTTTGAGAATGATTGCCTAAGATAAAGAAAGGTAAGTTGGTAAGATCAGAACGGCGAAGCGCAATCTGTGTGCGGTTGTCGGTATTCATCATTTATGTTATCATCGAATTTTTCGCAATAATAGGTGTTTTTGTAGAAGTCCCCAGTATAGAAGTTAAATTGTTGTATTTATTTTATTGTATATTTTTGTGAATGTGAAAATTTCAACTACTAGATAATTGAAATTTCCTTTTACAGTAAACGGACGGACAGATAGCGGCTCAGTTATATTCCCGGGTTCCCGTTCTCACCGGTTCCTCACAGGCACGGGAATTGTTTTCTTCTTAAATCATATGTTAATTATGATATCTTTATTCCAAATGTATTACTTTATTTATTTTTTAACAAACAAATAAATGTCAATAGAATTCTGAAAATGGAACTTCTGGAACGTTCAAAGAGATTAGCTAAGTTTGTTGTAGAATGCGGTGTACGAATTCGGTAGCTTCGGATCCAACCCCACTACACCTGCATTGCATCTCCAGCGCAATCTTCCAATGATCAGTAACCCGCAGCCTGGGCATTAGATAACGACTCACAACGAGCGTGTCTTGTATTACACGCGGGAAGGTAACCACCTTGCACTCGCGGTTACTGCTATTGCCTCTATTACTGTATTACCGCATCGAAGAAAGCGTTTGTGCAACGGTTACCGCACTAAGGTAGGTACCTCCTAGATGTGAAGCTGCGTTTGTGGGTTGAACGTTGACTGTATAAGATGTGTTTTCTAAAATGTTAAAACCCGCGACGATTCTTCTTAAATACCATTATGACCTATGTATAACTTATCAGCGACTACTCCGATTTTTATTCAACATCCTTACCGAGTTCTCGCCTCACTCGGTCTACGCCGAGTGTAACCGAGTTCTCTCCTCCGTAGACCGAGACACGTTCTCGGTGACGCTGTGTTGTGTACCCAAGCACCGACGCTAACGGTGACGGCAACAATTTCGCTTCCGCACACTACACATCCGACCAAAAAGTGACCCCATCGAAGTGGGCCCTGTCAAAGAGTTGTCCGCTTCCGCCCGCGTGCACTTTTGCACCTTGACAAAACCTCAATTTCCTCTTGTAGCATCTGGCAACAGCCCAAGCTAAGGTTCGTACCTGAGTCGTGGCCCTTGTGCGAGTCCCAATATAATTTTACCGGCGAGACACCTGTGGCCGCTAAAAGTCCGGTAACGTAGTCATCTGCGGTCAACAGCATTTTTGTATTTTCGAAAAAAAACCTAAGCCGTATTTCCCTGGTATTTCCGACCACGGCGGCTAGCTTAAACATAGACTAACTAGATGTGCACAGGACTGAATATAGTGCACCAGTGTGTAGAACTCAGGTGCACTCGTATTCCCTCACTCTGCTGATAAGTATCAAAGCACTTACTTCATGCAACCTTGACCTAGCCCTATTTGAAACATTTCATGTTAATATTTAATGAAACAATTTTTTTAAATTATTGACTAGCGAACTGACGGAAACTGGTAAATGGTCTTTGTTAATAAAATATGTACATGGATCTTATCTACAGGGATAAGATCCAAAAGACATAATCTAAACTGAACTCAAGGTCAAAAGGTTCTCGAACCTTCCACGGAAGTGAAATAGCTCAGGCAGGTAATGATGATGGAGTGTACCAGCAGTTCTCCTTGCAGAGATGTGCAAGTGCGACCTTGTTGGGCAACCGTGACGACATGGAGGTTTCCGACGCAGGTGGCGAAATGTTAAAATATGTTAATCAAATATCATTTCAGATCAGTTTGATGGTTATTAACCTTCAGGCAATGAGTTTCCTATGCCTATGCGTAGAACAAAACAGCAGAAGTTTTACGTTTTGTCAAAATTCAGAGTCTTGTCAGCCTTTCCTCACGTTAACACAAATATGCCTGTGATGCACAATGCGCACGCACATGTCGACCAAGGTCATTGCGTAGGCCTATTAAGAGCGGGGTCTCCTAACACAAGCAAATTTTTTTTAGGGTGATTCCAGAACCTGTATTTGTAGCTTTTAAGTTATTGCAAACATTTATTTTATTTATTTATTATTATTTTATTTATTTATTTGTTATTTTATTTATTTATTATTATTTTATTTATTTGTTATTATTTTATTTATTTGTTATTATTTTATTTATTTATTATTATTTTATTTGTGTAAGTTTTTATTGTACTTATGATTTTAGATAGATAACTTCATAGATGATAAATAACTCTTTTTGCACCGTAGGTAGGTACTAAGGGAATCATTGGTGCATATCAATAGATGATCCATTGATATACCATCGGGGTGTCGGCACTGGTTGTCACACAATGGTGAATGCATTGCATTGGTATGCTGGCTGCACGCAAGCAACCTTGGACCTTCTGCTAACGGCTGATAGGCTCATTATCCCTGAGCTTTATTGGCTCCGTGTCGGCCTAGCGGTGCTCTGGGCTTCAAGGAAGGTCGCAGCAACCTATCTTGGTTACACTGACTATTGTTTATATATTATTTAGACGTAAAACTGCAGACATGAAAATGGTAATATGTATATGGGAACAAAAGTAATCCAGCTTTGGAGCAAATGGTGCTGTATTCCTACTAATATTATAAAGACGAAAGTTTGTGCCTTTGTCAAGATATTTGTCCGATACAACGCCTAAACTACCGAATGTATCGAGCTGAAATTATGCACACATAAAGTTCCTGGAATAACATATTAAAGGCTTGGTTATAATTATTCCGAAATAAAGTATGCGAAACCGCGGGAACCAGTAAGTAATAATAATGATGAACTGAATGCTGAATGGTACAACTAAGGTCCTTGCTCGTCTCCTGAACTTCAGTTATTGTCATAAATTCTCATAAATTGGGTTAACTCTGAAGTGCTATGTATGATCCCTACTAAGTCTATGGTATGATCCAAACCAAATAGCATACATTACAATCAAAAGTTTGTTATAGAAAAACACTGTTTAATGCCACTGTAAAAACACTGTTAACAACTGGTTAACAGTTTAAAAATATATTAGTTAATTTATTAAATGTTTGCTAACCTATGTGGTCCACCGTCATATGGAATAACTAGCTAGGAAGAAAGAGAGAGAGAGAGAAACTAGATAGGTAAGTATACACTAACTTAGCCAAGTATTTTAGAACCCAGTTCTACGTAACATTTAGAGCATTAAGAGAATGCAAGGGGTCTAACTCTCAGCTATGTTAGGTAACTTTAACCGGCTACTGCACAACAAGCAACAGCTTTGAACTAACTGATGCTGATTACAATAGAAATGTATCTGAGACGAACAGCTGTTAACTGAATAGAAATAAAAAAAATATTACGATACTACCCTGTAAACAAAACTTGCATCTTGTTTGTTTGTCTGGTGTCAGGTGACTTTCAGTGCCTCGGAATTGGTATGTGATGCAGAAAATGATGCCTCGCATGTTCTCAAACTAAGGCTGGTACTATGTGTAGGGGCAACAATCATTAAAAAGGCGCTTTCAGTTTTTCATTTTCAACAATTAATTCAATGAAATGTTTGTTTTTTGTTAATGGAATACGTATATAGGTAAGTCGAGTCTTTATGTAAGATGCAGAATGTACTCGTAATAAGTTAATGATTCCAGGCAAAAAGATAAAGTAGGTACATTTAATAAAGATAAATAGGGCCTAAGGTACTAGAGTTTAACGCCGGAAAGGTATAATGACTTGATAATGACACATTCAGTGAGAGAAGCGAATCTTTTATTTTGGACAACAAATAGATCTATAGTTTGTGGTTTACAAAGATCCAATATAATTTAAGAGACCAGTCTCTAATTTTGGAAATGTTTCCGTAGCAATGAGTGCCCACTTGATTGTGGTGGGAAATTGAGGCGGTATTACCCAAGGGTTGATTTCAGCAAGTAATACACTAGCTTACGTAGCTAAGTATAACTTAATTTACCTTAGTTGAAAGCTTTAATCGGGTTATTCATGAATGAACACCCGAAGTTGTAACAACCAGTACCAGATAGCATAATGAGAGTAAAACTTACGCAACGAGCTGCCTCCAACGGCGGCGACTCCGGCCACCAGCAATAAACTTTTCATAAACATAATAACTCCGTACGTATAACTTGTTAACACGTCCGTCCGTCCGTCCGTACCGCGCGAGCCGTTACTGGTCGCCGCGCCGCGAGTGGGGTGCTTTATACCGCTTGCAATTCACATCGGGGAGTTATATGAGAATGAGATATAGCTTTTAGGAACCTTTTGATATTTCTAGAATGGAAATGATGTTGTTATGTTATGATTAAAGTATACTTCTATTCTAGAAATTAATGTCCAGGTTCCGACAGACATCGTTATGTTATTAATTTATGGTTTGTAACAAGTTTTTTCGGGTGTGTGGAAAGTGTTTTCCCAAAATACAATTAAAAGTTTAGAGGTTCTTTCGTTCAAAATATGGAAAGGCACTGAATGGCAGCATAGGCATAGGGAGCATTGAGCAGTATTCGAACTTGTCTCTCAAAGACGTATCGTGAAGCCTCACCCACTGCACCGCTGAGGCTGTTCGTCAACGAATCTTGTTCTTTCGCCATATATCTGCAAGCCCTATTCAAGGCCTAATTATGTAAATACATATGTAGGTACTAGGTTTACTTAAGTGAACTTTATATGACTTATTCATACATTTTATCAATAATCTATGTATTTGATATCAAATCATATAATTGGATACCTAGCTTACATCATTATGATTAGGCTAATGTATTTATGTAATTAAGGATACTTATGGGATAATTTGGGAAGTACGTTTAAATAGAAAGTCATCCAACTTACTAATACTACAACTTACAAATAATATAATATCTAAGTATCCATTATAATATAGGGACTTCATCATAAGCCTATGTTAGTCACCTGCTGGACATAGGCCTCCCCAAAGAGCACCACAGCGCCCTGTCTTCAGCTTGACGCAAATACTACAAGGAAAAGGAGGAGGTAAATATTTAGTAATATTATAAACGAACAATATGAGAGACAGTCAGAAACAATGAGAACCGAAATAAATTAAACGGAACTTACTAATCGAACGGACACATTTATTCAACATCATAATGAAATCAAACCGAGTGCTTTCCTTTTATTTAGGTACCTATAGTTAAAATATTTCTCAATATTTTACTTAATGCATAAGTAATTTTCCATACGGTGAAATGGCCATAGAACTGAATTGCAGCTATCATTGACCTTTCTCGATATATCGCAATAGCGGTTTGTTGGGTTCGTGTGTTTGCATTATTTGCATATTGCTCCACGGAGGGCCATTTTCTACCATAGCACCGCGCTCGCTAGGCCTGACCTAGAGCCGTTATAATTGTAGAGAAGATAAAACTCCAGTATAGGTAATCATTTTCCTTACAAAGATTTAGCAATTCTGTGATAAAACAGAAAATTATTTAAAAGTTTATATCAATCTTGCCTGCAGCGAGACATTAGACGCATAGCGTCACATGTAGAACAAATCTCTAAAAATACGATGTTATTTCAGTGGTAATTAATTCTATATCACCACAACATCACAGTAGTCAATTTCAATCTTTTCCAACAAACTCTGCCTCAAAATTCCATGTAATCAGTCCGAGTCCGCTACATTTCGATAGACACACTCCTTTACTTTCAATCCCAAGGTTAAATTACGATAACGTCGTCCTTATCCACATTATTGTAGCAATATTCTTCCGAGTTCTCGAACTCTTGGTATCCTTTCTGGTACTTCAAGGCCAGAGAGTTCCCTGGCAGCGTCGGGCTGAAGATGGAGTGGCCCATCTTGTCCAAATTTACTACACCGAAGTAAATTGTTTCGTTATTTATAGGAACCTCTTTTCTTTTCTCGTGGATGATCAACGGTTCTCTGATGGGTAGGAGAATCATCACGTCCTGGTTCTTCTTTCCAAGGGTTACTTTGGCTTGTATGGTTCCATTGATTCTACCGTCTGCTCCTATTTGCGAGTTCATGGGCAGAAGGCACTCTATACATCTGATTTCGTTGTTGTGGTTGCTGCAGAGGGGCACAGGGAACAGTCTATCGTTAAGATAAAACCTGTAAACGCACTTGTGGTCCTTTAGACTGGTGACGCTGGCTTTGTTTTCTATTCGAGCTTTCGCCGAGTGGCACTCGAAGTAGTTCTTCTGCCTGAACTCTTTTATCTCCTCCAGGTTCTCGTTGTCGGGGTCGTCGAATGTCATCAGTCGTTCTTTGGAGTCGAATATTCTGAAGAGGGTGTCTTGGGAGAGCTGCGTGGTCGGTTCCGAGACCTCTTGAATAGGGTCGAGAGATATCTTCTTTATCGCGTTTGTTAGATCGACTAAGGATTCCGTATAGGGCTGGAAGTTTTCATTTCTGTAATATTGCTGGACTTGGCCGGATCGCTTGGATGGTTGTTTTCTTGGGACTCTGGGCATCGACACTAGTGTTTCCAAGTCGGGGTCCTTGACAAGTTGCGTACTACTTCCGTCGGCAGCACTATCGCCGCGGCATCCCTTGCAATCATTGTCATTGACCTGACCTATTGATTTTTTGGCAGGTTTAGATTGTTTGATGAAAAACTCTGATTTAGTAGATTTGTTACGAATTTCAGACTTTTTTTCAAAGATGCCTCCCGTGGAACAGGTCTTTCCATCGTGTGACGAGGTGATGGAAGGTAGTTTCTTTGAGTGCAGAACCCTTCTTTTCAGTTTTGTTTTATTACTCCCGGTTCTTGACATCGATGGCTGGTTCGAAATTCTTGTTTGCTTCGCTGATGCACTGGCTTTTTTACACGAAGACATTTTTATAAAATAGGCTCATCTATTGTTAACCAAGGCTACATGAATCACAAAAAAGCAATGTACACTATTTTGGTATTTACCTATTCTCCTATTTTTTATTCACATGAGATGGTAAGTACATAAACACGTGGAAGAATATTCAACAAAATCTACGAGATCATTTCTCTAAACATCAATGTTGACATTGTTTAGCGGAGCTATGATGTTGACAAGCAAACCGTTGTCATGGTTACCAGATTACGTTCCGTCCCACTTTTGTACACAAACTCTTTTATAAATCATCACTAGAGTGAGATTCTTAGCTCCATCTAGCCGTGAGTAGCTGTACTAGTCACCTTGCCAGCGCGCTAAGGTTCTTTCAAAGAGGTAGGAGTAAGCAGTAACACAGCTTACATACGTGTAGTTCTAAATTTAAACAGGTTTAACTGAAGATGGCGTGGCAGGTAAATATGTAGGTTTCGACTTTTAAAGTTTCCATTAAAATAAGACTAGGTATATAGCAATGTTATTTTATAAATTGGCTATTGTTTTTTTTTATATTTTAGGTACATAATCGTAATTACCTATTAAATAATAATATAATAGTAAATACAGACATAAAATTTATTGGTAAAAATAAATTTAAGTACCTACATGTCAAATTTTCATGAAAATAGTTATAATGTGTTGTAAAATCAGTAATTTCAATTAAAAAAATAAATGAAAACAAATAAGTAAAAAGTTGGTACTACGGCAATACAATGAATTATAAATGTACTGTTCTAGTTCGTTCACTGAACACAAGTTCTGCTCTATCAGGGCCATCAGGGACAACAACTATAGAGTTTTATCAGTTAAATAATCAAAACAATTAAATCTACCATAAAAGGTCGTTTCGGTAGTTTTTTTCATATTTGATATAATTTAGCTTTAGGTACATTTTTTTTTTGCTAAAGTAGCCGTTTTTCTTTACAAAACAACAAAAACATTTACCTTCTAAGCATGGAGGTTACAACCAAATCAAATCAAATCGTTTATTTGTAGTTAAACATAAATAAAAAACATACAAACAGAAAAAATCGTTACCTACCACTTAAAGAAAATACGACATAAAGCGAAAATATAATATTATTAAATTTAGTTTAAACTACAGAATGGTTCCAACTCAGCATATACAGGTGTTAGTAAAAACACCTGCGCTGGTTTTCTGCTGGATCAACCGATCGCCCAAAGTGCCAAACTCGTTTCATCTCGATGCTCCAGCGGCACATCATCTCTGTAGCGCTTTCCAAGTCGTAGTCGAACTGTACTTTAGAGGTTGGTGTTCGTTTCTGCGCGATATTAACTTCTGGAAGATGTGTTCTACAAACATTGTAACTTACCAGCATCAGTTTGAAGAAGGCATGTAAGGATGTCGTATTTTTAGTTACTCGTAGGTACCTAAGTGGTAATAAATAAATAAATAAATATTGCTGGACAATTCACACAGCATTATCTAGCCCCAAGCTAAGCAGAGCTTGTGTTATGGGTACTAGAAAACTGATATACATAATACAACACATTACATAGATAGATATTTTTTTAATTATACATAGAAAACAACCAGAACACCCGGAACAAATATCTGCAGATCGTACACACATTTGTTCCGAGGCGGGAATCGAACCCGCAACATCCTGCGTCGCAGGCTGATGAAGTTAACTATTTATTTTAGATTATACCTATTTATTATTATTATTGATTAACTACCTTGAATCACTGCGATTTAATATTTGAACACCTGCTTGCGGGTTGAATACATTTGACACCCACCACTCGAGATTTTTTGATGTGTTGCAAACTAGTAGACTCATCAGTCCACTGCATCTGTCAGTACGTTAGTTTGCGGTTACTTTTAAAATTCATAAAAAAACAGTTCCTATAAATGCAACATCATCTTCCACCACTCTAGTTATAACACCTGTAATAATGTGTTCAGTAAATAGATGATTTGATTTGATGTCTTCCTAGCCGACTTTTTCCACGGTGGCCTGTTGAGAGTGACTGGAGTGACTAGGGACTAGCGGTGCACAGGACTTATCATAGTGCCCAAGTGTGTGCGCAGACACAGAAGCACTCTCCAGTCCCTCACTCCTATAATGCGATAACAAATTACAAAAGTTTGTGTAGGTCAGATACTGGTGGATGTTAGCTATTAGGCCTCGTTTCACATTTACCTGACTTCTCTATCAGGTCTTTATGATAGCCAAATGTAAAACTTCTGTATGCTTTAACGCATTCACTGCCCAGCCTCCGCGGTGCGAAAAGAAGGCCCGCAGAGGCGGAGGCACGCGGGGGTAGAGGTAGCCGTCTGCGTTGTGGGCCATACAAAGTTAATTGTTTACCAAAATATGAATAAATAAATATTGCTGGACAATCCACACAGCACACACTAGCACCAAGCTAAGCAGAACTTGTGTTATGGGTACTAGATGACTGATATTATTAATACAATAGATTACATAGATAGATTTTTTTATTATACATAGATAACGACCAGTACACCCGGAACAAATGTCTGCAGATTGTACACACAATTGTCCCAAGGCGGGAATCGAACCCGCAACCTACTGCGTTGCAGGCGGACATTCGCCCATCGCGCCATAGAGGTCGTCGAAAGCAGATAAAGTAAGAATGCTACGATTTGCTATTGCTACCAACAATCTGCCATGACCAACAGAGATTAAATAATAAATAAATAAATAATGCTGGACAATTCACACAGCATTATCTGCCCCATGGTAAGCAGAGCTTGTGTTATGGGTACTAGATAACTGATATACATAATACAATACATTACATAGATACATATTTTTTATTATACATAGAAAACGACCAGAACACCCGGAACAAATATCTGCAGATCGTACACACAATTGTTCCGAGGCGGGAATCGAACCCGCAACCTCCTGCGTCGCAGGCGGACCTTCGCCCACCGCGCCACATCGGTCGTCTCTCGTTATAACTTGTTCCTTGTTCCTCGACACTAATAACAATGGCTGATCAATAACAAAAGCGTTACGACCATAGTCACCTATCGCATAGATGTCGTTCAGAATGCATGATCGTTGAGTTCATCAGTTACCAGCTGATTCGGATGCGGCGCATGCGGCGCGGAGGCCGGCCCCATGGTGGCCACGAGACGGCAGCTTTACAGATATAATTTTTATTTGTCTTGGCATTGGCCATTGTAACCCACGTCCGTGCTAAATTGCACTCGGTAGGGAAATACAAGGGCCTGTGGTGGATAAACGGATAGGCGTCGAAGGCAACGAAAAACATTCTGAGACACCCTTTATAATCGTCACGCAAGCCATTGGGAGTGGACCCTTAAACAGATGCTTAATCCTATACCATAGATATGGTAGAAAGGTACCTAGAACTGTAGGTATCTGTTATTTTGTCATGCTATACGCATTCAAACTCGATAACATTCATTTCGTATACAACGCTTTCAAACTGATAGATAAAAAAAAAAAGTCTCCCAACATGTGTTCGTGTTGGGCACTTGCTTTATTTTTTTAATTACATGACTCTACGGATACATTGCAAATACTCTAAATCTACGATCAAATAACGTTCATTAATACTGTTTTCCAAGTTTTATTATCTTTGAATTGTATTTAACTTTAAATTTATCATAACTTCCTTCATATTTTTAAACTTACGCGATCTGGACACCTATATATTAATTATATTTATAAATATTGATACTCCAGTACTCCAGTCATCCCGTGACTGCGACAGTGTGTAAAACTGTTAAAACGTCGGGAAAATAGATAAATAAACGCGATAAATACCCGTTGTATCAATACTTATAACCTCCTTCTTTGCTCCAAAATATCTCGCCTTACCACAACCGGCAGTCACCCTACGCCCGCGCCGCCGCCGCCGCCGCCTCTGCCGCGCATCTCCGCTTCACTTGCTGCTCAGACAGATGTGCACGCGCATACCCCTGCTGGCTCTCTGGAGGATCCGACGAAGGAAGAAAAGGTTCCTAGCGTTCAGGCGGTTCATCTTCGGCAAGAACAAATAAACTTCTAATTTAATTAAAACATATTGACGCGCTACGAAAGAAAATAACGGAACGCAAAGGATAAATATTTCAAGATAAATACCGGGAATCACCTTTTCTAAATAGAAGGTAATTGGACGACACAAGAGTTGGTAAAACAAAGAAGTTGAAGAAATTACGATGAAGAAGTTTTTGGTGTTTGCTGTTTTTGTTCTGGTGAGTTGCTCTATTATTTTTTGCAAAGCTCTGTGATTTATCATCATAAGATCTCATACACGTCCACTGCTGGACCTAGGCCACCCCCATACGTCACAAATAGTGGTCCTGAGCCATGTTTTAGACACAAATACTCGTAAGTGATATAGTATAATATTTACTAGTAAACAAAAAATGAAGTGTAGGGAAAATCAATAACAGCTTATTTCTAAAATAAAAAATATAATTCAAATTCATTTATTTTGCGAAACATGGGTTACAAACATGGGTTACAAACATGGGTTACAAACATGGGTTACAAAGATGGGTTACAAACATGGGTTACAAAGATGTTACATTGAAAATAGGAGCACAACCATCATCACATTTATAGCAGCATGCAAAGTCACAATAATGTAGCTATTATACATTTATACAATGTCAAGATTTAAATTAATTATTAATCAATTACATAATTGTCTTATTCTAGAATTTGTCCATAAGATATTCATTAACATTGTAATAGGCCTTCTTAATTAACAATTGTTTTAATTTATTGTTAAAAATATTATTAGTTTTACTTTCTTTAAAGCTTATAGGTGATTATAGATGCGAGGAGCCTTACAAAATATGCTCTTATTAGTGACTGAAGTTAAAAGTGCAGACTTAATAATTCTAGTAATACTTACGATATACAGACTCCCGACGACCGCTACAATGTAGTCCGTCCATATTCTGTGCTCCATCCATCGACTCCCGACGACCGCTACAATGTAGTCCGTCCATATTCTGTGCTCCATCCATCGACTCCCGACGACCGCTACAATGTAGTCCGTCCATATTCTGTGCTCCATCCATCGACTCCCGACGACCGCTACAATGTAGTCCGTCCATATTCTGTGCTCCATCCATCGACTCCCGACGACCGCTACAATGTAGTCCGTCCATATTCTGTGCTCCATCCATCGACTCCCGACGACCGCTACAATGTAGTCCGTCCATATTCTGTGCTCCATCCATCGACTCCCGACGACCGCTACAATGTAGTCCGTCCATATTCTGTGCTCCATTCATCGACTCCCGACGACCGCTACAATGTAGTCCGTCCATATTCTGTGCTCCATTCATCGACTCCCGACGACCGCTACAATGTAGTCCGTCCATATTCTGTGCTCCATTCATCGACTCCCGACGACCGCTACAATGTAGTCCGTCCATATTCTGTGCTCCATCCATCGACTCCCGACGACCGCTACAATGTAGTCCGTCCATATTCTGTGCTCCATTCATCGACTCCCGACGACCGCTACAATGTAGTCCGTCCATATTCTGTGCTCCATCCATCGACTCCCGACGACCGCTACAATGTAGTCCGTCCATATTCTGTGCTCCATCCATCGACTCCCGACGACCGCTACAATGTAGTCCGTCCATATTCTGTGCTCCATTCATCGACTCCCGACGACCGCTACAATGTAGTCCGTCCATATTCTGTGCTCCATCCATCGACTCCCGACGACCGCTACAATGTAGTCCGTCCATATTCTGTGCTCCATTCATCGACTCCCGACGACCGCTACAATGTAGTCCGTCCATATTCTGTGCTCCATTCATCGACTCCCGACGACCGCTACAATGTAGTCCGTCCATATTCTGTGCTCCATTCATCGACTCCCGGCGACCGCTACAATGTAGTCCGTCCATATTCTGTGCTCCATCCATCGACTCCCGACGACCGCTACAATGTAGTCCGTCCATATTCTGTGCTCCATCCATCGACTCCCGACGACCGCTACAATGTAGTCCGTCCATATTCTGTGCTCCATCCATCGACTCCCGGCGACCGCTACAATGTAGTCCGTCCATATTCTGTGCTCCATCCATCGACTCCCGACGACCGCTACAATGTAGTCCGTCCATATTCTGTGCTCCATCCATCGACTCCCGGCGACCGCTACAATGTAGTCCGTCCATATTCTGTGCTCCATCCATCGACTCCCGACGACCGCTACAATGTAGTCCGTCCATATTCTGTGCTCCATCCATCGACTCCCGACGACCGCTACAATGTAATCCGTCCATATTCTGTGCTCCATCCATCGACTCCCGACGACCGCTACAATGTAGTCCGTCCATATTCTGTGCTCCATCCATCGACTCCCGACGACCGCTACAATGTAGTCCGTCCATATTCTGTGCTCCATCCATCGACTCCCGGCGACCGCTACAATGTAGTCCGTCCATATTCTGTGCTCCATCCATCGACTCCCGGCGACCGCTACAATGTAGTCCGTCCATATTCTGTGCTCCATCCATCGACTCCCGACGACCGCTACAATGTAGTCCGTCCATATTCTGTGCTCCATCCATCGACTCCCGGCGACCGCTACAATGTAGTCCGTCCATATTCTGTGCTCCATCCATCGACTCCCGGCGACCGCTACAATGTAGTCCGTCCATATTCTGTGCTCCATCCATCGACTCCCGACGACCGCTACAATGTAGTCCGTCCATATTCTGTGCTCCATCCATCGACTCCCGACGACCGCTACAATGTAGTCCGTCCATATTCTGTGCTCCATCCATCGACTCCCGACGACCGCTACAATGTAGTCCGTCCATATTCTGTGCTCCATCCATCGACTCCCGACGACCGCTACAATGTAGTCCGTCCATATTCTGTGCTCCATCCATCGACTCCCGACGACCGCTACAATGTAGTCCGTCCATATTCTGTGCTCCATCCATCGACTCCCGGCGACCGCTACAATGTAGTCCGTCCATATTTAACCGACTTGAAAATATCAAAGAAGATTTTTTACGTTCGTCTTCTCGATTTTGTTCATCGATTTCTCCGTCAATTTTTGATTCCCAGGTGGTCTATTCTATATGAAATTAATTTCCGAAGGATGATGGATGATGATGATGATGAAGTATTTGTCCTGAAATATTGAATAAACTGTGTAAATATTAAGGAAAGTCTGTTTGTAGTTTTCCCATAACAATCAAGTATCGCTCGTGCATACAGGCCCGTGCCCGTGTCTCGGCCTGTGTGTAGATATTTAAATAAGAAATTCTTTATCGCACACTTATATTACAGACTATGTCTATGTACAATAAACATTTAAAACATAAGTTACAATTGGCCGTCTTATCGCTCAAGAGCGATCTCTACCCGACAACGTAGGGGTCGATAGGAGGATATGTAGGTACCTAACATGCGTTGCATGCAGTGGAATGAACACAATATTTACTTGTATAAACCGCAATAGTAACAGAAGGTCATAGTACAAGAAATTCCTTGCACTCACTGTGCACACAGCTGTACCAATAATGATGGAATTAACAAATGCATAATTATGTTATAAAAATAGAATTATTATAACACACTATCAACGTCACCTAGTTAATGAGTCTCAAGAGTATCGTTAATGAGTCTCAAGAGTATCGTTAATGAGTCTCAAGAGTATCGTTAATGAGTCTCAAGAGTATCGTTAATGAGTCTCAAGAGTATCGTTAATGAGTCTCAAGAGTATCGTTAATGAGTCTCAAGAGTATCGTTAATGAGTCTCAAGAGTATCGTTAATGAGTCTCAAGAGTATCGTTAATGAGTCTCAAGAGTATCGTTAATGAGTCTCAAGAGTATCGTTAATGAGCCTCAAGAGTATATGTTAATCAGTCTCAAGAGTATCGTTAATGAGCCTCAAGAGTATCGTTAATGAGTCTCAAGAGTATCGTTAATGAGTCTCAAGAGTATCGTTAATGAGCCTCAAGAGTATATGTTAATCAGTCTCAAGAGTATCGTTAATGAGCCTCAAGAGTATCGTTAATGAGTCTCAAGAGTATCGTTAATGAGCCTCAAGAGTATATGTTAATCAGTCTCAAGAGTATCGTTAATGAGCCTCAAGAGTATCGTTAATGAGTCTCAAGAGTATCGTTAATGAGTCTCAAGAGTATCGTTAATGAGCCTCAAGAGTATATGTTAATCAGTCTCAAGAGTATCGTTAATGAGTCTCAAGAGTATCGTTAATGAGTCTCAAGAGTATCGTTAATGAGCCTCAAGAGTATATGTTAATCAGTCTCAAGAGTATCGTTAATGAGCCTCAAGAGTATCGTTAATGAGTCTCAAGAGTATCGTTAATGAGTCTCAAGAGTATCGTTAATGAGCCTCAAGAGTATATGTTAATCAGTCTCAAGAGTATCGTTAATGAGCCTCAAGAGTATCGTTAATGAGTCTCAAGAGTATCGTTAATGAGTCTCAAGAGTATCGTTAATGAGCCTCAAGAGTATATGTTAATCAGTCTCAAGAGTATCGTTAATGAGCCTCAAGAGTATCGTTAATGAGTCTCAAGAGTATCGTTAATGAGTCTCAAGAGTATCGTTAATGAGCCTCAAGAGTATATGTTAATCAGTCTCAAGAGTATCGTTAATGAGCCTCAAGAGTATCGTTAATGAGTCTCAAGAGTATCGTTAAAGCGAATCGTTTAAGTAAAAGTATATTTATGATTTCGGTCAATGACACAGCTCGACCATTAATTGGAACAAAGTCAAAGTTTTTGTAAATTCAATACTTTTAAATGTAACAAATACATAACTTCAAAATACATTGTGCTGATTGCTGCAGATCAGTGCCTGTATTCGTGAAGAAATAGAACTTATTTGTCTACGGAACTCTATCATAAATTGGCCCACACGCTTGTCGCTCGGTATTTTAATAATTTGCCTATAGAGACCATGATCTTGCTTGTTTTAATTTGCATTATTTGTTTCTTATAAAAATAAAATTATAAATTGAAGTAGGTACCTATCGGTCTAAACTGAACGATGCTGGATCCGCTGGTGTCAATATCTTTAATCAGACGCGGCTCTTAGAGAAAGTTATTCATGAGGTTATTATACAATATGGTGACCATGACATTAGAGTTCAAGGATAAATAAACAAAAAGAATAATACTTACTAATTGAGGAGGTACTTAGATATAAATACCAATGCTTCGCTTTGAATGAGAGGTCTAAGTTCAAGGAACTCATTATTATCTACCTAAGTACCTACGTTTATTCAATCAGTACCAATCTTATGTTCATACACATAAACATAATTATATAATTATTAGTATAATTAACGGGTATTTATCGCGTTTATTTACCTATTTTCCCGACGTTTCAACAGGTTTGCACTCTGTCGAGGTCACGGGATGACCTACGTCGAGAAAAATCACACTATTATAAATTCGAAAGTTTGGATGGATCTTTGTTATTTCTTCGCGCCAAAACGGCAACGGATCATCGGGCTGAATTTACATAGATGTAGTTCTAAGCCATCAAATATAACCCATTTATGGGATTACGTATTTTTTCTCATGAAACAGTTCCCACGGGATAGAAATAACTTAATATTTCCATAGACACAACGCGGGCAAAAAGACAAAATTACCCATTATAATACTAATAATTATGTATTCAGAACGCATGGGTAATCAAATATTTATAAACATGTTATAGTTATTTTAATAATAACAAAACTACGAAAGCTTTGATGAGTTGTCATTACCACTTAACACGTTTACTGCGGCTTGTTCTCATGATTATAATGACTTTGATAGACCTAAGTAGCGAGATGGTAGTATTTATCAAAATAAATAAATATTAAAAAAAAATATATAAATATTTATTTAGTTTCTCACACTAATTTAAATAAGAATATAAACATTCGATAAGGTAAAATCATAATAATAATCGATGATGTTTTTATAACTCCAATATTTGTGAGAGAAAGCGTTGACGTGGAGTCAAGGTGTCCGCATTTCAACCAGTTTTTAAAGGAACCTTTGTGTTCACTAGTACATACCGACCTGCTTACTGAAATGGCAGATATATAATATCACTTCATTTCTGCTAACGTTATATGTACTAACAAGAATGCAAACCTTAAGGTTGTGTCACATCCGCCAGTCATCTGTCATACAGTTAATATTGACTTACATCCTGATGACTAGAATCAGAATAAAAAAAGTGTGTTTCCATAAGACGATTAAAACTTTTTTAATAGTTAATTCTTATATTCTTTATTAAAACACACATAAAAAATATGTACATAGGCGAGCTTCACGCTGATAAAGAGCTTTGTTCCAGCAAACCTTAGAGTGATAGGAGAGGCGATGGAACAGATAGAGAAAGTCTACAAAGAAACAAACTAGACTAAAGTATAATACAATATGGAAATAACAACCATCCATCAATACCAACCTAACGAGAGAAACGTATTTACTTTTAATGATTTCCAATAAACCTAATCAAGTGCATGTCGGGCGACGCGCGCGCTCTGCTTTGGTAGACTACTACTCCTATTGCGGTCAATATCTCTAAAAAACTCTTTATTTCTAGCTGTATATGTACTGCTAGAAATAAAGACTTTTTTTTAAAAGTACACAGAAATTACACGAAACCTTAAAAACTGATGCTGGAAAGGTGGCGTTCACACCATGCCTGGTGTGCTCTGAAACTTTTCCTATCCCTTGAAAGAAAAGCGATTAGAAGCCAATACGGCAATAAAGGAAATGTGCCATTGTCAGCGGACCAAGACGACGTGAGCCGAGTGCAAATACGTCACCTTCAAGTATCAAGGCGGCTCGGACGTCCGATTTGGGAAAACCTTTCTGATTGAAGGTCGGGTCTTCAAATCCGACTGATTTTACGCTTTTTTAGGATGATTTGATGTAAATCTGGGTTTTACTCACTTTAATGCTAATTTTTGATTTCATAAATAATATACCATTTGTAAAAAGAGGACGCGTCTTAGTCTTGCTCTTCTATATTATTGAATCACACTAATATTATAATATTAGCGAAAGTTTAGATGGATGGATGTTTGTTACGTCTTCACACCAAAACTTCTCAACGGATTGCGTTGACATTTTATTGGTTTAGGTTTAAGCATGAAATAATAAATAGCCTACATTTTATCCCATAAACAGTTACTATGGGTAGAAATAACCTTTAAACGTGTCCATAGAAACAACGCGTGCAAAGCCGCGGGCAGAAAGTATAATGCAGTATGTAATAAATAATAGTAATAAATAAGCTATGTAATTCAGGAACTTAAGGTAGTTCAAGATTCAAGTATCTTAAAATCCACTATCATCAATGTGACTGATAGGCCTATTCGCCTTCACGTCGAAATGCGACCACTTGGTATTTAAAGAGGAGCTACAACCTTAAGTATGACGATGATGAGTTGTTAAGGACCGCCAAAGTATCAAGCCTACGTGAGCGGAGTACAAACGCGCGGCATTGTGCTGCTGGCCAAGGATCGGGATGACGCGGGCGGCGTATTTGGACGCGCGACGTGTTTGGCGAGGCAACCATGGGCTCGTACACACGTACTTGTGGTGCTGACAGCACTCGTAGTAGACTCGTAGATATGCATTGTGTACCCACTAAGACTAATACCTACCTAAGAACAATGCCTGTATGAATAATATCACACTAAATTATATGAATATAAATCATGAGCCGGTAAAGGTCCAGCGGTTGATATTAGGTTAAGTTGGCATTAGGTAAAGGTTGCCTGGTAGAGATCGCTTCTAAGCGATAAGGCCGCCCACTGTACTTGTCGCATGTAATGTCTTTTATCTGTATCTGCTGTACAATAAAGTATGTTTGTATTGTATTGTATTAGATCATCACTACATCATAGTATAAAACAAAGTCGCTTCCCGCTGTCTGTCTGTCCCTATGTATGCTTAGATCTCCAAAACTACGCAACGGATTTTGATGTGGTTTATTTTAATAGATAGAGTGATTCAAAAGGAAGGTTCATAAACCATTTGACACGTAGATTTTCACGGCGAAACCGCGGGGCGCAGCTACTACAAGCTAAAGTAAGATGCTACTTGTCTACACCAGCAAATAATGAAGAAGCCTTACAAAATAACTTATTAAAATTGTGAGCGGGCACAGCTACCAGTGATCTCCATCATTCATCTACACACACTACAGATCTGAGACAATACCTGCTTATCTTTCTCACACCTAGCACGAGTAGGTAGTAGGTAAGGTACCAATACTAGGAAAATATTAAATAATCCTAGGCATGAGTATTTCGTGTTCTAATAATAGTGTTATTAAATTATTGAATAAAATATATACATTATATAGCAAAGATTTCTAAACATTATTGTGATAAAATAAATTTCTCACATCCTGTAATAACGAAAGTTTACTTTTCATCCGATTAAAACATGTCTCGTGTATCGTTGTATAGCTCTATATCGTTGTATAGCTCTATATCGTTGTATAGCTCTATATCATTGTATAGCTCTATATCATTGTATAGCTCTATATCATTGTATAGAGCTATACAACGATTGTTCAGTTTAAATAATAATAATAAATAAATAAATTAGTTTCTTTCAGGCACATACCTAATACAAAATGAAGGACCTATATCATAGAAAATTAATTTATACAAAATTAAAATTTAAAAAAAAACCTCCTTATTTTTATACTAACACAATATGATTGTTGATGAGCTCGTCTGTGTCCTGTCCAGGCATCGAACCCGTGCTGCAGCCGCGCGGTGGACGAGTCGGTGGTGAGCGACTACACGCCGGCCGCGGGCCCGCTCGGCAGCGTCTACAGCCAGATCGCCTCGAACCTGGCTGAGAAGGTCACTCTGCCTATCTACAGGTACACTTACATCCCCCCTCCCTCCCCTAATATAACTATAATGACCACGTTTCGCAGGCGAATTTGTGATCCCAGTACGACCTCTGCGGCGGGGTTCGATTCCCGCCTCGGGACAATTGTATGTACGATATGCAGATATTTGTCCCGGGTGTTCTGGTCATTATCTATGTATAATAAGAGAATATATATCTATGTAATGTATTGTATTAAGTATATCAGTCATCTAGCACCCATAACACAAGCTCTACTCAGCTTGGGGCTAGACGCTAGACGATGCTGTGTGGATTGTCCAGATTATTTATTTATTTAGTATATACGGTGTGTAACAGGTGTACTAAGGCAAAAAGGGGTGATGACCATAAGGGGATCAGCTTTTGATCTACGCTTTTTCAAAATCCGTTTTTTTTTACCGGAGGGAATTCAGTATCCTGGGAAATCTACCCATCATCGGATCTTAACAAATTCCTGACATACCCCATATAATATGTCTTCATCAACAACACCGTGCCTACCGTTATGGTTTAAGATACTTTATTCTCATACGAATTACAGAGATTCTCTTGCAATGAGAACTCAGGGCTGATTGCTAATAACTAGATTTACGTACGTATAATAATTAATTTCCGTTGCAGATTCTTCGGCCTCAACAGTACCACCAGCACGACCACCAAGCGTCCCTTCGAGCACATCGAGCTGCTAGACACCAACCGCTCCAGGGACGTCGAGGAACTCTCCAACGAGGCCTTGCTCAGGACTGACCAGAAGCCAGAGAAGGTCACTCTCTTCTCCAGCTATTTACCAGCTTTCATCAATACTAAAGAAACGAGTAAAGACGTTGAAGCTGTGCAAAGTACAAAAGTAAATGGCAGCTTCAAAGACAACTCAAAATTGGAGATAGCTGGTAGAAACATAACGAATATCAACGATGCAAAGAACGAAGTGGATTCCGACGATGATTTTGATGAGATAACTCTGGATGACGTAGACTGCAACGGGTCGCAGAGAGGCCCGTTCGCGTATGTGCTGGAGCTGATAGGAAGTATTATACAGTTGCTGTGGGGAGGATTCTTAGCTATTTTTAAACCTAGCAACCCCTCCAGCTAAATTCAAAGAGATAAAGAAATATATATACTGCAGTCTACACGGTAGATGTCGGCGACACATAGCGCGGTGCGTTGGTGTGGGGCCACATACCAATGGATGACTATTGTAGGCCGCCGACAGAGCTTTGTAAACTTGTCGGCGGGCCGCTGACTTCTGTATTATGTAGGCTTAACACCAATCTATTATAGGCTCCAAATTAATAATATGAAAAATAATATAGATATAAAAATGTATGTGCCATCAGTGCTGCTTTAAGAAGCAAAGATATTGGAAAGTATTGTAGATTAAATAAATTATTGATAAATATAATTTGGTTTTCATGCCATGCCACAGTAATAGGTGTCACCGCTTCTTGTTATATTTTGAATTACATTGTAGTTATCCACAATTTAGCTGTTTTTCACTAAACATAGTCAATAAATGTACGAGAAAAGCCTCGCAATTTTTCTTATGAATGTTCATTTCAATGTATGTATATTTGGCATACATCTGTAATCCGCGCGACCATTCTGTTACGATTACGAGCGCAAATACTAGGGTTAGGTAACATTTCATGACCGACCAGATTTCAATGAATCAGCTATCCATTTGCTTTCATACCGGCATTACAACTATGTAATAGTTAGTAGTAGTAGCTCTAACAAATAGCCAGCCGCCCCGCCCGTCCCGCCCGCCCTGCCCTAAGTGATGCGACGATGCCGAGTGCACTCCGCCCTGGATAGAATTACCAGCCACTTAGGGCAAATTACCTGCAAGATATCGCTTCTGTATTACATACTAATATTGGAAATAAGTGATTTGATACTGTGTGCTTAAGTTTATTGTTGACGAGCGATGTTTTGCGGCGGGCAAAGAGCTGCCTGCGTCACAGGAGGTTGCGGGTTCGATTCCAATCTTGGTACATATTAACAAAGTAGAAATAATAAAAGCAGTCCATATGTTATGGGGTCCGGTCCAGACCTAGAATAAAAAAGGGACTACGATTCAAAAAAATGCGAGCAAAGCCGCGAGCAAAAGCTAGTAGAAAATAAAGTGATAATTACTATTTATTCTGTCCGCTTTAATTAGTTATTCTCTAGGAGTACATGATCAACGATTATAAGTTAAAGTCTTATCTTAATTATACTTAATCAGTAGGTCGATTTACTTTTCAATAAGGCTCTTAATTTCGTTTGAACTATTTAAGGAGTATAAACACATTATCTTATCAAATGGATTCGCTGCCTGTTGAATATAATCCAAACTTCCCGTGGCTTTTCATTACTTAATATCCAAAGAACAATATCATATATATATATATATATATATATAATAGTCAGTAAAACAATATTGTTCAATTAAAAATGAGTTATTTATTTAGCTTACTTATATAATTATTTCCAATATTATTATAGTAATCTGCTAATCACCAGTTTGACTATTTAATAGTGAAATATAAAAATAAATGCATACGAAACTAAAACAATAGTCTTTCAAAAATAAAAAAATATAAATTCGATAAATACCTAATGTAGGTAACTTAATCTAAAGTGGCACATATCATTCTACGTAGTCGTAAACTTATACGCTTCGAAATCATTTAAGCCAGTCCCCGGCAAGCTGAGTTATAGCCAGTCCCCGGCAAGCTGAGTTTAAGCCAGTCCCCGGCAAGCTGAGTTTAAGCCAGTCCCCGGCAAGCTGAGTTATAGCCAGTCCCCGGCAAGCTGAGTTTAAGCCAGTCCCCGGCAAGCTGAGTTAAAGCCAGTCCCCGGCAAGCTGAGTTTAAGCCAGTCCCCGGCAAGCTGAGTTTAAGCCAGTCTCCGGCAAGCTGAGTTTAAGCCAGCTTTTTAACATCTTCAATGAATACTAGAGCCCGAATGCGATCGAATTCGGATGAAATGTATTAAACTACACAAAATATTAAAAACTTCTCCAAATGCAATCAGTTGTGTGAAATGTAAAACTTATTTCTATATATTTTATGGTGTTTCCGAGATATGACGTTGCCAAATGGGAAGTACCTATGAAATAAATTCGATGTTTATGACATTCAAAGAATGTGTGAAAAATCCTCATCACGTAATTTTATATTCAGTTTATAGATAAAGTGCAATAAAGAATTGTCTATTCTATTCTCTTCTTTGTCATTGATGTTTGTTGGTGGTACTCGTTTTGAATTGCATTCTCGGTTAGAGTTAGTAGCATGTTCAAAAACATAAAGTTCTGAATGATGTATAAGGGCATGTTCATATCTATGCATAGTAAGGTAAATTTCGTTTTGAGATCAAGCTCGGTCCGCGGTATTTTGGCTGTATTTTAGTGACAGTAGGATTCCCGCATACTCGGATTCTACCGGCACTGTCGGTAGCGAATACCGCATAGATCTGTAAAGGCCTGAGTTAGGAAATCCTTTCCCGAGCAAGAGCATTTATTGTAGAGAGATTGTTCCTTCATGTTTTACATTTTACATGTTTTCCTTCATGTTTGACATGTTTAACCTTCATGGGTCGTCCACATCTTGATCGTGTCTTCAACGTGACCAGATCTAGCAGCTTTATGTTTGTCATAAGATTCAGCAGCACGCGCAAGCCTCAGTCAATTCCAGTCATGACTCAGCCACCACATGAGGACTAACGCTAACAGACCAGGCTCCCCTGGTTATGGCTACCCTACAACACCGTCCTAATACTTATAAACCAGCGGCTGCAGATACCTGAGCTCGGAGCTGAGCTTGGACTCATCTTTAGCCAGTTCATCCACCATCTCTCGCGCGCGGTTGTTCGCGTAGTCGTGTCCGCAGTCCTTGCGCTCCACCATCTTGGAGAGGGCCGTGCGCAGCTGTGCGCGTGCGCCGCCCGACGAGGAGTCCACCAGGACCTTCATCACATCAGGAGAGAAACCCTGGAAGAGAGAACAGGTGCTCAACGGATGCAGGACAGTTGATTGAAACATTCCAAACTCAAACTTAACTTTACCGTAGAGTTTTACTAATCTATAAACATAAAGTCTACCGTAGAGTTTTACTAATCTATAAACAAAAAACTCTCTCTATCCATCTATAATATCTATGGTAGATTACAGGTAAATATATATGTGGAATTATTAAAAATATTTCATTAAACGGCAACATGCTGGATGCTCCAAACCCTCATTTAGTACCTCCTCAAGAAAAATAAACGTAAAACTTTTATGATCCTTCTTGAACGAGAATTTTATGAATGTGTGGGGAACATACCCGGTGCAGGGATTTATGTTCGGCAACAAGCATTGTACCTTTTAAATACATATATTATAGGTGTAGGCTTTAGGAGGAAAACTGCAGAGTTTGAGGTCAATGAAAACTAATGGGAACATCGATTAGCTTGCACTCAATTTTAGCATTAGTGATTCACTCGCGTTTTTGCCTGCAGCCAGCCAACATATATTTTTTAATATTCTTCATTACCTCTTCATGTTCTTCATTATACATAATATATTAGTTGGGGCCTAAATTATAGGAAAGAACAGAGGCTCATTTATGACTAGTCATATCTTTAGATACAGTTAACAAGGCGTCCATAGCCAGAGCGCAGAAAGCGAGCTAGCCGACACCTAGCCAGGCGTTGACGTCTTCCTTCAAGCACACTCGCTTGAAGCAAGACATCCGCGAGTGCGCTGGCCGCGTGGAGCGCTCGCTAGCAGCATCATGAACAATCATGTGTGTCTTTATGCTGCACGTGAGCTTGCTGCTAGTAGTCAACGAGTGAACAGCTTACCGACTGAACGATTACAGGAGGAGCGGAGGCGTGCGGGAATGCTGCTTGAACCAGCCAGCCTATGTATGCGATAACCTTAATACTCTCTTACTATACTTATAATCAGTGGCCCACTTTGATATGCAGGATGAGGGGCGCATCTGCTTATTACATCAATTAGTACAAATATAAACTTATTTTCATATTTAGCAAATTAACAGGACCCAGATGTTGCATTAAAAACAAATCAATCTTCGTCTTGATTTAAATTACGTTGTAAAGCCATCATCTATGTCTGTGTTCACTCCATTAGCTAATTGTAAACGTGGAATATTGATACTATTAACTATTATTTAGTAGTGTTAATTTACGGTAGTATTACTTAGCTAAGGTGTACTAAGGTTTAGGATTACACAGAGATTACAAACCAACCTAATTAATAATCTGTGGATACAGCCTACATAATACAAAACTTTGATTAAATGTATTTTTTTTTACAAGTATGTAACTTTAATAGCATACGAGTCATTATTACCAATTTATATAACCTGCTCAATTTTGTTTAAAAAATAAATTTCCTGAGCCCCTTGAGGGTCATCGTTCATACTTTTTATGAGAATACTCGTACATTATATACATTACTTTTTTTGTACATGCTACTATAAAAAAAACTGTCAACTCGTCCCTTGGGATGAGTTTAGAGCGGGATCAGTTGACTAAAGAGCCTTTACTATTAGCTAAAAAAAACCATTGTTGAACCCGGATGAAGCCACTATCCCCATGGATCGTTCTAGACATCAAGACGTCGATTTATATTAGCGCTTAACATAAAATTCTTCGCTAACAGAAACAATCTAAGTGGTGCTAAACATTTTACGAGATTCACGTAAACTCGCATTAAGATGCTTGTCTACGCCGTACAACGTTATGGTTATGCCCCTTGTCTACGCTCTTACAAGGTTGCGTAATGCTGGTTGGGATTGCTGACATTATTAACGCTCGTAAAGGAGCGAGTTGTGTTCTCCCGGGGTAAGAGCGACACAAATTATACGAAGTTTTTCATGTAGCTTGTTATGTCGCTAGTCGGGGATTATTTATCGTTGCTGTCTATCTTAACTTTTGCAATGCAATCATATTTCAGATGACGTTTGTAGCGCGTTACGTGGATACGCTAACTTTTGATGGAACATTTCAACGCTTGCAAACTAGATACATATAATCTTCCTTATAAAAAAACCAGCGCTGTGGCATCATTCGTTCTATCAGAGCACTAAGCTGAGTATTTACTATTTGTTACGCGCATGCTGTAAGTGGTATGGTGGTGGCCCGTAATGTTTTTTTTTCCATTTCTGAATATTTTCAGTATATTATTAATAATTTTGTTTTGAAATTTTCGTAATATCTGCTTCGTAATTCTGATGATCAAGCCCAAAAATACTGCCTGCCTTTTGCTGCAACTTTGTTCTATACTACGTTTGTCTGTGAGTGTACTTACACTGTAGTCGCTCAGCCGCTGCTTCTTGGCGTCTCTGCTGAGCAGGTCGTACAGCAGCAGCAGGCGCAGGTTGGAGCCCGAGAGCTTCGCCTTGGACGCCGCAGCCGGCTGGAAGTTACACATTTTATTATTGACACTATGGGATGTAGAATTGCGGGCCATTGTTTGTTTTGTTTGTCATGACGTCATCATCCGTGGTCGTCAACATTCGACTCAATTTACGTTGTCAAATGCAGGCAGAAAACGAAGTGGATTCTTTCTTCCGGTTTGTACGTCGAGGAAAGCTTTCCTCAAGTCATGTGCCTGCCAAGCCTGCCAGCTCTTATAGCTGTCGCTGGGAGATAGCTTCGGGTAGCTTCATGTTGTCTCGTCTTCTGTCCTTATCTCTTGGTTGTTACCTGAGCCCCGGCGCGTTGCCACACGTCCACCAGACGCTCGTCGTGCGGGTCGCGCGCCAGCTGCACCAGGTCGCGCACGTCCTCCGACAGGTACTGCAGGCTGTCGGCGCTGATGTCTTCCAGAAGGAACCCGTCTGACCTGGAATATGGATCACCTTTGGTTAAGGGCGAATAGTTCCTCTACCTTGAACCTAAAGCCATGCAAAAAAGAAACTCTCACCTGCTAGAGATCTTAACATCGAAATGCGGCGGCAACAGCGGTGCCTCATCCGACCCTGGCTCCAGCAGCGGCTGTACCTCCTCCTGGCCGACCCCGGAGACCCCGAGGAGTACTGCCTCCCGCGCCTCCTCCGGGAGGAGCACCTCGTACTGCGGCGCCGGCAGGGGGAGCAGGTAGTCGCGGGACTGATAGCGGTTGATGAACGGCTTGGGGGGCGCGAAGGGGGCGTACAGGCCTGGCTTGTGGAAGGGGGTCGTCAGCTCGTTCCTGGGGACAGACGTCGTTCAATTAGTAAATAGTCCTCGTGGAACAGAACCAAGAACTTCCCTATGATATCCTAGATTCGTAGCTCGTATTATGTCGAATCACGTGATTTCATTTATTCCCGGGATATCCTAATCAAATCAATTTATTTAAACCTTTCTCACAAAAAAACTGGTCTCTCTACAGTCACTAACTTGCTTTAGAAAAATGTAAATCACTGATTTGACAATGTCCCTGCGTCATGCAGGTACAGACACAGAGCATTAAACGAGTAAGTAATCCATATCCACCCAGTACTAAAACCCGTGCCGAGATCGAATTTAACAAATTAAATGTTAGTGGTATGAAGTAGCTTAGTATCGCAGAACATGTCTTCGCCGCGTTCAACGAATCGTCAGAATCTATTTATTTCAAATAAAATTATTCTGGTCTCTCGGCGCGTTTGGTTCACATTGTCGTTCGTACGTTCAGCTTGAGTTAGTATATTATGTAGGTACAGGTTTTTGTACACAACTATGATAGTAGATATCCCGTTACCTCCAAGTTATCGAATCCTTACGTCATTATGCTAATATTAGTCCATTCTCATGCTAATACCTCCTATTTACAAAGCTTTTATCCGCCAATGTACAGTTAACTTATGTGCCTACTTTTAGACCAACTATTTCTGCTAATATTTACAAATATTCTTCTTACCAAATTGCGTCCAATTGGATAAAACCATCATGATTTTACCACCATTGATCACCACTTTATCCTTATAATACTCCTTAGATTACCCACACCACCACCGCCTATAAGTAACTCCTCCAAACCAGTTGTAGTACTTATTCCTCTGGCTCTGCGAGCCTAGTAGATCCTGGCTGGCCTCCAAGTTTCCGACACAGCACTTCTCCAGGCATCTCGGTCTCTAGTGGCATCGACAGTCTGTTGTTTTACAATGTACCTATCCATCTCATCCGTGGACACCTAATGGAGACCATGGCGTGTATAATTACCTAGTTATGGTAGTGCGTACCTGCAAGGTTTGGGCGAGCACGCAAGATGACTACTAATGTAATTAGCCAGAGTCAGAGAGTTGGCGATATTACACCCCCGTGCGCACGTTTAGCTGTTGGTCCTGCACCTGACTTCTTTTCACGCGGGAGTCGGTCTGCCGTCCCATCGGATTATGAGAGTAATGGAATGAAGAGTGCATCTGTGTTTGTGCACTGTGCTACTCACAGTTTCGTTTCTACCGAGACAGGCCATCGCCGCGCCGTGGTGGAAACTCGCCTAGGAGGGCATCTATTGATAAAAGAATAATATAAAAGCGTAATGTACAAAGCACAACCTTCTCGTGGTAGTAAAACCCATCCACCATCCATTAGTGGTCGGCTTAAAGGCGCCCGGGTACCACGATGACGTCACATACGGAGAGGTGGTGGAGGTACTCCACGTGTAGGTCGGCCGAGTGGTCGGGCGAGTGGTCGGGCGAGTGGTCGTGGTTGTGGGGCGACTGGTGGACTGCGGGGTGGGCGTGACGTCGTCTCTGGTCTCGAAGGCCATCTGGTCGGTGAGGTGCGCGATGATCTGCATCGCGACGGGGAGGTACGAGTCGGAGAGCTGGACTTGCTGCTTCGCTGATGACACCTGCAACGATCAAACCAAAGTCATGATCAATGGTCACATTGATCCGGAGCTGGCCGTCGTGCGTGGCCA
This sequence comes from Eupithecia abbreviata, assembly GCA_943735965.1. NCBI lineage: Eukaryota > Metazoa > Arthropoda > Insecta > Lepidoptera > Geometridae > Eupithecia > Eupithecia abbreviata. The sequence continues at coordinate 277,760 of OX030995.1, forward strand.
CCATCTGGATATATTATTTATTAGGTAAAAACAATTTTGAGAAATCATCCGACAGAGAACGAAAGTTATCGACATAGCTCCTAAGAATTAGCAAGCTCAAGTAGCCGTGGATAGTGGGCCGGCCATATCTCGCGAAGAACTGACAACCGCTGAGGTATACAACTCAGCAATCGTAGTGTAGGACGCCCTCCGGCCAAGTGGGATGACAACCTGCGAAAGACTGCAGGCAGATGCTGAATGACGGCAAGCTGAAGACAAAGCGATTATGGCGCACAGGACGTCAATGATGATCAAATAATAAACTTGGTCACAATGCAGTTTTGCCTTTGACCTTGTTTCTAGGAATCAGTAACCTTAATTATAAAACCAATTGCTCTCAAACATAATGATCGTATTCATTTGCACCGTTAAATATCATAATCACATACCTTGGGGGTGCGGTGGATTATTATAGATAATAACGATGTTAAATATAAAATACATTGTGTGAAATAGTCAACCGGTACCTAATAGTAGATTGTTTTACAGGGGACTAAACCACCACATGATATTACGAGGTTGTTACCTCCTATACGCGGCAGACAGGACCAGTTATAATGGGTGGTTGAGGCCCTTTTCACTTCGATGGCGATAAAAAAACGTCAATTACATTATAAGCACACCTGCCTACCAGTCAAAAGTAAAAGTGCAAAGTATATTTGCATACAAATAGCAAAGAACTTTGCCCCTTGAATACAAACAACAAGTATTTTTGAGAAAGTCAAATATTCATTTGTTTCCGGAAAGCAGCCTCTCTTTTAACCGACTGCTCAAGAAGGAGGGTTATGTATTTCAGTTATAACAGAATTCAGGTTATAAATTTAATTAATAAATTGTAGGTAACTGCACCCTCTGATCATATGGACAGAATAGGTATTGAGTGTTTTTTAGACATTCATGATTAGGTATCGTGTCCAACTTCTTATTTCTTAGAGGCTTAGGGCTAAAAAGTATTTTTCTTCTTAATTTTAGTATGAAATGTGAAATCAACTTCAACTTCTTGCTAGATGGCTTAGTGTGAATTCATCAGCCAGTACAAGACATTCGTCCTAATACATAAAGACTCGACTTTTTGGTGTTGCATTTAGAACATACATTTTTGAAAATGGAACTGAAAGCGCCTTCTTGGTGATGGTTGGATGTTTATAAGAAGGGTGATTCCTCCTCCGTAGTAGAATGCGTATGTATGTTGTTTGCGTTGCTCGTATCGAAGACAAAAACGGTGAAAAATATTAGGGCCAATTCTCTGGATTTTTTTGTTAAATTCAGGTTTAATTGTAGTAAACAAAAATCCTCGATTGAACTGAAGGTGAACGTGACTTATTATAATTGAAAAAGTGATGAAGCAAAAATTAAGTTAATAGCACACTAATGGAACAAAAGGGCATATTATGATTTATATCTGTTGCGATCGAAATCACGTGAATTATGTATATAGAAAGACTTATAGGTACGACAAATTCGTATATGCGGCATGCCGTGGGCCCTGATAAATAAAGAAGAATAAGTACCACATTATTATGGAATATTAGACTTACCAGGGTGACAGCTGAAAGCTGCAGAGCCGCCAGGACCAGCGTGGCGTGTCGAATCATCGTCACTGATCTCTGAAACACCAAGCGCTAATCAACATCCATGACTCTTCTATATTATATTATCCTTTGTAGTCGACAGTAACGACTACCTATCTGCCTTTATGACTGTACTTACGAAGAAAAATGTTCGGTAGGTAAGCTCTCATAATCTCATTCTCTTACGAGTACCTAAGACTAGCAAATAAATGATCCCTGTATCTGTATCCTGTGTCTGTACCTTTAACTAATAAATAATGCAGAACAATCCACACAGCATCAGCCAGCCCGATGCTAAGCTTGTGTTATGGGTGCTAGATGACTGATATACTTAATAAAATACTTGATGGATAGACTACATGGAAAACATCCACAACACTGGCAACAAATACCTATCTACACACCGTACAAATATATTTCCCGAGACGGGATAAAAACCCGCAACCTGCGTTGACCTTCGTCCGTTTCGCCACGAAGTTCGTCGAAATGAATATATGTATTTTTAGGTATAATAACGAAGCAATCGATTCAACAGTGAGTCAGGGTTTTGATCGACCGACTCATCGCTATGGCTTTCAGGACAGTGCATAACTGCATCATAATATCATTTATTGTCCTAATCAAGAGCTTTACTACCCTGTTTACGAAGCCGGGTTTATTTACAATAATAACAATGTAACTAACATAACTCATAAGCCGAAGCATCCTCGTAAACCTAGCAAAGTGACTGTAAAAAGTGACATTGTAAAATCTGCGAGAGTTATTGCTTACGGTGGCGCACACTGCCTGATATACTACGCTTTATTTCAAAAGATATTTATTTAGTATTATCATTTTTGTATCCACGAGTCTATACGGTAGTATGAGGATTTATTGAGTACCGATATATAAATTTAACATGCTTTTTGTATACTTAATTAATTTGTTTGTCTTTGCGTGCAAATGGACATACTCGAAGGAGTAGTTTGCACGAAAACGAGTCAGAAACTTGGATTTTCATTTTCGGAGTTTCATGATTTCATGATTTTAACAGGACTAAGACAACACTGTAACAAAATGGCGAACAGCTCTTGAAGACGGTCGCATTTGTGTGGTGGGCCTTGATGTTCCAGAATTTAGCAAATCCTTGTGCAGCATGTAGTTGGCTATCTTATTCTGACGCCTCTGCCACTCGTAGCGTTAAACCTAAATGTAATGGTGTTTCCGCTACATACTTGCCCTTTAAGTATAGTGAAGTAAACAATAATTAAGTATCTGAAGATACATCACAAGCTTTATCATTTTCTTGATTGGGTAGGAAAACCGGCGCCTCGTAACAGCGCATTCGAGGAATATGACCTGTGACCTTGTGACCTCTCACCTCGGGTGTGACCTCACCTCTGACCTCAGGAGGGTTGTTAGCAAGAATAATGTTAGGATATGGGATACGTATCGGTTACGTGTGGGTAAATATTAATGCGGGTATTTGTCTCATGTTAATTGATTCGTAATTTCTTATGAAAATATAAGAAGGTTGTGGTTGGCGTCTCGCTGTCTTATATTCCATCGAGAAAATATCAGTGAGATATTAATCTGGTTTTCTATACTAGATCTTTATTGATTATCCTATTGAGTTGGAGAAATGGATCTACTTTTATCTCTCTATTGTAATTCTCAGGAAAAAAATTCACTTAGTTATTAAGTGATTTTAATTTCGTTAAAATTGTAATCTCTAACTTAGAACTATATAGAAAGGAACGTACAGCCTTCTCAAACAAGCTCTGCAATAATCTACATCCACCGAACTAGTTTTTGATATAGAACATTCCTAACCCAGATTCCTGCCGATGTAACTGTACGCGGGCCCTTATCTCAATTCAGTAACTGTACCGAGCACCTACCCCGGAAGGTGGCGGAGCCCTAGACTGCTCGCCCACACAATGCCCTGCGCTGCCCTACTACTGACAGTACAAAGGACCGGCTCTAACGGGACTCTGCGATATTGCAACTTTTCAATGGTAAACAAAGTTAGAATTCACAACAATCTTGAACCTGCGGTTTCGCTTTTTTTTATGTCGTAGGTACCTACCTATCTGAATGGGACATCTCGCCCATTAAACTATTTAAAAAAGAGAACTACTTAAATGGTTTAAGCAGCTATGTTATTCCAGATCTAAAAATGGGTATATCCATGCAAGTAAGCTGTCTGATTCATTATATGTAAGTGTGGTCAATATCAGTCCGACCATAGTGTAGGCATTGATCACCAACAAACACACTAATTTGAACTTGAAACGCCTTTTATTATTAAGGGGATTGAATCAGACCCTTTTAGACAACTCAGTTGAATAATACGCCATATTATACGTTTTGAGGAACCACATGAAGCGAATAATACTTTTAAAACTATCATGGTTATTAACACTAAAGTCATACTCAACACGGGATATTTACCATGATTTGATTTTTGAGTTTTCCAATATTTCGGGACAGTTTCATGCGTTATGGTCACGGAATAACTGAAGGCACTGCGAGTAAGTTTTTATGGGCAGACATACCGATAATTTTTTGTCTTCTGCTACGAACGTTACCAGGAAGGAAAGGTGTAAAGATCTTGATAATTTTCCCTATATAAACATAATAATCCATGAGACTACATAATCATACGTCTGCAATCTGCATATAGATCCCACAGAAACAAGAAATCCCTAGAAATCTCTGCTAATTCCGAACATTTGCAAAGGCAATAAAACAGGATTTATATCCATACATTATCAGGCACAAGGTTCAGGTGGACTCCACCGGATGCATTTATACAGGAAGAGAGAACCGCGTACAATCTCATGATCATCATATCAGCACACAAACGTCCCCTGATTAGCGACCTTTGCTTTACAATATAATACCATACAAATATGCTTTATTGTACACAATATACAAATAATTGCAAAAAGATATGACATGCGACAAGTACAATGGGCGGCCTTATCGCTTAGAAGCGATCTCTTTCAGGCAATCTGTGGAATGAAATAATTATGTGAATTTAGGAAGGGAGTTGTGCCAAAGATAAGCTAAATATGAACATAAATTGAATACTCAAAAACTAAATATTATATTTAGATACATGAATAAATCAACAAATAGTAAGTACCAATATTCACTATTTATTTCTTAAGGACAGAGGCATACCTCATTTCTATTCTATTCCTACGAGGCCACAAACAGAGTCGCCTCCATCCTTCGACTTCCTGCGGTAGCTACTATGTAGTTAATTGGGTCGGTCCATCGAGTGGATGGTCTGCTGACGCAGTAAGCTGTATGAGCCTAATTTATACCACCGTAAATGAAAGTCTTGGAAAGCACCTTTCCAAGAATATAAGGAAAATATACAACACCCATTCAACTTATTTATAATTTATTTAAGGATAACCAGACGCTTTAATAACAGAGTTACGAAATAATTGATAAATACCACAAAGCTTATTGAATTATTGTTAATAGATTTGTTTATTTCACCCTATAAAATTATTAGCTTTGTTGTTTAAACTGTCGGTGGTTTGTTAACTAGAAGAACCTTCTAGATAGTATTATGAAAATTACAATCAAATAGAAATAAATGAGCTTGAAATCAACTGACCGATTTACGGATGTCTTAGTTTATGCAAACTTTCAATTGGAGAGTTTTGATCTTTGTTTACAATTTTAGCTAACATCTAACAAGAAAGAATCCAAAAAATGTTGTGCCCTGACAGGGGTTTTATGCTTTGTGTACCTACCCACTAAGACTACACCTGAGCAGAGGACGACCCGAGCAGAGGACGGAGGAGGTCCATCCTATAAGAAACTACCTGTATGCATGAAATCACAATAAATGATATCCTTTCTACCAAGGTAACATAGGCTAACATAAAGTCTTCCACTCGATGGAGAGTCAGCCTCCAAGCACTGGTGTCATCTGCTCGTGTCCTTGTAAATCCGTCCAAAGGATGAATAATTTCGGCTTGGACGGAACACTCAAAATAAAAACAAAATGTTTCGACAATGACCTCCGGCTACAACAGGCTAGCCCTTCTGTCGGAATCGGAACGAGCCCTTCGCGAATTGGGGCGGGCATTTAGATTTATGAAGGGATACAGAATTATCGTTGTTTTAAATAAAGGTTTATTGAGTTTATAAAAACGTACATATTTTCAGACGGGCTAATAATGTTAGGTCTAAAAAACGTATTGAATTGGAACAATTATCGAATTTAGGAGCAGAATTACACCGAAATCAGTTTGGTAGTTTAGAAGAAATAAGTGGACCAAAAAAACAACAGCCTTTTTACTACTTTAGAAAACCGTTTCTTTATAATTTGGTCCGGCCCGACCTAGGACAAGTTTAGAGAGAAATACACATTTAAAAAGTTGTTAATTTAAAGCTGTACAAAAACTCAACTCGTTGTAAACATGTTTAGGTATATTTTTCGCAAAACGATTGATTAAACTTTTCAATTATTAATTATCTAAGCTTACCTTAATCGGGTTCCTAGAGGTAATATCGTAACTCTTGCCATCCAAATTCATCGATACGAACGAATACAATTTATTATTGTAGCTTAATATTTGCAAACTACTGCAATAAAAGATTTGAGTTGAAATTACCATTGGCAATATGTTTGTAGATGAACACATACTAGGGACCTGTTTGCTTTGTATCTGTTTCGAAAACAATGAGGAAGCCTCGAAAACATCTTAGAACAAGGATTCAATTCAAACCTAATCTTGCTACAAGCTGTTAAACGTTTGTTTAATTTTCTATAATTACTTAGATTAGATTGATTGTTTTTTCGTGAATTTTAATAATAGTCGACTTACCAGCACAATTTTGTTCACGTTAGTAACTGTACCGGGGAGACGTTTGTGTATGCGCGCGCGCCGGTCGCCACTGCCAGCCTCCGGACGATGACCCGCGTGGAGGACGGAGGTCCATCCTAAAACGGTAGGTGACCCGCCATTTGAAGGCTTGCGCACGCATTGATCTGTTTAGAACTTTGAGACCCGTAGCAAATCTCCGCCGTGGAACGGGCGAATGCCACAAGATACATGCGCAACAAACGGGGTATTGCAGAGAAATATGTAAAAGAGCGCGGAGATGTACCTAGCTGGTGTTGCCTCGGCGCAGATGGGTGGAACCGCCCGAGAAAGAGATAAAATCATAGTCAAATATGTATATTATAGCCGTTTTTCCTCCGTTTTCCTTGTCGCACATGAGACAATTCATGGCGAATCTACTGCGGTTCCGCTGCTATGATCTTTTCGCGGAGATAGGCGTGAAACTGTTTCTGTTCTTTCGTAGAATATACTCGGCTCCAGTCAGCAGCTTTAATGTATATTACACACCAAAGTCGGTGACACTTACCTTCGGGTATGGTGCGATACTTCAGTGTATTGGGGTTTTTTTTTAGCATTAGCATGTAGGCGGCCATCTATGACTATGACTAGAGCGTCCTTAATATCGCATCATGTAGGTAAAGTGGAAACTAAGATCATGGCTGTGAAATGTTCGTGTCCGATGCATGCAGGTGACCCTAGTTGTGGCTGAGCCTCAAACTCGAGCTCATTTGCTCCGAATTAGAATATTTACGATGTCGATCGCTACAACACACGTGAATTCGTTTTGGCAGTGCATTTTTGAGGTTTTCTTAATTTTACCTTATTTTACTCTCAAATATAATGTATTTGAGGTCAATGTATTTTGGATTGAGTCGGCGAGGTACCTACCTACTCGTGTTATAGGTAGGTAATCAAATAAAGCAAACAATACTTAAGTCATGAGATAAATCAATTGCGAAAATTTAATTTTACTCAAATCATACAGCTTACTGGTCGGTACACTAGCGTTTTCGCTGACGTGTGACAAAATGTTACATATAGCACTCGGTTACTGATAAATCTATTTATTTATTAATACAATATTGCAGCCTCAGTGTGTTAGTCGGCTTATATCTAGGGGTTTGTATTTAAAATTAAATCTCATTTTGCCCTTTGGATCAATTTATAAATTACAGATCAGTATATTTTTTCAGGTATCACGGTTAGTATTTATCGTTAAAGGATTTTCAAAATCGAATCAGCATTCGATTTGTATTGTAATATGAAACAGCGAAGAGTTTCATATTACAATATACGTACAACTGCGTTAACACAATTAACTTTTCCCAACGTTTTTGCCTGTGAATACTTCGGGCCATTAAATCAACAGAGTTCTCACAAAAGTTTGTAAGCTTATTCCTCAAAGGCTTAGTTCATCGACACCCGGTACTCTCGCGCCGCACATACGGACTGTTGTTCTGGGGTCCGGTAGGTACCTGCTTTGTTTACATTATCTTCATCAGGTTTTTATTGGAGGATTTGAGGATCCAAATTTTATTGCTTCATCAAGCGATATTGGTAAAGGTTTTGTGAAATTATTGTAGCCGCAAGCTGTTTTGAAGATTTAATGAAATGTTTATCCCAGTCGGAGTTTTAGATCCCGGAAACTTTTTGATCTGGTGTTTCAATGATCGTGGAAGGCTTACCCAGTAGGTATATATTATACCTATAGACCATTATACAAGCTTTGCATAAAAATATGATTTATTTATTAAAGCACTTATCATTTCTTCCAGTGGTCGAAACATTGTGACGAGAATTATGAGCACTTTATATTATACAAGATGACCCCGTGAACTTCCTGCCACCTACCATTATTTTAACCACCCCTACATTCGATCAAACAAAACAAAAACAAAATAAAACTTTTTTGCGTCACAAACCAATCGATAAGCGACACTCGTCCGGAGTTTATTCAGCAGAGTTTATGCAACTGATAAAGCAAATAAAATAAAACCCCATAAATAATGTATCATCAATATAATCAGAAGAGTCTTAAAAGTGACCGTAGTGTTCTTCTGAACTATCATTATAATCATCATCGTAATCATCACTGCGATGACCAAAATGTTCAACATCATGAAATTTTCTATGGAATTTATGATGATGATTAGGAAAATCTTCTCTAACAGGTTTAAAAGGTTTGTACCGATCATCATCATCATGTCTATGGAAGAAGCTATGCAGCCCATCAACCACTCCCCTCTTCCAACTGTAAACATGCTCCTTTAGATCGCCAAAAAGTTTGCTGAGCACATTTCGATGATGATGCTCTTTTTCGGGCTTATGGCTTTCAAATTCTCCTTTTATGTGAAGTATACTGAATGAGTTCTTTAGTTTTCCATCTTCGTGATTATTATTATTTTCATCACCGTTTTCTTCGCTATTATTAGCGACATTGTTATTTGTAAGTAATGTGTTATTCCCGAGGTTGAGAGGTCTGACAAAAGTAAAGTTGGTGAGGATAGGCCGTAGGGTCCTGTTGTCGGGTACGTCGATGTTGTTTTCCGTCACTGCGTATGTTCTGCTGGTCTTCAGCTCTTCGTTCTTCAGGGTGCTAGTAGCTGGTGCGCCGGGGGTGAGGTTTGTAGAAACTATGGCTGGAGACACTTGATTTAGTAGTAGAACCTAGAAAAAATAAATAAATAATTTTTCGTTTAAAAACTTTATTTACTTTTTTTTTACTAACTACCTGTGGGTAGGTAGTTATCAAGTATTATACACAAGTATTTCCTACTAGTTTCCGTAATTCATCAATAGTTTAATCTCAGGCACTTACGAGACTTCGAATATATTCATTGGCATTGATTTTAATCGTTTGTTATTATTATAGTTCATCATCATCATCAGCCTATGATAGTCCACTGCTCATAGGCCTCCTTCAATGAGCGCCATAGCGCTCTGTCTAGCTTGACGCATCCAGCATCAGCGTGGAGACCACGACTTGGTAAACGTAGTGTAGGACGCCCTCCGACCAGGTGGGATGACGACCTGCGAAAGACTGCAGGTACATGCTGGATTATTATAGTTTATTAATTTTAATTCAAAAATAGAAAATTAAATGTATTATTGTGTAATTGAAAAAAAATATTTGCATGCGATGAGGTAGAATACACCGGGACGCATTATACGTTTAAGGCTGACGTTGTAACATATATTCTGGCAAATAAACATCTTTCACTTTTTTATGTTGGTTATTTGTAGAAAAGAAAGATAAAATGCATCAAAGCAACGTGTTTCTAATCCCCATGATAATATTCTTGAAACCGTTGTGACTTTCGAACAGAGTCACCATTTTCATCAATACGAAAAAACTCAATGAAGACTTTCAAAGAAAAAACTTAATTAAGTTGTTAAGTCCATAAAATCACAGTCACGCGCTTACACAAAAACAACCGACCTGACGACTCAGATGGTCACAATAACGTGAACACTCACCAAAACAAACTGTCCGATCCACTCCATATTTAGAACTGCTCGCTACAAGCGCCGCGCTCTGCCGAGACCCAATTTAAACTAACCTATTGCTCAATTCTATCAATTTGCACCAAATGTGCAAAAAATACGGGTGGAATCGTCACCCTTATCTGGCTAATTCGTTTCACTTCTACAAGGACACTTCTTTCACAGTCATCTTCACTTTTTTGACTAAATGTAATTCGTAACAGTTTGACAGGAAATGAAGGCAAGCGTAGCCAGCTATTGTTTTTATAGGGTTTGTGAATCAGAAATGTAAAAAGTATGTAAGTCCGGTAGGGATTCCTTTGTGCCGGCTGAATCACGAGATTCTTGGAGTTCACTGATAGGTACCGAGGTGGTATGTCAATGTCCTGAGGTGACTTGCTCTCAGGGTCACGGAAAGAAAGTCAAGAGCAAGAAGGTTCGCGTGGTTCACCGTGGACGGCCAAGGTTTTATAGCAAATTGACACGCTGTATCAATTTTATGATGAAAAAGCCTATGCCTATGTACTTATATTTTTTTAGTTAAGTTATTTTTAAGTTTTGGATGTACAATAAAGAATTTAAAAAGTTATCAAGCACCATAACACAAGCTCTACACCCTTTGGGGCTAAATGTTGCTGTGTGGACTGTCCAGCATATTTATAAAAAATACAGACAGGCAGATCTAGTTTCGAATTGTAATTAGTTTGGATGGATGATCACAGTCAAGTCAAAGGTATTTACACGTTATTTCATAAAAAACTTTTCAGTTTTTAAAGCATTCGAGTATATAATTTTAAATTTCACAAAATATTTGGTCAAACATCAAACAAAATGGAATAGAATGTTCATTTTTCATTCTTAACACTTTGAGTGCTGAAATCACACGGTATGTTTTTTCTACAAGTGACTAATATGCGTAAATCCACACTAGCGTAGCGGCGGAGAAAATACAGATCTGTGTGACTCAGCACAGCCGTAATATTTTTGAACGAAACGCATGTGCGGCGCAACACAACCGCTGTGTAGAGCGGCAGCACGAATTTTTTAGGTAAAAAAAAAGATCGCAGTCGTCGAAAAAAAACCGCAGTCAAAGTGTTAACAATTGGTCTTGTCATTTCATTAATTTCTTTGATGTAGCACTATTCAGTCTATATTTTAACAATTGACTTCACAAAATAGACTTGGGTCTTAACAAAGTAAGCTTCAACAAAATGGACAATCATACTTCATTTGGGACTCAATTGTTAAAGACTATTAGGGTTAAAGACTTCACTTTTTAACTGAGAGAAAACAAAATAGTGTTCAAGAATAGGGTTAATAGTTTAGTTTAGTTAGTAATAGTAAGTTTAGTTTAGTTTTTTTTCAATGTAATAATTATGTTCGGCGATTTATCCGTAAATATTGGACCGATTTAAGAAATTCTTTCGCATTTCTATAGGAAATGATTCGGAGATGCTTCCATAAAATGTCCCTCGGGGATAATTACTCTAAAACTTGAAAAAGTGGAAATATTACTAAGGAATTTTGTGTCGGGTTTTTTAAAACAACCACAATAACTAAGGATTTTTGAATGCGTGATATTTTACCCTATAACACAAAAAATATCATAATTTGTTCACATAAAACTTTAATAAAATTTGTTTAGTGAAAAATAATACAAAAATATTTATATTTGTTACAGAAACAGTACTTAAGATTCTCTTTTAAGTAAAAAAATATCTATATTAGAGTTTAGAGTATTAGTTGGTACATACTTATAATATTTGGGAATTTATCAAAACAAATTCAAATCACACCAATATTATAAACGGCTAAAATTTGGATGTTTAGATGGATGGATGTACATATTACGTTTGTTACTTCTTCACGACAAAACTACTGAACAGATCGGGCTGAAATTTTGCAAACAATACAATACAACTTTATTGCACCATCAATACAAAAAAAAATAAAGGATCTTAATACTAACTTAATTTGGTGGCACAATCGGCGGCCTTATCGCTAAAAGCGATCTCTTCCAGGCAACCTTTGGATGGATAGGATCGGTACGTATTAAAGCTGACGGTGGCGTAATTATTTAACATAATTATATATGAAAAAATTAATGTTTATCTTAAGAATCTACATATATAAAAATAGAGCAAAAAAAAATAGGAACAATTAACATAATAACATAGATAATAAAACTAAAAATAAAAATCAAGAAAACTTATCAAGAGTGCATACCCGTATGTTCTATACACCTATGTATCAAATGTTCTATGTCTGGAATAAAACATACATAGGTTACATTTTATCCGACAAACACACACATGGGATAGAAATAACCTTGAAACGTTCCCATAGAAACAACGCGTGCGAAGGCGCGGGCAGAAACTAGTGGTAATTCTTTATTTCCATTAGTGGCACTGGCACATGAAAGGTCATGTTTCTTATGCCAAAGGAAACAAAGAAATAACGTGCTTTTAATCTCGATACTTAAACATTGGGATTGCCATTCCTCGTGTTTATTTACTTATTTTATTAAACTTTCGCGATTTGTTAACATATGTGGCGCGGTGGGCGAAGGTCCGCCTGCGATGCAGAAGGTTGCGGGTTCGATTCCCGCCTCGGAACAATTGTGTGTACGATCTGCAGATATTTGTTCCGGATGCTCTGGTCGTTTTCTATGTATAATAAAAAATATCTATCTATGTAATGTATTGTATTATGTATATCAGTCATCTAGTACCCATAACACAAGCTCTGCTTAGCTTGGGGCTAGATGATGCTGTGTGAATTGTCCAGCATTATTTGTTTTTAAATTTTTTTTGATTGAAGTTATTATAGATTAATTTACCGGTCGCCTCGTGGCCACGATCGTTGTAACCACAGATATCAGAAACAAAGATCTCTATGGTTGTAACTATGGATACGCAGGGGAAATATAACAACACGGTACGCGATAAATCTATACCTACATACAAAACAAAGTCTGTTCTGTTCGAATACTTACACAATAACTCAAGAACGGCTGGACCGATTTTCATGGTTCATATTTGTCATGTTTTCAAACAGCCTATTTAGATATAAGAACAATTTTAGTTTTATGTGCATTTTCCAGCTTTATTATTTACTTATGTAATTACATGTTATCCATGTAATAACGCTTAGTCACTTTGAATTTTCATTTGGGAATAATAACCTAATACAACCGTAGTACATACAAAATAAATTGTGGATTATTTCGAAAAAAATTATAAACCGAAAAGTTACAAAAATCATGAATAAAATTTCAATGGTTCCAAATTGGGATTATCCTCACACAAAATAGCAAAAGAATCGTTAAATCGTTACAACTGTTTTTAAATAAAACATACTCCTTTTTTCAAAGCCGGTTAAAAATAAAAAAATTCACGTGCAAACTCGCAGTATTTCTGAAAGTATTTACAATATTCGACGGCTGCTTTGAACTTACCGAAGGATACCTTGAAACTTTTATTTAAGACAGAAATTAAATTGCCTACAGGCACGGAGTGGCAACCGAAGGTTTGCAAATGTTGGTAACACTGTCTTATTTTACGTTAGTAGGAAGGTATATATTTTTCGTTTGACGTAGGTTCCTTAGGTTTCTTCAATAGTGGGCTGGCACCAAAAGTTTGAACATCTCTAAATAAATTAAACAAAAATGAAAAGTTTTTATTTCTTTAGGCTTACAAATAAACACTTCGACAAGTCCATTCAATACTGCTAATAATATAGTGTGACAGGTTTTTTCCATCTAGGTATTCTAGAAATATTATAATTTACTTACATTCTCAATAAGCTGGTAAAAAACCCGATTTTATATGTCAAGCTCTTCCAAGAACCCAAACGTCACAATAAATCGAAGACGTCACATTCGACCTAAGCATTCAACTTGTTCGGTCTCCGTTCAGTACACAGAACAATAATATCCTAACGTTCAGTACGGTCAGCAGAACACACCGCACCGAAACTCTTGACTTACGGCCCTCATAGGCTCTCCATCCACAAGCTACTTCTAACTCTATTTACACGAGGACACGGCACACAGTTGTTTGAGCCAGATAAATCGAATTAAGTGTTGTTGCTGCAGCTAAGTGCGAGTAATCAATTTATGAGCGCCTTTGACTGTCTTCTTTCAGGGTATACAGGGTGCACTTAGACGGGATAGTGAGGGACTTTTTGTAGGGGCTGTTATACAGGGTGGATTTTTGAGACGGGGCTGTAAGGAGAGAGTACATACACTCACTGGTGTAGCTACTGGAAAGTGTATTTGTAGTGTTGGAGTGCCACGGGCAAGACTAGGTAGTGTTTATTTATTTATTTATTAAAAGTACACCAAAAGTATACATATTGTTCTTATATAATTAACTATATACTTTTAAAAGGTGGACACAACTTTCAAAAACCTATGTATAAAGTAAAGGTATTAACTAATTTTAAACAATTTGAGCTGAGTTTAATTGAAATTATAATAACTTTAATAGTAAACTAGTGTTTATAAAGTGTCATAAGACTATGGGCAGATCCCCATAGTAATTAGTCATTACCCTCATATCTTTTGTATAGAGTCAATGAGACTATGTGCTCCTAATGTGATTCTGCGGGTTTGGTAATTATTACCCGGATGGGAGTGAAGTCGAGGATTATGATGATTCTCAGCCCACCTACGCAGGGTAGGGGAAAGTAAATATGGAAAAATATTTGTGCTATTTCTGACATCCAAGCGGTTCCTATAGAAATTATATTCGAGTTTAATTATTAAGAGTATAATTTTAGGTTCAGTCAACCACGTAGGTCTCCTTGAAAATTAACTAACGCTCTACTACACTAAAAGAGCTACATTAAATGTGGTTTTCTACACGTTGTTGGTTATTTTGCAACACTGTAGAGCTTTTCAGACTATACGTTTATATTCTGTTCTGTTTGCGTGTAACCGACCACTGGAATGTGAGAATGTCTAGAATTTACATAAAGGCATAACTGAACTCCTCGCCGATTTATACGATTATTTAGTTAGAGAATGAAACTTTGTAATAACACACTCTGTATATAAATAATTCTGTTTATTGTTTCAAAGGAAACAAATGTTTGGGACATTCTTGTGTTGAATTGAAATTCATTGTCTCTTTTACATAATCTTGTTCCGATGGTATAAAAGGGATAAGGTATGGTGTTTCTTGCTTCAGTACCTACATAATGAAATAGAGGAGTATTACACGCACTTCATTTTAATATTATTATCTCTTTCCAAAATCAATATAAAAGATAGCTCAATTTTCGTACCGTTCATCAAAAAACTGTTCATCTAATGGTTAGATAGTAAGATAGTGACCTGTGTAATTATTGTACATATATGGGAGTGGCATTAGTCATGTTGACTAAACTCCTTTAAATAAATAAAGAAAAAAATTATGATCCAAATATTTGATTAACTAATTCTAATAAATATCACTTATAAAGTTATAAATGAATTTTAATATATTTACACACAGGGGTATTATTATACTTTGAGGTAAAAGTTAACTGCAAAAATGTTTAAGTAAATATTATAACCTTTAGTCATTTAAAACGGGATATTTACCATGATTTGATTTTTGAGTTATCCAATATTTCGGCACAGTTTCACAAGTAATCTCAACAGAGCGACACTACATACCAAGAATGGTACAGGAGGCCATTGAGATTACGAAACATAGGAACTTCAACCGAGAAGATGGCTTCCATTTATCGGGAACCTGGAACCCGGTTGTGAGAATGTGCAAAAACCGAAGAAGTGATGTACCAATCGCGTCGCCTTCTGATACCGTCAGTGTTGTGTGTCGTGATCGAGCTGCGTTCGATAATAATGAAACCGGTGGTAGTGGTAACGTTCGTAGCAAAAGACAAAAAATGAGGGTAGATCGGTATGTCTGCCCATAAAAACTTACTCGATTCCGTGATCATGGCGCATGAAACTGTGCCGAAATATTGGATAACTCAAAAATCAAATCATGGTAAATATCCCGTTTTAAATGACTTTAGTGTTGATAACCAAGATAGTTTCAAAAGTTTTATTATAACCTTTGTTTCTACTCATAACTTCGCTAAATTAATAAGAGCATTTATTGCACGACTTGTACAAATATGAAATTGTTCAATAGCCGACCGCATGCAGCTCTGAACCGTCTGCCTTCTGAACATTACTGCAAATAGTTTGCAGACAGCCAGACGGTAGCAAACTATTAATGTATTTTAATCTGTGGTCTGGAACCACCAGACGGCACGTGATTAGGACCTGGTGAGTCTGCTTTGTATTCTGTGACTGCAGTCCAGACAGTACGTCAGACAAGGGGAACAACACAGGTGCCGGCCATTCCGACTGCATCAAGGTACGAGGTGTTCTAGAGTAGCTAAGCTTCTCGGTATTTCATCTCTATTTTGGTCTTTCAATTTGAGAAAGTGACAGGAAATCAAAGTGATTACTTGAAGCAAACCAAAAATCAAAGTGATCACTTGAAGCGAACCAAAATCAAAGTGATCACTTGAAGCGAACCAAAAATCAAAGTAATCACTTTATTTCATACTTTTACTCATGTAATTTGAATGTTGTAACGTGTCCATGATCTACAGAAAATAAATTTGATATTTCAGAGTATACCATAAAATGTTTATATATGACGGCTTCAGCCCGCGGCTTCGCACGAACTTTACCGGCATAAAAAGTAGTCTATGTCCGTCTCTGGGATAACGTCTACCTCATTGACAATTTAAGCGTGAGAAAGTAACAGACAGGACTTTCGAATGGACTGTGTCATGAGCAAACTTGGCAATATTAAATATCACAATATAAATACATAATAATAAATAGTCGTACATGTACTAAACGGTAAATAAGAGAGTGGACGACGTATAGTTCGGTTTGTATCAATTCTTATCTTTTAAAAGGTATAAATACGGGCTTAGTTATCCGGAGGTACCCAGCTGCAATCAACGGCAGACGCCTGTACTAACTGTAAGAGCAAACACTAAGGTGAACTAATAAAGGGTGGCAGGCGGGGGTGCGGCGGCGGGGCGGGGGTAAATACCATTAATCTTGTGCCGGTGTTTGAACTAGGACAATACCGAGACAAAGGGCTTGGAGCCGGTGAAATTACACTGCAGTGAGTACTGGGGCTAACTCTTTACGTAAACAAGACTCGGGCGTGTACAACACAAGTTGTAGCACTTGATTTCCTAGACTTGTCACCCGGGTGATATATCCTACAACATTATTATTAATATTAGCCTATTTTAGTCCACATATGGACATAGGCCTCCCCTGATAAGCGCCTAGCGCCCGGTCTTCAGCTTGACGCATCCAGCACCCGCGCCGTTCCGTTGCTAATTTTAATTATTTATTTTCTAATTTATTGGTGTATTTTGTCATTGATTAAGTCAACGAGACAGCTGAGAAAACTCGTGTAGAATACGACTTTTCTGTAGCTTTCATAGGTTTAGAATAGGCTATAGGTACACTCCTATCTCAAAAAGCCACCTGTATAGTATAGGTATATTGATTTGTATGAACTCTGCCAGTAGTAGGTAACACACCTACCTAGGTAAAGGCAAGTAGGCTGATATTCAAATTGATGGAAAATCCAGTCAGAAGAACCAATTAAAAAATCAATTAGGAAAAACCCGTTGGAGCTGATTCATAGTTCACAAAGCAATTTCGTTTTGAGGTAGGAATATGCCCATACCTACATTAGTAAGTAAAACGATAATTTGTTCCAGAATGTTTGTTAACAGACTTTGCATATACATAAATAAATATAAATAAATAATGCTAGACAATCCACACAGCATTATCTAGCCCCATGGTAAGCAGAGCTTGTGTTATGGGTACTAGATAACTGATATACATAATACAATACATTACATAGATAGATATTTTTGATTATACATAGAACGACCAGAACACCCGAAACAAATATCTGCAGATCGTACAGACATTTGTTCCGAGGCGGGAATCGAACCCGCAACCTCCTGCGTCGCAGGCGGACCTTCGCCCACCGCGCCACATCGGTCGTCAATATAATTACTTAATGTTTTATTAACCAAAAAATTGAGAGCAGAAACTAATTAGAACTAGTATACTACTATATAGAACTAGTATACGACTATATAGAACTAGTATACTACTATATAGAACTAGTGTATACTTACAATGAAAACAATTAAGTTAAATTTTGCAAACAATCTAGAAGTTGAACTGATATGTATACCTAATTATCAAGTATTGATTTTTTAATAATGATGCGCTGTGTCAGCTGTCTATGTTACTATACTATGTACCTATGATTGTCATTAAGGCTCAACTCACACCAAAAGAGCGTCGAAGCGCAACGAGTCGCGCGGATGCCCGCGGCGGCGCGGGAATTCCGGCGAATTCGACTCGTTCGAGTTTCTCATGCGATAATAAGTTTTATTGTAATGAAAATAAAGTTACAATTCATATGACACTGAAACTGCGCTCCGCTTCGCTGCGCTTCGACGCTCTTTTGATGTGAGTTGAGCCTAATGGTAATGAATGACTGTTTCTGAACTTTTATGAGCTTTGACTAAATACCTACAAACCTTTAACGTATCAAATTCCAAGCTAGAAAGCCCCCAGGGCGAAACGATGCGCTAGCAATATTTTCAAGAATACAAGTTAAACCCTGACCTATCAACCCCGATAAACCACCGTTTACCAAAAAGTGTTGCCGTCACAAACCATCGCTTCCCTAATTACTAATTCATCATTCCCTTTTCCACCATCTACCTTGCACGTTGCCATGGCGACCGGGCAGCGCGCGCACCCAGTACATCCCACACCGTTGGACTGATCACACGCTCATCGCTACAAAAAACACGTAAAAACAACTATCTATTCCCTAAAAACAACATAACCTATAAAACTAAAGCGTGTGGAAAAGATGCTAGCGTAGCTACCAGAAGACAAACGGTTTTTGGGTGAAATGATTTGATTTTTGAATGACTCGTGACTTTTGTTTATATTTTCATTGTGAAGTGACAGTTGCAATGTTTTGGTTTTTATTTTGTGCCAGTGATATCCGGCATGCCATTCTTAATTTAAAATAGCGGTACTCAATCATGTGTGCAAAAGTTACTCGAGTCTGTAAGCCGTAGGTTTCTCTTTCATTGTAGAAATGTTTGTGCGAATCGAGACCTTGAGTGAATACATAACTTTTGTAAGTGCGCGGTAGATGATAACAGATTCCAAGTTCAAATTGTGACAGCTGTCAAACGCAGTGGTTTGTTTTTAAATGGTGTCAGTGGTGCACGAATGTCGGAGGACGTCAAATGCAGAGGCGGAACGGTACGTGGCAATAAGTTTATTATTTCGCGCCTCTAGAGGTCGTCGCACCGCGTAGGCACTGAATGCGTTAAGCTTTATCTACATTAACATCGAATAAGTTAATTTTATTACAGGTCAATGATAAATACCCAACATTGTAAGAACTATGTCGTTTTTAGCCGCGCACTAGGAAAAGGCTTATTTCATTCCAGATTTTTTTTTAATTAAGCTTTATTATATGTTTTAATTTATATATTTTTTAGGTTGTACTTTATCGTTTTTGTGTGTGCGAAATAAATCTATTCTGTTTCTGTAACATCAACAAGGTTTGGTCAGACGGACGGACACTGAACTTGACCCGGTATAATAGCGACAGGTGGATCAAAGTAGTTCCCTATCGGGTTTACCCGGCTTTGATTGTTCCTCAACGGAATATGTAAAGGTGTTAAGTGCTGGTCCGTAAGTCTGGTATTAGGGCAACATCTCTGGAAGATGGGTCGACTGGCTAAACAAAACATTGAGGTAGCAAATAAGGATTAATATCACTACATAGTATAAAACAAAGTCGCTTCCCGCTGTCTGTCTGTCCCTATGTATGCTTAGATCTTTCAAACTACGCAACGGATATTGGTTATGTTATGTTATGTTATGTTATGTTGTTGTTATGCGGTTTCTTATGTAGATAGAATAATTCAAGAGAAAGGTTTATAAACCATTTGACACATAGATATTATATATAGGTTATATAGGCCGCGGGGCGCAGCTAGTTAATCATACTTTTACAGAGCTTTTGTAACCTTAATAAATTATAAAATTAATATATTCTATTCCTATCAAAACACGGAAAGACACTACCGTTTTTTTTTAATTTGGGCATCTTCATCAGTCCATTTCAAATATGTACGGGTAATCTTCATTGGCAATACGATACGTGCGAGTCGACTATCAGAGAGTTTTCTTTGACATCAAGGGAAACAAACTTTTCTAATGGAATCGAAGGAAACTAATGAAATGTGGGTCGCTTTCGCTTCGCCAACGCGACGCGCGTTTACCGCTCTTGTGATCTTTACTTTACGTGCAATAGAATAAGGAAATGACTAGAAACATGTTTTGTACATATTTACACACACACACACATACAACCTTGAGGAAAGGGGTTCGTGATTTATAAGGAGAATAAAATACTGAGACAAACAGAACGGTATACTAGGCATGAGGTTAGGTTAGGTTAGTTTAGTAGTTTCAGTTTCAATTTATTAATTCAAAAACAATTTATATTGTGTATGAATGAATGAATACAAATAAATCTTACAGGTATAAATAAATAAATAATGCTGGACAATTCACACAGCATTATCTAGCCCCATGGTAATCAGAGCTTCTGTTATGGGTACTAGATAACTGATATACATAATACAATACATTACATAGATAGATATTTTTTTATTATACACAGGTAACGACCAGAACACCCGGAACAAATATCTGCAGATCGTGCACACAATTGTTCCGAAGCGGGAATCGAACCCGCAACCTCCTGCGTCGCAGGTGGACCTTCGTCCACCGCGCCACATCGGTCGTCAGGTATCATAAACATTGACAAGAAATTATTAAAATTCTACTTTGTGCCGCGATCATTCCTATATGTACTCGTATGTGAATAAGACCTTTTTAGTGCACAGTGTATCTGTAAATGTCGAATAAAAATAAAAAAGAAACTATTGTGCAGTTTTTATGTTTGTTAGTCGATTTCTCCATCAATAATGGACCGATTTTTAAAATTCTTTCACATTGTAGTGGTTTGATAAAATTGGTGAAATTTATGCCGCAAAATCTAAACAATACCCTATAAATAATGTAAAATTCGAAGTAAGTTTTTATATTTTCCAAAATAAAAGAATTATATGACAGTATTGTCGTGATATGCGCCTGCGACGCAGGAGGTTGTGGGTTCGATTCCCGCCTCGGAACAATTGTGTGTACGATCTGCAGATATTTGTTCCGGGTGTTCTGGTCGTTTTCTATGTATAATAAAAAATATCTATCTATGTAATGTATTGTATTATGTATATCAGTTATCTAGTAACCCATAACACAAGCTCTGCTTACTATGGGGCTAGATAATGCAGTGTGAATTGTCCAGCATTATTTATATTTATTTATTTATTTATTTGGAACCATATCACGATACATATAATTGTAGGTACGTATACAAAGCAATAATAATTGTAGAGTTATTAAAAACCTCTTTAGTTGTATTAAGTTATTTGATTTCGATATCAAATGTATCAAAGGGATGATCACAAGTGCGTGGCATTTAATAAAACGAACCTCTCTCTGTCTAAAAGTCCCTCGTTTTGTTCGGGAACCTTCGGGGAATAGTTTGGAATAAAACCGTCCACGTTGTAGTTCGAATGACACAGCACGCTCCGACGAGACAATTCAATATAAACAGGGAGCGGCGGTGAATGAAGACAGGACTGATTGAAACCGCGCGGGGTTGGACAGACAACGGGGGAAACAACTTTGTGTCATCATTCACAGCCCGAATACAGGAGCGATTAGATTTCCGCTCTCAAATCACTGAGCTTCTTCACATTTTTATTCTGATCATCCAATATTCTTTATTCTGGTAAATCAAAAACTATAGCAATATTAACACTTTGACTGCGGTTTTTTTTCGACGACTGCGATCTTTTTTTTTACCTAAAAAATTCGTGCTGCCGCTCTACACAGCGGTTGTGTTGCGCCGCACATGCGTTTCGTTCGAAAAATATTACAGCTCTGCTGAGTCACAAAGATCTGTATTTTCTCAGCCGCTGCGCTAGTGTGGATTTACGCATATTAGTCACTTGTAGAAAACTCATACCGTGCGTTTTCAGCACTCAAAGTGTTAAAACATGCTTTCTGTTTGGTGAAATCAGCCTTAACCACATTCCGATGTATTTTAATTATAATAAGTATTGTATTGTATTTCTTTATTAATAAAAACTTATTCTAATCTTATTTCTACGAAACTCTAAACCAGATAAGGTTTGTCTAGTGTCGACAGAAGTCTTTGTTCATTCTAAATAAATACATTGAGATTGAATTCTGTCACATTATCTTCAGAGAAAATATCTGCTCATATCGGAACTTACTCGTAGTTATTGGCTGTAGATTGATGTATAGCCTCAGTTCTGTTGAAATCATTTTTCTATGTTAACTGTGTTGTTCCAACATAATTAATAGTATTTTCTGTTGTTTTTTTTCTAACGAAGGATTCGCCATAAAACCTAATGACGTGAACAAGAATCAACCTCGCGAGGAACTTCTTAGAATTCACTTCATTCCCGGGAGAACCAGAGCGATATTGAAAAAGTATCAAATTGTGCCTTCAATTATGTAAGAAAGCTATTCAGACCTTAGTTACTGCGATATAAAGTCGGGAGTGTCTTGCGAAGAATGTACTGTCGGGGGAATTCGCATTACGCATCTTTAAAGGTCAATTCTTGCAGAAGCACGTATAACTTTTAAGGAGCCTATCTGTCTTCGTGTTTATTGGTCAGATCTGAATTGTAAGTTTAGTTTGTGAAGCAACTTTAGTTTCGGCGTTGTTGAGTTTGGGTTAGTTTCTCCAAGCTAACGCCAAAATTAAAGTTCGGGTCGGTTTTGGTGTCTTCAACTCAGAAAAGATATAGTTTTTACGAGGATAAAGACTTAACACTTTGACTGCTGAAATCACACGGTATGTGTTTTCTACAAGTGACTAATATGCGTAAATCCACACTAGCGCAGCGGCTGAGAAAATACAGATCTTTGTGACTCAGCACAGCCGTAATATTTTTCGAACGAAACGCATGTGCGGCGCAACACAACCACCGTGTAGAGCGGCAGCACGAATTTTTTAGGTCAAAAAAAGATCGCAGTCGTCGAAAAAAAATCGCAGTCAACGTGTTAAAATTAAAAAGGTACCTAGGTATATAATATTCTTAGATATTTTAAACTCTGATAGTTGAGATTTTAAAACAGAGTTTATTAAATTATTTTATTATTGTCGCCGCAACTGACACCGACGTATTCTTTGATAGCATCGCCAAGTTACACCGTTTGCTGCTCTCATTTCTAAATTGTACCTTTTGACCTGTTTGTTTTGTTTTTTTTATCCGTGATATGCACATAATGTATTTTGAAATTTATTTTTGATATAATTAGTATAAAATTTATTAGATATATGTATATTTAGAATGTATTAATCAGATTGTTATTATTTTGTGTTTATGACTTAAATGTTGAATGTTAAAAATTGATTTACTTTAGTTTATAAAATATAATGTTTGACGTTTTAGTATGTAAGTCAAATGTAAATAAATGAATAAATAAATAATAAAAACAACTGAGACTACTTATGGCATGGCAAAACATATTACGTAAAATCAAATCATGTAAAACTTTAGATTTTTTTTTTTCTTAAGCTGACGGCGTGGATGGATGATTCATCAATTGATCATCTCAAGGCGTACGCAAATTAAATAATCCTTGTAAAATATAAAACAATATTAGCTAAAGTTTCCCCTGACCGTACCTCCTAACATACCTAACCTACTTTGCCCACGTAGTATTTCACGGCCTCAGTACCTCTCTCACCCGACGCCGACGCTCTGAGAAATACAAATACATACAATACAAGTTTACACAGACAATATAGATCCTCTATATTTTCTGTAGTAGTTGTCCCAAATTGTACGAGGGCGTAATTCTGTTAGCTTGTTTGCGACGTGGTTTTTGTTGTGGAAATTACTGGGATAAGAAAAAGGAAAGGAAAATAGGATTTTGGGAAAATCTGGCTCCAATCTACTTTTGAACGACATAATGATGTGTTATTTAGCTGGTTGCCTGGAAGATATCGCTATTAAGACCGTTCTTTTGTCAAAAATTAAAATTATTCAAAATGAAAAATTCGAAGAACATAAATAATGATAAAAGAATATTCGATGAAAAGCGCTATGCCTTTCATCAGAATTTTTCATTTTAAAAAAATAAAACATTTTTGTGTTAAATTCTCCATGCAAATGCCTAAAATACAAGCATTCTACAAACTCAATAATAAATTACGGTACAAGAATTCACAAGAATATTTTTTCATCGTTGTAAAATATGGTAATGAAATTGTCGGCCAAACCTTTGTTGTGGGTTCTTTGATGGCGTCATCAGCCCTTAGCGTTCGGAATGCGTAGCTCGTAGCCGTAGCCCGTAGCCCGTAGCCCGTAGCTCGTAGAGGGTCTACGCCGTAGCAAAGCATTGATTGTTTCACTAAACTCGGGCATGATTGAAATTTTACTGAAAGTAAATATCTTGATATGTTTAGGGCGTACATGATGTCTCTATTTATATACTAGCGGACCGTCCCGGCTTCGCACGGAATTTTTTACACCTTGGGTTACATTATTTGAGTTTTAGTAAGGTACCCTAATTTTTTTGAAAATATAATATAGCCTATGTTCACCGGGGATAGTGTAGCTTTCCAACGATGAAAGAATTTTTCAAATCGGTCCAGTAGTTTCGGAGCCTATTCAATACAAACAAAAAATCAAACCTTTCCTCTTTATAATATTAGGATAGAAAAATGCTTGTTCTCTACGTGATATAATCTAAAATAGGGAAATCCGTAGACGAACCAAAGTAACCGACCTAACTCTGAGAATTGCATTCTGTAATGAAGATAGGCAAGACTTATTATAGGACGTAGCATAACCTTTTAGAACTTAACTCAATATAGTAAAATAACTGTACTGGTATCTATATATTTAGAAAGTCAAAAAGAAAAAAAATCAGTGATTTCCTTTTCCAATCAGCAAGCCAAGCAGTTGGATTAGACATAACCTACATAAAACAAAAATTCTGACAAACCATCAGATATACATATGTACATGATGGAGTTCCAATAGAGTATGTTAACGAAAACATACATCTAGGCAAACAAATAACTAGAACTTAGTAACTTCATGTAGGTATTAGGAATGGCAATGAAATACCACTATTTTTTTTATCGATATATCTATATTTATCTATATATACATATATCACACACAAAGCTTTTGTCATAAAACTGTGAAAAAGCTTGCAATAGGAACAATTCAAAGTTGTTATCAATGTCCCTCGATTGTATGATAACGTTATCACCCGGCGGTGCAGGCTTATGATAACGAGATTATATTAATAACTAAATACAAAACTGCGGAATTTACTTAAATACTGCGTAAACAACGGATAAAGTGCAAGAAATCTAGAACAATACTAGTTAGTTATAGGTAGAACGGAACTGACTAGAATAGACTCTGACGACCTCAGTGGCGCAGCGAGCGAAGGCCCGCCTGACGCAGGAAGTAATGGCCTCGATCCCCTGCCTCGACATAGGTTATACGATCTGCAGATATTTTATCTGGATTTTCTGCGTTCCATTTCCTCATAGGCTCGTATCATCGATCATCTCTATTCTATACTACTATTATAGAGAGGAAAGATTTAATTTTTTGTTTGTAATGAATAGGCTCCGAAACTACTGGACCGATTTGAAAAATTATTTCACCGTTGGGAAGCTACACTATCCCCGGTGAACATAGGCTATATAATATTTTCAAAAAAGTTAGGGATCCGTACGTATATAGTGCGAAGCCGGGAAGGTCCGCCAGTCTTAGATATAAATAAATAATGTTGCGCATGCCACGCGGCATCAGTAAGCAGAGCTTGTGTTAAATGAAATGAAATGAAATGAAATGAAAGTTTATTTCTTTAGGCTTACAAATAAGCACTTAGACAAGTCATATTTTATACTATTCATTATTATATGTATTGTTGTTCACTTCAATTTTTTGTCCACCAGTGGAAGAAGTGAGAAGAAACCACTAGTATGTTCATAACTTATGTGTCTAGTACATATGATTTGCTTATCTGTAATTTGTTAGATTTTGAGTTGGAGCAAAACTCGTTCCAAGCTTTTTTATCTTCTAGATAATCTGATATTTTGTAATAAGCCTTTTTACAAAGAATATGCTTCACAATTTTTTTAAATTTATTTATTGATAATTTTTGCAACTCACTTGGAGTTTTGTTGTAGAAGCGTATACATTGCCCTTTAAAAGATGCACTTATCTTATGTAGTCTAGTTGTGGGAACAGCGAGTTTATTCTTATTTCTAGTATTTACATTATGTATATCGCTTTTTTTATTGAATCGATTGATGTTTTTATGAGTGTACAACAAGTTTTCATAAATATATTGACATGGTACTGTCATTATGTTTATGTCTTTGAATTTATTACGTAGGGATTCTCTGGGACCCATATTATAGATCGCACGAACAGCCCTCTTCTGCAACACAAAAATGGTGTTTATATCTGCAGCGTTCCCCCACAATAGTATGCCATAAGACATAATACTATGGAAGTAGCTGAAATAGACTAGTCGAGAAGTATCAACGTCTGTAAGTTGACGGATTTTTTTAACTGCATATGCTGCAGAACTAAGTCTCTTCGATAGCTTATCTATGTGTGGGCCCCATTGGAGTTTACTATCTAAGGTTATTCCTAAGAATACGGTATTGTCTACAATTTCTACCGTTTCTCCTTTTACGTTTACATCAGCCTTAACTTGTTTTACATTAGGTAGAATAAATCTTATACATTTTGTTTTGGTTTCATTAAGCAAAAGATTATTGATACTAAACCAATGGACTACCTTTGAGATTGCAGTATTTACATCGTCGAAATTTGTTTTTTGTCGATTCATTTTAAAAATTAATGAAGTATCATCAGCAAACAATACAATCTCATGATCATTCTTTACAAGATGAGGCAGGTCGTTAATATAAACTAAAAATAGGAAAGGACCCAAGATAGAGCCCTGCGGTACACCCATTGTAACCACAGACCCTTTAGATCGTTTCCCATTAATGTCAACTCTTTGTATCCTATCACTCAAGTAAGATGTAAGAAGATCCAAAGAGCTGTCCCTTATTCCATAATGATGTAGTTTCCTGATTAATGTTTCGTGATGAACGCAATCGAATGCTTTTGACAAGTCACAAAAAAAGGCCTAAAGCATCTTGCGACTTCTCCCTAGCATCAAAAATATGCGATACCAACTCTACACCGGCATCAGTAGTTGACCTGCCACGAGTAAACCCAAATTGCTTACAGTGTAGCAGGTCATTGCCATTAAAATGTCTAAGCAATTGGTGTAAAATAAGTTTTTCAAAAACTTTACTGAATGTAGGCAGTACTGATATTGGTCTAAAGTTAGTGGGGTCAGACCTAATACCCGATTTAAACAATGGGATTATTTTACTATGTTTCATTAGATCAGGAAATATGCCACAATCAATGGATTCATTAAATATAAAAGCTAGATCTGGTGCAATGGTATCAATTAAAGGTTTAATAATTTTAACGGAAATGCCCCAGAGATCTGCAGTTTTTTTAATATTTAAAAGTTTAAAGGCTTTTTTTATATCATTTTCATCAACATGGGTAAAAATAAATTTACTATCGCATTTAGGTACATTTTCTTTAAGTAATGATTCAGCTATTATTTGAGAAGAGTTCAGACACTTTGTAGTACAGATTGGAAAGTCAGTAAAAAAAATTTCAAAAGCTTGCGTTACTTCAACATCATTTTTGATAGAGCAATCATTAATCTTTAAACTGTAATAATTAATGTAGGTATTGACCTTTCCAATAATATATAAATAAAAGTTAATACACATCAATTGTTATACACACCCAAATACATTTGTCCCGGAGTGGGAATAAACCTCATCTTCACCCACTCACTACGCCACATACGCCGCCACAGTGTCCCTTACCCACCCACATTTTTTTTAAATTCCATCCGTGTACACATTTGGTTCAATATGCCTCAAAGGCCCGCGTAAAGAGGTTATCTCTCGCGTCATACCCGATCATTCTCTAAACCCGTTAATGTAGGGAGCTTTAAACTAGCTTCCGTTAAGACTTTCCGTTACAAATTGTCTGAATACGTTTCTGATTGTAGATTAAGGTTTAGTTCAACCTCTTTGCATATGGGCAAGTCGGGATCTTATTTTGGCAGTTCGGGAGGATTATTCAGGAAAAATTGCTTGTACGAGTATGTTGTGATATAATAATAAGGAATTGTTATTACTGTCACTCATAGGTTGACGACATATACAGGGGGCCGCGAAACAAATGAATTTAGTAAGCCGAAAAGGGGTGATTCTGGACCCTTTGTTGAAATGAAATGAAATGAAATGAAATGAGGATCTAGGATTTTTCAAAAATGTCAAGTTTTAAACAATTAAATCAATCATTCCGTGCAAACAGCACCGCACGCATCATCTGGAATTACTTTAATTCTAATGATCGAGGCGCTTTGCAACAATACATTGTAATAGTTTTTCGTTCTTCTGGTCGCCTCAAAGGGTAATACTGAAAATCAGTGTTTAGCTCTTAGAGCAAAGCTTTTCGCTGAGCTATTCCCTTTTTGGCAGGCTGCAGCAGGCACACAATTTTTAAATCTCTACTTTTGAATTCTTTATATTATAACTTATTGTTTACCATTACTATTGTTACAAATAAATGCATATCTATCTATCTATCTAATAGTGAAGCGATTGGTTAACAGAATCGGGTCCCTGTTTACCTTTCTTTCTCCATCTTCCTTGGTCTAGATGCTGCTGTAGGATATTTTTAAGCATATTCTCTTTATACAAATGTTGTTGATTAATAACGTGAATGTTCAATGTCTGCCGTTGGCCGCCGGCGCACAGTGTATTTTCCGAGTCAGTGAGCCGAGCTCGTAGTTTCTATTAAAATCGTTCAACAAATTGCTAGTCCATTGCAGTTTGACAGAATGTTAGTAGATATATTCAACTGCAATGAATTAAATTACGACTAGAACATTCTACTACGTTGAAGGATTACTAATAATTATAAGTATTTCTGAGATGAAGTAGGTATTTTTTATTTATTTATTATGAAATGGTCATTAGTGAACGGTAAGAGTAAAAGTGATTTTTTTAACCTTATTCATCTAATCTTGTTTAATTATTGTATTGACTGTGTAATTTTGATTTTGATTGTGTGTAATAAAGGTATATATAAATTTTCTGTAACAAAAGAAATACAAAAAAGCCGAATTGGATTTCGTATAGTTTTAGCTTTATTTTAAAAGCAAACAATCTATTAAAACTTTCTAAAAATATGTAATACTAAAACGCTGTATGACATGAGAGTTAAAATTGGACTATACTATGTAAATATAGACGTTGGATAAAACCATTATTTAAAATTTTAAGAAATTTTTTCTTTGTTCCAGTTCTTTGCAAATCCCACTCAGATATTATAAGCAAAGTTATATTAAGACAAATTAAATATCCCATAATCTCTGGCATTTTAATGAGAAGGAACGGACACACGCCCGCTTTTGGTTCAGCCAACTGTCAATAATAGCTTTGGTCCTCAGAGGCAAAGGTGCTAAAGTTTGAGGTATTTTTTTCACCAATAATGGTGTCCTGTTTTTCACCATTTCCACATAATAGATGATACTATTAACACAGATATTATGCAAATATTGCTCTCTCTATCTCTCTCTAAATAGTCGGAAAATTTTTGCAATGCTAGACTAATGTTGTTTCGCCTTTTTTATACAAGATTTTGCAGTTTTGTGCATATACATAGATGACTTTCTATTGTGAAATTTCGCTGTTTAGTCTTAATTCCATTTCGTTGAAATGTAATTATGTTACATAAACGCATAGGATAAGAAACAAATACTCCATATGAATGCTGTATTTTTTATTAGATTATTGTAATAATCCATCCAAAAAGCTTTCATGTGAAGCTTCCGCTGACTAAACAGTTGGCTCGGCCCTCGACCGGCGGATAAGTTAAAGTTCTCTCAGTCAGATTATATTCTCTCCCTTCGTAATAACTTAGAAGCCCGCATTTTTTAAATATCTATGTATTTAATTACATTGTTTTACGTATCAGTCACATAACACAAGCTCTGCTTAGCTTGGGGCTAGATGATGCTGTGTGAATTGTCCAGCATTATTTATTTATTTTTCGCTATTGAGCTTTTTTGCAAGAATAATGAGACGGACAAGCTTTGTTAGATCAGAAATGTTGTCTCTGCATGTAGGCGGTCTGTAGGCTTGTCTAGTGCGGGGTCCACTGCTACATTATATTATGTATTTTTTCAGCGCTAGTGGTGACCAGCTGGCTGAGTGTAGTGTGTGTTGTGTACCCTATAGAATGAGCGAGTGAGACTTCACCCTTAGAAATGTGACGTCGCCATTTTTGAATTTTTAACTTTATACAATTATTACGCATAAAATTATAGACCTATGTTATTTTGAATTTATAAACGTTTTCGAGACTTTAATTAGTATGCTACATACAATTCATACATTTGTTCAGTCATGTGAATGTACCCTTAGCCATTATTCATTCAATAATCAAAATATCAGCGGCTGAAAGAAATTATTCTGCTATTTCTGAACAAACAAGGTTCAAAAACAAGAATTAAATTGAATACGTAAAAAGTATGCAATTATTCCGAATTTGTATGGTTTATGTTGTTTTACTTTTGCCTCCTAGTACCTACGATGTACCACGGTACTCTCACGACGTGAGAATTACGAGAAAGATATTTTTTTATTTCAATGCATTTTGCGATTTCGTTGAAGAGGAGGTGAACTACCTTCATTGCCACGTTATTTGGCACGTTGAGATTGAGATTTGCAGGGTAGTTACACTAAATTTCTTAGAGTTCACCCCTAGTGCAAGGGCTTACACTCCATATTTTGGTTTTTGTTATTAAAGTTATTATTAATAACATAAACCTTTGTTACGGTAGTTACGGTAATCGAGTGTGTGAGAAGTTTTCAACGCGGCAGCGGTTACTTGATTTCGTAGCTCAGTTGGTTATTAGAGCATCCTCGTGCTGAGGGCAGGTCGCGGCTTCAACTCCAGACGAAATCGAGGGTTTTTGGGTATCATTGAATCTATTTGAGATAACCGAGTGCGAGGGCTTACGCACTATAAATAAATAAATAAATAAATAAATAATGTTGGACAATTCACACAGCGCTATCTAGCCCCATGGTAAGCAGAGCTTGTGTTATGAGTACTAGATAACTGATATACATAATACAATACATTACGTAGATAGATATTTTTTATTATACATAGAAAACAACCAGAACACCCGGAACAAATATCTGCAGATCGTACACACAATTGTTCCGAGGCGGGAATCGAACCCGCAACCTCCTATGTCGCAGGTGGACCTTCGCCCACCGCGCCACATCGGTCGTCAATGACTATGAATAACAATTAACTATTGAAAATAAATGTACACGTAAACAACCCGGTGAGTTACTGAAAAAAAGCTAGTTTTTGCTTAGTTTGTATTTATTTTTAACACTTTGACTGCTGAAATCACACGGTATGTGTTTTCTTTTTATAAGTGACTAATATGCGTAAATCCACACTAGCGCAGCGGCTGAGAAAATACAGATCTTTGTGACTCAGCAGAGCTGTAATATTTTACGAACGAAACGCATGTGCGGCGCAACACAACCGCTGTGTAGAGCGGCAGCACGAATTTTTTAGGTAAAAAAAAAGATCGCAGTCGTCGAAAAAAAACCGCAGTCAAAGTGTTAAATAAACGTTTGCTTTGTTTATGTAACCTTTCATGTCGATAAGTCAAAGAAGTCGCGTCTGGTCATTAGTAAATAAAAACTTTAGCTGTTAGCCCCTAGATCGGATTGGCGGTCGTCCAACGTTGTTGACACAAATCTTTAGCGGGGTGCGATTCTGCACGTGTCTTTATTGAATATCGATCGTCGTAAATAAACATTGACCTATAATTGGACTAATAAATGATAGATTTAGTTTGATTGTGGTTGAAGCGTTGGCCGGGGGGTGATCTCCATAGAATATTATATTTTGTTAAATGTTATTAAGAACCCAGTGTTTTGCGTGCACTGGCCTTATAAATAAAAAATATCAAAGAATTTATAATTGTTGTAATTTTGCCTTTGTTTTGAGGGTGATAAAAGCGTAACTTTTCTATAATTTGATTGTTCACTAAAGGGGCTTAATGAATCCGTTTCAGCTATGCAATAAACTTTTGAGTCCGTTTGAATGCATCACATTAAAGCATTAACATTTCAATTTTTTTTAGCTTTAACTAGAACGTTATTATAAGTTAAGGAGCAAGCTCACTTGTCACTGCCGCACAGATCCCTGCCAGCAGCAATCTCATTGTCCACTACCGTTCGGCAATATGCCGTAACGTATGATCGTGAAAATTGCTTGCTTGCAACTATAGCGAGCGGGCCACTCGCCTGAAGCTTTCGAGGCGTAAACCAACAGTGGCTAGGTTGCGGCATTTTTGCGTGCTGTGTGGTAGCGATGCGGCCCAGGTATGCTGCAACCTTTACACATTTCAGCAAAGGGTAAGTGGACAGTACATAATTACTATCGTGAAGCATCATGCGACAGCACTACATCAATCAACGTCTCAAATCCAGTTCTCCCTATAAAGTGTATTAAACGAATCCGAGAATAAGCACCCGGTCACATGTACCCTCGTCAGGTCTCGAGTGTTAGTTTGTGAAGCTGAGATATCTTAAAAGAGGGCGTGGGGTGGTTACAGGTTCCATACGTAATGTGTCCCTCGAGGCTTACCTTCAGGTTGAAGTACAAACATGACATGGAAACTTTCATAAAGGATCAGTCAGACAGGCGCGGCCTGCTGTGGTTGCTTGCAATGTGTTGTACATAGTACCTACTGGCAACGTCTGTCTGCGAGACCAGCCTTATTGTCTAACTCTCACTGGACATCATTTTCGACATTTCAAGCCCAGGCTGGTCTTCGACCATCTCTCTCGTATTGTGTAAGTAGCTGACACAAGTAATACCATTACCAGCGAGATTGAAGTCCAGTGAATGAATGGAACTTCGTGTTTTGACAGATTTTGGTATTGTGTAACGCCGAAATAAATTTCACTAGCCATGTCAAGACCATGTGAAACGTCAAATGAAGCAGGGAGCTCATTCGCGTCTTGTTTGGGTAAAGATATCAATTCTCTCGTATTATATTATTGTTTGAAGCGATTGAAAGGTAAGTTATAATATCTCAGAAGTAAGAAATAATTATCTGAACACTCATTTGCGCCATTTTTCTGCTCTTTTCGAGCCTAGATTAGACGATAGACAGAGGAATTAGCTCTGGAACTTTTTTGGTTACATCTAAATAAATAAATAAATAAATAATGCTGGACAATTCACACAGCATTATCTAGCCCCATGGTAAGCGGAGCTTGTGTTATGGGCACTAGATAACTGATATACATAATACAATACATTACATATATAGATATTTTTTATTATACATAGAAAACGACCAGAACACCCGGAACAAATATCTGCAGATCGTACACACAATTGTTCCGAGGCGGGAATCGAACCCGCAACCTACTGCGTCGCAGGCGGACCTTCGCCCACCGCGCCACATCGGTCATCAATTCTGCTCCGGTCTTTCCGTTTTTTTTTAGATGAATGCGCATGTTTCTAAGCACCTTTCTTTTAGTAACATCACAGACGTGTGCTTCGATGTAATTTTACTTTAGTTAAGGTTGTAGGTATTTGAAACTATTTTTCTGCTAACGACTTCGCGCGCCTTTTTACCGAGATAAAATATTAGACTTACCTAATTAGATATCCAGAACGATGAACATTCATCGGTGGGAGGAGACGCTTAGCACGACTCTGACATATGAGATTGGTAAACAAAAGTGCACAATCTGGTTGAAACGTTGAGGGACGAGGGCATCAAATTCTGTCGAAAGCAGCGTACTGGCAAGAAGTCCAAACTCTCGGATGAGACTCTTGGGCTGATGACAAAAAGACGGGAGACCACCCAAGCGACTTTGTCAGAGAGGTCAGACCTGAACAAGCGGATTGCGAAGATGGTACGGCACGACCTTCGAAGCTCCAACACGCGCCTCATTCAAGAGGCGATAGAGCGTAACCGAGTGTCCAAAGTATTCACTCAGCAGCTTGGCAGGAGCCACCTGACAAAGCTTAAAACGCACGACGGGAGGACCGTATTGTCAAAGCCGGAGATATCCGCCGAGATAGAGGATTTCTATGGCCGATTATACGCTGCACATGCCCCTCGTTACCGACGAGATGACCAAGATTCCAGAGCCACCCTGACACGCCACTATACCGACGAACTGCCTGACATCAGTCAAGACGAGATCGTGTTAGCTCTAAGGCAGCTTAAAAATGGAAAAGCCCCCGGTGAGGACAGTATTACTTCAGAGCTTCTTAAAGCCGGAGGAGCTCCTGTTATACAGGAGCTGCAGAACCTCTATAACACCGTCCTTCACAGTGGGAGAACTCCAAAGGCGTGGAGCGGGAGTTTGGTGGTGCTCTTTTTTAAGAAGGGAGATAAAACCCTTCTTAAGAATTACAGACCCATTTCACTCTTGAGCCACGTCTATAAGCTGTTCTCACGAGTGGTCACGAACCGTCTCGCCAGGAGACTCGACGAGTTCCAGTCACCGGAACAGGCTGGGTTTCGCGGAGGATATGGCACCATAGACCACATACACACAGTGAGGCAGATTATACAGAAGTCCGAAGAGTATAATCAGCCCCTGTGTCTGGCTTTTGTGGACTATGAGAAGGCATTTGACTCCGTCGAAACCTGGGCTGTTCTGGATTCCTTACAGCGATGCCAAGTAGACTATCGTTATATCGAGGTGCTGAGATGTCTCTACGAGGCCGCCACCATGAGTGTCCAAGTACAGGGCCAGCAGTCTAATCCCATCCAATTGCGCAGAGGAGTGAGGCAGGGGGATGTCATATCCCCGAAACTGTTCACTTGCGCATTGGAGGATATGTTTAGGTTGCTGGACTGGAAAGGAAAGGGCATCAACATAAACGGCGAGTACATCTCACACCTGCGATTCGCTGATGACATAGTCTTAATGGCGGAGTCGCTTGAGGAACTGAACCGGATGCTGGACGGCCTAGCTTCAGCCTCCCGATGTATCGGTCTTGGCATGAATTTGGATAAAACCAAAGTCATGATCAATGGCCACATTGATCCAAGGCCGGTGGTCGTACATGGTCACCTTCTCGAAACTGTTTCCGAGTACACTTACCTTGGGCAGATTCTGCAGTTGGGTAAAAACAGTTTCGAGAAGGAGGCCAAAAGGAGGATCCAGCTAGGCTGGGCAGCATTTGGGAACCTACGTCGAGTCTTCTCGTCATCCATACCGCAATGCTTGAAAACGAAAGTTTTCAACCAGTGCGTCCTACCCGTTATGACCTACGGAGCTGAGACGTGGACACCCACGATAAGGCTGGTCCACCAGTTCAAAGTCGCTCAGCGAGGTATGGAAAGAGCTATGCTCGGAGTTTCTCTGAAGGATAGGATTCGCAACAAATACATCCGACAGAGAACCAAGGTTATCGACATAGCTCAAAGAATTAGCAAGCTGAAGTGGCAGTGGGCCGGCCATATTTCGCGATGAACCGACGGCCGCTGGGGCAAACGTGTTCTTGAGTGGAGACCACGACTCGGTAAACGTAGTGTAGGACGCCCTCCGACCAGGTGGGATGACTTCTTGCGAAAGACTGCAGGTAGTTGCTGGATGCGGCAATCTGAAGACAGGGCGCAATGGTGCTCATCGGGGGAGGCCTATGTCCAGCAGTGGACTGATATAGGCTGATGATGAAACAAAAGTGGGTGAACTGAGTAAATACGTAGACAGTATATAGTACGTAGAAGCACTGGGGTAAGGAGACGTAGAACGATATTACAACTAGTCACGTCATTATTTTTTATAATATTATTTGACGACCGATGTGGTGTGGGGAGGCCCGGCTGCAACGCAGGAGGTTGCAGGTGAGATTCTCATATTAGGGCAAATGTTTGTACGATCCGCAAATATTCATTCCGAGTGAGAAAGTACTTTGTATAATAAAAAATATATATCCATGTAATGTAAATGTCATGGTGTATGGATTGTTTAGCATTATTATCTACTAGTTTATGCCCGCGGCTTCGCACGCATTGTGTCTACGAAAACGTTTAAAGGTTATTTCTATCCCACAAATCATTTGTGGGATAAAAAGTAGCCTTTGTTTGATTCAAGGCTTAACTGTATCTATAAATTCCAGCCTGGTCCGTTCAGTAGTTTTGGCGAGAAGAAGTAACAAACATCCATCCATCCATTCACCATCCATCCAAACTTGCGCTTTCATAATATTAATGTGCTGCGATTCTTTCGTCGTAGATGACTATATCTACGGAGGTCAGGGCTAAGGGGAAAAGTT
Source organism: Eupithecia abbreviata (assembly GCA_943735965.1). Classification (NCBI taxonomy): domain Eukaryota; kingdom Metazoa; phylum Arthropoda; class Insecta; order Lepidoptera; family Geometridae; genus Eupithecia; species Eupithecia abbreviata. Next base: position 314,409 of record OX030995.1, read on the forward strand.
AATTGTTATGTAAACTCGGAGTATGGAGCTTGAAGCGTTGTTTGATATTCAGGGCCTTACTTTAGAATATGAGGCTTTTTTAGATTTTTCTTTCGACGTAAACAATTTTCACTTACATTTGAAGAAGACAAGAGCTATAGCACATTTGAAGAAACTTTTTTCTGTCCTCTATACCTAGTGAAAACGTCTGCTATTCAGGTACGACTACTGCTTTATTTCACGGAAGTTTAATTAAACCAAGTAGCCAGCTGCAGAGGACAGGCCTGTGGCCTTTCTTCAGGCCTTTGGCAGGCCTCCAAGCAGCGCAGATTACGAACTTGTGCATATAACAGCCGGCTCGATCTGACAGACATTCTTGAGTCGGTACGGCTCTTGTCGTAACCTTTGTTTGAAATCTGCTGATTGTGTTTATGAAAACGTAGGTTATTTATGTATATCCCATAGGATAAATAAATAAATAAATAATGCTGGACAGTGGACAATCCACACAACATCATCTAGCCCTAAGTGAAGCAAAGCTTTTTTTATGGGCACTAGATGACTGATATACTTAATACAATAGATTACGTAGATAGATATTTTTTATTAAACATAGATAACGACCAGAACACCCGGAACAAATATCTACAGATCGTACACACAATTGTCCCGAGGCGGGAATCGAACCCGCAACATCCTGTGATGCACACGGACCTTCGCCCACCGCGCCACAGAGGTCATCAATAATAAAAAGGAGCCCATGTTTGATTCCGGACTTAGAGCTACATAATGCAACATAATTTCAACCTGATAAAGGCGCCGAAGCGGGAATCGAACCCGCAACTTCATGCGTCGCAGGCGGACTCGTTTCAGTTTATTTTTTAATAAAAAATAATTGAAATTTTGTTCCTTCCCCACCGCGTCACAGAGGTCGTCAATACACCACACGTCACTGTCATCATTTAATAGTAGGTAGACAGAGGAATCCAAAATGATAAGTAGGTTCACAACTACCCCTATATCCAATTCCGCGCCCCATTGCCCCCGCCTTGTGAATCGAGCTCCACTTCACCTGTCATTTGTTATTCCCCATTTCCCTTTGTCTCGTCCGTCACGACGTCCCATTACCCAGGCAACAGGTAGCTGCTACAAATAGCTGTATAGCTGTGTCATCCGGTAATCACAGCTGAATAACAATGTCTTTGAGGACCTGACGCGTAACTAATTCATGCACTGTCATTTACCAAGAAAGTAGTATTTGTTGTTCTTTTGCAGATAAATCTGGTTCTGGTTGTCTGGTAGAGCTCGCTCTTATGCGATAAGACCTCCAAATTGTCACATATCTTGTATTATTATTTTTTATCTTGTTTGTTTTATTTTGAAGTGTGCAATAAAAGTATTGTCTTTCTAACTAAATATTTTAGGTACGTAACTTTAACCTAATTTGTTTTAATAATAATAATGTTTTAATAATGCTGGACAATCCACACAGCATTATCTAGCCCTATGGTAAGCAGAGCTTGTGTTATGGGTACTACATAACTGATATACATAATACTATATATTACATAGATAGATATTTTTTTTTATACATAGAAAACGACCAGAACACCCGGAACAAATATCTGCAGATCGTACACACAATTGTTCCGAGGCGGGAATCGAACCCGCAACCTCCTGCGTCGCAGGCGGACCTTCGCCCACCGCGCCACATCGGTCGTCAAATTTGTAAGTTTTTATTGTACATAGTTTCTTATATACTAAGTGTGCAATAAAAGGATTGTCCATCTATGTATGTATCTAAGTAAACGAGGCAGTAAAAGGACCCAAGTAACAATTTCTGGTTCTATAGCAGTCCATAGAACATATCTCAAACACCACTTTTGGTACTATAAAGGCCCAAAGAAGGTTGAGTAAAGCCGATTTGGCGCAATTTTTCACCAAAAAGTGAAAAAGTACAACTGTAGAAGTGTTAGCGGTGACATTTTAGTTCTATAAAGTTGATATAGTGGTAATCGTATGACAATCTATTGACATAGTGGGTACAGTAACGCTACTTTAGTATCATTTTATACTGTAGTAGCGTTCGTGTTACCATTAAAGTGCCAATTTGTTCTATAGTAGAGTCCGTAATTCCGATACATCACAAATATCTTCCTTTCGGTATCGGCAGATGGCACGGTCGAAAAAATAAATTATCTGTGTAAAGTGATTTCAGTTCAAGGATTGTAACGTGGTTAGTTTATATTATCTTATTTTGACATTGAATAACTCGTTCAATACTGCAAAATTTTCGTGCGACAAAAGTTTTACCGATAGATTAGTACTATTTTTATTTAGTATTTTTAACGCGCCTCCGGTTTATTGAGTTTTGAATAAAATAAAATATTAATATAATATTAAAGGTACCGCAGTTTTGTACTATAGAGCAAAATGGTAACTCCGTAACCCTTATTTCTAAGTGCTTATTTTGTAAGCCTAAAGAAATAAATGATTTTTTACTTTACTTTACATTGGCGAACTATAGTGACAAAGTTTCCGGCGCCATCGTGAGTAAAATTATCCTATAAAGGTGATGAAATATCCGCTATAGAGCAAAAATTGCTCTGTACTGGCATATTTGAAACTTTTATAATACCTGTCTATAATGGCTCTATAAAATGGTGAAGTAAACCTTTACATCGACATGTAATAGGATAATTTGGCTCTATAGCTTACAGAGCAAAAACGTTTCACCAAACGCTTCTATAGAACCCGTAGGTATCGCTAAAACCTTTATACGACGTTTACTCAACCTTTTAGTGATATAAACCTAAGTTATAGGTCCAAAATGTTACTTGGGGAGCCTAACCTACGAACTTCAATATTTTTTGTAAACCGTTCAACTAACTCATTAATAAAAGGACTCAGGGACCGAAGGAGCTAAGGCACTGTGACAGATTGTCGGGTCAGCTGAGCTTCTATACAAATTAATTTATGTTTTAACATCCTTTCACAGTAATTTTATTGATGTTTTGGGGTAAGTAGGTATTTGAGGGAAATCGGGCCTAATTATTATTGTAGTCCCTCAAGGGACCGCGTCCCTCCGATCGCGTGATTGAATGAAAGCTATTTAAGAAAACGATTATTAGAATTGAATCCGAAAAAGGAATTCCAATTTGATTTATTATTTTGTTATTTTGATTGGAAAAAGTAATGAGTTTTCTTTTGAATCAATTGTTACACTGACGAATGTTGATTAGATTAAATAATTTTACCAAATTCATGAAATGTGTTTTTTTAAACTAGAAATTTTTACTGTGAAATCTGTCATCACAAAATGTCGCGAATTAATAAGTTTGTGGCTCTAAAATGACTTATAGTACCTAACTGGTATTTTAGAGTGCTATTATAAAATATCATCATCATCATCAACCTCCACTGCTGGACATAGGCCACCCCAATGAGCGCCACAAATATGTCAGTATGTATGTATGTATGTAATATGTTATAAAATATGTCAGCATCTTATAGGAAGCATTTTGCGCTTGGAGGAAAAGAGACCGACTTTCCGATGTATAAAAGTGTTAGTTATTTGAAAAGCTTGCATTTGTATGGCTTCATTCCGAATCATGATTCAAGTCTCTGAGAAATGATTCCTGAACGAAACCCGCGGAAGAACAACTAACTTCAATCAAAGGCTTTTCACCCTTCCTTGAACTAAATTACGCAACCGCGGTTTTATTTTTGACATTGTTTATGAAATTAGAATTTATATATCTATGATAAGATATGATATTGATTATTTTAATAATACTTACTTATAAAATGAATCCGAGAATAACTAACTAAAAATACTTTTATTAATAATTTAATATAGAGAATTCTGCACTACGGACGCTACTATCCGTCCACAACATCCTGCGAAAGACTGTAGGTAGATGCTGGATGCGGCAAGCTGAAGACAGGGCGCCATGGCGCTCATTGGGGGAGGCCTATGTCCAGCGGTGGACTGCTATAGGCTGATGATGATCCGTCGACAAACAGCTCAGAACCGAAATGCCTGGAGTTATTCCCACCGTCTCACGTGAGAAGCGGCTGTTCCCAAAGTCTTAAGCACGTATATACGTAAGTACATATGTTAAATTATTTACCAACATAGAAAGTATTACCGGAGTAGAACGTTCCTGGAACCGCCATGTACCCTCCGTAATTGAAGTCTCGAGCGATTCAATTGAATCAGAATGCCGGAACTTTGATCAAAGAAGGCAATCGCGAGGTGCGTAAATAAAATAGAACCCGCTTTACGAGGTCGGGTAGACAAGGTCGCGTCACTGGCGCCCCCTGCCGCAGGAACCAGCAAATACTGCCATCAGGAAATGAACCTGGCAGAGGCAGAGGATATAACTATTGATTCGGTTGGAGTTTGCGTCGTTCTTTACTAGTACATGTTTCTGTCTATTTATTTATCCAAGTCGGTAGACATTGAAGATCTATATATTTGTTGCGGAATGGTATTTCAGTTTTTTAATTTATAAAAAATACATTGTGTATGAATGATGTGTACACTTACTCATATAAAAGTACCTTTCGGCCATCTGGGACGTTGTGGGTACATTATAACACAAGTTAAGCCGAATAGTGTAGTGCGCAAATGTCATCAATTCATGAATGAGTGGGCTTTCTCAACAATGGATGTACATATTATTGACGACCGACGCGGCGCGGTGGGCGAAGGTCCGCCTGCGGCGCAGGAGGTTGCGGGTTCGATTCCCGCCTCGGAACGATCTGCAGATATTTGTTCCGGGTGTTCTGGTCGTTTTCTATGTATAATAAAAAATATCTATCTATGTAATATATAGTATTATGTAATTGTATATCAGTTATCTAGTACCCATAACACAAGCTCTGCTTACCATGGGGCTAGATAATGCTGTGTGAATTGTCCAGCATTATTTATTTATTTTTTATTTATTTATGTGTAATACTTACGAAAATAGTTTCACCAATTTTTTTCAAAAATCTAAGTCAATATATTTTATTTCTATAGTCTAACAAAATAAGCACTTAGACAAGTCAAATATTATAATATCATTCGCTGGCCAAGAGTGGTGATTACGGCGAAACCTAAACGAGGCTCGTTTATTATGTGCTGGTGAGAAAAATTTACAAATAGGTAGGTAGGTAAATATTGGACCCCAGTCACTGAGGTTATAAATACACCGGAGTACATCTCTTTCGCAGAAAAATGAAACCGTAAACATCGTCCGAGACGATAAAATTCAGAAATCTTCCTACAAATATTCAAATAAGCTCCCTCTCGTAGTACGAGTAGCTGGCGTCGTATTTCTTGGAGAAATTATGAAATTCCGCGAGTTCTATGCAAGCCGCGATTTATAGTTCTTACGGCGGGCCTTGCATTACCCACGCGAACGTTGGGGAGGTGACAGATTTATTATCTCTCTCTCTCTCTCGTGCAATCGCTAGTCGTCCCCCATTTAAAGAGGTACGCGAGGGGGTAGTAATAGTAATGAATAACGCTTGAACTAATTACAGACTATGAAAAATAAGCGCCAGGCTATTAGCCAGGCCTCCAAACAATAATTATGCTACTGCACACGGTCCTGCCTAATCTTAACCAGGTTCACCCGGGCGGGGCGGGATGTTAGTAATAACGTCCATCTCGCCACTGCACGTCCTCTTTACACTCATGCAGATGTATCATGAGATGTTGTGAGCCACAAGATTTGACGTATTCTATAGTAGGCGGATTTGTCTCTACGGCGTAGTGGATGAAGGTCTGATAAAGAAAGAGAAGGGTTCGACTCCCGCCCGTTGGGGTTCGTAAGGTAAACAGAAAGATACGGACCTAATATAATTAGAAGAACCTACGTCAGTCACTCACTACATTACAGTGCGTACGCTCTTACCTATATAATGCTGGACAATTCACACAGCATTATCTAGCCCCATGGTAAGCAGAGCTTGTGTTATGGGTACTAGATAACTGATATACATAATACAATATATTACATAGATAGATATTTTTTATTATACATAGAAAACAACCAGAACACCCGGAACAAATATCTGCAGATCGTACACACAATTGTTCCGAGGCGGGAATCGAACCCGCAACCTCCTGCGTCGCAGGCGGACCTTCGCCCACCGCGCCACATCGGTCGTCATTCTATCCTCAGCTCCAAATACCTGGCTGCTGACTGTTGTAATTCACAGTGTGTGGAATCAGGAAGTTAGCGTGTCCCGGAAAGCACGTTCAGCCGTTATAATGGAATAGAGAGCACTACACTTGATACACACTCTTGTGCACTATTAATGTCCTGCACTCATCTCTAGTTCCATTGTGATTGACCGCCGTAGACGAAATTCAGCTAGGAGAACACACTATGGTAGGAACAATGAGGTCCGATAGGTAGGACAAAGGCAGTAGGACCACGTGGCCAGAGTGGATTAATCAATCAATCATATTGTTTCTTTGCGAATGTATGGTATCAAAAAGTTCTTATACTTAACCTACGTCAGAAAATATGTATTGATATCTAGATAATAATAATATAATATAAGCCTTTATTCAGATAACTAAGAATTTTCCTTAAATCTAACTTATTTTAGCGCATGTTATCTGTTTGCCCTAGTTTGGCATAGGCCCCTTCCATTTTTAGAAAATGGAAGAAAATGAAAAATGATTCTAGATATTGCATGCTAATATTTTAAAGGTTCGTATTTTGTATACAAAATACGAACCTTTAAAATATTAGCAAATGCATAATCGAAAATGATTATGGTATATACCTATAGGTATATACCATAATCATTTTCGATACAAGTAAAAAATTATAAATCAAGTCAAGTGAAATAAATAAATTAAAATAGAGTAGCACTTTTGACACAATATTTTTCAAAAACAATTCTTTGTTCTCCATCTGACAAAAAATCGTCTTAAGAGAAATAGTATATTTTTAACAAGGGCCACCTCATTATAGACTAGTTTGTTACACTCACGAGCGAGGGTGGATAACAAGAACGAGTTATAATGGCTTGGTTTGGCCCGAGTGCAAAACAATACTTTTGACGGGGTGTAAGGGAGACTACAACTTCTCGTCTCCTAAGCCAACCTCACCTGAACGCGGTACACCCTACTAGATAACAAACTAGTCTCTGAAATGTGAAATTCGAATTTAACGCGGGTGGAACCGCGGGGAACAGCTATTTAATTCTTTAAGGGGCCGTTTCGATCGGCGGTGTTCGCTTGCCCGTACACATTTGTTCTGGACTCGAAAGGCTTTATCTACTGAAACAACAGCCTTGCTTGTTAATGACCTTGCATGCTAGGCCTCCATCCGTCCGCCTCAGGAAACAAGCGTGATTTAACTTTACATAGGTAGGTACAACATGCGACCACTCTGCCCACTGGCTAATATCGTGGCTCCACGCCACCCTTGTTTGCCTTCGCATCACTTGATGGGCTGATGTTGCTACACTGAATAAATAAATAATGCTGGACAATCCACACAGCATTATCTAGCACCATGGTAAGCAAGGCTTGTGTTATGGGTACTAGATCACTGATATACATAATACAATACATTACATAGATAGATATGTTTTTTATACATAGAAAACGACCAGAACACCCACACTGATGAGCATTGTGGTTCCACTAAGAAAGTGGAATAGGTACTAGTCCGCGCACAATCAAAATGGGATAGGACCATATCAAACTGAAACAAAACCGGTTGGACATTGACTTCGACGAAATTTCGTTATCTTTTGAAAACGCGTCGATTGTAAGGGGAAATGTAATGTAATATATTAAATTTGACAGTTTCCTTTTATTACAACAGCGCGCATCATTTATGATATTTACATTACTCATGATATTTGTTACGTTATTTCTGAGTCAACATTTATTTCACTGTTTAAATAGAATTCAAATGTATACTATAATAGACATTCAGCTGCTAGTTGGTTATTTCCTCTCTCTCTCTAGCTCTGACCAGTCCACCACAAAACAATAAACAAGAAAGCTTCACAAAGCTCTACCTAGATGTATAAATAATTAATAAATAATGCTGGACAAACTTACGATCTAGCCCCAAGCTAAGCAGAGCTTGTGTTATGGGTGACGATACATGATATAATACAATATATATGTACATATGTTTTGTTATACATAGGTACCGACCAAAACACACGAAACAAATATCCGCAGATCGTACAAACATTTGTCCCGAGGCGGGAATCGAACCCGCATCCTCCTGCATCGCAGACGGACCTTCGCCCACCGCACCACAGAGGCGTCATGTATGGGTCTTGCAAGATGAAGATACCTTACTGTATATTAACTTCAGTCCATCAATATCCCGCTCCAATATCCCAGGAGTCGCTTGTATTGCATCGAGCGGTGGCAACATTATTAATAGTTGGCTCGCTAACTGAATCTAACTCTCTTGTGATACTTGGAATTTAGTTAGAACTTCATACTGAGGGAAATCTAGTTTAAATTTAATCAATTCAAATTTTGAAACTATCGATTAACATTAGTAACGAGATAGATTCCTATTCGTTTCCGCTTTTTAAGGAAATGCGAACAGACCAACAATATAACTTAGAACCGCAGTAAGACATGTATTTTGTTGCCTCATTTATCAAAAACGCTTTAGCCGTTTGGTTGTTTTGAGGGAATGAAGAGCATCAGATATCCACATTATGTACTCATAGAAACATCCGGATAACATCAACGCAAGTCTGGGCCGGTAAACAAGCACGTAGGTATTGCCAACGATGGGATATTTCTGAAAAAATGCTTTTTTTTTCCTGTAGACCTTACATGACTTTTGGACGTCACAACATATCAAATAACATCAGTAAAACTAGGAAACAATGTGATAATAACGTTGTTTTTTATAAAGGAAATTAATAATTGGAGAAAAAAAATTATTACACTGGAATCATCAAAGCAAATCGCAGAAATTTAACTAGTTTTGGTTATGAAAGCTTTCATCATTCCATTCGTTAGTCGTCCGTTTTGGAACTCAAACTGAACCGTCCTTGCTGCGCTGCGCTGCCTACGTTGTTGAAGTTTGTTTTTCGTTTTCAGTGATTATTACCTTGCTATACTTTGTTGTTTTCTGGTATTATCGTCTTCAGTTTTAGTGAAGATTCCATTCAAAATGCCTCTGTTGACATTAAAATATCTTGTATTCTAGATCTGAGCGCTGTCGAGGTTCGAATTCGTACTAAAGCCATTCAGTTCTCGGAAACAACAGCTGCATTGTAATGTTGTACTTGTGAGCTTCGGTTCACCAGCCCTTTGTCTTCTGCCATCAAATTAATTGCTGCTTTAACAAAGACAAAGTTCCTGTCATTTACTCTGTGATAAATTGCACTAAGCCATTTACTGAATGGAGATACAGGTATGTACTTAATTATGTTATACCTGCTTCGGTGGATCTCTTTACATAAAGAACCACATTGTGGTGCGCATTGTTGCGGCCCGTTAGAAGCATTTTGGTTACATTTACACATTACGGTTAGAAACGCGGGTGATATGTTTCTGTAATAGTGTGTCTAACCACATGAAATGTACGAAACCGATGTGTTTCTGACGCGCTAATGAATGCTGCGCGTCATTTGATTGTTTGAACAACTAAAACTGATTTCATATTCCCTATTTTTTTTTAGTTTTTCGGGACAAATACTTATCCCTAAAAATAAAATTGTTTCGGACTACCTCGGGATCATCCTCCATGCAAGAACTTTCCTAATCGCTTCATAATTAGTGATACTGTTTGTTATCCCTAAGAAAGAAAGAAAAATATAATAATTGATGGACTTTTGTTTTTCGTTTTATCGTTTAAAAATGCGACCTGTTCCAATGTTACCAGTCAGTGTCAAAATACTTTCCAATGATATTTCTTTATGTTTTGATTGGAACCTCTTTGTTGTCATTAAATATTTTTGAAACTAGAACCGAGCGTACCTATAAAGTATGTTTGCCCAGCTTTACTTTGTTGCTCTGGTTACATCTATTTAGGTAATAAAACCTTTCATTTCAAGCAGTGCAACAAGGATAACATTCATTATACGAGTAATACTCTGTTATTTCAAGTGAAACTACACGAGAAACACGTTGTAACACTAGCTCGCACTATGTCAACTCTCAGCAGAATGTGCCCTTTGACACAGATTAGCTAATGCTCCCCTTTGACGCTGCCCACACTGCACACTTACCTACTCGCCTACCCTCGCCTTCTACGTAGGTGGCATATACTTGGTGACGCAAATTCTGGGCTTCTTGGCTTATTTCGATACTTAGCTAGAAAATGTTTGGTAGATAAGGAATTATTATGCGGTCTGCATCTAATGATAGGTCACTTGTTTACTAGAAACGAACGTTACGTGGAGAAACTAGACCTAGCAACAAAAAATGGGAACACAGGTAGGTAGCTCTTTATTGGGCCCTGAAGAGTATGAAAAGCAGTTTTTTATTTATTTACCAACTTAAAATAATATTACAAAGAAAACTTTTAATAATCATTTAGCCGTGAAGGCCATTTATTAGCTTTTTGCTGCTAGGTCCATGTAACTTGTATCTATTGAAACTATAGGGTTTCTTTAAATTAAAATAATAACACCAAGTAAACCACAGAGGTTTGTAAATGAGTCAGCCGAGTAACTAACTCATAGCGCGATGTTTACCTTACCAACCAAGTCCTGGGTGTTCTAAGTATTTAGAATTGTATTGAGATTCTTACATAGAGCTGGAAGAATCTCAGTACACAGTTTATAAATTAAAATCTGAAAGCAATGCCGCATTTGAATTGAAAATGATGTGCGTGTTGTGGAATGATTACAAAATGGTAATGTTTCTTCAATTTCACAGGCGTCATCCTCTTTGAAAGTTCAGATGAAAGGTGAGAGGACAATGGACATATCATTCCATTCACCCTTTGGTAACGTAACCGGTAACTTCCTGACGAGATGGACACGCCTCAAAGTTGTATGATTATTGTGAGCACATTCCAAATGGGTTTCATGTGAAAGTTTTTGGACGTATTGCTTGTGAAATATAGAGCTCTGGTGTCTACTCTGAAAAACGATATTAATTTTCAGGTTATAGAAAACGAAAAATCGAAATTGAATATTTTTTTTTTACTATTGTTAAGTTTTGTGGGACAAATACTACCTAGGTACTTGGAGTATTTTTTATAGGACTACATCGGGATCATTCTCTATCTATACAAAATTTTACAAAATTTATTCAACATACATACAGCCGAACATACTGATAGATAGATAGATACATCATTTATTAACGACTTCAGACACACACATACAAAATACAACAATTATCCAACAGTACAAAGGAAAACATAAAACATAGTTGACTAAAATAAGAAAAACAAAAATTATTACATTAAAATAAATATCGCTAAGATGTCTGTGTGTTAGTTACAGTCTTGGTCAACCAGTGGTAGGCATTCCGACACTGACACACTTTGATGCCATCACAACTGAAATTTCCACAGGAATTTAAATTATTGTTTAGTTTTATTATCTTCATAATATTATCTGAAGTTTCCACAGATATCTAAATAATATTATTTCAATTTCTGCGGAAATTTCAGTCGAACAATATTATTTTTACCAATATTATTCGTACTATTAGAACTTATCAATTTATATATCATTGTAATAATGCTTCGTCATTGAGCGTCGTAGAACGATATTCCCTCGGTAGTTTCATTATGTAGTGATCGGAGAGGTGGCTCACATTTGGGTCAAATAACTTTTCTCATTTGGAGATGGAAATCATACCTACACGGTAGAAAACTTTCAATCCGGCTATCCCACGACATTGTTATTATTATATAACCTACATTACATGTAATTCTTGTTTGGGCAGCATTATCACTTATCGCCGCGTCGCGTCGTCGCGTCGTCAAGGCCCGCTCGCAGCGCAATCGCTTTGAATTCGCTCGAATATCGCCAATGTGATAATAATAAGGCACTTTGCTTTATGTTGACCAAAAAGACAAGTAATCTGTTTCTATTAGTAACATTCTTCTAGATAATAGATATAAAATAAATTAAGTATTTTATATATTTGTGAAAGAAATTACAATAAAGAGACAAAATCTTTTCATCTATGAAGGTAAATTTTTGATTAAAAAATAACTTGTAATAATTTTTAACTTCAAAACTACTAAATAAAAAGTTCGAAAACTATCTAGCGATGGGTATTTGTTAGCCCGATTGTTTCTACCGTGTATCCTGCTCACTTATTAGGAAAGTTGAGCTATTTTAATAACTCGTGAAGTTATTACGGTTTTGTTTACAGGCAGACAAACACGCCTTGGAAATAAGCCTAGTTTTACTGACAAGGAACATTTTACGGAACTATCAACTGAAACAAAGAGTTTATTGTTCGCCAGCGCTAGGAAAATTTAGTTTTTCTCTGAAAGCTACTTTAGTTCTGCGATTTTATTGATAGGTGTTATGTGTTTACTTAACTAATTAGGAAAGAAATATGAAGTAAAATTAGTCAATTAATTAGCCGCTAGCTCGTATAACATCGTTGCTTTGTTAGTAGCTAGTAACAATGCAAAGATGTTATCTGACAACCGCTGGAGTGAACGTGTTCTTGATTGGATTCCGCGACTCAGCCAGGAAACGTAGTGTACCCGGCCAGGTGGATAAAGACAGGGCGCTATGGCGCTCAGTAGTAGAGGCCTATAACCCTATTATAAGTTGATGATGAAAAAAAATTCACATCCACGCCCATTACGCCGATCACGCCGCCGCCGCGACGCCGCCGACAGATTTGACGCCAGACGCCGCCGGTCAAATGAGCATCAGCGCACATGTCTACTAGCTACATATTTACTTTCAATATTTCACTCCAGCTCCGGAACAACGGCACCGGGTTTTTTTATTATAACAGTATTCAGGAAATTAACAGCTAACTTAATGAGTAGGTATCTGACTTAATACTGAAGGCTAATTAAAAATTTCCACAAAAAGCTACTTAAATTAATGCTAAACAAAGTTACAGGACGACTACTGATGGTAAAATTATTATACTTAATCTAAAAGTTTGTACACATATAAATATAAATTTCTACCAATTTTGGTTTATTATACCTCTACGACTTAAGAAAACTTTTGTTATATAATTGAATCAAACAAAACAACGCGTAAATGCTAACCTACATTATAAAGACACTTCGCTTTTTCTTTTCCAAATATGTTCTATAATATTTCGGGAGATAACAACCTACTTACCTAGGAATTCGTGTAGACGTGTACGCCACGACCACCTGAGAATATTCCAAAACGCGCGTTACATATCACGTACTACGCGCGAATCGAAAACGTATTTACGTCACGTAGAGGCAATACGTTTCATCATTATCGCGATGTGGACGTAAAAAGCATCAAAGGAATAAAGGATTATGAGAACGAACAGATATATTTTATTTCGGGCTAAATATTTCGTTTTTATTTCGCAATGTTTTTCTGTAATTTACGAGTTTCAAAAATGTTTCAGAATAACGAGAAATTTCTTTCATTTATCTCGTCTCTGCTTTTTTGCTAGATTACAGAGTATTTTCTAGAATTCGCAGATATATTTCCAACTGTCCGAAGCTGTGTTTTGTTGAGTTTGAGATGTTAGTTGAGAGTTAAGAGCTTAGGTAAAGTCGTACATTTATAACTGGCTCAGCATAATATTAGAGTTTTTGTTTTTTAACTTGATGTTTCGATGATTGAAGTTTTTTATCGTTTGAGAGTGTAAATATAAAGTATTTGTATCGTGAATAGACGTTCATTTGACCTGATGTTAATTTTGACCTGTAGGGCATTCATGCATGGTGAGTTTATATAAGTACTAGTTGCGCCCCGCGGCTTCCCCGCGTGGAAATCTATGAGTCAAATATCTAGTTTATAAATCTTCCTCTTGAATCACTCTATATTTAAAAAAAACCGCAACAAATTTGTTGCGGAGCTTTAAAGATCTGAGCATACATAGGGACAGACAGACAGCGGGAAGCGACTTTGTTTTATACTATGTAGTGATTGTGTGTGTTTGATATGATATGATTTAAATCAAATCAAATCGTTTATTTTTAGTTAACCATAAACAAAACATACAAACAGAAAATAATCGTTACCTATACCACTTAAAGAAAATACGACATATAGCGAAAATATAATATTATTAAATTTAGTTTAAACTACAAAATGGTCCCAACTCAGCATATACAGGTACACCTGCGCTGGTTTTCTTCTGTGGCATGTGGACCGAGGAAAACAAACAAATTCAAATTTATAAAAAGCGAAGTGCTACCATACAAAACAAATACATACAAACATTAAGTAATGAAATAAATAAAAAATAAGTAGGTAATGAGGAATTTAAAAATCTAAAAGCTATATAAAAAAACAACATCTATGAACTAAAAATGTAAGAGAAGTTATAAAATAAAATAACTAATATACAGAATCAGTTATTTTATATACATTTAATGTTAAATAGCACTCGTATCGTGTCTGAGAGGTTCCTGCTCCTTTTGCCAGTTAAGCAAAAAAATTTTTAACTTTAATTTAAAAGTAAATAGACATTTCAGGTTCTTTAGGGGTGGCGGGATGTTGTTCCAACATTTCGACGCAGCGTAGCAAAAACTCCCTTTAAAGGCCGCTGTCTTATGATTTTGGGTTGAAAGCTGCGTCGAAAACTGGCGTCTTTCGCAGGATCTCAAACTAGTGGCTTCATCAAACTTAGCGTGTACATAGAGAGGGGCATGGTGCTTCATAATTCCAAACATAAGACAAGCTAAATGGAGTTTTCGCCTATGTCTCATTTTGAGAAGTGATCTATCATTCAGGAAATTCGAAACGTGACGTCTATACGGGATGTTAAAACAAAATCTGGCACACGAGTTTTGAACTCTTTGTATTAATCGGGCTGTTTTTTGTAAGAGTTGAGGTCCAAAGACTATGTCGGTGTAATTTAACTTTGAAAGAATAAGCGACTCTACTAGTTGGACACGTAATTCTTCCGTTAAGTAATGCCTCATTCTATATATAATTTTTAATTTATAAAAACAGGATTTAACCATTTAGGGATCCTGTTGACAACCAGCGCCATCTAGCGTTGTCTAAACCTAATCCGCGACAACTCAATTTCTCGCATAGGGGAAGCTGCAAGCGGCGCTGCAACAAACACGTTAGGTCAGCCTTCCACTGCTGAGGCCTCACTCTGAATATTGCCTCTAACTTTTGACAACTTTTCAATGTTTCACAGGCCTTATAAAGGTATGAGCTTCAAATATTTACAGTCAATGACATAAACCCAGAACATTAGACATTTTTTTAAAGTGAATATACCTAGATCTTACTACTAAACGATAATGTTGACAATTTATTATTCAAACGAGAATTTTAAATTTGTCGTTTGTGAGTTGTTTAAAAACATGGCATTTTGAGAATGGCTCGAGTTCATGTTCCTAATTAACCCGCCCATACTCATGATGAATTCAAGTTCAAGTTCATTTATTGGTAAAATAATGATTACACGTCAAATTAGGTATCCTTATTATACTTAAGTATAATTTGGTTTGTATACATTATTATAGTTAATTATAACATCAAATAAAAATAATAATTCTATAAGACTGTTAATTAAATTATAATATATTCTATGATTATACTAAAAATGGTTTATACTGCTTTATTGTATGTTTAGTTTATTTATTTAATAAGGACTCCCAACATAAAATAACACAGGAAATAACAAAATGAAGTGCTCTTACATCTAGTGGTTTTCTAATTAAAGGTGCCATATGATGAACAAATGATGGGTGAAGCAAGAGGTTGGTATCGCAAGTTCAATCGCACCTGATGTACCTATTCACGTGATCTTAACATTATCGAGTGTCTCACTATATCGCACATTGCAAAGTGGAAGCCAGCCTTACAGCTCTGACGGATTAGTGCACAGCGCTGTTTTCGCTGACAGCGCTGCGACACGAGACAGCTGCACTGGTTTAATTGGACCGCTTTAAGCGCTATTTCACGCCACTTGGACTTCATTTCAAAACTGGACTGAGTAGTTGAGCTTTTTTGGACACTGCGCTTCAGCTTCGACTGGCCCCAACGTAACTCGAAGTTGTTATACGGGTTACTCCATCACCATCATCACTCTTGAAACCATTGAACAAAATCATGACAACAATCATTACAAAATGAGGAAAACTCAAAATAAAACAAGCAACTTAATTACAAAATAACGCTCCAGTTTTCGTCCCAATTAAATATTGACCAAAACCCAATATACAGATAATATATTGTATCATTGGTCGATCGCTGTAACAGCTGACACCGCGCCTCCAAAGCCTCCGAAAGTGGAGCGACCTTGCTATTTCCGGGTCCGCCCGCCCTGGCCGCCCCCGCCCTGGCCGAAGCCCGCCGAATATAACCATACACTGATCTTTTTCTCGATCCGGTCTATCTGCGTGAGTTACTTTATTTGTACTATTGATTTGTAATAATTAGTTGACGGTGTCACACACTTGCATGGAGAACCCACCAGCCTCCGCTACGGCGACGCGCCCATGCACACACTTGCATGGAGAACCCACCAGCCTCCGCTACGGCGACGCGCCCATGCACACACTTGCATGGAGAACCCACCAGCCTCCGCTACGGCGACGCGCCCATGCACACACTTGCATGGAGAACCCACCAGCCTCCGCTACGGCGACGCGCCCATGCACACACTTGCATGGAGAACTTTCACCAGCTACGGCGCGCCCAAGCGAGTCGCACCGTAGAGGCAGGACATTGAATGCGTTATATATCTTTACCAGTAATAATAAATTGAATAACCAATTCAAATTTCCGCAAAACTAATAATTATTACAAAAATATATGAAGGAATCGCGGCTAGCTCTTCCCGGGATGCTGATGTAGTAATAGTCGAGTATAGGGACAAAAGCTATATTGTATAAAACTACGACTAATATGATGTTAATGAGTGCGGTTTGAATGGCTGCTGGTGATGCACTGACCTCTGTAGGCGCCCGGTCCGCGCTCGCGGCACGAGTAACCTACTTAGGTCGAACTGCTGATGCTGCTAAAATCCTCCGTGTTCGAAGTATCGAACAATATAATTTAAGGATAGTTTGTGCATCTGTAATTTTTTTCTAAAAGAAGTTTAGGAATGGGGTCAGACTGAAATATAGTAGAATTTATAATTTGAAATAGATCGTTCTAGGTTAGAAATATCATTTTATTACTGAAAACTCGTGACGACAGTCGACAGAACATTCAATTTTATATGCTGGTGTCCTGCCTCAGCATCCCACCGTCTCAACAGCATCAATTTGAACTTGCCGAGTGGAGTCAATGCTAAGTACAATCGGATCGCGCCACTCGTGCGCCACTCACGCGCCACTTGTCGCCGCTGAGGGCTATTCAGACGAGGACGAATTAATGTTATATCCAAACAGCTGATATTCAGAACCTGTGCGTTTGAATGTGATTTGACTTGGATAGGTCGTCTTCAGTTGGACATGCATCGTGTGAACAGGTACACGTTAGCCACGTCACGTGACGCAGGGATACTGTACTTACTGTTATCGTTTGTGCCGTGAGGTAAACCCCTGGTTTCTATGATCACCAGCTTTTCAAGCAGATTGGTGATCGCAGTTGAGGTGTTAAAAATTCATATTGGTCCCGATACAGGCCCAGTCTAATGTGGGAATCATTATCAAATTGATTCACTATTGTTAATTAATTCTCTCTACTTAAACCATACCAATTCTTTACTAACTTTAGTTCTGATTCATATGTAGTAATAAACATATTTTTCATTTTTAGTTTTTTGTAAAAACAGGTCACATTCCTAGTAATTAATTACATATAAGTACCTCTAGTGTCCTCCACTCTACCTATAGTAATTTACCAACCAGGTACGTACATACCTAGTGCAGGCCACATTCGATAGGGAGCCTCCGCAAATTGGTTCGCAAGATTTATAGGCGGGTGAATAGCCGGTCCACTTGTTCCGCGCACCTCACTGACTCCCTTGGTGGTGCTCGGGGCTGCCAGCTCTTCAGTTTCGCTGGGGCTGCCAGCTCGTGGTTAACTGAAGCTGGAAGGCCGAGATGGGTGACTGTTATGTAACACGTTGGAACCACCTAGCTATAAAAGAAAATTTTTTGGAACATGATTTAGTTTGTAAAGTTTATAAATCGTGAAAAATGTCTTCTTATGAGTGTTCCTCAAAAGAGCTTGTTGTTATTTATAATAGAGTAGCTGCGCCCCGCGGCTTCGCCCTCGTGGAAATTTTATTTCGAATTGTTTATAAACTTTCCTCTTGAATCAAACCCGCATCAAAATCCTTTGCGTAGTTTTAAAGATCTAAGCATACATATGGACAGACAGCGGGAAGCAACTTTGTTTTATACTATGTAGTGAATTTGGAGACTTTCTCAATGACATTAATGACATTACGAACTCGAGTATCTTTTGAAGGAACGCTCGAGGCAATTCAGACAAGTTTGATTAAAGAATTATCTAAAGATAGGGGTTAGCCTCCGACAGCAGAGGTCACCACACCAGTGGTCCAAGAACTGTGTATTAGAAGATGCGTCTTTTACAGAAATCATTATGTCTGGGTGTTTGTTGCAGGTGGGTGTGCTGCGCGTGGAGGCGGGGCGCCGGCCGCGCGCGCCGCGTCTTGCAGACATATCCAGGTGACGACACTAGTTTAGTTTTATTTATAATCGGCCTTGCGCCTGACCTCTTATGTATTTATTTATTTATATTATCTTCCCGTATCGTTCTGCCATCCCATCGGATTATAAAATAGAAATAGAGAGTGCACTTGTGTTTGCGCACGCACTTGTGCAGTCCTGTGCACACGACCAGTGTCTGTTGCGGAGACTGCCGTGGCCGTAATTCAGCTAAGAGGAGGACATTTCGAATCGCTCCCTATGACTCCTGATTCCAGTGGTTGGTCCCTATCGCCGACTGTTCATTTGCCTATTTTTGTACAAATTGTACCGAGGAACCAAACGACACAACTGCTACTCAAGTCCAACATTAATAACTAAAATAACATAAAACCTCATAAAACAAATAATTCAAACAATAAATAAACAAGTGGCTCGAAACAGTAACTATGTCGTGTGTCTCGGCTTAATGCCCGTACATCTAAACTACATTATAAACAAAGAAGGCGATAATCGCAGTTAATCACATGATCGTGACCGCAGCGGGGATGTGAATCCGCGAGTCAGGCGCCCCCTAACGACAGACTCACGATCGTCACGATTGAGAGTCCTTACTGATCACACATTATTTGTCTGATAGGATACAGGGTAGAATTCTTCTTCCTAAACTGCCAAAAGATGTTTTATATTTATCAAGCACTAGCTGCTTCCGGCGGTTTCACTCGCGTTAAATTTGAATTTCATATTCCTAAAATATAATATAGCCTTTATTCACCGAAGATAGTGCAGCTTCCCAGCGGTGAAATAATTTTTCTAATCGGTCCAGTAGTTTCGGAGCCTATTCAATACAAACAAACAAAAATCAAATCTTTCCTCTTTATAATATTGTAGGTATAGATAATGTAGAGCGAAAGGTGGAGCTATCAAAATTAGTCAATACTCAATTTTTTTATTGCAAATCTTAAAGATAAAGTGTTTCAAACCTGCATCGACTATAGGGTACGACAAAAATTAGCTAGGTGTATATGTTGTTCTAATATTCTAGGCACACAATATTATTTAATAATATTAAATAAATAAATAAATAATGCTGGACAATTCACACAGCATTATCTAGCCCCCTGGTAAAGAGAACTTGTGTTATGGGTACTAGATTACTGATATACATAATACAATACATTACATAGATAGATATTTTTAAAGCTTTATCTATCTTTTCATTGAAATCTATTTTAACAACGAACGAATTACGAAAACAAGTAACATATTAAAAGCCCCAGGGTTCAGAACAAACAGAAATTAAGATTAAATAGTGACTGTATGACCCATACAAGATAACATAATATTATGTTAGGTACCTACGGTAGGTAGATCCGCATCGATCCATAGCTACGTGCCTTGTACTAACATCGGGTGATTTACCCTAAGTGCACTTGCATATTAAATTTTAGAGTTCCTATACATACAGCTACAATACTGCATACTAATTTCTAACTAATTGGCTAATTTTGTTGAACATGCCTTCCCCAATGAGCGCCATAGCGCCTTGTCTTCAGCTTGCCGCATCCAGCATCTACCTGCAGTCTTTCGCTGGTCGTCATCCCACCTGACCGGAGGACGTCCTACACCACGTTTGCCGTGGTCTCCACTCTAGAACACGTTTACACCACCGGTTGTCGGTTCTTCACGAGAAGTACTAATACAAGAACACATAAAAAGATAAAAGAAACGAACTGATTTTCATAACCAACGATAATTCAATCCAACGACAATAATATCTGAATTTTATAGACTGCTTAAAGTTTATTTATTGCAATCATGTCCGCCACATTACTGTCGTTGTAACCGAGTGTATCGCAATCATATTGCGCAGCAGACGCCATATTGGAAACTATATAACATTAATTATGTTATATAGTTTCCAATATGGCGTCTGCTTACTAATTATTAGTTAAGGCATCATAAATCATAGTAAAGTGAATAATTCGCAGCTCGTCATAAAAGACTAAGGAGGTGATCTCATCTCTTGTTTATTGTCTATGCCTCGTGTGGCGTAGAACAACGACACTTCAGCAAAAACTTAATAAATAGTTACAATGTTAGTGTTCTACGCTACAAAAAAAAAAAACCCGTAGTTAACTGACCTCTACATCTAGGGTCACTTTTTGCAATATACATGGAAGGTTTTTTATGAAGAATTTTAATGGTATGTTTATGGTATTCATCATACTACGTCTACCGTGACGCTACCTCCTTTTTGATATTCAAACTCTAGTAGTTTGAATATCAAAAAGGAGGTAGCGTGACGGTGGTTGTTATAATAATTTCATTTAGTTGTAAATATTGTGTAACGGATGATAAACTCTAGGTCGATTTGGAATTTCATTTGAAAATGGAAGCGGAGTAATTGGAAGGTAAATATCATTACTTGAAAGTGCAATGAAAAGCTTTTAGCAGAGCTTCTATTCAATGAACAGGATATTTGAAACCTGCAATTAGATAAAATCTTTATCAACAAAGAAATGTACAATAGGCCTTATCTAGTGAGCGCCATAGCACCCTGTCTTCAGCGTGACGCTAGCATCTCCCTGCAGTCTTTCGCAGGTCGTCATCCCACTGTGTGACGCCCCCGACACAAACTACGTTTACCGAGTTGTAGTCTCCACTCAAGAACACGTTTACTTCAGCGGTGGTCGGTTCTTCGCGAGATATGGCCGGCCCATTGCTATGTCAGCTAGCTAATTCTTAGTAGAGTTGTGACTAATATGTGCTGTGTGTAATTTCCAGCAAAAGGTAAGGTACTAATTTATATTCACTCAGAGGAGTGAACGAACGATTATAGGAGATGTATAATGTTCACACGGAAGTGATTATGCATGATGCACGCACGCAAGTGATCGAAAGTAGATGTAAATGTAGCCGCAAGCCGCCCGCCGGCTTTCCCGCGCCACAACAGGTTTACACAGAGTAGCCGATACAAGTTAATTACGAAAGTGTTTGGTTCTGTATCGAATACAATATGAACCAAGTCCGAATGGTATATTTTATACCAGATGCGCCGCGCTGCTTCGCCAGCGTGTAAATCTCTGTGTCAAATTGTTTATAAGCCTTCCTCTTGAATCACTCTATCTATTGCTGAAAACTGCATTAAAATCCGTGCTATGAGAGGAATATAGAATACTAAACACATAATTGCATTTAAACCGGAATATTTTCGTGAATGCTGAGTACGTAACAAATCAATCGCTCATTCGTTCCCATTCCGGTTCGTGTTTAATAATAACCTAACTCTATTTTATGTGCTATTCTGACGTTGTTATGCTAAAAAATATCATTTCAAAAATAATCAGACATAATTCAATACCTAAGTCATATATTTTGAGTGTGTTGTTATTCAATACATTATTCAAATTAGCTAAAGTAACGATTATTTGAACAGTTTAGTGTAGACATGAGATCACCTCCGCTCCGAGGCTCTATGTGCCGTATCTACGAGCCGTATCTTATATTCTTTGACCCCGTGGCCGCGCGGCAGCTGTGCCCTGTACCGCCTCACAGAGACGCATGGCGTCCTGAACCGACCGCACGCCTCTTTTCTTTTTATTTCCTTTATTTTCAAAAAGTTTTCACACCGTCGCAAACTTTTTTGAACATTTCATTTTGGCTGAATGAAAGAGCCTACGTAAACGCCAAAAGACTCGGTTGTGAATGTGTTCCAATTTTAAATTAATTTAGATATTCTTTTTTTACAACGCTGTTGTTTTTATACAGCCAGTGCTTTTCTGGGTGATTTAGATTGTGTTGTTAATGTTAAAAGTGCAAAATGAATGGAGTGGCTATTGAGAATGAGAAAACTACTGGAATTTTAGAAAGGTAAATATGAAACCGGTTCGGAAATAGATTTGTAAACAATCTATGTTTCCCTTGAAACGTTTGAACTTTACAGATTATTTGCAAATCGGGATCTAACCTTGCATCTGTATGACATATTGGGTCCTGTATTTTTTGGTGCTTATTTTTTCCTATACAAGTGATTATTTTACTAAGTTGAAAATATTGTGCAACATAACCCACTAGCTTAGTGTTGTTTTTAAGACCAGTTGACTCTTGCAATGCAACATTTGAAATAGGTACCTATTTTAAACTTGTAGGTACCATCTTTTTCCTCTACGAAATTAATTACGAAAGCAAAATCAGCCATACTTCAAGGACGTAAAATGTATTTTGTTTTGCCGCCATAGGATGTTAATTTCGATATGTAAATTGTTTGACCTTTACATTCCATTTTGTTATGTAAAAGTTGATATTGGTTTTAAGCTAATCTTGAGAAATAATCTAATTGGTGATGTTTTGTGTACTTACACATGTATTTTATATATCGTTAAAATATATATCGTTAAAAACTCCCATATAAATTGATTTAGATACTATATATATAGAGAGACTATAATAGATATTTTCAGTAGGTAGTGGAGAAGATAATTCTGCCACTATAGGTGCATTACTCTGGAATTTTGTAACACAACGTCGTCGTGGGGAAAAACGCGCAGTGAAAGGTTTCGTGGCGTTGTAGTACCTAATTGTGTTAATTAATTTCGATGCAAATTAATTAAAACAATTAGGTACAATGGTGGGTATGTCAACTCCATTCCGTTTTGTCTTTAGCACTGTAACTCTAAAAACGGACAATACCAGCATTTGCCATCCGGTGTTCCCGGTACCAGTAATCCATTAATACCAACTTAATTTCCCATTAGTTAACCAATACCGACTCTACTCGCCTAGCCGAGGTACTACATGTTGCAAAGATCTTATGTCTAGATCCATAAGGTTGATTATCGACTGCACTGCTAATTAGGCCATGGAACACAGAAATGTTGAAAGTTTGTATGGGAACATAATTTACATAAGCCACGCGTGTTGGCATGGCTACTATGCACATTTTTGATATATTTCCCGGAATATTGCGCTATTATCATGATATTGGATATTGTCATCTGATTCCGTACGCCGACATTTGGTGGAGAAGTAATCTATGAACGTTTACTATTTTATTATTATCTGACATTACAATACATCATATACAAATTGTTACCTGCGGCTTTGATCACGTGGATCAAATCATCAGCTATAGTTTTTGACGTAGGTACAAACTAAAAATAATGTGGTTTTTCTTGTGTGGACGTAAAAAATGTTGACGGTCAAAGTGTAAGGAAAACAAATGGTGGATAATTGACACTGCATCATCCAGCACCAAGCTATGCAGGGGCCAACTTCCACTAAATTAATCGCTTCACCATAACAATGGTTTCGTCTCATAATGACATAGAGGTATTGACATTTTACCTTTGATAGAAGAAACTACAGATGGACGCGTGTTAAAGGTGTCTAGCCAATCTCTTTGTGCAAATAGCACCGCACGCAATATCTTCAGTTTCTTTCATCTATGAACGATTTCGGCTGATTCCGATACCATTGTCATAGTAAAGCGATTGGTTAGCAGAATTCAAACTCAAATTGTTCGGGTCCAGAACTTGTGTGATGGGTACTAGATAACTGATCTATTTAATACTATACCTTCAGTATCTTAAACGTAGATAGATATTTTTTATTATTCGTCGAAAACATCCAGAACACCTAGAACGAATATCAACCGGTCATACAAACTTTAGTACCGAGGTGGGATTCGAACTGCAACCTGCGTCGGCTGTGCCATAGAGCTCGTGAAAGGATAGATAGGCAGGGTTTACACTGCCCGCTATCACGAGGGTGTGGACACACATAGCGTGGTCTAAACAGCCCGTAAAAGTGATATCAACAGTAGAGTGATTAATGCCGGGCTCTCTAATCCCGCTATCCGACCCCGCGGGGCTTCGCTAAACGAAGGAGCGACAGCAGACAACCAAAACCTTAGCCGAGATTTGAGATGCAGCCTTACAGCTAAACTATGCCACAGCTTCAGCTACAGTGTTACTGTGATATTGACATTTTTTTCAATAATAGATAGAAAATTCTTTATTGCACTTTAAATAGTAGACGATGTACAGAAAAAACTTAAAAATAAATAAATATAGTGATAAACTACATATATTAAATAAATACATAAATAATGCTGGACAATTCACGCAACATTATCTAGCCCCAAGCTAAGGGGACCTTGTGTTATGGGTACTGAAAAATGTTAAGTTATTGCACGTTATTCTCAAATATTTTTGTATACCGACTAATGGTCAAGCATGTTGATTCATTCACCCATGTTTTTGGCCAGAAAAAATAAAATATTATGAAGATTGGACAAGCATTTGGTTTATATGTAATTAGGTTAACTAAATGTGTTTTATTTTTTCTTTTTTATTTTATTTCTAGTTTGTTTCCTTAATTTTATGCAAAAAACATTATATCTGAGCTTTTATGAAGCTTTTATTTTGCTGAGAGGGAGAGATAAACTAAACTTGGAGCGAAAACAAAAACAATATTATTGTATCCTTACTATAATTGCTCTGAGTATTTTAAATGTAAATTATAATATCTACAGAAATAAACGATTTTAATAACGTATTTCAAGAAAGAGTGGACAAGCTTAATTCCCAGCCACCCAGCCATATTCAGCTTTAGTGAAGCTAGAACGGAGTTTCACTTATAAATATGTACATATATAAAATTATATGAAAAGTATGTGGTCCCCCGTGTGTAGTACTATAGTCAGCTACGTAAGTACGTATTGTCGGTAGAGAAATTACCACAAACCACAATCACACCGCACAACCACAGAAGTACACGTACCACACACATTAATGATCCGATTATCCCTATGCTTTAATTTCTAGCTTCATATAATATATATATATATGTATGTGTTGGGTTCAAGCTGGCGATTATCCTCGTCCTCCATAAATAGGATAAATAATGATAATAATTTCTGTTTTTGCGGACGGTGCCCGCTGATAAACGTTTCTCGCCATGTTGGGGTTTGAGATTAGCAGAATTAGCCAACACTAGCTGTCGCATCCGGCTTTCCTTGTTGGATAAATCAGAGCCGAATAGAGCAGGCATATCTATACAAGCTTGAGGTGTGTTCCTGAGTGATGAGTCGGCGACATCTGAAAGAATCATTTCATTATATTCTAATTTGTATTTGGTTATTTCTAGAAACTAAGTTACGTATAGGTAACTGTAAAATTAAAACTGCATTTCACTACTTCGTCTGTATTTTAATACAGAATTACTTGCAATATAGTTGATACGATCTGCAAATATTTGGTGATCTGGGTATTTTCAGGCTTTTTCATTTTCGTAGTTCCGCTTAGCACAATCCAGACAGCATTATCTGGATTTTACACCAGTTTATAGATAACGCTGTCTGGATTGTCCATAATTATTTATAATTTTTATCATAATCATATAATTTATTATGATTTTGTTCTTCGGTGTAAAAGTGGATACACAATGCATAAAAACCCTGTCAAGGCACAACAATTGTCGGGTTCGCGCTTGTTAAATTGATAAGTTTTACCGTGAGGTATGCCTGGTAAATAAGGTCCCACATGTAATGAACAGGCGGTAGTAGACGAGCTGGTCTAAGAATAGACTTCCGTGCTTCCCGATATCCGGCGATAGCTGATCGACACGACATCCACCTGCGGAGATGATAACACGGTGTTTACATCAATGCTACATTACATATTTCATTTTGTGCGCAGCAGAGTTAAGGGCAGTTTTCCTATTCCATATTTTAAGTACCTATTCTATGGATATATAGGTAAAGTTAATATCTAAAGAAAATATATCTATCTATAGAATACTTAAAATATGGAATAGAAAAACTGCCCTTAACTCTGCTGCGCACAAAATGAAATATGTAATGTAGCATTAAGTTATACAGTGTTTAGTTTTAAAAAAAAATAGAAGGAGTAAATATTAATTTGCGTTTCTAAATATATAATAATACAAATTAGGAAACAATAAACATAACAAATGATTTGCTTTTCTATTCTAACCGGCAAAGCAACTATATTTTTAAGAGACATCTTGTAAGAAACGCTGGCGAACAGTTCTTTATTAACAAAGATAATTACAATCAAATAATAGAAACGAATTAAAACTAGTATTTACATGTAAAACAACTGAGCTAACTACAGACTGTTACAAACAATCTACAGATAGCTCAACTGATCTTTAACAATACTAGTCGGAAGCGGAAAACTTTTTAGCAGAGAATGACTTATTAACTTCTAAAATGTTGCTTCTAACAAATCACACGCCGAATATAACAAACCTATTCATAATTTAAAATACTGACGCGATCATATTTTTTCCTAAATAACCCATGACATTTGAGATTCTCGGTTTTCCCAACAGTTCATAATACCCTTGTCGACCTTCTAAACCATTCAACATGAAGGTAGACGTAGACACCTACCTGCTTGACCACAAGCCCCTCCAACACTCCCGGGCCACACAATAAGTGATATATGTACAAACAGCCGTCAGACCTGTCAGGCGTATTGTTCACACAACACAGACCGTTTGTCAAGCTCTTTCTATTGTGTTACTGTCGTAGAGTCGTGGTGACCCACCGGACTCTACATCTCTGCTATGAGTTTTCGCAAAACCTAACCTATAGTTATACTATATAAAAAAGGAAGGTCCGCCTGCGACGCTGAAGGTTGCGGGTTCGATTCCCGCCTCGGAACAATTGTGTGTACGATCTGCAGATATTTGTTCCGGGTGCTCTGGTCGCTCTGGTGGTTTTCTATGTATAATAAAAATATCTATCTATTGTATTATTGATATCAGTTATCTAGTATCCATAACACAAGCTCTGCTTACCATGGGGCTAGATAATGCTGTGTGAATTGTCCAGCATTATTTATTTTTATTTATATATAACGGATACTCATCAAAATCTTTGCCCTAGGGTGGAACGGTAACGATATTGAGTTTCAAATATTGCTGATTAAAATGTTCTTACCTTTGAAGTTAGATAACCCTACAGTAAGCAGTTGCATGTCGTTACGGTAGTGTCGCTGTCCGGTGGCTGTGGCGATTGCATCGTAAGAATAGACCCCTCCGATTCAGCCTGTGGATTGCTAGAGCCGAATAAGGGAACTTACTAGAGGTAAGGCAGCAGCTTGTTTCTGTATACGTTTAATATCTCCACTGCGATTACCAATCCACCTCCCACGCGTGATGATTATGGGGAAAACCCCCCTTGTTTAGGGAAAGCATGTTTAGCCACTGACGTACATATATATGTATATGTGTATTAAAGTGATCACAGCCTGGGTTGTGTGGTTGTAGTTATGCGTACTATGTTTTTAGTAAAAACATACAGTTTTTTATAAGTACTTCATCAGTTGGTTGTATTTTACGACCCAAACAAATATTTTCATTATTCGTGATAGCAATGCCGGAACGAACGAGGCATGGCTGTGGCCGCTGAGATAAGAGTTACACTAACCCATAAGACCTAAACTTGAATGCTAAACTAAATAATAAGACCTAAACTTAGTTTTAATGCTTTAACTGTTTCCAGAACCAAATAACCATCTCCTTAGAATTAGAACATTTGAAGGAAAAGGGGCAATAACGAACTCTTATAATGTGAATAAAACTATTTATTATTATTATATTCTCATTTATTAAAATTCTCGTATAAAATACATTTTTTACTATAGAAAATACAATAAAATATTATAAAACTATTCAACAGTAAAAAATATATCAAAACGGTAGATCACCGACCGCGAAGCTAGGCTCAAGCGGCCGGTGACTAGGGCTGACGATTATTATTATTATTTATTTACAATAGAACCAATTGACATAACTGCAGACTATCGCAAACAATCTACAGGTAGCTCAACTCAAATGATCCATATCAATACCAGTCGGCGCGCGTCCCCAAGTGCTCATTTTGTAAGCCTAAAGAATAAATGATTTTGACTTTAATTTTGACAAGACGCTGGCTGCATTGCCCTGTATGACAATGCTTAATAAAACTAGTTACCTAAAGTATTTTGACTGTCAACCACTCTTACAACAAAAACACATATAAATTCTATAATATTTATAGCCAAGCAGACTAACTATCAAATTGTAACATTTGCCCGCAAAAAGCAAATAATTTATTCAATTAACAAAACCAAACATTAGGGCACAAAACATTCGTGGACATTCAAGGTCGACCGCTTCAGAAACACAAAAACCAATAGATATACTAGATGACCAGATAAAACAGGTTCGGGTAACGAACTGCAGGCCTCTATGGCATAGTCGCTGTGAGGGTAGGGGACCGATGACTGGCCGACAGACGTGTTGAAATGTTTTCAATAAATAAATATTGCCACTAATAATAATAGGACAATCCACAAAGCATCATCTAGCGACAGGCTAAGCAGAGCTTCTGTTATGGGTACTAACTAGATGACTGATATACTTAAAACAATACATTAATTATAGATATTTTTTATTATACATAGATAACGACCACCCGGAAAAAATATCTGCAAATCGTACACACAATTGTCCCGAGGCGGGAATCGAACCCGCAACCTCGCACCTCGTGTATCGCAGGCAGACCGTCGCCCACCGCGCCACAGAGGTCGTCGAAACACAGAATAGTTATTCCAGTGCCTCAAGCATCCAAAGTAATTTCTCCATGTGTCTCGGATCTGAGCGTTCTATCGCATCAAGTTCACGGACATCCTCGTAAGGTACCCTCATCAACTAAAAGTAGATGCCTCTGGTCAATTTTCTTCTCTCCAAATATCGTGAGATTCGTAACCCATAACCCAACTGTCAGTGTCAATCACGTGTCACTAGCGCCGCGCTCCACTTGCGATCTTGTAGTGTAGAGTGTAGCCCATCACACAGAGGATTTTACGCGTTACTACGACGCGAACAGATAAAATAAAGATATCATCATAATCAGCCAATGTTAGTCCACTGCTGGACAGGCCTCCCCCAATGAGCGCCAAGCGCTCTGTCTTCAGTTTGACGCATCCAGCATCTACCAGCAGTCTTTGCAGGTAGATGCTGGAGGTGCAAATAAAGAAATCGGCGATTAATTAACCTACACATCATCAACTAATAAACCTAATGATGATGATGACATTATCATCATCAGCCTATTCTAGTCCACTGCTGTGCCTCATGAGCGCCATGACGCCCTGTCAGGCATTAAACTACGTTAGCTGAATCACGGTCTCCACTTAAGAACATGTTTAGTTTACCCTAGCGGTTGTCGGTTCTTCGAAAAATATAAGATAATGAGAAAGACCTCAGCTTACCTCGATGAGCATCGTTCAATGTCGGATTTTTTCGTTACGAATCGTTCAGAGTAACTCCAAGCATAGCTCTTTCCATAGCTCGCTGAGCGGCCTTGAACTGGTGGACCAGCTCTACCATGAGTAGCAGGTAATACGCGATTTATGACTGAGTAACTACAGTTTAAAATCGATAGATCTTAGTATGGAAATAAGGCACGTAATGTCAAGGACATTATCGCTCAACAGGGTTAACCTTATTTTTTTTTTTATTCTCAATATTATAAATTTGGCTTTTTTATGGCTTTGTCGCACACGCGATTATGTCGCCCGGGTTAAAATTATAAAATCGAAATCTTTACTATGCGATATAACGATCTCTTGTAGAAAATTGAAAATGTGTAGAATTTTATTATTGTCTATCTCGATAAGCTTATTTCACCACGGTCCTGAAAAAAGACTTGCTCTACTCTCAGCTCGACACAGACAAGTCACGCTCATGTTCCTTTTCTTCTTCAAATGGCGTCGTCGTTCGTTTCGCGTCGCATCTCTATGAGCATTGTGAACATTGTTCTACAACAGTTCTTAGTTTTAACAATCATAATCATTCATCATTCCTCATCCGGACAGATAAAAATGTGCTTTTTGCGATCTCATTGTATTTGCAACAGCCGCGGACACTTCAGGCGAACAACGCTGTTCTTTGTGAACCCTCCGCGGTGCGGTGTGAACACTGAAACATTTACATTTGTTCTTTGCGGTTACGTCATCGGACTAAATGGTTTTCATCTCGCAGAAAGATGGCTGTTTTATTTATTTTGACGCATGTGATGTTACTCTCTGATTGTTTTTTACCATTAAACTGAAATAAGGAATCATTTATCGAGATAAGGAATCAAATATTTGCATTGTCTACAGCATAACATAAATTAAATATAGTAAAATGTAGGTGATGCAGCATTTTGAACGCCTCTCTATGTAAACTTAGCACTTACTAAGCACTTAACTTACTCTTTAATACAGACGTAGGTGCTAAATGACATACATACTCTGTCTGTCTCTTTGGATGTTCATAGCCATACCGTAAGTTTTCAAAAGTGAGATACTTTGGATGAAATATACGTAATGTATGAATCTAAAATTCTGAAGGCAAATTCTGCTAATTGATCGCTTTATTATGGCTCAACTCACACCAAAAGAGCGTCGAAGCGCAGCGAAGCGGAGCGCAGTTTCAGTGTCATATGAATTTTAACTTTATTTTCAGTACAATAAAACTTATTATCGCATGAGAAACTCGAACGAGTCGCGCGGATGCCCGCGGCGCCGCGGGAATTCCGGCGAATTCGACTCGTTCGACGCTCTTTTGGTGTGAGTTGAGCCTAAGACAAGGTATCGTACCAGAATCGTCCATAGATGAGAGAAACTCTAGATAGTGCATGTGGTGCGGATTAATATAAATTTAGTATGTATATTAAAGATTTATTTATATAATATAACATAATAATTATTGCAACCTTGACTCTTTTGAGAGGCGTCCCTCCATCTGTGGAGATAGTGTCTTTCATCAAAGGTTAAATGCAAAAATGTGTCATTCTGAGGCGATACCATTATTATAATGAAAACGATGAGGTATACAAATATTTTATGAGCTTCTTAAAAAGTGCGTGCTAGCCACTTCTAGTAAAGATTATACAAACGTTATTTCGTATTACATAGATAACGGTTAACTAACGGAGCTGAGACGTGGACTCACGATAGGGCTGGTCCACCAGTTCAAAGTCGCTCAGCTAGCTATGGAAAGAGCTATGCTCGGAGTTTCTCTGAAGAATAGGATTCGTAACGAATACATCCGACAGAGAACAAAGGTTATCGACATAGCTCAAAGAATTAGCAAGCTGAAGTGGCAGTGGGCCGGCCATATTTCGCGAAGAACCGACGACGGCCGCTGGGGCAAACGTGTTCTCGAGTGGAGACCGCGACTCGGCAAACGTAGTGTAGGACGCCCTCCGACCAGGTGGGATGACGACTTGCGAAAGACTGCAGGTAGATGCTGGATGCAGCAAGCTGAAGACAGGGCGCTATGGCGCTCATTGGGGGAGGCCTATGTCCAGCAGTGGACTGATATAGGCTGATGATGAGATAACGGTAGTTGGTGCTTCTTCTATGCTAGTATAGATTAGAAATATATTTAACTCCTTTGTATGGTTAGTGACTCATTGACTCATCGTCAGATATTCAATGAATACTTGTTATAGTAATGGATCCCATTCAAATTCAATAAGATATGATAATAAACCTTTGTTTGGTTTGATTGTGAGGATATCCTGAGTAGGTACTTCAAGTTATTGGTAACTTACTAATCACAATGGGAATTATAATTGACTTGCAAATTGGTAGGTACTTGGTTGTTCTGTTGGCACGTGAGATATACAATAAGATCTATACCGAAATTGTAAATAAAATAAATAAATAATGCTGGACAATTCACACAGCATTATCTAGCCCAAAGCTAAGCAGAAGCTTAATTGTGTTATGGGTACTAGATAACTGATATACATAATAAAATACAATTACATAGATAGATATTTTTATTATACATAGAAAACGACCAGAACACCCGAAACAAATATCTGCAGATCGTGCACACAATTGTTCCGAGGCGGGAATCAAACCCGCAACCTCCTGCGTCGCAGGCGGACCTTCGCCCACCGCACCACATCGGTCGTCTTCGTAAATATTAAACTTTGCTGAAACTATTGCTTGTTATTGTCTGTGGATAGTCCGACCCAGTTCAAATAATGTGGCCTGTAACTTTGATATATCGATAACAGACGATTATGTACGCATCTCATATTCCAAATAACTACCTAATAATACACTACTACTAAGTATATATACAATGTGTGTTGTCGAACCTTGATCAAACGAGATGTGCGAATACACGACATATATTTATCGATAAAAGAACAAAAAATAAAAAATTATATGGTTCCTATCTCAAAAATAAAGACACATCTCGTTTGATCAAGGTTCGACAATACACATTGTATATTTATGAATAGGTACATCACATCACCTATTATTTTACTTAGATGTCGGTGACATCACGTCCCATTTAAGTACAGTAGAGTCGCTCACATACAGTAATTTATAACTCAATCAAATATCAAAGAGCTTTATTTACTTTAGACCTTACATGACTCTTGGCCACAAAACTCAAATTACATGAGTAAAACTTGGAAATAAAGTGATAAAGGATGAAACACCACAAAAGTAGATTCCACCCACATCTTGTCTTCACACAATCATCACAGGGATGTCAACAAGTCGGCACACGCCATTCATTTCCATTTCTTCGACACATTCTACCCTCACTCCGGCCTAATGTGCAGTCCTCACAGTCAGGTCACGTGCCGCGGCGCCAGCGCCACCTGGTGACCTGGCGCCGGAGACTGAATACCAATGACTTTACTCTCTTTAGGAAACCAGCAGCGACAGAAACAAGATTGTATCTAGATAGCTACTGGAAGCGCATAAAATTATCTTTGTTTTAAAATGTAGTTGAAAACTAAGACCCGCGAACTTGCGAATAATAGTATTTCATTTTTCTTTCATAACTACATAAAAGTTTTGAACCAGCGTTCACCGATTGCTCCTATATGGTATTCATTAGAGTACCAATGGAAGAGTCTTTGGTAGTCGGGTAAATACTCAATACTCAATGTTTTATTGCTTCATAATGTGTACAAATATGTAGGTCTTGGAATATAACTGTATGTAAGATGATACAGTGAAAACACAGTCATGTTATCAACGTACGTAAAAAAGTAAAAAAAAGATACGTGCGTTACATGAACAACATGAAACCTGTTTTCTTGTAAGGTTACAAGATTTTTTTGATGAAATCCATCTTTGGTTTGTTTTTAGAGAAAAATAGCCTTTTTCATACGAAACATAATAACTTTGTCGAGTAATAACCAACCACTGTTTTTGCTAATGTTTTGCCACAGAGAAGCACATCAGTACAAGGTTATTGTCACTACTTTAGAAATATTCCCGAACACTGTGGAAGTTGTAAAGTTACGCTAAATGGTGTTATCCTTGGCGCTCCGAACAACAAACTCTACATCTCATTTCTCCGGGGACCATCGTATGCAACCTATTTACCTAAAGTTGGTTCCATGTAGGACTTTCCAATGTAGGATTGTATTCAGGGTATATACTTGGGCGATATTCGGCTCCTTAAAAAATTCAGGCAGTTTCCTTCCAGTCGACTAGGCGACCGTGGTTGTTCCTTCTACGCTTCTGGTGTTTAAACATTATATTATTTGAGAGCACTATTGTCTAGTTAATATGCCTTACTATCAGGGTACGCAAGTGTTTATTTAATGGAGTCTTCACACTAAATCCACCGATACAGGCAGTCGGGATGGTGCTACATTTCATTGTTTAAATATAGGCATCGACAGTGTTTTGTCAACTTGTCGCACGTGGAATTTGGTGTAATATTTACTTTCATACTCCTATAGGTTAGCGACCAAAGGGTGTCGTGAGCTCTAATTATGAGTGTTCGCAATTTTAAACCCGGCAGACCAAAATGGATATCTGCAGAGTCTGCCCCGTGCAGTTTCCGTTCTCCGCTTGGAGGTAACTTTTAGAATCCCTGATTCCAACCCTGCTCTATATGCTGCGGTACAGCATGCATTATTCATGTGCTGAGACAAACAAACGGTCGTGAGGTTGCAGTTCCGCAATTTTTGTCCGCGGTGGCGTCAGCCATGAAATAATACCTTCTTGACATACTCCTCGTCCAAGTGAATTACGCGATATTTACTACGGACGCTGTAGATGTAGGTAGGTACACAGTCTTTCAACCAAAGCTCGGTATTTCGATTTTAGCTTTGCTGAACCTAATAAACAAACCAAAACCCATTCGAATATTCCTTGTTTCGATACTGAAACATAATAGAAACAATCAAATTATTAGAATGTAGGTACTAATGTTCTTTGTTTAGTCTACGTATATAAGCCTGGCTCAAAGTTTATTTACGTTCAGGGCGAGTCTAGTTCTAGGAACCCAATATATCGAACTCGTCTGTTTTAAATTCAAACTTGAGACAAAATATTATTCCCACGTAGTTTCGAAAGGATTTTCGGAAAAGGTCAGACAAATGGAAATAGATTTCGCAACGAACTGAAAGTTTTAACCTTGTAAGCCTTCTCCGCTCCCTTATTACAAATTTTACTGTTCTTAAATACAAAGCCTTTCCTTTTAATTATGGCTTGCGGACTGCGGACCAGCCTCGAATTCCAAAAGTAATTTACTTGAGAGATTCGGGATTCCAAGTTAGTCATTGACAAAGATATTATCGTTCTAGCGAACAGATCATATCATTTATTATTCATGCTTTTATTCGCTCTATTGAAGTGTAGGATGTGGGGCTCGTCGATACAATGATGACGTCACACACAACACACGAGACTTGCGAGATTTCTTCTAAGCTGTGAATTATCTATACTATAAAAATATATTTCTCCTGGTCACACTTGAGAACGGCTTTACCGCGTACATTCATATTTTTTTTTATGTTTTCTAATACTACGTAGAAGAAAATTACAATTCTTCATATTTTTCAAATTTCAGGTCGTAGCTAGTACTCAATAGAAAATAACGTAGGTACCTTTCAAATAGAAACAAATAAAATTTAGATTTAAAGAATAGAAACAAATTAGTACCTACTAGTATTTACAATTTCAACAGGTGAGCTAACTGAAGACTGTGAATTAGTTGATTCAATAAATCACCTGAGAGATAAAGATTCATTTAGTTGGCTTTACAAGAACAGCGCAGACATTTAAACAGATATAAACATAATATAAAAACTTAGGTAATTAGAGGTGAAAGGTAAAGTTATACAATTGAAGCGTAAAGGATTGCGCACATTAATCCAATACCGCTACCACCTAGCCAAATATAATATGCCGTAAGTATATAACTCGATCCTTTGGATACATTTCACAATGACAAGATGGTTTCCCACAACCTTCAAACGAGCAGTCCGCGAGCTGTCAGTTATCTGATGCCGTCAATTACACATCTAAATCTTACTTTATCAGCGGTGCTTTTTTTTGCAGGTGTACGACTAGCTTTTTTAGAGTTCCTTACCCAAAGGTTAATTCGGGACGCTATTACTACGACTTCGCAGTCCGTCTGTCTGTCACCAGGCTGTATCTCATGAACCGAGATAGTTAGACAGATGAAATTTCCACAGATTATGTGTTTTTGTTGCCGCTATAATAACAAATAACAAAAAAAAACAAAATAAATTAAACATTTAAGAGGGCTCCCATACAACAAACTTGATTTTTTTGCTCGTTTTTATAGATATTTATTTAAACTTTATTGCACTATTAAAGGTACAAAGGTGGATATTCGTACATTATGCTACGGAACCCTTCGTGCGCGAGTCTGACACGCACCTGGCCGGTTCTTTATATTATTT
This sequence comes from Eupithecia abbreviata, assembly GCA_943735965.1. Lineage (NCBI taxonomy): Eukaryota > Metazoa > Arthropoda > Insecta > Lepidoptera > Geometridae > Eupithecia > Eupithecia abbreviata. The sequence goes on from OX030995.1 coordinate 350,895, forward strand.
AAGCAGATAGATGATAGGTGTAGGGGAGAAGTTGATTAGTACGATGTAGGTAAAGCAAGAGAAACAGAACAAAGCGTTTCCAAAACATGAAAGCCCCGCCCCGCATGCAGTTCTCAGTGCCTATGCCACGAAGTTGTAGGCGGTATCACATAGCCTAGTTGCCTAGTGCCGTGCCCAGAGGCGTTGTAATTGTATCATCAATCAGCGAGGCATTCACTGCACTGCGGGGCAGCCGAGGGGTCAGGTGCAGTTAACTACAGCAGAGGGACAACTTACCTACTCTACTCTATCTTTACTAGAAACTAGCGGACCTTCCCGGCTTCGCACGGTTTTAGTACGGATCCCTAACTTTTTTGAAAATATAATATAGCCCATATCAACCGGATATAGTCTAGCTTCCCAACGGTGAAAGAATTTTTCAAATCGGTCCAGTAGATTCGGAGCCTATTCATAACAAACAAACAAACAAAAAATCAAACCTTTATAATATTAGTATAGATTTGGTTATGTTACTAAATGCAATTGCTCTTCTAAAGCTTGCCTGTTTCATAAGAGCTAATCTCAACCTTATTTTTATATAAAAACAAATTTAATTTACTTATTTTTTAAGTAAAATTTCCTACGTAAGTTTTAATAGCACCCCTAGCTTCTAAAACGTTTTTTATTTGTGTATGATTGATACATTGTTGGATGAAATTTAAACTAGTATTGTACCAGACCAATGTTATTTAAGGCTTTAATAAAGAATTTTTGAAATCGAATCTATCACAGTTTTCCGAACCAACATTGACATCAATACAATACAAATAAGCTTTATTGCACATCAAGACAGAGAAAAATACAGAAAAGAATAAACAAGCAAAGATATAGATGCACGATGCGGCCTTATCGTTAAAAGCGATTTCTTTCAGGCAACCATTGAATGCTTGGGATCAAATAATTATATAGTTGATATTAAACGTTGTTTTGGATCAAGCTTGCAAGTTTTTTTTTATGTGGCGACGCAAACTTGTTCATTAGGTATCTCTTACTAAAAGGTTTACAAAACTTAACGCTTCTATTGTATTTACGGTGCATGGTATCTCCCAAACGGGTGAACGAATTTTAACTTTGTTTGTAAGTAATATTCTGGGCGATGTTTGACGAAAAGCGATTCAGCCGATATATTGTTATGATGACAGTACTCAGTAGGTAAATAATTTTCTATATTCGAGTTTTAAAATAACTACTTTTTGTAAATTATTAGATTAGGTGCTATATCAGATCAGTGCAATAGTCAGTGATCCTTCTGCATATGACAGTCCCCTGCCCCGTGTGGTCAGAGCCGGTCGCCAATAAATATGTATATATCGCTGCGAACTCCAATTACCACAGGGACATTAGAAAAATAATGAACACTCATTATTTCCGCCTTTCACGAGGGACAAGAACATTCCAGTTAAATTAAAGCGAATTCTTGTTTGAAACTATCTTCCCTTGTTTTTCATTGTTCATTTAATATCTCAAGAGATCTCGTTCCCGATATTATTTTTAGTGGCGAATGGTGCCGATCTCTAATATTGTACTGCTGAGGAGCAATCATACGAATAGAATTGAGTAGAAAAGATTTATTTACGTTTCAAAATATAATAGGTCTTTACCTATGAAATTGCCGTTCTGCACTACTGGCCATTTCAAATCAAAATAATTTTTGTTTGGCTAAGAATTCTAATTACAAATTATTTTTATTTTAAAAATATGTAATTCTTTTTCCAAAAGTAGTCATTTGTTTATTGATTAGTGTTACATTTTCATCGTATTTCAATCTTTTTCGTCATCATGGATACGTTAAAAATTCGAGTAATTATGGAATATGAGTACCGTCGTGGCAGCAACGCGGCACTAGCGGCACGCAACATCAACGACGTTTACGGAGCTAACACTACAAACCAACGCACCACCTGTTATTGGTTCGCTCGCTTCCGTTCTGGGAATTTCGACTTGAAAAATGAACCTCGCGGTCGTCCCAAGACTTTGTACGATAATGACGAATTAAAGGCGATTGTGGAAGCTGATGATACACAATACGGCTGAATTAGCAGCAGCTTTCGACGTTAGCGTCAAAACAATATTGGTCCTTTTGCGTCAAATTGGCAAGGTAAAAAAGCTTAAACGAACTCAATGATCGCTAGCGCGAAGTACGCGTCGAGGCGTGCCTTGCACTGCTCAACAGACACACAAATGAAAGAATTTTGAACCGCATTGTTACCTGCGATGAAAAATGGATTCTGTTTGATAACCGCAAGCGCTCAGCAAGTTGGTTGGATCCTGGTTCAGCACCTAAACAATGCCCTAAACGAAAACTCACCCCTAGAAAAGAGATGGTCACTGTTTGGAGCATTACTGCAGATGTGTACTGTGAAGAACTGAACACAATGATGGAGAAGCTGGCACATCTCCAATCAGCATTGGTCAATCGCTCCTCTCCGCTGCTCCTGCACGACAACGCGCGACCTCATACTACACAGCAGACGGTATCCAAATTGCAAGAACTGGGGTTGGAAGCTCTCCGTCATCCGCCCTACTCACCAGACCTTGCGCCTACAGACTACTACTTTTTCCAGACCAGGCGGGAAAAAAATTCAATACCCAAGAGGCAGTACAAAATGCCTTTGAAGAATTTGTTGCCTCCCGTCCTGCTAATTTCTTTAAGAAGGGCATCAATAAACTGCCACTGCGTTGGCAAAGATGCATTGATTGCATGGGTGATTACTTCGATTAATACAAATAAAAAATACATGAAAAAAATTCGTTTAAATTTTTTCATACAAAACGGCAATTTCATAGGTAAAGACCTAATAAAATAATACAAATTAGGAACTGTTTCATTATTTCCATATTTCATATTTTATCGGTATTCTTTGTTATTTAATTATTTTTTTTTCTTTTAAGTGAGTTTTGAGTCTTCTAAATAACATTATTTTAATGTTCACTTCATTTTTTTGTATGACATTCCAGTCCCGTATTTAAATAAAACAATTGTGAATGAAAATTAAATTTTAAACTAAATTACCTACATCTAAAACTAACCTAAACAATTAGACTGCCACATCACTCAGTGGTGCGGCTAAAAGAATTAGTACATATAACACCATCATCCATTACGTTACCATCTTCGTACAAACCACTAAGTTCTGATCTGATAGACTGATGGATTTGTCATCGCAGGATAGACTGACTCCGCTCTCACTCCGCTAGAAGACCGACAGTATCTCTGAGGTAGTTACCGACTGATAAGCCTAAAAGCTTCCTACTTTAAGATGTAGGTAAGTTTTTGTCGGACAAAATGGACAAGTTCGAAGGTGGTTTTGGGGTATGATTAAATATCGGGTGCTGAGGGTAAACATTCTAGTGGCAACTATCATTATCAGCCTATAATAAGTCCACTGTTGGAAATTAACCACTAAGTTTAGCTTCAAATACGCTTCCTATTAAGCTCTCGCTACTTACCGAAAGCTAGGTTTAGCATTCAGTACTTTACCTTTGAAAATCATATCTTCAAAACTTAGAAAATATATGTTGTTTAAATGTAAAAAGTAGTATTAGTAGTAGTGGGTAGGTACTTATGTACCGACACAGATGACATATCTAATGCCTATGTCTAATGTCGTCGGTAATATAATGTATTACCGACGACCTAAGAGACTCCGAACTAACAACAAGGTTAAAACTATAATTAAATATTTATAATAGTAGGAATATTTTGAGATGCCATCCATGTTAGGTACTTGCAGATAAATAGATATGATTATGTGTTTGTATCCGCGTAACTGTGACGCCGGGGCGTGAGCTAACCTTGCGCCGACGTCAGACGAGCGCGGCTGCACGACACAACACCCACCTTACCTCCTTACAAACACACCTCGTCGGTGCTCCTGACGATGTTGACTACGTCAATGCTCTGTAAGTAAAATAGCCTTCGAAGGGTTTTTGACTTCAAATATTTGGGTGTTTTAAAAAACTATAAACCGACTTCAAATTCTTAATTAATATAAATGACTTAAAAACTAAGTTTTAAAAAACAATCATCGAAATCGGTTGGCGTGATATTGAGGAATTCGTCCATTTGTCGCGCACATACTTAATGCTTTAAGATAAGACTTATAATATGGTTTTCTCATGGATGTCATTGTCAGAACTGGCCCAATTGATTGATTGAAATGGGACCACACGGAAAGCACCAGCTATCAAACAAAAAAAGAATCATTAAAATCGGTTAAACCAGTCGCAATTTCGGAGGTTACAAATATTTAAAAATAAATGCGAACTTCCTCCTTTTTTGAAGTCGGCTTAAAATAGCCTATGAAGGGTTTTTCAGTAGGTAGTTGCAGTGAATTGATGTTAAAGCGAGCTCAGACCTACGCGGTCAAAGCGGTACGTTAGGAACATACAAGAACCCCGAGGGATGACGCGCGAAAACAAGCGAATTTTCACAGGTCTGAGTACTACGTTGGTCTGGAATAGGCTAGTAAGGTATTGAGGTAATCAATCTGGCGTATGACGTATTTTGTAGGGAGTTTGATACCAATATGTTCTGGGAGGTACATCTTGCGTCTTCTTCCTGTCTTGGGACATGACTTTGTAGGTACTTTTATAAAATTGTGATATCGACAAATAAAACACATTCGTAGAGGAAGTAGTAATTGTATCTGTAAAGTTGTACTTGAGAAGGTTATCGCCAAATTAATATTAAAATGTATCCTTTCATTGTTCTAAAGTCCTTGAGATAAAATAATAAACAACTACTTTACTTACTCAAAGCTAATTATATTAAATAACTATCTATGTAATGTATTGTATTATGTATATCAGTTATCTAGTACCCATAACACAAGCTCTGCTTACCATGGGGCTAGATAATGCTGTGTGAATTGTCCAGCATTATTTATTTATTTATAATATACTTTTAACATGTTGTAATATTAATAAAACACGACCAAGACCACCTTATCTTTAGGTTGAAGCCGATGGCTCGGGCAGTCGATTATCGAGCAGCTGCCTTTCAGTAGTCATGGGTTCGAATCCCGCCTGCCGCGTTACTTTTGATAAGCATTTTCAGGTCACTTTTGTACACAAACAATCATCTGCTGACAGGCTCACATGGCTCATTTCGGCCAATTTATGGAGTCTACTCACCGAACCCGGCGACACAGCCGGCGACATTTCAGGGTATGAATATTGCTGGCAGCAAAAGTGTTTAGTCAACTTGTTGACGTCAACTTTGGTGTTATTTGCATAGTGGTGGGCTGAAACCTTGTCGTATACAATCTTTTCGAGCAGTTTCATGTAGTTTAGATGGCTGAATGACACGATTTTATTGAATTAGTCGTAATTATTACACGCTAGAATATAGTGAGACATGAGTGTATTATTTAGAATTGAACCAACTGAATCCCGTGTTTGACGCAATCAATATATTTGAATTCGAATTTAAATGGAATGGACTTAGTTGTATTATTTGAAAGCGTCCAAGTTGTTTACTGAGTCGGTGTAAGAGTTATCGAAGTGGCGCAGAGGTCAGCCCCGAGTGTTCCGAGAGACCGAAATAAACTTATCTGCGGCGATACTACCGAATGGCTTGTTATTATCTACGCTGAGGTTTTACGATGCATAACACTGGCTTTTGTGTTACTTGAAACAAAGATGACGCCTTCTAGACGAATTTCGGTTACCTATATAAGCGGCGGCAGCGGCCAGTCTGAATTAAGACTAACTATGTATATGTGTAGAACGTTTATGTGCACAAGTGTGTGTGTTTACAAACACAGGTGCACTCTAGGCATTTCCTCACTCAATCCGACGGCGGACCGACAAGGGCGGGGAGAGGTCCGGCGCAGTGCCAAACGCTTAATATTTGTGAGGGCGAGGCACGGGGTAAACCAAAGATAAATCAAATCAAAGATAACGGTACCTAGTTTAACTATAGGTTTTATCCTTAGGGACAGGCTTTGGTAATACTGCGGCCATGATAGGCCTGTTGTGATCGCCACTGAAACCACTAACTACACATACAGATATGTGAATATTATTGTCATAGCAATATCTACATTACAAAATAAAATGGAAAGTTTATATATTTTTTTCTATTCTTAGGAATACCCATCAAAGAACGCTCCCGTTTAAATATTTATTTAGTTCATTATTTGAACAGACATGGCTTACACAAAGAAAATGAAATGTTTCATGCTAAAAATGAAATGTTAAATTTTCCGAAAGGCTCGTGAGAACACGGTAGAGGAGGTATTTGTTGACACAGCGCACACTGAACCAGCTAGGTTATTTACTTCTTCCGAAATTCATATTGATGATATTTATATTAAATTTATACCATCAGGTTGTCTGCTTAATAAAAAGTGATTTGTGATTTTATAATAAAGCACGTTGACTACTTTTCAGAAACTTATCTGGTTAAGGATGTATCAAAAAGGTCGAAAAAAATTCAATATTTCCGTATGTGTGAAAATAATGGTTTGAAGGAAAAACCGAGGTCAATGCCAGTGTCATCATTCATGGTATCAGCTGATGTTGTCACGGCTTCCATTGTCTACAGGATTCGGAAGCAAAAAATGATATTTTGAAAACGTGACGTCATGATTTTTATCGAGACGCGCGACAGAACGTCAGCCGAGTTCAGAAAGATACGAGCGACAAGCGTCAATAACAGTGTGTATTCTTACCATTAGGCACGCCTTTCGTCCGTATAGAGCTTTCATCTTTTATGGTTAAAAGACATAATCTTCCCCAGCTGTTCAGTCCTGCCTGTGCCACATCCAAAACCCGCACACTCCAGATGTATGTTAAACACGAGCTTATTAAACTCGCCGCCGCAGAGCGGGCCATATTCTGGAGGACTCGATATACAGGGTTATTGGTAATTCGACGTATTCCCGTTAGGAGGTGATAGGGGTGACTATTTGCGATAATTTTCATCCCGATGTGCATCCTGCAAAAGTGAACCATTTGTAAGTTATCATGATTTTTAGCTTTTTTCAAAATAAGTCAAAAGTGCAACATCAAAAATGAATAATGAAATAATATCGTTTTTTATCTCGCATTTTTAAATTTAGAGCGATAATTGTTGTTTTAATATTGATAAATAACCAGTGTTTATTCGTTTTTATAAATCAGAAGAAAAAAATAGATTTAAATAGAGAGTTTTTTTAAATCAATTTTTGATGTTGCACTTTTGACTTATTTTGAAAAAAGCTAAAAATCATGATAACTTACAAATGGTTTACTTTTGCAGGATGCACATGGGGATGAAAATTATCGCAAATAGTCACCCCTATCACCTCCTAACGGGAATACGTCGAATTACCAATAACCCTGTATTGTCGAAGTGCTGAGAATCATTCTTGTGTTTTATTTCATTCTTTTGTTGGTACACCGGCAGAGGCCGCGCTTTTGTAAGATTTTAAGTCATTTGAGACGTAGAAAATAGTGTTTAAAATTCTGAAAAAAGACAATGGAGAAGGCATGTATGTTATGTATCTCGCATCTGTGGATGTGTAAGAATTTCATAAAGACGACGTGTCTATGCTGTAAGTAGCTTTAAACGATTTTTCCGGGTAAATTCTTAAGTATTAAGTACCCCAAAAACTCTAAGTAGCTACATCTGCACTCTTTTGCTAATATACAAGCTAACTATGAAATTATCTTACTTTATTTAACAGACTTTCAATGCGTCTCTGCCGCGAAATATTTAGGATAACAGCGGAACCGCAATAGTTTCGCCTTGCCGTGTCCGTTGTACCTTGTACCACAAACGAAACAGAGGCGAAACTGCCTTCTTACGGTCGCTTTCAAGCGAGATTCCGCCGATCTGCTACATCTCCGCGCTGGGGCCGCCATTTCGCTGCAATACCGCGTTTGTTTCGCATGTGTGTGGTAGTCTACAATTTATATTCCGCCACTCGAACGGCGTCAAATTTGCACAGCGGAACTTGTTTTGCGGTTCCGCTGCGCAACATTTCCGCAGAACTACAAAGCGAGAACGCCGCAGACCCGCAAAGCGAGTTACGCTTCTATAATTTCGTGACAGATATTTACCTAAGAATATTAGGTAAGCTAGATTAATCGTTGTCTGATTAACTAATCTCAATCTCTTGTCCAATACTTCTTTCTCTTGCCGTAATGACGACAACAAGACATTTAATCAAGGCTGCTAGTACAAGGTGACTTTCCGTGTTTCATTGTCGTTAGTAAACGTATATTATTCAAATATAATATTTAAGTTCTTAGATGCATCGGAACAAGCCGTTAATCCGTGTAAGGTTCCCACGAAGCAAGACAACAAAGAAGGGTTTTCACATTATTATCATGAAGATATGTCATTATATCCTGTACTAATGCAGTGCATATTTCGTCTCGTACATTTATTACTTACCAGTTTATTCACGCGGCTTCGTGTGTATTGTTTCTGGGATAAAATGTAGGCGATGTGTCGCTTTTTCTCTATTTTTCAGACAAGAATCCTCCAAGTTGTGAAGATGTTTGGTCGAACCAACGCTTAAACTACTGAATGGATGGATCTGAAATTTTGCACACATTAAGTAAAGATCTGGACCTGAAATAACATATAGACTACTTTTGATTCCTAAAATAACAAGGGCAGAAGCTTGTGTAAATAAATAAATAATGCTGGACAATTCACAGAACATTATTCAGCCCCGAGCCAAGTAACTATACGTTCCCCATTGTCTGCGACTTTTCTACCTAAACCAGTAAAGTGCTGACAAAGCACTAGACCCCTGTAGAACCTGCCTACTAGAAATTTCAGTGGTTGTAAAGATACGATCATAAAAACAACCATGAAAACAAGTCGCAAACCGCTCTCGCACGAGGTGGCTAAAGCCCGCGCGTCTGTATATTAAACATACTGATATGAATATTATTGCAAAGCAAAAAAAACCTTTTTACGGTTACATATTAAACAATGAACTCTTATAGTGATGCCATCCGTCTGTCCGTCTGTCCATCCGAGGCTTAGCTCAGAAACTACTAATACCTACTGGAAAGCTGTAATCTTTATGGTGTTTTTTTTTTTGTGCTGGACAATTCACACAGCATTATCTAGCCCCATGGTAAGTAAACCTTGGGTTATGGGTACTAGATAACTGATATACATAATACAATACATTAAATAGATCGATTTTTTTTATTATACATAGAAAACGACCAGAACACCCGGAACAAATATCTGCAGATCGTACACACAATTGTTCCCAGGCGGGAATCGAACCCGCAACCTCCTGCGCCGCAGGCGGACCTTCGCCCACCGCGCCACATCGGTCGTCACTTAAAATGAGTATCTTTTTCTCGTCTAGACCATGGAGACATGTTGGGTATCGTAGATTTAAACATACGTAAAGAATACAGTGGAATAGCATTATACATTTTCGTTTCAGGGATACTGTAAGTAACCCCTTCTTGGGGACATAGGTAATTGCCAGAATGTTGTTAATAAAAAAAGGGACGTGTAAGTCCTAAGGCGATTCTGTAGTCCTAAGGCGACGAGAAGTTGTCAGCTCGTGTAAAAACGACTTCATGAAACCGTAAAATAGGTAGGTATAGGTTTACTGCGTGCCGCCCAGTGTCCCGCCCAGCGGCAGAGTTTCAGGTTTTTGCATACAAAAGGATGTTTGCGGGCCCAGTTGTCTTTGTCCTTAAATTAGGGAGCAGGTAGGCCCTTTGAGGAGCACTTGCTTGTTTTACTTGAGTGCGTACCTTGCCTATAGACTTACATACTGTAAAGTTAGGGTTGAGTTCTTGCCCGGGGACTTCATAGACCGCCGCCGCCGCGCATAATCGCGTTTCTTAAATGTATTTATCAAGTTGTAGATATTTACAAATATGTAGTTTTAAATCAGAGTAGTCACTATTTTAGAGAGAATTATAATAATATTGATTGTTTACTATTTAAAGTCGTAGCTGTTAAACTCAGAAACTGGGAGAAACAATTACTTAGAAAATTAAAATGCAAAAAAACTACTCCGTTAACTGTGATAGGTTGACGACCGATGTGGCGCAGTGGGCGAAGGTCCGCCTGCGACGCAGGAGGTTGCGGATTCGATTCCCGCCTCGTAACAATTGTGTGTACGATCTGCAGATAATTGTTCCGGATGTTCTGGTCGTTTTCTATGTATAATAAAAATATCTATCTATGTAATGTATTGTATTATGTATATCAGTTATCTAGTACCCATAACACAAGCTCTGTTTAACATGGGGCTAGATAATGCTGTGTGAATTGTCCAGCATTATTTATTTATTAAACACACAATGGGTATAGGAATATAGAAAGCTTTTTTGCCCCTCGTAGTATCAAGCAATAATAATTAATCTACCGTTAATCGTATTCATACAAAAGTCACATCAGAATCGTGCAAAATGTCTCATCACATCTCGTGTGATGTTCGCATTATCAGCCTCGCACGAGCAAACTTGATTAATGCGCAATACTTTATTACTGTGCCTCCTCTTTGCAATGAAAACTCAATTTGTCGAATCAATTACCTACCGGTCGGTGATCCCTCGCAAATACACTGAAATAGGTCACAGTGTTTAGTGTCCTGTATGGATAGTGGGGGGGGGGGATATGGGGGCGGTGTTTATGTAAATAGGTAGAAATAAGAAAACACTACACGTACCTAACCGTAACCTATTGGTTCAAAACAATACAATTAGAGATAATTTTATTAATATCTACCAACCCAAAATTAATTTTACCAACGTATTTAGACGTGTTTTACAGAAATAAAAAGACTTCTGACTGAGACGAGAATTCTGGTTTCTGCTCTCATCTTCGCACGGTTTGTTTCTATGGATTTTTTTTTAGACAAAAAGGATTCTGTTACTTTTTCCAGGTGCAAAGCCCAATCAGTTCAATAGATAAACATTCATCCATGCAAACTTTTCTTTTTGTAGGGATACAAAAACCATACCTCGCTGTTGGAAATTTTTGGTAATGAAATGAAAGCTTTGAGCGTGAGGGGCTTTTAGCGATATTATTAAATAATTAAATTAGAAAATAAGATCAATATGGGCAAGCTACATCGTCTGTCCTACATACTGTAGCACGATAGTAGCACAAGAGCTTTGAGACCAACGCCCAGCAGTGGGGCTCAGATGATGATGTTGAGATAAATATCTTCTAAAACATACATAAATTACCAAAGAAATAATAAATAAAAGCGATTTATTTGCGAACATGACGTATAGTATAAATATGTACTTGAAGTGGTATAAAAGCACATCATCATCATCATCATCAGCCTATATGCCTCCCCCAATGAGCGCCATAGCGCCCTGTCTTCAGCTTAACGCATCCAGCATCTACCTGCAGTCTTTCGCAGGTCGTCATCCCACCTGGTCGGAAGGCGTCCTGCACTACGTTTACCGAGTCGTGGTCTCCACTCAAGAACACGTTTGCCCCAGCGGCCGTCGGTTATAAAAGCACAATATTCTATAAGTCACTATGTTATATGTGACTAGGTCTCTCCCATAATAACTTATTGCCCAAGTTACAAAACAACCAGTCATACATTTTAAAACAAACAATTTTTTTTATTTTTCCTGCTCTGTTGTTACGTAGCCATCATACAACTTTTTGTGAAAAACTTTCGTGTAAAATATGAATCTAGTTTTTGCCGCGCTTTTTTATCGTGGAAAGTTAGCACCCGTTTTTTTTATTTTTGGCAAGCGACCTAGTTAATTCTATCGCCACTTCATTGGCGCCAAACACGACTACCTCATATCCCGTGTTTTTTTTTCAAATCAGAAGTCGACGTAATTCATCTACGTCATCACGGCATTAGAAAAACTTCTAGATTGGTTTGTTTTAAAGCTCAATTTGGAGATTCTCGTGGACCAATGAAAATGACTTTCTCGCAGGATCCACCCCGGCGGACCGCGGCTAATGGACGCTCTAGCTAGCTTCTAGAACTTCATTCGGCAGGTACTTAACCTCAATGAGTGTTCCGTGATTTCACGTAATTTCGGCGACACGAAGGCGCAAGCCGGGCTTTTGTGTTGAATTTTAATTGAGGTCAGGCTTTACCACTAATACGGCAATTTATATATAGCGTGGGTTTGCCCGCATGCAGCGGAGCATAGCATCTAGAACTTCAGGATCCTGCTCTGCATCAGCACACATACGGTCAATACTAGAAATGCCTCCACCAAACCAAAGACGACCTCTGTGGCAAGGTGGGCGAAGGTCCGCCTGCTAATCAGGAGCAGGGGTTTGATTCCCGCCTCGGGTGAAATGTTTGTACGATCTGCAGATATTTGTTCCGGGCGTTCTGGTCGTTTTCTATGTATATTGAAAATATCTATCTTTGTAAGCTATATTGTATTATGTATATCAGTTATCTAGGACAAGCTTTGCTTGGCTTGGGGCTAGATAATGCTTTGTGAATCGTCCAGCATTATTTATTTATTAATTTATTAAAGGTGGGTTCTGCCATTATCGCTTGGCGGAGAGGTGAGGTGTTAGATTGTTGATTCTGATTGTAAACAGTGCGCATGTAGAGCTGTATGATAATGTTTATCACAAAGGGTGTAGTGAATATGTTTACTCAAGTGTTCGGAACGGCTCGCAAATGTGATTTGTAAACATCATGTACATGAATAAATGAATAAACTGATTGTGGTAGCGACTGTCAGATCAGCTCGACATTGTTACTTAGGCTGAGATTATGGTGAGGAGCGGAGGCAGTTTATAGTCAGTTTTCAAAAGTTCTGTTCAATACCAAAATTGCAGGTAAGAAATATAAATAAATAAATAACTGCCTTCATAATGAATGAAAAGTTTGGGTGGTTAATCTATGACGTTTTGGAATGTATTCTGTAAGTCAAGTAAATATAAATAATAAATAAATCTGCTGAACTGATTGGCCTGAAATCTTGCATTGATGTAGGTGACCGCTTCCGATGTCCCATGTTATGGATGTTGGAGTTAAAGAACTGGCTGATCGAACAATCCTCCTATAGGATTGACGACCGATGTGGCGCGGTGGGCGAAGGTCCGCCTGCGACGCATGAGGTTGCGGGTTCGATTCCCGCCTCGGAACAATTGTGTGTACGATCTGCAGATATTTGTTCCGGGTGTTCTGGTCGTTTTCTATGTATAATAAAAAATATCTATCTATGTAATATAATTATAGTAGTATATCAGTTATCTAGTACCCATAACACAAGCTCTGCTTACCATGGGGCTAGATAATGCTGTGTGAATTGTCCAGCATTATTTATTTATTTATTTATTTGTAAAATAGGATGCCTAATATTGTTATTATATACTGATTATTATTACATGGACTAATTATTTCTTCTGACTTCTGATTAGTCTGACCCCACTAACTTTAGACCAATATCAGTACTGCCTACATTCAGTAAAGTTTTTGAAAAACTTATTTTACACCAATTGCTTAGCCATTTTAATGGCAATGACCTGCTACACTGTAAGCAATTTGGGTTTACTCGTGGCAGGTCAACTACTGATGCCGGTGTAGAGTTGGTATCGCATATTTTTGATGCTTGGGAGAAGTCGCAAGATGCTTTAGGCGTTTTTTGTGACTTGTCAAAAGCATTCGATTGCGTTCATCACGAAACATTAATCAGGAAACTACATCATTATGGAATAAGGGACAGCTCTTTGGATCTTCTTACATCTTACTTGAGTGATAGGATACAAAGAGTTGACATTAATGGGAAACGATCTAAAGGGTCTGTGGTTACAATGGGTGTACCGCAGGGCTCTATCTTGGGTCCTTTCCTATTTTTAGTTTATATTAACGACCTGCCTCATCTTGTAAAGAATGATCATGAGATTGTATTGTTTGCTGATGATACTTCATTAATTTTTAAAATGAATCGACAAAAAACAAATTTCGACGATGTAAATACTGCAATCTCAAAGGTAGTCCATTGGTTTAGTATCAATAATCTTTTGCTTAATGAAACCAAAACAAAATGTTTAAGATTTAGTCTACCTAATGTAAAACAAGTTAAGGCTGATGTAAACGTAAAAGGAGAAACGGTAGAAATTGTAAACAATACCGTATTCTTAGGAATAACCTTAGATAGTAAACTCCAATGGGGCCCACACATAGATAAGCTATCGAAGAGACTTAGTTCTGCAGCATATGCAGTTAAAAAAATCCGTCAACTTACAGACGTTGATACTTCTCGACTAGTCTATTTCAGCTACTTCCATAGTATTATGTCTTATGGCATACTATTGTGGGGGAACGCTGCAGATATAAACACCATTTTTGTGTTGCAGAAGAGGGCTGTTCGTGCGATCTATAATATGGGTCCCAGAGAATCCCTACGTAATAAATTCAAAGACATAAACATAATGACAGTACCATGTCAATATATTTATGAAAACTTGTTGTACACTCATAAAAACATCAATCGATTCATTAAAAAAAGCGATATACATAATGTAAATACTAGAAATAAGAATAAACTCGCTGTTCCCACAACTAGACTACATAAGATAAGTGCATCTTTTAAAGGGCAATGTATACGCTTCTACAACAAAACTCCAAGTGAGTTGCAAAAATTATCAATAAATAAATTTAAAAAAATTGTGAAGCATATTCTTTGTAAAAAGGCTTATTACAAAATATCAGATTATCTAGAAGATAAAAAAGCTTGGAACGAGTTTTGCTCCAACTCAAAATCTAACAAATTACAGATAAGCAAATCATATGTACTAGACACATAAGTTATGAACATACTAGTGGTTTCTTCTCACTTCTTCCACTGGTGGACAAAAAATTGAAGTGAACTATAGAACTATAAAATAATTTTAATTGATAATAATGAATAGTATAAAATATGACTTGTCTAAGTGCTTATTTGTAAGCCTAAAGAAATAAACTTTCATTTCATTTCATTTCATTTCATTTCATTTCATTTCATTTCATTATTAATTTATTGATTAATTTAATTGAAATTTATAATTATACATATTTAAATACTTATTGAATGATACCGTATTATATACTCAAGTACATGTTAAGGTATGTACCTACTACAAGCCGCCCAGACACTATTTGACGTGGAATGATATCATTTACCAATAAAATGAACTATGAACTTAGAAAGGTTTAAAATGCCTTATGGAAATAAAAAAAACGGGTTAGTTTCGCTATGCACGAGTCCCGCTTTGCTCGAATTCTAAAATACCTAACAAAAAGTGCCGCTATGCTACGAATTTCTCAGTTCTACCTTAAACAATGGAAGGTACAATTAATTTAAAAATGAAATTTACTTGGCTTGTTTAATGTCATAGACTATGTCATTATTACTGACAAAAAGCAGCACCATAATGTGTATAGTACATTTTAAATGTGATATTTTAACATAAGCTTTTATTTTCTACAGTCCGAGAATCTGATTCCGAGCATAGCGGCAATTTTATTTAGGTATTTTAGAATCCGAGCAAAGCGGGACTCGTGCATAGCGGAACTAACCCAAAAAAACTTCGCTTCTTCAGCAGAATGAAAACTAGGTACCTACGAATAATCAACTAAGTCAGTCCCTACTACATCTAATCTGTAGGAGTTCTTAGGATAAGCCTAACTATTCACAAGGTAATACATTCAACACGAGCCGCGGTCACGCGATCTAATAATGGTCTGAAAGCCTCCGTTTAGTATAATTTCGGTCGAGCTCAGAGGGTAACCGAGCTCTGGCTAGATGGATTAACTTGGTTAATATTTTACGAGTAGTTTATTTTATTTTATCATGGAACACGAAATAGGTTCAGCCTCGCACGCGCTTTGTGGGTCAAATAAAGCTTACGTCCCTCCCGGACCCCTCCGTCTGACGAGGGGCGTCCGATATCAAACAAGTTCGTTAGGGACACGTGAAAATAAAACAGACAGACGGAGCTATTTACGTATTTATAATATTGGAATGGTACAGTGTACTAATGAAGCTTTTTTAATCGTGAATAGAACTTCGTTTGATCGCAATCACACCCGGTGGTAAGTGACGCGGTAGCTGATGATTCACGTATGTCTAGAAGACACGGTTCACTTGTGACTTGAATATAAAGAGATAATTAAATTTGTAATTTCAAATTGTTAATTTATATTGTGTGTATATATGTAAGGGCAAATAAATGATATGTCTGTCTATGTCTGAGACCCAGGTTGTAGTTGTAGTGGTCCGGGACATCCGGGAACAGGCTGCAAAATTAAAATGTTAGGCTATAAAACGTAATATCATCATCATCATCAGCCTATAGCAGTCCACTGCTGGACATAGGCCTCCCCCAATGAGCGCCATAGCGCCCTGTCTTCAGCTTGCCGCATCCAGCATCTACCTGCAGTCTTTCGCAGGTCGTCATCCCATACAAAATTGCAATTGCAAACATATTGTACAGCTACAGGGGATCAAAAATGTTTCAAATTATGCACCCTGCTGAGGCACGCTAAATATTTAGCTATACTATATGTGGTGGCTACTAACTTATAATACCTACCAATAATCTAACTACTTGTTCTAATTAATCTAGGCACAAAATAATTTATTATTACAGTATATTATAGGCTTCTTCGGTCTTATTTGTTTGTAGGCTCAAAGAACACTCTGCAACTATTAGAAATGCGAGTGGTAGAGAATCCGGATAAAGCTGTGCAAGTTAGCTACGCTAGACTACGCTAGTGGCTACGCTCGCTGTACTACGTTAGTTAGCTACGCTAGACTACGCTAGTGGCTACGCTCGCTGTACTACGTTAGTTGGCTACGCTGGACTACGCTAGTGGCTACGCTCGCTGTACTACGTTAGTTAGCTACGCTAGACTACGCTAGTGGCTACGCTCGCTGTACTACGTTAGTTGGCTACGCTGGACTACGTTAGTTGGCTACGCTGGACTACGCTAGCTCTCGACTACGTAACCACGTTACGTTCAGCCACGTCACGCACCCACCCCCCGCCGCCCCCGCGTCGCCAGCTAATACTATCTAATCACCTCTAATTGGACCCCACAGCTTTGTACACTCGCTCTTGTGTGCTTCGTTCGCATTACAACGACTTAAGACCGGAAGGACGAATTCTTCATACAAACATAATACCAAAATGATTTCCAATTCAAGCATATTTCCACTATAAAATTGTATTATTTGTATTTAAATAGTAATTATCTAGGTTCCTAAATAGTTTTTTTTTTCAAAATACTTGCCTAAAATTAAATGAAAGCCAATCGCATTTTGCACATTTTTATGCGAAAATGGACAAGTTTTCTTGCTATTTGTTTCGTATTAAAAACATCAAAATTTTACGTGTTATTTATTAAGGAACATAGCTTATATTGTCTAGTTACAGAATAACAATACTTTGTGAAGAATACAAAAAGTTGTCAGTCATAATTTTTGGTATTACGGAACAAACCAAATTTTGAACGGCTAATATTGCTATCGCGCACGCATGAGGCCCGGCGCAAGGGTTAAACAGGGACAGCGATATTCGGAGCGATTTCTGCAAGGGAGGGTCGCCGGGCCCTTAAGAGCTTCTAATATTTTGTTTAAATTACTACTTTGTTACCTACCTGAGTTTTCTAAGCCTGAGTTATGAAAATATATAATGTAGCTTTGAAAGTAGTCACATCGCGACGAAAACCAGTCGGTCTCGGTAACTGTTAAATTAAACGAATACAACAAATGAAATGAACTATTTCACAAAATATAATTGGAAATCGCACAGAGAATAATTAAACATTCGTAATTCAAACAATAAAATAAACCCATTTGAAAGATCCACATTCGAATTTCAATTCCGGATTCAAATACAGATAATTCCGATTCAAATTCAAACAGAGAAGGAACCGCGAGAATTGCTCGTGTTAGAACTTTCCATTCCAATGGCAATGTGAAGTTTAGTAAAACAGGTAGTTTCAGTGAGTGTTGCTAGTTCTTCTACTTGTATGTTTTTTTCCATACATTCACCATAGATAAATACTATTACCATTATGTATAATTATTATCTCGTCAGCTCACAGTGAAAAATGCATGTAAATTAATAATTGCACGCCCATAAAGGGCATATTACATTGACACTGCATTATTTTATGAACTATCTTCTCACATGTAATTATGCAATAATATATACTTTTACTTTTCACATACGGCCACTGAGAAGGCACAGACCTGAACTTGTTTTTTTTATATTTTTGAATCGATTTCCAAAAAGGAGGTTCTATGTTCTATAAGGCTTTACATACGAGCATTATGTTTTTTGTGTATGTTTGTCAGTTTCTCTGTCATCTATGGACCGTTTGCCATGATATTTCTGCAGTTTATAAAGGATGATTTAGAGGTGGTCCCATAAAAAAGACATCCGAGGGATTACTATTCAATTAATTTTGTGAGACTAAATTAAAAAAATATAAAAATATGTATGCAGTATATATTTTCTGATAAATTGTGGTTATGACTCGTTAAACGAGTTTTCTAACTCATGTATTTGGCCATGCACCCCCATCTTTAGTTACCTATTCTGTGGTATCTCCTCGCTTTTATGTAAACGTAGCCTGTGTAAAGGCCACATGAAGCCCTTCCATGAAGTATGTAAGCTGACGTTATGGTCGTCGACGTGGAAAACAACCTCCTTTGAGTTTCCACCGGGGTAACCAAGGAGGTCGCTCTACCGCTCTCAGGAACTAACTTCACTACGGTTGGGCTTCCTTGTGAATTACCTGTAACTAGCTTTTGTCGTTTTGGTTTTGTATAATTCAAAACGGCGATTGATGCCCCGAATGCCTTGTTGGTCTAGCGGTCGTATGTTCAACCGCTAATAATGAGGTAAAGGATTCAATTCCCAGGTTGGGCCATTTTTCTAGCAAGGATAGTGGGATAGTGCAGAGTATTCAGACAGACTGTTGTTTGGATGAACTTGAACTTAAATCTTGTCGGTGTTACACCCCGGGCCTCGGGAATCACGTAATGCGTTGTTGGTTACATCCGTCCGTGCTCTCGTTGTCTTTGCCACATAAAAACAGTGAGCGAAATATACAAAATATCTACAAACTACTTTACCTCAATACATTACCTATGAAATTCTTTATATTCTGCGCGTAATGCCCAACAAATTGACAAAAAGTACGATTTTCTCCCAGTGTAAAATTATAAAGTCCCAAACGGGTCACGTTTTTAGTATTTTCCCATTGTGTTAGTTCGGCCTTGCCCCCTCGCACAGGCAGCTTCAAGGTCCACACTGTACCAAAAAAAACATCGCTTGTTATTTTAAATTTTCTAAGCAAAGTGCACTTCTTTTACACGCAAACCGCAACCCAAAGTAAAGTTATATTTCTAGATAGATTAGTGGCGAGCAAAATAAAACTAACGAAAATAAAACCATTGCCCTAGCAACACTGGGCTCGCCCTGCATTAGGTAGGCCATACAGTACCTTGCAACTGATATAATATGGGGATAAATTACTACAATTTAAGTAAATACATAATACTTATTTTAGTAACCTTAGAAGAAGGTTCAAAGGATGGCCAGTTAACCTAATTTTCAAGGATAGTCTTAACTACCCGAGCATAAATAATAATAGCTCTATTGACGACCTCTGTGGCGGGCAGAAAGTTACGGGTTCTATTCCGGACCGCGGGAAAATGTTAATGTGTTCAGTAGGGATTGCTCAGTACCATAATGACCTCTGTGGCACGGCTAGTACCCATAAGCTACTAAGCTCTGCTAGTTTGGGGCTAGATGATGCTGTATATGATTTGTCCAGCGTTATTTATTAAATAATATAGGTACCAGTATATACCAAATCAATATCCTGGCTCCCGGAGGATGCATGTGTGAAAATGCAAGCGTCGGGCGTTTCGAAAATTTGCCTACGTCGTCGGGCAATTCAGATGTTTCCGTGAGTGAATCACGTAATATAGATACTACTTTCACTGCTTATTGGTACATTTTCTTTTTTTTCCTTATCCAAACGCAGTCAATAAGCGGCGAAATTAGTATGAGTGATACACTCTCGCAGACACCTGATTCGAACCACCGGATGAGACTAACGCAGGATCTCTGTCCCAGCAGTGGGCAGATACAGATTGATGATGATGAACATGACCTGTGTACAATATTAATGTCAGGGTTACAGGCGGGTTCTAGTTATCCATACTGGTACAGATAAATATTAACGGCCTATGGTAAATGTACCCCCGAGGTTGATAGTGTACACTCGAGGTTGATAGTGTACCCTCGAGGTTGATCTTAACTCTATGCCCTGTTATTATCTATGGCGCATTACAAGTAATTGTTAGCGTTGAACAAGTAAAGCATTATTAACGTTGCTTTATATGGAATTTATCGTGTACCACCTGGAGGTATTATCATTGCGACGACCGATGTGGCGCAGAAGTTTGCGGATTCGATTCCCGCCTCGGGACAATTGTGTGTCTGCAGATATTTGTTCCGGGTGTTCTGGTCGTTTTCTATTTATAATAAAAAATACCTATCTATGTAATGTATTGTATTATGTATATCAGTCATCTAGTACCCATAACACAAGCTCTGCTTACCATGGGGCTAGATAATGATGTGTGAATTGTCCAGCATTATTTATTTTTTAATAATACAACAATTAAAAACAGAAACTCAGTATTGTACGGAGCTGTTCATTATGTAGAAGGTAAAGTTAGTAAAATTACTGATCAATCACCTTTCAAACGTTTATGTAGTTAACTAAGTGTACGAAAACACATTTTTTATATCATCTGCATACGCTGAGTTGGAACCATTTTGTAGCTAAAACTAAGTTAAATAATATTATATTAGGTATCGTCGTACATTTACACCGTAACATTGTAATAAGTACTTAACGCCTTATTAAATTGTACATATTATTTATGTTTGAGTATAAATAAACGCATTTGATTTGATTTTTAAACATTATGTCACTTTTAGAGGAGTAGTAGACTTCTTCTGAAAGAGCAGAGTATTTAGTGCGAGTTTGTATATCTCAATACTAGCTGCGCCCCGCGGCTTCGCCCCCGTGGAAATCTATGTGTTAAATGGTTTAAATTATAAAAAAAATCTAAGTATTCTATGTTAGACTCCTGGTTCTAAGCTACCTCTCCGCCAATTTTCAGCTAAATCGGTTCAGCCGTTCTCGAGTTATAAGTGTTGTAACAAACACGTATTTCTTTGATATATATAGATATAAGATATAGATATAGATTCAATAGATAACCAAGAAACCCTTAGCACAGTACACATATAGAACAGTATGGAAACTAAGCCTAGTTGATGAAATAAATACCTACGCTCCATTATAGTACTAGGGTTGTCACTTTTCTTGTTTTTGATATTTATTTTTTATTAAGACGATATTTATTCTGTAGTAATCAATAAATGGTATTGAAATAACTAGCTTACAATTGTGGTCTGGTATACTTAATATAATAATATCTTCGTCTGGTCGAAGCGACGCGTGACCCGAGATCTGGCGAGTATGTTGCGCAGCGCATCAGACAGCATTAGCAATGCAGCCAGCGCGTCTTGGGGACGCTTCCGACTTGATGATCGATCAATTGAGCTACCTGTAGATTGTTTACAACAGTCTGCAGTTAGGTCAATTGTTTTAATTGTAAATATTAGGTCTAACTAATTAAATTTTCTTTATTAGTAAAGTATTTGCTTACAAATACAATTTAAATAGGTAATCTCATGGCGTCGCGTGTGAGCCGCGTTTGGACGTAAACGTTTCGTGAGCTCGTCGGAGCGGGCGCAAGCAGACATTGTAGCGCAACGCTCATGAGTGGCTGCGAACTGTACCGCGTTTAAAGATGCGAGTTGATAATTTATAGCAGCCGCCATCTTGGATTCACATTTTGACAGCAGTATCGGCTTCAGCACCCTCGAAAACCATGAAAATGACACCCATGACGGAAAAAATTATAATTTATAGCAGCCGCCATCTTGGATTCACATTTTGACAGCAGTATCGGATTCACCACCCTCGAAAACCATGAAAATGACACCCATGACGGAAAAATTTATAATTTATGGCAGCCGTCATCTTGGATTCATATTTTGACAGCAGTATCGGCTTCAGCACCCTCGCAAACCATGAAAATTACACCCATGACGGAAAAAATGATAATTTATAGCAGCCGCCATCTTGGATTCACATTTTGACAGCAGTATCGGCTTCAGCACCCTCTAAAACCATGAAAATGACACCCATGACGGAAAAAAATATAATTTATAGCAGCCGCCATCTTGGATTCACATTTTGACAACAGTATCGGCTTCAGCACCCTCGAAAACCATGAAACTGACACCCATGACGGAAAAAATGATAATTTATAGCAGCCGCCATCTTGGATTCACATTTTGACAGCAGTATCGGCTTCAGCACCCTCGAAAACCATGAAAATGACACCCATGACGGAAAAAATTATAATTTATAGCTGCCGCCATCTTGGATTCACATTTTGACAACAGTATCGGCTTCAGCACCCTCGAAAACCATGAAAATGACACCCAGGACGGAAAAAATGATAATTTATAGCAGCCGCCATCTTGGATTCACATTTTGTCAGAAGTATCGGCTTCAGCACCCTTGAAAACCATAAAAACGATACCCATGATGCAAAATTTCATAATTGATTTCAGCCGCCATCTTATATTTACATTTTGAAAGTCTACAATCTATTTTAAACAATGATGTTATATTTACTTTACTCAAAAATCAGTGCCGCGAGGTTGCCGCTTTGCCACCTACACGAACGAGACAAGTAATGCGTGCGTTGCGTTTATGAGTGACAGAGATAAGGACATATGCCGTGCGGCGGCGTCTCGTCTGTTCGAACTAAAATCACTGCGCTGTTGCCGCTTTGTGTTGTCTGCTCAAACAGTGCTAGGTAGCTATGTAGCTTTAATAAATTATCGCCAACTTATTATTTCTTTACAATGGGTATGACGTCTCTATTTGTAAAATCTCATTAAATAAATAAATAAATAAATAGTGCTGGACAATTCACACAGCATTATCTAGCCCCATGGTAAGCAGAGCTTGTGTTATGGGTACTAGATAACTGATATACATAATACAATATATTACATACATAGATATTTTTTTATTATATATAGAAAACGACCAGAACACCCGGAACAAATATCTGCAGATCGTACACACAATTGTTCCGAGGCGGGAATCGAACCCGCAACCTCCTGCGTCGCAGGCGGACCTTCGCCCACCGCGCCACATCGGTCGTCAATTGACTTTAAACATCCTCAAAACCGCCGCCATTCTTCACACATATAAGTTCACGAATTCATTATGTATGATCGATCACACGGACTCATTATTCTATAACAATCATAATAATAAATTATTCTTACCTTTCAAAATCAGCAGGAAGTTTAAAATACGACAGCTCTTGATGAAGCCGAGTTCATACATCGTATGCAACGCAATATCTGTAGCGGGTCATTTTTCATTTTCACGCGACCGCACGCCTAGACGCGACAACCGCTACTGAGCATCCCCGAGAATCACCCAGAAGCCGTGTCGATGTGCATGTTTGTGTGAGTGTGCCGTTTCGAGTGTTTGTTCCTAGTTTCCGTACTGTATATACTTATACTGAGCCCTTAGGTTGTTGATAATACGATTCTGAGAATACAACGGTGAGAAGGATTCTTCTAGAATGTTCTATAATCAGAAATTAAAAGATTTATTATTATTACACTAGCTGCGCCCCGCGGCTTCGCCCGCGTGGAAATCTATGTGTCAAATAGTTTATAAACATTCCTCTTGAATCTTACAAAAACCGCATCAAAAACTGTTTCATAGTTTTAAACAATGATGTTATATATACGTAGATACGTTGTACCGAGGTCTGCCTAGCAAGACGAAAATCAGGTACGTGCCTGAATTGAACTCAGTCCGTCTTGCTCTTGGCCGCGACGCGGACGTACGTTGAAGCGGGATTTTGGAGTATGAAAAATATTAAAATGCCATGTTGCGCGTTTAGAAAGCGCAATACTTACTATGGGACGCTTATGAAAAGCAAGAAGGATGTGTCTTTTTTTGTCTTCTATTTGTTTTGTACTGTTTAAAATGGAAAATCATAAAATAAATTTAATTTTACTCCAAAATCAATTCCGCGCGGTTGCCGCTTTGCCACCTACACGAACGAGACAAGTAATGCGTGCGTTGCGTTTATGAGTGACAGAGATAAGGCCATATGCCGTGCGGCGGCGTCTCGTCTGTTCGAACTAAAATCACTGCCGCGCTGTTGCCGCTTTGCCACCAACACGAACGAGACAAGCAATGCGTTACGTTTATGAGTGACAGAGATAATGCCATGCGGCGTTGTATGTTCGAACGTCGACGCTAGGTATGTAGCTATAGTAAAATATCGCAATGTTTTTATTTCTTTACAATGAGTATGACGTCTCTATATGTAAAATCTCTTTGGTTTAAAGATCTAAGCATACATAGGGACAGACAGACAGCGGGAAGCAACTGTGTTCATACTACATGTAGCGATAGGAGACTCCTCACGTTCGACTACTACTAACGCCCACACAGACAAGACAAACTGCCTTTGATCCGGGTAATTGATCCACAGACACCCGCTGACCACTAATTAGTACCAACCCCGTGGCACCACCGCCGCCCCGCCCCGCCCCGCCGCCGCGCCGCCACACTACAGCTTGGCTAGTCCGTAGGGCTGTGTCAAATATATCACTGTTATTTCAAATAGACAATATATAATAACAAACTCTTTCGCCCTTACCTAGCTCAGATCTATGCTTGAGTGTTTAATCCATAGAAAAGCGTTACTCAAGCATAGATCGATGACTGAGCAAGTTTTTATAATAATAATGCGCGGTATGAAACCTTGCTCAGACAAGTCCAACTTTTTGGACTAAAATGTTTTGACCTCCAATTATTTCATAATTTCTCTGTCTCTCTGTGTTTTCGAACTATTTGAAACATTTTCGCAGCTCCTATGTAAACTAGGTCCGAATGATAATTCATTTTTTAGAAGTTACCTTGTTATTGTTAACTCTAAATCTTTAATGTTACCCTGTTGTTTATGTAATTAAAACCTACCAAAAAAAAGCTTTCATTCACAAATGTCTTTGTAGACATAAAACATTTTCATATTTTCCATCAAAAAACATTCCAATACGAATTTCTACTAAAATACTTAAATATTTCTACTAAAACTTTAAAAGTTCTACTATAATCTAAAAGACCGGATTCAAAAAACTACATAGACTACAGAACAGATGAACTCAGCACTAACTTAAAGCTTTGCTACAGCTAATCGCTATAAAACGCTCTGCTAATCGCTAAAACGCTCGAATAAAATATCTTTTGTAAATGATCTCATGACAGGACATGACAAATGGCATGGCGCATGGCGGTAGAACTTCCCTGAACTAACTCTAGTCCGTGTTTGAGCTCACAAATTCACATACTCCTTCGCTTGTTACAGACGCTCGGCTGTCGACGTTGCGAACGGTACGCGATGGACTACGGACAGCAAAACAGACAGGTGAGCTGAAAAGGTTGTTTGAGCCTGTATTAGGTCGGGTTATTTCCGCTATGCACGAGTCCTGCTTTGCTCGGATTAAAAATACCTAACAAAAAGTGCCGCTATGCTACGAATTTCTCAGTTCTACCTTAAACAATGGAAGGTACAGTTCGTTAGAAAAGTAAATAAATAAATAAATATACCGAAAAATAAATATCCGAACACCGCTGGGGTAAAGGTGTTCTTGAGTAGAGACCGCGACTCGGCAAACGTATTGTAGGACACCCTCCGGCCGGGTTAGTTCCGCTATGCACGAACACTGTTATAAATAAAAGTGCCGCTATGCTTTTCAATTTTTCTGTTCCTAGCTCCCAAATTATGTAGTTATAAAAAAAGCATTTTATTTCAGATAACTTGATAGAACTTATTACTAGGGTTAGTTACACCTTATACTAGAAATTAAAACTAAACTAAATCAAATCACTCTCCCCATGTAACATTTCCACAGGGGAGAGGTGATTCTACCTGATATAGTTCTTAGGATGGTGTTGGGGCTGTCGCGCACCCTGCGCATCAGGGATGCGGTCTTTTTACGGAGGATGGCAGCAAAGCCATCCGTCTGATATTCCGCAAACATTCCCGATGCACTGCAAAATCGAGGCAGTCCCAACATCATCCTAAATACATGTACACGTAGGGTCTCCAGCGTCCGTTTGGTGTAGCTGATCCATAGGTTCCGGGTGTAGAAGCCCTGGCATGGATAGGCGTTATGTAACTACAGGATTTATCAGAACATAATAAGTACGTTTTTCGGCGCGTTTGGTTCAAATAATGTGCATTGAAGACTTTCCCGCTTATCCGCCGTATTCATGTGGATCTTCCGTAAGCCCCTGGTAATAGAAGCGTACAATATGTTATCGAGTTGTTTCCCCCGCACGTCGCACCTTTGGAAACACAGATTATTCCGGAAAACCTTCTGTTTGGATAAGGGGGCTGGTTATTTCCTATAAAGAAGGTACCTACTGATACTGACGTAATACAGTGCTTGCATATATTATATTAATGATATAGATACCGTACCTACCGATATTTTATCATCTAGAACTTTCTGATGACAGATGAAAGCCTGCAGAAGACTAGGCTTTGGAAAAGTAAATTATATTATATGACTAGGCTAGACTAGCTGCGCCCCGCGGCTTCACAAGCATGAACAATTTGAAAAATATGAGAGGTATGAAAAATAGTTTATTTTGGCTTACGCAGACGGCTAAAGAAATATATAAACAATAACCTTGTTATGTCTTTAGCCATCTCACCATTAACCGAGCTATAAGCTCTCCACCATCCGATAGCATCAAAGAAATATGATTAGCCCATAATAATAATCATGATGTATCCATGTAGACCCAGTTTCGAAGAATCTATCATGTAAGCTCGAACTTCGTAACTTCATTCTACGAGCTCCAACTTTTGGGTTACGACGCGGGTAGATACAGAACATTGCGACGGGTAACTTTTACAACTTTAAATACTCGATAATGAGTTTTTGGATCAAAAGATTAAGGTCGATGCCCACATATCTACTTGGAATCCGATCGGTATCGAGTCGCTCCCTCAAGGCAAGTTAAAATAACCAGAATTGAGCTTTTTAGTAGGGAGTTTAAGACATAGTGAAGGCTTCATGTTGAGACGGCGAAGATCTGTTCGCGAACTGATTGGGTAACTAAATACAATATTGTTAGCTCTGATGTGGACGAACATTGTCACAACTTGATCAAGTTCTGCACCAATATTCAAAAGACTATATTGTATATTGGGTGCGAAGGGTGTTCCAGGTCTTCTGCGTACACTTTGATCCGTAATTTCTAACATAAACGTGCTTGAGTTGCAGAAGGGAAACTTAGAGAGGTATTAAAAGATAGATAGATTATAGATTATTTATTAATACAAATAGAATAGAATAGAATAGAAAACTTTTATTAGCACACACAAGACAAACGTACCTACATTAAAAAAAACACATTAAGCTAAATAAGATATACCTAACACTAAAACGAAAATATAACAATAGAAAATAAGTATAAAACTAATACTAAAACTAAAAGATAAACAATATAAAATAAGTAAAAATAATGTAGCCTATCCTCAGTGCGCGCTAATTACCTCCAGCCTCAGCTTAATGTCGCTACTGCCCGAAGACTGTAACGACGCTGGTTTTCAGGCTGAACCTATGGATGACGTCACATTACAAGTCTGTGGTTAACAATAGACAGACATTGACAGTCGTCCTAGCACTGTTTTTTCTTAATTTTTTTGTTTTTAGTTCTGTGGTACATTTTGTTGATTCACAGTTATGCTTTTCTTTATTGTTAATATGATTTCTATATTTTTAACTATACAAGAGAGTTACCCTTAAACAAAGCTTGCGATGCTATCATGAGACGGACACTGGTAGAATTGCGTCAATCCAGATGCAGAGCCATTTAGAAAGAAGTTAAAGTTGACAGTCTACTGTCTATGGTTCAATTCAACCATTCAAATTATCTGGTTCGCGCCGGTTTTGTACAATTTTATATTTGTTTAATCTCATATTTCTCGTTCTGTGACCAATTAAAAAAAAATAGTTACATCATTTAGTTAATAGTGCCTTAAAGCCTATGGAGATCTCTATGGTTACTCTCAACATTTCGTTGGTTGTTCTCACAAGCAATTGAGATCTGGTTGAACTTCCAGACTCACAACCTACCCCCCCGGCGACCGCACCTCCCTCCTGCGCGCGCACGGCGCTGCCAAGTCCGTGGAGGTGTCCCCCGCCTCCCCGCGCGTGCGCCGCGCGCCCCGCGAGTCGCGCCGCGTCTCGCTGGCGCAGGCGGCGGGATATGTACAACTCAACCAGTACAGGCTGCTCGAGCCTATTGGACAGGTACGCTTCATATCCATTTTATTCAAACAAACATGATCAACTAAAGTCATTTAAAACGGGATATTTACCATGATTTTTTGTTATCCAATATGCATGGTGCATGAAATGAAACTGTGCCGAAATATTTGGATAACTCAAGAATCAAATCATGGTAAATATCCCGTTGACTTGAGTGTTAGTAACCATGATAGTTTCAAAAGTTTTATAATGATCTAACATCCTTTTGTTTAATTTTATTTATTTGGGAAACTAAAAGCTTATATCTAGACTTAGAGCAAATAAAGCTAACTAGAGTTTCCACTCGTAGCAATAAGTGAACTACGTTATAACACTGTATTTTAAGCAATAAATGAAATTCGTACTTATTATATCCCAGTATCTATCATTTCATATGAAATAAATGATTTGGAAGTTTATGACTTTTTACTAAACAAAGGGTGAATGTGGTCCGATTACAAAACCTATGCGGAACTCGGTCAGTCCGTTTTTTGAGTCAGTCAGTCAGACCTACCCATTATGGGTGAGCCAATAACACCTTATTACGGCGCAGCCTTCGGGATGTTATTTGCGAACCTCTGATGGCTATTTCACCTCTACCTTAAGACCCTATATTTAAATTATATTTATGTGTAAATATAATTTAAATATCAACATTTAAAAGTTGATTTTCAATATAAACCAAGTGTTTTGTTGCAGGGCTCATATGGGATCGTCAAGTTAGCCTACAACGAAGAAGACGATACGCATTATGTAAGTATATAGGTTCTTGTTATTATAGTGCGCGACCTCTCGCACTCGGGGTAATGTCTAATAGCCTTAGATATTAATTTGCCAGACATTTTGGAATTCTACTGCAGGTGCGACGTTAAAGTACGAGTATAAAGCTATTATTTTTAATTACATTATACATCAAATACATAAATATATCAAACTATATGCATATAAGTGCCAGTTCAGCAACTTTGCAAGCCAATATCTGCCAAAGACACTATGACCCAAACATTGTGTTCGGGGCATACGCTGACCAACTCTCAGCTTTTATAGATGACGAAGGTCTAGCAATCACAGGCTCCAAGCCTATTAGGACTATTCAAGGCATTTCTGAAATGTCAAAGCAATTTAGTAACTACTTTGTACTTTGTTGGTACAGTCTACAGAATTAAATTTCTTCTCAAATTATATCGACGGTGAAGAATCAACTAGCATTTGAATTTTGATACTTTATTATATAATTCGACCTGCGAAAGACTGCAGGTAGATGCTGGATGCGTCAAGCGGAAGACAGGGCGCTATGGCGCTCATTGGGGGAGGCCTATGTCCAGCAGTAGACTAATATAGGCTGATGATGATGATAATGATTATTTAATATTTCCTGGCTTTAGACTTATCTCAAAATTCTCACAAACAATTTCATTCCACCTCCATGCGATCAAAGTCGAGCACAGAAGCTAGTTAGTTATCTCCATAATTCACAGTCTCGGCTCCAAATTGAGAGAAAATGGAACGCTTTGTGCGGAACGTTATTTTAGAGCAACAATTTCCGAGAGGTATTTAAAAGACTTTGATGCTGCGAAGGGTTATAACTTGGACCACAAAGCTTTGGCGGTTCGATGAAGTTCCGAGTAGGTGTAAAGCTCCTATCAAAATAAGCAAAGCCTAATTCAAAACAAACAAAACCCGACTCTGTAGAGTTTACTTCGAAGGTTTTGAATAAGGTTTTAGCGTCGTAGTTCACCGAAAAGCTAAAATGGCTAATACCGCCGCCATATTGGATTTTATTTGAATGTTTAAACAGGTATTTGATCTTTTCACTGCCAGATCGTATTACAGTAGCCGAAGTCCCGTACATTTACTAGTCTAAACATACCCATTATATCCCATGAAGCTGAGTGGGTATACCCCCCCCCCCCCCCTCCTCCTCCCCGCGATCTCCAATATAATAACCGTAAGAAACCTTCCTATCTTTCACTTACTATGATAATGTTTACCTTCGCTGTTGTGAAAGTGAATTCCCAAATCGCCTCCCCTCTCTTGTTAAAGCACTTCTTAGAACTTTCAACGTGGAAAAATGTAGTTTAGAACTTCACGAGCTGCACACCTGCCACTACAGGCTAGCTTTGACATGTGGAGGAGATGAGGGGATTCAGGGACTTTTTTAATAGTGGATAGTCGTAATATAATTAAGTATTTCATATATTAGAAGATAGATAGATAGATAAAGCATTTATTCGACACTGCAGCACATGATATAAGGTAACAATAGTAAAAGTAATAGTAAACAATAAGTAATAGTAAAAACAAATAAAAAGTGGAGATTTAAAAATTGTGTGCCTGCTGCAGCCTGTCAAAAAGGTAATAGCTCAGCGAAAAGCTTTGCTCTGAGAGCTAAACACAGATTTTCAGTATTACCCTTTGAGGCGACGAGAAGAACGATACACTGACATAATAATGATGTATGATTGCATAATATTTTGGATACAATCGAATGAATGACTGTGCAGTGTAATGAGAACCAACTATAGGTATATAAAATTTGTAATTATGTGTTTTTGTTTCTGTGTAACTAAAAAGTAGAAACTCCTGTGCTTAGATTTTAAACTATTTTGTATTTTTCTTGTTATTTCGTCATGTATTTTTTTTTGTTACCTATGCATAGACTATTACTACTACTACTATTAAGAATATTCTTATTGAACTGAACTATTTACGCCTAGGCATAGATGCCGGTATTTCTTAAGTCGCAATCGCTACTCCAGAGTATTTACACAGTTTTTAAAGTAATTAGTTACAAATATTTATTATCCCTTGGGAATAAAATAAAATTAAATACATACAGCCGAACATAGACCCTCATTGTTATTTGTTTTGTCGGTTTATAATCGTCATAAGATTTATAAATTTTTTTAATCGTCGTTTATAATCTTCATTTAATTATCTAATTTAACTTTATAGATGCTATATGTACCAATTCACTTTATTTTCACAGTCTCTTCTTATTATATTATTATGTTATTTATCCGTGAAAACCTTCAATAAGCTTTCTAGTATTTATGAACTTTTTATTGAGTTATATATAAGCTTCTGGTTTTCCTTTAAATAAATATAAATAAGCTGAAGGTACATTATACCTCATTTATTTATTTAGATTTGACTTACAGTTATTTAAATACCAAAACGTCAAACATTATATTTTATAAACTAAAATAGGTAGTTAAGTCAATTTTTAACATTAAACAATCAAATTAAAGTCATTAACGCAATACACTACAATAACAATCAATTGATAAATTCTAAATATATCTAATAAAATTCATACTAATCAATCAAATTAAAAATTAAATTCAAAATACATTATGTGCATGTCAAAAATAAAAAGGGTACAATTTAGAAATGAGAGCATCAAACGGTGTAATTTGGCGATGCTATCAAAGAATACGTCGGCGTCTGTTGCGACGACAAACTCGTTTAAGAGGTTTAGTACTCTGGGGGTGGGAGCGCTCTCCCCAGCATGCGTTCGGTAACCGGGAGGTATCGCAAACAGCGGAGGCCGACGCCGCGGGACGACAGCTCCGACTGCGCCCACCATGTGCCTTCTAGGGACCGCAAGGCCCATATGCTGTAGAGCTGCTGGGTTCCTCAGCCTCATTATAGGTAGCTAACCGTTAAATCTAGCCAGCTTGTTTTAACAGTTGCAGAACAACTGGATGATGTCCCCAATCATCATCAGCATCAGATAACAGGCTTGGAAGTTAAGAAACTAAACAAAAATGTGTTAAGTACAATACAATATAATATAGCTTTATTGCACCATCAAATACAAAGAAAATAATAAAAATAAAGGATCTTAATACTAACTAAATCTGGTGGCACAATCGGCGGCCTTATCGCTAAAAGCGATTTCTTCCAGGCAACCTTTGGATGGATGGGATCATTAATAGTATTATTGTAAAAACATAAAAACTAGGATATTATACTCGTACCTAGTGAAAGTTATAATTGCAGGTTTACGGGTGTTACGATCCAACTCTGGGGCCAATTTAAAAGTTTCACCAAAGTTACGTTAAAACCTGTAACTGAAAATGTGTCGGATTTTCTGAATAACGCTTGGAAATGTAGCTGCACGTAAAACTTTCAAGAAGTAATTAAAAATTTTAATTTAAAAAAATCCTATTTATTCATTGTACAGGAAGCGCGAAAGTAGCTTCGTAGCTTCTGGTGAAAGATGGAACATAATGTGGTGGTTGAAGAATAACTTGTTTTGCAGAAAAACAACAGTTTTAATTATTTACATTGTAACTGGATGAGGAGAATACACTTGAAAAACAACTTTGTACTCATTTCCAACTAAAGTCATTAAAAAGGGATATTTATCATGATTAGATTTTTCAGTTATTTAATATATCGGTACAGTTTCGTGCGCCCTGATCACGGAAAAACTGAAGGCACTACAAGTGAGTTTTAAATATTGGAAAACTCAAAAATCAAATCGTGGTAAATATCCCGTTTTAAATAATAATAATATAATAATTTTTATAATAGATATATAGAAAACACTTTATTATACCACACAAAACGGAAAACAATACAGGAATAAACAATAGAACAAAGGAAGTATAAACGGCGGCCTTATCGCTGAGAGCTCTCTCAGCGCTCTCTTCCAACCTTAGGATGGACTGGATTATATGTTATATAATAAGTTTTAATTTCCAACAAATTCCAGGCAATGAAGATCTTATCTAAGCGGAAGCTGATGCGCCGGGCGGGCCTCTTCGGACGGGC
Organism: Eupithecia abbreviata; assembly: GCA_943735965.1. Taxonomy (NCBI): domain Eukaryota; kingdom Metazoa; phylum Arthropoda; class Insecta; order Lepidoptera; family Geometridae; genus Eupithecia; species Eupithecia abbreviata. Next base: position 384,163 of record OX030995.1, read on the forward strand.
CCCGCCGCGCAAGCAGGGCCCCGGGCCTCCGCCGGACCCCCTGCAGAGGGTCTACCGCGAGATCGCAGTGCTCAAGAAACTGGACCATCCTAATGTGGTCAAACTTGTAGAGGTAGGCTATGAGAGTTCTTGATACTAAGTTTCGGTAGTTTCACTATCCTATGTATGGGATGTGTCGTGTTGTTTCATTGGACAGATGCTGGATGCGGCAAGCTGAAGACAAGACGCTATGGCGCTCATTAGGGAGGCCTATGTCCAGCAGTGGACTACTATAGGTTGATGATGATGATGGATGGAGTGAGATACTTTTTCGCGCTAAAATTACTAAACGAATCAGTCTGAAATTTGGAAATAGATGTAGGTCTAACCCTAGAACCTTTGTGTTAACAAAGGGGTCTTTTTATACATATCCATTATCCCATAGTTCCCATGGGATAGAAATACCTTTAAACGTTTCCATACGAACAACGCGTGCTAAGCCGCGTGCAGAGACTAGATTCCACGGAAAGAATGGGAAACATACAATATTCTGGACGGCATAAGACAAGAGATAAAAAAAAATTACATCTCGACGATTTTAATAAAGTCCGTATTTAAACAAGTAAAATTTAATTAACTCTAAGTTAGTAAGAAAGATTTAATCAGTGAAGAACTGTCTCCGTAAGCTAATATTAACAATAATTGTTTCACTTATTTTCTGCCTTTCTTTTCTTACAATATTCATACTGACATTTGGCCGTGAAGTTATTAGCTAGTTTAACGTAACTTTTGTTATAAAAGCTCTTCATAGTATTAAAAACAACTTAAAATGTTAGGTTAATAATAATTAACCCACACATAATCACACAGGCCATACGATTTCCCCTAGCTAGATAATCCAGCACAATATACAAACATCTGGGTCACAACACCATAGATAATCTTCACCCAAAACAAACGTACGTACTATCGATGAGTTAAAAGAACTCTGAAACATTTTAAACCAAAGGCATAAAATAGAGCATGACTCCTTGAAGTTACGATGTAAACTGAAATAGAATTGCTTTGAAATAAAATTCTTTGTGCTCTGAATGTTCTTTCACTGCATTTCCTACCACAGATACAATAACACAATGTACGTACTATGTAGGTTAGGTTCAAGTTCCTACGAAATAGCACAATGGTTTCAATTGCAATATACTACTTCTGATTTGTTTGTATTGTAATTTTCCTATAAAATTGATGTATATTAGATACCATTTATATAACTTAAGATTTAGTCGTTTACGTGTTTTTTTATCAATGTACTGACGTATGAATGTAACGCTTTCATTGCCAATAATAAAAATCCTGCACATGAAGTACCTAGTTCATCGCCCGAGCCACGAATTACATAAAAAAATGAATAAAAATCATAAAATAAATGAAGGTCCTTGGCTTAGGCCCGTGCACTTTGCTGTTCAGGAGCCGGTTTTTTTTCGCCGAATAGATTAAATATTAAAAAAATTAATCAAAAATACATTACTGTTTTAATTATAGCCTACCTCCGCGCGTCTCTTTGGGTCACACTGCAGAGGACGGCCAGTAATTTACCGCTAGTGTCTTCATATAGGTATTGTCAGTACCCAGGTACCTTGCTTGAACCGACAACAAAATCATCTATAATCAGCCGAAAAACCAACCGACAGGATAAAACTAATTGTAAAGAAAATAAGTGGGAATCTTCAAGCAGTATCCGACAAAGGGAAATGTGAAAGAATCCAAGTTATTTAACATTTTAGCAGATAAAGTGAAGCTTCGCCGTTTGAAAGCTTAATGTTGTGAGTTATTCGAGACTATTATCGGCGCTTTTGACTCTAGAGAGAGAAATTTCTAATGTTCATTATAAAACTGGAATCTGAGATTTTTTCCATTTTTGTAACATTATGCATGTAAGCGGGTTAACTACGAATCTTATTTGCGTTGGAAGAGCACGAATATTTCATCCCTTTATGAGGAACTTCTTCAGGGTGAGTGCGGTTCCGGCCAGGCGCGCGGCCTAACGTTGGTATTCTTTCAACACAAATACGGTGCGTAGTTGACCCGCTTACATACGTAATGAATTCGTCAAACTACGACATTTTTGATTTTATGTTTGTATTTGTATGTGACATGTTGAAAGAATCATGACGACTTTCAAAATTGTAAAAGCAAGGCGAGCCTCGGAATGTATAGGGTTTCAAATTAGTCATCGAAAACATCGATTCCGATGACTCGGCCTATTGACATTTATTTTGACCCTTTTTATATACTTGGATACAAAATAACATCATTAGTGAAGTAGTGAGTGCACATTCGGCCTGACTGCAAAGGCCGAAAATACCCCATCTCTACCGAAATACATTTATTTATAAGCGGTTGTAAAACGTACTTTAAAGCTCTCGCCATTCCGGATTGTTTTATCTCGAGTTGGAATTAAACCCGATTTAACTTTCATGGGGTCGGGCTTTCATATTTAGTGGCCGTAAAGATTCATTGATGCTGGAACGGCCGCCATATTCTGAGATGTGTTGAGACAATGGCGATACGTCGAGACGAGACCTTTGTTGAATAAATCATAACATGAAATGACTATATCTTATCTGATGACGAAAACACCTCGTCAAGAAGCCATCACAATGAACATCAAAGGCTCGAACACTTTAGAATTTTGTTGCCCGCCGACAGTGTTTCGACGTATGAGAAAATGTCGCGCAGCCGTCTGGTGTGTACGCTTCATTGGTTCAGCCAAAATATCTATCGACCAAGTAGATGGACCATCGGATATCTTTACAAAATAGCCTGTACCAGAACAACACCTTTCATTGATCACGCATTAGGACTGTCTTCAGCAAAATTGTTGCGTCAAATTATTATTTGCAATTACTTACTGTTTTGCACAATTTTCCAACAAATGCTTTCTGATTACCTACTGATAATTTATTTATATTTATTTGATTTCATTAATAACATCTAATTTAATTTTACTGTTATTTATATTCGCGTGCCTGTGATTCGGGCGTGATATGCAGCTCTACTGTGTTATTCCACCAATGTATTATGTACCATGTCTGATGTGAATAAATATTACTGATTACTCTTATTCTTCGCAGACCTTCACGTTTCTTTACCGGTTAGGATGACGATCTACAACTTGACTTGTAAAGTAAACTATCAACCTAACTTGCAGGTGTTGGACGACCCAGCAGAAGACCAGCTGTACCTGGTGTTCCAGCTGCTGGAAGGCGGGCCCGTCATCGACATACCGACCGAGAGCCCGCTGAGCGAAGACCTCGCCAGGCGGTACTTCCGAGATGTGCTGTTGGGGGTCGAATACTGTGAGTACACCTGTGACCTGACATGCTGCAGGCTGTTGTAAAACTAGTCACTATTACTGCATAGTATAAAACAAAGTCGCTTCTCGCTGTCTGTCTGTCACTATGTATGCTTAGATCTTTAAAACTACGCAACGGATTTTGATGCGGTATTTTTAAATAGATGACTCATGGATAGAACCCTCGCACTGTGGAAGTACGATCAGATATTTGCCAGATTTAAAAACTCTCTCTATCAAATATAAGGTGTCAGCCACTGAAAACTGTCATGATCTCTTGCTGTACGAGAATACATCAGGTTTATTACTTCACAGAAAACGGGATAATGTACCGGCCAGTTTACAGTTTTACTTCATCTGAGCAGGATAGGTACCTATTAAACGGAAAAATCCTGAGGACAAACTATTAACCCTCAAAAATAAGAACATGAAGACAAGTAACCGCCCGCCCACAGATGCCAGGGCGGCGGCGGCGGCGGCGGCGTGGGACAACAGAAGGAGATAAAGTTAGGGAAATTAACTTCTTTGTCCCGGAAAGGCCAAATTAAATTGTACGAGGGCAGGCGTAGACGGGCAAATTACCGCGATACAAAGAAATGCTCTTTTCCTCGTAAGTTCCTTAAGGGTCGGTGAAAAGGTCTGAATGGAGGCTTTTGGCATTCTTTGTTGTTGAGTTACACGTTTTATCAAGTGGCTCTTGTTTGGAATGAGGACATTACACAAATTATTGACTTTTGGAATAAATGCGGGGATGAGGATGTTAGGATTTAATAATGTTTGTAACCACAAGTTTTTTTTATTATGGGCTAGCTATGCCCCGCGGCTTTGCCCGCGTGATTTTTCACCGTTTAAACCTTCCCTGGACTACGACGAATATTTAAAAACCAAAATTAGCTTAATCGGCCCAGCCGTTCACGAGTTTTAGCCAGACTAACGAACAGCAATAGATGTTTATATATAAAAGATTAGAAACAAATTTGAACTAGCAGGTTCGTCGCAGGAGGTTGCGGTTTCGATTCCCGCCTTAGGATAAAATGCTAGTATTTTCAAATATTTGTTCCGAGTGTTCTGGGTATTTTCTATGTATGGTAAAAAAATAATTCCGCCCTGGCTAAGCAACAACAGACCACCTGCATACAATAAAGCAAATAGTGGAGAATTTAATGAATTTAACAAACCCCAATATATCGCTTTTGTGGACTATTTAGCGTTTGACAGTATTTTGTGGACTATATAGCATTTGACAGTATTTTGTGGACTATATAGCATTTGACAGTATTTTGTGGACTATATAGCATTTGACAGTATTTTGTGGACTATATAGCATTTGACAGTATTTTGTGGACTATATAGCATTTGACAGTATTTTGTGGACTATATAGCATTTGACAGTATTTTGTGGACTATATAGCATTTGACAGTATTTTGTGGACTATATAGCATTTGACAGTATTTTGTGGATTATAAACATAGCTTTTGACAGTATTTGCCATTTTGCTGTCTTCACAGCACTTGAAAAACAAGACTTTGTAGGTTTATGTGAGTTTGTGCTTAAAAAGCACGTACATAAACCGCCTCAAGGACATAATTCAATTCAATTCAATAAATTTATTTCAGACATCATTAAAGTTATGCTACAAAAACAATTCAAGTGTCCATATTAGAGCTAGCATAATTATATAAAATAAAAACAAATGCAAAGTTAAAATAATATGTACCTATGTAACAATAGTTCAGCAAACATGAAATGAATGTCTTCATGATCACAATTCCAAATAGAACAGGGTAAAACAAGGAGAGCCACCCTCTCCCAAGCTATTTACGAGCACCCTTGAGGACATTTTTAAGAAACTTACAGAACCTTGGGCTCAAAAGGGTTTATTCGACGAAATAGCCTAACAAACCTGCGCATTGCAGACGATATCGTCCTTTTTGGCGACGACTTAGATTTTTAGGAAATTTATTTATCTGTTAATACTAACTAGTAGTGTTACCTAATTTGTTTCTCTAATTGTAATTTTCTTTGTTAATAACTAGATGCGCCCCGCGGCTTCGCCCGCTTGGAAATCTATGTGTCCAATGGTTTATAAAACTTACTCTTTAATCATTCTATCTATTAAAAAGAACCGTATCAAAATCCGTTGCGCAGTTTTAAAGATCTAAGCATACATAGGGACCGACTTACAAGACAACGGGAAGCGACTTTGTTTTATACTATTATGTAGAGAAGAACTGGTGAATAAAATGTCCATCGTTGGACAAAGCGACAGAGACAACTGAGAAGTTATGTTGATATTTGCCGTGTCCGAGCAAATAACGTCGCCCATAAATCCCTCCACGTCCGAGTCTATACGCCGTCCGTCCGTCCGTCCGTCCGTGGACTGGATACGCGGATATTGTGGAATTTATAACGAGCTCTCGCTGAGATTGTTTTTGGTAAATATTGTACGCGGTGCGGTCTCGTTATAAATTTATTTCCAAGCTGCGAAATAAATTGAAGGAAAATTCTTTATGAATTTTTGTGTAACATGATTGCGATGTATTTTGAACGAAACGACGGGATGTCAAGGAATTAGTTCGTCGTTTTTTTCTGAGATACCTTTACCTACTTTTTTACTCTTTTGGTCTAGGATTGGCAGAATTGGCAACATTTGGCAGGCATTGATGAACATGATTTTGACAACTCTGGCGTTAGACTAATCTAAATAGGCCCACGAATATTTTAAAAAGACCTAGAAAATTTCATTCATTCCGAGCAGTTCTGTTTTCTTTAGAAAACGTACTGGGACATACATTTTGGTTAGCAGATAGAAAATGCCTCGGCATTAAGCCCACCCTTCGTATCTTAGTACAATAAAATAAGCAAACTGACCCATTCGTTTATAGCTTCTTTAAAAAATGGCAACTTCCTGTAAGTGGTCGCCACTGAAACTTGCCGCTCTGCACTTTGCCCTGTTGCGTTATCTGTATCCACACCTCTGCTACATTATAAACACGCGGTCTGAATAAGTAACCACCAATCTACTCGACTCGCTCCGCTCTCTTATGTATTTATATTGTGTTCGTGCAGCTTCCCTGCTCTAATGCAGAATTGTGTTCTGGGCATCGATTGCCTACTTTTGGATTAGATAGCTGGCTTTATATGAACAAAATATATATCGTTTTGTGTTGTGTGTTTCTTAGAATTTTCTTTAAGTCGTCTATTTTCACTGTTCGTTTTTTGTTATTCTATTTAAGTACATACCTGCGGAAACTTGATAATTGGCCCTCAGCACACATGCGCTGCTATTTACCGGCATGTACTAATTAAATAACTATTTTTAAGACCTAGCTGTAAGTTTTCCCAAAATTTTAAAAATAAATTAATATAAAATAAATAAATAAAATTCGGGAAAGAATAAAACTTTGAAGATATATATATATATGTATTATGTTAGTAGTTATGTAGTCTTTATGGTGTTGGGTAATTAAGGAATTAGCTTTATTAGTAAATTTGTGATTCTGAATGCAAGATTTTCTATCCTATTCTATGTATATAAGATATGTATTTTTCGCGGATCGGACTGAAATTTTGCATACAAGTAGTTCCAGGTCCGGAATAAACATACTAGGCTACTTTTACCCCATAAATCCCAATAAGTTCCCATGGGATAGATATAACCTTAACACGTTTCACACAATATAATAAGCTACAACACTTTTGCCTTCCGCCAGTGCACTACCAAGGCATCGCCCACCGAGACATCAAGCCCGCCAACCTGCTGCTGGGCGAGGGTCGCGTGCAGGTGGCCGACCTGGGGGCCTGCGGCGAGCTGGCGGGCCGGCTCAGCGGCGCCGTGGGCACGCCGGCCTTCCGGGCTCCCGAAGCCACCGCCTCCACCGACAACTATGGAGGAGAGGTAGGGGATACAAAATATTCACCAGCTTTCAGAACACCTCAAAACCCTTATGAATAATTTAGAAGACAGTTCCTTTTTCAATCTCACAAAAGTTTAAGTTTATGTTTAGTTTAGTTTATGAAATGCTGCGTCCAGAGGGAACCGAACAACAAGGCTATTTCCTTAAACCTCATAAATAAGTACCTGCCTACCTATGCAGTACCTACCTAGTCAGACTACCACGAAAAGAAAATATAAAAATTTGGTTGACAAATTATAGCAATCTACTTTTATTGTAAAGCTCAACACACAATAATCAAATACCACTACCTCCGACCCAGCACGATTAAGATAACGAGTTAAAGCCCATATTTTAATGCGCATTTTATTTTGTGGTAGCGATGCTTTTGAGGTGTGCGACAATCTTTATTTAACGCCAGTGCGTCCATATAATATATGTATATCAGTAGCGCTACCTAATCCACAATCTGTTTTAATATTTACATCGTTAACCCAGTTTGCCGCTCGCTGTGCTCGGACATAAGTGCACTTTGCAGTTATTTATTGCCCGTACTATTCCGTTTCTTGTACGGTTTCCAGTGCAGCTATTCAGCTCATTCAGTCCGTTGTCCAGCTGTTAAAAGTTCAATTTAGTTCATCAACTCTTGAAAACAATAATTAAGTTATGATTTCAAGTTGACCATGACATTGAACTGAAGCGAACATGTACCGGTCCAGTGGCTTTACTTTATTTCCAAAAAATCACTTTAATCTGGGCGCAACGATGAACTTAATAAACAATGAAAAGGAGGGCAAAAATGTATGAAACGTGGTGTTAGCGCTATTTCGTAGTTTTGTTCTAAATTCCGTAAAAGCGCTCTAATGTACGCCAATAATGATAAATGACAATGGGCGAAATATAATAAGAACAAACATGACCGAAACAAAAAACTCCGGGACAGAATTTAATAGGCTTATGCCAGAATCATAATTATATACCTATGTCCTTTCATTTCCCGCAAGTCCCAGTAGTGGAGGACCAAGGACTCTTAGACCACTATGCTGGGGTTAGTGTTTTGCCTCTGTGATTTCCTTTTTATTTTTTTGGAAGCAGAATAAAACTTTCATACGTTGCGTTGTAGAGTTTTCTGATTTATTGAGAGAGAGACCATTTCAACTTCTTTTTTATAATACTTCATTTTGACAGTGCGTCCACTTGACATTGACATCTGACTTTGCGGCACATATTGCCCTTAACAGGTTAGTAAAATTAAACATGTTAAGAACTTATTACTAGGGTTAGTTATACCAACTAGAAATTAAAACAAAATTCAATTAAATCACTCTCCCTATGAAACATTTGTTGTTGTTGGGACTGTCGCGCACCCTGCGCATCAGGGATGCGGTCTTTTTACAGAGGATGGCAGCAAAGCCATCCGTCTGATATTCCGCAAACATTCAGAGGCAGTCCCAACATCATCCTAAATACATTGTTGTACTGTACACGATAGGGTCTCCAGCAGTATATGTCCGTGTATCTCCAGGCAGCTGACATCTGGTCCCTGGGCGTGACGCTGTTCTCGATGGTGACGGGGCGCGTGCCGTGGGGTGGCGGCACCGCCAGCGAGCTGCAGCGCCGCGTGCTGGCCGAGCCGCTGGTATACCCGCGCGGCCCGCCCTCGCGCCCGCTGCGCGCGCTGCTGGCTGCCATGCTGGACAAGCAGCCGGCGAAGAGGATCACGCTGCAAGAGGTCAAGGTAAGTGCTGGCAAGGTACAATGGTCTACAGCGGCGCGTGCTGGCCGAGCCGCTGGTCTACCCGCGCGGGCCGCCCTCGCGCGCGCTGCCTGCTGCTATGCTGACAAGCAGCCAGCGAAGAGGATCACGCTGCAAGTGATCAAGGTAAGTGCTGGTCTACCCCCTTGTGCGCGCTCAAGTCTAGGTACAATGGTCTACAGCGGCGGGTGGGCGCTGGCTTAAAGTCTTCGCAATACCCGTCTAAGTAAACCCACAAATCTGGAGTTCTTAGGCCGGTTATTGTTGATAAGTGATTGTGAGATTTCTGTACGTGTTGTCTGCGTCCCGCACGCAACACGTACAGAACTACTGCGCGATTAATATTTTTTCTACGCGTTAAAATGTCGGCAAAACAGCTTGAAAGTGTTGTGCGCGATTTACAAAACACAGTAGTGAACCTAGTGCATAAAATTGAGTCACTAGAATGTAAGATAAACGAACAATCAACGTTAATCAATAAGCTAAATGCAAGAACCGATTGTATGACGACCGGGCCTACCCCCATGTCGAAAGTGAACGTGTCGAATGTTTCACAAAAACCATCGGGCGAGGCAGAGACAACGACGAGCGCCGCGGCACAGCGACCCATGCGTACTGCACGAGTACATGCCTCGGCCGCCATAGCGAAGATGACTACAGCGACGAAAAAACGCAGCGATGGACGCGCAAGCGCAGCTATTCTTCCGAAGATTGATGTCGCTACGAAGCCCAAAATAGGCATAGAATCAGTTGTTCCAGCTGTCACTAAAATCTTAGATTCATCCGTGCAGATCTCAAAATGTGATAAGGATGATAATGTATGGGAAGTTGTAAATAAACGACGCAGACGAAAACAACAACAGACCGCTATTGTTATAGGAACGGCGGACAAGAATGACGATATCCATGTTGCAGAGAGAGCTAAGTACATACAGGCTTGGTGTTTCAGGCCTAACACTACAACCTCAACTGTACTGGAGTTCCTGAACAAAATCATAAAATCTGATTTCAAAGTGGAGAAGCGCGAGATTAGATCTAAGACACATGCTTCATTTTTGATTGGAATGCCGGAGACTGTGTTCGACGTGGTTGCTTCACCTTCAGCCTGGCCGGCTGGGATTCGCTTCGTGGAGTGGTTTCAGAGCCGGCCCCGCGTCCAGCAGCGGGGCAGCAATCGCCGCGCCACTGCTGCCGCCACCACCGCCGGCACCCCCCCTGCGTGACTCACGCAGAAGGAATGCACCACTACGAGCGTCTAGCTCGCTCAATCATATAGTGATTTGTCAACAGAACATTGCTGCACTTAAAAATAAATCCCGTAGACTAGAAGTGTTACTGGAGAAAAGTTTGAAATGTGAAATTTTATGTTTAACTGAACATTGGTTAAGGGATTTTGAACTGGAAAGTATCCACCTAAACAATTATAATCTAGGTTCCTACTATTGTAGACCGTCTATTGCTCACGGCGGATCCTGTATCTATGTTAGGAAGGACATACAATTTAAGGAAATAGACTTTTCATTTATTTCGATAGAACAGGTATGCGAAATATCAGCGGTAGAACTGACCGAGTATAATATAACAATAATTTGTATTTATCGTTCGAATTTGACCAGTCTTTCACAGTTTTATCCATGTCTGGAAGGATTGCTGGACGATCTAGTTCAGAATGGGAGGGATTGCGTTGTTCTCGGCGATTTTAATGTTGATCACCTATGCACATTAAATAATAACCGGAAACGATTCAGTGATATTGTAAACACTCGTGACTTTTGTAATGTAGTGGATTTTCCCACAAGGGTTACAGCCACTACAAGCACTTGCCTCGACCACATGTATGTGAGCGGAGAGCGGGTTCGCGCGGGAACAGTGAGCGCGCGCGCGGTCGACTCCCAGCTCAGCGACCACTACGCCGTGCGAGCCGAGGTGGCGTGCAAGGCGTGCCCGCCCGTGAGCACCGCTCGGCTTGCCCGCTCCTACACGGACGCTAATACACGTAATTTTGTAGCTGCTATGGAAAGCGTTGACTGGTTCGAGGTAAGTGGGAGACGGTTGTCGGCGGAAGATCTGGCTACATCTATTATAAATGTGTTAAAAAACAAACTACAGATATGTTTTCCTCTAAAACGAGTAAACATTTCAAATAATAAAAAATCGTGGGTTACTCAGGAAATATTAAGTTTAGAACTTCTGATAAGGGAAACTAAATCGTTAATCTTTAAGTTCCCATCAAACACAGCTTTGTTGACGAAACTCAGTGAATTTGAAGTAAAATTTAATGACGTGGTCCGAAAGAAGCGCGGAGATTTTTATTGTAACTTAATTGATAATGCTTCAAACACCACTAAATCGATGTGGGAGGTCGTTAGGCTGGAGACCGGCCGGGCTGGGCGAAACCATGATTTCCTTGACTCGATACGGAAACCGGACGGCTCTAAGTATCCTTCGGAGACAGAAGCTGTCGATGCAATGAACACTCATTTTGTTAATGCTGCAGTCGTGTGCGGCGCTCCTCGCGCTAACGTCAGTGCAGCCGTACAAGCCCTGGTCGGTGCGTGCCCACCCGTGGATTGCTCCATAAGGATCCGGCCGTTCTCTGCCGCCGAGGTTCTGAAGATAATATCGCAAGGGGTGGCGCACAAACCCACCAAAGACATTTATGAGATGTCAATATCGCTACTGTATGCTGCAGCGGCACCAATATCATTTATTCTCGCAGAGCTCTTCAATGCGTGCATTAAGGAAGGGCGATATCCGTCAACATTGAAAAATGTTCGTGTATCGCCACTGTACAAAGGTAAAGGAAGAAGAGAAGACATAAATAGCTACCGGCCCGTCTCTATCATCCCAGGAATAGCTAAAATTTTTGAGCACGGACTCAGTACAAGAATTACGGAATTCCGCGGGAAGGTCGACGACAGACGTGGCGCGGGAGCTGGTGCGGCGCGTGCTGGAGGCTCGGGAGAAGCGGCAGCACGTGGCGGTCGTTATGTGTGACCTGTCCAAGGCGTTTGACGTTGCTGATCACGATGTACTGGCTGCGAAACTAAAACACTACGGATTTAGTGGTCCATCACTGGCTATACTAACAGACTTTATGTCTGGTCGTCGTCAGGTGGTTACGGGGGCTGGGGGGAAAGTGGCTTCACAACCACTCGGGACCTCAATCGGCGTCGCACAGGGATCGTCGCTCTCCAACATCATGTTCTCTCTCCTCCTCAATGATCTTCCTGGATGCCTGGATGCGGCGCACATACTTATGTTTGCTGACGATGTAGCCGCGGTAGTCCAGGCGCCTACAATAGATGCATTGGAGGGGAGATTGAGCATGGTGGCGGAGAGCCTCAATAGGTGGTTCAAAATCAATGGCTTCTTACTCAATACCACTAAAACCAATTTTATTTGGTTCAACCTGAGTGGGCATCCACAGAGGCCTTTAAACGTGGTATTGGGAGGTGGAACTGTCAGCCGGGTTCGATCTGCAACCTTCTTGGGTTTCAAAATTGATGAGGGTCTAACCTGGGAACAACATATTGACAAGCTCTGCGAGAGATTAGGACGGGCGTGTTTCGCATTGTGGCGATTGTCTTCGACTCTGGACCAAAATATGACCAGGAGCTGCTATTTCGCTTCTGTTCATTCGCTACTTCAGTACGGTGTAGAGCTTTGGGGGAAAGCTGCTGATTGGGAGCGAGTGTTCAGAATGCAGAAGAGAGCAGTGAGGGCAATAGTCCGCGTTCCGTGGGACACGCCCGCCCGCCCTATTTTCAAATCACTAAGGATCCTGACGGTTCCCTGCCTGTTCATCCTACAAGCAGCTATATACGCCCGTAACCACTTTACTGACTATCCTAAGCTTGGTGATGGCCACAATTACATGACAAGGAGCAGGCACCGACTGAAGGCCGTGACGCGGCGGCTCCAAAAAACCTCCAAACTGATCCACGTTGTGGGGCCGTCGGTATACAACCGCCTCCCACAGTCAGTCACGAGTGCGGAGTCAATGCAATCGTTCAAACGCAAATTAAAGAACTGGCTCATTGAGCAATCCTTTTACAGGATTGATGAATTTCTGAGATAAGACTGCACCTACTATATTATTATGCATATCATCATTCATTTTTTCGATTAATTTTAAATTATTATTGCAATGATTATTATGGAATTTTGTTTTATTATAGAATTGATTATAGTGAATATTTTGAATGTATTATAATTTAATTAATAGTTTTATAGAATAATTATTTTTATTTGATGTTATAATTAACTATATTATTAATTAACTATACTATTATAATGTATACAAACCAAATTATACTTAAGTATAATAAGGACACCTATTTGACGTGTAATAATTATTTTACCAATAAATGAACTTGAACTTGAACTTTAAGCTGATTTACCCCTTGCATATTGGTTAACTATAGTAAAATCGTTCACAAGTGATATCAAAATTGTACGCAATACTTCTCTTATTACTCTCAGTAGAGTGTCTAGTATGGGTCCCTTATACAAATAACATTTTCCCCAGGTCTCAATAGTGTATATTTCTGTGTTCCAATATTACTATTATTTCCGTGTCAGGTTCACGAGTGGGTGACGGCTGCCGGCTCGGAGCCCCTGCCCTCGGAGCAGGAGAACTGCCGGCTGGTGGAGGTGACGGAGGAAGACATGGCGCAGGTCGTCACCTCCATCCCCAACCTCTCCACGCTCATACTCATCAAGACCATGCTGAAGAAGCACAGCTTTCAGGTATGACCTGCGTGATGCTCGGGACAACTGCTGAATAGATCCGAGGTTTAAATCCAGCGATAGTAGTTTACCTTACAAAGTAAAATTAACAAAGAACTCCCTAAATCTAAGGCCTGTTTGTTCCAGAACCCGTTCCTCCGCAGTCGCGAGGGCAGCAGTGCGCGGCGCGACTCCGCCAGCGCGCGCGACGCGGACGAACAGAAGGGACGGCGCGGGGGGCTGCTCGCGCGCGCCGGCCGCTCGCTCTCCGCCCCAGGGAACTACATGACGGAGAGGTATACATACGTTCCAGAACCCGTTCCCCCGCAGTCGCGAGGGCAGCAGTGCGCGGCGCGAAAAAAACTTTTACATGTTACAGCATTTTCCCTACCTTAAATTCTACGATTGAATTGTGTTTAATACTCAGTTGGGTAGATCAATGAATAGCATGAGATTACGTTAATCGCAACTTAGATATATTTTTCAGGCAAGCATCATTTGATGTGAACTTGGAGTCAGTCCAAGAGGGGAGAGATCAGAGTCAAGACATCCCAACAACACCTGGACCAAGTACCGCTGATACTCAGAGTATCACCAGTCCAAGTGTCAGTAGTCCAAGTGTCAGCAGTCAAAGCGTCAGCACTCATAGCGTCGCAAGTCAAATCACGGAAAACAAAAGCGCTACTAGCAGTAAATGCGTCAGCAGGAGCCACAGCGTCAGCGATCAAAGCGTCACTACCAGCCCAAGCGTCAGCGACGTACAGAGCTTGAACAGTAGTCAAAACAGCGTCAGCCTAAAAGGTGATTCACCGAGCGAAAACGGAAGGAAAGGTGTCAACGTTCAATATAGTCATAGCTTCAAAATCGCTCAAAATGACAGCAGTGCTGCAGGCAAGAATGCCATCTCTACTCAACATGCTGACAATAAAGTTTCTATCAGTAAGCAAACGAAAACTGTTAGCACAAACATACAAAACTCTAATAACGTCAGTCAAACAAAAAAAAGTGTCAGCCAAAGTGTGATTCACAGTAGTCCAAGCGTCAGCAGTCAAGGAGTCGCCAAGCAAGGCGTCAGCAAACCGCGCAAGTCTAGTCAAGAAGTCAGCGAGCGGTGATACCATGGTGACGCGAACGCGAAAGTTCGCGACCACTGGACTATTAAAATTCGAGTAATTATCGAATTTGATTAAATTTTACAAAAACTACACACCATAGGTACTTATTACACCGTTTTGTATTCACGGGTTACTTATCGTTTTGGTATGCGTATAAATTTACTAAAGCTTTTATTGTAAGAATTTTAAATCTACTTAATCTCTGCTAGTCCATCTGTAAATACTTAAAATCCTTTTAAAATCTTATCGATTTCTATGTAACGTACTTATACTTAGTAGAAGCACTTTTTTTATTTAAATATTAGTAGTACTTATTATTATAACTAAGAAACACTTTTGAAACGAATGCAGCAGAATATGCAAACTAGTAAGTTTGTAGTGAGATTATGAACCATAATTTGTTACCAAAATGGCTGCTTGAACCTCACTGAAAATTGTAAATAAATACCTAGTTTTAAGATTTTACAAAAATTGCTCAATGCTTGTTTATTCTCACAATGTAAATAGTAAGTTTAGCTTTTATTGTCAAAAAGCTTTCCATAAATATATTAAATCTTATTTTTATATTGTAATGGTTTTATTTTAATAATGTAGTGGACTTTATGTAAGAATATATAGAAGTATGATTTAAATGATTTATAGTACATTTTAAAATACCTGTAATAGCATTTTTCCTACTTTAAA
Source organism: Eupithecia abbreviata (assembly GCA_943735965.1). Lineage (NCBI taxonomy): Eukaryota > Metazoa > Arthropoda > Insecta > Lepidoptera > Geometridae > Eupithecia > Eupithecia abbreviata. The sequence continues at coordinate 399,677 of OX030995.1, forward strand.
TCCCTTAAATCGAGCTGTAAATATTTTAATTAAGCGAATGACCAATTTTCACTGTCAAATTAGCTTTATTTACAATTTTAATGCACCTGAACGATGCTTAACAATTTTTGTGCATTTACCTTGACATAAGAAAAAACCTTTTATTTTATTTAGTGCCACCAATATTTGGACACTGTTCAAGAATGTTATAATGTTATACTTTAGTCACAAATTGTCGCAAAATAGTAAATTTATTAATATTGTCGTTATTTTCCTGAGAGTTTTAATGAGTAGGTTCTCAATTCAGTTGTATGTTTTCTATTACACTGACATGCACAAAAAATTTTGATAAGCTGAGACGCGTGAACGTAGTTCGTACAGGGTCCCTGATTACTAAGTACCTATTTACTTTATTTTTCATACGTTTAGTATCAGTTTTAAAGTACCTACTTTAAAAGTAAACGCGCAACTTATGTTGGCCTAAGTTTTTGATGTTAGGCTGACTTTAACTTTGTTAATTGAATTCTATGACGTGTTTAAAAAAAATACAGATTTACCTAATTTGATAGAACTGCAAACTTAAATCGAGTTTAATTTCTATATTTGATTGTAATTACTTAAAGGTACTTACCTCGTAGCTAAAATGACTTATTTTTATATTTTTAATGTTGTAGTTATCCTTTGCAAAGCGATCGGTCCAATTTACAAGGCCTTTGAGTGTTGTGATAGAAGTATAGGGGGCGCTTTTAAATTATAGAGATATAGGATTTTTAAATATAAAAATTTTATTCATTCGATTTTTCATACATTCGTATAGTCTAAGTAGATTTTATAAAATAAAACCCAATAGATTTTAGTAAAACCGACGTTGTAACTTTTAAGTTATTGATTTAATTCATTATGGTAAAAAAAATGTCTGACTTAGGCCCGTATTATAAAAACTTGCTCAGTCATCGATCTGTGCTTGAGTAACGCTTTTTCTATGACTGAGCAAACTTGCATAATACTGGCCTTAGTAACGAATAGAAGCACAATGTAATTGTGTTTGTTTGATACGTCACATGATATTCCGGTATCTTATTACCTAATTATTACCTATGTTATTCTAGTTAAGTTTAAAAAAATCGAATAGCAAAGCAAGAACTCGTTACAAAATATCAACCACACGAACCTGTTTTATGAAAATAAATATTTGTTATAAGAATTACTCTGCTTATTTTCTTTCTTTTCACCTCTATATGGGTATTAGGATATTTTAGGACTTTAGGAACTTCCTAACACCTAGGAAGAATTCTAAAGATAAAGATTTTTTATTTGCCAAAGACTGAATGATGATGTAAGGTAACAAGTAGGTTATTTCATTTTGTGAATCAACATGTCCGACCTTTAGTCGGTATGCAAAAATATTTGAGAGAATGACGATAATATAACATGAACCAAAATATATCATTTAAAAAATCGTCAATATTATAGTAATACTTATAAATTAATAACATTTATAATTTCTGTTCGATGAGTGCAACATTTTGCTATTTCAACTGATTATGTAGATTTTTTTAATTTTTGGAGTTTTTTTATAGATACGTTATCGGTTGGTTGGTTTCTATAATAATCAGTGTTCCTTGTTAATTACGGAACCTTAATAATGAGTCAAATGCTCTAGCTCACCCCAAGTACCCCAAGGGGGTATTGGCGGCGGCAACACGACGCCCTCTGGGGGATTAATTATGATAACTCAGTTTGATAGGCGATGCGGCACGTCGGTCGCGATGATTTCCCGCGGGCGCAGTAGTGCGGCATTTTTGAATGTGAAATGTGAAAATATGCGGTAATTTTTAAACTCCTTGGCAAACTCCTTAAACTATACCCAGTGGCAAGATAATGATTAATTTATTACCGAATTATCTAGGTACAAACTAAAAATGCATTGGAGGATATGTTTAGGTTGCTGGACTGGAAAGGAAAGGGCATCAACATAAACGGCGAGTACATCTCACACCTGCGATTCGCTGATGACATAGTCTTAATGGCGGAGTCGCTTGAGGAACTGAACCGGATGCTGGACGGCCTAGCTTCAGCCTCCCGATGTATCGGTCTTGGCATGAATTTGGATAAAACCAAAGTCATGATCAATGGCCACATTGATCCAAGGCCGGTGGTCGTACATGGTCACCTTCTCGAAACTGTTTCCGAGTACACTTACCTTGGGCAGATTCTGCAGTTGGGTAAAAACAGTTTCGAGAAGGAGGCCAAAAGGAGGATCCAGCTGGGCTGGGCAGCATTTGGGAAACTACGTCGAGTCTTCTCGTCATCCATACCGCAATGCTTGAAAACGAAAGTTTTCAACCAGTGCGTCCTACCCGTTATGACCTACGGAGCTGAGACGTGGACACTCACGATAGGGCTGGTCCACCAGTTCAAAGTCGCTCAGCGAGCTATGGAAAGAGCTATGCTCGGAGTTTCTCTGAAGGATAGGATTCGCAACGAATACATCCGACAGAGAACCAAGGTTATCGACATAGCTCAAAGAATTAGCAAGCTGAAGTGGCAGTGGGCCGGCCATATTTCGCGAAGAACCGACGGTCGCTGGGGCAAACGTGTTCTTGAGTGGAGACCACGACTCGGTAAACGTAGTGTAGGACGCCCTCCGACCAGGTGGGATGACGACTTGCGAAAGACTGCAGGTAGATGCTGGATGCGGCAAGCTGAAGACAGGGCGCAATGGCGCTCATCGGGGGAGGCCTATGTCCAGCAGTGGACTGATATAGGCTGATGATGAAACTAAAAATGTACACAGACTTACACTCCCAAGTGATCAATTGGGAGTATAAGTAATGTAAATGACTAAATTGTCAGTGTTCGGTACCTACTTATATACCATATACCTACATAATGTTGAGAATTTGTAAAATAAAAACATACATTTTGAAAGGCAAACTAGGTTTATTCAGTCTTATGAACATATTTACAGTATTTACAGAACTTAGATAGAGCTAACTTAAAAATAATTGACCCATTCTTAAATCTATGTTACTTATACAAAAATCGGAGTCCTTTAAACATTGCAAAAAGTCTTTTATTAGCGAAACAACCTTTTCAAAATCTACCAAATTTATTCCAATTTCGATAAAACCTCACAGAAGTGACAAATTATAATTGAATTTATCGAAATTTGTTATAGGAAGCGATTTATCAAGATAAGTTGAACGTAGATTTATGTCCCGCTAAATTATCCCCAAATACAATTTAAGCCTTAACGGTATTAACATCAAAGTCCATTTTAGTTAGCCATTTATCAATTGCAAAAATCAGTTGTTGGTAATTAGGAAATATAAACACACAATCACACATTTCATCTTGGTTAACCTTCGACGACCGCATTCTAGCGGTCCAGACAAGTCATAATAACTGTAGGTTAGTTCCAATCAATGCCTAATTCTTCCCAGAGAATGCCACGGAATATTTTTTTAAAAATAATGTACCTAAATTAGTTCCAACCAGTGCCATGACAAGCAAGTACAATCAAAAAAGCCATGCTAGAGCGAGATAGTAAATGCTTGGTTATCTGTTTATCTGAAATCTTTCTTTTGAAACTAAGAAGACGATCGTTGTGTGGATGTGAGTCTACAATATGACCTAGGAGTTGTCCTACTGCTGTCCCCTAACCCTGGTGCGGTCGTTATAGCGGATAGTACAGTTGTTGACCGCCATGTTAGGCTGCAGGAAGTCCCCGAGGGAGTTGGCGTTGGCGACGGGACGGTCGAAGGGGTACCCCATAGCGCGACGGTCTGGGTACTTGCGGTCGCGGATACCGCAGTACGAGGCTGCGTCGTTGCAGGTGCCTACGGTGTCTTGCTCGATCTGGGGAAGAGAGAAGAGAAGATTAATGACAGAAATCGACTTGATTTGTAGCTTTGAAAACTGGACCATGTAATGGGTAAAAGTAATGGTTACAAAGCATCCGAGAGCAGACCGAGATATCTTACATTGATCAGTAGGGTTAGTACCTTAAATTTGTTGGCCGAGGGACGAGCATTGCCTGGGAATAAATTCGTAATAACAATTCTCTCGTGGCTCGCTGGCGTTAGTATCCTTTAGACCTATAGGACTCTGGACACGTATCAAAGTAGGAAACAATATTCCTACTGCTAAATACGAGTTTCAGACATATTGTCCTATACCAAGTAGTAGTTCTTAGTATTGATGATCTCAATCTCGAAATGTAATGCAGATGAACTAAAATTAATCGAAGACACCAGCACGTACACGCTTTTTACAGAACCACAGATGCTTCCCAGAGATAACGCGTGCTTATATTTATATTTATTTGAAGGAAAACCAGAGGCTTATAAATAACAGACAAACAAATTGATGAATAATAAAAATGTTATTAAAGGTTTTACGGATAGAAATTTACTGATGACTCACCCTATCATCGTTCCAGTTGGAGATCATACAGAACAGCACCATGGGGAACCCTTGAGCCGTTCCCTTGGGCACCAGGAGGTGGTGCGGCCAGCCGCAGCCGCAGAAGTCGAACTCGGCGGCGGTGTCGGAGCCCGGGTCGCCGGGGCGCGTGGACTGCGACCGGAAGGTGCGCTCGTATGGGATGGTGACGGACGAGTCGAGGCTGCGGCGACGGATTGTGTTGTTGCCGGGGCGGACTGGGGAAGAAAAAAATATTATATACCGTTTTGTATTTAGGACGTTCTGTTAATAGGACATTCTGCCTTAATGTTCGAAACGTTTTGGTTGATGGGGATCATAAAACGTCCTGTCCATCCTAAGGTTGCCTGGAAGAGATCGCTCTGTTTAATAAGGCCGCCCTTTATACTTCCTTCATTCTATATATATTAGGGTTCTTGTTTTGAATTCAAATATCGCTCAAACTCTGTGTGTTGCATTCTACTAAAACCTACAACAACAAGAATGAAGAACAGCCTATACCAGTGCAATGCCTAGGCCTATCCGAATTAATCTCTTTATAGAGATAGTTCACATGGAAACCAAACCGTTTCCGTCTTAGGTCAGGTTAGGGAGATGTAGATACTAACTTGGCTGCGAGAACTTGTCGAGCTCGATCATGAGTTTCCTCTGCTCGTCGAAGGGCAGCGCAACGCCCTTTTCGTCCTGCGTCGGCGCCATGAAGATGCGCACCGTGCCCATCTGCGCCTGCCCGCTGGTGTTGTTCACTTCGATGCTGGGGGGTGAGGATAGGTTAGTTTCATTGCTGAATGCTAAACTCTATCAGGAAGCTTTTAGTTATCTTATAAATTAGTGGTTCTGATCGCAGCCATCGCATTTGCGTTGGTTGTCTATTTTAGTGTGTGTTAGGTATAATGATAACAAACATGAGCTGGTTTTTTTGCACAACACTTTTTTAATCAGATAGAAGGCCAACGTTAAAAAAATTGCATCTGACGCCGCGCCGTATGGACGCCTAAAGCTTTGGACTCTGCAGGCTTGATTGGGCGAATATAGGCCTGAATGATACGGCTAACATTTAGCTTCTTATAGCCCACCGGGTCGCTATATTCTCCCCACATAGTAAGTATATCAGACGTGGCTCTATTTCTACGATATAATTTAAAGATCACGTCTTTATTGGTTTAAATCACTACAATCATATTCCCAGGTGTTCTGCTCCCAAAGATGAGACCAACGTCGCCTTGCATGCTGACAGTATACACTCACACATAGTTGAACTCGTCATGCTGCAGATGGGTGAACCTGGCCAGCACTGAGCCTCGCGGTGTGAAGTCCATGCCGCGGCCCAGGTCTACGGTGCTCTGCTCCCACTGGGTCGCCAGCGTGTTGCGCCCGGCGGAGCCCTCGATACTGATGCCGGAGCAGCGGACGCCGGGGAAGTCCAGCTGAAAGAGCAATGTTAGAAGCTATACGTTGTTGCTCTAGAAGCTGGACAAAGCTGCATTACGTATATTAGGGAAATCTGAGTGATTTGCATACATAGTGAAAGTAGTTTCAACATCTATTTAAGGTGTACCTCGATTTGGAGAGTTTAGGCCCATAAATCATGCATTACAAAAATATCATGCATTCGATGAGACATTCGAGAGTAAGGATCGAGATGGATACTGTTTCAAAAATAACAAAGACGAGGTTCAATATAAAATGCCTGGTTCGCCAAATGTGATTTCATTTCTAGGTGAGTGAACTTTCATTTCGTTGGAAATGTAAAAATTGCGCTCTATTCTCACGTATCTAAAGAATATCACGAGTGGTCAGTTACATCAGGGACTTCAGAAAGCCGTTGATGACGGTGGTTACCTACCGTATCAGTTCCGTAAGGGGTCAACTTGTTCTTGTAGAGCTGGAAGATGTCGTCGATGTACGAGTGCCAGCGGTAGAACACGGGGTCTCGCATGGCGGTCGCTGAGTCGCCCATCACGCCGAATGGCTCCTGTGGGGAGGCATTAAGGTTGGATTTTGTTTGATAATAAGACCCTATGCTCATATTACCTTGCTACGACCATCCCCTACGAAAGTGCCCAGAAACGAACACTAGATAAACTAAAGTATATCTACCGTGGATATAACAAGCTGGATGATAATGATCATCCGAGTTAGCGTAGTCACTCTTGCGTTAGAAAAAAAAATTGAAAATTTGCAAAATGCATTTTTATAGGGTTTATAACGGTGACTGAGAAAACCATGAAGCTCTTAATAAGTAGCAGTTTGCCGTTATACGATCAAGGTCTTACCAAGTGCCTGTGGTCAGGGTCGTGCGAGTAGGAGATGAAGACGTGTCCCATGTTGTGCAAGTCTCCGTAGTAGGGGCGGTTGGGGCTTATGAGGGACGACTCCATCATGTTGCCGAGCACATCGATGCCGGTCTCTTCCGTCAGCGGCCGCTGGCGACCGTTGGGCTGGTGGAAGGAAAGATATCAGTAAGTATAGCTGCATGATCCAATTTGCAAGGGGTACGTTACGCAGCACACCGTGTTACAGGTTATGCAGGCCCTTTTTATAGGAAGTACACATTTTAGAACAAAGCGAACGCAGTGCACTTCCCATCACCCGTCCACAGACAACGACATCCTACAGCTTGCCCACACGCTGAAGCATCTGATAAACCAGACCAGGCTAAGCGCGAAGATAATTTTTTTCCTGTGCCTTAATAATTATTTGTTAACTAGGCCGGATTTACATATATAATTCACTCTACGGAATTATGCCTAGATTTCGTGACAATATTATTTTTATCATTGGAGATATTCGCGATGTGTTTCGAAGAATGAAAATTCACCCGGAAGACCAGCATGTACTTCGATTTTTGTGGCTAGAATCTCCGAAAAGCCCCTTAGCGGTTTGTTCGATACAAAGCCGTATGCTTTATAAAGATTTCTGCTTTTATGGACCGATGGTCATAATTGTAAAGAGCTCTAAAAACCTTAGAGTGTAAGCTTACCATCAACACAGACATGTTCTCAATGGCGGCGAGGAAGCGGTCCCGCCAGGTCTCCAACTCCGACACGTCGCTCTTGATCAGATCCACGGGACGGTTGATGTCGCGGATCGACGTGCCGGCGAACCTGGACAATAGCATTCATTAATATCTACTGATGCTAATGAATGGAAATGGAACAAGCAAATTGCAAATTAATACAAAAAAAGTAAATACATTGTCTTTTTAATTTTCCTTATTCAAACTCCAGACTTTATCAAACCAAAACTTCACAGGGACATGCTGAAGACCACCGATTTGGTACCCAGGTAATAGTATCAGTGGGTACACAATGCATAAAAACCCTGTCAGGGCACAACAATTTCTGGTTCGTTCTTGTTAGATTGTTATCTTAATTATATACTTCATATTTATAAAAAATCATCATATTCATCAAACTACCACAATGTTGTGACCCAGAGGCAGAAGATATTGAAAGTGAGTTGAAACTAGTAGGTTTTTATATTACCTGGGAGGCCAGGACCTGCTGGCGACCTGCGAGTCCAGCTTGGGGAAGTAGCCCTCCTCGATGGGCGCGCGGAAGTCGTTGAAGCGCGACACGCGGCGCAGACCGTTGCACATGCGCTCGCTGTTGTATCTGAGGGGAGGAAGGAGGTCTCTTTCATGTCTAGCTAGGTTCCAACCAAGGAGTATGATAGATAGAATTCAGTGTGATTTTAGACTAGCTACACGCGTCTCTGCACTGCAGAGTCTGCAGGTTAAAAAATTGTGTAGGTCCTTCCCCGGGATGTATATAATATCCATACCTATCATTCATTAGGATTATCGTTTCAGTTGTATTCGTGTCCAGTGCGCCCTTGATCCTTCCTCTGTTTTATCTAAGTATTTATTTCTGTATTGTTTCCTGTTTTGTGTTGTATAAAGTGTTTTCATCTGTGTTGTATGTACTGTGTGATCTACGAGTAGAGGTCGTTTTTCGACGTTTTTGTAAAATACGGGAATCAATTAAATCGTGCGTAGTATATGTCTGAGAACTAAACACATAACAGTGCGAACTGCAATTCATCGAACTACTCTGTAGCTATAGATTTTTGCTGAGCAGTGTTTTGTTAACTGACCTGGCAATAATCTGCTGGTGCATGTAGTAGAAGAGCTCGCCCCTGCGGTCCTTGTTGACGATGTTGATGTCAGCGGCGTCGAAGGGGTAGACGAGGTGCCAGTGCCAGTGGTGCAGGTTGAGGCCCAGATCTTCGCGGAAGTACGCCAGCCGCTGCTCCGGCTCCTGGTCGGAGGCCGTGTAGTTCGTGGGGATGGTGATCGGCATCTGGACAGAACGAAGTCAGATATTATTGAAAGTTCAAAGATTTTCGACGGGTTATTTATTTATTGAGGAATCACAAACGACTACATTTAACCTACTATACATTTGTGTTAGTGTGGTTAGTACCAGCAATGCGAAATCTATTGTTCTCTGAATTTTTAACTTCATACATTGAGTCCCAAGCAATACGACGACATTTTAAGTCAAACAGTATAATGTTATTTCCGTCCCAGCCCACTGAACGCCACCTCTTTTCGACAGGTAGGTAAATACAGATATCGCAAAAAGCCTAAGACAAAAAATTGGTGACCGATGTTACAGTGTTGTAGTCGGTTATACCATGTTATACATATCTACATAGTTTTATTTGTTTCTTTCATTATCTTTTTCTTGTGTTTTTGTTACAATTTGTATACTTGTCAAGAGTGATCTCATGGTCAAATAATTGAACAATCCCTAAATAAATGATTTAACAAAAATGGCTATGATTTCAAGAGTCTGACTGAGTAGACAGCTTAGAGATCTGATCTTGTACGTCATAATTTCTGGTAGCTGTTCCCTTACCCTGGCTCCAGTGGGAGTGGTGGTGGTAACCTCTCGCGCGCGGCGGAACACCTTGGGGTCCATGAACTTGTCAGGGAAGGTCTCCGCGAAGGTTGGGATGTCCAGCCCTTTGGTGTCAGGCCTGAAATACGAATTTATATTTTTAATAAAAAAAATTACCAACTTAAAATAATGTTACATAAAAAAGCTTAGATAATAATAACACGAAGGAAACCACAAAGGTTTGTATACAAGTACTGGTACCATTGAAGAACATTGAAGAAGAAATGGGAGTGTAATGATATGAACGCTACAGCCGAGACACGGCTCAGAACAAAGATGCTTGTGTCGGAGATCCATCGACTTTAGGCCGCTGAGCCACAGAAGGAGGTAAGTGACTACAAAGTAGATAAATGATAGAGTTACCTGTGCAGAATGCAGACAGACAGACAGTAGTTGAACATGTAGGGGTTGATGCGCAGCTGGCAGTAGGAACAGATGGACTGCAGGTCCTCCAGGTCTCGCATGTCTGGAAACAAGGGTCTTTTGTCAACCTCAGCAGCTTTGGCAAAGGTATTTTGCTCTTGTATAAATATTAAAAACTATTTATCTGGTATTTATCGCGTACCTTTTGTTTCATTTTCCCCTACATTGAATATTTTAACAAATCGTAAAAGTTTAAAAATCTTGTAAGAATAATTTTATTATACGTTCATAGCTAGCTGGCGAAAATGCCAGACGCTAATGGTGGCGTGATACAGAAGAGATCTACCTATTACACTCACAGTACGGTATAATAACATATAGGGATCAAAGCTCCTGTCTCCAGCTTGCCGCATACCTAAAGCTTCAGCCGCAATCCTCCGCTTGAAATCCCTGGATACAGGGCGTCATACACTATCGTCTACTGAGTCGCAGTTAATCTTCAATCAAGAATAGTTACCTGTATCCTAACCGCTAGGGCATATCGGTTGTCACGTTAGTTCCTTTTGAGATATAGCCGGCACACGGCTACTGCTGTTTGTCGTCAATCATATAGTCAACTAGCTGCGCCCGCGACTTCACAAATCTATGCGTCAAATAGTTTATAAACATTCCTCTTGAATCACTCTATCGATTAACCGCATCAAAATCCGTTGCGTAGTTTTAAAGATCTAAGCATACATAGGGACAGACAGACAGCTGGAAGCGACTTTGTTTTCTACTATGTAGTGATCCATTGCGTTCCTATGATGACAAGACTGACAAGCAATTAAAGAAAGGGTATCAACTCACTCATAAAGATGTCAATCAGCTTGCCCGCGATCTTCCTGTGCCTGGGGACGAAGAGCGAGAAGTTCTCGTTGTAGGCCAGCTCCATAGGCTCCTGCAGGTTGGGGATGGCGATGTTGCGGACGGGCACGGAGCGGCCCGCGGTGCTGCCGAAACGGTTGCTGATAGTGGAGGTCACGGTCTGGTACTTCTCCGGCTAGAAGAAAACATACAATGAATTCGCTTTAAATAATATTTATTTCTCAAAATAAATTATATGTCACTTATCTGAGAAAACATCTTAAGCTGAGTGTTTTAAATAAACTTCGAGAAACCAAACAATTTTAGGTACCTACCTACTCAGAGTAATAAGACAAGAAGAGTGCCTAGTTATTCTAAGCCTACCTACTTTAAGAATAAAATCAATCATGTACCTAATGTAGAAGTTAGGGAATTTTATAATGAATTAATTACCTTCCACATGTCAACAGCTTCTTCAATTATACATCGTCGTGGTTATGTATAGTCAGATTTGAGTCTCCAAATTTTTGTTTTTATCGGCAGATATACCGATCTACCCTCATCTTTTGTACCTACTAACGGTCGCGAACTTCTCGATTCTTTACAGGTTCTTCAACATTGATTGGGCGTCTGTGGTGGAAACTAGGACCGATGATGATGAGCTGATAGGATCGGTCGTGCGTATGTTAGCTCATGGATCTGTGATCTTAGTAGGTTTGTGTCTGGGTCTCGGGTCATGAATAATGTCGTAATCAAATCAAATTCAAATTATGATTAGTTATTTCAGTTGTTCACCATAGCTGTTAGTACACAATTACACATTATCAATAATTAGATTAGATTTCAATTATTCATGTCACATAATTTTCAGATTACATTTAAATATAGCAAAATGAAATTAAAATCATGATGTAAATCTCAATAATATTTAAAAATTTAATTGTTTAGGGCATAACCTATGTTGTAGTATTAACAAGGTTTAGTTTTAATTCATGTATTTTTGTAGACTTCTATTTCATAATAGGACCTTCCTCTAAGAATAGGACTCACGCCCTTTCAATTATTAGTAACACTAGGTATGAAAAATATAAGTCGTAATAGTACTAGTAGGTAAATATTTTTTCCTGTTATATCATAGAGCGTTGCTAACTACACACCATAGATAACATTTTAGTAACAAACATCCTTGAATGTGTCAACTCTATTTTTATTCTATAATAATTTTATTTAAGGTTTCCTTCCCGGTACATGAGGATACTAAAACAACACATACAATCGTTGAAATAATAAGTCAACAATATGAAAGCTCTACCTGTAGCTACGTACTTATTTAAATCAGTAGTAGACTATGAACATAATACTTAACACTAATACAACTATAGCTAGGCATGGAAGAAATGGATTTAAATTAAATGGGCTCCAATCTGGGCTGCTACTACATGCTACTTTTAATGTTCATATGAAAATGTTCAGCACACGCTGAGCCAATCCTTGGATCTTTATTTGGGTGCAGGACACTCTCTCTACTCTCTACTACTCGTGGAGGCAGCCTTACTTTTACTATAACCCTTTTGTGTCACTTACATCTATTTGTTTTCCTTTTGATTTTACAGACACAAGTCCAAAATACCAGTATTGTAAATAGTCGAAATAAATGTTTTTTTCTTATTCTATTCTATTCCTTGCACAGAAAAGAAAACCCAATATTAATTACTAGAAATTCAGTAAGATATGATGTCTTCCTAGCCGGCCTCAACAGAGACTAACCAGGATCGCAGGACATGGTGTGCACACAAGATATACTCACGTAGTAGTGGTCGGGGATCTGGAAGACTGCCTTGTCGTCCCCCTTCTGCATGAAGCAGGGCTCCGTCGGCCGGTCGAAGAACAGCAGCAGGTTCTGCTTCACGTCAGACATCTTGAACCTCTGCACAGAGATCAAAGTCACTCATTAAAGTTATTTATTTCATCTTTAAAGCACGAAGACATGTCGAAACATTACATAAAACATTGTTTTCAATATCAAATGTATCGTCACAGTATAAAGATGTCCGCCTTAGCTTCGTCAAATGAATAAATAATGGCAGACAAGGTAAGCAGGGCCTGTGTTATGGGTACTAGATAGAGAACTGATATACATACTTCATACATTACATTTATAAATATTTGTACTATGTGAAAGAAACACTGTAAACGATGTTAGGTGGAGACCTAGCTGTAACTACCTAGACTTTTAGGAAAACTGAAGAGTTTGTTTATTGTTATGCCTTTGTTTATCGAAAAAACCGGGCAGAACAATAAGCATATATTTATGGATTAGGGTAGGTATTTCAAAATCCTAATCCTGTTTGTTTGTTTGTCCTTCCTTCAGGCCCTAACTAAGCACACAATCGACTTGATGTTTGGCATAGAGTTAGAAAGTTAAATGGAGAGTAACATAGACCACTTATGTCCTATAAATCGGTTCCCATAGGATAGAAATAACCCCCAAACGTTTTAATAGAAACAACGACAGCGAAGCCACGGGCAGAAACTAGTATTTTATATTTTCATATATCAATTAAAACTATGAAATTAATAGAACTTAGAAAGAGTCAATAAATATTTGACCTCAACTAAAAACACTAGAACCATTTTGTCCGGAGCCTTCCTTAAACAAATAAGAACGCATGAAGTACTTTATTTATACGAGTATACTAAGTTCGCACGAATTTAACCGAGCTATAAAGTAGCCAATTCCTGGGGTACCATCTGTATCCATCGGAAAATTTCATTACGCTCGGTTTAGCCGCGTAGGCGTGACAGTAGCAGACGGACAGAGAAATAGAATTACTTTCGAGTTATAGATACATACTAAAGTAACATGAAAACACCGAAAAGCGACATATACCTACCTATTATATTAATCTTTCGTCTGTTTATTTAATATGTACATATATTTGTGCTACGCGGAAAACGAGGCTGGCTCTATAAGCGCTACGGAAAAAAGCGTCATAAAATCCCAAAAAAAATTAATAAGGACAAAATAAAATGTCCCTATACAAACTTTACGGAATAGTTTTAATCAAAAAAAAACTAATTAGGTACGCTTTACAAAAATATACCTATTATTCTGCGAATCACTACAACCATCTATGAAAACTAAGTGGCTCTACGAGATTCGTCAAAATAAAAAAAAAAGAATTTTACCAGAACTATTTTCGAATAAAATATTGCTGAAATTACCTAAGCTATCAAAAATGTAACAGAAGGTAAGTAGTACGAGTAGATATTACAAGGTATTCTAATTACTTTTCCTAAATTACAAATAGTAGAACTAACTTACCGCAAGATTTTCACGTTTCCACAAAAAACTACTGCGAGCCCTAACACTCACAATAAAATAAAATTAAATTAATATAACTTGTGTAATTAAGCCGTGGACTGCACGGCTCAACTGTGGCCATGGAACGAAACGTCCCGTATTTAAAGAGGAATGCACACGAGGAATAATACGAGTAACATACGATAAAATGTCGTGTGCAAGCGACAACGGGAAGTGGTGAAGTTTTGGTCAGAATTTATCTGGTTCCCGTGGAAATCAATTCATTATCATCAAATAATGTTAAACAAAGTCTGCGGTTGGAGAACAGATGAGCGTGGATTTTAGTCCCCGAGATTTATTATTATTTATACGTAGGTTACCTTTCCGGGCATTCATCAAGCAATATAATCATGTCATTGATTATATTGTACTGAGTTACAATGCTTAGACTGTTTTCGCTGCTTATTGGCTACATCTCAATACTCGCTCTAAAGATTCAACATTTCAACAGCTGGACATAGGTGCGTAGTTCTCCTCTGAAATGCGCCTTTTTAGATCTTATAATTAGGGGGTGATGCGTACGAGTAGGTATGCCAAGGCCCCACGTTGGGCATGCGGGTTGGGGATCGCAGGAGACAGCACTGCCCGCTCCCCGGTGTCTATTTCTTAGTCAACTCATACGATATAGGTACGCGGGAAGAGTTTAAGTGAAAAAATAAATGCACGCAAAATAACCAACGACTAGCGAAAAAGTTAGAACTCAGATAATTGACATGCTGCTTAGGTACGTGTGCTTCTAGTTACTTCTACGTGCCTACCTAATGCTAGAAAAGGGCTGCCTATTATATAAAAATACTAGTTTCTGCTCGCGGCTTAGCACTCTTTATTTCTATAGAAACGTTTTAAGGTTAATTCTATCCCATGAGAATTATGAGACAAAAAGTATGCCTTTGTTTTATTCCAGGCCTGGAACTACCTGTATGCAAAATTTCACCCTGTTCTGTTCAGTAGTTTTGGCGTGAAAGAGTTACAAACATCCATACTTACAAACTTTCATTTATAACTAGCTGCGCCCCGCGGCTTCGCCCCCGTGGTTTAAATGATAAAAAGTATTCTATGTCGCCGTAAAAACCATCCTTGAACTTCGACGAACATTTTAAAAAAAGATTTGGCCAAATTGGTCCAGGCGTTGTTGAGTTATGCGCTTACCAACACATTTTGCGATTCATTTTTATATTATAGATATTAGTAGGATTGTTGAAATGTAAGCTTTCGATTAGTAACACAGAACATAATCACACAAATGAATTATCTGAGTATGCTTTTCCTCATAATTCTGTATACCTAGGTGCGCTTTTATATGTGATTTAAAACAAGTCCGACTTACTTCCACCTATTTCGAGGTTCCATATTCTCATCTCTCCAATATAAAAGTTACTCTATGGTTCCATCTCGTTCCATCTAGAACTACTAGCTCCATCTATGTCCATAAATTAGGACCTTTGCGTCTCTACATTTCATTGCCCTCTGTGCTCTACAATTTAATAGTTGTGCTACTCACCGCTAGATGGAGGGAAGCCTGTAGGAAATGGGAAAACATGTGGGGTAAACTTTGAATAAATTCCGATTTAGGCCACGAGTTGCTACTATATGAAATGTATTATCTATAATATGATTGTTTTGAAAACTAAAAACCGACTTCTCAAGTTTTTTCAGTATAATAAATAATATTTTTATGGGCGTTTATTGATCCAAATCGGTCTATAAACGACGAGAAATGAACGAACATACATAAAAAATATAGGCTAACATAGAAACTCCTCCTTTTGCTAAATCGGTTCGATGAACTGACATTCCAGCCGCGTGTGGCGCTGGCCTATGGAAGGCCATGTGGAGATGCTGGTGACGCATGCATGGAAAAGTAAAATCGAATAATTCAAGGTTGATTTGAATATTATAGAATGAACAGGTACAGTCATAGAAGAGTTATATAGTACCTACCTTATAGGAACCGCCGCCGCCGCCGCACCAAACAAAAATTGCCCCGCACTCCCCTCTCCGATGTGCCGTAGAATTAATTTCAAAGGGATTTGAAGATCTTGGCCATAATCATATCCATAAAACTAAACTTCTTTTTTGAAAATCGTGGCGCAATATGCATTTTAATATAATCAAACCTCTTTCATTCTAGTAGGTACTGGTACCAGTCTACCAGTCTTGTAGTATAGTTGTGGGTACCTACCTCATATTAAAAAACGTACCAGGGCTTTACTTTGGCCTTTGAGTTTGCAATGCTTATTGCTTATAACTAATAATAATGTTATCGTTGTCTGAAGGTACCACTTATAATATAAAATCTAGAAGGTTAGTAGACCTACCTAGCCCAGGTAATTTTACACGGTTTTTTTAGTTTTTCGGGAATTATAGCTGCTTACTAATCCCTGGAGAATATTTTTTTAATGGACCAACATCTGTACAATAACAAAACAATCAGGTAGGTACTATACTAGTCCACAGCTGGACGCAGGCCTGATATTGGCTTATATCATATAGGTTCATCATCATCATCATCATCAGCCTATATTAGTCCACTGGACATAGGCCTCCCCCAATGAGCGCCATAGCGCCCTGTCTTCGGCTTGACGCATCCAGCATCTACCTGCAGTCTTTCGCAAGTCTTCATCCCACCTGTCGGAGGGCGTCCTACACTACGTTTACCGAGTCGCGGTCTCCACTCAAGAACACGTTTGCCCCAGCGCCCGTCGGTTCTTCGCGAGATATGGCCGGCCCACTGCCACTTCAGCTTGCTAATTCTCAGAGCTATGTCGATAACTTTAGTTCTCTGTCGGATGTATTCGTTGCGAATCCTATCCTTCAGAGATACTCCGAGCATAGCTCTTTCCATAGCTCGCTGAGCGACTTTGATAGGTCGTACCATATAGGTTGTACCTACCTAATAAAAGTAACTTAGAATCATGGACGTAAGTTTTTACTCGTCCCTGACTAGACCAAGTCAATGTTTATTTTACGAAGCAGTGTATTCAGCTTATTTTATCACAACACAAGATATGCGCTTCGTTAAGAAGCCATGTTTACACCACTCGTGTTAGCTAAGAGTACTCGTTACCTGTCCCTCCGTATGTTGCTCCCTTTCGCATGGGCGATCAAAGCTAATTAATTACACAGGACAGGGTGCATCCGACCCCGGTACCTAGATCTACCTACATAGATAGGATATAGCCGATAAGGCCGCCCATTGTACTTGTCGCATATACACAACTAGCTACCCGCCCCGGCTTCGCACGATTTTTTATAAATAGGTGTACTTAGCTTCCTCTTGAATCACTTTATCTATTTAAAAACCCACATCAAAATCCGTTGCGTCAGACTTGTATTGTATATAGGTTTCAAGGACTAATAAGAACGTGGCCTAGAAAACCTATATCTGTGATTTGAATTTTACAATAGGTAGGTAGCACTTAAGTATATATTTATGTTATGACGAAACTGAACTACATACAAAAGTATAATTACGTACAAAAAACAACTTCTGACGAAAGTGGAATCTGACGGATGTGTTCTAAATCAAAAATATACCACCCCGTCTATTAAAATTACAACAGGCACACTGCCCACCTGGCCCTAGACCCTGGATCTGGACTTGGTGATTTCTCCATGTACAATATTTAAGACCTTCTGACGCATAATGACCAACACGCTTTTTGACTAATTTAAAATTAGCATCTTGACATTTACGCAATATGTGCAATACGCATTTTGACATACACGCAAAAAGTACAATACGCATAATGCCAAATAAATTCACATTTACGCAAAATGAGCAATACGCATTTTGACATATACCTACGCAAAATGTGCATAATGCCATGCCACAAAGACTAATGCGCGGGTAGGAAAAATAACAAGAATGTTTTATAAAATTTTTATGAATTTTTTTTTATGAAATTTTTTTCGTGCTCTTTATAAACAGTCTTGAATTTCTTTGGTAGAAGGTAGAAGGAATATAGTGAACATATTCAGATGACTCTTCAGACTCTTTAAGGGGCTCAAACGTGTTTTCAACGATAGTTTGTACTGTTGAACTCAAATCTTCGCAAACCTTCTTCTTGCATTCGGCACGCAGTTGAAATACTTTGTTTCTTAAGACATATGGTCTCCTAATTAATCCCTCGAAATCACAAGCTATGATCTGTGGTAGTCCTTTTATGTTGAAATCCTTAGCTCTTTCTACAATTCCGTCTATTACTTTGGCCAACAACATCATCCCACTCTCTGCAAAGGCTAAGAACTTGGGCGTCATTTTTGAAAATAATTTATCTTGGACTAGCCACGTCAATAACATAAGCAAAAAGGTTAATTACACTTTTCATTCCCTTAGACGTCTACAAAACTTCCTTCCTTTTGAGACTAAAATCATCCTTGCCCAGAGTCTTCTACTCCCTCTACTCGATTACGCCGATGTTTGTTTCCTGGACGCGACGGAGGAACTATGGAATAAACTCGAGCGCCTTCAGAATTTGGGCATCCGATTCATATACGGTTTACGTAAATTCGACCATGTGTCTGTTTTTAGATCCAAACTGAAATGGCTGCCCATACGACGGCGACGTGATCTTCACATTCTATCCTATCTCTACTTTATTCTCTATAATCCCCTTTCTCCGACATACCTTCGTGAACGATTTGAGTTCCTTGTCCCCCGCGGTGTGCCGTGTAGAACGGCAGTCTCACTCCGTCTCTCAAGTACACCTGGAGGTTATTTTGCCGGGCAAGCGGCTAGATTGTGGAACTCTATCCCTCATGATATCCGAGCCAGTCCATCGCTTAACATATTTAAAACCAAATTAAAAGAGCATTTCTTATTATCATAAAACTATCTATCTAGGTATATTTATATATATATATATTTATATATATTTTTATTTATATTAAAACTGAAGTTATTTATTAGGTTTATTGAGCTATTGTTATTTTAATTTATGTATGTATATTTTAATCTCATACCATATGTATTATACTCTACGTCTAATTTGTTTCTTTGTACACTTCCTCTATCTGTTCTATCGCTTCTCCTTTAAACCTAAGGTTTTGCTGTAAGAAAACTCTTTGTTAGGGTTAAGCTCGCCTATGTACATATCTTTTTTTAGTTAAGTTATTTTTAAGTGTTCAGTAAAGATGGAAATCCTTTGATTTTTTGAAAATTGCATTGTAATTCATTTCCAATACGGTTTTCCAATTACATAATTATTATTATTATTTGACGACCATAAACTATTGTCCGTCATTTAAATGATTGTTGAAGTAGCAATTCTATTGTCAAAGAAAAACTTTCAAGTGGCCAGCACTTATGATTAAAGAGTACCTATTGATTTCGTTTAAAAAAGGTTTGATGAAAACATAGATGTTTCGTTGCACGGATGCGTCATTGTGAGAATCAGAATGTACCTATTGGTCATTTTGCAAAACCGTCTAAATACTGATGTGTCAATTTGCGAATTGGTTAATATGCTGATGTATCATTTTACAAATGCGTCGTTATGCGATAAAAAAACAGACTATATTCTTTCCATCCAAAGGTTGCCTGGAAGGGATCGCTTCTAAGCGATAAGGCCGCCCATTGTACTTGTCACATGTAATATCTTTCATTATGTATCCGTATCTGGTGTACAATAAAGTATTTTTGTATTGTTTTGTATTGTTGTCATTATGCGTCAGGATTTAAAACCTGCCATTTTGCCAGTACATATCAATCTCTTCTCATTTTATAGGCAATGTAATTTTTTTTTATTGAAAAAAAATCCCAGTAGTTCTGTCAACAGAACAGGTGGGAGTAAACGGAATAAACATCGATTTTGTCAGGCCAAAGGATATTCAATCGCTTTGCTTATCATATATAATCCTGGGACTTTTCCACACAGCATCAACCTTCCTTCCTCAAAGTTAACCATATTTTAAGATTAGGTCCTAATGGGTAATTGGTAAACCTATCCTAATCATTAGGATATTAAACTATGACTTGAAAGAGCTGAACCACCATCATAGACCCAAGGTGAAATAAAATAAATAGTGGTTTGTAAGAAAGTTTAATAATAGAAGTATTGAAAAAATATCTCCAGTGCAATGTCAACAAAATATTAAACAATAAATTTAGTTAGGTACTAACATGACTTTACGCTATGCTAGGTTAAGTCTAGGAATAAACTAAAATTTAAATATAAATACACTAGAAGTGATCGCCAAGGGATCCTTAGCTACCGTGCGCTAAAACGCAGTGGGACCGCGAGGCTAGGCCGGCGCCCCGCGGGCCCCGGGCCGCCCGAGGCACGCCCAGGGGAGGGAATGCAGGAGTGCGCTCAGGAGGCCCGGGGATATTCCATACACACAAAAACATAAAACTGCTTGAAAGGGGTCTAGCCGCTTTTGAAGAGGAGGATGGCAACTTGTCCGAGATAGAAGTAGATGAAGTGGCGCGTCTCGTGGGTCACGTAGGAGCCGAAATTGCGGCCCACGATGCAATGCCAGGTGGGGTTGTATTTCTTGTCGAACTCTTTCTTGATGAAGGCAGCAATGTCCTAGAAAGATCAAAATTTATTCAAGTATCTTGAAATTACATACAACTTTCTTATACAATGTTGTAAATGGAATTATAGATAGATAGATAAAAAACACTATTATACCACACAAAACAAAACAATACAGGAATAAACAATAGAATAAAGGAAGTAAAAAGGGCGGCCTTATCGCTGAGAGCAATCTCTTCCAGGCAACCTTATATTATTTGTGTTAAGTAAGAAAACTTAATTTATATACATCATACCTATATTATAATATTTATATGTGTATTTTATATATATATATATATTGTAATTTATTCTTATAGCTATCAATCTGTATTTGTTAGTATGTCCCAATTAAATATTATTCTATATAACACGCCACCGTCTATACTTGTTCCAACTCTTTATGTCCATCCAAAGGTTGCCTGGCAGAGATCGCTTTAAGCGATAAGGCCGCCCATTGTACAACACATTCTTTATTTGTCTTTTTCCCGTCCAGTGTATCTGTTTTTATGGTGTGCAATAAATAATAATTGTATTGTATTGAAAGCAGAAAGTCATTTGATAGCAAAGTTATGGACAGGAAGTTCAAGCCAGAAATAGTTGTGTGACCATGAGGAATAATTAATTGTGATAACTTCTAAGCAGGATATGGTCGTAGCCACAGAAAGGAAATTAAATTGTGAGAACTTTGCACACTGTCTGTTTTGACGTTTTT
Source organism: Eupithecia abbreviata (assembly GCA_943735965.1). NCBI lineage: Eukaryota > Metazoa > Arthropoda > Insecta > Lepidoptera > Geometridae > Eupithecia > Eupithecia abbreviata. Next base: position 420,818 of record OX030995.1, read on the forward strand.
ATTTGCTGTATGCAGTGTTAAGTCTATTTCTATTTGGAATGACAAAATTTATAAAATGATTTTTGTTTTTTGTGGAATATTTAGTGCCCCTTTGAAATTTTTATTCATGGTCTTCCAAGCAAACAAGTGCATATAATCTACCTTGAAGACAGACACAGAGAATAAGATTTCTTCAGTACTCCTGATAATAAGCTTCAAGATGGGTAGGAACTGTTTTAAAATTTACCTTTTCGATGTTGAATTTCTCGAGAGCTTGAGTTGCGCAGTCCACAGCATCCTGCTGCATCTCCTCGCTCATGTCGGCATTCTTGATCACGGCCTTGCGATCGCACATCTTGACAGTTACTGGGCTGTCAAACAAATTACTTATTTGATTTATTTGACATTTATGCTTTTGAGTCCATGGAATTTCATTTTTAAACAGTCTGATGGAGAAGACTGTAGAAAGTTCCTATCTCTTTACGATTCAGTAGGCAGTGTTTATAGAATGATAGATGCAGATAAGACACGGGTTATCACCCAGTTAGCCCTTCAGAACATTCAGAGAATAATTTTGCACGCGCGAGGATATCGATTGTTTATACGGGTCCTATAAATAAATCTACAAAGGTCAGGAGTGAAATCAGAGGGAAAGAGGCGCATCCCGTTTGATACAGGGGTGAATTGCGTGGGCAAGTAGGTACCTACCTCGAGCAAGACACCTAGGTTCGCAAGGTAGGTAGGTGTTATAAATAATATACCTACATGTATCGCAATGCGACTGGAGGAACTAAATACTTGGTACCTAAACTCGGAAACGACCTCAGCAGGCTTTTTAGTGGTAATCCTTACGGAAGCACTAGCACTTATACCAGTCATCAAAAAATACGAGCTAAATTATTTTGAAGCGCGCACACTGGCCGACTGAAGACCTCGAGAAAGTGGAAATGTGGAATTCATGCCAAAGACGATTATTACCATAGGAACCAACTAGTTAGATCGATACATAGTCATTTGCAGCATATTTTACACGAATAAATTCATCAATAGAATACTCCGCCTCGTATGTCTCGCACACCATTTTGAAGAAATACGGATAAAATGAACGCTTTCACTGCTAATCCAGTTCACAGGGGCAAATATAATTACATTTAGATGAAAGAATACTCACTTTTGCTTCGGGAAATGAACAAATTCTCACGAATAGATTTTGATAGCCGGGTACTCAGTTGCCTACTTTCCAGAGGATTCTTTCACAGGCTTCTTTCAGCTAAGATTTCCACGTAGTGCGCTAGAGGGCGTTCTAATTTCAAATATCCGTGTGCCGATGCGGTCTTTATTTCCAGCCATTACTAATAATCGACTTGATTATTTTTTATTCGATTCAAATGAGTATGTTTTAATGTTACATTTTTGTTGTTTTAAGTGTTTGAGGAAGTATTTCCAAAGGTTATGCCATTTATAGTACGAAATTTAATTCCTATTTTATCTCAAATTCAATCTAGTCGATCATGTAGGTAGACCGTAGGGCTTTGGTCGATTTTTTCTAAAATGTAATGAAAGCACTGCTGACCATAGACTCAGATTCGACTGTGATTGGTTGATACTGCTGATCCGTTTCCACGTTTCTTAAAAGCCGGCACATTTGACTTGACGTCCACAAAAAACGGGATCTTCAAATTTTTTAACTAACTTAAAACACAAGGTTTTGTACTGTTAGTTCAACAAAATCACAAAAACTACAAAAAACAACTAGTGAAGATTCGTTGTAATTTTGCATAAGAAAATATTTACAATGACCTTTTTTATATTATATTTACTATGATGGTTATTAACTCTACAATGTCAGCCAGTATTCATTTGTGTCTTGGCAAATTTATATCCCGTGTATTTGTTTTAGTGTTGGACTTATTGAAAGATACTAATTGAAAAATGAAAGAACGTAACAATTAAGTAGGAACTACTAATAAATTTAAAGTCATTTAAAACGGGATATTTACCATGATTTGATTAATCTTAAATTAATCAAATCATGGTAAATATTCCGTTTTAAATGACTTTAGTGTTGATAACCATGATAGTTTCAAAAGTTTTATTACTAATAAATTTGGTATTGGGCTCTATCTATTATGATCCGGGCTGTTTTATCAGTGAAGCCAAACTGGCTAGTTTAGACATATAAGTTATACAATATTCTGAATAAATGATTAAGAATGTATGGCTTAAAAGTGTTCTTGTAAAGTGTAAGATTACCTAAGAAATCAGTCCCTTATGTAACTCCTAAAGTAGGTTCCTACCTAACCAATTATCTGATTTGTTAAGTGCATATGACCTGCCCATCTCTACTTTAGCCTCGCAATCCACATACCTAGCTCTTTGACCTTAATTCTTCTTCGAATTTAGACGTTTTTTATTCGGTCTACAAGCAAGGTGTATCAGCTTCGCGATCTTTGATATATTTTTACTGTAGAATAGTTTTTTTGTATTTTCTATTGTTAAACACGTATTTTATAACGAGGTTTTCAATAAATTAATGTAGTGCCAGTTTAAAAAATTATTTATTTATTTAAAGCATTACAACTATTTTTACAGGTATAGCCTAATACAATAGTGTAGTCAACCTAAAATAAATAACTACAAAAAAAAATTATCGCGCTAAGTCACGAAACAACCTTTGTGGTTTTAAAAACTTTGGGGATATCTGCGCGAGTAATATGGCAACACTTCCATAGGAGAGTCTTTTGATCATAGATTAATTTAATTTGGGTTTGGTGGATTCGTTCTCGCTCGATCGAAGACAGACGGACGCCATATTGTTTTATTAAAGCCGTAGCGTGCTGCGCGTTGTTGTTTTGGTTTTATTTTAGCGAAGTATAATCTGTAATTACAACTAATAATCTGTTATTTTTGTTTCAAAACTAATAAATACCTATTAATCATGTCTGGTGGAAGCAGCAGCAACAGAAATGAGTGCAGGATATACGTTGGAAACCTCCCCCCAGATATCAGGACAAAGGACATCCAAGATCTATTTTACAAATTCGGGAAAGTCACATTTGTTGATCTGAAGAATAGGAAAGGACCGCCGTTCGCTTTCGTTGAATTTGAGGATCCTAGGTGAGTTTTGTTATTGTTAGTTAGCGGCCGCGTCGTCGTCGGTTGGTACATCGGAGTTGTAAATGTTGTAATGTAGGTACGCAAGTAAATCAGGGCGATCGCGGCCGTTGAGAATGAGGTAAAATCCGTATGCAAAACAAATGCCCAACAAATATCTCGAATTTAGTGTGTAGAAATCTATTAGGGCCAAAACTGTGAACATAGCTGAAACTAATAAAATACAGGTATTATCAAGTACCTGACTGAACAAGATGTCTTTAGGGATCCCTAAGCTGCAGGGACAACAATTAATAAAAGAACAAACCTTTGTATTATAAAGTGCACAATTAATTACATTCATAAGGACTTTGATCCCTCTATTCTTAATGTAACAATCAGTTGGTAGACCACCTTACAGAAACGCCTGCCTGTGTCTGTAAATTAGTCTGCCAACTGATAAGAGGGAGTTAAGTGTTACAAGGCTCGCACAAGGTTTAATCTAAAATACAAATTAACAATGAATTATACAAAAAATCTGTATCATTTATTAGTTATCCCCGCTTAAACAGCTGAAATTAAAAGTTTTTTTAAATTTCTTTAGGCTTACATTTAAGCACTTAGACAGTTCATATTTTATACTATTCATTATTATCGAATGACATTATTGTAATTTTCACTTCAATTTTTATCCACCAGTGAAAGAAGTGAAAAAGAAACCACTAGTAGGTATGCTTATCTGTAAGTCGGTAGATTTTGAGTTGGAGCAAAACTCGTTCCAAGCTTTTCTCTTCTAGATAATCTGATATTTTGTAATAAGCCTTTTTACAAAGAATATGTTTCACAATTTTTATAAATTTATTTATTGATAATTTTACCAACTCACTTGGAGTTTTGTTGTAGAAGCGTAGAAGTTGTAAATAGATTGCCCCATTAAAAGATATACTTATGTAGTCTAGTTGTGGGCTCAGCAAATTTATTAGTTTACTTATTGTAAGATTTTCTGTTTATATAAAAAATAACATTTAATTTTATCATTATACACTGATCATCATCATCAATCATATATTAGTCTGCTGGACATAGGCCTCCCCCAATAAGTGACACAGCACCGTGTCTTCAGCTTGACTAGTCATCCCACCTGGACAGAGGGCAACCTCATTGATAAGGGGACCATTTTGATAAGACTAGTTCATACTCACATTCTGTTAAAATTCCAAACCTACCATAAGTTAATCAATGTAGAATTGTTAGACTGAAGTAATGCAGTCTTAAAATTCTCCTCAGTCTTGTGTAGGTATTTTAATGACTTTGAATTTTAATGGCATTTGTTCAATTAACATTAGTACAATAACGTGATAATAACCCTCAAGGTGACTTATCAGAAGTTATGTGAGTAGGTATGTGGAATTATGTAAATTCCAATTGAATTATCAAGAAGTCCATAGTTTTGTGAATGTTACAATATACAAATTACTTCAAAATGAGTATTCAATGTATTGAGAACAGCAGTTGTTCCATAGAAAAAACTAAAAAACAAATTCAAATTCCTTATTTAAAGTTCGGGAAATAATAAATGTATGGAACCATCTCTGGATCATTAACTTCATCAACACAGTAGAAAATAATCCTCCAAATTGGATCACAAACATACATAAAAAACACATACAGCCGAACATAGTACCACCTCCTTTTTAGAAGTCTCTTAAAAGACCCTCTCAAAGTTTCAGTAGCGTAGTATAACTTCCTGATTCTTTAAAGAGAATCCGGAAGTCATACTACTTCATTCCACGTCACTGCAGCTGATTGATGATGCAGTATAAATAAGGAAGGCCATCCTGAAGATGGATTGACTTCGAAACAAAAAAGTTCATTCTCGGAGTATGAGACGTTAAGAGTATTTGTTTGTGTCCCTCAGAGACGCAGATGACGCAGTGCGAGCCCGAGACGGGTACGACTACGATGGGTACAGGCTCCGCGTGGAGTTCCCGCGAGGGGGCGGCGGCGGCGGGCGAGGCGGACGCGGCGGCGGCGGGGGCGAGCGCTCGCGGCCTGCGCCCCGCGGCCCGCCTGCCCGCCGCTCTGAGTTCAGGGTCACTGTTACTGGACTGCCGCCGAGTGGCTCCTGGCAGGTGAGAATTAGAACGAAATTAGATGGCACGTAATCTATATTTTTAATGTCGATCGTTTCGTGTTGGCGTGAGATTCAGGTTTATATCTTTCTACAATGAAAAAACCGATGGAAAAGCAGGAAAAATTGTTTACAATTTGCGGCAAATTACCCACGAGGAGAAATAAAAAACCACAACAAAAAAATAATTTCGCTCCAACGTCTTCTGTTAAGTTGAAGGCTATACAGTGAGAAAGGCTGAACCATCCTCCATGGCTGCTGAAAGAATCAAACACTTTGATTTTCTTTTCCTGAGTAATCCTCCTGGCGCATATATCTTGATGGATAGATAACTCCCACAAAGACAATATACATACATTACAGAAGGAAATGCTGATAATCGAACATGTTCAAAGGGGCGCCCTATAGCTGTGAGCGATCTCGGAGTTCAATACAATAGATCAACACTGGCTCTTATCTTATTCCGACTTGACAACCCAGACTATTTCTTATTATTCCAGGATCTAAAAGACCACATGCGCGAAGCTGGCGACGTTTGCTTCGCGGACACATTCAAAGACGGGACCGGCGTGGTCGAGTTCTTACGACACGAGGACATGAAATACGCCGTCAAGAAACTAGATGACTCGCGATTCAGGAGCCATGAGGTAAGGACATAAAAATATGTGTACACATACATACTCCTTATGCTAAGTATTTCCCTCCTCAGTCTAATAGGACAGTGCCTCAAATAATAAATAAAACATGATTCAGTCCCTATAAATATTTGATTGAGGACCTATATCCAACACAACAGTAAGTAAGTGATATCAGGTCAGAATGCCGATGAATATTTGGCTTATATTTCTAGTTAGTACCTATGTTAAATAGCTATATTAACTGTTGTTTTGTTGGTACCAGGGCGAGGTATCGTACATTCGAGTGAAGGAAGACTACGGCGGCGGCGGCGACCGGTACGGCAGCGGCGGCGGCGGTGATAGAGATAGGTAAACATAAGTCTTAGGTTAATAATGCTATGTCACACCATGTCAAGTCATAGCATTTGTCACTTTTAAGTAATCAGGTAATCACCATTACAACACGTACTACACTACGTTTGCCGAGTCACAGTATTACTCTCTTATCCCACCCAGTCCACTGCTGAACATACGTCCCCATAGAAGGGGAGTTTTGTCTTAACCACGCTTCAACGTCAATGATCAATCACAGTTGACATTTAATAAATTAAAATACACAAATCTAAGAGTTAATTTGGAGAGGTCGATTCCTACAGAGGGGAGTTTCCCTTAGTTCAGTTCAGTTGTTTATTGATAAGAATTTTCTTAGATGTCAAACATTTTATACATTATTAAAATTTTATAATTGTGGAACTGCGACAACGGCGTCATCGTTAATGCTGTGTGAATTGTCCAGCATTATTTATTTATCTAATTTGTTATCGAAGAACTTATTCGAGTGACCTGTCTAAATGCATGTTTACGTTCCAGGTCCCGGTCGTACTCCCCGCGACGCCGCGGCTCGCCCACGTACTCGCCGGTGCGCCGCTCCTACTCCCGCTCCCGCTCGCGTTCCCGCTCAGCGCCGCGCTACTGACCACTACGGTAATGTCACCACTTCGCCTCTACCCCCAGGCTAACCCCCATATCTAGTCGTACCTCGACCACGATTCAAACTCCAAACGCGTTTCGGTATGCTTGAATTCGTTAAAAATACTTTCACTAGAACTAAATTCGAAAATTTTCTAATTCAAATGAAGAAATAAACTGTCATCTCAAGGTACCTAGCGACCTACCTTGAATGCTCCTCAAAAGAGCTTGTTGTTATTTATAATCTATTTTGGAAACACTCAATGACATATATGTTATGACAATAAAGCCTGCTAACGACTAAGCATACCGAACTCAAGTATATATATACTCCGAACGAGTTTGAGTGAAGGATTAGTTGAAGAATTATCTGAAGATATGGGGGAAGAATTATCTAAAGATAGTATTATAAAAGCTTGCTCAATCATCCAAACTGCTTGAGTAATGTTCTTCTATGACACAAACGTCACGCAAGCGTATGTCGATGACTCAACAAACTTTTATAATATGGGGCAAAGGCTTCTTGTCTAGACGGAGATGTGCGTGTTACAGCTAAGCGTCGTTATGCGTCAGTAAGGGGGCTGCTTTTCGATATTTTCTGCAATATAGGGGCTAAAAATAGTGCAGTGTATTATTTTGTATAAACCTTTTGTCAACTAGAGCAATACAATACCACACAAGAATGCCTTATCATTCTCAACCGTTATCAGCCTGTGGGGCGAAGGTCTGCCTGAGGCCTAGAAGTACGTTCGTTTCTCGCCGTGATCTACGAATATTTGTTTTTATTTCTGCTGCTAGCATTGCTTGTTACAAAGCCTACTAAAACGCACTGTATTGCTCTTGGAAACAAAAGATATTTACAAAATGCAATGCATAATTTTTAGCCCACTGTGTTGGCAGAAGATATCGAAAAGCAGCCCCTTACTGATTGTACTTGAAGCATAAAGACGCTTAGCTACAAAGCGCATCTCTGATGGAAAATAACCCTTGTGCTCTATTATGTTGAACCAATCAGAACTCAATTCAAAATCCTTAATAACTAATCTTTAGTAGTCAACATGGGGAATCCCCATAAAGAAAATACTAAACGATGGAAATATGTTGTAAAGTTTTATAATTGTACTGACAGGCAGAACCTATTTACTGTACATTATTACTCTTCTCAATCTCAAATAACTTAATTTGCGAGAGTATGGCAGTACATTTCTGGACATAGCAGCTGAGGAATCACAGGATATCTGGACTATGGTTTGTTAATACCTTTTTGAGCATTTAACAACCTAAGCCCACTGTTGCGGTAACCAAACAACAAATAATGTTTCAGTTGGTTCCTCAGACAATGGGCAATCATTTCTTCTCAGCTATTCTAAAGCTTATTTTTTTATTTTGCGTATCATTCCTGCAACCTTTTGAGTTTAAACTATCATTTAATAATCCCATCTAAAGTTGACCCCATATATATTAGGTACTATTTAAAGAAAATAAACATTTAAGTTAAGGAGTGATGCTCAGAGTATTTCACAATCATACAAGACTATCAAGGAGGTAACTCTGTAGATAACTGAGCTGTGAAAGGAAGGAAGTAGGACTCAAAACACCAAGCTTGGATTGGAGCAACTAAGGTCACAAACAAGTATTTATTACAAGAAACCCGACTGCATAGAATTACAATAACTTAATTTTCATTATTTAATCAAATAGCAAAATGGAATCCTAAAACTTATTATTAAAAAAATATATATTTTAAAATATTTTATTAAATCCTCTGAGATGTCACTCTTGTAATACAGACCATATTACAAGAGCAACATAGAAATCCACATCTAATTTTACAAACTCCTGCAGATATGAACTATAATCATAGCCAATAGAAGTTATTCATTCCTTACTTTGATCCTTCTTAGCAGTCGGGTATAAACAATCCGCTACCACCAGACACTCAAATAGGAATCTTCAATGGATGCTAATAAGGTATGTTTGTATTGACAGCTGCGGCGCGGGGGGCTCCAACGGCGGACGGCGACGTACCAATAAGATCATCTACATGTAGACTTACTCGCGAGCATGGTGGACTCTACTTTAACTATTTTGGGGTGTATTGTGGGGTGTTGTATTTAGAGACCCCTTCGCCTTATCAACTCTCTCAACTTAAAGCAGTTGTTAGGGATAAAGACAAAACCCTGCAACTGATTTAGTTTAAAGAGGTTGTAGAAGGGGATTACTTATTTCAGTAAGAGTACTTTATATAAATAGCAGGGCCTAGGAAACTGTACATAGTTTCAGACAATTGGAAAAGGTAGGCTTTTAGAGGCAGTGTTCAAAACAATGTTAGGGCCTACTAAATTGTTGTCAAGGAAGATAAATTTATCGCTCGTTTTGAAAGTTAGTTAAGACAATTGATGTGTAATTTGAATGGCGCGTCCACCTTGCTCGCACGATCGCTTTAATGGACAGTGCCCTTAATTATCATTTGACTGTACATATCGTCGATGAGACAGCTTTTACTGATGCAAATGTAAATGTGGACAAACATTCATTTGTTTCGTATTGTTGTGGTGCCCATAACAGCTTCTTTGCGGCTGTGTTAAACGTCCAGCAAAATAATAAAATGAGTCTTCCTATTAGTCATTATAGTTTTACTTAATTCAATCAATGAAATGGAGTCATTTATAATCTATCCATACAATATGCTGAAGCGCTATAGCATGTCTTGGGTACCACGCATTTGGACACATTCCTCGGTGTCTCTAGTTATTGATTTTGTCCACGTTTGCTCTGCAGCGCTCTTTTAATGTATTTATATAAATTTGACTTGCAATGATTTGATAAATTAAAAGGATTTTCTTTTGTTTCATCACTGTGGATTGGGATCTGGATGGGAACGGATGGAGTTGTGTGGCGTAGGATCGCGGATCACGGATTGTAAGGATCGGATCGGATCGGATCAATATGGATCGGATGGATGTCATAAGGATCTCATATGGATCGGATCGCAGTAGGACGCGCGCACTTCTCACTGGATACTCGGATTTTGGATATTTGGATCGTACCGAAGGATTCTTGGATGGATATGGATTTAAACATGGATTTTTTTGGATTCACGGATCTTTGGGTATGAATTACAAATTTTTGCAAAATAACTTGAGTGCACGCTCGGTCGTTTTATAACAATCACAGCTTTTTGATGTTCCGTCGAGTTGAACCTTCAGTCGAACCAAGTGTTCTGACCCGCTGACGAGCGTACCCAGTCTTACAACCAACAATATTATTACAATGGTTTTCGTACATTCTTTGGCAAGGGTAATACTATCTTCCTTTTTTCAATATTCAAAAACTGTGGTTCATAAAGTAAAAGGTGTGTCCTTTTGCTTTATGAACCACGGTTTTTTACCTCGTGTGAATCACCTAAAATTTGAAATTTGATTTGGTCTCATTTAGCTAATGTTCCTAATAATAATTGCTAACAAAATTTAAATCTAAATTCATGTAGATTACTGAAATGACTGAAGCTGAGATTCTGCTTCATATTTTATTGTCAAATTTACTTGGTCATGCTATCTCAGTACGCGATCGCCATCTAGTTGTGTTACTCCTAACAGTCATCCGTATTCTAACCTTTATTTATGTCCCTTCAATTTCGTAAATTTAGAAATAATCTTAGCTTTCAAATTGTGTTTTATTTCTTAAGCTTTTTATTTTTATTTGAACAATGTGAATCTATCACAAGCTTCTGGTACCCATAACATCATTTGGCTCATCAGGAGCTAGGTGATGCTTCTTGGAATAACCAGTATTATCAGCCAAAATACAATCTGAATGATTAAGAATCTTTCTGGATTGTAGGAGAAGTGACAAATTAAGGTTTTAATATGTACGTCAGTGAATCGGTTAATAAGCATGCTTCGGCTTAAGGATGTGTGCTAGGTGAATGAATGGACTATCTAATGAGGATATAGTTATTAAATTGTGACCCATGTTACTGTAGTATTTAGAGGCTGGACTTGCATTCCAAAGACCAACACAGTTTGATGGACTTAATAAAATTGTATATAAAAATTTATTTGTTTGATTTTGAACCCCATCCATAGAACTAAGTTTCATTACCTAGTCTGAGAATATTAATATAGGAGCAGAAGTTGTATCTTAATACATTCTAAATACACAGCCAGGACAGGAAGTTTTTTAATTTTCACTTCTCAACACTTTTAATGACCATAGTGCTTTGTCTACCTAGATCTCACGTAAGTAGGTATTAATTTCAATAGTAAGGGCTAGCATAGTCAATGTTATTTAAAACCTTGTAATCCATGTTATTTCATACAGTACTAAATTGTTCAAATTTTGAAAAATCACAAGAGGCTATTTCTTCATAAATTAAAATGGAAGCAACTCCGCTTAACGTTGATATTGCATTATTGGTTACTGGGAAAATTGCCCCTTAGTGGAATTTATATTCAAGAAATTTAAATTCTAAGGAAAGTTAAATTCAGAGATAAGAAGGTCAACTATAAATACATTTATTTACACAACACATCTTATAAAACAGCATTCACCTATTCTATGTTACAATATCTATATTCCGGGCAAATTCTCTGTACAATGTTTGTGAAGAAACCGCCCACATTAAACGTGAAATTCACTCCATTGCCGCGTCTTTTGTCGATTTGAGATCCTTCAATAAATATTGTTTACAATTATATCTGAAACTCGACGCAACGCAACTGAATTTAGTTTGTTGTGTCGGGATTTATTCACAAACATTTCACATCTAGTTTGCTCGTCTATATTGTTTATATCTTAAACCCCGAGTGTATGGCGCACGTGCCGAATGTGAGGTTCTCGTACGTGACCTGTCGGAAGCCAGCTTCTTCTATCATCGTCTTGAACTTCTCCTGGAATAAAATAAAAAACAGTTGGAATATCATCTAGTGTACCTCTTTTTACCATGCTTTTATTAGCTTTACCTGTATGTATGTATGTTTGTAACCGACTCCTTTGGACTCGATTTTGACCCACTTTGAGATTTCGTTTAAACTTAAGTAACCGATGACAATACAATAATTTGAACTAAAAAATATAAACTAAATAATAGTTTTAAAAAAAACCAAAAACTTTACAAAACTTTGTTCTAACAAGCTTTATTTTAATCAAATAATAAATAATAGTTAAGAAAACTAAAATTCCACGGTTTTATAAATAAACCGAACTAAAAAGTAGAAAATATTTTTTTAAATAATTGGTGCTGATGTGGGTATTGAGCAAAGACGCAAGCAAGAATCATAAATATCCAAAATCACCAACTGCAAGTTGTCTGACATTAATACAAAAAATACAAAACAAAAAAAATACTTTATGGGTCACTTACGTCAACCTCTGAACATACGTCTCCAAACCGTTAGTAGTTATAGTTAGGTTATGTGTTAGTTATAGAAGTTTTGCTATTCCTATTTACCGCGCCTGGCGGGCGGGATTGATCGCAGTGGTAATGTTAAAATACCTACACAGAAGGAAGCTGCCTTTCCCTTGTAGGATTATTTCTTGGGCTCTTACGAAATCCATGAGATGAGTTGGTGGGGTCGATTCTTACGCCACAGCGGGACAGGATGATGTAGTTGGTGGTACCCGCACTGACGTTTTACATTGTGTGCATAGAATAGGTACCTGGTTGGGGAACTGGCGGATGCTCTCGACGAGGTACTGGTAGGGCTTCCACTGCCCTGCCACCAGCTGGCCCAGCACGGGGATCACTTGGAACGAGTACTGGTCGTAGATCCTGAGGAATAGCGGCTTTTAATAACCATTGTATATGTATTATGTAAACCTTTCTCTTGAATCACTCTATCTATTAAAAAAACCTCATCAAAATCCATTTGCGTAAAGGGAAGAGACTTTGTTTTATACTATACTAAACGTTCTTCCAACACAAATAAGGTTCGTAGCTAACCCGCTTCCCGCAATCAATTCATCGAAATACGATAGTTTTTATACTAAAAAATCTTTGATTGCTTCGTCCCCGAGTGCAGTTGCAGGGCAGGTGCCGTGACACGTTGGCTGCTGAAATCCCACCATAATAGTTATTTTACGATTGACGCATGTGCAATGTGCATGTCAAACACGCATGAGTGGGCGCCCCCACTCATGCGTGTTTGACATGCGCATGCGTAAATCCGCACTTGCAACACCGCCGTAACATGTTTTTTCGAACGAAACGTCAGCTGTGCGGCGTAACACAAACGCGGTGTAGAGAGGCAGCACGTATGGCTTAGGTTGGACCTATGAAATGTTTACTGCATATGCACAAGATTACCAAATGTCCTTTTCTGTTTGGTGATATTAAATTAGCAGTTACGGAAATGTGAAGCAATGTCTTACCACTGCAATGTGTCGTTGTTGAGTTGGCTGAACTCTAGGCACATGAACCGTCCCCCGGGCGTCAGCACGCGGTACGCCTCCTCTAACACCTGGAACAGGAAGAGACAATCGAAGAGTCATAACTTCAAGTCTGGAACATGGAGACTTGTTAATGCTCGACTCGGGATCGCTCGGCGATGCCCATTCTGATATTACCTAAACAAATGCGTTTTAAAAAGCAAACCAATCCCTGCTTTCGTTCTGAATATAATGCTACGTTCACACGCGCGCGTTCAACTCGACATTCAACGTGCACATTCACATTCCCGAGCGTGTAAACGGTACGCCCGAGCCCGTAAACGCGCCTGTGAACGTGAATGCCGCGAATCGGGCGAGTGTCGGTTTTTTGGCAAAGTTCAAAGGATGAATGTGCGGGCGCGCCCGGTGACTGTTTTCACGCGCGCGGCGCGCGGCGCGCGGGCAGTCAGTCTCACTCGTGCTTTCGTGACGAGTGGATCTTCAACGTTGCTAAAAAAGTCGCTACGCAGTCTTTTTCTCCGTCGTTCATCATTTTGTTTCTTTTTTCCAATAAAAATAAGTTAAGCCAAAGGATATGGCAGCAACAACACCGAGATCCTCGCTGCCCGCCATGCTGGCACTGACTGACACGACGGCGTGCGTGTGAACAGCTTGAATTTTCGCCGGCCTGGGACGGGCTGCATGCCGCGCAGCCCGCCAGGCAGCCCACCGGGCTGCACGGCGTGCATGTGAACATAGCATAAACCAATCACCAAGCATGTCTGTTTGTAACCTGTGTAGTGATTGGTAGTTTGAATCATACGTCGTTTTGGTTTGGAGTAGTGCTACTTATTATGTGGAACTTGATCTGAATTAGACTTCCTGACTTATTATTTATTCGTAGGTTTTAAACACAAATTCAAATGACAAATAAACAAATGCGAAAATTTGGATGGATTGAAATTTTCTATAGAGGTAGATGTAGGTACAGACTTGGAATGAGTTTTATTCAATAAATCAGTTCTTTCTATCATATGGGAGCTGATTTATGCCGCTGTTGGCGTGAACCCACGCACGCTGTTATAGACAAATACCTACCTAGTCAGAATTAGATTATTTCAGCTTCCCGGAGTGCCCGGTCCCGCGGCGCTGTGGGATGTCGATATAAAATCATAGTCATATTCGCATTAATGTTTGAATGTATATGAAATTAAATGATATACCAAAAACTTTCCATATCGGCGGGACTTGAACGTTGATCTGATCAAGCGTAACCCTGCCCCTAAAGTCTAGGGCTGCGTGCGACCGCGCCTGCATACGCCAAGTATCTACACATTGGCCCAATGTGTACAGGGGTAATAGGCTCTCTGCGTATTTCGCTCTTATATGTACGAAGTTTAGCAACGTCAAGGGTTCCAAGAAAATTATGGTGCTTTTGTTACCTTATCCACATGAGTGCAGTTACGTATCCCGAAAGCGATGGTGTAGGCTGTGTAGCTGTCGTCAGGGAAGGTCAGCTGCTCGGCGTTCTGGCACGCGAAGCCGATGTCCACGCCGGTCGCCGAGGGCTGGAGCCCGAGCCTGGAAACAACAATATTCTACTTTTCATTTATGACGCTTCTACAACGTTAACGTACCTACCGATCAGCATGAACAGAACATAGCATCGTAAATAATAATAATCGTTTATTTCAGGCGCATAATACAAAATTAAGGTGAAGTCTCTTAACACAACACTTTCAGTGCACACGACGCGCTCTTCGAGGAGCTGGAGCTGCGTGGGCGGCGCGCACGTTCGAGTGCACCGGTTAGTCATTGCAGGGAATATCTTTATAATGATCTTGCCAGGTCTTGGTCAAGACAAATCCCAGTACAAAAACAATGCATATCTTATTTTTGTACTGGGATTTGACTCAAGCAGACTTACACAATGCTATAATATCACGTAAGGCAGTGTGTAGTAAGTCTATAGAAACGTCGGAAATTTGAAACTTAAAATGCAAATGTGTGTAAATATAAATTTAAGCCGTTCGCGACGTAAGTAAGAATCAACCGCCTCCCCAACTCAGCCCGACTGTCGTAAGAACTGAAAGGGCCGCACCTTGTGTTGTTGCCTCTCTTAACACCTCCACTGCGAATACTGCGATCACAACTTTTATAACGTACTAAGACTTCTATTTACTATTTATGTCTGGTTACTTATTAATAAAATCCATCTTCTAAATATGGTGATTATAATAAAACACTTTTATTTAGGGCAGGCATATCCAGCAGCAGACATAATGAGTGCTGATGAGAAGTAAAGGTATAATTCGTTCAGTTCATGTAATTAAAACCTTTAAAACTGCATAGGTACCTTGTTGCCCTGAGTTGACCCACATCCAACATTGCCTGGTTGATATCACAGATGGTGACGGACGAGCGCTCATCTGAAGTACTCTTCTGGTTCTGCAGGTACTTTATATATCTGAATGCTATATCGCCTGGAATGTATTACATGTTTAATCTTTAGTTATATCATAATATAATATAATCCAAACAGTATCAGATATTTCTTTTGATTTTGGTAGATCTTCCAACACTGGCATAAGAATAAGCCAGCGTTGACTTAAGGGGCCTCCGGAGGGACGAATGCTTCATACAAACGTAATACCAAAATTATTTCTAATTCAAGCATATTTCCACTATAATATTGCATTAATTGTATTAAAATAGTATTTATCTAGTTTCCCAAATTGTTTTTTTTTTTCAAAATACTTACCTAAAATGAAATGAAAGCCAATCATTTTGCAAATTTTTATGCGAAAATGGACATGTTTTCTTGCTATTTGTTTCGTATTAAAACATCAATATCTTTCGTTTTATTTATTAAGGAACATAGCTTATATTGTCTAGTAACAGAATAACAATACTTTGTGAAGAATACAAAAAGTTTTCAGTCATAATTTTTGGTATTACGGAACAAACCAAATTTTGAAACGGCTAATATTGCTATCGCGCACGCATGTGGCGCGGCGCAAGGGTTAAACAGGGACAGCGATAATCGGAGCGATTTTTGCAAGCGAGGGTCGCCGGACCCTTAAAGGAGATAAACATTTTCTTCTATGATATGAATGTTCTCTCTTTAGTTATATTATAAGCCTTTTCAGAGATACTTATTGGTTGGTTGCCTTTAATAACACCATGACCATATGCATGTTTTGTATGCAGCAATACTAGAACATTTTCAACCACCATGTTTATTCTATACCTACTTACTTACTATGCATAAAGGACCAACTGGAGTCCAAATGCAGAAAAAGGTTTACCCCCACCTGAACCTACTTATCACGAGCCATAAATAGTTCATGTACAAAGCCAAAACTTCAAAAACCTTGCCTATTTTACCTACCAGTGCCTCCAGCCATATCCAGCAGCTTGGTCCCGGGGGTGGGAGCCAGTCGGTGCATCAAGATATCCTTCCACAGCCTGTGCACTCCAGCTGACATCACATCATTCATCAAGTCGTACTTGTCTGCCACTGTTTCGAACACATCGTGAACTGGAAAATAATAATAGAATAGAAAAAACATTTATTTGGACACAGGTACAAAATACAATACAACATAGAATAAACAAACAGAAGTTTATCATGGGGGTAAGTGACATAAGTGATGTTAAGAAAATAAGACTACCTACATGACCCTGCACCGAAATAAGGGTTGGCTCAGCATGTGGTGAACATTTTTATTCAACGCTGTTTTTCAGCCAAAGACCGTAAATGTTTATTGGACGACAATTTGATTATGAGATGGTGTATTATGATATTACTTGTTTAATTTTAATGTGTGAAGGATGTACACGAAGACTTAAGGAAATTTCATTCAT
This sequence comes from Eupithecia abbreviata, assembly GCA_943735965.1. Classification (NCBI taxonomy): domain Eukaryota; kingdom Metazoa; phylum Arthropoda; class Insecta; order Lepidoptera; family Geometridae; genus Eupithecia; species Eupithecia abbreviata. Next base: position 437,843 of record OX030995.1, read on the forward strand.
GCATAAGAGGAGTAGGAGGTAACCTTTCTTCCATTTCTCATCTTCATCAACAGTTTGGAAACCAAAATGAGTCTGCTTTTGATGATTTTCTTTCGGAGCTCCTTCGGTGCTGAAAATTCTGTTGGTGAGCCGCTGAACCGGCCTTCTTGTATCGGTCATTTTGAATATCGCTTTGCGTAGCGCCATTATTTATATTCTAAATTCCTGATAGAATCAAAGATAATTAAATTACATACAGTACAGGGAAGAAGAAAGTAAAATATAAATGAGGTAAATAAAAGATTACAGACAGACTGGTAACTCTGGTAAGGTTATTTTACTTATTTTTCTGAAGAATATGACAATCAGCTGATTGCTACCAATTTTTTTTTCAGAAATTATCTGTCAATGTCAAACGCCCGAGATGAGTGTCCGTTCCGTTCGTATGGTGTAGCGTGCGTGTAGCGAAACGTAAAAGCAAATGCACTGACTACTCAACTCAGGGATACTAAATAACTGATACTTGATACAATATAAGCTAATCCCAGTAATCCCTCTCACCCCACTGCTGGACAAAGGCAGAGTGAGGTAGCAGCCCAAGACATTGGGAAGGTCACTCTTGGTCAGGGCTCTTGACTTTGTTTGAAGGCCCCACTGAAAACTTCTATAACTCTTATAGGAGTGGAGCGAGAAATGCGAAAAATGACTGACATGGAACTTTTTGTGATAGTAGGTAAGATGATCTTAAATCTAGCCGCGAATTTTTTTCAGGTCTTTAACCGAGCCCGCTTCAAGGAAGCACACCATCATCAGATCGAGGTGAAGGAGCGGATCCTCCGCATACTCTGGCTGCAGGGTCAGCTGAGTCAGGGTCCGGTCATGCTGGTGAATGCTGGGTCTGCGATCTCTGCAAGCATCATAAACTGAAGGCAGACCTCAGGTGGTCTACCGCGACCCCACGCTGCCCCCGCGCCTCTGCGTCGTGTTGCCAGCCATCTCGAACGGGCCTGATCAAACTGACGATGATTGTATACTTGTGTTGCCTACTCCAAAGTGAAGGCAGCAACCACCGAGGTGGGTACCTCTTCTAGTTTGGTCATTTTTAGACTTAGAACGACTTTTCCCATGTCATGTTTAGACATAGAACAACGTAAGCCCACCTTCGACAAATAATTACTTTTTCGCTTCTCTTGTTCAATAAGTTGGGTCATTATAGCGTAGCTCAGTGGGCGTAAACTCAAGTACGCCCACTATACGCCAGTATGCCGTGGATTTAATTATTTTTTCTTGTTAATTTAAGTCTGAATTCATCAGCCAGTACAAAATATTCATTGTCTTAAAGACTCGACTTTTTAGTATTCCATTTACGAAAAAAATACATTTCATTTGAATTTAGTTTCGAAAATGGAACAGAAAGCGCCTTCTTAGTGATGATAGAATATTTATAAGAAGGGTTATTCTTTCTCCATGGTAGAATGCGTAGGTAATTACTTCACGTTGCGAAGACACAAAAAAGTTTATATTAGCGCGAAATCACTAAAATTTTTCGGTCGAAACCACGTGAATTAATACAAGAGAAGTGGAAAAAGAGTGTGCAATATGAAGGTAAGTTTTGATTGTATTGTTTTCGCAATCGAAGTGAAAGTAGAGTTTTTAACTCGGGTCAAACCGATATACCCATTATAACTCAATCTTGTCATCAAAAATATACTATTGTTATTATAATGCTTAAGTCCTCACACTCGGGGTAGTTTTAAACAAATCAAATAATATTTAAAGTTTATCGGGATATAAAAAATTGTTTTCTTATATAATAACTTTTCGCTAGATTACGTTGAACACTCGAATGACTCTTCCCCACCGAAGTTATGTTTTGACCGCAAATAAACAAACAATAAGTCATTAGTTCCTGGGTCTATTATGATGATGAATGCCCCTGCATTTCCTATCCATGTCTCAGTACCTACCGATACCCACTATTAGAAACGACACAATAGTATATTATATTTTATATAAAATAGTATATTATATTTTATATAAAATATAATCTACTATTAGAAACGTACGTGTATACCTCAAACTCAAAATAATGTATTTCTTTAGGCTTACAAAATAAGCACTAAAACAACCACATATATTTCTATTATATAAATATAGGTATTATTAGTCTGCGATATTTTTTATCAATTCAATTCTATTCGAAACCTGAAAAGATCATTCCCAAAAATGTTAAGTGAGGTCATAAACATAATTCATAAAGTTGTGTTATTTGAAAGATAAAATACCATTAAATACGATTTATTGAGCATTTTTGAAAAACAGTTCTTGATCATCCATCAAGTATTTTTTAATCGAAGAATCTCGACTTAATAAATCAGTCCGAACTCCGAACTTAGGCCAATCAACGAGTGCTCAAAGTCAGGCTTGGGTGAAACAGTCGAAAGCAAAGTTAAGTTAGAGTTCGGAACTTTGTTTGGACTAGGATAAAACTTAGGATAAAAGTCCTCACCCCTGTGAGCGTTTTTATGCTTGATGGTAGATATTACTTTGAGACGAATAGTTTCCTAGGTTTGGCAATGTCCCACCAATATCTTCACGAGTTCTTCAGGCCTCCTAGTCATGCATGTTACCCTAGCTAGCGACGTACTGTACCTAATAAACAATTCATTACCGAGGTTATTCAAACGTTGAAGGTTAGCGTTATTTATTACACTTATTACCACACCTACTGGCACCTACTGAACGATTATAGTAGTTAGTATATCCATGATATTCTTAAAAGTTTTGGCACTACTACGTTGAACAGCCCAGTTTATAGAAAGTTTTCATTCATAGATAAATTGGTTATTGTAAACACGCACTGATTTTCTTTTAAAACAATATTTTTTCTTACCACTGTACTTATCTACTTACCCAGGTATTCTTTCAATCAAAAGTTCTTGATATCAAAGCGAGACACATGTTTTTGGTAGCTTATGAAATTACTGACTTCAAGTCCTAAACCAACACGTGGTAAAGGAATTTTAAAATAAAATAAATATGAATATAAATATACTGCCTATTGCTTTATCAGACCAAATATTATCAAGCGACTAGATAGGCAAGTGATTGAATTGAAATCGCCATATTGTTCCAATCTATCATTCTATTATAAGGATGTAAAAATCAGGGTCGTGGCTTGCCCTAGGCTTGTCTATGGTCGGGGAGTTCTTCGAACGAATGTAAACAATCGAGTGAATAACCTACAAAAAATCACGACTGATTTTTTGCAGGTAGATAAATTAGTCCTAATTTCTCTGATTTTGTTGCGTTAAACAATGATGTGGTAGAGCTTCAATATAAATCTCAATCGGATATATTTTTATTACAAAATGATTGTCATGCTTGGTGCTGCCATGCTTACAAAGTTTCCCGAAATATTTGTAAATCAAATTTAAATATTGTCTTTAGTCGGGTATTTTCGGGGTGTACTACGAGTAGGTTTTGTTTAAGAGAACAATAAAACAAACAATAAAATATCAATTGTTTTGTTGACAATGTTTTAAGATCTTGACCTTTGATTAACCCCGGGTATCAATCCAATACTGATCTACTTGTTTACTACGTATTATAGGTGTATCAAGCAACTAGTTTTTGCCCGCGGCTTCGCAGGCGTTGTGTCTATGAAAAGGTTTAAAGGTTATTTCTATACCATTAGAACTGTTCCATTAGATAAAACCTATGTTTTTTTTTTTTTTTACCTAGCCTATGTTTATTACAGACTTAGAATTGCATATAATTATACGAAATTTCAGCCTGATCCGCAGTAGTATAGCCGGACAAGTAACAAACATCCATCCATTTATCTAAACATATCAACCTTTTGCATTTTTCGCTCAGCTTAGCTTGGCGCTAGCTTGATGATGCTGTGTGGCTAGTCCAGCATTATTTAGTTAATTATTTATATTATTAGTACAATGGATGATGGGAACCACACTCACCAGCACCAGGGTGCTTGCCAACTCTGGAACAGTTCCAATATCACTTTCAATCCTAAGTTATATTTTGTAGAATTGGACACTGAATGCGTGAAGAGCATTATTGCGATCGGATTTAGATGGAATCTTTTCTCGAGTCATTTTTAATTAAATAAAAATTAACATCTTTTCGCCCTGCGACGGTAACGTTATCCCAAATTCAACCTTTCTTCAAATTTGACTTGGCTAAATGCATATTTTGTATGCCTAAAGAACTAAAGGAATTTGAATTTTTTTTTTGAGTTTGGGATAAGGTTACCGGCCGAGGGCGAAAAGATGAGATTGGGGCTGGACCGTTGAGTGGTATGTTTTAAAGTAAAGTAAAAAGTAAAGTACCTAAGTAAAAAGATTTTTATTTTGTCAGAACAGAGACTTTTATAAATTAAACTTAGATTAACAGAAGACAGAAACTGACAAAATCGGTCTCCACTCAGCATGTGCTATGGTAGAGCAGATCGTACCATAGCGCTGGTCTTCCGTGGAGACCATGGTGCGCAAGGTGGCCTAATACAACAAGGAACAAAACTACTGATCTAAGCAGTGAGTGAAGATACGTTACGTTGCGAATGATGATGAATTTGTAATTCCGATCAAGATTGGAACTGTTTTAATCCCCTGACACATATAGTGTATTGTGTGGTCTGTGGTGTGTGTGTGTGGTGTGTTGTGTGAGAAGAAGCTAAACGGATGAGCTGATTTTGTTTGAATATTGACTTGCTGGATACTTAAGTTTGTTACCTACAGTAGAAGAGCTATGCTCGGAGTTTCTCTGAAGGATAGGATTCGTAACGAATACATCCAACAGAGAACCAAAGTTATTGACATAGCTCTAAGAATTAGCAAGCTGAAGTGACAGTGGGTCGGCTACATAATTATGTCGAAGAACCGACAACCGCTGGGGTAAACGTGTTCTTGAGTAGAGACCACGAATTGGTAAACAGCAGTGCATAGGCATAGGCTATGATGAGTAGGAACCTAGTGGCTATGTTTGAAGAAATCGGTGCATTTAACAACCGTTCTTATGATATGAGGGCGTAGATATCGGCTGGAGTTAAGATATACGAGAGAAAGGTGTGCCATTATAAATCCATCACGCTTGGCAGGTGGATCACAGTGGGCAATGGGAATGTTAAAAATACAGAAAGAAACTCTGACACTTGTAGGTTCCCATAGTCAGCTCTTACGACGTTCACGGGCTGAATTAGAGGGGTCGATTTTAACGCCGCGACCGTCACGGCCAAAATGACTTTATGAAACAATAAAAATTTCAGCGCACTTGCATTTCTGTTCTGTGTTTCTGCGGTACTTACCCTATTATTACTGACAATAACACAAAAACAATTCAGAGATAAAACAATAAGGCTCTACATTCGTCTATCGGATTTCAGATAGAGCAGTCAACATAAATCTGAATCTTTTATTATACCTACTTATTATTATATATCAAATTAGGATTTTTTACTAAATCAAATGACTCAAAGACCGGAAGTCTTTGAATCAATATTAAAACAACAAATATCTCGCTAGTATTCTAAAAATATAAATCTAAGCCCTTGAACCATGAAGATCTGTTTTATAGTGTTGTGCGTGATTCTAAGTCAACAAAGCATGTGTCATTTGCACGTAAGTACCTAAATTATTTACATGTTCTGCCTGTTCTGCGCAAACAAGAAAATAACGCGGAGCATCTTATTATTATACCGAGACGTAGAGGATTTACGAGGCCAAGACAGGCCAAGGACACTCTGGCGCGATTGGGTATTTGGAACTACTATAAGTACATTGTATTAGAAGACAGAACATACAATGTACTTATAGTCTTGGAGAGTGGCAGGTGATAACACCGGATAGAAAGAAATGGGGAAGCCTTTGTCCAGGAGTGAGGAAGTACACATACAGAAGGCTCTACTTTATTAAACGGGTTTATAATTATTCCATTTTTGGCCTGTTTTCCCTTATGGGCATTGATTAGATTTAGAATAAAGGTGCAATTTGAATTATCTGTACCTACTTACAAGTAGATATTTCTATTGAAAATGGGGTCCACTTAAGGCTTTTGTCGAGTACCGAACGCTAGTATTCAGTTGGTAGGTAGACCGCTTTTATCAGAGTTTTTAAATGACTCATGCGATTCCTCGAATTAGGAATTGAATTTATTTTTTTCAATTGTTATCCCGCGGTGCGGTGCAAGGCCCAACTAAGTACGTAACATAGATGCTGAAAAGCGCGAGCTCGTCAGCACACTCACTGTTGCAGTTGGTTCCCGCGTGTACCAGTCAGTACCCATCTTAGTATGATTCTGTTATTTCAGCCCAGTGCGTTCAGGGGGGCGTGCAGACAGTCCTGAAAATAAAAACGTTTAATGCGAGTAAATGCAGCAGCGGCTGCTGACAGGACATTATGGCGTTACTTAGGGGTCGACCTTCCACGTTCAGCTGTAGACAAGCATCGTTTGATGATGATGAAAGCTAGGCAAAGGCCCTTGGTTCAATATCAGTCACTATTATCTCATACCCGGCCAGGTGGGTTATGTTTTTCGAGTGTTTCGATGATATCTGATACTCTTTATTACCTGGAAGCATCCAAACGACTAAATCGATTTTAATAAAGGTATTCTAGATCTAGTCTGGTCTTCTATAAGGTTCTTAGCTACATTTTGTAGGCCCTTCCCCTCGCATTTATCAAAAAATAAATATCTAAAAGAGGGGACCGAGCTAGTTTTTTAATAGTTTTAATAATTAAAACTATTAAAAAACTAGCTCGGTCCCCTCTTTTAGATTGAATTAATTGATTGCGAAATTTGTCGAACTTAATTTCTTTAGGAGTAAGATAAATGATAAGATAGGCCAATAATTGTTTCTACATGATCAAATAAAGGACAGTATAAAATAAATATCTCTATATTTCTGGGGGATTTACTTTCGGAGGCTGGCATCCCAAATTTTCCCTGTATATGTAAAGCGTATATAACCAAATTTAGGTCGATATAAAAGCGATCATGGTCGGAATTTTCTCATTTTACTTCGTGCTAGTAAGGGGCTGTTCAACACGAAAACTTAATATCACGTATTTTATTTAGGTAAGTCTTCAAAGGGCTTTATAAAACCTAGCTCGAGCAGGGTTAAACAAATATTGATGTGTATTCTACCAGCAGCCTTAAATATATGTACATGTATACTACATACAATTGTTTGCTGAACTCTCTGGAAAGAAAGTACCTACGTCTTTTTAATGGTAAAATTACAAAAAGCAAGCAACCATCTAAATTAATGCTTTCTTAAAAATTATAATTACTTTAGAACCAAGTTTGAAGTCCTTGTAAAAGTCATCATGGTCGGAATTTCACATTTTATTTGGAAAAATCAGTTTCTTGGTTCACAAAACGACAATTAGCTATCTCTTAAATTGTATTACTAGACGTGGGAGCAACCTCTTCGTTCTCAAAGGATCCGGCTCAGTTGCCGGGCCGCGTCTTTGTTCCATAAAGGGATTCGACCTGTACAAAGGCCCTTCTGGGAAAGCTTCCATTACCTTCTGTTGTAGCTGCTTAGATTTAAGTTTGTGTGTTGACAAGTTGGTGCTTAAGTGTGCAAGTGTACTAAGATAATGGGTGAGTGTTGAGATTGTTCAAGAGTTGAAGTCGAGCGTAGATACTTAATTGTGAGTGCCCAGTAAACACTTTGTGTGCCCAAGTAGAACAAAATCACCCTATGCCGAAGTTATAATTGTTGATTGCAAGATTTGCAAGGATGATATAAGCAGCCTATCTTATATCCCAAGGTTATTTCTCTCCCTCTAGGAAATCTTCCATCACCTATTTGTAGATCGTTTTCGTTTGTGAAGACTTGACTAATTCATGAATCAGAATTTCAGAATCAAATACGTTTATTTGTCGTAAAGCATAAATACCTATTTACATGAAATAAACCGTTACTTAATATAATACAATACGATATATGGTATATTATTCACGATGATAATATATTACGATTTAACTTACATAGTTTTAGCTACAAAATGGTCCCAACTCAGCGTATGCAAGTGTTAAAAAAATACTGCGCTGGTCTGCTGGGGCCACAAGGGGTAAAACAAATTAAAATACATATATAAAAGCGAATGACTTAATCAGAACATGAATCTGAATCGAACATGAATCGCAGGCGGACCTGCGACGCAGGAGGTTGCGGGTTCGATTCCCGTCTCGGAACAATTGTGTGTACAATCTGCAGGATATTTGTATACGGGTGTTCTGGTCGTTTTCTTTTATTATTATTATATTATATTAGCCCGGAGTGTCCCACTGCAGAGCAAAGGCCTCCCCTCCGTCTTCCACTCGTTTTCGTTTTCTATGTATAATAAAAAAATATCTATCTATGTAATGTACCTATTCAGACCTATTGTATTATGAAAATCAGTTATCTAGTACTCATAACACAAGCTCTGCTTACCATGAGGCTAGATAATGCTGTGTGAATTGTCCAGCATTATTTATCCCTTCAAATCGTTCGCATTATTAACTCTCTGGTATTTTTGTTATTTAAATAAGTTTTTAATTTTAGTTGTTTTTATAATATTATTAATAACTGTTAACTGTGTCAACCAGCAATTAAGGCTTATTTTATATTTTTGTTATCAGCCGTCCACCATGGTGAAGACAGTCCTCAACTCGGAGTACCGCGGCACCCTGGTGCACATGTCTGTTCCCGCGGAGGTGTTCCCGCGGCCTGATGGGAAGCTGTGCGCCAGAGTCGGGGCCGCTGTACCGGTACACTGCTGTGCTGATGAGGAGGTAAGTAGGTTTCCACCAGGGGCATGACCAAAGACACGGCGAAAACAAAAGTTTTTTTTATAATAAATAAATAAATAATGCTGGACAATTCACACAGCATTATCTAGCCCCATCGTAAGCAGAGCTTGTGTTATGGGTACTAGATAACTGATATACATAATACAATACATTACATAGATAGATATTTTTATTTTTATTATACATAGAAAACGACCAGAACACCCGAAACAAATATCTGCAGATCATACACACATTTGTTCCGAGGCGGGAATCGAACCCGCAACCTCATGCGTCGCAGGCGGACAAGAAAAAGAATCATTACAATAACATAGCATAATTAATTTGTCTTACATTCGGAAATAAGTCCTGTAGGTACATAATGTTTATGGATGCTTTGGCCAGATTCAAAATCAAAAATATTTATGTCTTTCGGCTTACAAAATAAGCACATAGACGAGTGTCAAACTTAAGTCCGTGAAATGTGCTACTTAGTTTACATATTAATGATCGTTTTAACTACGCATAAGAAAATAAATAATATCCCGGAGAACGTCAAAACTACTTTGTATCCCGCAAGAGTGCATGCAAAGCCGCGGGCAGCAGCTGGTACTTAGATAAGGTACTAAGACAGTTACTGACCTAAATTTTGTCCAGGTACTGGAACGGTCGAAGACGACGCACCACTACGCCGACATCTTCACTGACGAGACGCTGGCTCCGCTGGGAGAGGTGGCCTACGTCAGAATCGACGACCAAACTGCTGAGAAGGTATGTCTACGTCACCCTAGTCCATCTTTAGTCTGTCTCTGTCTCTGATAGCTTGGGGGTTCCTGTTGACCCGGCAGATTCAAGCGCATACAAACACACTGCCTCGCATTATAAAAAAATATAAAAATCTTTATTTAGAACATGTTTACATAGGATCATAGATACAAATTGAAACGATGCGATGGTTTCTTTTTCACTTTTTCCACTAGTGGACAAAAAATTTAGTAAAATAAATTTATTTGATAATAATTTAATGTATAAAATATGACTTGTCTAAGTGCTTATTTTGTAAGCCTAAAGAATAAATTATTTTTGACTTTGACTTTTGATGAAACTTTACAAACTGTGTGGTGATGTCAACGCCCAACTCCTAGATTTCTAAATAAATTAAAAATTACATATAAATTATTAGGCCTATTAGATTTTTTTTTTTAAATTTTTAACCGTCTTTGAAAAGGTTAGGTTAGGTTGGTTCTATGTTCGGCTGTATCTATGTATTTTCGTCGTCTAGTTACAATCCTATACTCGATCATATTCAAATTAATTTTTTTTGCTCATATTCTTACACAATAATGGAACTTTCGATACCTATTCTACTCATAACAAGTCCTACAAGCCAAACTTCGGCCACGGCGCGGAGACCCCAGTGGGGTCCACCATGCTATTTAACACTTAACGTAACGCGCGTTATCAACGTTATTACGGTAATTTTAGCGCGATTAACGCGTGTTTAGGCGCAATTTAACGCGAATAACGCCTTTTCACAAGCTATTCGCGTTAAAATGCGACTTAATAAATATTTCTTGTGCGTTATCCGCGCTAGAAATACCGTAATAACACTGATAACGCGCGTCACGTTATGTGTTAAACAACATGGTAGCCCCACAGACTCAGGTGTCAGTTCTGTCACAGGTGGTGATCAACTACAACCGCTCCATCCTCGTGACGTCATCGGACGGCCGCCTGGCGCAGTGGCGCTGCGCCCCCACCTTCCGCTCAGACAACCAGTATATAGGTTAGTATATTGTGCTCTTTCACGCAAAAACTACCGAATGGATTTTGATGAAACTTCACAATAATATATATGTATGTAATAGCTTACATATCATAATAACATATAGGCTACAATTCTTAAAGATTTATATTGTATATTATCCAAAATATCTATCACCACGCGGGTGAAACCGCGGGGTGCAGCTAGTCTGAAATAAAATGATGTTATTTTATGTTATTTATTTATAGGTGGCGCGCCGGTGGTTAGCGCAGACGGGAGACTGCTGTCGCTAGTCACGGCGAGGCAGACCAACGACTATGCTGTAGTCAACATACAGGTATCGTTTTTTTTAACCGACTTCATAAAAAGAGGAGATTCTCAATTCGACTGTATTTTTTGTAATGTTTGTTACCTCAGTACTTTGTTGAACCGATTATTAGCTGGTACTTCCCGTTTGTGGTCTCATTTCAATTTGGTCCAGTTCTGACTTTCTGACTTAGAGAATTAAACCAAAGGATTTAATTTGCATTAAGTATGTGCGCGACAAATGGACGGATAACGATCCGAGAGATTAGTATATATCTCGCAAAGCTAGTTTTAAACGAAAGGTTTCGAAGTCGCATAAATCATATTATTATTATATTATTTTGACGACCGATGTGGCGCGGTGGGCGAAGGTCCGCCTGCGACGCAGGAGGTTGCGGGTTCGATTCCCGCCTCGGAACAATTGTGTGTACGATCTGCAGATATTTGATCCGGGTGTTCTGGTCGTTTTCTATGTATAATAAAAAATATCTATCTATGTAATGTATTGTACTATGTATATCAGTTATCTAGTACCCATAACACAAGCTTTGCTTACCATGGGGCTAGATAATGCTGTGTGGATTGTCAAGCATTATTTATTTATTTATTTATTTTATTACAAATCGGTACCAAACCTACCTAACTAAAGAGTTTTTATGGAACACACGAAAATTTAAGCCTCTCAAAATGGCTCTTTTTCGTAAGTTTCTGACTAGTTTCTAAATGAATTCATAATTATTTATTATTGTAAACGGACCTACGTAATAATAAGTCTGTACCTGTCTATCCGCAGGGTGTGGGCGGGTACTTCGAGACGGGCGCTCCGTGGAAGGTGATCAGCTCCACGTCGGGGCTCCTGTACGCGGACCGAGTGCTGCCCTCGCGCGACGCACTCCGCGACTATATCGCTTCGTTACCGTCAGGATTTGTCTCACACGATGGTACGGTAACTTGGAATATAGCTCTCTCTGTCTCTCTTATGAATTCAAACCAGCCAGGGGCTTAAGAGATCCCAAAACAGTATTTAGTGGTTATTAACACTACAGTCATTTAAAACGGGATATTTACCATGATTTGATTTTTGTGTTTTCCAATATTTCGGCACAGTTGCATGCGCCATTATCACGGAATAACTTGGAAAACTCAAAAATCACATCATGGTATATATCTCGTTTTAAATGACTTTAGTATTTAGTGGTCACCATCACATATTTCGATTCTTAGGCCAAGATAAACAAAACTACTTTAGAGGCAAAACCATCCATACATTTGTATTATTCAGATAACAAGTATGGATCCATTTATTTGGCCATTTAATATAATTATTGGTACCATCTTTGATTTAAAAAATAAATTTCCTAATATAATTAATAAAAGATGGCGCTAGTTTCACAGCAAGCCATTTTGTTACTGTAAATGTATCTTACGATTACGAGTTAAAGCCCGTATTTGTAATTATTTTTGTGCAGTGCAATACCGGTGATGCATGTATGTGCTACGTCCTTAAGTAGATAGTAGTTTTGAAATTTGTAAATGCGCCCTTTATCGTAATCTTCTACAACATAACCTTAATTTATAAGCACTAATACAACGAATATTTAAGGCGTTTATTCACCTATTTGTCCCAAGGTTTCAACAGGTTCACACACTGTCGTGGTCGTTAAATACCCGTTGTATTGGTGCTTATAATGTGAGAAATAAATAAAAAATACCCCGACGTATTTTCACTAGAACCCAATAGATGGCGTTATGAGTACTAGATGAGTACAATTATAATAATGAGTACAATTATAATAATGTGTTCAGATCGCCTAAGTTTAACATTATAAACCTTGTCCGCAGGAGCCCTAACTGTAACGCCGGTGGCGCACGCGCGCCGCCCGCCGCGCCTCGCGCTGGTGGCGCCCACCGGCCGGCAGGTGGCGCACACCATACTGAGCGAGGACGTCTTAGTAACGGACGTGGAGTACTTGTAGAATATTAAGTCAAATGCAATACAGTCATTCTTCAAAAGCTCTAACGGGATGGTGCAATTACGTCGCTGGTAGCGCCCACCGGCCGATAGGAGACAGAGATCGATCTAAATAATTGTAGAAGAGAGTATTTGTAGAACATGGATGAATAGAAATGTCGCGGTTTTTTTTTTCAAAATAAAAAGTTCAAAATGAGTCGAAAATATTGTAAAGAGGGCGCTTTGCGTGGGGCTGTCAGATTAAAGTGGCATAGATAGTTTAACATTGAAAGATCTGCGGCATCTATTGAGTTCTAGTAAAAATATGTCATCATCATCAGACCTTGGTAGTCCACAGCTGAACATAGGCCTCCCTTTATGCGCGCCATAGCGCCCTGTCTTCAGCTTGCCGCTTCCAGCATCTACCTGCAGTCTTTCGCAGGTCGTCATCCCACCTGATTGGAGGGCGTCCTACACTAAGTTTTTTATTTTATAAAAAAAAAATACCTGGCTTGAAACGTAAACTATATGCACACAAGAAATTTATTGATAATTTGAATAAAAAATTTATTGTATAATTTTTAATTGATTTGTATAATTTCACATATTCTAATCGAATAATTACCAATTGAATGATACCATCTAATATACTTAAGTATATGTTAAGGTATGTACTATTTGACGTGTAATATTTTTGTTTACCAATAAATTGAACTATGAACTATGAAATAATACCGTTTACCGAGAATACGAATTTATTTATTATCACATCACACATTGTGAAACATTGTGTGATGTGATTGTTGAACATTGTATGCGTAGGTACCTACTTAAATAATAGCATTGAGTCTGACGTCATCTCTCATGCTGTCCTGCTCAGATGGAATCCGAGACAGCATGCGATGACGTCATTATTCAGCCCCATTCTATATGTACGCAGTTGTTGAATTCGTATTGGTTGATCTTACACATACTGTGTAGCCTTAAATGTATTAAAAAACTTTTTTCATATTATTAACATGTATTAATCCATTTTATTTAAACAGTAAATTATTTATAACAATAACAATAATATTTAAGAATATAATGATTATTTAAATCCACAGCCTTATTATTTACACAACCAAACAATATTCCAGTCCTAAGTACAAATACATTGTATTTGTACTAATACATAACATACCCAACCCAAGTAGTTCTCATCATACCTTAGGGTGCATTCACACGGCATCAGTTTTTTTCCCGAGTTCACACAATGTTCACATACCCGATAGTATTCTGGATCCAGTAAATAATTGCTACCAGTAGCGAAGGATCCGCAATAAACGGTTCTGCAAAACTGAACTGCTATGTGAATGCGCCTCGAGTTGAAATAAAAACTTGAGATGAAAATACTATCACATTTTGAATACAAAAACATTTATGTAAACTCACCATTTCCATCAAAAATATTATGCCAATAATACAATAAAAAATAATACAATGCATATTTTTAGCCTCTACCAAGTATGAAATTAATTAAAATAGCATTTCAATGAATTTGAACAACACAAAATTTGAACAATTAAATTTACAATAGAATATGTATAAGATATAACAATGCACATTATTATCGAAATATTTGAAAATATTAAAGACATGATTGCATATGACACCGGTGCATAAGTGATGCCGCGAAAACGAACGAAAAGTCCTAATAAAGGTTAAGGTAAATTAGGAAGTTTCTCACTTGGCCGAATATACAAACAGGTCTGATCACAACATTCACACAGATTCAGTTCGGCTTTGTGGCAGTCATTCCTAGGTGTCTATATAGTAGATAGTCAAGTTTTATGGCAGTATTTCTTAGGTACCTTTAGATACATACAGTCAAGCTTTGTGGCAGTCATCATCATCATCAGCCTATATAGTAGTCTACTGCTAGACATAGGCCTCCCCTAATGAGCGCCATAGCGCGCTGTCTTCAGCTTGCCGCATACAGCATCTGCCTGCAGTCCTTCACAGGTCACCCCACCTGGCCGTAGGGCGTCCTACACTACGTGTGGCCGTATCTCCTAGGTGTCTAGATAGAGCCTGACGAGGTCTGTCTCGGCGCACGGGCACAGCGACACGGGGCAGGCACCGCGCGCGCGCACGTGCCGGGATATACACACATAGCAGAATATATACCTGCAACAACAACATACATGGACATTTACATAGGCTTTAACGCATTTACATATTTATATAAGACTAGCGGACCTTCCCGGCTTCGCACGGTTTTAGTACGGATCTCTAACTTTTTTAAAATATAATGTAGTATCACCGGGGATAGTGTAGGTCCAGTAGTTTCGGAGCCTATTCATTACAAACAAACAAAAAATCAAACCTTTCCTCTTTATAATATAAGTATGGATAGATAGAAGTATAGATATTTGTTCTTCTTTCTGTGTAGATGACGGTTATTTGGGACACAGTACAAAGTTAACATAGTCTACCTATATACATATAGCGAGGCGCATTTTAAAACATACAAGGAAAAAATCATATTTGGTCATTTGAGGTGGTGTCACTGTCACTTAGACAAGAGTATTTAAACGGGATAAAGTAAAGTTTGGGCAATACTTTTCATATTCATATAATTTATTGTGATTTCATGGATACAGGTAGTTTCTTAGGTAAAACCCCTGTCAGGGCACAACAATTTTTGGATTCTTTCTTTTTAAACTTTTGACACTTACCCAGACACTGGCAGCACTGTGGGGATCTTCCACGCCTGCAGGCAAATAGGGCAGCGGTTCTTCACACGAATGGAACTCTCGTCTTTCTGCAAAATACAGTTGTGTTACTCGTAGTTCAGTGTTGAGGAGAGTTGAAGTTTTGTCCCGCGGCGGGATCGCAACCTACGTCTCATCATCAGACTACGGCTCACTGAGCCACTGACGTCGACAAATGATCATGTATTATGACTTACTTCTACCCGCAGCGCGCATTGTTTTCGGGATCAGAAACTGATTTGTAGGATACAAAAAGTAATCTCTATGTTGTTCCCAGTCTAGACATTCATACAAGTGTGCACTATTTCAGTCCAATCTTTTTATTGGTTTTGGGACGAAGACTCACAGCAGGCGGCGGCGGCGCGGGCAGCGCGCTGGTGTCGGCCTGCGCCCGCCCCTCCCACCAGCGCAGGAACTGCACCGCGAAGGCCCCGTACTCCACGCCGCGCAGGACTAGCCCGCCCAGCAGTGGGAATGTTAGCATTGCGGACCTGGAGGAATGAGGGATAGCTGGTAAAGAGGCGTCAGTGGGTGGTACTGGCTGGTTAGATAGAAATAGCTGGTAAAGAGGCTGTCGTCGGCAGTGGGGACATTATATAGAATGAGATTCTGGGACACGTGATATAAACAAAATGTAAAAGTGGGTATTGATTGTGTGGGGTAAGCTCCCGCATTTATCACAATAGTTAGCAACAAAATACTGTAGACAAAAAAATAATGGGTTGGCTTGGGTTCATCCCCCCTTAGAGTCTACTTTAGACTAAATCCAGAACAACTGACGACAAATTGGCAATCAATAGCTTTAATTTAGACCCCAAATTTACATATGACTGATTGAAACTTTTTTGCAGTGACGAATTGTTGCCTAAATCTTATAAAGAGGTGTTACCCAAAGTCCCCCCTCCTGAGACTGTCCCAGCTCTGCCCCCAGCCCCCGCCCTCCTCCTCTGGCGGCGCGTCCCGCAGCGCCAGCCCGAGCCAGGCGAGGTCGGGCGCGTGCGATGCGTGCCGTGACGTCATGTACCGCGCCAGCTGCACCAGGCGTGCAGCGGAGCTCAGCAGGTGGACGGTGGAGTAGATGTGGATGGCTGCGCGGCGCGCGCGGTCTGACGGGCTCTGGAAGGTTGGAGAGGGTTATTTTTTAGAAAATGAGGAAAGCATCAAGGAGAAGTTATGTTATGGAGTCTCGTATTGGTAAGACATTTCAGTCTGCATTAGATTAAATAATCTGTAATGTTATTATTATGATTATTGATTAATCAAGTGAATTCTAATATTTCTTTAGTAATATTGAATATTCAGAATTTGGATTCAGTTCATGAATAGGATTGTAGTCGGTAATGTCAACTTATCGGCGACCCGTCGATTTCGGTGTCATTACATTAAGCCAGTGTCCCACCGCAGCACACGCTGTCCACGGTAGCTGGCCAGCAGCGGCTAGAGCTGCAGCGTGCAGCATCGTGTACAGCATGCACAACGTGCGCCGCGAGGGGCTAGCAGCTTTATTGAACTTGACTGTCTGCCGTATTTCGGATGGAATGAAAGCTATGTCACAAACATTAAGTTTCAATTGAGTAGGTAATAAAACTGCCCTGTGCATCTTGGCAACCCATCATCAAAAATATAGGCATTATGTTCGACGGTAGAAAACACGAAATACTTCAGAAATAACATAGTCTGTAAGATCTTCTTGGCTAGACGATTGAAACACACATTTATTCGGTTTTTATCGCAAAAATTGTACAGAAGCGAAACAAAAGGTTTCTTCCTCACTTTCCCCAAAAGTCCATCGTCATCCTCAGCCTGCCACCGCTCCACCAACCCTTCCACCCTGTCCCGCAGATACGGCAACAGGACCAGCAGAGCCAGTGACCCTCGCTCTAAAGACACAGGCAGCCGCTGGCCGGAGTGGAACTCAGTGCTTGATGTAGGGATGCGCAGTAAACCATAGAAACGTTCCGAGAATGATGCAGCTGGTGGAAAAAAACAAAATCGAATAATGGTAAATATCACGTTATAAGTGACGTTTTGTGTTAATAACCATGAAAGTTACAAAAGTTTTATAGAGGAAAAAAGGTTAGAGATTACGAAAATAAAATGCATGTTCAAAGACATACATTATACTGTGCCTTAATCACGGAATAACGTTATTTATGGCAAGCAAGTTTTAATTGGAAGACATATTAATCTACCCTCATATTTGACTTTTTCACAACTGTGTTGAAATATAGGAAAACTACAATAACATTTTATTTGTTAAATTATGTTTTTTACGCTCGCTAAAGGAAAAGTGGTGGTAAGATAAGGGCCTAGATATCGCGCGATGTCCGATATTCAGATTATTAAAGACTAAATGCGCCCCGCGGCTTCGCCCGCGTGAAAATCTATGAGTCAAATATTTTATTAACCTCCGCCTTGAATCATTCTATCTAAAAAAATCGCATCAAAATCCGTTGCGTAGTTCAGTTCTGTACATAGAGACAGATAGTCAGCGGGAAGCTACTTTGTTTTATACTAATGTAATGTAGTGATGAAGAGAAATAAATATGAAGCACCACAACACTCACTCATTGACACATTACAGTTCATAATATTCCCACTTCTAAACATAAACAAATGACACCTAGTTTACTTTAAAGGTGCTTTAAGATGTACAATATTTTATAGAAAGACACAAAATTTGTTCTGTTGAGTACAGAAACCCCTCAACATCAGTTTGATTTGCTTTTGAAATTTTAACTACCTTTACTTTAATGTGTGCATAAGACTTGATGTCCTTGATGTTGATGCTAAGTATTTGTTTTGCAAAGAATCTTGAATCTAGCACTTACATCAACAAAACAAATAGGCATTGTGTTACACAAACATGTGTTAACACCACACTTGTGACACTGTGTCAGTGTATTATACTGATATCTAAAAGCAAAGTATAAGTTGATAAAACATGCATTTGTAGCATGTAAGGTCTTTTTGTAATGATCTATATCTGGTGTACAAAAAAGTAATTTTGTATTGTATTCAAAAGATCTCTTTATCAATAAATATACTTGTATTCATATGCCTGTATGTATAAATTAATTAGTATTGTGTGTTTGTACACAATTATATAAGTTAGTAAAAGTAGTTATAGCATTGCCTTAGGGCTTAGTAACATCTATCTCAATAAAAAAATATGGGATGGAGGAATCTTGTCATGCCTAGCTAGGCTGTGACCTAGATATTATAAGAACATAATTATAATTACCATAATGCTTGAGGTAGTAGTATTGTAGAGCGCAGTCAAACACCAGGAACAACTCATCGAACCACTTGACGCACCAGCCACACTTGTTAGGGTAGACAGCTGCGAGATACTGAAAGTAAATATTACCTATTAGTATAAAGCGTATGTGTGGCCACTTTATACTGAAAAGGTCATAAATGCTCCATGTATGAACAGAGTTCAAGAAGCCAATTCTTTGGTATAGATAGGTTCTGAGATCACAGGCCCTTCCCGCATGCAGGTAGTTAAATCAAACGATGTATCATGTAGGTGTCTGAAAGTAACACAAACCTCGACGAATTTCTTCAGAGCAGGCTTCACAGTAGCGCCCAGAGCCTCCTGAGCGGTCACTTGGAACAGTGATGGGGTCCCCTGAAGAGTTCTGGTCAAATGCGCCGCGTAGGCAGCCATGTTTACAAGCTACCTTTGCATGTAATTTGTTTGTAAGAATTCTGTAGGCTAGGTAAACAGTAAAAAGTTTTTTCTTAGCATACAACAAAACAAGAACTATTTACAAGAACCGTTTAAGCGGGTTTATGATAGAGACCGACTTTCGAGTTTATTTATGACGTCACCCACCAGCTGATTGTCAAAAAATGTCAAACACAAACAGTAATCTGCGAAACCATAAACAACGAAACCTTTTATTCGGTTTTAGTCGATTATTTTCGAGAACCTGAAAACGAGTAAGTAGGATCCAGGTGGCAGGATCCAAATGATTTATTTATTTATTTATACTTTGAAAAACATGACACAAAACTTATTCTAGAAAATTTAAACAAAGGCGAACTTAACCCTAAAAAGAGTTCTCTTCCAGCAAACCTTATTGGGAGAGCTAGACAAAGTGAAGAGAGAAGTGGGTACATGTGCATAAACGAAATGAAATAAGAAATAGATAAAAGATTAAATTTTAACTAACTTATTAATGATGAGTTGTTGACCAACTCCTATGTGCTGAATAGTGTGGTGTGATAGAATTCCGTTGAAACAAAAACATATTGTGCCTACATACAAGGGATCTTATAAAAAACAAGAAGGGTAACATGCACCCAGCTAGGACACAAACATATTATGCTAGGTGACTAATACTTGTTCTAATTATTTTAGGTAGGTACCTAATTAATTTAAAAGCTTAAATCAAAATTATTTGGGCTATAGTAATCTATTACTATCCTTTTTAATAATGAGATCTAAAAATAGTAACTATGTATTTAAATCATAGGTAAAGAAAATATAATTATCAATTGTGAAGGAACTATGAATCTAATTGTGTTTCATTTAGTAGATATATTTTAAGACACACTTTAATTTATTTCGACTACTACTTGGAACTTATTTTACAGCTATAGTAATTTTGTTCCGGTAACTATAGCACGAATAAAAGTATATAAAATAACTTTTAGTATGTGTAATATCCGACAGAACTATGTCACATATGGTTTACAAGCATGATAACAAGAACTGACATGGTGGCGCCATCAACAGAAGAAATACTGAAGAAATTGAATCTTACTACTATCCAATTCAGACTATGATGAACCTAATGATATACGTTTAATGATTACGTAAGACTTTTACCAAGTTCCCGTTTATTAAATCAAAGACTAACCTTTGATACCAATGATAATGACCATGACACTTATTAATTATATTGTAAGTATATACATATTTAACAAAAATTGTACTCGTCGAAAAAATTAGATTTTTTTTCTGTCAATATAGAAGGCAGAAGCACTGAATTCGAGATCCTTGAACTTATAGTTTATTAGTTCCTTTCATTATAACCTGACTTACTATTATAAATAATTATGAATGTTACTATCAGTTAGTAATAAACAAACACCAGACAGAAGTTGAAGTTAAAGAATCATTAATAATGGGTTTGAGTCTCAGTTTCAAAGATCGTATTTTTCCTCTAATGCGTAATAATTTTGTTAACGTGCTTTACGTTACGTGTTAAATAGATTGGCCTTTGGTAACCGAAATAACGCCACCCTACAATATTTCATGCTCTCTCTTTTCTTTTCGTTCGTCTGTTATTTTTTTTAATCATTATTTTTTGTCTATGGTTAGTCAAATTTTGTTTGGACGACCGACATATTGCTTTTGTTTGCTTTGATTTTGCTGGATAAATCCAAAAAAATCAAGTTGTTTGTGATATAATCCCGCTTATTCATATTTGTGTGTGATAAAGAATCATCTACGATGTCCATCGGCGTTCCTATTAAAGTACTTCATGAGGCTGAGGGCCATGTAGTGACGCTTGAAACAAACACCGGCGAAGTTTACAGAGGTAAACTAATTGAGGCTGAGGATAACATGAATTGCCAAATGACGCTGTGCACAGTAACCCATCGTGACGGCCGCGTCGCTCAGCTGGAAAATGTATACATCCGAGGATCAAAGATCCGATTCATGATCTTACCGGACATGTTGAAAAACGCTCCCATGTTCAAACGACAGGGCAACAAGTCTTCCGCCGGCCGCGGTAAAAGTGCTATACTTCGGGCCCAAGGTTTGTATTTACGTATTCTGCCAGAAACTCTCATAATCGTGCTTTGTTTACATGTACAGTTGCTTGTTTACAAACATCCCAACTTCAACTTCTGTCTGGTGTTTGTTAAGCGCTCCTGGGTCTTAGTTATTGTATAAGAGCCCCTCTCTCTCATGATCTTAAGTTTTATTGCAAAGTCAATATCAAAATAATTTATTTCTTTAGGCTTACAAAATAAGCACTTAGACAAGTCAAATGTTATAATAATAAATTATTATCTTATAAGATTGCCGTAATGAAACTATCTGTTCTACTCTCTAAGATGTGAACTGCCAGTGTGAGCCCATATTGCTTCTGAAGGTAGATCATTCCATAATTTTAAAAAGTTTTGGGCGAAAAATGTGTCTAAGAGTAGTTTCTGTTTATTCCAGTGGCGGGTCGAGGGCGGGGCGGCGGCGGGCACCGGGGAGGAGGCGGGCACCGCGGCGGCTGGCAGGGTGGCTCCGGACCCTCGCGACGCTAACTCCAACTCCCACACTCTACGTAGACTAAGTTATGTGTTGCAATGTTCATCTGTGTTATTTCTTTTGACCCATGTTACGATATTTCATTTTGGATCCTTTGTATTGAGGTCAATTATAAGGAGCCAATAAGGTGCTCATCAGGCCTATGTCCAGTAGTGGACTGGCATTCAATGTGGACTTGGGTTTGGTTGACTTGTTCAATAATGTAATAATCGTCGACCTTAAAATAATTTACTGCTATAGAACTAAAATATTATTTGTAAATTGGCTGTAATTTCATGATATTACTAATAAACAAGAACCAGATTTAAAAAAAACAAATCTTAGACTTAAACTAGGACAACTAAATTATAAATAAGAATTTGTAGTTCTTGTTTCCGTGAAATCATATCAAGAAAAGTCATGAAGTTGTAAATTTTTCTGGGTTGATTTCATTGTGATTAGACAATAGACACCCAGGGGCATTAAATTATGTGGTAAATGAAATATAATTACCAAAAATAGTGCCATGTCATGACTGAAATTTACATGAACTTGACTCTGGCAGAAAAGTGGCAAACTGGACAAATATGGCCAATAACAAAGAAGTCTTAGTCCAATGCAGTATGAAAACAAGGTCCGTCTTATTAGGACTCTAATCAACTAAAACCATGGTTAGTTATAATTTGACACAATCTTTCAATTGTAAATACTAGTTCTAATTTGATTGCAACTTTCTTAGTTAATTAAGAGACCTTTTAACCCCAATTTTCGATAGACATAATTACAGTAAAGTAACAGGAATATCCAAATACTATGTTCAGGTTTGTTCAGGCTTCAAGAAACGAACTGCGGTCCTAGCTCAGCAGTTGGCATAAAATAAGCTTTAACTTTGGCTAATAAAAGCACTGAACACCTTAATTATTATTTGTGATATTAGAGGGTAACATAGATAGACATTGACTTAAATATAAGTGTATGCGTGCGACTGGTTTGAATAATTGTGATATGTTTGCGTGAAGGATGAATATAGTCATTCTTGTATTATACTTTGTGGTTTTATTTACTAGTTTTAGCCGAGGCCTTTTTTTGACATACTGCAGCACATACACACAGACATTACCCATATTTTAATCATGTTTCATTGTTTCATGTTTTTTGTTTTCCTGTGTACTATATAATTGTTGTATTTTGTATGTGTGCTGAAGTTGCTTATAGAGAATTTATATATGTATATATATATCATAGTATATTAAGTAGATATATTATCTATCTATATTTATTCATGCTGACTAAACGGGTAACAATATAGTTTAATCTACAGACTGATGGCATAACATATGAGATAGGTTTGGGAACTCTTAGAGGGAATAAAAAACTACTACGTAATCTTTAAATTTTTAATAGTATCAACCTTAAGTCTATCCTATCTTCACCTTAGTTTTGTATATTCATAATTATCACAAAGTACATATTTTACCTAACCAACCACTCTATCACCCACCACAATAACCTAAGAGAAAGAACATTACATCGGGATTTGATGACCTAAGTTTTACATAACTAAGTTTCTCTTGCTAAAATATAATGCAATTTACTCAGTTCCTAAAGCATTTACCTATTTATCATGTAGAAAATTGTAAATGCTTTCAAATCAAGCCTCTTTCATTGCCTCTTAAGGTTTCGATGGGACATCATAATATTTGGATAGCTCATGCTGCATTTATCTGAATTACAGACCTTTGAGATTGCCTTTTGAGGTGGCTTCCATCAAAACTTTTATTCCAAGGTGGGGTCAAAAAGTTCCTTGAAATAGAGTACAGATTCAACAACGAAGTGTCACCTCCCCTTGCATATTCCCCATTACATATCAGTCTTCTGTCCACTCGGCCTGGGCTGTGGTGTCCTCTGCAAAGCTTTGTGAAGTCGTTGGAAAGGGAGCTCCACGAGTAAAGTCAGGGGCAGCGCCGCTAGGTACGACACGCTGGCTACACCAAACCATTCTAATATCTGAAAAAGCGAGAGTTTTTAGAAGCTAAGTATTGTATTGGTGATCGCAGTGGAGATGTAAATATACAGGAGGAAGCTATCCTTCTGATAGGTTCCCTTAGTCAAACGACATCCGCGCACGCAAGGGCTGAGCTCATGAGCCAGCTATTATTGACGACCTCTGGCGCGGTGGGCGAAATTAAGCCGGCGATGCAGCGATGCAGGAGGTCGCGGGTTCGATTCCCGCCTCGTAACAATTGTGTGTACGATCTGAAGATATTTGTTCCGGGTGTTTTGGTCGTTATCTATGTATATGTTATCTAGCTATATCAGCCATTCTAGTACCCATAACACAAGCTCTGATTAGCTTGGGGCTAAACGATGCTATGTGGATTCTCCAGCATTATGTATTTATTTATTAGGTAGATAGATAACCAACTTACTGCAGACTGTCGGTCCAGCTGGCTGGGGGCTAGCCTAGCGGCCACCAGCGACTTGTTGATGGGCATGTGCAGCAGTAGGGCTCCGAAGGACAGGCGCGCCCACACCGACCAGCCCTGCCAAGACAGCAGGCTCGCTATCGGCGCTGGAACAAGGAATATGGTCGTATCATATCAATGCGCGTAGAATGGGGCTTAGGGCGCTCTCAGACTACGGTGGTGGCCAATAGATATACAATTTGTCGAATAAATATGTGTTTTTAATTTGTACAGGCCGCCTCGGTCTGGAAGACAGAAATGTTTTGAGAATAGGAAAGAGACGGTTTTAATGCATTCACTGCCGACAATCAGCGGTGCAACAGCCTGCTGTGCTAATAAAAGCTTAAAAGGTTCATGGGCACTCAATGCGCTACGACTCTTTAGTTAGGTATCTACTTCCTATTGTGTGATTTTACAAACTTCATGCCTAAAGGTTAGGTACCCACTTACAGAATCGCTCTGTTACTCAAATCTGATAAGTAGGTATAAAAGGTTTACGTAGGTAGAATTACAAAACCAACTTAGGTCACTCAGACTTTCCACTTATCTGATAGGCTACCTGCAAAACCAGTCGGCTGGTGTGCCACATCACAACATAGTAACCAGTGCAGCAGTGCTAGTATTGTATAACAGCAGGAAGAGGTAAACTGCGCGGCTATTTAGGGCCATTCGTTTCAACAGCTTACGTGTTTTATAAATTACTAGCTGCGCCCCGCGGC
This sequence comes from Eupithecia abbreviata, assembly GCA_943735965.1. Classification (NCBI taxonomy): domain Eukaryota; kingdom Metazoa; phylum Arthropoda; class Insecta; order Lepidoptera; family Geometridae; genus Eupithecia; species Eupithecia abbreviata. The sequence goes on from OX030995.1 coordinate 462,848, forward strand.
TTCACCCGCGTGATAATCTATGTGTCAAATGATTTATAAACCTTCCTCTTGAATCACTCTATTTATTTAAAACGACCGCATCAAAATTCGTTGCCTAGTTTTAAAGATCTGAGAATACATAGGGACAGAGAGATAGCGGAAAACGTCTTTGTTTTATAGTAGGTACCACCAGGAACCAGTTATATCAATATCATCTTGATATAACTGGTCCCTGGTGCCACCTACTTGTAGTGATGACCTATTTTTACACCAATGTGTAAAAATAGGTCATCACTACAAGTAGGTATTAGATATTTTTTTTTTATTTTTAGCGAAAGCTTGGTGTCTACCGCGAAAGGGTACCTAACTGAGCGAGAAATGACTAAACGGAATGGACTCATTTACTATAAAATACCTATATTTTTTCTAACAACAAAGTTTTGTCTTATGAATTCCACATCTAAAAAATGAAAAGAAGAGAAAAGAGAAAATTTGCATTCATTTTGGTTCGGATTATTGCGATGGTAAACCATGCTGGTCAACTCTTGTTAGACAAGAGTTGACCAGCATGGTTTGGCGGGGCAAGCAAGAAAGGAAGATACCTTACGATTTTATTTACGAGTAATTTTAATTAACGATTAAGAATATAATTTATCCGGTTAAAGCCGCCCTGGTTGTTAGCCATCTGGTATCTAGCAGCTTTGCTTAGGTACTTGTAAGGCAAAAGTATTTAAAGCTGGGTAAAGTTAAAATAAATACATCAATTCATAAATAAAAGTTACATCTACTCACAAGGCACCCCATTCATAGCACCCAACAGCGCCAGAGACACGAAGGTCGCGAAGACTGGCCGCTCCAAGGCCGCCAGCGCGGCCGCGCCCGCGCGTGGGCCTCCGTCGCGGCCTATCAACAGAGGAGAGGACACCACCCACCACACTGCGGCGGGTACTGCTAGCACGGCTATCCATCTGAACACCTGGAGAAGGGAGTTCATAAGTTACGCCTTAAGTCGGTAGCTAACAACAGAGTTTATTTCAAAAAATCTCAACACATAGAAAAGTCAGTAGAGTTATTTTTGTACGTCCAATTAACAATAATCAGTAATCATTAATTTAGTTTATTTGGTTGTTTAAAAATGTAGACTCCTACATGGTAGAGTAACATTTTTTTATACAAATAAAAAAAAAATCAACAAGTTTTTCATCAGCATTCATACGTCCACTGGTGCACATGCCTATGTCAAACGAAGAAGGTTTTGACATAATCAATGTCCACGCTTATAAGTGCTTGTGAAACGGATTGGTGATCGCAGTGAAGTTGTGGAATAATACACAGAAGGAAACTGCTGCAACAACAGGATGGATAATGGGTATGGTCCCAGCCAATCCTCGCTCGTTCTGGCTTAGAAAGATAGTGAGAGGCGATAGCCATCTATCACAAACCTTATGAGTACCTACAGTACCTAACCTACACTCACTATAGCTACTACAATCACCATTGCGGTTGCCTGCACTGTCCCATTCGACGAAATTAAAACGGTGTGAGTGAATTGGCGCAGTTAGGAGTTTAAACCTATATACATACATCGCAAAGGGCTTTGACCTGTCCATAGGTCGAGTAGGCTCTAGTCTAGACTTTCACTTAGGCCCAGTCTAGTTGGGCAATAGCCTACCTAAACATTGCAATCAATGTTTACGTGATTGCTTTGAGGAAATACTTACCTACGTTAAATGATTACGACGACGAAGCGACACTGCTATTGAATGTCCTGCTTCAGAATAATAACAGAAAACTATGGATGCGGTTAGGCTGGGACCATGGTGGATGACACGAACACATGCCGTAGATGGCATAAAATCCGACTAGGAGGGCCAATCAGGGGAGTGCAGCAAACAGCTTTCTTGTACGTATTAAAAAAATACGTACCTGCCCCCTGCTATCACCAATCTGCATGACAAGCGTGGTGATTATGGCAAGACCTCCTTCGTTTGAGAGAGGCATGTGCACCAGTGGACGTACGTATAAATGCCGATGAAAAACTTCAATGTGTTGCATAGGGTTTATGGCAAGACGTCATTATTGGGACATGTTAGGTAGGTATGGATGTCGCCCACAGGGCTTACCTTATAGTCCCGGAGGTGGATCCTCGAGGCCTGTATGGAGTGGTGGACGTGCGCCAGCAGCAGGCCGGCCAGCGCGCCCGGCGCGTTGCCCAGCGGAGACTGGTAGAGGACGTTGAACGAGGTGTCGCCGCGGTACGTTATACGGACCGACCTGGGGAAATCAAATGTTATTAGATAGTTATAGGTTCCTTCTACTGGTGTATCCACAGAATTGATAAATATTTCAGAGTTTCATAATAATCATTATTTAGTCACAATTCCACAGATCATAGTGTATCGCCGTAGCGTAGGAACTTAACTAAGTCTTTCGTGGACGAGATATACATTTTATTTCCGGACGTTTAATTTCGTCCTGAAGTAAAACTCTCCATCTTTTCGGGCAATACCGTTCGCCGGATTGGTTTGCTCGTCACAAAAATAACCTACTACTTTGTTTCCGTTTGATGAGTAAGGTAAGGTTTTCTGTAACTTTGCTGATCAAACTCAAGTTTGGGAACTTGATAACTAAACATGAGATAAAAGATCTGTGTAACTCACTCAGGCCGATGCATGACGAAGTTAGGCACCAGCCTCCACTGATACGCCAGCACTCCGATCAGCACTATGGAGACCGCCAGCAGCGCCGCCAGCACCGCCAGCGCGCCGCGCCGGAATGGACGTAGGGCCAGCGTGAGGGCCAGGCTGACGGCGTACAGCTGCATGTCGGCTGCTAGGTACCTGGGGTAACGGTGCTTATCAGTGGTCGGTCAGTAGCAATTGACCCATAATTATAAGTATTGATAGGTACAATCGTTTTGTCGACGTTTATTTACCAATTTTCCCCGACGTTTCAACAGGTTTACACACTGTCGTGGTCACGGGTTGACTCAATCATCCCTGACCATGACTACGACAATACTTATAATTATGTCTTCAGATCGCGTAAGTTTAATAATATTTATAGCAATCGACCTCTCTAACCCATGCAATGGATGTCGTAAATGGAATAAGAGCCGACCTACCAGAGAAGGGCATTTTTTGAAAGAACTAAAATTCTGTTTATTGCTATTTATTAATGCTATTTATACTCAGATGGCCATGCCAGTGTTACCGGACGGCAGAAGGTGCCTCGCCGGTTCTTATTCATATTCATTTATTGCATACACACATACTTCTACTATACTCGGTTGTGGATAGAAGAATAAAAATAATAATAATAAAATAATTTATGATACAATGTTATACTACAGAGTTATAAAAAGGAAAACATAAAAAAATACAGAACAAGTCGTAGGGATTATAATTTATAACTTATTTATTTATTTATATTTATTATTAAACAAATCATATAAGTCTTCAACATCACAACCAAGTAAACGTTTCCTTGTATAGATATAGACTTAGGCAATATAAGCACAGAGACAGAATAAACTGTAGAACTGTTCAACTCACCAAGTCTGTATAAGACACTTGTAGTCGGCATCCACCACGTTGTTCAGATAGAGCAGCTGCGTCCACCACTTGTTCCTGCAGATGGCGGCCTCCTCGCGCACTAGAGGCCCCCAGAGAGGCCCCGTGTCCATGCGCTCCCACCAGCTCGCAGCGAACCACACCACCACGAAGTAGCTGGGACTTATCCTGGAGGAAGATTTGCAGAAGTTGTAAATAAAATAAATCATTTATTGTACATGACATGGAACAGAAACAGTTTTGAAAAACGATGTCATCTGCAGTAGTTTAACACTGTGTCGCAGAATGACAACACCCTCCTCACAAACCAGACGATTAATAGCACTATTGATTTTAGTTGTAAAGATGATCATCGTTATCTTGTGTTAAATAAAAATAAAATAACTTGTGTTATTTAAGTTAATACATTGTGTGCCCGTATGCCAGATGCGCCGCCGCCCCGCCATGCGCCAGAAAACGTGAAGTTTTCACGTAATATTACCTATACTAAATCTAACTTCTGTGTCTGGCTTCGCTCACGTTACCAAGAGATGTGTGTACCTACATATAACTTAAAGTATTTTATTACAGTAATAGTTTTTAGGAACTGTAGCAGTTGTTCCGTTGATTTGCCTTTACTAAGAGTCTTGCACTAAAATGATATTAGAGCAGGGTGTCAAGTTTTTAGTTAATTATAATTACCTGATGATCCTATTAACCATGGTGTCCCAGAAGGTATAGAGTGGTGACTCCTGGCGGCCCCGGTCGCGCTGGAGGAGCAGCTTGTGCGCGAGGAGGAACGAGGACATGAGGAAGAAGATCTGCACCATCAGGGTGCTGTTGGCCATCGCCATCGCGTCCGCGGCACGTCGGGTCTGCGAATTAATGCATCCAAGGAGTTATCGTATATGACATTTAGACCGCGTCGATTAAAAAAAAATAGTACATATTTATTTTACTCAATCTACATTATATACCTAGATACATTTCAGTGCTCCTTTAATTACCTACCTAATATAATACCGTGCTAGAGGGTCTCGTTCTGCAGCGCGGCTAAAGAAAAAAAAAACTAACAGTTTAGATTAAATTATAGCTATTTATTTTCGCTATTTACTAACTTAATATGTATTATAAAAATAACATTTCATTTTATAACCTACTATCGAGAATGTCGCCAGTATAATGAGCTATCAAAGACTATATAAAATATGACTTGTCTAAGTGCTTATTTGTAAAATATGACTTGTCTAAGTGCTTATTTGTAAGCCTAAAGAAATAAACTTTCATTTCATTTCATTTCATTTCATTTCATATAGAGTTGGACATAATATGTTGTCCTAATTTATATACAGTTTGGTTAAAACTGATAAAGGCATCCTCCATTTTAACCGCAGTTGCGATGATGATGCTCTAAATTATTAATTAGGTGGCAGGTAGGCTATTCTATTAGATATTTGAAATGTTGGAAAACTCAAAAATCCCGATATAAGTGACTTTTGTGGTAAGTACTAGTTTGCAATGTTGTTCGGAATAGACACCAAGCGAATGATTTTTAAGTGGAGGTAAATAAGATTTGGGTCTCTGTCTCAGTGTGATTTTCTAGACACATTATTAGTATTCCCGCGGTTACAGAATGACATATCTATCTGTATCGGATAGACATAGTGAATACCTTAACGACTCTGATTGTTGACATTATAATGCGAATGAATGGTACAGAGATAACCACCCACCGAGTGGGGAGTGTAGTCTATTGTCTAGACTTATCTACATAATGTTATTGTTTATAATCAATCAATAGGGCCGTAAAATCCATAGAGGACTTGGTAGTAAAATTCTTAAAGGAATATTGATATTCAGCGGATGCATTACATGCTTGATATTGGTTTTTAGCTTTTCCAAAACAATAAAAAAATCTTTATTTAGATCCAACCTACCAAATCAGACTGTAGTGATGATAATTTAATCTTATATTGTAAGGATAGGTAATACTTTACCTATCCCGACGTAGACAATGATTTATCAGTAGGTAAGTTCCTAGATTACATTTAATTACCTACACTCTAAATAGGAGGAAGTTTGAGAAGACCTGTAAATGCTGTCATTAGACAACTGTACATGTCATGTAATTGGGCATCAACTAGCAAATAGATAGTCACCAATCTCATGTAAATACTTCTGATGATAGACTGTTAAAGCATTTTGTTGATAGGTGCTCTGAAATAGGTTTATCTTCTACAGCTGTCATGAATCTGGTAAGTACCTATGATGCATGACAACGAGACCGTGATTCAAAAATCTTCTGCATGATGCACAATATGCACAGAACTCGAAAACCGTCAATGGCGAGGTAAGCCGGGCGCGCGCATGTAGTATGTTCCCAGTGTACTGCTTTGCCATAAGAGCAGAGTTGGTAAATTTATAGTTATTGTGTAAATCTTATAAGAAATAAAAATGTATTAACTCATTGATTTCATATTATTAAATTTATTGTAGTTTTCATATAACGGATTGCTATCTTTATTTTACTGTCTTTGGCTTGTCGCATCCAGCATCTGCCTGCAGTCCTTCGCAGGTCGTCATCGCACCTGGCGTCCACTACGTTTGCCGAGTCACAGTCTCCGCTGAAGAACACGTTTACCCTAGCGGTTGTCGGTTCTTTGCGAGATATGGCCGACCCACTGTCACTTAAGCTTGCTAATTCTTAGAGCTATGTCGATAACTTTGGTTCTCTGTCGGCTGTATTAATTACGAATCGGGAATCCTATCCTTCAGAGAAACTCCAAGCATACAATTACCTCATCATCAGCCTATGTTAGTCCATAGCTGGACGTAGGCCTCCCCCAATGAGCGCCACAGCGCCCTGTATTGAGCTTGACACATCCAGCATCTGCAGTCTTTCGCAGGTCATACAGTCACGTACCAGTTCATATCTCCTCGTGTCCACTAGATAGGTCTGCGTGGCGAGCCAGCAGACGTGCTCTATGATGACGCACATCATGCACAACACGCGCAGGCCGTCGAAGGCCCGCAGGTCCGCCGCGGAGGAGGCGGGGGGCGGCGCGCGGAGGGCGCTCCAACAACCACGGATGGACCAGGCGACGGCCCAGCTGGCTCCTGGGGAAGAGGCAAGGTGAATCTGTGATACGGTGTGATACTATGTGAATCCCAGTAATGTTATAAATGCGAAATTTTGGATAGATGGATGGATGCCAAAACAGAACGGACCCATTTGATTTTTGCGTATATAGGGCATAAGCCTGCCCTATATACGCAAAAATCAAATGGGTTAGCTACCTATAAGCCTGCCCTATATATACCATATTATATAAAATACACACTATTAAAAAGCTTATATTGAATAAGTACCCTTTTTTTGACATGAACATGTAACTTGGTTATCAATAAATTATATTTGTATTTGATAATGATGACACGGAGATGTGTAAGTAAAGTAAAGTAAAAAAGTAAAAAATCATTTATTTCTTTAGGCTTACAAAATAAGCACTTAGACAAGTCATATTTTATACATTAAATTATTATCAAATAAAATAATTTTACTGTTCACTTCAATTTTTTGTCCACTAGTGGAAGAAGTGAAAAAGAAACCACTAGCATGTTCATCTCTTATATGTCTAATACATGGTTATTTGCCTATTTAAGTCTAAGTATAATATGATTCGATACATGTCAATATTTAAGTAAAGCTATGCACAATGACAAATTACTTACATACTATTGTCTGTGCGAAACTGAGCGACATCTGGCCAAGCATTAACATCATTGAGATAATCATTTATGGAGGAGAAAGCCTTCTTGATGAGATTTATTTTTATGTAATTTTTAAATTTACGAATAGGGAGCAGTAAGGGTCCAGTTTAGCAAGGGATCGCATTACAAATTCTTAATTGTTCTTAAAAACTTGAGTGGATTGTGATTTGCTTGAACACTTATTAATCTAGGTAGACAGGGTAGCTAATCTTGTAAATATTTTTTGTCAACAACAGAAAATATCCTGAGTTATGACAATTTTGTCGTTTAGGATTTAGTAGTTAGATATAATTCTAACTATTATGTTTGTAGATGGCGCTGTAAAATTTCCAAAAGTTAACTTGAATCTTGCAGCAAAAATAAATTTGTCATATATAATACGTAAATAAAGATAAGCTCAAAGTTAAACACATAAAACCTCATCTCGTTAACTGGTACCTGTCGATTGCGTTGCCACACCGGTAGTTGGATGGCGTAACCGAGGCGAAGGCATCTGGCCAGTGCATCGACTACGGGCCAGTGGCTTAGCCAAGCTAGATTATAGCTTGCCTATGGTTACTACATTTTAAATCCATTTCATAGATATATTAGAATCGACGGAGTCGTACTTCAGGTGCTTTTCACCTTGTTTCTACTTGTACTAGCGCCTTTATGGTCTTACACAGATGAAAGCCAAGAAACTATTAATATTTTTGAAATTATATTTAAACTAAAGCTCTTGAAAAAATGCTACTACGAAAAGTCAATGTAATATCTATATACTATAAAAATATTAAATTAATTTGTATGTGATACTTTTGGTGACTTGTAATTGGTATTTTTGCATAACATTCATACCGATTAGTACTATTTAAATTATCTGGCCGTCTCCCTCTAAATGGGTAGGTACATATTGTGTATATTGTCTAATAAAATAACAAACTACATATAATCAATAATTTCTGACAAATTTTATGTTCCCTAACTATAAATTATGATGGTGACAGACATGATTTAATAAATAAATGAACTGAAACGATAACAGAATTTTCCCTTAGCAGGATAAAATACATATTTCTATAAAATATATACAACAGCCCAGTCCACTAGCAAGACATGGGCTTCCTCAAAGATATATTTTATAAAGAAATTTAAAACTTAACTCTTCATTATTATTAGTTAAGGGTCCGGCGACCGTCGCTTGCAAAAATCGCTCCGCTGTCCCTGTTTAACCCTTGCGGAGCGCCACATGCGTGCGCGATAGCAATATTAGCCGTTTAAAATTTGGTTTGTTCCGTAATACCAAAAATTATGACTGAAAACTTTTTGTATTCTTCACAAAGTATTGTTATTCTGTAACTAGACAACATAAGCTATGTTCCTTAATAAATAAAACGTAAGATATTGATGTTTTTAATACGAAACAAATAGCAAGAAAACATGTCCATTTTCGCATAAAAATGTGCAAAATGAGATTGGCTTTCATTTCATTTTAGGTAAGTATTTTGAAAAAAAAACTATTTGGGAACCTAGATAAATACTATTTTAATACAAATAATGCAATATTATAGTGGAAATATGCTTGAATTAGAAATAATTTTGGTATTACGTTTGTATGAAGAATTCGTCCCTCCGGAGGCCCCTTAAGGTTAAAAGCTATCCACAATGATGCTGAAATGAAATACCTACCCAAGTAACACAGCAAAGCAGTATAGCGGCCAATTTACAGCATTTCTGTATCGTTTTCGCATTTTGAGATAGTTGTATAGTTGGATTACAAAAGTTTATACGGCTACTGTAGTGCTTATTTGGGCACAAATTATACGGCTTTTGATCCTAAATAGGTTCACAATAGTTGCTTTATTGCATTACAGTTGCATTATATTAGTATTATTGTGATTAATTAAATTGTCAGTCGGATTAAAGAAGCATTATTACGGCCAATGAAATTGCCAATCGCATTAAACAAGCATTATAACGGCCAATGAAATTGCCAATCGTATTCAAGCAGCATTAAACTAGCAATATTATTGATAAAGAAAAATTTAATTGCATTACAAAAGCATTAGGCTAGCATTAGAATGTACCAAAAGAATGATAGAAGCTATTTAAGTGTGCACAGTTCGAACTTAAATAAACCCTACATCATTGCAAAAACATCATTATTACCCGCCTAACATGATATAAAATACATTAACGTGGTAATTTAACTACTTTGTCTCGCAATATTTGTTCGAACTTAATGAGTGACACCATACTTGTTTTCATCAAAACAAAATTTATAATTTACTCTGTTGTTATTTCATGCCTTCAAATATTACTTTGCAATGCAGTTTACTGTAAATGTCTATATAAGTTTTATTGAAAATTTTCACGCGCTTTCAATATTTTGTGGTTTTAATATAAAATGTTAAATAAAGTTATGTGTGAAATAACGAAAATAATTGTGTATTCCTAGTAAATAATTTATTTTGCTTAATAACATAATAGTATGGGTTGGTGATTACTAAATTAAGTTATATCATTACTATATAGACTATTGCTTTTATAAATAGGTCCGAATGATAATACTTTTTGGTTATAAAATATTTCCAAAATGGTGTCGGTCTATGGCAGCCTAGTCAGCCTTTAAAAAGGCTTATTAATGCCGCCAGCAGCATAAATAAACACACGTGAACAATGATTAAGCCAGAGGCCTCAGAGAAGACTTTTCAGTAACCACTGTAGTGCCATTCTTTATAAAGTAGTTCTATATGGGTTCACCGGTATACCAATATCAGTAGGTGCACTTGATGTAGACTGAAATTGTGTCATTATAATTTTGGGGATCCATGATCAAAACAATAAAACCAATGGTCAGTTGGTCCCATTACAGAATTTCTGTACAACTTGAATCCGTTTGCCAAGTATTGGCCCATGTGACTTATGATTGCATAAATCATATGATTCATTAATTAGGTATCCTTTTTATGTGTGATGCTTTTTTATAAAATGGTATCTTATTTTTATAATTTTTTATACCAACTAGAGCAATGCCGTACAAAATTGTACAGACGATAGAGAGATGAAAATCCAACTGGTTATTGTACCTTCCTTGTGGGAGGAAAATGGTAGCTTGGGTGGGGGCCGCCTAAAAAACACAAAAAACACACAAATACTTAAAAGATGAGCAATCCAAGCCAGATCACAAAGAATGGAAATTAATGGGCTGCATTCTAAAAAGGAACAATATAAGAACATATCAGCTTGCCGACGCTGAATTATCAATTATGGAGGAAAATTCAGACACAGGCGTGAATGACACAGGCATGGATGCACCCCGGACCAATTTTCAGCATCAAGCGGACGGAAATAAACACGATTTTGTTGAATATTCTCATTAAGTGCAATAAAAGATTTTTCATAACACAATTCCGTATTGTGTGTATTTTGAATGTTGACAGATCCTACTTGATTTTGGTGACCTACGGAACCTTCTTTGATATCGCTAATACTGCCTTCGCACGAATCGTTTTGTTGTGCATTGATCGGATTCGGAGATATCATAATTCTTGCATGTTTCTTTGATATTCTATGGTTTATTCCTGTATTGTTTTCTGTTTTGTGTGGTATAAGAAATTGTTTTCTATCTATCTATATTCCATTTCAATTCACGTGTATTTGATTAAAGAGCTGTTAGCCATACAGCAGAACTCAGTTGATCTTTAAAAAGGCAAGCATTACATTAATTCCTGTTTATGCTGTTTAGCAGCATTAGGCATTATCTCACTACTTAAAAATGCTATTGTAAACACTAAGGCACTAAAAATAACTGAAACCTGTATAGCTGATTTACGTGGCATTATAATGGTTCATGTTTATGCTATTAAATATCATTAAGCATTTATTTACTACTTATAAATCCAATTGTAAGTCCAAATGCACTAATAATAGCTGAAAGGTGTACAGCTGTGTCGTGGTTTGCTGCACTGAAACTAAAGGCTTTAGAAAAGCATTTGAATATGCCATTATCCAACCGTTATACACCATCATGGTTGTAAAATGCCAATATAATGCTTCAAGATGCTCGGTGAACTTTTATAACAGTTTATGCGGACCTTAAGTTCTACAAGAGTTGATTATTCGTTTGTTAAAATGATTCCTGTGTTACTTGGGTATTTATTTATGTACTACCTAACCAAGGAAGCGACCACGTATAACTTTTATGTTAAAAAAACCGGTATTACATTAAAACTAAAGTTATTTAAATAACTTCTGCTGCAATGTCGTGGCCCACATTCAGTTGTTTGCGATGGTAGGTATGCACCCACTTGCAAAATTTTCGCAACCTTAATCCTATTATGAAATCCGTGAAATTGGTCACAAATAATCGTTAACGGTTTGGTGATTTCATATTGGCCCTTTATTCATAAGTTAATGCAACATTACATAAGGTACTTAAAGCTATGTAAGACTGCTACCCTAGTCAGTAGAGCAAGGAACAGCCATCAGCCATTTTATTTCTATGAAAGAAACAAAATGGCTGATGACTGTTCCTTTAAAGAAGTTCAGCCTCAGAACTCAGAACCTCAGAACTTTAAAGGAGTTCTTACCTACCAGAGCCCCGAGTTCATATTTTGACAATCGACGACGCGACGTGATCGTGACATATTTTTTTCCCATAGGTTTTGGTGCAGCGCCTCAATCGTGCTGAAAGGAAACTACGCAAATCCCATACAAATATGACACGCCACGAGCACGTCTCGATACTAACATCAATTGGAATTGGGGCTTTGGTCTATTAGTCAAGGTTTTCCGCAAGCTTAGGAGATCAGCTACGCATTCTGTCTACGGGCCGGGCCATACACGTCATCAGCCCGTACATTCTAGAGATATATTGCTTGCCCTCGTCACTTCATCCTGCTTATACTGAGAGCTTTGTCGGTTACTTTGGTTCTTCTGCGGATTTTTTTATTCCGGATTCTATCGCGTAGAGAAACTCCGAGCATCGTGTTCGTTTGATCAAGTTTCGAAAATTTTGATTGAGACTTCTGTCAAATATCCAGGTCAATCCGTGACAAGACAAATAGACCACATTCAGATTAACGACGGTGTTGTAAGTGTATGTACAGTGACATATGTAATGTACCAATCCAGGGGATGTTACATTAGACGCCATGTTATATATACTTTCACATCCGCCATGACCTGATATGGTTATCAAGAGCGGGGCGGTAGAGATAGGTCAGTGACTGGGCTGATATCTGCTTGACGTGACGTCACACTCCATTCAGAATATTGTGGTTTCGTGTTCAATGAATAATCATAATATGAATCGACCACATGGTTCCGATATAACCGATAAGCTGCTTGTCCGTTATATTGGAGAACAATGTAAGCTACTTTTTCTATAGACGCGTTAGGAAGACTTTCGCTTTTACACCGAGACATCCTTTTTAATAAGTATTATTGAATAGTAATACCTACCTAGTGCCCCGGTCACGCATCATACATGAGATGTGATATTACTATAACTCTATCCCTTTGGCAGCACAAAGGCACGACGGCTTTTTAGATTTTGCGCCTGGGGTCCGCCCCCTCGGGCACCATATTGCGTGCATTGCAAGTAATGATTCCTCTCAATAATTATGGTCAAGAAACTACTATTATAAATCAATTTTTGGATTCCTGTTGAATATTGCTTGAATAAAATACCTATGCAATTTAGGCTTTGTAAAACTTTTGTAAACTTTGCAAATAGTGTTATGCTAAAGTTGGTCGTAGCGGTCGCGACGTATGAATCGACCTCAACTCAGCACGTGAACGTCGTAAGTGTCAACTAAAGGAACCACAGTACTAAAGTTTCCTGTGTATTATTCACACCTCTAGGTACTGACTGCTATCACCAACCACCCGCCTGCAAAGTGTGTGCTGATGAAGCTTAAGTTACCTTTCTTAGCGTGATCGCTGAGCGTGAGGTCCAGCGCGGTGCAGAGCGCCGTCAGCGCGAGCAGCGCGGCCAGCAGGCCTGCGAAGGCGCGCTCGCTGGCGGACAGCGGCGCGGGCGGCGGTGGGCCCGTCTGGCAGTACTGCAGCGAGGACAGGTGCGCCGACAGGTTATGGGAGGCGGAGATCGTGGAGTTTACACAGGATGCGAACCTGTGGGCAGGGAGGGAGGCGTTATAGAGAGCACATCAACGTGGGCGGACCGCGAACAAGTTGACAAAACAATGTCGACCACTCACACACCAGTATTGAAATGAAAAATACTGAAAATGTCGCACCAACCTGCCGGGCCTGTTGCCAATATGAATGTGTATCAAGACTATAAGTTTATTAATATTTATTCATATTTCATATTTATTGCATCATTGTGTACATTTATAGGTCTTAGTATTTAGCGCACAACACATTCGACATTCGGCGAACTGTGGTCTCTTTTTCTTAGACTTTCAAGAATTTTTGACAGTCTTCCATGGAAATTTTTCGAGATTTCAGAAATAAACATACGTCGTGTCCCAGCTGCAACCTTGGTGGATTGCCCGAGCGAAAGTTTTCAAGAAGACTAACCATTGTGCGTGTGTCTCCTCCAAGGTCTGAGCCGGGGCGGGCGGCGGCGCGCAGCGGTCCGTGACGCAGAGCCCCCGGTGCAGCCGCGTGTGGTTGAAGTTGTCCACCCAGTTGTTGGAGTACCTCTAAACAGATTCGTATAATTTATTTGTCATGCTTATTACCTAAAAAAAAATCACAATAATAACTTAAATTAAATTATGAGGCTATGACTCGTCAAAACACGATATATATAGATAAGTATACAATTTTGCTGTAAAGGGGCAATGGCCAAAATAAGATATGCTTAAATCTAAGAATCTAAAACACAAACAAACCTAACTGTAATACAATCTATACTCAATGTTTTATTGCTTATATGTGTATAAAGAGGTCTTAAATAATATTACAGTTCAACCTGCACCCCTATTATTACATCATGAGTAGATGATGGGTAGGATGGTTCCTGCCCGTGGTTTCGGTTCCTTCGCTTTTCAATCGTGATATAAAGCCTGGATACAATATAGATAGGCTTAAATGGATCAGGGATTAGGCACTCAGGGATCAGATATCAGGGTTTGGAGACAGCGTGGCTTGAGCGATCTCAAAGGTTGAAGCTAGCTGCTATAAAGAGTTAAGAAAAAGAGTATCGCTCTAATGGTAAATTATATTGCTATATTATCATTACATCCTGTGGTGACAATGTGCAGGTATTCACGAGAATCTAGTGGCAGCTTAATCATTGTAGGTAGATGGTACATAATTGGCGGTTACCTAACAGCACCTCAGACAAGCGGTAGGTAGCGACCACAAGTACTGAAATAATACTCGACTGATGTAACCATCATCACCACAGGATGTCAAATTACAAAAACGAAAGTTTGACATGCTTTTGACTAACATCTTGACCGATTTTTGGAAAAAACTAATTATACTTAAAAAAATAGGCGAAATTTGTGCCGATGTGAAGATTTTGGGCCCAAGATATTGCCATGAAAAATTTCAGGCTACTTCATATTCCAAAAAACGAGTCGGAAGCTGCGGGGAGAAGCAAGTGGTTCATATTTTTAGATCTGCAAAACACTAGCTTTGTGGTTTCCTAAGATACAATCTTACCCCTTGTCGATTCAGTTATTTAGTCGTGAACATACCGTACAGTAGAGTACAGTACTGACTGATAGATGCCCATCTATCGCATTTATTATTATATCTACCGTACTCGTATGGTGCCAGTTCAGAATTTTCACCATCCCCACTCTTTCCACGGGTTTCGTAAGAGGTGTCTGAGGGATACCCACCGGGGGGCAGCAGCGCATCCTGCGGAACAGATCCACCACAGAACTGCGATCCCCAACCCGCATGCCCAACGTGGGGATTGTATTATGGCATTGCCTCCTCATAATATAAACAAATAAGGCGCCTCCTCATGATATAAACAAATGTCCAGCAGTAGTGATGTAAGGTACCTATAGGCTGTAGGGATTGCATCCATACTTCTATACCTCTTACGATCGATTTTCGGTAAAACAGTGATCTTTCGAATAAAACCGCATTACATAACCGACAGCATTCGTTGACCGACATATTCAAGGCTAACGCCATATGGCGTTACCGGCCATTGAACCACGTTGTTATGTACTGTAGGCATATGCGGCTCGGATATTCGCATATTATGCAAATTCTTGTGTAAGAAGAATTAATTGATTAAGTATTCTTGATAATGTCGGAGCCTTTTTTGACTGATCAAAGCAAATATATTCATTATGGATTTTATTATGTAAACTTTATATATTATTATGCTTTTATTGAAATTAACTTAGTTTATTGGTTGTTTTCTTTTTAACGTCGCTGTTCCGCCCCCACTTCATACCGAGAGGACAAACTCTAGAAGCGCGTTTATATCTTTTATAGGGGAAAAGTGAAATGCATGGCCAGCATGTAATAAAATAAATAATGTACATATGTCAAACATGTAGAGCAAAGTAGACAATGTAACTACTTGTGACATATGATATCGAAAGAGTTTGAAAGCCAATAAAATTATCTTTAAAATAATATACCACAACCTACAGTTTATTCCATGGAAACTGTAAAATATGCTCTGCAGAAACCAGCGATGAAGTGATTCCAGTTTATAGCTCGCAAGTGTAGTTAAAAACTTCGAAGTTGTGGTTAGCTTTACCCTTATCACAAAAAATATCTATAGTTATACATATATATATAAACTGTGGTCAACAGCGACTTAAATGACGGCGGGCGGCCTGCCATGTATGTAGTTCGCTGGCATTCGCTTCTCGCAACTTAGATCGCTTTGTGAATGCGTTAACGTTACCTGCATGGTGCTGAACAGCTGGTGATGAGAATCTGCGGCCAGCTCGAAGGAGCCCACACAGTAGGTGCCGCGGCGCGCGAGGCAGCTCGTGTACGGCTCCATGTGGAACAGGACTGGCATCTCGTAGTACTGCTCATCTGGAGGGGGGAACAGGTTAGGACAGAGTCTAGCACTTAATATACGTAAGAACAACTTTATATAGAAATAATAAAAATAAACAATGCTGGACAATCCACACAGCATCATCTAGCCACAAGCTAAGCAAAGCTTGTGTTATGGGTACTAGATGACTGATAAGTGAGTAAAGTAAAGTAAAAAAGCATTTATTTCTTTAGGCTTACAAAATAAGCACTTAGTCAAGTCATATTATTGCTTACCATGGGGCTAGATAATGCTGTGTGAATTGTCCAGCATTATTTATTATTTATTTATTTTATTTATATTTTATATACTTAATACAATCGATTACATAGATAACGACCAGAACACCCGGAATAAATATCTGCAGATCGTACATAAAATTGTCCTGAGGCGGGGATCGAACCTCGTAACCTCTTGCATCACAGGCGGTCCTTCGCCAACCACGCCACAGACGTCTTCATATTATTGTAGCGCAAAAAGTAGGTAACTCCACCCCTAAAGGGGTTTTGCATTAATCACCTCGCTGGCAGGTAGCTTTGTGAGAACAATACAGAAGTTGCTGCCGTTAGCTTGCCTTAGTCGGCTCTAAGAATATCCATAGGCTGAGTAGCAGGGGTCGATTCTTACGCCACGCCCGCCGCGCATGTTCGATACCTTAACTACTGACCACTAGAAATCTGACAAAACCTAAAATCTATAAAGATTTTGAGTATACGTAGTATTACACTTGTTAGTACTTGTCACATGTAATATCTTTCATAATGTTCTGTATCTGGTGTACTATAAAGTATTTTTGTATTGTATTGTATTGTAAGTAATATACGTAAGGTATACTTATAAACCCGATGTTATTCTGCCATGCACGGCCGGAAGTCGAACCCACGAAAACACCACTATACCAAGCTGCCCCGAATAAATTCTTCACAATGAAAAGCAAAGCAGGCCATATTTCCTATGTTTCTAAGAATGCATTCTAATTGTTTCGCTTCAGTTTAGCAATTAAGCTTTTATTACAATTAACTTTAAGCGATCATTCTGTATCTATTGTTATAAAATCAATTTTGACGTGGCGAGACGGTTGCTGGTTTGATTCCCGTCTTGGGACATATGTTTGTAAGATCTGCAAATATATGTTCCATTGGCTCTGGGTATTTAATAATAAAAAAACGATCTCTGTAATAGTATTAAATTAAGTACATCAGTCATCTAGTACCCATAACACAAGCTCTGCTTGGCTTGGGGCTAGAGGATGCTGTGTGGATTGTCCAGCAATATTTATTAGTAGATATTATTTGACCAGCAGTTATAAGTGTGTGTGCATAGTTTACGTACGAAACATCGAAGAATTTAACACTTTGAGTGCTGAAAACGCACGGTATGAGTTTTCTACACGTGACTAATATGCGTAAATCCACACTAGCGCAGCGGCTGAGAAAATACAGATCTTTGTGACTCAGCAGAGCTGTAATAGTTTTCGAACGAAACGCATGTGCGGCGCAACACAACCGCTGTGTAGAGCGGCAGCACGAATTTTTTAGATAAAAAAAAAAGATAGATAGATAGATAGATAAATCATTTATTCGACACTGCAGCACATGATTATAAGGTAGCAATAGTAAAAGTAATAGTAAACAATAAGTAATAGTAAAAACAAAGTGGAGATTTAAAAATTGTGTGCGTGCTGCAGCCTGTCAAAAAGGTAATAGCTCAGTGAAAAGCTTTGCTCTAAGAGAAAAACACTGATTTTCAGTATTACCCTTTGAGGCGACCAGAAGAACGATACACTGACATAATAATGATGTATGATTGCATAATATTTTAAATACAATCAGATCAAAAGATCGCAGTCGTCGAAAAAAACCGCAGTCAAAGTGTTAAAAATGTTTTATAGACATTTCATTTACGTACGAAACATCGAATAATTCAAAGGATGTTTAATTCAATTCGGAAGTAAATCTTCTCGTTATAACATCAATAACGGCTCACTTCCGACCACTTTAGGCCGGTGCGCCACGGAGCAGTCGGCGCGGGTTGCGCAGGTGACCTCGATAACCAGCCACCACGACAACAGTGGTTGAACTTGTGGTTGCAAGATTATTTACATCAAATTATACATTTTATCGATAAATGTCTATAATATTAGGTCCTTAAGGCAGCTCAGCCCATGCCCATCATTGTCAAAATCAAAGTCATTTATTTCCTAGTTTTACTAAGGTACGATGTAATTGTTTTTTTGGCAAATGCTTTCGCCGATTTTCGCCTTGCGACGATCCAAGAATTTCACCACTAACGTCGCAATACGAATGCCCCCAATAATCCCTAATCAGTGACGTCCAAGAGTCTGTTAGGTCTAGAGGAAATAAAGCAAATTGATATTTAATACTTGAGGTATTTGTGATAAATAAATAAATAAATAATGCTGGACAATTCCCACAGCATTATCTAGCCCCATGGTAAGCAGAGCTTGTGTTATGGGTACTAGATAACTGATATACATAATACAATAAATTACATAGATAGATATTTTTTTATTATACATAGAAAACGACCAGAACACCCGGAACAAATATCTGCAGATCGTACACACAATTGTTCCGAGGCGGGAATCGAACCCGCAACCTCCTGCGTCGCAGGCGGTCCACCGCGCCACATCGGTCGTCAAACGATAATATCTACATAATGCAAGGATGGTCTGTACTCGTAGGCTGTACTACCTATAAGTGTTCTCTCGCCAAATCGCACAAGACAGAGTTTGAGAAAGTATTGGAAGGTGGTTTGGTGACCAGCACATTTTATCTATGATCGTATATACCATATGTATATGTACATAATTTAAGGTGTTCTTTTGTAAGCTTTTTGGTTAATAATGTAATTTTTGTATTGAACCGTAGAGCTCTACTTTAATAATTACCGCCTCCGTGATGCGCAGAGTCCGCGATAGTACGAACAGCATCCTGCAAACGATTGCTGATAGAACGGGTAGATATTTATCGCGTTTACTTTTTTTTTCCGACGTTTAAATGCGATACTTACCCGTTGTATATGTATATATAATTGTGTGTTCAGATCGCGTAAGTTTAAAAATATTTATTTCTCATTAGGTTCTCCTATGTTATGTAGGTGTAATAATATGATGTTTTTGTTTTTTATAATTAGTGTATGTGACTACTGTGTAGTTCATACTAACCATAATTTTAGTCTTTTCTATAATAGTTTTACCAACAAAATATGGACCTTGTTATTCGAAATATTTTTTTAAAATTTTATTTTGTTTTAAGCCAAGGTTAGTTACTAGATGCCTTTATTCCCGACCGAATAATACACATTTACATGCATAATGTTATGTATTTACATTATGTATTTAATGTAAATCCTGAATGTAGTTACACAGGTAATATCTAGCAGGAAGTGTAGGCGCCTGTTCCATTATCTCATGCAAATACTCCCGGCCTAGGTCAAGTTTAACTTCATTAGACCTGTGTAGGTAAAGAAAATACAGTCGTTGTCCTGTATTAAAATATCAGATTATTTAAAGAGGATAGGAAAGCTTACGACGGGTTTTGCTCCAACTCGAAATATTTACTGCTAACAGGCTAAAGGTTTCTTCGTAAAATATCACTTAATGTCCATGACAGTGTTTATTTTAAGATATT
Source organism: Eupithecia abbreviata (assembly GCA_943735965.1). Classification (NCBI taxonomy): domain Eukaryota; kingdom Metazoa; phylum Arthropoda; class Insecta; order Lepidoptera; family Geometridae; genus Eupithecia; species Eupithecia abbreviata. The sequence continues at coordinate 482,782 of OX030995.1, forward strand.
GAATTTGACTAAGATTACATATATTATTTAATAAATTTTATTGTATTGATAGTAGAAATTTATAAATAGTATTAGATTTTTGTATGCGAAAACAAGGAGTGCTTGATTTTTACATTCACTTTTTGTAATTTTGTTTTGTTATGTCGAAGTATTTTGATTAGAATATAGAATTCTTGGACCAAATGAAATGAACTCAACACTACTGATGTTTTAATAAATAAAAAAAATCGTTACGTTAGGTAGATACATATACCTACTCATATCTTCTACCTTTGAGAATTTTACGAAAGAACTCCCCTAGACAGCGCTTTAGGCTGGTAGGCAGTGCGTGCGATCGAATTAATTTAGCATTGCAAAAAGTTTTGTTTCGCTAATTGCCGCGGGACTTCTTTCGTGACAAGCACTTTACCTTAAGATGGTAGATATATCTACCAGCACCCAGGTATATGACGTAAATAATCATTTGCCATCGCATTTTCTTCTATACTTACTTTTTTGCAAAAGTGAATCTTCGAATCTCTTTTCCTAATGACGAGATATCGACCAAGAGTTTTCTCGTTACTGGTATGTAGTGCGAAATAAATTTTTATAATCATTAATATAAAAGAGGTACCGAGGTAGATAGGTATAGTAGCTAAGTACCTTTATTAGTAATGCTTTTTAAGAAGTAAAGTTTCACAAGGACATCTAGCAAACTGATAAGGCAGATTCGAATGATAAAATTAAACAGATAACGGCTACCACTGAGATGCATGCCGATTATCGCCTGAATTCCTATACGTGTGTTCGTGGTTCGATTCGTGTCATAGAACTGAATTAAAAATAAATAAAATAAATAATGCTGGACAATTCACACAGCATTATCTAGCCCCATGGTAAGCAGAGCTTGTGTTATGGGTACTAGATAACTGATATACATAATACAATACATTACATAGATAGATATTTTTATTATACATAGAAAACGACCAGAACACTCGGAACAAATATCTGCAGATCGTACACACAATTGTTTCGAGGCGGGAATCGAACCCACAACCTCCTGCGTCGCAGGCGGACCTTCGCCCACCGCGCCACATCGGTCGTCAAAATAAATTTATTTCATAGTTCTGCTTATCTATGTAATGTATTGTATTAATTATATCAGTTATCTAGTACAAAAGCTTCGCTTAGCTTGGGGCTAGATGACGCTCTGTGTAAATTTCAGCATTACCTATTATTTATTTATTTTAGGTATAGATATTTGGTTTAGGTTGTTCTTTTATCAAATGGCATTTTAAGACATTCGTTCGGCCTTCGACTTTAGTGCATTCCCACTCACCACAAAAAGGCCCATCGCTAAGGATAAATTATTGAAAAATAAGTAAGCAGATTCGTAGATGTTACCAACAAACCCAAAAAACCTCCTGAAACACACAAAATCACCACAAATACCACCCCACTAGTAAAACTAAAGCACAAAATTATATCACCGTACCAGTGATCTCATACAACACATCCTGAGGCTGCGCGGCACTGAGGCACATGATGCACGACAAGCTCGCCAGCCGCAGTGCAGCCGACATGATGCACCGGTGCATTGCACGTGTGCGCGTGGACACGGAGTGGAGGCACGAGCGCTACTGGCGTGCCTTTCTAACGTGCTTTCAGTAACACGAGAGACTGGTACTAAAGTATCTTGCAAGCTTGATTCTGTAAGGTGGGTGTGTACCGCGTTGCATTCCTAGGTAAATAAATAATGCTGGACAATACAAAAAGGATATAAATATATAAGATAATCTATATCAATATATAGTGTTCAGGAATCTTTCGTCCTAAAAAAATTAAATGATATAAAAATTAAAAACTTAAAAAACCTTAAAAAATTAACAATCTTTTAACTTCTCTATCTAGTATATCTATTTTAACCTACGTTTATTTATTAAGTTCAACTATTCACCGTATTTGGTGCAGTTTTCCTCTTCCAGTCAAAATATATCAATGTAAAAATGTGCTGCGGTGGATGTTGCGGTGGATGCTGCGGTGGATGCTGCGGCTGCGGTTGCCCGTGCATCACCATCCATACATGCTGCACAAGGATTTGCTAAATTCTGGAACATCAAGGCCCACCACACAAATGCGACCGTCTTCAAGAGCTGTTCGCCATTTTGTTACAGTGTTGTCTTAGTCCTGTTAAAATCATGAAATTCTTATTCTAAATTCTAATATATCAAAGTTCTTTATTTCCTTTGGATGTTAAAGGACACGTCACAAAATTCACACATATTACACATAATGCGTAATTTTTCTTTTGTTTAATACCTACTCGTACCTTATATAGATAGATAGTTTTTCATTACACGTAGAAGAAGACCAACACCCGAGAAACAAATATCTGCTGATCATACAGACATTTTTCCTGAGGCGGGAATCGAACCGACAAACAACCTCCTGTGTCGCAGGTGGACCTTCACCCATCGCGCTTGTTTCTAGCTAAGACATAGGCCTCTCTTCAAGTTTTCTCTGTTCCTTGATGTTATGAGATGTTGTATTGGTGTTATGGACCAGTCTGGAAGTTCTATAATGGCATACATATTACTATGGAGTATAGAGCTTAGACCTAGTACTACCTACTCTAATTGTTTGGGTTATCCAATAAAGGAATAACAAAATATACAAATGTTAACCCAAGTTGTTCATAACATCATAACAATATGTCCCTTTACATAAATTACTTCTAAAGCTGAAACTGGTTTGCATTCACCAAAAAGAAAATTTACAGCTTCCTATTTTGACCTTCTGTCCAAAACGTCAACTAAAATGTACCCACTAGGATACTACATCTAACAACTATTAATATACCTGTAGGTATGCATAAAATCATAATAAATTATATGAATGAATATGAACTTTTTGAACACCAGCCTTATACCAAATACTTGGTAAGATATGGTATGGTAGTTGTACTCCTGTTTCCGCACTCAGACTCCGATTGGTCCTTTGTGCGTGGTGTGTCTGCTAGTTTAACCAGCCTAACTCCGTCCAGAAGCGCAGAATACTCCTGGGATCTTCACAGGCTTCGCGGAGTGACCAAGTAAATCCTTAACTAGCTATTTATTTATTGATTTTACGTAGAAACTACTTACAATTTCAGAATTCGGCCAGATATCAAAAAATCCGCTAAAGGCTGAACGTTGCGGCGTTTTTTTCGTCGTTAAGTCGTCTGCGGTTGAAAATAGGGCCCTATCTACAACGCTCATTAAAAGAGGCCACCGTCCAGCAGTGGACTAACATGGCGATCAACGATGATAATCTACAATGAGTTACTAAGCTCTCTATCCACCTTTCCAAGTACTCAAACAAAGAAGGTCACAACACACTATTCCAAATCCATCGGTAATTGTACGATTGTTTTCAGTACTCAGTATTTTTATAGCAGTCATACAATCAGATCTTAGTTCTTTTATAGTCTAGCCTAGGCAGATTGGGTCGTCTATGGCTATCCCAATAGCCACCACCATCTGTGGTGCCACAAGTGGCAATCGAGAAAAGTAGGTAGGTACCAACATAACACGCCTATCTTTATCAAACTATCTTCGCTAATCATCTAAATATACAGGTTCAAGTTTTTTTTATTATTTGAATATTTATTTATTACTCATTATTTAGTTACTGTGTACCCAATCTCATTAAAATAGGTACTTAATATTTCATGAATATTTCATGCGCATACAATACATTTTTGTTGCTAACTGTAAGCGGAAATCTATAATCTACACAAAACTCAGATAAGGCTAAATTTCACCAAGCACTGATCGCGATTTAAAGACCTAAAGCTCGTTTACATAAAATTTAAACTAAAGGTGCGTTTACGAGTCTTTTAGGTTTTCTTCATAGAATAAAAGTTGTCAGAATAGCTGAAACCTGTTACGTACCATAAAAAAAAAAATCAAGACTTAATTTCGACCCCTATGTCCACTTTATTCAATTTGGAACCACTATGCAACGGGGTGAGTAGGTAACATAAAATTAAATAAACCCTTAGTTCAAATCTTGACTGAAATGGGTAAATACTACGAACATTTTTTTCAAACTTTTAAGTACCAAAAACTTATTTAATTATTTACTAGCGGACCGTCCCGGCTTCGCACGGGTATACCTTTGGCTACATTATAGGAGTTTTAGTAAGGATCCCTAATTTTTTTGAAAATATAATATAGCCTATGTTTGTTCACCGGAGATAATGTAGCTTTCCAACAGTGAAATAATTTTTCAAATCGGTCCAGTAGTTTCGAAGCCTATTCGTTACAAACAAACAAAAAATCAAACCTATCCTCTTTATAATATTAGTATAGATGTAATCAGAACGGCCCTAGGCCAATTATACTAATTACAGAATGCTAATCTAAAATATAGTTAGATTAGGTGAGAACACAATATGGTATAAATAAAATTCAACGATATGTTCATCAGGGTATTCAGTCGACAGCAATCTTGACACTTCCTATCCTTCGCCGAAGTTAGGCGGATATCGCTAGCAGTCAGGCCGCACCGTGCAAGCAGTCAGGCGAGGCAGCATTACATTATGGAACTCTTGCATTACTCGCTGACACACTGACCTGCAACACAGCATGGCCAATGCCCTTCTATACTTACACGATCAATATGGCCCGTTCGTTCATATTAGCGGGTGAGAGATGCTGCTTTGATTCTTTGATACGTAATACTCAAAATTTCTTACTATACTAGGTGATGCGATGGTTGATACGTAAATACCTCTTTTGTACTTAAATGAGTAAGTGTGCAGCAGTTTGATGCATTAAAGCATTCACTGTCCAGTCTCTGCGGCCACGCGCGCCACCGCTGCCGCACAAGACGGAATAACTACCTACGCCTATTCATCTTGCGTAGTTCCAGGGACAGACTAAGGAGTGGAACCCTCTATCAAATTAGGTACCTACTACCTACCTTAGGATATAGTTATCGTTGTCTATGAATGACGCTGTTTTAAAATATAACTACATACATTATTATAAATTATTTCCCTATACAATTGGTAAATTATATTTTTATGACATACCTTATGTACATTCATGTTAAGGACATATTGAATTCTACCTACATATATTGCTGGCCTTATTATTTTTACGTTTGACTTGTAACTTGGTGTTATAAATAAGGAATTGTATTGTATCGTACATCCTTACAAGAAACATTACCTACCGATGCATAATGCTTGATGCGGCAAGCTGAAGACAGGCCATAGCGCCCTGTCTTCAGCTTGCCGCATCAAGCATCTGCCTGCAGTCCTTCGCAGGTCGTCATCCCACCTGGCCGGAGGGCGTCCTACACTACGTTTACCGAGTCGTGTGTATATGTAGAGGCAAATAAATTATATGTCGTTACAAGACTTGAGGCTTTGCCAAATACGCAGTCTTGCATCGAATTGATTCTCTACTAGTAGCAAATTTATTACGAGTGTCTTATGAACTTAAATAAGTGGTCTGAAAAGAAGAAATTCAATTCCAAATCGAATTAATTGAGAATTATAGCTAAGAGTACGTCCGATTTTAAATTAAAAGCGGAAAAACGGTGATCTCACTAATTTCGCGCATGGGAGAGGATTGCGAGTTCCGGTGTCGATTGATTTGGATATCTCGTCTCAACATGGAGACCAGCCCTCGGTATACCCGCTGTTTTCTCGTGGTCCCAGGATTTTGTCCCATTAATGGGACCACAAGGGAGAACTGTACCTCGTAGTCCCATTACCTACAGCAACCCGAAGACCCGACCCTGGAGCGGAGTGACCGTGTTCTCTGTGCTCCTGATGGTGGAAATATACGTAGAGATATACGAGAACAGCACGCACCTTCGGATCTACAACAAGCTATGCCATTTGTTTGGTGAAAGATAATTGATAATTTTTAAAGAAACCAATTTCACTGTTATTTTATAATTTACCTTTTTTATATTTATCAACTTAACATAATAAAAGTCGCTTATAACGGGATATTTACCATGATTTGCTTTTTAAGTTTCAATCATGGTAAATATCCCGTTATGGTATATATGTATAAGGTGCGTGTTGTTCTCGTATATCTCTACGTACTTTTGTGTTAATAACCAAATAGTTTCAAAAGTTTTAACATGTGTAATGTTACAAAAACAAAGCTTAATAATAATAAAACACTAAGAAAACCACAAAGGTTTGTATAGGGAGTGTTATTAGCGAGTAAGCAGAGTTACATCCGACAGAGAACCAAGGTTATCGACATAGCTCAAAGAATTAGCAAGCTGAAGTGGCAGTGGGCCGGCCATATCTCGTGAAGAACCGACGGCCGATGGGGCAAACGTGTTCTTGAGTGGAGACCACGACTCGGTAAACGTAGTGCAGGACGCCCTCCGACCAGGTGGGATGACGACCTGCGAAAGACTGCAAGTAGATGCTGGATGCGGCAAGCTGAAGACAGGGCGCTATGGCGCTCATTGGGGGAGGCCTATGTCCAGCAGTAGACTGCTATAGGCTGATGATGATGATGATGATGAAGCAGAGTTACTATCACATAGGTTTGACAATAATAAGTTATTACAAGAGAGTGATTTTGAAGGTTTTAATAGCCGAAGTCAATCGTCCTACCTAGGCATGACTCAGGACCTATTTCCATCAGGCCGTGAAATGAAATGAAATGAAAGTGAGTGCCCTTTCAAGGGCAGCGAGAAATGACAAGGTATTTATATAAAAAATAATATATTCTTACCAAATTATAGGACACAATAAATTAATAGGACGTTAAATATAATCACTGACATAGGTAATATATGAAGGTACAGTCAGCAACGAAATCCGCTATAGTTCCTGTGTTCAGCAATTTCTGAAGCACCTTATTTGGTTTGATTTTTGTAACTAAAGAGTTAATAAAATCTTCTGATATTTCCGGTGTCTGTCCTTGCTGCTTTATTATGTTCAGATACGACTACCGTTTGGGCAATATTCAAATCATTTCGGCGCGCAAACTTTAGTGATCCATCTATGGTGGATTGGTGGGGTATGTAATAGTTTCCTTTCGCTTGAATTGGGTACTTGCGAGTAAAGGAAAATGTCTTTATTGCAGGTTATAAAATGACCGGATACCTGTAATATGACAAGAGGTATTTTAGTTTATTAATTTATATCATAGCATTTATGTATGATAGATATTCAAAAAACTGCTGCATCAGCATTATTTATCCATATGAAATATTGATAGCCTTATCTTATGTCTATGTAAGTTTATTATAATGTTTGTAATGTAGGTATTTAGTGCATTTGTTACCAATTATTTATTAAAGTGCCACCGTCTATATTGTTCGTTCATGTCCAGTCCATCCCAAGGTTGCCTGGAAGAGATCGCTTTCAGCGATAAGGCCGCCCTTTATACCTTTATTCTAAGTTTTTATCTCTGTATTATTTTCTGTTTTGTGGTGTGTAATAAAGTGTTATCTATCTATCTATAGATGTTGGAGTATGTGACCGACACCGTCGAATAGGTGCTTTTTGACTTCTTTGATCCATCCAAAGTAAAACAAATAACTTAATTATTATTTACTCTGTCTTGAAGATAATCTGGGTGTATACACGGTCACCGCCAAAAAGCGTTGAACAGTTAAAAATGGTAAAAGAGGTTTTGAAGTCTGTCACCCCTTTATGAGGGTTTCTGGGGTGAAAAAAACAGGCAATCACTAACTATTTGCTTAAATAGATAGACATTTAAGAAACATTGATGAATCTACAGCGGCGGGAATCGAACCCGCAACCCGCGTCACTAACAGAAGAAGTACATACCATGTAGTATGTAATGTTCTCTTCGTGAGCCAGACCACCGCTGGGCCGCAAGGGTCCACTAGTCGCGTTAGCACGGCGGCTTTGACATCTCTCTGCAATAAGAAAACATCACAACACCCGAGTCGGACTGGCGCGCCGACCATTTTGTATTATCTAGGATTTTGTATTACAAGATTTTTATTTCTTGCCAACTATCATGATTTTAGGTCAACGGGACTGCCTAGTGCGCGGGGGCCTAACTGGTATTCAGCAATTTTTTGATTAAGTCCTTGTTAACACTTTGAGTGCTGAAAACGCACGGTATGAGTTTTCTACAAGTGACTAATATGCGTAAATCCACACTAGCGCAGCGGCTGAGAAAATACAGATCTTTGTGACTCAGCAGAGCTGTAATATTTTTCGAACGAAACGCATGTGTGGCGCAACACAACCGCTGTGTAGAGCGGCAGCACGAATTTTTTAGGTAAAAAAAAAGATCGCAGTCGTCGAAAAAAAACCGCAGTCAAAGTGTTAAGTAATTTTTAGAGACATTTATTCAGGTATCTATATAATCGGGAATATTATCAGAAAGTGGGATATTAAGTAAAAAATATTTGTAATTTAATTTATAATTAACTTTATTTCCACATACGATCCTCAAACAAAACAATATACTTACCTACACATTTAATATACTTCGGTAACTTTGGCATCGGCGCTCAAACGTATCGAATCCGAGGCCGATAGAACTCTGATAGTGATCAGATCAACTATTGAATTAATAAAATAATGTATTAATGGGATAATTATATACCGTAATAAATTATTTAAAAAATGCGCTAAAAGGTCTAACATAATATAATGTAGGCAATATCACGATAATAATACAATAACAGCCATAGTACACGAGACGCGCAGGTAGTTATGATCCGAACAATAATCCATCAACAAATAAAAATGAAGTTAACAAATACATAATAAAGATACATGTTACATGGCGTGTGTAAAATTGATCACAACATTAGTAGTAATTGTCTACTTAAGTGTACATTCTCTACTTAAATTAATAAGATCGATCTGCACAACTTTTTACTCCACTACAGTACAGAAGTTAATTAAGAATTCACGAATTTTACGCTCACCAGAAAATAGACAAATTTGCGACTTCTCAGCGTAAAATTAGTAAAATCTAAGTCAAACCTCTATTATCAAAACTTTACGCGTCCCTACCCAACATTCGAAGCCTACGCCACCCAGAAACTCTTTACAATTGCCCTATATTTACATCTACATACAAGTATTCGAAAGAGTTAGACAAATTTTTAACGCATGGTGCCTTTCTATCAAAGTATGCGACTAACTTAAATAATATGATCGCTTGGTTTTTTTTGTTAAGGATCTTATTAGGCCCATTGCCAATATTCATTCATCATACCATTTTTGTTAGGTTATAACGAGTGTGAACTGTGGCATCGTAGCTTTTAAACAAATTAACCGATATTAACTTTTACTCTAACAAGAAATGCCAAAATTAAACTTAGATAGGCAACAACAAAAGAGTGAACATTGACCGGTGGTATGTATCCCACATCTCGAATAGAAAGGCACCGCGTACAAGTCTACATTCATCTACTAGTCCCGGGTGACAACCAAGCCTACTATTAACAGCACATTTACTTCTTAGCCTTGTTGACGAAGTCCACGCCTGTCTGGATGTTCTTCTTCAGTTCTGGTATGGCAGCCTTCAGCAGTTTTTGTTCGTACGCGTTCAGATTTCCGAAGCCGAGGTTCCTCGAGATACCGTTGGGTCCGAATTGTACGGCGTTAGCGAAGTATGGTGATTCCGTAATGTCGGAAGCGACGTACGCGCATTCTACTACGTCGGACTCGCCCTGGAAATATATCAAAGCGAAATTAGTGATCGGGCGGGGTGAGTTGGTACTCTGGGCTCTGATACCACTTGGTATCAGTCACTGAGTTTTCTGTGTCGAGGCTAGAACTTTTACATGAAGCATAGGATTTGATCCAATGCCTCTAGCACGCGTGGAACTAACCAAGCAAATTACATATACAAATGGAATGTCTCAATAAGATCGAGTAACAAAACTTAAATCAAATCTACGGAACCTATGTATGTATTTCTGAAAAATATGCCTGCGACGCTGTTCCGGGTGTTCCGGTCGTTATTATGTATAATAAAAAATAGCTATCTACATATGTAATGTATTGTATTATGTATATCAGTCATCTAGTACCCATAACACAAGCTCTGCTTAGCTTGAGGCTAGATGCTGTGTGGATTGTCCAGCATTATTTATTTATTTATGTTAGGCTACTGGATCGTACAACCCCCGTCGCTTCCCGCCAGCCTCAGTGTGCAGTCCCTCCGCATACCAAAATCGTCAAGTTTGTCGTAGGTGCAAATATGTATGATAGTCTCACCGCGAATCCCCTCAGCACCGCGTTTGCGATGCGGTGTCCCGCGTACGCCATGGACAGCGTGGCGGAGCCGCCGCCGGCCTTCGCCGTCACCACCTGACACACAAAACGTTTATTACAAAAATATTTGTATATATACAGGGTATCCCACAGCCATGCCACATGGAGGGAAAGTGCCTTAAATATTGAAGATAGAACATTTTACTGAAAGAAGACTTCATTTTGTTTTTGAAAACAATTACAAACAACAGCATTCAAAGATTTTTGAATAATTGCCTGTCTGAATCAGGAATCGAACCCACCAAATTGTAAAAAAAAATCACATCTAATATAACGATACCGATCAAAAGGCTCATTAGAGAGTATTATTTTTTCCATCTTTACATTGTGAAGTACTAACACAAATGTATAGTAAGTTAAATGAAGTTGTTTGTTATTCCTCAATAAATAAATAACTTCAGGCAATAAATCATTCTTCTATTCTATCTAGACTTGGCGGCGACTATTAATAAGCTATACATTTTAAATCTATACTTATATTATAAAGAAATTGATTTTTTCTTTGTTTGTTTGTATTGAATAGGCTCTGAAACTACTGGACCGATTTGAAAAACTCTTTCACCGTTGGGAAGCTACACTATCCGCGGTGAACATAGGCTAAATTATATTTTCAAAAAAGTTAGGGATCCGTACTAAAACCGTGCGAAGCCAGGAAGGTCCGCTAGTATTATATTAAGACAATATAATAATTTTTATATTGAATACCCCTTTTTTGACATGTAACTTGGTTATCAATAAATGATTTGTATTTGATCCTTTTCTTACCTCAGTACCAGCATTCTGGATCCTCTTAGTGAGCTCCTCAATCTTGCCCTGGTCGGTGAGGTTGAGGGCGGGTTGGCTCTGGCTCAACACGGGGATGATGGTGACGCCGGAGTGTCCGCCGATGCAGGGGATGTGGACGCAGCGTGGGTCGCACTTGTTGATGGTGCCGATGAAGGTGGCGGAGCGGACCACGTCGAGGGTCGTCACTCCCAGGACGCGGTTGGGGTCGAATACTCCGGCCTGAAAGGAAAGGTCAGACATTATTTACACAATTTGAAAGAGGAGATTATATTATTTGCATATTTATTTCCACCGTAGGTACACACACATGTTACCATTCATGTCGTCAGGTTCTATAAACTTTAAAAGTATCTTACAAATTTATATTTATCACTTCTTCCACTAGTGGACAAAAAATTTAAGTGAACAGTAAAATAATTTTATTTGATAATAATTTATATATAAAATATGACTTGTCTAAGTGCTTATTTTGTAAGCCTAAAGAAATAAATGATTTTTTACTTTTACTTTTATTTTATTATATAACACAGACTAATGCTGACATAGGACACACCATAAGGGATTGTGCTAAGAAAGAGAAGACAGACATGCCTTCTTAAAAAATTAAATCAAAAGTTCATGGAAGTTTATCACAGTAAAATAAATCATAATCTATGTTCGATTGTATATTTTTTGTAATCATCATCAGCCTTATGTGAGTCCACTGCTGGACATAGGCCTTCCCTAATGAGCGCCATAGCGCCCTGTCTTCAGCTTGAAGCATCCAGCATCTACCTGCAGTCTTTCGCATGTACGTTCGTCGATTTCTCCGTCAAATGGGGTATATATTTTTTTAATTATACATAGAATACACCGGGAACACCCGAAATAAACATATGCAGATCGTACCAACATTTGTCCGGAGGCGGGTATCGAACTCGCAACGACCTGTGCGTAAACCGACCTTCGCCCAACGCGCCACGATAGGTCCTCTAAATATAAAAGTATTTCGAAGTCAGTTTTGAATGTTATTAAAAAGTAAACATTCGTATTATTCTTGTCAAGTTTCAGCTCAAACTTCTTTCATGGTAGTCGGTAAACGTAGTGTAGGACGCCCTCCGACCAGGAGGGATGACGACGAGCTGAAGACAGGGCGCTATGGCGCTCATTAGGGGAGGCCTATGTCCAGCAATGGACTGATATAGGCTGATGATGATGATGATGGTGCAAGTTCATGAGAGTTCAGGCATTTACGTCAATTGATAGTTGTAGAAGAGTAAACAATCTATAACGGGTCGTCCATTTACACCACTCCGTTCCACTAATAGGGTGAACCAGAACGCAACCCACGTTTTGATATATATTTTTTTGTAAGTTTTTATAGTAAAATAGAGATAACTATATAATATTGCTGACTGAATGTAAAATGAAATAAAGATTAATTATAATTTTTCGAACTTCCTTCGTCTTTAATGAAGTCTTAAATTTTCCCCATAAACAAACTGCTCAAGAATATGTAGAATGGCACTAGTTCTGGTTCACCCTACATGTTTACACACAATCAATAATGATGTATGTAACCTACAAGTTACATCATTATTATGTTACCGTTTATCGTTCTCAGTGATAATAATAACTCCATTGTGTGCTGGTCTTAGATATATAGAAATAATCACAACATTGTCCGAGTGACTTACTGAACGATGTGTCGACCTGAATGAAAACATGCTTCTTAATCCTTACTATAAATGTGATTGTATGCCTGTCTGTTACCTATATAAAATATTGCTAAACATCAGGTGCCTTAAACTTATCGCTTCAAAATGAGGTATTGTCACAGAACGACACATTTTGTTAGTCTACCTTTATTACCATTATTTATTTTATGCGTCCTACTTGGCGCATGTTGGTAGTTGGCGGCCAACATTGGCTCGCAAACTGACTAGTGTCGGTTTTTCGTGCACACATCAAAGGATCGTGGCGCGCTCCGCAAACAGTGCCCTTTTGCCCAACGCATAGGCCGAACGTGTACAGGACGCTTTAGATTTAGAGCCTAGCTTTGTCAGTGTAAGTATGTATATGTATTATAGTTTTAGTTATTTTAACACTTTGACTGCGGTTTTTTTTCGACGACTGCGATCTTTTTTTTAACCTAAAAAATTCGTGCTGCCGCTCTACACAGCGGTTGTGTTGCGCCGCACATGCGTTTTGTTCGAAAAATATTACAGCTGTGCTGAGTCACACAGATCTGTATTTTCTCAGCCGCTGCGCTAGTGTGGATTTACGCATATTAGTCACTTGTAGAAAACACATACCGTGTGATTTCAGCAGTCAAAGTGTTAATGCTGTAAGTAACCGTGTTTACAACTTTTGCATGTAGCTTATGAAATGTAGGTAAGTGGAACTTTTTGAGAGATAAGACCGACAGATATTATTATACGTGAGCGTTTCTTATCAGCAGAGAGAACTAACTAATACGTTGCTCCGCTCATGTTGTTTGGTTTTTGAGATGTATCGCGAAATACTTGAAGGGGTTACACTTACAATACCAACTTTTGCCTGCCCGTTACAAGCTTACATCCCATATCGAATTTTGTAACGTGTCCAAGAGTCCAAGGTCTAAAGGAAAAAAGCTCTTTGATATATCAAATATCAAAGAAGTTGGTATTATACATACATATCCCATGCAAAGTTATTTTTGTTGCCTCTTCACATCTAAATTACTAATCACATCCAAAGTAGGCACCATGGAATAGATTGTGCTGAAATTTTATTTGTGCTTGGTTCCAGAAAGGTTATTTTGTTTCTGTATAAAATCATGTGAGTGGCTTCACATGCGGCGGAAGCTACTATCATAATAATTTAAGGTTTCTTAAGGTCTAGTCTGATTTGTTTTACATACGACATAACGGATTCATCAAATTACTACAAATATTACATTGTCGTAATTTGTCGAATCCGTTATGTACACAAATTAATAAATAAAATACAAATTAACAAATACAAAGTTCATCTAACCCTTACATTTATAATGTCGGCGTAATCACTTAACATGTTATTAAGTCTTTTTATCTATTTCATATATTTTTATGCTTGTTTTAAGGTATATATTAATATGGCCCGTAGAATAAGTTAAATAAGATCTCTTACTTTCCTATGGTCGGAAATAAATGATCTATTATTCATGTCAGCCTAATGTTAACATACCTTCTTCAAGACCTCAGCAGCGATCGGCACCATGGAGTTGACAGGGTTGGTGATGATGCACATGATGGCGCACGGGGAGTTCTTGGCCACAGAGGCAGCCAGGTCACGGACGATGCTGGCATTGACATTGAACAGGTCATCACGAGTCATGCCCGGCTTGCGGGGGACTCCGGCGGGGATCACCACTACGTGGGCATCTGGTGGTAAGGTCAAGGGTCAATCAGCTAACTTCGGTATATAATACTAGCTGCGCCCAGCGGCTTTGCCAGCATGGAAATTTATGTGTCAAATGGTTTATAAACCTTCCTCTTGAATCACTCTATCTATTAAAAACACGAATCAGATCTGTTGCATCCTCTGTCTGTCCCTATGTATGCTTAGATCTTTAAAACTATCTAAGCATACATAGGGAGAGACAGACAGGGGGAAGCGACTTTGTTTTGAAGTTTTTATTTCTTTAAGCTTACAAATAAGCACTTAGACAGATCATATATTATACTATTAAATTATTTTATAGTTCACCTCAATTTTTTGTCCACCAGTGGAAGAAGTGAGAAGAAACCACTAGTATGTTCATAACTTATGTGTCTAGTACATTCGATTTGCTTATTTGTAAGTTGGTAGATTTTGAGTTGGAGCAAAACTCGTTCCAAACTTTTTTATCTTCTAAGTAATCTGACATTTTGTAATAAGATTTTTTACAAAGAATATGTTTCACTATTTTTTTACATTTATTAATTGATAATTTTTGCAACTCACTTGGAGTTTTGTTGTAGAAGCGTATACATTGCCCTTTAAAAGATACATTTATCTTGTGTAGCCTAGTTGTGGGCACAGCGAGTTTATTCTTATTTCTAGTATTTACATTAAGTATATCACTTTTTTTAGTGAACCGATTGATATTCTTATAAGTGTACAACAAGTTTTCATAAATATATTGACACGGTACTGTCATTATGTTTATTTCTTTGAATTTTTCACGTAGGGATTCTCTGGGACCCATATTATAGATCGCACGAACAGCCCTCTTCTGCAACACAAATACGGTGTTTATATCTGCAGCGTTCCCCCACAGTAGTATGCCATAAGACATAATACTGTGGAAGTAGCTGAAATAGACTAGTCTAGAAGTATCAACGTCTGTAAGGTGACGGATTTTTTTAACTGCATATGCTGCAGAACGATGTCTCTTCGATAGCTTATCTATGTGTGGGCCCCATTGAAGTTTACTATCTAAGGTTAATTAAAAAAAATTCAAATGCTTGTGCTACCTCAACATCATTTTTGATGGAGCAATCATTAATCTTTAAATTGTAATCATTAATGTAGGTACTGACCTTTCCAGTCTCACTATTAATTATTTTCCAGGTTCATTTTATTACATTTTCACTATGTTTAATTTTCGAGCTAATATAATTTGATTTTGCTGTATTACAAACTTTTCTAAATATTGTTGAGTAACTTTTTACTTTTTCTTTGAATTCCTGGCTAAAATTGTACTGCTTTTCACTGTACAGTTCATACAACTTTTGTCTACTCTTATGTATACCTACTGTTGCCCACTCACTAAAGCTAAGTTTTTCTGAGACCAAGATTGATTTGGGTATGAATATTGAATTGAACGCAGTAGTGAACTTATTAAAAAAACTGCAATACAACTCATTTGGATTGTTAAGTGAGTAGTTAGGTGATGGTTTAAAATCCCAATCCAATTTCAACCGTTCAAATCGATCTGTGGTCCCAGGTATGTACTTCATTTTGTTTTTACAATTATTATTTTTAACTTGATGTTTTAATTTAATTAGTTGACCTAAGTGGTCTGATTTTAAATTGCTTATAATTTTGTGACTGACATTTTTTTCATTTTGGAAAACAAATATATTATTTATACATTTTGCTGATGTTTCAGTTATTCTAGTAGGTTCCATAAATGTTGGCCTAAGATTATAGGAATTAAATAAATTTGTTAATCTACTACTGAGGGAGTAAACTTCTAAAAGATCAATATTAAAGTCTCCACATACTATGAGGTGGTTATTTGATTTTGATATTTTAAATAAGATATCATCCATATTTTTTTCAAATATTTCAAAAGAAGCTGATGGTGGGCTGTATACGCTTGCTACAATAGTATGCTCCAACTCAACACATGCTACTTCAATGTGGCTTTCAACGGATAAGCATACTATGTCCTTACATTCTTTGAATTTTATGAGTTTATTTAGTAATATTAAAGAGCCTCCACGATTAGCATGTGATCTGCAAAAAGAACTACCAACCTGGTGGTTACTGAAGTTAAACATGAGCTCATAGCTTTTCAGCCAATGTTCTGTGAGGCAGACAATATCAATATCAAATGAGTTCATGTACAATTCTAATTCTAATAATTTACTTCTAATTCCTTGAATATTTTGGTGCACCAAGTTAGTAAACTTTCCAGTTATTTTACAATTTTGTTTTTTTAGTTTTTTATTGTGATTCATAGTAATAATGTAACTTTTAAGGGCTAGAGACTTCCTCTATTGTCGCTATTTCTAATTTAAATTACTTGGAATAAGTTCCAAGGTCTGGTTTTTTAAATAATTACAATGCTCAATAGAAGCATTAGTAATAGCCAAGTTTTTGGCTGTTGTTTTAAAATAATAGGATAGCGAAATTGCTATCTGTCTTTTATAAAAATTGGGTAGGAAGTAGTAATTACCTTCAGTCGAATAATATTTTTTTTCTAATAATTATATGAGTATATGTATATATATATATATGAGTTGCCCACTATGAACTTGGTATTATTTATTTGTGAATATGTACCTATGTATTTACATTATGTTTATGAATTTAATGTAATAAATCAAATATATCCATCATGTCTTTAATAGGTAATCATTTCTTTGCTAGTTAGGATTCTTGTTCCTGGTATTACTTGCTGAAGAAGCTTGAAGAAGCACGAAAACCGAATTAAACCGGTTTTTTCAGTATTATGATGCACATAATTAACAGACTATTAACCTGAAAACATGACCAAAGCTAATCAGTTCAGCAACCTTGAAACTAAAATAGCAGTGAACTTGATTTTATAGGTTATGTTATGCAATAGTTGGGAGTAGGTAGGTACATAACTATTGACGAACCTTTGATAGCCGCGTCCATATTTTCAACCCCCTTGTGTGAAGTGACCTTGGCGGGCGTGTTCATGTGGGACAGGTCCACCGCGACCCCGGGGGTCACGTTCGCGACATCGTACACAGCTAGGTGGGACACCAGAGAGTTCGCCTTCAACAGGAGCGCCAGGGGCTGCCCGATGCCGCCGGACGCGCCAGCCACCACCACTTTGTAGTTGCTCTAAAATAGAAGACATTGAAAAACCCATAGCAAATTTTTACGGGCAGATAAAAGACAATCTTGCTTGCGTCAAGGCAATAACAGTCCCTCATTTTTTATTTTTTAAATATTTTTTACCTGGGATGATGTGGAAAAGTTCTTTCCATTTTGTACGGCAGCTGTAGCTGTTGATTTTAGCACCCGCGAGAACATTTTTTTTGTAGTTTTATTTTATATAAATCTAAATTATGTATTCGTCTGACCCCAGTGCGACCTTTTCGATCGAATTATCTATGACAGACAGACGAAAATTGACAAGCAAGACAACCACAAACCGATGATGATGTTACGACTGGTGTGGTGATAGTGTTGTACTGTATCTACCTTTCTTTCGGAGGTGTACCTTACTTGCTATTTGCATGAACATCGATTGATCTGTCACAATTAGAGATGGGTCGAGGGTTTAAACCCTATTGGGCAAAAAGGGCATAAACTGGACAAATAGGGCAAAAACGAGTTTATGACCTAATAAATGCCCGATGACAGGGCAGAAACTATGCTTGTAGTTTTTAGACTTTTTTAATAAAATATATAGATAAATATGTTGGGAAATTGTATAAATAGCCCAAAATATATTGTTTTGTAGCTGATAAAACATTAATACACGATAAGTACCTACCTAATTAAGTTATTGTTATATTTATTTCAATATCACTTAATTATTTTTTCCTATTTAAGTACCTACTTTTACTTCAATCATTATGTACTTGATCACGGGACTATAAAGCAAGTTAGCGACTCGCAAACAAATTTAGTTTGAATTAATCTCGGGGAAGTACCGCGATGCGCGGAACGCAGTGAAGTGAAGTTCGTACATTGTAGTCTAAAGCGAGAGTAATGGATTGAGCGCGTACATGTACTAACTTCACTTCATTGCACGCTATGAACAGTGCGAACACTGCGAACATACCGAGCTAGTACCAATGATGTTATATAGGTAGATACGTTGTATCGAGGTCTGCGTGGCAAGAAGAACACAAGCTAATTAAATTAGCTTGAGTGAACTCAGTCCTTCCTGCTTCTGGCCGCGACGCGGACGTACCCTGAAGCGGGATTTTGGAGTATGAAAAAATACTAAAATTCCATGTTGTGTGTTTAGAAAGTGCAATACTTACTCTGGGAGGTTGTGAAAAGAAAGAAGAATGTGTCTTTTTATTTCTTCTATTTCTTTTGTACTGTTTAAATGGAAAATTATAAATTTAATTTTACTCCAAACTCACTGCCGCGCTGTTGTCGCTTTTCCACCTACACGAACGAGACAAGTAATGCGTTGCGTTTATGAGTGACAGAGATAACGAGGTAATGCCATGCGGCATTGTCTGTTCTGTGTAACGACGCTAGAGGATGTTGGGGTGATATGATATGGGTACTGGAAAATTCTTTCGTTTGAGAACAGACATTTAAAAGGCATAAAAAGACATTTCATTTATCGGGCATTTACTCAATACGCCCTGTAAATGCCCGGCATAAACCTATCTCTAGTCACAATCATTAATGCTATTTGACAAATTTGGAAATCGTTTTAAATTATTCTTTATTACATTATAAACAAACTTCATTAATATTTCCGGGCGTAGATCGCCCGCAAATGTATTATTCATCTGTATTATTGTATTATTTATAAAAATCAATGTAAAAGTTTAAATTTTCCAAACCGCGCCAAAAACGATGTTTCTGTAATGGCGCTATTGTTTACTGCCGTGTGACGTCACACGCAGTTAACAATAACAAATATGTATGCCACTAGTTATAACAGTTATCAAGATTTGACAGAAAATGCTTCAGAAATAGCTCACAGACTGAATTTAGTACCCAGAAAACGCAAAACGCGAACAACAATCGGTCGAGGAATGTATGTTTACTGGCATGTGACGTCACCAGAGTTGTAAACAACAACAGGGCGTTTTCATCCTAATAAAATTCAATAAATTATTACATATTGTTTCGTGTAATTTGCAAAAAATATACATAATTTAGTTGAAATAAAGCGAAAAATGTTTTTAGGCTATTATTTGATAGGATGGCCACAATTTATAGCATATTTACAATGTTGTCCAATAGCCTATTTTAAATTCAAAATAGAAAGTAGAGATTTCACCAAACTTGCCCACAACAACATTACTGTGCTAGTTAGAAATTGTTTCATAAGTCATAATCGTGAAGGCTTCGAAAATTAAGCCGAAAGAATCGATCATTTGATCGACCGTCGATTTTATCACAGGAAGAAGTCACTATCGTATTCATATTGTCAGCTGTCTTTTTGTCAGCCGCCAGCTGTGTAAAACGATACCAACAATGCCATCACATAAGTCACATCTGGCATGTTTTCAGCCTGCATTCATGAGAATATCGCTGGTTTACAATTCCATTAGTGTAATACAGAATGTTCCATAGAACGCTTATAACTTTGCATAACATGTTTTTCGTAGTCATTCATTAACAAAGCCGTGTTTTTTAATTGGAGCTCGTTGTGATATTTCTTTTTTTTTCACTGTTCGATGGTGTTTTATTGGTCTATACTTTGAAGGTAGTTAGGCACTTGTACGGTTTCGAGAATAAACTCACTTTATTACACATTACAGAATAAACTATCGACCTTTGACGCAGGAGGTCGTCTAACTACGATAGTTGTTTTAATTATCTTTTCTTAATTTATGAACATGTCGGTAAATACATACATACATAGCTGGTTCATGGCTGGTTCATCATATTATTTTATGCAGAAGGTGGCTTGAATGAGTTAGACAGTTGGCAATACATTTTCTAATGTTTTGATTGGTTGCATGCAATGTATTGGGAATGGATACGTAGGATAGGATCCTATGGATTTTTGAACGAAACAAAAAAAAAGAGAAAAATAAGTTGAAGTGAAGAAAATCAACAAAAACATTGTGAATTTATTGATTCTAGCTAGAAATAATTATTCAAATATGAACGTGGTACAGGCAGTGAAAATGTACATAACGAAGATGACAGAAGAAAGCGGGCCGGGAATGAAAGTTATATTGATGGACAAAGAAACTGTAAGAATGGAAATACGCCCCGAAAATGAGTTTGTTTCACCAATAATCACAATTATTATGTATCCTACTTTGCTAACGCACGCAGCACTTGAGAAAGGACTCTGCGATTAAGCTATAACATCATTTACATAAATATTAACTATTGGTAAAATAATTGCCAAAATCGGCCCAGTAGGTCCAAAGATAACCATTGTAAACAAACTATAACTTTCATATATCTTATGAAAATAAATTAAATTATTTCATGTAGCTATTGCCTCTAAACTTTAAAATGATCCTTACTTTAGTATAGAGTACATTCCGTAATTTGAACGACAATAAGGTTCAAATTGTCATACATCACATCAATGTCATACAATCTTCTTCGATACAGGCCTAGCCTAGCAAGTGCTCCATCAGTAAATACTAACTGTAGATATCTCTTTACAACTACAGAATGTAGGCACTTACACTAGTTACACTAAATGTCAATAGTAGGAACTTAGAAATGAGTTTACCCTCTCATCATTGTTTTAACTATAGATTTGGTATAAATGAATTTTATGTTTTTATCTTGTCTTAACTAAACTCTAATATCCATAAATCTTTATAGTACATAAATTCTACTATACATTTATATTACTCACCCATGTACTGTAAAAGAAAATAGAAGGTTGGTATACAGGATATACATTTGTAATTAAAAAAACTGTGGTTACTTTGTAAAATTCATCATCTCTGAAATATAATTATAATCATTAGCCCTGGTCATCCCACTGCTGGGCAAACACTACTTCCAGAATATATATAAAGTCCAAAAACATCATTTTTCAGACGAGCATAGTGAGTATGGTGTACAGTCAGTCAGAAATACTTTTGAAAGAAGTATACCTGTTTGAACGGATCGACAGTCACTCCAAATGGGATAACTTGAAGCATATGAAGTGCATCGTGTTCATTCGACCGACCTCTGAGAACATCGCTCTGCTGTCCAGAGAGCTGAGGCATCCCAAATATGGAGTGTATTTTATTTGTGAGTATTCAATGATTTAAGAAAGTTTAACTGCTATTAGAATGAGCTTTTTCTAAAAATTAAGGGACATGTTACACATTTATGATAAAGATGGAATTAATTAATATTTCCATGCCCTAGTAGAGTGCTTGAAACAAAAACACTAAAAAGCTTTAAACATTGAAGAAGCTGTGATTCATGACATTGCAACACTACTAATGAAATTGAAAAGTTTTATTTATTTAGGCTTACAAATAAGCACTGAGACAGGTCATATTTAATACTATTAATTATTATCAAATTACATTATTCTAATGTTCACTTAAATTTTTTGTTAATAAACTTGTATATATTCCAGATTTCAGCAACGTAGTATCAAAAGCAGACATAAAGACACTAGCGGAGTGCGACGAGCAGGAGGCGGTGCGGGAGGTGCAGGAGGTGTTCGCGGACTACCTGGCGGTGGACCGGCATCTGTTCTCATTCAACATTGTGGGCTGCTTGAATGGTGAGAGCTTTCTGCCCATAATCTGGGCATGCGGGTTGGGGATCGCAGTTCTGTTCTGTAGTCGGCTCTTACGTTACGACACCCGCGGGAAGAGTTGGGGTGGTGCAAGTTCTAAGCATGTATGCTGCATGTATTATTTAAATTATAACTAATTTATTGTTAGATTCACAATCCTTAATAATGCACATACAAAATTAAAAATAAATATCACAAAATAAAATATCACAATAAAATTAAATAAAACTAGAATAATATAACTTAGGGAAACTAGAATAATATAACAACCTTAACTTTACGTTAATTTAAAGACCTAGCTGTAAGTTTCCCTAATGATTTTATTTTTGTCTATTCAAGACTAGAAAAGACTCGTTGTGCTCGGCCAAGAGATATGTATTGAAATCTGTGTATGTGAACGTGGCATGTTGGTGACGCTGGGCTACACGGGCAGTTCACGCAGCGTCAAAGTATTACCGATAACCCGGTATACATTTCCAGGTCGTCTGTGGAACCCGGTGCACCTGCAGCGCTGCGCGTCCGGCCTGCTGTCCCTGCTGCTGTCCCTGCGGCGCCGCGTCGCCGTGCGCTACGAGGCGGCCTCGGAGCCCTGCGCGCGCCTCGCTGAGAAGGTACATAGCTTAGTTCGCACCGCTCTATACCTACTCATTAAAGTATCATGGACGTAACAACCGCAGTAAAGTAAGGAATAGTATCGTGCATGCTAGAAACAACATAGGCATGGCTCGCTTCGCTCGCCACAGGCGCAGCATGACGGTGCGCACAGCGCGACTCACTTCGCTCACCACACTGTGAAAGCATTTCACACTCGCACTCTAAATCAGAGTATAATGAGTGGTGGCGGCCCGGTGCACGTACATTAGTATGAAAGAAGTCGCACGCATTCGCCTCTGGCCCGGTTTCTGTGTGCGGTGGCTTTTAAGCAAATAAAGCACTTTGACAAGTTCAAGTATTATTTGTTCAGGTGAGAGACCTGCTGCGGCGCGAGGCCGTGCTGATCGACAACAACATTCCCTTCAACGGAGACATCCCCGTGCCGCAGCTGCTCATCATAGACAGGCGGGACGACCCCGTCACTCCGCTGCTTAGCCAGGTTATAATTATAAACATATTAATTAAAATTCGTATATTTTAGAATTCTGATTTGAACCTTATTCCATGGGAATAATGTCATCATCGCTGCCGCTGCCCAACCCACCCACGGAGTCTGCAGCACGGCAGCTGACGGTCACAAGTATTCATAATATTAATCACTAATGCATTTTACGAATTTTCGCTCAGGAGGAAATAATTGACCAAATGTTGTACCTGGCTCCCCGACCAAAACATCTTGTCCTGTTGTCTTTTCCAACTAACCCGTATAAAGAAAATTACTAATCATGGAAGCAAATTATA
Source organism: Eupithecia abbreviata (assembly GCA_943735965.1). Taxonomy (NCBI): domain Eukaryota; kingdom Metazoa; phylum Arthropoda; class Insecta; order Lepidoptera; family Geometridae; genus Eupithecia; species Eupithecia abbreviata. The sequence continues at coordinate 506,343 of OX030995.1, forward strand.
ACTTGATCTACCCCCTCACTAAATGAAGATGATATTTGTGTTGCAGTGGACGTACCAAGCCATGGTGCACGAGCTGCTGTCGATCCAGAACAACCGCGTGAGCCTGGCGCACGTGCCCGACGTGCACAAGGACTTCAAGGAGGTCGTGCTGTCCTCCGAGCAGGATGAGTTCTATTACAAGGTCAGGGGCTAGCTTTGTTGGTTCAGTTTCCTCTTTTCAGCTTTATTCCTTTACATTTTGCGGTTTGTCGTAAATTCCCGCGTTTTCTAACGTCCGCCATTTTGTTATCGTTCTTCCGAAAACTAGGACTGTGGATAAAAACTATGTGAAAGCTATGCCTAAAATGTATGATCCCCGTACTGAGGGGAACGACGCGGGCTCATGTCCCGCCAATAATAAACATTTTTGGGATATTCATAAGTTACTTAGGAAACATCAAGTATCACACTGATACAAATCTATAGTCACTTTGTCAATATCTTTTAAATTTGTGTTACCTATAGAATCATCACTATTTTACTAATCAAATGATATGTTAAAATTTAATCTTCTGTCTATTTATAATTTTATTTATGCACATATACCCACTTCTCTCTTCACTTTATCTCTCTCTCCCAATAAGGTTTGCTGTAAGAGAACTCTTTTTAGGGTTAAGTTCACCTTTGTATTAATTTTCTAGAATAGGTTTTGTATATAGTTCATCATGCAAAAAGTATAAATAAATAAATATGTAATATATACTCAAATGCTTGGTAATTTTCCACAGAACCTGTACTCAAACTTCGGCGAGATCGGTCAAACGATAAAGAGTCTGATGGAGGAGTTCCAGAAGAAAGCCAAGAGTCACCAGAAGGTGGAGTCCATCGCCGACATGAAGCACTTCGTCGAGAACTACCCGCTCTTCAAGAAAATGTCCGGTAAGCTGCACTAATCCTATTCAATTCAATACGTTTATAGATAGAAAACACTTTATTACACCACACAAAACAGAAAACAATACAGAAATAAAAATTTGGATTAAAGGTATAAAGGGCTGCCTTATCGCTAAGAGCGATCTCTTCCAGGCAACCTTAGTATAGATGGTTTATTTCAGATATATAATAAAAATAATAAATAATAATGCCCATATTCGAGCTAGCATATTATAATACTAGCTGATTCGAATTTCATATAGCCCATGTCACCCTGGGATAGTGTAGCTTCCCAACGGTGAAAGAATTTTTAATATCGGTCCAGTAGTTTCGGAGCCTATTCAATGCAAACAATCAAATCTTTCCTCTTTATAATGTTAGTATAGAAAAATATGAATTATAAACATAATTAAAACTATAAGACTCACATTTAAATCTAGATTAAAATTAAATAACCTAAGTCTATGAGATATGATAAGAGCTATGCTCGGAGTTTCTCTGAACGATAGGATTCGTAACGAATACATCCGACAGAGAACCAAGGTTATCGACATAGCGCTAAGAGTTAGCAAGCTGAAGTGGCAGTGGGCCGGCCATATCATTGGGGGAGGCCTATGTCCAGCAGTGGACTAATATAAATAATAAATAAATAAATAAATTATGCTGGACAATCCACGCAGCATTATCTAGCCCCATGGTAAGCAAAGCTTGTGTTATGGGTACTAGATAACCGATATACATAATACAATACATTACATAGATAGATATTTTTTATTATACATAGAAAACGACCAGAACACCCAGAACAAATATCTGCAGATCGTACACACAATTGTTCCGAGGCGGGAATGGAACCCGCAACCTCCTGCGTTGCAGGCGGACCATCGCCCACCGCGCCACATCGGTCGTCAATATAGGCTGATGATGATGAAAGTCTAACAAACACAAGAGAGCATAATATACGCTCTTGTCCAGTGTTCCATATATAGACAGTCAGTGTCCAGCCTCTCAGCAAATTATTATCAAGTCACACTTCACACAGCAATAGCCTTACAAGACCCCTGCTGTGTCGATACTCCAGTTAAATTCGATGTGAAATGTTTTTAAACAAACCATTTGTGTTCTTTAAAAACATTTCACATCGAATTCTCACTCGGCCAAGAAAGCGCTGGCGAGACGACCTTAACGCCTTCCGCAGGCGCCAGTAAAGGACAGGGTGTGGTCTAGAGCGCGCGCCACGCGGCACGCAGGACGAGGCGTTCGTTTTAGTTGTTGGCGAACGGAGGAACAGCGGTTCGGTCGGTCGGGCGTCTCGGGTCTGGCGCCCGAGCGAAGCCACGCGGTTATGGTAGCTCGAGTTAGATTCTGTGTGTGAGTAATGATGGGGTGTATGGTTCGCCCAGCATTGTTTATCATATTTATTTATTTATTTATTGTAATAAGTTTACAAAGCAGTTTACAATCACATTTATGCATTAAATAATATATTATTTAATATATATTATTTCCCCCAGGTACGGTGACGAAGCACGTGACGGTTGTCGGCGAGCTGTCGGCGTGCGTGGCGCGACACGCCTTGCTCGAAGTCTCGGAGCTGGAGCAGCAGCTGGCCTGCCACAGCGACCACGCGAGGCACGCACAGGTACCATCATATAACTCTGCTGACAGGGTATTCAAAACTTATTATTTGCCGTTTGCCGACATTGGCCGTACATGCTTCTATGCTACTAGCTACGAGTCGGACTCGGCCACGAAGGATTTTATACCATTATCTATAACATGGGAAAAAAACATGTCTGTTGTATGGAAGCCCCCTTTAAATATTTGTTGTATTTAATTTCATTATTATTTATAAAGTGAATATATAAGTGAATATTTCAAGCACCTACCTATTGCCGTTATCAATATAGAGCAAAATAATCACATTTGTTGTATATCACTAGCTGCGCCCCGCGGTTACAGCCGCGTGGTGATAAATATTTTGGATAATATACAATATATCTTTATGAATTGTAGCCTATGTGCGTGTTATTCTGATATTAGGTAAGCTATATTATTGTGAAGTTTCATCAAAATCCATTCAGTAGTTTTTGCGTGAAAGAGCAACAAACATCCTCACAAACTTTTTCGTTTATAGTATTAGTAGGATTGTGAAGCATCTAGTGGAATAAGGAATCTGGTGGAGCAAGGCGCCACAACCTAACAGAGTTGAAATCATTTCGTTCCAGACGTTAAAGACCCTGCTGGCTGATGAGAAGGTGCGCCACCACGACGCCGCCAAGCTGGTCGCGCTGTACGCGCTGCGGTACGAGAAGCACGCCAGCAACGCGCTGCCGGCCTTCATAGGTACCACATGGTTTACACTAGCACCGGTACCATTCATCTTGATGCCATTTGTAACGGGATATTTACTATTATCTGCACCCTGGAACCAACCGGGCCGCATTCAGATACTGTGGTACTAAACCGGTGGTAACGTTCGTAGCAAAAGACAAAAATGAGGGTAGATCGTATGTCTGCCAATAGAAACAAACTCGCAGGTCGCCTTCAGTTATTCCGTGATCATGGTGCATCCAACGGTGTCGAAATTTTGGAAAGTTCAAAACTCAAATGTCCCAGTATAAATGATATATGGTGACCATTTTGACGACCTCAGTGGGGCGAAGGTCCGCCTGCGATGCAGGAGGTTGCTGGTTCGATTCCGTCCTCGGGTCAAACGTTTGTAGGATCTGCATATATTGGTTTCGGGTCGTTTTTCTACGTATAATATAAAATAGATATTTTTTATTATACGTAGATGTAATTTATTGTATAATGTATATCTGCTTAGCTTGGTGCTAGATGACGCTGTGTGGATTGTCCATCATTATTAATAAATTTGCAGAGTCGCTTAAGGCCCGCGGCTGCAGTCAGGCGCAGCTCCGCGCCGTGCTCAACGTGGTGGAGTGGGGCGGCGCGCACGCGCGGCAGAGCGACCTGTACGGACTGCAGGACGCGGTCAAGATCACCAAGAGACTGTTCAAGGTACCACTATCGTCCACTGCTGGACATAGCCTCCCCGCATGACGCCACGTAGAACGGTCCTAAGTCGCTTCCTTCCATCGGATCCCTGCGACCGCTACAATATCGTCTTTTTCTATGTACAATAAAAAATATCTATCTATGTAATGTATTGTATTATGTATATCAGTTATCTAGTACCCATAACACAAGCTCTGCTTACCTATGGGGCTAGATAATGCTGTGTGAATTGTCCAGCATTATTTATTTATTTACCCATCCAGCACAGTATTTGTTCGATACATCGACCACGGAGGTATATCAGCAGTTCGACCTAAGTTATACATTATAACCATTGTTCCTATACTCTACTGTTTCATCATCCCAGGAAGAGCTAGCCGCGATTCCTTCATATATTTTTTAAAAAATGCAACAAATAATTACAAATATTATTTTAACTTTTTAACTTTACTTGTTAACCTTTTTGTAATGTGAATTGCTGCCCTGTTTACTTTAGTCTTGAATAAGTCTTGAGTAATTCTGTTTGTAATGCGGCCTCCCCGACACAGGTTCTGAACCCCGTGCACCAGTAAACTGTATAAACATTTTTTGTAATGCAAATAAATGATTTTTGTATTGTATTGTTAAGGTGGGTAGCGCAAAGCGAAGCGAGTTCGCTGCGCTATAGAATCGAGCCGCGTTCGCGATAAGGCTCTAAGCACCCATAACACAAGCTCTGCTGAACTCGGGGCTAGATAATGCTGTGAGTATTGTCCAGCATTATTTTATTTATTTTAAGTGAGGAAATCTATTCCAGGGTCTGAACGGAGTGGAGAACATCTACACGCAACACTCCCCGCTCCTAAAGGACACCCTCGAGGAGCTGATCAAAGGCAAGCTGCGCACGCAGCTGTACCCATGCGTGGGCGGCGAGGAGCTGGCGTCTGGCAGGCGGCCGCAGGACGTCATCGTGTTCGTAGTCGGGGGGACGACCTACGAGGAGGCCATGGCGGTGCACCAGCTCAATGTGGCCTACCCCGGCGTTAGGGTGAGTTATACCGACAGTAAACGTAGTGTAGGACGCCCTCCAACCAGGTGGGATGACGACCTGCGAAAGACTGCAGGTAGATGCTGGAATCGTCAAGCTGAAGACAGGGCGCTATGGCGCTCATTAGGGGAGGCCTATGTCCAGCAGTGAACTAAAATAGGCTGATGGTGATGATGATACCGTCGGTAAGGAAGTATTCAGTTTACAGAAAGAGAACTGAGACCCAATCCTGATAATGATAGATAGACACATTCTTTATGAACAACTTCAGACACACATGTACGAAACAACAATCATACAGTACACGTACGGTTCACGTACAGCACACATCTATACTAATCATATTATAAAGAGGAAAGGTTTCATTTTTTGTTTGTTTGTATTGAATAGGCTCCGAAACTACTGGACCGATTTGAAAAATTCTTTCACCGTTGGGAAGCTACACTATGGTGAACAGGCTATATTATATTTTCAATAAAAATTAGGCATCCTTACTAAAACTCCAATAATGTAACCCAAGGTGTAAAAGAATTACCCCTGTGCGAAGCCGGGACGGTCCGCTTGTTTTATATATAACTATTATATATGTATAAAACCAGCGCGTTTGTTTTTATTTCGGCTGACACCGCAGGCAGCCGCGACCTACATTTTCATTTTGCCTTTACCGCGGACCAGAGCGGATGAGTATCTTTCACAAACTTGTATACATTTCACAATATTGTTTTTTTGTATAATTTAGGTTATATAGTATTTTATATTTGGTATTGTAATATAGCAGGTATATACTAGTATAATGAATAAGTAAGTTAAAATTTAATCTTTTGTCTATTTCTAATATTATTTATGCACATGTACCCACTTCTCTCTTCACTTTGTCTCTCTCTCCCAATAAGGTTTGCTGGAAGAGAACTCTTTTTAGGGTTAAGTTCGCCTTTGTATAAATTTTCTAGAATATGTTTTGTGTTATGGTTTTCCTGCAAGAAGTATAAATAAATAAAATAATTAATTTTACGGTTCTTTAAATGATTGAACTTGTCTTCGCAGATAGTGTTGGGGGGCACCACCATCCACAACTCCGAGTCTTTCTTCGAGGAGGTGAAGTCAGCGATGCAAGGCGTGCACCGGACGCACACCCGCCACATCAGGAACGTGTAACTAACGCTAGCCTGCGACATTACATAACATATGCTCCTAGAAAGGTGAGAGACTCGAAGTTATTGAAGACGAGAATGATAGACCCATCTTATCATCGTCTGTAATTGTTTGTTCGCACAGGAAGTCCATATTAACGGGAACGTTTCAACGGACTGCTGTATATTTTGTCGGAGCGTTATTTTTGACTAAATCCGGAATACTGCATTAAAATCCTGTGAGTAATATATAAGATCTAAGCGAACAGACAGCGGAAGCGACTTCCTTTATACTATGTAATAATGGTAATTAGTCTAACTGTCTGCAAAATTTCATCAAAATCTATCGAAGCCTGAACATAAAATTAATCAAATCAATTTTTGTACATTCACACAGCAATCCTTTTGACAGGCCCTTCATTATATTAAATGTTGCATTTGATAAAGCTCTTTATAAGTTTCAGCGTATCAAAACATCGTCAAAGAATGTTCATTGTAAACATATTGTAGTATCGCTGACTGAACTAGTGATTCGTAGTGATTTGGGTGTTGACTGTATTATGAAATTACCTTAAAAACCTGTATAATTTATCTAATTTTACTGTGATTCTTAATTATTGTAAATGTTTATTATTTATCGATTAAATTACCTTGTAAGTACCTATTTATTATAATTGTAACTTATTAATAAATAATGTAATCAGCCAACTTCAGTTAGTTATTTTGGTTACTTACCTATATCTGTACAGTATGGAGCTGAACTGTGGGGCGCGCTGCCGATAGGGAGCGCGCGTTCCGCGTGCAGAAACGTGCTGTGAGAGCTATTGCAGGCGTGGTGTGGGACACACCGGCAACACCGCTCTTCACCTCCCAGGGAATACTCACGCTGCCAGGTATCGTCATATACCAAGTTGCAATGTACACTGCCGGCCAAAAGTTTGAGACCGCTTGTAAAAATCTTTGTTGCCATCAAAATATTTTAAAAGTACACATGATAAAGTGCTAATTTGAACATCTGCGTATTCTTTTATTATTAAAGTAATTCTAGAAGTCATTATTTTTTGTATATTTTCAAGTAATTGTCCTAAAAAGGTCCATTGTTTCAAAACATCAAAAAGTGCTTCGCAAGGACCAGGTGGTAGAGTCAGTGTGATATTTGTATGACCTGCTTTGCTAATAATTTTGGTTTTATTTCGCGTTAACCGAAATTAAGGATTATTTTAGCTTCCTAAAACAGTTTTATTACCTGAGTTTTCATGGATTTAATCTTACTTTATCTTTGTTAGTCTGAGCTCTTCGTTGTAACAGTGAAGAAATCTTTAAATGGGATAAATGCGCGAAATCAGCAGTGAAACTCGTTCTCCATAGTTGTTTCACACGGCGAAGGCAAATCTGAACGTGCGATTGCCTCTCAACTTAAGTTGTCCAAGACTTTTGTTCATAACACAGTAACCCGATACAAGGAGACTAGCAGTAATCAAGATCATTCGCGATCGGGAAGGCCGTGAGCTACCTCTTCTAGTAAGGATAATTTCATCGTCGTTACCAGCAAGCGGAATAGACGCCTAACAGCACCAGAAATCCGCGCAGAAGTGAACAAATCCCATCTAAACCTGTGTCATTGACTACAGTAAAAAGACGATTGAGAGATGCTAAGTTATTCGGTCGCGTCGCCGTCCGAAAACCACCATTAAGACCACAAAACAAAAAGAAACGAATGCAGTGGCCTTTACCCATCGAGACTGGACTGAACAAGACTTTAAAAAAGTTCTTCGGACAGATGAATCCGAATTTGACATATTTGGTACAAAACGACGAATTTTTGTAAAACGTAGCGCCGAAGAAAAGATGATGCCAGACTGTGTGGTGCCAACAGTCAAGCATGGTGGCGGTTCCATTATGGTCTGGGGATGCTTCTCGTGCCATGGAATCGGTTATTTGGTACGAGTCGAAGGAATCATGAAAAAGGAGCATTATAAACGAATACTACAGCAAAATGCCATTCCGTCTGGTTTAAGATTAATTGGGAATGGATTTTTTTTCCACCAAGATAATGATCCAAAACACAGTTCGATATTATGCAGGGGCTATTTAGAACATAAAGAAATAGAAGGGGTGTTAAAAAATATGGTGTGGGCCCTCTCAGAGCCCCGACCTCAACCCAATTGAGCTTTTGTGGGAAGAGCTTGATAGAAATGTGCGCAATCGTTGTCTCTCCTCGCAACAAGATATGTGACAGGCTTTACATGAAAGCTGGAACAATATATCATAATATACAATCGACAAATTTATTGCTCGTATGCTGCGACTAGTGAAAAACGTTTTAAAATGCAAGTGAGGGTTTTTTGACGAAAAACCTGTTTAAAATATGAACAGCCCTTTGAATGTAAATAGGTGATTTGTCTTGTTTTTATTTGTTTTTTTTTAATGTATGTGTAATGGTAAATAAGTATTTTAATAAATAATTAAACCTCTTGATTTGTCTTTTGAGTTTTATTTCATTTTCCAACTTTCATATAGGTGGTCTCAAACTTGGCCGGCAGTGTATGTGCGGGCGAACCATGGAGCATTCGCAACACGTGGAGACGGGCACACCCACCGATACAGGACCCGCGGAGCTGACAAGCTCGCCTCAGTACAGCACAGGTTGGCAAAATCTGACAGGCTGACTCATGTGCTGGGACCTGCTATCTACAACCGCCTACCGGAGCATGTTGTCACCGCACCCAGCTAAGCTTCTTTCAAATATAAACTTAAGAAATGGCTCATCGAGAGGGCTTACTATAAGGTCGAGGATTTTCTCGAAAGAAATTTATAATTTTTTATTTTTATTTAATGATTATGAATAATTCTATTATTTTATGACTTGTTGTATTGCGTCCTGCAAATTTAATATAATTTAATTAAGTACTTACTTTGACAAATTGTTATCATTTTAATATTTAAAATTTTATGTAATTGTTAGTATGTAAGTACATTGATTTGTATTATTTGACTTGTAAATTATTATTTTACCAATAAAATGACTATCTGACCATCTGTGAATATTTTAGATCCAGTACTATCATTAGGCATTTAGGGGAGGCCTATGTCCAGCAGTGGACTAACAATATATCTATCTATATATCTATCGACGACGGATGTGGCGCCGTGGGCGAAGGTCCGCCTGCGACGCATGAGGTTGCGGGTTCGATTCCCGCCTCGGAACAATTGTGTGTAAGATCTGCAGATATTTGTTCCGGGTGTTCTGGTCGTTTTCTATGTATAATAAAAAATATCTATCTATGTAATGTATTGTATTATGTATGTCAGTTATCTAGTACTCATAACACAAGCTCTGCTTACCATGGGGCTAGATAATGCTGTGTGAATTGTCCAGCATTATTTATTTATTATTTAATATAGGCTGATGATGGTGACTATCCTGATGCCGCGTGTCGTGTAGTGCTGGCTTTTAATTGCAGCACTCCAGATCTTCCCGTGGGTGTCGTAAGAGGCGACTACTTGCCTACACTAGGCGACAGCAACGCCCCCGCTCCGTGCTCGTTTTTAAAGGATTTAGGCAACAATTCGTCACTGGGTTAAAGTTTTCTAATTGGTCACAACGGAAAAAGCTTTAAAATTTGTTTCAAGCAGTCATATGTTAATTAAGTTCTTATAAGTCACGTCTTAGTTTTGTAATTATTGGTAATACGGCTCGTTTTTATTCGTCACCCCGACATAATAATAGTTTTAATTGGTTATAAGGCCTTATATGTACGTAGAATAGGTCTAATTCACTACCCGACAAGAATTATGTCCCGGAGCGGTGGCCAACTTCGAGCGAAAATAAATAATATACGGAGAGAACAAACTAAAATAACGTCCGTACAAACATAGTTTAGTTATTCCAAAAGGAAATAACTTTATTTTCAAAAGAGTGTAGCGTTCCCGTGTTGTGGCAATGTATGGGCTTAGACGAAGCCAAAACTACTGAACTAATCGAGCTGTAATATTGCAGAAAGATAGTTTCGAATAATATATTATAGGCTATACGTGCAAAGCTGGGAGAAGCTAGTATAGAAAAAAATAAACAAAGTTTTAATTCAAAATCTTTATTACACTTTTCACTTCTATCAGCCTCAGTGAAAAAGTTAAAGTCTAACAAAAAGATAAGCCAGTGTAATATCAGTTCCCCAATTGGAATTTATCAAAACCGCTCCCTTTAGTTCTGTTCCGTAGTTCCGTATAGAACTACAGGGACATAATCCGGCTCAGGATGGCGCAAATAAAGATGCCTCTACCCACACGCTTGATGACGGGTTGTTTAGATATGTAGATGATTTTGAGATATTGTCTGTTATCCGTAAACTGGCTTGACTTTTGAATTTTAATCAAAAACGGCTGATTACATAAACAACGGGAAGTCAACAATGTTGACGCGTCCTCTTTCTTCCTCGCTCTCGCTGTTATCTTCGTTGCTTTCGCTGCTGGCTCCGTTGCTTTCGCTGCTGGCTCCGTTGCTTTCGCTGCTGGCTCCGTTGCTTTCGCTGCTGTCTCCGTTGCTCTCGTTGCTGGCTTCGTTGCTCTCACTGCTGTTGGTGTCTAGGTCAGATTGCTTCCAGTCGAAGTTAATGCCGGTGACTTCGACGTACCAATCGTGGTAGTGTCCGGGACGCACGTACGCTGAAATAGAAAGATAATGCTATATTTGTAACTTCAAACAATATACAACATTGAAGAAAAACACAGTTGACAAAAAAAAAAAAAACAGTTATGAAATTAAAATCTAGGTAAAATGTCTGTGTGTCAAAAAGGCTCAGCGTAATATTTTGCTAAAGAAGCAAAAGCACTGATTTAAAAAAGGAAATGAGATCATAATGGTTAAGGGTGACTGCGCAACTCTATTACCAAGAGCGGAGCGAGTACATATTAGGCGTTCTGAAGAGCGCGTTGGTAAGGCTAATTTTATAAACCATCCGATATTTTCAAGTCGAACTTATCATAGCGATGGTCTTCCGTGAAGACCGTGGTGCGTAAGGCCAAACACGCATACAAACAAGGAACAAAACTAAATTATATCAACAATTACTAAAATTATGAAAATGTGTGCTAGTTACCAGAAGGGAAGGGACTGTTGCAGCCGGCGGAGGAGCCGAAGCTCACGATGCCGACCATAGTGGGGCTGCCGTCTGCGTCCACGATGGTGAGGGGACCGCCGCTGTCTCCCTGTTATACAATGTTTTTGTTAATAAGCTGTTCTACACACAGATAGCTATGCTCGGAGTCTCTCTGAAGGATTGGATTCGTAACGAATACATCCGACAGAGAACCAAAGTTATCGACATAGCTCTAAGAATTAGCAAGCTGAAGTGGCAGTGGGCCGGCCATATCTCGCGAAGAACCGACGGCCGCTGGACAAACGTGTTCTTGAGTGGAAACCACGACTCGGTAAACTTAGTGTAGGACACCCTCCGAGCAGGTGGGATGACGACCTGCGAAAAACTGCAGGTAGATGCTGGATGCGTCAAGCTGAAGACAGGGCGCTATGGCGCTGCGGCGTCCAGCAGTGGACTAATATAGGCTGATGATGATGCACCCAAATCAAAACTCCCAAAAGGAGTATTGGTGATCGTCTTGGTGGGAAGTTGGAGAGGTCGCTTCTTACGCCGCGACTGCCATGGCATACTGAGCCCTATCGCGCTTGTAATAGAGGCGTACCTGGCAGGAGGACTGCGCGGTGTCGTTGTAGTAGGCCGCGCAGATGGTCTGCTCCTGAATAACGGTGCTGGTGGGGTACCAGGAGCGGCACTCGTCGTTGGTGATGCCGCTGAGGTGTGTCCACAGGAGGACCTCGGAGGTGGCGCCACCTAGGGAAGCATTTGGGATGTTAGAACATTCACTTAAAAAAGGTAAAAGTTTTTTATGTGTAGATGTTAACTTATATAAAAAATTAGAACATGACATTCGGAATTCAGATAATATAAATATATATATAATAAAAACGACCGGTAAACGTAGTGTAGGACGCCCTCCGACAAGGTGGGATGACCACCTGCGAAAGACTGCAGGTACATGCTGGATGCGTCAAGCTAAAGACAGGGCGCTATGGCGCTCATTGGGGGAGGCCTATGTCCAGCAGTGGACTAATATAGGCTGATGATGATATAATAAAAAATAATTATAGTATTTGCAATCAAAAAAATGATCATTGAGAAATCATAATATACACTTGACGAAGCTATTGCTGATTGTCTCACTGCTTACCTAATCATTGTTTGTACTCTGATTGTACCAATTTCACTTAATTTGCCATCTTTAATTTATGCTATCCTCGCGCAAAATTGGTTTATTTGGTTCCTGTTACGATAGAGTTTTTCAAACACAGTATAATTTCTTGTCCTATTTAATCCCCAACCAAAATTGTATGAGCATTTATTGCAATTAGAATAATTATAAGAACTATTATAATGTATTCCAGGGTAAGTCGCACTAAATTCTGACTAAGCAAGGAGCAGTGACATCATCAAATAATTTTTGCAATTTTTTATTAATTTCTTGTTTTGATTATTGAGTTATTCTTTCCTTTCAATTATTTCATGTTTATTTTTTGTAGATTTATGTGACTTTTTAATTATTATTGATGTGGATATCGACCTATGAAGTCTGAAATAAAGATGATTTCGCGGTCGGCAACTCAGTTGGGAGGTCACGAAAAGAATATTTTGTTTGTACTTTATGAAATCTTTAATTCCAAGTTTAAAATCACTGTTTAAAATTACTGTAAAGGCAATATGGAAGTAGACAACAAATATTTTACAAAGCCGGCCGGAAAACTCAACGAACCATTACTCGTGAAAAAGGCAACTGGCGCCCCCGCTAAGGAAAAGCGGCCGGGCGACGCAACATACTAGGGTTCGTTCAGAAACCGTGCCGGAAGGCGGCCCCGTGTGGATCGCTGGGGTCTAAGGGCTATGTCACACGCTATAATGATTATTATTATTATAGGGCACGAAGGACAAGTTCGTAGGACAGGAAGGCCAAGCTCATAGGGCACAAAATCCAAGTTCATAGGGCAAGAAGGCCAAGTTCGTAGGGCAAGGAGGCCAAGTTGATTCTTACCGTTCCACAGGTCGTCTGTGCGTCCGAAACCGCTGACGGTGAAGCGCACGCCCTCGTAGTTCACGTTCTTGGTCTCGCTGTTCTGCAGGCGGCACGGCTGGATGGTGGCTGTGGGATTGCAATAACTATTTGTATAACAGTTATTTGTGTATTAAGTGAAGTCGACTTTGCATATCTTACCATGATGTCAAACTTAGCGCAGCTTAAGGATTGGTTCGACGTTATCTTTTTAAAATTTCTTAGGGATTGCTCAAGTATTCTTGTGTTTTCGTGGTCCTAGTACCTTAGTTCGCTAGGAGAAATGAAAGCCGTCTTTAAGTGCTAGCGAACTTCACTTCAGCCTTGACAGCGCGTGACAACTGTAAATGCATGAATATCATCGGCGTTCCGCAAGGCCTATGTGGTCTCCAACACTATTTTTGTAACATAGCAATATGCAGTTTGATGACGATGTGTTTTTTTTCTGCAGATTTAACACAAGCCTGTTTTATACATGGGGTGTTGTTGCCCTTCACCACAGCTTAGCAGATGTTAATAATTAGTTCTGCGATTGGAACTAGTTACATATACATAGGTAATTTATATATATATTTCACAGTGATCATGGCGCATAAAACTGTGCCGAAATATTGGAAAACTCAAAAATCAAATCATGGTAAATATCTCGTTTTAAATTACTTTAGTGTTAAAAACCATGGTAGTTTTAAAAGTTTTACTTATAGGTACATATGCGGATGCGGCAAGATGACGACTGGGCGATATGGCGCTCATTAAGGGAGGCCTATGTCCAGCAGTGGACTACTGTAGGCTGATTATGATGATTGATAAAGGCAGAGATCGCTCTCAGCGATAAGGCCGCCCTTTATACTTCCTTTATTCTATTGTGAATTGTTTTCTGTTTTGTGTGGTATGATAAAGTGTTTTCTATCTCTCTATATCTATAATGATATTCTATTGATATAATGATACTCACGTCCATATTGGATGTACTGGTCAAGTCCAAGCAGAGCAATGTCATGGGTCTGCACGCCGGCGGACTGCTCGTTGTATCCCTGGTGGATGTACTTGCGGGAGGTCTCGGTGATGGCGGCGGGCTGCGTCAGGTTGATCACCCCGAAACGGATGACGAAGGAGATGCGGCTAAAAGTGATAACTGGTTAGAAGCTGTGACATATATAGCCATGGCAGCACCGGATCGTAGAGTGAGCCTGATTGTAGATTGGCTGGACCGATTGTGAAAGTAATGCTGATTATAAACTTTATGTTACGGGTATTTATCGCGTTGTTTGGGTGTTCTTATCTAGCGTTTAGCTATGCTGAACCATCATTCCGCCAAAATTCTACCACTTCATCACATCAGGGTGGTTTTTATCCTTTGATGTCCATACTCACCTACTTACCTAATGAACTATCGATGCTGGGTCCATTTACAGTAAATATTGGTAAACACTTTAGCCACTAGTGTCAATAAAATTCCAAGCAAATGCGACCGTTCTTATCGTCATCAGAGATAAACGCGTTGCTCATTGGCCCTGCAGAGAACCATAACCGCGTTCCTACCTCGGTGTTGTCTCGATAATGGGTAAAAGAGGAAGAACTGGTTATGGCTTTCGTTATTAGACATTTGTATTTGACTAACTTGGCGACGCAGTGAGCGGCGGTGATGACCCAGTTGTTGTGGATGATGGACCCTCCACAGGAGGAGACTGCTCCGATCTGGCTCACCATACGCAGAGAGATTTGGTGTGGGATCTGACCTTCCTGCGCCGGCCAGCCTGCCACTATCCGGCCGCTAGCTGAAAGATCACACTCATTACTATAAAACAAAGTCGCTTCCCGCTGTCTGTCTGTCCCATCGTCTGTCCCTATGTATGCTTTGATCTTTAAGAATACGCAACGGATTTTGATGCGGTTTTTTTAAAGATAGAGGGATTCAAGGTTTAAAAAACCATTTGGCGAAGCCGCGGGGCACAGCTAGTTATAAAGGCTGAAGATAGGGTGGATGTTTCTTACCTCTACATAAACTTTAGTATAAATAATATGTTAAATTAGTGCACGTCATTCTATCAAATATTTTAGTATACCGACTAACGATCAAGCATGTTGAATCACAAAATGTATACAACCTATACGTGTTACCTTACATAACACATGTCTTTGGCAAGTAAAAAATCTTTATCTATATCTATGTACAATTTAAAACTACTGAATGGGTCAGGCTAGAAGTATCTTGATTAGAATAGGATACACTCTTAAAAAATCACGCGAAGCACAAGAACGTAAAAACCATCCCACATTGTGTCACTAAGCCAGGGAAGTGAAAGAATATTCATTTATTTATTGCATACACATGCAATAAATAAATGAATATGAATAAATGCCTTGGTAGGTATCTTCTAGCTAGATTCTAGATAGTCCCTAACTGGGTATTGTTATTGATGTAAAATTCATTTCGGAAATTTTATTAACGGTAGTTGGGTGGGTGCCTATCTAATCAGGTACCTACCTAATTAATCAATACCTATTCACAGATTGGTTATCGGTCCTTGCCGATCAAAGAAGACCTTTTTCCGGCGATGGAACATGAAAATCGAACCCGCTCTTGCATCTCACCTCATCATTTTTTTTTATTTATGCACATATACCCACTTCTCTCTTTACTTTATCTCTCTCTCCCAATAAGGTTTGCTGGAAGAGAACTCTTTTTAGGGTTAAGTTCACCTTTGTATTAATTTTCTAGAATAGGTTTTATATATAGTTTATCGTGCAAAAAGTATAAAATAAATAAAATAAAATCATTTCGACCACTGTTCCCAAAAGGCACTTACCACTGCGGAGATCTTCAATCTCTGCGGGTTCTGCATTTCTGCCGATAACGTCCGCCTGGAAACAAATTTTGTTTTCTGTAGTTAGGTTATAATGATTATGTTTTTATTATAGCGTTGGACCCATAGTTTGGACCATACAAACCATCCTGCCGACACAAGCATGGCTTTGTTGGCTGGCACCGGTATGTGGACTGTTTCACACCAATACTTTATTTATTTACTTAGGTACTAGGTATTTAAATTACCCACAGCCTCTACGGGTAAATACCCTTGTATACCTATAGCAACAATGGTGTGTGCAGTCCTTAAGACATTCAAATCTAATCCTGCATCATATAAAATCATAAGAAGTTGAGAAAGTAGACAGGAGGCAGATTCTGTATGCGGCAAGCTCAAGAGGCTATGGCGCTCATTAGGAGAGGCTTATGTCCAGCAGTGGACTATTATAGGTTGATGATAATGATGAATGTTGAGAATGCTTCCTTCGAGATGTGCTTGGGTATGGAAGCAGCTTCCATACCCCAGCTATCACCATCAACGCGGTTACCTGGACGAACCCCCAGAGCAGCACAGCTCCCAGAACACAAAACACACGGGCCATCTTAAAACACCGAGTATAAACTAAATTAATTACAACAATTATTGAATTTAATCAATTCATTAACCACCTGTTATCATCGTTATCTATTAATTAACAGCTTATCAGTCTGTCAGATAACATTTAAATGGATTACATAGGGATAATTATGATTATTATGACTTGTGAAATTGAAGGTAAAGGCCATTATTATGTAGCCTATACCTATATAATGTAGGTAAAAAGATTCTTCCTGAAAACTTTGGCTTGCTCGGTTTACCATAATTATGACTTTTACCATAATTATGACTTCCTTATTTAGAAAACTTCTATAATCACTTGAACACTCGACGCATGACCCCCCATTCATGCGACGAGTGTTTAAATTTTTATTGGTAGTTTTAGCGTTGTGACCAAATAGAAACTTTTTTGAACGACGAATTGAATTGACTGTTGCCTAAATCGATACTTCAACTTTACTTTTTTGTTGACGACACGAAAATTCACTGTCAAATTAATTCTGAATAATAATATTTACAAACACTACAAGAAACGATAAATTATTTACTTTTTTCCTCAATGTAAGTTCCAGATTCATAATGTAACTTGCAAATCCTACCACCCGCATTATTAACTACCTACTGGGAACCCCAACATAAAATGTGTTAGTAGGTAGGTACCTACCTAATACTTTATATTATCTTTGATAAAATGCACAACATATGACAACATAAATTGCAAGCGAAAGTTTAAAAAGTTATAAATGCGAGCTGAAAAAAATCAAAATGAGGATCTTCTGCAATAAAACATTTCCCTTCTCTCGTGACTACGAGGTCAGCGTCACAGACCTGGCCAAATGGTGCGCCTTGGTGCTGGTCAATGTGATGATCATGGCTGCTGTGCAGTTCCTGATAATGATGGTGGAAGACGATAGAGACCTCGACTGGGCGAGTCGAGGGGTCGTCATGAACGAAGTCAACGGATACGACACTCCGTTTCTTGTTACGTATTATTGATATAATACATTTGTTCATTATTATATATGTAGAACTAGCTGCGCGGAAATTAGAAACATATGAAAAATTGCAATTTTCTTCACCTTTTTAATGAAACTTTCTACGAAGTATTAATAACATGAATTAAATCGGTAAAGCCTTTCAAGTTGGTCACCAGAAGAAATGGAAGCTACACTATCCCCGGTGAAAATAGGCTATACCTCAGAGGGCTATACATATTATATTTTAGAAATGTGAAATTTGAATTTAACACGGGTGAAACCGCGGGAAACAGCTAGTCTGTTATATTTACACGCCATAAAGTATTTCTTTGGTCTGTTTTAGTTGGTAAGAGATAAATGGTAGGTACCTATCACTGAGACCTAAGCAACTTTTTACGCGTGTGATGGGCTGATCTGAGGGCTTCGGGCAGTATCTAAAAACTAGTACCTCGACAAAATTTATTAAAAATGCCTAAGTTATTATGTCTGTTTGTTAATTGTCAAACGAATCCTCATAAAATTTAGCAAGTATAAAATAGACTGGGCACTATGGCGCTCATTAGGGGCGGCCTATGTCCAGCAGTGGACTAACATAGGCTGATGACGAAGATACATTGTTGATATCCTCGGGCGAGGCGAGGTCGCAGGCTGAAGTTCACAATTATTCCTAAATTTAGTTTCTTGCAAGAGAATATATTAAATTATGATATTGATCTATATAGTTATCTACGACTTAGGATATGACGCTAATGTAAATCAAGTGATTATATTTTAATTCACTAGATAGGTACATATCTTATGGAAATCCGCGATAAAGTATTTTGGTAAAACCACTGTGAAAACCAAGTTTACCTGCTGGTCGATTCAAATGTATTCCGACTATATCACTACTGGACTATCATCAACGCTCATTGGATTATTTTCTTTAGATGTTAATCACGTTAATCATAAATGATCTATAGCAGAAAGTGGTCTCAACAAGCCGAGATGAGTAGAAGGTGGTAAGGGAGGCCTTTGTCCTGCAGTGGGATTCTACAGGCTGTGAAGAAAGTGGTCTCAACAGGCCGATATGAGTGCAGGAAGGTGGTAAGGGAGGCCTTTGTCCTACAGTGGGATTCTACAGGCTGTGAAGAAAGTGGTCTCAACAGGCCGATATGAGTGCAGGAAGGTGGTAAGGGAGGCCTTTGTCCTACAGTGGGATTCTACAGGCTGTGAAGAAAGTGGTCTCAACAGGCCGATATGAGTGCAGGAAGGTGGTAAGGGAGGCCTTTGTCCTGCAGTGCGATTCTATAGGCTGTGGTTATAATCAAGGCTGCAGCATTATTATTAAGCCTGTTTTTCTGGTTGCTTTGCAACGTGAGGCTCTATCTCGACATTAATATATAAAACGGGATAACTGTCGTGTGCTGGCGGCCGACAGCTATGTTTTTTACTAGCGATACATATTATTCTTTGGTGTTATAATATCAGTTGTAAAGAAAGTCCCATTACAAATAGTGATTATTTACCGCGTTTAGTAAGCGGCGAATGTACACAAAATTTGCTCAACGAAAAGTTAGTGTGCCCGGGTTGAAAATTTGGAGGCCAACAGATGGACGTTTTTAACGACTACGGCGTTGACTGTCAATCTAATTCTAGACATCTTTTTATCATCGAGTTAGAGTTCTAAGCTCGATTTAACTTAACATCATTTATGAATCAAGCTGCAGTCCTAGTCACCGGCCTTTGCGGTTTTGATATATTTTTTACTGTAGAATGGTTTTATAATATTTCTACAGTAAAAATATATATTGTTAACTAGATTGTCAATAAATAAAGCAAATAATAATACAAAATAACTTTATTGCACCATCATTACAAAAAAAAGAAAAATAATATTAGGTCTTATGAAATTGAAATTGCCGTTTTGTATAAAAAAAATTAAACGATTTTTTTTCAATCGAAATAATCACCCATGCAATCAATGCATCTTTGCCAACGCAGTGGCAGTTTATTGATGCCCTTCTTAAAGAAATCAGCAGGACGGGAGGCAACAAATTCTTCAAAGGCATTTTGTACTGCCTCTCGGGTATTGAATTTTTTTACCGCCAAGAAGTTATCCAAATTCTGGAAAAAGTAGTAGTCTGTAGGCGCAAGGTCTGGTGAGTAGGGCGGATGACGGAGAGCTTCCAACCCCAGTTATTGCAACTTGGATACCGTCTGCTGTGCAGTATGAGGTCGTGCAGGAGCAGCGGAGAGGAGCGATTTACCAATGCTGGTTGGAGATGTGCCAGCTTCTCCATCATTGTGTTCAGTTCTTCACAGTACACATCTGCAGTAATGCTCATCCCGTTTGGTAAGAAGCTTGATGAATCGCACCGGCGCTAGACCACCAAACAGTGACCATCACTTTTCTAGGGGTGAGTTTTCGTTTAAGGCATTGTTTAGGTGCTGAACCAGGATCCAACCAACTTGCTGAGCGCTTGCGGTTATCAAACAGAATCCATTTTTCATCGCAGGTAACAATGCGGTTCAAAATTCCTTCATTTGTGTGTCTGTTGAGCAGTGCAAGGCACGTCTCGACGGGTACTTCGCGCTGGCGATCATTGAGTTCGTGGGGCACCCATTTGTCAAGCTTTTTTACCTTGCCAATTTGACGCAAATGGACCAATATTGTTTTGACGCTAACGTCGAAAGCTGCTGCTAATTCAGCCGTAGATTGTGTATCATCAGCTTCCACAATCGCCTTTAAATTTGTCGACCAAAGTCTTCGGACGACCGCGAGGTTCATTTTTTAGGTCGAAATTCCCAGAACGGAAGCGAGCGAACCAAAAGGTGGTGCGTTGGTTTGTAGTGTTAGTAGCTCCGTAAACGTCGTTGATGTTGCGTGCCGCTTGTGCCGCGTTGCTGCCACGACGGTACCTACTCATATTCCATAATTAGGTACTCGAATTTTTTACGTATCCATGATGACGAAAAAGATTGAAATGCGATGAAAATATAACACTAATCAATAAACAAATGACTACTTTTTTGTCATCATCATCAGCCTATATTAGTCCACTGCTGGACATAGGCCTCCCCCAATGAGCGCCATAGCGCCCTGTCTTCAGCTTGATGCATCCAGCATCTACCTATCTTATGTACAGTACATATATAAAAAAAGCAAAAAAAAATGAAAACGAAACCGATGAGCGGCGAAATTAGCCGATAAGTGATACACTGAGGGATACGTCGACCGGCTAAGCCAGAGCAGCACGTGGGACATAAATAAAATTCATTTAAATAGTCAACATTATTTAATACAGCTAAATACAAATGTAACAGCATTTCTTTGATTACAGACTAAATATCACAACTCGCTTATATATAGACCTAATCATCTCACCTACCTACTGGCATTGATATAAGTCATTTTGTTAAATCTTTGAGCTTTTGTACAACATATCATAAGTACCAACTTTTAAAACTTTCGCGATTTGTTAACATAGTAATGATTATTTATCGATTTCTTATCGCTTAGGTATGTTTTGATTTATTATCGCCCCGTGAAGACGATCGCTGTAACGCGATAGAATCGTCGGGGAGAGTAAACTTACGCGATATATACCCGATAAATAATCTTTTGTAAAATAAGTACTTTTACCTGATTTATTTAAAATACCTCAGTTCGTTAATAAATAATGCAAACAATAACAATGTACCTTCCATATCAGAATATTTGAACCCCGTAAGGAACTTTATAATTTACCTATGTAATATAAATAAGAAAATAAACACAATGTTAACATTATGTACAACGCATGGAAAAGCTAGGGTACCGCAAAATAATTTAAAAACGTTGTAAAAATAGTAACTTGATCAAAACTAATAATTTTATGTACATAATAAAACATCGCAGGTCTTTAGTAAAAGTTTAAATAAAAAAATAAAATACATAAGCACGACATATTAATAAATTGTTCTATTTACTTAAATTCATATTCTTGCTACATAAAGTAGTCGCGTCCATTAAGTTACATACTGAAATTTCGTATAAATACATAATTACCTTTTTTTACATAAAAAGTCCTTACATATGAACTACTTCTTTCTAAAAGTTCAATGTTTTTCTACTAAGGTCTTCTTAAAACCTATAAATTTGTTTTTATTAAGGCGCTATACCTATGTATCAAATGTTAAGTATGGCGCTCAAGGAACTAACTAATAAGGTCGCCAGTTTAATGTACGTCGATCATAATCCGTCTTCAGTTTTTACTTCGTCGAACTTAAAACCTGTATTGAACTCAGTTTTATATACCTCGACAACTTAAACCCATAAAGTGTTCAGTTTTAATTACCCCGAACTAAAAATTCAAAACTGACTTTGCTTGAGAACTTTTAACCAAAGAACTCAATTCAAAGTTTGTCATTAAAGTAAGAAAACTTTAAACTTGTATATGTAAATTCCGCTTTAAGGAGCTGCCGACCTACCACGCTATTTAAACACATAACAAAACTTGTAGTTCAATTTGTAATCAGAGTTTTACGCTAATTTTAGTACTAATAACGCGTAAAAAGGTTATTTACGTTACGTTACGTTATCCGTGCTAAAATTACCGTAATAACGCTGATTACACGTTTTACGTTATGTGTGAAATAGCGTAGTAGCCCGGCTGAAATGTAATTTGGTTCTAAGTAAACACAACTTAAAACTCACAACTAACTCAGTTTTAAGTTTGTCATTAAAGTAGGACAAACTTAAAATAAAGTAAACTCGCTTTAAGAACCTGAAACGTAATTAAGTTTTACTTAAAGCACACAACTAAACTACATAGTTTAAAGTCGGTATCATGAGGCGAGAGTGACCGTGGTGTGCGCGTGCTTCTTGCCGTCGGAGATGTTGTAGAAGACGATAGCGTCGTGGATGGTCGGGAAGGTGTCCACCTGCAGGCGCTCTGACTCCGGCTGGAGCCTGTTGTACCGTTCTATCATTTCTAGGACGGGGCCTGTAGGGGAAACAAATAAACAATTATGAAAGAAATATATTTAAATAGATAGATAGAGATAAAATAAAATAAAATAAAACAGCTTTTATTTCTCACACTTAACTTAAATACTAATCTATATTGACTGACGACCAATGTGGCGCGGTGGGCGAAGGTCCGCCTGCGACGCAGGAGGTTGCGGGTTCGATTCCCGCCTCGGAACAAATGTGTGTACGATCTGCAGATATTTGTTCCGGGTGTTCTGGTCGTTTTCTATGTATAATAAAAAATATCTATCTATGTAATGTATTGTATTATGTATATCAGTTATCTAGTACCCATAACACAAGCTCTGCTTACCATGGGGCTAGATAATGATGTGTGAATTGTCCAGCATTATTTATTTATTTATTTATTTATATATTATCTCTATCTATACATATGTTAGTACCGCTTTCAGCGGTGAAAGCCTCCTCCAGCTCCTTCCACCTTCCTCGATCTCTAGCTAGATAGATAGAGATAGAGAAACATTTATTAATACAGTACAGAACAAATGAGGTAATAATTATATATACTTATTTATTAGTAACAGACGGGTTAAGATAGTGTAGAATATGAAATAGTGTGTCGGTCCGGGTACACAACACCAAGGCTTAATTTTAATAACCAATCGCTTTATTATGACAATGGTATCATCTTAGAATTGTCAAGTAGCAAGTATAATCATAAAAAAATATAAACTTAATGAATAGGGCTCGGTTCCGATGATTTTGGGGCTAGATGATACCGTGTGAAATGTACAGCATTATTCACAGAAAACTAGTTAGCTAGTAAATTCTTCATTATCATCATCCGCAACCCCATATCACCCCCTGATGGGCATAGGCCTCCAAATCTTGAGCCTCTTCTACGGTCCACAAGGTCCCTTATTTATAATTTTAATAAGTATCTACGCAAGAACGCAACGCTACCTCGACGGACAGTGGAGGGACAAATTGGGCTGATTCCTATCCTCGTTGATTGGACGAATAGAGTTGGCTCAGGCATCTATTGAAGAAATGGTGAGAGGCTTTGCCCCCTAAGTGTATAATGAAGAATGATGGTGGTGGATAGTGTTGTGAGGCTCACCGTTGGCGCCTGTGAAGAGCACAGTGATCTGGCTGGCCGCGAGGTCGCGGTGCACGCCCACCAGCGCCTTCACGCCCGGCGCGTCCACGTACGACAGCGCGCTCGCGTCCACCACCACGCAGTGCAACTACAACAACAGAACATACGTTTAGCAATATGTATTACGACACATGTACAAAAAAGTATTTAACTAGCAGACGGAATACAGAATCAAAAAGAAGATATTCACAATTAGGATTGCTATTACAATTGACCCAAAACGTTGCGCACTATTGGGCAGATCGTGAGGCCTTGATTCCTCCATGCGGCACGATCCTGTGTCACTTGAAGCCATTTCTGATACAAATATAGTACAAATAATTTCGGATTTTGACCAGGACCTTTTAAAGTTTTAGGACATATGTATCTCGAAATGCAACGGTCGTGGGGAGTGGAGTGTCTCATTTGAAATGATTTTCGCTAACCTTAGAATTATTATTATGTATTCTTAGAGGGCGCTATATCCACATTCACATACAGTCGAACAATCCCTCCAACCTTCCCATGGTCCTGCCAACCTTGCGGTCAGACGGACCGAAACTGTGAGAAAAGAGTCACTCGGGTGACTCCATACTCTACAAATCCTACGCACTTTGTCCCGAAAACTTTCCCTCAAATACTTTCCTCCCCGAACACTCTCCCCCATACATAATATTTCCCATAACACAAACTCTGCTTAACTTGGGGCTAGATGATGCAGTGTCGATTGTCTAGCGTTATTTATTGATTTTTAGTTACATAACAATAACTCACCCGGTTGCTAATAGTGGGATCCCACTCGTACGTGTCGCTGCGGGTGAGGTTGTCGTCGTCAGGAGCGGCCGTGTCGGCGCCGGCGTGGGGTCGCAGGTACCCCACCTTGCGGTACAGGGTGGAGCGGAACAGGTTCTTGGTTGCGAAGTTCAGACCTCCGCAATAATGGAAGATTTTGATGCCGGGGAGTTCTTCCGCCTGAGGGTTGAGTTTTAGTTACTAACTTGGATATACTTAAGTTCATGAAAGGCGTAAGGGGCCTTATTCTGCTAAACTATCTCTTCACGAGCACGTCTTAATCATAGGTTTATTATTAAAAAAACAAAATTTCAAAGATATTGGCTTTTAGTTTATATGTTGACTGTACCTATGATATGAATCAAACTCGACGTTACGGTAATAGAAAGAGAAAATAGCCTATTTTGCAAGAACAATAGATTTTCATAAACTCGACATAACGGGAACAAATAGTCAAAAGTGTTAAGTATTTTATCAACGCAAAAACATACTATCTGGAGTTTCTTTAGGGCGCATTCACACAGTATCCGTTTTACAGAATCCGTTTTATTCCGTGATAGCGGCGTACCTGTATATGTATGTATGTAGTTGTAGGGGCGAGCTCACACACCCGACAGTATTCCGGATTCAATAACCAATTGTTTCCAATAGCAAAGGATCCGTAAAATCGGTCCTGTAAAAATGGATCCGCTTCCCGTGTGCATGGGCCCTTGATCTAGGGATTCTACGTGAGACTCTGCGACGATTAACGATACCATTGCCATAGTGAAGCGATTGGTTAGCAGAATAAAGCCAAATAAAGTTCTCAAAGACAATCTTAATTTCTAAACTCTTTCGTCAATTTTATATTCATACAAAGTAAAGGATTACCCAACCTCTTTCAAGTTTGACATTATGTGATAAAAATCACTGTCAAATTATAAAAATAATGTAAAGTTTGTAAACAATGAAATCTATAGTGATTCTATAAATATGCAAACACAGTTTCCCATGTGATACTTAAACCCAAAATGTAATTCACAACCCACCCCAAACAGCACCAAATACCACCCTGAACCCTCCGCAGAACCTTACCACCCCAACAAAATGGAGCAAGAGAGCATAATCACTAAAATCAAGAGCACCTTTAGCTTCCTCCACAACTCCGACCTGATGACAACCATCTCCAACTACCATATCCCTCTAGGTGTCTTCATAAAATGGTGCTTAGTAGTCTTAGCCAATGCTCTGTTATTGCGCGCGGTGCACATCGTGATATTTCATCAGTCATACGACGATGATGATGTATGTAATGAGGTCGCGGATCGAGTCAGCTACTGCGTGAGCTGCTGCGAAGGTGTTTGCAACCAGCCCGTGCCTTGTAGCGGATATTAAATAGATAAATTGATAGAAAATATTTTGTTATACCACACAAAACAGAAAACAATACAGGAATAAACAATAGAATAAATGAAGTACAAAGGGCGGCTAAATAATACTAAATAATGCGGGACAATCCAGATGATTGAAACACGTAATAAAATACATGACATAGATAGATATTTTTTATTATATATAGAAAACGACCAGAACACCCTGAACCAATATCTGTAGATCGAACAAATATTGTCCCGGGGCGGGAATCGAAACCGCAACCTTCTGCGTCGCGCCTGCCTTCGCCACCGCGCCAGAGAGGTCGTCATGTTATGAGATTGCGGATCGAGTCGGTTACTGTGAGCTGTTGTGAAGGTGTTTGCAACCAGCGCGAGCCTTGTGGCGGATATTAAGCTTCAGATCTAAGGCCTACACTCCATTACAGCGGGGGTGTGCGGAGATGTCCGCGTAGGTTTCGCTCTTCCTCGGGGAAACCATTAAACTCATTTCTTCCAGTTAAAGTGCTTTAACTTGACCCATTGAATTTATAAGTCTAGAGTTCATGCGTTTTATTTTGTAAGCCTAAAGATATAAATGATTTTTTACTTTTACTTTACTTTTTTTCTTTTCATTTAATTTATCAAGTTTGTTAGAGAGATTTCATCCTTATTATTGACCCTAACGATCTATGCAATAAAAGTACATGGTATAATTTTTACAGATTTTAGTTGGTTCGATTCCCGGGTGTGGCAAGCGAATTTTCGAAAATGTTTGAATGCAGTTTTCTTTCTTTCCAAAAATAAAGGAATGTTTTCTTTGAGAAAAATGTTCTATCTACAGTATTAAGAGGACTTTTTCTCCAGGTGGCATTACAAAATTCTATCCTGTATAGTGGGTACCCGGATACTTACAGCTCTATACCGCTTGATGTCTAGATACAGGTCTGTATCCAGCACCCGCCCTAGCAGACACGTGTAGGGCTTCTGAGAGCGGCAGAACAGGGCTGCGAGGCTGGCCAGGAGCCCTGTGCATAGCCTGTCGAAGAATTTTTTTTAAATAAATAATGCTGAACAATCCACACAGCATCATGGTTATGGGTACTAGATGACTGATATGAACTACAATAGATTACATAGGTACATATTTTAATTATACATAGATAACGACCTGAACACCAAATTGACAAAAAATTGAAGTGAACAGTAAAATAATTGTATTTGATAATAATTTATATATAAAATATGACTTGTCTAAGTGCTTATTTTGTAAGCCTAAAGAAATAAATGATTTTTTACTTTTTTACTTTACTTTTAACACCCGGAACAAATATCTGCAGATCGTACACAATATTTCCGAGGCGAATGACTAGGTTAGGCTTAAAGATTACATCCATATCTTAATAATATTCTTGGCATCCTTACTTACCTGTACAGATTTAAGTCGAATGACCCTGTTAAGTTGTTATAAATAAATAAATAAAATAATGCTGGAAAATTCACACAGCATTATCTAGCCCCATGGTAAGCAGAGCTTGTGTTATGGGTGCTAGATAACTGATATACATAATACTATATATTACATAGATAGATATTTTTTATTATACATAGAAAACGACCAGAACACCCGGAACAAATATCTGCAGATCGTACACACAATTGTTCCGAGGCGGGAATCGAACCCGCAACCTCATGCGTCGCAGGCGGACCTTCGCCCACCGCGCCACATCAGTCGTCAAATGTTAATAAGAAAGGCGCATGGAACTGTGATGGAATATTGGAATTCTCAAATCAGCATTATCATATTCATATGGTACAAGGTGGTTTTCTGCGAATACATGATCCTCTATATGTAGGGTTCCAGTGGAAGTACGCAAGTGCTGCATAACCCGTCTATCATTTCATAGATACAAATCCTATTGCTAATATTAGATTCGTAACGTTTAAGATTTTCGCACACATAATGATGTAAATAAAAACAAAATAAATCGGAAACGGATCGACATCGCGGCGCCTTCAAGGTCATCATCATCAGCCCATGTTAATCCACTGCTGGACATAGAACTCCACCCATAAACGCCACAGCGCCCTGTCTTCAGCAGCTTGCCGCATCCAGCATCTACCTGCATTCTTTCGCAGGTCGTCGTCCCACCTGGTCGGAGGGCGTCTTACACTACGTTTACCGAGTCGTGGTATCCATTCAAGAACACGTTTGCCCCAGCGAGAACACATTTGCCCCAGCCTTCAAGGTCTGAGAGAATAAATCAATTAATGTCTATGTCTAATAAAATAGGCGCGGAGATACTGTGTAATGGCGAAATGTGAAAAAAATTACCCGATATCGATGTTGACGAGCGCCGTGGTGAGGAAAGTCACGAGCCACACCATAGCGTCCAGCTTGCTCAGCTTCCAGAACCTTACAACAAAAACTCACCCGATATCGATGTTGACGAGCACCGTGGTGAGGAAAGTCACGAGCCACACCATAGCGTCCAGCTTGCTCAGCTTCCAGAACCTTACAACAAAAACTCACCCGATATCGATGTTGACGAGCACCGTGGTGAGTAAAGTCACGAGCCACACCATAGCGTCCAGCTTGCTCAGCTTCCAGAACCTTACAACAAAAACTCACCCGATATCGATGTTGACGAGCACCGTGGTGAGTAAAGTCACGAGCCACACCATAGCGTCCAGCTTGCTCAGCTTCCAGAACCTTACAACAAAAACTCACCCGATATCGATGTTGACGAGCACCGTGGTGAGGAAAGTCACGAGCCACACCATAGCGTCCAGCTTGCTCAGCTTCCAGAACCTTACAACAAAAACTCACCCGATATCGATGTTGACGAGCACCGTGGTGAGGAAAGTCACGAGCCACATCATAGCGTCCAGCTTGCTCAGCTTCCAGAACCTTACAACAAAAACTCACCCGATATCGATGTTGACGAGCGCCGTGGTGAGGAAAGTCACGAGCCACACCATAGCGTCCAGCTTGCTCAGCTTCCAGAACCTTACAACAAAACTCACCCGATATCGATGTTGACGAGCACCGTGGTGAGGAAAGTCACGAGCCACATCATAGCGTCCAGCTTGCTCAGCTTCCAGAACCTTACAACAAAAACTCACCCGATATCGATGTTGACGAGCGCCGTGGTGAGGAAAGTCACGAGCCACACCATAGCGTCCAGCTTGCTCAGCTTCCAGAACCTTACAACAAAAACTCACCCGATATCGATGTTGACGAGCACCGTGGTGAGTAAAGTCACGAGCCACACCATAGCGTCCAGCTTGCTCAGCTTCCAGAACCTTACAACAAAAACTCACCCGATATCGATGTTGACGAGCACCGTGGTGAGGAAAGTCACGAGCCACACCATAGCGTCCAGCTTGCTCAGCTTCCAGAACCTTACAACAAAAACTCACCCGATATCGATGTTGACGAGCACCGTGGTGAGGAAAGTCACGAGCCACACCATAGCGTCCAGCTTGCTCAGCTTCCAGAACCTGACAACAAGAAGGTACGTAGGTTACATCAAACAAAAGATAATGCAAATGAATAAAAGACAGGGCGCAATGGCGCTCATCGGGGGAGGCCTATGTCCAGCAGTGGACTGATATAGGCTGATGATGATGATGATGGGCACACATGGCACGATCCACGAACCGTAAGAAGATGAGAAAATACGAATTCGATTTCTTCGCAAAACAAATGTTAAAAAGGCAAATGTCAATATTCTGCTGGTCAGGTGGAATCAGTATATCCCTTCATATCATTCCTTCCTCCCATCCGGCCTTCCACGTCGTAGCCATGCGTGTGCTCCTATTGTACTGTTCATCTTCAACATTTAGATATTTTTTATTTGGTTGTTTTAAGTGCAATAAAGTGTATATTCATTAATTCATTCGATATAGCGAGAGACAGTAGAACCAACATGATTTGAGAGGACACAAACAATGGTAGAATGTTTGTATTGGTACTAACTTGGAGAGTTCCTTGACCTGCATGAACATGCCTTTGAGCGAGACCACGATGATGGCCGCCAGCACGCAGCGCGGCAGCAGCTCGAAGAACGGCCCCACCCACAGCAGCACGCAGAGGATCAGCACCGCGCTCACCAGAGATGTTACACCCGTCTTACTGCCCGCCTGGATAACACAACAATAGGCTATTGTCTTAAAACAATCTGCTAAGTCCGTCAGTTAGATTATTAGAAGATATTGGACCCGTGTTTTTTCTTTTGTCAATTCAACAAAAAATATGAAGATATAGCCAGTTAAAGTTCCGCGTGACGTCACGTCTTGCTGCACTTTTTGTGACGTCACGTTGTGACGTCACGAGCCCCCACTCCTAAACTTTGACGCGCTTTATTTTTGTCAGTATTTGTTTGATTGACAAAGTAAAAAATATGTGTCCAATATCTTCTGATAATCTAACTGACGCACTAAATAGAAAAATATATTTTTACCCAGGACACTACCCTATTACGGCTATTAAATGAAATTCGTTCATTGATTCAGGCAATTACATCCATATTATGACTAGTAGGCTATACTACAGTATGTATTTTATTATCTGTGGCTATACCTACTATCATATAGGTAGGTACTATAATATATAGTAGTTAAAAATTACATCACGGTAAAATTACATTTTTCACATTAACACTTACAATTTAATTTATACAATAAATTTGTTTCGCATAAGGGTTCATTAGACTTGACATCCAGTGTCTTTGCAGGCGACTGCAATGTGTGTCCACCAGAACCCTTAGCAAGCTATTGCATTGTGCATATAGCTAACAAGGAAATAATACAATTATATTATAATCATTACACCGTATTGTATTGAGTATATTGAGTATATCAGCCATCCAGTACCCATTACACAAGCCAGTTTGACCAAGCCATTCAATCTATATATATACATAATAATAATGTCAATTTCTTTTTTATCCCATCTATTCGAAAAGGACGACTTGGTTCGCCTGTAAGTGCACCCAAAGGTGGTGTTTTCTATGAGAAACATTTAACGGGCAGTTAGTGCGCCGTAATTATCTTTGCCGCGCACTTTTTTGATTTTGGAACATCTTAGTGTTCAGCGCCAAAGAAATAAAACGCAATATTGTTTGAATAAAGACTGGCTGGTACGACGGCCCAAAGTCGCGCCGCCGCCGGCAGAATAAAAAAAAAGAAATCAAATTAAAAACGCTCAAACTACAGCCCGGGTTTTCGTAAATTTTCACGGATTGTTAGAAATTCATGGTTTTGTTTTGAAAAATGACTTCTTCAAGTGACAGTGAAAGTATAGAATTAACTCAGGAAAGTATTAGAACTAACGCAAGAAATGTGATGGAATCTTATTACCTGCAAAATCCCGGAAGAAATATATGAAAGCCTATGGTAATTTTATTGAATGGACATTTTCTCATAGAGGGTGATGAAAAGTAGAGTGTTATTATATCACTATATAATATTATATCACTCGGGCGCAAAATATATTTTTGGCTCGGGCGACGTACTTTGAATCCCTCGCCACGCTCTAGACTCTACTCAAGAATCCCTCACTTCGCTCTGGATTCAAAAAAGCGCCCTCGTCGTAAAATACTATTTTGCTCCTATTTAATACCTAATACAATCTACTATTGTTTAATCAAAGCCTATGGCCATACAAAGACCCGGAATCGGTTACGCCCCGTAACAAAATCAGTACCAGCAGTACCCGGCTTAAGAAAAGAGTTTATTAATTAATAATTAAAAATCTTTTAATAGTGGTGTGCCACAAGGAAGCTGTTTATCATGCATTGCAATGTTTGATCCGCCAGGAAATATGAGCAATATTTCCTGGCGGATCAAACATTGCAAACTCTATTGCCAACCATATTTTTCCCTAAGTTACCTT
Organism: Eupithecia abbreviata; assembly: GCA_943735965.1. NCBI lineage: Eukaryota > Metazoa > Arthropoda > Insecta > Lepidoptera > Geometridae > Eupithecia > Eupithecia abbreviata. The sequence continues at coordinate 538,068 of OX030995.1, forward strand.
ACCCGGTAGATTATATGATAACAGCATGGTTAGAATAAATTGTATAATATAATTTACCTGATATTGAATATAAGATCTGGACAAACTGGCACAGAAGGGAGCGCAGCAGAAGAATGAAGCGAACACATTGCTGGCACCCTGAAATACACCGTAACACATTGATGAGTAAATAGTTAGGTTATAAACAGATATCAGCGATAACAAAAGTTTCTAGCTATAATAACAAAAGCTAAAATATGTACAATTTAAGGCCCAAAGATGGCAAAAAGCCTCGTGGATGATTTACGTCAAATCTACTGATGGATTGATCTGGAAATTGATTGAGTTAGGTTATTTATTTATTATGAAAGTTTGCTTAGTCATAGATGTATGTGTATACGTGAGTGATGTTTATGTTTTAAAAATGCGTTACTCAATCACTGATCGATGACTGAGCAAGCTTTCATAATACTTAGTGCCCTTGGAACATCTTGAGTAGACTATTTTTTTTCTCGGGAATAAATAAACGCAAAGCTGCGTGCAGGTCGTCAATCAAATAAAATCCAAATAATTTTTTACATGAAATACCTACATTTTATAAAAGTTAGTAATGGGATGTCACAATGTATTCTGCCTTATAAGGCGAGCAATTTATATAAATTTACATATAATTAAACACTACAATTTAAAAAAAAAAACTGTCGATTACGGTCTGGTGTCTGACCCATAGAAGCTAGTATACAATGTGTATTGTCGAACCTTGATCAAACGAGATGTGCGGATACGACATAAAAAAACAAAAAATAAAAAATTATATGTTACCTATCTCAAAAATAAAGCCGATATAATTTTAAAACTACTTCATCTGGTTTTTTCTTCGTTATTTTTTTGAGTAAACTGTGTATTTTATTCAAAGAAGCCTCATTTAAAAGCTAGATAGTCTACCTAGCTAAAAAAATAAGAAAAAAAATACAATGTCGTTACATAAGCCTCATTCAAAAAAATTATTAAATCGGCTTTATTTTTGAGACATATAATAGATAGACATATAATTTTTTATTTTTTGTTTTTTATCGATAACTATATGTCGTGTATTCGCTTGATCAAGGTTCGACAATACACATTGTATAAGTAAAAGAAACTCGTTGACTCACCAAAGCAAGCAGCTCCTGGTTAGCGTCGATCTCGTACTTGTCCTTGTTGGCGAAGATGAGCGCCATCGACATGGAGATGGTGTAGGTGACTATCGTGATGGTCAACGCATCTACTGCTACCGAGGGCAGCAGCTCCAGCGGGGGGACCGCTGGCTGCGGCAGGCTGGGGGATAGACAACGTGACGTGAGTGTAGTCAAGGGGAGACTTAATAGTACCTAGTATTATAAGGGAGCAAAATAATATTTTTACGACGAGGGCGCTTTTTTGAATCCAGGGCGAAGTTAGGGATTCTTTAGTAGAATCCTGAACGTAGCGAGGGATTCAAAGTACGTCGCCCGAGCCAAAAATATATTTTGCGCCCGAGTGAGTACTTTTCATCAACCTCTACGAGAAAATAAAAGGCGCCTCATATTTTATTGTAATATTATATTTAATAAAACAGAGTAACAACTAAATCAAAATTAAATAGTATCTAATAATAAAACAACTAAATACCTATATTTACATTTGAGACATTTTCATAATAATGAAAATTTATTGTAACAGTTTTATTAGGAATACAGATTGTTGTAGATTTCATTTTCTGCGTTTGAAATAATGTTCGAATTTGGCTCATTTTGAGGAAAATGTGACGTTGAATATCGTTGTTTGGATGTAGAAGGGCGCAGCGCGGGCGACAGGGGCTTGGATGGATTAACTGAAGGTTGCAAGACGATGCGTTCACATGTTTTCGCCTTGTTCTCAATAGATCTTCTATACTTACTTACCCCTCTGCTACAGCACACGACTTCCATCCTCCATGTTACTTGAAGAACTCATTTTTCAAAACAAAACCAATAAATTCTAACAATCCGTGAAAATTTACGAAAATGCGGGCTGTAGTTCGCGCGTTTTTAATTTGATTTCTTTTTTTTATTCAGCCGGCGGCGGCGCGACTGTGGGCCGTCGTACCAGCCAGTCTTTATTCAAAGAGCGGCGCACGTATAAAGAGGATTAAAAACTCATTACTGCCCGCTAAAAGTTTCTTATAGAAAACACCATCTTTGGTTGCACTTAAAGGTGAACCAAGTCGTCCTTTTCGAATACATGGGATGAAAATAAACTTAGGGGAAGAGAGGCGTGGAGCTCACAATGTGATGTTACGCGTCATGACGCGGAGACAGGGAGACTTCATCAAAGAAGACGTTCAAGTTTTATCAAATAATATCATGATGTGTATCTAATATTTAATTTAATCTGATTATACTGAGACATTTTTATTATTTTTGTATGTTTTATGGATTGTAAATCCGAAATAAATCCTACTTATACTATAAACGCGAAAGTTTGTGAGGATGTTTGTTGCTCTTTCACGCAAAAACTACTGAATGGATTTTGATGAAACTTCACAACAATATAAGCTTACATATCAGAATAACACGTAGGCTACAATTCATAAAGATATATTGTATATTATCCAAAATATCTATCACCACGCGGGTGAAACCGCGGGGCGCAGCTAGTGAGCTAGTTAATAAGCTAGGTTACATTAGATGATTATTGAATGAAGAAATGATTATTGATTATTAGCATAGGCTGATGATAGCAGTAAAGTAGGATAGAGTTGACTCACCCCGTAGGAATGGTGCCGACGAGGTTGATTCCGTAGTTCTCCTTGAGGTGGCCGAACCGCGAGGCCAGCGTGCCGACCACGATGGCCAGTAGTTCTATGGGCACGGGGATTCGGGTCCGCTTGCTCACTATCGGCTGAAACGTACGACACGAAAATATTATAAATGCCACAGATAATATAATACGTAAATGCGAAAGTATGGAAGAAAACGGCAAAAAAAACACGTTTGTTGTAGGGGAGTCCACTTAAATAATTATTTCATTCTCTTTTTTAGTATTTGTTGTTATAGCGGCAACCGAAATAATCTGTGATCAACTGTCCTACTATCACGGCTCATGGGATACAGCCTGGTGACAGACGGACAGACAGACAGACGGACAGCGGAGTCTTAGTAATAGGGTCCCGTTTTACCCTTTGGGTACGGAACCCTTAAAAGTATTTATTGCAGCAAAAGACAGGTGATTGCACATTCTTACCTAAATATTTTTGTTTTATAAATAGTTATCTAAGGAAGGGTCACCACAAAAAAAAACATAAAGGAAATTGTCTATTACGATAAAGGATAAAGATCAAAATAAAAAAATAAAAAAAATAACAAAAGTTAAAGACGTAGGTCAACATGTACTGCGCCAAAAATGGAGATGGGCTGGGCACCTACAGCGGATGACACCTAATAAATGGGCTCAAATAATCACAAACTGGGTACCTAGACAATGGACAAGAAAAAGAGGAAGACCGCTGAAGAGGTGGGACGATGATATAATAATAGTAGCGGGCAAACTCTGGCCCCGCACAGCGATAGACAGACAGAAATGGAGTAACTTGGAGGAGGCTTTCACCGCTCTAGGCGGTCCTAACGCTACCTAAGTATATAAGTTAGTATATAAGTAATTAAGGAAAGTTCTTTTTATATAAACAAATAGTATACTTACTTAAGCCTTTATTAGTTAATATTGTTAACATTTGTGTTTTTGGAACAATAAAGCTCTTTTTATTTTATTTTATTTATTTTAAATAGTTATCTAAGGAAGGGTCCCCACAAAAAAAAAACAAAGAAAGTTGTCTATTACCTTGAACAGTTCGTTGTTGAGTGCTATGACGAGACACGTGATGAAGGATATGGTGAAGGCGATCCAGACGTTCAGATGGTTTTTTTAAATCCCAGAGAGCTTCTAGGAGCTAATGTATAGGCTCTGTCGAAACCTGCATATTGGCGCCTCTTGAGTACAGAGACAATACATAACGAGGCAAGTTCTATGGCACTATAGATAGGAAGTTGATGAGTATACCTTGAGCAGTTCGTTGTTGAGTGCTATGACCAGACACGTGATGAAGGAGATGGTGAAGGCAGCCCAGTTGGTGGAGTGGAGACTTGTAGCCACGTGCACTACTGTCTGGAACAACACTACTCTTATAATACGGAAGATATGTTCATCTATACTAATATAATAATATTATAAAGAGGAAAGGTTTGATTTTTTGTTTGTAATGAATAGGTTCGGAAAGTACTGGACCGATTTGAAAAATTATTTCATTCACCGTTGGGAAGCTACACTATCCCCGGTGAACATAGGCTATAATATATTTTCAAAAAAGTTAGGGATCCGTACTAAAACCGTGCGAAGCCGGAATGGTCCGCTAGTTATTAATATTAGCGGAAAATCAGGTTCTTTCTGTATATATTTAAATAAACTACGAACCTAATTTTTGGTGGAAGAACACTTATGTACGTTGTTTAATGTAAGCTGAAGATGTAGATACGAGGCTACCTACTGTAGTGTGTCAAGTAATAAATAGATGTCGCCAGTAAAATTGACTAAAAGGCTGAAAATCGAGCTGACGACAACGCACGTGTTTGGATGACCTCCGTTTGAGATTTGTCAAAAAAATAAAGTCTACTGAGACGTTTTTTGAGATTACCTCGAGTACATTATAAATAAATAAATAATGCTGGACAATTCAAACAGCGAATGATAATAATCTAATAATTATAATACTATAAATCTTCTTTAGTAAATAAATAACAAAACCTTATGTTACATCTAAGTAACTACACGAAGGAATCTGTCAGAAACTTGTTCGATATTGTTTTTCGGCAACCCCATAATTAATTCGTTCTAATTCTTTTCTAAACAAAGGAAGATGAAACCAACTCACCATCACAAGCTTATAGTTCCCGCTGATCTTGGGCAGCTTGACTCCGAAGAGGTCCTTCAGCTGCGAGGCCAGCACGAAGAAGGAGGCCGCGGTGGTGAACCCGGAGACCAGCGGCTCCGACAGCAGCGTCGACACCGCGCCCAGCCGCAGCACCCACATCGCTAGCTGGGAACGTATATATTAATACTTTAAAGTGTTTATTAATATATATCTACCTATATAGAAAAGGATTGATGTTTGATGTACTAATATAACATTGAAACTTACTTAAAAAAAATTAAGAAGAATTTATACTGAATAAAATTAAGACGACCTCTGTGGCGCGGTGGGCAAAGGTCCGCCTGCGACGCAGGAGGTTGCAGGTTTGGTCGTTATCTATGTTTAATAAAAAATATCTATCGATGTAATGTGTTGTATTGAGCATGTCAGACATCTAGACCTCATACATAACATAACACAAGCTTTGCTTAGCTTGGGGCAAGCTGTGTGAATTTACATGTACAGCATTATTATTATTCTTGTAGCGGTTTGAAAGTTTGTTTGTTTGTAAATTCTCTGGACTTGAGTAGATTTTCGTACGAATCTGGTAACACCATGAAATCTTATAGACAATATCTAATAGGCACTCACCTGAAACATGCCGACAGCGAGACACACCACGCTGACCACTTGTAGCGGCGTGTATGCGGCTTGTATGAACACTGCAAAGTAACCTACTCATTAATAATAAAATTCAAAAACACGCTTTTTTAGAAAACTCAACAAAAAAACATATAGTATATATATACAAGTCTATAAATATTATAGATTACTATTATTTTTTCTTTTAATTTTTGTTTTTACCTTACGTACAAACCTTCTGTAATTGTTGTGAAACGTCATTCTATATTATTATATTACACGCACCTACTATTGTTATATTACATTTTTATTCTCTCGTTTATTATTATTATTTTATATCATCTGTTTACTAGACATATACATATTATACTCTCCTATTATTCTACTTTTGTTTATTTGTATCAAATATTTTTTTCTTTGTTGTCACCGAATTGTCGTCCGTGACATCAACTAAAAATTAAGGTCTTTGGCTGAAAAACAGCGCTGAATAAAAAATGTTCAGCACACGCTGAGCCAACCCCTATTTCGGCGCAGGGTCATGGAGGTAGTCTTATTTTAGTCCTAATATCACCTATTTGTGTCGTTTACCCGCATGATAAACTTCTTTGTTTGTTTATTCTATGCCTGTATTTTGTACCTGTGTCTAAATAAATGTTTTTTCTATTATATTCTATATAACGGGTCCAACTGTTTAAAATATAGAATTGTCATCAGTCCTTGATAAGTACGCCAAATTTCGAGTTAATCTTACATTTTGAAGGAGGTCAAAATCATGTTCGAAGTTTCCTTTACATACAACATACATAGATATATACGTATGAAGCTAATAAAAGCGTTTTAAAATGCAAATGTTTGTTACTTTTAACGATGTAACGGACCTTACTCTGAAAACTACCTTAAAGAACCTGTACATTAATAAGGAAAAGGTTTTTGTTTTAAAACAGGTAAATATTAAAGAAATCTTCACTGTTACTAGTTAACACTTTGACTGCGGTTTTTTTTCGACAGCGTTTTTTTTAACCTAAAAAATTCGTGCTGCCGCTCTACACAGCGGTTGTGTTGCGCCGCACATGCGTTTCGTTCGAAAAATATTACGGCTGTGCTGAGTCACACAGATCTGTATTTTCTCAGCCGCTGCGCTAGTGTGGATTTACGCATATTAGTCACTTGTAGAAAACACATACCGTGTGATTTCAGCAGTCAAAGTGTTAAAGGTTTCAAATTTTCTTGGGACTCAAATTTTCTAAGTTTACTTATTAGTTATACTTATGAGTCATGTTAGGTCTAAAGGAAATAAAGAACAACATATAAGTAACATTTGGTAGGGTTTTTGAGTTTGAAACTTGACACGAAGACAAATATCTTGAGGAAAAATTAGTATTTACTAATTTTTCCTCAAGAAGACAGCTACTTTTTATCCAGGGAATACTAATTTTTACTTTGAATACGCTAGAATAATAGTAAGAAATAACGCAAGCCTCAACGCAAGCAAGATTTCCAACTGTCACTAGTATTTTGAAATAAGTCTTTTGAAAAATTTGAGTTTTTCCCACTCAACATAAATTAGTACCTAGGTTGTTAACCCGCTTAGATTTATAACTAGCTGCGCCCCGCGGTTTCACCGGCGTGGTGATAGATATTTTGGATAATATACTATTTATCTTTATGAATTGTAGCTTATAAATAATAATAAATGAAATAACTCGTATGTGGCGTCTTCAAAAGGTATCAATTGTCCCAATAGTTTTGTCATCAACCGGCGTAATTCCAAAACAGTTATTCCAATCCATAGAATATTTAGATTTGCCTAAGTCCACTTTCATCCTTTTACAAAAGGCTGTTATTTTAAACACATGTAGAATAGTAAGAAAATTTCTTCAAAATGAACTTCCTACTGAAGTTCGCCTCCCTGAAGCGCACTTGGCCTAGGCCCGTGTGCTTCAGTTATTACCGGTTTCTCTCTAAACCGAGAAGATAAAAAATCTTAAGTCAAAATAATAATAATAATATTTATATAGCCTATGTGTTATTCTGATATGTATATTATTGTGAAGTTTCATTAAAATCCATTCAGTAGTTTTTACGTGAAAGAGTAACAAACATCCATCCATCCATCCATACATACAAACTTTCGCGTTTATAATATTAGTAGGATGAAGCTCCCTTGATGATGTTACCTGAAGTAGGTCCCTTTGATCTCGATTTCCTTAATTATATGGGTAGGTAATTACTAATGAATTACCTGGGTCTGTTAAATTTGTACTGTTAAAGCTGGTATCGACGTGCGGCGTTGAGAACTGCGTCACCACCTGGAAAAGATGACGTTGTAAAACGTTGCAAATGTTACAATGAAAAAACGAGGACAAGGATTTTATTGATTTGATAAAATGAAATGAAAATATTTATTAAAGAAATACACAATAACAATGGTTAGCTCTATGTTAAGCTAAGGTCAGGTGCTATCAGTTTCTCGTCAATTAAAATAATTAATAAGTTAGTTTGAATTAGGCATGTATCTGGAAAGGTTCGTCTTTGAGGAATTCCATGAGAAAAGGATGAGATTTGAGCAGGGTCTCAAATCACGTGTCGCTCTGTTCTCTTAGGATCCGGAAGCAATAAGTGGAGCTTACCTTCCCGGACATGAGACAGGCTACGGCGAAGGTTCCCATGGAGATGTGCGGAGAGGTTCCGAAGATGACGTAGAAGAGGACAGGGAAGAACGCCATGTAGAGACCCACGATCGGGGGCACCTCCGCCAGCAGCGCGTATGCCATGCCTGCAACACGAATAGATCATGTCAAAGTCTAATCATTTATTTCCATAGGCTTAAAAATAAGCACTTAGACAAGTAAATTTTTTCATACTTAATTATTATCAAATAAGAAATAAGGCGATTTCATTTTTTGTTCAATAAAAATTGGTAAATAAAAGCGATTAATACCCGTTAAATTAGTTTTTATAATTCTGTATGATTTGCCTTATATATGAAAAATGGGTTTCCGGAATCATAGAATGGACTTTGGCGTAGGGACATATAGTAGGTACGGTAAGGAGATGAGAGGTGAAGCACACTGACTACTGTGACCGAGGATGAGCAACAGCGTTGGGCACGCGGTTGTGACGCGGGTTGTGAGGTGGGTTCATGTTATTTAGAGTACAATTGAGGCTGCAAATGATAAGGTTACATTTTCGGGATACTGTTGGGCCTGCCTCGTTACTGCAGTGCATCGGCTGCCTCGTCCAATACGACACCACTGGGTGAAATTACTTATTGTTTATTTATATTTTGGTTTTATATTTTAGCTGTAATTATGTTTTCTTTATATGTAATTTTGTGTTTTCTAATGACCTTTGTTGTCTGGAAATACAGAACATAATTGAAATTGAATTACCCTGAGGTATATGCATGACGGCAGTAGTAGCACCTGCTACCAAGTCTCCCACCAGATACTCCTGAAGCTTGTACTTCGGCAGCCATCGTGCTATCGGCACGGCGTGCCGCAGGCAGTCGCCGATGCCGCAAGCCCGGATCACCTTCTTGCAGACGTAGCTATCTGGAATACAAGTATAGCAACTATAGGGCCTGTTTCGTCATCAATAAGGTTTATGTGCTAGATGTGGTACTGGATTGGGGAGGCGAAAATTGAAAAAACAATATTGCCTGAATTGAGTGGGAAAGATGAACGCGAAAACTGCTGGACTGTGAAGGCTGCTGGAGTGAGAGAATGTGGTCGTTATCCACAACAGCACACCTACATAATGTAGGTACGCCCATTGCTAAACGTGCCTATCCAGGGGGTTTTGCTATAATCGCCACTTGATAGGCAGATTGGTTATCGGCGGTCGGCTTTCACAATCTCGATCAATCTCGATTTGCAAAAAGTTCGCCGAGAACAATTCGTCGAGATCGAGAACAATTCGCCGAAAACACAATTTGCCTTAAAAAAATAATATTTTTTAAGGCAAATTGTGTTTGCCCTCATTTTAACAACTCTAACCTAACCTGAGTTTTCCATCCACGGGCTGGGCGGCCGCGACCTGCACGGGGCGGCGGCGTTTGGTCGTACGCTATACCACTGATGTATAAGCTATATTATTGTAAAGTTTCATTAAAATCCATTCTGTAGTTTTTACGTGAAAGAGTAACAAACATCCATCCATCCAACCACACTTACAAACTTTCGCGTTTATAATATTAGTAGGATAATAGCTCACATGGTCTCTCCGGCGCCTGGTAGTCGGCATCCTTGTTGAGCCTGTCCTGGTGGTACACCCGCCGGACCACGTTGAACTGCTGCCTCGACGGGGAGGAAGCCCTGCGGACAACGAAACAAATCATATTATAACTTTTGAGACTATCTTACAATACAATACAATACAATACAATAACTCTTTATTGCACACCAAATACATAAAAGATACACAAGACAGGAAAAGAAAAACAAATACAAAATATGCTGTACAATGGGCGGCCTTATCGCTAAGAGCGATCTCTGCCAGGCAACCTTTGGATGGACATGATTATCGTAGTTATTATCAGAAAAGTCACTTGTAACGAAAACTCAAAAATCATATCTCTCACTCTCTCAATATCACGTTCTAAGTGATTTTGAACAAATGATTACTTGAAATAACTTCAATCTGTACGTCGAACTGTATTTCGTCGATTTGCTTTCTAAACTACACATCATTTTTTTGTTCAATCGCTAAAAATGCCTCCTACTAACATCCATATATTGTAAAGTATACGGACGGAATAAAGTTGGCTACCATTAGAAATAGAAATAGAAAATATTTATTAGTGTTTCATATAAAATAATACAACTTAAGAAATAATAATAATAAATTAACTAATAAAAACAAATTAGGAACTAATAAAAGAATTAAACACTATAGCAGGTAGAATCACCACTCCCCTGTGGAAATGTTTCGTGGGGAGAGTGATTTAATTTAATTTTAGTTTTAATTTCTAGTATTAGGTATAACTAACCCTAGTAATAAGTTTTTAATGTTTAATTTTACTAACAAATTATGGATCATTGAAATAAAATCATTTTATTTATTTATTTATTAAAACACGAGAACACAGAAAGGCTACCGGTACAGCATTAAATGCTACATTGACATAAGCCAGTGCAGCGCTGGTTTTCATTATGTATAATGCAGCATCCTCGTTCGTTCTTATACAACATTTTTAAAGAATACGTTTATTGTGGAGCTGAGACGTGGACACTCACGATAGGGCTGGTCCACCAGTTCAAAGTCGCTCAGCGAGCTATGGAAAGAGCTATGCTCGGAGTTTATCTGAAGGATAGGATTCGTAACGAATACATCCGACAGAGAACCAAGGTTATCGACATAGCTCAAAGAACTAGCAAGCTGAAGTGGCAGTGGGCCGGCCATATCTCGCGAAGAACCGACGGCCGATGGGGCAAACGTGTTCTTGAGTGGAGACCACGACTCGGTAAACGTAGTGTAGGACGCCCTCCGACCAGGTGGGATGACGACCTGCGAAAGACTGCAGGTAGATGCTGGATGCGGCAAGCTGAAGACAGGGCGCTATGGCGCTCATTGGGGGAGGCCTATGTCCAGCAGTGGACTGCTATAGGCTGATGATGAAGTTTATTGTAATATTGTGTGAATAATAGTTACATTAAGGTCTTATAATTAAAAAATAGTATCAATACTTTAATTCTATTGGGACATACAATAAAATGTTTAGTAATAACATTAGGTTCAAAGTTATATTTAAAGAGGCTCTCGAATGATACAAAGGCTTCAAAGACCACAAGAGATCTGTGATTGGTCGAACCAACTGACGAAACGGTCATCATCATCATCAACCTATGTTAGTCCACAGCTGGACATAGGCCTCCCCCAATGAGCGCCATAACATGTAAACGTGTTAGCTTGCCGCATTCAGCATCTACCTGCAGCCTTTCGCAGGTCGTCATCCCACCTGGTCGGAGGGCGTCCTACACTACGTTTACCGAGTCGTGGTCTCCACTCAAGATCACGTTACGACGAAACGGTGGAAAAGACCAACGATGGCAGGCAGCATTTTTCAAATCCTGAGTTCAGAGTCATACAACAAAGTCGTATCACTAAAATGCAGTCATGTATTTTCAAAGATACGCATTGTTTGATTTTCTTCTTCAGCTCAATTAAAAGCTACATACAATCTAAGTACAACTATTCATTGTACGACTATTTATTATTATTACAAATATTAGTTTTCATTTCTTATTATTACAAATATTAGTTTGCATTTCATCTTATGAGTTTGAGAAAGTAAAGCAACTGATTATAGTCTGTCCAACCATACGGCAAATTTAGTTCAGCAGTTGACTGCTATATGCTGATGATGATGATGATACGGCAAATTACAACAGTTTATGATTGCAAGCTAAGTGACCTGTTTTCCTTGTCTATTAAAAATATAATCAGAAAATCTCAAGATGATTTATACGAGACTAAGAGCGCGAAAGGATTAAATGCCTCTACATTCGTTGTTTTAAAAATACGTGACATTGCGAACCTAATAACGATTAATATATAAAATGTTTTAATCGATTGCTCATCAAAGATTATTGACATAGATCTATTGAAAACTTTTGAAACTATCATGGTTATTAATACTAAAGTCATTTAAAACGGGATATTTACCATGATTTGATTTTTGAGTTATCCAATATTTCGGCACAGTTGCATGCGCCATGATCACGGAGTAACTGAACGCACTGCGAGTTTTTATGGGCAGACATACCGATCTACCCTCATTTTTTGTCTTTTGCTACGAACGTTGCCACTACCACCGGTTTCACTATTATCGAACGCAGCAACTGGCGCATGCAACTGTGCCGAAATATTGGATAACTCAAAAATCTAATCATGGTAAATATCCCGTTTTAAATGACTTTAGGATTATTGACATTACTCTATATAAAGCTAGTTTAATTATAATATTAATTATATCAAGGAAAAGCGCTTGCGAAGCTGGTTTCGCGCACAAATAGTGAGAGGTCAAGATAAATTCAGCAATCGATCAAAGTTTAGCAGTTTTTGCACAAAGTGAAACCGGACTGGAACAATGTGGCAATAAGATATTATTATCGGTTCCTATGGCAATCAGCTTGTGAAATTGACGGCAAGGTCAGCGGCGATAACTCATTAGAACGATCAAATACTTATGTATTTTATATTTTATTGTGCGGTCTTGGCTAAGAATTAGTCTAACTCAGTCTGTGGTATTCACAAGATAATAAAGGAGACCAAAGGAATTAATCGGGGAATGATGAATGATATTATATAGCATGTAATCTAATGTAAGCAACCGTAGTTCTAATTTTTTTTTTCTTTTTTTCTGTCTTGTTTTACTTAATAACCTGTAATTAGATAGTAATAACTCTACCTACTCGATCATATGTATATTATAGCAGCACGTACATGTGTTTATGTTGCAATCAAGTTCTGATCAAACTTTATGTAACCTCATAATTTAATGTGATTGTGATGTGTTTTGTACGTTAAATAAACAAAATAAAATAAATCAATAAATGAGTAGCAGTATACCCCAGAAGAAAGACCTTCACTTCGATAGGCACCTTTCCATATTATCCAATTCGACAATTCTGTTTGCGGGAAGTAGTACCTAGTAATCAAACGTCATTTTGTGGAAAGGGGCGTAAAATATAACTTTATTTTAACTTTTTTACATCTTGAAACGTATGGCAAAAGTACGAAGTCTCCTTTGGTGGATTTGACACAAGTCGCCTCAAATTATACATAATAGAAGGACCATGCCCATAGCCCAGCTGTGGACGGTCGCAATGGTTTTTATTATTGAGATTATTAATTTTCGCGGCTCGCTCGCTCGCTCTATTGACCTCCCGACAATTAGCAGAGAAAACTCGCCGCGAGTTTACACCCCTATTAATAGGTCATAAAAATACTTTCTGTTGGTAGGGTCGGTATGCCATCTTGACTTAAAATTGAAATTAGAGCGTAGGAATCACCAAGAGCATTTGGAGGAGTCATTTTTACGCCCCCTAGATCCACCCAGGGCAGGGTGGTTAGACACCACTTAGCCTGCCCTATTCAAGGCACTAGACTGATGGTAAAGCGTTATAGGGTAAAGACTTGCCATTCCAGATCGCTGTCGCTATCGTCTATCTGCAAAAGAGGCTCATTCTCGGTGTCCCTCAGGGTTTCCATAAAGAGGAACGTCTTCTTCAAACGCATTTCTAAGTTATTGCAATCACTACAGGTGCAAATTTCGGTGTTGTCTGTCTAGTGATTTGGGTAGTATCGGTGTTTTGGTTTTAAACTGGGTCGTCTGTTGATTGGTAGCGGTTCTTGAAAAGATTTGGATTGCATCTTAAGATAATAATGTTTTGTAAAAAAATTTAGAGCGTGTTTATTATTAAGGTTTCGAAACTATCGAATTTTGAAATATTCACTTAGAAATTTAATTATTTACAAAATTTCGCTTTTTAACACATCAAATAAAAGCACCAGTGTTAAAACATCACTTAAATTCACATTTCACTTAAAAAATATATTTTTTAATTCCCCGGAATTAACGAAAACATAATTTCGAAAAAACATATTTTAAACAAAATCACGGACATAAAACAAACACGTTTTATGTCTAAATGTGTATTTGTATGTGTATTCAATAGTATTGCCACTAATCGGTGCGTCCGTACGTGCGATAACAAATACGAGCGAGTGGTCAACATTTTACGAGATTGTAAATACAGCCTTGAAGGAATGTAGAAGGAGGGGAGGTTGGGGTAAGAGAATATTGAGACACTATCTTTACTCCAGCCGAATATAACATACCTTTATTTGTAAACGAACCACAAAATAAAATACTTCTTGGTGTAGGGTTTACGCATCGAGTGGTTTACGAAATATTAGGTACCTATGTATAACTATTTAACACATTAGTAAAATTCACTAATTATTTCACAGAAGAACTTCTGTGACAATTGTAAAAACATGTCCTAGTAATGTAGGTACCTAGTAATACTCAACCATTTTGAACTAGTTTTATGGATAGGTTGGTAGGTCCCTGAAAATCTTGATAATCTTTAATTATAAAAAAAAAAGTATTTACTACAACTTCTATAAGATTTCGAAAAAAATTAAAGAGAAAGTAAATAAGTCTTACGAACGAACTTACCTACTTACGAAGGAATTATTCAGTGAAAGTTTATCATAATTTTATCTAAAATCTAGCTCTTGTCTAATTTAATTAGGGTTGCCAATTAAAATTAATAATTATGAATATATTTCTAGCAAATTTCTGCTAACAGCAGCGACTTCCCATAGTTCGATTCGAACTTTGCTCTCATTTTTCCAGGATAAAAAGTAGAGTCTTCCATGACGGACCGAATCTAGAATCCCATCATCATTTCTGCCGAAAGACGTCCACAGGCAAGACTATGATTAGGCCTCTCCGAAGATCTAGTTTTGTTGTTGTTGTGTTTTTTTTTAGTTCAATACAAATTACAAAAATACCATAGTTTGGCAGTGTTTCACACTTTAAGAATAAGAATAAGAATAGTTCTATTTGGCCAAAAAAAAACAGGCTACACAATTACTTAAAGCAATAAACACACAAAAAAACACAGTACACAGTATAAAAAAAAAAAACATAAATAAAAAGCCTACAGAAAAACAAAAACTATAATAATATGGCTACCGTGCTAGCCTGCTGGCCAAAAAGGGTCAAACTCAGCTATGTGCAGAACCACGCGTGGCGCGGAACAACGCAACTTGCATAATTCTCTGATTAAAAACTGGATAGGAAATTAGCGGTAATCCTTTATTATCTCAAATTGCTCCTTCGCTATTTTAAATAGAACGGGAAGCTCACAATACACATAGCTTTCTTATTAATAACTGAAAATACGATTGCTCTGTCCGGTCAAAGCGTAGGTATCTAAAATGTTGTACACAACTGCCCACTATCGAAATGTAGGTACTAGTAGCTCAAGTCACGTGATGTTTACTAAATGACGTACTTACTCTCATTTTAATGATGTACTTAGTTAACCCTAGCTCAGTAAACATATTTTCGAGTTACTCAGTCACTAAACATTAGTCGTTCTGACTAACCAAATAAAACGCCAATATTTTACTTGACGTACGTAATGCGTACGCACAGGGTGCTAAAACACTAAATTAGGAAGGTACTGAGCGTGGCGGGGTGGGGTAGTGTCGGGAACATACCTAAACAGCGAATGCGCGGGAACCGTGTCGCCTGTGAGACTAATGTTTAGTGATCTAGGGTTAAGAATCTGAGCTGTATCTTCTGGTGGGAGTGGTTATTAATGTTTTTGAACCTACTTTGTACTTCCTTATCTGCTAATTAGGGTTCCGTACCCAAAGGCAACCTTTTTATAATCTACGCGGCTGTTTGTCAGATCTACCTCTATAATGTATGTCTGCCCGTCCGATACACACTCACGATCACTTCACACTTCGAATCACTCTAATTGTTCGCAGAACTTGTGTAACTTTACACATTTTTAAACTTACATGATCTGAACACGTTTATGTATAATTTAATATTTAACACTTTGACTGCGGTTTTTTTTCAACGACTGCGATCTTTTTTTTTACCTAAAAAATTCGTGCTGCCGCTCTACACAGCGGTTGTGTTGCGCCGCACATGCGTTTCGTTCGAAAAATATTACAGCTCTACTGAGTCACAAAGATCTGTATTTTCTCAGCCGCTGCGCTAGTGTGGATTTACGCATATTAGTCACTTGTAGAAAACTCATACCGTGCGTTTTCAGTTAACGGGTAGTTATCGCGTTTCTTGAACTATTTTTCCCAAAGTTTCAACAGGTTTCCCAATAACCATGACATCGTCACCTGTGACATCGTGGTCGTGTTAACCATGACACACGTCATGGTTGACCACGACAGTGCGTTAACCTTAAATATTACTTAAATTTGGTATAACTATGGTTCAAAGTCAAAGTCAAAGTCAAAGTATATTTATTGCAAAGTATATATATTGGTTAACATAAATAAAAAAAGCATTCCAAAAATAGAATTAAATAAATCTCAAATTGTAGTATATATCTGAATGAATTACGAATGAATGTTGTACGGAATCCTTAGAGCGCAGGGCACTGCACTCGATCGGTTTATCTATTGTGTGATAGAATCCCGTTAATATTGGACAATACTATATTTATGTACCTATATTTAAAGACGGTGATAATAACTGGGACAATCTTAGTATTAACTACTGTTAGAAGTGGGTATCATGAGAGCACTCCAGTGAAGGTCTTTCAAACGAAGTCATGCCTATCAGGGGCCTCGGTAGTGGCTCTACACAGTCGAGTAGACGGCCGCGAGTCTTACAAATGAAACCTAGGGCCTGAAAATTATTTTAGGTACTCTACCTTACGTAGTTAACTGAATCCTAAAATAACTAAGTTTGTAATCGATTTAGATTAGAAAATATCTAGCCTTAAAATATTTCGTCATCACTCACTCACTGACCGAGACATCATAAATCAAATTTCCCAGGTATAAGTAGTTTAGGAAAATATTAATAATAAAAAAAAAGATAATAAATAATGCTGGACCATTAACACAGCATTATCTAGCCCCATGGTAAGCAGAGCTTGTGTTATGGGTACTAGATAACTGATATACATAATACAATACATTACATAGATAGATATTTTTTATTATACATAGAAAACGACCAGAACACCAGAACAAATATCTGCAGATCGTGCACACAATTGTTCCGAGGCGGGAATCGAACCCGCAACCTCCTGCGTCGCAGGCGGACCTTCGCCCACCGCGCCACATCGGTCGTCAAAATATTCGAGTAGGTCATTTCGTAATTTGCTAACTTCATAGTCTAAAATAATAAAACGGCTGACTTGGCACTTCTCGTGCTCTCAACACTGTTTACGGCGGAAGGAAGTATTGCGAGACGAGCAATGGCTAATTTTTACATTTATGTTTTTTGTTCGGACTATTTTGACATGATTCTGTATTAGGTACGTAAGAGCAAACAGTTTGAAGTGTCGCAGAATCTCTTCAGGCGCTTTCTGTTGTTTTGACACACATTCCATAGAGCAACTTCCTAACAATTGCTAACATAAAAAGCTAAGGTAGGTACACTTATTTCAGTGAAATGAAAGTTTATTTCTTTAGGCTTACAAATAAGCACTTAGACAAGTCATATTTTATACTATTCATTATTATATTGATGTTGATGTTCACTTCAATTTTTTGTCCACCAGTGGAAGAAGTGAGAAGAAACCACTAGTATGTTCATAACTTATGTGTCTAGTACATATGATTTGCTTATCTGTAATTCTAGATAATCTGATATTTTGTAATAAGCCTTTTTACAAAGAATATGCTTCAAAAATTTTTTAAATTTATTTATTGATATTTTTTGCAACTCGCTTGGAGTTTTGTTGTAGAAGCGTATACATTGCCCTTTAAAAGATACTTATCTTATGTAGTCTAGTTGTGGGAACAGCGAGTTTATGCTTATTTCTAGTATTTACATTATTTTTTTAGTTGATTCGTGCTTACGTACTAAGTAAGTATAGAAAATCATACGAAGAGCCCTTAGACTTTCTTAAATGGTCTAATCTAAATGGTAAGCACCAGTCAGATTGGATTAGGGTGGAGTGTTTTACAAATGAAACCTAATTTGGACCCAATTTTCTAGCATTTGGTGAGATTAATTAGGATTCTTCCTAGATGACAAAACATTTTAAGGGAATATAAAATCAAAAACAACTTATTTCTTATTTGATAATAATTTATGTAAGTATACAATTTATGGTGTAAAATTTATATACATATATGTAGTATAAAAATTATAGCATTACATTTAGAGTTGTCTAAGAGTTTATTTTGTAAGGTTATAGAAATTAAGTTTTTTGATTGGGATCTAAATAATATAAAACAGATACACAAGACGGGAAAAAGACAGATACAGGATATCTGTCTTTTTCCCGTCTTGTGTATCTTTTTTTATTTGGTGTGCAATAAAGAGTACTTAGCCCTTAGTTACTCGCGCATATAAACATACATAAGTACTCGCGTGGCGTGCTTTCCACCCCAATTTTAGAATTAGAAAAAAACTACCAAATACAGACAAAATCAGACTTATTTATGATTAAGATTTAAAAATTAGCGTTGTAAATTAGAAACTCCAAAACTAGAGATGATCAAACAGTCGCTGGGGTGTTAAAAACCCTACGCGAGTAATTAAGGGTTAATTGTATTGTATTGTATCAAGAATGTAACTATTATTGTATTTCGATTCGGAATAATTTTGCAATGCAATATTTAGAAAAGCCCCACATCCCGTCTAGCATGTCGATGTTTTCTCTAGGCGAATACAGAATAACTACAATGACGACGCGCGACGTCCAGCGAGACTAATAAAATAAAACTGGTAGGTACAACCTTTAGTTGCTAGGATGTGCTGTCAAAAAATACATAGATAAATTCACCTTTTAGACATTATAATTATATTTTTTGAACTTAAAATACAACTTACCAATCAGAGTTGAGCTGCTCCTTCTCCCACTCGGGCGCCGCCGCCGCCGCCTCCTTGCCGCCGTTCCTCATTTTTACACTTTATTATATTTATTACACTTATTTTATATTTTACACTTCAGTTCTCATTATCACAGGTTTTATTTAAGTACGTACCGTACCGACTGGCCTAGTTTCTTTTTAATAACAGCGCATTTTTAAAGACTGGTTTTGCTTTAGCAGAGTTAAAACTAGCTCCTTCCTACAGTATCAGCGATGATGTTCAAGTACTTTGCATGCAGTATTTATCACTTTACTAAAGTATTCAACTTGCAGATATAAGCGTAGATTACATAGGTACATACAAAATAGAAATATGGAAATTGGCTTATGTCACATGCCGACATTAATAGAAATAACGTGCGAGTACATATTTTTATATTTTATGTAGGTAGGT
Organism: Eupithecia abbreviata; assembly: GCA_943735965.1. Taxonomy (NCBI): domain Eukaryota; kingdom Metazoa; phylum Arthropoda; class Insecta; order Lepidoptera; family Geometridae; genus Eupithecia; species Eupithecia abbreviata. The sequence continues at coordinate 557,591 of OX030995.1, forward strand.
ATGTTAGTTTTAATGTATGTATTTATTACTTATTATTAAACTTATTCAACGATCCATATAAAGATATATGGACCGTTGAATAAGTTTAATAAGATATCTTATTTTTCCATGGTATGAAATAAATGATGTATTATTTATTATCATTAAAACGGTTGATGGAAAGAGCTATGCTCGGAGTTTCTCTGAAGGATAGGATTCGCAACGAATACATCCGACAGAGAACCAAGGTTATCGACATAGCTCAAAGAATTAGCAAGCTGAAGTGGCGGTGGGCCGGCCATATTTCGCGAAGAACCGACGGCCGCTGGGGAAAACGTGTTCTTGAGTGGAGACCACGACTCGGTAAACGTAGTGTAGGACGCCCTCCGACCAGGTGGGATGACGACTTGCGAAAGACTGCAGGTAGATGCTGGATGCGGCAAACTGAAGACAGGGCGCAATGGCGCCCATCGGGGGAGGCCTATGTCCAGCAGTGGACTGATATAGGCTGATGATGATGATGATGATTAAAACGGTTTGCACAAATCTATAAACATGTACTTAACCTATACCTACTTAGAAAGGTATAGGTTAAGTACATGTTTATAGATGGGTTACGTAGTGATTCTTTTGATATTAAACCCTACGAACTATCCTAAAATCGTTGCCGTCCGTATTGTTTCGATCTTAATTCAAAGGACGACAAAAATACATGTCAAATGGATTATTAATATAACCCATTTGACATGGTAACTATGGTAACCCATTTAACATGGTAACTGCGATTAACATGGGTCCATTCTGAAGTTAAAATTTTCGATTACACGTTCGAACATTTTGAGTGGTATTTGGCGAATAATACGACCTAATAAGTCGGACTTATGTTGCCGTCAAAGTCAATATCATTTATTCTTTAGGCTTACTAAATAAGCACTTAGACAAGCACTTCCAGTTGCACAGTCACACGTTGTTTATCTATATTAGTAGACTTCGGACTTTACATAGTCTAAAATAGACTACGGGTGAAGTCACAGGATATAGGCGGCCAACAAAACTGTTTATAAAATCGTTCTCGCAATAAAGCCATAGTATCTGTACGGCTAGTGGCGCCATTGTGGGTATCAAATGTCCTGGATATCACAGGCTTCAATTTCAGGAAGCATAGCATAATAGCTGTTATCGGAATGATAACGGTCGCCATTGATAGCTCGGACGCTTGATTGAAAGTTGGAACTGCAGAATGGAACATGTTAACCGCAGTTACGGACAGCTTTACAAATGTAGTCCGTAACTGCGATTAATATGGTATAAATATTATTTAAAAAAAAAACAAGCGAAAGTTCCTTTTGTGTGATGTGGTGATGAGTAAATTAATTCGTTTTCTCAATAAATTAGTTTTCTTAATTTTTTTACTTATGAAAAACCAACCTCCAAATGAATCACCTTTATAAGAACTATAGGTACAAACCTTCCTGAGTGTACCTACCTACTAAATAACTTCATGAAAAATAACCAAAAGCCGACATCAAATCCCTTAATTTTACACTGTTTTTAAGTTTTGCGGGATAAATAATAAATCCCGCGGAAATAAAATGTATATACCTCGAAATTACGTTAAAGTATTTTCAAGATCGTTCCATCATGCATCGTTAACGGAGAAATCGACGAATAAACATAAAAAAACATACATACAGGCGAGCATGGATCCTCCTCCTTTTTTCGAAGTCAGTTTAAAATAACAATGAATGAACAATAATGATTTCACCTAAAATACAAAGAAGGGACACAAACGATTGTAATTTCCGAATAATCTAAGTCAAATATGAACGACTACTTCTTGAAACCAGGTCTTCCAGTCCAACCAACTAAACCGACCAACTGGTTGTGCAGAATGGAAGTCGATTAAGGGTAAACACTACATCACATATGAGAGGATTAGTCTGGTGGAGACTAACACTGCCTATATCTAACCTCATACTCATAATACAGGACAATTAACATGATCAACATCTAAGTACAGTTTAAATATTTAAAGAACGAAGTGTTATCTGCCCTAAATAAAGACTTTGTCTATGGTTTCTAAACTAGAAGATGTTGGATTTATACCCACTACATAGTATAAAATAGAGTCGCTTCCCGCTGTCTGTCTGTCCCTATGTATGATTCGAACTTAAAAACTATGCAACGGATTTGATGCGTTTTTTTTTCGACGACTGCGATCTTTTTTTTTACCTAAAAAATTCGTGCTGCCGCTCTACACAGCGGTTGTGTTGCGCCGCACATGCGTTTCGTTCGAAAAATATTACAGCTCTGCTGAGTCACAAAGATCTGTATTTTCTCAGCCGCTGCGCTAGTGTGGATTTACGCATATTAGTCACTTGTAGAAAACTCATACCGTGCGTTTTCAGCACTCAAAGTGTTAAAATAGTCAGTACTTAAGGGTCCGGCGACCCTCGCTTGCATAAATCGCTCCGAATATCGCTGTCCCTGTTTAACCCTTGCGCCGCGCCCCATGCGTGCGCGATAGCAATACTAGCCGTTCAAAATTTGGTTTGTTCCGTAATACCAAAAATGATGACTGAAACATTATTTTTTATTTTTCACATTCTGTTTTTTTATTTGTATTCTTGATGATTTTCTTTATTTAAGTGTGTTTTTTTGTTTGTTTGTATAGCTGTAGTGAGTAGCCAGTCCGTAACGCCAACAAGTTGCTTTGCCGGAAGACCAGCGTTGGTTGCCAGTGTGGATTTACGCATATTAGTCACTTGTAGAAAACACATACCGTGTGATTTAAGCACTCAAAGTGTTAATACACACACACATGTCACATTGATGTATGAAGCGACGAGCGAGGTGCACCGAACAAAACAAACTGTCAGCCCGATCCGTTCAGTAGTTTTTGCGTGAAAGAGTAACAAATATCCATACATAATAACTTTCACGTTTATTTATAATATGAGTAGCATTATTATTGTATGAATTACGGACACAATAAGGTGCATAAAGGAGTTAACTATCAATATTGAATATTTATATTATATACCTAATAAACATAAATTTAGAATATATAAACATTGTATGTGTAATACACTTGGGTGCAAATAATTCGCATTTTTCATTCATTGATAAATTGTCATCAAATTTTGAAAATTCTAAAAAAAAATGTTTTTTCTTGTCTTTTAGTATCCAAAGTTAAAGTTTATTTCAAAACCTATCCAGAGGTACCTTATTTTTCCTTATACCCTGTCTACTTATTGATTTTTGGGGTAAAATTAACATTAAAATTAAAAATGAAAAATTATATAAAGTTATGAATATATTATATACCAAATAAACATAAATTTAGAATATATAAACATTGTATTGTAATATTTGCAGTGAACCAGGAAACGAACTGCCACTACTAGTAACTCATACATATCTAATCAGGGCACACTAATTGTCTTCTTATCATGCTTCAACCAGCAGTATTATATAGTATACTAGCTGTTTCCCGCGGTTTCACCCGCGTTAAACTCGAATTTCACTTTGTTATGTAGGTGATTTTTTTTCACCCTGGGATACATTATTGGAGTTTTAGTAAGGATCCCTAACGTTTATGAAAATATAATATAGCCTATGTTCACCGGGGATAGTGTAGCTTCCCAACGGTGAAATAATTTTTCAAATATGTCCAGTAGTTTCGGAGCCTATTCGATACAAACAAACAAAAATCAACCTTTCCTCTTTATAATATTAGTATAGATAAACCGTATTTATTCGTTGGTTATTGCTACACTTCTAGAGATAAACTAAGCCACAGTGTCTCTTGTCTCGATTATTTAATTATTAATTTACATAGTCAAAAAAAACTCTTTGTTTCTTGACGGTATAAATAAATAATGCTGGACACAATTCACACAGCATTATCTAGCCCCATGGTAAGCAGAGCTTGTGTTATGGGTACTAGATAACTGATATACATAATACAATACATTACATAGATAGATATTTTTTATTATACATAGAAAACGACCAGAACACCCGAAACAAATATCTGCAGATCGTACACACATTTGTTCCGAGGCGGGAATCGAACCCGCAACCTCATGCGTCGCAGGCGGACCTTCGCCCACCGCGCCACATCGGTCGTCAAAAAGTCGGTATAGTTATCGTTACTGCAACTAATTTTGTTTTTGTTACGTTCATGCAAATTATTTTATTATTTTTCTATAAACGTTAGATAGATAGATAACACTTTATTACACCACACAAAACAGAAAATAATACAGAGATAAAAACTTAGAATAAAGTTATAAAGGGCGGCCTTATCGCTGAGAGCGATCTCTTCCAGGCAACCTTGGGATGGACTGGACATGAACGAACAATATAGACGGTGGCACTTTAATAAATAATTGGTAACAAATACACTAAATACCTACATTACAAACATTATAATAAACTTACATAGACATAAGATAAGTTGTATATTTATCAATATTTCATATGGATAAATAATGCTGATGCAGCAGTTTTTTGAAGATAGGGGGGTGATTTTGCACATCTGATGTCCAGAGGGAGAGCATTCCATAGACGGGTAGCTTGTACACTTGTACTTGAACGTTGCGTTGTGAAACTGCAAATTGAAACCTTATTTGTGTAAATCGGATATAATCACCGAAAATGTCATATAATATCACGTCATACGTCTTACGAAGTCAACATCTACCATCACTGGTCAAAAACAGCTTCCATAAGCGATATATTGTAGGTTCGATTACGCTGCACAGGTAGGGTATAGGAGGTATAGGTTACAAATTAAAATAAAACAGACCAAGTGCGAGTCAGATTCGCGCACGAAGGGTTCCGTACCATTATCAAGCAAAAAAATAACTTTATTGTATAGGTAATGTAATTTTTTTTTATTCTGGTTATTGTTGTTATTATTGGTATTTAAAAAGAAAAAAAAAAATATTTATAGCCACACACAATAATAAACAGTTACAAAAAAAAGGAAAACAAAAATACAGAACGACATAAGTAGTAGGGATATTTGTTCCGGGAGTTCTGGTCGTTTTCTATATAAGTATAATAAAAAATATCTATCTATGTAATGTATTGTATTATGTATATCAGTTATCTAGTACCCATAACACAAGCTCTGCTTACAATGGGGCTAGATAATGCTGTGTGAATTGTCCGGCATTATTTAGTTATTTTATTTATTTATTATATTTGTTGTTATAACGGCAACAAAAATACATTACCTGTGAAAATTTCAACCGTGACGGTTAATCACGGTTCATGACTTGAGCCTGGTGGCAGAAGGACGTTCCGTTTTACCCTTTCTATAGGTACGGAACCATAAAAAGCCAATGAAAGATGATCGTGTCGAGTTACAGACGACCTTACTATATCCAATTTCAATGCAATGAAAACAATGAAATTGTTTACGTCGTAGGTCGTCGTTTGAGGAAATTTTGCAATCACGGTATGAATTTCATTGAAATTTATGGAATTTAATTTACTCTTTATTACAATGACTACATTGATTGATAATATGATAACATTGATAACGCATCGGATCGGTATAGATAGGTAGGTATGTAATATACGTACTTGAGCTCATTTCAATTGATTCTCTTTGATACACTAATCAAAGAGAGTCAATTGAAATACGTATAAGTAGGCACCATATCTACTGGGTAGTGGGTAGCTATAGTACCTATTCTACTAGTGTAGCTACTGTTCTGACTAACCGATGTTTATTCATTCGTGCTTCGTACCTGCACTTACCTACAGAATTCTGTATGTTAATTTAATGTAATCAATTTGTCATTACACCATAACATGTTTGCAATTATGTAAGTAAATTTAACTGAATTTGTATTTTTGTGCATACACCACACGACTAATTTAACAAATTATCAAGAACAAAGTACCTATACTCAACACAAAATATACATTCACATTTATTTATTTTTATTTATTTATCGATCACCAACATAACACTAAAACTAGTTCTGAGTTATTTATTTTTATGAGGTAAAAACCTATTATTTTACTCATGTAATGTAATTTAATTAAATGAGTCAATCTCACTGATAAAAATACTTTTTTTCAACTTTTTCTCGCAAACCGCGCGCTAACACTAAACCAATAGTAAAGTGACGCGATGTATCGACAAGCGATCGACTCGAGCACTGATCAGTTTGATCTTAGGAAGGTCAGGCGAGTTCTATATTATACTTCGTACGTGAACTGTCATCGTCGCTATATTCGTGCGATTTTAACGGAGATTATGAAACTGAAAAGTTTTCGGTTTGGTAAATCAAATTTAACAAACTAACTACAATATTTTTATAGTATGTGAAATGAAATGAAAGTTGATTTCTTTAGGCTTACAAATAAGCACTTAGACAAGTCATATTTTATACTATTCATTATTATATTGATGGTCACTTCAATTTTTTGTCCACCAGTGGAAGAAGTGAGAAGAAACCACTAGTATGTTCATAACTTATGTGTCTAGTACATATGATTTGCTTATCTGTAAGTTGTTAGTTATATATGTATGACTTATGACTATTCGTTCCAATTCCAAGTGGCCCGATATATGGTATAGATGTCAAATTGAAGAAAACTTACTTGAAATTTCAAGTTTTAATTGCGAAACACCCCCGAATACTCAAACGCATTTCAGATTTAAGCCGGTCTCAAGTGACGATTTGCTGACATATTTTCATTGAAAACTATCAAATATGGCTACTTGAGACGTGCTTAAATATGAGTTGCATTTGAGTAGGTACCTATTTAGGCGACAATAAATTACCCTACCTATCATTACATAAGTCATTTTATAAAGTTATTCAACGTTTTAATTCTGATAAAAACTGGCCAAGTCAAATCTAACCTACATAGATTTGACTTGGCACTCATTCAGATATCAATTCTTTTTGCCGCGAAGCCCACAGCCAATCATAATTTTTGCATTGAACTTGGCTCTCCTATTTTACATTTATGTTTTTGGTGGGATATCATTACTTTTTGTAAAGAAAACTAGGCAGGTATTGACTAGGCGTTTCCAAATATAATTCTACTTGACAATAGATGGCGACACTTTGTATCATGGGAAATAAACCTACGTAGGGCTCAGTAATAATATATTTTAATAATCAAATGTACTGAAATTTGTTCAACTACACAACTGACCAATATAATTCTTTTTGGATTTTTCTGAATACCGCATCATATTTTAAAAGTTCTCGAAAATTTCCATTGCGACTCGGCGTTTCCAAATATAATTCTACTTGACAATAGATGGCGATACTTTGTATCATGGGAAATAAACATTTATAGGTACGTAGGGCTCAGTGTTAATATATTTTAATAATCATATGTACTGAAATTACTTCAACTTAAGTTCCTAAAGACTTTTTAGTCGCCAAAATTTTAATTTTTTAGTTTTTATAGTCATTTTTAAACAAGCTGCCATCTATCGTCAACCATTAACTTATAAAGAAAAACAGGGCCAGGGCCGTATTTAGAATCCAATTATTTTACTGAATGTCCCACGGCTATGTTGAAACATAGCATGTATGGAATGCACCTATGGAATGTTTTATAATAAATATTCTATATTGAAAGTACTTTCCCTCCGTGAGACAACTACTATAATAGTAGTTGTTTAGTAAATTTAATGAAATTGAAGCCCACCTATTATTGCAATTTTAAATTGTGTATGTTCTAGATTTCCATCTCAAGATAATGTAAGACAGCAATGGATCACAAAAATTAATAGACAAGACTGGACTCCGACGAAATATACGAATATTTGTTCTTGCTGATAATACTGATAATCATATTATTCTTCTGATTAAATTAATAGCTGAAAAATATATAGGTATTCGTTTTAAGCATTTTGCAACCATAGAAAATGATAGGGCAACCAACCGACAACAATTAATCAAAACAGTTATTTTTGCTGGAAAATTAATTTTGTGAATAAAATAATTCTTAGTACGTCCCCTACTCTAGTGACATCTAGTGTGAGGTAGTAAAAATATGTAGTTACTTCGAAAACAGAATCTATTATTTGCCGGTCCCTAACAACTACACTGTATGTACACTGTATTCTATTGCGCAATCGGAGATGTTAGTACTATTGCTTATTCTATGCAATGCGGATTCTATTCGAATTTAAACCTTATTTCATTGACATAAGGTCGTCGTTGCTAACATCACTTATTTTTTGACTTTTTTTTATTTTTTGATTTTTTCCTACGCTTACACACAATTACCGAGCTGGATTCCAAATTTCATCCTTCTAGGTCATCTGGAAGTAGGTTAGAATTAGGTACTATATGTATGTCAGTCAGTCAATGTGAATTTTTACGACTTTTCGACCTTCATATCTTTGTAACCGTTTGAGCTAGCTTCATGAAATTTGGGGTTCTACATGTCCTTATGGATATAATTCAACACACGTAGTTTTATGTGTTTACGTTAAAGAGGTTTTGAGTTATAGAAGGGTCAAAAGTGGCACCAAGTGGTTCGTGTAATGATACACTCGGCGCGTTCCTTTGCTTGAACTTGGCTTGGTCACGCTGCCGCGTGCCCTGATAAGAATATTCAATAAATTTTTTGACTCTTGGAAAGTCAAACCTTCTTTGATGATTGATAAATTATTTTGTGAGTCCATGCGAAGTTCAGTTCATCAAAATTTTTCAAGTTTTTTTTTTTCAATTTGACATGGGCAGTAAGACGCCATCTATCGAGCTATTTGTGACTAATTGCTTATATCGCTAACTCCACAATCCACAATCGCACATTAGTAAGGTATGAAAGCAAAATTACCAAATAGGTCATAATTTGATAGAATTATTAGAATTCTTTGATCAGCTACCCGTTCGATTAAAAATACGATCATTACAATAAGCATTAATACATATTATTAATGTTAGTAGAGCAAGTAGTGAATAAGGAAAATGTATAGCAACTTCGCAAGATAAAAACCCTAAGCTTTCCTAAACGTGTTAAAATCTTACGAAAAACGTATTTTTTAACTTTAAAACCTAGTGGTAATGCATACCTTTAATAACGATATAAACCTAACGCCCGCCCGCGGCTTCGCGTGCACTTTGCCGGGATAAAAGTAATGCCTATATCCGTCTCCTCGTAATGTATCCTATGTTTGGTTCCAGGCTTAGAGCTACAGCTGATATTTCAGCCTGATCCGATCAGAATCAGAAGTTTAGACGTAAAGAGGTACCTAACAAACATCCATACATCTAAACTTACAAACTTGCGCATTTATAATATTGTGTCATAACACTGATATAGTATGGATAGTAGGTAGCTGTCTACTATCACTGACGTCACTTATCTCGTGACATTGGACATGTAAGCACGTGAATTTAAACTGTACCTAGGCACCTACTACCTAGGCACTTCAGATACCTTCCTAGTTGAACAGACAGTCAACTAGGAAGGTACCTGAAGAGATTATCGGTCACTGCTATCAAACAATGAACCTTGATTTATGTCGTGTAAAGAGTGAGACGATGGAGTAAGATTATCTTTTACAAAGCAAATTACCTATAGCTCTACACATTTCAAAACAAGCGTATGGTTTAGTAAATTTTAGAAGAGATACCTACATTTTTTGAGTTTTTATTGTACATAGTCTATTCTATACTAATATTATGAAGAGAAAAGGTTTTTTATTTGTTTGTAATGAATAGGCTCCGAAACTACTGGACCGATTTGAAAAATTCTTTCACCGTTGGGAAGTTACACTATCCGCGGTGAACATAGGCTATAATTTATATTTTCAAAAAAGTTAGGGATCCTTACTAAAGCCGGGAAGGTCTAGTCTACGTCTAGGTATAGTGTAGCTTCCCAACCGTGAAAGAATGTTTCAAATCGGTCCAGTAGTTTAATTACAAACAAACAAAAAATCAAACCTTTTCTCTTTATAATATTAGTATAGATTAATTATAAATGACTGTTTACAAAAGTATAACCCCTCAAACTGAGGGCGACATTATGACTATCTATACACCTATTTGGTGGTACAAATAATTCGCTCATTGTATTCAAGCAATGACATGGCTTCTTACAAGGAAATGGCTAACATTACCTACTTGCTCAAGTACCTCCGAGAAGAGGATATTTCTTGGAAACATCATCAAGTATTTACTTTATGGGAGTTTCCGCGGTTATAATCACTGCTACTATTTGAAGTCTCACGTTTTCTTTCTGATGAGAAAAAAATAATATCTTGTTTTTCTGTTATTTGGTCTGGTTCCCATAACATTTCATGTATAACAACTGTGCCCCGCGGCTTCGTTCGCGTGAAAATCTATGTGTCCAAGCATACATAAGGACAGACAGAACAGACAGCGGGAAGCGACTTTTTTATACTCTGTAGTGATTGACATTGATTTGTCAGACTTTTTCCGAGTTTTAAATTGACACAACGAGATTTATTCCGAAAGACTGAAATGAAAACCTTGGGCGATTCATGTCGCTATACCATTCGACGTCCATTAAGGATATTTATTCATCATTGGTAATTCCAGTAATTATTGTAGGTACTCGAGTCCATCATGAGTTGTTAGTAACTATTAGCGGAGAGGTGATAAATGGTCGCGCACACAATACTTGCGACAGATCAACTTCCGTGACATCTCTGTTATGATCATATTTTTTTGGCCGAATATAAAGTAAAGTAAAAAAAAGATTTTTATTTTGTCAGAACAGAACAGAGACTCTTATAAACGAAACTTAGATTAACAGACGACAGAGACTGACAAAAATCGGTCTCCACTCAGCATGTGCTATGGTAGAGCAGATCGTACTATAGCGCTGGTCTTCCTTCCGAATGGTATCGCGCTCAATTATTTATCTTTGAACTGCGAAAATATATACGTATGTGAAAATAAAAGTAATTTCAGATTTTAGAGATCGTATAGACCGTTTCAATATTGTGTTTTTTTATATTGGATTTTTTTCATAATATGGTATTTATTTGATACATAAATTCGTCGTATCGCTGACCTTATTGCCTTCGGCAATCAACGCATATTCTAGAAAAGACACGTATACAATTTTCAGGAAAATTTTTGTTCATCATGAAACAATGATGGAATCATCATTGTTTCATGGAGTTATAGCATATAGGTAGGTACTTATGTACATAAGTATACATATACTTAAGACATATATATGTAGGTACGATAACTAATAAGAAGGTCGATCGGTAGATGCATTTACCTACTTATATGTACTAATATGTAGGTAGGGGAACCTGGGGTGTGCCTGGGGTGACTTGGTGACTTGGAAGATATGATCTTCATATCTATCCATATCTCCATATCTTATGTTTACAAACATTCTATATTCTGGATGGATAGACTATAGGTATATAAATACACTAGCCAAACCCGATGTAGAATGTTTGTTGTCGCATCTTTTAATACGCAATTTAGGTAGGTAGGTATGTACATTATTAAAATTTGTCGATTTGAGGTCCTTCTTTCAACAAATATTGCAAACAGTTATGTAGGTAACTCGACGAAAAAGAAGTAAGGTTTAGTTATTTGTGTTGTGGTTTGTTTACAAACATTCTGATCCAGTTTGGCTAGTGTAGGTATCTATAGGTACCTATTCATATAGTCAATTTAGACGAGTGGCCGGCGGCGCGGCGGTGGCCTTAATTATTATTGTAGGCATGATGTAGGACAATTCCACATTCATAAAAACTGAACAGACAGGTAGGTAGGTACGTAGGTACTTTTTTTGCTGGCAAATGTAAAAAGGAGCAATGTTTTTATGCGTAGAACAAAACAGTAGACAAGAAGAAGGTTAGCTTACTCCATTCCTACTGCGCTTATTGTACCTATTCAGGGAATACACCTCTAGTACACTTTCACTTATATCTTCACTTCACGATAATCACACAAAATAATTCGCGAAACTCTATTTCGAGGTTTCGCAAAGTAAATAAATAACCTCTCACTACCTACCTACTATTTTGACAAACAGCTGACTGATTTGATTGGCGGAGGGGGAAGGAACGGTGCAAGGGGCGACGAAGAAGGTACGGGGGAAAGTAAGAAGCAAAATTGCCAGTTATTCATTCACTTAGTTCATTCGATGCTAGACTCTAAAATGGTTTACATCGGGCAACATTTTGTAACTGTCAGTGTCTTGCTGTCTCCGTCTAATCAAAATACAAAATCTGCAATTATGAGAAAGTAAACAAACAATGTTTTAAGAAATTCATTCAGTTCTTCATTATTACTCATGCTGATAACTGTAATAACAAGGTAAGGAATCATAGTTCATTAATTATGTAACATGAACTATTGGTTTTAATTATTTAACTACGTATGTGACGAACATAAAACTGTTACCTAATCATAGCTTAACCCCATGATAACCCAAGATATTGTTTTCCCGGTATCTCCTTTTTGGTGTCTTGATAACAATAATCGCAAGGTTCGCTTCTGTCTTATTACTTCCAAACAATTATATCCGTTGGCTCACGACTACTCGTACTGTTAGCCGTTATTAAAAATTAAGGTGGAAAGGGTGGAACGAGCGTGAGTAATGCGGAATAAAAAAAATCTATGAAAATTATGACCTATCGGAAAACAAACTTCAAATCAATTCTCGTTTTCTAAATAGTCACATGATTGTGTACGTACTCTGGCATTATTACGAAACTCAAAAATATCGATAGAACATAAATATAATTACATACAAAAGAACAATTTTGAATTTCGCGCTGCTTAAGCGCACCTTATGTAGTTTATTTCAAATAGTATAACTTCACATACGAAGTTAGCTTAGACAATAGATAGGTAAACTTAATAATAGTAAAAATAATACCTTTTCATGATTATTACATTACAGGAAACAATAGGGGATGTCATTAACTAAGACACCGGGTGTTTAAATGTACCCGGGGTAAAAAATGTATATTTGAACACCTGAGTGTGTTTTAGTTAATGCACTACTTATTTGGATCAGTATGCCGGAGGATGTATTCCGAGACACGTGGGTTCGATATTTAGGTAAGTATTATGGGCCTTACGTTTTGCGGCATAAGAAAATATTAAACAGACCGGACTTCGATTTAAGGATATCAATAACTTTATTTCTTTAGGTTTACAAAATAAAAACATTGTAAATTATTATAGGTACTTATAAATGAATATTAAGTGTTATGTTATTTCAATGATTTCAGCGGCAATTTTTGAATATTTTTTTATACACCTAAGATTTATGATATTACATATTGAATTTCTATTTAATTTAATTGTTTTGTCTTGGTATTATAACTATCACAGAATGTACTTTCAGGTTACGCGAATGAGGTCGGTGAGTCATTCCGATTCATAGTCCCGTATAGGGTGGTCAAATGGAGCTACCAACTGGCCTTCGCGTACGTGCTAGCGGACACGCTGGACAAGACCATAAAAATGCAGAGGGTAAGTATTATGTGTTCAACATAATACGTACAAGATGTTTCCCGTAGTATAAACTAAACGTAACTGATAAATATGGCTATATTTTGGTTGAAATAATAAGGCGTTGGGGAAAATTCATTCATGTTAATTGTTCATTTTAATTAAAATCCTATTAGGTAAATATGGTTTAGTGACTTTAGTGGCATATTGCAATCCCTATCTAACCTAGATACCTAGGATGTATTGAGTTATTAAGATCTTTGTACGGCATGTTCCGCATAAAATATCTTGAATTTCTGATAGCTATAACAATATTCGTTTTTTTTAAATATAATGCCCTAATTTTGTTCCTGGTTCAGAAAGGTGGAACTACGGAACAAATTGCCATTGCGGGCGGAGACTGTCTTATATGGCAAACCCTAGCTTCTGTTCTCATACCAGGACTCATCATCAACAGGTAAGATTAAAATTTGAAAAAAAAGTACCTCGTGTGTACCTAACTATTTAGTATGTATTCATAGTTTTAACTTTGGTACAGGACTTTAGGTAAATTAGTTAAACTGGATGCAATTAATCAGGATTCTATTAGAGAATACTAATAAGTTGGAGAAAATATGTGGAAAAAATGCAACCGAGTTCTGTGAGGGAAATGCTATAAACTATATTTTTTCAGAATATGCGCATTTACGATGTACGTACTTAACTGCAAGCTGACATTCGTTCCTCCAAAGATGCGTCGCGTGGTAGTTGCCGGCGTGGGACTCGCATCAATACCCATCATCGTGCACCCCATAGATAAGGGTGTCGATGTTTTGATGGACAACACTTATCGAAAAATATTCAAATCTACTTGAAAATTTCCCTCGGTAATTAATTTGGCGTTTAAATTTCAAAATGTTATTTCTTACGGAAAAAAAATGGATTAGTGATTATAATGTAAAGTGATAGCAATATTAAATATAATCTTAGAGACATAGCCATTCCAAAAAAATCTCTAGTATGTATTCCATTAGATTAACATTTTAGTTTCATCAACATCAGCCTACGTTATTCCGCGACTGAACAAAGAACTCCCCTAATAACCGCCATAGCGCCCTGTCTTCAGCTTCATCATATTGTATTTAATATATTTTTTTAATAAAATAGAATCCATTTCCAATCATGGAATTAACGACAAAGAGACACGTAAAAAAAGTTGTAAAAAATTTAAAAGTATAACAACACTGTTTCTAACCGAATCTCTACCAGATTCATAAAAGCAGTCTAAAAATAATAATATATCTAATTAAATGATAAGCCCTCATCTCAGTTACTTGATAAACCTAACTATTTCAACCGGTACGTTCTCGGAAAATCTTTAACTTGGACACTCATTGTGGTGGCTTCTTAGAGACATCTCAGCACCCCGACATAACGCTAGTCTACTTGGCATCGCTGTAAGGATTTCAGAACAGCCCAGGTCTCGTCTCGAAGGAGTGAAAAGCCTTCTCATAGTGCACAAAAACAGACACAAGGGCTGATATATAATACTCTTCAATATAATTTGCCTCACTGTGTGAATGTGCTCTATGGTGCCATTATCCTTTGCGAAAATTGGCCTGTTCTGGTGGCTGGAACTCGTTGAGTCTGGAATTCTATGTGGTTATACTAATTATTGTTCGAGATAAAACGCTTATAGGCAAATATCTCTGTCATACCTTTTTATGTTTTTCTGTAAGCGTAGCTTTATGTACCTACCTGAAAATCAAAAGATTTAATAAAGAATGTCTGCTGTTCAAACTGTTTTTTATTCTAAGTGTATACATATTTATAAGTAACTTGTTTGTTACTTTATCATGCTTAGGCATGATAAAGAGTATTACGGCTAATTGAATTTGGTAAGCAGATTTATCGAGATACCGGTGAAGGAAATAGGTTAAGCAAACTAAGCTGCCAACAAAACTCACAGAATTTTAATTACTAGACTAACTTGCTCACTTATTAGACCTATGACTTAAAATGTAAGCAAACGAAGCTGCGAACAAAAACTCACTGTAATTTTAATTGCTAGACTAACTTGCTCACTTATTAGTCATATGTCATGACTAAAAATTTAATTATTACAAGATGCTAAAAGTAACAACAGAACAAAGTTTTGTAATAATATTTCATAAAAAATAGTTTACAGTAGGTGGTTTTTTCCGCCAGATTGTAGAACGCTAAAAGTCACTAGATCAAATGTTACCTACATTTGATTCTCGCGCGTGGCGTGAATAGAACAACAATGTTAGAGGAGGAAAGGATTAAGGAAGTAGTATCAGTTCAGTAGGCAATCATTCGTTCATACACACATTTTACATATGGCAATATTTCGGAAATTCTTTCATTCTCATTAAGTAGTAGTCAGTCAGTATAGTTCAGTCAGTGTCATGTCATGCACGGCATGTCACGTCCTATGCACGAATGGTCCTATCCTAGGTAGGTAGGTATGTAATTATTTTGTTTTGAAAATTTCAGTAAGAGGGACAAGAGGGATCTCATTTCATCTACCTATTTGTCCTTCCTTAGTAATTAGTGAAGCATCCAAAACAGAACCTTGGTTATCTACGCGACTTAGCAAGATACAATCGGACATTTAGGAAACTCAATCATTGTTTTTTTGTATGAATCAAAATAATGTGTAGGAGGTGAATTCCTCTACGCCCGGTCGCCGGTGGCCTTGGTTTGGACTATAACTTGTTTTTTGTGTTCTAGCTAATGGTCATCTCTGCCCTGAAGCAGCATGCCGTACGATTTATTTAGACAAACTTTTATTCGCTATTTCGGTAAGTTCTCTATAGATATCGAGCATATTTTGCTAGGCAATATATTTAGAAAAGTAACTAAACATCTCAATTAGAAACTGCCTACAACATAGGTGTGGCTAAATCAAACGAGTCTTAGCTATACTGACCACTCCTTGAATACACATATTCTCACCTGGTTTGCATCATCATGTCTACTAAGAGCCCTTCCCTGGATACAGCAATACAGCCTTCCTGAACCCTTGCTTCTGCAAAAACGTAAAGACAGAACTTCCTCTGTCTTGATGTTTTTGTATTCAAGTGTCAAGCCCAGCTTCTTACAGTATTGTCAAGATTTTAAAATAATTAGTAAACTCGCTCACCCCTCATCCCTGGTAATGTAGCAATCGCTGAAGAGGTCCATTTTCCAGGGTACTCGAGGGAGATCGCCAAGGATGTCAGTGTTCTGGCACCGCAGCTGGCCACGCCCAAGGCAATGAAATACAGCTATCAGGCCGTCTTGGTGTATATTGTAGCTGATACCCTCGACAAGAGCTTTAAAAAGCTTTCTGTAAGTAAAATATTAAATATTTTATAAACACACTTGCTTCTGCGACTGCGGCTTTACATGCTTTTTTCCAGCATAAAAAGTAGCCATTAAAGTTAATTCAGGCCTAGAACCATATTTATTAAAAACTTCAGCCCAATCTGTTCATAACTTATATGAAAAAGTTTGATTATCTTGTTATTTATGCACTGGACATTGTCATTGGGCCTAAACTGAGGAATGCCCTCTTTAAATGTAAAAAGCTTCTAATAGAATCAGAATCAATAACTTTATTTCTTTAGGCTTACAAAATAACCACTTAGACAAATCAAATTTGAGATAGAATAGACCATGACACAATTTGTGAATATAAGGCGATCATTGCCATTTTGTCACTTATCAGAGGCCCAAGTCCAGCTGTGGACTGGTAAAGGTTGTTAATAACGGCCAAGCTTTGTCGTCCTACTTGTGTTAGGATGTAAAGTACATAACCAAGTATCGAAGTCGTAAACATAAATATAATTATTTCTGTTCTTTTTTGGCCATGGCTGTCACGGCGTAAGAAACAATGCCTCCAACGCAGCCCCTAGATGTTGTAAGAGTCAACTAAGGGAATAACAGAGAAAGGCCCGATTCTTTCTTTGTATTATTAACTCCATGGGCGCCTGCCGTGGTGATTATGGCAAAACCCCCCCAAATATTGTTTGGGGCATGTTCAAATCTGGATGGAGTATGTGTGATGGATGCATGAAGATAATTCTTTTATTAATTAATTTTTTTTGGAAAACAAAAAGCTATATTATGTTTATGTATAAATAGAACATAGATTTAGAGCAAATAAAGCTAACTACATTTTCCAGTCGTAGTTTGTAAATATAATTGAACTCATTTTCATTTTTAATTTTCACTCATTAAAAAAGGTTTAATAATTACTTATTAATGAGCATGCTTCTGTTTCAGTCAGATGGGCGGCCGACCAGAATTCTCATTGCTGCTGGAGATGCTGTCATTTGGCAGAACCTGGCGTCGGTAGCCTTGCCAACGCTAATACTCAGCCGGTAGGTTCAAACATTATTTTCTATACAGCAGCCAAACTCGATGTGGAATGTTTGTAAACAAACAACAAAACATAAACTACAACTCATTTGCTTGGCGTCAAGTTTCAGATATAATTTGAAGCAAGATTTACTGAAAGAAGGATCTCAAATCGACAAGCTATGTAAATTGCGTATAAAAAGACGCGGCAATAAAGTGAATTCTAGGTTAAGTATGGGCAGTTTGTTTACAAACATTCTACATCGAGTTTGGCTAGTGTATAGGTTTAGTAGTGACAGGTTCCTTCATTAGCAACAACTTTTTTTGAGAGGAATGTTTAAACATACTTCCACAAAGAATACTACTAATATTATGAATGGGAAAGTTTGTGAAGATGGATAGATGGATGGATTGGATGCTTGTTACTCTTTCATGCAAAAACTATTAAATGTATTTTGATGAAACTTAGAATAAACATAGTTTGTGACGTCAATAAACATATAGGCAACATTTATGGGCGGAAGCTAGTCTGAATAAGTTAATATTATAATTGCGAGTATTATAGTTTTTTTCTGTTCAAACTCGCGTGAAGCCGAGAGCAAGTACCTATACTCCGATTCAAAGGGATTACAAAACCCGAGGAATATTGATGGAAAATACTTAACGATATTGATATAACTTATCATCCAAGCAAAGCATAGAAGCTATAGTTTTTGATTTTGAAAAGTTTCATTCATCATATAATTGATTTCTCTTTCATTTTCGAATACAAATTTATATCTATTTCGCTCCACATGTGAGATTATGTTGTTGAAATTTGTGTTGCAGTTTTAGTGATATCCTTGCAGTCACCTTGTCCTTTTCTATTATTGTTATCGATTTTTGTTAAGTTTTCATTCATAAATGTCTTTGTTGACATAAAATATTTCGGATTCTAAATCGGAGTATAAGTATCCATATATCATACGTTTTTCCGTTTTTTCTGTATAGAGTAGACACATTGTATGTGTGACACATTTCTTTATCGCCCGTAACGCGAGTCGGTTACATATATTTAAAAAACCTATCATCTCTTGCAGCATCCGGTCGTTCACAGCGCAGCAGCTGCAGTGCAACCCTTACGCGACGAAGTACGTCCCTCCACACCTGCGCGGCGCGGTCACCGCCGGCCTCAGCCTCCTGTCCATGCCCATCATCGTCAGCCCCATCGACTTCGGGGTCAGCTGCTTCATGAATATTACTTACAGGCTGATACTTGGTTATTGACAGTGGTAATGCTAAGCACACATATTATAATGGCTATGGCCAATCATATATACCTACTTTGACGTACAACAATGGAAGGGCTCGAGAAAAGCTACAATTGTATAAATTGCAATGAAAACTATAAACTGTAAGTACCTATTCGCAGTGCCTTCAGCTATTTCGTGATCATGGCGCATGAAACTGTGCCGAAATATGGATTGAGTTATCCAATACTTCGGCACAGTTTCATGCAAATCAAATCATGGTAAATATCCTGTTTTAAATTACTTTAGTGTTAATAACCATTATAGTCAAAAGTTTTATTAAGTACCTATTATTGTATTTATGCATTATAGAGTATATTAAACTAGTACTGATGAAAAACAAAAACAGTTAATCAATTTGTCAATTTATACTTCATGACTATAATAGTGTGCGTATTATGCATACTAATAATTTTAAACATGTAAGTTTGTATCTATGGATGTTTGTAACCTTTCACGCCAAAACTTCTGGAAGGATCGAGCTAAAGTCCAGGCCCGGAATAAAACATAGGCTAGGTTTTATCACATAAATCAGTTTCCAGAACAACGAATGCGAAGCCGCGGGCAGAAAGAAGAAAGAAAATAATTTTATTTGGCCAAAAAACAGGTTTCAACAAAATAACACATTAAAAAAGTAAAACACAGCAAACATAAAATTAAATAAAATAAACCTAGAAACTAGTACTCTATATAATATACTGTATAAGATGATTACATTTAACTTACTAACAGTATTATATCATAAATTTTTTTAATTAATAATTGTACTAATGTGAATGTTGAACGTGAAGATAGGTAGATTATTTATTTTTATATAATTTAACGCATTTAAATTCCCTATCCAAAACTGACATTCCTCAATATTTCTTTCTTGAGGAAACATGATCTACAAGATCATGTTTCCTCAAGAAATAAATATTGACTTAATACTATATGGATCTCTTCTTAGAATCTCACTAATAATAAAAAGCTTTTTAACACTTTGACTGCTGAAATCACACGGTATGTGTTTTCTACAAGTGACTAATATGCGTAAATCCACACTAGCGCAGCGGCTGAGAAAATACAGATCTGTGTCAGCACAGCCGTAATATTTTTCGAACGAAACGCATGTGCGGCGCAACACAACCGCAGTGTAGAGCGGCAGCACGAATTTTTTAGGTTAAAAAAAAGATCGCAGTCGTCGAAAAAAAATCGCAGTCAAAGTGTTAAATGTCTACTCTATTAATATTTCAACGTACCTATAATATAATGTATATGTCGATTCATGGTGCTAGAGCGAACGATTCAAATATCATTCAACTCTTATAAAGTATATTAGATGTAGATAGCTTATTTAGTCCAACTTAATATAATATTGCCTATTCCTAGGTACCTACATTAACCTTTTTTATTTTTAAGTAATTCTTATTCTTGTTTGTTCTGTGATTTAATTACTGTCTTTTGCTTTGTTTATAAAAAAATTGAATATTCTACTTTGTTTTATTTCAACAACCTCAGTGGCGCAGGGCTTTACACGAGAAGGTAGCAGAATCGATAACGACAGGTAGGTATTTAGTTTTTACTTATTAGCATGGGAATTTACCTAAAACCCGATTAGTAAAGGCAGTAAGAGGTTAGTGACCTGCCTTATTAAAATTCCGCCGAGTTCTTTGGATATAATCTATTCTTATAATAAAATGTAACTGGTACAACTCTGTAGGTGGGTACATTGAATATTTTATACGAGGACTTATTTACTATTGTATTATTGACACTTGAAGCTAAAACTGTATTTATTTTTCATTTTAGTCTCGTTTTTTGTAAGTGAATTATGCCGATACTAGGTACGGATGGATTCACATATAACCTGGCATGTCC
Organism: Eupithecia abbreviata; assembly: GCA_943735965.1. Lineage (NCBI taxonomy): Eukaryota > Metazoa > Arthropoda > Insecta > Lepidoptera > Geometridae > Eupithecia > Eupithecia abbreviata. The sequence continues at coordinate 578,520 of OX030995.1, forward strand.
CTAACATGGCATGATGCGAGTTCATACTACGGAGGAAGGACATAGATACTTTTTATCAAAATAAAAATGAGTCCTTAATTGTAGCATGTTGAAAGTCAAAATGAGCCCTTAATTGTAGCATGTTGTAGGTAATTCTTCAACGCGTCTGATTTCATTCATTCGTTTTTGTTAGTACCAAACTGTTGCAAGATCGTAAAAAATATGCTAACATAATCATCACCTTCACCAGTCTGTATCAGTCCACTGCTCGACATAGGCCCTAATGAGCGCCAGAGTTCTCGTCTTCAGCTTATCACAACCTGCATGTGCCTTCAGATTCTCTGTCCGGTTTATAATTCTCGAGTAGTCGAGAGGGTAACTTGATCAAGGATATCAAAAAATATAGATATGCACAACGTACCTACCTAATGTTTGTTTTATAATGGGCTAACTAATTACTCAAATTTACCACAGTTTCTCTAATGTAATGAGTAATTAGTCCGCAGGTACTGCAATCGCGAATGCAAACGCGGGTATAGGTAGTGTACTTTGACATAGGTAGGTACTTATGTATTTTAGGTTTCTCCTAGTTGTATTGAATTTGCTAATAAAACCTCGCCTCGAACACTAGGTACCGTCAAAGTACCTAAAAGGATATAACTGGTCTGTGCTAAGAGTAAGCAAGTGGTAAGAGAGAGGTGATCTTTACATGGAGATTGAAATGTATGGTAGAGATAAAAATATAGTTATTATAAGTACATTATTACGAGGCATTTATCAACCGACGAAAAACGAATAAAGAGCGTTCTATGTTCAGGCTGTATGTAACTAAATGGTTTTTTTTTAATATCTGATTGTCTGGTGGAAGCGACCCCTGTCCCGAGAGCTGGTGAGTATCTGGCGCAGCGCATCAGCATTGTCATACAGCGGGGCAATGCAGCCAGCGTCGCGGGGACGCGCGCCGACTGGTATAGATTAAGGATACAACAAAATCAGTTGAGCTACCTGTAGATTGTTTGCAGCAGTCAGTTAGCTCAATTGTTTCAATTGAAAATACCTATTAGTTCAAATTTATTTCTATTTTTTGATAGTGGATATGTTTCTTTGTTATCAAAAAGTTTTCCTACAATAAGTACCTATCTACCTATAAATACCTATATGTTTTGTTTAGATTCTGTTAGGTACAATAGACAACACGACACAATACGGGATTCGAACTCGCAACCTGCTTCGGTCGCTGCGACGTCATAGACACAACCCTTGTTTCATTCTAAAGATCCGATTAGTCGTCAAAAGTATTCAATTACTTTTCACTGAAGGATATTAGTCAAATCAGTAAATAACTCACCCACCTATTTGGTAAAGTTTGTCCAATTCGATTATTAATAAGCACATCCCTTTAAGTTTTTTTTAAATGTGATTGCAAGGGTTGGAACCCCTAGTTTAAGCTAATAGGTAGGTAGTCATAGATGTAAATATTTTTTTAATTAATTAAGCATATAAACATACCATCATGTATTCACCAAATTTTCAAATCCACTTTTAAACTGAACTGAATCTCCCGAAAAAAAAAAACCGAAACCAAACTCACAAACTGAAAATCAAATGTATCATCAGTTTTAGTCGTAAAATTAATATAATTAATGAATGATTGGTATTTAGATGTGTTCACTGGTTCGCGACAGGTCGGACAGTGCGAGGATGCGCACCTGTGATGCTGCGCCGCGGGCGAGGTGATAAGCGGCAGCGGACGAATACTGTCGTAACGTTTGGAACGAGATTTAACACATAGCAAGAGTTTTGAAATTAGTTGTAGTACCTACCTATATGTACCTAATATACGTAGATAGGTATTAGGTACTTGTTTTGAATAAGAAGAAAAAACTGAGAAAAATTGTTTATTGGTTCACTATGAAGTAGGTACAACTTGACTACATAGTATAAAACAAAGTCGCTTCCCGCTGTCCCTATGTACATATGCTTAGATCTTAAACTAAGCAAAGGATTTTGATGCGTTTTTTTTAATTGATAGAGTGATTCAGGGGAGAAACACATCGAGTTAGAATATTAAACTCGATGGACACACACATGGATTTCCACGGGGGCAAAGCAGCGGGGCGCAGCTAGTTATAATATAAATAAGAATACAACGAAATAAAAATTACTTTACTAAATTACTTTTTATATAAAACCAACAAGTGACTGTACGCAGTCGCAGCGAACCAAATACCTAAATAAACACAGGAAGAATAAGCATATTGCACTTATGTAAACGATGTTTTTTCGGAGGATTTACATACCAAGCTCAAAGAATTAGCAAGTTGATGTAGCAGTGAGCCGGCCATATCTCCCGAAGAACCGATAACCGGTGGAAAAGTGTTCTTGTGTATTGGGCGTCCAGGGCGACAAACGTAGTGTAGGACGCCCTCCGGTCAGATGGGATGACGACTGCGAAAGACAGGTATATGCTGGATGGATGCGGCAAGCTAAAGACAGGGCGCTAGGCGCCCATTAGAGAAATCCCGTCTCGAACTGTGGAGAAGGATAATGAATCACCGGCAGGGCAGAGAAGGCTGGGAAAAGCGAAAGGAAGCTGCTTGGCCTTCAGCCTGGTCCTTTCGATTGCTGCTGTTTAAAATAATGATATTATTGATGTTTTTATGCCTCGGCTTTGCACGGGTGCCAATGCATGTATTTAAAACATATAAACATTCTTCTTGAATCACTCTATCTTTTAAAAAAACCGCATCTAAATCTGTTGCGTAATTTTAAAGATAATTCATAGGGACAGACGGACAGCGGGAAACGGCTTTGTTTTATACTATGTAGAGATTTTAACTCGCGCTCGAACATGACTTGGACCACGTTTAAGACCAGTCGATGTCCCGCAAGCTAGACTAGACTGGTTCGTCGGGTCACGGAGCCCTGTCATGGGTTCGACTCCGGCGACGCTCTATGTGACATTAAAACACGTTATTTTTCGCTAATTCCAGTTCTGTGGAACCTGATTCCTAGTCATGTGACTTAGAAAACGTTTGCATGGTTATGATTATGCTTGTCCGCCGCTCCTCGCATAGCTTGTGGCCAAACCGAACCATCAATGATAGATTTATTTCAAGTTTAATATTGCTACACATACATTAATAGGTACTATAGAATGCATGGCATACAAGGAAAATTTTAATAATAATTTTAAAATGTTCAAAATTATCAATGTCTGTGATGTTATTGGTAGTTTAATAATTGTATTTTATAAAATTCACCTTGCTTTCGTACCTTCGCAAGACGTATTGTTGGCTTGACTGTACAAGACCGTAGTTATTGTATTCTCTTTGTATGAGACTGTATTTATTATTTTTGTAAATAGTTATCTGCATCTTACAATTATATATACCATAGACCATAGACAAGCAAAGCTTATGCTCTACCTAATGTAGACGTTCCCTCGGCAGGCAGCAGGTACCCCAGTACTGCAGAGTACATTACAGTTAGGACAAACAAATTATGCTATCTAAGGTAAACTTACGTATGACAGTGGCATTGGGGCTTCCATTATGTCGTATTTTGCGTTATCTTTATGTAGGTAGGTACTGTTATCTGAGGTAATCACAATCTTACGAGGAGAGATTTTCCGTAATTTGTCGCTGATTTTGTCATTTCTTCCTACGATCTTGTAGTGGGTAGCTTCTTCTTTAATTGGATAGAATAGGTAGCCACTACAAGTTCAAACTTTATTAATACATGTAGCCTTAACCGGGAAAAAGACAAACTACCTACTCTTCGCCTTTTGAACAGGGCCCACAATAAAAAGCAGATTCCCCTATAGCCCGATTACCCAGTCCTACATCCATCACCAATATCCTGGTTTTATTTCTTTCATTTTTCTTTGCAATAGTCTCTACACCTGATCTGAGGATGATACCCGCTATGTGTAGACATCGTCTTGCTGTTGGCTTCGGCCCCACGCAAGCTTTCCAAAGGACCGGGTCACTTTATGGCCCGAGATCATGGTAAGCAGATTTCCACATAGAAGCGATTAGTTTAACAGAATACTGCTGCTGAATAATAATAAATAAATAATTTATTTATTTATTTATTTTTGTCTCACAAAGGTACATAAGTAGGATTACCTACTTCGTTAGTCAATCTCCCTGTAAACATAACCTTTTGTATTAACAAAAGGTTATGTTTACAGGGAGATTGACTTGAATGTTAACCCTTTGTCAGTGACTGGCGCCTGAAAATGGTTTATTTTACAAATATCTGAAATATTTGTAAAACAAACCATTTTACAAATATTTCAGATATTTGTAAAATAAACCATTTCAGGCATTCTTCGAGAGATAAAGCCTCACTGCCACATCGGCCCTATCTACATTATACAAATACCTATGCATACTAAATGTTTGTGATGATTGACTAGTAATATTATTATTAGTATTTGTACTAATACGTACCCATCTTGACACAGAAAATAATTGATGTCATCAGAGAAAACAATTAATTACATTATTATGTTACCAGAGGTTATCGTTATTGGAAATAAAGAAATCAAACATAACGCTTCGCCATTTATTCTTATTTTTATTACATTTCGAGAGTTAAAGTCATTTAAAACGGGATATTTACCATGATTTGATTTTTGAGTTATCCAATATTTCGGCACAGTTGCAGTTACTCCGTGATCATGGCGCATGCAACTGTGCCGAAATATTGGATAACTCAAAAATCAAATCATGGTAAATATCCCGTTTTAAATGACTTTAGTATTAATAACCATGATAGTTTAAAAAGTTTTATTTCGAGAGTTGTTCTATATTTGTCTTTGTTTTAGGTAGTTAATTTAAAGACCTAAATGCTTTATCTCTTACGCAGCCTTTATCAAAAATGTAATACCTACGTACTTTACAAAACAATAGGGCCAAATACCAAAATAAAGACGCGCCGTGTCTTATTCTTTGCTTCTTTTAACGAATGCTATAATAAGTCTTGTTATGCGGAGTTTACTTTCACACGTTCTATGAATACCTACAGAATTTTCGTAACTAACAGAATGTGTAAATGGAAGTACCTACCTCCAAAATAATTGATTGGATGAATTTTAGAATAACATCGTCATCCAAGGTGTAATTGATAAAGACCTATAAAATAAATAGACATACAGTTTTCTGTATGAAATATTTTTTTCCATCAGATTCGCTTTAATGCCATGTCAAAGGAATCAATACTGTCTAAGTCGTTTTTAAAGGTAGGTAACTATCGTTGAAAAAACAATAAAACTGTTGTATCATAATGTTTTTAGATCTTTTTACCCAGTTTTTACATGAATATGTTAACTGCCTAATTTAGGTTTAATTTTTTTTGAAACTAGATACTCAATTTAAGGCGTTTCAACCAACCTAATCATAATGGAAAGTGTAATGTAGTTCTGATAAATAATGAAACCGTCTAATGGTAGCGTTTTATAGGCCATCAACAATTCCGTTTTTATCAACCTACCGTGGAAATTGGCATTACATAACATTTCCACGAACATTCTGCTAAATCTGCAGCACGCTAGACCTTGACTCATTGTTTATTATGACTTCTTTAACATTATTTATTAACTTCTATAATAAGTACTGCAATATAACCTACCTAATAAAAATACTATAGATATTTTTTATTATACATACATAGAATATAACCAGAACACCCGAAACAATTATCTGCAGATCATACACGCAATTGTCCCCAACCTCCTTCCTGCGTCGCAGGCAGACCTTCGCTCACCGCGCCACAGAGGTCGTCGAACAATGAGGTGTGTAATGTAGGCAGGGGATTAAATAGTACCTTACCTACAACGAAGTGCAATCATGTTACTAATCAGCAGGCTACATGCACGATACACTCATGCGAGATGTCACTGCAGATCCCAGTCTGCACTGACATCTAATTCTACGATCTCCCACGTAGAATTAGACCCGCAGTTACAGCGCCCCTGTTGACCCATGATCATAATGATTACTCCAGCTGTGGTGCTTGCTTCTAACAACCAGAGGTCGCTCAGTATCGCACCGACAATAGTATGTAAGTAATTTGTTGTTGTGCATAGCATTACTTAAATATTGACATGTATCGAATCATATTATATTTAGACTTAAATAGGCAAGTAACCATGTATTAGACATATAAGAGATGAACATGCTAGTGGTATCTTTTTCACTTTTTCCACTAGTGGACAAAAAATTGAAGTGAACAGTAAAATCATTTTATTTGATAATAATTTAATGTATAAAATATGACTTGTCTAAGTGCTTATTTTGTAAGCGTAAAATAAATGACTTTTTACTTTGACTTGATTGAACAATAGGTAAATTACTCACAATTTACCCAACTGTTACTGTTATTTATTATGATTATTCAGATGGTTCTGATTCTCAACCTTTAATGAAAATAAATAGAAATAAAATCTTTTACACGTAGTGTCTATAGACAGTGGAAAATGTCTTTGGACAAAACTCGGTCGAAAAATCGATCGGTCGGACCTAGTTTTGACTGATAATGAGTAACACAACAGTCAAAACATTTAAAATAAATCATGTAGAGGGTAGGCCCCAACATAAATATTGCCTTTAGTCCCATCTCGTAGCCAGATTTGGTAGCTACGAGTAGCTACGGGAGCTAATGGGAAATGTGCTTTCCCATCTTGTAGCTGGCTACTAAATGGGAACGATTTTCCCATCTCGTAGCCAGATTTGGTAGCTAGCTACGAAATGGGAAATGTGCTTTCCCATCTTGTAGCTGGCTACTAAATGGGAACGATTTTCCCATCTCGTAGCCGGATTTGGTAGCTGGCTTCTAAATTGGAAATGTGCTTTCCCGTCTTGTAGCTGGCTACTAACTGGGATAATGGAAGTTAAGAAAACAGAAATCAAAGTGATCACTTTTTTTCATATATTTACCTCCCTATGTAATTTGAATGTTGTGACGTGTCCAAAAGTCCTGTAAAGTCTAAAAGAAATAAAAGATTTTGAAAATTTGGTATTGATATTTGAATCCCATTAGGATAGGTTCAAAAACCATGATTTCTCATTTCATAATAATGTATAGAATAAAATTTGACTTGACCAAGTGTGTATTTTGTAAGTCTATAGAAATAGAAGAAATTAAATTTTTGTCTTCAAAGGTTAAAACCACGCATCTACATTTTTAGTCAAGAATAGGAATGTGTTAGGCAGGTGCCTAGTTTGTATAGAAAAAGGTAACAGGTGTTTATCTTATAAATACCAGTCTACCAGTCTACATACCAAAGAACTGTTTAGAATAGCTAAGGTTAGGTATTCAAAATAGCGCTGCATCGTAGACAACCAGTTATCTCACGGCGTAGACACAGTTATACTTAATGTGCAATTTAAAGAATTATCAATGGGTTTATAAATAAAATTCTGTGTTGATGAATCAGGCGGTCGCGGCGTTAGAATTTACCCCTCCATCTCAGTCTGAGGATATACGACCCTATAAGGAAACCTACCTGAGGCTCTATTCTGCTAAATTAATCTTTTCACTACGTCATCGTCACGACATCTTCACATCCTTCATTCATCTACGTAACGATTCTAATACGATACCATTGTCATAGTAAAGCGATTGTATAGCAGAATCGGGCCCCATGAGAAGGGCAGCAGCGTCCTTCTGTGTATTTTTAACACCTGCACTGCGATCACTAAACCGCCTGCCAAGCGTGGTAGTTATAACAACCCCCCGTAAAAGCCTGTAAGGGGTTTGTCAAGGGGAGGCCTGCGCCCAGAAGTGAAGGTATTATTAACTAATAAGAATTTAAGTTAATTAATTAATTTAAGTTAATTTAATTTAATTTATGCTGGATGCGGCAAGCGGAAGACAGGGCGCTATGGCGCTCATTGGGGGAGGCCTATGTCCAGCAGTGGACTGATATAGGCTGATGATGATGATGAAGAATTTAAGAGGAAAATGAATAAATACTTTGCCGTGCGTGTCGGATGCGTTTATTCAGTAAAAATAATTGACTAAAAATTTTTCTAACAAATGACTAATTTATACAAACTTACATGGAAGTGCAATAGTTAGTACTCAGCAAGTTCATTGTTTTTATGTGTCTATTTTACAAAACGTTGAGCACATTTTGTGCTTCTGTGAAAAAACAATTATTTTGACGCGAGTGCCGCCATCATACATAACGTGTCAAAAATAATAATCTAGGAATAAAATAATATAAAAATACATAGTTAACTATAAAAAAACTCCTTAGATTAGGCGGGGAAAGATAGATTAACAAATTCATGATTTAAAAAAACTTGACCTGCAAACATTTTCAGAATTGAAGCAAAACATTTCAGTAATTACCTACGTAAGATTCTCAACTAGCTCCATATATATAAAAACCTAACTAAATAAAGCTTAGAGCTTCACTAAAAGTGGTCATCATCCGACACGATCCTCAGGACTCACAGTGGTCTATTCTGCACTTACATCGTAACTAGCTTAGAAACCTCCAACAATTCGCAATATATCAATATTTTATACAATACTTTATAGACTTTACCAGATCTAGCAACGGACTTACGAAATTGTAAAAAATACTAAATTGTAAGTGACATTCTGTAAATTAGTCGTCGCTTTTTTCACCAGCGCAATAGCATTGCTCGGTAACTGTCTAAGGGTGCGACCACATCATGTTACATGTTATAAAACATAAGTTACCGGGCAACAGTATTAAAATGTTAAATAAAAACACGTCCTTATTAATAAAACTTGTTAAATAACTTTGTTTTATAGCATATTTTATTAATTAATCTGGACGCACCTTAACTGATTTTAACCTAATTCAACCGAACACTTACCGGAGTTTAGTTAACATTTTATGTGATAGTTTTACTCTTATCTACTTTATATTAAAATATTATATTCAGCTGGTGAAAATTAGCATTCTAATAATAATTAAAGATTATATTTAATAAATCACATTACGGAATGTCAGTCACAAAGCTAAGCGATTTTTTCCGACTAGAACAGAATCACAAAATAACTAAAATCTAACTTCATAATACCTCGTTCATAATGAACGTAGGAATTTAGTACTTTACTAAGCATTTAACATTTAGACAAGTACATTTTAGCGCAGTTTAAACCTAGTCTTATCAGGGTTAACATTTTAACCAAACTTTAAACCATCGCTTAAAATATTTCGAAGATAGTAGAAGAAATATTAACCAGTTGTTATAAAAATATCAGATGATAGAAAATATGACACTGAAATGAAATAACCTGATAAAACTAGTTTTGGACCATTAAAATGAATTTAGGCACATTTAGACCGCAAATGAGTGACATTATCAGTGTATGTAGGTTTTATTTTGATAAGAAAATCCTAAATCAACATTACAAAATACTAAACGTACAAAATTCGGGGAAGTGTGCCATCAACAGATATTTACTTTGTTCAGAGAAATGACAAAACTTAAGAAATACTAAAATAAGATACCGTTTCTAATGTGGACGGTCATTATCGCAAACGATTTTAATCATAAACAATTAAAGACGGAAAAATCACAATTAATAACCATAATAAGTAGAGAGGTACCTATCGCTATACCGAATAATAAGAACCCTTTAGGGTTTTTAGATGTTTGTATTTTTGTGTATGTTTATGATTATTGGAGTAGGATACACACTCCCCTTATTAAATAAAAAAATAAATATACATCTAATAGCACAGAACTCTTAAATAATGTATAATACCTAATGTCACTTTAAAATATAATTCTGCGGGTTGCGATACAAAATAATACAAAACTGTTTGCTTTGTATTATTTTATACAAAACTTTTTACGCTATAAATAATTCAAGGCTTAGTTTAGACGGATTTCTCTCTTTGGAAATCAGGCAACGAGTAGACGACATTCGAGTTACAATTTATATTTCTTTTAGACGTTTTTTTTAAATACACCTAAGAAACTTGGACTTCAGTGGTGAAAAAAGAGATGGTTAATAATAGAAGAAGGGTGGCTTTTGCCCAGCAGAAGTATTCAGTATTTAGATAAGGAACTGAATACTTACATCTATACTTTACCACTCAAATATTTGGGTGCTTTATGATAATTTGGATTTGAACGGGACGTAAAATATAAAATAGAAAAATGTTTAAATAAATTAACTGAGTTTATACCTTGACGGGTTAACACTTTTAGTGCTGAAATCACACAGTATGTGTTTTCTACAAGTGACTAATATGCGTAAATCCACACTAGCGCAGCGGCTGAGAAAATACAGATCTGTGTGACTCAGCACAGCCGTAATATTTTTCGAACGAAACGCATGTGCGGCGCAACACAACCGCTGTGTAGAGCGGCAGCACGAATTTTTTAGGTTAAAAAAAAGATCGCAGTCGTCGAAAAAAAACCGCAGTCAAAGTGTTAAAAAAAAGATCACAGTCGTCGAAAAAAAATGGCAGTCAAAGTGTTAACTAATAACAACGACAACATAACGAGGTTAAAATGAGATTTTTTGACAACATTTTTTGATAGGTATTTAATTTCTATTGAGAAATAAAAGTTGTACCTTTAATGTTTCAGCCATCGCGCCTTATAATAAAGCTTATAAAACTTAACGAAAATAAAATTCACCAAATTGTTATATTATGTTCAAGCGAATATTTTACATTGGTATTATTGTACCTATACAAAAAGCACTTATTCGGGACGCTGCTTATCTGACTTGGTGTTTGTTTTTCAACCACTTTTATTATGATGATTAAATAACTAGTAAACTATGTAGGTATACGACCGACCAAAATGACAACTTAATGGGGGTTTGTGTCCACGGATCCCTGGATCAGATTAAATTAGCCACTGATCCCGCCAAGTTGTATCCACACCGATACCGGGATCCGTGGATAAAAACATTTATCTGTTTTTTGTTGGAAACCCGGTCTAGGTGGATACAACTTGGCGGGATCAGTGGCTAATTTAATCTGATCCCGGGATCCGTGGACACAAACCCCTTAATGGGGCTAACCAACAATTCGGTTAACGGCTGTTCTTCGGCCACTGTTGTTACGACTACTATGAAAACTTGCATAAAGGACAAAACTCATGGTGGTCTCATGAAAAATTGACGTAAACAATTGCTCATGCCACCACCACGAGTTTGATGAAGGAGGCAAGTCAAATAAGCAGCGGAGCGGATTCCATACATCACTCCGATTCAGAGTCATAACTTCTTGATTTCTTATACGTTGTTCCTCAAACTCTTTGAATTATACATCTTTACCTATCCTAGCCATGACTCCTTGATAACCACACTTCGTTTCATTACTCCTCGGATTTATGGCTCCTTCGTATTAAATCTGAGCTCACCGAACGTTATAATAAAGAGACTATAAGATCTAGAACTCAAGACCCTTTGGGCAGTCACATAGGCATCTTTCTTCCTGTTCTTCAGAGGCATGACTCCTGGAATCCCTCAATCCCTTTTAGGGGCACTCCGAGTTTTCTCTCCGAAGCTGCACTTATACCCCTGTTCCTGAGAATCATACCTCCTTGATATCCCCGTTGTCTCATTTCTTACTTCTATATTCTTCTAGTAAAGACTCCTTGGTAACGTTGCCTCATTGTCATGCCTCCTTGGATTCATCATAAAGGTCTCTTTACTCGTTCTTCAGAGTAAATACTCCTTGGTTGCTCTTCATATCCTTACTCCAATAGTCCTATCCTAAGAGTCATGTCTCCTTGAATCCCTGACGTAGTAACCATTTTTTTTGTTCTTCAAAGTAAAGACTCCATAGTTCACCCCACTACCTTTCTCCTTGACAAAAGAGTCAAGCAAGACTCCTTGCATCCCTCACGTTGTTACCAAACTCCTGATCTTCAAAGTTAAGATTCCTTGGTAGCTCCCCACATCCTGACTCCTGCGTTAAGACTCCTTGAATCCCTCACGTTGTTAACAAACTCCTGATCTTCAAAGTTAAGATTCCTTGGTAGCTCCCCACATCCTGACTCCTGCGTTAAGACTCCTTGAATCCCTCACGTTGTTAACAAACTCCTGATCTTCAAAGTTAAGATTCCTTGGTAGCTCCCCACATCCTGACTCCTGCGTTAAGACTCCTTGAATCCCTCACGTTGTTAACAAACTCCTGATCTTCAAAGTTAAGATTCCTTGGTAGCTCCCCACATCCTGACTCCTGCGTTAAGACTCCTTGAATCCCTCACGTTGTTAACAAACTCCTGATCTTCAAAGTTAAGATTCCTTGGTAGCTCCCCACATCCTGACTCCTGCGTTAAGACTCCTTGAATCCCTCACGTTGTTACCCCTACTCGTGATCTTTAAAGTTAAGACTCCTTGGTTGCTCCCCACTTCTTGACTTCTAGACAAAAGAGTCAAGACTCCTTGGATCCCTGACGTTCCTGCCCCTACTCCTGGTCCTCAGGCTCGACGCTCTCGGTCTGCGCGAACTTCAGGAACACCTGCTCCAGCGTGGTCTGGCTGAAGCTGTACTCCACGATGTTCAGCTTCTCTTTCGCTGAGGACAATGGAAGGACATCAAGCTAAGATCATTTAAAAAGACTTACCTACAGCTCGTTGTTCGTACAGATCCTCCCTACAGGGATATTGTAAAAAATAAATTGGAGAAAATAATTGTAAAATCAATGAGTTATAATAATAGATAACGAACTATGCTCTGTGAAAATATTAAATAATTTTAGAATTTGATAACTCAGATAATTTACAATTGTTTTCTATTACTTAACACGCAGAAAAGTGTCCAACCAGACATAATTGCCATTAACAAAGAATTCTCATTATTTAACTTTACCTTACTGCCTGATAAAAGAAGTCAACTTTACGACGATTATGTGCGAAAAATTATATAATATCTTGAGTATTATTACTTAGTTATAATACATTTATTATAATCTAATTATCAGTTATTTGATTATTGTCTAATTATTTAATTAACTTTAATTTATAATTATTATGTGACCTGTAATATTCGTTTTTTACCAATAAATTGATTATTCTGATTATTCTTTACCCGATATAGAAAAAGTCCTTAATGTGTAAGAAAGACGCGAGACGGTTTGAGCGATTCTACATTTTAAGTTGCGAAAAATCACGAACTCTGAAATTACTAGTTCATAGAGGGCTGCAGATATCACCATAGTCACCATGAGGTTAAGTTTAAAATTATTCTTAAAAAGACAATTTAATAAAGTCACTTACATGAGAACAGATTATATGTTTATAGGTTGTTTATTCAAACAACTAAATACAACTGGAGGAAAGAGCTCATTCAGTGACCGAAATGTATCGGTGAACATCATTAAAAATAATAGAAGAAACTTCCGCATCTATACAACAAACCAAGTGGAAACATGCAGTCTACGAATTATCGATATATTACGATAAGTAAAATTGTGATTTATTCTCAACATAGGTTGTGGTCGTTCAATAGCTGGCTCATTTGACGTGTTCACTTAATAAAACGTTAATTATCATTTCACCGCCTCGTCTATTTCTATGTGTCTTACCGTCCTCGATCTGCTGGAAGCACCTGGCCAGGCTGGAGACAGCAGACTGCGGGACTGAGAAGACGAGGCGGTCTGCGAAGTTCTCCTCTAGCACCGCGGCCGGGAACAGACTCGCCACCAGCGAGATGGCGGCCTCCGCGCCCGCGCCGCCGCCGCTAGACTCCGTTCTACCACGAGGATATTACATTAGACTACGTAAAAAAGACGAAGTAAAACATATTACATTCGATTAAGTAAAAAAGTTATATTTTATTTGTTTAGAGTGGGTTCCTTACTTATGTTAATTTATTGAATGTGGAATCTATCTTGGAAAAGGAAGTCATCTACTATAAGTTGTACTCAATATATTATAAATTTTTATTCAATTTTTTTTCCAATTATAAAGGTCACAAATAATAACCAGTTACCTACACTTAACTAATTCAAATTAAATGTTACCAATTTTACATAACAAGTAGCTATAACATCTTGATAAAGCAGTGTGACAAAGTAATAAAAATTATAAAATAAAATTCAGATTTTGATAATGCACCTTCTATTAGAGATTGGTTATTGGTTTACTCTGAGCTCTTTGATTATCAAACTTTGCTGCCGCATTATAAGACGAAATAAGAATAAAGAATATGACTTATAAGGAACAACATTTGTTCTAAGCCTGTTTGATTTTCACACTTTGCTGCCGCATTAGGTATAAGACGAAATAACAATAAAGAATATTAAATATACAAGCAGGATACACTTTACCATGGGCCTTCGCACCAGGCAACCTGTATCACATAGACCAGTAAGGGGTCATCCATAAATTAGCTAAGTCACACGTTAAGGGTGAAGGAGGCTGTCGACGAAGTGTGACATTGTGTGACAAGGGGGTGGGAGGGATCCTAAATATCGTGAAGTCACATTTCAAAAGTCTTTGTTAAGAAGATGACGATGATGCTACTATATGGTTCGATGTAGATGGATGTTGAAGCATTAAATGTTTCTGACATTAACAACCCAAACGGGAACGAAGTGGCTGCTATGCCAGTTTTATAAATAATTGAAAGGAGTGGGTTCAGTCCATGAACTCAAGATGATTAATTATAATTAATATAATTTAGTTAAATCGTTATTTCTAGATGTCAAATATGTGACGTCACACTAGGGAGGGGTCTCATAAATATGATCAGCTGTGATAAGGGCGGGGGAGGGGTCATAAATCATTAAATTCGTGTAACGATCTTTATGATTAAGAATTGAGCTGATTTTGTGGTCCGGGAGCCAGTGACAGATTTTAATGCCCAAGGCCCTCCCAAGCAAAACTTCGTAATATGCATTATATTATAATATTATTAATACCCGTGACTGTCAGCAGCGACTCCATGGGTGGGTTGGGCAGTGGCAGCGATGACGACATTATTACCATAGAATAAGGTTCAAATCAGAATTCTGGAATATGCGAATATTAATTTCATAATATTAATCCCTAATGCATTTTACGAATTTTCGCCCGGGATGAAATAATTGACCAAATTTGTAGCTGGCTCCCGGATCATTGGGGCCGAGAAATGTATAAATTAGCGGTCTTGAAGCAGTACGTTGACTGACCTCTGATGGTGTCGCGTGTGCTTGATGTCCTGGCCCGTGACGAGTGGCGTGAGGATGGACGCGTCCACCGCCTCCGCCTCCTCCGCGTGCTCCGCCTCCGCCGGCGGAGACGCGCCCTCGGATACACCTGTACACATTACCCACATCATCAAACACCACCCGTCCGTACCGACATACCACAGTGTCGAAACAAAAAAATGTGATCTACTTTCTCTTATATATTTTATTATAAAGACGACCTCCTTCGCCCACCAAGCCCTAAGCAAGCTTGGTGGGCGAAAGTCCGCCTGCGACGCAGGAGGTTGCGGGTTCGATTCCCGCCTCAGAACAATTGTGTGTAAGATCTACATATATGTACATATTTGTTGCGGGCGTTCTAGTTCACGTGCATCGTTATACATTTTTTTTGCAACGGTTTCTTAGAAAGGTAAACTAATTTCCACAAATAGTTATCAAATCCAGGTTGGTAACTAATGAACTCAGCTTAAACTATCTCGTCTTCTTTGAGGTTTAGTGTTTGATGGGATAGGAGTAGGGACAGGGAGGGGGTAGGGATAGGGATTCGTATGGACTTACATTCATCCGCTTCTCCTAGAGACGGCGAGTTCTGCGCGGACCGCAGCGGCGACGGAGACATTGATAGCTCTGACTCCATCATCTGGGAAATGATATACACCTATAACATCTATAATTCATCACGGTTTATTGACGACCGATGTGGCGCGGTGGGCGAAGGTCCGCCTGCGACGCAGAAGGTTGCGGGTTCGATTCCCGCTTCGGAACAATTGTGTGCACGATCTGCAGATATTTGTTCCGGATGTTCTGGTCGTTTTCTATGTATAATAAAAAATATCTATCTATGTAATGTATTGTATTATGTATATCAGTTATCTAGTACCCATAACACAAGCTTCTGCTTAGCTTGGGGCTAGATAATGCTGTGTGAATTGTACAGCATTATTTATTATTTATTTATTTATTTATTATTCAGATGGTTGCAGGTTCGATTCTCGCCGAGGGGGAAATTAGTATGGCCGGCATAATTTGGTTCTTTGTCTGTGTGATGTTCCGCGTTATTTTAATTCATTTGTTTTTATTCCAACTCAAAAAATCTTAAACAGTCTGATGGTAAACAGAATTACTAATATTCATGACTCTAGTAAACAGGCAATAGTTCACACTAGAAAAAATACTTGAAAAAAACAAACACTAAAAATTAAATAGAAAAACATGTAATTTATAAAAATTAAATAGACAAACATCAATATATTACACTTATTTATATTTTATTATTAAATGGCTATAGGTTGGTTCAGTTGCAGGTTCGATTCTCACCCAGGGAGAAGTTAGTATGGCCGTCATAATTCGGTTCTAAAGCCTGTTTAAAATGCTCGTTATTTTAATTTTTTTATTATTATTTTATAATGAAAATGTATGTTTACCGTGGACTTCTGGTTGGGCTGGCCGATCTTCATCTCCAGCGTGTAGCCCGCTCCGTATAGATTCTTTAGATGTTGCGTTGAACCTATACACCTGGAAAATCATAAGGTATCATTTAATCGGCTATGTTCGGCTGTATGTATATATGTTTGTCGATTTCTCCGTCAATTACGGGGGATGATGATATGGACCGTCTGGTCTTTCGCTATTGTCTAGATAGAGAATGATCCAGAGGAGGTCATATATGTATTTATTCTCCCTGAGGAATATATAGTATTTACCTAAAACAGTGCTTAATTAAGGTATTGGGATTGATTTTTAGTTTTTTCAAAACAATGATAATTTTCAAACAATCAATTCATTTCACTCGAAAACAACTGTTAATTCGTTGAGTATATGGCCATCCAGCTCCTCGACAACACGGACATAGTGAGAAGGCTTAAAAGGACAAAACCCTTTGAGTTAGTGTAGTGATAATTAGTGTATGTGCAGAAGTGCTATCTTAAAGAACACATGAACAAAGTGTCTTCACCTTAAGTATAGAGACATTAAGAAAAGTGCCAATGGACACGTTCTTAGTAATATGTTGATATAAAAATAAGTTAAAACTAAATTACCCATCAGCCAATTCTATGGCTAGATTGTAATTATACTGTATATTAACATTTATTTAAAACTAGCTGCTCCCCGCGGCTTCGCCCCCGTGGAAATCTATGTGTCAATTGTGTGATAAAAATCCTATGTTAGACTCCTGGTTCTAAGCTACCTCTCCACCAATTTTCAGCTAAATCGGTCCAGCCGTTCTCGAGTTATAAGTGTTGTAACAAACACGACTTTATTTTATATATATAGATGTGTATACCTACTAGACAATAAAAAAAAAGAGTATATCGCAGGTCCCCGTGTGAGTTTATGTTATTGGTTTCTGGCCCAGCTTCCAAATCACTAAGTCGTTTATCATAATCATAATCATAATCATAATCTTTATTCAATCACAATAATAGAATTGTATCTGAAATTTTGTACATGCACATGTGGACCTTATTGAATATAATATACAATGTCATACACAATGAATACTTAAGTAATTTATACAAAAAAATAATAATAATAACAAATAATAATTCAAAAAGAAAAATATATATATATGATGTCAAAAAAAAATATATCCTTTCTCATACAAAGCATTGCAGTGTTGCATGGTATATTCTACCTACCTTAGACCACCTTTGACCATGATGCCCACTCTGGAACATAGTGCATCAGCCTCTTCCATGGAATGTGTAGTAAGAATAGCACCCTTTTTGCCCTGAGGAAGAAAGTTTTCGTTAGTAGGTACTGACACTTTTTGTCGCTTTTTACAAAATAAACGCAATCAAGCTAATGTGTTATTAAATTTTTTATCAATCTACGCTAGCCCACAGCTGGACAGATCTCCTTCCCTCTCATAGCGCCCTATCTTTAACTCGTAATATCTACCAGCAGTCTTTTGCAATAATATCATTAATAACGACCTCTGTGGCGCGGTGGGCGAAGGTCCACCTGCGACGCAGTAGGTTGCGGGTTCGATTCCCGCCTCGGTATATTTGTTCCGGGTGTTCTGGTCGTTTTCTATGTATAATAAAAAAAATATCTTTATATTTAATGTATAGTATTACGTATATCAGTTATCTAGTACCCATAACACAAGCTCTGCTTACCATGGGGCTAGATAATGCTGTGTGAATTGACCAGCATTATTTATTTATTTATCATTTCGAACTTCAGATTTTCAAATATCGGACTTTCAATAACTTTATTTCTTGAGGCTTACAAAAGAAATAAAATTTTATACCATAAATTATTATCAAATAAGGTGTTTTTGATTAATTGTATGGCGAAGTCCATTAAAAGGGCTTTCAAGGCCATTGAAATGAAATGGCTTTCAAATTTCAATTATAGGATGGATGGTTTTAACGTAATTCCCCAACTGGCTGGAGGGCGACCTACATCCCCGAGTCGCAAGAACACGTTTACTCCAACGTTTGTCAGTTCTTTACAAGATATGGCATGAAATAGTCCAAAAATGTACCTGAAAGCTATGTAGAATAGTATCCCAGAGGAACCGCTTGCTCCTGGGATCCATGCCCGTGGACGGCTCGTCCAGTAAGACCACTCGTGGGCAGCCCACCATGGCCAGCGCGAAGGAAAGCTTGCGTCGTGTGCCGCCGCTGCACTCCTCCGCGTTCTTGCCCGCGTGTTCCATTATCTGGAGGCCGTTGAGGTACGCGTCTACTATCCTGGAAGCAAAACAGGAGCGTTAGAAAAGAATTGTGATAATACAAACGACGGGAAAGAGAAGTTTTTGGCACCCATTGTACCACGATTGTATATTCCTGAAGCTCTAAATAGTTAAACCAATTTTTAAGAAACAAAACAAGGAACGCATGGAATTCTATAGACCTAAGCACTCATATCAATATTCTCAAAGATATATGAAAAATACTATTACGGGGAAATATATGACTATATAGAGAAAAATAACATCCTGTGCAATGAACAAAAAGGCTTTCGACAAAAAAGAACTATCAATATGGCTATATATGATTTCTTGGAACATGTTATATGCCATGTTGATAAAAAAATACAAATTTGTTCTATCTTTTGTGACATGACCCAGGCATTCGACTACGTAAATCATAAAATTCTAATCAACGAACTTGAGGCGTATGGGATTCGTGGCAATGTATCAAAATTAATTGAATCTTATTTAACGGGATGACAACAAATAACTGAAATTACAAGACTAAACCTTAAAACTAAACATGAAGTCACATATAAATCAAAAGTAAGAAGCACTACATACGGTGTCCCCCAAGGCAGTGTGCTAGGTCCACTCCTGTTTATATTGTATATAAACGACTTACCCTATGCTTTAAATCAACCAATAACTTTATTTGCAGATGACAGTACAGTGACTATAAAATGTAAAGACAAGGAAACCTATGAATCGGACATAAATGAATCATTAAACTCAATTATTTGCTGGCTTAATAACAATAATTTAAAAATTAATTTAGACAAAACTAGTATAATATAATACATTTCAACCAAAGACTGCATAATCCCTTAAACATTAAATTAACATTTCAAAATAATACTATTCAAGCAATTGACTCTACACGATTCCTAGGTTTACAAATTGACGAAAGGCTTAACTGGAAAAAACATATAGAGATTCTAAGTAAAAGGGTTAGCAGCTTAGCTTATGCTCTATATAAGCTCTCCCCAACTGTTAATCAAAATACTCTATTAACAGCTTATTATGGTACAGTAGAATCGGTGATCAGATACGGAATTATCTTCTACGGTAATTCCACTGATAAGGAAATAATTTTCAAAATGCAAAAGCGCTGTATAAGAGCTATGTTTAAAATCCAACCTACAGACAGTTGTAAGCCCCTGTTTAAAAAACATAAGATACTGACACTTACAAGCTTGTACATTTTGGAGATTGCGCTATTTGTTAGGAACAATCCCAATCTGTTTCCCCGAATGTGTGACATTGTAATTAGGAATAGAAGGGACAACACTAGATTAGCCAGACACGAATCAAAAACTACTATGTTGAGAAAGAGTGTAGTGTGCATGGCACCTGTAATCTATAATAAAATACCTAAGAGCTACAAAGACTTAAATGTAAACTTATTTAAGACTAAATTTAAAAAACTTTTATGTGAAAAATGCTACTATAAAATTGACGAATTTCTAAATGATGTAATCTAAATTTATGCTATGTATTAATAATCTTGTAAATTTGTTATTGTTATGTACAATTACATTTAGACCTGCATGCCATACTCTCTAATTATTTTTGCACACCAATGTATATTGGTCAAACATGCTGACTCAAAAAAACTATTTGTCATCTTTTTTACACGTGTTTTGCAAATAAATGACTTTTACTTTTCACGTTGGGCGCCAACCTAAAATGATCTATAGGATAAAAAGTGTCCTTTATTTTTATCATGACCTGGGACAGCAACCCACTAAGTAAGTCTTAGATATCATCATCATCATCATGAGCCTATAATAGTCCACTGCTGGACATACGCCTCCCCCAATGAGTGCCATAGCGCCCTGTCTTCAGCTTGCCGCATCCAGCATCTACCTGCATCCTTTCGCAGAAGTCAGTCCAGTCTTAGATATATGCATAACATTTAGTAAAAATATATCCACCACCTTGTACTTATTATTACCCCGCTAAAAAGACCATAGAAACATCCAGCTTAAAGGATCATAAATCCAGGTTGAAGGCCCAACTCATCCGGCTCGAAGGACTCCTTCTTATAACTATGGCTGTAACATGTGGGTACTGGGTACACTATTGTGAAGCTGAAATAAAGAATTGAATTGAAGGACCATACACCATCCGGTTGGAAGAGTCACTCACCTGGACGTGTCCTTCCTGGAGACGCCGCGGATGTGCGCGTAGCACTCGATGTGTTCGCGGATGGTGACGTTCTTCCAGAGCGCGTCGTGCTGCGGACAGTAGCCCAGCTGGCGGAACGCGTTCGCGCGGCTCGTGGTGATGTTCTGGTTGCCTAGCATCACCTGAAGAAGAATAGTGTAATGGTTAATGGCACTGTTTTTAATTACATCCAATCATCCAAAAGAATCTTTCTCCTCACACACATACACACACGTCTCTACAGTACCTCAGCTGACCTGAACAGTAACTAACCTCTCCTCTCGTAGGTTTCTCCTCAGCCGTGATGATCTTCATGGTTGTAGTCTTCCCTGCTCCGTTATGTCCGAGCAGGCCGAACACCTCCCCCCCCTCCACCGCCAGGCTGAGCCGCTGCAGCCCCGCCCGCCGCCCCCCACCCTCGGACGCCGCGCCGCAGCCGCAGCCGCCGCCAGTGCCGCGGACGTTGTACACTTTGCGGAGATTCTGAAATATGAGATTGCAGTTTTTAAGGTCTATAAAGTGGTATCACTGGCTAGTGACATATTCATTCGTTATAATCCTAGTTGTATCTTTACTTTAGTCCTGATCATATTGTCCGTCTGCCTACACGTTCGCCAAGTTATCACAAACTTACTTGACTTCTTTGTTTATGGCTACATGTTGCCAACTTTGGAACTCACAAGTTGGTTTGCCACTTTTCTGCTGTGATACCGACTTGACTTGACTTCTTTGATTTAGAACTGAACACAAAAGTTTAACATGTTCGTTTGACAGACTGAAAAGTCAAAGCACTCTGCGTGTTAGCGCTGTTTTATCCCTTTTGCCAACCTCTTAGCAGGCTTCTTATATCTACGTTTCAGATATACCACTCACGTGAACAACAAGCGGCGGTGCATTCGCCGTCGCCTTGCTGAGTATGGCTGCCACCCGTCGCCTCTCCTTCCTAACGTCCTCGTCTTCTCTCGCGTCTACTGTGGACGGCTCGGCCTCCACGTCAGATATACCACTCACGTGAACAACAAGCGGCGGTGCATTCGCCGTCGCCTTGCTGAGTATGGCGGCCACCCGTCGCCTCTCCTTCCTAACGTCCTCGTCTTCTCTCGCGTCTACTGTGGACGGCTCGGCCTCCACGTCAGATATACCACTCACGTGAACAACAAGCGGCGGTGCATTCGCCGTCGCCTTGCTGAGTATGGCGGCCACCCGTCGCCTCTCCTTCCTAACGTCCTCGTCTTCTCTCGCGTCTACTGTGGACGGCTCGGCCTCCACGTCAGCTTTCTCAGTAGACGGTCTTCTTTTTCTTCGCTGTAAAGTATGTTATTGGTAACTTGAAAAATTAGCAACGATCAACACTATTTGAAAGTTAGCGGATACGTACATAATACGTTTCTGTAATTTTAGATATGTTTAAATTAGGCACGTTATTTTATTTTAATTTACCATATTTGTATTATTTCAGTAGTAGTACTAGTGACCTTATGCGGCATCGCTAGTACAAATGTAAACTTACAGTGCTCCAGTTGAGAGAGCAGTCGTTGGACTTGAGGGTATCAGCTGCCTTCAGCATGAGCGCGGAGACGGGTATGTGCCACAGCATGGCGCAGACCAGCACGCACACCTCCGCCGTCATGTAGCTCCACAGCGACGGGCTCAGGCACGGGTCGCGCAGGTTACACGTCACGTACACCCTGAGAGTACGGAAATACATAATTAAAAAAAATAGATAAATAAATCTAGCATCATCGAGCCCTAAGTTAATCAGAGCTTGTGTTATGGGTACTAGATGACTGATATACTTAATACAATAGATTAAAGATAGTTTTTATTATACACTAGCTGCGCCCCGCGTCTACGCCCGCGTGAAATATATGTGTCAAATGGATCAAAATAAGACGTGAGATTAGGGGAGGAAATTAGACGTTTTGCTCCCTGCCAGTGAAATTTCTACTGAAAACTGTCAAACCTTCTCTTTTGCTATAAGGAAAACGAATCTTTGAGTGACCTGAATGAAGAATCATTGGAATTCTACAGAACGAACGGCATTGTGATACATTTGTGAGTTGTTGATGGTAAGTTGATGGTGTGGAGGAGTGACTCACCTATCTACGTAGTAAATAATGGCGTAGGGAATATACATCACGTCTATGAAGCTGAAGAACAAGTGCATGAAGAACGCGCTGTCACTGCCTGGAAACAAGAGATACTCATTTACAATACAAGTAGTCAAGTGTCATTATCAATTTACAGTTTGACTTTGAAAAACATGGATATTTCTGTACACCTTTGTAAAAAAGGGTGGGTTTGGGTAACAAAACTCTGTGATTTGCTTCGACTCTTTAATTCTTTAGTACACACAACACAATAATACATGAAAATAACTTAACTAAATAGGATATGTACATAGGCGAGCTTAACCCTGACAAAGGGTCGATCATACCAATGTCGTTAAATATTTTCCCGAAATATTCCTTGGGTTTTGGAAACCCTTTGTATACAACTAATAACCAGCTGTTTGAATCGGAGTATAGATTGCGTTCGTTGCCAGTTGCACGAACAGATCATGGTTCCACGTTACTTTAAAAGCCAGTAAACGACTCTTACCTCAAAAATCATTTAAAACGGGATATTGACCATTGTTTACGCCGAACTGTTTCCGAACGACCTTCCTGTCAGTTTTGAACGAAGAAGAGAGGGCCAATCATCACACCACACGTCGCACTAGAACCGGCCTATGGAGAGCCGACGCCATGGCGCGGCTATTCAAAAAGCACCAATCCCAAGATCTAAGGCCACGCAAGGAGACGCGCGCCCGCCGCCTTTTGACATAAAGGACAAGACAAGAACGAAAAAGCGTGTCGACTAATTCTATCTACCAAAAACGTATTGTAATTCAATTCTAAAGCCTAATACACCCAATTCAAGCAAAATTTACTTTTATTTATAAAGTTTGTTCCCTAAACCGAACAACCATGATTTGATTTTTGAGTTTTCCTATATTTCGGCACA
Organism: Eupithecia abbreviata; assembly: GCA_943735965.1. Taxonomy (NCBI): domain Eukaryota; kingdom Metazoa; phylum Arthropoda; class Insecta; order Lepidoptera; family Geometridae; genus Eupithecia; species Eupithecia abbreviata. The sequence continues at coordinate 602,529 of OX030995.1, forward strand.
GTTTCATGCGCCATGTTCACGGAGTAACTGAAGCTACTGTGAGTATACGTTTTTATTGGCGGACTTAGCGATCTTGCCTCATTTATTGTCTTTTGCTACGAACATTACCGCTACCAATAATAATAACGATGATAGTTTCAAAAGACTTACCCCATTTAAAAGTATCGAGCACAGCGACCAGCACGAACGGTATGACCCCCACCCAGGTGGTGATGTTGGGCATGATGCTCTGCGCGGAGTCCATCTTGTCGAAGATGTAGGACAGCGCCGTGTTGAAGAGGATGGCGGCCGGCGCGTACAGCAGGAGCAGCGCGCACAGCATGAAGATGGCGGACGGGTTGTTGAGGCTCGGGATGTCGTTTACGATCACCTGGAATATCAATCATCATCATCAGCCTATAGCAGTCCACTGCTGGACATAGGCCTCCCCCAATTTATCCATGGGGGGGTTGATGCCCATAATCCCCACGCTGGGCATGCGGGTTGGGGATCGCAGTAAAGGGAGTGTGCTGCAAGGGACGCTGCTGCCCGCCCCCCGGTGTATGTCCCTTAGTCGCCTCCTACGACACCCGCGGGAAGAGTTGGGGTGGTGCTATTCTATCACGGCCGACACCACACAGCCAATCTAGATCAGGAATATCAATAGATACATGGATAACGTTTTTAAAGTGATGAGAACATATATCAAGGTAAAAAAAAAAAAAAAAAATGCTGGACAATTCACACAGCATTATCTAACCCCATGGCAAGCAGAGCTTGTGTTATGGGTACTAGATAACTGATATACATAAACAATACATAGCTAGATATTTTTTATTATACATAGAAAACAACCAGAACACCCGGAACAAATACCTGCAGATCGTACACGCAATTGTTCCGAGGCGGGAATCGAACCCGCAACCTCCTGCGTCGCAGGCGGACCTTCGCCCACCGCGCCACATCGGTCGTCGAAATGAATTAAATAAAACAATTGAAGCCAAAAGAAGCTATATTTTGTGGAAACACTTCTTACGCATCTGCAAGAAGCTTGTAGCTGCAAACACAACCACAATATTATATGTTAATCAGTTTTAAACTTATGTCCTATGTCTGTCCTATCCTATGTCCTACTTTCCAGTTTTCCATTGTATTTTCATTAGATTATTTTTTTGTTACTATAATATAAAAATGAATCGCTGAATGTGTTGCTAAGCTAAAATCTCGAGAGCAGTTGAACCGATTTCGCGAATTCTTTTTTAAAGAATATTCTTTGAAGTACGAGGATGGTTCAGCTTATCTCTAAAACGGTATGTAAGATACACTTTTGACATTATCTGTACTAAATCCAAAAGTGCAAATCATAATAATAATACAATTAATAGAATCGGGGGCGTCAACCACAGCTGCGTCGACCACTGGGGGCCTAAGCCACGAACCCGAGAAAAAAATTGAAAATTGCCTGAAACAAATGACTAACTGCGAAGCCGGGACGGGCAGCTAGTTTAAAATAAATAAATTGAAATTAAATTGTATATTCAATCAGCCTTCCTGTTGCTAGTTTTATCAGATTTCCTGAGTTTGCTGAGAAAGATGCAAATAATAATAATCAAGATATAAGTAATTAAAGTTACCAATAAGAGAACTCCCGCCGTGGTGATGATCATTATCAGCGTGAGGATCGTGAAGAACGTGAGGAAGTACATGCTCATCGAGAGGCCGTTTATCCTCAGTTGGTTCCGAGCTTTTATCTGAAATTTCAAACAAAACAATACTGTAAAAAGGTCATTCAGACAAAGATAATATAATAATAAATAATGCTGGACAATTCCCACAGCATTATCTAGCCCCATGGTAAGCAGAGCTTGTGTTATGGGTACTAGATAACTGATATACATAATACAATACATTACATAGATAGATATTTTTTATTATACATAGAGAACGACCAGAACACCCGGAAATTATCTGCAGATCGTACACACATTTGTTCCGAGGCGGGAATCGAACCCGCGACCTCCTGCGTCGCAGGCGGACCTTCGCCCACCGCGCCACAGAGGTCGTCGTTAGATATCTTATTAGATCGTAGATATCTTATTAGATTGTTTATATCTGGATATATTTAAAACTAGCTGCTCCCCGCGGCTTCGCCCCCGTGGAAATCTATGTTTCAAATTGTTTAAATGATAAAAAGTACCCTATGTTAGACTCCTGGTTCTAAGCTACCTCTCCACCAATTTTCAGCTAAATCGGTCCAGCCGTTCTCGAGTTATAAGTGTTGTAACAAACACGACTTTCTTTTATATATATAGATTAAGAACTGTTTGTTATACATTCATGCAAATAAAGATTATTCATCGTAATCATCAATCTAGTAGTCCACTGCTGGACATAGGCCTCCGCGAATGAGCGCCATAGCACCCTGTCTTCACCTTGCCACATCTAGCATCTGCCTGCAGTCCTTTGCAGATCGTCATCCCAGCTACCGTACTACAATACGTTTGCCGAGTCGCGGTTTCCACCCAAGAACACTTTTAGTTTAGCCCAGTGGTTGTCGGTTGAACTACTAACCTCTCTATCATAAACAATATCGACGGCCAGCGTGACGGGCACCAGCGCGAAGATCATCCCCACGAAAATGGCACAGACCACGTTCCCCAGGTTAAACTCCTCCTGCTGCTCCGTCTGCTGGAACGGGTGCACCACCACCTCGATCGGCTTGAAGTACGCCGCCAGGTGAGCGGACCCCATCATCGCTCTGGAACCAAGATGGAAGTGACTAATATAAAACATTTACTCGACACAAAGCTGCCTGACAGTTCTGCCCACGATTCAGCTGATGTTTTTTCGGAAATATTATGAGATAGTCCCCTGAATACATAGCATCGATCATAGAAGAGACAAGATAAGTGCTGTTTCGGCCGCTTCTTCTTAGGAACCACTTTATGCTACGTCTCCACTTTATGACTTGTCTAAGTGCTTATTTTGTAAGCCTAAAGAAATAAATGATTTTTTTTTACTTACTTTACTTTACTTCTTACTTAGGTAAAACCTAGCATAAAGCTATGGAATAGGTACTGTAGTATCATTTAATGAAAATGAGATTGTTTTTAGAAAATTAAACATCTCTCGATAATTTGATTGTTGAATTCAATTAAACTTAAAAAATATATGGGTTCGGGATCGCAGTTCGGCATTACCTCCAAATGACTAAAGCATAAGGCTCTTATCAAGGGAAGGCCTGCGTCGATGTGGACGGTATAGGCTGTGGATGAGATGACATGATGACACAAACTGACCTGTAAAGGCTGTTGTCCAGCAGGTTGACGATGATAGGCAGTCCGTGCGTGTACGTGCTATTGTAGTACGCCATCATGTTCCCGTACGGAACCAAACTCTCCTTCATACTGAATGCACCAAAATTCTCCATATTTAAAAAACTAGTAAAGTTCCCATCAAAAGATTCGATGGGGCTAGCACCAAGGGTTTCTAAAGAGTCTTTGAGGTCTATTAGTTCTTTTAGATCGCTCGGTTCACTGAATAGAGCGATTGGAGTCTTGTTGAAGTAGGCGTTGGGGTCTAGTTTCAGTGGCTGCATCCGGAAGAATACTATCTGCCGGGATTTCACCCAGAGGCCGAGAGCGCAGGAAACTGTAACAATTTGTTTTTTTTAGCAAAAAAAAACAATTTAAGTTAGAATTGTTTTCGGCACCACATTGTCTTTATCATCATCTTCATCAATTTTGTAGCATTCTCATCAACGTTATTTCAATCGTCAAATCAATTTTGAATTTGTTGTTTTTAAATTGTCAGTTTTAACCACAATCATCACTGGTATTTTAGCATTTTGTTATTAGTGTATTTATCACTATTTTGACATTCGTAGATTGTGATATCCTCTTTCCTCCCTTGGGCATCCGATGAATTTACCACGAGCGTCGAACGGAAGTTTGTTTATTGGGTTTTTCTTCAGGGGACGCTGCTGACCGCCCCCCGGTGTATATCCCTTAGTCGCCGCCTACGACACCCGCGGGAAATGTTGGGGTGATGCTATTCTAGGCCGGCATTGTGTAAATTGTTTTATAAATACTTACTGATAGGCATGAAGATCATGACATACAGCTTGTAGGGGTCCCTGATCATGCGCACCATGCGGATGTAGACCATGGCGCAGAACGTGCGCCAGCAGCTGGGGCTGGTCTTCACCAGCTCGCCGAGGGCGTCCACCGAGACCGTCACTTCCGGTACCACCTGATCAATTACAATATAAGAACGTTACAGTACACAATCACTCATACACACAGCACACACTATGATATTACACTGCGGTGCGGACGGCTAGAGCGGATTTAGTTAGACAACAATTCGAATTGTTGTCTTGAACAAATTTGAATGGTTTTGTGTTGTGACCAATTGGTCACAATGCAAAAACCATTCAAATTTGTTTCACAATCAGTCACAAGTAAATTTAGTTCTAATAAGTCACCGTCTGAGTTTTTTAATAAAAAAAGGAAAAAAGTAATAATAATTTTATTTTGTCAGAACAGAGACTCTTACCTGACTTAGATTAACAGAGAAACTGACAAAATCGGTCTCCACTCAGCATGTGCTATGGTAGAGCAGATCGTACCATAGCGCTGGTCTACCGTGGAGACCGTGGTGCGCAATTATTGGTCACACGGCGAACTTGCGTGGTAGATGGCTCAAACTTCGAGAGTCCTATTCCCAGGTGATTATCAACGGTCAATAAAATCTGGCACTAAATGGTATTGATGGTGGTATTACTCAATGAAAATGAATAGTTTTACCTTGACGTGTTCTACTCCGTGATTGGTTGAATGCAGCGCGTGCGTGGCGGGTGGAGTGGGGAGGGAAGTCGTTTTCTCAGCTGATTTGTCGGTTAGTTCCTGGGGAGCAAAATAATTAGTTGAGGTGAAGTTTTCTTAGGTAAAAATAATATCTTCAAAACTGCCTTTGAATGGATTCTTCTCACCTTCAGAAGATCAATCTATACCTATCTGTCTGTAAGTTACTCAGAGACTTGGACATGGCTCCATTAGAAATATTTCTACGAAACCTAACAACAACAATACAATACAATGATGATCGGTAAACGTAGTGTAGGACGCCCTCCGACCAGGCGATGACTGCAGGTAGGTGCTGGATGCGGCAAGCTGAAGACAGGGCGCTGTGGCACTCATTGGGGGAGGCTTATGTCCAGCAGTGGTTGATGATTACCTGATAGCTGAGCGTCTTGCTCTGCAGACTGAGGCTGCGGGACAGCGCGCGCGCCCGCACCAGCTTCACCGAGGACACGCCCTCCACCGCCTCCGTCTCCTCCGCGTTCTCTCCCTCCAGCGAGAGGAACACCTCCTCGAGAGTTGTCATGGAGACGCCGTAGCTGGTTACACCTGGATTAGAAACAAACATCAAAGTGATTTAAAGTCATTTAAAACGGGATATTAACCATGATTTGATTTTTGCAATAATAGAGAGAACCAGGAGCATGGAGCATGATATATGAGCCTTTGGCCATGGCAGCGAGGTAATATTCGACCGTAGAAAAGAATAGAATAGAAAATATTTATTTCCGTAGAAAATATAAAATAATATAAAGTAGGAACTAATATTAACTGGGAGAATCACAAAAAGGCTCAGTAATAGGTCAGCATTCAATGCTTCATTGACAATATACATATAATAAACAAATGCAGACAAAAAAAATGGGAAGGGGAAAAAAAGAGATTCCCACTAACCGAAGGACCGAGGGGTCGTCACCCCTCGAGTTGACGCCGGGGTAATGAGGCCAAGCCTCGAGGCCCCTCTCTGTGCCCCCACCAGGGCCGGAAAGAAATCTATTGATGATTGACAATGGAGCGCTGGTTTTCAGCAGCAACTGAACACGGGGCGTCGACCATAGGTTGCTAATTCCAGTAGATGTTTTGAACTGGTGTACTCACCAAGTCTATTCGTCTTCTCCTTGATCTCATGCTCTATAGCGAGGAAGAGCGGCGGGAACAGATGGACCGCGTAGTGCGGCAGGATGTAGGACAGCTCGCGCCCGTGGCGGCGGGCCTTCTCCGCGCGCGGCACGTGCCCTCGCACTAGGCGGGTGATTTGATGCTCGCGGCAGACACCTACCAACATCAAGTCATTATTTAGGCGGGTTTTATTCTTACGCGTTTTGGCAGCGCCATTGGAGCGCGCGCGGGAGATGTATGGGGGTAGTAGTTGCGTTTCAAAGTCGATTGTGCAGCGCCGTTCTGTAAACGTTAACAGCGCGCTGCCCAGCGGTGGTCCAGCGGCGTGACTAACCAGACTTAAAACATAGGCCCTTATTTTAGACGCAGAGCAGTTTGGAAGCCTTCATGAGAATCAGACAGGACGCTGGCCGACATTGGTTTGTCTGGGTACAGATACCGTTTGAAATTATCTCAAAGTTCTCAAACGCATTTTTTTTTTTTTTTTTTATTCAGATTTTACAAACTTTTAACAATGTTTATGTCGGTTGACTTATTAACAGTGAAGAAACTTAAATTAACAAAACAACCACTTCTGGAATTAACAAAACAAAAATAACACTCGCACTCAAACGCATTTGCGATTCAAACCATTCAATGATCCTACACTTTGACTGCGGTTTTTTTTCGACGACTGCAATTTTTTACCTAAAAAAATCGTGCTGCCGCTCTACACAGCGGTTGTGTTGCGCCGCACATGCGTTTCGTTCGAAAAATATTACGGCTGTGCTGAGACAAAGATCTGTATTTTCTCAGCCGCTGCGCTAGTGTGGATTTACGCATATTAGTCACTTGTAGAAAACACATACCGTGTGATTTCAGCACTCAAAGTGTTAAAAGGAAGGTCTACAACGAAGTAAAGTAAAAAAGGTGGATTAGACTCACCATCCAAGACCAGGGTCAAATGATAACCGATTCCAAATTTATTCTTCAAAAACAATGATGTTCCAGCACACCGGACCTGAAAGAGGAAAAGAAATATACCTAAAAGGACTCTCACACGTGTACATAGTATAAAACATAGTCGCTTCCCGCTGTCTGTCTGTCCCTATGTATGCTTAGATCTTTAAAACTACGCAACGGATTTTGATGCGGTTTTTTTTAATAGATAGAGATAGATTCAAGAGGAAGGTTTATAAACCATTTAACACATAGGTTACCACGCGGGCGAACCCGTGGGGCGCAACTAGTTAAGAATAATTTGTTAAATTTCTATGTTCCCAGTTCCCAATATTAACGTTGGGACTATTAAGGACTATTTGGAATATTGTAACAAAGTGTAACTGACCCTCCCTTTACTGATGACTGCCTTCCGATCGCCCAGGATATCCGCCTCGTCCATGAAGTGCGTGGTCAGCAGTAAGACCTTCCCGCGCTTGGCTCGCTGCAGGATCCTCCACACCTGTCTGCGGGAGACGGGGTCCACGCCCGCCGTCGGCTCGTCCAGGATTATTATCTGGAAGTAGAGGAACATCATCAGGGTTCTGGATTATAAGGTTCTTAGTGAGACGACTTGCGAAAGACTGCAGGGAGGCTGGATGCGTCATGCTGAAGACAGGGCGCTATGACGCTCTGTCCAGCAGTGGACTAACATAGGCTGATGATGATGTAGACCTGTACTGATCCCGTAGTGTCTGATCAAACCCTCAATGTGTTATTTTGAAGGACACAAAATCAGAAAGAACAGTAACTTATAAATCTCCATAACATCAGCTAACCGAGAGGGATAGGTAACCATTACAATTTTAAGACTTTCAACTTATTATTTCGTATTATTCGTGTTTTGACGAGTCGTAGCCTCAGCATAATTAGGTTACACTTTTATAATATTTTGATCTATGACAATAAAGAAATCTGAACCTATAGAGCTCACCTTAGGATCTCCAATCATAGCGATAGCGATACTAAGCTTCCTCTTCTGTCCGCCAGACAGATGCTTCGCGAACACGCCCGACTGGTCTGCCAGACCCACGTCCGTCATGGACTTGTTGATGTACTCTGATACCTGCTTCGGTGGGACGCCCTGAAAGAAGTCACACTCAATAAGAAATCCTTCATTAACAACTTCAGACACTCATAGAAAATACGACAATTATACATACACGGGAAAAGGAAATATGAAACACAGTTGACTAAAAAAAGAAAAACAAACAACAGTAAAATCAAAATATGGGTAAGATGCCTGTGTTCTGCAGTATACCTTTACATGTAAGGGAACTAAATTCTAAAAAATCAGAAGTTTTTTAATATGTAAATCTTTTTATAATATTGACGAAGCTATTGCTGATGAATTTTATAAGTAATCATATTGTAATCATACTATTGTATATTATAACTTTTCCGAGTGTACGTGATTGTATCAAAAAGGAATAAATAAATGAACTGAACTGAGTATGTTGAAAGGCCTTGGCTCAGCGTAATATTAAGTTAAAGAAGCAAAAAGAAACTGATTTTCATCCAGACCTATCGAGAGCAAACAGAACGAGTTTCAATTTAACGTATGTATGTATTTATTCAAAGCATTACAACTAGTTTTACAGGTATTACCTAGTACAATAGTGTAGTCAACTTAATTAATAACTAACATCGAATTTAATAAAACTTTGTAGTAATAATGTAGTAATAAAACTCTTTTAATGAATTTATGACCGATAAATTGTAGATATGACATTTATTTTTCTGTATTTTATTTAAATTGTTTTTTTTTATTATTTGTGTGTAAATTTTTTGTATTATTTTTTAAGAATGTATAGTAGCTAATTATTGTAAATTTTATATCATTGCACGCCCAATAGGGCAGAATACATTGTGACCTATTCCATTATTAAGAACTTTATGTGTTTCACGCAATAAACGAATTTTGATTTTGATTTTGATTTTAATGATAACACAACACAAGCTCTGCTTACCATGGGGCTAGATAATGCTGTGTGAATTGTCCAGCATTATTTATTATTTATTTAATGAGGTCATCAATACACACAAAATGAAATCGCCTTAGGAATTTCCTTGCATCGTTGTCAACAGACTTTACTATTCCACTGCTGGACATAGGTATTCTCTGATAAGCGTTCGCTTTCTGGGAGGTGGGCTTTGCTGCGAAAAAGTATTTTGTACTCCTGCAGGTCACATGGCTTCCTATTTTGGTTTTTATTCCAAAGTAAATACTTCTTACTTTAACTTTTTTATTATTAGGGGAATGCCATAATACCCACGCTGGGCAGGCGGGTTGGGATCGCAGTTTGGTGGTAGATCTGTTTTGCTGAGTTTGTTGCTGCCCACTCCCTGATGAATATCCCTTACGCCCCTCGTCGTCTCTTACGACACCCACGGGAAGAGTTGAGTGCTGCAAATTCTTAGCTGGTACCACACGGCACAAGAATAGAAGTTGGTGCTGTAATCAAGTTACCTTGACGGAAGCAAAGAACTGCAGATGCTCCTTGACGGACAGCAGGTCGAACAGCACGTCCTGCTGCGGACACACGCCCGTCATCTGACGGATCTCCACCATGTCGTTTGGATCCCTGGAGAAACAAACACCATCATGACAATGGGTACTCAACGTCATCAGCCTTTAGTAGTCCACTGCTGGTCATAGGTCTACTCTAATAAGGGCCATTGCGCCCTGTCTGCCGTATGCAGAAAATTCGTCGAGAACAATTCGTCGAACACAATTCGTCGAGAGCAATTCGCCGAAACCACAATTCTACGAAAACACAATTTGCATAATTGTAACATACTCTTACTAACCTAACCTGAGTTTTCGGCGAATTGTGTTTCCGCAAATCGCGTTTTCACCCGCGTTAAATCCGTATGCACATTTCTTAAATATATCCTATGTTCACCAGGGAACACTATCCCCGATGAACATAGGGAAGCTAGCGGTGAAAGAAATCCATTACTTTCGGACCCTTATCAATACAATCAAAAAATAAAACCTTTAATTAATATTAGTATAGAATAGATAATTACATTTACATTTAGCCACTCACCTAACATCCAGCCCATAGATATAAGCAGTGCCAGCAGTGGGCGCCGTCAGCCCCGTGAGTATATTGAAGAGTGTGGACTTCCCGGCGCCATTGTGCCCCAACACGGCAGTTATCTGGCCCTCGTATATAGACAGGTCTATGTTGTCTATGGCCTTGACCTCCGCGCGGCGACAGTGCCGGAAGGATTTCTGGAGGCCTACGATACGGATCGCTTCTTGGTCTTGCAGTTCTCTGAGGAGGGGCATTTCGAATCATATCAAATCACATCATATCAATAATAATATGGGAAATAGTAGACCGCGTTTGATCGATACAACACGAGTAAATTGTTGAAAAGAAAGTACAAGTAACGAAAAATTATTCGAATGTTACTTGACTACTTTTTTTATATTTTTTTTATTTAGCCTGTTTCGTCCCACTGCTGGGCAAAGGCCTCCCCCAAATCTTTCCACTCAGTGCGGTCACGTGCGATCTCCCACCAATCTCCGAGGAAGGCGTTAAGGTCGTCTCGCCAGCGCTTTCTTGGCCGACCTCGCCCGCGGCTTTCTTCCTGGACCCAGGGTGTTGCAGCATTAGCCCACCTCTCGGGGTGCATTCGGCTAATGTAAAGTAATAGCTGGGGTCGTTTGACGGTGGTTCTCCCGGAGATTCTTCGCACCCCTGACCCCAGGGCTGGCATGGCACCCGTCAACACCAGGACAGCCGCTGGAGTCTACTTGACTTGACTACTACTTGACTTATTTACTTTGTACACTTCCTCTATCTGTTCCATTGCCTTTCCTAAAACCCTAAGGCGCGCTTAACCCTGACAAAGAGTTTTCTACTCTTTGCCAGGGTTAAGCTCGCCTATATCGCCATATCTTATTACTTAAATTAATTATTTCTATCTTTTACTTTGTGTGTACTATACAGAATTAAAGTGTTGCAAGGATATAGACCTGAATTTGTTAGAAACCTCTATTTCCACGAAGCTGTCCCGACGAGAAAAGTTTTTACTGAGACTTTGATTAGAGAAGCTAATTCTGTAAATTTTCTCTGTTCTAAAATAGCGACAAATCATTATTATAGTCTGGTTAAGGTTTCATTTCGACAAAACCGAAGAAGATAAAGACAAAAAGGTTTATAACTAACTTGGGCACTGGTTCTATGTCCTTGTTGTGCGCGTCGCCGTTGGAGTGGAAGTGGACAGCCGACACGCGGCCGCGCTTGCCGCGCCCCGTCCAGTAGGAGGGAAGTAGACAGAACCACGGCTTCTGCTTGATGCCGTATTCACCTGGAACGAATAAACTTCTGTAGAAGGGCTTTCTTTTCCCATCGGCAGGAGAATTGCGAATGGCGAAATCTGCCTGTCAAGACAGCATTGATGGAACCCATAGAGATTGTTCGATACATCGATTACGTAGGTATATAAACAGCATAAGCAGAGCAGTTTGGCCTCGTGCCGCGCGCGGACCGCGCGCCTACAGAGAGGTCAGTGCATCACCAGCAGCCATTCAAACCGTACTCATTCCATCATTTTAGTCGTAGTTTTATACAACATAGCTATTGTTTTTATACTCGACTTTGATATCAGCATCCAGGGAAGTGATTCCTATATGGATAGAGTGGAATAATGATAGCAGTAATGAGGCGGGGGTTGCCTCTCTTTTAGCACTTTGCCCTACATTTAGTGCACTTACTGGGTATGACGGCGTCCAGCCAGTAAGCTATGAGTGCGTACAACACAGTGTCAATGGCCATCATGATGAGGCTGCCTCCGAAGGGCACGCCCGGCCCGTTCCACAGGTTCTCGAAGGTCACGCCGACCCCGGCCATATCTAGGACTAGGGCCTGGAAAAAATAATGTTCTTTATGAACATTTGGGACTTCAGATTCGTCACCTGTGATATCTTAAATAGAGATTTATAATATCTATATTAGTAAGTTTTAAATTTAATTTAAAAGGTATGTCATCATCATCATCAGCCTATATAAGTCCACAGCTGAAACATATCCCTCCCATAATGAGTGCCATAGCACCCAGTCTTCAGCTTGCCAACTTCATTGATTTTTAAAGTTGAAAGAAAGAAATATAATTATGACTATGAAATTAAACTTTCATACAGTATCTGGTGACATACCTTGTCCATAGCGAGTGCGTATGCGCTGGAGCTGATGAGGTTGACGAACCAGAAGGCGAGCGAGTCCGCGTTGGACACGAACAGTATCTGGTGACATACCTTGTCCATAGCGAGTGCGTATGCGCTGGAGCTGATGAGGCTGACGAACCAGAAGGCGAGCGAGTCCGCGTTGGACACGAACAGTATCTGGTGACATACCTTGTCCATAGCGAGTGCGTATGCGCTGGAGCTGATGAGGCTGACGAACCAGAAGGCGAGCGAGTCCGCGTTGGACACGAACAGTATCTGGTGACATACCTTGTCCATAGCGAGTGCGTATGCGCTGGAGCTGATGAGGCTGACGAACCAGAAGGCGAGCGAGTCCGCGTTGGACACGAACACCTGAATGAAGTACAGGCCACTCATCAGGTTCACTGCGAAGCTGCCTACGATGCCGGCCGTCTGGGGAGATAGAGAATTATCTAATTAGAGAAAGTACTCATCAGACATGAAATGTTCGGTAGGAATCGGTCACTTTCTCGCTTCGATATATGTACAATGTACTACAATGTGTGTGTGTGTATTTTCTTCCCTTTTCCCCTGCCAGAAGTTAATTTCTAGCATGAAACCTGATTTTTTCGTAGTATTTTTGAAAGTAAAGACTTACCCTGGATTTATCGAAGAAAGGAGTCAGCATAAACGCAAACGTGATGATGGTGAACCCGAACAGCAGCATCATGAGGAAGATCAGCACGTACGAGGAATGCTGGAACACCTGGAGAACACATTGTCTTTAGAAGAAACAGCAATACAGCCTATGTTAGTCGACTACTACTATAAATATGTATACTTTACTATTACTAGATACCATTATACAATAGTATTGTTATTATTATAATTTGACTGTACATTATATTATTAGTTGTATGTACCTTAATTTTTAATATTGTAAATTTCTTTATCTGACTATCCAATGGTGGACATAGGTCTCCCCTAATGAGCGCCATAGCGCCCTGTCTTCAGCTTGCCGCATCCAGCATCTCCCTGTAGTCTTTCGTCACCCCACCTGGTCGGACTGCGTCCTACACTACGTTTAACGAGTTTCTAGCTACCTTTAAAGTGAAGAGAAGGACAGTGCTGACAAATGAAAGGATCATGACGAAAACCGCATAGATCAGGAACCAGGAAGCCCTGAAACAAGAAACAGACATCAAAGTCTTAGCCAATTATGAAAAACCAGGCTCGTGTTTAACCCGGTCACATTTATAATATTAGAATCTGAATCTAACCCTGTATGCATAAAATCACAATAAATGATATGAATATGAAAGAGCCCACTCACCAATAGACAGAATCCCTCAGGCCCATGATCCTCATGCCCTCGCGTATCTTGTGCTCCTTCTCCGCCACGACCAGCATCAGCAGGTAGGTGATGAACTGGCTGAGCGTCATCACCATGTACATGGGCATGATGACGCGGAAGATGACCAGCCAGTCGCCCGTGTGCTGCTTCTTGGGGAACTGGCGCAGGTCGATGCGCGGGGGTGGGATGGCTGCGTTCGTGTCCGACTGAAGAGGACAGAAAAATAAACTGTACAATTTCATAAGTGGTAATAATGGTGGATTGCGTAAGCGGTTTCTGCGACGCACTAAACAAATGATCCAAAAGTTTCAACGTATTTGTTTTGTTGGAGCTCACACTATAGGTATTTGTATCGTCGAACCTTGATCAAATGTGTCATCAATGTGTCACAACACATGAAATTTTTTTTATTTACCTGAAAGACATGAAGCTCCTATTTTCACACTTTACAGTGCTTACAAGAACTTCTTTCCACAGCCTTTCATTCGGCTATCTTTGGTTATTGTGTAGTATGGTAAATTAAAACATTTCAATTCGATCAACTCTGCGACCCGCACCTGCATAGTTACATCCAATTGCAATATAAATTATATTTAACAAAACTATCCGCATGGTCGCCAGACACCAAAGATAGTTGGCCTACCACCACCGAAAAGCAAGGTTCAAGAATTAGCTTCAGAACTTCATATTTAGGCTCAACTGACACCAAAAGAGCGTCGAAGCGCAGCGAAGCGTAGCGCAGTTTCAGTGTCATATGAATTGTAACTTTATTTTCATTACAATAAAACTTATTATCGCATGAGAAACTCGAACGAGTCGAATTCGATAATAAGTTTTATTGTAATGAAAATAAAGTTAAAATTCATATGACACTGAAACTGCGCTCCGGTTTGGTGTGAGTTGAGCCTTAGAGCTCATTCATGATCTACCCTTATTTTTTGTCTTTTGCCAATAACTGCCCAACTAACATTTTGGTGTCAATTACAGTTTTTATTATAACTTTTGTCAGTTTAATTGAGTTATAATTATCTCAGTTCTGACTAATAACGTTATAAAGGAGTTAGAAAATAAATTAAGCTCCAATAGTGGTTCTAAAACTTTAATGAACGATGTTATACAGCTTTAAGAGTTAGAACAGTTCTTATTACAGCAAGTATAGTTAAGATGTTATAACTTTAACCTGTTTTTAGCACCTAAATCTATACAACAGTGTTCATTGACTCTCGTCAACACTTATTGTTGATTATTTGTTACAGTGGAGTGTCTTAGATGTCTTTAGGTATTATATTGACTATAAGGTGCAGACATGGGTTGTACAACAGAGTTTATCAAGAGTGTAAAAGACACAGACACTAAAAGTCTTGAAAAACTCATTTATGTAGTTTCAAGCTGTAATGTTAATTTTATTAATGCTTATTGTGTTGAGCAGATACATTTTAAAGGCATCGTAAAAGTAATGGTGTTAGACAAAACATGTATGGATCGCTATTATCACTCGGAGGCAGTCTTGTACGAATCGAAAAAAAAAAATAACAATATATAATATAGATTTGGTTCGCTCGGTTAAATTACTTTAACCCAGTTATTAATTTACATTAAAATGAAACGATTGCAAACTTGGAGTAAACAAAAGCTAGCAGGTGCAGTGAAAAAAAGGATTCGACAGGAATGCCAATTTTTTTGGATTATATTAATAATGGTACAAACGACACAAACACATCACGTAGTTGTGATGATATCCGATTAGATTCTGATATTCCAGTAAATTTATATTATATATTCCAGTTATTAAAACATTGTTTTTTTTTGTAACTGTCTAATACTTGCAGGTTTTGATTACCTATTTCGTTGAAGAACCCTAATCTAGTTCGTAAAATGCTGAGCCGGTAATATTGTCTCGGCTAAATTAAGTGTAATAATGTAAGTCTATTAAAGCACTGTTATGTGTAGTAAAGACTGCACAACATTCTTCACTAAAGATGTTGTAACTCAAAATGTGTAATATAGCTTTAATTTAAGTTCGCCATTGTTCTGGTAAACTATAACCTATAAATTGATTGGTTTATTCAATATTTGACAATAAAATACTTCATCATATAAGTTACTTTTGTCATTTCATTGTTGCCACTTAATTTAATAAGCCACTGGCTAGGAATCAAAAATAAAAAATAATACAAATTTGAGGTTCCTATTTTATGCTTCATAAGTTTTATTTGAAATCTTTATTAAATCGAGTGCGCTTTAAAATTGAGATGGGAAACATAGTATACACTGACCGTAAAATCTCAATGCCAGATTGTTTTCACTTCGCAAATAAAAATAACTCAAGTACTTACTTACTTTATTAATCCTTGGCCATTCGGTGATTGTCAAATAATAAACACCCATATCATTCGTACGCTAAAAAGTACCATAGACAGTTTGTTAATAAATACTCAAAAGAGACTTTTAGAAAACTATTACGCGTCAAAGTGTCAAACAACTATTTTTAAAAGTTCTAATAAAGTTTTAAGTGGTTATATTATTCTTAGCCGACGTTTTTATGTTACCTCTAGTGTTGACCAACCCATCTACAAACACAGTAATACCGGTTGAAGTATTAGCTGAGTATGAATAATCACCTTTGTGCAGGTTCTATAACACCTTTGTACCACTGCTCTACAGGCTTCCTGTAACCTTTACCTTTAAAATCGTGGGCCTCTTTCGTGGTTATAAGTGTCTTAGAACACTCTATAACTCCACTGCTAAAGGTATTATTAACACTTTGATACTTGAAGGGAACCGATATACGAATTATATATAGGTTGTTTTAACGCTAGTGTGCTAGTTGGGTGGTAAATCTGCCAATAAAAACTTACTCGCTGTGCGTTCAGTTACTCCGTGATCATGGCGCATGAAACTGTGCCGAAATATTGAATAAATCAATAATCGAATCATAGTATATTTCACGTTTTAAATGACTTTTGTATAAAACTCACCTTGATCTTGACATAGTCGATCAAGGTCTGCAGCGCGAGGAACCCGGAGTAGTAGTACTGCAGCACCGGACAGGTCTCCTCGCTGTGCACTTCCGACAAGGGTATCAGCTGGCCGCCGCGCGACCAGTCGCTGGACCAGTCCTTCTGGCCCGTGCGCTCGCGGCAGATCGCGGGGGAGGTGAACAGCACGCGGGTGGAGGGGGTGCCCGTGTGGGAGGGGTTCGTGCGGATCGTGTATCTGGAACAATCAAGTTGGTAGAATCAATTATGTTGGTGTATTCAGGAGATACCTACTTTAGTGGCCTTCCTTGGATTTATTTTAAATAATAAATAAATAAATAAAAATCTTTATTTAACATTAAGCACACATTTTGAGTCGAAGAAGAAGAGTCTATTATAACTGTTTCTATGTTCGGCTGTATGTATGTTCGAAGATATCTCCGTCAATTATGGACATGAATTGATTTTGAATGTAAAGAACATTCAAAATCGGTTCATGTCCATAATTGTTGTTATAGAGTCCGACGTGTCCAATAAAAAATGTATTTCCGAAGTATTAGTATTTATTCCACAATACTTAAATTACCAGATTTATTAACCAAATAAATACTTCAAGTGTAAAATTAAGGGATTCGAAGACGGTTTTTAAGTTTTTCAAAACAATCAAATTGTAGAAAGGGTTTTTTTAAATGGGAATAATTTTATTGTAATTGTTATGTCAGCCGGAAACATTTGCCGAAAATCTATTTGGAAAACTAAAACATGGTTTATAAGAGGATAAAGGCGACTGGGCCCACAAAGGGAGCTCAAGACAAAAGACAACGTAAACAAAACACTGCTTCATCCGATTGTCACACTTTACCGTTAGTGCGTAAGCTCACCATAGTAGGCATATCTTTACTAAATGACCCGATGATAACCCTTCGGCCGCGTACGAAACTGGAGGTTCGTAACCAGTTACTGTACAAGAAATACCCGGTCGTCAGCTTTAGCTTTAGACTTTTTTTCAGAGAATATACCTGAGAGGTTCATTAAGGTTGGTGGGATCCGTATCAAAGACCACAGCGATGGGGAAGTTCCGTGTATCGAAGTGGTAGGCGTCGTTCAGGTCCGTGGTGTTGTTGTACGGGAGCCAGTAGATCGGCGCCTGACCCGAAGAGAGAAGCATCTCGTTGATGTTCTGGAGGAAACCCTGGAAGACAGACAACAGATAAAAAGATGAAAGTGATGTATGAGCAAGACTCATCTTGCCGTTTTCTCGTCGTGTAGATGTAGATGCTTAGAAAAATGGAAGTGGAATAAACAGTTCCTGAAGCTAATACCTAATATTTGGAGATACCCATAAATCGGTAACAATGAAAAAAAGCACTTATAGTTTTCTGTTCAACGTAATTTTGATGGGATACGCTTTGTAAAAATTTCGAAGTCGACTTCTCAAACAGACTTTAGAGAAAATTTAATACCGATTTTTGTAATGTATTGTATTAAGTATATTATGTAATATGTAAAAGCTCTGCTTAGCTAGATGATGCTGTGTGGATTGTCCAGCATTATTTATTTAATTGTTATGCCATACAATCTATCTATTTGTCCAGTTGTACTTGGTTTACCTCAGTCCCGTTAGCGTTTGCCCAGTCCGCGACCACCGCCACCGTCCTGTTGTTCGGCAGCTCGTCCAGAGGGTGGATGCGCAGCAGCCGGCCCGGCTCGCGGACCTCCGGGAAGTTAGGGTTGGGGACCAGCATCTTCAGGAATATCAGCACGCCCAGAGAGTAGAGCGGGACTAGGACTTCCTGGAAACAGAAGATTGTGATGCTCAGTCGTCATAGTAAAGTGGAGAAACATCCAGCAAAAGAATTTTCACACAAGGACTCATATCGACTATAATAATAATAAGCCCGCAGCTTATGGCGAGATGTTGGTGAGTAGCGACAGTACGGGTACCGTGTGGTCCCGGGGAAGTTCCTGGTTCTCGTCTCCGCTTGCGGAGTGGCATCCCGAGAGAACCAGAACCCACCTCTTGCTTGCCTTCATTGGCCGGTCTGAGTGGAGTCGCGAGAGATGCATCTTATGATGTAGACTCGGGGGTGGAAGTGTCTAATGGCGTAACAGCGAGGAAACCCGCTCACGGGCAGTCTTCGTAATGGTGAAATTGGGGCCGAACCTCTCGACACCCCTCAGTCGTTTGCGCCGATGTTGTTCCTCTCCGGTATTTACGCCGGTTTTTTAAGGAAACCATCCAGCATTCGGCAAGCCACCGTCTGCCACTCTTAACATTTATGAGACTATGTTTGTTTCTGGCAGGCGTCCGCAATCTAGTTTGGACCTGAATGGCGTTATGTATATCCGATGATGATACTTACAGCGAGCGTCTTCCTCGTGTCTCTCTTCTTGAGCAGCAGGTTCCGGGTGACCGTGGCCCACAGCTGCGGCAGGAAGCGCGCCGGCGGCCGCGGCGGGGCTCCGCCACGCAGCGTGCTGCCGATCGCCGCCAGGGACCCCGACCCCCGGCATTTTCTGCAAACGAGATCTGTTAGACCGGCAAGACTTGCATTGGTCAAACGTCTGGCACGGAAAGCAAAAGCCACTATGCAAAGTGTCTGCCAGTGGAAGTTATTGATGGCTAATAGATACCTACTATCTCGAAGAACACAACAACAAAACGAACACTATTTCAAAATATCTGGCAGGACGTGGGAACTAACGAAAGTCTCTGGCTTTCAAGGAAATATCGTTTGATTGTTCCCCTAAGAACATTAGGTATATAAAATTCAGCTTTTGTACTATAGTTTGACCGAAACCGCTATACCGCTCCTTAGGAAAGTCCGGCGAGGTGGGGGGCGAGGAAAAACGAGCAAGAGTACGCGTTGACGGCAGACTGATGGATCGGAGCGACCGATATTTCCCCCCCGTCTCGCCGCTTGCATACCTCAGGCGCGGTACAGCGGTTTCGGTCAAACTATATGACAAAAGTTTAGTAGAAGTTCTTTATTTCTAATACTATCACGGCTTAAGTATTTTCTCCAAAAAAATATAGCTTTATACCATTCCTAACGAATTTTTGGTGAAAATTCTGCAACTTAGTAATCCATATCTGCCAAAGCCACTATGACCCAAATTTCATAATCGGTGAATGTCCTACCTGTATTGGAGGTTAGGTTAGGTTAGGAATAAATAACGAAGGTCTAACGGTCGCAGGTCCAGAAGCCTACATAAGTATATCTGCATTTGACCAATATTGAGATCAAATGCGGAAAACGAGAGTGCTTTATAACAAGTAAGGGTCGAGTTCATCATCGGTCGCGTCTATTCGGTCAAATCAGACCGGCCACATTACGCGTCTAGTCATTTCGAACAGTCTGCACACAAACGATCTCTGCTGATGTTACGCCTAGTCTGAATGTATCAATCGTAACGTCGACCGACTATACGTTGACGGAAACGGTACAGATCCTGTACGCTAGAAGCACTAACACTACATCGGTAAAGTGCGACCGCCCTAACGCAGGAAAATTAAATATCAATAGAATACCTGATCGTTTATTGTTGCCAAGTTACATGCAGCTGCACAATCAACTGGGCGAGGCATAAAACGAGCGTGCAAGCCACGGGTGCAGTTCTAAAGTTATAAATGCAACGACGACGTCGCCGCGCCCTGTAGTTTGATTTGCCCTTGACTCGGCCCTGTATCTTAACTATGGGCCACTAGCAAGTTAAGGTCGCAATTAAAGTGGCAATAATTTCCCTTTTTGTGTGAAAAGGGGAACTAACAAAATATCAGATATCAAAATGCTTTTTTTCCTTTGGACCTTACCGGACTCGTCACAAAGTTCATAATTCTACGAAATAAACTGATCACTCAGAGTTTTTGTTCACTTCAATCTTTTTGAGTGAAAGTAATAAGAAAACATTTACATTTTTAGATTGTTAGTTTTCGAGTTGGAGCAAATATTGTCCTAAGCTTTTTTATCTTCTAGCTAGATAATCTGAAATTTTGTAATAAGCCTTTTTACAAAGGATTACCTATAGGTAATGTTTGTTTTGATTTATTTATTGATATTTTTTTAGGTCATTTAATAGGTAACTGATTTGGTTTTATCTAGTTCTGGTACCTACTCTGAGGTAAATCACCGACATCATCATTATCAGCTTGTGCATGTGTACCTTAGGATTACTTGTAGCTTGTGACTCACAGGAATGCGACACCGCCTTAAAACTTAGATACTATAATTACTAATATTAAGTATTTTGTTTATTTACTGGCTGACGTCACGGCAGCAACCCTGCCAAATGAGTTTCTCTAGTCGCTCGGGAAATGCGGACATTTTCACTGTTTGCCAAATCGAACGCAGAGTTTGGCAGTTTATTATAGAGCCGTCCTTAGCAGTTGCTTTCCGTTCTACTTTTTGTTAGAAATATTTTTGTGAGGACTGTTTCGCGAAAATTACCTAACGTAACCTACCTATCTTATAAAACTTTTGAAACTATCATGGTTATTAATACTAAAGTCATTTAAAACGGGATATTTACCATGATTTGATTTTTGAGTTATCCAATATTTCGGCACAGTTGCATGCGCCATGTCAGTTACTCCGTGATCATGGCGCATGCAACTGTGCCGAAATATTGGATAACTCAAAAATCAAATCATGGTAAATATCCCGTTTTAAATGACTTTAGTACCTATCTTATGTCTATGTAAGTCTATTATAATGTTTGTAAATTTTTAATGTAGGTATTGTGGTATGTAGTGGAGGTATTTGTTTTCTCTTTTATCTATATATTTATCAAGTACCACCGTCTATTTTGTTCCTTCATGTCCAGTCCATCCTAAGGTTGCCTGGAAGAGATCGCTCTCAGCGATAAGGCCGCCCTTTATACTTCCTTTATTCTATTGTTTATTCCTGTATTATTTTCTGTTTTGTGTGGCATAATACATAATTTTCTATCTATCTATCTATCTACCTATAACGGTAAGTGCAGGTACCACGTTTGCGAAGGATTTTATATTATTTGTATAGTCAGTTCGATCTTTCAAGGTTTTCTCACAATAAGTTTATTATGTTGTTATCCAATTTGAATATAAAGGGTACATTAAGTTGTTACAATCTTTGACATTGCCATATTATATCATACCTACTGATGTCTATTGTGATCATTCTATAGGCAACCATCATCATGATCCTGTCAAGAACCTTATAGGTACTTTGCCAGAGCATCGTCAACTCAAACTCAGGTAATTTTTTTTAAGGTTTTTACAAGGAAGGCATCGCCTACCTTTTTCTACTCCTTATTTGTTTTATATTATAGGTAATGCATTATAGACAGGGCGCTATGCTCACTAGGTGAGGCTTATATGTCCAGCAGTGGACTGCTATAGGCTGATGATGATGATGACTCATCTGACAAGTCCATCCATTGTATTGTGCCGCACACTAGGTTTATTAACCCTTAATTACTCGCGTGGGGTGTTTAACAACCCAGCGACTGTTTGATCGTCTCTAGTTATTGGAGTTTCGAATTTACAACGCTTATTTTTAAATCTTTATCATAAATAAAAGCCTTATTGTGTATGTAAATCATAAATAAAAGTCTGATTTTGTATATATTTGGTAGTTTTTTCTACGCGAGTACTTATGTATGTTTTTATGCGCGAGTAACTAAGGGTTAAGGACAATTTTGTTGTAACTATAACAATAAATTAATTATAAATCGTCTACTCTATTCAGCCCGGGAAACCACACTCCTGATAAAATCCTATTTTCGCTTTTACCAAACAACCACTTCTGTTTCCTGCTATCAACATGAGGAGTAGGTAGGTACCTACCAAAGAGGAAGAAGTTTTATGTTCGGCTGTGTTTCTCCGTCGATTATGGAACGATTTTGAAAATTTTATTTTATGGAGAATGATCCCGAAGTGTGTTCTCTAAAAATATTTTCTCGAGGGATGCTATTTGTCTCGAAAAACTTAAATAGCAATGTAAATCAAAGGAATATGAAGTCTATTTTTAGTTTTTCAAAACAATCAAACTTTTTTGAATGTGTATGTATGAAATCATTTTTAACATTCAAAACTCAACCAGTCCACTTGCCCATTGGGTCACCCGACCAATCAATGACCGCAAAGGTCCACTTCCGTTACCAACCGGAAGCAGCCCCAGACAGCGGAAGGCGCGGCGCCGGACCCTGCCTCTCCCTACCCTAGCTACCCCTCCACTACCCCTAGTGCATAGGGTGTCGAGGGTGTCGTGGTAACTTGGGGAAGTCATTATGCAATCGATAGTGCGTGTGGCTAGATTTGATTTTGTGACAAGTTGAGTGTTTATGGGAACGTTCGTTGAGTGTTCACGCTGTTTGCACTCTGTGGCAGTTCCCCTCCGGGAATTGGTAATTTGTGCAGAACATTACCTGAAGACCATTTAAAACACGTCATTTTTTAACTTTACCATTAGGTAATATAAAAATAATGGCAAAAAGTCAAAGAGAGGGCGATATGTTCAAATAATCTTAGATTGCATTTATGAAATTAACTCTACCTCTAAAATATATATCTAAACATACGTAGTTAATTTTATTTATTTGTTTATGTTCTTGTTTAATTATAGATTATTATTATTTCGTAACAAGCTGTACCTACTTGTGAATCCATAAATGTAGTTTCTCTCTTTCTTTCTTTCTTTTCTTTATTTTCTTTCTAAAATACATTTTAGAGACTACTTCGGTCAAACACTAAAATGGTGGTACATACTTCACTACATATGTAGTATAAAACAAAGTCGCTTCCCGCTGTCTGTGTATGCCTAGATCTATGGTTAGATCTGTAAAACTATGCAACAGATTTTGATACGATCTTCTTTAGATAGATTGATTCAAGAGGAAGGCTTATAAACCATTTAACAAATAGATTTCCAAGCGGGCGAAGCCGCGGGGCGCAGCTAGTTTATTATAAAGTAAGAAAATACAAGTTACATTTTCCGTATATCGCTGGGTAAGTAGACGAAAGCACAAACACCAAGAATGCCTAAGCAGTTCGCGCTACGCCGAACTTACCGTGCCCTGCCCATGGCCGACTGAAGGCGGGCTGTGACGCGCGCCTCTGAACACAAAGTAACGGTAACCTAACCTTAGGAAACCACCCTGGCAATTATCATTACCAACCTACCACTACCCATAATCTACACCTAGGGCCTTGATAGCTTGATACTAACATACATACAATATCAAAGTTGCCTGGGAAATTGCTCTCAGCGATGAGGCCGTTTTTTGTGCTGTTTGTTTATTTAGATAAAATATTTTTATCTTTGTGAATTTTTAGTACAGTAAAGTGATCAAAACGAATGATTTTATTTTAAACCGTCTTATTTTTTATTTTATGGAAATTTTCACCGATTTCTCCGTCCATTGTAGACAAATTTTATCGTACTAATGATATAAGATATTCGTATAATATAATTCGATAATAATAAATCGAATACTATAGATAGAAAATTCTTTATTGCACTTGAACTATAAACTATGTACAGTAACAACTTAAAAATTAAGTACAATTGGCGGTCTTATCGCTCAAGAGCGATCTCTACCAGACAACCATGGATGGATAGGATCGTGGACAGTACCAGGGATCTGTGTGCTTGTAAGGTATGGGATATTATAAATAAAATACTTATAGTACTTACATAGAAATATACTACATATATATCATAAAATATACACTATTATATATTTTATATATATCTTATACTATAGATAAGAACGATCCCGCAATAACAACATGATTCCCTAAGGATTAGCATTTGTTCCGCAAAACTTAAAAAAGATAGTACCCATTATATTAACGAATAGTTGCTTAAACGTAAGTTTTTACAAAACAAATCAAATGATTAAATAATTGGTACCTACTCTGTTTCCATAAGGAGATTACGATTTATAGCCCCGACTTTACACATTATAATATACATTTATTATGTATTTGTATTACATTATATTATATACTAGCGGATCTTCCCGACTTCGCACGTTTTTAGTACGGATCACTAACTTTTTTGAAAATATAAGTTAGCCTATGTTCACCGGGGATAGTGTAGCTTCCCAACGGTGAAAGTTCAATACAAACAAACAAAAATCAAAACTCTTAAATAAATCTGAAATGATTTAGTTATTAATAATGATTCCATGTATAAAATCAAGCGCTATGATATACGATACAAATAAAAGGTATTTGTTAGTTCTGTCTGATTGAGCATTCTGGCCAAGGACTAAAATTGCTCAGTAGGTAATGTTCTTAGACGCCGGAAATGTCACGGTCAGAGTAGACCGTTATTGAATAAGTTCTTTTGTGACAGACTAACTGCCGTTTAAGTCAGTGAGTTATTATGAACGGTGACGTAAGGTTTACTATTCGCCCACGATGTCGTTCGCGTGGGCTTTCTCATTGGGACATTAGCCACAAGAACATTCTATGTATGTTTCAGATTTGGCTAATATTGAATTCAGCGGTAATCTATGCTGATATTTAAACAAAATGTTCACTACATAGTATAAAACATAGTCGCTTCCCGCTGTCTGTCTGTCCCTGTGTATGCTTAGATCTTTAAAACTACGCATCGGATTTTGATGCGGTTTTTTGATAAGTGATTCAAGAGGAAGGTTTATCAACCATTTGTTTTCAACGCGGGCGAAGTTGCGGGGTGCAACTAATTGTATAAAAAACAAAGTCGGGTTTGTTCGAACACTTATACATACCTCGAGAACGGCTGGACCGATGTTCATGGTGTTTTAGTTTGTTATATAGCTCTCCGTCTCGAGTAGCAGAATAAAAACATTAGAAAAATTACGAAAAATAAAACATTTTCCTATACAATGTTCATGGGTTTTGTAACGCGAAGTTCGCCGGGTCAGCTAGCATATACCCATAGTTTCACCATATTCAGTTCCATAAAATAGTCAAACTAAAAATCCAGAAACATATTAATTGGCATCTATCGTGGGACATTAAAAAGCAAATCATCATTTTGATCACTCGTGTACGTGTGTATGTAATGATCTCAGTTGTGTTTTTCTAATTTACAACAGCAACTGGCAAGATATTCCTGTAGAGATCCATAGCGGTATATTAGGAGCGGTGCCAAGAGCGAGTCGCCTGCCAGTCTACTGGTGGCCGAGGTTTTATCTCCCGGCTTTCCTTTTGCACATAGAAACTTCAAGGTTCAATTCCAAGGTTTGAAAGAGGTCGCACGTGGCAAGAGAATAATTTAAAAATAAATAATGGACAATTCACAGCATATTATCCTACTAATATTATAAACGCGAAAGTTTGTAGGTATGGATGGATGTTTGTTTGTTACTCTTTCACGTAAAAACTACTGAATGGATTTAATGAAACTTTACAATAATATTGCTTATACATCAGAATAACACAAAGGCTACAATTTATAAAGATATATTGTATATTTTCCAAAATATATATCACCACGCGGGTGAAACCGCGGGGCGCGACTAGTTTAAAAATAAATAATGGACAATTCACAGCATAATCTCAATTTCTACGTTTTCAATGTTTTCTCAGTAACTAAAGATTTATGAGTGAGCATAGATTTTCTTTTCATCAATAACCTGCTCTACCGTTGTTTTTTCGAGAAATTTTCAGAGGTAAAACTTTAATGGTTAAATTCCTTCTCTACCGTACTTTGTAAAAAGTATGGGTCAAAGATTAATATCTATACTATCTTTGACCCGATTATTTTACGAAAAAGTTTAAGGTTGCCTGGAAGAGATCGCTCTCAGCGATAAGGCCGCCTTTTATTCTAATTTTTATATTTCTGTGGTATAATAAAGTGTTTTCTATCTATCTTATGCATAAGTAAATACTTTTTTCAAAAAAATATATACAGTTCAGGGACTTAGGGACCCTGTGTAGGTTGTCAAATAACGGAGGTACTAACTAAAGGAGTCGATTTACTTATAACGAGTCGCGAGGAGAGTCGAGTAGTGTCGGGTAGTAATGGGAAAGTATCGACAAACTGTAATTGGCCGCGTGACGTCATTATTTGAGAGGGGTCCTACAGGATACTGGCAAAGGAAAATGAAGGTTCAGTCAGTGTTTATACGATCCAAAAGAAATTGGAGTAATGGTGTAGCATTTATTACTGTCGTCACCCTGACATATTCGTTAGTGATACAAGCGAATTAAATTGAGCCCCGTGTTGGGTGCCCGTTATCAAATATTCTAAAGAAAATGTATTTTTTATGTGTATGACTAGGTATTGTATTTTATAACCAATGACATGCTCGCTGACAGCCCCTCGAAAGGCTTATTCCCAGAGGTCCACGACTCTATTGTTTTCAAAAAAGTTAGGTTCATACATCGTTTACCAGCGGGTCCACGACATGTTAAAATGACTAATATTTGCTTTCCCACCGGGTCCATGGAATTGTTTGGTACAGTTAGCAAGAAACACTTCGATAAAATAGGATAAATATTAGTTTCTTATAAAAATACAACTTAGACGCCATCTTATCAAAACCCTATAAAAACAACCAAACTCGCAAATGTCATCCAATTATAAAGAAACCTATGTATTTGTAGCCTTAAACCCAAAAGTAGAATACCTAGAAGTGAGACACTTGTTTAAATGTCATGGCTATGACGAAACTATGTAGATAGGTATGTAGGTGGTACCTACATTGAATAACAAAGCAAGTGAGTGTCGTTTCATAGTTTCTTTATACCGACGACCGATGTGGCGCGGTGGGCGAAGGTCCGCTTGCGACGCAGGAGGTTGCGGGTTCGATTCCCGCCTCGGAACAATTGTGTGTACGATCTGCATATATTTGTTCCGGGTGTTCTGGTCGTTTTCTATATATAATAAAAAATATCTATCTATGTAATGTATTGTATTACGTATATCAGTTATCTAGTACCTATGACACAAGCTCTGCTTACCATGGTGCTAGATAATGCTGTGTGAATTGTCCGGCATTATTTATTTATTATTTATTTATTTTATTTATTATAAAATACTAGCGGACCTTCCCGGCTTATGTTCACCGGAGATAGTGTAGCTTCCAAACGGTGAAAAAAAAATTCAAATCGGTTCAGTAGTTTCGAAGCCTATTCATTACAAACAAACAAAAAACAAACAATAATATTAATATAGAAGACAAGCGTAAAAGACTGACGTAACCAACATTTAGCAATCAAATACGCAAAACTAAACCATCGAGTTCTGGATTACCTAAAGTTGGCCAACTTGGCGCGCGTCCCGAAACCCATGACAACATGACCCAATAACTTAAAGAGCAGACTTCGCTACCTAAACTTGGAGGATGCGGGTAGGCAGGGATTTGTACGCGTAGTTTATTGCTAGTTTTATTCGCTCCGTTTTTATGAGTCATATTTTTATGAACTGGACATGGAGTAAACTACTTCCTCACATTTCGGTTCTCAGGGTAATTGGAACCTTGTGACATTACAAGCATTAATAATGTTTCTTTTTTATTTTGATTTGTGTCAGAAAAATACAGAATTCAAAATATAGTAATTATGTACTTAACAAAATGTGGGTTACAAAACTGATGATAACTTGTTTGAAAACATCGTCAATGTCGAAGATATTCTATACTTATGTACCTTTTAAAAAAAAGATATGCAGTAAAGTAAAAGTAAAGTAAAGTAAAAAATCATTTATTTCTTTAGGCTTACAAAATAAGCACTTAGACAAGTCATATTTTATATACAAATTATTATCAAATAAAATTATTTTACTGTTAACTTAAATTTTTTGTCCACTAGTAGTAAGAATGCAAATCTATTGACTCGAAAAATATTGGAACTAACGAGAGAAAATTTATGAGTAAATATGTAGTTATTATTTTATTATAAATCGAGGGCATGACTCCTTTCACCACTTTTCTCTAAATCGTAGTTTAGGACATGGCCATCCCCGCCCTTCTCAAAAAACCACCCTGTTTATGTATCGGTTTACGTGATCAAAAGCCAAAAGAAAAAAAAAACAAATCTTATACCAATACAAATCCTTATAACATTTTATAAAAATGTAAATCCAGTGTAGGTTGTACATTCAAGACCCTCAAGGGCTTTGTACTTTGTACTTTGACGAGGTCAGAGTTCACTCACCCCTGGCATACTGTCAATCAAATGTAAAATATCTACACAACTTTCAAATAAAGTTAAATACCTAGTAGTAAACTCAAAATAACGGGATATTTACCATGATTTGTGTTATTTAGTTTTTCCAAAATTTAGGCATGCTTCATGAATGATGACGAAAAGAATCTCATGCTGCCAAGTCTGGTTCTTAGTTGTCTGGTAGAGATCGCTGTTGAGCGATAAGACCGGCAATTGTAACTTGTTATTAAAATTTTTATTTAACATAGTTCTTATACATAATCTAAGTGTGCAATGAAGTATTATCTATCTATCTATTCTTATTAGTATCGACCAAACATAGGTAAATATCTTGTTAGTCATGTATGACTTTCATGTAGGTACTATGATAGTTTTAACACATTTTTTTTTTCGCGATTTTTTTTCGACGACTGCGATCTTTTTTTTAACCTAAGTCATTCGTGCTGCCGCTCTACGCAGCGGTTGTGTTGCGCCGCACATGCGTTTCGTTCGAAAAATATTACGGCTGTGCTGAGTCACACAAATCTGTATTTTCTCAGCCGCTAAGCTAGTGTGGATTTACGCATATCAGTCACTTGTAGAAAACACATACCGTGTGATTTCAGCAATCAAAGTATTAAGTAACAAGGTAGTTTGTTTAGAAGATTTGATTTCTTGACCGTCTCTTGCGTCTATATGCGCTGGCTTCCACGTAACGATGACGTGTGGACGCGTCAGCTGGCCTGAGTCCAAGAGTGACTGACAGACGCCAGCTGATGACGACGTCACTGACTGGGCTCAGTCCAAAGTACAAGACAACATATTCACAACAAAGTTCACAGACGACATAGTAGCGGTCGCAGGGAGTCGAATATGGAGGGTAAGGGACCGCTATTTGATAATAATCATAAATTGAAAAAATAATCATTACAATATCCCTCAAACCGGGAGGACGACCTGCGAAAGACTGCAGGTAGATGATGGATGCGGCAAGCTGAAGACAGGGCGCTATGGCGCTCGTTGGGGGAGGCCTATGTGCAGCAGTGGACTAACATAGGTTGATGATGATGACTTAACATAATTAATTTGTCGTACATTTGGTCCAGCAGTGGAAGTTAGTGGGCTGATGCGTAATAAAGTTCACAATAACGAAATCATACTTTAGCAGTAGGGAATGCGGATGCGGTTTTATAGGTAGAGGGAGGTTGGGATCGGTTGGATCTTTTATGTATATATATTGTATATATTACTAGCGGCACCCCGCGGCTTCGCCCGCGTGTATATTTCTATTTGTCAAATAGTTTATAAACCATCCTCTTTAATCACTTTATCTATTATTAAAAAACCGCATCAAAATCCGTTGCGTAGTTTTAAAGATCTAAGCATACATAGGGACAGACAGACAGCGGGAAGCGACTATGTTTTACACGACTAAGACCAGCATTATTTATTTATATGATATAGGCCTCCTCTTCCTACGTCTATGGAAGAGCAATAGTCCTGTCCAGTGTTAGTGTGTGTCTGTCTTCCAGTGAGTAAGCTAAACCGAGGGGACACGCAAGTTTATTGATACTTATTATAACCGTAGGGGAAACCCGTCCAAAGTGGATACCCCAGGTAAAGCGAATTCCCTGGTACTGCAGAGAATGCATAGTTGTAAAGTTGGCTTATAACTAAAAATTTGATCAATATTATGGGCAAATGTTATATAATCCTGCAAGTCCTTTAAATAAAGACTGATTATAAATATTTGTTTTAATTTCCCCTATTATATCTAAACGACAATAATCAAAAACAGTTTAAGGTATTCACTTTACCCGGGTTTCCCCTAGATAAGGCTCATGGAAGCACTTCAGTCTGAAATCGCATGATAAGCGCAAAGCTTTATTCAATTTCAGCTTTAACAGTTAGCGTGATACGTTTCTAAGTCACCGTCGTCATTATTCTAGCCAAGGTCACCGATTGTCACTGAAGAACTGCTTGCTACTGCTAGAAATATTTTCCGACAAGCGATAAAAAGGTTTTCGGTTTTAAGCGACTCTGCAAACGTAGTGTATGACGTCTTCCGGCCAGCAGGGATGAAGAAATGCGAGACTGCACGCAGATTCGGGTACCGGGAGGTTGAATAGATGAGCGCTATGGCTCTCATTAGGGGAGGCTTATGTCCAGCAGTGAATTATTATATGCAGGTTGATGATGATGATAAAAAAGATTGTAGGTAATCAAATATAGAAAATTACCGAAGTACCAACCTACACTTCGCAATGTAAGTTTATTCAATACATACCTACAAAAAGTACTAACAGACTAGAGATACTCATTACTAGAGATTTTAACTTAGTTATATGGATCAGTTGGGCTACCTGTAGATTGTCCAAAGGTTGTCTGGAAGAAATTGATCTTAGCGATAAGGCCGCCCATTGTGCATCTGTATCTTTGTTCTTTACTGTTTTTGTTTTTCTGTGTTTGATGTGCAATAAAGCGTATTTGTATTGTATTGTAGGTATTGTATTGTCAACAGTCTGCATTTAGCTTGATTTGCGTAAAATTGTACAGATGAGACGTGTGAAATATGCTGGTAACATAGTGAGGCCAAATCTTTCGAGGGGAGACAAAGGGGTCCCAAGGGGGGTAAAATCAATTAATTAAATTAAGTTTGGTCTCTTATGAAAGGTATACTCAAGACACACCCAGAACAAATATCTGCAGATCGTACAAACATTTTTTCAGAGGCGGGAATCGAATCCGCTACCTCCTGTGTTGAAGGTGGAGCTTCGCCCACCGCACCACAGAAGTCGTCAGATATTTAAGTAGAAACTTTTCGATAAAAAAAATTGCAGAACTGAGCTAAAATTATGCCATAGGAGACCCCATAGCCTACACCTCGTAGCTACTTCAGTTTATCTATACTAATATTATAAAAAGGAAAGGTTTGATTTTTTGTTTGTTTGTTTGTAATGTATAGGCTCTGAAACTACTGGACCGGTTTGAAAAATTCTTTCACCGTTGGGAAGCTACACCATCCCCGGTGAACATAGGCTATAATATATTTTCATAAAAGTTAGGGATCCGTACTAAAACCGTGAGAAGCCGGGAAAGTCCGCTAGTGTGTGAATAAAGAAATGTAGAGAATACTTTTCCTTGTTTACAAATACAAATTAGTCACGAAATTTTTCAGTCAGAATAAAATCAGGAGTTGTTAGAAACGAAAGCTACTCAATGAAAAGGAATTTCAGCGCATACTAAGTGGTGTTACGATTATATTTTTGTGTTATGAAATTCAAATATATTTTTTTTAGTGAACTACCAACGACAGCGACAGATACACCACCGAAGGAGTTTGAATTTTCAAGAGGAAAACAAATGATGTTTACCATTAACTAATATATCTATAGCTAATATTTTATTTATTTATTTATTTTGAGCGATTATCGTCCCACTGCTTGGCAAAGGCTCTCCTTCCACTCCTCGCGATCCAACACCGCAACAGGCCATGATGGAAGATGTACCTCGAGCTCGTCACGCCATCTCATTCTGGGTTTTCCACGTCGTCGCCTCTTAGGGTTGGGTGGGCTCCACTGTGTGGTGGTCTTTACCATTTTTCTATATAGCTACACATCTATAAAAACTTTGTTTCGGAAACTATTTTTTTATATCAAGATATTTTGCGTTTATCTATGAATTCAGGAAGAGCATAGTACCTATGTATTCTATGCAATATATATATTATCTAATATATCTGGATAAATAGGCACGACATTAATAGACGCACTTTGATAATGCACGGAGTACCTAGCTCCATTTTGTCGCATCTGTACGTTGTTTTCGAAATGTATAAATATAATTTTATTTGATAATAATTTATATATAAAATATGACTTGTCTAAGTGCTTATTTTGTAAGCCTAAAGAAATAAATGATTTTTTACTTTACTTTACTTTGTAGTTATTACAATACAATATATATTTATTGCACCATCAATATAAAAAATAATAAAAAAATCTTAATACTAACTTAATTTAATGGCACAAACGGCGGCCTTATCGCCAACAGCGATTTCTTCCAGGCAACCTTTGGATGGATAGGATCGGTACGTATTAAAGCTGACGGTGTGGCGTAGTTATTGATAAGATAATTATATATATGAATTAATTATTATTATATTAATTATATATGTATATTGTTAAGTGAATCATAAAGCTTAAAGTTAGATTAAATGGTCCGATAGTGTAGGTACTGTGTCGGGGAAAAGGGTGCGGTGGCCACCAATATACTAAATGCCGGGGGTCGTAAATATAGGGGGTGAGAAGTTCAATAAACCGAAGCTTTTCATTGTCTTTCTGTGACAAACGCGTTAGTAAATAACCGCGTAAGTTCAACAGTATGTTAATATGTTATATTAACATACTAACAACATAATAACATATTTTGTATTAGCTTTTTACAATTCTAAATATTTTTTAAATTCATATTTACGTAATTTTTTTGAGAGAGTCCCTGAAAATTGGTTGTTTTTCGAGTCCCTGAAAATTGGTTGTGTTTTGACTCTTTAATTACAATTCTGACGTGAATGTTTCAAATGTTTTCGAATTCATTTGTTTTACTTAGCGATGAAGTATTTTTTAAACGACATCGAAAAAAGGTTCTATGTATTTATGGACCGATTTGGATGATTATTTTGCACAAGTAGGTACAGATAATGATTTGGATATATCCCATAAAAATTTAACGCCTGAGGGAATAGTATTTATCCAGTACAACTTAAAAAACTGTTTAAAACTAAGGGAATATACCTAAGTAGTTTTTCAGTTTTTTTGGAACTGTCAAATTATTTACCTTTCTATTTAAATATTTTAACTTGCTCTATGTTGGTACCATTTATTAGCCTGTTAGCATAAGGTTTTCAGGCTGTTTTATGAAGGTAAAAAGTACCGCAATTGGAATAGGTACTTAGGTGATTTAATGTGTTTTTTTTTAATGATTGGGCTGGTCAGTGGTGAAGAAAGGACACTTACGTTAGCTGTTCAGTGCTGGCCGGTGAGTCTCGTCCGTCCCGCATCGCCCCATCCCGATCAGTCATGCAAACACAATAGAGCACAGATCCTGCGGATAACAAGCACTGACACGATCACAGTAACATTTTTAACTGGCCGCTGGTTTTTTGTTAGTATTTCCCGGTTTTATGGTGCGCGGGCTAGCGGGGCGAACGCCATCTTGAATGGGAGAGCGCGCGCGCGAATTGCACTGGGGTGGCGAGTGGGGGAAATCTGCCGGGAGTTGGGGAGAATCGGTAGGAAATTGATTGCAAATTATTTGCCAAGCCGGCGTAGAGGCCTCTACGACCTGAGGAAATTGCTACGATGTAGAAGCGTAGAGGCCTCTACGAAGCTACGTTTTACATTACGACTTAATGGCTACGACTGATGGCTATGATTATTTTATGTTACAGATATTATTATGCCTCAGAAGTAAATAATAAAAAGTTTAAAATAGAATGTCGCACCACGATGTAGCAACACTTTTACGCTATAGCACATTACTACGTCGTAGCAATAGATTATACGCAAACAATAATATATAATGGAATATGTATATTATACATTATTTACAGCATGCATAGTCAACCAAACCTTATTAATCTCAAGGTTTTAACCTACAAAGGATAAGGTAAACGACCTACAAAACATGTAATATAACAAGTAGCTTCTGCTCTTTTCTCGCTTAATCTAATAAGCATCAAATGCTACGCTCTCCATAAAAATAAGTCTTTAACACCTTCCCCTCACAAATCAGGGGAGTATTCCCCCACACCTGGCAACCCCAGCACGCATGCGCAGTCCGCCGCCACTGCAATACGACGTGTCGACATGCGCCTATTTTCGTACCCATAGAGTCGTGCTTGTACCCACGCGACGCCCGCGGCAGCTACCATGTCAATAAGCTAGCTCTCTTTACTCACAGTCCGTCTATAAAGGTGTATCTCTACAAGCGGTAGTGTCGCCGGCCTCTATGGTCGACGGTATCGCTGCCAGTCTCGTTCCCTTACTACAAGGGCTATGCGTAAATTCTGGCTGAAAACCAGCATCGTTACAGCCCTCAGGCGGTAGCGACATTTGAGCGAGTCTGGACCTTTATCCGCGACTGTTTTTAATTAGGTTTTGTTTTTAATATGTGTTTAAATGTTCAAAAGTATCAAGGATTGAAAACAATATATTCTATCAAAGCAAGTAGCACTGCACACACTGGCTATACTTTCTTCTATGGGCGATTCTGTGACGATACTAATGTCATAGTAAAGCGATTGTGACGACCGATGTGGCGCGGTGGGCGAAGGTCCGCCTACGACGCAGAAGGTTGCGGGTTCGATTCCCGCCTCGGAACAATTGTGTGTGAGTGCGTTTTGGCGCTCATTGGGGGAGGCCTATGTCCAGCAGTGGACTGCTATAGGCTGGTGATGATGATATATGTATTTTCTATTTTAGATAAATATCAACATTCTTCCGGAATTTGTGACACATATACACACATAGTTTTTGCAGATGATATCACAACCGTAATTAAAAATTACAAACAAAATGCCCAATCTGTACCAAAAAAAAACCTGTTTATGGCTAAATAAATGTATTTTAATGAAAGTTGGAAATACATAATAAACGTCCATTTATTGCCTTTCACCATTTGGCTAATAATCTACAACGTTAACCGGACCTCCAAAATATTCCAGGTCTTCTTCACAATCTTCCTCCTCTTCAGGAA
Source organism: Eupithecia abbreviata (assembly GCA_943735965.1). Classification (NCBI taxonomy): domain Eukaryota; kingdom Metazoa; phylum Arthropoda; class Insecta; order Lepidoptera; family Geometridae; genus Eupithecia; species Eupithecia abbreviata. The sequence continues at coordinate 637,843 of OX030995.1, forward strand.
TTACAGTAGTTCCTTCAGGTAACTCGGTGGTTCCATTGCCAGGTGCTGAGGTGGTTGATGGTAGTTCAGGAGTATCAGTGTCAGTTCCATTACCAGGTGCTGAGGTGGTTGATGGTAGTTCAGTGGTTGTTACATTATCAGGCAGTTCAGGTGTTTCAGTGACAGTGGATGGTGGCTCGGTTGTGGTTACGTTGCCAGGTGTCTCGGTGGAGTTGACATCCAACTCCCAGTCGAAGTTGATGCCGGTGACGTTGGTGAACCACTCGTGGTAGTATCCAGGGCGGATGAAACCTGAAGGAATTACATCAGATTTATAAATAAACTAGCTGCGCCCGCGGCTTCGCGCGCGTGGAAATCTATGTGTCAAATAGTTTATAAACCTTCCCCTTGAATCACTCTATTTATTAAAAAAACCGCATCAAAATCCGTTGCGTCGTTTGAAAGATCTCAGCATACATAGGGACAGACAGACAGCGGGAAGCGACTTTGTTTTATACTATGTAGTGATAAATAATGCTGGACAATTATATTCTAAATGCGAGAGTTTTGTTGGTTGGATGGATGCTTCATGCCAAAATTACTGATCGGATCAGGCTGTTTGCAAAGATTTAGCTATGACTCTCGAATCAAACATAGGCTACTTATTATATATTTATTTATTTTATACTTTTTGCACGATAAACTATATACAAAACTTATTCTAGAAAATTAATACAAAGGTGAACTTAACCCTAAAAAGAGTTCTCTTCCAGCAAACCTTATTGGGAGAGAGAGACAAATTAGATGAGATGAGTTATTATCCCATAAAACAGTTTCTATAGAAGTAACCTTTATAAACGACGCCTGCGAAACCGCGTGCAGAAACTAATATTATTATAAATGCGAAAGTTTGAATATAATACCTCATTGTTACTCATATGTCTACTGCTGGACGTTCCTCCCCAAACATGGGGTTTTGCCATAATCACCATTATTGACAGGCGGGTTAAGAATTACAGAAAAGCAGTTAACCCTAGATTAAATAAACTGATTGTTGGCGAAGGGGGGTGCAGACACATGTTCGCACCCCGGCGCCCAATATGGCATGGACGGCCCTGCCAGGAGCAGCAGCTTCTTGTCATAATATTTGTACGTACCAGCGGGGAAGCCGGCGTGGCAGCCCCACCCAGACACGAAGGAAGTCACACCGACTTGGGACAGCTTTCCATCGTCGTCGAAACCGACCAAGGGACCGCCGCTGTCTCCCTGAAAACCCAAATAACTAATTATAAGTATTCTTACTTAAACCAAAAGTAATTTAGAAAAACGTACCTAGATAGACCCGCGACGACGATTTTACTTTTACCTATCATTATTCATCACATTACAACAACGGCTGCATTAGCAAATATTCAAAACACCTTTAATTTTATTTGATGGTTTCTTAAAGTTTCACTTGTCTCTGCTTATTTTGTAAGTCTAAAGAAACAAATTACATTGATTTATAATTTCTGAAAAATAAAAAATAGGTAAGTACTAAGTAATTCAAAATCGGTTCATCCGTTTGATTGGGTGCTTGCTATGATGCCACAGACACGCATAAGTTCAAGTTCAAGTTCATTTATTGGTAAAATAATTATTACACGTCAAATAGGTGTCCTTATTATACTTAAGTATAATTTGGTTTGTATACATTATAATAGTATAGTTAATTAATAATATAGTTAATTATAACATCAAATAAAAATAATTATTCTATAAAACTATTAATTAAATTATAATACATTCGAAATATTCACTATAATCAATTCTATAATAAAACAAAATTCCATAATAATCATTGCAATAATAATTTAAAATTAATCGAAAAAATGAATGATGATATGCATAATAATATAGTAGGTGCAGTCTTATCTCAGAAATTCATCAATCCTGTAAAAGGATTGCTCAATGAGCCAGTTCTTTAATTTGCGTTTGAACGATTGCATTGACTCCGCACTCGTGACTGACTGTGGGAGGCGGTTGTATACCGACGGCCCCACAACGTGGATCAGTTTGGAGGTTTTTTGGAGCCGCCGCGTCACGGCCTTCAGTCGGTGCCTGCTCCTTGTCATGTAATTGTGGCCATCACCAAGCTTAGGATAGTCAGTAAAGTGGTTACGGGCGTATATAGCTGCTTGTAGGATGAACAGGCAGGGAACCGTCAGGATCCTTAGTGATTTGAAAATAGGGCGGGCGGGCGTGTCCCACGGAACGCGGACTATTGCCCTCACTGCTCTCTTCTGCATTCTGAACACTCGCTCCCAATCAGCAGCTTTCCCCCAAAGCTCTACACCGTACTGAAGTAGCGAATGAACAGAAGCGAAATAGCAGCTCCTGGTCATATTTTGGTCCAGAGTCGAAGACAATCGCCACAATGCGAAACACGCCCGTCCTAATCTCTCGCAGAGCTTGTCAATATGTTGTTCCCAGGTTAGACCCTCATCAATTTTGAAACCCAAGAAGGTTGCAGATCGAACCCGGCTGACAGTTCCACCTCCCAATACCACGTTTAAAGGCCTCTGTGGATGCCCACTCAGGTTGAACCAAATAAAATTGGTTTTAGTGGTATTGAGTAAGAAGCCATTGATTTTGAACCACCTATTGAGGCTCTCCGCCACCATGCTCAATCTCCCCTCCAATGCATCTATTGTAGGCGCCTGGACTACCGCGGCTACATCGTCAGCATACATAAGTATGTGCGCCGCATCCAGGCATCCAGGAAGATCATTGAGGAGGAGAGAGAACATGATGTTGGAGAGCGACGATCCCTGTGCGACGCCGATTGAGGTCCCGAGTGGTTGTGAAGCCACTTTCCCCCCAGCCCCCGTAACCACCTGACAACGACCAGACATAAAGTCTGTTAGTATAGCCAGTGATGGACCACTAAATCCGTAGTGTTTTAGTTTCGCAGCCAGTACATCGTGATCAGCAACGTCAAACGCCTTGGACAGGTCACACATAACGACCGCCACGTGCTGCCGCTTCTCCCGAGCCTCCAGCACGCGCCGCACCATACGTTTGTCAGCTCTTCAAACATAGTTCTAGGAAAGTAAAAAGACCGAACCCAACATCTGGAATACAGGTGTACCTGGCAGGTAGACTGAGAGGTCTCGTTGTATCCTCTAGCGCAGATGGTGGAGTTGACGATGATGGAGCTGCCTCCGAAGGCGTTGTAGCACTGCTCGTTGGTCACTCCGCTGAGGTACACCCAGTTCAGGTTCTCGGGAGACGCGCCTGCGGAAGAACCACATCATCATTCACAGCCTCTGGTGCCTGTTTACTCAAAGTCAAAAGTCAACATTTGTATTGCGAGCATGATGTACATTCATCTTGGATCTGATAAGTAACAAAGCTGTTTCAAACATGCACCCTGCTAGGGCACCGCAATATTATTTTATGCCAGGTGGCATAACTTGGGACTAGATGTTGCTGTGTCAATTGTCCATTATAGATGATTTATTTGTTTATGGTATACTACTGTTGAGATTAAGCCTTTTACTTACACCAGATTCTCGGATCTGAGTTTTACCCATTTAAGAAATTCGCGCTACAGTTTTAATTACAATAAACAATAATAATAAATGTATTTATTTTCAGATAACATTACATGGATCCATATGTTAGTAAGCATAAAACCTTAGACAATGTTAGTTTTAATTTAATTATTCTATTTAATTAATATAGAAATGCGAGTGTTTGTACATAACTCTATCCAATTTATCGGCTATTGCTGCCAGAATGGTGTTGGTACTCGGAGTTTTGGTAACACAAATAAAATATTTCTATTCTATTTTTATCCTACTTTGTCAATTCTAAAGTCTCCCAGTAATAATTCAATGACAACAAACGGATTGCTAATATAGACCCACAACTCGTTCAATATGATCCACCCGGCTGCGCCAACTCACCGTTAGTCCACGTGCGCCCCCACCCACTGGCGACCAGCCTCTGGTTGTCCACGTTGCGGGCCTTGTCCTCACTGCGCTGCAGTCGGATGGGCTGCACCAGGGCTGTGGAATGACACTTGTTTTCATTTCATTGGTATAATACAAACTGTGGGCATAATATAATATGGAATGAAAGAAAATGTTCAAAGTTTAGTTCAAGTGAAGGGATTTTTTTTACGATAACGCATACCTCAATCGCGTTTGATGTTCGAATTCACGTAACTTAATCTACTTTTATCTGATTTATTTTGGAAGAGCGAGATTCCCTAACACAGGTATTTCTTTTACTTAAAAGGGAATCTCAAATACTGTTATATTTATTGTACATTAAGTTAAAGAAATAAATATTTTGTATTTTGTATTTTTTTGATGTTTGAGTAGAGGTTGAATCGTGGTCGAGCTACGACTAAAGATATGGAGGCAAGACTTACACCTAACTAGCAACCTGCCCCGGTTTCGCACTTTTACCAGAGGAGCAATTTTTTTTATCGTTTTTTGTGTCGCAGCCATCATCATTCAATTACGAAATCATTTTAACTTGCAGCTCGCGCACACCTTCACAACTAGTTAATTATTATAAAATGGTCACAAAACGAATATGGGTGTTAGTCCTCACCACTGAAGGTAATGTCTGTGTCCCACCCCAGCAGGCCGATGTCGTGGGGTTGCACCACGGCCGGCAGGTCGTTGTTGTACAGCGGGTGGTTGTAGAACTGGGTGGTCTCGTAGATGTAGACCGGAGAGGTCAGGCTGACGGCGCCGGCACGGATCACGAACGAGATGCGACTGATGAGGGTACAAACAAATATTTATTTTATTGCATTTGTAGGTGTTAGTATTGAGGTAATGTATAAGAAGCACGAGTGTGGAAGTGAGCCGGGTTTACAATTTAAATTTAAAATTCTGTTTATTCGATCTTATTACATTTCAACTGAGAAATATAATTCAATAACATCATCATCAGCCCATGTTAGTCCACTGCTGGACATAGGCCTCCCCCAATGAGCGCCATAGCGCCCTGTCTTCAGCTTGCCGCATCCAGCATCTACCTGCAGTCTTTCGCAGGTCGTCGTTCCACCTGGTCGCAATAATAACATAGTTTTAGTTAAATAATATAATTATTAAGTCAATTTTAATAACAACAATAACTTATCACGGTACATAATTGCACCATGCGGTACTAACCTAGCGGTGCAATGCGCGGCCGTCAGCCCCCAACGCGTGTGGAGCAGGGTGGCCCCGCAGCTGCTGACGCCTCCGATGGCCGACACCATGCGGAGGGACAGCTGGTACGGGATCTGGCCGGGCTGCGCCTCCCATCCTGATACTATGCGGCTGGAGCTGTACTCTGTGACGATCAGGTTTATTAGACAATGGTACCCTAGAAACCAGCCTCAGGTAGTTTAATAAAGTTGCGGTCCTACGTGAAATATCTCTGGGTCTGGTTGGACAACACCATGTCTTGGAAACCTCATGTTGAAAGCACTGTCTCAAGAGTGAGAAAATTAATTTACATCTTTAAAAACTTAAGAGGGAGTGCTGACTTTACATGCATGAAAATGGTCTACTTTGCACTGGCTCAATCGGTTCTCTCCTATTGTATTTCTGCATGGGGCAGTTCCATCAAGACCCTCATGCTCCGAGTTGAGAGAGCACAAAGATCGGTTCTCAAAGTCATGACCTCCAAACCAAGAGACTTCTGCACCTCAAGTCTTTACCTAATCTGCAATGTGCTCACTGTTCGGAAACTTTTAATACTTACGACTATATTGCGCAAGAACAAGCAAACCGTTTTCGACCCCAACTTGGCAACAGTCAAACGACGGTCTGATATTGTTTGCAGAACTATATCACACAAAACTACAGTGGCAGGTCGTCATTATTACTACATGAGCAGTCGTTCATATGAATAATAAAATAAACAAAATAATAAACATCTACCCACTCACAATTTTTAAATGTAAGTGTATATGCACTGATTGGCTTTTATTTATCTCCTACGAGGATACTGAAGAAATTTTAAAACATCAAAAATGACTTAGTCAAATCCTACATAATGTACATAATTATATCCCTTCTCTTTCATACTCACACACCCACACTCACAGCGGTAACTCCTATTGCCTGGACTCTCCTGCGACCGGTGTCCTCAGGAGCACCACACTCTCACATACCTACTCATACCATAAACACATACACACACACACAAACAATGATTTGGAAGCTTTCTTCTTCTTGTGGTACGTTTTACTGAAATCGCCAAATAGAAGGAGAATTCGGTACTAAAAGGTACACTACGTTACGTACTACTAAGAAAATCGTAGAAGCCAATAAATAAAAATCTTTATTTAACTTTAAGCGCATAATATACAGCACCGCAAAAATGTTTATATCTTAGGTACATAGGTACTTGTTTGTTCAGAATCTACATGATTTATAATGATAAGCAATTCCAAATTGCCAGTATTTGTGGACTGAGTTAATGTATGATAGATTAGCAAATCAAAAGCATAGAGCTTATAGAACAAAATATTATAATCGGATTTAGATAACACCAACGACGTGATGTAACCTGCAAACCTAATTAATTACTATACTGTACTATATTATATATTATAATTACCTCTCTATGCAGTGAGTCAAGTCAGCAATATGGTACGATATGATATGAGTCACATCGGTACATAGGGTATTTACGCTACGTTTCCATTTACCTACTTTGGTACATTTGTACATACGTATAAAGTAGGTATATATGTAGGTCGGTAGGTACACAGTCAACGTCAAAAATCGTTGAGAAGAGTGCAGATTTCGGAATTTCAGCATCTGAGGTGCAAGTGTGGTGTTTAAAATAATTGAAATTGTGTTTATTCAGTTGGCACAAAAACTAAAAATTAACTTGACAGCACTAAAAATGATGAGATTCCTTAGGGACAAAAATAAAATGCCGGCAGTTTCACGCCCGAATACTCAAACGCAACTCAGATTTAAGCACATCTTAAATAGCCATTTTTTGACAGTTTTCAATGAAAATATGTCAGAAAATCGTCACTTGAGACCGGCTTAAATCTTACATGCGTTGGAGTACACAAGGCTTATTTTTTAAATTAAGTTAAGATCCCCAATTCACAACACAGGCGCCAATTCACATTTTTGTCATATACGGTACCGACCTTAATCTAAATTGATAAAATAATGTAACTTACCCCTCGCTACTTCAGGAAAGGTGAGAGCATCTTCGGCAGATATCTGTTAAAATAATAAACCGATTGAATAATCAGACTATGTAAGTAAGAAATATACTTCAAATCAGTTCCTACTTTATTTGCCTACGCTGAAGGTAAGGTGGTCTTTAAATCGAGCTACGTTGGAGCTACGAATGTGTTACAAGTATCTAGAAGCGAGCTACGGTGGAGCTACGAATGTGCTACAAGTATCTAGAAGCGAGCTACGGTGGAGCTACGAATGTGCTACAAGTATCTAGAAGCGAGCTACGGTGGAGCTACGAATGTGCTACAAGTATCTAGAAGCGAGCTACGGTGGAGCTACGGATGTGTACAAGTACCTATCTAGAAGCGAGCTACGGTGCAGCTACGAATGTGCTACAAGTATCTAGAAGCGAGCTACGGTGGAGCTACGAATGTGCTACAAGTATCTAGAAGCGAGCTACGGTGGAGCTACGAATGTGCTACAAGTATCTAGAAGCGAGCTACGGTGGAGCTACGAATGTGTTACAAGTATCTAGAAGCGAGCTACGGTGGAGCTACGAATGTGTTACAAGTATCTAGAAGCGAGCTACGGTAGAGCTACGAATGTGCTACAAGTATCTAGAAGCGAGCTACGGTGGACCTACGAATGTGCTACAAGTATCTAGAAGCGAGCTACGGTGGAGCTACGAATGTGCTACAAGTATCTAGAAGCGAGCTACGGTGGAGCTACGAATGTGCTACAAGTATCTAGAAGCGAGCTACGGTAGAGCTACGAATGTGCTACAAGTATCTAGAAGCGAGCTACGGTGCAGCTACGCTTTTGCTCTACGGGTTTCGGAGAGAGCTACGACATTATGTAGCTTGGGGAACGGGTTTGGGAAACAGCTACGAATGAGGTTCGTTCGGGAGATACAATACAAAACAAAAATACGTTATTGTATACCGTATTTATACAGATACAGATCATTAGAAAAATACATTACATGCGACTAATACAATGGGCGACCTTATCGCAAAGAAGCGATCTCTTCCAGGCAACCTTTGGATGGAAATAATTATGTGAAATTAAGAAAGGCAGGGGAAGACAGCTACGAATGTGCTACGGGTTTGGAAGCGAGCTACGCATGTGCTACGGTTCTCTAGCAGGGATCTACGGTGCACCTATAAGTGTGCTACGGGGCGAGCTACGAAGCTGCTACGTATGTGGTACGGGTCTAGCTACGGATGTGGTACGGGTCCTAGCTACGGATGCGGTACGGGTCTAGCTACGGATGTGGTACGGGTCTAGCTACGGATGTGGTACGGGTTTGTTAAAAGCGAGCTATAGTATACTGTTACATGTGGCTCCGGCAAAGAAAGTAGGTATCATAAATGACATTACGACCATACAAACTATGTCGGAATGCCATACAAACTATGTCGTAATGTTATGATAATTTCTTTGAATATGTCGGCTTATGGAGCCCCATATTATTATAACTAACCAGCTGTTTCCCGCGGTTTCATCCGCTTTAATACAAATTTCACATTTCTAAATTTTAATATAGCCCTATGTTTACCGCGGATAGTGTAGCTTCCCAACGGTAAAAAAATTCAAATCGGTCCAGTAGTTTCGGAGCCTATTCAATACAAACAAAAAATCAAACCTTTCCTCTTTATAATATTAGTATAGACGTAAGTAGTCACGTAAGATTAAAATCTATTCGGATTTTAATCTTACGTGACTACTTACGTTGGGAAGCTACACTATCCTCGGTAAACATAGGGCTATATTAAAATTTAGAAATGTGAAATTTGTATTAAAGCGGATGAAACCGCGGGAAACAGCTGGTTAGTTATAATAATATGGGGCTCCATAAGCCGACATATTCAAAGAAATTATCATAACATTACGACATAGTTTGTATAGCATTCCGACATAGTTTGTATGGCATTACGACATAGTTTGTATGGTCGTAATGTCATTTATGATACCTACTTTCTTTGCCGGAGCCACATGTAACAGTATACTATAGCTCGCTTTTAACAAACCCGTACCACATCCGTAGCTAGACCCGTACCACATCCGTAGCTAGACCCGTACCGCATCCGTAGCTAGGACCCGTACCTCATCCTTATTCAGTCAGTACACTGTATAAAATGCTAATGAATTCTTAGTGTAAGTTCCCTAGTATATATTTCTATTCCTTTCTGTTCCATCAAATAATAACCTTCTGCCCGCGGCTTAGCACGAATTTTTTGGAATAAAAGTAGCTTATAATGTGTTAGTTAGGTATTCTAAATGCCGATTTATATTTAATTTTTTTCATCCATTCAGTAGCTTTGGCGTTATCTTCGGTCAAACATCTTCACAACGGTACAAACATTCGCCTTCATTCTTATCTTTAATATCAGTAGGATAGAGTTTAGAATTACTTACCGCCGCTACCGCCGCCGCGAAGACCACAATCGTACGCCAAACCATCTTGGACACAAGTAACCACTCAATACAATACTATAATTATATAAAAATTCCTATATCTATAAGGCTTAGAAGATAAAATAATTAGATAATGATAATCTTATAATTACTTCGTTTCTACTTATAAGTGGAAAGATAAAAATACCTAGTGGCGTATTCAGTAGATGGATAATTCTACCCAAGTATTTGTAAACTAGTAGATTGTGCCTCAATTTAATTAATACATTTTATCAATTATCAATCTTTGATTATTATCGGGTTGCATCCGGTGTGTTTAAACAGGAAATTATTCTAGATAGATAGATAGAAGATAGAAAATTATTTATTGCACTTTAACTATAAACTATGTACAGTAAAAACTTAAAAATTAAGTACAATTAGCGGTCTTATCGCTCAAGAGCGATCTTTACCAGACAACCATGGATGGATAGGATCGTGGACAGTACCAGGGGATCTGTGTGCTTGTAAGTTATGGGATATTATAAATAAAATACTTATACTACTTACATAGAAATACACTACATACATATAATAAAATATACATATACTACTTATAAACATAGGATCTCAGTTATGCGCTTAGTGACAGCAGGACAAATAGTGCTCTTTTAACAGTGTTTTAAAGGTTGGTAATGACTTAGCACGCCTCACCGATATTGGCAATGCGTTCCATAGTTGCACGAAGGAAGTAGAGTGAGCAGGTACTTGAAGCATAAGGGTTGAAGAAGAGCGGAGAGAAAGAGTGTGAGAAAGATGAAGAAAGGTGAAACGTTCTTTGAGATAAGGGGGTGCAGAGGCCAGAAATAGAATATTAGATATACATATTCCAAGATATCCTAGTATTAAGCTAGCTGCGTCCCGCGGCTTCGTCCTCGTGGAAATCTGTTTCAAATAGTTTATAATCCTTCCTCTTGAAAGTTTTAGAGATCCAAGCATACATACGTATAGACAGACATCATGAAGCGAATTTGTCTTATACCTATAATATATATGTAGTGATGTTTGCTAGTTTCTATTACTATGGACCGTAGAATACACAGGTAGAATAAGTTCAATAGGGTCTCTTACTTTTCTATGGTCTGAAATAAATTTATTATTTTTAAAACTCGGGACCATTCACTAAATAGCCATCATCAAGCTCGAAAGAAATGCTTAACATGACATTTTGTAGCGGGCTGGTCTAAATGCAAAATGGACGTAGTGAGTGTTGGACGAATGAAACGCGTGTAGGACGAAATTCGTCTCAAGTTGTAATTGGACTAATCGTGTTTTGGACACTACTATAATAATGATAATACAACAATGATAATGAATATTATAATATAAAGGAAGGTGTCATAGAACTTTTCAAAACAGCAATGCCTTATAAAAATTATTTAATCAAAATATTAACAAAAGATTACTTACTTTAAACTAAAAGTGTTTGAATAATGGCTTGGATCACAGATACATTAGAAAATACCCACTTTTGTAGGTTCACCACATTATTTAGCACGGAATTATATTCAGGATTCAATCCAAATTATTTAGAAAATACAAAAATCTGTCAAGAAACGAAATATCAAGCTTTTAGTGATATTTTGTTCGCATTTTGGTTAGATACAAAATTTACTTAGATTCATATTGAGATATATATAATTTAGAATACAAAAGTCAACTTATAAATTATAGTATTAATTTGTGGAAGTAGTAAGTATAGCTTGCGCAACAATGATCTATTTCTAAAAGTACTGGCAAAACAAAATATGTACCTTCCCGTTTTTCTATGAATCTCGGATTATCGGTTTTCCACAAGACTAGGGTAATCTCTTACGAAAGATTTAACTAGTTTAATACCGTACCAAGGCGAGCCGGTCGCCGGTTCCACTAAGTTAAAATAAAGTTAAGTTAATGGCAAAAAGTAGCCGTTCAGTAACTCCTTAAAAACTTATGATTGTATTTTGAAACGGACACTGGCAGAATTAGGTCTAACCAGGGACAGTCATAATAAAGCTATAATCACGCTATCATGGTGTGGTGTTGGCTTCGGTATCATTCATTTAAATTTGGTTAGAAACACATTATTATAGCGACGCAACACACGCAGTACAGTTGAAACACTTCACTGCCTATCATGGTGTCGCAATAGTTAATTTTGACTGTGTAATGAAACGGTTGCAATGGATAGCAGTAATTAACATTAGTCAACATAGTTCTCAGACTATGTTAACATTTTGGATACATTTTGTACCGCCGGAGTCGTGGAAAAGGATGAAAATGAGGGTAGGTAGCAGCCATACTAATTATCTGGAACCGAAAGATGGTTCTGCCGTGCCCCACTCCGCACTAGTGTGGTTCTAGAAGACGTAATTGAAACAATGCGTTAGAAATTTTACAAAACGTATCCTAATATTCAGTACACGGCTGCAGATGGCTATTTCTTGGCAAGCCGCAGGATCTTGATGTTCTCTTGATCGTCGAAAACGCAGTCCGTCCGCGATGGGTACACGTTCTTGAGATTGCCTTCTGTGTCTACTACTTTCACCTGCAACAAAACAAAATGATGATGAAAATATTCATCAAGGTTATCGACCGCGACGTAATGCGAAACGGCGTTGGAAGACCATCCACTGGACTGACGACATTCAATTTCAATTTCAAAAAATCTTTATTAAAACCTTTAATCCTTGAATGGTTAAACATACACAAAAAACGATTTAGAAGCTAGGAGTGCGATTATCAAAACTTACGTAGGTATTTTTATACTTCGCTTTACAAATCATAATTACTTAAACATAAGTAAATTTTGTAAGATTGAGATGCATCTTTATAAAACCAGCTTTAGAGGGGCAATTGCATTTAGTAACATAACCATTTTTGGATAAAATTGCAAAATTGCAATTGCACTTTGTCCCGAACACTCTCCCCTTCACATCACAACCTTCATAGCCGGGCCGCTCCACCCCAGCTCGGTGCTGCTCTGTGCCCATACCGATTCGAATGTGTGCTTTCCTCAGCGCGCCTAATTTTGTACCACGTTAAACGAAGTAAGCCACGTTGCTAAGTCTGAGTAGTATATAAGCCCCTGGTGTGTCCCCCTCCCCCCCTCCTAACAATCCCCGTAATTCGGCTGTTACCTGTTGGACAGTGAGCGAGTGGAACGAGTCCTGAGCCTCCCCCACGCCCAGCAGCAGGCACTCTTGCAGCATCTTGTCCATGGCAGTCTTGCAGGCGCCGAGAGAGGCCTGTGACGTCACTTCGATCAGCATACCCTTGCTTTCGTGCGACATCTGGTGAAAAATGCACAGATTAGACTTTAGTATAAATAAATAATGCAGGACAATTCACACAGCATTATCTAGCCCCATGGTAAGCAGAGCTTGTGTTATGGGTACTAGATAACTGATATATGTACATAATACAATACATTACATAGATAGATATTTTTTTATTATACATAGAAAACGACCAGAACACCCGGAACAATTATCTGCAGATGGTACATACAATTGTTCCGAGGCGGGAATCGAACCCGCAACCTCCTGCGTCGCAGGCGGACCTTTGCCCACCGCGCCACATCAGTCGTCAAAGAGTATGCCCATACATTTGGAAAGAATAGTAGTACAACAAGTATCACACACAACAAAAGATGTTGTAGACATTTAAATTAATAAAATAACCTTGTTATGTTACCACCAATAAAGAAATAAATAAATTGTATTTTTAACTACAAATAATCACTCAGTTAGACAAGAACTTAATACTATAATTATAAAAGTACATTACGTAGGTATATTATATATATACCTACGTAATGTGGATTGTAGCTCCAAAATTAGGAATTATCTCAGCATGAATGCTGCGGGTACTGGTAGAACATATACACGCAGCGCTGGTCTTCCGTCGATTCCTACAATCAGTAGCAGATAGCGCTATACTATTTGGGATGTCGTTGGAACGGCGTGTTTAGACAAGTACAAACAGAAAAGATTTTGTTTACCTTGGTGTCGTCCGAGTTGGTGATAGGCGGGAAGCTGATGACCTTCTTGGATGCGTCTACGAGGCACGGGAACAGAGGCTTGCCTTCTAACAGGTACAGGTATCTGAGGACCAAATGCTTCATTAATATGATTGTATGCAAATAATAATTTTAGATATAATAATAAGCAATAGTTATCTTGATAATAAAATAATAGTATGGCCTGACTATATATCATTGTATGTACATGATCATTTGACGACCTCTGTGGCGCGAGCGAAGGTCCGCCTGCGACGGGACAAATGTTTGTACGATCTGCAGATATTTGTTCTGGGTAAACAACCTGAACAAATGGTTGTTTTCTAAATATAATAAAAAATATCTATCAATGTAGTGTATTATATTCTGTACCTATATCAGTTATCTAGTACCCATAACACAAGCTCTGCTTAGCTTGGGGCTAGATGATGCTGTGAATTGTCTGTCATTATTTATTTGATATATGTCAGACAGCACTATAGTGAAAATGTTTGCTAACTGAGAATGCAGTATCGTTGCATTTATTCATTATATTCGAAGCACAGGTACACAATGCAGGTACTGGTTGGCTGTGTCATAAATCACATTTTATACATATCATATTATAGTACTCCATCACAACACAAGCCTTGCTTTTTGGAACCAGAGGATAAAGTGATGCACTATCCATGATTACTTAAATCTTACTTGTGAATCCCGGAGTAGACATTCCTTTTCTTTTCCTTCCTATGAGCCTCTGCCTCGGCAGTCAACAGATTCATGAGCTGTTCGCCCGTGCACGGCTTCAGTCGGTGTAGGGGCGTTAGTTTTAAGGAGGCTGGGGGCTTCGCTGTGTAGGTTAGCTCACCTGAAAAGGTAAATGAGAGGTGTATTTTTTATTGTATCTACTAGCACAGCACACATACATATGTTCATTGCTGAACCTGACTTTCGCAAACAAGGGTGATTTTGCCATTATTAATCAACGCCTTGAAGAATAAACTCGACAACTGGTTAGGAGGCAAAAATAATAAACTAAAAAAAGTGACGCAATGAATAAATTTAACACTGTGTCATATAAATAAAATATAAATATAATGCTGGACAATCCACACAGCATTATCTAGGCCCATGGTAAGCAGAGCTTGTGGTATGGGTACTAGATAACTGATATACATAATACAATACATTACATAGATAGATATTTTTTATTATACATAGAAAACGACCAGAACACCCGGAACAAATATCTGCAGATCGTACACACAATTGTTCCGAGGCGGGAATCGAACCCGCAACCTCCTGCGTCGCAGGCGGACCTTCGCCCACCGCGCCACATCGGTCGTCAAAAGACACATCAGCCACATGCTGCGCGTCTTTTAACAATAAATAATAACTACGTTTGGGAGACAGCTTGGTGATTGCAGTGGAGCTGTAAATACACAGGAAGATGCTGCCGTTCCTCTGGTAGATTTCCTTAGTCGATTCACAGGCTAAGATGGAGGGATCGATTCTTTCGACTGCTACGCCATTTACTGTACCACACAGTAGAAGATTGTGCAGTATAGAGTATTAATTTATTCTCAAAAAGACAATTTACTATGTAAAGTCACTTACATGAGAACAGGGTTCTTAGGTTAAGTATAGATAGATGCATAGGTTGTGGTCGTTCAATAGCTGACTCATTTGATGTGTTCACTTAATAAGTGAATTATCTAACTTACCAGGAGCAATCCTGTTCAAGTCATGAGTAGCAATAGTTGCCGTGTTCCTCTTATCACACACAGTGTCATGGAGCTTTGTCTGCAGCTGGATGAACTTCTTGAAGGTCTCTGGAGTGAACTGCAGGTCTTTGACCACGCAGCACAGGATGTGTGGCCGGATGTTGGCTACATGGCTGTCCATGATCTTCACTCGGAGGCTGTCGTCTTCCACATGGAGGATCTTGAGTGCGTGGCAGAGCTCATTCTCCTATAGAAAATGTTATAAATATGAACTATGTCATCAGTACAGCAAAACATTGTTATGCGCGGTTTCGCTTTAACGCGAATTCAAATTTCGCGCGTTACGAGTATTAATTAAAGTGATTGGTTCAAATAATTAGTATTTTTATGTATATACAAACACCTCTTCACCATCGCAGCAACAGACAGCCCTCTCTGCAGAGGATGCCTGAGCGACGAAGAATCAGCTGCCCACGTAGTCCTGGAATGCGAGGGAGTAACAGCGCAGCGACTAGAAATCCTCGACCACCCGAGGTCACTCCGCGAAGCCTGTGAAGATCCCAGGAGTATTCCGCGCTTCTGGTCGGAGTTAGGCGTTAACACACACCACGCACAAAGGACCAATCGGAGTCTAAGAGCGGAAACAGGAGTACACTTACCATAACCATAACCATGCATATACCTTTCGTCTTTGTATGATCGTAATCCCTGATCATCATCATCAGCCTATATTAGTCCACTGCTGGACATAGGCCTCCCCCAATGAGCGCCATAGCGCCCTGTCTTCAGCTTGACACATCTCCAGCATCTACCTGCAGTCTTTCGCAGGTCGTCATCCCACCTGGTCGGAGGGCGTCCTACACTACGTTTACAGAGTCGCGGCCTCCACTCAAGAATACGTTTGCCCCAGCGGCCGTCGGTTCTTCGCGAGATATGGCCGGCCCACTGCCACTTCTGCTTGCTAATTCTCGTAATCCCTGATATTCACAAATTATACTAAAAGCGATTTTTTGCGGAACGTATCCCTCGCGTAAAGCGGAGTATTACTATACAAGTAATGTAATTATACTGGTGGTAAACATATACAGTGTAGGCTGTAAGGCTACAGCTTAGCATAACTTTTTGTAGCCGGGGGGGGGTTAGTTACGGCATGCAATTATCGACTCGTTACTGAGAGATCCCAAAAGCTAGCTTTATACAGGCCTACTAAGAGGATTATCCACATGCCAGAAGACAAAGCCATCATCCAATGACAAACAAGTCTCATTTTTAAACCATTGTAGTTTTGCTGCAATTTGGGTATAGTGGGGCTTATGAGTTCTCCTCTATCACATAATTCTTTATCTTTAAATCTATGCGTTGCATTGAGGAGATTTATTTTGAGATACCAAAGACAAAGACCTTTTTCCCCATCCCTAGGTTGTCTGGGAGAAATCGCGGTCAGCGATAAGGCCATCTATTGTACTGTTCATAAATTTAGATACAAGGTTTTATTTTGTTATGTTTTAAGTGCAATAACGTGTACATTCATTCATACAAAGAAGTTCTAGTTCTGTGTATTTTTTTATGTCTGTTCATTTTGTACTTATTTTATTTCAACCATACCTGAGATTCCGGCTGTACTTCCTCCTTCTTGCCCTTTTTCCCCTTGCCTTTCCCCGCAGGCTGGGCCGCATCCGCCTTCGCACAGTGGTCACGAATGTAGTCCATCACCTGCTTGGTAGTCCGTGACTGGTCTACGAGCTTTGAGAAACGCTTGTCGGATAGCTTGTTGCCTTTTAGGTTTAGCTCTGTAAAGTCATTAATAAAAGCTTGGGTTTTTATTATTTACTGACTGGTAGAGAAAATTGTTTCATAATAAATAGTGCTCTAACTGATTTTAAGATTGAATTTTATGAGAATTTAAGATTTTATTTAATTTCTATTGATCATACAATATTGTGCAACATTTTATTGCATCATAATATCTTTGAAAAATTGCATCAAATCAGCAACACAGAGAATATCGAAAGAATCTACTTCAATGCAATTGAGATAACATAAATTAAAGCACTAAATTATAAAACTACTTACCCTTTAACTTGGTTAAGCTAGCCACCTCCCCAGGTACAGTCTTCAGAAGATTGTCCCCCATATCAAAGTTCTTCAAGTTAGCCAGACTTTTGGACACATAGCTGGGTAATTCCTCAATGGCATTGCCCTTCATCTTCACATCAGTCAGGTGCGGCAAGCTAGAGTTCTCAAAGTCCACAAAACTCTTCAATTTATTGTTAGAAACATCAAATGTTATAAGGTTCGGCATATCTCCTATTTTAGGCATTTCTTCGATTTCGTTGCTACTGAGATTTACATTTGTAAGTTCTTTCATGTTATTCAAGCTGTCTGGAATACTTTTTAGCTGGTTTCTTGACAGGTCTAGCACTTTTAGCTTTGTGAGAGAGGTTATGTTTCCATTGAATACCTCTATCTTGTTGCCGAAGAACAACAAGGACTGTAGGTTCACCAGCCGGCTTATTTCATCGGGGATCGCTTGGAGACAAGTATCGCTGATATTTAGCAAGTTGATGTTGGTTAGAGCAAAGATATTTCTATCCAAACCAGAATCCGAAATACGTTTTGAGATCGCAGCACCCGCAAGCTTGATTTCATGGCGATTTTCAGCTCTGGCCGTTGCAACTTCAGGCCACGCACTCATTTTGATTGAGATTTATGTAAATAAATAGTAAAATACGGTTTTATGGAAGAATATACATAGATTTTATTGAAAACGCACACGCAACCAACAAACGAAAAACCAAAATGCGATTGATGTGATCTGATCTGAATGATAAATTGGGTAATCGAATGTCACTATCAATGTCAAAAGAAATAGCTGTCAACTTCAATCTCCTAACAAAACAAAACACGGCGAGTGCAGTGCAGCTTAACGGTGTTGTGTTATTCACTGTTATTTCTTTTCTTTTTTATCCTCTAATTCCATGTGATTCTGCTCTTGCCTTTTGAAAATGAGGCGCAGCCAAGCGCCTAGCCAGCTTGGCTCAGGTGATAACGTCTTCAAAAGCCCACTTACAACTACCACGAAACGGAAAAAGCGGGAATGTGTAAAGATACCTCTCGCTCAGAAATCGCTCTCCCAGACAATGTCCAATTCAGATCATGAAAATCTAATCAAACAGATACTGAGCAAGCCCTTCAAGGTACCTATCCCGAACTACGTGTCGTCCTACTGCAGTAAAAGTTTGGGTTTAAAACGCAATCAAGTGAGACGCGCACTCCACGATCCCGACGAGCCAAACGCCCTAGTTCTATACCGCCCGCCGCACATCCCTGAACACGAGAAGATGAAAATGAAGCCGGAAGAGATCAGAGTAGCCGTGGTGGTCGACCCAGTGCTAGGCAACATCCTGCGACCCCACCAGAGAGACGGAGTCAAGTTTATGTATGACTGCGTCACAGGAACTCAAATAGAGAACGCTTTTGGCTGTATAATGGCTGATGAAATGGGTCTAGGTAAGACACTTCAATGCATAACATTGCTATGGACTCTGCTTCGCCAGGGCCCTGAGTGCAAGCCCACAATTTGCAAAGCTATCATTGTCTGCCCGAGCAGCTTGGTAAAGAACTGGTATAATGAGATACACAAGTGGCTAGCACAAAGGATCAATGCTCTGGCAATGGACGGAGGATCTAAAGCTGACATCACACTGAAACTTCAACAGTTCATGAACACTTATGCTGCTACACGAGTAGCCACCCCTGTTTTGATCATCTCCTATGAAACATTTAGGATATATTCAAACATCCTACACTCATCTGAAGTAGGATTGGTATTGTGTGATGAAGGGCACAGGCTGAAGAACAGTGAGAATCAGACATACCAAGCTCTCATGGGTTTAAAAGCTAAACGGAGGATATTGATCTCAGGAACCCCAATACAGAATGATCTGACAGAGTACTTCAGTCTAGTTCATTTTGTGAATGAAGGCATCTTGGGCACAGCCCAAGAATTCAAAAAGAGATATGAAAATCACATCCTGAGAGGGCAGGATGCTTTAGCCACCCCACAAGAAAGAGAAAGAGCCCAGGAGTGCCTCCAAACTCTAACATCGATAGTAAACAGATGTATGATCCGCAGAACCAGCAGCCTGCTGACCAAATATTTGCCAGTCAAGTTTGAACAAGTCATTTGCGTCAAAATGACCCCCCTTCAGACTCAGATCTACAAGAACTTCATCAACTCTGACGCTATTCGAAACAAATTCAGCGGAAACGGTGAAAAGAACACACTTAGCGCTCTCTCCAGTATCACTTCTCTCAAGAAATTGTGCAACCATCCTGACTTGATTTACGACAAAATTATCGAACGGTCAGAAGGCTTTGAAAAGGCGAAAGACCTACTCCCTAGTAATTATGACATCAAGGATGTAAAACCTGAATATTCAGGCAAGCTGATGATCCTAGACTGCATCTTAGCGAATCTCAAAACGAATACCGACGATAAGATCGTCCTAGTTTCAAACTACACGCAAACACTAGACTTGTTCGAGAAATTATGCCGAAAACGAAGTTACCTATACGTAAGGCTGGACGGAAGTATGACGATCAAAAAGCGAGCTAAAGTTGTCGAGAGCTTCAATGATAAGGATTCCAAAGAGTGGATATTCATGCTTAGTTCGAAAGCTGGAGGTTGCGGGCTGAATCTCATCGGAGCAAACCGACTTATCATGTTCGACCCCGATTGGAACCCGGCGAATGACGACCAAGCCATGGCGAGAGTCTGGCGCGACGGACAAAAGAAGCCTTGCTACATCTACAGGCTTCTAGCGACAGGAACCATAGAAGAGAAGATTTTCCAACGCCAAGCGCACAAGAAAGCCCTCAGCGACACAGTCGTAGACCAAAACGAGGAGTCGCTGCGACATTTTACCTCTGACGATCTCAAAGACCTGTTCCGCCTAGAAGAGAACACGTTATCAGACACGCACAGTAAATTCAAATGTCGTCGGTGCGTTAACAACATCCAAGTTACTTTACCTCCAGAGAACTCCGATTGTACTTCAGACTTGTCCAACTGGTATCACTGCGCTGATAAGAAGAGCCTTGCCGATTTAGTTTTAAAACAGTGTTGGGATCTAGCTAAAAGCATTTCTTTTGTGTTCCATCACCGATCCGCCATTACAGAGGCTCAAAAAGAACAAAATGAGGCTGAGGAGAAAGAGAATATCCCTCAAGCAAAAAGGAGGAAAGTCATTGATGAGGACTATTCCGAACCGGATGATAGTGATGATGAAGATTACATGTTAAAATCATGAGGACCATATTAAGTGATATTATTTTTCAAAGTGAGTTTATGTTTGTTGATTGTAAATAAGTTTAAGGTTGTGTTGTTAAGAAATTATGAATAATATAAGTTGTTTATTACAGAATTTGATTTATTTTAATCATACAGTAGATAATTATCAACAAAATAAAATAGACATTTTATTTAAAAAAAACACTTAATTGTATTTTATATCTACATAAATTTCATATCATAATTTGTGGTTATTAACGAAATGAAATGAAATAACATAATTTCCTTATAATTATGCCCCATAGACTTACGAAGAGTACATGCCCTATGGAAATCCTACTCACATCCCATATTAATAAATTGAAACCTAACTAACCTGCCCCGGGTTCGCAGTTATAGGTACATACATAGTTATTTAAATTGCAATCGTCATTCAAATACGAAACCATTTTAATTGGTATAAAATTATCACAAAACCAATGAATTATATATACACTTCCTCATAAATCACTGTGTTGTGGTTAAAACCATATGAAAATCCGTTGGATATCCTAAATAGTTAGCAGATAACAGACACAGACGTAAATAGTATCCGGAAAAGTTATAACTCAAACATAGAATTTAATTAATTAAATATAAATAAATAATGCTGGACAATTCACACAGAATTATCTAGCCCCGTGGTAAGCACAGATTGTGTTATGGGTACTAGATAACTGATATACATAATACAATACATTACATAGATAGATATTTTTTATTATACATAGAAAACAACCAGAACACCCGGAACAAATATCTGCAGATTGTACACACAATTGTTCCGAATTATGTATTTTTAATTAATTATGTAGATACACTATTTTTATTAATGTTATTATAGTGTTCATTTATTCATATAATATTTTGCATTAAGCATATCAGATAACTAGTACCCATACACAAGCTCTTAGCTTGGGGCTAGACGATGTGTGGATGGTCCGGCATTTTATTTTTAGATTATATTTATATTTATTTATTGTTTTATATTATTTTTAGATTAACTCCGAATACTCGAACGCAACTCACATAAGCATGGCTTAACTTCGTTTTTAATGGCATTAAGGTTTCTTGACTTGACTCGTCTTTTTTATTTGGCAATATGTGTCTGCTTTGCCACTTTCCTGCCAGTATCCAGTTCATAGAAATTTCATATTCATGGAATGGAGGGGGAATTACAATAATAATATGAGCGTAAAATTTAAAAAAACCTATAAGATTTTTACCTCGAACAAAAATAATTAATAATAAACATTTAAGAAAATCAGGAAATTAATAACAATACATAAAATGTACGGCTTATATTACTGATTAGAAAACGCAGATATTTACAATTTTATCTTATTTACATCAAATTAATGTGTCTTCTCAAGTTGCGATTATTTGACACTGAGAGCTCGTTCCCACGTGTCGCCAATGGGATCCGTATATTATTCGGATGTTCGAGCTTCAATTCACATTAACGGTTAATAATCGGTTGTCTTTTATCGTATTGATCGCAGCGACGAACGCGAGGACGCAACAGTGGGTAGCGGGAGGGGGCGACCTATGTGAACAGCTTCATACAAACTCTCTGAACATACTAGTGGTTCCTTTTTCACTTCTTCCATTGGTGGACAAAAAATTGAAGTGAACATTAAAATATTTTTTTTTAATAATAATGAATAGTATAAAATATGACTTGTCTAAGTGCTTATTTGTAAGTCTACAGAAAAAAAACTTATTGACTTTGATTTTATACTTACTCAAGCTTTTTTTTTATCTTCTAGATAGATAGATAGATAAAACGTTTATTTGGTACTAATACACACATACAAATAACATAGCGAAAGATACAATATTAAACTAAATTACCATAAAACAATTAATAAAACGAGCAATTAAAATGGCTACTAAAGTACTTACTGTAGGTAAACATGTGTGTGCCGCAGTACAACCAATAGGCCATGGCTCAGCGATATTTTTTGCTAAAAGCAAAAACTCACTCATATGCGAGCAAGATCCGACACGATTTTTTCCGAGTGTTTAGCCGACACAAAATCGGTTTCCAACAAGTGTGAATAGCTACATATAAAATATTTTTAAACTTACGCGATCTGAACTCAATTATAAGTATTGATACAACGGGTATTCATCGCGGGATGACAGGACTGTCATCCCGTGACCACGACAGTGTGTAAACCTGTTGAAACGTCGGGAATATAGTAAATAAACGCGATAAATACCCGTTGTATCAATACTAAAAATATGTACATATAAAATGTTCTGCCACTATCATCCGACTAAAACCCAGACCCGATAGACGACAAGTTGGAACGAGCTCCTCTAACAGTTTTCTATGAAAATATGGAAAAAACCTCAAACCTGATTTCCGTTTGAGTTATTTGAAACCTCAATTCTGATTTCCGTTTGAGTCCCTGTTCAACCGTAAGTAATCTAACTAGAGCAGCTAAGCTTCAGCCCGTAAGACCAGGAGGGAGGCTGCGCGGAGTAGCCTCGCTTCTCCGCCTCCTCGTTCACCTCGAACGGACGACGGAACAGCTGCATCAGGAATCTCACCTGGAACACGAATTATTTTATTACTAGATGTCTCTTTTTTAATTTGAAAACTCGTGCTTCCCGTGTGGTCCCATTTCAATTAGGTGCAGTTCTAACAATGACATCTGACGTAGGCAAATTTGCATTAAGTATGTGCGCGACAAATGGACCAATAACTCAATAAGACGACAACCGATTTTAATATAAAATTTGTTTGTTTTGATATAATTAAAAACTATTTCAATGAGATGTCTCTCCGAGCTTTTGCTTACTCTCGTGAAGCTCAGAAACTCAACATCTACGGTGGGACGGGCAGCATTTCGCATTTATAGTATTTGGCAGATTATTTTCTTTCCTCCTTTCTCATCGCCACATACAAGCACTGCTACACACGATGATTGATTGATTTAGTTGCAAACTCCCTCTTTATGCCTAGATATGAATAACAGATTTGACGACTTATGTGGCGCGGTGGGTGAAGGTCCGCCTGCGACGCAGGAGGTTGCGGGTTCGATTCCCACCTCGGAACAATTGTGAGTACGATCTGCAGATATTTGTTCCGGGTGTTCTAGTCGTTTTCTATGTATAATAACAATATCTATCTATGTAATGTATTGTATTATGTATATCAGTTATCTAGTACCCATAACACAAGCTCTGCTTACCATGGGGCTAGATAATGCTGTGTGAATTGTCCAGCATTATCTATTTATTTGATTTAGACCCTGTTGGCCGCTATGATAAAGCCCTCAGGAGCGGGTTTAAGTCTCGTCAACCTACTTTCTGGAAGTCATTTCCTTCCGCGTCAGCGATCGCCTCCTGCAGGATCCAGTTCCGCGGCACGTAGACCGGGTTCACCGCGTTCATTCTACCACGACGCTCTTCTTCCGTCACTGGAAACATTAATATCTTAAATTAATATTATTATACATAAGGCTTTTGTTATTATATTATAGTGGGTAAGCCCTCGCACCGCACTGTGGGTAATATATTATTAATCTTTTTAGGGTTCCGTACCCAAAGGGTGAAACGGGACCCTGTTACTAAGACTCCGCTGTCCGTCCGTCTGTCTGTCTGTCCGTCTGTCACCAGGCTATATCTCATGAACCGCGATAGTTACACGGTTGATATTTTCACAAATAATGTATTTCTGTTACCGCTATAAAAACAGAATAAAATAAAAGAGGGCTTCTATAAAACAAACTTGATACTTTTACTCGATATTGATAACGGCAGCAGGTAGACGCTTGAAATATTCACAGTATATTTAGTTATACTATTTTAAAAAATTCAATTAATTTAAAACAAATATTTATGAGGGCTCCCATACAACAGACATAATTTATTTTTTGCAGTTTTTTTAGAATAAGAATAGCACGGAACCCTTCGTACGCGAGTCCGGCTCGCACTTAACCGGTTTTTTATTTACATAATAATAATAGCAAACCGTTTTCTTTTTCGAGCCGGTGTCGGTAGGCCTGCACCCACGGCTCCCAGTTCCGCGCCTCGCAGATCTTCGCGAGAGACCACTTGCTCTCCAACACTGATGGATCCAGCAGCTGGCTCGGATCCACCTGAACAGAACAAGGACATCAATATAACGACGACCGATGTGGCGCGGTGGGCGAACGTCCGCCTGCGACGCAGGAGGTTGCAAGTTCGATTCCCGCCTCGGAACAATTGTGTGTACGATCTGCAGATATTTGTTCCGGATGGTCTGTTCGTTTTTCTACGTATAATAAAAATATCTATCTATGTAATGTATTGTATTATGTATATCAGTTATCTAGTACCCATAACACAAGCTCTGCTTAGCTTGTGGCTAGATGATTCTATGTGGACTGTCCAGCATTATTTATTTATTTTATTTTATTTATTTCGAGTAGACCGTCAGCTCACCTCTCCCAGCTGCCGGAAGGTGGCCGTGAAGTCTGCCATCGTGTCCTGCATGGCGCGGAACAGCTCGTCTACCAGCTGCTGGTCCTCATCTTGGATGTCCGACAGGCCTAGCTTCACGAGGTAGGTTTTTCTGAGAAATAATAACAGGTAGTTAGTCAATAGTAGTCTAGTAAAAATACTTAAAAACTACGGCCCGTATAAAATATATACCTGAATCTAACATACATAAAATAAACATATTTAACACAAAAAAAAAGAAAAAATATACAAACCAAATGAAGCAAAAAAAAAACATTAAGAAGGGGGGAAACAAAAATATTCCCACAAAACCCATGGACCGAGGGGTCGTCACCCCTCGAGTTGACGCCGGGGTAATGAGGCCAAGCCTCGAGGCCCCTCTCTGTGCCCCCACCGGGACCGGAAAGAAATTTATTGGAATAAACATATTTACTAACACGTAATGTCGGCGACGTGTGTGACGCAATATGTGCTGCGACCGGTATCGTCCGCGAAAACGCCGGAACAACACATTCTTCGGCCAGAATTCTTCCTTAGTGAAGGTCGAAATATTCAAAGTTGTAATATCTGGTTGTCTGGTAGAGATCGCTCACGGTTGTCTGGTAGAGATCGCTCTTGAGCGATAAGACCGCCAAATTGTCACATGTTTTGTATTTTATTCTGTCTTGTTTGTTTTATTTTGTAAGTGTGCAATAAAAGAATTTTCTATCTATCTAATACACACCACAAACGATTTTACGCGACGCTATGGCGCTCATTGTCCAACAGTGGACTTACATTAATAACATAACTTTGTTAATGCTACAAATAGATTATCTTATTCTTAACATAAGCTGATGATGATGATGATGTTGAGACACTCATGGGTTGAATCGGAGGAGTGTATTCTTACGCCGCCGCGACCGCGACCGCGACAACGACTAGAGACCAACTGGAAAACAGCGGCGGGTTTAAGTAACATGTAGGCACTTACAGAACTTTCTTCTCCACATACTCTTCGAGCGAGCTCCTGATATCTTCAATCTTCTGCTTCTGATCATCTTTGAGAACTAGTTCCATCGCCTCCGCCAGTTTGCCCATGTTCCAAATAATTATCTAGAACAAATCGAACTACAATTATTAAGATGATCAAATAGACATCGCGGTGAATATCATCATCTGCCTACGTTAGTCCACTGCTGGACATAGGCCTTCTCCAATGAGCGCCACAGCGCCCTGTCTTCAGCTTGCCGCGTCCAGCATCCTATCTGGAGTCTTTCGCAGGTCGTAATCCCACCTGGTAGGAGGGCGTACTACACTACGTTTACAGAGTCATGGTCTGCCAGCAGCAGTTGTTGGGTTGGGAGTATAGTTACCTTCGGTTGCCTCTCGAAGGAATATCGTCCCATATCGTCTGACGTGTTGGGTACATAGTGGGGGTTGTACTGCTCCACGAACCCGAACGGTCCGTAGTCTATGCTCACGCCCAGCACGCTCAGGTTGTCCGTGTTCAGGACGCCGTGGGTGAAGCCGACACCTGGAGGAAGTATTGTATTCAATAAATAATGCTGGACAATCCACATAAGCTCTGCTTAACCTGGCGCTAGATGAAAAACTGGACCAAATTGAAATGAGACCACATGAAGCATTCACGGGAAGCACCAGATCTCAAATAAAAAAGGAATCATCAAAATCGGTTCACCCAGTTGAAAGTTCTGAGGTAACAAACATAAAAAAAGAAATACAGTCGAATTGCGAACCTCTTCCTTTTTTGAAGTCGGTTAAAATGTATGTACGTATGTAATTATCCAAAGCGTTACAACTATTTTTACAGGTATTACCTAATACAATAGTGTAGTCAACTTAATTAATCACTAGTAAGTAAATAACTTTAGAGCATTCTCATAGAATCTCATAGAACAGCGCGTTCGGAAGCAAGCAGAAACGAGTAACTTCATATTGAATAACATCAGTTACCCTGCCACGCGGCCACCATGTCCAAGTTCCTGTGAGCCACCTCGGAGAACCACTGCACGTAGCGGTCCTCGGCAGCAGGGTCGATGGACGGGAAGTGATGCTGGAACCAACAGAAAGACATACTTTATTTATTTTATTTTTCTCTCTTAAGGGTCCGGCGACCCTCTCTTGCAAAAATCGCACCGAATATCGCTGACCCTGTTTAACCCTTGCGTCGCGCCACATGCGTGCGCGATAGCAATATTAGCCGTTCAAAATTTGGTTTGTTCCGTAATACCAAAAATTATGACTGAAAACTGTTTGTATTCTTTCACATAGGTAGTATTGTTATTCTGTAACTAGACAATATAAGCTATGTTCCTTAATAAATAAAACGTAAGATATTGTTTTTAATACGAAACAAATAGCAAGAAAACTTGTCCATTTTAGCATAAAAATGTGCAAAATGAGATTGGCTTTCATTTCATTTTAGGTAAGTATTTTGAAAAAAAAAACTATTTGGGAACCTATAATACTATTTTAATACAAATAATGCAAAATTATAATGGAAATATGCTTGAATTAGAAATCATTTTGGTATTACGTTTGTATGAAGAATTCGTCCCTCCGGAGGCCCCTTAAAGACTCCTCACACAGAAACCGTGGCCGGAGGCGAAGACGTGGTTCATAAGAATGTACGTGCACCGCGCCGCCACCGCCCCGCGGTGTATGTGTAGTCTTTCATATAAATTCGTAAGACACAACCCGCACGCCTGCGGTAAAGCCGCCCATTGTATTTATTTATTTTATTAATGAACAAAATGCACAGCTCTTAAAAATAAATTAACTTATCTTATAAATATCACTATCATCCAATAAAAGGATTTACATTATTATTATTATATAGAAAAAAAAGGACGACGTCACCTAAAATGTCATAGGTAATGTCGTACGAAATATCGTCACAATACTAATGTATTGTAACAAACTATATAAAAGTGTATCCAAATTGGTTCGTAAAATTATAACTAGATGTCGCCACAGGTCAAATTAGAAGGCGCTATCGAAGCGTTTCACGTTTATAGTGAGTTGTGAACCCATAATAATGTATAGTCAATCCTGACAGTCTCATCTGCTACAATCCTCGACGTGGCATGAGCACTACTTCCACCCATGTTGGGATAGTGTTCTGAAAGCGTTCGACCTCCTATTATAGTTATAGTAGATAGCAGTTATTCAATACAGTGTTCATCCGCACCGCTGTTGTTTCACTTCGACCCCGCGCTCCTCCGATACAGTATTCTATAGAAAAAATGAACAGCCTAAAGACAAATATAAGAAACATACTTGTCGTATGTAATGTCTTTTTGTAATGATCTGTATCTGGTGACTAAAACATTTTTTTATATTGTACGTACTAGGTGCGCCCCACGGTTTCACCCGCGTGGTGATAGATATTTTGGATAATATACAATATATCTTTATGAATTGTAGCCTTTGTGCTATTCTGATATGTAAGCTATATTATTGTGAAGTTTCATAAAAATCAATTCAGTAGTTTTTTCGTGAAAGAGCAACAAACATCCTCATAAACTTGTTTATAATATTAGTAGGATTATACTGCGGTATTGTTTATGTACATTGTAAAGTAAGTAAAAAGATTTTTTTTTTGTCAGAACAGAGACTCTTATAAATTAAACTTAGATTAACAGAAGACAGAGACTGACAAAATCGGTCTCCACTCAGCATGTGCTATGGTAGAGCAGACCGTACCATAGCGCTGGTCTTCCGTGCAGACCGTGTTGACCGATTGTGTAGGTATCACCTACCTTGATAATGAAATCCAGTAGAGTGACCATAGTGTCAGGTTCTTTCCTTTTGTGCAGTATCTCTAGAGAGCCAGGTCGGTACCAGGCGGGCGAGAGTCGCGCGACCACGGCGCAGCGCTCCTGGGTCGCGCGACCGCTGTACGTCTTGTCGCGGTATGCCTTGTGCTCGTCGCTCACTGCGGAAATACATTATTTATTATTATTTTATGGAGAATTGCTCGGTGGTCTCCACTGAAGCTGAGCGGAGACGAGATGAGTGAATCATCATCATCATCCGCCTATGTTAGTTCACAGCTGGACATAGGCCTCCCCCAATGAGCGCCACAGCGCCCTGTCTTCAGCTTGATGCATCCAGCATCTACCTGCAGTCTTTCGCAATTCGTCATCCCACCTGGGCGGAGGGCACCGTCCTACACTACGTTTACCGAGTCGTGGTCTCCACTCAAGAACTCGTTTGCCCCAGCGGTCGTCGGTTCTTCGCGAGATTTGGCCGGCCCCCTGCCACTTTAGCTTGCTAATTCTCAGAGCTATGTCGATAGCTTTGGTTCTCTGTCGGATGTATTCGTTCCGAATCCTATCCTTCAGAGATACTCCGAGCATAGCTCTTTCCATAGCTCGCTGAGCGACTTTGAACTGGTGGACCAGCCCTATCGTGAGTGTCCACGTCTCAGCTCCGTAGGTCATAACGGGTACAATATGACTATGCAAAACACTCTACAAACGGAGTAGATAGATAGATAGATGAACCAGAACACCCGGAACGAATATTTTCAGATCGTACAAACATTTGTCCCGAGGCGGGAATCGAACCCCCAACCTCCTGCGTCGCAGGCGGACCTTCGCCCACCGCGCCACATCGGTCGTCTTTTTTGTACTTTTGCATTGTATTGTTTTTGAGTGTCAAATACATACATCCTATTCTGTATAACACGCCACCGTCCACACTTCATGTCCATCCAAAAGTTGCCTGGCAGAGATCGCTCATTGCGACAAGGCCGCCCATTATACAACATATTCTTTGGTTTTTTCCGGTCTAGTGTATCTGTTTTTGTTTTTCTGTTTTTCATTGGAGGACGCCTATGTCCAGCAGTGGACTGCTATAGGCTGATGATGATGTATCTGTTTTTATTTGGTATGCAATAAAGATGAATACTAATAGTTAACTGTAGACTGGAAGCTAACTGTATTTTTATTTTATTTATTTTTTTATTTTATTTACGAACAAAATCCACAGCTCTTAATTATAAATTAACTTATCTTATAAATATCACTAACAGCCAATAAAAGGATTTACATTATTATTATTAAGACAAGTAACACTTTGACTGCGATATTTTTTCGACGACTGCGATCTTTTTTTTAACCTAAAAAACTCGTGCTGCCGCTCTACACAGCGATTGTGTTGCGCCGCACATGCGTTTCGTTCGAAAAATATTACGGCTGTGCTGAGTCACAAAGATCTGTATTTTCTCAGCCGCTGCGCTAGTGTGGATTTACGCATATTAGTCACTTGTAGAAAACACATACCGTGTGATTTCAGCACTCAAAGTGGTAAGGACAACATCACCAAAAGTGCCATTATAGAGGTATATAGAATAACAACTTAAAGTATGTCTTTAAGTTGTTAAAGACATAAGATAAGAAAAAGAAGAATTTTAGCTTAAAAATTTTGGCATTATAAATAAATAAATGAAATGATTTTGTTAAAACTCTTTACCTAAGTGATATAATTTCCACACAATACTTGATAAGTCTTTTCGCTAGTATTATGTGTAAATTTGTTTACAGTGGAGACTTCACTGGTCTATGTAAATCCATATTGTACCTCTTTACTATTATCTAAGTACTGTTTGTCTTTCAAATAAATAAAAATAAAATAGTATTGTGTTGTATCCTTTCTCCTTGATCTAACTAACGTGTTATAAAGTGGCTTACCCACCAGCGCCGCAGCCCTGGTCGTGGGGAGACCAAGGTAGTGGCAGGCCTCCGATCCCACCATCTCCCTGATAGAAGACCGCAGGACCGCGCGTCCGTCGCCGAACCGCGAGTATGGCGTCTCTCCTGCGCCTTTGAGCTGGATTTGCCAGGATTCACCCTTACTGGACAAAAAAAAGCTAGTTAATAAATTATTTTTATTTTTATTAGCTAGTCAATTATTTTTATTGCAAGCTTGTTGTACATTCAAGGGATGCTATAAATAACAAGGTTGTTTCAAACATGCAGCCTGCTAGGGAATTATAACTTGCAAGCAGACTATTTTCATCAAACATAGCTGACGACCACTGTGGCGCGGTGGGCGAAGGTCTGCCTGCGACTCAGGAGGTTGCGAGTTCGATTCCAGCCTTGGGACAGTTGTGTGTACGAACTGCAGATATTTGTTCTGGGTGTTTATCTATCTATGTAATGTATTATTATATATATCAGCCATCTAGTACCCATAGCACAAGCTCTACTTAGCTTGGGGCTAGATAATCATATGCTGTGTAGATTGTCCAGCATTATTTATTTACTTTTTTATTTATTAGGGTTCATTCATCAAACACGGACCCTATTGATAGTATTCAGCAGACTTACCTGTTTACATATTCTCCCAGAATATGAGCTCTGCCATCTCCAAGTTGATCTGCCCAGAATCCAAACTGGTAGCCGCCATACCTGAAAAGAATGAAATAAACAGATAGCAACAACCTAAGTTTAATGCACTTCCTAGCATTTCTTCGCAGATTCCAGTACCTAGCTCTATGGTGCTCTATGGTAAAATCATGTCTATATAACATAGGAACATAGCAAATATTCGTTTTTGTTTCATTTCGCACCATATTAAAAGACTGAGATGGAAATCACATCTAATATTTTATAATTAATAAATATTATTTCAGCCCTTATGCATTCCCTAGAGGTTATTATTATTTTAATATTAGCCCGGAGTATCCCACTGCAGAGCAATGGCCTCCCACTCATCTCGGTCCTCAGCAAGAAGGGCCCACTCTTTATTGAACAGGTCGAGCTCCCCTGAAGGTTGTTGTTTTTAATATATTTGAGCTATAGATATCATTATTTAGTGTCCGGCATTATAATCTTACCTGTGTGAAACACTGAAACCTCCTGGAGGCAGGTACTTCCCAGCCACAAAGTCCAGGAACTCCTCCGTCTCTGCCACTGATGGGTCCAAATCCAAGATGTCTGTGAGAGCATCCTCTGATGCACACACTAGGTGCAGCTTCCCTGTTAGACCTTCTGTAGGTACCTGACAATAATGATAGTTATCACAGATAAATGATAATGTAGGTAGGTACTAAAAAAATCAATTACATTATTAGACTTTGATTTTGTGCGCTAAGTTTGTAGGATGAAGATTATTGTTTTAAACTACTTACATTGATAAAATAAAGATAATACAACTATTATCGGCTATCAAGGGATTGAATTATCACAACATGAAAAGGTTTATTTTTCATTCTTACCTTGGAAAACACAGCGTTAGTCACCGCCATCGGCACATTATACTCTGGATTATCGTCAATAGGCAGAGCTGCGTAGCTAGGAGGATCTTTAAACCTCCAATCATTGAAATTGGTGATCTTCATCCTGCGTGTTTGCACTCCGTGGTTTAACGCGGCTAGAGCGCACAAGCTACGTCTCATGGGCTTAGACTAGGTTATATTCGATTAGAAACTATAGCCGGCAGACGCAGTTAATAGCTCAGTGAAATAACAAATGCAAGATCATTGCAATTTTCAGAACAAGTGTTTTGTTTGATTGGGCTCGATTGAATTTGATAAACCTTATGTGAATGATCAAAGATGTATGTAATGTATTTGTTTGTATACCTTATTTCAAGTGGATACGGTCTACGGTCTAATTTGGTATAACTTTTTTTGCAACAGCTGAGAGATTACGCTGATACCAGTAGGTTTTTATGTATGTCATTGTCATTCTAAAATTGCCATTGACAATGACAGATAATCTCGTTAATAGTGGTGTAAAATCGAATCGTGATCGGGAACAAGCGGAAGTTCGAAATGGGCAACTCGGATTCAAACTCGCTAAATTTAGAGACCGTAATGGCGGTCTATTTAAATAATTTGGCACCAAATACACACCTCCTTGAATACCGCCTACTTGCTATGAATGAGGAGGATGAATGAATACGACTTTTTTACAAATGATGATTTTACTGGCTTACCTACCTACTACTATGGATTTACTAAATAGCAGTTTTATGTAACTCTCCGACCACAAAAACCTATAAAGAGGTCTTAGGAATGTAATGAAAAACCAAATTCATAATCAACCATTTAGTAAATAACTCAAAAACGGTATATTAAGTAGAGCAGCTAACTTTCAGTGCGTATGCCCATTGCGGTGGCTGAGCAGAGAACCCTAGTCTCTCCGCCTCTGGGTGCACTTGGTACGGGCTACGAAGGACCTCCATCAAGAATCGGACCTAGACATAAAGAAAGAAATATACCAATACCTACTGAAATACAGATAGCAAAAAAACATATTATTATATGATAAAAGTTGTGACAAACCAAAGTTACTAGAAAATTCACGAATTAATCAAATAATTCCAACAATATCGCAAAGCATTTAATTCGGAGCCGCAACTTTAAATTCAATAATAACCGGTATATTACAACGGTATCTTTACAATCAAATTATCGTTACATAGGTAATTTTTTTTACTCTGTATTCTGACCTTCGTAAAATCATCTTTCTCAGCATCAGTGATAGCTTCGTGCAGCATCCAGTTCCTCGGGATGTAGACCGGGTTCACGGACAGCATTCGGTGACGTCGCTCGTCTTCGAACAGGCCGGTCGAGCTTGCGTCCACTGCAAGAATACTTTGAAAGTGAGTATAGTATAACTTTCAAAGTATAATAAAGTTAGAGTAAAAAGGTTAACCCATGGCCGTATAAAAACGCCTATCATTAGTTGAAAGTAAAAAGGGAGATTAGGTTAGATTCGCTTCTCGAAATTGTAACTTGGTGTTATTAATAAAGAATTTGTATTTGTATTTGAAAGTGGAAGGCTCAAATTAGGTCCATTAGGTCCACCCACCTCAGTCATAGTCAAACCGTGTTTCGCGCGATTTTTTTGTCGTACTTTAGTGTGAATTATTGTCTTAAATACTACATCAGTCATCAAAGCAATCTTTTTCGTTCACTTGGTGTACAAATTACTCCAAAACAAAAAACAAAGCCCAAGGTATCGTTTTCACTCGTAAGTACAACAAAACTTTAAATTTTCTTAATTCACTCCCCTTTGGCTTAGTACACAATACGTGTTACTTAATTTCATAGGTTTGTTTGCAGTGCAGCCGTGGCGTGGTGTTAAAGAAAAAATATGATGATTTAAACAAACCAGCTTCTTTATCCAGTCGCTCCCGGTACTGGTCCAGCCAGCACCCCCAGGAAGAATGGGAGGAGAGTCGTTTGAGCGCCCACTTCTCTGCCACTTTTATCTCGCTCACCATTTCTTTGGGCTCCAGCTAAAATCAATACAAATCAATTCAAACATCTTCCATATGAGAAAAACGGACTCCCCAAACTGTGATGTTTGCGGAGTCCTAGATGATGTGCACCACATCTTGATGGATTGCGTTAAATTCAAAGATCGAAGGGAGGCACTGATGATTGGTCTTAATTTAAATAGATTTGATTTAGGTACATTTATTAACATTTTAGCGGAACCAGATTCAGCAGCGGCTGTCTCATTATTCAAAATGTTTATGCATCAGTGACTCCCTTTAAAAATAGCCACAATTTATATGTTTTTATTTTGCTGTATTCTTTGTTTTGTTTGTTAGTTATTATAAGTTTAGGTTATGATAGGACTTATGTATGCCAACATTACGAAGTAAAAGTCCTAAATAATAAATAAGATAAAAAAAATTTAAAAAACATCAAACATCAGAGTGCTTTATTTCCTTTAAACGAGAAACGAGAAAGATACAACCCGCACGCCTTCGCCTCCGGCCCGGACACGGTTTCTGTGTGGCGGTTTTACGAGCTGACACCTTCAACAGCCCGTGAATATAGATAGATAGATAATTCTTTATTGCACACTAATTATAAAATGACAATGTAAGATAAAAACTTTAAAAAAAAAGATACAATTGGCGGTCTTATCGCTCAAGAGCGATCTCTACCAGACAACTATGGATGGATAGGATCATGGACAGTACCAGGGGATCTGTGTGCTTGCAGGTTATACATATATTATAAAATAAAATACTTATAATACTTACATGAAAATATACTACATACATATCATAATATATATATAGTTATACTACTTATATACATAGGGACTCAGTTATGCGTTAGTGACAGCAGGACAAATAATGCTCCCTTAACATAGTTTTAAAGGTTGGTAGCGACTTAGCACGCCTCACCGAAACTGGTAATGCGTTCCATATATTGTAAGAGCCGAAAGGGGACCTACAATACAAGAAGAAGGTTAGCAGCTTTCTTCCGTGTATTTTACCGGACTAATCAAGCAGTTTTATTAACACCTACAGTGCTATCATCAATCTGCCTGCCGAGATAGATATATAGAAAACACTTTATTATACCACACAAAACAGAAAACAATACAGGAATAAACAGAATAAATGAAGTATACCTAAAGGGTGGCCAAGAGTGGTGATTATAGCAAACCCCATTAATTGGCAGGGAGGCATCTTTACTATGGATGTATGTTTGTTAATAAGGATCGGAAAATGATTGCATCACCTCAGCAAGTTGTCTGAAAGTGCAGGTGAAGTCAGCTCCGGTCTGCTGCATCATATCCAGAAGCTTCTCCACCAGCTGTTCGTCACCCCAACGCTCTTCCTTCAGACCTATCTTCATGAGGAAGGTTTCCCTGTTAAAAGGAATGATTCATCAACCTTATTTTAGTACATTTATGCTGGGGACCTGCACTTTATGCATACTTCTCTTGCCAGCGTGTTTTGTGATTCCAAACTAAGGTAGTGATGACGTCATCACTACCTTAGTCCCATCATCATCATCATCGGGCAGCCCCGGTGTCTATAAGGAAAGAAAATCTCAGAGCTCATTTTATGGAATGAGCTGTAAATAATGCTGGACAATTCACATAGCATTATCTAACCCCATGGTAAGCAGAGCTTGTGTTATGGGTACTAGATAACTGATATACATAATACAATACATTACATAGCTAGATATTTTTTATTATACATAGAAAACGACCAGAACACCCGGAACAAATATCTGCAGATCGTAAAAACATTTATCCCGAGGAGGGAATCGCATCCGCAACCTCCTGCGTCCCAGGCGGACCTTCGCCCACCGCGCCACATCTGTCGTCATAATGAGCTTAATTTACCCAAATACTCATTGTTAAAAAGGTTAAAACTACTAACAAGATCTTATTCTTGCAGTAAGTGTCCAGTGTTTTCAAGATGTGTGACATGTGGACCTGCTGGGAAGACGTGAGCAGAGGTTTCAACGCATTCGCGAGCTGTCCCACATTCCATACTACCACCTGAAAGAGTTACATTCAATTTGATACACAAGTGTGTGTAATTAGTAATGTCTTGAAGAATTTCGACAGATAGGTATTTAAAATGTGCATTCGATGCCTTCGCGAGGAGTGCTAGGATAATAATTATTATCCTTTAATTATAATTAAAGGCCTATTATGAGAGAAGATGATGTTCAATAATTCAGTAATATTTATAGTATATTGGAACACGACTCGGTAAACGTAGTGTAGGACGCCCTCCGACCAGGTGGGATGACGACCTGCGAAAGACTGCAGGTAGATTGAAAATGAAAAATGAAAATGAAAAGCTTTTATTTCTTTAAGCTTACAAATAAGCACTTAGACAGGTCATCATTTTTATAGTTCACTTCAATTTTTTGTCCACCAGTGGAAGAAGTGAGAAGAAACCACTAGTATGTCCATAACTTATGTGTCTAGTACATTTGATTTGCTTATCTGTAAGTTGGTCGATTTTGAGTTGGAGCAAAACTCGTTCCAAGCTTTTTTATCTTCTAAGTAATCGGATATTTTGTAATAAGCTGTTTTACAAAGAATATGTTTCACAATTTTTTTAAATTTATAAATTGGTAATTTCTGCAACTCACTTGGAGTTTTGTTGTAGAAGCGTATACATTGCCCTTTAAAAGATACATTTATCTTGTGTAGCCTAGTTGTGGACACAGCGAGTTTATTCTTATTTCTAGTATTTACATTATGTATATCACTATTTTTAGTGAACCGATTGATATTTTTATGAGTGTACAACAAATTTTCATAAATATATTGACACGGTACTGTCATTATGTTTATTTCTTTGAATTGGATGCGGGATGCGGCAAGCTGAAAAC
Organism: Eupithecia abbreviata; assembly: GCA_943735965.1. Classification (NCBI taxonomy): domain Eukaryota; kingdom Metazoa; phylum Arthropoda; class Insecta; order Lepidoptera; family Geometridae; genus Eupithecia; species Eupithecia abbreviata. The sequence continues at coordinate 675,095 of OX030995.1, forward strand.
AGGGCGCTATGACGCTCATTGGGGGAGGCCTATGTCCAGCAGTGGACTGCATAGGCTGATGATGATGATGATGATGATTGGAAGATTTTACAAAAATAATTTGAGTGTATGAATTTATGAGTGAAAATAATTAACAAATTCTGTGAAAGATGGCATGAGTGAGATGACACGACGGCTGATAGCAAGTTTATTTAGGAACACTATAATTTTATGTTAAAGAAAATAACGCTGAGATAAGACTTGATACCTCTTTTGAGACACCTCACATATAATAAAAGCACTTACATCAGGTTGTTTAGCCAGCGCATATCTCCCTTCACCATCGGAGCAGTTCGCCACAAACCCTCCATCGTACGAGTCCACGAAGCCGAACGGACCGTAGTTCAAGGTCAGGCCTAGGATGCTCATGTTGTCTGTATTTAGGAGACCGTGGGTAAAACCTACGCCTGGAAGTTCTCAAAAGGTTAACATTTTGCTGGGGAACTGATGAAACAAAATCAGCGCTTACTAAAATTGCAAAATGAGCATGGGGTCCATTCAATGTAGATTGAAATCGGAATCCTGCTTCGTTGATTCCTCTTATGGTGTCTTCATCATCATTAACCTATAATAATCCGCTGCTGGCCATAGGCCTCCCCTAATGAGCATAGCACCCTGTCTTCAGCTTGCTGCATCCAGCATCTGCCTGCAGTCTTTCACAAGTCGTCATCCCACCTGGCCGGAGGGCGTCCTACACTAAGTTTGCCTTATGATATAGGAAGTAAAAATTCCTGGATAGAAGCAAAGGAATTAAATGAAATTAAAGTTTATTTTACCTTGCCACTTAGCAACCAAATCCAGAGTCCTATGAGCAACTTCTGAAAACAGCCTTATAAAGCGATTCTCATCAGTTAGGTGGATCTCCGGGAAATATTCCTGAAAGACACATTTAGACACGTTAACACTTTGACTGCGGTTTTTTTTCGACGACTGCGATCTTTTTTTTTACCTAAAAAATTCGTGCTGCCGCTCTACACAGCGGTTGTGTTGCGCCGCACATGCGTTTCGTTCGAAAAATATTACAGCTCTGCTGAGTCACAAAGATCTGTATTTTCTTAGCCGCTGCGCTAGTGTGGATTTTCGCAGATTAGTCACTTGTAGAAAACTCATACCGTGCGTTTTCAGCACTCAAAGTGTTAACATATTTATTCCGCTATTCTTAAACAACATCAGCCTATGTTAGTCCACTGCTGGACTAAGGCCTCCCCTAATAAGCGCCACAGCGTCCTGTCTTCAGCTTAACGCATCCAGCATCTACCTGAAATCTTTCGCAGGTCGTCAACCTACCTGGTCGGAGGGCGTCCTACACTTTGTTTATCGTTGCCTCCACTATTACATGATGGATTTACGTTACCTTGATGATAAAGTCAGCCATTTGTTTGAGAACCCCAATTTCCCCAGAATTGGCCAGTATCTCCAGGGAACCGAAGCGGAACCAGGTCGGAGCCATCCGCAGCAAGGCTGCCGCCTTCTCGCGCCGTGGACACCCGTTGTAGTACACATCACGGACTATTATCTCGTCGCTCACTGTAGGGATTTTATTTTTATTTTTCTATCTTATGGATAACTAACAGTAACACTTAAAATTAACTATAGACTTAAATAAACTTATTTCTAGAAGTGAACAAGCCCTGGTAGATAGAAGCCTCTAATAGGCAGCTGCAGAAGATCTTCCCTCCCGGTCGGACCTGTCTCTGGATTCCAGATTTTAACGTTTTTTGGGGTGGAAAGTGGAATTTATTCCTATAATGAATCGAAATAGCCTTCGTTCGAGCTAACCCTCCTGGTTTTATTACATACTCGAAGCCTACAGTCTCAGAACCTAGGCAGTCTTGTCTACATAATCTAGATAAATCAATAATGCTGGACAATCCCCACACCATCATATAGCCCCAAGCTAAGCAGAGCTTGTGTTATGAGTACAAGATGACTGATATACTTAATACAATACATTAGATAGATCGATATTTTTTATTATACGTAGATCAAAGCCCCCGGACCAAATCAGCAGATCGTACACACAATTGTCCCGATCCCGAAGCAAATCGAACTCGCAACCTCCAGCGTCGCAGGCGCACCTTCGCCCACCACGACACAGAGGTCTACATAATGATAAGTAAATACTTGCCAACCAAGCCAGCTGCCCTCGTAGTAGGGACTCCAATAGCATGGCAAGCCTCAGCGCCGATCATTTCCCTGATGGCCGCACGTAGCGTGCACCTGCCGTCGTGAACCCTTGAGTACGGGGTCTGACCCGAGCCTTTCAATTGGAGCTGCCAGCGCTCACCAAGTCTACAAATAAGTTATTGACACAAGTTATGATGTATGTGGGCTCTGATGTTGCGTCATCATCAGCACGTCCTCCATACATCCACTGCTGAGTTACCTATTATCAAAAATTCAATAAATAAATAATGCCGGAAAAGTCACTCAGCAGAGGTCGTCAAATTTTCACCATACTGTGACCGGTATTTGTGGCGTCGCATGGGGGCGACGACGACGCCACGAATACCGGTATTTGCGAGGAGGTCGACCATATGGATATAGGGAGAATAGTGGTTTTGGTCGTGGGGTATCTTTTTTAAATCTAATAGAAAGATTCTTAGACGAAATAGAATGGGCGTCTACCTGTTCACATATTCACCAAGGATATGAGCTCTTCCATCTCCAAGTTGACCGACCCACAATCCGTATTGATGACCGCCGTATCTGAGAAATATGTTTCTATAAGATGGGGCTTCACGCTCCAAGTCTATGCCGGTACCATAATATGGTACCATACATTAATTCCACAGTAATAGTGGTTTCTTTTTTACTTCTTGCACTAGTGGACAAAAACTTGAAGTGAACAGAAAACAAAAACTCATTTCTTATATTTGATTAATAATCGTATTTATAAAATTTGACTTTAAAACTTTTGAAACTATCATGGTTATTTACACTAAAGTCATTTAAAACGGGATATTTACCAGTTTCAGTTATTCCGTGATCATGGCGGATGAAACTGTGCCTAAATATTGGAAAACTCAAATCCTGGTAAATTATCTCGTTTTAAATGACTTTAGTGTGAAATTTGACTTGCCTAACTGATTATTTTGTAAGCCACAGAGGTCGTCTATTCTATGTGTACAAAACATTGTCTACAATGTGTACGTAAGTGTTTAAATTAGCTATAGTTGATCTAGCTAGTACCTGTGAGCGACCGGCAATGCCCCATAGGGTAGTTTCTTCCCCGCGATGAACTCTGCGAACTCTTCCCTGGCCGCTATCCCGGGCTCCATGTCCAGGATGCGCGTGAGGGCCGCGTTGGAGGCGCACACCAGGCGGAGGTTACGTTCTAGGGGTCGGGGGGCTACCTGAGATTGTAAAACACAGTTATGATGATAGAATCCTTAGTCAAAATCACACATACATCTATATAGGTATGTATAAGTCGTGTTAGTTACACTATTTATAATTCAAGAAAATTGGCGGGGAAGTAGTTTAGCACTAGGAGACGGACATAGAAAACTTTTTATCATTTTAACCATTTGACGCATAGATTTCCATGGATCGAAGCTGCAGGGCGCAGCTAGTAGGTAGATAGATAGAAAACACTTTATTGTATCACACAGAAAACAATACAGAATTGAATACTTAGAATAAAGGAAGTATATAGGGTGACCTTATCGCTGAGAGCGATCTATTCCAAGCAATCTTAGGATGGACTGGATATGAAAGAGAAATATAGACGGTGGCACTTTAATAAATAATTGGTAAAAACAAGAAAACAAATGGGTACTTACAAACATTATACATACAGTACATTACAAACATTATAAATTATACCTATACGGTCTTTTTTTAAAAGCTGGCGCGATTACAGCTTCTTTTTTAAACAAGTAACCGCGCTGGTCATAAGTCTGTCGCCACAAGTGGCCTACTTCGTACTCCGATTCAGAATCCATGATATATTATGTCGACAAATATATATCTATTTGAAAGGATAATGTAGAAGATCATAATGAAGAATACCTTTCTTTTACATTAGGTGCATTACTTACCTACATAAGGTAAAAGCTATACCTATAGAAGTTCTTTATTTATAACTTGGCGTTATAAATAAAGAATTGTATTGTATTGTATTGAAGTCATGATTAGTAGAGAGGTATAAATTATTGGAAAATACACAAAACAGAATACAGAATATTTTTTAAATTATTGCGGGGGTGTGTGGAAAGAATAAAAAAATAAAACGAACTAACTTCAGAAAATACAACGTTTTTGATGTTCGCACGAACTTGTTCGTTGTTTTCATCGATAGGAAGCAAAATGTATTTAGGGTATTGGCTGAAACGCCACTCTGTGAGATTTCTTTTCAATGCTGTTGTTTCGCCTTCCATTTTCATTGTGAGTAAATGAGCCAGATTAGTCAATATTTATTACAAAGCAAATTAGATTTTTGATTTTCATAAACTTCACGACACAAACAAAAATACCGCCTTATGTCAAATTGGTTTCAAAATGAAATCTTTTATAATGTTAAAATGTCTAGTGAAATATATCGTTGGTAATTATTGCATTTAATAAAATATTTCGAATTTATAAATTGCGTTAAAATGATTAAAAATCTAGAATTTCATACATGTAAATGTTCTAGTTCTAAAATAAAAATAATTGTGTGCTGTGCAGACGAGCAACTCCGTTTTGGGTTCCGATAAAATCGCTGTTGAATCGATCATTTCATTCGATACTGTAGGCATCCCTTCGCATCCGGTCAAGGTCACGGCAAACCGATAAAATTAGAAATACTTACATAGTCCGAGAGTCTGCTTGAGATAAGTGGGTGATCTAATTTAGTTGGACTACAACCAAGCTATAGCTTTGGAACCTAACCAATGTGAAATTCGTCAGTTCGGCGACCGCAATTTCACTTTCGTGCGCCGCTTTCTCATTTTCTCACTTTCGAAAAATCCAATTCTTTCGTAGATTGAAGAAACCAGTTTTGTGTTGTAAATTATAGTAAGAGGTGTAATCTATTTTCTGTGTGTGGTGCATGCGTTTCTTATAACATTATATGGATTTTGGTCGACGAATATGGTGTATACGGAGGGTTATTTGAAGGAAAAGCTGACCAAGGACTTGGACGCAGTTCACGTCGTAAGTAATGTCAAATTTTCTATTGACCGATTGCCGCGTTGTAAAAATATTTTTGTGAATGAAAACCATTGGATCTGCCGTAGTTACGTTAATTTTACGCTATGACGAAGCGGGCGGATCCTGAAAAGTTTATACTAGCGAAAGATGTGTTGCTCCCTGGCATGCTATTCGCATTACTCGTGCGATGGTGTGTTGCAGTTTATCCGTACTCTGGATACGGGAAACCTCCAATGTACGGTGATTATGAGGCCCAGCGGCATTGGCAGGAGATCACGGTCCACACTCCTGCTAAGACATGGTACCACAACACGACTCAGAACGACCTTCAGTACTGGGGGTTGGATTACCCTCCCCTGACGGCATATCACAGCTACATCATGGGCCTGGTGGCTGACTGGCTCGACCCAGAGTCCGTCCGGCTCTTCGCGTCGAGAGGTTACGAAAATGAGAACCATAAAACATTCATGCGCTGGACTGTGTTTATAAGTGACATTTATTTCTATGTGTCTGTGGTGTTCTGTATCTGTTTTAATGCTGATCGTATGGAGAGCCATGCCCACAAAAGCACTACTAAGAAATCTACGAATGTTTTCAAACGAGTTGACATAGCAACAGCATTGTTTTTACTGTACCCAGGGATCATATTGATAGATCACGGTCATTTTCAGTATAATTGTGTATCTCTCGGACTGTTCCTTTGGGCCACATTCTTTGTGATAGCTATAGAAAATGATTTCCTTTGTACTGTTTTCTTTTGTCTAGCTCTGAACTATAAGCAAATGGAGTTGTATCATGCTCTGCCATTCTTTGTATACTTGCTAAGAAAATGTTTTATCAACCTATCTCCTAAACGACCCATATTTTATTTTATAGCAAGACTCTCTAAGTTAGCAATGGCTGTTATTCTAACATTTATAATAGTTTGGGTTCCTTTTTTGACATCTGTGCCTGATACGCTGCAGGTTGTGCATAGATTGTTCCCGATAAAGCGAGGGATATTTGAAGACAAAGTGTCAAACCTCTGGTGCTTTGTGAATGTGTTTATAAAGCTGAAAGCTATTTATACAAATGATACAATGGCTTGGACTTGCCTGACAGTCACAGCCATTGCTGTTCTACCTTCTTGCATAGATTTATTTACGAGAATTAACAAAAAGAAGTTTGTACTAAGTCTGATCAATGTATCTCTAGCATTCTTCTTATTTTCATTCCAAGTGCATGAGAAGACAATTCTTCTTGTAGCTATACCAGTGCTGATTCAGTTCCCGGAAGATCCATTTATGTGCTTCTGGTTTCTTCTTGTATCATCATTTAGTATGCTGCCATTACTACTTAAAGATGGTCTCTTGATCCCATTTTTGATGACTAATGTTATTTATATTACCTTTTATAGCATAAGTATAAAGTTAGCGAACCCAAAATCAGGTTACTTGAAGTTATTCAATGCTAACTTGCTTGATGAGATTGCATCACCCAGAAAGTCAAAGAACTGGATGTTGATGAACTTCCTTAGTTTGAACTTTTTCTTATCAGTCTGTGGTATGGTGTCGCTGACATTTGCCAGTGTGTTCATGACCCCCCCAGCACAGTACCCAGATATGTACCCATTGTTTGTCTCCGTTTTCTCATTTGTACATTTTGCATTCTTTTTCTTGTACTTTAATTACCAGCAAATGGCTTTACCGATGAGCTTGCCTCAGCCGAAATTGAAGAAGAAATTAAATTAGTATATTAAAACATTCCAAAGCTAGGTAGGCATTTTAATTGAATTGTTTTTGTTTTTTACTAGGTGTAGTAGGATTTTAAATGTTAGCAATATAATTATTACAATACAATACAATACAATTATTCATTATTGCACACCATAAAAACATATACACTGGACAGGAAAGAGAAATAAAGAATGTGTTGTACAATGGGCGGCCTTATCGCTTAAAGCGATCTCTGCCAGGCAACCTTTGGATGGACATGATGAGTTAGAACAATATAGACGGTAGCGTGTTATTATGTAGTAAAACTCTGTAAATAAAAGTAATATATATTAACGAAAAAAATTACAATCAAATAATAGAAACAAATTGGAATTTGTATTTATAATTGAAACAATTGATTTAATCTAACTGCAGACTGTTGCAGACAATCTACAAGTAGCTTAACTGAACCATATCAATACCAGTCCTGGCTGCATTGGCCAACTGTACGATTTTTTTATGATTTTAAATTGACTTGGCTATGCCAATTTTAATTCAAAGCTGAATAAATAGAATATTTTCTAAAATAGAATATTATTTATCTAGAATGAATCCCTTTAGCATACAATACATGCACAACAAAAGCTTATGTGATAAGTCTTATCTGTGAATAAAAAACGCTGCTTTCATAAATATCTATTTCGTATTTTATTTTAATCACGCTCCATGGCAATGGCGCACTCCACATCATTTGATGTATAGCTAGATAATTGTTTCAAGTAAATTATAAACGATCTTGCTTATGCCATGTTAGACCTTACAATTTGACACATTTTGGCATGGAGGATACCAAAACTATTAATTTGTGTCTGTAAACTTACAAATTAGAACTAGTATTTGCAATTGAAGCGAACTACAGACTAGCATACAACTATATAGACAAAGCTCAAATGATGATTTACTTGCATAGAACATGTATTAAATAAATAATGCTGGACGTTTTACACATCATCTTAACCTAAATCAGGCAGATATGTTTATGTTTAAGGTTAACAGACTTGTGAGCCCTGGAGGGCTAATTAGGAACTCCGTTTCTTTCTAATTCGTTTCGATTCGCGCAAAATTCAATTATTTTAGCTTTATTTATTATTTTCTGTATTCTGCAAGGAATTAAAGTACCAGAAACCTTTTCTTTGAAAACATCAGAATACAATGGAATACATGTTAAAATAAAGTATGTTTTGGTAATCTGTTGATTTTTTGTTATCATCATCAGCCTATGTTAGTCCACATCTGGACTGGATATAGCCCTCCCTAATGTAATGAGCGCCACAGCGCCCTGTAGTAGCTTTCGCAGGTCGTCATCCCACCTGGTCGGAGGGCGTCCTACATTACGTTTATCGAGTTGATTTTTTAAAAAATCTCTTAAATTATGTTTGTCTCACAGCCGGAATCTTACCCACAACTCTGCGTCTCAGGCAGACCTTCGCCCTTCGTTTAAATAGAAAAGACACACCAACAAGGAAAACCAGCTATCTAAATCAACACATGCTGTTTCTACACCCAGATGATAGCATGTGCGTAACAACTGTATAAACTAAAACAATGACACACGTGATGTCGCTGATTAGCATCCCCAAAAAACCCATTGCTTCGGCGAATCTTAGACATTGCGGGGCCAGTCACTAAGTACATGAGTGTATAGATCAGTATGTACCTAATGTCTTGCCTCAGTGCTCTTGGAAATCTGTTATTGATATTGTTTCGTTGGTACTCCGATTAGAGTAAGAACCGTGATACAGGTAAACGTGGTATGAACGGAGTCTTGAATAGATTCGTTAATTTATTGATTTACTTAAGAGATCTCTCCTTGTATTGATACGCCAGGACTTCAGCAAAGCCATTTGAACGTCATCTCGTTCTGATATGGTCAGTTATATTATGTAGTCACCAAGAAGTTAAATACCTCTTCTGCTCTAACTCTGCAGGTATCTGTTAGTGATTTCCAAAACCAGGACTCGAGCTTTAAGTAGGTATTTTATATCTTTACAAACACATCAAAAGTTCCGACTTTCTATAACCATTCTGAGGAAGTCGCTGGGTAAGGGATGAAAAGTTCCACCAACAAAAACTAAGTATTCATAATGAATACTATGAACACTATAATTTGGTTCTTTGACAGTCACACATACACGGTAAAGCCATGCTCACTTCACCCCTGAATTTGATCAGCCCACCACTACCACCAGTTCTCGTTACTCTTGCGAAGTACCCCATGGAATGCAGTTGAGTCAGCGTCCAAATTGGCGGTTGACAAAAGTCATTTGCATGGGCGAAACGCAGTACGTGATCTGGCTGCTGATAGACAAGTGACAACTCAGGATCTTGTGGTTTTACTATGAAGTTGCTTGATATGCTAAAGCTTCCTGTTTTTGTGCTGTCTACTCACAACTAGTTTAAATTCGTTGAAAACCTGGTCGTGCTTAGCATCCGGGTCATGGACAATTTTCATTTCTTAGTTAAGGGTGGATTGGTGCCTTGTCGGAATATACTTGAAATACTGCATTCGAAGACCGCGATTCGTCTACCGTGCGTCTGCCAATCGCGTTAGTACAGGGAACTTACCTGTTGTCAAACTTATTATTATTCGAATAAAAGTTAATAGTTAAGAAAACTTTAATTTATAATACCTTTATCTGCGAATTCGTTCCGTATTTTGACAACGATAATGTGTTTTTAGAAATTCAACAATACAGAAAATATATCTAATTACCGTTTCACAAAACCCGAAATTGAGAAACCGTGGAATAACACCGTGAAATAAATTTACAGTTAAACTGCATTATGTCAGTCTGATTTCCGGATCTACTCGTAGCTCAAGGACCAAAAGCAAACTTTATAAAACCTTTGAAATATAATAACCAGAACAAAGGGACCACTAAACCTTGAAATCTAGTAAAAGTCGATATTCGTTAAAGTCAAAGGGAACTTTTGACGTCATTCAAAAATGCAATCGGACTAGTTTTTGAAAAGGGCAACGACAAAATTGAGACATCAGTAACCTTACCGTGTAAGATACTCAGGTGCTTATCTCAAAAGGGTCACCTCTAGCGACTGTCAGACTTTTCTACGCATTCCTGTTCGTAAAGGAATGCATATTGGTCCATGCACTACTTAAACAAAGTAGAATCGAATTTATTCTATTGTTTATGATGCTCGGATTTTGCATGATGGTTTTTTGTGAAATTTCCCTCTATAGATCCAATAAAGTCGGATTTCTCCATACCTTAATTTATTAAAATCTTAACTAAGTTTAGACCCAAAGATGAAAATCGAGCAGATGGTGAATTGGTTGACCCTACTCGAAAGTCTAAAGCCACCAAAACGTCCAATTATTCATGCCCATTGATGAGTCTTTACACCTGTGACATTTCAAGCCCATAATGTCCTCATTTCACTTTACATTCCGAGAAAAATACTATTTTCGAAATGTGAAGGTGGAAACGAAAAGAAGTGTTAATTCGAAAAAGTCAATAGACGAAGGTTAATTTGCAAGATGAAATCATTCAATTGGAACATTAATCTTAATCAAACATCCAAACCTATCCAAAGACCACTTGCAAAATACACCTTTCGTAAGATGCCAGGAAGGATTTTGCACGATACCTCACAATCAGATAGATAATTGCTGTCTGATACCTAACATATTGTACATTTTGTTACACATGTTATCAAAAGTCACTGTGATTATGGTTGAATCGACTGTTGGCAAGTTAGTTTTTAATTAAAATCATGAAAATAGCGAAACACCTCAATCGAAACCAAATTGAAGAAACTTTAAACGCTTAAATCTGTTTTAAGTACCTAGGTTCTTTAATACCGACCGTTGTGCAACGAAGATACTTTCAATCAAACAAATGTTCAATTAAAAGTCAAGTACGATCCTCTCACAATTGACACTGATAACCATCAATCCGCACAAGGAAAATATCCCAGTCAAATGAGGAAAATCACTGAAGTTCTTTAAAGTGGGCCTCCTAAATCAAAATTCAAGACATCGAGTCCCAATTGAATTCAGTGCCCCAAACTGTTTCGCGTCGCGATAAACGAACTGATTTAAAGTGGGTCGCGTTTGAGTCTTTAGAACAGACTAGAAAGCTGAAGCATTTCAACAAATTACCGTTGATGGGACCAAACATACTCCATCTTTGGGTCCTATATCGTCATCAATCACTATCATCTTGACCGAAAGAAGTCCATTGGGGCCTACTCGGAAAAGGAAAATCGAAGTTTCTAATTCGTTTTCGTGCAAAACCTACTTTAAGTTGCTTGCATGATAAACGAATGAGAAACATCGAATGTATTGTTAGGAGTATGGGCCCTTGACACATTCTCCCAAAGATTACCGCAATGACCGACCCAATACTCCGGTTTGGGTCCTATACCCGAGTATAAGTCCCAAACCTTGTCCTATATCCTTCCTCTAAATCGCTCACGTTAGATAGGCAACTATAGAAACTTAGCTACCTATTAGGAAGTGAAAAACTGCTCGACTTTCCATGTGAATTTTTTGTCTACATATTCGTATGTAAAAGGTAGACAGAGGGAGATAACCGCAAAACCACAAACGCCGCTTACCGCAGTCTAAATGTTGTTGCTACTGTTGACGACATGTATGATGTCATGGCACTGAAAACCTCAGCTCTTGAGGAATCAGCATTAAGCATTCCTTGTGCCTACTCCTATTGGGGCTGTTCTTTCTGTGTAGACTTAGGGCAATTTCACAATTTTCTGCCAAACTAAAATCAATGTGAAATGACAACTCTTGAACTCGATTTAGCGTTTGGATTGAACCGGATCAACTTTAAGTCGTAGATGATGAGTGAAATGAGATGAACCAGGAAGTGGATGAAAGTTATTATTATTACCATTCAAATATGTTGTTTATTCCTCTATCCTAACACTAAGCATCGGACCCAGCCACTTTTTGCATACACCCTCATCGCACACAAACATTCAATGCTCAATATGCCCCCCAAACATGGGGCATTTTACCATAATCACCACGCTTTGCAGGCGGATTGATCGCAGTGGAGGTGTTAAAATAACACAGACGGAAGCTGCTGCCCTTCCTCTGATAGATTCCGTTACGTCATTCACGGACTGAGTCAGAGGGGAGTCTTAGGCCTCTTGCATTGCCTTTTCAATTTTGTTGTACGTACACTAAATAATTTAGCCATTACCCTTCTATGTAATGTAGGTAGGTACTTAGTTTTCCTCTTAACAACACAAGGTAATCTCCTAAATTCCCCATTGACGATTATGGCCGATTAGTCACCCACCCACATTCATCTACGTAACGAAATGTACTCATAGTTCCTGAAATATCTTAAAATAGCAGTCACGAGCCGGGAATTTGACTCCATTCTTGGTGCAATGGCATTCCTTACGGCGCGTCATTCTGAAGTGTTAGAGATGTTCCTTATTTCAGGCATGAGTAATCTCTCCGGAGAAAAGCTTAATTGCATATTTGCAAATATTGACCGGAGAAACAATAAGTGTTATGTTATTGAAGTGTTGCCAGTTGTAGTCATCATTCACCGAAAACTCACTTTTCACAAACATATGATCACAGCAAATACGTACATACGTCTTACGTCATACGTCTTAGTTTCTAAGATCATTTTGGTATAAATTATATCTATTCTAAATACATAGATTAACAATTAAATTACTAAATCATCATCAACTTTTACCAGTCCACTCTTGTACGTAGGCTTACCAGAAGGATTGACGTTTTTAAGGTCTCATTTTAACACTAGAAGGGCCGGGCTACCTTCAAAGACCGCAGCGGTCAATTTGACGGCACTAGAGATTCATTCAGAATACCTATGAAATTATTGCGTATATTGCATTAAAATAAAATAAAAATATTAAAAATTTGAAAGAAACAAAAACATAGTTTGTAAAATATTTGAGAATGAAATCGCCGTGCGGTCAAATTGACGGCCTTGGTCTTTCTAGTGTTAAAGCGCCAAGTCTTGTATTGCCTTAATCCCCACGCTTGCCATGGGAGTGAGGGATTGCTTAGGTAGTATTAAAGCTATAACTTTGAACGTTTGTTGGTTCCTTATATCAACTTTGTCAGCTGCTTCGTTGATCCATTGCGCCTTGCCTGCAACGAAAACCAATTAAAGAAAAGGACAAATCAATAACATCACACTTTATTGTCGTGAAGATGATTGATTTGACATTGCTGCACTTCATTCTAAAGTAATTGTTATCTGGTTCCGTGTTATTGGCAATATCTCTTTAATTTTTATCAAATTTTCTCTTAGCTTCTATTCAGCCAGAGCGCTTTATAGTATACTAGCTGCGCTCCGCGGCTTCGCCCGCTTGAAAATCAATGTGTCAAATGGTTTATAAACCTTGCTCTTGAATCAACTGCATCAAAATCCGTTGCGTAGTTTTAAAGATATCAGCATACATAGGGACACACAGACAACAGGAAGCGACTTAGTTTTATACGATGTAGTGTGGGTGCGCTTTATTCGTATATGAATCATCATCAGCCCGTATACACGTCCACTGCATCCCCCAAACGGGGCGCCACGAATAGCGATTCTGAGCCGTCTCCATTTACCGACTCCCTGCGACTGCTTAAGTGACGTCGTCGGGCCATCGAGAGAAGCTATAGCTTGTGCTAAATATGGTTGTTTGTTGTACAAAATTCGACCCTTGATGATCATAATATGCAATGCATAAAATTATAATTTCGAACAGACAATCTGTAAACTACACAACCTTTCAATTACCTATATGTTTATCGTTTATAAAATCTTAGTTTTATTGACGATAAAAAATAAATTATCTTTTTAATTAAATTGTTAATAATCATGATTTAACTTTTCAATTATTATCTCGCAAATTATTTCCTGGTGCATTTATTTACCTTAAAAGTTAAATTACTTCACAAGTTGTTGTGACTGACGTCAAGTCAGAAATTGCTGAGGATTCATTAAATATAATATACATTACGTTAAATTTATTTATTTACTAAGCCCAGAAAATGGCATTGACTCATGGTGGTGTGAAAATTTACATCATAAAATAGACGGCCGATTTAATAATGTTTTTTTTTCTAAATGTTGTCCTTGGCACTACTTAACTAATGAACCAAAGAGAATTTTTCCAATTCGTGAGCGTTATGTAGATTTATTTTTACTAATTTTTGGTATTATCAATTATTGTTATGTATTCTGATTGCATCTGAACTTCCCTTGAGCTAATAGAATGTCTGGGTCACCTTGATGGCAATTTTGGCCAATAAAGAAATGTCTGTCTATCCCACATCTATCATCATCTATTCGCAAACGATAACTGGGTCATGGATGGCAAAAATATCGTCATGCGAGTTGAGTAGTGTGGTGACCATCAATATGCCTGTAATTGCTTGCCATAACACTGCTCTGTTATCATAGTTGATGTTATTGCAACGAATTTGTTTATCTTTGTTATTAGTAGCATCGTCTTCTCTTCTTCGTGGTTCTTCAATGACAACCTCTGTGGCACAGGCGGAGGTCTGCCTGTGATACTCTTTAAAATATAATATACTCGTAGCATAGGTTCACCGGGGATAGTGTAGCTTCCCAACGGAGAATTTTTCAAATCGAATCTTTCCTCTTTATAATATGTATTAGTATCTACTTATATATGTATGCGGTACATTTGATACGCCCTGTAAATGAAAAAAAAAACTGAAATGTTTAAATAAATAAATATCTTTTGTACAATAGATCAGCTTTGTTTCTATTCCATACGTAATTTGCGAAGGCACGCAAATTCGTAACCTACTTGTCCACTACCATGCAAGGCTCAAGTTATTATCTATGTCAACTCGAGAATGCTTTGCAAAATTACTATTTATTATGCGTTTATGTTGCTAATTGTCTACAAGCGACCTTCAGTGAATAAAGATCTAGATTGCACGAAATGCACTATTGACCAACCAAACAACTCAATTAAGCAAATACGCGTTGGTAATTTGGTATTTGCTCTTTCTATTGTGTTGTTTACTTGGGCCACTCCTGGTATTATATCGTAATTTTTTTTAGACGACGTAAATTTTCGTCTTTGCTCTTAAATAGCAGGTTTTTGAGATAGGTAACATATAATTTTTATCGATAAATATTATGTCGTGTATCCGCACATCTCGTTTGATCAACGTTCGACAATACACATTGTATATAATATAAAAATCAATTACTGTTCCTTTGTCTCGCTAAAACTCGAGAACGGCTGGGCCGATTTAGCGGATGGGTTTGAAATGTTTGCCATAGTCCAGGCAAGGTTTAAACGGTGAGAAATTTTGGTAAAATTGCGCAGAAATTTCCACGTGGGCGAAATCGCGGGGTTTAGCTATTAAATAAATAAAAACATGTGGAAAACGTCAAATCAGGCTGCGTTTCAGCATATTTTATTGCTGTTCTAGAGTTTCTCTGGGTGAGTCAGTTGACTTTGACGTTGTTCAGTTTTGAATTGATTCTTTGTTTATGCGTGTTGTGCGTAGATACGTACGAGTACGTGAGCTTATCGGAAAATATTCACTTGTGCAGGCATTGTGACCAAGGCCAAGTCATAAAACAAACAATTATTTATTCATACCGAAACTAATCGAACAACGGGTAAAGAAAATTTTGTAATTTTTAATGGGTATTATTTCGATATAAACATGGAAAATTTCGTATTGTTTAAACATAAAAATTTTTTTTAATGTTTTTCTACCTGCTAACACTAGAATCTGTAGCTAAAAATAATCTCGTGCTAGTATGGGAGATATTTTTTCGTAGTGTTTACCTCTACACTACTGCTAATAACCGCTGATGATTTTCGTAAACCTGACATAACCCATAAAAAAAATTATTTCAGACCATAGAAAAGTAACAGATCTTATTTAACTTATTCTACGGTCCATATTAATATACCGTAAAACTATCATACATAAAAATATAAAAAATAGAGGTAATATTACTATTTAACTCCTTTAAGGCGCCATCTCGTGACCACATTGTTTAAAAACTTATTGAAGTAGAAAACAATATTAAAATCCTAATCCCAATCTTCCTATCAGACGGCGACTTTAGTACTATATTATATTATGTACATACGTACATAGATAGATAGCCGATCAAGTTCTAGGTCGCCTGAGCGATCAACGCAAGGTCTAGCCGCTAGCCTGATAGTTTTCCTGTTGTCTGGATTAATATTAATACTTTTCCTTTGACCATGAATTAGGCAAATATAAATTAAATATGTAAATAATTATGGACAATACACACGGCCCATAGCTAGGAGAGCCAGAGCTTGTGTCATGGATACTAGATGACTGATATACTTGATACACAACAATGCATAGATAGTTTATGTACTAGCTACGCCCCGCAGCTTCGCCCGCTTGGAAATCTATGTGACAAATCTATACTAATATTATAAAGAGGAAAGGTTTGATTTTTTGTTTGTATGTTTGTTTGTTTGTAACGAATAGGCTCCGAAACTACTGGACCTATTAGAAAAATTCTATCGCCGTTAGGAAGCCACACTATCCGTGGTGAACAAAGGCTATATTATATTTTGAAAAAAGTAAGGGATCCTTACTAAAACTCCAATAATGTAACCCAAGGTGTGAAAAATGTACCTATAAAATTCCTTGCTGTCAATAATCTGGAATAACACATAAGCTATATTTTATCCCGGAATTCCCACGGGAACGGGAATTACGCGGGTGAAACCGCGAGGCGCTGCTAGTGGTTAATAAACCTTCCTCTTTAAAAACCGCATCAAAATCCGTTGATTAGTTTAAAAGATCTTAGCGTACTGCGTTATGTAATCAGAATGTAGCCCACAGCGCTCACCACATTATGTGGTATTATTTTGTGGCTTTACTCTTAAGGAAGCTGGTGATTTAGATGGCAATAAAATCAATTGTTGCATGAGAGAGCCCTAATCTACTCAACCTTGTACATAATCTAGCTTTGGCTCTAATCATGTAATTTGGCCTTAATCACGATTTCACTGCACGCAAATTGACTTGATGTCCGAAATCCCGTAGTTTCGTTTGATTTCATTTGATTCATGGTTACGCGTTTCAACGAGTTCTCTTATATCCAACCAGGCGGTGGAATATGAGTTTTATTTTTAAGTTTTCCCATACAAATGTCACGTTTTGTAAAAGTGAAGTCTTTACATTTTCTTACGAGACTAGACACCATGTGCGTAGCCTCTCCGTGCCCAGCGGTGGGGCAGTGCCTGTATGAATGCTGCGAATGGTACATTAAACCCCGTTACACCTGTCGGTTCCCGGATTTCGATATAACAATTACAATAATTTATATAAATGCATGACAAATTCTGCAACTGGGCCGGACACGTCTGCCGCATGTCCAGCGGCTTGTGGGCAAAGACCACCACAGAGTGGAGCCCACCCAACGCTAAGAGGCGACGTGGAAGGCCCAGGATGATGGCGTGACGAGCTCGAGGCACATCTTCCATCATGGCCTGTTGCAGCGTTGGATCGCGAGGAGTGGAAGGAAAAAACGGAGGCCTTTACCCAGCAGTGGGACAATAATGGCTAAAAATTATAATAATAATGACAAATTCTGCCATAGCATGTGGTTATAGCAGATCGTACCATAATCCTGCGTAGTGTATATCATGTGTATAAAGAAATAATTATTCAGTGGCTATGAACAGAATTTATTATTATTATTATTTTATTGTTTTTATTATAATTTAATCCAAGGCTATTACATTTTTAATTTATTTTATTATTTTTTAATGTAATATGTCAGATGAGCCTTATGTATCGCATTATTTAATTTTAATATAATAATAAACATATAACTTCGTGTTTTATAAGTAGAACAGTAAAAAAAACTGTATTATCTTATAAAGGCGGACGTTTACGATTGTGAAACGATTGTTTAATGTGAAATCAATTGTATGATTTCATTAATTAAACAATCAACTTATTCGTAACATAGCAAAGCAATTAATGAAGTACAAGTGGGCTTTAGAAAACTTAAACATCGCACTTGAGCAGTTTTTTTTATCTTTATTTATTAATGGAGTTTTGTCACAAAGTGACTATGTCACTCCCGTAAGAGATCAATTCTTTATAAATAAACGTGGCAAAATATTAATAATACACAAACTCAACCAAAAGGAATAACAATAACGTTTGCCACATGACATTGCAATTGAGCAGTTAGTTATTAGAGATTCATACAGTTTAAATAAAATATAAAAAACCCTTATCCCGAAATCAACCCAACAGCTTGATTTCATTCGTTTACAACACTATCACTTTCATCGCATATCTTTTATTTGCTTTACGTTCTTATAGTCGATACATTGAATTAAACAGGCTGATGAACCAGCAACCAATCTGTGCCCGTACACGTAAAAACGAAATCGAAGTTCCTGATTCGTTTTCGTGCAAACGCTAATATTACGAGTACCTATATCAAGTGACGTTAGAGTTGGTTTTTCACGAAAACGAACCAGATACTTTGATTTTCATTTTCCGAGTAGGCCCCTATATTGGTAACTTTAACCCGTCTTCCAACGAAATCGCGTGACTTTCCCTGAAGTTTCATTGTTGCGCATCGCAAGTAACTTTTCAATGCGTGCGCATTCTTCAAGTGTATCAATTTGTATTTTAATTGCGATTGTAGGACTATTGGCTAATTTCTGGGTATATTGCCAACTCAAAGGAATTAATTTCTATTCGTTTGAATCTGGATTCGGCGTTAATGTAAGCAGCAGCATTTCAGCGATACCTAATTTAGATATTCCGTTCGTTAATATAATAAAACGTATCTGTCAAAAACCTAAATCCTATGTTATAGGACAGTTACATTGTAAGAAATTTTTTTGACAAAAGTTTTCATACATTTTACATCCAAGTTCGCTGAAGCAGTTGTTCGCAGTTCTAAGCTGCTTATTGTTCGATCAACTTTTGGTAAACACCAGGCTTCAATTTCAAATATACTGGATACCCAATGTATTTTGGGTATCCAGTATATGAACATCGACTTTGTATCGAACGTGTGTCTATTTCCTTTCTCTAAACAAAATAAGCCTTCGAAAAAAACATAGAGTCCAGACAAAAGAAACAGAGAGATCTAGATTATAATGATTAAATACCCCACGAAATTCGATCCTTTCAGAGTGGAAATTTGAAAGACCAAATAGACCCATCAAACTGCAGAACAACAATGCTCAACTAACACGATTGATATCAATTTATCAAATTGGTTACACCCTAACGACTATGTTATGGGTAATCGAATCGACACTCCCTATTTGTCTTTGATGGCCGGCGTCGTTACGTAATAATGATGCCATTGGCCTGTTTAGTAGTCTTATATTTCAATCAGTATTCGAGATTTCATCAAAAACTGTATATCAATTCGTTCCATGGTGTAAGCGTTGCGAAATCATTCGGTATGGCACAAGGACCTCCATGTAATCCTGCTTTGCTCAAGCTGTATACATTATAATGCATAGGTTTGATATGTAGGATGTACATATATAGTTGCGTCTACATATACATTTCATCATCAGCTTAGATTCATGTATTCTTATAGTATACAATAATATGGAACAATTGTGTGCACGATCTGCAGATATTTGTTCCGGGTGTTCTGGTTGTTTTCTATGTATAATAAAAAATATCTATCTATGTAATGTATTGTATTATGTATATCAGTTATCTAGTACCCATAAAACAAGCTCTGCTTACCATGGGGCTAGATAATGCTGTGTGAATTGTCCAGCATTATTTATTATTTATTAATATACATCGTTAATAAGGGGTAGGTACATAATGAAATTACACAAATTAAGCTATATAAATGAACAGTCGAAGAAAATTATACTCAAATAAAAATTATTAATAGATAATGACAATGACAGAGTAAATAAATCGGTGTACCGTTAATAACATTTTATACATCAGGGCACGCGGCAGCGTGTCCAAGCCAAGTTCAAGCAAAGGAACGCGCCGAGTGTATCATTACACGAACCACTTGGTGCCACTTTTGACCCTTCTATAACTCAAAACCTCTTTAACGTAAACACACAAAACTACGTGTGTTTAATTATATCTATAAGGACATGTAGAAGCCCAAATTTCATGAAGCTAGCTCAAACGGTTACAAAAATATGAAGGTCAAAAAGTCGTAAAAATTCACATTGACTGACTGACATATATATAGTACCTAAACCTAACCTACTTCCAGATGACCTAGAAGGATGAAATTTGGAATCCAGCTAGGTAATTGTGTCTAAGCGTAGGAAAAAATCAAAAAATAAAAAAAAGTCAAAAAATAAGTGATGTTAGCGACGACGACCTTATGTCAATGAAATAAGGTTTAAATTCGAATAGAATCCGCATTGCATAGAATAAGCAATAGTAGGTACTAACGTCTCCGATTGCGCAATAGAATACAGCGTAGTTGTTAGGGACCGGCAAATAATAGATTCTGTTTTCGAAGTAACTACATATTTTTACTACCTCACACTAGATGTCACTAGTGTAGGGGACGTACTAAGAATTTTTGTACCAGGGGGGAGTAAAACGTATGCATGCATACGAAGCATAAAAAGTCTTTTGATATGATTAAGTTATACTAATTTCAGAGTCAGTGCAAATAATAGACAAATCATAACTAACTAAAAAAATCTTTAAAATTTTATTCACAAAATTCATTTTCCAGCAAAAATAACTGTTTTGATTAGTTGTTGTCGGTTGGTTGCCCTGTCATTTTCTATGGTTGCAAAATGCTTAAAACGAATACCTATATATTTTTCAGATATTGATTTAATCAGAAGAATAATATGATTATCAGTATTATCAACAAGAACAAATCTTCGTATATTTCCTCGGAGTCAGTCTTGTCTACTAATTTTTGTGATCCATTGCTGTCTTATATTATCTTGAGATGGAAATCTAGAACATACACAATTTAAAATTGCATTAATAGGTGGGCTTCAATTTCATTAAATTTACTAAACAACTACTATTATAGTAGTTGTCTCACGGAGGAAAAGTACTTTCAATATAGAATATTTATTATAAAACATTCCATAGGTGCATTCCATACATGCTATGTTTCAACATAGCCGTGGGACATTCAGTAAAATAATTGGATCCTAAATACGGCCCTGGCCCTGTTTTTCTTTATAAGTTAATGGTTGACGATAGATGGCGGCTTGTTTAAAAATGACTATAAAAACTAAAAAATTAAAATTTTGGCGACTAAAAAGTCTTTAGGAACTTAAGTTGAAGTAATTTCAGTACATATGATTATTAAAATATATTAAAACTGAGCCCTACGTACCTATAAATGTTTATTTCCCATGATACAAAGTATCGCCATCTATTGTCAAGTAGAATTATATTTGGAAACGCCGAGTCGCAATGGAAATGTTCGAGAACTTTTAAAATATGATGCGGTATTCAGAAAAATCCAAAAAGAATTATATTGGTCAGTTGTGTAGTTGAACAAATTTCAGTACATTTGATTATTAAAATATATTATTACTGAGCCCTACGTAGGTTTATTTCCCATGATACCAAGTGTCGCCATCTATTGTCAAGTAGAATTATATTTGGAAACGCCGAGTCAATACCTGCCTAGTTTTCTTTACAAAAAGTAATGATATCCCACCAAAAACATAAATGTAAAATAGGAGAGCCAAGTTCAATGCAAAAATTATGATTGGCTGTGGGCTTCGTGGCAAAAAGAATTGATATCTGAATGAGTGCCAAGTCAAATCTATGTAGGTTAGATTTGACTTGGCCAGTTTTTTATCAGAATTAAAACGTTGAATAACTTTATAAAATGACTGATGTAATGAAAACTGGCCAAGTCAAATCTAACCTACATAGATTTGACTTGGCACTCATTCAGATATCAATTCTTTTTGCCACGAAGCCCACAGCCAATCATAATTTTTACATTGAACTTGGCTCTCCTATTTTACATTTATGTTTTTGGTGGGATAGGTAGACACGGAAACCCATGCACTGTGTAAAAGGTTTGCTCGACAAGCCACTTTTTTTTAAATCATATTTATTTAGAACCTTAATTAATACGTTCCTTGGTGGACCTTTTAGATAAACAAGAAACGAATTTACACTTTTTACTTTGATTGGAATATTATAGGAATTACTTATCTTTCCCAACTTAAGTGCAGTAAAGGCTCAAGGCTTCCAAACTCATATGATTTAGGTACTTATCTATTTTTTCTTCTTATCCATCTTACTCTTACTTAGGTACCTATAATCAATTAATCACTAATCTAAATAAATATAAATAAATAATGCTGGACAATTCACACAGCATTATCTATCCCCATGGTAATCAGAGCTTGTGTTATGGGTACTAGATAACTGATATACATAATACAATACATTACATAGATAAATATTTTTTTATTATACATAGAAAACGACCAGAACACCCGGAACAAATATATGCAGATCGTGCACACAATTGTTCCGAGGCGGGAATCGAACCCGCAACCTCCTGTGTCGCAGGCGGACCTTCGTCTACCGCGCCACATCGGTCGTCATAATCTAGCCATTGCGATACATTATAGATTTACCTAACTATTAATATTTCAAAATTAAAACGTACCGCCAAACATAATAAAAAGGTTTAAGCGAGTTGCGGCGGCGGTGTGTTTGTTTTCGATTGATATTAATTGTATTGTTGAGATTCGTTTGCCTATAAACAACTTAATTCTATATTGGTCTAAAAATATCTTCCCCAATCTTCAAATCTAAACATTGCTTTGCTATGAACATTATTTAGTGTACACTCAAAACGTGACGTCTGGATAAGATCCTACGCTGTCTAGTCTAGTTGGATGGTTGCCAAGGCACCTTTGATGGACCGCTTCCGGATGCTATGAACTCTGCAAGTTGCAACATATGACCGATATATTTTACAATAGACTTTACTTTGGCAGTTTATATGATGACCTGATTACACACAAATAAAGGCACATTCAATTTTTTTATGCCATTTGTAGACTAAAACGGAAGCGGTGGCGGCTAGTCCCCTATGTTCTTCTTTTCTTTCATCCGTTCAGTAGTTTGGTCGTTGTCTACCAACAAATATGTACATAATTATGTTTTTTGTTCACAAGCAATCATCACGATGAGATAAAATGTTGCATCCCTAGTGATCCCTCTACGATTCCACAAAAAAATATACACTTATGTTAATTATACATAAAAAATTCGAAGTCGAAGTCTTTTTTTCCTTGCGTCCCGTAGACCTTTATAAAAGAACTTGGAAGACTACTAAAAACGCTTGCGTTTAAATCGCCCAGATTGATTGGAATCGTTAACAATTGTCGTAATTGTGTTGGAATAAACACGTCTCCAAACAGCCGACCTGATGACCCTAATGCGAGCACTTGTCACTCAAGATGACTTTGACACTAGACATTTCTTTGTTGTCATATCATTATTTAGATCGGGGCTTACGTCTAATGACCTAAATAGTTGCCATGTGCTAGGTATAGTCAGTGTTTCTCACATTCCCATTTGCTGAGACGAATATAGGTCCTTGTATCTAACTTTCTTAGACTTCCTGTTGGATTTTGTTCTGGTCAAGTTGTGATCACAATAATACTGGCTATTATATCTCTGTCAATCGTTCCGTGCATCCGAGATCCTGTAGGACATTTAAAAACTAACTTTTTCTTCCTTAACTGTTGTGTTTTATTCCTTTTGTAAATTTCAGTGTTGACAATTTGCGTGTCTACGCACGACACACATGCCGAAGTACCTAGCCAGCTTTAGGTAGTTGCGTCGTGAATCGCAAGCAGAATGTCTCAAGTCGGTGTCTGTTTATTGCCTGCCGCGCAAAGATCATCTTCAGATAAATTCCCATCTTCAAGGGTAATTCCGTTCATAATAGTCACAATTTAAAAGTTTCATCATTAGAGTTCAATAAACGTGGTGATTCTATGGTCATTCTCACAATGACTTGCGGTTTGTACTGTAGATCTTCAAGGTCAATGCTTTTAGCGCTTGGCTCGGCGTTTCGCAATACGGCCATGTCCATAATCACCCGGTGACAGGTTTGCATCCAGCTAGTGTGTCATCCTGTCGCGGCTGTTTATCAGCCTTATGTGTTTTGCCTGGTAGTTGCAATGCTATTAGTGTTATTTAGTTACTTATTAATGTTTAGTTTTTAAATACTACGTACGGTCTTATGCAATGATTCTGATTATAATTAACATTTGCATATTTTCTATATTTTTAATTACTTTATTACACTTTGAGATGTCTTACAACACTTTAACATTGATGTTTTAAACTTAAATCAATGTTCGAATTGTGTTCCGTTGTTTGCCATTTTTGGTAATTCAATCAGTTATGTCATTTTCACTAAAATGATTCAACTTTGAATTTTTGGCAATCATGTAATATTTGGACATCTTGGATTCTCGTTCTTTTTCAGACCAGCATGACTTATAAGCAATGCCAATTCGTCATCGCTTTCAACAGTACACCAATACGTGGTCGCGAGAGTTACATAAGGTGATCGTCCTCTATGACATCATTCTGGCTATCGCGACTTTTTTGTGAGAAAGTGTCTGATAAAAACTTGACGGTTTTGGGTTTATCGATAGTTTTTGTAGTGTATCGCTATCTTGAAATGCGGAAAAGGTTATCGACGATTTCTTATGCAGGTAGCCTGGGACGATAGTCGTTATCACGCGGAGAATTCGCACCAATTCCAAGTTCCAACTGTTAAAAATGTTACAATACACGTGACCGTGAACGTGAACCATTGAAAGCAATAAATATTTTTATATTTACGCGAACTAAACTCATAAAAGTAAAATTTAACGTTATTTATCGCTAATCGTAATACAGTTATAGCGAAGTCTACTCGTAGGGTTTCTCAGTGCGTCGCGGACACTGATAGTGTTGTGTTTCGTTCAAAAACTATGTGAGGGTAGTTACTAATAAACCTGCCCCGCTTCACAGAGGCGTTAGCTCCAGTACTCCAGTCGTCCCGTGACCACTTTAGTGTGTTGAAGCATCGAGAAAAATAGGTAAATAAACGCGATAAATTTTTCTTACTACTATCTCTTACTTCACATCCAAGACATGGAAGGTTATTTTAGCAGAGAGAAATATTGCGACACTATCCTTATCCTAACTAACCAGACCGCAGATTTCAATATGACCCTTGTTCTATATATTTTTTTCATAATATAATTTATCTACCTACTTCTATTTGTTCTCCTTACTTCAATGAAATCAGTCAGTCAGTCAAATTAATTACGTCGTATCGCCTTATCAATTAACCAAGAAATAACGCTTCCTTCCTACTGCGACAATGTATGAACTTGGCACTTCTCGTTATCACGACGACGATTTGCAGACCTTGAACGGGTGTGAGAATTTATGTAACGAACTCCGCGTGTTGAACTGATTTCTATATCTTATCTTTTGATTTGTAAAGCGTGATATTATATTTTGTAATCTTCGTATACGACTTCATACTGATTTCAAGTAATACTCCAGACCACATACAAAATTAGCTTCTCTATGAAAATTAATTGATTCGACCGAACTTCACGTTTCAATTATCGATATTGATTTATACAGGGTATCCCATTATTGAGGGATAATGCAGATAGGTACCTTATAAGCGATTGGTGTCCTTACATTGTTTACATAATAATACAAATACTCGTATGTACGCTTAACGCGTAACTACTACGCAAATATTTGACTAATCTTATTTGGAAAACCTTATTATGTAGGTCTAAAGATGTAAAAGTGATTGATATCTGATTTATGTTTTCATTTCCCAGTATAGGAAGTGCTACAAATACTCCTTTATATAACATGAATTCCGTTAACAAATGGCGACAATTTAAAGCATTTTCCCAGCCAATATCACCTTGTTTCATAATCATAACACAAAGGAATGCAACAAATGAGAGCACTAAAGACATACCGACCGCGACAGGTATAGCAACATTAGCAACGTCTACTAACAAGTAGCAATTGATATATCGGACACCTTTTTAGTGTACAAAAGGATTACGTCAAAGTTACGTCCATTCTGTCCATAAATTGCCTGTCCATTCATAGAACAGACTCATTTCAATAAGGTGCCTGGACTGTTAAAGCAGCATGTAGACTGGACATGACTGACTATTTATGAACACTCTTTTTACCTGATAATAAACCCATTACCCGGTAAAAAGTATTATCTGGCTCTTGCTGATGACTTTCGGAGCCTGCTTTGACGACGGTGATTAGTCTTCTGTATTTTAATGAGAACTTAAATTATGTAACAGTAGGATTTTAATAATTTACGACACGTGACAAATCTAAGCCAATTTACAAAAGATCTGGCAGTTCCAGACCGTGTATAACATAAATGCATTTTTCTGAGAGCAAAAGGCTATATAAGCAGAGCGCTATGGCGCTCATTGGGGGAGGCCTATGTCCAGCAGTGGACTGCTATAGGCTGATGATGATGATGATGATGAAAAGGCTATATTTGTCAAGAACCACCTATGTATTTATAACGATTGCAAAACGATCCGTACGGACCAGACATTCGAGAGCATCAATAATTGATGCTGCGTGCCTAATTACCATGGAAAAGGCGCTGGTTCTACCACCTCGGGGGTCTTTCCCTTCCTTATGAAAGCTGCAGCCACCCAACCGGTTATTGAGTTGAAAGTCTTGTAACCCTTTCAAGGCCATCAAGCACCGGCCGGTACTTGATACGCCGCTTTTCTCTGCGTTTATGGCTATTAATCCTTCATCTTCATGATTATACTGTTCAGATAATTTACGGCAGGCTTTTGATCTTGATCGTTCATTGGTAGAGGTTTCTGTTACATTTGCTTGTCGCCAGCTTGTCTTAGAAAGTCTCGGGTTGTCCTTACGCAAGATGATTTGATGACATCGTTAAAGATACAGAATTATGATGAGTACAAGATCCTGAAGATGAGCAATTTCATATTTGTCATTGAGGCTCTGCGTCTAGTTCGTCAAAAGTCTACAAGTATCAATTTCATGATAGCATCGTTCGCTTTTAAGATGTAGATAGATTGATTGAACTTCGCAGTCTTTACAATAAAACGTGGGTTTTAATTATGCTGCATCATCATTTTCTGTGACATTATTACGTCCTCTACGTGTTTTCAGGATACATCACGTGTCTTTCACCATTAGTCATCGCATCATAGGTCATGTTATTATAGCGACTTTGTGTCACAGAGACTTTGGAGGAAATATTGCGACATAGCAACAATTTTCTTTACAACGAGAGATTTTTATGGCGTGAATTGGTCTAACTAACAAATCTAGAGCGTAAAATGTAGAAGGAGAATAGGGCCTAGCTCTTGTGACAGCAGCGAGGTTTATCTTTATCTATTTACCTTGGATGTTTCCGTTCCGACATTTCAAAAAGATCAGAATGGTGTGTTCCTCTTCAGGGTCGTCTCTCGTGTGTGTCAGCCTAATAGTTCCCCCTTAAGACGTGGCTACACACCATTGCCACTGGAAACGAGAAACCGGCTGTTGCATAAACCTACCTTGTCAGAGACCCACTTCTATTTGTTTAAATTAAAATTCTGATCGTGTGCGAGGTGTACGATTTTACTTGCTTGCTGAGTAGTTTAGGTGCAAAGGTCGTTCCAATGACAGAAAGATTTATTTTTAATGGTCTAAAGACTAAACGGAAATACTTAAGCCAAGGATGATGATGCTGGACATTTTCTCATATCTAGCCCCTAACTAAAGTTAGAACAGCTTTAAATCATATAGAGGTTATATTTAGCATCGAGTTACATACAATCCTACTATGTATTTCGACGACCCATGTGGCGCGGTGGGCGAAGGTCCGCCTGCGACGCAGGAGGTTGCGGGTTCGATTCCCGCCTCGGAACAATTGTGTGTACGATCTGCAGATATTTGTTCCGGGTGTTCTGGTTGTTTTCTATATATAATAAAAAAATATCTATCTATGTAATGTATTGTATTATGTATATCAGTTATCTAGTATCTAGTGTGGTTATAGTGTTGTCCTAGCTAGTGTTTGCAGTTAGTATGCTAAAGAATTCTCGCCAAGCTAATTATACTGCTTTCCTGGAAGGTATCTTTTATGACAAAGAAACGAGTTGATTCGTTTTTCCACTTTCTCGGAAGATCGGCCTTAACTTTTAAGAGTGTTAATACTGAACAACACAATATCAATGCGCTATGCAAGTTTCCCTAGAGAAACATTATCTACACTTTATTGTTACCTGGGAGATTACAGTTGGGAGCTTAATATCGTAATTTAGATATTTTCGATTCTAGATCATATCATATATTTCAATGTTGTCAAATAGCCTATTGAACTATTTGACAACATTGAATATATGATACAAATTGTGGTCATCAGATAATAGCCTAAAAAAAACATTTTTCGCTTTATTTCAACTAAATTATGTATATTTTTTGCAAATTACACGAAACAAAATGTAATAATTTATTGAATTTTATCTGTGACGAGAACGCGCTCTGTTGTTGGTTACAACTCTGGTGACGTCACATGCCATTAAACATACATTCCTCGACCGATTGTTGTTCGCGTTTTGCGTTTTCTGGGTGTTAAATTCAATCTGTGAGCTATTTCTGAAGTATTTTCTGTCAAATTTTGATAAATATCATAACTAGTGGCATAAATATTCGTCCATGTTGTTCGTTTTTACTTGCATGTGACGTCATAAGTGTCACGTGACCAGCAACACCGTTTTTTGCGCGGTTTGGAAAATTTAATCTTTAACATTGATTTTTATTAATAATACTGTAGATTGCCCGCAAATATTAATGTAGTGTGTTTATTAATAAAGAATTATTTAAAACGATTTCCAAAATTTGTCAAATAGCCTATTGCTTGCATATATTTACCGCTATTTGTAAAATATTACTAGTATCAAATTAGTAAGGGTTCTTACATACTATGTATGTACATTGTGTATGCTTTTGTTCTAAAATTTTGAAAAAAAAAAACAGGACTGAGCCGGGTTTTTTATAATAATAAGTTTTTCGTTAGCGATTTTCCTCCTTTGAGAGTAATTTCAAGTACCTATATCGAATTGATTGTCCCACCGATCGGTGTCGAGAGAGGGTAGAAGAGATCTATGTTCATAAAGAATTAATGTTATGTTGATGTTAATAAATAATTTATCTAAAGAAGTGTGAAATCAGACGACGAAAAAAAGAGGCTTATATACGAGTACATCTATATTTTTTTCACGGTTGTCTGGTAGAGATCGCTCTTGAGCAAGTAAAGTAAAGTAAAGTAAAAAATCATTTATTTCTTTAGGCTTACAAAATAAGCACTTAGACAAGTCATATTTTATATATAAATTATTATCAAATAAAATTATTTTACTGTTCACTTCAATTTTTTGTCCAGCGATAAGACCGCCAAATTGTCACATATTTTGTATTTTATTCTGTCTCGTTTGTTTTAATTTTAAGTGCGCAATAAAATAATTATCTAAGTATATATCTATACTTTTGGTACGGAATCCAAAAAACCGCTGAGTCTGATGTTCTGAATGAACGTAAAGGTAACATTGACTGAGGTTTAACGACCACGCCAACCGTGTCGTAATGATGCGCAGTGCCGCCATGCCAGTGCCACCCGCTTCTCAGCTCAGGTGAACAACTTTGGGGGCCGTGACATGAAAGTTTCTCTCGGACTTATCATATTTAATCACGTTTATGCACAAAAAAATATCAGTTTTTGTTCTAAGGAATGTTGTGCTGGCTGATTATTTTCTTTTCAGGCTATTTCTGGGGTAACAAAACAACCATTATATTAACCGCTATTGGCGATACCCCATATTATGTCGATTACCCCATGAAATAAAATTCGTTAAAGACCAAATTAGATTAATGGCTGGATTTGTCATCGAGGCGGGAATGGTTTGCGCGCCTGCTAGCTATACCGGTCAATTTTTTTTTTTTTAATGTGTTCATTGATCATCCGTTTTTTATTGGCTCATTTTCCTTTGATTTTTATACGTCATGAAATTACAGACAACAGGCGAAAAGGCCAACATGACGATGATGAATACACTAGGCTAGTCAAGTCAAAGTAAAAAATAATTTATTTCTTTAGGCTTACAAAATAAGCACTTAGACAAGTCATATTTTATACATTAAATTATTATCAAATTATTTTACTGTTCACTTAAATTTTTTATCAACTAGTGGAAGAAGTGAAAAAGAAACCACTAGTATGTTCATCTCTTATATGTCTAATACATGGTTATTTGCCTATTTAAGTCTAAATATAATATGATTCGATACATGTCAATATTTAAGTAAAGCTATACACAACAACAAATTACTTACATACTATTGTCGGTGCGAAACTGAGCGACATCTGGCCAAGCATTAACATCATTGATATAATCATTTATGGAGTAGAAAGCCTTCTTGATGAGATAATAGAATAGATAATTATTTATTGCACACCAAGTATAAAATGACAATGTTAAATAAAAACTTAAAAAAAACTAGATACAATTGGCGGTCTTATCGCTCAAGAGCGATCTCTACCAGACAACCATGGATGGATAGGATTGTGGACGGTACCAGGGGATCTGTGTGCTCGTAGGTTATAGAGGTACATATATTATAAAATAAAATAAAATATTTATAATAATATTATAATATTAAGATGATATTTGGTTTATGTAATTTTTTAACACTTTGACTGCTGAAATCACACGGTATGTGTTTTCTACAAGTGACTAATATGCGTAAATCCACACTAGCGTAGTGGCTGAGAAAATACAGATCTGTGTGACTCAGCATAGCCGTACTATTTTTCGAACGAAACGCATGTGCGGCGCAACACAACCGCTGTGTAGAGCGGCAGCACGAATTTTTTTGGATAAAAAAAAAGATCGCAGTCGTCGAAAAAAAACCGCAGTCAAAGTGTTAATTAGCTGATATGGTGGCTATGCATTCTGTTTTAACTCGGTATAATCTGCGAAGACCTTGTCTCTACGCAACGATTTAGCGTCTACTGTTTGACTATATTGTTTGTGGACAAATGTTGGAGGCAAACTTAGCCTGAGGCATCCGCATGGCCGTGTGTTGACCAGGATAGGATCAACTAATATTGTATGAGGCCTTTGGGGTTACGCTATCGAAGAATTGAATTCATATGTGGCTACACTTTGACTGCTGTTTTTTTACGACGACTGCGATCTATTTTTTAACCTAAAAAATTAGTGCTGCCGCTCTACACAGCGGTTGTGTTGCGCCGCACATGCGTTTCGTTCGAAAAATATTACGGCTGTTCTGAGTCACACAGATCTGTATTTTCTCAGCCGCTGCGCTAGTGTGGATTTACGCATATTAGTCACTTGTAGAAAACACATACCGTGTGATTTCAGCAGTCAAAGTGTTAAAAGGTATTTCATTTCATTAATTGCAAGAAATATGGTCTTGATACAAGATAATCATTAGAATAGGTAGTGTCGCATACTTCACCTAAACACATTGGCATGCAAAGATTTCTAAAAGTAGGTTTTTTTATTTAAATTTTAAATGAAAGGTAAATTGATATTATTACGAAGAACCCATAACTGTTGAGATAAAAGTGTCTTTAGTGGGGACCGTGTCTCGTTCAACATAGTGCCCTGCGACCCCAGATGAAAATTATCTGCGATAACTGCTAGCAGATTCTGGATGCGGATAGCTGACACGGCAGTATGACATCATGTCCAGCTGTAGTCTAGCATATTATGATACTGATGATGATTTGATTCCGGGTTTTTTCATTTCCCAGTCTTATTCAATAAGTTGCATCTTGTCTCGAACAAAATTTATGAAATTTCCTGCACATTAAGATGAACAACATCCTGTCTCAAATTACTTAAACTTCGGGCTCGCTGATCTGACCAAAAACATTTAAATTAAACAGGCGTTTTGTAAGAGAATGGAACCTGTTGAAAATATGTCACACGCTTACATTATCATTTTGTAAATCAGACTTCATTGTTATAATAAGCTAATAGCACAGCAATCGTTCTCTGTCCAAATACTCTCATCGAAAAAATTTATTAAATTTAAAGTCGCTTCCCGCTGTCTGTCTGTCCCTATGAGTATGTATGCTTGCTTAGATCATTAAAACTACGCAACGGATTTCGATGCGGTTTTTTTTAACACTTTGACTGCGATTTTTTTTCGACGACTGCGATCATTTTTTTAAACCTAAAAAATTCGTGCTGCCGCTATACACAGCGGTTGTGTTGCGCCGCACATGCGTTTCGTTCGAAAAATATTACGGCTGTGCTGAGTCACAAAGATCTGTATTTTCTCAGCCGCTGCGCTAGTGTGAATTTACGCATATTATCGCGTCACTTGTAGAAAACACATACCGTGTGATTTCAGCACTCAAAGTGTTAAAGATGTAGTGATTCAAGAGAAAGGTTTATAAACCATTTGACATAGATTTCCAGGTTGCGAAGCCGCGGGCCGCATTCAAGTTTCAGATAAAATTGCTCTTTCCGCTCGTAATCAGATTCTAAAACACTACAGTGTAGGTATAACAGTATCCAATGAAAATGACCGAGTAACTTTCTTAGCTGCAAAAAGTAGGATGTTATGTAGATTGCGTGCCTACTTGCTTTCCTGTCGCTGGCATGCGCGGCGAATGCTGCTTCGATTGCTAAATTGTAATTGATATACTTCGCTGCCGGGTTTATTCATATCAGTCAAACCTTAAATAAATAATGCTGGACAATTCACACATTATTATGAAATGAAATGAAATGAAAATGAAATTAAATGAAATGGTTTATTTGACACGCACGACACGACACATTACAAATGGTACATATTAAAAACATAAAGGATAACTAAGAACTAGCCCCATGGTAAGCAGAGCTTGTGTTATGGGTACTAGATAACTGATATACATAATACAATACATTACATAGATAGATATTTTTTATTATACATAGAAAACGACCAGAACACCCGAAACAAATATCTGCAGATCGTGCACACCATAGGTGCACACAATTGTTCCGAGGCGGAAAAAAGGAGTAACATTGTCATTTGCTGTACATTATATAAAAATATTAGCTCGGTTTCTCAGATTATAAGGATAGACACGTGGAAAATCATGAGCTGATGATAAAATTGTAAAACAGTTTTATTTTAAAGTTAATTTTGGTATTTATTTGCACCATCAATACAAAAAATACTAAAGGATCTTAATACTAACTATAACTAGTGGCACAATCGGCGGCCTTATCGCTAAAAGCGATCTCTTCCAGGCAACCTTTGGATGGATAGGATCGGTACGTTTTAAAGCTGACCACACACTTTAAAAGTATTATAACAGGGATATTCTAACATTTGCAGTGTGGACTGTGCAATGTGTGTGTCTGTAACCTATTTTTATCATAAATATTAAACTTTAAAAATTAAAACTTTGAATCGGCACCCCGGGTTACCTCCGTAATGGGTGCTTTTCTCAGGGGTGCTTTTCCCAGTAAGTTGGTCCTACTTTGAGTAGATTGGTTTGGATAGTATAAAGTGAACCACGAACGAAAACTACATACATATATAAACCATCCATAGGCTATAGATGAGACGATGATGAATTAACATAACGACATTAAAATAAACATAAATAACAGGCATGGGATATCCACAATACAATGACCTCTGCTATAAATACTACGATATAAATAACATTTGGCCATTCGACAGGCACTCGATACCTACCTCTAGTAGGTGCAGCGCGTACCCAACCTTATGTCATTGAGATTGAATCGTCTGAAGTAGTATGCCACTTTACAGTTGCCAACAAAATGTTTAGCTCATTGTTTCTCGTAAAAATAACACAAAAAACATAGAAAAATCAGAAACAAAATAAGGATACTTGCACAGTATACATACTCGTATATACTAAATACTGAACTATATTTAGTTACGGAACTATTTGTTTGTTTGTTGTACCAGTAGACTGTTGCTCTGTGCCTTCTTGTATTCTTTCCATCCAAAGGTTGCCTGGAAGAGATCGCTTCTAAGCGATAAGGCCGCCCATTGTGCCTGTCGCATATAATATATTTTTGTAATGATTAATATGATTATGGTGTACAATAAAGAATTTTTGTATTGTAGGTAAAATGCACCTCCTACTCACCCACCTGTGGTGGTGGGCAGGTTAGGTGTATACATCCTAATTTTAAGTATTCAGTAAGTATTATAATAATGATTTTTATTTTTATATAATTCTCACCTTATTTCTTCTGTGCTGTAACTGTGCTTGGTCCAATAAAAGTTTTTCTCTCTCTCTTCTCTCATCTCTATCTCTATATGTATACAGAGATAGAGATGAGAGAAGGCGATGACAGACGGGTTAATTTCGATAAAAAAAAAGTTATAGGAAAATACAACTAGGTAAGTAAATTCGTTAGTCACGTTAGTATAATGAATTATATTTAATTGTAAAAACCTCTTTGACATTAAATTATTTATATTTTGTTTTTAATGTTGTAAACTCTGGCCGCCAAATGTGACATTTTAATCTAATAGACCTTCGATTTGATATTTTATTATTTGACAACAGTACTCGTAACTTAGAGATCAGTTAGATAAATAAAATACATGTACAGAATGAATTCAATGTCAAATTGGTGTAAATAACTTCTGAACGGAATAACACATTTACTCGTATATGGTTTTTATAGTAAACATTATCTGCGTTGAAATAGTTACACATAAGTCTCATATATGTAATAGTCGCACATAAGACCTGTAGGCATTACCTCTTACTATAACTCAAGGTTTGTTTGAGAAAAGGTTTCGTTTTAGTTAAGTTTTTCAGAAGTATACTAAAATAATGTTCATAGTTAACACAGCTCTCTCTAATAAAATCTTGTATAATAAGTAAACGACCTCTGGAGCACACTAGACGTTACCTTACCTACACATCTTAGCATATTTTTATCCAACTCTGAATTCCTATTATAAGAACATCGAGTCATTTAAGAAAGTTTACTTTCTATTCGAAAGCTAGTTTCCTTATTTCATCTCATTCGGCTTGCGCTGAATGGTTATACTTTAAATACTTCATTGATAACCGTGAATTATAGCGAAGTACAATACGTACCTACCCTGTTATACCTATTAGGTTGTCCGAATCATCTCAGTAGACTTTAGGACCTAGTCTTTCGAGGGTCGAGTCAGTCTTCGACCAGCCGCTGAAGCGAGCGAACGCGCGTTGTGCTCGCGAAATATTCACGCGGGCAGTTTGGCGCGCTTTTCAGTTTGTTTTTAATTTGTGAATGTGTAGTGCCTTGTTATAGGTAGGTGAATGTCAGATTTGATTGACCGTGGCCGTGTTTTATAGGGGTTACTTTTGTTTACTTTTTTATTAATTTTGTCTGTCCATATGTGAACCTTTTGGAATTCGCCGGGTTTTCCGAGGCCGGTAACAATCTCGGAATAGTCATATTGAAATAATCATTACTTATAAGATCTTATGTAGCAAGAACTTTGTATCTAAATTCCATCCACTGGTATCTCTACTGTTGTTATCACAAATATAGCATTTTTTTATTTAATTTTATCAGAAGCAGAATTATGCCTATTCGTATTCGAGAAATCTGATTTTAAACTAGTTCAATTCATACTCCGTTAATTTTTAATAGGCTAAACAAGACTGCGTAACTATTGTATCCGATATGCTTTCAACCTTGTCTACTTTGTGATGGATTTCAATTCAATACTTGCTTCTGACTGCGACTTGATTCCTACCGAACGAGAAGCAATTACTTTCCAAAATATGCTTTGCTATCTAGTACTTTCATTCAGTGGTTGCGACTCTATTACCTTTGTGACATTAACACCAACATTCTTTAGTAATGTCTTTAGTTATACATTTATTCGTTTTCGTTTCTTCAGTGATATCATCGGCTAGATGATTTATCAAGATGTTTATCTGCATATACAAATGTTCTTTGTCCAAATCTGTTTAGTAGCTATCTCCGGGAGCAAGCTTCTTTAGTGTTTATTCCGAACTTGATTTGAAGCGGCTGTTGAATCGATATCAGGAATGTGATGAATAGTGATATCTGATGTGCAAATTTACTTGTTTAAGCCAAAATCTTCAAACAACATTCTTTATAAGCAGATTTACTTTAACCGGTATATTCACTGAGTGAGACTCGTTGGTATCTTTTAAGTTAATGGTGTGGCCGTTTAAAATATTTTTACGTTTCAGAAGTGATAAGGTTTAGATAGTTAAAAGTTTAGTTTCCAATTGTTTCGAACATTTACTACTTTAAGCATTTGATCTCCATCTTCATTCAAGCCACAACATGTAAGGTTCCATGGAAATATAAAGAATCATCATCATCAGCCTATAGCAGTCCACAGCTGGATATAGGCCTCCCCCAATAAGTGCCATAACGCCCTGTCTTCAGCTTGCCGCATCCAGCATCTAACCTGCATTAGTCGGGATGTTTACCATAATTTGTTACATTTCTTTGAGTGGTTATTTAAACAATGATAAGTTAAAAGTTTGATTTCGCAGAGCCTCTATTAATCTGAATTATAACATAAGCACAGAATAATAGTACTGACATAAGACATAACATACTTTCCATAGGCATTCAGCCTTTATCATCGACGGATAAAAATAAACTAGTGGGGTGTTTCTTGTATTTATGATCGCCTGGTTTAATTTAAACCATTATTCATCAAGACGACCGATGTGGCGCGGTGGGCGAAGGTCCGCCTGCGACGCAGGAGGTTGCGGGTTAAATTCCCGCCTCGGAACAATTGTGTGTACGATCTGCAGATATTTGTTCCGGGTGTTCTGGTCGTTTTCTATATATAATAAAAAATATCTATCTATGTAATGTATTGTATTATGTGTATCAGTTATCTAGTACCCATAACACAAGCGAGCGCGAGACATTGCGCGCGGTAACTTGTAGCTCCGTAGAAATTATTCTTAAAAATAGTAAAAAGGTGTTTTTTGTAGTTTACATTAGAATAACAGTTATAAGAAGTATTGAGTAACAACTGTGAGTGTTATCCTGCAGAAAGAAATACGACAATTGTGTTAATTAGTCAAATATAATTTTAAAAGAAAAATTGTATACAAAATCAACACAACAGTCCAAAAACATCTACTTGAAGGAAACAACCGTAAGCAGACAATACGCAGTGAGTTATTATCGGACTAAAATCATATAACGCTATTATTAAACAATAAATTGACAAGAAATACTTTCAAAGTTGTTCGTCATCAAAATAAAGTTGAAGGTACTTTGGATAAAAAAGAACAGAAGCAAAACGGACAAAAGATGAACATGACTAATAATAACCGACAAAAGTAACGAACACAATATTACTAGCTCGGACTATCTCGCATTTTCGACTGCCTCAATAAGAGCACAGCTAGACGAGTGGTCAGCAGCAGCGACTAAAATTGTATAAAGTCTGATCGCCCCGAGCTCAAACCCCCGCTAAGTGACTTTTTGCACTATTTAATTTGCACACAAATTTGCACTAGATAAACCGAAAATGATGCAAACTCGTAGTCGGATAGCAATGCATGATGCAGAAAACAAAATTCGTAAACTTACAACAGAGTTACAAAAAGCTCAGGCGCTTAACATAAAACTGATAAAGGAACAAGACGATTGCTCAGATGATTATAAAAATTTACTGAGTCAAATTGCTGACCTCAAAGCCGCATTAGCATCCAGAGAAAGCGCGGTGGAAGACCTAGATTTAAAAAATAGTAAACTTAAGGAGCGGTTAATGCAAAGTGTGCAAGATATATCGGAGTACGAAGAAGCTCTGAATATTATAAAAATGCATGAAAATAATGCTACATTATTTGAAAAATTACATATGACAAGTCAGAAAGACAGTGAAGATGCCTTGAATTTATTGAAAAGGGAAATAGATACATTAAAAAATCAGGTAATAGACCTGCAGGCAGAAAATATTGAGTTAAAAAACACAAATAATATTATTAAGCTTACTCGAAACAAAGACATAGAGGAGGCCAAGAATGTTAATTTGGAATGTAAATGTAATAATAAAAAGAAATCGGTTATAAAACCAAAAACAAATCAGAAATTACAAGAAAAATCTCAAAAACAAGACAAAATAAGTTCAAGTACGACGCGTGTTAAAAAAAATAGCACAAAAATTATTAAAACCCCTGAGGATGACAAGACAATGAAAAGCAAAAAATTTGAAAACCCTACAGAAACGACAGAAATTTCAAGTGGAAAGACAAAATGCAATACAATTCGCTTGAGTAGCGAGCAACCTCATGACAGTCAAACCAACGAGACGAATGGCAGTTGCTGCAGTCCTAGAACGATTGACGGTTTTTCACAAAAAAAACCAAAGAAAATGTTAATTGTAGGAGACATGTATGGGAAATCAATTGCAGAATACATACGGAGAACCAATGCCGATTACGACTCCATTTTTTCCATCTGCAAGCCCGGTGCGCCGATTGGAGAGCTTGTAAAGAATTTTCAGGTACTCATAAAGGACCTTTCCCAAGGAGATGACGTTATCATTATCGCATCGGACTACGGCCAATATAACTTGGAGAGTGTAAGGTACATTAGACAGTTATGCGCAAGTCAAAAGTTAAAATTACAAATTACTTCATTACCATATCATTACGCGAGAAATAAATTTGATGAGTCTTGTAACGAATTGATTTACTGGATAAATACAGAGCTCTGTAAATTAGCTAACCATTCTCCGGGAATGACAGTTATTGACATTAATCTATTTAAAAATAAGTTTTTAGCATCTAAACACAGAATTTCAAAGAAATTTTGTAAGTACCTAGGTAACATAATTGTACATAACTCATCTTTTGAGTTCATGCATACATATGTAAATTTAATTCTTATAAAAGACTGTGTATTTCCGTACTCAAATGTAAATAATATTGTAAGGAATACCGATGCAACCGAGATTAACTTCAAGGTTGATTCCAGCACGTGCAATGCTAATTCTTTTTTAGAAAGCCCCCAGGTAACACTAGTTGTGACCTAAATGAATTTAAAATAATGCATCAAAACTGTTGTAGTGTGGGAAATAAGATAATGTTATTGGAAGGAATTGTAGAAACTTACTTGCCCCATGTATTAATATTAACTGAGACGTGGCTCTCCACAGATACTGTGTGTAATTTAGTAATTAATGGTTATACTCATGCCAATTACTACGTGAGGAAAAATCGTATTCACGGAGGAGTTTCTATTTTAGTCAGAAATAACACTAAATGTAAACATATCAGGAGTATAGATTCGTTATCAGTAGAGTACGAATGTGAATTAGCGTCATTGGAGATTTGCACTCCTTATGACTCGTTGTG
The DNA here is from genome assembly GCA_943735965.1 of Eupithecia abbreviata. Lineage (NCBI taxonomy): Eukaryota > Metazoa > Arthropoda > Insecta > Lepidoptera > Geometridae > Eupithecia > Eupithecia abbreviata. Next base: position 714,477 of record OX030995.1, read on the forward strand.
GATTATAGGAATGTATAGAACAGGATTGGGGGATTCTACTATAATGATGGAGGTACTTAAAAAGCTCTTTGATATACTATGTAGCGTCGCAAAAATTAAAATAATCATTATGGGGGATTGGAATGTAGATTTTCTACTTAATACACAAAGGAAAAAAGACCTAACAGAGTTAATGTTAACTAATGGTTTTAGAAATATCGTTGATTTCGCCACGAGAATAAAAGATGACTCTGCTACCTCTATTGACTGCGTAGTGACTAACATCCAACGTCTTTCAATTCATGTAAAACCTTTGGCTACAGCGTTGTCGGACCATGATGCCCAATTAACTAATGTAGAGCTCATTAACCACCGAACAGAAAAATTTAGATACTTTGAATCTCGTACTTTCAATGTTCAGAAAATAGAGGAATTTGGTAGCGCAATGTTGACATATGAATGGCATGAAATATTTGATAATTATGACAATAATAGTTTTAAGACATTCATGAATAAAATAATTTGGAATTTAGATATTTATTTTCCAAGTAAATTAAAACGTATTAATAATAAACAAAAATGCCCTTGGATAAATCACAAAATAATAAAATTACAGAATGACATTAATGACTTGTGTGTAATTAACCGACAATACCCAGAATTAATTTCTAAAAATGGCCTCATTAGAGCAAAAATTCAAAGTAGAAATGATCTCATTCAAAAAGAGAAAATTAACTATGTAGAGAACCGCATTATGAACTCTAAAAACCCCAAAAAAGAGGTATGGAACGTTATAAAGCAAGAAACAAACAAAGCTATAAAAGAATGGGAGTGGGATCTAAGAGATAATTTGAAAAATACACAAATTGAATCAGAACACATTGCAGATTATATTAATGACTATTTTATTTCAATCGGTACCAAGCTTCAAAAGTCTAATATTCCTAATAAATTTAACGCATTAACATTTTTGAGAAAATACCTTATTAAACAACCCCACTTGACATTTCAATGTATAAATCTGGACGCACTATTAAAACTAGCAAAAAATAAAATTAATAAATCTAACACAAAAGATTTGTACGACCTGACAGGCACTTTTGTGTATCAAATCATGTCATATTTGAGTGAACACTTACTGTTTTTAATAAACGGTGTTCTTACATCTAATTGTTACCCAGACTGTCTGAAAACAGTGAGAATAACACCTCTTTTTAAAGGAAAAGGAGAAATGTCTAACATAGAAAACTATAGACCTATTGCAATAGTCCCCACTATATCTAAACTGATAGAATCAGTTTTATCCGACAGTATTATGAATCATCTAGTTGTTAACAAAATTATGTCATATAGTCAGCACGCTTATAGACCTGGAAGATCCACAATATCGGCAACTCAATGTTTAATTGAAAAAGTACTTAACCACCTTGAAGCTAAGAAAAAAGTAGCGGGAGTTTTCTTAGACTTGTCAAAAGCATTTGACTCTATCAATCATGAACTGTTGTTAGAAAAACTGAAGTTATATGGCTTGGTAGGAAATAGTTTAGATCTTATTAAATCTTTTTTAAGAAATAGACAGCAGATAGTAGAAGTAAAAATTAAAGGAAAACGGGTCAGATCAGCTCCAAAATGCTCTACTATAGGAATTCCTCAAGGATCCGCATTGGGAAATACGCTGTTTCTGGCGTTTTTAAATGATATAGTTCATATGGATATCAAGGGTGATATCATCCAGTATGCTGACGACACCACTGTCATCTTAGCAGCAGAAAATAACGAAGTTCTTTTGAACGATATAAGCGACACTATAGCTAAATTAAGTAGTTGGTTTCAGATGAATGGCTTACAACTTAATGAAAATAAAACCGACATATTATTTTTCTCAACGACAACTGTACAATCTCTTAACAGAATACCGATACCGTTACAAGACGGGAACACCTTAGTAAGTTCAAACTTAGTAAAAATGTTAGGGTTTGAATTAGATCCATTAATATCGTGGAAGCAGCATATCGACTCCACATGTAAAAAAATGGCCAGAGGAATTTACGCACTAAAGCAACTTAGACCAATTACTTCACCTAAATCTCTTAAAGATATATATTACGCATATATCCACTCGATTATGTCATATGGCATCATCTTATTCGGAAGCTCAACAGACTATGAAAGAGTACTTAAACTGCAAAAGCGTGCCATCCGAGTCTTATTAAACGCAAAATACAGAGAATCATGCCGCGATCATTTTAGTAACCTCCGCATATTAACATCTGTTGCAGTCTACATAATGGAGGTAGTAAAGTATGTCAGACTACATTTAGGTGAATATACTATAAGAGGGGGCAGTAATAAACGCACAGCACGAAATAAAATGATAATAGAGCCGATCCAGCACCGACTAAACATGCTTAAACAGCTCCCTAAAATAATGGGTCAAAAACTTTATAATAAGCTTCCTCTAGAATTGAAATTAATTAAAAACGAAAATCGGTTTAATATAGAATTACGAAATCTCTTACTTAACAAAACGCTATATAGTATCAAAGAGTTTTTAGAAAACGACTACAGTCAGTTTAATGTGAAATCCTCTAAGTTACCCGACGTCCTAGTGGAATCACCTTACCCAAATATAGTGTAGATAATAGTGATAGATTTAAGAACCTTAGATTTAAGCATATTTATTACACTTTTTCTACTGCCCCTTTACAGCAAAATTGTTCTATATTACCTATCTCTATTGTATCTATATCGTGTTTGACGAGTCATAGTCTCATATTTTAATTTAAGTTACATTATTGTGATTTTATTATGTGTATGAAGTATGACAATAAATTATCTGAATCTGAATCTGAATCTGAATCAAGCTCTGCTTACCATGGGGCTAGAAAATGCTGTGTGAATTGTCCAGCATTATTTATTTATTATTCATAATACCTGAGGGTAAAATGTTCCTATGGTTTTCTAGTTTCATAGATCCAAGATTGTTTTAAGATTGTTAACATAAATAAGGGTGTTAGAAACGGGTTTACCTACAAGCATGTTATTGATGCAACATTTTGATAGAAGGATATAATAGAAAAAAAACCTTTCTAAATCGCTTTTTTTTCGTTAAATAAAGATATACGTCGTATGTTCTTTGTACGCATGATTCTTCGGTCTCGGTCTCAAATCTAGGTAGTGGTCAAGGTGTTATTTTTGCATAATATTAATACTTGGATCCTACTTTGTCTTAATATTGCGTGATGAATAATTCGGTCAAGAGCAACGATCGGTCTGATTTTAATAAAACGTCGATTCTCTACGTTTCTTGTGGTTTAATCGTATGTTAATCGTATGTTAAAGGGTGGATTCAAGGTGAATATCGACATTTAATTTTGATTAAAGTTATCGTGTTTTGAAAGTGTTGCGCCAAAGATTACCATAACTTGGATAATCTTCGGCAAGGACGGCGACATATAACTGCTACCCCGACTCATCCAACGATGTGCCTTCAGCGATTGACATTGACTGGTATCGTTGTCATAGCCATTTGCGAAACCTGAAGATAAAGCATTGCGTACTCGACGACCTCTCTGGCGCGGTCAGCGAAGGTCTGCCTGTGACGCAGGAGGATTCGATTCCCGCCTCGGGACAATTGTGTGTACGATCTGCAGACATTTGTTCCGGGTGTTCTGGTCGTGATCTACCTACATGTATAAAAAAATCTATCCATGTAATGTATTTATTTATTGTAGACACATGAAATCAAGAGTTTTTTGCAATTAAAGCTTGGACTTTATTCAACCAGGTTTTGAACTTATGAATAATGTACTAGATTAAAAAATAACGAAACTGATTAGAATATCGAAATGTCATAAATATGATTAATTTATGTTTCGAATTCATCAGCAGTTTTAATGCCAAATATTGGAGAATTCAGAAAAAATAATATTAGTGATGTTATTTTTTAACAGATCCGTTTACTTGCATCTAATCAAAATATAAATTAATAAGGAATAGAAACAGGTTGAAAAATGTATTTACTAATTTTAGGGATGTGTATGAAAGTATGTATTAATCTATACTATACTAATATTATAAAGAGGAAAGGTTTATTTTTTTGTTTGTTTGTTTGTAATGAATAGGCTCCGAAACTACTGGACCGATTTGAAAAATTCTTTCACTGTTGGGAAGCTACACTATCCCCGGTGAACATAGGCTATATTATATTTTCAAAAAAGATAGGGATCCGTACTAAAACCGTGCGAAGCCGGGAAGGTCCGCTAGTTTATTATAATAGTAATCTTGCTATTAACCCACAAGAAGTATTTGAGATAATATGGCCTCAAGGGACAGTTAACCGCATTTTTGAGTGATGTGTGAGCATCTGGAGATAGCCGTCAAATGTATATCTATATTCAGACTGGCATGTGCGTGCGTTCCGTTACAATCGGAGAGTTAATCTCAATACTGTTTAAGGGATAGTGCAGATTGTTGGTTAGCAAAATAACGTTTCAATATAAACCGTGGTTACGGAGAGTTAATAACAAAACTGTGTATAGTGTAGATTGTTGCAGTTAGTTGGCTAGCGAAAGAACGTTTCAATATAAACCGTGGTTACGGAGAGTTAATAACAAAACTGTGTATAGTGTAGATTGTTGCAGTTAGTTGGCTAGCGAAAGAACGTTTCAATATAAACCGTGGTTACGGAGAGTTAATAACAAAACTGTGTATAGTGTAGATTGTTGCAGTTAGTTGGCTAGCGAAAGAACGTTTCAATATAAACCGTGGTTACGGAGAGTTAATAACAAAACTGTGTATAGTGTAGATTGTTGCAGTTAGTTGGCTAGCGAAAGAACGTTTCAATATAAACCGTGGTTACGGAGAGTTAATAACAAAACTGTGTATAGTGTAGATTGTTGCAGTTAGTTGGCTAGCGAAAGAACGTTTCAATATAAACCGTGGTTACGGAGAGTTAATAACAAAACTGTGTATTATGTAGATTGTTGCAGTTAGATGGTTAGCAAAAGAACGTTTCAATATAAACCGTGGTTACGGAGAGTTAATAACAAAACTGTGTATAGTGTAGATTGTTGCAGTTAGTTGGCTAGCGAAAGAACGTTTCAATATAAACCGTGGTTACAATTTGCTTTAGCAATTGTATAATAATTTGCTGATTAAGTATATTAAAAAAAAAATACTGAAGTCATTTAAAACGTGATATTTACCATGATTTGATTTTGAGTTTTCCAATATTTCGGCACAATTTCATACGCCATGATCACGGAATAACTAAAGGCACTGTGAGTTCAATCAAATCATGGTAAATATCTAGTTTTAAATGTGTGTTAACTAGCTGTTCCACGCGGTTTCATCCGCGTTAAACTCGAATTTCACTTTATTTGGTGATTTTTTACACCTTGGGTTACATTATTGGAGTTTTAGTAAGGATCCCTAACTTTTTTGAAAATATAATATAGCATATGTTCACCGGAGATAGTGTAGCTTCCCAACGGTGAAAGAATTTTTCAAATCGGTCCAGTTGTTTTGGAGCCTATTCAATACAAACAAAAAATCATACAATTTCCTCTTTATATTATGAGTACAGATAACCATGATAGTTTCAAAAGTTTTAATTAAAAAATCTCCCAAACATTTTCGATTTCTCCTGGGGAAGGTTGCGGAACTTGAAGCCGCAACCTTCCCCTCAAGTCCCCTCGGATTTAAGCACCGCTGAAAACTATTGTTTGTGATATTATTTAATTTCTTTGAAATTACCCCGAGTGCGAGGGCTTACGCACTATAATAACAAAAACCTTAGAGGTATATTCCGCCTATCAAACTTAAACTTTATGCAAAAACTTGCGTTCTTTTGATGTAGACTGTAGCGTGCCCATTTACTATGTAGATATATCACATTCTCTACATACTTTCGTCATTATATTAATATTCGTAGACGTAAGTGAATCCAAGTCCGCATTACGCCCAATATGTAAATACACTTACCTAATATTAAATAACTCAGCAAACAGAATTTTAATTAGGTAGGTACATGGTATATTCAGAGCGTAAGATGGTACTGGTTGGCCATGACTTGTTCAAACCGAATATAAAGTTTTGTTATGCAACGTATAAAGTTAACAACAATGGCTATAATGTACGAATGCCAATAAAGCTTATTGAAAAGTCGTAAAAGAAATAACCTAGCCGGCTCGTGTACGCACACCACTCGTGTTGCAAACTATACATAGAGCGTAAATTCGTGTGTTTAGGTGGTTTGATTTGATCATAAATAAATTCTTGTAGAAACATACATATCTCCCACAACTGGGCAAAGGCTTTCCTTATATACTTCCAGCCTTCCCTGACTTTCAGGCCTAGATCTACCTGTAAAATTTCAGCCCGACCCGTTCAGTAGTGTTGGCGTGAAGAGGTAACAAACATCCCAACTTTCGCATTTATATTAGTGTTAAGCTATTGCAACTTTTACGCCTATGATCTCATGTGTTTCTCCTTCAAGCTATTATCGTATCTAGATAGTTTTCGTAATAAAAAGCATACGGAACCCGCATCAAGAACGAGATACTCTCTAAGACAGATTGCATGAAGCGACGCCGACGGCCCGTGACATTGATTGCCGGTGAAATTGAAGCCAATTGTCGCTTATGCACGCCTTTTCTCAAGGATCGTGCCGCGGTGACGATGACGACGGGACAGGGCTGATACTACAGACAATCTTTGTGATATATGATTGACAAAATTCGCATTGATAGAATTTAAGTTCTCTAGACGTGGCGTGGGTTCAAATACAAAATCGTGGTCTAAATGGTGATCTTCATGCTTTCCCCGCCCCTCAGGAACCCATTCTTCCCCCCTAAAGGCCTCCAAAACGCGCACTGCGCAACTAAAACGCTTTTTCCGAAGGCTATTTACTATCAGTCGAGTATTGGAAATTAAAGCAATCTGATGCCATTATTGACTTTAAAATGTGTTGTTGTTGTTGTCGTATAGTCAGTTTATAACATTATTGCGATGATGGGTTTCAATGAGCAGGACAAAGTTCAGTTCTTACCAAGTGGCAGCGGCAGCCCTGCCGGGGTCGTGTCAAACGGTGTCACTGGAGAAACGTGCTCAGCTGTTCTGATTCGAACGTGACACACTTGTCGCCTGCCACTTCTTACACTTACACCATAGTGTTCCTAATTGTTACGTACGTTAAACGTGATGGTCTCGTTTAAGACGCGTGATGGACAATTTATTGATAGGCAGGCTAGTTGATGGCACTTAAAAGGGCTAGAGACCAACTAGCTAGACAACAGGAAGAGAGGTATGACCTTGATAAAAAGTACATCAAACATCAAATGCCACCGTCTATATTGTTCGTTCATGTCCAGTCCATCCCAAGGTTGCCTGGAAGAGATCGCTCTCAGCGATAAGGCCGCCCTTTATACCTTTATTCTAAGTTATTATCTCTGTATTATTTTCTGTTTTGTGTGGTGTAATAAAGTGTTATCTATCTATCAAATGCTCACATCAAAAGCGCTTCATTTCCTTTACACGTTACAGGACAGGCAGGCAGGCACGACGCAAATTTCAAATTGCAGAAGTAGCTTTTATTGCTCATGGATAATATCGCTAATAATGTGAAATAATCTTCAGAATCGGTAGTTCCAGAGATTACCTATCAGAAACAAACTTTACCTATAATATGGTATACTCGTGCATTCAAATCCAAATTAATTATATTAATTAATTATAGACATGAGTTATGTTTTTAGTATATTATATAGTATCTATAAGTAGTAGCGATAAATAATTATTATATTCTAAAATACTTGTCAATCAAACAAACTTTCTACAACCTGCATCTCAGGCAAGAATTTTTCTTTCTCAGCGCAATAGATTTTTCCTAAAAAACTCTGGAGATTTCAGAAAAAAATTACTGACGCGCATCCGGTGACTGGATAACAACCACATGCGAAACAATCCTTTGAAAACTTTCTGTTCACGTACGAGGAATCTACGTCAGAAGTGCGAAATTCAGAGGAAACTCCGTAGATCATGTACCAAAGTAATAAATCAAATTGTTTGTACAATAGATCGCAAGACGAAGGCATGATCTCAATTTTCCACGTTGAGATTTCCTGATGAGCGTTTTATAGTCAGAAAGCGTTTACATGAATATTAAAATGGTTATTTATAGACAAGTGTGTTGCAGTGTTGATCGATCGCATATTGTTAGTTTCGTTGTCGTTGTTGTATGCGGTTATTCCATCTGCTGTTTGTTAATTTTAAACACACCTTTTTTTACGATGGGAAAATGCTGTTGCGCATAGCCTGTAGCCTGAGTAGGGCTAGAGGGGTATGTTGGACTCTCCACTGAGCTACTAACAGAGTGTTAGCAGATAGTGACATACCAACTAAAAACCCATCGATACTTCCTCTCTCACCTTAGTGCCAGAGCGTCATCAAACCACTCGTCACCAGACGATTCGTTTGGCGGCGTGCTGGCACTTGACAGGGTTGCGGGTTCCCGGGCGGATTCGACCGCTACCCTGTCGGTGATCATCCGTCTGGGACGGATCCTTCTTGTTGTCCCCCTTGAGAGGGCGAGGCATGTCCCGGAATATTTAGGGCGTCCCTCCCCGTTGGAGACCTGTGCAATGCTGGGGTGGTTCTCCTCTCACCATCACCTAGCTGGTCTCCATCGAGCGGAAGAAGGCTATGGCCGTCGCCTTCTTCCGATCCTCCGCCGATACATGAATTCATTAAATTAGAAAAGGAGTCGCGCTGAAAAGTATTCTCTTACAGCAAACCTTATTGGCAGAGAAAGAGACTATCAACTAATGTCTCGTTCTCTACACAAGTCTCTATACACTTAGTTTTATGTTAGTTAATCATTATAAGGTGTTAGTTTGAAGTGGTTGTGTGTAATCCTAATCAAGATACAGGGATCTATGCAGATCAGACAATATTATTGTTATGACGTGGCTAGATATCATGTCAACCAAAACTGTACTAATCTCCTTACTGTAAATCCCTAGCACATAACTAAGCCAAAAAAATGCATTTTAATATATTTTTTGAAAGTCTTGATACCTATTCAGTGCGATCCCAGACATTCCCTGTGTCATAGATATCAATCAGACACTCAAACCCGGAACTAATGTAGATTCCTGCAAATTTACCGCTATCTGTCAAGCGCATTGCGAACGGACGGAGGTTATTTATCAACTTGGTGCGTTGCGTTGGAAATATAACGTTTATTTTAAAAATATTACTATTTACCAGGTATTTATCGCGGACCTTTTTTTCTATTATCCCCTACGTTTCTATCGCGTTACAGCTATCATGATTACGGGGCGACTACGCAACGTAGGGAATAATAAAACAAAAGGTACCTACGCCATGAATACCCGATAAATAATCTTTAATATCTTAACAAATCGCGAATGTTTGAAAAGATGTATGTATGTAACATTTATGTTTGAAATAGATACGCCTCGCGGCTTCGCCCGCTTAGAAATCTATGTCAAATGGTCTATAAAACTTCCTCTTGAATCACTCTATCTTTTAAATAAACCGCATCAAAATCCGTTGCCTAGTTTTAAAGATCTAATCATACATATGGACAGACAGACAGCGGGAAGCGACTTTGTTTTATACTTATGTTTGTGTTTCAGTATAATGCTGCAGTCTCCGGTATTAAAGATTCCTTTTCTCTTGTCCTCAGGATGTTAAAGATGATAGTGATGGATGCGGCGCCAAGTTCTCAGTGCTGATCGTGTCGGACAAGTTCCACGGGAAGCCTCTACTAGCTAGGCACAGGTGAGCATTCCCCTTCTCTTTCCCCCCTATTACTAAGCAAACCTCGGTTGTCTCTCTGCATGTCTGTCTGCAAGAGGACGGTATATGAAACGTAATAGGATATACAGGTTGGTTTCTTGGGAAGGGCGGTGATGGCCAAGTCCATACATTTCTTTGAAAATGAAAAAGTTTTTTACTTCTTTAGGCTTACAAGCACTTAGACAGGTCATATTTTATACTATTCATTATTATATAATAACATTATTTTAATGTTCATTTCAATTTTTGGTCCATCAGTGGAAGAAGTGAGAAGAAACCACTAGTATGTTCATAACTTATGTGTCTAGTACATTTGATTTGCTTATCTGTAAGTTGGTAGAAAAGATTGCTCCTTATCAGCAATAGAATCCATTGGAGTGTATTTTTTTAAACCGATCTGGTTGATTTCCGTCTAAAGGATTTCTTTATGCAGTTATTGTTTTCTTTTAAATCGTGGGCCTGACTCCTTTAACGACTTTTCTGTAACCCTCATGGTTTTGGACTTTGTCATCACCGCCCTTCTCAAAAAACCACACTGTTATACTTAAGATTTTTAAAGTTAGGATTACTTTAAAAATCTTAAGTCTTACCTACTAGAAACGTGTTTTTGGCGTTTCTGCTCTATTTGACGATAAATTAATTAATTATGAAGCACAATATATAGGAACGTTTGCATTGATTATTTAAATAAATAATTAATTAAATTACTTTTTCTAAGTAGCTGAGCGGGTTATGAACTTATTCATGAGGTCCTACATATTATTTATAAAGTGGTTAATTAATACTAATTGTTTTAATTTATTTAATGAACTATAGTGCAAGGACCCCTTTCTGACTCTATCGTTTTCCGTGATTTTATAATAAGCTATTATAAACATATGCTTTTTTAAAAATTTAAATCGTAGAAAACAGCTGTATGCTGGAAAAGCTGGAACCGTTGTGGGCGGTCGATCACGAGGGCAGTCTTCAGCGGTACACGTGCTTTGGTATGTTTGCTATGTTATCATTATGTCAGCCAAAGCACGTGTACCGCTGATGACAATTACCAGTACAAACCTCTCCTCAATATTATCTCCAACCAATCCCTAAAGCTAGTCATTGATGAAGCAATCCCGCTCGCCCACATAACAACAAAGACGACTGTTTGATCCAAACCTACGTGTTGGAAATCCCATACTTACTAAACAAATATCCTTTGTCCTTCTGTCTGTATGTCCTGTAAATAATGGCTTCATGTACGTGAGGCAAGCGTTTATTAGGCTTTATGTCCATTAGGATGTTGTTCTGTCGAAAACTGTTTACATTCAGTAGGCGTAGTCTTGTAAATAAGAACTAAGGTAGTCCTTTATTTACTTTGTTTATATACTGTCCAGGAGATTATTCAGATCGTTAGCGAAATGTTTATCAGATTATACCTACATCTATGTACATTGTATACTGGTCCACTGCTGGACGCAGGCCTTCCCTGACATGAATGAATGAACACTTTATTGTACTGAAAACTATAAAATAACACCTTATATCTAAATATTACACATTAAAATTACAATAGGCGGCCTTATCGCTGACAGCGATTTTTCCCAGGCTTCTTATTAACATTTATCATCATTATTTCATCAGACTATATTAATCCACAGCTGGATATAGGCATCTTCGAATAAGTGGCATAGCGCCGTGTCTTCAGCTTGCCGCATCCAGAATCTGCCTGCAGTCTTTCGCAGGTCGTCATTCCACCTGGTCGGAGGGCGCCCTACACTACGTTTGGCTTTTATCAGACTACTTTAACTTAACACACGTAGTAACTTGGATTAGAAAGAAATCCAGTGTCAACATACAACTTACATGTGATGATAAATGAACTGTACTGAACATGAGTCGTCGCGACTTCATTCACTACTTTGGAGCACCCGTCGCGCACCCAGGTCGCTTCGCTGAAGCCGGCCGGCAGTGAATGTGTTAATTACGATGGGAGAAGTGAACCTACGGGCACATCACCAATCGTCTACATTACATGTTGTACATACATTACATGTTTAAAACAACTTTTATAGTCCAAGTATTGGAGGCTTAGCGATTTTAAGTATGTATAAAAATCCATTGGTGAATGACCGGGACTCGAAGCCGGGCTTATCCCCGACAATGCCAACACAGCTCGCAGTAAATTACGTAAAGTACATAGAGTTGCCGGTAATTGTAACAACTAGTAAGCTTAAGGTAAACCGCTTATCCAACACCTTTTCATTGCCTGCCAGTAGCTAGGTCTAACTTGTACTTCAGCCTACTTCAGCTCGTTTTCTCTCGAAAGCGAGCTTTTTTTTATAAAGCTAAGCATTCGTACGGTTTAGATTTGGCCTCTTAATAGGTAATCCTACTAATATAATAAACGAGAAAGTTTGTGAGCATGTTTGTTGCTCTTTCACGCAAAAACTACTGAATGGATTTTGATGAAACTTCAGAATAAATATAGCTTACATATCAGAATAACACATAGGCTTTACTTAAATTCATAAAAATATATTGTATATTATCCAAACTATCTACCACCACGCGGGTGAAACCGCGGGGCGCAGGTAATACATATAGTATGCTTATAATTTGTGGATGTAACTACAATAATGTCTCGTTTCTTGCCTGAATTGTGATAGGAAATCATTATCGCTTGAAATCCAGGTGATCCATTCATTGGGATGTGCCCAGGCAATAATAAAAGATACATTAACCCGATCTGGGTCCCATGCAGCCTATAAATGCATATTTTATCGCAAAATAGGGCAAAAGACCCACAAAATGTATCAAAAGTAAACAGCCAACAATCAGACGATCTTTAATGTTTCAATGTAATAAAGAGTTCAGATATCCAATTAGATATACGATAAGCAAAACATAACCCTGTCCGGGTGAAAAAACATCATGGTACTCGTATAGCCTTAAAGAGCAACAGAACTTAAATGACAATATAAACAAAAAAACGTTAATCAAATCATCGATAAGCAAAACATAAACCTGTCCGGGTGAAAAAAAAAACATCATGGTACTCGTATAGCCTTAAAGAGCAACAGAACTTAAATGACAATATATCGATAAGCAAAACATAAACCTGTCCGGGTGAAAAAAAAAACATCATGGTACTCGTATAGCCTTAAAGAGCAACAGAACTTAAATGACAATATATACAAAAAAACGTTAATCAAATCATCGATAAGCAAAACATAAACCTGTTCGGGTGAAAAAAAAACATCATGGTACTCGTATAGCCTTAAAGAGCAACAGAACTTAAATGACAATATATACAAAAAAACGTTAATCAAATCATCGATAAGCAAAACATAAACCTGTTCGGGTGAAAAAAAACATCATGGTACTCGTATAGCCTTAAAGAGCAACAGAACTTAAATGACAATATATACAAAAAAACGTTAATCAAATCATCGATAAGCAAAACATAACCCTGTCCGGGTGAAAAAAAACATCATGGTACTCGTATAGCCTTAAAGAGCAACAGAACTTAAATGACAATATAAACAAAAAAACGTTAATCAAATCATCGATAAGCAAAACATAAACCTGTCCGGGTGAAAAAAAAACATCATGGTACTCGTATAGCCTTAAAGAGCAACAGAACTTAAATGACAATATATCGATAAGCAAAACATAAACCTGTCCGGGTGAAAAAAAAAACATCATGGTACTCGTATAGCCTTAAAGAGCAACAGAACTTAAATGACAATATATACAAAAAAACGTTAATCAAATCATCGATAAGCAAAACAACCCTGTCCGGGTGAAAAAAAAAACATCATGGTACTCGTATAGCCTTAAAGAGCAACAGAACTTAAATGACAATGTATACAAAAAAACTATAATCAAATCATCAAGGAAATAAGGGTCAAGTAGGTAAGTCATGTAAACCCGTTGACTCCTTTAATGGTATGCATGGATGCTAACTGCTAATAAAACACATATTATATTGTGCGACTTGCGTGCAGTCTTGAAAGGCCGGTGATACCAGCTCGATATCATTGTTTCATACATCAGTTTCAGTTATGTATTATGTGTTACAAATTTTCCCGTTGACTAACGAAGTTAAATAAATAATGCTGGACAATTCACACAGCATTATCTATCCTCATGGTAAGCAGAGCTTGTGTTATGGGTACTAGATAACTGATATACATAATATAGATATTTTTTATCATAGAAAACGACCAGAACACCCGGAACAAATATGCATCTGCAGATCGTACACACAATTGTTCCGAGGCGGGAATCGAACCCGCAACCTCCTGCGTCGCAGGCGGACCTTCGCCCACCGCGCCACATCGGTCGTCGAAGTTGGATTCGTCTAGAAGAGCTATAATACTTCTGCTGAATGTGTATAATATAATACATACATATGTATGTAGGTATGCGTAACTGGTAAGGAAACTAACCCTCGCTCTCGCTTTGAATGATTCGTTGTTACGAGTTATTCGAAAAACCACCAAACTTTTGATCACAGTAAAACCTTAAAATAAATAAATAAAAATAATGGACATAATACAGACAGCAGCATCTACCCCCAAACTGAGACAAAACAGCAGATCTTGTGTTATAGGTACTATGTAACTGATATATTTAATACATTATACTACATAAATACATATTTTACTATACATAAAAATCATCCAGAACTCTCGGAACAGATATCTGCAGATCGTACAAACATTTTTGTTATTACATTTAATCTAATTATTATCATAGCGGCCTTTCATATTATGTAGGATACTCTATTCTGGATGTATTCTTCAAGAGGCTCCATTTTAAAGTGGCGTCCAATCACAATCTGCGTGTTGTCGGAGAGGTTTTTATATTCAATAGACCTTCTCTTGACCACAATTTCACCTGGTGGAAAGGGAAGTGTCCTGTTTCGTCTTGAGACTCGTGTTCCCTGTCTATTTGTTTACATTACATCTAACTGTTTTAAAGTTTCTGCCAAAATGTTGTGCAGTTTGGCAGAAACTTTATAACTTAATGTAGGTACTTGTAATTTAGAAATAAATAAATACAAATAGTGTAGATGACAAAATAAAGCTGTATCGCTAAAGTCATTTAAACGGGATATTTACCATGATTTGATTTTTGTGTTGTCTCATATTTCGGCACAGTTTCATGCGCCATGATCACGGAGTAACTGAAGGCACTGCGAGCTTTAAATGACTTAACACTTTGACTGCGGTTTTTTTTCGATCTTTTTTTTAACCTAAAAAATTCGTGCTGCCGCTCTACACAGCGGTTGTGTTGCGCCGCACATGCGTTTCGTTCGAAAAATATTACGGCTGTGCTGAGTCACACAGATCTGTATTTTCTCAGCCGCTGCGCTAGTGTGGATTTACGCATATTAGTCATTTGTAGAAAACACATACCGTGTGATTTCAGCAGTGAAAGTGTTAAGTGTTAATAACCATGATAGTTCCAAAAGTTTTAAAGCTGTATCGGTCTTGGATAACGATAGTCGGTGGTCCTCATAAAATCTTTGATTCAATCAAGCTGCGTTATCTCAACGTTCAGTTCCTTCGCGAGAAACCGCGATAAATTCACATGTTTAATACGGACATGATTTCCCAGCGATGACTTCAGTAATCAAATGCGTTTTGTTAGGTGGTGTGAAAGATGGCAACTTTCTAACCCCTGACCAGTTTTTCTTACGTCTTATGTAAGATCGACGAACTGAATAGACAAAACAATTACTAATTATATTTTTTTATTTTTTTTATTTTTACAATCTTAGGAAAACTTACAAAGATTAGATACAAGAATATTTAACTTAAGGCCAATTAGAAGTTTCCACAAATAATTTGAAAAAAGCTATTTAGAAAAAGAATTACAGAAAGTAGACGATTTATATTATTAAGTTAAAAGAAAGAAAAAGTTACACACACAAAAAAAAAATATAATGAAAATACATGAAAACTGACTTCAATTACTTTGTAAAGAAATTATTACCTAGTAGGCGCTTAAGCTGAACAGAAGTAAGTAGTTTAAAAATGAATAAAAAAAAAAAAAGAAATTAAATTTTGTAATTAAAAATAATGCATGCTTACATATTTTTATCTGTTTTTTTTTTCTCTTTAATTATTATTTACTTTTAAATTCATTTTGTATTTACTTCACATAAACTGCTCTTTGATCATGCTGTGTACACATATTTAGGGATACAGTCTAGTTTTAATTATTGTGTGTTTCTAGTTGTATAATATTTGATTGTATTCTGTTTTGTGTTCCAAATAAATAAAATATAAAATATAAAAATAGAAGTATTGAAAAATATATCAAAATCGTGATCTTTTACTAATGTGTTAAAACATCTGCTAGCCCTAATGATGAACGAATTTTGCCTATATTTTTTTATTTTTTTTGTTATACGAGTAACTAAAGCTAAAATAGTTCTCGCCGCCGGTTTCCTATATCTCCTTTTCTCGGAAATAACTCTACCTATAAAACTTTTGAAACTATCATGGTTATTAACACTAAAGGTAGCATTCCGTTCTTAGCGACCGCGACTGGGTCGCGCGACCTACTGCTTGGTATGAATTTATATGGAGCTTATATGGAGCACTATGCTGAATGCTACCTTAAAGTAATTTAAAACGGGATATTTACCATGATTTGATTTTTGAGTTTTGCAATATTATTCCAAAATATGTATTGGAAAACTCAAAAAATATGGTAAATATCCCGTTTTAAGTGACTTTAATGATAACTCTACCTAGTCATTTCTTTCGCAAAAACTAGACGCAAACTTATTTAATCAGTTCATGGTAGCTGTTTTACAAACCGCATTGCGTCCTGAGACACTAACTGATTTACTGCTGACACGCTCAGCTCTCTATTCACGAACAACGGACAGACAGACAATGACTTGTACAATTGTATCGCGCATACCAATGTCTACAAAATGTTACATTCAGGCATACAAAGTAACTGTATCAAACTTACTGAGGAAACTATCAGTACAATACAATATAACAATATAATATATATAAATATATATAATACGCTTGATTGCACATCAAACACAGAAAAAAACAGTAAAGAACAAACAAACAAAGATACAGATGCACAATGCCTTATTGCTAAGAGCGATTTCCTTTGGATGGACACGTAGCTATAGTATTTATATTTATATATTTATTTTATATTTAATGCTGGACAATTCACACAGCATCATCTAGCCCCAAGCTAAGCAGAGCTTGTGTTATGGGTACTAGATGACTGATATACATAATACAATACATTACATAGATAGATATATTTTTATATTTTTTATTATACATAGAAAACGACCAGAACACCCGGAACAAATATCTGCAGATCGTACACACAATTGTTCCGAGGCGGAAATCGAACCCGCAACCTCCTGCGTCGTGCGTCATAGTATAGGTATAGATAGGTCATAGTAGGCTCTGTCAATGAGGTACTTTTTGATGGTGAACCTACAGGCCTGGTCGCCAAGATTGGCACTATTAGCTGGCAATAAATCATAAAATCTAACACTATTTATATACCTAACAGTTTTGCTAACTTTCGCTTGTCTCGTCTGAAGTAATATAATACCAACTTAAGCTTTCGTCGTGTCTCATACTTAAGTATATCACAATTTTTGGAATAACGTTACGAACAGTGTTAATAACGTTACGTACAGTGTTAATAACGTTACGTACAGTGTTAATCTGCAGGAATCTAAGATTTAAAATTCCTCGATACTGATCGATATGCAAAGCAATCCGGAAAATAACACTGAAGAATACAAAGACGACAATCATGACAAAAATAAAAACCATTCAAAAAGAGGTCTAATGTCAATCGTTTTAGGATCCGAGATAAGAAACAATGGCCTCGAAATAAAAAACCGTCAAGAGTGTGTAACAAGAAATGCCACTGTTACATCTCAAGTCTGGGTGGTATCAGTATCAAGTGTTTTCGAAACAATCAACACCTCTTTGGTTCGGCTATCTGACAAATAAAGGGCACCTTTCGTCTGCTTTAACATACGCGAAAACAAAGATATATACAAATTAGTTTCGAGGTTGCAGCTTCCGACCTAGATATTAATTATCAAGGAGTTCTTTTGTCTGGATGAAGAATATGTTGAAGGGAGACGCAAAAACTTCACAAATATCATCAAAACAAAATGTCTCACGTACCAGAATGCCGTAAAAGTTAGAGCTCTTGAGTTAAAGGATAAAGAAATGTGTAGATATCTTATTCCTTCTAGAAATATCTACAGTGGAACATCTAACACAGTCCAAATACACGTAACCCTAAAGATGTAATCAGATTCTTTGAATTTCCTCATCAATCACCATAACAATAGCAACGTATACCTATAAAAACTGAACGTTTTCTCTCTTGTCCACAGACTGGTGAACTCAGTCCTCCAGGAAGAATTGAAAGAGATACACGCATTCACGCAGAAAACTCTTACTATCGAACAGTGGAAGGCACAGAGCAACCAATGATAACCGTCGGATACAGCATAAGATGCGTTGAAATATAGAAATAGTAAACGATTGGTTGTTTTATTCTGTCGAAATGGATATGATGACTGGCATGGATAATATGGACAATATGTCTGGGATGAATAACTATTACACTGTGAGCGTGTCAGCTCCTGGGAAGGTGATCTTGCATGGAGAGCATTCCGTGGTGTACGGCAAGACTGCTATCGCCTGCAGTCTTGGACTGAGGAGCTCGATTGTTATCAAGGTAACTGATACATACATTCCTGGGGTACTTGCACCTTCCTTTTCGGTTCACTTTTGGGGCTTTGGTACTTCAACTTAAACTTTTAGGAATTTAATTTCATAAAACCGTCCTAATACCTATATCCCTATCAATAATATATTGGTTGATGGGGATGTTGTTTAGTAAGTAGCTGTATCTATACTCCGATTCAAACACCTGGATATATTTTGTATACAAAGGGGTTACTACAAAACCCAAGGAATATTTGTGGAAAATATTTAACGGCATTGGTATCATCGTAGAAAATCACAAAACTCGACACAATATTTGGTTTCAAAATTCATAATTTAATTAATCTCCCATTCGTTTTCAAATTCAAATTAAAAAATTGTTTGCTACACATGTGAGATTATGCGTTGTTGCAGTACCTATTAGTATTACTTTTTTGTGAAAGGCCCTACTGTTGTTTTCTGATATTGTTATCAGTTTTTATTAAGTTTTCATTCATAAATGTCCTTGTTGACTTAATATTATCTTGGATTCTAAATCGGAGTATAGTTCTATATATTCTTCTTGAATGTAGAGACAGTGAAACCTATCTTCGATCCTTACTAAAACAATATACCTGTACCAAAAGAGAAAAATGAGAGGTGAGTACTACATTATTTTGAGTAACGTTATATTTTGGTATCCAAACTTTATAATTCTAATACTAGCTGCGCCCCGCGGCTTCGCCCGCGTGGAAATCTATGTGTCAAATGTTATGTTTATAAACCTTCCTCTTGAATCGCTCTATCTATCAAAAAAAACCTCATCAAAATCCGTTGCGTAGTTTTAAAGATCTAAGCATACATAGGGACAGACATACAGGGGGAAGCGACTTTGTTTTATACTCTGTAGTGATTATAAAAACTCTGTCTCTGTGTTACCTTTTCACGTCTAAATGGCTGAACGGGGATGTTGAATGAAATTAACATTAAATGTAAAGTGTTATTAAATGTAAAGTGGTAAACAATATCCCAGGAACGGACATAGGCTACCTAAAAAGCGCGTGCGAAGTCGCGGGCAGAAGCTATTTGTATTTTAATCCTATTGAATAGGTATCAACTTATCAGGGGGAGGCCTGCGTCCAGCAGTGGACCAAAATAGTCTGTTGAGGTGACGAATAGGAATCTTAAGTGCACCTCAATGAAGCATATTTGAATGTGCCGTTTTAAAGAAGTTGCATAATTTCTGACTGGTTTGTGAATTGGTAAACAAACAATTATTAACGGAGTAAGACAACACGTGAGGAAACCGTTTAGCGCCATAAACCGCGTTGACATGTGCTGTTGGGAAATTTACAAATACACAATTCTACATCTCGCATTGTTCAAATGTTTTATAACCATCTCCACCTGGCGCAGTGGCTGAGGAAAAAGAGGCTGTCTGCAGGAAATCGCTGAATCGATTCCCGCTGTGGGACACATTATGACGTAAAAAAAAACTAGACTTCATCTAGTAGCCATATCACAAGCTCTGCTTAGCTTGGGGCTAGATGATGCTGTATGGATTGTCCAGCATTATTTCAAACCCATGATATCCATAATAAATTCGTCCAAACTATTTTTATAGTAAGTTATAAAACTTTGTCATAACCTTAACCATGTTATATCCTAATAATACTACTAACGTAAAATAAGGACGTCACGTCAAGGAGTTTTTCCTGCCAAAAGAATGAATATTGGTACTTACAATTTATTTATGTATGTATTTAAATAGTGTATTATTTATTTTGGAATTTGTAATATTTATTATTTGTTTTTTAGTATTCTTATTTAGATAACCTGTGGTACACCCCCTGCCTTTTCTTAAATTCATATAATTCTTTCCATCCAACGGTTGCCTGGAAGAGATCGCTTCTAAGCGATAAGGCCGCCCATTGTACCTGTCGCATATAACGTATTTTTGAAAAGACTAATTTGATTATGGTGTACAATAAAGAATTTTTGTATTGTATTGTATAAGGACTAATAACGCGACGTATTGAATCAGAACAAAAATACATTTCCAAGAAATTTATTTCAAGCGCTAACCACAACAAAACCGCTTCGAAATACGGTCGCACCACATTTATGGGCGCGGAATCAGCTTAAAAGGGTCAATAAAAAGCTTGAAGTCTACGACTAACAGGTGTGATTCTCAAATCTCAATCTATATGTACTTTTACTTATTATTTTATACTATTAGGTACTTTAACTCATTGTTCTCTAATTTATCTGTGTTATTCTATGATGCGCCTTTTCTATTGTGACCTTTGTAACATGTGCTGCAGTTGTCAAATAAATGTGTTATCTATCTATCTATCTCTAAAGGGCTTAGCACATCCATCCATCATCGTTACCGCACGGCAAAATTATATGGATTCAAATATGGGCTTAAATTGGCATCTTTAGATACATTTTAAGGTGACAAAATGGCCTACCGCTTCAAGCAAGCCTGCGAGCCTGTTACCTGATGCCGTCATTATAAAGTGCATTTAAGTATAAAGAGTTAAAGCTTATATTTGAATAAATATTGTTGTGCTGTGAGGCAGTGGTACGATCTGAATCTGCAACAACGTTAACCGAGCCTTTGCAAGTAGCGTCATTAGTACGTGTTTTGAGAAATAATGCTAGCGACTTGCCGAAAGGTTGAATCAGCTACACACTATCCAAATAACTTTAACTTTGAATTCCGCATCCCAAAACGCAGTGACTCATGAAACGCGCCGACCTAGCAAGGCATAAAGCTTCTGACCGGCTTAAGCAGGATTCCGCGTCGATAAATATAGTAAGACCATTCACAATGAATCACACCATCAACAATCGTTTTCAGGAAGTCAACACCATCGTGGAACCGTTCGTCCGCATCCACCTGCCCTGCGTGGACCTCCAGGACACCATCCCTCTGGAACCTATCCTCACCAGTCTCTTCAACCCGAAACTAGCCAATGGAATCACCGGGAAGTTCTCCTGGCGACTGCCAGAGAAGCTAGACCACGAACACCATCTCAAAAGAGTCGATGACTTCCTGCATAGAATCAAACCGAACTTCGACGCTCTACCCAGCAATCAAAAGAACTCCCTTCGAAGCTTTTTATACGTCTTTTCTGGGATCTTCGGCAGTACGAATCTCCCAGTCAGACCTATGGAGATATCGATGGGTTCGGAGCTGACTATCGGTGCTGGGACGGGAAGCTCTGCGTCGTTCGCTGTGTGCTTGGCTGGCGCGCTGATCCAGCTCCTGAAGAGGAAGACAGCTTCGGATGACTTCGACTCGTTCTATGACATCGGGAGCGAGGAGTTCACCATGTCGGAGAAGGAGGTTATATCGGAGTGGGCGTTCAACTGCGAGCGGATAATGCACGGCACGCCTTCAGGTGAGTTGATTTGATTCCTAGTTATTGGTTCCTATTTTATTCCCTTAGGTTTATTCATTCTGTGAGCATTTTTGAAATCCTTGCACCGTGTGGCAGCATGACTTCCCAACTTGCTTTTATCAGGTCCTGTTTAGTTTTAGGTCAGTTATTGGTAGGTATGTGTATCCACGCAAAATTAACTTTTTGAAAAGATTAGGAAAAAATCTCAATACTTTGCTTCTCAAAAAGTTACTTCGGCATATGGATGTGGGATGACGACCTGCGCAACACTGCAGGCAGATGCTGGATGCGACGTGTCGCGATGTGTTTTAGTTTTACTTTATTATAGTATTTATTTAATAATATAATCAATTAAAACTAAAACACATTTAGTAAATTACCGAGAGTTCACGAATATTTTAGCCTGTTCCGTCTCACTGCTGGGTAAAGGCCCCCCTTCCCTCTCTCCACGCTTCTCTATAATGAAATTGGAAAATTACGAATACAATACTTTTTAATAATACTGTGGATAAATTTAAAATGAACTTGACTGATCAAGTTATCTAATCAATGTTATTAAATAACAAAAGAACATTAACTTTTTGGATTAGAAACTGAATTAAATGGAATTGGAATTTGCTTTGTATTATTCTTGCCAATTTGTTATTAACAATTTATCCACAGTATTATTAAAAGGTATTGTACGTTTCGTAGCTCACCATAATCAGCATCTCGGCTGAGAAAAACGTCCACTGCTGGACACAGGCATCACACATCTTTCACAAAGTCCGGTCCTGTGCTTTGCTGAAAGTTGCCGATGGAGTTTGCACACCAAAGTTGGCAACATCCTGCATCTCAGACACAGTCCGGCGGCGTGGCGGTTTGATGTCGGCAACATTATTTAATAGAATCATGTGGGCAACAGTTCAGACATCTTGTCATCGACATAATGTCGGCAGCACAACAGTATCACACTCTCCGCGACTTGTCGTTGCCGAGTTTTTTCCGCCGACAATGTCTACCAAACGGGCGACACAATCCGGCTATTTTGCTGTGACTTGTGTCGCCAATAACATGTCGTCGACCAAGTCGCCGATATCCAACCCGCCCCGGGCTTTGGCGGTGGCATTGACGACTGGTGTGTAGCGTAGAGTCCTTAACGTATTCAATGCACGAGCAGCAGAGCTGCTCGTGCTGCAGTCGGTGAAAGTCCATGTGCGTGGTTGGCAATGCAAGTGTTAAAAAGGTGTTCTTACCCCCCAAAACGTAGTGGTTAGGTATACGAACATCTCGATCCGTGTCAAGGTCCCATTCCAACGAAAGGTCATTGCTATCTGAGCTGAGATGTGATGTCACCAATGTAACATGTATTCAACAGCTCTCCATAGGTCAGCGAGAATGTCACTGGAAGTGGCAGTACAATGCAAGAATTGATAACAGTTTGCGGTCGAAAAAACTATTGTTAGAAGAACCCTACAGAATCAACATGAGAACTATACTTGGATGCTTAGATATTACAAAATAATATATCAAATAATATAATGAATTATTAGAGTACTTTAAATGTTTTTAGAAACGGGTGGGTGCCATCGCATCGGAGCGGACTGGTATTTTGAAAGATTTCACTTGTCCGTTCTCCGTTTTTGAACTCGAATTAGAACCTTTTTCACTGTACTTGTGCATTTAGGCGTTAATGTTTTTAGTGTTTCATAATAACAAGGTTGTTATTATCTTCATTATCATCAGCCTATGATAGTCCACTGCTGGCAACTGCTGGCCATTGGCCTCCCCCAAAGAGCGCCATAGCATAGCGCCCTGTTACTATTCAATCAGTTTTGGTGAAGTTGTCATTCATAAATGATTTTGTTGCCATCAAATATCTTGGATTGTAGAACGTAGAACCTATAAGATTTTTTTGATAAACATCCGTCATTATGATTTCGTTCGTACAAACTGTGAATACAGATTGTAAGTAAAGTTTGTTGAACCTTAACTAACTGATTGACTCGACACCTCATCCATCAAAATCAGATTACAAACATACACAGACTGATGCGGGTTTACTACGAACCTGGTTTAGAGTTACCCCCTAACAATCAAACTAAAAAAAACGCAAAAGTCATTTAAAACGGGATATTTACCATGAGTTTTCCAATATTTCGGCACAGTTTCATGCGCCATGATCACGGAATAACCATGATAGTTTCAAAAATTTTATTACAAAAAAAACTGTCTATTTTTTTAGTAAAATACACAGACTGCTAAGGAATAGGATAATTTCTCTTCATTTATTTTATTTTGCTTTATTCGGAAGACAAACAGTTTTACACACATAACAGATAACTTAAATAATAACTTGCAACCATTTATATGTCCTCGCATGTAGTTATATTATGTATAGCTGTATATGATATGCACCGCATTTGTCGTCAGGTAAAAACGGGTATTGCTAATATTCTCAAGATTGGTATTGCGCGTTGGAAAGCTATTGTTTTCTTAGGTTTTATGTGAAATCTTTGAAACAGATGTCGATACCGAACGCATTGTGTTCGCTATACAAAGGACAAAGATAAAAACATGTGCGAACTGCTTCTTTTTCGGGCGGAACGTTTGTTAATAGTTAATGACAGAAAATTCTAAGAAGTATCTAAGACAGATATAATATATTAGTGTAAATTTGTCGTTTTCACCTTTTTATTGCTTACACATTTTGGCAGTAGAAAGTGTCGATTCTTTTTCGGTCCCTTATTTTCGATCACAAAAAAGGTGCGGCATTTGGTGAAACATATTTATCGACATTGGTACCTGTGTATAACCAGCGCGAAGCACAGAAGTTCGGAACATGTTTTTGGTTTTGAAAGCTTTCATTCATCATTTAATTCTCTCGTTCATTTTCTAATTCAAATTTAAACACTTTCATCTCCACATGCGAGATTATGCTGAGATCATTACGAGATTATCCTTTCTGTGTTACCTAATTGTTATTTGTTACGTTTTCATTCATAAATCGTTTTGCGGACGTACTTAAATCGGAGTATAGAGCCCCATTACATGTTCACTTTATGGCCACCAAACCACCACAGTTACATAATATTGTACTGGTTATATATGCCTTGGGCGATGTTGTAACGATGATCGATACGCGCTCGAGGTCAGGTGCTCGCAGCACCAGGTCGCGTCTTATCACCAGGTTTGCAGGCACCAGCAAGGCTACAACGCTATTTAACACATAACGTATGCATTAGCGTGAATAACGCCTTTTCACGCGTTTTTCACGTTAAAATGCGCCTTAACACGTGTATTCGCTAAAATTAAAGTAATAACGCTGATAACTCGCGTTTCGTTATGTGTTAAATAGCGTAAGAATAGATATAAGATGCCGTTACACATTGCACTTATCCAGGATCTCGTACGGGCATGTGTAGCCCGTAGGTCCAGCATATATCATATCAATCAATCAAAATAGTTAATTTGGTTAAGATTTGTTTATTTTGCTCTACATTTATACAGCTTAGATTTTAATGTTAGCGTACCTAGGTCAATAGGACATGCACCCTGTAGGCACTGTAAAAGGATTTGTATAAAATGGCAACAATTGGGTTTAAATTAAAATAGATTGGTATCGTATCGAATAGTTATTTCAAGGTCAGGTAAATCTGAGACTTGTTCAGCTTGGTTTTTAAACTAGGGATGCTGCTATTGAAGATGCCAAGGTCAAGCTCAGTACAGTCATACCCGACAAAAACCGTTTCCGCTCTTTTGCACTCGGTCACTCATATAGCTTCTCAGCATAGCATACATTCAAAAAGCTCTGAAGTTTAGAGTCGCAAGACGTCTGTTCTACTAATATATACTTCTAAACTGTCACCAACACCATTTGACTTACCATTTTGTACATTCCAGGCATAGACAACGCGACTTGCACCTTCGGCTCCCTGGTGTCCTTCAAGAAGGGCTCCAAGCCGCGCCACCTCGACATCCACATGGAGCTGCGAGTATTGCTGGTGGACAGCCGGGTCTCGCGGGAGACCAGGGATCTCATCGTCAAGGTACGCCTTACAATCCCTTCTTCAGCCTATGCTGGTTAAAGCCCATATTTTAATGCACATTATTGTGCTGTTCTGGCTAAATACCACCTTAGATTGTCCCGCGACTCTACAAAATCCGTTGCCGCGTACCATGTTATTGACAATAGTGGTGCACAATTGGAACCTATTACCAGAAGATATTATATCAGCCACATCAAAAAACGCCTTCAAGAATAAACTAGACAACAGACAAAAATATCAAACTTTAAAATTAACGTAATGAATCAATTCAACGCTGTGTGATATAGACACATCAGCCAGAAGCTGCTCGTCTATTAACAATAAATAAATAAATAAGAATCGGCCTCAGTAACAGGTTGGTGTATGTTTCCAGGTGGCGGCGCTCCGCAGACGGAACCCCTCCGCCGTGGAGCACGTGATGCAGGCCTGCGACCACATCGCGCACACCGCCACGCAGGTAACACTATTGTAACAATCAGCAAGTCTACCACGATATTTAACACATAACGTAACTTGCGTTATTATTGCCGCATTTTAACGTGAATAATACACGCGTTATTCACGTTAAAATAAGCCCTAACACACGTTATTCGCGCAGGTTGCGAGTTCGATATCCGCCTCAGGATAAAAGAAAAAGCCTTCTTTCCCCGTACTGACTTCACGAACGCTCGCTTTGTAACTTATTTTATTACGACCATGATCAATATCAGTATGCGTCCACTGCTGGACATGTTATTTATTATTATTTTTTATCTTTGCAGGTTTTGGAAAAACTGTCCAGTGGAAAGTGTGACCCGGACCCCGAGGCTGACTACCAACACTTAGCGGTACGTTTTACATCACTACATAGTATAAAACAAAGTCGCTTCCCGCTGTCTGTCTGTTCCTATGTATGCTTAGATCTTTAAAACTACGCAACGGATGTCGATGCGGTTTTTTAGATAGAATGATTCAAGGGGAAGATTTATAAGCGCCACAGCGCCCTGTCTTCAGCTTGGACGCATCCAGCATCGACCTGCAGTCTTTCGCAGGTCGTCATCCCACCTGGGCGGAGGAAGAACTTATACGTGAGGAGAATTTGGTGATTTTCGACATTGGGGACGCGCGCCGACTGATTGGGGTGATGTGATACCTACGATATGGATCAGTAGAACGAACTATTTTTTTGTAAAAAACATCAGCTCGTAGCTGCTGAGCTTGGGGCTAGATGCTGTGTGGATTGTTCAGCATTATTGATTGTTGTTGTTTACAGGAGCTGTGGGACATGAACCACTGCCTGCTGGCGGCGCTGGGCGCCTCGCACCCCGCGCTGGAGGTGATCCGCGCGGCCGCCAAGGGCAAGGGGCTGGCCTGCAAGCTCACCGGCGCGGGCGGCGGCGGGTAAGCATTATATACATACATACAGCAGACTGTTTAGAATGTAAACACATGTCATATACAATGTGTCTACTCACACACCAGTGTCGGAGACTTTGGGGGGTGAAATACGGGAAATATATAATAAAATGACAGCCATTTTGTTTTCTTTTGCCTCGAAGCACGAATAAGCACCCGAGCTTCGTACGGATGAAGCTATAGCACATTCTCCTTATTTCAACCTTATTTGATATCTCGTTCGTCCCATTCTTATCTGTCTATGTCCCTCGTTGTGTCGTACAAAACACATGGCAGTAATTTAATTTATTATAATCTATGAGAAGTGGAAGGAGAGGTCAATTTTGCCCAGCAGTGGGACAAATATGGCTAAAAATAGATAAATAATTAATCGATAGGTTTAGTATTAGAACAACCGATAATAATAAGAAATGCCCCGTCCACTCAAGTCTCACCAAACTCTCATTCGTTTCAGATATGCAATAGTCCTGATCACGCCGTCAACGCCGCGGTCCACCATCGACTCCCTCTGCAGCCACCTCCTGGAGAACGGCTTTCGGGTGAAGGAGACGCGGCTCGGCGGGCCCGGCGTCGCCGTCGAGATGTGACCCGCCGCCAAGCGACGGAGGGTCTAGCACACCCTGTCCTCCTCCACATATACCTCTGAACATGCCCGTCACCACCACCAAGCGTATTGGTTATCACGGTGACGAACCAAGTTAATCGTCTCTTACGATATCCTCAGTGGCGTAACTACAGGGTGGCAAGTCCAGCGTATTGATCGCGGTCACGTTCAAAATACACAGGAAGCTAGCGGGAAACCAGGAAGCGAATGCCCTTCCTCCAGTACTGTTAATCGGCTCCTACGATATCCTCGGCAGTGGCGTTACTACAGCAAGGCTACCATGCTATTACACGTTAATGATACCGCGAATATAAATTAACATTATAACGTTAATTTAGCGCGAATAACACCGTTTAAGGCGCAATTTACCGCGAATAACGCGTAAAAAGGCGTTTTACGTTAAATGCTCCTAAACACGCGTTATTCACGCAAAAATTTGCGTAATAACGCGTGAGTTAAGCATGGTAGGCTTTCAGGGTGGCAAGTCGGAAAAATGCCACGGGCCCCAGCCAGAATGGGCGGTTGGTTGATGGTGTATGAATTTGCCACGCCACGGCCAGGACTTAAAGTGTTCATTTAAATACACAGTGCTGTTTAGTGAGTAAAGACTATGGACCAATCGGTGATCAGAAAATATAAATAGGTAATAAAGGTCAAATAGGCCCGGGACTTATACAGTGTTAATGGATAGAGACTACAATCTCTACCTAGGGTGAAAAATACCCACGGTGCACAGTGGTCGTTTAGACATATCGATGACCTGAACGTATAAATAGATCATGGGTTATACAATAATTTAATAGTACTATTTAAAGTCTTACTGGGTGTAACAAACATAAGATATAACTAATAAACTGGAGCCCAATTCTGCTAATTAATCGCTTCACTATGACAATGGAATCGTCACAGAAGTGCCAACTTGACACGTTTTGGTATTCTAGATGAAAGAAACTACAGATGGAGGGACGCATGTCAAAAGAGACGTGTTTAAATTTCTCCGTGCATATAATGGCGATTCTATAACGATACCATTGACATAATAAAGCGATTAATATAGCAGAATAAGGCGCTGGGATTTCTTAAAGTAATTGGATGGTTAAAGTTTTAATCTAATGCGATTGAAAGATATCTTATTTACTTATCTTTTAAAAAAAACAGCACCCTTAATCAAAAAGGAGTATGGAACAAAATTGCTTGTAGCAAAATATGTGTGTTTGTTACACCTAGTGGGACAGAGAAGGTGAGTAAGTGAGAGGCTTATGTTATCTATCACAGTTCGCATATAAAAAAAAAAAAAGTGAAGGACCATAAAAATTGTAAAACAACATCCATGAAGTTGGATTACACCTCTTATTTAAATTATTTAATTTTATAAAAAAAGGGAATAACCAAAAAGTCACTAAAAATATAGGAAAAGTGATTGTAATTTTAATATGGTGATTACTTACTTATGGAAAAAAGTTATACATAAAGGGATATGTATTATAAGTCGCGTAGATAAAGATTAGGACTGAATACGGACCTCTTTCATGCTGCGCTTAGACCATATTGGATCAAAGATAAGGCTATGTCATTTAAAATCACAATCTTTATCTATGCTACTTATACATTCAAAATTATTATAAAAAGGGTTTAATAGTCATGGGTGTAATACATTTCAATGATTAAAATGAACGGGATTATTAATAATAATAGTCATGGGTTTAACGTTAACGTTCATTATTTTTATTGTAACTGGTTAATTATTGAGATGAAAAAGACCCTTTTTTACATTAAAATAATTAAAATGAACGGGATTATTAATAATAATAGTCATGGGTTTAACGTTAACGTTCATTATTTTTATTGTAACTGGTTAATTAATGAGATGAAAGAGACCCTTTTTTACATTTCAATAATTAAAATGGACGGGATTATTATTAATAATAGTCATGGGTTTAACGTTAACGTTCATTATTTTTATTTTAACTGGAGGTGAAATAGACCCTTTTTGTGTAATGAAAAAACCAAACCCGAATTCAAATAAAGACCTAATCGTGAGATGGCAATAAACTATAGTGACACTAAATTAAATGCCTAATTACATTATTACATATTGTGCATATAGCTAGTATGTATTTACCTACATTCCTTATTGAATACGATCGTTTTACCGCCAGGTTAAATTTTTATTGGTGTTTTTTTCTGCTTTTTACAAGCAATAATATAAGCATAGTAATTTGCCGCGTATCGTATTTTCTTCTGTCATTGTCAATAGATTTCTTTCCGGCCCTGGTGGGGGCACAGAGAGGGTCCTAGAGGCTTGGCCTCATTACCCCGGCGTCAACTCGAGGGGTGACGACCCCTCGGTCCTTGGGTTTTGTGGGAATATTTTTTTTTCCCTTTCTCAATTTTTTTTTTGGCTTTATTTGGATTGTATATTTTTTCTTTTTTCTGTCATTTGTAAAACTAACTATGATTTCCTGATAAATGAGGATTAGAAAAATAAAAGATATTGAGCTAAATATTAATAATAGTTATTCGATAATTATTCACAAATCCTCCCAAACTATAATTCAATCTAAGTTCACTAAAGTCATTTAAAACGGGATATTTACCATGATTTGAATGTTATGGTAAATATCCCGTTTTAAATGACTTTAGTGTTAATAACCATGATAGTTTCAATCTAAGTTGGTTTCATCATGGGTTCATAGTAAAATAAATTTACGATTTGCGGCAAATTACTTTACCGTTAGTTTTATTCATTGTAGACTGAAGAAAAAATTCAAAACTCCAATAAAATTAATCTTGGTCTACACGAAACGAAAGGGAAGAAGCCTTAAAGTGAAAATATTTGATGTAAACGCCGCCGTCAAAACCTGCTCGTTCTTGACGCGAGCCCAGATCTGAGACATCAAGTCTTTCTCAATCCCATTCTATAAGAACGCAGGTTATAGAAGAGAGTTATTTTAGAGTATGTATTTCAGTGGGCCTGAATTATCTATTGGCATTTACATGAAATATCCACGGAAAGTGGTTTCTGTACTGTTCGTTTGGCAGTACTGTACCATAGAGCCTATTTTGTTTTAAAAATAGTCCTCGTAACAATAAATTCTTCCTGATTTTGTAGCCCGGGAATCCCTTTGGTGTGCAATGAGTGTTTCCAGCACGGTTCTTAATTCTCCCAACACGCTTGTCAATGCGTTGGGAGTATGGGACATTATGTGTGCCGTTTATATGAAACTATGTTCGATTTGTTATTTATTTAATAAAATCTCAGCATTTTGAGATAAATATTCTAAGATATTTTATTATTTAGTTAGTGTATTCATTATTGAATAATTTGTTTTCAAATGTAATAATCATGTATTTTTATATATTTATAAAAAAATGGTTTGGGGGCTCGAAAATTATTTTGCAATTTATTTATAGTTTATTTTAATATTTAGTAGAATTATTATTACTACTACTTTCGTCGTATAAATTAGTACTTTCTAGTATTTATTTATACGACCTTTACCCACCTTTCCTGTAGTTACGGGTATTGTAAAACTTCTCTCGTGTCCCATTTTATGTACCAAGTGTTGCCATAAGATGGACTTTTCCCTACTTTAATTTATTTTTTGTTTCAATTATTTAGTTTCGAGCCTGATTTAGACGTGGAAGTTCTTTGCCCTGAGACTTATGTACATAAAATAGATAGGTTTCTAATTAAAATGTTATCCAAGCTTTTCCAAAGTTCTTAGTCGAGTACACTAAAGTCGGCGAGTCTGGCCGGCGAGTTGATGCGACATTTCAATGTATGAATTATTGTAGGCTAGTGTTTTGGATGCTTGTCGGCGGCCAGGCGACTTTAGTGTGTAGACTCCTAAAGGGCCTACTCACTGGCAGCTTGAATCAGTCAGGATCGACAGCTTTAAGCGGCGACTGCATAGTGTACCTACTACATCTTCTATTGGTATAAATTAATAATATTGAATCTTGGTTTTCCACCTTTAGGTCAGGCTACAATGAAATCTCTTTAATTATAAATAATTATTTATTGTATTTCTAATCAAATACAACCGAACTGCAACTGTTGTTATTTATATGCATTTTATTATACAATAAAAGTTGCATGTTCTTAAAAAAATCTACTTAATTTGTACATAAAAATTGTATTTAGTCTGTCTTCCAAAAGTAAAGCACCGCGCGCCAGATAACTTGAAAAACGATGGCCTCGCAGTAGTTATGTCGCCTGGATAAGGTTCAAAATGAATGAACTTTCGTGGAGGTTCTACTTATTTGACGCAATAAAACCTGTATACATACTATATGATAAAAATGTTGTACAATCCACACAGCATCATTTAGCCGCTAGCTAAGCAGAGCTTGTGTTATACATGTAACACAAGCTCTGCTTAGCTATCGGCTAGTGATGGCCGATATAATTAAAACCAGAGCTTAATGTGAGTGAACCCAGTCTTTGTATAGTCACAAAATCATTGTTTTATATGTATTTTCATCAAAATGCCAAATCCCTATAACGTGTGATGAACACATACACGCGATGCGAAATTGCAGATACCTACGGCGGCGCTTCTTCCTTGTAAGCGACGCGTGAAAGTATTGCTTTGTCGTGTTTTAAGATTGGTGTGACCTTTTATTTCCATGGTAGATATTATATGTAGGGTTTACTAAGATACTATTGCATATTGCATGTTTGCTGAGGCTATGAACTTAATATTAGGTATAAGACATATTTATGTTTGTGTGAATGTTTGGTTTTTATAACCATATGGGCCTATGCTCGCTTCAGAAACATAGTATTTTGGTAAACCTGGGTCTATCTACGATAAATTGGTAATATACAGGCTGTTTAACCTACCTCATACTTGTATATAACCTTCAAATGATTTGTTCAGAGAAGTTCGGATCACATGAAGTAGGATTTAAATACTAATATGTCAAAGAGTTAAAACTTGTACATATAAGCGACTGTTATTAATTATACAGTATTTCGTTGCAGATACAAATATACAATTAAAAATCCGTCTGCATGTGATCCTTGTGACGTCATTTGATATAAAATAAACGCATGAAATTGTTATGCGATGTATTAAGCACATTCCCTTGAATTGATTCGAATGATTTAACTAGATAGTTGTATAAGATAGCTGTATGTGCTGAAGCGCGCTCAATAGGTTACTCGGTGCTAAATTATGTATGTTAGGGAATATAGATTCATTTGAATTTAAATATAATGTTTGAATTACCTTTCTATCTTTTATTTATAATATTTCATGACCTAGCACACAGATGCCCTGGTTCACGATCCTATCCATCCATGGTTGTGTAGAGATTAGCGGTGTTATCGAGGAATAAGATCGCCAATTGTAATTATTTTTAAGTTTTTTATCTACATACATAGTTTCCAATATGAAAAGTGCAATAAAGTTTTTTAATTTTTTATATATATATCTTGCAGAAACTCTACGCGTTAGTAGTGAGATAGAGTTCTCAGTATATTTACTTACGAGACTTTATATCTCTAAAGGAAGCTCTTTATATAAAAGCATTTTAACCTCATCCATACAATCAAACCACCGTTACTGTCAATCTCAAGTTTAATAAAGAATCTCAGTGCTTTAATCAAGTCAATCAAATTAGTCACTTTGACAAATGCCACAATAAATGTCTATTAGGCATTTTCTAGAGGCCAGTATGATTGATAAGATAATCTAAGAAGTCTTATTTACTTTGTCCTATAGAACAATTTGAAAAATAATTATATCAGATGTTCCATAGTACAAAATAAAAAAATATTCTGTCCGATGACGTCTTGTTCTACAAGAACATACACATTCACCTTAACAACCTCTTGGTAGCCCCCGTTGCCCGGACTCTTAAGAGACCGGTGTCCTCAGGGGTACCACACACACACACACACACCCTCACACTCATAGGCAGCTCCTGTTGCACGGACTGTGAGACCGGTGTCCTCAGGAGCAGCCGCCAGACACAGAAAATAAGATGTCAGTGCTATCTATTCAATAAAAAGCCCATAGTTTAGTAATTATCAATTTATTTATTTGTATTTAAAAATTGTATTTAATTTAGTTAATTTGTAAAATCTTTGTATTAGTAATGAAGAGCAGGACATCCTGGCACAAGTATATTTACATACTTAAAAGGATGTCCTAGACAGTTGTCTAGCATGTAAAGATACTTTTTCTACAAATAAACAATTTTCAATTTGGGAACTACCCACCGAGACTCCAATATATTAGAACCACATCAAAAACATTAATTTGCATATAGAAGTCGGGGCAGGTAAGACTACTTCATTCCACGAGCCTGTCAAAGGGAGCCAGGCTGGCGCTCACTGCAGGATTTTATGACTGATCAATTAACTAGACCTAAACCAAAACAACACATTTAGGTGTAGAAGCGAAAAACAAGTCTTTGGTTTTAAAAAGTGCATTTATTAGACAATAAATTAACATCTATACAAATTGCAGGTCAACAATGTGTCAAATAAACATACAATAGCAATTAATACTGATTTAGCCAATTATTTATTAATTATGATTGAGTTTAGACAAATGGTGTCAATTCAGGTGTCGTCAAAACTAAAGAAATTTGAAAGGACTAACTAAAATGTATGCCATCCTTTTTATTTCAGGATCAGTTATGAAAGGGACATTGTTACTGCTGTCAATAAGTTCTTTTTTTAGTTTTGGCAAATCTGAATTGAGACCCAGAAAAATAGACTAAGTACAATCGATTTATGAAAATATTGAAAATAAAACAGTAGGTATAGGTATTTTCTACAAAAATGGAATGAAAAATTAAATTTTTATTTATACTGCTACTGGCTCTCTTAGTATTTCATTCTCTATTAGGAATGATTCTACTTCTAGCTCTGCCCCCTGCATTCGCGCGCTATAAATTCAGTTATAATTACAACTACCTAGCTTTTACTTTATTTAATAAGGAAAATGAATATGAAACAGAACAATAACCCTGACTATCCTAAATTCGAGGCAATTTCTGTACTTAAGTAATAATTTATAGATAGGTAGGTAGGTACTTAAAGTTAACACACAAACAGCCGAATTGAGAACCTTTTTGTTTAAGTCGGTCAAAAATGATCTTGATTTTATAATAATTATTCTGAATTGAGGTAAATTCTAATGAGACATCGTGACATCTGATTTTTGTATGGAATTTGCGTAGTTCCATATCCGCACGATAGAGGCGCTGTCATCCCATAAAAAATGAGCCATCACAATGACGATGTCTCAATATCGTAGTCAAACCGAGGTGTTCCATTCAAAATCCAAATTGTACTTATTATTAAATAAATCTACCTCAGAAGCGTTACATGTACATTCAGATATAGACCTACATTTTGTTAAAAGCACCATTTACGAAGGATATTTCTATTACAATTTAATACGAATTATTTAAACTATGCCTGGATAGTCTCCGATTATTTAGTTTTAAATCTAGTTAATACTGAACACTACAAGATTGACACATATACATAATAAAAAGGTAAAATTAATACCTACCTAAAGGTACCAAAGCGGAGCTGATATTTTATTATAACTCAGTTTTCTTGGCATAATGATGCAACGTTGCCAATTTAGGTAGATGTCGCCTAAAGTAAATTAATTTCACAGTACTAAAAATGTTGTACCGTCCCTTGCAAAAAGACCGAAAAAAACCCACCCTTTGTACCTCCTCAGTGCAATAAAAATTTGAATAAATAAAAAGTATGGCATAATTTTCTGTGCTTTCAAATTTAGTTAAGTTTAGTTCTGGGTGACATCAGAATTGACACCAATATGGCCCATAATGCTAGAATCACACTGTAGCTGCACCTATGCATCAACCTTGGTTACCCTTTTCATGTGTTTTAAGTTTTTTTTATGTATTATTTGCCGCAATAAATATTTTTTTCTTTTACCTTTTTTTACTATAATAGATAATATATATTTTTTACTATAATACTACAAATGGAAGTGACATGATTTCTGGTCAAAAATTTAAGATCATTCTTAATAAGGCTTTTAGGTTATCTAAAAATCTATTTTTATGACTTAAATTATCAAAGGCAATGATTTTGATCTACCAACATACACTATATCCTCTATATTAATTTATCTAATGAGTTATTTACTTGTTATTATGTATTGCTTCTTATTTATTTGACAAAGATATAATTCATAGAGGTATTGTAATTTGAGAATATTATGATTTTTTGTTTTAAGTTTTAGTTTGACTTTATTTTACTTAATAGCTGCCGATACATTACAAACATTACTAACTAGCATTATTTCTAAAAAAAATTGCGCTTAAAATTATAAATTAATTTGATATAAAGCATTTATACTCAATGTACTTACAGGCATAAACTTTGGCAATTAAATACAACCAAAATTTTTATTATTCGACAAAAATTCATAACAAAATTAAACATTTGATCAAAATAATTGAATAAATTAATAAAAATAACATGCAAAAAGCTGCACAGTCTACTCTACGCTTCAGTTATTTATAATTTATTATCATTTATTTATTTATCTGAGTAATGCTAACAAGCACTTCTATCACAGATGTTAAATATTCCTACAAACCAAACTGTTTGTTTATTATAATATCTGTCTCCGCCATAGGGTTGATCCAAACATATACATATGTTACTATGTTGTATTATCGTTACAAAATACTCGTATCTAGGTACGTGCATAACGATAATGTTTCTTTAAAAACGTGTTTATATACAGTGAAAAGAAACGTTTACATACAGTGTAAAGAAACCGCCGCTTTGACATGCCGTAAGTGGCATACATCATCAACTTTTTGTCTAAAATAAAAATGTGAATAAACTTTAGAAACTATCATGGTTATTAATACAAAAGGAATTTACCTATAACGCGATATTTATCATAATTTGATTTTTGGCAATATTTCGTCACAGATTTATGCGCCATGGTCACGGAACAAGGAATAACTGAAGGAATAAAATGTGGATACGCATGGAGCAACCCATAACGAACAACACTAAAGTTAATATCCTAGGAATGTCTTAATTTAAAGCGCGTTAACAACGTTTTAGTATCTTAACCCATGGATAAGTATTACATACAAGTTAGGAAGGTAGTACATTATCCAAAGCAGTTTCGGGAAGATAGATCTTGGCAGATTTTCGTAGATCAGAAAATTAATCTCATAATTGAAGGAAATGGTTAACACTTTGAGTGCTGAAATCACACGGTATGTGTTTTCTACAAGTGACTAATATGTGTAAATCCACACTAGCGCAGCGGCTGAGAAAATACAGAACTTTGTGACTCAGCACAAACGCATGTGCGGCGCAACACAACCGCTGTGTAGAGCGGCAGCACGAATTTTTTAGGTTAAAAAAAAGATCGCAGTCAAAGTGTTAAAATAACAGTCAGATTTCATAGAACAGGAAAGTTGTCACTGCACAAAGTTAAAAATATAATCTACTTGCATTATTAATTACAAGGCAAAGTCTATAAGACTAATCTCAAGGCAAACTCTCATTTTGCGGCCTTGCCTAATCATTTTCTAGTGGCAAAGTTACTTTCGTGCTACCTCCTATAAACTCAGTTTTTATCCTTCCCGAGCGATTATCACTTTTTATATACATGTGGCATTATCTAGTATTATAGCTTATTGGGAAATATCTTACTTTTTCCGAGGGTTAAAATCACTTTTCACAATTATGCAATCACTTACTAGTATGTCTTGCTTTGCGCCCGGGATTTCAGTATGTTAAGTAAGTTACCCCATATCTTTAGATAATTCCTGAACTAATCCTTGACTCAAGCTCGTCTGAAGTGTCAAGGTATGTCGCGAGGTACCTTGAGATGACAGTTCATTTCTTGATGTATTTTTTCGAAGTTTAGTTCGAATGAGGTGATTTTTTACGATCAAGCATACCGAAACGCGTTTAGAGTTTGAGTAGAGGTTGAATCGTGGTCAACGTACGACTAAAGATGTGGGGGTTACTCTCAGATATACAGAAATACATTATTATTCTTCCTGGGTAACTCGCGCAAATTCCAAAATCTCTGTATTCACACATTCACACTCATATCCACATTTCACATGAGGTACCCGCAACTATAATTTCTTGAGGCATATTATTGTTTTTCCTGGAGAAACTGGCGCAAATTACGAAGTCCCATAGTTTTCCCCACATATCACATTAGATAGTCAAGCGGTAAGTTCCCCAGCAATGGCGTCCCAGATGAACACAATCGGTCACTTTTCATGAGGCATATATTCTGCATATTTAAAATCTTTCTGGGATAATCTTGCGCAAGTTCCAAAATCTCAGTTTTCCCCCACATTTCACATTAGGTAGTCAAGCGGTAAGTTCCCCAGCAATGGCGTCCCAGATGAAGACAATCCTATGGTGGAGCGCCGCCCGCAGCCAGCCCTACAACTGGTAGGGGGGGCGGGGAGCGCGCTCCTCGCCCCCGCCGCCACCCGCGAGCAGGGGGGGCGCGAGGGGGTCCGACTGAGAGGCTATGGTGGTGGAGGGGGGGACGCCTGAAATATCAAAAGACAAACATAAGGAATCAACTAAAGTAAATAATATACTTCATTGTTTATTTACGAACCCAAATGATTGACGTTTTCTATGTATAATAAAAAATATCTATCTATGTAATATATTGTATTATGTATATCAGTTATCTAGTACCCATAACACAAGCTTTGCTTACCATGGGGCTAGATAATGCTGTGTGGATTGTCCAGCATTATTTATTATTATTATCCAAAATATCTATCACCACGCGGGTAAAACCGCGGGGCGCAGCTAGTAATATGATAAAATCTAAACAGCGAAAGTTATAGTCAAATTTGATAAAATATATTCTGAGTATCTACTCTGTTTGGGAGCCCTCGTACTGTAGCAGTTCAAAGGAAGACTGTATAACAGATGCAAGTGGGTAGTTCAATCGTAAAAGACGACCGATGTGGCGCGGTGGGCGAAGGTCCGCCTGCGACGCAGGAGGTTGCGGGTTCGATTCCCGCCTCGGGACAAATGTGTGTACGATCTGCAGATATTCCGGGTGTTCTGGTTGTTTTCTATGTATACGTATCATAAAAAATATCTATCTATGTAATGTATTGTATTATGTATATCATTTATCTAGTACCCATAACACAAGCTCTGCTTAGCTTGGGGCTAGATAATGCTGTGAAAATTGTCCAGCTTTATTATTATTTTATTTATTTAATGACCTCGTACCTTCGTTATCATCTTCCTCCGCCAGCCACTTCTGTATCTCAGTCTGGTACATCCTCCTCTGCAACACCTCTTTCGTCCGGTGCCGAGACCCGATGAACGTTACCTCCACCTGGACCAACAACACATTTTAGAGGACAAAATAAATTAAATATAATAAATAATGGTAGACAATTCGCATTCAAATTATAATTATAATAAAATATTATTGCAAAAAAGTATCATTACAATCATATAGCCTTATTTATTTAGAGTTTACATTTGGATATATGCAAGTCCAGTACATATGGAGATTCCAGTTCAAACTATTATGTAGAGTCAATTAAAACTTACACCCGGCGGTAAATGCGGCCTCAACTCCTCCGCCAAGTCCCCCGTGGCCCCCATCCGCGTGGCCTCCTCCCAGCTGGTGTGCACCTCCTCGTGCAAAAGCTTCTCCTCATCACGCTTGGTGGTGCTCCGCTTGTACTGGATCCTGAAGCGGAAGGCCTCGAGCACGCTGGCCACAACGATGGTAAGGAC
The DNA here is from genome assembly GCA_943735965.1 of Eupithecia abbreviata. NCBI lineage: Eukaryota > Metazoa > Arthropoda > Insecta > Lepidoptera > Geometridae > Eupithecia > Eupithecia abbreviata. Next base: position 754,211 of record OX030995.1, read on the forward strand.
CACCATTGTGAATAGGTAGAATACCTGGAAGAAATCATCTTGTTTTTTTGAAACTATCATGGTTATTAACACAAGCATTTAAAACGGGTTATATAAAAATCAAATTATGGTAAATATTCCGTATTAAATGACTTTTGCTTTAGTGGTTTCGATATCAAGGAATATCTATTGCTACTATATCAATATTACGCATGCTACGCCTGACGCCTGGCTTTCACTTTGACTGCGATTTTTATTCGACGACTGCGATCTTTTTTTCACCTAAAAAATTCGCGCTGCCGCTCTACACAGCGGTTGTGTTGCGCCGCACATGCGTTTCGTTCGAAAAATATTACGGCTGTGCTGACACAGATCTGTTTTTTCTCAGCCGCTGCGCTAGTGTGGATTTACGCATATTAGTCACTTGTAGAAAACACACATACACCGTGTGATTTCAGCAGTCAAAGTGTTAAGGCGGTACCCCGCGGCACACAAGCGCCACCACCTATTTTATCTTATTAATTACGCTGAACAAAGAAAATAAAATAAAAAATGATCAGGCGGTTTGTGATACCTTTTATAAACATTCTTATGGTGGCCACCAAACTATATTTTCAGTTAGATTATTTATTATTTCATAGGCCTTAACCGTAGAATTTGTGTGTTTTATCATGCGCTAGACGCATACATTGACATCCATCCAACACCATCATCGACTGAGTTGCCTTCATGGGACAGAGCCTCTTTCCCTTTCTTCCAGTATTTAACCCCCGACGCAAAAACGACGAGGTGTTATAAGTGTGACGGGTCTGTGTGTATGTTTGTGTGTCTGTCTGTGGCAACGTAGCTCCCGAACGAATGAACTGATTTAGATTTTTAGCATAGTACTGCTGAGAATTGTGTTCTTAGCTATGTTTGATGAAATTCGGTCCAAGATGGCCGCCGCCACAAAATGGCGTGACAAGTTTTATTTTTATTTTAATGTTATTTCGCTTGTTTATCCTTTGACAAATGGGCCAGTGTGGAATGTTCCCGCTATCGGTTAAATCCCTGAAGAACTGACCATAAAGTATATCCTAGTGAACTGGCCCGCGACGCTGGCGTAGGCGTTCATGAGTATGAACCAGTTGTTGACGACGGTCAGCTCGAACAGCGTGACGCCGCTGGTCAGAAGGTTCTCGAAGTTGTTCAGGTAGTAGTAGCCGAGGGCGGTCGAGCCGTTCGCTGACCACTTGTAGAAGTCTTCCACGGTTGTGTTACTGAAACAACAAGCTCAATTATTAAACAAAATAGATAGAATCATTTACATATTATAATGTATATTGTTCTAGCACTTCATGTCCATCCAAAGGTTGCCTGGCAGAGATCGCTCATAGCGATAAGGCCGCCCATTGTACAGCATATTTTGTATTTGTTTTTTTTTTCTTTTCCTGTGTTGTGTATCTTTTATGTATTTGGTGTGCAATAAAAAGTAATTGTATTGTATTGTAGAGGCCGCCTTTCGCCGACCTATTTGAAGATCTTTTATTTTTTAATTAACCGCGTTTTTCTGATAACCCTTAATAATACCTGCAAACGGCTATCTTGAATCCTAAAATAATATTTAAACCATGAGTTAAGTTATCAATGGTTAATTAATATATATATATATATATAATTAAACTTTCGATAAGTTTAATATAAATCAATAATGTTTTAATACTCATCTTAAAGTCGCAAATTTATGAAATAGGTGATTTGATTTCTCTGCGAAGATAGTTTTTTTTTTCACGTAACAGAGCATGTCATGAATGTCTAAATTTATTGGAAGTTTAGTTTAATTTGTTTTTTAAAACCTTCAATAAACGAAGGTTCATTGAAAAATCTCAAAAACAGGGTTACATCAGCACCACCAGACCAGATTATTGAGATTTTTCACAAATCCTTAGGTTTTTTAAAGATTTTAAACAGGTAAAACGATGGGAACAAAAGTACGCGATCGATCTAAGGACAGCAAGATAAGTAAGTATAAGAATAGTTTTATTTGGCCAAAAAAACAGGCTACACAATTAAAGCAATAAACACACAAAAAAACACAGTACACAGTATAAAAAAAAACATAAATAAAAAAGCCTACAGAAAAACAAAAACTATAATAATACATGGCTACCGTGCTAGCCTGCTGGCCAAAAAGGGTCAAACTCAGCTATGTGCTGAACCACGCGTGGCGCGGAACAACGCTGGTTTTCAGTTTGAACCTTTTTATCAGTCAGAAGTAACCTAAATATAGTTCAGGAGCAATGCATCAGTGCAGTTCATGAGTCCGCAAACACTTATCACAAGTGTAAAGTGAGCTAGGTACTCACACGCAGCAGTTCCGCAGCTCATAGCCCGCGAAGAGCTCCATGCCGACGATCGCGAAGAAGTAGTACATGACGAGCATCACGGAGCCCGCCGAGGACATGAGCGGAGACAGCAGCACCAGCGTGCCGAACACGTCGCGGTACCGCTTCTTCAGCTTGTACAGCCGCATCAGTCTACCGACATCAAACGAGAGATGAAGTTCTAGTGGTTCTAGCCCGTTTGTGTTGTTCTTTTCGTTGAAGCTTTGCCTCTCAAGACCAGGGAGAACTTGACAGAAAACTTGGCCATTAACTGTACCTACCAAACCAAACATTGCAGAAACGAAAACCAGCTGTACCTACAGTCAACATTATTTAGCCACCGCGGCGGTTTTACTTAGCATTAGTATCAAATCAAATCGTTTATTTGTAGTTAAACATAAATAAAAACATACAAACAGAAAAAATCGTTACCTACCACTTAATGAAAATACGACATATAGCGAAAATATAATATTATTAAATTTAGTTTAACCTACAGAATGGTCCCAACTCAGCATACAGGTGTTAGTAAAAACACCTGCGCTGGTTTTCTGCTGGGGCCTGTGGGACCGAGGAAAACAAAATCAGTTAATAAATCAGTCCACGTTACGACACGGTCTCGGGTGGATCTTATTTGCTCCCATCCTTATTATCAACTTATCTTATAATTTATCACAAAGTGAAGTATAGGTATATTGTTGGTGTAGGGTGTATCTTCACCCTACAAAAACAAAATATACAATAGGAGGAGGAGGGAGGGAGGAGGAGGGCAACGCTCCCTTATTTAAATATTTATACTATCCAAATTCTGTAGAGTAGACAAAGAAGACTACAACACAATCAAGGAGTTAGGTGTGGAGATTTTTCACACAATGCTATTAGTTTGAGTACTGGCCTTATACTAACCTGACGGCCTCTGTGGCGCGGTGGGCGAAGGTCCGCCTGCGACGCATGAGGTTGCGGGTTCGATTCCCGCCTCGGAACAATTGTGTTTACAAACTGCAGATAGTTGTTCCGGGTGTTCTGGTCGTTTTCTATGTATAATAAAAAAATATCTATCTATGTAGTGTATTGTATACAAAATACAAAAATACAAAATGTTTATTCAATAATAAAGGATACATAGTCATAATCATATTTGAAGCCACCTTTTAAGTATTATGAAAATACTTGTGCTAGGTGGCTTTTTTATTGTATTATGTATATGAGTTATCTAGTACCCATAACACAAGCTCTGCTTACCATGGGGCTAGATAATGCTGTGTGAATTGTCCAGCATTATTTATTTATATTTATTTATAAAACCTAGGCGTTGTGAACATAGCTACTAACCTGAGCGGTCTGAATATAACCACAATGAACAGTTTGGGCGCGATCGTCAACATGACGGCCCCTACCAACGCCAGTATCGTCACCGACAAGTCGAACACGTTCCATCCACTCTCGAGGTACACGGCCAGGCCGGCTGATAACATTCGCATGCCCGCTTCGATGAGGAACACTGAGAACAAAGGAAAATGTACTAGTCACTCTTTTGAAACTATCATGGTTATTGTCGACCTCTGTGGCGCGGTGGGCGAAGGTTCGAAGCATTATCTAGCCCCAACCTAAGGAGAGCTTGTGATATGGATACCAGATGACTGATATACTTAATACAATACATTACACATTAGACATTTTTTATTATACATAGATAACGACCAGAAAACCCAGAAAAAATATCTGCAGCTCGTACACACAATTGTCTCGAGTCGGGAATCGAACTCCTGCGTCGCAGGCGGACCTTCGCCCACCGCGCCATAGAGGTCGTCGCACGTAAGTTGTTTCTCCAACCTGTACGAGGTGTTCGCGCTTCGCTGGGTGGGGCAGGCGGCGCGCGCGCCCTGGTACGCGCGGAGCCCTATCGAGCCCGTGGCGAGGGCCGCTGCCGCGGCGTGTCGTCGAAATATCCCGTTATAAATTACTTTTATTTGCTAGTCAGTTGATGATTTCGAGAAATACAAACCATTACCTACCGCGCCTTATTGCTTTCCCTACAGGCTTGAATATAGTTACATAGATACTTCATATGATTCCCCTAAATATTATGGTGATTTCCCTAAAAATCGCCACCTCTCTGACCGGAAATACACAACCGCGGCAAGGGCGGAGCGTGAGGTTTTGAATCCTAGTTAAAACTTACAAGTCAAGAAAAGCCAGGTGTCCCAAGAGGCGCAGAGTAGTTTGGCGCTGTCTTGCAGGTCGCCCGCCGCCTCGCTCACTCGCAGCACCATGGCGACGCCGTTCCCGATTATAACAGCATCTGAGAATAAGTACAAACAAAATGATCCTACTTATACGCGAAAGTCTGTGTGTTTGTTACTCTTTCAAGCAAATCGAGCGATCGGGTTGAAATTTTGCATAGGCTACATTTTATCCCATAAATCAGTTCACATAGGATATAAATAATCTTAAAACGTATCCATAGAAACAACGCGTGCGAAGCCGCGGGCAGAAAGTTTTATGAAACTAGTCAGAAATAAACTAAACACAGCTTGGTAAGAAGTTTGAACGTCTCTGCTGAACCGGTCGGCACTCTCACCATTTACAGACCTGAGTCTGAACTACATTGATCATTATCGACTATATACTTTGGCCCCTCTCCAGCAAATTTGTTTATCTATATCGTGTTTTGACGAGTCATAGCCTCATCATTTAATTTAAATCATTATTGTGATTTTTGTTGTATGCATGAAATATGACAAAAATATATCTGAATCTATAAACCCACAACAACATAACCTCTAAATGAGAAGCGTCGTGCCTGTAGATACATACACACAACATATTCAAAGTAGGGCCACCGCACCGCCGCGGCCGCGGCCCTCGCCACGGGCTCGATAGGGCTCCGCGCGTACCAGGGCGCGCGCGCCGCCTGCCCCACCCAGCGCAGCGCGAACACCTCGTACAGGTTGGAGAACTCGGCGCGACTCACTCCGCCCGTGGACGGGTCCGTGTTCAGCTGCTTGAACATTAGGTACACGTCTAGGCTGCCTGGGAATAAAGCAAATCGGTAAAGTTAAGACGGGACAAATGTGCAGACGAAACCTACACTTGTTCACATGCAGCGTGGTACAGTTACAAGTAAGTTTATAATTTACAGTCATCGAAATAGATCCCTAAAACTGGAATATGATTCATCAAATCAATAATTTCCAATATAATATATAAAAAAGTCCTATTCATGATTTTTAGCATTAACATCATCCCGGGGAAGATCCCTGTAGAAGAGGTATTGTCAACTCGGTGTTACTTTCACATTCGAAGTTTAGATTAATATACACTACCTATTCCGATCACTGATAATTAATGAACGAGAAATAATAATGGACCAATGTGCTATCCCTGAGTGACTCCCGACGTACCAATTCAAATGAAAACGATAAAAACTAAAGTATTGAATCACTGAGTATCAGCACAGATAGTAATCACCAACGAGAATGCACAATATATTTTATCAAATGGAATAACCCCCGAATACTCAAACGCAACTCAAATTTAAGCCCGTCTCAGGTGACGATTTTCTGACATATTTTCAATGGAAACTGTCAAAAACTTGCTACTTGAGACTAAATATGAGATGCTTGTAAGTAATCAGGCGTAAGACAATTATTATTACGCATATAAGTTCGACGCTATTATGAAAGATAATGATGAACGACCGAATCAGATGCCCCATCGAACTCAATAATCCTCGGTAGGGTCGGTAGGTAATAACAATATTATACTTATCTTGTAGTTGACCAATTAAATGCGTAGATACTAACTGTAATGCGGTGCATAATGCCTCATCAGTCCCGCAAAATGCCTCAGCTTCACAGCATGCGGCGCGCGGCGCGACACGAGCAGGCGGAAGGCGTGGCGTGCTGCGCGGCGTCGGTGCAGCAGGAGCGCGCGACATTTCTCACGCTCTATACGCGTAAACGTCTCGTAGACTACGGCTAGCATCTGTGGAGGATGTAGATGATAGAAGAGGTTTGGAGGAATATGTGAAATTGTGAAAAATCATTTATTTCCATAGGCTTAAAAAATAAGCACTCAGATAGAGAAAAGAATGTGCTGTTTTAGCATAAAAAGTAAAAAAAAAATACCATGTTATAAATAATATCATCACAGAACCTCTGTTCTATGATGTGTCTAAATGAGAACCTAATAGATAATAAATAATAGAGGTAGAAACGGAAACAATGAATGACAATGAAAAGTAAACTGCGGTGAAACAAATTCACTAAAAGACTAAATAAACTAACATAAGAAACACAAATACAAAACTAAACAATAAACTATTTACTTAGCTAGGTAGTAACGTAACATATGAGAATTTTGGTTACGAGACAAAAATAACAAACAAAAAAAGTAACGCTATTAATAAATTCAACACTGTGTGATACAGACACAGCCAGGAGCTGCTCGTCTATTAACAATAAATAAATAAATAACAGAACCGTGGAAACGACGTCTTGCGTTTCTATCAACCAAGGTAACAAGCAGATGAAACTATCAGAGAACTAAACACTTACCAAGTTCATGAGTACGTAGAGAACTGTGATGATGTACAGGATGAAGAATAGGACGTACCATTTGGACTTGGCATAGGATGGCATCATCACGTCAGGGAAACTGAAATTAAATGTTATACTAATTACGCACAGAACACAACGGAATTCTGGAATATGCTAATTTTAATTAATGATTTGTACCCTATTCCATGGGAATAATGTCGTCATCGTTGCCGCTGCCCAACCCACCCACGGAGTCGCAGCTGACGGTCACGAGTATTCATAATATGAATCACTAAAGCATTTTACGAATTTTCGCTCGTGAGGAAATAATTGACCAAATTTGTACCTGGCTCACGGACCATAAGTATGTATGTATAAAACAAGATAGGTATCTTAGAAAGGGTCATCATAAATAAAGGGAAGTGCAACTAATTATGTCATTTGCATGCTATTATTGTCTAGCATTATATTTGTCCGTCTAATTTCTTCACTAGGTTAAAAGCCTGTGTCGAAGAAATCATGAGTACGAAAATTTAGATCATTTAACTAGATATTTACGGAAAATTTACTGGGAAAATTACAAAAATAAACTAAACAAATGAGAAAACTCCAAATAACAATTGTACCTAGTCTTTATGGTGTTTGAGTAATTAAGGAACTAGTTTAGTGAATTTGTTATTGCTACAAATAAAGATTTTCTTATTCTTATCATATATTATTTACTTATATCTTATTTCTTAACGGGTATTTCTCGCGTTTATTTACCTATTTTTTGGTCACGGGATGTCGTGGACACGGTTGAGTCATCCCGTCACCACGAAAGTGTGTAAACCTGTTGAAACGTCGGGAAAAAAGTAAATAAGCGCGATAAATACCCGTTGTATTAATACTTATAATTATGTGTTCAGATCGCGTAAGTTTAAAAATGTGAATATGATAATACTGCACGCATAAGAAGAAACTATGAGAACTTACTTAGCCGTCGTCAACAGAACGAACATGCTGACGAAGGAATCGCTGATCGTCTTGAAGTGTCCGTTGTCGATGTGCTCCGAGAACAGATAGTATCCAAGGAGGGAATATGTCGCTACGAAGAACATCAGTAAACCTGGAACAGACAAGTAGAAGAAATAATGAATTAATAAACACTTTATTGTACTAAAAAACAGAAATAAAGGTAGGCGAAAGGTTATCTGGCAGCAAAAACTAAGAAAAAAATGTTTTAATTTATTTATTTATTGATCACCAACATAGAGTACTTATAATAAATCTAGCTTTGATACCTTAATAAAAATCAAGTTAAATATCAATATAATTGTAGGTGAAGACAGAATGCCTATAACAATCAAGACGACCGATGTGGCGCGGTAGGCGAAGGCCTGCGACGGTTGCGGGTTCGATACCCGCCTCGGAACAATCATGTGTTCGATCTGCAGATATTTGTTCCGGTTTTTCTGGTCGTTTTCGTAATATATTGTATTAGGTATATCAGTCATCTGGTACCCATAACACAAGCTCTGCTTTCCTTAGGGCTAGATGATGCTGTGTGGATGGTCCAGCATTATTTATTATAACCATCCCAGTCCGCTGTATCTCATGTAACTCACCCAGCATGTCAATAATAGGCGGCAGGGACTGCAGTATCTGCCGAATGAACCGGCGGACGCCCCCGCAGTACCGCGTGTCCACCAGGAAGATGGGGCGGAGCGCCCGCGTCGCGCGGAAGTGCGAGGACTGCCGGCACAGGACCACCACCGCTTCTAGCACCATTATTAGTAATGTTATACCCTGGAAAGATAATGAAAAACACTACATAGTATAAAACAAAGTCGCTTCCCGCTGTCTATCTGTCCCTATGTATGCTTAGATCTTTAAAACTGCCCAACGAATTTTAATACGGTTTTTATAATAGAGTGATTCAAGAGGGAGGTTTATAAACCATTTGACAGATATATTTCTACGGGCGAAGCCGCGGGGCGCAGCTAGTTTGAAGCCATATCATGTTTTAGTCATGTTTTATATTTGCTTTTCATGTGTTTTGCTACCGCTCTGGGTGATTTAAAACGGGATATTTACCATGATTTGATTTTCGAGTTACTGTGCCGAAATATTGTAAAACTAAAAAATCAAATAATGGTAAATATCACGTTTTAAATGGCGTTAGGCATTTGCTGGAGGTATAGCTCACCTTGATCATGGTCCGCTTGTGTTTGAGAATGGTGCTCCAGCCGATCCACTTCAGCTTCAGGTGCAGTTCCACGCCGATCACAGCCAGCGCCATCAGCTCTATGCTGCCATGCGCCCATACTGGAAGCTGTACAATCATTTACAATTAGATAAATAGATTCGATTTTCAAGCTTTTTGTTTCCCAAATAAATAAAATAAACCTATCTTTCTGACAAAGATAGGTTTATTTTATTTATTTGGGAAACAAAAAGCTTGTATTTAGGTATAAATATATAGACTTATAGACTTAGATCAAGTAAAGCTAACTACAGTTTCCACTTGTAGCTTGTAAATAAAAAACTGAACTTGCATTTGTTCAGTAAACATATTCAGTAACTTTTGTTATTATTACCTACGAATGCAATATTATATATTAATCTTAAATAAAAGTTATGAAAAGTGATTTATGTGATATTTTATTATGGGGGCTAGATGAACGCTGTGTGAATTTTCCAGCCTTGTGATGTTTTTAAATTTATTTATCTAATTTGTGCTGACCGCGACAGCACAGAATGGCGAAAGGCTTGGTTTACCTCAAAGGTAGGCACGGCGGGGTCCTCCGTGAAGGCCAGCAGGATGAGCACGAGCGAGGCCAGCAGGTCCAGGCCGTGGTACCAGGGGTTGTGCACGCGCAGGTAGGCCGGCAGCTCCTCCGGGGACGACGGGTGCGAGTCGAACTTCTCGTTGTTCAGGCCTTCCTGTTACAAACGGGACTTTAAACCATCACTGAGCAACAGGACCTACTTTTTTTTTCATTTACAATAAGATACCCGACGATTAACAAAATATATCCGACGATAATTTTTATACATTATTAAAGGGTATTAAAATAGCATGTCCTTTAATAATCATCATTAGCCACTGCTGGACATAGGCGTAATGAGCGTCACAGCGCCCTGTCTTCAGCTTGACGCATCCTGCAGCTCCTGGTCTCCAAAGTTATTGACATAGTTCTAAGAATTAGCAAGCTGAAGTGGCAGTGGGCCGGCCATATCTCGCGAAGAACCGACAATCGCTGGGGCAAACGTGTTCTTGAGTGGAGTGACTATACCTCCAAGTAAATGGCTGCCTCGTGGTAGTTCATCTCCCAATGCTCGTCCTCTGACATGTGGAGCCCGGTGTGCAGCGAGGACCTGCTGCCCATGTCGAGTGTGCCATCGCCGCCCGCAGCGCCCTCTTCTGTCCGACTGTCTGTTACAGGTAAAACAAGGGGTAAAGTTCAGGCCTAGAGAAATAGTCCAACAGAGAGATAGTTCTTCGCGAGATATGGCCGGCCCACTGCCACTTCACTTCTGGTACCTCGTACAATGTAATGCAATTATCAAAACTCATATCAGAGCTCAAGACTCTTGAACACGCAATCACCATCATCATCATTATCTCTTAGCTGAAGATGTCCGCTGACGACGCTGGATATAGGCCTCCTTCAAAGATCGCTAAAATGGCTGGTCCTGCGCTACCTGGGTTTATTCAGGGTTTTCCCGCGACCTCCAATGGGTCATTGGTCAGTATGTGGTGTTCTTTCACGCTGAACCTGCCTTTACGTGAGCCACTCGCCTACAATACAATGGTTTCGAATAATAATTTAAACGCAAAACCGTAGCCGGCTCAGTCTGATTTGTGACAGCTTGATTGACGACATGAGTGCTATAGCAGCGCTAGTTTTCAGCATGGTTTCTGTTCTGTATCACGCTATTACACATTACGTAACGCGCGTTATCAGCGTTGTTACAAGCGCATTTTAACGCGAATAGCTCGTGAAAAGGCGTTATTCGCGTTTGTGTGAAATAGCATGGTAGCCCCACTGGTTTTAAACTTTCGACTCTGACTGTAACGCACCCGTTTTCACTTACCTTGGGCTGACTGGGTACCTCAGGTCGTCATAACACGCCGGAAAACTCGGGTTAAGTATCGATTTAAAAACATCAATTCATTCAATACAAATACCGGATTCTAGAACTAAATAACTAGTGGTATTTATACTTTACTTACCCACATCTTTAAACCTCATAGCAATTTACTTATGTATCTACCTGAGATTTTTTTTCTGGCACACAAGTCTTTTCTTTTAACTTTCCAATTCTAAGAATTAGAATTATTAGAATAGTTGGAGCCTACTTTGCCATGTCCATTTTATCTAGGTCTTATTTTCTAACATAGATATAAGCTATATACACAGAAATTAATTCAGTAAGGACAATTCTGTGGTTTCTCTAGCTTATTTACAATATAGTCAAGTAGCCACCAGCACCATCGTGGTTACTAAATACCTGTCACACATTGTTCCATTTCTAATGGCATCTTGTCCATTGTTAATCTCCACACAACTGACCGACACTACGAGCACATTCTCACTGACTCGGTCGAGTAACTACTTACACCGTGTAGTAAGTTTTTCATAGTAAGGTACAGGGTGTAATGTAAAGTAGTTCCAGTCTTATAACGCGCGCGGCTTGACCGCTACTTTGATAGATTTAAGAAGTGGGTACAAGTTCGATTATACAGAGTAACAGTAAGTAGGTACAATGCCATCGAAGAAGACTTTCTACTAGTGCTTCTAGTTTTTATTTATAGGAGGCGGAGCTGAGGCAAGATGTCCTCGAGGGAGTAGAATGTGAATTGTTTGGAAGATAAGGTCGGGGTTGAAATAGATTAGGATCGAAAAAAGTTACCCTGAAAGGAAGTTACCCGGATTATATGCAATTGCAAATATGCAATTGCATATAATCCGGATAACTTCTCGTATGCATTTCCATATTTAGCCCATTTTCATCGGTTATTGCATATTTAACCTAAGAAGAATTTAGATTATGATGCGTATTTGCCGTAAACCCGCGCGCGAGTTTAAGACTTCAGCTACTATTCTCTCGAACAATAACAGATACAAGCGAAGCGAGCCGTTTGCGGCTTCACTCGTGTTTGTTTTGCATTGTCGCTGTTCCCACGAGGCTTGTAATTAGGGCTCCTTTGGCCATTCATCACTCATACATCTTTAATAACTGAGGGCCGGCTTTAACAAACATATAAACTCGCATAACTCTCTTAAATATCATATTAATAACAGCGTAGCTTTAGCGAAGCTAAATGAGAAATCAGCCCAAAAAAAAAAGATTAGCCAGGTACTCATGCATTTATATAGTCAATAAGGTAGGTATGTATTTTTTATATATGTTCATCGATTTTTTTTCAATTATATGGATCGATTTAAAAATAATATTTATTAGGTATATAGTAGATGCTTAGAGTAGCAAAAAACCACCTAAAACACTCGAAAAACATAACGCTCGCGGGTAATAGGTAAATACTAAATACAAACCGATAGTAAACACCACATTATCTCTCACACTTATCACGGTCTTTATAACCCTTTTCATAATTAAAATAGCTATAAAAATTTAATCGCAATTAGTACAGCACTGATAGGAAATCTCAACGAATTGAGCTAAACTGAGTTGGCCAATGTTGTCACAGAAATAACATTTAACATGTCAGGACTCAAGATAATACTGAAAGTGTTGTAATATTTATTTTACACGTATTTTATAAAAATGTAGGTTAATTTTAGAGTACCTTGGTGTCTTAATGAAAACGGTTAACTAAATGTTAGCAGGTAAGAATAAAACTTTTGAAACTATCATGGTTATTATCACTAAAGTCATTTAAATCGGGATATTTACCATGATTTGCGCATTAAACTGTACCGAAATATTGGTGACTCAAAAATCAAATCATGGTAAATATCCCGTTTTAAATGACTGTAGTGTAAGTTAGTAAGGTTATGATATCGCAAGAGGACGATACAATTTCGGGAAAAAGCTTGCATTCAGGTATGATAGGCCTGAATGCAAGCTTTTTTCCGCCAAGCCCCCATTTATATATGGGTATCAAGACAAGAGGTTGCTTTAGTAAGCCGAAATACTTCATTGGTACGATACTTCTCTATAAATAGCGTGTCTCGACCGGCGATATACTTGTAATCATGACATTTTTTTGCGAAACCCCCCGCCCGTAAAGGTAGTCCCTTACATCCTATCTGACCTCAACCCTTCGAATGACATCACGCTAACCCCCGCGGTGTAAGATAGATTGCTAACGTAAAATCAAAGGCTTTTCACGGCTTCAGTGACGTCACACCGACCTTGCAACCCGAGGCGGAGCTCTAAGTTATTCAGTGGTGCGGATAGGTAGCCTAGGTACATTCTATAGAAAGAACTGGAGACCTCGTCATGAATGAAAGCTTAGTTGCTTTTATAAATAGTATTCTATAGAGATTCGGTGGTTCATTTCGTACCTCGCAGATTTAAACGATCCTCGCAAATGCGTGGATCGTGCTCTTCAGAAAGGTTGATGATGCTCTGGGTAAGTATTATTATACATTTTTAGAAACGTTGTTGATATAATTTTGCCCTATGTTAGTAGAGATCTGGGACAGTAGGTATTGCATGAATAATGTTGGCCTAGCAGTTATAGATGGAGAAGGGCTGTTGGTTTATTTATTTGTATTAAGGAAACAAAACACATTTTTTATAGAAATATGGTGTAAATATTATTAGGTTGGGCAGTGAATGCGTAAACAGAAACTTTTCATGACTCAACTGGACTCAACAGCTAAAAGGACGATTGGCAAGTAATTGATGTTACATTATGCTTCTTTTTATCCCGAAAAAACACGCGTAAAGCAGGCAATGTTTCAATATATTTGGTTAACCTAAATCAAAGTTTCGCCGATAATGACGACGCGACGCAAGCGTTTCGGCCTCGCGCCCCCTTCCATATGACAATAGCAGATTGGCTACACCACCGCAATGGCGTCATCTATCTAATAATAACCTTTTATTATCATACATTATGAGCAGAAATAAGGATCCTCGATTTTAATAGCATATCAATGTTACTGCTTAGGTAACTCTGGTGGAAAAGGAAAAATCCTTGGTCGGCATCTTGCTTTGAAATACTGATAGGTTGGCTGGCAGAAGTTGATTTGAATTCCGGGAGAAACAATACATTTTTATTTACCCTGGAACTTCAGTGTAAATAAAGTTATTTCTACTTCAGGGCCCGAAGCAAATGTCTAGACAGTTCTCAAAACATTTACCCACATACAAGAGTTTGAATGCATGAATCTCGTACTGGATAGGTACCTACTTATTTCGTTTTTGCTTTACGTAGGACTAGATTGTAAATCGGCCAATCAACCCTGACATTAAAAGTGCAGCAGAGCGCTATTATTGGTCAATATAAACTCCATAGGTCAATAAATGCTGGAAAACTCACGCAGCATCATCTAGCCCCAAGCTAAGCAAAGCGGTAGGTACTAGAAGCAAGACTGATGTTTTCTTCTCACGTCTCAGTCTCCTTTCAGACCCGCTTAAAATGCGGCTCAGAGCTGTTAAGTATGTTCCAGCCCTGTCTTTCATTTGCAAACGGCCTTCCTCGGTAAATGGCAAGCGGTGATGCTTTCTTCGCCAGTCAATGGCTATGCGGGTTACAGTTATGTACGTTAGGACGCAGAGCGCTATTAGAATATTGATTACTTTAACATTAGTAGGTGCTTGTTTTTAGTAGTTTTTACATACTTGCCCTGCCTACTTAGGTAACTTCTAAATAAATAATTTGTTTATTTTGAAAACACGAAATACATGCTAAATACCGACCCTTAACTTGACCGATCCCTTTGTTATAAACAGTTTTTTAGGTTTTGCGAGATAAATAGGTACTAATAATACTGAGTAGGAACTTACATACAGCCGAACACAGAACCTCCTCATTTTTTCCAAGTCGGTTATATAGTAATAATATTTTAAAGGTGTTACTCCTCAACACAAGCTCAGCAAATCACAGAGTGTTACCAACCAACTTAGAGATACGAACTCATATCAAAGTGTTTTAATTCCCTTTGTTTTATTTTGTTTGGGAATTTTGATGAATATTGTTGAAGAGTGCGGAAATTTGCTGGAATGCGGGCGCAGGAGTGGACCATTTGGAAGGTCTTCTCGTTCAGCAAGTAGAGGATTCAGGGATTTCGGGGTCTTTGAGGTGATTATGAATAGGATTAGGGTAGAAACCAGCTAGATTACAATCAGTCACGCAAAAGTATAACCAAACAAAGGGATAGTATTCCATAAATTTATCTATTAATTACCGATCGATTTAAATTGATCTGTAATCAATCAAAACTCACTAAATCCTATGTACTACTTACTAGGAAAAAACAAACTTCGTCAGAAAAAACTATTTTCTGTGGAAGGAAGTTTTTCCTATCTTCAATCCAACTAGGTTATAACTTATAACAACAAAAAGTATTAAAATCTTGTTTCACTTACAAGATTTAAGCCTGTACCACTGGTCCCGTAGAGAATAGTACACTTTGTCACTAAATCTAACCACTTTCGACATTATTTGTGATTTTAAGTTATTTCTTACGAAATTGTTTGCTTCCTAGACATTATTCGTCACCAGCGAAAATGTAGGGTAGAGCGGCATTGAACTGAAGTGCAGGGGATCTAAACCTTTTTTGTAAATAAGAATTATAAAACCAGTAACAAAGTCGTCATCATCATCATCAACAGCCTATTTTAGTCCACAGCTGGACATAAGCCATTCCTTATAAACGCCAACAAAGAAGTGGCTGAAAAGAATCAATAGAGGGCCATGACGACGACGTCGCCGCGTCGTCGAGTGATCCTCTGTACGGGTAGTCTCAGTGTCAGATTTTTCCGCAGATAGGAGAGTGGTAACTATGGTAAGTAAACTAGAAACTGTTAGAAATGTTATAATTATTAGGAAGGATTGCAGTTAAGCACAGCACAGATTTAGGCTGCTTGAAGAACCTATGGCGCGCCCGCCCTTGCTGTGGGTCGCACGCATCACCGCACCACTGACACTGGGTATGAATGCATAAATGTACCCATAAAAAGCTTGATTTTCGACTCCATTCCGCCACGCACGTAGATTAAAACTAAAATTTGAACTAGAGCCAATTGTTGAAGACCCCTGCCTGATAATAAATCTGTCAAGATAAGGTTGATAAATGCGGGAGGTGTCTAACTGCATGTATCTGAATAATATTCACTCATATCATAAGTCACACAATAAAGATGGTACAACCTCCATACAATTTTTTTATTTGCTTAATATCATTTTTATAACTAACTAGCTGAGCCCCTTGGCTTCGCCCGCGTGGAAATCTATGAGACATAGTAGTTTATAAACCTTCAAATGAGTTTTGAGTTTATTACCATGGTAGTTTCAAAAGTTTCATTATAGGTATCCCTTCAAAAATATGAATGTCCCTATGGTCCAGGCCCTAATTGTTTATGTTTGTATGTGTCCTACCCAAGAGTAGGATAGAATATAACAAAGTTCCTAGGAAATATAATAATATTTCATTCAACAAGAAACTTACAGAACCAGCGATCAACTAATCACAAAATACTAATTTTAAAATTAGGTACTTTTACAGACCTCAAGAAATAATAATCCTGCGCTGATTTAGCTCTGAACTTTGACAGATATCTTTCTAGGTTGATCGAGTCAAACCGATACAGAGTATAAACCTGATCTAACTGGATGGAGACGGGGACTCAAGACAACTTTGTAAAGTAAATGCCTACTGTAGGTACACACAAACACTTCTACTGCTATACTTAGGTACTAACATCAATTTATGAATGAGAATTATGTCAATAATATTGTGCAGTTGGCAGTAGGTTACCATGCAAGCAAACTATGAGCAAAGGGATTTGCACATTTTTACAGGAAGCTTCTATGCTGAGTTCATAGGGCAACATAAATGTTTATTTTATAGAAGTAGGTATGTGGGTTAGTTTTGGAGCACTATGACTCATAGCCTGCGTCATTTCGTCAGATGAAGAGATGTGAAGGATATTACTGAATTTTCGAAAGGCAGACGTGTGAGAATATTAAGTGTTGCTGTAATACAGGTGAGAAATTAAAACAAAATGTTACATGGGTCACAAAATGTATTGTTATCACAAAAAAGCGTAGGTACAGAAAGTCTAGCGGCTACGGTGCATAAATAAATCATAACTTTTAGTTTACTTGTGACGTTTGACCCGTAATTGTTGATGCTGGCGTTTGCGAAATCATCACTAAACCTTTTATAGCCGTCGGACGGCGAGACCGGGCTCCTCAAAGAAGCCATTTTCAACACTGAAATTTATTTGACTTTCAGATGGATTGGAATGCTGATTTTGACATTGATTGACTTGACATTATATTATTTTGATAGTATTTCGTTCAGAATTAATATCAACCATAGACACAATCCTTGCGCTGTAAAAGTAATTCCAAATAGTGCACTCAAATATTTTATTCGCACTTGTCTCGATTCCTTTGCCTAACTGTGTGATGTGATGTTGATGTAGATTTGTATGTGTATGTAGGATGTACAAAAGATTGTATGTCTATTGGTTTGAAATAACTCGATTGATTGCCATGGTATTGTCTCGTACAGCCAAAGTCGAATAAGGCGTTTTCCAAAACAGAAAAAACGAATAACAAATGGATGACAAAAAATTCCTAGCATCATTATTTATCCAAATAAGTAACTTCTCCAGGAGGTTCGACTTTCTGTTAGTAATGGGTTTCTTCTATTGGCTTTCCATTGATTTGACATTGGCAATAATGGCAATAGGTACATACAGCCAGTTAGTCAGTTCCATTCAGATTCAGATAATGTATTGTCACATAATTAATAATCATACACATAATCCTAGCACCCCCTGCCCCGTCGTTACCGTGGCCGCTACCATGGCCAGGAATAGCGAGGCGGCCGGGAACTGGGAGCCATCTCTTGGCTGCTTTGCATCAAACTGAAGACAGGGCGCTATGGTGCTCTTATCTATTACATAGCTATTTAACATTAGGTTGATGAGGATGATGATACACATAATGAAATCACAATAATGTAACTTAAATAATTAAATTATGAGACTAAGACTCGTCAAACATGATATATATAATATACAATTTTGGTGTAAAGGGGCAATAGAGAAAGTATAAGAATATGCTTAAATCTAAGGTTCTTAAATCTATCAGTTTAGATAAGTTACCTACAAGGATGTAGGTAACTTAACTTAGAGGATTTGACATTAAACTGACTGTAACGATTTGACATAAAACTGACTTTTTTACTAAATACAATCTCCACAACATTTTATTTCGGGAAATCGATTTTAACCAAAATTTGTCATACTTACTCGCTGTCAAAACATCACTACGTGTCTGACCATAGACAAAATATCTGACGAAAAATTCTTTTTCTTGAACCCGGTACGAATGTGAGTTGGAGATTGTGTTTTTGTTGAAAATAAATCCGAAATAATTGCAGAAAACTCGCAATATTATTTAAATACTACGTATGAATTGAAAAATACATTCTTCTGACAAGTGATTCAGTGCAATATTTTAGTTTACACTGCCCCCAAAAACATTGTTTAGTCGTGATAAACTTCGCCGTTCTTCGAAAAAGTGATAGTGTTATTACAGTGTTTCCACGGATTTATCAGTGAAACCTTCGTTTCCGAGTGTTTTATGGTTGTGGTTAAGATATATTGGAAGCGTCTGAATCACTTGTCGGAAGAAATTACTTTCCAAAACAAATGAGACATAACCTCGAAGTCAGGTGTTGCATTGTTTTTGAGGTTGTTCTGATGGTTGCAGATAGAGATGGCGCCCCCACAACCCAAGGCGGCGGCTAAGCCCGCCGCGGCACCCACTGGAGGCGTCGCTAAGGCCAAGAAAGTTGGTAAACCGAGGAATTATGATTTGGGAAATGGTGTTGTCCGTTTCTCTAAGAGCAAAATGTACCACAAGAAGGTAAGCTCCTACTTTCGTTTACCTATTATGATCTATATACCTCTTGAGTAAACCAAACAGGCCCAAAGCATATACAAAAAAGAATAAAAATCTTTATTTAGAACATGTTTACATAGGATCATAGATACATATTGAATCGATGACACTACCAAAGCTTTAAAAACCCCAACACGTAGATTTCTAAATAAATTTAATTAAAAATTACATATAAATTAGATACTAACTAATATTTAAAAGTTATTATGGTTTTTTTCTGACTATTGCAAATTTGACATGAGACAGTATGGTTTGTATATAATTTGCTTATGTTCATCCAACTTCTTACTTTCAACAAGTTTAGAGTTATTAAAAGGTAATTCACTCACAACCATACACTATTTTCCAGGCTCTGTACAAGTTTGTGGGTAAGAAGAACCCTAAAGCTGAGAAGCCCAAACAGCCCACAGTTGTTGTTAAGACCATTGGTGGAGAGAAGAACGGAGGAACCCGTAAAGTTCTCCTAAACCGCAGAAAGTCTTTCTACCCCACACAGGACAAGTAAGTTGTTGTTATAATACTAATTCCTTGTATTGGTTTTAGCTGGTTATGCCATTCGTTCTAGATTGGGTTAGATAATTTCGTGATAAACATCCACTCATGATAAATTGAAATGCTAATTCTAAGTCACTTAATTAATATCTCGGAAGACAGGGCGCTCTTTAGGGGAATTCTATGTCCAGCAGTAGACTAATACAGGTTGATGAATTAATATCTCGAAAATGACGTGTTATTTTTTGTTAAAACGAGGCGCCCAGCTCTGTGCAAGTGGAGAAGTTTATTTGATTACTCGGATTATTTACTTCTATATTCAAGTCTAGAAATTGACTTCCTATAATCACTTCGTGTGATAGTCTGACCAACAAACATTTATAACTATTCTCCATTATCATCTTTCTTCTCTTCCAGGATCCGTCAAGTCCCCCACCACAAGACCTTCAGCAAACACATCCGCAGGATCAGGCCCACACTAACTCCTGGCACAGTGCTGATCCTCCTCGCTGGCAGACACGCCGGCAGGAGGGTTGTCCTCGTTGGCATCCTCCCCAGTGGTCTTCTGCTGGTCACTGGACCTTTTGCTGTGAGTAATTTAAATTTAGACAGCTCTCAGCAGTATGGCGCTCATTATGGGAGGCCTATGTCCATGTGTTGAAAAACAGCTGCCACAACTGCAGGAACAGACATAAGTTATAAACATACTAGTGATTTCTTCTCACTTCTTCCACTGGTGGACAAAAAATTTAAGTGAACATAAAAATAATGTTATTATATAATAATGAATAGTATAAAATATGACCCGTCTAAGTGTTTATTTGTAAGCCTAAAGTAATACAAAACTTTTTAATTTTCATTTAGCATAGACTTATATGGGTAGATTTGAGAATTTTTTTTTTTAGAAGTTTCAGGATTGAGATGATTTGATTTTAAGGTTTCCATACGTAAAGGGTGAAATAGGACTCTATTTATTAATAAAATTTTAAATGGTACGGAAACATCCATGTGCAAGTCAACTTGAGAACGTTATATTTATCGAGACCCCCATGAGATCTAGTGAGATTTTCTCCTAAATGTCTTTGAAATTAATAGTAGACCCCTAAGGGTCGATCCACATCTGACGGATAATGCGTCGAGCGTATCATCGGTCACACTACGCGTCTAATCAGTTCGAACGGCCTCCACACAAACAATCTCCGCCGATTATACGGCTAGTCTGAATGCATCAATCAAAATACACGCGGCGCGATACGTTACGCCGACCGACTGCGTTGACGGAAACGTAACAGACGCTGTACGCTCGAAGTACTAACGTAACGCATCATCGGTTGAGTATTGTAATATGTAGTTTATTATAATATGTGCCTGTTCTGGCGTAACGCGACCGATATTTCGTGATGCATTTTCCGTTAGATATGTACAGTACAGACCCTAAGTGACAATGTGGTCGACGACGGTGCAGCGGTGGTGTATCACGAAGGCCTTAAAGGACCTATTCACACTTGTCTTGAAGGGGCCCAGAAACTAGTAATCAAAATGTCCCTATTCACTTCCAGTTCAACTCATGCCCCCTCCGCCGCGTGCCCCAGCGCTACGTGATCGGCACCAGCACCAAGGTGGACCTCGGAGACTTCAAGCTGCCCGAGAACCTGAACGACGAATACTTCAAGAAGAACAAGAAGAGCACCAAGCGCTCTGTCAAGCGGAAGGCTGGGGAAGACATCTTTGCTAGCAAAAAGGAGGTTAGTAGTAGTCTATAACTAACTTTCGTACGCGTTATTTCGTGACTGCGCAACGAGGGTTTTATCATTTTAATTAAGAACAAAAGCAAAGTTTGTCCTATTTTTCATTTTATAGCTTTTTCCAGATTGTATTTAGTAGTTTTGGCCTAAAGTACCGAGATTCTCAGACCTTTACTTCTTAATCGTTTGCTTTTCTAAAATTAATAGTTCTAATAATAGTTCTCTTGCTATTTTCCGATAGCCCTTCCAAGGTGCTCAATATATCAAACAAGAAATATTTAATTATCAGTTTCTCCTTTTAACGACTCATGCTAGTCCAGTCATTTTAGTGTTTCTCCTAACAATATGGGCCAACCAAGTGGAACCGTATATAACGTTTAAAACGCCAAAATAAAGGCGTATACGCGATTCCATGGTAAACTCGAATTGTAAGGTTACCCAATTTTTTTGCTAAAATGTCTGGACAACAATCCCACGACATTCGTCGCGCGAGTGTCTATCGATTAACCAGACACTGCAATGGCTCAATTAGTGGCATAGCCATATAACCTAGAAGTACTTTTAGTTGAATCTATCTGCACTGGCAAATTACCCATATGTAACTCCTAAATGTGTCAAAGTATGCTTTCTTTCTTGTCACAATGTTGTTAGTGTTCACACATAATTTAGCTTATTTAGATTCTATCAGTGAATACCTATTATTAGCGCTCTGTTGTCATTTTTAAGTCTATAGATATTATAGTAGCTGATGGTGTTCCGAAATAAATAAATAAGTAGCCCCGGTTTACAGTAACCCTCAAAATGTTTTCTCTCCCTTTTCCAGAAATACGTGCCCTCCGAGCAGCGCAAATCCGACCAGAAGCTAGTCGACGATGCAGTGATCAAGGCTATCGGCAAGCGCTCGGACAAGAAGGTGCTCCGCGGATACCTCAAGTCAGCCTTTGGTCTGAGATCCAGCCAGTTCCCGCACAGGATGGCTTTCTAAACTTAAGTAATAGTCAATAAACATCGTGACTGAAATATACTCTTTTATTTCTGGACATATTAGCCTTTTAGATAGATAGCAAAAACTTTATTATACAACAGAAATAAACAATAAAGGAATTATAAGATCGCTGAGAGCGATCTCTTCCAGTTATACATGATAAAGGAACGGTACCTACTTAATACAATACATTACATAGATATTCTTAAATGAAGAAGCCATTGACATGCTGAGCTGCAAGGGTCGATTCTTACGTCACAGCTTTGCTATCAATCATCATTCCCCACTGGAGGGTATGGTGGGTCAGAATGGTGTCGCATCACTATCAATTGGTGGTATTGTTTTTAAAATTATTCAGTACCTACTACTGGAGGTATGGTCAGAGAGGTTATTGTTACGGTGGGTCAGAAGCGAGCTTAACTTGGGTATAAATAAAACAGCAGCTCATCAACACGCATATATTGCAATCTACGGCTTGAACTTGTGTGTAGGCAGCATCCGTCGCAGCGGCGGCGCGGCGGAGCGCGCGCGCGCCCCGTGACGCTCGCGCCACTCGGCCTCCAGGCGCGCGTACACACCGCCTGCTGAGGACGAAACTAACGGTTGGTACATATCTGACGGAAAATGCGTCGCGTATTATCGGTCGCGTTACGTCAGAACAGACAAATATATTATAAAACTAACCTTCACAAACTCATCGATGATGCGTTAGTGTATCGAGCGTACAGAGTCTGTTCCGTTTATACATAATACAATACATAGATAGATATTTTTTATTGTACATAGAAAACGACCAGAACACCCGGAACAAATATCTGCAGATCGTCATACAATTGTTCCGAGGCGGGATCGAACCCGCAACCACCTGCGTCGCAGGCGGATCTTCGCCCACCGCGCCACATCGGTTGTCAATAATAACTGTCCGTCCTCACCTGGCGCCGCCTTGGGCTTGGCGGGCTGCTGTAGGTTGGCGCGCTTGGCGAGTGCGTTGCGCATCTGCCGCGCGGCGCGCTCTTCGAAGCGTCGCTGCTGGTCCTGGTTGGAGCGCGCGGACACGCAGGACGCCCACTGCCGGCCCACCACGCGGCTGCGTCTGTCAATATAAATGACTCTATGAAGTTACCTACCCACCTTGACAATCCTCATGAAGTTAAAGTAAAAAGAATTTTAATTTGTCAGAACAGAGACGAATAGTATACATACTCGTATAAATTAACAGAGAAACTGACAAAATCGGTCTGCACTCAGCATATTATGCTAAGGTGGAGCAGATATACATATATACCGGAAGACCAGCCATAGGGCTGGTCTTCCGTGGAGACCGTGGTGTGTAAGATGTACCTTAATACACGCAAGAAACAGACAGCTGAATAAAGGTAAAAGTAAGCAAATATTAGAACGGTAGATATACAATTTAACGGGTAGGTAGTAGATTTCCATGTATAGCACTTATCTGTGTCCGAGCTGTATCGCTTGGTAGCAAAATTCCACCTAAATTATAATGTCCTTCAACTTCAAACCACTTGAGTGATGTGATGTGATGATCCTCACGGAACTGTCGACCTGCCTATCATAGGGTTAAATTGCCTTTAGCCTTTAGCCTACCAGGGCTTGCTACCGGTACTATAGCGGTAATTATGCTATTTTCATTTCGATACTTTGCCAAAAGTACCGGTACTCAAAGCGGTTCTCGCGACGTTGCCAGCTCTCCAGTCGAATTTCGAATTCTTGTCTCAAGGATTTGGCGCCCCCATGAAACTGCCGCCCGGGGAAAGTGCCCCAGTTTTTGCCCCTTAGATCAGGGGCTGATTCAATTCAATTCCCCCCCCTCACCTGTTGGTGTTAGAGCCGACGCGTGCCTTCTGCACCCTCCGCTTGGCTGGCTTATCCTCGTCACTGCGTGCGCTGGCGCTGCTCTGTTCGCTCTCCGAGCTGGACTGCTCCCCGCAGTCCTCAGGAGAGTCGCCGCCCGCCGGGACGCCTTTCTTTGTACACAACGTTGTGGGATTTAATCAGAACATGGGATATTATGACGTGTTCCTTCTTCAAGTCTAAACTAGCTGCTTTGCATTATTGATGTATTATAGATGTATGACGAAAGCGACCTTTTCATATGGGATAAGATTTTGAGTTTAAACAAGAAAGCAAATTTAGATTCGTAGAACTCTGTTAATCGCTGTACATTTCGTTTATTTATATAACCATGTTAGGCGTTAGTTTTCCGTGAAAATAAAATAAGAAAGTTTGTTGGGCGTTGTGGGGCTATCATACTGTCTACATATCAACTGACTATCATACATATGTATAAGTATTATAGTGCGACTACCTACCTTAGCATGGCAGTGTCGTGAACATCTAAATACTTACTGCCTAGACACCAATTTATAAATACCTATAGCATTTCAGACATGATAAAGTTCGGGTACTTAGTAGGTACAGACGAACTAATTACATTAATTAAGCAAGTACGAAAGCCTCTATCCATTTATTGTAAGGGTCAGCAATTATAGGTAGGTATCGAAGTTGTAATATGAAGTGCGGTTGGTGTTCCATTTGAATACTATGTTCGTAATATACAGCTAATATATTCTATTGCAAAATATGTTAAAAGTGAGAAAAAAAACTGCCTTATTTCACCACCATAGCTAGCAATAACTGACCACTTAATGTACGCTTAATGTAGAAGCAAAACATAAGGCGATACCCTGACCAACACCTACGCCCCGCCACCGCCGCCGCCGGCGCCGCCCGCCAATTTTATCTTAAATCCAGCTTTATTTATATATTAAATTACGTTCTACAAAGGGGTTTTCTAAAATTCATTGGGCAGTTTGTGATTTCATTACATAATAAAAAACCTTCAAATGTGATGGAAGTGGTTCTCGGTGGCCACCAACTGTTTTTGAAAATTCCTTTGTTTAATAATATTATGATACAATAGGCGGCGCAGGCGCAGGCGGGGCCGGTACAAGGAGTCAGGGTAAAGCCAGGTTTCACACGCAGATTCCATCCAAAGAACTTGTTCCAAAAACCAAAAACAAAACATTGCGAGCGATGGTGGAACAGGCCTAAAAGTGCGATATTTTTATTATGGATAGGTTTTCAATAAAACTTTAAAAACTAGGCATCATGGTTATTAACACTAAAGTCATTTAAAACGGGATATTTACTATGATTTGATTTTCAGTGATTTGTTTGATTTTGAGATTCAGTTATTCCGTGATCATGGCCCATTAAACCGTGCTGAAATATTAGAAAACTCAAAAATCAAATCATGGTAAATATCCTGCTTTAAATGACTTTAGTGGGTAGGTTCTGACAAAATTACTAATTATTGTATAATGAGTGGTGTAGTTACCTTCAGTTTGGTTTCTTTCTCCTTGAGCGGCTTCCTCTCGGGTTCGGGCGACGCGGGCGCGGGGGCTGCGGGAGCCGGGGAGGCGGGGCGCACGCTCGCTGCGCGCCGCACATCACCGATCTCAAATATAAGCAACGTACGACGCAGATACCGGTATTATATCGGTTCATTGTTAAAAGGGATTTTATTTTCAATGTTTATATATTATTTGGGAAACAAAAAGCTTTTGCTACAATTAATATTACATTTAAAATATAAACAAATGAAGCTAACACAGTTTCCGCTTATACATAGTACGCAAATAATATAACGGTATAGAAAAAAAAACATGCCTAATTTAAATTTTAGAGAAAGGTTCTAGAATCGTGTTATTTGCTGAATTATACCGGTTCTTGTTACTTGACGGTATCTATAAATTCCTAAATTAAATTCTAAATACCGCGTTCAGAATTTATTTCGGATTTTATTACTTAATCAGAAAAAATGTCGTGCGATTATGTATGAGTAAAGTGTCTGCGATATCGCATAATATCAGACTTTGTAACAGGTAAATAAACAATTTGGAAATGGATTTTAATTGAGCTATAAATATAAACCAACCTTAGAAAAGGCTCTTACCTGTAAGTGTTATGGAGCTGTTGATATATTTTTTGTTTTACTGTCCAAGTTCAGTAAATGAGTCAAACGTTGCGTATTTTCGAGATCGGTAAAACAGTGTATTTACATCACAATCTAGGTTGCCAATTGCATCTAAAGCTGATGACATGGATGCTACATGTATTGCCAATTATGTAGCGTATATACAGCGCTCTGCTAATTTTGAAGGTACCTATTTATGTTAAATCATATTATGTTGGGGTTTTATAAATTTAAGATCCAGGGAAGAATTATCGGTCATTTCTTTGAAAATTATTCTCTGGAATAAACTAGCAGATTTAATCTGCTACAGTGACTCGAGTTCGATTCTTAAGAGGTACTTTTATAACGGTACCTATTCTTAAATTATTTATAGTTTTTGTATAATACTTAGGTTCGGTTTTATTAAAATTTATTTATCTCTAGATCTAGTGAAGTGCACCGGTAGGGACCTACGGCCAACCAATAATAAATATCAATAGCAAATTTTGTAGGAACCTAATTTTCAAAAAAATACTAGATTCCACACAAGTGTGAACATAACAGACAAGTGTGGTTCTTAGCTTTAAACATTTGATCTTGATCCTGAACAGCTTTTGTGATCGACTTTAGGTCCTCTACTAATCAATTCAGATATCGCCAGAACGATATTAATTCGACAAAACTATAAATTGTGCCGTATATCCATCGAGTTAGAATCCTATTCGAACTCGATAATGTCCTTGTTATTTCGATCGTTATGAAAGGGACAGCAACATTATTAGCGCTGTCCAGTTAGATTATTATGGCGACATCTGAATCGCCACCAATGTGTACGTGTTCAGTAAACGCCATAGCTCACGGTTGAATTTGCTGTTGCTAGTGTACAGTTTCCCGAGGAGGCCGAGCGGCGCCCGCGGCGGCGCCAGCTGGAGGCCTTCCCACCAGAACACCTCCTTGCATTGCAGGCGACTGCTGGCCTCGGCATTGTCGTCTGGTGAAGGTTAGGTTGGGAATGGTAACATTGTACGATCGCTCTCAGCGATAAGGCCGCCCTTTATACTTCCTTTATTCTATTGTTTATTCCTGTATTGTTTTCTGTTTTGTGTGGTATAATAAAGTGTCTTCTATCTATCTACGAAAACCTACCCGAGTCCATTGCATTGCTATATTTGATTGATAACTTTAACTCAGTTCCTATGGCTCAGCAACCTTAAGTGTGTCTTGGCCGAGAGAGACATCGCCATTTTTGTTTGTCCTGTGCAGATTCCTTTCAGTCCTCCGCTTAGAATGACCACGACAGGACTGAGCAAAAAGGCGTAAGAGGAAGGCTCACTGCCAACAGTGCAAGGCCAACACACGGGCTGTGAGTGATGACAATGATATAGGGGAAGCAAAACCCAGTATTAAACCCGAATGGAATTTAAGAACTTGATAAAAACGTACACTACGCCTGTATAATGTGTTAGAGACAAGTATACAGTACTTTTGTTTAAAAAATAAGTATTTTTCGTTTGACACATAATTTTATCTAATTTATTAAAGTGCCACTATATTGTTCCTTCATGTCCAGTCCGTCCTAAGGTTGCCTGTAAGAGATCACTCTCAGCGGAAAGGCTACCCTGTACTTTCGATTGTTTATTTCTGTATTATTTTCTATTTTGTGTGGTACCTACCTATAACAAAGTGTGTTTTCTATCTGTTTTCTGTTGTGTGTGTTACCTCTCGGAATCAGCTTAGTTAGCCTCTCAGGGAACATCAGCTGTGGGGGCCTCATGGCGATGATGTCGCGGAACTTGTTGTAGACCTCCAGAATCGAGCTGTCCGTGACCATGTACTCGTTCGGTGCATGCTCGCGGAACTGACAGCCCTGCAATCAATATCAAAGGTTCGCTTTCAGTGAGCCACCTGATTTACATAATAACCTACCCCTTATTTTAGGTGCGAAAGGACCTAGGTCGCGAACGAAGTGGTAGGTACATCATCGAGCGTCAGTCAGTAGTGCCATCGATATATGATTGTTCGTCTATGGCAGTACCTCCCACCGTATATCTACCTGTGGTACTGCAGTTGTCAGTTATAATACCGTATTCCTCGTGACAGTCTCGAAGCGATAGGCCCGGTCGCCACAGCACGGGTACCGGCCAGCCGCGAGCACGGTGCCGCCCTCCTCGCACAGCATTACGGCGGGCTGCGAGTGGTGGGAGCACCACTCCATCTGGAACACAATTAATAAATAATGCTGGACAATCCACACAGCATCATCTAGCCCCAAGCTAAGCAGAGGTTTTGTTATGGGTACTAGATAACTGATATACTTAATACAATGCTCGCTATGCAATCATATATATATGATTTACGGCTTTCTAGAGACTCAGAGATCTTGTGAGAGTTTCTCTACAGACAGAGGCAATATGCCTCTTCATTAGAAACTCTCATAAGTAGCCTTGACTGGAAACAAGTCGGAACAGTCACTATTGACGGAATTTAAGCATCCAGTTATATATCCACATAAGCATTTTATTATTATTTAGTAACAAATACACGTACCTATCTGACAATGAAGAATTGTGACCCGAAATCTAAATATAGAGGTACCTATTGGTGATCGCGGTTGCCTTCCTACTTTTATTTGGCAAATCGCTGGTCGTAATGAAATGCTCAAGCAAGGTTCGTGCAATGCCGAGTGCATTACAAAATCCACGACACTCGGAGTAAAAAACCACCCAGCTTAACAGTACCTGATAGGCCGGGAAGTACGTGTCGCAGAGCTGACAGCGCAGGAAGTGACAGTCGGCCCACAGGCGCCAGTACACGCGGCGCCACGACCGCAGCTCGCCGTACAGCCAGGTTATGTACTCGTTGAGGCTCCAGGAGAGATCCCTAAGGGATTACTACACGTCAGATAAATAAAGAATTAATGCTGGACAATCCACACAGCATCATCTAGCTCTAAGTTAAGCAGAACTTATGTTATGGGTTTAGATGACTGATATATTTAATACAATACATAAATAGATATATTTCTTATACATAGATAACGTAGATAACAACCAGAACACCCGGAACAAATATCCCCAGATCGTACGCACAACTGTCCCGAGGCAGGAAACGAACCCTCAACGTCCTGTGTCGCAAGCGGACCTTCCCACCGCGCCACAGATGTCGTCAATAGATCAACAACAAAGGCTTCAATGAGAGGACGAGAACCGATTTGCCATATTTTCCGACTGTAATGTAACTATTAGTAGGTATCTGCACCATCCTGCGTATCTCTGCGATGTCAGAGGCCCGACTTCTGACGTCTGTCTGTCCTTATATACTTAGATCATTAAAACTATGCAACGGATTTTGATGCGGTTATTTAATAGATAGAGTAATTCAAAAGAAGCCTGCCGAAGACGCGGGGCGCAGCTAGTACCTAATACATCTTCTTTGTCGTAATTTCTCACTCGTAGGTCGTGCCCGTCCTGGAAAGCTTTTACTTTCACGGTGACGCTGATGAACCGCTTCCACACCACTGTCTGCAGGTAGTATTAAATAAAGTGTCCTTAAGGTCTAGTGTCAGAAGACTACACAACCCTATAGAAGGGTTTCACAGCGTGTGTGAATGCATGGTGGGAAGGCAATGCTTACTTGCTGTGTGTTGAGACCACGTGCCCGCGACGGTCGATGCGCATGCTGGACGGCTGGCACGGGACTTGCTCTGCCACGTGACGTCCCAGCAGCTTGTTGCATCTGCAGACATTCGTTTTATCAATACTGTAGCTTATAACTTAGGTACTCTTGGTGATTGCTGCTTTACTTCTAATGGTGGCACTTCACATGGCTATTTGTGTTCGCTATTGGGTGTTTTTTGTATTTGGCAAAATATATGACGTTCAGGCGAACATGCAAAAAGGTGCAAGTACCATCCACACATAGCACTCAAATAACAAACACACAAACATTTGGCAGCAGACTGAGCAGAGCGCAAGGTGCCAATACGGCCATTGTGTGGACGGCTTATTGCGTATTTGCCTATTTGACTGCTTTGATGTGCTTCGAGAAACCGACAAGCGCACGGTAACGCGTATTTGGTATTGGCCTTATTTGTCAAATAGGCAAATAAGGCGAACACTTTATCAAATAAACAGTCCACACATGGTAATTGTTTGCCAAATATGCCAAATACACAAATACAAATAGCCATGTGAAGTGCCACCATAACAAACACTAATGTAGACGTTTTTATTTTAAAAATTCGCCCACCAGAGGCCTCAGATGTCGTCAAATTAGTTTAGGTACTTTAGTTTTAGCGACATCTAATTTAACGACATTGGCTCACGTCGCGGTCTACAAATAGAAAAGTCGTATAGTATAGTCAGAGGGTGGTTTTCTGAGAAGGGCGGTGATGGAGTTAGAGAAAAGTCGTGAAAGGAGCCGTGATCTCAACTTTTTTTATTTATTTAATTATTCAAGGAAAACCAGCAGAGCACATACAAAAAAAATAGAATCAGAATGCTATTATGAAAATATAAGAAAACAATTCCTATATTTGTAGACCGTGAGCCGAGCCAATGGTGTCAAATCAGATGTCGCCAAAATTAAAGTAGGTACCTAAACTAATTTGACGACCTCTGAAAATATAAGAATTGTTAGCCTTCTGTAGCTCTATTTTCTTGTTCTATTTTTTTTGTATGTGCTTCTGGTTTTCCACGAACAAATAAATATGTCCATCCACCCTGTATACATCTCATGTGTGGTCCTTACTTGGTGCACTTGAAGAGGGTGGCGAGCGTGGAGTAATGTCCCCGGAGAGTCTCTGGAACGGGCTCGGCCAGCGACAGTATCATCTTGCAGTACAGGCGGGACTGGATCTTGTCCTTGCGGTCTTTGATGGACTCTAGCTCCGTGTTCGTGTACATTGCTGCGAGCCTGGCGAAAGTCTTGGTAGAAAGTGTTATTGTGAACGGCGCGTGTTCGGCGCTGAACGAATAAAGCGGCTTTCACAATAGGGCTATCTTGGCCACAGTGACACTCAAGAATAAGAATGAGAATATATTTATTGTAAAATTGTGTAAAACATCCATAGGAAAGGTCTTAAATAAAAATTTGGTAACAACAATTTATCCATTTCGGACATAAAATTTTTAGACAATTACTAGTACTAACTACTACTAATTGTACATGTAGGTTTATTTACCTCTTAACTTTAACTTATTAACTAGTATCAAAAAACTCTTTTATGTTATACCTAGTGCGCATGCGCACTACTAACAAGCCAGTTTCTTAATCTAGTTTTAAACATATAAATAAATAAATAATGCTGGACAATTCACACAGCATTATCTAGCCCCATGGTAAGCAGAGCTTGTGTTATGGGTACTAGATAATTGGTATACATAATACTATACATTACATAGATAGATATTTTTTACCACCAGAACCACCAGACCAGAAAATCTGGAACAAATATCTGCAGATCGTACACACACTCGCAGGAGGTTGCGGGAATCGAACCCGCAACCTCCTGCGTCGCAGGCGGACCTTCGCCCACCGCGCCACATCGGTCCATTTAGTTGTTTTTTTTCTAAACGAATGTTGTTAAACACTTTGATAGCTGATATATGGTACAAGCCACCCCAAATGAAATAAAAAATAAAGTGTTATTATCTCCAGGACGCCTCAGGCATATTCAGAGACAGGCAGGTAAAAGTGATCTAAAATTTTTAATCATTGTTCCTGCTAATTATCGTCACCACAGATAATATAATACATACCGTAATTGCGGGTTACTTTAGATAATTTTTCCATAGATTTTTGGAAATCCCTATGTGTTAAGAGACTTTGATTGACTTGTAAGGCTCATAATGGTTTTATTTGATAAATAAGGATAGCAGCTAGTTATTAAAATAATAATTTATTCAAAAAATGTGACAGTTAAATTTATATATTTTTTTAAACTTTGAGCCAAAGTTGTTCTTTGAGGAGGGTTACTATGGCTCGTCATTTTATTTCGTTCATAATCTGATCTGTGTCAAGTACAGAGACAAAGTAAGGCCTTGAAATGAAAGATAACACAAAACTAAACGTTGTGACATATATTTTTTTTTTTAAATTCGAAATGAAAATCAAACAAAAATCAACTTTATAACAAACTTCTTGCTGAAATTTTACAAAAACATAACTTATTATTAAATTATTACTTATAATGAAAGATAATAGACTAATTAACGTTTTGACATATTATTTTTAAAGAATAACGAACAAAAATCTACTTGAAACAACCTTTAAACAGCCTCATAAAATAATCTAACAGTCTTTCAAAATAATCTATCAGTATTACTATTGAGATTCAGTGTTATTATTGAGATAAATCGTACGTAGGTAGCATTTGTTTCTTTCTGAGTTAGCCGTCTAATTCAGGTATTGAGAAACAGCCTTTTTTTTCAAATTTGGGGACATCTATCTTGCTGAGAATATGGTCCCAACCATTCCCAGCTGCTCGTCCTTGCAGACTGGCCACCGCCAATAAAGTTTACCTCTCTTCATGCAGTTTACCAGGGCTCCCTCTTCATTTACGACAGCAGTAACTTGTCCAGGATATTTTCGTGAGTTCTACATAATCATAACATAGTCTCCTTCCGATATCTTTTTTCATTTAAGCTCGTATTACTCAGACAATCTACAGCTTGGCTTACAGCAATTTCAGCTTCGTTAGAGAGTTCTTCGATTGCGATATTTGTAGCTTTAGAATTCGCAGCGTTCTGTGGCTCAATGCCTGGAAGAGTTGTTATGTAAATATAAGAGTAGATATATTTTGGCTGAAATTTATACAGTCGGGTTACTTTGGCTCAAGAGCCAATATAACCCGAATTTGCGAGTCAAAGTATCCCCACACTTAAAATTTAAAATTTTGGTATCTAAAGTACTGAAAAATGAACTGTTTCTATCATAATTCTACTCCTAAACATATTTATGATACAATAGAATGTAATTTTCATTGACACTTACCTTAAAAACTCAGTTACACTCAGAAGTATGCAGACGTAAAAACAGCACGTTATCACACGTACAAGTCAAAAATGCAAATGGCCGCTTTGAAGTTATGATTTGTTCGTATGTCCATTCATATCTAGTTGCCAGTAACGCCATATATCAATTCCAGCTTAAACTAAATCGATTACTCTAATCGCTGCGAAGTGGCGAGAAGATGAAACTTTTTTTCGATTTGAGCCAATGTTACCCCCTAGAGCTAAAGTAACCCGCAATTACGGTACTCGTTACGAAAGGAAGGTAATGAACAACCTTGTCACTAATTAATAACGTACCTACACTCCATATTTGGACTCTAGTTTAACCTAACACTTGGCCACGAAAAGAGTAAATAAACCGGCCAAGTGCGAGTCACACTCGCGCACGAAGGGTTCCATGCCATTATATAAACATGGCTAAAAAATCATGTCTGTTGTTTGGGAGCCTAGGTAATTATAATAAGGGGTTATTTGTGATTATAGCGGTAACAGAAATACATTAGGTGTCTGTGAAAATTTCAACTATCTAACTATTTCAAATATACTACTACTACTACTATTTCTTAATTCTTTCCATCCAAAGGTTGCCTGGAAGAGATCGCTTCTAAGCGATAAGGCCGCCCATTGTACTTGTCACATGTAATATCTTTCATAATGTTCTGTATCTGGTGTACAATAAAGTATTTTTGTATTGTATTGTATTGTATTCGGTTCATTTATTTTATTGAGATATACCTATAGGTTTTTTATTAGGCCCTAAAGCGATGTTATACATATGTAGGTACTTATAATATTAACTTGTGAATGAATCATGAGATCAGATACAGAGACTAGTGACACACGGACGGACAACGGAGTTTTAATAATAGATATAAAAAAGAGTTTTTGCCGTGTTAGCTATGATTAGAGTGAAAAGGTGTTATTAATAGTATGAAATGGTATGACTTGTCTAAGTGCTTATTTGCAAGCCTATAGAAATAAAAACTTTTGATTTTGGTGTACAGAACAAAAAAAAAGAACCCACCTGCTAAGTAAAGCATCACTCAGACAGGCGAGGTTGGTAGAAGTCTTCACAATCTCGCTCATGTGGGAGTGGCAGTAAATCAGACAGTCTTGCAGCAGTGGCTCCATCTAGATTACAACACATATTCTACATTTTTTTATTTCATCAACATCATCATCATCATCAGCCTATAGCAGTCCACTGCTGGACATAGGCCACCCCCAATGATCGCCATAGCGCCCTGTCTTCAGCTTGCCGCATCCAGCATCTACCTGCAGTCTTTCGCAGGTCGTCATCCCACCTGGTCGGAGGGCGTCCTACACTACGTTTACCGAGTCGTGGTCTCCACTCAAGAACACGTTTGCCCCATCGGCCGTCGGTTCTTCGCGAGATATGGCCGGCCCACTGCCACTTCAGGTTGCTAATTCTTTGAGCTATTTTTTTATTTAGTACCTACCTATGACCTAGTACATGCTCAGTAAGTTAAGTAGTTCGTAGTAGTTTTTCAAAATATATTTGTAATGAAATAACAAAGTTCTAAGTATTTGTATGATTTATGTAATACATGAAATTTATTTTATTTACACAACTCTATCTCTCATCTAGCCATAATGATTAGATCCTACATTATGTTATGCATTCCGCCCGCGGCTTCGCACGCGTTATTATTATGGAAATATATTTCTATCCCATGGGAACTGATTTATGGGATAAAAAGTAGCCTATGTTTTATTCTGGGCCTGGATCCAAAATGTACGCTTGATCCGATCACTAGTTTTTGCGTGAAAGAGTAACAAGTATCCATACAGTTCAAACTTCCGCGTTTAGAGTATTAACTAGGAATGATATCTACTGAATTAACGTATATACTACACCGACCTGCAAAAAGGAGGCGGAGACCAGTATCGGCACGACATTGTGCGGGTCGAGCAGCGGCCACTCCGCCACTAGGATGGTGTCACGCTTCACCCACCGCATTAGCCAGTCGAAAATCTGGAAACATGGTGTTAATAATAAATAATGTTGGACAATCCATACAGCAACATCTAGCCCCAAGTTAAGCAGAGCTTTGTGTTATGCATGGGTACTAGGTACCTACTACATAGATAACTAATATATACTCGTAAGTTCTAAAAATAGCTCAAAGTATCTTTTAAATGTAAAAGTAGAGAACAAAACTTGAATTTAAACTTTAGCTTTGCTAACCTGAATATCGCAATGAACAGAAATATCCATATCTTCAAGTCTCTGCCCCGACGTCACGTCGGCAAAGTACCCCATTTTGGACACCAATAGCTTCTGGGGACATCTAAAATCCTTCTTCATCCCTTTCACTTCATCACATACGTGAATTTCTACATCGCCGCTAGAAAAAATAATGCAAAAAGTTATTCCGATACCGGGAATCGAACCCGAGCCTCCTGGGTGAGAGCCAGGTATCCTAGCCACTAGACCATATGGGATATTAGATGTAGACCGAAAATACCGTATATGTTACTTACTCTTGTTTTTGAGATTGATGTTCCACCTCTGCTGCCATCACTGTAGATCTTCGCCTTCCTAACCGATCTCTTGATTCCTGCTCATCTACGAAAGCTACAGAAAAATAAAAGAGTTTTGCCTTAGAATTTTTAGACATTTCTAATCTTATTTTCCTTTATAATTTCTTTTTACCTCCAAAACTAGCAGGCTTCTTCACCTCGCTGGTTGAAGATACCTTCTTGATAATAGGATGGTACGCGCTACATGTTCTGGAAGGCTTTTTGTATCCGATTAGATACGGCAAAATTGAGTCCAATATTCCTTCATTTATAACCTGCAACAAATCTAGCATTGACATCTATATAAAATGATGATGATATGAAAATGATAAATAAGACCTACATCATTTAATTTGCAATTTAAATTCGCCTCCGTCCAAACACCAAGCATTTCCACCCTTGCTTCACGAGGTAGCGACTTTCTGCGGCCTTTTCCTAGAACCAAACAGAAAACGTTGAAACCAAACATTTGTTTATCTCGGTAGATGGCGCTTAAGTTCGTACTATTATAGTTTTCTTTTTTCTTACCTTCAAGTTCACTGCAACTATACCTCTTAGATTTTACACTATCGGATTTCAGTAACTGCAAAGTCGTGTCGCTTTTGCTATTATATGCTTTAGAGGGTTCTTTCAACGAGGTCTGAGCTAAAAGATCTCTTTCGTTTTGGTCAATCTCATGGTTGAGCACAGTCAATTTTGTAAGCTCATCCCAGTTTATTTTCGATCCCTCATCTTCGTCCCCATCATCTAAGTGCTCGTAAACTTGATAAGCAGTCTTCATGAAGTCGAAAAAGTCTTTGACAGTTATCACTTCTGCGGGTATTTCCCTGGATTTTTCGCTAGATAAACTTCTTCTTGAGGAAGCAGAAAGAGATGGGCTCCTGGTTCGTACACCATCGCCTTTTTGCATGAACATTGATGCAGAATCTAGTTCTTTGGTTGGGCTCGACATTTTGTGCAAACCGGGAGTTTCCTACTTGAATTAGGTATACGCCTACAACTTCATTGATCAAACTAGAAGTCTTGTTACTATAGAAACAAACAGCTAAATAAGTAAAAAAATATCGGAGTAGCTCTGAAAAATAACCACAGATTTGTCTGATAAAATGAATATCCGTTGATGAAATACGGTAAAAATTATGAAATTGTTTACGTCCTATTAATCCAAATCATGTATAAAAAAAAATTGACAGGACAAAGACAATATTATTATGGAAATACCCAAGGAGGTTGCGAAAGAAAGATTGAATTAATCCTGAATACAACCAAAAATAACAGTATTAAAGTTGAAGAAGAAATCACACTTTTGTCTTTCTCGTGATTCTTGTCGATGGTATGTACCAATTGCCAATGCAGCGTACGTTCCATTTCACATCGTCAGTCTCGTCAGGCATCGTCTCGGTTGCAATGTAAATGTATCGCAGAAAAAGAAGTCTGCAATCACTCTAAAAAATGTATATAATTATTTCTAATCTATTCTAAATAATAATTCAAAATCAAGTTATAAACATTTTGCTTGTGCTTATAGACAATTTTTGAATAATATAATGTAAAGGAACGTTTTCCATTCAAAAAAGTTACATGTCAAATCAAAATATTGTCTACGGCTCTGACTGACACTGTGACTGTGGTGTATATGTCATGTCATATCAATTTTTCCGTATTATTTTGTTGTTCAACAAAGTTATTTAGAATGTTCCCAGCAATATATTATTATGGAAAGCATTCAGCCCGAACATGACAAGGGCGCTGTATTACCTGAAACATTCTGGAAGACACAACACGGCCCTGTACCGGGCAGGCCTTGTCAGAGGGTCGGGAGGATCGAGGTTATGTCTGGGTCTTCGTATCAACAGTTCCAGGCGTCGGTGAACGACGCTTGGGACTTGGGAGACGACGATATCGTGTCCGGAATAGCGGAGACTAGAATATCCAAGGCTATATCGCAAACAGCTGCTCTAAACGTTATAAATTCACATAGAAAAAAGACTGTAAACAAAGGTGACGTAAACACAGAAATAGTTCGAAAAGAGGATGATCCTAAGAAGGTGGAGGTCAGAAAGGCTGGGCCTGGTGGGTCTGTGCCCCTGCGGCACTATCCGGGGCGCCCGCGACCAGTTAGACTGTCTGCTCTGACCTCTAGAGAGGAGAGCAGTGAATGCAAGCTCGAGCGGTTTCAGCAGCTCCATGAGAGCTCTGTGGTGGACTTGAATGAACTGAAACAGCACAGCTGGTCAGGAATACCCGTCAAGGTGAGGAATCTGTCAGTAGCAGTACAATTTAAGTGTTTAATCTCAAGTAGATAAATTTCCTAAAGTGTCACCAAGTGAGTAAGTCAATAAACAAAGAAAATGCACTTCATTGACAACATCAAAGGGCTTAATAACATGAACATTGGTGATTTGATTTAATAAATCATTGTTAAAGTTAATAATTATTATAAGTTTGGACACCAACAAACTAGCAACTCTCATATTACTATATGCTAAACTGTCAGTGCTGTTTGTTTTTTATTATTCTGATTCCTCCCACTGCTGAGGAAACACCACCTTGAAATTTTCCTCCTAGTGTGGTGTCGGTGCTTTAACAAATTTTACTGATTAGTTATAGTACTGTATTAAAACTAATTGTTCGAGTATTTTCTATGTAAAGTAAAAAATATCTATATATGTATTATGATATATATCAGTCATCTAGTACCTATAACACAAGCTCTGCACTTAGCTTGGGACTAGATCATGCTGTGTGGATTGTCCAGCATTATTATCTATTTATTTTATTTTAAAGACAAAGATTGATATGGTCTTTCCTAATGTATATTGGTCATTTATAAATCCAGAGGGTCCATGTTGCTTTTTTGAAACTTTAAGCTGCCTACTTATAAACAGAAAAAATCCATGATTATCTAGGTTCGCTATCATCGAAATGAGAATGGAGGCCTATGTTTATATATAGGCCTCCTCATCGATTTCGGTTTTATAGACTATTTTCCATATTCAGGCTCTAAATTAGGGTTCTCTTCAAGTCCTAATATGTGATCAGTTTTGATTTTCTTGTAATTTCTAGTACTACATGAAAAAATGAAATTTTTCACTAATTTCTTAACTATTTCACACATTAATGTCTATAATCGACAGTATATCTCCAGTAAACTGCTGGACATAGTCCACCCTAGGAATTTTGAATACCTAACATAATTAGTTTTTTCCTGCCTAAACATAATCTTTCATAGGATCAAAAGGTAAGGATTATGGAAAATTAAAAACATATTTCTACAGTCTAATTGTGTATTTAAGGTACATAATAAACATAAGTTTTAAGTACTAATACTATAATACCCACTAATCTTTGAATTAATTCTGAAAAGTACATATTATTATGTATGAGTGGCTGTGTGCATATTTTAAGTAGCCAGAGGTATGCAAAAGTCAGTGCAGTTTCAGATTCAATTCACATAAGTCATGAAAATTAGCATGACTTATACCTACTTAACCTAATCTTATTGCTACAAGAAGATTGGTAAGTAATTTAATTAGTTATGTTTCTTAGTAATCCATGAAGTAATTTATGAACAAAAGAACTAAGACTACATATTAAACTTTATTGCTTGACATAATGTTAGTTATAAAATTATTAACATAGTCTTAGGTATTTCTATAAAGGGTATAAGGCATAATCCTACAGTCTTATTAGTAACAATGTTCATAATTCATAACTTACGTTACAACACAAGTAGTTTATCATAAAGCTTCTTAAAACCGATGGCTTCTTCAGAGTAGTTTGCTATGACTATTTCTGCTAACTAGGACACATGCAGATAAAAATGTAAACACAACAAGGGGCCATAAGCTTGAAAACCTATTAAGCCTATTTTGCGTAGAAAACAATGCAAAAAGTTTGTTTTGGATTGTTTGCTCCTAAACCCATTTCTTCATCGTCCGTGCAAACTTGATGGTTAAACGTTTTGAATCAGCACTTGGACAACCTTGTTCTGCCATCTCATGGTTTCCTTTCCACACTTCTTCTTGACCACCTTGGCTTTCTTCAGAACCTTCTCCGAGCGGATCCTCTCCATCCTTGACACGCGAGCCTTCATTTTGACAGTAATTTGACAAGAGCAAACATCAAACTGACGAGGTTTGAAGCGATGAGCGCTATTTATTCGTGCTAAGTGCGTAATTCGTGGTTTAAGAGGGAGTGTTTATCCTGTTTGTAATAAAGGAAAAGTAAAGTTATTATCTGTTAGTTGTCCTGGATGAGTCGCTGTTAATGAGGGCATTGTTTACAATAACAAGTGTATTGTTAACTAACGGTAATTAAACACACACTATTTCTAGGATATTATATCAGAAACGCAAAATGTTATAGGCGCTAACCAGAGCAAATGGCGTAGAATAGTATGTAATATTACCTTCTAGTTTAACAACAATAAAGCTCTTTATCTGTAGAGAAAAACCTTTTCCCGGGTGGGGTAGGTTGTTGAACGGATGATGACGTTGACATGACACACGCAACGACCAAAATTGTATAGGTACCAAGACGTTTTCGAGTTCTTCAACATTCTTAAACTCTTCTTAAATGGTCAGCTTTTCGTTCAATTTCTTCAAAACTGCTGCTGATATCACTTTTGTCAGACATCTCTTTACGTAAAAATTAGAAAAAGATCCCATTGATGCGTATTCTGCCAAGCTGTGGCGCGGGACGTGTCTAAGAACTGCATGTGCGTCACTGGCACTCAATGTTTTAATAGTATACATACTTCATGATTTTACCTTCATCGGCGGCTTGATACTCAGCAATGCCCCCCTCTAAGTCGCTTCGCTCAAGCTTGGAACTGAACCTGAACGCGATAATGGCCTTGTTTCTGGTAATAGGTATTCATATTTTTCTTAGATAGATAGATAGATAGATAAAACGTTTATTTGGTACTAATAACTTAGACTTATTTATGAAACAACTTACAAGCACTTAAGTCTAGTCAGGTCTTCTAGATTTTTAATATCTTTATCACACATCTTACGAGTAGGTATATCATAAGTGTATGTATGTAACGTAAAATGTATTTTACAGTGTTGTATATGGTTAGGTTAGCCTACCTATAAAAATAATAACTTGTAATTATTATTACCAATAAATGACTATTATGAATCAGTCCCCTGTTGAAAAACTATATATAAAAAAAAATATGAGTCTACCCTACCTGTTTCTTTATTCTAGGCACGAGCAATAACATGGCGTCTCCTTGCCGGGTACCTTCCCGCGAACTCGGAGCGTCGCGCCGAGACGTTGGAGCGAAAGAGAGCGGACTACAAGCACCTAGTGCGGCAGTACTACGACGCAGAGCGAGACGACGATACCTACAGGCAGATACATATCGATATACCGCGGATGAGTCCGTTGGTGGCGCTGTTCCAACAGCAGACAGTGCAGGTATGAGATAGATACATTCATGAGACTCAAAATTCTTTCTTTCAATAAGACTACATTATATTGGGGTCTCTATAAATAAATGATAGGATTCGTAACGAAATCATCTGACAGAGAACCAAAGCTATCGACTTAGCTCAAAGAATAAGCAAGCTGAAGTGTCAGTGGACCGGCGATATATCACGAAGAACCGACAACAGCTGGGGTAAACGTGTGAAATGAAATGAAATCATATTTATTCTGATAGTGCTAAAACTTAATTCTCTAACTATAGTAAACAAAAACAGCACACGACTTAAAAAAACTAAAAGTTAAAGAATAATATTATACATTGATTTAAATAAAACTGACCTCTGTCTGAACTGACTGTGTTCTTGAGTGGAGACCGCGACTCGGCAAATGTAGTGTTGGACTCCCCTCAGCCAGGTGGGATGACGACCTGCGAAAGACTGCGGGCAACATTTATTTGAACACAGGTACAAAATAGAGGCATAGAATAAACAAACGGAAGACAAAGGGGTCTAACATGGAGGTTAGAGACACTAAAGGTTATAGTAAAAGTAAGACTGCCTCCATGGCCCTGCGCCGAAATAGGGGTTGGCTCAGTGTGTACTGAACATTATATGATCAGCGCTGTTTCTCAACCAGACCTTAACTAACATGGAGGTTAGAGACACTAAAGGGTTATAGTAAAAGTAAGACTGCCTCCATGGCCCTGCGCCGAAATAGGGGTTGGGTCAGTGTGTACTGAACAGTATATGATCAGCGCTGTTTCTCAACCAGACCTTAACTAACATGGAGGTTAGAGACACTAAAGGGTTATAGTAAAAGTAAGACTGCCTCCATGGCCCTGCGCCGAAATAGGGGTTGGCTCAGTGTGTACTGAACATTATATGATCAGCGCTGTTTCTCAACCAGACCTTAACTAACATGGAGGTTAGAGACACTAAAGGGTTATAGTAAAAGTAAGACTGCCTCCATGGCCCTGCGCCGAAATAGGGGTTGGCTCAGTGTGTACTGAACATTATATGATCAGCGCTGTTTCTCAACCAGACCTTAACTAACATGGAGGTTAGAGACACTAAAGGGTTATAGTAAAAGTAAGACTGCCTCCATGGCCCTGCGCCGAAATAGGGGTTGGCTCAGTGTGTACTGAACATTATATGATCAGCGCTGTTTCTCAACCAGACCTTAAATAACATGGCTTACTTTTACTATAAC
This sequence comes from Eupithecia abbreviata, assembly GCA_943735965.1. Classification (NCBI taxonomy): domain Eukaryota; kingdom Metazoa; phylum Arthropoda; class Insecta; order Lepidoptera; family Geometridae; genus Eupithecia; species Eupithecia abbreviata. The sequence continues at coordinate 796,600 of OX030995.1, forward strand.
CCTTTAGTGTCTCTAGACACTAAAGGGTTATAGTAAAAGTAAGACTGCCTCCATGACCCTGCGCCGAAATAGGGGTTGGCTCAGCGTGTGCTGAACATTAATTATGATCAGCGTTGTTTCTCAACCAGACCTTAAATACTAATTAATTATTTAAACCAAACACACTCTACATACATAAATTGCATCGGGAATGTTTGCGGAATATCAGACGGATGGCTTTGCTGCCATCCTCCGTAAAAAGACCGCATCCCTGATGCGCAGGGTACGCGACAGCCCCAACACCATCCTAAAAACTATATCAGGTAGAATCACCTCTCCCCTGTGGAAATGTTACATGGGGAGAGTGATTTGATTGAATTTAGTTTAAATTTCTAGTTAGTTATAACTAACCCTAGTAATAAGTTCTTAATATGTTTAATTTTACTAACAAACTTTGGATCAAGTTATTTGAAATATAATGATTTTATTTCTTATTACACAAATTCCTGTTGATTGTTTGATTTTGATCTTGAAAATATCATAGAAAATAACATTTATTTAAAATTTTCTTGTATTATTTTATATAGTTTTGATTTGTTACTTTTTATTAAAAAATATTATCTGCAGTACACCAATCAATAAAATGTTAATTAATCTGTTAAAAACAGTGTCCTCTAATACAAGCAAATTTTCTCTGTGGGGGTACAAATATTTCGTGTGATTGTATGATATTATTAAAGGGGGACTCCAAAACCATGTATGTATGTTTAATTTATACCGAAAAAATAACCATTTTATTTATTTATTATTTAATTGAATACATGAATATTCCAGGTGATGTTCGAACGGATCCTCTACATCTGGGCGATCCGTCACCCCGCCTCCGGCTACGTGCAAGGCATCAACGACCTGGTGACGCCGTTCTTCATGGTGTTCCTGGGGGAGGCTGCTCCCACCGAGGAGCTGGACTCCTTCCCCCTGGACTCGCTGACGGACACGCAGCGGGACGTCATAGAGGCTGACTCATTCTGGTGCCTCTCCAAGTTTCTTGACAGTATACAGGATAATTATATATTTGCACAGCTCGGGATTCAGTATAAGGTGAGCTTTTGTGTAATTTTTATGACGACTATATCTAGCTAAAGTGTTATAGCGGCGGCGGTACGAAAAACGGTAAAAGAAAATGGCGGACGACTTTCGAATTTCAGCGTCAAATTTCATTTTCATTATTTCATGAATCTTTATCCTCATTCTCAACAGCCATTACAAAAATCAAATCAATTATTACAAAAATACATTATATGCGACAAGTACAATGGGCGGCCTTATCGCTTAGAAGCGATCTCTTACAGGCAACCTTTGGATGGAAAGAATTATATGTATTTAAGAAAAGGCAGGGGGTGTACCACTGGTTATCTAAATAAGAACATAACATGAATACTACAAAACAAATAATAAATATTACAAATACCAAACTAAATAATACACTACTTAAATACATAAATAAATAAATAGTAAGTTAATTCATTCTTTTGGCAGGAAAAACTCCTTGACGTGAGCTTTAAAAACAGGCAAGGATATAGTTTTTCTAATGGACTCTGGTAGTGCATTCCATGTTTACTGATTGTATAATATACGGAACCCTTCCTGTACAAGTTCTACACGCACTTGGCTAGTTAGTTATTATCAGTTTGTCCTACGCTCATAGGAATTAATATTTTAAATACCCATTTGTAACATGTCCTATAATAATATGGTAATTTTCCACGTTGTTAAAAACAGGAAACATTGCGTTATCCCTGTCTTATCGTGCATTTAAGGAAAATGCCAGAAACCACAAAATGCTATAATTGGTTTGGGAAATATGAATAGGTGATTGTAGAGTTTAATAATTGGAATGAATGAGTCAGTGATACGAAAAAATTAGTTTAACTTAATAACATTTTTGTATTTTTTTTAAATAAATATAATAAATAGTTCTTATTATAAATAAATATGATAAATAAATATGAGTTTAATAATTGGAATGAATGAGTCAGTGATACGAAAAAATGAGTTTAACTTAATAACATTTTTGTAATTTTTTTTAATAAATATAATAAATAGTTCTTATTACAAATAAATATGATGCTGGACAATCCACACAAAACCCCTACGACCTAGCTCCAACGTAAGCAGAGCTTATTTTATGGGTACTAGATAACTGACTGCAGGTAGATGCTGGATGCGGCAAGCTGAAGACAGGGCGCTATGGCGCTCATTGGGGGAGGCCTATGTCCAGCAGTGGACTGCTATAGGCTGATGATGATGATGATGATGAGATAACTGATATACCAATAGGCAATATAATATATTTATTGTGTTGTTACTACATACATATGTATGTAGGTATTTTTATTTACATAACAAACACCCGGAACAAATATCCGCAGATCGTACAAAAATTCGTCCCGAAGCAGGAATCAAACTCGTAACCACCTGCGTCACAGGCGGGCTTTCGCTCGCTGCGTTACATATGCCGTCAGAATTAAAACAATTGAGCTAACTGCAGACTGTTGCAAACATGTATAGCTATCCTTTTCTATCACTTAATTGTAAATAGCCCTCCTTACTCCTAACTAAATAACATGCATTCCCTTTACTGTTTGTGCTCTACCTTAGACTATATCTTTTCCCCATCTCTAGGTTACCTGGGAGAAATCGCTGTCAGCAATAAGGCCGCCTATTGTACTGTTAATATTTAATATTTAGATATAAGGTTTTATTTTTTTATATTTTTAAGTGCAATAAAGTGTTAATTCATTCATTCAGTCATTAATGCATGGTTGGTATTATCATCCTAATGGCGGTCGTGTTCCAGGTGAACCAGCTCAAGGAGCTGATCCGCCGCATCGACCTGCCGCTGCACTCGCATCTGGTGGCCCACGGGGTGGACTACCTGCAGTTCTCCTTCCGCTGGATGAACAACCTGCTCACCAGGGAGATCCCCCTCTCCTGCACTATACGACTGTGGGACACCTACCTAGCTGGTTAGTTAGAATATAACTATTTATAGATCATAACCTTCTTCTTCATAACCTGGGATTCTGAGAGATACAAGCAGAATAAATAAATAAATAAATAAATAATGCTGGACAATTCACACAGCATTATCTAGTCCCATGGTAAGCAGAGCTTGTGTTATGGGTACTAGATAACTGATATACATAATACAATACATTACATAGATAGATATTTTTTAATATATATAGAAAACGACCAGAACACCCGGAACAAATATCTGCAGATCGTACACACAATTGTTCCGAGGCGGGAATCGAACCCGCAACCTCCTGCGTCGCAAGCGGACCTTCGCCCACCGCGCCACATCGGTCGTCAAAACGTCAGAACACTTCTTATTTCGGTTCACCCCACTACTTCAACTACTAACTAAAAGTCAAGCATTATAGCTGTAAGTTTTCCAAAAAATATAAAATAAAATAATAAATAATAATAAATATAACTACCTTCCAGAATCGGACGGCTTCGCGACCTTCCAACTGTACGTCTGCGCCGCCTTCCTCCTGCACTGGCGCGAGCGCCTGCTCCTCGAGCGGGACTTCCAGGGCCTCATGATCCTACTCCAAAACGTGCCCACTCAGAACTGGACCGACTCCAACATCAGCCTGCTGGTGGCGGAAGCCTATCGCCTGAAGTTCGCCTTCGCGGATGCGCCCAACCATCTCACGGGGCAGGCCAATAGGTGATGAACTGATGATGATGATAATGTAGGTCTGTTTGTATGGATTTTGACGCTTTTATATCTAGACAAGGGCTATAAAATGGCTTTAAAGAAACACTTCTCCTAGTGACAGGTAAACCCTACTCCTACTATTCACGCCTAGACATTTATTTAGATCGTGTTTTGTTATACATGCCCTATACAACACTCCTCAACTTTGCCTTTGATGTAAAAAAAACGCTAAGTTTAATCATTTTTGCTGATAAAATCTATACCCACCTTCTATCTACCGAAACGGCTAACTAAAAGCTACGGTACTTACACATCAACACTTTGACTGCGAACTTTTTTCGACGACTGCGATCTTTTTTTTAACCTAAGCCATTCGTGCTGCCGCTCTACACAGCGGTTGTGTTGCGCCGCACATGCGTTTCGAAAAATATTACGGCTGTGCTGAGTCACACAGATCTGTATTTTCTCAGCCGCTGCGCTAGTGTGGATTTACGCATATTAGTCACTTGTAGAAAACACATACCGTGTGATTTCAGCACTCAAAGTGTTAAATACCTCTAGAGAAAGATACCGGAATGATCCCATTAACATTTTATATCCGAGACTATTATTTGTCTCGCTCCCGCAAAAGGAATTCGAAGTCGCATTTTAGTTTTTCTAAAAAACCATCAAATTTTAATTTTTGTAACTATTAACTTTTCGGTGAAAAGTACCCGTAAGTAGTGGTCCGGCTACCTATATGATCTTATTAGAATAATTGACTTTTAAATAACATTAAATAAATTAAAAATAGGTACAATCTAAAGGTCAGCGTCCATCAGTCATGTCCGCCTCGTCTCTGTAAATGAACTTAATAAAACAAAAGCTACTAAAATAATAGGCTTGTATTATGTACATAAAGATTAGAAAACTTATATTTTTAAATAATACATCCATACAAAATTTTACATAAAGATCAAATAAAACAAAACAGAAGTTTTTCTAAAGAAGTTTTTCAACTTTCTGTAAATGTTTCTGGCGGGTAGTCTGGGAACTTGAACTGTCAGAGTATTTTACTTTATGTAAAATTTTGTATGGATGTATTATTTAAAAATATAAGTTTTCTAAAATATAATACACGTTCTGGTTGAGGAAATACATCAGGAAAAGAATTAACGTCGTTATCGTTAGGTTGGACATTTGCCGTGCTAGTTTCATCATGACTAATTAAATAGTCCACGGCCGATATCGAAGAATAATGCGCATAAACAATAAAACAAAAGTACTCTCAAAATGAATCAATTAAATCATACCAAGTGTTATATAGGTAGGTATTTCTAAATATATATATTATTTTCCTTACCGTCAGTCCGTAAATTAAAATATGTTTTTCCTTCCCTAGCTGACAAATGAACTTCCTTATATCATAAGCACCTAAAATAACGTTTTGTATTGTAAATTAACTGTTATTGAATGTTTTTAAATATGGCAAATATCAATACTGCCTAATAAACGCTATTTGACAAAGCATGCTTTTGTTAATCATTGTATTTAGCTTACACGCAAAAACAGTTTTTTATATAAGGTGCGATGATACATGGTTTCTTCGAGAAGATGCTTTAAGAGAAACTTTTTGCATATCAAATAATATGTCAACCATAGATTACGGCAAAAGCTTCCCCGTAATCTATGGTTCTATGTTAGCAGAACTCTTTGTTGTATTGTATAGTTAAACATCGTGTTATACCTAATGGTCTACGCGGATAAAATCACTGGGAAAACCTAGTTTTAAAATAATTTGAATAGCGTTTAAAGGCCCCGCGCCATTTTAACGTATTTGTATATTTTATGGCGATCACTGCGCCTAAGCCATCACTGTAACTTGTACTGATAGATTTTTATAAGAATCCCGTTTTTGGGACAACTGTTAACAACTGTCATATTATTATCATCTCTTTCTTACCCAAACTCTTGATGTCTGAGTAAACTTAACGATCGATTTAGATACGAACTGCAGCCATAGAAATGTCTTGTGTGCGGTCACAACATTCTAGGTTGATATATATTTAAAGTAGCTTAAGTATGTGTAGTTTTTGGAAATTGATATAAATCTTTTGAAACAAGTTAAAGCCAGTTCGTGGGGATACCACGCTATTTCACGCGTTATTCACGTTAAAATGCGCGTTTTTTGCGCTAAAATTAGCGTAATATAATAACGCTGATAACTCGAATTACGTTATTGTGTTAATAGCGTGGTAGCCGTGCAGACTTATAGAATACACACACACAATATAATGAATCACAGAATGTAGACTTTCTCGATGGTTAAGTTTAGCTTTCAGTGCTGGTTTACAACACGTTGGACCAAGAGACAGATGTTATGACAGGCCTATATAGGTTGACCCATTACACCGTGTATAGCACTCACAAGAAAGTGTCGATGGGTACGTCATGGTACGTTAAGGGGTAGTGGGCAAGCTCCTTTAGAACTTCTATAAGTTCTAATATACATTGCTGTGTGTTGGGTAGCAGGGTAAATGTATCCCAAAAATGCAATTTTCAGTTTTAATACATTGTTTTAGTATTGTTTTTAGTTTGAATGTAAATCAAATGCTATGTAAATGGCCTATTTATAAATAAGGCATAGATATTTGTGTAATGAGGCAGCTTTTGGAGCGTTGCATCTTTGAGCTAAGAGGGAGTAACATAGCACCATAAACAAATGTAAAAATGAATGTTTCTTGTCTATTAATATGTAAAAATTAAGCACATCACGTAACCCCAGCTTAAAGATGCAACTGGTCCATATAAAACATTTTTATTGTTTATTTTGGGACCTCCGTTTTGTTAGAATTACTGAAATTAATTTTAGCATTATATATTGTATATTACTACGAAATGGTTTGTTATTGATTACCCCTGTCCTTTTTTTATATAAGTAAAAAAGTAGGTGAAGTTAGTTTAGCTGTTTCTTAGTCATTCTAGTCATTATCAAATAACAGATGGGTCTTTAGATTTCACATAGGTAACTCAAACTGGCCGAATAGCAAACTACAATACTACAAAAGTAATATGAAACTATTGTTACTATGGATATTTATCATTTTTTGAGTTAATAACCATGATCGTTTCAAAAAGTCTACAATAGAACAAAAATTTAGCCTTCAAGAAGGGAGAACTCTCTTTCGACTGGCAACATCGCCCTTCACCCACCGCGCAGGTCAGACCACGCGCCCTTGACCTCCGCTGACTGACATTGACAGTTCGTGACCTCGAAACCTGCATTTCCTACTACGTATCGTGGAATTTGTAAAAGAAATTGTGTGTAAGAAATGGTTTTGTACCTACCTATTTACAATGAATTTATTTTTAATAAAGAGTTGCCTTCATTTGTTTGGGTGGCAAATGTATTCGATAGTGGAAATACAGGACAGAACGGAATTCGTATAAAGTGGGTGCCAAATAAATTAGGTAGGTACCTAGGTAAAGGTACCTTCTTATGTGAGTATGGATATTTGATAACATGCGAAATTAGTACCAGTCAGGTTGGTAGATTTTCAGTGTTGTGAAGTACACATTTCAAGGACTCGCTTCGGCCTAGGATTTGGTAAGATGCGATAAATAAAAAAAAATACTTTTATCGAACGATATAAAAGAAAAAGTTTAGCTAGCCAGCGATAGTAATTAATTAAATGATGCTGGACAGGACAATACACAATCATACAACATCATTTAGCCCCAAGCTAAGCAGAACTTGTGTTATACTACCTACTTGACAAAATGGATCGGAATCTGCAGCTCTTTAAAAAAATTGTCCCAAGGCGGGAACCGAACTGAAACCGCAACTGCGCTGCAATCGTCACATTCGCTTTCGCAAAAATTCGCAGGATATTTAATAATCGCATGCGAAAGAATACATGCGAATGTATGGGCAAAGAACTGCTTATTATCTTTAACTGAACTGTATTAGGTACATTGAAAAATAAGAAAGGAATACCTATATCACACGACAAAATTAGAATAGTACCTACCTAAAATCGTAGACCTTCGTAATCTTTTCGTGATACGAGTACATCACGAAGTGTCAGCCACATTGTCACTTACCATCAGGTGAGATCATGGTCAAACGAAGAACTATTGTATTGACTATAAAAATAAAACCCTACAACACACTCCACACAGAAAAATGGGTAATCTTCCAATGCAATCACATTGCTTATTCTGACGTCGATTTTACATGATTCATGCTCGGCTCGACAGTGCTAGTTATAATACATCATGTAAACCTAATCGAAAGCAGTAGGTACTAAAACTATTTCCTCTAGGATCAAGAATAGAACCTACACTTACCAGCGAAATTAAACGTTGAATAGGGCCACTACACTACATTCAGCGACGAAAGTCGGTGAACAGGTTAGGTACAAAAATGTCTTAATATTATGTTAGAAGTAGCCACGAACGTGGCCAATCATAATCAATTACCTATCGATACTTACCATAAATAGCTGACATATCTACGCAAGTCTGAGATATTGTAATGTAATACAATCAAAATAAAATAATAGGTAGGTACCAAACTTGAAAATCATAATCAAGCAAGTTTGTTATTTTTTTCATTTAAGTTATATACGTTGTCATGTGCTTTAGGATAAGCTGTAAAAACATGGACGTTGCTAACTAAACAACTCTACATACTCGTATGTACGACAGTTTTATGTTTTGGCATGCTTAATACACAGTTAGATCATTATGTTACTCTGCATGATAATCAGTTTGGGTTTCGACCTAAGCTGTCCACTGAGAGTGCAATACTGTGTCTTAAGCATACCGTCAGATACTACACAGATCGTGGGACGCCGGTATACGTGTGCTTCCTTGACTTGTCCAAGGCTTTTGATCTGGTAGCCTATGACATACTGTGGAAAAAACTGGAAAGTATGAACTTACCACCTGAGTTAGGCAACATTTTTAAATATTGGTATGGGCACCGGATCAACTGCGTACGGTGGGGGGGGAGCAATGTCGGAACCGTATAGGCTAGAATGTGGAGTGAGACAGGGTTGAGCTCGCCGACCTTGTTCAACCTCTACTTAAACGCGCTGATCGGGGCGCTCAGCAGTCGCCATATCGGATGTCATATTGATGATGTTTGTATAAACAACCTCAGTTATGCCGATTATATGGTTCTGCTGAGCGCCTCGATCTGCGGATTGAGGGAGCTCATGAAAATATGTGAGGAGTACGCCTGTGGTCACGGACTGGTGTACAACTCAAAAAAGAGTCCGTTCATGGTCTTTGAGGTCGGTACAAGGAGGCTGCATAACAAAAAAAAAATACAAAAATACTTTATTGTACACCAGTTACAGATCATTATAAAACACTTCACATGATACAAGTACAATGGGCGGCCTTATCGCTTAGAAGCGATCTCTTCCAGGCAACCTTTGGATGGAAAGAATTATGTGAATTTAAGAAAGGCAGGGGGTGTACCAACGATAAGCTAGAATAAATATGAACATAACACGAATATTTAAAGATAAATATATATACATATATATATAAAATATGTATACCTAATATACTTCATAACGTTCCCCCCGTTCGATTGAACGGTGTTGACTTAGAGAGGGTGTACTCTTTTAAGTACTTAGGTCACATAGTCACTACCGACCTCAAAATGAAGACATCGAAAGGGAGCGGAGGGCGCTGTCGTCGGTGCGGGCGAATATGGTTGCCAGGAGGTTTGCGCGTAGCTCAGAGAAGGTAAAGTTGACACTCTTCAGAGCATACTGCACCTCTCTGTATACGTGCAGCCTGTGGGCGAAGTATATACGCTTGCGACGTACAGCGCCATCCGCGTCCAGTACAATAATGCGCTGAGAGCGGTCTTGGGGCTGCCCCGCTACTGCAGCGCCTCAGGGATGTTTGCGGCGGCGCGAGTCGACTGTTTTCATACCACCATGCGCAAGCGCGCCGCCTCCCTGGTGCGCAGGTTGCGGGCCAGCTCCAATACCGTTCTCGCAATGATAGCTGGGAGGGTGGACTGCCCGTACACCAGGCACTGTTGTGAGCGCCACCGTCCCAGCAATCCTTTTAGTTTTTAAGATTATCTAGTTTATTTACTAATATGAGTGTAAATGCTTGAAATAAATACTTTTTTTTATTTACAAAAAAAAAATCTGTACCTAATCTTAGATCTGGTCTAAACTTGGCTGCTCTAAATGCTCTTGTCGAGGAAACCCCTAAGTTGTATGTATAGTTAATGGTTTTATTACATTATAGTGATAATTCTGGATCTAAATCAGAAAAAAAAAACTTCGGACAGTTTGTATACAACGCTTAAATTCAAAGAGTCGTAAAATAATTACCTAATCTACCTACTTCGACTTTTTACCAAAACAGAGTCATACATACATATAGAACTTAAATTGTGTAAAATAAAACTGAGTGTAGGTACCTATTTATCTAATAGAAGGAAGGGTAGGTCATAAAAAGTATGAGGTAGTAAAACAATGTTGTTTTACCCGACTGATTAGTGAGTAATTTTTGTAACGATTATTTTAGTAACAACTCGAAACGTTGTAAATGCTATCGACTCTATTCTTCCTGTCCAGTTTCCTGCTACAGCGATAACGGACTTTATTGTATTTGGAATAGGGATGGGACACGGAACGGGCTTGGTCCTGAATTTTGGTGAGACTGGATCAGCTTCGGGACCGATATTTTATTACTTGACATCTGTATACCTTATTACAATTTGCGTGTTATTTTGATGTGTGATGTGTATCTTTTTGTTATATCTAAGGACCAATGTTATTATAATACATACACATCGTTTTGACATTATTTTAATTAATTTTCCAATAATACATATTTGCAATTAATATTATATAATTTTTGCACGCCAAAGCTGTTTCAGCTGGTAAGTCATCGCATGGGACGTTTTAGAATAAGCATACTAACTTATAACCCGTTGACTGCAAATAAATGATTTTGTATTTGTATTTGATATTTTGTCCACCGCGATATCTAAACTAAGTATTTAATTAGATAGGTAACAAAATGTACAGTTTGACTCCCGCAGTCGAATGATAATACTGTAGATTTACCTATAAATATAAACGGAAAATACACACATAGCGCGAGCGTGGTTTTTCATATTATAGATACAGGTCTTACATTTTATTTTATTGCTACCTATTACATTTGTAGGATAAATTCAACCTCACACCTAACCTGTAAAATGACTATAAATATAAATCTCTAAAAATAAAGTATTTTTTAGGTTTTATATTTTTTGTCAGTCACCAGTCCCGCAGTCCCGCAAATCCCGATTTACCCCAACCCTAATCCCTATCACCAACTGAAAAAATCCCGCGTCCAGCGCCTAATTAGCAACTGCGGACTTTATTGTTGACGGTGGCTTTCCTCATGATAAACAGTATATATTGTTCAGTCCGGACTGCAGGGCGGCAGTGTCTACCGACTCCATCCAGTGTTCTGTTCTCCTGGACGTGGGGATTTGGGGTAAGTTCTATCATTAGACTCCTCATTCCTCATGATAAACAGTTATTCTTGAGTGGCCTGGCAGCATCGGCAGTGGCTGTTAACTCCAACCAGTGCGCTTGTCCTGAACGCGAGGATTTGGTGGGTAAGTCCGAACGTTATAATAATATAATAATAATTCATTTATTTCAGGCAACATTAGTCTAGTACAGCATGGAAAATACTTAAAAACTATGTGTAACTATGCCCATAAAAAATATATACCTTAATCTAACATAAATACATAAAATAAACATATTTACTAGCAATTAATATCGGCTGTTATAACCTAACCTGAAATCTAGTTTAGGCAACTAAGGCTTTATAAATTTGAACTAGATTCTCATTATGTAGGTACTGGATTTATTTCCATACATCGGACGAATTGTGTTATGTGATTGTAATGATTCTTTTTGCAATACCTACATTTATTTTATTTTTAAATGGATAGTAGAGTCGCAATGCTAGTTTATAATTATATAGTAGAGTCGCAATACTGACGTGAAATGCTTCAGGCCCAGCCACTTGCGCTGGCTGTACCCGTGTACGTAGTACTTACCTACTCATTTCAAACTTTTGATAAGTCGGTAGTAATATCAGGTAATAGTAGGTACTTAATAATACCAAAATTACTTTTTTTTTTATATTCGTTTATTTCAGGCAAAAAACCCATATCACAAAAAATACCATTACATTTTTTTAAATATGCATAAATCGAAATTAAAATACTTAAAACAAAAGATATCACGACGACGACGCTTAAAGCTGTCGCACGTCATTTTCTGTTTCCCTCCATATGTAGGGAAATCCAGTGCATATATATGGGGTTGTTGTAGACCTGGTCAGAGACAGCCTTCAAAATGCTATTTTTGGAGTGGACCAACCTACCCCAGAAAGCTGCGACGCGAGAGCGGACGATGGCGAAGAAGTCGGGCACTCCCGCTTCTTTTACTAGGCTAAATTAGCACATTTATAAATTTTGCATGGCTGCCCTTCGCACACGGCTCTAGTCACCCTGGTGACTGGTCGCCCGTTTGTACATAAAATTCGGCTAAAAGGACATTATCATCATCCTTATGATAACATCGCGATATAAGTGAATCGCTCTAGATATTGTGTGGCGATTAGTCGTACAGTAGAGACCATCCTTACAGACATAATGTCCACGTTGGCCCTGATCGATTAGTATGTTTCTCCAAGTGCTTATTGTATAGATAAAAACTATAGACATCAGATGCTTGTTTGCATGATCTGACATGTAAATTGATTTTACCAATAAATTGTTCTCTGTATTTAATGCTTGCACTGATTCTCGTCATTTTATAAACCGTGTCGCAAAATCAATGAGCATTCACTGTTTTAAAATGTCGCTAACACCTTGTATTCCAAAATACAAAAGGCTAATTAGAACTTTGACTCTGTTCAGCAACTTTTTTCGTTGACGTACTTCTTAATTTAATTTTTTTTAACGATGACACAGGAATTCCAAGGAGGGTACTTACAACTTATTTATGTAATTACGTTGAGAAGTGTCGTACCTAAGTACTTTCCTATCTACACTTGTCAATAAGCCTTTAAATGGACTTTAAATTAAGTATGTATAAGTGCACGCAATTTCATTTATCTGAGAGTGTAGCCCGTAATTAATCAAAATAAGAATAGCAACAAATTATAATTGTTGATAGCAACACTGGTCGTTAGGACGTGATGTGGTGCATGTCTGCAAAGTTCGATAATGACTGCGATAAAACATGTTTCAAGTAGAGTCACAATCACTAAAACATTGTATCAAATGCTATTTTTAACCTGAAAAACGGCAGTTTCTATGTTCAGCTGTATGTAAGTTCGTCATTTATGGACAGATTTGGACAAATCTATTGCAGTTGTATATAGAATGATTCCGAGGTGGCTCCATAATATTATATATTAACTAAAAAAACAGTTTAAGACTAATCGATGTCGGTTTTTAAATTATTCTAAAATTTATTAAATAATAGCGTCATATATCCAACTTCTGTAAGACTAACGATTATACAAACAAAAACGAAACTGCGAAGAAACAAAGAATAGCCAAGATGCGAAGAAACAAAGAAGAACCAAGCAGCGAAGAAACCAAGAAGAACCAAGCAGCGAAGAAACCAAGAAGCTAGGAAGAGTAAAGAAGCGACTCTTGTCGGTTGCGGCTCATCGTATGGCAGTTTGCTGTGTAGTTATGCCAGCTGCCTAGCGAAGGGCAACAAATGACTGAGTTTTTCTGCAATCTAGAAAAGAAGAATAATTCAGAAGCAAAAAAGACATATTATTAGACTTTCGCGATTTGTTAGAAATGTTAAAATCTTTTTAATAGAATTATTTTTATTCATTTGACAGTCTTGGCATAATGATACCAGTTGTAAAAAGAAATAGTGTTTATTTACCAAAGCGTCGAGTGTCTATAAAAATACGCTAAAAAAGCGCGGGTTGAAGATTTAGAGGCCAAGAGTTGGCCGCTATTTTTTCTTTTAAGATTTACACTTTACAGTATATGTCTTGAATCTAAACATAATTCTAAATAATCAATGTTTGTATTATTATTTATTAAGGAAGCATCAGTGGTTACAAAAGGTAACGTAGTTTATCCGTGCTAGAGGCACAGGTATAGGTCTCATCTCATCACAGACTTCTTTACGACGCATGAATGTGTAATTACGAGGGTAAGGACTCCAACCAAGAGCAGGTTCGAGTCCCGGCAAGGACAAGGTCGATGAATAATGGAATAATAGGCTGATCTTGTATATTACATTTTTTACGTTATTGTAAAGATGGGCTCCTATTTGTTTTTTACTATGTTAATGTTATATCTTAATTCTGGAGTACCTACTTACCTACCTATTAGGGCACATGACATGTAATTTGCCTTAATGTAATGCGTGTATTCCCGTTGTCCCCGTACGCCATGTCCCCGTCTAACGGGGACAGCGGTATCTTTGTAGATTATTTAGAGTATTTTAGTGTGGTAGGTACCTCTAGCCAATAAAAATATGTAGGCTATGTGTATTGGATAGAATATACATAAGTAAGCTATTTTATTGGGTAGAAATGGGTAGGCTATTTCTATTGGGTAGATGAACAACTCGGTTAACGTTAGTGTAGGACGCCCACAAGGTGGGGATGACGAGCTGCGAAAGACTGCAGGTAGATGCTGGATGCTTCAAGCTGAAGACAGGGCGCTGTGGCGCTCATTGGCCTATGTCCAGCTGTGGACTAGATAGGCTGATGATGAGATGAATAATATATAAGTTTTGTAACATCACGGACAAAGATTGGCTGGTAGACTCGTTCCTAATCAAATTAGTCTGATGCGTCAATAAAAAGTAAGAAAAATAAATTTCGCTGCAAAATAAATTCTTAAAAACCTATTTAAAACATTATCTGAACTCGGGATAGTAGGTAATTTCCTTTGGTCACTGACCATTCGTAAGTTATGGTCGATTCGGCCTTGCGAGGCGCGAAGAGGCACGAACGAGTCTGTTGCGCAGGGTCCTGTAGCTAAAATTTTAATTTAGTAGAAAATAAGCAATATTTGTATTAAATTAGATCAATCAGTCGAACAATTACCTATTTAACGCATACACTGCCCAGCCTCAGAAAAAGAATATACATAAGACTTACATTTATAACACTCTATAGGTCTCTGTAGTGTTCTGACCCGAAGGTTAAATTCCTCGGGTTTCTATCTTAAACGAACTTGAAACATCATAGTACTATTTAGTTATTCTGTGCCATCATGTAGCTAACATAATTAACAAAGAAAATTACAATTATAGAATGTAATCTGGAAACAAACTAGAACTAGTATTTACATTTGAAATCGTTGAGCTAATTGGTAGACATAAATAAAGTAAAATTATGAAAATTTCTTAATTATAGTATTGTAGGTACCTATAGGTAATCTAATAAAGGTCATTGGTACAAACTATGTTTAGCAAAGAATAATCGTAAACTACTTGCTTTTGAATTAAAATTGTCTTAATAAAAACCAGAGCAATAAAAAAGCCGCAAGCGATTGGGCTTTTTTCCATAGGAGACAATAATTTACTCAATTACATTGGCGTTGGCCGTTCCCTTCCGTCACGGACGGAACTCTAGAAACCTTTAGTTTACGACCGCGGGTGCAGATAGTCTAAAAATAAAGCTTTAGACCACAAGGTGCGGTACGTAGCTCATCTTTATTTACGCGGCCACTCTAGAGAAATCCAATTATTATTACAAAATTATGTGGAAGAAGCATTGGTATTTTTTGTATTCGTAAGCGGCGGGTTACTGTTAATTGGAGTCTGTCAACGAGCGAAATTGGCTTTTCCTCCATGCAACTGCTTATTATAAACGCATCCTAGAGTTCACAAGTCTAGAGATACCTACCTACAAAACAGTTTTACTTTGACCTTTGTAATAGGTGCCTACCGAACGTAGGCCGACCAACGCAAATAGCTGAACAGAGTCAGGAAAAGCTTTTTAGTTTTTACAAGATGTTTCACGAGATAATGAAAATATATATACCTAATACTATCATCAATAGTTTTCACAGCGTACGTGAAAATTATAAGGAATTTTGTAGGTAATTTTTGCACACACTATTGGAGTTTTAGTAAGGATTCCTAATTTTGTGGAAAATATAATAAAGCCTATGTCACCCGAGGATAGTGTAGCTTCCCAGCAGCGGTGAAAGAATAAATTATCAAATCGGTCCAGTAGTTTCGGAGCCTATTCAATACAAACAAACAATCAAATCTTTTCTTTATATAATATTAGGTAATAAAGACTAAGCAATTTGGCGTTTCAATACAAAAAATCCTAGTCACCTTCGTCTGGCCAATACCTACTAGCAACACTCTGATCATGTCAACAAATGTAATATCAATCCTGCACAATCAGACACCTGGCACGATAACAGGGTTGTCCGTTATACTCAAGGTAAGTGTATCGATGTGCCTGGACCCTCTCCAAAATAACTGTCGAAGGATTCCAACTGGATGTAGAGTGATGTAGGTACAGACAGGCAGGCGGCGGCGAAGCGACGCCGATGTTAGTGAAATAAACTTATTCGGCTAACATCTAAAAAACATATTAAACTAGTGACCCGCCCCGGCTTCGCACGGGTGCAAATGCATGTATTATATACATATAAAACTTCCTCTTGAATCATTCTATCTCTATCTTAAAATCCGTTGCGTAGTTTTAAAGATCTAAGCATACGTAGGGACATACAGAAAGTGGGAAGCGGCTTTTTGTTCTATACTATGTAGTGATATATACATACATATTACTTACAATCTTGTCCAAGAACATACTGTATTTGCAAGGTTTTTAAGATATGTTATGTAATTAATTGCATACCTAGGTGAGTATGTACCGGAAATCGTAAGGATTTGTAGAATATTTCATTACATTACAATTACATAATAATAATTAATTGATTCATAAATATAACAGCACAGTATCTAGCAGGGTATATGCTTATCATATTTACCTATAACATAAAAACGTAAATCCCATACAAAAGACTTCAACGCGCCGCACTCGAATAAAATCTCCTAAAATTCTAAACTACTGAATAAGAGCACAAAATTCATAAATATTTGTTCTTCTGAATGTTAGATATTTCCTGTATTATTATTATTATTCACACAGATGGGAAAATAAATAAAAATTCAAGTTCACTAAGACAATGGAAGGCGTAGGTTATGCGCCTTCAAACCGCGGAGCGGCGCTGGCAGTATGTGACTTGCATCAGTGGTCGCCTGCAGTTTGCCGCGAAAACCACTTTCTTTTGCTGAAAAAACGCGGGAGCTTTGTGGAAAACGGTCCGTTCTTCCGATAAAAAGTTACAAACAGGAGTTATTAAAAACTAGGTTTCGTTTAGTTTTTATAATTTTGTACTTTTTTTTAAAACCAAATTCACTCTCAGGTCTGTTTGTTAAATCTTGGTCATTTTCACAGTGTACCTACCTATAATTTGTTTTCTTAACCGAGACCAAATTTGGAGCAAAAAAGATTTTTTATATTTTATTGCTTCATGTACGAGCTTCGTAAAAAAATCTAAAAATCTTGAAATACTAAATTTTTAATTATCTTATAAATCTATAATTTTTCAGGGGTTTATAATATTATATTTTTTTTTATCGCAGATGGGTTAACCTTATTCCCATAGCCAAAGCAGGTAACCTACAAGCTCACTCAGCCCTTGCACAAAAGCAACGGATGTTCCAAGTAGTTCCAAAGTGTTGTTTTGTATAAATAGGCTCTATAAGAAGTGGATCCGTCGTCCCGAGGCTGTTTCCTGAGAAACTCCGTGGCAACACCATGTACCGGTTAGTTCTTTATTTAAAATGGCGAGTCCTCCTGTTCGGGCAGAATAGGGCATCGGTGGTCAGTTTTTATAGTTATAAATTAAAAAGTTTTGAGAATTGAGCGGTTGTAATTGAATATTCGATTTGTGTTGGTGAAATGTGTGATACGTTTTTATTGGTAAATGGTAGAGTTTATGACATCGGTGGTAAGTGAGAGACTTGATACACTACACAGCAAAAAATCAAACGTAACAAGTACATTTCTTGTCTGTCGTATTATGTGATGATGTTAGATTGTTTACCAAATATAAAAATTATGCTTAACAGCGCGCTATTAACTTTTATTAACTTTCGCTGACTTTCGTGCTCTACAAACCGTAACGGTAGTAATTAATACGTACCCATCTAGTAAAACAAAACGTAGGTACATAATATCGCAGGTCTCTGCGATTGTATTTTAAAGGCTGCTATTTCCTCTGTGTTAAGGGGTAGGAATTTGTTGTAGCTCCTATTCTATGTAGTAGCTCGGGCCCTTTAGTCTTGTCTAAGTGCTTATTTAATTAAATATTTTTTGTAATAGTTCCAAAAGTTACTAACTTATTGCATTAAATCAAACACACTTTATTTATTTATGGATCAGTTTAGATAGTTTGCAACAGTCTGCAGCTCAACTGTTTCAATTGTAAATGCCTACTGTTTCTTTTTTTTAATTAAGTATCGTGTTTACTTTTTTTAAATTTGTTTTTTTTTTCAAAAGCCCAACAGTTTACTTAAATTAGAACTTTCGACCACTTATGTGCAATAATGGGCATTGCAGTTACATATTATGTGTCGAGTTAGTACCTAAAGCACCATTCTAATTTTAAATTTAAATCTTTGACAATAAATAAACCCGTATTATTTTTAAATTTAATTTTAAACTTTATACTCGTTTATATAAAATCTCGAGCTTAAATTCCGACCTCATAAATTCAAAGAAACGGTGTTAACATGTGCCAATTCGGAACTCCACCAATTCTCCACAAATTAAGACAATGCTGCACAAAAAGCGTGCATTGTAACCAAACAATACTACGGGAACCTAATCATTACAATAGAATAGCTAATTGCTGATAAGTAGATACCGAACCTACCTACTTCTGGGGTTTTTAGGTAGCTGACCAACCGACTAATGACCTCCGTGGGGATTCACTTGGAAATCACTACATAGTATAAAACAAAGTCGTTTCCCGCTGTCTGTTTGTCCCTTTGTATGCTTAGATCTTTAAAACTACGCTACGGATTTTGACGCGTTTTTTTAAAAAGGTACTCGTAGATTGATTCAAGAGGATAGATTACAAAGCGGGCGAAGCCGCGGGGCGCAACTACCTTTTCACATTGGACCCCGCTCAACGCTGCAGAGCAATGATGATGCGCTGCGCCAGATACTCACCCACCTCACTCGGGTATACTTTTCAAATATGTAGATGATGAACATAATTGCTTCAACAATTTTTCATCATGCGTTCCAACAATTAAATGTAAAGAATCCACTAAGTAATCTTGTAATGTATAATCACTACATGGCTACATACAATACAATGCAAGGCGGCCACCATAACGCTTGACACATGAGACAATTGCAATAAAATGTAACGGAACGTAACAATGGGTATTACAGTGAGTATGACTCGTTGTAACTTAGGTATTGTTGTTTTTTAAAACAACACGTTTTTACAAATCGTTACAATACTTAAAATTAGGAAGAGGCTTCACAACGGCAATTGGAGCAAAATATGCTCTTTCTGATGATGTTCTCATGGGCAGTTCTTTATCACACAATATGTGAGATCCCCTATGAATATAAACTCTCAGTTCTTCAATCGGTTGACTGGTAAAGTTGGAATATTAAAAAATACATTAATTAGGGGAATTTGTAGCCGAAAATATAAAAAAAACTAATTTGAAATCCGGGCTTTATAAAACATGTCTGAACAAATTGGTCGAAGCGACGACGTGTGACCTGAGCGAGAGCTGTTTAGCGAAACGCATCAGCATTGCCATACAGCGAGGCAATGCAGCCAGGGTCTTGGGGACGCGCGCCGACTGTTATTGATATGGATCAGTAGAGATACCTGTAGATTGAATCTGAACTTAGTTCAATTGTTTCAATTGTAAAGACTAGTTCTAATCAGTTTCTATTATTAGATTGTAACATTCTTCGGCGCGCGTCGTTTCAAATCAATTAATTAGGTAACTCTTATCGATTATTAATAAGGGACTTTCTCTAAATCTCACTAGTTCATTTTAAACCAATTCTAATGTAGCCTTTAGGTGTATCCCTAAGACCATGCAGGACATTCAGAATTCAGACTTCAAACAAAATATAAAAGCGCGCTGCGCCACAGAAGTCGTAAAAAATTCTGCAATGTCTGAAAAATAGTGCAAAGTGGATAATCACGATCTAAACCAGCAGAGGATAGGATAGTGTGGGTCACGGCTAGCTATGTGGTGTGTTTGTGTTGACGTAACTCTAGTGTTTGTCTTGGGCGGAGGGCAGGCTTGCTTGCGCCATCATTTGTTGACTGAGGTTTTTCCACATGCTCGTGATAGGTAGGTACATTAAAGTAGATCCAGCAATGAAAATCGCTATACACGATATAACTTTTGAAACTAGAATAATAATCAATTTATTGGTACCAGAAAATAATCCTTACAAAGAAGTAATAGGTAAATATTTTTATTTTTTGAACATAATCGTCTACACAGTAGAACGCCCCCTCGACGAACCACTTTTTAACCACTAGCATGGTTAACACAAAAGTCGTCAAAAATAATGAGATATTTATCATGATTAGATATTTGAGTTTTCCAATATTTCGGCACAGTTACATGCGCCATGATCACGGAATAACTGATATTGGAAAACTCAAAAATCAAATTATTTATTATGGTAAATATCCCGTTATAAATGACTTTCGCTATACACTAAGTCCAAAACGACTTGTTCAAATATTTAGGGAATTGGTCTTCGACGGCCTGTTAACATCTATGAAAGATGATTTAGGTGGCATCAGTTGGGTTGAGAATAAGTGAGATATCTTATAATATGGACAGTTACGTATATAAAGAGAAAAACACTGTTCAAGAACTATTCAAATCCATTAGTGTTTTGCGACTTACGTTGCTATCTCTAATTTACGCATAAGTTAACTCGCTCTTATAAAAACTGACTTGAACAGATTATAACTACAGCTGGATCGATTTTGATGAATTAACTTTATAAAACTGTAGTTGAAGTAGTCAAGACTGAAAGTAGTATAACATTGCATTCATCTACTGGTTTCGAACAACTAATTAAGATTTTTTTTTAATTGTTCGAACAAAAACAATCTGTTTCCGCTCTAAGTCTTTTGTATTCCCAGGTTCTTAAGAATGTTTACTAACGAAAATTATGTAAGTAAATTTTACATAGGTGGTGGTACTCGTTCGTATTATACGGATGTTTGATGAGTATCTACAAAATTTCTAAGCCAAAAATACCTTATGCTTACTCATCGAGAAAGCGTAGTAGGTTCATTTTCATACTTTCTACTAGGAATAGGAAAGATTTTTCAACTCAGATTTACTTATGATATGGGTGAAATTATCTAAAATGGAAATATATTCGACCCCCAGGTCATGTCAACGGCTTAGCCTGAGCTAGGCTTAAGGTGAAGCGCGTCCTTAAACCCACGTTTTGACTGAAGTTAGGTACCTACGGAAAATAAATTTTATGGCAAACAAAACATCGAACTAGAGATTCTAGTTGCAAGTTATGGTGTTGGCACAATCGACTCAACTTGACTCGATACAAAAAAATTGCAAAGAAATATAAATTTTTACAGTAGATGTACCTACAGAAGACCCAGTTTCATTTGGTTATTATTAACATGTTTCAATAAAATTTTCTCTACGTGTTCCCTAATAAATAAATAAAAATTTATTATTTCGAGTAGGTTGGGACTCATTAACACTTTGACTGCGGTTTATTTTCGACGACTGCGATCTTTTTTTTAAACTAAAAAGTTCGTGCTGCCGCTCTACACAGCGGTTGTGTTGCGCCGCACATGCGTTTCGTCGGCTGTGCTGAGTCACAGAGATCTGTATTTTCTCAGCCGATTTACGCATATTAGTCACTTGTAGAAAACACATACCGTGTGATTTCAGCAGTCAAAGTGTTAAAAATATACATTTAAATACACAATCAAAGACATACAATATATGAACATAGAGAAATATACGGAACAGGTCTTTTTGGGAAACAACAAAAATCTGTAAATTTCTCGGCTTTTATACGGTATTAAAACAATCTAGGTATCCGTCTCCATTACCAATATTACTCAATAACATTAAATAAGGGGTCATTCCTCTCGCATTAGCATAGCATTAGCAAAAGATAAACGGAAATTGATAAGTAGGCATATTTACATAACAGATATAAACTACAAGCAAACCAGTTGGAGTGAACTCGATCGGACGCGAATCACAAGCCTTATTATAATTAATTCAGGTCTAGGTTAGGACAGGACTGGAGCTGGTCCCCGAGAATGCTGCTTTACCATTTACCAATAGAAAATTACGTTTATTTTTAAGTCGGTAGGTTTGCTTTTTTTTTCTTTAAACTTAACAGGTTTTAGTACCTATATTTAAACTTTAGCTGCTATTTGACTAGAGCCAAAACTTTATCCCCCCTAGTCGAGTTTTATTGAGGTCCAAATGCAAGGGACGTAGAGTTCTGTTGCCGCGGGCATGAGACATGCAAAATTTCTTTTGTTTTGAGCTTTGTTTTCAACTTTTGTGAGAGGAAAAAAAAAATGTCGTTAGAATTATTTAGCAACTAGGTATCTCACTCGTACAATATGTTTATGAAGTGACCCTAGCTAGACGTGACACAAACAGCTGCACACTAGAAAGTACATATGTGCTGAGTGAGACGCGACTGAATGGAGAAATGGAGTGTCCGGGGTGTGCTATACCTACGGGGTTGAAATAATATTTCAAAACCTCATTTTTCCATCTTATAATCTTCTTCAATGTTCCAGGCACATCCTACCCCTGCTGCTCTGCCACGCTGTAGCGGGCGCTCCTAAAGCGCTCATCGATAGTGACATCACATATGTGAAGGTGCAACCACCCGTGGAGGCTCCGGTAGCGTCTAAGCATGCCAGAGAATCCAGGATAGAGAACCTGCCACTAACCATCCCGGGAATACTTACCTTGGAACGGACTGAAGATGGCCTAAGGACTGAAGATAACTTAAATAGAGATGATCTAATAATTGAAGACAAGAATACATCAATTGAACGAGATCTATCAGAAAAAGAATCAGATGATTTAATTCTGCCAGAAAGCAGCGATTTGTCAGAGGTAACCGCGCTACCAGAAACTGCGATAATACCAGACGAGGTATTAACACAGTCAGAAACGAAAAACAGAGAAGATTCTATAGCAGAAAGTGAGAAAGAAATATCGCAAACGAATCAAAATATCCCAGAGAAGCCACAGACAGACCAACCGTTACCAGAACAACCACAGACCGACCTCAATTTAACAGATCATCCAATACCAGGCGAGAATTCGCCAGAGAAAGCAGACGAATTAATAGAAACTCACAATTCTGACACAATACCAGCAGAGACCAGCCAATCAGAAAGAAGAGGAAGAAACTACGAATCCAGCGAAACAACAGATATATTCGAAGAACAAACCAACAGATACGAAGATGTAACACTAATAACTGAAGCTCCGAGAACTAAGCCAAAATTTATCCCGAAACTAAGCTATTTTAAGCCGCAAGTCTACAGTTTTTCAACGAATTCGTTAGAGAAGGCGACAAAGAGGAGGTTTAGGTCGAACTGTAGATGTGAAAAGATTTGGAACTGTCCGAAATTACAGATAAGTGTGCCGAGATGCCCGAATGAATACTTTCTGTGTTGTTTCTAAGTTTAAGTTTAATGAGTGACCTGTGAATAAATGTAAAATATATTTAGTAGAATTAAAGATATAGTTACGAGAAAAATGGTTGCCAACAAATATTTGATCTGGGAAAATAAATTGAGTAGTTACTGTTATAATAATATCAGATGATCGAGATAGAATAAAAAAATTAAACGTACTGTGTTGCTTTAAAATACATATTTAAGTATTAATAAATTATCTTGCGTAGAATTGTTTTTATAACTACCTTTGTTACCTTATTTATAGATAGATAGATAGATAGATAATTCTTTATTGCACACTAAGTATAAAATGACAATGTAAAATAAAACTTAAAAAAACTAGATACAATTGGCGGTCTTATCGCTCAAGAGCGATCTCTACCAGATAACCATGGATGGATAGGATCGTGGACAGTACCAGGGGATCTGTGTGCTTGCAGGTTATACATATATTATAAAATAAAATACTTATAATTTTTATTATAATGATGATCAATTAAAACTAGAACATTCTTTGAAATGAATATATTTTTCACAGAACATAATCACTTAATATAGACAATTCGTAACTGAGGTCTCATTAACGCTGTGTATGGGACACACAGCGTTAATAAACAAGGATTACATTATCATAAACAAAATTAATTATCACTTCTACACATTCATTTATAACACTATTTAAATAATTTGGATACTTTGACATAGACTTCTTATTATTGGATATTTTGACATACACTACATTGGATACTTTAACATAGACACAGATAATATGACTGTTATAGATAATATTGGATATTTTGACATAGACTTATTCACGTTTATTTCACCTATACAAAACTACACCATTAGATATTCTTAGTAAAAAGTTGGCACACACATGACACAGTAAAAAGAACTGTTGATAGTTAACTGTAAAAACATATGATACATAAACATAGATAAACCACAATATAAGGGAAGACATACTGACGTATACATATTAACCAAAAACAATTCCAACATTAGAATCATTTGGATACTTTGTTATGGGTAGTTAATGTCATGGTCAATACTTTGGATTTTTTGACAGGTACTTGAAAAGTTGGCACGTTTATCTAGTCAAAATTAATAAGATCTCCTCAAAGGTTCTACAAACTAGAAAATAAAGGATGACTAAATTGAGATTGTGATGAAATTTTAACAAAAAAATAAGAAACCTGTACAAAAATACTTATTTATAATTTTATTAATATTTTTATTCTTAATTAATCGAAGCAGCAAACATCCATATTTTATAAACATCTACTTGATAAAACATTGTCATAATAATCAGTTGTAAAAAGTGGGTAAAATCTTAATACATGATGAGCTACACATACATATTAACCAAAAACAATTCCAGCTTTAGAATCATTTGGATACTTTGTTATGGGTAGTTAATGTCATGGTCAATACTTTGGATTTTTTTGACAGGTACTTGAAAAGTTGGCACGTTTATCTAGTCAAAATTAAAAAGATATCCTCAAAGGTTGTACAAACTAGAAAATAAAGGATGTGTAAATTGAGATTGTGAAGAAATTTAAACAAAATATAAAGTTTCGAAAAAGCTAATGAGCAACAGAAACTAAATTCTAAATCATTGATTAATGAGAGATCAACAAAAAATACAATAAATAATACCAAGAACGTGAATGTCCTGAAACCAAGTAACCAATATGTGATGAGCAAATATAAAGTTAATAATTAAAATACGATATGCATATGAACATTAATATAGCTTATGTAACTAACTATAACTATAAGAACAAAGTAGCTATGGCAAAGACACAGAAGGCAAACTCAAATTTAGCACTTAACACTGGGGAGTTTCTTCAAGATTTGGCCTTTTATATTTAAACCTTATTATCCATACCAATACGAGTATTATAAAGAACGAATGAAATAATGTCTGTCTGTTTCATTTCATGCTTTTTTATAATCAGTAGACCTTCGTTAAAATATCCAGCATTTTATATTTATTTAAGTGTGCCTTCTAGGTGCCTTAAAAGCCAAGTTATTTTGTGAGTAAAAAAATACTTATCTTACTTTAAAGGCCCTTAATAAATTCTCCTACACATTTTTATACCAAAACAAGTCACAGACAAATGCTTTATAGTTAGTTAGAAATTGCATGAAAATGCGTTCAGTAATTTTATATGAACACTATTACACACCTAGGAGTATATATTACTTAAACAAAATTACAATATCTCCTAAAATATAGATTACTTTAAATATAATATTGTCACAATAAGCATCTATTTCTACGCGTATATATGTTTTACAATTTATTGATATATTAATATTTATTTAAAATGATATAATTGGGACTTAGTCATTTTATTCTATTTTTTAAATGTCATAATGATAAGAATTTTACACAAAACAGCAACATTTACATTATTAATAATTTTTTTCTTTTAGTATTTTATACTTTGATTTTTTGTCTTAAACATTAAAATTTATATCATTTTTAATACTATAACAAATAATAATTATAATTTTTTATTAATATTAATTGTTTATTATTCATTGAAGCCAATTATTTTATACTTGGTAGGTAGAATAGTTTGGACTAGTAATTCATGATGTGTGGGTTTTACATAACAGTTACAATAAGTGATGGAAAAATTAGACTTACACGATTCAGTTTAAACACATTTTTCAAAATTAATTATTTCCTTGGATGCACCGCTTCTGTAACAAAGAGAAAGAATAAAATTATTAATAAAACGAATAAATGAATGAACACTGCACTGAGCTACAAATAAGCATAAAATAATACAATACAATATACCTTTATTGCACCATCAAATATAAAGAAAATAATAAAAATAGGATCTTAATACTAACTAAACCTAGTGGCACAATCGGCGGCCTTATCGCTAAAAGCGATCTCTTCCATAATAATATAGATGAATTATAAATCAAATAACGATCCGTCATTTTTATGTAAGACGAGATGTTGGTTTGCGGTCCACCAAACTCCTGTCTGGGTTATGACTGGTGCCGGATCGAGCTGGCAATGCTAGAACCTTATAGCCTTTATTATACATACATAATGAATAGAACACCCGAAACAAATACACAACCGTCCCGAGGCGGAAATCGAACCCGCAACCTCCTGCGTCGCAGGTGAACCTTTGCCCACCGCCCCCACAGACGTCGTCAATTCACCTACCATGTGGGTTAATATCATTTTAACCACTTTAACTAGGGGAAGCATGTCTTCAGTGGACTGTATGGACATATGCTAATGGTGGAACCAGGATATTTTCAAGTTTCATTTAAAACTGGATATTTACCATGATTTGATATTTGAATACTTCGGGCCCAAGGTTCGTATTCACGTATTCAGCCAGAAACTCTCATAATCGTGCTTTGTTTGTTGACATGTAGGTTAGATACAGTTGCTTGCGTGTTAACAACCATGACAGTTTCAAAACTTTGTACATACCTGATGTTCGATTATAGCGTAAACAGGCAGAGATTGTGCGCAGAACTCGCAGGGGATGACGGGGTCCGGCGGAGTCTGTGGGGGGCCCGCGGAACGCGAGGGGGACCGCGAGGGGGGGCGCAAGGGGGACCGCGAGCCCGAGCGGGAGGCACCCCTGGACCCCACAGTCAGGCGGGCGAGGTCGGGGCGGCAGCCAGTCTGGGAAGCACATACAATATAAGGTTAATACTTCAAATATAAAACTTCTGAAAGGCAAATTCTGAAAGCGCGCCACGTAAATGAATAGAGCAGTATAAATAAATAATGCTGGACAAATTCACACAGCATTATCTAGCCCCATGGTAAGCAGAGCTTGTGTTATGGGTACTAGATAACTGATACACATAATACAATATATTACATAGATAGATATTTTTTATTATATATAGAAAACGACCAGAACACCCGGAACAAATATCTGCAGATCGTACACAAAATTGTTCCGAGGCGGGAATCGAACCCGTAACCTTCTGCGTCGCAGGCGGACCTTCGCCCACCGCGCCACATCGGTCGTCAAATAAGAACAATGTACTACGGAATTATTCCTTTTAACCCATTCAATGCCTCAAGATTTTTATTTCTTGCGTTGGTGGCACAAACCAAAAAATGTGTGAAACGCGAGGAGTGCGTTGCCGGAGCTGAATGGTTTAAGAGGATTCGTGCAAAGCCGGGCCTGGTTGCTAAAGTAAAGTATATATTTTTTGCATCAAATACATGTAAATAGGGTGGTGTATGTTTATATAAGACACAATATATTTCTACCTTTGTGGCGTGCAAAATCTGGTTATAATAATTGTCACTTAATTTAAATTTATACCTACTAGTAAATAAATCGAATATAATTAAATTATATAATAAAATAAAATTGATAAATAATGAAAAGCGAGAGATGTCATTGTGAATCATTTACTTGAATCTAAAAAATTCTACCTTGGCAGCTTGCTATTACAAACTATTTATTCATCAATAACGATATAACATAAAGGTACCAGATAAACAGACATAAATCAGTTCTCATGGGATAAAAAACCTTAAAACGTTTCCATAGAAACCATTATTAACTGTATATAGCCACCTAGCATTTAACTTTAAATTTATGTTGCAATGCCCTTGCAGGGTGCATGTTGGACGTTTATATATTATTTTAAGACATTATGGATATATACCTGATGCTGCACCAGATCATCTGCCGCTATGAGCGCCCCGCAGAACTCGCAGGGGAGCTGCACGCCCCCCTGCTGCTCCGGGGAGGGGGTGCGGTCGCGGCCGCTGGAACAAACAACACACTTTACCTTACTACTGTAGGGAATTCAAAGAGTCGACTGTACAAAGGTATGTTCGCACAGCAGACCGTTTTATTGTATCCTAAGGTTGCCTGGAAGAGATCTTTATACTTCTTTACTTCTATTGTTTTTTGTTTTGTGCGGTATCATCATCATCAGCCTATAGTAGTCCACTGCTGGAAATAGACCTCCCCTAATAAGCGCCCTGTTTTCAGCTTGCCGCATCCAGCATCTGCCTGCAGTCCTTCGCAAGTCGTCATCCTACCTGGCCGGGGGGCGCCCTACACTACATTAGCCGAGACGCGGTTTCTACTCAAGAACACGTTTGCCCCATCGGTTGTCGGTTCTTCGCGAGATGTATGGCCTGCCCACTGTGACCTAAGCTTGCTAATTCGTCTCGGTTCTCTGTCTGATGATTTTGGCCATATATTATGGGTATACAATTTGGGTGTTGCGTAAAAAAGGCCTGAAAATAATAGCCCTATTTTCAGATGACAGAAGATGAATGAAAAAATAAACGTTCGTAAAATAAACTCACTTGTTGTTATTTGCTGCTACGTTGTAGTTAGCGTTGTACGGAGCTATCACCTGAAATACACAAGAATACTTAATATATTATTTTGACTAACGCAAGCTTACATGTACGAGTAAAAACCTAGTTTAAATGATTCATAACTGAGTTCCTTAAGTAATTATCTCAACGCCGGAGATGAGCGAGAAGCAATTAGATCAAGAAACTAAGTTATATTAATCGACTAGCGGACCTTCCCGGCTTCGCCCGGTTTTAGTACGGATCCCTAACTTTTTTGAAAGTATAATATAGCCTATGTTCACTGGGGATAGTGTAGCTTCCCAACGGTGAAAGAATTTTTCAAATCGGTCCAGTAGTTTCGGAGCCTATTCATTAGAAACAAACAAAAAACCAAACCTTTCCTCTTTATAATATTAGTATAGATAATGCTGTGTGGATTGTCCAGCATTATTTATTAAAGTAATAATAAGTATTAAAGATTTTGAAACTATCATGGTTATTAACACACAAAATGGTAGCGTTCGTAGCAAGACATCATGGCGCATGAAACTGTGCCGAAATATTAGAAGACTCAAAAATTAAATCATGGTAAATATCCCGTTATAAGTGTTATCCATCTATAATCAAGTGAACTTCAACTTCTTGCTAGGTGGTTCTGCGTCTATAATCAAATCGTGTACCTCATTAAGTCCGCGCCTCAGCTCTCTTAAACTGGACTTGATCTCGGGGAAGCGGTCGCCGCGCGCCGCCGCCGCCTCCGCCGGGGACACCTGCATGGAGCTGAAGCGACGCAAGAACTGCGTGGGGGACATGGGTTTCATGTTCTGAAATATTATAATAATAATAAATAATAAATAAAATTTATTCAAAAATATCTTAGGACTAAAGAGTAACAAAAAGTACCTTACTTAAATTCTGATGGAAACAACAATGTGGGTGCCTGAACTAGGTGAAAACCTGTTTTTCAGGCTGAAAGAGTGCTTACAACAAATAAATAATCAATTTGAACTTGCTTATTATACAAAGCGACGAACATGTATACTTTATGATATTAACTTATGCTACTTACACTAAACTAAATTTAAATAATAAAGGTGTACACAAAGATTTTTAGGTCTACTTAAAAACAGTCAATAAATTTTCTGTGTCATCGTATGACATACATTGCAGCGTATCCTTAAGTTTTTTCTTACAACTATTATAATTTAAGGGATAAATATTGGCTAATACATTTAATCTATTGTATAAAAAAGGACCAAGGATACTGTAAAATTTATTTGAAAAGGTGTGTCTCCGATCTAGTTCTTTAGGGCAAACAATATAGGTTCTTAAGAAGTGGTAAGTAAATAAATAATGTGAATAGTGAGCAGAAAATCAAAAAACAACTTATTTCTTATTTAAAAATAATTTATGGTATAAAATTTGACTTGCTTGAGTGGATATATTTTTTGACGACCGATGTGGCGCGTTGGGCGAAGGTCCGCCTGCGACGCAGGATGTTGCGGGTTCGATTCCTGCCTCGGAACAATTGTGTGTACGATCTGCAGATATTTGTTCCGGGTGTTCTGGTCGTTTTCTATATATAATAAAAAATATCTATCTATGTAATGTATTGTATTATGTGTATCAGTTATCTAGTACCCATAACACAAGCTCTGCTTACCATGGGGCTAGATAATGCTGTGTGAATTGTCCAGCATTATTTATTATTATTTATTTATTTATTATTTATATATAATACTTGGCCGTAAAAATTTTTGAGATTCCTACGCGAGGCGAGAATTGGTATAATTTTCCATCAATGTTATTGATCGGATGTGATCGTTGACGTGTTGCCTAGTTTGATGGTCAGTATACCTTGACGTGTTGCCTAGTTCGATGGTCAGTATACCTTGACGTGCTGCCTAGTTTGATGGTCAGTATACCTTGACGTGCTGCCTAGTTTGATGGTCAGTATACCTTGACGTGCTGCCTAGTTTGATGGTCAGTATACCTTGACGTGCTGCCTAGTTTGATGGTCAGTATACCTTGACGTGCTGCCTAGTTAGATGGTCAGTATACCTTGACGTGCTGCCTAGTTTGATGGTCAGTATACCTTGACGTGCTGCCTAGTTTGATGGTCAGTATACCTTGACGTGCTGCCTAGTTTGATGGTCAGTATACCTTGACGTGCTGCCTAGTTTGATGGTCAGTATACCTTGACGTGCTGCCTAGTTTGATGGTCAGTATACCTTGACGTGCTGCCTAGTTTGATGGTCAGTATACCTTGACGTGCTGCCTAGTTTGATGGTCAGTATACCTTGACGTGCTGCCTAGTTTGATGGTCAGTATACCTTGACGTGCTGCCTAGTTTGATGGTCAGTATACCTTGACGTGCTGCCTAGTTTGATGGTCAGTATACCTTGACGTGCTGCCTAGTTTGATGGTCAGTATACCTTGACGTGCTGCCTAGTTTGATGGTCAGTATACCTTGACGTGCTGCCTAGTTTGATGGTCAGTATACCTTGACGTGCTGCCTAGTTTGATGGTCAGTATACCTTGACGTGCTGCCTAGTTTGATGGTCAGTATACCTTGACGTGCTGCCTAGTTTGATGGTCAGTATACCTTGACGTGCTGCCTAGTTTGATGGTCAGTATACCTTGACGTGCTGCCTAGTTTGATGGTCAGTATACCTTGACGTGCTGCCTAGTTTGATGGTCAGTAAACCTTGACGTGCTGCCTAGTTTGATGGTCAGTATACCTTGAAGTGTTGCTTAGTTTGTTGGTCAGTGTCCTTCCCCAGCACATGTCCGTGGTAGGCGGGGGGCGGGGGCTGCGGGGAGCGCGGGCGGCGCGGCGGTGAGAACTCTCTGTTGTGCAGGCGGTCCATCTTACGCAGCTTCTCTATCTTTTGGGCTGCGTTGAGAACGGGTGGGAGACCTGGAATGTAGTGGTGTAAAAGTGAGATTTTTTTTGGGAGCTTTGTATGCTAAGTAGGGAATCGAATCCCGCACCGCATACGCGGGATCCTGCATTTGCGGGATTGAAAAATCAGTAGAAGTACAATTAGAGCTCTGTCTCCGTATTGAATGGGTAGCCGAGTCCAGACCTGTTGTGCGAGTACCCATACCCACTCGAGATAATTCACGTAATATAAGTAGTAATGAGTAATAAAACTACTAAAGAATAATAATATTTTGAATACGACACTCAACATTGACTTGCTTTATTTAATTTTCTTCGAAACTACTTAAAACAATAAAAAAATCTCAATCCCGCAGATCTCGCAGGCATGCGGATCACGATTTTGATGCGTATTGGATTCCCTAATGCTAAGTGACCTCGGGGGGTTTTGATTTTGGCTGATTTAGGTATGGGCTAGCGAGACCCATACCACGACCTTGTAAGGACGTTTGTACATGTAGTATGTATAGTTATAGTTACCATGAGCCAGGTTGTACTCGTTCTGTTCTCTTCTCTCTCGCTCTTCCCTCTGCTGCCGCTGCATGGCAGAGTAGTACGCACGATCACGGCGCGGCGAGCGCGGCGGTTGCGGGGCGGGACGCTTTTTTACCGCGCCGCGGGATACTGGCCCTCTGTTGATAAAGGCAGTGCTTAGTCATTCATTGTGTGTTTATAGTGCGTAATTATTATTATGACACATTAGTATTAAGAAATGTCGGGCTCACCGATCATTATTAACGAGTTTCGGACTATCGTTCAAAATAAAATATTTTGACGATATTTTGGATGAAAATGGTATCGTGCAAATATGTATGTACAAGTAACTTTACGGAAAGTGAAATTGAAACCACGTAAGTATAGGTACAATGAAAAAATGAAATTACGTCACTTTTATAAATAAAATTAGCTTCCGCTCGCGACTTCGAGCGTTTTTTTTCGCGATTAAAATAAGCTGCCATACTGTAAGAGAAGGTTCCCTTGTGATGCAGAAGATTGCGGATTCGAATCCATTGTCCGTGCATCCTAAGATGGCAAATAAAAATTTTACTTCCTATTAATACGATAAAATGTTCGGTAAATAAAATCAACCGAAAAACAATTATATACTCACAAATCCTTCTCAACTCTCTTAGTAGCCCCCGTATCCATATTGATCTGTGGCTGGTCGTTGGTCCTCTTCTTAACACCGTTAGTTCTGGCAACGCTGGCCGGGGCTGCTTCCTTCCTCATGTTCCAAGGCGAGGCTTCTAAACCACTGTTACTGGACCCATTCGCTTGACTATTTACTGTTTTCTTTTTATTTTCTGGAATTTCGAAGTTAGTAGGCCTGTTATATGATCTAGGCCAAGGGCTATATCCGACATTTGACGAACTGGCTTCCGGGTTTGGCCGATTCGGATTGGCAATTGACGAATCCGCTCGGTTTGGCGAATTAGGTTGAAAGTCACTTCCGTTTGCAAGGTTTGAAGATTGAGGAGAAAGCAATACTGCTCTAAGATTTGACGGATCATTGCGATTACGCCTCTCATTATCAGAATAT
The DNA here is from genome assembly GCA_943735965.1 of Eupithecia abbreviata. Taxonomy (NCBI): domain Eukaryota; kingdom Metazoa; phylum Arthropoda; class Insecta; order Lepidoptera; family Geometridae; genus Eupithecia; species Eupithecia abbreviata. The sequence continues at coordinate 829,938 of OX030995.1, forward strand.
TGCAATGATGGAAGTCTAATATTGAAGGGGTCACTTGGCGGCGAGGTAGATCGTAGAGGGGATTGCGCTTTGTTATTCCTTATATTGAATGCGTTTTGGCTTGAGCTAGACACTGGTCCAATAATGGTATTTGACAAATCTGGTTTGACAACTATCCAATCCCGTTGGTTTGCCGGAGTGCGTTCAGCAGTGACCGAACTGCCACCTAGCGAGTTTTGAGATGGGGAATGCGAGGCTGAATTTCTAGGGCTGTATACGTTTTGGCTGTTGGAAGAGTTAGACGTCTGTCTATTGGGATTTGAAAGATCTGGTTTGGCGTTTGACGAACCCGCTTGGTTTGACGAAGTGGGTTGAGCGTTTGACGAAGTAGGCTGAGCGTTTGACGAACTGGTATTTGGAGAGAAAGGGGTATCAAAGTTAGCAGCGATTCTATGCCTGTTTGCGTCTTGAAATACGTCTGGGCGGTTCGAGGTTGCAGCATTAGATATTTGTCTAGTATTGGCGTTTTTTGAAAGGTCAGGGCCAGAGTTAGACGTAGAAGGGCTGCCAGAAAGCGGAATCGCTACCTTAAGAGCGAGATTTTCATTATAAAACGATGAATTTCTTTGGGTGTTGTCGATAGAAGCAGGTGCTATGACGTCATCGAAGAGAGTCGTTGGTCTTCGCGCATTATTTGGGGCGGTATTTGGCCTTTGTACGGAACCATTATTTGGGGCGGTATTTGGTCTTTGTACAAAACCGGTATTGGGGGCGATATTTGGCCTTGGATTTAAATTAGAGTTTGAAAGGGGTCTGTTCAGTTTTGGCGGCTCCTTTTTGGGCGGGGCGGGATCTGAAAGATTTTGTCTATTGAGCTTGGTGGAAAAGACAGAGTGAACCAGCTTGGCAAGCGAATGGATTGTCTGGATGGATGATGGATGAATTTGATAGAAGAAATGAGAATGATATACGAATGAGAATATGAAATGAGAAGTAGAAAAGCTGTGGTTGGAGCCCATTTTAGATTTATTTGGGGGGGAAAGAATATGGAAATTGTATGGTGCTAAAAGCGGAAAAATTGCGATGATGATGAAGAATAAGCCACCTACTTCTAAAACAGTAGGTATTTCATGCCAGCAATGCGGTTACAAAAGCAGGTGCAAAATCATACAAACGAAAATCGTCAGCTGGGTCACAGAACACAGAAACCAGAGGCCTGCCTATTCTATTATGATCGTCCATCGACAAAAGTGACAAAGAACAGAAACAACAGAAGATCTCGGGTGTTGGAGGCCAAGAGTTTGTTTTTTACCCGCGAGACGTGGGTTCTTCGAGTGTTTCTATGTGGTTGGGGGACACTTAGCAAGCATCAAACGGACAAAGCGATTTTGATTAATGAAGTACTCGTCTGGTCTCATATATTTCTTAGCCACATTTTGTAGGCCTTCGAATCGCAATCCCATTTAGCGAAAAAGTTAAAAAGCGATGACCAAGTCAAGTATTTTTTTATTTTTCTATTCTTATGATCACATCATAGTTAATTAATTTGACAAGATAGAAGGTTAGAAGGTAAGAGACTTATAACACTGGCGATTTGCGAACTATTAAACGGCGAGTGCACAGGCGAGGTTACTGCTATTACTAAAAGCGGCGAGCTCGCTGCGCATTCGCCTGTGCAATCGCCGTGAAATCGCTCGCTATTTGCGAGCGATTTCAAAGCGATCGCTGGCAATTCGCCAGTGTGGTTATGATAAGACTCTAAGGTTACTTGTTTTTTAGGATATTCGCAAGTCCGTGGGCGAAACTAGCGCAGACAGAAGCGAATAACAAAGAATACAGAGAAACATAGCTTATTATTGATATGAACTATAAATACCTATTTAATAATAGTAATGACTGATGGTCATGATGTATAAAGCAGCAATTATTCGCGTCTCTATGATAGTGACGATAGGGACTATTTACAAAATGATAAAGAATTCGCGAAAAACTGGATGCAACCTAGGAATAATCTGCACTGGCTGCATAATAGGTAATTAATTTTCGAATGGTTTGGAGGCAAGGATGGCGAACCATTGTGCATGCGGGCCAAGCTATTATGTTTTGAGCTTATTTATCGATTTTATCGATCGCTATCAGAACCCTGAGCTTTGAGTTCGTTTGGTTGACATTAGTATCGAGGCTACTTCGTGACGTCTACTGTTTCTATGGCATTTGGTACAGCGCAGCGCCTTTATTTAGCAGAAAGGGAAAAAAATTACACGTCACGATGACGTCTCGATACTGTCTACAAACCGAACTCAGTGCTCTGAACACATTATAAAACCTCGGATGAACAGGTAAATTTAATAACAAAAATATTGAAAATGCGCAAAAACTACAGTGTTCACGTGAAAGTACGAACGGCGATAGGGCGGTGCACATGGCCGGTCTTTTATTCACTTACTCCCCATATATGAATAAAAGGCCGGCCATGTTCGCAGTCTTACGATAAATTAATGAAGCCTCGTCATCGATCTAAAAAGGCTCATTGGTACGTACGTTTTATTTTTTGAAACCGTCTAGAAATTTTTCACCGCCTTTCCTCTCGCCCTTCGCTTAGCGCATATAACTAGCTTTCACGTGAACCTTCGTTCACCATGATACAAAAATTCAAAATATAAAAATTATATTTCCATAGGCTTACAAAATAAGCACTTCACAAGTCAAATAAGAAATAAGGTGTTTTTGATTTTTTGATCAACTCAATTTTTTGTTAGTCCGGCTAACACTGTGTACAGATTTACACTGAGTTCAAGTGAGTGAGCTCACTCACGCCGCGTGGCAACAAGGACGGGGGTCTGAACACGGTAGGGGCACATCTAACAATTAAAATCTATGACTAGTATATGAAATTGGTGACCAATGACGTGAACACTTGTTAGATGTAGTCATACCGTCGTCGAGCCGTATGAACCCGTGGTTGGAGTCCCGGTGCAGCTGCTGGTACTTCAGCATCACGTACTCGCGGCACTCCGGGCACTGCTCCGTGCGCACGCCGCAGTACCCCTCGTGGGCGGGCAGGTCGCGCCGCGGCAGCTCTAGCTCGCAGTATCTAATACGAAAAATACAAAATTATTTATTACCCATTTCACTTAGATATGTATACATTACTGGCGGCCCCGCACGAGGTTCAACGGGTAAAGATCTGACCAAACATTTTGATGACGACCTGCGATAGACTGCAGGTAGATGCTGGATAGGGCAAGCTGAAGACAGGGCGCTATGGCGCTCAGGGGGGGAGGCCTATGTCCAGCAGTGGTCTGCTATAGGCTGATGATGATGTATTACCTGCAAGATTTCACCGTGCTGCCACAAGAGTCCCGGATATGGTCCTCCAGGTCGGTCCCGCAGACGCTCTCGCCGCACTGCTTGCACGGCACTAGGCAAGTAAAGCAAAAGGTTGTTTATTTTGAAATAGAAATAGAAATAGTTTATTCATATCAGACATGGTAAATTAGAGAGGTGGTATTATAAATAAATTGATCCTCATATCTCGCCACATTACTGGCATGTGAATATATAAAAAAGTTCCAGTTAAGTTTCACAAACAACAAAATATTTCAATATTTCAAATAATAATTCTCATGCAAATTAATAAAAAGTCAAGTTTAATTAAAATAAATGTCAAGCCATACTATACAATACAAATATTCAAAATTAAAGTTAGATTCAATGCACTTTACAATAGTTACACTACCTAGGTAAAACTAACTAGCACTAACACTTTGACTGCGGTTTTTTTTCGACGACTGCGATCTTTTTTTTTACCTAAAAAATTCGTGCTGCCGCTCTACACAGCGGTTGTGTTGCGCCGCACATGCGTTTCGTTCGAAAAATGTTACAGCTCTGCTGAGTTACACAGATTTGTATTTTCTCAGCCGCTGCGCTAGTGTGGATTTACGCATATTAGTCACTTGTAGAAAACTCATACCGTGCGTTTTCAGTACTCAAAGTGCTAATTTTTTTCTAGAATATAATAAGTACTTACAATAAGTGTAAAATAATACCTATCTTGAATTTATGATAGGTACACTACCTACCTATATCACACATCTTGTATTTAGGTCTCAGATGAAGAATAATAAATCATAAGGATTATACAATATATATAGCAAAAGTTATATTTGTATTAGTTTTGCAGTCTCACAGCCTGTAGGTACTTGATTAAGGCTCATTTTGTGATGTGAGCGAGCGGCCACTAACACCATATTAGTCAATCTTACCTTGGCCTTGTACGCTTTTGTTTGTATTTTCTTTTAAATATTCAACATGTAAGAATAGGTAGTGTATCCTTACAGAGTTTGTGCATCTTCTCGTGGTGATCCTGGAGCTCGGGGCCAGGTACAGGCTCCTTGCACACCGGGCATACTTTGATGTTTCTTGCGCAGTGTACCGAGTGGATCGTAAAGTTCACAGCAGGGATCTCCCGCTTGCTGCAAAGACAGGGCAAATAAAATATACCTATGCAATGCAACTGTGATGTGATGACTAATTATACTCGTACATGTGAAAGTTTGAATGTTTGTTACCTCTTCACACCAAAACTACTAAATAGATCAGGCTATAATTTTAGATATGCTACTTTTTATGCTGAAAAAATGCTTGCAAAGGCATGGGTAGCACCTAGTTTACTTTTAACAAACTACTAACTTAACAAACTTATATATCAACTGCAAACAACAATGAGGTACCTAAGTAGTGTTTTGTCTTGGCTGGTGTAGGGTTTAATTGTAAACAAGATATTTAAGAGAGGTCTGGGAGGTCTATGTCATTAAATACCTACCTGAAATTAAACCACTGTTTGTTTCTTTGTTAGCTTGTATGAGATGTTTACAATTTGTAATTAACAAAATGTAAACATCCCATACAAGCTATGTCATAACTACAAATATGTGGGATGTAGGGTAGGTATATGTACTGAATAGTTGTCAGATTACAGAATCTGAAGATTAGTCATAGTCGTAAACAAGTTGAATTAGACTAGACAAAGAAAAATTTTGACTAATTCAACAATTTTACTAATGGGCAATGCGGCATAACTTTTTCTCTCTCATCAGGGTAGGTAGGTAAGGTACCTAAATAGGTATTTAAGGTTTTATGGATTAAGTAGGTAGTGTCATTGTAGGGTTCCTTATTTCTTTGAAGAACCCTACTTTTAATGAGGTAGGTTTATAATTATTATGTTTATTCTATCATACCTTAGCTACCTATTAGCTTTTTGTCCTCTTGTTTCTCATAAAGCAAAATTAGGAAACGCAAAAACGTCGTGTTGAGTAAACAACCGAATTGATCCAAACAGCTGAGCTAATTTGCACTGTACTAAATCTAAAAATAGTCGGCAAACGTGTGTAGCAGAAATAGAACTAAATATTGTTACAAATGACGCCCCGCGCTCAGTGCTCTTACCAGTTGGGGCAGGATTTCGTTTCTTCATCCATAGCGAAAGTTTTTAGTTAACACGCAACATAAATTTTATAATATTATCTTTTTCGCCCACTTCTTCCTTGAAATATCCGCTGCTGCTTACTGGCTCTATTTCACCATTGCGAACTTTTACAACGAATTATGTTCATTTTATCTGTCTACCGACATGGGTTATCTGAATTCATTTTATTTGTATTGTATACCGCACAAAAACAAATTTCTGCAAATATTTTTCGGTTAATCCCTGAATACAGACTAAATAACAATGAATGAATGAAAATTTGAGCTAACGCATTGATTGGTTTGAATGGATTCAATAAAAAAAACTACTTGTTGCTGTGAAGAGCCATCTGTTGACGAGTAGTGACAACCAAAAGACAAGGACCCAATTCGTAGTTTACCGGTTCTTTTCATACAACGCCATCTGTTGAGAATTTCGAGCGAGATTACGATTATTAGGTAAAATAAAATTTTGTGTCTGAAGTCGTTAATAAACATTTATCTATCTAACAATGCGGTATGGATGACGATAAGTCCCGTAAAATGTCCAGTCTAGCTGGATCCTCCTCTTGGCCCTTCTCAAAATTGTATTTCTTATACTTTATTTATATTGTAATGTCCTAGGAGACTAGCGACTCCTAAATAAGTTCTTTGAGGCATAGACTAATTTAAAGGTTACCAGGAATAAACAATGCACGTCCAAGAATATTTATTTAGCAACAACTCAGATCACACTAAAAACTTATATACCTATAGATTTTACAAAAAATCAAGTAGGAATCATCGTCCTTTTAAATCTTGGGACCTTGTCTGACTAAGGACCAAATTCACCATGTGAAAACGAATCAAATAACTTTGATTATTGCAGCCGCAGCATTCACATCACATCGCGTTTAGAGAATCAAGTTGTAACTTAACTACTGTGAAAGTTTGATAGACATACCAAACAATAATCAAACAAATATATGTATTTACAAACATTTGTAAAAATATCATAGTTCTTACAAACTATACACTAGCCAAACTCCATGTAGAATGAGAATGTACAAACCGCCTGTAACTAACCTAAGATATACTCAGTTTTCGCGTCTTTTTTACCCTATTTACATTACTTGTTGGTTTGATATCCACTACCATCAATAAACATTGCTCACATCCGAAACTCGACGCCAATTAAGTGCGTTTTATATAGTTATTTATGTCGTGATTTGTTAACAAATATTCTTCATAGTGTTTAGCTAGTGTATAGGAGATGAATCAGTTTTTCTTACAATGAAATTGTAAATACGCCTTTACCCAGCAATGGGTAAAGGCTGCCAATAATGTTAATGAATCAAATATTATTATATTACAGAGATAATTCAGATGTTGATATTTTAAGTAAATTGGAGCATAATAAGAAACTATTTTACATCAGAAGAACTGTAAATATACTTATAAGTTTAAACATCATAATAGGATATGGAATTGTACAAAAAAGTGCAGTTCTAAATTCTAACCATGACATATACATCAAATAACTTAGCACAATAATTCTATGGAGTGAAATGTAAAAGAATGAGCTGTCTTTGTTATTGTAACTAACTACATACACTGGTAGCGATCACACCTAGTATAAAAGCTATCTAAGCCCGCTAGTGGCGTGGTACTCTTAAATAATCAGACAATAACATTTTAATTGACTTTTTTACAGAAATTTAGAACTTTATAGAAATTTATAACAGAAATTATTTTTAGACCTGCTGAATGTCAGATTATCTTTCAGAGCACACCACCCATAGGGACCTACCAGACAGAGAGTGGTCACGCGGTCAAGCGTTGGAGCGTGCTATCTTGCTCTTGAACCCCGCTGTTGAACAGTCTACGGTCGGAATGCCTCCTGTGTGAGTATATCTATGTAACGTAATAGAATACAAAGAAAAGAACGCAAAACTGACCGCTCTGTCTGATAGGTCCCTTAAAAAGCCTCGTTTATGTTACACGTGATTCCACTCCATTCAATTTATAAATATCATTTACACTGGCGCTAGCATCCAAGACGCTCCACGCGTTACCCACATCATATTCATTCACATACTACCTTTTTTGGCTATCTGCGGCCAAGTAAGGAGACAATGCACAATATATTCTACATATTTTGGCTGACTGTGGCCGAATAATTCAGGACAATAATGCTCAATACAGTCTTGTGCCTACTGCACTCTTAGAGGAGATACACAATAGGCGTTTTGTACTGCGCTATTGTACGCGCGTTTTAAAAAACCTTTGGTTCCATACATAACCACCCAAACGCGCCTATGCACGCGCAATATCAAGAAGCGCGCGTTTGGTATACGTATGTACGGGATGTGTTTCCAAAGCGCCCGCTCGAAAACGCCTAACGTATACTTGCTCTTACAATAAGAATAATCATCAGCACAGGATGTTGATGATTATTCTACCATCTACAAAAGATGATTTAGAGGTAGCATCATTCAGGTGCCACCAACCTTCTGCCACAATAAGAATACCTATAATACAAAACAGTTGATTCAGAACTGCCCTCTCTGGAAGCCTAACCCCACCCCTCTCATGGTGTGTGTGGTTGCTCTGGCGACTTCGTACTGCGCTTGCATCGCCTGGAAGAGTTCTTCTTGCTTCTTGATGGGGTCTGCTGTTTCGGGGACTGGCTCGGGTTTCACAGCCCCTGGAAATATACAGGATTGATTAAACAAGTTCAGATCAGCCCCTGAACCAAGATAGACCAGACCACATGCCAGTGTGGCCATAGACTGTCGATAAGGCTAGCACAGGATAAGGCTGGCGTATTGATCTCCATAATGATAATATCCTTTTTAAAATAATTGAAAAAAGGAGGACATTATTATGGGCTATGGGTACATATTTTTATTTATGTTATTTTTCCACAATCGTAAAGAGCATGATCCCGAGGTGGTCACATTACATGTTTTTTTGGAGGGATTACTATTTATTCTACATACTTTAAAAAAAAAAAAAAGTAAAAATAAGGAATTCCAAAAATCATAAATAAAATGTCCTCTATTCCTTTAGGCTTACAAAAGACTATTATCAATTTCATCAGATTAAAATTCTGTGTTTAACTTTTCAAAAAAATTAAATTATTTCATTAAATTATTTCAAACTGGTTTCAGCTTATATCTGTGAATGTCAGTAATAATGTCTTTAACAGGGATTGTTATTTCTATTGTCAACATGGAGGTGGATAAACATCGCCGTGTACTCACCAGGTTCCTTGATGCCCATGAGCCTCATGAACTTGGAGACCTGTTTCCCGTCGTTGTCCTGCGCAAACCGCGTCCCGCTCCATTTAGCTGCTTCTTCTGTCTCATTCTTGGCTTTGTTTGACCATAGCAGCTTGCGTTTTTGGACCTGAGAAATGAGATAGTATTGTTGGTAATTATTTTCATTGGTAAGGAGAGATGAGGTGCGTGTATTGTCAAGATGGACAGAAAACACTATTAAATCGTTCAAAGCAGAAAACAATACAAAAAGAATACTAGGAAAACTTAGAATAGAGGAACCCATTTAAGACTCATTTATTGATGCCACTTTGTGCTTTATTTAGACTCATAACTTTGAAAAGAATTACAGGGAACTAGTGAACTGAACGTGTTTGGTACATTTCATGCAACAAATTTAGTAACTTTAAACTTATTTTTCAATCCTAAACATAAGCCTGTAATCTCGATGTTGGAAAACGTCCGGGATCGTATCCTCTACACATACCTGGTCCAGTATCCTATGCGAGCTCATGGCTCCTTGGTTAAAGTAAGTGGTCCGTCCCTGCGGTACAGCATCCGACGCGGCGGCGCGCAGCTGCTGCGCCGTGGCCATGGAACCGTCCGGAGTCTTGATCTGGAGGCCCATCTTCTCCATCACTTCCAGCTTCTTGTTCACTTTGTATGAGGGTCTGTAGTCGGACGGCGAGCGGCGGTCGGCTGAACTGCTGTGGAAATTAAGTTCTTGTATAACCTGTGGGGCTACCATGCTATTTAACACAACGAAACGCAGTTTATCAGCGTTATTACTGTAATTTTAGCGCGATTAAGGCGCCTTTTCAATAGTTTTTCGCGTTAGCCCCCCTGCATACCTACAGAATGGGATGGAGACTGACGTCATTGACGTGCTGTCCCGCTCAGCTGTGCAATAGAGAAGACGAGCGTTTCTTCTGTAAATTGTAATTGTTTACCTTTATATCATGTGCTGCAGTGTCAAATAAATGCATTATCTATGTATCTAAATTCCAAAGTGTTCCCTGTCCAGACGATAGAAGCGCTCTGTACCTAATCCCATAGAAAAAGGAGACGTCACAACGACGACGCGACGACGTCTCGATCGTCAACTGAACGTTCTAAGCTCTCCATATTATAAATTTCTAGCTGCGCCCCGCCGCTTCGCTCGCCTGGAAATCTATATGTCGAATGGTTTATAAACCTTCTTCTTGAATATCTCTATCTATTAAAAAAACGCCATCATAATCCGTTGCGTTGTTTTAAAGATCTAAGCATACATAGGGACAGACAGATGTAGTGACAAGCTTTGTTGTTGGAGCAATATGGATCTACCATTGATCCATGATTCCTTTATTTACCTGGAGGAGTGTGAGGAGGTGGCGGGTGCGCCGCGCGAGCGCGATCTCTCGCGACGTTCTGAGCTGTACTTGTGACTGGATCTGAAACACAAGTACTTTTACATTACAATACAATACAAAACATACTTTATTGTACCCCAGATACAGATCATTATAAATAGACATTACATGCGACAAGTACAATGGGCCGCCTTATAAGGCGCTTAGAAGCGATCTCTGCCAGGCAACATTATTATTTACAATATATGTATAATAATAGCTGCGCCCCGCAGTTTCAACCGCGTGGTGATAGATATTTTGAATAATATACAATATATCTTTATAAATTGTAGCCTATGTGTTATTCTGATGTATTAGCTATATTAGTGTAAAGTTTCATTAAAATCCATTCAATCGTTTTTACGTGAAAGAGTAACAAACATCCATCCATACTTACAAACTTTCGCGTTTATAATATTACTTTATGGCCCGAGATCATGGTAAATGAGAGACATAATAATATTCTTTATTCAGACACGAGATCTTAAAAGCTATATTTTTTTTTTTTATTTGTTGCAAACTAGTAGGACTCATCAGACCACTGGATCTGTAAGTACGCTAGTTTGCGGTTACTCTTAAAATCCATAAAAACTGTTGCTATAAATGCAACATCATTTTTGACATCATACAAGAATTTTACTATTAATTGGTATTATTACTTCCAATAATAATAACAACACCCACACACACACACACACACACTCATAACAGAAACACACAACAAATTATAAAACATAAATCACTTTTTTTTTTTTTTCTTTTTTCTCAACAAGCACACAAGCACAACAAGCAAGCTATATAATATAACACGGCAAGTGATTTGATTTGACTACTTGTACCGAAAAACTTAAAATAGTGTAAACATACCGGCATTTACGTTGGGTTTCAGTTTTTGTACAAAAGATCAAATTTTCGATCGTACACACAATTGTTCCGAGGCGGGAATCGAACCCGCAACCTGCGTCGCGGGCGGACCTTCGCCCACCGCGCCACATAGGTCGTCGAATCTATACATCTAAAATCTATATATACAATATACAGTAGGGCTGTATATCAATACATACTAATATTATAAAGAGGAAATGATTGATTTTTTGTTTGTTTATAATGTAAAGGCTCCGAAACTATTCTACCAATTTGACAAAATTCTTTCACCGTTGGGAAGCTACACTATCCGCGGTGAACATAGGCTATATTATATTTTCAAAAAAGTTAGGGATCCGTACTAAAACCGTGCGAAGCCGGGAAGGTCCGCTAGTAATATATATAATGAAAACTCACCTCTTCTCCTCAGAGTGGCGGCTGGTCCTGTGGTCGCGGTCGCGGTCCCTCTCGCGCTCTCGGTCGCGCCGGTCGAATCTGGAACATTTACAGCCAAGCTTCAGCGATGTGACTCGGACGGGCTAGATGCCCCTATACAGCTTTATTATATGTATTTTTCGTGTTTTGGCGCGTTGTCGTAGCCTTAGCATAATTAGGGCTAATTTAGGCTGGTTTTATGTTCAAGCCGCTGGGCAGCGCGCTGTTAACGTTTACAGAACGGCGCTGCTCAAGCGCGCGAGTTTGATACGCAACTACTACCCCCATACATCTCCGAACGCGCGCGCTCCAATGGCGCTACCGAAACACGTAACAATAAAACCAGCTTTAGGCTGCTGGTGAATAAGAAATACCTGGGTGACACAGCATCTCTTGCATCATGTGACTTGTCCGTGAACTTGAGATCCATGAGCGCGGGCGGCTTGTCAGGGAGCGCCTCGTCCGGACGGTCGCCGAGCAAACCTCGCCGGGAGCCCGTGTCTTGACCGCGATTGTCCGGTTTATCGCCACTGTCGATGGGTTTGTTTACTTTAGCATGACTCTTTTAGTATTAATATGGATCAGTACACACAAGATAGATTTTTGCAACAGTCTGCAGTTGCAGCAAATGTAAAGTGTGAAGAAGACCCATCAAGACAACATGCATTTTCCAATTCTAATCTTTATGTGAAATCTGAAAACCAGCATAGACTGAGTTTGACCCTTTTTGTTGAGCAGGCTAGCACAGAAGCTATTTACTATTTCTCTGTAGATTTATTTATTTTTGTGTAGTTAGTGCGTACCTATTATTATTATTTGTGTACACACCAGTATGTACACACTAGTGTACGAAACCTGTTTTTTGCCAAACTAGCTGTTTCCCGAATTATCACTACAGATGTGAAATTCGAATTAAACATTTCTAGGGGCATAAAGAGAATATAGTATAGAGGCTATGTCACCCTGGGATAGTGTAGCTTCCCATGGGTGAAATATTTTTTTTAATAAATCCATTCGTTTCGGAGCCTATGCAAAACAAATTAATCTTTCCTCTTTATAATATTATCATCATCATCATCATCATCATCAGCCTATATCAGTCCACTGCTGGACATACGCCTCCCCCATTGCGCCCTGTCTTCAGCTTGCCGCATCCAGCATCTACCTGCAGATATAATAATAATATTATAGTATAGATAAATGTATCTTTATCTATATGAAACAAGTTATACCGGTATCTGTCATCGCGCCTGGGCGAGCGCCGGATCTCGCGCTCGTGCTTGTTTTTGGGCGGCGTGTCGCGGCGGCGGCGCTCCTCACGGCGCTCCTCACGGTTTTCTGATGGACAACAAAATATATCACATTCATAAACATCAATATTATGATCTTACTAGTTTCTGTCCGCAGCTTCACACAAGTGTTTTTTATATGGAAACATTTTAAGGTTAATTCTATCCCATCCCATAATATATATTATGCCATAATAAAAATAACTAATATTTTATATCAGTTATTTCTGATATTTTATATCAGTTATTTCTGATATTTTATATCAGTTATTTCTGATATTTTATATCAGTTATTTTTGGGATAATAAGTTTGTGTGTGCTATGTTTTATTACAGGCCCAGAACTACAAATATGCGAAATTTCAGCCCAATCCATTCAGTTACATGCTAATAACATGCATGTAGTGTAGAGGTAAACAACATCAATACATTGCGTTTATATTAGTTTGATTAGAGTGAAATGCAAAGACCTATCTTCGCATTTCACTCTAATCTAGGTTAGGGTGGTTATTAGTGAATTATGAGACATGTGCAAGAAAAGAGTTTGTGAGACGATGACTGATGGAGTCAAATGGAATATGCAGTTAATGCAGTTCACCTTCAGCCTGGATGGAGCTTGAAGTAGCCAAGTGCGTCATAGGACATGAGTGTTAAACCATTAATGCTTACCCAACCGAAGGTAGGTTAGGTGGAAAGGGCAAGAGAATGTAAAGACAATCAATGTTCTTACCAGAATTCTTTTTCTCCTCTCTGTAGTTAGGTCGGTAAGGTGCTGGCTCGGCTTGCGGCAGCTCTGGCTCCGACTCAGCGCCCTGGGAGTCCTGCAGATAGACATTATTGACATAAACAGTGTTGCCAATATTACTACAGTGAGTCACCAGCAGGTTTGATTGTATAATGGTAATTTGATGTGCTGTATCACATAATTTGATATTGATTGTAAAAGCATACAAAATTTAGTATCAGAATAATTTTGTTTTTTTAATGATGGTTGAACTATAACGGAAAGGCAAGTGTACCTACCCAAAATAGATTTTCATACAATAATCAAGAGTATAGAGTTATAAAAACACATCTATCAGTTTTATAATTAGTTATTTACTTACCTTTTATTTATTCAAGCTTGATGGGCTCCATAACAATATATTTTTACCAATAATTTATGAGATAGGCCTGCCTTTCAGGACTTCAGGCGCCTAAGGATTGACTAAGAAGTAACCAGTACCCACACCAATATTCAGGGAATTTATATTGCAGTTAGTTTACTAGAGTCATTATTACCATTATTCCTCCTTACAGCTAGATCTACTTACATGTGAATGAAGCCTATGTCATTGTACAGGCAGTGCGCAACCATGATGGATGTCTTGAAGGCTCGGCTCGCTCACGTGGGGTATTTGACTTTTGTTTTGTGTCAATTTATAAATGGGTAACCATATAAAATAAAAGTGTTAATATCATCGTTGAAAACAGTACAACGGATATGGGGCTATTTTAATTTTGATACATTTAATATACGAAAATAGAATATTTATTCTGTGCAATATTTTTAATGTAACAGCTAAGTACTTTTACTTTATTTATTGGTAGAATAAGTATATAAGTTTCCAAGAGGTACAGAGATCGAAATTAGGTTGGGATACTGATTTTATGATGTAATTACCTCACTCATGTCCATGTTCACATCGTCGTAATTTGTGTCATCGTCCCGGCGACGCGAGCTTCCGCCGTGGCCGCCGTAGCCCCCACCTCCCTACAATATCATTCTATTGTCAAGCAAGAATGCAGATTAATATTTGTACTTAAAACCATCATAAAATGTATCAAATTGCAAGTATCTCATGCGGAAAATTATCAAATTCAAGGACGCCAGGCTCGAAACTTACCGATGCATTATGGCTCCCATAGCGTTCCTCAACTTCATCCTCGCTTCCGTAGCCAATCAGGGAATCCATTTTTGGTATCAGTTTTAGTTGAATATTCTGTATCTTCCAGGAAATTATCAGAAAAACAAACAACACCACGAACACGAAAATGCAAAATTCAATATGGCGGCGAACCGTGGGTACTGGGTTGAGGTTGGGTGGGTGGTTCTCTTCTCTCTCTTCTCCTCTATTTGCCCATAGACAAACACCGATTCTAGAACTACGAATGAATGATTGAATGAAATTGATCAGAATAGGAAAAATTATGTTACATGTTCGGATATATTTTTTGATTTCACTGTAGCTTTTTGCAAAAAAATTGCCAAACTTGCAGTAAATATTATTATCAAACCAGATATACGATGTTTTTTTGTATTTTCATGCAAAGGCACACCATAGTGTGTTAATGTAAATTTGTACTCATCATTTTATTGAATCTTGCATGTAATGCTGATGTGTGTGTATCCGAACCTACAATTCTTTTGTCTCTGATTTTTTTCAATATGGCGGAATCATTGACCGCCGTTCGGACGTCTGTCTTATTTCTAATTGAAAAATTGTTTCATTCGTGTTAAAAAATAGTAAATGTTTGTAAAAAAGTAATTTATGAAGTGTGTGTATCTTACTGTGTTGAATACTGATTGATTTAAATAGATTCCAGCTCTCGTAAACAGCGAAAAAAATGGTAATGATAGTTTTTTGTTTTGATACTTTTTACAAACTTTACTTCTTTTGAATTTGTGTTTTTTTCAGTAATTCCAGGGTTATTTGTCCTATTCCAATGTATTTTGGAAATATCTTCAACGTAGGTATGATGTAGGGTCTCAAAAACGTGATTTTTTTCGTTTTTTTTCTTTGTTTTCAAGTTTATAACCAAAAAAATGTGTCGTAATGTGGTGTCGTTCTCACATGTTTTATTTTATCACTAGGTTTCTTCCCAGAAGGAACTATTTCTTTGTGCTACCGATGAGTTAATTATGCAAGCTGGGTGTGGCTGTATCGATTTTCTCGGTAGCGTCTAGGCGTAAGCTTAGAATACGTCTTGAACTTGGTGCAGTGTGCCTGATGTAGGCATGTATTACAATGCGGTTTTCGTCTTGAAAGCTTCGGTTTTCGCTTTTGTACGAGACCTTGGGTGTACTAAATATCTTTAATTAGCATTGTCATGGTTTTCTTTATGCAAAAATGCCCTAAATTGAAGAATTGAGTGTCAAAATGCATATCAAGGTGGCACATCATGAGTTATCACAGGGGGAGTAAAAATGCAATAAAATTGCATTATAAAACCATGTTATCGCTTGTATAAGTTTATGTGCCTTGTATTGGGCTTGGCAATTCTAGAAAATGGTCTTGAAAATTCTGAATATCATGCCAAAATTCCAAATTTTGTCTAGATATCAAAACTTGTATGAAGTATTTTATTCTTATTAGAATTTTGTGAGACACCTTATCTTCTTGATACCTTAAGAGCCAACAGTGTAATCCAGTTATGTCTTACTTAGCCTTCCTTTTAAGTCCATACCTACTTTGTTTTATGAATATTGTCTACGTTTCAAAAGTCATGATTCTGTTTGTTAACTTATTTAGGATCGATTATTAGGTTCTAAAATAAAACACATGTCAGATTAATTGCATGTATTTAATCAATCACCTTAGAAATAAAGTACTGATTATTCACTGTATATTTTCTTTTCTCCATGTAGTCTAAACGAAAGGTCTATGGAGATGATGAAGATAACCCACCATCGGAGTCTGGCTCAGACTTCGATGATGATGATGATCCTGACAACTTAGAAGTACCAGGTATGGATTGGATTATTTTATTACCAACTAAGGATTATAAAAAAAGTTACCAAACCTTTTTTTATTATCCTTAGGGAAATGCGCACGCATATGCCATGGGGGTACAGTATGATTATGTGGGAGTCTAAACCCACTAAAACCCTGAGGGTTTTTCCGCCTCTGCCCCTTGTGGTGGGAACCAGACATTCAGTCCCTATTGCACGATAAGTCAACCTGCCCCAATAGAATAAGAACATCAAATAAATTTGTATCTGATAATCTTTTATAAAAATCTATTGCTGTCTGTTAGTCTCGCTAAAACTCGAGAACGGCTGGGCCGATTTAGCTGATTTTGGTTTTGAAATGTTTGTCGTAGTCCAGGAAAGGTTTAAATAGTGAGAAAACATGGTAAAATTGCGGAGAAATTTCCACGCGGGTGAAGCTACGGGGCGCAGCTAGTATGATATAAACAAAAATATTGCATAGTGGATTCACCATTCAACTAGCTTTATCTGTCAGCTTCTGCTGGCGATTTTCCGGGATAAACAGTAGCCTATGTCGTTCCCTGGGATACCATCATTCAACTTGCCAAATTGCATTAAAATCTGTTCAGCTATTGGAGGATTGGTTGGCAGAGTTACTGTCGAGTTTGTAACATTAGAACCCGCCACCTCCTACTTCGCAGGCGGGCCTACGCCCACCGCGCCACAGAGGTCCTCAAATACGGGCCTTGATCACTAACTTTGTAACACATCAATTAAGTATTACATAATTGATGTGCTTCTCTTTGACAGGTGGAGGCAAAACTCTGGCCGCAGCAGCTCAGATGGTGCCCCCCAAAGTTACAGTCACATCTAAACCAGCCGCGCATGTCATTGTCAGGCCTACCACTAACCCCCTTGCTGGTAAGTCCGCTCAAAATCTGTTATTGGTGCAGCAAGTAACCTATTATGAATGGTCTCCAATGCAGGAACTAATCTAATCACGTCACGTCTTACTTAGATCTTTAAAACTATGCAACAGGTTTTAATGCAGTTTTTTTAAAATAAATAGGGTGATTCAAGAGGAAGTTTGACACATAGATTTCCACGCGGGCGAAGCCACGGGGCGCAGCGAGTCTAACTATAAGTCCAGTTTTTAAATCATAGCAGTAACAAAGTATTGATACTTCATAATTTAACCCATTTGACGCTGCGCTGCCACATTTTTGTGCAGCAAATGAATAAATATGAGTCATACATAACGACTGGCAATTAGGTAGATAAACATGGTCTGAAATATCTATGGACTTGACTCCACAGATATTTCATCACAGAGGTTATTATTATTCTATACCTCTTTATGTGCAAAGTAATGCAAGCTGGCAAAGTCAAACGATATAAGGTATCTTTCAAATAGATGCATACATGTGGAGGCCTTAGTAAGCGTGGTGTGTGCAAGCTCAGCGCATTCCTACCATATGGATGCCTGTTACCACATCAATGTTACTAAATTCCCTAGCACAACGCAACAAAAGAAATAACAGAATAATCAGGCTTGATGACTTGCTGATGACAGTTATGGAATTATGCTCTTGATCGATAAGACCGCCAATTGTATCTAGTTTCTTAAGGGGCCTCCGGAGGGACGAATTCTTCATACAAACGTAATACCAAAATTATTTCTAATTCAAGCATATTTCCACTATAATATTGCATTATTTGTGTTAAAATAGTATTTATCTAGGTTCCCAAATAGTTTTTTTTTTTCGAAATACCTAAAATGAAATGATAGCCAATCTCATTTTGCACATTTTTATGCGAAAATGGACAAGTTTTCTTGCTATATGTTTCGTATTAAAAACATCAATATCTTACGTTTTAATTATTAAGGAACATAGCTTATATTGTCTAGTTACAGAATAACAATACTTTGTGAAGAATACAAAAAGTTTTCAGTCATAATTTTTGGTATTACGGAACAAACCAAATTTTTAACGGCTACTATTGCTATCGCGCACGCATGGGGCGCGGCGCAAGGGTTAAACAGGGACAGCGATATTCGGAGCGATTTTTGCAAGCGAGGGTCACCGGACCCTTAAGTTTTTATTTTACATTGTTCTAGTATCTAAGTGTGCAATCAATAATTACCTATCTACAATAAACCACCATTCTATAACAGACATATTTATAATACATGCATTTTAATAAAATTGATAGATAGATAGAAAACTCTGTATTATATACCACACAAAACAGAAAACAATACATAAATACAAATACTTAGAATAGAGGAAGTAACCTTCGGATAAACTGGGCATGAAGGAACGATATAGATGGTGACACTTTAATATTTATTTAGATAATAATACTACAACTAACTACATTTCAAAAAATATAATAAACTTACATAGACCACAGATAAGGCTCAACTCACACCAAAAGAGCGTCGAAGCGCAGCGCAGTTTCAGTGTCATATGAATTTTAACTTTATTTTCATTACAATAAAACTTATTATCGAACGAGTCGCGCGGATGCCCGCGGCGCCGCGGGAATTCCAGCGAATTCGACTCGTTCGAGTTTCTCATGCGATAATAAGTTTTATTGTAATGAAAATAAAGTTAAAATTCATATGACACTGAAACTGCGCTGCGCTTCGACGCTCTTTTGGTGTGAGTTGAGCCTAAGGCTATCAAACTTTTGATATGGTTGTATTATTGATCGAGGGATAAATAATGCAAAATACTCCATTCATTCAAACATTAAATAACATCTAAACGAAAATAAATACAATTTCAGAAATTAAATTAAATTACAAGTAGACAAAAACGTACTTATTTTTATACTTACTTTGTTGATCGAAGGGATAAATAATGCAAAAGTACTTTAAAAAACTCCTTTCAATCAAACATTCAATCATCTAAAATAAAATAAATACAATTTCAGAAATTAAATAACAAGTAAGTATGTACGTAGCTAACCCCTGGATACTCAAACGCGTCTCAGTGACGAATTCTTGACAGATTTTTATTGAAAACTGTCAATAAATCGCGACTTGAGACAAGCTTAAATCCACTTATTTTTAATCCTTAATTATTTGCCTACAGCGGCATCAGGCATGGCATTTGGACAGGCCAGCAACCCTAAACCAATCCGCATACCAGCCAGCTCTCTAAACAAGTCGATCAACCTCGGCAACATTAACAACCTCGGCAACCTGGGCAATATCGGCAACCTCGGGAATATCGGCAACCTTGGCAACCTGGGAAACTTCGGTAACCTCGCCGGGATGGGCCGCGGCGGCGCTCCCATTCGCCCCACGGGAGGCAAGGGTAAGTAACTTATCTTTATACCTACCTACTCTGAATTTTACTTTTATTAACAATTCGTGTTTATTCATTTCCATCGTAGGTACACATGTTACACTTGATGTCGTTAAGTTCTATAAGCATAAAAACTATATAACAATTATATTATATAAGTAACACACATTAATTTTGACATAGGAGACACCATAAGGGATTGCGTTAAAGACAAAGCAGACGGACATGCCTTCTTTAAAAATTTAATAAAAGATTCAACGAAATTTATCACAGTAAAATAATAATTAATTAATTAAAGTGTTTATAACGATCATGGTTATTCCATCCATCGGCCCCTAAGAAGTTATATATACTACACGACATGACGTTACATCATAAAGCGCGCAAGTTATTAACCGTTAAAAAACATAGGTCCCATACCTTATCATGATAAACAAACATCCCGTTAGTAGTTTGTTATAGCCGTAGAGGCTGCGGGGTAAGAATCGACCCGTGCATGTCGTTAGAGTCGACTAAGGGAACCTACAGGAGGACGGAGAGCAGCTTGGCAGCTTGTTAGTTGTATGTGTGTGTTATTAGTACCAAATAAATAGAATAGAAAAAACATTTATTTAGACACACAAAATACAGGCATAGAAGTAAACAAACAAAGAAGAAGTTTATCATGGGGGTAAACGACACAAATAGGTGATATTAGGACTAAAATAAGACTACCTCCATGACCCTGCGCCGAAATAGGGGTTGGCTCAGCGTGTGCTGAACATTATTTTATTCAGCGCTGTTTTTCAGCCAAAGACCTTAATTACTAGTTGAAGTCACGGACGACAATGTTATAAATGTTGTAAATGTTTTGTCTATCTATCAGCCTCGATAGACGAAAATGTTACTATTTCTAGGGATAACTTATTGACTTTTCGTATAACAGAACAGACTGTGCTGTATAATTTATTAGGGTTTTGGTGTAAACTGGCTGAATTGTGAAGCGATCCGGTGAAAATATCGAAAAAAATAATATTCCTATTGCAAACTGGCCCACCCCACGCCGCGTCAAGTTGAGTTAGATGAAAACAATGTATGTCAGAATTAATCATATTAAACCGCTCTGCTAGCCGTACAAATTCAATTCAATTTATTTATTTCAGCTTCACAAAGTACATACATGTTACAGTCATAGTTAGAACAACGAGACTTACGAAACTGACGAACTTACAAAGCGGGTTGTTCCTAGAATTACTAAATCCCAACTATCGTGCTAAATCTCGAACACAGCATCTTAACAATCGCAGAGAATAGCAATGCATAGATCACTCGCATTCACCGTGCCCAATAATAACTTGATCAGCAGATATCGATCGGGCACAGATTTCCGGGAGCGTCGTGCCTGAGCCTATGTATTCCTCCCCTTACCGTAATCTGAACTAAGCTCGAGGCAGCGGGGGATTTAAGCTAGTTATTGCAAGAGCTTGTGTTTGATATTTGAACAAATATTATGTTAATAAAAGCACTAGTACAACGGGAATTAAACGCCATAAATACCCGTTGCATTAGTTATAGACAAGGCGCTATGGAGCTCATTCCCAGCGTTTGTCCAGCTGTGGACTGCTATAGGCTGATGATGATGATGTATTAGTTATTCTTATAACTTTATTGCTTATAATTATTTGAATAAATGATAATGAAATCAATATAAAGCATAGATATCATATGTAGTTCATTTATTAATAACTCTTGGTTACAGGTCGCATATTACAATATGCAATATGTAAAAAACTACATACATAATAAACAAAAATACATTATAAATGACATTACATATAACTTTTAAAATCATAAATTCATTATAATCGTATATCAAATCCTATTAGAATTCATTGAGGCTTCAAAATAAGGTACATGTTTACCGTCCTCGTGCGAAATTCTGGAAAATATGAGTGTTATTGATTGAGACAGATCTGTTTTGGCGCCGTAGACTGAAGGTCAATGAAATATGTAGGAGTCAGGTTAGACAGCCGTGGTGGGCGTACTAAGGATTAAGTATCAGGGGTAGCTGAAATGCGCGTCACGGAATTTGTTGATGTAGAGATAGGGACTATTCTAAGTATATTCAATTCTATTTATAAGGTTTATTTCAGACTTCATTTATAGTACAGAAACAATAATTAAAGTGTCCATATTCGAGCCTAATTATATAAAATAAAAATTTAACTCTAAATTAAAGTTAAAGTATATAGACAAGCTGTCGTCTTGTACGACAGCTACATTATTGTCGTCTTGTACCACAGAAGAAAGCTGTAATTTTATTTATTTCGTTACAAATTTAGCACGGAAATATTTTTTATTCAGTGAGTAGTTTACGCTATCAGCGCGGCCTCAGCGGTGTGGCCAGCATGTCTTCTTCAATGTGTTTAATGTATGGTACATAAAATAATTCGCGCATTTAATTGTGTTAAATAATATAATAATTGATGGAATAGGTTTGGTTGTTATGATTTTTGGCATCTTTGCAGTGATAAGTTGTTATTTTAGCACCTAAGCAGTGATTGATTTATTCTAGCGATGAGCGCGGGCCCCGTGGCGGTACCGCCGCAGTACGCGGCAAGCTCATCCGCCGCCTTCAACGCCGCCTCTCTGTTCGCCCAGAGTGAGTCGAGCCCCCGACCCGTCCTGCATACATCCCTGCATGTTCTGTATGATCACACTATTGATTGTAATCCTATCTTGGACGTTTCGTAATAGATTTGTCTCCTTTTTGACAAAAATATAAGGATATTCTTTATCTGACTGATGATTGAAGAGGAAAGACAACTATTTTTATGTAACGTCTAAGTCACATAATCAAATCTATTATCTGTGGTCATACAGAATCATCTGTCCATGTAGTTTAGTGAGTTTTCGAATTATTGTCTTGTTTTTAGATTTTCTTGTTCCCTTATCCGTCCTTGATTACATACCTGTAGTTGCTACTGTCGGCATGAGCTGTTTGATATCGTGATTTAATTCTTGAATATGGTTTAATCTTACTAGTTTTCATATATTTTGGTTTCGTTGAAATTCCTGTAGCTTAGAAACGTTCCTATAACTGAATGGTATATAATTTCTGTACTATATCAGTACCCCTTCTCGACCTGTCCTTAAGTACATTCCTGTGGTTCTTTCTTCATATTATTTATTCTTTGATATCTTTTTTTAATCTCTATTATTTTGGCTGAACAATGATTGCGTAGATCGTTATCTAACATAGAGCTTTTCTAAACTAATTTCTTTCTAAGCAGAATATTGTTATTAGTTATGTTATTTATAATGAATGATGTTGGCGATTTATCGCCATTCTAGTCTTGTATCATTTATTTAGTATCATCAGATTGAAATTAATTTAATCTAAAATTGCTACGTACCAGTTAAAACGAATTTGGCGTGTTATTCATGAAATTTACGATATAAATGATTATTGATTTTATTGAAATGCACCTTTAAAATGGGCAAAAGTAGAGACTGATTATTTAAAAAAAAACCACATAACATCATTTAGCCTCGAAATAAGCAGATTCGTGTAAGAAGAGATTCATCAAAATCCATAGTTTGAAATATATTGGAAATATTATTTTTGTATCACTTATAAAACTTAAATTAGATAGCAATGGTTATATCCTGGTGAATCTCTCCTATTTCTTTATCTGTTATATTCGGTTCAACTCTCCTTACTTTTATTTATTATTTTTCCTGTGCAAGTGGAATGAACCTCATAAGGAAGGAATCCGTAAATTTTGAGAGTTTACGATAAAATTTGCGCCTTGAAATTCGGCAAAAGTCCCGTAATAGGTCTTTTAAACCAGTGGCGTAACTGTATTTTTATTTACTACCAATAATAATAGTAATTTTTATTTTATAACGGGCCCCCAGCCGGAAGGGGCCCCCCATTACCCATTTCACAGTAGTTGGGATACTCCTTCCCAACATTTATTATTATTACACGTTAAATAGATAAAAAAATAGATTTGTCTTTAATTGAACTTTTTGTAAATAAATTAAAGACAATTATGTTTTTTTACTGTGTGATAATAATAAATGTTGAAAGTTGGGATTCTCCTCTGACCGGGGGCCCCTTCCGGCTGGGGGACCGTGGCATTTTGCCGACTTGCAACCCTGTAGTTACGCCACTGTTATCAACTGGCTTTTCAGAGATGTTTGATATGTAAACGTTCTCCACGGAAGACCAGCGCTATGGTACGATCTGCTCTACCATAGCACATGCTGAGTGGAGACCGATTTTGTCAGTTCCTCTGTTAATCTGAGTTTAATTTAAGAGTATGTATACTATAATTCGTCTCTATTCTGACAAAAAAAATCTTTTTACTTGACTATAATATTATAATATTTATCTTGCATGTTTTCAGTGGAAATGGCTGGCCTTCCCGGCATGAACTCGTACATAATGCAGAACTTGAACCAGCTGCTCGCGGGCGGCATGGGCGGTCCGCTCGCCGGCATGCTCGGACAGTTCAACTTGGCGCCCGCCTGGGGGCAGGCCAAGCCTAACATGTGGCATCAGGACAAGGTAATATCACGCACCATCATATTATTGTTATCACTACTTTGTATTAATAAAATATACAGTGAAAAACCTTAGAAATAATGTATATATTTTATTTTTAGTAAAAGTGAACCGGCTAGATCGCGCTGACGAGAACGGACAGGTGCATTGCTCTTTAGGTTGCAGTGAAAAAGTTGTGTTGAGCTCGTTATAACGGATAGTTGTCTTTGCTATTATATATTCTTTATAGTTTATAAATTCCTCGTAGATTTGGCAAAGAGGAGAGCTAGGAAAAATGGAACAAGAACCGGAAGTCAAACAAAATGTTAGAAGCATAGATAACCGAATATCATTGAAATTGACCTATTATTTTTCGTTGTAGATGCCGGGTGACGAAGAGGAGGTCGATGATGAAGAAATGGGAGTGGCTGAAACATACGCCGACTACATGCCAGCCAAGTGTATGTTTTTATATTTATCACATTTTGTTATATTCTATGGTTTCTGTTACCATGGTGTGTATTATAATCTGCTATTTAATCGCATGTTTATCAATGATTTGTTATTTACTTCCAAACTTTAGCCAAGTTTGGAAGTAAAGAACAAGATGTATTGAAGGAAGGATCACAAATCGACAAGTTATGTTAATTCCGTATAAAAAGACGCGGGAACCGAGTGAATCTTAGGACGTATTCCGTTCTTTTGGCTCACTTAGAAAGAATGGTAAATATATCAACCCCATATGTTGCACACGTTACTAACGTTCATTTCAATTTTATTGTTTTACAATTTCATGTCATGGGGTATTTAATACTCGCAGTGCCTTCAGTTATTCCGTGATAACGGCGCATAAAAATGTGCCGAAATATTGAAAATATCAAATCATAGTCAATATCCCGTTAGAAACGACTTTTGTGTTAATAACCATGATAGTTTCAAAATTTTTATTATTGTTTTTAACTTTGCAGTGAAGATCGGCCGCAAGCACCCTGATCCAGTGGTGGAAACCGCCTCCCTCTCCTCGGTAGAACCAGTCGACGTGACGTACAAACTCAGCTTACCACAAGAGACCATCAACGGCGGCATGATATCAGCCTTACAGTTGGAGGCGGTCGTCTACGCGTGTCAGGCGCACGAGAATATGCTGCCTGATAAGACTAGAGCTGGTTTTCTTATTGGTTAGTATACAAACTCCTTTATTCATTAAAAAATGCTCGTAAGACTGGACCTACGACAAGTTTTATGAACCTACGTTTAATTTTATCGATAAATTACTATGCCAATATTTTTCTCTTCATGATAAAATGACAGCCATTTTTTTTTTCCTTTGCCTCTAAGCACGGACTATATAGCTACACATGTACAGGTCCTAGGAAGACGACGGAGGACTTATTTGATAGCCAATAATCTAGACAATAAAGCAATGGTAACATTGTTGCTTTTACTATTACACTACTACTATAATTACTATTTAAAAATAGAAAAAAAGAGAATTTATAAAACAATTTTTTTTTTTTTTAATTTTTAAAATATTATCAGCCTTTTCGTAAAATCGAAGCTGTCAAGCTACATGTTTTTGATTTCTGAATGAAATACAGAATGTGTGCTTAAGTTAAGAAATAATGACGATTTGAATATGACCCGCTGTACTAGCACCCTATGAAAGGGTGTTATACACCCTTTCATAGGGTGCTAGTACAGCGGCGTTTGACCGAAACCGCTGTACCGCTCCTTAGGAAAGTGCGGCGAGGTGGGGTGCGAGGAAAAATATTTCCGATATTTCCCCCCCATCTCGCCGCTCGCATACCTCAGGCGCGGTACAGCGGTTTCGGTCAAACTATAGTACAGAGCTGACAAAGCACAAAATAGCGCACTTCTCTACTAGTTTTCAACCTCTTTGTTATCAGGTGACGGCGCCGGTGTGGGTAAAGGTCGAACCATCGCGGGTATTATCTACGAGAACTGGATGAAGGGGCGCAAGCGAGCCATCTGGGTGTCTGTGTCCAACGACCTTAAGTACGACGCTGAAAGGGACTTGAGGGACATCGGAGCGGGGAAGATTGAAGTGTACCCACTCAACAAGGTGAGATATAGACCTTACGTAGCGGGGATAAAGTTCAGAAAGAGCGAAAGTCCGCTAATGACTGGGCTGTGGTATTGATTTTATATATAATGGCCGCCAGCGTCAGATAATGCATATTGATATCGATCAGTTGTGCTACCTGCAGATTGTTTGCAACAGCCTGCTATTAGCTCAATACTAGCAATGAAATACTAGCTCTAATTTGTTTTATTTGATTGTAACTTGACTGTCACAACGTGTAGACCTGGATATTTATATATATATATATATATATATAGGCCTCCTCATCGATTTCGATGATGGCGACCCTAGATAATCACGGATTTTTTCTATCATGAGCTCTAATATGGCGCGCTAGACTTCAAGACCTGGATATAAAGAAGTCTATGTTCTATAGGCTTCTATTTATCGCGGAAAAAAGCTCGTATAATACCAGCTCCGCCCCGCGGCTTCGCCCGCGTGGAAATTTATTTGTCAAATGGTTTATGATATAAACCTTCCTCTTAAACTATTCAATTAAAAACAACCGCATCAAATTCCGTTGCGTAGTTTTGAAGATCTAAGCATACATAGGGACAGACAGACAGCGGGAAGCGACTTTTTTATACTATGTTGTGATGCTTGATTACTTATATTCGTTTGTTACGTTCCAGTTCAAATACGCCAAGATCTCGTCTGCAGTGAACGGCAACGTGAAGCGCGGCGTGGTGTTCAGCACGTACTCCGCGCTCATCGGGGAGACCTCCTCCACCAGCACCAAGTACCGCACGAGGCTCAAGCAGCTGCTGCAGTGGTGCGGGGAAGACTTCGATGGATGCGTATCCTTTTACAGAACCACAATACTTACTACCACATTACTAACACACGGAAACAGAAGCTCCTAATTTTCTGGCTGGATATATCATTTTCTTTAAGTTTTTACGGTTCTGTACCCAAAGGGTAAAAATACCTATTACTAAGACTCCGCTGTCCGTCTGTGATACAAATACAAATCTTTTATCATATATTTAGTTAGGTAGTTGAAATAATCACAGATGATGACGAGTCCGACTCTCACTTGGCCGGTTTTTTAATTATAATTGTTGATTGTTTCGTCAAGTATAGACCGATTTCCAAGATTCCTACGTTATTGTATAGAGAATGATCCCGATGTGGTTTAAAAGTTAATAGTAGCGTACAGTTTACATCAAAATGCTATCTAGGTTACAAAACAAATAAAAGTTGAGTAAACTATCTCATTGATGCTAGCAAGACATTACTGTGTAAACATGACCATTATTTATCTTATTCTCTTCAATAATATCCTGAACCAAACCCAGATCGTATTCGACGAGTGCCACAAAGCGAAGAACCTCTGCCCCGTAGGGTCCGGCAAAGCCACCAAGACCGGCCTCACTGCGTTGGAGCTCCAGACGCGCCTGCCCGGAGCCCGAGTGGTGTACGCCTCCGCCACCGGGGCTTCCGAGCCCAGGAACATGGCCTATATGGTGCGCCTCGGGATTTGGGGGGAGGGGACGCCTTTCCCCACCTTTATGGACTTTATTAACGCTGTAGAGAAGAGGTAAGAACAATATACTAAGACCTTCTAGAATGTTCCGAAAACATACATGCAAAACTTAAAACTAGAGAGGTTAGGGCAAAGGCTAACTTAACCACGATAGTCTTTTTTTTCTGTCAATTTAATCTACTCTGTGTAACAATTTATGTTAACTATCTTTATTACATTTGATGATATCAGATAATGCATTCTTATTCGCAAGTTCTACTCTACATTTGGTCCAGATGTTCTGGTAGTTTTCAATGTATAATAAAACTATATATCTATATGTCATTTTTTATTATGTATATCAGTACCACCCATAACACAAGCTCTGCTTAGCTCGGGGCTAGATGATGCTGTGTGGATTGTCCAGCATTATTTAATATAATTACAGGGGCGTAGGCGCAATGGAGATAGTAGCCATGGATATGAAGCTGCGAGGCATGTACATCGCGCGCCAGCTGTCCTTCCACGGCGTCACGTTCAAGATCGAGGAGGTGCCGCTCAGTGAAGCCTTCAAGGAGACTTATGATAAGTCGGTGGCGTTGGTTAGTTTCACTTCTTAGCGTTTTTAATTAATTGATTAATTTTTATTGCTTCCTACTTAATATGTTAAGAATTCAAGGCATTTTGTACGTCCCTTGCGTAACGAATCAAAGCTTGAGCATAGCATTTTCGCTGTGAGATTTTGTAAACTGACCGCTCCGAACTCCAATACATAGTTATAAGAAATTTATTATAAATATTATTATGTGACTTGTAATATTCGTTGTTACCAACAAATTGATTATTCTGCTTATTCCTATCTGCATTACACTGTAATGTAAGTAATTATTTAACTATAGAATATAAAATTATAACATGTTTTTCTTTACCTTAGTGGGTGGAAGCTATGCAGCGCTTCACGGAGGCAGCTGAACTGATCGACGCGGAGTCACGCATGAAGAAGACCATGTGGGGGCAGTTCTGGTCGGCGCACCAGCGGTTCTTCAAGTACCTGTGTATCGCGGCCAAGGTAGGCTGTTTGGGGATTCTAATCTGCATTGAACAGACCCCCTAATTACCCCATTATTAACACGATGTGATTTTTGATTATCACTACATAGTATAAAACAATGTCGCTTCCCGCTGTCTGTATGTCCTATGTATGCTTATAGATCTTTAAAAGAACGTAACGGATTTTGATCCGGTTTTTTGTAATAGAATGAGTGATTCAACAGGATGATTTATAAAGTATTTGACACATAGATTTCCACGTGGTTGAAGCCGCGGGGCGCATGTAGTTCAAAATAAAATACTTTCGTAAAGAACTGTATTTGAAAAAAAAACTTGCACACATAAAGCCGGGTAATTTCCGTAAGTTACGTGCCCTATTTACAAACTTTGATGGTAAAAATCTGTTTTGTACAGGTAAATCACGCCGTGGTAACAGCTCGCGAGGCGGTAAAGTGCGGTAAATGCGTAGTGATCGGTCTGCAAAGTACCGGCGAGGCGCGAACGCTCGACCAGCTCGAGAGAGATGACGGCGAGCTGAGCGACTTTGTGTCCACTGCCAAGTAAGTACTCAATAGGAATATATTGTGAGACGGTAAATTAATTGTGAGGCGGTAAATGCCATGCGTGATAAACTCGTAATTTCCCCAATTACTATACAAGCAGAAATACACACTGAAGAATTCATATTATTGAATCGCTTAATAGGAATCTATCGTGAGACGGTAAATTAATTGTGAGGCGGTAAATGCCATGCATGATATACTCTTAATAACCCCGATTACTATGCAAGTAGAAATACACTCAGATTGAAGTATAATATGATTGAATCTCTCAATGGAATAGGAACCTATCGTGAGATGGTAAAGTAATCATGAGGCGGTTAATTGTGGTCAATGCCATGTATGATATACTCGTATAAACCCATTTATTATCTAAGCAGAAAATACACTGACGACTACTAGTCTACACATTTATGATAGTTTCACAAGCTTTTTAACCAGTGTTCTTCTTCCTCAGAGGCGTGTTCCAGACGCTTGTAGAGAAACACTTCCCCGCGCCCGACAGAGGGCGTATCAACCGCCTACTCGGATTGGAAGGCAAGCCTAAAGCAGCGCCCGTCGTCAACACAGTGCACACAGTTGTCAATAACGGGAATGGCTTGGACGATGATGCCAACACTTCTAAGAGGAAATGTAAGTTTCACTTCATTTTTTGTAAATTCTTGTAAAGAATATTTTTTTACAATTTTTCTACCGTTAAAAATATATCAAAACAGTAGATCACCGACCGCGAAGCTGGGCTCAAGCAGCCGGTGGCTGTTGTGTGCATAAAGATGATGCATTCTTGTTGTACTGACTTCGTTTAGCAACACTTTTCTGCAATTTGTGGCCGAAAAATAAAACTAAGACTTTAGACATTAAGGCTAACGGCAAACGAAGAACCGACAACCACTGGGGTAAACGTGTTCTTGAGTGGAGACCGCGACTCGGCAAATGTAATGTAGGACGCCCTCCGGCCAGGTGGGATGACGTCTTCCGAAAGACTTCAGGCAGATGCTGGATGCGCCAAGCTGAAGACAGGGTGCTATGGCCCTCATTAGGGGAGGCCTATATCCAGCAGTGGACTATTATAGGTTGATGATGTCGCAAGGCTAACGTCGCGCTTCTTGTGTCAGGTAGACCTAACCTTTACGGCTATGCTTAAAATAATATTTTGTTCCAGTGACATCCCGCCAGCAGGCCAACGTGGCGGCGAAGCGAGCGCGGGGCGGCTCCTCCTCGGACGAGTTCGTGCGAGGGTCTGAGGATGAACTGGAGCTGGAGGAGCAGCCGCCTCACAGCGACTCTGACCTGAGCGACTTCAACCCCTTCAGGGGGGGCAGCGACAGTGACGACGGTACGTACTCATGTACTCAGGAAGATATTATCACACTCTAATGAGCCCAGACTCCTAATGTCTCCTACTACCTCTATACTCGTGGAGCTGGCAAGCTATTTACGGTATCAAACAGACTGGCGAGGTCGGACAGGCTCACGCACGTGCTGGGACCCGCGTTGTACAACAATTTAAGCGGAGACTTAAATCGTAATTATTTTCTGCCTGGTACTATTTTTGTTACGAATACATTGTTTTTTTTATCATTTTTATATTTTTTTTATTCTTATTATACAGACCCCTGGATCGGCCGGCAGAAGAAGAAACCGCTCAAGAAGAAGAAGGCGGCGGCTACACCGAAAAAGAAGCCCAACACCACTCAGGATAAGATCGAGAATATGTTCTCGCGCAAGAGCGGGGTGGCGCCGAGTGCGCCCGTCACCGTCACCACCAACACGGGGCAGAGTCTCACGGGCACGCCGGTCGGGACCAACGGACTTTACTTGGGTAAGGGACTTGAAGTTAACACTTTGACCAACGGAATTTACTTGGGTAAGGGAGTTGAAATTAACACTGACCAAAGGACTTTACTTGGGTAAGGGAGTTGAAGTTAACACTTTGACCAACGGAATTTACTTGGGTAAGGGACTTGAAGTTAACACTAGGTGCACTTTCTGGCTCTAGACTGGTGACGCTATATCACTTATTTATTTATTATACGCGGCGTAATTTTAAAGTGTGTGAGAATAATAATTTCAAATTCTCTTAATAATTGCGCCATTCAAACTGAAGCTACTTGCGAAGCAACTCGCTAACCCACACGCCAACCTATGCGTTAGTAATACGCTCGTACCATTATAAATATTCCTAACCTGGCTATAAGTAATTAATAAATAAATAATAAATAATGCTGGTCAATTCACACAGCATTATCTAGCCCCATGGTAAGCAGAGCTTGTATTATGGGTACTAGATAACTGATATACATAATACAAGGCATTACATGGATAGATATTTTTTATTATACATTAAAAACGACCAGAACACCCGGATCCGATATCTGCAGATCGTACACACAATTGTTCCGAGGCAGGAATCAAACCCACAACCCCGCGTCGCAGGCGGACCTTCGCCCAACGCGCCACATCGGTCGTCGCGCCACATAAGTCTTATATAATTATTACCACATTTGTTCTGAGCTTGATCAATAAAAATATCTCTTTCTATTTCTATCTCTAACTTCAATACTCAGGTCCATCCCGCAACCAGCCGCCGCCGCGGTCCGCGATCGAGCGCGCCTGCAGCATGAAGGAGGAACTGCTGACCGCCATCGAGCGGCTCGGCCGCCGCCTGCCGCCCAACACGCTGGACCAGCTCGTGGACGAGCTCGGAGGGACAGAGAACGTGGCCGAGGTAGCTGTTACATACTTACAACATCATCAGCCTATTTTAGTCTACTGCTGGACATAGGCCTCCCCCAATGAGCGCAACAGCGCCCTGTCTTCAGCTGGACGCATCCAGCATCTACCTGCAGTCCTTCGCAGGTCGTCATCCCACCGTTTGCCCCAGCGGTTGTCGTTTCTTCGCGAGATATGGCCGGCCCACTGCCACTTCAGCTTGCTAATTCTTAGAGCTATGTCGATAACTTTGGTTCTCTGTCGGATGTATACGTTACGAATCCTATCCTTCAGAGAAACTCCGAGCATAGCTCTTTCCATAGCTCACTGAGCGACTTAAAACTGGTAGACCAGCCCTATCGTGACTGTCCACGTCTTAGCTCCGTAGATCATACTTACATATTTTGCTCCCAACTCAAAAACTAACAATCTAAAGGTTTCTTATTCGCTTCTTTACTTTAAAAGTACCTTTAAAAGTTTGAAGTGAACAAAAAAATCAAAGTGATCACTTTATTTCCTAGTTTAACTTATGCAATTTGAAATTTGTGACGTGTCCAAGAGTACTGTGAGGTCAAAAGGAAATAAAGCGCTTTGAAGTTTGGTTCATTCATAATACAGAGTCATACGACGATGTGGCGCGGTGGGCGAAGGTCCGCCTGGGATGCAGGAGGTTGCGGGTTGCGGGTTGCCATAACATAAGCTCTGCTTAGCTTGGGGCTAGATAATGCTGAGTGAATTGTAGTAAAAAAAACTATTAAACTACTAAATATATAACCAGTACTATTAAAAAAAAACTCTTCCAGATGACGGGCCGCAAAGGGCGCGTGGTGCAAACAGAAGACGGCCAGATCCAGTACGAGAGCAGATCTGAAAACGACGTTCCTCTGGAGACTCTGAACCTGACGGAGAAGCAACGCTTCATGGACGGGGAGAAGGATGTGGCGATTATATCTGAAGCCGCCTCTAGTGGTATCTCTCTGCAGAGCGATAGGAGGTAATTATATTACCTAGGTAAGGTATTCAATAAGCTTTTAGTATTTATTTGCTTTTATAATTTGTAACTTATAAAAGATAAATATTTCTACTTACTTCAAATAAATATAAAGATCATCCTCACCCAGCTAATACACAGGTCATGTTGTAAAATTACGTGTTTTGTTTCTAGAGCGAGAAACCAAAGACGGCGAGTGCATATAACACTGGAGTTGCCTTGGTCGGCCGACAGAGCTATACAACAGTTTGGTAAGCTAAAAATTTTTCATTTATTTCTACACTTGCGAGCTATAAACTGGAATCACTTCATCGCTGGTTTCTGCAGACCATATTTTACAGTTTCCATGGAATAAACTGCAGATTGGTGTATACCATTTGAAAACACATCATACAATACCCACCCCCATATGCCACTGTTTCTGCTATACAGCATTGTGCGTATCGCTCTCCCGGTCTCCTGTAGACTCTCCGTCGACGGTCGCTGCCATGCAGGCACATCATAGTCTCGTCCGCGAACAAAACGGTTAGATGTCGATTTCGGAGAGAAGTGCTGACAATAAATCGGTCATCTCTCGCCGAAGTGCATCGCTGTCGTCCAGATCCTGGTCTTCGGACTAAGTTTCCAGTCTCTTTAAACCTCTTGTATACTTTGGAGACACAGGACTGGCTCAGATGAAGCTGTCGAGCGATAGTACGCTGAGAGAACCCTTGCTGGATTAGGGTGACGATTTGAGCGGCTTCTATTGGTGTGGTTTCCATTTTCTTGTAATTCCAGTATTTTGAGTGACGTGATATATTGGACTGATGACAAAATTGTATAAATTCCCAGTTTTTATAGGGATTCAGGAGTTTGAAAAAATTGATGTTTCGTTCCAAAAATTTATGTCTATTGTTTTCACGTTCCATGACATATGATGAACATTTTTTTCGCTATGATATCGAAAGAGTTTGAAAGCTAATAAAATTATGTTTAAAATAATATACCACAACCTACAGTTTATTTCATGGAAACTGTAAAATATGGTCTGCGGAAACCAGCGATGAAGTGATTCCAGTTTATAGCTCGCAAGTGTATATTGACTTAAAAAAAAAGTTTAGGAGATTGCCAGTAGAGTAGTCATTCCGGACCAAGGCTTGTAGAGTGCTTAGTCTAAACAATGCGAATCATTTAAATCAAAAATATTAAATCAGCTTAGTTCATAAATTATGGTAACAATTTGCACCTGCGACCAGACTCGATATTTTGCGTTGCTATTTCCATTGCTGGCCGCAAAACCGACCGTAATGGAAATTGCTGGCTCCTTCACGGGTAAGCCCGAAAGGTCGACTTTACTCAAAGAAGGTTGTTAATTAATCACCAGCTATATATATATATTATATTTAAACATTGTGATATTATATAGATACTACTGATATTTTATTATTAAGCGGTCTTATTAGCTCAGCTTATCATGGTGCCAGTTAATGTATAAAACGACTATTTTTTTCTAAAAGCAAACTAATACCTCTATTGTCCTGTTCAATAATTTTATTTATTTATTATTATTTTAAGCCATTATTGTCCCACTGCTGGGCAAAGGCCTCCCTTTTCTGCTTCCACTCCTCGCGATCCAACGCTGTAACAGGCCATGATGAAAGTTCAATAATATGTTATATATTTTGTCCCCAGGTCGCACCCACCGATCCAACCAAGTAAACGCGCCAGAATACATATTCCTTATCTCGGACCTGGCCGGCGAGCGGCGCTTCGCCTCCACGGTCGCCAAGCGGCTGGAGTCCCTCGGGGCATTGACTCATGGCGATCGCCGCGCCACAGAAACCAGAGACCTGAGCCAGTTCAACATTGATAATAAATACGGTCAGTGTCTAGATAATTCCTACATAATATGTCTCAACGCTTATCACCGACCCGGCCGGCGAGCGGCGTTTCGCCTCCACGGTCGCCAAGCGGCTGGAGTCCCTCGGGGCATTGGCTCATTGCGACCGCCGCGCCACAGAAACCTGCCGGCCAACTCTTGAGACTCGATCCCAATCGTAATTTGAAATTGTGATCGAAATCGTGCCATTTGGTACTCTTGACCGCGCAACTAGCGCACGATTGGAATCGAAATTGGTGGAATTTTATGGAACTAAATGAAATCGACTCTTCTCGAAACTATCAACTTTTTTGGCACTCTTGACGCGATTTTGACGTTTCGTATTGAGAACGGAATCGAGTTTGCGATAGAAATTTCACAGTTGCCAAAAGTTAACTTTTTAGCGATTGTGCGAGGATATTAGTGATTTACAGAGTGATTTTAAACGAGAAAATGGCACATTTGGCTCTTATAAGTGATATTTTAACCAATGCTCATCGAGAAGACATAAGGCAAAGGCGAAATACAAGAAGAATAGCCCGGTATTCAGAAAATGCTTTTGCCATGACCGACGACGAATTCAAAAAGTGCTACAGGGTCAGCAAAAGCCTTTTTAACGTTATAAGTACCAATTTAGTGCCTTTGATGCCTAAGCCTTTACTTGGATTCTCGTACTATAAAAAAGATTACAGCTTAACTTGGTAATTGATAAAAAACGGAATGTATTAAATTACTTTCAACTTTGCTGCACTCTTCAAGTCTCGGAGCAAACTAGTTGAAGATTAATTAGGCTGAAAAGCTTGTGTAAACATCGAGAAGCACTTGGAAAAGTGGGACACTTGTTTGTAATTCCCCACCGTTTTTTTTTTCTAAGCCGGTACGCATCGTGATATTTCATTCGACCACTGTTATTTACAATGTGGAGTCGATCTCATACTCGATTCTAATTTCAATCTCGATTTTGTTCCAGAGTGCCAATTTTACGTTTGGTGAGATTGGAACTGATTCGGATTAGAATTTGATTGAGATTGGGATTGGATTCAAGGGTAAGCCTGCTGGGACCTGAGCCAGTGCAATATTGATAATAAATACGCTCAGTGTCTTACCTAGATAATGCCTACATAATGTGTCTCAAGCTCTCAACGCTTTTTTACTTCTTTCGTTGCGCTACTTATGTATATGAGAAACAGAGTCGACCTAGGAGAGATCCCTGTGGAACTCCAGTTTACAAATGATTTTACAATTCTTGTAAGACCCTATGGCGTCCCTTAGTTAAATATCTAATATCATAAGTCTTATAAAAACATAGGTTGTAGAACTATGTAAAGCCTAAGTTTTGTGTACAGGTCGCACAGCACTAGAAGCGGTAATGCGAGCCATAATGAAATACGAGTCGCCGCTGGTGGCCCCGCCGCGCGACTACCGCGGGGACTTCTTCCAGGACGTGGCCTCCGCGCTGGTGGGCGTTGGCCTCATTGTGAACAGCGAGGCCGCGCCTGGCAGTCTGTCGTTAGACAAGGTATCGTACTTTCATATCTCCTACGCACTTCTGTCTTAAACTTTTGAAACTATCATGGTTATTAATACAAAAGGCCGAAACATTGGAAAAATCTAAACATGTTAAATATCCCGTTTTAAATGACTTGTCTTATAGTGAATTTTCCCACACTAACAAATATCCAAATAGAAATTCCTAAACTTTTAAAAAAAGCTGATTAAATCACGCTCAAGATCACGCCTAGGTTATTTTTACCTATAGACGGTCCCTCACAGCGAGCATTCACCTGCTATGTTACATTCAGATTCTAGCATTATATCCAGTGATGGAGGTTATTTGAAAGATTTGATTTAAATGAAATGTTTATTTATTTGCATAGAAAACATCGACAAAATAATTTCAAAAACTATCATTTTGCTAAATTTAACAAATAAATTAGGAGAAAAGTATCAGAGATATGGAATCTCTCAAGTTCTGAGCTTCGAGCACAAGTTTAAGTATCATCATTGTTTCAGGACTACAACAACATGTCCAAGTTCCTGAACAGGA
Organism: Eupithecia abbreviata; assembly: GCA_943735965.1. NCBI lineage: Eukaryota > Metazoa > Arthropoda > Insecta > Lepidoptera > Geometridae > Eupithecia > Eupithecia abbreviata. The sequence goes on from OX030995.1 coordinate 866,947, forward strand.
TACTGGGCATGCCCGTGGAGCTGCAGAATAGGATCTTCAAATACTTCACTGACACGCTCGCCGCTGTTATGGAGCAAGGTAAAATAACACTTATTTTATTGTTATAGAGGGCCACGGTTTAATTGTGTGGCGGCTTTACTACTTGGACATATACTAGTAGATATGTATGTAGTTCAAAATAATCTATCTGTATAACCTCAACAATGATGGGTGTGTACTCCTGTTAATTATGGGAGACAGTTTAACATTAATTACATAAATCAATAAATCAAATTTAACATTAAAAACATATTTTGTTGCAGCAAAACGCAGCGGTCGCTTCGACCTCGGTATCCTAGACCTGGGCTCGGCCGGGGACTGCGTGCGGCGCGTGCGCTGCGTACGCTTCCTGCGGAAACACGCGACCGGCACCGCGCCCGTGGAGCTACATACTGTACATTCTGAGGTAAGAATAATGCTGGACATAAAATATACCGTACAGCCGCAAAAACGCTGACCTAAGTTTAGTCTATCGTTTATAGACCCCCATAACTTACTAATTAGAATCCTAAACTTTTAATTCTCATCAAATCATCAAAATAATATAAAAGTTCAATGTTTTTTTTTTCTTTGAAATTTATTTCCCGCATAGTCAAAACGTGGGTTTTAGGACTTATTTCATATTGAGGTAAAATTGTCATAGAGAACTAGGATGTTTGCTAAATTCCCTTGCTCTTATTTCGTACTAGCTGCGCCCCGCGGCTTCGACCGCGTGGAAGTCTATGTGTCAAATGGTTTATAAACCTTCCTCTGAATCACTATCTATTTAAAAAAACGGCATCAAAATTCGTTGCGTAGTTTAAAAGGTCTAAGCATACATAGGGACAGACAGACAGCGGAAAGCGACTTTGTTTTATACTATGTAGTGATTTTATTTTCAACCTGCATAGAGTATAGATAGAGAGATAATTAGTTAGAGTATAAATAAGTTTGTTCTTATATAAAAGAACATGAAAGTAACTTAAATGAAATAACCTGTTGACTTGTTCCAGCGAGGCATGGACTGGTCGGAAGCGCTGGAGAAGTTCTCTGAGCTGGTGGGTCCCAAGGAAGGGTTCTACCTGTCGCTGCAGCCGCGGAACAACAAGTACACGGCCGTGCTGGCCGTGGCTATCCCCAGCACTAAGAAGGACAAGCTCACCAAGAAGGAGCAGATGTTCCAGTTGTACAGGTGATACTTTTTTCATCAAGCATTATACAAAAAGCCCTCCTACACGTATAATATATAACTCATCAGTCCAACTCTACCGCCATACGTGCCGTATGCCGCCTTGAATACCCAAGGCCAAGTTCGGTCTAGCGAGCCATATTAGAGCTCATGATAGAAGAATTCGTGATATCTAGGGTAGCCGTCATCGAAATCGATGGCAAAATGCGTAGGCGCGCAACCGCAGTGGAGTACTTTTTAATTTGTTGTGCGTAGTAAGAGCACTCACAGGCTCGCCACACTGATATACGAGTAACATACTATAATACTCCATCAATTGACTTGTTCCAGCGAGGCTCCCTTCGCCCTCCTGCGTCCCTCAGCCACCTTAAATACGGTACTGCGACGCCACTCGCGCGTACTTTCGAGAATTCATAAAGATTTGCACGCTATAGCCCATGGCTCACCCTCCGCTTCAAGCCGTTCGATACATTCTGAACGAAAAAGTTCAGAATAAGTCGTGCGACGTGAGATTACATCATTCATTCATTCGTCGTTGTTTGTCATTTTGCGTTGTTTACACGGTTTTACGTTGAAACCGTCTGAAAGGGACCGTTGGGCAGCTGACTCAGGTGTTATTTGGTTGCTAATCTTCTATAATATAAAAATTAATCACTGAATGTGTTGCTTTTGCTAAGCGCTAACCAATTTCGCTAATTTTAGAATATTCCTTGAAGTACGAAGATGGTTTAAGAACCATCCTCGTACTTCAAGGAATACGGAACTGAGAGTTTTTTTTTTTTTAATTGCCTGAAACAATTGACCACCCTGGCGAAGCCGGGACTGGCCGCTAGTTCATAATCATAATAAACTAAAGTGGAATGTTTGTTTCAGACCAAATACGGGTCTCCAAGTGCGAACGGAGTCCCTCGCCGAACTAGAACGCAAGTACAAGCGGGTGAGCAGCGACGACGCTGAGACGGCGTGGCGCGCGCACCACGCCGCCGCCTCGCGCGTCTGCTCTCACGCCTACTGGCGCGGCGCCTGCAGGAACGGACCCGACTGCGAGGTAATGTACTCACACACTGTTGTATAACTGTAGGGGCCGCCTTCTCTTCATTCGAAGCTCAAGACGGGCTACGGACGATTGGGAATCTATAGTCAAGGAAACTGTCTATAGAGGCTTCGCCATACGGCAGACGTGACTGGACTTGTGCTGTTAGACTTTGAGGTGACGACAGTGATACGGCGCGCCGCTACGGCATTTACTGTCAATTATTCGCTGACGACCATCCCCACCCCACGATGTTCCACCGTATAGCAGACGTGACTAAGCTAATGCTATGTGACATGATTAAGACAAGCGAGTGAGCAGCAATCGCTGCTTACATGCTTTTTATTGTCACCTTAAAAGGGTATTTTAAAGTTTGAGCCTTTGTTTGATAGGTAACTAGATGAATTCCTTAAAGATTTAAGGAAACAACAAAACAAAGTGATCACTTTATTTCCTACTTTTACTTATGTAATTTGCATTTTGGGACGTGTCCAAGAGTCCTGTGAGGTCTACAGGAAATCACTTTGATATTACTTTTTGGTCGATTTTTTTAACCATTATACATTACCTGTAGGTCAATTTATCATGGTTTTTCTCTTCTCAGGTGGGGCTTCGCGTCCGCAGCTGGCACGTAGTGGCCGGCTCGCTGCTGGCGGTGTGGGCGCGCGTCGAGGGCGTCCTCACGCAGCGCTCGGCGCTCAACAAGATGCAGGTCGTCCGGCTTAAGACGGACCAGGGACTCAAGATTGTAGGTTAGTACAGTAGACTAGGCTCTCTGAGACTGGCCGCCATGCCTGAAATTCATTGGGAACATAGTTTGGCCGCCTGCAAGGGGACACCGCTGCACCGCCGTGCACCGTCGTCAGCTGACACCCTGATTATTACGTCTACACGCTGTCGGCGTAATCACAAAAAGCGTGTTATTAATTTAGTATTTTTATGTATGCTAGTTTTAAGGTATATATTACTATGGACCGTAGAATAACTTAAAGAAGATCTTTTACTTTTCTAAAGTGATGTAACTGATTTTTTATATTATATTATTTGAGTATTTGAGAGTGTTCTTGTCTACAGAATCCAGTCAAATTCTTGGAAATATAAAATTTAATATTTTTTGTCACAGGTACTGTAATTCCAAAGAACTGCGTCGAGCCACTGAAGGAAGCTCTATCCTATGATGCGGTCTCAACAAACGAGCTGACATTAGATACTGACGCATTAAAGTGAACCCTAACGCTTAGAAATAAGACATAGATTAGCGCGGACCCTATAGTTCCTCTATCTCTCTTTATTTTCCGTTCGGGACCAGACGGGGTGGCTTTGGACGGGTTACGGACTTGGCGAATGGACTGAATGGTAACCGAGTGGTTATAAGTGACCTTGAGGTCAAGTTGACCTCGAGTTGACCTCTGACTAGTTTGTAATGGAAGAGAGTATTTGATAAGAAACGAGTGATCTTGAATGTACCTACAGTACGTTATTTCTATGTGATGTCATTACTTTTATTTGTGCTTTCTGTTGATTATCCGTTAGGGCGGAGTATACGAACTGTCAATTTTACGTTATTATGTACAAAATGTTAGGTTATTTAATTTTATTTTAGTTGTAACATAGATAATATGTATTTAACCTATTTAATGTTCATCTTGTATAGTGCAATATCTAAATTTTTGAGTATTTGTTGAGCATATAAACATTAAAAACCTAATTTGACAGTAGTGTCTCTAAAATACATGAATTGATTGTACTCTTATAAGTTCTATTGCATATTACGTCTTTGCAAAGAACTCATTCTCTTATTAGTTATGATTATTAGTCGAAAAGTATAATATTTAGTAAAACTTGCCTATGCTTGTCAGCATCTAACTGTTTTCGATAATCGGATACACAGGGAACATACCACAGTCTGATTTGTGATTAATAAAACATCGTTCGCGGAAAATGAAAGCTTATCAAAATAAAGGCAAATTCGTTTTCTATAATTATCTTGAATAAAACCGTAGTGTAAGTTGATTACTCACTGGTTAAATTAATAAGCTAGTCCCAGTTGTAGTTAAGTTTAGGTTATAAAATTCATTTAACTTGCGCGATTGTAAACATAATTGCAGATAAGACAATGTTATACTTACGTAATTGTTCAAGTTACATTGAGCATTTGTTTTGTACATTTTTGTTTTTATGGTGGAAATATCTAGAAATAAAAGGTACCAAAAAATGCTCTGTATAACTGTTATTAGATTTTGTAAAAGTTTTAGCTATAATTCGCTGATTAGCTATTTCTGTTCAGGGCATTCTTTTAAACAATTTAGATCTATTAAAATAATTGTCGTTTATATTTTAAAATTACTATTAGTATGTGTCAAATGTATCTCAAATGAAGCGGTAATCGAATTTGTATAAAAAATAAATTAAAAAAATAATTCTAGTTGTACCATTTAATAATAAGAATGATGATTTCGATAAGTTCATATAAAATGGCCTATTGACAATAATACATTAAAGTTCTGTACAACATATCATTAATTTAAAAGTTTTTTGGCCGTACCATTTGCTATTTGGCTATTTGACTGTATTCTTACATAACCACCGAATACTCAAACCCAAATAAAATTTTGTTGGTCTCAAGTTGCGATTTTTTCATCAACAACAACTAAAATCTGCTTCGCGTTTGACTGTTCATAGGTTAGTACTGTGTAAATAAAACTTTCCCAAAGTTCGCTACATTATTCTTATAAATGGGTGGTACAACATTCTATACTACATATAACTTTTAGCAAATTATACAGAAAGTAAATATATAAAATTGATTGTAGGTTTACAACACCTACTGGATACATGTACAGTCACAATATTTGGATTATTCTCATGTTAATTTACGTTTTAATTGAAAATAAATTTATGTACAGAATTTGACAGTGGTTTAAATGATTATTTAAAAACCCAGTTAGAAATAAATCCTACAAACTTTAATACACAGGCAAGTCTCGTGGAAGACATGATGAAAGTGCAGCAGGGTTGGTAAAGTACCTATCACCATTCAGTCTCAAAAAGGGAAGGTGGTTTGAACTTCAGTTAGATGTTGTTAATGATAATTTAACCCTAACAGCTGTGGGCTATTTATTTAGGTTATTTTATTATAATGTAAATTAAATTCTTGATTTTCTACCCAAGTAAATGCAGAGCTTAGGAAGAGTGATGCAGTACATGAAATATGTACTTACCTACATAATATGGTAGCACATATTCAAAAGTCATAAATCATTTATTCTTTAGGCTTACAAAATAAGCACTTATTGGTTACTTGACCACTACCAGAGAATTTATATAGGTACTCCGTCGTCGTACTTGGTCGCTGAAATCGGCTTGAATTATTCAGTCGATGTGAGCTTTTTGTGTCAGCTACACAAAATTAAGAATTGTTTTAGATCACGATATAACCCAAACTAAATAATTCTGTAAGAAGTGGACCAGCATACAATTTAAATATTTCGCGCGTAAATGCGCAATTAACTAATTGACAGTTTGAGAAAGCCCGATTTCGTTTGTCCATGGAGTAAGCTCATTGTGATTGGCACTCAAATTGTCAAAGTTAAATTAAATTTCAATAAAAAGTCAGACAGACAAGTCAGTCTAGCTAGTCGGTCGGTCGTGTTCCGGAGTTCCGGGTGCTCATATTTTTGTATTTGCGAATTTTAGACTGATTTTGTGAATAAAAATCTTCAAGTTATAAATAAACATGACTGAAAAAGACATCACTCTCGAAGAATTGGAAGAGACTGTAAGTTTAATGTAGTTTCTCAACGCCTATGGCATTTAGAATACCTACTTTCAGTCAGATGCGGGCCTCAGATTTAGGTCAGGTTGCCGCTTGCTTATTCTGCTGTTCGATAAATAGACATAGGGATGGGCAGAGCCCTATTCACTGACGGGCTGAAAGGGCTCATGATAGGACAACAATTTAGCTAACTTCCATTTACTTGTATGTTGAATGTCGTACGTAAGAGAGCGATCGTCCTAAGTAAATATTAGCTGTTCTAAACAAACACTCATGTTAACTTATGACCTAAGACAACAAAGCGGGTATTGAGGAGAACAAGCAATTTTAAGTAGTTTTTAGTGTAATTTATTTTTAAAAAAGGCTTTTTTTTCGTTTTGTAAAATACCCAGGCTAGCCAGACAAACGCCCAGATAGATCTGCTAGAATGGAAGTTGGGTTCTAACAAGGCGCTCCCCGATGCTATACCCAGCCGAGAAGTCTGTGTCATGAGCGGCCAGGAAATATGCGTCATGAACTTACTGCGGTCTGTGTCTGAGGTAAATACACTTAAAATAATATGATATCTAAATTAATATAAGTACCTATATTTACCTTACTAGCATAATTCAGTGGAATATTTTCTAAGTAAATATTGCATTGAATTATGCTATTATGCTCATATTATAAAAAAATACTACACAAAAGTGTTACACATTTATTTTTTAAATAATTATTACAGAATAAACAGTTACATCTAGTAAGTATTTACACTTGAGTATGTCTATTTCCTAAAAATCTAAAGCCGTCACTAGAAAGCATAGTGCCAAGAATGCTGGTGACATAGCTACTGAATGAAATGCAGTAAAAAAATATCTGGCCTCTACAAGTACGAACCAGGTATAACACTCCTTTATTGTGACTCATCAAGGAAACAATGTTATGGCACATGTTAGTCATGGCATACTAATTTTATACCATGTATTCTAATTGGGTAGAGTCACATAGTTCGTAGGCTCAGTCGTAGGTGAGCTATAAAACACATTGAAAGAACATTACAGGATGTTTACTTTACGACATCCTTAACAATGCTTTGCATAGAAAGAGTGAAGTATTATCTAAACCAACTCTAGTGACTTCTTTTTAAAGTTACATATTGCATGAGCTGACAATTGTACCTAAATTAATATAAATAATGCTGGAAATTTCGCACAGCATTGTCTAGCTCTAAACTAGCTAATTGTACTGTAAAAACTAGATAGCTTGATATAGAATATTTTTAACACTTTATTTCCTATGACGCACACATGGTTCTAACACTGCTTTCAACCGCAGCCGTCCCATCGTATAGGCTGGGCAGTTTAAAGTGTTAATACATATATCTATATAAATAATAGATTATCTACTTTACTTGGTTCCTAATGCAGAGCAAATATCTGCTATTTTATGGTTTATGCCTTCAATAGAATTGATTGTTGGTCCATGGTTTAAACTTTTTTAGAAAATTATCTCAGGTTTTTGCTCTGCGTTTGAAATGGACTATTTGTAAGATATTTATACAAAACTATATAACATTGTATGTTGTTTTCAGCAGTTGCGTTGTAGTGTTGAGGACAGGTGAATAACAATGTAACAATACTAAATGCTGTGTGGGTTACAGCTAGCCATTTATTTAGAAATATTGCATTAAAACAATTTAAGAAACATAATTATACCTCATAAAGCTATTGTAATGCTTCATGATTATGTTTAAACTCAATATTTAGTGTGGAAATGAAACACTTGAATGTATAACAAGATATCTCATAACAACCTGTCAGATACCTTAACAATAGCAAGATCAACTCAATTATGTTTCTAATAAAGGTTTTTGTATTCTATGAAATCATCTCTGTAGAAAACTATACATACCAAGATATTATTGTACATACTAGAAGACTAAATTTAAATTATTTTGGAATTGTCTGTCCAAAATGAGTGAACCTATAATTTTTGGTCAGGTGCATTATTATGACTAACTTTGACGTGGACCTAATAAAACCTTTTATGACATGATAATAGTGCAAAAAAGTGGCTAGCTGTAACCATAATGCTTAAATAGCTGAAGGAAGGGTTTAATGTGGTACTTATTTTAAGCCCTCCTTCCCCAAAGCCCTCTGAACAGGGCCCAGTCTTCTTCTGTGCTTTTAGGGCTTCCGTCCTACCAGTATCAAAAATACCATAAAACATTTTATTTAGTGTGTGCCAATAATGCTTTCTATTTTCTCAGTGTTTCTTGCTATATAAAGTTTTTATTTTTTCATTTGGATACTTCAAATTATGGTGTTACCATATCATGTTGTTAGATGGTATTTTTCTCATGTGGCAATATTCATATTGATAAAGCTTCAAAATGTTAAATTTTCTTGCGGCTTTATTAATATGCATAATACATGTGTTTTAACTCTGATGTCATTCTTAGCAGATCATCTTTTAGGTTCTTTTGATAAAGCACTTTTAGGGGGCGTCACATTACTGTGTGTGTTTTTGCTGGTGATTCCGAATTTTATCAGTAATTTAAGTGTGTGAAGCATACTTAAAAAAATAATAACTGATGATTCCGACCTCAAAGGTCTTTCTCCTTTGTCAGACGAACATTTAAAAGTTATCGGGTGTTTAAATTTTTTGGTGTATTTAATTGTCTCTTCTACATATTACGACATCTTCCTCCTGTTGTTCGTTTCTGACTACTCAGCCCTAAAAGAGCATTATCAAAGGCCTTAAACTCCACATAAAGCCCGACTCACCCCCACTCTCCTCAGGTCCGCTCCGACTACCAACAACTGCGGCAAGAGCTGGTGGAAGTGCAGGAACTGCAGAGAGAGCTGTCCTCTCGGCTGAGGGCTCAGCTCAGGATGGTCCACGGGAAGTTCGCCAGGCTCCGGCAAAAGATCGCTGCCGTGCCACCGCGCTAAGTAGACCTTTCACCACTTAAATCTTTCATTTGAACGTTTGGTTACGGCCTCAAATTTTCTTGTTATCTAGACAAAATTTATCGCCTAGAAGCATACCTATTACCTATGTTTATCAGGTTTTTCTATGAGAAAAGAACAAGATTATGGTGTGTGCAATACCTAAGCTGTATAGCTTAGTCGATCTTGTGATAGGTACCTATAGAGTTTAGTTTAGACTGGCTGCCGACCCGGTATGATTGAATGTATACATTTTTGATGATATTGTTATTTACTTTGTAAATTTGAATATGTTGTGGAGTTTTAAACGGTATGTTTCCGTAAATATGTTTAGAGGCTTCCTATTGGATTATATTTGTTGTTAATTATTATTATGTATGGGCTATGTTATGAATTATGATTCAAATTACGAAAATATGTTAAATTCTATTATCTCAACGAGAGGCTTAAATTAAGAAAATCTCGAATATCCCAATGAAAACGAAAAATGTGCCAACGTAAATTTCTAAATTAGAAAATAATTAGAAATACGATTATTCTCTCAAGCTCGTAAAGGCACAACATAATATTCGTAATTATTAAAAGTAGTTATATTATAAACGTAATTTGATCTCATTTATTTGAAAGTGGGGTGGGTGTTATAGGAAATAGGATATATTCTTTGTCGTGTCAACATTTTCTACTGTATGGCTACGTTCGAGCTAGTCTTCATTACTCTTGTTTGCCCCCCATATTAACATAAATTAGCTGTAGTTTACGAATATCAGAAGGCTCGCTCTAGACGGCATATTCACTCAAAGCAAAATCTTAGGCTGGCTACAGATTGGCTACTATCGCTCGGTAGTTTCCGCGTATCATAGTCACTTAAGGACATTCCAGTGGCTTGGCCACAGGGCAGCTTAAGCAACTCATCGAACGCAAAAGTAGCTATGAGCCAGCTTTATAAACCGCCTCGTTTTTGCTCAAACTCGAATAATAACAACAGGTTTCTTTGTGGCTTCTTTACTTAATTCTACATATCGAAGCGAGAGAAATCGTTAATATCACTTTATTGCCATGTCCATCTGACCACGACAGTGTGTAAACTTGTTGAAACGTCGGGAAAATAGGTAAATAAACGCGATAAATACCATAATTATGTATTCAGATCGCGTAATTAAATACTTACGCGATCTGAATACATAATATTTTAAATAATATATATATATTATTATTTAAAATATTATTAGTACGTAAACTGTCATCTGGGAGGCGTAAACTACAGCTGATTTGTAGTATATTTGCAGTGAACGCATGATGTAGTTAAAAGAAAGATGGTGCTATGGATTTGAGCGGCTGGGTTTATATGTTTCGGGTGACTGAGAAGACTGATATTACACTATACGAAAATGGCGTAGATCACCTGTAGTACAATTTAACATTAAAACAATTGTTTTAAAGTACCTGGCGGTTTTTTATCCAATCCTCGGAACGTTTTAATAAAATATAGTTTAATTGTCATTTCTTTCTTGAAGACTAGATGGCGCTGCTAAAATGGCAAATAAGTGAATAATAAACTTCAACGTTCAAAATGTTCAAGTATTCGTTGGCAAATGTCCCGCGGATTGTTATTAGAAATCTGCCACTCTAGTGTGTACCAAACTTCATATTCATATTTTAAATGCGAACGTTTGGATGTATGGATATTTGTTACTTCTTTACGCCAAAACCGTACAATTAATCGTATAAAATGTACTGTACTAATTGATAGTACATTTACCGTGTACTGTATGGCTAAATGAATGAATCATGGGGTGTAATATCAGAGTATGCATCATCGGGATCGAATTTACAAGAAATTGATAATAATCATGAATGTTTGTTGCTTGTAGTTTATGTGCTGTTGATTTTGTAGTTTGGTGAATGAATCACAAGCTGCTGCATTTATTATAACTTTAGCTAGTGTTAAGGTAACATAATTCACTCAGTCAATTTTAGATCGAGATTTGTTGTGTTTTTTGTCAGTACTTAAGATTTTGCATTACAAATTAAATAATATCTATGCCAAACATTTTCGATTTTCTCTTGACTTGATCACGCGACAAGATTGTTCTGCCACGAAATCAAATTCAAGTAACCGACAAGTCGAAAATCTTTGGGACTTCCTCCGAGCGCGAAGGGTTACTTTCTTGAACCATATTGTCAAAGTTAAATACAGACATATTTTGGTTGTATTTTCCAACTTTTAATCCTTTATTTTAGTCTCAAATCTTGATCTAATGTAAAGTAGAACACATTTTGCACATATCACGCACAAGCATGTTTCGAATAGTACTTTTATGGTATTTAGTGTAGTCATGGATCGATGTATCAATTTAAAAGTAACTTTATGACGGTCGAAATAGGGTCTTAAATTCTGTTTTGAACACGATGCTAGAAAACGAAACGAAAATCAAAGAAAACATGACTTTATGAACTTGAGGCTAAACGAAACGATTTAGAGCCCTATTTTGACTGTAGTTTATTCAATCTAGTAACTAGGATAATATAGCTACTGGACGCAAATATACTAAAACAATGGCCTACCCAAACCTGGTAAAAACACCCATTAGCCAAATTCGATGTGAAATGTTTGTAAACTAAACACGATACAAAAATCTAAAACTCGCTTGCTTGGCGTCGAATTTCAGATATAATTGTAAGTAATATTTATTGAAGCGGCAACAGAGTGAATTTTATTTTAGTTGAAGTAAGGTTCGTTTACAAACATTGTACATTCAATTTACCTGGAATTTAGGTATAACTAGGCATATCTACAATATCTAATCGAGTAAAAAATACGTTACGTACCAAAGAAGTATAAGTTTGTTTGCGCCCAGAGGCTAAATAGTCTCAATGTTAGTTTTAAGGAAATACATGTCTGAACTATGTTTAAGTCGTTCTAAATTACTCGTATACCTGTAGTACTCGTATACCTGGCCCCGTAGTACTCGTATACCTTAGTACCTGGCCCCGTAGCGTAGTTAGCGGTAGATACCTGTTTTTTATAGTATTTTACATTAAAATCAAATATGTGGGGTGTAGTTAGCTCTTGTTTTAAAGTTGTTGAAATTTTATTAAAAATTGCTAGATTTTAAAGTCACATTTACACTACACATTCTTAAAAGCCTAATCTACGTTATATTAGATTTCTAAAGGAAAAGCTTCGACGAAGATTGCGATATATATACTTCGGTTTCACTGTTGTAACGAAACGTTATCGTTAACCGCGAGCAAATACGCATTCAACTGCAAGCGCAGCTAAATGCATATCTGCTGCTTGGTCGGTTTACCCGAACACTATCACTTTAACTAAGTAAAGTGTTGCTTGATTTAAATTTAAATAATTAACCATTCAATTGTTTATTAACTAAACTTAATTATCTTTAAGGAAGTTTCGCTGCAAAGCGAGACCCTCTAGCACAGGTATAATATGTAATAGATAATCTATTTCGATTTGATTTGAAAAAAAAAAAAACTCAGGCAGGGCTCAGAATAATGTTTCATGAAACAGCTCACAGGTCGAGGTATTTTAAAGATTCAACGTTTGTTTAACGCTTATTTTGTACGAATTAGAATATTTTAAAGCAATAATGACTCTTGTATTAGTTAGATGGAAGCTGTTAGGTAATTATTTCGGGACGAATGCAATATTCTTGTATTATTTTTAAAAGACAATTATGCCAGCAAATCTATCCTTCAAATACCCTAAATTATTATTTATTCGTATCATTTAATCTTCTTGATGACAGGTAGACACTTTGTCAGTTACTATGAAAAGATCCTATAACGATACTATCTAGACGTCTCATTGTCTCATTTTGATACGATATTTCAGTAGTTCCCTATCCGCACGATAGAGGCACTGGCACTGAAAAAGGTAACGCCACGATCTCGTCTCGATACTACCGTCAACAGGACTCACACCTCAGATTATATAAACCTAATATTTTTTTGTGATTTACTAGTTAAACTGTTTTTATATCAAAAGTAGATCTATTTCTATATTTTCGCTGTAAGAACTTGCTTACTCCTAAGGATTTTTATCCTGATTTATATTCTTAATAATGTGTCCAAAATGTCCAAATTTGACAATATCTAACGCACTATTCCTATTTACTATCTTTCATACAATGTGAATGATTTGTGTGTATTATCAGCACAGCGGTTTATTGGAGTCAAATGTTAAGTGATATGGGCTAGGGATGTCACAATAATTATTATAAACGAACATCTGTTTAACGCATTCTCTGCCCAGCCTCGGCGGTGTGACTCTCAGTGCCGCGCCGCCGTATCGCTACATGATGGGTCCGGAGACATTTGCTTAGTAGGCTGTGAAAGTGTTGAGGGTTTGGGTGAATTATGGTCATTCAGATGGACAGTTGATTAATTATTGTAGCCCCTAGGGCCCGGCAATCAGGGGTGTTAAGTTTCACATACAAAATTATTACTCTAAAGTTACTGACTTCATTCTACGACTATCTAGGTAACTATTAAAAAAAATTGGTTGGAGTGTTTGTATTTCTGTCTGTAGTATGATTGTATCAATACGCATCAATATTTGAAATAATTGGAATAGCGCCGAGCCGAGGGCTTTCGTAATCTTCTTGGCGTAACTCCAATAACTATTACATATTCTTGGCGTAACTCCAATAACTATTGCGTCTTCTTGGCGTAACTCCAATAACTATTACATATTCTTGGCGTAACTCCAATAACTATTACATCTTCTTGGCGTAACTCCAATAACTATTACACGCCAGACTTTACTTAAACATATGTAAGTCACATGTTTTATTACTAGGTATATGACGTGAATCCGAAACACCATACTTATAGTGTGTGAATCAATGTGGTTTATCTTCCATGGGCCCTGTTTCCCATGATACACTACATCTCATACGGGAAACTCGTATCAACAGAAACCACTCGCCTACCCAGTTAGTTTAATTTGTTGCTTTTATTATATTTTTCTTGTTTAATTGTTATAATTTGTGTATTATTGAATGGTGACATGTTCAAATAAAACTTTTGAAACTGTCATGGTTATTTAAACTAAAGTCATTTAAAACGGGATATTGACAAAGTTTTGATTTTTGAGTTATCCAATATTTCGGCACAGTTTCGTGCGCCGTGGCAAGGCAACGTTCGTAAGACAAAAAATGAGGGTAGATCGGTATGTCCGCCCATAAAAACTCACAGTGCCTTCAGTTACTCCGTGATCACGGCGGCGCATGTAGCTGTGCCGAAATATTGGATAACTCAAAAATCAAATCATGGTAAATATCCCGTTTTAAATGACTTTACATGTTCAAATAATTGAACAAACCGTTAATAAGTGACTTAAAAAAAAGACGGTCGATAATTTAACATCATAGTGCAGTCATAGATAATCGCGAAAAACAGATTTTTGCGACCTTCAATAAATCTACGGCGTAGACACGAGATATTATGAGACTTTCGAGACAACTTTTAGAAAACCAAAATGAAGGTGTATAGACGTTGACCCTTTTTTATGCTTAACACTTTGACTGCGATTTTTTTTCGACGACTGATCTTTTTTTTTTTTTACCAAAAAAATTCGTGCTGCCGCTCTACACAGCGGTTGTGTTGCGCCGCACATGCGTTTCGTTCGAAAAATATTACGGCTGTGCTGAGTCACACAGATTTGCATTTTCTCAGCCGCTGCGCTAGTGTGGATTTACGCATGTTAGTCACTTGTAGAAAACACATACCGTGTGATTTCAGCAGTCAAAGTGTTAAGTGACGACTTTATATAATTGCTGTGCTGATAAAAACATTTACCTGTCTAGATTTTGTAGTACACGATTGTTATAAATTTTTATCGATAGGTACCCTGTTTCGAATTTGTTTTGTATTAAAGAATATTTTAAAAATGTATATCTTTTATTTCCCTAACATCCTAAATCATACAACATAAAACGGCAGGGGGTAACATCCTACCCCCTGCCGTTCTTCAATTCATAATTCTTTCCATCCAAAGGTTGCCTGTAAGAGATCGCTTCTAAGCGATAAGGCCGCCCATTGTACTTGTCGCATGTAATGTCTTTTGTAATGATATGTATCTGGTGAACAATAAAGTATTTTTGTATTGTATTGTATTGTAAATGTAGTTCATGTATTTCTAAAGGTAGGGAGGGAGAGGGAAAGAGATGAATATTTACTGAATAGTATATTTATTTTGTATTCACCGACAATACAATAGGGTACAAAATGGAATGCCACAGACGGAATGTTTGTTATTGGTTAATTTGTTAGCTGGATTTCATATTATAATTTCGCCGCTCTAAATTAACTATATATTTATATAGTTTCTGTGAATATTATAAATTTCTCTTATACATATACATTATGCCCAGCCTTATGCTGGCCTTTGCCCAGCAGTGGGACAATAACGGCTTAAAATAATATAATAATAATATATACATTATGGAAAGCAAATTGCCAATAATAATATGTTCATTTTTAAGGCATTATCATTTAGGCAAAGTTTGGATTAATGTTACTTTAATACTTTCATATTGCTTTACAAACTTAACGTATCACAGATTAATGTAAAAACAGAATATCCTAAAGTTGAAAAATAAGTAAGTACTTAATCTATTTCCTAAAAAAAAAATATAAAATGGCACCCTGTGATTTTATATTAAAAATCAGACATGATTCTTAAACTAAAGCATTTTTAATCAAGTTTTTATCATTATTTAATGGTTAAGACTTGTCATGGAATAATCATAGAGATTCACTTAGTTTAACCCATTCAGCTCCGGCAACGCACTCCTCGCGTTTACACATTTTTTGGTTTGTGCCAGCAACGCGCCGTTGCTGGCTATCTGTACTTAGATTTTTTTAAGTAATGTAATTTTTTTTTAGTAATTAAATAATCAATAACATTTCTTTCAAACAAAAAAAGGAGTGGGTCATAATGAAAAGAAATAAAAAACTTGAGTCATTGAATGGGTTAATTAAATTTGGGTTATTAAAATTTTCTTGCCCTACAAAAAATATGATCAATTGACCAATAACTGTCTGTCTATAGATACATTCATACAAAACATTTACTAATTCACTATTTAACATATAAAAAGTATATAAACAGTGCAAAAATTATCTTATATTTTGTAATGAAGGAGTCAATATTTATTTAATTTGCTAGAAAGATGCATCACACTTTACAAACGACAATTAGTAAACAAATTATAATAATATAAGTACAACAGTACTAACCACGGCATAATTAATTTAAAAAATTATCCATAGTCGAATTTTGCTACCCAATCGTTTTTTGACAACGGTAGTCTGTGCAAAAAGAGAAGTCTCTTAGGAATAGAGGGCGCGCGTGTGCCAATGTACTACTTTTGTTGCGTTAATATGTTAGTTCACCGTTTCGCCACGAGAGTTCGCTTTTTGCACAGACTCTATCGTCGCAGAATCGTCCATAGATAAAGAAACTCCACGGAACAGAATATATTCGTAGTACTGACCGACGGATTTATTCAAACATGTTAAATGTTAAGAAAATCGTTTCATTTTCATTATAAATATCAATATTCCAAAAATTTTCCTCCGGGCAAAATCACCCTCTTTTCAGCTAAGTTCATATAATTTGTGTATACAATCTTATAGGGTTAGTATCATCTCGTCTAAAAAAGTAGCTGGTCTAACTCGTCTAAAGCTCAGATGGTCTAAGTGCAAACTCGTCTAGAGCTCAGATGGTCTAGTTAGCTTTTTAGACCAGTTGCTAACTAGACCATCTTGACTCTAGACGAGTTTGCGGTAAGACCATCTGAGGTTTAGACGAGTTTGCACTTAGACCAGCTTCTTTTTTAGACGAGATGATACTAACCCTATATTGTCTAACAACACAATGTGATAATTTCAGCAAAATAACGACAGCGCAAGAAAAAGCAAAAGACGCGTTCAATTTTAGATTAAATTTAAGTTCTCGATAACATACAATATAAATTGTCAACGATAGTTAAGAAATACATGTTTAACATGGCAAGAGTATACTTTATATTCGTTATTGCTTAAGTTTAATTATTATTTTGTACATATAATTATTTCTATAGCTACAATTTCGATATGATTTTGTGTCCGAACAAAATACGTATGTTACCAATTTAATAAAACTGTCTTATATGTTATATTAATATACATATATTATGCTTTTGTAAAGACAAAGAACCTTATCAAATATTTTAAAGAAGTCAATTAAATAAAGTTTCAAGTAGATTTGTGACGAGATTCATACAAAAACAGACTTATATATGAGTCATATGGAATGCATTAGACATTTTTATAGAAAGTCTTTAAAATAAGTACAGCATTAAACAAACATAATTAAATTATAAAGTTTTACATACTTTTACTTGTTCTCAAGCATTTAATTGCACTTTCCATTCTATAAACACTTCTAAATAACTACTTTTCAAAACAACTACCAGCAACTTTATACCCTTCGTAATAAGGCTTTGAATTGAGATTCAACTGTTAATCTTATACTATGTACCTTTCAATTCAATTCTCATTCTCACTCTTCGGTCATTCCTAGAGGCTTTTATAGTTAGCGATTTATATCAGGCACTATCCAGATAAAGTAAACATATTGCAAATGTGTATATGGGACATTAAGCTGGCTTACTATGCATAGCTACAATTCTACTACATGATGCAAGGTTATCAAGATTATTTCCTCTCCATATTGTACGTTATGGAGTAGTTTTCAAACCAAAGAGATAATGTGTTTAAGCGTAGAGTTTAGCGTCGCATATGACAATCAGCAATTAGGCTTCATTCATAGCGGAATGGCAGCGACCCGGAGCGAGCATATTCAGTGTCAAACAAATTAAAACTCTATCAACATACATATAAGACCAGTATTGCTTAAAAAAGCATGAAGGCATGCGGCCACGCCATTTGGTCGCTGCCATTACGTTGTAAATTAACTCTCAACCAAAAAGGAAGCCTTGTAAACTTGAATCAACTTCCTTACAAGGCCTATGATGATTATGACCATAACAATATATATGTTGTCATAGGCCTTGTAAGGATCATAATCATTTAGTTTACTGGAGAAACCATTGGTTGTAATTGTAATGTAACATCTCTTTTCTCCTTTGTCCCTTAGACTAATGAGTAATGACTTTTTAAATGGCCCTCTCTAGCGGCGACACAGGCGGTACACCTTTCTTCTCCATCTTATCATCCAAGCCCTTGCTATTAATCTTCAGATTCGCGAGACTCACATAGTTACTTCTAGATATCCCCTCCCTCCGTTTAGGTTTATCATCCGGACTCTCTTTAGGTTTCGTTTGATTCTGTGCGGTTCTTATCCTCTTCTCTATCGGTAGAGGCGCTTTTATTCTGTTACGGCCGATGTCTATGAACTTCGGTTCGGTTTTAGGTTCAAATTTGGGTTTGTTGACTCGATAACTGAATCTTGCGTCGACGAAATCCGGTCTTTCGTTGGGTAGATGTCGTCGGAAGGTTGGCGTCATAGGCTTGCCCATGCTCGCTAGTTTTATATCACTTTTAAGTACATCTTGGTTGTGTTTTCTCTCTGTTTCGTCTACAGGTCTAACTCGATACGAAGATCTCGTTATATTGGGTGATATCGGCCGCTGAATGAAGAATTTGCTTCGCGATTTCTCTTCTTTGCTATCGTCACCCTTATTTATGATCTTATTATCATTTTCAGTCTTATTCCGTACCACTTCAGTCGTGTTCGGCTTGAATAACCTGCCCAGTTTAGGAGACAGTAGCTTTTTACTGAAGAAGTTGGTCTTTTGTTTTTGAACCTCGACAGCTTTGGGAATATGTTTGAGACCTTCCGCCATGATCGGTGTCCTTTTCATATAATCAATATTAAACCTTCTCTGATCTTCCTCCGGGAACTTTCTTTCGTTACCGCATTCTGGGTTCCTAAGCATAACGTCAGCGACGTCGTAGCTTGTTTTCTTGAGTAGGTTTTCTCCTTTTTTGATGATATTAGTGATGACGTTTTTGTCAACGTCCATCTTTTTGCTGTTGGTGACGTTTTTGTACCAGTTGTAGATGAGTTCATCGTCAGAGGAATCTGAGTCGTCGCCCGACGTCGCAGGGTGCACACTGCCGTGCCGGGACAGAGACGCCGTGTCGAGGTCTTGCTTGTACTTGCTCTCTAAACCTGACGAACAAAATATATATCGTCACAGTAACTCTATCGCCTTTAAAAAATCTTAAGCTTTGTGAATAAAAGCGGCAATATGATTTGGGGAGTCCGCTCTCAATAGAGTAGGTGAAAATATAATTACTACTGTGACACACAGACAGAGCGAAAATTATTGGGGTTTGGTTTGCAGAAACGTTTGTTTGGTTTCTTTGGTATCTGCACGTTTCCGTTAACTTAACAATTACCGTACATATTTGTATATGAAGAAGATATTAAGATCACTAGAACGAACGTTACCTTCAACAGACTGGTTGCGCAGGAACGCGGGTAGATGCGAGTCGTCCACCTTGCGCGCCTTGTGCTCCGGCAGTCTGTTCAGCTGCGCGTCGGGGCTGGTGCGCTTGAGCGGCGGCGGGGAGTCCAGCCATTCTGTTATGTCGTCCACCTAGAATGGAGTATATACGTCTAGTTCTTTTACTAACAAATTGGTTTATTTTAAGCTTAACATGAAGTTGTAGTTAGTAGCGTGTTGTTATATCTTATGAATGTTAGTTTTTAGTGTATTTTATATTAACACTTTGACTGCGGTTTTTTTTTTTCTTCAATTCGTGCTGCCGCTCTACACAGCGGTTGTGTTGCGCCGCACATGCGTTTCGTTCGAAAAATATTACGACTATGCTGAGTCACACAGATCTGTATTTTCTCAGCCGCTGCGCTAGTGTGGATTTACGCATATTAGTCATTTGTAGAAAACTCATACCGTGCGTTTTCAGCACTCAAAGTGTTAACTTTTTTTTATTTCTTTGGCGCTTTGGTGTAAAACTGTAAAGACAATGTAAATATATTATCAAAATAATATAAACATAAGAAGTATCGTTGTTTGACGAACTCATTGCGGATGTAAGCGGGGTTACTACAACCTTAGTTGTGTTGGAAGAACACAAATAAGGTTCGTAACGAGCTAAAGTTGTTTTTTTCCTCCAGCACTAACCTGCATACTGCTAATGGGATCCCATTGGCTGTTTTTGTCACTTTACCGCGCTATTAACGCTTATATAATGTCGATGAAGCGTTAAATTAATAATATAATAATATAACTGAATGTGCTATATAAACATGTGTGGATATGTTCATATAGCACATTACCATATACCGAGCTAAGCATAGCTTGTGTTATGGGGACGCCGACACGGACGTTAATAAAAAAAAAAAAAAATGCTGGACAATTCACACAGCATTATCTAGCCCCATGGTAAGCAAAGCTTGTGTTATGGCTACTAGATAACTGATATACATAATACAATACATTACATAGATAGATATTTTTTTATTATACATAGAAAACCACCCGGAAAAAATATCTGCAGATCGTACACACAATTGTTCCGAGGCGGGAATCGAACCCGCAACCTTTTGCGTCGCAGGCGGACCTTCGCCCACCGCGCCACATCGGTCGTCAAACGTGCCGAGCTCTAGTAATATAACCTTACCTTAGTAATGTTAATGCTCTTCCCCACCGCCCTCAGTATGAACCCGGGGTTGGCGAGTGCGTTCTGCGAGCGCGACAGTGACGTCACGGTGACGACGGGACGGGCACAGATGTGTGACGCGGACACGCACTTGCCAAGCTCTAGTAATATAACCTTACCTTAGTAATGTTAATGCTCTTCCCCACCGCCCTCAGTATGAACCCGGGGTTGGCGAGTGCGTTCTGCGAGCGCGACAGTGACGTCACGGTGACGACGGGACGGGCACAGATGTGTGACGCGGACACGCACTTGCCAAGCTCTAGTAATATAACCTTACCTTAGTAATGTTAATGCTCTTCCCCACCGCCCTCAGTATGAACCCGGGGTTGGCGAGTGCGTTCTGCGAGCGCGACAGTGACGTCACGGTGACGACGGGACGGGCACAGATGTGTGACGCGGACACGCACTTGCCAAGCTCTAGTAATATAACCTTACCTTAGTAATGTTAATGCTCTTCCCCACCGCCCTCAGTATGAACCCGGGGTTGGCGAGTGCGTTCTGCGAGCGCGACAGTGACGTCACGGTGACGACGGGACGGGCACAGATGTGTGACGCGGACACGCACTTGCCGAGCGCGCGACCCGTGCTTGCGTCGGGTATTATGATCGCGTTCGATTTTGACTGGAATAAAGACAACATTCGTTATGAAAACAAATATGTTATGAAAACAAAATACATTCCTTTTCAAATACATCGTTTTATTTTATAAGTCAACTTCGTATCTCTGAGTAAACCATATAAATAGAAGTTTGAATAAATATTTAAAAAATGTTTATAACAGATGTCACAAGATGCCCACACAAGCCCAATGACATTTTGGATATTTACTTTGTCCAACTTAATAATAAGATAAAAGGCGGCGCTAGTGTGCCTCGGGGCCCCGTCGTAAGGAAAGCACATAGGCTACGTTAAGGACAGCTACTATTTATAAAAAATATAAATATAATAATACTCTCACTACTAATATAGAAAATGTAACAATTCCCTCACCTTCATAACCCCAGCATCCGGCACCAGATCCTCGCTTCCCGCGTTGCTAGGCACCCGCCGCACCCTGCACCGACACACCCCCCCACTCCCGCAATACCCCCCGCTTCTATCACAATCACTCTTATATCTCTCACTGTACGCGTGCACACAACACTGCTCCTGCTGACTGTACGTGTTCTCACAATGACAGCACATCTCTTGCTGACAACACGTTTTGTTCTCTCCATTCCTCTGGCAAGGAATCCTCTCTTGAATGGTGTTTTGACTTTGACAGGTGTTTTGACAGTGACAGGTGTCATGGCAGTCTGGGGTGGTCGGGCCGGAGTGGGGGGAATGCGCGTAGGAGAGGATGTCGGCTAGAAGGGTGGGGGGCGGCGGGGTCGCTCGAGACAGGTCCATCACGAGGCTTTCTAGCCATATCTCGATCACTTCGAATGGCGGTCTGGGGGCAAAAATATACATATAACACAAGGTAACCATTATTACATTATTTTAACATCAAAAATACAAGATGAGCACAAGGTAACCATTCTTACAATATTAAATATCAAAAATAGCATATTATAAGTATTATATTATTTTAAGCTTAGTATTATGTTGTAGTTAGTAGGGTGTTGATGTATTTTTATGAATGTTAACTTTTTTTATTTCTTTGTCGCTTTGGTGTAGCACAGCATTTATTTGGCCGTGTAAATATATTACTATGTCGATCTGTATAATAAATAAATAATGCCGGACAATTCACACATATAATTTTTTATCATACATAGAAACGACCAGAACACCTTGAACGAATATCTGCAGATCGTACAAAAATTTGTCCCGAGACGGGAATCAAACCCGCAATCTCCTGCGTCAGGCAGACCTTCGCCCACCGCGCCACAGCGGTCGTAGTATAGTTACCTCTTGTCAGGGTCCAGCTGGCAGGCCCTGAAGGCGACCCTGTAGAAGGGCTCGGGGCAGGCGTTTGGGCGACAGAACTTCTCTATGAACAACGCCTCGTTGAGGCCGAAGTCTGAACGCCGCGGGAGGAAGTCCGGGTCGGCTGATACTCGACCGATTATCTGGAATCAATAAATAATGCTTGACAATCCACACAGCATCATCTAGTGGTCTGGGAGCCAGGTACAAATTTGGTCAATTATATCCTTCCGAGCGAAAATTAAATAAATAAATAATGCTGGACAATTCACACAGCATTATCTAGCCCCATGGTAAGCAGAGCTTGTGTTATGGGTACTATATAACTGATATACATAATACTATATATTACATAGATAGATATTTTTTATTATACATAGAAAACGACCAGAACACCCGGAACAAATATCTGCAGATCATACACACAATTGTTCCGAGACGGGAATCGAACCCGCAACCTCCTGCGTCGCAGGCGGACCTTCGCCCACCGCGCCACATCGGTCGTCAAATTAGTACAATGCATTAGGGATTCATATTATGAATACTATGTCCGTCAGCTGCGACTCCGAGGGGGGTGGGGCCCGGCAGTGGTAGCGATGACGTTCAAATACACAGACATTAAAATTAGCATATTCCATAATTCTGATTTGAACCTTATATCATGGGAATAATGTCGTCATCGCCGCCACTGCCCTTTTGTAAGCCTAAAGAAGGCTTATTCCATTCTTCCCCGTTGAAGATCCCCGTCAACGGGGAACAATGAACTTTTTGTTCACTCTTCCCTGTTGACGCCGATCCGAGCTTGTAACGGGGAATAATGAACTAAAAAGTTAATTATTCCCCGTTGCGTCAAAAAATATTCGTATTTTATCTTTGACGCACGTTGACGGGGATCTTCAACGGGGAAGAATGGAATAAGCCCTAAAGAAATGAATACTATTGACTTTGACATGACTAACCTCGCACAGTATAACTCCAAAGGAGAAGACGTCCACCTTCTCATCGTAAACCTTCCCGTTCATCATCTCCGGTGCCATCCAGTACGGGTTGCCCACCACCTGCAAACAACAGTTACAACATTTGCAATTACAGTTGGTAACATTCTGTGTGTAGCGTTCGTTCATGACGTCAAACAACAGTAACAACGGTTGCAATTACAGTTAGATAAATACATAGATAGAATATACTTTATTGCACAAAAGTTGTATATATTCGAGCATAATGCTAGATAGCGTAGTAGATAGCATTATCTACCTGCTAACCTTTGGGTAGTGTGGACAACAATTTAGTAGGTAGTGCTAGATGACAGAACTTACTTACAAACACTACTTACAGTTGGTAATCCTAGCGCTAAGCAGAGGTAACCTTCGCATCATGACAAGAGCCCTAACTGGACACTGTCGCCTTAACAAGCATATGTTCAAACTAGGGCTAAGCGACACACAATCCTGCAGATTTTGTGAGGAGGCGGATGAAACGCCCCTCCATCTGCTAAGTGAGTGTGGAGCAATGATGCACAAACGCAGCATCCATCTGGGCAAGCATCTGCATAGCCCAGACGAGCTGAAAGACATCACCCAGAAGAAAATCCTACAGTTCCTAGCAGCTGCAAGGGTTAGTGGCGAACTATGAACGCCACGGCTTCGGGGCTGAAACGTAAAAGTGGCGATCACAATAGGCCTATCATGGCCGCCGTGATACGAAAGCCACCACAAAGCAAAAAAAAAAAAAATACACTTGGTAACATTCAGTGTGAAGCGTCCAATTTTGACGTCATTTATGCGGCTTATTCCACACTAGCTTCTACCTGCGGCTTCGAACGCGCTTTTCAAGTAGTCTATGTCGTCGCGAGATAAACCAGTCTTAGTCTACCACTATCACAGTCTCACCCTGTACATTAACATTACCGTGTATCGTTTCCTCCTCAGCGTGTTGTGGTGCGCGCCGCCCTGCAGCGTGCTGCTCGCGGTGCGCTGCACGATGCGCGCCAGACCGAAGTCTGCCACTATCACTGTCTTATCCTGTACATTAACATTATTGTTTTTATTAACTGT
The DNA here is from genome assembly GCA_943735965.1 of Eupithecia abbreviata. Classification (NCBI taxonomy): domain Eukaryota; kingdom Metazoa; phylum Arthropoda; class Insecta; order Lepidoptera; family Geometridae; genus Eupithecia; species Eupithecia abbreviata. The sequence continues at coordinate 891,578 of OX030995.1, forward strand.
CCATAGACATATTATAATTTATCTGTCCAACTGCGAGTTAAACTGCTGAGTTTCTATACTTAGTCCACGCTTTTATAATTTTACGGGCAGTTAGACTGGCAAAAAATCAAATAGTCGAACAAGTAAGTATCATTTAATTAAATAGTTCACGTTACAACTAAGTGTAGGGACCTTCACCCTACAGTCAGCCTTCACGTTTAAATGGTTCAGACAAACATTCTTACCTCTCTGACGAGACAGTTGTGTGAGTTCAGGTCCCTGTGTATCACGTTCCGTCGATGTAGGTACCCCACTCCGGCCGAAACGTCACGCGCGAGCCTAGCTCGCTCGCTCCACGAGAGGGAGATACTGCTGTCCTGCTCGTAAGAAAGATATTCATTACTAGGGAAAGGGTTTATTCACAAGGAAAATTACAATCAAAGAATGTAAACAAATTAGGGACGCACAGAGATTAGAAAATTTTAAGCAAAGAGTTAAAAAACTGGCTCATAGAGAAGACGTTCATCACCTGCGACGAGTTCTTAATTTATTCGTAGTATATATATTTATTATTATTATTTTTATATTAAAGAAATAATGACATAATAGTATAGTTTGACATGTTATTTATTTTTATTTTATTTTATTAATGAACAAAATCCACAGCTCTCAATTATAAATTATCTAATAAATATCACTGACAACCAATAAAAGGATTAACATTACTATTATAAAGAAAAATAAGAACGACATCACCAAAAATGAATAAAATGTTTACCTGTAGAACTAGTATTTACAATAGAGCTTACTGATAGATAGATAGATAACACATTTATTTGGTACTGTAGCACATGTTACAAATGTCACAATAGGAAAGGCACATCATAAAATATCGCAGATATTTTATTTTATTTATTAAACACACAAAACACATTACAATGTTATCTAAAATAATCATAAAAAAGTAATTTTAATCTAAATTGTACCGTAAAGATACTCGTATGAGTGTACAGCTATACTTAGTAAATTATATTATAATAATTCGTACTAAAGGACTAATATTAACAAAAACAAAAGAAACTGGTGATCAAATTAAACAAGCACTACCTAGCTATAAGCCCGGGCAGTACTCTATTCAATTCCATCACCAGGTAGGATGGCCCAGCTTGGAGGACCAGCGAGCTGAGGAGCATTGAAATGGAGGATACCTTTAAGTTCTCTAATGAAATACTTAATTCTAGGATTAAAAATGTCGAGTTCTATATGTTTTATGGACAGCTCATTGTACTGACGCGCCATTCTAGTGAGTGGGTTGTAATAAGAGATGTTGTTCTTATAAGTGCGTAACGCAAAAAGATTGCTCTTATTTGACCTTCTTGCACTAAATTTTGTATTGATGCTAATTTGAAATAGTAGGTCAGGGGAATCGATTATATAATAAATTATTTTATATAAGTATATATGATCAAAGTATGCACGACGGGTTTCTAGCGAAGATAAATAAGAGAACAATGAGTAATAGTAAACAATTAAAAAAGAAGAGATTTAAAAATTGTGTGTGCTGCACGCAATCCAAAAAGCAATAGCTCAGCTAACTGCATAGCGTTCCAAATGTCTAGTATATCTTGGATTCTATATCGCAGTATAGAAGTATATAAAGCAATCCCTCCAACCTTGCCATGGTCCTGCCAACCTTGCGGTCATACGGACCAAAACTGTGAGAAAAGAGTCACTCGGGTGACTCCAGACTCTACAAATCGTACGCACTGTGTCCCGAACACTCCCCCCCTTCTGGGGCATGCCACATCACAGCACAGACCTCATTGCCGGGCTGCTACACCCCAGCTCGGTGCTGCTCTGTGCCCCCCCCCCCCCCCCCCCCCCATCCCAAGTCGAAAATGTGCTTTCCCCAGCGCGCCTAATTCTATGCCACGTTTTGGCGAACCTTTTCAGCATGCAAGTATATAGAGCAGTAGAAGGTACCTGTATAAGCTGGTGCAGCGTGCCCCCGGCGACGTACTCCGTGACGAGGTGGAGCCGCTTGTCCTTGTATACGACGCCCACGAACTGAAGCACGTTGAGGTGGGACAGAGAACGGAGTACGGCCACCTGAAATTAAAACCATTACAGTCTGCGATCACAAATACGGGCCGCCACAAAAAATCCGTCTCCATAAATAAGAGCGCGCTTGTAATGTGAGCTCTTATTTTGTTTAGTTCGATTGTATTTAACCAACGTAAACACGTGTCACAATGCCGCAATGTGTATCCAAAAGTTGCAGTAATAAAAATAAAATATATTTGTTGGTTTAAAGCTAAAAATATAACTTATTCTACATTTACTTACCTCAAGTGCGCTCTTATTTAAGGAGACGGCTTTTAGCTTTGATTTTATATGTGACCCGAAATTTAGATAGTATTTCTGATCGCAGATTACAGTAGAACCACGATTATCCGAACTAAACTGGGACCGAGACTAGTTCGCATTTTCGCATAATCGAAATGTGGGTACTTTGGGACAAGATCAAACACAAAAAACATATTTTCACATAAAAACAGTACAGTCTATTAAAATTTGACACAGAAAAATTCGGCAGTAACACATAGCGGCAGCGAGCAACAAATTCGCGCCAACGTTTGGACAAACTAAGTCAGCGTTAGGATAATGGAGGGTTCGGATAATCGAGGTTCTACTGTATTTCATTTTTTTAAAGATAAGCAATGTTATTATAGTACTTAAACCCAGACATTCGGGGTAATCTCAAAGATTTTTTTAAAAATCTTACCTCTTTAAGAAAGTTCCTCTGTGCATCATCGTCCACCCTGTACAATTGTTTGAGCACCATAACGTCCCCGCTCGCGCGGTGAGTCACCTTGTACACCTCGCCAAAGAAACCCGACCCCAACAGCTCACCCTGTATAAAACAAAGGACGTGATTAATGAGGGTTCGGTAATTCTGGGAGCTTGTTTGTTACACGTTTAGGTTAAGGTTACCTCACGTTGGATCGCACGTTAGCCACTAGTGGGAGCAATCGCTGCATAAGGTCGGAGGTATAAATCGCAAGAAATTGAAAAAAAAACCGGTATTTTATTTACTTTAAGTTTACTTTAATTTTTACTTAAGCGTTCTTAAAGTACCTATGTAACTGTAATAAAACGAAGGGCATGTTAGTGTTGCGCACATTTTAACCAATTTTCTATGATCCTACACTTAATTCCGGGTGTTCTGGTCGTTTTCTATGTATAATAAAAATATATATCTATGTAATGTATTGTATTATGTAAATCAGTTATCTAGTACCCATAACACAAGCTCTGCTTACCATGGGGCTAGATAATGCTGTGTGAATTGTCCAGCATTATTTATTTATTTATTCACAGTAAATAATGCTACAGTAAATGTATTACTAAAATCAACAAATCGAAGTCTATTTCAGCATAGGTACATAAAAAATGGTAAACAATGGATGCAAAACTATTTATCTACTTGCTATTTTAATTTTAGCGGAAAATAATAAAATGTAGAAACTTTAATTTTTCCGGTATCGGAACTAACCACATTAACATACGCTTTGAGCTGTTGTGATATTGCGTCAGGTATATCAATAAAAGCCAATAAAAAGATTTACATTATTATAATTAAGAAAAATAAGGACAAGGGAATAACGATTTTAATTTAATTTAGAGGGGGAGGGGGGATCGGGGGGGGGGACAACGGCACAAATGGAGGGTTGTCCGATTTAAACCAAACTCGCTACTCGACAAACGACGACCTGAGAAAGATGGCAGGCCTATGCGGGAGTAAGAGCATATGTGGGTACTTGACAGGGCGGTAGGACGCTCATTAGGGGAGGCCTATGTGCATGGTGCAGCAGTGGACTGAAGATGAAGTGCTTATTTGTAAGCCTCTACAAAAAAAAACAAATTTGAATTCAAAAAATGGCTATAAGTTTAGCTTGGACTTTGCGCTCGGTTTTCGCAGTCTGTATTCCGTGAAGAATTTTAGTGAAGCTTTCGGATTTCGATACCGGTCTGGACAGCTAATACTTCTGTCTATCTCGGTCGGACGGAACAGACCTGGCTACCTCGGTCGGAACAGACCTGTCTACCTTTGTCGGAACAGACCTGTCTACCTTGGTCGGAACAGACCTGCCTACCTCGCTCGCAACAGACCTGTCTCGGTCGGAACAGACCTGTATACCTCGGTCTGATCAGACCTGTATGCCTCGGTCGGAACAGACCTGTCTACCTCGGTCGGAACAGACCTACAACAGAGTTTCACTATACTATGCTTAAAGTTACCTGTATGAGATCACATGCACGGAAAACTTTCTGCTGCGGCTCGGGCTGCGCCCTGAAGGAGCGCGCTCGGCTCAGCTCGCACAGCACGTCGTCGTTACTGTCCGTCGTGTAGCTGTCACTCCTGAAAACAAAATAAATAAATAATGTTTCCATAGAAACAACGCCTGAAACTAGTAAATAAATAAATATACTCACACATCAAGAAGTTTAGACATGCTGCTGCTTCGTTCCTTCTCCCCCAAAAGTGGCGAAGTAGGAGTCTGCCTTCTCTTTATAACCCTGGTCTTCCCTCCATCCTCTCCCTTCCTCTTAAACAACCTCTCGCGTCTTCCATCCTTCTCTAACTCTTCAGTCTTTTGGTCTGTTGGAATGTTTTGGTCTGTGGTACTATCTGTTGGAATTTTTTGGTCTTTCGGGCACTTGTGGTCTGTTGGAGTCTTTTGATGATTGTTGGGATCTGTTGATGAGTTTTGGTCTTTTTCTTCTGGCATTTTGTTTTCTGTGTTCGTTTGTTTGTCCGGCAGTATGTTGCACATTATTCTGTTGCGAGTCGTTTCCGGATTGTGTTCTATTGTAAGCTGATGAAAAATATGTTTATTGTGAAATTAAGAAGAATATTTATTTCAATTCATATTTATAGTATACTTAAAAACTGTGTGATTTATTGTTATTTATTTATTAGGAGACTCTGTTATAAATAAATTATCTATTTGCGTAATGTTTAAGTTCTTTTAGAAGCGAAATTACATAATAAAGTTTTTAGGAAAAGTTTCAGATGAATGAAAAGAAATCTGTCCTGTTTTGGTTGGTGCTTTATGTTTGATAAGGGTACGTCATACAAAGTCAAAAAAATATAAACAAACCAGTGGCGCTCATTAGTAGTGTTGTGAGGATATCTTTTGTCCAGTAGTGCTCACTCCGATGTGAACCCAAGATATTTTATGGCAACAAAGACATCAATGAAAGAACACAAACAAGGTAACACAGAAAGGATATCACTAAAAACTAAAGTTCAACGTATAATCTCGCATGTGCAGCGAAATGTTTTTTAATTTGAAATCGAGAACGAAAGCTGATAAATATAAATAAATAATATAACCAAAAATTGTTTCGAGATTCTGTGCTTTGCTTTTATGATACGAATGCCGCTTAATATCCTTGGGTTTTGTAACATATTTGTATATACAAAAAATATCCAGGTTTTTGAATCGGTATAGGGCTGATTTATTTATAAAGATTTAACATCATTACAGGTTTTTTAATGAGTCCTAATGCGATGTTATATTATTCATTTATAATATTAACTTATTTATTGGATCTAAATCGAATGAACATACAACCTACACACAATACTACTTAATATTTTCTTCTGATGATGATGTTCAAATGAACAGTTACCTGTAGTAATGTTGGGGGCCTAACATCGAGGGCGGAGGCCCGCGGCGGGGCTCCGTTGATCTCCAGGATCCTGTCTCCGATGTGCAGGGTCACCACGCCGCACGACGAGTCGTACCTGCACAATATACTACTGTCAGATATACACTTATTCAATACAAGTGAATAAAATACAAATAAATGGAAACCCCTGTCGACTTAAAGCCGCCACACACAGAAACCGTGGCCGGGCCGGAGGCGAAGGCATGCGGGTTGTATCATACGAATTTACGTGCACTTTGCCGCCACCGCCCGGCGGTGTGTGGGTAGTCTTTCATATAAATTCGTATGATACAACCCGCCTTCGCCTCCGGCCCGGACACGGTTTCTGTCCGTGACTGCTTTTAGATAGAAAATACTTATATTGCACTTTAAAAATGAAACTACCTATGTATAATATCATGTTAAAACTATGTTACAATTGGCGGTCTAAACTCTACTAGAAGCCATGGATGGATAGGATCGTGGACAGTATCAGGGATCTGTATACACTTATGTATATATATATAATATATATTATGTATACAAACATTCGGAAACCCCCGATGACTGACTTTATGGTTGATTGTTTCGTGTTGGCGCGAGATTAATTTGTTTGTGGTTTTTTTTTATAACTACAGGAAAAATACGTATTAGACACATATCAACAAAATTCAACGAGAAAAATAAAAAATAACAAAAAAAATATTTATGACGCGACGACGCACGAATAGCGTTCCTGAGCCGCCTCCATCCATCGACTCCCTGCGACCGCCACTATGTCGTCGGAAGAATGAAGATATAGATAAAAATAATTCGATAGCAATTACTATTGACTAAAATTAACTATATAAACGAACCGAGTCATGTAAACTAAACTAACTAAGGCGGGTCAGGGCCACTATTTGTGGCGGCGTTTGAGGAACGCTTATGTTCAGAAGTGGACGTGTACTGGCTGATAATGACGAACTTGGTCTAAGTACCTAACATTTTGATTGTATATTAGTAGTTGAAACAAGTTGACAAGTTACTAAGTTGACTACTAATACCAACCACTTAAAGTCAAGACATACACAGAAAAAAATGTGTCATTCTGATACCATTGATATGGTGAAGCAATTTATTTAGTAGAATTCGGCCCCTGAACAATTGATTTATTTAATTTTTGGAAAACTTACGGCTAAACATATAACAAGAAAGATTAAGTATATATATAAGGACGGCCAATTACAAGTTTTCACAAGTAGTTAGAAAAAATAATTAAAAAGAATAAGTAGTGGACAAGCAATATGAATATGTGAAGTTATACAGTATGGAAGTGATTACTACAAATATATTTGAAGTTACTTGGAGAAGTATTGAACATATCGATTTGAACGGTTGAAATTGGATTGGGATTTTAAACCATCACCTAACTACTCACTTAACAACCCAAATGAGTCATATTGTAGTTTTTTTAATAAATTCACCAATGCGTTCAATTCAATATTCATACCCAAATCGATCTTGGTCTCAGAAAAACTTAGCTTTAGTGAGTGGGCAACAGTAGGTATACATAAGAGTAGACAAAAGTTATATGAACTGTATAGTGAAAAGCAGTACAATTTTAGCCAGGAATTTAAAGGAAAAGTAAAAAATTACTCAAAAATATTTAGAAAAGTTTGTAATACAGCAAAATCCAATTATATTAGCTCGAAAATTAAAAATAGTGAAAATGTAATAAAATCAACTTGGAAAATAATTAATAGTGAGACTGGAAAGGTCAATACCTACATTAATGATTACAGTTTAAAGATTAATGATTGCTCTATCAAAAATGATGTTGAAGTAGCGCAAGCTTTTGAAAATTTTTTTACTGACATTCCAATCTTTACTACAAAGTGTCTGAACTCTTCTCAAATAATAGCTGAATCATTACTTAAAGAAAATGTACCTAAATGCGATAGTAAATTTATTTTTACCCATGTTGATGAAAATGATATAAAAAAAGCCTTTAAACTTTTAAATATTAAAAAAACTGCAGATCTCTGGGGCATTTCCGTTAAAATTATTAAACCTTTAATTGATACCATTGCACCAGATCTAGCTTTTATATTTAATGAATCCATTGATTGTGGCATATTTCCTGATCTAATGAAACATAGTAAAATAATCCCATTGTTTAAATCGGGTATTAGGTCTGACCCCACTAACTTTAGACCAATATCAGTACTGCCTACATTCAGTAAAGTTTTTGAAAAACTTATTTTACACCAATTGCTTAGACATTTTAATGGCAATGACCTGCTACACTGTAAGCAATTTGGGTTTACTCGTGGCAGGTCAACTACTGATGCCGGTGTAGAGTTGGTATCGCATATTTTTGATGCTTGGGAGAAGTCGCAAGATGCTTTAGGCGTTTTTTGTGACTTGTCAAAAGCATTCGATTGCGTTCATCACGAAACATTAATCAGGAAACTACATCATTATGGAATAAGGGACAGCTCTTTGGATCTTCTTACATCTTACTTGAGTGATAGGATACAAAGAGTTGACATTAATGGGAAACGATCTAAAGGGTCTGTGGTTACAATGGGTGTACCGCAGGGCTCTATCTTGGGTCCTTTCCTATTTTTAGTTTATATTAACGACCTGCCTCATCTTGTAAAGAATGATCATGAGATTGTATTGTTTGCTGATGATACTTCATTAATTTTTAAAATGAATCGACAAAAAACAAATTTCGACGATGTAAATACTGCAATCTCAAAGGTAGTCCATTGGTTTAGTATCAATAATCTTTTGCTTAATGAAACCAAAACAAAATGTATAAGATTTATTCTACCTAATGTAAAACAAGTTAAGGCTGATGTAAACGTAAAAGGAGAAACGGTAGAAATTGTAGACAATACCGTATTCTTAGGAATAACGTTAGATAGTAAACTCCAATGGGGCCCACACATAGATAAGCTATCGAAGAGACTTAGTTCTGCAGCATATGCAGTTAAAAAAATCCGTCAACTTACAGACGTTGATACTTCTCGACTAGTCTATTTCAGCTACTTCCATAGTATTATGTCTTATGGCATACTATTGTGGGGGAACGCTGCAGATATAAACACCATTTTTGTGTTGCAGAAGAGGGCTGTTCGTGCGATCTATAATATGGGTCCCAGAGAATCCCTACGTAATAAATTCAAAGAAATAAACATAATGACAGTACCATGTCAATATATTTATGAAAACTTGTTGTACACTCATAAAAACATCAATCGATTCATTAAAAATAGCGATATACATAATGTAAATACTAGAAATAAGAATAAACTCGCTGTTCCCACAACTAGACTACATAAGATAAGTGCATCTTTTAAAGGGCAATGTATACGCTTCTACAACAAAACTCCAAGTGAGTTGCAAAAATTATCAATAAATAAATTTAAAAAAATTGTGAAGCATATTCTTTGTAAAAAGGCTTATTACAAAATATCAGATTATCTAGAAGATAAAAAAGCTTGGAACGAGTTTTGCTCCAACTCAAAATCTAACAAATTACAGATAAGCAAATCATATGTACTAGACACATAAGTTATGAACATACTAGTGGTTTCTTCTCACTTCTTCCACTGGTGGACAAAAAATTGAAGTGAACAACAATACATATAATAATGAATAGTATAAAATATGACTTGTCTAAGTGCTTATTTGTAAGCCTAAAGAAATAAACTTTCATTTCATTTCATTTCATTTCAAATCAACTTCATTTGCCATTGCATTGAAAAATCTGCTCGCACGTAGAATATATGAGTTCTCAATACTTGATCAAACTTGATCAAATACCTGTCGTGATATCACGTAGACTCTTCACTACGACTCTTCTCGCCATTTTTTAAACACTGGAATATTGTATTCTAATCTCGAGTATAAGTGGTATAATAAGTAACATAAAATCAAAAATAACTTTTTAAATCGTCTGATAAATGGCGGTTTACCCAAATCTCTATACTGTTATAAATAACCGTCCTTTTTGCAGTCTGTTATTATTATTATAATAAGGAAAATAATTATGAAGCGTGCAGCATTGATAACAATGGATCGTAAGTACCTATGTAACAAGCGTCCTTACTTTAGTTACTAACTCACACGTTTTACGACTTAAATGAATTATCTTCACTACATAATTATAAAACAAAACCACCAGCCCACCGCGTCGTCGTCTTCGGTCCGTCGTCTGTCTGTTTGAATCTGAACGAGATAATCTAAATAATTTTTTGTTTCAAAACGTGACTTAAAATTTTTAACTTTTTCGGGAAATATACTTCAATGACAATTATCTTCACTACATAATTATAAAACAAAACCACCAGCCCACCGCGTCGTCTTCGGTCCGTCTGTCTGTCTGAATCTAAACGCGATAATCTAAATTATTTGATTATTTCGAAACAGACATCAAATTTACACAGTTTTATTTAATGTTTTTCCGGACATATACTCATCCTTCGGGAATAAAACTACGGACGATTACCAAAAGCAGTCGTCTACGGGTGTAGTTTATTTTTGTTGGCTTCTGTTGTGTATTTTTTTACCTTTTGCCGTCGGCAACGGTCCGCTCGTGTATAGGAGCCCTAACTAGCCATCAGTTTGACTCTATACACTAGCCAAACTAGATGTGATATGGTTGTAAACACAATCCCCACGTGTTTTCCGGTAGAGTACCTAAAATCTTGGAGTCATCAAATAATAATAAATAAATAATGCTGGACAATTTACACAGCATTATCTAGCCCCATGGTAAGCAGAGCTTGTGTTATGGGTACTAGATAACTGATATACATAATACAATACATTACATAGATAGATATTTTTTATTATACATAGAAAACGACCAGAACACCCGAAACAAATATCTACAGATCGTACACATTTGTTCCGAGGCGAGAATCGAATCCGCAACCTCATGCGTCGCAGGCGGACCTTCGCCTGAGTGTCAATCCTGAGTGAATAAGTTCCTTCTGGGAAAGCCTGCTCCATCTTAGACCACATCTTCACTTTCTTAAGGATGGTGGTAAAACGCTTACTTATAATAAAAAAAATAAACCGTGACACAAAAAACTAAAAATCGCTCGCTTGGTGTCGAGTTGTAGATATAATTGTAAGCAATATTTATTGAATTTGAAGGAAAGATCTTAAATCGACGCGTATTGTAAATTATGTATAAAAAAACGTGGCAATATAGTAATAAAAAATAAAAATAATTTTAGTTTAAGTATTGATTTTATTTATTATTTTTATTTTAAGCCATTACTGTCCCACTGCTGGGCAAAGGCCTCCCTTTTCTCCTTCCACTCCTCGCGATCCAACGCTGCAACAGGCCATGATGTATGGGTTTAAGTATGGGTGTTTTAAAAACATTGTATATCTACCATTGTAACCCTAAGGTTTGCTGGACGAAAACTCTTTGTCAGGGTTAAGCTCGCCTATGTACGTACATATCCTTAGTTAGTTCCATATGTTTAGTTAAGTTATTTCTATGTATTATTGTGTGTACAATAAAGAATTCAAGAAGAATTAAATAATCTAATTTGTCTGCAACATAGAGTATGTATTGTCTGGTAGATTAAATCGACTTCTAAGTAACATGATGAGAGATGCACAGGTGTGTAGGTATTGGCTTGTTATGTTTTCGTTGCACGTTTGATCTGATACCATAGCTACTAAGAACCGACGCGTGATAAGTAGTAACAAATAACTGACCCAGATGCATGAGTGAGTAGGTAAATAAAATATAAGTAAGGAAAAACATATGTTGGAAGTGTGTTTACAAACATTTCACATCTAGTTTGGCTAGTGTATAGAGCCAAACTGATGGCCAGTTAGGGCTAATATACTCGAGGGCACGTTTTCGACGGTGTTCTGTTTAGTTTACCTTGTGTAAGAGATAATAATGTCCGCCAGCCGAATTTCGGCTATTTCGGCGGCATGCCTCACCGGAAACCGATGTATGCATACTAAATAATGCTGGACAATCTACACAGCATTACCTAGCCCCAAGATAAGCAGAATACATAATACAAAACATTACATAGATCGTTTTTTTATTGTACATAGAAAACTTCCACACCCGAAAAAAAATTCTGCAGAACGTATAAACATTAGTCCCGAGGAGGGAATAGAATGCGCAACCTCCTGCGTCGCAGGCGTACCTACCTTCGGCCACCGCACCACAGAGTTTATATGTATATAGGTTCTTACACTATAAGTCCCAGTTATTAACTGTACCGCAGCTTATCTTTCAAGATATTACATAATGTACCAATAAGTTAAAACTTCTCACAAAAACAATGACAACGAACAAAACTCAACCCAAACAACACATATTCCTCATCATCAACATAACACGTATCTAAAAACACAAGTCAATCTATTTTAACCATTGATTTGATCAAATTCATCAATGATCTATATCCAAGTATTAACACTCAAAAGTAATAAATTCCACGCACTCTTTCGCTACTTTTAAAATGAATATTTCACGCAGGGCTTCGCGATTGGAACTAAAGCGCGTCAAAGACCCTTGATGTCGGCGACGAGACTGACTCATGAATCATAATAACATAACAATGCAATGAAATGCAGGCAAACCGAGCGGGGAAACTTTAGAGCAACACATCACAGAAATTCAGCGAGAAAGAAGCATTAATTTTTAGATATACATCGGGTGTCTAAACACATTCTTTCGTATAATATTCTCGCCATGTTTCTATAAAATGTTTTATTATGTGTTTGGTTGGCGTTGATTTACTAATAAATAAATTTGTGCAAGAATTTGGGATAGGTACCCTAAATTCGTGGGGTATCATTGGACCATAAGATACCCTAACTGAATTGTAAATTCTCGCCGTGAACGTACGATGCCGACCGTTTTCCGTGTGAGAGATCAGGTTATAAAAACAAAATTGTTATAGTTTAATAATTTAACACCCCCAAAAATGGTGAAGCGATGAAAGAAAATAACTCTATAAGTTATTTCCTTTCATCGGTTACTACCTAGACCTACGTACTCTTTGTCTTTAAATATATTATGTTATTATAGGTATTTATAAATCAATTTATTATTTATGTATCCTCATCATCATCAGCCTATCCACTGCTGTATGATATGTATGTATTTACTTTGCTTTGTATTATTCTCATCAAAACAGTAGCCGGCTATTATGTGTCCAACGCTTATATTTCATTTGGCGCGCCAAACTTGGAGTACATTGATTTATTTATTTTATTTTATTTTATTTTATTTATTTTATTTATTTTATTTATTTTATTTATTTTATTTATTTTATTTATTTTATTTATTTTATTTATTTTATTTATTTTATTTATTTTATTTATTTTATTTATTTTATTTATTTTATTTATTTTATTTATTTTATTTATTTTATTTTATTTTATTTTATTTTATTTTATTTTATTTATTTTATTTATTTTATTTATTTTATTTATTTTATTTATTTTATTTATTTTATTTATTTTATTTATTTTATTTATTTTATTTATTTTATTTATTTTATTTATTTTATTTATTTTATTTATTTTATTTATTTTATTTATTTTATTTATTTTATTTATTTTATTTATTTTATTTATTTTATTTATTTTATTTATTTTATTTATTTTATTTATTTTATTTATTTTATTTATTTTATTTATTTTATTTATTTTATTTATTTTATTTATTTTATTTATTTTATTTATTTTATTTATTAACTAGCACGATTACTTATATTACAACCAATTACACTAGCTAATTACAATATCTATACATATATTAGAAAGAATAAATTAAACAAACAAACTCAAAATATTACTCCTATCATTCATCTCTCTCGCAAAACCTCAGGCACACCAACATCATATCCTTCGAAAATACCAGCAATGAAGCAATCCTTTCGATACATGGTTTAAAAAGAAGGGGGAAAACTTGTAGGTGATAAGAAGTTGACGGTGCATCACTAGAATACATAAATAATGCTGGACGATCGGCACAGCCCCAAGCCCAACCAAGCAGAGCTGGTGTTATCAGTAACTAGAAGAATATATTTAACTTTAACACTTTGACTGCTGAAATCACACGGTATGTGTTTTCTACAAATGACTAATATGCGTAAATCCACACTAGCGCAGCGGCTGAGAAAATACAGATCTGTATGACTCAGCACAGCCGTAATATTTTTCGAACGAAACGCATGTGCGGCGCAACACAACCGCTGTGTAGAGCGGCAGCACGAATGGCTTAGGTTAAAAAAAAGATCGCAGTCGTCGAAAAAAAACCGCAGTCAAAGTGTTAAGTACCTACATAGATTTTTACTGTACATAGAAAACAGTCGAAAATCTTTGGTACTTGCTACGACTTATTAAACTTACTACTTATTTAATTTTTAGAGATTACCCCGAGTGTGAAAGCTTACGCACTATAATAACAAAATCCGTAGTTCTAATTTGTTTCTAATATTCGATTGTAATTTTCTTTGTTAATAATTACAGTCATACAGAGTAATGAATGAGCCATTGTGTCCACAAACGCGTTAGACACGCGCACCAAAACCGCGACTAAGTCAACAGGCAAACCAATAGGCGACACTCACTTGGTTTCCCAGACCAATACTTGCGAGATGATTCAGTTCTGTAGATTCTTTGACTTCGAAACTTAGGCCTTAATTGTGTAGGTAAAATTAGGTTGTCTTTATTACGTCTATTGTAGTTACAGAAATGTTCGGATTTAGATTTAACGAAATGTCGATATTCTTTAACGAATAATGTCATTTGCATTATGTATATACGTTATGTATATACAGTCGTGGTCAACTAATTAGGGACTTTCAAGATAGTGAAGAGCAATAACCGGTTATGTACATATAGATATAAAACCCTATTGATTTCTCAGCACCTATTATTTGCATAATTTTGTCCGATTATTATGCTATAAATGGCTGTTAATAAAATAATAAATAAATAGAAAAAAGTATTTAATATCAAAGGTTGAACATGTATTCAATTTTAAGGTATTATTCTGTAGCTGGACATTTAATTAAGGACAGTAAACTATAATGAAAAATAGAATTAAACAAAACTAATAATCTGCAGTATTATAATATCTTTAACAGCGCCATTTTATTACGTGTAAAATCAGTACCCAGTAGCAAAACCTTTGTTAGTAATTACCGCTTGACACCGATGTGGCATAGACATTATCAGTTTCTGGCATGTTTCGACAGGAATGTTTGCCCATGCCTCACAAAAAGCTTCATTAAGTTCATCTAAAGTTGTGGTACGATAAGTGGCAACTTTTTTCTTAATTTCGTTCCAAAGGTGCTCGATTGGGTTAAGGTCCAGGATATTTGCTGGCCAATCTAGCACCTATACTGACTGACTGGTAAGAAACGACTTGACTGAACGGGCGGTATGTTTCGGGTCGTTATCATGCTGAAACGTCCATATAATAGGGAGATGCATAGGGAAGCATCGTTTCCTCCAATATTGCCTTGTATTGATGTTGGTCTAAGTTACCCTGAACTTTCCTCACAGGTCCCACTCCACGTCCAGAAAATGAACACCACATTTTAATGTTTCCACCGCCATGTTTCATGGATTCATTACCGCTTTTACTGGACGCCGTACGTATTGCCTTCCATCTGAAGAAATCAAATTAACCTTGGTCTCGTCAGAGAATAATACATGTTTCCATTGGGCGTAGGTCCAATGTCCATATTTACGTGCAAACGCCAAACGAGCATTTCTATGTTCTTTCTTCAACAACGGTACTTTGCGAGCCACTCTTCCGAACAACCCTGCTTCTAGCAGACGTCGTCGAACGGTCCTCGCTGAGACACCAGCTCTTTCGTCTGTCCCAAACACTTCGTGTTTAATTAAAATAGAGCCTAGAAACGGATCTTTCTTAGCTAACCTGGTTATCATTCTATCTTCTTGCGGAG
The DNA here is from genome assembly GCA_943735965.1 of Eupithecia abbreviata. Taxonomy (NCBI): domain Eukaryota; kingdom Metazoa; phylum Arthropoda; class Insecta; order Lepidoptera; family Geometridae; genus Eupithecia; species Eupithecia abbreviata. The sequence goes on from OX030995.1 coordinate 907,240, forward strand.
TTGTTTTTCTCGATCTTTTTGTTTTGGGCACATTTAAAGCTGTGTTATTGCGTCTGACATGTTGCACTGCATTGTATACCATAGTTTTTGAACAATTTAAATGTTCTGCTATCCTTTGGTATGGCCAACCATGCTCGACAACAAACTTCATGATAATTTTTCGTAGTGTTGGATCGCAACTTTTATTTTTGCCCATTTTTCTTCAAAATATTTTTCAAAACTTAAAATAAAAATCGGGTTGCAGCTAAAACTACCACGAAACAATAAGAGAAGAAGTAAAAAAGTATTGAGATTCAAATTTTGAAAATAGAACGCAATATCTCAGTGTCCCTAATTGAATGGCCAGCCAGCATTATTTGAACAAATAGCACTATGATAATCTATCAGCTATACTGTAAAGAGGTTTAATGTTTAAGAAGTTGTTATTGTTTGTATAATCGGGCACATCAATGACTAATTATACTTACATGTAAAAGATATGGAATATTTTTAAGACTCGTTGGAAAAAAAAAACACAATTTGGCTTAACTAGAGATTGTCCCCCGTTTATAAATCAGTGCAATCGCGACCGAATGTGAATAACAATGTGTATAAGCAACCATAAGACAACATGGGGTTACGCATTCTGATAGTTAGTAGTTGATTGAGCGTCCGTGAGTCACGTCCCAGTGAGTCACGCGACGGGGACCCGACCGACTGTCCTACAGTAGATCACGTACGACGTATCTATAAATAAATAATGCTGGACAATTCACACAGCATCATCTAGCCCCAAGCTAAGCAGAAACAAATAAGTAATAAATAAATAATGCTGGATAGTTCACACAGTATCGTCTAGCCCTAAACAAAGCAGAGCTTATGGTCCGGACCCAGGTACAAATTTGATCAATTATTTCCACCCGAGCGAAAATTAAATGAAATAAGGTTCAAATCAGAATTCTGGAATATGCGAATTTTAATTTCTGATTTGAACCTTATTCCATGGGAATAATGTGGTGTTCTTGAGTGGAGACCACGACTCGGTAAACGTAGGACGCCCTCCGCCAGGTGGGATGACGACCTTCGACGAAGACTGCAGGTAGATGCTGGATGCGTCAAGCTGTGAAGACAAGGCGCCACGGCGCTCATTGGGGGAGGCCTATGTCCAGCAGTGGACTAATATATGCTGATGATGATGATGAATGTCGTCATCGTTGCCCAACCCACCCACGGAATCGCAGCTGACGGTCACGAGTATTCATAATATTAATCCTTAATGCACATTACGAAATTTTGCTTGGGAGGGACACAAAAATCTTTCACTGGCTCCCGGACCATTAGACAGACAGACTAGACAACTCATATACAATACAACGCATAGATAGTTTTTTATTTATATATAGAAAACATCTAGAACACCCGAAACAAATATCTGGAGGCCGCGTACCACACAAGACACCTTAATAGAGCTCCGCAATTGAACACAAGTTTAGCACATGCGATGTTCTCAAGCATAAAACACAACAGTCTCTCATCTCAAGCAAAAGTGCAGTAACCTACAAAACACAGACAGGTGAGCTGTACACACACAAAGAGACAAGAGCGGCCAACAGGAGGCCGCGTGTGACTAGAGCTCCGCAATTGAATACAGTTTTATACTTGAGAACACCGCAGTTTAGCACATGCGGTGTTCTCAAGCATAAAACACAACACTATTACAGTATCTCAAGCGTAAGTGCAGTAACCTACAAAACACAACATACACAAGACAAGTATCTATGACAGGTGAGCTGTATGCAGAGAGATAAGGCAGCACACAGGAGGTCGCGTGAGACACCCGCCGCAATTGAATACAGGTTTAGCACATGCGGTGTTCTCAAGCATAAAACACAACAGTCTCTCATCTCAAGCATAAGTGCAGTAACCTACAAAACACAACATACACAAGATTCCGTAGCTACAGCACATAGATACCTATGAAAGGTGAGCTGTATGCAAATAGACAAGGCAGCCCATCGGAGGCCGCGAGAGACACCCTCCGAAATTGAATACAGGTTTAGTACATGCGGTGTTCTCAAGCATATAACACAAACGTCTCTCATCTCAAGCATAAGTGCAGTAACCTACAAAACACAACATACACAAGACAAGTACCTATGACAGTTGAGCTGTATGCAGAGAGACAAGGCAGTCCGTAGCAGGCGGCGCGCCACGCACGACACCTTCGCGCCGCACGCCGACCTACGCACCAGTATTAATCCTAATATTAGTATTAGTATCGAATAGTATTCATTTTAAGTTTAAGTTAGAAATTATTAGTAAATTGCAAGGTAATGCAGGACTTAATTATTAGTTTATTTTATAGCGATTCTGATGATACATATAAGATAAACATAGTAGCTTCCTACAAAACTTAATAGATGACGTTATTTTAATCACACGCGCAGTTCCCGCGCGTGACCCGCCGGAATGGCCTCCACAGATGGGCAAATTTATCCAAATGGCCCTCATGGGCGAGGCGATATAGTTCTAGTTGTATTAGTGCTTATAATTATATGTTCAGATAGCGTAAGTTTAAAAATATTCTTGTAAAATTACTCTAGAGATGTAAGTATTGTTAGATATTCTCAGGTAGTACTTACTCAGTGACGGTGAGCGTGTTGGCGGGTGCAGGTTCGACTCTCAGCGCAGAGGAGGGCACTGATACCACGCGGATGGAGTGTGACCCGCCGCCGGAGCAGAAGCAACCACCGCTGCAGAGGACAATAACATAATTTATAGAGATTAAAAATATGGCGCGTATAGGATATAATGGTAGAAAAATTGGATACATGGAAATTGAAAATTTTATCAAACAAATAAAAAGAAAAGCTTATCAATTTAGTTTTTTTCTATTTATATAGGTACATAAATCCAGCACGGCTAGTTAAAAAAATAATGCTAGACAATTAACACAGTACCATCTAAATGACTGATATAAATAATTACTACATTGTATAAAACAAAGTCGCTTCGCGCTGTCTGTCCCTTCCCTATGTATGCTTCGATCTTTAAAACTACGCAACGGATTTTGATGCGGTTTTTTTTTAATAGATAGAGTGACACAAGAGGAAGGTTTATAAACCTTTTGATATTATAGATTTCCACGAAGTCGAAGCCGAGAGGCGCATCTAGTAAATAAATAAAGTGTTATGACTTATGATTGATGAACTGACCAGTAGAGGCGCGTCCTCTCTACAAGCGCGTAGGGCTCCGCGTCCTCGATGGGCGCTCCGCACTGCGCGCACGCGAAGCACTCCGGGTGGAAGCGGTGCGCTCCCGCCAGCATCACGGGACCAGTTATCACCTGCAAAAAAAATACAAAATCTAAATAATATAATCTAAAAAAAATCTTTTGGGGTTTTGTTATCATAGTGCATAAGGTAACACTCAGGGTAATTTATGGTATTATGAGCTTATATACAAATCAATCTGCTGGGGCAAACGTGTTCTTGAGTGGATACCACGACTCGGTAAACGTAGTGTAGGACGCCCTACGACCAGGTGGGATGACGACCTGCGAAAGATTGCAGGTAGATGCTGGATGCGGCAAGCTGAAGACAGGGCGCTATGGCGCTCATTGGGGGAGGCCTATGTCCAGCAGTGGACTGCTATAGGCTGATGATGATGATGATATTTTTATATACTGGGGGAGGCCTATGTCCAGCTGTGGACATAGGCTGATGATGATGATGATGATACAAATCAATATATGGCGAGTCGCTCACTAGAGCAGTCGAGGGACTGGTATACAAGAACCGCGTCACGGGCGAGGTGAAGGCGCGGCGTAGTCAAGGCGACAGCGCGGCGATGTCTAGGCGACGACAGCGTGTCTTGTGGCGGGTCGACGTGGACTCGAGGCGGAGGCGTATTAAACCGGGACTCCGCCGCCATTTTGAATTAATTTATATGAAGAAATCCTTGACTCTTGATTAATAACGCTTCGCCATGAGGATGTTTATACTATGCCCGACGGATGGTTAGAGAACCCAGCGCCTTAGACTTTATGTTATTTTATTTCATTTCAAAAGGCAAAGAAAAGATTATTTTCCGCAACTTAGCCAATTTTTAAAAATAAATTATATGAGTCCACTTTTGAATTTTGCCTCAAAATTTGGTACATTATGTGCGAACTAATGTATCATGATTTACCTCCATGACTTGACAAGCAATCTTTCAAACAATACCTGAGTACATTGTTGGCAACACTCCCCATACTGCTCCCAGTAGTGGGGCTGGCAGAACAGCAGCCCATTCTTCTCAAAGTACCATGAGGACAGCGCGGCATCGCACACAGAGCACCTGCAAGTTTCAGTCAAACCGTCACCATCACTAGGAATACGATACAACACTCATATCTACCAGTGATCTAATGTATATGATAACCGGTAAACATAGCAGGTCCATGAAACTTTTGTGGTTATTAACACAAAATTCATATATAACGGGATATTTATGATTTGATTTTAAGTTTTCCAATATCTCGGAACAGCAGTATAGCCGTTGACCTATTACTTAAATGTTTAACTTTTAGAATTGGACCAATAGTTCTGGAGAAATACCAATCAGTAATAAACTAATGTTCATACATAGTAGCGCTGTGTTCTTTTTAATATAGCTACTCTTCCATGAATGGTATCAATCTCTTCACAGACCATCATTAAATTGACTAAATCTTTTTGTATATCAACAACTATAAATTACTGAATTAATCAATTACAAAACCGTATTCACTGAGAGTGTAACTTACCTGAAACAGTCTTTATGCCAGTCTTGTCCAAGAGCGGATACATAATCCTCTTCCCCGATGTTATTCAAGCAACCCGCACATTTCTGGGGTTCTGCAAATATATTTACGTAATTTAAATTATGTAGATGTGAATAAAACCTTCGAGCAAAGTAAAGTTCGAAGGCGGAAGTAGTAAAATTATAAAGTAACTTAATTGAAACGTTGTCTCTATCTAATAGAGCGTTTGTGTACAATTTTCTTTGGTGAAATTAAATAAAATGGATGTGTAGGTGTAGTTCTAGTTTTTGATAATAAAAATATATTCTAATTTACCTGTAGGGTGAGGCATTCACAAACAAAAGATACCGATTCACAAGAAACATGTATCGCCCACACACAACATTGGATGACTTATTCAAGGAAAAAATCACATATCTATTTTATACTTAAAACTGTAGACAATAAATACTTGCCTGTAGTATTTGACTCCTCCATTTCATTTCAAAACTGATATGTTTCATTTATTTTAATTAGAAAAACACAGTAACAACATGCTCGCTCTGCGATTTGCTAGTAAGCACTAGTGTTGCGCATAAATAAGTATAACAATCGACTGTCGATAGTATCTTTAGACAATAGAGGGATTTAAGTAGTTATTTAGCATTTTTCAGTATTAGATGCTCTGACAGAAAGGTAAAACTTGAAATAAACTTTATTGCGTTACCTATACCTAGAATAAGGATTTTATTTTAAGAAATTGAATGATAATACAAGTCAGTCAAAAATATATATTTTATATGAAAGCTATGCCCTCACTTGAACTGTATTCAGTTGATCATCGATATCGATTGTTTCCTTCTTGATTGGTTTTGTGCACTTCGCTATTTTAAATAACAACATGACGTCATAGTGCTATTTTGACATTGACATTGTCAAGGTGTATTGCTAGTAGGTGATATAAAAAAACTCCCAAAAATATTGCATTATATTTATTTATTCACAAAATAAATTACGCCTTAACTTTATCATGGCATTTGACCTTGACTTTCTTCTTCAGTTGATTGTTTACGTTTACCTTAACCTTGACTTTGACTATCAACTTCTTCAATAACTCAGACATTTCAGCATCGTCCTCTTCGCTGGAGCTACTGGAATCTTCTTCGCTTTCCTCCACTTCTGGTTCAGGGGTGGTTGGTGGAGTTGGTCTGGGGGTTGTGCTCGTAACCGGGGGTTCTGGAGTCGCCGCTTCAGTTGTATTAGTGCTTGGTAATTCAGTAGTAGGAATAGTAGTCCAATTAGTAGTTGGTAGTTCTGTAGTAGTAGAATTAGTAATTGGTAGTTCTGTAGTTGTTGGTAGTTCTGTAGTTGTTGGTAGTTCTGTAGTTGTCGGTAGTTCTTCTTCGTTCAAGTTTTCGAAATCAATGCCAGTGACTTGCTCCAGCCAGGGTAGGAAAGGTCCAGGACGGATGAAACCTGAAAAAAAAACCAATTTTAATACACGTTAAAAGAGAAAGATTACAAACGAAATATTCTGAGAGGTGAGAACCAAAGAGGATTTGAAAGGTTTGAACTAAAAGAACCGAAGAATCTTACACCAAATTAGGCAGTTAGATCAAGACCTGGCAATAAGTAATTCTCCTACTCGACGTTAGATGTATTGAGATGTATCTTATTCAATAGTTTTTCAGAATCATAATAGATGTCGCTAGCATACTTTTGAAGACAGTTTTGAAATATAAAAACCTTTCTATAATGAATTATAAATAAAGATTTGCAGTAATGAATGATAGATGAAATATGACGATGACGAGTACCTATTACCTTAAGTATTAAGCCAAATGATTTTATGATTTGTGTACCTCTTCCAACCCAATCGTCTAACTCACTCGTTTTTTCAGAAACTAGATGTCGCCATACCCTTAAAGATTCAACAAAGATTCAACAAGGAAAACCTCAAGGAAATCCCTTTGATTATTTTGTCCTGCGCCCCGAGCCTTCGCCCGCGTGGAAATGTATGTTTTAAATGGTTTATAAACCATCCTCTTGGCGACTTTGTTTTATACTATGTAGTGATAGTCGACATCATCATCATCAGCCTTATAGTAGTCCACTGCTGGACATAGGCCTCCGCCAATGAGCGCCATAACGCACTGTCTTCAACTTGCCGCATCCAGCATCTAACTGCAGTCTTTCGCAGGTCGTCATCCCACCTGGTCGGAGGGCGGCCTACACTACGTTTACCAAGTCGTGGTCTTCACTCAAGAACACATTTGCCCCAGCGGCTGTAAGTTCTTCGCGAGATATGGCCGGCCCACTGCTGTGATAGTGATAACTAATAAGTAATAACTTAAGTAAGATGAATGAAATGTCGTCTTACCAGCTGGCAGACCGGAGTGGCAGCCCCAGTCTCCGCCGGCCACGAAGGAGGCAATGCCGACTAGTGCGGGCACACCGTCCGCACCGTAGTGGACGAGTGGGCCGCCGCTGTCACCCTGGTACAACAATCATAAATTAAGGGCGAAACTTTGGTATGTAGTGTATTTGTTTTCTTATAGTTCCTTTTGTTATTAATAACGTTTATATGTTACATGTCATTTTCTAAATTCTAATTAAATTATCAATTTAATTATCCATTAATTATTTATCAATTAATTTGTATATATCATAAATATTTGATTAAAAATAAAAACGAAATATTTCTTTACTTGAAAAGTGCCACCGTCCATATTGTTCCTTCATGTCCAGTCCATCCTAAGGTCGCCTGGAAGAGATCGCTCTCAGCGATAAGGCCGCCCTTTATACCTTTATTCTAAGTTTTTATTCCTGTATTGTTTTCTGTTTTGTGTGGTATAATAAAGTGTTATCTATCTATCTTTGTAAACATTTTCATGTGAAGACTACTTTCCTCCCGCAGCTTCGTACGCAGTTTAAAAGTAGACTAGATTTAGGTTATTGCGGAATTTCGCGGATCTTTATGTGGGCATCATTTCTGCCTGTAGACTTGGTAGTGTCTTCCACAGAACAATAATATCCTAACGTGTCTTCTATCAAGCAAGTACACAACAGCACAACGACACAAACTACGAAAAACGAAGTAGCAGCCAGTTTGTATGCGGCTGGAGTATATCTACATAAATAATAAATAAATAAATAAAGAATAAATATATAAATAATAAATAAATAAGTAAGTAATTAGTTAATAAATAATGAATAATAAATAAATAATAAATAAATAAATAAATAATGCTGGACAATCCACACAGCATTATCTAGCCCCATGATAAGTAAAGCTTGTGCTATGGGTACTAGATAACTGATATACATAATACAATACATTACATAGATAGATATTTTTTATTATACATAGAAAACGACCAGAACACCCGGAACAAACATCTGCAGATCGTACACACAATTGTTCCGAGGCGGGAATCGAACCCGCAACCTCTTGCGTCGCAGGCGGACCTTCGCCCACCGCGGCACAGAGGTCGTCTACATATATTATGTATGTATGTATATATCTGTTTTTGCGCCTTTATGTGCCGTATTAAACCACACAAACACGGGAAATGCCTAAAAGGTTTGCATAGTAGGTAATGATAGAATAGAGAGAAGTATAAAGGACGGCCTCATCGCTGTAAGCGATCTCTTCCAGGCAAACGTAATCTTAGTATGAACATAGGTACTAGAAGTTTCTTTTTCACTTCTTCCACTAGTGGACAAAAAATTTAAGTTGACATTAAAATTAAAATAATGTTATTTGATGATAATGAATAGTATTAAATTTGACTTGTCTAAGTGCTTATTTGTAAGGCCTAAAGAAATAACTGCTATTGACGTTGAGTATAAAGGTCGGCCTTATCGCTATGAGCGATCTCATTCAGGCAAACATTCTAGCACTAACCTGGCAGGTAGACTGCGAGGTGACATTGTAGAATCTGGCGCAGATGGCTGCAGTGTTGATGAGATGGGTGCCGTAGATCTGGGTGCAGTCCACGTTGGCGAGGCCGACTAGGTTCACCCAGTTCAGGATCTCGGATTGAGCACCTGGAGAAGGTTTGATAATCATTACCTACTAGCTGTTTCCCGCGGTTTCATCCGCGTTTAAATCGAATTTCACATTTCAAAAATAAAATATAGCCTATATATAAAGCCTATGTTCACCGGGGATAGTGTGAAATAATTTTTCAAATCGGTCCAGTAGTTTCGGAGCCTATTCAATACAAACAAAAAAAATAAAACCAGGAAAGGTTTGATTATTTCTTTATAATATTAGTATAGACTATATGATCATCATCATCAGCCTATATCAGTCCACTGCTGGACATAGGCCTCCCCCAATGAGCGCCATAGCGCCCTGTCTTCAGCTTGACGCATCCAGCATCTACCTGCAGTCTTTCGCAGGTCGTCATCCCACCTCGTCCTACACTACGTTGTTTAGACTAACGCGGTCTCCACTCAAGAACACGTTTGCCCCAGCGGTTGTCGGTTCTTTGCGTAGTAGGTAGTGTAGGTACGTACCGTTGGTCCAGGTCCTGCCGAATCCACTGGCGACGACAACCTCATTGTTGTAGTTGCGGTTTGCGTCCGCAGACGACTGCAGGCGGATGGGTTGCAGGAGCCCTGTGGAATAACATATAAGAAGATACATTAATATCTATAAATATTAATTCATGTTTTTACATGAATACATAAATGTCTATACATAAGACAGGGAGAAGAAAGAAGGTAGTTAGAACGCTATGGCTAGTAGTAGTATTGTCCAGCATTATAATTAAAGTAGTTCATCTAAACGTCAACTTCAGTTTAGTTTTCTTCATAGTTTTAGTCTTTCGAGCTTTATTGGTGTCTCACTTTATCACGGCAAGGTTTAATTGAATCAACAAGTATAACTTAGAATAATTTACCTTTGTGCCTTTACGAACCTTGTAAAGTTTAATTTTAATAATTAGTTTCACTTTCGCGGCCCACGACGGACATACCTGAGTCCTCTAGGCGGGTGGGCGCGCTGCTACGCACCGCCTAAGCTGGGCAATGTATGCGTTAAAAGTTTTTGGTTTTCGTCGTCTCTGGCCTCTACTATCATAAGTACCAGTGAGGGCTACATTATTACGCTAATTTTAACGCGTGTTACTCGTGAAAAGGCGTTTAGGTTTATGTGTTAAATACAGTTAAATAGCATGGAACGTACCCCATTGTACTTATATTGTTCAGTAGACTTACAAGAATAAGTGACAGGCTTCGACAGCTTGATGATGGAGATATCGTTAGGCTGCACGACCAGAGGCGTGTTCACGTTGAAGGTGGGGTGGTTGTAGAACTCATGGGCCTCGTAGATGTACTGCGGAGTCGTCAGGCTCACCAGACCTGCGCGGACCACGGCGGAGATCTGACTGCAGAGAAACAAGAGGTTAAAGGGGATTTGATGACACATACATAGTTCAGTCCACGGAACAGAAAACTGTTCCTTCGTTCAGTCAAAGATCTATCAAAAAAGAATAGAATAACCTCAGTTAATTTACCTGCACAAAATATTTACCTAATTTCCTTATAAAAAAATATAATATGCCGAAATTCGCCCCAATTATTAGCGTCTTTGAGTATAAAAACGAAATAGAGGTTCCGTTCTCCCCGAAATATTTTCAATAAGAGTGTATACCTACATATGTACTTACCTACCCAAACAATGTTTCATAACAGTTTCATTAATATTCCATACAATAAAACCTACATATATGTACTTATACATATCTAATTGAAAAAAAAACTATTGTATTTGTCCGGGAGCCAGGTACAAATTTGGTCAATTATTTCCTCCCGAACGAAAATTTTCGTAATATGCATTAGGCAGAGATAACGACATTATTCCCATGGAATAAGGTTCAAATCAGGATTCTGGAATATGCTAATTTTAATTTCTGATTTGAACCTTATTCCATGGGAATAATGTCGTTATCGCAATTAAGGCCTGAGGCTATCTCGGATATCTGGAGCGAGATCTAGAGGTATTTTGTATAAGTACATATTGCGCCGACATTGATAGGTAGATTGGTTAGGTAAGGTACGTACCCAGCAGTGCAATGCGCGGCACTGATAACCCAGTCGCGCGCCACGACGGACCCGCCACAGCCGCTGACTCCGCCTGCCGCGTTCACCAGCCGGAGTGACGTCTGGTACGGGATCTGTCCGGGGGTCGCCGCCCAGCCTGATACTATCCGCTGACTGCTTGCTACAGGACAAATCAAAAGTTACAATACAATACAAAAATGTTTTATTGTACACCAGATACAGATCATTACAAAAGACCTTATATGCGACAAGTACAGTGGGCGGCCTTATCGCTTAGAAGCGATCTCTTCCAGGCAAACTTTGGATGGAAATAATTATGTGAATGAGTTTTTTGAAGCACTGGACGCACACACATAATGTCATGTCATGCGTCTGTAAACGCAGTATGTGTCCCTTCGGCTTGCAATGTTATTATTTTTATCTTAAATGATGTACTCTAAATTATGTTCTTCTAACTATGGCTGTAACATGTAATGCAGTTTGTGAAGCTGAAATAAATAAATCAAAGTGTATTAAATTCAATTTACATGGTTAGTTCGTTAGTACACTAACTGGGTCTAAAGTCTGTCTCTTTTCTTTTAACAGAAAAGTATTTGAATATTATTAGGCAAGCTCCTTAGAGGAAGGAAATACCTTCCTAAGGCAAGCTCTTGATTTTATCTTTAGGCTTTGGTTGCCTGGAAGAGATTGATTTAAGCGATCAAGGCATCGGCCTTGATCTAAGTTCTGGAACCACTTTTTTGTGGACGGAACCAGAAATGGTCCGTCTGATATTATAAATGTTAAGCTATGGGCTATGCCATAGCCCATAGCTTTTCATAGCATACATTTTTGTATGTAGACCTTGACTTCCCATAGCCGCTATGGGAAGTCAAGGTCTACATACAAAAATATTATATAATTTAGTCACCTATATCAGTTACCTCTTGAGACTTTACAATTACCTAGTTGTTTTGCCCACACGTCCCTAATCTACACTCAGGCACTTAGTCCATTTATCTATTCGAATTAATCAGAATTGTAAATCACTGCAAATACTTAACTAATTTTAATTGGAAGCAGTGATTCAATCAATTCTAGATAATTGATAACGTTATCAGTAGCGATTTTTTTGTAGTTTGCTATAATTATTAGGTAGGTACTTTGGTATCCAATGATAATTATTTTCTAGATACAAATAGATAACCTAGGTTAGGTAGGTGGTCTATCGCCCATAAATCAGTTTCAAAGCAGTTTTCTTTGTTTATAAACCTAAATGGAAATATGATCAAACCCTTGCTTCATGAATTACTAGCTGCGCCCCGCGGTTTCACCCGCGTGGTGATAGATATTTTGGATAATATACAATATATATTTATGAATTGTAGCCTATGTGCTAATCTGATATGTAAGCTATATTATTGAGAAGTTTCATCAAAATCCATTAAGTAGTTTTTGCGTGAAAGAGTAACGAACATCTATCCATATTTACAAACTTTCGCGTTTATTATATTATTAGGACTTTGCTTTGTCAGAGCGTTTCTGCCTCTTGTTCATTTCAACGCTAAAATCTCTAGCAATCCTCTTAACACTTTGACTGCGGTTTTTTTTCGACGACTGCGATCTTTTTTTTAACCTAAAAAATTCGTGCTGCCGCTCTACACAGCGGTTGTGTTGCGCCGCACATGCGTTTCGTTCGAAAAATATTACGGCTGTGCTGAGTCACAAAGATCTGTATTTTCTCAGCCGCTGCGCTAGTGTGGATTTACGCATATTAGTCACTTGTAGAAAACACATACCGTGTGATTTCAGCAATCAAAGTGTAAACCAATTTAATAGGAGGTAATTTATTTGCCTTGCTCCATGTTATATATAGTACACTCTCAAAATACGTACCTTCACTGCTTCTCACATTTTCCACGTAATCCGGTTTGGCTAAGTCAGCAGGGACCTGTAAAAGACAGTGTTCTTAAATAAGCCAAAATTGATTTTAATTCCCTTTTTTTTTAATTAGCCTTTTAATTTTATAAGAGTTAAAACCTTGATAAAAAAATTAAAACGAATAATTTATTTATTTAAATTAGGTACTTATTTTATGATTGTGTAATACCTTAACCATCATTATGTAGGTTATATCTGTCCTTTTTTATGGTGTATGCTACCATATTAAATTATATAAATTAATTAATTAATATTTATTTTAGGCCATTATTGTCCCACTGCTGGGCAAAGGCTTCCCTTTTCTCCTTCCACTCCTCGCGATCCAACGCTGCGACAGGCCATGATGGAAGATGTACCTCGAGCTCGTCGCGCCATCTCATCCTGGGCCTTCCACTTAATTAATTAATTCAAAATAATATATTTTCTTACCTGACTTATAGCCAGGGCCAAAATAAAACTCGTCGTCCAAAACATCCTAGCCACTGAACTCTATGAGTTCTTTGTTAGAACTATACTATAATCACTTATTTCAATCATTTATTACATAGAAATTGATTAAAAATCACTGCTAATTATCAGATAGGCAACTATTAAGATTATCTTGGATCGATAAGATTTGTTTTAGCAAATGTAAATATGTGGCCTCGACACTGAGAAACATTAACTATTATAGTCCCCGAGTCGAAGCCCCTTTTAAACACCATCATTATTAATCTAGCCCTAATAAAAGAAATTGTAAAAACTATTCTAGCAGTTACCTAGATAGTCTTTATTCGCAACTTCAGACACACACTTAACAAAATACAACAATTATACCTACAGTACACTAGGAAAACAAACAATAATTAAAAACAGTTGAATAAAAAAAACAATGAAATAAGAAACAGATTTAATTTTTTATTTGTTTAAATATTAATAGTGTAAGAATTTCATTAATTTTTTTTTATCAATTCAATAAATCGACCTACGATTTATTGAATTGATAAAAAAAAATTAGCTTAACATGATTGTCCATATTGAGTAAAATAAATAAATAATGCTGGACAATTCACACAGCATTATCTAGCCCCATGGTAAGCAGAGCTTGTGTTATGGGTACTAGATAACTGATATACATAATACAATACATTACATAGATAGATTTTTTTTAATTTTTTTTATTATACATAGAAAACAACCAGAACACCCGGAACAAATATCTGCAGATCGTACACACAATTGTTCCGAGGCAGGAATCGAACCCGCAACCTTCTGCGTCGCAGGCGGACCTTCGCCCACCGCGCCACATCGGTCGTCAGTAGGTACCTACATTGTCAATTTACTATTTAATTTATTTCTTATTGTTGTTCGTGTTCCTTAATTTTAATTAATAGACTTGTAAATAATACTTTACCTATAAAATGAGCGCCTATCTATCTGGCAGATCATGCAAGCAATAGGTAACTTCAAGCGGGAATCGAACCTCCGACTTCAGCTATTCTTTCACTACGCAGTCTACCCGTCATTAATGATATCATGCTATGAAATGGTAAAAACCAAGACAAAGACCGCTCATGATGTTTTACCCAGAGCTTATCTGCAGCGTTATTTTGATAAATCAATAATTATTAGAAAATCTTTTCCTTTTCTAATTTTCCACCGAAATTATAGAGATTCGCTGAAATCTATTGATTAATATTATTTGTTGACGACTTCTGTGGCACAGGAAGTAAGCGTAGTGAGATGCGAGGATGCGACACCTATACGAGGTATCTTAACTTAGATATAATTATCGTTTGTAACGGGTACCGACTTTGCACAATAAATCGAGATTAAGAAAGAGCTAAATCTTATGATTTGAGCGCTAAATAAAACCAGTCTTTGTCCACTGCTGGGCATAGGTCTCCCCTAATGACCGACAAAGCGTCGTCTTCAGCTTACTTTATATACTCGTACATAAATTTGACAGTTGAAATACAGATTCTACTGAAGAAAATAAAAACACCGTTTTATAAGACACATTTATATTCAACACTATACATATAACAACTCCGCCATGGTTGCGGCCTAAGCTGACAAGGCAGATCAAATCTATTATCATTATTAAATATCCTGGTTGGGCTTCCGACGGCTTATCAACATGTCTACACCTTTACATATCTATAGGAAAATAACCAGGCTTCCATCAAAAGGGAGAGATGTGTATAAACAACCAATAGCAGTTGCGTTACGTCTAGATTGCTTGCAACATGATAATGTTGATGATAGGTGTTTAGAGTAATGATTTTAGTAATTCTTGTAAAAAAATTATAACTTAAAAATAGGTAGGTACCTAATGAACTTTATATATATGCTGTTTGCAAACCAGTCACTTTATGTTCAGTCTTTTTTATTTTATTATTCTCTAACCGTGAAAACCTTCAATAAGCTTTTTAAGTCTGTTATTTATAAGACTCGTTTTCCTTCAAATATATATAAATGTAAACATCCAGCAGTTAGGTCAACTGTTTGAATAGTTCTAATTTTATTATTGAATTGTAATTCTCTTTACCAAAGCTTTTAGGTGCTTTACAAACATAACTTTAAATCAGCTCTCATAATAATCGCTAGTTTTGAACATAGGTTAATTATGTCGTCGCATTGCTTAGGACTCGATGTATGCAGTTTAAAATTCAGAGAACAAAAGATTTCGTATTGCTGGTACGAGAAGTTAGTCATGACAATCACGACATATATTCGAGCATCGATTTATATGTACTTTAGTACATAAACAGGGACTGATTTGGTTACCCGTTGTAGGGTTTTTGATAGGGTTTTTTGAATGAAGTTGTTTTACAAAACCCAAACGTTATATGATATAACTTTGTATTCG
Organism: Eupithecia abbreviata; assembly: GCA_943735965.1. Taxonomy (NCBI): domain Eukaryota; kingdom Metazoa; phylum Arthropoda; class Insecta; order Lepidoptera; family Geometridae; genus Eupithecia; species Eupithecia abbreviata. Next base: position 922,827 of record OX030995.1, read on the forward strand.
AGATTCTTTGTTGTTATACACACCCCTCCCTGGTATGGCGGACCGCCTCAGATTATATATTATTTATCATATCTTTGAGATTTTTATCGAAATATTTTCAGATAATTTGATTAATCCGCCGGAAGCCCAACAAAAGAGTTATAATATAATCTACACATTTAGATACACTGGTAACAGTACAGTATTCGTTGAAAGGTTGTCGACGAGCTATAGTTTGACCGAAACCGCTGTACCGCGCCTGAGGTATGCGAGCGGCGAGACGGGGGGGAAATATCGGCCGCTCCGATCCAGCAGTCTGCCGTCAACGCGTACTCTTGCTCTTTTTTCCTCGCCCCCCACCTCGCCGCACTTTCCTAAGGAGCGGTACAGCGGTGTCGGTCAAACTATAACTAGAAAATATTAGCTTCAATGTCACATTATTAAGTTTTAATCGGGTAATCATGTTTATTTGATAATAATTTAGTTTCAAATTTGACTTTTCTATTGAGCTCATTTAAAGAAATTAAATAATATCGCAAAAAAAAAAAAAAAAAAAACGAGTTTGGCGTGTCTTGAACCAGCGCTTATTTTGTAAAAGATAAAGTTATTGTATTCTGATTTCTATGGTGAATATTTTGAATATAACAAATAATATGCAGATCTAATATATTTTGTTCATAATTAGATATTATAAATATCTAATTATGAACAAAATATATTAGATAAATATTTATAATTAAATATTTATAAACAAAATATTAACTTGTTCGTGGGATATTCGAATAAATCAATGTACTTTGCTAATATTTCCATTTAGCTACTTACGTCGCTAACAGTACCACAATATCCATCAATATTATCTACATTTTTAATAAAATATACAATAGAAGCAATAAGAAAAATAAATAGCATTTATGCATAATTTATTAAACTAATAAAATAATGTTATATATTCGTAATAAATTAAATATTACCCTGGAACCTATTTCTGTATATGGAAAAAAATATATCACAAGCTTTCATTTGAATGTACGTTTGTTGAATATGAATGTATGTATCGGCGAATGATTTGAGATGCTTCTTTAAACGAACATTGCACATTATCAATGTCCGTAGAGTAATTATTTAGAAATATTTCTCTTTTGGGATATAAAAATGCAAGTATTTAATATCATCATCATCAGCCTATGTTAGTCCAAAACTGGACATAGGCCTCCCCAATTAACGCCATAGCGCCCTGTCTTCAGCTTGTCGCATCCAGCATCTACCTGCAGTCTTTCGCAGGTCGTCATCCCACGGTGGATGGGCGAAGAATGTAACAAATTGTATTAAATTATAGAATAATTTGTTACATTCAGTTCTTTTTGCATTTTTATATCCCAAAAGAGAAATAGTGGATACAAAATTACAAGACCGGACTTGCAAATAGAGTCCACTGCATTACTGGAGGTAGCTAGATCTCCAGGTTTAGGTATAAAAAGACAGATATGAATATAACTTGCATGAGAATAATTGAATTACCAAATCAGGCCTTTTATAGATTTTTTAAATATTGAAAGATTTACACTAAAAGGGTAGATAAGGTATTTTATTATACGAACCTGTACATAGTTATTTTATAATGTTTAGTTCGGATATTTTCGATGTAACTTGGCCATATTGAACGTTCATTAAAATATTAATTGTAATATAATAAGTAATAAATAATTCACATAAAAACGAGATAGAAAAAATAAATAGACTTTAGAATATGTGTGGTAGGTAGTGATGTGCGTTTATCAATGATTCGATTATCGATATCGATAAAAAATAAGTTAAGGTAAAATAACCAAATGAATATCATTATGGCCAAATCATAGCGAACTAAATACCGAAACTCTACATTTTCCTGTAATATTTAGTGTAAAAATACACACCAACAATATTGTGCTATGTTACCTGAATCTAATGCTAAAGCTCATTTAAATACACATATCAAAATAGCCTTCCTTATAAGCGCTAGTTAGATAAATTTCAACTTTACTCAGTAATTTCAAGTTATAGTCAACTTATCTTGGGGCTAGATAATGCTGTGTGAATTGTCCAGCATTATTTAATATATTTTGCAAATTCATACTTGTAATCTGTCGAGTTTACGTGCTCACCATCTTATTCTGAAATATATAGAAAAAAAACGATTCTAGAAATTGAAGGTTATGATAGTTTTATAATGGGAGAAAAATCCAAGCGAACACAGTGGAAAAAAACTCGCAGATTTTCAGCGCTTATAAGGAACCTGATTATTTAATTCTAACAACAAGAACGTCAATACATACATTAACAGCACATTTAGATATTTCTGAAAAACTTGGAAAATTGCTCTATTTTAGTTCGGTTTTTATTTGGCACAAAATGAAACGTATAGCTTTATTAATAAGTATTATTGGAAGGAAGAAGCCAATTAAACATAGACGCCAATATTGATCAAGAATTAAAATTAAAAACACACAAACTTAACTGTAAATTTAAACAAAGCCTCTGAATAATAGTATTTATTTTTCAACATTATCTGTTGCAAAATTATAATTTTCTTCACTACGAAATATTTTTTTAATATTCCATAGATTTACGTAATCCTTTTCATGAAAAATTTCGTTGTTAAACTTATGCCTATATTTTCGTTTACTTTTTGATATATATTTTGAGGATGTCCCACGGAGACGGGACATGGAAGGCAACTACCATAAGTATTGAAGATTGGAAGATTTACTGTAAAAATTGAGGAATGATTCCCACTTTCCTCAATTTAAAAAATAAGTTACACTACATTCACAGAATTTACATAAATAAAAACACGTAGAGGTCTTGCTCCTAACAGATGAAATAAAACGTAGACATTTCAGTCTCGAACAATTTATCGATAAAACAATCGATGTCGTGTCCCATCACTATAAACAATATTGTGCGAACATCGAACCTAACACCCATACATATTTTATAAGCAATAATTATATTTTTAAATATATCATAAATTTCCCTAACAATATACCTTATCAAAACATCATAAGATCCAAAATCCAGTGCGATTCAAAAAACGTGCATGCACCACAATTTGTGCCTCATTTTAAACAACGCACACTAAAACCACTCCAATCCTTTTTTTTTTGTTTAAATCCTAATATGTTTTTAATACGGACTTTGATTAGTGCCTTAAAACTTATCTCCTAAAGAATTCTAGTTCTTCGTTATCTAATAGTCCGGGAGCCAGGTACAAATTTGGTCAATTATTTCCTCCCGAGCGAAAATTCGAAAATGCATTATGGATTAATATTATGAATACTCGTGACCGTCAGCTGCGATTCCGTGGGTGGGTTGGGCAGTGGCAACGATGACGACATTATTCCCATGGAATAAGGTTCAAATCAGATCAGAAATAAAAAATTAGCATATTCCAGAATTCTGATTTTAACCTTATTCCATGGGAATAATGTCGTCATCGCTGCCACTGCCCAACCCAACCAAGGAATCGCAGCTGACGGTCACGAGTATTCATAATATTAATCCCTAATGCATATTACGAAATTTGCTTGGGAGGGTGTCGGTCATGAAAATCTGTCACTGGCTCCCGGACCATAAAGCCACTATGTGCTCTACTATACAGATCGGTGTTACTGGGCGTAAAATCAAAGCGAGCATAATACGACTACGTTACGACTTCTTTCCCCGCACTGACTAAACGAATGCTTCGTGTGACACGTAACATTACGCCCCGTAACGCCGTTCGTGTAACACGTAACATTACGCCCCGTAACGCCGTTCGTGTAACACGTAACATTACGTCCCGTAACGCCGTTCGTGTAACACATAACATTACGCCCCGTAACGCCGGTCAGTACCCGGCTTGAAAAAGGTTACATTTGTTCTCTTATTTAAACCAACACGCGTCTTATCATAAAATATTAATATTTTATTTTAGGTCACTTTATGAACGACTAGGTTTTGCCCACAGCTTTGCTCGCGTCAACTCACGTTTTGCTATTACTTGAATAAAACGCAGCCAACAGTTTTAGGGGTGATATAGCAGCCATTTAGTCAAAGAATTTTAACCATTTGTCTCAAGGTATATAAAAAAACGTAAAATGTTAGGACAAAAGTTACGTTATACAAAACCATGGTCAAAAATAGTGAGGTTTTTAAGCATAGCTATCTATTTCTTTAAATAATTACATATTGTGTAAATAAATAGAAAAATCAAATGAAGACATTTATAACGATTATTGATATTGAATGCTTTTGACTATTCGAGAACTAATTTTTTTAAAGTACCTAGCGATATAATATAAATGCATTTCAAATACAATCGACGCTTTGGATAGAGATTCTAGCAGTAAAAAAGTATAAATAATAATAAAATAAATAATTTAATTATTTGAATGCACATTACGGAATATTGAATATTTTAACTTAAATCTTTATAACAATTTCTTTCTTATTTGGGTTCAACCCAATTTTAACAAAACATTAAGGCCTCGACTCGATTCGCAACGAATTCCGAATGATACTGAAACAGCGACTTAATATTAATATCATTCGGATAGAAGACAGGCGAATTTCTACTATTAAACTTAGGGTTGCTATGTGTAATAAATATCGAATCAATCGTTTAAAAATCGTTGCCACGAAGTCGGGGCTCGCTAGGGTCTGTGCAAAAAGCGAACTCTCGTGGCGAAACGGTGAACTAACATACTAACGCAACAAAAGTAGTACATTGGCACACGCGCGCCCTCTATTCCTAAGAGACTTCTCTTTTTGCACAGACTACCATTAACATTTGCACATAAATGAGTGCTTGCGACATGTCTAGTTAGACTAAGTTATAATATGATTATTAAAATAAGCTTTGGAACAATAACAAATGCCACATCAAATCAAGCTTTCGTTGTGCTTTAAAAACGTCAACAAAATACAATGGAAATCAACCCTTCGCACCCCGTGATAAGGGTGAAGTCAAAAGCAAATAAAATACTCGTTTAATTCGACTATGAGTAGCAGTAGACTATTTTTCACCCTATGGGTAACAACTTATTTCACCGTGTGAGTAACAACTTATTTCACTCTATGGGTAACAATTTATTTCACCGTGCGGGTAACAACTCACTTCACCTATGGGCAACAGTGAACCAATGTTTACAAATGTTACCCAACTATGAATTACTTACATACAAATCCTACAGGTAACAATATAACAGTGCCCCTAATTTACCCAACTTGCCTCTTGGTAACAATGTAGTGTTATGGGTAACACTAGAGCCCGTGTTACGCATGTTACTCTATTGTAATCCCTTACATTTAAAAGTCAGCGTTACCCAACAAACCACACACATTGCGTCAATTATTCAGTGTTACATAACAAATTAGACAACATGTCCTTACGGGTAACAATGCGTTACCCATATGACCGCTCATAACAAATCAGACAACAATGTCCTTACGGGTAACAATGCGTTACCCATAAGGCCCACCGCGTTACCCATATGACCATCGTGAGCGTTAAAACGTAGTCATGGTGAACTTTAGCGCGTGGTGGCCGCGGCGGCGTCGGCGTCAACTGCGCTTCTCGGCGTCGCCTGCTGACAGCTTGGTGGATGATCTGGAATGAAAGATATAATTAATTATATTATAAAAACAATCTGTGCCGAAATCAACCAAAACAAAAAAACCCATCTGGCATTCGGCAAGCCACCGTCTGTCACTCTTCTTAACATTATGATTGACTTGTTTATGGCAGACGTCCGCAATCTCCTCTATAGCCCGATTACCCAGTCCATCCATCCATCACAATAGCCTGGTGTTAGTTCTTTCATTTTTCTTTGCAATAGTCTCTACACCTGGTGGATACCATCTTTGGGTGTATCATATTGTGCACGCGAGGATGATACCCGCTATGTGTAGCCATCGCCTTTAGATTAACTTCTCAAAGGGCCTCTGTGCTGTTGGCTTCGGCCCCACGCAAGCCTTCCAAAGGACCGGGTCACTTTATGGCCCGAGATCATGGTAAATGAGAGACATAATAATAATCTTTATTTCAGACTACATGGGTCCATATAAGCTTAAAAGTACACAATAATAATTAAAAAGTCACATAAATCTACAAAAATTAAAAATAAACATGAGATGATTGAAGGAAACAAAAATAACAAAATAATCAAAACAAGAAATTAATAAACAAAATTACAAAATTTACATCATTATTATTTGTTTTAAAGTTGGATAAGTTAGTTAAACCCAAAAACAAGGATAAACCAAGAAAATCTTAGTATCTTTTAACGTAAACTGCGAATTTTCTAAATTTAATTGTATTAGGTACTTACATATTTGCTGAGACGGATTTTTTGCGTCGACCAAAAATCTAGCTGTATTGGTGATCGCAGATGCGCAGACACGGACATACAGACAGACACATACATACAGCCAGACACATACAGATACAAACAGACACGTCAAACTTATGACCAGACTTTTAACACAGTCGAGTGTTAAAAAATAGCTCACCTGTTTATCAAGTTAGCAGACAAGTTGTCGGCTTTATTAGCGTTCTTGTCTGGTTTAGCGAAGAAGATCTTTAGCGCTCCGGAAGACATCAGGAAGAACCAGTACAGCTGCGGCAGCAGCAGGATCAGAATCGACATCTGGCAACCGCCGGGGAGCGTGCCTATCGCCTGGGGGGAATACATTTTATACATAGATAACTAGCCACGTGGCTTGAAAAAAAAAACTATTTTATATATTTGAAATATTTGTTCAAAGTACCGTCTGTTTTCTTAGTTGTAACCTTTTATCTCCTAAACTATCAATCACAAGTTTTTTTTATCGTCATCATCATCTATACTAATATTATAAAGAGGAAAGATTTGATTGTTTGTTTGTATCGAATAGGCTCCGAAACTACTGGACTAATTTGAAAGACTCAAAATCGATTTCATGGAAAACCATGTGGAAATTTCAAATGAATTTCTTGGAAATGCGAATTTAACGCGGGTGAAACCGTGGGACACAGCTAGTATTAAATTAAAGAATACCAAAGACAAAGTACCCGCCGGCGTTTTTAATGTAAATTATAACACACAGCTATAAGCACTAATTCACACTTTATCCCGTGAACACGACGACGCTGTGTAATTCTAGGACAACCAAGGGAAAAATAAGTAAATAAACGCGATAAATACCCGTTGTACGAGTTCTTATGTACCAATTTGTTGGTTCTTCGCCAATTGTAAAACATTCGGCACAAGTTAAACCACCGTTCTTACCTCGAAGTACGGCAGTTCGATAGTTCTGCTGTACAGCAGCATGACGTACGGCAGGCTGGCGACGCGGCAGAAGAAGAACGTTATCAGCATCGCGAGCCCGTTCGCTATATATGCCTTCGATTGCTGGGAAAGAGACAAATATGGGTTTTTGGTTACTTATTATATTATTTAATCTGTTACAATACTAGACATGATTGAAAAAACCTACTTCTTTAAGTACCTACATTATAAAGATAGATTTTTAAAATTTTGCGGGATCAACATTTATCCCTCGGGACCATCTCGGGAGAAAATAATCATTCAAATTTGCAAACAGTTTTTTTTTTCAAAAGTGAGGTGTGATGAAGCATGGGCCTATAGTTTTATATAATTTTATTAATTAATATTTTATGTATGCTAGTTTTAAGGTATATAATACTATTTAAAATTTAAAAAAAAAATATTGCCGGACAATTCACACAGCATTCCATGGTAAGCAGAGCTTGTATTATGGGTACTAGATAACTGATATACATAATACAATACATTACATAGATAGATATTTTTTTATTATACATAGAAAACGACTAGAACACCCGAAACAAATATCTGCAGATCGTACACACAATTGTTCCGAGGCGGGAATCGAACCCGCAACCTCCTGCGTCGCAGGCGGACCTTCGCCCACCGCGCCACATCGGTCGTCTATGTTTTATATATATTAACTATGCACCGGAGAATAAGTTAAATAAGATTGCTTACTTTTCTATGGTCTGGGATAAACGATTATTAATTATTTGATTATTTGACGGTATAGCTCAGCTATGTATAACTTGTGTGCTTACCTAATCTGACTATATTTAAATTAACCTTCTGTAATTAGTATAATTGGCCTAGGACCGTTCTATCCATCCATCTGGGCAAGCATCAGCATAGCCCAGACGAGCTACGAGACATCACCCCGAAGAAAATCCTACAGTTCCTAGCAGCTGCAAGGGTTAGTGGCGAACTATGAACGCTACGGCTTCGGGGCTGAACGTACAAAGTAGCGATCATAATAGGCCTATCATGGCCGCTGGCGCACAAGCGATCAGAATTAAATAAAACATAATAGGGCCGTTCTTATTACATCAATAAATAAATACATAAATAAATAATGCTGGACAATTCACACAGCATTATCTAGCCCCATGGTAAGCAGAGCTTGTGTTATGGGTACTAGATAACTGATATACATAATACAATACATTACATAGATAGATATTTTTTATTATACATAGTAAACAACCAGAACACCCGGAACAAATATCTGCAGATCGTACACACAATTGTTCCGAGGCGGGAATCGAACCCACAACCTCCTGCGTCGCAGGCGGACCTTCGCCCACCGCGCCACATCGGTCGTCAAAGTGTTAAATTAAATTCTTATACTATGATAAATGAAGTTCTTTTGTTTGTTACCTTCAGTTTCAACCGAGACAGGATCCCCCGGAGCGAGACGAAAGGAGTCGACAGCTCCATGAGGTAGACAAAGCCAAATGTACAGTCGCCGAGGTTGCCGCGAAAGTACTGCAAATATAAAAAATATTCACTCATCTTCTATAATATATATCAATATAAAACAAAGTCGGGTTTGTTCGACCGATTTTCATGGTTTTTGGTTTGTTGTATTTGTCTCCGTCACGAATAGAAGAATAACTATTAACAAAATTGGAAAATTTACGAAAAAATTACAGATAAAACATTTTCCTATATAAAATGTTCATGGGTTTCGTATCTGTCGAACATTGACTATTAGGCGGTACGAAATTCGTCGGCTCAGCTAGTAAAAGTTAAAGATTAATAATAGAAGAATAATAGAAGACAAAACATGATATGTTTTGGAAAACCACAAATCTTTAACTTTTAGCCTAACACATTGTGTTAGGCTTCGCGGAGTGACTCGGAGAGGAGCATCGTTGCGTATTAACAAATACCAACAACAAGCTATCGAATCCTTATCTACTGTTCAGTGGTCGCTTTCTAATGTTCAGTGTCCGCTTAATAACTAAAGGCCACTCACCACAATAACCAGGAACCCGAAACCCCCGATGAACAGATGGTGGAACAGTATAACCGGCTCGTGCGTGACGTAGCTGAGGAAGGACGCGCTCGGTTGTTTCTTGGCCTCGTTGTTGGGGCGCCGCTGTTTGCGCGAGGAGTAACTTGCGCCGTGCATTTGTACGTGCACCTGGAAGGGTAAATAAAGGGTCACTTTTCGATTCCCGCCTCGGTACAAATGTTTGTACGAGCTGCAGATATTTGTTAAGGTGTTATGGTCGTTTTCTATGTATAATAAAAAAATATGTATCGATATTTTGTATATCAGTTATCTAGTACCCATAAAACAAGGTCTGCTTAGTTTAGGGCTTCATAATGCTGTGTAAATTATCCGGCATTATTTATTTATTTTCTTTATAGAACTACAGGCTTGGGCCCCAAATGATAACGTTAGAATATGTCACTTTCTTAGATGTACGTACATGTACTGGGGCCGAATTCTGCTAAAAAATAAATAAATAAATAAATAAATAATACTGGACAATTCACACAGCATTATCTAGCCCCATGGTAAGCAGAGCTTGTGTTATGGGTACTAGATAACTGATATACATAATACAATACATTACATAGATAGATATTTTTTATTACACATAGAAAACGACCAGAACACCCGGAACAAATATCTGCAGATCGTGCACACAATTGTTCCGAGGCGGGAATCGAACCCGCAACCTCCTGCGTCGCAGGCGGACCTTCGTCCACCGCGCCACATCGGTCGTCAATTGTCAAGTGCTAAAAAATCGCTTTACTATGACCGTCGCATCGTCGCAGAATCGTCCATAGGCTTCCTACTTTTTTATTTGGAAATATTTATTTTGATACAGAAATAAATACGAGTATTTTCTATTGTATTCAATTCATAGATGAAAGAAAGTGAAACTCTAATGGATAATATCTTATTTCGCGCAACATTATGAACATACAAGTACATAGTAAAAAAGTTTGACTACTTGTATGTGAATGTAGTGTAATGTAATGAAGTGTTCGACCAGTGCCTCACCATATACATGGACCAGATGTCGTAGAAGAAGTAAGCGGCCCCGAACCAGGCGTAGGCCTCCGACATGTAGTGCGAGGTGCGCATGAAGTCGCGCGTGCACGACCAGCCGCACACCACGGCGCCCGTCAGGCAGCAGAAGTAAGCTTGCACTGCTGATACCACCCTGGAAGTAATACAGATATTGCTCTTTGAACGCGCGGCGTTTTGGAATACAAATACAAAGCTAGTCTAGTCTCTTAACATTTAAGCTGAAACTTAAATTTGGCTAGTCGAGAAGGCGTTCCACAGTGTAGACGACTAAGTTGAAAAAATTAAATAATAGTTAATAATTTATAACATGCGCCGGGCGTCGTGTACAGGCACGCTATGTTCAGCAGCTCGAACAACGTCATGAAGTACACGAAGCCGAGAGCGGTGAGCGCGCCGCCGCGTTTGTTTGAAATTATTTCAGAGTAACACTAACTTGTTGTTAATATCCAGTACATCGCCGCTGCTCAGCGTGTACTTGTGCCGGAGCCAGGCGCCGGGCGTCGTGTACAGACACGCTATGTTCAGCAGCTCGAACAACGTCATGAAGTACACGAAGCCGAGAGCGGTGAGCGCGCCGCCGCGTTTGTTTGAAATTCTGGAATGAAACAGTGTAAATAATAATCATTTAAGACCATAGCAAAGTAAAAGATCTTATTTAACTTATTCTACGGTCCATTGTATATGAAAAATAATAATTTATTTCAGACCGTAGAAAAGTTAGAGTTACATGTTTATTTAAGTTATTCTACGGTCCAAAGTAAAGTCACTTAATAGTAATCACAACAGCATCCTACAAACTGTGGCCGGGCGTATGTCCCCTATATGGACACATTTTGTCCAACGTGTTGCTCCAGCGTGTGGATACAGCAGCACGTGATTTAGTCTTAATTATTATTTAGTTTATTGTAAGATAATTTGTTTACTTTAGAACTTAATTTTGTATAATTTTATTTGTGAAACTAATCTAATTTAATTTTAATCCCATTCTTATTTATACTCATTTTTTATTTAATACTATTTTATCTTATTTAATGTATTAATGTTTTATTATTTATTATGATTTAATTAATGTTATAATGTTTAATTGAATGTATACTATGGATTTCATTATCTGAGTTAAATAAATACAATACAATACAATGTATAACCTTAAAACTAGCATACATGAAATAAATAGATTTATTTATTAATTTATTCTTCTCGCACGATAAAACTTTAAAAAAAGAATTCTAGTAAATCATTACAAAGGCGAACTTAACTCTAAAAATAGTTTCTTCCAGCAATCCTTTTTGGGAGTGAGAGACAAAGTGAAGAGAAAAGTGGGTATAAATAATTAAAATAGAAAAAGATCTGGTCGTTTTTCTATTGATAAGAAAAAATTGATATCAAAGTAATGTATTGTATTATGTATATCAGTCAACTATTACCAATAACACAAGCTCTACTTGCTTAGCTTGAGGCTTGATGATGATGTGTGAATTGTCCAGCATTATTTATTTGTTTAATAGATTAGTCGCTTTTCATAGACACCTATGTCCAGCCATAGCTGTCGATATGATATCCAGCAGTGGACGACGTTCAGCTGAGGTAATGATGCAAGGATGGGGTACAAGATAATTATTACGTGCTGCGTCTTCGTTATCTTTCACGAAAAAACGTACAAAAAGTTATCTCAAGTGTCAAGTTGTTTACAGTGACAATGGATGATTAAAACTAAATACATCTGGAAGAGTTTTAGATAAGATAGTGGTTTAACTATTACCGCAACCGCAAACATTGCTTTAGATTTTACAAGACATAGCAAGACTATAGCTATGACATCAACGCCTTTAAGAGTCCATAGCTAGACATAGGACTCTCCTGATAAGCGACCAATCTATTAAGAAACAAATAATGCTGGACAATTCACACAATATCATCTAGCCCCAAGCTAAGCAGAGCTTGTGTTATGGGTACAAGACAAGATGACTGCTATACATACATAATACAATACATTACATAGATAGATATTGTATAGCGCCTTATTGACTCATTGCGGAGAAACGCCATTATTCCCACACTGGGCTTGCTGGTTGGGTTCGGAATCGCAGTTCGATGGTGGATCTGTTCTGAAGGAGAAGCTGCTGCCCGCTTCCGTGGATATCCCTTAGTCACTTCTTCTGATACCCGCGGGAAGAGTTGTTTTGATGCAAATTCTAAGCTAACTTAACAAAAAATCGGAAAGTAATAAAAATCAAAATTTCCCGGATTATATAATAAAAAAAGATATATAAATTATATGACCAAATTAAGTCGCGGTGCGCATCATTAATAATTATAATGATCCATTTTGTTGTGAATTCGTTTCATATTCGTACAAAAAAAAAGCCGAGTCTAAATAGTGTCTAAGTGCTTATTTTGTAAGCCTAAAGATATAAAATATTTTGAGTTCGAGTTTGGCAGTCTGCAACTATTATAATTTAGTCGCAGCGCGTATCATAGGCTTCCTGGAATAACAGTTAAGCGATTATACAAATAGTGCACAGAATCCGCGGCGGAAATCGTAGCCGCAACTTCCTACATCTACGTCCGTACTGCCATTACCCACATACTGTCCATTGCGCCAAAAAAGGTTGTAGACTGTGAGCGCTCATTATCTAGTGGCAGAACAATGTATTATTTAATATCAATACAGATCTAGAGGTCATTTCGCCACTCCACGGTATCAGTCGTTTAAAGCCCGTTTAGCCATAGATGTCGACGTAGCAACACCATTTAGACTAAATTATACTGAACAAATGGAATATAAATCCATGTTACCTACAAACGCATAATGGTTTCAAATAATATCATCAATGACGAACAACTTGTAACTTTTTACTTCGACTAGCGATTAAAGATTTTGTATTGTTTTTTGTATTTTTGCCGAGACCTCCCTCACCCCTACGTGAGATTGGGTGAGATTTGGCCCGACCCACTAAAAGCCTCACGTAATAAATGGATACCCCCCAAATGAGTAAAGATATGCTTCAACAGATATGTTCTACGATTGAAAGTTACTTACATACTACATTACTACATACTTGTCTTCAGGATTGAGTACCACGACGAGACTGATGGCCATCATCAGTGAGAGAGCGTTTACAGCAGTCAGGAGGTATATCGCGAGTCGATGCCGCTTTTGCTGAAACAAGTGTATGATTATTCACCTATTTTCCCGACGTTTCAACAGGTTTACACTCTGTCGTGGTCATAAACGCAATAAATACCCGTTGTATCAATACTTATAATGATGTTCAGATCGCGTAAGTTTAAAAATATTTATTACTAGCGGACCTTCCCGGCCTCGCATGGTTTTAATACGGATGCCTAACTTTTTTGAAAATATAATATAGCCTAAGTTTCACCGGTAATAGAGTAGCTTCGCATGAAAGGATTTTTCGATTCAGTCCAGTAGTTTCGGAGCCTATTCATTACAAAAAAACATAAAATCACAGTTCCCTTTGATAAGAATTACAGTCATCTTCCTTATACATATGGCAACAGGTGTATAGCAAATGAAATGTATTAGACACATAAGTTATATGAACATACAGTGGTTTCTTTTTCACTTCTTCCACGAGTGGACAAAACATTGAAGTGAACATTAAAATAATGTTATTTGATAATAATGAATAGTATAAAATTTGACTTGTCTAAGTGCTTATATTGTAAGCCTAAAGAAAATAAAAACATTTGAATTTTGAATATGTCACCCCCCAAACGAGGGGGTAAAACAATAAAGCCAGTTCCTTGCTAACCTGGTATATGAACTTCATCATCAGCCGATGTTAGCATATAGCAGAACATATGCCTCCCCTAATGAGCGCCATAGTCTGTCTGCAATATTACTTAATGTTTACCTTTTTATTGTATTTCTAATATAATAATAATAATAATATGGCGTAATAGCGAGGAAACCCGCTCACGAGCAGTCTTCGTGATGGTGAAATCGGGGCCGCACCTCTCGACACCCCTCAGTCGTTTGCGCCGATGTTGTTCCTCTCCGGTAATTTACTCCGGCTTTTTAAGGAACCCATCCAGCATTCGGCAAGCAACCGTCTGCCACTCTTCTTAACATTATGATTGACTTGTTTATGGCAGACGTCCGCAATCGCCCCTATAGCCCGATTACCCAGTCCAGCCATCCATCACAATAGCCTGGTTTTATTTCTTTCATTTTTCTTTGCAATAGTCTCAACACCTCACGGTTACCATCTTTGGGTGTATCATATTGTGCACCCGAGGATGATACCCGCTATGTGTAGCCATCGCCTTTAGATTAACTTCTCAAAGGGCCTCTGTGCTGTTGGCTTCGGCCCCACGCAAGCCTTCCAAAGGACGGGGTCACTTTATGGCCCGAGATCATGGTAAATGAGAGACATAATAATATAATAATAATGCTGGACAATTCACACAGCATTATCTATATCATTATATATTATATATATGCATTATATATTATCTAATATAAGTGTGCAATGAAGAATTTTCTATCTTTCTATCTACATTGATCAATTATCTATTTTGTTCCTTCATGTCCAGTCCATCCTAAGGTTGCCTGGAAGAGATCGCTCTCAGCGATAAGGCCGCTCTTTATACTTCCTTTTTTCTATTGTTTATTCCTCTTTGGTTTTCTGCTTTGTGTGGTATAATAAAGGGTTGTCTATCTATCTATTGATTGAGTTCAGGTTGATTGAGTCTAGAGTAATATCACTTATCTCCTCACTGTACTGTGATACATCCTATGATAGGTACTTCATGCGAAGTAAATTGACCTTTGCGAGGATAATGTAAACATAAATCTCTTGCTCATGCTAGAATTTAATTATTCAAGTTCACGGACTACTGGCTCTTTTCAATGCCATTATAAGTGTTTATAGAATTTACTCATTTTGACTATTAAACATTTATAGTTGGAGGAATTCATTATGAATGTAAGTTGGTTAAGCTGTTAGGAGTGAAATTTTGGCTTTCATGATTTAGGTACTTTGTTTTATAATCTTATAATTATACCAAAAAAAGATTACTTAGCTTTAGCTTACTTTTTTCATTTATTCAATCACTGATGTCTATTCTTATTACAATAAAATCTATAATTTAAATATGCATTTATATTTAAAAGGAGTAGGAAAGATTTAAAATACAAGGGTTGTAAGACACACAGTTTCTGTTTTGACTTGACATATCTAAACATTTCTTTGAAATAGAATATTTCTGCAAACCCCCTGGCTTCCAGCAACCATTTATTTGTATTCCCTCATAATATCCCACTATTGGGTAAAGCTTTTCCCCAATTTTACAGCCGTTTTTGCTGCATTTAAGTATTGAATAAATTGGACTGAGTTAGAACAAACAAACCCTGGGTAGAAAAGCATAGGATGAATCATTTTCTAAATTTGTGTACATAATTAAGCGATACAACCATCTAGTTGACGATTAACTGTTAATTAAAAGCCTTATTGTTCGTTATTAAGCTAAAACACAGATTTTATCGTGCAAAGACTTACCGTGAAAAATGTAGGCTCAACCATCTTAATGTTTATGCTATCTGGACTGGAATGTATTACAACTTAAAAATAAAAAAAATTAAATCTTTTTTCGTTATAGTTTTTCTGCCCGTATAAAATATATTTTAAGAATTATTTCGAGTAAAATTTGTTTTTCACTGGTATGCACTCGACTTTTCACTTTTGATAAAAACATGAATGAATGAAATCGAAATGTCAAATCTATCAAACAAAACCAAATCGAATGTCAATAAATCTGTCATTCACTGGTCTTAAGATTGTCAACGCCAAAAGCCAGACACTTAAGCTGCCGCGCCGTACTGTCACGCTACGGAGAGTCCAACATAAAATACAAGAAACACTTCATTTTTATACAAGTGAATGTGTCTTTTTTCTCCAACTACCCTCATTCAATACTTTTTACATACCCACAAGCTACCCTCCACATGTCAGTTTATTGTTCTAACCGAGTTGTCTAATAACACTTTCATTATGGTACGCTCTGTTCGCAAATGTACGTGGCTGTGTTTATTTTATTTATTAGAAGCTCTGGAACGACAAAAGTTTTCATTTACCGACTAAATATTGATTCTGATCTATAAACGCCTAGAAAACGGGTTTCAAATGGAAGTAGACGATGGGGTGAGTAAATCAAGCATATCTTACCACCAGTAATTTAATCTTTTGTCTCAAAATACTACAGTAGTAGGTACGCTTCAGTAAAGATTAAAATTGAATATCTATTTCATTGTTGTAGGAAATCAAGAGACATAACAGTTTCACTGGTCTGAATCCGAACATTAAAAAAATGACTAGACGTGATCGTTCATACAGTTATAGCGCTCCGGATGAGAACAAAAAATCCACATGCCCTCCAAAAACCGTTCGCAACCCTAAAGTAAGTCCAAATTATTAATTATTGTAGTTGCTGGTTGTTTTAGTTCAAGACATCTTGAGTATGGTCAACAATGATTACCACGTATGTTTAGTTAGTTAGAGTCTGATCAAAATTTATACACTGTCAAGAGTTTCTAGTCCATATCAGCAAAAGTATTTCATAGATATGTATTTTTTTTAAATAATACTTACTACTCTAGAATTCAAATAAACATATTAAAAGTAGGAACAGTTATAGACTAGTCATTTATAACGGGTTATTTACATTTTCATGATTTGATTTTTTACTTTTGTGTTAATCCCATTATTAACTTATAATAACACGATAGTTTCAAAAGTTTTATAATAGAAAAGAAGTTTAATGATTTTAGGTTTTGTTACTATCATTAGAACCTGCAATGAATTTAAATACTCATGTACCAAAATTAGACTGTTTAAAAACATTAGTTAGTTCGTCCCAAATTAAAGTATTGCAGTAATACCACGACGACGACGACGACGCGACGACGGACGACGAGACGGGGCGCTTGGACTAGGGTAGGGAGCTCCAATAAAGTTAGAATAGGGGAGCTCCATGACTCCACAGAAAGATATTGAACGCGGTTTTTTTTGACATTATTTTGACGTACCTCTGACAGTTTCGACGTAACTTTCGCTGCGTTCAGTGTATTTTGGAAAATACTACAAACGAAATAGAATTTTACCCGATTTTGATGAGAAATAAACTCTTGCCTTACAAAATCTATCCGCAAAAATATAGAGCGATTCTATGCTGACATAGTATTCGTAATATTTGCGTAGTTAGCCAAGATATCAACAAGTTTATGTAGCGACTGTGGGCATTACCAAATATGGAGTTTGCTCGTTTTCCCAACCGTCCTCCCTTCGATCCTTAGTAGTTCTGTTTTATTTCTTCTAAGATTTACTATTCCAATGTTTCCATTGTGCTTACTAGATTAATTAATAACAAATCAACTAAATAAATAAAACGTGAGTCATAGTGAACTTTTATCCACAGTGTCAAAATATAGGTCAAAGTGGTCGCTTTTAGGTTATGTTGTAAAGTGAAATTTTAATAAATAGTGTTGTTTGTATTATTGTTGAAGTGTGTGGTCTCTCGCGTTACAGATGTCGTTTAGAGTGGTTCGTAGTTCGAAGTTCCGACACGTTTACGGGCAGGCCCTGAAACGGGAACAATGTTATGATAATATCAGAGTGTCTAAGAGCTCCTGGGACTCGACGTTTTGTGCGGTCAACCCCAAGTTCCTGGCCATTATCGTGGAGTCTGCCGGCGGCGGAGCCTTCATAGTACTGCCACACAATAAGGTGAGTGCTGCTAACTATAGAATAGTATGTAGGCCATCCTAAAGTTTGGAGAAGTTGACCCCAATAACAATATCAAATGTCATGACAAAAAGTACTTCACTTTCTGAGAAACTGAACTTCTGTATTTTGTTAGCTGGCTCTTGTAATTTTTTTAACATTAATCTAGTAGGGAACATTTTTTTAATGTTTGATTAACACGGTCAAATTTTAGATATTTATATCAGAGCCATATAAATACCCATAAAAATTCTGAAAATACTGTATAAGCAATCCTAAACCTAAATCACATTTCTATCAATATCTTTAAAATAATGAACTCTCAAAGAAATGCAACAAAAAAGTGGTGGATTCTACCACAAAATATTCATTTACAATTCTATCAGATCTAAACCAGATAGTCTAAAAATATTAAACATCTGCTCCAAGCTCCAACGACCAACACCAAGGTTTTTTGTCCAATTACACTTTTTGCCAGGTCAATGAACTCTGCCCATTACAGGTCATTCATCACTAGAACATTAAGGAAATAGTGACATTGTTTTTTCCGCCTTTTGTTGAACAAATTGTTTAAATTGTTTTTTTTAGCTATGACTGCATAAAATACAATTAAAAAATGTTGGACCAATTATTTGTAGGTATAGTATCATCTAGCCCCAAGGTACTTAGAGCTTGTATTATAGGTACTTGATAACATAATATACTTAACACTTCGAGTGCTGAAAACGCACCGTATGAGTTTTCTACAAGTGACTAATATGCGTAAATCCACACTTGCGCAGCGGCTGAGAAAATACAGATCTTTATGACTCAGCAGAGTTGTAATATTTTTCAGACGAGACGCATTTGCGGCGCAACACAACCGCTGTGTAGAGTGGCAGCACGAATTTTTTAGGTAAAAAAAAAGACCGCAGTCGTCGAAAAAAAACCGCAGTCAAAGTGTTAATACAATATACTACATGGATTAATAATGTGCAACTATTGAGAATAAATTAGGTTTTAATAGTATTCTACTTTCATTGAATTCAAATCAATTCAGACCATAATTTTAACAAACATGTTAAGTACCTATTAACCTATTTAGTTTTTCTACTATTTACAATACAAATATATAAATAATCTATTTATTTACATTATGCTACTTTATTACGTGGTCTATGTTAGTAGCTTATTTTACCCACAATTTTGCCATATTTTTTTGTAGGTACCTTACATAATTCTACGGAGATTATCATCATCTTTACCATAATAAAGTAAAAAGGCACTGAAATGGAGCATTTCATAATCATTTAAAAATAATGTTGTTGATTTAGGGAACCTTTAACACTTTGACTGCTGAAATCACGCGGCATGTGTTTTCTACAAGTGACTAATATGCGTAAATCCACACTAGCGCAGCGGCTGAGAAAATACAGATCATTGTGACTCAGCACAGCCGTAATATTTTTCGAACGAAACGCATGTGCGGCGCAACACAACCGCTGTGTAGAGCGGCAGCATGAATTTTTTAGGTTAAAAAAAAGATCGCAGTCGTCGAAAAAAAATCGCAGTCAAAGTGTTAAGGAACATAAATCTAAAGTGTTGTAGGATAATTTGAATGTAGCCTAATCCTACTTTGCTAAACTAATAAATAAATAATGTTAAAAAATCACACAGCCTCTGCTAGCCAGTACTGACTGATATACATAAAACAGTACACTATATAGATCATCATCGTCAGCATATAGAAGTCCACTGCTGGATATAGGCCTTCCCACTATATACATAGATCACTCACTATATAGATAGATATGTTTTTCAATCCAACAATCCTATCCACGGTTGTCTGGTAGAGATCGCTCTTGAGCGATAAGACCGCCAAATTGTCATATATCTTGTATTATTATTTTTTATCTTGTTTGTTTTATTTTTAAGTGTGCAATTAAAGTACTGTCTATCTATCTATGTTTTATTATACATAGAAAATAACAGTACACTTGGAACAAATATCAGCAGATCGTACAAACATTTATCCCGAGGCGGGAATCGAACCCGCAATCTCCTTCGCCCGCTGCGCCACAGAGGTTGTCGAATCAAAATTATGCTTTTAAAATAATAAAATTCTAAATACCAAGCTCTAACTAAACCAACAAACACAAGTTAGACAAACACAACTTATCTATTTATTTACACAATGGGAAATGTCAATAGTAATAGGACATTTTTGATAACTTATCAAGGCTATTGTTGGTACACTATTATCAGAAACCGGACTTTAATAATATTCCTACACTTCCATTATTAACTACACTATTTTTGTCATATAACTGCATTATCATCCCCTCCAAATGAGTCGCCGCGTTGGTACCGGTTTGGGGGAATTTTCCGAAAACTAAACGAAAGTATCACGAAAGTCATTTAAAACGGGATATTTACTATGATTTGGTTTTTGAGTTATCCAATATTTCGGCACAGTTTCATAAAACTAACTCATATTCCAGCACAGTTTCATACGAAACGAAAGTAGGCGTGCACCATTGATTTTCTGTTCTCTTGAAAAAATATTGTAAGATCCTACTAACATGATAAAGGCGAAAGTTTTGTGCCATTGTTAAAATGTCTGGTCGAAGACAACGCCAAAACTAATCAATGGATCAACCAGCAATTTTGCACTCATAAAGATTTGGACTTAGAATAACATATAGGCTACTTATTAATCCAAATAATTTGGCGTGTTTTAATAATAACATTTAAAAAAAAAAAAAGAATCATCGGAATCGTTTGGTATGTATATTCAGTTATTCGTCCATATGTCGCGCACTTACTTAATGCAAATTTAAGACTGATATGTAATGTATTGTATTATGTAGGTACTTATATCAGTTATCTAGTACCCATAACACAAGCTCTGCTTACCATGGGGCTAGATAATGCTGTGTGAATTGTCCAGCATTATTTATTTATTTATTTATATGGTTTTCTCATAGACACCGAAAAATAAACATCAAAATCGGCTGACCCAGTCGAAAGTTCGGTAACAAACATAAAAAAAACAGTCGATTTGAGAACCTCCTTCTTTTTTGAAGTCTTTTAAAAACGCAAAGCCGCGGACAGAAGATTCTAATACAGATGTGATTTGAATATGTCAAGAGTGGGAGCGGGCGCGCATAAGGCACAGATTCCACCAACGCGGAAATGTGCGAAGATGTCCGTAGCGAAGACGAGAAGAGACGTTCTTCAGCTAAGGTGTCTCCACCGAAGTTATGCGGAGATGCGTACTGGCTAGACTGGAGCGGAGATGTGTGCTGGTTAGAGCGGCTGAACTGCGTGCGGCGAGCGTCAGATGTTTGTTGAGATGAATGCACTAGCTAGGCACAACTCACATATATCCGCTCATCTCTTCTCGTCTCCGCTGCGTGACGTCACCAACAGCTTTGCACAGCTCACATCTCCACTCCCCTCTTCTCGTCTCCGCTGCGTGACGTCACCAGCTTGCGATCTCCGCTTCGATCCTTCTTTGTTTCTTTGCATACAAATATGTTACATCTCCGCTCGGTGGTCTCTGAAGCTGAGCGGAGACGAGATGTGTGAATACGATGTTCTATTATAGTATTGGTTGTTATCATATATATCTCTTCTCCGCTCACCTCATCTAAGTTTTGGTGGAGTCTGGCACTGGCTTGCGCTTGCGTCACCATTCAAGACACTCTGTTACTTTTGATTTCATACGTTCCTCAATATCTATTTTCTCAGTGAAGTATGGCACGCGACTTCGCAGTACCCGCACAATGCGTATCGGTTATCGCATTGTGACTGATAGGGGATACAATGGCGATGAGAATTCACTCTTACGCATAGTTCTTCGTATCGTATAGGTAAGTTAATTGACACCTTAGTGGTGTAAACAGAGATGATGATTAGCTTAGATTTAGATTAGATGCTAGCCACACTTCAAAATAAACGCTGCTTATCAAGTTCTTGCAGTCAAAGACCTACATATGTAGATAAGGATTTTTTTGTTTCAATTTTAAGGCCTGACCACATATAGAAGGTGGAGAAAAATTAATCATCCAACGACGTTCTTGTATAACTTTTTTTCTTAATAAAAAAAATATTTTGACTAATGGATATCTTTATTTGAATCTGATATTTTTTCTGTTATGTGGAAAATATGATATCCGTCAAGTGGCTGCTGCCAGTGTTGATACATATTTGTGCCCGTTTTGTCACATTTTCCATCACTTTCCGTAAGATTTCCGTTGATAACTGTTCGCATTCCTGTCGAATATTCTCCTTAAGGGCTGCGATTGTCTGAGGCTTGTTGGCATAAACCCGCGACTTCAAATAGCCCCAAAGAAAGAAAGCTGGGATGGTTAAATCGGGCGATCTTGCTGGCCCTAATCGCCAAAATGGGAGATTACGCGACCAGGAAATGCTTCCTGCACAATATCCATTGTGGCTCGTGCTGTATGTGCGGTTGCACCGTCTTGTTGAAACCACATGTTCACCAAGCTCCGCTCATACAATTCCGGCAGTAAGAATTCGTTTATCATGGCCCTGTAGCGTTCGCCAGTAACAGTGACCGTATTGCCGATGGCGTCCTCAAAAAAATACGAAATACGAACGACGAACGACCAGTCCGGTGGCGGCCACGACCTGCATGGTCTCTTGTGGTTCCAGTCTCTTCAAGTCGAGTAGCTAAGCGCCGGAATGTTTGCCCAGTTGGCACGACACGATTAGGAAATCGACGTCGAAATTCACGCTGCGCTAACACCACTGACCGATTATTGGTCAAAAAAATCGATACGATAAATGCACGTTCTAGTGAATTATAACGCTCCATTGTTTATCTGTTTATACTCTGCAGCTGTCTAGTTTACAAATCTCAAATATTATTGATGTACGACGCCATTTGCATAAATTGTAACATTCTCCGATAGGGTGATTAATTTTGCGCCACCTGTTAGTTGTGGGATTGGATGTTAACTATAGTAAAAAATATTTTAAGTAGGCGAGAACCAAGTGCTTAGACAACTAAACATAGGCTGCGAAGCGATTTCGAATAACAAGATCTATATTTTGTTACTAAAAAATATTATAGAAAACACTTAAAATTAAGGTTAGTAAGAACATACACTAATTATGAAAAACAGAAACATCAAATTACACCTATTACCCTACGCACAAAACATACCCACATAGGAGAGGAGAACCTATCAGCAATAGTTTTCAGGAGTTGGTACTATCCCGGACTCTGCGCATCAGGGAGGTGGTCCTTTGGCGGAGAATAGCTGTAAACCCATATACTTGGTATTCTTCAAACATCCCTGACACTACAGTAGCGGGGCAATCCCAGCATCATCCTGAAGACATTGTTTTTGTAATGTTGGGCATTACCCCGTAGAATGCCCCGTTGGTTTCCCTAATAGCTTTATCGCCCGATTATCCCTTATTCTCCCGAGGATCTCGCTACGTCATTATCATCATCATCATAAACCTATAGCAGTGTACTGCTGGACATAGGCCTCCCCCAATGAGCGCCATAGCGCCCTGACTGTAGCTTGCCACAGGTCGTCATCCCACCTCGTCGGAGGGCGTACGTATCGGTCACTACGTATTTGTCACCAATGCTGTACGGCATATTGTATGTATGGAATATTTTGTTGAATGCTACCGTACTTAAACTTATCGTACGAATCATTATCGACAAATCCAGTAGCTATCTACTCTAAATTATCAATTGAGGGATAATCCCATATCGATATATTTTGTGATAGATTAAATTTGGTAAGGGCATATGCTAAGGTTGATTTGTAAAATAAAATGGCGTGTTTAAAAAAAATATAAACCGAATTCAAATTCCTAAATAATGAAAATGGGTTAAAAACTTAGTTTTAAAACAGAATCATCGAAATCGGTTGGCTTGTTATTGAGTTATTCGTTCATTTGTCGCGCTCAAAAATGCAAATTTAAGACTAAGGTATATGGTTTCCTCATGGATGACATGTCAGGTCAGAACTGGACCAAATTGAAATAAGACCACACGGGAAGCACCAGCTTTCTAATAAAAAAAGAATTATCAAAATCGGTTTATCCAGTCCATCCCAAAGTTCTGAGGTAACATAAAAAAGCATAGGAATAATACTGTTTATTCCATCAATCAGTTACCATTCGATATAAATAACCTATTAACGTAACTATATAAACGCGTGCGAAGCCACGGGCAGAAACGAGTACTTAATAAAACAAGCTAACCACAGGCTAAATGCACGT
Source organism: Eupithecia abbreviata (assembly GCA_943735965.1). Classification (NCBI taxonomy): domain Eukaryota; kingdom Metazoa; phylum Arthropoda; class Insecta; order Lepidoptera; family Geometridae; genus Eupithecia; species Eupithecia abbreviata. The sequence goes on from OX030995.1 coordinate 947,207, forward strand.
GTGGTGAATAAAAACTGCATTTCGGCATTCCTGAGTCCTGTGTCACAGCCACGAGGGGTATTTTAATGTCATGAGACATCGCTAAAGCTGAACGTGCATCTGTCCGCGCCAGGAGCCGGGCACGCCGTACATTGTACCCTCAAATTGGGCAGATACTGTCTTCTGTAACACAGTTTTTAGGGTTCCATACCCAAATCAAAAGAAAATTTCTTCCGTACAACAAACGTGATTTTTTTGCCGATTTTATAGATAATGGTACAGAAATTTTCGTGCGCGAGTCTGACTCGCATTTTGCCGGTTTTGCAAAATAAACATAAACATTTTCATCGCATTTTTAAATATTTATCTGAAAATAGTATGCAACATCACCCACGTATCCACGCCAAACGAGCCGCATTTCATTAAAATTTCGATGACTGCGGCGCGGACAGGTGAGCGCTCAGCTTAACACATTAGAATGCTTGAATCATTAAAGCAATTGAATTTTCGTCTCGTATGTGTTACAAAAGTTAGGATTTTTTATACATCGATTAACTGTGTCTACCGCGTTGATTTCAAGGGTTTATTTTTTGCGCGGAACCCTAGTTGATTCCGTGCAAAAAAAAAACCTTTTCCTGAATTAAAATAATCATACGTACGTAATCGTTACCTGCTATGATATCAAAAATCTGCCAGTAAAAGTCCCTTCAAAATCGGTCCAGCCGTTTCGAAAATATCCCGGAATAAACAAACAGACAAACAAGGAAAAAAGATTGGATCTTACCTTGTTTACATTATATGCATGTAATAAAAAGCTATGATTTCGATATTGCAAACAGAAACTACATATATATAATACATTTTAATTTATTGATATATTGCTTGTCTCCCTTTTCAAAGGTAAGAATCAAACGTTCTTTTGATCTTACGCGTGTTTTTATTACTTTGATCAAAGAAAGCAGCTGCGCATTTTAATTTGGTATATCGAAAGTTCACGTGCGATGATTTGCAAAAGGCGAGGTCGTCTAGAAAGGGCTGGAAGACCTCGCTCGGGCGGAGGCCACGGTGTCAAGTTCGCTCCAACATGTCTATAAACAGAGGATAGCTAAATTTAGTGCGGCGGGAATAGACGCAAGGATGCAGGGAATTGGGTTAAACGGTGCTTTTAGGGCTCGCGTGCCAAATGTTTAAAACTAAACCATTGTAATTTCGTTCTGTGACAAGCAATTTTCTCGCCTTTTTATGTTTTTAACCTACATAGACAAAGACAACGTTCAAAATTAAATAGCCATAGCGACAAGTGCATTCCTTGTCGATAACTTAAGAATAAGAATTGTTTTATTTGGCCAAAAAAAAACAGGCTACACAATTAAAGCAATAAACACACATAAAAAACACAGTACACAGTATAAAAAAAAAAGCATACAGAAAAACAAAAATAATAATAATACATGGCTACCGTGCTAGCCTGCTAAAAAAGGGTCAAACTCAGCTATGTGCTGAACCACGCGTGGCGCGGAACAACGCTGGTTTTCAGTTTAAACCTTTTTCTCAGTCACATCACGGAAAGGGAAGAGAGAAGCTCAAAACATACAAAAACAAATAAAAAATAAAAACAGTAAGCAGAATGAACATAGAAAAACAAAAATTATATCCTGGTTTATGACTCTTTTCACATGACACTGACAGAGAAGTGAATTTCGTTTCTGCAGATGTGAAGGAAGAAAGAAAATCATTTTATTATCTCACTCACACACATGCAGTAGACAAAAGCGTTACTTTAATATCCAAATAACCTAGGCAAGGAAAAAACTTCTCTGATAACGATACCCTATAGCGCAACATTCCGAAACTCTGGCTGTCAATCGGCCTCAAAGTTTTAACATTTTTTTAAATGTCTCATTGGTTCTTGTAGAACTTTGTAAAACATGTATGTTAAACCATAGGTTCATTCAAATTTCATACAATACCGTGTCCAGTCTCCTATCTGATTTTGGCTATGACCTAAGCTTTAAACTCCTAAAAAACAACGCACGATGCCAGAAACACCGCGATGACTAATTCTAAGGAACCGTTTCTCATTCGCCATTTGGCTATCAGACAGTACGCATGCCGCACAATAATTCACCGCCGCCCTATAATTAGCCCGATTATTGACAAATAATCTATTTTTACACTGGATGTGGTAATTCGCGTGGAAACGCGGGAACTCTGGCACAGATTATTATATTAGTTGGTCGCCCACGCGCAAGCGCAGGCGTAGCGTGTGCAATCTCTAGAACTATAGGATTCCAGGTTTAAAACTGGAAGAGAAGGGGTATCGATTTCATAAACGCGGGCTAAAAAAGAGTCGGAAGATCTAGATTGTTGTGATACAGCTCGCTTATTGTCTATGACTTTTTTAACACCATAAGACTATGGGTCAAGGTATTAACCGACCTTTATGATCGAAGCATAGAATATTGTCTCATAGTAAAGCTTGTCCTGAATTGATGTGTTTCAGATTTACGCGAATTCTTTTGGTTGGAAACGCCTAATTAGTGCGACATTTGGTTTAAGTTACGAATGAACTATCCTATTCGATATGCAAAGGAGAAGTTTTCCTCCATGTCTGCATGTATAAGTCGAATTCGCGTGAGAAAGCTGTTGTACAGTTTTATATTTAGCAAGTCTCATACGCTGCACAAGTCGGAAGCAATCCGGTTTCATATCCGAAATGGAAGCGCGTTTCTAACGAGATATTAGGAGTAGTGATGTAATGGGGACGAAGCCAAGATAGGACTGTTTTCAAAGATTTACATACACTCTAGAACATCTCTTGAAGACGAAACTTTTAAACCATCGAGGCGAGACCATAGAGAAATCAGTCGCCGCCATAATCATAGGGGTGTTTCCTACTGAAGGTTGGCTGCCACACTCTTAGGGTCTAACCTTCGTTTATAACCTTTGATCGATGGATTTATCACTAGAAAAGCACCTAGTGACAAAGGCGCATGCAACTGTGCTGAACTATTGGGAAAATAAACTCAATTGCATATTACATTGAAAATATCCCATTAACAAAATAGGAACGGTTAGGAAGACGAAGCCGGTCCATAGCTAGAGAGACCTGGTATGACTGGTTGAAAGCTTGCAAGTGAGGGAAGATTTGGTCCATGTTGCAATAACTAGTTCTGATACTAGACCCGTGCGGGCTCGCCATTATAATGCAATTGATGAGTCACGGATGAAAGACAAAAAATTGGTAGTATAAACAGACAGGCACTAGGAAATACACACTTAACCAACAAAAAACGGTAGCGTAATGATATCCCTGAGATCATAGTCCATTTCCTGTTGAGCAAAGCAGGTGTTGTAAAACATTAATCACTGCATCAACTCATCGTCAGGTGGACAAATTGAACGGCATCACAATCTGTACCCCTTCGCTGCCAAGTCCAGCTAGTCGTACGTTTCCGATGGAGCGACCTTTTCTTTGACAGTTGTGGATGGATGAGTGGTAGACAGGTTCTACGAATAGCCGTTCACCAGACCTAGAGTCTAAACAGATAGAGTCCAGAGATAATTTCTAACCAAGCTAATAGGATCGATTTCCTTTCATTATAACTGCGTCATCTTTCGTATCCTTTTTCGTATCTGTCTGTATAGACACGCACGAACACAATTGCCTTCTCAATGCGCCTTATATAGTCTTTAACAGATGCAAAGGCCTAATTACTACATAGTATACTAGCTGTTCCCCGCGGTTTCACCCGCGTTAAAGTCGAATTTCACTTTATTAGGTGAATTTTTACACCTTGGTTACCACGTTATATTATTGGAGTTTTAGTAAGAATCCCTAACTTTTTGAAAATATAATATAGCCTATGTTCACCGGGGATAGTGTAGCTTCCCAACGGTGAAAAATAAGGTCCGGTAGTTTCGGACCCTATTCATTACAAACAAACAAACCTTTCCTCTTTATAGCATTATTACAAAAGAGTTTCCATACAGTAAATTGTTATCAAACCTTTGTTGTCAAAAGAGCGTTGCTAGGCAACCACGTTTATTTAGAAAAAATGGCGTATTGATATGCAAGTAATTTTATAGGTAAATTTTTCACACATTGGGATACATTATTGGAGTTTTAGTAAGGATCCCTTACTTTTTGAAAATATAATATAGCCTATGTTCACCACGGATATTTAGGCTTCCTAACGGTGATAGAATTTTTCAAATCAGTAGTTCATCAGTAGTTTCGGAGCCTATTCGTTACAAACAAACAAACAAACAAAAAATCAAACCTTTCCTCTCTATAATATTAGTATAGAAAACAAAGTCGCTTCTCGCTGTCTGTCTTAGATCTTTAAAACTACGCAACGGATTTTGATGCGATTTTAATAGATGGAGTGATTCAAGAGGAATGTTTATAAACCATTTGAAATATAGATTTCCACGCGGTCGAAGCTGCGGGGTTCAGCTAGTATAGTACTAAAGTAGTATGGTTAAGGTTTTAATGATGATTGATGAGTGTAAGAAAATACATTTCCATATAAAATTTCGAGGACTTAATAGTAATGCTGTGTGAATTGTCCAGCATTATTATTTCCTGTTCCGAGGATAGGGCAACCACGGAATTGTTGTCTAGGGTAGAATATAAAGGGTGTCTCAGCCCAGATTTTAAACTTTAAACACGAATTTCTCAGAAGTTTGCGGGGCTAGCGGGAGGGGAGTGGTAGCGTTCGGTTGGTAACAAGTGCGGATTTGTTAGTCGCCATGTCGCAGTGGTCTGGCGCGCATCGCGCGTACGCAGTAGAGGCTTACTTTTGCAATGAGTTTTCGTTGAGTGAAGCACAGCGCAAGTTTTGTAATCGCTTTGAAATCCGCCGTATAAGTGACGCCCCGAGTATTCAATTAATTAAGTCGTGGGTAGAAAAGTTTAGAGCAACGGGATGTTTGCTTAACCATTCAATTCGCCCTCGAGATAGACCTGTGCGATCGATTGAAAACATCGACCGCGTCGCCGCTGCGATCGCGGAGCATCCACGACGATCAGTCATGAAACATGCTGCCTCTTTGAGCCTTCACCGTTCAAGTCTTCAACGAATTTTGGCTTTAGACTTAAAATTACATCCATACAAAATCCAAATAGTTCAAAAAATCAAACCGGAAGACTACAACAAGCGAAAAATTTACTGTCAGAAGATGTTAGAATTTTTTTCAGAGGAAAATGTGATCGACAATGTTTACTTTAGTGATGAGTCACATTTTCACCTCGAAGGCTACGTAAATCGTCAAAATTGCCGTTACTGGTCATCAAGCAACCCAAAAGAAAAACATCAGAAAGCATTACACAGCCCGAAAGTTACTGTATGGTGTGCAATATCGGCGACGAAAATCATCGGCCCATTTTTCTTTGAGAATGACCGAGGTGTAGCGGTTACAGTGACGAGCGAGCGGTATATTAACATGATCAATAATTTTTTTGTACCTCAGCTGCAAGATGGGGCTATTAACAAGTCAAATGTGTGGTTTCAGCAAGATGGGGCCACAGCCCACACTGCTAGGGTCTCCATGGACACACTAAAAGCTTTTTTTCCTGGTAAAATCATTAGCCGCTTTGGAGACGTATTGTGGCCACCTAGATCTCCTGACTTAACCCCAGCTGACTTTTTTTTATGGGGTTATCTCAAAGGAAGAGTATATGATACCCCTCTTACGAGTTTGGAGCAGTTAAAGGCCAAAATAACTACAGAAGTGCGAGCCATATCAGTTGACGTTTTACGGCGTGTCTCTGCGAATTCGCTTGTCCGCTTTGAAGAGTGCATTCGCCGTGAGGGAAGACATCTTGACGGTGTAATATTTCGTACATAAAATCCGCAACATTACACTATAATTTACAACAATTATAACATTTCTAATACAATTTGTTTTTTTTTATAAATATTTAAAGTTTAAAATCGGCGCTGAGACACCCTTTATATAAATTTCGCTACGTTGTGTTTATATACTTTCTCCATATAAATATTTGTCATGTATGCATAACTTACCTGTTAATGTAATGTGTCGTGTTATGTATGATTTCAAATAAATGTATTTACTTTCTTATTCATCGAATGCGTAAATTATTTGAAATTCATTCCTTCAACTTCAATAATAATAATAATAACATCTAATAACAGCCGCGAACATCTGTGCGGCGAGGCCGACCCCCACTATCAGCTGGCTTGGGACCTGCAGGGCGCACAGCCCCGCGGCTGGCCCCCGCCGCTGATGGAAGAGTGCGGCGCATGAAATGGACAAAACTCACATGCGCGCGTATTATAGGGTTACAGAGGGTGGAACTAACCTGACCGCATACCGGTCCAAGATACTGTCGTTGTTTCAGGCCCTTGAACCGACAGTTGACTGTAACGTGCAGCGATTATCTGATCAGGTACGGGTCATACAACGTTCAAAAATGTGGTGGTCGAGGCTTTTTAAACGCCAAGACCCTACACAACCGTGAGGTATGCAATCTCAGAAATCACTTTTTACAAGTTGACTACCAGATGCATCGCGATGTGGTTGCAGTAGATAAGAACCTTACCCCTTTCTTCTTGGCTAACGAGAACTGGTGCAAACCTGTGGTGATGAGCATCCAGGACCGGAAGACTATATGGGAGAGCAAAGAGCTGCATGGGAGATTCTACAAGGTTCTCACAGGACCTGATGTAGATCTCCTAAGCTCAGTGAACTGGCTATGCTTTGGTGACTTCTTTGGGGAAACCGAAGGTTTTGTCTGTGCAATTATGGACGAGGTGGTAAAGACGAACAATTATCGAAAGTATATCATGAAAGACGGCACGATCGATATTTGTCGAGCGTGTCATCTTCCTGGGGAGACCCTCCGTCATATACTTTCGGGTTGTTCGCACCTTGCTAACTCTCAATACTTGCACAGACACAACCAAGTAGCCAAAATTATACACCAGCAACTTGCTCTCCGATATGGCCTTACTGGTCCTGAAGTTCCGTACTATAAGTACACACCGGCGCCAGTTCTCGAAAATGGCCGTGCCACGCTCTATTGGGACCGATCTATCATTACGGACAGGACTATTCTTGCGAATAAGCCTGATATTGTACTGATAGATCGGTTAGAACGGAGGGCGGTGCTCGCTGATGTCACCATACCGCATGATGCTAACCTCGTTAGAGCTGAGAAAGATAAACTTAGCAAATATCTTGACTTGGCTAACGAGGTTGTCAGCATGTGGGATGTAGATTCAGCGACCATAGTCCCGATAGTCGTTTCGGTTAACGGCGTAATAGCGAAGAGCCTCGATCAACACCTGAAGAGACTCTCGCTAGGAAGTTGGATCAAGGGCCAGATCCAGAAGGCGGTACTCTTGGACTCGGCACGTATCGTCAGGAAGTTCCTTTCTCTGCAGCCCTAGTCACCGGCCGCTTGAGCCTAGCTTCGCGGTCGGTGGTCTACCGTTTTGATATATTTTTTACTGTTGAATAGTTTTATAATATTTTATTGTATTTTCTATAGTAAAAAATTTATTTTATATGAGAATTTAAATAAATGAGTGTATAATAATAATAATTAGGTAGTTTTTTCAGAATAGGGTTAACTTTAAATTATGCACGCAATGTATGACGATGCGATGTCATTATTGTCTATTCTACCCTAGAGAACAATCCACGTGCTTGCCCTACTGGTGTCGTAAACAGCATTCATACCCACAAGCGTTGTTTTTATTCATGTCGTAAACCGTGAAGTCGGTTGATAATATTGTATTGCCCTTGGCCATGACTCGTGGACATTGACTGTGCATCGAATATCCAAGAACGCCAATAGAACATTAACGTTCTGATACGTTTGGCCTTTCACAAAAACATCTTCTGTTTGCTCAACTTTCATCTCGAGCGTCTGTACTATGTATGCGTACTATGTTTCTAGATATAGACTAGTACTCAACTATTATTAAAATTTACTAGCGGACCTTCCCGGCTTCGCACGGTTTTAGTACGGATCCCTAATTTTTTTGAAAATATAATATAGCTTATATTCACCGGGGATAGTGTAGCTTCCCAACGGTGAAAGAATTTTTCAAATCGGTCCCGTAGTTTCGGGACCATCACAAACAAACAAACAAAACATCAAACCTTTCCTCTTTATAATATAGATAAATAAATTGCTGCGCCCTCACATGGGTACATGTACATACCTCTAAGCTAATTAGAGTAGTACACATAATAGTTCCGCCTCGGAACAATTGTGTGTACGATTTGCAGATATTTGTTCCGGGTGTTCTGGTCGTTTTCTATGTATGATAAAAAATATCTATCTATGTAATGTATTGTCAGTCATCTAGTACCCATAACACAAGCTCTGCTTAGCTTGGGGCTAGATGATGCTGTGTGAATTGTCCAGTATTATTTATATTTATTAATTAGACCTAAGCTAAAATTATGTAAAAAAGGTATGTATGTGTATGCAAATAATTAATATGAAATGTTTATAAAGAAATTTGGCTAGTGTGCGTTGAACGCGATATCACCGTGACACTGCCTATTCGACGGAGAATAACGAATTCATTGCATTCAATTAGTACGAACAATATTCATACGTTTCATCATCACCATCAGTCCGCAACTGTACATAGGCCTCCCCTAATGAGCGCCATAGCGCCCTGTCTTCAGCTTGCCGCTGCCAGCATCTGCCTGCAGTCCTTCGCAGGTCCGGCTCTTGGGCTCGTGGCCAGGTGGGATGTCTAAGTTCTTACTTAATTTAGCTTACGATTCAAATTCGTACCAGAGTGACCGCGGGCTTATCTTATTCCATATTATAGATGTGCTTACGTATACGAAGTAACATTACCTAATCTGTAGTAAGAGTCCAACTTTGTACAAGCCTTCCTGCTGATAGCCCTTCATTTACTTCTAATGCTTGTAATGTAGGTATTATGGTATGTAGTGTATTTATTTTCTTCTTTTTTCTTTAAACATCTATTCAAGTGCCACCGTCTATATTTTTCCTTAATGTCTGGATGGACTGCATCCTAAGGTTGCCTGGAAAAGATCGCTCCCAGCGATAAGGCCTTTTTATTTCCTCTATTCTAAGTTTTTTTTTTTTTTTTTTATTTATTTACCATCTTAAAGATATTTACATGAAAAAGCTTAAAAATAACACGAAGGAAACCACAAAGGTTTGTATATGTGTTATTAGCTGAGAGTCAGCTGAATAGAATTTAATAAGTTTGACAATAAAGTTATTCAATTTCAGGCAATAGGATTATAAATTGGAATTAGGTAAGTAAATAGATCAGTAACTGAATCAAACCCCCTGATAATGATGTAGGTTCGATAAGAAGTGCGATCTAAGAATATATAAGTATTTATTTCTGTATTGTTCCCTGTTTTGTGGGGTTTAATAAACGGTTTTTTATCCATCTATATTGCACAGTGAATGCAATAGATAACCGAGAGAAATAAAAAACACTGCATTTCTTCATTCGATTGAGACTGCTATTTCGCGCAATTTATTTTACAGTCCCATTAAACAAATTCTTAGCATTATGCACATTATTTTCGCTCGCGATAGCCCACTAACACTATTGTTATTCTAGTTCTGTGCCAATTCGCAGAAGCCTTGAGATTGCTACTGCGTGCTCTATCTTACTTGGAGTGCCATCAGTCACTTTGTCACGGCGGAGTAGGGCAGAGTAACAAAACAATCTTAGGTTTTAACTCTATGAAGGACTGTATCGAGCGTTTTTCTAGTTGACTAGACGTAAAATCTAATTGGCTAGACTTGTCTCTATAAAAATTAATAGTGAGAGCATATTTTCAGCTTAGGCGGATAATTGGCCCTCCGAACACATTATTATTTTAACCGACTTTATAAAAATGAGGATTCTATGTTTGTATTCTTCTGTATGTTTTTTATATGTATGTTCGTCGATTTCTCCGTCAATTATGGACAGATTTTGTATTTTTCCCGAGGGTAGTACTTTTTCCGCAAAAAAACAAATAAAGTATAAAATTAAGGAGGCCTGTATTTAAGCTGGCTCCGTCATCGATGATCGATCTGTGCTTGAGTAGTGTTTATGCCATCGAAAATCGTTACTCAAGCATAGATTTATGACTTGAGCAAGCTTTAACACTTTGACTGCGGTTTTTTTCGACGACTGCGATCTTTTTTTAACCTAAAAAATTCGTGCTGCCGCTCTACACAGCGGCTGTGTTGCGCCGCACATGCGTTTCGTTCGAAAAATATTACGGCTGTGCTGAGTCACACAGATCTGTATTTTCTCAGCCGCTGTGCTAGTGTGGATTTACGCATATTAGTCACTTGTAGAAAACACATACCGTGTGATTTCAGCAGTCAAAGTGTTAATTATACGGCTCTTACTCTAGTGTTATTATAAGATATCGATATATCTCTGCTTGTAGCATAAATGTTAAGCTTATTAACCGAGTCGTCTCCTTCAAACAGCTTAAACTCATGTTCATACACAGGACGCTGTGTACATTTCACTTTCTACCTCACTTATCATGTCTCTTTAGGCCGCGTTCCCACTGTGTCGTGACCGTAGATTAGCATTAGACGACTATCGTCACTAGCTGTTATCATTATAACGACTGTTTGTCGTGTTTGTATCGTCGCGATATTTTATCGTGAAATGACTATAATATATAGTTATTTTAATTGAACCGTGACGACATTACGGTTAAAGTTTTTTTATTTGCAGTGAGTGACGCATGACGATTATGACTTGTTTTATCGTTTTACGACTGTCGTGCTAGACGCTCCCATTAAAAAGACAATCTATAGTCACTACAAAAACAAGTCAACGACACAGATAATCGTGTCGTGCTATATGTGAGCACCTCTTTTATGCTTATGCTATATTATGCACAATCAACGATGCTTTAAACGACAAGACATTCTATCGTCACGACACAGTGGGAACGGGCCCTTACTCGCGACCTACTTTATCGAATTTACCGAGAACACGGCGCCAAAAATAATTACTTGTTTCTGTATTATCAACAGTAATTATTACTTTCACTGCATAAAGTAATAATACACATTGAATTGGTGAAAGTTCTTTCGGCTATGTTATGTGAATCATTATGTTTTGGTAATCTCTTTTGTGTTGAGGTAACTCGTGCTTACATAGATGTGGAGATATTTCCGTGTACTACAACTAGACAAAATACCCGTGCAAAATTTACTGTCCTGTAATGCACCAATTAGTCCAAACGAAAAAATCTGAAGTTAATTTTAAGTACGAACATCTAGTTATAAGCAAACGAACACCATGGATTATTATTGGTAATCTGACTAAATGAATGAAATGAAAAGACGACCGATGTGGCGCGGTGGGCGAAGGTCCGCCTGCGACGCAGGAGGTTGCGGGTTCGATTCCCGCCTCGGAACAAATGTGTGTACGATCTGCAGATGTTTGTTCCGGGTGTTCTGGTCGTTTTCTATGTATAATAAAAAATATCTATCTATGTAATGTATTGTATTATGTATATCAGTTATCTAGTACCCATAACACAAGATCTGCTTACCATGGGGCTAGATAATGATGTGTGTATTGTCCAGCATTATTTATTATTATTATTTATTTATTTTAAGTACTAACATCTAGTTATAAGCAAACGAACACCATGGATTATCAATAGTAATCTGACTAAATGAATTGAATTAATAATTATTAAACAATTCATAGCAATAAATTTGTACAAAAACAAACAAAACAATTAAACGATGTTCCACAAAGGTCCTTTCCTCTTTCCATTCCAAGACATAACGGGATATTTACCATTTTTTGAGTTGAAATAGGTATCCTGTTATCAAAATCCGATTTATGCCAGAGTGTCAAGCTTTATTTTCGTTTGCAGGTCGGACGCATACCGGCAGATCACCCACTCGTGGGTGGGCATAAAGGACCCGTGTTGGACATATCGTGGTGCCCACACAACGACAATGTCATCGCTAGTGGCTCTGAGGATTGTGTGGTCAAGGTAAGACTCAATATGAATCAGCTTTCAACTGAATCATCATCAGCAAAGTAGTGTATTAAGAACATTTTACCTCATACGAGTACCATTACATTTGTTTAAAGCTTTCAGTGTAAACATGTCTTATTCTAAAGAAAAGCCATTATATTTAAAAAATAATGAAAATGATATTAATTCATTTGTTATATTATATTTTCCTGTAAATCCTTTAGAATAAGACACAAAAGAACATCTACTTTGACGACCGACGTGGCGCGGTGGGCGAAGGTCCGCCTGCGACGCAGGAGGTTGCGGGTTCGATTCCCGCCTCGGAACAAATGTGTGCACGATCTGCAGATATTTGTTCCGGGTGTTCTGGTCGTTTTCTATGTATAATAAAAAATATCTATCTATGTAATGTATTGTATTATGTATATCAGTTATCTGGTATCCATAACACAAGCTTCTGCTTAGCTTGGGGCTAGATAATGCTGTGTGAATGGTCCAGCATTATTTATTATTATTATTATATACTTTGCTTAGGTCAATTTGTGTTTTGCACATGCCCAGGGTTCTTTTGCCCGACAGCAATGTTAGTTTATTTTGAAATAGAAATAGAAAATATTTATTTACGATATAAAAAAATACTAATAAAAATAACAAATTAGGAACTTATAAAAATAAATTAAGAATTTAAATTTGACTCCCCTTTCAGTATTTAAATGAATTTTAAGATTTTTAAAATTCTCTTTGCTACATCCAAAAAGCTTACGATATTGCCCTTGATTCCAGGTGTGGCAGATCCCCGACGGAGGCCTATCCCGCACGCTCACAGAACCCGTCGTGGACCTGGTGTTCCACCAGCGCCGCGTGGGACTGGTGCTCTGGCATCCCACCGCACAGAACGTACTGCTGACTGCTGGCTCCGATAACCAGGTGAGGTCTTACTGTTGGATAGACTCTCCATCTCTATAGTGGGACCTAGTGCTCTACAGCACAGAATGTAATGTGACGACCGATGTGGCGCGGTGGACGAAGGTCCGCCTGCGACGCAGGAGGTTGCGGGTTCGATTCCCGCCTCGGAACAATTGTGTGCACGATCTGCAGATATATGTTCCGGGTGTTCTGGTCGTTTTCTATGTATAATAAAAATATATATCTATGTAATGTATTGTATTATGTATATCAGTTATCTAGAACCCATAACACAAGCTCTGCTTACCATGGGGCTAGATAATACTGTGTGAATTGTCCAGCATTATTTATTTAATGTTGACTGTTTCACCATCAGCTATTTACTTCCCACATTTCAGATAAGATCACAGGGAGAAAGAATAATAATAATGCTGGACAATCCACACATCATCATTTAGCCCCAAGCTAACCAGCTTGTGTTATGGTTACTAGATGACTGATATACTTAATACTCGGCAATTTGAAGTATGTTGTGGGTGATTAGAGATGTAGGATGTTTACAAGTGGAGATACGTGTCTCCTTGTGTAAACATCCTACCTCTACGTTGATATAGCTTATCTTCTTGGCCTCTTCCAAATTGATTTATTATTATTCGTTTATTTCAGATTATTATAAAATCCATATAAAATTAAACCACACACAACTTAAAAAATAAACAAAAAATTAAACATTCATAGATTATAAGTTACACAATAATACATCATAAAAGGAATTAAACAAAATGTCATATTAAATTTAAAATTGAACCAGAATTATACAATAAAAATGAAATTATAAGAAATTAAAATTAAAATTTGGATCAGATGGAGCCCATCAGCACCCGCATCCACCTGTTTTGAATTGGGCAGTCTGTCCGTGCCATAATCATCTTCAGGATGCCGTTGCCGCTGCCTCGCGCACGCTGGAGTAGGGAAGCGACTTTCTTGCGAGTAATCGCATGAAAGTCGTCCGTGCGCGCCTCCGCGAACATCCCTGATGCGCTGCAAAAGCGAGGCAGCCGCATCAACATCCTAAATATATTATTGTATTGGACTCGCAGAGAGCTGACAGCTCGCCGGGTGTGGTTTATCCATAGACTGCTCGAGTAGAAGGACTGGCAGTAAGCCTTAAACAGAGTGATTTTCACTTCTCTCGAGCAGTGAGCGAACCTGCGTGCGAGCATGTTACCCCGGATCGCCAGCGCTCTGCGCTCCCTTTCAATGTCCTCGTCATCTTTCAAATCTTCGGTGACAATATGCCCTAGATATTTGAAACTCCTAACTACTTGTAGAGCCGCACCATTGAGCATAATAGGCGGAACATGGACTGGTCGAACTCTATCACTCTTAAACACGAGAACTTCGCTCTTTTTAGAGTTATAGCTCAGTCCATGTTCAGCCGCATATACCTCACAAATTCCTACCAGTTGGCGAACAGAGCCCACCGACGGTCCCAGCAGCACCATGTCATCTGCGTAACTCAGGTTATTTACCGCGACTCCGTCTACAAAACAACCGGTGTGGGTGCTGCTGAGCTCGCAGATGAGATCATCAACATAGAGGTTGAACAGCAGAGGAGATGTGATACCGCCCTGCCTCATCCCGCACTCCATTCTGTACGCGTCGGACAACGCACCCGCCCATCTTACCTGGTTTCGCTGACAGTGATACCAATTTTTTAGTATGGAGACGATATCCGCCGGCACACCCGACGCCCCCAGCCTGCACCAAAGCTTATCGTACAGAACTGTATCAAAAGCCTTAGACAAGTCGAGAAAACATGCGTACACCGGCGTCTTCCTCTCAGTGTAGTACCTGACAGCCTGCTTAAGACATAAGATCGCGCTCTCCGTCGAGAGCCCAGCCCTGAAACCGAACTGGGCATCGTTTAGGTGGACGTGTCGCAGCATTACGTCATTAAGCAGGCTGTCAAGAATCTTTGACATTATGGTCACCAGCGAGATAGGCCGATAGTTGGTTCTGTCCGACGCGTCTCCCGTTTTGCATTTCACAATCGGTACCACAATTGTTTTGGTCATATCTTCGGGTAAGTACCCATGACACAAACACAGATTGTAAAACATGGCGAGCACGTGCGGCAGGTGAACACCCGCGTATTTCAGATGCTCAATGCTGAGACTGTCATGTCCAGGAGATTTGCCGCGTTGCATAGACTTATGCCACCAATGATAGGCAGGATATACATAGTTAATAAATAAATAATGCTGGACAATTCACACAGCATTATCTAGCCCCATGGTACTTGTGTTATGGGTACTAGATAACTGATATACATAATACAATACATTACATAGATAGATATTTTTTATTATACATAGAAAACGACCAGAACACCCGTAACAAATATCTGCAGATCGTACACACATTTGTTCCGAGGCGGGAATCGAACCCGCAACCTCATGCGTCGCAGGCGGACCTTCGCCCACCGCGCCACATCGGTCGTCAAAGATGCCCGAGAAGCTAATAATTAGCCCGATAATATGTCCTATTGAGCAAAGGCCTTTAGTTTGAAACATTTGTTTTTAATAATAGTTTCATATATAAACATTCCTCTGGTGCTTGACAGATAGCGATATGGAACGTTGGTACCGGCGAGGTGCTGCTGACGCTGGACTGCCACCCAGACCTCATCTACTCCGCCTGCTGGAACTGGACCGGCTCCAAGCTGCTCACCACCTGCCGGGACAAGAAGATCAGGTATGTCCCGTGACTCTACGAAATCCCTTGCCGCGTACCATTTTATTAGCAACTAGCTGTTCCCCGCGGTTTTACCCGCGTTAAACTCGAATTTCACTTTATTAGGTGAATTTTTACACATTGGTTACCACGTTATATTATTAGAGTTTTAGTAAGAATCTAAATTTTTTTGAAAATATAATATAGCCTATGTTCACCGGAGATAGTGTAGCTTCCCAACAGTGAAAGAATTTTTCAAATCGGTCCGGTAGTTTCGGAGCCTATTCATTACAAACATACAAACAAAAAATCAAACCTTTCCTCTTTATAACATTACAAAATAGTTTCCATACAGTAAATTGTTATCAAACCTTTGTTGTCAAAAGAGCGTTGCTAGGCAACCACGTTTATTTAGAAAAAATGGCGTATTGATATGCAAGGAATTTTATAGGTACATGTTTCACATATTGGGTTACATTATTGGAGTTTTAGTAAGGATCCCTTACTTTTTGAAAATATAATATAGCCTATGTTCACCACGGATATTTAGGCTTCCTAACGGTGATAGAATTTTTCAAATCAGTAGTTCATCAGTAGTTTCGGAGCCTATTCGTTACAAACAAACAAATAAACAAAAAATCAAACCTTTCCTCTTTATAATATTAGTATAGATAGAGTGGTGAACAATTGGAACCTATTACCAGAAGACATTATATTAGCCACATCAATACACGAACAAACTTCAAGAATAAACTCGACAACTGGTTACGAGACAAAAAAAACAAACTAAAACGCAATAAATAAATTCAAACTGTGATATAGACACATCAGCTCCATGCTGCTCGTCATAAATTTAGAGCATAGAGCTTGCCTCTGCTGGTTGTATGACAGATATGCTGCAAACGCTGGACTGCCATCAAGACCTCATCTTCTACTGGAACTGGACCGGGTACAGTGGATATATCTTAAAACTTTGACTGCGATTTTTTTTCGACGACTGGGATCTTTTTTTTTAACCTAAAAAATTCGTGCTGCCGCTCTACACAGCGGTTGTGTTGCGCCGCACATGCGTTTCGTTCGAAAAATATTACAGCTCTGCTGAGTCACAAAGATCTGTATTTTCTCAGCCGCTGCGCTAGTGTGGATTTACGCATATTAGTCACTTGTAGAAAACACATACCGTGTGATTTCAGCAGTCAAAGTGTTAACCATACCAACCTTAAAAACGGCTGCATCAGCATTATTCATCCTTATGAAAAGATTGATAGCCTTATTGTATGTCTATGTAAGTTTATTATAATGATTGTAATGTAGGTATAATGGTATGTAGTGTAACTATTTGTTTTCTTTTCTTATCCATATATTTATTAAAGTGCCACCGTCTATATCGTTCTCCGCGATAAGGCCGCCCTTTATATTTCCTTTATTCTATTGTTTATTTCTGTATTGTTTTCTGTTTTTTGTGGTATAATTAAAGTGTTTTCCATCTATCTATCTATCTTTTCCAGAATAATCGACCCCCGTAAAGGCGAAGTGGAATCAGAGGCGATAGCGCACGAGGGCAGCAAGGCGTCGCGGGCTATATTCCTCAAGCACGGACTGGTGTTCACTACCGGGTGAGTTATTAAACGGAGTAGCGGGGGCCAGAGCCCTAGACTGAATGGAAGGATTTGAATTTAGTTATTTGCTTACTGGGACGAAATGCATTCATCATCAGTACACATGTGCTTCCATTGTGTGTACGATCTGCAGATATTTGTTCCTGGTGTTCTGGTCGTTTTCTATGTATAATAAAAAATATCTATCTATTTAATGTATTGTATTATGTATATCAGTTATCTAGTACCCATAACACAAGCTCTGCTTACCATGGGGCTCGATAATGCTGTGTGAATTGTCCAACATTATTATTATTATTATGTCTCTCATTTACCATGATCTCGGGCCATAAAGTGACCCGGTCCTTTGGAAGGCTTGCGTGGGGCCGAAGCCAACAACACAGAGGCCCTTTGAGAGAGTTAATCTAAAGGCGATGGCTACACATAGCGGGTATTATCCTCGGGTGCACAATATGATACATCCAAAGATGGTATCCACCAGGTGTATTATTATTATGTGTTATTATTATTGCTGAATGTGCCTGCTTCAAACATCGGGGCTTTGCAATAGTCTCCACGCTTGGCGGATTGGTGATCGCAGAAGAGGTGTTGAAAACACTGAAGAAATCTGCTGTCCTTACTCTGGTAGATTCCCCTAGTCGATGACTGGGATGACTTGAAGAGGTTGATTCTTACTCGCCGCTAACACCACAGCCACAGCATGCACTTGCATCCTACATATAGACTAGCTAAACCTTGTTATTCGTTTTGCATATATGGTCCAAACCTAAGGGTTCAGCTAACGATTAACCTCACTGTAGTACCAGATATGAAAAGCCCCTTGGGTAGGTAGATTAGAAACTAATTATTGACCCAGGTTGAATGGTGTTCAAATTCTAATCAATCCCAGCCTTCCATTCCCATACAACAGTTTCAAATCACATTGAATTAAAATAATACTTTCCTCCACAGATTCAGCAGAATGTCAGAACGTCAGTACTCCCTGCGCACGCCCGACGCTCTCAGCGAACCGATCGTCACCGTTGAGATAGACACGAGCAACGGAGTTATGTTCCCTCTCTACGACCCGGATACCAACATGATATACCTCTGCGGGAAGGGAGACTCCGTTATACGGTACTTTGAGGTAAGGAGACTTGGTTATACGGTAAGTTGTAATAAGATAAGTCTAATATTGAAATAAACATGAGCAACGGAGTCATGTTCCCTCTGTACGACCCGGATACCAACATGATATACCTCTGCGGGAAGGGAGACTCCGTTATACGGTACTTTGAGGTAAGGAGACTTGGTTATACGGTACGTTGTAATAAGATAAGTCTAATATTGAAATAAACATGAGCAACGGAGTCATGTTCCCTCTGTACGACCCCGATACCAACATGATATACCTCTGCGGGAAGGGAGACTCCGTTATACGGTACTTTGAGGTAAGGAGACTTGGTTATACGGTACGTTGTAATAAGATAAGTCTAATATTGAAATAAACATGAGCAACGGAGTCATGTTCCCTCTGTACGACCCGGATACCAACATGATATACCTCTGCGGGATGGGAGACTCCGTTATACGGTACTTTGAGGTAAGAAGACTTGGTTATACGGTACGTTGTAATAAGATAAGTCTAATATTGAAATAAACATGAGCAACGGAGTCATGTTCCCTCTGTACGACCCGGATACCAACATGATATACCTCTGCGGGAAGGGAGACTCCGTTATACGGTACTTTGAGGTAAGAAGACTTGGTTATACGGTACGTTGTAATAAGATAAGTCTAATATTGAAATAAACATGAGCAACGGAGTCATATTCCCTCTGTACGACCCGGATACCAACATGATATACCTCTGCGGGAAGGGAGACTCCGTTATACGGTACTTTGAGGTAAGAAGACTTGGTTATACGGTACGTTGTAATAAGATAAGTCTAATATTGAAATAAACATGAGCAACGGAGTCATGTTCCCTCTGTACGACCCGGATACCAACATGATATACCTCTGCGGGAAGGGAGACTCCGTTATACGGTACTTTGAGGTAAGAAGACTTGGTTATACGGTACGTTGTAATAAGATAAGTCTAATATTGAAATAAACATGAGCAACGGAGTCATGTTCCCTCTGTACGACCCGGATACCAACATGATATACCTCTGCGGGAAGGGAGACTCCGTTATACGGTACTTTGAGGTAAGAAGACTTGGTTATACGGTACGTTGTAATAAGATAAGTCTAATATTGAAATAAACATGAGCAACGTAGTCATGTTCCCTCTGTACGACCCGGATACCAACATGATATACCTCTGCGGGAAGGGAGACTCCGTCATACGGTAATTTGAAGTAAGGAGACTTGGTTATACAGTTGTTATTTATGTGGTTAAGTTGATAATCGAGGCACGAGCAAATGGTGTCATGTTTCATCTCTACGACTTGAATACCAACATGATATACCTCTGCGGATAGGGAGACTCCGTTATATGGTATTTTTAGGTCTCTGTTATACGGTACTTTTTAGTGAGAGACTTGATTATACGGTACGTAGTAATAAGAGATGTATAATTAGGGAAGGGAGACTCGGTTATATGGTACTTTGAGGTAAGGAGACTGGGTTATACGGTACTTTGTAATATCAGATGTATATTGTTGAAATAGTCACTAGGAATGGAGTCCTATTCATCTCTACCATAACACCAACATGATGGAAGAGTTAAACTAAATCGAATGTTGTTTTGTATTCTAGGTAACTCCGGAGCCTCCGTTCGTCCACTACATCAACACCTTCCAAACCCCAGATCCTCAAAGAGGTAAACAATATTATCATTTGTATATGTAAGCATACATAGGGACAGACAGACAGCGGGAAGCAACTGTGTCTTATACAATCTAGTGATTTCAAAGAACTTGAAATTACATACATAAAGAACGCTTATTTCTATAAAGGTAAAGGTGATAACAGATTTTTATAACTGATCGATCTTGAGGACTTTATGCTACGGTTTCCGTTTATTTACTATTCAAAGAACTTAAAATTACATACATAAACGACGCTTATTACTATGAAAGTAAAATCGATAATAGTTTTTAATAGGTAATCTTTGTTGTAGGTATCGGCATGATGCCGAAGCGAGGCTGCGACGTGGCGACCTGCGAGATCTCGAAGTTCTACCGGCTCAACAACTCGGGGTTATGTCAGGTACTCACATTTTACTTCTACCCTTACATTTACACCAGACATTATGCTATTTGCCGTTGTATGGATTTTGGTATCAGTATGTGCACTTTAAACATACTCACTTGTTTTATGACAACGCTTTAGCTTTACCTAGACATAGATAAAATGGACATAATCTCACTATTTGATTGGTTGGTTGAGGTGTTGCAGTTAACAGTGATCCCCGCACTAGGCTAGGCCTGTTTCCCGGGGTATCAATACATTTTCTGTTTGCTGGTAAGGTAAGGAAGTGCACTAACAAAACTTTAGTAGCAATAAAATAAAACTAAAGCTAAATAAAACAATTAAAGCAAGTGCCAATCGCCATATTTAATAATAAATAAATAAATAATGCTGGACAATTCACACAGCATTATCTAGCCCCATGGTAAGCAGAGCTTGTGTTATAGGTACAAGATAACTGATATACATAATACAATACATTACATAGATAGATATTTTTTATTATACATAGAAAACGACCAGAACACCCGGAACAAATATCTGCAGATCGTACACACAATTGTTCCGAGACGGGAATCGAACCCGTAACCTCCTGCGTCGCAGGCGGACCTTCGCCCACCGCGCCACGTCGGTCGTCATATTGTGGTTCTAGCTTAATTATCTATATGATAACTAGCCAACTCACACTTTTAGGTTTCAATATATTATCCTACGTTAAAGGAAGAAATTATATTTTAAGTATTTATATTATAATTATTAACATAATTTTTTTAAATGGGTTAATGCCCAGCTGCCCACCTTCAACTCCTCAAGAAACCATTCCTTCCAGGTGGTATCAATGACGGTCCCTCGTAAGTCGGAGCTGTTCCAAGAAGATCTGTATCCCGACACGCTGTCCGACGAGGCCAGCATGACGGCCGAGGAGTGGCTGGCGGGTGAAGACACGGAGCCCTGCACCATGTCGCTCAAGGTATCATGATGCACAGCATCTGAACAACTGCAAGGTGGTAGGATCTAGGAGACTAGTAGTAGACTGTATCCCGACACAGTCCTACTTAGGACGTAACAAGTGCTATGAACAACTTCTATAGTATACCAAAGTTTATTACCACGGGATGTTTACCATGATTAGATTTTTGAGATTTCCAATATTTCGGCTCAGTTTCATGCGCCATGGTCACGGAATAACTGAAGCCACTGCGAGTAAGTTTTTATGGGCAGATATGCCGATCTACCCTCATTTTTTAAATTACTGTTAAATATCCCGTTTTAAATGACTTTGGTGTTAATAACCATGATAGTTTCAAAAGTATAGTCTAAAGTATTTTTGACTCATGCGTATCTAAAATAATCCGGAAGAATGAAACTTTGAAACGCCGTTCTATGATGGACTGCAACAGAAGAACTGCAGAACCCCCAAGGGAACATGTTTTACCATGTTTGGGAGGCAGACTAGTGATTGCTGTTGAAGTCTTCTAAATTCATTAACACTTTGACTGCTGAAATCACATGGTATGTGTTTTCTACAAGTGACTAATATGCGTAAATCCACACTAGCGCAGCGGCTGAGAAAATACAGATCTGTGTGACTCAGCACAGCCGTAATATTTTTCGAACGAAACGCATGTGCGGCGCAACACAACCGCTGTGTAGAGCGGCAGCACGAATTTTTTAGGTTAAAAAAAAGATCGCAGTCAAAGTGTTAAAAAAGCTGTTGCCCTTCTCTGTCCGAAGAAGTCGGTCTTCGTTATCCATTTTGTATCATGACGTTCAAGGTATCGCAAGTAACGCTAATGGAGTCTACACAGCAAAGTCGCCAGGCCGCCGACAAGGTGACAAAACAATGAAATGTTAAAGAAACCCGCCGGCCTGTGTCGCCGACTTTGCTGTGGAGACAATAATTAGAAGGTTGTCTTCCAATGAAAGGAGAAAGCAATAAATTATATTGTATATACAAGAAAATTGTATATATTGCACAAAGGTGATGTATTGAGTATTTACAGCTCTATTTACAAATTTACTAGATGTTGCATGATACTTAGATCAAGTAGTTTGAACAAAACAATGAAGGTAAGGATTTTTTATGTTTTTGTTGAGTGGGCATGTTTGACGAACGAGTTCTGCATCTAGGCTCCGAACCTGCGACTATATGGTCTATTTCAGGTATCCAAGAAAAGGAGGCCTGGCGCTTTTCTAAGACCTGTTTTAAATAATCTTATGTTTTGTAAATAATAACCCTAGTTATAAGCATCCTGAATGATGATTTTGTTGGCTTTCTAACTTGACCCTTTAATATTGTTGTTGTGTGTATTTTAACTAACCTATTTATGTTTTATTTACTTATACCATTATTTTGAGTGTTTTTAAATAACTTTGATGTATTTTTTGTTTACATATTTCATTTACAACATCATATCGTACTGTATTGTTCCTTCTGATTAATTTCTCAAGTTTTCAAATCCTAAAGATCTGTCCCATAGAGAAAAATATCTATCTTTAATAATACTCCAGTATAGTCCGCTTCGAGAAAATTTCAAATCTCATTTAAGAGTTTGTATTATATCGATTTATTTCTCCATTCATATAATACATCCGGGATGTTTGAATTGTCCAACATTATTTATTTATAAAAATCCCCCCACCCATCTGATAATTCACAATAAATACAATACCATGCGAAATATCAGTGCTCATCCCCATTCCCCCTTTATTTCTTTTTCTGTCTTTTTGCGATTTATTTTATTATGTCCATAATTATGTAACGACTTAGCTTTAAATTGCTGTAATGTTACATACAATTATTATTTACGATAAATAATTAAAATCACACAACGCCTCCCCCCAAGCCAACAAACTCATTACAAACAGATGCTATAGGCTAGGGATCCCCCTACCAAACTACAGGAGCGCGCTCTTGTTGTGCAGGGCGGGTACGTGTCCGGGCGCGCCGCCACGCAGCTGCACGTCACCAAGAAGAACGCGCTGGCTGCCGGCAAGGACAAGGAGAAGGATCGCTCGCCCACGCCTGGGCAGCGGAGGGACGACAGCCAGGGGGGCACGCCTGCCTCCAACACCCCCCCGCCAGCCGTTACTGCTGCTATTGTAAGTGATTTATGATAACTACACGTCATTACGCGTTAGCCGCCAGCGCCTGCGCAAGGGGTGAAATACACATCTGCTTCTAATACATACTATAACACATTATTTTTAAATTGCGAAGAAAAACGCTGTAAGACGACTCTAAAACCCATTTCTATAGCGATAACCTAGATTCTTACTTCACATAAACTCCGCTATGGATGCCACGACATTACCTGGAAAAACATACTTACAAAATAATTTGATAAGGATTTGGTACGCTCTACCACATCTAAAAAGTCTCCATATTTTAGTCGGAGCGCCCAGAGCAGATTTGTATCTAATAATATTTTATGAAAAGATTCAATTAAATTATTTCCCCATAGCTATACAAACATGCACGTTGACAGTTAACACAGTTGTTATCGTGTAGCCACCGAATTACCATGTATCTATTTTCCAGGAAAAGCAACTATCCGACCTAGTTGACGAGATCCGCAAGCTCAAGTCAGTGATAGTCAAGCAGGAGAACCGCATCCGTTCACTGGAGGCCATCGTGAAGTCGCCTCCGGTCGCGGCCACACCGTCGCCGCAGCCGCCCGCGAGCCCGCCAGCGGTGGCCAATCACGACGAGGATATGGCCCCGGATGAAGTCTAGATACCAGGATCTTGAAGAGTCATTGACGCAAGTTTGAAGACGCTTCGGTGAGCAAAAAGTGCCGCATTCTGTTTGAGTTCTCAAGCCTTAGATAGCAATAATAAATAAATAATGCTGGATAATTCACTCAGTCGAACGGTTTCGTGTATGTCTGTTAATAGATGGAGCTTAAAGCAGTCATGTCCTGACTTCTAGTGGCCCGTGTATCTAGGACCTTATATCATCTAGTGCTCGCTCATAACACAAGCTCTGCTTAGCTTGGGGCTAGATGATGCTGTTTGGATTGTCTAGCATTATTATTATCATCATCAATGTGTCACCTTCAATAAACTAAGGACAACATTGTTAAGTTTGACAAAATGGGTGTTACTGAATACTAGACAGAAAACCGACAAAAATCTAGCTAATAACTCACGAGAGAGACAATTATGCTTAGGGAAGCGTCTTCAAGTGCGAAAGTATGTACTTGTAATAAATTGTTAAAGTATAGCATCTGTAAAAAAACTTTTGCCTAAAACGGGCTATTTATCTTTGAAACTTTTATTGCTTTTAAAAAAACATGTTTTTCTGCTTTATTATTGGCAAATTTCAAAAACTTGAGGATGTTAGATTAGGAAAAAATAAATAAGCAAAAACTAAGAATTAGGAACCTACATTTTAAGTGATAATGTTGACAATAATTGCAATGTGGCCAATATATTAGCAATTTATTTGTAGCATAGAATTTGTCTATTAACTGTTCATTTGTAATTTAAAAGGCTTCCTAATCACTATTAAGAACCAGCATTTTAAACCATGTTTGTGATGCATCAGTAAATGATTTAGAATCGATCTCAATCTTCTTAATGTTTGAGTTCTATTTTGAAGAATATGCAGCTTTTAAATGATAAATCAACAGTTTCTAGTGTTGTAGAGACAGATTGCAAAGAGTTTTTAAAGATTAAAAAAAAAAACAACGAAAAACTAATTTTTTAAGAAACATTTTAATCAAGGTAATTTAATTGAGCTGTTGCATTCTGTCTCTATATCATGGCTATTTATTTATATTATGTAAATAAGTTGTATGTAAGTGTATCGTGCCTTATATCGTGTTAAAAATTATGATCAAATCAGTTTTGGTGTTATTGCATTTAGTTGTTGAGTTATCATATTGTAGAGACTCCAAAATGAACCATATGCTAAGAGAGAAAGGTTCATTTCAAAAACTGCGTATGATCTAACATAACAGTATGGTAACTCAAAACAATAGCTATTGTTTTCATTCATTAATTTTAGTCTCGAAGTGTTATTTATTTATCCATGTGACGTCATCTTATGACCCCTTCTGGGATGTATTCGATATATGACTATTACGAACCTTATGACCTAGGATATAACGACAATAATATTGTGCCTTTTATATTTCCTGAATTTTTGTAGATGTAAGAACTCTGATAAGCTTGGTGTTTCGAACTTGTACAAGTATGGCAAAATGGATAAGGCCGTAGATAATAAACACTGTTTTTGTTTGACTTAGCCGGTTTGAGATTGACATCTCAATAAGAACCTTACTTACCCTTTATCTTTATCTTTAGTGCTTCTCTTCTCATTTGCTGCTATACCACTTATTGACAGATTTACGTGTAAAACAAACTTGACAAAGCATCTTAAAATACCTTGCTAGTATTCAACCGCCCCTCCTCTAAATGTATGCCCTGCTAACATTCGTTTTTCTGTTATATCTTCCTGGGCTGGGGAAAAATACAATTTAGATTCTAGTTTTAACGCAATAAAGTTCATTTCACCTTATACTTTTCCATCGGAGCGCTCAATGACTAACGGCTGTCTTCCTGCGTCGAAATAGAGGGTATCTCTTTCTGCACTATGCAAACTGAGCGAGACTTCAGACTCGGTTAGTGCACTAACGCGCTAAACGTATCAAACATCAAAGTGCTTTCTTTCCTTTAGACCCAGGACTCTTGCACACGTCACAAATTTCAATGTATGGAAACCACTATTAGTTTCGTCGTATTCTTTATTCTTATTCTTTTTAATTTGATTTTAAGAAATGCCTTGAATTCGCGCACAAACCTTGTGATGAACAATATTTAAAAAAAAATCTACTACGTCCGTCGGTTAGATTATTAGAAGATATTGGACCCGTGTTTTTTCTTTAGTCAATTAAACAAAAAAACATGAAGATATAGCCAGTTAAAGTTCCGCGTGACGTCACGTCTTGCTACACTTTTTAGCAAGTTGTGACGTCGCGAACCCCACTCCTAAACTTTGACGCGCTTTATTTTTGTATGTATTTGTTTGATTGACAAAAGAAAAAATACGTGTCCAATATCTTCTGATAATCTAACTGACAGACTATATAGAAAAATATTTTTTTTACCCAGGACACTACCCTATTCTCATATTTCTATACCTACGTTGCCGTAAAATATCGTGTTGATCAATAGGTCTTATCTATTTCGTACAAATACTATATTATTCTTAAAGTCATTTAAAACGGGATATTTACCATGATTTGATTTTTGAGTTTTCCAATATTTCGGCACAGTTTCATGCGCCATGATCACGGAATAACTGAAGACACTGCGAGTTCGTTTTTATGAGCAGATATACCGATCTACCCTCATTTTCTGTCTTTTGTCTCAAAAATCAAATCATGGTAAATATCCCGTTTTAAATGACTTTAGTGTTAATAACCATGATAGTTTCAGAAGTTTTATATTATTCTTGTAAAGTAGGTACTGTATTCTTGTAAAGTACCTAGTTAATCGTATAAACGCTTTATAACGCTGGCTCAACGCAATAATACTATAGTCTTAAAGCTTTTATATAACCTTTGATATTAATCGTTCTTATGAAAATGGTTCTTAACTCTTTTGATACTAAGTTGAGTTTACATTGTTAATGTTGTTATAATAATAATAGTTTTTATGTAAATACGGGGTGTATTTGTATTGTTTTTTTTTTACCGTTAAGGGATGAATAATGCTTAGTTACTGGGATATATTTCTCGGGTTATTATGTGGAATTCAACCTTGATAAGATAATAATTACTAAAAATCATGCTCCGTTATAAATAAAATGAACATAAATAAGATATTTGTCAATAGTAATTTATAATCATCATTTAATTTGTATAAATAAAAGATGTATTACAATTTATGTTTTAGAACAATGTGTTAAAAACAACCTGTTGTGGTTTTTTTGACAGCTAGTCAAATAACTAATGCAATTTGACATTTCACAGGTTATGTTTATGTTGCGCTCGCGCAGCAAGTATTATAGTCTAAAGTTATTATTTAGTATTATTCATTTTTTCTTGTATTATTGTAAGATGGCGTAATTTAAGATGTTCGTTTGATATCATGACAAGTTTGGATGGATTTGTATGAAAATGCTTGTTTTTTACCTTTGAATTTTGTATTTATGTAAATTATTACATTTTTGTGGAGCTTATTGTTTGTAATGCGTTTTAACCATTTTAGTAAAGAGAAGATTGAACTTTATTTGTATGACGATAACGTGCTGTTTTGACGTTGAATACTTGTCATTGCTTCGCTTTTAAAATTATATTGTTGAATGTAATACTATTATAGAAGAACTGATTGTGAAAAATTCACTGAATGATTACAAAAAACCTTTAGAATTAAATATATGTCACAAATAATTTAAATTGACAATGATTTATACTTGACTAGCGCCATCTCCCGTCTCAGTGTGTCAACTGTGAAGATGGTTGTCGAATCAGTTCACGAAATCGCTTTTTGTAAATACGTATTTAATTTTTGGTTAAACTCGAGGAAGTAAAAAGTGAAAATAGTAAAGTATGTACTTACTAATGTTTTGGACGATTTTGAAAAATATAATACTTTGTTAAAAACGCTTTTCGAAATCTATCTATGCCGAAGCCGAATGCAATTTTTTTTCTTGTAAGTTAAAAATGTATGGATACAGGAATTTTAAGGTGCTAAAACAATATTAGACAAATTATTGTAAACCTTGTGTCAAATATTTACTAATGGTGGCGCTAGTAGTCTACAAATATGCATAAAATTTGTATGGAAAACCGTGAAGCCACACGCAAATATATCTGGCACGAGGTGGCGTTGTGCACAATGTTACTAGTGTGGTCTGTATTTAATACTCAGTGTTGCTATTGTTATACTGAAATAAAATGTCTATTTTACTATTTTCATTGGTCGTATTATTTACCTGTTACTAGTTAGTATGTAGTTACCTACATTCGAACTGCGTATATCAAATTGCTTTCATGTTTTTTCAAATCATTTCGATTACTCTAGACGCTCATATCAGTTTGACGCTGGTGACTGTATCGCCTATCACTCAACTTATCATTTTATCAAAACAATGGTTTTTATAGTGCGAAAGCCCTCATCATCATCATCAGCCTATATTAGTCCACTGCTGGACATAGGCCTCCCCCAATGAGCGCCATAGCGCCCTGTCTTCAGCTTGGCGCAGCATCTACCTGCAGTCTTTCGCAGGTCGTCATCCCACCTGGTCGGAGGGCGTCCTACACTACGTTTACCGAGTCGTGGTCTCCACTCAAGAACACGTTTGCCCCAGCCCAGTGGCCATCGGTTCTTCGTGACATATGGCCGGCCCACTGCCACTTCAGCTTGCTAATTTTTAAAGCTATGTCGAAATAGAATAGGGTACAGTCAGCGTCAAATTGATATGAGCGTCGAGAGTATTAAAAAAGATTTGAAAAATGAAATCATTTTGATATACGCAGTTCGAATCATCATATTGTTGTTAGCACCCAAGGTGTTCAAAATATCTTACTCATTGTTTCATATTTATGTGAACAGTCAGAGTGTTCAAAATTATCTTAGCAATTTGAATCACTCTATCTATTAAAAAAATTCGTTGTGTAGTTTTATAGATCTAAGCATACATAGAGACAGACAGCGGGAAGCAACTTTGTTTTATACTATATGTATAGTGATCAAATAAAAGCTATCTATATTCTGAAATAAAACTATAGTTTCCCTACAATTCTTTAATCTGCTCCAAACTCCTGATCAAACTGCTCTTTGCTGATCTTCCGTTTTTTCAGTTTGTTGATCAGCGCGACATCTGCCGCCAACTCGTCCAACTCTTCCTGCGTCACCGCCTTCCGCTTCCTCTTGCCGGGTCCTTCCTTCTGTTTCAAGTCTTTCCTCTTCTTACGTTTTAGTTTGCGCTCTTCTTTGTTCTGTTTCGCTTGCTCCCAGGGTTTTGTTTGGACCTAGAAGCATATAGATTTAGGTATGTATTCCGCGGATTAAGTATAGATAACTAGAGTTAACAAGATATACTGTTGAACATCTATATGTGTAAAAGAAAGTCGTGTTAGTTGCACTATTTAAAACTCAAGAACGGCTGAACCGATTTAGCTGAAAATTGGTGGGGAGGTAGCTTAGAACCAGGAGACGGATATAGGATATCCGTCTCCTAGTTCTAAGTTCTTTTTATCATTCAAACCATTTGACACATAGATTTCCACGGGGCCGAAGCCGCGGGGCGCAGCTAGTTGACTATAAATATTGAAAAAACTCGTAGGTATTCGTAATTTGTACCTATTACTACATAATTCCTTCAGACATTTGGTTCTGTTTTTTTTTTCTTTTGCGTCGCCGATTTCTGTCGTTGCCTGTACCTTTACTTAAGAATTTTGATAAATTGGTTTAATTTAGGAAAATATCCGTTGCTACGTAATTTGTATCGACAATGTTTTATTTGCAATACAAAAACCGATACTGTTACTTTTACGTACTTACACAGATTTTGAAATTTTTGACTATTACGCCCGCAGCACACCTGCGCTACCTAATGAAAACCCTTATCTAGAAAAAGGGTTTCACAATCTAGAAGTGTTCCTATTTAACTCGCACAGATATTTCGAAATGTTTAACTAGTTTTACGCCCGTAGCATACCTCCGGTGCCTAATAAAAACCCCTTGAAAAAGGGTGAGTCCTAAAAAAATTCGTAAAAAAAAACCCTTACCGCCTTTTTCTTCTTACTGCTCGGCCAAACTCCGGTCGTCTTATACTCTTTCAGCTTCACCAAGCGACTTTCTTCCCTCTGCTTGTCACGATAAGGTATACTGTTGAAGTCTATCTCTTCCGCTGGGCCTTTGAACTGCTCCTTGTGTTTTTGCTTTACTTCCGGCATTAGAGGTAGTTTCAGGAGACCGTAACTTGTTGCTATGTGACCTGTTATAATAGGTTTAGAGTTATAGCATGTGTTGGAATTATTGTAGTATACAACCTTCTTAGCATTTAACTGCAGCATTACTTTATTATTTACTTAGCGACCCGCCCCGGCTTCGCACGATTTTTAATATAATAATAATATAGATGAATAAATAAATAATAAATAAAGCTGGACAAATTCACACAGCCCCATGGTAAGCAGAGCTTGTGTTATGGGTACTAGATAACTGATATACATAATACAATACATTACATAGATAGATATTTTTTTATTATACATAGAAAACGACCAGAACACCCGGTAAAAATATCTGCAGATCGTACACACAATTGTTCCGAGGCGGGAATCGAACCCGCAACCTCATGCGCCACTTCGGTCGTCTATATAGATATAAACCTTCCTCTTGAATCACTCTCTCATAAAATCCGTTGAGTGGTTTAAAAGCTCTAAGGGAACAGACAGCGGAAGCGACTTCATTTAATTTATCCACCCGCCACTTTCTTATCAACCAATCATCAGCCTATACCAGTCCACTGCTGGACATAGGCTTCCCCCTATGAGCGTCATAGCGCCCTGTCTTCAGCTTTCCGCATCCAGCATCTACCTGCAGTCTTTCGCAGGTCGTCATCCCACCCAGTCGGAGGGCGTCCTACGCTACGTTTACCGAGTCGTGGTCTCCACTCAAGAACAAGTTTGCCCCAGCGGCCGTCGGTTCTTCGCGAGATATGGCCGGCTCAGTACCACTTCA
Source organism: Eupithecia abbreviata (assembly GCA_943735965.1). Lineage (NCBI taxonomy): Eukaryota > Metazoa > Arthropoda > Insecta > Lepidoptera > Geometridae > Eupithecia > Eupithecia abbreviata. The sequence continues at coordinate 978,319 of OX030995.1, forward strand.
GCTTGCTAATTCTTAGAGCTATGTCGATAACCTTGGTTCTCTGTCGGATGTATTCGTTACGAATCCTATCCTTCAGAGAAACTCCGAGCATAGCACTTTATTATATATAAATATTAAGTTGACGCCTGGCCGTGTACATAAGGGTCTTACCTAAAGGTAGTTCCTTGAGCTGCAGCAGTATATTGCACTCGTGCTTGGAGTAGGCGCGCATGTGAGACACGAATGCACGCTGACCTTTATCCAAGATGGCGCGGTCTTTGCGTTGCAGGTTGTGGATTATTGATAGCACCTGGAATTAATTTACAAAAAATAAAAACTGATAAATGTTTTTATAGCAATAATTGTAATAAAAACTACCCTTGTATTCATATTCCTCCATCTAGCCCCAAGCTAAGCAGAGCTAGTGTTATGGGTACTAGATGACGGATAATGATATACTTAATACAAATTATTACATGGATAGATTTTTTATCATACATAGATAACGGCCGGACCACCCGGACCCATTACCGGATCTGCAAATCGTACACACAATTGTCCTGAGTCGGGAATCGAACCCGCAACCTCTTGCGTCGCAGGCGGGCCTTCGCCCAAAAGGTAAACGAAAAATTTCATCTAAATTACCTTATCCCTCAACTTCTGCGTGATCTTGATCTCATCCCCGCTTGCCTTCCAGTCCTCGAGCTGTATCATCTGGTTGGTCCTCACGAACGGCACGTAGGACTCCTCCGTGGGCAGCAGCGGCAGGAGGCTGTAGCCCTTCGCCCCCGCGCGGCCAGCGCGCCCCGCGCGGTGCACCAGGGCTGAGGGGGACAGGGGCGGCTCCCATTGGACCACCCATTCTACGGAGGGGATGTCTACGCCTCTGGAAGGGGGAAATTAATAAATACTAGCTGCGCCCCGCGGCTTTGCCCCCAATCTATGTGTCAATAATAAAAAGTATCCTAGGTCCGTCTACTGGTTCGAAGCCGATACTCCCCTTCAATTTTCAGCCAAAACGGTTCAGCCGTTCTTGAGTTATAAATAGTGTAACTAACACGACTTTCTTTTGCCTTCTTAGCCAAAAAAGTTGCCCATAAAAATTAACTCGCAGTGCCTTCAGTTATTCCGTGATCATGGCGCATGTAACTGTGCCGAAATATTGGAAAAATCAAAAATAAAATCATGGTAAATATCCCGTTTTAAATTACTTTAGTGTTAATAACCATGATAGTTTTTATAATGGACTAACCTGGCTAACAGATCAGTGCACAGCAGTATCGTGTTCTCCTCCTCCCTAAACCGGTCCAGCACGCGACTTCTCTTCTGTTTCATCTTGCCGTGCATAGCGTGGATCTTGGTATCCGGTAGAAACACGGGGAGAATGTCTGCCCAGTAGTCCACGCACGCACATGTCGGCAGGAAGAAGATACCCTGAAAGGTTATAGGGGTTTTTAGCAGCGCCATCTAGTTTAAGCATGTTAAACTTGATAAGGGAACGAAATATCCATAACTTGAGTTTAATTTCAGACTGTATGTTTGCAGCTGATTACATCATCATTATTCCAGTTGATAAAAAATTTAATAATTAAATATTTTTTTTAAATAATTTTTGAGATAATTTACGATGTTATCTCGATCAGGTTTTGGGTAAAAATCAGTGATCTTGATTTAATAAAATTCACAGCCATGGCTTTTTTGTTGTGCTGCAGCACACACTAACTTATATCTACGAGTACTAAGTTATTTTAAAGTACTTATTTTTGAAAATGTTCTTTGATTATCTAAACTTGCTTAGGTTTAAAATTATGTATAAATGAAGTGTATGTGTGTCTGTACTAACAAATTTATTTTTACAATCTATTATTTTTAAATATTTTTTAAAACTGTAATTTTGTTACCCTGCCTGGTCTGCCTACAAACCTTGACAATCTTCCTATTTCTGATAAAATTCAACAGAAACAGGAACTTATCCTCCGGTTCCACAATAACATAATAGTTCTCCAGCAGAATCGGAGTACTGATGGTAGACTTTTCCTTCACACTGACTACAACTGGATTCCTCAATCCAGCTCGGACAAGATCTTGAAGCTCTTTAGTCTGGGTCGCGGAGAAAAGACCAGTTCTCCGCTGTCGGGGTAGGTATTGCAGGATTGTGGTGAGGGTGGTGGTGAAACCCAGGTCTAGTAGGCGGTCTGCCTCATCAAGGACTAAAAATTCCTGTAACAATGATGACACAGTAGTAGCTCTGGCAGGCATCTATAGACAGAAATGTATATAATTGATATTTTATATAATTATTTTGTATATTGTGTTTTTATTAATTATTTTGCCTGTAATATATAATGTTGACTACTCTATTATATTAGGTCATATCCTGAAAGAATAGATCTAATCATCATCATCATCAGCCTATAGCAGTCCACTGCTGGACATAGACCTCCCCCAATGAGCGCCATAGTGCCCTGTCTTCAGCTTGACACATCCAGCATCTACCTGCAGTCTTTCGCAGGTCGTCATCCCACCTGGTCTGGTAGATCTAATGGTATTGAATAAATACAAATACAAATTATTTAGACAGATATTTCTATGAAATTTTGATGAACACTTGCAGAAAAGTGGCAAACCAGACACAGAGTGCCAATATCACATCACATCTAAATGAATTGTACATGAAAGGTACAATTTATTTAGATGTGATCAAATCCAAAGGGCCTGTCAGATCAAAGTCAATGTCAATTATTTTTATTTTCTTTAGGCTTACAAAATAAGCACTTAGATAAGTCATACTTTATACAAGATTACTTTTAGATTCCAGTGCAAAACAAAGCTCTCATTAACTTTATAGCTACTATTGAAGTAATTTTAGCATTATATCATGCTGAGACAAAATTATTTTGAAATTAATCCAAGTCTTTTCTTATTAGGGTCCTTTTTACATGTGTATTTGAGTAAAATATATATATTTCTATGAGCATAGCACAAAATCATACCAATTCTTTAAGTCGTCCAGCCAAGTTCAAACTCTTCCGTTCAGCCAGCAAGTCTTCAAATCTACCCGGAGTACACACAACAATATGAGCTCCTTTATGCAGCGCCAGAGCATCGATCTCCACTGCTCTTCCACCAACCAGGAGAGTAAGAGTGAGGTGAGACAGCTCAGGCTCTTTTAGGAAGTGTTCTATGACCTAAATAAAAAAAAAATTGGAGTGAGTGGTTGGAGTGAGAGGTTGTCATGTTTTAATTTGACTACATTTACAATTATAACACCAAATATTGACAAAGAAATGCGGGTATTCAAACCTTTTCATCAACATAGGTTACCTTAAATATTTGCGTTGCGAGCTCTCTTGTAGGCGATACAACCACGCCATAAATAAAATCTTTCCTAAGCGGACTGTCCTTTTCCTTTTTCATCAACATTTCAAGCATTGGAATCACGAACGCCAAAGTTTTTCCAGAGCCTGTCACTGCTTCGGCAACCACATCTTTGCAAGTCAGAACCAGTGGGATTACAGCCGCTTGGATAGGCGTCATGGCCTTAAAACCTTGCGTACTGATGCATCTCAACACGGGCTTTGATAAAGCAGGGCTGACTTTAGCCCAGTCTTTGTTCACCATTTTATTTTATAAATTATCATACGATGTTTTCTATTTTCATCGCAAACAAAAGCCATGTGGTTTTGACATTTCTTTGTTTACTGTTTTCGAAACTGACAACAATGAACAATGACATAAAGTTAGTTTGGATATTTCATAAAATTATAAGGTTTTTTTATACATCAGTCATGTGGTCTCTCTCTGATCGAAAGTCGGTCTGTGCAAAACAGAAACACAATATCCGATTTTATTGCGGCTGGAAGGAGTACGTTCTAAAACTGCATCAAAATAAGCGTATTTTTTCATGTTCCATAGAATTAATTTGTATTTCGTAGGTAAAAGTAATGTCACACGTAGAGCAAGGCGACCTGGGCTGGCGATAAAAGTTGGTTCAAGGTTTAAAATAAGTAGTCGAGATATCACATATCAGTCATAACCATGGTCGCGCTTGTCGGGCGGGGTCGCGTCGTCGTCGCGGTGCGGCGGCGGTGCGGCGGCGGTGCGTCTTCATTGTTTAAAGTTAGAAGAGCATTCCGAACGTGCTTTTAAAAAAAAAGAAAGAAATCAATCAAAAATTGAAAATGGCTGAAATGTTGACAAATTGACAGCTGTGTTTTGTCTCAAACAACGAAAGTTGTTATGAAAATTTATCTCCGGTCGTAGGATTGCACACAAATATAATTAGAAATGACTCGATCTTTCGGCAACGGTGAAAAACGCTTCTCAATTGACGATGCATTCGAGGAAGAAACGGATGAAGCCATAAAAGTGTACGGCGCAACTGGAGATAGATCGCCTTTACAAAATAAATTCAAGAATGGAGCCGAATATATACCCAGGTATTTATTGGTGACCTTCCTTAGAATCATTTACTACCTGACCTGACCTAATATACACAAGTTCAAGCCTGAAAAACTTGTCGAAATGAAGTTTTCTTTGTGTCAAAATGTCAGTATGTTCATGACCTTTTCGGCTAACTGACTCATATTTCCTTACTGGGCCAAAGGCATTTGAACTCGACAATCTTTACTCTACATTCTGCCTCTAATTAACTGCTAATATTTGCTCATTAACATAACCTACTCAAAAACCTTTTTAGGAGCACCATTGATACCTACTTAAACAGGAAGGAATTTAGTCATTCAAAACTTGTTTATTTGCATTCATTGATGCATTCGTTTTTCCTGGTGTGCCTCATGAATCACTGATCAGGCCTGGCCTAGCATATGTATTAAATGTTATGATTTACAGCTACCTTTCACCTGGCCAAGATTGTATTTTTATATCAGATTTAGATACCTACTTAAAATTTCATATCAGGATAGCCATAAGAGCTAAGATAATATATACTCTCTCTAATAAATTCTTAGTTCTGTAAGAAAACATCATATAATCATACAACATCATAAATGTGTGGGTGTAAAAAATTGTCTTATGTCATAAAAAACTTGATTACTTTCCGAGATATAATGTGTTAAGATCATAACTCTTATTTGTTTTTGATAATAGTTATTACACTGTTAATTGACTTAACTAATCACCTGTTTGTCTTCTTTGAACTGTAGTATTTTTATTCTGTGACTGTGTTGTTCTGAGTAATTTATTAACATGAATTATTTTAATAGAGCCACTTTATGACATCACATGCTAATTGTTCAATCACCTTTTTATTTTTAGCAAAACCTACAAATGCACTGAAGATACAACTTCGCGTGACTCAGATTCTCTCATACACGAGTACATAGAGGCTACAACATCACCATATTGCTGGAACCACCCTAAAGTCAGAGAGAACTGGAAGACAGTCTGTGCTGCTGTTGTCCTCCTCATTGTTGGCATTGGCCTGATCGGCATGGGAGCATTCGCAGTCGCTGAACCAGAGAACGGACTCCAAGGTGCAGTTTTCTTTGTAGCTGGTATGATCTGCTTCGTACCTGGTGCGTATCATGTAGTATACATCTGGCTCGCAGCTCGGGGGCAAAGAGGCTATGACTTCTATCATCTCCCATTGTTTACTTGATTTGCTTTATGTAGCTGATTTAAGTTGTAAAATGAATTTAATGTAAATGAGTTTATGATGGCCACAGTGCAATATTTTAAAAGCTTAATTGATATGGCTGTTTAATGTAAATTAGTGTAAATTTCTTCTGGCAGCAGTGAGTGACATGGTTGGATTGATTATTCAATGTATGTTAAATCTGAGTAATGCAAAATAGTTATTAAAAACTCTGTTAGCTACTTGTAAAAGTAATAGACAGAGAAAGATAAATAATTTGAACATGAGACAAAATTAAAGCATCAGTCACTTTTACATTGGAGTAAAAAAAAAACATTAGGTACCTATTTATAAAAAAAATCTTATAGTATAATATTTATTACATTTTTGTAGTGTAACATCTACTTATTTCAAATAAGTTGTAGTTTTTAATATTTATTGTGAGAAATGTGGCCATCTTACTCTGGTGGGTGAAATATATTGTGGAAATTGCTCTCTAGAGGTATGAGTATGAATGAATGATACTGCATAATAACGAAAAAAAAAGAGTAAATGACAAAACTTTGAAAAAAGCGTAATGATAGGGTCTTAAGTTAAGCTGCTTTAAATAAATAAAAATATTTATAGTAAAAATTTATAAAACTAGAAAAAAACAATCTTAAATTCTAAGTATTTATTGAAATGAATTTAGAATCTGTCCAACTATCTATTTACTTCAATAATGTAAATGAACCATGTATGTACCTATACCTTAAAAACTATTATAACAAATGTTACTATCTCATAAAAGGTAAAAAATATAAAAAAATATGAAATTAACCTTCTTAATATTAAGATTTATAGACTATTGAAAGTGCCTAGCTGGAGTAGCATTAGTGTTAATCTCGTATTGTAAAATTTATCTACTTCTGTTTAGTTGTTGGTTGCTGATTACATAATGACCCCTTTTCCTTTACCCTTACAAGGGAATCCTAATTTATTGATATATAATTATATCAATTGAACAATACACTTATCTCTTTGTCATTATTCCATTTTATTTGTGTAGAGGTTTTTTTTTAGATTCACTGAATTATGAAAAAAAAAAAAAAAATCAGATATTTATCTATGTAATGTAATGTATTGTATTATGTACTAGCTGCGCTGCATGGAAATATATATATATAATTTACTTATTTTTTTTTTAATGTAAGAACCTTTTACAAAGTATTTGAAAACAAAAAAAAATGAAATTGGTAAAGTCATTCTCAAGCTATAGTATGACCAGAAGAAATAGGGGTTCATTTTTGTATACAAAGTCATCTAGTACCCACAACACAAGCTCTGCTTGCTTGGGGCTAGATAATGCTGAGTAGATTGTCCAGCATTATTTATTTATTATCAAACAAATTCCTATTTTTATGACGCTGTTAATTTTAAGAATTTATAAATTACTTAATACCTATTTTTTACCTTGATAAAATTGTGTTCTAAAAGCTGATCTCCCTAGTTGTTTGTTTAATTTTGGAGAATCTTGTTTCCTATTCCAGTCCAAATAACTAAATCTGGAGGCCATTAGGTTCTATTTATAGCTAGGTGTTTCTGTCTATCATAATTATTTATTGATACTTTACAAGAGCTGTGACAGGGTTAAATTCAAATTATGTGTTTGATTTAATTCATTATTTCTAGTTTGAACTTGAATCAATGTGTGATGTGTCGCTAAAATGGACTATAGATTTTATTAACTAATTAATTGAAAACTTGTATTGTGGTCCCTAACATTTTGCAGTCTACTAGTAACTTAAAATAGTGTGCTAAAAAAATGCTAGTCAAGTTGCATTATAATTTTCTACGTTCATTGGATCCCATGTTATGTATGTAGCATCATTTCATCATAAGAACTCCGTGGTGTGTGACTGATTCTTGCTACATATCAGATTAATTTAAGCTTAGTACATTTTTTATTGATTTAGCTTTGTTCCATCTTCATTTATAATCTGTGAACTTTGTACATACTTGAATAAATTAGACTGTAAAGATGTTGTTTTATTAAATTAATGTATCCTACATGAATGCAAATTTTAATTGTACCTTTGTTTCTTATCTGCCTTTATTATTGTACCTTTTCCATGGATAAAGGTATTGTTAAATTGTGAATGGATAAAAAGGAAATAAAATAGATGTCTAGTAAAGAGTTTAGCTTAATTATGTAATAAATTAGAAAATAACCACACTAGGAAAGATGTTTCCTAGAAAATCTTTTCAACTTAAAATGCTGTAAAAACCTAAGTTCTCCATCCCACTTCCTCAATACTTCCATTTGCTGGTGATCTAGAAAGTCTGGTAGCTCCACTCCGCACGTTTCAAACTCCTCAAGCTCATTCTTCTTCGTTATATTGATGATATCTTCCCGACTAGCATGTTGGCGGTTTTTCCTCTGCCCGATGGAATTCTTCAAAGTTATCTGCTCCAGTTCTTCATCAAACCTTGCCAGGTATGCCTCGATAAGCTCCAAGATCTGTTCTTTGCTTAGAACCGCATTGGCTTCAGGTATTCTCTCTTTGAACCATAAAATTTTTTCACCGATGAGATTTTGCTTTATGTGCGTTCCTAACTTTTTCTCACTTTTCTTTTCGCTCCTATTAAGTTTTTTGGCGAGTGTGAGAGTTTTTCTACTGTTGGGGTGTTTTAATTTGTCTAGGTTCTTCTTTATTTTAGGCATTTTGTGAATTTTTCACGTGTTTTCGTAAATAAAACAAGGTAGGTACCTACTTCTTGATTTTGACAATTGACATATAATTGGCATACGTTTTGACAAGACATTGGCATAATTTTGTAAAGCCGATCCGACTCCGGTCCGAAGCCGACTCCGATCGAGTATTATTTCGTCATGCCCATTGGGCATGACGAAATAATACTCGATCGGAGTCTCAGTCGACGAAGCACTCAGCCAAGCCACTCACTGATGCTCCGATTCTCTACACGTACGCGTGCTCACCCACACATTGACAATCATATCGACCACGCACCACTCGTCCGCCATTACCGCTTAAGACACCCACAGAGTGACTCTGTTGTAACTTAGATCGAAAAATGAAAAATGCCTTCTTGTGTGGTAACAAAATGCCGAAATCACACTAATTTAGTAAATTAAAAACACGGAATCACATTTCACAGGTAAATTTCTAATTACATCCACTTATCGGCATTTTTTTTCATCAGTTGGCATCTCTCCTAAACACGCACACAAATGACTCGTCCGCCATTACTGTTCTTAACATGTGATTCCGTAGGAATCCGTCTGGGAATGATTACTTAGTCTATGCCAATGGGCAACTCATAATAATAAACTAACAGCTCTAAGTTTATTGTAAGTCGTCGCACAAAATAAAAAATATTTTAATCACCCTGTATAAATGGAACAAAATATTAAGGGTCCGGCGACCCTCGCTTGCAAAAATCGCTCCGAATATCGCTGTCCCTGTTTAACCCTTGCGCCGCGCCCCATGCGTGCGCGATAGCAATATTAGCCGTTCAAAATCTGGTTTGTTCCGTAATACCAAAAATTATGAATAAAAACTTTTTCTATTCTTCACAAAGTATTGTTATTCTGTAACTAGACAATGTAAGCTATGTTCCTTAATAAATATAATAACTTTCCTAACCGAACTCTCCTGATCCTTTTCCGTTTTCTCTCTCTCGGTTATTATAAGTTTTAAATGTTCCCCAAATTAAAAAAAAAAATCACAATTTAAATATGGCAAATGCTAAAACTAGCGAGTCTAAGAAAAAAATATATATATATAATATTGTTGTTTTTGATACGAAACAAATAGGAAGAAAACTTGTCCATTTTCGCATAAAAATGTGCAAAATGCGATTGGCTTTCATTTAATTTTAGGTAAGTATTTTGAAAACAAAACTATTTAGGAACCTAGATAAATACTATTCAAATACAAATAATACAATAATAATATTATAGTGGAAATATGCTTGAATTGGAAATCAGTTTGGTATTACGTTTGTATGAAGAATTCGTCCCTTCGGAGCACTCTTAATTTGTGTTACATATACCCCACATAGTATAATAACGACCAGAACACCCGTTATTACTTATTATACATAGAAAACGGGTGTTCTGGTCGTTTTCTACGTATAATAAAAAATATATATCTATGTAATGTATTGTATTATGTATATCAGTTATCTAGTACCCATAACACAAGCTCTGCTTACCATGGGGTAATATAATGCTGTGTGGATTGTCCAGCATTATTTATTTATTTATAGTAGAAGTTTGTTTAGGACACTCTGAAACAGACACTGGCAGAGTCGTAGCGAAAAGCAAGCGGCGCCAAAACAAAAAAAGAAGTTGAGCTGAGCCGCGCCGAGCCGACTAGTCGATGTCGACTACTAAAGAAAATAAAACAAACTGCAATTGTGTATAATTTTGCGTAAATACAGTTTTTAGCACATTTGACATGAACAAACGACCTAAACCAGGTGAAGATGAAGAAGATTTACTTAAAATGCAGGAAGAGTACTTGCAAGAGAAAAATAAGGATCCAAACTTCAAACCCTCGGCTGCAGTCACTAATTTACGACAAAATGAGCCGACGAAGAGATCAAGTACATCAAAAACAGGTACAAGGGCACCTTCTAAGTATGCCCAGTCCAAGGGCCTCAAAAGTTCAACGGAAAAACGCCCTCGAACCGATGCTACCACAAGCTCTGTTATGGGTGACATTTTGGAAAAGAATAACGCAGAAACGGTTAATGAAACTAAACCTGAAGACGAAGATGATAAGGTCTATTTTCCAGTTGAAAAACAGTCTGTTTTGGGTAAGATTGTGGAAAAGAATGTAGATTCTCCGTTTGATATTGATATTCAACCAATGCCAACACAGGGGTTTCCAGAAGTAATGAAACGCGATCCGAATATAGTAGCTGGTCAAAAAAGTATTCATAGACAACATCTAGAAAAAATGGGTTATCTATTGACGGATGTCAGTAAAATGGATATCGATGAATCTTCAGAATGCAGTATCAATCAAAATTTTTCATCAGCCATCCTTAATCTCCCATCAAAAAGCTTCATCATCTCATCCAAAGAAGCTGATGAAATTCATTCTGAAAATATAAAAACATTAAGCAAATTGTCCGAGCAAGAAATATTGGAAGAGCAGCAGAAGTTGCTTTTAGATCTAAATCCAAAGATAGTAGAGTTCATGAAAACTAAACGACAAAGTGAACAGGATCAGTCCATTGAAATGAGTTTTCCACCTTCACTAGCTAAAATATGGGATGATGCACCTGGAACAAAAAAGACCAAGCCAGCGTCTAATACTGAGCCCTCACAACCTGTTACACATGTATCATCATCCCTGTATTGTGATTACCAATGGGAAAATGACATTCTCTCACATCCCGAAGCCAGCAAATGGATTAATTTTAACTCGCTGGAAACTGATAAATTAGAATGGACAAAGAGTATTGAGGAAAACAAAAAACTCAAACCAGATGAGCCATTTGAAGCCAGGTTTGACTTCAAAGGCTATCTTTTACCATACACAATTGAATATACAGAGGAAAACAAAACATTATTTCACCATGGCGATGAACCACATAGGCCTGGATATACCATCGCTGAATTGATAGAATTATCCCGTTCAGCAGTGATCCAGCAAAGGGCAATGGCTCTAAGTACTTTAGCAGGAATTTTAGAATACAACAGTGTTGGAACTTACAAAAACATCATAGAACTGCCACTGAGTAAGATCTTCTTTTTGATAAGAATAGCTTTGGATGAAAATAAAGTTATTATTATGGATCCAGCTTTGAGAGCTATGAGGAACTTATTTTACAACAGAATCGATGAGATTAGCTTAGATGCTCTTCTTGGACATGAAGAGGGCATGGTCCAACCATACCTCCAAAATGATAAATCAGAAATTGAAGAACTGGAATCCAAAGAGTCTGAATTAAAAGACTTTCATTTAGCTGAAATAGACCTCATTTCAGCACTACTAAGAACAAATATCCTTGAAAGAATTTACTATATTTTAGAGACTATAAGACCTCCCTTTAATTGTGTCCAATATTGCCTGCATATTCTTATAAGATTGGCCAGGGATTCATTGGAAACTGCCTCCAGGATAGTGCAGACTACTCATCTCATGGAGTCGATTATAAACCATTTTATCCCAAAAAGAAATGTGGACTTTCCATTTACTTCAGGAATAGTTTACAATAAGAAGCCAATTTTATCAGCAGTCAAACTACTCAGAATACTATCTCTCCAATCATATGAAATCAGCACTATGCTTGTGGAGAAATATAATATTCTAAGTCCAATATCTGAGTACATAAACTCACAAGCTGAGAGAGCTTATGGTACGAAAGTTCAGGTTGAAGCATATGCCTTGCTTTCAAATCTCCTTGTGTACACACCACACATTGCCATATCCATTTTCCCCGCTGTGATAAAAATGCTGCACAGTCATGTCCAATCAACAGAAATGTTATTAACAAAGCCAATCGTAATAGCAAATCATGCTGCAATGGTTCTGCAACTCATCAACAGATTAATTTCTTACAAATTGGCTGAAGCAGATAATTACAAAAGGCATATATACCCACTGCTTGAAGTTGGAATACAGAAATGGATGCACCAGCTTGCAGAATCCAAAGATTACACTGCCGCACATCTACGCTTGTTGTGTTCTGCTATAGATTGCTGTAAAACTGTATTTATAAAAACAACTGCACCATCTACATACTTGAATGACCCATTAAAACGGCTATCATCGTCGGAAGGTTTCAAGGCTCTTATCGAAAACCTAGTGCCCAGTTCAAACTTACTCTCCGGGCTGGAAAATAAAGATCTTAATCCAGTAAAAAACTTGACAAGTCTCGGAGCATCAGTCATCGATTCTGGACAAAAAGTTTTGCCTATTCTGAATGTTAGGACTCCAATACCGTGCCTCAGGTCACTCTTCGGTATGCTTCTGTACCTAAAGGATAATACTGCCTCCGAAGAGTTCCTACAGCATCTGACACCATATTTAAAGAAGCTAGCTAAAACACAACCAAATCTAGCCGAAAACTGGTTCACAAGAATGGAAACTGATTTGGTATTTGACATATTGAAACTGTCCATAACGACAAAGTCTGCAGAAATTGACAAAGATGTGCTGTATGCTGTTGCTTACAAATTGTGTTACGCATTACGGAAAGGCAAGACCCCTGAATTAATATGGTTGTTAGAAAACATCATCTTCAACAAGAATTTGTTCACACCTGGAAGATTGTTGAACCTGATGAGCATAGCTCATCCTGATGGCCTAACAAATGCCCTTGCAATTATACAAGATATCAAAAAATGTTACAGTAGAGTCATTAACCAGAACTACGTGGAGACAAGTCCGAATATAATCCTACTGGAATGGCAAGAACCCATGCTCCCCAGAGATTGGATTTACCTACCAATTCTGTCTCTGTACGGTATAAACCAAGAATTGGAAACAAGGACTAAAGGCGTAGGGGAGCATGCAACGAAAGTTGCTGCAAGTATTATTGCTGAAAAGCAGACCATAATAACTTGCAGTTTAGAATGGATTTTGTTTAACGAGCTATGCTTTCCGGATCTTCTAAATGATATTGACGAAACAGATCGCTTCTGCCGAATCATGTGCGTGTTCCTTTGCGATCAGTCCTTGTTTTTGGATGCCAGAATTAACTTCCTACTCGAGAACATCTCTCGCAAGTTATTCCAGAGCAGATATATATTTGACTTCGATAGGCAGCTGGTTGGACTGCACAATTTCCAGGATTTCTTCACGCAGTTATTAGAGCAGTTCCAATCTGTTAGTTACGGAGATGCAACGTTCTCTGCGTGCTTGTTAGTACCTCTGGCGCAACAGCATAATGTGAAATGGCGGAAACTCCTTTGGTCAGAGTATGCTGGATGCTTAAGAGCCCTGGATTGTCCAAAGGACAAGTTATGTTATACTTTTGATGCTTACTTGTACCCCGAGGAAACCGACGAAACTTTAATAAAGTCGTATTTCCAAGCACTATCTAGCAACTTGCTAAGGCCAGGCACTATAGTGCAAGAGATTGCTCAGCATCATGTTAAATGTTTCAAAAAAAGAAAAAGTATAGGAAATGTGAATGCTTAGATTTAAGCTGTATTTATTTTATAGGAATAAAATATAAATAGGTAAGGTATGTTACTGTAGGTATTAACACTATAATCTACTAATTGAGCTACCTGTAGATTGTTTGCTGCAGTTAGCTCAATTGTAATACTAGTTCTAATTTGTTTCTACTCTTTGATTGTAATTTTCTGTAATTCAGATTCAATAACTCTAAAGGCTCTTTGATAAGACAATTTTTATATTAAACTTCTGAAATTATCATGGTTATTAACACTAAAGTCATTTAAAACGGGAAAACTCAAAAATCAAATCATGGTAAATATCCCGTTTTAAATGACTTTAATTTTTATATTATATATTCAAATACAAAAAAGGTGTTATTGATTTTTACTCACTTAAAATATATTAACTGGTGGATGAAGTTAAAAAAAACCATTAATAGGTACATTTATATATCACTGTATGTGTCTAATAAATTGTTTTTTTTATTATTTTAGTCTAAATATAATACAATTTTAGATACATGCCAATATGTATGTACAGCTAAGCACAACATTGAATTTCTTACATACTACTATGTTGGTGGGGAACTGAGCGACATCTGACCAATCATTAACATTATTGATGTAGGTAATCATGTATGGAGTAGAAAGCCGTATATTCTTGATAAGATTTTCTTTTATGTATTGTTTAAAGTTACTAATAGGGAGCTCAGTTGTTTCATTTGGAACTTTATTATAGAAGCGCACGCAATTTCCCATTATGTAATGATTTCCCTACCTTATGTTATCTATATGATGGGATAGTGCTAACTTTTTTATGTGTATATCTACATAACATTTTCTTACCAACATGTATAGCCACTATTATACAACACAAGCTGTGTACCAATATAAAGATTATAGGTATCTGCTAATTGGGAATTTTATTTTATCTTTGCTTTCCTGACTGCTTCAAATTCATAAAGAGTAGGTATAGTTTAAACTAGCTGCGCTCCGCGGCTTCGCCCGCCTTAAAATCTGTGTCAAATGGTTTATCATTATCACTCTATCTATTTAAAACCGCATGAAAATCCGTTGCGTATTTTTAAAGATTTAAGCATACATAGGGACAGACAGACAGCGGGAAGTGACTTTGTTTTATACTATGTATGTAGTGATATGAGTGTCACTAGATGACAAGCAAGACACTTATGTATATTTAGACCTGACCTGTGGAAGTCCTGCCGTAATTAAGCTGTAGATTTGAAAAATATTAAGCTCAACTTGTTCTTCCTTGAAATTATGTTATTTAACATTTTACAAGAGCGAAGATCCACTTGCGGTAGAAGGTTGCGGGTTCGATTCCTGCCTTGGGACAAATGTTGTACGATTTAAAAAATATTTGTTCCAGGTATTTTCTATGTTTATTAAAAAAATCTATCTGTACCTTATGTAGAACAGTCATCTCTCATCTATTAGTACCGGTAAGGTAACACAAGTTCTAACTTGGGGTTACATGATGCTGCTGTGCTGTGGATTTTGCAGCATTATACAGAATGATCGGAAGACCATGTGCCATGCATGTGGTTTTTGAAGTCGGGGGAACCAATACCATGCTTTTTTCCCCCACAGTATGCCGAACATTCTGCTATAAAGAACACAATTTTAATATTTACTCGGATTTAGAGTGCAAAGCAAAAGATATAACGGAACGTTTTTCGGTTGTGGCGGGAAAAAGTTGTTGACGTTTTTAGTTTGACAGTTGAATGAAACAGGTGTTCGTTTCCTTCGTCGACTTTTTCATTGTAGAAAAACACAATTTAAGTTAATTTCAATGAAGTTTACGTGATAATTCCTCCAAAATAAAGCGTCCATGACGTCACACAATGTTCGTAGAAGACCTCAGGAATGATTTCTACAACCTTCTCCTGGGAAATGTAAGTAGAATTGCCTTTTGTCCTGTGTTTACATCTGAATAACCAATGTAACTTCGTTGTATTTATTTCAGCGGGTCCTGCTGCTTGTGCATTTTGATGTAGACGCGATATGCACGTGTAAAATTCTCCAGAGCTTGTTCAAGACTGATAATATCTCTTATACGTTGGTCCCAGTGGGGGGTATTGCTAACTTGAAGACAGCTTATGAAGAAAACAATGAAGAGATAAAGTTTGTTGTGCTGATCAACTGTGGAGGGACTATAGACCTTGTGGACATCTTGCAGCCTGAAGAAGATGTGGTGTTCTTTGTTCTTGATGCTCATAAACCTACAGACGTTTGCAATGTTTATAGTGATGGCCAGGCAAGTACACTTATTACACTTGCTACTTTATTCCTCACAAATTAATAAATAGGTACACAACAATCACATTAACTTCAAATAATTATTATTATTGCTATTCGAAATATTAAGGCTAATAGTGATCTCACATTAATTTCTACGCTTGGATAAATGTGCTGTACAAACCAAAAAGTAGTGGTATCAATATAGAGCAGAGCCATTACCACTTCAGGAGAATGAAGCTACCAATTGGTGAAAAAATCCTTAGAAGCAGACCAGTCATTATGTAAATAATCCATACAAAGTAACATAAAAGAGAATTATAAACACACAAACTTAATTTTGAATCCAATTATTTTGAATATTTTCAGGTGAGATTAGTGTACAAAGATACTGAAGAAAACATTCCCAATTTTGATGATATCTTCAGAGATGATGAGGATGAGGAGGTATGTTATTTTAATGTATTTTTTTAAAAACATTATTAATTTTTATACTAAGTGCTCAGTAGGCATATTATATTAGCTATTATAACACCTCTGTAACATAAAATAATGCCAAATATGTTTTAATATAGAAAAAATAAATCCCAAAATGGGTCTTACAATGTATTATTATATCTAGAAATTATTGATTTTTTTTATACAACAATGTAAGTAATCCCACTCTAACTTATGCACAATTTCACAGCTTAAGTTAACACTTTGACTGCGGTTTTTTTTCGACGACTGCGGTTTTTTTCCACGACTGCGGTTTTTTTTAACCTAAAAAATTCGTGCTGCCGCAATACACAGCGGTTGTGTTGCGCCGCACATGCGTTTCGTTCGAAAAATATTACAGCTGTGCTGAGTCACACAGATCTGTATTTTCTCAGCCTCAGCGCTAGTGTGGATTTACGCATATTAGTCACTTGTAGAAAACACATACCGTGTGATTTCAGCAGTCAATGTGTTAAACACTTTCCCTACCCATTACATTTCAAAGGAATAATGGAATGACTAGGCATTTTAATATAATGTGAAGTTGCTCTTGGTGGCAACTCTCAGTTTTCGGACCCCTACTTAATATAAAGTAAAACTTTTACATAGGCATTAAGAAACCAAAGAGGTATTGAAAATTCTTTTGTTTAACGGTTTGCAATTATAGTAAATACTAGTTGCGCCCCGCGGATTCGCCGGCGTAGAAATCTATGTCTCAAATGGTTTATAAACCTTCATCTTGAATCACTCTAACCATTAAAAAATTCGTATCAATATCCGTTGCGTAGTTTTAAAGATCTAAGCATACATTCCCTATTTATGCTGCAGACAGATAGTTGGAAGCAACTGTTTTATAATATGTAGTGACAAAGGAATCTTCTAAAATTCATTTTGTGAAGTTTCTCTTGGTGGCCACTCTACATTTTGGATCTCTGCTTAAGCTGAGTAACTAACAGTAAAACTTTTACAGAGGCATTAAAAAAACTGATGAAGTTTTGAAAATTCCTTTGTTTAACAGTTTGCAAGTAAATGAGGTGGCGCTAGTTTCGCTCAGGGTAGCCCCTTACATAAGCTATTCTTATCATTTGTAGAGTGAAGAGGCCGAGAGCGGGCGAGAGGGTCTTGAGGCTATGGTGGAGAAGCGCCGCGAGCGCCGCGCGTGGGAGGAGCAGAGGAATACACTCATGTTCAACTATACACAGTTCTCTTATTATGGGAAACCGGTAAGATTATGAAAACCTTTAAGAAAGATTATGATAAGATTAAAGAGGTCCCGAAAGGAAGCCGCGAGCGAGGTCGGCCAAGTAAGCGCTGGCGAGACGACCTTAAGGCCTTCCTCAGAGATTGGTTTGTGATCGCGCGAGACCACATTGAGTGGAAAGATTTAGGGGAGGCCTCTCAGCAGTGGGACGATTTAGGCTAGATAAAATAAAAGATTAAAGGCCTTTGAATCCTAACCTAACCCAACAATCTGATATTTTGTAGTAAGACTTTACAAAGGATATGTTTTCTAACGTTGCTTGTCCATTCCAGAGCGCCTGCGTAGCCCTAGAAGTGGCGTGGCGGATCTCCCGAAGTAGCTGCGCCTGCGTGTGGGCTGCTAGCGTCGCGTGCGCCGCGCAGGCCGCGCTCTGCCTGCGCGCGCCGCCCACGCAGCTGCTCGACGCGAGCGCTATAGCCACCAGACATCTGCCCAACCATGCGCAGCAGGTAACATAAATAGCTGTGGTCGGAATGGTCTGGAGATTACCTAACAAAGTTGCGCTGAACCTCTTCGGCCTATGGGTGCCTATTTACTGCCCCCTGCCCCTGTAAAAAAATGACAGCAGGCCAGCCAAACCTCGCGAAGAACCGCTATGACGCTATTTAGATAAGGCATGTCCAATAGTGGATTAGTATAGGCCAACAATCATGATGATGACGACGACACGTCCCTAAATAATAACATTTCTCTTTTAATGACGGCAACATTTATATGTACATAGCGCACCCACTTTAAAGTCGCTGCCGGAGAACGCAATAGAACGCTTTACAAGAAAATCTATGTGATGTGTGGACTCGTGGGTCTCGTTTTCGTGCGTAGCGTGTTCATTATGAACACGCATATCTTTGCTACACGCGACATCAAAAAAAGCTTAGGTATCACTAAATGCCCATTGCTATTTCCTTTGTTCAACGTAATCTATAACTATATAATATTATAAAGAGGAAAGGTTTGATTTTTTGTTTGTTTGTATCGAATAGGCTCAAATCGGTCCAGTGATTTGAAAAATTCTTTCACCGTTGGGAAGCTACTCTATCCGCGGTGAACATAGGCTATATAAAAAACGTAGAAATGTGAAATTTGAATTTAATGCGGGTGAAACCGCGGGAAACAGCTAGTAATAACATAAAATAGGTAAAATTAGACGACCGATGTGGCGCGGTGGGCGAAGGTCCGCCTGCGACGCAGGAGGTTGCGGGTTCGATTCCCGCCTTGGAACAGTTGTGTGTACGATCTGCAGATATTTGTTCCGGGTGTTCTGGTTGTTTTATATGTTTAATAAAAAATATCTATCTATGTAATGTATTGTATTATGTATATCAGTTATCTAGTACCCATAACACAAGCTCTATGGGGCTAGATAATGCTGTGTGAATTGTCCAGCATTATTTATTTATTTATTTATAGGCCAGTCACGCCAACTTGCGATACAAAACCTATATCGCTAAACAATTAGTAAAGTTCGCTTGTTGTTCCAGTCATCATCATCCGTGGTGCTCGAGAAGGACCTCTCCCTGCCGCTGTACCGCGAGTGGAGCGTGGAGTCCGCGTTGAGGCACTCGCCCACCACCGCGCCGCAGCTGCACACGCACACCAGAGCGGGGGAGCATCGGATACGCACGTTGCTGGCTGATACTGGGTGAGGAAACCTATTTATTGATATGAAAGATATATATTTATTCTCAAAAGAATTTACAAAATTCGCTTAGTGAGAACTTAAAAATGCAACTTAGTGTAAATACCTAATTATTAACTCATTTATTGTCAGATTCACGATCCATAATAATGCACATACAAAATTAAAAATAAATGTCACACAATAAAATTAAATAAAAATAGAATAATATAACTTAGGGAAATTAAAAAATAATAATTATTTTATTTGATTAAAAATTATAATAAAATACAAAATGAAAACTTACTAACCTAATGGAAATTTAGAAGGATATAGACCTCATCAATATCTTCATCCATTTGTATTGGATGGGACAGTCCAGACGTGCAACAATCATTTTCAGGATGCCGTTGCTACTGGCTCGCGCACGCTGAAGTAGGGAAGCGACTTTTTTGCGAATAATCGCATGAAAGCCGTCCGTGCGCGCCTCCGCGAACATACCAGACGCGGTGCAAAAGCGAGGCAGCCGCATCAGCATCCTGAAAATGTTGTTGTACTGGACACGTAGAGCGCTGGCTGCCCGTCGGGTGCAGTTGAGCCAGAGGCTACTCGAGTAGAAGGACTGGCAGTAGACCTTAGATAGATAGATAGAATATACTTTATTGCACAAAAAGTTGTACATAGGCGAGCATAATGCTAGATAGCATTCTCTACCTGCTAACCTTTGGGTAGTGTGGACAACAGTTTGGTAGGTAGTGCTATATAATAGAGATAATAAAATATACTACTCATAATGATACTAAGCTACTTATATTATACTTAACACTTTGACTGCGGTTTTTTTTCGACGATTGCGATCTTTTTTTTTACCTAAAAAATTCGTGCTGCCGCTCTACACAGCGGTTGTGTTGCGCCGCACATGCGTTTCGTTCGAAAAATATTACAGCTCTGCTGAGTCACAAAGATCTGTATTTTCTCAGCCGTTGCGCTAGTGTGGATTTACGCATATTAGTCACTTGTAGAAAACTCATACCGTGCGTTTTCAGCACTCAAAGTGTTAAACACCTTAAATATAGCCACCTTAAATATAATAAAGACCTTAAATAGAGTGATCCTAATAGAGTGATTAAATAGAGTGGCCTAATGCGTTGTGTCATATCTTTATTCATAAGTAGTGTATGTGTTTACGTAAGTGGATAATAAACTTTATCTACGTTTAAACCTAGGTTTTAAAATACCTACAGTTTTTCGGAAAAACGAGATCAAAGTTTCTGATTCGTTTTGTGTGAGACATAAGCTAAGAATGTAGTATATCGCTCTATTATCTTTGACGACCAATGTGGCGCGGCGGGCGAAGGTCCGCCTGCGACGCGGAAGGTTGCGGTTTCGATTTCCGCCCTAGGAAAATATACAAATACGTGCAATATTGATTCCGGGTCGCCTGGGTACTTTCTATGTATTATATGTAAATATCTATCTAAGTAATGTATTGCAATTTGTATATCAGTCATCTAGTACCCATAACACAAGCTCTGCTTAGCTTCGGGCTAGATAATGCTGTGCGAATTGTCCAGTATTATTTATTTAAATTTCACGAGAAGCTCGGGAAAAATCAAAACAAAGGGGCGGCACTGCACTGATATAACGCCGCATTAGTAAAAATGTACAATAATTATTATTTATTAATTTCAGTATCCCCCTACAACAAGCGAGACAAGCGTTCCGCTCGATGGACGTAGAACTAAGACGATCTCTCCTAGCGTCCATAGAGACGGCGGCGCCCAAACACAAGCTAACAGTCCCTGTTCACACAACGTTCTTACTGCAACGACCTCATTCACCTACTGTGGCGGCCTTGGACGTGGTGTATGCTATAATGGGCCTTATTGAACATGTGAGTAAAGTACTAAATGATTCGTCCTAGCGTCCATAGACACCGGGACGTCTAAACACAAGCCGTTGTATACAACATTCTTACTGCAGCGTCCTCACTCCCCTACTGTAGCGGCCTTGGACGTGGTGTATGCTATAATGGACCTTATTTAACATGTGAGTAAAGTTCTAAATGATTCGTCCTAGCGTCCATAGACACCAGGACGTCTAAACACAAGCCGTTGTATACAACATTCTTACTGCAGCGTCCTCACTCCCCTACTGTAGCGGCCTTGGACGTGGTGTATGCTATAATGGGCCTTATTGAACATGTGAGTAAAGTTCTAAATGATTCGTCCAAGCCTCTATCTATATGGAGGCGGCACCACCATATATTTCTCAACAGTGGCGTCGAAACACAAGATGTTTGCTGAGGCTCAGGTTGGCGGCTTCCTCGCCATCTTCCGCACCAAAACTGCCTCGCTGCTGCGCAAACCATGGAGCAGCATCCTACAGGTTTGCCTCGCCAATCCTGCAGTCTTTCAACAGGATTCTAACTCTAAGACTCCTTGGGTTGGGATTCTGTTGAATGGCTGCTCTAAATTGTGACATGTTAATTGTATTTATATTAAGATTTTTTGTAAAATTCAATGGAGATTTGAGTATTATACTGTTGGTTTTGGAAATCCTCAATATATTTTATGTTGACATTCCAGGAGACCCTACCTAAAGAAGAAGGCTTCCAACTTTCCTTATCAGCCCTAGACACGGCGGCCGGCGAGTGTCCCTCGCGCCGACGGGGCTTCACAGCCGCGCGGGCTGCGCTAGAGGCTGTGGCTAGGATAGTGCATCACATGGTGTCGGCTCGACAGATGTGTCTGGCTGGACCTTTTGGCTACTTCATTATACAGGAGGTAATCATGATAATGTAACGACAAATTTCAACCAGTGCGTCCTACCTGTTATGACCTACGGAGCTGAGATGTGGATACTCACGATAGGGGTGGTCCACCATTTCAAAGTCGCTCAGCGAGCTATGGAAAGAGCTAAATATGATCGGAGTTTCTCTGAAGGATAGAATTCGTAATGAATACATCCGACAGAGAACCAAAGTTATTGACATAGCACTAAGAATTAACAAGCTGAAGTGGCAGTGGGCCGGCCATATCTCGCGAAGAACCGAAAACCGCTGGGGTAAACGTGTTCTTGAGTGGAGACCACGACTCGGAAGAGGTAGTGTAGGACACCCTCCGACCAGGTGTGATGGCGAACAGCGAAGGACTGCAGGCAGATGCTGGATGCGTCAAGCTGAAGACGGCGCTGTGGCGCTCATTGGGGAGGGCTATGTCCAGCAGTGGACTAACATACAAAACAAAAATACTTTATTGTACACCAGATCATACAAAAGACATTACATCCGACCAGTACAATGGGCGGCCTTATCGATAGAAGCAATCTGTTCCAGTCAACCTTTGGATGGAAAGAATTATGTGAATTTAAGAAAAGCAGGAGGTGTACCAAAGATAGAATCTTATATGAACATAACATGAATATTTAAAAACAAATAAACATAAATAAATAAATAGTAAGTACCAACATAGGTTGATGATGAATATATGTATTTTCCCCCAGGGTACTCCCGAGGCCCGCCTCGTCCACGGTCCGCTGTGGCTGGGCGTGGCGGCGCGCTGGGCGGCCGCGGCGGCGGGCGGCGCCCGGCCTCTCGTGGCCAGCGTCTCGCACGGAGACTCCTGCCTGCTCATCGGAGTCCCGCCGAGGTGCCAGCAGGAGCCAAGGAAGTAAGAACCTTCAGTATAAGCACATAAGAATAAGAATAATTATATAAATATCAATAATGCTGGACAATTCACACAGCGTTATCTAGCCCCATGGTAAGCAGAGCTTGTGTTATGGGTAATAGACAACTGATATACATAATACAATACATTACATAGATAGATATTTTTTATTATACATAGAAAACGACCAGGTGCCTAATTCCACTAACACAATCGCCTCATAATGACAGTAGTATCGCGTCTAAATCACCACGATTGACACCTCAGAACACTCGGAACAAATAACTCGCTTGCGTCGCAGGCGGACCTTCGCCCACCGCGCCACATCGGTCGTCATGCTAGTCCACAGCTGGACAGTTTCAGTTCCTTCTTGCTTCATATTAGATCTCTGAAAACGTAATTAAAGCATATATAAACTATTTTCTAAAATCTCTCGCATCGTTTTTGCTTAATTCAGAAAAATAGGAAACTTTTCCTGTAGTTAGGTAATTTCTGATAAACGCCTTGATGGCTCCCACCTTTAAGAGAGAAAGATGCTGTTGAATGTGTCTGCCCTCTACAAAACAAGGGAGATTTGCCATAATCACACTACGTTTAGGTCACGGTCTCCACTTGTACGAGTATCTCTATCGCTTTTGAAAACAAAATCACCATATTCATAAAGAAAAATAGCTAAGCTCGATCATGTCATACACAAAACTAGATGTCCTATTAAAACATGCGATAAATACGCTTTTACACATTATTATTATTCCAGGATTAAATTTTTGAAAGATATAGCCATTAATAATTAATTATTTATTCAATATAGCAATGATATAGCCATTTTAGTTATAAAAATAACACCTGCTTTATATATTCCAGTTTATTCGGCGCAGCATTCGAGCAGGCAGCCACAAAGAGCGGCGCTCGAGTAGTTCTAGACCACTTCGACTCGTCTGTAGTCAGCTTACCAACCGTCCAACGCTCGCAGTTTCTAGACGCGCTCACTGCTTTACTCGCGTAGATGGTAGAACTAGTATGTTTGGAATGTACTCAGGGGCGACTCTATTTGACGATAGGAACGAGACGTGATCGTAATATCTTTTTTTTTTCTATATTATATTTTAAGGTAGTCATAAATCATTCTATAATAATAAACAAATAAGTCATTTTATGACTGTGTAAGTCATTTTAACAACAAACTGGAACTAAAAACTAAACTATAGGTTCCTAAAACTAACCTTATATTTTTATGGAATTTGCTTAGTTCTCTATCAGCACGATACAGGCGCTGTATCAAACTATGGAAAAATGTGACGTCTCGATACCATCGTCAAATGGACTTGGAGGGAATAATAATGTAGAAATATTGAGCTTAAGGTGTAGGAATGTGACGCTAGGTGAACATTTACAGGTTTTTTGTGTACATTTAGCAAGAAGAGCGAGTTGTGCAATCAATGTAAGCCATTGGCTTAGGACCCATGCTAAAACAAACTTAGAATCAATTGTCCTTTTGGAGTTGAATTAAATCAAAGTTACATTTAGCCAGGGTCCAAAGCAAATGGTATAAAAAGGCCTCATAACTATTATTCTGCTAGAAAGATAGGTAGAGAGAGATAGAGAATACTTCATTGCACACTTATATTAGAAACTATGTCCAATAAAAACTTTAAAAGCGTTCTTATCGTTCAAGAGCGATCTCTACCATACAACCACTAGCTATATTACCTGCTAGTAGAATGCAAAAATTACAAAACCTTTGAATTTACCGCGCGACCCATGACTAGCGCCATAAAGCCTAGAGTGATACTACGCCACCTCCCATTTTATTGACATTGGGAAAACTCTACAATGTGTTGAATTTAATCTACACTACTATAGAGGCAATATAAAAACGCCACTGGAGCCTAAGAAGTGATATTTCGCATTTTGTCGCTGGTCGACTAAGTCTACTGTTGTGTTTATTATGGGCGCCAATATTGCATCTTACCTTAGTGAAAGTACACAAAATTTAATGGAAAATTAGGAAAAACGATTTTAATAAATAGATTTGTCGATCATTTGATTAGACTATGTTCCCATTAAATCTCAGCAATGAAATGTATATTATTAGCATAAGTTTTAATAATAAGGTGTGCTAGAATTTGAATGCTACAAAACTTTTTCTGATGATATATTGTTATTCAAATAGACTAGAAATTTTTCTTTAAACCCAATCAAATGGTAAAATTATTTAGAATTTCCTATTTCCCACCAAATTGTTTGTAATGTAATGAATGAATGTTTGTTTTTTAGAAATAATTATTTATTTAGAACTATGATTATTAATAAAACATTTCTAATAATGATACAAAATATTTTATTAGTAAAGAATATCAGAATAAGCACTTCTACAGTATCTTTAACTACTAGTCTCAATGTAACAAATAAATGTTCCTAAAATATAAATTGATAGGTAACATCTGATCTTCCCTAGCACTAATCATGATAAAGGTTATAATTTCAACAATAACTTACACATTTAAAAATTATCATTAACAACTCTAGTTATGATGTCCAATGCCCATTTAGGCTGGTCTAATGGCACCATATGTCCTGCATTCCTTACCAGAACTTCCACAAGATTACCCGCCTGCTTAACATACCCTGCAAGTTCATTACCTACCATCCAAATAAACCTCGAAGCATTTCTATATTCACTAGCCTCTGGGAACTTCAGCTTTCTTATAAAATTAACAGTTGTTGGATAGGCTACAATAATATCTAGCTGACCATTGTAGAAAACTATTTTGTAGTCAGATAATAATGTTGATATGTCTTGTGCAACAGATTTTAGCATATCTATAGCCAAATGTACAGCAACCGCTCTGCCATCATTGAAAGGCAATCCACCAACATGTATATTCTTTCTGACATGTGCATTTGATAGAAGACTTAGCATATTTGATGCATTGTAATTTCTAAAAGCATGTAGTATGTTGTAGTAATTGTCCATCCCGGTAAAAATGTTGTAATAGGATGGATCAGCTCCATTACTTACGCCCATAAGTATGTCCAGTAATTTAGTAGCTTCCCACCATTTTTCACAACGAATCAGTCCTACTATTCTATCTTCATACATTTGGAACTTGTTCCTTTGGTTTTCATCTATTAATCCCTGGCTATATAAGATATTTCCAAAATTTATCTGATTAATAGGATCACACCATCCATTACCTATTGCCAAACCTTTTAAATTTATCTTCTTGGTTGAACACAAGTTATCTCCTTTTACACAAGTCTTTGCATTCTGTGTATGGATTTCCATTGCGAATGATGGTATGTATTTACCAGCATATGATTCTCCTGTTATAAAGAAAACGTTTTCTCTTAGTTTAGGGAAAAGTGTTAAAAACTGCTGCATGGCAGTGTAGAGGCCATTGACTACACATTGTTCATTGGTGCAGTATCCTTCTTCTCTCCTAGTGAAGCTAAACCCTGCCCCCACTGGGTTATCAATAAAGATCAAGTGATTTTTTAGTGCCCAGTGATGTTTTCTTATTGCGAAAGCGTTCTTCTTGGCTACAAGAGGTCCAACCTCAGCAAAAAGGCCGAATAAAGAGCTCCCGCCTGGACCTCCTTGGAGCCAAAGCACAAGCGGGGCCTCGTTCTCTTCTATAAACGGGGGAAAGTACCAAAAGAAAAGATTGGAGCCATATTGACGGTCCACTGTTAGGAATCCTGAGTAACTTCTGACACCCATGGATTCAGTAAAACGTACTTCGGCATGTTTTTGAGCGATTTCTACGGACGCACGTTGTATGAAAGGAGTGAGGAATAGTGGATCACCGGTGTACGGAGACGCTTGTGGTTCCAGTTTGAGTCGAGGGTACACATTTGGAAAGAAAAATCCGTGGGGTATAATAATACTGATGATAAAACTTGCAATAAGTATACGGTAAATCATGTTTCTAAAGAATCAAAAATACTGAAGTAGTTTTCAGCACATTCTAAATTATTTGAGCTTTTACCCGAATTATTTTCGTAAAAACCTCCAAATTATTTGAAAAATGGAGCCGAGCACAAAGCGGGTTTATCGAACTTTTAACAGCAGTTTATGTCATTGTCACTGTCTGTAGGTCATTATTGACCCCGGTGCCAACTCGTTACCCATTTTTTATTAAACCTGTGATAGATAGTGGAGATTTGACAAAATAAAATATACTTTTTTGTTTGCCATCTGGTATATAATGTGAACGAATAAATGAGCGTCGATGATTTTTTTATCATAGAAGTATTTATTCTATACGCAAATGACCACGCGCCTGATTACTGGGGTCGCTCGTCGAGCTCTTGCCTATAGTCAAAACCAAAAGGAAATAATGTTATCGGCGGCGAGCGGATAAAATCTCAAAAATGTTGTTGTCTGCACTCTTTGACAAACTAATCTCGCAGAGTAGCGTACATATTTGTTAAAATTTTGCGCTACCTATTTGTTGTGGTGGTTAAATTGATAGAAAAATTACTGCAGTGGACCAGATGACTCAAAATAGGTAAAGTTGCTATTGTAGAACTTTTTCAGTATAAGGGGCGTGCGGAGTAAGCCGTGATTTTTTATCTCGCAGTGGTTAACCAATCCCCAGTAACCAGTAATGTTTAGTTAGATGTAGTGTAGGGAGGTGGGTGTAAGTAATTAAAACTTATTTAAGTAAGGTTTCTGATTTTTTTTAAATGTTGTAAGTACCTACCGAAACTAAAAACTTAGATTTTAGGGGATACAATGTCCCCCCCTTGTTTTCACGGAGCCAGTAACATAAACAAACGGTCCTTCCCTTCACTGTCCTACCTACAGTACAGAATGATATTATTGGGTCTGTGAAAAGAAAACCAGGCTATTGTAAACAAAACAAAATGTTGATAGCAAACTGATAAACCGGAATAATTGTATACGTGCACGATAAACGGAGGGAGCTGTAAGCTGAATAATAAATGGGTCATTCGTTAAAGGCTAGTTCGGACTAGGCTAGTAATTTTGTAGAGTACCGAGTAATTTAGTGGCTAAAACTGTGCGAACCACAACAATTTAGTCAAGTAGTTTAGTGAACGATTAAGTCGAGTCGATTCATTTTACTCTATTTTTATCGGGCGAGTAGCACCTCCCACCACGCGTCCGTGTTTACTGGTTCACCGGCTAAACAAGTCCGAACCTGTCGATTTAGTCACGTTCATTTGTTGGCTGTGTGGTGTCGGCCTAGATAGAATAGCACCAACCCAACTCTTCCCGCGGGTGTCGTAGGAGGCGACTAAGGGACATACACCGGGGGGCGGGCAGCAGCGTCTCTTGCAGCACACTCCCTATACTGCGATCCCCAACCCGCATGCCCAGCGTGGGGATTATGGGCATCAACCCCCCTATGGATCTATACGCCAACAGAATGTGGCCCCCAGTTCCCGGCCGCCTCGCTATTCCTGGCCATGGTAGCGGCCACGGTAACGGCGGGGCCACATTCTGTTGGCGTATCGGCGGGTGCTAGGAATCCCCGGGCTACATTAGGCTACCACACCCTATCTAAATTGACCCTGGCTACGTTTAACGGACGCACTCTGAGGCTTGACCATTGTTAGCGACGACGACATTATGACAAAGGTTTAAATTAAAAAACAAAATTCCATAGAATAAGCAATAGTAATTACGTCTCCGATTACGCCACAGATTAGGACGTAGGTAGTTGTTAGGGTCCGGCCCGTGTATATACCTACCTAGCTAAGTACATGTTCTCGAATGAATATAAAGGATAGAAAGGGAAAGCAGAAATGTTCTGGAATATAGAAAGAGATAGGTATAGCCCGGAAAATCATAGAATTTTCTGGTAAGGCTCGGCAGAGGTATAAAGGCCGAGCTTGTACGCGGGTTTAGTTAGTTCTGATTTTGTAAGTGACCAAGTGAATAAGTTTTAAGGAAAGTAAAGGAAAATGAATAGTGAAGTGCAGTGCAGTGACTTTGTAATAAGTGCGTAGTTGTGTGTATTCGGTAGAATAAACCTACATTAAGTGTTCTGAAGTGTTTTACTCGATCATCACTCCCGACCAGCCCTAGTTGAAGTCTTACACCTTCGACGAGCCCCTACAACCATCATCTAGCGCAGTTGGAAGTGGAGTTAGAGAACATTAAATGGCATGTTCTGGGGTTATGTGAAGTCCGTAGAGAGGGGGAGGACACCGTAACCCTAGACTCGGGCCATCTTCTCTACTTTCGCGAGGGTGATAAAACATCCCAGGGTGGCGTAGGCTTCCTCGTCTATAAGGCCCTCTCTAACAACGTCCAAGAAATCTCCAGTGTGTCGACCAGGGTAGCGTACCTGATCCTTCGGCTGTCCAAGCGGTACAGCATGAAGGTCATCCAGGTCTACGCACCGACCTCGGCACACTCGGATGATGAAGTGGAGGATATGTACGAAGACATATCCAAAGCCTTACACAACACCACTAAGGCCCACTTCAGCGTTGTTATGGGGGACTTTAACGGCAAGGTGGGAATCCAGACTGGCAACGAATCCCGAATAGGCCCACATGGTTATGGAGTTAGGAATCACAGGGGGCAAATGCTTGTCAACTTCCTTGAGAAGGAGGGGCTGTTCTTAATGAACTCCTTCTTTAAGAAACAGCCTCAAAGGAAGTGGACATGGCAAAGCCCCGACACTGTGACAAAAAATGAGACCGACTTCATCATGACGGATAGCAAGCACATATTCAGAGATGTCTCAGAGATCAACAGGTTCAATACCGGATCTGATCACCGACTCCTTCGAGGCTCTCTGAATATCAACATTTAGCTTGAAAGAAACCGTCTGATGAACCGACCTGACCTAATCCAAATCATCGCGGGCACCGAGAAGTTTCAGCAGCTTCTCGGGGATCGATTTGTTGCCTTGGAACCAACTGATGACGCTGACGAGACCCTACACAATCTGGTTGAAACGTTGAGGGACGAGGGCATTAAATTCTGTCGAAACAGTTCTGCGTACAGGCAGGAAGTCCAAACTCTCGGATGAGACTCTTGGGCTGATGACAAAACGACGGGAGACCACCCAAGCGACTTTGTCAGAGAGGTCAGACCCGAACAAGCGAATTGTGAAGATGGTACGGCACGACCTCCGGAGCTCCAACACGCGCCTCATTGAAGAGGCGATAGAGCGAAACCGGGTTCCAAAGTATTCACTCAGCAGCTTAGCAGGAGCCACCTGACAAAGCTTAAAACGCACGACGGAAGGACCGTATTGTCGAAGCCGGAGATCTCAGCCGAGATAGAAGACTTTTATGACCGTCTATACGCTGCTCATGCCCCTCGTTCAACCATGATTCCAGAGCCACCCTGACACGCCACTACACCGACGAACTACCTGACATCAGTCAAGACGAGATCGTGTTAGCTCTGAGGCAGCTTAAAAATGGAAAAGCCCCCGTCGTCCTGTTATACAGGAGCTACAGAACCTCTTCAACGGCGTCCTTCACAGTGGGAGTTTGGTGGTGCTCTTTTTTAAGAAGGGAGATAAAACCCTTCTTAAAGACTACAGACCCATTTCACTCTTGAGCCACGTCTATAAGCTGTTCTCACGAGTAGTCACGAATCGTCTCGCTAGGAGACTCGACGAGTTTCAGCCACCAGAACAGGCCGGATTTCGCGGAGGATATGGCACCATAGACCACATACACACAGTGAGGCAGATTATACAGAAGTCCGAAGAGTATAA
The DNA here is from genome assembly GCA_943735965.1 of Eupithecia abbreviata. Taxonomy (NCBI): domain Eukaryota; kingdom Metazoa; phylum Arthropoda; class Insecta; order Lepidoptera; family Geometridae; genus Eupithecia; species Eupithecia abbreviata. The sequence goes on from OX030995.1 coordinate 1,009,035, forward strand.
TCAGCCCCTGTGTCTGGCTTTTGTGGACTATGAGAAGGCCTTTGACTCTGTCGAGACCTGGGCTGTTCTGGAATCCTTAAAAATGAAAATGAAAATGAAAAGTTTTTATTTCTTTAAGCTTACAAATAAGCACTTAGACAGGTCATATTTTACAGCGATGCCAAGTGGACTATCGTTATATCGAGGTGCTGAGATGTCTCTACGAAGCCGCCACTATGAGTGTCCAAGTACAGGGCCAGCAGTCTAAACCTATCCAATTGCGCAGAGGAGTGAGACAGGGGGATGTCATATCCCCGAAACTGTTCACAAGCGCGTTGGAAGATTTGTTTAAGACGCTGGACTGGAAAGGTAAGGGCATAAACATAAACGGCAACTACATCTCACACCTACGATTCGCTGATGACATAGTCCTATTGGCGGAGTCGCTAGAGGAGCTGAACCAGATGCTGGATGGCCTAGCTTCGGCCTAGTCTTGGCATGAATTTCGATAAAACCAAAGTCATGATCAATGGACACATTGATCCAGGGCCGGTGGTCGTACATGGTCACCTTCTCGAAATTGTTTCCGAATACACATACCTCGGGCAGATTCTGCAGTTAGGTAAAAACAATTTCGAGAAGGAGGCCAAAAGGAGGATCCAGCTGGGCTGGGCAGCGTTTGGTAAACTACGTAAAGTCTTCTCTTCATCCATACCGCAATGCTTGAAAACGTAAGTTTTGCGAAACCATTGCGTCTTACCCGTTATGACCTACGGAGCTGAGACGTGGACACTTACGATAGGGCTGGTCCACCAGTTCAAAGTCGCTCAGCGAGCTATGGAAAGAGCTATGCTCGGAGTTTCTCTGAAGGATAGGATTCGCAACGAATACATCCGACAGAGAACCAAAGTTATCGACATAGCTCTGAGAATTAGCAAGCTGAAGTGGCAGTGGGCCGGCCATATCTCGCGAAGAACCGACGGCCGCAAACGGGGCAAACGTGTTCTTGAGTGGAGACCACGACTCGGTAAACGTAGTGTAGGACGCCCTCCGACCAGGTGGGATGACGACCTGCGAAAGACTGCAGGTAGATACTGGATGCGTCAAGCTGAAGACAGGGCGCTATGGCGCTCATTGGGGGAGGCCTATGTCCAGCAGTGGACTAATATATGATGATGATGATGATTAGTTGCCGCGAAAATATTGTTTCGCTGGAGCGAAGATACAACTTTAAAATTAGTTTCCAATTATGTAGAACATAAATGTAATTCCTTCAGAGGACAATAAGTAGCTCCTAGTTTATCTCTTCTATCGATCTTTTTCGTACCCATAACTTCTTTTTTCACACAAATTTCCTCATCCACCTCTTCTAAAATAGCCGTTACGATTAGCTTAATTCGTTTATTTACTTTATTACGTTGCAGCCCGTTCATCTTGCAAAACACCACTCACTTATGTACTGTACTCGACTGTAATGCGAACGATTTCTGGGCAGTACCGAGTAGTTTAGCTACTAAAATACTCGCTACTGTACTAAAGTAGTAGCCTAGTCCGAACTAGGCTTAAGAGTGCGAGCGAGTAAATAAAACATTTCGGTCAGACGGATAATTTTCATTCGATCGAACGGTCGCACGCACAGCGAGCGATATGTCGTACGTTTCATTTTTTGCTATCTTCGTCGTTGCCAGCGTAAGTTCCTCTGAAGGCTTTTTCCATAAGTACCAGCAACTGAATCTTGGCAAGAGAGATGAGGGCGACGCAGGTAAACCTCTATTCCTCACCCCGTTCATCGAAACTGGAAACATTACTGAAGGTAGGCGCCTCGCTCGAGTACCCTTCACAGAAAGTCTCCGAATCAAGAGCTTCGCCGGTTACTTCACCGTAAACAAGACTTACGACTCCAACCAGTTCTTTTGGTACTTCCCGGCGATGATACCGGACAATAAGGACGCTCCAGTGGTTGTCTGGCTTCAGGGAGGTCCCGGTGCGACCTCGCTCTACGGACTATTCCAAGAAAACGGCCCGCTTAGAGTCAGGCGAGGCAAGTTCGAACGCAGGAAGTACACTTGGGCACTCAGCCACCACATGATATACATAGACAACCCTGTCGGCACAGGTTTCAGCTTCACCAAGGATGACAGAGGCTACTGCACTGATGAAACTCAAGTTGGCGAGCAGCTGTACTCAACCGTCACCCAGTTCCTTCAGCTTTTTCCTGAACTTCAGGATAACAAGTTCTTTGTAACGGGTGAGTCTTATGCAGGGAAGTACGTCCCAGCTTTAGCCTACACTATTCACAAAAAAAATCCTACTGCAGATCTTAAAATCAACCTAAAAGGTGTTGCAATTGGCAATGGATTGAGTGATCCAGAACATCAGCTAGTTTACGGGAAATACTTGAATCAACTAGGCCTGATTGACTGGAATCAGGCAAAGATATTTGAGGAGTATGAGAACAAAACTAAGGAGTACATCCAACAACAACAGTGGCAGAAAGCATTTGAAACCTTTGACACCTTGTTAAACGGTGATTTGATAAATAAAAAAAGCTTATTCACAAACATGACTGGCTTTAACTTCTACTTCAATTACTTACACACCAAAGACTACACACAGAATGAAGACTTCGGGCCCATGATCCAGTCGACTGCTGTACGAAAAGCCATCCATGTCGGTGAGCTGCCATTCCACAATGGTTCGATTGTTGAGAAGCATTTGACACAAGATGTCATGAAATCTGTAGCACCATGGATATCAGAATTACTCGATCATTACTATGTTGTTATCTACAATGGACAACTAGACATCATTGTTGCTTATCCTTTAACAATACACTATCTGAGGAACCTGAATTTTACTGGTTCAGAAGACTACAAAACAGCAAAGAGATACCAATGGAAGGTTGATGGAGAGGTGGCAGGTTATGTCAAGCAGGCTGGCAAACTGGTAGAGATCATGGTGAGGAATGCAGGGCATATGGTGCCCGGAGACCAGCCCAAGTGGGCCTTGGATCTCATCACAAGGTTCACACATGAGAAGACCTTTTATAATGCTAATCAGCCACATTTAGGATATTAAGAAAAATTTTTGGAAGATAACACTTCAAATTATTTTGAAAATTTGTGTAAAATGTTTATATTATACAGGAAAAATCTCAATAGGTAGGTTATATAAATAATTTACTGTAATATGTATTTTTATAGTAGAGATAAGTGTTTAACACATACCAACATGTTAAAATACTAAAGGAATGTCATTGTTTTAAAATACCTACAATTTTAGATAAGTTAGGTGATAGATAACTGAATACAATAAAGTGTTATGGTTTTATAACTATGTAACTGAATTCCATTATTTTCTAATGAATTTAAACTTTCTTAGAATGGCTGTGATATAGATCAAGTACCTATTATACCTATTAAAGTTACCTAATACCTACTCCATAATTTTTATCAATGATTGTACTTTTATTGATTTTTTTATTAAAATACTTTTATATTTGATATAATTTGTACAACAATTCATGAAACTAAATTTACAGCCTTCTACAAGTTGCCAATGCATAAATTATACAGTGAGTGCCTATTAAAATTATACCTAACCTCTTAGAGGTTAACCCAATACCAACCCATTGTTTTCCTTATATTATTTTGTTTTATGTGGCAAAATCGAACCTATTAGCATAGGAACCTGAATTCTCATTAAATGTTTTGATCTTATTAACATTTTGTTTTATTTGTTATTCTGGTTTAGGCAGTTCTTTGACCTTTTTACCGTTACCTAGGCAGTTAGGTATTTTTCGGCTAATTCCGAGCACAAATTTTACTTCGGTTTATCTATGTAGGTAGGTACCTAGATGGAGTGTCGGTACTCGGTGCTTCGGCTGTAGATAATGAATGGTTGAAAGGCTGGCTTGACCCGCAGAATAATAATACATTATTTGTGGAATAGTAAAAAATAAAATAAAATAAAAAGAGCATTATTCTATATCAAGAAGGTAACATTTTGAAACACTAATAATACAATTAATTTAATAATCATAAAACACATTATGATTTTAGGATTAAATAGAAAATTATGTTAGGTGTCTTGTGTCATCCATGAGATAGATAAGTAAAGTAGGTACGTTACTGCTTGATATGGACCGCCCATGGCGGTGTCTGCCTCCTCCAAGGATTTCTAATAGTTTCTTAAGGTGTCATAGAAAGTTTTAATCTCTGCTTTTTTTAGCGTTTTCAGTGGGAGCATAGACTGGACGATGTAGTAATAAATAGTTCCTACTACTGCCTGTTGTTGTTGAAGTTTAATTATCCATTGTTAGCAGCAAAACATGTGCCAGCTAGGTAGGTAGAATACCTAGTTACCGGCTCGTATCGTAACCTACAAACCATTGTAATTAAATAAGGTTTTCACCATTGTAGGTACACATTGCAATATTTGAACAAGTGCAAAAGACCTTATAGAAACCTAAATACGTAGGTATATACATAGTTATGAAACAGTAACTAGGTGGTTATTATGGTGTGTAGGAATCGATCTCACAAATATTTATCAGCCTTCGTTGATAGGTAGGATAGGACCTACCTAGGTACTGTAATCGTTTTATGAGACAGAAAACACCTAGATCCCATAGACCATTTTCTCCGCAGCGGGAATCGATCCCGTAACCTGCTGTGCCGGGCTGTTACTGCGCCAATGGGGTCGTCTAACGTCTTGTCTGTATGTAGTTTTTCGAATTACTATTCTCCCACAAATACTCAAACGCAACTAAAGCCTCGAAAATAAAAACTCATAGGTCCATGGTTTCAAAGTGACTTCGGGTTCTGTCGAAATCGTGTTTAAAACCTGAGTGACGTTTCAGTATTCGGTAAATAAATAGATAACGCTGGACAATCCAATCCACACAGCATCATCTAGCCCCAAGCTAAGCAATGCTTATATAGATATCGAATGCGCAACCTCCTGCGTCGCAAGCGGACCCTTTGCCCGCCGCGCCACATTGGTCTGAAAGGTATTGTTTTCTAAAAACAAGCTCTGTGGCTAAACATAGAATATTCCTAAGGTCCATTATTTTTACTCTCCACTTTACTACATGAAGACCAAGCCAGATTTCGAACTTGCGACTTATTAATTTATCAGTGAAGGAACCTAGCAAGGTCAAGCTTTCTCTGTATGTTACAAAATTAGGGTTTTTACAATGGTCTTCTTTATGCAATAAGAATAAAGTAAAATCAGTCCATCAAAGATACTTTATTTTAAATGGTGGGCAACTAAATAACAGCCAAGTACCACAAATTCAAATGTCAATTTATTATCCTACAAAATATTTGAGTTTGGAGCGGCATCACAACAAACTGACACTATGAAAGAAGTCTTACAATTACAACAATTGTTGTACTATTACAATTATTGTTACGAACACTCTGAAAATTGTTATATGTTACTGTAATAGGGAATGAAATCTTAAATCTATCGACCTTCAATGTAAGCGGAAAGCTCTATTTCATCAGGTAATTCAGAGATGTTGACGTCAAAGCGGTCTTGTACTTCATTTAGGATCTTGGCATCTCCTTCATCTGATACTAGGGTGATGGCCAGGCCTTTGGTTCCAAAACGACCCGCACGAGCAACACGGTGTAGGTAAGTATCTGAATCTTCAGGCATATCATAGTTGAAGACAATGTTGACTCTTTCAATATCCATGCCTCTTCCGAAGAGGTTTGTGGCTACTAGGATGCGTTTTTGGAAGTCCTTGAACTGCTGGTAGCGGGAAAGACGTTCATCTTGAGTCATGTTCCTGTGGATTCCTATGGCTGGGAAATTTTGGTCGGTCAGTAGCTGGGCGAGGGCTATGCAGCGCTGCACAGACTTTACAAAGATAACCACTTGATTGAACTCCAGCACATCTAGCAGCTCAAACAGCTTTTTGTTTTTCTCATTCTCCTTCAGTTTCACATAATGCTGCTGCAGTCCATGGAGTGTAAGCTTGGCTTCATCATCCACATACACTTCCATAGGATCCTGCATGAATTTCTTGCAAACTGGTCTGATTTCTTTGCTCAACGTAGCTGAGAACATCATCACTTGCTTCGTGTGAGGAGTGTTCCTGAAGATTTCTTGCACGTCGCGTCTCATGTCCAGAGATTCAAGCATTTTATCACATTCGTCCAGAATGAAGTGCTTTAAATGTTTAAGATTCAGTTTCTTACTGTTCACTAGAGCCAAGATTCTTCCCGGGGTGCCGACGACGATGTGAGGGCAGGCTGTTTTAAGCACTTCTTCATCCTTCTGGATGGGCATTCCTCCGAAGAACACAGACACTCTGACTCCCGCCATATACTTTGAAAATCGCTCGTACTCCTTGCTGATCTGGAAGGCCAGCTCTCTGGTGTGGCACATGACGAGCACGTAAGCGTGGTTCTCCGAAGGCTCGAGCTGTTGAAGCGTCGCCAAGACAAACACGGCGGTTTTCCCCATACCGGATTTGGCTTGACATAAGATGTCCATACTGAGGACGGCTTGGGGGATGCATTCGTGTTGGACCTCCGAGGGATGCTCGAAGCCGCAGTCGACGATGGCGCGTAGGATCTCGGGCTTCAACAGGAAGTCCCTGAAGCCCGAACTGTGGATGGAGACGTAGGAGCCTTTAACCTCTTTCTTACCGGGCGCCGCTTCCGACGCTCCGTCCGCGGTCTGTTGCTCCGCTTGCTCCTCGTCCTCGTAGTCGAGAAGATCGTCGTTATCCGCCATGTTTATTCGCTCACGTACTAATTAAACTAAGTATCTCAGAAACTAGATACGATTAAGCACGTGAATAATATTTTTGTAATTTTCTCTTGTTTCACAATAATGGCGGCGCGGCTGGAAATTATGGCGTCAATATTTTTTCCATTCACTCACTCACTCATTAATGCCTTCCAAACTTACATTCACTGATGACGGCCGGAAGAAATGACGTTTAACTGGCTATAAGCCCTTTGGCCACCCACTCAATGGCTTGACTCAACTTGGCTTGCATTGGCTTGATATAAATATTTTGATACTGCTACTTGTCAATAGATGGCGTTTAGACCCATTTTCCTTAGAAATCAATTTATATTTCTTTTTTCGTTTCGCTCGTAGTACTTGTCTTGTAAATGATTGCAGTGTGTATTTAGTAAAACTTTTTCTGTTATTATTCTTTCCGTATTCCGAGTTACATCCCTGATGATATCTAAGTTCATAATACATTATGTAAATTTAATCAAATAAACAAAAACTCTTCATTTTCTTTATTGAATTGAAAATCTAAAATTATCAAATTTATGATACTTAGATTTTCAATTCAAAATTATCAAATTTATTTTATACTTACTAAAAATACGCAATTTTTTTACAAAAAGTGTATGAACTACTTTACGCTAGGTAAGAAAAATTCGAATAAAAACTACTTTTCGACTAGCGACATCTAGGTACTTATTCTACAAACATGTGCATAGAATAAAACCAAATGGACGAATCATGAAAAAATCTTTACGGTACGCATTTGCGTTTTGATGACATAGATTTTGTCATGAGTTACAATGTAAATCAATGACGATACGCTATCTTCTTTCTCCCAAAACAGTAATGATTTATTTACCACTACAAATAAAAACAGAATTAATGACTAAACAGACCACACAGTGAAAACTATTTTACTTTGTGAAGATGATCAATAAATCTAAAAATAGATAATACATTTGAATCACAAACTTGATTCATAAACTGCGATTATAAGGCGTTACTAGTAAAATGCCACAGCCCCTGATAATCTGAGTTTATTTATTTTCGTTGTAATTTTTATTCATAACTAAATCTAACATTTCTCACTATATGGTTTCAACGGCTTAAACTCAGCGTTCCCGCTCAAATACGTGTCAACGAAATTCTGCACCGAATCTGTAGTTATCTCGTCTCCAAACTTCATGGTCACCATGCGTTGTTTCGGGAAGTCTATGGCAGTCAGCAATGGAACCGCATCGTCTAGGTTTATATGCTCTCTAAGCATGTCAGCGCATTCTGTCCCATCTATCCCGATATAGAACATGGTGTGTTTGAATGGTTTCTTCTTGATGCGCGAGTGTTTTGATGTAGGATAGTCGAAGTCCATAGATTCGTCGTCGGAGGAGCTCTGGTAAGGACAGAAGCCAGGGAATTGGATGCTGCATTCTTCGTAGTAGGATTCTGCTGAAGGCTGAAGGACAGATTCTGCGAATTCTATCTCGGAGTCTTCTTCGTCTGGAAGAAAATGATAGAGGAAATGGTCATTAAAAGTTTCGCTTTGGGAGGATTGGAATTCCTAATACAAGCCTTTTCAAATAGAGTGTTTGTATGGTTTGTTTCAAACCGCTATAGCTAGCTAGGTTCTAGTTATCCCTAAAATAGTCTGAAGTCTAGATGATCCAATGTCCTACCAATAAACAAGACGACAGCGGGGTGGCGCGCCATCTTCAGCAATGCTTGCTCAGTGAGCACCGACACCGGATTTGGAGACCACGGGAAGTTCTGGAAAAATAACACTTTACTAGAGGCGTCCGCGGCTTCGCCTGCGTGGAACTCTATGTGTCAAATGATTTATAAACTCCGAATCTATCTATAAAAAAAACCGCATCAAAATCCGTAGCGTAGTTTTAAAGGTCTAAGCATACATACTCGTAAATAGGGACAGACAGTCGTCAGCGGGAAGTGACTTTGTTTTGAACTAAGTATTTTATTTTTAATACAAAATTAAAACTTTTGAAACTATCATGGTTATTAATACTAAAGTCGTTTAAAACGGGATATTTACCATGATTTGATTTTTTAGTTATCCAATATTTCGGCACAGTTGCATGCGCCATGATCACGGAGTAACTGAAGGCACTGCGAGTTTTTATGGGTTTTTTTTTGAGTTTTTATATGTTTTAAAATGAGGGTAGATCGGTATGTCTGCCCATAAAAACTTGCAGTGCCTTCAGTTACTCCGTGATCATGGCGCTGTGCCGAAATATTGGATAACTCAAAAATCAAATCATGGTAAATATCCCGTTTTAAATGACTTTAGTAATACAAAATTGTTAATTTATATTGTGTGTAGGTACATGTAGTGGCAAATATGAAGATCCAACTTTGGGGGTGTAAGGACGACTCCAACATCTCGTCTCCGAAGCCAACCTAACCTGCACGTGGTACACCCTGCTAGATAACGAACTAGGCTCTGGTGGAAATATTAGGCTCTGGTGGAAATATTAGGCTCTGGTGGAAATATTAGGCTCTGGTGGAAATATTAAACAATCTTAATAATTTGATAACTCAGATAAGTTTCCAACCATACACAATTGCCATTAACAAAGAAATTTTGACAACCTCTGTGGCGCGGTGGGCGAAGGTCCGCCTGCGACGTAGGAGGTTGCGGGTTCGATTCCCGCCTCGGGACAATTGTTTGTACGATCTGCAGACATTTATTCCTGGTGTTCTGATCGTTATTTATGTATAATAAAATTTATCTATCTATAAATATATTATGTATTAAGTATATCAGTCATCTTAGCTTGCTTGCTTATCTTGGGGCTAGATATTTAGATTTAGATAAGCAAATCAAATGTATTAGACACATAAGTTATATGAACATACTAGTGGTTTCTTTTTCACTTCTTCCACTAGTGGAAAAAAATGAAGTGAACATTGAAATTAAAATAATGTTATTTGATAATAATGAATAGTATAAAATTTGACTTGTCTAAGTGTTTATTTTGTAAGTCTAAAGAAATAAATGCTATTGCCTTTGACTTTCAACCGATGTGGCGCGGTGGGCGAAGGTCCGCTTGCGACGCCAGAGGTTGCGGGTTCGATTCCAGCCTCGGAACAATTGTGTGTACGATCTGCAGATATTTGTTTCGGGTGTTCTGGTCGTTTTCTATGTATAATAAAAAATATCTATCTATGTAATGTATTGTATTATGTATATCAGTTATCTAGTACCCATAACACAAGCTCTGGTTACCATGGGGCTAGATAATGCTGCGTGAATTGTCCAGCATTATTTATTATTATTATGACTTTGAGATGATGCTGTGTGGATTGTCCAGCATTATTTATTATTTATTTATTCAATCATCATCATCATCATCAGATCTAACTTACAAACGCCAAGGGATCATTGGACAGATGTCTCCTGCCATTGCTCGAGACCACGACGCCGGCCGCGTCGGTGACCACCAAGGCCGGTATACCCGCGACGGCCAGCGCAGCCCCCAGTGCCAGCCGCGCCTCGCTCGCCGTCCAGGGGAGCGCTAGGGCTCCTGCGATGGACACTGACTGGACGGTGCGGTTGTAGGACTGCTCGCTTCTGTAATGGGGATAGGTATAGTTAGTTTATAAAAGGTTGCTTGGAAGAAATCGCTCTTAGCGATAAGGCCGCCCATTGTGCATCTGTATCTTTGTTCTTTACTGTTTTTATTTTTCTGTGTTTGATGTGCAATAAAGCGTATTTGTATTGTATTGTTATTTTTAATGGTAGACATTTTTTCAGTAGGTACTAGGTAGGTACAGGTACATTTAGGTTAGATATTCTGTGGTATAAATAGGCACCTACGTATGTATGTAAATAAACTTTCAGAGGGATGAAATAGACCTAGTGTATTTTAATAATAAAATTCTTAATAAGGAATAGAATAATAATAAAATTGTATTTAGAAAACACAAAAGACTAAAGGAAACTACAGCAAAAAAACATATTTTTTGACATGTACGTTGTTGAACGTTATAACAAGATCAAATATGTGGCGGCGCTAGTGTTCTAGGGTACCGGATTAATAAACAATAGTCAAAGAAAGAAAGAAAGAAAATATTTTTATTTACCTTAAAACTACTATTATTATATTATATTAGCTTGGGGTGTCCCACTGCAGGGCCAAGGCCTCCCTCCCCTACTTCCACTCATCTCGGTCCTCAGCAAGGAGATCCCACTAAAGAACCCATTAAAACTACTATACTCAATAAAATTAAATTACGCAAAATATTACTAGGCACCTATGTTACAAATTATTGTGCGTAGCAGTGTTCAGGCAAATATGGCCTTCACTCAGCATTGTGCTGGGTGCCCACTAATGTGTCCGCCCAGCGCTGATTGTCAGTGAAGAGCAGAGGGATCGTGTGACGTCACGGTCGTCAGGAGCGTTATGTAGTCCGGTTTAATGTCTATACTCTGCTACTAAGTACCTACCCTAATCCACGCAATCCCCCCATAAATCCAAATAACGACGTATTTCCGAGTTTCATAGTGGAGTCAAAGCAATGACGTGACATTCACGAGGGAACTTTAGCACTTACCCCGAATTGGGGTAGCTATCTACTGAATAGGATAGTGGAACGAGTAGTTAGGCACTGAATAGAAAATAGAATAGAAAAAACATTTATTTAGACACAGGTACAAAATACAGGCATAGAAGTAAAAAAACAAAGAAGAAGTTTATCATGGGCACTGATTGATGAATGTGACGGGACGAGTTGATGGATTGCAGATGGCGATTGTGGGTAGGCTAATGTTTTTTTTTGTTTTGTAAGTAAAAATGTAATGCAAAAATATTAAAAAAAAAACCTAAACTTGTAAGATGCAATGAAACTGATTGAAGATACAAAAGATCTGACCAAGTAATTCTCGAAAACCCGCATAATTACAAATTACGTAAAGTAAAGTAAATATTTATTTCATCAAATACATGTAAATAGGGTACATACGTGGTGTATGTTTAAATAAGACACTATGTATTTCTACCTTTGTGGCGTGCAAAATCTGGTTACAATAATTGTAACTTAATTTAAATTTGTACATACTTAGTAAATAAATCGAATATAATAATTAATAAATTTAAATAAAACTGATAAATAATGAAAAGCTTGAGATGTCATTTGCTTAAATCTAAAAAATGTTTGATATTCATGAAATCATTTAATGTATAGCATTTAGCTTCCAAAGTGGCTTTTATCTTTCTCCGAAACAGTGTGAGAGGTAGTTCTCTCAGTGATTCATGTGAAGTTAATAAGTATTTATATTACTCCTTATCAATTCCAATTTTAGACACTTAGGAGTTTTCTTTTGTTTATGTTTTATTATGTCAGTTTATTTTATACATTTTAATGTGTTAAATATTGTATTTTTTTATTTTCAAAGAACTTATTACAATTTTACATTTAACATTCTTGATACCTGTCAGGATTTACCTCCCTTAGAACTTTAAATATGTTGCTGGGGTGTAAGGGGGACTCCAACATCTCGTCTGCCAAGCCAACCTAACCTGCACGTGGTAGATAACGAACGGCCTTGGCTAGATAACGAACTAGGCTCTGGTGGAAATATCAAACAACTTCATAATTTGATAACTCAGATAATTTACACTTATTTTCCATAACTTGAACTACACGGGCAGAAAACTGTCCAACTAGACATTATCGCCAATAGCAAATAATAATAATCATCATTGTGTACCTTGGTTTATCAGTTGACAGTCAAATATTTTTTTTAAAATAGATTATCAATGGATTCAGCACAGGTTTTTCTTTTTATTGCGGCGAAATTGCCCGTTTGCGTCCATCCCAAGTTGAAGTTTATGATTCCCAGTGCAAAAGTTGGGAATAATGTTTTTTCTGTTATCAACTTTTCTTTAGAAAAGTTTGAAGTGAAAAAGTTTTTGTTGACTACGAAACTTATCGCAAGAAATATCGATGGGGTCAGAACATAAATATAATATCTAGCTCTAACAGTACCTAATTCAGTTTGTTTTGTTCAAAATTCAATTAGTTGTTTTTGAGATATTGTCACAGCTTCTGCCAGAAGTATCATAGCTTCTGCCAGAAGTATCACAGCTTCTGACAGAAGTATCATAGCTTCTGCCAGAAGTATCACAGCTTTTGACAGAAGCTTCTGACACGCGCTTTTCTAACTGAAATGTAGCGTAAAGTATTCCTAATGAGCGAAACTTACAAAAAATGCCAAATTAAAAATTGCCTCGGCAAATTTAGTAGGTAAGTTTCATTCAGTTCTCTTTGTCAGCTCTAGGTAATCTAGGTATCTCTAGGTATCTCTAGGCTCTCTAGGTATTAGTAGTAATTTTCTGGACCCTCAACTAAACGTACATCCGTAGAGCTATTCTATGTTATTTATTTTTATCGATATTACCTAAGTTTCGTACAAAAACTATTTCACAGTCTGATAGAACTAGAATCACAACTTTTCTGATAGAAAATCAGTTACCTAACAAAAAACATTAGGTATTCACAATTTATGCCGTGTCTTTCGCAAGTTGTTATCCCACCTCGCCGGACACTGCGTTTACCGAGTCGTGGTCTCCACTACACGTACGAGTACACTTTGCTTTTGTTTCTCTGTCGGATGATTTCGGATCGTCGGATTTTTTCAATAATATTGTGAAAATACGACTATTGCTTACTGCCTGTAGGCATCCCTCTTGATCACGCACTCTGCGTGATCAAAGACATTAGATATCTATTAATAGATAGCGAACATGGAGTTTGTCAGGGATGTTCGTGAGAAATCGCCGTAAGAAGACCTTTTAATAAACTCACAGTTAAATTAGACGATAAAAAGCTTGGGGCGAGCTTTGCTCCAACTCGGAAACTAACAACCTAACAAAATAAAGGTTTAGAATAGAATAGAATGACTTTATTTGTTACTAGCTGCGCCCCGCAGCTTCGCCCGTCGAAATTTCTGCGCAATTTGACCATATTTTCTCAACGTTCAAACCTTCCCTGGACGACAAACATTTTAAAACCAAAATCAGCTAAATCGGCCCAGCCGCTAAACGTTCTCGAGTTTTTGAGACATGGCGAGACTAACGAACAGCAATTGATTTTTATATATAAAGATAAGACTTACACAGAACATAATAATAAGAGAAAACGTGTAGTTTCTCGTTCGCTTCTTTACTTTAACCTCTGAACTGAAGATTGAAGTGAACAAAAAATCAAAGCGATCACTATATTTCCTAGTTTTACTTATTTAATTTGAATTTTGTGACGTGTCAAAGAGTCCCGTTAAGTAAAGGAAATAAAGAACTTTGATATTTGATTAGTTGTATGAACGAAATTGCCACTTTAATAGTTCAACACTTACCTAAGTGTTTTTACTACACGTGGTATAAAGCATCCAAAACGACACGCGATTGAATTCAAATGTCCTTTTCCGATGTTTGAAGTCTTATGGTTGTCAAATCAAACAAAAGACTTTCCTGATGATTCCAGCTTTTGGACGGACTATTGAACACACAGTCGTCTCATCTGCCTACCCGTTCCTTCGTTAGGCCTTGATAAACCCTCTGTGAGGTAAAGCCGGGTACTCACTGATGTTACTTGGCGTAACTATTCACAGCGACCATGAAACGTCCAAAAATCCGTCTCGTTGCTCGTTTGTTATCACTTTCCCAGTACTGACAACTCGTCCCCCAAGCCAACCTAACCTGCACGTGGTACACCCTGATAACGAACGAGGCTCTCGTGAAAATATCAAACAATCTTCATAATTTGATAATTCATAACTTTACAATTATTATCCATAACTTGACACTGGCAGAAAAGTTTCCAACCAGACAAATTGCCATTATCAAAGAATTATCATCATCATCATCCCCGTTCCTATTCACAGCGACCATGAAACGTCAAAAATCAGTTCGCAATCGCTTTCCCCGTACTGACTGCACGAACGCTCGCTGCGTAACACGTTACATTACACCACGTCACGCCGGTCAGTACCTCAAAGGTCGACAGGAATTAATCCAGCCTAAGATAATCATGTCGGAGTCAGACTTGGCTTTGATTAAAGGGAGACGGGATCGTCCCATATCACGCTCTGGTTGATTGCGAACCATCATCGTAAGGTCGCACACCTCGGATATGAATATTATGATATTAGCCCGAAGTGTCCCACTGCAGAGCAAAGGCCTCCCTCCCCTTTTAGAAGGAAGGCGTAGGCGGAGATGGCGGGATGAGCTCGATTTGTTCATTAAAGAGTGGGCCCGTCCTTGCGGAAGACCAAGGTGAGATATGAATAAATAAATAATGTTGGACAATCATCTAGATCTAAGCTAAGCAGAGCTTGTGTTATGGGTACTTGACTGATATACTAAATACATAATATAATTCGATATTTTTTATTATACCTACAGTAGTAAATAAATACCCAGAACCCTCACCAGAACCATTATGGAATGGGCTGAAGCGCACGGGACAAAATAATTATACAAATAGAGGCGACGCGATAACTGAAGTTATTACACAATTTTTTTCGAGACTTTGCTTTGTTTCGAAGATGTTAAAATGTCGTTAAATATTTTTCCATGGGTATTAAAAAACAAAAAATAGTTAAAGTTTATAAATCGTAGTACAGATAATATTTGTTCCATAGAGGGAAACACGTTGGTACTTTTTGTTCATTATAAGATAAGTTCCATCGCCTATTTTTACAAAAGAAACAAAAGAAAGTCGTCCTCCATCCCACATAAGCTGGGGCTAACGATAACCTGCCGGGTGCAGATAGCCCCCGGGTCTAAGCTTACGACCGTATTTACCCGGATATGCCCGGCTGCACCCGGGTGATGGCTTTCCAAATGGCGCGGTTAATGACGTTTCAAATTGAGGGGAAATAAAAAATAAATAAAAAATGGCGGTCCGTCTTTTTCTGTACTGTGTACTTCGATCATCAATTGGTGATCGAAGTACTGTAGGATGATTTTTTAAATCGTGTTTCAACTACCATATTGTTGTTTATTCATTACCACCGTAGCTAGTAAACATGTTACACTTAATGTCGGTAAGTTCTATTAGCTTTAAAATTTTATTACAATTTTATTATATAAGTAAGTAACACACATTAATTTTGACCTAGGAAACACCATAAGGGATTGTGTTAAAGAAAAAGCAGACAGACATGCCTTCTTTAAACCGGCCCACTGCCACTTCCGCTTGCTAATTCTTAGAGCTATGTCGATAACTTTGGTTCTCTGTCGGATGTATTCGTTACGAATCCTATACTTCAGAGAAATTCCGAGCATAGCTCTTTCCATACCTCGCTGAGCTCGTTCGTCGTCCTTCTTTTACAAACAATTCACATCTAGTTTGGCTATTGTATAGCTACTACCTATTAAATTATTACGTCAACCTTCCTAGATCTAAGTAATGGTATCCTAGGTACCTAACCTACCTATAAATAGGTCAACTGGAAACTCGATACTGAATGATTAAACGGCGCTTTGTGAAGCGTTCTATGTGTTTATGGCTAGGTATTTATGTAGATTCCAAGATATCAATGCCTTTTGTCTATGAAGTGGCTGTAATCTACAGACATTGAGCGAGCCAGACACGTGCATTTGGACAAAAATATTATACTGTTGAGGGTGGATAAAATTATTTATATCTACAGTGCATACGGATAACGGACAGACACCGGCCGTGCTGGCGCAATGAATATTTAGGCTGCGCGGGTCTGAAACGCACTGTACCGGTAGATGTAATCAGACCTAATAGACCTAAGGCTCAACTCACACCAAAAGAGCGTCGAAGCGTAGCGAATCGGAGATCAGTTTCAGTGTCATATGAATTTTAACTTTATTTTCATTACAATAAAACTTATTATCGCATGAGAAATTCGAACGAGTCGCGCGGATGCCCGCGGCGCCGCCGCGGGAATTCCGGCGAATTCGACTCGTTCGTATGCCACTGAAACTGCGCTCCGATTCGCTGCGCTTCGACGTGAGTTGAGCCTAAGTCTGAGAGGGTCTGACATGCACGGACCTTAATTCATTGACTGACATAATATAGAGATTTCACACTTCAATAACTTTATTCCTTTGTGTTTGACTTTCAAAAAAGCACTCACACAAGTCAAATGTTAAACCTACCTCCTATAAATTATAATCAAATAAGAAATAAGGCGGGGTAAGGATCCCCGCTAGAAAAAGAATAGAAGCGTTATCAAAATTATATTGAAAATACTTTAGGTATAGGTGGAGCACTATGCTATAGATGTCATCAAGATCAAACTGTATTCAATGCAGTTTTTTCGATATACAATAGAAAATTCCAGATTTCCACGAATTACTGGAAAATATATACCAAAGCGGAAAGGTTTTCTAAAGAATCTGCTCTTTCGCAATGCCAAATATTATTTTATCCGTAACCAAGGGTTCCAAGAATGTCGCAGCTTGTGTTCACAATAAAAAATAATGTTGGTTTTATCAGAACACCCCATACTGTAAAGATTATTATCTGCGAAAGACGAGGGAGCCCGTTCAAGTTTCCCCCGACGGGGTTGTCGGCGCTCGGTCTATTTATGTTTGAAGTTTTGACCGGAACACGGAACATGGACGTTTTCTTTTGTTAGTGTGGACGGAAGAAATATTGATATTATGTCCTAAGGTGGTCAAAGAACGAAAGCACTGGATAAAGCTAGCCCTAACTTGATTTTTGCCTGCTGCGCAATTATCCGAGACAAAAAGTAGCCTATGTGACCTGTGCGGAATATTATATAGAATACTAGCGGACCTTCCCGGCTTCGCACGTTTTTAGTACGGATCCCAAATTTTTTTGAAAATATATTATAATATAGCCTATGTTCACCGTGGAAATCTATGTGTCAAATGGTTTATAACCGTCCTCTTGAATCACTCTCTCTATTAAAAAAAACCGCATCAAAATCCGTAGCGTCCTATGTATCTATGCGTTGTTTTAAAAATCTAAGCATACATAGGAAAGACAGACAGCGGGAAGCGACTTTATTACTATGTAGTGATGATTTTGGAAACTATTCAATGACATATTATGACGATGAAGCCTCATACGGCCAGTATTGTGTGTACTCTACAATAAAGAATTAAAGAGTTTGAGTGAAGGATTAGTTCAAGAATTATCTAAAGACTTCTGTGGATAGAGTAGTATTTAAGGTCTGTGGCTGAAAAACAGCGCTGAATATAATAATGTTCAGCGCACGGTGAGCCAACCCCTATTTCGGTGCAGGGTCATGGCGATAGTCTTATTTTCTAATTTTGTGTCACTTACCCCCATGATAAACTACTTTATTTGCCGTTTGTTATTCTATGCCTGTATTTTGTATTGTACACATGTCCAAATAAATGTTATTCTATTCTATTTTTTTTCTCTAAAGATATGGGGGTAAATCTTGGTCGACTACACATCCACTGCGCCATGCCATCCGTCGCTTCAGTTTTCCGTTTCACGCAATTATTCGCCCCCCTCTTATCTCTGAACATAATTTTCACATAAAAAGGAATGTTCCATAAACTTCCCGCCCTCAGGCTGCAAATGATATATTTATACCACTTGATTTCATTCAAAAGTATATTGTGCCTACCGTTTTTGGTGGTATTGAAATGCGTTGAATATTTTTTTATATTTATATCTTTGGCTCTGGAAGATAACAAGGTAAATTACTTGAGTTAGCGAAAAACGAAAGTCAGCGACGACGAATCAAATATTGTTTAATTTTATAATGTTTTTTGAACAGTTCCTCTTCCTTAGGTTATAATTATTATATAAAGTTATTCTTAAAATCATTAGTTAAAAACAGGGGTGGCGACGGTGATGTCTGTTATGCATTCGATTAAGCAAGTTCATGTTCAGCAATTTATGGAAAATTACTGAGCTTCAATGTTTAATCGTTTCGTGTAGAAAATGCGTTACTGGCTGTGCGTGCTAGGCAAGTCATTCAAGAAGATATTTTATAGCTTCATAGGTATGGGCGGTAACAATAAGTAGTGACGTTATGCTCTGGGTACTGATTATCTCTGATTATCTACAGTTTGTATATAAAATTTTCTGTGTTTTGTTATTAATTTATTTTCAATGAAATGTGTCTTTAATTTAGTATTTTATTTGCCTGAAATAAACGAATTTATTTATTATTTAATATGAACACACAATAGGTAAACTATATAAAAATGAATGATGGTTTTGTACCGCGGTAGAAAATTTTAAAATATAAAAAAACCAAATCAAATTCTTCAAGACCGATACAATATTCTAGATAGAAATCTTGTACTTTTAAATAAAGAAAGAAAGAAAATATTTTTATTCACCTTAAAACACACAACAAACTTAAACTACGCAAAATTATTAAAATGGTTGCGAAATGAATGTAGGGAAGACCAGCTGTAACTAACATAGGCTGATGATGATGAAAATGGTCAAGATAACTGTATTTACCATAAAAGCTACCCAAGAAAATCACAATGGATAGAATAGATACAAGAAGGTACAATAAGTATTATTCCTTAGATATTTTCATTAAAGCGTGTGGTTCGTAATTAAATTGCCCTCCCAAAGTGGTTTTTCCTCGCATCAATTGCTTTGTTCATTAGATATAATAGGGCGGGCGGTGTAGCCGAGTTTTCTGAGTAGCCATCTCATTGTAAATGAGGTTTGTATTCGTACAATAGACGACCTTCTTTTCGTTGACCCATGAACTCGTTTTAAGTAATAAATAAATAAAATAATGCTGGACAATTCACACAACATTATCTAGCCCCATGGTAAGCAGAGCTTGTGTTATGGGTACTAGATAACTGATATACATAATACAATATATTACATACGTTTTTTTTTATTATACATTAGAAAAAGACCAGAACACCCGGAGCAAATATCTGCAGATCGTATACACAATTGTTCCAAGGCGGGAATCGTACCCGCAACCTCCTGCGACGCAGGCGGACCTTCGCCCACCGCGCCACATCGGTCGTCAATGTAATTAGTAACAGGCAATACATAATCAACATTTTAAAAAGTTTTTCCTTTAAGTATTGAAAAGTATATACTCTTTTCAGCTGATCGAATTATGAAATTCCTTGAATGAATGACTCACTTATACAATTTTTTTCTGCATTTACTCTTATTTTTTTGTTGACAGGGTTTTTATTTGGCATACCTATATGCAGGGTTGGAAAAAAAAACTGTTTTTTTTATATTTTATAAAACAAACAGTTCAAAATGTGTAAATCAAGTGTTTTTTTTGTTTTATTTGTTTTTTTTACTTATCAATTTCAAATCAATTATAGCGAATAATAAAATAATCCATTTCTAAACTATTTCCTAATTCACATTAGTAAAAATGAACAAAACGATAAATATTTACTTTTGTTGCATATCTCAGTACCTCTAATCTAATTATTAAAAATTATTATTATTATTAATCAATACAAAACACTTTACATACACCTTGTATGTAGTGTTGTAGGTAGGTAGAGAACTAGAGAGCGGGGAATAGGTACAGTACCCACTAATCCAGTGAATTACTTTCTTTTGACGGCCGACATAGGGACTTTCCCTGTGGGACTTTACTGGCGGGGAGTTACCTATGCAGTGTATAAATACCACAGCCTGTCTGTGGTATTTATACACATTCATTTGCAATTAAAGGTAGTTTTAAACCCTGTTTTTTTCTTAATATAAAACATAGTTTTATTTCAAACTGATTTAAACACTGTTTTAAACACGTGTTTTAAAACAACTTGTTTTAATCATGCCAACCCTGCCTATATGTATCTGTTCTATTTCACTTTTTGTAACGAATCGAATTTCTGCACGTATTGAAATTTCCTCCTATATTTAGACGTCAAAATTTACTATAAGCAAGCACCTATAGGTAGTGTACTAGTCATATATTTCACTAAATGACCACTAGGTACCTAGATTGCACAATGTGAAGTTTTCTTAAAATTTTCTAATGCAATAGTTTTCCTTTTTTTATCTTTACAACAGCGCTATTATAGAAATATGTTATGACTTGTTAAAAGTGGCCCGTAAGCCACTTGCTTTCGTGTGAAATTGAAATACCTCAAAATAAAGTGACGACGCGTGGCGGTCCGATTAAAATAGCGAATATTTTAATCGGACTGTCGCGCGTCTTCTGCCCTATGTTTATTATTTAGAAGGTAATATCCAGAGTCGCGTCAAGTTATAATATTGCAGCACCACACTCCGCTCATAAATAAACAACGATCTAGACAGGCCAAGAAAAATAGCTGGAACATGTAAAATAACTCCGAGGTTCACATAGGGTTGCCACCTGATTACTTAAGAGACTCGATCAATTTATCATACTTTGATGTTGGCGGAAATTTTGGTAACTTTCTATATTTGTATATCAGTGTAAGTGTAATTCACATAATTCTTTCTATCCAAAGGTTGAAGAGATCGCTTCTAAGTGATAAGGCCGCCCATTGTTCTTGTCGCATGTAATGTCTTTTTTGTAATGATCTGCATATGGTGTACAATGAAGCATTATTGTATTGTAAGTGCGGGTTAATATTGTTTTCAATTTTTGCACTAAATACGCTCTACACCTTTTGGTCATTTATTTTTTTATTAATTAGAACGGCAACAAAACACACAAAACTAACATTAAATCGAATTTATTTATTTATTTACTATAATAAATAAATAAAATCGAATTACAAATTGTATCGTCAAAATAAATAAAAATATAATATTTAAATTCCATGTTTACCATGTTTTGTTTTATCCAGTATCATTATTTTTCCGCGATAAAGATAATAGAAATAAACGTTCTACCTTAATACCCACTTCAAACAGGTAGAAAATACTAACAAAGTGCCTCGGGCGCTTTCCATCTTGATAAAACTGGCAGCCCTGCCCAAGAAGGCATTATTGAGCAAGGGTAACCGCTCTTACCCCAGCTTACCCTATAGATCTCCATCGCTACCCATCGCTACCCCCGCTGAATCCTAATGCCATTGCTTTAAATGATTTTGTAGGGGTTGTAATTTTATTAGGGAAAGCTGTTTTGGTTTTAGTTCTGAAAGTAGGGAGGTCGAGATTGGCTGATGAATGCTTTGTTTTGGTATTGTATCGAAAATTCAAAACAATTTGTCTTAGAAACTTTGAAAGTTACTGTACGAAGATCTCCGAGAGACTCTCTGTCTCTCACTATCTCTGACACTGTTAATGAAAGGGAAAAGTAATTCAATAAGGTCGAATGAAAAAGTTGTATTTTCTACGTATACTAATTTTATAAAGAGGAAATGTTTTTATTTTTGTTTGTTTGTTTGTATTGAATAGGCTCCGAAACTACAGGACCGATTTGAAAAATTCTTTCACCGTTGGGAAGCTACACTAATCCCCGGTGAACATAGGCTATATTATATTTTCAAAAATTTTGACGCTGTTTTAGTACTGATCCTAAAACCGTGCGAAGCCGGGAAGGTCCGTTAGTATACAATAATCATAATCTTGTTTCAGCCAAAGCGGCATCGACTCGCGATATACCTCGTGACTGCTGTAAACGCTAATATTATATTTTCAAAAAAGTTAGGGATCCTTACTAAAACTCCAATAATGTAACCCAAGGTGTAAAAAATCACCGAATAAATTGAAATTCTAGTTTAACGCGGGTGAAACCGCGGGGAATAGCTAGTTTTTAATAAATTGCGCTCTATCCACAACATTATGATATATAGGTAAGTATAGAAGTTTCGGAAAATTGTTCATGTTCATAAATTTTTTAAGTTGAATTTACCAACTTGGATAAAAATTAATTAATTAATTTATTTAAAAACAAAATCCACGGCCCTTAAAAACTTAATCACTAAACTTATGGCCTATATAGGATTTACTTTATATAAACTGTGTAATATATAAGTGGACAGAGTAGTTGAATTCATAATATGTTTGATATTATCATGCGTATCACTAGGGGTTATGCAATGGGCAATTACAAGAAACATAATAATGTCCCAAATATAAATAATAATTCTTTTATTCCAGGCAACATTAGTAGCACAGGATGGACAATACTTAAAAACCTAACATATGTTTGACGAATTTGACGACCGATGTGGCGCGGTGGGCGAAGGTCCGCCTGCGACGCTGGAGGTTGCGGGTTCGATTCCCGCCTCGGAACAATTGTGTGTACGATCTGCAGATATTTATTCCGGGTGTTCTGTTCGTTTTCTATATATAATAAAAAATATCTCTCTATGTAATTTATTGTATTATGTATATCAGTTATCTAGTACCCATAACACAAGCTTTGCTTACCATGGGGCTAGATAATGCTGTGTGGATTGTCCAGCATTATTTATTTATTTAATATGTACATAAAATTAACTTATTTACTAACACGTTATGTCGGCGACGTAGATTTAGATACCTACTACGACTAAATCAATTCCCAAAAGTTATTTGCGGATTTTTTCCAAATTGAACCAACACTGGTGAATAATTGAGCGGAACAACTGGAATAAATAAATAATTCATACAAATACAGTGGTTTTGTTTTAGATCGTTTGCAAATTGCTATCGATTTAAATGGAAACGAGAACCAAGTGGAAACGATTTGAAATCAGGGTTTAAGATGTCTTTATTGCATAAATAAATACAAGCCAGCTCTTGTAGGTTAACCAGAAGATATTTTTTTTATACAAAACCCAAGGAATATTGGTGGAAAATATTTAACGAATATGTAATAGTAGCTGCGCCCCGCGGTTTCACCCGTGTGATGATAGATATTTTGGATAATATACAATATATCTTTATAAATTGTAGCCTATGTGTTATTCTGATGTATAAGCTATATTATTGTAAAGTTTCATTAAAATACATTCAGTAGTTTTTACGTGAAAGAGTAACAAACATCCATCCATCCATACTTACAAACTTTCGCGTTTATAATATTAGTAGGATTTAAGCAAGAAACAATATCTTATTTTGAAAGCTTTTTTTCACCATTTAATTGATATCTCGTTCGTTTTCGCATTTAAATTTAAACTTGATTTGCTGCACATGTGAGATTATGCGTTGTTGAAGTGTTTTGTTATATGTAGGCTTTAGTTACCTTGCTGTTACCTAGTTGTTTTGTTATTGTTATCAGTTTTTGATAAGTTTTCATTCGTGAATGTCTTTCTTGATTTAAAATATCCTGGATTCTGAATCGGAGCAGGTGTACCTATAATAGGTAAGGAAGGTATGTGAAGTGAACAAGGCCGCAAATTTTGCTGGTGCAAGAATGTTTGGACTACAAAGAGTAGGGGGTCAAAAATAGCTGAAAATTTGGAAATGTATATTACAAACGTTGTCAAAAACCTTCAGCATTTTCGGTTGATTCGTCTACTAGCTAGGTCAGTTATCTGCACAGAAAAGCAGATAGCACTGTAATATTGTCATACCCATCATCATCATCATCAGCCTACAGCAGTCCACTGCTGGACATAGGCCTCCCCAAAAAGCGCCATGTCTTCAGCTTGCCGCATTCAGCATCTACCTGCAGTTTTTCGCAGGTCGTCATCCCACCTGGTCGGAGGCCGTCCTACACTACGTTTACCGAGTTGCAGTCTCCACTCAAGAACACGTTTGCCCCAACGGCCGTCGGTCCTTCGCGAGATATGACCGGCCCACTGCCACTTCAGCTTGCTAATTCTTAGAGCTATGTCGATAAGTTTGGTTCTCTGTCAGATACTCAAAGATAGTAGAAGACAGTTCATACCTCTCAAAGATCTTCGTTCATACCTGTCACTGGAGACCAGTATGAGCTGCGTGTTGGCGTACTTCGCGCGTCGCTTGCGCACCGCCGACAACGCCGCGCATACGCTCGGGGAAAACGCGCGGCAGGGAGGACACTGGAAGATAAAAAAAACACTATCAATAATCATAATTTACTTTATTGCATGATCATTCACTACATAGTATAAAACAAAGTCGTTTCCCGCTGTCTGTCTGTCCCTATGTACCTCTATGCTTAGATCTTTATTTCAACGGATTTTGATGCGGTTTTTTTTACTAGATAGAGTGATTCAAGAGGAAGGTTTATAAACCATTTGTCACATGGATTTCCACGTGGGCGAAGCAGTGATAGAGATATAATTTTGATATAATTTTGCACGCCAAAGGTGTTTCAGCTGGTAAGTCATCGCATGGGACGTTTGAGAAGCATACCAACTTATAGCCCGTTGACTGCAAATGAATGATTTGATTTGAACTGCTAAAATAGATGGAATGAATGAACACTTAATTGCACTTAAAACATACCAAAATAACACCTTATATCTAATTAGGCCACCTTGCGCACCACGGTCTCCACGGAAGACCAGCGCTATGGTACGATCTGTTCTACCATAGCACACGCTGAGTGGAGACCGATTTTGTCAGTCTCTGTCGTCTGTTAATGTAAGTTTAGTTTATAAGAGTCTGTTCTGTTCTGACATGATAAAAATCTTTTACTTTACTTTACTTTAATTATTACACACGAACTGTATAATCATAATTTCATGTTCATAATTTTATGTTGACTCTTTTACTCTTTTGTAATAACTTGAATTTATAATAAAATATTTTTTTATGATAACTTAATTAAGCTTCATTGTTGATTATCCTACATATATTATAAACGCGAAAGTTTGTGAGGATGTTTGTTACTCTTTCACGCAAAAACTACTGAATGGATTTTGATGAAACTTCACAATAATATATGTAGCTTCCATATCAGAATAATACATAGGCTACAATTTATAAAGATATATTGGATATTATCCAAAATATTTATCACCACGCGGGTGAAACCGCGGGGCGCAGCTAGTCTACTATATTTTAACCGTATTTATAACATTGTGTTCGTAGCTAATCTAACTATATTGTATATTAATCCCTGTTATTACTGTTATTAGTATGGGGCTGCCCTGGGGCTGTTCTGATTACATCAACAAAATAAATAGGTAAATAAGAAAATGGAATGCAAGATATTCGGAACTTACCCAATGAGCAGCGAAGTAGAACACCCTGAGCGCGTCCCCAGGCAAGTCATCCCAGGTGGTACTGACTCCTCCTTCCAAGGTCACCCCTCGCAGCACCTCCTGAAGCGGCGGGGCTGGCCACGGGAACCCCTGGCCTGACGGGTCCTGGAGCAGCGAGTCGCGGACTGGTCTGCCGCGGATTATCAGGGTGGGGACTCCGACTGCTATGCTGTATTTTTGTGTGAGGCGGCGCTGTGGACAAGAGGTTCATTTATTATTTACTAGCTACGCCCCGCGAGGAAATCTATGTGTCAAATGGTTTATTAACCTGCCTGTTGAATCACTAGACAGACAGCGGGAAGCGACTTTATTTTATACCTACTACTATGTAGTGAAGATACCTTGCTTATAGGGGGATTACACGGGTGACTAAAGCCGCACGATTTTTGCCGCGCGGCGTAAATCGACCATCTAAATAGCAATTCGGCTAAGTCGCAAGTGACTAAAGCCGCAAGCCTCAAAGTTGGGTAGCATCCGACTTTGGCCGCGCGGCGACCGACCGCATGCGACTGGTGACTAAAATCGACCGTGTAAACTCAAAGTTCTTTAAGCAATTGTTGAATAATTGAATAATTAATTATTTCTATTCCGGCACAAACGGCTATTCTGCTCAACATTTTCGATGGAAATGACCGAGCCGCATGCGATTTTAGTAACCTAAAATGGGCTAGCGATGCGGCTTGGTGAGGCGATTTGTGAAGCTACAGCCGCACGGCGAAAATCGACCCGTGTAAACCCCCCATTAGATATTCAGTTTCTGAGACAGCGCCTTTTTACAGAGCATTGAAGAATTTTTGTCTCTTTTCAACCAATCTTACTCGATTGGTGCTTTTTTAATAGAGTGATTCAAGGTTTATAAACCATTTGACATAAAAATTTCCATGCGGGCAAAGCCGCGAGGCGCAGCTAGTACTGTATAATATTCTTCCACGGGCGCTGACACAGAAACGGAATAACTAAGGTAATAATTATAAATAAATACGAAGTTATCCATCTGACCCCACAGTGGCTGGGTCGGACGTGAGCTGCATACATATTCTTCCGTTTGCAATTATGTTTCATTTACTTGATTCTTATAAAAATCGCGGGCCGCTTTGCTCGTTGTTTGCTTTAATTAAGCATCTAAATACGCGTGATTTGTTGAAAAGTGACAAAAATTCTTAAACTCTGGCGCTGTCTAAGGAAGGATATCTAAGGTAAGCTATCTTAATAATATAAATACGAAGTTATTCATCTGACCCGACCGACAGTGGCGGGTCGGACGTGAGCCGCATATCTTCTAGATATTTCATTCAAAGATACAACCAACCGCCGGAAAACCCGAATAATAGGAGGTTTTGCCGCCATTTCAGTTTAGGTTTCGTTCTCTGAATGTAAATTGACGATGTTGCGCCAGTAATTTTATTTTGAATTTAGTTCTGTCCGCGGCTTCGCACGAGTTGTTAATATGAAAACGGTAAAACTTTAAAAGTTATTTATATCCAATGGGTACTGTTGTATAATGTAGGTAAAGGGTTCGTGTAGGAGTGCCTATAGCCTTCTATTTACATCATCAGATCAGCACGATAATGGTACGATAATTATGAGAACAATTCAGCTCAATCGGCTGAGACACAAACTAACAGTAAACAAGTACCAACAATAAAGCTTGTAAAAATGTTATCTCACAGCCACATGTCACTAATTGAGTTAGGTCAGTGTCTGTTTAACTTCAAAGAAACTGAAATAAACTTGACTTCCGGTGGAGTTAAATGAGTTGTAGAAAGATTTGGGACAGGCTTGGTGTCCTGAATCAAAGATCTTTACCTTTGATTGCTTTTTAGAGAGCTTTTTTATCTTCTAAGTAATTTGATATTTTGTAATAAGCTTTTTTACATAGAATGCTTTTTCTGATATTTTGCAATAATTCCCGTGCTTGAATTTTTGTATATATATTATTTTTGTAAATAGCAAGAAAATTTCCCTCGCCACGCTGCGAAAATGCTTCACAAAGTTCATTTCGCTGTAAAAACCCTCCGAGACTATGTCAACAAAAACGTACGTAGCCAAAGCATGTCTGAACATTGGACCTATCGAGACGCAATCATGCTAAAAGCATCTACTATACCACCTGTATGTCGACGGGATAGGGTTGAAAGTTGATGGTGAGGTTTGAGGACCTTAGGGTACTGGGATTAGCTATTCTTATGGAAATGCGTCAGGCATTTTGTGATGCTTATCTGCGGGTAGTTTTTTTTGTGCCTGAATTTTTGCGAGAGATACGAATGAAAGGAGTTATATGAGATTGTATTTATTTATTTTTATTTTTTAATATTAAAATGCATTGTTTTAATAGGATTTTGTTTGTCAGGATTTTTTTATGAATAACCTATTATATCAAAGTCAAAGTAAAAAATCACTTATTCTTTAGGCTTACAAAATAAGCACTTAGACAAGTCATATTTTATACATTAAATTATTATCAAATAAAATAATTTTACTGTTCACTTCAATTTTTTGTACACTAGTGGAAGAAGTGAAATAGAAACCACTAGTATGTTCATCTCTTATATGTCTAATACATGGATAATTACAAGGTCTAAATTCTTACTTATTAGTTTTTCTTTTAAATTTTTATCATAATTGGTTCTTGTAATTAACTAGTGTTATTGATTTTAATATAATCTTAATAGTTAAAAAAATAATTAACAATTTTAACCTATTCTAATAAGGATACTAGACAAATAACCCGATCGACCAGAAATTTGGCACATATACGCGTACGATGCCGCGGGTAAAAGCTAGTCTGATGATAAAATGTACAGAAGCGAGAGTTCCTAATCGATACCTACCTTACTTATAGTCTAACGAACTTTCTCTGGTTGAACCCCATTGATAGTTACTAATTATTACGGCATCAGCGGTATTTGACGGATTTACGGAGCACAGAAATTTCCTTGGTTTGATTTGTCCCATCTTTGAATATAACCAAACGACGCATTCAATTCTCCATTCGTTTCTTCTAAATGAGATTTTAGTGCAAATAAGTTATTGGCGTGAAACCGCAGAGCATTTATACTTAAAACCACTCTACTGTAAAAAAGTAAACAGTAAAAAAGTAAAAAATCATTTATTTCTTTAGGCTTACAAAATAAGCACTTAGACAAGTCATATTTTATACATTAAATTATTATCAAATAAAATTATTTTACTGTTCACTTCAATTTTTTGTCCACTAGTGGAAGAAGTGAAAAAGAAACCACTAGCATGTTCATCTCTTATATGTCTAATAGGTACATGGTTGTTTGCCTATTTAAGTCTAAATATAATATGATTCGATACATGTCAATATTAAAGTAAAGCTATGCACAATAACAAATTACTTACATACTATTGTCTGTGCGAAACTGAGCGACATCTGGCCAAGCATTAACATCATTGAGATAATCATTTATGGAGTAGAAAGCCTTCTTGATGAGATTCTGTTTCTTTGGTACCATCACATTCACTACTATTCATCATATTCAGCCTATACTCGTCCACAGCTGGACATAGGCCTCCCTAATGGACACCATATCGCCTTGTCTTCAGCTTGTCGCATCCACTTGCATGCAGTCATTGGCAGATCTTCATACGAGTACCTACACTACGTTTGCCTAGTCAAAAAACACTCGAAGGTGCTGATGAGTGCTGTCTCCTTAATGACATAACCCTCCGCAGGCGAGGGGGTCCACTAGACCGGAAAGGGTTCGATCCGGACGCAGTCGACCCCACATCCTTAACTCTTGCTGGCTTTATTACAGTTTTACCTTTCTCTGTGAGAGATAATATCATAAGCGTCTTCTTCACAATGAGTTAGGTTAGGTTTTGATTATAGGTTATACCTACTAGAAATGTCGCTACTACAATAGTAGGTACTTATAATGAAAATGAAAAGTTTTTATTTCTTTAAGCTTACAAATAAGCACTTGGACAGTTCATATTTTATACTATTAAATTATTTTATAGTTCACTTCAATTTTTTGTCCACCAGTGGAAGAAGTGAGAAGAAACCACTAGTATAATAAATAAATAAATAAATAATTCTGGACAATTCACACAACATTATCTAGCCCCATGGTAAGCAGAGCTTGTGTTATGGGTACTAGATAACTGATATACATAATACAATACACTACATAGATAGATATTTTTTATTATACATAGAAAACAACCAGAACACCCGGAACAAATATCTGCAGATCGTACACACAATTGTTCCGAGGCGGGAATCGAAAGTATGTTCATAACTTATTTGTCTAGTACATTTGATTTGCTTATCTGTAAGTTGGTAGATTTTGAGTTGGAGCAAAACTCGTTCCAAGCTTTTTTATCTTCTAAGTAATCTGATATTTTGTAATAAGCTTTTTTTACAAAGAATAGGTTTCACATTTTTTTTAAATTTATTTATTGATAATTTTTGCATCTCACTTGGAGTTTTGTTGTAGAAGCGTATACTTAAAAGGTACATTTATCTTGTGTAGCCTAGTTGTGGGCACAGCGAGTTTATTCTTATTTCTAGTATTTACATTATGTATATCACTTTTTTTAGTGAACCGATTGATATTTTTATGAGTGTACAACAAGTTTTCATAAATATATTGACACGGTACTGTCATTATGTTTATTTAATTTTTATTAAATTAATAAATAATGCTGCCTAATCCACACAGTATTATCTAGCCCCAAGCTAAACAGGACCTGTGTTTTGGGTCCTAGATGATTGATAAAACTACATTCCATAATACAGGGTGTCCAGAAAGGGGGTATTAATTGTTAGTTCAATAAAACAAAAACTTAGGAATCGCCTTATTTTCTTTATTGTTAAATTAGAATATGAACGGAAATTATTTCGAAGAGTTATCTAAATGATGACCGTTACGCTGCTGGCCCTCTTCTAATTTTGAACGACGATTGGTGATAAAACGCTGCCACATATTGTATTGCGGGTATGTGGAAAGTTTATTTTTATTTCTTGTAAGCCTAAAGAAATAAAATTAAACTTTCCACATAGCCGCAATACAATAATATATCTTGTAAGAAAAACATTCCTTTACCTACCTAGGAAGCTCGTAAACCTAAGGCTACCGTACGCATTCTGTTGCAAGCATCAAGACGAATGAATACTTTCAAAGGCCTAGGTCCTGAAAGAGCGAAGGGCCGTGGAGCCCCTTAAGCGGGCGACGCCCCCGGTAAGGCAGCTTTAAGTACATTCTCAGCATTATAGTTACCTGACTTCACCGGATTATTTTCTCGGAGAGATTCTAAAATTCTGAGATGATTTTTGAAGATTTTTTGATGACATGGTATGCAGTAGTTTGCAGTACGTATGGCGTGGAAAATAGCTATGCTAAAGTTTGAAATACCTACCTTACCTATTTCGGGGTTTTACCGTAGGCTACTTAATACTTAGTAGTCTACTTAATTTAGTACATACCTATATTGACGACCGATGTGGCTCGGTGTGCGAAGGTCCGCCTGCGACGCAGGAGGTTGCGGGTTCGATTCCCGCCTCAGAACAATTGTGTGTACGATCTGCAGATATTTTTTCCGGGTGTTCTGGTCGTTTTCTATGTATAATAAAAAATATCTATCTATGTAATGTATTGTATTATGTATATCAGTTAACTAGTAGCCATAACATAAGCTCTGCTTACCAAGGGGCTAGATAATGCTGTGTGAATGGTCCAGCATTATTTATTTCTTTATATATTTTTACCAAAAACAACCTCGGTCTGCCTTCCACTTGTTGTTTACGCCCAACAGAGTTCCTAATGTGATCCTAAACATAATAAGCGAATATGATGACGACAATAATTATTTTGAAGCTTAAGAATTGCTGGCAGCACAATCTGTTACTCTATCGTAAAAGGAGGTGAAGGTACGCAAGTCGTTTTTTCCAACTTTTGGCCGAGTTGTGGAATGTCAATTCTTGTGCTACCTATTCCTAACTCGTCCAATGACTTGAAGTACAGTATGTATTATATTATCTGTGCTTGAAGATATTTTTTACAAGAATTTGTTACACGAATTACCTACCTCGGCAGGGCAAATCGACCATCATACAATTCATACACCATTGTTTCACAACAGAGCTTTTGAAATTCATTCTGTATGTCAGCCATGAATGCCCAAATCGACGGATGAATGCGCTGCATATTTTTGCAGAATATTTGAACGTGTTTTGAGTTCAGTTTGGAGCTAGAATTTGAAAGTTGAGATGACACTGAATTGCTAAATATATTCTTCCAAAACTCTAAAGCGAGTTCTGCAAAATATGTCATTTAGTTTTTGTTTACCTCATATTTATATACAATTTTTTTGACACCTTACGCACTTCTATTGTGTAATCTGCTCTACCACGGTCAATCAAGACGATCAGTCTCACTCGGATCAGCACATGTCATAGCACAGGCTGAGTGGAGACCGAATTTGTCAGTTTTTCTGGTAAATTAAGGTTTTTTGCTACTTTAGTTTATTTACTTTATATATCCGATGGACCAAATGTCCATATATAAAATTAGGAAAACTGTGGCAGTCACAGTTAAGTGAACAAAACTTAACTTATTTTACAATTTATTTGTAAGTTCACAATTTAGGTAAAACGGAGGTTGCGGCGGTTTTGCATATTCAATCCCTAAACTCATTCCAACATTATCCCTATTGTGTTATCATAAAGTTGACAGGGTCAGAAGGAATGGTAATATCAAATTCATTCCAGTAAGTTGGACACATCCAGTATATATACGCATTGTATATACGTATATCTCTGTTCATTTGTGAAGGGAAAATGGGAAAAATCCCCAACTTTTCCATTTGCTAACATTGCAAAATAACTTTTTGCTTTTCTCCCCTTCAGGGTTTGTGAAAGGGCGTTGAAAAGTTGATACGTTGGTATTACGTGTTTTGAGGTTTTTATTCTTGTTTTTGACGAGGGCTAGTTTTGTCTACACTTTTATTGATACACAAGAAAATAATTGCAAAAGCTCGTATGGTTACATACTATTTTTGCCTTAAACTTTCTTACCCGCTTTTTGCCGATAATTGGCTGCATTTTGATTAAGAAAACCTTCAAAAGAAAATCATATAGCTTCTATTATATAAAAATGAATCGCTGAATGTGTTGCTAAGGGCAAATCTCGAGAGCAGCTGAACCGATTTCGCTAATTCTATTTTTAGAATATTTCTTGAAGTACGAGGGGAGAGAAAAGAGAGAAAAAATTGCCTGAAACAAATGACCACCCGGGCGAAGCCGGGACAGGCCGCTAGTTTTTTATAAAATGAAAATTGAACTTTTGTATAGATGTAGCTCTAGGCCTAGTCCTATGCATATAGTATACATATGTTTGATTCAAATCAAACACATGCTCTTTATCGTCTCTCTATTTAGACGCTTTTGCGTTAGAAATAATATTTGTTTCGTTTCCATAGACACAACATGTGTAAAGTCGCGGGCAGAAACTAATAAACAAGACTTTCACATTGGCAAGGCCTGGCTATGACATGAAAATCCAAATAAACGCATAACGCCACAAAAGCAAACGCAGACTGGCAGAAACTGTATATTATAGGGATAACGTCGCCTATTGTCTAGGTTTTATGCGACAGGGATTGTTAACCGACTTCAAAAAAGGAGGTTCTATGTTCGACTGTATGTATTTTTATGTATGTTGGTCATTTATGCACCGATTTGGATGATTCTTTTGCAGTTGTATAGTATAAATATAAATAAAAATAAATAATGCTGGACAATTCACACAGCATCATCTAGCCCCAAGCTAAGCAGAGCTTGTGTTATGGGTACTAGATGACTGATATATATAATACAATACATTACATAGATAGATATTTTTTATTATACATAGAAAACGACCAGAACACCCGGAACAAATATCTGCAGATCGTACACACAATTGTTCCGAGGCGGGAATCGAACCCGCAACCTTCTGCGTCGCAGGCGGACCTTCGCCCACCGCGCCACATCGGTCGCCAGTATAGATAGAGGATGATCCCGAGTTGGTACAATAATTTATTTGCGAGGGAGTAGGCGTAAGTTTTTTTAAACAGTACCTACTATTATTTACCTAACTGTCTTCTAGGTTATGACTGGGATGGATATCTAAATTTTTCTAAGTTCATGCTTACCTAAATGGTTTTCGAGGCGAAATATGAAGCAAATGATTGATGATCGTATCTGTATCCGAAACTAATGTGTATTTCATGAAGGTTACGAAATAAATGATTATTGATTTGTGATGATGATTAATAAATTATTGATTATATTTAAATATTTTAAACTTACGCGATCTAAACCCATTTTTTTAAGTAGGCAAATAAATGCAATAACTAATAGTAATAGTACTTAAATATGTAGTTTCGTATTTGCAACGCTTTTCTCAGTGTGTGCGATGCAGTTTTCGATATTGAGAACAAATCATCGAAATTAAGCTGAGTGGAAAATAATCCGAGGTAAACTTACAGTCCTTAATTTGACTTCATCATCATCATCAGCCTATATTAGCCCACTGCTGGACAAAGGCCTCCCCACAATGAGCGCCATAGCGCCCGTTGGCGGAGTCGAATCGTGTAATTTAGATACATAGATAAAATATTTATTTGGTACTAATAACACACACATACAATTACAAATTACACATACAATTACAAATTACACATACAATTTACTTACACATTTATAATAGCTGACACAACGTTAAAATAAATTCATAAAATTTAATTGTAAAAATCATAAAACTGCAAACATTTTGTAAAATCGCAGGGCGCGCTTCAAGGGCCGCTCAGGGTTGGCCCTCGTAGGCCCGTAATTACGGGAGGGCTGCGTCAATACGACGTATCACCCCTAAATTACTTTCCTCCCCTTTCAATCCTTGAACTGCATTTACATAGAAATCCTATCTTTCAGGTCGGATATTAATTTAGGTTTTTTTAGCGAATTCCATAAATCATATTTGGAATTAAGACCTTTTAATAAATGCAAATAAAGATTACGATTATAAAAACAAAAAAAAAACATTGATTTCAGGCAACATTAGTCTAGTACAGGATGGAAAATACTTAAAAACTACGGCCCATATAAAATATATACCTTACATACATAAAATAAACCTATTTACTAACACGTAATTTCGGCGACGTCTGTGTAGCAATATGTGCTGCGACCGGTATCGTCCGCGAAAACGCCGGAACAGCACATTCTTCGGCCAGAATTCTTCGTTCATGAATATTCGCAGTTGGAACACGCACCACAAATGATTTATCATATGATAAATCATTATGACGCTACTCCAACCACTCGACCACCCAAGACCAAGACTCACCAAGATTTTGGTCTTCTTATTATGAGTAGATTATTTAATTTTGTCGGTGCTGGTTACTGGTGCCAAGTTGCAACCTGCTTTCTATCTAAATCCAGTAGAGGGTCCTTTTTACGTGTACCCGGCACAGGTGCATTGTACTCATTAATGTCATTCTCTGCAGACGCGGTGTTATTTAGCACTTCTATTCAGGGGTGGCAAGTTCTTCTACCGGAATTTATGTTGAAGTGTTGGCAATTTTACAGTTAAATAGGTACTTTTCTATTGAGTGTTGCCGTCTGAAATGGCAATTTGTTTTTACAGAAATACATTTTATTGGTAAAACCACTTTACATGTCACATTTTCGTATAAACACAATACATTTTGTTAAAATTGAAAATAAAAATAAATCATATTAGAATCATAAATTAAAATAAACTCAGGTTTACAATTGTAATAGTTCGTTCACAGAACAGAAATTCTGCTCGACAAGCCAACATTTAAGTCTTATTTTAAAGCATGATAGACTGCCATCAGCTGTGACGGATAATCGGTCTGGTAGTTTGTTGTATACTGCCGGACCCATCACATGACTTACCTTTGAGGACTTCGTGAGGGAGCGTGTGATAGTCGACAGCTTTTCTTTTTTACTAGCACTTTTAATGCATTGTTATATTGATAAGTACTATCTCCTGCTCGCAGCTTCGAACGCTCGCTTCTGAGACAAAATACAGCCTATATCCGTCCTTTGGATACTGTCTACCTGCCTGCCAAATTGGATGAATATCCAGATACCTACAATGTTGCCGTCTGAAATAGCAATTTGTTTATTGATAAGTACTATCTTCTCTAGAAACAGTAGCTTTAGTGACAGTGGGCCGGCCATATCTCGCGAAGAACCGACAACCACCGGGGTGAACGTGTTCTTGAGTGGACACCGCGACTCGGTAAACGTAATGTAGGTCGCCCTCCGACCAGGTGGGATGACGACCAGCGAAAGACTGCAGGTAGATGCTGGATGCGTCGATCTGAAGACAGGGCGCTATGGCGTTCATTAGGGGAGGTATGCTTAGCAGTGGACTGCTGACTGATGATGATGATGACTATCTTCTGCCCGCAGCTTCCAACGCTCTCTTTCGGGATAAAAATCAGCTTAGGTATATTCATCCTCGGGATACCGTCTACCTCCCTGCCAAATTTCACCATGATACGTTCAGCCGTTTAGGTGTCAAAAGGTTACAGACAGACAGAAACACTTCCGCTTTTGTATTGTTAGTACTCGTATGATGCTTCGTTATCCATTATTTTTTCCTGTATTCATTAAAATTTACGTAGAGTCGAATGTAGACTGTCAAAAACAATAAAGCTTAGTATTCTACTTACCTTTATTTTTATTACGAATTCACATTCATTATTAATATGAAATCTCCAGCTTTCATAGCTGTCGTTTTAATATTCTTCGGTCCGAATTCTTGTTTCATAAATTATTTTATAATTTCCTTCTCTTCCATCGTTATATGTACTCGGACGAAGAGGTCTTGAACTTTTGCATTTAAAATTTCAAGAGTACTTGAAAACCTCTTTCGATCTCTTTAACCGTCTCAAGATTATTTTATTTAGTTTTTATTCTGAAATACTATGTAATAAACGCGTAAGTTTTTATGTATGGATGTTTGTTACTCTTCTAAAAAGGCTGAACGGACAGGTGATCCCTGTCCGTTCAGCCTTTTTAGAAGAGTTTTCTTGAATAGAGGTTGTTCCAGGCCCGGAATAAAACATAGGTAAAACGTACTTTTTATCCCAAGGGAAACCCCTTAGTCTACTCTTACGATATCCATGGCTTGAGTATGAGGGGTCAATTCTTACGCCGTGACCACGCAGGTAAATGTAGTGTAGGACACCCTCCGACCTGGTGGGATAACGACCTGCGAAAGGGAAGGCCCATGTCCAGCAATGGACTAACATAGGCTGATGATGATGACCACGCAGGTAACATTAAGAACACTGACAACTTTCTCCTCACCTTAGTATCAACATCATGGAAAGGTACCGCGAACCAGGGCTTCCCTGTCAGGGTCCTTCGGAACCCTGCCTCGCGCTCGACCGGACCCTCAGGAGTCCCCACATGAGCCCAGAGCACCACCTCAACCACTTTCAGCCTCGGCTGCACTTTCTTATACACTTCCTCCAGTCTCACACCAAAATCGTCACTCTCATCGCTTATATTAGCAAAGGAAAAGTATATAGCGCACACACATCCCTCCCCAGTCTCCTCGGATTCGACACAGTCTGATAATGCTTGGGAGGTGGGTATGGTTTCCAATAGCCCGCCCTCCCCACATCGAACGAGGTTTTTGCCGAAAAGTTTTTCCCGCCAATCCATTTTTATGTCATTGTCCTGTTTTCGTGATTTCTTTTGGGAATTTGTCACTTTTGAATTGTTTTTACGATATTGTAAGTCCCTATTACATGAATCAATCAATGATACTTATAACTACTCATCACTGAATATTTCAGTTATGTTTATTATCGACTCGCACAATGAAAGAGGTTTTATTTTAATCAATACGCAAAAAATTTCACAACAAAACTTTTTAAACTTGGTAAAAGTAAAACACAACCACGGAATAGCGCGTCATTCTGCCAAGCAGGATTTGAAATTGGTTTCACGTCAACGACCGCCCTCCCTCAAGCACAGAGCCAGACTGCGGGCGGAACGGGACGCGGGCGGGAGGGGGAGGGGCAGACAGCAAACATTCAAGGATAAACAAGGATGAAAAACGAACATAGGTTGTTTGAACGGATAGGTATTTTAGAAAGGTAAATGTACAATTACGTTTTTATTTACTTACGTCACGGTAAAGATAGAAAGCTTTGCTTTACGGTGGTTATGTTAAGCAATGCGGCCTAATGCGGTGCTTTGTTCTAGTGCAATGTCAATAGGAGTTCGACTTAGGAATGTAAGGAATTTTAAAGATATTCATGGGATTGGAATTTTCTTATTTTTTCAGATATAGGTAGGTAACTACACTGAATATGAACAAATAGCAGCCTATTTTAAGCTTCTTTTTGTAGGTAACTTTGTAGGAGTCATTAATTTGCCTCTTTAAAGCAACATTCAATAATAACCTACTTAATTTGGTAGGTAGGAACATTTCATTTAGTAAATAAGTAAGTATGGATGTTTCTACAAATACCTCGGTATGAATTAATCTTAAAATCACAAGCGGTAAGTACCTAAGCCGTACTTATGATTCATTCATGCATGAGTTAGGTACCTATAAGTTTAAAATTTATAACTCAATGAAATTAATTCATGTTTCCATCAAAACATTATATACCTACGAAAAGAGTTAACTTAATTTAATTTTTTTTAGTGATCTTCTGAAGTTTTGACCTCTAGCGGCATCATTTTTAATTTTTCTTTTAAATAAAAGCTTCATCGTTTCGTACAAAGTCACGCGCGCTAAGCTAGTTACAAATTGGAGAAGAACAAAGAACCACTTACCGCGACGCTGAGTAATTCAGACAATTTATTACGTTTACGTGAAATCGATATTTCCCGCGCTGTCTGCCGACAAGACGCGACCGACGTTGGTACAAAGATACCGCGGTCAAACCACTTCGTTACAAGGTTACTGCGTACACAAATTATACTTATACACCTACCCCTTAGGCTAAACTGTTAAATAACAGCCAATTAAGAACGAGTGGACTGAAGGGAGGCCTAGTATGTCCACTAGAGGACTAATGATGATGACTGACTGCTTAATGTAATGCTAATAAACCTACTTTTTTACGGTATTTAAAAAAAAACCGTAACCGGACCGTTACCGTAATTTTTTACGATATTTTCTTTTTGTAAAAAAAGGAAATATCAGAAACCTTATCTTTTAGTGCCTATACCTCTCTCTCTATCTCTTATGATACTAATATCTACCTATGGAATATATTATAACTCTAGGAAATTATTGATCCCGAAAAATTTATAAAATCCTACTAATATTATAAATGCGAAAGTTTGTAAGCGTGGATGGATGGATGTTTGTTACTCTTTCACGTAAAAACTATTAATGAAACTTTACAATAATATAGCTAATACATCATAATAATACATAGGCTACAATTCATAAAGATACCTATATAGTATCGGGTGTGTATAAGTACGCGGGTGAAACCGCGGGGCGCAGCTAGTAAAATAAACGAATTGACGATACAAACAGTATTTCTAGCTCCAAATGATACGACAATGATAGAGCAGATCTTGTGTTATAATAAATACCACTGAAAACTATTGGGACAAATTTATAAAAATATTAGCAATTCGTTAACTCGTCCAAAATGTCCGGTTAGCTCTAGGGACGAGTTGTGGGACCAGAAATAGCCCGGGAGTCCCGTAGGACCGGAAACTCGCTGAATTTACGCAGTACTAAATTAGAATGCTAATAGCTTAGGCTCGGTTTCATCAAACTTGGTTTAGGTAATACTCCGCATTAGCGACGACAACATTATGAAATAAGGTTTAAAATAATCGCATTGCATAGAATAAACAATAGTGCTTACGTCTCCGATTACGCCACAGATTAGGATGTAGTTGTTAGGGACCGGCCCGTGTATATACCTACCTAGCTAAGTACATGTTCTCGAATGAATATAAAGGATAGAAAGGGAAAGCAGAAATGTTCTAGAATATAGAAAGAGATAGGTATAGCCCGGAAAATCGTAGAATTTTCTGGTAAGGCTCGGTAGAGGTATAAAGGCCGAGCTTGTACGCGGGTTTAGTTAGTTCTGATTTTGCAAGTGACCAAGTGAACAAGTCTGAAAGTAAATAGTGAATAGAGCAGTGCAGTGACTTTGTTATAAGTGCGTAGTTGTGTGTATTCGGTAGAATAAACAGACATTAAGTGTTCTGAAGTGTTTTACTCGATCATCACTCCCGACCAGCCCTAGTTGAAGTCTTACACCTTCGACGAGCCCCTACAGTTTTTGGTCCTACGAGCGCCGGATTGGGAAGTGATTTCGCATCATGCCTATACGCTCCAGATCACCGATCCACGCCGGAAAAACGGGTGACGAATATAGTTCAACTTCGTCTTTGAACGTGCCGACTGAATCCAGCGCCGCCGCTCCGTGCATTGGAACTCCTTGCACAGTAGTACCGTCAAGGACAGCGGAAGCATCCGAACGCCCCGTGCTTTTGCCAGGGCGATTGAGGAGGTCAACACGTGTAAAAACAAAGAACATTGGGGGACAACAAGATGTACCACCGTTTGTTTCTTTGGAATTATTGTGTCCTGCAACTGTTGATGTAAAACCGAAGAATATTGGAGGATCTGCAAAGGTTCCACCGTCAGCTTCTTCTGCTTCTTTTGTTCCTGTTTCAAGGTCAATGGAATCCTCAAGGAGGTCGCAGTCATCTGCTCTTCGGAATCTAGAAGAAAAAGAACTCGAGGAAGCTAAAGCGAAGATTGCTACAGCCAGAGCTGAAGCCGCAGCAGCCAAAACGAAAGCCGCAGCTGAAGCTAAAGCTGCCGCTGCCGCAGCCGAAGCTGCTGCCGCCACTGCCGAAGCCAAAGCTGCTACCGCCACTGCCGAAGCCGAAGCCAAAGCCAAAGCTGCTAGTGCCGAAGCCAAAGCCGCCGCTGCTACCGCCAAAGCTCAAGCCGCCATTGCTGCCGCCACAGCTGAAGCTAAAGCTGTCGACGCTGAAGCAGCAATTATAAAAGCCGAAGAAAAGGCTGCTACAATCGCCGCCAATTTTGCTCGTATGAGTGTCACTGGCTCTCAATGTCCATCAGAAATTCAATCAGAAGATGATGATTTTGATGAAGAAAGATCAGTACAGGTGGAACGGTGGGTCGAACAATCGACCAAGTTTACTGATAATCCAGGCAGTAACCTACTAATTCAGAATAAACCATTGTCACCTGCCAAGAATAATTCAGTGCCACCTGCTAAGGACAAACCGGCTCATAATTGTGAAATAAGTAGACTCGCCGATGCCATCATAAGTGCCACTAGATCAGGACAGTCCTCAAAAGTGTGGGATCTTCCAAGCTTCTATGGAGATTATGAAGAGTGGCTACCATTCAAGAGAGCATATTTAGACAGCGTGGCTCAGCACACCAACGTTCAGAACATGGCTCGCCTTAGGAATTCCGTTAAGGGAAAGGCCAGAGAAATCGTCAGAAGTCTTTTGTTTGTGGCCTCTAATCCTAGCGATGTTGTAGACGCCCTAGAACAAAGATTCGGAAGGCCTGAGCAAATAGCGCTTGCTGAAATGGAGAAAATTAAAGAGCTGCCACGAGTTGCCGAGACGCCACGAGAAATGTGTGATTTTGCAAGCCGAATAAATAACGCAGTTACAACGATTAGCGCACTGAACAAAATAGAATATTTGCATTCGCCAGAAACGAGCAAGAAAATAAAAGAGAAAATGACGCCATCTTACCGACTTCGATGGTTTGACTTCAAAGCTCGAAGTGGCGAAGAACCTGAATTGGTAAAGATTAAGAACTTTTTGAATCACGAAGCATCTTTGTGTGCCGCTTACGCTCCTCCAGAATACAGCAAGAAGAGAAACACACGACACCAAGTAAATGCTGCAACAGATCTAGAAGAAACAGCGTCTGATAAAACAAAAAAGTTCTGTGTCCATTGCGAAAAAGACCATTGGCTCACAGATTGTAAGAAATTTAAGGACGCTTCAACAAACGAAAGATGGCAGATCGCGAAGAAATATCGCCTTTGCTTCAAGTGTCTTCGCCGAAGACACTTGATATCAAATTGCAAGGGAAAATCATGCAAGAGATGTAAGCGACCTCATCACACTATGTTGCACTCGGAGCTATCTCGTCGAGAACCTGTCCCGTCAACACAGCCAGACCAGCCAAATGAGACGTCTTTGCCTCAAACACCGACAGAAAATAAAGAAGTCGCAAACGTCATGACATCCGTTTACGCGATGGGAAATATATCGAGCGTCTACCTTAAGATAATTCCTGTAGATATCTATGGACCGAAGGGGACTACTCGAATTTTGGCACTTCTAGATGAAGGTTCTACGGTGTCACTGATTGATAAAGATGTCGCCCGTCGCATTGGAGCCACTGGAAAAGCAGAAACGCTTATAATAGAAACCGTCGGCGGGAAGAGCATAGAAATGAAGAACTCCGAGAAAATGAACTTGAAAATAAAAGGAGCCTACAGACCAGATAAACGCATGCTAAAGGGGGTGCGCACCATAGACGATTTGAAATTGGCACCTCAGTGCATCGATGTGGCCACTATTGAAAGGTGCAGTCACCTGAAAAACTTAAAAGAAAAGCTCCTCTACGAAGCAAATAGGCCAGCACTATTGATTGGACAAGATAACTGGGATCTTATCGTATCCAGAAAAATTCAGAAGGGAAAAAGAAACGAACCTGTTGCGTCACTTACGAGCTTAGGATGGGTTCTCCACGGCTTTCATTCTGGGATAGCAGCCCCAGTAAATTTCGTGAATCATTGCCGCATGACAAATAATGATGAAGAAATCGCAGACATGATAAAGCGACATTTCGATTTGGACTCTATTGGAATCCAGGAACAAAGGCCTAGTAATGATGCCGATGGACGCGCCTTATCTCTGCTGAATAAAACCACGAAGAAAAGACCCGACGGCAGATATGAATCTGGTATGTTTTGGAAGACTGATAATGAAACGTTGCCGAACAATTATGATCAAGCCCTCAACCGGCTTCTTGGCATCGAGAAAAAACTAAGTAAAGATGCGACGCTCAAAGAAAATTACAAAAATCAATTGGAACATCTGATAGCCAGTGGCTATGCCGAGAAGGCTCCAGCCAAAACCACGCCAGGTCGAACCTTTTACCTGCCCCATTTTGCTGTCGTTCATCCTTTAAAGAAGAAGACCCGCATCGTTTTTGACGCAGCTGCACGATTTAACGGCAAAAGCTTAAACGACGCGCTACTTCCAGGACCGGATCTACTCCAATCTTTATTTGGCGTACTCCTAAGATTTAGAGAAGGACCTGTGGCAGTAGTCGCCGACATCAAAGAAATGTTTCTCCAGATCCGTATTAGAGAAGAAGATCGTGATAGCTTAAGATATCTGTGGAGGGGAGACAACCTGAACCAGAAGCCAGACGAATTTCGAATGACTTCTGTTATTTTTGGTGCTGCATCTTCGCCAGCTACAGCTATTTTTGTGAAAAACCACAACGCAAAGAAATATGAGAAGACACATCCTGAAGCAGCAAGAGCAATCATCCGTAACCATTATATGGATGATTACTTACAAAGTTTCGAGAGTATCGAAGAGGCTTCAAAAACAGTGGAAGCAGTAAATATGATCCACAAAGAAGCAGGATTTGAACTACGTCAATGGGCCACCAACGCCAACAAAGCACTGGATAATGTAAGAACTGAAAAAGCTCTAAAAGAGAAACAGCTTGGCGAAGAAGAAAAAACTCTAGGCTTGAGATGGATAGCCGACGAAGATAAATTAGCATTCAACATTGGCTTGAGGAATACGCCACCAGAAGTTTCCGAAGAAAGACGTG
Organism: Eupithecia abbreviata; assembly: GCA_943735965.1. NCBI lineage: Eukaryota > Metazoa > Arthropoda > Insecta > Lepidoptera > Geometridae > Eupithecia > Eupithecia abbreviata. The sequence goes on from OX030995.1 coordinate 1,052,740, forward strand.
CCCCTACTAAAAGAGAAGTTACCAGTGCAGTCATGTCAACTTTCGACCCAATGGGACTTGTTGCTCCAGCACTTATTAAGGGCAAGAAACTTATCCAGGATATATGGAGAAGTGGAATAAAGTGGGATGAAGCAATCAACGAAGAGCAGCATAACGTATGGCAGCAGTACATAAAAGATTTAAAGAAGATCCATGAACTAAAGATTCCTAGATGTTTAGCGCCATCCTCGAAAATAGGAGAGCTGCACACCTTCGTTGATGCTAGCGAAACCGCATACGCTGCTGCAGTCTTTTGGAGATCGAAAGATAGCTACGGAAATATCCACGTCACATTGATGGCAGGAAAAGCCAGAGTAGCTCCTGTAAAGATTACCTCAATTCCACGCTTAGAATTACAAGCAGCACTACTAGGGGCAAGGTTAGCCGCCACTATTTGCAAGGAATCAGATCTTAAAATCACATCTAGAACTTACTGGTCTGACTCAACTACCGTATTACACTGGATGAAAGCAGACCCACGACGATTTAGAACATTTGTTGCGCACCGTCTAGCGGCTATTGAAGAAATTACCAAGCCAGATGAATGGAAGTGGGTTCCAACTAAAGAAAATCCAGCAGATGACGCAACTAGAAATATTCCGAAAGATTTTGATATCAAAGCAAGATGGTTCATCGGGCCTACATTTTTATATCAACCTGAATCCACTTGGCCGGTCAAGAAAATTGAAAAGGATGAGATACGTGAACATCACTCCGATGAAATGAAAAAAGTTACCTGTACTGCAACAAAAATCGCCATTTCACTAAGTCTGCCTAATCCCTGCAGATTTAGCAACTGGATTCGACTACTCCGAGCTACGGCAAGAATATATATGTTTATAGACTTATGCCGCCGAAAATCAGTCAGTCAAGGAACGCCATCTGACAAACGGGATGGAGGAAACTGGCTACCTATCGAAAGTGAACACTTGAAGAAATCAGAATTAGCTCTCATCCGATATAGCCAGCAAGAATCATTTAAGAATGATATAGAAAATATGAATAAAAATAAACCGCTTGAAAATTCAAGCCGACTCAAGAAATTAGATGTGACACTAGATGAAGAAAACATATTGCGTCTCAATACTAGAACAGCGAAACTTCGGGACTTCAAAGCAAATCCTAAATTACCAATATTGGATGGAAAAAACTATGTGTCACTACTGATAATTGATCATTATCATAAAAGCCTACACCATGGAAATCACGCCACCGTCATTAATGAATTGCGACAGAGATTTTGGATTCTGTCCCTACGCGATGCAGTGCGACGAGTTGCTCATCAATGCTTTTTGTGCAGGACCAGAAGACAAAAACCAGAAAAGCCACCACTAGGAGATTTACCTCTAGAACGTCTCGCACATCATGAGCCTCCTTTTACATGTACCGGTGTTGATTACTTTGGCCCAATACACGTAACTATTGGTAGAAGAAAAGAAAAGCGTTGGGGTGTTCTCTTTACGTGCCTTACGACGAGAGCAATTCATATAGAACTGGCTGCATCACTAAGCACGAACTCAATGATAATGGCGCTGAAAAGGTTTTCATCCAGAAGAGGAAGCCCAAAGATATTGTTTTCTGATAATGGCACTAATTTCGTTGGAGCAAAACGAGAACTCAAGGAAGAGGCTAAGAAACTCAGAAATCGAGATCTCATCGAAACTGCTGAAAATTATGGATTCAAGTGGAAATTCATTCCGCCAGGTGCACCTAACATGGGAGGAGCATGGGAAAGACTAGTGCGATCAGTGAAAACTTCACTCAGTGCGGTTTTAAATGAAAGAAGCCCACCAGAGGAAGTACTCTATACTTTATTGACAGAAGTAGAGCACACAGTAAATTCTCGACCACTTACCCATCTGAGCGCCGAGCCGGGAGACGAAGAGAGTTTAACTCCAAATCATTTTTTGATCGGACGCTCTAACGGAGCTGCTATTCTCGGAGAATGTGATGACACAAACCTCATCGGCCGCCCTAACTGGAAGACAGCACAACGACTAGCCGATTACTTTTGGAAAAGATGGTTAAAAGAATATTTGCCGGCACTGATGCCCCGGAAAATAAACAACCGAAGAGCTACAAATATTCAAATAGGAGATACAGTTTTAGTAGCAGACTCATCACTTCCACGAAACACTTGGCCAAAGGGAGTCATCGAACAAACTTACCCAGGACCTGATGGCAGAACACGTATCGTTGACGTACGAACTAAGGGTGGCATCATGAAGAGACCTACTTCTCGCCTCATCGTCATTGTGCCCAATACGCCGTCACTGCATTTCGATGGAGTGCTTGCTGGAGCGCGCACTGGTGGGGAGAATGTTAGCGACGACAACATTATGAAATAAGGTTTAAAATAATCGCATTGCATAGAATAAACAATAGTGCTTACGTCTCCGATTACGCCACAGATTAGGATGTAGTTGTTAGGGACCGGCCCGTGTATATACCTACCTAGCTAAGTACATGTTCTCGAATGAATATAAAGGATAGAAAGGGAAAGCAGAAATGTTCTAGAATATAGAAAGAGATAGGTATAGCCCGGAAAATCGTAGAATTTTCTGGTAAGGCTCGGTAGAGGTATAAAGGCCGAGCTTGTACGCGGGTTTAGTTAGTTCTGATTTTGCAAGTGACCAAGTGAACAAGTCTGAAAGTAAATAGTGAATAGAGCAGTGCAGTGACTTTGTTATAAGTGCGTAGTTGTGTGTATTCGGTAGAATAAACAGACATTAAGTGTTCTGAAGTGTTTTACTCGATCATCACTCCCGACCAGCCCTAGTTGAAGTCTTACACCTTCGACGAGCCCCTACAACTCCGCTTAGCAAGATCGTAGTAAGTCGTCACATGAACGCTAGAAGCTATAGTAACCATCGGTTTTTATTTCACCTGCCTACACTTTTTATGACTCTACATTATTCTGGCCTACCACTGCCTTTTATGACTCTACATTATTTTTCTGGCCTACCACTACCTTTTATGACTCTACATTATTTTTCTGGCCTACCACTGCCTATGACTCTACATTATTTTTCTGGCCTACCACTGCCTTTTAAGACTCTACATTGTTTTTCTGGCCTAGCACTGCCTTTTATGACTCTACATTATTCTGGCCTACCACTGCCTTTTATGACTCTACATTATTTTTCTGGCCTACCACTGCCTTTTATGACTCTACATTATTCTAGCCTACCACTGCCTTTTATGACTCTACATTATTTTTCTGGCCTACCACTGCCTTTTATGACTCTACATTATTTTTCTGGCCTACCACTGCCTTTTATGACTCTACATTATTTTTCTGGCCTACCACTGCCTTTTATGACTCTCCATTATTTTTCTGGCCTACCACTGCCTTTTATGACTCTACATTATTTTTCTGGCCTGCCACTGCCTTTTATGACTCTACATTTTTATTTTGCTTATTGACATGTAGGTATATTTGATTATTTTTTGCTCATTGACATGTGTATATTTGATTATTCGTTTTATTAAATTCGATGCTAGTGATTAATTAAGTTGACTACACTATTATATTTTAATACCTGTAAAAATAAGAAGAAAAGAAAAATAGTTGTAATGCTTTGAATAAATACAACTACATACATACATACATTGTTTTTCTGGCGCTAATAATGCATGATATTTTTATTTTTTCTACTTCACACCAAAATTCAAATTCAATAATTCATTGATATTAATTAATAATCACAAACATAACTGGATAAGTATCGTATTTTGGTACGAAATGTTCGCGTCGCACTTAGCCGTTTATTTAAATTAATTGTTGTTTTTAATCAGAGCTTTTCAGAAATAATTAAGTACTTGCAAGTATCTACCTAATCTGTAATCAAGAGTAAATAATAGAAACAACGTTCAAATTCAATAATTTATTGATATTGATTAGTAATCACAAGCTTAGCACCTATGTTTCATTTCAAGCCATCTTTGAGGTTTCATTGGACCACTTTACGCATACTCTACGTATCTAGAGTGGTTTACTTATACTAAAAAGGTCAGCATACACCAATACGCAACGCGACGCGACGCTGCACGCTTTCATTCAAAATATAACTTTATTTACTATGCAATAGGATACGAATTGGCGGAAGCGCGGCGCTGCGCAACGAGTTTTTGTATTATGACAACAAAATTGTACCTTTTTGCGTAGTCCTACTATTTACTTATTTTCTACATATGGTCATTTTTTTTTCAACATATTGCACCTAAGTTCTTTATTTTGTAATTAATGATTAAGTATGTATATTACTTTGATTTCAAAATTGCTTCTTTATATTGTGTGTACATGTAGTGGCAAATAAATGATTATGTCTAGTAAATAACGTTAATTATTTTAAATCAAATTCAAGATGTTTTTTTTCTTTAGGCTTACAAAATAAGCACTTAGACAAGTCAAATTCTATAGTATACATTATTATCAAATAACATTATTTTACTGTTCACTTCAATTTTTTGTCCACTAGTTGGAAGAAGTGCGGGCAGCGTCGCGTCGCGTTGCGTCTCGGTATGAACTAACCTTAACACTTTCATTCCCTATGACTCACGCACATCACGGTACACATAGCACCCGCGACCTGCCCCTTGTGTAGCACCGCAGATGCTACATAGTGAATGCGTCAATATCTATAAAAAATCTAAGAAAGTAATAGGTCGACCCGCACTGCGAAAAACCATGCGATAATTTATTCAAAATCTGTAACACTATGAGGATGAAACGCGATTAAAAATTCGGTGTGGTTTAAACCGTAAGAAGCCAAAGTCGCGAATAAGTGTTTTTTTTTTATCTAAAACCGTTAGAATAAAAACCGCAGGGTGAGACTGCACATGGCGGCCACAACAGTACAGTCGGCGTCTAGAGTAGTCAAAATGATCTGAATAACTTACTAATCATTGCTAACTGCTGCATCAGCATTATTTATCCATATGATATATTGATAGCCTTATGTCTATGTAAGTTTATTATAATGTTTGTAATGTAGGTATTTAGTGTATTTGTTACCAATTATTTATTAAAGTGCCACCGTCTATATTGTTTGTTCATGTCCAGTCCATCCCAAGGTTGCCTGGAAGAGATCGCTCTCAGCGATAAGGCCGCCCTTAATACCTTTATTCTAAGTATTTATCTCTGTATTATTTCCTATTTTGTGTGGTGTAATAAAGTGTTATCTATCTATCTATCTAATCATTGTTTCATATTTATATGAACAATTACAGTTAGTAATAGTAACAATGAGTAGCAACTTACTGACATAGTCATTAAAATGACTCAAAGTACCAAATATACTAAAAAACTAAAAAAAAAATTGATTGAACACCATTTCATATAAATATGAATCAATGAGTAGTAACACCTTGGGTGCTTACAACAATGATGATTCGAACTGCGTATATCAAATTGCTTTAATGATATCAGATCATTTTCACTACTCAAGACGCTCATATCAATTTGACGCTGACTGTACAGTTTCTGTATGTTGTGTGGCTAATTGCTTATTATTTTATTGCGTTAAGAGATTTATGCGTTAAGTTAGGCTTTTCATAAGAATTATACAACATTGTGCGAAATCGAATCAGTGTAGCAGAAACATAATAAAATATATACCGTTGGACAAACCACACCGCATCATCTAGCCCCAAAGTAAGCAGAGTTTATAATGAATAATAAAATAAATAAAATAATGCTGGAAAATTCACACAGCATTATCGAGCCCCATGGTAAGCAGAACTTGTGTTATGGGTACTAGATAACTGATATACATAATATTATATATTACATGGATAGATATTTTTTTTATTATACATAGAAAACGACCAGAACACCCGAACTCTGCAGATCTGCAGTACACACAATTGTTCCGAGGCGGGAATCGAACCCGCAACCTCCTGCGTCGCAGGCGGACGTCCGCCCACCGCGCCACATCGGTCGTCAAAATTATGGATGCTAGAGTACAGGCCCGAGTCTATTTGACGATAGTATAGAGATTGATCGTGACATCTCATTTTTTCGTTTTCAGATTTTGGCGATTGTAACCCTAAAGGACTAGTTTTTGATAGTACGAGACCTTCTCAGGACGTTTTCAAAGTAGACTAAATTTGCTACAATATGGGAATAGAATTGTTTCTGTAGATTCAATAGTTTCCGACATAAAGCCTTTAAAAAAAATTTAAAACTATCATGGTTATCAACACTAAAGTCATTTAAAACGGGATATTTACCATTATTTGATTTTTGAGTTATCCAATATTTCGGCACAGTTTCATGCGCCATGATCATGGAATAACTAAATCATGGTAAATATCCCGTTTAAAATGACTTTAGTGCTTTTAAAATTTGTATTTTTCGAACTTACCTCCACTTTCAGGCGACAAGGTCACTGGTCTAATTATTATATGAGACGTTACGATAACGACTCGTTAATATCGTCAAATGGGTCACTTGGGTTCTTATATACTCAGTACATTACTTCTATTTCATTATATATATATATATATATATATATATATATATAGGCCTCCTCATCGATTTCGATGACGGCGACCCTAAGTAATCACGGATTTTTTCTATTATGAGCTCTAATATGGCTCGCTAGACCGAACTATTAAACCGAACCGAACTATTTGACAATTTAAAATTTAAAACAAAAAACTGAAAGTGTACTAGCTGACATACCTACAGATTAAATTAGTAAGCCTATCTACCTAATCATGACATTCCTATAATTTCTATATGACATTCCTAATTTTATAAATAATGATTGTTTAGAATTTTAGGCTAATATTTAAAAAGAACCCAAAAATTGTTGTGCCCTGACAGGGTTTTTATGCATTGTGTACCTACCCACTAAGACTACACCTAAGATACTACCTGTATGCATGAAATTACAATAAATGATATGAATTATGAACTTGGTCTTGAATATCCTACGGCACGCATGGCAGTAGAGTTGGCTCGATGAGTTATATGTATACGTGTAGGAAGGCTTAGGTCTCTGTTTACGTATCTGGCGTCTTGCGTCCATTACCTCGATGCGATCATCATGCCTCATCCTCGTAGGTCATCTGGCGATCTACTATTTATTTCATTACTCAGTACATTACATATAGCTTTTTTATTTATGAAAACTAACGCACATCATGAATGTTTTTTTTATAGATTACCCTCTTAATTGAAATCTGATTGTATAACATTTATCACGACGTAGAAAAATTCAGACCACACTTCATCACTTATATTTTATATACATACCTATATTATATTACCGCAACAGACAAAAATAGACATAAAATGTTTCTAAATTTGAGTAATGGATACTATCTATAGAAGCGAAAAATGATAACTACAAATACTCGTAGTTCCAAATTGAACGGGTATATATATATGTAAATTTATAATAGTAAGTATCTACATAGTTTCAATTAATTTATAGTTAATTTTGTTTAAGTTTATTCTATAAAAAGAAGAAAAATATATAATAGTTTTTGTTGAAAAGAGATTTCGTTGATTGTTGTGTGCTAACGATGTTTTTTTTTATTTAAATATCAAAATTTGATATCAACGAACATTTCCCGCGTAGTGCCGAGAATTCTCGAGACCCGAAAAAAAAACCCTCACTAACGCACCTAGCGCATTAATATTAAATTGACCTATGATGTGGATTCTTGTATTACCTAAACCGCGGAACGTATAAAGGCTACTATCGTTTTTGACAGCTCTAAATATAGTGCTGTCTCTTTCGTCAACATGAAAATAAACAGAACCTCATCATTTTGAATGCTGCTAAATTAATTACGTGTATTTTGAATTAGGCCCCTAAGGTGGATCGATTTACATTGCGAGGGAGATTCAATTTAAATTTTCTTTTCGTTCTACAAGGAATAAAACTAGCAAAAAAGTGGTTTCTTTTTCACTTCTTCCACTAGTGGACAAAAAAATGAAGTGACCAGTAAAATAATATTATTTGATAATAATTTATAGTATAAACTATGACTTGTCTAAGTCCCTATTTTGTAAGCCTAAAGAATTAAAATATACTGGAAGATAAGGGCGCGTTCCTACTAAACCGGACTGTCAATTTATCGTTGGAAGACTATCGTCTCTAGCTCTTTCCATTATAACGACTGGTTGTCGTCATTGTGTGGCTAGATCATAACGTGTGGATTGTCCAGCAATTATTTATTTATTTTTATTGTATCGTCGTTTTTTTGTAACGTTGAACGACTGTCGTCTAGTTATTCCTATTTATCCAATAGGAATAACTAGACGAAAGAAAGAAATTCAATTAGATTATTATTCAATAAAATTCAAAAAGAAATTCCTATGTAAAGATTACTAAGGTTTCCGGTATATTTTTGGACGTTGTTTAGTATAATACAATCAAGTGAAACTTATAAACGACGTTTTTTCAACACAAAACTGCACGACGATCTGTCGTCACGACACAGTGGACACCCGCCCTAACTTCGATTCGAAATAAAACTAATACTTCAATCTCCCACGCAATGTACCTATTTACTGCAAAGCTTTGAATATTGGATACATTCGTATGTCTCTTCGCCTATTTACTGCATTGGGTCCAGGAGCCAGTGACAGATTTTCATGACCAAGTCCCTCCCAAGTAAAACTTCATAATATGCATTAGGGATTAATATTATGAGTACTAGTAACCGTCAGCTGCGACTCCGTGGGTGGGTTGGGCAGTGGCAGCGATGACGACATTAAAGTCATTTAAAAACGGGATATTTACCATGATTTGATTTATGAGTTATCTAATATTTTTTATGATCATGGCGCATGAAACTGTGCCGAAATATTGGATAACTCAAAAATCAAATAATGGTAAATATCCCGTTTTAAATGACTTTAGTATTAATAACCATGATAGTTTCAAACGTTTTATTGATGACGACTGATTGATGATTCTGATTTGATACTTATTCCCATGGAATAAGTATCAAATCAGAATTCTAGAATATGCGAATTTTAATTTCTAATTTGAACCTTATTCCATGGGAATAATGTCGTCATCTCTGCCGCTGCCCAACCCACCCACGGAGTCGCAGCTGACGGTCACGAGAATTCATAATATTAATCCCTAATGCATTTTACGAATTTCCGCTCGGGAGGAAATAATTTACCAAATTTTTACCTGGCTCCCGGACAATTGAATGTTAAAACAAAAGTCACTTATAACAAGATATTTACCATGATTTGATTTCTGAGTTTTCCAATATTTCGTAACAGTTTCATGCGCCATGATCACGGAATAACTGAAGGCACTGCGAGTAGTTTTTATGGGCAGACATACCGGTCTACCCTCATTTTTTGTCTTTTGCTACGAAAGTTACCACTACCACCCGTTTCATTGTTATCGAACGTGTTATCTTTTGTGTTAATAACTGATAGTTCCAAAAGTTTTATCAATTGAATATTGGATACAAACGTATATCTCTTCGCCTATTTACTGCAAAGCATTGAACATTGGATACAATCGTATGTTACTTATGACTAAATGGCCTATGTACATAGCTAGGTAGTTATTAGCTGGCCGACTGGTTGTACTGCGGTCTGCCGGCCAGCTCCAGGAGGTACCGGTCCGGGTGCTCGATCCAATCCGCCGCGGACAGCTTTACCTACAAATATAATCATTACATTAGTAAAAGTAAACCACAAACATTCTTAGAGCTATGTCAATAACTTTGGTTCTCTGTCGGATGTATTCGTTGCGAATCCTATCCTTCAGAGAAACTCCGAGCATAGCTCTTTTTATAGGTCGCTGAGCGACTTCGAACTGGTGGATCCAGCCCTACCGTGTGTGTCCACGTCTCAGCTCCGTAGGTCATAAAAGGTAGGACGCATTGATTGAAAAAAGAAGCAGCCTATGTTACAATACAATACAAAAATTCTTTATTGTACACCATAATCAAATTAATCATTACAAAAATACATTATATGCGACAGGTACAATGGGCGGCCTTATCGCTTAGAAGCGATCTCTTCCAGGCAACCTTTGGATGGGAAAGAATTATATGAATTTAAGAAAAGGCAGGGGGTGTACCACAGGTTATCTAAATAAGAATACTAAAAACAAATAATAAATATTACAAATTCCAAAATAAATAATACACTACTTAAATAAATAATAAGTACCAATATTCATTCTTTTGGCAGGAAAAACTCCTTGACGTGAGCTTTAAAAACAGGCAGGCTATGTTAGTCTACTGCTAGACATAGACCTCCCCAATGAGCGCCATAGCGCCCTGTCTTCAGCTTGCCGCACCCAGCATCTACCTGCAGTCTTTCGCGCATCGTCATCCCTCCTGCCGAAGGTCGTCAAACACTACATTAACCGAGTCGTTGTCTCCACTCAAGAACACGTTTACCCCAGCGGTTGTCGGTTCTTACGTTATACTTGTAGCATGTAATGTATTTTTTTAATGATCTATATAAATAAATAAATAAATAATGTTGGACAATTCACACAACATTATCTAGCCCCATGGTAAGCAGAGCTTGTGTTATGGGTACTAGATAACTGATATACATAATACAATACATTACATAGATAGATATTTTTTATTATACATAGAAAACGACCAGAACAACCGAAACAAATATCTGCAGATCGTGCACACAATTGTTCCGAGGCGGGAATCGAACCTATATATGCTGTATGAAGTATTGAATGAAGTATTTTTGTATTGTATTGTTCTTCGCGAGATATGGCCGGCCCACTGCGAGATACGATGATCTTCGATGATACTTACATGTCTCTGTCGTTCAGCTTCATTGGCTTGCCATTTCTTCACGTCGAGCTGCTTTTCCCGTAGTGCCGTGTCGCCGCATCCCCATACCTGATGATGACAACCACAATAGAAAAAAATTTAAGTTTTCCGATTAAGGGCATTTTTTTTTTTTTTTTTTTTATTAAATGGACAATTCACACGGCATTATCTAGCCCCATGGTAAGCAGAGCTTGTGTTATGGGTGCTAGATAACTGATATACATAATACAATACATTACATAAATAGATATTTTTTATGATACATCGAAAACGACCAGAACACCCGGAACAAATATCTGCAGATCGTACACACAATTGTTCCGAGGCGGGAATCGAACCCGCAACCTCCTGCGTCGCAGGCGGGACGTTCGCCCACCGCGCCACATCGGTCGTCAAAATTATGGATGCTAGAGTACAGGCCCGAGTCTATTTGACGATAGTGTAGAGATTGATCGTGACATCTCATTTTTTCATTTTCAGATTTTGGCGATTGTAACCCTAAAGGACTAGTTTTTGATAGTACGAGACCTTCTCAGGACGTTATTATTGAATTAAAATAGGGTGCATCTAATATAACAGATTATTTTAATAACGCGGCGGTTCTCACGAGCCGCTCGCATCATGTACCTTGCTGTGTGAATGGCCAGCATAATTATTATTATAATCTGGTTATATCGTATGGTCGGTCATTGCATCTTTAGGGAAGGCCTATGTCTAGCAGTAGACGTCGATCGGCTGATATCAGTAGATAAATAATGCTGGACAACTCACACAGTATTATTTAGCCCCAAGCTAAGCAGAGCTTGTGTTATGGGTACCAGATAACTGATATACATAATACAATATTATATATATGTATATAATATTTTTTATTATACATAGAAAACGGCCAGAACACCCTGAACAGATCTGCAGATCGTACAAACATTTGTCCCGAGGTGGGAATCGCGCAATATCCTGCGTTGCTATGCGATATGATTTTGATGAAGACTTATTGTAAGAGTCAAGATCTTACCTCTATCGAGTTAAGTGCATAGGGCACTCCCTTGAAGGTCAACGTATCAAACGCCTCGGGCACTATGAGCACTGGTTTCCGAGGGTCTGCGCCCGCGCGGAGTCCCTTCGCGTAGCCGCGGATTGCGGTGTTCAGGTAGATCATCTTTGGACCGCGCTCCACTACGCAGAAACTGTGAATAAACAGTTATTTTCTTAGAGAACAGGCATTTATTTTAAATTTATTTATACATTATTTTGTCCCGCATTATTTATTTATTTAACGACTGATGTTAAGTCTGCTCGAGAGGAAATCAAGTTAAACAAGCAGGCATATGAAATATAATTATTTATTATTTATTTATTTTAAGCCATTACTGTCCCACTGCTGGGCAAAGGCCTCCCTTTTCTCCTTCCACTCCTCGCGATCCAACGCTGCAACAGGCCATGATGGAAGATATACCTCGAGCTATGAAATATAAACTATTTTTTAATTTTTTGTCTACTAGCCGCGGCTTCGCCCCGGTGGAAATCTGTGTGTCAAATGTTTGAAATGATAAAAAGTATCCTATGTCCGTCTCCTGGTGCTAAGCTACCTTCCCACCAATTTTCAGCCAAATCGGTTCAGCCGTTCTTGAGTTTTAAACAGTGTAACAAATCCAAAAACTTCGGTTTTCGTTTTAGTAGATGTATGCGGAAAATTTTATTTTAGAAACTCAAGGTTATTTAGTATTATATTGAGCACAATTTTGATCAGCACGTGATCTGCGAAAGGCTGTTAAAGGTCTTGATAACTCACAAGGGTTCTAGCTGTATGAGGGCACACTCCGGACCGCCCCAGTACTGGTGCGTGTCCCTCCACTCCACGGGACAGCATATCACCACCACCAGCTCCTGAGCCTGGAGAATCACTAGTGTTGGGCCTCTGGAAACAAGAATCTAATTCAAAAATTCTGTATAAGTTATTTCTATAATATTTCTATGACGACTCATGTGGCGCGTGAAGGTGAATAGTGCTGCATCATTTATTTATTTAATCCAGAGTGAATAAGTTCCCTCTGGGAAAGCGTACTCCATGTTACTAACTCATCACATACAACATCTGGGCAAGCATCTGCATAGCCCAGACGAGCTGAAAGACATCACCCCGAAGAAAATCCTACAGTTCCTAGCAGCTGCAAGGGTTAGTGGCGAACTATGAACGCCACGGCTTCGGGGCTGAACGTACAAAGTAGCGATCATAATAGGCCTATCATGGCCGCTGTGATACCAAATCCAACCAAAGAAAAAAAAAAGTTAACTTAACTGGTGGTCGAACGCTTTATCATTTTCTAATAAAAATATATTTAATAGTGTTATTTCAGTTTCACCTAGGGAATAAAACTTTGATGGGACCATATAGTAGTCATTCTCTATAGATAGAGAATGACTACTATATGGTCCCATCAAAGGCGAACGTATCATCAAAATCAGATAAAATTGGCGAGGATTCCGAACCTCGTCCTTTTGAGGTTTTCAGTTGAAATACTAGTTTATCTTGAACATATTCGTCAATTTATACTTTAAAATATTTATGGGGCGATCCTCTTTTGCTCGTATACTGAAGGCCTTTTCAAGAGAATCTGCGGACGGATGCTAGTCTATTAGATTACCTGTAAGCCAGCGTGTGGTGCAGGAACCTGTTGGTGCCCAGGCCGTGCTCCCGGGAGATGTAGAGCGGCGCCCAGTGCGACGGGACCGCGCACACCAGCCGGGACAGCCACGCGGCAGACGCTAGGCCTCCGCCCCCTAGAGACAAGAGTATTTGTATTTTGTATTTATTGAAAACACTTACATATATTCTTACAGGATATGACCTAATTCAATAGCGTAGTCCACATTATATATAACAGGAAAAATAATAGGTAGTAGGTTATGTGGGGTGCTAATTGCCTATCTAGGTCTCCATTGCTTCATCGCATTGTTCTAGCCTAGTCCTTCGTCGTCATGTGTTTCGCGTCATCTAATAGTGTCTCGCGTCTAACGTTGTCTGTACTAATATTATAAAGAGGAAAGGTTTGATTTTTTGTTTGTTTGTACTGAATAAGCTCCGAAACTACTGGACCGATTTGAAAAAGTCTTTCACCGTTGGGATTCTACATTATCCCCGGTGAACATAGGCTATATTATATTTTCAAAAAAGTTAGGGATCCGTACTAAAACCGTGCGAAGCCGGGAAGGTCCGCTAGTCTAGTATTATAATTGTCTTGTGTCATCTAGCATTTCGCGAATTATTCACGCATCTTCTTCTTCGCCTTGCGTTCTGTGTCTTCATCAATAATTAGCCGTCATAGCTAACGACGGAAGGCTGATGATTCAGAGTCAAGAGTCTAGCGTCTTCGTCCAGCATTGTCTTTATTCGTCTAGAATTTTCCGACGTGTTCGTATAATATTGTCTCGCGTCTTCTAGAGATCCTCGACCACCCGAGGTCACTCCTCGAAGCCTGTGAAGATCCCAGGAGTATTCTGCGCTTCTGGACGGAGTTAGGCTGGATAAACTAGCAAACACACTACGCACAAAGGACCAATCGGAGTCTAAGTGCAGAAATAGGAGTACACATACCATATCCATAGTCTCACGTCTTCGTCTAACTAGAGTGTGGTGTTACCTTGGTAGGTGGGCGGCTGCTTGGGCTGCGTGAAGACAGGATGCGCAGCGGCGGCCAGCAGCCAGGCGGCGGAGAGCGGCAGGAGGGCGGAGCCCGAGCCGAGGGAGCGGGACAGCACTGGCGTGCCCAGCTCCAGGCCTACGCCGTCGCCGTCGTGACTGACCGCGGTCTCGATGTCGCGGTGCCGGGTCGCTAGTGTGTGTACGCAGTATCTGGTGACCATTAAACAAATACACATTTAATTCTGAAGTGCAATTTCATTTTTGCGTATTCCGGACTTAGCGAAGGACGCGGGTTCAAGTCCGGATCGAAAGATTTTGGGATATTATTTTATTTCTTAGGAAGATTTTTTTATGTTTATTAAAAACAGAAAATAATCACAAAATATTCAGATCCATATGAATACCAGTCGGAAACATCCCCAAGACGCTGGCTGCATATCAATTCACAATAAAGGAATTATTTATTGATTTTAAGCCATTATTGTCCCACTGCTGGGCAAAGGCCTCCCTTTTCTCCTTCCACTCCTCGCGATCCAACGCTGCAACAGGTCATGATGGAAGATGTACCTCGAGCTCGTCGCGCCATCTCATCCTGGACCTTCCACGTCGCCTCTTAGCGTTGGGTGGGCTCCACTCTGGAGTGGTCTTTGCCCACAAGTCGCTGGACATACGGCAGACGTGTCCGGCCCAGTTCCACTTCAGGCTTCCGGCCGTCTGACCAACGTCAACGATGCGTGTTGACACAAAATATACAGAACTTAAATAATATGGGCTTAGAACTTGATCATTGGCATTCAGAGAATCATACGAGCAAAACGTGCAGAGCAATACAGGCTGTATCAATCGTTGAGAGTCCAACTCACCTATGTACAGGGTGTATCAATCGATGACAGTGCTCCTCGAGCCAGCGAACCACGAAGCCGACGCTGTGCGATTCTTTATTGTTGAAGCAGCCGTTCACGACCGCTGATATCGTCTTATTTATCTGTTAAATATAAATAATAAATAAATAAATAATTATAAATAATGCTGGACAATTCACACAGCATTATCTAGCCTCATGGTAAGCAGAGCTTGTGTTATGGGTACTAGATAGCTGATATACATAATACAATATCATAGATAGATATTTTTTATTATACATAGAAAACGACCAGAACACCCGGAACAAATATCTGCAGATCGTACACATAATTGTTCCGAGACGGGAATCGAACCCGCAACCTCCTGCGTCGCAGGCGGACCTTCGCCCACCGCGCCACATCGGTCGTCAAATATATAAATTGTAAATAATTTTACTTGTGATTACTATGGAATTAAACTTGGAATTTTGTAGAATAACATGGGCAAAGGCGTGATGGGCCGGGGAGTAAAAGGTCTAGAGAAAAGTTAAGGTCTTCTACAAATGACTTTGGTTTATTGCGTTAAAACAACAACAATAAATTTCTTTCCGGCCCTGGTGGGGACACAGAGAGGGGCCTCGAGGCTTGGTCTCATTACCCCGGTGTCAACTCGAGGGGTGACAACCTCTCGGTCCTTTATGGGAATAGCTTTTTTTCCCCCTTCTCAATGTTTTTTTTTGGCTGCATTTTGGTTTGTGTATATATTTTTTTGTGTTTTTTTTTCTTTTTTTTTAGGGCGTTAGAGCAACAAGCTGAGTCAGGACCTGTTAGATATACCTACACACGCGCGCTTATCTGCTTGCTGTGAGGGTTACTTTGTACCAATTTATTTAAAGTACAAATTTATTTAAATTAAAACTGAAAGATATTTTGTTGAAGGGGTGTTTCTACTCGGTAGACGAATTCTTAAATGCTGACATTGTTGTAGAATAATATTGTTTTTTTTACATCATATTTTTTTTTGTTGAATTATTATTTGTTATTATTATTGTATTTCTTTTTTGTATAACTGACTTAAGTATTCATTGTGTATGACATTGTATATTATATTCAATAAGGTCCGCATGTGCATGTACAAAATTTCAGATACAATTCTATTATTGTGATTGAATAAAGATTATGAATTATGAATTACCAATCCATGTTAACAATCATCCAAACGTTCACATTTTTTAATTAAATTTAATTAGACAGTGTGAAAGTGTCTTGCAAAGTCTTATGGAAAGAAATCATGTTTTGACATTGAGCTTGCGTTAACGCTTGGTGTGGTATTCCTCACCAGAAGGCAGGTCTGCGGACCTTCAGGGTAGTGGTCCATGGCCAGCTTGTAGCTGGTGTACAGGATCTTCCGGAGACAGTCCGGGTATACCGTGCCTTCTTCTTGGTCTGTGCTGAACATTCTGGAAAGATATGAAAGGATATGTGGAAGCAATAAATTAATTATGGTAAAAACATCATTATCTAGCCTCAGAGAAACTAGTTTGGATTATGGTTACCGATATCTGTGATATACTTAATCATCATCAGCCTATATTAGTCCACTGCTGGACATAGGCCTCCCCCAATGAGCGCCATAGCGCCCTGTAGATAGTGTGTGGTAGCCTAATGTAGCCCGGGGATTCCTAGCACCCCCTGCCCCGCCGTTACCGTGGCCGCTACCATGGCCAGGAATAGCGAGGCGGCCGGGAACTGGGGGCCACATTATGTTGGCGTATCGATCTATAGGGGGGGGTGATGCCCATAATCCCCACGCTGGGCATGCGGGTTGGGGATCGCAGTATAGGGAGTGTGCTGCAAGGGACGCTGCTGACCGCCCCCCGGTGTATGTCCCTAAGTCGCCTCCTACGACACCCACGGGAAGAGTTGGGTTGGTGCTATTCTATCTAGGCCGACACCACACAGTCTTAATATACTTAATATAATACATTAAAAAATATTGGACAACAATTATTTAGTGGGTAGTGCTAAATATTATTTACACAAAAGTGTACATAGGCGAGCATAATGCTAGATAGCATTCTCCTTTGGGTAGTGTGAACAACAATTTAGTAGGTAGTGCTAAATTACCGAACTTACAGAACTAATAAAATAATACTAATCATCATCATCATCAGCCTATAGCAGTCCACTTCTGGACATAGGCCTCCCCCAATGAGTGCCATAGCGCCCTGTCTTCAGATTGCCTCATCCAGCATCTTCCTATCTTCCTGCAGTCGTTCGCAGGTCGTCATTCCACCTGGTCGGAGGGCGTCGGACACTACGTTTACCGAGTCGTGTTCTCCACTAAAGAACACGTTTTCCCCAGCGGCCGTCGGTTCTTCGCGAGATATGGTGGATGGATATATAATAATATATAATTTGACGACCGATGTGGCGCGGTGGGCGAAGGTCCGCCTGCGACGCAGAAGGTTGCGGGTTCGATTCCCGCCTCGGAACAATTGTGTGTATGATCTGCAGATATTTGTTCCGGGTGTTCTGGTCGTTTTCTATGTATAATAAAAAATATCTATCTATGTAATATATAGTATTATGTATATCAGTTATCTAGTACCCATAACACAAGCTCTGCTTACCATGGGGCTAGATAATGCTGTGTGAATTGTCCAGTATTATTTATTTATTTATTTTATAATAATAATATGTCGGTACAATGACCACCATGGCATGAGTTGGTTATAGCCAACGTTACGACTAATGGTGGTTAGCAGTAGTGCCTCACCTCACATAGGTCTCAGTGATGACAGCATCATCCAGCAGACTCATGATCTTCTCGCATTGCTGCCTGAAGGTCGACAGCGGAATGTAGCTGTTCTTGCACTTGGCTGCGCGGTGGATGTGGACGAAGAAATGGGTTGCCAGCTCGGGGTACATCGGGAAGAGATATTTCTGGAAGTAAATTGATATTGTTTACTATATTATAATTATTAAATTAATTATATTATTTGATTTGCAATAGTTTTATTAGATTGAACAGTTAGTCTTATCCAATTCTATTAATAAAAACAATATTTGGGTTTTATAGAATTAATTAATTTAGGAATGTCATTTCTAAATAAGTATTGGTTTAATAAGGCAAGAATACATATTATGTATTATATTATGTTCATCATCATCATCATCATCAGCCTATATTAGTCCACTGCTGGACATAGGCCTCCCCCAATGAGCGCCATAGCGCCCTGTCTTCGGCTTGACGCATCCAGCATCTACCTGCAGTCTTTCGCAGGTCGTCATCCCACCTGATCGGAGGGCGTCCTACACTACGTTTACCGAGTCGTGGTCTCCACTCAAGAACACGTTTGCCCCAGCGGCCGTCGGTTCTTCGCGAGATATGGTCGGCCCACTGCCACTTCAGCTTGCTAATTCTCAGAGCTATGTCGATAACTTTAGTTCTCTGTCGGATGTATTCGTTGCGAATCCTATCCTTCAGAGATACTCCGAGCATAGCTCTTTCCATAGCTCGCTGAGCGACTTTGAACTGGTGGACCAGCCCTATCGTGAGTGTCCACGTCTCATATTATGTTCACTAGCTATAAATCCCAAATATTGTTTATATGCATTGTGCACCCACTAAGATACATATTTCACCTAAGAACAATTAACCTGTATGCATAAAATTACAATAAATGATAATTATGATTTATAACTTGATCAAATATAATGTGAAAAAAAATATCGATAATAACCGGATAAATTGATAAGTTAGCTATCCCAAAATATAAGGCATTTGATTTTTTATCTGAATATCTTTGTTTCTTTTTAAGTCACCGGTGTATTTTCTTCAGAGTAATGTCATTTGAAAGGTAGAAAGTCTACCTATAGTTTGACCGAAACCGCTGTACCACTCCTTAGGAAAGTGCGGCGAGGTGGGGGCGAGGCAAAAAAAGCAAGAGTACGCGTTGACGGCAGACTGATGGATCGGAGCGTCTCGCCGCTCGTATACCTCAGGCGTGGTACAGCGGTTTCGGTCAATAGTTTGACCGAAACCGCTGTACCACGCCGCAGCTGAGAAGATAAAAAAAATAACAATATCGAACAGAAATCTATTTAAAAAAAATTACTATAATAAAATGATATTATTTTTACATTTGATATGTAACTTTAAAATTGGATCTTTTAGGCATGTTTAACAAAAAAATATGGATCTAAAATAACTTTTTGAATAAGAAACTTACCCTAAATGAGTTCTGTGTGACGCCATTGATGCCTTCTTCTTTCTGTGATCTCTGTACCAACAACTGAAATAATAACAACCAATATTAATAAACGTTGAGCTGCCGACATTGTAAAGGTCGCTGGGTACATCTGGGTGCGAGTAGTACTGTAGAAGTTTGCGTTTGTTGAACGAGTCCAATGTACTTATATTCCAGCCATATGCGATATATTTTTTTTGTAAACAAACCATTTCATTTTTCTCTGTTGCCGCGTCTGTTCATATGCAATTTACAATTTGTTCGTTTAGGATATTTCCATAAATATTGTTGTTTTTTGTCAATCCATCCATACAGCAGCGTCGTCTAGCCCTCATTTATAACTACTATCTCAACTCGACGGCAAGCTTTAATTATTTGCGTCGTGGTTTGTTTACAAACATTTCACATCGAGTTTGGCCGATGTATGGGTGACTTAAGCTTTATTATGACGATGTATGTATTATGTAGTGTACAACTTTACAGAAATATAATCATTTATTTGTAACTCCGACATGATATTATTCTTTTTCGCGATCTACACATTATTATCCCTATACAGGGCGTCCCAAATCAGTCTTGGGACACTCTGTATAGTTTTAGTTGAACATTTCTACGAACTCAGGGAATATTCACCTTACAAGTAACCGCTGGTGTTTTTTGCTTCACTTGAATGCCGAAAATTCTATCCTTTAGATCCAGGAGGATCTTTATCCATCGCTCCATAAAGGTGATTAACTTCGGATTCAGATAAACTTTATATTGTTTAAACTGGGTTTAAAAGTACAGAACGGTAACTAAAATGTAGACTTATACTAGCTGCGCCCCGCGGCTTCGCCTGCGTGGATATCTATGTGTCAAATGGTTTATAAACCTTCCTCTTGAATCACTCTATCTATAAAAAAACAGCATCAAAATCCGTTGCGTAGTTTCAAAGATCTAAGCATACATAGGGACAGACAGACAGCGGGAAGCGACTTTGATTTAAACCATGTAATGAAAATGAGTAAAAAATTACACAATGTGAATGTAATAAATAGTAACTAAAATATATATTTATATTATAAAGAGGTAAAGTTTGAGAGTTTTGTGAGGTTGTAGATGTAGGGGGTCTCTGGATCTATTTTTATTTACAGATTTTGAAAATTCTTTTACCAATAAGCCACGTTATTTGTAAATGTTTTAGGCTATAATATGAACCCGAAAAATGAGGGGCGAAACCGGCACGTGCCACTAGTACAAAATAATTTACAGCAATTTTGATAGATATGTAGATAGAAAACACTTTATTATACCACATAAAACAGAAAACAATACATAAATAAATACTTAGAATAGAGGAAGTATAAAGGGCGGTCACTGAGAGCGATCTCTTCCAGGCAGCCTTAGGATAGACTGGACATAAAGGAACATAGAAGGTGGCACTTTAACAGTTATTTATATTAAAAAACGAATACTTTGTTTATTTTTAACGAATCACAAAACTACCTATATCACTGAACTTGGCAAGGCACAATAAAAAACAAAATCAATGTTATCAGCTGATAACAGATAAGGTTATCTTCATCTTATCGCTGTTATCATAGGAAATTAGCGGATGATCGTATCAAATAACTACAAATAAGATTGACATTGACGCAGTTCAATATATTTTTTATATCACATCACACTACCGAAAGTACTTTTTATCCCAAAAATCAGTTCAAATGGGATAGAAATAAAGTAAAGTAAAGTAAAAAATCATTTATTTCTTTAGGCTTACAAAATAAGCACTTAGTCAAGTCATATTTTATATATAAATTATTATCAAATAAAATTATTTTACTGTTCTACTGTTCACTTCAATTTTTTTGGACGATTCTATAGAACCAACGCGTGCGAATCCGCGGGCAGAAACTAGTATCTTAATAAAGACAATACAGTTGTGTTTGAACTGTAGTGGATGGCACAACTTCGGAAGGCTTATATACCCAGCAGAAACAAACCAAAGTTGATGACGCTCTGGAACGCGTCAGTGCTGTTTGATTGGTAAGAAAATAGATTTGTTGTTTAAATTATTATGTCTCTCATTTACCATGATCTCGGGCCATAAAGAGGTCCTTTTGAAGGCTTGCGTGGGGCCGAAGCCAACAGCACAGAGGCCCTTTGAGAAGTTAATCTAAAGGCGATGGCTACACATAGTGGGTATCATCCTCGGGTGCACAATATGATACACCCAAAGATGGTATCCGCCAGGTGTAGAGACTATTGCAAAGAAAAATGAAATAAATAAAACCAGGCTATTGTGATGGATGGATGGACTGGGTAATCGGGCTATAGGGGAGATTGCGGACGTCTGCCATAAACAAGTCAATCATAATGTTAAATTATTATGTCTCTCATTTACCATGATCTCGGGCCATAAAGTGACCCGGTCCTTTGGAAGGCTTGCGTGGGGCCGAAGCCAACAGCACAGAGGCCCTTTGAGAAGTTAATCTAAAGGCGATGATGGCTACACATAGTGGGTATCATCCTCGGGTGCACAATATGATACACCCAAAGATGGTATCCGCCAGGTGTAGAGACTATTGCAAAGAAAAATGAAAGAAATAAAACCAGGCTATTGTGATGGATGGATGGACTGGGTAATCGGGCTATAGGGGAGATTGCGGACGTCTGCCATAAACAAGTCAATCAAAAAATTATTATTATTATTATATTAGCCCGGAGTGTCCCACTGCAGACCAAAGGCCTCCCTCCCCTTCTTCCACTCATCTCGGTCCTCAGCAAGGAGAGCCCACTCTTTGTTGTATAGGTCGAGCTCATCCCGCCATCGTTGTTAAAATGTTTTGTTTAATATTGTTCAGTTTAAAATAAATTATGGTTATGTCTTTATTAATGACTAGCGGACCTTTCCGGCTTCGCACGGTTTTAGTACGGATCCCTAAGTTTCTTGAAAATATAATATAGCTTATGTTCACCGGGGATAGTGTAGCTTCCCAACGGTGAAAGAATTCTTCAAATTGGTCCAGGAGTTTCGGAGCCTATTCATTACAAACAAACAAAAAAATCAAACCTTTCCTCTTTATAATCTGCGCCTCGCGGCTTTGCCCGCGTAGAAATGTGTATATATATGGTTTTTACATTTTAGTTTTACTTAGGCGCGGAAAGCCGAAGCGCGCTCTGTTATTCGTATATCTGTGCGTGTTTAGCAGGCCTTCGCCCAGTGCGCCGAGAGGTCGTCATGTCTCCAAATGGAATGTATTACTCACTCTGTATGGTACACATTAATAAAACAATGGTGTTCTATTAAGGTAGTGCCATTGAAATGGACATTGATTAATCTAGACGACCTCTGAGGCGTAATGGGAAAATAGCGCGCATACAAGCGTATCTATCGGTTTCGATTCCCGACGCGATGTTGGTTTCCATTGGATACAAGGAATACTATTCTACGCATTGCCTATTATTTTTTTCATATTAATTTATCCCTGCTTGCATGTACATTCACTCATACTTAGGAATATTGTAAAAAAATATGTATAAAACTAGCTGTTTTACGCGGTGTCATCCGCGTTAAATTCGAATTTCACATCTCTTAAATATAATGTAGCCTGTGTTCACCGGGGATAGTGTAGCTTTCCAACGGTGAAAGAATTTTTCAAATCGGTCCAGTAGTTTCGGAGCCTATTCAATACAAACAAACAAAAAATCAAACCTTTCCTCTTTATAATATTAGTACATATTGAAGTATAGATTAGTACAGAAAAGGAAAAAAACATACATACAGCCGAACATAGAACCTCCTCTGTTTTTGAAGCCTGTTAAAAAATCCATGGGTGGAAGCAAGTTTGATAAGGTAGGTAATTGCATGGCGGAGCGCCAACTGATTAGTTGAGTCAATAGCACTCTGGCTGATTCAACTCAAGTGGTTCCGATCGAGTCTAACTGTCTTAATTACCATCACAAATACAGGGAAAATGTGTTTAGCAGACTACCCTTTATCTATGTCTCTACTTACACATATATAAATTGTTTTATAAAGGTGGTATGAACTGAAAATGGAATGAAGTGTTAAAAAAATCAATGCCAAATATGTGTCACAAGTTGTTATTTTTGCGCCTTCTGCATCAATCCAATTAAACAAGGTGGATAGTTTCAAGTTGACGCGACATTAATTATTTGTGGTTGTTATTTTTTTCTGCGGTCTACAGTTAAAATTAACGGAAAGTAATTTGCCGCATATTACACCATTTTCTATAACTTATCGAGGAGTCGTCATTCTCACTCAGCGACCTAACAGCCACTATTTACTTTAAAGTATAACTATTTTGTTATTAAATAGAAGAATATGCCAGTGTTTTAACTACAATAGGTTTTATTATGATTGGTTGATTGACCAATGTCACTGTATGACCTACCACATTTATTTGAACAATTCTACAATAAAGAGCCATTATTTGGTGATGCATCACAATAAAATTTTATAATGTTATAATGGAAATTGATGGAATAACCTAGAAATGAGATATACTTTTAAGTAGTTCGATTGAGGAGCAGGATTTTATCATCTTTACTTGTTATGTTCACTAGCTACGCCCCGCGGCTTCCCCGCGTGGAAATCAGAAAATGGTAAAAATTTTTTAGAAACCTTTCTTTGACTAAAAATCCGCAACAAATTCCGTTGCGTAGTTTTAAAGATCTAAGCATACGTAGGGATAGCAGACAGCGGGAAGACTTTGTTTTATACTATGTAGTGATAATAGGTATTGTTAGCAACATTTAATAGCACAAGCACTTAGCTTGGGGCTAGATTATCCAGCATTATTTATTTATACTAACTTATTATTATTAAGATTTTTGTACTATGTGTTTCTTTGCTCTAAGTCCTAATTATTATTATGTATAATATCCAGTTATATATATGTTAAAGCTATGTATTATTGTGTGTTGATTTAAAAAATAAAGAATAAATCCTGTACACAATAATAAACCCAGAAAATCTTAACCATGAATAAGAGACTTTTTAGATTTTCCTTAAGATTTAACAGTTAAGATGTTTTTCCTCAGGTTAATTTGAAGATCAATCAATATTATATAGTAAAATCATTTATTAATAACAATTATTGGAAAATAAGTCACCATTTTTGAATAATATTGAATAACGCTGGACCATCCACACAATCATCTACCTCCAAGGTAATCAGAGCTCTCTTCGTCTTGCGTACCAGATGACTGATATACTTAATATAATATATTGCATGAATAAATATTTTTATTATATATAAAAAATACACAGGACAAATATTTGCATATTGTAGAAACATTAGTCCTAAGGTGGGAATCGAAAACGCAAACTCCAGCATCACAGGTCATCATACTTTACTGTTTGTCATAAAACTGAGTCTAGACTATTATCAGTAGTTATCTACTTGTGACTTACATCATGAGATCATTCTCATATCATGTGATAGCAGTTATTGTTTACACACAAAAGTTAGGTCAAGTTTGCATGCCATTAAATAACTATAGGTAAGGTATCTGATTTCTGTTTGTGTTTACTCTCCTAAATCGCATCAATTGTTTAATGCTTGTTTCTACTTTACAGTTAATTTTAAAGGTTTTTTAGATAGGAGGGTTACAGGTAGGTATCAAGATTCTATAGGTACCCACTGTTTTACACAAAATTTTTGGGGCCAAGCTAATAATACAATATAGGGTTGCTTAGGTATGTATGTATTTGCGTAATGTAGTGAAGGTTACGGCTTTCAGGAAATAGCATAACAACTGGAGCTGCTGAGAGCGCATATGGCAGTTTATCAACTTTGCACCTTGCAATCATATTACAGGTAAAAATCATACGAACTCACCTTGCCAAGCTTCTCCACGCTCACCATAGACAACGGTGGCTTTTCCTGCTTCTCCGTCAGACCCTGAAGGTCCCCACCGGATCCAGAGCGTGATCCTCGCTGGGAGCCACCACGCGGGGTGCTTATCCCACTGCCGTTTCCACCTGCATCCGCCACATCCTTCACTTCATGGCTGTTATGGCTCCCCATCGCATAATCGTGAACAACAATGGTAATTTCACGCAAAAAAACACAAATGGAAAACTACGAGGCGTCAATGCAAAATGCAAACAAATTGATTATGATTGACGAATTGAAGGACAAACGTCATCCCATCCGATCTGTCATCTTCTCAGGTGACAGTGACAAATATCTACCGCCACATGGTGCGTTCAGTAACAAAATGTAATGTGTAAGAATGTTTAGGTAATTGTTTTATCTAATAATTTTCCACGACCGACAACAACTAAGCGCGTAAGAATGGGCTCTGCAACTTAACGTGAATGTCAATAAGAGTCGACTAGACGACGACGCGACGTAAGTAACCGTCCTTTCCATGGCTGTAACTGGCTGTGAGTGACGAGGCCGTGCTATTAATGTTCAGCCCGTGCTTTCCATACTCAGAACTTACAGCCTTGGAATATGATGCCATCCATGTACAGATATTACTGGACTGTAACATCCATGGTTGTTCCTTGATTGGCCGTAAAAGTATGGCACCCGTTGATCCTAGATACGATCAAGGAGTTTATCAGTGGGTATCAACTAGCTAAGCATGAAATGCCAACAGCACAAGTACCATGGGACAAATAAAATGTATGAGAGGACGCTATATGTAAGACAGAGCAACAACATTTATGCTCAAAGTCTCGGCATGACACTCAAATGTCCCTGGAACACTGTCAAAAATGAGAATGACAACCGTGTCGGGCGGTAGATCTAAAAAAGAACTAACTTCACTTTACATGTTTGACGCATTATTAAAAAAACATTAAAAGAAAAATTAGACAATGAAGTAGATTTTGAGTGGTAGCAAGGATGCTCCCGGTATTTTGAAAAAAATAAATTGCATATAATTGTGTCGACAATATGCATTATGCATTAAACGGTACTACATAATTGTTAAAAAATAGTCAATTTACGGACGAAGCATCGCAGAAAGCAATGAAAAGGAAAATAAATATACTACAAAACATTTAAAGTGCTTGTATTTTTTCTTTATTTAATATCATACTGTGAAAACAAGGTGAATTACGTGTAAAACAAAAAAATATTATATTTACCTACTAAATTATATATTTTTTCACTGTTTTGACCAAATTGGCATTTTAATTACTTAACCAAAATCCTTCCTTAAGTATTGGGTGCAATTCTATATTTTATATTGTGTCAGGTGAATGGTGAATATTCAACAAAATGTTGAATAATTACCATTCGTCTGATAAATTATTATAGTCGCAGAGAAATTAAAAAGGCACCTTTTGAATTGAGCGCCTATTTAATTTGAAGCTCCCGCCAAACGCCAGTTACCGTGGGCTTAAGTTAGAGGCGCTAGTGTGCTCTAGTGTTGGCATTTTTACTCTATGGAGTCTTACTTCTTTCCGTTAGGATATTATTGTTCTGTGGAGTTTATGTGTATGGTATGGATGTTTGAAGACCGATGTGGCGCGGTCTTCAAACGGGCGACGAAGCGAAGGTCCGCCTGTAACGCACGCAGGAGGTTGCAGATATTTGTTGCAGGTGTTCTGGTCGTGTTCTATGTCGGTATAATAAAAATATCTATCTATGTAATGTATTGTATTCAGTGTTTCCACATTGAGGGGAAGTTCCCCTTTTAAGGGGAATCAGTTATCATACCCATATCTTACCCATAACACAAACTCTGTTGCTGTAGACGAGACGAAGCCATACTCCAAGCGTTCAACGAGTATCCTACTACCAGTACTCGAAAGGTCGCCAGAGATATGGGTCTTTTCATATGGAAAGTATGCTCTGTCCTCAATGGAGATGGATGGATGGCTTTTCACTACAGTTCTCCCCCCGGTACAAGGGAAAATTTGTATAACTTAATGTAGCTCATCTTTGTCTAAGTTTCATTTGACAAGACGTTTGAGGTGAATCAATAAACCTTAAAAACTGATTTGTCTTCCTATCCGGGCAGGTGTGATTGGTAGACATCTCATTGGACCCCACTACTTACCGGACACTCTCAACGGTGACAATTACTTGGAATTATTGCAAAACGATCTCCCTGAATTGATGTGCAATGTACCGATTTTTCATGAAGATCGACCAATAGTCTTTCAAAATGATGGGTGTCCGGCACACTTGTCTCACAGTGAGAGAGTTCCAGGACAACGCGTGTGCCCTGACAGGGTTTTTATGCATTGTATACCTACCCACTAAGATACTACACCTAAGGCTCAACTCACACCAAAAGAGCGTCGAAGCGCAGCGAAGCGGAGCGCAGTTTCAGTGTCATATGAATTTTTTCGAACGAGTCGAATTCGCCGGAATTCCCGCGGCGCCGCCGCGGGCATCCGCGCGACTCGTTCGAGTTTCTCATGCGATAATAAGTTTTATTGTAATGAAAATAAAGTTAAAATTCATATGACACTGAAACTTCGACGCTCTTTTGGTGTGAGTTGAGCCTAAGAAACTATCTGTATGCATGAAATCACAATAAAGGATAATTATGAATACACTCAGCGGCGCCGCAGCGGCGGGGGGCGGCGCGTGGCGGCACGGGGCGGCGCGGCGGCGGGGTAGGGTAGAATGGATTTAGTTGAGGAAAATACACAATAACTGAATCCTTATTTCACATTAATAAAACATTATATTTGTCCCAATCATAAAAAAAATACAAATCTAATTTCCTTCATAAATTATGACTATCACAGACACAACACTTAGGTAAAACAATTAATAAAAAATGCATACTTAAAACAAGCTAAATAACCTAAATTAGGTTTCTAATAACTTAGTATTAACATAATTACTTAAACTAACACTACCTTCCTACCAGAGCTTTACAATATTCACAGCGGTTTTAAACTAAAAGAAGCCTTTAGGCCTAAGCTTTTGGCAACTCTATTTTTTCATCCTGGCAATACCTTGCATCCCTAATTAATTTCCCCTTAGCTATTCCACAGAAATTAACTACCGAATCTCCCCATTTTTGCCCATAGCGCCCTATAAATAAAGTTTCCTTCTCTAACAGAGAAGAACATAGTTAGAACAGAGCTTGCAGGAACCTCTGCACCGGTAGTTCTATGCATAGATGGAGGGGCAGAGCTAACCAGTAACTCGTAAACACGGTCCAGAGGAAGTGGCCACCCTGGAACAAGAAAAAACATTATATAATCAGTTCACCATTCATCATAATAAGCCATCATCCTTCATTTGACACACTCTGTTTGTGCGTAAGTAGCGTCTAAAATGGCGTTATCATCATCATCATCAGACTATATTAGTCCACTGCTGGACATAGGCCACCCCCAATGAGCGTCATAGCGCCCTGTCTTCAGCTTTGCGTATCCAGCATCTGCCCGCAGTCCATTGAGTAAAATAGCGTATTTTTACTCAATTTTGCCTTCAGCTGTGACGTGACGGCTAACTTAGTCTGAGTTTGTCATCTTATTTTGAATTATGCTAAAGTACTGTGTAAGTATCATATAAATATTTTTAAGACCTAGCTGAAAGTTTTCCCAAAATTTTGAATATAAAAAGAGGTCGTACTACTCGACCTCTTTTTTTTTACTTACGATCTCTGATATAGAGACTGGCGACAAATGAGGCCTGTTGGCGAGGAGGGTGAGCGCGATCAGCCAGTGCACCAGGTAGATGGACAGTGACATCCGGCCGAGGATCTCCCATCCGCGCCAGCTCAGGAACCGCCACCATAGACCTGTGGACGTTTTTGTTTAGTTTGTGCTATAAAGTTAACGGTAAAAACCCTGAATAAAGCCAACATTCCAAAAGTGTACCTATGCAGTGTATACTTGCTTCCCTAATCTTATTTTGAAAATTTAGGATAAATCTTTGATGTCTGGTTTTTTTTTAATTTAGAATTATTTTAATCATTTTATTATCGGGATGAAGTAGGTACCAAATTGTTATATGATTTTATTTAATAGAATAAGATAGGTAAAAATAAATGCGTATCTAGTAGGTAGATAGGATACATAGAAACCAAATGACATTTCATATAGAACATTATCTTTTTCGCTCATATCTAGAGTACCTAGTACATTACATATTGCAAATCTAAACGCTTTTTGACTTTTCTAGATTCGCATTGATCTAAGGTCAGGCAAAATTTTCTACGTTTGAGCCTTTGTTTCTGATATCTGTGGTTGAGCCATTATTTCTCTGCACTGCAGCTTTAGATATGGCGCTAAAAACCTTTAGTTACCTAGGTACTTACTGTCAATTTTATTGAAGAATCCATACATCGCGAAGGCAGTCAGAGAGACGAACACCGGCCGGTCTAATGCTGCGTATAACGAAACGTAGACAGGGTCAGTGACCCCTTTCATGAAGTACCCGCCTAGTACCCACAGGAACATCAGTGGGACTGAGACGCGGTATAGGACGCGTATTGTCTGAAAAAAAAAGTTATTTGAAGCAATAAGGTACCCGTACCTACCCATACTCCGGTTAACAGATAGAGTCTGTGCAAAATGAGAAGTCTCTTAGGAGTTGAGGGCGCACGTGTGCCAATGTACTTACTTTTGTTGCGTCACAGATAATATAATATAGGTTGCGTTTTGCTTTAATATGTTAGTTCACTGTTTCGCCACGAGACTTCTTTTTATGACAGACACAGACTCTACAATGATTGTAAAAACTGCTGCACTTGGCCTAAAAATATTTTTAAACACTGCCTTATATTTATATAGGTAGGTAACTTATATTTAACCTGTGTATGTAACACATAGTTTTTGACATTATTTGAATTAATTTTTCCAATAAGTATACATATTTGCCAACAATAATATATAATTTTTGCACGCCAAAGCTGTTTCAGCTGGTAAGTCATCGCATGGGACGTTTTAGAATAAGCATACTAACCCGTTGACTGCAAATAAATGATTTTGTATTTGTATTTTGTAACCTAAAAAATATTTTTTTAAATAAATAGGTATCTATTTTCGGACGTACAAAGGCAGAATTTCCGTAAAACCTTTTGAAATGAGTTCGACAATTTATGAAAAGGTTTATACGTGTACAGGTTGATAATCATAAAAGGATATACGACCTACTCAAGACATTATATTTGAGTAGGTCAATCAAAACACAGTAAATAATCAATTCCGTTCAAAAATTCTCTTCCGGTGTTCATTTAAACGAGGAAAATTAATAAAAAATCAACAATAAAACTAAAATGGCATCCGTTGTATAGTTAACCTTTTTGTTATAGGGCAATTTGGCTATAAACGCCATGGTTATTGATTATGAACTTTAATCGCCTATTGACAAGCCTCTCAATCGATTGTCGATTGTTCCTTGTGAGTTTGACCTCACACCGAAAAGGCATCAACAGGTCTTGATGTTCTTGAATAATGAGGTAGGTAGGTTATATGGAGCAAAGTAACCGAATGCAAATGTTAGTTCCTCCCCACTTGAGATACAAGGTTACCTTCTAATTAGGGTGTAGGCATAATAAGGTAATAAATATTGAAAGCAGTTTCGAATCAATTTACGCACTTAAATGTTTAAAACATAGAAAATTGACAAAAAAAAAATATTTATTGACAAAATAGACAGTGAAGCAGGCAATATGGGTCCATAGGCCCCTGAACTAGTAAAAAACTGTGTTTCAGGAACCAATGGCTTCTCCAACTAATGTTTACATTCAATTATGTCTATGCAATTATGGATATCTTATAACTAATTTTAAATTTAGGTACAGAGTAATCCAGCTAAACAAAAACATAACAATAACATGTAGAGCAGTAATCTGAGACTATGCGTACAGAAATACATTGCGAAGTATGGATATATTGTTTAAGACTAAAATAATAATATAATGTAATGTATATCTCTTTTTAAGTAATAGAACATAAATGTTTTTATTTGAGTGAGACACAGATATCCACATTTGCGCACCACGGTCTCCACGGAAGACCAGCGCTATGGTGCGATCTGCTCTACTATAGCACATGCTGAGTGGAGACCGATTTTTGTCAGTCTCTGTCGTCTGTTAATCTAAGTTTAGTTTATAAGAGTATCTGTTCTGACAAAATAAAAATCTTTTTACTTTTACTTTTTTTTTACATCATATTTAGTAGTATAGGTACAAACGTATACTATGGAATAGGAATGGAATAGCAACAGCAATTAATAGGTTTGAATATAAATAGGTATCAGTCTATCTCATCAGAACCGCTGGAGTTTCAGCAATTGTTGTATTGGAGGGGAAGGTTATAATAGCGTTCGATTTGAAACAGATTTGGTTAGAGTTCAATGAAACTACCCTGGAACAGTTCAGAGACTCTTTAAACCCGTCTTCTGCCTTACCTCTTCTGGAACCCTGTGTACCCCAACTTGTTTCACAGTCTCGTTAAAAGCTTTCCTATGGCTTCAGCCTTGAGTAGACGAGGGATTAGTTTGCAGTGTCCTGTGATTTGAGTAGATGGTCTACTCAAGGCTGAAGCCTCGTGAACATAGTTTGCAGTGTTAAAAAGAAACGCTAGTAAAATAGAAATGCGACTTACAAAGCTGTCGCCAGGCTTGTACCCGGTGCTCTGCAGCTGGTAATGCAGGAAGGCCACGAACAGGCCCACCAGAGCGGCCGGCAGACTGTCCCAGGGAGCCTGGTAGAGCCACGTGAAGGAGGCTTCGTCTTCAAACTGGGTTCGCATGTATCTGACGAAGAAAGATGAAGATGAAGAATTGGTATATCTTTAAGATTCTTTAGTAGTTGTTAAGAAGTGTCTAACATACTTAACTTCGTGTCTAAAATAGGCTTCATACGATACATAGAAATATAGAAAATACTTTTTTGCACTTTTCATATAGGAAACTGTACAATAAAAACGTAAATATTTGTTACAATTGGGGGGCTTATCGCTTAAGGTTACTAGAAAACCACACATACATAAGGGTAGTTATATTATTGATTTCATTTATTTACATTATTATCGCTATCAGCAATCTGCCGATGTACAAAACTCTATCCCCTAAAGCAGAAAACTAGCTAAAAAATGAACAACGCTCCATCATACCTACTCGAGTCTGTGTACTCACTCAGGAAACATAAGCGTGACCATAGGTCTTAGCTGAAAGAAGTAAGCAGCTGCGAAGTTCCCAGCCACCGCCAGGCAGATCAGAGCAGCCAAGACCTTGAGCGCCAGGCGCGGCCGGCTGCCCAGCACCAGGGTGAGGACTGTGGAGACGATGTACAGCTGCATGTCTACTGCTAGGAACCTGGAAGTTATTAGAATGAATGACATGTAATAATAGTATTATGAATAAATCTGTATATGTACCTATGTAGTATGATTTGCATATCGACGGAATGCGTTGGGCGACCCATAATCTCGCATACCTACTTAATTTAACTCAAAGCCATTCATAAATACAGGGTGTTCCCCGAATAACTGCAATGCCCAAAACAGGTGAAACCAAATCACAAATTAACAATGAATTTATTTGAAAAAGTTACTTTTTCAAATAATAATATCACAAAATTTATAAAATCTTCACTTCTACAACCATAGTTTCAAGAGTTAAATTATAGCGTATAAACAATGTACCTAAAAGTACAAAAACGTAGAGGTCAACAGCCTCAATTTTGCAGCAGGACTCGGTAAACAGAAAACAATTAGGGAAATAGAAAATAATTTACAAATTATCTACTTTCCGTGGTCTGTTTTAACAAATTAATTTCACTGTTGATTGTTGAAAATCAGTAGCAAATGTTTCCTAGACTGAAATAGAGTAACTTATGTACCATTGCGGCTTGTAATATAATAAAAGAGTTTTAACAAGTTAATTACTCGTGGTAAGGAAAATTTCAAATGACATGCCATTTAGTGGGGAAGTATTCTGGCCACTTTTTCAACCATATTCGTCGATAATTTTTGATCTATTTTCATTTGTTTGGGGATTGCATTTATTCGGAGGACATTCATCTGAATTTTGCTGAATAACTATGTATATTTTTATACAAATGCAAAATATGTGAACTAAATTCAAATCACATATTCTATGTTAATTTTTATGCGTAAACAATGTAAAGTTTTATTTAAATTCAATTCGGCGTGGCCTAGCTCAATGTTTATTTGTATAATTGCTGCAGGACAAATGTTTGTACGGTCTGCAAATATTGGTTCCGGGTCACGGTGTTTTCTGTTATCAGTTGATAACAGAAAGCATCGAGAGAGAGAGAGAGAACCCGGAAGAGGAGACAGTTTTTTTTATACCCATAACACAAACTCTGCTTAGCTAGATGATGATGTGTGAATTGTCCAGCATTATTTATTTATGATTTTATTTATTATTAATCTTCCATTAAAAAATATACCTTAGCCACAGATATCATTAGCTTAGGAGCCTTGGTAGATTTTGATTGATATTTATTATTTATGGCTGTGGCTTCGCACGTGTGGTTTCTATGGAAACGTTACTGATTTATGGGATATAAGTAGCCTGAAATGTAGCCATGTTTTATTCCAGGCCTGGAACTACCTGTATGCAAAATTTCAGCCCAATCCGTTCAGTAGTTTTTGCGTGATTGAGTACCAAACATCCATACATAAAAACTTTTGCGTTCATAATTATATCTATATATATAAAAGAAAGTCGTGTTTGTTACAACACTTATAACTCGAGAACGGCTGGACCGATATAGCTGAAAATTGGTGGAGAGGTAGCTTAGGACCAGGAGTCTAACATAGGATATTTTTATCATTTAAACAATTTGACACATAGATTTCCACGGGGGCGAAGCCGCGGGGAGCAGCTAGTTAGTAATAAGAATAAGTCTTAAAACATTTTGGAGTTGTTTCTCAAAATTAGTCTATAATTTCTAGGGAATTTATATTTGCGGTACGATGTCGTGCCGCCATTATTATAATTATATTAATCAAGCAATTCTCGCAGACCGCAACCCACGACGTGTTATTTTAGAAAACAATAAGGTTTTCCTTGACATGGGTTGGTTGTGGCCAAGAAGTTTGGATAGGCTCTACTTCAATCTTTATTTAGCTAGCTGCCTTGGTATTTATTGATCGAGCGACCTAAGTGGGCGAAGATCTGTGACTAGTGGTCTTGTATCTAGATCAATATCATTGATCTATAGGGGTTCCTTTTTTAGCTAACTTCGAAAAAATAATGTGATTCGGCTGTATGTATGTTTTTTATGTGTGTTGGTCTATTTTACCGTCATTTGTGGACCAATATGGACGATAAAACTTTTGAAACTATCATGGTTATTAACACTAAAGTCATTTAAAACGGGATATTTAATTATTTACCATGATTTAATTACTTCAATTTGGATGATTTTTTGCAGTTTAATAAGCAATTACCCCGAAGTCCTCCCAAAAAGTGATCTTAAAAAAACTCGAGGGATGAGTTACCCCGTAAAACTTAAGAACAGTTGAAAACAAAGGGATTCGAATTCGATTTTAATATATGAGTACCTAGACCTACTAGATAACAGGTATACCTACTTAATACATTACATAGAGAGGTATATATTTTTATATTACACAGAAAACACGTAGATCACCCTGAACAAATATCAGCAGATCGTACAAACACTTGTCCCGAGGCGGGAATCGATCCCCTAACCTTCGCGTCTCAGGCGGCCCATCACCCGCTGCACCACAGAGGTTGTCTCTCTCTCGGCCAAATAAACAAACCCATAAACGGTATTTAGGGTAGACATGTACCTAAACCTTATACATCTATATTTAAACTTCCTACGCAAAAATAAAAAAAACGCAAACGCAAAAGCAAATTTTATTATAATTATTGGTCCAAACTAAAGTGCAAACTAAAAAAAAATTAAAATAATGCTGGACAATTCACACAGCATTATCTAGCCCCATGGTAAGCAGAGCTTGTGTTATGGGTACTAGATAACTGATATACATAATACTATATATTACATAGATATATATTTTTTATTATACATAGTAAACGACCAGAACACCAGAAACAAATATCTGCAGATCGTACACACATTTGTTCCGAGGCGGGAATCGAACCCACAACCTCCTGCGTCGCAGGCGGACCTTCGCCCACCGCGCCACATCGGTCGTCAAAACTGCCTTCCTTAATAGAAAACAAATAGCAAAACAAGCTAGTTCTAGTCCCTCGTCGGTTATACATAATTTTCTAGGCCACGTTATAATATTGGCGAATGACCTCACACGACCTTACCAAGGAGGTTATGTAACTATATGATAACAAAAATAGCTACCTTCCGCTCACGCATAAATTACTACGACTAGACCGCAGTTTCGTTCGAAGTTTGTCTGTGAAAGAGTAGTGAGCGGTTTTACCTATCTAAATAAACACCTAATGCTGGACAATCCACCCAGCAAAGTACAGAGCTTGTGTTATGGGTGCTGGATAACTGATATACATAATAAATTGCTTAGATATTATAATTACGCAAAACTAGAAAATAAAGTAGTCAATTTGATTTTAATATCAGTTGTGTTTGGGCGAAGGTCCGTCTGCGACGCAGTAGGTTGTGAGCTCGATTTCCGCCTTGGAACAAATGTTCTGTAAATATTTGTTCCTGTGTTTTGGGTATTTTCTATGTATAATAAAAACAATTATCTATGTAATGTATTGTTTTATGTATATCAGTATCTAGTACCTATAACACAACCTCTGCTTAGCTTGGGGCTAGATTATGCTGTGTGGATTGTCCAGCATTATTTATCTATGTATTGAGGTAGAGGTAGGTAAGTTTTGTTTTTCAATTAGCACATTCTATCCAAGGTTTATAACTTGCTAATATTTGCATAGATAATGGCATACCAAATAATTAAATACAAATCGATCGTAAATTTAAATGGGATCCATAAATATTCAAACCCCTTGCCTACGAGCCGATTGATTACGATTCAATGACAAAAATCAAACGCAGAAGGGGAAACGCTAGGTCAATGTTCCTAAATAGTGGTTCTGGGTTGCGGAAGTAATAACAAAAACAAAATTTAGAACAGAATGCTATTTTATTTAGCACACTCAAAAAACTGATTAATTAATTTCTTTCTGTCCATCTATTACAGCTATATTTTTTTTTATAATGAAATGTCCGGCTTTTGCATGTTTTTGCGTAGGAAGTCTACATATAGGTGTATTATTAAGGTTTCGGTACATGTCTACCCTAAATACCATTTATGGGTTTGTTTATATTGGCCGAGAGAGAGACAACCTCTGTGGTGCAGCGGGTGATGGTCTGCCTGAGACGCGAAGGTTAGGGGTTCGATTCCCGCCTGGTATAAATGGTTGTACGATTTGAAATATTTGTTCCGGGTGTTTTGGGTATTTTCATTGTATTGATTAATGTAAATATTTCAGATAAGTTTTTTTCCATATCATAAACTTCGTAGAACGTGCTACGAGGGTAAGCTGAACCCGCGTAGCATACAAAAGATTTCAACGCGGACCTGTTTTATGCAACTAACTAAAACCTTAAACTCCTTATTACTGTCACTAAAAGTAGTAGAGAGTTATGGCGTTTTTAACCGACTTCAAAAAAGAAGGAGGTTCTCAATTCGACTGGACAGCATCCTACACTACGTTTACCGAGTCGTGGTCTCCACTTAAGAACACGTTTGCCCCAGCGGTTGTCGGTTTTTCACGAGATATGGCCACTGCCATTTCAGCTTGCTAATCGATAACTATGGTTCTCTGTAGGATGTATTCGTTACGAACCCTATCCTTCAGATAAACTCCGAGCATAGCTCTTTTCATAGCTCGCTGAGCGACTTTGAACTGGTGGACCAGCCCTACCGTGAGTATCCACGTCTCAGCTCCGTAAGTTAAAAACTCACCAAGTATGTATCAAGCACTTCACCCCCGGCCTGATGAGGTTATTGATGAAGAGGGCCTGCGTCCACCACTTGTCCCTGCAACGGGCGCACTCCCCGCCCACCAGGGGGCTCCACAGGGGACCGGAGGATACATGGGACCACCAGGTGACAGCCATGCCCAGGACGAAGAGGTACACTGGGGATATCCTGGTGGAAAAATTGTCTATGTACAAAGTGAGGCTATATAGCCTATACCAACAACTGTACATCCATTACCATATGGTAATGGATGTACAGTTGTTGGTATGCTGATCATCTCTTGATCAAATCTGTTATGACCTTTTTTTGACGTTTTAATGTCGTTTCCATAGTTACCTGGTGATTCTATGCAGCAGACACTTGGGGAACATTGCCAGGCTGAGGGTACGTTTGCTGTTCTCCGAATGGAGAAGGAGGTTGTACGTGAGGAGGAAGCTTGACGCCATGATGAAGGTTTGTACTATAGAGGTTCCGTTCTGGAAGTACGCTGACATCGGGTGGTGGCTGGACTGTGGAAGATTATAATATTAGAATCGCGAAAGTTATTTCTCTGTCTGTCCGTCCGTGAAATATTCTGAACGGATATTATAGGCCTTATAGGATACCTCGGCCATTTTGCATAAAATCGCACGTCTGTGGAGGCAATTCTGGGTGGTCCCACGCGAGAACGGCGCGTGTGATTCAATATAGGATATACATATGTATGTATATGTCATAGATTGTGATACCTAACTTATTTATTATCTCTCTTTTTTGTTTTTCAATTGGATTTTTTGTTGTTTTTTCAAAGTGGCCTTCAGCTAATCGTTTTTTTTTATTTACCTTCTCAAAGAACAGCGGGTTGAGGATGTACGTGATGTGGAACGCCAGCACCGAATGGGCCAGCATGATGAGAATCAGCGTCAATGCTCTGAAAAAAAAAACATCAAACGATGAAAAGACTGCAATTGTCGGTTATTTCTATTATTTACTATTATTATTTATTGATTTATTTATTTCTGCAGTTCCTTACGAGAAAAGCATAACGCTAAGATAAAGAGTGTTTAGGCAATCCTTTGACGACCTCTATGGCGCGGTGGGAGAGACGGTCCCTCTGCGACGCAGGAGGTTCGATGTTCGATTCCCTCCTCTCGGGACAAATGTTTGTATGATTTACAGATATTTGATTAGCGTGTTGTGGTCGTTTTCTATGTATAATAAAACATATATATCTACGTAATTTATTGTATTATTGTATATGACTTATCTAGTACCCTATGTTAGGTACCTACTGAATACCTAACACTAGCTCTGCTTAGCTTGGGGCTAGATAATGCTGTGTGAATTGTCCAGTATGTTTTTTTGGTAAGCATCAGGCAAAATTATTTGTGGATGTATTGCAGTTCTTTTACCGCGCATGCCATGAAATCTGTCAAAAAACCTACTCCACTCACTAAAAACAAATCAAAGCCATTGGTGATTTTGATCTCTAGGAGTCTGACATAGCTCTAAGAATTAACAAGTAGAAGAGGCAGTGGGCCGGGCCGGCTATCACGAAGAACCGACAACCGCTGCGAAACGTGTCCTTGAGTCGAGACCGCGACTCGGCAAACGTAGTGTAGGACGCCCTTCGGCCAGATGACGTCCTCCTAAGGACTGCAGAAGTGCAGACAGATGCTGAATGCGGCAAGCTGAAGACAGGGCGCTATGGTGCTCATTAGGGGAGGCCTATGTCCAGCAGTGGCCTACTATAGGTTGATGATGAGGAGTCTGGTACTCACTTCATGCCCTGGACTGGGCGGAGTGCTGACAGACGAGGGTCTCCATCGGAGTAGTCAGCTGTGAGGCGCCCCCAGTTGGCACAGAGTGACCAGGAGATCAGGAATTTGTTCGCTGCAATAATAATAAGCTTATTCAGCTTGGAGCTAGATGATCCCATTACAATTTAGTCCAGTCCTGACAATGGCATCCATGAGAAAACCATATAAGTCCTAAATTTGTATTAAGTGTGTGAGCGACAAATGGGCGAATAACTCAATATCACGCCAACCGATTTCGAAGATTCTTTTTTTAAAACTAAGTTTTAAGCCCCTTTGCATTATTTACTTCCTTAAATTAATTAGTATAATTTAACGTGTATAAAAAAGCTATAAACTTTTTTTTTTAATACACGCCAAATTGTTTTTCTCTTCGATTCCTCCCACGTCGTAAAAAAGTTAAGAGTTATTTTACTAATGTTAACCTGCGATCTTTAGATTTCTATTGACGCATGAAAAGCTATTATATTTTTTACGATGACGCATGTACTAGGCGGCGGCAGGTCAACATTTTTTATTGTCTTCAGCTAATCATCATAAATACGAAAACAAAACACGTAATTTTTCTTACTGACAATTCTTTTGGTGATTTGCTAAAATGGGAAAAACAACTTTTTTTTCGAGCATTAAGTATTTTTTTCTTGCTATGTTTTTTCTAGATGTTTCGTGTTTTACATATTTTAAGTTCCTTACATAAGCCTTGCGTATTGTTCGTTTAAAGGAAACATCGGTTTAAGCCCTAGTTTGAACATGTGCTTGTTACGGCGACAGTGTCCAGTTAGGGCTCTTGTCATAATACGAAGGTTGCTTCTGCTTAGCGCTAGGTGGTGTAGCGCTTATCGAAGGCCTTTATCAGAGACTTTGAGTGACCCATGAAAAATATGATAAACTCCCATAATGACAAAAGGCGCTTATCAGCGGTACCCCTACGTCCAGAGGATCAGTATAGGCGGTAGATAAGGAAGAAGTAATAGCGCTACTAACTTTTATTGTTGATGCTGCTGCAGAAGCTGCACGCTGTACAGTAGTCTAATTTAGTCAGGTTGGTTTGCAGCCCGTATTGGGTACTTACGTTTGTTCTCCGTATCGCGCAGCACATCATACGCCGTCCCCAGTAGATTCATCATCACGATCAGAGCACACACCCAGGCAAAGCCTATATCCAACCCATCCACTGTCCTCTCATCCTTCACCGCTGTACAGTACTCCAATTTCGTCAGCTTGGTCTGCAGCCCGTATTGGGTGGAAGTCAGGTTGTCCACGCATTGCTCGAAGCGCTGTCTGAGGGAACCTTGGTAACCAGAGCAGCGATTCAAGCAGAGACCTCTGTGGATGTGGGTGTGGTTGAAGTGGTATTTGTCTTCGGAGACGTTCTGCAAGGAGAGGTTTAAGTTAGGACGTGACAAGACTGGTAAGCGGGCGGTGGACTGGCATTTTGACAAATCTTGAAAACTGTCATAAATCAACTTGTACGCGGCTCGAATTAGAACCTTTTATTTTAAAGAGGGGTGTGAGCCTCCTAAGCCAACCTAACCGCACGTGGTACACCTTGCTAGATAACGAACTAGGTTCTGGTGAAAATATCAAACAATCTTCATAATTTACATTACGTTATTTGTTTATTTTTTTTTTCTTCTGTAATTACCACATTATTATTGTAATCAGTTATATTATTTGCGCACTACAAGCGGAAACAGTGTTAGCTTCTTTTACTCATATTTTAAATGTACTATTAATTGTAGCATAAGCTTTTTGTTTCCCAAATATATAAAAATAAAAAATAAATAATATGATAACTCAATTATTTTAAAATTATTTTCCATTACTTGACACTGGCATAAAGGTGTCCTACCCGAGATACAATTGTCATTAACAAATAATTATCATGATCATAATTTAATAGAAGTTAAGCATAATATTCTGATTGATGGTGTACTGTGCCAAAAGGGGGTGAATCTGGACATGGGACCTTTTTAGAATCACCCCCTTTCGTCAGTTTTGATAACTTAATCTTAAAAGAAAGTCGTGTTTGTTACAACACTTACAACTCGAGAACGGCTGGACCGATTTAGCTGAAAATTGGTGGAGAGGTAGCTTAGAACCAGGAGTCTAACATAGGATACCTTTTATCATTTAAACAATTTGACACATAGATTTCCACGGGGGCGAAGCAGCGGGGAGCAGCTAGTTTTGAATAAAATAAGAGAGTGTTTATAAAGAATGGATGCATATATCTTGTTTTAATATGTATCTACAATTTTGTGATTTGGACATATTTAAAGACATTTCTAAGAAAGCAATGGAACTACAATTTTGTGATATATAAGGACATACTCGTATATAAACACACTTCTAAGAAAACAGCACTAATACATATAGGTAACGTTTCGTTGGTTAGTATTATTTATTTGCAAAAAGTGAATCGGCAATACCTACTTTATTATTACCTATTTTATTATTTAACACATTGGCTGTCACAGCTTTTTATACCGACAACTTGACAGATTGACAAGAAATAGTTACCGAATGGATTAAATACTTCCAGAATCAAATAACCTGCGTCATTCCTTCTAATAAATAGGTAGGTATAGAAGGTTATGTAAGGGCCACAATTGATTGATGATGACTTTGTAATTTACGCATTGATTATATCAGCTTTACAAAAAACTATTTCGCAACAAACAATACCAAGGCCAAATGTAATCCGAGAGAAGATTCTATATAATTTAGATGATTAACCTACGCAAGAATATTACCTACCTATTGAAGCCTATAGCGTTTTCGAAACGTGTTAAAAATTCGTGATGATATCTCGAAGTAAAAAATTTTGATGTAATCCTTTTTTATTATTTGAACCAGAGTCCCCAAACACAAGCAAATGTTTTAAATGGAGGCTCCCAAATCAATTTAGGTATGTTTGTACAAAAGGTACTGCAATAAACGTTTTCAATTTTTTTTTAAATTTAATTAATAGCAAAACTACAACCGGTTGACCGAAGGATTATAAAGAAAGTTTATTAAATTTAATGGTATTTATTTTAAACTAGTTTCTGCCCGCGGATTCACACGCGTTGTTTCTAAAAAAACGTTTTAAGGTTATATCTATCTCATTTCTCATGGGAACTTATTTATGGGATATAAAAAGTAGCTTAGACGATGCTGTGTGAATTGCCCAACATTATTTATTTATTCATGTTTTATTTTAGGCTCATACCTAAGCTACATCTATGCGAAATTTACTATATAATAATCATAATAATCAGCGAAAAAGTAACAAGCATTCATCCGTCTATTTAAACATCCAAACATTCGCATTAATATTAGTGTGATTGGTCTGTAGTAAAAATCTGCTAAAAAGAATTTGGTAAGCAAGTTTTGCTTGGCTGTAAAATATAAACCATCAGCAATAATTGGTCGGTATATTAAATAACTGTTTTTGATCTGTAATGAAATAGTTGTTTGATCAGCAAAATACTTTTGTTAAGCAGAAAAAATATTGAGTTTCACTATCACAGTTAGGTTGTTTATTTATTTATGAACTTAATATACATATACCAGACCACTCAAAAAGTATTGCGAAAAAAGTTTTTATGCATGACAGACTGGCCAGTTATAATCTATTTTGAAAATATGTTTTTTTAAGTAAAATAGGTACGTACGGATTTCAAAATTTCCCACGATAAAAGTAGAATAGAAACCTTATTTTTTAAGAAGGTGTGTTAGATGAGGTAACATATTTAACATTACTTACTATAGAGCTTG
Source organism: Eupithecia abbreviata (assembly GCA_943735965.1). Taxonomy (NCBI): domain Eukaryota; kingdom Metazoa; phylum Arthropoda; class Insecta; order Lepidoptera; family Geometridae; genus Eupithecia; species Eupithecia abbreviata. Next base: position 1,095,744 of record OX030995.1, read on the forward strand.
GCATAACAGCAATTAGATCTTAATAGTCAATCGACCACACTATGAAACATATTGATATTAGTAGGTACCTATATAAAACTAGATGCAGGTAGATGCTGGATACGTCAAGCTGAAGACAGGGCCAGCAGTGGAATAACATAGGTTGATGATGAAGATAATATAAAACTAAGAGATACAGTAGTACCCACTGGCCGATGAAATACTCTCAGGGATAAGGCCGCCCTTTGATCAAGTTTATTTTTAATTTAGATATAAGATATTTTATTGATCTTAATTTCTAGTAATAAGAAGTGTTCATTTGTTCGCAAATGTAAAATTTAAAAATACGCAACATTTCGTAGAATTTAAAATAAATTTGACTAATTCACTACCTACTCAAAAGACTGCATCACCTTGGGACACCGAGGACGCCTAGGGAGGCATGCACCGGCATCAGCGAGCTGCTGGCCTTCCTGGAGGACATCGGGTGGTTAGATTAGCAACCCCCCCATCCGACACGCAAAAAAGGCCCACCGGCGGCCAACTTGCGGAAACCAGTCCAGAAACAAGTAACAAGTAAGTAAGTAACCTACTCAAAAGCTTGGTGCACGATTTTCTTAGAAAAACGCTATGTCGTTTAGCACTGAGTAAATAAATTAGTAACGAATCTATTAATAAAAAATTTGATCATTTATGAGTAAAATTACGTAGGTATAATACAATACAATACAATACAATATATGTATAAATTTATTGCACCATCAATACAAAAAAAAATATATAAAAATACTAAAGGATCTTAATACTAACTATAACTAGTGGCACAATCGGCGGCTTTATCGCTAAAAGCGATCTCTTCCAGGAAACCTTTGGATGGATAGGATCGGTACGTTTTAAAGCTGACGGTGGCGTAATTATTTAATTAATTTAACTAGGTACGTTCCAATTTCAAAATTTCCCACGATAAAAGAAACTGAAGGCTTTAAATAAGTATGTTAGATTTAAATGTCTAGTTAATTAAAAAAATATCTTATAAAAAGTAAGTCCGTTTTTGGCCATAAGTTTAGATGATGCATGTTTGTTATAATAATTAAGGGCTGTGGATTTTGTTAAATAAATAAATAAATTTAAGGTGAAATAGTAATACTTACTATGGAGTACATGTATGGCATGTACTCCATAGTACCTACATGCCATACAGTACATGTATGGCATTAGAATAGAATAGAACATGTATGGCATAAGAGCAATATGATCTATACACTCATGTACATAATTAGAGGAACGGTTCATAAATCGATACACTTGATACCTATGATCTAGGCATAGGTACCTGCGTCAACCTACGCCATGTACCTACCTATATACCTACATGTATATCTATGTAACTACGTTATGTTTTTTTGGTGTTGTTTATGCAGACAGGAACTAAGCAGATTCAAAAAAATTGTCTAGACTACAATTTTGAATACCAAAAGGCTAATCTATTTATTTTTATAAGTCTAGAAAAATTTGGTGGTTCTCAAATGTAGCTCCAAGTGAGTTGCAAAAATTATCAATAAATAAATTAAAAAAAATTGTGAACTTTGTAAAAAGATTTATTACAAAATATCAGATTATCTATATGATAAAAAAGCTTGGAACGAGTTTTGCTCCAACTCAAAATCTAACAACTCACAGATAAGCAAATCATATGTACTAGACTAGACACATAAGTTATGAACATACTAGTGGTTTCTTCTCACTTCTTCCACTGGTGGACAAAAAATTTAAGTGAATATATGATAATGAATAGTATAAAATATGACTTGTCTAAGTGCTTATTTCTAAGCCTAAAGAAATAAACTTTCATTTCATTTAATTTCATAATTTTTTTTTTCATAACTATGCAACTATTTTGAAATTGAAATACCTACGAGAACTAGAAAATATCGTTGAAAATCATTAATATGTTGTAATATTTTATTTGTTATAGGTATTTCAAATACAAGTAGAAGTAAATATATTGACAGATTGAAAGATATACAGAATCTTGCTATGCAATAATAGAAGACCTAGTAGAAGATGGCTTAGATTTTTCGTTATTTTTAATGTTGCCTCTTCTCGTTTTTCCTTTTCTATGTGGCTTTTTTTATGTTACCTTCTCTTGTCTTCTTTTATGTACCTACTTAATGTTTTAAAGCTTTGTGCCAGGCCTGTCTGAAAATCAGCGCCGCTACTAACTCCGGCTTGTAGCGGCATAATGCTGAGACAGGGACCTTTTTGGCCCCTTAGGCTCAACTCACACCAAAAGAGCGTCGAAGCGCAGCGAATCGGAGCGCAGTTTCAGTGTCATATGAATTTTAACTTTATTTTCATGACAATAAAATAAAAATAAAATAAATAAATAATGCTGGACAATTCACACAGCATTATCTAGCACCATGGTAAGCAGAGCTTGTGTTATGGGTACTAGATAACTGGTATACATAATACATTGCATATATAGATATTTTTTATTATACATAGAAAACGACCAGAACACCCGGAACAAATATCTGCAGATCGTACACACAATTGTTCCGAGGCGGGAATCGAACCCGCAACCTCCTGCGTCGCAAGCGGACCTTCGCCCACCGCGCCACATCGGTCGTCAAAACTATAGAACTATAAATAAATATGCTACTTCTAATAAATACATAGTTATTTCTAACCTATCTTATAAATGTAAGGTAGGCGATATATTTTTTGCTAAGTTCAAATGTTTTCTAGATATCAGAAGGCATAACTTCTAAAGCTCTGACGTCAGTATGTAAAAAGCGTACACGTGCAATAAAATTAAATGCGCTATCAATAAATTAATGTGTTTATGATTTTATATAATTATTTAGGTACTAGTTTCTGCTTGCGGCTTCGTACGCGTTGTTTGTATGGAAACGTTTTAAGTGATTTCTTTTCCATGGGAACTGATTTGTGTGATAATAAGTAGCCTATGTTATATTCCGGGCCTAGAGACTACCTGTACATATTTTATTCCGATCCGTTCAGTACTTTTCCGATGTTAGTTAAGAAAGAAGAAAGAAAGAAAGAAGAAAGAAAATACATTTATTGATTCACAAGTAGGTACAGCTTGTTACGAAATAATAATAATCGATAAGTAAACAAGAACATAAACAAATAAAAAAAAATTAACTACTTATGTATAATACATAAGTAGTTAATTTTTTTTTATTTATTTACATTATAAATATTATACAAGCAACAAGCGACTCCACAAAGCGAACCAATAGGTCCTGTCTCAGCATAATGTTGCTCTACTTCTCCATAAGAAGTAGAGCAACGCTAGTTAAGACACTAACGTCGGAGAAGTACCGACCTCTTTTTATTCCATTTTAATAGCCAGTTATCGAATAAGGAATTAAAAGTGTTTTTTCTTTACTAGTTGTGATAATTGGTTATGAAAGTGGACCTAAGGTTCCGAGGCGGGAATCGGATCGGCGACCGAAATGCGTCGCAGGCGGAACTTCGCCCACCGCACCGCAGAGGTCTTCGATATGGGTAGAGGTAGTCAAATTATATATTTTTTTAGTTTATTCAAAACAAATGACAAGCAATAATATAATAACACAAAAATATCTGGATTCAAACATAAACTACATAATGTGCGAGTGATATGTTAATTAGTAAAATTTAAACAACCTTATAATTTAATTCAACATTTGAAGAAATCATAAGAAAGAAAGATCGAACTATATATAATAAATAATGCTGGACAATCCACACAGCATTATCTAGCCCCATGGTAAGCAGAGCTTGTGTTATGGGTACTAGATAACTGATATACATAATACAATACAATACATTACATAGATAGATATTTTTTACTATACATAGAAAACGGCCAGATCACCCGGAACAAATATCTGCAGATCGTACACACAATTGTTCCGGGGCGAGAATCGAACCCGCAACCTCCTGCGTCGCAGGCGGACCTTCGCCCACCGCGCCACATCGGTCGTCAAAACTATACTCATCTGAAGAATGAATTTTATTTGTTATAACTGTTACAAGCGATCATGTAATGTGGCATTAGACCAAAACTCTGTTTAGCTGGTGGTTACAACGTGGATTATCCAACATTATTTATTGGTTCTCATCTGGAGCGATGAGAACCAATAAATAATGTTGGATAATTACCCGCACTTACCCGTATAACCTGCATCAGCTGCAGGTTCTCGTGTTCCAGCAGGTCGAAGGAGCCGAGGCAGAAGGCAGCCCCCCGTCTGCTGAAGCACTCCTCATAGTCGTCCAGGTGGAAGAGCCGTGGCATGTCGTAGTATTGCTCATCTGGAGATACATCATTATTTTGATTACAATACAATACAATACAAAAATTCTTTACCATAATCAAATCATTACAAAAATACATTTTTTTTGTATTATTTTTTAATAAATAAATAATTAATGCTGGACAATTCACACAGCATTATCTAGCCCCATGGTAAGCAGAGCTTGTGTTATGGGTACTAGATAACTGATATACATAATACAATAGATTACATAGATATATATTTTTTATTATACATAGAAAACGACCAGAACACCCGAAACAAATATCTGCAGATCGTACACACATTTGTTCCGAGGCGGGAATCGAAACCGCAACCTCCTGCGTCGCAGGCGGACCTTCGCCCACCGCGCCACATCGGTCGTCAGACACATTATATATTATGCGACAAGTAAATGGGCGGCCTTCCAGGCAACCTTTGGATGGATTATTTGTGCTGGTTGGTGACCTGGAAGAGATCGCTTCTAAGCGATAACTTCCAGGCAACCTTTGGATGGAAATAATTATAATGAATTTAAGAAAGGCAGGGAGTGTACCACAGTTAATCTAAATAATATGAACATAACAAGAATACTAAAATGCAAATAATAAATATTACAAACTAAATAATACACTACTTATATAAATAAATAAATAGTAATTACCAATACTCATTATTTACGTACTCTATCTTTAGAGTAGTCATGCATTTTTAGAGTTAGCGTACCAATCTGGTCAGTTTATTTACTCCTAATTCACCAAATTACTCTGCGATCACAAAGTTAAAACAGTTTAATTATTAGACAGTTTCGGTAGGATAACAATTTAGCGAATTAGACATTTTGCTGATTCTTCAGTTTCCTCCTTCGCTAGTTTTGCTAGGATGTCAGTCCGCCCCGGGTAATCAATTAATCAATATCGGTGGCCGTTTGCATTTATATTTTGAGAGTGATAAAATTCTATGTCACTATTTTTGACAGCCAGGTAAACGGCCAGAATTAATGGACTTCATTAATTTAAGGTGCGAAGGTTCCTTCCTTGAGGTGACGGATGAAATTATGGACCGAGATCCAAGATAAGCGACTCGACCTGGACAGCTTCATTCTTAGCAATTTAACATATTGTAGTAACGTTTCCTAGTATTTACACATAATATTTTAAAGTTATTATTATTTTTTAAAGAAATTAAGTTATTATTTTATTAGTTATTTTGACTTAGCAGACCCTGTATACTGACTCTACAGTACCATGGTGGCTTCGCACGTCAGTCTCAAGATTTTAGGAAAACTTACAAATAGGTCGTAAACATTTTTATTTGTTAATATTTTGGTTAAGCATTTTTAAGTGCGCTGTGCATACCGCAATGCTTCCAGATGTCATGATTGTTCGACATTTAGAACAATAATTTATTTTTCCACGTTTTGTTAGCAAAAAAAAACGCTTTAATATCATATATAAGAATTACTACGTGAAACTCGAGGGGGGTATATACTAAGAGTGGTCATCGAGGAAGGAGAAGTTAAAAATTGGGGAAAATGGGTCACGTAGTACGGGTAGGTCTCTCACTTATGGGATTGAATTAACCCTTAAATGTGTCCATAAAAAGAACGCAAGCAAAGCCGCAGACAGAAACTAGTTTGTGTAATCTACAAGGTGTATCAAAACGTAAAGATCAAGAGACCTGACGATTATCGGTTTGATGGCCATCACTTGCCTTGATAATCAGCGCAGGCAGTTTATAAGTACTTATTTAAACAAAATATTTATTAACACTTTGAGTGCTGAAAACGCACGGTATGAGTTTTCTACAAGTGACTAATAGGCGTAAATCCACACTAGCGCAGTGGCTGAGAAAATACAGATCTTTGTGACTCAGCAGAGCTGTAATATTTTTCGAACGAAACGCATGTGCGGCGCAACACAACCGCTGTGTAGAGCGGCAGCACGAATTTTTTAAGTAAAAAAAAGATCGCAGTCGTCGAAAAAAAACCGCAGTCAAAGTGTTAACACTTTGACTGCGGTTTTTTTTCGATTTATTGTTTGCACGCATTGTGTTCTAAGAAGTCCCACAGCTATTATATCTAAGCCTAATGTACTAAGCAAGGGCACGGAAGTATGAAATATTATATCTAATTAGTGCTAGGAGTAACAGTGGTAAGTTTTATTAAATAATAGTTACTATTTACCTTGATTTGTAGGATAGCATGAGATCGTAAAATGTGATATGTTAAAATATTAAATCTTTTATAAATTTAAAGATTTTTCAATTTTTTTTAAATGGAGAGTGCACTCTCCATTCGTAGGTTCCATTTATACATACATTTATCCATAAAAGTAATAATTATGACCCCATGGGGTCATAATTATTACTTTTTAAACTATCATGGTAAGAAGAACTATCACACAAAGACAAACCGAGAAGAAGGCTTTCAAGTATTGGAAACCTGGAACCCTTTTGTGAGAATGTGCAAAAACCGAAGAAGTGATGTACCAACCACGTCGCGTTCTGATACCGTCAGTGTTGTGTGTCGTGATCGAGCTGCGTTCGATAATGAAACCGATGGTAGTGTTAACGTTCGTAGCAAAAGACAAAGAATTAGGGTAGATCGGAATGTCTGCCAATGAAAACATATTTGCAGTGCCTTCAGTTATAACGTGATCATGGCCAGGGTTGGCATGATTAAAACACGTGTTTAAAACAGTGTTTAAATCAGTTTGAAATAAAACTATGTTTTATATTAAGAAAAAAACAGGGTTTAAAACTACCTTTAATTGCAAATGAATGTGTATAAATACCACAGACAGGCTGTGGTATTTATACACTGCATAGGTAACTCCCCGCCAGTAAAGTCCCACAGGGAAAGTCCCTATGTCGGCCGTCAAAAGAAAGTAATTCACTGGATTAGTGGGTACTGTACCTATTCCCCGCTCTCTAGTTCTCTACCTACCTACAACACTACATACAAGGTGTATGTAAAGTGTTTTGTATTGATTAATAATAATATTAATTTTTAATAATTAGATTAGAGGTACTGAAATATGCAACAAAAGTAAATATTTATCGTTTTGTTCATTTATACTAATGTGAATTAGGAAATAGTTTAGAAATGGATTATTTTATTATTCGCTATAATTGATTTGAAATTGATAAGTAAAAAAAACAAATAAAACAAAAAAAACACTTGATTTAAACATTTTGAACTGTTTGTTTTATAAAATATAAAAAAAACTGTTTTTTTTCCAACCCTGATCATGGCGCATGAAACTGTGCCGATATATTGGAAAACTCCAAAATCAAATCGCTATAAATGACTTTTGGGGTCTATCTTATTAACCTAGCACTATAGCTTTAGACTTTCTTGGTCGCCGTAAGTCACATTGTAAAGGAACGTCTTTTGTTTGCTTTATTCTATACAAACGGTAAGTAATTGACACCTCAAAAAACCAGTTTGTTCGACAAATACTTCTCCATCCAGGCCATAAGGTTATGGAATGCACTACCGAGTCCATTAGGAAAGCAGTGTCTTACCAGTTTTTAGCACTTTGACTGCGGTTTTTTTTCGAAGACTGCGATCTTTTTTTTAACCTAAAAAATTCGTGCTGCCGCTCTACACAGCGGTTGTGTTGCGCCGCACATGCGTTTCGTTCGAAAAATATTACGGCTGTGCTGAGTCACACAGATCTGTATTTTCTCAGCCGCTGCGCTAGTGTAGATTTACGCATATTAGTCAGAGTCACTTGTAGAAAACACATACCGTGTGATTTCAGCACACAAAGTGTTAAATCTCACGTCAAGTAGTTTTTCCTGTCTGAATATTAGTACTTACTATTTATATATATATCTAGTTAGTATATTATAAATAATGTATGTGTTTAGTCAGGTAACATATATTTGTTATTTGTTTTATAGGTTATAAGTTAGTAAAAAAGGCTGAAATTTTGGAGATGGGTCGTTCTAGGCCAGGAATAAAAAATCTTCGGATTAAATTAAACTGACCGGGGGCGTCGACCACAGGTGCGTCGACCACTGGGGGCCTAAGCCTTCGTGGCTTAGGCCCCCAGTGGTCGACGGCCCAAAACATAGGCGTTTATCTCATCAAACAATTGACATGGGCTATAAATAAACTCAAAACGTTTCCATAGAAACAATGCGTACGAAGCCGCTGGCAGAAACACGCGGAAGTTTGTAAGTATGGATGGAAGGATGTTTGTTACTCTTTCATGTAAAAACTACTGAATGGATTTTAATTTAACTTTACAATAATATAGCTTATACATCAGAATAACACATAGGCTACAATTTATAAAGATATATTGTATATTATCCAAAATATCTATCACCACGCGGGTGAAACCGCGGGGCGCAGCTAGTATAAGATACATTTATTAGGTCATAAACACTGCATAGATAGATAGATAGACGACTGATGTGGCGCGGTGGGCGAAGGTCCGCCTGCGACGCAGGAGGTTGCGGGTTCGATTCCCGCCTCGGAACAAATGTGTGTACGATCTGCAGATATTTGTTTCGGGTGTTCTGGTCGTTTTCTATGTAGGTATAATAAAAAATATCTATCTATGTAATGTATTGTATTATATATATCAGTTATCTAGTACCCATAACACAAGCTCTGCTTACCATGGGGCTAGATAATGCTGTGTGAATTGTCCAGCATAATATTTTTTTTTTATTTATTTACTTATAGAAAATTCTTTTATTGCATACTTACAAAATATAACAAACAAGACAGAATAAAGTACAAAACATGTGACAATTTGGCGGTCTTATCGCTCAAGAGCGATCTCTACCAGACAACCGTGGATGGATAGGATCGTTGGATTGTACATTGCATACAGATTTGACAATAATTTTTCAACTCAACACGCACCGCGTTGTGTCGGGCCCTGTTGCGTCAATACTGTGTTTCAACTTTCAAGCTTTATTGAGTTGTATTTATTTATTTTATTTTATACTTTTTGCACGATAAACTATATATAAAACCTATTCTAGAAAATTTCTACAAAGGTGAACTTAACCCTAAAAAGAGTTCTCTTCCAGCAAACCTTATTGGGAGAGAGAGATAAAGTGAAGAGAGAAGTGGGTATATGTGCATAAATAAAATTATAAATAGACAGAAGATTAAATTTTTACTTACTTATTCAATATACTACTAAATACTATATATACTGTTAAATTCTATACATACTACTAAATACTATAATAAAATACTAAACAAAAATACTATTTAACCTAAATTCTATACTTACATATAATAAATAAATAATAATAAATAATGCTGGACAATTCACACAGCATTATCTAGCCCCATGGTAAGCAAAGCTTGTGTTATGGGTACTAGATAACTGATATACATAATACAATACATTACATAGATAGATATTTTTTATTATACATAGAAAACAACCAGAACACCCGAAACAAATATCTGCAGATCGTACACACATTTGTTCCGAGGCGGGAATCGAACCCGCAACCTCCTGCGTCGCAGGCGGACCTTCGCCCACCGCGCCACATCAGTCGTCTAATATAATACATATACTTAATAGATACATATATTAAATACATAAAATACAACAGAATCATGAAGATAGATAATGCTCTTTGACTTTACGCTTGAAAATGGAGAGTGAGGGGCTAGCACGAATATTGTGTGGGAGTGGATTCCACATCCTGACCGATTTGACAGTAAAGGAGCCACCGCACAGTGGGACGAAACTAGGATTTGGGGACTTAGGGATTTTTCTTTGTGCCAACGGATATAGCTAATAAATCTTCACAAAAGTTGTTCTGTACAATATTTTGTAATCCGTATAATTAAGGTAGATTTTTTATTTTTTTTTGTATGGAACAAATTGAATATAATGCTAAATTTTTGCCAAGTCATGAAAGATCCCGCGTTGCAACGTTTTTTTCTTATATTTTGGTTGTACTGCTATCATTATTATTATAATTTTTGCTATCGTTTGCCTTCTCTGCCAGAAAAATAGGTTAGAATAATGACAATAAATGTAATTATTACCTTCTGACTTTTACCTAGTTCATGGCTACAGCCATATGAATCAATACATGACTTGGTAAAGGCTCGTCAATCAAGTGAGATATAAGCCAAATAAACTTTATCTCCATACAAAAAAAAATTAAAATCGTCGTATCTCCGAAAATACTGCTCCAATCGAAATTATTTACTTAACAGTTTATGATTATTACATTGAGTAGAATCAGATGCCATCTTTATAATTTCGTTAAAAGGTATTTGATTTTAAATTTTAATTAATTTTCCAATAATACATATTTGCAATTAATATTACATAATTTTTGCACGCCAAAGCTGTTTCAGCTGGTAAGTCATCGCATGGGACGTTTTAGAATAAGCATACTAACTTATAACCCGTTGACTGCAAATAAATGATTTTGTATTTTGTAAAGTACCCCTTAGTCCACTACAGGCCATTCTCAGCCCACCGTGCACCGTAGCGGCTGTGTGTCAGTGTATCCGTTTGAATAGAATTTTCCCCACAGTCGGTGCCAAGGGTTGACGTAGGCAGGTTGGAAAGTCATAATAACAGTCTATGACCGTTGGCTGGACCATAATAGTAGGTAATTGGTAGTTTAGGTAGCACCGTTGGTCGTTCGTGAATGTACCTTTTGTTGAATGACCTGCTCCGTAGATTGGCCCGTTCATTCATTATTTTGTCCTCGTTTTTTGTGGGTTTTGTATCTTTTCACTAAAGTCATTTAAAACGGGATATTTACCATGATTTGATTTTCGAGTTTTCCAATATTTCGGCACAGTTTCATGCGCCATGATCACGGAATAACTGAAGGCTGCGAGTTAGTGTTAATGATCATAACAGTTTCAAAATATTTTTTGTTTCTTTTCACCTATTTACATATATTATTAACTACCAAACGTTATAAAGAAAATTATAATTGACAAATGCAATTATGATTTAAATTATAAACTGATATCACGGAATTTATGATAAGAATGAATAAAACTGACATTATGTCGACCTCTGTGGCGCGGTGGGCAAAGGTCCGCCTACGACGCAGGAGGTTGCGGGTTCGATTCCCGCCTCGGGGCAATTGTGTGTACCTACGATCTGCAGATATTTGTTCCGGGTATTCTGGTCGTTATCTACGAGGATACTGAAGAAATTTTAAAACATCAAAAATGACTTTGTGATATCCTATATATCCCTTCTCTTTCATATTCACTCACAGCGGTAACTCCTGTTGCCCGGACTCTCATGAGACCGGTGTCCTCGGGAGCACCACACTCTCACATACCTACTCACACCACACACACACACACACACACACATATACACACACACAACACACACTAACACCACACCACACACACTACACACATAATATCTTTTTTATTTCTTTAAAGAAACATCCCTATTTATTTTGTTTGCGGAGGAAGGCACTGACTCCGCTACACAGTTTTAACTTTTGCGGCAGTCAGCCCACAACTGTACCCTACTATAAGTCTCTTGTTTCGAATAAAGATTTTTGTATTTTTTGTAAAAAATATCTATGTATGTTGTAATATGTATATCATTCATCTAGTACTGGATAATCCACACAGCATCATCTAGCCCCAAGCTAAGAAGAGCTTGTGTTGGGTACTAGATGACTGATATCATATACATAATACAATACATTACATAGATATATATTTTTATCATACATAGAAAACGACCAGAACACCCGATACAAATATCTGAGACCTTTATTGAAAACCTAGTGATAATCATCATCATCATCAGCCTTGTCGTCCGTGACTTCAACTAGTAATTAAGGTCTTTGGCTGAAAAACAGCGCTGAATATAATAATGTTCAGCACACGCTGAGCCAACCCCTATTTCGGCGCAGGGTCGGCGAGCACCTCCACAACATCGCCCCGCCCCAGTCCCGGCCCCAGGAAGACGACCGCCCATGGCGACCCCTTCCGCGGGACCTGATCGCTGCGGAACCACCATAGAGGCCTTGGGTTTATTTTAAAAAAATATATTATAAACGGAATGATGCCAAAAGTACATTGAGAATAAGGGAAAGAAAAGATTCCCACAAAACCCAAGGACCGAGGGGTCGTCACCCCTCGAGTTGACGCCGGGGTAATGAGGCGAAGCCTCGAGGCCCCTCTCTGTGCCCCCAAAGGGCCGGAAAGAAATCTATTGTGTTGGCGCAGGGTCATGGAGGTAGTCTTATTTTAATCTTAATATCACCTATTTGTGTCGTTTACCCCCATGATAAACTTCTTTGTTTGTTTATTCTATGCCTGTATTTTGTATCTGTGTCTAAATAAATATTTTTTCTATTCTATTCTATTCTATAGCAGTCCACTGCTGGAAATAGGCCTCCCCCGAATGAGCGCCAAAGCGCCCAGTCTTCAGTGATAATATTTAGGTATAAATACAGAAGTCTGTACCGGCCTTGTGTGTTCAATAAATGTAACCTAGTTCTAAATAATTACAGCTTATCATACAAAAAAATTGCAATTCGTTACAAATTTATCAATGTCTTATTATATTTTGCATGTAGCGACACCTAGATTCGATACCAAATAAAAAATATCTAGATGCTTTATAAAATAAAATATATATTAATTACTAAAATCGTAGGAAAGTTCACTCCTCTGGGGTCCAAAAGAACCCCATTTCAGTTATTTTGTGACACCTTATATTTTATCTATTTATTATTATTTTATTTTAAGACATTATTGTCCCACTGCTGGGCAAAGGCCTCCCTTTCCTCCTTCTTTATATTTTATATGCTGATCAAAAATGTTTGATGACCTCTGTGGCGCGGTGGGCGAAGGTCCGACGCAGGAGGTTGCGGGTTCGATTCCCGCCTCGGAACAATTGTGTGTACGATCTGCAGATATTTGATCTGGGTGTTCTGGTTGTTTTCTATGTATAATAAAAAAATATCTATCTATATAATATATTGTATTATATATATCAGTTATCTAGTACCCATAACACAAGCTCTGCTTACCATGGGGCTAGATAACGCTGTGTGAATTGTCCAGCATTATTTATTATTATTAAAAATTGCTAAGCCCAAAAAGACCTTATTATAATTAGGTAAAATTCTTTTTCACTTACCGGAAAATTCGTACCCACTGACAGCCACTAAGGTGACGACTAAAAACGTCACCAACCATTGCGTATCCATTTCTCTCACTGTTCACTCCACCAACAACAAAACAGTCAATGTATTGCAAAATGTCTGAAAAACTCCACCAAACGAAATAACTTAGTTTCTCCACCTTTTTAATATTTTTAGAACCAGTTATTATTCCATAACTTTATTTATATTTATTTAATATGTATATTTTAAATTACATTTTCTTTGATTTAATGGTTTTTTTAATATAACATGTTATTATCAAAATAGCAATATTTGGAAAACTAAATATATTAATCTTTTTCAGATAAAATAATTACAATTATTTATTATTAATGAACAAGATATATTAATCAGTCCGAGTCTCGGAACGTCTTGAACAAACAGTGTCACGCGCCTCAATGCCGCATTTGGCAAGAAAAGGTCGTTTTGTTTCGAATAGAAATTATAAAAAATACTACATCTAGACAAATAATTTGGACGTTAGGCCTTTACACAAATGGTTTGGTTCTCAATCGTAAACAACGTTTAGTTTTGATTGTTTTAGATATGTATTTGCAAATAGCTAATCCAATAGCAAATATACTTAATTCGGTCTCCACGGAAGACCAGCGCTATGATACGATCTGCTCTACCATAGCACATGCTGAGTGGAGACCGATTTTGTCAGTCTCTGTCGTCTGTTAATCTAAGTTTAGTTTATAAGAGTCTCTGTTCTGTTCTGATATAATAAAAATCTTTCTTTTTATCTTTCTCTCTAATCTTCTTACTTACTTTTAATAAATAAATAAATAATGCTGGACAATTCACACAGCATTATCTAGCCCCACATGGTAAGCAGAGCTTGTGTTATGGGTACTAGATAACTGATATACATAATATACAATACATTACATAGATATTATTATTAAATAATTTTCAAAACGAAGTTAATAATACCTCTAATAGTCTTTGTTATTTGTATACGTAAACTGAATTTATAGTGTTAATTTAGTCTCTATTATTATTTTTGTTTCATTTCATAGAGTATATAAATAAGAATTAATAAAATAATAATAAATCTTCGCTTTTCATCGAATTTCTTAGTTTTTACACAGTTTTTATTGTTCGTATATGAAATTACAGGTTTCTGCCCGCAGATTCGCTCGCATTATTTCTATGAATAGTTGCAAGGTTATTTAATTCCCAATGGGAACAGTTTCATGGGATGAAAGTTGTTTATGTTTGATTCCAGGCATAGAGCTACATCAGCCATCATCATCATCATCGTCAGCCTATAGCAATCCACTGTTGGACATAGGCCTCCCCCAATGAGCGCCATAGCACCCTGTCTTCAGCTTGCCGCATCCAGCATCTACCTGCAGTCTTTCGCAGGTCGTCATCCCACCTGCTCGGAGGGCGTCCTACACTACGTTTACCGAGTCGTGGTCTCCACTCAAGAACAAGTTTACCCCAGCGGCCGTCGGTTCTTCGCGTGATATGGCCGGCCCACTGCCATTTCAGCTTGCTAATTCTCAGAACTATGTCGATAACTTTGGTTCTCTGTCGGATGTATTCGTTACGAATCCTATCCTTCAGAGATACTCCGAGCATAGCTCTTTCTTTGACTTTGAACTGGTGGACCAGCCCTATCGGGCAAGACTTGGCTCGCTCATAGATCGTAAGGGAAAAACTTAGATTCGAGGGAAATGTTTTCCCCTGTTTTCTTGTTTTACTAGCACCAGTTCAAGGCCTTCTCTATGTTGTTCTATCTAATTATTTTTATAATGTCAATGCTGCAAACGTAACTGTCGCTGTCATGTCAAAGTGCAAAAAACTACTCAAAATCACTCGAAAACTATCATCGAGTTTGTAAGAAACGATGGGGTCGTGGTCATTCTACGAAAAGTAGAAAACCATTAATAGTAAATAACAATTTTTTTTTTTTTGTTTTTTTTTTTCCAACTTAAAGATATTGTTACATAAAAAAGCTTAAAAATAACACGAAGGAAACCACAAAGGTTTGTATAGATGTGTTATTAGCTGAGAGTCAGCTGAATAAAATCTCATAAGTTTGACAATAAAGTTATTCAATTTCAGGCAATAAGATTATTTCGGAACTTTCTTGAAATATCCTCTTGATGCGCATAGCACATATTGAACACTGTGAATGCAATTTTATTTTGTGCAAAACACAGATTCCCACTGTTAACCACACATACATAAAAACAAATACGCAAAAACAAACACACAGTATTGCGTACACACACGCATAGATACATACACAGATCTCACTGGCTGAACCGATTATACAATAAATTTAAAATTATATGTTTTCACCAATTGAAAGAAAGAAAGAAAATATTTTTATTCACCTTAAAACTACTATACACAACAAACTTAAACTACGCAAAATTATTACTACTTGATAGTTTATTATTAGATAAAGTAAATAGTGTTAATGATTGTAAAATGGGACTGGTATATTAGCTAAGCGAATAAAGTCATTAAAAAAAATATATAATTAAAAAAAGTTGATAGTTGACTAATTTATTCATTTTATGGAAGGCCTACAGCATAAATACATACAAACAAAATAAGTAACATTAACATAGCAACAAAAAAGCTAATAAGTGGTCGTCACGGCTAAATGACAGTATGAAAATAAAATACGCTATGCAATTAGATTAGAAGAAAAAAAAATAGGTGGGGAAGTCCGTTCAGTAGTTTTGGCGTGAAAAAGTAACCATCCATCCATATAAACATCCAAACTTACGCATTTGACGACCGATGTGGCGCGGTGGTCCGCCTGCAACGCAGAAGGTTGCGGGATCGATTCCCGCCTCGGAACAAATGTGTGTACGATCTGCAGATATTTGTTCCGGTTGTTCTGGTCGTTTTCTATGTATAATAAAAAAAATATCTATCTATGTAATGTATTGTATTATGTATATCAGTTATCTAGTACCCATAACACAAGCTCTGCTTACCTTGGCGCTAGATAATGCTGTGTGAGTTGTCCAGCATTATTTATTATTTTATTTTTATTTATTTATTTATAATATTGTGATAAAATTTCGCAAATAAGCGTTGTATCAATTTTTTTAGTAACTAACAAGAAAGACGCTGCAGGCGTAATGACCTCAACTCTTCAAGTTCACTGTCAGACACAAACGACTGACTTCAAGGCACTCAAGTTAAATTGATTTTGCTCATAAAATCAACTATACAGCCCATACTCGTAACAACGAAGATCGAACTTTTTGATTCGTTTTCGTGTTAACGCGTTTTTATGGAACTGATATAAGACTTGGTTTTGCACGAAAACGAAAGGAAATTTTGATTTTCGTTTTCTTAGTAGACCCCCAGGGTGAAACAAACGGACGTTACATGGAGGGTAAGTTACTGAAATATTCAAGAGAAGATAAATAAAATAAATAATAATAAATAAATAATGCTGGACAATTCACACAGCATTATCTAGCCCCATGGTAAGTAGAGCTTGTGTTATGGGTACTAGATAACTGATATACATAATACAATATATTACATAGATATATATTTTTTATTATACATAGTAAACGACCAGAACACCCGAAACAAATATCTGCAGATCGTACACACATTTGTTCCGAGGCGGGAATCGAACCCACAACCTCCTGCGTCGCAGGCGGACCTTCGCCCACCGCGCCACATCGGTCGTCAATGTTGAAAAAAAAAAGATGTTTTAACAACGTAAAGTATACGTAAAGTTTTATAAAAAAACATTTTGTTCCTGTGTCCAAATAAATGTATTTTTCACTAAATCATGGAAAATATCCCGTTTTAAATGACTGGTGTTAATAACCATTATAGTTTCAAAAGTTTTATATTGTTTTTTATATTCTATTTGCAATCTTACTGACGTAATTCAATGATATTATATATACGTTGTACCGAAGTCTGCCTAACAAGGCGAAAATCAGGTACGTGCCTGAATTGAACTCAGTCCGTCTTGCTCCTGGCCGCGACGCGGACGTACGTTGAAGCGGGATTTTGGAGTATGAAAAATATTAAAATGCCATGTTGCGCGTTTAGAAAGTCCATTACTTACTATGGGACGGTTGTGAAAAGCAAGAAGGATGTGTCTTTTTATGTCTTCTATTTGTTTTGTACTGTTTAAAATGGAAAATCATAAATAAATTTAATTTTACTCAAAAAACAATACCGCGCGGTTGCCGCTTTGCCACCTACACGAACGAGACAAGTAATTCGTGCGTTGCGTTTATGAGTGACAGAGATAAGGCCATGCGGCGTTGTATGTTCGAACGTCGACGCTAGGTATGTAGCTATAGTAAAATATCGCAATGTTTTTATTTCTTTACAATGAGTATGACGTCTCTATATGTAAAATCTCTTTGACGTAATTCATATGATTGTAATCGGTGTCCCAAAAATACAGATGTTTTATTTATTAGACTTTAGTGGAACTCGCGAATAAGGCCATTTATTATATAATATGTAATGGCGGATTAATAATTTCAAAATTCTCGGAATGCTTACTGCATTCACAGAATTTACAACTTTTCTACTTAATTATTTAATTAAAATAGGTACGTAATAGCGTTAGTAAGTAGTAGAAAGTAATTAGCGTAAAATATTGAGTAATATTATTAGCTGTCTCGAATATTTTACGTATATCGTGCCCTCCATATAAATATACTAGTTTCTGCCCGCGGCTTCGCACGCGTTGTTTCTATGGAAACGTTTAAGATTATTTATATCATATGGGAACTGATTTATGGGAATAAAAAATTGCAAATGCAAAATTTCAACAAACATCCATCCATACATACAAACTTTCACGTTTATAATATTAGTAGGATTATTTTATATAATACTAGCTGCGCCCCGCGGCTTCGCATGTGACCATAGCCCAGTTTCTTTGCAATCCACAAAACCACAGGTTGATAAATAACTTTATTTCCGGTAACGACCGACAGACCGCGTGCCGATAGACCGGTCTTTGTTTTAATAATTTTGGCGGGAAGTTGGATTTACCTTAAAAAATTACTTTAATTTACCTTACCGGTTATACACAGGTACTTATTATATACAGGGTGAAAAAATCAATGGGCCCTGAAGGGAAACCACTTTTAAAAAAATGGTATGTAGTGTAAGTATATTTGTAATGCAATTAAATAAAACCAAATCTCATCAAGAAGGCTTACTACTCCATAAATGATGATTATCTCAATGATGTTAATGCTTGGCCAGATGTCGCTCAGTTTCGCACCGACAATTATTTAGTATGTAAGTAATTTGGAATGTATCGAATCATATTATATTTAGACTTACATAGGCAAATAACCATGTGTTAGACACAAAAGATATATGAACATACTAGAGGTTTCTTTTCACTTCTTCCACTAGTGGACAAAAAATTTAAGTGAACGGTAAAATAACCTTATTTGATAATAATTTATAATATAAAGTATGACTTGTCTAAGTGCTTATTTTATAAGCCTAAAGAAATAAAATATATTGAATTTTGAATTTTTTGAATGTAGGTACCTATTTATGTAGTGTAAGTATTGTTTTGCTTTTTTGATCTATATAATTTATTAAAATACCACCGTCTATATTGTTCCTTCACGTCTAGTTCATCCTAAGGTTGCTTGGAAGAGATTCTATTGTTTATTTCTGTATTGTTTTCTGTTTTGTGTGGTATAATAAAGTGTTTTCTATCGATCTACAGATTATTTTACTTAGAGGAAACATTACTTTATTTTATGGAAAAGAACAAAGCTTGCGGTTTTGTTACATATTTTAGTCATTATAATTTCATGTGTACCATGTATTTACCTTCCTTATTTTACTCATACTTGTTCATATGAAAAACGTCAACAATGGCAATTTGCTGAGGTTCTTCTTAGTAACCAGTAAATAAATACAAACTGTGCCTAAAAATTAAATAAGTGAAAACATCATCATCATCATCAGCCTAATAGCAGTCCACTGCTGGACAAAGGCCTCCCCTAATGAGCGTCATAGCACCCTGTCTTCAGCTTGCCGCATCCAGCATCTGCCTGCAGTCCTTCGCAGGTCGTCATACCTGGCCGGAGGACGTCCTACACTACGTTTGACGAGTCGCGGTCTCCACTTTAGAACACGTTTACCCCATCGGTTGTCGGTTCTTTGCGAGATAATATGGTATAATAAGTGAAATAGTCGCGCGCTATGTGCGCCTATATCCATCTGTGGATTGCTATAGGCTGATGATGATGATGAAGTGAAATAGTTAGGATTTACCCTACGCAGATCCGCCGGAACAAATAACAAATAGGTTATATGTGGTCAGAGCCTACGTCAACTAATGTTAATATTATCTGAGTAACAATTCTGTGCGTGATATGCCCGTGTGTGTATCAGCGAGATTTTATCCAGAACATGATACTATCGATTAGTAGAATAAAAAAGCTAGTGTTTCTTTTTTGAATTTTTATCTGGTTCGATTCCCGGCTGATTCAAGCGAATTTTAGATCATTGAACGCAGTTTTGTTAATTTTTAAAAATAAGGGAATATTTCCTCAAAGTTAAATATTTTAAAGTGTCCCTTCATTTGCCCATTGATTTTTTACACCCTGTATGTATCTATCTATCTTTTTCCTAAAAATACTAAAGACATTAACAATTACTACACAATAGCAAAATACAATTGTTATTTTCTTTCGTTAATGAATGGTTTATAACTACATGTATTTAATATTGGGTTTATTATGTTGCTCACTTAATGAATGGTTTATAACTACATGTATTTAATATTGGGTTTATTATGTTGCTCACTTAATGAGTGGTTTATAACTACATGTATTTAATATTGGGTTTATTATGTTGCTCACTTAATGAATGGTTTATAACTACATGTATTTAATATTGGGTTTATTATGTTGCTCACTTAATGAGTGGTTTATAACTACATGTATTTAATATTGGGTTTATTATGTTGCTCACTTAATGAATGGTTTATAACTACATGTATTTAATATTGGGTTTATTATGTTGCTCACTTAATGAGTGGTTTATAACTACATGTATTTAATATTGGGTTTATTATGTTGATCACTTAATGATTGGTTTATAACTACATGTATTGAATATTGGGTTTATTATGTTGCTCACTTAATGAGTGGTTTATAACTACATGTATTTAATATTGGGTTTATTATGTTGATCACTTAATGAATGGTTTATAACTACATGTATTTAATATTGGGTTTATTATGTTGCTCACTTAATGAGTGGTTTATAACTATATGTTTTTAATATTGGGTTTATTATGTTGCTCACTTAATGAGTGGTTTATAACTACATGTATTTAATATTGGGTTTATTATGTTGCTCACTTAATGTGTGGTTTATAACTACATGTATTTAATATTGGGTTTATTATGTTGATCACTTAATGAATGGTTTATAACTACATGTATTTAATATTGGGTTTATTATGTTGCTCACTTAATGAGTGGTTTATAACTACATGTATTTAATATTGGGTTTATTATGTTGATCACTTAATGAATGGTTTATAACTACATGTATTTAATATTGGGTTTATTATGTTGCTCACTTAATGAGTGGTTTATAACTACATGTATTTAATATTTGGTTTATTATGTTGATCACTTAATGAATGGTTTATAACTACATGTATTTAATATTGGGTTTATTATGTTGCTCACTTAATGAGTGGTACACATTGACTTCTGAAATCACACGGTATGTGTTTTCTACAAGTGACTAATATGCGTAAATCCACACTAGCGCAGCGGCTGAGAAAATACAGGTCTTTGTGACTCAGCACAGCCGTAATATTTTTCGAACGAAAAGCATGTGCGGCGCAACACAACCGCTGTGTAGAGCGGCAGCACGAATTTTTTAGGTTAAAAAAAAAGATCGCAGTCGTCGAAAAAAAATCGCATTCAAAGTGTTAATGACCAGAAACACCGTTAGCACGTTCACTCTCATATTATAAATGCGTGAGTTCGTTTGGATGTTTGTTACCTCTTCACGCCAAAGCTACTGAACGGATCGAGCTGAAATTTTGTAGTTCTATACTTGAAAAAGTAATATGTGGCCACTTTTTATATCGGAAAAATGTGTATAAAGACGCGGGCAGAAGTGAAGATAATATTAAAATGCTTCCAATGCTGACCCACCACCTCCCCTACATTATCATCATCATCATGAGCCTATAGCAGTCCACTGCTGGACATAGGCCTCCTCCAATGAGCGCCATAGCGCCCTGTCTTCTTGGGTGGAGTGCTGGGTGTCGTAGGAGGCGACTAAGGGACATACACCGGGGGGCACACTCCTATACTACGATCCCCAACCCGCATGCCCAGCCTGGGGATTATGGGCATTCCCCCAGATAAACCTCCACCACGCAACCTCCCAATACGGTGGTTGTCTATTTTTCAAAATCATTTTTGGCTTGGCAGAACTGATTATCCCAGTACGGATTTAAGATAATGAGAAGGAAGCTTGCTGCCTCTCTTCTGGTGTCTTTAGTCGGCTCTTTCGCCATCGATTCGGTCGATTCCTCTCCTTCTTCTCGTCACGGCCAAAATTATACTGAAATAGGTAGGTGAACGAAGCTGCCGGCAGAAGAGAGTCAATAATAAAATTATGGTTCGTGGAATTCCGTTAACTTTACAATAATTGTGTTTGTGAAGGCCATCGCGTCACATCCAATCAGGGTAAATTGGTTGCCGTCATCGGTGTTATTGCAATTTTAAAAAAAACATTTACTTGTTTATTTTTTGTAATTGACTTGTTTTTTTTTCTATTTTTATTTTTTTACCAACTTAAAATAATGTTACTATAAATCTTAATAATAGCAATAACAAAACCACAAAGTTTCTCTCCCTATATTTAAACATATGGTCTATGAACACTTTCTTTCTTCGACTACAAATAGTAAATATTTTATGTATAATAGTGTCTATAATCAGTTTTTATTTCCATGAACGTATAAACAAGTATTTATGTATTTGTACATGTTTTGTATTGTATATTTATATACAACATTTGTCTATAATACGCCACCGTCTATACCTATACTATAGCTACTTGTCCATCCAAAGGTTGCCAGGAAGAAATCGCTCTTAGCGATAAGGCTGCCCATTGTGCTTCTGTATCTTTGTTTGTTTTTTCTTTGTGATTGATGTGCAATAAAGCGTTTTTGTATGGTATTGTAAAGGAGTATTATTTATTAGCGAGTCAGCTGAGTAATTATCACATAGGTATGAAATGAAATGGAATGAAATTGAATGAAATGAAATGAAAAGGTTTATTTGACACGACACATTACAAATAGTACATTTTAAAAACATGAAGGATAATTAAGAACTAGGCAAAAACTTATTACTAAAATAATAGAGGTGAAACAGTTATATACTTAAAAAATACAAAACAAAGAGAAAACAAAATATCCCCAAATTATTACAGAGCTCAAAAATTAATAATTTAAAAAAATCTAGGTACCCAACCAAGAACCTCCACAACCTGCCTGGCAAACCATTTGGTGTCGAGTCGAAAAGGTGTCAACTCAGAACGTTGCTGGGTAGATCAATATACCAATATTTATTATCTGTTTTATTGTGACAAATTATTATAAATTAATTTATAATAATTTGTTACAAATACCGGCTCCATCTATCCTGCAGAACTTCCCAGTGGTTACGGTCACGCCAGGATGCTCTTCATCATCCGCTGCAGAGGAATGTCCATGAGTAGGGTCACAGGCATCGCCAGCAGGTATGTGAAGGTCAAGGTAGCCAGGAAGTCCACTATCTGGAAAGGGTTTACTGTGTCAGTTATTAAGTTCTGTTAATTTAGTTCTCTATCTTAAAAGGTAGACTTACTTAATGCCTATATCCTAAGTATAGATGGATGGATGTTTGTTACTCTTTCACGTAAAAACTACTGAATGGATTCTAATGAGACTTTATAATATACAATATATCTTTATGAATTTTAGCCTATGTGTTATTCTAATATGTAAGCTATATTATTGTGAAGTTTCATCAAAATCTATTCATTAGTTTTTGCGTGAAAGAGTAATAAACATCCATCCATACTTAGGTACAAACTTTCGCGTTTATAATGTTAGTAGGATTTGTTTGTCTTCAGCAGTATTTAGTTCATGGTCATTTCATTCATTGGTGACTAGTAACACAGGTTTTAAAACCTATCGCTGGCACCAGTCTCTCACAAACAGCACCGCCATCCGAAATTAAAAAAAAAAAGATTATAAACGGAATGATGCCAAAAAAAAACATTGAGAATAAGGGAAAGAAAACATTCCCACAAAACCCAGGACTGAGGGGTCACCCCTCGAGTTGACGCCGGGGTAATGAGGCCAAGCCTCGAGGCCTTTCTCTGTGCCCCCACCAGGGCCAGAAAAAAATCTATTGATCTCACAAACAGTATCTACTGCACTACACATTGCAGAACAATTATGTACCTGTATGATAACCTTTTTTTTTTGTGAAGAGAAAATAAATGATTCTTTTATTTATTTATTATTCATGTCACATTTAGCGCCTACTACTTGCGCAAGAGCAATACGTTTTGCCATAATATAGTTTTTACCTGCAGAATGGTGCTCGACTTTGTCACTATCGTCATGAATACGACCGATGTGGCGCGGTGGGCGAAGGTCCGCCTGCGACGCAGAAGGTTGCGGGTTCGATTCTCGCCTCGGAACAATTGTGTGTATGATCTGCAGATATTTGTTCCGGGTGTTCTGGTCGTTTTCTATGTATAATAAAAAATATCTATCTATGTAATGTAATTGTATTATGTATATCAGTCATCTAGTACCCATAACACAAGCTCTGCTTAGCTTGGAGCTAGATGATGCTGTGTGAATTGTCCAGCATTATTTATTTAAGAAAACTACACTCAAATGTAACTAACGATTTACAATATTAAATATTTCGTACACACTACCATCATGAATTTAAGAAAACTACGAGTACCTACACTAAAATTTTACTTACGAATTACAAAGGACACTTAGAGCACTCACGCCGCCCCGGGTTTCACAAAAATAATAATTAATACATTGCTTTATGTACTTTCATTAAAATAATATAATAATTAATGCATTGTTTTTATGTACTTTCATTAATATAATAATTAATACATGTAAACTACACGATTTATGCGATGCAAGCCTGAATACTGTCAGCCAGTTTGTTTTTTTTCGAACTCTTCAACTATTATTACCGTTATATTTCAGCCAATTTAAAAGAAACTTAAGAGAAATTATGCTTAAGCCTTTCACATAAATAAATTTCAATAGATTTCTTTCCGGCCCTGGTGGGGGCACAGAGAGGGGCCTCGAGGCTTGGCCTCATTACCCCGGCGCACAGTGTTCCATATGACCAAAAAAAATTCCCTAGACTGTTTTCAGCATTAATCGATCAACGAATGCATTTTAAATGCAAGAGTAGAACACCCAGGTGTCTATTGTCAATACTTTTTTTTATAAAAAATCATGAACTTTAGGTGACCTTGACGATGAAAATTTTTAAAAAAATTCTGTAATCGTCAATGTCCAAGATATTTTTATAAGATAAATATAATCTGATAATAGATCCTTAGGAGCATTTTTTCCAATTTTTTTTTTTTTTTAAATAACCTCTGGATACTGAGTAATTATTATTTTTTCAGATTTTATGTTTTATTTTTTTTCTCCCTAAAAACTCAAAAGTGCGGCTTGTGACTAGCACAGAAAGATTGCTATTAAAAAGGCCTATCAGTGGTATAAATACCAGTATGCACTTTTGCGGCTTTTGGGAGAAATATGCAATTAAATTCTAAGGTCAAATTATACAGAATAGGGTTGTCGCTAAAAGGTCAATTTTTAGTTGTGAGTTATTACTTACTCTTTATGATAAAACAATATAATATATAATAGTGCTACATGATAAAACTATATAAGTGAAGTTCTAAGGTCAAATTATACAATAGAGGGTTGTCGCTCAAAGGAAAATTTTTAGTTGTGACTCTATAATTAAAATTAAATTAAATTTTTATTTCTTTATGCTTACAAAATAAGCACTAAGACAAGTAAAATTTTATACTTTTAATAATTATTAAATTACATTATTTTAATTTTAATGTTCACTTCAATTTTTTGTCAATTAGTGGAAGAAGTGATAAAGAAACCACTTGTATTTTCATATAACCTATGTCTATATATATATATATAGGTATATATATATATACATACTAGTTGTTAGGTGTGCGCGAGCTGCAAGCAGCTCGCGGCGGTTATGTATAACAGTTATTTTTTATTAAGAACCCCTTTTCGTAACCTTTGATTGTTTTGTTTGAAATCGATATACATAAGAAAATTTTGCGATGAAAAAATGTCAGCAATCTTGGATTTGGAAATGGACATCGTTTTCGTAATCTACGAGTTTGAGTTATTCGAAAACGATAACCATATTATGTAGGTGCCCGTCTCAAAGCGAGTATAAACTGCGATATAGAGATGTCAGCCATCTTGAATTTGGAAATGGAAATTTTTTTCGTAGTCGACGTATGCGAGTTGATCGAAAACGATACCTATATTAGTGCGTGTGCCATCACACAGCGCGGCTCGCTTCGCTCGCCTTGCTGTATGGCGGTAGTCGCATTGGCGCACGACTCTGCTCCTGCTGCCACACAGCAAGGCTCGGTTCGCTTCACTCACCGCAATTTGCCGTCATGAAATTCGTAATCCTCACCCCCAAGTTAGTCAAAAACGATACCCATATCAGATTTTTTGGTTGGGGGAGGGGGTAGAGGGGGGCTGGGGGCGTTGGGGGTCACAGCACGGCTCGCTTCGCTCGCCGCAATGCTCCCCCGGGTTATAGTTGAGAGGGTCTTGGGGGGTCATGAGGGGGCTCACAGCAAAGCAGCTTCCCCTTGGTCGCTTCGAATTCGAAATCCTCACCCCCAAGTTAGTCAAAAACGATACCCATATCAGATTTTTTGGTTGGGGGAGGGGGTACAGGGGGGGGGGTGGTGTATGGGGGCCTAGACCTATTGCCCTTGACCTAGTTCACGATACGCACGACAG
This sequence comes from Eupithecia abbreviata, assembly GCA_943735965.1. NCBI lineage: Eukaryota > Metazoa > Arthropoda > Insecta > Lepidoptera > Geometridae > Eupithecia > Eupithecia abbreviata. Next base: position 1,122,285 of record OX030995.1, read on the forward strand.
TTGCAATGTTCGCTGCGCGCGAGCTGTTGCGCCGTGCCGCCACGCGCGCCGCGCCGCCCTGTATTGTCTTTGTGATTATGTGACGCGATTGATTCACAATGGCGTATCGATCGATACACTAACATTGAATACACCGAAATGGTGCGTGTGTATGCTAGGTGTGGTGATAATGTATCTGAAGCTTGCTGTGAGTTCGCGAGACGAAGTGCGTGAATATCTCAACCATGAATAACAGGGCCGAATGGAGAGGCCGCGGCGGGCCTGTCGCGTCGCCTGGTCTCCTCGTTCGCCGGATATTAGGCCACTGGATTTTTATTTGTGTTTTCATTCAAGCCATGGTGTACAAAGGTGGTGCATTAGAAAGCCGGGAAGCACTAGTTTTCAAAATAACCTGGAAATTCGACCAAATCAAAATGAACCCCCAGGTACTATCCAGGGACTGTGTGTGGGTTGTGATTGGTTGGTGATTATTTTGAACGCTTTGCACGTGATAGTCATCGTCACTCCCGTGACTTGAGTTTGAGAGGTGATAATTTGAAAAAGGCTAGTGAATTTTCAATAGTTAAATTATGGTAAATAGACTGATTCCTTTTTTTAAATACGCCTACATTAAAAAATAGTTTACAATTAATTTATCTTCAAAGCGCGCTTGCGGCCGACGAGTATGTAGGTTATAGGTACATCTACGCGATCGGTAGACATAGTAAATGTTCGACCGCGCGCTTCTTTTGATGCGATTGATTACGAATTATGTTCATGTTATTTACTTTTTTATTTTATAATGAAGCCAGTCCTAAGCCTGGATAAGTATGAAGGAATTTTGGATTCAATGTACAAACATGTACCTAAAGATTCTAGAACCTTTGAAACACTAACCTAGGTAGGAGGGTTGATACTTTTTGATATTCTTTCTGCTTCGCGGTCAACGCTATGTAGTATGTACTCGTAGCACGTCACTCAGCCGGGCGTGCGATTGCGTAGCACTCAGCTGACTGCACACACTTACGCTTTGCCAGAATCGTATAAATGAAACGTAGGTATTAACGAAACATAGAGCTAACAATTATTGAATTTCCCAATAAAACTTTAAAAAAAAATCTTGTGATGTATTCCGTTTTGGCAAAAGTCACAGAACAAAAGTTGTTAGTCTGGATGTACCTAAGTCGCCTTTAAGAGGTTATTGATTAGTTACCTATAACCCTGTATTACTATATCATGTATCAGCACGGGGTTTTAGCTTAAGCAATCCCAACAAAAAACATAAAAGTAAAATGAGAGCCAAGTTCAATATTGTGATATATGCCTTGGTTTTTGACTTCAACAACAAAAGACGGCAAAAGCTTTAAATGGGTGCGAAGTTCAATGGTCAGTCCTGAAATTTATTTATAACAACATAAAATATTTTATAAATAATTTCTTCTGATAAGTTAGGATAATATTTGAAGCCCAAGGTCTGACTTGGCTGGTTTTCATGTTCGAATAATTATAATAAAATATTATAGCCTTCGCAAGTTCTAAAGCCGCAAGTTCTTATTTTATTCTTCAGAAAATTTGGCTTACCGGTAGAAACTAGCCATCGAACATAGGGCTGTTACATGACTATTTTAGTAGGTACTTAATAAAAAATTTGTATATGAGAACTAGCCAAGTCAGACCTCAGGCTTCAATATGTTATCCTAAGTTATGAGAGGAAATGATATTTACATATATTTTAAGTTGTTATAAAATATTATATAGTATTATAAATAAATTTCAAGATTGATTGAACTTGGCACCCAAAAAAAATCCAAACTGAATAAAATGAAAGGTCAAGTTGGGTGACAACCCTAACACCATATTTTGAAATTCAATTTCTCCTAAAAGCCGCAATGTTGAAACGAGGTATTTTCACTAGTAATAAGCCTTGTTAAAACCAATCTTTCTATGCTATTCACAAGCCGCACTTTTGAGTTTTTAGGGAGAAAAAAAATAAAATCGAAAAACTGAAAAAAATAAGATTACTCGTTATACAGAGGTGATTTTCAAAAAATAAAAACTGTAAAAAATGCGCCTAAAGATACTTCGCGAGATTAAATTTATCTCAAAAAAATATCTTGGACATTGACGTTTACAGAATTTTTTAAAGATTTTTCTAGGTCGAGGTCACCTAAAGTTCATTATTTTTTATAAAAAAAAGTATTGGCAATAGACACGTGGGTGTTCTACTCTTGCATTTAAAATGCATTCGTTGATCGATTAATGCTGAAAACAGCATAGGGAAATTTTTTTGGTCATATGGAACACTGTGCGGCGTCAACTCGAGGGGTGACGACCCCTCGGTCCTTTGGTATTGTGGGAATACTTTTTGTTTTGCCGCATTTGGTTTATCTTAAATTTTTGTTTTTTTTTTCTCATAAATCACTGCGCCTATTTAGTATAGCCGTATGAGAATCCATTCGCTAATTTTTAGGGATCCGTACCCAAAGGGTAAAACGGGACCCTCTTACTGAGACTCCGCTGTCAGTCTATCAGTCTGTCCGTCTGTCACCAGGCATGTATCTCATGAACCATGATAGGTAGATAGTTGAAATTTTCACAGATGATGTATTTCTGTTGCCGCTAAAAACAGAATTAAATAAAAATCTAAGGGGGCCCCCCTTAGATTTTTATTTAATTCTGTTTTCCTAAAACAAACGTGATTTCTTTGCTCGTTTTTATAGATATATACGCAGTCTTTCGTGCGCGAGTCCTACTCGCACTTGGCCCGTTTTATTGAGTTATGGCGTTCAGACTGACATAGGTACGCGGCAGGGTTTTATAAGTACCTAACTCATAAGTGATAATTTGACTTCACCTGATAGAGCTAACTCACCGTGTCAAGAGTGGAGGTGGCGTACAGAGCCGGCCTGGATGCTGCGAAGATGAGATTGATGCACCAGTGCAGCATCATGACCGACAGAGACATGCGGCCCAGGGGGTACCAGCCGCGCCAGCCGAACACCTTGTGGAGGTATCGGAATCAAAACAGAATTAAATAAAAATCTAAGGGGGCCCCCCTTAGATTTTTATTTAATTCTGTTTTCCTAAAACAAACGTGATTTCTTTGCTCGTTTTTATAGATATATACGCAGCCTTTCGTGCGCGAGTCCTACTCGCACTTGGCCCGTTTTATTGAGTTATGGCGTTCAGACTGACATAGGTACGCGGCAGGGTTTTATAAGTACCTAACTCATAAGTGATAATTTGACTTCACCTGATAGAGCTAACTCACCGTGTCAAGAGTGGAGGTGGCGTACAGAGCCGGCCTGGATGCTGTGAAGATGAGATTGATGCACCAGTGCAGCATCATGACCGACAGAGACATGCGGCCCAGGGGGTACCAGCCGCGCCAGCCGAACACCTTGTGGAGGTATCCTGGGGGAGATAGAAATTATACAGTCGTTGTTATAATAAATAAATAAAAAAATAATATAAAATCTCTTTATTTCGGATCCATGGATCCATATTTGGTTAGTAAACACAAAAATATAATTATAGAGGGTTCATCATCAGCCTATAGCAGTTCACTGCTGGACATAGGCCTCCCCCAATGAGCGCCACAGCGCCCTGTCTTCAGCTTGCCGCATCCAGCATCTACCTGTAGTCTTTCGCAGGTCGTCATCCCACCTGGTCGGAGGGCGTCCTACACTACGGTGTACCGAGTCGTGGTCTCCACTCAAGAACACGTTTGCCCCAGCCAGCGGCGTCGGATCTTCGCACAAATTCAAAGGAAATACAGTGAGATATATGATTTATAACCGACTTCGAAAAGGGAGAAGGTTCTAGGTTTGGTTGTATCCCGAGACTATACGTTTTTTTTTTGTTGTTTGTTATGTACATTGTTATGTTGGTTTTCAACAGCGCAGTGGGGTTAAAGTTGTAAATTAAATAAAGTTTACAAACAATTCACTAATTAACAATTTTTTTTTTAATTATGTATGTATAAATATATTATAATGTATAATAAATAATAATAATAATAATGCTGGACAATTCACACAGCATTATCTAGCCCCATGGTAAGCAGAGCTTGTGTTATGATAACTGATATACATAATACAATACATTACATAGATATATATTTTTTATTATACATACGACAGACCAGAACACGCGGAACAAATATCTGCAGATCGTACACACAATTGTTCCGAGGCGGGAATCGAACCCGCAACCTCCTGCGTCGCAGGCGGACCTTCGCCCACCGCGCCACATCGGTCGTCTACAACTCTATAACAACTTTTATAACTTTTAAATCGAATGATTATCATCATAGGAGGCTCTTAGTAAAATAATAAAAATACTTACCCCGATGTTTTGTTTTCTCTTCAGAAGATTTCACCTCAGCTTTTAATGATTTATCTGAAAGAAACGAAGTGTCGCATTTTATCTATACTAATTTTATAAAGAAAGGTTTGATTTTTTGTTTATAAGTTCCGAAACTACTGGACCGATTTGAATAATTCTTTTAACGTTGGAAAGCTACACTATCCGCGGTGAACATAGGCTGTATTAAAATTTAGAAATTTGAAATTTGAATTTAACACGGGTGAAACCGCGGGAAACAGCAAGTTTTAAATAAAGCTCACACAGCTGATACTGTCATTAGTGGGTGCCTAATTCGCTCAATTGATCGCTTCATCTCAACAATGGTATAATCAATGACACATTTTGGCTTTTACCTTTATGTCTAATCTACAGACGAATCTACAGACGCCTGTTTTGAAACCAATAATAATATTGACGCCTGTTTTGAAATCATTAATAATATTGACGCCTGTTTTGAAACCATTAATAATATTAACGCCTGTTTTGAAACCATTAATAATATTGACGCCTGTTTTGAAACCATTAATAATATTGACGCCTGTTTTGAAACCATTAATACTATTGACGCCTGTTTTGAAACCATTAATAATATTGACGCCTGTTTTGAAACCATTAATAATATTGACGCCTGTTTTGAAACCATTAATAATATTGACGCCTGTTTTGAAACCAGTATATATTAAGATCTCTAAGCAAATAGCACCGCAAGTTCTATCTGGAGAAGTGGGCATAATAACTGGCAGATGAGGAGTAGAGGTTCTATGTCGCTATTCATCATTACCCTTATAATATTCCACTGCTTAACCACAGACTAAAAAAAACTATATTTTTATTTTGTAAATCGGTCAAAATTCGGAAAAGGTCTTTGGGTGAAAAACAGCGCTGAATATAGTGTTGAGCACACGCTGAGCCAACCCCTATTTCAGCGCAGGGTCAAGGAGGTCTTATTTTTTTAAATATCCCCTATTTGTGTCACTTACCCGCATGATAAACTACTTAGTTGACTGTTTGTTTATTCTATGCCTGTATTTTGTACCTGTGTCCAAATAATTGTTTTTTCTATTCGATTCTTTTCTATTCCCATCATCATCATCATCAGCCTATATTAGTCCACTGCTGGACATAGGCCTCCCCCAATGAGCGCCATAGCGCCCTGTCTTCAGCTTGACGCATCCAGCATCTACCTGCAGTCTTTCGCAGGTCGCCACCTGGTCTATTCCCATAAAGAACGCCATATGATAGCACTACATCTTTTATTTACTTAGAGCTTTGGTCTAAAAGCGTATACAATGCCCTTTAAAAGATGTGTTTGTGTCGCTTATTTGTTGGCACAGCTAGTTTAACGTACCAATATTCCGTCCATTCCCATTGATTGCTCCGAAAAACAGCGGCAAGAACATGAGACATATCACCGGGCGCTCTAAGGCGGTGTACACAGCAGTGCCCCACGCCGAGTCTCCGTGGAAGAAGTTATCGGCGATCAGCGCCCAGGCCGGCATGACGGGGCAGAATAGCTGACAGATGAGGATCAGCATCTAGAATACCAACAATTTAAGACTTTAGAAACTATCATGGTTATTAACACAAAAGTCACTCACTCAAAGGGCACTCAGCGCCTTCAGTTATTCAGTGATCATGGCGCTTGAAACTGTGCCGAAATATTGGAAAACTAAAGAAATCAAATAATGGTAGATATCCCGTTATAATAACTTTAGAACAATTTAAGAGCAGATATTCTTTGATTGAATTTTAATGGCCATTTGATCCTGAAATGCTCCAACTCGAAAACTAACAACCTTACAAGGTAAAGGTTTTTTGTTCGCTTCTTTACTTTACCTTAAAAAGATTGAAGTGAACAAATAATCAACGCAATCACTTTATTTCCTAGTAATTTAACTTATATAATTTGAATTTTGTGCAATGTCCAAGAGTAAGGTCTAAAAGTAAAAAAACACTTTGATATTTTTACTCATATTTCTAGTAGGTAATTGAAAATGACGACCTGCGAAAGACTACAGGTAAATGTTGAAGACTGGGCGCTATGGCGCTCATTGGGGAGGCCTATGTCCAACAGTGGACTAATATAGGTTGATGATGATGATGAATTGAAAAGGCCACCTTATGGTCCTTAGCTCTAAACCCATTGAGCTGATGCAGCAGGTGTGCCATGAACAGCCCCAGGATAGTCGCCGGTAGACTGCCCCAGGGCTTGATGTAGAACATGCGGAATGACTCCACGTCAGCCATGAAGTTACGGATGTTTCTGGAAGATACAAGTGCATGTTTTGTTGAACAAATAACCACCACCGAGTCATCACTACATAGTATAAAACAAAGTCGCTTCCCGCTGTCTGTCTGTCCCTATGTATGTTTAGATCTTCAAAACTACGCAACGGATTTTGATGCGGTTTTTTAATAGATAGAGTGATTCAAGAGGAAGCAGAATAATCAGAATAATCAATTTATTGGTAAAAAACGAATATTACAAGTCACATAATAATTATAAATTAAAGTTAATTAAATAATTAGACAATAGTCAAATAACTGATAATTAGATTATAATAAATGTATTATAACTAAGTAATAATACTCAAGATATTATATAATTTTTCGCACATAATCGTCAATACTATAGAACGCCTTCTCGACGAGCCACTTAAAGGAAGACAGACTCGGTGCTGTGACTACCTGATCTGGTAGGTTCTAGGTCTGTTATACAACGCGGGTCCCAGCACGTGCGTGAGTCTTAAGAAGCTTTATAAACCATTTGACATATAGATTTCCAGCGGGCGAAGCCATCCCTCACTCGAGAATATTTTAGTATGGGACTTCCTCGGGCTCTTTCTGATATGATTTATGATTGTTGTGTTTCCTTTGAACATTTTACATAAGAACTCGATTTATTTTATGAATCGTTTTGTATCGTTTTGTAAGTTTCGGCAGAGACTATAATCAAGGAATATTGCATTCGTCTCATACCTTTTTGTACGTGTAAGCAAGATAGAAGTTAAAGTATATCCAGCTTTTGAAAAGTTTTACCTAATCCTATTTGAATTATTTTATTTGTAGTTAGCACTATTTTTGCCTGTAAAACAGGTTTTCACCTAGTTCAGGCATTGCTTTCAGAATTTAAGTAACGCACTTTTTTGTTATTTCTTAGTCCTAAGATATTTTTGAATAAATTATTTACTGAACCGGATGCTGGACGGCCTAGCTTCAGCCTCCCGATGTATCGGTCTTGGCATGAATTTGGATAAAACCAAAGTCATGATCAATGGTCACATTGATCCAAGGCCGGTGGTCGTACATGGTCACCTTCTCGAAACTGTTTTCGAGTACACTTACCTTGGGCAGATTCTGCAATTGGGTAAAAACAGTTTCGAGAAGGAGGCCAAAAGGAGGATCCAGCTAGGCTGGGCAGCATTTGGGAAACTACGTCGAGTCTTCTCGTCATCCATACCGCAATGCTTGAAAACGAAAGTTTTCAACCAGTGCGTCCTACCCGTTATGACCTACGGAGCTGAGACGTGGACACTCACGATAGGGCTGGTCCACCAGTTCAAAGTCGCTCAGCGAGCTATGGAAAGAGCTATGCTCGGAGTTTCTCTGAAGGATAGGATTCGTAACGAATCTCGTAATCCGACAGAGAAACAAGGTTATCGACATAGCTCAAAGAATTAGCAAGCTGAAGTGGCAGTGGGCCGGCCATATTTCGCGAAGAACCGACGGCCGCTGGGGCAAACGTGTTCTTGAGTGGAGACCGCGACTCGGCAAACGTAGTGTAGGACGCCCTCCGACCAGGTGGGATGACGACTTGCGAAAGACTGCAGGTAGATGCTGGATGCGGCAAGCTGAAGACAGGGCGCTATGGCTCTCATTGGGGGAGGCCAATGTCCAGCAGTGGACTGATATAGGCTGATGATGATGATTTACTAGCTGCGCCCCGCGGCTTCGCCCCCGTGGAAATCTATTAGTGAGTTATAAATAGCGTTACTAACACGGCTTTCTTTTATACAATGCGTATTGTCGAACCTTGATCAAACGAGATGTGCGGATACACGACATATATTTATAGATAAAAAACAAAAAAAAAATTATATTACCTATTTTAAAAAAAAGCCGATTTAATAATTTTTTTAATGAAAACTACTTCATCTGGCTTTTTCTTCGTTTCTTTTTGAGTAATCGGTGTATTTTATTCAAAGTAGCCTCATTTGAAAGCTAGATAGTCAACCTAGCTAAGAAAATAAGAAACAATTAAAGCAGCTTTGTTTTTGAGATAGGTAACATATAATTTTTATTTTTTGTTTTTTATCTATAAATATATGTCGTGTATTCGCACATCTCGTTTGATCAAGGTCCGACAATACACATTGTATACCTATGTACATGTTTATAGATTTGTTACTTACTGCAGTCCCCAATAATTGATAGGCGGTTGCCAGCCAAAGTTGTAGGCCAGAAGAGCGTTCGCTACGACAGTCCCCACAAACAAGGCCCCCAGTAATCTGAGGGGGCGACGTGTCTTCGACAACAGCACTGTGAGGAACGCAGCGACAATGTACAGCTGCATATCTACTGCTATAAACCTGGGGGAGGACAGATGTTAGGTTTAAATGAGTCCCAAAACCTGCGTTTAGACTAAACGGAAAATCAATTTTAAGGGAACAAAACACCTGTTTTTCGAATATATTTTGATGAGGATCAAAAGTTTAGGATATTAGTTAGTAAGATATCTACTGCTATAAACCTGGGGGAGGACAGATGTTAGGGTTAAATGAGTCCCAAAACCCGCGTTTAGACTAAAGGGAAAATCAATTTTAAGGGAACAAAACACCTGTTTTTCGAATATATTTTGATGAGGATCAAAAGTTTAGGATATTAGTTAGTAAGTTATGGGAGTCGAAACACGATTGACTAAACTTGACTCGATAGAAAAAAATGGCAAAGTTTCCTTTAAATCTTAATTTTTACAGAGATATCTCTACGGAAAAACCAGTTTTATTTGCTAGTTATTTAATATTATTGTGATGAAATTTCTTCTACGTGTTCCCTAATAAATACTTTAGACAATTATGGATTTAGTTTTTTGAGAAACAGTATTATTTTAGAGCAATAACAAATTTAAAAATAAAACGCAGTGAAATTGCGCACGGGCCGATCATTTTGCCGCTCTTGCCTCGCTTTCCCACCTTCTCCGCGCGGCGTTCGTTCGTCCTTGTCTCGAAAAGGTGAACTTATAACATAGCATAAAACCTGCGATCACAAAAACTATCTAGATGTCGGGTCGACGCAAAAAATTAAATTAAAGGTCCAAAGTAATCACCATGGAGATTGATTTACAAACTCTTTTTATTTTACTATTCTTTTTTTTTGTTTTGAGCATCTCTTTGCCTTGTCCGTGATGTAACTAATTATTCAGGTTCAAACTGAAACCCAGCTTTCGATAGCGCCACGCGTGGTTCAGCTAAACCTATAGAGAAAAAATAAATGGCTACCGTGCTAACCTGCTGGCCAAGAAGAGTCAAATTCAGCTTAGTGCTGAAGTTCAGCACTAAGCTGAGTTTGACTCTTCTTATTCTTATTTTTTCTCTGTAGGTTTATTTTATTTATTTTGTAGTTAGTGTGTACTATTATGTTATTATGGGAAAAAGAAGAAAGGGACGTCAAATCAAGAGATGGGAAGATGACCTACCAAAAGGATGGAGAAGACTAGCTCGTGACAGAGATTGGAATAAGCTAGGGGAGGCCTATTTCGAAGGACAACCTGACCAACAAACTGGCTGCTGAAGAAATTCAGTTAGGTAGTTCTTAAATTATAGGATAAATAAGTCAGTTACTTTTTAAAAATACTTTATTTATCATTATCATACTTTGGTCAGTGAATAAAGCCTGTTTTTATTTATTATTTTATTATTGGCCAAATAAATGTATCTTTATCATTGAACTCACCAAGACTGCGTGAGACAGTTCTCATCATCCTTCACAAAGTTTCCGACAAAGAACGCAAGAGCCCAGAACTTCTTCCTGCAGATAGCACTCTCGCTGGCCACTAGTGGACCCCACTGTGGCCCCCCGCGAGTCAGGGGCCACCAGGTGGCTGCGAATCCCACGGCTAGGAGGTATACTGGCGCTATCCTGGAGAAGGGGTTTGTGGAAGGTAATAAATAAATAAATCATCATCAGCCTATGTTAGTCCACTAGTGGACATAGGCCTCCCCCAATGAGCGACACAGCGCCCTGTCTTTAACTTGACGCATCCAGCATCTACCTGCAGTTTTTCGCAAGTCGTTATGCCACCTGGTCGGAGGGCGTCCTACACTTCGTATAATCCTACTAATATTATAAAGGCGAAAGTTTGGATGTTTGTTACTCTTTCACGCAAAAACTACTGGACGGATCGAGCTGAAATTTAGCAAATAGGTAGTTTCAGGCCCGGAATAAAACATAGGCTTTTTAATTTTTATCCCATAAATAAATATATATTTTCCATGGGATAGAAATAACCTTATAACGTTTCCATAGAGAGAACGCGTGCGAAGCCGCGGGCAGGAACTAGTAAATAATGCTGGACAATCCACACAGCATCATCTAGCCCCAAGCTAAGCGGAGCTTGTGTTATGGGTACCAGATGACTGATATACTTAATACAATTACAATTACCTTTATACGGATTACATATATAGAACACCCGGAATAAATATTATCTGCAGATCGTACACACAATTATCCTGAGGCGGGAATCGAATCCGGGAATGTAATTTTTTCTACTGCTACTTACATACAACGAAGTGGTTATTACGCTCTCGGCAATACAGATATTTAATCATGGGAATCTGGGGGAATGAAGGGGGCTTTGCCATAATCACAAAGCTTGGAAGGCTTATTAATTCCTAAAAACCTGATAAATGTCATGCTGACAAAAAATAAGTTGCACAAAAGTTCCGGGAGATAATCCGGGACCTTTAAACCTGGACCAACCTCATGACTCTCTTCACCAGTATCTTGGGCAGCATCCGGAAGGTCAGCTGTGGCTCCCGCAGCAGACCCTGAGCGAGGAAGAAGCTGGACAGTATTATGAACATCTGGATCAAGGAGGAGCCGTTCGTAAGGAACTTTATTACGGGCTGATGCATCATCTGGAAGACAATGCAATTTTTTTTAAATGTAAAGTTACAAACCTACAAGATATAAGAGGGAAAAAACTGTAATGAAACGCCAAGTTACAAGTAAAAAAGAAATCATGGGAGAAAAGAGTTGCATAAGATTTAGAACAATGCTGGAAAATCCATACATCATCATGCACCCTACGTGAAAAATTCAAAGAAATAAACATAATGACAGTACCGTGTCAATATATTTATGAAAACTTGTTGTACATTCATAAAAATATCAATCGGTCCACTAAAAAAAGTGATATACATAATGTAAATACTAGAAATAAGAATAAACTCGCTGTGCCCACAACTAGGCTACACAAGATAAATGTATCTTCTAAAGGGCAATGTATACGCTTCTACAACAAAACTCCAAGTGAGTTGCAAAAATTATCAATAAATAAATTTAAAAAAATTGTTAAACATATTCTTTGTAAAAAAGCTTATTACAAAATATCAGATTACTTAGAAGATAAAAAAGTTTGGAACGAGTTTTGCTCCAACTCAAAATCTACCAACTTACAGATAAGCAAATCATGTACTAGACACATAAGTTATGAATATACTAGTGGTTTCTTCTCACTTCTTCCACTGGTGGACAAAAAATTGAAGTGAACTATAAAATATGACCTGTCTAAGTGCTTATTTGTAGGCTTAAAGAAATAAATAAACTTTTCATTTTCATTTCATTTTCACCAAGCTAAGCAGAGCATGTGTTATGGGTACTAGATGAAGACCGCTGAAAACCAGCGCTGCACTGGCTTGTGTCAATGTAGCATTTAATGCTGAGCCTTTCTGTGTTCTCGTGTTTTAATTATTTTATTCGTTTCTAATTTGTTATCTTTATTATTATTAGTTCTTAAGTTGTATTATTTTATATGAAACACAAATAAATATTTTCTATTTCTATTTCTATCTTCTTCTAAATATATAAAAATCAATGGTGTTCGTTTGTCTTGATAAAACTCGAGAACGGCTGGGCCAATTTAGCTGATTTTGATTTTAAAATGTTTGTCGTAGTCAAGGAAAGGTTTAAACGGTAAGAAAATATGGTAAAATTTCGCAGAAAATCCACGCGGGCGAAGCTGCGGGGTGCCGTTATTATGACGACCGATGTGGCGCGGTGGGCGAAGGTCCGCCTGCGACGCAGGAGGTTGCGGGTTCGATTCCCACCTCGGAACAATTGTGTGTACGATCTGCAGATATTTGTTCCGGGTGTTCTGGTCGTTTTCTATATATAATAAAAAATATCTATCTATGTAATGTATTGTATTATGTATATCAGTTATCTAGTACCCATAACACAAGCTCTGCTTACCATGGGGCTAGATAATGCTGTGTGGATTGTCCAGCATTATTTATTTATTTTGTTCACTATTGTATTAGGTGACCCTGTACAAAAAGTGTAAGTACTTTTTATAAATAAATAAATAAAGATTCAGTTGCAAGATCCGCGCATACAGGGCTAGTATAAAAGCTTGTAATTCAGTTCAGTTCAGTTCAGTTATTTATTGATAAGAATATTCTTATATGTCAAACATAATAATACAAGTAACAATTGGAATTCTTTATATAAATAAATAAATAATGTTGGACAATCAACACAGCATTATCTAGCACCAAGCTAAGCAGAGCTTGTTTTATGGGTACTAAACAGGGTTGGAAAAAAAACTGTTTTTTTTATATTTTATGAAACAAACAGTTCAAAATGTTTAAAACAAGTGTTTTTTTTTGTTTTTTTTTACTTATCAATTTCAAATCAATTATAGCCAATAATAAAATAATCCATTTCTAAACTATTTCCTAATTCACATTGGTCAAAATTAACAGAACGATAAATATTTACTTTTGTTGCATATCTCAGTACCTCTAATCTAATTATTAAACATTATTTTTATTATTAATCAATACAAAACACTTTACATACACCTTATATGTGTTGTAGGTAGGTAGAGAACTAGATAGAGAGCGGGGAATAGGTACCGTACCCACTAATCCAGTGAATTACTTTCTTTCGACGACTGCCGACATAGGGACTTTCCCTGCGGGACTTTACTGGCGGGGAGTTACCTATGCAGTGTATAAATACCACAGACTGTCCGTGGTATTTAAACACATTCATTTGCAATTAAAGGTAGTTTCAAACCCTGTTTTTTCCTTCATGTTTTAAACAATCAATGTTTAAAACTTGTTTTAAACTCTGTTTTGAAAAACTTAATAAAAAACATAGTTTTATTTCAAACTGTTTTAAACACGTGTTTTAAAACAACTTGTTTGAATCATGCCAACCCTGGTACTAAATGACGTGAGATATTTTTTAATATACATAATATGTAGATAACGACCACAACACCCGGAACAAATTATCTGTAGATCTTACACACAATTGTCCCGAGGCGGGAATCGTACCCGCAACCTCCTACGACGCAGGCGGTCCTTCGCCCACAGCGCCACAGAGGTCGTCAGAGGTCTTTACTTTCCCCTGGTACTTGGTACTTACTTGCTCCATATACCTCGGGTTCTGCAGGTAAGACAGCACGTGGACGACAGTGCAGTGCGCCATGACGGAGAATAACATTACAATGACCCTGGAAAAATATATATCGCAAAATTCCTTTCTTATGTATGTATATCGATTTCAAAATAAATAATACGAAAAGGGGGTCTTAAAAAAAATGTTATACATAACCGCCGCGCTTGCTGCTTGCAGCTCGCGCACATCTAACAACTAGTCTATAATATAAAAAGGGATCGCTGAATGTGTTTTGAATTAAAAAAAATTGTTAAACATATTCTTTGTAAAAAGCTTATTACAAAATATCAGATTACTTAGAAGATAAAAAAGCTTGGAACGAGTTTTGCTCCAACTCAAAATCTACCAACTTACAAATAAGCAAATCAAATGTACTAGACACATAAGTTATGAACATACTAGTGGTTTCTTCTCACTTCTTCCACTGGTGGACAAAAAATTGAAGTGAACTATAAAATAATTTAATAGTATAAAATATGACCTGTCTAAGTGCTTATTTGTAAGCTTAAAGAAATAAAAACTTTTCATTTTCATTTTCATGTTGCTAAGCGCAAATCTTGAGAGCAGCTGAACCGATTTCGCTTTTTTTTTTAAATATTCCTTGACGTACATGACGTACATGGTCCGTCCCGGCTTCGCCCGGGTGGTCATTTGTTTCAGGCAATTTTCTAAATTTTTCTCTTTTTTCTCTCCGTAAGAACCATCATCGTACTTCAAGGAATTTTCTAAAAAAAGAATTAGCGAAATCGGTTCAGCTGCTCTCGAGATTTGCGCTTAGCAACACATTCAGCGATTCATTTTTATATTATAGAAAGATAAAAAAAAATCTAATCTAATTGAGTGGAGACCACGACTCGGTAAACGTAGTGTAGGACGCCCTCCGACCAGGTGGGATAACGACCTGCGAAAGACTGCAGGTAGATGCTGGATGCGGCAAGCTGAATACAGGGCGCTATGGCGCTCATTGGGGGAGGCCTATGTCCAGCAGTGGACTGATATAGGCTGATGATGATGATGAATAATAATCTAGGAATAAATCAAAACAGCGCAAAGCGTTCTAGTAAAAAAAAGTACCTGCCAGCTTCTATCGGCAGCAAGGCAGCCAGCCGAGGGT
Source organism: Eupithecia abbreviata (assembly GCA_943735965.1). NCBI lineage: Eukaryota > Metazoa > Arthropoda > Insecta > Lepidoptera > Geometridae > Eupithecia > Eupithecia abbreviata. The sequence continues at coordinate 1,137,436 of OX030995.1, forward strand.
CTCCCGGAGGAAAGGGCCCTAACAAATGCTGCCAGTTGTTGGCCACGGACCATGACATTAGCAGCTTGTTCTCTGGAAGCAGATAAATCTTTATTACATAGTATACTAGACGCAGGAGGTTGCGGGTTCGATTCCCGCCTCGGAACAATGGTGTGTACGATCTGCAGATATTTGTTCCGGGTGTTCTGGTCGTTTTCTATGTATAATAAAAAATATCTATCTATGTAATGTATTGTATTATGTATATCAGTTATCTAGTACCATAACACAAGCTCTGCTTACCATGGGGCTAGATAATGCTGTGTGAATTGTCCAGCATTATTTATTATTATTATTTATTATAATAGCTGCGCCCCGACGACGCCTGTGGGGAAATTTATTTATTTATTGTACTACAAAGGGTACAAAGGGTGGGCTTAATGCCGAGGCATTTTCTACCTGGCGACCAGGAAACACATGTCTTAATAAGAGGGTTGGCGTGCTAACAATACATTAAAATCGATGTATCAAATGGTTTATAAACCTTCCTCTTGAATCACTCTATCTATAAAAAAAACCGCATCAAAATCCGTTGCGAAGTTTTAAAGATCTAAGCGTACATAGGGACAGACAGACAACGGGAGGCGATTTTGTTTTATGCTATGTAGTGAAAATGAAGTAGCTTCCGCTGTCTGTTCGATTATATCTTTTAGTCTACCAGTTTTCATCAATAGATAATATTTGACATATAGATTTCCGCAGCTTGTAACCTATTAAATATCAATAACATAAATCAATAATCCTCCCTCTTGCGCAATCGGGTAAATAGGCTGTAATGGTTTTCAATTATTCAACAATTTATCTGAACGTCTAGTCGAAACGACGACGCGTGACCCGAGAGCTGGTGAGTATCTGGCGCAACGCATCAGCATTGCCATACAGCGGGGCAATGCAGCCAGCGTCTTGGAGACGCGACGCCGACTAGTATTGATATGGATCAGTTCTACTATAGCTACGTGTCCATCTAAATGTTGCCTGGAAGAAATCGCTCTTAGCGATAAGGCCGCCCATTGTGCATCTGTATCTTTGTTTGTTTGTTCTTTACTGTATTTTATTTTGTGTTTGTTGTACAATAAAGCGTATTTGTATTTTATTGTACCTACTACCTGTAGATTGTTTGCAAAAACAGTCTAGTATTTAGGTAATTTTTTTATTGTAAATACTAGTTTTAATTTGTTTCGAATATTTGATTGTAACTTTATTTGTTAATTAATACTATATGGTAGACTTTATACATAGCCGAAATTCACAAATTATTATAATTAAACATTAATATTATAGTGGGTTCGTATTATAATGGGCGAACACGCCTCTATTACAAACTTTATAATCAAGCTCAGGCAACTGAGGCTAAATAATATTTTGAATAAGAATTTCACTAGGTGTGGTATGTCAGACCAATGAATTACCTATGTTATGTATTTGGAATGATTCTTTTCACTTTAAATGTATTTATTTTTTATATTATAAAACAAAAGTAAATTAAAGTAAAAATTTAAATTTTTGACATAATAGACAGTGAAACAGACAATACAAGAAAAAAAAACAACGGCCTAAACAAGTAAACGAAGAACCTTGAATCCAACAAGTTAAATTCTGACCGGAACAAATGTGTGTACGATCTGCAGATATTTGTTCCGGGTGTTCTGGTTGTTTTCTATGTATAATAAAAAATATCTATCTATGTAATGTATTGTATTATGTATATCAGTTATCTAGTACCCATAACACAAGCTCTGCTTAGCTTGAGGCTAGATGATGCTGTGAGGATTGTCCAGCATTATTTATTTATTAACTTACTGAGATGTCCGGAGCGGAGACAAGATGGCTTTATTTTAGGTTATTGACGCATTATCTAGAAAAATACATATAATAAATTCGCGTCTTTTATTTTATCGCAATATTGCGTAATGTTTACGGAACTAAAAACAAGTTTCTGAATACATTGGTACCTACCTACTACGCATAATTTCTTGATTTAGGGCTCCCACACAAAACTGCGAACTCGCATCGCATCGCAAATATCTGCGAACTCGCACGAATGCACCGCAAGAACGTCCGATCTAATTCGCATCGCGAATTCCTGCAACATTACGTCATACTTGGTGACGCCCCTTTTAGTCCGCTCTGAGACAGCTTTAGAATAAGACGCGCGGTGCCTGCGACCCGCCTTCTTTGTTTATAGAATGGCGGAATATGATGTAGATTTTTTAATATCTTTAATTGAGGAGCGCCCCGTCCTTTGGGACACAGTTTATAAAAATAAATTTATAAAGCAAGATACGATCCATCTTACGCTTCCTAAAAACACGTCCAATACGGCTGACTAAACTTGAAGGTATGGTTACCCTACCAAACGGTTAGCCGCACAAAATCGTATCGCAGAAATTCGCATTGCAAGTTCCTGCGATGCGGCATCGCATCGCATCGCATCGCAGTTTTGTGTGGGAGCCCTTACTTGCTACTCTACATTTAATATGAATCGGTTATTCTCTGTTAATAAATAATTATTGTTTTCTTATTCTTAGTACTCTTATACTTATTTTTTTGTGTTTGTTCTTAGTCATTCTCTAAAGCAACTTTGTATATTCCTCTTATATTTATAGCTATAAATTAGGCAGTAAATTGACTTCGCTTACTTTGCTTTACTTTACTGTCAATTTACATACTCATTGGGTGTGCTATTCAGTGGGAAGATGACCTAAAAGCTCTCGCTGGAAAACTATGGCCAAGAACCGCCAGGGATAGGAATGAATGGAAGAGGCCTATGCCAAACTAGGGCAAACAGATAACATGTGCTAAAATAAGTTAGATTTAAGGTGAAATGAGTCCCAAAACGCACGTTTTGACTAAACGGAAAAACAATTTTAAGGGATCAAAACACCAATTTTTCGAATATATTTTGATGAGGATCAAAAGTTTAGGATATTAGTTAGTAAGTTATGGGAGTTGAAACACGATCGACTAAACCTGACTCGATAGAAAAAAATGGCAAAGTTACCTCTAAATCTTCATTTTTACAGAGATATCTCTACGGAAAAACCAGTTTTATTTGCTAGCTATTTAATATTATTGTAATGAAATTTCTTCTACGTGTTCCCTAATAAATACTTTAGACAATTATGGTTTTAGTTTTTTGAGAAACAGTATTATTTTAGAGCAATAACAAATTAAAAAATAAAAAGCAGTGAAATTAAGCACGGGCCGATCATTCTGCCGCTCTTGCCTCCCTTTCTCGCCTTCCCCACGCGGCGTTCATTCGTCCTTGTCTCGAAAATACGAACTCATTTCGCCTTAAGGCAAATGGTAAGTTATCTGAATAAAGGCTTTATTATTATTACCTACTCATTGTTTTAGTTTTATCATTATAACACCCGCGGAGTGGGGGCACTGGTGACGTGTAATACAGGTTTTATCACAAAGCAGGTCAATAATGTGATCATAACATGTATAATATATACTAACATTTTTGTAAGACCTCCTTGTGAGTGGAAAATAAATGTTTTTATTATATTATATATTAAGTCAGCTTTAAAACGTACCGATCCTATCCATCCAAAGGTTGCCTGGAAGAGATCGCTTTTAGCGATAAGGGCGCCGGCTTTGCCACTTGTTATCATCATCATCATCATCAGACTATATCAGTCCACTGCTGGACATAGGCCTCTCCCAATGAGCGCCATAGCGCCCTGTCTTCAGCTTGCCGCATCCAGCATCTACCTGCAGTCTTTCGAAGGTCGTCATCCCACCTGGTCGGGACTAGTTATAGTTAGTATTAAGATCCTTTAGTTTTTTTTTTGTATTGATGGTGCAATAAAGTTATATTGTATTGTATTGTAAGTTTACGCGATCTTAGCTGCTATATATGTTAAAATTACTTACTCTTCCCTTGAGTAGTCGCATCATGAACTGTTCCAACAACGTTCATCAGCAAAATCACTCCCAAGACCAACAAAAATATCTTATGCGGGTATTCAACACCCCTATCTCGATTCTCACTGCCCTTTTCAGTGGTACAGTAATGCAGCTTATGCAGCTTTGTTTGTAGCTCTCTGCGCTCGGCCCAAGAAGCGATGCAGCGAGCGAAGCGATCCGCAGGGGACGACGTATTGATTAAAGAGGTGGGGCATCGCTTGCTGACGCAGAGTCCTCGGTATATTAAGGTGCGGTTGAAGTTGTGGATGTTTTTTGAGTATTCCTGGAAAATTAAGATATTTGATGGGAGCTGAGACATGAACACACACGGTAGGGCTGGCCCACCACCTCAAAGTCGCTCAGTGAGCTATGGAAAGAGCTATGCTCAGAGTTTCTCTGAAGGATAGGATTCGTAACGAATACATCCGTCAGAAAACCGAACGATCTATAAAAAAGAACAACAAAATCGCGATTATTGTATGGGAGCCCTCTTTAATATTTAGCAACGGCAACGGCAATAGAAATACATCATCTGATTAACTATCACGAGATACAGCCTGGTGACAGACGGACAGACAGCGGAGTCAAATCAAATAATTTTTTGCAGTCAACGGGTTATAATTATAAGTTAGTATGCTTATTCTAAAATGTCCCATGCGATGACTTACCAGCTGAAACAGCTTTGGCGAAAAATTTTATAATTCTAGTTGCGCCCCGCGGTTTCACCCGCGTGGTGACAGGTATTTTGGATAAAATACAATACATATATCTTTATAAATTGTAGCTTACGTGTTATTCTGGTGTATAAGCTATATTATTGTTTAGTTTCATTAAAATCCATTCAGTAGTATTTAGAAAGAAAGAAAGAAAGAAGAAAGAAAATTATTTATTAAACACTAACACAACACACAAACAAGGTTAATTACACATAATTATATTAGACTACGAAGTACCTACTTAGGTACCTATTATAAAACACGTAACATCGACATAATATAAAAATAAAAGTGAAAAGTTACAAAACGTAAGTAGTATATTGTATATGGTCCTAAGTAGCGTGAAAGAGTAACAAACATCCATCCATCGCTCCATCCATCCATCCATACTTACAAACTTTCGCGTTTATAATATTATAGTAGGTATATAGCAAATATACAGATCGCAAAAATAATTAAAAAGTCTTAGTAATAGGGTTTTACCCTTTGGATACGGAACCCTAATAGCAAGTATAGACGATAATGAAGTAAAACGCAATTTCTTATTATCTTTACCTGCATCAGCTGAAAGGTAGGGTTGCCCTGCAATGGAGTTAGTTGGAACTCCCCCATGCAGTAGAGGCCTCCAGGCCTTCGCATGCACTCCTCGTAGTCATCCAGCTGGAACAGTCGAGGGAATCTGGAGTACTCCTCGTCTGGAACGAAACCGGGACCTCATGACACTCCGTACTGACGTATACAACGTAACAATACGTAACAACTGGCGGATGTCATCTTCGGGTATTCATATTGTATTATCATCATCATCAGCCTATAGCAGTCCTCTGCTGAACATAGGCCTCCCCCAATGAGCGCCATAGCGCCCTGTCTTCAGCTTGACACATCCAGCATCTACCTGCAGTCTTTCGCACGTCGTCATCCCACCTGGTCGGAGGGCGTCCTATTTTAATTTATTTAAATGCTGGACAATCCACACAGCATTATCTAGCCCCATGGTAAGCAGAGCTTGTGTTATGGGTACTAGATAACTGATATACATATAGATAGATATTTTTTAGGTATACATAGAAAACGACCAGAACACCCAGAACAAATATCTGCAGATCGTACACGCAATTGTTTCGAGGCGGGAATTGAACCAGCAACCTCCTGCGTCGCAGGCGGACCTTCGCCCACCGCACCACATCGGTCATTATATAATATATTGTGTAATAAAATTTTATTTTTGTATGTTTTAAGTATAATTTTTGAATACCCCGAGAATATTTTTTAATAATTTCGTAACCATTTCGGGATCGTTTTCTTTATGCAAACGATCATCCAAATCTGCCCACAATTTACGGAATAACCGAAAAACAAACATAAAAACATACATACAGTAGAACATAGAACCCCCTACTTTTGAAGACGGTTAAAAGTACTATTGCTTACCTGTGAGTTCCGCATCAGCGCATCCCCCGACTCCACTCGCCACTAAAAGGGCCAACAGCATCCGAATAACGTCCCGAAACATTTTATTTCTTTTATCAGTTTTATTTTCACTTCACGACTCAACTCAATACAAAACAACAACGTATTGGTTGTCGTGCCTAAAGCTGAGCTACAAAACCTTATTATGAGTCATATTTGAAAGGGTTTTACATTTTTAGATTTTAAAGGTCGATAACATAATTTTCCCTTCCGTTTTATTAACAAACAATTGATAGGTATAAAATGTAAAATTAACATGTAATTTATTTTTATTTTGGGAGGTTAACCAGACTGAGTAATTAAAAAAATATATAAAATATAATGAGCTACGTCTTACGAGCGATTTTTTCAAAACTTCACAACTCAAAAGTTTAGTTTTATCTATATTCTGGAATATATCTGGAATTAAAAAATAAACTGTCGAATCTACCTAACCCGATGCGAACAACAACAAAAATAACTAAATTTAAGTTCGCACCTACGCACAAAATACGATCGCAAAAATTAAATAAATAAATCAAAATAACTGGCTATTGAATACCTAAATTAAATTATTCATGCGAAAATATTCCGGTGCCAATAACGCGTTTCAACCGAGAGTGACGATGGGGCCGAGAACCCCGCGGCGAGTGGGGGACGAAACTTGCCCCATCGTCAGTAAATTATTAGATTAAAAACTTATTCTTTTCTTATCCAATACAATTATTATTTAACTAGCAGCGCCCCGCAGCTTCGCCCGCGTTGACATTTTAAATATTTAATTTTAGACATTTTTCACCGTTTAAACCGATGGTTTAAACCTTCCCTGCACTACGATAAACATTTAAAAACCAAAATCAGCTTAATCGGCCCAGCCGTTCTCGAGTTTTAGCGAGACTAACGAACAGCAATTGTTTTTTTATATAAAAGAAGATTTAACTACTTATTTCAAAATGACATTCCTATATTAACAAGCTACTGGTTTAACGTAGCAAAGTGCTCCATGATGAACTACAGCCGGGCGCACGCCCCTTTGCACTACCAGTATGAGGTGGAGGCGGAAGTTCTGCCGCGATCGACGTCTGTCCGCGATCTAGGCCTCGAAATGGTCCCCGACTTAAGGTTCCGGCGCCATATTGTAAATATTTGCGCCAAATCTTTCAGAAACCTAGGTTTTATTTTGAGACAGAGTGTTAATTTTAATAACATAAATGTAATCAAAGTTTTGTATAATGCACTTGTGAGAAGTCATTTAGAAACAAATGCTATAATTTGGAACCCTAACGAAGCTAAGTACAAACTTTTGGTAGAAAAAATACAAAATAAATTCACTCGCGTTTTGTACCTAAAACAATACTGAGTGTATCCATATTACCCGCTGATGTACCCGAGCCTGTTCGTGTTAGGTATGGCAGGGTACTGCAGGCTGTCGGTGCGGAGAGACGTGGCGCTGGTGATGTACATCATGCGCGTGCTGCGCGGGGAGCTGCAACACCCGGCGGTGCTGGCGGCGCTGCGGCTGCGCGTGCCCAACGACTACTTGGGCGCGCGCCGCCGCCCCGCCATGCTGGAGGTGCCCACTTGTAGGACCAACCTACTTAAGTTTGCCCCTATGTCACTCGCTATAAATTTACTCAATGTTCTGTCCAAAAACAGCGTAGACATATTTTACGAAAACCTGCCGAAAGCTATGAAAAAGGCACAAAATGTTATTTTTAGTATAAGTAGTTATAACATCGCCTTAGGGCTTAATAAAAAAAACCTGTTATGATGTTATTATCTGAATAAATAAATAAATAAAAAATTAATAATTTTTTTAAACATGATTATATATAACTAAGCTAACATGAAACAAGAAAGAACCCAAAAATTGTTGTGCCCTGACAGGGTTTTTATGCATTGTGTACCTACCTACTAAGATACTACGTGTATGCATGAAATCACAATAAATTATGTGAATATGAATAAATTAAAGTAAATCTTATATATATATAGTAGTAAAGGGCTCTCATACCCAACCAACCCCGCCAGATACGGGGTCGAAGAAATCCCCGATTTCACCCTTGAGCTGAAGTGAGTTCACAAACACACGTTTTGTCCGTACCAAAAAATCTATTATAAGGCAAAAAACCTTGAATTTTTACATATTTAAAGCATTAAAAGTTTAGGATTCTAGTTAGTAAGCTATAGGAGTCGAAACACGATTAACTAAATCTTGACTCGATACAAAAAAATCGCAGTTTCCTATAAATCTTTATTTTCAAGATACTTAGGTACTTCTACAGAAAAAGCAGTTTAATTTGCTAGTTGTTTAACATATTAGAATGAAATTTCATCTACGTGCTCCCTGATACATATTTGAGACGATTATGGTTTTCATTTATTGCATTAGAGTATAATTTTATAGCACAAACTAATTTAAAAATAAAAACCAGTGAAATTGCGCGCGGGCCGGCCATTCCGCAGCACTTGCTTTTCTTTCTCACCTTCTCCGCGCGGCATTCACTCGTCATTGTCTCGCAAAAGTGAGCTCACTTCGTCATAAGGGCCGGACCCCGGAGGCCGGGCCAACCCTCGCTTACAAAAATCGCTTCGAATATCGCTGTCCCTGTTTAACCCTTGCGCCGCGCCCCATGCGTGCGTGATAGCAATATTAGCCCTTCAAAATTTGGTTTGTTCCGTAATACCAAAAATTATGACTGAAAACTTTTTGTATTCTTCACAAAGTATTGTTATTCTGTAACTAGACAATATAAGCTATGTTTATTAATAAATAAAACGTAAGATATTGATATTTTTAATACGAAACAAATAGCAAGAAAACTTGTCCATTTTCGCATAAAAATGTGCAAAATGAGCTTTCATTTCATTTTAGGTAAGTATTTTGGAAAAAAAAAACTATTTGGGAACCTAGATAAATACTATTTTAATACAAATAATGCAATATTATAGTGGAAATATGCTTGAATTAGAAATAATTTAGGTATTACGTTAGTATGAAGAATTCGTCCCTCCGGAGGCCCCTTAAGTGCATTCGTGCACCTAGGCGAAACCTCGATTTCCTTTTATATCATCTGACAACAGCCCAAGCCGAGGCTCGCACCTAAGTGGTGGCCCTTGTGCGTGTTTCCCCAACATTACCAGCGATGACAGCGTCACCGGCCAAAAGTCCGGTATCTGAGTCATGGCCGACAGCGGCAAGAAAAAAAAGAAATAACATTGATTTGGCCAGTGTCAGTTGTGAGAGCAAAAGCTCGATTACTCTACCTTATCTGATCGTTTAGTCAGTTTGCAGTCATGATAGATAGATAGATAATGCATTTACAGACGACTGATGTGGCGCGGTGGCCGAAGGTCCGCTTGCGACGCAGGAGGTTGCGGGTTCGATTCCCGCCTCGGAACAATTGTGTGTAAGATCTGCATATATTTGTTCCGGGTGTTCTGGTCGTTTTCTATATATAATTTAAAAAAATGTCTATCTATGTAATGTATTGTATTAAGTATATCAGTTATCTAGTACCCATAACACAAGCTCTGCTTACCATGAGGCTAGATAATGTTTTGTGTTATGTGCCTAAGTATTTTATCAAATAAATTCATTCATTCATTTTTTTAATATTATTGATTTTTATCGCTTACTTTTTTGTTATACATGCCTCAAATAAAACATTTATAATAAAAAACATCATCATCAGCCTATATTAGTCCACTGCTGGACATAGGCCTCCCCCAATGAGCGTCATAGCGCCCTGTCTTCAGCTTGCCGCATCCAGCACCTACCTGCAGTCTTTCGCAGGTCGTCATCCCACCTGGTCGGAGGGCGTCCTACACTACGTTTACCGAGTCGTGGTCTCCACTCAAGAACACATTTGCCCCAGCGGGCGTCGGTTCTCCACGAAAAAAGATTACACTTGATCATTTCAAAATGTTATTTTCTAGTGTATAGTTTTTTTATTACGAACTGAGATTCATGTTTCCGACAGTTAGAAGGGAAGATAAATAAAATGAAACATTATTTCTGCAATTTTATTCATATATCCTAACAGGTCACATAATTACAAACAATATCACATTTACAACACTAAATGATGATGACTTTGATGACCCATGGATGACCCTGAAAGATTCTGTAGGTATTTTTACACGTTTTACAACAAGACAATGATTACTTAACAAATGGTTTTTTTTTATTTAGCCAGATTCGTCCCACTGCTGGGCAAAGGCCTCCCCCAAATCTTTCCACTCAGTGCGGTCGCGCGCTATCTCCCTCCAATCTCGATGGAAATTTATTAGTATGTAATACCTATGTATTTTGATAATTAATTAACTGGCAACAAAAGAAGGAACAGCATACATAGATTAAATAAAAACATTGTTTTCACTTCTCTTGCTCAAAAAGTGTATCATAATAGTGTAGCTTAGCGGGCCTAAAACTCGAGTTTAATACGTCGGGCTAAAATGTATTTTTTCTTTTTAATTTTTGTCTAAAATCATCAGCCCGTACAAAGCATTCGTTCTCTTACATAAAAACTCGACTTCTTGGTGCTCCGTCAATCTTTTTTTTTTGAAAATAGAACCGTCTTGGTGATGTTTTATGAAGGTTGATTCTTCCCTTCACGGTAGAATGCGAACTGTTTCGTTGCGGGTTAAATAGACATTTAAAAAAAAAGATGGTATTGGCGCTAAATCTCTAGAATTTTCTTTATTTATTTTCTCGCAATCGAAGTGAAAAGTAGTGTGTTTTACTCGGGCCAAAACCACCCATTATAACTCGGTCTTGTCATCCTCCCTCGCTACGCTCGGGAGTATAACAACCTGGTATATAATGGGATGGTTTAGTCCCTTGTAAAACAATCTACTATTTAGGCTTCTACTAAAAAAATGCGGGCCATAAAGTAGGTATATATAAAGTAGGTAGGCGCACACACAATGGCCTTTATTATCATTAACATTTTTAATCAAACTGTAAAAATTAATTAAACATTAGATATATAGGTAGATAGCTTTAATATACCATACAAAGACAGGAAACAATACAATTATAAAGGGCCTTATCGCTGTGAGCGATCTCTTCCAGGCAACCTTAGGAGGTACTGGACATAAAATAACAATATAGTCGGCGGTGGTACTATTTTTTAAGTAGGTATCTTTAAGAACTATGTAATTTTTTAACACTTTGACTGCGGTTTTTTTTCGACGACTGCGATCTTTTTTTTAATCTAAAAAATTCGTGCTGCCGCTCTACACAGCGGTTGTGTTGCGCCGCACATGCGTTTCGTTCGAAAAATATTACGGCTGTGCTGAGTCACACAGATCTATATTTTCTCAGCCGCTGCGCTAGTGTGGATTTACGCATATTAGTCACTTGTAGAAAACACATACCGTGTTATTTCAGCAGTCAAAGTGTTAAGAATGTGTAGCATTTGTTTTCTGTATTGTCTATGTATCTAAATGTAGTCATTCATCATTAAGTAGTCATTTATTTGACACAAGCAACAATACATAGACTCCAGAACCAAGTATAAACTGTATTTTAGGCCACGTCAAATATGTACATTATTCTGTCCTCACTTTGATTGCTGAAATCACACGGTATGTGTTTTGTATACAAGTGACTAATATGCGTAAATCCACACTAGCGCAGCGGCTGAGAAAATACAGATCTGTGTGACTCAGCACAGCCGTAATATTTTTCGAACGAAACGCATGTGCGGCGCAACACAACCGCTGTGTAGAGCGGCAGCACGAATTTTTTAGGTTAAAAAAAAGATCGCAGTCGTCGAAAAAAAAATCGCTGTCAAAGTGTTAAAGATACTACCTAAGCCCCTAAGCCCTTATACATATGTATATTTTTGCACGAACAGAGAAAGGAACCCTTAATGGGTAGATATTTTGTGCGTTTTTAATGTAGCCAATACGAGTAGATGCTTTGACAAATTTTATAAATAGGTACCTCGTAGGTTCCACAACATAAACTGGCTATAAACATTAATGATAAAGTTACGCTTTAAAGCTTTATATTTTTCAATAAAGCTTGAAACGACAGAAATAAATAAATAATGCTGGACAATTAACACAGCATTATCTAGCACCAAGCTAAGCAGAGCTTGTGTTATGGGTACTAGATGACTGATATACATAATACAATACATTACATAGATAGATATTTTTTTATTATACATAGTTAGCGACCAGAACACCCAGAACAAATATCTGCAGATCGTGCACACAATTGTTCCGAGGCGGGATCGAACTCGCAACCTCCTGCGTCGCGTCGCAGGCGGACCTTCGCCCACCACGCCACATCGGTCGTCGGACAAATCATAATTATTCTTACAACTAAAATACTATATAAACTTATCTAATCGTCTTTGATAACTGACTTGGTAACTAACTATGTACAAGAAAGCTTTTGACTCACCAATACCCGAAGAAAAAACAAACTTGACTTCAATATTCGCTCATACTTGATGTTAACAGAAATTAACCAAAACCAACTTAATAATTTAATCTGCCTGCAAAAGCTAATGAAGCAGGTTTCATATATTTACTTCTTATCCAAATGCACACCTTACTAAACATTATTGGCCCGATACTACACAATGGCAATGCCCAATACAATACTTTTCTTTTGTCACACTTACAATATTCACGTCACATAGAACCAAAAAACTTTAAAATGTTGGTCCCTTAAACCAGATGGGTGTGTATAACTTAAATATCAAAATCAAATAACAGCTGTTTCAACTATTTTATGGACGGTAGACACCAAAGCACCGCGCATTGTCAAAATTGGTTAATTCTACATAGAAAGAAAAACTTACAACCATTCGTTTTGAAGAATAGCACGAATCTTCGACTTAGGAATATGGTATAGATACTCGTATCTAACTAAAGTAGCCCTTCCCCGGTCGTAGTTGGTTGTTAAACGGCGGAACACATTAACTCATGTTTGTTTGTTATTAACAACATCAAAAATCACAGCAGATCCATTAGGTTCTTTACCTTATAATACACATACCATCCTCTATTATTATCGACCGACAAACCGGTCAAAGTTCTTCACTATACATAGTATAAAACAAAGTCGCTTCCCGCTACCTATCTGTCCTATGCTTATATCTTTAAAACTACGCAACGGATTTTAATGCGGTTTTTTAACAGATAGAGTGATTCAAGAGGAACGTTTAAAAACTATTTGAAACAAAGATTTCCACGAGAGCGAAGCCGCGGGGCGCAGCTAGTAAACTATAAACTCAAAAAGGCAGAATCCCGAGCCTGGTAAAGAACGTAGAGTTCAAGATTGCTTGACTTCTTTCGTCTGAGGCTTGAAGAAGATGGTGTTGACGGTGCGGAGGAAGGGCATCTCCACCATTAGAGTGAGAGGGACAGCTGCTAGGTAGCTCATCACGGTGGTTGCCATGAAATCCGTCAACTGTGAAGGGAAAAACAAATAAATAATGGAATAGAATAGAAAGAATTTGTGGTACATTTTGTTGATTCACAGCAAAATTTTTTCTTTATTGTAAATATTATTTCAATTTTTTTTCACTATACAAGTGCGTTATCCATAAAGGAAGCTTGCGATGCTGTCATGAGACGGACATTGACGCAGAGCCATCTAGGAAGAAGTTGAAGTTGAATAGAAAGAATAGAATTAGCATTTATTTCGACACAGGTACAAAATACTTCCATAGAATAAAAAACGGAAAACAAAGGGGTTAAACATGGAGGTAACACAAAAGGGTTTTAGTAAAAATAAGACAGCCTCTTTGACCCTGTGTCGAAATAAGCATCTTGTGCTGAACGGCGATAGGCGTTGTTTTTTAGCCAAAGAGCATAATAAATAATGCAGGACAATCCACAGAACATCATCTATCCTCAAGCTAAGCAGAGCTTGTGTTATGGGTACTAGATCATCTAGTCTAGATGACTGATAGAATACATAGAAGGCATGTCTGTCTGCTTTTTCATAGCAAAAGCATCAATCACTTATGGTGTTTCCTATGTCAAAATTAGTGTGTGTTATATAATAAATTGTAATATACTTTTAAAGCTTATAGAACTTAACGACATCAAGTATAAAATGTGTATCTACGATGGAAATAAATAAATAAAAAGATATACTTAAATGATGCTGAATGCGTCAAGCTACGCGCTATGGCGCTCATTAGGGGAGCCCAATGTCTATAGCAGTGGACTAACACAGGCTGAATACAAAATATTTAAAAAGGCCGTTTGGTAAGTATGACAATAAAAGTGTACTTACAACGTCCAGCAGGGAGGTGGATATCGGCTGCGGGCGCGACGCAGCGATGCAGGTGTTGATGATCCAGTGTATCATCAGCACCGACAACGACATGCGGCCCATGGCGTGCCAGCCGTTCCACGAGAAGAAGTTGTAGTAGAAACCTGATGGAAGAAAAGAAATTAGAGTTCCTGAGAGTTTTTTGACGTGAAGCTTATGCCCTTTAAGATCTATGCTAGTTTATTTGTATCTATATATCTAATGTATTATATAAGCTAGGTATCTGGTACCTAGACTATATATGTATCTGGCTAGATAATGCTGTGTGAATTGCCGGGTACTGACTTGTTACGCGGCGTAATATTAATTAATTATATTAATTAATCCGCAGTAAGCATGAAACCTCATTGTATTAACCGCCCTCCGACCAGGTGGATTGACGACCTTCGAAAGACTGCAGGTAGATGCTGGATGCGTCAAGCTGAAGACAGGGCGCTATGGCGCTCATTATGGGAGGACTATGCCCAGCAGTGGATTAAGATAGGCTGATGATGAAGCATGAAAGGCCTAAAATTTATCTCCGTTTTGCTTGTTGCTAGCACCTCCTTCTCTCGTACCGACTAGAAGAGCTCGCAGTGTGACACGTCATTAAGCCCTATAATACCGGTCAGTACCCGGCTATACTTTGCATCTGGTCGAAGATCCATATAGGCAATGGCAGCCAGGATTTAGAGCGCTGGCCACTCCAGTGCGACTTTAGTGGCTGTGAAGGCAGGGTTGAGGATGTTTCAGTTCCCGGCCACCAGCCAAGTTATGATCATTGTTTCAACGGCCATACTCATTTATAAAGTTCGCTGTCGGGTCTTTAATATATCCCTCCTCTTGAAGGATAGATGATATTCCTTACCTTTCATCTGGTTGAAGAGTCCCAGACAGACGATGGCTGCTAGGATACAGAGCACCGGCCGCTCCAGCGCGACGTATGTGGAAGTGAAGACAGGGTCGGTGATATCCCGGACCCAGTTGCCGGCCACCAACCATGTCACCATCAGGGGGACGGCGAGGTGGTAGCTCCAACGGAACAGCTGGAATAGATAATATCTTAAGAATGAATTTGTAGTTTAACACCTAAAGCCAGTCACCGTGACTCCAGTGATTTTTGCCATTATGATGCGAGATAATATGCGTCTGTGACTTCATCTACTTTACATCCTCGCTCCGTATTATGTATATATCAGTTGTCTAGTACCCATAACACAAGCTCTGCTTACCATGGGGCTAGATAATGCTGTGTGAATTGTCCAGCATTTTTTTTTTATAATTACAAGTAGTTACCTACCTACCTATTATTTTAATGGGTATTTATAGCGTTTATTTAAAATTTGCTATATAGGTAAATACACTTTGCTAGCTGCTTTTTAGCGCACTTAAACGAAATCGGGTGCCTCCACGATGACGACGGGGGCATCACACACCGGGGGCCTGACCCACGAACCCTAAATACCCGTTAAAATACTATCTACTTGTAATTACACACATGAACAGTACAAAAGGCGGCCTTATCGCAAAAAAAAACCACGTATAAAATACTACGTATACTTACTCTGTAATCAGTAACCTTTATGGCTCGCTCTTCCATCTCGAAGTGCAGATGAGCTAGGAACAGCCCCACGAGGCAGGCCGGCAGACTCCCCCAGGGGGATATGTAGAGGCGGTAGAACGAAGTCACGCCGTGGTACATCGTGTGCATGGTACTGGGGAAATTACTTGATTAGACATTGTGTACATTAAGATATTTACCATGATTTGATTTAAATGCACGGTACATTATGCAGCGCCTCAGGGATGTTTGCGGCGGCGCGGGTCGACACTTTTTCATACCACCATGCGCAAGCGCGCCGACTCCCTGGTGCGCAGGTTGTGGGCCAGCTCCAATACCGTTCTGGCAATGATAGCTGGGAGGGTGGACTGCCCGTCAACAGGCACTGTCGTGAACCCTACCTTCCCATCAATCCTTTTAGTTTTTAAGATTCTCTTGTATATTTTCTGATATGAGTATAATATGCTTTAAATAAATACTTTTTATTTTTATTTATTTATTTATTATGTAAATTTTAAATCCGACTACGACTTACGACTTATTTTGTTCTGTATTTTTGTGTGTTTTCCTTTTTTTGTAACTGTTTATCATTGTGTGTGGCTATCAATAAATGTGTGCCGAAATATTGGATAACTCAAAAATCAAATCATGGTAAATATCCCGTTTTTAATTTAGTGTTAATAACCAAAAGTTTTATTGTATACATTTATCCAATAAAATTAAAACGTTTAATTATATATCTGTTAAATCGGACAGGTAACAAAAGAATAGACAAAACGTTATTGTCTATTCTAACAGACAATACGTTATTGTCTATTCTTATAGATAGATAGATAAAAAAAACAAATTAAATCCATCTCTTCATCGCTAATCCCTGCTTCCTTGCAATATTCGTAGAATGACCGAACTTCTGAGTTGATTAGTTTGAATTTCACAAATTGCCCCGTTTTTATTAATTATTTTGTACTAAAAACACACACATACATACAATTAACATAGAGATACAATTTTAAACAAAAGTACAATAGGTTTAACAAATAAAACGAGCAATGTTCTGTTACTTGTCCGATTTTAACAAAGGCGGTATTGATTAATTCGTCTTCAATAATGAGGTGGTAGGCGGAATAGGCTATGTGAAGTAATTTGCAATATTAATTAATTTAAATAAAACAAAAAAAATATAAAAAAGAGTTTATCTACTCAGCTAGATAAATACATTAATTCGAATTCCTCATAGCTGTAAAAGCTATTGTCAGTGAGCCAGCGCTTCAGCTTGCTCTTAAAAGCTGCTAGGCGTGTTGCCTTCCTAACAATTTCAGGCTCGCTTGTATCCAATGTAAGTAAAAATTATTTTGTGGAGCATCATTGAAAAGGCTGTACTTTCGAAAACTCTCTTCGTTTCTCAAAGTTTAACACTTTGACTGCGATTTTTTTTCGACGATTGCGATCTTTTTTTTAACCTAAAAAATTCATGCTGCCGCTCTACACAGCGGTTGTGTTGCGCCGCACATGCGTTTCGTTCGAAAAATATTACGGCTGTGCTGAGTCACACAGATCTGTATTTTCTCAGCCGCTGCACTAGTGTGGATTTACGCGTATTAGTCACACAACACATACCGTGTTATTTCAGCACTCAAAGTGTTAATATGGTTTACTATTCTCAACTCAAGCAATCATAAATATAGGGAGAATATAATAATAAGTTTAATACTAAAACCAGACTGCGTAAAAGTCTAATTTATAATTATTATGTGATTTGGAATATTCGTTTTTTACCAATAAATTAATTATTCTGATTATTCTAAAATAATAGTTAATCAATTGTACTTATAAGTCTTGTGACACACGGATACAACTACTTAGGGTACAAGTACGGACAAACGTTCTACGAATACATGACGACCGATGTGGCGCGGTGGGCGTAGGTCCGCCTGCGACGCAGAAGGTTGCAGAAGTGTTCGAATCCCGCCTCGGAATAGTTGTGTGTACGATCTGCAGATATTTATTCCGGGTGTTCTGGTCGTTTTCTATGTATAATAAAAAATATCTATCTATGTAATGTATTGCATTATGTATATCAGTTATCTAGTACCCATAACACAAGCTCTGCTTACCATGAGGCTAGATAATGCTGTGTGAATTGTCCAGTATTATTTATTTATTTTATACATAAGAATCAAAAGAAAATAATAAGGACAATCACTGTACGCTTATTGATTTTCTTTTACGTAGTTTTAACAATTTTAAAGGAAATCCTGCCAGGCTATATTTTTAGAGGATACAAACGAGTGTTTCCTTTGAAATATACAAAATGTGTGTTCACCAAATAAATATATTATATATACATCCTTTGTTATTACAAAATTAGATTATCAAGACGATAAAAAATTTTGGGACGAGCTTTACTTCAACTCAAAAATTAACAATCTAACACGTGAAGGTTTCTTGTTCGCTTAGGTTTATAGAATCATGGGCAATAGAATCTCATCAAGGCATATAGAATCTCAAACTTTAACTGTAAGACAGCTCTACATTTTCCGGGTGACAACTTCGTACCACAAGTCAACAGGTAAATCATTACGTGACACCCACTCAAAGTCCAGTCATCGTCGATTTAAAATTAAAGTCCCTTCGGTCAAATCTTCGTTCGCGAGGCGCTTTCGATCTTTCTCCTTCCCTTATATCTATCGTCGGGTAATAATGCACTGTGAACTCCTATCATGTTCCCTATATGGAGTTCGTATGTGGCTTCTCACGTTGGACTATGACGCTACTGAAAGGCTTTTACTTATTCAAAGCTAATTTCTGCTTAGTTATTATCTTTCTCTACGACCACTCAAACCCACGTTTTCCTCCGATTGATGCCTTCTCTCCCTCCCCCGTCCTTAACCTGTGTAGCTAGGTCGTCTGTAGATACATCTGTAGGCATGTTGAAAGGCAGACCGTACGGTGGTTTGGCTATTCTTTGGAATAAAAATAAATTCCCTAACGTGTCCGTAGTTAACTGCGACAGTAACAGAATCATGGCAGTGAAAATAGCGGTAGGATCACGGGACTTACTGGTGCTAAATGTATATATGCCTGTGGATATACCCGATAACCTGACGGAGTTCACCGACTGTCTGGCTCTGGCCAGTGCCATCATTGAGGAGAGTGAGGTGCAAATTGCCTACGTAATAGGTGATTTTAACGCACATCCTACGGCGGCCTTTGGGCGTGAGCTGGTGAGGTTCGGAGATGACCTTGAGTGGGTGGGAGTGCGCCGACATAAACATCCTCGGAAGGGACTCTAACTCGTTCACATTTATGAGCGAGGCCCATGGCTGCCAGAGGTGGCTGGATCACTGCATGGCAACAAAAGCTGCCTGGGAAACGATCGTAACATCGGACATTCTGTACGATGTTACTTGGTCTGACCACTATCCCCTTAGAATTACATGCAATATAGCGGACTTGGTGGTAGGATCTGCCGCATCTGGCAACCATGATGTTCTTAGGAATATAAGGTGGGGAGAGAGGGACGAAGCTCAGAGACTAATTTATACTAAATATTGTTTCAATAACCTTAATTTCTGTGATAGTTTGTGTGATAAAATATGTAATTGTGAATGTACGGCAAGATGTTTGCATTTTAATGAATATTATAATTTAATAGAGAATTTATATAATAATATAATAAATGTTTTAAGGACTGCAGCAATTGTGAGCTCGCGAACACAAAAACGAAAACCGAAGATAGTAGGCTGGAACTACCATGTCAGAGATAGTCATCAGAGGGCTAGGGTGCATTTTGCCTCGTGGGTGATGGCCGGCAAGCCGTCCAATGGTGACACATTTATTAAAATGAAAGAGAGTAGAACTGTGTTTAAAAATAAGATTAAATGGTGTCAGAAAAACGAAGAACGAATTAAAATTGATATCTTAGCTACTCATAGGAAAGATCAAAACTTCTTTAAATTCTGGAAAGCTACTAAAAAGTTTAATTATCAGCAAAATTTACCAGAATCAATGGACGGCTTGCAGGATCCATCATCCATTGCAGAATTATTTGTCAAGAAATTTAAAATCCGTCCCCAGCCCGTAGAGAATGTGCCCGATGTTAGAGATAGTGTGATTGATAGTCCGATCCAGTTTACGCTGTCTGATGTGGTGAAAACTGTCAGACAAATAAAACGGGGCAAATCACCCGGACACGATGGCTTGAGCATCGAGCACATTCTTTATGGTACTGAAAAAGTACTTGAACATCTGCATATTCTTTACAATCTATGTATAAAATATAGCTATCTCCCACGGGACCTAATGAAGACTGTAGTGGTTCCGATTGTAAAGAATAAAACGGCAGATCTTAGTAGCTCTACCAATTATCGTCCTATTTCATTAGAAACAGTATTAGGAAAAATACTTGAGCGACTCATATACCCAAGTATCCGGGAGAGTATAACTATAGATGATGCTCAGTTTGGATTTTGTCCTGGTCTCTCAACAGACTCTGCAATAATGAGCCTGAAAAGCACTGTAAATTACTACACGACGAGGAAAACATCGGTCTATGCGTGCTTTCTAGACCTAAGCCGTGCATTTGACCTGGTGAATTATGATATTCTCTGGGCCAAATTAAAAGACGCGAAGGTCCCGAGTCCTGTCGGGAGTCTGTTGAGATACTGGTACGAAAACCAAACTAACGCAGTTAGGTGGGGCGACATGATCTCTAGTGAGTATAGACTAGAGTGCGGTGTTCGTCAAGGAGGGGTGACCTCTACTGACCTTTTCAACCTTTACATCAATAATTTGATTGAGGAGCTAAGAAGTACCAGGGTTGGTTGTTACCTGGGCGGTGTATGCGTTAACAACCTGAGCTACGCGGATGATATGGTGCTTCTTAGCCCCTCAATCAAAGGTATTCAGAAACTGCTTTTAGTCTGCGAGAAATATGCTATTTCTCATGGGCTAAAATATAATGTTACCAAAACTGAGATGATGGTGTTCAGGTCGGGACGAGGTCCAGATAGGGTACCGGATGTACATATGAATGGAGCCACTATTAAAGTGGTTAATCGATTTAAGTACTTGGGGCATTGGTTAACAGAGACGCTTAGAGACGATGACGACATTGAGCGTGAGCGGAGAGCCCTCGCCGTGCGAAGCAACATGCTCGCGCGCCGCTTCTCGAAATGCAGTACCGAAGTCAAAAACACCTTGTTCAGTGCATATTGTCTGGGTATGTACACGTGCCAACTATGGACTAATTTTACCAGAAAGGCTTTCAATACCATAAGAGTCCAGTACAATGATGCTTACCGGACTCTTATGAGGTTACCGAGGTACTGCTGCGCGTCGGGCATGTTCTCCGAGGCAGGAGTTCCGGACTTCTTTGCCATCATCCGATCTCGGGTGGCGTCATTCTGGAATAGGCTGAGTCGCTCAAGTAATAGTATACTTGGGGCTATCTCTGACACGGTATACAAAAATCCAATTTTCCAGCATTGGATATCCGTCCACTTGGGCGGTAACAAGAAGTGACGGCCCTGTAGCATTCTGCTCAGGGTAACTATTTACAGTTTATATTTAAAATATTCTGTGTTTTTATTTAATTTTTTGTGTATTTTTGTTTTAATTTATTCTCTATGATATGGGTCCTTAATTTTGTATTATGTGCCTGAAATAAACGATTATTATTATTATTATTAACCGTCCCACTCTTAGTGTGTTGTGTACTTATGATCAAATTTTATATTATCCATTTTTTTTTCCACTTCCATTTATTTTTGTTATTTTTAGTATTAGCTTTTTACTTTTGTATTTCTAAAGTATTTTTCTTAGTGTGAACTGCTGCCCTGTTTACTACAGTCTAGATTATTAGTAATTCTTTTTGTAATCCGGCCTCCCGCGATACAGGTTCTGAACCTAGTGCGGGGACCACCAGTAAAATATAAGCATTTTTGTTGTGTTGGTAAATAAATGAATTTTGTTTTTTTTTTTTTTTTGTTTAACTTTATACTACTACTATTATCATTACATATACAAAATACCAACACTATAGCAGCCAGAAATAAATTTTAAAAAAATCGCTTTTTCGTTTTCGTCGCTTCTTTACTTTATCTTAAAAATATTAAAGTGAATAAAAGATCAAAGTGATTACTTTATTTCTAGTTTAACTAATGCAAGCAAATAAAGTGTATTAGAGATGTAACATACTAGTGGTTTCTATTTCACTTCTTCCACTGGTTGTCAAAAAATTTATGTGAACATTAAAATAATGTTATTTGATAATAATAATAATATAATGAATTGTATATGTATTTAATGAATTGTATATGTATTTAATGGATTGTATATGTATTTAATGAATTGTATATAATGAATTATATAAAATATGAGACGTCTAAGTGCTTATTTGTAAGTCTAAAAAAATTAAAAAACTTTTGAATTTTGAATTCGAATTTTAAAAATTAGGCCAAGTCATATCAACTTACCTCGGATACACCAGGTACATGAGGGATTTCCAGTCGAACACGTAAGCCATGCCTCCGTTGAGGACACAGGAGGCCACCACCATCAGCGCCAGGGCCGGCAGCGCGGCCTTGCGTCGGTTCACGAAGTACAGTGTCAGGAAGCACGCAACGATGTACAGCTGCATATCCGTGGCCAGGAACCTGGAGATTGTGACAGTATAATGAGACTAGTTGTTGGATGTGCGCGAGCTGCAAGCAGCTCGCGAGGGTTGTGTATAGGTATTGTGTTTTTTTTTTCATTGTATTCCCCTTGTCGTAACCTACACCTTGTATTATTTTGTTTGAAATCGATAGCCATGAGAAAATTTTGCGATGAAAAAATGTCAGCCATCTTGGATTTGGAAATGGACATCTTTTTCGTAATCTACGAGTTTGAGTTTTCGAAAATGATACCCATATTATGTGGGTGCTCGTCTCAAGGCGAGTATAAACTGCAATATAGAGATGTCAGCCATCTTGAATTTGGAAATGGAAATTTTTTTCGTAGTCGACGTATGCGAGTTGATCGAAAACGATATCTATATTAGTGGGTGTGCCTTCACACAGCGCGGCTCGCTTCGCTCGCCTTGCTGTATGGCGGTGGTCGCATTGACGCACGACTCTGCTCCTGCTGCCACACAGCAAGGCTCGCTTCGCTCGCCTTGCTGTGCGACAGCTGTCGCATCAGGTCACGAAGCGCGGCTCGCTTCGCTCGCCTTGCTGTGTGACGATGGTCGCAATTCGATCGCATTGTGGCTCGCTTCGCTCGCCACAATGCTACCCTGGGTTAAGGGTGAGGGGGTCTTGGGGGGTCACAGCACGGCTCGCTTCGCTCGCCGTGCTGTTCCCCTTGGTCGCATCGGATTCGAAATCCTCACCCCCAAGTTAGTCAAAAACGATACCCATATCAGATTTTTTGGTTGGGGGAGGGGGTACAGGGGGGCTGGGGGCGTGGGGGGTCACGGCACGGCTCGCTTCGCTCACCATGCCGTTCCCCTTGGTCGCATTGCGGCTCGCTTCGCTCGCCGCAATGCTCCCCCGGGTTATAGTTGAGAGGATCTTGGGGGGTCATTGGGGGGTCACAGCACGGCTCGCTTCGCTCGCCGTGCTGTTCCCCTTGGTCGCATCGGATTCGAAATCCTCACCCCCAAGTTAGTCAAAAACGATACCCATATCAGATTTTTTGGTTGGGGGAGGGGGTACAGGGGGGCTGGGGGCGTGGGGGGTCACGGCACGGCTCGCTTCGCTCACCGTGCCGTTCCCCTTGGTCGCATTGCGGCTCGCTTCGCTCGCCGCAATGCTCCCCTGGGTTATAGTTGAGTGGGTCTTGGGGGGTCATTGGGGGGTCACAGCACGGCTCGCTTCGCTCGCCGTGCTGTTCCCCTTGGTCGTATCGAATTCGAAATCCTCACCCCCAGGTTAGTCAAAAACGATACCCATATCAGATTTTTTGGTTGGGGGAGGGGGTACAGGGGGCTGGGGGCGTGGGGGGTCACGGCACGGCTCGCTTCGCTCACCGTGCCGTTCCCCTTGGTCGCATTGCGGCTCGCTTCGCTCGCCGCAATGCTCCCCCGGGTTATAGTTGAGGGGGTCTTGGGGGGTCATTGGGGGGTCACAGCACGGCTCGCTTCGCTCGCCGTGCTGTTCCCCTTGGTCGCATCGGATTCGAAATCCTCACCCCCAAGTTAGTCAAAAACGATACCCATATCAGATTTTTTGGTTGGGGGAGGGGGTACAGGGGGGTTATAGTTGAGGGGGTCTTGGGGGGTCATTGGGGGGTCACAGCACGGCTCGCTTCGCTCGCCGTGCTGTTCCCCTTGGTCGCATCGGATTCGAAATCCTCACCCCCAAGTTAGTCAAAAACGATACCCATATCAGATTTTTTGGTTGGGGGAGGGGGTACAGGGGGGGTGGGGTATGGGGGAGTCACGGCACGGCTCGCTTCGCTCACCGTGCCGTTCCCCTTGGTCGCATCGCGGCTCGCTTCGCTCGCCGCAATGCTCCCCCGGGTTATAGTTGAGGGGGTCTCGGGGGGTCATGGGGTGGGGTCACAGCACAGCTCGCTTCACTCGCCGTGCTGTTCCCCGCGGTCGCATCGCGGCTCGCTTCGCTCGCCGCGATGCTCCACCCGAAAAAAAAGGTCAAAAATAGGCCAATTTTCGGTTTTTCCTAAAAAAAGGGGGTCTGGGGGGCAAAAGGGGGCAATTTTTTTTTGTCATTCAAAACCACTTGTCAACAAGACTCTCCTCTACAAGACTGTGAAAAAAAAACTCTTCCAAGTCTATCCGTTTAGGAGATGGAAAGGGGGGGCAAAAAAGGGGGTTAAAGGGGGGGTCCAATTTTTTTTTGTTCCAAAACGAAGAAAAACCCTCTATACGACCCCGCAATCAGAACCCCTCTATCGCGACGCATCTGGTAGCACACTCAAAAGGGGGGTCCTGGGGGCAGGGGGGGGGCAAAATTTTCTATGCAATCAAAATCACTGGTCTCCCTCTATACAACCCCCATAAAAAAATTAAGAAATATGGCTCCACGTAGGAGCCCCCCCTGAGGGGGGGTCTTGGGGGGGCAAATCTCAAAAAGTCGGAATTTTCCCTAGGAGACTTTTACCTCCCCTATACGATACCGTAAAAAAAAACATACCTTCCCATCCACCATCAAGGAGAACAATTATGTCAATCAGTCAGTGAATCAGTGAATCAGTGAATCAGTGAATCAGTGAGTGGTAATTTAGCTTTATATATATAAACTAGTTGTTAGGTGTGCGCGAGCTGCAAGCAGCTCGCGGCGGTTATGTGTAACAGTAATGTTTTATTAAGACTTCTTTTTCGTACCTTTGATTATTTTGTTTGAAATCGATAGCCATGAGAAAATTTTGCGATGAAAAAATGTCAGCCATCTTGGATTTGGAAATGGACATCTTTTTCGTAATCTACGAGTTTGAGTTTTCGAAAATGATACCCATATTATGTGGGTGCTCGTCTCAAGGCGAGTATAAACTGCAATATAGAGATGTCAGCCATCTTGAATTTGGAAATGGAAATTTTTTCGTAGTCGACGTATGCGAGTTGATCGAAAACGATATCTATATTAGTGGGTGTGCCTTCACACAGCGCGGCTCGCTTCGCTCGCCTTGCTGTATGGCGGTGGTCGCATTGACGCACGACTCTGCTCCTGCTGCCACACAGCAAGGCTCGCTTCGCTCGCCTTGCTGTGCGACAGCTGTCGCATCAGGTCAGGAAGCGCGGCTCGCTTCGCTCGCCTTGCTGTGTGACGATGGTCGCAATTCGATCGCATTGTGGCTCGCTTCGCTCGCCACAATGCTACCCTGGGTTAAGGGTGAGGGGGTCTTGGGGGGTCACAGCACGGCTCGCTTCGCTCGCCGTGCTATTCCCCTTGGTCGCATCGGATTCGAAATCCTCACCCCCAAGTTAGTCAAAAACGATACCCATATCAGATTTTTTGGTTGGGGGAGGGGGTACAGGGGGGCTGGGGGCGTGGGGGGTCACGGCACGGCTCGCTTCGCTCACCATGCCGTTCCCCTTGGTCGCATTGCGGCTCGCTTCGCTCGCCGCAATGCTCCCCCGGGTTATAGTTGAGGGGATCTTGGGGGGTCATTGGGGGGTCACAGCACGGCTCGCTTCGCTCGCCGTGCTGTTCCCCTTGGTCGCATCGGATTCGAAATCCTCACCCCCAAGTTAGTCAAAAACGATACCCATATCAGATTTTTTGGTTGGGGGAGGGGGTACAGGGGGGCTGGGGGCGTGGGGGGTCACGGCACGGCTCGCTTCGCTCACCGTGCCGTTCCCCTTGGTCGCATTGCGGCTCGCTTCGCTCGCCGCAATGCTCCCCTGGGTTATAGTTGAGTGGGTCTTGGGGGGTCACAGCACGGCTCGCTTCGCTCGCCGTGCTGTTCCCCTTGGTCGTATCGAATTCGAAATCCTCACCCCCAGGTTAGTCAAAAACGATACCCATATCAGATTTTTTGGTTGGGGGAGGGGGTACAGGGGGCTGGGGGCGTGGGGGGTCACGGCACGGCTCGCTTCGCTCACCGTGCCGTTCCCCTTGGTCGCATTGCGGCTCGCTTCGCTCGCCGCAATGCTCCCCCGGGTTATAGTTGAGGGGGTCTTGGGGGGTCATTGGGGGGTCACAGCACGGCTCGCTTCGCTCGCCGTGCTGTTCCCCGCGGTCGCATCGCGGCTCGCTTCGCTCGCCGCGATGCTCCACCCGAAAAAAAAGGTCAAAAATAGGCCAATTTTCGGTTTTTCCTAAAAAAAGGGGGTCTGGGGGGCAAAAGGGGGCAATTTTTTTTTGTCATTCAAAACCACTTGTCCTCCTCTACAAGACTGTGAAAAAAAAACTCTTCCAAGTCTATCCGTTTAGGAGATGGAAAGGGGGGGCAAAAAAGGGGGTCAAAGGGGGGGTTCCAATTTTTTTTTGTTCCAAAACGAAGAAAAACCCTCTATACGACCCCGCAATCAGAACCCCTCTATCGCGACGCATCTGGTAGCACACTCAAAAGGGGGGTCCTGGGGGCAGGGGGGGGGCAAAATTTTCTATGCAATCAAAATCACTGGTCTCCCTCTATACAACCCCCATAAAAAAATTAAGAAATATGGCTCCACGTAGGAGCCCCCCCTGAGGGGGGGTCTTGGGGGGGCAAATCTCAAAAAGTCGGAATTTTCCCTAGGAGACTTTTACCTCCCCTATACGATACCGTAAAAAAAAACATACCTTCCCATCCACCATCAAGGAGAACAATTATGTCAATCAGTCAGTGAATCAGTGAATCAGTGAATCAGTGAATCAGTGAGTGGTAATTTAGCTTTATATATATAAACTAGTTGTTAGGTGTGCGCGAGCTGCAAGCAGCTCGCGGCGGTTATGTGTAACAGTAATGTTTTATTAAGACTTCTTTTTCGTACCTTTGATTATTTTGTTTGAAATCGATAGCCATGAGAAAATTTTGCGATGAAAAAATGTCAGCCATCTTGGATTTGGAAATGGACATCTTTTTCGTAATCTACGAGTTTGAGTTTTCGAAAATGATACCCATATTATGTAGGTGCTCGTCTCAAGGCGAGTATAAACTGCAATATAGAGATGTCAGCCATCTTGAATTTGGAAATGGAAATTTTTTTCGTAGTCGACGTATGCGAGTTGATCGAAAACGATATCTATATTAGTGGGTGTGCCTTCACACAGCGCGGCTCGCTTCGCTCGCCTTGCTGTATGGCGGTGGTCGCATTGACGCACGACTCTGCTCCTGCTGCCACACAGCAAGGCTCGCTTCGCTCGCCTTGCTGTGCGACAGCTGTCGCATCAGGTCAGGAAGCGCGGCTCGCTTCGCTCGCCTTGCTGTGTGACGATGGTCGCAATTCGATCGCATTGTGGCTCGCTTCGCTCGCCACAATGCTACCCTGGGTTAAGGGTGAGGGGGTCAGTGAATCCTCACCCCCAAGTTAGTCAAAAACGATACCCATATCAGATTTTTTGGTTGGGGGAGGGGGTACAGGGGGGCTGGGGGCGTGGGGGCACGGCTCGCTTCGCTCACCATGCCGTTCCCCTTGGTCGCATCGGATTCGAAATCCTCACCCCCAAGTTAGTCAAAAACGATACCCATATCAGATTTTTTGGTTGGGGGAGGGGGTACAGGGGGGCTGGGGGCGTGGGGGGTCACGGCACGGCTCGCTTCGCTCACCGTGCCGTTCCCCTTGGTCGCATTGCGGCTCGCTTCGCTCGCCGCAATGCTCCCCTGGGTTATAGTTGAGTGGGTCTTGGGGGGTCATTGGGGGGTCACAGCACGGCTCGCTTCGCTCGCCGTGCTGTTCCCCTTGGTCGTATCGAATTCGAAATCCTCACCCCCAGGTTAGTCAAAAACGATACCCATATCAGATTTTTTGGTTGGGGGAGGGGGTACAGGGGGCTGGGGGCGTGGGGGGTCACGGCACGGCTCGCTTCGCTCACCGTGCCGTTCCCCTTGGTCGCATTGCGGCTCGCTTCGCTCGCCGCAATGCTCTCCCGGGTTATAGTTGAGGGGGTCTTGGGGGGTCATTGGGGGGTCACAGCACGGCTCGCTTCGCTCGCCGTGCTGTTCCCCTTGGTCGCATCGGATTCGAAATCCTCACCCCCAAGTTAGTCAAAAACGATACCCATATCAGATTTTTTGGTTGGGGGAGGGGGTACAGGGGGGGGTGGGGTATGGGGGAGTCACGGCACGGCTCGCTTCGCTCACCGTGCCGTTCCCCTTGGTCGCATCGCGGCTCGCTTCGCTCGCCGCAATGCTCCCCCGGGTTATAGTTGAGGGGGTCTCGGGGGGTCATGGGGTGGGGTCACAGCACAGCTCGCTTCGCTCGCCGTGCTGTTCCCCGAGGTCGCATCGCGGCTCGCTTCGCTCGCCGCGATGCTCCACCCGAAAAAAAAGGTCAAAAATAGGCCAATTTTCGGTTTTTCCTAAAAAAAGGGGGTCTGGGGGGCAAAAGGGGGCAATTTTTTTTTGTCATTCAAAATCACTTGTCCTCCTCTACAAGACTGTGAAAAAAAAACTCTTCCAAGTCTATCCGTTTAGGAGATGGAAAGGGGGGGCAAAAAAGGGGGTTAAAGGGGGGGTCCAATTTTTTTTTGTTCCAAAACGAAGAAAAACCCTCTATACGACCCCGCAATCAGAACCCCTCTATCGCGACGCATCTGGTAGCACACTCAAAAGGGGGGTCCTGGGGGCAGGGGGGGGGCAAAATTTTCTATGCAATCAAAATCACTGGTCTCCCTCTATACAACCCCCATAAAAAAATTAAGAAATATGGCTCCACGTAGGAGCCCCCCCTGAGGGGGGGGTCTTGGGGGGGCAAATCTCAAAAAGTCGGAATTTTCCCTAGGAGACTTTTACCTCCCCTATACGATACCGTAAAAAAAAACATACCTTCCCATCCACCATCAAGGAGAACAATTATGTCAATCAGTCAGTGAATCAGTGAATCAGTGAATCAGTGAATCAGTGAGTGGTAATTTAGCTTTATATATATAAACTAGTTGTTAGGTGTGCGCGAGCTGCAAGCAGCTCGCGGCGGTTATGTGTAACAGTAATTTTTTATTAAGACTTCTTTTTCGTACTTTTGATTATTTTGTTTGAAATCGATAGCCATGAGAAAATTTTGCGATGAAAAAATGTTAGCCATCTTTGATTTGGAAATGGACATCTTTTTCGTAATCTACGTATGCGAGTTATTCGAAAACGATACCCATATTATGTGGGTGCTCGTCTTAAGGCGAGTATAAACTGCGATATAGAGATGTCAGCCATCTTGAATTTGGAAATGGAAATTTTTTTCGTAGTCGACGTATGCGAGTTGATCGAAAACGATATCTATATTAGTGGGTGTGCCATCACACAGCGCGGCTCGCTTCGCTCGCCTTGCTGTATGGCGGTGGTCGCATTGACGCACGACTCTGCTCCTGCTGCCACACAGCAAGGCTCGCTTCGCTCACCTTGCTGTGCGACAGCTGTCGCATCAGGTCAGGAAGCGCGGCTCGCTTCGCTCGCCTTGCTGTGTGACGATGGTCGCAATTCGATCGCCTGACACAATGCTACAATGGGTTAAGGGTGAGGGGGTCTTGGGGGGGTTACCCGCGGTCATATCGCGGCTCGCTTCGCTCGCCGCAATGCTCCCCCGGGTTATAGTTGAGGGGGTCTTGGGGGGTCATTGGGGGGTCACAGCACGGCTCGCTTCGCTCGCCGTGCTGTTCCCCTTGGTCGCATCGGATTCGAAATCTTCACTCCCAAGTTAGTCAAAAACGATACCCATATCAGATTTTTTGGTTGGGGGAAGGGGTACAGGGGGGCTGGAGGCGTGGGGGGTCACGGCACGGCTCGCTTCGCTCACCGTGCCGTTCCCCTTGGTCGCATTGCGGCTCGCTTCGCTCGCCGCAATGCTCCCCCGGGTTAAAGTTGAGGGGGTCTTGGGGGGTCATTGGGGGGTCACAGCACGACTCGCTTCGCTCGCCGTGCTGTTCCCCTTGGTCGCATCGAATTCGAAATCCTCACCCCCAAGTTAGTCAAAAACGATACCCATATCAGATTTTTTGGTTGGGGGAGGGGGTACAGGGGGGCTGGGGACGTGGGGGGGGGGGGTCACGGCACGGCTCGCTTCGCTCACCGTGCCGTTCCCCTTGGTCGCATTGCGGCTCGCTTCGCTCGCCGCAATGCTCCCCCGGGTTATAGTTGAGGGGGTCTTGGGGGGTTCACAGCACGGCTCGCTTCGCTCGACGTGCTGTTCCCCTTGGTCGCATCGAATTCGAAATCCTCACCCCCAAGTTAGTCAAAAACGATACCCATATCAGATTTTTTGGTTGGGGGAGGGGGTACAGGGGGCTGGGGGCGTGGGGGGTCACGGCACGGCTCGCTTCGCTCACCGTGCCGTTCCCCTTGGTCGCATTGCGGCTCGCTTCGCTCGCCGCAATGCTCTCCCGGGTTATAGTTGAGGGGGTCTTGGGGGGTCATTGGGGGGTCACAGCACGGCTCGCTTCGCTCGCCGTGCTGTTCCCCTTGGTCGCATCGGATTCGAAATCCTCACCCCCAAGTTAGTCAAAAACGATACCCATATCAGATTTTTTGGTTGGGGGAGGGGGTACAGGGGGGGGTGGGGTATGGGGGAGTCACGGCACGGCTCGCTTCGCTCACCGTGCCGTTCCCCTTGGTCGCATCGCGGCTCGCTTCGCTCGCCGCAATGCTCCCCCGGGTTATAGTTGAGGGGGTCTCGGGGGGTCATGGGGTGGGGTCACAGCACAGCTCGCTTCGCTCGCCGTGCTGTTCCCCGAGGTCGCATCGCGGCTCGCTTCGCTCGCCGCGATGCTCCACCCGAAAAAAAAGGTCAAAAATAGGCCAATTTTCGGTTTTTCCTAAAAAAAGGGGGTCTGGGGGGCAAAAGGGGGCAATTTTTTTTTGTCATTCAAAATCACTTGTCCTCCTCTACAAGACTGTGAAAAAAAAACTCTTCCAAGTCTATCCGTTTAGGAGATGGAAAGGGGGGGCAAAAAAGGGGGTTAAAGGGGGGGTCCAATTTTTTTTTGTTCCAAAACGAAGAAAAACCCTCTATACGACCCCGCAATCAGAACCCCTCTATCGCGACGCATCTGGTAGCACACTCAAAAGGGGGGTCCTGGGGGCAGGGGGGGGGCAAAATTTTCTATGCAATCAAAATCACTGGTCTCCCTCTATACAACCCCCATAAAAAAATTAAGAAATATGGCTCCACGTAGGAGCCCCCCCTGAGGGGGGGGTCTTGGGGGGGCAAATCTCAAAAAGTCGGAATTTTCCCTAGGAGACTTTTACCTCCCCTATACGATACCGTAAAAAAAAACATACCTTCCCATCCACCATCAAGGAGAACAATTATGTCAATCAGTCAGTGAATCAGTGAATCAGTGAATCAGTGAATCAGTGAGTGGTAATTTAGCTTTATATATATAAACTAGTTGTTAGGTGTGCGCGAGCTGCAAGCAGCTCGCGGCGGTTATGTGTAACAGTAATTTTTTATTAAGACTTCTTTTTCGTACTTTTGATTATTTTGTTTGAAATCGATAGCCATGAGAAAATTTTGCGATGAAAAAATGTTAGCCATCTTTGATTTGGAAATGGACATCTTTTTCGTAATCTACGTATGCGAGTTATTCGAAAACGATACCCATATTATGTGGGTGCTCGTCTTAAGGCGAGTATAAACTGCGATATAGAGATGTCAGCCATCTTGAATTTGGAAATGGAAATTTTTTTCGTAGTCGACGTATGCGAGTTGATCGAAAACGATATCTATATTAGTGGGTGTGCCATCACACAGCGCGGCTCGCTTCGCTCGCCTTGCTGTATGGCGGTGGTCGCATTGACGCACGACTCTGCTCCTGCTGCCACACAGCAAGGCTCGCTTCGCTCACCTTGCTGTGCGACAGCTGTCGCATCAGGTCAGGAAGCGCGGCTCGCTTCGCTCGCCTTGCTGTGTGACGATGGTCGCAATTCGATCGCCTGACACAATGCTACAATGGGTTAAGGGTGAGGGGGTCTTGGGGGGGTTACCCGCGGTCATATCGCGGCTCGCTTCGCTCGCCGCAATGCTCCCCCGGGTTATAGTTGAGGGGGTCTTGGGGGGTCATTGGGGGGTCACAGCACGGCTCGCTTCGCTCGCCGTGCTGTTCCCCTTGGTCGCATCGGATTCGAAATCTTCACTCCCAAGTTAGTCAAAAACGATACCCATATCAGATTTTTTGGTTGGGGGAAGGGGTACAGGGGGGCTGGAGGCGTGGGGGGTCACGGCACGGCTCGCTTCGCTCACCGTGCCGTTCCCCTTGGTCGCATTGCGGCTCGCTTCGCTCGCCGCAATGCTCCCCCGGGTTAAAGTTGAGGGGGTCTTGGGGGGTCATTGGGGGGTCACAGCACGACTCGCTTCGCTCGCCGTGCTGTTCCCCTTGGTCGCATCGAATTCGAAATCCTCACCCCCAAGTTAGTCAAAAACGATACCCATATCAGATTTTTTGGTTGGGGGAGGGGGTACAGGGGGGCTGGGGACGTGGGGGGGGGGGTCACGGCACGGCTCGCTTCGCTCACCGTGCCGTTCCCCTTGGTCGCATTGCGGCTCGCTTCGCTCGCCGCAATGCTCCCCCGGGTTATAGTTGAGGGGGTCTTGGGGGGTTCACAGCACGGCTCGCTTCGCTCGCCGTGCTGTTCCCCTTGGTCGCATCGAATTCGAAATCCTCACCCCCAAGTTAGTCAAAAACGATACCCATATCAGATTTTTTGGTTGGGGGAGGGGGTACAGGGGGGCTGGGGGCGTGGGGGGTCACGGCACGGCTCGCTTCGCTCACCGTGCCGTTCTCCTTGGTCGCATTGCGGCTCGCTTCGCTCGCCGCAATGCTCCCCCGGGTTATAGTTGAGGGGGTCTTGGGGGGTCACAGCACGGCTCGCTTCGCTCGCCGTGCTGTTCCCCTTGGTCGTATCGAATTCGAAATCCTCACCCCCAAGTTAGTCAAAAACGATACCCATATCAGATTTTTTGGTTGGGGGAGGGGGTACAGGGGGGCTGGGGGCGTGGGGGGTCACGGCACGGCTCGCTTCGCTCACCGTGCCGTTCCCCTTGGTCGCATCGAATTCGAAATCCTCACCCCCAAGTTAGTCAAAAACGATACCCATATCAGATTTTTTGGTTGGGGGAGGGGGTACAGGGGGGGGGTGGGGTATGGGGGAGTCACGGCACGGCTCGCTTCGCTCACCGTGCCGTTCCCCTTGGTCGCATCGCGGCTCGCTTCGCTCGCCGCAATGCTCCCCCGGGTTATAGTTGAGGGGGTCTTGGGGGGTCTTGGGGGGTCATTGGGGGGTCACAGCACGGCTCGCTTCACTCGCCGTGCTGTTCCCCGCGGTCGCATCCACCCGAAAAAAAAGGTCAAATATAGGCCAATATTCGGTTTTTCCTAAAAAAAGGGGGTCTGGGGGGCAAAAGGGGGCAATTTTTTTTTGTCGTTCGAAACCATTTTTCCTCTTCTACAAGACTGTGAAAAAAAAATTCTTCCAAACCTATCCGTTTTGGAGATGGAAAGGGGGGGCAAAAAAGGGGGTCAAAGGGGGGGTTCCAATTTTTTTTCTTCCAAAACGAAGAGAAACCCTCTATACGACCCCGCAATCAGAACCTCTCTATGGCGACGGCATCTGGTAGCACACTCAAAAGGGGGGTCCTGGGGGCAGGGGGGGGGCAAAATTTTCTATGCAATCAAAATCACTTGTCTCCCTCTATACAACCCCCATAAAAAAATTGAGCAATATGGCTCTACGTAGGAGCCCCCCCACTGGGGGCGTCTTGGGGGGGCAAATGTCAAAAAGTCGGAATTTTCCCTAGGAGACTTTTACCTCCCCTATACGATTCCGTAAAAAAAAACATACCTTCCCATCCACCATCAAGGCGAACAATTATGTCAATCAGTCAGTGAATCAGTGAATCAGTGAGTGGTAATTTAGCTTTATACTATAGTAGAATACGGAAGACCACGGAAGACCAGCGCTATGATACGATCTGCTACCATATCACATGCTGAGTGGAGACCGATTTTTGTTTAAGTCTCTGTCGCCTGTTAATCTAAGTTTAGTTTATAAGAGTCTCTGTTCTGACAAAATAAAAATCTTTTTTTTTTTTTTTTTAGATAACTAGCTGCGCCCCGTGGCTTCACCCGCGTTGCGAATACATTATTGTATATTTATGAATTGTAGTATATGTGTTATTCTGATATGTAAGCTATTATATATTGATGAAGTTTTATCAAAATCCATTCAGTAGTTTTTGCGTGAAAGAGCAACAAACATACTTACTAGCTTACAAGCATCCTCACAAACTTTCGCGTTTATAATATTAGAAGGACTGTAACTTGTATAAGTTCAAAGTCAAAGTGAAAATAATATATTTCTTTAGGCTTACAAAATAAGCACTTAGACAAGGCAAATGAAAAAAACCTACTCCATAATTATCAAATAAGGTTATTTTACTGTCCACTAGTGGAAGAAGTGAAAAAGAAACCACTAGTATGTTCATATATCTATTGACGACCGAGGTGGCGCGGTGGGTGAAGGTCCGCCTGCGACGCAGGAGGTTGCGGGTTCGATTCCCGCCTCGGAAAAAATGTGTGTACGATCTGCAGATATTTGTTTCGGGTGTTCTGGTCGTTTTCTATGTATTATAAAAAATATCTATCTATGTAATGTATTGCGACGAGCTCGAGGTACATCTTCCATCATGGCCTGTTGCAGCGTTGGATCGCGAGGAGTGGAAGGAGAAAAGGGAGGCCTTTGCCCAGCAGAGGGACAGTAATGGCTTAAAATAAATAATAAAAAAATAAATATAATGTATTGTATTATGTATATCAGTTATATTATGTATATCTAGTACCATAACACAAGCTCTGCTTACCACGGGGCTAGATAATGCTGTGTGAATTGTACTGGATTATTTATTTATTTATTTATATCACTTATGGTGTCTAATTTCATTTCATTAACTGCAAGTGTTTGTAGTTGGTGTAATTTTCAAGTTTATTAATGTAAGTTTTTAGTATGTGTATTTTGTAAAGTTTTTGTATTTCTTTGTTGTTTTGTCATATTATAAAATAAAAAAGATAACTAAATACATATTTATATATATATATATATATATGTATATATATATATATATATTAATTAAACATTGAGTGCCGTCGTGTTTGCTGTTAACTCACCAAGTCTGCACCAGACAATGATCATCAGGCTGCACCAAGTTATTGAGGTAGAAGGCATGGCTCCAGAACTTGTCTCTGCAGATCTTGCTCTCGGCCTCCACCAGGGTCGGCCACATGGGGCCAGCGCGCATCCACGGCCACAGGGTGGCTGCCCAGCCCACCACCAGCAGGTTTACTGGGGATATCCTGAAAGAAGAAGGTAGAGCACATTAGTTTTTTTTCTTTTTTCATTTGTTTTGTATTTTTAAGTAGTTTCACCTCTATTGTTTTAGTAATAAGTCTGTACCTAGTTTTAGCTTTCCTACCTATATGTTTTTAAAATGTACCTAATTGTGTCGTGTCAAATAAATTATTTCATTTCATTATTTCATTTAATTTCAGAATTATCATAAGGGGCCAGCCTTGGCTGTGGCAGCACACAATACAATCATCATCATCATCATCAGCCTATAGCAGTCCACTGCTGGACATAGGCCTCCCCCAATGAGCGCCATAGCGCCCTGTATTCAGCAAATACAATATAATACAATAACTGTTTATTGCACAACAAATACAAACAGACACACAAGACGGGGAAAAAACAAATACTGAATATGTTGTACAATGGGGTATCGCTATGAGCGATTTCTGCCAGGCAACCTTTGAATGCATAAGAACCGACCTCTACAAGTCAGCCCGAGGATACAAAATTCAACCCAAACCTCACCCAATCTCACGTGGGGGGACAAAGCTCACGTATTTTTTTAATATCGAATTTTAGTACTTAAATAGCAAAATTTTAGTCGTTCAATTTTCTCATGTGATTGTTAAATAATCAAAAAGAGCGAATTGTGTCTTTTATAATATTATATCCAACGAAACCAAGCACAGATTAACTTATTCACATTTTGACGACCGATGTGGCGCGGTGGGCGAAGGTCCGCCTGTGACGCAGGAGGTTGCAGGTTCGATTCCCGCCTCGGAACAATTGTGTGTACGATCTGCAGATATTTGTTCCGGGTATTCTGGTTTTCTATCTATAATAAAAAATATATATCTATGTAATGTATTGTATTATGTATATCAGTTTTCTAGTACCCATAACACAAGCTTTGCTTACCATGGGGCTAAATAATGCTGTGTGGATTGTCCAGCATTATTTGTTATTATAAATATAATACAATTTTCAAAAAACTCACGTGAGGTTAAAGGGATGGGGAGGGAGTCGACCGATATCTCATGACATCTCACCAAGGGGAGAGGCGGGGTCGAAAAATCGCCAAAATTACCTCATGTAATTAATGGATACCCTCTAAACACCCCTTTAAAATACCAGGTGGCATGACGACCTGGAAAGACTGCAGGTAGATGCTGGATGCGTCAAGCTGAAGACAGGGCGCTATGGCGCTCATTGGGGGAGGCCTATGTCCAGCTGTGGACTGCTATAGGTAATGCTAACATATTTTTCCAATGGTGATCGAAGAGTCCTAGAGTTCAAGATCAAATATTCAAGAAGGTATACAAATATTCAAGAAGGTATATTATATACAAATAGTATTTAATGTGATTTATTCACGACTATCACGGATCTTGTATTTACTTAAAAATAAAAAAAACAAGCTTTTCAACTTAAAAACAAGTAATTCAAATCTAAACGACATTGACTTTTCTCTACCTATATATTAAACAATTAAGTTTTAGCATCGAAATAATCTAAGGGAAGCTCGAATATAACCGGCCGATAGTAGGACCGAAGCGAAGGTAAACAGGCTGATTACGATAGACCAGGAAGTGCGAAATTTAAAGTCACTGACTAACTAGCTTCTTTCCGCCGGTTTACTCACAAGGTACATCAGGTATCTGAGTGGATAGTAAGGGTTTCATCATCATCATCATCAACCTATTAAAGTCTACTGCTGGACATCCTCCCCCAATGAGCGCCATAGCGCCCTGTCTTCAGCTTGCCGCATCCAGCAGCTACCTGCAGTCTTTCGCAGGTCGTCATCTCACCTGGCCGGAGGACGTCATACAACTACGTTTGCCGAGTCGCGGTCTCCACTCAAGAATATGTTTACCCAGCGATTTCTTCGCGATATATGACCGGCCCACTGCCACTTCAGCCTGCTAATTATTTGAACTATGTCAATAACTTTGATTCGGTGTGGATTTGTACGATTTGCAAAGATTATCATATAGCAGGAATAAGCCAAAATATAAAAACTACAAACCAACAAATTTTACCTATTTATATTATTACAATCTAATCGGCTTTGCTACAGACTTGTAATGACATTGGGTCTAGTCAATTACCATACAACTATGGCGTGATATATATTTTTAAGCTTATTTACATAGATTACTTCCTTATTTACATTATTTTACATAATCGTTTGTATAAGTAGGTACAATATATGTAAAATATAGTATCCATTACTGTGTAGGAGAATTACCAAGGTAGGCTGGACGCCTTGCGGTTTTCGGCAGGAACCGCAAGCCTCTTTTTAATGCCTCTGATTACAGAGGCATTAAAACTATTCAGTTTTATTTTCTAAAATACCATGGGTGAACCAAATAGATAACATGAAATTTAGGCAGATATACAATTTTGCCCTTGGTGGCCACCAAACTCTGGTTTCTTATTTCATCTCCACCTAAGCTTTACAAGATCATAATATTACAGAGGCATTAAAAAAAGCTTATAATAGGTATCTCCATGGATAAAGAATATTATTTTTTCGGTCCATGGTATCACATAATAAATAAATAATAATAATAAATAATCCTGGACAATCCACACAGCATTATCTAGCCCCATGGTAAGCAAAGCTTGTGTTATGGGTACTAGATAACTGTTATACATAATACACATAGATAGATATTTTTATAATACATAGAAAACGACCAGAACACCCGGAACAAATATCTGCAGATCGTACACACAATTGTTCCGAGGCGGGAATCGAACCCGCAACCTCCTGCGTTGCAGGCGGACCTTCGCCCACCGCGCCACATCGGTCGTCACATAATGCTCAATGAAATTTTTTATGTATAATGTACATAATTTAAAATTAAAACATTTTAAGCGGTAGGGACAAATCCTGCTTTTACAGATTATGAGTGCGTCCAGTGCTTCATAAAGCAGCCCATATCCAGCCTTCCAGCTATAAGGTTCAGATAGCTACTGGTACCGCCCCTCACCCGGCGCATCAGGGATGCTGTTCTATTGCGGATGATTGCGTAAAAGTCATCAACGCGGGACTCTGCAAACATCCCTGATGCGCTACAGAAGCGGGGCAGTCCCAGTAGCACTCTGAATGCGTTATTATACTGGACGCGCAGGGCATTCCAGCATTTCTGCGTGTCGCTACGTCATTTGAAAATAAATCCTTTAGGAATTGAATGTTGAGTTTCTTAAATTCCCTAAATGTCAGAAGCTTATAAAATCACACACTTACCTAGCAACTCTCTTCAAAAAACAGTAGGGCAGCATGCTGGTCGACAGAGTCCTCGTCTTGGACAGCAGAAGGAGGTTGTAGGCCAGCAGGAAAGAAGATACCATGATGAAGACCATCACCACAGAGGTGCCGTTCATGAAGATCATGAAGACAGAGTTGCGGGCCACCTGCGGAGGGAAAACACTTGTAGAATAAGAATAAGAATAAATTTATAGTAAAATTGTTTGAATCGTAGTAACATGAAGGTCTTATAATTAAAATATAGTATCAACAATTTAATCCTATTCGGACATACAATATTTTTTTTAAATAATATTGACATAGGTAGTTTCAAAGTAAGTTTTAAATAATATTGATATGGAAAGAGCTATGCTCGGAGTTTCTCTGAAGAATAGGATTCGCAACGAATACATCCGACAGAGAACCAAAGTTATCGACATAGCTCTGAAAATTAGCAAGCTGAA
Organism: Eupithecia abbreviata; assembly: GCA_943735965.1. Lineage (NCBI taxonomy): Eukaryota > Metazoa > Arthropoda > Insecta > Lepidoptera > Geometridae > Eupithecia > Eupithecia abbreviata. The sequence goes on from OX030995.1 coordinate 1,177,037, forward strand.
GTGGCAGTGGGCCGGCCATATCTGGCGAAGAACCGACGGCCGCTGGGACAAACGTGTTCTTGAGTGGAGACCACGACTCGGTAAACGTAGTGTAGGACGCCCTCCGACCAGGTGGGATGACGACCTGCGAAAGACTGCAGGTAGATGCTGGATGCGTCAAGCTGAAGACAGGGCGCTATGGCGCTCATTGGGGGAGGCCTATGTCCAGCAGTGGACTAATATAGGCTGATGATGATGATGATGAGGTTCAAAGTTATACCAAAAGCTAGGAAGTTATCAAATTCTGGATTGTTCACACAGCATCATCTAGATCCAAGCTAAGCGGAGCTTGTGTTGAGTTACGTACCGTAGTAGTAATATAATAACTTAATTAACTTAATAGATGATAGATAGATTTAGTTGCTTTTCTCTTTATTTTGTGTGTGTTAATCAACCTATGTCTATTGCTGTAATAAATACTTTTTTAATTTTACTTTTTACTTAAGAATTTTCCCTAAGCGTATAAAAACAAAAACATGAGAAGTAACTAAGAGACAAGGATGCGGATTATTGACTGTTTCTGAAGAAATATTTTATTTTTCAGTAATTATTTCTTCGTAAGGGGCTCCCATATTTTTAGTTGGGCATGACTGACCACACAAAAGAAAAATAAACATGGCTACATGAGGAGGCGTTTGTCCAGCCGTGGACTAACATAGACTAATGATGATGATGATATTGATTCAAATTTAAAATTATTTGCAAACATGGGTCACACAAAGATAGAAATAGCAATAGGTAAGCACATCATACATGTTTTGCCTAAATCTAGGGCAAACAAATACACATACAAAAAAAAATTATAAAAAGTTTGTAAGTTTTGTATCTTAGCTATGTGACGACACAAATAAAGAATTTATCTTTTACATTAAGTACTGACCTTTTCAACAAACCGAGGGTTCTGCAAGAACAGCATATCATGGATGCAGCCGCTGTGAGTGCCGATGATGAAGAACATCAGGAATACCCTGACGCCTTGCACGGGAGACAGGGCGCTGATCCGAGGGTTGCCGTCCTCGTAGGTGGCTGTCAGGCGACGCCAGTTGGCGCGGAGAGACCACACCGCCAAGACCTCGTTCTCTGGAAGACCAGGACATTATTGATTAGAAAGAAAAGAAATAAAATATTTTTATTTACCTTAAAACTACCATACACTACAAACTTATGCTCGGCTTTAGCTATGCTTGGAGTTTCTCTGAAGGATAGGGTTCGTAACGAATACATCCGACAGAGAACCAAGGTTATCGACATAGCTCAAAGAATTAGCAAGCTGAAGTGGCAGTGGGCCGGCCATATCTCGCGAAGAACCGACGGCCGCTGGGACAAACGTGTTCTCGAGTGGAAACCACGACTCGGTAAACGTAGTGTAGGACGCCCTCCGACCAGGTGGGATGACGAGATGGGATGGACCACGTAGATGCTGGATGAGGCAAGCTGAAGACAGAGTGCTATGGCGCTGATTGGGGGAGGCCTATGTCCAGCAGAGGACTGATATAGGTTACAAACTAAAGACTACGCAAATTAATACTACACATCTTACAAATTATTGTGCGTAGTCATGGCAAATATCAACACTATGCTGGGTGCACACTAATGTGTCAGCCCAGCGCTGATTTTCAGTGAAGACCAGATAATTATATTATTTCGGAATATTATCAACTGATATATAGCCTATGTCCAACCTGATGATGATGACATTCAGTGGCGTAACTATACCGTTCGAGGCCCGTGGCAAATTCATCGGATGAGTTAAACCATACATATACCTATATTTTAACAATAAATTGCTACACCTACACAATATTTAAAACCTAGTTATTGAATTATATTTTTCTAATTTAAAAAGTTATAATTTTCTAGAAACCTGGCTCACTGCCACTCTCTGTACCTATTGCCATTTTCTAGAAACCCGGCTCACTGTCACTCTCTGTACCTATTGCCATTTTCTAGAAACCCGGCTCACTGTCACTCTCTGTACCTATTGCCATTTTCTAGAAACCCGGCTCACTGTCACTCTCTGTACCTATTGCCATTTTCTAGAAACCCGGCTCACTGTCACTCTCTGTACCTATTGCCATTTTCTAGAAACCCGGCTCACTGCCACTCTCTGTACCTATTGCCATTTTCTAGAAACCCGGCTCACTGTCACTCTCTGTACCTATTGCCATTTTCTAGAAACCCGGCTCACTGTCACTCTCTGTACCTATTGCCATTTTCTAGAAACCCGGCTCACTGTCACTCTCTGTACCTATTGCCATTTTCTAGAAACCCGGCTCACTGCCACTCTCTGTACCTATTGCCATTTTCTAGAAACCCGGTTCACTGCCACTCTCTGTACCTATTGCCATTTTCTAGAAACCCGGCTCACTGTCACTCTCTGTACCTATTGCCATTTTCTAGAAACCAAGCTCACTGCCACTCTCTGTACCTATTGCCATTTTCTAGAAACCCGGCTCACTGCCACTCTCTGTACCTATTGCCATTTTCTAGAAACCCGGCTCACTGCCACTCTCTGTACCTATTGCCATTTTCTAGAAACCCGGCTCACTGCCACTCTCTGTACCTATTGCCATTTTCTAGAAACCCGGCTCACTGCCACTCTCTGTACCTATTGCCATTTTCTAGAAACCCGGCTCACTGCCACTCTCTGTACCTATTGCCATTTTCTAGAAACCCGGCTCACTGCCACTCTCTGTACCTATTGCCATTTTCTAGAAACCAAGCTCACTGCCACTCTCTGTACCTATTGCCATTTGCCACGCCTTTCTTGGATACCATTTTGCCTCGGATACATTACCTAGATACCTACAAATGTACAGAAATATAAAATAAATATGAATATGAATTTTGCGACAATTTATAATAATATTTTACTACTTTGTTTATAATGGATAATCCTCATTTTCTCTATAGACATGATCTAATTAAAAAATCTTTCACTATTTTGCTTACTTTATATCTTTGAGTTGTTCCTTAAGCTTCCTTAAGCTATACTGAGCTTACTTTAATATTTTTGAGTTGTAGCCTGTATTGTATGTATTATATATATATATATATATATATATATATAAGCCTTTTTATCTGTGAGCAACGGACTCGTGTCATTTAAAACTTACTTCTTGGTCCTTCCCCAGACAGAACATCATAGATTGACCCGACTAAATTCGCCAAGCAGAGTCCAGCTACTAGGTAGATAAGAACCTGAAGAAAAAGATAAATTAACATATTAATAAGGTAAAATGTTAATGTAAGCCATCTATCAAGGTATTTGCCGATAATTGAAGGTTTTACCTTATGCTAATCAAGAAATTAGATGCAGTTCAAAGAATAAATACCGAAAATAATTTAGTTTACGTCGTAAACGAAAAGGGTTAATAAAACTTTTGAATCTATCATGGTTATTAACACTAAAGTCATTTAAAACGGGATATTTACCATGATTTGATTTTTGAGAAAAATATAAAAACTTACTCGCAGTGTCTTCAGTTATTCCGTGATCATGGCGCATGAAACTGTGCCGCACGAAATAAATCGGAAAACTCAAAAATCAAATCATGGTAAATATCCCGTTTTAAATGACTTTAGTGTTGACGAAAAGGGTTGTTTAAAAATGTATGTTGATTATTACATTTATATAGACTTCGCCCTCGTGGAAATCTATGTGCAAATGTTTTATAAACCTTCCTCTTGAATCACTCTATCTATTAAAAAAAGGCATCAAAATCCGTTGCATATTTTTAAAGAACTAATCATACATAGGGATAGACAGACAGCGGAAAGCAGCTTTGTTTTAATACTATGTAGTATCCATTAGCATTACCATTGATGGTCAAATCAAATCAAATCTTTTATTTTTCTGGTCTGCAATGAATTCTTTTCATGGGCAGTGTATGTCAATCAATAAATTTCTTTCCGGCCCTGGTGGGGGCACAGAGAGGGGCCTCTTTTTTTTGTTTTTTTTTTTTCCTTATTTTTTTTTTAATAAACCCGAGGACTCTATGGTGGTTCCGCAGGGATCAGGTCCCGCGGAAGGGGTCGCCATGGGCGGTGTATGTACCTATTTACCTTTTGGGACAAATCATAAGGTTCCGGGTTCTCGTTCCTGGCGAACTCCTGGGCATGAGTCTTGCAGTACTTGACTTCGGTCAATGCTAGGCGCAGTCTTTTCTTTCGACCCCACTTGGCTCCACAGTTCTCAAAGCGCAGGGTGGTGTTCCGTTCTGCTGATGGGCAGCGGTCGGAGACGCAGTAGCCGCGGTGGATGAGGGTCCGGTTGAAGTGGAACGGATCTGTTGAGTATTCCTGGAAAGGGGATCCTGGTAAGTCTTTTCATAGACTGTTGTGATGATTAAATATGCGCAAATTAAGGCCTTACAAGTTATCTACGTAATGCCCGGGATACACGAGCCTAGTTTTTCAAGCTAGGATAGCAAGCTTGTTCTCTACTGGCTACTATCCTGGCTTACTGACCTGGAACATGCTAGTTCTGTTAACATGAGGCTTGTTTCAAGCTTGTATTATAGCAGTAACTGAGGTCCACACGTTCAAAATGAACTGTGGTGCGAAAAAAGCACTATTCGACAGTTACTTCGAAAACTGTGCCAATTCGCACTAGACGAACTAGAAGATGAATTACAAGTTTATCAAACCATATCTTCATAATTTAATCATTCATTAATTTTACAATTATTTGACTGAAAAGTGTCCAACCAGAAACAATTGACATTAACAAAGAATCATCATCGAAGCAAAAGCAATCATTTTCAGCAATGTAGTTAATATACCTTCAAGAGTTCATAAGTGTGGTCGAACTGCTTCGGCTGCTGGATATGGAAGCTGCCGACACAGTAGAGCCCATCGGTCTTCGCGAGGCAGGTGCTGTAGTCGTCCAGGTGGTAGAGACGAGGGAATCTGGCGTACTCCTCGTCTAGAAGGGTAATCGTCAGGTTAGGTGGTGTTTTTATGGTAATGAACTTTATAACTGACTTCAAAAAAGGAGGAGGATGTATGTTCGGCTGTATGTGTGTTTTTTATGTATAAAAACGTCAAATATGAACCGATTTTGATGATTCAATAAATAAATAATGCTGGACAATCCACACAGCATCATCTAGCTCTAGCCCAGAAACAAATATCTACAGATCGTACAAACATTTGTCCCTAGGCGGGAATCGAACCTCCTGATTCGCAGGCGGACCTTCGTCAACCGCGTCACAGAGGTTGTCGTCGTCGTTATGAGTTAAAATACTATACATACATAACATCCACATTGTAAATACTAATTATAATTTGTTTCTATTATTTGATCGTAGCTTTCTTTATTAACAAACTAGCGGACCTTCCCGGCTTCGCACTGTTTTAGTACGGATCCCTAACTTTTTTGATAATATAATATAGCCTATGATCACCGGGGATAGTGTAGCTTCCCAATGGTGAAAGAATGTTTCAAATCGGTCCAGTAGTTTCGGAGCCTATTCATTACAAACAAACAAAACATCAAACCTTTCCTCTTTATATAATATTAGCATAGAAGACTTTGAATTAAAGCCTATATTTGCCGCACATTCCTATGCTGATAGTACAGTAGCGGTCCCTTTGTGATCGCGTACAAAGGCACCGCTTATACACTGGTTTATGTACACGCAATATTAGATTACTTATTACTTATTTGACGACCGATGTGGCGCGGTGGGCGAAGGTCCGCCTGCGACGACGCAGGAGGTTGCGGGCTCGATTTTCCGCCTCGGAACGATTGTGTGTACGATCTGCAGATATTTGTACCGGGTGTTCTGGTTGATTTCTATGCATAATAAAAAATATCTATCTATGTAATGTATTGTATTATGTATATCAGTTATCTAGTACCCATAACACAAGCTCTGTTTACCATGGGGCTAGATAACGATGTGTGAATTGTCCAGCATTATTTATTTACTGTTTGATAAATGGTAACTGTTATTAATGTTATAAGTTAATTATTATGTTGTACGTTCATAAAATGTCTAACAGAATATAGCGAATCAATAAATCAAATGCGAAACAAGCAATATACATTTATTGACGATATATCAATTAACTGAGGAAAATAACTCATATCTGTTGAAAAATCAAACAGTCGCAAAAAGTTAAGTTCATTAAACTTCTTTGATAGGTATAACCGTTAAATATATTTACCGTTATTTATAATTCCACAGTAATCTTTACATAGTATAAAGTTAACTCGTTTCTGCTGTCTGTTCGCTTAGATCTTTAAAACTACTCAATGGATTTTAAATATGAGATAAGAGATTCAAGAGGGAGGTTGATATGAACAATATATATTATCGAAAATTGTGCGAAGCCGGGGCGGGTCACTAGTAAATTATAAATGCGAAAGTTTGAATGGATGTGATGGATGGATGAAAGTGTGGATGGATGTCTTTTACTTCACGCCAAAACTACTGAACGGTTCGGGTTGAAATTTGCTTATAATATGAGGTAGCCCATAGGCTAATTTTTAACCGACTTCGAAATAAGGAGGAGGTTGTATGTTCTGCTGTATGTATGTTTGTTGATTTCTCCGTAAGTTTTAGACCGATTTTGTTATTATAGTATAGTGAATATTCCCTAGGTGGACACAAAATTATCCCGTGGGTATATTTTGTCCGGCAAAACTTAAAAAATCGTTGAAAACTAAGGGATTCGAGGTAGGGTTTTTGTTTTTCAAAACTATTAATAACCAGAAATCAGAACAATCATTTCCACGAATGAGTTCCCATGAAATAAATATATATTTTATTCATTTCGTTTGTTTATAATACCAATTTATGTACCATAACTAATATCACAGTAATTAGTATAAATTCGAAAGTTTGGATGTTTTACCTGTTCACGCCTAAAATACTGAACGGATCGGGTTGAAATTTTTCATACAGGTAGTTTTAGACCTGGAATAAAACATAGGCTTTTATCCCATAAATCAGTTCCCATTGGGGTAGGTATAACCTTAAACGATTCCATAGAAACAATGCGTGCGAAGCCGCGGGCGGAAACTCGTGTTATTGATTTTTTTATTTATGAAAACCAATTTATTTATATTTGTCATGTATATCTATGTCTGTTAAAACGTTTATAATATAATTTCCCGCGGTTTCACCCGCGTTAAACTCGAATTTCACTTTATTAGGTGATTTTTTTACACCTTGGGTTCAGCTTGGGTTACATTATTGGAGTTTTAGTACGGATCCCTAACTTCTAGTCTATGTTCTCTCAAGTCTATGTTCACCGGGGATAGTGTAGCTTCCCAATGGTGAAATAATTTTTCAAATCAGTCCAGTAGTTTCTTTCCTCTATATTAGTATAAATTATATATATAATAATTATATATAATAATTATATTATATTATAGATTATACTATATATTAGTATAAATTACTTTTTCAAGTGTAGTTTAGAGTGAAATAAAGAAACAAACAAAAGACAAAAAACTACTTTGAAGGGCCAATCAGATTACTATCGGAATTTGATATATCAACCAAACAATCAAAATATTAAGTGTGATTATTTTCCCACATGAGTCAAAGCCAACCCTTTAGAGGTCTTTCATCAGGTAGTCACTTATGTAAATCATACGATTTTATTTATTATATTGTTTACGATATTAAATTTAAAGGTGCTTTAGATTCCGGGAAATTTAGAGGTCGATGAGATGGGTCACAGCTTAATTTATTACAAACACAAAATAAGTAATGACCTTAGTTTTTAATTTAGTCCGTTTATTGTGTCTATAAAATCTATCTTCTAAGCCTTAGTGACCCTGAGTTGACTGAGCCAGACGTAGAAAAAAAGGCAGGCTAATTCTCTACCGATTCCTATCTAAATCTATAATTGCATGCTGTTTCGGCCTGTAAGATGTTCATAGACACCACCAAAGCTGAGTTGAGATGAGCGGAGAAGAGATGTGTTTCGAACAATCATTAGCACGTAAAAAAATACATTTAAAACGGGATATTTACCATGATAAAATTTTTTAGGTTCCAATATTTCGACATAGTTTCATGCGCCATGATCATGGAATAACTGAAGCCACTGCGAGTAAGTTTATAAAAAATATGAACAGAAAAGACAAAAAATGAGGGTAGTTACCGATCTACCCTCAGTTTTTGTCTTTTTTGTCTAAACCTTAAGTCGGCCCCAGTCGGGTAGATACCGATCTACCCGACTGGGGCCGACTTAAGGTTAAACAAGTCAACGACGCCACTGGCCTGCGTCCAGCAGTGGACTAATATAGGCTGCTGAGGATGAGGAATGTGCAAAGCGTGCGCTACGATAAAAAAACACAATGATTCATTCTCAAAACCAACGCGTAAAAAAAATGAGAACAGACTTGAGAATGCCTCACAATTCGTAGACGTATTCTATTTGGTTCTTGTACAAATGCGGAAGTTTCTTCTATTACATTTAATGATTAGATAGCTGCTCCCGCGGTTTAACTCGCGTTAAATTCAAATTCCACATTTCTAAATTTTAATACCGCCTATGTTAACCGCGGATAGTGTAGCTTCCCAACGGTGAAATAATTTTTCAAATCGGTCCAGTAGTTTCGGAGCCTATTCAATACAAACAAAAAATCAAACCTTTCCTCTTAATAATATTAGTATTAGATGTTCACCGATACATAACGGATGAATTGTTTTTGCTGCTTGCTGAAATTAATGGCGGGCCGGCCTGCCCTGAGTGAGTGAATGCCGATTGATCGGTCATTGAATGAGTTCTTTCTTCTAGTTGTCTTTGGTTGTTTGCCTAAACACACACATAGCACAAGGATGGCACAAGGGTTATTATAGAATAACTTTTGAGTGTATATTTTTTGTCAGTGAGTTCCTCAGTTCTACAAGTGCTTATAAAGCATGACGCGTTCCACTGGGTCGCATCACTCAAATTTGATAGGAGACGTTGAAACAATTGCAAGCCTCAAAGTTTATCTTCGCTGGGTTTTTTTTTCAAATCAAATCAAATAGTACACATCTCATCTCGCTTTACATCGGCTTTTTATTGGTAAATGAAAATATTTACAAGTCGAATAGTAAAAATCAATGAAGGTGTAGTGACAGTAAAAAAGCTTTTTATCAAGGAAGGAGTTTTAGGTAGGACCTAACTCGCAATAAATCGCATCGATATAGGTCGCCGAACCTTCTTCGATAATAATAATACATAATGCAACAAAGCAAACCTCAATAACCCAGTTTTAAAGTTACAGATCAAAAATAAAATAAAAATCGTTTTATTTTTGAAAATTTCTAAAAAAATATTATTTACTAGGCTTTTGTAACGAAATAGTATTTTTTTCTTAGACGTAGACTACCTAGCTTTCAAATGAGACTAGTTTGAATAAAATACACCGTTTACACAAAAAGAAACGAAGAAAAAACCAGATGAAGTAGTTTTCATTAAAAAAATAATTAAACCGGCTTTGTTTTTGAGATAGGCAACATATTTTTTTTTTATCGATAAATATATGTTGTGTATCCGCACATCTCGTTTGATCAAGGTTCGACAATACACATTGTATAAACCAGATCTGTCCTTCTGACTCTCTTTACAATTAAAAACTTAACACTTTGAGTGCTGAAATCACACGGTATGTGTTTTCTACAAGTGACTAATATGCGTAAATCCGCACTAGCGCAGCGGCTCAGAAAATACAGATCTTTGTGACTCAGCACAGCCGTAATATTTTTCGAACGAAACGCATGTGCGGCGCAACACAACCGCTGTGTAGAGCGGCAGCACGAATTTTTTAGGTTAAAAAAAAGATCGCAGTCGTCGAAAAAAAATCGCAGTCAAAGTGTTAATACATTTATAATAATATATTTACTTTTCACGGCGCATAATATTTGTTGGTCAATGTCAACGGCGCGGCCAAGTTCATGACAGATTTGTTGACCTTTAAATGCGTAGATTTAAATCTATTTTATTATGTCTGCGGTTTTTGTTACTAATATTTCCTCAACGAATTAATTAACTTAGTTTACCTACTTAATTATTTAACAGGAATTATGAATTGTAGCCTATGTGTTATTCTGATATGTGAGCTTTATTATTGTGAAGTTTCATCAAAACCCATTAGGTAGTTTTTGCGTGAAAGCCTCACAAACTTTCGCGATTATAATATTATTAGGATTAGTAGGATATAGAACTAGTTTCTGCTCGCGGCTTCTCACGCGTTCTTTCTGGAAACGTTTAAAGGTTATTTCTATCGAACTACGAAACTGCTTCTATTAGATAAAACCATATACTTAATTATTTTAATTGACGAGAAACCGATAACACCTGACCTTAGCTTAACATAGAGTTAACCATTGTTATTGTGTATTTCTTTTTCAATTAATATTTTCATTTCATATCCCATGGGAACTGATTTATGGAAACAAAGGCCTTTTTCATTCGAGGACTATAACTACCTATAGGTATGCAAAATTGCTTCGTGAGCCGTTTCGAAAAAGAAAAAATCATCCATCATATACCAACCCATTTTTTGAGAACTGTTGGTTAAACCCAATTTAGGATTTATATTAAGGTTAACTAATTAACCAAAAAACATGTAGGACCTAGTATTTCTGTAGATAATAAAAATTATCTCTCTGTCCATCCATCCAAACATCCAAGCTAGTATTTAACACTTTGACTGCTGAAATCACACGGTATGTGTTTTCTACAAATGACTATGCGTAAATCCACACTAGCGCAGCGGCTGAGAAAATACAGATCTTTGTGACTCAGCACAGCCGTAATATTTTTCGAACGAAACGCATGTGCGGCGCAACACAACCGCTGTGTAGAGCGGCAGCACGAATTTTTTAGGTTAAAAAAAAGATCGCAGTCGTCGAAAAAAAAACCGCAGTCAAAGTGTTAAAATATAACTAATATATACTAGTATATACCGTGTTATTAGATGTGCTAGATGAATAATCATGAATCACCTTTTTAACAACCTACCTATTTTGGCAAAACCCATCTTATTGAATAAGTAATTTTTTTACACGTGCCGTTGAATATTTACATACGTATGTAAATATTCAACGGCACGTGTAAAAAAATATTAATTAATTAAAAAAATATTGTCGCTGTAGAAAAAAAACTAAATAACCGACAAAAACAAAATAATTATTTTCGCATCTTATCTTCACTAAACAAAATAAATAATAGCCTTTTATGTTGTTATATTTACTAGAATTATTACATTTTTGTAAGTAAATGTTATAGCTTTCTAATATATATAATCTTTATATATAAAAATCTATTGCTGTTCGTTAGTCTCGCTAAAACTCGAGAACGGCTGGGCCGATTTGGATGATTTCGGTTTTGAAATGTTTGTCGTAGTCCAGGGAAGGTTGAAACGGTGAGAAAACGTGGTAAAATTGCGCAGAAATTTCCACGCGGGTGAAGCCGCGGGGCGCAGCTAGTTTTTAATAAATACCATAAAGTTTTCGTTTCACAGTTACAAGACCCTATTACTATCTTTTCAAATGAATTAAGTCCGATAACGCTGTCATGGCCATCTGAGGTCAACAGCATTTATGTCCAATAGAAAAAAAAATCAAATGGAGGTCAAAACACTTTGCCAACCTACTAAAATACTTCTCGTCCGTTACTTTATTCTATAATCAATTCTAAAAGTTATATTCGACGTCATATTCAATTTAACGTGAATGAGGCAATGAGGGCAGAGGTCCAAAGACACAGCGGCCTGCTCGTTGACACTTCTGTTCTTGTCTAAACAAAGATTGCCTGGAAGAGATTTCAAATCATATTCATATAATTTATTGTAATTTCATGCATACAGTTTACATATTTGTCATCTTTTTTACACGTGTTTTGCAAATAAATGACTTTTACTTTTACTTTTACAGGTAGTTTCTTAGATGTAGTCTTAGTGGGTAGGTACACAATGCATAAAAACTCTGTCAGGGCACAACAATTTTTTGGGTTCTTTCTTGTAAGATGTTAGCAAAATTCTAAACCATCATATTTATAAAATTAATTAATATAGTAATTTCATTTTGAAATACGTAGTTAAACTAAATAATAATTGTATTGGATAAGAATACGTTTTTTTTTTAATCTAATAAAACAATCGTAAATTAATGTCATATCAGAAATAGTAGGAGTATGTTTAATGCAATTATTTTATTTTATCAAATCAAAGCGTTTATTTGTTGGTAAACATAAATGTAGAATTAGAAAAAAACCATTACTACATAAATAAATAAATAATGCTGGACAATCCACACAGCATTATCTAGCCCCATGGTAAGCAGAGCTTGTGTTATGGGTACTAGATAACTGATAAACCTACATAATATAATACATTACATAGATAGATATTTTATTATACATAGAAAACGATCAGAACACCTGGAACGAATAACTGCAGATCGTATAAACAATTGTTCCGAGGCGGGAATCCCTTGCGTCGCAGGCGCCCCCCACCTCCACCCCCTCAGTTGCAAAATGTCTGCGGTAGACATAGCCAAACTCGATGCTGAGGATTTGTGTGAATTGCTCATCGCAATTTGCAAGCGATACCCGCGAATCCTTGCCGACTTTGTCCGCGATACCGCGTCACCGGAGCCCTCCGCGACTCCCGACGCCCCTGCCCCATCACCGGCCACTCCGGACTCTCCGGAGTCGCCCGCCCTCCCCGATGTCTCTGTCCCTTCGCGTCCTTCCTCTCCCGAGATGGACCTGTCCCCCTCTCCCGAGGAGGACCGGCCCTCCTCTATTGAGGAGGACATGGAGGTGAACGAGATCCCATCAGACGCCGACCCCACGGAATCCTCTGACGAGGACTCCGCTTCCCCTCCCGCTCCTTCGTCTTCCTCCGATGACGGGTTCATCACCCCAGGAGTTAAACGGAAGAAAAATAAAATTAGACCCAACAACCCGCCGGCTAAAAAGCCAGCCATCTCCGCCATCATTGGTCGTTCGACCTCCCCCCGCCCCGCGGCCCGCGCGGCCTGCGCTACCCCCTCTATCTCCGCGACTCCCGCGAATCCTCAGGCCCAGTCCGACCAGCCTTCTACTCAGAAGGAAAGACCGCCCCCTCCGATCTTTCTCCGCGAAAAAGGCAAATGGCCTAACATTGAAAAACTTCGAATTACTTGAAAAAATTCATTTTACAAAAGCTCAATCTGTCAAGGAGTCCATCAAGCTCCAACTCCAGACGTCGGACGATCACCGACGTCTCACTTCTCTCCTTCGCTCCGAGAACATAGGTTTTCATACCTATGCCCTCGAGAGCGAAAAATCTCTCCGGGTAGTTATCCGCGGTATACCCGCGGAGTTCAACTCGGAGATGTTAAAATCCGACCTCCAATCCCAGGGCTTTCCCATCAGGGAAGTCCACCGGATGTACAGCGGCCGGGATAAGCGTCCTTTCGACATTATCCTGGTCATTCTCGACCTTTCTCCGGAAGGAAAGGCTATCTTTGGCCTGAAATCTCTATGTCGCCTCTCCGGCCTATCCGTAGAGGCCCCCTACAAATTTGGTCCCCCTGGGCAGTGCCACAGATGCCAGCTTCATGGCCACTCTGCGCGCAACTGCAACGCACGTCCGCGCTGCGTCAAGTGCCTGGGTGACCACGGCACCGCTGACTGCAAGCGCACCCGCGATGACCCGACCCCACCTAGTTGCGTGCTCTGCAACGCTGAGGGACACACCGCGAATTATCGCGGGTGCCCTAAGGCACCCAAAGCAAACAACAAGGTCCGCTCAAGGGCCCCGGAGCGCTTCGCCCCAGTCCCTCAATATACCAAGACAACCTCTAAGGTGTCTATGGCCCCCCCTCCCCGCCCCCCTGCTACCTCAGCATGGGCAAAGCCCCTCAGTTACACGAGCCTAGCCCCTCAGGCGAAGGATTGGCCTGCGCCCCTCCCCCGCTCACAGGAGCCAACTCGCGGCCCCGCCCAACCAGCACTCACCTCTGCGAAGGCTGGTTCGCCTGGGCCCACCCCAACCACAGATTTCGGTAAAGTGTCTGCGCTCCTGCAGAAACTAAACAAAGTCGAAACCACCATCGAAAAACTGATGATCATCTCCGATCATCAGGACGTCATGGCATTCCTTGACTCCCTCTCTTTTAAGTCTCAATAATGGTTGTACAACCTGCGAGACTAAAGCCCCGCTCCATCTCGTTAGCGTTCTTTAACGCTAACGGCCTCAAATCCCAGAGAGAACTCGTCCACCACTTCTTGGTAAATCACCAAATAGATATCATGCTAGTGCAGGAGACATTCCTGAAGCAAGGCATCAAAGATCCCAGGATAGCCAACTATCACATGGTCAGAAATGACAGAACGTACGGCCCTAAAGGCGGTACTGCCATTTACTTCAAGAGGTCCCTGCACTGCATACCTCTCGACCCCTCGCCCCTACAAGACTTAGAAGTCTCAGTCTGCAGGCTTGCGATGACCGGTCATCAATCGGTCATCATCGCATCCTGCTACCTCAGTCCAAATAGAAAGCTTCTTCAAAGCGATCTAGAGTCAGTCCTAAGCCTAGGAAACTCAGTCATTCTGGCTGGTGACCTCAACTCCAAAGACCCGATGTGGAACTGCCGTTGTCGTAATCGAAACGGTCGCCTCCTTACCCAATGTCTTGAATCCCTTGATCTAGACCTGATCGTCCCCATGTGTCCCACGCGATACTCTCCCATCCCCGGCCAAAGCGCTGAGTACCTGGACCTGGCCTGCTACGGAATGTATCTCTACGGATGCAATCCATATCAGTGATGCAGGAACTAAACTCAGACCACCGTCCCGTCATAATGAGGCTCGGCCCTCCTCCCAATGACAGTCCTCTCACCAAGACAGTGGTACAATGGTATAAGCTTGAGAGCGCTCTCAAGAATATCCACTCGCCCGCCTTGGAAAAAATCCCCGATGATATTAGCTCCCTAGACGACATCGCAATTGCGGTCGACTCTCTGACTAGTCACGTCCAATCCGCTATCAGCGACTCATCGAAACAGGTGCCAGCGACGAAAGATCGCCGCTGGGACCTGCCAGATGACATCAGACGGCTGATCACCGAGAAGAACGCAGCGACTCGTCGCTTCTCTATCCCTCCTACCTAAATCGCTTTAGAATGAACTCGCTTCGCCGTAAGGTTAAGCGAGCCATTCAAGAGCACCGAAACTCCTCCTGGGACACACTGCTTTCAACGATCAAACCAGGCCACCTGGCTTACTGGAGCCTGGCTCGATCAATGAAAGCAGATGGAGTCACCATCATGCCCCCTCTCTTACGTCCGAATCATCAAACGCCGGCGTTTGAAGATAAGGACAAAGCTGATGCTCTGGCTGAAAGTCTGGAAGCCCAGTGCTCCCCCAGTCTTGAGCCAGTCGATCCTGCTCACCTCGATACGGTGAATAGTGAAGTCGAACGTTTAGTTACCCTACCCCCCACCGCCACCCTTGATCACTTCAGGGCGGCGGAGGTCGCGGCGATCATTAAAGATCTCAGACCGAAAAAGTCCCCCGGCTCGGACGGCATCAGCAACAGAGTCCTCAAACGGTTCCCTGTCGCCCTCATCTACCTCCTTGTCAGCATCTTTAATGCAGCCATGTCCACCTGCTCTTTCCCTGATATCTGGAAGGAAGCCAATGTTATTGGAATCCACAAACCGGGCAAACAGGCGAATGAGCCCTCCTCCTACCGTCCTATTAGCCTCCTCAGTGCCCTGGGAAAGATCTACGAGCGACTCCTTCTGAGTCGCCTCTGGTCCCATGTCAACGAACATAAGCTCCTACCCGATGAGCAGTTCGACTTTCGAGCTCACCACTCCTGTCCCCAACAGGTGCTCCGCATCACGGAGCACATCCTGATCATGTGGCATCACACCTGGCCTGCCAGTACGGGAGCTGTCTTCCTCGACGTGGCGAAAGCTTTCGACAAAGTCTGGCACAACGGCTTGATCTACAAGCTTTCCACCCTTGGTGTGCCAGACAGGCTTGTACTCATCTTACGAGACTACTTGTCGAACCGTAGCTTTCGCTACCGCGTGGAGGGCACCCTCTTCGACCCCCGACCCGTCCGAGCAGGAGTCCCCCAGGGCTCCATCCTCGCCCCGCTCCTTTTCACGCTCTATACCAGCGATATCCCCCGACACCCGCAAGTTGAACTTGCCCTCTTCGCGGATGATACAGCTCTATATGCATCCAACTCGAACGCACGTCGAGTTGGCATTAGACTGCAAGCCGCACTAGACACACTAGGTGCCTGGTTCCAGAAATGGCGCATAGAGGTGAATCCGACGAAAAGTGCAGCAGTGTACTTTACGCGGACCTTCTCTAAGCCCAAAACACTTACCCTATTCGGCAAACCCATTCCCTGGGTAAAGTCAGCCAAATACTTAGGGGTGGTACTAGACCGCCGCCTTAGTTTCAAACCCCACATTCGTACCGTAATCAATCGTGCAAAGTTCATACTTAGCCGGTTGAACGCCCTCCTTAGAAAGAAAAGTAAAATGTCCCTTAGAAATAAGGTGACACTTTACAAATCGATCATACGCCCTGTCATGACATACGCCTCTGTGGTATTTGGCTGATGTCCGCCATCTCCAGATTGTCCAAAACAAGTTTCTGCGTAAAGCCACGGGCTCGCCCTGGTTCATGCGCAACAAAGATCTCCATCGCGATCTCAACCTCGAGTCCATCGTCCACTTCATAAAGACTGCTTCCCAGCGTCATTATGAAACGGCCTCAGAACACTCCAATCCTCTTATATCCTCCATACCCGATTATTGCATAGACGACCCTCCCACGAGTTCTCTCCTCCGTAGACCGAGACACGTTCTTGGTGACCCCGTTGACTCACTGACGCTAACCCGGAAGTGACGGCAACAACTCAGCTTCCGCACACTACACACCCGACCAATAACCGACCCCGCCGGACGCGGGGTCGAAGAATTCCCCGTTTCCGCCCTCAGGTGCACTCGTGCACCTAGGCGTTACCTCCCTACCCTCTTGTAGCATCTGGCAACAGCCCAAGCCGAGGTTCGCACCTAAGTGGTGGCCCTTGTGCGTGTTGCCCCAACCTAATTTTTACCGGCGAGGCGCCCTCTGCGCCCGCCAAAAGTCCGGTAACGCTGTCATGGCCATCTGAGGTCAACAGCATAATAGTCCATTCGAAAAAAAAAAAAAAAGCGGACCTTCGCCCACCGCTCCACAGCGGCGACATACAACGAATATATATATAATATTAACTTATGTTTAACTTATTATTTTTTAAAGAGATAATTATTTATATGATTGCTGTTAGCATAACGGTGCCCATTGCTTTTTTCGTCAGTGTTTTTTGTGTTCAGTAATTTTTGTTTCTTGTTGTGCAATATACTATTTAATTGTATTGTAACCTAAGCGATACGATTCGGTATTTGAAAAGATACCTACAATACGATTCGGTATTTGAAAAGATACCTATAATACGATTCGGTATTTGAAAGGTCAAATTGGGTAGGTATTTATATTAGCTACATAATAAGGCTCAACTCACATCAAAAGAGCGCAGTTTCAGTGTCATATGAATTTTAACTTTATTTTCATTACAATAAAACTTATTATCGCATGAGAAACTCGAACGAGTCGAATTCGCTGGAATTCCCTCGGTAAGATAGACAAATTGTCACATATTTTGTAATTTATCATCTTGTTTGTTGTATAATTATAAGTATTGATACAACGTGTATTTATCGCGTTTATTTATCTATTTTCCCGACGTTTCAACAGGTTTACACTCTGTCCTGGTCACGGGATGACGGGATGAATACCCGTTGTATCAATACTTATAATTATAAGTATGTGTTCAGATCGCGTAAGTTTAAAAATAATTATTGTTTGTTGTATTTTTCGTGTGCATAACGGGCAAGTGGACCGCATGGGTCAGTCCGGATAGAAGACCCTTCTAAGACTAATGGGGGCGAAGTCCAGTGGGTCCAATACTTCTAAACCAATTGCTTTATTATGACTATGGTTTCGTCGCAAAATCGCCACGTAGATTACGTGAAAATGTATCAATGGCGGCGATTCTGCGAAGAAACCATCGTCTAATCAGCGTTTGGATATGAAAAATGGGTCCTTTAGTCAGCGCCTGCCTACTTCTACAGGCCTATGACCTTACCTATGGCATACGACTTTATACCAAAGTCCAAGCCTCGACGAGTTGAATGACAACTCTTAGGGCGCATTCTTGACGTGTTTGTCCTATGAGATATGGCTTTGTTATAGGCGACGACGGCTATACCAATACTGACCTACTTGAAGGTACTGAACCAACCCACGATGTGGGGAAACCAATAACCTACTCTTAAGTGGGTCCTAAACAACCTGCTACCAATTGTCTATTACTATTTGGTGAAAATTATTGGAGGTGAATGTGCATTCGTAAGTTTTTGTTCCGAAACTAAAACACTAAACAGTTTTTGAAGATTTCATTTCATTTATTTAGTCCACCATAGTACATGTTGATACACTTAGTGTCGTTATAATCTAATTTACTATTATACATATTACTGAATTATTATTTATATATGAACTCGATAATTTAATATATGATATCACATCCCCTCGGTGACCACCTATCCGACGGGAGTATATTGAAAACCAGCGCCGCATGTCTTGGCATGCAGCACAATGCCTATTATAAGAAATTTCGTTTTTGTATTTAATTAATTTAGATTAATAAATTGATTGGCAATAAATGATTTTATTATTATTTATAAGTGGTTGTATGGAGAACTATAGATAATAAGAAACAACAGATAAACAGTGACTCCTATTTAACACACAAAACACAACACTACTTAGTGGACAAAAAATTGAAATAAACAGTAAATAATCTTATTCATAATAATTTATATAAAGTATGGCTTGTCTAAGTGCTTATTTTGTAATTTAAAACGGGATATTTACCATGATTTGATTTTGAGATATCCAATATATATGTATATAGAGTTATTCCGTGATCATGGCGCATGAGACTGTGCCGAAATATTGGATAACTCAAAAATCAAATCATGGTAAATATCCCGTTTTAAATGACTTTAGTGTTAATAACCAAAAGTATTATTTTGTAAGCCTAAAGAAATAAAATAATTTGAATTTAAAGAAATGGCTGTAGAGGAAGCCTAGAATTGAAAAAAAATTATGTTTTATACTTTT
Organism: Eupithecia abbreviata; assembly: GCA_943735965.1. Taxonomy (NCBI): domain Eukaryota; kingdom Metazoa; phylum Arthropoda; class Insecta; order Lepidoptera; family Geometridae; genus Eupithecia; species Eupithecia abbreviata. The sequence continues at coordinate 1,196,275 of OX030995.1, forward strand.
TGAAATATTTAGAAAAACTCGAACCATTAACAGTGTCCCCTCCATCTTCCCATCTTAATAATAGGTGAACGTCAAGGCCGGTACAACGTCATTGAAAGCGAAGGCTAGTTCAGCCGTGTATCTTGACATTTGAAATCAAGAAAAACCAAAAAAATAATAAGAATAAACAATAACATTGCAACAATGGCAATGGCAACAGGATTTAATGGAAATATACCGGGGCAGGAACAAGGGAAGACTGGAGCGACGAGTATAAAATATATAATAATAATAAATAATAATATAGTATGTCAGAACTACAATTTTATTATAAGCTAGCTGCGCCCCACGACTTCGGAGAATCTATGTGTAAAATGTTTTAAATGATAAAAAGTATTAAAAAAATATTATGATTATTTATTAAAAGTATGTCCGTCTCCTGGTTCTAAGCTTCTTTAGTTATAAATAGTGTAACTAACACGACTTTCTTTTATATATATAGATATTTACTAATCGTGAATGACCTTGCTAAATTGTGTATTTGAAATCACTTCTGACCCACAGGCACATAGGCTATTTTATTCCAACAAACGCGCGCGAAGCCGCGGGCAAAGCTAGTCATATATGTCTTCATTTACCAATAATACCGATTCTAGAATCGATGGATTTTTGTATCTGTGTGTCCTGTATATTTTCCGGGATTGCTTTATATTTTCTGGGACTTCGTGTAAGTTAGGAATTTCATAAAATCCCAGATTTCATCATATCCCTGTGACTTTATCATAAGTAGGTAGATCTATGTACGTACCTATCACAATGTGTTTACTTACGGAAAAATTAAGTTTCAAGTTACCGAAGTAGTTGCAAGAATACGAGTCAAGTTCATGATCAACTTCTATAAATGGAGCAACAATTTAGGGTTCCTCGCTAAATGGTATAAACGGCGCATGATACAAGGAACGGAACTTTGTCAAAGTTTTACAATCGCTTTACTAAGCGCAGCGCTTTACTCGAATAGGTATGATAGGACATTACAAAGTAAATGTTAGAAAAAAAAATCTGTTCGAAATAGTTCTATCTCATTCTGACGGAGCGCGGATGATATGAAGCAAGCAATTACAATATTTCTCTATTCTAAGTAATTAATTCTGTACTGTTTCTTGTTTTCTGTACTTTTCTATCTTTCTATCTATTTCTGACTGACCTTTCAGACTTTGCCATTAAGTTCAACGGTCAGAGAAAACTGAAAAAAGGGGAGGCTTTTGCCCTGCCGTGGAATAATACAAGTTTTAAATAAATAATATATAAACAAAAACATTTTTAGGACCATCCAACACTAGTAAAAAAAAAAATACAACATTATCAAACTAATCGTATCACATAAACTACTGTGACTGAAGTGAAAATGATTTCCTTTCCAAATCGTGTGTTTAAAATTTCTAAAAAAAGACACACAACACTCACTACATACTATAAAACAAAGTCGCTTCTTGCTGTTTGTCTGTCCCTATGTATCTTGAAAACTACGCAACGTATTTTGATGCGGTTTTTTTAATAGATTGGTTTAAAAGCTTCAAGAGGAAGTTGTTAAACCATTTGACACATACATTTCCACGCGGGCTAAGGCTCGGGGCGCTTCTAGCTACATCTTAATAAAAGTTTGTAAGTATGGATGGATGTTTGTTAGTAAAAACTACTGAATGGATTTTAATGAAACTGTACAATAATATAGCTTATATATCAGAATAACACATAGGCTATATAGTTATAAAGATATTATATTGTTTATTATCCAAAATACCTATCACCACGAGGGTGAAAACGCGGGGCTAGTAATTATTTAATAAGCCTGACGGGTTTATTCCCTATTTACATATATTATTGATGCGTCAATGGAACCCTTTATCCTGCGTGGATGGACACCCTCTTCTCACGAGATTCGCTCTTTTATAATGCAGTTTCAGCTGCTAAGGTAAAACTGGTTGCTCATTCCTAGGAACGAGGTAGCATTTTAACTAAAAAAAAGAATGAGGTTTTATGGTAGGCTGTGTGTTTTTTTTTTTATTTGCGTTCACAGATTACTACTTATATTGCGGAGCAAATTTAATGAATGTGGTATGGGAAGGAAAATTATAACGTGCTGGTTTTTAAAAATGTTAATCTGGATGAATAACTATTTACTACATTATACTAGGTTCTGCCCGCGGCTTCGCACGCGTTGTTTCTATGGAAACGTTTAAGATTATTTCTATCGTATGGGAACTGATTTATGGGATAATAAGGCCTATGTTTTACTCTGGGCCCAGAACTACCTATATGGAAAATTTCAGCCCGATCCGTTCAGTAGTTTTTGCGTGAAAGAGTAACAAACATCCAACTAATACGTGAAAGTTTGTATGTATGGTTGATACATACAAACTTTCACGTATTAGTAGGATTAATATAAATTGCTGCGCCCTTACAGGGTACATGTACCTACCTAGGTACCTTTAAGCTAATAAGACCTAAGCTAATATTAAAGTCATTTAAAACGAGATATTTACCATGATTTGATTTTTGAGTTATCCAATATTTCGGCAGTTTCATGCTATTCCGTGATCATGGCGCATGAAACTGTGCCGAAATATTGGATAACTCAAAAATCAAATCATGGCAAATATCCCGTTTTAAATGACTTTAGTGTTAATAACCATGATAGTTTCAGAAGTTTGACTAAGCTCATATTTTGTGACAATGTATATGTATGAAATAAATAAATATGAATAATGAACATTTGAGGAAGCGAAGGTAAAATTTTAAAACTGTTTTTTTTTTTGTCAAAACGCGTTTAAGTCTTTTGCATTACTTTTAGGAAAGTGGCACTGGATAATGTTTAACGAGCAATCAAATCACAGATAATTAAATAAGTAAATACATAAAATGTACATTATTATGTGTCATGTTATGTATCTTTTATGGAAAACAAAGACGTTATACACAACCTTATATACTTCCAAGTAACTGATGAAAAAACATTCATACCAACATAAAAAGTAAGTACTTACTTAATTCTACAATTTGATTGATTGATGTAATTATAAACTAATTGAATAATTTGATTGATTGATAACACGCCTTTTCAATAAGCGACTACGACACTACTAATAAAGACTAGCTTATGACCGCGGCTTCGCACGCGTTTTTTGTAATAGTTTTTGCAGGGTGCATGTTGGACTTATATATTATTTTTTAAGAACTTTTGTACACATGTAAGCTATAAACCATTGAGTATTGAGTATTATGAAAAAAAAATTTTCAAATTCTGTAGTAGGTATATACCAGTATAACCACTGTATTTTTTTTTTCGGGATATATATTTTATGAGACTTGGTCGGGGTCATTTTCCAAATATTAGCGAAATAATTTTCCAAAACGGTGTATAATTGTCGCAGAAATCAACTAACATACATATAAAATACATACAGCCAAACATAGTTGACGACCGATGTGGCTCGGTGGGCGAAGGTCAGCTTGCGACGCAGGAGGTTGTGGGTTCGATTCCCGCCTCGGAACAATTGTGTGTACGATCTGCAGATATTTGTTCTTAATCTCAATAATCTTTTGTATATATAATAAAAAATATCTATCTATGTAATGTATTGTATTATGTATATCAGTTATCTAGTACCCATAACACAAGCTCTGCTTACCATGGGGCTAGATAATGCTGTGTGAATTGTCCAGCAATATTTATTTATTTATTATTTATTTATAGTAACTCCTCCTCTTATTTTTTTGTTGGGTGCGTCTATAAATTACAGCCCGATCCGTTTAGTTGTTTTTGCGTGAAAGAGTAACAAACATCAATACATACAAACTTATGCGTTTATCATATACTAGGATTAGTTTTTAAGTATTATAGAGATTTTCTTAAGCAATATAAATATAGGCATCTTTATAACAATTGTAATAAATGTCATAAAGATATGCGTTTCAATTTGTGTCAATTTTGATGGACGGTCGATATTAAAATATATATATTAAAATATATGTATAAAAAAACGCACCAGTCAACAACATAAAATGTTTTAGTTCCCAAAAACATAAGGTTCTTATTTTTGGGATGTTGTATGGATAGATAGAAATAGTGTCAAACCAACTTTGCAATTTGCAACTTTGAAAGTCTTGTGCCAACTGCGTGGTGCTCGAAAAATTTACATATTTTAGGTTTTTGGCTAAAATGCGCAGAAACAGGTCATCCATTTTAAAAAAATACAAAATTAACGACAATTTAAGTGCAACAGTGGATTGAGATACAACACTTCAAAATTGCCAGAATAATAAAAGAAAAATGCCTTCAAAATTGATTTTTCAAATTTTTTTTTGGATTAAGCTAATCTTTCGAACAAATACCGTCTAAAATATCCAGATGTGAAAAGATTGTCAACAAGAACATTATTCTACCATGCCCAACCCATTCGTAAAGCAGGTATACATATGTGTTTTTCCAACATTTCTGAATACATAATGATTAAGTAAAATGGTCGAGAACATTGAGTGACGTTAATGCAAAATAGTATTTTTTTTATAGTTTGTAAAATGATATGAATCACACGTAATGTTTACTCTATTTGTGGTCAAACAACATTCTAAAAGGCTAGATTCTGCCTTTATAATACCTTTTCTTTATTCCCACGCATACAAAAGGCAGCGGGAAAAAAACAAAATGGCTTCTGAAATGATACGTCAGAATTCGCAATTTGATGGAGAAATTGGCTGAAAACAGCATTATATTATTATTATGTATCCTTTGGAATTATTATTATTATATTAGCCCGGGGTGTCCCACTGCAGGGTAAAGGCCTCCCTCCCCTTCCACTCATCTCGGTCCTAATATAATAATAATAATAATAATCCTTTGGAAGGCTTGCGTGGGGCCGAAACCCAAAGCACAGAGGCCCTTGAGAAAGTTATTTTAAAGGTGATATGGCTACACATAGCGGGTATCATCCTCGGGTGCACAATATGATACATCCAAAGATGGTATCGGCCAGGTGTAGAGACTATTCCAAAGAAAAATTAAAGAAATAAAACCAGGCTATTGTGATGGATGATATTATTATTAGGGATTTATTATATCAGCATATAGAGAGCAGCAGAACCTCCTTCGTTTTTCGAATTCGTTTAAAAAAGGTAACATCGAAATGTTTATTGTATTTTTATGAATTTAAAGTATCATACAAATTATTTAAAAAGGATTTCGATGACGTTGGTAGTGCGCTTTAAAAAGTCAGGTTTCTTATATAGATAGATAATTCTTTATTGCGCACTAAATATAAAATGACAATGTAAAATAAAAACTTTAAAAAACTAGATATATAGACCGGTCTAGACTAGAATGTATGACAGTTTTCATTAATTTAAAAACATTTCGTTAATCTAGTTTATTCTGTATAGAAATTAAACAGGTAGGTAACATAATAGAAGGGGTTGTATTTTTATTTATTATTGGGGAAGGTCAGCTTGCCCCTAACTTTCTAGACATGGCCTGATAAAAAAAACTTATAAAAAATATATATGTATAGAATATATTTTTTATAAGTTTTTTATATATACTGCAATTTATATGTAAAACTAGCTGACCTGCTGAACCTTTTGTATGGGAAAATGTTTTTTCTTTAATTTTTTTTTTTTGTCATAAATTTGCCAATGTTTTTAATAGTTAGGTATTCTGCTATTCCAAATATTACAAACCAAAAACCATGAAAATCGCATAGATACTAGGCATCACAATTTAAACAGATATTACTTACTATACTTAGTATTTATGTATGTTTAGTTCCTTGACAATGCCCCTATACAGCAGCATTAATTTAAATCATGATTAAAATGTAAATTTAAAATTAATCTTCTTTCTGACATTATTTCATTATATTTCTTTGTACAATATTTTGAGTATAGTTTGACAATGCCCTTATACAGCAGAATACTTTGAAATTTTATTATATTATTATTTATTTTAACTAATTGATTATCTGTGTGATTGTGACAAATTATTATAAATTAATTTATTAATTTTTTTTAAGAAGGCTTATCTGTCTGCTTTTCTTTGCACAATGCCCTATCGTGTTTTTTGTCAAAAGTTAGTGTGTGTTATATACAATAAAAATGTTATTTAACTTTTAAAATGTATAGTATTTAACGACATCAAGTGTAACATGTGTACCTACGGTGGAAATAAATAAACAGATATACATTTTAAATTAAATATAAATCAGCGATAGTTTCCTGTGACGGTTACATATATATTATTTGTTCGTAAGTGTACGACAAATAATTTTAATTAAAAACATTAATTAAGCTACTTTGTATTCATTTAAAAAATAATTCCTCCTTTTCTAGTTTAACTTCTTGATCACGGAAACCAACGAATTCTATTTATAATAGATGAAATAACAATGAGGTTATCTTCTTTTGTAGAATATTATCTACCTATACATCAAATCCATCCATAATTCCAAATGTCTGTCTGTTTGATACCTGTTCACGCTTAAACGGCTGAACGGATTACGATTAAATTTGGCAGGGAGGTGAACAATATCGCGGAGACAGATATAGGTAACTTGAAATTGCGTGCGAAGCCGCCGGCAGAAGCCTATGTTAGTCATCGGCCTCCCCTAATATACACTACGTTTACCGAGTCGTGGTCCATACGAACACGTTTACCCCAGCGGTCACACATAGTAATTTCAAAGATTTTTAATAATATCCCAAAACTTTTTCGATTTCTTAAAATTATATTTTTTATTTATGAATCGAAGACTCCTTAATTTGCTAGCCTTTTTAGGGTTCCGTAGTAAACAAATAAACCTTATAGTGTTCCGCCATGTCCGTCCGTCCGTCCGTCTGTCTACATCCGCGGCTTAGCTCAGCTTTAAGTAAAACCAGTTGAAATAGTCTTGCTTTGTATGTATATGTACCTACGTCGAATAAAGCCAACAAATTATAAGTTAATTCTTACAATGAATTGCGCGCCTTCAAAGCTGCTATAAAACAAAATGTTATGTACCTCCATTATACATAAAGTAGGGATAAATATTTTCCTCCACATTCTGTTGATACCTATCAATATTTATTATTAAGAATATTGTGGATCAAACTGTATCGAAAAATGGATCGGGGAAAACCATCTTTCGATGCAGTTTGACCGAATGGATTTTCCATTGATTTGAGAAAAATGGTTTTCCCAGAACCATTTTTCGATTCAGTTTGAGATATATTAAGTTTCAAAGTCCTAATTTTTATACGAACGAGAGCCTTAGTTCAAAGTTTTAGAGGAAACTAGCCATTTGCATTATACTGTAACGAGTGTGGAACACTCCTCTATCCACTCAGTCTTTTAATCAGGTATCACTACAAATAGTATAAAACAAAGTAGCTTCCCGCTGTCTGTCCGTCCCTATGTATGTATAGATCTATAAAACTACGCAACGGATTTTGATTCAAGAAGGTTTATAAACCATTTGCCACATAGATTTCCACGCGGGCGAAGCCACGAGGCACATTTAGTGATGGTATGTAATTCCAATACGAAGTTATATGGTATTTTATTATTATATCTGAGACAAAGGCAAAGATAGGCGTGCTGTACTTTTCCTATATAAAACTGTCAAGTGGTTGGACAAGGAGCAATCGCATTAATGCCGTTATATACACATATGTGTATTTAAATACCTATGTATGCCTACGTCATGAACCTATTAAGGCTTTTTCATACCTTAGCGATTCGCTACCGAGAGCCGTTTGTGACTGTTGGTCACATCTCAGAAAGCCTTTGATTCGCCAGTCGTAACCTGACAGTGCATAAGCTCTCTATGGTGTAAACTATACTACGAGTTTTTCTACGTGATAGAATCTAGAAGATAAAAAAGCTTGGAACGAGTTTTGGTCCAACTCAAAATCTAACAACTTACAGATAAGCAAATCATATGTACCTACTAAACACATAAGTTATGAACATACTTTTTACAGGTTTCTTCTCACTTCTTCCACTGGTGGACAAAAAATTGAAGTGAACATCAAAATAATATTATTATAATTATGAATAGTATAAAATATGACCTGTCTAAGTGCTTATTACTGGCTACTAATGACATAAACTTTCATTTCATTTCAGTACGGAAATCTGTAGAAGAACAAAATTCACAGACATAGTATAATTATTAGTAAGCTGAAATGGCAGCGGGCAGGTCATAACTGTAAATCACACATACATATTCTAAATGATTTGGCACTATATTACACTATATTTTTGTTTATTGTTTACCTACTGTATAAGTTACTTTGTAAATTCGTTTCTTGTTTACCTAATATGACCGCCATGTATTAATTATAAAGAAATAAATATGTCATTTAAAACGGGATATTTACCATGATTTGATTTTTGAGTTATCCAATATTTCGGCACAGTTACTAGTTACTCCGTGATCATGGCGCATGCAACTGTGCCGAAATATTGGATAACTCGAAATAAATATGATTAAAAAAAAACTGAAAACCGCTGCGGAGTAAAAGTTCTCGAGTGGCGACCGCGATACAACGAGAAACGGAGTGTTGGGAGTTCATCCACTGGAGGCCACTGGAGGCCTATGTCCAGCAGTGAACGTGTATTATTCTGATATGATGACGACGATTGCATACATAGATATATTTATTATGTATATTAGCAGATCGTACAAACATTTGTCGTTGTAAATAACATGGGGTTATTTATTTCAGGCAATTTTTTTAACTTTTCTCTTAGAAAAAACCATCGTAAGAACCATCGTCGTACTTAAAGGAACAATCTAAAAAAAATTTAGCGAAATAGGTTCAGCTGCTCTCGAGATTTGCGCTTAGCAACACATTCAGCGATTCATTTTTATATTATGGATATATTATACTCGCCAGAATACCGCAACCTGCGCGAAATCATAGCGAAACTTACCGTTACCGGTCTGGGTAGCGAAAACCGCGAAGATCTGAAGAGGCCTTTAGAATATACCACATTACCTAACAACCAAACTTGCCCTTATAAAGAATTGAATTTCCTAATGCCAATGTTAATAAAACTGTACAACTTTGTAGAAGAATTCTTTAAATTTTAATCCTTACTTTATAATATAATTGCGTATAAAACAAAGCCGCTTCCCGCTGTCTGTCTGACCCAATATATGCTTAGATCTTTTAAAATATGCATCAGATTTTGATGCGGTTTTTTTTATTAGATAGAGTGATTCTAGAAGAAGGTTTATAAACCATTTCACACACTGATTTCCACGCGGGCGCCGCAGGGCGTAGCTAGTAATGATATAATGTGGCCAAGCATAGCGTTCGTGGCGGTGGGACAGTGGCTTATATGAGTTCTTATGGCACTTATCTTGGTACACCTATGTATTTTTATTTATTTATTTGAAAAAAATAAATTGTACTAAATTAAAAACACTAAAACCCGTAGGAGTTTGACCCGAATATTACATTCCTCGAGTATCTATTATTAGATTTATATTCATCATAATAGTACCTAGATCACTTATTGTCCAGCAGTGAACTAGTGGGTAAAGGCTGATAATTATATATACGCAAAATAGGCCATATGTAAAATAAAAAAGGTATATATATGGAATGTGTGGACTACGAATGAATGGGCTCTAGAAATCGAACAACTTCGCTAGATTATTACTCCCTACGTTATAAATAAAAAAATTAAAAAAATAATGCTGGACAATTCACACAGCATTATCTAGCCCCATGGTAAGCAGAGCTTGTGTTATGGGTACTAGATAACTGATATACATAATACAATACATTACATAGATAGATATTTTTTACTATACATAGAAAAACGACCAGAACACCCGGAACAAATATCTGCAGATCGTACACACAATTGTTCCGAGGCGGGAATCGAACCCGCAACCTCCTGCGTCGCAGGCGGACCTTCGCCCACCGCGCCACATCGGTAGTCGAAATTTAAGTCCTATGCCCTATCCATTACCCTTCTTGAAATAAATACATACTAAATACTAATATAATTGTCCGTATCTAATCTGTTTAAACAATCCCAATTTAAATAGATAAGATACATAGAACAACACTATGTAAGTATTTAGTATATATTTATTTCAAGACAAGGAGAGGGCATAGGACTATATAAAGAATATAAAAAGAGGTGTCAGCTAAGATTGACGGGGAATGGGTACTTAGAGTTAAATTCAAGAAATTTTAAGACAATGTTCAAAACAAATCCTGCAAAAAATGTTAAATTTTGTATGATTTTAAGTAAAGTACTTACCACTTATCTCCAAAGCACTTCCTGCAGCTGCCAGGAACAACACAAAAAATAACATGTTCACCATTTTTGACGCCGAAAATGTCTAATAACCCCTCAGTTCACACTGAGCTGATTAACTTCCTATGTGTACAAGATTCAGCTGCTGAAAACGCCTGAAATATGTCCTTTTGATTGCACTTTTTCGTCACGAAATGTGGTAAGTCCTTATAGGCTTTCACTGCGGGAAAATCCTATCATATGTCCCTCAAATTACACTGAGATTCTGTCCCGTAGAAGATACTTGAAGACTTGACAATGACCTTTGTAATTTTCAAAATAACCTTGATTTATAACGACAATCGGGCAACGGAATATTTCCCGACTTTCATCACTATGAAAACATAAATGGATTTATCTCTATCTAGGATAATACTAGGCCGGAAAAGGCCAAAAATTTCCCAAGAAAATCAGGCCAAAAATGTCCTTCACAAAGGGCCAGAAGCGACTTGAGTATTTTGAAGTTTTTATTGTAAATGAAGGAACATGTCCTTCATGCAGAACGTGTGACCAATATGGACCAATCCAGCATCTTTAGCGACTAAATCCGTAAATGTAGCCGGCGCTCGTATTTATAACAAATCGCTTGGGCGGGTAAGTGACCGTGGGGTAATTTGGTTCCGTACAAACTATCAGCCTTGCTAGCTTATTTTTGGACATGTTTTGGACAGTTTCATCTTAGGCGGCCTCGCTAGACAATACTTAGTTTTCGTTGGTATAGCCTCCCTAGTAAGAACATTATACATAATATTACCTGATATTACTAAATCACTGTTTTTTATGTGTATGCGTCAACATCTTAAAACCACGTTTATGTGCACCTTAAAATTAACAATATTAAAAAATATATCATTGTTTAAGTCCTTTTGCGACAACCTGTTTGTAACTGAGTGCAGAATTTGTAGGTATAAAAATTTATAGGTAAATTAATTAATTCAACTTTTTCAGCTACCTTGAGCCAACCTTGAGAATATTCCTCAATTTGTGTCCATAAAATATACCTACCATCTTTTCGTAATACGCATTTAGGTTCAGACGTGTTATCAAAATCTTTCTTTTATTCTTTTTCGACCGCGGTCAGTGCTCGCCAGAAACCCATCGTCTTCAAATTTCATCGAACGGGTTATGCGTTTATGAATGACATTGGTTTTATAAAGAAATTTTTACTCAAATAACTGCTAGAGCCGGTCGATCTTTTCCTACTTGATAGGTTATATGTCACGTCACGGGAATCCGAAGGCTTGTTCCCAAAGGTCCATGATTCTATTGTTTGTCATTTCCCAAGAGGTCCACGACAAATATTACTAGAATTTTAAATTTTCATACATGAATTCCCAAAATGTCCATGAGATTTACGAGTAACTAAAATACAGTCAGTAATTAATAAAAATACAATCGGGGTTCGCGTGGTCGATTGTTTTGTTAGAGAGTCTTTATGCCATTAGAGCGAAATAGACTTAGACTAGGTTTGAGCGAGTTATACAGCATGGAGGGATGCGGTAGAAATATTATTTCTTATCAGAAAGAAAGAAGAAAGAAAGAAAATACATTTATTTGACACCATACATAACACAATACACGACACATTACATAATAAGAAAGAATACATACAAGAAAAAAGAAATATATAAGGAGATAGGTAAAAAACATACAGATAGATACAAATACGTGTTACATAAGGGGCCAAAAAGGTCCCTGTCTCAGCATTATGCCGCTACAAGCCGGAGTTAGTAGCGGCGCTGATTTTATCAGTTGACCTTGCTCCCTGCAGGTCCTGTTTTGTTAATTGTGATGTCGAAGATGGTAAAAAAATCACATTGTTCAATGACTACTTTGTTGGTTATTGGCTCAACCACCCTTCCATACCAACCACCAGTATTTGGAATTCTGAAAAGGAACGACACCGGGCCACCAATTAAGTGGAGGCGTGGCACAAAACCTTAAACGGTCAATTGAAATAAAAAACCCGATTACCTACTAGAATTGATACACATACTCCGGGAACAAGCTAAGTAGGTATTATGAAAAATATCATACATAATGTTTAAACAAATATAAACAAAAATCGATGAGCATTATCGATAGTCTTAACCAATATAAAAGCCTCGGTAACATTTTCAAGTAATCTATAAAGTTGTTGCGTGATATGTCATTTATTTTGGACTGTTGTTTCTTTTTGTTTCTTATTAACTTTTATCCTAGAACTGTGATTTTAAGATTTGGTCTATTTAGATTGATATTTTTTAATTTGTCTTTTAATGCCTTAGATGATTTCTTGTGATTTTTAATGTTTTAGTCAATTTAGTACAAGATTAATATTTTTAATATTTCTTGAGGTGATTTCTTGTGACTATACTTAAACTGTGACTTATAATGCTTAAGATTGATACTTATTATTCAACGTTGTTGAATAATTTATGTGATCCAATTAAAAGTCAAATCCTGATATTTTTATTCATCGTCTTCTATTTCATGAAGAAACTAATATTTATCCTATCTTATCGAAGCTTTTCGTGCTAACTGTACCAAACAATTCCATGGACCCGTTGGGAAAGGAAATATTAGGTATTTTAAAATGTCGTGGACCCGCTGGGAAACGATGTATGAAACTTACTTTTTTGAGAACAATAGAGTCATGGACCTCTGGGAATAAGCCAATCCGAATACTAATATTAACATTCAAAGCATGCGCGGTCCCAGGGGGGGGGGGGGGGGGTGTCACGGGGGTCATGACCCCAAATTCCCCTCCCCAAATCTTAGTTTAGGTATAAAAATTCACTAGAAAATGTGCGAAACAGACTCTATTCTACATAACATGTAACTTAACGATATGGTTAAGCAGTATCCACTGTGGTAAAAAAATATCGTATATTACTCGTGTTTTGGGTGTTCTGTTATGTTTCATATCAATTCTGCAAAAGCAACGGCACCTATTTTGCTACAGTCATTTTCTATCAATTTAATCACCACAACAAATAGCGCAAACTCCATTTTTCAAAGGGCACAAAAAAATCTAAGGAGATAACAAATTTTTCGCGATTACTTCCACAATCCAATAACAATTGTCCCTTCTATAGAAAAAAGCGATTTAAAACATACCACAAAATTCTAACGAAAACCACAAACAATTTGCGGCTCGCTCCTTTTTATTAATTTTTCGTACTCTTAACTAGTTTGAGAAAAGTATTAAAAATTTCAGTGGCTCGCTCCGCTCGCCGTTATATATTTCTTTTGTATCGCCTAAAAAATCTCAAAAATGCTGCGGTTATCTCCGTCGTTCCACCGCCGTTGTAGCTTCCTCGTCTTTCTTGCTAAACCGACCTCACCAAAGTCCAAAATTAACGTGGCTCGCCCGCCGCTTAATCTACTCATTATCTATCAATACAAAGTCATAACATCCTACATTTTCGGGGTTTGCTGTTCTTTCTGGTGTCCCCCCCCCCCCCCCCCCCCAGACTTGGGCTGGGACCGCGCCTGATACAAAGGCTTATGACGTGAAATTCCTTAGGGGAACATTTGTGCCTTTTGAAACTACCCTGATTTTTTATTATTATTATTTCCGGGGTATTTTTCTTTGTGACATTTTCGGATAAAATCTTTTTTGTGATTTCGTACCCAACCAAACTTTTTAACAAAGCCTCCACTGTCTGTCCGTCGCATTGTAGCGTATGACATCTACAATACTAGCGCCGCCACCTATATTTCATCAAGAAAATTAAAAAAAATCTTTGGGGTGTTTGTGATAGCTAATATAAGCTTTTTTTAATACCTCTGTAATAGTTTTTTTTTGTGTAAATCACAAACTTCCCAATGCAATTTCTGATGTTTCCTTTGTTACTGTTTTACAAAAAAAATAAGTGAAATATTTCAAAACTTGAGCCTCGCGGCAAGCTGTTTATATTTAACAAACTTTATAATAAAAATAAAACTAAAGTAATTACTAGACTTGAAACTTGTCAGAGCGGTTCCCTGTCTATGGACGTCACTGTACAGTAGAACACACCATGTATACTAATATATTGTAGGTACCTGCCTGTATTTTTGATGCTCGAAAACACTACTTTATATGTCACTAGCGGCCCTTCCCGGCTTCGCACGGTTCACACAGTACCCTTTTTCGAAAATAATATTATATAGCCTATGTTCATCGGGGATAGTGTAATTTCCGACGGTGAAATAATTTTTCAAATCGGTCCAGTAGTTTCGGAGCCTATTCATTACAAACAAACAAACAAAAAATCAAACCTTTCCTCTTTAATAATATTAGTATAGATGTTACCCAAACCAAAAGCAAGTGATAATAGCACTTTTGGCTGAAATATCTGTAGGATTTAGATAAGATTGAATACAATTTAATTTGGCACACACAAAAGACCGAAGGAAATACATTAAACTGCGTAAAATAAACTGACATGATAAAACAAGTGCTATTAAACTAAAAGTAAAACAAAAGAAAACTCTTAATGTACCTCTAGAGTCTGGTATAAAATTAGCCTTTCCCCAGTGCGCGGTTAAACAGGTCCAGACTCTGCCTAATGTCGCTACCGCCCGAGGACTTAGGTAGATTGATTTAGGTATCCTAATAACAAGTACTATTTCAAAGGGTATTTATCGCGTTTATTTCCATTGTTACTCGAACAAAACCGAGTTATTATGCAATGTACAAAGAAAATATGTTCTTCGCACAGAACCGCGTAAGTTAAAAAAATATTTAGGTATCCTAGTATCGTCATTAATCTAGAAAAGACGTTAAGACCTAAGTTAACAATCAGGATGTTCGATCAAGGATTGCGGCGCCCACACTCGCGGAGCCATTGTCAAGTTCAAAAAACAACTCCCAAATTCATATTTTAATGTATTTCTATAAATCAAAAACGGATTTTCAGATCTAAATCAAGGTGATATATCATTATACGATTTATTATTATCTGGCTATAAGAACGCTTTTAACGAAACATTTTCCTGTATTTCTACATGAATTTGCTATCTAGATTAGATTTAAGTAAGCTGTTGTTAATTAAGATGTTTTCTATCTCTTCGTTATTGCATTCGCTTTGCTATCTATTTGATTAGTTAAGCAGTATCATAATACCCATAGATGAAGGCTTTGAAAGATAGTACAAACGAAGTTTTATATATGCTTAGATCTTTAAAACTACGCAACGGATTTTGATGCGGTTTTTTTAAATAGATAGAGTGATTCAAGACGACGGTTTATAAACTATTTGACACATAGATTTCCACGCGGGCGGTTATATAGTATACTAGCTTTTGCCAGCTGCATTGCATGCGATATTTCAAGAAAAAAGTAAGTAATACATCTTGTCTCAGTACGTTTGGCGCCCAATCAACGTTTTAATCTTTTATCTGACAAAAACAAATTCAACTTAATTACAATAATCTACAAGGTTTTATAACGTCGCGTCGTCGAGGTACAAAGAGAATGAAGAAACGAAAACTGAGGTCTTTGCCCTGCGTAATAAAAAAAATAACTATCAAATCACACACACAATACTTATAATTATTATTACACTTCATTTATTGAAATATATAAAATACATTTTTACTATAGAAAATACAATATAGTTGTATATATTTGACGACCGATGTGGCGCGGTGGGTGAAGGTCCGCTTGCGACGCAGGAGGTTGCGGGTTCGATTCCCGCCTCGAAACAATTGTGTGCTGTGTGAATTGTCCAGCATTATTTAATTTTTTTTTATTTTTTTAAATTCTACAGTAAAAAATAAAACAAAACGGTAGATCACCGACAGCTCGCTAGGCTTAAGCGGCCGGTGACATGTGCTGCAGAGAAAGGAACTTCCTGACGATACGTGCCGAGTCCAAGAGTACCGCCTTCTAGATCTGGCCCTTGATCCAACTTCCTAGCGAGAGTCTCTTCAGGTGTTGATCAAGGCTCTTCGCTATTACGCCGTTAACCGAAACGCGACTATCGGGACTATGGTCGCTGAATCTACATCCCACATGCTGACAACCTCGCCAAGTCAAGATATTTGCTAAATTTATCTTTCTCAGCTCTAACGAGGTTAGCATCATGCGGTATGGTGACATCATCGAGCACCGCCCTCCGTTCTAACCGATCTATCAGTACAATATCAGGCTTATTCGCAAGAATAGTCCTGTCCGTAATGATAGATCGGTCCCAATAGAGCGTGGCACGGCCATTTTCAAGAACTGGCGCCGGTGTGTACTTATAGTACGGAACTTCAGGACCAGTAAGGCCATACCGGAGAGCAAGTTGCTGGTGTATAATTTTGGCTACTTGGTTGTGTCTGTGCAAGTACTGAAGGTCTCCCCAGGAAGATGACACGCTGGACAAATATCGATCGTGACATCTTTCATGATATGATGATGATGATGATGATGATATATAGGTTGTTCGTCTTTACCACCTCGTGCATTAAATTATTATTATTATTATGATAAATAATGCTGCAATGTTTGAAAGTTTTCAACCAGTGCTGAGTAGGGCTGGTCCACCAGTTCAAAGTTGTTCAGCGAGCTATGGAAAGGGAGTTTCTCTGAAGGATAGGATTCGCAACGAATACATCCGACAGAGAACAAAGTTATCGACATAGCTCTAAGAATTAGCAAGCTGAAGTGGCAGCGGGCCGGCCATATCTTGCGAAGAACCGACAACCGGTGGGATAAACGTGTTCTAGGGTGGAGACCGCGACTCGGCAAACGTAGTGTAGGACGTCCTCCGGCCAGGTGAGATGACGACCTGCAAAGGACTGCAGGCAGATGCTGGATGCGGCAAGCTGAAGACAGGGCGCTATGGCGCTCATTAGAGCCCTAGCAGTGGACTGCTACCGGCACAGGGACATGATGATGATGAAATAATGCTGAACAATCCACACAGCATCATCTAGCCCAAAGCAAAGCAGAGGTCGAATTCTACGAACCAATCGCTTTACTATGACAATGGCATTATCGTCGTAGAATCGTTCGTAGATGGAAGAAACTCTAGATAGAACGCAGTGCCTATGTGCACGGAAAGCTAACACTGGTTATCCCGCCTCGGAACAATTGTGTGTACGATCTGCAGATATTTGTTCCGGGTGTTCTGGTCGTTATCTAGGTATAATAAAAAATATCTATCTATGTATAAGAATAAGAATAAGAATAAGAAAATTTTTATTGTAAAATTGTGTGAATCATAGTTACATGAAGGTCTTATAATTAAAATATAGTATCAACAATTTAATCCTATTCGGACATACAATATTTTTAAATAATATTAACATAGGTTCAAAGCTATACCAAAATATTATAGCAGCATAGTTATCTTAACCTATATTAATCTTAATCTAGGCATAATCTAATTATCAAAAAACTCCTTTAAATTATAGTGAGTTTTATCAACTAGCCATTTCCTTAACTTACATTTAAACATCATTCCATCAAGTTGCTTTATTTCTACTGGTAAATTATTAAATACTTTAATAGCTGTTATGTATGTGCTTTTATGGAACATTGAGTTGTTAACTTGTGGTTTACATAGGTTAAATTTATATTTATTTCGCAAGGTATCTGATCTATTAGATTTTATATTGAAGAATATTGAATATTTTTTTACAAATAAGGAAATCTCTAAAATGAATATCCCAGTTAGAGTTAGAATATCATTATCTATGAAAACGTCCCGCAAAGACTGAGTACTGTCTAAGTTATATATAGCTCTAATGCATTTTTTTGCAAAACAAAAACGGACTGAACTTCAACTGAGTTTCCCCAAAAAATCACACCGTAGCATAATTGAGGGAAAACGTGTCCATAATACGCGTTCTTTGCTACTTGTTTTGACGAAACATTACTTAGAATATGTAGAGCATAACAGTACTTGGATATTTTGTTATTAACTTTATTAATATGATATTTCCAATTTAAATAGGTGTCAATTCCTATTCCGAGAAAGTTTATTTCGCTGACTTCTTCTACAGTGTTGCCTTGGTTACATATTGTTAAATTTACTGTAGGCGTTTTGTAGTTCTTAAATCTAAGATATTTTGTTTTGTCAATATTCACTTTTAAGTTTAAATTTCCTAGCCAAGTTACTATTTCCTCGAGAGTGTTATTAATTTCCGTTTCAAAATCCTGTAAGCTATGATGTATTTGGGGTATAAAGATTGTGGCATCATCTGCAAACATGACACAGAGGTGTTTTGTTATGTTTGGTAAATTATTAATGTAAATCAAAAACAAGAGTGGACCTAGGACACTGCCTTGTGGTACACCTAGTGATATAGTCTCAAAACCAGAATCAGTATGTTCTATAGTTTTAGTTGTCTTATTATAAAATTCAATAACAGTTGACTGTCTTCTATCATCTAGGTAAGATTTAAAAAAAGAAAGAGCTACTCCTCTGATACCTATGTCTTCTAACTTACTTATGAGAATGTTATGATCTACGCAATCAAATGCCTTAGATAAATCTAGGAACAAAGCAATACCATGTCTTTTATTGTTAATCTCTTCCCATGCTAGTTTTAAAGTGTTGAATATTGCTAGTGTTGTGTTTTTCCCCTTTCTAAATCCGTATTGATTTGGATTAAGTAAATTATTGGTATCTAAAAAGGTTGTTACTCGATTGTAATATAATAAATAGCCTTTTCATAGATTTTTGAAATGCTAGGAAGAATAGCTATAGGTCTGAAGTTCCCCATGTCAGATTTCGAACCTTTTTTATGCAATGGCTTAATGAGAGCTTTCTTTAGATTTTTTGGAAAACAGCCATGCTCAATCGATAGGTTAATGATATATACTAAGGGTTTTACAATAATATGAATGCTGTATTTTATAACCTGAATGGGGATCTGGTCATGACCTGAACTTTTTGTATTTTTCATTTCTTTAACGATTTTTTTAATTTCGTTCTCATCAACAGGCGCAAGGAATATGCTGCTGCAATTTGTTTGTTTCATTTTGTCTTTAAATTCAGGACAATTTTTAGGATCTGATTTGTTTACGTTTAAATTAATATAGTATTTATTAAATAGTTTAGCAATTTCTATGGGATCAATAACTTCTTGATCTTCCATTTTAATTTTATCTATAGTCGTTTTTATCGTGTTTGTGCTACTTGTGTATTGTTTAATGATTCCCCATGTGGCTTTTGTTTTATTAGTGCTTTTATTTATGTATCTTATATTTGATATTTTCTTTGAAGTTCGGATAACTCTTTTTAATATTTTATTGTATTTTACGTAATTGTCAGTGTTGTTTTCATTTCTCATACTTTTATATTGTAAATACATTTGACGTTTCTTTTTGCTAGATACTAAAATTCCCTTAGATTTCCAATTTTGTTTTCTGTTATACGTTACTTTACATCTTTGAATGGGTATACAGAGGTTAAATATCATTTGAAATAACTCAATAAATTTATCATAAGCTGCATTTGGTTCATATTCAGTATACACTTCACCAAAACTAAGCTGCTGTAAGTACTTTATAAAAATTTCAAGGTGTGTATCGATATTTCGTCTTTCAATATACCAAAATTTTTCTGTGAAGCTGATATTCGTTGGTATACTAATTAGTTGTGCAGTATGATCAGAGATACCTAAGTCGATGACATCGATATCATAACGTTTTATATTTGTTATTATATTGTCAATGCATGTATGAGAGTGAGACGTATTTCTTGTAGGTTTATCGACAGTTAGATGTAAATTGAATATTTTGAGGGTATTTTTGAACTGTTCACTTCTTTTGTTATTTTCAAGTACGTTTATGTTGAAATCGCCTGACAATATGACTTTCTTCTTATTATTTTTTAAGTTTATTGCCACTTTATGGCAGATAGACTCTAATATATTTATAAATAGTTCAAAGTAGCTACTTGGTGTTCTGTATATACAAATAACAATTATATTTAGGTCTGTTAGTAATACTCCACAGCATTCAAAGTGACGTTCTATTGATAATTTAGATATCCATTCTAATTTTATAAATTTGAGTGCATGTTTAAGATAAATAGCGACACCACCGCGAGCTTGCGATTTTCTAGAAAAATGTGTAGCTATTTGATAACCGTCTATTTTTGTAGCTAAAGTTTCATTGTTTTTTATAAACGTTTCACTAAGACATAATATATCAGTTTTTTTATATTTTGTTATTATTTCAAGGTGATCAAGTTTTGACCTCAACCCCTGTACATTGAGATGCATTATATTTAGAGAGTCTTTATTAGTAACGAAAAAACTTCTCGGGAGCTGATTGGACTTCCTCGAGAGAGTTTTTTTCTAATTTCGGTGCTCTACCGTAGTAGAATGGGACATTAACCACCGTTGGTTTAGTCGCATAGTTTTTTTCAATCGTTTCAGCAGTTTTGCGCATTTTCTCAAAGTAATAAGGTATAGTTCCTGGCTTGATGCTTGCGTCATTTGTATGAGTGGTTTTTATGACTTGTAATTGAGTAATTTCTTTAGTTCTATCATTTTCATTTGCAATTCTCAGTTTATTAATATTTTTACCTAGGAAGCAACTATTATAGTCTCTTGTGTTGATGAAATGGTTCACGGTTTCATAAAGGTTATTGTTTTTGGCAATGTTTCTTCGGTTTATTTTATATGAGTCAGTCTTTTGTAGGAAGTGACATCTATGAACATTTTTTACAATTACTTTTAGTGTCGTGTTTAGTTTTTCCTCATTTATGTAACGATTCCGGGATACTTCAGTTACAATTATATTAGATTTCGTGAGATTCTTACACAGTGCTGTTATTTCTGAGAAGAACATTGTAGGATTGTTATCATTTGAGGCTGTAGCTAATACAACCCAATCATCCTCGTTAAGTTTGTGTTGATGTATCTTCGAGCTTTCAAGAATTTGCTCAGTTTGTGCATTGGGGTAGCAATAGTTTATGATGTCATAGTCCTTCGCATTTTTTTCTCCGGATCGCTGCGATATAAGCTTAGAGGCTAGATTCTTACAAGTTTGATCCCCGACAATCACGATTTTGGGTTTCTGTTTCTTATCTTTACTCGAGTAATGATAATGTATTGTATTAAGTATATCAGTCATCTAGTACCCATAACACAAGCTCTGCTTACCTTGGGGCTAGATAATGCTGTGTGGATTGTCCAGCATTGTTTATTTATTTATTTTAATCCTGAAACTTTTGACACGCGTTCTAACGTCGTCCCTACGGAGCGCCATAGCGCCCTATCTTCAGCTTGCCGCATCAAGAATCTTTCTACAGTATTACGCAGGTTCTCATCCTACCTGGCCGGAGATAGTCCTACACTACGTTTACCGAGTCGTTGTCTCCACTCAAGAACACGTTGACCCCAGCGGCTGTCAATTCTTCGCGAGATATGACCAGCCCACTAAATATTGACAAATAATAGTAATACCATACTTTATTATCTTCCTGGATCATCATATACAAGAAAATGAGACAGCTCGATGACAGTCGAATCATCAATGGTATAATAAGTGGCAGATTACATCCGTAATAAAGGTATGTACCTCGGCCGAAACGTCATTGAAACCTACCATACCCAGTTACCCATAAAATGTTAATAAAGGCCCAGTTTCACCAACTTCAAAACACGGTCAATGCTTTTAAACTCAGTCAAAGCGTAAAACTGACAGAAATAATATCATCATCATCATCAGCTTATGATAGTCCACTGCTGGACATAGGCCTCCTCCAACGAGCGCCACAGCGCCCTGTCTTCAGCTTGACGCATCTAGCATCTACCTGCAGTCTTTCGCAGGTCGTCATCCCACCTGGTTGGAGGGCGTCCTACACTACGTTTACCGAGTCGTGGTCTCCACTTACGAACAGGTTTGCCCCAGCAGCGGCTGCCGGTTCTTCGCGAGATATGGCCGAATAATATGTTCATGATCATATTATGTAGCATCGACTTCCATGCAGAAATCTCCCACATAAAAATAGGGGTTTATCTTACACTAGTTTCTGCCCGCTGTTTCGTACGCCTTGTTCCTATGGAAATGTTTAAAGGTTATTTCTATCCCATGGGAACTGCTTTATGGGATAAAAAAGATGCCTACGTTTTATTCCACGCCTGGAACTGTCTGTATGCATAATCAGCCGCTGATATTAAATATAGGAAGTCCTTCGGCACCATAAGGGTACATATAATAACGCATACCGGGCCCTGAGGCTGCCAAGACACTGCAGTGTGTCGACCTCCTCCGTCCCATTCCGTTCTATTTATGTACGCATAGTGAAAAATCATAAACAAACCTATTGAATAAAATCATACTAAACTCTGCTGACATACAAAATAATGTCCATAATCTAGATTATTCAAGAAATCGACAAATTATTTTCGGGGAATCCCCGAAAACCACCACTTGTTCGTTGTGTTGTCTACACAGCAAAGGAAATAGGTACAGTTTCAAATTTTCAATCGTTCTTTCATCTAGAGTATTAATGTAAATCGTACTAGTGGTTACCTGTCGCACTACCACTAACTAAAACAATATAAGTACTAGGACAATCCACTAGCCACTAAAAATAATATTTGTCCACTAAATAGAAGGTTGAAACTACCAGATCTAGTAGAAAATCCACTAAGTTGGCAACACTGGCGACCATGTTTTGTAAGGCGGGAGTTCCCGACTTCTTTGCTATTAGATGGACGAGGATAGCAGCCTTCTGGAGTCAACGAACTCTCTCCAACAACACCATCCTGAGGGCTGTCTCTGACTTCCTGGCCAATCCCATATACAGGCACTGGATTTCTGTCCACATGGACGGAAACAAAATATAGGTATCTGTTTTACCTATGTTCGTTCTAGTTTTTAATATATATTTTTAATACTATACCTATGTATTATATTATATGTATTATATGACGACCGATGTGGCGCAGTGGGCGAAGGTCCGCCTGGGACGCAGGAGGTTGCGGGTCCGATTCCCGCCTCGGAACAATTGTGTGTACGATCTGCAGATATTTGTTCCGGGTGTTCTGGTCGTTTTCTATGTATAATAAAAAATATCTATCTATGTAATATATTATATTATGTATATCAGTTATCTAGTACCCATAACACAAGCTTTGCTTACCATGGGGCTAGATAATGCTGTGTGGATTGTCCAGCATTATTTATATTTATATTTATATCTTTATATTATCTGTGACTATACAGTATATATAATTCAAAAAATGTGTCACGAACAAAACTTACCCTGGTTAGACCAGTTATTAATTCAACAGCTATAGGCCTACATCATTAAGGCCTATAGCTGTTGAATTAATACCTTTTTAACTGCCTTTTGATCAAACCTGATGAACATCCGATATGACGACCTCTGTGGCGCGAAGGTCCATCTGCGAAGCAAGTGGTTGCCTGTTCGATTCCCGCCTCGGCACTAATAAATAATGAAAAATAAATAAAAATAAAAAGTTTGTTTATACAGATATTGTCACACACTAAAATGTTTGTACGATCTGCAGATATTTGTTCCGATCATTTTGGTCATTTTCTATGTATAGGTATAATAAAAAAATATATATACATATGTAATGTATTGTATTATGTCGTTTTCTATGGCCGTGTGGTTTGTCCAGCGTTATTATTATTATTTGTCTTCTCGATTAAAACCGGTAAAATTAAAAAAAGGTACCATATTTTATTCATTCCTATTCATATTATTTTTTGCATAGGTGTTATTAGCTTAGCAGTAAGGGCGCAGCAATTTATTTATAAATAACTAGCGGCTCGTCCCGGCTTCGCCCGGGTGGTCATTTGTTTCAGGCATTTTTTTTAATTTTTCTCTTTTTTTCTCTCCGGAAGAACCATCCTCGTACTTTAAGAAATATTCTAAAAAAAGAATTAGCGAAATCGGTTCAGCTGCTCTCGAAATTTGCGCTTACCAACACATTCAGCGATTCATTTTTATATTATAGAGAACAATAAAGTATATTACTACATAGTATATTATAGGTAGATAACGTACGTAGTAATCTGTTAATTAATAAAATATTATGCACAAGAATCTAATTAATTTCATGAATAACTCGAAAGGTATGTATGTCACTTATTAATTCAGGTAGCCAAATAGTTATAGTTTAGATAGATATATAGAAAACACTTTATTATACCACACAATACAGAAAACAATACAGGAATAAACAATAGAATAAAGGAAGTATAGTTCTTAATTCATTTATTGATAACTTCTGGTTACAGGTCACATATTATAATGAAATATATAAAAACTACATACATCATAATTATAATACTAAAAATACATTAAACGTTACATTTTAACATCATAAATCCATTCACATCATATATCGATTGAGCTATCAGCCACTTCCTTAGTATAAAGGGTGGCCATATCGCTGAGAGCGATCTCTTCCAGGCAACCTTAGGATGGACTGGACATGAAGAAACAATATAGACGGTGCGGTGGCACGTTGATAAATATATAGATAAAGAAAATAAAAAAAAATACTTTACGTTTAGATTAATCATTTAAAAAGTTTTTAGTGCCACCCCAAAGCAAATAAAAAAAAAACAGAAATGGGTATGTACCAAGTCCTCTTCCACTGGTGGACAAAAAAATTAAGTGAACTATAAAATAATTTTAATTGATAATAAGGGGTCGTTCAAGTATTACGTAAGCTCTATGAGGGGGTCTTTGTACTCATTTTGGATGACATGGGGGTAGGGGAGTCCAGACACCCTCACTTTGTCTATGCTTGAAAACGAAACTCATTTTCGTAAGATTATAATATTTTTGCTTTTGATTATACTGTATCAGTAAAATCGAATCTCTATACTAAATCTATTTCCTTATTTTTAAAATTATAATTATAACATTATAATTATAATATAAAAAAATACATTATATTATTATATAATAATATAATGCATTATATTATTATATTTATTATATAATAATATAATGTATATTTATGGCGCAGGGTCATGGAGGGTCTTATTTTAGTCTTAATATCACCTATTTGTGTCGTTTACCCGCATGATAAACTTCTTTGTTTGTTTATTCTATGCCTGTATTTTGTACCTGTGTCTAAATAAATGTTTTTTCTATTATATTCTATTCTACATCTATAATTGAAAAATGTTTTCGTAAGCATGGGGGGAGGGGGTAAGAGCTTTGCTTACTTTTGCTGACAAGGGGGATGGGGGATTAAATAATTATAATAAATCTGCTTATAAAATATTTGAACGGCCCATGAATAGTATAAAATATGACCTGACTAAGTGCTTATTTGTAAGCTTAAAGAAATAAAAAAACTTTTCATTTTCATTTAAGAAAACTGGTTCCCGTTAAATGCGTGCATAGGTAGGTATACATGCGTCATAGTATCTGTCTGATCTAGGTTACCTATATAAAAGTGGTCCTGTGTTTTCCAAGTCTTACTTTAATAAGAATGACCTTATTAATCGGAATGGGAAAATCAGAATCTGGCCTTGATATACATAAAGTTTATTCGTTTTGTTGTTAAGAATTACTAAGCATTCAAATTACGTGCACAAATCTGCATCGAATGGGGAATCCCCTGATATTTTTAAAGCTAATACAGAATAAATAAATAATGCTGAACAATCCACACAGCATCATCTAGCCCCAAGCTCGTCGGTAGGCGAGGCCTAAATTTATGCTACCTCACCTGACATTATGCTTATCAGGGGGAGACATGCGTCCAACAGTGGACCAATAAAGGCTGCTGAGGATGAAGATGAGGAATGTGCGCGCTAGGATGAAATGCTCAATGACACATTCTAGAGAAGATCGCGTAAAAATGTGAACGACATTTACCACAAGGGTTATTATTATAAAAATTATGCAGTTATCTTTTCAAGTAAAATTTATTTCAACGTTTGATTTGTCAAAATCAAACATTGTAGCAGTTTCCCTTCCACTGGAAGATGAGCGACTTGTTCAACCTAGGTTTCAACGAGGTCAATTCTCGACCGTAACTCCGACTTTTCCGCGCTGTGACCACGATCGCTGTAACGCGGTAGAAACTTACAGGAAAATAAATAGAAGGTACGCGATGTACCTTCTATTGATAAGTTTGACGTCATCAAGTCTGCCCTACACCCTGTATAACGAATTTGCATACGAAAGGTCATTGAATCAATTTGAATAAAACGAAAATAAGTTTAGATTCAAGCCTATTATATTTATTTATTTTATTTTAACAATATTTGGGAAATTAACAGCTAACTTAATGAATATAATGTGACTAAGTACTTGAGGCTAATTAAAAATTTTCCACTAAAAGCTACTGAATCTAAATCTGTACAAAGTTGAAGGACGACTACTAATGGTTAAATTATTATAATCTAAAAAGTTGGTACTCAAAATCAAATTACAAATAATCAAGAAGATGTACCGAAAAATCTGCCACTTAGTATTCTTATGTATTCTATATGGAAGAATGTGTATTAAAATCAAATCAATCATTTGTATCTTGCTTGCAAAATAAGGACCTATGTCCTTATTTTGTTATTTAGTGTAAATATTATTATTAATATTGTAACTTCTATAGAGAAGTTCCATTTTAAACTAAATAATATCAGGCCATTTCCAGCAGTGGGCGAATGTAGGCTGACGATGATGAATATCAAATAGGTGATTTTCTTCACAGCATTATTTTCTGTTGAATAATATGTGTAAATTAGTATAGAACGGGGGCGATTGATTGGAAGAAAGCTACATGAAAAATAAAGGCAATAATAAGATAACAATATTGAAAGTATGTACAGGTGGGTAACAATTTGGACATTCTGTCATGTGAAAGAAAAAGAAAGAAAGTAAATACATTTATTGATTCACAAGTAGGTACAGCTTGTTACGAAATAATAATAATCTATAAGTAAACAAGAATATAAACAAATAAAAAAAAATTAACTACGTATGTATTATATACAAGCAACAAGCGACTCCAAAAAGCGAACCAATAGGTCCTGTCTCAGCATAATGTTGCTCTACTTCTCCATAAGAAATAGAGCAACGCTGGTTTTCTGACAGAACCATTGGCGCGCGCGTGTCCACACGGGTGGCAGACCACAGATAAGACAAAATATTAAATTAACATCTCACAACCTAAGATTAACTCTAACTTAGCACTAAACACATGATCAAACAAACAAGAATTCAAAAACTTCACAAACAAGAATAGACAAAAAAATGTTTTTTTTTCTTTTTTTTTTTTGTTCGTCCAAGCATCTATTGAGACTATGTGTGCAGCCATGACCCGGAAGGCTTAAATGGTAATAATTATAACGTTTAGATTTTTCTCGTATAGGGTCTCTGTGCTGTTGGCTTCGGCCCCACGCATGACTCCCAAAGGACCGGGTCACTTTAATAATGGTGTTGGACAATTCACAGCATCATCTAGCCCCAAATAAGGGAGCTTAGAGTTTAACTAACCAGTCTCAACTCAACGGACTAGCCAGGTGGCCAAGACATTATTATAGTGCACGTCTATACTAATCTTATAATGAGGAAAGGTTTGATTTTTTGTTTGTTTGTTTGTAATGAATAGGCTCCGAAACTACTGGTCCGATTTTTAAAATTCTTTCACCGTTGAGAAGCTACATTTTAACTAAACTAAATAACTAACTTAGGGATCCGTACTAAAACCGTGCAAAGCCGGGAAGGTCCGCTAGTGTGTGATAAAACACAGGAGCACTGTCTATTCCTATCTCTCATAATCCCATAGGTTAATATATATTATATATATTAACCTATGGCATATATATAAAAACGCTTCCCGTTGTCTGTCTGTCCCTATGTGTATGCTTATATTTAAAACTACGCAACGGATTTTGATGCGGTTTTTTAGAGGTGTTTGGTTTAGAGTGATTCAGGAGAAAGCTTTATAAATTATGTATTTGAGACATCGATTTTCGAGGGCGAAGCCGCCGGGCGTAGCTAGTTAACATATATTTTGTAAAATGTATTGTTTTAGATTTCCGTTACACTTGCAGGGTTCATGTTGGCCTTCTCACATGTCTAAGGCCTTTTG
Source organism: Eupithecia abbreviata (assembly GCA_943735965.1). Classification (NCBI taxonomy): domain Eukaryota; kingdom Metazoa; phylum Arthropoda; class Insecta; order Lepidoptera; family Geometridae; genus Eupithecia; species Eupithecia abbreviata. Next base: position 1,224,611 of record OX030995.1, read on the forward strand.
ACTTGATATAAAATGTTAATCACCTTCCCACGCAGAAAAAAAAAATTGAATATTAGTGTGTATTGTAATAACTAATTAATTAAACCATTCATACCACAAGGTTGTGGCAAAATATTGAGATGGTTTTTGTTCTAAGTATGAAATATTGACATATTTTGAGATGTAGGCGTGTGGATAAAAACTCAAGTATGAAACATTGACATATTTTGAGATGTAGGCGTGTCCATAAAAACTCAAGTATGAAACATTGACATATTTTGAGATGTAGGCGTGTCCATAAAAACTCAAGTATGAAACATTGACATATTTTGAGATGTAGACGTGTGTATGAAAACTCAAGTATGAAACATTGACATATTTTGAGATGTAGATGTGTGCATAAAAACTCAAGTATGAAACATTGACATATTTTGAGATGTAGGCGTGTGCATAAAAACTCAAGTATGAAACATTGACATATTTTGAGATGTAGGCGTGTCCATAAAAACTCAAGTATGAAACATTGACATATTTTGAGATGTAGGCGTGTCCATAAAAACTCAAGTATGAAACATTGACATATTTTGAGATGTAGGCGTGTGCATAAAAACTCAAGTATGAAACATTGACATATTTTGAGAAGTAAGCGTGTCCATAAAAACTCAAGTATGAAACATTGACATATTTTGAGATGTAGGCGTGTGCATAAAAACTCAAGTATGAAACATTGACATATTTTGAGATGTAGATGTGTGCATAAAAACTCAAGTATGAAACATTGACATATTTTGAGTTGTAGGCGTGTGTATGAAAACTCAATTTCGCTCAGATAATTTAAAAACTGGCCAGAAAAAATCACGTTTGTTGTATGAAAGACCCCTAAAATATTAATTTTATTCTGTTTTTTAGTATTTGCTGTTATAGCGGCAACAGGAATACATCATCTGTGGAAATATCAACTGTTTAATTATCACGGTTCATGAGATACAGCCTGGTGACAGACGGACGGACGGACAGGGGAGACCTAGTAATAGGATCCCGTTTTACCCTTTGGGCTACGGAACCCTAAAAAGACCCCGGAGAGCCTGGGTAGCCCACGGTCCCGACGCAATTAATAACTGTGAGCGTATTTTCCTTAACGCGTACGTGTGACTCCAAGCATGTTCATTTATTGTTATTTTTATTTTTGGCTCAGAGACTTAGAACCCGTTTGGAAAAATTCCCGGCTATCTACGTGATAGCTGCCATGTTGTTTTTATAAGTAAAAAGTGGGGAGTTCCTAACGAAATGCGTGGGTAGGTTTCATCTGTACATTTCAAGTTCTTATGATATAGTGAGATCATAACAGGAACCCTGTTGGGGCGCTAACATCAATGAGGAAAACTTATATAAACTTACATAAATATCAGGGTTTATACAAAAAATCTGCCATTTTGCACGCCCTGAAAATTACTTACTTTTGCCTGTTTTTAGTGGCGTAAGCATGTTTGTGCGATGTTGAATTTGTACCAAAGGTGGGAGGAGAACATGCCAGCCTATCGTGGTAATAATTTTTTTGCATGAAGAGTCAATATAAACCTATTGAAAATGATTAATGCAAAAACATAACTATTTTTTTTATTTTTTATCATATATTTGTTGTGTTATTATTTTAAATATAAACGAGTATTTTAAGTTTGTAATAAAAATCACAAATTCATACAGCAGAGACGTAGGTACCGCAGTCACAGCATAGAAAACTTTGCGTCGGGCAGAAAATTTATGATTCTCATTAAAAACTCATAATCTATAACTCAGTAACCATAGAAAGACCCATGATTTTGTAGTCTTTTTGGATGAACCCCCCTGTCCTCTGCTTTCGGCTTAACGTCGAGTTTTGCGACATCCTGTTAGTGTTAACTACTTTATAAAGTGTACCTACGTGATAGACGGCTGGTATACAGATAAATTCACGAATTTGAGATTCTATAGGTTTTATCTTGATTGTACGATACATAAAAACACAGATACGATATGTATAGATATACCTATACATAAATATTTCAAGACTAGGGTCTCGAAAAATAGTAAGTAGAAGTTCATGCAGCACCGAGGCTACTAGTTTTTAAAAAAATTGTCTGAGCGTGTGGCCGGAGAGCTGGTGAGTATCTGGCGCAGCGCATCAGCATTTCCATACAGCGCAGCGGGGCAATGCAGCCAGCACGTCGCGTCGAGGGGATGCTTCCGACTGGTATGGTATAGATATGGAACAGTTGAGCTATCTGAATATTGTTTGCAGTCTGCAGTTAGCTGTATTGTATTGTTTCAATTGGGAAGAACAGTTCGTATTTGTTGCTAATATAAGTTTATTAATAATGATAGATAGATAGAAAAAACTTTAGGTATACCACACAAAACAGAAAACAATACAGAAATAAAAACTTAGATTAAGGGTATAAAGGGCGGCCTTATCGCTAAGATGATAATGATGTCTTGAGAGATGATGTCTGGCTGATGAATAAGGTAGTTCTAATTTGTTTCTATTCTTTAATTGTAATTTTCTTTGATAATAAACTCATCACGACAGCAAATCATAGCGAATCAAGGGGCCTGTTTATTAAAACCGTGCGTCTCTCTGTATACCAGATAGCTGTCACGTAGGTAGGTACATCGTGGAAAGAACCCAAGAACAGGTCCTAACCCAATATAATTAAAAAAACAGATTGCTTCAACATTGATCCGCTTAAATTTATTAGCGGCGGTTATTAGGATAGTAATGTAATGGAAATTTATACAAATATAATCGATTCAAGTCTAGAGAAGGTTAGAATTAACCCCGTAACATTTAACAGGCTCGTATAAAAAATTTGGTAAAAAACTGATATTATTTGAAGTATCGATACAACGGGTATTACTTATAATTATGTGTTCAGATTTTATTAGTAATATCAATATTTTTTAATTTACGCGATCAGTGTCACACACACACGTGTGATCGCGAGTCAGCAAGCTTCTTCATAATAATAGATTACTTGGTCGTTAATCGTACGAGTTGATTTTTTTTATTTTTGGTAATTTAGGTATACTTAACTCCTTAGGCTCAACTCACACCAAAAGAGCGTCGAAGCGCAGCGAAGCGGAGCGTAGTTTCAGTGTCGAACGAGTCGAATTCTCCGGAATTCCCGCGTCGCCGCGGGCATCAGCGCGACTCGTTCGAGTTTCTCATGCGATAATAAGTTTTATTGTAATGAAAATAAAGTTAAAATTCATATGACACTGAAACTGCGCTCCGCTTCGCTGCGCTTCGACGCTCTTTTGGTGTGAGTTGAGCCTTAGTTCATGTTTACCATAGACACAATCAATAAATAAATAATGCTGGACTATTCACTTAGCATTATCTAGGCTCAAAGTAAGCAGAGCTTGTGTTATGGGTAATAGATAAAAAATACATAATACAATGCATTACAAAGATAGATATTTTTTTATTATACACAGAAAACAACCAGAAAACCCTGAACAAATATCAGCAGATCGTACACACAATTGTCCCGAGGCTAAATCGAACCCGGAACCTCCTGCGTAGCAGGCTGACTTCGCCCACCGCGTCACAGAGGTCGTCGAATATAACGCGGGATACTATTGTATTGTATTTATTTAACTCAGATAATAAAATCCATAGTATACATTCAATTAAACATTATAACATTAATTAAATCATAATAAATAATAAAACATTAATACATTGAATAAGATAAAATAGTATTAAATTAAAAATGAGTATAAATAAGAATGGGATTAAAATTAAATTAGATTAGTTTCAGAAATAAAATTATACAAAATTAAGTTCCAAAGTATACAAATTATCTTACAATAAACTAAATAATAATTAAGACTAAATCACGTGCTGCTGTATCCACACGCTGGAGCAACACGTTGGACAAAATGTGTCCATATAGGGGACATACGCCCGGCCACAGTTTGTAGGATGCTGTTGTGACTCGCCCTCGTCCTGCTCATCAGGGATGCTGTTTTCTTCCGAATGACGGCGTGAAAGCCGTCAGTTCGATTCTGAGCAAACATCCCTGAGGCACTACAAAAACGGGATACTATGCATCTTGTCAAATTTTATTCAGTTCCGTTCAGCCGTAGATATAGGTAAACTAACAGTATCATGGCCCACGACGCAGATGTCAACCTCCAGCGCCGTGATGCGAGTCTAGGCATTAAATACGTTAATGGTGTAAAAAATACGGAGTAACTTTTGCATCAAATAACAATAAATAAATAAATAATAAATAAATAAATAATGCTGGACAATTCACACAGCATTATCTAGCCCCATGGTAAGCAGAGCTTGTGTTATAATGTCTCGGTATTTCAAAGTAATGTGTCATAAAGACGATTTAAATCGATTTTTTGTGAAACAATAAACAGGCTCATTAAATCTTATTTACTCGAATGAAATATATTTTAAAAGCCGCGCAAAATAACCAATGTTATTTAAATTAAGTTGACAAGCTCTGCGAGATTTCATTGGGAATGTTCGAGACGTAGACCGAGAATCAGGCTTACCGATCGAGTTTTATTGTAAAATACTAGCTGCGGCCCACGGCTTCGCCCGCGTCGAAGTCTATGTGTCAATTGGTTTAATAAACCTTCCTCTTGAATCATCTATAAAAAAACCACATCAAAATCCGTTGCGTAGTTTTAAAGATCTAAGCATACTACATAGGGACAGACAGACAGCGGGAAGCGACTTTGTTTTATACTATGTAATGATGACATATTATGTAATCTTTTATAACGCTTGTCAGGGGAGAACTGCTTGAGCTTGCTTATTCTTAGAGCGACGTCTATTTCGTTACGAATCCTATCCTTCAAAGAAACTTCAAGCTATGGAAAGAGCTATACTTTCCAAACTTGTCTCTGAGCGAAGTGAGCGACTTTGAACTGGTGGACGTGAGTGTCCACGTTTCAGCTCCGTAGCACTCCCTAGTCACGATTTATGACGGGTAGGACGCACTGATTTGACTGATTTTTATTCTGTCTATATCCATTGCATAATATATCTAAATTATATATTCTTACCTTTAATGGCGTCGTAATTTAAATCGATTTTTCTTAAATACACGGAAAACGTGCCTATAAAACCAATAAGTTATGTATATAAATTGCTAATTTGGGCTACCAATTACCAAAGTTAACCTATGAAATGACGTAGGTAACTTTGTTTAGGTACTTATTCCAAGGTACCTACTATCCTAAGTACCTACCAACGTGTGGTACAGTCAGCGTCAAATTGATATGAGCGTCTAGAGTAGTCAAAATGATCTGAAAAACATAAAAGCTTTTTGATAGCGCAGTTTGAATCAATATATTGTTGTAGGCACCCAAGGTGTTCAAAATATCTTACTACTCATTGTTTCATATTTATATGAGCAGTCAGGGTGTTCAAAATAATTTAAGCCACCGAGCTTTCAAAGTTAGTATGCAAACTCATAATTGCTAATGATTTTGAACACTTTCGCTCGGTGCTTACGACAATATGATGAATCGAACTGCGCATATCAAAATGCTTTTATGTTTTTCAGATCATTTTGACTACTCTAGACGCTCATATCAATTTGACGCTGACTGTACCTACGGAAGCGGTCTATAGGTAGTAGATAATGTACCTACCTAAGGATGTTATTGACTAGCCGCCAACTTTGCACGCGTTTTTGCATGTTGGTCTCTTTTTATTTTATTTTAAGGCCTATTTGTACACATGTAAGCAATAAAACATTGAGTGTTATGTATAATATATACAGTAGCCTTTGTCCCGGTATAGATACATATAAAAAACACTTGTGTCACATGTATCTTGGAAACAATTACAAAATATTTAGACCTCTATGATCTCTGTGGCGGTAAATTCGGTTCGAATTCCGTCTTTGGACAACGTTTGAAAAACGGTATAGACAGACAAACACAATATCAGTACCTACCTAGGCACTCTCTTCAGACTATGAAAATTACACATAGGAAAATGTGAATGTAAAATAATGTGTAAGTACTAATGTAACCTGTAGTCGTCTTATCTCTTTAAATAAAATAAATAATAAATAATCCAGGACAATTCACACAGCATTATCTAGCCCCATGGTAAGCAGAGCTTGTGTTATGGGTGCTAGATAACTGATATACATAATACAATACATTACATAGATAGATATTTTTTATTATACATAGAAAACGACCAGAACACCCGGAACAAATATCTGCAGATCGTACACACAATTGTTCCGAGGCGGGAATCGAACCCGCAACCTACTGCGTCGCAGGCGGACCTTCGCCCACCGCGCCACATTTACATTTATTTATATTTATATTATTTATTTATATTGCCCTGTAAAAAGTCCAGAACCCAAGCGCAGCGCCACCTTTTGTGCAAATCTAGACCCTCCCGAGACCCACTCAAACATACCCATTTAAATGACACCCATCTTCAGAAATCGATGTTACCATCATGTTTACCGTTTCATTTTCTGGGTCCAGGTAACTAGTCCACCCATCAAAGTCCCACGCTTGCGTGGGTTACCTACGTCATCAGCATACGATTAGCTATGGGTAACGTATCGTAAATTAAACAAAAACTAGATTTTGCATCTTATTTATTGATTTGTCCTCCCAAAACTTTGTTTTCGCATGATAGGACTACGATTATTTATTTCTTTCGGCTACTTACAATTAAATTACAATTTTATAAAGAAATCACATTGTGGAGACGCCGCGGTCCGTCGAGCTAGCATTACAACGTAATGAATATCAGTCAATTTTACATAATTTCAAACAAATCGCGTGGACTCCGAATCTATGCTCCGGGTAATGTAACACAGCCGAGAAATGAACCTCTTTGAGGATATACATGAGACCTTATTACTAAACCGACTGGTTGAGGAAGATAACCTTGAAAAGGTACATTATTTAAACCTACATTTAGAACACTTAAGAATAATTACATAAATTAAACAAGTTCAGCATTAAATATTACTTTGTGCCAATGAGACGACTCTGGATTTGATTTTGGAGGACCTTTATAGAATAAGGTTATTGGAAGAAACATACTGCGCTATAAAAGCTTTTCACAGTTATGCTACGGTGAAATTAAATGAGTATTTGAATCTTACTATATTAATTAATAAAACATAATATTCTTCCTCAATTTCCGGTTGGATTTCCATAACAACGCTTAGCGGTATTTTTGTAGCCGTGCTACAGACCTGAAGCAACGTCGAACATTTAATATTTGAATGTATTATTCAATGATTAACTGTTATTATCGAATATCATTAAATTTATAACTTTTATTATATTTGATTTCGCAAATTTTGAAGGACGTGATAATAAATTTATAATTTAACTTTAGCACGACAAGCTTACGATACTATATTGAGGTCCTATTCAAATCACGCTCATTTAGTTGGACTTGAAGTTAAAGCTCAACTAAAAAGCGTGACCAAGCGGAAAACGATCTCAATGAAAATGTTGAAATCTAGCGTCTACCCTATGCTAATGAATTTAACTTTAGATGAACCGTGATCTTTATACCTGTCCAAGCAAACCCGGCAATATTAGACAATTTCAAGGTGACATTTAGCATGTCAATTTCATCGGGGCAACAGGTACAGGCGCGAGATAAATGGCAGTGATCCAGCATCGCATTCGGAGTCCACGTTTAAAAATGATAAAAGCAAAGCGCGAGCTCGACGGGCCGCGGCACTGACTGCGCGAGTCACTCACATATTTATACCGGCCGTCGCCGTACCTAACTAGACAAACAAACTAACAGACTTAATGTTTACTAACCTGTTTACAAATGCATATACATAAACGATACACTTTTACATTATAACATTTCTAATCCGTGCTGTACGCCAAACAGCTCGGAAGAAGCTCGCCGCGTTCCTATACATAAAATAAGAGCTATTTACATAAACTTATATAAAAAAATGATAATTCACTACGCGCGCTAGCTTAAACGGCGGCGAGCGAAAGCTATACATACTTAAGACTTAACCTAGTCGTAGAAAAACAAACATTCATTTACAATTACAACCCCGACGGGTATCTCAAGTAACATACGTTTAAATACAGGGAAGCAAATGCCCATACAGCTAGGTTATTCATAAATAGAATGGACGAGACACCTAAACTAGGCTGCTTAGTTTGGGGATGGAAGACTCATGAGTTCATGACTCACCTAATTCGATGATTGCAGTTCATATGCTCTATGTCTAGGTTTGAGGTAATTTTGCCTTTTTTCAACAAGTTTTTGAAAACTGACACATTATTCCACTGCCATGGCAGAAGATGGAGTGTACGCTTCGTTTAACGCTTGCACAACCATAAAAGATATGTCAAATCCAACAAGTTTGGTTTGATTTGACACAGAATAGCAATAAGGGCGTATTCATTATACGGGATTTTTTTTACGGATCCTTCTACTGGAAACAATTGTTTACTACATCCGGAATACTGTGGGGTGACAGACGGACACCTAAATACGCCATCACGGTAAAAAAAACGGATCGTGTAAAACAGATCCTATAAAAAAGGATGCTGTGTGAATGCACCCTTAGGAATAGTGTTAGTTTTTATGTGTCTGTTTTCAAATAACCGCGAAAATGTTACAATGTCTTAGTAACACTAGATATTAACTTTTAAAAAACTAGTAAGGTATTTGAACATTTTTAACTACGTAGATCGAATTTAATAATATTAGTAGGATATTATATTACTTTAATATTTGAACAAAAATAATTGATTTAAAAATATCAATGTTAAATATGTATATATGGTATTGATACTAATTTATCAATGACTGAGTATTTTTCAAAACGATAGCAAGAAAACATTGCTAGCTAAAACAGCTTCGAAAAATTATCACGACATTTAAAGTAGAAGGGAATTATTTCCGTGATAAGACAAAAAAAAAAAATTAAGTTTTAAGTTGATAAATGAGCTAGTTAAGTCAATATTGTTAATTACGACAAAATGCTTACTAAGCTAATTATTACTATCAATTACAAATTCATTATCGCACCATTCTATGATTCAAAGCTAGCTGACTAATTGTATCTCTATAATCCTAACAATGCTCAAATACCCCACTTAATGATATACCTTAGACACCTTAACAAGTCGGAAATTTTTAGTTATTTTTAGAAACAATTGTAAAACAAAGATGGTAAATAATTTATACAGGACACAAGGAAGGTGTCTGAGACGATTAATATATACTAAAAGATCTCCGAATAGAATCTATGAATGTTAGTCACTATAAGCTGCTGAATTTGGCAATGTTATGAGAAATGCCAAAATCAATAGCTTATAGCCAAAACCCTCATGGCATGGATTAGGAAACCTGGCATTAGCCATTTCCACCTATTGGTACCCTTTAACAACTTAACTAGGTATATTCATAAGCGTATTTTAAAACAGAGTTAGTCTTCTATCAGTCGAATATCAGATTTAATGCACCTAAGGCCAGATTAATAAATATAACAAGACAAAAATTGATATAAACTTCCTTATTTTGACCCATTTCATCGTTGAATAACTTAACTTTACGAGTGTTGCCACGAGCCATTTTGACAACACAACAAAAAAGAGCTTTTTTTGGAGAAACGACGATTATTAATAAGAAAGGCAGCTAATGTTCTTGTTTTTAAAGGAAGATTAAGGCTAAACCAGACATTGAATTGAGTTAAAGCTCTGCCACAACGAGTTAGGTTTCCCTGTTAACGAAACTGTCTATTCAACAATTTAGTACCATTATTTATAATTTATACAATATGGGACAGTCGGAGATCACAACGAAATGCACCCTTCCTGTCCATTACATAAGACTGAATTTAGATCGTTTTTTTTTAACACTTTACTGTTCGTAAAAATTCTATTCAATCAATAGGTGAAAGAATTCCTGTCTTTTTAGGCAAAAGCGCAGACTAGAGATGTCTTTACGGCTATTGAATGAATAAAACGATAATAAATCAAACAATTTAATAGTCTCGGATACACTCGGTTAAATATTTTTAAACCTGATTAATATTTTTACTATATAATTTCTAGCATATTTTTTGTTGCGGATAAGCTCAGAATAAGTTATATCCATAGTTTGAATTGTATCCGAAAACTATAACTAATACGTTCAGCGCGTAGTTGCAGAAGCTACGTAGTCGCGTAGTGCACAAAATAATCACTTCAGTTCCACTTATTCACTAAGAGTTTTTATACGCTTCTCTTAAGCGCCAAGTCTCGATGCGTTGCATGTTCGTATTCCGTATCTACAATTTTCTGGAGTTCACACTTCAAATTCATTTGATTTGTTGTTATTTTTGCGTTTTTCACGTAGTTCAGTATTTCTTCTTGTCATTTTCAATCAACAATATTGCGTTTTCAACATCGCCAATTTGGATCAATTGACGTAGTTTTTTGTTAATCATTAGCTAAGTCGCCAGTTTTCATGCTTCAAGTTAGCCACTACGCCTGTTTAGCGTAGTATTTGCTTTACCTTCGCTTACTTATTCATTTTTACTTCTTAGCGAATATTGAAACAAGTTACTAGCGTTGCCTCTGTCTTGCGACATCGTGCTACGCTGTTTGCGCGTATTGCGTCTGGCGTACTGTTGCGTTCACCGCGTATGTTTGAAAATGACGGTGCTTCGTCAGTCCTCGTCCGATAGCGGTTCGTATTGTGCTGACATGAGGGGCGCCGGCTCGGGGGGCGGCGGCGCCGCGGGAGCCACCGGCGCGGGCGCAGATGTTGGCGGAGCACCTAGAGAATAAAGACATTTTAAAGATGGAAACAATATAAGCAGTCTTTAACACTGAAATTACGATTAAATAATAAAAACACACTACAATTCACCTGCCATATAGATTTTTTCGAAAGTATTTCTTCAAAAGTTAGATAAACCGTATTCAAAGACGTCGCAACCAGTTTCGCGTAGGTTTGTTACTGTAGAGAGTATGTGTTGAGTTATTTTACTATTGCCTTGTCATGTCTCCTTAGCTTAGTATAGTGAGCTAAACTCCAGTTCAGGAAGAATCAGCTGCATGCTTATACTTGCGACCTTGACGTAGTCTTTAGTCTTAGACTGCAGCAGTTACTTGCAACTTCGGCGTAGTTTTACTACCGTAACATAACAGTAAATTGGTTCCGACGATAGGGTCGACCGATCCAGAAGTCGAAAAATACAGAATTGGTCAGAAACAGATGTAGTTATAACCAGAAGTGGGTGTATAATCTTATTTGATAATAATTTATATTATAAAGTATGACTTGTCTAAGTTCTTATTTTATAAGCCTAAAGAAATAAAATATATTGAATTTTTAATTTTATAGTGAGATGGACAGATAAAGCAAATGACTTAAAAAGAACTTGTCCTATATCGTCAAAACCAGTAAATTATAAAGTACCGTAGATATATAAGTAAATGTTTTCTTACCGTCCGGTGGCGTGGCGACGTTAAGCGCGTTGAAAGGGAACGCGTACTGCGTGGGAGGGAACTGCGGCAGCGCCTTGGCGCGGTCGGCGCCGCGCTCGTCCGCGTCGCTGCGCATCACCTCCACGATGCGCGTCGTCACGTAATCGTACGCGGTCGTGAACCCGCCCGCGCCGACGCAGCCGTATCGCCGGTTTGTAGCGTTGCGGCTGTGGGGAGACAGGATGCTATTACATGTTCAAATCCAGAGCAGCACTCCCAGCTGCATCACCAAGACTAAACAGCTACTGTGCCTGACGAGTTCGGACCTACGCGTCCTAGTGGGGACACTCTCAGGACACTGCCCACTAAACAAACACCTCGGAGCAACAGACAGCCCTCTCTGCAGAGGATGCCTGAGCGACGAAGAATCAGCTGCACACGTAGACCTGGAATGCGAGGGAGTAACAGCGCAACGACTAGAAATCCTCGACCACCCAAGGTCACTCCGCGAAGCCTGTGAAGATCCCAGGAGTATTCTGCGCTTCTGGACGGAGTGAGGCTGGTTAAACTAGTAAACACACCACGCACAAAGGACCAATCGGAGTCTATGTGCGGAAATAGGAGTACACTAACCATACCATATACCATATATGTTCAAAACTTATGCTATCTCTACGGACAAAAAATTGAAGTGAACAGTAAAATAATTTTATTTGATAATAATTTATATATAAAATATGACTTGTCTAAGTGCTTCTTTTGTAAGCCTAAAGAAATAAATGATTTTTTACTTTACTTTACTTTAAACAAACATGTTGACTAGGCCGCAAGCCTGTCGTAAACGTGTCGTAACAGTTGACATGTATCGAATCGCCTAATAACCATGTATTGTCGTAACACATTCTTTTGATAGAGAGAGATAGAGATATCGTATTACAGGTTCGTGATAGATATACTCTAATGTTAAAATATTTCTTTGAGTCTGGTGGTGGTGAAACCTGTATGACAGGTCACCTTAACCAGCAAATGACTTACTTGTTATGATGGTTGTCTGGCGGTGAGACAGGCTCAAGGAAAGGCGCGTGCTTGGGGTTATCCCGTCTCTTCCAGTCGTCGTTAGCGGCGGGCGCGGCGTTAGCGGACGACGTGGCGGCGTAGCCTTCTGTGGTAGCGCCGGTGAAGCGGTTACTGGAACAGGAGGTAGGTTTAGGACTTGTGCACATACATTGGTTAAGATCGAGAAGTGTGGAACATAATGTGCGAGCATAGTTTTAAAGATCTAAGCATACATAGGGACAGACGGACAGCGGGAAGCGAAAGTGTTTTATAGTGAAGTATAGATTAGAGCTGCGGTTCCGGTAGTAGATACGGATGTTGCTGTTATATAGATGCGGTTGCGGTTTGTAAGATCCCATCAAACTTACTTATGAATGAGCGTGGAGGTGGTGGGACTCTGGAAGTCCCTCGTGATGATATTGCTGGCCAGGTCTCCGAGCTTGAAGCTGGTCGTGTGCTGGCCGAGCGGGGGATGCTCCTCGCGGTCCAGCGGCGCGTGTGGCTGTTGAGGCGGTTGTTGGAGTTGCTGGTGCGGCGGGGGCGGCCGCTCGGGGGCTGCGGGGGATGGCTCGCACTCGCGCTGGAAGATAAGAGAAGATTGTTTATTTGCCAAAGACATGTGTTATGTAAGGTAACAAGTAACAAATATATACATTTTGTGAATTAACATGCAGACCGTTGGTCGGTATACACAAATATTTGAGAGAATGACGTGCAATAACTTAACATGAATGTTCCGGGAGCCAGTGACAGATTTTCATGACCAAGTCCCTCCCAAGCAAAACATCGTAATATGCATTAGGGATTAATGTTCTAAATACTCGTGACCGTCAGCTGCGACTCCGTGGGTGGGTTGGGCAGCGGCAGCGATGACGTCATTATTCACATGGAATTAGGTTCAAATCAGAATTATGGAATATGCTAATTTTAATTTCTGATTTGAACCTTATTCCATTGGAATAAATTCGTCATTGCTGAGTTATATGATATAGTTCATGGACTCTACCTATCGTGCGGTACAGTAGCCGTAGAGACAAAAGCTATTAACGAATGATAAGTATTAATCTCAGTATTAGTAATTAAATTATATTTTTTCTGAATTCTTACTATTTTTATCTAAGTGAAGGCACAGTGGGAGCACAGCTGGCTATATTACAGACTTCTTAGTCTGATTGAATAGATATAGGTAAGTATCCTTACCGGGAACCTCTCAGAAGTCTGGCTGATCTGGTGCGTGATGATGGCGTCTATGAGGGAGGCAGCCGTTAGCGTGCCCTCGGCGCGGGGCGCGGGGGCGGCGGGGGCGGCGCCTGCAGACGACGCGGGCGGGGGGCGGCTGTCGAGATAAAGATAAAAATAATTTATTTGGAAAAACACCACGGCCGACGGCCGCGGGGCAAACGAATGGAGACCACGACAAGGTAAACGTAGTGTAGGACGCCCTCCGACCAGGTGGGATGACGACCTACGAAAGACTGCAGGTAGATGCTGGGTGCGGCAAGCTGAAGACAGGGCGCTATGGCGCTCATTAGAGGAGGCCTATGTCCAGCAGTGGACTGCTATAGGCTGATGATGAATAAAAAGGCTACTCACACTTCCTTCTGCCTGTTGTCGACGTGCATGGGCGTTGTTCGATGTTTCGCGGCGGAGTAGGTCGCGCCGGTTGACGCTCGTCGCTCCACCTCGTTGGCTACGCTCTGGACAAACAAACAACGTTAACATAATAATAAATAAATAAAATAACAATAAAAACAATTTATTCCATAACCTTAATAGTAACAGTACAAGTGCATAATGATTAGTAAAAAATAATCATTGCTTCTATACAATATATTCCTTATTTATGTCAAATCATAATTAAATTAAAAATGTAATAAGTTAGATAATTTCAAATCATTAATAATAAAATAATAGCATACAACACGTTTCATGTTAATTTTTAATTTAATTTTTTGAACACCACAGGCTTTTTTTTAACACCTTGAATGCGATTTTTTTTTCGACGACTGCTATCTTTTTTTTAACCTACAAAATTCGTGCTGCCGCTCTACACAGCGGTTGTGTTGCGCCGCACATGCGTTTCGTTCGAAAAATATTACGGCTTTGCTGAGTCACACAGATCTGTATTTTCTCAGCCGCGTCGCTAGTGTGGATTTACGCATATTAGTCACTTGTAGAAAACACATACCGTGTGATTTCAGCAGTCAAAGTGTTAACTGAGACAGTATGCGGACCTTCGCCCACCGCGCCACAGAGGTCGTATATTCTGGTCGTATATCTCATTATTTAGCTATTTTTCTGTTTAGTCGAGATGTGGATGTGAACAGAACGTTGGTTTGTATGGACCCGTTCAATGATTGAATCAGTTATACTTACATGCATCCTGTCGTGCATCAGCTGTTGTTCCATCTGCGCCGCCGCGTGCGCACGCTCTTGCATCGCCGCCATTGCACGCTCACTGCGAAAAACAAACAAATCACTCAGCTGTTGTGATTTTTTATTTTTTTATGTATGAACAAAATCCACATCTCTTAATTATAAATTAACTTATCTTATAAATATCACTAACAGCCAATAAACGCATTTACATTATTATTATTAAGACAAATAAGGACGACATCACCAAAAGTGTCATTATAGAGGCCAAGAAGAATATAATAAATGAATAACAACTTAAAGACATAATATAAGAAAAAGAAAAATTTTAGCTTTAAATTTGGCACTCATGCAAAACAAAATAGGTATCAGGAAATTACCTATAATATGTAATAGTTCATTTACTCCAACCATTTCACAACATTTAAAACCACTTAAAATTATGTATCTAAAATGTATATACTTACGCGTTCAAAACACATAATTACAAGTACTATTTTACATGGGGGAAAATAGCACTCAGGTATGCTTCGACTAACCGAGTCACTACATAGTATAATTTTATAATAAGTACTTACGTCTCTCTCCTCTGCTGCTGTATTTGTATCTGTCTGTCTCGCTCTAGGAACTGCACTTGCTGCGCCCGTCTCTCCAGCACTTGGTATTGGATGGGCTGAGGATGGTACTTCTGAGGGTTCTGGATGTGGGAGTTCATGTCTCGTATTCTGTAATTATAAAACACATTTATTTATGAAAATTTCTGAAACTTTCATGTTGAAACATCACATCGTCTACGAAAGAGAGTTTGATATTGTTGTAGAACCAGAACAGTCATGCACGTTGGGAACAAATAAATGATTCAAAAGTCACTTATAAAGGGATATTTGCCAAGATTTTATTATTGAGTTTGGAGATCAAAACTATCTATAACGTATATAATGTACGTATACTATGTACTATGTATGTAGGTACACTATATATAATGGTTATTGTTAATAAATAAATAAATAATGCTGGACAATTCACACAGCATTATCTAGCCCCATGGTAAGCAGAGCTTGTGTTATGGGTACTAGATAACTGATATACATAATACAATACATTACATAGATAGATATTTTTTATTATACATAGAAAACGACCAGAACACCCGAAACAAATATCTGCAGATCGTACACACAATTGTTTCGAGGCGGGAATCGAACCCGCAACCTCCTGCGTCGCAGGCGGACCTTCGCCCACCGCGCCACATCGGTCGTCAAAATAATAATAACCATGACAGTAGCAAATAAATGATAGTTTCAAAATAAATGAATATCTGTTTCTTTCGTAGATATTAATCTGAACTTACAATTTCAATGCGTGATCTATTATGTAAAACCTACCTGATATCATGATGATGTGGATGGTTTTGCTGATGCGTTTGCTGATGCTGTTGCTGATGTGTCTGCTGATGCGTTTGCTGATGTGGTTGTTGCTGGTGTGGTTGCTGGTGTTGTTGCTGGTGTGTCTGTTGGTGCTGTTGCTGAGATTGATGACTCGTCTGATGACTCTGATGACTGCTCTGGTGGCTGCTTTGATGGCTCGCCGGGTGTGCTTGATGACTAAAGTAAAAAATTAAAGGGTAAAGTTGTTTAGAATAATTTACGGCACAAACAAACAATTTCGGAAGCAAAAATAAAATCATATTATACAATTAAATCATAATTAGTGTATGCGAGTAGTTCTTATTAACCTTAATTTTGAGTCTTTTCTATAATGCTTTACTAAAAAAACTATTGGTTAAAAAAATATATAAATATATGTATATATATTTTTTTTTTTTATTTATCCTGTTTCGTCCCACTGCTGGGCAAAGGTCTCCCCCAAATCTTATATATATATTATTTGTTGACATTAATATATTGGTAACTAAGGTTCTGATTTAGAGGTTTAAAACTGTTGTTTATTTAACAGTACAGAGTAATTATATCGAACTGCGTTCTAATGTCAAATTATGGGAGTATAAAGACTATAATGTATATGTTAGCGACGATCACATTATGTCAATGGAATAAGGTTCAAATTAGATATTAAAGTTCCTCATATTCCAGAATTACATAGAATAGACTTGCCTCCGAATACGCCATAGATTACGTTATAGTATATACCTTTTAATAATACAGACAGGGGCACGCATCATTTTATTCATCAATATCATCATCAATTACTAGCCACTGCTGGACATAAGAAAGAAAGAAAATACATTTATTTGACACCATACATAACACATAACACGACACATTACATATTAAGAAAATAATAAAAACAAGAAAAAATTTAGAAGTTAATAGGTAAGACATACAGAATAGAGCAAATACGTGTTACATAAGGGACCAAAAAAGGTCCCTGTCTCAGCATTATGCCGCTACAAGCCTAAGTTAGTAGCGGCGCTGATTTTCAGACAGGTCCTAATGTGGTGGCACAAAGCTTGATTACATTATGTAGGTATATATAAAAGAAAACAAGAGTAGGTAACATAAAAAAGCCAGAGAAAAGGAAAAATGAAGAGAGGCACCATTAGTGACCCGCAGCATAAGCCGCTTTTAGTGCCGCAATAACCCTCTGTCTGCAACTTGCCGAATCCCGCATCTACCAGCATTATCATTGTTAACTGAATATTTATTATTTTGTATTTATTCAAAGCAATTACTTATATTCTTACAGGTATGACCTAATACTATAGAGTAGTCAACACACATTACAGGCAAAATAAATAATAAAAATAACGAAAAACTAAGACACAATAAGCAAAATAATTTATTTAGAAAGTTATTCAACGTCACTCACTTTTTATTTTGATGCGTCGTCTGATGCCCTTGATGAGTCGTCTGATGCCCCTGGTGAGTCGCCTGGTGCGGTTGCGGTTGGTGCGGACTCTGATGCGGTTGCGGATGCGACTGCGGTTTCTGCTCCGGTTTGGTTTCCCCTCGAGGAACCGGTAGCGCGGTCGCGGCGGACGCTACGTCAACCAGGGAGGTAAATGCTTCGTGACCTGTGCAGTAAAAATTAGTTGTTATAAGTTTAGATAGATATAGATGCAAAATAGAGTTTGGTGGCCACTTACTACTCATACGAAAAATATTACAGTTTTAGTTAATATTAAGAACTGCATATAAAAACTCATCTCAACTCTTCAGAATATCATCATCATCATCAGCCTATATTAGTCCACTGCTGGACATAGGCCTCCCCCAGTGCCATAGCGCCCTGTCTTCAGCTTGCCGCATCCAGCATCTACCTGCAGTCTTTCGCAGGTCGTCATCCCACCTGGACGGAGGGCGTCCTACACTGCGTTTACTAATCTCAACTCTTATATAAATATTTTATTATTCATTGAATGGTCTGTTGTGATGATGATGACTTACCAGGCGGAGGGTGCGGATGCGGATGATGTTGCGGATGCGGAGCGTAGTGCCTCTGTATGACGGAGACGGGGGGCTCGCGTCGCTGCGGCCCGTAGTACTGCTGCTGCGCGGGGGGGCTGGGGGCGCCCTGGCGGCGGCCCCCCGCGTGCATTTGCTGAGAGGTTATGAAGTCCGTGATTATTATCTGCCGCTGCTGCTCCATGCCGTATGGACTTCTTGAGTAGGGGGTGTTGGCGTTCTGTGGACAAATGGAAGATATTCAGAGATTGATTATTATTTGTGTGGCGTGTAGGTATATACTTGAAAACGAAAGTTTTCAACCAGTGCGTCCTACCCGTTATGACCTACGGAGCTGAGACGTGGACACTCACGATAGGGCTGGTCCACCAGTTCAAAGTCGCTCAACGAGCTATGCTCGGGGTTTCTCTGAAGGATAGGATTCGTAACGAATACATCCGACAGAGAATCAAGGCTATCGACATAGCTCTAAGAATTAGCAAGCTTAAGTGGCAGTGGGCCGGCCATATTTCGCTAAGAACTGACGGCCGCTGCCTGGGGTAAACGTGTTCTTGAGTCGAGACCACAACTCGGTAAACGTAGTGTAGGATGCCCTGCGAACAGGTGGGATGACGACCTGCGAAAGACTGCAGGTAGATGCTGGATGCGGCAAGCTGAAGACATGGCGCTATGGCGCTCATTGGGGGAGGCCTATGTCCAGCAGTGGACTGCTGTAGGCTGATGATGATGATGAGGTATTATGAAGTTAAGATACGACACCCCTGAGGCGCGTCGGGCCTTTATGTAATGGATTGTATTACATATATCAGTCATCTAGTACCCATAACACAAGCTCTGCTTAGCTTGGGGCTAGATAATGCTGTGTGATGCACACAGCATTTTTTATCATCTTCAACCTATAATAATCCACTGATGGACATAGGCCCCCCAATGAGCGCCATAGCGCCCTGTCTTCAGCTTGCCGCATTTAGCATCTCCTGCAGTCCTTCGCAGGTCGTCATCCCACCTGGTCGAAGGACGTCATACACTACGTATGCCCAGTCGCGGTCTCCACTCAAGAACACGTTTACCCCAGCGCTTGTCGGTTCTTCGCAAGATATGGCCGGCCCACTGCCCCATCAGCTTGCTAGTTCTTAGAGCTATGTCAATAACTTCGGTTCATAAACATTCACCCTTGATGTAAGATAACGTCTTTCAATGTGTATTATTATTATTACTTACAGGAGAGAAGGACGGCGACTGCGGCCTAGGCTGGTTGCTCGGCGGTGCATAGTACGCGCCCCCCGGACTCCTCCGCTTGAAGTAGTCGAAGGACCTCTTCTCAGGGATATGGTGCGTCCCGTGCACCGGGGTGCCCGCGGTGATGGACCCCGCTTTAGGCTCGGGGGTCCGCCGCGCCTCGAAGCGGGTCTCGACCGGCGTGCCGAGGGTTATTGAGCCCTGGGGGGATACATGTTTATTAAAGCAACGAAAGAAACGTGTAGGAATCGCGCCTAGCTCTTCCCGGGATGCTGATGTTATAATGGTCGAGTATATGAACAATAGCTATATATATTGTATATAAAACTACGACTAATATGATGGTATTGAGTGCGGTTTGAATGGCTGCTGGTGATGCACTGCAGGCTTAACGAGCAGTTACTTAAAAAAAAATTCAGTCTATTTTTTATATATTTTGTGTAATTGTTGTTTTCGTAGTTATTTTTACTCAAAACTAGCTGCGCCCCACGGCTTCATCCGCGTGGAAATTTCTGCGCAATTTTACCATGTTTTCTCACCGTTTAAACCTTCCCTGGACTACGACAAACATTTTAAAACCAAAATCAGCTAAATCGGCCCAGCCATTCTCGAATTTTAGCGAGACTAACGAACAGCAATAGATTTTTATATATATAAGATGTAAATGTAATACCTACTTTGTTTTTATTTTGTACTGCAGCAGCAAATAAATGAATGTCTATGTCTAGATTACTACGAACAGTTACCTTCGTCGCGGCCTGCTTGAGGGTAGGTCGTGGCGGAGTGGCCACTGGCTTGGGTTTGGAGTTGTACTGCGTGGGCGACTCGCGCTCCTGCTGCGGCCGGAAGCCTTGGTACTCAGAGTTCCGGTACATCTGAGGACCAAAATATAGGTTACCGTTTTCAGCTGGTATATTATATACAATATAATTATAATTGTAATTTAATACCTCTTTTGTGCTGTGCAGCAAATAAATGATTGACCTTTGTTTGCTCGCTTTTTGTGACGAACGATCCTAAGTATGCGACATGTTTTGAAGCTTTGCGACTTTATTACAAGGTGCCATGGTTGGAATTAAGTTGAACTTTAACTGTTTTAAAACCTATGTCTCAGTTCGTTTGTAAACAAATGTAAGCTGTATTAGTTTATATTCACGGTTTTTAGCTTTGATTTTGTATATGACCCGAAATCTGGATAGATTTGTCATCGCAGCTGACAGTACAGTGACTTAGGCCACGCCTACTGTGATGACGTCAGGACCTAGTTGAGAATCACATTGCACAGTTGCATAGACCATCTCCTCTTAGGGGGCACACTACACTAATTGTAGGGGGGGACGCTTGCTGCACTAACCTTATTAGCATGGGTAGAGTTGAGCTCCCTCTGGTCATGTCTTCTTTTCACGCTGAGGTCTAGCAGCGCTTCCTGCCTCTCCCTCTCGTGTCTCTCATGCCGCGGGGATATGTGCAGCACCCCCCCGGTCTCCTTAGGGGGGGACACTCGCAGGGGGGTGATGGTGGCGGGGCGCTGGGGGGACCGCGCGCCCCCCTGCGGATGGACGGAGCTGACCACGCTCAAGGTGGCTAGGGACTCGTTGCGACTTGATGTTGACGATGATACCTGGGGAGGAATTGTACAATTAATTCAACTGTTATAAATGTAATAATATTAATATAATGTGTATTCTGTGTAATACACTACACAGTCAATTATTAAATGCCATTTAAATTAAATGAACCAACGTCTAAATCCAAGAAGACTGTAGATTGGTAGAAAGGATGTCGTTTGTATGGGTATGTGACTGGACTCTAACAGAACCTTATTACTTAGAGACTAAGACTCACTTTCAACTGATGCGGCTTGATACTCGGCGGCTGCGAGTCCCTCGTCAAGCTGATCTCTATGAGGTTCAGCACCACGTCGCGCACGGTCTGCGGCGCGCTCGGTCCGTTCCGCAGCGCCACCGCCGGCGAGGGGGGCAGCGGGGAGAGGCTCTGCGCGGGGGGGAGGGCCGTTGTTGAGGATATTGACGAGGGGGCGGGGATTGTGGTGGGGGGCGGCGCCTAAAGACAACATTGAACGATGTTATTATCAGAAACGAGAGTATGAGCATAGACAATGATGTACGAGTCAAAATTTTATGTTTTGTTTTGTGCACAGATATTTTGACGATCTCTGTGGCGCGGTAGGCGAAGGTCCGCCTGCGACGCAGGAGGTTCCTAGTTTGATTCCCGCCTCAGGACAATACAATTGTGTGTACGATCTGCAGAAACGTGTTCCGGGTGTTCTAGCCGTTATGTTATATAATAAAAGATATCTATCTATGTAATACATTATATTATGTATATCAAGCTCTGATTAGCTTGAAGATATATTATGCTGTGTGGATTGTCCAGCATTGTTTATATATGTTTTTCATGAATCTTTGTCTTACTGGGTAATACCTGTAAGACAATGATTGCTCCCTTACCTTGTGCACTTTGTTAGTAGTCGGTGTCTCGCTCTCCTCATCGGCCGTCTCAGTCGCACTGCTGTCGTACTCGTGGCGGGGATCGGGCGCGGGCGCGGGCGCGGGACGCGGGGAGTCCCCCGCGGAGGCGGTGTCGCTGTCGCCGGAGCTGAGGCTCTCTTCAGTCGACGTTCGGACTTCAGTGGTGGAGGTCTCCCGGACTATCGCGTCTAGGGACAGCTTTTTTCTGTAACAAGGTTTGGAGATAGAGTATTGTGTTTGACAAATAATTAATGAAGTATGTAAATAACATAAACGAGACATAATGGCGATAAGGTCATGACTAAAATGGCAGTGGACTGAGCACAAGAGCCGAGGATGGTTTTGGTCGTACAATCTTTGAAGTCTCGTCATCATCAGCCTATGTTAGTCCACTGCTGGACATAGGCCTCCCCTAATGACCGCCATAGCGCCATGTCTTCACGCATCCAGCATCTCCCTGCAGTCTTTTGACACAGTGACGTAATTTTCTCTTTAAATAACCTAGCCACAACTCACCTATAGGTGTAATAGAAGGCCTTCAGTGTGACGGGGGCCTTGTCCGTGTGCGAGCTCATGGCCTCCCAGTGCGTGCCGTGCTCGCGCAGCAGGCTGCGGAACCGGGACACCTCCTCATCAGTCGGCGCCGAGTGGCCGCAACCCAGCGCGTCCAGCCGTCTGGTTATACGTTTGAAGCAGGTTAGGCAGCATTTTGTTAGGTCGCTGGGGATCTCTGTAATAAAATGAATGATGCTTTAAATGAACACTTTATTGCACTTAAAATATTAAAATAACACCTTATATCTAAATATTACAAATTAACAGTACAGAGGTGTACGTAAAAAGAGGTGGTTATGATGTAAAATATTGTGGAATTAGGAACCTATATTAGTCAACTGCTTTGAGTTTACTTATAGTTTTTTAAATTCCTACTGAAACTTTTGAAACTTTATTATTAACACAAAAGTCACTTATAGCGAGATATTTACCATGATTCGATTATTGAGTTTTCCAATATTTCGGCACAGTTAAATATTGGAATACTCAATAATCAAATCATGGTAAATATCCCGTTATAAGTGACTTTCCTACAGAAAGGCAAACCATTGACACATAAGTTCCGCATGAAATATATATATATATATTTCATGCGGAACTTACTATAACATATATTGAACTACTATAATATATATTGAAATACAGACACTTTTGACTTGTCAGACTTGACTATATTTTTGTCAGACGACAAAAATGTTCTCTTCACGTCTTTGTAGTCCGAACTCAAGGCAGCATGGCGAGCGTAGCGAGAGTATCATTTCTATGTACGTCTCTTTGTGTTAACTTACGAAACTCATCCATAATGTGTCGCTTATGGTCCAGGCTGAGATCGTGCCAGCGCGGCGGCAGGTGTCGCAGCCTTCTCTCTCTCACTCGCGGCCCGCTACAGCGCGGGACAGCACAGCGAGCGTAGCGAGACACGACACAGCGAGAGTGGCACATTGAGCAGACGAGTGCGCCCACTTGGTCTTCCTGTGAAAAAGAACAAAGTATATTAGTACCGTATTAACGTTTTCGTCAAAAAAGAGCCGTTTAGAAGATGTGTCCCAAAATTCAAAGATTTCAAGTCGATAGATAAATTACACAAGCTAAACCCGACGATCATCGAAATCTACTTAGAATTGGCATGACCCCAACTCTTCCCGCGGGTGTCGTAAGAGGCGACGAAGGGATATCCACCGGGAAGCGGCCAGGCGCCTCCGCAGAACAATTTACCAAACTGGAATCCCAAACAAAGTCATTAAGGCTCTTACAGGGAGAGGCCTGCGTCCATCAGTGGACCAGTACCTACAGGCTGTAGCTGAGAGGCCACAAAGTTTAACAAATTACCTTGAGTGAGTAAAGTGAGACGCGCGACCGCGAGACTGGCCTCGTGGCCCCCGGCGCGAGGCATACCGCACACGTACTGATGCTGGTCACCGTTGTTGTGGTGATCGTCGTTGTGTTGGAGGGCGTCGCAGTGCGTTCTGTCACGGCTGTGGAAGACAAAGGTGGTTAAAATAAAATAAGTAAATAAATAATGCTGGACAATACACACATCATCATCTAGCCCCAAGGTAAGCAGAGCTTGTGTTATGGGTACTAGATAACTGATATACATAATACAATACATAGATAGATATTTTTTTATTATACATAGAAAACAACCAGAAAACCCGGAAAAAATATCTACACAATTGTTCCGAAAAGAATCAATTCATTTATGTACCACATGTACCTACATTATTGAGAAGCTGAACTTCTCAATAATGTTAAATGTAGGTACATGTGGTACGAAACGTGACGAAGCCGCGACGTGACGTGACGCGTGAGTTCGGTTCCGACGGAAGATCAGCGTTGTGATAGCTATGCACAATGGCTACCACAACATAATGCTGAGTCGGACGCCATTTTGTAGCATTTAAGTTTTCTAATTATTTAGTAGTTATGAAGTTTTCAAAGGGTTACACACACTGACATTTTTTTTGCTCACTCCTTTGTTGACTTATTTTTATCGAATTACTATTTTAATAATTTTATTGATGATTGTATTATATTATTTTATTTTTGTTCATTGATCATGTATATTGGATTAGGTACTGGTTTAATGAATTCGTTGCTTGTGATTTATTATGTTGACTACACTAATTGTATTAGGTACCTGTAATGCTTTGAAAGTAAAATATATAAATAAATACGAAAACAGAACTTCATAGCTATCCACAGAAACAGGCAAATACCTAAAACAGGCTTTAACAAATCTATTCCAGCCACCACAGAGACAATAAATAATTCTAATCAGAATTTAAACAATCACAGGTAAATGTGAATAGATGCCTGGAATAGTCCAGGGCCGGTAATCAGGCCGCCCGCACCCATCCCATCGCGCCGGCTATGAGTATTGCAACACAAAGAGCGTCCAGGGTTGCCAGATACAAGATATTTTATTACAGCAAAAGAAAATGGTGGCTGTATTGATAAAATGTTTCAAATAACTTGCAAAATTGGTCTGAAAACAGCAAGCTTTATTGTTTAAATTAAATAAATTAAATAATGCTGGACAATTCACACAGCATTATCTAGCCCCATGGTAAGCAGAGCTTGTGTTATGGGTACTAGATAACTGATATACATAATACAATATATTACATACATAGATATTTTTTATTATACATAGAAAACGACCAGAACACCCGAAACAAATATCTGCAGATCGTACACACAATTGTTCCGAGGCGGGAATCGAACCCGCAACCTCCTGCGTCGCAGGCGGACCTTCGCCCACCGCGCCACATCGGTCGTCTTCCTCGTTTCGTCGTTCCATCGTTTAACCTCGAAGTATCTTCAAATATGGGTACATGGACAAATGTATATCAAATTTGATACAACAAATTAAACAGAAAAACGTAGTTTTGTATACTTATGTTGTTTTGTCTTGCTAATAGAAAGTTTTTCATAATCATCGTCAGTCTAGACCAGGATAATTTGTAAAAGTAGATTGATAATATGGGTCTTTTTACTGTTTTTACGACGAGAAAATGAAAACACCTTACTTTAGCTTAACAATGTTGACCATTGGTATTTTATTTTATTTTTTATAAATATTTTAATTTCATTTTAAGATACTATTATTTAAGGTCAATATTATTTACTTTACTGCTACCTCATATCTGTTTTGACTTGTAACTTGGCGCTGTAAATAAATTATTGTATTGACCGACTACTAGTTTCGATTTTCCATTGAATCCTAGAATCCTAGGAAGCCTTATGAGGACCTATGCGTGTAGTATTCACACTACCAGATATGTAGCGATATATCACTACATAGTATAAAACAAAGTCGCTTCCCGCTGTCTGTCTGTCCCTGTGTATGCTTAAATCTTTAAAACTATGCATCGGATTTGGATGCGGTTTTTTGAATAGATAGAGTGATTCAAGAAGGTTTATAAACCATTTAATTTAACACTTTGACTGCGGTTTTTTTTTTCGACGACTGCGATCTTTTTTTTTACCTAAAAAATTCGTGCTGCCGCTCTACACAGCGGTTGTGTTGCGCCGCACATGCGTTTCGTTCGAAAAATATTACAGCTCTGCTGAGTCACAAAGATCTGTATTTTCTCAGCCGCTGCGCTAGTGTGTATTTACGCATATTAGTCACTTGTAGAAAACTCATACCGTGCGTTTTCAGCACTTAAAGTGTTAACACATAGATTCCCGCAGCAAGTGTAGATAAAAAGCCAAATTGTACAACCCTTGATTTACACCTCATCTAAACGCTAGGCGTTATGTTAATCTACTGCTAAATATGCACGGATTAGTTCGCGATCTCGTTATCGATCGATTACTGACAGATTTGTAGGTTTTTGGAATGTTGTCAATAATGTATGGCATAATGTTGGATGCTTGTATTCTGTAACAAGCTAGACTGGGGTGATTTGAAATTTATAACGCTGTAGATGCAAAGGTTTTTAGTTCTGATGCCGCCGCTGGAAATCAGCGCTTCACTGACACCCTGTCAATGGAGAATTTAATGCTGATCGCCTATTTGTGTTCACTCTGCTGTTAATAAATAAATAAAGTTGGACAATCCACACAGCATCATCTGGCCCCAAAGTAAGCAGAGCGAATTGATTATAGTAAACTTTGTTCTGTTTAATTGGATTGTAATTTTGTATTCTATAATAATATTATAAAGAGGTAAGGTTTGATTTTTTGTTTGTTTGTTTGTATTGAATAGGCTCCACTACTGGACCGATTTGAAAAATTCTTTCACCGTTGGAAAGCTACACTATCCGCGGTGAACGTAGGCTATATTAGATTTTCAAAAAAAATTAGGGGTCCTTACTAAAACTCCAGTAATGTAACCCAAGGTATAAAAAAAATACCTTAAAAATTCCAATACCCGTGCGAAGCCGGGACGGTCCGCTATTGTTATATATTTTAACGCATATAAACATTTTCTATTCCAAATAGGCATTCTTTGTTGAGAAGAAGATGCTAGATATTTATACTTAGCCCCAGAATTTCTGCATGAAAACTAGCGTTTAACTTCAGGTCCTGGAAATGTGATTTGGTTCGTACAAATCAAGAGTCAAAATAAAATTACATATATTGGTATTACATATTAATTGATTTTGAAGTAATTTTTTTCTTTATTATATGAATAGAAAATAACGTTTTTGTTAAAGATATACAGGTTTTCTGATAAGTTGAGTCCTAAATTAGTTTTATCAAGATAACAAGATTACTAGAGTACTAGAGACTATATATTATAGTTAGATATCTGCTGTGTGGTTATATTCGATAGCTAACGAGCACCCTAGCAGCTACCCCCACCCATTAGCCAGCTATCAAACTTCCAGCTCCGTCAGAAGTTAGCTACGAAATCAGAGCCGACCGAAGTTAGCTGTGAATCAGCGCTCGCAAATCTGTTTATTCAGACAAGTTGGACCGGCATGCCAGCCCCCGGGATGTACAGGTGAGGCCGGTCGATGAATTGAGGACCGGACTGATATCATCAACTTTCAGGAATAAAGTCAAAAATTATTATTATGTGTTTCTCATATCCATGATCTCGGGCCATAAAGTGACCCTGTCCTTTGGAAGGCTTACGTGGGGCCGAAGCCAACAGCACAGAGGCCATTTGAGGGAGTTAATCTAAAGGCGAGGGCTACACATAGCGGGTATCATCCCCGGGTGCACAATATGATACACCTGAAGATGGTATCCGCCAGGTGTAGAGACAATTGCAAAGAAAAATGAAAGAAATAAGACCAGGCTATGGTATTATTATATTAGCCCGGAGTATCCCACTCTAGGGCAAAACCCTACTTCCCCTCCTTCCACAAGCTAAGCAGTAGTAGTCTGGTACTCATAAATAACACAAGCTGTGGTATGGGTACTAGATGACTGATAAAATACAAAACGTAGATATATATATTTTTAATTTTCAAAGAAAATACCCAGAATTCAAACCGATAGGCCAAGCCTTATAAACTGAATAATGCCTAAAACCGATATTGGTGCTCGTATTCAGACCGCGACCGCGCAGAATACATAGACAGCTGCAGGCTGCAGTATGCATTGGAATCAGCGGTTTAGTTCGTTAATTGAACATTTGAGGTAACTGCGGGCTCCCTCTATTGTACTCTGTACTGTTACTAGCTAGTGCCCGCGGCTTCGCTCACTAGTATTCAGGAATAATGGAGCTAATCGTGATCTATAAAGCCTGGGGAGGAACCCACCTTGTTTCAAACCTCGTCAATTTTAAAACATATTTAGTTAAGTGTATATTAATACAGATGTATTGAGGCATATAAGTCATAATACAAGAACACCGTTTACTTTCTGATTCTGAGAAGCGACAATCATGCATTTTTTGGAATACGGAGATTTATCTCATGCTCCCCACTCTGCTAGAATCTCTCACCTACCAGGCTAGGAGACTATGCAAAGATATCGATAGATTAAAAATGTTATGCAACATTCATGTCATAGCACAAAACGCGTAGGTTTTATCTAATTATATATTTATCTTATTTTATATTTAAAAATACAACATAGATATAATACTCCCAAAAATATAACAAAAAAATATATAACAAAAACACTTAACTGTATCTGAATTCTGGTGCGGTTTATATCACGCTCTCGCTTTGCTAAAACCTCAGAGCTACCAGGCTAGCAGACTGTGCAAAGAGTTAATCCGCGATAGAAGGCTCCAATTAGCGCTTATGTAAATATAACCCTTAATTGGGAGGGATTAATTGACTCACTGGCGCGCTTAAACGATAGAAATGCCTACGTTTCCTCTTTTACATTTTCTTTATTTTGTATTCTAAATACACACGGTACGGTATTACTGAATATCCAACAGAGAATTATGAAATGGGAGGATAAAGTTTGTACGTTTTCAAAGGTTACATCGTAAGTAATTATTGTAAATGCAAAAGTTTATGAACATGTGAACATGCTTGGATTAAGATAACGTCGAAACTACTGAAAGAAAATATAGGTTAACAGTAAAGGTTTTAAAATAGAGTAGATATATTTAACTTGATAGTCGTGCAAATGTTTAATGGACATATAGACATTGTTCTCCGACCAGGTGGGATGACGACCTGCGAAAGACTGCAGGTAGATGCTGGATACGGCAAGCTGAAGACAGGGTGCTATGGCGCTCATTGGGGGAGGCCTATGTCCAGCAGTGGACTGCTATAGGCTGATGATGATGATGACAGACATTTTAGTTACAGTTGCAAAGTTTTTATTAATCTTCTTCTTACACTTTGAATATAGCTTGAACTAGTTCGGGGCATATACGCCTGGAATGTGAGTGTGTCCTCCTATAATGAGCGCCATAGCGCCCTGTCTTCAGCTTGACGCATCCAGCATCTACCTGCAGTCTTTCGCAGGTCGTCATCCCACCTAATCGGAGGGCGTGCTAAACTAACTTTACCGAGTCGTTGTCTCCACTAAAAAACACGTTTACCCCAGTTGTATGTACATATGTAAATACATAAACTAACAAAACCTAAACAAATCAAAACAAGCCATCACATCAGCCGGGCAAATAAGCCACACCGTTTAATCTACGAGATGTCTGCCCGTTCAAACACTCCGTCGTTAAATTACCACGGTAACTGAGCACAGTAAATATGCGACAGTCCCACAGCCGCTAACTGTTTGACTAAGGGACCCACTACACAGGCGGGGTTGTCGCGTGAGGCGATATAAATAAAAATAAATAATGCTGGACAATTCACACAATTGTTATATGTATATATAATTTAATTAGATTCTAAGCTAGATTTAACAAAAAAAAAATAAAGCTACGCTAACGAGTAATTGCATGCCCATAATGGGCAAATTACATTGTTACGCTTTTTTATGTATGATCTTTTTCACATGTAATTGCAATAAATATACTTTGACTTTGACTTTGACTTTGAACGAGTGATTCATCATCACATCACCATCAGCCTATGTTAGTCCACAGCTGAACATAGGCTTCCCTAATGAGCACCATAGCGTCCTGTCTTCAGCATGACGTATCCTGCTAAGTAAGCTAGATTAGAATTATATACAGAATCATAGTTTTCCCTTTTGTTTCTGTTCATTCGTTCGATCGTGGAGATCGTTTATTAATGGCACTCTGGCGCCGCTGGAAACCAGCGCTTCTGTTTTCTCGTATTTAAATTATTTTATTAGTTCCTAATTTGTTATCTTTATTTACCATGATCTCGGGCCATAAAGTGACCCGGTCCTTTAGAAGGCTTGCGTGGGGCCGAAGCCAACAGAGCCCTTTGAGAAGTTAATCTAAAGGCGATGGCTACACATAGCGGGTATCATCCTCGGGTGCACAATATGATACACCCAAAGGTGGTATCCGTCAGGTGTAGAGACTATTGCAACGAAAAATGAAAGAAATAAAACCAGGCTATTGTGATGGATGGATGGACTGGGTAATCGGGCTATAGGGGAGATTGCGGACGTCTGCCATAAACAAGTCAATGATAATGTTCTTATGATGTTATTATCTTTATTATTATAAGTTCTTAATTTGTATTATTTTATGTGACGTAAATAAATATGTTCTATTCTATTATATTCTTAAAGGAATGAACACGCTACTACGACTACAAACGCCATCACGGAAAAAACGGAGGCTGTGTGAATGCGCCCTAAGGCTCGTATCATGAAAGCTTGCGCAGTGCTCGATCAATTTATATATTTTTATTTCCAATTTTATAATTTTTAATTTACGTTTATGCTTTAGGAAATCGTTTCTCAGGTATAGATCGATGACAGAGCAAACAATATCAAGTCAAGTATCAAAGTAGTATTCAACGGAGGCCTGGGACTTGAATCCGGTAAATACGAAAGCTCGTAAAGCTCGAAGCTATCGATGCAAGTAAAGCTGCCGACCAATCGCAGCATAACTTCATCTACGTGCACATACGATACGCTATGGCTCATCTCGTCACGTCACCGCTAAGCCGCGCACACACGGAATATTTAATCAATCGCGCGCCGGTCACTTTTGCACGATTACTTGGCTTACGTGTGTAACGCTCGCTCGCACTCTGTATAATGACACCTTTATTTTAATTGAAACATTGTTCCCGAACCTACATTATGTTATTTGCAAATAGAGAAGGTATATGAATCATGTTAATTCTGTAGTCCTTTGCTGACCTATGTATCCTTGTGCATTTTTTTTAAATAAGATTTTTCAATAATATATCAAGAAGAATTCAATAATTATACGCGTCAGTTTTCAACGTTTAATAAAATATTAGGTACATAATAAGAAAATATAATTTTAAAGAAAATGGACAAAATATGTAACAAAACACAGCGCCCGCGCAGCGCTAATCGAAATTATTTCAGAGGTATCATTACAAAATTACTCTTTATACCTAATATTAGTAAGAACTATAAAAACTGACAAAGAAAAACGTTTTCAAAAGAAACGGTACACCAAGAGTCCGCTATTAATTGAAGTACGGCTTGGCATTTTTTGAGAGGATTCTAAAGGGATTCCCTTTGGTTAGACGCGTAATACCCAACTCCTGCGGGACCTTGCCGGCCTGGCTCGGTGAGGATGGCTTTATGCAAGACTCAGGCAATCTGCGCTTATTCTTGTCGAGTTGTTTATACAAAGACATTAAATTATTTGCCTTTTTTTTGTTTTTATTTAAGCCAAAAATTTCAACAATCAGTTTTTAATAAATTCAATTCTTATGAATGACACAAGGCTATGATATATAGAAACAAAATCTACTTTATTGGGACAATAAAAACTTAAAAGGAATATAAATGAGCGATGATTAACCTTTAGTTTGGTGATCTCAGGAGATGCAAAGGCTGGGCATTTACTATTGTATGCACAGAGAAATAGAACTTGATAATGAACATAGATAGATAGAATATACTTTATTGCACAAAAAGTTGTACATAGGCGAGCATAATGCTAGATAGCATTCTCTACCTGCTGACCTTTGGGAACATGATGCTCAGAATTATTTATTTCCAACATTTGCGTACACAAAGAATGCGATCGGGAACTCTTATGCTGTCCTGCTTAGTTTGAATACGATCTATACGCGATACGCAGGAGTGTGTGCGATAGTCTTGGCTCGCATTCCTAAAACCAGTTGTCATGGAGCCACCCCACAAATAAAAAATTATGCGCTTTAAAGTTAAAGAATCAAATCCCCGTTTGAATACGAATGAAAATCTCCAACCAAATTCTTGCCTCACTATCGCATAAAACCATCCATCACCGGGGGATTCTTTGAATAAGGCACTTATTATTGAAGTGATTCCACAAGAACGACAATAATCTGGCTTTGTTTGCATGATTGTCCGCCGGGACCTTATTCAGAGGGAATGGAGGGGAAGATGTAATATTTACACGGGGAACAGAGCGGTTAGATTGACGTTTTGAATTAAATTCAGGGTTTTTTTTTTAACTTAAAACTGAATATTATGAATTGTGATAGGATCATGAAGCTCCAAAGTTACCAGAGCAACATGTCTGTTATTTCGCCGTTTTTAAGATATTTATTTAGAAGACATTTATTTGACCATAAAAGATACATTACATACATAGACAAATACAAGCAGAGATTATAGGTAGGCAGCTATAAACATGGGTTTTCCGTATTATTAAGGAGTTTCAGGTAATGCCTATGATTAGTGATTATTAGGTACCCACACAAGTAATGTAATACAAGATGTGGTAAGAAGGTCTAAAATAAGATGATATGATAACTACATGCTTAAATACATAAGATGGAAGTCTAGTCGACCAATAATGCATAAAGATAAGCTTAAACCGTGTATTGGATATAATTTCGCGCAAGTGAATTTGATCTTTTCGAAAGGTACGAATCTTGCAAGCGGAAACTTAGACAACCGAGAAATTACAACACTAAATCCCGGTTCCTCAATATAATTCAGCCATATTCCTCACAAAAACGAGACCGACTTCCAAATACCCAAGAGTTTTTCTTAAAAAACAAAACACAACGCAAACTTTCCCGAAAAACCCCCAACAACCACCCCATCTCTATAAAACCGGATGAGATCTCCCGCCGCGCGTCAGTCGGCAGCCGACCTCGCAGCGAGATGTTGTCCCTCTACCGCGCCTGGCTCGGCCCCAGTCCTTGCGTGGCCAGGCCGGCGCCGCCCCCGGGCGCCCACAGACCAGTGCCCAGGCGAGCAAAGGCACCATCACCTTTAAGAACCCCACCACCACAATCCCCATCATCCACAACCTCCAGCGAGCTAGACGTCGAACGAATCGAGCCGGACGAACCAAAGAACCCTACCAACACAGTTTTAGACATCGCATCCTGCGACGGACCTGTCCGCTTCAGCCGTGTACTGAACACATCGTGGCAGGAAGAATCCACCTCCTCCTGGGCCTGTCGTCACAGGAAGCAGAGGTCTACCCTACATTACTACCCCTGCAAGACCTGCGGCTGCAAATTCCCTTCGTACTACTTCGTGCATAAGCACAGGAAGCGGTGTCACGGGGAAGAAACGCCTGTGGACTTGGCTTTGGAGAGTGATAGCCGGGCTAGTGATATCCAGGCTAGTGATATCCGGGCTGGTGATAGCCGGGCTGGTGATATCCGGGCTGGTGATAGCCGGGCTGGTGATAGCCGGGCTAGTGAGACGCAGAATGAACCTGAGCCTTCTACGTCGCGGGCTGCTTCTTAAGTTACCACTCATTGTTAACATAAGACAACCGCAATCAACTGTCCAAAACTGGAATGGATACCGCACGTTTGGGCAGATAAGTGATCTCAAAGAAGTTATTTGGATAAATAAGTGATCCCAGTAAAGTTTGTGTGGGAAACAGTGGAAACTCTGATACGGAAAGTGTTTAAAAATCAATAGGTATAGAAAGTCATTAATAATAAGAAACTTATACGCCATTTTTTCGTAAAAAAGAATTCGTATTTATTTTATAATTTTTCCTTTAATTCTGGACATCCCTAAAATAGTGCGTAAAATTCACATACTCCATTTCTTCTCGTCTTAGGGTAAATCTGTTCCAAATTTACATATTGACAGAAATTATGACGCGTGAATATACATGATTATGTAACAATTGCAACGAAATATTTTACTATCATTCATCGCAGTTTCACGAATTCAATATAAGCGGGCTAACTACGAACCCACACAAACAAGGTTCATAGTCAACCCGCTTTTATTACATTGTATTTATTTTATTTTATTGTCATAAAATACTTCACAATCGAAAAGCAATACTGAATGTCATCATCATCATCAGCCTATAGCAGTCCACTGCTTGACATAGGCCTCCCCCAATGAGCGCCATAGCGCCCTGTCTCCAGCTTGCCGCATCCAGCATCTACCTGCAGTCTTTCGCAGGTCGTCATCCCACCTGGTCGGAGGGCGTCCTACACTACGTTTACCGAGTCGTGGTCTCCACTCAAGAACACGTATACTGAATGTATCAGAGGCTAATTGATGTATTTATAAAATTTTATGGCACCATAACAATGTAGTTATACAGCACATATCAATACAAGTGATTTAAAATTAAAGAGCTTAGGTGTTTAATTTTAAGTTGGCCAAAATAATAATGTAACTTAGTTTAGTAAGTCGTTAATAAACCTTCAATTTAAATTAGGAAATATTTGTTTTATTCATTACTAGTTTCTGCCCGCCGTTTCGCACGCGTTGTGTCTATGGAAACTATTTCCCATGGGAACTGTTCTTTGGGATAAAAATTAGCCTAGGATTGGTTCCAGGTTTAGAACTATATGGATGAATTTCAACCTGACCGTTTATTAGTTTTGGCGTAAGTTACAACCATCCATCCATCTAAACATCCAAAACTTTCGCATTTAATACATATATTAGTGTGCATTTATAATATGTATTATTAGATTACTCTGACGTTCCATTAATAACACGGGAAGATAAAGTGTGTCTAGTTTACAATCATTATAAATTGGCATTACGTGGTCGAATATTCCTTTGAAAAAGTAAAATAGAAACTGTCTACTTCAATGGCACAATTCACCCATTCATTGTGGCGCCGTTAAATGATTACTAGTACCTACTAATATTACTATCACAGTTTAAAAATTACCTTTACCAAATAAGTAAGTATAAGTACTCACCAGTCTCAGGAGTCGGCGGCTGTGTCGGCGTCGGCGGCTGCGCGGGCTGCGGCGTTGGCGGCGCGCTGTTGCTCGCCGGCGTGACCACCGCCGTCGAGCTCGGCGGCGGCGACGGCACCGGCACCGCCGCCAGCGACGAGTAGATCGTCGGCAGCGTGGACGGTGAGGGGGTTGAGGAGGAGGGGAGGGGAGGGAGGGGTGGTACTGATGTCTGTGAACAATTTATAATATTTTATATATACCATGATTCGTGTTATTTTGAGTTTTTTAATATTTCGGCACAATTTTCCATGCATAAAGTTAATATCGCGTTATGAATGTAATTACTTTAGGGCTAATAACCGTAGTACATCGTTTTTTAATTTAGTTGCTTTACTAGTACGGACTATAACCACTTACCGTTAGAGCAGTAATAGTGACAGTGACATCCGCACTCGTGACCGTCACCATATTGGCCTCCATCGGCATCGGCGGCGTCGGCGGCGCGGGACTGTCGACGCTTATCGATGTGGAGGACAGCGTCGACGGCGCGGACGACGCCGGCGGCGGCGACGGCGGCAGTGGAGGTGTTCGGATTAGTTCCACGCTGGGGAAAGAGGTATCAAGTTAATTGCATGAAAATATATGATTTTAAAGTGCGGCAATTCGGTAGGGTAATTTTTAGGCATAATTAAAGATGTAGATACACCTAACGCCGCCATCTTGCTTAAATAATGCATAACTTCCTTTGTCATTAGCATATAAATCTACCAATAAATGACAGTCTGTTGAAATTACTATCCGTGTTTCATTAATTTTCAATGGGCAGTGGTAAAATTTTGGGCAGCTTTCTTACGAAATACAAACGCTACATTAAGAACAGCCAAGTCTCCATTGCTATATGAAAAATACACCGCAAAGTAGATCCAAGATAAAAAGAACTCCATAAATAAATAATAAAATCTCAAAACTCGTGTTTTATTTCCTTATAGAACGCTTGGACACGTCAGATATATTACATAAGGAAAACTAGAAAATAACGATATCGATTAGATTTTTTGTTTCAAGATATCTGGAGAAGATTCTTTGTATACATAGATCGAATGCTAATTTGATTAAATATTGCATGTAAGGTTTGTCAACCCTCACGAGAACGTAGTAATTGAAGAAGCGCCTATAAATAAAAGGGGAAGTCGGGGCAAAACAGACCCAAGAAAATATGGAATAATCTGTACTGTTGACAATCACTCCGCTGATTATTTGCCGACGTTCCCGCGAGGGCCTTCAATCAGCATATGTGATGTGAATGATTGTCGATGCTGTGTCAACGTTGCTTTTATAAAATATACGAGCTTCTTCTCGCGGTTTAACGAGATAAAAAGTATCCTATATGTTATTACGCGTGTCAAACTACATCTATGCAAAATTTCAGCCCGATGCATTCAGTAATTTTGTCATTAATCTTTGACCAAACAACTCAACTATTTATTTTATATTAGTATAACTATACATAAAATTTTAAATGTTTTTAAGATTGACCGATGTTTCTGATCTTCAAAAATCGTAAAACATAGGTCATTTTTTACTAATTATTATTTAACTTTTTACTCGATGTTAGTTTTTGTTTAATTTAAGGTTTTACTATTTACTGTGGTTGCCGCGAGTAATGTATTTAATAAAATGTTCTCTGGCAATACATTTTCGGGGAAATTCAATTACAGAGAAGTCCCGTTTTACAACATTTTATATAAATCATCACGAGAATATTTAAAAATCCGGGGATGCGTACACTCCTACCCGTATTTCCCTAGTAAAATAATCATTAATTGAAACTAGAATTAAATAATTTGAGCTACAAAACATAGCAAAAAGCTTTATGTTAAAAACGTAAGCCTATAGTAACTACCTTATTAGCTAGATTACAAACCCGTTAATAAATATGTAACATACAAAGAATGTAATAAATTATTGATTATCATAATGCGCGTTCGCGGATCAAGTTAAAAACATTCAAATTTATGAAATAAAAGTACATATTTGTATTTCATAAATTTGAATGGTTTTTGTACATAAAATGACAAAGAAACACACAGACCCGGACCAAATATTTGCTGCTTGTTACTTTATTAATTACTTATTTAATTAGCTTTTTTTTTATTATATTGAACTAAATGTATTTATTAGGTTTATTGAACTATTATTTTTTAATTTATTAATGTTTATTATAATCTCATTCCGTATTGTATTATTAATCTAATTTGTCTCTTGTACACTTCCTCTATCTATTCCATCGCCTCTCTTGTAAACCTAAGGTTTGCTGGAAGAAAACTCTAACTCAGGGTTAAGCTCGCCTCGATATATCTTTTTTAATTATTCATTTTTAAGTTTTGTATGTGTACCATAAAGAATTAAAGAATTTATCCTCGATAGAAAAAAGAAAATGTGTTGTTTTTATTAGCTTGATCCATCAAGCAGCAGTGGCTACAATCCGACTGCGGATGATGAATTTCTTTCACTATCTGCACTAGCAAACTCAGACATACAAAGTTATCGAGAACCCCTTTCCCAACACTACAAGCTTGTTTAGATTTTAACGCAAACGCGGAGCCATATTTCTAATTGCTTTAATTAAAGCGTTCGCCGATAGAAAAGGAAATAAAAGAGTTTCGGGAATCTTTGTTTGCTGTTTTAATTTAATTAGAGAAATATTGACAGAGAATCGTGGAGGAATTTTAGATATGCCTGTTATATTTAACTCGGAAAATCGAGAAATCGGGGAATATATGAGGAAATCGTATATTTGATCATAATCATCAGCCAATATTAGTCCACAGCTGGACATAGGCCTCCCCCAATGAGCGCCATAGCGCCCTGTCTTCAGCTTGACGCATCCAGCATCTAACTGCAGTCTTTCGCAGGTCGTCATCCTACCTGGTCGGAGGGCATCCTACACTACGTTTGCCGAGTCGTGGTCTCCACTCAAGAACACGTTATATATAATGTAATATTTGATTATTTATGTTTTATTCTTTTATGATGGAGGAGGTAAAATTAATACATGTTGAGTTAAAAAGGGTTACGTTAGAAACAGACTAATCCAACGCCACGCAACGTACGCGATGCATATTGTATGAGATCTGGACGCTTGAATTTGTATGAAATCAAATAGCCTAGACTAGAGGCACTCGTATGTAAAACACGCCATCCGACGTTTCTTACATTTCGTCGTCGTGAACATTTCGTGGCGTGCGCTCAAAATGTTTCTAGCTTTAATTTTGTCTACAAACATATTTTATGCCTTTGATAGCCAGGATTATTGATTTATGGTGCTTGACTAATATATGTATATTTAATAAAAAATTATACATTTCATGTGTCCGAAACTATCAACAAAACCATATATCCAAATAGACGACGAGCATAGTTGATATTAATCCAATATTTGAACCAATTCGTAGTTCCTAGTAAATTGAAATATCAAATCAAACTACCAAAACAAACATCAATTAGCAAAACTAAAAAAATTCGTCACTATT
Organism: Eupithecia abbreviata; assembly: GCA_943735965.1. NCBI lineage: Eukaryota > Metazoa > Arthropoda > Insecta > Lepidoptera > Geometridae > Eupithecia > Eupithecia abbreviata. The sequence goes on from OX030995.1 coordinate 1,263,349, forward strand.
CGAGTTTACAATCCAAACTGGATGAGATTAATTTGATTGTCGGGCTCACCCCGTGTTTGTTTGCCCCCACCTCCCCTTGAGAGCGGGTTTGCAGGGGATAATTACCACCCTCCGGTATTAATTGGCCAAATTTTAATGATGTTTAAATACAGAGGCCAAAACGCTGATACGATAGATTTTCTGATTTTTCAGCAGTGTTAATTAAGATTGGATTGGCTTGAGTAATTAATGTCTACTTTAAACAGAGGGTTTTTTTAACGTCAAACCAATGAAGACTTCATTCGAAGTCATAATTATACTTAGTATAATTATCGTTATCCATTTTCAGAATGTGTTGAACAAATTAAATTACCGATCTCAACTGTTTTTTTGTGTTGTTTTTTTTTTTTTTTTTTTTTTTTTTTAATTTTACGAACGTGGTGGACCTTACGTACACTATTTTTTAACATGAAGATTAAAAAGTACCGACTATATTTTGATTCCTTTACGTATTTGTATTTACCCACTATAACACATTATCTTCCGTTTTCGGAAACATAAAAACTATACAAATTTATAAAACAAACATCCATAATAACCAATTTCCGCGACACTATAAGCTCGCTTAACCCCTGCAGCCCAGCGTATAATTAAAATAGCCGAAGCGATAATTATGTTTGCGTTGCCCCAGTCTCCCCTTGATTGTTTTGGTTTTATAATAAGCGCGTCAATGCCAGCAGATCCATCAGTGGATTTGTAAATTCGTTTACTAATGACAAGTTTACATTTACAAAATCATGTTAAGTCCTCAAATAGAGATACTGTTTTGACATTATTACATTTAAGCAAATTCGACAACTTTTTTGACGTATAATCGGCATACGAAATCCCTTCGTATCTTCAAAGGTTTGGTTCATCAGCACAATCTGTCTCGACTTTTTATATAAATAAATAAATAATGCTGGACAATTCACACAGCATTATCTAGCCCCATGGTAAGCAGAGCTGGTGTTATGGGTACTAGATAACTGATATACATAATACAATGCATTACATAGATAGATATTTTTTTATTATACATAGAAAACAACCAGAACACCCGGAACAAATATCTGCAGATCGTACACACAATTGTCCCGAGGCGGGAATCGAACCCGCAATTTCCTGCATCGCAGGCGGACCTTCGCCCACCGTGCCACATAGGTCGTCAATAATATCCTCCTAATATATTCAGTTTATTTTGTTGCATTGACGCCACCACCGTCATCTTTTATTCAAACCGATCCATCCAAAGGTTATCTGGAAGAGATCGCTTTCAGCGATAAGTAGTAGTAATTTCTAATAAACAAAATTGGGCAATCCATACATCATCATCTAGCCCCAATCTAAGCAGAGTATTTAAAACGATTGGTTACGCAAGCCATAACAATTCACGCCGCAAGACATTTTAAATTTACTGCGAACAAAATGTATCAAAAGTAATAAAATGGTATATAAAAGAAACGGCAACATCGAGCAAAAAGCAAAAATCAAATGGTTATTTCAAAAAGTTCCCACAAGAATACGGAAATATAAAAGAATGGATGAATTTTAAACGATTAATCTTCTTGATGAAAAATTGAGTTATTCTCCTTTTCTGAACCTCATAAAAGCGAGTGGCGGTGCAAACATGGGGCACAGGGGTGGACTCAGGAGTCTTTTATAGGTTCACGTAGTTTTAAACTCGACGAAAACAAATGGTGGACTCTATTAATATAAGTTAAACAGCCCTTTCTGTGTATGTGTGTCTGTATATCCCTAACGTACATAGCTCCCACCCAAACGGATGAATAAGTTTTGTATAGATTTTTTGTTTAGATCTAGACTAGTTCGTAAGTATGTTGTTACGGTTGATGGATATTGGTAAAGACTTTCTATTAGGACAGCAGGTAATCAACGTAAAATCGAATATATATTACCTTTGAATCATAGTGTTGGCTATATGAAGAATAGAAGAGCAATGTTGAAATGGAAAGGTTTCTACAATATCTTCAGATAAATAAACACAAACATAATCTGTAATCATTTCATTTCATTTCAAATAAAAAACGTTTATTTCTGAAATAGGAGTTTTATACAACTTAGTTTTAAGACTGTCTCCTGTGGTAGCTTAGCTACAATGTAGCTGTGTATAATTTTTGTTTAAAAATAATACGAAGGTGGACGTAAGTACATAGGTGGTATAAGCTTTTAGGGTAGAGAAAGTTTGTTTTTATATTTAATTTCATCGACAGTGACCTGTGATTTTGATCCTAGATCCGCCCCTGACGTGCACGATATAGCAGAAGCTCAGATAACAAAACCAGGACTCGACGGAAATTACAATTGAAATAATGTACTACCGATTTAATATAGCTAACAAGTTTATTACATTGTGTTATTTGGTACATTGAATAATGCTCAATTTAGGTTAGAAATTGTGACACGGGTTGGAAGATGATTATTTAGCCATATAGGTGGGTTGGTTCGAATACATCCGACAGAGAACCAAAGTTATCGACATAGCCCTAAAAATTTGCAAGCTGAAGTGGCAGTGGACCCGCCATATCTAACGAAGAACCGACAACCGCTGAGGTAAACGGGTACTTGGTTGATGATGATGATGACGAAAACGTCTACCAAAATCCATTGGTCAAGAAGACTGCTTCATTTACAAAACTCAATCTTTAAATAAGTTTAAAGGAATCGTCTATTGCAAACGTTTCTCATTTTACCTGTATGTACTACGGAATGCGTTGAGTTTACCCTTTTGTATTTATGAGTATTTAATTCAATTAACACTAACACAACCAACTACATTAATTTAATCAGTTTTTTTAAAGCTTGCCGATTGAGCCTAGCTTCGCGGTCGGTGATTTACCGTTTTGATATGTTTTTTACTGAAGAATAGTTTCATAATATGTTATTGTATTTACTAAAGTAAAAAATGTATTTTACGAGAATTTAACTAAATGAAATGTCATCTAGCCCCATGCTAAGCATAGTTTGAATTAGAATCCATAGTTTTAGAAGGAGTAAAAGTTCAATAAGGCGAAGAAAGCGCTGACGAGACGATCTTAACGCCTTCCTCAGAGATTGGTGGGAGATCGCGTGTGACCGCACTGAGTGGAAAGATTTGGGGGAGGCCTTTGCCCAGCAGTGGGACGAATCAGGCTAAATAAAAAAAAAAGTCTATGAAAGCCTTCAATACAGTAAAATAATGTCCACCCACATAACCCCAACAAAAGGGGAGGTCGGGGTAAAAAATACCATCGCATCCCGCAGCCGGTTAATAATTCAGGAGAGAGGGGAATGTTGACATTATGTAATTAAAATGTTCAGTATTGATATTGTAGAAAAATTACGTGGACTTTCTTCTTGGCTGTTTTTCTCAGGATTTTTTTATAGTAATTTGGTTAATTGAAGTTGTGGGATCTGGGAAAAGACTAGATAAGGTATAGTGATCATTTGAAAAATATCTATCTATTATATATATAGTATTGTATTATGTATATCAGTTGTCTAGTACCCATAACACAAGCTCTACTTACCATGGAGCTAGATATTGCTGTGTGAATTGTCCAGCATTATTTATTTATTTGAATGTTTATTTAGGTAAGTCTCTGTACAGTTGTAATGGTAACCACTGACATAATGAACACATCATTTAAATTTACTTTGTGATTGTACTCAGTTGTGTTGGTACCATTTTCTGTATATTATTTTCTATTTATTTGTCATTATAACTTTATAAATTTGCAATCAGAAATACATTCCTTTGACGAGCATGTGATCTGAGCAAACACGACTGTGAGTATGTATTCAGTTCACCCCACTCTTATTGTTTGTAAGTTTTTTTTTTATATTAAGGGTATTTTAGAAACATTCCCTGAAAGTTTAGTGAGAGTGTAATGACACCTATTGGGATTTTGATGCAACAAAATCTGCTGTTATAGTAATGTAATGGAACCTCACTATCCCATCCCACCCTGGAAAAAGGTTCCCGGTTTACAAAAGGGTATTTACCTTAAGACGGTAGATGGCGCTATTCGCAATTTCAGGTTTTACTCCCAAAACCTTATTACAGGTTCCCAGTTTGCGGAGTATTTCTCTGAGGACGGTAGATGGCGCTATTCGCAATTTGAGGTTTTACTCTCAAAACCTTATACGGGACCAGTTGTTATTTCGCAACGTTAGATGTCTCTGTCGACCGGCATGTTCGTTCGTTTTCAGGGTTGCTGAAAGCCCAGAACTAAGTGTAACAAGCCACGGTATTAGCACATAATCAGTTTGCTATAGTCTCTACTAGATGACGCTTTTCAATATCCTGTCGTAGCTGGTATAAGTGATCCTGAAGTAATTTTTACAAGCGGAATTCATCTTACGAACGATTGCGTGTAAAGTTTACACTGTTAACACGTTTCAAGTTTTTTCACAGCGAACACAACGTTATAACGAAGTTTTAACCCGATGTTAAGAATATGCCTGGCAGGAGTCATGCACATTTTTCAACACCCAAACCAAAGTACTAATTTTTCAACACACAATATAAACATTTTACAACACCCGACGTACTATTTTTCAACACCCAAGGTACCGTAAGTAGGTAAGATAGCTAAAAGGCGGTAATGTATCTTTCCCTATTTTCTTTAAACATCCATTTCGAAGAGAGATATACGGAAATGTATTCAGATGTATTATGTATGATGTACTAAGATGTATATATTTTCGTATCGCTCTGTATCTTAAGATACGAAGATGTAAAAATATACATTATAGCCGTTGTGTGTGAAGTGCTTAAGAATAAGTACATACCTGGCGGGATGTAGAGGAGCGTTGGGTGGGATGGGTATACACGTGACGGGCACGCACGGTATGTCCTCCTCGCACTCCTTCATCTCCACCTGCCCACCTGGATCGCAGAGCACGCGGCCCACTGTACCTGCAAGATAATGTATTGTAAGAAAACAATCATGCTAAAAAATATTCGACATTTCTCCCACAACATCATTATGAGCTTACATTAGTCCACTGCTGGGCAATCCACAATACCATCTGGCCCAAAATAAGCAAAACTTAATATGACCTAACTACTGATTTAAATAAAGCTAGTCGGAGATCTGGACTGCAACAAATGCATAAAGAGCCGCGGGGCGCAGCTAGTTATTTATACAGAGTTAAGTTCTGGTTAGAGATAAGATAAATTCACTTACCGAGAAAATAACATTACTAAAGTCGAAAAAACGGGATATTTACCACGATTAAATTTTTTCAATTTTTTAATATCTTTATTTATAAACATAACTAAATACAAAAAATATTAAAAAAATGAAAAAATATTATAAATTATTTACTAAAGTGCCACCGTCTATATTGTTCGTTCATGTCCAGTCCATCCCAAGGTTGCCTGGAAGAGATTGCTCCCAGCGATAAGGCCGCCCTTTATTCTAAGTTTTTATCTCTGTATTATTTTCTGTTTTGTGTGGTGCAATAAAGTGTTATCTATCTATCTATCTAAATATAATAGTAATAAATATCCAGTACACATTTAATTAGATTTTTGAGTTTTCCAATATTTCGGCACAGCTTCATGCGTCACGCACGTGCGTCATCACGGAATAACTCATGGAATCAAATCATAGTAAATATCCCGTTACAAGTGACTTTTGTGTTAATAACCATGATGGTTTCAAATGTTTTTGGCCTTTGCCCAGCAGTGGGACACTATTATCTAAAAATAAATACATATTAGATATTCAAAATTAATAATTCTGGTGTATGGCTTACCCTGTGACCGTTGTAACCGCGTGGTGACCCCGGCGGGCAGCTCGGGCTCCGCCGCCGGCCTGGCCGCGGGGTTCCGCGCCGACCGTCGCTGCCGGGGCTTCCGCAGCAATTGTTTATAATTCTCAGCCTTTTTCGATAAATAGTAAAACCTGGAATTATGATGGTGGGTTGGTATTTGCAGTAAATATATACAAGGTATGATTAATGGCCGTGATTGGACTTAAATTACGACAGTAAGGGGGAATTCCCTTTTTCCTATTTTAAAATAAATGTTAATCGCGATTTTATACTACGATTATTACAATAAGTCATAGCATACTTTTTTTCATATCATTTCATATTATTTATTGTAATTTCATGCATACAGGTAGTATCTTAGGTGTAGTCTTAGTGGGTAGGTACACAATGCATAAAAACCCTGTCAGGGCACAACAATTTTTGGGTTCTTTTTAAATGTTATCCTAAAATTACTACTGCCCAACTACGATCCCCAATCCCTGTTGAGATTTAGGTTGGGCAATAATAACCCCATACCCTCATGTGAATTTTATTGGTTTAAAACCAGTATTTTAACTTTAAATATTTCGTGGCTTTCTCAGCATAAGCGAGTTGAAATTGAAACCAGAATGAGTTGATTGAAAAAAGTGTCATTCTCTTTACATATTGTTTGTAGTGGAAGCCCCAGATCAGCGCTGGTTTTTAGTTATCTTGTGAATAATGTGGTGGATATCACATACGGGAGACCTTTACCCAGCAGTGAGTAAATGAAAATTAATTATTTTTATCGTGTATTTTATCTATAGGTACTAATATCATATTATAAAGAGGAAATGTTTGATTTTTTGTTTGTTTGTCGGCTCCGAAACTACTGGACCGATTTGAAAAATTCTTTCACCGTTGGGAAGCTACACTATCCCCGGTGAACATAGGCTATATTATATTTTCGAAAAAGTTCGGGATCCGTACTAAAACCGTTCGAAGCCGGGAAGGTCCGCTAGTGGCTTATATATATATTGTAAAGCAAAGTAGCATTTTCACATCTCTTAAGATCCAAACAAGACTGGCCACTCACCTAACACAATCCCTAACACTCTTCCTGGGCAGAAAGCTCGCGATCTGTCCAAAGTTCTTCGGATGCTGCAGATACTTGTCCCTGAACACCTCCCGCTCCGCCTGCGACCACACGTTCCGGAGCTGAAGCTCTTTGTGCTCCGACTCCATGTCCATACATCGACCTGGACAAGAGAAGATATTAAGAAAGAGAACAGAGAAAGTCTACAAAATTAATAAATAACCTGGACAATTCACACAGCACCATTTACCCCTAGCTAAGCAGAGCTTGTGTTATGGGTACTAGATGAGAATCCTACTTATATTTTATACGCGAAAGTTTGTATTTATGGATGTATGTTTGCGTCAAGCTGAAGACAGGGCGCTATGGCACTCATTAGGGAGGCCTATGTCCAGCAGTGGACTATTATAGCCTGATGATTTATGTTTGTTACTCTTTCACGCAAAAACTCCGTAACGGATTCGAACTTTTTAAACCATAAATCAGTTCCCATGCGATAGAAATAACCTTAACCAGAAACGGCGCTCATTGGGGGAGGCCTATGTCCAGCAATGGACTGATATAGGCTGATGACGATGATGATGATGAAAATAACCTTAAATTAACGTTTCCATAGAAACAGAGCTTACGAAGCCGCGGCCAGAAACTATGTATAATAGTATGATATATGTAGAGTGGTTAGCCCTGTCTACGACTGACTCATTCACAACCCAGACAGCGCGCCCCATCGGATGTGCGTCAATAGGCAATGAAAGTGTTAATATCTATTTATCTATCTAATCAGGCGGTAACACCCACTGCTGAGCATAGGCCTCTTCCTTATCTCGCCACCCCTAGTTATTATTTATTATTTTAAGCCATTACTGTCCCACTGCTGGGCAAAGGCCTCCCTTTTCTCCATCCACTACTCGCGATCCAACGCTGCAACAGGCCATGATGGAAGATGATGCCACCCCTAGTGAGTAATATAAATAAAGCTAAATATTCCTCACGGTTAGTGTCTCTATAAATGGGCGCGGTATCATTAGGGTCCCTCAGCAGCGGCGGCACGACAGTCAGCGCCCGCATCTTCTTGTCTTCGTGCTCTTGCTCGTGCAGCCCGTCCGCTATCTCCTCTAGCTCCGCCTCTGACTTCACTCGCGCCCCGAGACGGTTGAACCGCTCCCGCTCTTCGCGCTGTTTTCTGAGCTCGGGGAAGACCTAAGGAAAAGATTCATTATATTCATTATCTAGTACTCAACCAATAAATAAATAATAAATAAATAATGCTGGACAATTCACACAGCATTATCTAGCCCCATGGTAAGCAGAGCTTGTGTTATAGGTACTAGATAACTGATATACATAATATATTACATAGATTGATATTTTTTATTATACATAGAAAACGACCAGAACACCCGGAACAAATATCTGCAGATCGTACACACAATTGTTCCGAGGCGGGAATCGACCCGCAACCTCCTGCGTCGCAGGCGGACCTTCGCCTACCGCGCCACATCGGTCGTCTATATCCAATAACCCAAACTCTGCTTATTCGTCCAATCGGATCTTTCAGAGGGGTGTAAGGGGGACTCAACATCTCAGTTATTTTCGATTATTTGACATTTGGTAGAGAAGTGTCCAACCAGACACATATTGCCAGCCATTCACAAAGAATCATCATCACCTCACCAGGCCACCAAATACTCTTCTATATTGTTTGCGAAAAATAAGTGAGGCCTATGTCAAAGGACAAGCTGAACAACAAACTGATTGCTGAAGAATTTCAGCTACCTCTTATTTATGATAGATTTAAATAAGATAAAATTGCACTTACTTTTAATATTACTTGATACATTTTCTATGGTAAAACAAAAAATTCTACGATAATTTTAAATAATAATAATAAATCAATCAATCAAAATCTCAAAAAGTTTTTATCTCTGTATTATTTTCTGTTTTGTGTGGTGTAATAAAGTGTTATCTATCTATCTATCTATCTCCCCTATAGCCCGATTACCCAGTCCATCCATCCATCACAATAGCCTGTTGATTTCTTTCATTTTTCTTTGAAATAGTCTCTACACCTAGCGGATACCATCTTTGGGTGTATCATATTGTGTACCCGAGGATTATACCCGCTATGTGTAGCCATCACCTTTAGATTAACTCTCTCAATGGGCCTCTGTGCTGTTGGCTTCGGCCCCACGCAAGCCTTCCAAAGGACCGGGTCACTTTATGGCCCGAGATCATGGTAAATGAGAGACATAATAATAAATCAATCAATCAAAATCTCAAAAAGTTTTTATCTCTGTATTATTTTCTGTTTTGTGTGGTGTAATAAAGTGTTATCTATCTATCTATCTATCTCCCCTATAGCCCGATTACCCAGTCCATCCATCCATCATAATAGCCTGGTTTTATTTCTTTAAATTTTTCTTTGCAATAGTCTCTACACCTGGCGGATACCATCTGTGGGTGTATCATATTGTGCACCCGAGGATGATACCCGCTATGTGTAGCCATCGCCTTTAGATTAACTCTCTCAAAGTTTTAGGCATTATTCAGTTTATAAGGCTTGGCCTATCGGTTTGTATTCTGGGTATTTTCTTTGAAAATTAAAAATATATATATCTACGTTTTGTATTTTATCAGTCATCTAGTACCCATACCACAGCTTGTGTAGAACAGACTACTAGTAGATGACTACTACTGCTTAGCTTGTGGAAGGAGGGGAGGTAGGGTTTTGCCCTAGAGTGGGATACTCCGGGCTAATATAATAATACCATAGCCTGGTCTTATTTCTTTCATTTTTCTTTGCAATAGTCTCTACACCTGGCGGATACCATCTTCGGGTGTGTATTGTGCACCCGGGGATGATACCCGCTATGTGTAGCTATCGCCTTTAGATTAACTTCTCAAAGGGCCTCTGTGCTGTTGGCTTCGGCCCCACGCAAGCCTTCCAAAGGACCAGGTCACTTTATGGCCCGAGATCATGGTAAATGAGAGACATAATAATAAACATACCTTTTCAAAGAACTCTCTGTTCCGCGCATCTTTCGCTTTCCGCTTCTGTCCCTGCTCTATCCTGTCGACTCTTCGCATCCATTCTGCCGCTCTTCTCGTATACGCTTCTGCTAACGCGTCTTCTCTCTGCAAAAACATAACTTACGGTTAGTAAAGTAAGAGAAATAGAAGAGAAAGAGGACTTTGCACCTAAAGGCTAACGAGATATGGTAACATGATTAGTTTTCTCATATCACATCCTCAAGACATGCATTGCATTATGTTTTTAAAATAAATAATAATGTCGGACAATTCACTCAACATTATCTAGCCCCAAAGTAAGCAGAGCTTGTGTTATGGGTACTAGTACTCGATAACTAATATAGGTACAAAATGCAATACATTTCATAGATATGTCCGACGACCGATGTGGCGCGGTGGGCGAAGGTCCGCCTGCGACGCAGTAGGTTGCGGGTTCGATTCCCGCCTCGGAACAATTGTGTGTACGATCTGCAGATATTTGTTTCGGGTGTTCTGGTCGTTTTCTATGCATAATAAAAAATATCTATCTATGTAATGTATTGTATTATGTATATCAGTTATCTAGTACCCATAACACAAGCTCTGCTTACCATGAGGCTAGATGATGCTGTGTGAATTGTCCAGCATTTATTTATTTATTTATTATTTTATTTATATGTTTTATTATACAAAGAAAACAATCAGAACACCCTGAACAAATATCTGCAGATCGTACAGACATTTGTCCCTCCTAGGCGGGAATCGAAACCGCATCCTTGTGCGTCGCAGGCGGACCTTCGCCCACCGCGCCACAGATGTCATCAAATTGTATCAACACTTCCTTCTTTTTCTTTTACTTGGAAGGCCCAGGATGAGATGGCGCGACGAGCTCGAGGTACATCTTCCATCATGGCCTGTTGCAGCGTGGGATCGCGAGGAGTGGTAGAAGAAAAGGGAGGCCTTTACCCAGCAGTGAATAATGGCTTAAAATAAAATAATAAATAAAAATATTATTTCTTTACAAATTTACCATACCTTTTCAGCTTCAAGTTTTAACCGTCGTATGTGCTCAGCCAGTCTTCTTCTGAATGTCCGGTGTTTCCTGATGTTTTCGTGGTATACTTCCGTGTCTTGAGGCTGGTTGTAGAGAGGGTATAGTACGGGTGGACCGAGGTGCGCTAGTAATGCGTGTGCTGATGTTGCCTGGAACAAAAGAAATAGCTAGTTTATAGTATTATCTATCATTAATATAAAAATTAATGCTGAATCTGTTGCTAAGCGCAAATCTCGAGAGCAGCGGAACCGATTTCGCTAATTCTTTTTTTAGAATATTCCTTGAAGTACGGTGATGGTTCTTACGGAGAAAAGAGAAAAATTTAAAAAATTGCCTCAAACAAATTATCACCCGGGCGAAGCCGGGACGGGCCGCTTGTTTTATAAATAAATAATAATAATAAATGCTGGACAATTCACACAGCATTATCTAGCCCCATGGTAAGCAGAGCTTGTGTTATGAGTACTAGATAACTGATATATGTACATAATACAATATATTACCAGAACACCCGGAACAAATATCTACAGATCGTACACACAATTGTTCCGAGGCGGAAATCGAACCCGCAACCTTCTGCGCAGGCGGACCTTCGCCCACCGCGCCACATCGGTCGTCATACACGTTGCATAATCTTTTTTTTCTTTTCAGCTTATTAATATTTTTTCGTCAAATGTTTATATCTACTTAACTACCTATGTACTGAGTGTTGTAGAAGGAAATATATTTAGTTTTTTATCCTCAACATTGGTGTGTGTTGTGAACTCACATTATTATTGTTAATCATCATCATCAGCCTTTATTACTCCAATACTTGACAAAGGCCTCCCCTTATGAGCGCCATAGCGCCCTGTCTTCAGCTTGCCGCATCTAGCATCCCACGTCCTACATGTTTGCCGAGTCGCGGTCTTCACTCAAGAACACGTTTACCCCAGCCCGTTGTCAGTTGTCGCGAGATATGGCCGGCCCACTGCCACTTCAGCTTGCTAATTCTTAGAGCTACATATGTCGATAACTTTGGTTCTCTGTCGGATGTATTCGTTGCGAATCCTATCCTTCAGAGAAACTCCGAGCATAGCTCTTTCCATAGCTCGCTGAGCGACTTTGAACTGGTGGACCAGCCCTATCGTGAGTGTCCACGTCTCAGCTCCGTAGGTCATAACGGATAGGACTGGTTGAAAACCAGTAACCGTAGATATCATAAATAGATCCACTACCGACAAACAAAGACTAATTAGTCCAACAAACGTTTCTTCGAACGACTGACTTCTACAATGACCTCATATCCTCATAGTTTTGTGTTTTGTCCTCAACATTGGTGTGTATTTGAACTTATTATGTATTGTTGGCATATGTCTAGCAGTGAACTAGTATATGATGATGATGATGATGATGATGAAGTAGGTACATGTACAATAAGGTAGGTTAGGTTTTTTGTTTTTTTTTACAGTCTTTAGACCTTCAATGTTACCTTTTTCCTATTGTCTGCGTAGACACACTGCGCCAGACTCCTGTGTCTCGGAACCGCCTCCTCCACTTCTGCCTCCTTAGCTGGCTTCGACGCACTCTGTTCTAACTCCTCTTGTTTCTTCCGGAGCTTCGATAGTGTCGCGTCGAGTAGCGCCATCTCTCTGTCCACCTGGAAGAGTTTGTTTAGTTGTTGATTATTAGTAAATAGTATAAAACAAAGTCGCTTCCCGCTGTCTGTCTGTCCCTATGTACGCTCAGATCTTTATAACTACGCAACGGATATTGATGCGGTTTTTTTATAAATAGAGTGATTCAAGAGGAAGGTTTACAAACTATTTGAAACATACATAGATTTCCACGCGGGTGAAGGCGGGCGCAGCTAGTATTTTATATTGTAACTTACCTTGGGTATCTATGTCTATTTCTACAGGGTTCATATTGTATATTGTAAGTTACCTCGGGTAATTATGTCTATTTCTACAGTTCATATTGTATATTGTAAGTTACCTTGGGTATCTATGTCTATGTCTTCAGGGTTCATATTGTAACTAACCTTGGGTATCTATGTCTATTTCTACAGGGTTCATATTGTATTTATTGTAACTTACCTAGGGTATCTATGTCTATTTCTACAGTTCATATTGTATATTGTAAGTTACCTCGGGTAATTATGTCTATTTCTACAGTTCATATTGTATGTTACCTTGGGTATCTATGTATATTTATACAGTGTTCATATTGTATTTATTGTAACTTACCTAGGGTATCTATGTCTATTTCTACAGTTCATATTGTATATTGTAAGTTACCTCGGGTAATTATGTCTATTTCTACAGTTCATATTGTATATTGTAAGTTACCTTGGGTATCTATGTCTAAGTCTTCAGGGTTCATATCGTATATTGTAACTAACCTTGGGTGTCTATGTCTATTTCTACAAGGTTCATATTGTATTTATTGTAACTTACCTAGGGTATCTATGTCTATTTCTACAGTTCATATTGTATATTGTAAGTTACCTCGGGTAATTATGTCTATTTCTACAGTTCATATTGTATGTTACCTTGGGTATCTATGTATATTTATACAGTGTTCAAATTGTATTTATTGTAACTTACCTAGGGTATCTATGTCTATTTCTACAGTTCATATTGTATATTGTAAGTTACCTCGGGTAATTATGTCTATTTCTACAGTTCATATTGTATGTTACCTTGGGTATCTATGTATATTTATACAGTGTTCAAATTGTATTTATTGTAACTTACCTAGGGTATCTATGTCTATTTCTACAGTTCATATTGTATATTGTAAGTTACCTCGGGTAATTATGTCTATTTCTACAGTTCATATTGTATGTTACCTTGGGTATCTATGTATATTTATACAGTGTTCATATTGTAACTTACCTAGGGTATCTATGTCTATTTCTGCAGTTCATATTGTATATAGTAACTAACCTTGGGTATCTATGTCTATTTCTACAGTTCATATTGTATATTGTACATAAGTTACCTTAGGTAAGTTACAATATCTATGCCTACTTCTAAATCTATGTCTTTTTCTACAGGGTTCATATTGTAAGTTACCTTGGGTATCTGCTGCAAGAGGTCATCCTTCGTGGTCCGATAGTTCTGCTCTTCCACCGTGGGCTCGGAAGGCGGGTTGGGCGACAGCACCTCCACGGTGTTGTAGTTACTCACCGGCTCCTGTGCCAAGAGGCGGTTGTTATTCTTTATCTTACAAATACAAATACAAAACGTTTATTTCAAAAATATGTGTTACAATGGAGTTTGAGCACTGTCTCCTGTTGTCGTTACAGAGTAGCTGTGTTACGGGCGAACAGGTTCTTCCCTTAAGTAGGTCACCATCATCGTTATGAACCTATAGTAGTCCACTGCCGGACTTTAGGCCTCCCCTAATGAGTGCCATAGCACCCTGTCTTCAGGTTGACGCATCCAGCATCTGCCTGCAGTCCTTCGCAGGTCGTCACCTGGCCGGAGGGCGTCTTACACTACGTGTGCTGCTTTATTTCTTTTATTTTTCCTTTATAAATAAATAAATAATGCAGGACAATCCACACAGCATCGTCTAGCCCCAAGGTAAGCACCTAGATTACATAAATGAACAACATATTTATCGGGAAACTCAAGACACAAATCAAGGGAAATATCTTGTTCTAAGTGCCACCGTCTATATTGTTCCTTCATGTCCAGTCCATCCCAAGGTTTCCTGGAAGAGATCGCTCTCAGGGATAAGACAGTTTATACTTCCTTTATTACATATTGTTTATATCTATATAACTCGTATGTGAATAGCGTTGTGGGCTACATTGTGAATATCGCTCATCTTTACATTGTTAAGTACAAACAAGTAACACAAATGTATAATAAGTTAAATGTAGTCGTTTGTTATTCCTCAATAAATAAATAATATTGCTTTCTGTTTTGTGTTGCTAAACTGTTTTTTATCTATCTATCTGGAATAGAATAAATACTTGCCCGAGTATCAATCCTAAGCGGCTGGTGTTGTATATTCGTATTCTGTGGCCGCTCAGCTGTGAGGCGGATCTTCTTGAAGGGCGGAGGGTCTGCGGGGGGCGGGTGATGCACCGCGGGGGCCGGCGGGGGGAGGTAACCCGTGCCCAGGATCGACATCCGGGACCCGGCGCGGTACTCTCCCACTGCGCCGCCGCTGCGGCCGTAGCTGCTGTCTCTGGAACGAGGAAAAAGGTCTGTTACAAAAGGTTAGAAAAGCGAAAAGTTTTTGTGACGACGGGGCTTGAACTCGGGACCGTCCGCTTGGGAGTGTTGCGAGCAGCGAGACAGAAAAGAAATTCAATAGAAATTATCTTGTCTCACTATTGTATGGAAGAAACCGGGGAGACCTTTACTTGCCTGTTCCATTGTACTGTACAATGACGCAGGCCCATATTGTCAGTGCCTTTGTTAACACTTTGACTGCGGTTTTTTTTCGACGGCTGCGATCTTTTTTATTACCTAAAAAATTCGTGCTGCCGCTCTACACAGCGGTTGTGTTGCGCCGCACATGCGTTTCGTTCGAAAAATATTACAGCTCTGCTGAGTCACAAAGATCTGTAATTTCTCAGCCGCTGCGCTAGTGTGGATTTACGCATGTTAGTCACTTGTAGAAAACTCATACCGTGCGTTTTCAGCACTCAAAGTGTTAACACTGTTAACAGATATAAACCCATAGCATGCGATCACAAATACTATCTAGTAGCGGGTCGGTGCAAAAAATCCGTCTCCGTAAATAAGAGCGCGCTTGTAATGAGAGTTCTTATTTTGTTTAGATCGATTGAAACACAGCCAACGAAAACACATGTCACAAAAATCTGCAGATCATACGAACATTTGTCCCGAGGAGGGAATGGAACCTGAAACCTCCCGCGTCGCGGTGGACTTTCGCTCACCGCGCCACAGAGTTCGTCAAAATAGAGAAGATATGTGGTACATGTGTGGTACCAACCAAAATTAGATGAAAAAGCCTAAATTAAGGTGGAATATCTAGATCCTCAGGAATTCTGGGTATTCCCTTATCATTAGGATAATGTAACACAATGTCAGGTTTCAGAGAGTTCTTCATTGGAAAATCAAGAAAATATTTATTTATCTCCTTTTGTTTACAAAAGAAAATTACTAATGAAACCAAAGAGAATACAATAAACGAAACTACAGGCGACATGTCATTAATTAGTTATGTCAGGGACATGACATGACATTTGGAAACCGTTTGAATGAAGAATCAAAACGGAGGATTGATATAACCTTCTGTGCAACCTTGTACAAAACAACCTCTTTGGTTTGTCCAAAGTAAAGAGTAACCAAAGAGTTTTTATTAGCTTCGTTATGTGTTACATTACAATACAATACAAAAATGCTTCATTTACACCATATGCAAGATCATTACAAAAATACATGACATGCAACTAGTACATCGGGCGGCCTTATCGCTTATAAGCGTCCAGGCAACCTTTGGATGGACATAATTATTTGTCGAGGTGGTGTTGTGATACCTATCAGGGTAGGTATAGGTAGTCCGAACGAATAAGTAATCCATTTATTATTAATTCCGAAATAACTCTATCTGTTACCTTTTTACGCCTAAACGGCTGAACGGATTTTGCATACAGGTTCGGAATAAAATATTAGTTAATTTCTATAATTCACTCGCACACCCAAAACCGCTGAAGGTAGAAACGCTTTATTTAATCGTAGACTAAGTATCTAACCTCCATTATCTCACACCTCAGAGTTATAATAGTAAACATCGCGTCTAAATCGGGAGAACCACGCGAAGGCCAAGGTTTTTATATGCCACGTGGACCAACGCGAGTTACACATGTAAGAGAAAATGTTATGTTATCAAATAAAATAAAAAAGAATATTTTGATATAGAATTCAGTTTAACTGATATTTATTTCTATGGGTATTTATCAGTCCAGGGAGTTTTCTATGTTATATTCCTGTGGTTTGGAAAAGTCCCATTTTTAAAGTCTTTGGTGTTCGTTCTTTGATCAGCTGTATAACAGCTGTTTTTGCTTAACGCATTCACTGCGGCCAGCTACATATATTAAAGGGAAACGTCCATAAAGTCCATCAATATGCGTCATACGCATTGAAAGTAGTAACTTAGAACTTACATAGTATGTCAAAACATATTAAATAAAAAATCGTCTGACTGAGTTAGCAAGAAGTTCAGTTATCCCAATATTTTTATTTTATGAACACCATACTTTTAACTTTTAGAATACGACCTTTTATATAATCACTATATGTATATTAGAGATATATACCTAATATATCAGCGTTATCATCATCATCATCAACCTAATAATAGTCCACAAATGGACATAGGCCTCCCCTAATGAGCGCCATAGCGCCCTGTCTTCAGCTTGCCACATCCAGCATTTGCTATGTCACTGTAAATCTCTGTCATACATAAAAAAACCTTCTAACTAAATGTAAACCCAAAAAACAATTTCGCGCCATCAACATAACCTACAAATCAGCTCTGAAATGTTATCACGAGAACTCGACGGCACGTCTCGCCAGTCGCGTCACGTTCTGGACACGTGGTTCAAAATATCATTGTTTTTATCATTTTGGACGTGAAAAAAGGCCAAACTAATTTGAAGAGATGTCTCAACCTACTAGAAGAAGCTTTTAGATGTTAATAATGTTAATTTATGAGAGTGGAACGTAGAGCCTAATAAACATCTGCCCACGCAACGAAATTAATTTTCGAAAATTCCTTTCTTGAGAACTGGTTCATTGTGATTTTATGGTGAATAACTTTCATACATACTTGGAACCTATTTTTATAAGTACACACGTATTGGTTTGGTAATGGTACGTTAAGAAAAACGGTAAGGACAAAATGTTGCAGCAAGAAGCAGTATTTATATCGGAATCTCAAATAATTTTATTTCAAGAATAGGCTTGCGTACTTTTACTTTCGAATGTCTGTTCAATATTAATGTTATTTAGATTACTATAATGTTCGACAGTCAATAGCTAAAACCCATTAAGCCTTTATTTTGAAAGGCTTAATTTAAATTAAAAAAAGAATCCGCGTATTTTAATTCAGGAAAGGATTGTAAACTGTACAAAGATCCGATTTACGCCCATGACACAGAACACCTTGACCTAGTTCCCCGCGACCTGGATAGGTGGCGCTGACCCCATCTGCGTGCTTTATGCACGGATTGTACCTACTTCCTGTTTCTTGATTATGTTGGAGGGTTATGGTTTTCGCACAATGACTACAAGGTGACACAAAATAAGCAAAAAGGAGTGAGCTTCGAACATGCTGACCTATTTTAAAATTTTGTATGTGTTTTATAATAATTAACTAGATGCGCCCCGCCCCGCGGTTTCGCCCGCGTGCTATTATACATATGTGTCAAATAGTTTATAAACCATCCTCTGGAGCCTCACTCTATCTATTACAAAAAAATTAAGAAAAAGAATGAAAGCCAAGAAAAAATCGATATAACATTCAAAACGTGTCGACTAAATTACGAAGTGATAAATATACTGCATTGTTTAAACATGTACGACCTAACTCAATAATCGCTGTCTGTTCCTTGATGTCATTAAATTTTAGCCTAAAACCCTGCCAAAAGCTATCAAAGAGCTAAAACGTGATCATTATAAGTCCCGCCAACAGAGAGCTTAAAACAAGCCGTTGGATAAGCTCCAAGGGAGTTTGTGTTATGAAAGGATGTTCGGAAATAACTCGCCCGATGTGACAGACGGGTTGCACAAAATAAACGAGTTCAGTTTATTTTCAACTCTGCCAAAGCGCTATGTCTACAGTGTACCTACATAGGCAATGCTCGTCTATGTCTACAGTGTACATGGGCAATGCTCGTCTATGTCTACAGTGTACATAGGCAATGCTCGTCTATGTCTACAGTGTTCATCGATTCAGCCAGCGACTTCGCACGGGTTTTTTTCCGATAATTTGATTATTTACTACCTACCTACATTATTCCTATACCAAGGCCAAATGTCATCTTTGTCTGCTCAGTCGTTTTGAAGATCTATTTGTATATATAATTGTTAAGGTCCATGTTTATCTATATCTCCTTTCCAAACTTTCGCCTTTATATTGTTTGAATAATAAAATTGTAGACTCAATGTAAAATTCTGTTATAATTATCCATTCTCCTTTACCAAATATGGACGCAGTATGAATCCTAGCAGATAATTTCATACTATGTATTGGTGTGTAGGTACATTAAACAATTAATAATAACGCCCACAAAAGAATTATATAAAAAAACAAAAATACTAAATTTAAAGCAACTATATATTTTTAACACATGTCTTCTAATAAAAAATATCACTTCAAAGTCTATACAATCAAATCTAAGCCTAGAATTAAAAGAAAGTAAATACAGTTTTAGAAATAAAATTAAACTAAAATTACCCAACATACGCACGAACTACGGAAAAAAGACGATTCTTTCAGAGGGAGCACGTATTTTTAATAATTTACCAAATACCATAAAAGAATGTGATAGCATTAATATGTATAAAAATATGTTGAAAGCACATGTCTACTCAATAGAATAATCTAACTACATATGTACATAATTATAAATTACCACTAATATACATATAATATAATAAGTTATGATAACTAATCTAGGTAAAGCCTCAGAGCCCAGGAGTTATACCTACTTAACTTATATTTAGTACACTTATTACTGTTTAAGTTTATCTCATTTTAAGTGAACAGTAATGTTTTTATGAGAAAATAAAGTTCTTTAAACCTAATAATAAAATAAATACTACTGGATAATACACACAGCATCATCTAGCCCCTTTTTTTTTTAATTATACATACATTACACAGAACACCGTGAACAAATATCTGCAGATAGTACAAACATTTGTCCCGAGTTCAAGTCCAATGAATTCTTACCCTAACGTGTTACCGTTTAATTTCCTCTGACATTAGCATACATAATTGAATGCACAAGGCCTACGCTTTCCTTCCCATGTTATGGTTGGCGGTTGCATTATTTTGTCTTGTTAGGGTTGTCAAGAAGATTTATGTAGACCGTAACGTAACCATTTGTCTGGTCTTACTTTACTTAGACATGTTTCTTTCATTAGTTATAATCAATGTTACATGCTTTTTGCAATACCGTGGCTATTGTAATATTCCAAAATATATTTTTTCTAACAACAAGTCTATTTTGGAACACATTTCAGCGTATCTCCCAGGCAGGATAGATAGATAAATTTCCCTTTTGACTTCTACCGCTAAAGGAAAAAAACGATATGAGAACCAACTCAATGTTTAGCATTTGACTTGTCTATTTAAAGCTTGTTTAGGAAAGGAAGGACATTAGTACGACAAATACCTACGATTACGTATTCTATTATCTGACTGTTAAGCCTTTAAAGAAATAACACAGCTGATACTGGTAACCGACTTGATGTATGCGAATTTTTATAAAAATGGATTACGTGGAAAGTGCCTAAATCTGAACATCAAAGCTTTTATAAAAAAATCTACCAAGATTATGGGTACTGAAGAGCGTCTGTCTTATTTATTGCTTTGAACATCGTCAAGTCAAGGGTCAATCTAAGATTCTCTAAGAATTAGCAAGCTGAAGTGGCAGTGGGCCGGCCATATCTCGCGAAGAACCGACAACCGCTGGGACAAACGTGTTCTTGAGTGGACACCAGACTCGGTAAACGTAGTGTAGGACGCCCTCCGACCAGGTGGGATTTCGACCTGCGAAAGACTGCAGGTAGATGCTGGATGCGGCAAGGTGAAGACAGGGCGCTTTGGCGCTTATTGGGGGAGGCCTATGTCTAGCAGTGGACTGCTATAGGCTGGTGATGATGATGATGAAGAGTCATTTATTGCATTCCATATGTACTACAGGGGTGTTTATAATCTAGCTAATAAGTATCTCTATTAAATCCTGCTGGGCACAAAATATGTATGGAGAGAGAGAGAGAGTCATCATTACTAAGATTATTTTACTCTTTTAAAATTATAATAAATACATTATAGGTAGGTATATTCAGACAACACAAAGATCCATATACATATATAGAGTAGTAAATGTCACACAATTACTAACTCATCATCAGTAAATAAGGATATGATCTCAAAAAATTGCTCGAGTTCTATTTTCGGCATTTTCAGTGATACATTTGACGTTTTCAACATTCTATTATGGATTAACAGGTCTGGCAACTCCAACTTATCGTAATATTATGTCATTTTTAGGGATAATGATTTTGATCAATAACAAGATATCAATATAGATATATTTAGCTTGACTTTAGATCTTGGACTGTGGGTCTACAAAAAACAAAAATTTTTGCGTAGTATAAGAATAAGAATACGTTTATTGTAATATTGTGTGAAACATAGTAACATCAAGGTCTTATAATTAAAATATAGTATCAACAATTTAATCCTATTCGGACATACAATATTTTTTTAAATAATATTAACATAGGTTCAAAGTTATACCAAAATATTATTGTACTCATAAAATTAAAAAGAGTTTCACAGGTTTTGACAACCCTATATAAGACAATCGGTGCTTAAGTGCTTATCTCAGATGTTTCTCAGTTGCTGCAGATTTCTAGGATTCTTTATCGTTTTATTGCTTTATTCTTGTGCTACTGGGTACGGAACATTTTTCCAAGTTATCTGCTAATTCTGAATAGTTCGTTTGGTACTATTACGAATATTTAGGAAGTAAGAAAGTTAGATAGTTTATTATGCCAGGTTTTATGGAGGTGGCCATGCAATGTCATGTGGCAAACGTTATTGTTATTTCTTTTTGTTGAGTTTATGTATTTTACATGTTTATATACATATAAAGAATTGATCTCGTACGGGGAGTGACATAGTCACTTTGTTACAAAACTTCATTAATAAATAAAAATATTTTAAAAAAATGTCAGGTTTTTACTGTGGTGGAACATAATGTTATGTTAGCATTAAAAAAATATATAAAAAAATAATGCTGGACAATTCACACAGCATTATCTAGCCCCATGGTAAGCAGAGCTTGTGTTATGGGTACTAGATAACTGATATACATAATACAATATATTACATAGATAGATATTTTTTATTATACATAGAAAACGACCAGAACACCCGGAACAAATATCTGCAGATCGTACACACAATTGTTCCGAGGCGGGAATCGAACCCGCAACCTCCTGCGTCGCAGGCGGACCTTCGACCACCGCGCCACATCGGTCGTCATGACCATTAGCATGATATAATAATGTTATATTTTAAATCGAGGGTCTGTTGAAAGCTTCAGCTATCTGTAATCTGCATGCACACAAACTGCAGGTTTTTTTGGTGATTGGGTCATTGGGGTCGCCGAGAGCATTTCTCGGTCGATGGAAAAGATAACTCGTGGGTTAGTGAAGGGGTTGCAGTTATCCGAGGCTGTTTCATAAGTGGGGAAAATTTGATCTGCAGTGACATTAACATCTCGCATGGGCGTATCCCTCTGTCTAACCAGCCCCAACCAGCCTCCTTGAAGTACCAGAGATGGACTTTTGGCGATTGACAGCTTCTTTTCAACTTTACTGTAAGTAAGGACGGTTGAGTTGAGGGTCATCAACCTCTGTGAGACTCTTCAACAATTTTCCGTCTCATATCCTTATGAAATCGGTATCATAAGAAACTGATATCTGATAATAATTAGCTTGTTTATTTACCTGTATGAGAGCGCAGCCGATCCATATCCAGGCTGGTGGAGTCGCATGGGGGGGTAAGGCTGCGGGGCGTAGGGGGCGGCGGGCGGCGGCCGCGGCTGCGGTGGCACGACGCCCCCCGGCTTGCCCCCGTACGCCAGCGTGCCGCCACCGTGCCCGTGATCCGTTTGGCCTGGCCTGGAACACAAATGCACGGTTATAAACAGAAGCACAAGACATAAACATACATCTTAATAAAAACCTGTAATAATGTTACTGTCTCAATAAATAACATTATTGGGTTCCCTGGAAGAGATCGCTCAAATAATGTGTCAGAGTGTCAGAGACACATTATTTGAGTATAAACAATGACATGTAATTTTCCTTTTTTTGCATAATTGTGACCCGTGTTAAATGTCCATGTTAAATAATATTTAACTTAATTAAAATTTAACTATATTATTATAATTATTTCGAACTATATTATAATAATTGTATATAATATGAATTATATTATAATTATTTCGAACCAAATACACGATGATATACCGAACAAATGATTTATTATTATTATTATATACTATAATGTTATACGGGAGTTGACTTAGTGCACCCTATCTAATTTTAAAATGACCGCCATTTTGTATTGTTCGTCAGTTTTCGTTATATTGTCTATGAAAATTCGTAACGTTATAATTGTAACCACTGAAATCAAATTCTCTAGTCACTTCACGTCCTCACAAATCCATAAATTCGAACGCCACGAAGAATACCGGTCGACCGGTAAGTAGTTTAAGGTACATAAATTCATAACAACGTCTATATTAAAACTAGAATTATCATATTAACGTTATTTACACGCGTTCCAATTAATACCGCAAATTCGCAATTAACAGTGAATCATATTACAGAACATAACAGTTAACCAAATGGTAATTAATTAACATCGCCACGCAATGTTTTCCACCATTTACTGTCGATGAATCGAAACAAATAGTTAAATTACATGTTACTTTATAATAGAATCAATATTTTTCCTTTTCATTTTACCTCTACCTATTTTGTTATTATATACTAGCTGCCCCGCGGTTTCACCCGCGTGATGATAGATATTTTGGATAATATACAATATATCTTTATAAATTGTAGCCCATGTGTTATCCTGATGTATAAGCTATATTATTGTAAAGTTTCATTAAAATCCATTCTGTAGTTTTTACGTGAAAGAGTAACAAACATCCATCCATACTTACAAATTTTCGCGTTTATAATATTAGTAGGATTTTAAACCATTTTATTTTGTATGTTTGTTTTTGGTTGTGTGATAGCCATAGTGTTTATTATGATAGTTTACCTACGGTACGGATATGTAGAATAGTAAGAGGAATTTTGAATGTATGTCCTAACTAGCTGTACTCGCGGCTTCGCTCGCGCGGAGTTCACAGTTTTGTGGGTATTATGTTTTTGCGCAGAACCCTTATTATTTTTCTCAAATAAAGACTTAAATGCCCGCTTTATCATCACATCACCCAGTGGAAATCCGCGTGGTGTGGTGACCCCTCTAAATTGGTCGAAGATTCTAGACACTTCGGAGCTTCAAACGAACATATAGACAGATAACATTTTAAGATCTTCATTCTAAACAAAATTGTATATTTGTATCCTGTTATTAATAGAAGAATGTTTGAATATTTTAGCAGTAAGTTCTATTCTTAAATTTTGCAAATTCGTATAAATGACAAAAATCTCATTATCACATCGTCGTCGTCCAAACGTCAAAAACTTTTATGTATTAATATCAGTTCAATATTTATAATCATGAGTCAACAAAGATTATTCGAATATAGACGGAAATGACGTCATCGTACGGCCACGTGTTATTAGGTACGGTGATGATTCAGTTATATTCGAGAAATAAACGTCAAATCAGGGATCAAGATTACTAAAGATTAAACCTATTGTTAATTGTTTTTGAACAAACTGAAATTCTTCGTAAGTTTTACGTCTTTAGGTTATTGATTTCATTATTTTAACTAATACATACGTATTTAATTTACCGTCAATATCAAAAACAACATTTGGGACTTTTTTTTAGTAGTAGGTTTATTTTAGTCCATAGACAATGAGGAAGACTTTCGGAAGAATATTCCAAGGCTCGCGGAAAAACTTTCTTACTACAATAACCATTCTGATTTTAAATTTCCAACCTGTCTGCTCTACACTGGCGTGGGTTGACAATGCCATCGCGTGATGCGTGACAGTGACATAAACGGATACTGAAGCCAAGTGTGTGTTTAAAAAAACAACCTCTGGGCTATCGAATACTCCAGCCAGCTCGAATGTATAGTATGTGCACATGCAATTTTTGCATACATTTTCACACCCAGCATCGTTCAGTAACCCGTTTTTCTTGATTCTGTGCAACGTAGTGTGAAGTTTCACAAAAGAAACTTGAGCTTACAAAAGTGAATGCACAAAGACAGACAAATTGTGGCTAAGTAGTAACTACTCTAAACAGAGGATGCATTTAGCCAACACATAAAAGCCAACATCAAACAGCATTAGACAGATGTAAAACGAGACCTACAACTGCATTTCGCAACATAATATCTGTTTTTGAACGTTTCTCAGAAGGCTGCACTTGTACACGTTCAAAAATAAAAACAATAAATGCTTTCACGACGTCCATTTCACTGCGAACAAGCCAATATAGGAATAACTCCCAAGGAATATTCAATCTTGTTTACAGTCGGTAGAGGTGAGTTTAGAATGTTTGCTGAGCGAGTTACGTCGTTTGGAGGTTATGCGTCACGGCGGCAGCGGTGGCGGGTCATCGTGCTAGCGTCGTACCTACTATGTAGACTTGTTTGATCCGATCGCTATAGTTATACAAGTACATGTAGACAAGTTTTACGTTACGCTGTTACCAGCCGGTGTTTGCGTTCGAAGGTCACATGTCTGAGAAACTTGAGTGGGTGCGCTTTTATTTTTGTGATGTTGGCAATACGGTGGAGTTTTTTGGTTTACTTTGTGTGATGAATTGGCGATTTTTTGCGGACGTGCCATGTGCCATCATCAACGTTTCGATGTTTGTTTTCCTGAATAATTATGGCGCTAGAATTTTCCACTGATTTGCCTGCTAGTGCCAAGATTTCAGTTATGGAGGAAGTTTAATTTTGGGTTTGGTTATCTAGTTAAATAGAGTTAGATCCTTTATATATTTTGTATCCTGTTCGATATCGAAACATAAATTTCAGTGATCAAAGTCAGCTAATATGGTATTTTACTCTATTGGAGAATAACCTTAACAAAATATATTTATTAGATTAGATAGCTAAGGCAAAAAGTCATAAAATCTAAGTTTCAATACATAAAGAGGAAAATAAAATAAAAAATTACCTAAAAAAATTCAGTTCTTTTATAATCTTTAATGTTTTTTAACACAATGAAATAGTAGCTGCCATGTTTTTACTCCATACGGCTGTGTAGGTAAACTAACAAGTATCAACTGTCATCATCAGCAACATCAGTGCATTCTGTTTAGATACTCAGCCAACTGACGTCATAGCTTCTAGAGTTTTCGTCAACAACGGCGCGAATCTCAAAAACGTAAATTGAAAATGCAAAACAAAACGCTTATCGTTTGAATAATGGTTCTATGTTTTTAGTGGTATATTACCACTACCATACGTAGACAATATAAAACTAATTGAGATTCTTTTCAAACCTGGGTATAATGCCCTATTCTCCGGTTCACCTTTGGTCCTACGTATTATTTACTTTGCCTATCCCATAATTACGATTCCAGTCCCATTGCATCGTTATTTAATCTAGATTTACGTTACTATGTTAGGTATCCATAGGTCCTCACCTCATAACATAATAGAGACAATAGATCCTACGCCCATGACACACTTTCGCTTTAGATCACGGCACGAGAGGTTAGGTGTTTGTCTAAATGTTACCTACTTAATATGTTGTTTTTATTTGATTTTACCTTTGAGAGAAAATCAAGATTAAGCGTGTGTAGGTGAGAGAGAGCTAATTAAAACATGGCATATTGCGAAAGATCAGAATGTATTTAGGTTTATTTCCTTTCTTCCATTATTTAACGTTAGTTCACTTTCATTTACCATTTTGGTCTTTAATCGTAATTAATAGTAGTTTACGTTTAGTAGTCGTTTTTTGGCAATGTAGGTAAAACGATTTAGACCATGTTAAACTTGGACTGCCTAATATTTCGATAACCAAAATGTAGCCTGATGGAAGGCTCTTATGTATAGGTACTTAATTAACTAGCTAAATCTATTCTCTTATTGGTGCTCATTTAATATGCGAGTAAAACCGACGGCAAAACTTAGGAATTCGCTAGCGCATGTATTCTGGATTAGCAAGTCTGCACAAATAGAAAGTCGATAGCCCGAGTCCAGCACACGCCCAGTTCGAAGAACTAACTGCATTCCAATTTCAAGCTATTCGTTTTAAATGTAGAATATAAAGGAAAATTCCTCAAATAGACCTCACCACGACCGAACAGCTTTTTAGTGGTTGAATACAAGCATAGATAAATAATAAGTCCTAGTAAAGTTTCAAAGTTGTAAGAGCATTACGGTATATTGAGCCGTAAATCCTTGAAAGCACCAAGATACGCAAAAGTTTTCGGAAGTTCAAAACTACTTTAGACTTCCGGTTGGCGCGGGAAAGTTGGTACCGCTGGAGTTTTTTTATGGTATGGCGTCAACATTCTACCAGGGCGGAAAACAAAAAATATTGGCATGGCTCGACGTAAACATTCTACCAACACGCGTAAAAACAAAAAATATTGGCAAGCGGGCAAGTGCACTCCGCCAATTATCTGAAGTCATAAGTTTCTTTTTGCTGAGGCGAAGCTAATGCATGGCTTCACAGCAAGGAGGAAACAGGAAAATAAAACCAGCTCTGCTCGTGGCTTCTTTCGCATAATCTCAAAGATTCTCAAGTCTTATGACGTTGAATGATATTTATTCGACTAATGAGCGACTTTCTTGTCAAAAAATAGTTCGATTGACACTGAAGAGATGGCGCTTTTAGCTTGGCATAGACCACGTATCTCTTTAAAATGGCACGGACACATACACAGACATGACACTTTGTCAGAGCCTTTAATCTTCCGCGAAAGAAAGTGTTCGAACAAATCCGCAGCCGCCTTATGGTCTAAGTCAACTGATAATCACAAATTCATTTTTGAAATTAAGATAGAAGATATGTAGATAGATAAAAGACAGATAGATAGAAGATAGATAGATATAGATGAAATGAATTTGGTAACCCAACAACACAATCAAAGCCCGACAGGCAGAATAGGCTGTTGACACCAGCCACTTTCTCTGACGAACAAACAATAATCTATAACTGCACAGCTAGTGCGTATAACCATGCAACGCCGCGCCGCCATTCCATTTCCCAGAGCTGCGCTACGAACTAAATTACTTTTACTTTCCTGTTCCCGCGTAACTTTACAAGGGCGAGGGATTGACCTAATTGAAAAACAAACTTCAAACAACTTTGCACTTAGTATAATCCTAACATTGGGTATTAATAAATATTCTTGACATTGGTTTAGTTTTTACTTTACTAAAACACAAACTAAGCTCAATTTTGTTTGATACATTTATAACTAGCTTATTGAGCAGTAGTTTTTGTAATGATCTTACTTTACTAAACGTAAACACGAACTAAGCTCAATTATGTTTGGTGTACTATAATAATGAGCTTACTAAGAAAGCAAGAAAGCTCGATGCAATTTACGTTATAACATTAAAATCTTATGAGGAGTGTGACATGTCTGGCACAGTGACACTCTCATGTTTTGCATGCAACTTCCTGCCCTGCGCGTTCTTAATCATAACTGAATTTTAAGTATTTTTTAATCGTCACCATTTTAATGTAAAATTTAAAATTCAGACAGACACAGATTGAAAATTAGATGCACACAGACTTTACTATTACCCCATGTATATCCGACAATCCTATCAATACCAGATTGTCTGGCAGAGATTTTCCTTCGCTTTTGAGCGAAAAGACTGCCAATTGTCATTTACAATATAATTAAAAAATAAAATAAAAACATTGCTGGATAATTAACGCGTCATCATCTAGCTTAGTATGTAAATTGTTTTTAGTTTAAAGCGTGCAAGATAAGTAATTATTTATATCTTTCTACCATGGGGTAATAGGTCGTCACAGTTAGTTTGTTTAGCCCTAATGAGGCAGGTATTCATTAGGTATACCTATAATGTGATGACGAAATACATTCCGTATACAAAATAAATAACATGATATCATACCCTACCTACATTGTTGAGAAAATTGTTATCGTCTAACATTACCTTATCGATATCGTTATCGCTTGAATATCGTATACAGCGCGAAATGTTACGAGTTCACAATGTTTTGTACTCATTATCGTAAGATATTATTTCATTGATCCAATATTCCACGGAACATCGAATATAAACTTTCACAATTAGGAGTAACTACCATATTTGAATGTCTTGCTTGCCCAATTTGAGTACCGTACACAGCGCGAAATGTTACGAATTCTCAATGTTTTGTACTCATTATCGTAAGATATTATTTCATTGATCCAAGATTCCAAGTAACATCGACTTCAAGTTTCTAAAATTTGAAATTCTCTCATCAATTCATTTGAATGTCTTGCTTGGTAATGATCAAAAGTTTCGAAGCTTCATTCACACCAGTATGAAACTTGGACAATATTTGAGTTTGCTAACTTTGTTTTTTTTACATTGAATGTTAATTACAATCTCTCCTTGGGCTGTTTGTTGCTCTCTTCACTCCTTCGCTTTCTATCTGTGACCAGCTTCTTAGAAATTTGAAAATAGTACTATTAAATGAAGTTGTCATTGCAATTAACTAACAGTTAGACTAGACTATAGCATTTATTTGAATTGTGACCTCACCCAATATAATAATATTTTTTTATTTCGATAACTTATAAATTAATCATACATGGTTCGATCGAAGTCCCCTTTATAGCCAGATTTGCTTTTGCAAAATCGAAAATAATTATATTATTGTTATTGTGTAAAAATAATTTACGATCAAGCCATCAAGTCAATCTTCAGCATCACATCATCGAGCCTACAGTTATTTATAGAGGTGTTTGAAAATAATTTTATGAGATGTTTGTTATTTCGTTCTTGTTTTGGGAACCATCGTTTTTACAATCTTCCTTGAGTACCTAAAGTGAAACTTTAATGTTGTTCAAGAACAGGATGTATGTAAATTAAATAAGTAAATATATAATACTGGTCAAATCGCACAGCATTTTCTACCCCCAAGCTAAGCAGAGCTTGTGTTATTCGATTAGCGAAATTAGTACCTATTGAATTAAAAATATTGTATCTTTCAAGATTTTCATTCTGTCAAGCCCTTCACATAGACACGCTTCGCCACTAGTAACCGCAAATCAAATCGACATTGCTCGAGTAGATAGCTATTCGTGTCGTGTCATACCTACTGTGGCTTCACTGAGGTCGACTATGAACATTGTCTATTCTCTATTGCATGGATGGATGTCCTATTGGCTCTATTTATAGGAACCGAGCATTGGCCAAGACAAATGAACATTACTGTCAATAGGTATTTACGATCCATGGAGGAGCGTAAGATGTTTTGTATATTATAACAGCTATACATGTATCTGCTTAGATACATACAATGAGCACCATTTCAATTCACAATCTAACTAATGAATCAAAAAGAGAAATAAAGTGGTTAGTCGTCTGATCACGGTCAGGGTACCTAACCTATACGTGCTTCTAGAAATTGACTTCAAAGACACTGGTGTTGGTTTTCGGTAATCGAGTGAGAAGAGATCTAATGTGTTGCTATTTTAACGAGATCAAAGTGAAAACGATCGATAAATCTATAGCAGCACATCAATAACACCAATCAGCTATAGGTACCTAGGTACCTACCTACAAAAGCATTATATAGTGACGGATGTTCGCTCTGGCATATTTATGTTTTGTCCAGTGTCATTGACCTAAGATAATGCAAGGTAAGATATTTATTAGGTTTATATTTACGTAGATACAGAATCTATAGGCATACTACCTATAATTAATGAGTCATAGGATGTGTTATGTGGCTGCACTAGGTAGTTCAACCACAAGAGAGGTGAGGTAACCGATGAAAACCTAGTGAAATCGCGTTCCTATGTAGCCCAGACATGCGCCATCACATGACTCCGAAGTTTAGTTTCAGTAAATAACAAGTTTCTAACCTCGTAACGATGTCAATCAACACCTCGCTGGCAGGACTGGACCACACCATAATATCACAAGCACAGAACACCAGTCCACCTGTCTACGAACATTTCACGGATAAGGATATACGCGGACGCTGATGATAACGCGGTCAAACGAAAAAAAAACCGGGGGTCCTAAGAAGGTCGAATCTGGTATTTTTTTCTGGAGAGCTGGCAACGTCGCGGACGGACGCGCGTTTAGCTTCAGCACCGCTCATTGGCCAAGTGCGGCAGCGGCCATCATTGCGAGCACGTCGGCTGCCCAATGACGCCGCGTCCCGCACGCCCCGCCCACATCCTCGCAGCTTGTTGAATGAGTTTCGCGGCAGTCGTGTTCCAGAATTCAGACGTGGTGTGCACGTGGCTTATCGACTGAGAATGATTGCTCGAAGAGCGAGATTGTGATCGTAGTGACTTTTCAGAAACGTAGTCCCAATGATAAGCAATTTTTACCAAGTAAACGTTAGTTTGATGAGAGTGGTTACAATAAAACTAAATATCAATCAGAACCGAAAAAATATCAACATTCAATTCAACTTTGTCTGAGAGTTACAAGATCAAAATAATCACACTCAGTGAAATATAAGAACGTCACAACTGCATAATAACTTAATAACCAAATATCTCGCGAAAAGAAAGCCAAAGTAACTTGTGTGAAAAAAAAACATTCAGTAAAACGAAGACATAAAAATTGGTCTTGGAAAACTTGCACTTGTGGCGTTGTTTTTGATCTGTGTGTTAGGATTAATTATATGGTAACGTATTCAAAAATAAATATACTACTTTGTCTTTCAAATGTTAGAAAAATGGACTTAGAATAAGTCGATGTCGAACTTTACCAGTTTACAAGACTTTCAGTTTTGACGAGTTTTCCTCCAAGTTTTGGGCTCTGTTACCTGCAACAATAAAAATAAAATTAGGGACGTGTTTTTTTTTTTGTGTGACTGCTGCAATTATTGTCCTAGAATAATACCTTCAATAACAATATGCTACATTTTATGAAGGATTTCAAAGATTGAAATATGTAGGTATAGGTACTTAGGTAATTTAAAAACAACAAACATTAATCAAAGCTGTATAGATACTCTATCTACTTTTAAGCTGTATGGTTACTTTGCCTGTCAGTATAAAAAAAATATAATTTAACATTATATTTTTCATTTTTTTATTACCCTACTGCAATACTAGTACTGAGGTTTAAAGATATTATATTATCAGAAAAGACGAGACACTTCCATCAGAATAGTTATTTAGCATGTACTTATACAATTTATAAAATTCAAATTATAATATATTAACGATGTACTTTTTTTGAGATCGTTATCCTTTATTTTCGACCAGTAGAGGCGCTGAGCGCGTTCCGAATTCCACAAACCAAGCTCGAACTGCCACGGAATAAACAACAGTGCATGAGAAAAACCTTGGACTATAGTGAATGGTACGGCCGGGAAATATGATTGCTGTGTTGTTACAGCAATAAAATTATGTAGGTTCGATTCGAGTTTTGCTACTTTGTAAGTTAATATGTTTTTTGTATGACATTTAAGTTATATCGTGCCGAGACTTACGTAAATTTGCAAGCACAATATTCTGTCTTCGTCTTCAGGGCTACTCTTGTGAATTATAAAATATACATTTTGATTTGAAACCAAGTAAAAATAAGATGTGCTTGCATTTATTTGTCTCACAAACCAAGATAGTTTTAACAGTCTAACATTCAAATTCATAAACTTGATGAGAGTTACTAGTAGATTAGTTTTAAAACGATATATATATATATAGATAAATAATATATATAAATTAAATTCTGCTTTTGCACAAGTCAACAAAATGGGTCTGGACAATGACAAGCATAGATAAATATCTGCGGCATGCAAGATGTCGTCAGCCAACCCACACACTGGCGAATTGAAAGTCAACCACGTTTATAACACAACACAGGCGCCTGCCTGCTATCATAGCAAAACAACCAGACAGCATTAAATTAGTGTTTTAAATACCTAGACTTCCCTATGCGGCGCAGTTGGCGTATAAAAGAGTTTTGTTTATGATCTCAAAAACCTATGGACTCGTCAAAAATAAAAAATAAGAAGCAGTAACGAAAGCCAGAGAGAATATATACGCGAAGCCGCACGCAAAATCTTTTCAACTTGGTGACTAATCAACCTATTGATCAACCTGCAGGGCAGGCCAGTTTCCAAACATCACATATAGCCGCGATCGTTGTAAGTTAGAGAAACCTAAACATTAATAGAATAGCAAAGCATCGTATCGAATAACGTACTATTGATATCTACGAACATGCCCTTTCACAAAAGACTTTACCTACGATGTTAACAGAGTTTAATAGAATTATATCACACTTGTTTTTCTAATTATAGAATCCACAGACAACGCAGATGTTTGTTACCTAACTGTAGGTATACACAGAAAAATATAATGCTGTTTTCTAGAATAAATTGATTTACCTACTCAGTTTCCACGGTACTAGTGAGAGAGCTCTGAACAGAGAAGCCTAGAGGTTTGTGGAGGGTAGACCACTTTGAGTCTCTGATCTTAAGAACCACGTCATATATATACATGGCATGAATATATATATTGCAGAAATTTTAAAAATCGCACGCGTGTGATGAGATTTGACCTTTTTCTCACAATGATTAGATTAAACAATGTCACTTGAATCATGTCATGTACCTACTTATCAATTTATTAAATCCGTCTGTCTTGTCTACATAACAAATCTTGTGATTCTCATATGTCAGCTACAGCTACAATACATTATTATTATTACCATGAGAACTGCCTTTGTTCGCTTTTTGCGAAAGGTGTTTGAACTTATTTGCACATGTCGTTTACTTTATACCTGCCTTTGTAAGATCCTTTGAGCTTTTATGTATTCAATGGAGGAAATCATGAAAGGTAAAGGCAGTGTTAAGTTATTTACTGCCTAAATAATATTGTATCGAACCTTTACGGAATAAAACTTCAATAAGTTATTCTTCGAATAGTGTTCTATTCCGTCTTTGAAAAGAAAGTCACTGTTCAATGCATGTTGGATCGCTCATACTACCTAAATAAATTAAAATTGAATAAATGTTTCATTCAAGCATTATGCACAAAAAAAAAAATTAGATATACTAGTACGTGTAGTAGGTACAAGCTGTACAAACAACAACAGTATTTTAGCTTAGTTTTTGAAACGTGCTTAGTTTGTGTAATTCAAATTCGGAATTCCAGATTCTAAGAAGTTTGGCAACGTCGCACGTTTTGATCGACCCACCCTCTTTCGCCATTTTATGGGTTTGTTACTGTTTGTGTTTCGTTAGCTAGAGATATAAATAGTTAGGACTCCATGTTTTTTAACACTATGTGAGTATATTAAAATCAAGCATACCGATAATGCAAGCACTATGTACTACACAATATTTTTTTAGGAGTAATAAAAATAAGGTTATCTATTCTATATGTACTGTTAGCTTAGCATGTATGTAGGTTACATACATGCTACAATAAAACATTTTAAATTTTTATAATGGATTTTCTCTATCTGTCAACTTCAGATAAAGTCATGCTGGGAATCTCCACGCACAGAGCCAGTTCTACGGTCTCCGAGTGTTTTTCCTGTTGTCGATTTTTATTATTACTGTCAGACAGAATATCATCGTGATTAAATGTTTTTAAACTTACGCGATCTGAACACATAATTATAAGTATTAATACAACGGGTATTTATCGCGTTTATTTACCTTTTTTCCCGACGTTTCAACAGGTTTACACTCTGTCGTGGTCACGGGATGACTGGAGTACTGGAGTTACCGCCTCAGCGAAACGGGGGCTAGTTTATTTGAAACTACCCTCATTCCGTCGTAATGAACCCGTCTTCACGATTGAAATTAGGATATTTCTTAATTTCAATCGTGAAGACGGGTTCAAACTCCCTGCCTCGTGGAATCCAGTGATAGCAAAGTGTAGTCGTCGTAATCCGGTCTCTCATTGCGTCGCGGACACTGTTAGTGTTGTGTGTCGTCCGAGTGTGCAGATGGACATTCCTACTATTGAAAATGAAATGAGGGTAGTTTCAAATAAACTAGCCCGCGTTTCGCTGAGGCGGTAACTCCAGTACTCCAGTCATCCCGTGACCACGACAGAGTGTAAACCTGTTGAAACGTCGGGAAAAAAGGTAAATAAACGCGATAAATACCCGTTGTATTAATACTTATAATTATCATCGTGATTATACCAATTTCAGTTCTAGATAGGGTACTTTTAGTTTTACTGGAGTACGTATGTATTTCTTTAAAATGACGATTCCTTTCGTTTTACGATAATTTCAATCGTCAGGCATAATAATATTTATTCATCAAAAACACATTTTTTTTAGTCTTCATAAATTAAGGATCGTAGCCAAGCGGTTCGTAGTGAATTAAAAGACCAAAGCAGTCAGTCTAATGAGTCCTGTCATCAACCCAAATGACAATTAAACTGTCACAGATGATTGAAGAGTCATTTGCTTGTCAAAACAAAATGAAACGAGAGCAATTACTGAGAATGAGTATCTAAATTACACTTCTACGCATTTTTATGGCGGCCCTAAATAAAATATATAATAATAAAAAATAAACGCTTCAATTGGATTTACCTAGTTCAAGTAATATAACTAGGTAAAATTTTGAGGTTATGTTACTAAAATACGCAATAGTTTATTTATTACACAAACGTAACAGATAGAAACCTACGCAAAAGTAACAAAATAAACAGCTGAGTTTTAGCTTTCAAGGTCTACAAAGCGCCCCTACTCCCTACAGGGTGGGAGGGAGGGGGAGGTGTACGTGCTTGGAAATCTAATTTAGCATCCCCCAGGGCTTCACCAGGATTCCCGGGAACAGAGGCTCTTGCGGTTTATTTTCACATTCATTTTTTATACAAGAGTCGTAGAATGAGCTACTGGGGCGAAAGTTTTAAATTTTCTACATAATAGATATGTAATGAAAGGAAATTGAATAAAACATCTGACTAGATAGTAGATATTATAAAAACGAAGTAGGTAACATAATAGTTTACTTACTCGTATATTGGATGGAGATGGGTGTGAGTAGTTTATATTGATTTATTGAAATGAAAATAATTAAATGATGCTGGCCAATTCACACAGCATTATCTAGCCCCAAGCTAAGGAAAACTTGCGTATAGGTAGGGTACCAGATGACTGATATACCTTGATATATATAAATATATATTGTTTTATAAGTTTTATAAATAAAATTTTATAAAAACATTATTTATAAATTAATTTAATTTAATTTAATAAATTTATATCAATATTATTAAATAATTAATAAATATTTTATTTAAATTAATTTTTTAAGTTTAAAAATAATAATAAATACCTACTTACATTTATTTTCCACTCACAATAAGGTCTTACAAAAATGTTCGTATATAATATACATTTTATGATATACATAATACATTGCATAACATAAGATATTTTTTTATTAGAAGTACCTCCTACTACATAGAAAACGACCAGAACGCCTGAAACAAATAATAATATCTGCAGATCGTACAAAGTTACAAACATTGTTCAGAATTATCGATTCCAAAATGTCTGGCAACATTCGATATACCTATTCTACGTCGATAATAAAGTAGCAGACCTAATGCCAAATCATCGATTGCAAAATGTGGAGTTGGCTACCTGATTCACTGTGGTACAATTCAAAATAATATTTGCATTGTTTATTTGTTTATGGGCAACGTAAGGAAACAATGATGAATATGAACTGAAATGCACTGCTGCTCTGACTAACTGCCGTAGGAATCATCACTGAAAACCGTCTCACTGAGTCATCAAAATAGGTCTCGGACTTTCTTAGGCTACCATACACATTCCTAAAAGTTGCCATAGAGTACGTGTGTAGGTACCTACCTACTTTACTTTATCTTCTACGCCTACATACATAGGAGTATGTAAATACAAGAATCTTCGCTTTGAGTTTGACATAACATTTTACGAGTGGCCATTTTCATAAATCTTAACAACCCCGTTACATAACAGCTGTACGCATCAAGATACAAGCAACATCCTGGCCAAGTTCCGCCTTTCTGTTGTTTTGTCGAAAATATTTTGTACGTCTCGCCAAGAAATAGAAACATTTATAAATGTTCGTAAGTATGCCCCTATCTATGCGTATCCAGCCAAGCAAGACCAACAATAGCGATTTCCTGATAAAAGATAGCGATGCTTTGATAAAAATACGCACGGAGCGACGTTGCCGCTCCGTTCGGCATCTGTGCGGCGGCGTTGCCGTCTCTCGCCCGCCATTTGCAATTCAGATGAGCACTAGTTATAGTTACGACACTCTCAAAATAAAAACAATGCAAGTACCTACCAAGCGTTGGCAACATTCTATTGCTAATGACATAAGGCGTCAATGCACTAGCTAGGTAGGTAAGGTAAGGTACCAACTACCAACAAACTTCTTTGTATAATTTATTCGTGCTCGCGACATTATGACGCCGCGCGCCGATATGAAAGCCAATCGAACGTTGTCGCAATGTAACTTGCAAGATCGATATTGACAATTCTACAGTTGTACCTATTAGTATTGTCTGTTACGCATATTCCTAGCATCTCAAATGTTTCTCTAAGTAAGTAGGTAACAGATTTTCTTTACAGGGTACTTACTTACTACACAGGGCATTATTGTCTATGGGCGAGGCTGTTAAGGAGATGTTTTGGATTGTGAGAAAAATGAAAATTTACGAACTTTCTATGAGTCCTTACCTACCTCTACCTACATAATAGATTGAAGTTCACTACAGGTAGGTTCGTTAAATGATATCTAATTCTCAATAATTATTTCAATATAAGTAAACTGAAAAATAACAAAACTTTTGCCTCAAACCTTCTACATAGATTGTGCCCTAAAGCTGTTTTCGTTCACCATACCTTTTTTAAGAAACAAAACCTGTTTCACCCGACCCAAAAGGGCTAGGTACAAAATAACAGGCCTTCAAGTACTGGTAACGTAGCCTTACAAGGTTCTCCGTCTATTTACTGAGAAATAGCCACAGGAAGCTACCAAGGCCGGTGTCCGTGAAGCCAGACCAAGATGGCGGACCTTTCCAGAACTTTCTACAGTTTCTTTTAACGTTTACCGTACATAACAGAACAACCAGAAATCTAACCAATTGATTTCTTGCTCGTGCACTTTCTAGGATTAAATTTACACCAGTAATTGTACCATACCAATGTTATTTTAAGGTTTTAATCAAGATTTTTTGAAATTGAATTGAAAAAATGTAGTGCACAGAAATACTTACAGTACGGTAGGTACCGAACATTACCTACCCAACCTTGGGAATTCGCATTCCATCGAACAAAGCGGATACGAGAGGAGAATGTGTAAGAACCACCCATAGGATAAAAAAAAACTCAATGTCTTGTGTTGTGATTAGGCAAGAAGCTATTTTATCACTAGATTCTGGCCGTGGCTTTGTACGCGGTATTTCTAATAAAACGTTTTAAGGTTGTTTCTAACCCATAGGAACTTATTTATGGGATAAAAAAATTACCGTGATGTATTCCAGAGCAGTGGACTGATATAGGCTGATGATGATGATGATGATTCCAAGATGTATGCAATATCTGTATGCAAACTTTTATTCCATAAAACAGAACATTCCTATGGGATAGAAATCATCTTAAAACTTTCCATAGACACAACTCCTGCGAAGCCGAAAGTAGAAACCAGTTTTATATAATTTCCAGGATAAGTTATGCATTAGTAGCAGTTAGTATAAGTAGGTTAGCTTCTATATGCGAGGGAGGACGGAGGACACATAAATGAGTCATTACTAAATTGTGTACAACTGTGTGTTCTCAGAATACAATAAAATAATAAATAAATAAATTTCCTTCCCCGTAGATAAATCATAATTTTGTAACCTAGCCGTCCTGTTTATATGTATAAGTGGCATAGACGCATAGAGGTAATATCCTTCCTCTATTCTATATGGCCATATCTCGCGAAGAACCGACGGCCGATGGGGCAAACGTGTTCTTGAGTGGAGACCACGACTCGGTAAAAGTAGTGTAGGACGCCCTCCAGGTGGGATGTCGACCTGCGAAAGACTGCAGGTAGATGCTGGATGCGGCAAGCTGAAGACAGGGCGCTATGGCGCTCATTGGGGGAGGCCTATGTCCAGCAGTGGACTGCTATAGGCTGATGATGATGATTCTATATAGATGGTTCCACTTCCACATCGTGCGCGCGGGCCATAGTAGAACTTCCATATTCTATGGCTCTAGCGCAGGCGGGGCGCAGCAGGCGCAGGCCAGGCTACAAAAATAAACACCGGCCAAGTATTTGTGGCGCGCTTTGATACGAAATCCTCTTTTAGATTTTTATATCGACATAAATTCGATAACGTTCAGTTATTTTCGGTCCATCAAATGGGCTGAATGTTTTTATTTTACGTTGCAATAAAACTGATTGGTATCGATTCGTTTTATTTGTTGTATCGCTGTATCTTATCTTGATAAGCACTTACCTATCTACCTATGTAATATGTACATTACAAAAAGCCTGCACCAGTTGGTTTATGACCTACTACGATCTAAGGATCAGAAAAACGAGAAACCATTGCCATTTAGGTTTCCTTATTTGATTACAAAACCAGAAATTTAATGAATTATATGACCAATCTAATAAACCAATCAAATAAACTCTTTAGAATCCTCAAAAAATTCAATTCAATATCGCGCGTGCCTAACTTTACAGTTCTTCGAAATTCAAACGAAGAAGCGACGAAGACTCGAATAAAAATGCGTATTCTTGGAAAAGGTTGTTGTTCTTTTAGTGACGTCAGAGTATAACACTTGAAAGCTTGACTACTGAACTGGAATGCTACAGATTTATCCGAGGTCGTCTTTATTCCACGTCATTAGAGTTCAGTTTAACAAAGGAGTCTTTCATCAATACGTCTGCCTTGTAATCTGTGCTGCGGAATCGACACAGATTATTACATAGAAGCTTCAGTGACACTCCCATCCTTTATGTGTCCTTCGGTATCTATCCATAATTCCATATCCTATGAGTCTTATCAATGTCTACTACCTCTATCATTTAAAAACTTTTAAGATTTTGGCTATATAATGACGAGTAGGTATTATATCTTGGTTAGGAACGAGATAAAGGGAGCATGTGGTCAATCGTAGTAAGGTAATTGCTAGGTGGGTTTGGATACCTACAGAATGGCGGCTGAAGAAATAGGACCTAGGTAAAAGAGCTATCTTTAGTAGTGTTGATATGCTTTGCTTCACACTACCTACCTATAGTCAGACCTAATTGAATGAATGGTATTTTACGGTTTATAGACATCAAGTCGGAGCGGCAACGTCGCGTGGCGCCCGCCCGCACTGCACGAGCTGGCAACGCGGCGCCATCGTATCCATCCGTAGTCGATCTGGCAACGCCGCGCGTTCATCGGCAACGCCGCGCACTGATTCAGCATTTCACATTCAAGGAGATTTGGAAGATTTACTAGGTAGACTAGGTGTTTACTGGGGCTGCTGGCTAGGTTAGCATTTGGTAGGAAGGTACTTAGCATGTGTTGTCTATTTCCATAAATGAGGCAAGTAAGAACCTATAGTAGGCAAGTTTCGAAACTTAACATTTGAGATGCAGCAAAGATTCGGCAACTCGGTATTCGGTCGAAAAGTTGGTTTGGTAGTATTTGGCCTAATACCTACCGAATATCTTACAATAGAAAATAAAATGAAAACGCAATTTAATCAATATTAACTACTAATTAGATTTAATATAGAATAATTTACCTATTAGTCTTGATATTGGGGATTTGACCTATTAATCAAAATAAATTATGTAGTATTGACGAAGTTTTAATTTACTATTTATAATTACCAAGGCCAAATTTGAAAAAATAAGAAAAAATTATATACCTGTATAGAAGAATAATAAGTACTTAGTCGAACAGTAAAAAAACATACAGGTAAGTATCTATTACAAGCCCCGAACATAGAACTCCGCCTTTTTTCGAAGTCGTTAACAATAGCGTCCAATTGTTGGCTTCAATCTTAAAATTGTGTTTGCGTCTCCGAACATATTTTTGTAGGACTACTCGGTAAACGTAGTGTAGGACACCCTTCGACCAGGTGGGATGACGTGACGACACCTGCGAAAGACTGCAGGTAGATGCTGGATGCGTTAAGCTGATGCGGCGCTGCTATGGCGCTAATTGGGGGAGGCCTAGGTCCAGCAGTGGACTAATATAGGCTGATGATGATGACTCGATGTAGAATGTTTTTGATGCCTCCTATGCCTCAGGATGCGTGAAGATGCATCAGCGGATGCCAATAATCGTTTGCGAACTACGATTATACTATGCTTCTACTTCGCTCGCGTAGAATTCACATTTCGGGTTTTATTATTTTTTGCACGGAACCCAAATAATTATTTGATCAAGAAAGTATTAACACTTTTCGACTGCGATTTTTTTTTCGACGACTGCGATCTTTTTTTGACCTAAAAAATTCGTGCTGCCGCTCTACACAGCGGTTGTGTTGCGCCGCACATGCGTTTCGTTCGAAAAATATTACGGCTGTGCTGAGTCACAAAGATCTGTTTATCTGTTATCTGATTTACGCATATTAGTCACTTGTAGAAAACACATACCGTGTGATTTCAGCACTCAAAGTGTTAAGTAGCCTGCTACATTACATACACATTTATACACTTAAAGCTGGCGCTCCAGTGGAAGTACATAATGAAATACGTATTTGTTTTGAGAGTATTTTAATGTGTTCTACAACTTAAAATATTATAAATGACTTGTAAGAAATTACCACGAGCACTGTACGACTTTAACAGTAAAGTTAAGGGACAGTTTAAGAATAACACATACTTATAGGAACAAAAACATTAATGTGGTATGTAACTCTCGTCGTCTCGTCTCGTAATACTTTCACCGTCATACGTTTGAGATCACTTTGTGTTAGTTCTAACATAATTCTATCTAACATCAATCAAGTAACCAAAAATAATTCTAGTTTACTTACATAGCAAAACTTAGAACGAGAGCCAAACTGTCTTTTACTCTTCAAAATTACAACTTAAAAACATTCTAACAAAACTAACTTAAATTAAACTTAATACCAAACTTGAAGTACCTACAGTTCTCTAAAAAACTTAACTAATGTATTATATATATACCTAACTCCTGTTTTGGCTGGTTTGGTGCATTTCGTGTCCAATGGTAGATTCTGAGGTTCAAGTAACTGCTGGCAACTGCCCTCGCCAGTTCTATCAGATGGTTACAAGTGCGGTCTGTATCGAACTGATGATTCAGAAGATCCACAAACAGCGGCCTGTAGAAATATTTCTTCAGGACTTTCGATACCAAAAAAGGCACACGGAGCTTGACACCAGACCATTTACGGTGAAGAACTGCTGTTTTGAACACTGCTTCAGATATTTTACAGATGTCAATGACATCACTCGATGGTTCGTCTGATTTGGTCATAACGAGTTTCTTCTTGACCTTATCGTGTTCGGGTCGGGTATTCTGCTTTTCTGACATAGCAATCGTAGTGTTCCGTATAGCTCCGATACAAGTCTCACAATGCAGTTGGTAAATGAGAATCGTTGTGACGTATCTCGATGCGTAAACAATAAATTCGTCGGTAAACTCATCAGTTCTGCATCTAAGAAGCTTCCAGTAATCATTGTCAATCATTTTCAATTTGTTACCGTTCGGAATGGCTGTACTAAGATTGATTATATCAACTGGGTTCTTACATTTCAGCACTAAAAAGTTTTGTATCTTTTTATTAGTTGAGCAGACCAAAGGCTTGGGAATATTCTCTTCCAGCATTGCCTTATATTCTCTCTGAAAGGTGTTTGCTGTGGGATTCTTATCGCCATTGCACTGTGGCATAAGGTTAGATAAGAAGTTAGAAGAGTTGCCAATAAATTTTCCGAACGGGATAGACC
This sequence comes from Eupithecia abbreviata, assembly GCA_943735965.1. NCBI lineage: Eukaryota > Metazoa > Arthropoda > Insecta > Lepidoptera > Geometridae > Eupithecia > Eupithecia abbreviata. The sequence goes on from OX030995.1 coordinate 1,306,292, forward strand.
ACTGGCGCCAGTATTTGTAGATCATCATTAATGTTGTCTCGGTGAGAGTGCAGAACCACATTAGGCTGCTGAAACGATCGAGGGCCACTAAGGTTTCCGTAAATTCTTTGAATTGTAGGCTCTTGATGTACACTATGGCCTCGCGAAGCATAACTGCTTTTCGATGAATGACCTTTCCTAATTTGCCTACCTGCATAGCTTCCATTTGTTTATGACCCTGAACACTATGGCGGCAGTAAAGAATATCAAAAACATTCTGAACATGTTTTAAAAACGTCAAAGTCCCTGCACCAGGACCTTTGTAGGAACTGAAATCCTTTCTGCATAATTCAGATGCAATCACCTTTTTGAGAGTAATCGGTTTTTCTGATGGAATGTTAGCGTATTTTACAAGTTCTGATAAATGCGTCAGAGATACGACTTTACGAGATTCATCGTAGCATATAACATCTTTGATATCCATATAAATTTGTTCGAGAATATCGCAGGGGTCTGGGAACAGAAATATAGGAATGCCGCTATAGGATATGAAATATTTCTTTACAGTCGGCGTGTGGCTGCCACTCAACTCTTCACACATTCGTCGATTATCATCATTGCTCTCGAACGAGATTGCTACAGGGACCACACGTACTGTCTCCAGCATTTCTATGGCGACTTTGACCAGGTTCGCACGTTCAGCGCCTTTAACAACATTATCCCAGAAGTAACCGATCGGCAATTTCCAGCTTGCATTTATCGCTACAACAGTAAGTACCCAAACTGAATTAGCTGTTGCTAACGAACTGTCTAAGGGATTCGTGGTATTTCCGCCTACAGTTAAAACCCTATTGCTAGGTGATCGATACCGATTGTACTGATGCAACTTTATTTCTTTAAGAACAAGGCATACGTTTATGGGAGATTTTATTCCTTTGTCCTTAGTTATAAAGTTTATTGCTTCGAGGGTTTCTCTGGTGAATCCTGAGTGTCCTTTTTGCTGAACCAACCAATATTTTATAGCAGTTACGGAAGGAAGTCTAGTTTTGTTCGTCCTAAGGACAAAATCGTATGCTTTATGAGACATTATGTACAAAGCTATGACAAAAGATTTGATTTTCAAATTGGGACTCAAAAGTTGTGAGTAGTCCATAAAAAGATACGAAGAGTCTAAATTGTATTGCGCTAAAATATTTCTTTGATCGTGGCTTATAAGTTTTTGTTTCAACAAAATATCCAACAGTTCCCTAAATGTCTTAAATGCTTTTGGTGCCGTCAGATCTGGGTTTTTGGACTTATTTTCCACTATGAGACTCGGTGGTAATATTTTGTATTCGGAGAATTTATAATCAATATAATCTTCGAGAAAATTATCGGTTGTCTCTATTTTGACATCGACTACTGGTTGATAAAGTGGATCTGGTTCATCACAAATATGATCCATGACTTCAGTTTTGTCCGGATGATCGCATTTTACCTTTACATCATCAACAGAAGGTATAACGGTTTCAAAATTGTCGGGATCATCTTTTATTACTATTTCGTAGGTAATTGAATCATTGTCGTCATTATCCTGAAATGAGATATAATTATTAAGAACTAACTACCATGAATTTCATTTTAAATTTATATATCTCTAAACTTAGGTGCCTCGGGCGGGATTGATCGTTATATGATACTGATGTTTTAAATAAAGTGTCAAAATCACGTTAAAAACAAGATCTCTGTATTTGCATTTTGTATCGATTCACGATTGTACTCAAATCTATACTTATCCATTGAATACGTACAAGCTGAAATGGCAAAGTTTGGAGTATTTCATGCTTTTGAGGTGGCTCGTTAGACGCCGTTACTTCTGAAGTTTCTTCTTTTTCTTCTATTATCATTAGTTCAGTCATTTCTTCCATACATTCATCTGTTTCTGAAAGCGGATCATAAGCATGTGGGCTACTTTTTTTCTTTATTCCGGCTCGATCCTTAGATTGTTTAGCCGTAACTTTCTTAGTTCTCTTGCATTTGGTTGACTTTTTCGGACGTCCAACTTTGCGTTTTTGTGGCCGGCTTGTTACGCCAGATGGGCCTGGACATGGACCCGTTGTCTTCGACGGAATGTCTTTAACACCGTTAAGGCTGAAATTTTATGAAGTCTTAGTAACTTATTTCAACTTTAGTTATTTTAGATGAGCCAATAAATATTATATAATTTATTTATACCTTTTAACTGAAAATAACATGATATTTTTAAGCGTTGTTTGTCATTGATTGACTGACATTTAGGAACAAAAGTAACAGCTCTTGAACGTAAAATAAAACCATCATGAACTCTAGCAGAACGAACCAATCTATACTATAATTACATGATGACTCTAGTACGCGTTGTTTTGTTTAGTAGAATAGAAATAGAACTCAGATAGGGTTTATTTCTATTCTACGAAACGTATATCACAGGATTTCCATTTCATACTACCATTTTACTTACTCAGTACTCATAATTATCTATTCAAATATTCAATGATCTTTCAAGTTCAACTTCTCGCTAGATGGCTCTGCGTCTGGATTGACACAATTCTGTTAACGTCCATCAAGCTTTCTCTATGGGTAAAGCACTAGTCACTAATATAGTTAAACATTTACAAAAAATTCCATAACTTGACACTGGCAGAAAAGTGTCCAACCATATTGCCATTCACAAAGAATCATCCTCATCCTTCCGTAATTCCGCATCCATTCCATTATTATGAAATTTCTATGAACTGGACACTGGCAGAAAAGTGGCAAACCAGACACTTGCACGACACGACTTTGCACGGAAGGTTTTCTTCCGTGCAAATAGCACCGCACTCACTCACTATCTATCTACAGTACTTTCATCTAAGGATTCTACCTGTGCGTGACGATTCGACGACGATACCATTGTCATAGAATTGGGCGCCTGCTCTAATCTGTCAGCATTTGAATATGCGGTACTTACGAGTACAAAATTCAAATAAATAGCCTACATATTTACTAACTTTTTATGCCTCTGCTTCAATATCTTGACAAAGCCTGGATCCATATGCGCTTCGCAAACTATTCGACAATTGTTGCTGATTTCGGTATCTCCGAACGTTTCTTTCAACCATTTTGAATGCCTGTAATGTTACGAAAATGAATTATCGACTAATTTATAAAAAGTATAAAGAATTTGATAGTGATTCCGACATCATTGAATTCTATTGAGGAAGGTCCAATAGAGTTGTTCATCAGGAACAGTGTGAGTTACGAACTTGTATTATTATGTCAATACAGAAAAACCTCACCAGTAAAATATATTATATTTTATTATCAAAACGCAGCAGTCTAGTCAGTGTAGTTACCATACCACACATACAGCAAGCATCATCATCAAACTTACATCGTCACAATGTCTATTGTTATAAATGTGTACACTACTTAATCTAAATAAAATCTTTATAATAAGTCATCGAACTCACAAAACAACTTCAGAGGTAGCCTATACAATACAAATGGAAGAAAGATCCAGTATTTAGTTTTACGTTAAAATAGTCTTAGGAGAAATACTACATTGTATCATCTCTGGTTTCTTCTTCAGTAACAGTTCCTCGTCAGAAGAACTCTCGTCAACATTTCCGTCGGAAGAATCATCATCAGTTTCATCCTCGGACCCGTCGCTGACGTGAACCGTGACTTCATCAGTCAGCTGATCGATGATCATGTCGTTTTGTTGGTATTCATCTTCTAGGGTCCTTATTTGTTCGCACAACTGGGCCATATCATTGTTCATTTGTTGTAGCAGCTCTTCGACAGCTTGCTTGACAGTTTCTATAGTTTTGTCAGCGCTTTTTTCAGTGATATAACTTTTGATTTTTGTCCAGACGGCTTCTATTGGGTTCAGATCGAGATGGTAGCCCGGATATCTCAGCACTGGGTGATTCTTTTCTAATAGGATGCCGTCGATTTTATATTTCTTAAAGCCATCTTTGTAAGCGGAGATCAATTTGTACAAATGAGGTTTGAGGTTATGCGGGTTGAATGATATTCCTTTTTCCGCGAGCCAAGCTTCCATTTCTGATCGTTTTGCGGTCGCCGTCGGCGCAGCGTCCTCGAACTTGTTGAAAAACGGCTCTCTGCCGACCACCACGACGGAATTTTCAAGAAGATTGGGCATAATTTTCGTTCGAAACCACTTATCGTAGTGTTTGTTGTCATCGTTTTTGGTTCCCGCTCGGAATATGAGCAGAGCGTCTGGTAAAAAACCAATTTCTGTTGCAGCGTGCGCAATAACAACCCTATCGCCTTTACGTATTTTTTTTGGTCCTTTAGCTTTATCATCTGACTTTACATGCGTATCTATGTATGTTTGGTCTGTGAATACAACGGGTCTGCCTTCCGCGCGGTACCTGGCCATTTTTTGCAGGTATTCTATACGTTTCAGCCGTATGTGACTGTGCTCTAACAAAACTTGTCGTTTGTCGTCTGTCTTCCGCCACTTGAAGCCCATTTCGTGCAGCACCCGACGCAAACTAGAGGTGGAACCTTGGAAATTTATGTTCTGCTTCAATTTTTTAACGAGTTTATCCAAAGAGGGTAGTTCCTTCTCTGTGATATGAAACTTGTGTATCGTTCGTTTGATGACGCCTTGCGTGGACGCGTCTATGCCTGTGACTTTCTTCTTGCCCGTTCTCCTCTTGCCGGGCGTTCGGAAAGCTTCGTGCAGGTTCACGCCGGAGCTTGCGTTGCGAGCGATGCTTTGAATGGTCCGGATGGAAACCCCAGTGGCCGCTGATGTTCGCTTCTGAGCTTTTTTCAGGTCGAATTGAAGTCCATCTTTCGCTTCGTTCTTCATGAACGTGAGCACGTCATGGATCATTTGCCGAGCCTGCGAGTGTAGGACGACGTTCGAGCGAGGCATTCTTTGTGTTTGTAAAGCTAAAGCTACGCGCTGTGTCTAGTGCGGTGACACGCAAACTAAACTGGCGCGGGTGAGCGAGACGATGTAGGCCCCGCGCCAAACTTGTTGGCGGCCGTCTGAATGTAGGCACAAGCCCCGCCCACCGCGCTCTTCGCGCCAAATCTAAGTGCGTGTCGTAAGTACTCAATAACTACGTTACTTGGCACAAAACTTTGGAGACCTATATCCAGCAAGGCTTAAAGTCGGGTCTCAGATGATGATGATGAAGTAGTAAATAACTGGGTGCTCGGGTCCTTTATCGTTATCGAGAGTATTATGTACAAGTACAATAAGGAACTTTGAAATGTACATAGATTAGGTACCTAACCTACGTAATGAACCTAGTCTTATACCTAAGAACACACTACACACGTGAGTATAGTACATAACAACTTCCTATGAGTATAAGTAGGTACATAAATGTATAACCGCCCTATATTCAGCTTACCTAATACATTAGCTATGCAACAATACCTTGAACCTACATCTCAAACCTACTGCATATATTCCATTGTTATCAACAAAACACTTCAGTTTATGTTTTGTTTACGTTCATCAGAAACATAATTTACTTTGATAATTTAAAACTGTTGTAGGCTGTGTTTTAAAAGATAAATAATACAGTTTCTCTTTTAATTAACTCTTATTCATAATACCTCAATAATTTGTAACGTGCGCCCGTTTACTTAAAAATAATATTATAGTAATATATATTATTTTTAAGTTAAGCCTATATCTACTACCTACCTAGAATATAGTAAGTTACCTAAGCCAGTTCAAGTAACATTTGAGAATTTGGCTCCTCCCTATCCCCCTAAAGTTTCAGTCCGCAATACGACTCTTATTTCACAATAAAAACAACAAATCAATAATAAATAAATAATGTTCGACAATCCACACAGCATCATAACAAAGTTAATGAAGTGTACCAACTAAAGTCAAATTCGTGTCGGCAGGTGTAGTATTGTGCACAATGCACATTGGAGAGAGGCCGGCTATTAGAATTTGCATGGACAAGGGGGAGGGGAGGGGGGGGCAGCGCGGCGCAACTGCGCAGTACAGATCGGCCATAAAGATTGGCGGGAGGTACGGAGGGCGCCCGCTCAGTCTGAATTTAACCGCCGAACGATTTCACGTCAGAATATTATCCATTATTCAAAATGTCAAAACGTCGAAACGTGCTGCGTTCGCAAGCGCGGCAAATGGTTCACGACGTGCTCACTTTCATGAAGAACGAAGCTCAGGAAGGACTACAGTTTGAACTGAAGGCTGTGCAGAAGAGAACGGCAGCAGCCACCGGGGTCTCGGAGCGAACAGTCAGGAGGATCGCTTTAGCCGCGAGCGCGCCCGGCGCAAGCTTGCAAGACGTCTTTCGAACGCCCGGGAAAAAACGCGCCGGAAAACGAAGTGTCACTGCCATCAGCAGCACGAACCTAGGCGTCATCAAACGATGCATTCACAACTTCCATATAACAGAAAAAGAACTACCAAACATAAGCCTCCTACTCAAAATACTAACAAAACTCGTCAATTTCCAAGGCAAAGCGTCCAGTATGCGCAGGGTCATCTTGGACCTAGGATTCAGATGGAAAAGGACGGAAGATAACCGAAAAATTATTATCGAAAACGTTGGCATTAGACAGAAAAGGATAGAGTACATACAAGCTGTCATCAAATACAGATCAGAAGGACGACCGGTGGTATTCGCTGATGCTGCCTACGTCCACACCACCAGACGGGAAGCTGTCAAAGGCCCGAAGAAGAAAGAAAGGATTGCTATTATCCACGCGGCAACAGATACAGGCTTTCTCCCCAACACGCTGCTTACTTTCCGAACTACGACGAAAAGCGAAGACATTAAGCAATTCGATAAGTGGATTCGCAGTCAGCTGATACCAAACATGCCTGTCAACAGCGTCCTGTCCGTCGGCAGGGCCTCTTACTTCAACAGAGCTGAAGACGCGGCCCCGACTGCCACCTCCAATCGCTCCATGATGGAAGCATGGCTCCTCGAAAAGGGAATCCCCTACTACTCCACAATGCTTAAACCGCAACTCTTTCGACTGGTAAGCACATACAAACCCGGCTTCAAACATTACAAGATCGATGGGATCCTACACGAGAACAACCACCCAGTTATACGACTACCGAGCCACCATCCTGACCTCAACCCCTTTGAAGAAGTTTGGCCAGCTATCAGCCACCACATAGAAGGAAAGGCCAAAGATGTTGAAACAGCCAAGACTCTCATACAAGAGAAAGCAGAAGATATTAATGACCACATCGTCACGCTTTGCAAAACCGTCCAAGGCATCGAAAAGGAATATAGTGAAAGTGACGTCATCATTGATAAGTTGACGGATGACGTAGCAGTACACGTTAGTGATAACGAATCTGACGAAGAAAGTGAAGATTCAGGGTCTGATGATGAGAAGGATGAGAGTTCTTCGGATGAGGAGCTGATTAAGAGGAAGGAACCTGAGGTTATGGAGGTTACTGTGTCGCCTGATGCCATTCTCTCGTGAACATTCTTTTTGCATATACTCTACTTAATACTCGTAAAGCTTTTCGGGCATCGACTACATTAATTGTTACATATTTCTATTCTACTTATGAAATAAAACAAGAAAACGTATAAATAACGTTCCTAACGATTACTTAGCTAATATAAAACTTTATCTTATATTGATAACATGAGGGTAGACAAGACATAGACACTTATAAAATAAAGTTATTTCATAAAACGAGCTGTTGTTATTTTCGAGGTAAGTTTGATGATGATAATTGTTTTAATCAATGTTTTACGACGATTGTTTTAAACAAAATCATTGGTTATACAAAATGTATACATACATACATAACCTATATAATGTAATAGATACTTTATTGCCTGTACGTAGAGTACGTATTCAAAATTATGGAATGACAGACATACAGATAAATATATAGATTGTTATTATTATAGTGCGTAAGCCACAAAAACTCAGGATAATTTTTAATAAATTTATTAATAAAAAAAAAACGATTACGCAGGACTTGAACCCGCGACCTAATTTTTAGATATTTTAATTATTTGAGTTTTTTATTATAGTTTGCAACAATTCTATTAACAAAAATAAAACTTTACTATGATAAAACTATTATAGTAAAAACTAGGTGTACTTACAAAAGACAGAAACTTACCCCTTACGGTTGGGTGGTAAAGTGATAAACATCAATTTTGTTTTTTTTATGGAATTCTTACAATTCTCTACTCCGCAACAGTTTTCCATATTCCCATTTACTTTGCGTCTGTTGTTTTCCATGGCACAGCCCCAACTGAGCTACCAGAGACGGCGATAATAAAATGTTAGGCTTGTGAGCGAGACAGAGTCATTTGCAGGAAAAAGGCGGGACCAACTCGATCAAGCAAAATGGTGGCGCGGCTTTAATACAAAATCTTCGGTCGCTCAAACTTAAACGGAGTATCAATTTTCGAAGCTAGAATAGAAAATGAAATAAGAAGGTATAAATAGTTAAACATTAAGTTCAATCAAAATAAGTAGGGAAATGAATATCAAATAATTTTTACCCACTCTAAGAAAAATTTCTAAGAATTTTATAATATAATTCTAATTTGTGTATTATGTACCTAAGTACCTACCTAAACCTACTTTTGATTATAGATATGTTTTTAATATAGGTATTATTATATAAGTTCAAGCCATCGACATCTTACTCGATGGTTCAGGCTATAAATCACTATATTTATTCATAAGCAAAAACACACAAATTTACGAATAGAGTGGGACTTGAACCCGCTATCTCAGCTATCTATGTTGGTTGAAATTCCAACACATTCTCGTGTAGAAAGGAAGGGTGGTGTTGGTGTAGCGAATCCAAATCCTATCCAACAAAGTTTTGCTTTGAATCAAATTCTTGAGTTCCATAACAAACGTGTTGATAAATGGCACCAATAGTACCAGTAGTACCCCCTGCGTTTCTTAAATTCACATAATTCTTTCCACCCCAAGATTGCCTGGAAGAGATCGCTTCTATATCTAAGAGATATGGTACTTGTCGCATGTAATGTCTTTTATAATTATATTCTGTATTCTGGTGACAATCAAGTATTTTTGTATTGTATTTTTTTGTAATAGTATTTTGGTGGGATCTATATAGGTATGTAATAAATTGAAAATGACCTTTGAAGAGCTTTCCTGTCTAAAAAACGAGCTTTCTCCAAGTGGATTATGAGAATTATCACCGAGCACAGTAACTCGAATAAGTATTTCATGCGTTACGAATGACATGTCACATAAATGCACCGTCTCATAAATAACACTAACCTACGTATGCTTAAAATAGCAAATCAAAAGGTTTTAGCAAAATTAAAGGCCTGTTGCAGTTTGTTTTCGAAGTGGGTCGCCCACAACGTCGCATAGCGGTATCGGAACGGGGAGCAGAGCGGCAACGTCGCGCGAAATCACGTTCATAATAAAGAAATAGACTTTTGACATTTATCTCAATTTCTTTTAGATAAATTGTAATTTGTATTGGTGCTTTGTTTATTATTCGTATTGATATTGTTTTCTAAATTTTATTCGAGACCGTATTCAGTGGGTCGTTTTTGCACCTACCTACCTATGTAATTAAAAGCGTATTTGTAAACCGGTGTTCCGGTTTCAATGTGGTTTTTATGTTAGCATGATACGAGTCATCAAAGCATGTTCGTAAAGTGCATTCCCATTTCAAATTGTGCAGTGTTATTTACAGGCGGTCTGGCAACGCCTCGTTTCAAGGCTCCAAGCGACCTGGCAACGCCGCCGCCGCGACAGTCAATGTTCAATTTCAAAGGCATTGCAGACTTTGCGGTCACTAGGGATTAATTGGTTTGGTAGGTAAGTAAGTAAGTAGGTAGGTGGAGAGATCTGTGATAAACCTAAACTTAATCATCTTTATTCGAACAATTTAAGTTACTAGGTAAATACATAAGAAGGTATAAATAAGTAAACGCACGTAAAAACAGAGTTTTACTCGTGAGTAAACGTCGAAGTTTCAGTTGCCCTGGCTAACTCATGTTTGTTGAGGTGAGTAGGTTAGGTATAATACGGCTTCGATTACTTACGCAAAAAAATCTATTATTTATTAAGCCAAGACCTTCCAATTCCGATTCATTATTATTATAAGATCTAAAAGGCACAACAGTAGGTATACCTACGAACCAAGCATAGAATTTTATCAATGGTCTCCAATCGATATGGCAAAGGTAGGTTAGGTATTACAATCCGAATGAATGGCACATCTTAGGTGAAATGACACATCCAAAGACAAGCATCTTTATCGTCTAAATAAAATATTACGTAAGTAAGGTTGTTACAAAATAGGTCGATAATACGTCGCTTGGTTTGTGGGTCGCTGTATCTAGCCAAGGCGCTATCTCTATCGCGCGTCACGGTCGCCCCGTCTACCGTGCGCGACCAATGCGCAGGTCGCGCAGTCGCGCACGTCAGTCGAGTCGCGGTTACGTATCGCGCCGCCGCGCCGCCGCCGCCCGCCGCCCGGTCGCGTTCGACAAAAACATTCTCAACTTTACTCTTCGAGCAATGGCAGTCGAATTTCTATAGCTACATGTCAGTTTATTCTGTGGTTTCGCTAGGATTCCTCGAGATATTGAATAACGTGTCCATTTGAATCCAGTTCAAATGAAGCGCGTGAGTTCTGTTTAGCCGTTCGATTTCAATGAGTTCTTTTTGTGATCAATGGACGAGGTAAATGCGTCGTTTGAATTTCTCTCATGCACCTAATCACCTGATTGGCGTTCTGTAATGTAGTCAATCATGTAAATTACCTTCTTTGCAGGAAACAGCCTTACTATTCAACCCGGCGCGCCTGATTGACGAAGTTAAAAATCGTCCAGGGTTGTACGCAGCGACAGAGAAAATGCGAGTAGATCGTTTGGATAAGCTGAATCTATGGAAAGAGGTCGGTGCTGCCCTCTTTCCCAACTGGGAAAGGTTGAGCAAATCTGTTTCTTATGGGAGAGGTAAGAGCTATTTCACCGTGACTGACCGAGTTGACGCATTCTTTTGGCAGAATACAAAGGAGATCGTATTCTACCCGACCTTGCAATAACCCACTCTAAAACTCGGTATAAAAATATTGTGTCAAATTGATCGAGATTTCATTAATAAAAACTGCGCATTTATTTATCATTTGTCCTTGACATTGACTGAGTTTTTAATACCTTCACCTATAAATAAAGTTTTTACATTTCACAACAGATTAGCTGTTTTAAACGATTTAATTAACTATTCGTACTTATTTGGTGATTGAGACAGTATAGTTTTCCACAATGTAGAGTAGATAGTTCTTCCACTAGTCGCCTAGTAGTCAGCGACTTTCTGTCGCTTGTTTCTTTGCAGAGATAAACGCTGGATGCCACCAGCTGACGACAGAACGAAATGGCATACAATTTTTTTTTCATTGAGAGATGCTACGTAGAGCCAATTCCTTGTTAACCCTAACACCTTTTTTGACAGTTCTTCAAATCCAGAGGAAGTGGAAATCTCTCCGGGACGCCTACAACCGGGAGCTTCGCTTCAGGAAGATGACGACCAAACGGTCCCGTGTGGTCTACCGCTACTTCAAGAGGATGTCATTCCTAGGGGGCTACGAGGGGACTATCAGTTCTGATGATGAGTATGTTTAAGACTCATGATTGATTTATTGAAATTATATATGGATGGGATTGTTTCATAACATGACTAGACCGCGAGTGGGAAGGGAATGGGGAGGTCATTGCCTTGCCTACGGACGCCGCAGCAATCATAATATCATACGCAACATATAAGATACAAGGACTTGGTAACACATTTAACATATTTTTTATGACTGGACTTGGTTACTGGTTGGTATGAGTAGTAAAAATACAAGTAAAGTCTTTTACTCAACACAAATCTTAAACGAATTTTTTGAATTATTAGTATTATCAACTCCCTATCTTACCTGACCATAAAATTAAGCCGTGTTATTTCTGACAGCTGTCAAACTGACAGAACAGGCAGCTTAAAAGTCAATTCAGCCTGCATGACGGAAAAAATACAGGGCTCACAATAAAAACGAGTTTCCAGCAAATAATTTAAATAATTGCTTCATTCACCCTACCTTCGACATGGCTCGGAAGGCAACCCTCTCAATACGCTCTAATAATCCCTTAACACTTTGAGTGCTGAAAACGCACGGTATGAGTTTTCTACAAGTGACTAATATGCGTAAATCCACACTAGCGCAGCGGCTGAGAAAATACAGATCTTTGTGACTCAGCAGAGCTGTAATATTTTTCGAACGAAACGCATGTGCGGCGCAACACAACCGCTGTGTAGAGTGGCAGCACGAATTTTTTAGGTAAAAAAAAGACCGCAGTCGTCGAAAAAAAACCGCAGTCAAAGTGTTAAACGTATTTTTCCCTTTCAAAGGGATGGTAGACCATTTGTTTGATGATACTCTCTGTTTTGAACACTACCTTGTTTTATACGAGCTTCAGTATTATACAAAGTAGCTTCCCGCTGTCTGACTGTCCGTATGTATGTTTATATCTTTAAAACTACACAACGGATTATTAATGATGAAGGTTTAAAAACCATTTGACACATAGATAGATTTTCAAGTGGCGCAGCTAGTTATTTATAAATGTAATACTGAAGGTATGAAAGAGTATAATGCTTGTAGGTATATTGTATAGAATCATTCCCTTTTCACCACAAACAGCTACATAACATCGCGTAGTCATACCCATTATTCAATTGAGAGCTGACGCAATAAGAACATGGCAACAGCTACATGCACAGTTATAATATAAAGCAGTGACTATAACATGTTTGTATGTTAGTAGTTTCTCACTAAACCAGTTTTTTCTTTACAGAGGATCCAAAGCAGACGACGATTATAAGTACGAGCGAAAAATGGAAGACGACAATCCTGAACCATCCATGAAAATGGAAGAGGTGCCGTCTGATGAGGAGCAGGAAGTAGAGGATGAGGTAGTCCTCACGAAGCTAAAGAAAATAAAGAAGAAGCGTCGCAAACGGAAACAAGTACATGTAGAGATCGACAATGAACCAGAAGACGAAGATATGTCTATGGATTCTATGGGCTTGCATGAAAATGACAGTGACAAGCTGTTCCTCCTGTCATTTCTGCCGGAATTGAAAGCGCTACCGATTCATATAAAGATGTGGGCTAGAGCTCAGATAGCTAATATAATGCAGGAGGCTTTTAGCAGTCATTATAATAATACTGAGCCGCATTCCTCAAATTTGCAGGTTAAGACGTTTAAACGAGATATTCCTGATTTGACAGAACTATCTTGATGATTTGGGTATAATAGGTAATACGTTACGTTCTAAGACCTTTTATTTAATTCTAGATATTAAGTACATTTATTAAATGATTAAAGAAATAAATGTCATAGAATGATTATTTTAGTATTCTACCATAACCGTACTTGAGTTGTAATGTAACTCAATCTGAAACCTATTTATTGATGCACTATATTGTAGTGTTAATATAAAAAATATAAATACCTAGAATTGATTCTAATGCGCTATGCGAAAATTGCAACTAATGAGAAAACTTGCAACTAACTGTTTTCATATAAAACTTACTAAGTACATAAGTACTAAACAGTGACATATAGACACAGTTTACGAAGTTGTACGAAAAATATGACATACTTCAGTAACTTCAATTAAACTTGCTATATCTGCATTATCTGCATACCGCCTAAGCCTCGTGTTTTAATAATTTACCTTCCAATTCAAAGAAGTTCTCCAATTACCTGAAACAAAAAAGTTTTTATAAGATTGTGTTGTAAAATGACGAAAAACGAAATATACCTATTCAAGAATTGGTCGAGTTCTGTTGATTAAATTAATTTGCTTTGCTTGTAATCAAATCAATTACAGGTTCGAATTATGTAATTTATTTATTGGATCTGGAATCTCCGCCGGCATGGTCCCCTTTCCCCTAACTACTTATATACGTACTTTGTTCATGGTGCAATTTTGTAATAAATTAATAAATAATTAGTTGATGATGAAATAAAAAATCATTCCGTACAAAATATGGGAAGGTAGTAAAGTCTATACTAAAGTCATTACCCAGCCTACTCCCAATAAGTATTGGGATATGTATATTATATACACGTATTTGTAGAGTCTGTTGAAAATACACATTTCTAAGCTTATAGGTAATAATTGTAGGTCTAACTTGTCGGTAATTCTTAAAAATTTAACGGACACGAAAGGCAGGTGTGAGTAAAGCAAGTGCAGGTGCAACTAGAAAGGAAAGGGAATCATTTTACAAAAGTATAGGCTCCTAAATGAGAAAATTGGTGTCCTATTGTTTGACCTTTGTATGTCAGGTTTTCAAATCAAACGAAATCAGACAAATAAACAACGCAAAATTACGAACACTACGAAATAGCGAGTAACTTCGACGCGACGGGCGACGTTGCCAGCTCGCACCCGTCCGCTAGCTAGTCGCAGCGTTTCCGCGCGGCGCGCGTCCACACTGCGCCACTCCTCACCGTATCTCCGCACGTGCAGACGCGCCGCGAGCTAAACGCAACCAAATCGTGTAAAATACGCAGAACTTGCAAAATTTATCGTAATTCTAGATTTTGAAAAACATCCAAGATATCAAATGTATATTATTATGCTGTATAACAGTAATGCTAGTTGACTGACTTTGACGCAAGGAGTTCTTACAAATTTAGTTGATTATGACGGCGGCGTATTCTCTAGACGTAGAGTCATTTATATGTGAAGTGCATAAATACCCAGAACTATGGGACGTTAACTGTGAGCAGTATAGGCACAAAAATAGAAAGATTCGCGCTTGGGGGGCGGTGGCGAAGGTTTTTGTTAATGACTATGACGAGCTCTCCAAGATTGAAAAGGATGGCATTTGTAAGTATAGTATAGGCTGGTATTTTTATGGGTTGCTTTGTTACGTTACGGGCTACGGCCAAAAATCAGCATTCGTGAAAAAACGTTTCGTTTTGCTCAATGTGACCTATCGTTATCAATTTCTTCAATTTTTTTAGGGAGACTCTACCATAAACAAACTGAAAATAAGATTTCATTCCTCAGTGAAGCAAGTCAATTATTTAGAATAGCAAAAAGAACGGTACGAATTCAAATCAAGAATGTTGTTGGATGATAAATAGCTGTCCAAAGATAAGTAGGTTATAGATAAGACTAGTGAATGAATTATAAATACGTGGAGGGAGATGACTCGAATTCGAAGCGTGTAGGTTGAAAAACGAAGTTAATCAAATAAACTTACCTACATAATGGTAGGTTCGATTAGATTAGCTGTTTTTTTTTACATTATAGTACTGAAAGCTAACGGTACCTATATGTATTTGACAATGAGCTGTCATTATAAAAAGTGCATTGGTGACATTTGGCTTACCGCTTATGAAATTCATTATCAATCAATGGCCCTACATCCACAAACAATGGTTTATGTAGAGTTCATTTATTTTTACGTTTACGTATACATACGTATATCAAATAACGAAAGCAGTTAGCTAAAGCTATTTGGGTTGCCATTCATTATTTAAATTGCAAGACTGGAATGAATCGAAGCATGGCAGACCTTGGGTATTCCACAGGGCTAGACTAATGAATCTAATGATGCAAGACATTACATGTTTTTATCAGTATTCATCATTTTGGAGTCATTACATTACACGACTTTCTAAGGTTAGTTCTAGTATTAATTAATATATAAGGTAGTTATTCTGTTCTCTTTTTAAGAGATTTCACAAAACAAAAACATGTCATGAGCACTCATCATGATGATGACTCATGCATGGGCTATCATTATTCTCAAAACTACAATGATCTCACCAATTTTTGCATAAATAAAAATTATGATTAGGTACTTTAGAAGCAACCTTCATAGTTGTACTTAACTTACCAAGTACCTACCTACCTAGTATAAGTACGTTTTTGCGTGACCCACGAACATTATAGACAGCTGTTCCTTATCGTTTCGCCCATGACTCATAGGTAGATTACGGTACCTTTGCCTTTTCGGTTTCCGTGTTTAATGAGTAGGTGTAAGTCTTCTGAATATATTACGTGATTTTGTAATAACTGTAGGCACTTTCTCTATGATTGTCACATCTGTTCATAACCTTTCCTTTTACTTTTCACAGATAAAAAACTATACAATAAATGGCGAAATATCAGAGACTCATACGTGCGACATCTTAGAAAAAGCTGTGGGAAGAAGGGCTATCTCTACGCCAAGAATTTGATGTTCTTGAGTGATATCTACAAACAGTCAAACCTATCAGGAAGCGACGGTGAAGACACCTTGGATCAGAACGACGAATCCTGGGCCAGCGATGACGAAAGCAAAAAAGATAACCTAAAAAAGATACTATTTAAAAATGGATTCGAAAACGACATTTTGTGGCAGAACGGCGACGTTGACACAGACAGCGCGAGAAAAAAAAGAAAAACGGACATAGAATTTGTAGAGACGACTTTTACAGAGGCGATGGCAAGTGTTGACGGTGACAAATCGTTTTTCGATTCCCTCTTGCCCGCTGTGAAGGATTTCACGATCGATCAGAAGTTAGAGTTTCGATGTGACATTATAAAATTGATAAAAACTTACAGGCAACAGTTTGGTTTGAAGGACTGATCTAGTTTAAGTAAAGCTAAATGTAGAATGTATCATTCCACTCAATAAGACTAAATAAATTATGTTTACCAACCAAGAACAACTGACTATGATTTTGTATAATATAATCCTGCCTGGCCCAATAGTTTCATACAAATAAATAAGTAAAAAACAACTTTTGAGAAGCAATCAGAACGAAAGTCTATATAATATTTCTAAATAGAACTACACTAAGAACTTTGCGAAAAAGTTCCGTTCAATTCAAGTTCGTTCCAGTAAAAACGGTTCTTAGTAAAAACGGATGTCAGTTTTTAATAGAATACAATTTTATGGTCGACTCCCGTTAAAAATGACTGCACACAGCTGCTAGTGAATTTGCAAACCGGTATAAATATGAATGGAGTTGGACATCTGTCGAAAGCTGAACATTCTTTGTCAGTGCGTCAAATAAAATTGTATTGTGGTTCAGATGAGTCAAGTTCTTTTAACACTTTGACTGCGATTTTTTTTCGACGACTGCGATCTTTTTTTTATCCTAAAAAATTCGTGCTGCCGCTCTACACAGCGGTTGTGTTGCGCCGCAAATGCGTTTCGTTCGAAAAATATTACGGCTGTGCTGAGTCACACAGATCTGTATTTTTCAGCCGCTGCGCTAGTGTGGATTTACGCATATTAGTCACTTGTAGAAAACACATACCGTGTGATTTCAGCAGTCAAAGTGTTAAGGCGGTGGTGGTACCCCGAGGCAAAATAGCGCCGCCACCTATTTTATTAATATTACGTTGAACAAAGGAAATAGTTATAAAAAAAATCACTGGGCATTCTGTGATAGTACCTATTTATAATATTTTTTTAATGTGTCTGTAATCGTTTTAATTTGTATAGTTTTCACAGAGATACGAAGTTGCCCTTGGGGACCACCAAACTCTATTATCTTTGATAAAATAGGTAGCGGCGCTGGTGTGTCCGGGTACCACCTCATAAATGTACAAACAACTAACATGCCACTGCAATAAGTTCTAGCAGGTAACCAGAACGTAGCAGGTAAAAGAAGTAAGAAATGAACATGGCGTAATATCTTCTGCCTGCGATCTACGTTGCTTGTCCTCGCAATCGGGGTAATCTCCAAGTACCTAATTAAACAATATAAAAAACCGATTTCGACGGGGTTAGAACAGGGGAAGGTCGGGTTTAAGTCCCGTCCAAATCGATTTTTTTGGGATATTATTTAATTTCTTATGAGCCATGTCTCAAAGAACATGGTCCTTACCTACCCTACCCGATTACAGTAACATACCAACAATTCACTAATGAAAAACAGAAGAAAGGAAATGATATCAAAAATATCTGCACAAGATAAACAAGGCAACAAGTAATAACATCCATTCTTGCATCCATTGTTACTAAATAATGGTGGCGGGCTGGCAACGCCGCGTGAAAGTATCACGCGGCGTTGCCAGCTCTCGGATCGATACGATGAAGGGAGCGGGCATTTACATTACTACTGATTATATTTATACATAAGTAGGGTAGGTATTATAAGAACACGTGTTTTGTTAATTTATAATGAGGTTGTTATAGGTAGTAATTATGAAGGAAACTTACTCTAATAAATTAAATACTACCTGCTTGCTTACTACCATAGATAATAATAATACCATAGTAAGCAGGTAGTATTTATTTAGTAAGTACTAAGTACTAATTCCATGTAAGCTTACCAAAGCTGCAATCGACAAATATCGAAACTATATCGATCATTAATAATTATACGTATAGGTACCTAGTACCTACTGCTTGCTTTAAAAAAAGTTATTGAAAAATAAACTTTTTACAGCCTTTTTACAATTTCCTATCCCCAGTGATTTTTCCAAAGGTCCAAAGTTACAATATCCAATTAACGAAACTACTCTACTAACGATCATAATTATACGTATTATGCTTAAAAAGTTATTAGGAACAAATTAGATAGTTTTCTTATTTATTTTGGCTGTACCTGTATCTATCAGGGTAAATAAATTACTTCAAAATTGCCTTTTAACACTTTGACTGCTGAAAACGCACGGTATGAGTTTTCTACAAGTGACTAATATGCGTAAATCCACACTAGCGCAGCGGCTGAGAAAATACAGATCTTTGTGACTCAGCAGAGCTGTAATATTTTTCGAACGAAACGCATGTGCGCTCTACACAGCGGTTGTGTTGCGCCGCACATGCGTTTCGTTCGAATCAGTGTTAGCAATAACATTTCCATTAAAAAAACCACTGGGCTTTTAATTATGGCAAGCTCTACCTCAACGCCACGAACCAACTGCGTTGTTCGACGAATATTGGCAACTCTGCGTCGTCGTCGCGTCGTCGCGTAGATATCCCGCAATAACGTTATTAAAATCAACTTCACGGAACACTACGTGATCCAAATAATCGAGATCTGCTTTATTTTCATTGACATTATTACAACTTGTGTTGAAATTTTACACAAAATAAAATTTTGTGTTAAATAGTCACTGTTTTGTCTGTTTTTTTATCCCTACTTCTCCATACACTCACATGGGGTTATTCCTTTTCCTTCTTACACAAAAAACTTTTATTATAATGTATCTTTTGTTATAGGTAGTATATTAATTATAATAAATAAGTAAATAACATTATAACGATATTCAAGTGTATCGTCGCCAGACAGTGTCCAGTCCAGAGTCCTGGCAACATTGTACAATTATGTACACTTGCTCTGTTCTAAATCATTTACCAATATTCTTGAAATTTCTACTAAAATGATAAGTAGAGTTAACGGTAGTTTTAAACAGGTTATAGGTATGATAATTCCGCAATTCGGGTCCAATTCTGCTAAACTAATCGCTTTACTATGACAATGGTATCGTAGCAGAATCGCCATCCATCATGTTTTGGTTATATATAAACTACAAAACATTATGGAGGGATTTAAAATATCATGGGCTAAATGGAGGTGCCAAGGTCAGGCAGAATTAATCGGTGCATTATAAAGGTTAGGTGTGGACTAGTCGACTCCACCCACAGCGCCACGTCTTAACACTTTGACTGCGGTTTTTTTTTCGACGTCTGCGA
This sequence comes from Eupithecia abbreviata, assembly GCA_943735965.1. Lineage (NCBI taxonomy): Eukaryota > Metazoa > Arthropoda > Insecta > Lepidoptera > Geometridae > Eupithecia > Eupithecia abbreviata. The sequence goes on from OX030995.1 coordinate 1,325,988, forward strand.
TATTTTTTTTTACCTAAAAAATTCGTTCTGCCGCTCTACACAGCGGTTGTGTTGCGCCGCACATGCGTTTCGTTCAAAAATATTACAACTATGCTGAGTCACACAGATCTGTATTTTCTCAGCCGCTGCGCTAGTGTGGATTTACGCATATTAGTCATTTGTAGAAAACTCATACCGTGCGTTTTCAGCACTCAAAGTGTTAAGTCAACAACGGTTCAGATGAGATTATTTTTAACTACCTAGCTGTAGGCTGTAGATAGATGCAGCAAATAAAACCTAGATAAAAGCGGCACGTAGGTAATCTAGCTAGCTGTACCTATGCCGCGTAAAACTAGCAATATTACCTACTACCGACCTATTAAATAAAACGTTAATAGCTACTTAGTATAAATAGGTCAGTTACAAATGAACTAGCCAATTGGTGCAGTAAAAGTTCTCATATAATATTGAAGAGACATCATTCGAAGTAAATGGTCCCGGCCATTGCACGAATGACGTAAACATGCAACTTTGTACCATAAGCGTAGTAGTAATAAATAATAATAGAGTGCACGAAGCGGCAACGTCGCGGCCGCGGCCAGGCGGAGCGGCAACAGCGCCTCGATCGATCGAGCTTGGCAGGTTTATCTCTGTTGGGTGATGTTTCTGAACTTTGCGATGTTCCTATCCTACATCTATATACCTACAACATATGTATAGTATATATATGTAGGTACCAGGTACATGCTTAAACCTACATCTCATTAACAGATTTCATTAATGAAATTGCTTGTAATAGCCGCGTATAAATCCAAATCTGACTACCTAAATAACACTTTGATGAGGTTAATGACAAGAAGGTGCTAGGCTAGATAATCGATTTGGTTTTAATTGCGTTCGTTCGTTGTAAATGGGTATTTGAATCTAGGCTAGGGCTGGGCCTACATTTCGAATTGTGGCAATTAATTTGACATTTTCTGGACCTAATAATGTATGTAGGGTACCTATCTAACCTAGGTATTACCTTACCTTATCTAGACACTGCGAAACTAGAAAGCTGAACTCTTTCTAATGCTGCATGAAAATAAAAACGAACGGGCGTGCGTTGGCGATAGCTGTTAGGTCAGTTATCCAGGTTGTAATAAAATAGAATTTCATAGCTCATTTTAGCACTTAAACGACCAAGAAGCATTTACAAAATAAATAAAAGCTTGCATGCTTCTCATAGCTGGTCAAAGCACTGCAGTTATGCTTGTCAACTCGCACAGATTAGTTTTTGGTTAAAAAATTACATATATATTTTTTTTAAACACTACTAGTGCGCCCCGCGGTTTCACCCGCGTGGTGATAGATATTTTGGATAATTACTATTATATCTTTATGAGTTGTACCCTATGTGTTATTCTGCTATATTATTGTGAAGTTTAATCAAAATCCATTCAGTAGTTTTTGCGTGAAAGAGCAACAAACATCCTCACAAACTTTCGCGTTTGTAATATTAGTAGGATTCCTCTGCTGTGACAGCAGCGTGTTTTTCCTCTATGCCTATTGCCTACATATACATACATACCACCTACATTGGTTTAGTTAGTGTCACTAAAAATATTCTCAGCAAAGTTATAAATGGTAGGTACCTACAATGTGAGTAGTGGCAACACTGTAGGTAGAATAGCAATGCACAAACAAACACATGCATCATCTATATTATCAGAATATTACTACGGCAGCATTTATTACCATTTACACGTGTCAATTGAATATGCTGTATGGCGGAAAATAGAACTCATTATTTTGTGATTGGATAAGCTTGAAATTTAAATATCGTTTATGAATAGGTATTGAATAAAACTAAAGTCATATAAAACGGGATATTTATGATTGATTTTTGAGTTTATGGGTACATGGGAAGGGTACGGGTTCAAGTCCGAAATTGATACATTTTTGGAATATTATTAATTATCATGGTTATTAACACAAACCAGTAGTAGTGGTAATGTTCGTAGCAAAAGACAAAAAATGAGGGTAGATCGTTATGTCTGCCATTAAAAACTTACTAGCACGCACGCTGTGCCTTCACTTATTCCGCGATCATGGCGCATGGAACTGTGCCGAGATATTGGAAAATTCAAAAATCAAACTTTATAGGTATACTATAATATATATCCCGTTATAATGACTGTTTAGCATAGGAAATAATGAGAACTTGCATATTAGCAAGAAGTTGCGACTTCGTTGGTCCAGACAAACTTGACGTCCTTATTTTCCAAAGGAAGACGATATACATATAATAGCTAAGCAAGTATACAAGTTAAATTAAATCTGAAACCTTTACTTACTCAAAAATGACTCCATTGAAAAAAAAAACATGAAGAATTTCATAATTAAATTGTAGAACAACTTTTTCCCTAGAGCGACTTTCAAAGTTTAAACTTTACAGACTTGCCAGCAGCGGCCACACCCAAGAAACAAAGTCATGACAGTCAACCGCCGCCGCCGACTCATGTTGCCCAGTTTCCCATAAAAACATTCCGAGAACAACACAAAAACAAGAAAATAACGAGGCCATTGTCTACAAACTATCAATTTTAGTCATTATCGCCGAAATTGCAAACTTTCGAACCAGTTATAACCGAAAATGCACCACGAACGACCAATTACGGACCTGCGAGACCAAAACCAATAAACCAGTTTGCAATTAACTTAAAAATCCGTTATAGAATACCGACTTACCTAATTATGGATCACATACCTACGTACAAAGTCAGTATGTAGGTATAAAAGGCACCTACCTTCTCGGTTTACTTTACGGCGCAAAACAAGAAATTCGAATTTTACTCGTGCACGCACGAAATGGCAACGCCGCGTCACGGAATATGGAATAGTGCTAACACTCGTGAGGGTTGGCGGTGTGGCAACGCCGCGCGCCGCAACTCCCGTCTCCAAGTAGAGAAAATCAGCTGTTTATATGCTATAATTTATAAACCTGCGTTGGAAGGATGTGTTTTATTTTTAAAGTTGTATTTTTATAGCTCTGGCTTGGTTATTACTTTGTAAATGCACAGAGTAGGATTTATAATGCAGCCTGAAGGTCTATTTCATTCCTTACAGCCAAGATAGAACAGCAGTATTCACGTAACCCAACCATTTTAACTTGCTCCAGTTCTGACGAATCGATAGCGCTGGCTCCGCAAATATCAACCGCAAATAACCGCAGGAGATTAATTAAATTCGAAATTCAAATATATTTTGCAATTTATGTTGTTTGTGGTTTACGATTATCTACACGATATCTACCTCGCGCTAACGAAATAATTATTGCTACGAATAACCCGTGCACTACACTATATAGAATAAGCACGACTATGAATTGTGTCCTAATTTTGGACAGGTGAGTGAATGACAGAATGAAGTATTTCTATAGTATATAAGTAATTGACCAATTACTTTTGACAGATAGAATGCATATCTGTCGCCAACTTCATATTCTCTTTGTCTGTCGCCTCGAAAAATATGGAGAAGATTATTCTAGATTATTTTTCCGTGGAAAAGTAAAAACAAATTAAAAAGTATAAATTAAAAATATAATTTACCACATTAATTATTTCCTTGTGAAATGACGTGAAGAAGCATGGATTAAGGTTTGCTTTTTTTTATAGAAAAAAATAGATTTACAAAATCTATTAGTACTTCTTTATAAACAAAATCGAATCGGTTAAGCACATCATGACATTTGATTGTCAGTCGAACTACCAAAACTATGATAATTCGTAAGTTAACAAGTTAAGAAACTTAACTGGTTAAGTACCTAACCTATAAACTTTTACCTTAATCTTACCTAAAAGCCAGCAGACTCAAAAGGTCAAGATGAGGCGCTTTGTTAGTTAACACATTGAGTGCTGAAAACGCACGGTATGAGTTTTCTACAAGTGACTAATATCCGTAAATCCACACTAGCGCAGCGGCTGAGAAGATACAGATCTTTGTGACTTAGCAGAGCTGTAATATTTTTCGAACGAAACGCATGTGCGGCGCAAGACAACCGCTGGCTGTGTAGAGCGGCAACACAAATTTTTTAGGTAAAAAAAAAGATCGCAGTCGTCGAAAAAAAAACCGCAGTCAAAGTGTTAACGAATTTACTCATATTCCCACAATCGATCCATGTTAATTCTCTTTGTATTTCCCTCATTATCAAACACACTCAAATCATTCCTATCTAAAGAACCAAGCTGGAATGACGAGATCGCCAGCCTTATCTACAAATAGTTTTTATCGAGGTCAGGTCAACGGACCTAGGCTAGCTCTTGACGTCACTCAGGTACCTATTCGAGTTCATGCCGGACGATAATAAAGGAAATCAATAGTCGCTTCCAATAGCATTGTTTTCATAGTCCGTCTGTTCTGTGGGAATACGTATCAGGTTGGCTTATAGAGTACCAACACGCTGAAGTCGCAGCACAGGGGTTGTATCATTCAATAATCATCAACATCAGCCTACGTTAGTCCACTGCTGGACATAGGCCTCCCCTAATGAGCGCCATAGCGCCCTGTCATCAACTTGACGCATGCAGCATCTACCTGGTCGGGGGGCGTCCTACACTACGTTTACCGAGTCATGGTTTCCACTCATACGTCTCCTTACGTTTACTCCAACGGTTTTTGGTTCTTCGCAAGAGATGGCCGGCCCACTGCCACTACAGCTTGCTACTTCTAAGAGCTATATCGGTAACGTTGGTTCTCTGTCGGATGTATTCGTTACGAATCCTACCTATAGTTTTTAGACAACTACTGAAAACTATAAATCACAATATTATTAACGCAAAATTTTGAATACATGGATATTTGTTACTCTTCCACACAAAAACTACTGAACGGTTCGGACTGAAATTTTGCATAAAGGTAGTTCAGGCCCGGGATAAAACGTAGGCAACATACTTTTCCACAAATCAGTTCCCATGGAATAGAAATAACCTTAAAACGTTTCCATAGAAACAACGCGTGCGAAGCGGGCTAAAGTAGTAAATCATATTATTTTCAGAAGACAAAACAATATTTCCTTCATGATACCAGCCCGAGGCCTTTGCATTTACCACAAAGGCCTCCCCATACGCCACAAATAGCGGTCCTGAGTAGAATCACCTTGCTATAAAAGAAAGTTTATCGAACTTACCAGAATCGAACACGCAACGAAACCTAACAATCTATCGCAGCTATTAAATATTCATCAAGCTGTCGACAATGACTCACGAAAGCCACGGAACGTCGTTCGTAGCTACGTGGGGCATGTCACATAGAAATTCAGATGGTAGGTAAGCTAGGTCTTATCGCTTTTATCTACTTACGTACATTTTGAGGACACAGCAAATTAATCTAGACAGTTTTGCCCAAAAGGCTCTCTTAGCTGCTTATAGCTTGTCCGATAAGAAGAAAAATAATCATGACGTCTTTTCAGAGAAAGATTTTATGGACAATGTCCTAGCTTCACGATCTCACATCACAAGTTAGGATGTTTAGATGTCTAGATGTTTGGTACCTCTTAACGACAAAACTACTAAAAGGATCGGGCTGAAAGTTTACATACAGGTAGTTCTAGGTCTGGAATAAAATAATGGCTACTTATTATCCATAAGGCACGAGAACAGATACAGAAGATGAAAGAGGTATTTTCTAAGCGTTATCGGCCGCCCATTGTACTTGTCTCATGTAATGTTCTTATCTTGACAATAAATATTTTTGTATATTATCGTATCATTATCACTGTACAGAATAATCTAAACACTCAGATTTACATCAGCTGACCGAAATACAAGACATGCATTTTTACAGAATGAATCATGAGTAGCGCTTCGAAAATATATGAAAACTGATTAATTACCTACAGTGGGTTCTGTAGGTATTTATTTATTTACTGTACGTTTGGAATTCCAAAAGTACAGTTCACAAACTACAGATCTACCTATTTACTGTACGCTTGGAAATCCAAACGTAAAGTAAATAGGTAGTTCTGTAAATAGCAAATTAAATCCATTTGGATTACCTACGGATAATGGATATCGGAAATCGGATCACGGATTGACGTATTATTACCTACAAAACAGAAAAGATAGCGTATCACAGTTTTGTGTTTTATTGTTTAATGTTGTAAATTGACACTGAATACGTCTGTACTGTAATTTTAGACTCGGGGTGTAATGGGGGCTTCAACATCTCGTCTCCCAAGCCAACCAAACCTGCACGTGGTACACCCTGCTAGATAACGAACTAGGCTCGGGTGAAAATATCAAATAATCTTCATAAATTGATAACTCAGATAATCTTAAATAGGAAATAAATTCTTTAACAGGAGTAACCTATAAGTAATCAAAGTTTGTTTTACATTATGTCCTTTTTTCCCAGCAGCTTTTTATACTCAAAAGTTTTTACGGAGTAATTATAAATTATGGTGCTGCTTCTAGAAGTGTACATAATTCATAATAAAATTCATTATAATTATTTACATGGCCTAACAGTTAAAAACCAAAACGTGCAATATTCAGAAACCAAAGCCACATTGTGTTATTTTTGTTTGCTTGAATTTTAATTCATATTTTTAATGCTGATATATATTCCGGAAACTGGATATTCCAGATTTCTTTGTCAGCTGCCTCAGCATTTATTTTGCGTTTTTCCTTAATTATAAATAATAATTATAAGTAATATATAGTTCTGTCTGTCGGAGTTACGCAAGTATTGCACACAGAAGAGAAGCCCCAGCATAAAGACTAGTTACAATGTAGCTCTGAATAGTAGCGACATTGTATGCCATACTCTTGGCACTGCTGCTCCATTCCGATGCATGTCAGGTATTCGAATAGCATCTGCCGTTTACCCTAGTGTCAACACGGAGAGCATTTTATTGAAATTAGATGTCTTATAATGAAAGTTTTACAAGCTTTCCATATAATTTAGTCTTTATTTTCAAAGACGCTAAGCTTTTATTGTTTTTTTTTTCAAAAAATTTATAGAGTGTATACTAACAGTGTTGGTTCAATACTCAATGATTTATTGCTTACATGTGAACAAAAGTTCTTAAAAAAAGTTCGGTTTGTAGTTGGAGATTTTTACCACTGTTTTTAAAATTAAAAACTCGAATAACATGAAATAGGTACCTACATAATTATTTATTTGGTTCCTCTAATGTAAAAATTATTTTGAAAACAAAAATACTATTATTAATTACTTCCAATCCAACACAAATAATATTCGTAACCCGCTTGGGTGTAAGCTAAGCGTAAGTAATGAAAACGTCAAACTACGATAGTTTTTATAGTAGGTAAAATAGGTGATTAAAAGAACTTAACAAGTGAAGTTCAATCGCTATTATATAGATTTCATTAGTAGAAGATATAAGAACCCACCCACCACATCCCAGCTCAAGTTTTTGCTTGTTATCCTCTAAAAAGAATGAGGCTCTGCCAGCGAAGTAGGGATGGGAAGGCATTTTAGTGTTGTGCATCGATTTAAATGGATTTTCTGAAACTTGCGAGCTACCGAATGGATTAGACTACCTTGTATAATTATCTTCTACTAATGGAACTATGAAATATAATACGTAGGTATAGATTATAAGTTACGTTTTTTGGAACGAAAGCTGCTAAGAGCAGGAAGGTCCTATACCATATCTTATTAGGACGTGTACTGTACATCTAAATGCTATTGAATGTACCTGCATAGCTGCGTACCTCTTGTATGCAGAAATATACACAGAAAAAATGTTAACACTTTGAGTGCTGAAAACGCACGGTATGAGTTTTCTACAAGTGACTAATATGCGTAAATCCACACTAGCGCAGCGGCTGAGAAAATACAGATCTTTGTGACTCAGCAGAGCTGTAATATTTTTCGAACGAAACGCATGTGCGGCGCAACACAACCGCTGTGTAGAGCGGCAGCACGAATTTTTTAGGTAAAAAAAAAGATCGCAGTCGTCGAAAAAAAACCGCAGTCAAAGTGTTAAAATAATAATTTCTCTTCTTGAAGAGAATTTCCCGGAACAACCTAATCCTGATCTATTCCGCGTTATTATTTGGGAGCGAAAGAGGCAGGATTATCCCCTCATTGGTGACAGGTAATTTTATGATTACTTTTTACAGAAGAGTAATTAACAGTAAGACCTTTTTCTATTCACCTTATTTATGGTATTTCTGTCTGAGCAATAAAGCGTTCCTGTTTTGTTTTTGTTAGCAGTGCCAAACCACTGGGTAATTTCTAAAAAGTAAAATAATATTATCGAAAATTGTACTGACTACTGACTACCTCGGTACACAATAGTCAAAGTAGTTTTTTTTAACGATATTATTAAATTTCGTTCCTATATTCATTAATTTGTAGACAGAGAAAGCTTTGGATTTAAGCCCTACAACCATAGTTGGTACTGTCTTTATAGGAAAACTCTGAAAACGTGTTATAAATAAAATAAAAAGTTTATTTATTCAGACAGGTTGTCCACATACATACAAATTACAAAAATAAAACATAAGACCTTAAATTAAATTAAATTAAAATAAATTAAGTTATGGTTGAGTTACCTAGACCTTACATTTGGCCGAGTTATAACGACCTTTGACTTTCATAAACATTAACAAGCTGTCAAATCTGTCATGGCAGAAGTGACTCTCCCAAAATGTAACTGTACCATTAAATTTTCTGCTTTAGACAGTGCGTCAATAAGTGTTTTTCTAAATAAACAATTTATTTCAAAGTACAACTTTTATATTTTTGAGTTGGCCAGCGCAGCACGCCACGCTAACCTAACAGCCTTATCACACTGGCGATTTGCCAGCGATTTTAAAGCGATGCGACGACGACGACGCAACTAGCACGCTGCGACGAGACGCAGCGATTTTGAACAATTGCGTCGTCGTCGTGCAGGCGTTAATCGCGCGGCGTGTCGCGTCTTTTAGTCGCTGCGTCGTCGTGGCATCGTCATATCATCGCATTGAAATCGCTGGCAAATCGCCAGTGTAATAATAAGGCTGTAACATAGGCCCTAACCGTAATTATCCATACTATAATATTATAAATTCAAAAGGAGCTCTGCCTGTCTGTTACCTTTTTACGCATACGGTATCAGGTAGGTACTTTTTTTATATCGGTAAAGTGCACGCTAAGCCGCCGACAGAAGCTAGTATCTTAAAAAAACATACCTATGTAAAGGCAGGCAAGTCACATGAGAATAAAGTTATGTTATTTCTATACCACGGGAACTGATTTATGGGATAAAAATTAGTCTATGTTTGATTCTAGGCTTAGAACTACCTTTCTGCAATATTTCAGCCCGATCCGTTCAGGAGTTTTGGCGTGAAGTAACAAATGTCGGAACATCCAAACTTTCTCATTAATATTAGTGTAACTAGAATCTATATCAGTCTATTGACATAAACAAAGGCAGTCTATAGTCTATGAATCTTCCTCGTTTCTCGCCAACCTTGACTCGGCGGCGGCGTCACGGCCGTCGAATAAATAAGAATGGTGGCGCAACATTTGGCAATTACCGGGCGCGTCCGGTTGGAACCGGCTGTGCTTGAATCGAAGTGGGCACAGAAAGATTGCTGGTATAATGTTTTCGAAGACAAAATTATTCTTTATTGTACACAAAAAAACATCAAAATAACTTAATTAAATAAGATATGTATGTACATAGGCGAGCTTAATCCTGTCGCACTAGCGAATAACGCGATGTTCTAGGCCCAACGCAATGGCATCAAAAATCTATAATAATATACCCAATAACCTAAAAAGTGGGGGAAAAAGATAAAATATTTGAAACCAGATAAAAAATTAGTTAAGTAAATAACTTTTACATTAATGCTTTAATGACTTAAATGACTTCTAACGACTTATCAGTTATTATCACACTAATATTATAATTAATGCTAAAGTGGATGGATGTTTGTTACATCTTCATGCCAAAACTACTGAACGGATCGTGTTAAAACTGCATATATACAGGTAGTTCCAGGCCCGGATTAAAACATAGGCTACTTTTTATCCTATAAATAAATGTAAAAATCCCATGGGATAGAAATAACCTAAAACGTTTCCATAGAAACAACAAGTTCGAAGCCGCGGGCAGAAACTAGTGTATAATATTATTATTATATTTGTGATGGCTAGGTCTGACTCGCTCTTGACTATTTTCTAACAACCTATTACCATAGACGTCTTAGGAACGTGAGCCTCATTTTGAAGACGCATGTTTCGGCACAGTCACCTTTTGTTCATGATTGTACGTTCGTGCGACTGCGTAAGCATTTCTAAACATAACTCTGACAATAGCAGGTTTTGCACGAAACAGCTAAAGCCGCGTTGACACGATCAGAGCCAGCTCGGACCGAGTGAACTCGGATACCTACTCGGACGCAACTCGGATTGTAGCAACCTCTCGCCGTCGTCGACCGAGTGGGCTCGGATTAGAGGTTGCTACAATCCGAGTTGCGTCCGAGTAGGTATCCGAGTTCACTCGGTCCGAGCTGGCTCTGATCGTGTCAACGCGGCTTAAGGGCATAGAGGAAAAACATCTGCTGTCGTAGCAGGGGGATAGTGACGTTCAAATTTTTTTTTGATTTTGTAATCAAATACGAATATACATACATATGTGCGAGTTGATAAGTATATTACTTCAGTGCTTAGCACAAGTGCATGTATACGAATAGGAAATTAAGACCAATTTGTCGAAACTCAAAAATTCACCTTGTAAAGTGGAAGAACAATTAATTACTCGGAGCCAGATAGATAACTTGGCAATACAGGTCATCGACCTATCTTTTTAACACTTTGACTGCTGAAATCACACGGTATGTGTTTTCTACAAGTGACTAATATGCGTAAATCCACACTAGCGCAGCGGCTGAGAAAATACAGATCTTTGTGACTCACACACACAGAAACGCATGTGCGGCGCAACACAACCGCTGTGTAGAGCGGCAGCACGAATTTTTTAGGTTAAAAAAAAGATCGCAGCCGTCGAAAAAAAATCGCAGTAAGTGTTAATAAAATCAAAACAGGGCACAACTTTAAATTTTGCATTTTATAGGGATGTATACAATTCTTTAGACTCGAATTTAAATGCTTTTGCGATTTCGTGGAGAAGATGAACTATCAGTATTGCCAACTTTTTTGGCGCGTACTATAGAAAAGAAGCAGGATTCAAGTGTCCAAGCAAAAAACAAAGAGCATACAAGAAAACAATAGTATCCAGGCGCAATCTTATAATACCAGCAATCAAAACCGTAGGTGCCTGCGGTATGCTAGACAACTAACTGACCTCGAGCGAGGTAATTACTACTGTCATCTATGAATAATGACTTACCTACATTACCTACCACCTACCTCACCTCAACAGACTTTAATGGTCCACGGCTGGATGCAAACCTCCTGAAACGCATTGGCTTTTATCTCATGGGGGGGTGTTGGCCACGGGTTAAGCTCGCCTTTGTAAATGTCCATTATTCATGTACGTATCTTGTGTGTGCAATTAACATTTTAATAAAATTACATACAGATAGATATATTTTTTGTTATACACAGAAAATACCAAGAGAACAAATATTTGCAGACCAGTTTGAGTAAAAACATTTGTCCGATGGCGGCGGCGGGCATCTCCTGCGTCGCAGGTTGACTTTCACCCGCTGGGCCACAGAGGTCATCAAACAACGCTAATGCACATAAAATAAAACATTACACACAACAAATACACAACAAATAAGACTTCAATAAGCGATTGTATTCCTCAAGGCTATTCTAGAGTTCAATGGTCAATGTTTTGTTATTGCGCGGTTAGGTTATTTTCTGAGGTTTCTAGAAAATTCTATTCAGTTTGCTGAGGAGCTTGGATTCACAATTTAAAATGAATAATCCAAACGTTTTTTTGGATGGATGTACAGTACGACTTAGTTATATGTTTGTTCCTGCTTCACGTCAAAATTACCTGATACTTTAGATTTAGGCTCTAGACAGACGGACCGCATTTCAACTGCAATCCAACCGCAAATTGCAGTTGACACGACTGCAATAGAACTGTAATCGGACTGCGCGGTTGGTTTGCAGTTCTATTGCAATTTTATTGTTCTATTGCAGTTGAAATGCGGTCCGTCTGTCTAGAGTCTAGACAGACGGACCGCATTTCAACTGCAATAGAACTGCAAACCAACCGCGCAGTCCGATTACAGTTCTATTGCAGTCGTGTCAACTGCAATTTTAACCCCGATCCGTTTAGACTAAGACTCTAGAGCCTTAGTCTAAACGGATCGGGGTTGAAATTTGGCACGGATATCGGTGGGTCCTGGAATAACTAGGAAATTACGAAGTATGTGTGGGGTCAGTGTTTTTTTTTTATCTACTTTGTCTGACATTTCTCAGATAAGTGACATTTATTTATTTTAAGAAATAAATATTAATTGTACTATAGCTACACAAACTTCAACAGTTTCCATAGAAACTAAAATAAAATAAATAAATAATGCTGGGAGAACACTAGATGCCAGATAGCCAGGCAATACAGGTCGTTGACCTATCTCCTTCACAACAGCAAAATGGGGCAAAACTTAACATTTTGCATTTTTAGGGTTATAAATCTCTCTTTGTAAATGTATTATTAATGCATAAAATTATAAACCAATGTTATTTTTAATATAGACGTTGTCAATACTAAATGTTACACACACACAATTCATATATATTTTTGACCATGTTTTATTTTATGTAATCTGGCTCTTAACCATCAAAATTAGTCATTAATTAATTAAAATCACCGGTTTAAAATTATACTGGTATTTTCGAACATTAAAATACGTGCATTCATTAACGTAAAAGACAGTAGGTTTTCCCAATATTTATTTTTTTGCATTATACTAACATAGGTACCTACTAAAGATTGATTTATCGGCAGTATCGGCAGTAGTAGTTTTAAGAGAGAATGTTATCTTACGTTCCGTTAACACTTTGACTGCGGTTTTTTTTTCGACGACTGCGATCTTTTTTTAACCTAAAAAACTCGTGCTGCCGCTCTACACAGTGGTTGTGTTGCGCCGCACATGCGTTTCGTTCGAAAAATATTACGGCTGTGCTGAGTCACAAAGATCTGTATTTTCTCAGCCGCTGCGCTAGTGTGGATTTACGCATATTAGTCACTTGTAGAAAACACATACCGTGTGATTTCAGCACTCAAAGTGTTAAGAGAGAATGATCTTATCGTCTTACAAAATCTTACGTTCCGTTAAATGATAATGAACTACGCAACATCAAAATATAAAAATGCGACGAAAATAAACAATTAACGTCCCAATTCCATTGAAAAGTCAATTGAGGAACTAATTAATTCAATAGCGCATTGAGTTATTCAAATCGAACCGTTATGCGAAATTATACAATACCTTATCGATTATTTTAGAATTTTTGTGGACGATACCAAAACCAAGGTACCAACTGAAAATTGAATATCGAATTCGACCATGGCGCGTTTCTAACCAGCCAGTTATGAACAGTTTTTCTGAAAGCAGTTCTTTGAGGAAAGAGTTCTTATCAAGAGCGTTACTAAATAAAACCTACTTGGTGCAATACCATACCAATACCTAATCTAGAAACGTAGCCACTTGAAACCTACTGCAGTGAAATAATAAGGAAGTGACACGTGTTTGTTATTGTTAATGGCGCAATCGTTGTGCTACTTATACCTTTAGTAGTTTCTGCCCGCGGCTTCGCACGCTTTGTGTCTATGAAAAGGTTTTAAGGTTATTTCTAACCCATGGGAACTGATTTATGGGATAAAAGGAGTATATATTATATTCCAGGCCAGGCAATTTCAGCCCGATCCGTTTAGTAGTTTTGGCGTGAGTTAGAAATCCAAATTTATGTATTAATAAAATTAGTGTGACTAGTGTTTACCCACGGTTTTGTTAACATAAAGAAATCGTGGTGCCTATAACTCCGTAAGTCCATACAGACTTAATTTTTTTGTGTGGTCTTTTCTTTTTTGCGGCGGCGCGGCGTCGAGTTACAGAAATTATTGTCAGCATTATGAAATCTCTTATCGTAAAGTAAAGCAAATTCTAACAGTGTAGTAAATTAGAGTGATTTCTTGGTTAAGTAGTTTTTTTTATAAACCCAGGTTAAGTTGTGTAATTATCAAACAATCTCTACTAACAGTCATGGTTCGTCTCGTGGATAATATTTATCCTCTAAATTCAATTGATTTATTTAATCATCATCAGCCTATAGCAGTCCACTTCTGGACATAGGCCTCCCCAATGAGCACCATAGCGCCCTGTCTTCAGCTTGCCGCATCCAGCATGTACCTGCAGTCTTTTGCAGATAGTCATCCCACCTGGTCGGAGGACGTCCTACACTACGTTCAACGAGTCGTGGTCTCCACTCAAGAACACGTTTGCAAGCATTCCATTTATTTCAGCTTCACAATAATGTATGTTACCGCCATAGTTACAAAAAGTAAAAGTTATAAAAAATATAAAAGGTTTTTCTCGGAACAAGGATGGGATGGAAGGGTCTTCAGCGGTTCGCCAGGGATGAAAGGAAGGATTTGGGTTCCAGGAAACAGGAGCACTTCGTAGGAAACTGGAAGAAAGGTTTAGTGTTAGTGTTTTGTTTTAGTTTTTTTTTGTCATTTCGTTTGTTTCCGCAAAAATATTCCCGCAAATCCTAATAATAAACGCAGTTTTATCATACAATGTATAGGTAGGTCCAATTTCACCGATGCAATTAAACGCGTTCATAAACTCAGTTTAGCGCTTTAACACTTTGACTGCGAACTTTTTTCGAAGATTACGATCTTTTTTTTAACCTAAGCCATTCGTGCTGCCGCTCTACACAGCGGTTGTGTTGCGCCGCACATGCGTTTCGTTCGAAAAACATTACGGCTGTGCTGAGTCACACAGATCTGTATTTTCTCAGCCGCTGCGCTAGTGTGGATTTACGCATATTAGTCACTTATAGAAAAAACATACGGTGTGATTTCATCACTCGAAGTGTTAAACAATATTCGACTACGATAAAGTCATGTCACATAATAGGTACTTATGAATTTGAACTCGATCAAGCTGAACTTAACTTTGGCAGCAAACTGTGAAATTGGACCTAAAGATACAGACTAATAAATCTATACTAATATTATAAAGAGGAAAGGTTTGATTTGTTGTTTGTTAGTTTGTATCGAATAGGCTCCGAAACTACTGGACCGATTTGAAAAATTATTTCATCGTTGGGAAGCTACACTAAGCGCGGTGAACATAGGCTATATTAAAATTTAGAAATGTGAAATTTGTATTTAACGCAGGTGAAACCGCGAGAAACAGCTAGTATAATATAAATCGGCAATCTTTTCGATTGTAAAAGGGACGTAAGGCTACAAACAAAATATTTTTGGCCAGGGTTAAAAAAAAAATAACGGTGAGTAATTATTTATACCAAGGTTCCGCAAAACTTCACGCCTGTTTTCATTCTAGATAACCTTACTCTTGATCTCGGGTAATTGCTAGATTGTACAGTGGAAATACCAGAGCTTATTAAATACTGCATGTAGCTATAGCGATTACAGGTCGACAGGGGACCTCGTTATTTTGGGATCAAAGTAGAATACCTGAAGGCGGCGCGGCGCGGCGGCGGCGGTGGGCGGCGGCCATTTGCAACTAGAATGATGCCTACCAATGCCAACATTGAATTGCAGTGAACAAAAGCACCCTGCTACACATTTGATTCTCTTTCAACAGACAGGTGGTTATCTGAGGCCTTTGTCCAGCAGTGGACTAGTAAAGTTGAGCAACAGCTAAGCATCACACGCTGGATCAGCTTGAATAGTAAATGCATGCGCATTGCACGTATAGATTGTCGTCAAAATAGGTAAATTTTATGCAAGGTTCTTTTGTAAATAGACACTTTCACTTCTTCCACCAATGGACAAAAATTTGAAGTGAACAAGTGAAGTATATATTATTTGATAATAATGAAAAGTATAAATTTGACTTTGATTTCCCACAAACCTGCAGCTAAAATTCTAAGATTAAGAGGTTAAAAACGAAAGGGTGGTTTTTAACCTCTTAATCTTAGATTTTTAGCCCAACGCAGACTGCTGAACAGAGGCCTCCCTCACAGCCACAAATCGTTACCGCCAGTCCACGCCCTCAAAAAAACCTTAACCGACTCAGTACTTTTGATCCACCGGAAATGAATCACTCTGTATAAAAGTAACTATAAACATTCTCTTTGCGTTCTCAAGCGGCTAAAGCTTTCAAAAACAGAGAATTTCACTTTTACAAACAAGATTCTAGTATTTTTCCGTATAACTTACCACCACGTCATGACTTTATGAGCCATACTACATTCTGCAGCTTCGCTTGTAGTACCTACCTTATTATTTTTTTAGACCCTAAAGAAGAGAGAGATATTTCTTTCCCAGGAATGAATCTATCGCTGCTGAATGTCAATAGGTAAATAAATAAATAAATAAATAAATAATGCTGGACAATCCACACAGCGTTATCTAGCCCCATGGTAAGCAGAGCTTGTGTTATGGGTACTAGATAACTGATATACATAATACAATACATTACATAGATAGATATTTTTTATTATACATAGAAAACAACCAGAACACCCGGAACAAATATCTGCAGATCGTAAACACAATTGTTCCGAGGCGGGAATCGAACCCGCAACCTCCTGCGTCGCAGGCTTCATACCTTCTTCGCCCACCGCGCCACATCCGTCGTATAGGTACGAGTAATAGTAATGTTGCGTATCATTTGTTGGAAGATTTCTCGTTGCGTACGTCTATTCCGGTTTCGACCCAGGAAATTAAGATTCGCCGTATACATTTTATGGGACCAGATCTGACACCGGCTCAATTTAATGGCTTCGAAGCGGATATGAGGGAACTGTGGTTGAATTAATGGAATATCTTATCTATTATTCCATTTCCATTTCAATAGTGTTTGGAGAAAGATCCCACCAACGTAGGTCGTACGCAAGTAAAAATGTATATACACAAATGTTCTTTGTGAAAATTGAGTTACCTCTATCATATTGAATAGAATAACATGTGTTGCCTTAATTAAAAAAAAAACATACAAGATACGAGACAAGACAGGGATATAATTTTAGCGCGATCCGTTCAGTACTTTTTTTGTGAATAAGTAAGAAACATCCATCCAAACTTTCGCATTTAAAATGATTCAACAAATAGTAACTACTAATAAAAACTAGTGCGGCACAATCGGCGGCCTTATCGCCGAAAACGATCTCTTCCATGCAACCTTAGCAACTTAATAAAACCGCAATTTTTCATGTCATTTCGTTAATCGAATCAACAAATATCTCTATATTAAACAAAAAGTCAACAACGTCAAATTTCGACTTTACCCTGCCACAAATAAAGAGGTTAATTCAAATTTGACGACCGATGTGGCGCGGTGGGCGAAGATCCGCCTGCGACGCAGGAGGTTGCGGGTTCGATTCCCGCCTCGGGGCAATTGTGTGTACGATCTGCAGATATTTGTTCCGGATGTTCTGCTCGTTTTCTATCTATAATAAAAAAATATCTATCTATGTAATGTAGGTATTGTATTATGTATATCAGTTATCTAGTACCCATAACACAAGCTCTGCTCACCATGGGGCAAGATAATGCTGTGTGAATTGTCCAGCATTATTTATTTATTTAATTCTTCGAAATTTTCCTTTCTCATTACTTGAGGACTATAAAAGAGAATGACTCCTTTTATTTCCTAGCCCATTCACTGAGGCCGCGTTCAATGTGAAAACCCGTTACCGTTATATTTCAGCGGCTGAACGGTCCAAACGGTAAATACGAAAGAAGCACAGGTTTCTAGAAGTTTCTACCTATTCGATGCGATTCTACTCTACGATAAATAAGAAAGAAGCACAGGTTTCTAGAAGTTTCTACCTATTCGATGCGATTCTACGATAAATACGAAAGAAGCACAGGTTTCTAGAAGTTTCTACCTATTCGATGCGATTCTACGATAAATACGAAAGAAGCACAGGTTTCTAGAAGTTTCTACCTATTCGATGCGATTCTACGATAAATACGAAAGAAGCACAGGTTTCTAGAAGTTTCTACCTATTCGATGCGATTCTACGATACAATTCGCATCGCAAAAATGTGCATGACATTTGAGAAGCCGCTCGAAATTGATATGTTACTTTTGAATTTAAATTTCGAATTCGTATCAACTATTTTAAAAACACGCGAATATGAAATGTTTTATTTGCAATTTGGATTTCGAATCCGATAAACAGTTTTTTCATTCTGATGCAACCTGGTGACGATTTAGATTTTTAGGAAATTGATATGAAGAATTAAACTGTAAATACTGTTTGTAATTTTATTATTCTATTATTGTAATCATACTAATATTATAAATGCGTAAGTTTGGATGTTTGTTACCTCTTCACGATAAAACTACTGAAAGAATCCGGCTGATATTTTGCAAACCTGCATTTGCTTGCCTGGAATAAAGCATACGTTACTTTTTATCCCATAAATCAGTTCCCATGGGATAGAAATGACAACGAAACAACAGCGGGCAGAAACTAGTTTTAGTAATAAATTATATAGGTACCTACCCTATAAATTATTATATTTTGTTTTAATTGTAAAGTAATAGAATGGAACTAAAAACGACGAGTTTGATTTTCGATACCTACGTTCCGTTAACTATTTTTACGGGGAAAGTCAACGTTTAGGCAAATATTTACAAACATTCTGTGGACGTGTAGAGTCGGTGTTCAAAAAGTTCCACGAAAAAAAGGTTCCACATCTCCCAGAGTTGCCAACCGAAAATAATTAACTTTTTAGTGTGTCACCGAGTCAAATGCGTCATCGACTCCTGCTGAGATAGCAGCGTGCATTCTACCGGAATAAAAAAATAAATATAAATAATGCTGGACAATTCACACAGCATTATCTAGCCCCATGGTAAGCAGAGCTTGTGTTATGGGTACTAGAGAACTGATATACATAATACAATATATTACATAGATAGATATTTTTTTTATTATACATAGAAAACGACCAGAACACCCGGAACAAATATCTGCAGATCATACACACAATTGTTCCGAGGCGGGAATCGAACCCGCAACCTCCTGCGTCGCAGGCGGACCTTCGCCCACCGCGCCACATCGGTCGTCAAATCAAAAATCGTCGAATAAAAAATACGTTTACTCTTCATTGAGGTATACGAATCTTTCAGCGGCCCTGTTTTACTATTGGTTTCGTGCCTGTTGTCTTTGTCTCTCTAAATCAACGTTACGTGAAAAAGAATAAATAAATAATGTAAATTTATTATATAACTTATTCCCAAGTTTAAAATATAGTTTTTAGTTGTGCCAGTACTAAATAAATGAACTATCACTACATTGTACGTATATAAAACAAAGTCGCTTTCCGCTGTCTGTCCTTATGTATGCTTAGATTTTTAAATACGCAACAGATTTTGATGCGGTTTTTTCTTAACAGATAGAGTGATACAATTTCCACGCGGACGAAGCCGCGGAACTCAGATAGTTTATTATATAAATTTAATTCCTAAGTTTGGGGGAGCAGTCTTCCGTTCTTAGTGATCAATTGTGTGATATGATAATTAAGGGGATTTCTTGGGGTTAGAAGAAATCGTTAGTCAAATCTAAGACAGTAAGACTGTTACTGGCGGATTGTTAGAAATATACTTGTGCCTGTACTTAATAAATAAATAAGAAGTAATAGGTAGTTTACCTGTGCATCGGCTGTGTCCGCTGAGTGTACTGAGCCATGTCTGGCGCGCTGTCATGGCGGGGGCATCCCCGGCGCTAGCTGCGCGCCCGCGCCATGCCGCACTCACAACACTACACAACACTGCACACCACACCACACCCTGCAACAATACAAACCAACATTATAAAAAACATATTTGTTTCATTTTATTCTTAGGGTTCCGTGCACAAAGGGTAAAACGGGACCCTATTACTAAGACTCCGCTTGTCCGTCCGTCCATCTGTCCGTCTGTCACCAGGCGGTATCTTATGAACCGTGCTAGTTAGACAGTTGAAATGTCCACAGATGTTGTATTTCTGTGGCCGCTATGACAACAAATACTAAAAAACAGAATAAAATAAATATTTAAGGGGGCTCCCATACAAAAAACGTGATTTGTTGCTCTTCCTTTTTTTCCGAAAAGACTAAACTCTCAGATAAGTTGCAGCTTTAAAACAGATGCTCAGGTTGGCTTAGTCATCAAGCGCCGAACTCTAAAGTGCAAGGGTCTTTTGGCAAAGCACGTGTATAGCACACACATACATTTTTGAAATTATACATACGTGACGTAAGCAAACTAGATCACTAGTAAAAACTCTTTTAAAAACTTAGGAAGGAAGTTACGGTTACGAAACTCCTTTGGTAAATACATCGAAGATGATGTATTCGAAATTCAAAAGTAGTGTTCATAGAACCACTGGCCACTTAGAATTTGTGAAAAGAGGTTCAAATGAATCTAGGTAGAAACAAGATTGGTTATGGAATTGCCGTTGTTATGTATTTCTGTTGCAACAGCTACGCAGAATTTAATTTTTTGGTTGATGTGGTAGAGTTGATTATTTTGAAGTCGAGCGGTGTACCTATGTGCATAATATGATATGTACGTACAGGCCCTGAATCGACTAGCAGGTCGAGAGCGTCCTACACAACGTTTGCCGAGTCGGGGGTCTCCGTTCAAGAACAGTTTTAGCCTTGGTTTAGCCAAGTTTAAGCTGTTGTCGGTTCTGCGGGCGATAACCTACCTAATAGCATAGCTTGCTACACTGCTTATTCTTAGAGCCATGTCAACTTTGGTTTTCGTTACCTACAGGCAAAAAGTCAAACTAAATACTTATTTCCATCAATATACGTCAGCCTAGGTATTTTAAAGAGGACTTTTAGGCCAGTGAGTCATAAATTCTCAGGCCTTTCTGACTCACTGATTTCCTGGCCTGGTCCCTGAGCAAATGAAGCTTAACGCTTTAACTGCGCAACCTCTGTACGACCCCCCTATGTTCGAACTTCTGGGGTCCGTTAACAAGCAGTGCTCGAATCACTTGTACGTCGTGGGCAATGAAAGTGTTAAAGGTCCTCAGTCACCTCAAGACCGTATTTTATATCGAATAGACTATTAAAATAGATATTTCTATCAGCCAAACAATAAACTGGAATTGACAACGGAAAGCGGAAATTGGATTACCTAACTATACACTAGCCAAACGCGATGTAGAATGTTTGTAAATAAACCGTCCATACTTAACCTAAAAATCACTCTGTTTCTGTGCTTTTTAATTTAAACGCTATTTACATTTATTGTCGAATTCAGATCCTGCTTTTAACACTTTGACTGCGATTTTTTTTCGACGACTGCGATCTTTTTTTTAACCTAAAAAATTCGTGCTGCCGCTCTACACAGCGGTTGTGTTGCGCCGCACATGCGTTTCGTTCGAAAAATATTACGGCTGTACTGAGTCACACAGATCTGTATTTTCTCAGCCGCTGCGCTAGTGTGGATTTACGCATATTAGTCACTTGTAGAAAACACATACCGTGTGATTTCAGCTGTCAAAATGTAATAAATATTGCTGACATTTGAAACTCGACGCCTAGCAAGTGGATTTTAGTTATTTGTGTTGTGGTTTAGTTACAAAAATTCTACATCGAGTTTAAAACTTTTAAAACTATCGTGATTATTAACATAAAAGTAATTTATCACGAGATTTTCGCAATGATTTGATTATCGATTTTTTTAATATTTCCGCACAGTTTCATGCACCAAAACTAACTCGCAGTGCCTCCAGTTATTCCGTCATGGCGCATTAAAAATATCCCGTTAGAATTGACTTGTGTACATCGTGCTTGGCTAGTGTATAGGTATACACTAGCCAAGCACTATATATATATATATTCTTTAGGTATACACTAGCCAAGCACTATATATATATATATATATATATAATATGTATGTATTCTTTACGAAATTAACAAAAGAGGTTCTGTATTTTTTTTTTTGGATGACATGACAAAGATACAGGCTACGCCCATGAGGTATGACATGATATGATACACATGCCTGTATTCGTTATCATACAATAGGTAGGTATTACGCAACCTGTCGACTGCGTAGGTATGCTTTATTTATAAAAGGAATCTCGTCGCTAAGCCTTACCAAATTCTCAGATTCCGCATGGCATTATAATTTCATAAAATTGTCGTTAGAATTAGAACTAAAGGTTAAGTTTTGAATTTGGAATTTATTTTTACGGATTTGAGTTATAGATTATTGTACTTTTACGGATTTTGAGTTATATACAGAAACTACGGTTCTGTGTGGCCAGTGATTGTTTTATCATTATGTTTTGAATTTCGAATACATGTACGAGTTATTACGTGTTCTGACGTCACACCTTTGACGATTATCGTTCTCATTTATTTTTGTGTTTACTATAAACTTCTCAGTGTAGGTTCCCATGCCTCTATAATATCGAGAAACCAAACTTAGGGATCTGGTAGCGGATTGTTCATAAACTTTGATTTAGCCTGCTTGACGGACTGAGTTCGACACAGGCGTTCTGCAGCAACTGAATGAGCTATGTAGGTACGATCTGAGAGTGCCTAGATATAACAATAGAACCTAATTAAGCAAATGTCATTTTTATAAGATTTTTCGAACATAATCTTTCTGTTCCTAGTTTGAGGTTTCCTAGAGAAAGTTATCGAGGCACTTCCTACCAAATTTTGACTTTGTTTTTAAAGGTTTTTATACTAGCTATTCCTAACAGACGTCTCAAGAGATCATAATTTTGATTAGAATAGAACTGAACAAAACCTCGCTTGATGTGGCTGCCAGTGGAATCGGCCTAGCGCACAGATTTCGAAGTTTCGTTTCGAGGCTGGCCGTTCACATTCCATGAGACTGCACAGTGCACGGCTATTCTAGCTCTGGCCAAAGGGCACAAGACGAAAATAACGAGCCACCACTCTCCACGCTACTTATCTCTTACATAAGCTCATCACCGCGTGTTTCACCACATATTCTAACACTTCCCTACCTACCTAGACTATCTCTGAACCCCAGGAAACCAGCCACGATGAACCAAAGCCAATATGCGCAGTTTCAAAACCCGTATTCACGAAGAAACTGTGAAAATCGAAAAACGCGATTTTTGATACAAAAGTTACATCACCAGAAAGCTTACGTGAAACTGAACAGAACTGGCTAGTTTTATTATAAGAAACACTCACCTTTCTAGGTAAAATCGGACTCCGAAGCTCCCAACGGGACTCTGTTCACGAAACACGCACGAACACGAAACTCTCACTCGAATAACACAAATATCATATAGAAATAACAGATTTATAACACTGACTACAATACACCGTATGCCATGGTGCTTTTGGCGTTATTTGAAGTTTTTAGAAATTACGAAAAGTCCATTGAACTGTTTCAGTAGAAATTTACGTCCAGCGAAATTATAGGTACGGAATGGCAACGCTGTATAGACGACGTGTTATTCGCGGGCCGCCCGCTACGCGGCGCTGCAGTCGGAGGGAGGCGGAGCCGCGACGGGGCGCGCGAACGAGACGGCAACAACACCACACCGCGCTGCCACCACACCATGCCATGCCACGTCGCGTCGTCGTCGCTAGATTATAATTTTTTCACGGTGTGTTTATGGGTTTCTATGTGGAAACTGCGTTTGTTTAGATCGCGAAGACATTAGATGGTGATGAACAACGAGTGGTGACCTTTCGCGTATCGCGTCACCGCGCGGGTGGCGATAACGCGAGGTCGTCGGTCGAGCGCGCGGCGTTGCCAGCTTGCCGCGGCATTCGAGCTGAGCCCACACACTCAAAATTACGAAAGCGGCGAATCCCTCGCTGCTGGCCCTTCTATACCTGCCCTGCCAGGGCCCTACACGCAGCCCCTAGCCTAGACACGAGCCCTACACAAATACATTTCAACTTGCTGGGAAGGTAAAAAAATTGCCAAGTTTTAAATCTACATTGTCGTGTTCGCTCGACTGGAATGGAATGGAATTCAGAGTTATCGTTGGCCTCTATGGCGTAGTTCCAGGGATGATGAACCATTCTTGTGAAATAGGACACCCTTGGGAGATATTACAGAGGTAACTTCTATTCTGCTGTTTTTACCTAGGTACGAGATTGTGGGTGGGGTAGGTATTTACCTAACCCACCTAGGTAGGGTATCTAGTTAGGGTGGAGACTTGAGAGAACATAGTTAGGGAGGGACTATACCTACTACAAAATTATCTACCGGCTGTCTACACTAAACACTATATTTTTTTTGTATTTATTCACTATCATAGCATTGGAAGTTATTCAAGACAAGTAATAGGTATTGTATAATTGTAAGATCTCCACGACCGGGCTGAAACTTTGCATACCTACTGGTAGTTCCTGGAATAATATATTCCAGGAATTTATACTTTTTATCCCACGGTATAAAAAGTATAACCTTAAACAACACGTGCGAACTACTGCGAACCCGCGGGCAGAAACTAGTCGCTTCCATTGGAATCTTGACCCTTTGATTTATAGATTACCAATTTACACCACCCACCTCATAATTATTTGAAAATCTGATTTACTTTTTTTTAAGTTTTAGTTGCTCTGACGTAAGTAATCATTTTTTATTTAATTATTAACTAGCACGATTACTTATATTACAACCAATTACACTAGTTAATAACAACACCTATACATATATTAGAACAAGTGAAACATAAAAAAAATATACAATCATGGTTTCACCGGGGACTTTCAAAGTTATTACAAGTTACATTATATACCCCCGGGCTTCAGGCAGGGATGAGGGATTTTAACCGTCATTTATACAAGAGATACTTGTTATTTTAACACTTTGACTGCGATTTTTTTTCGAAGACTGCGATTTTTTTTTACCCTAAAAAATTCGTGCTGCCGCTCTACACAGCGGTTGTGTTGCGCCGCACATGCGTTTCGTTCGAAAAATATTACGGCTGTGCTGAGTCACACATATCTGTATTTTCTCAGCCGCTGCGCTAGTGTGGATTTACGCATATTAGTTACTTGTAGAAAACACATACCGTGTGATTTCAGCAGTCAAAGTGTTAACATTGACAGCGTGCCTTGTTGATGGTAGCGAGGCTGGGCCCATGTGATGTTGGCATGATGTTGGGTCGGTTTTTATTTTTACTTTACTATAATAGTAAAGTAAAGTCAATAGCTTTCTTTAGGCTTACAAAGTAAGCACAAGTAAATTTTTTTACTATTCATTATTATCAAATAACATTAATTTTAATGTTCATTTCAATTTTTTGTCCACAGTGGAAGTGAACCGACGGCCGCTGGGGCAAACGTGTTCTTGAGTGGAGACCACGACTCGGTAAACGTAGTGTAGGACGCCCTCCGACCAGGTGAGATGACGACCTGCGAAAGACTGCAGGTAGATGCTGGATGCGGCAAGCTGAAGACAGGGCGCTATAGCGCTCATTGGGGGAGGCCTATGTCTAGCAGTGGACTGCTATAGGCTGATGATGATGAAGTGGAAGTGAAAAAGAAACCACTAAGAAAACCACAGAAGTATGTTCATATCACTTATGTGTCGAATACATTTGATTTGCTTATTTGAATCTAAATATAGTGCGATTTTAGAAACATGTAAATATTTAAAACTTTTAAAACTATCATGGTTATTAATACTAAAGTCATTTAAAACGGGATATTTACCATGATTTGATTTTTGAGTTATCCAATATTTCGGCACAGTTGCATGCGCCATGATCACGGAGTAACTATGAGTAACTATGACAATGAGGGTAGATCGGTATGTCTGCCCATAAAAACTCGCAGTGCCTTCAGTTACTCCGTGATCATGGCGCATGCAACTGTGCCGAAATATTGGATAACTCAAAAATCAAATCATGGTAAATATCCCGTTTTAAATGACTTTAGTATGTAAATATTTTTTTTAACACTTTGACTGCGGTTTTTTTTCGACGTTGCGATCTTTTTTTTTACCTAAAAAATTCGTGCTGCCACTCTACACAGCGGTTGTGTTGCGCCGCACATGCGTTTCGTTCGAAAAATATTACAGCTCTGCTGAGTCATAAAGATCTGTATTTTCTCAGCCGCTGGGCTAGTGTGGATTTACGCATATTAGTCACTTGTAGAAAACTCATACCGTGCGTTTTCAGCACTCAAAGTGTTAAAAACACAAGAACTACACTGCTAATAATAACAGTTAGACCTTGCAATGTCTGTACTCCTTAATTGACCTTATCAAGTCCTTATCTCATCTTCACGGTGTCTTCCCCCAGAGGAAGCCACCATTCAATTATGTTGTTATCTGTTATTCAAGTATTATGCAGTATATTTTTTGTTTGACCATTGTCTTGTCTCGTATCGTACTGCGAGCTGCTCTGTGCACTTTAGAAACGATGCGATGTCGGGGTTTCCATTCGAACTTATATTATACTAGCTGCGCCCCGCGGTTTCACCCGCGTGGTACTAGATATTTAGATATACAATACAATACAATACAATACAATACAATACAAATATGCTTTATTGCACACCAAACACAGAAAAAAACAGTAAAGAACAAACAAACAAAGATACAGATGCACAATGGGCGGCCTTATCGCTTAGAGCGATTTCTTCCAGGCAACCTTTAGATGGACACGTAGCTGTAGTATAGGTATAGACGGTGGCGTATTCTAGGCTAATGTAAATATACAATATATCTTTATAAATTGTAGCGTTTGTGTTATTCTGATATGTAAGCTATATTATTGTAAAGTTTCATTAAAATCAATTCAGTAGTTTTCACGTGAAAGAGTAACAAACATCCATCCATCCATACTTATAAACTTTGACGTTTATAATATAAGTAGGATTTCGAACTTATATTATATTAACGAGTATATAGAGCTTTTATATATACATAGACAATCCAAACAGCATCTCCTAGTCCCAAGCTAAGCAGAGCTTGTGTAATGGGGACTAGATGACTGATATACTTAATACAATACATTACATAGATACTTAGATATTTTTTATTATACGTAGATAACGACCAGAACACCCGGAACAAATATCTGCAGATCGTACATACAATTGTTCCGAGACGGTAATCGAACCCGCAACCTCCTACGTCGCAGGCGGACCTTCGTCCACCGCGACATGGAGGTCGTCAAAGGTTATATAGAATGATTTTTAAGAAGGGCGATGATGGCTAATTCCTAAACCACGACAGTTAGAGAAAAGTCTAGGGCGTTAAGCTGAAGACAGGGCGCTATGGCGTTCTTTAGGTGAGGCCTATGTCCAGCAGTGGAGTAATATAGACTGATGATGATGAGGAATTCTAGGAACTGCGTCTACGCAATATATTACAAATTCTGAACAGCATTCCCTTACAATTACAACACAACTGAAAGTTCAAAGAAAACTGTCGTACAAAGGAAAAATTACATTCCTTCCTATAGATAGAGGAAACATTCTAATGCAGCGTTCATTATGTTGAAAGCTCTCTCGAGGGCTGGACACTATCCTGTCTGTTAATAAAACTTTTGAAACTTTCTAAAGTCAATTTAGTCATTCGTCAATCTCGCAGTGCCTTCAGTTATTCCGTGATCATGCCGCATGAAACTGTGCCGAAATATTGGAAAACTCAGAAATCAAATCCTGGTAAATATCCCGTTTTAAATGACTTTAGCTGATCCAAAGGTTGCCTGGGAGAAATCGCTATCAGCGATAAGGCCGCCTATTGTTCTTTTTGTTGATATCTAGATGTAAGGTTTTTTTTTTGTTAATTTTTTATGCAATAAAGTGTACTTACTTACCTGAAAGGAAAATTTCCACTCATGTCATGACGTACAAATAAAACCCAACGTCCAGTATTTTATTATTAGAGAGTTCGCTCCACTTAACTCAATAAACAAAAAAAAAATCGATGCCCTTCGGGCGTACAACGGAACTGAGCTGAAAGGACCTCAAAACGGTCCGTAATTACAAGTTGCGAGAGGGACTTCCGCAAGGTCACCCCGTGGCCCCACTACTCATCCCCTCCCTCATCCCTGTGGGCCGTAGGGGCCACCCAGCCCACCCCAGCCCACCCTAGCCCACCCAAGCCACCCTATACCACCCTTGGCTCTACACGGACGCTGCGTAGTCTAGAGATACATGCGTAATGCGTATAATTATATTTAGAAACGACCGATGTGGCGCGGTGGGCGAAGGTCCGCCTGCGACGCAAAAGGTTGCGGGTTCGATTCCCGCCTCGGAACAATTGTGTGTACGATCTGCAGATATTTGTTCCGGGTGTTCTGGTTGTTTTCTATGTATAATAAAAAATATCTATCTATGTAATGTATTGTATTATGTATATCAGTTATCTAGTACCCATAACACAAGCTCTGCTTACCATGGGGCTAGATAATGCTGTGTGAATTTTCCAGCATTATTTATTTATTTATTTAGAAATGGGGTTGAATGTTTTTCCCGGAATAATAGGCAAATGTTATTTGATGTTATACAATTTTT
Source organism: Eupithecia abbreviata (assembly GCA_943735965.1). Taxonomy (NCBI): domain Eukaryota; kingdom Metazoa; phylum Arthropoda; class Insecta; order Lepidoptera; family Geometridae; genus Eupithecia; species Eupithecia abbreviata. The sequence continues at coordinate 1,354,573 of OX030995.1, forward strand.
CAAAGCTACGTGGAAGTCCTTAGGTCACATCTCTAAGGGTTCAAGTTCCGTCCCACCCTATCCCCAGGGGTATGGCCTGGGGTATGGTGGGTCCGAAGTGTTATAATCTATATATGTATTTAACGACCGATGTAGCGCGGTGAGCAATGGTCCACCTGCGAAGTAGGAGGTTGCGGGTTCGATTCCCGCCTCGGAACAATTGTGTGTACGATCTGCAGATATTTGTTCCGGGTGTTCTGGTCAATACAATAGGCGGCTGTATCGCTGACAGCGATTTCTCCCAGGCATCCTAGGGGTTGAGAAAAAGATATATGTACCAAAAGAGTTGGTAGATCACAAATAAACAGATGGAGAAGTATAAAAAACAAAAAATACAAAATATCTTTTTGCCGCAGATAACGGGAGAAAGGGTTCCGTCCGGTCCGAAATGAAAGGGTACACTGGACCCCATTACTGGCCCTTTGTTAAGGGTGCACTGGACCCCATTACTGACCCTTTGCTGCATTACGGTCATCCCCTGCACCCTCATAAAACAGGGCTAGAAACACTCACAACACACTCACTTGTCCAACTAATATTATAAACGCGAAAGTTTGTAAGTATGGATGGATGGATGTTTGTAACTCTTTCACGTGAAAACTTCTGTATGGATTTTAATGAAACTTTACAATAATATAGCTTATACAGCGATTCATTTTTATATTATAGAAGACTAGCTGCGCCCCGCGGTTTCACCCGCGTGGTGATAGATATTTTGAATAATATAATATATATTTATAAATTGTAGCCTATGTGTTGTAGCCTTGTTACATAATACTAGTTTCTACCCGCAGTTTGCGTCTATTGAACTGTTTGACGTGACGACCTGTGTGGGTTCGATTCCCGCCTCGGGACAATTGTATGTATGATCTGCAGATATTTTTCGCCAACTAGTGTCATGCATGGATGTCGCAATGTCTTCGTAAGTCTTGTGCTGTAATCTAAAATACAAGATTTTGTTCCGGGTGTTTCTGGTCGTTTTATATGTATTATAAAATATATCTCGGTAAGTAATGTATTGTATTACGTATATCAGTTATTTAGTAGCTACTAGGTAATAGATATAGGTACCCATAATAACACCAGCTCTGTTTTATTTAGCTTGCTGCTAACATGTGCTAACAATGCTGTGTGAATTGACCAGCGCTATGGCCGGTACGCACGGCCATTTGTATAAAGATAGAATCTGTATAGATTGCATTACCTGTGTGTGCCTGTGCCTAAAGTCTAGTCTAAATAATATCTACGCACCTAGGAGGTGGGCGAGCTGGCAACGCCGCGCTGGGTCGGGGCACGTCACAGAATAATGAAGATGTATTAGGTCCTGCCTCTGCTTACTTGCGTACGGTATTTGTATTTGCGTCGAGAGGCGTAGTAACATTAACCTAATCTGTGGTAGAAACAAGTAGTCAAAATCGAGGTACTCTATGTAGCATGTACCTATACTTCATAGAATTTCTATGTGAAATGTTTGTAAACAAACCGTGCCCACAGTTAGCCTAAAGTCAGTTGGTTGCCTGCCATGTATCCGTGATCCTCCGCAAATCACATTCTCTGTTATATTACCTAGGTAGGGGAGACACGTATAAGCGAGCTGTGAAAGACTAACAAAAACTAGTGCACGGAGTATAACCTACTCCTAGGTATAATGTTGGACAATCCACCCAGCATTATCTAGCCTCAACGTAAGCGGAGCTTGTGTTATTTTATTTATTACTAGATACCTAACTGAAATTAAATAACATACGTAACAGAATAAATTACATAGATAGACATTTTGTATAATATTACATAGGAGATACAGAACGCCCGAGTCAAATCAAATATTTGCAGATCGTACAAACATTTGCCTGTGCCACATCGCTCGTCTATATTAGACACGGATACTATTCAAAAGTAACCGACATTTTTTATTGTGTGCCTACATGGTATGGGAAATACCATTTACCATACCATGTAGGCACCTAATAATTCTATAACTAGGTATTTTTAGGTACTCTGCCTGCCTACCTAACCTACCTAGTTATATATCTATGTATCTACCTACATAAGTACCTATAGGTTATTCTAATAAGTGAGGTGCATTGTATCTACATCATTCATAATGCAGTTTTCTAAAAATGTTTTACTCAAATGCTACTCAAATGAGTTTATATTAAAAAGTGTAAAAACTCATTCGATTACCTAGCAATGTATCTATCTACAGAATATAATAGTACCTACTAATAGTACCTAACCTACCAGCAAACTTCGTTCGTATATTCAGCTACCTAAGTGTTTACTTCAATCTTTCGCGGCTGTGCACATCCCACCAAAACGTGGCGCACGGAGCGGCAACGCCGCGCGATCGATCCCCCTACACAGATTACGTACCAGTAGCAGCACCACAGATTGACTAATAGTAAGTATGTGAAAGGCGAGTTTTTAAATTCAATGTTTTGTGAATAGAATGTGAATAGGCAGTGAGTGAATAGAGACTTGTTATGGGTTTTGAAATTGGAATAGAAACAAAACAGCCTCTCCTAGTGACTACCTTCATCATCATCATCATCATCCGCCTATGTTAGTCCACCGCTGGACGGACATAGGCCTCCCCTAATAAGCGCCATCATATCGCCCTCTCTTCAGCAGTTTGACGCATTCAGCATTTCCATGCATTCTTTCGCAGGTCGTCATCCCACCTGGTCGGAGGGCGTTCTACACTACGTTTACCGAGTCTTGGTCGCCACCCAAGAACACGTTTACCCCAGCAGCGGTTGTCGATTCTTCGCGAAATGTGGCCGGCCCACTGCCACTTCAACTTGCTAATTCTTAGAGCTTTGTCGATAACTTTGGTTCTCTGTCGGATGTATTCGTTACGAATCCTATCTATCCTTCAGAGAAACTCCGAGCATAGCTCTTTCCATAGCTCGCTGAGCGACTTTGAACTGGTGGACCAGCCCTATCGTGAGTGTCCACGTCTCAGCTCCGTAGGTCATAACGGGTAGGACGCACTGGTTGAGAAGACTCGGCATAGTTTCCTAAGACTTTCACTTCTTTACTTACTCCAAACTCCAAAGTGTAGGACTTTGAGAAGGATTTTAGAGATACCTAAGATAAAGTTCATTCATTTGCATTAGCGAGCACTTATCCAAGGATAAGTGCTCGCTCGCAGATTTTCATTAACATGTGTAAAAATAAGATTTCAAAAACATGTATTACACAGATCCCCTGGTACTGTCCACGATCCTATCCATCCATGGTTGTCTGGTAGAGATCGCTCTTGAGCGATAAGACCGCCAATAGTACTTAATTTTTAAGTATTTACTGTACATAGTTTATAGGTAAAGTGCAATAAATAATTTTCTATCTATCTATTATGTAGATATATGAATAAGTACGTATATGTTTTATCGTTTACGGTTTAGTAATTGAATTCTGATAAATAGCATGCAACAGAGACAGTAGGTAGCTATAATAATGGAATTATCAGAAGTATAATGTCAAAAAATTCAAATCAGGTAAGTAATTAGGTAATTACGATGATAAATCGGATTAGGTAGTTCCACTTTGTGCGTGCACGTCGTCATTTTGGAGTAAATTACCAAGTAAATTGCATTTCGTGCGTTCGTCTTCGCCCCGAAATACCTAAACCTTTGTGTATGTCCCATTTCGAGTACGTATGAATATAATGGTGGCACTTCACATGGCTATTTGTATTTGTGTATTTGGCATATTTGGCAAACAATTACCATGTGTGGACAGTTTATTTGATAAAGTGTTCGCCTTTTTTGCCAATTTGACAAATAAGGCCAATACCAAATACGCGTTACCTTGCGCTTGTCGGTTTCTCGAGGCACATCAAAGCAGTCAAATAGGCAAATACGCAATAAGCCGTCCACATAATGGCCGTATTGGCACGTTGCGCTCTGCTCAGTCTGCTGCCAAATGTTTGTGTGTTGGTTATTTGTGTGCCATGTGTGGATGTGCCAAGGTCGTATTTGCCTCTTTTTACATGTTCGTCTGAACGTCATATATTTTGCCAAATACAACAAACACCCAATAGCGAACACAAATAGCCATGTGAAGTGCCACCTTAATATCTATGAATAGCTTGAGCAAGTAATATAATACCATAGATATACCCACAGGATATAACTATACATAAAGAAAACAGAATTGGCAAATCTTTAAAGAAATAATAAAGTTCTTGTTCTTGCCCTCTGTGGCGCGGTGGGCGAAGGTCCGCCTCGATTCCCACCTCGGGATAAATGTTTGTACGAACTGCAGATATTTTTCCGGGTGTTTTGGTTGTTTTTTTATGTATAATATAAAATATCTATCCATTTAATGTACCTATTGTACTCACACCAACGCAAATACTGAACGGCTGTTGAACTACGTTAAAATCACCCATCCTATAATTGACATTTCAATGGCCTTGAAAGGCCTCTCTACGGGCTTTAACATTTTGACTGCGGTTTTTTTTCGACGACTGCGATCTTTTTTTTAACCTAAAAAAATCGTGCTGCCGCTATACACAGCGGTTGTGTTGCACCGCACATGCGTTTCGTTCGAAAAATATTACGGCTGTGTTGAGTCACACAGATCTGTATTTTCTCAGCCGCTGCGCTAGTGTGGATTTACGCATATTAGTCACTTGTAGAAAACTCATACCGTGCGTTTTCAGCACTCAAAGTGTTAAATAAAACGAATGGGTGGTTTTTGCGAACTGCCACTACTGGCCCAGCAGATTAGGCTGAAATTGCAAATCTGGAAAACATCAGCTAATTTTTATCCCATCCACAGTCCCCATGAAATAGAAATAAGCTTATAACGTTTCCATATAAACTACGCGAAGCCGCGGGCAGAAACTAGTTTTTAATAAAACAAATCGAGGTTTATCAAGGTATAAATACCAAATTTTATTACTTATTAATTACCTACTTATTATATAGCGCTAACACATAATTATTTTTATTTGTAGTAGGTAATATTTACCTATTTATACATAGACTAGATATCAGTCGTTTCTATCGATACCTATCTTCTTAACAAATATCTATTAGCTCTAATCTTTGTCTACATTATTAAAGTAACTAAGAAAGTAAATAAAATCCCAAAAAAATAGATTTTAGTGGGACTTGAACCCGCGATTTTCCTTCAGTACGGGAATGCTCTAACCAACTAAGCCACGAAATCAAGTTACCGAGACGAGTTGAAAATCTTTAGAAACTACCCCGAGTATGAGGGCTTTAGCACTATTATAATAACATAAAAAAACATAAACAAAAGTATATAATTTTACATAAACTCTCGAAATAATAATTTTCGGAAACCTACCAAAAACTTTTATAAATATTTATTTATTTTTTACATATTTTATAGATTCTAATTCCAATGGTTGGTAGGCATTGTATTATTGACGATGATGTACCATTCCAAATAATCCCAATAGACCGTATTGAAAATATAGATGCATAAAAATAGTGCATAAAAGATTAAAACTTAAATAAAAAGCATTTCATGAATTCTTTTGATTACAACACACGTCGATTAGTGGTTTTACAGTTTGAATTAAGGGGAATAAGAAAATAAGAACTTTCTTTTTGTTGGTGTTCTTCCAACACCAAGAAGGTTCGTAGTTAAGCCGCTTAGAGCCGTAATTTCATTAATTAAATTATTTATATTTTTAATCATTCGTAATTTTTCAATAAGGCTCCTAGTCAAATAAACTTTGTCAGAAGGATAATTATGTTTTCTATTTAAATTTTCTACAAAATTCCTGCACAAAAATGTTTCTCAGATAAAAGTTATCTAACCTTGAAATTAGAAATAATATACAAATAATTCCTAAAATAAATTAAAAATAGACACAAAAAATGTCGTCAGGGATAATCATAAAATCTTCCAGTATCACGCTTATCTCAGCGAGTATTGACCACGTTGGCGCGGGGAGGGCGGTAGATCGCGCTGGTGGGGTGGTCGTGCGGGGGGCGCTGGAAGCGGCCGGGAGGCGGAGGGGGCGGCGGCCGAGCGCCCTCCACCCGGATCACTTGCGGCTGGGAGACAGGGTCCTGACGCGGTGCCATGTTTCTGGAATGTTAGGTTACAGGGTTGATTATTTCTTCTTTTTGTTGGTTCCTTACAAAATAGAATACTAGATAATAATAGTTTGTTGTTACAAAGGACATACTTAGTTCCTTTATTTTATAGTGTGTAAACACTGTGTACTACCTACTACCACGTTAAGATACCTATGTATAAAACTAATATATTAAGATAAGAATGTGCATCTAATGTAACTAATTTATTATGTCTTTTGCGGCAATACAAACTTTTTACTTTTACTTTACCTACATAATTACCTAAATCCTTACCGATAAATAGAAACTACGTAATTAATCCAGAAATCTGACTCGTCCACACGTCCCGTCTTGCCTGAGTAGTCCTTCCTTCCTTACTGTACCAAATGGAACACCGTACAGTGGCCTCACGTACTTGCACGTGAGGCCACTGTAGGGTGTTCGTGCAAATTGGACTGCAAACCATAACAGCCTCATAAATACATTCTGCACTCTTTGAATAGCGTTTTCTGTTTTACTCCACAACCTAGGGCCATATATCGAGCTGTAGTTACTAAAAGGGTAAAGTACCAGAAGGTCGCAAAGCAATAGCTTCACCTCTTCATAAATATATATTTCCAACTAGCTGCGCCCCGCGGCTTCGCCCGCGTTGTATATAAATATTTACTCACCGTTTAGACCTACCCTGGACTACGACAAACATTTTAAAACCAAAATCAGCTCAATCGGCCCAGCCGTTCTCGAGTTTTAATCAGACTAACGAACAACAATTCATTTTTATTTATATAGAATATTGTAGAGTAGGTACTTTGAGTCTGTAAAAAGCGTTCCTTAGTTTCTCGTTCACTTGTTTAACATCTCATTTCATAGTACAAGGCCCAAGTTTCTAGCTTCTTAGTCTATAGGAATAACTATGTATATCGCTATGTTAGTCTATTCTATAGATATCCCCCATGAAGTATTAACCTGAACGCTAAGGCGTTTTTAGCAACTCTTGAGATCATCGACAAGATGTCGATGCTAGAGACTCTCTTTAGATTCTCAGCAGTAGTTTCATGTCATTATATTTATATATTATCCTCTTTTATAATATCCCAGATACATGTAAAGCCGTTTATTACGAGTGACGAAATAAGAATACAAATGAAGGTGAATCAAACATATTTATTAAAAAATTACATGAAACTTAAGGTTTATAAGTAGTTGAGATATTTAATCTCATTTAGGTAACTTAAAGTCTATTTGTATGGCAATTTAACTGAGTTACTGGAAACATTGGTGCTCCTAATGACATAGTTGCCTTACGCTCAAATACTCAAACGCTTCTCAGATTTAAGTACGACTCAAGTCGCAATTTTTTGTCAGATTTCAAGTAGGTTTTCAATGAAAGTCTGTCACAACATCGTCACTTGAGATGGACTTAAATCTGAGTTGCGTTTGAGTATTCGGGTGTTAGAATGTTGTGTTATATTAACTAGTATTGAGATCCTATGGGGATTGACAGTCATATTTGAGGATGCTGGTACACGGTACATCAGGTACATGAACATAACAGCCTCTACTTAGATTACCCAACTCTGCTTCAAAAATGGCATCGTTTATAATTTTTTCGAGAAATATTCTTTGGTTGCTCGGCAGTTTCCTAAGCTTATGTGTCACGTGTCGACCAAATGCATCATGGCAGTCTTCTTTTGTCGATTCACTCGATTTTCCTATAGGTATTGTGTCGTCCATTTCTCGCACTCGCTTTGCTCGCTTGATTGAATGATGATTGAAGGAAGATAGTTGCGATGACGGTCGGTAAGGAATGTGAACAGAGGTTGAAGCTTCATCACCATTAGATCCTGCCTCCGAAGCCGCATCCGTGTTGTCCTAAAAGATAATTAGTAATTCAGATATACAATTTATTAAAATCAATTAACATGTTAAACGTTTAGTCTCGGATACAAAGGTCACAGGAAGAATGCACATAGTTCGCATTCTTCGGTGACTTTTGGTGTATACCACCAGCAGAACACGCACGATGTATCACTACATAGTATAAAACAAAGTCGCTTCCCGCTGTCTGTCTGTCCCTATATATGCTTATATCTTTAAAACTACGCAGCGGATTTTGATGCGGTTTGCCATTTGCCCAGCCGTTCTCGAGTTTTAGTGAGACTAACGAACACCAATTGATTTTTATATATTATTATTATTTTAAGCCATTATTGTCCCACTGCTGGGCAAAGACCTCAAAGGCCAAAGAATTTTATATATAAGATAATATATTTACCTCTGATTCCATGGAATCCACAAATATAATTCTTGGATTTTCCTGGTCATCTACAAATCCTAATAAGTCATAGTACCACAGGGTCGGGTGGTATATGTCGACTGCACTCGCACTTGACTTAAGGGAATCCTCGACTTTCTTCTTTTCTTTGCGACGAGAGCTTCTCAAAGAGTTAATTTTTTTTGTCACAGTGTCCCTTGTTGCATCGGGTTCCACCTGCAATAAAAAAATACATTATTGAAAAAATATAGACGCTTACACGGGATAAAACGCTGTACCGTTACTGTGTAGATAATATTTAGATATAAGGTGTTATTTTATTTATATATGTATATTATATATTATTATATTTATTATGTGCAATAGTGTTCATTCATTCATTCAAAACATATAGTTAGGTTAAAAATATATAATGTATTTATAAGCATAAGGCAGTTATATTTATAAAAAAATTAGGTGTAATATGTAGTATGTTTATCAATGTTAATGGAAAAATACTCGCTCCTTTAGGTTACAGATTAGTATTTTTTATTTAGGTATTGTTAAAAATATCAAACCAATAATTAAAAATACTAAAATGAGGGTACATTTTAGTATTTTTAATTATTGGTTTGATATTTTTAAAGTAGTACCTACCTACTATGATAAAACTTAAAAATGTATTCAAATTTATTTTTATTAATCAGATTAATAAAAATTACCTACAGTTTATTTATTCTAATGCGTTATTTTCGTTATTATGGCACACAACTTATAAATCTAATAATGAAGCATTTATAATTATATTAGCTTTACGTCTATTTATTCCGTATAAGTAAATTATAAATATGTACCTACACATCATTCAAACTTGGAATCAAATGTTATTTTGGTATGTACCTATTTACAAAAATATTGTAATTTCGATCATTAATAAGACTTTACTGTACACCAACTTATAGTAGGTATAAAGACAAATCGATCTCTGTCATTTCTAGATAAGCCTTATCCATGTAGCTTGCCAAGCCAGCCATGGTTGTTCCGATGTTCGACTTTACGACTTACGTGTTTGACGCAAAGTTTTTTAGAACTACCGGCACATTGGTCGTTTTTTCTTATATTTTTGTTGAAAATTGCGTACTGCCCAACATAACTCTTTACAAATTTATAAAATAAATAATAAATGTACATGCAAGCAAAAATTAATGAATATGAATCAGAAGATTTCTCTGTAAGTGAATTTTAATTTGTTTATTGAAGATTCCTAACAAAAATCACATAGCTTGCGAAATAAATGGATCTGAGTGCTGTAGTGTTTGTATTTGTAATGAAATGCAACAGCATAAAGAAATAAGACTTTATAAAATAAATGTATGATCCTGAAGTACAATCAGTGCCCCACATTCGTGGACCACTCGAATTGGTACAGTTTCGATACAAGCGTGAGTAGTTAATGTATGTAGGGCGCTGACTGTACTACTCAATCATACTTTAACTATTTGAAACTTACACTATTTTAAAATAAGACTACTACATAATATTAAATAATTTACATACCTCTTTAAATTTTTCAACCAATAAACGATATGCTTCGTTCTTCTTGTTCCTGTTGGAATATTCTTTGCTCTTAAGTTTCCACAATGCCGGCAAAGATTTGTACAATTCTATGAATTCAGTTAAAAAATCCCTCGAATAACTTCGTACATCACTCATTTTTAAGATTTACGAAATGTGACGTCGAAAACTATTTATCGGACTGAAGCGTGGCTTGAATGACGGCCGCACGCTCAAGCAACCACTTGCAAACTAACTTGCGCAGTTCAATCGTGCGCGAGGCGTGCGCGAGCTACAGTTCTGGCGGCGCGCGGCGCGGGCGGGCGTCTACACGCACGCTCTTACCCGTGCAAACTGGTTTGTACAGTGCTGAGTGCAGGCAACACGCATGCTCGCAGGTAAGACGGGGCGTTTAACTGGGCTATCTGAACCTATTCTTATAACGAAACAAAAAAGGTTGTTCTATGTTCAGTTGACATTATGTTCGTAAATTTTTCCGTCAATAATGCACCAATTTGGTTGGATAATTATTTTGCTATTGCATGGAGGATTATGGCGAGGTGGTACAATAAAGATTTTATTCTTGAGGGTGCTTGAGGGATCTAGATTTTAACAAAATTGAATTATTTTTATACAAACACGTACAACATAGGTACTAAATAATAAAAATAAATAAATAATTCTGGACAAGAAACACAAGAAAGGTACTTGAGTCAATACTTGAGTAGGTAGGTAGTACATTAAAAATAAGTTTTTTTTGCTAGCTGGTATAGTTTTTCAAATAATGACCAAATGATTTGGTAGAGATTCTATGAAATCACTTTTACATTGTATATTTTGTTTCTTTCTTATAACGCGCTCTACAACTGACAACCTCTTTGACCGCCCCAGAAGGTGATACTTACCTAACAAAAAATCCATTATTTTTATTGATTTTTAATGCGTTTCCCGCTGCTCTAAAATAAATTATATTCCAGCCAATTATTGTGAAAGTTTTAACTTTTCTACGAATGTAAACATAAAATCTGTAAGTTTTCTATAATATTCTAAGTAATATTTTTATCAAATGGTAAGTAAGTCATTGATTTTATTCCAGCCGACCATAGGGAATATGAACTGATTTTTTTAACCGACTATTGATTAAAAAAGGTTTTACTGATTCACTCGGATGTCGACGTAGTTGTTAGATCTCTAAGTAGGTAGGTACTCAAAAGATGAGGTTTTATCACATGGAGCAATAATCCTGCCCTCAAAAACCTATGATGCCGTATCTTCTGGTTCGAGAATACCTTATCATATTGTATGATTCGTAGTGTAAGCTTAGGTATAGGAGTATAATAGAACAAACTACTTGTACCTAGCATAATGTGGCAGTGCCCTAGCAGGGTGCACGCTTGATACCATGAGTTCGGTACCTAGTACCTATTCGGCATGTTTCGCAAGAAAATAGTCAAGATTTATGGATAAAATATTCTCTCAATATAACGTTCGAGGGCGAAAAGGGGACAAGATATAATATTTAGACCTCGCCCCGTTCTTGAAAGCCTGTTTTTGCGTTTGGCAAAAATATAATATTTATGTAGGTATCTCCTACAAAACGACAGCGTGTTTTTTCGCTATGTCTACAATTATAATAGGTAGGTATTATAGGTAAGATGTATGGTAGGTTAGATAGGTACTCACAGTTTTCTGGAAAATTCCTAAACAGCTTTTCTACGATGGTATCTCTGTCTAAAGATATGATTTGATAAAAGTTTCTAAATTTAGAAAATTCCTGTAAAAATATTTAGGAACTAATTTTATTCACATAATATTCACAAAGCTCGTTAAGATTTTCTACTGCGAATAAAACATGTTATGAAAACAACCTGAGGGACGTTGTTATCAGTGATAGTGTTATCTACCTATCTAAAAGTGTTTGATAACATTATCAGTAGTAAAAAACAAACACCTAACTCTGTATTTTACCTATATAAATAACATCTAGATTCCAACATATAAAAAGATAGGTAGGTACAGGGTAGGTCATTACGAAAACATATTTAATCTAATAATAAAGATTTTTATTGTACTCTTCATTAGTACTTACATGATCCTTACCTTACGATCGATTTTAAAGGTCGAGCCAAAAAAATATTGTGTATTGTATTTTCTCGGCCATAACCAGAAAATACAACTACTAGCAATGAAAATTCCCGCGCGCGCAATGTAAATAAAGTGATACGAAACACTATGTACCTATTTATAGTAAAAGTCCATTATCCCATACAATAAAGAAGAAGACTATGCCGTTTGACAAAAAATTATTTGACATAACATAACATGTACATGACATTGACTTGACAGTAAATGTGTTTATTTTTTGACATTTATTAACATTTATTAATTTGCGTTACGTTACTGCTTTTGACTGTTTTAGCAAAAAGCAATATGGTGCAAAATCATAAAATTATTGTTTCAAACCGATCTTCTTTTGTTTTCGATGTTTATGACATCCTGAAAGAGACACTTACAAAGTACTTTTGTAAGTATTTTTGTAGTCAAAGCGAAAAACAAGCAGCGCCATAAAATTATAAGTAGTTGAGCGATCGAGAGACAGTGTGACCCGAGTGACCATTTGTGCCAGATTTCGGTCATTTTGGCTGATTTGGCTCCTATATTAGCTGCCGCAGAAAAATTGGCATTGGCGAATTTTCGGCCGATTTGAAAGATTCCTAGAAAATACGTATGAAATGAAATCATCTTTAAATCTTTATTTATTTATATTTTTTAATATACTCTATACATGTCAGTATTAGGTATGTATTTGGTAGGTATAGGTACCTACATAATTATAATACTGAACTTCTATTTCATGGCCAAATTATACCAACGAGAATTCTCACTTAGACTGTTTTTACACGTTGTAAATTATGAACGGTAATATAAAATGTGATAATATTTTTCAAATGTCCACTTAGAGGAAGCCGCGTGGTGCGCAACTAGTATTATGTAAATATATTGGCCATTTCAGGCCACAGATGTATGGCAGAAACATTACTTTTGAGATGTTCACCCTGATCTGACAAGAGAAACGAAACGAAACGATGCAGATGCACTGCATGCAAAGCCGAAGATAAAAGAAGATGAAGGAATAGAGCATTTTCTATGTATTTTTCAGTTCTATCTCGACAAATCTGTATTTTTCTAGAAAACAAACACTTTAAAGGTTCACGGTGAATCATCGTTGTAGTGATTATAACTTGCTACATTTTATCGAAACATACCAGTCCACACGTGGTGTCTCTTGAAAACATTCATAAAATTGCGAAATTCTGAAAGTCAAGGCTGTTCAAAATAGCCTTTCGAAATGGATCCAAACAATCAAAATCCAGCTGGAAATGGACCTCCAGAAGGTAGAAGTCTACAACCAGCGCCTGTACAGCCCCGCCAACCTGCTGATCTACGGGTAAACACCTGATTTATGGATCTGTGGCTGTCTGGATTTGTTCCCATTCCGTTGGAGGCCAACGCGTGTACCTACTTGTTTTTTTTATTCCAGGGTCTGATGCGCTTTGCCATGGAAGCCCAGGGACAGAACGAACCTGTAGAGGTCTCCCCCTTGAGTGATGATGTAAGTAACTGTCTATATTGTCCATGAGACTTACTTGTTATACAACATGTTCCATACCTTGCCCAATTCTGCTTATATATCTATATCACTGGTACACAATGGTATCCTACTAATATTATAAACGTGAAACAGGCTGACTTCACTGTTTAAAAGCTAGGCAATAAGATAGTTAATCAATTTAAAACTTAACAAAAATAAAACAGGCCGGAAAGAAATAAACATGAACAATAGGGTGGCTCGAAATTTTTTTTTTCGACTTACTGTAACCTAATAGTGAAAAGTTTGTGCGTTTTTGGTTAAAAACCAACTATGTAAAATATTATTTGATTTGATTGACAGTAACTGCCTCCGCAACGTCATCGAATATTAAAAAAAACATGATTTTGGAGTCTACTTTGACGCTACATTACCTACTGTATAAAAATTAAATAAGCTGACTTTTTTCACCGACTAATGCCTATTATGGTCTTTTTTACGAAAAAGTAATAATAATGCTCGATCTTGTGTTTTAAACGCGGGGGAGGAGTGCGGAAAGGGGCGCTTAGCCGCACGTGCCGCGTCGTGTGCCATCGCCCATTGCGCATCTTGACGGATGTACTACGGGACCTAAATCTTACACTGGACCATTAGGTAAAGATCTGGAAACCTGTGAATTACTGCCTGTGAAAAACTTTCACACATCGAGGGAGAGTTACTTCCTGAAATGTCGAAAGATTGAAGTACAGATCAACAGTACTTGCACAAGATAGTCTCTGCGGTAATCAGGTGATTTCCCAGGTGACTTAGCAAATAAGTCTCCAGGCAAACTCTCTCATGCCCGCTGGCTCACACGGGCATTTGAGATACCATCGGAAAATTTTAATATTGGGCTGCATTTGTCGTAAAAGTTGATTCACCATCTTGGTTTCAAATAAGACATAAGCCATCATGCAAAGATGGTTCACGACATCTTTGCAATAATAATTAGGGTCTCCAGATACCTGCCAGAAGATCTCAAAAATGTTATTGATCCTGTTATTCAACGCAAAAACTATCTTGCGCATCCGGAGAGCATTCTTCTTGCAATGATTATTGATGACAGGAAACACATTAGAGAATTAGTAGCCCGGCGCATAATGAAGGCACACAGCATGCCTCAGCTTTCAGTACCAAGATTATTTGAGGTACCCCGTATAAATTTCAATGCTTCCACATATATTGACTTGATAAAGTGGCAGGAAACTCTGACTGACCCCTTATTTTAAAGAAATTTTCCGATCAAGAAATCCAGCACATCGTTAAAACTGGAGGTGAGGCCGTGCTGCTGTTTCTGAGACTTCCCTGTCATACTCAAGCCGTTGAACGAGCAGTAAAAATAACAACTGAAGCTTCAACTTCAGAGTGCACAAGAAAAGTCCGTTTGGCATAAAAGCCAAATTGGATTCAAGGAAAATAATGCCGAAATTTGACTCAAAACTAGATTTTCGAGCTAATTAAAGAACATAATTTGGTCTTTGTCATTCTTAGAATTTTAGTTTTTTTTTATAATTTTATCTAAATAAATATGTTTATTATAAAAATACTGAATTTTAATTACAGTCTACGTAATTTAATAATTAAATTATTAAGTTTTCCCCACGTAAAACTTTTCTGTTTTTTATTTGAATTTGAGGTCTGTGCGGAGGCAGAAGGAGTTATCAAAAAAAAATGAAAAATTGCATTTATTTTCACATCAATATTACGCACCGAACCCCCCCTATTAGAACTTAAAATTCGAAAAAAAAAAAATTTCCGTACATTCGTGAGCCACCCTAATGAACAATTGAAAAACCTACTTAATGTTGTTCACACTACCCAAATGTTAGCAGGTAGAGAATGCTATCTAGCATTATGCTCGCCTATGTACAACTTTTTGCAATAAAGTATATTCTATCTATCTACCTAAACATAATTAATCTGTTTCTTAACAGCGGCGTGCATTTTTAGAGCATGCACTCCAAAGCATGGTGGTTGATGTAAGAGAGGTGCTCCGACAGTCCCTGCCCATTCTCCGAGATAAGGAAATCATTGGCAGCCTCGCGGGGAAGGAGGAGGTGAGCGCAGAAGTCGAGAATGCAATCACCAGTCTCTTGGACTTTACTGAAGACATTGATGGTTCTGATGGTATGAATATTTCATTATTTTTTTACTTGTTACCCGCCCCGGCTTCGCACATGTGCAAAAGCATATGTATTATATACAAAATAAACCTTTCTCTTAAATCACTATCTATTAAAAAAACTGCATCAAAATCCGTTGCGTAGTTTTAAAGATCTAAGCATACATAGGGATATAAACAGACAGCGGGACTTTGTTTTATACTATGTAGTGATTAAGTCCATTCCATACTAATATTGTAAATGCCAAACTCTTTTGGTTGTTTGTTTCTTGCCTTTTTCACTCCCCCCCTCCCCTCACTAAATAAAGCCTCACTTAAGCCCAAATAAATGGCTGTATGATTCATAGTGAAACTTGGATTAGATTGATTTCAGCAAAATGTGTAAAGCATGTACCTCAGGTCAGGTCAGGTACTCCATTTTCCGCATTTGGACTCCAGTTGGAAGCATGTACCCATGTGATAGTTTATTATATCTACATATGATCTTCCAAGCAGTTCCAACTAGTTACCGATTGTTTAATTGTGTTAACATGTACATTTTGTGTTTTCCAGCATTCTGCAAAGCGGATGGTTTCGACACCTTTGAACTGCTGTACAGTGTAAATAATCCAGAACTTTGGGTCATGACTAACAACTTGCTGGCGGCTGCATGCCAGGTAACTTTGACAAACGTTTTTAAGTTCATTTTCTCAAGATTATTTTTGATAAGTTGCGTAGATAAAGATTGTAATAGGGAATGACATCCTCTGACATGCTGTTTTGTTTAGATCATATTTGATCAAATATGGTTATATTTGATTGATCGTTATATTTGATTATTGAACTTATTTTTACCCTTAAAATAAATACCTATATTAGATAGAGACAAGAGATATATAAATGTACTAGTGGTTTCTTTTTTACTTCCACTAGTGGACAAAAGATTGAAGTGAACAAAAAATAAAAAACACCTTATTTCTTATTTGATAATTATAGTAATAGAATAACTTAAAGTATAAAATTTGACTTGTCTAAGTGCTTAGTTTGTAAGCCTATAGAAATAAAAGATTTCGAATGTTGAATGGCCTATAAAAATAAAGGAAATACAGAAATACAATTTATTGGGAAAATCAATTTACATGTCAAATTTTCATAAAAATAGTAATAATAATTATAAAACATATTGTATTTGATAAGGATTTTAATGTTTGAATATTGAATGTTCCAGAATTACCCAGAGGCACAAGAGCGGGCGCTAGAGCGAGGGCTCCTCAAGACGCTTCTAGACAAGCTGCGGGATCCCCAGACTAAGCACAAGGAGAAGTTCATCTATGCTCTATCAAGTATGTCGGTTGTCTCTGTTATTGCTGCATATTAACTAGTAATGGTTCAGGAGCCAGTGACGGATTTCATGACCAAGTTCCTCCCAAACAAAACTTCGTAATATGCATTAGGGATTAATATATAAATACTCGTGCAGCTGCGATTCCGTGGGTGGGTTGGGCAGGGGCAGCGATGACGACATTATTCACATGGAATAAGGTTCAAATCGGTATTCTGGAATATGGTATTTTTAATTTCTGATTTGAATCTTATTCCATGGGAATAATGTCTATATTTTTTCTAAATGTATGATTATAACTTCATTCCTAGGTTTAAAATATAGTTGTTATTTGTGCCAGAAATATATTGTATTTATTTATTAAGTACACTTAATAAATAAATACAATATATTTCTGTCTATATCCTCAGGTTGTGTCCGCGGTCACTCTGGTAGCGGGCGCGCGTTGCTGGCTCTCGGTGGGGTGGAGGCCCTGGCGAACTGTCTGCGGAGCGAGGAGCAGCATCAGCGGACCAAGGCGGCCTGTCTGCTCAACCATCTCACGAGGACCTATCCAGAAGCTAAAGGTAACGATTTAAAATGATGCTTAGAAAATTGTTAATTGATAAATGTTTCTATGACATGAAAGAAGAGTTTTTGATAAAATTGTAAAATTTTCTTTTTGACATTTTAGTTATCTAGTTTTTTATTATGATTATATATATTTTTTTTACATGATTTATAAAACCTCACAATGCACAAAGGACCAATCAGAGTCTAAGTGCTGAAATAGGAGTACACAGTATAAACACACACACATACAAAGCCTAACAATATTGTCCCTAACTTGTAATAATTTTGCACGCCCTGGCGAGGCAGAATGTATAGGAACCTTATTATTAAGAAAATCTATCGTACCGACATTTCTGCAAAAATAAATGATTTGGTTTGACAGTGCCCCCTCATCCATTACAAAATATCAGATTATCTAGACGATATGCTTGAGACAAGTTTTGCTCCAACTCCAAAACAAAAAAGGTGAAGGTTTCTTGTTCGCTTCTTTACTTTACCTCGAAAAGATTGAAGTGAAACAAAAAATCAAAGTGAAAAAATGAATGAACACTTATAATTAAAACTACAACAAAAAAACCTTATATCTAAATATAAAAAAGTGATCACTTTATTTACTAGTTTTAATTATGCAATTTGAAATTTCAAGGTTTAAAGGAAATAAAGCGCTTTGATGTTTGATGTTCATCAGCACATCCAATGCTGAAAATGCCTCCCCAAACAAAGGATAATATGAGATATGCAATAATCCTTATGCTAGGCTGGTGGAATGGTATACAGATATAAGAATATACTTTATTTCACAAAAGTTGTACCTAAGCGAGCATAATACTCAAAGGCATTCTCTACTTGCTAACCGTTGGGTCGTGTGGATATAGTAGATTACAGAACAAAAGACAAAAAATAATAATAATAATATGGAGATTTCGATACATTCAAGTATCGATACTTTGCCAAAAGTACCGGTACTCAAAGCGTTTCTCGCGACGACGTTGCTAGCTCTCCAGTCCTAACGTACCGACCGGGGAGGGGCGCGCGTGCTTGCCAACTTTGTTGGTATCGATATTTTATTTATTATCGGTAACGGTAATTATACCTTAAACCTTGGAATTATACTTATTCAAAATACCAATATTTTTGTACCGATACCAATGAAGTACCGGTACTTACAAGTATCGGTAAAATTTATATCGATACCAATGATGGTATCGGTACTACGTCAAGGTCAGACGAACCGGGTACTTGAAAATACCGCTATTCCAAGCCCTGGAATAAGCTTATCACATTCACTGTCTTGTCTACCGCAGTCAGTGGAGTCCCAATAGCGTGCGGCGTTCCACACATAGATTGAACTAACTCAACTAAAAACTCCGCCTAATTTTTTTTATTTTTTTCCAGATAAGCTCAAAGAACTGAATCTCCCACAAATCCTGACCTCAGTCATCGACAAGAACATTGGGGAGTCCACAGAACACCTGCTCAACCTCCTCCGGTCCTACGTAGATAAAAAAGAACCGCACATTATCAACCAATGCAAGGTTGTAGAGCCACCACTACAGATAGCCATACGGAATGTTCTAGACTCGTCTACAGTCAGGAATGACAAGGAACAGTATCAAGAGATCATACAGTACGGGATAGAGTTTCTTTCTTTCGTTTTTGGTGATGGAAGACCTCTTTGTGATTGTGCGGAGGAAGCCGATAGGTAGATTGGTAGTTGAACTGGAGAGATAATTACATAACGACGACCTCTGTGACGCAGGCGAAAGTCTGCCTGAAACGCAGGAGGTTGTGGGTTCGGTTCCTGTCTTGGGACAATTTTGTGTATAATCTGCAGATTGGTTCCGGGTGTTCTGGTCGTTATCTATGTATAATAAAAAATATCTGTTTATGTAATCTATTATGTATATTAATATCAGTCATCTAGTACCCATAACACAAGCTCTGTGTTATGGGTACTAGATCTCAATTTTGAGGGAAAGTGGATTGGAGTGAAAACTTTGAAAGGATTTTGAGGAGAAAGGGTACTTTCTACATTATAAGAAGTATATAACTGTATTGTATGTATATGAAAGGTAGGAATAACCAAAGGACAGTCAGTCAAACGTCGGCATATTAGCTAGCTTGTAAGATAACTAACTGATTGCTCTTTATACTGTAAAGGAAATGGATTGTTGTAAATAGTATGTTTTTATGCATTTTCCACATAACGGAACAATTCCATAGGCTGAAGGCGTTCTTGTAGTTAGAGTTCCCATATTTAACCGATTAAAATAGGTACGAAAGTTTTGCATAATTAATTTTATATCGTTTTTAAATCTGGAGCTCTACTCTGAAATACGAAGAAAATTGAAGGATGACGTAAGATCGCACAAAACAAAGGCCGGTCCGTTCTTTCGGTGAACTTACTTTGAAAATGATTCTGACATTTATTTCTTAAAGATCCGAAACGAAAGGTGTTAGTGATGCGTCTGAAGCCACTTGGTGGTAAGGTTGTTCAATCCGTGCTATCGACGTCATCCGTCAACTGCGTTCGTTTTTCATAGTAGACTGAATGTGTACATACCTGGTATTTATTTATTCTATTACCTAAGAATGTATGTAATGTAGCAAGGGAATACTTGCATGTTGTCTTTCGTATGTAGATCGATTGTTTATTCCAAATGTTTACAGAATACCTTAACGCATTTAAAACGCGTTTTACCTACATTATTTATGACATATTTTGTATGTAATAATATTAAATAAAACCTACTCAGACTAGACCAAGCCGTTTTTTTTTAACCAAGTAGAAAAATACTGTGCAATATTCATGCTGTCCTGGTATTTGAGAAAACATCGCCATCTATTGTTGAGTAGCAATATCTCAATACAATTTTTTTGATAGCCTGGTGTTGTTAGGTCGCGTCGCGTAAAAAGAACGCTGGAAGAAAGTGGAAGTGGGTATGTTCGCGCATGGGTACACTCGCGCACCATAGTACTATGTCAATTTGCTAAGCTTTTGAAATGTTTGATATATATGAATATTCTTATTAATAAAGAACTGAACTTTAATATTAAGCTCGCAGCTTGGTATTGGTTATTAGAAAATAATATTAGATAAAATAAGTAACATTATTTAGATTTAGTTTTCTAATTAGAAAAAATAATGTAATGTAGCAAATACATCCATATTAAGTCGTCTTGGGGACGTGAAATCCAGATGAGGACGCGTTTTAAATTATCAACAGCATTATTATCTGCCTCTCTCTTCAATAATTCCTAAGTAATTAGTATCCTCTCTGCGGTGGCTACTTTGCATATATTGACACGAGTTCGGCCATGAGGAAAAACAACAACGCCTGCTGCAGAACAATTTACCAGCGAACTGCGATCCCAACCATGCAATGCCCAGCGTGGGGATTATGGGCATTACCCGCCCATATCGGCTATAAGGCGCTTCGAACTCGGCGTCCAGCAGTGGAACAATAAAGGCGGCTGTTGAGGGAGGGTCTTTAACTGATTTTCTAAGTCAGGAGGTAGGAATGTAAATAAAATCCCAGATTTGTTGTGTTCAAAACACATTTTTTAACTTTTTTTATTGAAAAATGTCCGACAGAGGTGTTATTGCCGTTACATACAGTTGTAGTAATAAAATTATGCCAATTTGGCACTCCTAGTGCCCTCGCCAGAGGGCTAAGCTTTACTAAAGTTTACAAGCAAAATGCGCAAAGCCTAGTACAAGTATAATTTCCACATCTCCATTGTATTTTGCTAAACATAGTAACCATGCAACTTTGGTGTTTACACTAAGAATTCGTAGTTTCCTGCTCACATTCAAAATGGACTCGTTTGATAGGCAGTTGGAAAATACATAGATAAGTTCAACAACAAATTCATGTGTTTATAAATGCTTTGTAAAACTTAATTAATCTGAATTTGTAGGATATTATCCTTAGTATCACTACAATTTGAAAAAAAACCTATCTACCTATCTAGTTGGATGACAATGATTTTATGTCCATGAGATTTTTTTCAAGTTATTACAAGAATTTGTCGCTCTATTTCTCGGTATCGGATATTACATCCTGTAAATACATCAGTAGGTTTCTAAAAATGCATGTGAAATAGGGAAGAAGATAGAAAAAATGTATGATAAGTAAATATAATGTGGAAATTTTACTTCTACTGTAACAATATGTAGATAACGAACCAGAATACAAGTGGAATCAGTCAAGACTCAAAAGAGATCAGTCAGTCTGAAAATAAATTTACAAGTCGATAATATTTAGGTACAGAGTACAAAATTATTAATAGTGCATACTCAGAATCTTTTAAAGACATAAACTAATGTATGTTAAAGTAAAGATTAGAACTGATTCTCTTGTACACTCGCACGTCGTTAGCATTTTGAAACAATTCATGGACACTACAGCGTGTCGCCTACAAAATTATTGCTACACATTCACACTGAAGGCTCGAGAATACCTTTTGTCACAAACATCCTTAGGAATTCCATGTCAGCTGCCCCCTATAATCAATTACAATTAGGAATGCATTCAGATTTACTTCAAGAACTTTTAAAGGCAGTGCTTATTTCAACCATTACAACCATTACAGATTCCTTCAAGCCTGATTTCACCAAACTCTATGCCTGTTTTACCAAACTCTACGCTAAAGCGTTAAATTGACACTGGATAAGTCGATTCCTGTAGGAACTTTGAACTTTTTGGTAAATTGTTCGATCAAGCTGAGTTATCGTTAGGTGAACTCGGGCCTAGCTAGCAGTTAATTTATCGATATGATGAAATTTGTCTTTGTTTTATCCTCCATCTGCTGCTAGCCTAGGTTCAATACATAGTCTGACAAATTCACATTGGTCAAATAAAATAATATCTAGATTGTTACACAGGTAAGTGATACAATTAGAAGTAATAATAATAAGGCATTTCCGTATTTCTTCAACAGTTATGAAAAGTAAATTTACTATAAATTGACTGTACTGGCCACAGTAGTGGCACATAACGCAAATGTTCAAATTTAAATTTATAAAATACGATTCTCAATTCATTACATTTCCTGAGGAAATTTTGATGTTTTCGTCTACAGTTATGTATTTATAAGTAATTTTTGTGAATTATTATTCTCTACTGCAGTCAAAAAGTTTTATATTCGAGCCTCTAGTTCGATTAACCTTTTTGAACATACAATAAATAGGTAACCAATGTGTAGCTAGGGAATTTAAATGTTCTAATAATAAGGCTCAGCATTACAAAGTAAAATCAACTTTACATTCATCCCATCAGTCTTTTTATACATTACAATGGGTTTTTGTCGAAATTTCTCTTTATTTTAGATTTTCTTTTTAATCTTTAGCGCAATGATCATTAGTACAAATCCTCTACGCATATAATGCGCCATAAAGGGGTTTGAATATTTTGGCGGTGCATGTTGAAAATAATTTATTTGAATTAAAAGAAAAACCAATAAAAAATGTCCTATAACATAATTACCTAAAGCGTCAGGTTTCTGAATATTCACATACGAACAAAATGATAAGAGCAATTGTTATTTTCATCTGCGAATATCTCAGAAAACTGACGCTCTATGACATTATGTTTTGAAATATTTTTTATTCGAACAATTGTACCAAAATCTGAAAAAAAAATAAAAAATGATATTAGGGGCTACCCTCCTTCAAAAAATCTTCAAACCCCTTTGGTTCTTTCCAGCACAGATTAAAAAGAAAACATTAAACACAAAAGCAATTAAATCGAATTACTTATATATACTACCATTATGTACAAGACATATTACTTCTAATAGATATCTTATTCTTTATAGAATATTACAGTAGCCTTGCAAAAGAAATAAAGCCTTGATAGCTACCCACTGCAATATGTAAAATTAGTTATAAAACATTATTTCAATTTAATAAAATATACTTCCATAAACATAAATTTGGAATCACTAAATCATTTAAAAATACTATTTTGAAGTTAACACTTTGACTGCGATTTTTTTTTGACGACTGCGATCTTGTTTTTAACCTAAAAAATTCGTGCTGCCGCTCTACACAGCGGTTGTGTTGCGCCGCACATGCGTTTCTGTGAGTGTGAGTCACAAAGATCTGTATTTTCTCAGCCGCTGCGCTAGTGTGGATTTACGCATATTAGTCACTTGTAGAA
Organism: Eupithecia abbreviata; assembly: GCA_943735965.1. Classification (NCBI taxonomy): domain Eukaryota; kingdom Metazoa; phylum Arthropoda; class Insecta; order Lepidoptera; family Geometridae; genus Eupithecia; species Eupithecia abbreviata. Next base: position 1,378,272 of record OX030995.1, read on the forward strand.
AACACATACCGTGTGATTTCAGCACTCAAAGTGTTAACGGTAGGAGACAGGTTATCTTCTAGTTTTATAAATAACATTGCTTGAATTTTTATAGCACAATAATATATTATTGCTCGGTATGGTCGGCAGTTAAAAATTGTTAAAATATTAATATTAATCTGAATGTGAGACTATCACTCTTTCTTCATCAGCACACATACTCCCACTACTGAATGTCTGTCTGTAGATTTTTTGCCGCAGCAACTAAAAAACTTAGTGTTAAACAAAAGCAACGTTACGCATGAAGATATTAGATATTATTACTTATTATAAAGGCATAATTTTAGCAACTTAATATTTTTTTCATATGAGATAATATAGGTTTAAAATGATAATTTCGACTAAAACCCAAAATGTATGCGCGTTGGTTCCGTCGCCCCTTTAGGGCGCCATGTTAAGGCATATCTATTTACCTATACATTTACATACAGGGATAAATTACAAAGGTAGCCCTTACTAGCAAAGTGCCATCTCGAGGTATAAAAGAACACAAGCTGCACTTTTTAAATTTAGTTACTGGTGGTATATACTCAAATAATACCCCTCCCCATTTTCCAAGTCGACCGTATCATTACGGCATAAATATGAAATTTGGTAAGAACGAGCTTCGTTATTTCAAATTTCAAGGCACAAGGAATTTTCCTTTATGACGAAGCAATGATTTCTGATACAAATTAATTTCAAGAATCAAATATGGACGTTTTGGTCGCCCGGTCGACGCACGAACTAAACGCACAGAATGTGCACGACTCGACATGTGCGCTACGTATGATTGTATGCAACGCATCAACTCAAATAATGTAATACCACACAACCAGTCAGGAACTTTCAGCACACACTCAAAGAACGAAACAGCGAACATTCAACTTGCCAATCACAATAACTAGTGTTGTGACACGCAAAAATTATATCGATAATAATATAACCATCTCATAAATCTAAGGCGCATAACGAATAACACTCGCGCTCGATAGCGACTCTCATATACTAACAAACATACATCACGCGATTCATAAAAATTTAAATCAAAACAAAAATGAAGGAAAAAACAATAATATACGTCAAGACCGACACCAAGTTCTCAAAATGCAGGTTCACGAACTTGGTGCGGGTCCGCTAGGCCCTTTCCGGATTTTTTTTGTGATTTTTTAAATGTTATATTCTCATTAAAAAACTTATCACAATATTCGTTCTCCGAAACGAGACCTATCTAATATTTTATATACATTTTATGTACATCATGGACTTACTTTTATATTTCGTAACCATTATTACAGGGATGTACACATTAATTTAGGGAAAAGAATGTTGTTATGTAATTTATCATACATGTTTTACAGTAGAAAATAGTGTTTACATTTTGTAAAATTTTTAGGTATACTACTTCAACCTAGTGCTTAACTATACATTCCGAAATAGACCTGTTATTTTACATTATTATAGATAAAGTTTCCATTTCTTTTAGCGTTTAAAATGAAAACTTGTTAACAGAATGGTCAACTACGGGCAGTCTGGATTTACCTGCCTAGCGCGTGTCATAGACAATTTTTTTGGAAAAAAATGTGAATAACGGCGTCCATTTTGGCGCTACCCAGGGAGCACCGCGCGGAGGTCATGGACTAAGCTCCCCTTTGCCACAACTTTCTTTACATAAAAATCCAGCAATTGAGCGTCAGAAACCTTAATATATTACAAATTTACTAAAATTGTGCATGGAAACTGACGTGGTATCAGTTCACTCTACCTACACTAACTTCTCTTATTGTCTCACCTACGCGCAAACTTGCACCGGTATAAATTCCTTCCACTCAGTTAGCACAATTCTTTATTTATAATTTAAGGCAGTTTAATTAGATAACATTATATCTATAGCTGTACATTCGATTTGGTTGTCAACTTAAAATATAGACCTAAGACTGGTCCTTGCAGCGAAAGAGTTGAAAGTTCATCGATATCGATGCTCGATACATCGACAACACCGTGAGTGTTGTTTGTGGCGAAACATACAACTCTATGGATGGATATTCGTTGATAGAAACTGGGCAAATTAATAACACTACAAGCGACTACGTCTTAGAGCGAGACAACTCACGATTAAAAATAAATAATAAAGAGCAAAATCTTGACTTTGAAAATAGATTTTCGTACAAGAAATTTATATTATTTGAGTATTTTAGCCCATTCCCTTAACGAATGACTGAGCTTTCTCATAAGTTACAAAATATTATAAGATATTGGCGTAAAGAAATTTAACTATATACATAATGCTCGCGATAAAACCTCGTATTCACCAACAACTCGTTACTTCAAGAAATATCCTGCACCATTATTGGTTTGTGACCTCAGACCTCTATGTTCACATTCCAAACCAATCTTATTTGCTGAACTAGAAAATAAACCAGTTTCTGATAATCGTAATACAGCGCCCTCACTCCTTAGATTCAACTAAATAGAAAATTATCTTCACGAACACAGATTGTCCCCAAATGACGAGTTGTCGATCAAAACGTCCAAAACTAAGCACGCAATGCCCTACTCTAAACGACCCGACACTGACGGCAAGGAAAGGGATATACTTAAACCCTATTATACTCAATTGACCTGAATTGATAAGAGTTTTATACCTTTCACCCCTAATGTGCACCTCACAACGCGCCTAGCTAATAACCTTAAACGAAATGGCAGCAACTGAAGTCCATAGTTTATAAGACGGAGGGTACACTAAAGATAGTTCTAAATAAATAAGTCGTAGGATCAAACGGCCAAGACCAATTGATTTAAGAGGAAAGATACGCCGGAAAGAATCGTATAGCTAAACCTAGCTAATTTACAGTGATGAAAGGCTATAGATTTTCTCCTATACATGTTTTAATCCTATACATGGAAATAATTTTAACTCTACGGTGCTTATATCGACGGTATACATTCGCTTGATATATGACGACTTAATGCTATTAAATTTAGCAAAAAATATACTTTACAGAACAAATACGACATTACAGTTAATTTTAGAGACTACTGTATGTTGGTTCATTTTTATCGATAAAAAGAACGATTAATTTTTATACGTCACTAATATGAGACTTATTTGACGATAAGTATATTTATATTTAGCTTCCTCCCGTGTAGCTAAATCTAAAACTGCCTAAACAGAAAATATTACAAGGACTTGGTATTATAACGGATTTTTTTATATTGCTACCATAAAATTATATTAAAGCACTCAGTTTGAAAATATTTTACAAAAAACTACCCGATTCTTTCCGACCATACGAAACTACCTAGGTTTACAACCAAGACTTCGTTTGTCATTGGCAGCATTTTACTTATAAAAAAAATTAATTTTACTATATTTATATTCCCTAGTGGGTTTAATTCCATGTGTGAACTTTGTAAAACTTTGCAACGTTTTTTCAGAAAGTTTGTTTGTATTTAAAAAGGGGTTATATTCCGTTTTTTAAAACATGAATTCAATTGACGTTTTAACACAGCACAGCTTTTAAAAATGAAATTTATCTATTCAGTTGTTGGATGGGTTTGAATTCATTTTTAAATTACCTTATGCGGTTGTAACATATAGATTACAAATACACTTAGAAATTATACAAGACAATACATTAAAAGTATTAAAAAACTGAAGGGCTGCTTGATGGAATACCTATCGATAAAAAAAAAATACTAATTTACTTTTATCTTAACACGTTAGCTGTCCCAAGATAATTTGGGGTCCAAAATGCACTAAATGTAGTGCATGGACAGCTAACGTGTTAATCTACTTTTATCTCATTTATTTTGGAAGAGCGAGATTCCCTAACACAGGTATTTCTTTTACTTAAGAGGGAATCTCAAACACTGTTATATTTATTGTACATTAAGTTAAAGAAAATAAATATTTTGTATTTTGTATCGATAGATAATTTATTATTATTTCATTTGTAATATTTGTTTGATGAATTTATTAGCGAAGATCACATTTAAGCCAGCTGCATTAACAGTAAATGTTCTTTTCTTTGCTTAAATCCATCATTTTTATAACATTTCGGCCATCTTCGATTCCTAAATAAAAATGGATTCTTATACAAATTGTTGCACTTTAGTTAAATTTTTATAATGTTCGGCAAATGGAATAAGGTCTACCTCATGACATGTAGATTTCGTAACGCATAAGCTGCAATGATGAGTAAAACCTCACAGAGTATTTAAAAGTTCACACATAAAATCACTTAATATTACTCACTTATCTAGCTTTACACGCGATTGTCCAGCACGCTTAAAAGAGGAGCCGGATGAAACAACTACTAAACCTGTTATCAGATAGACTTTTGTAAACCATAATATTGGAAATACAGGCAATAAGTTACATAATTTTCTTTTAAATGTCATATTGTAAATGAAATTGAATAAAAGGATTTTTAAGGGGAACCAAGATAATAGATAGTCTTTGGTAAAATAAGCGACAATGAAGAATTAACTTTAAAATATTACTCAAGTAGAAGTGTATTAAATTAGCACATATTTTATAGATCTCCCTTCATAGCGCTTATGTTCTAAAGTTATGAAACCTAATAGAGTTTGAAAAGTCTTCCTAATAACAAGCCACAGTAAACTGATCCTAAGCGGCTCCTATTTGACTAATATTGGCTTCGGAACGGGCACTTTTCAACATAGTACATTGGGTCTTGTCCATTGACAAATAACCCTTAGTACTTGGTGTTCTGATGACATTAAAAGGTCTAAAGTTTATCAAAAGTTATTAAAGGCGTACTTTTGAGGTTACTTGCCAGTGAAATACATTCTGTAATGTCTGTGACTTAAAACACACAATACAATGCTGATCGACTTACACACACTGTGTTCTTTTACACTTAATACACAAACAATGTGTATTCTAAGTAACAGAACACATACAAGCATGGGTAACTGTTCTTGATTGGCCACTTCTGTTTCGTTTTATGACTCAAAGAACATAGTATACTCACCAAACACATAATAGACATAACCAAACATAACATTGTCAATTCAAATTGTTTTAAATGAGCCATAAGGCACAATAACGACTCATGAACTTTCTTCTCCTAACCCAAGATGTAAAAAACGTCTGCCTTCCTGCATCAAATCAGTACAAAAGTTAATACTTTTCAGTCTTATCACGATGTTAACATTATCTTAAAGTTACGAGTAATGTTCTTCCTAAATAGCTATCGAGTTTCATTCAAAAACCTTAGGATTTTCATTATAAAACACTGCATTTTATAAGAAAAGTTGTTTAAATTTACCACATATTTTTCCATATCATTTGATAACCACTTGCGAATCAATTAGTCAATCAGTACTTAAAATATCAGTTCTACACTTTTCCCTGCTCTAACTTTGTGCCACAAGCCTCTTCATGATGGTACCAACTTATATATACTATAAGTCCTTCATTATGATGTTATCGTTCCCAAAACTTTTTTGAACCTCCAATAACTTACAATTAAAACCTCCGTTCAGATCTTTGAGCAGATGTCACAAATTTAATTTAGTCTTTGGACATTACTTCACTATGAGTCGAATTATCGAATCTATAGTGAGACCTTAGCCAATTATTAGTAACAATTAGTCAATCATTCATGTGTTTGATGAATCTAAAATCTATGATATTGAGTTAAAACTGAAAATTGCTTGTGTGTGAGCCATTCAACACTGTATCGTTGGACTTTTCAGGATATTTCGATATCAAAAAGATGTAGAAGCACAAACGGTCAGTTTTATCCACAAGAATACCAAACACGAACACAAAGTGTTTGATGCAATTGTCCACAAACACTATAATGTAATGTTCTCAAAAACCGTGCACATCAAAATTTTGTGATAAACAGAGCGATTATCAGAAAATTTAGAAATGTTTTTAACCAGATGTATGCACAGAACACCTTATTTGACTGCATAGTTCATAAGACACATACCTGATGCGTCCATAAGTGTATATAGCCCAGATTATACTTCACATATTCGCAATTGCCACAGACACTAAGATACCCAACATTAAGTTCACTAGACACTTGTATCCGTTAACACGGCACTATAGTTTATGTATCCCGTTGCACCAGTGCACGTAACGAATCCCGTTAGCCTGCTGTACAGCAAGCTTAACATGATCAGCCTAGACAGCAATCTGTTAAGTGTAGAATAGAAGAAAATGACATTAAATGCGTAATATTAAAAGTTTAGTAGCCCACCTTCAATATTATATGCACTGTACGAAATTTCCCTCTATTTTACACTCAGGCCTCTAGATCGTTCTATACTAGTGCAGCTTGTATACGAGTCCCGTTGCATTAAAGTCCCGTTACACCAGCACAGTTGAATGAGTCCAGTTTGTTAAGTGCCGTTATGGCACCGTGTGTATCAGTGCGCAGCCGAATGCAGCTGTATGTAGAGCAGATGTTGGTCTCGCGTGGGGCGGCGCGGCCCCCACGCGCGTTAGGGGTGTCCCGAGTTGAGGACCCCGGGGGTGGAGGAGCCGCCGCCGCCGGAGTGGCCCCCCGGCATTAGGACTTGCTGGAATGAATACAGTTGCTGCTGGATTAAAATAATAATGTTCTCGAGTGAGCACATTACACCTTATAATAGGCACATTTCTCGTGACTTTGCATGCTGCTAGTCATCCTTGTAGCCCATGTTTCGCAAAATAAGTGAATTTGATTTGAACATTGCCTACTATGTATGTTAGGTCGGTGTTTTGTTAGAGAACAGCTGTATGTTGTAGTGCGGCGAAATTTATCTATTTATTTGGCACACAAAACAGAATACAATTATATATTAGCCAAATAGAAACACACAATAATTAAAACTAGACTGTAACCTTAAAATGTGTACGCAACATTATGTATGTATTCAAAGCAGTTCTAAGTGCTTATTTTGTAAGCCTAAAGAAATAAATGATTTTTTACTTTACTTTACTTTTAGTTCTATGTGAAGCAAATACTACGTAATGTGACTAACACGGCCAAAAATAGCTTAGCTGTGAAAATCATGAGCCTTTTTATTATCTTAGCTCTGGTAAAAATAAATTGTAAAAACAAAAATGTTGATAAATAAAATATTTCTGTATGTAATATTTTATTTAACAACATTTTTGTTAACATACCATAAGCCATTGTTTCAAATTCTGTAAATCTTAACATGTCCTACACAAATTTATGAAAACATTAATCAATTCCAGCCAAATCATCCACCTGTGCAAGAAAAACACAAATTATCAAGAGAGGCTTTTGCAAATCCAATGTTTTTATTATTTATTTATTTGGAAGACAGACAGTACACAGACCTGACCAGATCAGTTTATATTACTGATCTAGTCTGATGGTTAAGTCTGGTGGGGTGGGGTGCCCTGGTGGTTACCTGCAGATGGTGCGGATGGTGGTGGTCCGGCTGCGGCGGCTGCACCTGCCCCTGGTGGTTCAGGTACACGTGGTGCCCGTGCCCGTGCTGGTGACCGCTCATCAGTGGACATAGCACCTGGGGGGAAGAGGGGGTATAAATAAACAAAAAGCTTTAGTAAGACTTTCAGTATAGCAAAGATATCCAACTTTTTTCTGAGGACTGGCGGGAAATTACTAAGAACCTACTAAGAAAAAAGAGGAGGCTGTAAAATAAAATAAATAAATAATGTTTTTTTTTATTAATTTATTTAATTAGTTATGATCAATGATCGGAGTAGGTAGGGCTATTTAGGTTCATTGACCGCAAACATTGATGTTAATATGGATATTCCGACTAATACTCCGGGATTCGATTATTATAATTATTTTTATCAATAAGTATAAAAAATGGTAAGTATATGTAAGCCCACAAGCGCACGAGTGACTTTGTAAATTTTACATCAGCAACGCCAAAGTTTTTGTCAAACGCGCGACGTTGCCGCTTTGCTGACACTTTTTACTTTTACTTTACTTTACTTTACTTTACTTTACTTACTTTACTCGTCGTGATAGTAATTTGGTAAGTTTTTTTTTTTTTTGTAAAAATTAAATTTTGACTACAACTAATGTATCAATCTTATTCTACCTTGAAATAATAGAAAAATTATATGTTTGGGCTTAGTGAAAAGCTTGCCTTAAGTCAAACCAATAAATAACATTTTGAATACAAAAAGTCATGTAGGTACAGTGTTATTCGTCCAAAATCCTTGCCCTGAATGAACCCGAGGTGCATAACATATAATCTTAATATTATGTGTATTTATCCCGAATAATAAGAAACCTGCAAGGCTACCACGCTATTGATCAAATAACGCAACGCACGTTATCTGCGTTATTCACGCTGCAAATGCAGCGTTACGTTATGTGCTAAATTTAAATAGCGTGGTAGCCTTGCATCGTCTTTTTTTATCAAACCTATGATTGTACGTCATATCATCATCAGCTTATATTAGCCAACTGCTGGACATAGGCCTCCTCCATTAAGCGCCACAGCGCCCTGTCGTCAGCTTGCCGCATCTAGCATCTGCCTGCAGTCCTTCGCAGGTCGTCATCCCACCTGGCCGTCACAGCCTGGTACGACGTATCAACAACGATTAATTACCGTTCTTACCTGGAAGGGCTGGTGGTGGTAATGCGGATGCGGATGCGGGTGCTGGTGCGGATGCGGCGTGTGCGCGGGCGAGGGCGGCGGGTAGAGCGCGGGCGAGGCGGCGGGTGAGGCGGGCGGCTGCGGCGCGTAACCCACGCCCTCGCCCACGCCAACCGAGCCCACCACGCCGCCGGACCCCACCGAGCCCCCATGGTACATACGGACCTGCAATTAATAAATATTTATAAAAATGATTTATATTCCTCGTTACAATGTGTTTCTTTGTGTAGTTGCACTCTGCGACGGCTATTTCCGTTCCGAATTTGAAATAACGATGACATTTCTGCGCTCAGTGAATTCAGATTGTAGCATGGTCGCTGATATCTCAAAATGGCGTATGTGATGACGTCACACGGGACATCGTCGTCGCGCTCATGGTTAATACGGAAAGCATACTATTTATCGTGCATTTGTTTCAATATTCGCATAGAAAAGAGCGAGACAAAAGAGTGGTCAGATTTTATCACGGCGCGTATCTTTAGCTGTCTGGAAGAAAGAAAACATAAACGCCGTAGTCGCCGCCGTCTTCACTTACCATCTGGTGGTAGTGCGGGTGCACCGCATGCGGGTTCGGATGCGGATGCGGGTAGGGCACAAACTGCTGCATCGGCGCGGGCGCCAACAGTGGCTGGCCTGTCGCCGTCGCTACTTGCACGCCGGAACCCACTCCCACTGTACAAATATAACGTTTTTTAATAAATATATTGGCCATAAACTGGTTTCGTACATTAACACAAATAACAATAGACTCTAACTACACTGTACACTTAAAAATAAATAAAATAAACCTACAGAGAAACAATAAACAGCTACCGTGCTAACCTGCTTGGGACTAAGGCTGATAAAAATGTTTTTACCTTTTCTGAAATTCCTCTGCTGCGGAGCCGGAATAGGTCCGTGCTGGCCCGCCTGAGCCACTCCCGCTTGACTCATGTTATACGCCAGCTGAAATTACATTCATTATATTATTATAATACACCAATAACCTTCTTTTCACCGTCCAGATTGAGTAACATGTTATACAAGTAACTTAAGTTATATAATACGACCGTATTAAAATGTTAAATTATAACTATAGATCGGATATTCGGATGCATATTTACCTAAAGTTGAGATGTTGGCCATTATGTAAAGGACTTTTTGTTATCTAAAAATCCTGGATCGCGGGAAATTCAAATTTAAGTGTACAGGGTATTAGCCCTAAGAAGACGCTTCCATTATTTGCTAGCCAAAAAATCACTTTAGATAAATATGCATCCGATTATCCAATCTCTAATTATTACAGATTCTGACGTGTCCAAGAGTGTTTAAGGTCGAAAGGAAATAAAGTGATATTTGATCCATATTAACATGTTTAATAATCATGTTTTATAGCACTTCGTTGTTTTATAGCACTATGTTTTTGTTACTTAATCTGGTCGCATATTTAGGATTTCTGTTGTGAAATATTAGGAAACTCAAAACAGCACAAGCCATGGGAATATCACGTCGTAAGTAATTATTTTAATGTTCATTATCGTAGACCATGATAACATTGATAACTTTAGAGATGAACAGTTCAAATGATAAGCTTTACAAGTTCACATGTGGAAAGGTACAAAAGAACATGCCTCCTCCAGATCTCCAATCTTTTACGTGTTGCGTCGTATAGCAAAATTTATAAAGATATCTCGAGTTAAGAAACCTACACGATGAAGAAACTAAAATCCTATTTTAAAGACAGACGCGACTAAAGCGGACCTGTGCGGAGATGTCCGTAGCGGAGACGAGAAGAGACGTTTCACAGATAAGGTGTCTCCACCGAAGCTATGCGGAGATGCGTACTGGTTAGACTGGAGCCGAGATGTGTGCTGGTTAGAGCGGCTGAGCTGCGTGCGGCGAGCGTCGGATGTTTGTTAAGATGAATGCACTAACGAGGCAGCGCTCACATCTCCGCTCATCTCGCCTCGCGTGACGTCACCAGCTTGCGAGACACAGCTCACATCTCCGCTTCGATCCTTCTTTGTTTCTTTGCATACAAATATGATACATCGCCGCTCAGTGGCCTCTGAAGCTAAGCGGAGACGAGATGTGTGAATATCGACGTTCTATTGATTGTTCAAAACGCATCTCTTCTCATCTTTGGTGAAGTCTGGCCCTAAGCCCAAGACAAGTTCTTGCGCGATAAGACCGCCTATTGTATCTTGTTTTTTTTTTAACATTGTTCTTATATAGAGTGTCCAATAAAGTATTATCTATCTATCTAAACCCTCACGCAGGTGGCTTTAGTAGACCATTGAGCTAGCGAGGGTCAACAAAATCAAATCGTTTTGCTTTCTTGTGGAACAAATAACAATTTATTGATAAGCGGCTCAGCAACCAGTGGATGAGTTCCGAAGTTCGAATGATAAAGTATCATATCGGTAAGATTATACGTAGTAAAACACTGCAGTAGTAGTTAATGATATAAATATATCAAGGAATGTGTTTTACTGTACGTATTTATTATGTGTAACATTAGATTTGTTTTTGGGTATGCTTGAAAAACGTGTTCGCGACTCTGCAAACGCCTACGGCCTCGGCCTACGCCCTATGGCTAGGTGACTACCTGCTAAAGACTGCAGGTAGATGTGTCAAGCTGAAGACAGGGCGCTATGGCGCTCATTAGGGGAGACCTAAATTTTTTTTCTATAAGGAAATTTGAGTTAACCAACCAACATACAGACTATTATTAGTTTTCGCTATTACCATAAAATAGTTCAAGTGTTATCTTGTTTCATCTATTATTTTATTAAGAAGGGTCAGAGACGGCACAATGATTTACGTTAAAACTAAAAAAAAAATTAGCACATTGAACTCGGACGTTACGTGTGGTTAACTTCAACAAAAACTTTCGAATATTTAAATAGAAACATCGTCATGATCAAGGTTGTTTTAATAATCAGCGAATATTAAATTAAACTTAAGTTATGCCTAGCAAGGCCACAAAATTAAACAATATTTAAGGCAGCAACTTCCGCGGGAAATAACTAGTCAAATCATTCAGCAATGAAATCCAAAACGATACACTATCAGTCGCTCTCCATCCGCGAACCAACACAATGTGGTACATTTGGTTACTGCTAACTTTAGCTCTAATAAAACTCTACAACAAATGGAGTACTGGCAAATTCTACGATGACAGTGTCATGAGTGGAAAAGTTGTGATTGTGACCGGCGGGAACAGCGGCATAGGGTATGCCACCGCGTTGGAGTTAGCCAAGCGCGGCGCTAAGGTAATCCTAGGCTGTCGAGACAATAAAAGAGGTCTGAGAGCTGTAGAACGCATCAAGAAACGAACGAAGAATATCAGCGTTAGACACATATACTTGGATCTTGCATCGCTTCAATCGATCAGGGAGTTCGTTGACGAGTTTAAGAAGACCGAAGCTAAGCTCGACGTGCTTATAAACAATGCTGGGACCAGCGGTATCTACCAGGACTTCACCGAAGATGGAATCGTGCGAGACATGCAGATCAACCACTTCGGGCCGTTTTTACTGACTTTACTTCTCGTTCCGCTGTTAAAGAAATCAGCACCGAGTCGCGTCGTGGTATTATCCTCGGTTATGCACAGATTCGGGACGATAGAGCATCTAAATGAGATGCACAGATACAACTATCTACAAGCATTCTGCAACAGCAAGCTTTGCAATCTGCTTTTCACGATAGAATTGGCTAAAAAGCTGGACGGTACGGGCGTAGTGGTGAATTCAGCACATCCAGGTCAAGTCAATACGGCTTTATACAAGAAGACTGTAATAGAGAAGTTAAGAAGTCTGGTCTTATATTCGTTCTTTAAGAGTCCGTATGACGGGGCGCAGACAAGCGTCTACCTGGCAGTGTCGGACGATTGTGACCAGATAACGGGGAGATATTTCGCGGATTGCGAAGAGAGTAATATGAGTTTCAAGGTGAACGAAGAGAGTGCTAAGAAGTTGTGGAGTTATTCGGAAAGTTTGGTTCGGTTAAGGCCGGAGGAGAGGATTTGATGTGATAAACATCAAGCTATAAAGGTTTCAAAAGGTGTATTTTCCTCTCGAATGACATAGTACCTATGCGTCAGTGTGTGAGACAGATTACCCGTATCTGTGAGACCTTTTATAGACCTTTGTGCATGAATAACACGTGTAATTGTATAACAAGGTATAACTTGTAGTTTTTATAAAACGAATATACTGTAAACTAATTTTTAAATTGCCTTTTTGTTAACCAAAACTTGGGATATATATACAATCCATCACACCGCACACAGCATCATCTAGCGCCGAGTTAAGCGGAGCTTGTGGTTTGGGAATATTCCGATTTAGAATCGAAAGATATTATATGACAACAATGACATTTCATAAATGAAAAGTATACATAAACAGAAAACAAGAAAGTAACAGCAAGGTTATCACTAAAAACTAAAACAGAAACTTTAACAATGCATAATCGAACAATGTTTAAAATTAAATTCGAAAACGAGCGAGAGATCAATTAAATGACGAATGAAAGCTTTCAAAAGCAAAACTAGTTTTGCTTCGATGATACCAATGTGTCATTAAATCCTTGGGTAATATAATACTCCTTTGTATACAAAAAACATCAATATTTTAAAATCGCAGCGAGTATAGATAACTATATTGTAGATATTTTATTTTTAATAGATAACAAAGTATCAAAGTTAATCTTCCTTTGCCCCTGATGATTTAATTCAGGTAACCTTGAATGACCGCTTCAAGGTCTTGATATGCGATAGGTCGGTATCAATACTTCTGTGGCAAGTATGAAACAATTCATTGGAAAGATCGTATGATTTTGGAACGAATAATGTTTTTTTAGGAACACAACAAACAACACATATTAGTAGCACAAAAAACTGAAGGCAAAACTTTGCTTCCGTTTCCAGTTTTCCATCGTCTTGTACTCAAGAAATTACAAATTCACTCTTAAAACAAGTTAGTGACAATATTCAGGAAAAACATTTTGTACAAAATTAGTTTTCAAAAAGCGTTATAGCTAACCAAGTTTCAGGTTTTCTAGCTTAGTGAAAATCCATTCCAAAAACGTTCATTCAGTTTTTTTGGTAACCAAGCGCAAAAAACAGTTTTTTAGGGTTTTTAACAACGCTCACCGCTTCGGGCCTGTCGCGTTTGTCCACCACGAATATAGGCGGCGCGTACTGACGGCAGTCGCAACTCATTTCCATCTGTTATATCATATGTTAAAGGGTTGTTTTTGTTTGACATAATATTGAAGACAAAAATATCTTGATACTAGCTGCGTTCCGCGGTTTCACCCGCGTGGTGATAGATATTTTAGATAATATACAATATATCTTTATAAATTGTAGCCTATGTGTTATTCTGATGTATAAGCTATATTATTGGAAAGTTTCATTAAAATCCATTCAGTAGTTTTTACGTGAAAGAGTAACAAACATCCATCCATAGTTACAAACTTTCACGTTTATAATATTACAGTAGGATTGGCCTTTGAACATCAATTAGACCAATCTCTAACAGAAGACCAGCGCTGGCTTAGTCTCTTACGGAGCTTAGCCAGCATTATGCTGAGTTAGAGCCTTTTTGTAACAACTCTCTACATGTACCTATTTCTAAAAGTGTGTTATTTGTTAATTTTAGTTGTTAAGAATAAATGTCTTTCTATTCTATTCAATCATAAACTTGCAATAGGAAGTCCTATAACTACACTGTAGTTATTTTCATCAGCATCTGCTTGAAACTCTCAAATTTCCCTCAAGTCTTTAACAATGCTGTACCACATGAGTCGCATTTCTGATAATTTAATTTACCAAAACATTGTTATGCTATAATACATCTAGGAGATTTAAGCTGAACGCGCAACTGCCCGCACCGCAGGAGTCGCACTCGATTTTACTAAAATGCGGCGCGTTCGGCGCGGATAGGTACATACTATTTCATGCAAAGATTTAGAAAATACGATGACTGCGGCGAGTGCGGCTCCTGCGGCGGTTTCGCACTGCATCCAATCTGAATCCGTGAATAAAAGTTCCTAATAGCGATACAACTTATACCGAAGAACCTTATTAGTCATTTTTATACTTTGTATTGTGTACTTTGCGTAGAAATTACTTAGATATGCGAAGGATCACAGCACTTCAGGGCCCAAAGAAACCCTAAAGTGCTTGGATTTGGACCAGTGATCTACTGTGCGATGACGCTAAAACTACCCATCCTACATATATTGACATTAGATGGCCCTTTCAATGATCTCGAAGGCCTTTAAAGGGCCTTCGCCATACAATTGTAAATTACGAAGGCGAAGGTATAAGTAACTTACCGCAGGATGCGGATGCTGTAAATAGGGCGGTTGCTGCGCCGCGGCAGCCGCTGCGGCAACCATCGCGTACGGCACTGCTGCCACCTGTCGACAAAAGATCTATTTAGCATTCTTCATCCTTGGACGAATCATCTAGCGTAGGGCAGTGTCGCATAATCATACTCTCCAGCAGCATTTCCTAGGGTAATGAAAAAAGCCTACGTTCTCAACAGATCGCCAGGATCCAAGGCGTCGCGCGTCGTCCTAATTGAGTAACGATCATATTATTGAGTATTGAGACAACGTTCGGTCTATGGATCCATTTTAGGGCTCATAATGGAAGAATCCGTAATGTCTGGGGTCGCGGTAGGAGGCCTATATAACTCACCATATGCGGTGGCGGCTGATGCGCGGCCGGCACGTAGCTGACCCCGGGCCCCATCACGCCGAGGCCCACGCCGCCCACGCCCACGCCCATGCCCATACCGCCCACGGGGGTGCCGGGCGTGTGTGGCCTGAAACAAACGTTATAAATTTTATTCATACAATCAACTGATTTAATATTCTCTTGAATAATAAATGTTTATTTCGATAACTTATAATATAAACGAATTATGCGTGGTTCGGAGTCCTTTTTTAAGCTAGATTTGCTTGTATAAGAGGACACAGCTCTTGCCAGAAATATTAACTGTTAAAATGTTGGTCGTTTTCTATGTAAAATAAAAAATATCTTTCTATATATGTAATGTATTGAATTAAGTATTATCATTCATTATCATCTAGTACTCATAACACAAGCTCTGCTTACCTTGGGGTTAGATAATGCTGTGTGGATTGTCCAGAGGTATCTATTTATTTGTTAAACACTTTCATGACCCAAGACGAACACTTCAGTGAGCGCTACCGTGTGGCGGCGGCGTGCCCTGCGGTTCGCACCGCCGCCTAGTCTGGGTGTTCAATACGTTAAGCTACATTGACTTTTTGCATAAAAAGCATTATACCATGTTTCTCCTTGAATCGGCAGACTTAGCAGCTGGGTTAAACAACCTAGCTGCTATAAGCCTGCCGATTCGAGATGAACCCAAACAAAGGAGTTTCCCTTTGTTTGTGAATAAAGATTACTCCGTGGTTTGAGTATGGACTCACCGACTGTGGTTAGGCGTGGAGGGACTGCGAGGCTGGAAGGGCTTGGCAGCAGGGTTGAACTCCTTGGCGTTGGGGTTCAAGGTAGACTTCTTGAGCGTGGCGGTGGCGCGGTCGATCCCGGGAGAGGCGGAGGACGGCGGCGATGATGACGGGGTGGTGGAGTCTGCGCTGGGGGGCGATGTGCCTTTTGGTGGCATTGGCGGCTGGAACACGATAACCATTTTATTAGAATTATATTGACGAACTCTGGGGTGCATCGGGCGGAGGTTCACTTGGGTGCATTATTATTTTTATATTATACTAATTTCTGCTCGCTTTCTATCCCATGGGAACTGATTTATTGGATGAAAAGTAGCCTATATTTTATTTCGGGCCTGTTTCAGCCCGATCCGTTCAGAAGTTTTTGCGTAAAGGAGTATAAAATCCATACTTCCAAACCTTCGCGGTAATAATATTAGTAGGATTTAGCTACTTTGGGGCTAGGGGGCTAGATAATGGGTAAACATGTTTTTCATTTTATATCATTTACCTAAATTTGTAATTTCATTTATTTTCAACCAACGGAACCTATAACTAGCAACTAATAACTTGCATACGCTGTAGAAGATTGGAGCTCTGCTAACATTAATTCAATACATCACAGCACAGCACAAAAATGTGCATTCAATTATAAATGTAATGAATGACAATACAAAATGCATCAAAATATAACGAGTTGAAGTCCATATTTCAATACACATTATTCTGCTTTCCTGCGAGACTACTACGCTGTGTAACGCAGCGTCGCTACTTCGTGCTTGGCCAGATGTCGCTCAGTTTCGCACCGACAATAGCATGTAAGTAATTTGTTGTTATCCATAGCTTTACTTAAATATTGACATGTATCGAATCATATTATATTTAGACTTAAATAGGCAAATAACCATGTATTAGACATATAAGAGATGACCATACTAGTGGTTTCTTTTTCACTTCTTCCACTAGTGGACAAAATATTGAAGTGAACAGTAAAATAATTTTATTTGATAATAATTTATTGTATAAAATTTGACTTGTCTAAGTGCTTATTTTGTAAGCCTGAAATAAAGGATTTTTGACTTTTTTTTGAGCGCGTTATATTACTCCAATTTTAGCGCAGTAAACTTTTAACGGAAATAACGCGTGAGAAGGCGTGTTTTACGCTAAAACGCGCCTTCTTCTCTCGACAAGTGTAGTACCTTGTGATGGTGTGGCGGCGTGTGCTGCTTCGGCGGGCGGTCCCGCTTGTGCTGCGGCTCCTGCGGCGCGCCCGCGTTGGCCGACACCTCGGGCGGAGACGCGGGCGGCGACGGCGGCACACCCATCTGTACACAAACATAGATAGATAGATAACACTTTATTACACCACACAAAACAGAAAATACAGAGATAAAAACTTAGAATAAAGGTATAAAGGGCGGCCTTATCGCTGAGAGCGATCTCTTCCAGGCAATCTTGGGATGGACTGGACATGAACGAACAATATAGACGGTGGCACTTTAATAAATAATTGGTAATAAATACACTAAATACCTAATACTACTTTGAATAATAATAAAGAGCCTTTGATTTGCTTTCTGAGTTACAATTACAACCTTTAACAATTTGTTTATTGTATACTAGCAGCGCCCCGCGGTTTCACCTGTGTGTTGATAGATATTTTAGATAATATATCTTTATTAAATTTAGTGGTTTTTGCGTGAAAGAGCAACAAATATACTTACATACATCCTCACAAAGTTTCGTGTTTATAATATTAGTAGGATAGGATGTGTATATTCGAAAAGGTCACAGTAGATAAACCATCATCATCTGGCTTGATAAAGAAATTTCTGATTTTAACAGGATTAAGACACTAATAAAAATGGCGCACAGCTCTTGAAGACTCACATTGTGTTGGTGCATGATCTGCTGCGGCATGGGCGCGGAGGGCACGAGGGGCGCGGGCGGCGGCGCGGGGGAGGACACCAGCTTGAACTCGACGCCGAATTTACGCAGCTCCTGTGAATATACACATGTATGATGTCGATGTGGCGCGGTGGGCCAAGGTCCGCCTGCGACGCAGGAGGTTGCGGGTTCGATTCCCGCCTCGGAACAAATGTGTGTACGATCTACAGATATTTGTTTCGGGTGCTCTGGTCGTTTTCTATGTATAATAAAAAAATTCTATCTATGTAATGTATTGTATTATGTGTATCAGTTATCTAGTACCCATAACACAAGCTCTGCTTACCATGGGGCTAGATAATGCTGTGTGAGTTGTCCAGCATTATTTATATTTTTATTTATTTATGTTAAATAATTTACAATGTAAATAATGCTGCATCATCTAGTCCCAAGGTAGAGCTTGTGTTGTGGGCACTAGATAACTGATATACATATAACAATACATTACATGGATATTTTTTTATTATATGTACATATTAGTACGGCGGGGCAGGGGGTGCTAGGAATCCCCGGGCTACATTAGGCTACCGCACCCTATCTAAATGGCGCTCATTGGGGGATGCCTTTGTCCAGCAGTGGACTGCTATAGGCTGATGATGATGTACATATTAGTAATAATGACAAGTTGGCACACCAGTTAGAGCATTACACAACTGTGATGTCATACCGTCGCATGTAATATTTTGGCGGGGCTAGATGATGCTGTGTGGGTTGTCCAACATTATTTCAGCGCGAGTAACGGGTGTAAAGGTTCACTTAAGCGTAATAACGCTTGTTACGTTATCTGTTAATAAGCGTGGTAGCGTTGCCGGGCAAAGAGCTTGCAATCACCTCGATCTATTAGAATTAGATGGTACCTGTACTTCCTCTCTGCGCGGCTCGGGCGGCGCGTGGTGGCGCGGCGGCCGGCCGTGGTTGTCTTGACTCGGGGGCTGGTTCTGAAACAAAATCACACTCATATTATACATGCAAATGTTTGGATGTATGTTTGTTACTTCTTGACAACAAATCTACTGAACGGATCTGGCTGAAATTGCATAGAACTTTTAACACAGCAATACCTAAAGCTAGGCTTGGAATAAAACATAGGCTACTTTTTATCCCACTTTATGGGGAGTACCGCCTGAACCTAAAATTCACTGTGTTGCCGCGTTGGAATTTACATTACTTGTCGATTTGACTCTGAAATCCTGTTTACCATTTAGATGTCAACATCACGCTCCTGACGACTGTGACGTCACACGATCCCTCTGCTCTTCACTGACAATCAGCGATGGGCGGACACATTAGTGCGCACCCAGCACAATGCTGAGTGAAGGCCATATTTGCCATGAACACTGCTACGCACAATAATTTGTAACATATGTAGTATTTATTTGCGTAGCTTAAGTTTGTTGTGTATGGTAGTTTTAAGGTAAATAAAAATATTTTCTTTCCTTCTTTCTATTTGTCTTTCAATAAATATTGCTTACAATAATTGTAAGCAATATTATATTATTATACCTATAATTATTATATCTGAAACTCGATGTCAAGTAAGTATTTATAGACATTCTGTATTATTATGTATTGACTATTTCATGAAAATGTTATTTTAATTAATGTAATTGTTTTTTAATAAACGTGTTAATTAAATAAACAATAAATAAATAGGCGTTTTCGTTTTTTGTGTGGTAGTTTCTTTACAAATATTTCATATAGAGTTTGGCTAGTGTATACTCACATGATGATGATGCGGCGGGAATCCTTGCCGCGAGTGAGGCGGTCCGCCGTTCATCTTGCCAGACACAGGGCCAGCCCTGCGAACAAAGATTATGTTAAACAACTAAAAATTAACATTTGACACGACTAGTCTTCTATGAATTCAACCCTCCGGCCGGGCGACCTTGTCCACTCCCTCAATCATAATAAAATAATAATTTTAACTGATAATAATGAATATATACTGTAAAATATGACCTGTCTAAGTGCTTATTTGTAAGCTTAAAGAAATAAAAACATTTCATTTCATTTCAATCGTCTTGTAATAATTTGGCGTGTTTTAAAAAACTATAAACATACTTCATATTGCTGAAATAATGAAAATGGGTTTACACCTTAGTTCTAGAACGATTCATCGAAATCGGTTGGCGTAATATTGAGTTTTCGTCCATTTTTCGCGCATATACTTAATTGCTAAAAAATAAGACTTGTATGGTTTTCTCATGGATGCCATTTTTAGGACTGGACCAAATTGAAATGGGACCACACGGCAAGCACCAGCTTTCGAATAGAAAAAGGTTCATCAAAATCGGACCACCCAGCCGAAAGATAGCAAAAAAATATAGAAAGTCGAATTGAGAACCTCGTCGGTTAATTAAAAACTATAAATTAACGTTTTTCCTAGTCTTCTATGAATTCAACAAATAACTGAAGGACTATTAAGGTACTATTCGAACATTGTAGTAAGCGCTTGAAAAGCTGCGCTAATGAGTGATTCATCATCATCATTAGCCTATATTAGTCCACTACTGGACATAGGCCTCCCCCTATAAGCGTCATAGCGCCCTGTCTTCAGCTTGCCGCATCCAGCATCTACATGCAGTCTTTCGCAGGGCGTCCTACACTACGTTTACCGAGTTTAATGAGTGATCATAATGTTGTATACGTACTGCTGTTGATGCGGTGGGAAAGGCGGCGCGTGGTAGCCTCCCGCTTGCGCGGCGTAGCTCTTGCCGCCCGTGCCGGGGCCGCCCAGCTGCGGTTGCTGTTGCTGCTGCTGTTGTTGCTGCTGCTGCTGCTGAAATGGATCATCGTCATAAATAAATAAATAATGTTGGACAATCCACCAATCATCATCTAGTCCCAAGCTAAGCAGAGCTTGTGTTATGGGTACTAGATGACTGATATACATATGTAATACAATATGTTACATAGATGTTTTTTTTATGACCAGAACACCTGGAACAAATATCTGCAGATTGTACACAGAATTGTCCCGAGGCAGGAATCGAACCCGCAATCTCCTGCGTCGCAGGCTGACCATCGCTCCACAGAGGTCGGTCATCATCATCAGCCTACGATCAAATTCAAATACATTTATTGCAGGAACTGTGTACAAAAAGATTTTAAAAAGCTAGGGGAAACAACAGTTTATCCATTAATTACAGACGTACATACAAGTACAATGTTTAACCTTGTAACTAGGTATTTTATAGGAGCAGACATAGGCCTCCCCGAATGAGCGCCATATCGCCCTGTCTTCAGCTTGCCGCATCCAGCATCTATCTGCAGTCGCATCCCAAGCGGCCGGAGGGCGTTTTTGACGTGTTCTTGAGTGGAGACCGCGACTCGGCAAACGTAGTGTAGGACGCCCTCCGACCAGGTGGGATGACGACTTGCGAAGTACTGCAGGCAGATGCTGGATGCGGCAAGCTGAAGACAGTGCGCTATAGCGCATTAGGAGAGGCCTACGTCCAGCTGTGGACTACTATTATAGATGACTAGTTTCTGCCCGCGGCTGCGCACGCGTTGTTTCTATGGAAACGTTTTAAGGTTATTTATATTCCATGGGAACTGACTTATATAATAAAAAGTAGCCTATGTTTTATTCCGGGCTTGGAACTACCTGTATGCCTGTAATTTCAGCCCGATCCGTTCAGTAGTTTTTGCGTGAAAGAGTAACAAACATCCATCCATACATACAAACTTTCGCGTTTATAATATTGTAGGATGATGTTGGCAACACTAACCACAGTATCGTCCTGCCTGCGCCGCACGTCGTCCGAATGCGGTGGAGTGAAGTTGGCGCGGGGCGGGCGGTGCTCCTTCTCCTTGGGGGGCTCGCGGTAGGGCGCGGCGGGGGGCGTCGCGGCAGGGGGGGTGGGGGGTGCGCTCTGGCGGGACGAGGTCGGGGGTGAGTTGTTGTTGTTGTTTGGTGTGGCTGGCTTCACTAGTTTGCCAGTCTGGAATTGTAACAGATAATAATAATATATCATTTATTTCAGGAAACATTATGCATAAGGCAACATACAGGATGGAAAATACTTAAAAACTACGGCCGATATAAAATATATACCTTAATCTAACATAGATAATAAACCTATTATACACAGTTTACCTAATAACCTATAATGGTGAGTGTAGAGTAAGATAAGAAGGGTAAGTTGTGAAATAAAATAGATATTAACCCTTAATTACTCGCGTGGGGTGTTTAACACCCCAGCGACTGTTTGATCGTCTCTAGTTATTGGAGTTTCGAATTTACAACGCTTATTTTTAAATCTTTATCATAAATAAAAGTCTGATTATGTATGTAAATCATAAATAAAAGTCTGATTTTATATGTATTTGGTAGTTTTTTCTACGCGAGTGAGAATGTATGTTTCTATGCGCGAGTAACTAAGGGTTAAATCTGAGGACTGATTCGGCGCGGCGGGCGAAGGTCCGTTCGCGGAGCAGGAGAGTGTTGGTTCAGTTTCTAAACAATTTTCAAACAGATGTTCCGGATGTTCTTGGTATTTTTTATGCACAACAAACATTTATGAATGTATATATTGTACGGCCATTTGATAGATAGATAGAATATACTTTATTGCACAAAAAGTTGTACATAGGCGAGCATAATGCTAGATAGCATTCTCTACCTGCTAACCTTTGGGTAGTGTGGACAACAGTTTGGTAGGTAGTGCCATATAATAGAGATAATAAAATATACTACTCATAATGATACTAAGCTACTTATATTATACTTAAACATTAATATATATACCTATATAAATAATTAATATATAATTATAATTACGTACCGAATTATTCTTGCGAAAGAAAATAGTTATAGACTCTAGATCTGAAGACATTTATCGAGGATGCCTCGCGATATTCAATGGGAAGACTGTTCCATAGCCGAGTGGCCTTTACAGCGAAGGTTCTATGATAACCTACTGTACAGGCGTCAGGAGTTCCAAGCTGCAGTCGTTTCGAGTCCCTCGCAGGTTTGATGGGACGGCCATAGGATTATGAGAGTGCATCTGTGTTAGCGCACACACTTGTGCACTATAATATGGCCTGCGCACAGCTCGCTAGCCGTTAACACTTTGACTGCGATTTTTTTTCGACGACTGCGATCTTTTTTTTAACCTAAAAAATTCGTGCTGCCGCTCTACACAGCGGTTGTGTTGCACATGCGTTTCGTTCGAAAAATATTACGGCTGTGCTGATTCATAAAGATCTGTATTTTCTCAGCCGCTGCGCTAGTGTGGATTTACGCATATTAGTCACTTGTAGAAAACACATACCGTGTGATTTCAGCACTCAAAGTGTTAAGACTGGCCGCCGTAGCTGCAAATACATGAGGGCATCGCATCATCATGCTCTCAACCGTTGTTTTGCAGATTTTGTTGATGAAACTGTATTTCTAATAACAATTTACACTATACTCCGACTAAATCCAAGATATTTTATGTCACAAGGACATTCATGAAACCGATCGACGCGTCCCGTGAGAGGTATACATAGATAGATAGATAACACTTTATTACACCACACAAAACAGAAAATAATACAGAGATAAAAACTTAGAACAAAGGTATAAAGGGCGGCCTTATCGCTGAGAGCGATCTCTTCCAGGCAACCTTGGGATGGACTGGACATGAACGAACAATATAGACGGTGGCACTTTAATAAATAATTGATAACAAATACACTAAATACCTACATTACAAACATTATAATAAACTTACATAGACATAAGGCTATCAATATTTTATATGGATCAATAATGCTGATGCAGCAGTTTTTTGAAGATAGGGAGTGATTTTGCACATCTGATGTCCAGAGGGAGAGCATTCCAAAGACGGGTAGCTTGTACAGTGAATGATTTGTCATAGAAAGAGGTAGAGTGAGCAGGGACTTTTAGGATGAGGGTTTCAGAGGAACGCAAAGAGAGGGAGTGAGAGTTTGAGAGGAATTCGAAGCGCTGTTTGAAATAAGAAGGGCTTGGAGAATAGAAAGATACTGTACAAGAGGGATAACATATGAGTATTCCTTCGAAGTCGGATGGGTAACCACTTGAGGTATGTAAGTATAGTAATTAAGTTACCTGCATATTCTTGCCCCTCTTGTTGGGGATGACGTACTTGCCGGGCGTGGGCGCGGCGTCCTGCGGGCGCTGTACGGCCGCGAACCTGCAACACACAGCGTTAGGTCACTATACATGCACATCACTGCAGGCCGTTTGGACCAATCATGTTCCGGCTTAAAATTAAGAGCACTGTGATCTGCCGTTAGACGTACAAATTTTACATTATTTAGTTGTAGAGCTTTATATAGTCACAAACTGGGATACCACTTGACCAAAAAAGGAAAAAAGGGAGACCATTCAAAAGATGGAATGATGACATTTACTCACCCCATAATTATTATCTTTTAATTATTTTTTTTAATAAAACCTAGTATGTATTTATTATATACGCTGGATCTGAGATCGTGTCTGCCACTCTACCGGGTTCTGACTGAAAACCAGCGCTCTTTCACAAATGACCTGGGTTATTGTGATAGAGCATCAAGCTGAGTCAGGACCTATTAGACCTACACACGCGCGCTTATCCACTTTCTGAGAGGGCTACTTAGTACCAAATACTACTTACATTTTGTACCTTTTAACTTTTTTATTTTTATATTTTGTCTATGTTACGTGTTTTTATAATAGGTACCTAAGTAGGTACTTTGTAGTCTAATATAATTATGTGTAATTAACCTTGTTTGTGTGTTGTGTTAGTGTTTAATAAATAATTTTCTTTCTTTCTTTCTTTATGACATCACACAAGTAGCTGGAAAAATGTGGCCACAAAAAGCCAGAGACAGAAACCTCTGGAGATCCTTGGAGGAGGCATACACCGCCGAAGGCGGTCCATATCAGGACATGACACAACCAAAATCTGACATAATTAATTCTAAATTCAATTCAATTCTAAAATTATACACGACTATTAATTCTTTAAAACTTTTGAAACTATCATGGTTATTAATACTAAAGTCATTTAGTATTAATAACCATAATATAAACAATAGTATTTTTGTTACTCCGTGATCATGGCGCATGCAACTGTGCCGAAATATTGGATAACTCAAAAATCAAATCATGGTAAATATCCCGTTTTAAATGACTTTAGTATTAATTCTTTATTTTACTATTATTATTGTTTTAAAATTGTTCATACTAATAACTATTGGGATATGGAATAAAGCTGTTTTTTTATTTTTAGTTGTAGAGCAAAAAGTCAATAATAATAATAACTGTGAAGCAAAAAGGAAAAGTTTTACGACTTGAATATTATGCGTTTCCTAATTTGAAAATGAGCATCAACCACGTCTCTATTCTTTACATAATAACAAGTAATGAAATTTGTATGTGAAACTACGTCTAAGTTAATCCTAACAAAGTGGCGCAGAACGAACGCTAACGAATTTAAATAAAAATAAATTATATCTAACCTCTCCTCTTCGTCCCCGTTCTCGAGCTCGATGCGAGCCTTGTAAGTCGCGGTGCCTTCGATCTCCGCGGCGATCTCCTCGGCCTTAGCCTCGGCGTCTCTGTCGAATTATTATGTAATTATAACTCATATCAATACAATAATATAATTAATAAACAATAATACACATAGTAGTCAAAAATATCTACACTAGATAATCGCCGGCAAAGATCGTTCCGGCTTACTATGCCAATATATACATATATGCCAATATATATTCTAATGCCGTAAATAATCGTAAAAATAAAAGAATGCCGCCGGCCTAACCCCGCCGGGTTTGGTGTGTAGAGGCTATTAGATATTATTTGACTAACCTGTAATCTTGCGTGTCCTTACGCTGCAGCTGCAGAGTGTACCCGGTCAACGAGTTGTCATATGTGCTGTGAACTCCATACACCTGGAAATAACGCTCAGTTTTAAACACTGATCATTTTCATAATTTTTTAACCTACTAATAAAAAAAGGTTCTCAATTCGACTGGTCGAACCAATTTTGTAAATTTAATAAAATAAATAAATAATGCTGGACAATTCCATAGCATTATCTAGCCCCATGGTAAGCCGAGCTTGTGTTATGGGTACTAGATAACTGATATACATAATACAATACATTACATAGATAGATATTTTTTATTATACATAGAAAACGACCAGAACACTCTGAACAAATATCTGCAGATCGTACACACAATTGTTCCAAGGGGGAATCGAAACCGCAACCTCTTGCGTCGCAGGCGGACCTTCGCCCACCGCGCCACATCGGTCGTCTTCTATTCTTTTTGATTTGAAAGCTGGTGCTTCCTGTGTAGTCCCATAAAAAGACAATAGCATCCATGACAAAACCATATGAGTATGTGCGCGACAAATGCGACGAATAACTCAATATGACGCCAACCGATTTCGATAATTCAATTTAAAAATAGGTTTGCAACCCATTTTAATTATTTAGGAATTAGAAGGCGGTTTATAGTTTTTTTAAACACGCCAAATTATTCACTAATCATCAGACAAACACGGATCTCTCTCGCTTGAAGACCCTGGACTGTTACCGACTACCCCAGGCGCCTATCCTTGTGTCTCCCTATGTCTTGTGATACCTCTCACGGGTTGATGACCCTCACCTAGCTAGATGTAGCGTGACTCACCTAGCGCCCAGGGGGGCGCTAGGTGAATCACGCTACATCTAGCGCCCAGTGTAGTTCTATATCTACCCTCCGCCCATACAACTGTTGCAGTACCTCCTCGTTCTTCCTGAACATGTCGTTGGCGTCCCAGCCGTTGGCGCGGTGGTCGAGCGCTAACTCCTCGATGCCCGCGTCTCCGTTCAGAGACCGCGCGTCGCCCGCCACCCCGTCGCACCCGTCCCACGGCTCTAGATGGCGCTCTTCCAGTGATCTACCGTTGCCTGAGAAAGATAACACAAAAATAGGTTAAAAATAGATGCTCCACTGTAGGGGAAATGCTAAGATTTATTTATTTATTTTAGCGCCTTTTATTTAGCTTGCTTTCGAAGACTGATGTGGAAATGGGCAGGCCATGTTGCAAGAATGAGCAAGAAGTGGACCGGAGTGGTAACAGTCTGGCGGGGACCACCTGGTAGAAAAAAGGGGACGTCCACTTGAAAGACCCTTTATTATTCAAATTCTGTATATTTTGTGATTATTTTATGTTTTGTGCGATTAAATAAATAAAAAAAAAGATGGGTCGACGAAATTTTGGAAACAGGAAATAATTGGGCGGCCATAGCGAACGATAGAAAGAAATGGCACAGTCTGGAGGAGGCCTTTACTCAAATAGAGATCAAAGAATTATAAAAATACTTATTTAATAATGCTCAATAATTAAAGCTTTCTTATTTTTTTAACAATGTTCAATAATTTAATTCAAATTCAATTATTATGTAATTTATTCTTTGATAATAAATGGCTAAATTAAATTAATTATTTATTCAGCTTGCTTAGAGAGCTATGTCAATAACTTTGGTTCTCTGTCGGATGTATTCATTACGAATCCTATCCTTCAGAGAAACCCCGAGCCTCCTTACATGCTTAGCATGAATGTATTCACAGATTAATTATTATTATTAGGAAAAAATAAAAGTACAATAGCACAGCAACCTGCAATGACACGTTGGGCACCTATTAGAGCATTACACAGCTGTGACGTCATACCGTCACAATATGCAATGTAAAGGCACAGAATAACAGGTCTGACTTTCTTCCCTTGACAATATTATGGACATTCTGTATCTTCAGATGTTCGTGCATAGGTGACGTCATAGCTACTAGTATTCTAGCGGTTTAGAGTGAAATTGAAATTGCATTTTTAAAAGCAAAGTTTTGCTTATATGTTTTTTGTGGCATATATTTATTTATTTTGATTCATGATTAATTTATTTCAGTAAGTTTTTGCTTCCTCAACAGCGTTCACTTTATGCTTAGGGGTATTAATAATCAACCAGGATAGTGCCCCTTTAGAAAGAAACTGATTTTTTTTTCATACTTTTCTATCTACAATCGGCTGTTTAGCCATAATTAGATATGTTCTGGGTTGGGACTGAATGTCCCACCCATGAATGAAATTGTACGACTCGGTAAACGTATTGTAAGACCCTCCGACCAGGTCGACGACGTGCGAAAGACTGCAGGTAGATGCTGGATGCGGCAAGCTGAAGGCAGGGCGCTATGGCGCTCATTGGGGGAGGCCTATGTCGAGCAGTGGACTGCTATAGGCTAATGATGATGATGATGAATGGAATAGACCAGAATTTCCTCTCACCATTGAATTTCCCCGCTGTGATGGCACTGTCTGTCTGGAAGACGTCGTGGGTTGCGTATTCAAGGTCACTGTCCTTAGCTCGAATAGACACCACATCTTGCGGCTTGAATATAAGCTTCTCGACGACTGAATCCACGGCGACTACGCCATCTTGATCCACGCGATGAGCGACTTCTAGCACGATCTGGGGAAGAAATACCGTATTTACTTTAAAGGACTTATTATACGGGATGGTGATGTCTTGCTAGCCGAATTTCACGCCACGTGGCCAGTCTTAACGATCAGCCAGGTGGGAGGACATATTTATTATTGAACCTTGGTGGCGCAACATGTTGTGGAAAAAAAAACAGAAAATGTCACTAGAGCACTGAAACCTTTTTACTAAAATGAAAGAAGATGTCAAACTAAGTCGATTAGTGTTTTTATGGTGTAGCGGTGTTTCGCACCAAATTGGGCAAAGCCGACTAAAAAGGAAAGGTACCTTACCTACCTAATTTAAAGAACTACAATCTGATTTAAAGAATAACGATAATCATTATGGATCAGGGTTGGCATGATTAAAACAAGTTGTTTTAAAACAGTTTGAAATAAAACTATGTTTTATATTAAGAAAAAAACAGGGTTTAAAACTACTTTTAATTGCAAATGAATGTGTATAAATACCAAAGACAGGCTGTGGTATTTATACACTGCATAGGTAACTCCCCGACAGTAAAGTCCCGCAGGGAAAGTCCCTATGTCGGCCGTCGAAAGAAAGTAATTCACTGGATTAGTGGGTACGGTACCTATTCCCCGCTCTCTCTCTAGTTCTCTACCTACCTACAACACTACATACAAGGTGTATGTAAATTGTTTTGTATTGATTAATAATAATAATAATTTTTAATAATTAGATTAGAGGTACTGAGATATGCAACAAAAGTAAATATTTATCGTTTTGTTAATTTTTACTAATGTGAATTAGGAAATAGTTTAGAAATGGATTATTTTATTATTCGCTATAATTGATTTGAAATTGATAAGTAAAAATACACAAACAAAACACTTGTTTTAAACATTTTGAACTGTTTGTTTTATAAAATATAAAAAAAAACTGTTTTTTTTCCAACCCTGTTATGGATTATCTCAATTTCGTATGACTTGTGGGTTGCAACATTTTCGCATAACTACGTCCAATTATCCTTCAGCTAACATCAGAAGCCATCTATCAAACATCAACTCATCATAGATAGTAACTTCCTATTGTACGTATTCAGTTATTCATATTTGTAGTTTTTCTTTTAGGTTAGTTTTAATGTAACACTTTGAGTGCTGAAAACGCACGGTATGAGTTTTCTACAAGTGACTAATCTGCGAAAATCCACACTAGCGCAGCGGCTGAGAAAATACAGATCTTTGTGACTCAGCAGAGCTGTAATATTTTTCGGACGACACACAAGTGCGGCGCAACACAACCGCTGTGTAGAGCGGCAGCACGAATTTTTTAGGTAAAAAAAAAGATCGCAGTCGTCGAAAAAAAACCGCAGTCAAAGTGTTAAGTACTTCTGTATTGCATGCAATGTATTAAGTTTGTATTCTTTGTTTTTGTTGCTTCTCCATTACTGTTTGTTTGTGTTCTACCAACTATTTGTAAACTATCTTTTTCACCATCCCTGGTTGCCTGAAAGAAATAGCTGTAAGCGATAAGACCGCCTATTGTACTGTTATTGTGTTATATTTATATATAAGGTGTTATTATGTTATTTTAAGTGCAATAAAGTGTTCATTCATTAATTCATTATTAAAGACCCCGCGAGATCTTCGCTCGCTTCACCCACTCGATCAGAAAACCATATATCTATGCTACTTTAATATTCAATGCACTCAAGCTTACTTCTTTCATCTCCATAAAAAACCAGGAAGAGCTTCAATGTGTGCAAACATACCTACATATCTAGTTAAGCGGAACTACCTCCCACTCGATTTACATTCTAATGACGCTGGTGATAAGACTCAATTAGTAACTGTTTGTCTGTATATAAGTATCTAGCTGCCCCGCGGCTTCGCCCGCGTGGAAATCTATGTCTCAAATGGTTTATAGACCTACCTCTTGAATCACTCTATCTATTAAAAGAAACCGCATCAAAATCCGTTGCGTAGTTTTAAAGATCTAAGCATACATAGGGACAGACAGACAGCGGGAAGCGACTTTGTTTTGTACTATGTAGTGAAGCTGCAAGTTAAAGCAGTTTTTTTTATTTAATAGTAATTTGATGCGCACGTTATGATCTGTAAGTAGGTTTCTAGATTCAGCCTACGTTTATTTACTGCCTCATAGTATCATGGTTAGGTTTAATTAGGACTTCAGGATTTGTGATTCTTGTTTAGTTTTTTCGTAAGAAAGGTAATTCTATTCAGACGACCTCTGTGGCGCAGCGAGCGTAGGGCAGCCTGCGACAAAGATTCACGTCTCGGAGCAAATGTTTGCGCTATATTTAGGTACTAGCTGGGCCCCGCGGTTTCACCCGCGTGTTGAAACCGCGGGTGGTATTTTGGATATCTTTATAAATTGTAGCCTATGTGTTATTCTGATGTATAGGCTATATTATTGTCAAGTTTCATTAAAATCCATTCAGTAGTTTTTACGTGAAAGAGTAACAAACATCCATCCATCCATACCTACAAACTTTCACGTTAATAATATTAGTAGGATTTGTTACAGATGGTTTCTATGTAATAATATAAACATTCATTGTACAGCACAATATAATACTTATAAGACTACAGCCATATAAAGCTCACTTTGACTGCGATTTTTTTTCGACGACTGCGATCTTTTTTTAACCTAAAAAATTCGTGCTGCCGCTCTACACAGCGGTTGTGTTGCGCCGCACATGCGTTTCGTTCGAAAAATATTACGGCTTTGCTGAGTCACACAGATCTGTATTTTCTCAGCCGCTGCGCTAGTGTGGATTTACGCATATTAGTCACTTATAGAAAACACATACCGTGTGATTTCAGCAGTCAAAGTGTTAAAATGTAAAAATGCGCCTCTTAGCAATTCTAAATAAATTATTAGGCGACCGATGTGGCGCGGTGGGCGAAGGTGCGCCTGCGACGCAGGAGGTTGCGGGTTCGATTCCCGCCTCGGAACAATTGTGTGTACGATCTGCAGATATTTGTTCCGGGTGTTCTGGTCGTTTTCTATGTATAATAAAAAATATCTATCTATGTAATGTATTGTATAGCAGTTATCTAGTACCCATAACACAAGCTCTGCTTACCATGGGGCTAGAATAATGCTGTGTGAATTGTCCATCATTATTTATTTATTTATTATGATGATGTTTCTTTGTTACTGGCAATTGTGTCTGGTTGGACACTTTCCTGCCAGTGTCAAGTAAATTATTTGAGTTATCAAATTATGACGTATTTTTATAGAAATAGAAATAGAAAATGTTTATTTGTGTTTCAAATACAAAAATAATACAACTTAAGAACTAATAATAATAAAGATAATGTGCCCGCAGGGCAGCTTGTGGCGAGTTGATGGTGAGTAGCGACACCACGGGTACCGAGTGCTCCCGGGGAAGTTCCTGGTTCTCATCTCCGCTTGCGGACTGGCATCCCAAGAGAACCAGATCCCCACCTCTTGCTTGCCTTCATTGGCCGGTCTGAGTGGAGTCGCGAGAGATGCATCTTAGGATGTAGAC
Source organism: Eupithecia abbreviata (assembly GCA_943735965.1). NCBI lineage: Eukaryota > Metazoa > Arthropoda > Insecta > Lepidoptera > Geometridae > Eupithecia > Eupithecia abbreviata. Next base: position 1,410,321 of record OX030995.1, read on the forward strand.
TCGGGGGTGGAAGTGTCTAATGGCGTAATAGCGAGGAAACCCGCTCACGAGCAGTCTTCGTGATGGTGAAATCGGGGCCGCACCTCTCAACACCCCTCAGTCGATTGCGCCGATGTTGTTCCTCTCCGGTAATTTACTCCGGCTTTTTAAGGAACCCATCCAGCATTCGGCAAGCCACCGTCTGCCACTCTTCTTAACATTATGATTGACTTGTTTATGGCAGACGTCCGCAATCTCCCCTATAACCCGATTACCCAGTCCATCCATCCATCACAATAGCCTGGTGTTATTTCTTTAATTTTTCTTTGCAATAGTCTCTACACCTCGCGGATACCGTCTTTGGGTGTATCATGTTGTGCACCCGAGGATGAAACCCGCTATGTGTAGCCATCGCCTTTAGATTAACTTCTCAAAGGGCCTCTGTGCTGTTGGCTTCGGCCCCACGCGCAAGCCTTCCAAAGGATCGGGTCACTTTATGACCCGAGATCATGGTAAATGAGATAATAAATATTTTCACTAAAGCCTACCTACGCTATCTGAATTATATTTCTGACAAGGACATTCTTTTTATTCATTAACATCTATTTATATTACTATAATTGTAAGTATCAAAAACAAATAGGTATATGATATAATTTTTTGAATAAATTTTTCTGTACTTTTTTATGCAATAAATAATTTTAATAAATTTCTTTTATAATACACTCAGTGTGTAGGTGTTACGCACTATAATAACAAAAACCTTAGATATATCTATGGTTTAGTTTATTTATTTCCACCGTAGGTACACAATGTTACACTTGATGTCGTTAAATACTATTTTAAAAGATAAATTACATTTTTATTATAACACACACTAACTTATGTATGACAAAGGAAACACCATAGGGCATTGTGCAAAAGAAAAAAAATATAGAAATGCCTTCTTAAAAAATTAAAATAAATTCATTTATAATAATTTGTCACAATAAAACAGATAATAAATAATGGTATAAGTTAAATTGAATAATAAATTAGATAAAATGTCAAAGTAATCTGCTGTATAAGGGCATTGTATATAAGTTATCTAGTACCCATAACACAAGCTCTGCTTACCATGGGGCTAGATAATGCTGTGTGAATTGTCCAGCATTATTTATTTATTATTATTTATAAAAAATATTGTACAAAATTAAATAATATACAAGTAAAATACAATGAAATAATGTAAGGAAGAAGAATAATTTTAAATTTACATTTAAATCATAATTTAAATTAATGCTGCTGTATAGGGGCATTGTCAAGGAACAAAACTATTATACTAATATTATAAAGAGGAAAGGTTTGATTTTTTGTTTGATCGAATAGGCTCCGAAACTACTGGACCAATTTGAAAAATCCTTTCACCGTTGGGAAGCTGCACTATCCCCGGTGAGCATAGGCTATATTATATTTTCAAAAAAGTTAGGGATCCTTAATAACACTCCAATAATGTAACGCGGGTGAAACCGCAGGGAACAGCTAGTGTATTATAATAATGCTGGACAATTCACACGACATCATCTAGCCCCAAGCTAAGCAAACGTGGCTGATATCAATAACAAACCGCTTCCGGAGTTCTCCCATAAACTGATGTGTTATCAACGTTTCAGAAGGATAAAGGTCACAGCGAGTTAGGAACTACTCATGTTTTTAAATAAATAAATAATGCTGGACAATTCACACAGCATTATCTAGCCCCATGGTAAGCAGAGCTTGTGTTATGGGTACTAGATAACTGATATACATAATACAATACATTACATAGATAGATATTTTTTATTATACATAGAAAACGACCAGAACACCCGGAACAAATATCTGCAGATCGTACACACAATTGTTCCGGGGCGGGAATCGAACCCGCAACCTCCTGCGTCGCAGGCGGACCTTCGCCCACCGCGCCACATCGGTCGTCTATGTCTATATATAAATAATGTTGGACAGTTCACGAGTTTGGCTACATAAGAAGCCTTTGTTGTCTGTCTATTAGAACTTTAAAATGCTTTTTTAATGGTGCTCAACTGTAAACAAAACTTTTATTTATAGTAATATTAAAGAGGTAAAGTGTGAGGTTGTAGGGGGTTGTTATCTCTGGATATACTGAACCGATTTTGACAATTCTTTTACCAATATAAAACCATGCGTCATAGAAGTTTGATATATGAGACGGTTTAAGACGAGTTACAAAATACCTATTGGTACATGTCTACTGGCTTATTTATAAACATTTTAATACAACCAAAGATAACATAGCCGCGACTAAGAAGCGAAAAACGGCCAAGAACACCGACCAAAAAAACAAAGAAAGATTTTAAAATATGTAAGAATTAATTCAAGTGAATATCGATATAGTTGAAGTTCGGAACAATGCAGAATTCACAGGTTTTTATGTACGTATAATTACTTACAATAAGAATGAAATTAATAATTTCTTGAAAAACATATAATCTTGCTACAATTTACCAAATAACGGCCACGAAAAAAGCTTGGAACGAGTTTTGCTCCAATTCAAAATCTAACAACTTATAGATAAGCAAATCATATGTACTAGACACATAAGTTATGAACATACTAGTGGTTTCTTCTCACTTCTTCCACTGGTGGACAAAAAATTTAAGTGAATATCAAAATAATGTTATTATATAAATTGTGTTTTTTAGATATTTAAGGGATAATTTAACTTAAATTATGATTTTAATTTGCATTGTAATTTTAATTTTTATATTTAATCATTTTGTAGGGGTATTCTATTTTAATTGTGATTTATTTTATGTAAATTTAATTTTAATTTGTTTTTATTTTGTATAAGTATGCAAAAATATGGACACTTTTATTGTTTCTGTACCATAAACTGTTTGTCTGAAATAAACGTTATGAATGAATGAATAATGAATAGTATAAAATATGACCTGTCTAAGTGCTTATTTGTAAGTCTAAAGAAATAAACTTTCATTTCATTTCATTTCACTGCCTTATCGCGGAGACCATTAAGGGACCATTATCCCATATTAGTCCACAGCTGGACATAGACCTTGCCTTTTGAGCGCCATAGCCTCCCATCTTCCTGTAGGTAGTCTATCGCATGTTTTTATTCACGCGTCCTACACTACGTTTGCCGAAATTTATACACAAGCAACGGACTATTAAAATAAAACAACTATCGTTTAATTCAGCTCTAGGGCCGTGCCGTTCCACATTTGTCGAACATTATTATATATTTTATTAATTTCTCATGTATGTGCGGAATTGTGGATGCAAGGATAAAAACCGCGAGCAAATACTAGTCTTAAAATAATTCTAAATTATTTATATTCCTTCTTTAATTACACTCGAAGTCTATATATACTTTATTGCACAAAAGTTGTACATAGGCGAGCATAATGCTAGATAGCATTCTCTACCTGCTAACATTTGGGTAGTGTGGACAACAGTTTGGTAGGTAGTGCTATATAATAGAGATAATAAAATATACTACTCATAATGATACTAAGTCGCGGGAAAGCCTCTCTCTAGCTCACGGATAACTTTCATAAGATCAATAGAAGATGACCGTCTACAAATTTGTATTCGCTGTGTATTAAATAATAATAAATAAATAATAATGCTGGACAATTCACACAGCATTATCTAGCCCCATGGTAAGCAAAGCTTGTGTTATGGGTACTAGATAACTGATATACATAATACAATACATTACATAGATAGATATTTTTTATTATACATAGAAAACGACCAGAGCACACGGAACAAATATATCTAGATCGTACACACAATTGTTCCGAGGCGGGAATCGAACCCGCAACCTCCTGCGTCGCAGGCGGACCTTCGCCCACCGCGCCACATCGTCTTGTATTAACTCAGATTTATGCCGATATAAATATAAATGCTAATGAGAGCGTAAGTTAATTAATTTATTATCTACTTTCTACTCTTGTAATGTATTGCGGTTGATTGAAAGCTATATTTGGATTTTATTTTACAGTCGTCTAATGTCTATTATATGCTAAACACGAAGTCAAATTCATTGCAGATAACCATGGAATAATAATAATAATTATTTATTATTTTCCTTTATATGAATAAAATAAATAATGCTGGACAATTCACATAACATTATCTAACCCCATGGTAAGTAGAGCTTGTGTTATGGGTACTAGATAACTGATATACATAATACAATACATTACATAGATATTAGTATTGATACGCGACTGGAATTCGTCACGTCAAAGACATCTAGATGAGAATGACCTTTCGTCCTAGGGCTTATCTAGGGACGGAAGGTCATTAACCTCCAATTTCAGACCGCGCACCAAAGACGAGAACTTCTCGATTCCCCGATAGAGGTCTCTCTCACAACAAAGAACCTTATTATTGTTACTCACTAGTTTTCACTTAAAGCTATTCCTCATTCCTGCATAAAAACATCTCGTTAACTACAATGTAAGTGACCAAGGACGGATGTCGTCAAGTAGTACAAAATGGCATGTTTTTACCATTCAAGAATCAAATACGAAACTTATATACACAACCACTAGATAACTTCACTTTATAACCACTGCACCATTACTCCTGCTATATGACTACTAAATACTTTAAAATCTACCTGAATCTAGTCGCAACAAAACGAAGACAGCGCAAACAACAAACCGAAACACGATTTTCCGTCTCGTATAGCTTCACTCTTTCTCACTTCACTTTGTAACACTTGTCAATTATTATCATCCAGGTCTGAAGAACACAGAAAAGCTTAGAAACAACTTGTTTTTGTAACCACAGTGTAAGCAAAGCCAAGGACAGCGGTCTAGTGTAAGTGCAGTGTAATTCGGGTTTATCTACCCGGCCGTCGGGACAGAACTAGGTCAGATCAATAACGCAGGGTCGCAGAGCGTACATGCTTTTTTGAATGGATACTAACAAAGTTCACGACGACAACGGTGAGGTTTTTGAGCGGTAGCGAATTGATTTTGTATTGAAAAATAATGTCTTTGTAATTGCAAATGCGAAAATTACGATATATATGATTTAATTTTATTTATTTTTATTAAATCATAACCCGATTTGTCTTTTTTTTTAACGGGCGAGGCTATTGTAATCTTTTGTCTAAAATTATCTATACAAGTTGATGATTCCCAGCAGAATTTTCGGCCACGCGGCGGCCAATTCAGCGGAGGGATACTAACCATGTGCGCAGGACATAACCGATACATTTAGCTTCAATCACGACCTGTGCCGTTTTCACGACTTTCACGGTAGGTTATGCTAAAAAACATCCGCGCTGTTCGGAAGCCGGATATTAATATTTTATCTATTTTTTGGTATGTTTCTTCTAGATGGTAGATAACGCTTTTCTGGAAATTATTAATAGAATGTAAGATTGTTTTAAGTTCTGACGGAAAGCAGGAAGGACGACTTAAATACTTGTACATATTACAGTAATATCGGGCTATATTGATGGTTTATAGCCAACAATATAGCCGCGAAAGATTATACGAGGGTGGCACTGGTAAGGACATAATAGCATGTTAGAGTAGGCCTATATCTGCGGCAGTGGGTACCTACGAGCTTATTATCAAATGAACTATTATAAAAAGATAAAGTTAGAGACTTTTATTTTGCCAGAACAGAGACGAATAGTATACATATAAATTAACCTTAAATTGACAAAAACGGTCTCCACTCAGCATGTGCTTATGATAGAGCAGATTTGACTTGTCCAACTGCTTATTTTTGTAAGCCTAAAGAAATAAATGTTATTGCGTTTGAGTTTGAGATCATGCCATAGCGCTGGTCTACTATAGTTACTTCAGGGATGATTTATCTATTTATATGGAAATAATTACAAAACATTCGTTATACAAATATCATATCCTAAAGAATTTATCGCTCTTTGCTGAAAAATACCTGAGTATTCCTATTTAAACTAATCTATACAGTTCATTCATGATTTTACATAAAGTTTGAATTGCTGACGTCTATTCACTTTTAAATAAATTGTAATTTAACCTTGACCTCAAAACATTGAATTTTAAACTAAACAACAGAAAAGTTCACAATTTGTAATACTGACTTCTAAAGTAGGTAACAAATACAGTAGGTACTTATCAAGTTCAAAACATTGTTTAATAATTATGTTGAAATTAGTCATGTAATGGGTTTTGAGATTTGTACCATTTCTTCATTTTCTGTTTACGTTACTGGTGAGAAGCTTTGTGCTTTTTAACTGACTTCTAAAAAAGGAGGAGGTTCTAAGTACAGCTGTATATGTTTTATGATCCTCTAAAATATAGTTGGTCCGATAATTTTTTTATTCTCGTTGGATTAGTATTTGTCCCACTAAATTTAAAAACAGTTTATAGGTATATTAAAGAACTTTAGGTCAGGTTTTTAGTTTTTGCTAACAATCAAATAATTAGGTTTTTGATATTATAGTGCGTTAGCCGTCGCGCTCGGGGAGGTTGCGGGTTCAAGTCCCGTCGAAATCTATAATGATTGGGATATTACTTAATCAAATAGGTACTAATTGTTTAGGAATAATTGTTAAGTTACTAAATATTCGAACCCGAGGTGCTAGAAATATGAAATTTTCAGAATAGATTCTTTAGTTATGCTATAAGAAAATATTTTAGAAAAATCCTGAACAAGATAACGAGAATTGGAGCTACATCTTCAATTCTCGATATCTCGTTGGCATAAATAAGGAGAAGGGAGGGAGATACCTCGACCATCAGCTTTAAAAGCTGAAAAAAAATTCAAAAGCTAGACATTCACACCACATCATCTAGCTAGCCCAAACTAAGCAGATATCTAAGTGCTGTTATGAGTACCAGATGGCAGAAGTAGATACCGATGTTTTTGGTATATTTACTGATATATATACCTATACGTATCATACATAGCAACACCCAGTGTAACTCATTGAGAGCCTATTATTATTTAATCACTTTACCTACCACGTGTTACGCAGAGTCAGAACGTTTGACCTGTTCGAAGCTAGGCGATGTTTTGCTATTATCGGTTACCTATTGACACATAGCATAGCTTAAAATTATATGATATGTCACTAGAGAGTGCCTCCTAGGCACTCTCAAGTGACAGATAAGCTATGTTTTTTGCTAGCACTTGAAATGTAAACTTGAGTATTTTAGTCAGAATACTTGAGATTTCCCAGTACATTTATCACGGATTTTATAAGTTTTTACTAGGGCACAATGAATGTTGTCACAGCAACCTTGTTTTCGTTGTAATACTTTAAAAAAATGCATGTTTATCGGCAATTTGAATATTGATAATAGAACTTTACATAGTTGAATTAAGCTAGTGGTTTTGTTTTTAGTTGATTGCATAGAGAAGAAATTTGATTATAATCATAAGTTTATCAATGTTACTTAGAATTTCAGCACATAGACTACCTAAGTTAGGTGGCCTCCAGATTATATGCGAAAATTAGATTTATGGATATTGTAACTGTCTTTTATTTCTTATTTTTTGCTTAAATACAGCCCCGATGATATGCACCTGGGATAACAGTGTACCAATAGGTATAAAATAACTGTAAAATGGGTGTTATAATAACTTATAACATATGGCTGCCGGTTAGAAACAATAATAACCCAACCGTGGAATGTAGCTTTGTGATGATGGCATTGGTTGGGATAGCATAATATGTTAGTTATGGTGATAATTCTGATAGTTTTTTTATGCATATTGGGTGATTTGATTGTGTATGTATTTTGATATTTTTAATGTAGTTAATTCAAAATATTTTTATGTATGTAGCTAAACAATGTGATTTTATTTTATAAATCAAAAGGTACTGATGATGAGGTATTTATCGTAACCTAATCTATTTAGTTGCCAAATTAAAAATAATAATTGCCTTATAATAATATTTAGATGATAATTTTAATTGTACTGATGTTTCTAACCTAAGCAGGGTTTTACCTTCAGGGTAAAACCCAAGTTACCCAGGCTATAAAGGTTAAAAACCTTTATAGCCAGCAAGTATTTTTAAGAGCTCCCAAACTGTAGGCAAATATAGTTCTCCATATTTTGGACACAGATTGCTGACATGTAACTTCAAAAATCCATTTACAAAATCTAAAAACATGATTCAGGCATCAGAGAGCAAAGGCTCACCAAATGAAGCCTAAAACACAGTCTTAGCCCTATCTGATTCATCAAAAACCTTTCGGCCATTTTGATGCTTGGAGGTCCCAGATATCCAACCAATTACATAGGTTATCGTCATTATTGTCAGCCCATATCTACCCAACCCAAGCGAGTAGGGTCACAAATTGGAGGCAGCCTAAACCTAAGTCTTGGTCGATTTGTGCCACTCAAATGAGTCACACCATATTATGGTGGTCTGATCATATCCAGAGAGATTACCTTCATAGATACGTGCGGAAAATGACCCTCTCGGGTAAAAATGGGGGTTCTCACCTCAAACTGTGCGCTGAAAGTCTTAAAGACTCCCTCCCAAAGGCTCCCGGACTGAGTGAGAACTTGCACAACGTCGCCGACGTGTGAAGTGACCGCGTGCATAAAATGAGCGTTGTTGTATACACCCTCTGCTACTACTCTGCCGCGGGGTGACCTGTGGACAAGTGGTAATCATCAACAACCATCCGCTATGGCTCTCCCAAAACTTCCAGATTGTCCGATTATAGCGGACATACGGTTCATATACCTATTAGGAGCCGTGGTTTAATTAGAAGTTGACCAGATACAGGTGGAGAACTGGCAGGATATTGCACCAAACAGGCCAAAATGGCGACTTGTCTTATCAGAGGCCAAGACACACTTGGGGTTGCAGAGTCATAGGAGTAAAGAATTATGAGCCTGAATGTGGATACCAAATCCAAATTAAATGATCTAATAGCAGGGCACAGTGCTTGCTATTGGCTGACCAACTTGCATTGTTCCTGTAGGAATACTTCAGACAAGTATTTTTGATAAGGCGCTCAGCGTTGAGGTATTTGATGTGACCCTTGAATAACTAGTTTCTGCCTGCAGCTTCACTCATGGTATATTGATAAAACAGTGCCTGTAACACCAGGACAGAGATTTAATTATTAAGATTGTTAAGATTTTTAGAATGGGATTCGGAACACAGATTTACTGCTTACTAAAATAAGCAGTAAATCTGTGTTATATGCTATATGAAATTCCAATCACAACATAACTTATTAGAATTATCAGTACCTACTTTCGGAGATATACTATTAGAACCAAATAAACCAATCTTTTATGGTTTTTAAAATCCTGCAGGATCTTCCCTTCCTCAAATGCTATCTTTCTTTATGTTTTCACCTATGAACAAACATAACCTTCAAATCTCTAATGTAGTCAGTCAAGCTCATGATTACAGATCTGCATCTAGTTTGAACACAAATCTGTGACTCACACAATGTATTGTTTCAACTCATCACAACAACCTGTGTTGTGTGTCACCCATTATGGGTGACCCATAGGTGTTAAGACATCTAACACACCTCATTTCACGAGTCCAGAGACAAGTACAAGTGGTGGTTGTTTCCCAGACCTGCCCAAATAGAAACAATATTTTTAATACAACAAAGAAACCAACTGTAGCTGAATATGTACATTCAATTGTTTTGTTAGTTTGTAACTTTGGACAGTTTGTTCAAAGTGATGATGGACAAACTGTCCATGTCATTGACATGCAGACAGAAGATTTACTTTTGAAGTTAGATGTACTCAACTTTGTACCTAACTTAGTTACTTACTTGAGTTAGTACCTAACTACAATATGGTTGGTAATGAATACATAACTTTAATTATGGAAGGCTTCATTATTTATAAGTTAATTATTAACCTCATGCATTCAATGACCAAACAAAGATGAGTGAATGCTGGTTTCAAAACAAACAGTCAAATTTTATTATTTTTAACCATTCATAACATTAACATGCTTTGTAAAAAAATTATTGCAATTACTTACTTTGTTACAATCTTCCATAATTATTAGCTTTGCTAGTTTTTTATCAATTACATAATTATTTAAATTTGCCTGAGAACTGAGTTGAAACAGTGGTGTACATCTTGGTTCATCATCATAAAGGTTCCATATAAACAATCCTACCCTAGTATCATTATAAATGAGACAGTTTGTGCTGTTATGATGATATTTGGCTGTGCAATACCAATAGCCCTCAATGGATCGGGCTGAAATATCTCACACAAAGATCTGGATGTGAGGTCACATTTAGGCTACATTTTGCAAAAACTGCATGTGAATCCGCTGGCAGAAGCTAGTGTACAATTCATGCACACTTTTCTTCAGACATAGGAGATTCATAAAGAAGCATTTGTTATATCATGCTAGTTGACAAGGTAATGCAAAACATTATAATTCCATTCAATTTATATACATTAATATTCATTGTCATGAATGCGGTTAGTCTTCACAATCTTTCTTTACCAAAATATTTGCCGTCATTCCTTTGCAGCCTACCTTTCTAAATGTCAACTATAACATTCAATTTTATCAATGACCTATGTTTTATACAGTAAAGAAATTATGATGGTTGGTCAGGACTCATGCAAAAGGAAATGAATCTGGTATTCTAATCTCACTACTTTAAAAAGATTTATGTTGATTCCATAAACAGCTTTCTCTGCTATATATTTCCGAACGAGACAAACTATGGCCACAGGAACTATAAATGATCGAGAATCACACAAATCACTGCAAAGTACAAGGTAAAAATAAACCTAAATACCTTTACTCTCTGCAACAAGTAAATCACCGGATAAATTATCACTAACTAATAGTTTAGAGTACCATTAGAAAAGTGTTCTAATTAAGAACTTTGGATTACTGCCAGGTATTATCTTGACTTTAGATTCTATGGAGTGAAAGTGCTATTGAATCAACTTCCTATACAATGTAAAAGTAACAGTGAGTTTGTAAGAAGTCAACTGAGCGAAAACGTAAACGGGACACGTAAAGCTGAATGCAAGGCGCGTCCTGTCTGCAGATTGTAGGTAGGTGGAGGAGTGAACGGGTCGCGAACAGCTGATCTAGTGGCTATATCCATCGCCTCGAGTACGCAACTAAAGTAGGGCAAACACCTCGCGTAGCGGCGAGGTCCGCCGCACGCGCCGCGCCTCCTCACACAACACACCACCACTTTGTTTACGTCCACAACATCGAACCGCTCACCGATACCGAGATTCTTCAGCGATACAGCGACAAATTCGCAATGCACCCAACATCGATCTCCAACAACAAAGACATGTCATCCGAAAACTAAAAGTTACTAGTTAAATAAATAAATAAATAAATAAATAAATAATTTTATTCAAAACAACTTAGGACTAAATGGATTACATGAGTCAATTATCTTATGTTCTTAAGGTCTAAAATAATACATTTGCCTGAACTAGGTTAAGACCTGTATCTCAGGCAGAAAGTGCTTAAAACGAAAAAAATATAATCACATCAATCAGTAGTCATAATAAAACAAAGCAACGGTGCAAATTTGTAAAGTAACTTAATTATGCTAACTACGCTAAACTAGTAATATGAAATAAAGGTGCTTAGGTACTAAATTATTAGCCTACTTTAACAAGGCCAATGTCTTTTCTGTGTCATCTTACTGACATACATTACGCCACCTACCTACCTCAATCAATATGGAAAAATCATATGAAAAATAATTCATATGAAAACTAATAACAAAAAGATAGGAATAAGACAACGAAATAAATTAATATGAATGTAAAAAAAAAAAGAAACTATAGAACCTCCGGTATAGCTGATCCCTTAGGCAACCCCATAATCTATGGAATTGATGTATCTCTTTTCTGCCGCTAATTTTGCTGGGCAGTCGGCAGAGCCAGTTACATGGTTACCGGGCTTCTTATAGAACAAGCAGGTGGCACATTTTGGATCTTCAGCTGTCTTCTGGCATTCTTTGTTTGTGTGGCCGATGCCGCCACAGTGTCCGCAAGTATGAGCTGCCTCGCGACAAAACTTCGCCGCGTGACCATACTGCTGGCATTTGTAGCAGCGTGTTACCAGAGTAAAATCCCTCACAGGACACGAGGACCAGTTCACGAAAACCCTGTTCTTGGTGATGAGTGCTTTACGTATGGCGGCTGGAACTTCGATAACATAATTGCAGGACTCAGCGTTCTTCTTGCCCGACTTGTGGCTTAACTTTATGGCGCTCAGAAACTTTTCAAGGTCACAGTTGAGAGTCTCGGCCAAATTTTGGTGGAAGAGGCAGGAGAAAACTTCCTTTTCGGGCATCGATGTCGGTACTCCAATAACGACGACTCTCGGCTTTCGTTTAAGCGGCTCGTCGATTGTGAGGCCAGAATTAGTGATTTGTACTGTGTTCTTTAGCTTTTCGATGTCGTCCTTGGTATCGGTGCTGATGATGACACCTCCGTTCCTTGTTTTCCGAAGTCCTCTCACATGCAGCTTCATTTGTTCAGGGCAGATTATTTTTTGTACTAGGGATTTCGTTTCTTCACTGGTCTTTAGTTTGTCGTTCGGGTATATGGCTACAGAACTGACATTTGTGGGCTTTAGGTAGGTGTTTGAACCTTTTTTGACCATGTCGGCGAATGAGGTTTCTTCTACTGGCTTCGAGGTCTTTTCAATTGTCTTGATGAGGTCTTTCAGCTGGTGGGATTGGGCAAGTTTGTCTTGGAGCATCTCTATATTGCAGTAGGCCTTCACAACTTTGGCTTTTACAGACTGGTATTGGACGGCCATTTGCGAAGTGCCATTAGCCACTTTACGACAGAGAGCGCTTACCCGTTGTTTTTGCTCAGAGTTCAGCTTGCCTTCAGATGCAATAGTGCACACCTCATTCAGGCACTGGTTGATTGAGTTCATCCAGCCTTGTATTTCTGGGGTAGTAACTGCTTCGTACTCGGTTTCTTGGGCGGCAGGGACATGGCGAGGAGGTGGCTCAGGAGCGGACGCGGTGGGGGTCGGGGGCGGCGAGCGCGCAGTCCGAGTGCTCCGGTGACCGAAGGGACTGGAGATATCCATTTCGCACTAATTTAGTTTGGATTTTTAGAAATATAACTCATTATTATAATAAAGTTCACACACGTTACTAGAGATTTGACACAATTGGCAATAAACGAGGTCACGATTGAGTAATTGATTATTTGCAAATTCTGTACATCAAGGCACGTCTTGCCTCAACGATGACCACTGAATAACCTGTTAAGTTACCTCGGCGGTCCTTGGCGACTTTTGCGTTTGTTGTTCATCTCTTCGCCTGACTGCCCCGGTGGGTAGGCACCTTCTCGTCTACGCGTAGGGACCGGAATTTTGGCTAATTGTCACGTCTTCTTTTACAACACAGTCCTTTCAACTTTCGCAGATGCACTAAACTGCAGTTTGTGTTAGAACTTATCACACGAATTGCGACAGCACGGATGCATCGATTCCACCGAAACTCTTTGACATTTGCTAACAAATATAAACTAAAATATATTTGAATACAAAATCGCGGTTCGTTATATTATCGGGAACTAATCCCGGAAAATAAACGGGTTGGCAGATTTCTCGTGCCTGCAATCAGCGCAGGGATACAACATGGCGCTGTGACGTTTCCATCAGACAAATTGCAAATCTGCAAATACACGTTCGATGGAACTTTAATCACAAACCTAAAGTCACTAAATATATAAATTATTTTTTGAATAAAAATTTAGTCATAAATTGCAGGACAATTTAGAGAAATAACTAATAAGGTCAGCGTTTGACCGACTTCCCACATTAGAACTTTCAATATGGCGGACAAGTGGTTGACTTTTTTTTGTTGCCAGTATACTACAAAAAAATCGATTAAATAGAAGTCCGAATAAAAATATCTATCTTTGTTCCTTTTTTGTGCACAATTTGTACCCTCGGCTCTATGGCTCAGGTCCTCTCGGTCACTAGCAATTTTGAGCTAGGAGATTCTGAGCAATGAATTAATTCAGATATTTAAAATGTGAAACGTGGAAAGTTACATTCATTTCGTTTCGTTATTCCTACTATACATGGTACCACATGGTACCTGCTAATTTGACACAAATTATTAGATAACGCTATCTTCCAAAAATGGTTCATTTTGCAATATTAAATTAATATTCGTAAATCTTAAAACAATTAAGTTTGCCTTAACCAAAATAACAAGGTTTAACAAATAAATAAATATTAACTCACACCTGCTAAAGTGCGCCGTAATGACTTCCGCCAAAGAGACATTCCGCGCGCGCGCGATTTTTCATTATCGATAAGCCACGCTACTGCGCCGCCACCGCCCCGCGGCAACGTTACTATCGATCGCTTTAGTGCGAGCTGAGTAGGTCATTGTGCAAAAATGTCTCTCAAAAACGGGGCAATTATGTCTCAGCGCGAGAAATTTGAGCTAATCAACTCAGAAGTTCGGTCATTCTACGAATATTGCAAGGAAGCAGGGATTAGCGATGAAGAGATGGATTTAATTTGCCGTCCGCTGACTAACGCAGTGCGGAAGGCATCTTTCAAATGGTGGACCAGGGTGTTTCTTTTTCTGGTTATGGTGATGGCTATAGTTTTCACCGTGAGTCAGACTGATACGTTCCAATGGCATGTTTCCGCCGTGGCTAGAACTTTGTTGATAAAACTGCTGCCTGTTTGGGACTGGACGCCCATGTATAACAATAGATGCCTGATAGAGAAATCTCGGTCAGCAGCCGTGGATGGAAATGTCGTTTCAGCTGTGGATTGCATTGCTTGTGAAGCCATAAGTAAGTAGACTTTCTACCGGTAGATATCTACTGCGCCTTCCAATCCATCATCGGTTCAGGTTACCAACTCTAATCAGACTTCGTCTTTGATTTTATTTTCCTATTTTCGTTTTATACGTTATTGCTTCTTATATTCATTTTCTACGCTTGCGCCAAGTTTCCTTTCGCTTTGGTTTCAGCAATATACCTAATTACGAAATCTTTGTTTGAGGTTGTTCTTCTATATTTATTTTTTTAGTTTCCTTACAGATTTTATTTGCAGAGTTTCTTTATCTACCCACATTTTACACGAAGTCTGTTGGTAAGATAGATAGATACGATTCGTTTTTTTAAGAGTTCTTTTTTTTTTAAAAGCAAATAATTATTATACAGGTTGTTTGTTAAAAATAATCCAGATTTGTTCGAACAACTCTCAGATGCCGTAAAGCGCAATAGGCGTGACAAACATAAAGTTGTTATTCGTAACTCAAAAACAACCTTAATGCGTAAAAGCATATTCTGCTCAGCCCCTTTTGCCTATAACAAACTGCCTGTGTCTATTAGAGAAAAACCTTGTGCGTTGTTTCGGAGACAAGTGACCAAGTTATTGACACAAAAATGCTATTATTCTTTTAATGAGTTTATGACCGATAAATTGTAGATTTGACATTTATTTTTCTGTATTTTTTTTTTTATTATTATTTGTCTGAATTTTTCGTATTATTTTTTTAAGAATGTGTAGTTGCTAATTATTGTATATTTTATATCATTGCACGCCCAATAGGGCAGAATACATTGTGACCTATTCCATTATAAGAACTTTATAACATGTATTTCAAGCAATAAACGAATTTTGATTTTTTGATTTTGATTTTGGCTTTTCTAGATGGGAGTGGATGGCCAAATCCGAAACTAAGTGAGAGAAAAGTCGTAACAAGAGAGATGGGCTCTATTTCTGAGAAAATAAATATGAGTATTTAATTATAAAATGCATATTTTTTATATTTAAAAAAGGCTTAAAGTAACGTTAAACCACCCACCTAATAATAGCCCTTTTTGCATAAATACGTCAGTTCAGGACACCACACACACACCATTACCATCGATCAAAATAATTGCAGGTTTATAATAATACCTTGGTATATTTTCAATTTCCTCGTATGGCAATGCGACCGAACCAGAAGCCGGCAGAATTAGGAATATTGGCATTTCTGAAATGGTGGTCAACGATTTGCCGTTAAAAATAAAAAAAAACACTTCCGCAGAAATGAGACAACTCTCACCAGCAACTCATTTTCATTTTCAGAAACAATCGAGCGCCTCTCAGACTCTAGCTACAACGAAGTGTTTAACCACCACCTGGCTCGAGGCGCCCCCGTCATCGTATCCGACGCTCACTACGACTGGTCCGTCTCCACATCAGACCTCAACCTCACCAGCCTCATCAGCGACGACGATCGACTCCGCACTTCAGTCCCATGCCGGATCCTCTCAAACATCCGTATAGGTCGACAACCCATGGACTTGGAAGAAATAGTCTCGCGAATCACCAATAATGATATTCCGAGTTGGTTCGTCCATTTTCAGAATTGCGATATTCGCGCGGTCAAAGCTTTTAGGATTCTAGCGCCGAGGCCGTATTTTCTCTCCCCCCATATTCCCCCATCTCATTTCAACTGGTTGCTGTTGTCTAAGAACTATGATACGCATCGATTCAAGTATCTAGAGCTTGATGTGGGGCTGGTTGTAATGTCTCAGCTGAAAGGAAAGAACTTTATTCAGCTGAAGCCAAAAACTCCTTGCGAAGATGACTGTTACACCCTAAGTTTCGAATTGTTAGAAGGTGAGACTCTAGTTTTGGGGAATTCTCTGTGGGAATTCGAATATTTGCCGGGAAAGGGGGAAAACGTTGCGATGATTACTGAGACCGATTGGGTTGAATCTTAAAGGGAATTAGAAATAGGTAAATTTATCTAGGTAGATATAGATACTAAGGTTAAAAGGGCGCGCATACTTAGTAGTTATTGAAAGTGTGCAAGTTTACATTTGAAGGTTGTTTATGAAAAATTGAGACGCTTTGGCTGTAAGTTTGAAAATTATCGATAAGTTCTAGTTATAGATAACGTAAACCATGTTTTTGCAGTTCTGTAAGGGGTTAAAAAGCTATATTGATTTGTATTAGGTGTAAGCGATTATAATACCTATATGTACTGGAATACGCTTGATCAAGTAAAAGCAGGGTTCGATCGGGGGTAGGCTACAAATAAAACATATCAATATAACAACATTTCACAGCTTAGATAAATAAATATAGACACACAAGTACCTAATGCACAATGAATTAATTGTAAGTAAGTATTATTGTTAAGAACTCAGTATTATAAATTAAATGAGCATTTTTGCAGTTTTATTTACCTATCCCATAATTTTATAAGTCGGGATTTGAATCCGGTAGATAGTATCTACCGTCTTTCGTTTAGTAAAAATAGCACTTCGGACCCGCCATACCCCTGGCCATACCCCTGAGGGTAGGGTCGGACGTAACTATAAGGAAACGGAAGTCCTTAGGTCACATCTCTATAGGGGATAGAGATGTGACCTAAGGACTTCCACGTATCATTGAAAGTATTTAATCAATTATCATTTATTTCGTAAATTACTAGAATAACACGTCACAATCGTATTCTAAAAAAAAATCTAAAAATTATAATAAAAATAAAATTCTATAATACAATACGTTTTAATTTAAAAGTCACAATAAAGATCTTATCGTGTATTTCATTTCAAGAAATAAATCGGAACATGTAACCAAGACCGTGTTCAAAAATGTTGATGAAGTTGAAGTACCGATTCAGCACGATGATTTTCGTTTAGCCGATTACTAGTAGTGGTAGTAAAAATAAGGCTGCCTCCATGACCCTGCGACGATATAGGGCTTATGGCTCAGCGCGCGTGTGCTGAACTAATTCACGTTACTGACGATAATTGGGGATATAACTAGGCCATCAATTTGATTGCCGTTATATAATAGAGGTCGCTTTAACGATAATACCAAAGGTATTATTTATATGGGATTTAGCACATAGCACCTCTATTGTCATCATCAGCCTATGTCAGTCACTGCTGGACGGACATAAGCCTCCCCCAATATAGCGCCCTGTCTTCAGCTCTATTGTGCGGACATAGAACTACGGATATCCTATAAAATTATTGGTTCGAACTATTTGTAAGGCGTTGAAATAACAGCCTAGTGTAAAAATCTACATAAATAGATAAAAAAAATATTTACATAATACTAAAACAGCGCCACGTTTGCGCCAATTTGTATAATTTCGCCTCGTAAAACCAAGCACACCTCGTAGGCCTATACATATAGGTACTTATTTTTTAAATGCAATAGACCTTCTTTTGACCTCAATCTAAAAGATAGAAAATAATAAATAAATAATGCTGGACAATCCACACAGCATTATCTAGCCCCATGGTAAGCAGAGCTTGTGTTATGGGTACTAGATAACTGATATATATAATACAATACATTACATAGATAGAAAATGACGACGGTATCACGGTCTAATAGACACATTAAAGCAACAGACTATACAAGTAAAATAAAAGACCGTGTAATCAAAATAAGTCTTTATTCACAACGCTTTAAATACTAAAATATGAATCACTCGGCTTTCTCCTTATTCACTGGCTTGCCTCTGAACCAAAGTATTAGGTTCTTGAGGGATAGTATCACGGGGAACATTATTGGCAGGAATAACGGAATGTAGATGGCGTACCTGAAACGAAAACATAAAGTTTATTATACCTAATAAATAAATAACGAATACCATCTTATGTCTATGTAAGTTTGTTATGTAGTGTAAGTTTTTTTTTTTTTTATCTATATATTTATTACAGTGCAACCGTCTATATTGTTCCATGTCCAGTCCATTCTAAGGTTAGCTGAAAGAGATCGCTCTCAGAGGGCGTCAAAAGGCCGCCCTTTATTCTATTGTTTTCTGTTTTGTGTGGTAAAGTGTCTCTATCTATCCATTCAACGTCGGATAATCCACACATCATGATCACGTTCATCTAGCGCCTTAATAATCGGAGCTTGTCTTATGGTTACCTATTAGCTAGATAACTCATTACCGAAGACATTACATGCATAGAAATTTTTATTATACACAGAAAACACCTAGAACACCTATTGTTCCTCTGCAGATCGTATAAAATTTGTCCCGAGGCGGGAATCGAACCTGCAATCTCGTGCGTCACAGGCGTACCTTCACCCGCCGCGTTACATCGGTTGTCAAAGCATACACAGTTTAAAAAGACTGTGGATTTTTTTAAATAAATTAATTAATTAATACTCACTTCTGATCATCAGGGAAATACAACAACGCCAGTAGACTCGGTTCCATGAAAGCCGTCTCCGCAGCCACGAACCCTCGCTGCGACTCCTGGTATGCAGCCAGGAGCTGACCTTCCTTCATCAGCTCGCTGGCGTTGTAGGTCGCGTCAACTGCTTGCTGGATGGCCGCGCCAACCTCGTCGTTTATTACGATGTTGGAGATTTCACCTGTGGAGAATTTTAGGGGGTTTAGTTTAAATACCTTCCTATAGTTTAATTACCTTCCTATAGTTTAATTACCTTCCTATAGTTTAAATACCTTCCTATAGTTTAATTACCTTCCTATAGTTTAATTACCTTCCTATAGTTTAATTACCTTCCTATAGTTTAATTACCTTCCTATAGTTTAATTACCTTGCTATAGTTTAATTACCTTGCTATAGTTTAATTACCTTCCTATAGTTTAATTACCTTGCTATAGTTTAATTACCTTCCTATAGTTTAATTACCTTGCTATAGTTTAATTACCTTCCTATAGTTTAATTACCTTCCTATAGTTTAATTACCTTCCTATAGTTTAATTACCTTCCTATAGTTTAATTACCTTGCTATAGTTTAATTACCTTGCTATAGTTTAATTACCTTGCTATAGTTTAATTACCTTGCTATAGTTTAATTACCTTCCTATAGTATAATTACCTTCATATAGTTTAATTACCTTGCTATAGTTTAATTACCTTCCTATAGTTTAATTACCTTGCTATAGTTTAATTATCTTGCTATAGTTTAATCACTCCTATAGTATAATTACCTTCCTATAGTTTAACTACCTTCCTATAGTTTAATTACCTTCGCACGGTTTTAGTACGGATCCCTAACTTTTTTGAAAATATAATATAGTCTATGTTCACCGCCGATAGTGTAGCTTCCCAACGGTGAAATAATTTTTCAAATCAGTCCAGTAGTTTCGGAGCCTATTCATTACAAACAAACAAACAAAAAATCAGACATTTCCTATTTATAATATTAGTATATATGAACAAAGACATTATATCACTAAAATACAACGGAACACTGGAAAACGCATAGGTTTAAAACTGTCACACCTCCCAGACCAAACAGAAAGCATGGTTTAAACAGCGTGGCCTAGCAGAAGCATCCCTCTGTGTAATTTTACCATTGCGATCACCAACCCGTTATTTCAGGGCGTCATGTCCAGCAGTGGACGTACCTAACAGCTGCGCGAGTGACTGCAAGGTCCTCTGCGCTCCGCTGATCTGCTCCAAGGTCCTGACGCGCAACAGCGCGTCCAACTCCCACGCACGAGGGGACACGGAGCGGAGCGGCTCCAAGTGTGCCTCTGTTATGTACTCCTGGGAATCATGTCCAGCAGTGGACGTACCTAACAGCTGCGCGAGTGACTGCAAGGTCCTCTGCGCTCCGCTGATCTGCTCCAAGGTTCTGACGCGCAGCAGCGCGTCCACCTCCCACGCACGAGGAGATACGGAGCGAAGGGGTTCCAAGTGTGCTCCCGTTATGTACTCCTGGAAATCATTATTAAATAATAAATAATTATTTAATCCTGGAAATATCATCATAATCATTGGTCTTCATTCAGCTGATGTTTACTTTTCCAGATTTAATTGTTACTTTTGGAGCTTAAGGGTCCGGCTACGCTCGCTCCCAACTTCAATTCGAGGCGCTTGCAAAAATCGCTCCGAATATCGCTGTCTCTGTTTAATCCTTGCGCCGCGCCCCATGCGTGCGCGATAGCAATATTAGCCGTTCAAAATTTGGTATGAATTTGGTTGTGTTCCGTAATACCAAAAATGATATATGACTGAAAACTTTTTGTATTCTTCACAAAGTATTGTTATTCTGTTAATAGAGAATATAAGCTATGTTCTTTAATAAATAACACGTAAGATATTGTTGTTTTTAATACGAAACAAATAGGAAGAAAACTTGTCCATTTTCGTATAAAAATGTGCAAAATGCGATTAGCTTTCATTGAATTTTAGGTATGTAAATTGAAAAAAAAAAATACTATTCAGGAACCTAGATAAATACTATTCAAATATAAATCATAATATATTATAGTGGAAATATGCTTTAATTAGAAATCATTTTGGTATTACGTTTGTATGGGGAATTCGTCCGACGCTGGCCACTTAACACTTTGACTGCTGAAATCACACGGTATGTGTTTTCTACAAGTGACTAATATGCGTAAATCACTAGCGCAGCGGCTGAGAAAATACAGATCTGTGTGACTCAGCACAGCCATAATATTTTTCGAACGAAAAGCATGTGCGGCGCAACACAACCGCTGTGTAGAGCGGCAGCACGACTTTTTTAGGTTAAAAAAAAGATCGCAGTCGTCGAAAAAAAACCGCAGTCAAAGTGTCAAGATTGTGTTTCCTCTATTCATTATCTAAGCAAGGACGAAAGGTTAAACATATGAATTGGTTAACAAATTGGTTAAATATGAATTGGAAGATAAACGCAAATAAAACTTCATTATAATAAATATAGATAAAAAAAACGAACGAATCCTGCTGCAAATTTTGTACGCATATATTTATAGACATGGATTTACATAGACTATTTATATACCCGTAAAACGCATACTGGCTCACGTTAATATTGAGAAGGTATTAAACTCACTGTATCAGCGATGCCCAACAGTTTCCGTAACTGCGAGACGAAGGTAGTGTAGATTATTTAACTCACTGTATCAGCGATGCCCAACAGTTTCCGTAACTGTGAAACGAAGGTAGTATAGAGTATTTAACTCACTGTATCAGCGATGCCCAACAGTTTCCGTAACTGTGAGACGAAGGTAGTATAGAGTATTTAACTCACTGTATCAGCGATGCCCAACAGTTTCCGTAACTGTGAGACGAAGGTAGTATAGATTATTTAACTCACTGTATCAGCGATGCCCAACAGTTCCCGTAACTGTGAGACGAATGTCCCCATGATGAGCCTCGTGTCGGGGGTCCAGGTTCCAGACTCGCAGTCCGATTGGGAGGGGGAGGACAGCACCACTCCCCCCCACTTGGGAGACATGAAGGCTTGCACGGGGGAGGCTATCGGTTTACCTGATAACAGAAATAAGTTAGTTTTTATCTGTAAATAATAGATTTAGCTATAGATAGATAGAAAACAAAACAGATATAAATATTTAGAGGAAGTATAAAGAGCGGCCTTATCGCTGAGAGCGATCTCATCTAGGCAACCTTAGGATGGACTGGACATGTAAGTGTTTAAATTAATTTATTGAATGAGATAGTACCTAAGTAAGCTAAACCTTGTGCTTACATAAAATATATTACTTCATTCATTATAATTTCAGAGACGACTTATGAAGTAACCTCAAATCGTACGAACACGGGTTGTCTACGTGGCACCAACTGTTAGATAACGCACATAGTATAAAAAACACTATAATTCTATTAATTGCAGGTAGCAAAAGCTAATTTTGCACCACTGGTCACAGCCCGGCTAGCTCAGTCGGTAGAGCATGAGACTCTTAATCTCAGGGTCGTGGGTTCGAGCCCCACGTTGGGCGATACACTTTTGCTTTTCCTGTTTGAACTTAATTTTGACAGTTTTAATATTTTCGGGTTCCTAGATATATACATTTTCCGTAGATAAAATAATTTTCTAATTTTAGTGATTTTGGTTTGTGCTCCGCACCTAGACTCACACTTTCAATTTTGTAAAGCAAATAAAGCACTGAAGTTTGACGCAACGTTTGTATCTACCTACCTTATAACTAGCTAGCGGACCTTCCCGGCTTCGCACAGTTTTAGTACGGATCCCTAACTTTTTTTGAAAATATAATACAGCCTATGTTCACCAGGGATAGTGTAGCTTCCCAACGGTGAAAGAATTTTTCAAATCAGTCCAGTAGTTTCGGAGCCTATTCATTACAAACAAACAAATAAAAAATCAAACCTTTCCTCTTTATAATATTAGTACAGACTAAGCTGAGAACTTTGACACTGGAAGTTTAATTTGAGGGAGAACAAATATGTATTTAAAAAATTGTTGTTGCAGAATGAATTTTAGGCGATAGTCTAGTCTAAGATAACTAAGTATGCATACATAAAACTAAAGCTCATCAAGAAGGCTTTCTACTCCATAAATGATTATCTCAATGATGTTAATGCTTGGCCAGATGTCGCTCAGTTTCGCACCGACAATAGTATGTAAGCAATTTTTTGTTGTGCATAGCTTTACTTAGATATTGACATGTATCGAATCATATTATATTTAGACTTAAATAGGCAAATAACCATGTATTAGACATATAAGAGATGAACATGCTAGTGGTTTCTTTTCACTTCTTCCACTAGTGGACAAAAAATTTAAATGAACAGTAAAATAATTTTATTTGATAATAATTTATATATAAAATATGACTTGTCTAAGTGCTTATTTTGTAAGTCTAAAGAAATAAATATTTTTTTACTTTTTACTTTACTTTTCTGTAGTTTGACAATCTGCACATTACATAGGCCGTTGCTGTTTGAGCTTATTAATTGACAAGGTTATCGATTGAAAAACTTGTGTTTTGTAGCTTGACAGAGCTTTGAACTCCCATTTCAGTATTTGTTAAACCAAGCTTAGCTCGAACCGGATCACAAGTGTACACTGAATTCGTTAAAAGCACTGAACTGAGTTTATCTGATGTTGATCGCGTTCAATTACAATAGTGGAATTAGACCTCATAGTCCGGCCATACTCTCCGTCTTGCCTGCGCAGTCTCGTATAATGAGTCATACCTGTACAAGAAGACGAAACACCGTATAGTGGCCACACGTGCAAGTACTAGCGAAAACTGTGCAAACCTATATAAACAATTTATTCCAAACTGAAGCACGACTTGAATGACTGGCCACACGCTCCGTCTTGCCTGCACAGTTCCAGCATGTCATTGATTGCACAAGCAGCGCCTATACATATATACGGGATCTTCAGAGTTTATATAGTTTAAGGACTAAGTTAAAAAGTATATTCTGGACCACCAGAAAACCACTGAAGATCTCAGAAACTAAATACATAGTTCTCTCTCTCTCTCTAGTGTAGGGCATGCCTTTTTATATTTAACGCTTCTTCTGTACATTTGTACATATTATTTGTAATTTTTTAATTGTTATTTTTTGTCGAGTTATTGTAGTTATTAGTCCACCAAAACTTATTTAATGGTGTTAATTATTAGGCAGTTGCCGAAACATTTACCATCGCTGGTGTAGACCACAAGTGGCGCCGCTGAGCACGGCACGGTCAGTAGCGCTAGGTTGGCGGTAGGCAGCGCCGCGCCGCTCGCCGCACGCTCCTCGAGCCCCGTTAGCAGGAGGTGTAGCCTGTCTTGACGGACGGCGTAGTGCGTGCCGTATGAGTCTTTAAAGAGTTTCTTAGAGTTGTACATTTACCATCGCTAGTGTAGACCACAAGTGGCGCCGCTGAGCACGGCACGGTCAGTAGCGCCAGGTTGGCGGTAGGCAGCGCCGCCGCGCCGCTCGCCGCGCGCTCCTCGAGCCGCGTTAGCAGGAGGTGTAGCCTGTCTTGACGGACGGCGTAGTGGGTGCTGTATGAGTCTTTAAAGAGTTTCTTAGAGTTGTACATTTACCATCGCTAGTGTAGACCACAAGTGGCGCCGCTGAGCACGGCACGGTCAGTAGCGCCAGGTTGGTGGTAGGCAGCGCCGCGCCGCTCGCCGCGCGCTCCTCGAGCCGCGTTAGCAGGAGGTGTAGCCTGTCTTGACGGACGGCGTAGTGGGTGCTGTATGAGTCTTTAAAGAGTTTCTTAGAGTTGTACATTTACCATCGCTAGTGTAGACCACAAGTGGCGCCGCTGAGCACGGCACGGTGAGTAGCGCCAGGTTGGCGGTAGGCAGCGCCGCGCCGCTCGCCGCGCGCTCCTCGAGCCGCGTTAGCAGGAGGTGTAGCCTGTCTTGACGGACGGCGTAGTGGGTGCTGTATGAGTCTTTAAAGAGTTTCTTAGAGTTGTACATTTACCATCGCTAGTGTAGACCACAAGTGGCGCCGCTGAGCACGGCACGGTCAGTAGCGCCAGGTTGGCGGTAGGCAGCGCCGCGCCGCTCGCCGCGCGCTCCTCGAGCCGCGTTAGCAGGAGGTGTAGCCTGTCTTGACGGACGGCGTAGTGCGTGCCGTATGAGTCTATTACCTAGAAAGAAGTTACAAAGTTACAGGGGGTGAATTCGGCTAACCAATAAAAATAAAAACAATAAAAAATACTGGACAATCCACACAACATCTAGCCGCAAGCATAGGGACAGACAGACAGCGGGAAGCAAAGTTTTATACGCTAATTTGAATTGTGTTTTTAATTTATATATTTAATTATCTTGTTCTGAGTGGAAAGATTTGGTGGAGGCCTTTGCCCAGCAGTGGGACGAAACAGGGTAAATAAAAATATCTTGTAGAGGGTATTTGATTTCAATTGTGATTTTAATTTTGAATTTATTAAAAAAGTATATGTTTTTTTTATATTATGCTAGCTCGAATATGGACAATTTAATTGTTTCTGTAGTATAGCTTTATTGATGTTTGAAAAAAAAAAACAAATTGAGAATTTGCCAAAACATATGTAAGGTAACAATACATTTTATGAATCAACATGTTTGACCGTTCGCTCACGCCATAGCGCTGTCTTCAACTTGCCGCATCCATGATCTGCCTGTTGTCTTTCACAGGTCATCCCACCTGGCCAGAGGGCATCCTACACTACGTTTGACAACGCCTACGGCTTGATAAAGACATTCGTAGAGTATAACTGACCTCTTTAGCTTGGAAGTCGAAGTTGAGCATGTATAGGAACTGCGACTTGAGCGTAAAGTTGTGAAGCTCACTCAACTCGTCCACGAACGAACCGATATAGTCTGCAAAAAGTAATTAGTAAATTAACACTAAGAAATTAAGTCGTTTCATTATCAGTATTATCAGTTATCGTTTCAGCATCCCTGATGAGCAGGACGAGGGCGAGTCACAACAGCATCCTACAAACTGTGGCCGGACGTATGTCCCCTATATGGACACATTTTGTCCAACGTGTTGCTCCAGCGTGTCGATATAGCAGCACATGATTTAGTCTTAATTATTATTTAGTTTATTGTAAGATAATTTGTATACTTTTGAACTTCATTTTGTATAATTTTATTTGTGACCCTAATCTAATTTAATTTTAATCCCATTCTTTTTATTCAATGTATTAATGTTTTATTATTTATTATGATTTAATTAATGTTATAATGTTTAATTGAATGTATGCTATGGATTTTATTATCTGAGATAAATAAATAAATACAAAAAAAAAAAAAAAATTAGTTACGTAAACTGAGATATTAAAATTATTTATTTATTTATTTTGAGCCATTATTGTCCCACTGCTTGCTGGGCAAAGCAGTGGGGCACTCCTCGCGATCCAACGCTGTCATGATGGAAGATGTACCTCGAGCTCGTCGCGCCATCTCATCCTGGGCCTTCCACGTCGCCTCTTAGCGTTGGGAAAAATATATTAAAATAATTTTGTACAAATTTGATATTTCCTTTCATTCTTGGCAAAAGTTGATCCTTATCAGCAACTGAATCCATTGTTTAATAAAGAAATTGGGTCGATTTCCATCAAAAGGAAACGATAAAAAAAAACTATACATATATGCAATTATCGATCTGCGAAAGACTGCAGGTAGATGCTGGATGCGTCAAGCAGAAGACAGAAATGAAATGAAATGGATCCCATTGGGGGAAGCTTTTGTCCAGCTGTGGACAAACATAGGTTGTTGTTGTTGTTGTTGTTGATGATGATATATCGAGGGCATGACTCCATTCACGACTTTTCTCTAACTCTCGTGGTTTAGGACTTGGCCATCACGGCCCTTCTCAAACAAACCACCCTGTATATAACACCGGTCAGCAACCGGATTTACATTGACGTGAATATTTTGAAACTTACACGATCTGAACACATAATTATAAGTATTAATACAACGGTTATTTTAACCTAACCTAACCTAACCCTTTATTAATAATAATGTAAATCCTTTTATTGTCTGTCTGTTATATTTATAAGATAAGTTTATTTATTTTTAAGAGCTGTGGATTTTGTTCATTAATAAAATAAAAAAAATAACCTACTAATATTATAAACGCGAAAGTTTGTAAGTATGGATGGATGGATGGATGTTTGTTACTCTTTCACGTAAAAACTACTGAATGGATTTTATTGAAACTTTACAATAATATAGCTTATACATCAGAATAACACATAGGCTACAATTTATATAGATATATTGTATATTATCCAAAATATCTATCACCACGCGGGTGAAACCGCGGGGCGCAGCTAGTAGGTGAATAAACCCGATAAATACCCGTTGTATTAACTTATAATTATACATTGACGTAGTTAAGTTGTAAATGATGTTAAGTGCGTTTATACCTTCGACAGCATGCTGTGCGTCAAACGGCGCGGGCTGCGGCTGGATGACGCTCAGCACGATGTGGTAGCCAGTGGAAGGCGGAAACCTGTAAATATTCCAAATTATTATATATATCGGTTTAAAGAATATTTATTTTCTCAAAAGAAATTACATTTCACTTATCTGAGAAAACATCTTAAGCTAAGTATTTTAAGTAAACTTCGAACAACCAAACAATTTTTAATACCTACTTTAAGTATATCTACAGAATTATAGCTAATTAACAATAATGTGTATAATGAAGAATTTAGAGAGTTTTATAATTTTCCAGTAGGTAACAATAAGACAAATAACAAAAAATATTAGTAGTAGTAATTTAAGCTTAACAATAATTGAATGTAGAAGTTGAGTTCACAATTTTGAAATAACAGTTACGTAAGTACATAATACTTCGCATTTTGTATTTCTTAAAGCGCACCTTCACCTATCCTCTCATTTAGTGCATCTTTTTCTCACTTGTTTAATCTGAATCATATTATTAATAATAATAAAGCCCGCAGGGCAGCTTGTGGCGAGCTGTTGGTGAGTAGCGACACCACGGGTACCGAGTGATCCCGGGGAAGTTCCTGGTTCTCGTCTCCGCTAGCGGAGTGGCATCCCAAGAGAACCAGACCCCCACCTCTTGCTTGCCTTCACTGGCCGATCTGAGTGGAGTCGCGAGAGATGCATCTTAGGATGTAGACTCGGGGGTGGAAGTGTCTAATGGCGTAATAGCGAGGAAACCCGCTCACGAGCAGTCTTCGTGATGGTGAAATCGGGCCGCACCTCTCGACACCCCTCAGTCGTTTGCGCCGATGTTGTTCCTCTCCGGTAATTTACTCCGGCTTTTTAAGGAACCCATCCAGCATTCGGCAAGCCACCGTCTGCCACTCTTCTTTACATTATGATTGACTTGTTTATGGCAGACGTCCGCAATCTCCCCTATAGCCCGATTACCCAGTCCATCCATCCATCACAATAGCCTGGTTTTATTTCTTTCATTTTTCTTTGCAATAGTCTCTACACCTGGCGGATACCATCTTTGGGTGTATCATATTGTGCACCCGAGGATGATACCCGCTATGTGTAGCGATCGCCTTTAGATTAACTTCTCAAAGGGCCTCTGTGCTGTTGGCTTCGGCCCCACGCAAGCCTTCCAAAGGACCGGGTTACTTTATGGCTCGAGATCATGGTAAATGAGAGACATAATAATAATATTGGTAATAATATTACATGGCAGAAAATAATAAAGATAACGTAACTATAATAATACAGAAATACAATTTATTGATAAAATTAATAATAGCATTATATTTTAAGACCTTTTTAATTTCCTGGCAGACGATCACAGTAGAAATCTCCGCTCCTCCGATAATCTTCTCCTGTCTATACCTATGCATAACACCTCCTTCTTTGGAAATTCTATTTCGGTAGAAGCAGTACGGCTGTGGAATGACTTACCACTGGACATTAGAAAAGCAGATATACGTGATACTTTCAAGAAATCGATGCGAAGGCTTTTTCATGAGAGGTTATACAAGCATAGCTCTTCATAAAACGTTTCTATTTTTTTTTCTTCTTTTGATTTGATTTGATACTTATGCTATATTTGGAACTGTATATTTATTGTTCTAGCTGTTTTTCTTAGGTATATAGATATGTATAATATAATATGTATTTTAGGTATATATATATATATATAAATTATAAAATGTCATAAACATAGTTACTACTACTTATATTTGAATGTAATGTTAGCACGCCAACCCTTTATTTAAAAAATGTGTTTCCTGGTTGGCAGGTAGAAAATTTCTCGGCATTAAGCCCACCCTTTGTACCTTTAATAGTGCAATAAAGTTTAAATAAATAAATAAATATATTTTGAATTATGATTTGAATAACTATGATTTGAATAAATAAATACCCGTTGTATTAATACTTGTAATTGGAACAATTGTGTGTACGATCTGCAGATATTTGTTCCGGGTGTTCTGGTAATTTTCTATGTATAATAAAAAAAATATCTATCTATGTAATGTATTGTATATATCAGTTATCTAGCACCCATAACACAAGCTCTGCTAACCAGGGGGCTAGATAATGCTGTGTGAAATGTCCAGCATTATTTATTATTTATTTGTAATAGGGTAGTGTCCTGGGAAAAAAAATATTTTTCTATTTAGTCCGTCAGTTAGATTATCACAAGATATTGGACACATATTTTTTCTTTTGTCAATCAAACAAATACTAACAAAAATAAAGCGCGTCAAAGTTTAGGAGCTCGTGACGTCACAACTTGCTAAAAAGTGTAGCAAGACGTGACGTCACGCGGAACTTTAACTGGCTATATCTTAAAATTTTTTGTTTATCTGACAAAAGAAAAAACACGGGTCCAATATCTTCTAATAATCTAACTGACGGACTTAGTAGATTTTTTAGGACACTAGCCTATTTATGTGTTCAGATCGCGTAAGTTTAAAATATTTAGGTACACCTAACCCACAACTGACCTGATCTGCCTCGCCAAGTCCGGCGTCTCGGAGCGAGCTCCCTCCAACACCGAGCTTTGGTACACCCAACTCTTCAGAGCTTGTACCACTGTTGTCGCGGCTGGAAACGAAACAAGAGTTTGGTCATTCATGCATAATGGTCTGTGCATAATGTGGCAAATAAAAATAATACTTGAACCACAGATAATATAATACATACTCTTGAACGAAGATCTCTGTGGCAACTTGGGTTATATTGTTGTTCTTACGTATTAATAAAACAACGTAGATAATAAAAAAGGTTATAATAGGTACACAAAATGCCCAATAATTTTTTTTGGTACAAATTTCAACTTTTTATATTAAATAAATAATAAATAAATAATACTGGACAATTCACACAGCATCTTCTAGCCCCAAGCTAAGCAGAGCTTGTGTTATGGGTACTAGATAACTGATATACATAATACAATACATTACATAGATAGATATTTTTTATTATACATAGAAAACAACCAGAACACCCGGAACAAATATCTGCAGATCGTACACACAATTGTTCCGAGGCGGGAATCGAACCCGCAACCTCCTGCGTCGCAGGCGGACCTTGACCTTGCCCACCGCGCCACATCGGTCGTCAACATAATAAAAAAGGTTATAATAGGTACACAAAATGCCCAATATTTTTTTTTGGTAGATATTTCAACTTTTTATATTCAACGTAATAATAAAATAAAATTGGTGGCGGTGCTAGTTAGCCTCGGGGTACCGAATTCAATAAAAAGGCGGTGGCGCTTCTTTCGGTCGGATTAGTGCCTAAAGCTTTGGTCACTCCTCGTCCCACTGGCTTCGCCCAGAGTAGTCCTAATACGGAAATTTCATTTTATGCGGTTTCGGCTCCTCTATGGCCCCGTTTTTAGATTTCTAACAGAAAAGCAGCCAAAAAACTATCGTTTTCGCATTCATTTTCTGCTTACCATGGGGCTAGATAATGCTGTGTGAATTGTCCAGGATTATTTATATTTATTTATTTATTTATTGTTATCGCGCTGCGGTGTGAAACGTCCACACGCTTCACACCGCAGCAACACAGATTACAGAAGAAATGCGCTCATTTATTGTTACAGAGCCAAACCGGCCGTTGGACCACGTATAGACTCATCATCATCATCCTATATTAGTCCACTGCTGGACAAAGGCCTCCCCCAATGAGCGCCATAGCGCCCTGTCTTCAGCTTGACGCATCCAGCATTTACCTGCAGTCTTTCGCAAGTCGTCATCCCACCTGGTCGGAGGGTGTCCTATACTACGTTTACCGAGTCGTGGTCTCCACTCAAGAACACGTTTGCCCCAGCAGCCGTCGGTTCTTCGCGAGATCCCACTGCCACTTCAGCTTGCTAATTCTCAGAGCTATGTCGATAACTTTGGTTTTCTGTCGATGTATTCGTATAGACTACCTACTTTCTTCCTATCTCCGTCGAAAAGAGCGGCTACCTATCTCATCTTCATGTACATATATTGTGGTGATAATAACCTGTGGCATCCTTAAAGAACAAGACCCTCTGTGTCCCGAGCCACACCGGCTGCGCCAGTTGCCGCCGTTGGACCACGTAGACTATGTTCTTCCTTTCAACATCGAAGACAGAGGCTACCTCCGAAAGGGCTGATATCTCGTCCGCTGCTCTGTCGATGCTGTCGTGGGTGAGTGCGGTGCTTATGTTTAGTTTTATTACGTCTGGAAGCAAGATGTATGATTGGATTAGCTGACTCGCTTGCGATTTCATTCGCTTAGACTTTAGGGTAAAAAAGCTTCTAGAGATCAGCTGAAACCCTGTTGAGTCTAAAATTCTTGAAAGCCGTTTTCATTTAATTTTTTTTTAGTACATGTCCATTCTGAGTATCAAGCATGGTGTTATACATACGTTACAAACATGGTGACCGAAAATCTCGAACTTTGTAACATGCTGCAGTGTCAAATAAAGGTGTTATCTATCTAATTTTAACTTTACACTAAAAACTATTGTCTGTTGTTTATTATCTGATCCATTTCAATTCTTCGTATCTTACACAACATTGGAAATTGGAGTAACACGAAAAGTTCACGTTAGCGTAACGTGAACTTTTCGCATTACCCTTCTGCAGGAGTTTTGTATTCAGTGTGTTTATAAGTAATTTGTTTTTATGAAAAACCTTGAAATACTTTTTAATTCCTTTTTAACCTTAAGAGTCGACAAATTGAAAGGAGGATAGTTTTGAAGCTACTCGTATCTGTGAATCATCAAAAGCTTTATACACCAACCTGAACTCAGTATAGGTAAGTTACGTCGACATACACGACCAGCACCAGTCTAGACTAGACCTTGTCTTGTTGTTCAGGCTGCCGATATCAGAAGTGTAATGACGGTATTGCTATAAAATTTTTGAAACTATCCGTGATCATGGCGCAACTGTGACGAAATGTTGGATAACTCAAAAATCAAATCATAGTACTTAAATATCCCGCTTTAAATGACTTTGTATTGCTGCTGGTATTCTTACCAGAATCTTCAAACCCTCGCTCCACCAGTCCAGCCACCTCAGCGGCCGTTGCCTCATCATCAGCCACCACCACCAGCCGAGTCGTTGTCTTGTAGTTCAGGCTGTCAAAGGCTGCTATCTTGTCTGTGGGGATCGCTACTCTGGAATTGGATAAAAGATATATATACATATATAGATATAGCAAAACATTTATTTGGACAAAGGTACAAAATACAGGCATAGAATAACAAACGGCAAATAATGTAGTTTATCATGGGAGTCACTTAACACAAATAGGTGATATTAAGAAAATAAGACTACTTCCATGACCCTGCATAAAAAAGAAACTAAAAACTGAAAGAGATGTTATGCTACTTACTGCATAATAGCTTAAGTGACATGATGGATTCAATATGATTCGACGACCTTTGTAGCGCGGTGGGCGCGAGGATGATACCAGCTATGTGTTGTGTAGCCATCGCCTTTAGATTAACTTTCTTAAAGGGCCTCTTTGCTGTTGGCTTCGGCCCCACGCAAGCCTTCCAAGGGACCGGGTCACTTTATGGCCCGAGATCATGGTAAACGAGAGACATAATAATAATGTATTCAAAAAAATTGTCGTATGTATGTATGTTTGACGCGCAGGTTTAGTGGGAGCTTCAAGACGACTTTGAATGTATAGTTTAGACTTAAATAAATTATATGTCTATGTCTACTTTACTGTCAAAAGTACAATTCAATGTTTTAGTATATACAAAAATAATTAGCATGTAGGTAAGAAACAATTATTTCATACTCATCAAAAGGTCAATCATTACAGCTACCAAAATGTGACGTTCACGAACTATCGAAATCACGTTTTGATTTTTTATCAAAACGTGATTCCGATAATTTGTCATTCGGCAATAAATAATGCGGTTGTAGTTCATGTAAACAGAAAACACGCGATTTTAAAATGTTAGGGTAAGTATGGCTTTGCGGAAATTTCGACTAAAATAATTCGTCTGAAAAGATTTTGACTAGTAACAACTTTTTTAAGTTTTGTTTTTATGTAGGTCTATATAATGTCGAAATAAATGCTATTCTATCAGGTTCAAACTGAAAACCAGCGTTATTCCGCGCCACGCGTGGTTCGGCACTAAGCTAAGTTTGACCCTTTTTGGCCATTAGGCTAGCACGGTAGCTGTTATTGTTTCTCTGTAGGTTTATTTTATTGAATTAGATAGATAGATAAAGCATTTATTCGACACTGCAGCACATGATATAAAGGTAAAAAAGTAATAGTAAACAATAAGTAATAGTATAAAAATATTAAAAAGTGGAGATTTAAAAATTGTGTGCGTGCTGCAGCCTGTCAAAAAGGCAATAGCTCAGCGAAAAGCTTTGCTCTAAGAGCAAAACACTGATTTTCAGTATTACCCTTTGAGGCGATCAGAAGAACGATACACTGACATGATAATGATGTGTGATTGCATAATATTTTGAATACAATTGAATGAATGACTGTGCAGTGTAATGAGAACAGATAGGTATATAAAGACATGTATTTGTAATTGTATGTTTTTGTTTCTGTGTAATTATAAAATAAAAATAGAAACGTATGAGTCGGTGTTTAGTGGCGGTATAATTTCATCGGAGGTATTTGGGCTAAGGTTTGGAATTTTAAGTGTACTGTGTAGTTAGTGTATACTATTATTATTTGTGTTACTGTATGAAACCTGCCAAATAAATTTTAACATTTCTATTTTTTATTTTTTTTATTTACCAACTTAAAGATATGGTTACAAAAAAAATCTAACAAGGTAAAGCAGGGATTTAGCTGATTTCAAAAATCCACCCTAAAGTCCATGCGAATGAATTCGGGTCACATAATAATAATAAATAAATAAATAATGCTGGACTATTCACACAGCATTATCTAGCCCCATGGTAAGCAGAGCTTGTGTTATGGGTACTAGATAACTGATATACATAATAATAAATAAATACTTAGAATAGAGGAAGTATACAGGTTAGCCTTATAGCTGAGAGCGATCTCCTTCAGCAACCTTAGGATGGACTGGACATGCAGCAACAATAAAGACGGTGGCCCTTTCATAATTATTTAGGTAAAAAAAAGGAAACATTATAATTACACTACATACCATAATACCGACATTATAATAAACCTACGTAGACATAAGACACAGCTATCAAACTTTTTATATTATGGAAAAATATGCTGATAATATACTATCGAAGTGACTTTACAAAAATTAAAAATAGAATAAAAAATAAAGAAGAATAAAGAACTTATTTATAGCCACACACAATAATAAACAGTTACAAAAAAAGAAAAACACATAAAAAATACAAAACAACTTAAGTAGTAGTGATTTAAACTTTACATAATGTAGCGTGGTAGTAGGGTTCCAAGTATAAGAATATTTGGTCTTTCCCTATATATTACCTATATATATATATATATTATCTGGTATGCAAAATAGTTACTTTAAAACAGATAATAAATTATTGTAAGTTGGAGTGACGATATAGTCAAAGTAGCTGGAGTTACTTGGAGCAGACTGGCTTTGGATAGAAAAGCATGGAAGGACCGGAACCTGGAGGAGGCTTTCACCACTCTAAGTGGTACTGCCACATAGCAATAGTTTAAATATTTTTTTTTGGGAATAAATGTCTTTAAACCGAAATTCAGTGATAGATAAAAATGTAAATAACTGTGCTGGTAAATAAAGCTTTTTTTATTTACTTTATTAATTAATTATTAAAACACTAAAATATTATCTTCTGAAGCTGCTCTCGCAGTGGTAAGCCACAGCCAGCGAGGCGAGACATTGAAGGAATAGAGTGCACTTGAGTTTGCGCTTACACTTGTGCACTATATTATGTCCTGCGCAGATGCCATAGTCTCCGTTTAAACTTGTCACCTTGGTTTCCGTCACGGCCGACTTTGGTTAGGAGGCCATCACATTACCAATTAATTTAACATACCTATATACTTCAGTAGTCTTCCACCACAGCGGCAATCCAATGATGATGAGGACACCAACGAAAGAGGCACTGGCCCACATACGATTTGATTCTGCAAAGATTAACATTAACATTATGTCTGAGTTAAATTATACAAAAGGAATAGAGCTGGTCCAAGGCCATTACCTTTAGGTACCCCATCCCCTGTATGTATGTGATGTATTTCCTTTTTCCTTAAAAAATTCAAATAGTTGAAAGAGTTTCGTTTTTATCAGCCAAAAAAAGGACCAATTGGTTGGTGCCTACTAGGCTATTTAAAGTATGTATCAATTTATTTTCCGCCTACTCTTATTGAATTGACCATATCAGAAGCATTTACCGAAACCATAACAGCCGGCCGAATTAATTCATTAGCCTACATTTATTTTTCGTGACGTTGTTGTTATACACACCTTTGACACTGCAATAGAATACAATGCCAATTGAAATTCATTGACTGATAGCGCCAGATCCATTTCGACCATTACTCCAAGACCTAGTTTATCAAAGATTGTGTTCCCTACGACAGTTTTATCAAGCTAGTCAGTTGAAACAAGTATTAAAACCGCAACCAGATTGTTTAGAGCTTTCAAGTCTTGTATATTCATTCGTAATAACAGGCCTGGTAATGCTGGTCTTTTGGTGTTACTGACGTCATCAATGAGACGGGTCAGGTGTTAAATAATGCGGCGAGCTGTAATTGAGAACAATTTACACCCCCTTTAACAGAAGGTACCTTTGGTACCTTTAGGAGCATGTTATGAATCTTAAGAAAGACATTGGATGGTGGTTTATTAAAATTAATATTTAGACAATGTAGATAGTGAGTATCTATATATAACTAGTCTATATATAAGAATAAGTTGGATACTATAAGATCACTGGCTACATCCTACTAATATTATAAACGCGAAAGTTCGTAAGTATGGATGGATGGATGTTTGTTACTCTTTCACGTAAAAACTACCGAATGGATTTTAATGAAACTTTACAATAATATAGCTTATACATGAGAATAACACATAGGCTACAATTTATAAAGATATATTGTATGTATATTATCCAAAATATCTATCACCACGTGGGTGCAACCGCGTGGCCCAGCTAATAATTTAATAAATATTTTCAACATTGCAAACTCTTGCTAGATGACATCTAGATTTTTTTACGATTTAAAGAGTTCCGTCGTCATTTGGTTTGGATAGCTATCACACATTTTACTTACAAATAAGCGGTAGGTACCTATGCTTATTCAGTACTTAACTATCTTTTATATATAAAAATCTATTGCTGTTCGTTAGTCTCGCTAAAATTCGAGAACGGCTGCGCCGATTTAGCTGATTTTGGTTTTAAAATGTTTGTCGTAGTCCAGGGAAGGTTTACGATGAGAAAACATGGTAAAATTGCGCAAAAATTTCCACGCGGGGCGCAGCTAGTTCTTCATATTTGTAAATCATAAACAATCTTTGTATTCAGGCCAAGCCTGCTACGAGTATATCTAGCGCACAATAGGGGGCCTAATCATAGAATGCATTTACGTAGGCGTGTAATGCATTTAAATTACTATGCAGGACTGAAACGTTCGCCCTACCGGTTGGTTTATACCAAGGTTTTATCATCTATCTCAAATCAAATCATTTATTTGCAGTCAATGGGTTATTTATAAGTCACTATAGGGCTGGTCCACCAGATTTTCATTTTCATCATTCAGACATTCAAAGTCGCTCAGCGAGCTATGGAAAGAGCTATGCTCGGAGTTTCTCTGAAGGATAGGATTCGTAACGAATACATCCGACAGAGAACCAAGGTTATCGACATAGCTCTAAGAATTAGCAAGCTGAAGTGGCAGTGGGCCGGCCATATCACGCGAAGAACCGACGGCCGCTGGGGCAAACGTGTTCTTGAGTGGAGACCACGGTAAACGTAGTGTAGGACGCCCTCCGACCAGGTGGGATGACGACCTGCGAAAGACTGCAGCTAGATGCTGGATGCGGCAAGCTGAAGACTGGGCGCTATGGCACTCATTGGGGGAGGCCTATGTCCAGCAGTGGACTAATATAGGCTGATAATGATGATGGGTTATAAGTTACTGCTTATTCTAAAAGTCCCATGCGATGACTTACCAGCTGAAACAGCTTTGGCGTGCAAAATTATATAATAACTAGCTGCGCCCCGCGGTTTCACCCGCGTTGTGATCGATATTTTGGATAATATACAATATGTCTTTATGAATTGTAGCCTATGCGTTATTCTAATATGTGAGCTATATTATTGTGAAGTTTCATCCAAATCCATTCTGTAGTTTTTGCGTGAAAGAGCAACAAACATACTTAAATATGTATGTACATCCTCACAAACTTTCGCGTTTATAATATTAGTAGGATAAAAGAAGATCGCAAAATTAATTAAAAGAATGTCAAACTATGTGTGTACTGACAGAACAGAGACTGGGCGCTATGGCGCTCATTGGGGGAAGCCTTTGTCCAGCCGTGGACTGCTGATGATGATGATGTGTATACTATGTGATTACATTGATCAATCGCGCAAGGGCTTCTGTCTATTCCACCTTTCTGGAGTTCTAGTTTAATTTCTTCCTTCAGTATATTTTAACACAGTGATCACCAAACTCCCTGCTGATAGTGCTAAAGAGGTCAACTACCTAAGATTGCAACACAGTGCGGTCGAAATTGCAGGAAGGGGTCATTTCTAAGTAAGAAGAACTAGGGCAGTAGCTCTAAATATAATAAAGCAATATAAGACGATATTGTTGAAAACAGAGGGTCGGTCTGTGTCGCTCTATCCTAATTTATCGACCATACAGTAAAATATCTTCATCGGCCGATCAGTGATCTACTGATTCATAGACAAAGATGTCCTTTATTCGTACCTCAGTACAGTAGACCCTCTCCAAGTGCCCTTTAGGTTTCATTTTAGGTAGATACTGTAGGTACTATTTAAACTAAGACCTATACCTACTATGAGATTCGATAAATATTACCTGATTAGAGTGCTATTGGTGTCATCATTTTATTTTAGATTTTACGTAACAAAAATCCGAATATTTAAATTTATTTATCTATTTAAATAATGCTGGACAATTCACACAGCATTATCTAGCCCCATGGTAAGCAGAGCTTGTGTTATGGGTACTAGATAACTGATATACATAATACTATATATTACATAGATAGATATTTTTTATTATACATAGAAAACGACCAGAACACCCGGAACAAATATCTGTAGATCGTACACACAATTGTTCCGAGGCGGGAATCGAACCCGCAACCTCCTGCGTCGTAGGCGGACCTTCGCCCACCGCGCCACATCGGTCGTCAGAATATATATGTAAATCCGAGAGAAAAATCGCACGAAGCATCGGCAGGAAGATAGGTTTTAAAAAAACTTAAAAAAATACTAGGCTTTTTTAAGTTTGTTTTGCGATTAAGCCTTTATGCTATTCAGATCTATACAAAATTTTCCTACAACATTTTTAAAGTCGGGTAAAAACCGGATCTATCAAGCTTCAAGAACTAATGCTAACTCGATAATCTTGAAAATTTCGGTATGTTGGATTAAGTAGTTAGCTTTAACAAGTGTATAAATACAATTTCACACCCTGTTAGCGTCGTTTGATCACGGCCTTGGGTTTTGTTGACGGATGAGGTTAGTTGGATGATGTAAAGGACATTTACCTAGTACCTACAACTTATCCGCTCAAGGCATTAATATTCTGAATTTTGTTCAGTGTTTTTTTTGCGTTTTAAAGAGGATTCATCCTTAGCCCCTTTTCACATTGCCGTGCCGTTTAAAGTAGATACTCGTATGTATAAGGTACAGGGCACGGCGAGTGGCGAGGGTGCCGTGCCCGTATGCATGTGAAAAGGGCCTTACAGTCAACAAATTTACACGCAATAAATTTTTGCTTCGAAATTTAAAAGATTTGAACAATGGGTTGCGTTCTTTGAAATAGTTATCGTCGGTTAACCTAACATTAAATAAAATGGTACTTAAACGAAATATCTCTCGACGACCGATGTGGCGCGGCGGGTGAAGGTCCGCCTGCGACGCAGGAGGTTGCGGGTTCGATTCCCGCCTCGGAACAATTGTGTGTACGATCTGCAGATATTTGTTCCGGGTGTTCTGGTCGTTTTCTATGTATAATAAAAAAAATCTATCTATGTAATGTATTGTATTATGTATATCAGTTATCTAGTACCCATAACACAAGCTCTGCTTACCATGGGGCTAGATAATGCTGTGTGAAT
Source organism: Eupithecia abbreviata (assembly GCA_943735965.1). Classification (NCBI taxonomy): domain Eukaryota; kingdom Metazoa; phylum Arthropoda; class Insecta; order Lepidoptera; family Geometridae; genus Eupithecia; species Eupithecia abbreviata. The sequence goes on from OX030995.1 coordinate 1,450,212, forward strand.
TGTCCAGCATTATTTATTTATTTTTATCTTTCAAAATCATAAAATTAAGTTATACCAGAGTCAGATATTTTAGGTAAACGTTTTTCATGATATACCGTCAGCGGAAAACAACGCATGGCAACTTCAATAATCATCACCTCCTCAAAAGGAAACGATATCACACTCTGTCTCTAAAATATCGCAAGGCATCGTCCATGGCATCGCGATATGATGTCTCAATGAGACATTAGCACATGATAGGTACCAACGGGTCCACTCCTCCACTTGTACTTCAAAGTCGAACCAAAATCAGACACCTTAGTTTATCTATTGAAATGTGGTTTCATTTATCTGTACCTCTAGAATGTGTTTGTACTGAGTTAATTTATTGAGTGGTATAAATAGCTATAATTAGCTTAAAGGCTACCTTGTAATTTAAAACTAAAACATTATTATTCTTAAAGCCGTCTGGACACCGAAAGTGTTGGTGCTCAATCGCTTTTATGGATTGACCACCAATTTAAAGAAGTTGACTTTACAATTTTGCTTTTCCGTAGCCAATTAGAGAAAGGTTTTTTTTCAGTTTTCAGCTATGCTCGATATGCTCGATCATGAATTAAATCTACCGCAGGAGAAGGTGGTTTCGTGTTGATAATCATAATTTATGGAAGTTTCCTACATAGTAGAGCACGTGCTAAAATCATTTAAAACACAATGAGAAATTCTGCATGCTTCGAAAACTCATAATTCTGCCTTCAATCAAAAATCAAAATAGGCACGACATGACTATCAAGCCTATTTTCTTTTTCAATTACAAAAAAATGAATTTGAAACATAAGCATAGATAAAACTTAATGGGCTTAACGCAAGACCTAGACAGGATCCTTCTAGAACTTGTATGATTGTACCTAGGCTATGCAATAATGATTTTAATACTAGATCGTAATAAACTAGGGCTAGGACATAGCCTTACATGAAATTGGTTCATTAGTTTTAATATGGCTTTTACAGCAGTATAAGGTTAGTGATATTACTTCAATGTCAAAAAAACTGAACGAGATAAGGAGGAACGAACGCTGCGCGGGGAAGGCGAGAAAGGGGGGCAAGAGCGGCGGGACGACCGGCCCGCGCGCAATTACACTGGTTTTCATTTTTAAATTTGTTATTGCTCTAAAATAATACTGTTTCGCAAAAAACTAAAACCATAATCGTCTAAAGTATTTATGAGGGAACACGTAGAAGAAATTTCATTACAATAATATTAAATAACTAGCAAATAAAACTGGTTTTTCCGTAGAGATATCTCTGTAAAAATGAAACTGGCGCTACCCCGAGGCGAACTAGCGCCGCCGCCACCTATGTTACCTTATTAACGTTGAACAAAGGAAATATCCAATATTTCATTGGGCATTCTGTTATACCGATTATAAGCTTTTTTTAAATGTCTCTATACTATTTTTATTTTGTATAGTTTAGGTAGAGATACGAAGTTGCCCTTGGTGGCCACCAAACTCTATTTTCGCATCTCTACCGAAACTTTCCAAAATAAAACTATTAAAACTAAAAACTAAAACTATTAGGCATTAAAATTAAAACTAGTATCACAAAATACCCAGTAAATATATAATATTTTTTGATATTTCCTTTGTCCAACGTAATAATAAAATAAAATAGTTGGAGGCGCTAGTGTGCCTCGGGGAACCCCCTAATTAATTGTTCACTTATTTTTCTATGGGTTCTTTTCGCTTTACCAACTGAAGTATTCATATTTATTACAACAAAGGTTATAATGAACTTTCCTAAAAATATTTCGCTGCAACAAAAAAGATAAAAATAAAAATGCAACGAAGGCCACGACTCGGTAAACGTAGTGTAGGACGCCCTCAGACCAGGTGGGTTGACGACTTGTGAAAGACTGCAGGTAGACGCTGGATGCGGCAAGCTGAAGACAGGGAGCTGTGGCTCTCATTGGGGGAGGCCTCTGTCCACCAGTAGACTAAGATAGGCTGATGATGAACAAAGGCCACGAATGCCTACATCGTAAGAGTACGTGGCCTGACACGCGCTTGCCGGTCTCATTTATAATATGACTAGCGATCCGCCCCGGCTTCGCACGGGTGATAATGCATGTATTATAAACCTTCCCCTTGAATCACTCTATCTATTTTAAACCGCATCAAAATCCATTGCGTAGTTTTAAAGATCTAAGCATACATAGGGACAGACAGCGGGAAGCGACTTTGTTTTATGTAGTGGTTTTGGTGTGGTCGATTCCCGCCTCGGAACAATTGTGTGTACGATCTGCAGATAATTGTTCCGGGTGTTCTGGTGTTCTGGTTCATAATACAATACATTACATAGATATATATATATATATATATATCTATGTAATGTATTGTATTATGTTTATCTGTTATCTAGTACCCATAACACAAGCTCTGCTTACCATAAGAGGCTAGATAATGCTGTGTGAATTATCCAGCATTATTTATATAATATAGAAACAAATAATTTATAACGCGATATTTACCATGATTTGACTTTTGAGTTTTCCAATATTGTTTAGATAATTAAACCCGTGGTAACGTTCGTAGTAAAAGACAAAAAAATTGGGCAGATCGGTATGTCTGCCCATAAAAACTTACTTGCAGTGCCTGCAGTTACTCCGTGATGGCGCATGAAACTGGGCCGAATTATTATTTATTTATTATTATTATTTTGAGCCATTATTGTCCCACTGCTGGGCAAAGGCCTCCCTTTTCTCCTTCCACTCCTCGCGATCCCACGCTGCAACAGGCCATGATGGAAGATGTGCCTCGAGCTCGTCACGCCATCTCATCCTGGGCCTTCCACGTCGCCTCTTAGCGTTGGTTGGGCTCCACTCTGTGGCGGTCTTCGAAATATTAAAAACTCAAAAATAAATCATGGTAAATATCCCGTTATAAATGACTGTTATTTTAATAACCACGATAGTTTAAAGAGTTTTAATCTAGAAAGGTCATAACATGTTAAATTACATTGAACTGATTAATTTTATATATTTCACCTTTCTCAACTATAGCGGTCACGACAGCTAACCGACCTGATAAAGTTTTTAGTTAAATTATCGCACTGGATGCAAGTAGATATATTACAGATTGTATACTATTGACGACCTCTGTGGCACGGTGGGTGCAGGTCCGCCTGCGACGCTGGAGGTTGCGGGTTCGATTTCCGGGTCAATTGTCTATACTGCAGATATTTGTTCCGGGTGTTCTGGTCGTTATCTATCTATGATAAAAAAGAATTTATCAATGTAATGTACTATATCAGTCATCTAGTACCCATAACACAAGCTCTGCTTAGCTTGGGGCTAGATGATGCTGTGTTGATTGTCCAGCATATTTATTAATTATTTTATTTATTGTAATGTCTCTTTGTTTGTTTTTAACGTTTTGTTTTTGGAATGAAAAAGCTCGTCAGCCCAGGTGCGTTACGAACCGGTAGCAACTTCATTTCACAGGATTGTTCATCTGAAATGAAGTTGCTGACAGTTCGAGTGTGATTGATGATGATGAGTCAGGGCTAAAAACCGCTCTCATTAATAATGAAAAATAAGCTTACATTGTCAATTTAATAGTTATGCTACACCTAACGAACCTAGGTATTTATTATTTTTATGTAAAACGATAAGGGACCTTGCGAAATTGACGTCATTTTATGGTAAAACCTTATCAGTTCGAATACTATCGAACAATGTTACGGCTAGATTTTACAACACTAAGGACAATACAATAACGCATATGCTAAGTAAATAAAGGGACATAGACCCCTTGGAAGGGTCCTATGACTCAATCCAATTATACCTACCAACGCGCGTCGGCAAAAATGATAGAGACAGCCATGTCTGTGAAAAAGACAACAAATAACCTCACTTTTATTTTAGCCATTAAATGCAATTCTAGCGTAGATTAAATTCTAGTAACCTACAATTGACCGCTTCCCAAGTATACCCTGAAACTGACATTAAACAAATACGCTATCACCCAATCCTACATTGACAGTTAAATGACACAAGCGCTCAAATAAAATCTGCTTAAACGGTAAAAGCTTTAGATAAGGCATACAGGCATTAAACACGTGCATAACATACAATTGCATACAATCTACAAACCTGGCTTCATAATCTAGTAAGTTCACATCACACACAGATATACAAAATTAAAAATAAATAGGCTGAATGCGGACCGCCTGACAATCTGACCCGATGATGGTGAAGTGTGTAGGAGAAAAAATTCAGTTGCGTAGTTTTGCCGCCAGTACCCACCCGCGTCTGAGTGGGGGCGCTTGTGCGTTCCGATTTACCAGATATTTTCGTGTATCAAAACTTTATTTATTAATTTTGTGAGCTGTGTTGGTTGTTGTGGATAGGATCATTCTATTCCTTTCGGTGAGTTTTTTTAATGATTCATTCGCTTCAATATTACGCTTTGCATTTCCGTTTGATCGAAGTACTTGTCAATATTGGTAAACGTGTTCAAAATAATTCAAAACAAGCATAATTTTTTAATTTTCTATATTTATGTGGTGAATCAAAGACGTCGACATTTAAAAGTGATAACTCGTTAGTCTATTTATAAAAAGTTCACGAGTTTTACTAGTTTCTCAATGCAAATCATTAAACAAATAAATATGCAATACCTAAACTTGGAACATTAACTGTCGACAGTTTTTAGTGGGTGTAAAATACGTAAAATGTGTTTTGTATGTAACAATACTGAAGTTATATACGAGTATTAAGTAAAACAGTAACAAATAGGCATATGTTAATTATGAGCAACATTTTGTCTGTATAGGTAAGGTACCTATTTAGATAATGCAAAACCATAAATTCGTGGAAAAATCCTACAGCGGTTAAGTTCCTCACCTATACAGTTTATTAATCGTTAAAAGCAATTAAATGTGTCATAAAAACTGAAAAATATAAGGACCTAGGTAACTATTATGAGCAAAAAATTTACCCTACAACGCATAACTCAGTAAGACTGAGGGTTAATACCCGTAAACCTGAGTAAATAATTATACCTTCAGTTACTCCGTAATACAGGCTAGATTTTACCACCAATTTTTTATAACCAATGTTTAAATAATAACCAACCTTTAGCTGGAATAAAATAAATGTTTTTTTGGGGAATAGAGCCCTTTCGATAGTAGCTTCAGGTTCAGGTGGAGATACTCCTTTATTCGCATTTGGACTCCAGTTGGTCCTTTATTCGATAATAGCTTTTTTGTTGTTGTATTTAGACGTTTTTGAGATACCCTTTTTCCTAACTTTAATAACAAAATAACAATATTAAACTACGGAGAGACAATCGACCAGAATCTCTACTACAATTAATACCAAGATCATTGTAGCATCGGCAGTAATAATGTCCTCTACATTGACAAATGAATCACAACCCTAAACCATAGATATGAAGATTCACACTCTTCAAATAAGATTTCTATCATCATCATCAGCTTAGTCCACTGGACATAGGCCTCCCCCAATGAGCGCCATAGCGCCCTTACTTCAGCTTGACGCATCCAGCATCGTCTTTCGCAGGTAGTCATCCCATCTGGTCGGAGGGCGTCCTTCACTACGTTTACCGAGTCGTGTCGTGTCGTGTCGATTCGTCGTAATAAGGTTTCTATAACGATGACGATCTATAGTTTAATCACTTTGTACCTATCAGTTTGCGTGGGTTCGATAGAAGTAGTTATAATATGGGTCAGTTTTAGTTGCCATTGACGTCCTATGGAGATGAAGCAATGCAAAAATAGCAATTTTGTAAGGAACTGACTATTCTGCTTCAAACTAGTTTATGTATGCATCTTTAAAGGTGATATTTCTCCATAAAATACGTAGTCAATCGTCCCTTAACCATACAAAATAATTGTGTATATTTTAATAAATTCAACTAATTTATTAGATAGATGGATATAACATACTTTATTTATTTATACTTTTTGCACGAAAAACATAACACAAAACTTATTCTAGAAAATTTAAACAAAGGCGAACTTAACCCTAAAAAGAGTTCTCTTCCAGCAAACCTTATTGGGAGAGAGAGACAAAGTGAAGAGAGAAGTGGGTACATGTGCATAAATGAAATAAGAAATAGACAAAAGATTAAATTTTAAATTACTTATTAACCTATCTAGGTAAATGTTTTCATTATAAATACTAAATTATACTGTAACATTTTGGAAAACTCAAAATCAAATCATGATAAATATCCTGTTATAAATGACTTTTGTGTTAATAACCATGATAGTAAAATAACTTTTACCATCAGATGCATCAGTTATTTTATTTATTATTTATTTTATTTTATACTTTTTGCACGAAAACATAACACAAAACTTATTCTAGGAAATTTAAACATACATATATATATATATAAACATATAATGATGGACAATTCACACAGCATTATCTAGCCCCATGGTAAGCAGAGCTTGTGTTATGGGTACTAGATAACTGATATACATAATACAATGTATAACATAGATATATATTTTTTATTATACATAGAAAACGACCAGAACACCCAGAACAAATATCTGCAGATCGTACACACAATTGTTCCGAGGCGGGAATCGAAACCCGCAACCTCCTGCGTCTTAACCCGAACTTAACCCTAAAAAGACTTCCGAATGAGAAATGTTTTCAGTGATGGGATAAAAAACTACTATATATACTAAAACTAAACTACTCGTATAAAAAATGTTATACTCGTAGTTTTCAGTTATTCAATGAATCCTCAAACCCATCGCGTTTCAAATACCCATTGTTATTTGACCAGCTGTTTTTACTACGAACCACACTGAACCGTACAAATGGTAAATTATTATTACCTAGTAGAACATTAACAGTACGTCACACACCTACTAAAGGTTGCCTGGAAGAGATCGCTCTCAGCGATAAGGCCACCCTTTATACTTTCTATAATCTATTGTTTATTCCTGTATTGTTTTCTGTGTTGTGTGGATAATAAAGTATTTTCTATTTATCTACTATGTCTATCAGTTGTTTTTTATGAATAGACTATTTTCTGCCCGCAGCTTCGCACGTATTGAAACTGTTTATGGGATAATACTAATATTATAAACGCGAAAGTTTGTGTGTATAGATATTTGTTACTCTTTCACGCAAAAACTAGTAAACGGATCGGGCTGAAATTTTGCATACAGGTAGTTCCAGGCTAGAAATAAAACAGAGGTTGCTTTTTATCCCATAAATCAGTTCCCATGGGATATAAATAACCTTAAAGCGTTTCCATATTAATAACGTGTGGGCTATACAGTAGCCTATGTATGTTTGATAACAGGCTTATTATTAATTGCATACACATACTTTTTAGATAACTTTTTTTTCTTTTTTTTTTAATTCATAAATTGCTTAACTTGTTTTCTGTGTACACAAGTTCAATCATACGTAAAAAAAGGTATTTGTACCTTTTTGCGAGTTGAACCCTAAAAGTTTATTTTCTTTCGAATTAAAAATGTACCGATAAAATTAATTGCTGTAATTTTATTGTTATTATCATTACATTAATTATACTAATGAGGATCAATACAAATTGTTGACATTTCTTATCTAGGGCTCGTCAGTATAAATAAAAACTTCGGAAGCAGTCATTGACATTTTATCGTGTAGAGATTATATTTTGGATTATTAACTGAAATCACACGGTATGAGTTTTCTACAAGTGACTAATATGCGTAAATCCACACTAGCGCAGCGGCTGAGAATATACAGATCTTTGTGACTCAGCAGAGCTGTAATATTTTTCGAACGAAACGCATGTGCGGCGCAACACAACCGCTGTGTAGAGCGGCAGCACGAATTTTTTAGGTAAAAAAAAGATCGCAGTCGTCGAAAAAAAACCGCAGTCAAAGTGTTAATGGACGTTGGGTCTTCTCGTTAGATCTCGGTTAGTCAAGGTGAAATGAGTCCCAAAACGCACGTTTTGACTTAATACTTTGACTGCGATTTTTTTTCACAGATCTGTATTTACCAGCCGCTGCGCTAGTGTGGATTTACGCATATTAGTCACTTGTAGAAAACACATACGGTGTGATTTCAGCAATCGACGTGTTAACGGAAAATCAAACACCTATTTCTCGAATATATTTTGATGAGGATAAAAAGTTTAGGATATTAGTTAGTATGTTATGGGAGTCGAAACACGATTGATTAAACCTGACTCGATAGAAAAAAATGGCAAAGTTTCCTCTAAATCTTCATTTTTACAGACATATCTCTACGGAAAAACCAGTTTTATTTGCTAGTTATTTAATATTATTGTAATGAAATTTCTTCTACGTGTTCCCTAATAAATACTTTAGAAAATTATGGTTTTAGTTTTTTGAGAAACAGTATTATTTTAGAGCAATGACAAATTTAAAAATAAAAACCAGTGAAATTGCGCACGGGCCGGTCATTCCGTCGCTCTTGTCCTTGTCTCGAAAAAGCGAACTCATTTCGCCTTAATTAATATTATTATACGAGACTGACCGCCCTAATTGCGGTTAGGCATCATAGAATGAACAGAATAGATGAATGCAGTAAAAAGGCGTGCGAAACCGCGAGCAGAAACTAGTTAAGATTTCTGACAGTTATGTAAGCAGTCATGTCAAATTATGGTCAATCGAAAACCGATGCATCAAACCCGTTTGGTAGGTAGCCATAAAACGGAAGGTAAGAAAGGTACTGCCCAAAGGTCAATGGAAAACGTTGCTCCCGTTTAGGACTGTTTACGTAAACCTACTTAGATACTCTTTGAATATTTACCTTTGCGGTGCATAGTTTGGTATAAAGGAGGTTTGTTGTCCTTATTCCACCTGAATGGAGATACGATTTGATCTCAAAAACTTTTTTTTATGGTGTAGTAATTATGTGTTTTTTCGAAACTTGTTTTGTATAATGATGTGTCTACACTAATATTATAAAGAGGATTGATTTTTTGTTTGTTTGTAATAAATAGGCTCCGAAACTACTAGACCGATTTGAAAAATTCTTTCACCGTTGGGAAGCTACACTATCCGCGGTGAACATAGGCTACTTATATTATATTTTTGAAGTTAGGGATCCGTACTAAAACCATGCGAAGCCGAGAAGGTCCGCTAGTTTGGTATAAAGCAGGTTTGTTTTCCTTATTGCAATGGTTGAATAGAGAACACATTTTTGAGAAAAATCAAATGGTAAATATCCTGTTTTAAATGATTAGTACTATAATAATCAGTTATCAAAATAAATTCCCTTGACGACCATATAAAAAAATTGTTTGTGTGTGGATACGGATGTCAAGCATATTGATTAACATATCAATGTGAGCTTCCTGTTAGCCTGTTTGGATACTATCTTGAACAAACTAGAGTAAACTTCGATACATTAGATAGGAACACAAATAAGGTATATAATGACCTACTATTAAGTAAGTAAGTTTATTAAATCTATTGTGTGTCTTTGATTTTTTGAAAACTAGACTCGTACGTAATGTGACGTCATCCAGAGATTCAGACTGAAAACCAGCGTGACTGGTTATGTGACGTCATCCAGAGGTTCAAACTGAAAACCAGCGTGACTCATAAAGTGACGTCATCCAGAGGTTCAGACTGAAAACTAGCGCCGTTACAGTCCTCGGGCGGTAGCGACATTAAGCTGAGGCTGGACCTGGAGCCACACACTGGGGAAAGACCAATTTTATTTATCAGATTCTAGAGTTTTCTTTTGTTTTTCTTTTTATTTAAATTTTATTCTTTTCCATTACCTGTTACTGTGGACTGTTTATAATAAAACCCTTCTATCGGAATTGAGTAAAGGGTGAAAGTAAGAAAACCGATGCTATTATGGACACTAGTCATGCGCTAACACAGTACAGACAGATAGACAAAACTACAGTTTACCATTAAAATATGTACCTATTCTGACCCACGACTATCCTACCTCCGAATACTCAAACGTAACTCAGATTTAAGCCCGTCTCAAGTGACAATTTATGTGTCAGAAAATTGTCATTGAAAACTGTCAAAAGATGGCTACTTGAGACAGCCGCACGCTTTCGCATCCAGCCCGGCCACGGTTTCTGTGTGTGGCGGCTTTAAATCTGAGATGCGTTTGAGGGCGTGAGTCGCCTGTCGCCTGTCGCCCGTCGTCACGAGACCCGCGGGAAGAGGGTGCTGCAAATTCTAAGCCGGCCTCATACGAGTCCATAGTTGACAGAGAAATAGACGAACATACCTACGTAAAAAATACACACAGCCGAACATAGACCCTCTGCTTTTTTATCTCGGATAAAAAATTCTTAGCAGTAGAAACCGATCTAGCTGCAAAATCTTACCAGCTCCCACTAAACCTACAAATCATTATACCGAAGCGTTTGATTACCTTGATCAGCAAAGTGCTTTGCTTTCCGAATGACGTCAGCCGCCGCAAATAGCTAAGAAACTGTTTTACGATGAAAGTGGATGACGTGGATGACGCTACAAGGGATTTTGCCGTGCCTTCCGATTTAATTGGAGGATTGCTATTTACGAAGAACTATTCATATTCTTTATAGCTCGATCACAGAAAACTAGAGAGATTATGGCAAAGGAGAACTTAACCCTATAAAGATTTCTAAGGTTTTTGTAATGATAGTTCGTAAGCCCTCGCATTATTTAATTTCTTAAAGTTATATTCCAGCAAACCAAATTATGATGATTTAAATACTTAATTATTACGCAAATAACAAATTTCGACAGCTTATATATAGAAATGGGTAAAATATTTCTGTAGACGATGATACATTGTTACGTGTCCAAGAGTGCTGTGAGGTCTAAATGGAATTAAGCACTTTTATATTTGATGATGCCACGTAATGTTTCCTTAGTCGAAAGGGGTGTTTCTGGACCCGAAGGTCTTTCTGTTGTTATTTTTTTTTGATTGTAAGATATTAATAATGCTGGACAATTCACACAGCATTATCTAGCCCCATGGTAAGCAGAGCTTGTGTTATGGGTACTAGATAACTGATATACATAATACAATACAGTACATAGATAGATATTTTTTATTATACATAGAAAACGACCAGAACACCCGGAACAAATATCTGCAGATCGTGCACACAATTGTTCCGAGGCGGGAATCGAACCCGCAACCTCCTGCGTCGCAGGCGGACCTTCGTCCACCGCGCCACATCGGTCGTCAAAAGGTCGTCAAGGTCTTGAAGGCATGGTTTCTAGAATCATAAATAAATAACTTTATTTCTTTAGGCTTACAAAATAAGCACTCAGACTGTAAAGCTGTAGTTACTTAAAAACAACAAAAGGAACATAATGACTTAACAATTTCACTGCAAACGTCACACAAAATAACCTGTATTCTCGAAAGACAATACATAAAATAATGATAATGAGGTATTAATTATGCAGTCGGTAACGGTTGGTTCTTAAATAAATTAACTAACTAGAGTAGGTAATTGTGTTGATCAAAGTGTAAAAGTATTCGTAAAATTTTGAAGTGACTAGGATTTATATTGTATCTTAGTATCCATAACACATGCTCTGCTTACCATGGGGCTAGATAATGCTGTGTGAATTGTCCAGTATATATTATTATTATTTATATAATTTTACGGCTTTTACAATCCTACAGTGCACGACTATGAAAAGATACCTTGATATGTAAACATAAGATTGGTTGTTCTTTTTCAACTAACGACGAACTCTTCATACAAACGTAATACCAAAATTATTTCTAATTCAAGCATATTTCCACTATAATATTGCATTATTTGTGTTAAAATAGTATTTATCTAGGTTCCCAAATAGTTTTTTTTTCGAAATACTTACCTAAAATGAAAGCCAATCTCAATTACTTGCTATTTGTTTCGTATTAAAAACATCAATATCTTACGTTTTATTTATTAAGGAACATAGCTTATATTGTCTAGTTACAGAATAACAATACTTTGTGAAGAATACAAAAAGTTTTCAGTCATAATTTTTGGTATAACGGAACAAACCAAATTTTTAACGGCTAATATTGCTATCGCGCACGCATGGGGCGCGGCGCAAGGCTTAAACAGGGACAGCGACATTCGGAGCGATTTTTGCAAGCGAGGGTCGCCGGGCCCTTAAGATAGAATACAAATATTTTGTTTCCGGATGAGGGCGCTGATATCGCTAGATTATAGCTTTTGCGGTATACTTAATTATTATTTGATTGTAGGAATGTTTTGTATATACAATTTTATATTATCTTGTGAATTTTGAAGATTCAACTTTTTTATTTTTTTTATTAATGTACCTACATTTTTATGTTATTTTACCATTTTCTAGTGTGTTATTTCATTGTATCTTGTAGTTTTTAATATGGTAAAATGTACTAGGCATAACGATTTGGAGTTATCTGTAATGATATGGTCTTATGTAAATAATTTTTTTTTTAATTGAGCCTACCCGTAAGGTTCAATTAAAAAATATATATATGTATTTTTTCACCCCAATGCACACTAGCGCCGCCGCCACTTTTTTCTTTGAATTAAAAAGAATCAAATATTTCATTGAGCAGTTTGCGGTACCTGTAAAGTTTTTTTTATAATAGTTTTTTGTTTAGTTTAGGTAGAGATACGAAGTGGCCCTTGGCCACCCAGCCACTAAACTCTATTATCGCCCCAATAAAGATTTTAGTATTTATATATATATTGTTATATAAAATCTATAACAAAATCCCTAAGAGTTACCAACAGCTTAATAACTGTGAATTTAAAACTAAATTTAAAAATTTTTAATTGACAAATGTTATTATAAGATTGACGATTTTTTATATGATAAATTCTAACTTTTTAATGAAAATATATTATATTATAGAACTATTGCATGTTGTAATTACGGATTTTTTAAATATTTTATTACATTATTTCTATTGATTTTCTTAACTTAAATAAGTTCTAGACTGCATGCCATATCTCTCAATTTGTACACCGTAATCGGTAAAACATATTTGATACCTACCTGTTTGTAACATCTCAATAACACAATATGTTTATGCAAATAAATGATCTTTATCTTTATATTTTAATATATTTAAAATCTTGGAAGACTACCAGGCCCTGAATCCGATTCTTTGTTATTAAATCCTTTAGCAGAACACGGTTTTAAGTCCTTTGTGTCTCATTCATGACTCATCAAAATAACATTAAAATTCAAATATGCTTGCAAGTGCATGCAATGTAGGGTCAATACACGTTTGTTTGCGAAAGTTCCTACTAGATTATTAAACGAAGCTAGCTTTGTACCTAAAATAACCTTTGTTACGGACATATGTAGTAGTACTGTCTATAACAAAGGTTAATTTAGGTAGATGTTGTTTATATGAGCGCCCATTGTCTTTTGTATGGGTGCCTTGCTTTTAAGACTAGGTTCAGGTTTCTAATACCGACACCTATATATGCATTCTAGGTTCGATTACTTACCATAAACTTGCGAGCTATTTGACGACCACAACCTTAAAGTGCTGTCAATAGAAGCGATTTGCGTTGTGAGCGTTGTCAGTTAGCTGATCATCGATTTTATATTATACTAGCTGCTCCCCGCGGCTTCGCCCCCGTGGAAATCTATGCGTCAGTTTAAATGGGATAAAAATATCCTATGTTAGACTCCTGGTTCTAAGCTACCTCTCCACCAATTTTCAGCTAAATCGGTCCAGCCGTTCTCGAGTTATAAGTGTTGTAAGAAACACGACTTTCTTTTATATATATAGATATCATCGGCTTTATATGGCCTGTATGTACGTACAGTCCATACACTAGCTCGGTTCGGCTTCGGAAATAACATCACTATCATCATCATCAGCTTATGATAGTCCACAGCTGGACATAGGCCTCCCCCAATGAGCGCTATAGCGCCCTGTCTTCAGCTTGCCACATCCAGCATCTACCCATGCAGTCTTTCGCAGGTCGTCATCCCACCTGGTCGGAGGGCGTCCTACACTACGTTTATCGAGTCGTTCGGAAATAACATACATATATTATATACCTAGTAGGTATATCGTCGGCCGGTTCAATTGGTGTAACCAACACGACTTCAGTAGAACCATCTTTTTCATAATAAATTGAACATAACTTTATCCGCATGTGAACTTTTTGGAACTGATTAGACAGAAATGGTTGTAATTAATTGAATTTTTTTGCTATGTCTCTTTGTAGTAGTCTTATTTTTGGATACTAATTTTTAGTTAGGTAGGTACACCAATTTTGCTTATGGTAGTTACACTATTTTGCAGTCAAGATTTCTTGAAGACTTGAATATTACAGTTTCAAAGTAATTTTTCACAGGAAAAGTGTTTAGGCTCCAGTCTAAACACTAAAGTAAGTCTGAGGGCTGCCGAATAGTAAAGGTTGCCTGGAAGAGATCGCTTCCAAGCGATAAGGCCGCCCATTGCACTTGTCACATGAAATGTCTTTCATAATGTTCTGTATCTGGTGTACAATAAAGTATTTTTGTATTGTATTGTAATAGTTGACAAAACACTGCCTTTAATATCTACCTATAGATTGAAAGGACCTACCAACCCTCCGCCCCATGGTATTTGCTGACTTTGGTTTGTAGACTCCAATATAAATAATCATAGTGACGACCGATGTGGCGCGGTGGGCGAAGGTCCGCCTGCGACGCAGGAGGTTGCGGGTTCGATTCCCGCCTCGGAACAATTGTGTGTACGATCTGCAGATATATGTTCCGGTTGTTCTGGTCGTTCTCTAGGTATAATAAAAAATATATATCTATGTAATGTATTGTATTATGTATATCAGTTATCTAGTACCCATAACACAAGCTTTGCTTACCATGGGGCTAGATAATGCTGTGTGGATTGTCCAGCATTATTTATTATTTATTTATTATAGTGGAACATGAAAACTTTGTCCTAGAATAGAAAACATCAATGATATTGACAAAGTCAGCTGTTTTAGCGATAAAGTAACAAATTGGCCTCGTAAACTTGCTCGCGCCGTTTATAAAGTAATAATTATTATACCTATTACTTACAAAGTGTTATCTTGTGAAGCTCGATATGCAATGAGTATTTTGAAATTAAATAAAAAATAACATTTATTAACTGCATCGTGCCAATATAAATTAAATAAAAAATGCTGGACAATCCACACAGCATTATCTAGCCCCATTGTAAGCAAATATTGTGTTTTGGGTACTAGATAACTGATATACATAACAAATATCTGCAGATCGTACTCACAATTGTTCCGAGGCGGGAATCGAACCCGCAACCTCTTGCGTCGCAGGCGGACCTTCACCCACCGCGCCACAGAGGTCCTCGATATGAAACTTAAATAATAATACTAATAGATATTTTATTACTAAAACGTTTCTCTCTTTCGCAATAAGGTTTGCTGGAAGAGAACTCTTTTTAGGGTTAAGTTCGCCTTTGTATTATTTTCTAGAACAAGTTTGTATATAGTTTATCGTGCAAAAAGTATAAAATAAATAAATAAATAGAACATGTATCCACTTGTCATAAAGGGGTTTGACGATTTTTGTATGCGGGTGGACCTAACCTGGCAATCACTCGGCTTTTTTTTTAAATCGCGGTGCACAATGGTGTGTATAATAAACAAACAAATATTTAGATTTACCGTGTTAAACAGTGTGTTAGCCGATGTTTTGGAAAAAATCTTCAAATCCTTTACAAATTTTCCACAGCTGGGCAAAGACAAGAAATTTATCATATACAAGGTGCCACGTAATATGTGTATTAAACCTGGGGGTAATTCTGGACCCCGATGGAGTTAAATTTAGTTCTACGATTTTCGAATTTCTAATATGCATATATTTTATATTAGCATATTGTTTTCTTCTTATTCATCTTCTTAAAAATGAAGTAATTTTTAAAACCTTATGATGGGTATGAGATTAATAAAAAACACTAGGACTTAGGAGAACGATGAAGTCAATATATTAGCGACAGTATAATGATATTAGGCACTATACATTGCTTTGCCCAGTAATTTTTAAACACTCTCAGTTAAGTCATAATGTCATCATCATCATCAGCCTAGAGCGGTCCACTGCTGGATATAGGCATCCCCCACTGAGCGCCATAGCGCCCCGTCTTCAGCTTGCCGCATCCAGCATCAAGGTATCTGCAGTCTTTTACAGGTCGTCCCACCTGGTCGTAGGTCGTCCTTCACTACGTTTACCGAGTCATAATGTATGTGAAGCGTATATCATCGTCAGCATCACATACAATGGTTTTACAACTTACATTTAAAATGCAAATGACTGCCGGAAAAACTCATCCAATTTTAGAACTACATAAAATATCATTTTTGTATTCGTTCCATTTTATTATCCGGTGGGTTATTTTGAGCACGAATACACACTTGAGACAAACTGGTTATATTAATAAGGTATTGTCTTAGACCAAGTTCCTACCATAAAAGCGAAACGGACATAGAGTCAACATAAAGTCACATGTTCTTATAATTTGATGACATATTTAAGTATCTATATTAAATATGAAACTTAATTTAATTATCTTTAAGATAGCCGCGCTGCAGAGCGAGACCCTCTAGCACAGGTATTAAATTACTTAAAAGAGGGTCCCATACCACTGTAATATATTAATTAATTTAAGTTAACACTTTGAGTGCTGAAAACGCACGGTATGAGTTTTCTACAAGTGACTAATATGCGTAAATCCACACTAGCGCAGCGGCTGAGAAAATACAGATCTTTGTGACTCAGCAGAGCTGTAATATTTTTCGAACGAAACGCATGTGCGGCGCAACACAACCGCTGTGTAGAGCGGCAGCACGAATTTTTTAGGTAAAAAAAAAGATCGCAGTCGTCGAAAAAAAACCGCATTCAAAAGCAATAAACTATTTTGATTTGATTTTTTGATGACGTTGTTGGTTGTTGGACAAATCTCTTATGTCGTAGTAAACGAAACGGGCACAGAAGGACTCAACATTTCACACTAAACCGTTGCGTTCTGTCGCGGATAAAATGATTTTTTTACTGATCATTCGTGATTTAAAAAAAACTGTTATTGCTAAGATCCTACTACCTACGTTCTAAATACAGAAATATATAATACAACGTGAACCTAACGCTTCATAATTTTAAATTTTTAAGCATCCTATCAGCAGAGCCTTTTGATGGTTTGCTGACTAGCCGTCAGCAAACATGCACTGGTCTATCCAGGCATGTTATATATCTGTATCTACATAAATATTTGTAAAACTGTAAGTTTGTCCGCGCCAAAATTTAACGGAATTTCATGTTCCTATCATTTCTCATCAAAGCGCAATGCCTATGACCTTCTAGCGATAGATATTTTAGAGTTACAAGCTCTACCTGTTCATAATATACCCAATAGTACTTCTATGTTTATATTACATACCTAAACCTATCATTTGAATCAAATATCAAATATGTCTTTGGCTGAAAAACAGCGCTGAATATAATAATGTTCAGCACACGCTGACCCAACCCCTATTTCGGCGCAGGGTCATGGAGGTAGTCTTATTTTATTAATATCACCTATTTGTATCACTTACCCCCATGATAAACGACTTTATTTGCCTGTGTTTTGTACCTGGGTCAAATAAATGTTTTTTTCAAATATATATATATATACAAAGTGGTTTTTTCCTGTGCATAGACCTTACAGGACTTCCCTTTGGACACGTTCAAAATTCAAATTTATTCATTAATAAAACTAGGAAATAAACAACTACTAGAAAAAACCTTATCATTCGAATAATAGACGTTTCTTATTCAAAAGCAGTATTTCCATCAATTACATCAATCAAAACAATTATCTCAAGTGCCCATTGTTTCTAATTAAACTAGCTAGTAAATAGCCTTGATGTTGTATTGACTAGACTAGATAGGTTATACTTGATAACCTATATCCGGTTAATATGGTCATTGGTTCCGATTCCGACGTGTCAAAGCCACTTCCTATTAAATGTCGGACAAGGTGACATAGAATATTGCGTACGAAGATGAAAGGGGTGATGACTGACCTCGAGGCGCGCGGCGGCGGCAGATACGGTTTTTACTACCTTCTTGACATGAGTATTTTTTAGTTTTAAAATTATTTCCCAACAGCCATAAAATAAGCTTAAAATATAAAGGCTGCTGTGAAAGAGCGATAAGGCCGCCGATTGTGCCACTAGTTACAGTTAGTATTAAGATCGTTTAGTATTTTTCGTATTGATGGTGCAATAAAGTTATATTGTATTGTAAAAAGAAAGAACATTATTTACTCTTACCTCCACACTCTAATGTATTTATTTAAAAAAATGTTTTTAATGATTTGTTATTATGTTTTATTATTTATTTGCATAGCTTGGGGCTGGATAATGCTATGTGAATTGTCCAGCGTTATTTATTTAGTCAACATCTGAAATATGTTTTATTAAAAAAAGTTTGTATTGAATTTAGGCAATATATATATATAGGTACTTAAGAATACATGTAGAATAGGCTAGTGTCTTAAAACAATCTACTAAGTCCGTCAGTTAGATTATTAGAAGATATTGGACCCGTGTTTTTTCTTTTGTCAATTATCAAAAAAATATGAAGATATAGCCAGGTAAAGTTCCGCGTGACGTCACGTCTCGCTACACTTTTTAGCAAGTTGTGACGTCACGAGCTCCTAAACTTTGACGCGCTCTATTTTTGTTAGTATTTGTTTGATTGACAAAAGAAAAAATACGTGTCCAATATCTTCTGATAATCTAACTGACGGACTAAATAGAAAAATATATTTTTTACCCAGGACACTACCCTATTGTAGATGTAGTTGCATTTATATACATGATGGTATTCAATCACATAGTAGAACTCAATCAAGACGTCTGTATGTATGTAACTGCAGTATAAATTGCAGCGGTGCTTAATGACATAAACGAACGAGGCTCGAACGGTAAATTGCTTTACCACTTACCAAGATTGCTCAAGCCATTTTACAAAAACATAGTTTCTAGAAGTATTTTTCCTGTTTTCTAATATTTTTACTCCAAGTTTTTTAACACTTTGAGTGCTGAAATCACACGGTATGTGTTTTCTACAAGTGACTAATATGCGTAAATCCACACTAGCGCAGCGGCTGAGAGAATACAGATCTTTGTGACTCAGCACAGCCGTAATATTTTTCGAACGAAACGCATGTGCGGCGCAACACAGCCGCTGTGTAGAGCGGCAGCACGAATTTTTTAGGTTAAAAAAAAGATCGCAGTCGTCGAAAAAAAATCGCAGTCAAAGTGTTAATACGATGTACATGAAATAACTCAATAAATGATTACGAAGTATTTTTCTGTTTCGGATGGTCATAAAATGTTTGAAAAGGTTTGGGGATTTTGGTTTTAAGGGGATTTCCATTATCAGAAGTTTTATAAAAATCAATTCATTGAAAGTTGAATGTTTTTATGGTATTGTGGAATGCATTTGTGTCATTAAAATAACGAGAATTTATACATAAACATATCTCAGCTTCGACAACTCGCTTACACCAACGTTGGTGGCGGATTTTCAAATGTAAGCAAGAATCGGAGAATCGGTGTCACGAATCATATTACAAGATATAAGCAACGAATTCGAAGCGACTGTTGTTGTTAGGGGTGTATTGTTTCGCTCCGTATCAGAAGGTCTATCAAGGAAAATGACGTAGTTTGCAGAACGTCGGCATATTAAAACGTCTATATGGTGGCAATGTCTTGAGCGGCAAAACGACTTACTAGTAAAACGTCCAAAATGTGCATTTTTGAATGGCTTAGAACGTAGCTTTATAGTCTGGGTCTGGGAGACTAATTAGGTATATAGTTTTAGAATTATGAGGCTGGGTGGGTTCTATTCTAAGTCTATTTGACGACCGATGTGGCGCGGTGGGCGAAGGTCCGCTTGCGACGCAGGAGGTTGCGGGTTCGATTCCCGCCTCGGAACAATTGTGTGTACGATCTGCAGATATTTGTTCCGGGTGATCTGGTCGTTTTCTATGTATAATAAAAAATATCTATCTATGTAATATATTGTATTATGTATATCAGTTATCTAGTACCCATAACACAAGCTCTGCTTACCATGGGGCTAGATAATGCTGTGTGGATTGTCCAGCATTATTTATTATTATTATTTATTTATTTGATTAAGTATACTGAATAGCTGTAATCAAAGAATAAAAACCCGTATAAAGTTGCATATATTTTATCAACAAGAAACTCAAAGTAGAGAATATTGCAAAGAGAATGATTAGCATAGAAGTGGATAAATGATAATTAATTGATAACAAAATAAAGGGTCATATCTACAAAAGGCTGTACTTGATATAGATCAAGTGGTACTCATCATCATCAGCCTATAGCAGTCCACTGCTGGACGATAGGCCTCCCCCAATGAGCGCCATAGCGCCCTGTCTTCAGCTTGCCGCATCCAGCATCTACCTGCAGTCTTTCGAAGGTCCGGTCGTCATCCCACCTGGTCGGAGGGCGTCCTACACTACGTTTACCAAGTGGCACTAAATGTGAGAAACTAACTAAGTTTAATACACTAGTTAAACAGTTTCATTGTCCTTGTTATTCGTAAATTTTTGTTGTTTTCCTGGTCGACAAGGTTTTTGTACTTTTACAAACTACACACTAATAATATAATATGCGAAAGTTTGGATATTTTATAAGTTGTATGGAAGAAGGGGAAGGGGGAGGCCTTTGCTCTGCAGTGGGACACTCCGGGCTAATATAATAATAATAAGGGCCTCTGTGCTGTTGGCTTCGGCCCCACGCAAGCCTTCAAAGGACCGGGTCACTTTATGGCCCGAGATCATGGTAAATGAATCATAATTATATTAATTTATTTATAAACACACTGTTATATAATAATTTCAATAATTAACATTTTTAATTAATTGTCTTTAGCTTCGCGCTTAATTTTTATTGTGTGACTGAGGGGTTAAACAATAATTAATGTTACCTATATCAGTGCCTGCCTGTGGTAGGTACTTTACTTACCTTTCTTATTACTAATTATTCTTGATTCGCCCCACGAGTTGTTCCGTGGCAAGAAAGTCCAATTCGCGATTTATTTCATTCATTTTAATGTTACAAACATCCGCGACGCTCATACAGACTTTGAAAAGCTGTTATTTCTTATCTATTTTCAAAATATTACATCATTATTATTTGGTACATTTAAAGCTCTGATTCCCCTCCGACTATGTAGGATGACAACCTGCGAAAGACTGCAGGTAGATGCTGGATGTGTCAAGCTGAAGACAGGGCACTATGGCGCTCATTAGGCGAGGCCTACGTCCAGCTGGACTAGGCTGATGATCACGATGAAAGTTCTAATTGACCATTAAATGCGTCTGTAACAAAATGCCAGAGTGGTGCAATATCCCACATATCCCGTAATTGCACAATACTATATATTCATATATTCCATATTTCAGCGCATCAAATAGGCGACAATCACCATAAATATAGAAGCAAGATAGAATCTACTTCCCGGTTTTACATAAGTCAGTGGGAATCTTGTAAACATATTATTATGGGATTGTTCAAGGTGAAACCTTGGCATCATTCTGTATTCTTTTGTATCTATTTTAACGACATTTTATTTATGCTTCTCTTTCGGATAGTCGCGTACTTTTCATGAATCGAATTTTCAAAGGACCTACATTAACTAAACGATGTAGCCTTATGTCTTCTAATACAAATTAAAAATGCCTTTCTAGTTTACCTAATTAAAACGGATGTAGACAAAAAAATTAAATAGCTTTCTAATTTACTATACATAGTTTTAATAAACCTAGCTAGTCTTCCATTCATCATCATCATCAGCCTATATTAGTCCACTGTTGGAGATAGGCCTCCCCCAATAGTAAAGTAAAGTAAAAAATCATTTATTTCTTTAGGCTTACAAAATAAGCACTTAGACAAGTCATATTTTATATATAAATTATTATCAAATAAAATTATTTTACTGTTCACTTCAATTTTTTGTCCAATGAGCGCCATAGCGCCCTGTCTTCAGCTTGACGCATCCAGCATCTACCTGCAGTCTTTCGCAGTCTTCCATTTCAACACCCTAAATGGGAACTACATACATACTGTGATCATGATAAAAACTGTCTCATTTTTCCGATCTGATTATACGAAGGAAATAAACTGAATACTGAAAATACCAAGACAGTTTGATACTGGTTCTCTTTCGTACACATCATCATCATTCATATCAGCCCAGGCCGATGACATCATCGGACCATCTGGCAAGTGGAAGTGGTCTGCCTTGAGGACATCTCCCTCAAAGCAGCAACAATGCAAAATAAAAATAAAAATGTAATAACCATCCATCTTTGGGTGTATCATATTGTGCACCCGAGGATGATACCTGCTATGTGTAGCCATCGCCTTTAGATTAACTTTTTCAAAGGGCCTCTGTGCTGTTGGCTTCGGCCCCACGCAAGCCTTCCAAAGGTCCGGGTCATTTTATGGCCCCAGATCATGGTGATGGAGATAATGCTGGACAATTCACACATCATTACCTAGCCCCATGGAAAGCAGAGCTTGTGTTATGGGTACTAAGATAACTAATAAGTACTTACTTACTTTTACTGTGGAATATGGACACAACTCGATAATTATAACATGTTTTATTACAATTTTATGTACCGTGACTTGTTGTAACTTGTACGTTTAGGAGAACATTTCTTGTCAAAATTGGTTAATTGACACCAATATCGCGTAGATAAGCAAAATATCTTTAGTTTTTATACAGTTAAAGCTGCGTTTAGTAAATTTATATCGTACCATTACCCATTTGATTAAAAATTACCAGTTAAGTTAAAAATGTATTTCAATGACTTTTTCTCAATTTTCTAAATATTAATAAAAAAAATTTGGACAATCCACACAGCATCATCTAGCCCCAAGCTAAGCCAATGCTTCTGTTATGGGTACTAGATGACTGATATAAGTACATAGTACATAACATTACATACTAGATTATTATTTTATTTATACATAGAAAACGACCAGGACACCCGGAACAAATCTGCAGATCGTACAAACAATTATCCCTAGGCGGGAATCGAACAGGCAATCTCTATAAGTAATATCTTTAAAACTACATAATGATAGACAAAGCCGGAAGTTTTTTTTTTTGAGATTTTATATGTTATCCACTCAAAAAGCGCACAAAACGAGAATGACCGCAACTGAGGTGAAATCACTCACTGCAATCGCAGCAGCAATTAAATAAAGGCACCGGTGCACCGGCTCGTAGATACTTGGGTAAGTTTGTAACGGTTAAAGTGTCACTTTCAGTGAAGCCGTTTTATTGGATCATGGGTGATATTAAAAAAAAATTCCGGTCCGTGGAGGTAAGCGAATTATAAATACTCTAGCCGGCGTGGAACGGCTTCGCACTGAAATAGCGGGGAAATCAAGGTGAATTCAACAATCGCGTGTGAAATTTAAAACTATTAATTATAGAATCAAAAATGTTTTTTTTTAAAGTGCAGCTGCCGAATCTTTTGTCACTATACCCAATGGTATTTCAATGCATTTTACGATTTCCTGGAGGAACGACCTGTATTGTCACTAAGTATAGATCCGTAATTGAATTTTGAAAAATTATTCTGAATATGGCTACTATATCACTCTGAATCGCTCATAAAAGCAAATCAAACATTTTCAGATGTACAATAAAACATTTTGACGCAAAACTATAAAAGCTGACCGAAATTAAGAATAATCTCGAGATGAACTGAATAGCGGCTGGCTTATTTGAGATAAGCAAAGAAAAGCAAGCCTTTGGAGATAAGGCTAGTAGGTATGTTAACTATGCTAAGCTACGCAATGTGTGTCTGAATGGCTAACAGCCGGTTAGCTAACGCTGAACAAATCGCAAATCAGTTGACAAAGCAATTAACTTCACACATTGGAGTAGTCAACTTCAACTTCTTTCTAGATGGCTCTGCGTCTGGATTGACGCAATTCTGCCAGTGTCTGTCTCATGATAACATCGCAAGCACTGGTCTAGTCAAATCGGGTTGCACGAACGCTAATTAGACAAAAATTTACTAATCAATGATCATCTTACTACGGTTGTCAAATCAGTATTTTCCTATTTTCATATGATCAAATATAATTAATCATTCCTTCAGTTAAATCATTCACTCCTAAACTTAAAAAATGTCACATGTTGTTTGTATCGCAAACCAATAAAGTGTAATTAAGAACATAATTTTCATAAAAAATCGGGAAATATCACTAGAGGACTGCAATTTAAATAAAATTAAAGATTAGTTAGACTCTAAGTCGATTAGTCTTAAAACATATCTCAATTTCGTATGACTTGTGGGTTGGGTTGAAACTTTTTCGCATAACTACGTCAAATTCCCATGTAAGAGCAGATTTCGAATCAGTTATGTGAGAAGCATTTAACATCTGGGAGATTGCAATCCTCATTAAGTCCACCAACAATGTAGTCTTTGTTATCGATAACTATGTCGTTATATATATAATATATCGTAAATAGAATGCAGCAGGACAATATTATACTCATCGTTGTCCCTAATTAAACTCTCAGCCCCATAGATAGAGATTTGATAATTGTTTTAACTATGAAGATGATCCGCGTTCGAAAATATGCATAGGTACGTTTTAATTGTATGTTTTGTAAACAATTTACTTAAGCATGGTATTTATGACTAGTTATGATGACGTTATCCTTTTGAATCTATAATTCAATGCATAATTCAATAAAGAGGGACTTATGCAAAAAAGCACTAATTGATCAAGACAACGCCTTATTTTTTTAACAGATAAGTATTTAGTTTTTTTTTTGAAACGAAAGTTAAATATTTCAAAAAACAACTTTCACACAGTTACAACGTTCAACATTCCCAGTAAACATCATTGTTCTCGAAATTAATGGACAGCATAAGCTTAACACTTTGACTGCTGAAAACGCACGGTATGAGTTTTCTACAAGTGACTAACATGCGTAAATCCACACTAGCGCAGCGGCTGAGAAAATACAGATCATTGTGACTCAGCAGAGCTGTAATATTTTTCGAACGAAACGCATGTGCGGCGCAACACAACCGCTGTGTAGAGCGGCAGCACGAATTTTTTAGGTAAAAAAAAAGATCGCAGTCGTCGAAAAAAAACCGCAGTCAAAGTGTTAACATTGTTTGTCCCTTGATAGTGAATCTGTCCAGTCCACTTCAACAAATATTTACTAACTCACGTAAAACATAAGTGGCGTGACAGTGACAACTGACAAGGACATGCTGGCCTTCCGCTTACGGAGAATAATAACGATACTTTTCAGTTACCTTCAAATGACAGAAGATAGTTATGTATATCGACGACCGAAGTGGCGCAGTGGGTGAAGGTCCGCCTGCGACGCCGAAGGTTGCGGGTTCGATTCCCGCCTCGGAACAATTGTGTGTACGATCTGCAGATATTTGTTCCGGGTGCTCTGGTCGTTTTCTATGTATAATAAAAAATATATATCTATGTAATGTATTGTATTATGTATATCAGTTATCTAGTACCCATAACACAAGCTCTGCTTACCATGGAGCTAGATAATGCTGTGTGAATTGTCCAGCATTATTTATTTATTTATCTACTGAAATCTCCGCATATAATTACACTAGTAGATCTTCCCGATTTCGGAATACTAACTTTACGATACTTTTCAGTTACCTTCAAAAGACAAAAGATAGTTCTGTAACTCTACTGAAATCTCCGCATATAATTACACTAGTGGACCTTCCCGACTTCGCTCGGTTTTAGTACGGATACCTAACTTTTTGAAAATATAATATAGCCTATGTTCACCGGGGATAGTGTAGCTTCCCAACAGTGAAAGAATTTTTCAAATCGGTCCAGTAGTTTCGGAGCCTATTCATTACAAACAAACAAACAAAAAATTTAACCTTTCCTCTTTATAATATTCTTTATAATTTGGTTGTTTTCTATGTATAATAAAAAATATCTATCTATGTAATGTATTGTATTATGTATATCAGTTATCTAGTACCCATAACACAAGCTCTGCTTACCATGGGGCTAGATAATGCTGTGTGAATTGTCCAGCATTATTTATAATATATTATAAATAATGCTGGACATATTTATAAAATAAAATAGAAAATAAATAAATATTAGTATAGAAGTGCTATTTTAACGGGTATTTATCGATTAATTACCTATTTTTCCCGTCGTTGCAACAGGTCATCCCGTGACCACAACAGTGTGTAAATCTGTTGAAACGTCGGGAAAAACAGGTAAATAAACGATACCCGTTTGACACGTTGAACACTTTGAGTGCTGAAAACGCACGGTATGAGTTTTCTACATATGCGTAAATCCACACTAGCGCAGCGGCTGAGAAAATACAGATCTTTGTGACTCAGCACAGCCGTAATATTTTTGGAACGAAACGCATGTGCGGCGCAACACAACCGCTGTGTAGAGCGGCAGCACGAATTTTTTAGGTAAAAAAAAAAAGATCGCAGTCGTCGAAAAAAAACTGCAGTCAAAGTAATAATACATGTAATTATATGTTCTGACCGAGTAAATTTAAAAATATTTATCTCCGCATATTACGCGGCAACATAAAATATATCTAATTTTATTTAGCTTTGGCACACTGGTCAAGGTTGGCGCCGTCTTCCTTGATATATACCTTTATAGTTGCGCTTCATTGATGTTTTATGGCCCACACACAAATGTACAACCACAATAGCAACAAAAGGCGATCTCATGGGAAAACGGTTTTCGAAAATAATTCCTTGTTAAATGAAAGTGTTATGGTTCTATAGTTTTTTCGAGAAAACTAGTTTTTGTAATATACATAGATTATAGATTATATCATTAGATTTAGTTAGTATTTAGATTCTTTATTATTATATTTTTTTGTATTGATGGTGCAATAGATCATCGTCATCATCATCAGCCTATAGCAGTCCACTGCTGGACATAGGCCTCCCCCAATGAGCGCCATAGCGCCCTGTCTTCAGCTTGCCGCATCCAGCATCTACCTGCAGTCTTTCGCAGGTCGTCATCCCACCTGGTCGGAGGGTGTCCTACACTACGTTACGTGGTGTGGGTGGTGCAATAGATATATTGTATTATATTGTAATATAGCAAGAAACTGTTTAAAAATAATAACGTTTAAATCTATGAACGAATTGAAACGATGCAGTACCATCATTGAATCTTGGGAGACCGCAATAAAATATAAATTGGAGGAGCCTTGCAAGCCCATAAAAAGGTCGTTATAATTGACACTCTATAGCAAAATAAATGGAATTGTACCATGTGATGATAATTTATGATATGATATGAATGGTAATGATATCCATTTCAAGGAAATTATATATATACTCAAAAGCTACTATCTTTTGAGTGCATTGCAATAACTCAAAGCTGTTCAAAGTAGAGCTAAAGCAAAATTTAAAATGTTCCTGGTTGATAATACTAACTCAAAAAACTTAGGTATGTTCTGAAGTTTAACACTTTGACTGCTGAAATCACACGGTATGTGTTTTCTACAAGTGACTAATATGCGTAAATTCATACTAGCGCAGCGGCTGAGAAAATACAGATCTGTGTGACTCAGCACAGCCGTAATATTTTTCGAACGAAACGCATGTGCGGCGCAACACAACCGCTGTGTAGAGCGGCAGCACGAATTTTTTAGGTTAAAAAAAAGATCGCAGTCGTCGAAAAAAAACCGCAGTCAAAAGTGTTAATAATTCTAATTAATATTAACACTTTGACTGCGGTTTTTTTTGAGTCACAAAGATCTGTATTTTCTCAGCCGCTGCGCTAGTGTGGATTTACGGATATTAGTCACTTGTAGAAAACTCATACCGTGCGTTTTCAGCACTCAAAGTGTTAAGATCTTTAATATTTTATGTAAACACCTGCATTCATCGAACAGCATTTATTTAATTGTGTGCGTAAGTGAAATGAAAGAAGATAAAAAAAACATCTGTTTTTTGGTTCACTATAAAGTGGGTAGAACTTGCAACTATTGTAATGTAAATGAGGACATTACAAAATAAAATTACCTAGCTGCAGTTCTAGATATAAAAATAGCAACAAGTGACTCTACGCAGCGAACCAATAGGTCCTGTCTCAGCATAAGGGCTTTGTCGCCCTAGCATCATGTTACTCCACAAGAAGTAGAGCAACGCTGGTTTTTTGATAGGACCTTGGTAGGTACTAAGTAGGTAGTTTGAGTAAGGTAAGTTTATTATTATTTATTTATTACTATAAAGCCATTCATGTCACTGCTGGGCAAAGGCCTCCCTTTTCTCCTTCCATTCAAGGTAAGGTTAGATTACTTCATTACAAATCATTAATATTGTTATGTAAGATAATTTAATTGAGGATTAAAGATGCTCATTTAGAAATAATCAGTGAAATAAAAAAACTAGAGACATAATATATGTTCGGTATTCAAGAATATGAGGGCATATTCTTGAATACCGAACATATACATAAGGTTTTTAAGTTTACCGAAAATATACTAATTTCTCGTGACTAAATTTATATGGGACCACCTCGCATACTCTATAGAGAAATTCACCGACAATAGTCAAAATAGTTAACTTATTTATTTAGAATTAATAAAGAATTATCACTAAAACACAACGGAACACTGGAAAGCGCATAAGTTTAAAACTGTCGCACCTCCCAGCGCTCTCAGGATTAGGTTAAGGCCGATTTAACCAAACAAATTGGTAAAGAAAGATATCTTGTGACAAACATACACCCAAATAAAAGAACCTTCTCGTTTGAAGTCGATCATCATCATCATCATCATCAGCCTATATTAGTCCACTGCTGGACATAGGCCTCCCCCAATGAGCTTCGGCTTGACGCATCCAGCATCTACCTGCAGTCTTTCGCAGGTCGTCATCCCACCTGGTCGGATGGCGTCCTACACTACGTTTACCGAGTCGTGGTCTCCACTCAAGAACACGTTTGCCCCAGCGGCCGTCGGTTCTTCGCGAGATATGGCCGGCCCACTGCCACTTCAGCTTGCTAATTCTCAGAGCTATGTCGATAACTAGTCGATGGAAAATACCAAATCCTCAAGACTTCGTTCGTCAGCACGAGCCTATGTTTATGGAGCGATTGCGTCAAACGATGCATATTTGAAACTTCTACCCACTTTATGAGCTAAGGAAAACAAGACGTTGCTTATAGTCCACAGTCTATGTCCGTAATCAAATACACTGTTGATGTTAGTATACAATGTGCCATAGATTTAATGAAATCACTACATATGTAGTATAAAGCAGTCGCTTCGCGCTGTATGTCTGTCCCTATGTATGCTTAGATCTTTAAAACTACGCAATGGATTTTGATGCGGTTCTTTTAACACTTTGACTGCGGATTTTTTTCGACGATTGCGATCTTTTTTTAACCTAAGCCATTCGTGCTGCCGCTCTACACAGCGGTTGTGTTGCGCCGCACATGCGTTTCGTTCGAAAAACATTACAGCTGTGCTGAGTCACACAGATCTGTATTTTCTCAGCCGCTGCACTAGTGTGGATTTACGCATATTAGTCACTTCACACTTGTAGAAAACACATACGGTGTGATTTCAGCACTCGAAGTGTTAATAGATAGTGATACAAGAGGAAGGTTTATAAACACAACACATAGATTTCCACGCGGGCGAAGCTGCGGGACGCATCTAGTATAATATAAGGGGTGATTTTAAACGGATAAATTGACTATAATTCAATGATGTACTTGGTCTTTTAAACTTTATTTTGTACTAGCGGACTTTCCCGGCTTCGCACGGTTTTAGTATGGATCCTAACTTTTTTGAAAATATAATATAGCCTGTGTTCACCGGGGATAGTGTAGCTTCCCAACGGTGAAAGAATTTTTCAAATCGGTCCAGTAGTTTCGGAGCCTATTCATTACAAACAAACAAACAAAAAATTAAACCTTTCCTCTTTATAATATTAGTATAGATTAATTAGCATACCTTTGTAATTTTTATTTTTTATTTTATACCTAACGATACTTACATTGGTACTGCAATAGACTTAAAGTAGATTGATTTTTTGTGCCGTCTGTCTCTGTTTTTGAACCAAATAAAACATCTATATTATTACTTTTTGTAAAGCGGTGTTCTTATAGAAGCAAGTTCATATATCTTTAAATAAGTGATATATTTTAACGGCAATCAGTACGGCAATACATTTGCATACACATACAATAAAATACGCAAGTAATAAAAGAAACAAAGCCATGAAATAATATATCCGTTGAAATCATACGGAACGCTTCATACAACTAAAATAGACCTTTGACGTCTGTACTGTCTTGTTTGTGGAAGGAAGATCATGTGGCTGGTGATGTAATCCGTCCGTGAGATAACCTCAAAACTATATTAAACTTACTACATCCATAATATCCCTGGCCTGTACAAAACAGCATTAATCATTGGTGTCCGACACGTCAGCAAATATTCCAGATTTCCCTCTTGAGGGGGAGAGGGGGGATCTTGAAGGGGGAAAACTTAAATTAGTATTTTTTCCATTCAATAATTTTCCCCCCCTTGGGTTCAGGGAGACTGGAATAACCCAAATAATTCATTAAAATTAAAATGTTTTAGTTCCGACAAAGTGTCCGAAAATATTGTATCCGAAATTTCGGCAAGCCATGGATTTCTTATGGGAATATCGGCTTTATGAAAATGTTCGTTAAATATTATCAACAGCTGATAGGAACGAATTAATGTATTTCAACTATTTTATTTTGCAATCCTAATACTATGTGATAGTTCTTAAAAATTCACTGAAGTAATATTTAATCACGAACGAGAAGGCGGAACTTACGATCATTGATATATCTTTTTCGTATCATTATATTTAATAATGCATTTAGGTCTATGATAGCTTAGCTCACTTTGTCTAGCTATAGCTTATAATTCTTCTACAATTTACACTGATAATAACGTAAAAATCTCATCATCTATACTATACTAATATTATAAAGAGCAAAAGGTTTGATGGTTTGTTTGTAATGAACAGGCTCCGAAACTACTGGACCGATTTGAAAAATTATTTCACCGTTGGGAAGCTACACCATCCCCGGTGAACATAGGCTATATTATATTTTCAAAAAACTTAGGGATCCGTACTAAAACCGTGCGAAGCCGGGAATGTCCGCTAGTACTCAATAACGCATTTTGGTCTATGATAGATTAAACCCAAAGTGAGTTCGATTTATCTCGCTATAGCATTTAATTCTTCTCCAATTTACACTGGTAACAACGAGAAATCCCATCATCATAACAATAAAACCTATAGGCAGTAGGCACATACAATAAAACCTATTTTCAACAAAGCAACAGTACAGTTTCCTTAGCAATGAGCGTCATTACGACACGCCGCGCCCCCAAACAGTAATCAAAATACACGTCATTGTTACTACTTTATATTCTGTGTCACGTCTTCCGTATTTGCGTAGGCGCGGACGCACTTTCGCGTTCACCTTGGACTTCGAAACTTCGGCAAAGCTCGGTTGTAGTCGGAAATAAACGCCTGAGCTTTCAAGCTTTCCTTCTCCTCTGATTAAATTATCTTGGTGTATATAAAATTATTTTCGTGTAGGTCTCTCTTCTTCTTTATCGTAGTCTTCATAGCTGAAGGTCGTGCCCGTCCTGGAAAGATTTCACGGTGACGTTGATGAACCGCTTCCACACCACTCTTGTCTTCGGCCTTCTCAAGGCTGCAGGCAATGTGAGTCCCGTTATTGCCCTAATTTGATCAGACCAGCGGGTTGGTGACCGTGCTCTTGGTAATTTCCCCTCTATCTTCGTGTAGTTATTTATTCGATACTTCGGCAAAGCTCGGTTATAGTCGGAAATAATCGCCAGAACTTTCAAGCTTTCCTTTTCCTCTGCATAAAATTATCTTCGTGTAGCTATTTATTATCTTGCTTGGTGCATGGAAAATAATTAGCTAGGTAGGTATGTATTTCGAATTCTACTTTCTGATGCAATATAATGACAGCATGACATACAAACGTGGATAAGGTATAAATAAATAAATAATAATTAATGCTGGACACTGGACAATCCACACAGCATCATCTAGCCCCAAGCTAAGCAGAGCTTGTGTTATGGGTACTAGATGACTGATATACTCAATACTTTACATAGATAGGTATTTTTTTATTATACATAGATGTGTTTCTATGTAAAGTATTAAGTATACCAGAAAACCCGGACCAAATATCTGCATCGTACTCCCGAGGCGGGAATCGAACCCGCAACCTCCAGCGTCGCAGGCTGAAGAAGAAGATTAAACGGCGAAGTCAAATCTAACTTACATAGATTTGACTTGGCACTCATTCAGATATCCATTCTTTTTGCCGCGAAGCCTACACAGCCAATCATAATTTTTGTATTGAACTTGGCTCTCCTTTTTTACATTTATGTTTTTGGTGGGATTAATACCTACAATACAATTAGATAGTCCTTGAACAATCAATGTTTTTGAGAGATAATCATTCTATCTGAGTACTCAGAATATAAATAAAGTTGCGGAAATGACTGCGCTAAATTTATGTGTCAATAAATTACGTAAACTTGGTACGTTTTGATTCACGTATTAGCATTATTTAAAACTAGTTGCGCCCCGCGGTTTCACCCGCGTGGTGATAGATATTTTGGATAATATACAATATATCTTTACTATATTATTGTGAAGAAACAATTCATAAAGATATATTGTATATTATCAGAATAACACGTAGGCTACGTGTTATTCTGATATGTAAGCTATATTATTGTGAAGTTTCATCCAAATCCATTCAGTAGTTTTTGCTTGAAAGAGCAAAAAACATCCATCCATACTTACAAACTTTCACGTTTATAATATTAGTAGGATATCCGCCTCTTTAATATTCATCGTCAAACTCGTTTTATAGCATTGTTAATGTGACAAGTATACTACGTCTATGTTCGTCTGTATTGTTATCGCTTCAACTACATTGAGCTAACAGCAGACTGTTGTAAACATCTAGAGGTAAACCTTTGAAACTACCATGATTATTAGCACTAAATTCATCCAATATTTTTTCAGTTATTCCGTGATCATGGCGCATGAAACTGTGCCGAAATATTAGATAACACAAAAATCTAATCATAGAATAGAATAGAATAGAAAATATTTATTTGTGTTTCATATAAAATAATAATGAATGAAATGAAATGAATTTATTTGTTAAAAGACTTACACAGAACATAATAAACTTAAAGTAAGAGGAAACGTGTTGGTAGTCATGTAACAAAATGGCTTTGCCTCAGCATGAGTTGGATGATTAGCATGCTAGCAACCAACGCTGGTTGTCCGGCAAAGCAACTTGTTGGCGTTACGGACTGACTACTCACTACCGCTATACAAACAAACAAAAACGCACTAATATAAATAAAATTAACAAGATAATACAACTTAAGATCTAATAATAATATATTACATAGATATATATTTTGCCGCTGAAAGATGCAATGGTGTAGACTGTTTTCTCAATATTCTATTTGTATTGGATTAGAACAAACTAGATCTGATAGAACGATAAAGGCCACGTGTGGGGTCAAAGTTATAAGCGAATGTTGCCATTAAATATGTACATTTTGTTTACATGCCACGATCAATACCAAGATCCGTAAACATCGGCAATCTTTGCAATAAATCGAGAAATTGACGTCAGCTTGCATTCTCAGACGTAAATCAATATGCCTTTGAACTTGGAAAGTTTGATTAACTTAACACTTTGCTGCGGTTTTTTTTCGACGACTGCGATCTTTTTTTTAACCTAAAAAATTCGTGCTGCCTCTCTACACAGCGGTTGTGTTGCGCCGCATATGCGTTTCGTTCGAAAAATATTACGGCTGCGCTGAGTCACACAGATCTGTATTTTCTCAGCCGCTGCGCTAGTGTTTTTGGATTTACGCATATTAGTCACTTGTAGAAAACACATACCGTGTGATTTCAGCAGTCAAAGTGTTAAGTAAATGAAATTGCAATTTGCTTTACAAGCATTTGTGATAGAATTTATCTTACATTTCTTATGCCTCAATAGTCCGGAGGGCACTGATGGATTAAAAAATCTGATGGCATCTATACTAATACTATAAAGAGGTTTGATTTGTTGTTTGTTTGTTTGTAATGAATAGGCTCCGAAACTACTGGACCGATTTGAAAAGTTCTTTCACCGTTGGGAAGCTACACTATCCCCGGTGAACATAGGCTATATTATATTTTCAAAAAAGTTAAGGATCCGTACTAAAACCGTGCGAAGCCGGGAAGGTCCGCTAGTACATAATATACTCGTATATCATATTGGCTTATTGGGAAGGTGATTAAGTATAGGTAAGTACAATACAATACAAAAATTATTTATTGTACACCATAATCAAATTAATCATTACAAAAATACATTATATGCGACAGGTACAATGGGCGGCCTTATCGCTTAGAAGCGATCTCTTTATCTCCAGGCAACCTTTGGATGGAAAGTTTTAAATGAATTTAAGAAAAGGCAGGGGGTGTACCACAGGTTATCTAAATAAGAATACTAATAATCAAATAATAAATATTACAAATTCCAAAATAAATAATACACTATTTAAATAAATAAATAATTTATTTATGTATTTAAGTTTATCCTAATATCTAATTTTTAGCTTGAGTTCCGATTCAGAAAGCTCAAAAAAATCCAAGACAGAAGTGGAATTATTGAAAAGCGTGCAAATTAGCAGCATTACGAGAAACTGATTTTTCCGTTGATAAGTATTAACTTATTTGCACAGTAGATAAGCAAAGTTTTTAGCACTAGGCTTCGTGATTTTTATACTAATAAAAAAATCACGAACGACAATATCACGCACGAGAAATAAATATGAACAGACAAAACCGACCTAATCCGAAATTTGGATAAACTCATTTGCATCGACAAATTGTTATTTCGCACTCTCAACAAGGGTATATTATCATATATCATAGCAGCCCACTGCTGGACATAGGCCTCCCCCAATGAGCGCCATAGCGCCCTATCTTCAGCTTGCCAGATCCACCATTGACCAGATCTATTGCTTATAATAGGGTTAAAATAATTCAAATGCACTAGCAAATTTTTGTTTAATAATATTGTAAGTAATTTGGGCTAATGCTGCAACACCCTGGGTCCCCGAAGGAAGCCGCGGGCGAGGTCGGCCAAGAAAGCGCTGGCGAGACGACCTTAACGCCTTCCTCGGAGATTGGTGGATGATCGCACGTACTGAGTGGAAAGATTTGGGGGAGGCCTTTGCCCAGCAGTGGGACGAAACAGGCTAAATAAAAAATATTGTAAGTAATTAAAAAGCGATAACCTACGGTGCGTGAAGGCCGGCTGACCGATTGGTGATTTAGGTATATATTGATTCGCCAGTCTTTATCAATAATGACCTCTCACGTGAATGGATCGCCTGATCTAGGTGTGCAATGCTTTATCTTTAAAGTACGTTATTATTTTAATGGTTTTAATAAGTTTAAATGGTTTTAGTAAAAAGGTAAAAGTAAAAAGATTTTTATTTTGTCAGTACAGATAGTATACACACTTTTATAGATTAATATTAGATTAATAGAGAACTGACAAAATCGGTCTCCACTCAGCATGTGCTATGGTAGAGCAGATCGTACCATAGCGCTGGTCTTCCGTGGAGACCGTGGTGCGCAAGGTGGCCTAATACAACACGGAACAAAACTAAAATGTTAATTAATTAACAAAAACTAAAACTACGAAATAAGAGAGATTCGTATTTTTTATGTTACTAGGTAATAAAAGAGAGCGTCGCTTTTTATAGACTTTTTAGCTGGACAAAAGCTTGTCATACTCTATTATAAAGAGGAAAGATTTGATTTTTTTTTTAAATTGAATAGGCTCCGAAACTACAGGTTTTAAAAAATCTTTCACCGTTGGGAATCTACACTATCCCCGGGTGACATAGGCTTTCATTATATTTTACAAATGTGAAATTCGAATTTAACGCGGGTGAAACAACGGGAAAAAGCTAGTATGAAATATTTTTAATGGACGTGTGCCTAATGCTGTGTTTATTTATTAAAAAAAATGACGGAGGAAATCGAAGGCCAAACAGTTCCATTCTTAGTTAAACATAACGGAAATGACGTAAAGCAAGGGTGTGTCTAGGTCTAGGTCGAGGTCAAACCAACACCTTTCGTCACAATAACAATGTTATTGTTCTGCTGCCAATAAATCACCCTCACTGACAATGTACAAGTTGGTGCCTAGTTAAGTTAACAGAAGTGAACTAGTTAAGTTAATAGAAGTTAACTAGTTAAGTTAACAGAAGTTAAGTTAACAGAAGTTAGCTAGTTAAGTTAACAGAAGTAAACTAGTTAAGTTAATACAAGTTAACTAGTTAAGTTAACTAGGCACCTCGCTGTAATGACGTCATAGTGATGTACTAACTGCATAAAAAATTCAGTGGGCAAACGTTTTTAAGCGAAGTTCACGGGCGCGGGGGCTGGGCGGTTCGCTTGCGTACCTACTATAATATGTTAAAATATGTTCTGTCTCATTCTCAGTAGGTACGGCACCTTGTTTTGACTGACAACCTCTGTGGCTCTTACACTTAACATTTGTCTAAAATGATCAAAAAAACAGACAAATGTTTAAATACTACTACAAGTAAGATTTCTTTTTATCTTTTGATAAATGTTTAAATACTACTATATGTATTGTATGTATTTAAACATTTGTCAAAATTATCAAATATTTTTTTTTTGATCATTTTGACAAATGTTTAAATACTCTAAGTATGAGTAGTACTTAAACATTTGTTAAATGATCAAAAAAAAATTTTCGGCAAAGATGCTGTTTGCTAATATGCTTTTCTCCAAAAATAATCCTGATATTCTACAACAGGTGATTCTACAGTCCCAGATAAAAAATAAAACCGGCCAACTGCGAGTCAGTCTCGCATACAAAGAGTTCCAAACCATTCTCTATAAATATGGTAAATCATGACTGTTGTATGGGAGCCCTATTTAACTTTTTGTTTTATTCTGGTTTTGAGTCTTTCTGTTTTTATTTGTTGTTATAGCAGCAAGAGAAATACATCATCTGTGAAAATTTTAACTGTCTAACTATCACGGTTCATGAGATACAGCTTGGTGACAGACAGACAGACTGATGGACAGCGGATTCATAGTAATAGTGTCCCATTTTACCCTTTGGATACGGAGCCCTAAAAACTTTGCACCCACTTATTAGATATTTTTGAACAGGACAAAGTCTGCCTGTAGTTTTATTACCGTACATAGTCATAAACGCATTCACCAAGCTTCAGCGATACATCCGGAGAGCTATTGTACATGACCTTGTACATTGCAGTGTTCATGGAAAGATACTATAATGGTCTGTTCAGTTCTGATAACTATTTAGCACAGGTTCAAGATAATAATATAACCTCAGACTATTTCTTTACTATAAGTGCCTACTTAGTACTCGTAGTGTAGGTTGATAGGTAAAGTATATTACATACGTTATTGTGTAGTTAATTAATGTAATTAATGATATATGTAAGGACAAAGGTTATAATGCTTGCAATGTTACTAGTTAATAATAGTGCTGCAAACAGGTATGTTAATAAGCTTAGTAGGTATACCTAAGGATCTAGTTTTTATTTCCTGTTGGTAACTTGCATTGATAATTTAACATATTTATATTATTTATTACAATAACTTACATAGTAAGTATGAATGTAAATTGAGAGACCTGTTACTACGTTGCCAATAAAGAATATGAAAATATATATAATTATTAACTAATAAAATTTATGAGTTACAAAAAAAACTCAGAATAAGTTGTAGACTTAAATGTTATTCGGTGCAGGCTCCTTGCGTACCATAGATTGGGTAAAAAATAACATGCTGCTTGCTATAAGAATAAGAAAGTTTGAATTCAGCAATAAGACATACTAAGCTGTTAAAGTTTGAAGAATCAATAGTCTTTGAGATAACCTAAAAATTGGTTGTTGTTTGGTTAGCGCGAATAATACTGCAAGTGCAAAGTTATAAAAACAGTAAGAATGCATAGTTGTTTATTCGTCCAAGAACAAGGAATTTAAGGTAATACAAATTCTAAAGCAGCTTTTATTTTGGATGAGTCCTATTGAACGAGCTTACCTTCTGGTTTACCTTTGGGTTCTGATTTCGCCATCTTGTACACAATAAGAAAGAAGATATTATTTACACTATTTATCACGGCAATATTCACGAATCTCTCATAAATACAACTTAAAATAGTATTTTTCACGGTAACTTTATTTTATTTATAACAACAACAGCTGATCGATTGTTATCAACTGTTATCAATCAATCAAACCATACTTGACAGTTGACAGATGTTTTGATTAATTTTCGTCGGTTGGCTAAATTGATGCATCATGGGCTTGCATATGGCAATTTAGGTTTGCATTTAATTTTCGAGTCTGTTCTAATGTTCGTAGCGATCGATACTTTGATTTTAAAAACGAAATAAATGTTAAAAGAGTGGATTAATAATCCACTCTATTTTTTTAACCTCGACAAACCAATATGATGCCTTTCGTTCATTCAGTTAAGTAGGTAAAATAACTTGCTATTTCTTTCGATTCGAACGTCGTTCATGCCATACCTATCTAGTCAACTTTGTTGTTCAGTTGGCACCATTACACAAATGTCATTTAATAATTCCTCGCTTTGTTTTTGCGGCGTTTTGTTTGAAATTAGTTTTTGTAGGTACTCGCGCAAAAGTATAATGTATTGGAAACATGTTAAATTCAGTGTAGTTAAACGCGTGTATTATCATATTTCTATTCTCTTTTTCCTCAGATGCTGCCAAGAATGTGAGTCAGGAGAAAACTGCAAGCAAGCACCCTTCAAATATTCCCGAAGATATTTTTAGAACACTTTCACAATGTCGAATGCAGTGGAAAACGGCATAAACGATGAAATTCGGTCAGTATCTATACCTACTTATTATAATAACCGCTTAATGCATTGTAAATAACACCATAATGAATGTTTTCGTCACCGAAGTCAAACTCATCGAAATGTTTATAAACTTGTTAAAAGCAATGCTCCTGTTACAATTACAATTAGCCTGAATTCATAAATCGTTGCGACTTGGGCTCATTGTTACGTTAACCATGTTCTGGTAAGCATTGTCTGACTAACAAGAAGTTAACTTCCCACTCAATACAACTTAACTCTAATGTTTATGATAGAGAAAGAACCTGATAATGCTGAAAAAGTCCTAGTTATTCTGACTATGTTAATAGTTTCTGTGATACAGCAAATCAAATACATGTGCCACATTAAGTATAAATAAAACTAACAAAGTTTTCACTTAATCAAAACTATGTTTTGTTAAAAACCGTAAGTAATCTAATACTTAATGATAGGGTATTCCACATTATTGCCAATCTTGATTACACTTTGTGAATGTATTTTTACTTTAAAAGGGTTCTTATATTAAACTCACTACCAAACTTTTGCCTTAATCATAATAGCAAGCAATGCTCAAAGAAACTTCATTCATTTGCCAATGGCATTACTAGGTAAAAATTTATTCTGTGACAACATTGTTAAAAATCTGTATGCTATTTATTTGTTTCTTGCCTACATTGCTACACTGCATGGATCTCTATTTGGCTCAAATCCCATTATTTCCATATTCCTCTCTTGCCATTCTTTGTTTAAATACTAATTAAAACCTTTTTCATGGGTGATATTTGTTTTTTTAATGGTTGACAATCCATATATCATCATCTCTAGACCCAAGCTAAGCAGAGCCTTTGACTTTTGAGATTTACACTGAGCTTATTCACAATAAAGTAAATTTGTTTTATTCACTAATGCAGAACCTAGGCAAATGGCATGAACGAACATAGAGGCATATGCCTAGCAGTGGTACGACAAGACTTGTACCACTGCTAGGCAATAGTAATGATTTTTTAAAATACTTTTACCCTTTTATTAGATATATTTAGATAATGGGCAACATAATAAACAAAA
The DNA here is from genome assembly GCA_943735965.1 of Eupithecia abbreviata. NCBI lineage: Eukaryota > Metazoa > Arthropoda > Insecta > Lepidoptera > Geometridae > Eupithecia > Eupithecia abbreviata. Next base: position 1,490,347 of record OX030995.1, read on the forward strand.
AATACTAAAAAAAATTCGATGAGGACGATTCTAACTGATTTTAATGTAATTTTTTCAGTGGGACTACCTATTTCTTCCCCAAGGGTGGATCCAGTGCCACGATCCGTGAGAGGATCCACCTTTTCTTCAGCATCTACTGGAAGGCTGTTATAGTGGTCCTGACACCGATACTCCTGCTACCTATACCTATATTGTACAACAAACCTGTAAGTGTTTCACTAGGCAGTAAAGACAAATATGGTGTATACTAAACTATAGTTTTCTATTTATAATGAGTACTGACTGACTAATAATAACCGAGTGTCGTACTTACCTTTCATATTATGATCTAAAGGTTGGTATGGCACTCAATATTTAAACTATTTCACTTGTACCTACGTACAAAGTTACATAATGTACACTTTATTTAAAGACTGAAACCCGAGGAAGTAACATTCAGGTCAAACCCCTACAGGTTTAAAGAGTTAATTAATAACAGTCGCTCAGTGAGCTATGGAAAGAGCTACGCTCGGAGTTTCTCTGACAGAGAACCAAAGTTATCGACATATGTAGCTCTGAGAATTAGCAAGCTGAAGTGGCAGTGGGCCGGCCATATCTCGCGAAGAACCGACGGCTGCTGGGGCAAACGTGTTCTTGAGTGGAGACCACGACTCGGTAAACGTAGTGTAGGACGCCCTCCGACCAGGTGGTATGACGACCTACGAAAGACTGCAGGTAGATGCTGGATGCGGCAAGCTGAAGACTGGGCGCTATGGCGCTCATTGTGGGAGGCCTATGTCCAGCAGTGGACTGCTATAGGCTGATGATGATGATGAAGGTAGTAAAAATTCATTATAAACTTTATTCTTTCCAGGCCTTCAGATGCATGTACGTAGTCCTCATAATGGCAGTCTACTGGGTGCTAGAGCTGCTGCCCTTGCCCGTCACCTCAATGCTGCCCATCGTGCTATTCCCAACGATGGGCATCTTGGACTCGGATAGAACCTGTGCAGCGTACATGAAGGAAACCAACATGATGTTCATGGGAGGGCTGATGATAGCCGCTGGGGTGCAGCATTCGAAGCTGCCGAAGAGAGTTGCGCTGTGGACTGTGCAGGTGGTTGGTTGCTCGCATAGAAGGTAATTAACGTACCTATAAGTAGTTATAAGGTTCAGGTTATAAATCTATACTAATATTATAAAGAGTTTGATTTTTTGTTTGTTTGTTTGTAATGAATAGGAAACTACTGGACCGATTTGAAAAATTCTTTCACCGTTGGGAAGCTACACTATCCCCAGTGAACATAGGCTATATTATATTTTCAAAAAAGTTAGGGATACGTACTAAAACCGTGCGAAGCCGGGAAGGTCCGCTAGTTCTAAATATGTCCAGATACAAACTACCTACTCAGGTGTGCAAAATCTTAGTAATTATTGTAATTGTTAATGTCTCTATTGTCAATACTCTTAACCAAATTCTGATGAAAAATTATACAAATTTAAATAGTAAGAAAAAACAGTATATAAAGTAATAATTATTAAAATATTAATATAAAAAAATTACTTAATACTTATATTATTGACTTAAATAGAACTATGTGATTGAATTTAAATTTTCCGCTCTCTCTTTCTCTCTTATCTATTAAACTGAGCTTTTTAGAAACCCGGCTCACTTCCATTCACAGTACATATTGCCACACCCTGCTTGGGTACCATTGTGTTTCTTATACATTACCTAGATACCAAGACCTATAAATGTACACAATGATGCAATAAAATAAATATGAATAAAATTAAAAGAAATCAGTCAAACAAGTAGGTCAATTCGTTTGGTAATTGTTTTATTTTGTATAGTTAGGGCAGAGATACGAAGTTGCCCTTGGTGGCCACCTAACTCATCTGCCTAAAATAAAACTATTACAGAGGCATAAAAAAAAATCATATAATAGGTATCACAAACTGCCCAATACATTTTATTTGTTTTCTTCAACGTAATAAGAAAAAAATGATGGCGGCGATAGTGTGCCTCGAGGTACTGAAAAAGTAATAACGAAAAAGAATCCATTAGTATAGGTAAGTAATTTCTTCGTGTGTATAAATTTACGCACGTGTCGCTGGAATGTGAAACATGCGTCATACTATGAACATGTTTAATTTAATATTGTAATTGTTGCAATAATACTTCCCTTCGCATAATGTTCTCATATTCAGTCAAAGTACCTACAGAGATAGGTATCATATATATACATAAACAAAGTAAAAAAATACGGATTACTTGCCGTGGAAAACCACGATCGTTAGTGTTGTATGAATCACTATGGAATCTTGTTTATGACACGTTTTCTCACGGCACGGCGACGGCGTATACGCTGGACGTTATGCATGCTGCCTTGCCCCAGAGATGGCCGCTGGGGCAAACGTGTTCTTCGCGAGATATGGCCGGTCCACTGCCACTTCAGCTTGCTAATGAAATGAAATGAAAGTTTATTTCTTTAGGCTTACAAATAAACACTTAGACAGGTCTTATTTTATACTATTCATTATTATATAATAACATTATTTTGATGTTTTGAGAGCATTCTCAGAGCTATGTTATATCTTTGGTTCTGTCGGATGTATTCATTACGAATCCTATCCTTCTTCTTTTTATTAGTTCCTTATCATTATAAGTTCTTTATTAGTATTATTTTTATGAAACAAATATGTATTTCTATCTCTCTTTCCAGACTAAACTTCGGGCTAACATTCGTGACGATGTTCATATCGATGTGGGTATCGAACGCGGCCGCCACCACCATGATGGTGCCCATAGTGGACGCCATCCTCGAGGTGCTGGAGGCGCAGGGGCTCGGGGAGGTGTACGTTAACAGGAAGAAGCTGGAGAATGGGAAGGACGCTAAGGATAAGAAGACAGATGAAGAGTGAGTTTCTTTTAAATGTGTGTCGCAAAGGGAGAAGCCCAGACATCAATGAAACCAAAAATGACCCAGCCAATCATTGAAATAAAATAAAATGAAAATATGTATATTTATTGTGATATAGCTAAAACTTAACAATATAACTAAACAAATACAGCACAAGACTTTAAAAGACTTAAAAATAAGTAAATAATTAATTAATTATATACATTGATTTAAATGAAACTGACATGTTTAAATTAATTTTGTTTATAATAGAATACACTTCTTTGAATTCCGATTAACAGTAGATAGTTGTGTAATCTCGAATTATCTATACAAGTAGATAGGTATCAATGAAAATAATATATATGCAATACTTTTGCGTGCCCCTTCCAAAATACCGACTAAATTAAATATCAAATAATTAAAAACAATACAATGTTGTTGTTGTTTTACAATGTTGTTAGTGTTCACACATAATTTAGCTTATTTAGATTCTTCAGTGAATACCTATTAATAGCTCTCTGTTGTCATTTTTAAGTCTATAGACATTATTGTAGCTGATGGTGTTCCGAAATGAATAAATAAATAAATTAAATTAAATTAAAAAGATCTACTCACAACCTTTACTTGTAACGTAACTAGATGTCGCTACTAATTATCAACAAAACTCCTTTACTTCCAGACATCTGATGCCCTCCAACATCACAATCTGCTACTACCTCAGCATAGCGTACGCATCTACTCTCGGAGGCTGTGGGACCCTCGTCGGAACAGCCACCAACTCTGCGTTCAAAGGGATATTTGAAAGGTCAGTATAATGCCATCGACGGCTGCTCAGAATTTGCATCTATACACTAGCCAAAAAAATAAAATAATAAAAAATAAAAATACATTTAATATTCCAAAACACTAATGTTAACACAACTGGGCATAGGCCTCCCCAAATGAGCGCCATAGCGCCCTGTCTTCAGCTTGACGCATCCAGCATCTACCTACAGTCCTTCGTGTCATCCCACCTGGCTAGAAGGCGTTCTACACTACGTTTGCAGAGTCGCAGTCTCAAGAACACGTTTACCCCAGCAGTTATCGGTTCTTTGCGAGATGTAGCCGGCCCACTGCCACTTCAGCTTGCTAATTCTTAGCGCTATGTCGATAACTTTGGTTCTCTGTCGGATGTATTCGTTACGAATCCTATCCTTCAAAACTCCGAGCATAGCTCTTTCCATAGCTCGCTGAGCGACTTTGAACTGGTGGACCAGCCTTGCCGTGAGTGGCCACGTCTCAGCTCCGTAGGTTAAAGTTTCTAACTCCTTTTAAACGGTAATCTGTTGTTTGTTCCAGTGAGTTCCCAGAATACGCGTCTTCCGTGAACTTCTTCTGGTTCATGGCGTACAGTACGCCTCCCATGCTGATCATGCAGGTCCTCGTGTGGTTCGCGCTGCAGATCACTTTCATGGGCATGTTCAGGTAAAATACTCATTAAATATGTTTAAAGCTATTCTAAAATGGGTGTAAATTAAGTATTTACAGCGTTGCTCTACTTCTTGTGGAGAAGTAGAGCAACATTATGCTGAGACAGGACCTATTGGTTCGCTATGTGGAGTCGCTTGTTGCTGTTTTTATAGATACGTAGTTAATTTTTATAGTTTTATGTTCTTATTTATTTTATAATATGTAGTAACAAGTTGTACCCACTACAGTGAATCAATAAATATATTTTCTTTCTTTCTTTCTTGTTGAGGTAAGTCGTCTTCGTAATTATAGGTAGTACTTACCCATACAATGCATCTAAAAATAATTAACTGATACATATTTTGATAGTTTTGTTTTGAATGCATTGAATGAGTTTACATTCCATTCCATTCTATAATGGAGGGTATTTTATTTTAATACTGTGCGTACGTAAACATCTTTTTCCCGTAGTTATTACGCGGCTTGGGTAGGACGAAGAAACTTGCTCTGCGAGTGTTTCGCTTATTTATAAATATAAGAAAATAAAAGCATAAATAATATTGGATAATCCACACAGCATCATCTAGCCCCAAGCTAAGCAGAGCTTGTGTTATGGGTACTAGATGACTGATATAGATAATACAATACATTACAAGATAGCTATTTTTTATTATACCAACTAATTATGTCTGTTCAGACCGAACAGCGAAGCGGCCAGGAAGGTGAATCTCGCGTCCTCAGGATCCTCCAACACGATGAAGGTTATCAAAGAGCAGTACACTAACTTGGGACCTGCTACTTTCCACGAAAAGGTACGCATTATTGATTTCACCCCGATTCTTTATTACATAACTAGCTGCTCCCCGCGGCTTCGCCCCCGTGGAAATTTAAATGATAAAAAGTATCCTATGTTAGACTCCTGGTTCTAAGCTACCTCTCCACCAATTTTCAGCTAAATCGGTCCAGCCGTTCTCGAGTTATAAGTGTTGTAACAAACACGACTTTCTTTTATATATATAGATAGGTTTGTTTCTACTAAGAATAAATCGGATGACTTAGAGTTTCTAATGATTAACCATGATAATTAGTAAACAAAACGCCATGTTGTAGCTGTCATTTTCGTATAAGTGAACAGGTTGTTTCGCGAGGTGTGACGTCATTCAAGACGCCATGACAGTGCTGGCTTTTTTTGCGGTAATTTTCTAGTTCATTTCTAAAAACTCAAAATACTAATGTAAAAGAGCTATTTTTCTTAAAATAATATATTTTTAGGGTGAAATAGATGCTAAGCTGTAGTTTTAAACGAATGTCCAAATTTTGTCAACTAGCCTATTAGATGTCATAAATTATTTTTATTTGACTTAATATGATTTAATTTTATTTGAATTTTAATAAAATGTAAACGGATTTTTATGGTTTTATATTTTTGCCGTATTTCTATTTCTGATGCGCCGCGCGGCTTCGCCCGCGTGGAAATCTAAGTATCAAATGGTTTATAAATCTTCCTCTTGAATCACTCTATCTATCAAAAAAAACCGCATCAAAGTCCGTTGCGTAGTTTTAAAGATCTAGGCATACATAGGGACAGACAGACAAAATCAGCTGGTGTAATCCTGTTCTTTCTTTTGCAGGGGTCTGGTCTCCTATTCATCCTAGCTGTGTTCCTGTACATCTTCAGAAAGCCTGGCTTCATGCCCGGCTGGGCTGATGTACTGACCACCATGTATGTGCCAATTCAAAGTATCTTCGTATATATAAAATAACTCATCATCATCAGCCTATAGCAGTCCACTGCTGGACATAGGCATCCCCAATGAGCGCCATAGCGCCCTGTCTTTAGCTTGCCGCATCCAGCACCTACCTGCAGTCTTTCGCAGGTCGTCATCCCACCTGGTCGGAGGGCGTCCTACACTACGTTTACCGAGTCGTGGTCTCCACTCTAGAACACGTTTGCCCCAGCGGCCGGTTCTTCGCGAGATATGGCCGGCCCACTGCCACTTCAGCTTTGGTTCTCTGTCGGATGTATTCGTTAGGAATCCTATCCTTCAGAGAAACTCCGCTAAATTATGTATAATTATATAAAATATTTGAGGGAATAATTATCTGCTTACTTAATATTTGAACGGCCCCTTTGCCAACATACCTTAAATACATATATACCTTAAAGCAAAATAGGCTGTTTGAAAACAAAATTGCGCTGTTGTGCTCAGGACCAGAGCTGCGGAGGCTACTCTGAACCTAAGAGGCTGCGAAGCCCTTTGTTTACCAAAACATGAGAATAACTCACAATACGTAGACTGCAGATGCTTCCACTTTGTTTGCTGTATGGATGCGGAAGTTTCTTCTATCATTTGTTGTGATATTCACCGATACATTTCGGATGTTTTATTTTATGCTGCTCGTTGAAGGGAGGGCCGGCCTGCCCTGAGTGAATGAATGAATGAAATTTAAAAAGTATGGAATGAAGGCTGGAGTGAATGGCGATTGATCGGTCACCAAGTGAGCTGTTTCCTCGTGCTGTCTTTAGTATTGTTGTTTTGCCTAAACCCCAGGTTTTTAAATGAAAGATAGTCTTCAAGTGTTACAAGCATTATGTGTTTCTTGCAGGAAAGTGAAGGATGGCGTGACTTCAATGTTCATCGTTATACTGATGTTCATTCTGCCGATGTCCGTTGATTTCCTCAAGTTCTTCGCTTCTAACGCTTCATGTAAGTAATATATCACTTATCTAATATTATACGTTATATATTTGTTACCTTTGCATCCCAAAATTACTAATATCCATGTGTCATTTTAAATGGCAAAAATCGAGACGATTAGTTGCTTTGTTAGGACGTGAATGGAGGAGGATTTTTCGTGTAAAAATTCAAATATCCCCCTAACTCTGGAAATAGATATAGACATATCATTATTTGCCACTGCATTTATACAAAATAAATGAACAATTAGGGACTATGGGACTTTGATGTTTCACCAGGACAAAAAATTACCTATGTTACTCTCCATCCTTTTAACGAATTCTATGCCAAAAATCAAGTCGATTGGTTGCTTAGTTGGGGCGTAAAGGAAGGACAATCAAACACACTTTCGCATTCATAATATCAGTGAGGATTGTGAAAAACTGTCTTTACAAGTTAAACTATAAAAAATTAATATAATAAATAAATAATGCTGGACAAATTCACACAGCATTATCTAGCCCCAAGGTAAGGAGAGCTTGTGTTATGGGTAATAGATAACTGATATACATAATACAATACATTACATAGATAGATATTTTTTATTATATATAGATAACGACCAGAACACCCGGAACAAATATCTGCAGATTTTATGCATTAGGTAAGTGTGAGTGTGTTTATCATGCTTAGATATAAATGAGTTTTTTAAATGTAAGATCTAGGATAATAATTTAATATAGATTAGCTTGTATTGTTGTCAGATCGTTCGTTAACTACAGTACCTAAATTATCAATTTATTTTAAATTAAGTGAGAACTATAGTGCTAAGACAAACCTAACATAGGCTTTAAGGCACTACTAACTTATTGATGTAACCTATTTGTATGAATAAATAATATATCTATCTATCTATCTATCTATCTAAGATCGTACACACAATTGTTCCGAGGCGGGAATCGAACCCGCAACCTCCTGTGTCGCAAGCGGACCTTCGCCCACCGCGCCGCATCGTCGTCATACTGTACTATATGGGCACGTTAATCTTATTAAGGCTTCCAAAAGGACGCACCAACTAAGTTTACGCTTTGTATTAATTGTGCTTTACGTTACATAGTGCAGTAAAGGGCGTTAGAGTAGTGTCCTGTGTAAAAAATATATATTTCTATTAAGTCCGTCAGTTAGGTTATCAGAAGATATTGGACACGTATTTTTTCTTTTGTCAATCAAACAAATACTAACAAAAATAAAGCGCGTCAAAGTTCAGGAGCTCGTGACGTCACAACTTGCTAAAAAGTGTAGCAAGACGTGACGTCACGCGGAACTTTAACTGGCTATATCTTCATATTTTTTTGTTAATTGACAAAAGAAAAAACACGGCTCCAATATCTTCTAATAATCTAACTGACGGACTTAGTAGATTTTGTGTTTAGTTAGATTGTATGCTGTGCTCTAGTTCTAACAATAGCTCATATCTGTGTGTTACAGATGAAGAGTTAGCCGCTACTAAGGCGTCCCCCAGTATTGTGACTTGGAATATTCTCAAGGAGAAGATACCCTGGGGTCTGCTATTCTTACTGGGTAAGTAACATTAACCAAACTTCATCATCATCTGGGTAAGTAACGAATACATCCGACAGAGAACCAAGGTTATCGACATAGCTCAAAGAATTAGCAAGCTGAAGTGGTAGTGGGCCGGCCATATATCGCGAAGGACCGAGCCGCTGGGGCAAACGAGTTATTGAGTGGACACCGCGACTCGGTAAACGTAATGTAGGACGCCCTCCGACCAGGTAGGATGACGACCTGCGAAAGACTGCAGGTAGATGCTGGATGCGGCAAGCTGAAGACTGGGCGCTATGGCACTCATTGGGGGAGGCCTATGTCCAGCAGTGGACTATAGGCTGATGATGATGCCAGCAGCCGTCGGTTCTTCGCGAGATATGGCCGGCCCACTGCCACTTCAGCTTGCTAATTCTCAGAGCTCTGTCGATAACTTTGGTTCTCTGTCGTATGGCATACTAATGTGGGGGAACGCTGCAGATATAAACACCGTTTTGGTGTTGCAGAAGAGGTTTGCGTGCGATCTGTAATATGGGTCCCCGAGAATCCCTACGTGAAAAATTCAATGAAATAAACATAACGACAGTACCGTGTCAATATATTTATGAAAACTTGTTGTACAAAAAAATATCAATCGGTTCCTTAAAAAAAGCGATAAACATAGTAATTTAAATCCTAGAAATAAGAATAAACTCACTGTTTCCACAACTAGACTACATAAGATAAGTGCATCTTTTAAAGGGTATACGCTTCTACAACAAAACTCCAAGTGAGTTGCAAAAATTATCAATAAATAAATTCAAATAAATTGATGTTTGACGTGTTTAAATGGTGTCAACCCTAGGACACTGATGGTAAATTAACGCCATTAAAGTCAGAAGAAAACATACTATTATGTGTATAACTAGCTGCGCCACGCGGCTTCGCCCGTGTGGAAATCGATGTGTCAATCAAATGGTTTATAATCCTTTCTTTTGAATCACTATCTATAAAAAAAAACCGCATCAGAATCCGTTGCGTAGTTTTAAAGATCTAAGCATACATAGGGACAGACAGACGGCGGGAAGCGACTTTGTTTTATACTATGTAGTAATATCGAATGGTTGTCGTGACGCGGTTTGGCTCTTGCTCCGCTTGGTTTTAAAATTAAGGAGCTAGGTAATAATTCTTATAAATAACATGTTTCTTGCCGCAAATGTAAGCAATTTTCGATAGAAGAGTTCAAGCCCGGCTAGCTCAGTCGGTAGAGCATGAGACTCTTAATCTCAGGGTCGTGGGTTCGAGCCCCACGTTGGGCGACATCATTTTGCATTTTGATTTTTTCTGAACTCTTAGTTATTACTCCTGGAATATTTAACGACCATTTTGATAAATTTTACCTATTAAAGAAAGATACATATAATTTATTTGCATAAATATACATAAGTGAATATAAGATTTTACAAACAAGTCAACATGTTTTACAGATATGTATATACAAAATATGAGAAATGGCATGCAACAGAGACAGTAAAAATAATAAATAATAGAAATAATAATATATTTTTTACTGAAGAATAGTTTTATAATATTTTATTGTATTTTCTATAGTAAAAAATGTATTTTATACGAGAATTTAAATAAATGAGGAAATAATAATAAAATATTATTTTACCAATATCAATTTATTTACATGTACCTAATAATTAATTCAATTATTGAAGTAATTACGATAATAAATGAAATAATAAATAGATAGATAGAATATACTTTATTTCACAAAAGTTGTACATAGGCGAGCATAATGCTAGATAGCATTCTCTACCTGCTAACATTTGGGTAGTGTGGACAACAGTAATTATTATTAGATAATTCTATACATTGTCTATTATTCGTCTTACCAGCCAGCCTAATTCAGCCCAAAAGCGCAAAATTTTTCTATGATCTTCAGGACATGTAATTTACATTCACAGGTGGTGGCTTCGCCCTAGCCGAAGGCAGTAAGGCCACAGGCCTTTCCTCCATGATCGGGTCCTCGCTGGAAGGCCTCCGAGGCCTCGATGAGGCCGTTGTGCTGTTAGTAGTAGTGCTGGTGACGCAGTTCATCACGGAATTTACGTCTAACGTCGCGATCGCTAACCTTATACTACCGGTGTTGGCTAATATGGTAAGTGTCCTTTATCTACCTATAAAAAAAAAATGCTGGACAATTCACACAGCGTTATCTAGCCCCATGGTAAGCAGAGCTTGTGTTATGGGTACTAGATATCTGATATGCATAATACAATATATTACATAGATCGATATTTTTTATTATACATAGAAAACGACCAGAACACCCGGAACAAATATCTGCAGATTACGCCACTAGATTTAGTTAGTATTAAGATCCTTCATTATTATTGTTTTTGTTTATTGCTGTTGCTATAAAGTTATATTGTATTGCATAAGTACATATTGACGACCGATGTGGCGCGGTGGGCGAAGGTCCGCCTGCGACGCAGGAGGTTGCGGGTTCGATTCCCGCCTCGGAACAATTGTGTGTACGATCTGCAGATATTTGTTCCGGGTGTTCTGGTCGTTTTCTATGTATAATAAAAAGTATTTATCGATGTAATGTATTGTATTATGTATATCAGTTATCTAGTACCCATAACACAAGCTCTGCTTACCATGGGGCTAGATAATGCTCTGTGAATTGTCCAGCATTATTTATTTATTTATTTACATGTATTTGATGCAATAAAATATTTACTTTACTTTATTATATCAGTTTCTGTATGGTATAATTCAGGTAATTTTAAGTACTTACCATTTTTTTTCTCCATTGTTAGTTCTACTTAGTATAATGCACTGAATCTAGGTGGTAGTTAAGACTGAATGTTTCATCATGTCTCCTCTGCAAGCAAGCAATCTTTTAGCTTCTACATGCGAGAACACATGCATGGTTATTAGTTATTATTAAAATTTATCTGCAAAATGTGTAAAACTGTTTGATTTCAAATAAATACTAGCAGACACTAGACTTACGGCAGTGGGGCAGTTGGCCAATGTTTTGCAGTAATGTGGCTCTTGGCGAAATATTTAACATGGTTTTGAAACGATTCGATCGATAGTGCTATTTTTAGCACTATCGAAAAGTTCCGTTCAATTTTTCGAGATTTTTATCATGGAAAATCACAAAAGACCACGAGCAAGAACTTTTACTTTTCCCTATATCAGCATCATTGGCCTATGTTAGTCCACTGCTGGACATAGGCGCTCATTAGGGATAGTGAGCGCCACAGCGCCGACGCATCCAGCACTTTATTACCCTATATGTTCATTGTGTACTATAGGTATATTATACCTGTCGATATAAACTAGTTGTAAAGGTATAGAGAGGTATTTTGATGACATTTCTTGTTCCAGGCCCGTACACTAGAAATTGATCCCCGCTACCTGATGATTCCCGCGGCTTTGGCATGCTCCATGGCCTTCCACATGCCGGTGGGCACTCCGCCGAACGCGATCGTAGCGGGCGTGGCACACATACCCACTTCTAAGATGGTAAGAGTACGGACATGTCCCGTATACTAGACATAGGCCTTCTTAGGATTTTGTAAGCCTAAAGAAATAAATGATTTTTTACTTTTTACTTTTACTTACTTACTTTAAAAAAAATCCTTTGTTTTTACTTATACTTATAAAATAAGCACTTAGACAAATCAAATTTTATACTATATTTATTATCAAATAAGATATAAGGTGTTTTTGATTTTCTGTTCACTTACAATTTTTTGTTCACTTGTGGAAGAAGTGACAAAGAAAACACTAGTACATTCATATACTAGTTAGATTTTCATTGAAAACTGTCAAAAAGTCGCGAATTGAGATGAGCTTAAATCTGAGACGCGTTTAAGTATTCGGGCGTCATACATGTTTCTTTTGCATAAGTATTTAAATCTAAATACAATAACGTACATAATTAACGAATTAAATTATCCTTTCCAGGCTATCGGTGGCATCGGACCCAAGATAATAACTACCCTCATCGTCTGGGGCGCTTACCCAACCTGGGGCAGAGTGATCTTCCCCTCTCAACATATGACCCCCCTTTCATCCCCTATCCTCAACCAAACCATAGCACTACACTGCGACTCCATCTTCAACGATTTAGACAGCTTAGAAAACATCAACTGTACTATACCGTTCAGTACAGTTCTTAATAATTCGTTGCCGTTTATAAGTAATGCTACTTTTAGCTGTAATTATACTCCGTTTAGACTGAACGCGACTGTACTGTGATTTGAGATGTAGGCGTGCGAATTTGGATTTTGTTAAGGTCCTTTTTAGGGTTCGGTACAAAGGTAAAACGTTTACCCTATTACTAAGACTCCTAGATATCGATGTGGTGACCACGAATCGTAGTTTTTGTGGCTGCCACAACGATTATGGCCACCAGTTCTAGTTTATTTAGGCTGATTTTAGTGTTAAGCTGATCATCAGCGCTGACAGCTCAGCGTGTAGCTCGTCAGCGCCGACGGGTCGTTATAGTATTCTGCTGATCGCCGCGGACTTCGTCGATCACACGCCACGTCTATATTGCACTCGACATGCGTACTGTCAGCGCTGAACGGTCGGCGTTATAAAAGGTTTCTATAGCGTCCATACAGATTGCTACGCGCCGAGCTCTAAGCGCCGATGGTCAGCGTGACACTAAAATCAGTCTTAGAGAAGTTAATAGACAATTATTTGTATTTTTTTTAGCAACCTGAAACAACTAACAGACATGGCTTATTTAAACGTTATTTATGTTGAAGCATTTTATTTCACTAGCATTTATGCAATGCATTCTTCATCTTCAATGATTTTTGTCTAGGTTAAGATTCATGTAAATAATAAATTAGATTATTTATATTTTGTAATACTACTATTTTCCGTTATATATTATTATAAAATTTCTATAATAGAAAATAATATATTTTTATCAATAAATCTGACCATATTATATACCTAAATCTCTATTTTTATAGTAATTACATATAATATGTAACACTACTTTTTATATTAAATTTACTTTTTATATTAAACGACAAATAAAAAAGGTTATTATAAATCTCCTTGGTTGCGAGAAGTTCCTAGTATTTAACAAGCGTGTGTAAAATATGAACAATACTAAATTAATCATAATAAATAGAAAACCTTGTGCCTAATAACTTTATATCAGATGAGCATGTCGATTTCAATGTATTCGTGAGTATACACTCAATTATTTACTGCGGCGAAAATGGTATATTATTATTTCTTTAGGCTTACAAATAAGCATTTAGACAGGTCATATTTTATACTATTCATTATTATCAAATAACATTATTATAATACTCACTTAAATTGTTTGTCCACCAGTGGAAGAAGAGAAAAAGAAACCACTAGTATGTTCAAGAAACTACTAGTACGTTCAAGAAACCACTAGTATGTTCAAGAAACTACTAGTACGTTCAAGAAACCACTAGTATGTTCAAGAATACTATTTTTGCCGCAGAAAAGAATTTGAATCAAAGAGGGAATATTTATCTTCTAGACCTTCTTGATAAATCGTCGGCCAAATCTTCACTTTCCAACAGGTGAGATTGTGGTCTAACGAAGTTCTATTGACTATTAAAAAAAAACAATGAGTGGCGAAATATAATGATTGATTCTTTGTCTATATTATTATTTATTATGTATCTCATCACCATGAGCCATAAAGTGACCCGGTCCTTTGGAAGGCTTTTGTGGGGCCGAAGTCAACAGAGCCCTTTGAGAAGTTAATCTAAAGGCGATGGCTACACATAGCGGGTATCATCCCCGGGTGCACAATATGATACACCCAAAGATGGTATCCGCCAGGTGTAGTGACTATTGCAAAGAAATATGAAAGAAATAAAACCAGGCAATATTAATATTATTGGATATTATTTATCTTGATTCTTAAATACATCTGAATCGACATGTTCAACAAGATTGATGCTTATCAGAGGCGATATAACTTATATGAATAATAATGAATTATGTATACACAGAATAGCTTAGCCAATGCAATTCATTCAATGTATTTAAATGTGCCTTTAACTGCTTAGACTCCGCCGGGGTCTATTTTAATTCTCCAAAATGAAATTTCGTCCTCGTTTCGGCCAATTGGTGTACTCTAACACATCGCATTAGGGTTCCAATTTGCACAAATAAAAAATAGAATAGTAATAATTAAATATAGAAGTATTTTGGAGAATATAAATAGGCCTTCTGTATTGGAAATGTGTCTTGAGCCATGAAAGTGTTAGTTAAATTGTACAAAATAGTAGGTTGAACAACGAACAAAAATATATATAATGCTTTTATATGCATTTTGAAAATAGGCATTAAATATTTAACTATTCATGATTTTTGTGTAGTTTTTGTATGAGACAAGTTCTGAATCTCTGAGTCGGTTTGCGAAAGTTTCCGCTAGATGGCGGTAGTATTTTATCATTCTTAAACAGATTAATATAGCCTTTAAGTTTTTTGGTATATTAATATTACTTATAGGTTTATACGCTTAAGTGGTTTTCTCTTGTTTTTCGATGTCAGGTCGAAAACAAGTCATGCTTATAGCTAATGAACTGATAAAATCTGTTTTTGAACGAAAGAAAACTTATGTTAAAATGTATTAAGATTGGCAACTGCGGTCTTTCGTAGACTAGACTCGTGCCACGCACACTAGAAATAAATACTATTTATGTGTAAACAAATGTGATGTGATAATGATCTTTGTCCATCTAACTAGCCAGTATAGGAACTCCTCAATCTATATTGGTCCACTGCTGGACGTAGGCCTCCTTATAAGCGCTCCATTGACTTTTATCTCTTGGGGGTAATGCCCATAATCTCTACGCTGGGCATGCGGGTTGGGGATCCCAGTTCGGTGATAAATTGTTCTGTAGGAGTCGCTGCTGCCCACCCCCGGTGGATATTCCTTAGTCGCCTGTTATGACACCCGCGGGAAGAGTTGGTGTGGTGCAAATTCTAAGCACC
The DNA here is from genome assembly GCA_943735965.1 of Eupithecia abbreviata. NCBI lineage: Eukaryota > Metazoa > Arthropoda > Insecta > Lepidoptera > Geometridae > Eupithecia > Eupithecia abbreviata. The sequence continues at coordinate 1,505,933 of OX030995.1, forward strand.
ACACGGCTATTATTAGGTATTAGAATACCTATTAACAAAAAACATACGAATAAACAAAATTGTAACACTTTTTTACTCTACCGCGCGTAAAAAAGGTAAATTGGGGGGAAACTGTCTCCTAGAAAAGCGGTCCGATCTTGTTTTGAACTTTTTTCATATGTATAAGCCGTGTAGATCAAGAATGGTACTGAAAATGACAGCGGGACGGCATATTATCGCGCTAGATGACATTTAATCAAATATTACCAGAGTCATCACTGTCCATCATATCTCATCACATGAGTCATCTTCAATCCCAGTATTTATCTACACGACTTATAGATACTTGATTACTTAAAGTAATAATAAAGTATTTTTGATTGGAATGAGAAACAAGAAGCTGGTCTCTAGAGGACGAAGTCATTAAAAATGTGCCTAAGAAAAGAAAGCGACAGATTGGATTTTTATTGGTTGTGTATTTCTGTCGCAAGTGAATTTGTGTAAACGTGTGATTATTGTGTAAATAGGTGTGCGATAGTAGATTTTAGATTAATAAATATTTGTGGAAATATATTTTGGTTTTTGTGCATACCTTATTGTACATAATAATCCATAAATTGATGTTAACCATTTAGTGATAGCCATGGTCTGGTCGTATCAAACGTACAAGTCATTTAAAACGGGATATTTAGTTAACATAATTTGATTTTTAAATGAATCATGGTGAATGTCCCGTTTTAAATTAAGTTTGTGTTAATAACCACGATAGTTTCAATAGTTAAAATAAATAAATAAATAATGCTGGACAATTCACACAGCATTATCTAGCCCCATGGTAAGCAGAGCTTGTGTTATGGGTAGAAAACTGATATATATAATACAATACATTATATAGATAGATATTTTTTATTATACATGGAAAACGACCAGAACACCCGGAACAAATATCTGCAGATCGTACACACAATTGTTCCGAGGCGGGAATCGAACCCGCAACCTCCTGCGTCGCAGGCGGACCTTCGTCCACCGCGCCACATCGGTCGTCAAGTTGTATCAAAAGTACTTACCTCGTGTAAAATGGCGGATTTGTAAAATCGATGGATATATTTACAAAAAAATTAAATAAGGTTGATCCATCTGGGACCCATCCAAGTAGGATAAATAAAATGACAACGAGCTACCAGTCATTTATTCTATTTATTCCAGGTTAAGTTCAAAAGCATTAATTTTCGTCCATTCAGTGTTAGTCACTGTGTCAGGCAAGATGGCGGCGCACCAAGCTGCCGCGGTAAACCAAGCTACCGCCAGTGAGCAAAGTGATGGGACCAAGCCGCCCCAAAGCTGAAGGAAGTAAGAATTAATGAATGGACACTTTATTGTACCCAAAATAACACCTTATATCTAAATCTTACATAATAACAGTACAATAGGCGGCTTTATCGCTTAAAGCGATTTCTTCCAGGCAACCAGGGATGGAGAAAAAGATACATTATACAAAGAGTTGGTAGAGCACAAACAAACAGTAATAGAGATGTAAAAAAAAAACCAAGGAATATAAATTTAATACACTGCATGCAATACAAAACTACTTAAATTAAAACTAACCTAAAAGAAAAACTACAAATAAGAATAACTGAATACAATAGGAAGGTACCACAGAAATAAAATTTCGATAAAATCTGATCACTGTTGGAGCAGGAATAAGAATCTGAATAAGAAAGAGAGGAGAATGAAGGAAAAAATTTAGACAACTGAAGATAGAAGGTGGGACTTTAGTTTAGATTTGAAGGAGTTAATGGAAGGTGCAAGGTAAGTAACATGACGATAATAATTCAAATGCAACTTTTGAGTCGGTACATATCTAACGGAAAATGCGTCGAACGTTATCGTCGGTCGCGTATATTCAGTCAAATTGGACCTGCCACATTACGCGTCTAGTCAGTTAAAAAGTACACAAACGATCTCCGCTGTTGTTACGCCTAGTCTGAATGCATCATACAAAATAAACGTATAAATGAAAATGAAAATGAGAAGTTTTTATTTCTTTAAGCTTACAAATAAGCACTTAGACAGGTCATATTTTATAGTTCACTTCAATTTTTTGTCCACCAGTGGAAGAAGTGAGAAGAAACCACTAGTATATAGTAGTATACGTTACGTCGACCGACTATGCGTTGACGGAAACGTAACAGACGCTGTAAGCTCGACTCACTCACACACATCTTCGGTTGAGTTTGAATGGTTGAATGTTTTATTATATATAATATGTTTTATTATATATAATTTATTATATTATACATATATTGCCTGTTCTGACGTTACGCTACCGATACGCGAAGCATTTTCCGTCAGATATTGTACCGACCCTAAAATGTGCCAAAACAATTTTAGCACATGAACTTTGATCAAAACCAACATGGACCAATTTTACGAAAACCAACGCTTTGATTGACCATGCAGACGCACAAAGACGTCTTCAACTAAGTATAGTAGTTGACAAAGGTCGTTCACCTCCATGAAATCGCAAAATGCATGTAAATTATTAATTTTAAACTTACGCGATCTGAACACATAATTATAAGTATTGTTACAACGGGTATTTATCGCGTCATCTCGTGACTACGACAGTGTGTAAACCTGATGAAACGTCTGGAAAAATAGGTAATTAATACAACGGGTATTTATCGCGTTTATTTATTTATTTAGAAACAAAATCCACAGCCTTTAAAACTAATATTAACATATTTAATAACTAAACTTAAGGCCCATAAAAGATTTACTTTGTATAAAATATTTACCTATTTTTCCCGACGTTTCATCATTAATACTTATAAATATGTGCTCAGATCGCGTAAGTTTAAAAGTATTTAAAAATAGGTAAATAAACGCGATTAATACCCGTTGTAACAATACTTATAATTATGTGTTCAGATCGCGTAAGTTTAAAATTAATAATTTACATGCATTTTGCGATTTCATGTAGGTGGTGAACGACCTTTGACGACTACTATACTTAGTTGAAGACGTCTTTGTGCGTCTGCATGGTCAATCAAAGCGTTGGTTTTCGTAAAATTGGTACATGTTGCTTTTTTAAGTGAGGGTACGCATTTTAAATTGTCTATATTTTGTCGATTTCCATAGTTACCAAAAGCGCTATATTCGCTATACTCGCGCACAGGCTATGGCAGTGTATGCCACGAGTATTAAGGGTTGTTTAAAGAAACTCACCATCTGAAATGGCGGAATATGCATATAACCAGCGACCATGGCATTGACCGGTGCTCCAGTGACCAAGTGGAAAGACAGCGAGATGGAGTAGGTGGCTCCCAGCATCAGGTAATGAGGGTTCATCTTACTCAGGATACTCTGTGGGGCATTGATCAATATCTATTGATCTATTTACAGAGTCTGGGACTAAATTGGCAAGTGGAAACATCTATGGCGTAGTCCAAAAACCGCTCAAAATCTTTGTAGGTTTAGATAGATATAAAATACTTTTATTGTACACTTAATATATAAGAATCTATGTACATTAAAATCTTAAAAACTAAGTTACAATTGGCGGACTTATCGCTCAAGAGCGATCTCTACCAGAGAATGATTCATGATTTACAAGCCCGAGTCTAGGCCATGAAAGTGTTAAAGGTTTCTAGCAAAAATTAGGTACCTACCTAATTGTAGATTATGAGATCATACAAGCATTGTCCCCACAACGGCAACGGTATTCAAAACCGCAACCATAAAATCTCAGTTCGACAGACCTGTGTCACAGGTCGTCAAATTATATTTCTCACCACTCTAGCAATACTCGGCAGCAGCGTATAAGCCACGCAAGGGCCCGGAGCCAGCTCAGTGAGGATTTTGCAGAACACCACTATAACCAGGATGAGGCTCGCTGGTGGCCAGTTCTTGAAGTACAGTAGAAACTTCTCGAACTCTGACGTCATTTGCGAGGTTTGAAGGGATTCGAAGAGTGTAGAGGCGCAACCTAAGAGAATAAAAAAACGGACGTTGTGGATGGTGCACTGAGTGGGTTTCGTATTCTAGTTCGAATGACGTTACCTCGATGTCTCTACCTCGACTGTACGTTTCGTCGATGGGTCGTTATCTCAACAAAACCAAAGTTAATTTAAATTATTATATTGAATTGTGGGCTGACTACCGCAAAAGTTTAAAAAAACTGTGCAGCGGACTCAGCGTCTCCTTCGCAAACAAAATAAATATGTTTTATTAAAAAAATTAAAAGAAATAAATTTACATTACATGACAATTTATAATAAATTAATTATTTAAGAGATATTTTATTGTGTGAGACTGTGATGTTCCTGAGGACACCGGTCTTATGAAGTCCGAGCAACAAGAGCTACCATGCTTATGTGTTGTGAGTGGTGTGTGTGTGTTTTCCGCGTGTAGTTGGTGCTCCAGAAGACACCGATCTCATAACAGTCCGGACAACAGGAGCGAATAGATTACTATTCGATCAGCGGTAACTCCTGTAGGTATAGAGTATAGATCAGATCTTACCGACAATGATAAGAACTCCCCAATGCATGTTGTCTCGAACCTCAGCCCAACTGAGGCACTTCCCACAAGGAGTTTGAACGATAGGCTTGCTTGTATCTGAAACTACAATACGATTTTATATTTTTCGTACAAACAAACACTTCAATTATTAAAAACATACTTGAACGCTTTTTGAAGAAGTCTAGTAAGTCTTGATTTTTCGGCAGAATAAAGAGTAATAGCACGGGTATGAAACAGGGAGAGGAAATCCAGAGATGGCTGGAACAGAAATCAAAGTATATACATATCTTATAGCTTATCTACCTATCAAACTTATCAAAGAAAATCGTGTTAGTTACACTATTTATAACTCAAGAACGACTGAACCGATTTGGCTGAAAATTGCTTAGAACCAGGAGACGGACATAGGATACTTTTTTTTATCCCGTTTCCGTGGGTTAACGTGGTTTCCATAGAAACAACGCGTGCGAAGCCGCGAGCAAAAACCAGTACTTTATAATTCTACTTTGGTACTTCTACGAAAGATAGGTAGGTATGTAAAAAGTTTGAAGATTAGGTTATTAAAGTTACATACTGATGTAATCGTACAAAATCCAAACTCTCGATGTAAACGACACTGACAGAAGCTTGTAACAGGGCAGTGACAAGAACAACGAATATAACTATCTGAAAGAAATAACTTATAAAGATTTTGAAACTACCAAGGTTATTAACACAAAAGTCACTTGTAACGGGATATTTACCATGATTAGGTTTTTGAGTTTTCCAAGATTTCAGGAAACACAGGAACTTCTACCGAGAAGCTTAATTATTAGAAGCCTTCTTGGCTTCTATTAACTAAGCTATACGCAGAAGACGTACAACGCGCTTCGCGTGCAATACAACAATGGGTTTAGAGTGCTGATGGGGTTGCATATGAACATACCCTACCCGATGCACTGCAGAAACACGTTTCTGCAGTGCATCGGGTAGGGTATGTTCAGCGAGGCGCACAGTGGTGGCTTTCACGCCATCATCGTAAAAAAGCGTTGTGCGTCGCTCTTGAAGCGCCTGCGAGCCAGCCCCAACACCATTCTAAGCACATTGGCGGACTGGTGGGACTCTCCTTTTACGGGGCACTAGATAAATTTACACGCAACCCTTTTTAAGGGGCGCGGCGGTGCCCCGGTCACTGATGGTCTGTCGCGTCTGCATATTTTTATTTGATTTTTGTGTGTCCATATTTTTAAGTTATTTTATTTTATGTCATTGATTTGTGATTGAGTATGTAAATTTTAATGTTATCTTTTGTATGAGTCCTGTGCTCGAAATAAACAATTTTTATTTATAATCGTGTACCTGGAATCCTGTTGTGAGAATAAACAAAAAACGAAGTGATGTACCGCTTCACGTGCTGATACCGTCAGTGTTGTGTGTCATGATCGAGCTGCGTTCGATAATGAAACCGGTGGTAGTCGTAACGTTCGTAGTTAAAGACAAAAAATAAGGGTAAATCGGTATGTTTGCCCATAAAAACTTAATCGCAGTGCCTTCAGTTATTCCGTGATCATGGTGCATGAAACTGTGCCGAAATATTGGAAAACTCATCAATTATTCATGGTAAAAAAAAAACGTTTAGTTCCCAAAATGGGCGAAGTTATGGAAAAGTTTATAAGTTCATGCAAAAAATGTATTTTTTCTACTGTTTGCGTGCACTTACCCCTTCATTCCATGTCACTTTTTCCAGCTGTTTAACCTGAGTAGACAGAAGAGTCTTCACATACTGGGCTTCCTCCTCTGTCATGCTTATTTCTAAATGAACACTGGATCTGATAAAGAGCAATTAAATTTACGCAATTACATGGGTACTAATATTAATAAAAAAATATATATAAAACGAATACTAATATTATAAAGAGTAAAGATTTGATTTTTTGTTTGTATTGAATAGGCTCCGAAACTACTGGACCGATTTGAAATTCTTTCACCGTTGGGAAGCTACACTATCCCCGGTGAACGTAGGCTTTATTATATTTTCAAAAATTTTAGGGATCCTTACTAAATCTCCAATAATGTAATCCAAGTTGTAAAAAAAATCACCTAATAAAGTGAAGTTCGAGTTTAACGCGGGTGAAACCACGGGGAACAGCTAGTTCTAAATATAATCACTATAGTATAAAACACTTTCGCTTCCCGCTGTCTGTCTGTCCCTATGTATGCTTAGATCTTTAAAACTTCGCAACGGCTTTTGATGCGGTTTTTTTAATTGATAGAGTGATTCAAGACGAAGAATAAACAATTTGACGCAAAGATTTCCACGCGGACGAAGCGGCGGGGCGCAGCTAGTTCTAATTATAATATTATTATTATTATATAATATTTTTGGAAACACGTAGGTATGAGTACCGAAACATCCCAACGAAGTAGATGTTCATCCAAAAATATAGTATTGTCTCCATTACTATGACTCCTGGCAGATTTAGCAGCATGAGGTTTGGGAAGTCTATCTTTGGCCCACTTGGAAATATCCTACAAAAAACATTGCTAGTTTCAATCTTGTCAAAGGTCACTTGCAGTCAAATGTGGTTTTACTTACTTTTCACAATAAATCTTAAATATTTGATTTGTTCGACTGCTCATCAAAGTAGACATAGCTCCTAAAATAAATAAAGGTTACTATAGATATAAAAATACTTTATTATTATATTATTCCTAAAGTAATCATGAAAATTGTTATATTATAATTCACCTATAGAGGAAGAATACGCTATTCCCAGGAAATAAAATGTCGTGAAACCTGTTGGTCTTAGTTGTCTGAAAAGATATACATATGTATCATTTATATATAAATAAACATAACTGAACACATAAATGAATTCCACGCAGATGTTAGTGGACAAACTAATGTAGGTACGTAGTAGGAAAATGGTTACATAATGAATTATTTCGTATCGAAATTCCAGACATGATAGGAGACATGAGACATGGAGTGTTATATTAACAATTTTGTGTTAAATTACTCCTTAATCGGACATCTGACCTTAATTATGTTTGTTTTGTTTTGTAGCGGAATTACATACTCGAAATCGCACCACCTTCAAAAAACTGCTGCATCAACATTATTTATCCATATGAAAAGATTGATAGCCTTACCTTATGTCTATATAAGCGTATTGTAGTTTAATATTTGTTTTTAGGTGTTATGGATTGTAGTCTAAGTATTTGTTTTTTTTTATCAAAATATTTATTAATGCCATCGTCTATATTGTTCCTTCATGTCCAGTACATCCTAATGTTGCCTGTAAGAGATCGCTCTCATCGTTGTGTAATTGGTGCACTGCACTCGTGCGTCGTTTGGTCGATGCGACGAGACGGAGTGATGATCATGATTCTTCGTTAATTGCAACTGTGTCTGGTTGGACACTTTTCTGCCAGTGTCAAGTAATGGACAATAATTGTAAAATTAATGAGTTATCAAATTATGAAGATTGATGCATATTTCCACCAGAGCTTAGTTCGTTATCTAGCAAGGTGTACCACGTGTAGGTTAGGTTAGCTTGAGAGACGAGATGTTGGAGGCCCCCTTACATCTCACTAATGGAGTGGTTTAATTATCTTTGAACGAGACGTCGTCGTCGCGACGAGACATCTCGATGAGTGTGTAATTCCGCCATTATACAGTTTCTGTGGTTTTGAGTGTACCGTACCTACCTTTGGATTTTGGAGTTTCCAACTGTTCAACTGTAATAAGCGATGTAACTGTAACTACTTACCTCTCGCCGTGATAATAAAATGTTTGTTTTGATTTGCCAATGGTTTCATAGATTTCTAGAATTCCCATCTGAAACGTAAAACATTATCCAAACATTATCCAGCGTTGTTCCGCGCCACGCGTGGTTCAGCACATAGCTGAGTTTGACCCTTTTTGGCCAGCAGGCTAGCACGGTAGCCATGTATTATTATAGTTTTTGTTTTTCTGTTGGTTTTTTATTTGTTTTTTTATACTGTGTACTGTGTTTTTTTTTTTTAATGTGTGTTTATTGCTTTAATTGTGTAGCCTGTTTTTTGGCCAAATAAAACTATTCTTATTCTTATTCTTTTTCTTATTCTTATTATTGACCGTCAAAGAAAAACCGTAGGAACTTAGAACCATCAAATCTACTGTACTTTGACGACCTCTGTGGTGCGGTGGGCGAAGGTCCGCCTGCGACGCAGGAGGCCATTCCCGCCTCGGGACAAATGTGCGTACAAACATTTGTCCCGTATTTGTTAGGGTGTTCTGTTCGTTTTCTATGTATAATAATAATAATAAGTGCGTATATCAGTTATCTTGTACCTACCCATAACACAAGCTCTGCTTACCTTACCATGGGGCTAGATAATGCTGTGTGAATTGTCCGGCATTATTTATTTATTTATTAACTTGTTTTACCTTTTCCAACTCGGTGAGAATAGCTTTCATAAGAGGCATCATGAGACCACAAATCAAGATGCTGGAGAACCACATAGAGAGGAACATAGTGATGAAGAACATGAAGAAACTTAATCTGAAACCAGAAATCGTTTCGTATTGCAAAGTCTTAATTCCGCAACAGGAACCGATCCTGCTATCACTGTACGCGCCGCCGCCGCCGCCGCGCCGCCGCCCCGCCCGCCACGCCTAACGAACGTGGGGCGCGGTATGTTTGGTATTGCCATGATAATGAATTTTCCCGCAATTTGAGAATAAAAACATTCAATCAAACTCAACATATCAGGGCACGCGGCAGCGTGACCAAGCCAAGTTCAAGCAAAGGAACGCGCCGAGTGTATCATTACACGAACCACTTGGTGCCACTTTTGACCCTTCTATAACTCAAAACCTCTTTAACGTAAACACATAAAACTACGTCTGTTTAATTATATCCATAAGGACATGTAGAAGCCCAAATTTCATGAAGCTAGCTCAAACGGTTACAAAGATATGAAGGTCGAAAAGTCGTAAAAATTCACATTGACTGACTGACATACATATAGTACCTAATTCTAACCTACTTCCAGATGACCTAGAAGGATGAAATTTGGAATCCAGCTCGGTAATTGTGTGTAAGCGTAGGAAAAAATCAAAAAATAAAAAAAAGTCAAAAAATAAGTGATGTTAGCAACGACGACCTTATGTCAGTGAAATAAGGTTTAAATTCGAATAGAATCCGCATTGCATAGAATAAGCAATAGTACTAACGTCTCCGATTGCGCAATAGAATACAGCGTAGTTGTTAGGGACCGGCAAATAAAAGATTCTGTTTTCGAAGTAACTACATATTTTTACTACCTCACACTAGATGCACAGTACACATATAGAACAGTATGGAAACTAAGCCTAGTTGATGAAATAAATACCTACGCTCCATTATAGTACTAGGGTTGTCACTTTTCTTGTTTTTGATATATATTTTTTATTAAGACGATTTTTTATTCTGTCAATAAATGAAATTGAAATAACTAGCTTACAAATGTGGTCTGGTATAATATAATAATATCTTCGTCTGGTCGAAGCGACGCGTGACCCGAGATCTGGCGAGTATGTTGCGCAGCGCATCAGCCAGCATTGCCATACAGCGTGGCAATGCAGCCAGCGTCTTGGGGACGCTTCCGACTGGTATTGATATGGATCAATTGAGCTATCTGTAGATTGTTTACAACAGTCTGCAGTTAGGTAAATTGTTTCAGTTGTAAATATTAGGTCTCACTCGTAAAATTTTCTTTGTTAGTAAAGTATTTGCTTACAAATACAATTTAAATAGGTCGCGGCGTCGCGAGTGAGCCGCGGTAGGACGTAAGCGTTTCGTGAGCTCGTCGGAGCGGGCGCACGCAGACATTGTAGCGCAGGCAGCGCGCGCGCAACGCTCATGAGCGGCTGCGAACCGTACCGCATTTCAAAATGCGAGTCGATAATTTATAGCAGCCGCCATCTTGGATTCACATTTTGACAGCAGTATCGGCTTCAGCACCCTCGAAAACCATGAAAATGACACCCATGACGGAAAAATTGATAATTTATGGCAGCCGCCATCTTGGATTCACATTTTGACAGCAGTATCGGCTTCAGCACCCTCGAAAACTATGAAAATGACACCCATGACGGAAAAATTGATAATTTAAGGCAGCCGCCATCTTGGATTCACATTTTGACAGCAGTATCGGCTTCAGCACCCTCGAAAACCATGAAAATGACACCCATGACGGAAAAATTGATAATTTATGGCAGCCGCCATCTTGGATTCACATTTTGACAGCAGTATCGGCTTCAGCACCCTCGAAAACCATGAAAATGACACCCATGACGGAAAAATTGATAATTTATGGCAGCCGCCATCTTGGATTCACATTTTGACAGCAGTATCGGCTTCAGCACCCTCGAAAACCATGAAAATGACACCCATGACGGAAAAATTGATAATTTATGGCAGCCGCCATCTTGGATTCACATTTTGATAGCAGTATCGGCTTCAGCACCCTCGAAAACCATGAAAATGACACCCATGACGGAAAAAATGATAATTTATGGCAGCCGCCATCTTGGATTCACATTTTGACAGCAGTATCGGCTTCAGCACCCTCGAAAACCATGAAAATGATACCCATGACGGAAAAATTGATAATTTATGGCAGCCGCCATCTTGGATTCACATTTTGACAGCAGTATCGGCTTCAGCACCCTCGAAAACCATAAAAACGATACCCATAACGCAAAATTTCATAATTTATTGCAGCCGCCATCTTATATTTACTAAACAGTGCTAGGTAGGTATGTAGCTTTAATAAATTATCGCCAAATTATTATTTCTTTACAATGAGTATGACGTCTCTATTTGTAAAATCTCATTGACTTTAAACATCCTCAAAACCGCCGCCATTCTCGATTTACATATAAGTTCACGAATTCATTATGTATGATCGATCACACGGACTCATTAATCTATAACAATCATAATAATAAATTATTCTTATTCAAAATCTCTTATTTAAAATACGACAGCTCCGGTTTTGATGAAGCCGAGTTCATACAGCCGTATGCAACGCAATATCTGTAGCGGGTCATTTTTCCCTTTCACGCGACCGCACGCCTAGACGCGACAACCGCTACTGACCATCCCCGAGTATCACCCAGAAGCCGTGTCGATGTGCATGTTTGTGTGAGTGTGCCGTTTCGAGTGTTTGTTCCTAGTTTCCGTACTGTATATACTTATACTGAGCTAGATGTCACTAGTGTAGGGGACGTACTAAGACTTATTTTATTCACAAAATTAATTTTCCAGCAAAAATAACTGTTTTGGTTAATTGTTGTCGGTTGGTTGCCATATCATTTTCTATGGTTGCAAAATGCTTAAAACGAATACCTATATATTTTTCAGCTATTCATTTAATCAGAAGAATAATATGATTATCAGTATTATCAGCAAGAACAAATATTCGTATATTTCGTCGGAGTCCAGTCTTGTCTATTAATTTTTGTGATCCATTGCTGTCTTACATTATCTTGAGATGGAAATCTAGAACATACCCAATTTAAAATTGCAATAATAGGTGGGCTTCAATTTCATTAAATTTACTAAACAATTACTATTATAGTAGTTGTCTCACGGAGGGAAAGTACTTTCAATATAGAATATTTATTATAAAACATTCCATAGGTGCATTCCAGACATGCTATGTTTCAACATAGCCGTGGGACCTTAGAATAACTAGGCTTAGAACCGCAGTAGGCGCACGCGAAGTGACGCAATTTCAAGTTAGCCTTTAAAGGCTACGTACATCGCTCGACACGTCAGTGCTCAAGGTCAAGACATACTGGGAAGAGCTCCGTATTTTTTTAAGAATAATGACTTATTGTGCAGTGAAAGGGTGTAACAACTCTTCTCATAATAATCAGAAACAACAGAAGATTCCATTTCACGGGTATATACAACCTGGCATCTCATATTCTTGAGTAAAACATTGGTATAAGCACAAAAATAAATCGTAAACATAACAGACGCTATTACATAAAAATGTTGCTAGCTATTAGAAAAATTATTTTCCCCCATAGGTACTTATTTGTTTAATCTATTTGTACTTTACACTTGTAGGACTTTTATTTGCCAGATATAATTAGGGTTACCTACTAACTTACCTAGATTTTTAAGTGAAATATGTACCTATGTTCTATTAGGCTTGGTATAAATAATCAAAAACTTTTGTTTTATTTTCACGGGCAAGGAAATAGATTGTTACAGACTGTCCGGATGTTGATGTAGTCGGAGCGTTAAATATAAAAATTTCATTGGTTTCATTAGACGATGAACCCTAGTTTTATTAATGTCTTTATATTCGTTCTTAGATTTACTTCTGATCCGACTTCAGTTCAATTCTTTATTAACACTTTGACTGCGGTTTTTTTTCGACGACTGCGATTTTTTTTTTACCTAAAAAATTCGTGCTGCCGCTCTACACAGCGGTTGTGTTGCGCCGCACATGCGTTTCGTTCGAAAAATATTACAGCTCTGCTGAGTCACAAAGATCTGTATTTTCTTAGCCGCTGCGCTAGTGTGGATTTTCGCAGATTAGTCACTTGTAGAAAACTCATACCGTGCGTTTTCAGCACTCAAAGTGTTAATAAGAATATTCATGTTGTTTTTTTTATTTTATTTATTTTTATTCATTAACAAAATAATACGTACATATGTAGGGTAACAAAAAAAAAACATAACGAAATAACACGAAAAATAAAATAGACTGTTGCTTCCCGATTGGTTTGGAAACTTAGACGGAATTGCAAAGAAAAATTTTGCAAGCCAACTAAATACACTAAGATGATTAATGTTCTATACATTTTGAAGAAAATGACAAGCATATCACGAAAGGTGGTTTATGCAAATTACGAGAGGGTGCTATCCCAACAAAGGTATGAAAATGTTTCAGCCATAATATTTATTTCTATCTATTTAACTAATTCGCTAACTCAACACTCCCCTGTATGTAAACACCCATAGAGTATATAATATTTACAGGAAGTTTTCTGTTAATGAAATATCATCTAAGTAACAGAAAAGTGATAAATATGATAATCATTTACTCCGTACAAAATGTTACAATTTCCCTACCTTATGGAGAAAATGTTAATAGCTTGCAACATTATTTGTGCACTTGTGTGCGTGTCGGCTCTTGTAATGACGTGCCGCTTACGCACACATTGCTTGTTTTTTGGCTTCAACTTAGAGCGGAATGTTTTGTGAAATTATCACTCTATGTCTTATTACTCTGAGCGTGGGACATTCAGTTAATATAATAGTAATAATTGGATTCTAAATACGGCCCTGGCCCTGTTTTTCTTTATAAGTTAATGGTTGACGATAGATGGCGGCTTGTTTAAAAATGACTATAAAAACTAAAAAATTAAAATTTTGGCGACTAAAAAGTCTTTAGGAACTTAAGTTGAAGTAATTTCAGTACATATGATTATTAAAATATATTAACACTGAGCCCTACGTACCTATAAATGTTTATTTCCCATGATACAAAGTATCGCCATCTATTGTCAAGTAGAATTATATTTGGAAACGCCGAGTCGCAATGGAAATGTTCGAGAACTTTTAAAATATGATGCGGTATTCAGAAAAATCCAAAAAGAATTATATTGGTCAGTTGTGTAGTTGAACAAATTTCAGTACATTTGATTATTAAAATATATTATTACTGAGCCCTACGTAGGTTTATTTCCCATGATACAAAGTGTCGCCATCTATTGTCAAGTAGAATTATATTTGGAAACGCCGAGTCAATACCTGCCTAGTTTTCTTTACAAAAAGTAATGATATCCCACCAAAAACATAAATGTAAAATAGGAGAGCCAAGTTCAATGCAAAAATTATGATAGGCTGTGGGCTTCGCGGCAAAAAGAATTGATATCTGAATGAGTGCCAAGTCAAATCTATGTAGGTTAGATTTGACTTGGCCAGTTTTTATCAGAATTAAAACGTTGAATAACTTTATAAAATGACTGATGTAATGAAAACTGGCCAAGTCAAATCTAACCTACATAGATTTGACTTGGCACTCATTCAGATATCAATTCTTTTTGCCGCGAAGCCCACAGCCTATCATAATTTTTGCATTGAACTTGGCTCTCCTATTTTACATTTATGTTTTTGGTGGGATTAATACTCACTGAGATGCTGATTAAATTAAACTAATAATAAGTTAACATTATACGATCCAATTGATGATAACATCTTTAATTTATAAAATTATAACTTGAACTTTAGTTACTAAATTAATAATAAAAAAGTTCAAAGTATTTCTTAGTAAACTATAGTTTGACCGAAACCGCTGTACCGCTCCTTAGGAAAGTGCGGCGAGGTGGGGGGCGAGGAAAAAAGAGCAAGAGTACGCGTTGACGCCCCCCCCCCCCCCCCCCATCTCGCCGCTCGCATACCTCAGGCGCGGTACAGCGGTCAAAAAACTATACCTGTAATGTGAACATCCAAATATAAGCAGAATATGTAGAGCCAAACGTCTGTGGAGCTGGCTGCGTTCTATCCCGATTATAATGATCTGAACTCCTGCGCAGTCAAGGAAATCGCTTCGTAAGCACATCTGTTTATAATGTTCAAAAGGTGAAAAGAAAATATTAAAAGAGGGTGCTAAGGTTAAGAGTACCTAAGAGTTACAACCGCACGCTAGAAGTTAGGACTTTTGTCTATTAAAGTTACTTGAGCCGTTTTGATTTTTTTACTAGCGTAACCGATCTAGGCGTGACGGTAAAGTTTCGTCAATTTCGTTTTCATAGAAAGTGTGAAAGTTTTCACTTTAATAAAAGAAGAAAGAGAAAAATAACTAAAGTAAGGGTTTTATACCAACTTCGCCAATAAAATTGTGTCCTGTAGCGCTCATTACAGATGAATAAGCTATTGGGACCAGAGCTGCAATGGCTGGATGCATCGCATCACTTATCCAGTAGACTGAAGCGAGTACAAAAACGTAAAAACATTTGTAAGCCTGGAAAATTGCATATTATAAAATTATAAAAATATTATCAACTGAAGATTTTCAAGAAAGGAAAATTATGAAGCTGTGAATCAGTTAGAAGAGTTATCTAAAGAATATCATTGTAAATAGATGTACATACCTTTGTATTGACAATATCATTTCCAATAAAAGCAATAGGCATTAAAACAAATGGTGCTAGAATTATTATAAAACTTCTCCAATAAAGTTTGAAAAATAACCGAAATCTATCACGATTTGTAACGATGACTAGGTTGGTTTCTCTGAAAAATACAATACGTTGAATAGGTATATATGTAGGAAATATTGAGGTTAAATCTTGAGATAGATAACCCGCTCGATCCGATAGTTAAACGATATTATCGTAAGGGTAGAGTAGAAGTGGAAGGCATAGAAAGGGATGCACTGGCACCACCGGATGGGAGAAAATTGTATATTTGAGAGCTTATAACCAGTTGTTAGTGGGTAATTTACCTAAACAAAATGAGATTTCACATTAACTACCATCCCATCTAATTAGATTCTAAATTAGATAGGTAGGTATGCATAGGCGCAAATAGACACTTACGATGTGTCCGAAAGTTCTGAATCAATCATCATTTCTCCATTTGATAATGGAACTTTTGTATTTGTTTGTAGAATCGTTCGGATTTCCGCAGTTTATAATATCATTTTTTAAATCTAGGCGGTTGCCGTGCACGAGGTCTTTTCAGCGATAGCGAGTTTTGATTCTAGACCAAACTTTGGAACCCGTAAAGAATCTACTATAATAGAAATCTGTAAAGATGCGCTGGCCTCCCCAATTACTTTGATTGCTGCTGTCATCTGCTGTCATTGTGACTTTTTTATTTTCATTCAATTTGAATGATCTAATTCAGCTCTCCTCTGAGCGAGCAGCAGCACTTCATTAATTTCATTCAGCAGTTGTCATAAATTCGTGATCGAGGTTGGGTGTGTGTTTCGTTTTCTCGTATATATTTACGATTACATTGGTAATTACTCGCGAAAAAATGCCCGCGGAGTTAGAATTTGATTATATCCAGGCGACGGCGTCTATGGATAATTTTTCACAAGATTATATAAACGAATTACATGCATGGACCGCCACATTAGACAAATCAAAATACGTTCCAAAAGATCTTACCGACAAACAATTACTGTTATTTTACAATGCTTGCTATGGAGATATGGAGAAAGTGAAGATATGTATTGAGAAGTATTATTCGTGTCGGAAGAATGCGCCAGAGTTTTTTGAAAACCGCTACTTGAGCCAGGAAGATGTGAAAAAATCGACCGAAGCCCTGTAAGTGTTTACCGCATTATTTAGCACCTATCAGAGCATTAGTACCTATTTCGAGCGTAGCTACTAACTACAGATAACAGTTGCAAAAATAATGAACGATGTAGGTACCTACAGTATGTATAATTTTTATAAGTACATGATGTACCACTTCATATACCTTAGGAAAATTATTTCAAAGTACTGGAATGTACTACAGTCACATAAAGTATTCAGTAAGGTACAGGTAAAAACCCATTATCTTATTGCAACTATAGGTAAGCAAGGCTCAGTACTTATAAAATCAAACTTTTTGCTTGCCCATATGGAATGGCACCTCAAGGATCTCTTTGCCTCAAGGATACTTGTATGCATACTGCTTGCAACATATCAGACTCATTCTCTCTCATTATAGTTAATAAATAAATAATGCTGGATAATTCAAACAACATCGTCTAGTCCAAAGCTAAGTAAAGTGTGTTATAGGTACTAGAAAATTGATATACATAATACAATATATATAACATAGATAAATATTCATTATTATACATAGAAAACAACCAAAACATTCAAAACAAATATCTGCAGATCATACAAACATTTGTTCGAAGGCAGGAATCAAACATTCACACCGCTCCATTGACTTCATGTGGCACCTCCTCTTGACGTCTATGGTGGGGTGAATTAAAAGTAATAAAATAAAAATGAGGGTCTGGTCAAAGCAATGTGTTACCCAACAGCCGTTAAGTATCTGGCCTAGTGCATCACCGTTTCCATACAGCAGAGTAATGCAGCCAGCTACTCTAACTAATGCCGACTGATATTAATATGAGTCAGTTGAACTACCCATAGATTATTTTCAAATGAAAATGAAAAGTTTTTATTTCTTTAAGCTTACAAATAAGCACTTAGACAGGTCATATTTTATACTATTAAATTATTTTATAGTTTACTTCAATTTCTTCAACAGTCTGCAGTTCAACTGCTTCAAATGTTTATACTAGTTCTAATTTGTTTCTATCCATCATCATCAGCCTATGATAGTCTACTGCTGGACATAGGCCTCCCACAATGAGCGCCATAGCGCCCTGCCTTCAGCTTGCCGCCTCCAGCATCTACCTGCAGTCTTTCGCAGGTCATCATCCCACCTTGTCAGTCTGTTTCTTTTATTTGATTGTAACTTTAATTTTTATCAAGATTAGTACTATTCTGTTATACAGTTACTACTTGTTAGTACTTTTAGTACACAAGATGACCTAGGTACTACTTACAAAGGTCATGTGATTAATTGCAAAGTCATTGCATTCATTTTGCATAATTTATATTTATGCATTATTGGTAAGTACATTAAAGTAGATGGCATTATCATAATCATGATATTTACTCATTATTATTAACAGTCTTGTCATTTATACATTCTAGGGTGTAGGTAAAATAATCATGTGGTTATATTAATAGTACTTTATTTAATTCTAATAGTTTTTATTACATCTACTAGAATCAAGAACTGTAAGAATTAAATTCAAAGATCGAAGGGAGGCACTGATGATTGAACGTAATTTAAATAGATTTGATTTAGGCACATTTATTAACATTTTAGCGGAACCAGATTCAGCAGCGGCTGTCTCATAATTAAAAATTTTTATGCATCAGTGACTCCCTTTAGCCACAATTTATATGTTTTTATTTTGCTGTTACTTTTGTTTTGTTTGTTAGTTATAAGTTTAGGTTATGATAGGACTGGCATACTTTACGAAGTAAAAGTCCTTAAAAATAAATATGATTAAAAAAAAAAAAAAGAACTGTAAGAAGTCGTTGTATGTGGATATGGTCTATTAAAAGGATGAATATTTCTCAGCTTTTAGTATATTTTTTGACACAAATGACTTTTAGTACAGTACAGATTAATAATACAAATAAATATTGCTGGACAATTCACACAGCATCGTCTAATCTAGCTCCAAGCTAAGCAGAGCTTGTGTTATAGCTTCTATGACTGATATAGAAATTACAATACATGAAACAGATAGATTAACTTTCTTATCAAATAATTTTCGGTTACTAGATGACTGATATTCGTAGGTACTTATTAACGACCGATGTGGCGTGGTGGGCGAAGGTCCACCTGCGACGCAGTAGGTTGCGGGTTCGATTCCCGCCTCGGCACAATTGTGTGTACGATCTGCAGATATTTGTTCCGGATGTTCTGGTCGTTTTCTATGTATAATAAAAAAATATCTATCTATGTAATGTATTATGTATATCAGTCATCTAGTAGTACCCATAACACAAGCACTGCTTAGCTTGGGGCTAGATGATGCTGTGTGAATTGTCCATCATTAATCATTTATTTATTTATTATTACGCTGCCAAAAGCGAACCTGCGGGTAAAGGCTAGTATAACGATAAAATGCTTTTCTTTCATCACCTACGTATTTATGAAACTCAAATCTTAATCTAATTTATTACTTAATTAAGTTGATCTTGATAATATTCTTTGTGACTTAAAATACAACAGTTTTACTCGGATTCAAAAACATATATATTTTTTGTATACAAAGGGATGATATAACGCAAGGAATATTAGTTTTTTTTATATTGTCTAGTATACTTATATAAATGTTAAATACACTAGAGTATAATTACAATCTAGCCATAGAATTGGCTAATGGGTAATTTAGTTCTAACTTATTTTTATATCAACATATTACTAAGAACGTGTCCATTGGCACTTTTCTTATTGTCTCTATACTTAAGGTGAAGACGCTTTGTTCATGTGTTCTTTAAGATAGCACTTCTGCACATACACTAATTATCACTACACTAACTCAAAAGGTTTTGTTCTTTTGAGCCTTCTCACTATGTCCGTGTTGTCGAGGAGCTGGATCGCCTCGACGTTCACATGATGATGAAGCCTTTGTTCGTGAGCCTCTGCGTATTTTTTTATGACTGTGTCGACAAATTCAATGTTTAGGTCCCGATGAATATCGTCATTTCTTACGTACCAAGGAGCATTAACAATTGACCTGAGTACTTTGTTCTGGAATCTTTGTATGATTGCTACGTTTGTCTTTTTGGTGCAGCCCCAGAGCTGTATACCATAAGTCCAAATTGGCATAAGGACTTGTTTATATAAAAGGAGTTTATTGTGTACTGCTAAAGTAGAATTTCTCCCAATCAGCCAGTACATCTTTTTGTAGCGAATCTCTAGCTCTTCTTTTTTCTCAGGAATATTAGTGAAAAATATTTAACTACATTGCATTGGTATCATCAAAGCACAGAAGCAAACTCGAAAAAAAAATTGGTTTTGAAAGCTTTTATTCATCGTTTAATTAATCTCTTGTTCGTTTTCGAATTCAAATTTAAATATTTTCCGCTGCACATGTGAGATTATGCGTTAAAAAGTAAAAGTTTATGTTTTAGTAATTACTAGTACCTTGCTGTTTTCCATAAATGATTATCTCAATGATGTTAATGCTTGGCCAGATGTCGCTCAGTTTCGCACCAACAATAGTATGTAAGTAATTTGTTGTTGTGCATAGCTTTACTTAAATATTGACATGTATCGAATCATATTATATTTAGATTTTTTTTGCATGCTAGTGGTTTCTTTTCACTTCTTCCACTAGTGGACAAAAAATTGAAGTGAATAGTAAAATAATTTTATTTGATAATAATTTATATATAAAATATGACTTGTCTATGTGCTTATTTTGTAAGCCTAAAGAAATAAATGATTTTTTACTTTACTTTTCTGTTACTGATAAGTTTTCATTCATAAATGTCTTTGTTGACATAAAATATCTTGGGTTTTAAATCGAAGTATACATACATCTTGGCTAAGAATGCGCCAATCAAGACTTTAAATATATAACCTTCTCTTGTCCTTAGTTTAAACATATTTGAAACGGTTTTGTAATAATTAACCTTAGCGACTATAAAAGTTACAACACACTGTTTTAATAAATTTATGCAGGTTTATTAACTGCAGGAACTTACCTACTATATATATTACTAGCTGCGCCCTGCGGTTTCACCCGCGTGGTGATAGATATTCTGGATATTATAAAATATATCTTTATAAATTGTAGCTTATGTGTTATTCTGATGTATAAGCTATATTATTGTAAAGTTTCATTAAAATCCATTGAGTAGTTTTTACGTGAAAGAGTAACAACATCCATCCATACTTACAAACTTTCGCGATTATAATATTAGTAGGATTAATGTGTGAATTATGTATGTATATGATACAATGAAAAATACATAAATGTACTGTACGTACACTTAACAATATAATTAAAAATAGCTGTCTACAATACCAAGTATATTATAACCTTATTTTACTTACAATTAATGGCATGATTGTCAAAGCATAACTTAAATTAATAATAGATATTGTGAAAAATATTAAATCAGATTTTTAATAAATAAATAATAAATAATGCTGGACAATTCACACAGCATTATCTAGCCCCATGGTAAGCAGAGCTTGTGTTATGGGTACTAGATAACTGATATACATAATACAATACATTGCATAGATAGATATTTTTTATTATACATAGAAAACGACCAGAGCACCCGGAACAAATATCTGCAGATCGTACACACAATTGTTCCGAGACGGGAATCGAACCCGCAACCTCCTGTATCGCAAGCGGACCTGCGCCCACCGCGCCACATCGGTCGTCCGTAATAAGACAGTTTGAATTCGATATCTTTGAGATTAAAGTCTCACACGAAACAGACTTCAAATTCTGTACGATATTTGGATAGGGGAGCTCATGGACTTGAGTGAAACGACCGCTGGTTGTTTGCACACTGTTTATTGCACTCAGGTGACGCGGGCTTGTGCAGGCAAGGCACGCACACATCCGTAGACGCTTACTACTACATACGTAACAAATTCTTTATAACTTATACCAAAAGTTCATTAAGTTATTTAGGGGCATATTACACTATCATTTATCTCGGATCATAGATCTATGAGTCAATGATATTGGATCATGTAATATAGGACTATGATTCATTTTCTCCTTGATCATAGATTTTTGACATTTGCTGAGAGATTGGATCCAAGACGGTCATAGAAACAGGTGTTGCCAGTTATTTTTAATTTTTTTCTACTAGGTATTTAAAAGCAAATATAAAAAAAAGAGTTTTCAATTTCTTGTTCGTTAATATGTTTCAAATAATGTAATGTAGTTCTTTTTCTAATTATATACTTGCATAATCTTACTGAAAGAACAAAAAACAAGCCATACTAGAAATTACGATGTCTTTTGGCAAATCGAATTCTCTGAGATCTGGTAACCCTGACGTCAATACCTGACATCTGTCACTGTCATTGCAACCACTTATGACGTAAAATAGGATCAAACAACTTTTATAGTGTAATACACAGATATAACTCAAATAGTAAATTATCTTGGATCAAATATATGATCATTTAAATGATCCGAGATAAATGATAGTGTAATATGCCCCTTAGAATACTAATCAAAATAATGATTACAACGATTGATGAAGGTGGAGGAAAACCGCTTAGGGCGTGTGGCCGCAATATCTATCAAGTAGGGATTAAATGCATTTCTTTCTATTAGAGTAGAACTTTTTTAAAACTTTTGAAACTATCATGGTTATTAACACTAAAGTCATATAAAACCGATCTACCCTAATTTTTTGTCTTTTGCTACAAAACAGGTAACTTTTGGTAGTGGTAACGTTCGTAGCAAAAGACAAAAAAGGAGGGTAGTTCGGTATGTCTGCCCATAAAAACTTACTCGCAGTCGCAGTGCCTTAAGTTATTCCATATTATTGACGACCGATGTGGCGCGGTGGGCGAAGGTCCGCCTGCGACGCAGGAGGTTGCGGGTTCGATTCCCGCCTCGGAACAATTGTGTGTACGATCTGCAGATATTTGTTCCGGGTGTTCTGGTCGTTTTCTATGTATAATAAAAAATATCTATCTATGTAATATATAGTATTATGTATATCAGTTATCTAGTACCCATAACACAAGCTCTGCTTACCATGGGGTTAGATAATGCTGTGTGAATTGTCCAGCATTATTTATTTATTTATTCCGTGATCATGGCGCATGAAACTGTGCCGAAATAATTATTGGATAACTCAAAAATCAAATCATGGTAAATATCCCGTTTTAAATGACTTTAGTAGAACTTTTTTAATAAAGAAGATACAATCAAAAAAAAAAAGAAATTAGAACTAGTATTTACAATTGAAACAATTGAGCTAACTGCAGACTGTAGCAAAGAATCTACAGATAGCTCAACTGATCCATATCAATACCAGTCGGCGCGTGTCCCCACGACGCTGGCTGCATTGCCCCGCTGTATGGCAGGCAATGCTGATGCGTTGCGCCAGATACTCACCAGCTCTCGGGTCACGCGTCGCTTCGACCAGACGCTCAGATACTTTCTAGTGGAGAAGTATTTTTAAGTTGGAAATGGAATCTTTGGTACTAGCGGAAATCTATGTGTCAAATGGTTTATAAACATCACTCTATCTATTAAAAAACTGCATCAACATCCGTTGCGTAGTTTTAAAGATCTAAGCATACATAAGGACAGACAGACAGTGGGAAGCGACTTTGTTTCATACTATGTAGTGATCATTATTCTGTTTCCCGCAGGGAGTTCTCCTTCCTGCCAGGCAAGTCAGTGGAAGGCTACGACGTGATCTTCCACCGCCTCCACGACCTGGATCCTGCCAAGTACTTCCTGGACGTGGGGGTCAAGCTACTCTTCATGACTGTTGGTAAGTCTCAGCTTGGAAGTGGCAATAACTTCACCTAGAATCTATGCATTATTGAGGATTTCAGATTTCAACCTGGGCCATCCAGCGTCTAATAAAACGTAGTGTTTATACACTCATCTGTTATTCAATTGAACTATATATGAAATAAAAGCTTTTTCCCCCTAACTTACAATACTAGATTGCCTATCCAAAAGTTTGGCATGACTAAGGTTGTCTGGTTCTTAGATGTTAGGTTTAGTACGACTGTGAAGAGAGATAAGGAAGAGTTACGTGTTATCTTCATGCAAGAGACAGGCTCTTAGACCAATAGGTATCCAATATTTAAGGCACCCTAACAAGTAAATACATTTTATGAACCAACATGCTTGACCGTTCGTCAGTATGTAAAAATATTTGAGAGAGAATGACGTGCAATAACTTAACATTTACTAAAGTTTATCGACTAAATGGTTAAAAAGTATATGAAATACAATTGTTGTTAGAATCAAACTGATGGAACCCTGTTCGTGATCCTACGCGGGTTGTATTACTACGTATTTGTTTATCCTTTGTCTTATTTACATTCTTCACATTTCCACGACGTCTTTTCTCTGTATCAACAAATTTCTTTCCGGCCCTGGTGGGGGCACAGAGAGGGGCCTCGAGGCTTGGCCTCATTACCCCGGCGTGAACTCGAGGGGTGACGACCCCTCGGTCCTTGGGTTTTATGGGAATAGCTTTTTTTCCCCTTCTCAATGTTTTCTTTTTTTTTTGGCTGCATTTGGTTTGTGTATATACTTTTTTTGTGTTTTTTCTTTCTTTTTTTTCCTTTTTTTTAATAAACCCAAGGACTATGGTGGTTCCGCAGCGATCAGGTCCCGCGGAAGGGGTCGCCATCGGCGGTCGTCTTCCTGGGGCCGGGGCTGGGGCGGCGCGATGTTGTGGAGGTGCTCGTGGTGCCCGTTGTCGGCGCGATCGTACATTCGACGCGCCGTCTGCACGACGAATTCCTCCACGGATTGGATCTGCAGGTCGCGGGCGATGACATCGTTCCTGACGTAGCGCCCCGCGCCCGTGCAGATCCTGAGGGACACTTTTTTTCTCTGTATAAAGAAGGTCCACATTGGGCTCTAGAGCACAGCTGCTCTAGAGCACAGCAGGCTCAGATGTTGACGTCACATACCCCGGGTATGTGACGTCAACATCTGAGCCTTGTAATATTTTATTTAACTTCTTATGTATGCCAGTTTGTGTAACGTTAGCTCGAGGCTTGTCAGTCTGTTTGTTTAGGTCAAATCTTGTAACGCAATGTTTCTTCTGGACAGTTCACACAGCGTCATATTCAAAGTATCCTCACAGACACTAATATTGATGTATGTATGGATGTTTGTTACCTCTTCGCGCCAAAACTTCTGAATGTTTTGACCTGAAATTTTCCTTACATCTTGCATATTTTCCATACATGGTCGTTTTCTATGTATAGTAAAAAATATATATGTATGTAATGTATTGTATATCAGTTACCTATCTGGTACCCATAACACAAGCTCTGCTTAGCTTGGGGCTAGATGATGCGGTGGGAATTGTCCAGCATTATTTTTATTTATTTAAACAGGTCAGTTCTAGGCCTGGAAAACATACTTTTTATCCCATAAATCTGCTCCCGTGGGATAGAAATAACCTTCAATCTTTTCCAAAAATAACAATGCGTTCGAAGCCGCGGGCAGAAACTAGTATTGTATATTTATACAATA
Source organism: Eupithecia abbreviata (assembly GCA_943735965.1). Classification (NCBI taxonomy): domain Eukaryota; kingdom Metazoa; phylum Arthropoda; class Insecta; order Lepidoptera; family Geometridae; genus Eupithecia; species Eupithecia abbreviata. The sequence continues at coordinate 1,531,235 of OX030995.1, forward strand.
CTAGTTCAAGAAATCCAACATTTTGCAAAATTTAGAGCCATTCAATATCTATGAAACATACGTACGCAGACAAAAGGTATCTCCTTATGTTTGGCCCTGAAACCTATTCGCATTATTACGATTGAATGAGCACTTAGTGAACCATTCTGTGAAAATTGAATGAAAATGACTGCTAGTCTACTTTATTACATCAAGATTCTACGTGAAAATAAGTAAGCAAGACTCTCATCAAAAGCTAAACTTGGGTTGAAATACTTAATTAAACCCCTGCCAATGTATCTTAGGTCTCCACGCGTAGTCAATATCGTCTAGGGAAAACTCACGCCTTTCGAGTTATATTAAAATTTTGAATCTTGTACCTATGCATGCATAATACGCATGCACTATTGCGTGACGCATGACGTGGCAAGCGCCGTATGGGAGAGGGAGGAAAATTGGGAAAATGGGTCACGTCACCTAAATACTGACGACCGATGTAACGCGGTGGGCGAAGGTCCGCCTGCAACGCAGGAGGTTGCGGGTTCGATTCCCGCCTCGGAACAATTGTGTGTACGATCTGCAGATATTTGTACCGGGTGTTCTGGTCGTTTTCTATGTATAATAAAAAATATCTATCTATGTAATATATAGTATTATGTATATCAGTTATCTAGTACCCATAACACAAGCTCTGCTTACCATGGGGCTAGATAATGCTGTGTGAATTGTCCAGTATTATTTATTTACTCATTGCAAAATACTGCCGCACAAGGACAAAGTTGGTATGAGAACATCGAGATTGCCTATCTAATATCTGCTTTTTGGTTAGGATGCGGGCTTCATTTAGAAACCTTTCATCATATTATAGCCCTTTATGGACTATACAGGGTGCTACGTAACATTTGTACTACGCCGAAAAGGGATGATTCTGGACCCTGAGGTAATCAACGACTCCTCACAAGACTTTTCTCCAACTCGTGGTTTCGGATTTGGCCATAACCGCCCTTCTTAAAAAACCACATTACATATATTAAATTACTCCGAAACTCCGACCGATTATTATTTATTTTTATTTATTTATTTATTCAGATAATAACATCATAACAGGTTTTTTTATTAAGCCCTAAGGCGATGTGTGATTATGAAATTTTGTGTGTCAGTAGGTTCTGAGAATAGGACGTAAACTATTTTTCATACCCCTCATATTTTTTAAATTGCCACGCGAGAGACACCGCGGGGCACAGCTATTTTTTTATGTAAAAAAAATAAGATATTTTTCTTTTCGCTTATGTATATCACATTTTCGTTACATCCTGTGTCTAGGAAATAGTAAATATCTAGAAGAATAAATCCGCAAACACGAGTTTATTTATTTAGCTAGTCGTGTTTACTATGTAAGTTACTTAGCAAGGTCGACCGCTCGCAGATAACCATAAACAGGTACTTATCGCTATTGAACCAGTACCTACGACAAAAATGACAGAAAAAATATTTGATTGAACCGTTCAAGAATATTGTGTGACTTTGAACTATAGTAGGTATAAGTATAACACAACACATATATATATATGTGTTGTACTTCACTGTGCTATACTTCATCATCATCATCATAAGCCTATAGCAGTCCACTGCTGGACATAGGCCTCCCCCAATGAGCGCCATAGCGCCCTTTCTTCAGCTTGCCGCATCCAGCAACTACCTGCAGTCTTTCGCAGGTCGTCATCCCACCTGGTCGGAGGGCGTCCTACACTACGTTTACCCAGTCGTGGTCTCCACTCAAGAACACGTTTGCCCCAGCGGCCGTCGGTTCTTCGCGAGATATGGCCGGCCCTTTGCCACTTCAGCTTGCTAATTCTTTGAGCTATGTCGATAACCTTGGTTCTCTGTCGGATGTATTCGTTACGAATCCTATCCTTCAGAGAAACTCCGAGCATAGCTCTTTCCATAGCTCGCTGAGCGACTTTGAACTGGTGGACCAGCCCTATCGTGAGTGTCCACGTCTCAGCTCCGTAGGTCATAACGGGTAGGACGCACTGATTGAAAACTTTTGTTTTCAAGCATTACGGTATGGATGACGTGAAGACTTGACGTAGTTTCCCAAATGCTGTCCAGCCTAGCTGGATCCTCCTTTTGGCCTCCTTCAGTTCAGTTCCTCAAGCGACTCCGCCATTACGACTGTCATCAGCGAATCGCAGGTGTGAGATGTACTCGACGTTTATATTAATGCCCTTTCCTTTCCAGTCCAGCAACCTAAACATATCTTCCAATGCGCACGTGAACAGTTTCGGGGATATGACATCCCCTGCCCCACTCCTTTGCGCAATTGGATGGGTTTCGACTTGTACTTGGACACTCATGGTGGCGGCCTCGTAGAGACATCTCAGCACCTGGATATAACGATAGTCTACTTGGCATCGCTGTAAGTAATCCAGAATAGCCTAGGTTTCGACGGAGTCAAATGCCTTCTCATAGTCCACAAAAGCCAGACACAGGGGCTGATTATACTCTTCGGACTTCTGTATAATCTGCCTCACTGTGTGTATGTGGTCTATGGTGCCATATTCTCCGCGGAACCCAGCCTGTTCTGGTGACTGGAACTCGTCGAGTCTCCTGGCGAGACGGTTTGTGACCACTCGTGAGAACAGCTTATAGACGTGGCTCAAGAGTGAGATGGGTCTGTAATTCTTAAGAAGGGTTTTATCTCCCTTCTTAAAAAAGAACACCACCAAACTCCCGCTCCACGCCTTTGGAGTGGGACGAAAGAGGCTAAATAAAAAAAAACTGTCTAATGCCAAGCATTGATTTTATTTCTTAGATTTAGGTTAACATAACATAAAAATCACGTATTGCTATTTTAACGTTAATATTATAATCTCACGTAGATATTCCTAAGGTATAATAACATAGGAAGTTAGGTTACCTTGATATCACACGTATTCAATAAAATACGTTATTTTTTGTAAATAAAAGTAAACCATGTTATTCCAAGTCTCTGACATAGGCCCTATGTTATTCGAAGATTTGAAAGTCCAGATAATCGTGCGAAATTTCGGCCCGATACACCCAGCAGCTTTGGCTTTGTCTCGTGACAACTTCAACTTCTTGCTAGATGGCTCTGCGTCTGGATTGACGCAATTTTGCCAATGTCCGTCTCATGATAGCATCGCAAGCTTTCTGAGACAAACTGTGACGTATCGGTACGGTCGCGTTTTTTAAAATTAGTAAATGTTAAATTAGGTCGGGAGTTCGATTCCCGCGCGAAAAATATCTGTCTATGTTTGATTGTATTAATACCCATATCTGTAGATAATTCTTCACTTATCCTTCACTCAAACTCGTCTGAAATGCCGAGCAATATACTCAAGTTCGGTATGTAGGCTTCATTGTCATAAATAAATAAATAAAATAAATAATGCTGGACAATTCACACAGCATTATCTAGCCCCATGGTAAACAGAGCTTGTGTTATGGGTACTAGATAACTGATATACATAATACAATACATTACATGATAGATATTTTTTATTATACATAGAAAACGACCAATAAGAGGAACATTATTATAAGTGATTTAAGGTAGGTCGAGGTTGAGATGACAGTTCATTTCTTCACCTGTATGGGAACATCTTCGAAGTTTAGTTCGAGTGAAGGGATTTTTTACGATCAAGCATACCGAAACGCGTTTGGAGTTTGAGTAGAGGTTGAATCGTGGTCGAGATACGACTAAGAATACGGGGGATATAAAGCAAGGGGTAAAAAGTATATCAGTGTTATGGGTAATAGACCCATAACACTGGCTCTGCTTAGTTTGGAGCTAGATGATGTTTTGGGGATTGTCCAGAATTGTTTATTTATGTCGATAAGATCATCAGTATTCTGAGGGAGGAAATTCTAGAAAATTGCCTGCTATAACTTCTTGTATTAAAAAAAAAAAAACATCATAAAAATACTCTTGAAAACGTGTAAACAATTCAAAACATTATTGACCACCAATTAAATAAAAGAATTTATTTTAATGTATGTTAAAGTAACTGAGCAATTAAAAGCAAATCGATGATAAATAGTAATACTATAATTTAATGTCTATGATTGCCTTCCATTTTATATACCCGTTCCAATAGGCTGACATACTACCATAGACAATCTCAACATAAATATGTTCTAGTTTGAAACTTTAATATATAAAAGTGCTTTGATTTTTCAGACTACGGAAAGAAGTGCTATGATCGGCTGTTATGTTTTTTTTTGCGAATGTTCCACGATTTTTCCGTCATTTGTAGACCGATTTTCATGAAAGAATCATGGTCTATGTAAAAATAATGTTCCCGGAGTGGTTCGATACAGAATTTGTTCCCAAGGGAGTACTTTTGTCTGTAAAATAGGTGATTAAAAGAACCTAACAAGTGAAGTTCAGTCGCTATTATATAGATTCCATTAGTAGAAGATATAAGAACCCACCCAGCTCAAGTTTTTGCTTGTTATCCTCTAAAAAGAATGAGGCTCTGCCATCGAAGTAGGGATGGGAAGGCATTTTAGTGTTGTGCATCGATTTAAATCGATTATCTGAAACGTGCTACCGAATGGATTAGGTTGCTACCTTTGTAAAATTGTCTTCTACTAATGGAACTATGAGATATAATTCAAAAATGCCGGGGCAGATTGCGTGTAGTTCTAAAATCCACGTAGCTTATCTCTGGTTAGAAAATTCCTTTAATTTATTTTAATTACGTATTGATTTCAGATTCATAACCCATAATAATGTACATACAAATTAATAAAATGTCACATAAAATTTACACACTGTAACTTTAAACTTGACCTTAAAAACAGCGAGTATAGTTTTCTGAGTAAACCTATTAAGAAAACATACTTACACAGAATCACTATAATAAATAAATAAATAATGCTGGACAATTCACACAGCATTATCTAGCCCCATGGTAAGCAGAGCTTGTGTTAGGGGTACTAGATAACTGATATACATAATACAATACATTACATAGATAGATATTTTTATTATACATAGAATCGACCAGAACAGAGATCGTACACACATTTGTTCCGAGGCGGGAATCGAACCTGCAACCTCCTGCGTCGCAGGCGGACCTTCGCCCACCGCGCCACATCGGTCGTCTACTATGGCGATATATCACCTGTTTCCAAACATGTTTAATCTGAATTATGAAATAGAATGAAGGTTCACGGTCAACGGATTGCGTAAAATGAATGGCTATGAAACAAACATTTAATTTTGGCGAACGCATGCATTTATTAACTAACGATATGTATATGCATTATGTTAATTATAGTTTTAAAATATTTAATCAACTTTAAATATGCTGTATGTAGACCAGGCAGTTACTATTAATAAAATCCTAATAATGGTTTTCGTACTTGACATTAGACCAGGGTTGGCATGATTAAAACAAGTTGTTTTAAAACACGTGTTTAAAACAGTGTTTAAAACAGTTTGAAATAAAACTATGTTTTATATTAAGAAAAAAACAGGGTTTAAAACTACCTTTAATTGCAAATGAATGTGTATAAATACCACAGACAGGCTGTGGTATTTACACACTACATAGGTAACTCCCCGCCAGTAAAGTCCCGCAGGGAAAGTCCCTATGTCGGCCGTCGAAAGAAAGTAATTCACTGGATTAGTGGGTACGGTACCTATTCCCCGCTCTCTCTAGTTCTCTACCTACCTACAACACTACATACAAGGTGTATGTAAAGAGTTTTGTATTGATTAATAATAATAATAATTTTTAATAATTAGATTAGAGGTACTGAGATATGCAACAAAAGTAAATATTTATTGTTTTGTTAATTTTTACTAATGTGAATTAGGAAATAGTTTAGAAATGGATTATTTTATTATTCGCTATAATTTATTTGAAATTGATAAGTAAAAAAAAACACTTGTTTTAAACATTTTGAACTGTTTGTTTTATAAAATATAAAAAAAACTGTTTTTTTTCCAACCCTGCTAATGTGAATTAGGCAATAGTTTAGAAATGGATTATTTTATTATTCGCTATAATTGATTTGAAATTGATAAGTAAAAAAAAACAAAAAAAACACTTGTTTTAAACATTTTGAACTGTTTGTTTTATAAAATATAAAAAAAACTGTTTTTTTTTCAACCCTGCATTAGACATAGAATTAATAAATAAATAATACTGGACAATCCACACAGCATCATATAGCCCAAAGCAAATCAGAGAGATTTTGTTATAGGTGACTGATATACTTAATTCAATGTGTATTACATAGATATTTTTTATATACATAGATGTGATGATGAAAGAAGGACCAGAATACCGGGAACAAATATCTGCAGATCATTATCGTACACACAATTGTCCTTAGGTGTGAATCGAACCCGCAACTTCCTGCGTCGCAGGCTGACTAACGCCCACCGCACCACATCGATCGTTATAAAAAATGGTGGTGGTTCGGTGGTGCTTATTTTGTAAGCTTAAAGACAAAAAAAAAAATAACATCACAAAAAATATGTCTTTTAAACGACTGCGTAAGAAGGTTTACATAGGTTTCCGCAGAAACCAATTTAATCATGGCAACAATTTCCTAGTAAAACCTTTGTATACGGATTATAATAAGTAACTACGCTTCAGGCTATCCGATAATTAAGAAATAATAAATTGATACCGGGGAAATGTCAGCCCAAAGACCTTGCCGGAAGGAAGTCATGTTTATTAGTTATATCGATGTTATAGAAGATCGCGGTTCATATTCACCGGTCGCGCAGGAATGTAATTATTTGTTTGATACTAAAATCAATATTATAGTGAACTAACGACCCGCCCCGGCGTTGCATGGGTGCACCTTCCTCTTGAATCACTATCTATTAAAACATCCGCTTCAAAATGCGTTGCGTAGTTAGATCTAAGCATACATAGGGACAGACAGACAGCGGGAAGCGACTTTATTTTATACTATAAAAGGAGATTTATAATCCGGGGGGGTGAACCAATGTGGCGCGTTGGGCGAAGGTCCGCCTGCGACGCAGGAGGTTGCGGGTTCTATTCCCGCCTCGGAACAATTGTGTGTACGATCTGCAGGTATTTGTTCCGGGTGTTCTGGTTGTTTTCTATGTATAATAAAAAATATCTATCTATGTAATGTATTGTATTATGTACATATATCAGTTATCTAGTACCCATAACACAAGCTCTGCTTACCATGGGGCTAGATAATGCTGTGTGAATCGTCCAGCATTATTTATTATTATTTATTTATAAACCATTTGAAACGTAGATTTCCACGAGGGCGAAGCCGCAGGGTGCAGCTAGTTTTTAATATTGCCTTGCACCAGACTGGTGACTCTACCTGTATCGAGAAGATTTTTATTCGTAAACAAGAAGTAGTTAAAAACTATATATGTATTTACATATACCTACGGACATTTTATAAAGCAAAAAAAGGGTGAGTAGCACAAAATCCTTGAGTTATTTATCCGTTTAAAGTATAATCAACAACCAAATCAAAATTAAGTGGTTTTTAACACTTTGACTGCGATTTTTTTTCGACGACTGCGATCTTTTTTTTAACCTAAAAAATTCGTGCTGCCGCTCTACACAGCGGTTGTGTTGCGCCGCACATGCGTTTCGTTCGAAAAATATTACGGCTGTGCTGAGTCACACAGATCTGTATTTTCTCAGACGCTGCGCTAGTGTGGATTTACGCATATTAGTCACTTGTAGAAAACACATACGGTGTGATTTCAGCACTCAAAGTGTTAAAATTATTTCTTCAAAAAGATGGGTATTTTTTGTATACAAAGGGGTTACTAAACCCAAGGAATTTTGGTGGAAAATATTCAACGACATTGGTATGATCGAAGCAAAGCACAGAAGCTCGAAACAATCTTTGGTTTTGAAAGCTTTCTTTCATCGTTCTAATGTTCTCGCGTTTGTTTTCGAATTAAAATTTGTGTGTTTCAGTTTTTAGTGATAACTTACCTTTTAGTTAACTTGTTCTTTTCTATTATTGTTATCAGTTATTGTTAAGTTTTAATTCATACATTTCTTTGTGGACATAAAATATCTTAGATTCTAAATCGAAGCTCAAAGCTCTTACTTACATTTTGATATTCAAAATCAGACAAACTCGAATGTAGCAAATTAACCTTGACAATTTAAGTTATTAAGTTAATTATAGAATATCTACCGAAGTTGAGTTAGTGTTCAAAACAAAACACGGAAAAGTAATTAATAAAACGGATTGTTCAGTTTTTGGAGTTCCGTGTCTTTCAATGCGAACGCTGTTTCATCTGTTTGGCGCTTATAAAACGTGAATGGATATAACTTAATGCGAAAGTTTGGATGTTTAGATGATAGTGACCTCTTCACGCCAAAATTACCGAACGCATCGGGCTGAAATTTTGCATTCAGATAGTTCTGGGCCTGGAATAAAACAAGACATCTTTTGTCCCATAAATCAGTTCCCATGGAATATAAATAACCTAAAATCGTTTTCATAGAAACAACGTGTGCGAAGCCGTGGGCAGAAACTAGTATGTTATACTTGGAACCGATCCGTTCAGTAGTTTTGGCACGCACAAACAGCTAAAATGTTTGTTATCCCTGCACGTCAAAAAGTACTGAACAGTTCAGGTTGACATTTTACATATTTGTACTTCAACGCCCCGATTAACATAATAGGGCGACTTTCATCAGCGGGTACAATAAATTACCCACCAAAATTGAGTTTGTTAACTGATTCATAATTCATACGCTAATCTCGGCTTAAAACCTCGTGAAAGGTTTGGGCATTTTCATAAGTTTTTGATGGTACAGCGCGACGACGTCCGTTGGTAATTAATAAATGAAGTGAAATAATAATAATAATGCTGGACAATCCACACAGAATCATCTAGCCCCAAGCTCAGCTAAGATTTATTTTTAATACCCAGGACCCCGGGATAAGTTTTTGCAGATTGAACTAATTATTATGTCAAAGTTATTCATTCAGAACAATAAATTGTTTGTACATAATCTATCCCTACTATTAATATAAACATTTTTTTATCTAAGAGTCACATGAGGAATTTAATTCATCATCATCATCATCATCATCAGCCTATAGCAGTCCATTGCTGGACATGGGCCTCCCCCAATGAGCGCCATAGCGCCCTGTCTTCAGCTTGCCGCATCCAGCATCTACCTGCAGTCTTTCGCAGGTCGTTATCTCGGAGGGCATCCTACACTACGTTTACCAAGTCGTGGTCTCCACTCAAGAACATGTTTACTCTAGCGGTCGTCGGTTCTTCGCGAGATATGGCCGGCCCACTGCCACTTCAGCTTGCTAATTCTTTGAGCTATGTCGATAACCTAATTAATTGGAATTTAATTATGAGATAAAAAATAATATTTATATTAATGATGGGGATGGATTTTGTGAACAATTTATTGTTCTGAATGTAGAACTTGGACGTAGGTAATTATTAATCACAACTGTCGTCGTCGTGATGTACAATAAATATTACATGAAAAACTTATGAAAATGCCCAATTTTTTTTATTGTATGAAATAGCTAACGACTGCGCGGGCCGAGGCTATAACCAATCTTAAAAAGCAACGGAACCCACAGCAAGTACTCACGCCTGAATGTTTCACTTGGTTTTGTGATTAAGTTGGCTCTTGCATTATGTTAATCTTAATCAGTGACGTCTAATGAATTACGTACTTAGATTTAGTTTCACATGTCTATTGAATACATGTTTATAAATTACTACTTCTATTTGTTTCTTTTTTATTGTGTACTTCTTTGTTATATAATAGGAGGAGGTTCTATTTTCGGCTGTATGTATATTTTTTTATTTATCTTCGTCGATTACTCCGTCGTTTGACTCATTTGCAGTTATATAGAGGATTATTTGTTTCTCGAAGGTTTAGTATTTATCCCGCAAAATATAAAAAAACAACAGTTTAAGTACTAAGGAATATGTTTTTTTTTTTTTTTCAACTAATCTAATTATTATTTAAGTCGGTTTCGCAGAGTACCTAACCTACCCATTACAAACATTAGAACTGCTTTAAAATATTACATACTTACGTTTCAAACAGCCCATTTGGCCATAATTTTCTCTAAAATTATCAGCAATTGACTATTCTAAATACAATTAAAGTGCACTTATATGCAATCAAATAAAAAATCTACCAAAATGGTAGATTTCGCGATAAAGCTACAACATTTACTGCCACAGTACGTACGTAGTTAGTTCTATTAATAGACCGTACTCGTATTGATCCTACTGGTCTCCTGAAGCCTAGCGACTTGCACATAATAATAAGGGTTGATGGTTTTGGCACGGGAGTTTAAATCTGGTTATGATAATGAAAAGAAAATTGAACCTTGTCTTGATAGTTATAGAGACCTTGTTCGTTTCACTGAGGCGATAGTTAACCTATTGACTCTACTAAATATCTCAAATCTAAGATATGACTTGTCTAAGTGCTTATTTTGTAAGCCTAAAGAAATAAATTATTTTTTACTTTTACTTACTCTTTAGATATATTTGTAAACATACATTTTCGTATGAAAACTTAAGAATTAATTACCTATACACCATTAATCACCATACTAATTGCGTCACTCTGATCTTATTATTTTACTATCAGTTTTCATTCATATTCAGCCTTTAATAACATACTCGGAAAATATCTTGGTTTCTATAACTCTAGGCTTTTCGTAAACTGAGAATTTTCGGCAATTTTAGCCGACTGTGCAGTGCATGCTGCGACAGAATTCATGATACGTCCCTATGGTGCAGTTTCTTGCCCGTTCTGGACCATATACTCTCAAAGGGTCATAGTAGGTAGGTAACTAGGTAAAACTTTTACACCTCAGTAGGCCAAGTACGTTCGTAGTTTTTTGAGGGTAAAATAGGCAATAATGACATCGCATTGTCATACATTGCGTAAATTCTTGAAGTTCAAGGAATTAATTTCAAATAATTTACGCATTCGATGACAAGGTGACGTAATTATTCTCAATTCTACCATAGACAACAATCCCTATACTTGCCCTACGGTCGCGTCATACTTATTGACGAAGAATTAGCTATGAAACTATGAATCAGGTCAAAAAGCTGAATGAAAAAACGCTTGATAAAAATAATATCAATCTATGCAAGTTCATGTTAATTTAATCATTATTACACGTTTATTAGTTAACTGTATGCTTGGAAAATATAGCGATAAGGACACGATTTCCGATGTTTCATCTCCATATTTTACCGGCATCAAGCTGATTTCGCGTCGTTGAATGCAGGGAGACCTTTATGTAACACTCGCTAACTGTTGGCAATGATGACCTCGCAGCCTTAACAGGCTTTTGAGGTGTCCGATAATAGGTACCTAACCTACTTGCGGTATGAGTAAGAATCAAGACTCATATTCACAGCCAAGTTAGCAAGCAAGCTATTTTCTTAAAAATGGCTGCAAAACCAATACTGTCCATTCTAATATTGTAAAAGCGAAAATATTCTGTCCGTCTGTCTGTTACCTTTCCACGCCTAAATGGCGTAGAACTTAGCAATGTTAACAATAATATGAACTTTGAAAAAACTCTAAATGCCATACTTACAAGGTTGCTTAATTTAGCTCGGTTTGAATTGAGTTTTGTGCAACTAAACGAGATTTTCGGATTCAAAGCCTTAATCAAGTATTATTACTATCGAGATTTTGGAACTGTTTTATAGACTTCTAGAGAAACCAAGCACTCCGGCTTTCTCTGTTCTTCAAAAAAAGTAAACGGGCAATTGACGTTTTGACAGACGTTTTCACGTCGAGAAGCGAACAATTGTTCCATTAAGTTTTGGTGAGCTGAACACCAGCCTTGGTTATGTAACCACCGGCCGTCCGATAAGCCTAAGCTAATGGTCAAGTAATACTGCAATGAATTCCCGCCTCTCCCAATGCTGCCAGCTAAATACAATTTCTACTAAATTGGTAACTTTCTTTTCAGATGCATGCCTAACGAAGCGAGGGCCGCAGCCAGGGTATATCTTCCTATTTGACATGAGAGGTGTCAAATTCGGTCATCTCACCAGAGTCAGTTTATCGTAAGTTTTTTTTTTTGGTACGCTCATGTCCGTTTCTTTTTCTAAAAGGAGTATTCCCAGCATTTACTGATTTTATAGTTGATGTTAAAAAATGTTTCCAACGGTGGTATAACAAACTTAATACTTATGCAAATACATACATTTGGTCCAGATAAGTAAATAATTATATTTTTCTAGCTTTCAAAAGGAAAGACAAAGGTAAAATGTGATAGCTTTAGATATAAATTATCGAAATTCCCAAAAACTATCATAGCATTACTAAAGCTCGTCGCCCATCAATACAACTTAGCATATCAGCTCATCAAACCACATGGTCTACAGTCTACTGTTGAAAATGCCTCCCCCAAACAAGGGGGGATGGGATGGCTGGCCATAATCCCCACGCTTGGAGGTGTTAAAATACACAGAGGGAATCTGAGACCTAGCTAACCTTCACTTCACCTACCTTCTTAAATGAAAATCGATTACGCTGTATTTTTATCATCCTACTAATATTATAAACGCGAAAGTTTGTGAGGATTTTTATTGCTCTTTCACGCAAAAACTACTGAATGGATTTTGATGAAACTTTACAATAATATAGCTCACATATCAGAATAACACATAGGCTTTGTTTTTTTTTGTATTGACAATTCATAAAGATATATTGTATATTATCAAAAATATCAATCACAAGGGTGAAACCGCGGGGCGCAGCTAGTATATATATAAAATAATCTTACCAAAGACTAGGTTTGCTAAAGTTAGATTTTTATTTAACTGGAGCATGAGGACAGTACCTATTTTGTTTCTCCGTTGCTCGATACATAGTTCAAGGTTTTTATTCATTTGGTATTCAAATTTACACGGTAAATCAAGGTGCTAGAATATAAATCAATTAAAGCATGGTAATATCCTATTTTGTGTTGCGGTCAATACTTAATCTGCATACCTACCTAAAATTTGAAACAAAATATTCCAAAACTCAAAAGAAATTTATTCATCTACCGAATGTAAATAATATAGACGGTTATTTTTTATACTATTAAGCGGATACTTAAATAAATAGAAAAGGTTTTCTGTAATTTTTTTAAAGAAAAACTATATTTTGTAATTTCTCGCTTACGTCACTTTTGAGCGAAACATGACATGTGTATCTACTATATCTAACCTTTTCACGCAGCAAGGTTTGTAATCTCGCTGTCGCTGTCATGCATAATCCGTCCCAGTCGGCAGAAATATTTTAACACATCGTCTTAAGAGGCCTGCGAGGACGAATTCTCCATACAAACGTAATACCAATATTATTTCTAATTAAAGCATATTTCCACTATAATATTTCATGATTTATATTTGAATAGTATTTATCTAGGTTCCCGGGTAGTTTTTTTTTTCAATTTACATACCGAAAATTCAATGAAAGCATTTTGCACATTTTTATGCGAAAATGGACAAGTTTTTTTCCTATTTATTTATTTTAAAAACAACAATATCTTACGCGTTGTTTATTAAGGAACATAGCTTATATAGTCTTGTAACAGAATAACAATACTATGTGAAGAATACAAAAAAGTTTTCAGTCATAATTTTTGGTATTACGGAATCCAACCAAATTCATACCAAATTTTGAACGGCTAATATTGCCATCGCGCACGCATGAGGCGCGGCGCAAGGGTTAAACAGGGACAGCGATATTCGGAGCGATTTTTGCAAGCGCCTCGAATTGAAGTTGGGAGCGAGGGTCGCCGGAACCTTAATGCAATATTTTAAAACAGCAGCGTAAAAGTCTATTAAATACCGTCTATCACAGGATTACAAGATAAAGCTGTACTGAATCGGACGAGATTAAATTAATACTTTATTAGATTTATCTATATCAATTCTAAGCAATAATTTTAGTATATTTCCACTGCGTTACTATACAAATTCAGATATGGCAGCTGCAGTCTATCTTTATTCATATCTGGTTACCTACTATTAATGAATCACTACATAGTATAATACAAAGTCGCTTCCCGCAGTCTGTTTTGTCCCTATGTATGCTTAAATCTTTAAAACTACGCAGATCAAGTGATTCATATGTGTATGATATGCATTTGCAATCGTGCGAAGCCGGGGCGGTTCGCTAGTAAGGATACAAGTATTTACTTTGCAATCCTAGTTACAATATGAGAGTTCTTAAAATTTCACTTAGGTATTAGGAGCCTATTACGGCTTCATGCATCTTGAGAAGTACTCGTAGCTAAGCTAATTAAATCATCATTATCAGCCCGTATATGCCAACTGCTTGAACATTAGGCCTCCCCCAAGCGACGCGTCGCTTGGGGGAGGCCTAATGGAGGCGTCGCGACGCCACGAATAGCGGTCCTGAGCCGCCTCCATCCATCGACTACCTGACCGCTATAATGTCGTTGGCCCATCAAGTCTTCCCATACTCCATGGGAAGACCCGATGGCAATTAAAGAATATAAACATACTTGCGATTAAAATAGTTAAGCTAACTGCAGACTGTTGCAAACTATCTACAGGTAGGTAACTCAACTGATCAAACCTCAAGTGCCAAGACGAGAGATCTATATGATACCTGTCGGAACGGTTCCTAAAAGGTCCAACCCCAGCTAGATGGCTCTGCGTCTGGATTGCATCGCAAGCTTTCTTTATGGGTTACGCAGTAGTATAGTAAACATTTATAGAGAGTACTAGCCCTGCGGTTTCACCCGCGTGGTGATAGGTATTTTATGATGTAGGTATTCTATGTGTTATTCTGATGTATAAGCTATATTATTGTAAAGTTTCATTAAAATCCAATCAGTAGTTTTTACGTGAAAGAGTAACCAACATCCATCCATCCATACTTACAAACTTTCGCGTTAATAATATTAGTAGGATTTACAATAAAGAAAAACATTGCGAATCAACAAAATGTACCGCAAAACTACAAACAAGAAAATAAGAGGAAACTTGTTAATAACAAAACGATAAAAAAGATATGTTTATAGAAGAATTCTAGGAAATTTCCTAAAGATATTATGCAAAGAACCGGAAAAAACTGTCGCAAATTTATTGGCCAATCTGAATGTTCTTGACCTGTTAAAGAAGGCATTTAAATGAAGTGCCTAATTAAAACGCGGAATTATACTCTGATTTAGAATCCATAATATTTTATGTCAATAAAGACATTTATGAATGAAAACACAAAAACTGATATCAAGAACAGAAAACCACTAGGTAAACAGTAAAAACTAAAACACATATATCAACTACGCATAATCTAACATGTGCAGTGAAAAATGTTTAAATTTGAATTCAAAAACGACTGAGAGATCAATTAAGTACCTACTCGTATAAATGATGAATTAACGCTTTTAAAAACTAAAATTGTTTCGAGCTTCTGTGTTTTGCTTCGATGATACCAATGTCGTTATATATTTTCCACCAATATTCCTTGGGTTTTGTAAACAAAAAATATACAGGTTTTTGAATCGGAGTATACACATTACTAGCTTATGCCTGTGGCTTTTGATGTACTATTTTGGAATAAAAATTGCCTATATACATATAAAAAGCCTTTCGAGGTATAGAATCTCATCATAAATCATCCTATCCTATGCAGATCTGTGTTATATTAAAAATTTCATTAATCTATCCATCTTTTAAACAAACAAAACGAGAGGGTTCTCTCTTTTTGTGTGATTAAGTACTTTAATCACACAAAAAAGCAGGGGTCTATTTAAAACATACTTAAAACGAATTAAGGAGGATTTCATGAAATGGGGGTAGCGTATCTACATGACACATAGACGGTGAATAGCGAAAGAAGCATCAAGAAAATAATAATAATGAAATTTTCATCATCATCATCATCATCAGCCTATAGCAGTCCACTGCTGAACATAGGCCTCCCCCAATGAGCGCCATAGCGCCCTGTCTTCAGCTTGCCGCATCCAGCATCTA
This sequence comes from Eupithecia abbreviata, assembly GCA_943735965.1. Taxonomy (NCBI): domain Eukaryota; kingdom Metazoa; phylum Arthropoda; class Insecta; order Lepidoptera; family Geometridae; genus Eupithecia; species Eupithecia abbreviata. The sequence continues at coordinate 1,547,238 of OX030995.1, forward strand.
CTTGCAGTCTTTCACAAAGAAATTTTAGTTCCAAGTAATCAGTTTAATAAATAATATGTACATACATACATGTTTGCAAACAGCCCGATTGACTAAGTAATTTTGGTGTGAAGAAATAACGCCACAAGTAGACATAGACACAAATATGCCTATAATCAAAGGGAGAAAAGCTACCAGATCTTTTGCCTTTATTAGGGTTTAAATAATTCGAATGCAATAGTGGCAATAGCAAATTTTTGTGTATTCAATTGGTCTGGTATATGAGCGAGCATGTGTATAATACGTCTATTCGTTTATTTTCTATGACACAATGGAAAATGCAATATTTCATAGATACTTTTTAAAATAGTGATGGGAATAAGAAAAAGAAAATTTTATTCGGCCAAATAAACAGGTTTTCACCCATTTTCATTATTTAGGAATTTTAAATCGGATTATAGTTATTTTAAACACGCCAAATTTTATTATTCTAACCGTTAAAATAATAATTTGGCGTGTTTGAATCTAACGTCACCATGCCTCGTTCCAGGTCGCTCCGTAAATTCTTCCAGTACGTGCAAGAGGCTCTGCCCGTCCGGATGAAGGCCATCCACGTGCTGAACACTGAACCGGTCATGGATAAGCTGATGGTGCTCATTAAACCGTTTATGGACAAGAAGTTCTCGGATATGGTGAGATAATTGTCTATTATTTCACTTTTTATAATCATTTATTTTATCATTGACACAATTTGTGGCAATAAATGATAATGTGTATGTAAATTAACAAACTTATAATAAAAATGTAACTTTAGGTGTTCTATTTTTATTTGACGACCGATGTAGCGCGGTGGACGAAGGTCCGCCTGAAACGCAGGAGGTTGCGGGTTCTATTCCCGCCTCGGAACAATTGTGTGCACGATCTGCAGATATTTGTTCCGGGTGTTCTGGTCGTTATCTATGTATAATAAAAAATATCTATCTATGTAATGTATTGTATCATGTATATCAGTTATCTAGTACCCATAACACAAGCTCTGCTTACCATGGGGCATAATGCTGTGTGAATTGTCCAGCATTATTTATTTATTTATTTTAAGATTGTTAATTTACATACACATATCATCTAACTACATATTTAACACCTAACTAGGTACATAGTAGGTATAAAACAAAGTCGCTTTCCCGCTGTCTATCTGTCCCTATGTATGCATAGATCTTTAAAACTAAACAACGGGTTTTTTATAGATAGAGTGATTCAAGCGGAAGGTTTATATGTATAGGTATATAAATGTATTTGCACCCGTGCGATGCCGGGGGGCCGGTCTAGTAAGAGATATATGAATGTAATAGTGGTTTCTTTTTCACTTCGACTAGTTAACAGAAAATCAAAAAACAAATTATTTCTTATTTGATAATAATTTATAGCATAAAATTTTACTTGTGTTTATTTTGAAAGCCTATAGAAATAAAGGATTTTGAATTGAATGATTTCACCGGCACCAAAAAGGCGAAAGAAAACATTACACCGTGTGCGGTGGCCCTTATACGGCCCGTAGAAATGGAACAACCTAAGACAATGGCCACACGTTGTGTGATTAACTCATTGTTCCAATTGTTCAACTTTTTTGCTAATCCAAAATGGTTTCATTGCCTTAACAATATACAATGCACTCTTGCAAGTACAAATTGCATCTCTATTGTTTAATCATGAATTGGCTTCAGGAGGGTTAAGAATGTGCTGTATAGAGTATTTAACCGACTTTGAAAAAGGAGACATTGCAATACCTATACAATACATAACAAATACGCTTTAGGGTCGGTACATGTCTGACGGAAAATGCGTCGCGTATTATCGGTCGCGTTACGCCAGAACAAGCAAATATGTAAATAAAACATTCGATCTCTGTGGCGCGGTGGGCGAAGGTCCGCCTGCGACGCAGGAGGTTGCGGGTTCGATTCCCGCCTCGGAACAATTGTGTGCACGATCTGCAGATATTTGTTCCGGGTGTTCTGGTCGTTTTCTATGTATAATAAAAATATCTATCTATGTAATGTATTGTATTATGTATATCAGTTATCTGGTACCCATAACACAAGTTTCTGCTTAGCTTGGGGCTAGATAATGCTGTGTGAATTGTCCAGCATTTTTTATATTTACAAATAATATCTAATAATATCTAAGATTCAACTCTTCACATTTAAGTCAACCGATGATGCGGCGTACAGAGTCTGTTACGTTTCCGTCAACGCATAGTCGGTCGACGTAACGTGTCGCGATACGTGTATTTTGTATAATGCATTCAGACTAGGCGTAACATCAGCGGAGATCATTTGAACAGGCCGTTCGAACTGACTAAACGCGTAATGTCGCAGGTCTAATTTGACCGAATAGACGCGACCGATGATACGCTCGACGCATTTTCCGTCAGATATGTACCGACCCTTATTGCACATCAAGACGAGAGAGAGATATAAACAGAAAAGAACAAACAAACATACAGATGCACATTGGGCGGCCTTATCCATTTTGAATCTGTATAGACACGTAACATATAGACGGTGGCGTATAATAGACTTATGTATATACGATACAGAACATATATACAAATACTCATATATACGTTAAAGAAACTAAGTATATAGACACAATATGCATTTATAATATTAACTATTTGAAATTGAAGTAAGAAAGGTTCATAGACCGGTATATAACAGCAGATAACTGTTTTTATTATTTTACTATTCATACTGCATTATCTAGCCCCATGGTAAGCAGAGCTTGTGTTATGGGTACTAGATAACTGATATACATAATACAATACATTACATAGATAGATATTTTTTATTATACATAGAAAACTACCAGAACACCCGGAACAAATATCTGCAGATCGTACACACATTTGTTCCGAGGCGGGAATCGAACCCGCAACCTCCTGCGTCGCAGGCGGACCTTCGCCCACCGCGCCACATCGGTCGTCGATATACATAATGCAATACATTACGTAGATATTTTTATGAAGCCGTTTTCAAAAGAATAGAATAGAAAATACATTTATTTAGACACAGGTACAAAATACAGGCATAGAATAAACAAACAAAGAAGTTTATCATGGGGGTAAAAGGGGTTAAAGGCCTTTATTAAATTTAAATCACCATATCAGATGGTTAATGGCAGGCCATGTGGGTAAAATACCCAAAACTCTAACTACATAGCAACAGCGATTAAGCACCGGTTTATGACGTAAATAATAGATATCAACCCGGTTCCACAAACTGTATTTTATTTATATGATCATATTATTACGACAGATTGACGACCTCTGTGGCGCGGTGGGCGAAGGTCTCTCAACAAATAAACAAAAAAATAAAATAAAAATAAAATCAATGTTTATTGCATCAACTTAAAAACTGTAAAAACAGGTTCTTTGGTTGTGTTAGGAGACCCCGCTTCTACCAACAATATATCTACAATATTTAACACTTTGACTGCGATTTTTTTCGACGACTGCGATCTTTTTTTTAACCTAAAAAATTCGTGCTGCCGCTCTACACAGCGCGGGTTGTGTTGCGCCGCACATGCGTTTCGTTCGAAAAATATTACGGCTGTGCTGAGTCACACAGATCTGTATTTTCTCAGCCGCTGCGCTAGTGTGGATTTACGCATATTAGTCACTTGTAGAAAACACATACCGTGTGATTTCAGCAGTCAAAGTGTTAAGTATTTGTTGCGTAACAAGCAAGATATACTAAATTAGATTAAGTTATTATATATAGCAGTAAAATTTATTAGACTAAGAATTAGTTATTACTATAGATCAACAGCAGTTCTAGACAAAACAAACATTATATATAATAATGTTTATCTCAAATGTGTAGGTACCTATGGCTGTCATCCTCCACAAATGTTTGTACGATCTGCAGATATTTGTTCTGGGCCTGGTCGTTTTCTATTGCATAAAAAATTATAAATGTATATTGTATTATGTATATCGGTTATCTAGTATACATCCATAATACAAGCTCTGCTTACCTATTTATAATATTTATTTATATTGAGTAGACATGTGCGTTACTATTATGATAAACCTATGTTATATTTCTAAACTCATTTTAAAAACCTTTTAATCTCCCTTTCCAGCTTAAACTCCACAACAAAAACGACGACCTCGAGAAATTCTACGACACAGTAATACCACGCTCGTCCCTGCCTCCCGACTACGGTGGTAGTGCTCCCGACACACAAACCCTACACAAGCGCTGTATGGCAACACTACAAGAACTAGAGCCTTACTTCAAGGCGGAAGAGGAACAGAGAATAGCCGCTCTGCCTGACAAGAAGCGGGATAAAGCATTGGAGAGGGCTTTTAAGAATTTGGATATAGATTAGGTTATAGATAGTTTTTGGTTTTAGCGCTGTTTATGAGTTCAACTTTGTACTTCAACTTCTTCCTAGATGGCTCTGCGTCTGGATTGACGCAATTCTGCCAATGCCCGTCTGATGTGTCTGATGTCAGTACTTGTACTGACTGTGTTCGACTTGACGTTTGTATCGAGACTTGACGTCTCAATTTTATATGGGATTTGCTTAGTTTCTTGTTCGTACGATAGAGGCGCTGTACCAAATCCCATTGAAGAAAGAGATGTCACGATGACGTCTCTTTCTAACCGAAATTGGGGCTCTGATTAATATTCTTTGTATTTAACCTCGAATTTCAGTAAACTAGTCGCTTCACCATGACATCGGGATGGTTGCGCAGTAACACACTGATGGCTTTTTGTCATTATACGCAAAAAACAGCATCCCTGATACGCAGAGTGCGGGTATCCGCACTATAAATACCTCTAGAATAGAATAATGATTTATTGCTTGAACTTGAACTAACTTGACTTAAACTGTTCTTTTATCTATGGACTATTCAGCGATAACCATAGTCAAGCGATTGGATAGTAGAGTTCTGAGTTCGGCCCCAGAACCATTTTATTTAAGCCGGTACCACGAGGCAAACTAGCGCCGCCACCTATTTTATGTTATTATTAAGTTGCACTAAGGAAATATCTAAAATTTCATTGGGGATTTTGTCCTATTATAAGGTTTTTTTATGTGTCTGTAAAAGTCTTATTTTGTATAGTTTATACAGAGATACGAAGTTAGCCTTGGTGGCCACCAAACTTTATTTTCGCATCTCTACCTAAACCTTACAAAATTAATTTCAGAGGCATTAAAAAATAGCTAACAATTAGGTATCACAAAATCCCCAATGATTTTTTTTATATTTCCTTTGCTCACTTAATAATAAGACAAAATAGGTGGCGGCGCTAGTGTGCCTCGGGGTACCCCCTTAATTACTGTTACTCTACCTTTATGGTTATAAAGTAGGTATCAAATTAGTTATTTCGTTGGCAATCTAGTTTTTTTCTACAATTATCAGTAGATTAGTAAGAACAGTACATGTAGTGATGAACTCTTCGCATACTTTTCTGCGTGCAAAGGAAAGTACTTAATATATTCAGCGCTTAAATTCTATTCCAACATGTTGCTTTTACGTAGTTTTAATAGGCGTATTGTGGCTGTAAAATAACTAAATATATTTATGGTGTTTATGTTTTAGGTGCAGTTTATTATAATAATTATATTAAGTATGGGCATTTATGGTTATTGAATACATCTTTCTTTGAAGATGTTTAAGAGATATATAATATATCTGATAGTAGACCTTTAAAATCGACGACCGATGTGACGCGGTGGGCGAAGGTCCGTCTGCGACGCAGGAGGTTGCGGGTTCGATTCCCGCCTCGGAACAATTGTGTGTACGATCTGCGGATATTTGTTCCGGGTGTTCTGGTCGTTTTCTATGTATAATAAAAAATATCTATCTATATATTGTATTATGTATATCAGTTATCTAGTACCCATAACACAAGCTCTGCTCACCATGGGGTTAGATAATGCTGTGTGAATTATCCAGCATTATTTATTATTATTTATTAAAATGTTCAATCCTTAGTACAAATATATTATCTGGTCATAAGATGAGAACGTATTTTCGTTAAAATAATATTGCATTGTAGAATTTAAAATTTTACGTCCAATATAGAGTACAATTTATTTTTAGTAGGGTAATTAAAAGAAACGTATTGTTTTACACTCTGTTATAAATTGTAACAGAATTTAATATTTAAGTGTCAGTTAAGAACTGCAACTAATTTGTAATTGATTTAATGGATTTTGTTTTTCCAATTTTATTTTTTAGTTATTTTAAGAAAATAATTTGCTCATGGCTGATGTGCTTAAAAATATTGATATTAATAAATTATTTTTATCTTGTCATCCTTAGGGTTAAAAAATACTAATTATTAGATATTGGAATAATAGACCCCACACTTAGCATATTAGAAAACTGCACAAGAAAAATTTACTAACTCCTTTACCAATTAATGAAAAACTTAGTACTTAAAGGTAGTGATTTCTTATAAATAGGGTCTGTGTTATAGTTTGACCGAAACCGCTGTACCGCGCCTGAGGTATGCGAGCGGCGAGACGGGGGGAAATATCGGCCGCTCCGATCCAACAGCCTGCCGTCAACGCGTAATCTTGCTCTTTTTTCCTCGCCCCCCACCTCGCCGCACTTTCCTAAGGAGCGGTACAGCGGTTTCGGTCAAACTAAATAGAATAAATTTTTGCTCAGCACTTAACCATGACTTAACTGTTAATAGGCACCGATACATAATTAAATTATAAAAATATTTTTCTTCGTTTTTGTATTTTTTTATATTGTGTTGTATTTTGTTTGATACTGATATTAAAGTAAAAGTCTTTGTTATGTTTTCTATCGATGTTTAAAAACTGTAAGTCTTTTCTAGGACCAAAAAAGTCAATTTTTGCTCTTATATATTGTTATTTTGTGGAAAGTTTGCTAGACATTCCTAATTATAGATTAGGGGAATAAGGGAAATGTTACCAACATACTTTAAAATGTTACCAATCATAATAAGTTAGCTGAAACCCTAATCCTGGGTAAAAACATATTTTTCTATTTAGTCCGTCAGTTAGATTATCAGAAGATATTGGACACGTATTTTTTCTTTTGTCAATCAAATAAATACTAACAAAAATAAAGCGCGTCAAAGTTTAGGAGCTCGTGACGTCACAACTTGCTAAAAAGTGTAGCGAGACGTGACGTCACGCGGAACTTTAACTGGCTATATCTTCATTTTTGTTTGTTTAATTGACAAAAGTAAAAACACGGTTCCAATATCTTCTAATAATCTAACTGACGGACTTAGTAGATTGTTTTAAGACACTATAAAGTAGAGGAATAAGGGAAATGTTACCAAAATACTTTAAAATGTTACTAAACATAATAAGTTAGCTGAAACATACGGCTCAAATGTATTTCGTCTACTTGTTAGCTATATAAATATATGTTAAAGTCTTATGTATTTTTTGTCGTGTATAAGTAATTGCATGATTAAGTCATATAATTTCAGCAAAAATGTTTTTTTATCTTATACGTCCTATCCATTTTTTGTTTCATTGAAGGTCAGCTGGATTTTGTAGTACAGTCAGCGTCAAATTGATATGAGCGTTCAAAATATGAAAGCAAATTGATTTACGCAGTTCGAATCATCATTATTGTTGTAAGCACTTAAGGTGTTCAAAATATGTTGTTACCCATTGTTTCATATTTATATGAGCAGTCCTGTTCAAAATCATCTTAGCAATTATGAGTTTATCACCTTTGAGAGCTTGGTTGCTTGGATTATTTTGAACATCCTGAATGCTCACATAAATATGAAATGAGTAGTAATATATTTTGAACAACTAGGGTGCTTACAACATTATGATGAATCGAACTGCGCATATCAAAATGCTTTTATGTTTTTCAGATCATTTTGACCACTCTAGACGCTCACATCAATTTGACGCTGACTGTACTAATGCATAGTAAATAATATTATGAATTTCCTGTTATTTGAATTGTTGATGTCAATGTAATTTTTTTAGATAAATGGTGGAGGACACAGATGACTGTATATTCTTTATTTGTCATCTGTGGTGTATGATGAACATATTAAATGTAGTATGTGTATTTTGCTGGTTCTAAGAGCCATGGATTGTGATTTAGGCTTAAATATATTTTTATTCCTGATATTTCGTTTTTATTTCTCATAATTTTTATTACAGCTCGTCATTTTAATGAAGTATTGTGTTGATAAATTTAAATTGACGCTAAAACTTTTGAAAATATGGTTATGAACACTAAAGTCAGTAAGTTTAGTAAATTGAGGTATTCTAAAGAATTAAGTTATGATGTGCTAATAAGCTGTGATGACGACCGATGTGGCGCGGTGGGCGAAGGTCCGCCTGCGACACAGGAGGTTGCGGGTCCGATTCCCGCCTCGGAACAAATGCGTGTACGATCTGCAGATATTTGTTTCGGGTGTTCTGGTCGTTTTCTATGTATAATAAAAAATATCTGTCTATGTAATATATGGTATTATGTATATCAGTTATCTAGTACCCATAATACAAGCTCTGCTTACCATGGGGCTAGATAATGCTGTGTGAATTGTCCAGCATTATTTTTTTTATTTATGTGCTTTATTTCTTTGCCATTCGAAATAGTGAGTCATAGAATATTTTTACTTCGTGCCTTGCCTAAGTATAGCTCGAATAGCAGTTTTTGTTCGGTAATGCCCTAACCTTTCCAATCCAGTCAAGCGTCATAATCTTCAAACGCGCTCGTGAGCAGTTTCGTTCGGGATATGACATCCCCCTGTCTCCCTCCTATGCAAAATTTAGGTTTACTTGGACACTCATTAGTGGCGGCGGGCGCCTTCATAGAGACTTGATTTAGCGATAGGGAATTGGCATTGCTGTTCCTATAGATTCCAAACAGCCCAGGTGTCGACGGAGTCAAAGATTTTCTCATAGTCGGCAAAGGCCAGACACGATCCTTTCTTTTGAGTCATAATAATTCTAATATTTCGGGTACTTTGTTAAATGAGACATTTAGTTGTTCTGGCTGTACCTACATTTTTTGAATTGCATAGGTAGGTACCTAGCCTACAATGATATCACATAATTAAATGTAAATTTTATCTGCATATGCTGTAGTTCACTGACTTATTAAGTAGGTAGATTACATAATTAGATTGTATGTGAGAGCAAGGTAGGTATGTTGTCTAGTATACGAACTTTGTCAAAAACTCTGTAAGGTCAACTCGAATATGTATACCACCATTTATGACTCAAAGTCGATCGATGAAAACGAGTACCTAAGATCTTTACGATGGCACTTCACATGGCTATTTGTATTTGTGTGTTTGGCATATTTGGCAAACAATTACCATGTGTGGACAGTTTATTTGATAAAGTGTTCGCCTTATTTGCTTATTTGACAAATAAGGCCAATACCCAATACGCGTTACCGTGCGCTTGTCGGTTTCTTGAGGCACATCAAAGCAGTCAAATAGGCAAATAGGGAATAAACCGTCCACACAATGGTGACCTTGCGCTCGGCTCAGTCTGCTGCCAAATGTTTGTGTGTTTGTTATTTGTGTGCCATGTGTGGATGGTCGTATTTGCCTCTTTTTGCATGTTCGTCTGAACGTCATATATTTTGCCAAATACAACAAACACCCAATATCGAACACAAATAGCCATGTGAAGTACCACCTTTACAAATTAACATCATTATATTATCTGTAGCAGTGTAGCCAAGTAATGGTATTTATTGAAAAGTTTGGTATAACTAGCGACATCTAGTATCATCCACCAAAAGCTACTAATGGTAGAAATCGGCTTCAAAAATGGTAGTTTGATTTAAGAAGCTGGCTACCCTACCGTTACCGCTGCCCCATATATCTGTCAAATTTTTAACCGCCGATGGCGCCGTTGTACACCTGCCTGTCAAGATATTTGTTTTGTTTACGATTTAAAAACGGAAAATGATCAATGAAAGTTGTTATTTCGTGAATCATTATTGAAATAAACAAGTGAAGTGCTTATTTCTGCTGCCTGGAGTTTCACTTACGCGAGGATCAATGCTGAGGTTTTGATGAAATAAGGTAATTTCGATACACTCAGTTTATGAACAAAACTTTCTATTGTTTCGTAGTTTTATGAATGAAAATATAGTTTTTGGCGTAGTCCTTGAAGGTAAGTCGAAAGAATTAACTGTATGGGCCTGAGTTCTTGTAGGACTTGTCGTATTGAAAAGAAAGATATAGGAACAGTTATCAGAATAGTCCTCTAGATGTAGTTAACGTACCTTTCATCATAAAGTGACCTAGTGACCATTTTGGTTAACGTTACCTTGCTAATTTCAGTTGGTTATGGCTAATTCTAGTTGGTTTTACCTGTAAACAAATTATCAGCATGTATTGTCCAACATTATTTATAATTAATAAATATCCTTAATGTTTAACCTGAGCAAAGCACCCATTCTCTTTGCCAATTGGAAATAACTGTAAGTTAAATACGAAAGCACGTAATGTTAACAAAGGATTCCTACTGTAAACTCTTTATTTTTAGTAAGTAATATTTTTTAAGATTGTTTCACATAATTTAATAATTAAATATACCTCTGCTCTGTAAGTAATATTCTATACCTACCTACCTGTAGAACATATATCCATGAGGTTTTTTTATGTGAATAGCTTTTTGCACCAATAATATAATAACTGTGGGCAATAATATAATATTGCCCACAGCTGTGTGACCATCTGTTCTATCTCGGGTTGCAATGGGTTGATGGGCTCATTTAGGATTGGCTGCAATTTTTTGTTCTCGCATCTGTTATACAATAATTGGATCAAAGCCAGACCACAAAGGTGGTACTCCTGGACAAACTCACTAACAATAGTTTCTTATTTGTAACAAATGCATCTGACAGAGAAGAGAATCAAAGTTATCAATATAGCTCTGAAAATTAGTAAGCTGAAGTGTTAGTAGGCCGACCATATCTCTCGAAGAACTCACAACATCTGGGATGAATGTTTTTGCGTGGAGACCATGAGTCTGTAATCATAAAGACACTCTTCGGCTAGGTGGGATGATGATTTGAAAAAGATTGCAGGCAGATGTTGAATGCATCAAGCTGAAGATAGGGTACTATTGAGCAGTATACTAGCATAATAATGATGAGTGCCAAAGTTACTGTAAAGTTTGTCTATCTGAAGACATATTATTGTGACATGTTTTCATAGCTTGATAAAAAAACATTCTATTCTTGATTTATAAGAAAGGTTTTTCATTTCAGGACCATGGATAGAGTCGACAACAACCAATTTGAAGTGAAACCTATCACTAGTAAACGTAAGATCGCTGCCACTTGCCCCAACGTTTACCTAAACCCAGCCTTAGACCTCCTAGCCAACGAGGACCGTATCTGCAACACCGCTATGGAAATACCCATGAAGAAACGCAAGAGAAGCAAGAGCTGTGATGTCATGAAGTTCGAAAACTCTGCTTTGGATCTAGGAGTGAAACCCGTGAATGAAATCCTGGTAAGAGAGATTGATAACGTACGGAGGAATGTCAAAAATGGTCTAACTATTGTCAACCCTATTGATAGTAATGATAAAGGTGAGGGATTTAAAGTTATGGATGAGGATATAGATGATGTGGATTTTGTTAACACAGCTGAGGACAGCAATGTTTTTGATGATACCAAAAACAATGATATCAATCTTACTGTTGATGCTAAAGATGTAAGTCAGAATACTGAACCGCTTTATGCGAATTTTGATCAAGTTCAGTCAAGAAAAGCTTTAGAAACACCAGTTTCTATGGTTACGCCGATAAACAAAGAAATAAAACCTCTACCAATTGAAACTGAAGCCACAGAAAATACCAAAGAGAGTCTATTTGAGGTATCCAACATTTCTAGAATAGATGAAAACTACATTGATTCAGGAATAACAGTTGAAGAGCAGAGTACTAACAGAGCTGAATTTAATAACATATCGAACATCACAAATATACAAAGTAATGTAACGAACCAAGTTATTGTAAACAATACTAATCTCAGCTTAAGCTTTATTGATAGACTTGCTTTAGATTCACCGAACACATCAGACAGATCTCTAGTCTACGACGATGATTTAAATGAAAGCAATATTATGGAAATCAAAACTATAACAATAATAACCAAGAAAAAGCGAATTATTGAAAAAAGGAACACAAATCCCTTTCTTAATCCAAATCTATATATAGATGCAAACATTGAAATCCCGAAGAACAATCCTTTCTTAGATATCAAACCAGAAATTGAAGAGAATATTCAGGAGGAAACTGTAGTTGACTCTACTAACAACGCTATGATGCCTCGTAGACTTTTTGACACGAACAGCACCATTTCAACAGTCAACGAATCATCTATAGAAAGCCAGCACGAATACGAAAACATAGACATGCTACAGCAAGATCATATCTACGAAAATATAGAAGAACTCAACAAACAAAGCAAGATACTGGGATACGATGTTTCCCAATTCAACGCCATAGATATTATGAACAACAAATCCAAAGACTCCAACGAATCACAAGACAGTAAAAAAGAAAAGCACTCATTCTTTAAACCTGGCAAACTATCCAAAAAGGTATTCAAAACATTAAAAAGAACTTTCAAACATGATAAAACTGATACTGACGTTACACTGAACCCTTACGAAGTCCCACGAAAACCGCCTAAAACTAAATCAACCCCCAAAGAATCTGGGATAGAAAACCCGGCACTGAAATTAGACAATTCTGACGATTTAGAATTCGAGGAGCTATCTGACGAAGAACATCAATACGAGACGATTAAGACTATCCGTAACACGCAATTAAATATGAACGTGACGCCTTTAAAAGAAAGAAACGACGACGTAGACTTAAGCAACAGAACGAACACGCCTGGCAAGAAGGTTAGATTCGATTCAACGTTAAATCGAGAGAAGGTTATAACAGGAAATAGTTTCGACTGCAGCATGGCTAGTCCAGGGTTCGATTCCAAGATCGAGAAGTATCATGATGAGCTGGAGAACTGTATTAACGAAAGGAAGTTTTTGCAGCAGAATATGTGATTTGAATTTACGCGATGTTGTGATTATTTTATGAATTGAGTTGATGTTAAGTTGCTTATTTTAACACATATTGTCTTATTTATAACTAGAAAAGGTAGTTGTTTTTACAAAGTTGCGATACAATTACGAACGTAGGTTCGATTCCTACACGCCAGCACTGTTCAAATAAGTTAAGTCCGAGATGGGCCGCAGACTGCAACCGCAGGCGACATTGTGGATAGCGGCTGCGGTTGATCGCAGTGCTGCCTACGGTTGCGGTTGCTTCTATTGCCAAGCACGGTCGCGACACTACTGGCGCTGCAGTGTGCGGCCTGCGATCCATCTTGGATTTGAACCTAGGTACGACCGCACTGAGCGGAACTGCGCGGCCAATTATTATTTGTATGAGATACAACCCTATTTTTACGGTCCTGCGCGTAAAATTTTACCAACTCACTAAAAAGCCGTGCAGTTCTACTGACGCTTATTTCGTTTGTACCTACCTTTATTCTTTAAAATTATGTTTTAACTTTATAAGTTAACGGTTTTATCTAGATATAGGTTACCTATTAGTTTTTGAGTGTTAAGTGTTTATCTTAATATTTTAGTTCTTAAATAATGCCTGAATCGCGAATAATAATCCAAAGCATAATATCCAAAGTTTTATTGGTAGTTCTAAGAGGCTATGTACTTAATTTATTCTTTTTTTTATATACGTCCTAGAAGTAAGTAACTTACTGCTTAATTACTTATTTATATAATTTTATATTATATCTTTTAAATATATTTTCTTGCCAAGTTTAATTTAATAAATCCTGCACTACAGCGATCTTCTCATCTCAATCTTTCCTCCTTTTCAGTCTATTATCACATGTGGGCGTTATATTTCAGCAGCGATATTCTCATAGCCTTCACACGCAAGTTGAACGCACGTCGCACATTACCGACGTACATCCGCACCGGACGACGCAGCTGAAAGGGGGAGCCGAATAGATCGAATTGAAACAAGTGGATTCTTTCGTCATCAAGTAGTCCACAGCTGGATATAGGCCTCCCCTAATGAGCGCCATAGCGCCCTGTCTTCAGCTTGCCGCATTAAGCATCTACCTGCAGTCTTTGGACTCCTTCACATTAGGTCGCAAGCAGTGCGAGAGTCGCGCGATTTGTTGACGCACACGGCTGCCGCGCTGTTGTCTTCTATGACAATCAAGACAAGTCACGTGGTTGTCGCACTGCTTTCGACCTAATGTGAAGGCTGCCTTTCGCAGGTCGTCATCCTACATACTTTACCCCAGCAGTTGTAGTTTCTGATATATGGTTTTGGTGTAGGTAAGTATTATTCATTAAGTTTTTGTGTGATTTCACTGAAATAGAATAGGGACAATGATTGTAGAAGATGTTGGAAAAATTATGCTGAGTCTGGGAGTTTTGCTGGCATGCCCCGCGCCCCGTAAATACAGTACCTAGATTATTTACATAAATCATTATTATAAATACAATTTACGAAACAGGCAAATATTTGCAAGCCCTCCATCCTTTGTCTCGCGCTCATGTATCTCTATCATAAATTTATTTATTCAGGGATTTGTTCTTGTTTGAATTAGTTTGCAAATGAGCTACCTACAAGCATAAGATTTTAGAAAGGATTGATTCTAAAAAGGAGTGAATTCAAAAAATAATTATCTTTTCACTTCTCTTGCTCAAACAAATGTTATTTAGTCATTATAGCGTAGCTAAGCGGCTGTAAAACAAGGGACTAAATATTTTTTGTTTTTTAGTCTGAATTATCAGCCAGTACAAGACTGGACATTTTGGTGTTCCATTAACAAAGAACATACCATAAACTTCATTTGAATTTATTCTTGCAATTGGATCTCGATGTTTGGTAGCCTGGTAGGCAGTTATAGAATATACCGGGGACAGAAATAGGCTACTTGACAAACGCTTGCGAAGCGATTGAATTTTGAAATTTGTCGTACATTTTTCTCAATGGTGGTAGCTATGGATGGCCTCTGTCTATCATGGCGGATAACAAATTCTATCTACTTACCTAGTCTATAAATACTTTTTTGTACCCTCCTAGATTTAAAAAGTATATAAAGAGTTTTGGTACGATAAGAATCTACATAGATTCTTGTGTTTTTTACACATCGGTTTTGTGGTGTTTCCAGATTTCTATGGCAGTAGGTATCAGAATCTGCTTCTATTGAGGCCATTCGTCCACTGATCACATCTCATTTAAAAATCTCTGTCGTTTCAAAATATCTTTAGATAAACAAGGTATATAAATATACATTGGTGATGTTCAAAAAGCCATTATTCCATCATCGCTGACCCCTGCGCGATTATCCAATAAAGGCGCGCGCAGTCGGTTCCACTGCAATTGCGGTGAAGGTCGCCCGATAATGCATAGAGCATAGACTCTATGCTCTATGCCATAGAGCAAAAAAGTTATGTAGGGAGATTATAAGAATAACGAGAATAACTAATAAATTTTACGAAAATTCAAAACTTTCGAGGATTTAAATATTTTTAAAGTTACGCGATGGGAACACATAATTAGTAGAAGTACGTTTTTAACGGCCATAATTTATTGCGTATATTTACCGTCATCCCGTGACCACGACTGTGTGTAAACCTGTTGAAACGTCGGGAAAAATAAGTAAATAAACGCGATAAATAGTACTTGTAATATCGAGGATTTAACAAATAACTCATATATTGATAACCAAGTTACATCTCAAATAGGGTATTCAATATAAAAAATAATATATTGCCTTAATATAATATTTAGAATGTACCTATAGCTTATTAATAAATTGGCTAAATTGTAATACTTAGCCATATGTATTTATTAAGTGCACTTATGTTTTGTCTAGCAAGAGGTTTTATTGTTTTTTTTTAATAGTTAATAGTAACACTCGCTCTCCCTTTCTAGCTAGTTATTCCATATGGTAGTGGGGTCAGTCTTTCCTACATATTTTCATCCAGAGGTTCGGCCTGAAAACCAGCGTCATTATAGTCCTCGGGCGTTAGCGACATTAAGCTGAGGCTGGTCCTGTTTAGCCAGGCACTGGGGTAAACCTAATTTCTTTAAATTTGTTTTCTTTGGTTTACCTATAAGTATTATTGTGACAGTTTATTTTAATGTGTTTTAATATATGTTTGTCATTTTGGTTGTACTTTCTTTCAGCCTTTTTGTAGTTACGCCACTAGCGTAACTACAAAAAGGATCTACAACTACTAGATACTACTACTTTTGTACTCTACACTATTAGCTTAGGTCTTCTAAATTGATGAATCAAGGTCTTCCAATTGACCTTTTGTTATCTGTACAATGTTCGCACGACCTATTGTATTGTATGTAGCCTACGTTCCGTTATCTAGAAGGCCAATTCGTTGGATAAAGATAACGTTAAAATTTTATTTAAGAAAATACCTAAGTGGTAACAAGAAAATACATTTTATGAATCATCATAGGCTATCTAGTAGATACCGTCGTCGATGGTCTATTCAATTTAATTTATCTATAATATCTGGAGCCGCGTCCATCATATGTACCATATTAGGTATTAGACAAGATATTATCTACTTGTACTAGATGACTGATATACATAATACAATACATTACATAGATAGATCTTTTTATTATACATAGAAAACGACAGAACACCCGGAACAAATGCCTGCAGATCGTACACACAATTGTTCCGAGGCGGGAATCGAACCCGCAACCTCATCTTCTAGTTAAACCTAATGACTAACCAAACTCGATGTAGAATGTTTGTAAACAAACCACGACACAAACAACAAAAAATAGCTTGATGTCTAGTTAAAGATATAATTGTTGTAAGCAATACCTTATACCTATTTATTGGAGGAAGGATCATAAATCGACAAGTAAATTGTATATGAAAAGACGCGGACGGTTTGTTTACAAATATTCCACATCGAATATGGCCGGAATACAGCTCCTTAATATACCTACTAACAACAAAGAAAACAGCGCAATTCAGTGCGTTGTCTTCAATGATTTCAATTGGTCCAAATTATTTTTATCGTTCTACAAATGAAGCTATCAATTTTTGTTGTTGAAAATGATTGAAGCACTCAAAAGGTCAAGCAATGAAAGAAGTTCCGCGTGTGTCCGCGTGGCGCTAGAGGTCGGTACGGTACCTACTGTACAAATAAATAAATAAAAAAAATAATGCTGGACTATCCACACAGCATCATCTAGCCACAACAAAGCAGAGCTTGTGTTATGGGTACAAGATGACTGATATACATAATACAATACATTACATAGACAGATATTTTATTATATATAGTAAAACGACCAGAACACCCGGCACAAATATCAGCAGATCATACAAATATTTGTTCCGAGGCGGGAATCGAACCCGCAACCACCTACGTCGGAAGCGGATCTTCGCCCACCGCGCTATCCCAGTCGTCAAACAATCAATTCAATCTAGTCAATTTTGATTCAAACCTTTCTAAAGTATTTTACTACTAATATTATTACTAGATATTGTTACCTAATAAATAAATAAAATGTACAGAAAGTATAATATAAGTAATACCTATCTTTCTTTTGACTGGAGTCGAAAACTAAGAAAACCATTTTCTAAAAAAAAAATACGATGTGATCTGAATTCTGAATACCTACTTCCTATCGATGACGACCAATTCAAATAGGTCGACAGCGTAGAGTTTGCATGGCAAGTCGATAAGCTTTAAATAAACATTAATGGTAGGTTTCAGTGGAAACACTGGTGACCTATTGCCACAGTTCAGGAATACGCGACATTGGGGCACGTAGCCCCAGCCTAGAATGCATATGACCCGGTCTTCGGTCGTCGACCTAGGGTGGCGGAAACCAGCGCCACAATCACATAAGTAGACCTACTGTCTTGTCTATAGACTATACCTACTATAGGCTGTAGTTCAGTAGTTTGGTAACAAAAAAAAAATACAACCCTAAGTGGAGCGAAGGCTGATCTCGATCGATTCGCATTTGATTGCCGTAATTGGTAGGTTCACCCATTATACATATGTACTTATTATATTTTAGTTTTTATCCATAGCTTTGTTGAAAAGGAAAAAAACTCTCCCAAACTCCACGATCTAAATACATATGTCCTCATTTTCTACTGCGAACGCTACCTTTGATTGCGTATCTGTGTTCAAATAATTGTCTCAAGTCTCAAGATTGAGTCTATATTAAAAGCAAATGTAGGTATTTTATCATGTAATAGCGAACAAATTACGTAATTGACCTTATAACTCACAATCAAATCTAAAGCTATCATAACGCCAAATAAAGGTAGGTAACATTACTAATGACAAACCAAACATTTACTCTCCTTATCGGTCGAATGTGCCACCAGCTAAGTGACAACATAATTAAAAAAACAAAACGTCAAGTTTCCCGCCGTCCCGTCACAGCGCAATACGCATGCTCTGCCAGTCTGCCCAGTATTCAATGAGACTCCTGCTTAACCACTACACAAGAAAATGGCGCCCGTATTGATTTTTCACGCAACGTTATAAACGCAAAATAATAAAAAACGAGTGTCGTGCTGTGCTTTCTGGTGCTTTCCGGATAGTCAATTTATAAGGTAAGTTATTTGCAACGTTAAAGGATACAATATATTGTTTTTATTGTGTGAAAAACATTTCCTTTTACGGTTGAATTTTCCGGAGGTTGAATGTCTATGTCTAATGGTTGTTTTTGTTTACGGAAAGAGGGAAGTTACTATTGATTGATGGTTCCATATGAAACCTGGTACCTAATGGTTCTTTCGGCATCATTAACCTATCAAAACGTGAACGAAATCGAATTAACTTCGAGAAAATCGTTTTGCAAATTTTTATGTAGAGCTTTCGTATCCGAATTTTACGTAACGTAAACGAACGTAAATGTGAACGAATTACGTAATTTTTGACGTTAATTTAACCCGGATTTTAGTGCGGGTCAATAAAAAATAAGTAAACAGTATTTTGACGTCATTTATTAATGTTTTGATAGACTATTCAGTAAATTAGATAAGAGACACACTTGTTGCTCTGCTCTCGTTAAACTGTGATAAAACAATGTTTTTTTTTTTTCTTTATTTATTTAAAGGAGTTTAGTCAACATGACTATACCACTCCCGTAGACAATAATTACATATTAAAGAATAGACAAAAAGAAAACCTACCTACTATCTAAAACGTTTGTTATGTAATTAAATGTTTATAATAGTTAATGCTTAGATAGTTCAACTTAAACGTTTTGTTTATTGTATAGGAAGGAAATACTTCACAATATTTCCTTATGTTTGAAATAAATTCCAACGATAGATAGGGAATTAGGGATATGCAGAAGGTAAACGAATTGAAACAAATTAATTATCCGACTTGGTATACTTATAAATAATTTTGGGATTTGACTAATAATAATTGTGTATTCTTGCAAATAAATGTCTGTATAATCTATAGGTACTAATATTATAAAGATGAAAGGTTTGATTTTTTGTTTGTTTGTATTGAATAGGCTCCGAAACTACAAAACCGATTTGAAAATTTTTTTCACCGTTGGAAAGCTACACTATCCGCGGTGAACATAGGCTATTTAAAATGTAGAAATGTGAAATTTGAATTTAACGCGGGTGATACCGCGGGAAACAGCTCAGCTAGTAATTATATATTTCTGCAAATAATTATTGATTAGGATTTAGTAGTAAGAGTACGAGGTTTTAAATGATTTCCGTTGAAATTCTAAAATTGAAAAGCGCGTTTACCTTTTTTTCTGAAAGCAAAATGAAATGATAATACCTATCTGAGTATTATTTTTAAATATTTTTTGTTAAAATACCTAAACAAACAAGCGTTAATTTGCGCCTTTTTTTCCTTAACTACCAACATTCAAAAGCTATATTTAAAACAAAACTACCAACACTTAGAACCATTAAAAATTCAAAACGACACTCAAGCCCAGAATAAACTTAGGCTCGCGTGATTCACGTGCCCCTAATTTTGCCACGAGCCTAATTACTTAACTAGATGCCTGTTGACCTTAACTAACTTAATTATACGTAGGAATACATAGGTATTGTTAACCTTAAGTAGTTATATAAGCGAATTGGCGGAGCAATTTGCTAAATTAGTTGTGGGCGATACCTTGTTCTAGTTTAGTTATTCGTAAGCTAGCTGGCTTTGCTTGCTAGTTCTGAATAAGGTCTTCATTTGGTATCATTGAAGGTTCGTAATGTATTGTACCATCCTGGTAGACCTGCGCAGTCAAGTCACCACCTTTCTGCGACCTGGTTTCTAGTCTAACCATCCTCCATGTCCTCCAAGAAGGCCAGCAGTTCGCGCTGATGCCGGTGCATGCCTCCCTAGACGTCCTCGGTGTCCCAAGGTGATGCAGTCTTTGAGAAGACACGCTGTCGCAATCTACAAGTACATGCGCTGCCGTCTCCTCTGCATTCATGCACCCTCTGCAAAGGGGCTGTCCGTGATACCCAAATTAAATAGGTGTTTTTTTAACATGCAGTGACCCGTGACAATGCCATACCTACTCTATTAAATCGTTTGAATTTTTTGAATCTTACATATCTCCGCTTCAAACCACGTCGGTGCGTGTTTACAATGAGTCTTAGTCTAAATATGTTTTATTATCTATTGCGCGGAATATTCGCGGTAGAAAAATATTATTGGGATGTTCGGATTACAGCTAGTGCGTGCTTGTGGATTCTCTTGCAAAACTTTAGCTAAAAGTTCTAAAAAAACTTGATTCGTCTTAATATACTTCGATAGATACTTATCTAAGTGCTTACTTTGTAAGCCTAAAGAATAAATGATTTTTGACTTTTGATAGTAAGGTTTGATTTAAATAAAAATTAAAGGATACCTAATGTTGATTTACCTAAAAATGTAAATTTAATAAAATTAATTTTGCTCGTCACGTCTAGCACCAATTCATTTAATAATAATGAAAATTCTCATCAATAAACACGTTTTACGCACTCGATACTCTTGTACAAACAAACAAACATTCTTGATTTAGATAACGTAAACATACGTCGAATATTAAAATCGTTATTTATTTGTTTGTAATAATTTCGATCAAGGCGAACCAAAGATTGTATTTGTAGTTTGGTAATATGATTTGAATACTCAGCTCTAGAATCCTAAATATTTTTTTGTAAACAAAGGGATTACAAAATCAAATAAATATTGGAAGATTGTTCAACTATATTTATTATTATTATACACTTATTTATTTAAAATTCGTCGGTGTTCTGGCGGTTTCTCTATGTAAAAAATAATATCTATCTATGTAATGTATTGTATTGTATTATGTATATCAGTTATCTAGTACCCATAACTCAAGCTCTGCTTAGCTTGGGGCTAGATGCTGTATGTATTGTCCGGCATTATTTATTTATTTAAATCTAACCAATAGCTAACAGTCTTTTTTTTCTTCTGTTGACATTAGAGAAAGGGAAAAACACAGTTTAGATTAAAACACACTAAATGAACCTACGAATAAATAATAATATTAATTTGTAGGAATGAACTCCATTACACAATAGCACGCCAGTAGTATAGCACGCCCTCCGACCAGGTGGGATGAAAGACGCGAAAGACTGCAGGTAGATGCTGGATGCCGCAAGCTGAAGACAGGGCGCTATGGCGCTCATCGGGGGAGGCCTATGTCCAGCAGTGGACTGCTTAATGAGGGAGGATTAAAATAACTGGGTCACAATCACTACCTGATCACAGTTCAATCGTTTCCTTTCGGCGTTCGGCTTGGATGGATGTGCTTCCAAGTGTTTTGTAGGGTTCCATATCTCTTACTATGCGAACTTGGCCGGTTTATAGAAATACTAGTTTCGGCACGCAGCTTCGCACGCTTTGTTTATATGGAAACGTTTTAAGGTTTTCTATTCAATGGAAACTGATTTATGGGATAAAAGTAGCCTTAATGATAATTTTAAGGAACCCATCCAGCATTCGGCAAGCCACCGTCTGCCACTCTTAACATTATGATTGACTTGTTTATGGCAGGCGTCCGCAATCTCACCTATAGCCCCATTACCCAGTCCATCCATCCATCACAATAGCCTAGTTTTATTTCTTTAATTTTTCTTTGCAATAGTCTCTACACCTGGCGGATACCCGAGGATGATACCCGCTATGTGTAGCCATCGCCTTTAGATTACATAACTTTCTCAAAGGTGCTGTTGGCTTCGGCCCCACGCAAGCCTTCCAAAGGACCGGTTCACTTTATGGCCCGAGATCATGGTAATGAGATAATAATAATAATAAAATTTTATTTCCAAAAAAGAATCATTACAATCACATAACAAATCTATGTTTTATTCCAGGCCTGGAACTACCTGCATGCAACATTTCAGCCTGATCCGTTCAGTAGATTAGGCGTAAAAAAAGTAACAAACATCATCCATACATACATCCATATTAGAGTTATTTAATTGTTGAGAGAATTTTTTTTTTAAGCTCCATACCTATGTACTTATCGTCGTAAATGGTTTTTTGATTTGGATTCGCTTACAATCGCAATAAATCTGTCAAGCTTCAATAGTTTTTTCCTAAATAGAAACCACCATACTTTTTCTTCCATACGTTTCAAATAACCCCTCGTAGATAAGTATAAACATAGGTATAGATACTCCATGGTGACACCCACTACCGTCATGAATACCTTATGATGACCTACTGTGTCCGGAATCAATACTTGCCTGTAGGCTTGCCGCTAGTGATTAGCCTACCAGGTGGCTTGCGTGTGCAAGAAAGGGAAATTAATTGACTTTTGAAAACTGGTCGTCTCAAAGGGTAATACTGAAAATCAGTGTTTCCCTCTGCGTACAAAGCTTTTCGCTGAGCTAAAAATAATGCTGGACAATTCACAAAGCATTATCTAGCCCCATGGTAAGCAGAGCTTGTGTTATTGGTACTAGATAACTGATATAAATAATACAATACATTAAATAGAAAGATATTTTTTTATTATACATAGAAAACGACAAGAACACCCGGAACAAATATCTGCAGATCGTACACACAATTGTTCCGAGGCGGGAATCGAACCCGCAACCTCCTGCGTCGCAGGCGGACCATCGCCCACCGCGCCACATCGGTCGTCGAATAAATCTCTTATGTATCTATCTACCTACCTATACATTATATACCCTATCTTTACAAAGTATAAATGAAGGCGCTTCTGCTATCTGTTCACTTCACGGGGCAGATACTTAGATCTTTTAAACTATGTACTTAATTAAAGGATTTTAATGCAGTTTTCAGCAATAGATAGTGAGAGAGAGAGAGAGAGAGAGATATATATATATATATATATATATATATTATTTATTCATACAAATAGGTTACATCATTAAGTTAATAGATTGAACGTAATTTAAATATATTTGATTTAGGTACATTTATTAACATTTTAGCGGAACCAGATTCAGCAGCGGCTGTCTCATTATTCAAAATTTTTATGCATCAGTGACTCCCTTTAAAAATAGCCACAATTTATATGTTTTTATTTTGCTGTATCTTTTGTTTTGTTTGTTAGTTATAAGTTTAGGTTATGATAGGACTGGCATACTTTACGAAGTAAAAGTCCTTAAAAATAAATATGATTAAAAAAAAAAAAAAGTTAATAGCGCCTTAAAGCCTATGTTGAGTTTGTCTTAGTACTATAGTTCTCACTTAATTTAAATATAAATTGATAATCTAGGTACTGTTAGTTAACGAATGATCTGCCAACAATACAAGTTAACCTATATTAATTATTATCCTAGATCTTATATTTCAAAAACTCATTTATACCAAATACTCTCATTATCTCTCTCTCAAATTTATACCTTTTTTTATTGATTAAAGAGGATGGTTTATAAACCATTTGACACAAACTTCCACGCGGGCGAAACCGCGTGGCGCAGGTAGTCCATAATAAATAAAAATATCGATAATGGAACTTCAAGAGCGTTTTTGTCGTGTTAACACGCGATGCTTTTTATATGCGAGTAAACGTGTGAAAGTGTTTACTCAATCACAATTATTGTTAGTAGGTCGTATGCGACTGAAGGCTCAAGTTCGTTCGCAGTTCGGTTTAGGCTGAAAATGGGCCGCAACTTCGGCCGAACCGAATCTTATTGTGTTTCCACATTTTGATAGTAACTTTAAATCATTATGTCTGCTCTTCTTGAGTAAAAATGAATATTAATAGTGTATGGTTTGTTACACGTAGTGCAACGCAAGAGCCAAATAAAGCCAAAATTTAATTGTTTTTTTTTATTCCAAACATCTAATCAAATTGGTGAAGGTATCAATACAAATAAAAAAATAAAAAATGAATAATGCTGGACAATTCACACAGCATTATCTAGCCCCATGGTAAGCAGAGCTTGTGTTAATAGTACTAGATAACTGATATACATAATACAATATATAGATAGATATTTTTTATTATACATAGAAAACGACCAGAACACCCGAAACAAATATCTGCAGATCGTACACATATTTGTTCCGAGGCGGGAATCTAACCCGCATCCTGCGTCGAAATAAACAAATAAACTGATACATTTTAGAAGGCAGCTTCTGAGACTCTGGCGAAATGTTTACAGAGAAGCTTTCAGTAGGAATTATGATTTTAATATTCGAGAGCAGCGAGGTTATTAAAAATATAGTTTAGGGTAATTTAATAGATTTGTGACTGTTTTTTGGTAATTTCATTCGGTATATATAGGATTAAAAAAACTAATTATACCCCTGATGGTGTAATATCCAACCATGATAAAGTCAGCAGTGCCAATTTACATCAATAAAGCTACCTTTCAAACATAAATATCGAAATCTTTTCAGCCGTCTGAAAGCTAGATTATCACAATAATATTAAAACGGCCGGTTAATGCGTATCGAGCCAAAACAACTTGCGTGGTTAGAAAGAAGAAAGAAAGAAAATACATTTATTTGACACTATATATAACACATTACATGGTAAGAAAATAATAAAACAAGAAAAATAAATTACAAGAAATAGACAAGACATACAAAATAGAGCAAATACGTGTTACATAAGTGGCCAAAAAGGTCCCTGTCTCAGCATTATGCCGCTACAAGCCTAAGTAAGTAGCGGCGCTGATTTTCAGACAGGTCCTGGTGTGGTGGCACAAAGCTTGATAACATCATGTAGGTATAGGTACATATAAAATAAATCAAGAGTAGGTAACATAAAAAAGCCAGAGATAAAAGGAAAAATGAAGAGAAAAAATGAAGAGAGGCACCATTAAATACGAGTCTCCATGGACATCACAAAACTATACAAACAACCCTTAAATCAGAAATCAATCTAAGCCTTAAATCTACAAAACTACACATCAATTATTATTGTCTATGGTAGACCCAATTGCCAAATCACGAAGTCAAGTCAAGTCAGGCAGTCTATAGGCAGAGAAATAAATAAACACAAACATGTTCTGTTCTGACACATTGTCTATTGATTGTAAAAACCGTGAGTGATCTTATCTGGTTCATTATTCTACCTAATTTACACCACTAAAAACTTGATCTAAGTAATTTTCAATGGATTTTTTTACGAAATGATCCTCTTCTAAATTAAAAGAGTTAGACTTACTTTATTTATCCATTCCATCATTTGACGACCGATTTGGCGTAGCGGACGAAGGTCTCCCTGCCACGCAAGAGGTTGCGGGTTCGATTCCCGCCTCGGAACAATTGTGTGTACGATCTGTATATATTTGTTCCGGGTGTTCTGGTCGTTATTTATGTATAATAAAAAAATATCTATCTATGTAGGTAATATATTGTATTATGTATATCAGTTATCTAGTACCCATAACACAAGATCTGCTTACCATGGGGCTAGATAATGCTGTGTGAATTGTCCAGCATTATTTATTTATTTATAACAAAAAATATCTATATATGTAATCTATTGTATTAAGTATATCAGTCATCTAGTACCCATAACTCAAGTTCTGCTTACCTTGGGGCTAGATGATGGTGTGTGGATTGTCCAGAATTATTTATTTATTTTATTTATTTATTCCATTGTAACTGTGCGTGTTTTTAAAAAGCTTGCCAATAAAATAACGTTAAACGTTACCATTTAATGGCGAAAGTAATGGGTTTGCAAAAAATGCCGATTTGAATTCTTTTGCGCGTGCTTTTTATAATTTATGCACCTGTATTAGGACGCACGAACGATAACTTTGAACAGTTGGATAGGGGCATAGTCAATACTTTTAAATAAAATATGTTACATTGTATCTATGTGCAGTGTCTCAGTAAAATACTATAGATTTCGTGACTGATAAATATGCAAAGGACTTTTTTCTCAGACTGCGGTCTACCACCTAGATAAACTAAAGCGCAGGCAGCTTATAACAAACCGAGCAGAAACACGCAAGTCGTCCGCGAGACATGCCACATAGAACTTAGCATGAACCGAAAAGAACTCACGAAAACATTACGAAACTGTCATTCAGCATACATACGTTCGCCAAAATTTTATGCGCATCTTTATAAGCAATCGATCGGGCCGGCACGAAACGATAAATTACTTTTTATGTTGAGAATGCATGGTTTGCAGTCACTCGTGACTTCTGTCGGTCGGCGGCCGCGCCATGGCAGCTCGGCTCAGCCACCGTGCCAACTCCGTCGAGGTTTCTGATCCCCCGAGGGACACCCGCCCCCTGCGAGCCAAGTCCGTCAACCTAGCTCAGCGACCGCTGTCCAAATACGGCCGCCCGATACGCAGCGCAGACTCAAATCGCATAAGATTCTCAGAAAAATTCTTCCCCAAACAAGCATCCGTTGATAATGACCCTGAGTTTCGACCTAACCCGCGCCGCCCCAGTATCCCGGTCAGACCCCAAAACCGAAGAGTCATCGAAAAAGTTCCTTTCGCGGTCAATGTCCAGAACCTCTCCATACCGATGAAATACGCCGACAACCCAAAAACTAGACATTCAATCTCCAAATCTGTAAGCAATCATCGCCTCGATAATAAAACTAAGCTAAATCCCAAACAGGTCGAGAACAGGAGGCTGTGTGACACCATCGGAGGGAAAGAGACACAGAACAAACTGTTGGTTCAGATCAGTGAAGCCGAACAAGTTTCAGACTTTGAAAGGATTCTTAATTCTAATGCAATACAGTCGGAGCGGCAAGGCCACGTCTGGCGCGGCTGTGAAGACAACGCTTCTTCAGCCGCTGTGCGTCCCCGCTCTTCCTACTCCCTCTTTACCGCGAGTCAGACTTATCACTATCTCTTTCGCCAGCACGAGGAAGCTCTGCAACCTTTCATTGACGAGTATCGCCAAGCGAACACTGATGACGAACACCCGCAGCAAAATAGTCTCTTAAACAAAAGCTGGTTCGAGAACCTTCACGATCTCTCCGAATACTACGAAGACGATCAAGATCTGAAAAAAGAAGTCGAAACCATCACAGACAGGATCATATCTGAGGAAATAACGAAAAAGAAACCGAGCAAGAATCATAAATACTTTAATGTCAACTTGGCCAATCTATTTGATCTTGAAGTAACTGGGGAGGGCTGCTCGCCGTACCGCGATGACCTTGGAGCTTCTCCAGACGTAGAAAAAGAGAACGAGGAATGGCGAACGAGCATGAGCGCAAATTCTGATGACCGCCAGAATCCACAGGACGTGGATTGCCTCGCACAAAACCTAGATTCTGTTAAAATAGACAGCAATGCTGCGGTGCCGACGATCACCTTGAGCAATTGTTGCGACGGGTGCGCCAGGAGCGAACAGCCCAACAATACGAACGTCGTCATTCACCTCGCCGTGCCCACTATTGATAGCGATGAGACGCGCCCGCCGATGATATAATTCGACTGTGCCTGTCAACTAAACACTACACAATGTTAGCCATTGAGCCGGAGCAGTCTATTTCCAAGGAGGAGGTTCACGTTCCGAAAGTGGAACCCCCGCCAGCGTCGCAGAGAGTCCTGACGCGGTCTAGCGCGGTCAGCCAGAAGTCCGTAGAGATTTCCGTCAATCCAGAAGGGTCCAATCCCCTCCACAGATCCAAGTTGGCCCCGGTGCGGTCGTCTTCAGAAACGCAGTCTTCGGGGAAAAAGTTACTGAACTTGAGGAAGACGAAGAATTCCTCGATAGAGTCCACGATGAGCTTGCCGAACCAGAAGTCTTTGGAGAAGAAGCACGGAAGCTTGAGACATCAGAAGGCGGTAGCCGTCGCAACTTCCGACATAACGCTGCCGACACAATCTTCGATTGGTGAAGACAGGAAGGCATTGAGGGAGGCGCTGTATCAGGGTATATTCCACAGGCATAGGCGAACGATTTTCGCCGTAGGCTCGTTCCTAAGGATGTTGAGGAGCAAAACGTCCAACTATGATTCGATAAGATCCGATTCAGACGAAATTTAAAATTGATGGGATCGTGTCTTGGCTGATTCTATTTTGAGTGGGTTTTTCGCAAATATTAGATCAATATTATTGAAATTTGTTCCGTGCCATTAAAATATATTGAGCTTATAAATTTAATCTCATGAAATATCTAATTTGTATGTTATGAATATTGAATTTAAAATAAGTTGGATGTTACAAAAATACGGTGTTGTGAAAAAGTATGTTTCCGATTGAAATAAATTCAGTACGACGATCTTTTTAATGTTATTAAAAACACTGGCCGGTTTTTTACTCGTTGAATGTTGGTTTTACAAATAGAATATTTGCGAAAATCGTACTTTTGTAGACTTAGCATGTTAAAGGTGTTCCATCTTTAAAGAAACATTGGTGCAGACTGATTGTGCTTTTTGAGGAGAGAGTTCGTTGCTAGGTGTAAGGTAATATGGTTTTTGTATTAAAATGTTCCTAATTAGTTGTGACTGATCATTTAGTTGTGGACCCTGCTTGTAGTTTTACAATTGTTACATATTTGAATAAAACGACACTGCAACAAAACTTTACAAAATTGACAATTATGTCCTTCGAATCGGAATTAAATGAGGTAGTAGTGAAGTACCAAATTACGCAATTAGTAGGTAACGCTCAAAGAACAAAAAAGGTAGATCAGAGCAAAAACGATAAATCAAAAATAGCAAAATAAATCATAATGAAAAAGCTATCAATCCCTTTGCCAACGCAAAATGAGTTCTGCCCAACATCGATATGGCTGAAATAAATGTGGTGAAGTAATTTATGAATAGCATTAACATATTGCGTGTTGGGCATTCAAGGGCAACCGCCACTTTGGGCCACCTTGACTTCAGTTACGAATTAGGTGAAATAGTTTTACAGCTGGGAATTCGGTGGTTTTACACGTCACAGTGATTTAAAGGCACGTTTCAGAATAATTAGTAGGAGAATTTATGTCAACCGCCATAACGCCATTGACGTGTTAATGAATAAACTTATGTAGCTGAAACTTGATGTAGGTATTAAAAGTTTCAGCGACTGATTATTTTGTGGATAGTTTTGATATTGAATATTGGTAATAAAGGATCAATCAATTAATAACTGTAACATTTAACAACAATCGTTACTAATAACGCAAGGCGAAATATACAAAAACCCACCATAATATAGAAAAATGTAAATATGTACAACAGAAATCAAAGCAGGTAAAGAAACGGTAGAGGTTTGACTCAAAAACTCTGCATTCATATTAAAAGGGTTGGGTGACCTACTGACAGGGCCGATCACAATATCTTTAATCATCTTTGTATTCTATTACACGAATATTTTTTTTCTATAATGTATTGTCAGGAAATGGTCTGAAAACATTCGCGTAGCGAGGTAAAAAGAAATATTGTAACTTTTCATTCCTTATTATTTTAACAAGTTGATCGCCGACGGAAATTCTGCGATTTTCTGTTTGGGCCATGGGGGGCACCATTTGGGCGACACTAGAATGCCCCGTTCAAGCCATGGGGGACACCATGTGACCGCGATCTAGTGTTGACTTCAAACCCTTCTGCCAGGCCAAACGGAGATGCTAACTTATCTTTTTCAATACAATGGGACCCCCGCGGCCTTGTAGACTAATATGTTCTGAATTATGTATATTGATGAAAATCATGTTTTCCGGTTCGGCCCTCAGGGCAATGTACTGTTGGCCAAATGGTGACCCCCATGGCGTTCAACGTGTTAAAATTACCTATTGACTTACCCTATGTTTTTTGTTCTTTCATTTAATTTTTATTTTCATGGTATTTATGTACTACTAATAGAATTTCGTTTTTTAACATGACCTGATAAAGATTCATAAAAAAATTATGTATCCTTAACCTAAAGAAAAACGAAAAAATTAAAGCCTTTTTTAAGTTACAATATTTCTTGTTCAATAAAATATTGAGGCTTTCACCCAACTAGAGAGCTTGAAATAAATATACGTATGCGGCTGAACCAAATTATTAAATAAGTTAGAGATTTTGGATTTCTTTGCTATTGGTGTTAGTTAAAAGACGGATAGTGATTCTAAACAAGAAGGTTACTAACAAAACAGGTCGCATGTATTACATCATCATCATCAACCTATATTAGTCCACAACTGATGCTGATGACATAGGCCTAACCTAATGAGCGTCATAGTGCCCTGTGTTAATCGCATGTAATACATATTTATCTATAACAACAAAGCCGGCAACGAATAACGAAAATAAAAGAAGACTTCACCTCGCGAGATAGACTGGCATATAAAGATAAATAGAAAATGAAAGATGGTACTTGTGTAGGAAAACTAAATTTGATAAAATAAGTTACAAGTTAAAAATTCGTTCAAGTTTGTAGTCAAAATCCGTCTTAAAAAAAAATTAAAAACGTAGAACTTAGCAGTGGATCAATGGAACGTTGAAAAAACACCGTTTTTGGAACATTTTATGCACTGATTTTTATATATTTGTACATCCAATTTTGGTACAACGGTTGTTGTGGAAAGTAGAATTTTATTATACAATCATATTGTTGATGGTGTAATTAAGCTTACTTATTATATTTTATTTGCGTGTAGTATTCTCTTTATCTGCGGTTTTGTAAAAATAACTGACTGAAATGTTACCTACATTTTATGTATTGTAAATCTATACTAATATTATAAAGAGGAAAGGTTTGATTTTTGTTTGTTTGTAATGAATAAGGCTCCAAAACTACTGGACCGATTTGAAAAGTTCTTTCACCGTTGGGAAGCTACACTATCCCCGGTGAACATAGCCTATATTATATTTTCTAAAAAGTTAGGGTTCCGTACTAAAACCGAGCGAAGCCGGGAAGGTCCGCTAGTTATTTATAATTGTATAAAATGCTTGACACTAAATACATAAATAATATGTTGTAAAACTATTTTGATGAAACTTCGGAAGAACACCATTGACTTTATGCATAAATATATAAAAAACATGAGCTTTGTAATATTGTAAAATAATAGCTTTTTTACTGCAGTTAGATATATAATTTCATTTAGTAGGCAATGCAATGTAATGAATTAAAAATGTGAATAGAATAACTCATATAATGCAGTTGTGAAAATATGTTAGTAGGTAAATACACATTATTGTTAAAGTTACGTAGGTTAGATCCTACACGTGACTAGATCGAGTTTTTTTCTTGATTATAGATGGAGACTTCACTATATCGTCAAAATCAACCAAGATGCCAAAGATATCTTCGCATTGAGCGCCATTATTTGTAAACATTTTGCAAGTAACTTGTATAATGAAGCTCAGTATATCGCCGTCAAATTACCAAGAAAAAAATTACAACATTTTGACATTAGATATCAAAGAAGTCAAGTCAAAAACTCGCACTATGTACACTGTTGTTTTAAATGTGGCAAATGAATCAAAATAAGTCATAATAATTTAAAAAAAATACAAATGATTTTGTAAGTAGTTAGTTTGAATGGATTCTTAGTTATAAAGTCGTATTGGTGTGAATAATTTTATGAATGCAGTTTCTATAAAATAAAAATAAATTGTTTAAATACATTTTCTGGTTTTCAATGTAAGTAGTAAGCTTATAATGTAGATTAAGTATGTTATTATGAAGTAAGTGTTGATTTGAATTTGTTTTGATATAGACGTGTACCAAAAACACTAACGTTTTGATATAATTTCTAACAAACTATTTTTTAGTAAATTTGTAATATTATTTTTAATATTATGACATTCCTATATGGCAATTGAATGTAAAAAACTCTGTCCGCAATTGTTTTCATATAAATAAGACTGCAGTATATGCAAAATGTAGATTCAGTAAAATGTCTGTATGAATTCAAAGGAAACTAGATAAATCAATCGATAAATCTAAGTATTAATTGATAATCTTTCCACGGAACAGAAAATCATTAAAGTCTGGCATTTATTTCTGCATTTTTATTTCTAAATACCTATTCTACATAACATAAACAACCAATGGTAGATAATATAGGAACCAAAGTTATCGACATAGCTCGAAGAATTAGCAAGCTGAAGTGGCAGTGGGCCGGCCATATCTCGCAAAGAACCCACGGCCGCTGGGGCAAACGTGTTCTTGAGTGGAGACCACGACTCGGTAAACGTAGTGTAGGTCCGACCAGGTGGGATGACGACCTGCGAAAGACTGCAGGTAGATGCTGGATGCGGCAAGCTGAAGACAGGGCGCTATGGCGCTCATTGGGGGAGGCCTATGTCCAGCAGTGGACTGCTATAGGCTGATGATGATAATGATGATAATATAGGTACTTACCTACTTATTAAAAAATCTATAGGAAAGATAACCATACTAACTTTGACGACCGATGTGGCGCGGTGGGCGAAGGTCCGCCTGCGACGCAGAAGGTTGCGGGTTCGATCCCCGCCTCGGAACAATTGTATGTACGATCTGCAGATATTTGTTCCGGGTGTTCTGGTCGTTTTCTATGTATAATAAAATATATTTATTTCTGTTATGTATTATGCATATCAGTTATCTAGTACCCATAACACAAGCTCTGCTTACCATGGGGCTAGATAATGCTGTGTGAATTGTACAGAAATATTTATTATTATTTATTAAAAAAAAAAAAACTAACAAGAGGAAAATAAAACAATAAAATACATTTAAAATCCTTTCATTATATTGATGTAACTTCATTTACTTAATTCAAGCATTGTTGGCGTCAGGCGTCTTCTTATAGGTATTATTTATACTACACAACAAACTATATCTTTCTCTTTTACTCTATCAGCCAAAAATACAAAACTTTGGTTACTAGCTTATTTAATTTTTTTATTGGTGTTCATTTATTATGAGTATTTATAAAGCACGATGTTTTCAATATTGTCCATTTAAAGTGAAGGACTAGACTGTCACTTGTAAGCATTCTAATATATATATTATAGTTACAACAAAGCAGGGTTATATGTATATAATATTATTTTTAATATGCACAACTAATATTAAATTATGCAATAAATAAAAATGAATACATCTCAAGATAGTTGAAATCAATAACAATAATGATGTAGGTATAAGTTGTCTTTCTTTTCATTAAACCCTGCGAAAAATATATGAAACAAAACCACTATTTATCACAAATAAAAGAAAGTCATCCATGATGAATATATATGTACATATTTTAGCTTAAGGCACAAAATATAAAACGGCTTCAAGCCTAATATAACTGTAGGACGCATCTATACAAGTTGGCCCCGAAACAAATTTCGATAAAAAATACTCTAATTAAAATCACACAAAATTATAATCTTTATTACCATATATTTTATATCTTAATATATTACTTCTAGAGCCTCATACAGTCTTTCCGTATTATGTATTCACAATCACAACACACCTGAATGTAAATAAGAATAATTATATGAAACATTTATATATCGAAAAGAAATTGCAGAGATCATATCAATATATGTATTATTGTATGTTCACTACACTACACGCACAATCTCACTTCACTTTCAACACGTTTACATTGGCTACAATTTACTATATATATTACAGCTATATATGTATTATATATTACTGGATAGTCCTCAAGGCTCAAATGTCAAAACACGGTGCGTGCTTCCCAGTGTGAGAATCACGCTTTTTTCTTCCCTTTCGTGTTGTCTTCAACAAAGATGTCTTTGAATTCGTTGAGGAGGATGTCGACGACGTTGTTTTGTTGGATGCAGTCGACGGCGATGTTGTGAGCTTGCTCCGCCGGGGCCCAGAGCAACGTGGGCCCGAACACGATGGCTAGGTTAGCGGTGTGCATTCGGTTCCGCTCGCTGTATTTCGTCACTCTGGAAATTTAATGCGGTAAGTTAATATTTATTTATTTATTGTTAATAGACGAGCAGCATGGGCTGATGTGCCTATTTCACACAGTGTTGAATTTATCCATTTCATAACTTTTTAGAGTTTGTTATTTTTGTCTCGTAACCAGTTGTCGTGTTTATTCTTGAAGGCATAAAAAGCGATACCTATACCGTCCATGCATAATGGAATGGACGACCTCTGTGGCGCGGTGAGTTTAGGTCTGCCTGCGACGAAGGAGGTTGCGGGTTCGATTCCCGCCTCGGAACAATTGTGTGTAATGTTATGTACTATGTATATCAGACATCTAGTACCCATAACACAAGCTCTGCTTAGCTTGGGGCTAGATAATGCTGTGTAAATTGTCCAGCATTATTTATTTAATTATTTTATTCAAATAGCAGCAGTGCGAAGCCGGGACGTGTCGCTAGTGTAAGTATAAACGTTCAGTTACCTAATCAAATGTTCGAGCAGGTACTTGAGTGTGTCGCGGTTGCACTGCGGCAGAGCGAGGACGATGTCGCGGAACTCCTTGATCTTAGCCTCCTTGGGTTTTATCGCTGAAAGGAGAGTACAGATGTTAGAGACGGTTGCGTCAAGTCAACATGTAAACAGGAAACTCATTGGTAACTTAAGATCATGTGGTCAATAAGCATTGCTACATAAGAGCATAGTAGGTATCAATGTCACCAAAAATTTACAACAAAATACCAAAGAGCTACCAACTTAATCACTGTGAATTAAAAACTAATTTTAAGAAAATGTTTATTGAAAAATGTAATTAAATTGACGACTTTCTTATGATAAGTTTTAACTTTTTATTGAAATGAAATTTTTATTAAATGTGTAGAATCATAATTTAACTTGTTATAATTGTCATTAAGTATTCCCAGATCGTAACCCCCACCCAGCCACATAAAGGTCCAAACACTTACAGCAGGCAGCGAGTATCCTATCGAAGAAGCTGCAGGGAATGAGCGGCTCCTTCAGTTCTCTGAAGAAGAGCTTGAGAGAGCCGGTCAGCACGTGGATGTCGGTGTTGTTCTGGATCACGTTCATGTTGTTCTGGTCGATCTGGGAATTAAAAATACACCGTTATCGAAATAGTTTGAAATTCAAATCATTCAAAATGAGAAAAAGGGTGTGTTAGATTATCTGATCACTTAAATTTTTTGTCCACTAGTGGAAGAAGGGAAAAATAACCCACTAGTACTATCAGCAAAGGATCTGCCTAGACAACACAAGGGTGATTTTTCTGTGATGTGACCGGTTCAATATCAATAATTTTCATTCCGGCCCTGGTGGGGGCACAGAGAGGGGCCTCGAGGCTTGGCCTCATTACCCCGGCGTCAACTCGAGGGGTGATGACCCCTCGGTCCTTGGGTTTTGTGGGAATATATTTTTTTCTTTCCCTGTTCTCAATGTTTTTTTTTTTTTTTTTTTTTTTTTGTGATGTGACCGGTTGCCACCCCCGGCTTGCTCTATTATGCTGCAGACTGTTGCAAACAATCTACAGGAAGCTCAACTGATATGGATCAGTTGGGCTTCCAGTAGATTTTTATATATGAATACTATGAATACATATGAATACCAAGGAACACACAGGAAGCGTCCTCAAGGCGTTGCATTGCCCCGCGCGCTATATGGCTAATATGCTGTGCCATTGAAATTGAATAGAAATTGAATAAAACTTTTGAAACTATCATGATTATTAACACTAAAGTCATTTAAACGAGATATTTACAAAAAAATTAGTTTTCCAATATATAGGCACAGTTTCATGCGCCATGATGAAAAACTTACACTCAGTGCCTTCAGTTATTCCGTGATCATGGCGCATGACACTGTACCGAAATATTGGAATACTCAAAAATCAAATCATGGTAATTATCCAGTTTTAAATTACATCACCGTCAGTCAGTCATCTTATTGCATTTTATACTAGCATGGTGTGTTTTCTTTCTCTTACGTTGAGACCACGCGTACCTATGTGCTGGCTGACTCTAAAGACTTCCGAACTCACCTCCAGCCGTATCTTCTGAACCTGGCTAAGGTTACCCGAAGCCCGGTACAATCCATCTGTGCACATGTTCTCTTGCTCTCGTTCTATCTCCGTCACACAAGCAACCACGAACTCCGGTACCCGAGGGTTGGTGGAAGGGCAGACTTCTTCTAGATTCCGTCCGAAAACTGGCTCATCTGGAAGAAGAATAAGTAAATTAGGAAGAGAGAATTATTATACAATATCAGATGTTTATACACATTTATTAGGTGCAAAGTTTTGTTAGTTTCCCAAATCCTTTTATATCTACTCGTAACGCTGGAATATCACAATATTATTTTGCGGGTAGACTTTTTTTATCAGGATCTCAATATGCTTATTTTATTACCAGCGATAAAATATCAATAACTTAATCTTACGCGATCTGAACACATAATTAAAAGCACTAATAAAACGTCGTCGGAAAAAATAGGTAAACGGGTATTTACCCGTTGCATTAGTGCTTATAATTAAGCAATGAAATACGCTTTAGTTTGTGTTGTTCTATCTCTATCATGTGCAAAGAATTATACTTACAGTAAAGTTCAACACAGGCTTTTACACCAGCCTTTAAAATAAATGATATGATTAAAAGTGCCAAGCATGTCAATAAAGATTAGTAATTCAAACCCAAACGCACGCCTTTTGACTACAGTTATATCTACAAAAACTCAGAGCAACCACCCACCTTAAAACTAAGGAAAAAGGTTAAAAATAAAACTCCTTCATTGTTATAAAATAATATTTATAAATATTTACAAAATTTCCAAATAACACACCACTCGAAAACCACTTACCTTTAAAATTTTGTTAGTTATAATCAAATTTCATATTTGGTAAAGTATTCAAACCAAATCGTGCTCTTATTTATTTACTAACACTCCAAATTTTCACTACACAGAAAAACAATCCATTAAAACCACTACAAGCCACTACCATTAACTACTTACATTGTAGCATAAATACTAAAGCTTATAATCAAAATCAAACCTTTATAAATCCCTTTTTTGACCAGGACTTCCATAGCGGGGCGTTTCGCGAAGAATTTTCGCAACCTACTGCGCACGTGTGATTTGGAGACTTCGTTGGAATCGCTGAGGTCTTCGTTACTGCTGCCACCAGCTGGAATTAACGGCAGCATGAGAATGAAGGGTGTGATGAAGAGATTAGAAAAGAAACAGGGCATCTCAAAGTCAGTGAAAATGATCTAGACATGGAAGATGACACAAGAGATTACAGTGAACATAGTAAAAGATATCAGAAATGTAAGAGAAATGCATGATAAAAAGATTTCAAAGGCGTTAATATTAAAAAGGAACTAATGCATAGATAATTTTCACTGATTGATTTAAATTGTTAAACATACAAGAGTAGGTAACCCAACCGAATAGTTGGTTAGTGTAAAGTAAAGAGGACGCATTACAAAGTAGGTAAGTGTAAAGTAAAGAGGACGTTGACACTGAAAAATTGTTAATAGGGATACAGTAAAAAATAATACAAAGGTGTTTTTGATGATTTGGTCGGGTTGGGTAAATTCTCCATAACCATATGCATGCAAAGGCATTTCATAGGATGATTAAGTTGCGGACATTTCTGGTAAAACACATAGAACAAATAGGTTTAGACGATCACATTTTATAAAAAAAAAATACTATTTACCTTTAAAATCTGTATTCAACACATTTTACACCCGATACAACGCCCTAACTACTTCAATACAGCGCATATTAAATATCCTTTTACATACTTAATTATAATAAATGTATGTATAGGGAGAAATTTTTGGGTTAGTTATAAAAAAGATTATCTGTTCAAAAAGCGTATGAAACAAATGACGTCTGTAACTCTTCAATAGTATGTAGGTACCGCAAGTGTTATGATAAGTGGTAGATAAGTTATCATGAGTAGAAACCGATAAGAGAACCCTAAACTAATTCCCTAGTTATGATGTAGCTGTATTTTCACATGACGAATAGTTTTCTGTTAATTTTGTATGTAAATAAGATGTAAATATATTGTTTAACGTCGATAATCGCCATGGATATCCATAGACCATTTTTGCACCTGTCTTACTGATTAACTCGTATTTAGTTTAGTTTCTTCCTTAAATGGTATACCAATTGTAATATGTCGTGTCAAATATTTTTATTTCTTTTCAATTTTCATTTCATAAAACTCTATCGACATTCACATCAGAAATGGAGGGTTGCCTTATGTTATGACCTACATTCTTAAATGTAATTTTCGAAACCCTTCCGGCATCGGTGGGTCTCATCATTATAACACTGAATAAACTAAAATGAAATTAATTAATTTGTTAAAAAACTTATATAGAGCATAATAAACTCAAACTAAGAGGGTTTCCTCTTAGTTTGAGTTCTGTAAGTCTATAACCTTTAAGTATATCTACCTATCTACCCATAACTAACATGTTTGTGTTAGTGAGCATGTAAGTCCAGTAAAAAAATGGCTTTGCTTCAGCATGAGTTGGAGGACTAGCATGCTAGCAACCAGCGCTGGTCTTCCGGCAAAGCAACTGCAACATAGATTCACTCCAATGCCGAACAAAGACTTTATTCTCTTTCTTCTGTTTTCATGTTGGTGCTAAATTATATAAAATAATAATAAAAAATAGCTTCGTACATTTCTGGTGTAAATTTTGATGGCTGCCGAAAAAACTACGCAATTTCGAATGCGATTTTTCTGTTGGACTATGTTTTTTGTCCGAAAATGTTTTTTCAGTCGGGCTATGCTTCTTGTCCGAAATCGTCTTGTTTGGTGCATTTTTTTTGTGAGTTGTTTTAGGCGAACTGTGAATTTTGTATAAATTTGATTTTTCAGTTGAAATATTTTGTTTTTCCGTTTGCTCTTTCTTCATATTTGAGCGAGCGGAATGAAAAAATGTAGCTGCAGCAAATATTTCTGATGTTCCAAAAGGTTCCATGAGTTCATAATCACTTAGTTCAATCAAGATCAAAAATCACTTCATCATTCACTAATTGGTTTGCGACAAAACCCATTTATATGGTCATTGACAATCACAACTTATAATGACGTTAATGACATTTTAGCTTTTTGTTGTTTTGTCAAAGTGCGTTAACAGCGAAAAATCATGGAAAACTGAAAGATAAACTCGATAATTTGTTTGTTATCAACCACTTATCTATTGATAAGGATAGGTAGGGTCAGCAAAATTAACAGCATTGAATGGTAAAGCAAGTTTACCTTAGTAATCTATTTAGTGCCTTATTTTATTAAAATAATTTGTAATTTGATAAATACTCGCTTATCAGAATTTATCTCTAGTGAGCTTGGAAATCTGGTAACTAACTTGCTTGGAAGCTTGGAACTACCTGCAGTCTTTCGCAGGACGTCATCTCACCTGGTCGGAGGGCGTCCTACACTACGTTTACCGAGTCGTGGTCTCCACTCAAGAACACGTTTGCCCCAGCGCAGCGCGGCCGTCGGTTCTTCGCGAGATAAGGCCGGCCCGGCCTGTTTTGCCAACTTTCATGCAATTATTAAGTTTTTTAATAAAATTCAAATACATGGTATTATTATTTAAAATGTTGCTTGTTTCAGTAGATATCCATTTTAATATAGGAATCAGCCCTGTAACCCATAGCAACGTAATAACAAAATTACCATATCCGATATTTCATCAAAGCTCTTGGTCAATTTATAAATTATGCTTGCAAATTGCTAATGTGGCGAATTGGCAATGTAGCTTCGTTGGTTGAAAAAAGGTTCAATGAGTTTATTAATTTTATTATACTTGACAAGCCGCGCTAAATTTCTGTGCAATTTTACCATATTTTCTTACCGTTTAAACCGTCCCTGGACTACGACAAATATTTGAAAACCAAAATCAGCTAAATCGGCTCAGCCGTTCTCGAGTTTTAGCCAGACTAGCGAACAGCAATAGATTTTATATTATAGATTTATTGAAATAGGTACTTCATTCATATCTACAAAAGAGCTTAGCTTCCTTATATGTTATTATTATACAGTTATGTGATCGCTTCTAAGCGATAAGGTCGGCCATTTTAGTTTCTGAGGAGTTTCTGTTATATTTCCTAATAGGTTCTGTTCTTTTTGATAACACAAGGTTTGCTGGAAGATAACTCTTTTTAGGGTTAAGTTCGGCTTTGTTTAAATTTTCTAGAATAAGTTTTGTGTTATTTTATTTTCGTGCAAGAAGTATAAATAAATAAATAAAATAAATAAATAAAAAAAAGACACTTTTTTATGTTTGAGATTTTTGATCAATGACCAAAAATAATACAATTAGTACATTCTATTTACAGTGTTATCTAGACATTCCCCTTCTCTATACGTAGGTATGACGTATATCCTATCTAATATTATAAACGTCAAAGTTTGTAAGTATGGATGGATGGATGTTTGTTACTCTTTCACGTAAAAACCACTGAATGGATTATAATGAAACTTTAGAACAATATAGCTTATACGTCAGAATAACACATAGGCTACAATTTATATAGATATATTGTATATTATCCAAAATATTTATCACCACGCGGGTGAAACCGCGGTCCGCAGCTAGTCATCTATATATCATTATCAATCGGAATAATAAAATATCAGATACGCTTTACTAATATGAAACATTTTAATTAGGTACTGTTTATTTGGTATAGAAATGACCAATCAGTGTTTTTACTTTACCTAGACTCGAGGTTGAGATTCGCCGAAATTCATCGCTGATGCATCCACAGATCATTTTTTCTCACAAAACTATAGAATTATCACATTATTTTAAAACTTTTCTTCATATACTCTATTTTCTTGGTAATTAAAAAAAAACCGTAAAATTATAACATTCTTTCTACACTTTTGTCTATGTATATTCTGTATTTTCTTGCTAAGACTTGGTAATTAAAAAAAAAACGTAAAATTATCGCATTCTTTTTACACTTTTGTATTCTGTATATCTTTGTATTCTGTATAACTTTGTATATTCTGTATATCTTTCTTGCTAAGATGTTGTAATCTAGAAGTAACTAAATATAACGTTTATTTATCAATTTTACTAGATCTTTTCATATGTAGCTCAAGATTGTTAAAAATCTTGAGTTATTTTTAAAAATTCACCAAGGTAAGTTCGTTCAAAAACCGTTTAAACTCAATTTTAAAAACACCAATTTAATATGTAAAACTCAACGTCTAATTTGAAAACACTATTACGAGTTGTAGGTTATTTCTTATTAAATTTAATGACAAAAGCAAGGGCAAGTCCGTATAACAAAACCACTGAACTGTTTCATTTGCTCGGGATTTAGCAGGAAAATATGTATAAAACTATGTACCCTATACCTACAGGGAAGATTCGTCATTGCATTCGACAAACAATCGTCATAATTCCTAGGGAATAATAACTAAATAATGTTAAATTATTATTTATTAATGAAAACCACTCAGATTATAAACACCTATCTACCCATACATTTTATATATACGCCTACATGTCCATATTTGGATAAATACCTAAATAAGTGGTAGATTCCCTTTTTGTCTTGTTTTTACTTTATGTGGTGTGTTCTGTGTTTGTGTTGTGTGTATACATAATTTCTTATCAATACATCCTACAATTATATAAACGCGAAAGTTTGTAGGTAAGTATGGATGTTTGTTACTCTTTCACGCAAAAACTACTGAACGGATCGGGCTGAAATTTTGCATACAGGTTGTCCCACGACCAGAATAAAACATAGGCTACTTACTATTCATCCAATCAATCAGTTCCCATGGGATAGAAGCAACCTTAAAACGTTTCTATAGAAAATCACGTGAGAAACCGCGGGCAGAAACTAGTCAATACAATAATTCTGCTGCATCTTATTAATTAGGTACTAAGTAGGTACACGTCTGTTCTACGTTCTTACATTATTACCTGAAACCCGACCCTAAGCAAGTTTTAGTATTTTGTTTCGCGGCTTGCTTACAAACATTCCACATCGAGTTTGGCTAGTGTATACTGCGACTCAACATCTCTCTCTCTCGTCTATCTGTGTACTAGCCTCGCTTGCCCTGATGATGTCAATATTCCGACGAAACTCATCTACACTGACTAAACAAGGACTAAATTGAAAAACCGAACACTATTTACTATAGCCATCTGTACTAACCTCGTTTATTCCGGTTCTGATGTCTGGCAGTTGGTGGAGTCCGGCCTAAGCTCTCGAGATCGGTGTTGCTGCTTTGGTAGGGAGAGTCGAGCATTTGTGGGTAAGCGGACTGGAAGAAGAAACATCAACATGAAGTCAAATTTCAGTAGATATCGGTATTCGCTCATTGGGGGAGGCCTATGTCCAACAGTGGACTTCTAAAGGTTGATAATAATGTTGATAAATGAAATAAATGATTTTGTATTTGATATCCTCACCAGTTTAGCGATTTGTGTGCGGATAGCGCTAAACCACTTCCTGGCGCCTTCCTCCGTCTCGTCCTGGATCAGGTACTGGTCGTTGTTCCACGTGAGCACCAGGGAACGGGAGTGTCTGAAATAATACATTGTTTTATTTAATTACCAAAGAAATTATCAAATTATTAGTAACTTACTTAGATTTAGAACTATTTTTAATTTTTCGTGTTATATCGTTGTGTACTTTATTTTTGTTACCTATGCATTATTATGTTTTAATTATAAAAATATTATTATTAATAAAGAACTGAACTGTGTAGCTATAGCTTATGCCTTTAATTTGAACGACACGAGGATGAGACTTAAAGTCGCATGACCCATTTTCGGTAGACAGTCTGAAAACAATTAAATGAAAAAAAAAAAAGGGGTTCGAACATTTTTGTATGGAGCCTGGCATACCTACTCGTCCGCCATTTTGAAAAAAACTTGATTCGGCGGCGATGTCAATCGAAAGAAGTAAATGATTACAAACAAAAAGTGTTCTATGATCAAATCTCCTAAGTGATACGGTTTTTAAGATATATACAATATATGTATGTATAGATCCCCTTGGAACTGTAACAACTAATTATTTAATATAATGTGGGTGTTATGGGTGTTCTGGTCGTTATCTATGTATAATAAAAAATATCTATCTATGTAATGTATTGTATTATGTATATCAGTTATCTAGTACCCATAACACAAGCTCTGCTTACCATGGGGCTAGATAATGCTGTGTGAATTGTCCAGCATTATTTATTTATTTATTATTATTTATTTATTTAATGTATTTTAATTAATATAAATAAATAATGCTGCACCATAAGGCTTACCCCAGTAGCTTATACAGCAAATATATTGCAAATAATAACAGTAAATTACACATAAAAGTTAACATGAAATGATATACAATTGTGTAAGTATGTTTATGTTCGGTCCCCAACCTGCATGCTCAGCGTGGGGATTATGGGCATTCCTTCCCTATGAGATATAATTTGGCGTGTTTTATAAAACTATAAACCGACTTCAAATTCCTTAGTAATGAAATGGGTTTAAAACTTAGTTTTAGTAAAATAATCATCAGAATCGGTTCACCCAGTCAATCAATAAATTTCTTTCCGGCCCTGGTGCGGGCACAGAGTGGGGCCTCGAGGCTTGGCCTCATTACCCCGGCGTCAACTCGAGGGGTGACGACCCCTCGGTCCTTGGGTTTTGTGGGAATATCTTTTTTTCCCCTTCTCGATGTTTATTTTTTGGCTGCATTTGTTTTTTTTTTTTTTGTTTTGACCCTGTCGAAAGTTCTGAGTTACATACAAAATTAAAAAAAATACAGTCGAATTGAGAACCTCCTACTTTTTTGAAGACTGTTAAAAGCCAATAGCTTTATCAAATAATATTCATATCACTTGTGGACGTCTAAACGTCCTTGGAAGGGATACCTACAGTACAAGTCTAGGGTCGACTTAGTGTAGGGTCTGCAATTATATAATGTAATTGGTTTATATAACCGTTTTAATTAATTAAATAAATAAATTATGTAATACCTAGATCTAACAGGCCACTTAAGCATCTCTTAGTTATATATGAGTTTATATTTTTAAAGTGTTGTTATAATGTGTGCTTAGATTTAAATAATATTTTTATTTATTTAATAGGGCGCCTATCAGGGGCGGCCTGCGTCCGGCAGTGGACGAATACAGGCTGTTGATGAGGGTTGAGGTTCTAGTTAATTACCTCCTGGTGTGCATAGGGATGCAATGCTCGATCCTGGCGTTTTTCAGCGGGAGTACCATCTCGGGCTGCGGCGCCGTCGGGCTCGGCGGAGTGCCCGGCCCACGCTCGAGCCGCTTCTGGAACACGAGAGTTAGCAGGAAGGTTTATAACTCATTTAACACATAGATTTCCACGTGGACGAAGCCGCGGGGCGTTAGGGTAGTTATTTATATATCCATGTAATTAATACTCACGATATAGCTCTTGTAATCCTTGTAGAAGTAAAGTGCAGTGGGTGTGAGTATCATGTAGCCATCTGTCCAGTTCTTCTTACTCTTCTTGCCGCCTTCGAAGAATTTGGTGCGCTTCACGGGACCTTCGAGA
Source organism: Eupithecia abbreviata (assembly GCA_943735965.1). NCBI lineage: Eukaryota > Metazoa > Arthropoda > Insecta > Lepidoptera > Geometridae > Eupithecia > Eupithecia abbreviata. Next base: position 1,592,147 of record OX030995.1, read on the forward strand.
CCCTGGAAGGAGAAGCAATGATCTTGAAGTATAATCCATATATATATATTTATTTATAGAAACCTATATTTTGTTTTTTTTTGTTTGTTTAACTGGACCTTCTAGACCCTGGAAAGAAAATGCTCCGGAATGAAAATCCAAAAGTATTTATGGGAACCCATATTTTCTAGATTTTTATTTTGTGAGAAACCGCAAAAATGAAAACGACAAAGTTAGTTCTTCCAGTCTGAAGATTTGAAGTATGCGAAGGTTCCTCGCTACTTGGACTTTCCACCTGTATCATCTGTTCTCATAAAAACGAAATCTGAAGATTCTTATTTGTTTTCGTGCAAACGTGTTATGCAAGCGTGTTTTTGCACGAAAATGTATCCGAAACTTTGATACCGATTGATCATCGGCCAACAGTTCCTGAAAAATCTTCTCCATTATACTTACATCAACATTAGGCAGCATAACCCTGGGTGCTGGCACAGGCGACCTCCGGTGCACCATCGAGCGCACCTTCCGGCTCCGAAGGTTGCCTGGCTTCTCCCCGCGCCCCTCACGTATCTCCACATCCAGACTGTCTCCGGACGAGGATGCCGGCAGCTGCAGATGGTGGGGGCGGCGGGCCGTCGCGATGAGGAGGTTCTCTGTTGAGCCTCCTGGAAAAACATATCGAGAAAATCATTTAAAACGAGATATTTATCATGATTTGATCTTTCTATTTTTCTTTTTATAATTCTACCAATATTATAAACGCGAAAGTTTGTGAGGATGTTTGTTGCTCTTTCACGCAAAAACTACTAAATTTATTTTGATGAAACTTCACAATAATATAGCTTACATATCAGAATAACACATAGGCTACAATTCATAAAGATATATTGTATATTATCCAAAATATCTATCACCACGCGGGTGAAACCGAGCGGGTCGTAGCTATTTATTTATAAATATTAATTACCAAGTCGCTTGTTCCCAAGCCTTGGAGAGTCATCCTTGCTGAAGCTGCGCTCGATCTCGACCCGGGACTTCTCCGAGTTCGGGCTCCAGTTGCCGAGGCGGTCGTAGCTCCTCATCGAGGACACGGTGTCCTGGAATAAATAAACAGAATGATTGAATTAATATTATCTATCTACATATCTAAACGGTCGTGGACGTCGGCTCCTCAGATTCGCGTTTGGTCAGAGTTTAAGCTAAGGGGTTTCTTGAAAAAGAAGCTGTTCGAGATGGATCTGGTTCTCACCAGATATGATCTCAAATTTTTTTATCGATTTCTGCCTGTCTTTAAATAACCAAATCCTAAATAACATCGAGATGCTGAATTGCTTCAAATTCAGCTTCGACCATAGACCCCTTCGGCGTTGGATCGCGGGGAGTGGAAGGAGAAAAGGGAGGCCTTTGCCCAGCAGTGGGACAATAATGGCTAAAAATAAAAAAAAATAAAAAAAAAATCTAAGCTATCGACACTATTTTGTCAGTGTGGGGAATTATTGATGTAATTTTTTGTGCTTTGCGGTAGCGGCGTCGGATTATTGCTCGCAGAGATTATTGTGCTGAAAGGAGCCTGCAGTGAATGGACTGGGGCAGTTTCTTTAGATTTGTGGAATATTTAAAACAAGTTTAGTAATACCACAGATAATATAATATATACGTAATACTAACACATCAATCTAACAGACGCTATTTATCGTTTGGAAAAATAATAACGTTGTAACCGAAATAGAAGCATACTTTTATACTAATAATAAATATTATAAAGAGGAAAGGTTTAATTTTTTGTTTGCATCGAATAGGCTCAGAAACTACTGGACCGATTTGAAAAATTCTTTTACCGTTGGGAAGCTATACTATCCGCGGTGAACATAGGCTATATTAAAATTTAGAAGATAGATAGAAAATACTTAATTATACCACACAAAACAGAAAACAATACAGGAATAAACAATAGAATAAAGGAAGTTTAAAGGGCGGCCTTATCGGCAATCTCTTCCAGCGATCTCTTCCAGGCCACATTAGAAATGTGAAATTTGAATTTAACGCGGGTGAAACCGCGTGAAACGGCTTGTAGTATAAATAGTAAGGCTAGTATTTATGAAACTGCAGCCGATGGGAAACACCAAAGCACAACCTCTCGGTAATCAGTTTGTCGGAGCGATATCGTTCGGAAGTGCACCCACGTACGTAACTGTACTTGTCCGCGTGGGTGTGGGTGAACAGTTTGCTAACCTATCTCCATCTTACAGTGACGCTTGATGAAGCTCACGCCGCCTTCAGGATCCGGAGATGGACACGTGCGTCGTAGGCCATGAAAGCTATTAACAGCTGTTGCACTGCCCTGGGGGTATCCCCCCTAACTTTCTACATCCATCAAAGGGTAAGGGTGGGTAAGAGAGGCATGATGGGCCATGAAAGTATTAACAACTGTTGCACTGACCATCACACACGGCTTGATCTACACTAAATTAATTTAGATATATCTATTAATAATAAAATATATATATGTATATATAAATCAATGCATTATTATCAATTATATACTTAAAGTATTTTTAAGTCGTGTGCTGTATTTATTCACTATAGTTAGATAATTAAGTTTTTTGCTCTATCAGAATAAATATATTTTCATTTCATTTCCTTTCATTTCATTTCAATGCTCTGGTGGTATCCCTACCTAACTTTCAGTTCGCTAACCTATGTATCTCCTTCTTACAGTGATGCTTCCAGTGATGAAGTAGGTTCGCGGCGGTTGCGTTCTTGATGCACGTTCTAAGGTCAATTTAAGACTATTTGGTGTGTGTGTTTATTGAGCTACTTTATGGATATGATTCTATAATAAGCTTCCATCTGAAGCAACTGAGCTCCCTATTCGTAAATTTAAAAATTACATAAAACTAAATCTCATCAAGAAGGCTTTCTACTCCATAAATGATTATCTCAATGATGTTAATGCTTGGCCAGATGTCGCTCAGTTTCGCACCGACAATAGTATGTAGTAAGTAATTTGTTGTTGTGCATAGCTTTACTTAAATATTGACATGTATCGAATCATATTATATTTAGACTTAAATAGGCAAATAACCATGTATTAGACATATAAGAGATGAACATGCTAGTGGTTTCTTTTCACTTCTTCCACTAGTGGACAAAAAATTGAAGTGAACAGTAAAATAATTGTATTTGATAATAATTTATATATAAAATATGACTTGTCTAAGTGCTTATTTTGTAAGCCTAAAGAAATAAATGATTTTTTACTTTACTTTTACTTATATGTTTTTTTGAATGTTTGTTTAATTATAATTCACCTACATATATAATTGATTAGTTTTATTTTCTTATTGTATTTGTTTGTTTGCCCTGTATCAGTATCAGTTTCTTTAATTCTGTATCGTTAAAGTTACCTTTGTAAACAGGCTTCCCGCGACACAGGCTTGCCTCGTGCGGGGGCCGCCAGAAATGTGTACATATACATAAGTGAAATGGCAAATAAATAATTTTGTATTTTTGTATTTGTATTTTTAGATTTATCAAACCACACCCTCCAAATCGAAAGGACGGAACATAGTAGACGACCGATGTGGCGCGGTGGGCCAAGGTCCACCTGCGACGCAGGAGGTTGGTTGGGTTCGATTCCCGCCTCGGAACAATTGTGTAAACGATCTGCAGATACTCGTATTTGTTCCAGGTGTTCTGGTCGTTTTCTACGACCGATGTGGCGCGGTGGGCGAAGGTCCACCTGCGACGCAGGAGGTTGGTTGGGTTCGATTCCCGCCTCGGAACAATTGTGTAAACGATCTGCAGATACTCGTATTTGTTCCGGGTGTTCTGGTCGTTTTCTATGTATAATAAAAAATATATATCTATGTAATGTATTGTATTATCAGTTATCTAGTACCCGTATTACAAGCTCTGCTTACCATGGGACTAGATAATGCTGAGTGAATTATCTAGCATTATTTATTTATTTGAGCAGCAGAAGGATATAAAAAGTAAGTGGCCGACCATGCATCACGAAGGTCTAAAGGATACCTCTCACTCTTGTCACCAGAGCTAAAGCCAGTTTAATAAAAACAACATACTCTAGCCGTGCCGTTACTTCAATTACTGGAATAATTATTCACACTTTGTTAACGCGTTACAAGGAAAACAACAGACCATGTCGCAATCGAATAAAATATCATCATCAGCCTTCCTTTGTTAAAATTAACTTGATTAGTTTAAAAATTTTGAAACTATCATGGTTATTAACACTAAAGTCATACAAAACGGGATTATTTACCATGATTTGATTTTTGAATTTTCCAATATTGTACTACTGCTCTGGTGGTATCCCTCGCTAACTTTCTAGAGCCAACAAAGGGTAAGGGTGGGTAAGGGCGGCTGGGGAGGACTGCTATGATATCAGCTTCATATTTTAAGAATAAAATTAATTAATTTAAGTGTTTACCTCCTTAAACCATGTTTTACCCCTCGTTAAGTTGAACATCTGTGTCACTGGTGTCGACACTGGCGACCTCTTGTTCACCTCACTAGTTTTCACCATTAATACTTTATCCACTATTCATAGGTATAGACTATGCACCATAGAACTTATTTCCATCTGGTATAGGCCTTTATGTGCCTAACAACGAAATAAACATAGAAAAGTCACGGAATTACATATTGTTGTAAATAACACAAATAATTAATTTATTATTAGCAGGATAATGATGTGGAAAACACTGCGCCTTAGAGCAGAACAACAATACTGGCATTTTGTATTGGAACGCTAGGGTTGGGACACGGTCGATGAAATATGCACCAATCGACATCATCAAGTCAGTAGAAAAACAAAGTCACCTAAGTTAAGTTAAGTAAGTATGACATTTTTACTAAAACTGTAAAAAATTATATAATCGTTAGCTACATATTTTGAAAAGAAATAAAACTTCTGAAACTATCATGGTTATTAACACTAAAGTCATTTAAAACGGGATATTTACCATGATTTGATTTTTGAGTTTTCCAATATTTCGGCACAGAAACTTAACACAGAAACTGTGCCGAAATATTGGAAAACTCAAAAATCAAATCATGGTAAATATCCCGTTTTAAATGACTTTTGAAAAGAAATCATAAAAATATATCAAATTTACTTTCCAGATACGAGTTTTAAATAGGGTAATGTTAAGGTAGATGCCAACAGGCAACACTTTACACGTATATAACTGAAATAATTATTTTAACCAATTTTAATTGATTTCCATTAAAAAGAAATATAAAATAATATAGATGCTGTCATTTATTGAATAAAGAATACACAATGATTTCGATTTTAATTTTGATCGGGCATGTACCATACCAGCTACAAGGATAAATAAATATATTTGTATTTTTCCTTATATTAAAGGTGCTAAGATATGGCATAATTGAAACGGCATAATCTAATAACTGTTAGGCGGTACGAAGTTCTTGCGGTCAGCTAGGACCGGAAGAACTTCGTACCGCCTAACAGTCAAAGTTTGTCAGTTACAAAACACAAACATTTTGTATAGGAAATGTGTTTTCTTTCTTTTTCGTCATTGTTCCAATGTTTTTAATAGTTATTCTGCTATTTGAGACAGAGACACATAGAACACACAAAAAACCATGAAAATCAGTCAAGTTGTTCTTGAGTTATAAGTGTTCATAAAAACCCGACTTTGTTTTATACAATTACTAGCTGCTCCCCGCGGCTTCCCCGTGGAAATCTATGTGTCAAATTGTTTAAATGATAAAAAGTCCTAATCCTATGTTAGACTCCTGGTTCTAAGCTACCTCTCAACCAATTTTCAGCTAAATCGGTCCAGCCGTTCTCGAGTTATAAGTGTTGTAACAAACACGACTTTCTTTTATATATATAGATAAATTTTCGTTATTTTCCCTTGGCAACCAAAAAGTATTGTAGTATGTCTCTCTATATAAAAAAAAACAAATATTTTTGCATGATCAAATACGGTTTATCTTTTAACCGATGTACATTTTTCTAGTTAACACGTTCAGTGCCAAGCTAAGCGATGCAACCCGGAAGGGCGCGGCCCGCGTCGCGTCGCGTCGCTGTGCAACGAGTCTTGCGTCACCATGTGGGTCGCTCAAAGTGCTAAACTGCGTTTGTACAATAAGTATAAAATGTAGTTTTATTCATTTCATCTAAAAATATTTTTTCTATTCTCTTTATTCCATTCTATTCTCTGCTGAACTAATTTTTGAAACATTTTCCCTCACAAACTGTTCGTTTTTTACAGTAAATATGTGTAGATAATTACGTCAGCGTAGAAAACATAATTACTCATTGATTGTACAAAACATCCAGCTGGGCTGGGCAGCGTTTGGGAAACTACGTCGAGTCTTCTCTTCATCCATATCGCAATGCTTGAAAACGAAAGTTTTCAACCAGTGCGTCCTACCCGTTATGACCTACGGAGCTGAGACGTGGACACTCACGATAGGGCTGGTCCACCAGTTCAAAGTCGCTCAGCGAGCTATGGAAAGAGCTATGCTCGGAGTTTCTCTGAAGGATAGGATTCGTAACGAATACATCCGACAGAGAACCAAGGTTATCGACATAGCTCAAAGAATTAGCAAGCTGAAGTGGCAGTGGGCCGGCCATATCTCAACGTGTTCTTGAGTGGAGACCACGACTCGGTAAACGTAGTGTAGGACGCCCTCCGACCAGGTGGGATGAAGACCTGCGAAAGACTGCAGGTAGATGCTGGATGCGTCAAGCTGAAGACAGGGCGCTATGGCGCTCATTGGGGGAGGCCTATGTCCAGCAGTGGACTAATATACGCTGATGATGATTATGTACAAAACATTGAAAACTAACATCAGCCGAAAATCTTTTTGTTTTATGTGATTTTACAAGATTGAGATGATTTAGGGCATAGGTAGTTATAGAGAAAATTGAATCACTGAAAATAACATTTGTAAGTCAAAAATTAAAATGCTATTTTGCCCCGTTCTCTTTCTTACTTCGTGTGATTACCTTTCTTTTGTACTGTAAAACAGAATTAATTTTTATTTTTTTATTTTTTTTCAAATCATTGTTTTTATCAACCCTCCGTGGATTTTTAAACATAAACTTTATTTCACTTTTGAAAGAATCAGTGCCGCTGTTAAGTCTACGGGCAATTTTATTTTATTTATAATTAGCTTGTTTTTCTGTTTATCGACGATACCTTTCCCCGCCCTACCGCTATCAACGTTAGGAAGTGCCCTTATCGTACTCAGCGATTGTTTGTATGCATGTATGTTTGTATGTATGGTGTGACGTGCGTGTGGTTAGGTGATCTATAACACTAGGATCACCGCAGTTGACCAAACTAGGCCGTTGTATGTATTCTAGACAATAGTGCGTCTATATCACAGTCTACAAATTGAAATAACCTGCTTTAGTCATCATCATCATCATCATCATCAGCCTATAGCAGTCCACTGCTGGACATAGGCCTCCCCCAATGAGCGCCATAGCGCCCTGTCTTCAGCTTGCCGTATCCAGCATCTACCTGCAGTCTTTCGCAGGTCGTCATCCCACCTGGTCGGAGGGCGTCCTACACTACGTTTACCGAGTCGTGGTCTCCACTCAAGAACACGTTTGCCCCATCGGCCGTCTGTTCTTCGCGAGATATGGCCGGCCCACTGCCACTTCAGCTTGCTAATTCTTTGAGCTATGTCGATAACCTTGGTTCTCTGTCGGATGTATTCGTTACGAATCCTATCCTTCAGAGAAACTCCGAGCATAGCTCTTTCCATAACTCGCTGAGCGACTTTGAACTGGTGGACCAGCCCTATCGTGAGTGTCCACGTCTCAGCTCCGTAGGTCATAACGGGTAGGACGCACTGATTGAAAACTTTCGTTTTCAAGCATTGCGGTATGGATGACGTGAAGACTTGACCTGCTTTAGTAACCCATTTAAAAAGAAAATACTCGGACTTTAGAACCGAGCTGATGCTATATCTAGGTTTAAAGTGACAAAAAAGACTAGACAAAAAAAACTGCACGTTATTGCAGATTTTGTCTAAATTTCATTCGTCTCTCATCCGTTTTAGAATTTGAATGTCTGCCCTTTTCGTTGCGCTAATGTTATTTTGTGTTCTTGAAATTTTTGATTTAAGGGATTACCTCGCTGTTTTCTGATATTTTTATCATTTTTTGAGTATTTTTCATTCGTTGAAATATAATATCTTGGATTCTAGAAATAAGTATAGATATAGCTTCTAGGCCGTTCAAATACCTAAAAGTAGAATCACACGTGATGATGATGGCTTCCTAGCCGAATATCGGCCAAAGCCAGACTCGATGCAGACTAGTTACATGCACCATTTATAGTGCAAAAGTGTTTGCACAAGCAAACACACGAGAACTGTCTATCTCCTAAGGTTGCCTGTAAGAGATCGCTCTCAGCGATAAGAATAGAAAAAAGGAAGTATAGGTAGCCCCTTTATAATAAAACTTCTGAAACTATCATGGTTATTAACACTAAAGTCATTTAAAACGGGATATTTACCATGATTTGATTTTTGAGTTTTCCAATATTTCGGCACAGTTTCATGCGCCATGATCACGGAATAACTGTATCAAATCATGGTAAATATCCCGTTTTAAATGACTTTAGAGCCCCTTTATACTTCCTTTTTCCTATTGTTTATTTCTGTATTGTTTTCTATTTTTTGTGGTATAACAAAGTGTATTCTATCTATCTCCAAGTAATGCACCCAAACACAAATTTGGGCAGATAGAGTATTTGACCTCGTAGACCGTCTACGCTACGTAGAAGGTCTACGTCTACGTCGTAGAGGCTCGACGTGTCATCTACGAAATTAGATCTACCTACACTATTTTAGGTTTATCAACAGTAGCAAGTGTCAATGGGTCGGCCATATCTCGCGAAGAACCGATGACGGCCGCTGGGGCAAACGTGTTCTTGAGTGGAGACCACGGCTCGGTAAACGTAACGCCCTCCGACCAGGTGGGATGACGACCTGCGAAAGACTGCAGGTAGATACTGGATGCGGCAAGCTGATGACAGGGCGCTGTGGCGCTCATTGGGGGAGGGCTATGTCCAGCCTAACATAGGCTAATGATTATGATGATGATAATGTCAACTAGTTTATGTCATTTATTGCCCCGCGGCTTGGCAATAAATATCATAAAGGTTTATTTTTACCATGTATTGAATGAATGTACGAACCATATTCTCGAAATACAAATTTCAGAAAATGATTGCACAAACCCCGAGCTGTAGTTTTGTAAAATTAAAAAAATATGTGATTAATTTATTATTTACTTAGTCTATTTATACCGAGTTTGAGTGGGTCCACACAGAGGTTAAGTTTTCAAAATTATATTAGCCATTAACTTCTACTTTTCACTTTTTTTATATTTTGTCTGTGCAACGTGTCTCTAGTAAGTAACTAAACCAGTTTGTGTGTTGTGTTAGTGTTTAATAAATTATTTTCTTTTTTTCTTTCATTACTAGAAACTACTGTACTTTTCTCCATCCCTAGGTTGCCTGGGAGAAATCGCTGTCAGCGATAAGGCCGCCTATTGTACTTTTAATATATAATGTTTAGATATAAGGTGTTATTTATAGTTTTAAGTACAATATAGAGTTCATTCATTCATTCATTAACAGTAACCGAGTACTTGCTTAAATTTTAATTAAACTCATTTATATCTTCCCCTAATTGGCGATATGACGATCATTAGAGGAGGCCTATGTCCAGCAGTGGACTAACATAGGCTGACGATGATGTCATCACATGACCAAGTAACTTATAGAAAACTTCACCCGCTTGGAACCTATGTGCCAAAAGGTTTATAAACCTTCCTTTTTAATCACTCTATCTATTAAAAAAAACCGCATCAAAATCCGTTGCGTAATTTTAAAGATCTAAGCATACATAGGGACAGACAGACAGCGGGAAGCGACTTTGTTTTATACTATGTAGTGATGACGTCACGGACGATGTCCTTTCCCATCCCATACTAATTGTATGTAATTGGCAGGTCACAGTCGGATGACCCGGGTTAAAATACTTTGACCGAATTAAATGAGAATGTTTGAATTACCTTCTCAACTGTTGACTTGTGTAATATTTGACTTGTCTGCGAGTGCTTACTTATATCATTGTGTAGTACCTACTAATAAATACTATATAAATATTAGGCTTCTTCATTAGTTCATTTTATTTTTATTTTGTAAGCCTAAAGACATAATAAAAAAATATGCATATTTATTTGAAACCATGCATACCACAACACGACACGTTACTAAAATATGTTAGTTTGTCATCATCATCAGGCTATATTACTAGTCCACTGCTGGACATAGGCCTCCACCAAGGAAGTTTGTACATACACGATACATATTTTTATGAAGAAAGCAGAAAAAACACACAGATAAAAATAATGTGTACCCCTACCTATTAGGTCTAAGTTTTTGGAAATCAGTTTATTCATTAATAATTTTAAATTAATAGTCAAATAACCATGTATTAGACATATAAGAGATGAACATTTCACTTCTTCCACTAGTGGACATAAAATTGAAGTGAACAGTAAAATAATCTTATTTGATAATAATTTATGGTATAAAGTATGATTATCGTACTCAAACCTCAATGATTTGTATGGCAGCCATACAAACTCAATTAAAACCATTCAATTCTGTTAACCACAGGAAGCGGTAAAGGCGCGCGAAACGACGCCATTTTGAAACGAGTTGAACAACTGCGCGCGCATTATTGTGTAGGGATGGATGATGTCCGGCTATTTAATACTAAAATTCCGGCTATATACTCTGGCTGTTTTTTATGAGACTATGTTTCGGATGTATCGTCGCAACTTAATTCTTAAAATGAAGAAGGAAGCTATTTAGCTTTCTTCTGATAACTACGTCACTACTTAGGCATTTGCCTAAGTATCTGCATTTGCTTAACTATCTGCGGGGTAGGTCGAGAAAACTGTGCAAGTTAACGGATGCATTTCAAAGAATCGTTTTTTTCTTGGGATTTGTAATGTTTTCGTGGCAGGTTAATTAAACATCAGATACTTCAAAATGAAATGGTCTACGACTTTTTCTAGTCTACCCTTTTGATTGTGCCTCTTGTAGTGACATAGAATATTATAATATGTATGTCAATGTTATATACTTTTACCTTTATTTTTTTAGTAAGTAATTTATGTTTTTGTAAGCTCTTTTGTCGCCTGAAACACAAGTTAACCTAGTTTAGGCTAACTTGCTATTATTCATTGATATCTTGCACTTGGATATCTGTATTGTTTATTTTAGATTTTCATTGTAATAAATATATTTATTTATTCTTAGGTTGTATCAAATAGCGAATATGGAAAATATTTTTTCTGTTTATAGGATATTTCTTCCGACCTTCCAAAAACCATCAACACCATCCGACATTCCAAAAACCCATCCGTCTTTTCCCAACTCGCCCATCCCTTTGCGCAAGCGCATAATTAAACAACAAATTAACACAGGGATATGGTCTCGCTTGACTCATCCTCTATCGACTATCGTGTGTCCTCATTGGAATCGACACTGTTTGCAAATACGTTTGTTAATTTATTTATTACCACAAAAGGGATATTTACTATGATTTGATTTTTACGTTTTAATATTTCGGCACAGTTTCGTTAATGACCATGATAGTTTCAAACTACTACTTATTTCTCTCCAAACCCAAAATGAAGGGGTTATGTTTTAGCAGTTTTTGTACAAAATTATGTTCTAAAAAAAACTTGATTAATGAAGTGTTTTATTTAAAATCATAAATACCGTCTCCTACCTTAAAGTTGTTAGGTATTTTGACTTCACATACCGTAAGAGTTTGTTTGTAATTGTATTTCTTTGTAAAGTCTTTTTATTACTTGTCTCCCTCTACTATTGGTCACATTCTGTTTATCCTGTGGTGTCAATAGTTTTGTAAAGCATGGTTTACACAACATAACTTATGTTTCCGTATTCATTCTCCAATATTTTTTCATCCCGGAAAAGTCGATTATGTATCTGGTTCATAAAGGCAATTTGCAGTTTTTATTATGGACGCTAAATAGATTAAGGAAATTAATAGAGTACCAGAGTTACTTGGATACGGTTAATAGTAGGTGCCAATTTCACAATTGCACCGCTAAATAGTGAAAATGTTATGCGTCTTGTTCCATTTTTGGATGTTAACTTACTCCAAGCGAAAGCTATATCTCTAGCTCGGAATGTAGAGAATTATCCGCGTGTTCTCACTTCCTATTTTAGGTTCGTATTAGCAGGTTACTAAAAACTCGGTTTTTAAAAATAACCCATATTTAACACATTATTGTCATTGAATAAGATCAGCCGTTTAGCTTCCACCCCGCTATGTATGCATAGGCCTCCCTCCACAAATGCCGTTTGACTCAGTCCCTACAAACATCCTTACACTATTAATAGTGGCTCTAAAAGTGTAGTACTTACATCAGGGTACATTTGCAGTGGCGGCCTCTGTCGCGGCGCGCGGTAGTTTGTAATTCGCGGGATGACCAGAGGAGGGCGCTGCTCGCGACTGTATACCGCACATTCTTCTGGCGTAATCCACTGTGGACAAAGAAAACAACTTTAAGAAAAAAATCGCACAAAAAATTGTGACTTGTTTTTGTGATGAAACCTTTGCAATTATTTATTCTTATATCTTTGAAAAGTTTTTGATTGTTTTTCCGTATCCGTCTGGATAATGTTTCCGTATTCGTAAGAAACTTTTGTAAACCAAGCTTTATTTAAATAAAACAATGGAAGACTTTTAACCAGCGAGTTAGTATATAGTTAGCGAGTATGTATAAAGTTTTTCCCTATAACTTTCCTTATGCTTCTTGTTACACAAACAAGTAAATAATGTAGGTAATATTAAATGTTTTCCTTAAAGATTAAAATACATTAGGTTCCCGTGACCCTTTTTATCTGGGTAAAAACCGACACCTCGAAGCGATTATTCAATGATGTTTCAAAAAAATGCTACTTCGGTCTACACAATTAGTGAAAAAGCTGTAAAAATTCTCAATTTTAAGGTTTTCTTATTATAATGCGTAAGCCTCTCGCAGTCAGGGTATCTAATCTCTTAAAAAATTAATAATGCGAGTATCCCAATAATTGACGATGTTCAACTTTCACTCTTTTTGTTCATCCACAAAGTACACAAATATATTACAGATAGTTATGAAAGCGTTCGTTGACGATGACGCGAGTCCTATGAATTTTCTTCACCACCAAATAGCGCCTAAAGAAGTTTTCACTTCAAAAGCGAATAGTCCCATCATCATCATCAGCCTATAGCAGTCCACTGCTGGACATAGGACTCCCCCAATGAGCGCCATAGAGCCCTGTCTTCATCTTGCCGCATCCAGCATCTACCTGCAGTCTTTCGCAGGTCGTCATCCCACCTGGTCGGAGGGCTTCCTACACTACGTTTCCCACTTACATTAAAATAAGTAATATAATATACCTACTAGAGGTAGTTGCAAGCCTCTCTTCAAGAACTGTAGGATCCTTCCTCTCGCATGTATGTATATAATCTGTTTGTAAAATCATATCCAAAATATTTTCAAAAACGTAACGATGTAATAACCCGGCAAAAAAGGCCGAAGTTTCAAAATGCACTCTATAAACAACAATGCCATAAAGATATTTATAAAAAAAAATTGTATAACATGTGCATAACTATTTACAATAAATTACCGGAAGAACTAAAAGAATTAAATGGAAATATATTTAGGAAAAAGTTAAGAGGATGGCTACTTGAAAAATGTTTTTATACTGTGAACGAATATCTAGAGATTTAAATTGTTACTTATAATGACTAATATAATTAAATTAATATATAATTATAATAATATGACTCGCATAACATTTGCACGCCTGCATGCAGGCTGAATACATTTACTAAATTAGTTATAAGATCTGACATTGTATAATTTTGTATTCTTGCAAATAAACGATTTGATTTGATTGGTATATTATGCCAACCGTGTGTGAAAGAAAGGAATTCACCGACCTATTTGTTGCAAATTGCAATGTAACGCGATTCCCTTCGTCTGCTGGTATTGCGTCGGACAGTGCATTCGTTGTGCGCGCGCGCATCCCGGATGTTGTGGATAGCAATCAGGAGATGTGAGGGAGATTATATTAAAGAAACAAGTCTGGACTGTGACTTTGCACACGCGAACTTGGAAAAATACGTGTTAATTATTTATTGAACTGCCCGTGAATAAAACACAGTAGGTAGATATCTCATTTATCTATGATAGAGAATGTCCTCGACAAATAAACTGGAGGCAAATATAATCTTGGCTCGCTTACAAATTACTTTGAAAAATATAAAATATTTCGTACAAACAACAAATCACTATCATAACTTACATAGTATTTAAGCAAAGTCGCTTTCCACTGTCTGTCTGTCCTTAGGTATGCTTAGATCTTTAAAAATACACAACGGATTTTGATGCGGTTTTTTTTAAAGATTGATGTGATTCAAGAGAAAGGTTTAATAACCATTTGACACATAGGTATGTAGATTTCCACGCGGGTACCTTAATTCATACAGTAACCCAAGTTCAAAAAGAACCTAAATATCCAAAAATGTAGTATGTATTAAGTTATTTCACTATCTTTTTTAGAAATTTGTACACTGCCATCTAGTTCCGTGACGCAAACCAAGTACAATAGCACCAATTTACTCATTCACTTGATACCATGTTTGAATCGAGTCACAAGTTGCGTAACACGTCAATAAATCTAAATGATTCATCAATAACGACTGATTCTTAAAGATTTTGCGCAAAGGTCATGTAATATGTTAGATGAAAGGTCCGTATATTATGTAATATAATTCGGCATACTTTAACTTACATTCTATGAAAGTTATTTAGTCTACTCAAGGCTTAAACCACAACCCCGATTTATTTATTTATACACATACATTGTCACATAATATTAGCTTTGAGGTACTTGTACCCTGTAAGGGCGCAGCAATTTACACTAGCGCCACCTATTGAGGTCTTTGTATTTTAAAGTTCTATTAAACAGCTGGTCGTGCAGGGAAAGGTAGGCGATCGCCAATGAGGTGCTCATATTTCACTTTTAAAATACGTAATTTATTTAGACTTGTACCTAATTTATTTCGCTCTATGGCAGTTATATCTTGTACTTTGCCATAAAGAAGCATGAAGCTATTAAAACTCTTTAGTAAACCCTCTATAACTTCAATCATGGAGTGATGTCATTTCCGGTTCTCTTTATGAATGAGGCATCACCACGCCCACCTTTGGGTCAAGGAGAACCGGTCCCGGAACGAACTTTTCAAGATGACGGAATATTGACTCATGTGGACTTTTATTTATGCATCAATAGAGGATAAGAACTATTATACCTACATAGTCCTAGACCTTTTTTGTAAAACGTATTACAAAGTAATATTAGTGAAGAACATTTCATGGTACTGTTATTTATCACACAACAGAAGTTTTCATTTATAAAGATGAAATGTAATTAATGTCTTTAGTCTTTGATTTTACACCTTTTTCGCTGCGCTGGTGTGTAGAATGTGTGGTAGAAGATTGTCTTTGAGTTTTTACTACCCTTTATCGAAGAGAACAACAAGATAGCAAACCTTGTCATACTGTCAAACCTACATTAATATTTCCCTTGTCTACTAAAATTTGACCTGCATAGTAGACTCTACCTACACCATTCATTAATTGGGCACAGCTGATATTTTTATCGTCCTCCTCAATGAATGCAATGTCACATCCATTCTCTCTAATTACCCAATGGAAGCTCTTCCTATCTCTTTCTAACACACCACACAGGAACAAGCTTAAGCGAGATAGAAGCATATGAATGGACCCTTCGAATTGACACTCAGGTCAACAAGGTGATTCAACCCGTGAGGGTATCATAAGGAAGATATGACGATTTATGACAGTTGACATATGTCAGTGTCAAATGGAAATGTCATGGAACGTGTGCTCGGTTCCGGTGATAAGGAAAGTAGGTCGCGTGGCGCCAAAATTATGATCTTCTGTTGTTTATTCTATGTCTTCGATTATTAGGGGTAAATTACTGAGAGCAACGCGTTATTCTTTTGTTTTTTCGTACAATTTAACGTTGACGTCATAAAACTGTTCATAGTGTAGGCCCACTCTAGCTCTACACCATCTAGATATTTCTTTAATCGGTTAACAATGTCCAGTTTTGCATTTATAGGTTATTGTATCTTTGTTTATTATTATTAATAGTCTTCATAAGTGTTGTTACATTTCAGCGTTACCTTATTATGAAACAATTACATATCATATTATTTATACTTTACTCTGAAAAAACATGAAATTACTGAAAAAATACGAACATTTCTTTTAATTTGTTACTTGTTTGCTACAGATCGGTACAGTAAGTACTTAGTAATGAAAATCACTATAGCACGTTCTTTCTAATTTTATATTGTTAAGCAATTTATGACACCGCGTGCAGAAACTAGTTTTAAATACATAAATTTAAATGAATTTCAGATAAATTAGTCAGTCTTCCAACCAGGTCCTCGAAAGAATGCAGGTTGAGGCTGGATGCATCAAGCTAAAGACTTAATTAATATTTAGATATTTTTCTAGACTAAATGTGAACTTAAGCTTTACCTTTATATACGTAAACTTTCGCTATTACACAATAATTCAAGCTCATTGTTCAGCGTGCGACATCACAATTCACAACAAAAGAGTATCATGGCGGAAAAAATGATTTCAATTGCGTAATTCTGTTATTGTATGAAATGGTATGCTTACATTCACATTGTCTAACGAGTTAAGTAGGTACTCAAGCAACAAAGAAGCTGAAGACTGACTCATCATCATTACCAGCCTATGTTAGTCCATAGATGGACATAGGCCTCCACTTATGAGCGCCAAAGCGCCCTGTCTTGCCGCATCCAGCATCTACCTGTAGTATTTCGTAGTTCATCATCCCACTTGGCCGAAGGGCGTCCTACACGTTCGCCGAACCGCGGTCTCCACACAAGAACACGTTTTCCCCAATTTCAACCTGCTCGATAGGAACTACTGTACATCAATTTTAGTGTGCTTTTAAAGTGGCGCTTGACATAAATTTTCGCTATCACTAAAGTGTAAAACCTACACAAATGATAAATCATAATTCTATCATTAATAATAAATCTATTATTCAATTTATAAGACAATGTTGCAACAACACATTAACATACAATAAAATGGAGGCCATTCCTTCCTACTGCATACGCAGTTCAATAAAAACACCGTAACTTCCTGTGGTTTAAAACAAATGCACCGTACTATGGCATCTCGAATTAAACTCGAACTGAATTGCAAATCCAGAACCTATTTTGGGGTTTCCGATATGGAATAATAAGAAATATATGAATAAAAACGCGGGCTGCAAAACCCAAGTAATGGAAACTACATTATGTATATGCTCCGCATTTGTTTTTGCAGTGTTATTTTTTTTATTTTTCCTTACAGGGAATTTCCTGAAACTTATGAAATTCTCACGGATAAAATGTGTTCCAATCTATTATTATATAAAACCAACACTTAGAATATTTTAACTAATCTGGAGGTTAAATATGTATTTTAAGTAATTTCTTTCTAGATACCTCAAAAACTCTAGAATTACTGCATCAATATCTTACATGTGATGTATAGTCTGACTACGATGTATTTTGGTTTTTTCTGCCCAGCTAACCAAACTAGACAACTTGTTGTCTACTTGGAAATAACTTTCCGAGAACACCACTACCGTCCATAACTTTGTTCCATATTATTTCGTACGCACATAGTCATAGACATAGAGCATT
The DNA here is from genome assembly GCA_943735965.1 of Eupithecia abbreviata. NCBI lineage: Eukaryota > Metazoa > Arthropoda > Insecta > Lepidoptera > Geometridae > Eupithecia > Eupithecia abbreviata. The sequence continues at coordinate 1,610,012 of OX030995.1, forward strand.
TTGTCTATTGTCGAAATAGACAAAATCGAGTTACAATAGTAGCACACAAAGGTCAGCTGATGTAGGTAGGTCATTGCTCTCGTGGCCCCACAAACCAAAACAACAGGAGGGCTAGTGAATCATACAAACTTCATACAACGCCAACTAGGTACTCGTTATTACTAGAAACGATAATGTGATAAAGATAACCTAAATAGGTCCACATTGTTAGTTTACGCGTGTTAGGCATTTGATTTTACAATGTACAGAACTGTAGCCGCTAAAAAGGCATGGATCGTCATAAATAAATAGATATATTCACAGATGGCTTCGCGAGAATTATGCGAAAGCGAGTGGCATCTCTGATGAGTAGAGTGACAGGTAGTAACAACAGCATCCTGAAAGTCATATCGGATAAATATGACTGTCCAATACGACACCATGGTTTTATGTTCTTCGCTGTAATTGTATTTATTTTGTAATGTTGTGTTTTCTATGGGCCTTTGTTCTCTAGAAATAAAAAAAAATTTATTAAACTGAATAAAAATTGCAAGAATCGTTACCACACCTTTCCTCTATTTCAGCTGTACTTTTGGGATTTTTCTTTCACTTATACAAATAAAAAAGTTCTATAAATAATCTCCTAAAGCGACATGTTTCTGAGATATTCACAGATTAAAATAACTATTGCTCTCGTGGATTATTGTGGATATCTCAGATGTTTTTATCATTATGTTATAGGACATTTATTATTTATTTTAAATATCACTGTGCTACCTCGCCATTTTTTTTAAATAGCGGGAGAATGGCGAGGTAGCCGACGGACGTTAGGGCTAGAACTCTTCAAACTCTTTTGAATAATAAGTACACGGTTACTTTTACAACGTCGCCAGCAGTAAATCATGTCCAAAGGATGTATTTTTATAAACAGCCAGGTCAATATGGAGGATATCATGCTCGGAAATCGTAAAATTTTATATCATCTTTCCTCTATCAGTTTTTGGGGCATGATGTATAAAAATAGACATCTTTATTTCTATGGAATCCTAGTTAATGGAGGGGATACACTGAATTATTTAGGGCAATTAGCAGCGTTAGTCGCGGCTGTTTTTTCATAGGAACGAAAACGAGTCTTGTTTTTATAATTTTGGTAGAGACAGAGGGACTTAAGGGAGCTTAATGTAGGTACAGGTATCTACACTGAAATAATAACCTATTAATATTTACTTTTATTGTCTTAACTTATATTTTCGCGTGGTAATTTTAAACAGGTTTTCTTCATCCTTTTTTTGGGTGATACAGGGTTATATTTATTACATGCTGGATGCCGCAAGTAGAAGACGGGGGCGCTATGGCAATAATTTGAGAGGCCTAAGTCCACCTGTGGACTAACATGGGAAAGTATAACCAAATTACATTAAAAAAATGTCTTAGTATTACCAAAAATAGTTTTTTTCTTTCATTTTCAATTAACCTAGGCACAAATTGAATACCTAATATAATGGCTCACGCAGTCCAATAACAACAATGAAGCGTTGGTCATGGCATGACGAATAGTCATAGCAATGCATTCAAAGGCTGTGAAATCTAAACAGTTGCATAACCACTCGACTAAAATGCTACTAAACTAACCACTCGACTAAATACTAAGTAAACAGAAACAGCTGCTTATCGGTCGTCGCAATCTTTACTTGCACATGCGCCGTTGAGTTTACTAGCAATGCATGTTTGCTTTCACAATGTAATTTTACAATAATATAGCGAACTTAAGAAATATTGCAATTTCATGATTTTAACCAAGCCATAAAAATCCGTAAAAGTCTCAAAGTCGTCAGAAGATTAACGGTTGAAAAGAAAATAAAAGATGCCAAAAAGTAAGAAGAATTATCTGTTAGGGTTAAGGTCGCCTATGTACATATATTTTTAGTTATTTTTAAGTGTTTTGCGTACAATAAAGAATTACAAAAGAACTGCGACAAGAGAAGTGATGAGAAACCGTCTAGAAACTGGTTTTTATTACCTACGTGCAGTCTTGTAATCTTATATCATACATCATCAGTCTTTGCTAAATTTCAAATAATAATTGATATAATTTTATTTGAATCAACGCAACTATCTTATTTTATCTGTCTCTCAGCTTAAAATATATTTTATCAAAACTACGAACAACTTTGACAGGCAGTAGGCTCCAGCTGCCAATTTGATTTCCACCATGTGTATAGCACCGAAAGCGCTAGGCCATAGGCGACGGCAGTCAATCAATTAGCGCTCCGTATGGTGATTATGTAACTCGCGACCGGTTTGCGACAGGCGTAAATTAAGCAATCAGTGCTGTCAAACGTCAATTTTTACCAATTTTGACGTTGTAGCTGGTGTCAAACTAATACAAAATTGACGTTTGACAGCACTGATTGCTTATTTACGCCTGTCACAAACCGGTCGCGAGATACATAATCACCCGGCCGATCTCTCATCTGCAAAGTCAAGACACGAAGCTCAGGGAAACCTAATACCTACTTGTATCATACTTTTTTAAATCTCTCATCATTTGAACCGAGTTATTCGGCCGAGTATGAATAACAAAAAAAAACGCCGATTTCGCCGAGTACCGAGTATTAAAATATTACTCGGCGCATCTCTAAATCCTACTAATATTACGGGAAAGTTTGTATGTATGGATGGTTACTCTTTCAAGTAAAAACTACTGAATGGATTTTAATGAAACTTCACAAGAATATAGCTTACATATCAGAATAACGCATATGCTGCAATTCATGAAGATATATTGTATATTATCCAAAATATACATATATTACCACGCGGGTGCACATAATTAGTTATGATCAGGGCCGGATTTAGGGGAGGGCAAACGGGGCTACTGCACCGGGCCTCCACAAAAGTGGGGCCGCCACAATAGAGACCTCGGGAAAAAAATCTAATTGAGTCTAGTAAAGCTGTAAAGTAAACCACATTTCCTTTGTTATTTGTATATCCCTATTAGGATATACTATCCGGAAATATCACGTATTTTCATTATTTTTTCTAATGCAATCCAAAATAATGTCAATTATAAAAACATGCTTACACACTTGGCGTGCAGATTATTTTATGATAAAAATATGTAAATTATTTTAACTTTTTCAAAACGTATGTAAACTTGGTTAGTTTAAGGAAAAATCGAAGAACAAATGGTCAAGGTGTCGAATTTGCATTTGTTGGAAAACTCGAATGAAAAAATTGTTTGTTTTATTATTAAAATAATTTGAACATTTATTTACTTACACTTTTTTTACTTTGTATTGTGTAATTTGTGTTCACTTCTCTCTTCACTTTGTCTCTCTCTCAATAAGGTTTGCTGGAAGAGAACCCTTTTTATGGATAAGTTCGCGTTGTATAAATTTTCTAGAATAAGTTTTATGTTATGTTTTTCGTGCAAGAAGTATAAAATAAAATAATTTGGGGCCAGTGGGCCTCCACTCCTTTGTTGCCCGGGGCCTCCACACCTCTAAATCCGGCACTGGTTATAATAACTGCATTTGTATTTACAAAAACACATAATCATATTGGGAAATAGGAATATACTAAAAGTGACTGTAATTCCTCGAAACCTTAAATTCAATTAAAATCATTGAATGAGCTTTTCCCAGGAAACTACAAAATAATAAAATAATAACACAATGAGACAATCAAGGAAAACGATAATTTTACACAAAAATAAACACAACAGACAGACAGACATTCCTTGAAATCAGCAAACAGCATGTGTGATGCAAATGTCCGCAGGACGAAGTAAAATCACCTAATCTGTGACCAGGACAAGTAAATGTATGCTTTTTATTATTTTGTTCTGAAATTCTTGAGACGTGAAGTCAATGGCTATACAGGGTTATTAAACAACTTTGAAATAAGCATCATCGACAGTACATACTAACAACGTAAATATACCTTATATCGACCGATTGGTGACCGATGTGGCGCGGTGGGCGAAGGTCCGCCTGCGACGCAGGAGGTTGCGGGTTCGATTCCCGCCTCGAAACAAATGTGTGTACGATCTGCAGATATTTGTTTCGGGTGTTCTGGTCGTTTTCTATGTATAATAAAAAAAAATATATCTATGTAATGTATTGTATTATGTATATCAGTTATCTAGTACCCATAACACAAGCTCTGCTTACCATGGGGCTAGATAATGCTGTGTGAATTGTCCAGCATTATTTATTTATATTTTATTTATGTATGTATATACTATGACACATTGTGGTTCAGTCTCGCGGACAAACAAACAAACATTCATTCATAGATCACGAATGTTTACTTGTCTGTGAATTGTGAGTAAATAACGTTAACGTTACAAGATTTCACTTCTGACTATGTATGTGTAAGTGAACTACTGTTATCTACTGCTTTGATAAGAAAACAATGTTACATAGTTATATAGGGACTCCTTTCATTACTTTGTATTAAGGTTAAACGAGTCAACGGCTCGAACTCGTCGGTAGGCGAGGCCTTAATATATGCTATCTCACCAGACATAGTGTGCGAAAGGGCGCGCTAGGATGAAATGCACAATGATTCAAATTTCAATCCTAAAACGACCGTGTTCTGTTCCATCGCCTCTCCTATAACCGGTTTGCTGGAAGAAAACTCTTAGCCGGGTTAAGTTCGCCTATGTACCTTCATATCTTGTTATTTAAGTTACTTCTATGTATGATTTTGTGTGTACAATAAACAATTAGAGACCGTATAAAAAATGTGACAGACTAGCACAAGGGTTATTAATTAATTATACAAACTATCGAGTGTATCTTAAAAAAAACTTTTGAGTTACTTGACTATATCTATTTGTTTTTATCTAAAAAATGGGCTAAAATCAAAGTTGTTACATAAATAATTTAATTTAATTTTGATACAAATTAATAACTGTAACCAAGAAGTTTTACTTCTTGGTTACAGTTACTTCTAAAATTTAATTTTAAATCAACTTTTTATGATACAAATTAATTATTTTGACCACGACGTTATCGATAACTTAATTAGAATTAAGAACATGACATATAACTTACTTATAAACGTTATCAATAAAATAACTGACGGTTGAAATACGAAAGTTTAGATGTCTGTATTTTTATATGCATAGATAATCTTTCTACGGTTGTATCTATACTAATATGAGGAAAGGTTTGATTTTTTGTTTGTTTGTAATGAATAGGCTCCGAAACTACTGGACCGATTTGAAAAAATCTTTCACCGTTGGGAAGCTACACTATCCCCGGTGATCAAAGGCTATATTATATTTTCAAAAAAGTTAGGGACCGCACTAAAGCCGTGCGAAGCCGGGAAGGTCCGCTAGTCCCTACATAAAAACAGCGTTAATAAATAAGCACATCAATCAATAGGACTGACTGAATCATTATTCGTGACAATGTAGTAAATTATGGGCATCACGTCTCTGCTTCGATAGGCGTTGTATGAATTTGTATGGTAATCCCATACAAATTCATACTCGACGCTTATTTCTGGGCGTCCGTCCGTCTGTCTGTCGATGGCTACGTGACTGCCCGCAGGATTACTATTGAGATAATATATAGCTTTAAAATATTATTGTGCATAAATTATACCTAATTTACGGGCCTATAGTAGGTAGATACATAGCTATGTAACAATTAGCAGTCAATAGTCGTGACTTCACATCCTGTCCTTGGACAGATACCTACATGCCAAATCAGCCGGAACCTAGTCCGCAATCGAATACATTAGGGACTGTTGAAAATAAAATAAATAAATAATGCTGGACACAATTCACACAGCATTATGTAGCCCCATGGTAAGCAGAGCTTGTGTTATGGGTACTAGATAACTGATATACATAATACAATACATTACAAAGATATTTTTTTTTTATTATACATAGAAAACTACCAGAACACCCGGAACAAATATCTGCAGATCGTGAACACAATTGTTCCGAGGCGGGAATCGAACCCGCAACCTCCTGCGTCGCAGGCGGACCTTCGTCCACCGCGCCACATCGGTCGTCAAAAACAGCTGCAAATTCCGAGCGTGGTTTCTTTTTAAGTTTAAATTTTAAAGGGAACCTTTTCTTTAAAACATAAAAAAGTTGAAGGCGAATTGCATGTAAATAACTTATGTAACCGAATTAAGATTCTCATCTTCTCTGCTCTAAGCTCTCTTACGTATAAAACAAGTGAAATTACCTTAATGTAACCGAACAAATCCTAGTTTTTATCTTCCATTTTGTTTTGTTATTTTCATAGAACTAAAAACCGGCTTAAATATTTAAAATTCTAAGGTGTTATTTATTATACTGTGTAAGCCTACCCGCTCGGGGTAATCTCTGAGAAATTATTTAAAATTAAAAAGAAACCAGTGTCACTATCAGCACTATTCGCCAAAGGTAAGTCCCTTTACAAAGGAAGGTCCACCAGCGACGCAGGAGGTTGCAGGGTGTATATATATGTAATCAAAAATATCTATCTATGTAATGTATTGTATTATGTATATCAGTAATCTAGTACCCATAACTCAAGCTCTGCTTAACTTGGGGTAGATGATGTTGTGTGGATTGTCCAGTTTTATTTATTACTTATTAATTCAACAAAAGACCAGACCAAATAATAGCTAAAAACTAAATTATGCGCAGATGATGCATGCATGTACTACGGAGCTGAGACGTGGACACTCACGATAGGGCTGGTCCACCAGTTCAAAGTCGCTTAGCGAGCTATAGAAAGAGCTATGCTCGGAGTTTCTCTGACGGATAGGATTCGTAACGAATGCATCCGACAGAGAACCAAGGTTATCGACATAGCTCAAAGAATTAGCAAGCCGAAGTGGCAGTGGGCCGGCCATATCTCGCAAAGAACCGACGGCCGCTGGGGCAAACGTGTTCTTGAGTGGAGACCACGACTCGGTAAACGTAGTGTTAGGACGCCCTCCGACCAGGTGGTACGACGACCTGCGAAATACTGCAGGTAGATGCTGGATGCGGCAAGCTGATGACAGGGCGCTATGGCGCTCATTGGGGAGGCCTATGTCGAGCAGTGGACTGCTATAGGCTGATGATGATGATGATCATGCGGAATCAAAAAAGCGCCTACAAAACAGTGCGTGTATTTTTTCACACCTCGCTGAATCTGCTCCGAATAATTTCTATCTAATCTCCAATGTAAATCATGACAGGCTGTAATAACAGGTAGAGAACCGCTTGAACGCATGAGAATGTGTTTTTAATAATATTTTAAGCATTGGGAAAACTCACACCAATCCTACTAATATTATAAATGCGAAAGTTTGTAAGTATGGATGGATGGATGGATGTTTGTTACTCTTTCACGTAAAAACTACTGAATGGATTTTAATGAAACTTTACAATATAGCTATACATCAGAAAAACACATAGGCTACAATTTATAAAGATATATTGTATATTATCCAAAATATTTATTACCACGCGGGTGAAACCGCGGGGCGCAGCTCGTATCTAATCTTCGTAACGAACATAATCCATAGTTATTCTTTGAACCTTTATTTGAAAATGGTTAATCCAGCTTTGTTGTCCGCGTTATATTTTGTAAATTTAAGGTAACTATAAATTTTGAAATAATCAACGAGTTATTTCAACAGCGCTTTCAAAATAAGCTACGGGTTATTGTGAGAAAACCCAGATTGGTAGTTCCTATACTCCGATTGAAAAATCAAAATACTTTTTGTATTAAGGAGTTACCAAATACAAGAAATAATGGTGGAAAATATTTAACGACGTTGGTATCATCGAAGCAAAGGTCTATCCTTTGCTTCGATGATACCAAAGCTCGAAACAATTTTTGTTTTTGAAAGCATTATTTATTTCATAATTTATTTGATCTCTCGTTCTTTTACATTAAAAAAACACAAACTTCAACAACACATAATTCGAAAACGGAGAAACCTTTACGTATGTTTGTTTGTGCTTTACTTTTTGCCGAGTCGAAAATTTTTGAGATAGAGAAACATTTTTATATCAGGCTGGGATTTGGGATTTTTGGGATTCCTTAGAGACTCTAGCGCCGCCGCTAGCTCCACCTACAGAGGAAACATTGAACTTTATCCAATCCTATTCAAAGAATAAAGTTACCTTTGGTTTATCCTTTATTTTTTACCCATGTTTGTTTAATGTTTTTGTGTATTGAGTTACAAATAAACTTTTCTATTCTATCTCTTTTATCTAGTTAGTTTTGTTGCCGTCTAAACCACCTGTTTCATCTTTAACATGCCTGTTTTTTGCAGTAGTTGTCTCAGTTCACCCTGTACCCACTTATGAAAATCATCGGTCACAGGCCTCTTAATGAGTTGTGTGATGTTTTAACGAGGCATATGGCTATTGACTGTATGATTTAATGTTTTTATGCTTGTTGATAATTTTTTATTGCCTTCAGTAAATTATAATTTTGTCGACAACGTAAGATGGGTGGTTGGTTTGTCAGTGAAAGTTATTATTATGAATAAAGCTTTTATAAGGTGCCACGTAATGGGTGTACTAAACCGAAAGGTGTTTCTGGACTATCAGAACCCTGGAGTCTTTCTACCATGAGGATTTTTCTGCCACCCGTCTAAAGTACATAAAAAGCTAACTATACACAAAAAATACATGAAAAAAAAAAACGATATATTGTTCGATTTTTGAGTGATACGTACATATTAAGAATCGAAAAAAACAGCAGTCCTAGTACTAATTTATTTTTTTAATTTAAAAAGAACTTTCCAACCCGTTCTGTTTAATCTGTTTTTTTAACGCTTACATTGAAAAAAGAATTACTTCATAGCTAACGTAATGGAACACTTTCGTGTTCAAATTTGGCGTATCGTGCGCTGTAAAAAATCTATGACGAATCCGACATGAGCTTTACGTAAAGTTTCGATTTCATTACTGCCTACTTGTTGCTTTACAGGTAGCGGTTATTTAACAAAATTATTAGAAATGAGGTTTTCAAATATAAAAAAATGAGTTGTGGTATTTGTCTTTTGCTTCCTAATACGCTTGCACCACCATACCTACACATACAGCGATACTGGTATCGCTTTACGTTTGTATTTAAAGCGACGGAAAAGCGATAAATTTCAATGCATTTTGTGATTTCGTGAAGGAGGAGATGAACGACCTGTATTGCCGACTTATTTGGCACTTAGTAAATAAAAATAATATCGTAATTATTTTTATTTACTATACATTAGTCGAGAGGTGGGCTAATGCTGCAACACCCTGGGTCCCGGAAGGAAGCCGCGGGCGAGGTCGACCAAGAAAGCGCTGGCGCATCGCTGGCGAGACGACCTTAACGCCTTCCTCGGAAATTGGTGGGAGATCGCACGTGACCGCACTGAGTGGAAAGATTTGGGGGAGGCCTTTGCCCAGCAGTGGGACGAAACAGGCAAAATAAAAATAAAAATTAGCCATTATTGCCCCACTTCTGGGAAAAACCCTCGCTTTTCTCCTCGATCCAACGCTGCCACATAATACAATTATTTAATTAAATTACAATATTTGACGTGTTATATCTAACTGTCTACGTTCTAGCAGAACGCATTTGACTTCTGATTTTTGTTCTGCTTAAAAAGCAAAAAACCAATAGCTCAGCAGTCTGACATATGTTATCAATCTTATCATTAGCTCAAGTTGAAAGGACCTACATGATAATTATAATTATCATAACTGCAGGGATAACTAATGATAGCAATCAGGACCTTAAAAGCATAATTAGATAATAACTTTCAAATGCATCATTACCAGTTTTAGCATCATCATCATCATCATCTGCCTATGTGGACTACCACATAGGCCCATTGAGCGCCACAGCGCCCTGTCTTCAACTTGACGCATCCAGCATCTACCAGCAGTCTTTCGCAGATCGTCATCCCACCTGGCCGGAAGGCGTCCTGCACTACGTTTACCGAGTCGTGGTCTCAAGAACACGTTAGCCCCAGCGGCCGTCGGTTCTTCGCGAGATATGGCCATTGGCATTATTACTTTGATGTACTAAAAAAGTAGGTATAAATTTATGTACGCATTTGACAGATAAGTACACCTTATTATTTCTCCACGGGAGATGTCTAGTAATTAGCTACATGCTAATCCAAGAATGAATTGTAAATAGCCATAGTTAATTGAAGATAATTGGTTTATAATTACGTATTTTCTGGTTGATTTCTTTGGTTCGTTAACCTGAGTGTAGGTTGCTTTGGCTTCAAGACTTTCCAGTAAAGCAGGGATGAATTGAAATGAATGACTTGAATTTAAAATGAATTTGAATTTATTTGTTAAAAGACTTACACAGAACATAATAAACTTAAACTTAAAGGTAAACTAAACGAGTTGGGCAGATTCTGCAGTTGGGTAAAAACAGTTTCGAGAAGGAGGCCAAAAGGAGGATCCAGCTAGGCTGGGCAGCATTTGGGAAACTACGTCGAGTCTTCTCGTCATCCATACCGCAATGCTTGAAAACGAACGTTTTCAACCAGTGCGTCCTACCCGTTATGACCTACGGAGCTGAGACGTGGACACTCACGATAGGGCTGGTCCACCAGTTCAAAGTCGCTCAGCGAGCTATGGAAAGAGCTATGCTCGGAGTTTCTCTGAAGGATAGGATTCGCAACGAATACATCCGACAGAGAACCAAGGTTATCGACATAGCTCAAAGAATTAGCAAGCTGAAGTGGCAGTGGGCCGGCCATATTTCGCGAAGAACCGACGGCCGCTGGGGCAAACGTGTTCTTGAGTGGAGACCACGACTCGGTAAACGTAGTGTAGGACGCCCTCCGACCAGGTGGGATGACGACTTGCGAAAGACTGCAGGTAGATGCTGGATGCGACACGCTGAAGACAGGGCGCAATGGCGCTCATCGGGGGAGGCCTATGTCCAGCAGTGGACTGATATAGGCTGATGATGATGATGAAACGAGTTGGTAATCATGTAAGTCCAGTAACAAAATGGCTTTGCCTCAGCATGAGTTGGATGACTAGCATGCTAGCAACCAACGCTGGTCTTCCGGATGAGAGTAACAGAGGGCAAAATCCACTTTTTTTTCCGAGCCAAGGTAGTCTATACTAATATTATAAAGAGGAACAGTTTGATTTTTTGTTTGTTCGTATTGAATAGGCACCGAAACTACTGAACCGGTTTGAAACATTCTTTCACCGTTGGGAAGCTACGCTATCCCCGGTGAACATAGGCTATATTATATTTTAGGAATGTGAAATTCTATATTAACGCGGTTGAAACCGCGAAAATCAGCTAGTAAAATATAAAATTAATGCTAAGTCATGTAATGTCAAATTAGTAAATAGCTATTTTTATATCCACATTCTTCTTATATCGTATTCTTTATATCCATAATGTGGATAAATCATGTAAATTCCACATGACATCATGCTATTGGGTCTTTTCACCTTGCTGTGTGCAAGACCCAATAGCATGAAAGTAAAGTAAAGTAAAGTAAAAAATCATTTATTTCTTTAGGCTTACAAAATAAGCACTTAGACAAGTCATATTTTATACATTAAATTATTATCAAATAAAATTATTTTACTGTTCACTTCAATTTTTTGTCCACTAGTGGAAGAAGACCTAATCCGTGTCACAACTTGGATTAAAGCTATTAGCACGGCAAATTGGCCAAGGTGGTGGAAACACTGGAAACCACACCAATGCAGGTAGACCAATTACGACTTGGTTATTGCTCCTTAAGCCTGGGCTTAGGATATAGAGTTCTTGGAAAATGTTTTATGGTTTTGTTTACTATCTTTAGAATATCTACCTGAAGGAAACCAAACAGATTTAGTTTCCTTCAGGTAGAAGATTAGTGTCAGAATACCACGAATATTCTGAGAATTGCTTGCACCTGGCCGCCATTGTTTTTCGCCAATAGTTTCATCATTGTTTTATTGAAGGTTTATTCTGACTTATTATTTTATCTGAGTGTAATTTTAATATAATTATATAATTTGGTTTTCATTTATGTTTTTAAATTAAATTTATCTACTTATTTTTACTTTAGGTACAATTTGTATTTTCTTTATAACTATTTTTATGAAAATACCTACCAAACGTTTTTGTTTTACCTACCGCATTATTAGGTTATTATTATTATAAATATAATATAATATTATATATTATTAGTATAAGGTTTATTTATACCCTAAATAATGTGTTATTTATATCCTTAATACCTACATTCCTTTAACTAGATTCAAAGACCTAATCCGTGTCACAACTTGGTTTAAAGCTATTAACGCGGCAAATTGGCCAAGCGACCGATTTGTGTTGCAACGTTGCATTGCTATGTATATTGCATGTATTGGAGTCTACAATCGCAATGGTGCGCGGCAGTGAGGTTTATATCGATTTAAATATATTTATAATAAAGCGTATCTATCTTAAATGGTTCCTGATTCCAGCAAAAATAAATAAATAATGCTGGACAATTCACACAGCATTATCTAGCACTATAGTAAGCAGAGCTTGTGTTATGGGTACCAGATATCTGATATGCATAATACAATATATTACAAAGATAGATATTTTTTATTATACATAGAAAACGACCAGAACACCCGGTACAAATATCTGCAGATCGTACACACAGATGTTCCGAGGCAAGAATCGAAAACGCAACCTCCTGCGTCGGAGGCGGACCTTCGCCCTCCGCGCCACATCGGTCGTCATACCTTCGTCCAAACTGTACCCCAAAATCAACAACCCATATCTGTTCGTCGTTATATACGGTAACTGAATTTAATATCATACTTTATTCTACATTACATTTTACCAAATTCCCAAATACCTGTAGAGGAATAGATTTTAAGTTGAAGGTCGGTGAGAATAACATCATCAGAACGCCTGCTCTAAATTTTACAAAAAAGCTAGAAACACGAAGTCAACTCAAACAATAACAAACAAAATTATTAATCGGCTTAGTAGCCAATACGATGCCACAAATAAACACACTTAAGAAACACTCCTGCGTTTTTGTCGGCGCTTACAAAATTTCGACTAAAAACACCCAAAACTTAAATTCACCGTCACCAGGCATTGTGCCCAGAATGCTGGCTGCATTTTGGTGACAATGCTAATTCGATCAGCATTCTAAACCAGACGTAATAACCAACATTCCTAAGTTTTTTTTTTTACGAACAGTAAGTAGGTACATTATTATCAATTATAAAATCATTATTGTACAAAATGCTGTCCAGCGTGATTTGTTGAAAAATATTTTATAAAGGTACCTACTATTAATAAAATTTTAATCATTTTCGATTCATCTATAACTAGCTTTCAGAATGTTGGTGAAAATAATTGATTATAAATTCACTAGCTGCGCCCACGGTTTCACCCGCGTGGTGATAGTTATTTTGGATAATATGCAATATATCTTTATGAATTGTAGCCAATGTGTTATTCTGATATGCAAGCTATATTATTGTGAAGTTTCATCAAAAACCATTCAGTAGTTTTTGCGTGAAAGAGCAACAAACTTTCGCGTTTATAATATTAGTAGGATAATAATAATTATAATATCCGCAATCTCCCCTATAGCCCGATTACCCAGTCCATCCATCCATCACAATAACCTGGTTTTATTTCTTTCATTTTTCTTTGCAATAGTCTCTACACCTGGTGGATACCATCTTTGGATGTATCATATTGTGCACCCGAGGATGATACCCGCTATGTGTAGCCATCGCCTTTAGATTAACTTCTCAAAGGGCTGTTGGCTTCGGCCCCACACAAGCCTTCCAAAGGACCGGGTCACTTTATGGTCCGAGATCAAATATCGGACATATAATATTATATAATAATAAAAACATACAAGTATAAAGTACGAGTAGGATAATGCTTCTCAGATTGGCATAAGAATGACCTCACCATGTTTATTATATGTTCACGCACATATAATATGTTCACTACCGACCTACTAGACTAAGACTTGTTATTGGTAGGGTAACAGGAATATTTGTATGAGAATCAGAACCGCGAATGTGCTAAGGATTTTGTTGGTGAATAAAGACATGTACTCTGGCGTAAACACAAAGTTAGCTATTGGGTTTATACCAATATCAAAGGGATCTGAAAGTGGACATATCACATTATGTATGGCATTTAGAAAGCAAACCAAGCTTAGGTATGTATTGGTTGAAATTTTCCCTTCTCAAGAACTCTTAAGTAAAACTAACGGCTCAAAAACGTGACAAAAAAGCTTATCGCTAAAAGCTTCGCTCACGTCAAGTGGCGAAGGGAATTCTAACACCTTACACTCTAATCTTAACACTTTGAGTGCTGAAAACGCACGGTATGAGTTTTCAACAAGTGACAAATATGCGTAAATCCACACTAGCGCAGCGGCTGAGAAAATACAGATCTTTGTGACTCAGCAGAGCTGTAATATTTTTCGAACGAAACGCATATGCGGCGCAACACAACCGCTGTGTAGAGCGGCAGCACGAATTTTTTAGGTAAAAAAAAAGATCGCAGTCGTCGAAAAAAAACCGCAGTCAAAGTGTTGAAGGTCAAATAGGACAGAAATTCACCGGAAACAATACCTACCGATGTTACTATTAAAAACTTTATTTAACAGAGTGAAAAAACAGTTATCGAGAATAACCAGCCTTATCGACCACGATAACCTTTTAATAACTCTAGACTTCATCCTTGCAAATCAGTATTTATTAAATCAATGTTGCATAATCTTTCCAGACATTCGACGCAAAAATAAGTCACCGCGTTGCATCGAATATTAATTTCATACATTTTAATTCCAAGGTAAAACTATTATAGCCCTAGACGCATTAAGAATAATAAACAATGACACAGTTCATTACGATAATTAAACACTTACCTCATCCTCTTCGTCGTCGCAGTAAAACGGGTCTTGTAGCAAATTCTTCCAGTAGAGCACATCGGGGGTGATTGCATAAGCGTCATTATCCCTCAAGTTCTGGTATAAAGGGCTGTCTCTATCAACGCCTTCGGATGAGGCTGATATAGAGCAGCTTTCGACCTCCACACTGGTGCCGCAGGAGCAACCTTCGTCTGTATAACTGTAGTTGTACTCGATCTCCTCGTAGATGTTTTCGTCAGTGATCGCGTCTCTAACGGGCTCGTAGCCTGCGTCCTCGTACGGCCTGTCAGGCGTCATGCTCGCGACTGCCGGCTCGCACCTGTCTCCCACCTCTTGCAGAGCGTACACATTGTACTCCGGCAGGGCGAAGTCGCTGGCCGTATCGAAAGACAATCGCGACACGGTCGCCAGATTCTTCGATAACACGCGGCGGAGAATCTCGTCGGAGTTGTGAAAGCCGCTGGAGTGTATCCAAACGGATGCGTAGGGATTGTTTACATCCGCTTCCCCGTCCGAACATTCCTTGTAACTCCAACACGTGCTCTCTGAATCTTCCGAATCAGATTCGATCAGTTTCGTCCATTCCGGTGAACCGTCCTCTACGTTCAAACCGTCGTAAATAGATGACGATGTGGAATCACTTAGCCTAGTTCTTTTATCACACACTTTAGCTCTTTGAGAGTAACCTGCTTTTACACCAGGCGTGCTAGTCACAAAATCACTGAAATCACTGTCAAATCCGTCCACGTTCCTGCAATAACCGACACTCTTATCCTCAAGTTTATGCATGTCCTCGTCGTCACTGAAATTCGCGACCCATCCGTTGTTTATCTGCGTTTTGTTTTCATCCCCGAACGGGTCCCACCGCTCGGTCATTTTCTCCGTCATCTGATCCAAGCACTCGTCGAATATATTGAGAATACTGAGAGAGACTTCCTTCTCCTCCGGCGCGAGGTTGCTCTGGTACAGATCTAGCTGGTAGATCTCCTTACCGAGATGCGAGAGTATTTCGTCAAACGCGCTGTCAGGGGACTCGGAAACTTGCGGTGAAGGTGGTCTGACGACTACTAAAGGGTCGTATTCCTCGATAGTAGCGCGTATTGTCGCGAGCCACTCGCGTACGGGCTCTGCGGCGCGGGCGTCGAGCAGTGTCACCGCGGCAACGTTCGGAAACCAACTCTCGACCTCGCACATTTTGCCGCACGATAACCGGTGTGTGAATCAACATCAACGCACGGGATTCCACGAAGGGACTAACTTGACGTCTCCGCAAACGCACTGCAGTAAACTAAGCGCAAACATGCTCTCGATAACGTTTACATTTGCAGCCGCAGTTATCGTCTTCCTAATTATATACGGCACAATCTCTGACCTTTGTGATAATGATAACGCGTGACTTTTGCTTTATTTTTCACTTTGTGCTTGCAGAACATTTTGCGAATAATTTACGCGTTTCAAAGATATTTCGAATCACATTTCCGTTGATGAATTCGGTTTTCCGCGGAATAGTTCGCGCGTTTTTCCCTAATTTGAAAGTCGAGCGCAAGCGTCCGCGCGCGGTCCGGTCTCGTCCATAATGGTCGGGCGGGAGAGACCAATTAAATGATGGGTTGATGCGATGCGCTCGCCCATTCCGCCTGACCGATATCTGTGCTAGTATCATTATTATCTGTGGCCAGTGCGTTATTTCCATTCGGACCAGACGCATGGTTGCGCCACACTAAAAACTAAAAGCATATGCGCATTGCATTAGATAAATGGGCCTGATCGGCTCCGTTAGATTTGTAGCAACAGAATAACTATACAGTCTCAGCTAGCATAACAGGCAACAAATACTTCGATTCATTATGAATTAATTGTTTTGAAAAACATTAAAAACTACATAGGTACTTTAAATTCCCTGAGTCCGAAAAAAAACAGTGTAAAATACCGTTTTTTTTTATTTTCGGACAATTACTGATTCCTTGGGAATAAGATTCCAAAGCGGTCCATAATTGACAGAAAAATCGACAAACATACTAACATAAAAACATACATACAGTAGAACATAGAATCTCCTCCTTATAAGTCGGCTTCCGACGGTTAAAATCATTTAGCTACGCCAAAACAAAGATAACATTTTTTTATTTTTTTTTATTTATGTACCAACTTAAAGATAGTTACATGAAAAAGCTTAAAAATAACACGAAGGAAACCACAAAGGTTTGTATATGTGTTATTTAGGCGCCTGCCTACAAATAAAGATAAAGATAAAGATATTTATTTGCCAGAATATATGTATGTTACAATGTGGGTCTTAAATTTATCATATTCTACCTTACATGCAAATGTTTATTTTACAATTAAAACAATATTAAAATTTCTAATTTTAAGTTACAAATAAAAATAATGGATTAATATAAAATAATAATAAAATTCCGAATAGTCTTAAATAAAATGAATGTCAATGAACATATTCAAAGTAATAATAAATAAATAAATAATGCTGGACAATTCACACAGCATTATCTAGCCCCATGGTAAGCAGAGCTTGTGTTATGGGTACTAGATAACTGATATACATAATACAATACATTACATAGATAAATATTTTTTATTATATATAGAAAACGACCAGAACACCCGGAACAAATATCTGCAGATCGTACACACAATTGTTCCGAGGCGGGAATCGAACCCGCAACCTCCTGCGTCGCAAGCGGACCTTCGCCCACCGCGCCACATCGGTCGTCAAAGTCCTCTAAGTCCCTGTAATTAAAATATCTATTCATCAAATAGCAAACCTATTATCGGTATAAAAGAGAAGCCTTGGAAGTCGAACATATTAAATAAAAAACATAAAATTTTTACTAAAGTCATTTAAAACGGCGTGTGCGCCAGTTACTCCGTGATCATGGCGCATGCAACTGTGCCGAAATATTGGATAACTCAAAAATCAAATCATGGTAAATATCCCGTTTTAAATGACTTTAGTATTAATAACCATGATAGTTAATTCGAGCTGAATTAGGAACCCCCGGATCTTTAATTGGAGATGACCAAATTTATAATACTATTGTAACAGCTCACGCTTTTATTATAATTTTTTTTAGCTATTGTTAGCTATTGTTATTTTAATTTATGTATGTATATTTTAATCTCATACCATATGTATTATACTCTACGTCTAATTTGTTTCTTTGTACACTTCCTCTATCTGTTCTATCGCTTCTCCTTTAAACCTAAGGTTTTGCTGTAAGAAAACTCTTTGTTAGGGTTAAGCTCGTCTATGTACATATCTTTTTTTAGTTAATTTATTTTTAAGTGTTTTGTGTACAATAAAGAATTACAAGAATTACAAGAATAGTTTTAAAAAGTTTTATAATTTTTTTAAATATGTAGGTAGAGCATTACAAAGTAAAATTATCGATTCGTAGAAGCTAGCTAGTGTAATTTAGCCTACATAGAGCAAGTACGTTTACATCTGCCAACCGCCATAGCTTTTGTTTATCGGTTTATTTACAAATAAATAGCAAGTTTTTCCTGTTTGTTGTTTGTACTAACAATAGACGACCGATGATGTGGCGCGGCGAACGACCGCCGGCGTCGCATGAGGTTGCGGGTTCGATTCCCGCCTTGGAACAAATATTTGTACGGTCTGATTAATAAATTATTGGTTAAATATTAAATATTGGTTTTGGGTGTTCTAGGAATTTCTATGTATAATAAAAAATAACTCATCATCATCATCATCGTGCCTATAGCAGCCCAATGCTAGACATAGGCCTCCCCCAATGAGCGACATAGCGCCCTGTCTTCAGCTTGCCGCATCCAGCATCTACCCGCAGTCTTTTGCAGGTCGTCATCCCACCTGGCCGGAGGGCGTCCTACACTACGTTTACCGAGTCGTGGTCTCCAAAAAATAACTATCTAGATATGTAATATACTGTAATTATGTAGTAATTACTCATAATTATGTAGTATCAAGCTCTGCTTAGCTTGGGGCTAGATGATGCTGTGTGGATTGTCCAGCATTATTAAATTACAGGTTGTCACAGATAGATGGGACCGTATCTAGTAAATTTATTATTATTTGTTCGTCCAATAGCTACATGGTGAAGTCATAAGGATAAATTACAAAATAATTCAACTGTGGTCCATGTTGCCACAAACAAAGCTAAGTGTTTTATGGATGGCTTAAAAATGAATTTTAAGTTGGGAAATCGCCCAGAAAGTTACAAATTTGTGAAAAACTAAAGCAACGTTCAAAACGTGTTCTTGAATGGAGACCACGACTCGGTAAACGTAGTGTAGGACCGCCGTCCGAACAGATGGGATGACGACCTGCGAAAGACTGCAGGTAGATGCTGAATGCGTCAAGCTGAATGGCGCTCATTGGGGCAGGGCCTATGTCCAGCAGTGGACTATCATAGGCTGATGATGATGAAAGCGCCTTTTAACAAACTTCAAAAAAGAGGAGGTTCAATGTTCTGCTGTACTTTTTTATAGGTAGGTATATATTATTATGTTGATATTGCCACAATTATAAATAAATAAATAAATAATGAACCAATTTTGATGATTCTTTTACTTTTTAATAGAAAATGATCGTGAAATGGTCCCAAAAAGTTCATTCCCCAGTGTCAGATAAGTATTCGGCCCGTAAAAAATAAAAAAAAGAGTAAATATTACTGAATTTGTACAAATCAATCGATAACAGGTAATTTACTCAGCAGCATTATGAAATAGAAGAAATTCCTCGAGTCGAAAATAAAATGAATACACGGACAATCATTCAAGAAAGGTACCCATTCATACACGGGTGATTATCAGCTAGACACCATTTGGATATATAACCTTAAACAAATCAGCTTAAAAATCAAATTCGAACAACAAACTTTGAACTTAAAGCTCTATGGTCCCAAGCGCAAAATACTGTAGGGCCAGTAAATTGTGTATTTTATATCTTGTTCTCGATGACTTAGAGTTTAATTTCAAAAGGCAAAGGGCATGAATGAACTCCTGTTTTGCATGGCTATGCTAAAATGCATCGGGGTTAAACCAGAAGTATTTTAGTTGTGAATGTTGCAACAGAACATTTCTTTGTTCTTACTTCGTTAGTTAATGGCTAATTTCATTTGTAAACTTTCGTCTCTAAAGTACAGGTTGGTTCGTTCATTGTAGATCAGAGAAAGTGAGATGAAGAAAAGGAATCATATTTTATTATATAATTTAGCGCAACGCATCAGCATTGCCATACAGCGGGGCAAAGCAGCTTCTTGGGAACGCGCGCCGACTGGTATTGATATGAATCAGTTGAGATACCTGTAGATTGTTTACAGCAGTCTGCAGTTAGCTCAATTGTTTCAATTGCAGATACTAGTTCTAATTGGTTTCTTTTATTTGATTGTAACTTAAATAAGCTGAAGTGGCAGTGGGCCGGCCATATCTCGCGGCCGCTGGGGCAAACGTGTTCTCGAGTGGAGACCACGACTTGATGAACGTAGTGTAGGACGCCCTCCGACCAGGTGGGATGACGACCTGCGAAAGACTGCAGGTAGATGCTGGATGCGGCAAGCTGAAGACAGAGCGCTATGGCGCTCACTGGGGGAGGCCTATGTCCAGCAGTGGACTGCTATATGCTGATGAACTTAAATAAAGTTACAATCATTAACAAAGTACTTAGTAAAGTATAATAGGTAGGTACCTTCTGTCTGAAAGTACCACCTTTACTTATTAGGAATCTACCAAATTTTAGGTGTATATTCGATAAACACCTTATTTTTTTCTTATATTAATGTGTTTTGAAGAACATCTATACTAATATTTTATAAAGAGGAAAGGTTTGATTTTTTGTTTGATTGTACTGAATAGGCTCCGAAACTACTGGACCGATTTGAAAAATTATTTCACCGTTGGGAAGCTACACTATCCGCGGTGAACATAGGCTATATTATATTTTCAAAAAAGTTTGAGGTCCGTACTAAAACCGTGCGAAGCCGGGAAGGTCTTCTTTAAAAATCCCATCACACAGTTCCCAGTTCTATGGTGATTCCTTCACGTTGCAGGCCGCCAGACTCTGGAACGCCCTTCCCGTTTCTATCCGTCAAGCGAAATCCCTTCCTATCTTCAAAAGTATGGTTCATCAACACTATCTGACCACTCTTGATAAGATTTCTTGATTTTTATTTTCTATGTTAATTGTTCCGGTTTTTTTTGTTCTATTATATATATGTACTTAAGATAAATATCAATTATTTTATATATAATTATTTTGATAATTACGCTACCGTCAGCTTTAAAACATAGCGATCCTATCCATCCAAAGGTTGCCTGGAAGAGATCGCTTTTAGCGATAAGGCCGCCGATTGTGCCACTAGTTATAATTAATATTAAGATCCTTTAGTATTTTTATTATTATTATTATTTTTGTATTGATGGTGCAATAAAGTTATATTGTATTGTATTGTATTGTAAGGTCCACTAGTATAAAATATATGTAGGTATGGCTATTTTTGTAAATGTTGAAACCGTTAACAAAATTTGCAGTTGGGCATTGTTGGTATTTAGGCCAAGGGCATCGTTTTATTGTGAATGTATTTATAATTAAATTAATATTCTTCGCATATGCGCGTTCAACAGGACAGGTGCAAGAGCAGCTCGAGTAGAGAGGGTTCCGTGATTATATGATTGGTAGGTATATAAATAAATAGATAACTCTTCATGTCCATCCAAAGGTTGCCTGGCAGAGATCGCTTTAAGCGATAAGGCCGCCCATTGTACAACACATTCTTTATTTGTCTTTTTCCTGTCCAGTGTATCTGTTTTTACGGTGTGCAATGAAGAATAATTGTATTGTATTGTATTGTATAGATAATGCCGCGTAATTCGCACAGCTTATGTTATGGGTACTAGATAACTGATTTAGTACATAATAGAATACATTACATAGATAGATATTTTTTTTACCTATACATGGGCAACGACCAGAAAACCCTGAACAAATATCTGCAGATCGTATAAACATTTTGTCCCCAGGTGGGAATCGTACCTGGAACCTGCTGCGTCGCAGGACCTTCGCCCTCCGCGCCACAGAGGTCGTCAAAAACTTTAAATATGTATAATTTCTAATGAATTTGAAGACGACTGCACTCGGAGTATTTGTGTTTTTTTTACAATTAGGTTCATTGTAATAACTAATGTAATAAAATAAATTAAATAATAATTTGATCAAGGATAAAACATGGGTTCTTGACTGGAAATCCCACACGCTTAATTAATTAATCAAATTAATACTACAATAAACAAACATTCCCGCTTTAGGCAGCCAGAATTTATTTATTATTATTTATTTATAACTAGCTGTTCCCCGCGGCTTCGCCCCCGTGGAAATCTATGTGTCAAATTGTTTAAATTATAAAAAGTATCCTATGTTAGACTCCTGGTTCTAAGCTACCTCTCCACCAATTTTCAGCTAAATCGGTCCAGCCGTTCTCGAGTTATAAGTGTTGTAACAAACACGACTTTCTTTTATATATATAGATATACTAGCTGCGCCCCGCGGTTACCCATGTGGAGATAAATATTTTGGATAATATACTATATATCTTTATGAATTGTAGCCTATGTATTATTCTGATATGTAAGCTATATTATTGTGAAGTTTCATTAAAATCCATTCAGTAGTTTTTACGTGAAAGAGTAACAAACATCCATCCATCCATCCATACTTACAAACTTTGACGTTTATAATATTAGTAGGATAAATAAATTACGTACTTTTCTTGCGAAAGAAAATAGTTCTAGACTAAAAACATGGGCATAAAATAGTAATAATTAATACAGTCAGAGATTTGAATTATCAAATTTACGTCTGAACAGTATTTAGAATGAAAATGACTCAGAATAAGGGAACATCCGGTATAAAGATCAGCAACCAAAGAGAAGGGACATAATAAAATGATTATAATAATAATAAATAATGCTGGACACAATTCACACAGCATTATCTAGCCCCATGGTAAGCAGAGCTTGTGTTATGGGTACTAGATAACTGATATACATAATACTATATATTACTTAGATATATATTTTTTATTATACATAGAAAACGACCAGAACACCCGGAACAAATATCTGCAGATCGTACACACAATTGTTCCGAGGCGGGAATCGAACCCGCAACCTCCTGCGTCGCAGGCGGACCTTCGCCCACCGCGCCACATCGGTCGTCATAGTGTTATTGATTGTTTTCTTAATACTATGTGAATGAGTCGACACAGTTTACCTAATTTTACGACGATTGATGTGGCGTGGTGGGCGAAGGTCCGCCTGCGACGCAGGAGATTGCGGGTTCGATTCCCGCCTCGGAACAATTGTGTGTACGGTCTGCAGATATTTGTTTCAGGTGTTCTGGTCGTTTTCTATATATAATAAAAAATATCTATCTATGTAATATATAGTATTAAGTATATTAGTTATCTAGTACCCATAACACAAGCTCTGCTTACCACGTGGGGCTAGATAATGCTGTGTGAATTGTCCAGCATTATTTATTTATTTATTTAATTTTAATATTATGTATCTAATGGTCCCTGCTACAAAGCGTTGAATAGATAGATAGATATAAAATACTCTATTATACCACACAAAACAGAAAACAATACAGGAATATACAATAGAATAAAGGAAGTATAAAGGGCGGCCTTATCGCTGAGAGCGATCTCTTCCAGGCAACCTTTGGATGACTGGACGGAGGAACTAAATAGACGGTGGTACTTTAGTAAATATATATATATAACAGAGAAGCGAATTGTCCAGCATTATTTATTATTAATTTATTTATTTGCCGTCCATGCCATATTGTTGAAGACTTCATAATCCCTTAAAGTGTAAAAAAGGTGTTTCATCTTTTATTTCATGAGTGGCAATCAACTCTGGAAATAAAAAAATGGGTCCGATGTAATATCAAATGATTGTAAAAACAAGTAGAGCAGAGATCTATGTATAAACCTGGTTGTAAAGGTGGTCTGGGAGAAATTGCATAAAGCATCAATACATCCACATTTATTTATGGCGCATGAAACTGTGCCGAAATATTGGAAAACCCAAAAATCTGATGGTTAATATCCCGCTCATATATTTAATGTTCTGTTTTTCTGGAATCATGTCTTAGTATTATACACGGAGAGATATACACACACATTACCAGTCACAGTAAGCCCTCTGGCTACGTGGTCCTACTGCCTTTGTCCTACCGATCGGACCACATGAACTTTTTTTTCCTGTTGGTTCGATTAACTAATCGGACTATAGAAACTGACGTTTTCTTAGACCACGTCGTCCCACTAATCGGATCACGAGAACTTTTGATTTCCTGTTGGTTCGATTAACTAATCGGACTATAGAAACTGACGTTTTCTTAGACCACGTTGTCCCACTAATCGGATCACGAGAACTTTTGATTTCCGGTTGGTTCGATTAACTAATCGGACTATAGAAACTAACGTTTTCTTAGACCATATAGTACCGCTAATCGGAGCACGCATTCTAGACATGAGTAATGCGACCTGCATACGGCGTATTAGGTAATTTCTTAGGAAATAATATAAAGACAATGATAATAGATATCTGTCACGGCGTACAGAGTCAATACCGATATTCAAGAGTATGCTAAAGAACACTATGTGTCCGTATGTCACTGACCACACTCTTGTTTCCCTTTATGTATTTATATAAGTAGGTATATAATTAGTCTGTATTTATGTTTATTTTATTTATTTTTAAGTAGGAACGTATTTTAATTCAATATTTTATAAATTAATATTATGCCCGCAGATCCCCATGTACAAACCAACGATCCTATCCATCCACGGTTGTCTGGTAGAGATCGCTCTTGAGCGATAAGACCGCCAAATTGTCACATATTTTGTATTTTATTATGTCTTGTTTGTTTTGTTTTTAGGTGTGCAATAAAAGAATTATCTATCTATCTATCGTATGTCTTTATGGTGAAGTAAAGTGTTTAAGGTTTCTCGGCGTTGCGTAAGGAACCCTAAAAACGTGTAATTGCCGCAATTACCGCTCTGCCGGGTTAATTCGAGTGAATTGAACGAGATGGGTGATTGTACGGAACAGCTGCAGCATTCTTTGAAGGATATCTTAAAGCTATGTAGATTCTACGCCAAATGTAACTGGCCTTACTTGAGCTGAGTGAGTTAGCAGTTAGGTACCTTGAGAGGCCTTTTGTCCAGTTGTGGTATAATAGCAATTTCATGCATTGGTTTGGACTTCTCGGAAAATTGTGAAATACAATAGCTGACGATGATGATGATGAGATCAGGCCACATGCCACATGCGACAAGTACAATGGGCGGCCTTATCTCCAAGAAGCGATCTCTTCCAGGCAACTATTTAGCTCAATCTATAAGTGCCCAGTGCATTTCCTCCGCCATTTTCCTTCACACAAGCGCCACTAATTGCTGCCCGTTCGCCCGCATTCACATCTCCGATTAATGAACAGATGCTTATTGCGTCATAAAAGTTGTAGTAGCATGGATATGGCTTAAATATAAACGATGGAGGATCGGTCAGAAAAAAGATATATCAATAAAGTATGATAAATAATTATAATACCCGCTATGTGTAACCATCGCCTTTATATTAACTCTCTCAAAGGGCCTCTGTGCTGTTGGCTTCGGCCCTACGCAAGCCTTCCAAAGGACCTGGTCACTTTATGGCCCGAGATCATGGATATGATATATAATCATATTTTAATTAAATAAAAAAAAAATGTTGGAAAATCCACACAGCATCATCCAGCCGTAGTCTAAGCAGAGCTTGTGTTATGGGTACTAGATGCCTGATAATACTTAATACAATACATACATTACATAGATAAATATTTTTTATTATACATAGATAACGACTAGAACACCCGGAACAAATATCTGCAGAACGTATATACATTTGTCCCGAGGCGGGAATCGAAACCTCCTGCGTCGCAGGCGGGCCATCGCCCACCGCGCCACAGAGGTCGTCGAAATGTGTAATTTGTACTCTACTGATGTAATGGCATGTCCATACAACTCTAACAAATTTACAAGAGCTTTAATTTATCAATTCTATACGATGTATAAACAGTTTTATTAGTGCGGCTAATGCGAGCTCTCTATAAAACTAAAATAAATGTTAATGTTCTGTTGTATTTTATGTATATATTATATGTATACCTATATGTAAGTATGGAATTTTTTTTTTTAATTTAGTTTATATATTATTTTATATTTGTTATTGTTATATAGTATGTGGCAGTGGGCCGGCCATATCTCGCGAAGAACCGACGGCCGATGGGGCAAACGTGTTCTTGAGTGGAGACCACGACTCGGTAAACGTAGTGTAGGACGCCCTCCGACCAGGTGGGATGACGACCTGCGAAAGACTGCAGGTAGATGCTGGATGCGGCAAGCTGAAGACAGGGCGCTATGGCGCTCATTGGGGGAGGCCTATGTCCAGCAGTGGACTGCTATAGGCTGATGATGATGATGATGATGATGATATAGTATATATTAGTATTATTAATAAGTAAGTTAAAATTCAATCTTTTGTCTATTTCTTATTTCATTTCATTTATGTACATGTACCCACTTCTCTTCAATTTGTCTCTCTCTCCCAATAACGTTTGCTAGAAGAGAACTCTTTTTAGGGTTAAGTTCGCCTTTGTTTAAATTTTCTTGAATAAGTTTTGTGTTATGTTTTTCGTTCAAAAAGTATAAATAAATAAATAAATGTTTTCCATCATCGCATACCACAATCATTCTTACTTCAGCCAACTGTAGAAAGAAACTAGTGGTAATGGGCAAGATAGAGGGGAAAAGACCAAGAGGACGGTCACCAACCCGCTGGTCTGATCAAATTAGGGCAATAACGGAACTCATATTGTCTGCAGCCCTGAGACAGGCCGAAGGCCGAGTGGTGTGGAAGCGGTTCATCAGCGTCACCGTGAAAGCTTTCCAGGACGGGCACGACCTTCAGCTATGAAGACTTCGACAAAGAAGAAGAACGAAATAATTTGGCGTGTTTATAAAATTTCTAAATAATGAAAAAGGGTATAGTTTAGTTAGGTTTAGTTTTAAAAAATAATTATCGAAATCGGTTGGCGTGATATTGGGTTATTCGTCCATTTGTTCGCGAGAATATTTAATGCAAATTTAAGACATATGATTTTCTCATGGATGCCAATGTCAGAACTGGACCAAATTATACAATTCATCATCATCATCAGCCTATAGCAGTCCACTGCTGGACATAGGCCTCCCCCAATGAGCGCCATAGCGCCCTGTCTTCAGCTTGCCGCATCCAGCATCTACCTGCAGTCTTTCGCAGGTCGTCATCCCACCTGGTCGGAGGGAGTCCTACACTACGTTTACCGAGTCGTGGTCTCCACTCAAGAACACGTTTGCCCCATCGGCCGTCGGTTCTTCGCGAGATATGGCCGGCCCACTGCCACTTCAGCTTGCTAATTCTTTGAGCTATGTCGATAACCTTGGTTCTCTGTCGGATGTATTCGTTACGAATCCTATCCTTCAGAGAAACTCCGAGCATAGCTCTTTCCATAGCTCGCTGAGCGACTTTGAACTGGTGGACCAGCCCTATCGTGAGTGTCCACGTCTCAGCTCCGTATTTATACAATTAATTATGATTAAATATATATAATTATATGGTATGAAAAAAAACACGGAAAGCTCCAGCTTTCAAAATCTGTTCACCCAGTCAAAAGTTCTGAGGGAACAAACACAAAAAAAAACTGTCGAATTGAGAACGTCCTCCTTTTTAACCCTTCATTTCAAGTCGGTTAAAAACATTAAATGAAGTTAACCTTGCTGTTGTTTTATTCCCATCAGTGCCATAACTGTCTTGTGTTGATTGGATCAAACGGGAAGTTTATTTTTCTGTTATTGCATTTAAAATCATAATGGTCGATTAATTACGGGCCTCTTAAGGGACTTAATGAATAACAATAATGATTAATCAATTAATAATGCTGAACAACTCACACAGCATCATAAAGCGAAGCAGAGTTTGTGTCATGGGTAGGTAGATACTCTGTTAATTCATTTCATATAATAATTATAATTTATGAAATGAATTTATGTAGATAGACATTTTTTTTAATAACTGCAGATCATACAAAATATTTCATATTATATAAATTTATTTGAAAGACAGACAGTACATAGACAATATAAGGTAAGTTCAATAAAGATTTACATACGAATAGACTCACAGAACAGAGCATACACTGTTCTGTGAGTAGACCAGTGAATTCTACACTATTAACAAATATAATCTTAAGAACGAACGAATCGGGCTGAAATTTTGCATACAGGTAGTTCTGGGCCCAGAATAAAACATAGGCTCCTTATTATCCCATAAATCAGTTCCCATAGGATATAAATAATCGTAAACGTTTCCATAGAAACAACGCGTGCGAAGCCGCGGGCAAAAACTAGTATTATATATTATTATATCTTAAATTCTAAATCAGAGTTCAGGTTCATTTAGGTATTATTTTCTCTTTTATATAGGTACTACCTAAGTTCCTCTACCATTGTTTATTTGACATGCTAGAAGAAGCAACATCCTGGCTATTTCCATAGAGTAAATAATGTCGACGACCGATGTGTGTGGGGTTCGATTCCCGCCTCGGAACAATTGTGTGTACGATCTGCAGATATTTGTTCCGGGTGTTCTGGTCGTTTTCTATGTATAATAAAAAATATCTATGTTTGTAATGTATTGTATGTATTATGTATATCAGTTATCTAGTACCCATAACACAAGCTCTAATTACCATGGGGCTAGATAATGCTGTGTGAATTGTCCAGCATTATTAATATATTATTTTCTTAGATTCTTAATCAGGGTTTAGGTAAATTTACTCTTAACAATACTAACTAAGTTCCTAAAATCGTTTATTTGACATGCTAGAAGAAGCAACATCCTGGCTATTTACATAGAGTAAATAATGTATAACGTTCCATGCAAAGCAGCTGTCTGCTAAACAGATCACAGCAGTAAATGAGGCATGCTGTGCCTGTATCAATATTTATGATCCTCGCTTCATTGCGGTAGAAAAACTAAACAGATCATAGACAATATTTCCAATAGAACACGTCAAGAAAATAAAGGGGGACCAGAAATAACATATCTATAATATTATAAAGAGGTAAAGTTTGTGAGGTTGTAGGGGGTAAGCTCTAGCTGCAGCTCTACTGAACAGATTTTGAAAAGACTAGTATTAGAAACCATGATGAAATTAAATTAAATGATAAGGTTTTTATTTCTTTAGGCTTACAAATAAGCACTTAGACAGGTCATATTGTATATACTATTCATAGATAGATAGAACATTCTTTTATTGCACACTTACAAAATAAAACAAACAAGACAGAATAAAATACAAAACATGTGACAATTTGGCGGTCTTATCGCTCAAGAGCGATCTCTACCAGACAACCGTGGATGGATAGGATCGTTGGATTGTACATGGGGATCTGTGTGCATTATATTTACTATTATTATTATTATTTTACTATTCATTATTATCAAATAAAATAATTTTAATGATCACTTCAATTTTTTGTCCACCAGTGGACCAGTGGAAGAAGTGAAACCACTAGTATGTTCATAACTTATGTGTCTAGTACATTTGATTAGCTTATCTGTAAGTTGACAATCTGATATTTTGTAATAAGCCTTTTTACAAAGTATACATAATTATGTTTGTTTCACAAAATAGTTTCAAAACTGATTTTGAAAATTCACTAATGTCAGTCAGTTCTACAGAAGTAGCTATTTTTAGAAATGTCATTCTTAAAATCGGTAATTTAAAAAGTTGTCATTTTCAGTTATAGTTATTTTTAGAAGCGGGTTGTTGTGCAGTGAACTGGTAGTTTTTCGCTATGGTCATAATTAATAGTGGTAATTCTTGATTGTGTCCGTGATCGTCCGAAACGGTTGAAGTAGATTTATTTACTGAAGCACTTTTTTTAGTAACTGCTCTCTACATTACTTACTCTACATCACTTATTTATTTATTCTTACCAAATCTTCTAATTTATATTTACTGAATCACTTTTTTTTAGTAACTGCTCTCTACATTACTTACTCTACATCACTTATTTATTTATTCTTACCAAATCTTCTAATTTATATTTACTGAAGCACTTTTTTTTAGTAACTGCTCTTTACATTACTTACTCTACATCACTTATTTATTTATTCTTACCAAATCTTCTAATTTATATTTACTGAAGCACTTTTTTAGTAACTGCTCTCTACATTACTTACTCTACATCCCTTATTTATTTATTCTTACCAAATCTTCTAATTTATATTTACTGAAGCACTTTTTTTTAGTAACTGCTCTCTACATTACTTACTCTACATCACTTATTTATTTATTCTTACCAAATCTTCTAATTTATATTTACTGAAGCACTTTTTTTAGTAACTGCTCTCTACATTACTTATTCTATATACTTTTTTATTTATTCTTACCAAATCTTCTAATTTATATTTACTGAATCACTTTTTTTTAGTAACTGCTCTCTACATCACTTTTTTATTTATTCTTACCAAATCCCACGCCATATTGCAGTAGTTAGCTTCATGTTTTCGGCAAACTTACCTGAAAGATAAAAACAAAAATAAGTAACTAGTAATTAATACGTATATATAATTAAACGAGTAATATAACCTTAAATGTTCTAACACAAGTAGGTAAGCATATAGTTGGTACTAAATAGCCCACTCAGCAAGCAGAAAAGCGCGTCTTTGTAGGTCTAAAAGGTCCTGACTTAGCTTGTTGCTCTAACAAAAACCTAGGGTAATTTCTGAGCAAAAGTTGGTTTTCTTTCTAATATCATAATTATCAGCCTATATTAGTCCACTGCTGGACATAGGTCTTCCCCAATGAGTGCCATAGCGCCCTGTCTTCGGCTTGACGCATCCAGCATCTGCCTGCAGTCTTTCGCAGGTCGTTATCCCACCTAGTCGGAGGGCGTCCTACACTACGTTGTTTCTTGCTAATATAGGTACCTACTCTGTAGATATCATATCGTTTTACAAGTTAACTTTATTGTATACACAAAATATAATCCGAGCATAACTAATCGAGATTATACGTGTTTCCACAGGAATTGGATAAAAATAGCAACGTCCGCTCTAGGCCACAGATTAAATAGTCGCTTACATTATAAGTCAGTTCACTTTAGTATTTGTTAGAGCAAAACGTAACAACGAAAGGTTAATATTAATATGCAGAAAAGGTAATAAAATTAAATACAAACAGTATTTTTATTAAATAAAATCGATTTAAATCTACAATAGTATACATACCTACTAGTTAATACAAAACAATAGTTTTCATGGACGTAGGTACAATGAAAACTATTGTTTAGTCTTTACTAGTGCTCTCCTGACACCCAAGACACATACTGGAAATCTCACTAGAAATCCTTATTTAAGTATATTTTTGGTAAATAAATGAAATAAAATTATGAATTATTTAAAAAAATCTTAGTTTGGTAGAAACCAATATTTTTAAATATAGGTACAATAAGTACTTAATTATAACTTTAAAACAAAAGATACCAGTACAATACAATTTCATACAAAGGGTCAAATGAGAATTATTGTATTGTACAATACAATAATTCTCATTTGTACACATGATCCAATTGGAAATATGAAACCTGTCAAAACAGATCAAGAGTGAAACAGGCGAAGCCAGGCACGTGTTAATAGAATTAATACCAGCAGAGTATTGTATCGAGGAAGGATGTGGTCGTAGCACAATAAAATTCTATGAATAGCTTTTATTTTTATTAGCTTACATCTTAAATAGTTATCGATTGGGAAATCGATTTGTGTTGATGCGTCTTTGCTACATTTTATTTATTGAATTAAAGTTGCTGGGCACTGTGTAGGTACCTAGATGTTACTAATTACTTTATTTTATTAAAAATTCATTATGTACTACATCCAAAAGCAACCGTTATGTATGTAATTGATACTTTGAAAGTAGGCAGCCTATTACTTCAATCAAATTATTCACTACTGTAGAAAGTAAATAGATAAATATAAATACACATCAAATAAGTATCATCGTATAATAAGAACAGGAAAATAACAAAACATTGTTTTTAGAATAATTCCGATTATTTTGAGAACCAATACGTATTATTTAAATTTTTAATGAGAAACTCATATTGGGTAGCGAGCTCCATCTATCAAAGAAGCGCTGAACTAATACAACCGGTTGTTTACGATTCACGAAACCAGTGCGCACGCTGACCAGTGTCTCATTAACTTCAATACCTCGACACTAGATGGCGGTACTAAGGAAATTTCACTAAGCTCTACCAACTACCAAACCAGACTCTACTAAATTATTAATCATTTTCATCTACAATGAATTATAGCATAGCGAATTAAATACCAAACACGAATAATCATTATTTATATAAAATTAATATTAATTTCAAAAGTGTTACTATAGTATTGACGATTCTTTTAATGTTATACATACCTACTTTAGAAAATGTTTATAATGCACGTCATTCTCTCTCAAATATTTTTGCATACCGATAACGGTCAAGCATGTTGATTCATAAAATGTATTTACTTTACTTGTCTTGTACATAACACACTTTACATAACACATGTTTTTGGCAAATACAAATCTTTATCTTTACCTAATTAATATTTAAATAATGTTTCCACATTGGCGTTTTGTTGTATGATTTTATTCAACAAGTTGTTAAGTACATTTATTTTGTTTTGCAAGGAGTTTAGACATTAGGTTAAATTTAGTTTTAATTTAAACGGAAATTAAATCAGCGGAAATACCGATAATTCACCATTTATTGCACTTTATCGTTTGCATGAGCTCAATAAAGTGACCTTGCTCTTATCCTGGGATATAAATACGATGTTTTACGGGAACCAGAATAACATTGACTACAATTTATTGATTTATGTAGGTACCTACATCGTTTTACGTAGAAATAACTCGCAAAATAGATTTTTGCGGCACACAAAACCAAACCACAGACAGAGTTATTTGAATGGAATTGTACATTCGTGTTTTATATTAGGTAAGTATCTAGGTACATAAATACAATTGAAAAACGAAATCAAATATGTAGACTACCTATCTTATTTTGTAGGGAAAATAAAACGCCTTAAAGAACGAACAAAATTTTCAAGCGCCAACAAAAATTTTCTACAAGTTTTTTTTTTTAAATGTGTCTTTTTATACTATAGTAATTCTGGTACAACCAGACACTCAAGTCTTAGCTATTTAGATAAGTACATAGTTAGAATTAAACTAATTTAGGTACGTATTCATTGTTCCTATATTTAGTACCTAACTAGGTATTCTTAGAAAGTGCGTATTTCTGGTCAAAATGTCCGGAATCCAGTTTCGGAAACTCTTGGTGCGGCGCCAAACTGTCTGCCCTACATACCCGCGGTTTATTTCTACCCGTCTACTCTACCATAGCTCTGTTAGGGCAGCTTGTGAAGTAGGTAGTTCTGTCAACACAGCGCAGCGTCTTTGCCAAGACAGCTGGTAATGTAGGTGACCAGACCAAACTTTTCCTGTCCTCCTGAGTTACGTAAAGACCTAAATTTCTCGCCACCGTCTCGAAAATGTCGAAGTCTCTCTTATTGATTGAATGCTGGAGGTCTGGAACAGATCTCCTATCTATTTGAGAGTCATTATGCGTGGTGATATATAATTATATAGCCTATGTGTTATTCTGATATGTAAGCTATATTATTGTGAAGTTTCATCAAAATCAATTTAGTAGTTTTTTCGTGAAAGAGCAAAAAACATACATCCTCACAAACTTTGGCGTTTATAATATTAGTAAGATGGTAAATAGTGAGCTAATAGGTACTTACAAATTAATACGATAAAAAATTTCCCACATGATTTTCTGTAATAGATGTCCAAATGATTTATAAATGTACGTTGAATCTACGGAAATACCTAAAGAACTTTTGACTTTACTACTCATCCCAACCAGGTTCTTATGCCAACATGATTAGCGATTAGGAATATTGGCCCAGGATTTGTCTCAGATAGGTAACATAATAATATTTTTTAAGTGTATGACGACCGATGTGGCGCGGTGGACGAAGGTCCGCCTGCGACGCAGGAGGTTGCGGGTTCGATTCCCGCCTAGAAACAATTGTGTGCACGATCTGCAGATATTTGTTCCGGGTGTTCTGGTCGTTTTCTATGTATAATAAAAAAAAAACTATCTATGTAATATATTGTATTATGTATATCAGTTATCTAGTACCCATAACACAAGCTCTGCTTACCATGGGGCTAGATAATGCTGTGTGAATTGTCCAGCATTATTTATTTATTATTTATTATGTAAAAAACATACAACAGTCAATTGTTTTTTATTGCTTGAGGTTTGATGTAGGTAACGGGCCACAAGGACAAACAGAACCATCAAATATTTAAGAAGTGACCTCAAAAAGTTCCTTACTGCGACCTACCACAATTAAATAGATATGGTAGTTATAGGAATGTTAACAATGTACAATACAATACAATACAAATACGCTTTATTGCACACCAAACACAGAAAAAAACAGTAAAGAACAAACAAACAGAGATACAGATGCACAATGGGCGGCCTTATCGCTAAGAGCGATTTCTTCCAGGCAGCCTTTGGATGGACACGTAGCTATAGTATAGGTATAGACGGTGGCGTATTATAGACTAATGTAAATATAAATTATATACAAAAAAAACATACAAATACATATATACTTGGAAATAAATACTGATTATAGACACTAATACATAAAATATTAACTATTTGAGATCGAAGAAAGAAAGTGTTCATAGACCATATGGTTAAATATAGGGAGGGATTTAGCTTGTCTTATTATTATGTATGGTATCATTTAATATTATTATCTACTCTATTGGCCTGTTGTCTTACCTCTATTTATTACTAGCTACGCCCCGCGGTTTCAGCCGCGTGGTGATAGATATTTTGGATAATCCTACGAATATTATAAACGTGAAAGTTAGTACGTATGGATGGATGTTTGTTACTCTTTTACGCAAAAAATACTGAACGGATCGGGCCGAAATTTTGCATACAGGTAGTTCTGAGCCCAGAAAAAAACATAGGCTCCTTATTATCCCAAAAAAAGATAAATAATCTTAAACGTTTCCATATAAAAAACGCGTGCGAAGCCGCGGGCAGAAACTAGTATATAATATCTATACTAATATTATCCTATATATATATATTAATATTATACTATTTTTATTATCTATTTATTATTATTATTATTCTGTATCTGGTGTACATTAAAGAATTTTTGTATTGTTGTATTGTATATTAAAGAGAAAATTTTGCGTGAAAGAGCAACAAACATCCTCACAAACTTTCGCGTTTATAATATTAGTAGGATTAAAGCTCTGTCAAACTATTTATTATCGTCACTGTAAAATCAGCTCTATTTTCGCTCAATACGAATCAAAATAGACAGGCTTTTTACCGTTTGACATTTCGTAAAACCAGGTTTTAAGTTTCTGAGTAGATTGGACACACTATTGAAGGTCATCGTGCCGAAAACTGTTTGGCTGTCACTCAGAATTATAAAGAAATTAAGCGAAACGAGGTCTCTTAGTCCACATAGTATAAAACAAAGTCGCTTCCCGCTGTCTGTCTGTCCCTATGTACGTTTAGATTTTTAAAACTACTCAACGGATTTTGATACGGTATTTTTTAATTTCTTCCATCATGGCCTGTTGCAGCGTTAGATCGCGAGGAGTGGAAGGAGAAAAGGGAGGCCTTTGCCTAGCAGTGGGATAATAACGGCTCAAAATAAATAATATTTTTTTAATAGATAGAGTGATTCAAGATAAAGTTTTATAATTCATTTGACACATCGATTTCCACGCGGGCCATGCCGCGGGGTGCCGCTAGTTTGCTTTATAAAACTTGAGGCAAAAGGATCGTTGGAATAATTTTGTTGCAAACTGAACGGAAACTGTAGGACAGATCAAAATGGCGACATCTTTAAAAAGCTTTCATTGGTTCAATCACTGAGCCATCATATGATAAGTAACGAATGAAAAAGAGAATCCAAAACTTGAGTAAAATAAGAATTAAAAGTACTTAACACTTTGAGTGCTGAAAACGCACGGTATGAGTTTTCTATAAGTGACTAATATGCGTTAATCCACACTAGCGCAGCGGCTGAGAAAATACAGATCTTTGTGACTCAGCAGAGCTGTAATATTTTTCGAACGAAACGCATGTGCGGCGCAACACAACCGCTGTGTACAGCGCCAGCACGAATTTTTTAGGTAAAAAAAAAAGATCGCAGTCGTCGAAAAAAAACAACCGCAGTCAAAGTGTTAAGTAAAATTTTGCAAGATGAGTCGACGATGTATAAAGGAAGTGGTTATTAGAAATAGAAAAAGCACAGTACCCTACTAATATTATAAACGCGAAGGTTTGTAAGTATGGATGGATGTTTGTTACTCTTTCACCTTAAAACTACTGAATGGATTTTAATGAAACATTACAATAATATAGCTTATACATCTGAATAACATATAGGCTACAGTTTATAAAGATATATTGTATATTATCCAAAATGTCTATCACCACGCGGGTGAAACCGCGGAGCGCAGCTAGTGTATAATAGTGTATATAATTAGTATAATTTATTTACATTAACGTACATATACCCTAGAGTATATGTTTATATACGCCACCGTCTTTACCTATACAATAGCGTCCATCCAAAAATTAAATAAATAATGCTGGAAAATTCACACAGCATTATCTAGCCCCATGGTAAGCAGAGCTTGTGTTATGGGTACTAGATAACTGATATACTTACATAATACAATACATTACATAGATAGATATTTTGTATTATACATAGAAAACGACCAGAACACCCGGAACAAATATCTGCAGATCGTACACACAATTGTTCCGAGGCGGGAATCGAACCCGCAACCTCCTGCGTCGCAGGTGGACCTTCGCCCACCGCGCCACATCGGTCGTCAGCCCGAGAGAAATCGCTCTAAGCGATAAAGCCACCCATTGTGCATCAGTATATAAAGATAGTGATTGACTAGAAGCGATATTTTAATTTATAGATTGGATATATGTATTTACATATAAAATGAAATGAGATCTTTAACTCCATATATTTTTTTAGAAATCATTCAAATACGGATGTAGACTGGGTAATCTACATATGTATGTATATTACTTGTTTTTTTGAATGAACTTATTACAATAAATTATTTATGATTTGATTTCTTCATACATACATATGTACATAAAGTAATACTAGCTCGTTCCCGCGTCTTCGCATGCTCTTTGCTAAAAAGTAGCCTATTTGCCGGTCCCTGGGCTACCGTTTCCTCATGCCAAATTCCATAAAGATCTGTTGAGCGGTTTAGGTGTGTAACAGACAGACAGAGCTACCTTCGAATATAATTAGTATGCTCTACGTAAAACAAGAGTTTTACTCTCGTTACCACAAAATCGTGTTAATCTATTTTGTCCACAAATTCAATGATCATCCATTTTCACACCAAATACCGAATTCCAACGAATATCAATTAATTATGACATCTGTCAAGTGATGATATCTGTCACAGCCTAGCTCTTTAGGCACTCGTTAAACAAACACTTTCGACTGTCTAAAGTTAAATGTTTGACAACTTTGACACTTATTATGTTTGACACTTTGACTGTGTTTTTTTTCGACGACTGCGATCTTATTTTTTACCTAAAAAATTCGTGCTGCCGCTCTACACAGCGGTTGTGTTGCGCCACACATGCGTTTCGTTCGAAAAATATTACGGCTGTGCTGAGTCACAAAGATCTGTATTTTCTCAGCCGCTGCGCTAGTGTGGATTTACGCATATTAGTCACTGATAGAAAACACATACCGTGTGATTTCAGCACTCAAAGTGTTAACGTGTGCTTAACTGTAAACCGTCGTAAAACGTATTTTGTGGTAACGCTGTTGTTAAACACGCGTTCAACAGCTGTCTAACTTTTTTGTATTACAAATGCAAAAATTCTACAAGACTTAACGCGCACGGGTCGAGTATTTCTTCTGAGCATTTCATTTGACGACCGATGTAGCGCGGTGGACGAAGGTCCGCCTGCGATGCAGGAGGTTGCGGGTTCGATTCCCGCCTCGGAACAATTGTGTGTACGATCGGCAGATATTTGTTCCGGGTGTTCTGGTCGTTTTCTATGTATAATAAAAAATATCTATCTTTGTATTGTATTGTATTATGTATATTAGTTATCTAGTACCCATAACACAAGCTCTGCTTATCATGGGGCTAGATAATGATGTGTGAATTGTCCAGCATTATTTATTTATTTCAAGAATCCGCGACCTTATCGAGAGCCACGACACAACTATGCCGGTCGCTCACTAATCCAATACAAGAATGTGATCGACCGAAGCCCGGAGAGGAGAAAGCGACCTTACGGCGATAAGGTACTAACGGTACCTACTTTACCGTAGTAGGTATACCTACCTGGCTATAACAGTGTAATACATACAAACAGAGTATAACATTTGTCATGTTGATCTTTGTAAGGTTTTTCCCATCTAAAAAATAAATTTGAAATGAGAGCCAAACTCAATGGTGTCCTGAAATTTTTTATTACCTACTAGCGGCCCGTCCCGGGTGGTCATTTTGTTTCAGGTATATTTAAAAATTTTCTATTTATTCTCTCCATAAGATCCATCCTTGAACTTCAAGGAATATTCTAAAAAAAGAATTAGCGAAATCGGTTCAGCTGCCTTCGAGATTTGCGCTTAGCAACACATTCAGCGATTCATTTTTATATTATATAGAGATAACATAACAATATTTTAAAATATAATATCTTATAACTTAGGATAGTAATAACTTAGAATAACTAGGCATTACTCTGAGAGTAATAATATTTAAACCTAAGGTCTGATTTGGCTAGTTTTCATTACTTTTCATATACGAATTATATTATAGCGTTCGAAAGTTCTAAAGATGCAAGTTCTTATTTTATTCTTACGAAAACTTTCCTTGCTGGTAGAAACTAGCCATCGAACATGACTGTTAAAACAGCAACTCATTCATGACTGTTTTAGTAGGAATTCTACATATGATAATAATGATAAATTTTGAAACCTAAGCAACTCTGTCGAAAGTTCGTTCTCTCGCTGCCAGTTCCAACTAAAAACGTAGGTAATAGTTGTTCTACTATTTCCGCTTATACTCTGGCATTGAAATTACTTGACTAACTAGTTTCGCTGACTGATGATAACTGATGTGTCGGTGAGCCGCAAGTTGTTTGTTAAGCTTCAGTTTGTGGGTAAAGCAATTATTCGGTAAATTGATAACATTTAGGTGACACTTTTACGAATAACTTAAATTCCTTTACATAAGTAATCAAAAGTAAATTGACACGCTTTGTTTTTTGTTTACTATTATAAAATGTAATATTTATATTTATGTATAATCGATTCATAATATGGAAGAGCCCACGGCTTATATTACTTTGGATTTCACGCACTATAACCACAGATTATAGAGATTGTGTAATTTTGGCTATAACACAGGCAGGCAGATGCTGGATGCGTCGAGCTGAAGACAGGGCGCTATGGCGCTCATTGGGGGAGGCCTATGTTTAACATTAGACTAGGTACTATAGGTTGATGATGACTATATCACACCAACTGTAGTGCATCCGCGACTTTGCACCCGTTTTTCCGGGTTATAATGCCTATCTGTCTAAATCTAGAACTCTAGTAGTCCTATTTATGCCTATGTGTCTTGGTCTAGAACTCTTTGCATGCAATTTTTTTCCACTACCTATTGCGACGCCCTGCTTGGGTACCATTTTGTCTCTTATACATTACCTAGATACTAAGACCTACAAATGTACAAATGATGTAATAAAATATATATGAATACTAAAATCATTTAAAACGGGATATTTACCATGATTTGATTTTTGAGTTATCCAATATTTAACCCTGTTGTGAGAATGTGCAAAAACGGAAGAAGTGATGTACCAACTGCATCGCGTTCTGATACCGTCAGTGTTGTGTATCGTGATCGAGCAGCGTTCGATAATAGTGAAACCGGTGGTAGTGGCAACGTTCGTAGCAAAAGACAAAAAATGAGGGTAGATCGGTATGTCTGCCCATAAAAACTCGCAGTGCCTTCAGTTACTCCGTGATCATGGCGCATGCAACTGTGCCGAAATATTGGATAACTCAAAAATCAAATCATGGTAAATATCCCGTTTTAAATGACTTTAGTATTAATAAACATGATAGTTTCAAAAGTTTTATTATGAATATGAATTACGTTACTGTTCCTGTTAGGATCCGGCTGAAACTTAAACAGTAAAGACAGAAGACGAAGAACTGACCACCTTGTTTTACCTACGACAAGAACTCAACAGGGTAAAAAGAAGATTACTTTCGAAGGGGCCCAGTTCTGTAACAGGCTACCTGAAGACGTCAAAGGTGCTGGAACGTCTGGCGTGTTTAAAACCAAATTACATAGATATATACTAGAGGATGTAACGCTACTGGATTAAACAAAAAAAGACGGAAAAATAACCTAATATGAATACTTAGTTTAAGTTTCTTATGTAAGTAACATGTATGTTGTAAATAAGAAAATAAATATCTTTGAACTGAACTTAATTCATTTCATATTGTGTTGGTACACGTCAAAAGTTTAGTAGTTTGAAATGAAATGAAATGAAATGAAAGTTTATTTCTTTAGGCTTACAAATAAGCACTTAGACAAGTCATATTTTATACTATTCATTATTATCAATTAAAATTATTTTATAGTTCACTTCAATTTTTTAGTTTAGATAGATATATAGAAAATTCTTTATAGCACATTAAAACTATATACAGAAGAAACTTAAAATAAATTACAATTGGCGGTCTTATCGCTCAAGAGCGATCTCTACCTGACAACCATGGATGGATAGGATCGTGGACAGTACCAGGGGATCTGTGTGCTTGTAGGTTATTTATGAGATATGAATAAAAACCTACTTATACTACTTACATAGAAATATACTACATAAATGTAATAAATATATATACATATACTACTTACTATTTATCTTATCTTATTGGCTGTGTGGTGTCGGCCGTGATAGAATAGCACCACCCCAACTCTTCCCGTGGGTCTCGTAGGAGGCGACTAAGGGACATACACCGGGGGGCGGGCAGCAGCATCCCTTGCAGCACACTCCCTATACTGCGATCCCCAACCCGCATGCCCAGCGTGGGGATTATGGGCATCAACCCCCCCATGGATTTTTGGGGGAGGCCTATGTCCAGCAGTGGACTGCTATAGGCTGATGATGATGATTCATCTTATCAGTCATCTAATACCCATAACACAAGCTCTGCTTAGCTTGGGGCTAGATGATGCTGTGTGAATTGTCCAGCATTATTTATTTATTATAGTTTAGTAGTTTTGGAGTAAACCTACAGGTACATAAAGCGAAATGTAATAACGAGACAAGCGGAAATACCTTTTGTCCGTACACCAGAATAAAGACACAATCACAATGCCTTGTGATACAATCTCTACCCCGGAAACGTACATATGTACATATCATTATGTAAAGCCTCAGCTGCAGGCAGGTTATTATGACATAGCTTCGC
This sequence comes from Eupithecia abbreviata, assembly GCA_943735965.1. Classification (NCBI taxonomy): domain Eukaryota; kingdom Metazoa; phylum Arthropoda; class Insecta; order Lepidoptera; family Geometridae; genus Eupithecia; species Eupithecia abbreviata. The sequence continues at coordinate 1,651,646 of OX030995.1, forward strand.
ATCCAAATCTGCAATTCAGGTTTATTGCTACAAAAATCAAAATCAAATCAAATCGTTTATTTGTTTCCATAGAGAAGCTCATAGAGAAGGCGTTCTATACGTACGACGAGTTTTTAAACTATTCATAAAGAATAATCTTATTTTGAATGTTTACTATTTATTTATTTATTTTAAGCCATTACTGTCCCACTGCTGGGCAAAGGCCTCCCTTTTCTTCTTCCACTCCTCGCGATCCAACGCTGCAACAGGCCATGATGGAAGATGTACCTCGAGCTCGTCGCGCCATCTCATCCTGGGCCTTCCACGTCGCCTCTTAGCGTTGGGTGGGCTCCACTCTGTGGTGGTCTTTGCCCACAAGTCGCTGGGCATACGGCAGACGTGTCCGGCCCAGTTCCACTTCAGGCTTCCGGCTGTTTGACCAACGTCAACGATGCGTGTTTTGGAGCGTAGTATGCTGTTCCGCACGCGATCTGACAGCTTGACTCCTAAGATGCTACGCTCCATGGATCATTTTTACTATAATTAGATATTATAATTTTATATTATAAACCTTCACAAAATTTTACATTCTTCCATAGACTGTTCTAGTCCTCAAGATCCTCAATTGACTTAAACACTTACTACAGGTGTCCAAACCCGAAAACGTTCTTGTTGAGGGTTTACAAAAATAATACTTCGTTTTATAACCCAATCACTAGGATGTGTCAATGTAACGAGTTGGCAGCTAATTATAATGAAATAGATATATTTAACTCTAACCTCAATAAATTTCGCAAACTAATTTCGACTATACTGAGCAATTAAATTTAATATATAACAATATAAATATGTATTTTCTAAATAATACACTATGTATTGTTTAGGTATATATAATAGAAACTTTAACTAAAACTTAAACTTTAACTTTAATAAAAACATTTAGTTATACGGAAATTGTTTTGGCTATGTTTGCAACACTTTTCTAAACTTGTTATGTTTACATCTAGGTCTACAATCTGGTTCACTACTGTAACTCTATTATTTAATGCATAAATGTGATTGTAAACTGCTTTGTAAACTTATTACAAAAAATAAATAAATTAGAAATAATTCATTTATAAAGTGTGACATATAATTTGACAAATTATGAATAAAATGTTTATCTGTTTACCATAAAATAAAACATACTAACAGAAAAAATCGTGACCTACCACTTAGAAAGAAAGAAAGAAAATTATTTATTAAACACTAACACAACACACAAACAAGGTTAATTAAATTACACATAATTATATTAGACTACAAAGTAACTACTTAGGTACCTATTATAAAACACGTAACATCGACAAAATATAAAAAAAAAGTGAAAATACAAAATGTAAGTAGTATTGTATATGGTTCTAAGTAGCCCTCACAGAAAGTGGATAAGCGCGCGTGTGTAGGTCTAATAGGTCCTGACTCAGCTTGTTGCTCTATCACAATCAGGGTTGGAAAAAAACTGTTTTTTTATATTTTATAAAACAAACAGTTCAAAATGTTTAAAACAAGTGTTTTTTTTGTTTTTTTTATTTATCAATTTCAAATCAATTATAAAAAATATCAAAATCAGTAAAAATTAACATAACGATAAATATTTACTTTTGTTGCATATCTCAGTACCTCTAATCTTTAATTATTAAAAATTATTATTATTATTAATCAATACAAAACACTTTACATACACATTGTATGTAGGTAGGTAGAGAACTAGAGAGAGAGCGGGGAACAGGTACCGTACCCACTAATCCAGTGAATTACTTTCTTTCGACGGCCGACATAGGGACTTTCCCTGCGGGACTTTACTGGCGGGGAGTTACCTATGCAGTGTATAAATACCACAGCCTGTCTGTGGTATTTATAGACATTCATTTGCAATTAAAGGTAGTTTTAAACCCTGTTTTTTTCTTAATATAAAACATAGTTTTATTTCAAACTGTTTTAAACACGTTTTAATCATGCCAACCCTGATCACAATAACCCAGGTCATTTGTGAAAGAGCGCTGGTTTTCAGTCAGAACCCGGTAGAGTGGTAAGTGGTTTACTTAAAGAAAATACGACATATAGCGAAAATATAATATTATTAAATTTAGTTTAAACTGCAAAATTGGACCATTTTGTAGTTTAAACTAAATTTATTTTTTTAATGTTTTATTTTATGTAAACAAATAAACGATTTGATTTGATTTGATAACTAAAAATGTAAGAGAAATAATAATATAAAATAACTGATTCTGTATACATACATATAATGTTAAATAGCACTCGTATCGTGTCTGAGAGGTTCCTGCTCCTTTTGCCAGTCAAGCAAAAAATTTTTTACACTAGATTTATCAACATATTGCGATGAACGTAGAGTAAATTTATCTTTGTGCACGAAGAAGTCTTTTTATTTTCGTACATCCAGATATTATTACCCCCTACAACCTCAGAACCTCACAATATTTACCTCTTTATAATATACTGGCTGTTCCACGCGGTTTCACCCGCGTTAAACTCGAATTTCACTTTATTAGGTGATTTTTTTACACCTTGGGTTACATTTTTGGAGTTTTAGTCAGGATGCCTAACTTTTTTCAAAATATAATATAGCCTATGTTCATCGGGGATAGTGTAGCTTCTCAACGGTGAAAGAATTTTTCAAATCGCTCAAATAGTTTCAGAGCCTGTTCAATCCAAACAAAAAATCAAACCTTTCATCATTTCCCATACTCGAATCTGGTTTCATTACGTTTTATCAACTGCCGTTACAAAATGTTTTCTATCAAGAACTGTAAAAACTACAACCCCACAGCCTTAGTAAACCACTCTATCATTCCGGCAACCGTCCACTACGCCGACAGCGTTGTTATAACTATTGTGAACAGAGATAAATGGTTAGCTATTTTTAAACTACCTTCCGTTCTCTGGCTTCCTAATTTCCTCCCCCTCCCCCTCCCGTCCCGAAATAGCGTGGGGTGGGAGGGGTGGGGGATGTCGTTAATCAATGTCGAACACAAGGGCAGTGTTGCCACAACGGAATTTATTTTGTTACGAGAATAATACTAATTTAAAAATATATAGAATATACTCATATTATAAACAGGAACATCAAAATATTGATGTTGTTTTTAGGGTTCCGAACCCAAAGGGTAAAACGGGACCCTATTACTAAGACTCCGCTGTCCGTCTGTCCCTCTGTCACCTATATGAATCGTGATAGACAGTTGAAATGTTCACAGATTATTTTTTCTGTTACCGCTATATAACCAAAAATACTAAAAAACAGAATAAAATCAATATTTAAGGGGGCACACAACAAAAGTGTTTATTGATTTCTTTGCTCGTTTTTATAGATAATGCTACGGAACCCTTCGTGCGCGAGTCCGACTCGCACTTGGCCGGTTTTATTTTAATTTGCACGGGAAAATAGTTTTTATACCATAACATATTTTATTTATCATATCTTATACATAACCTACAAGCACACAGATCTGGTACTGTCCACGATCCTATCCATCCATGGTTGTCTGGTAGAGATCGCTCTTGAGCGATAAGACCGCCAATTGTAATTATTTTTTTATTTTTTTCTGTACATAGTTTTCTATTTAAAGTGCAATAAAGAATTTTCTATCTATCTATCTAACATTTGACGACCGATGTGGCGCGGTGGGCGAAGGTCCGCCTGCGACGCAAGAGGTTGTGGGTTCGATTCCCGCCTCGGAACAATTGTGTGTACGATCTGCAGATATTTGTTCCGAGTGTTCTGGTCGTTTTCTATGTATAATAAAAAAAAATATCTATGTAATGTATTGTATTATGTATATCAGTTATCTGTACCCATAACACAAGCTCTGCTTACCATGGCGCTAGATAATGCTGTGTGAATTGTCCAGCATTATTTATTTATAAAGCTTTGTTTATTTGAGGCCTTTGTTTATAAAAGAACAGAAACCCACAGATTAAAAACAAAATAAAATGAGAATTGGATATTAGTACCTACCTATGTTATTTCACGATATTACGGAATCGGAAGGCCAAAACCATTAGATGGCATCAGAGTTTTGATAACTTGCCAACTTTTAATAAGCTTTCTCGTGACCTTCGACTTGGCAAATTCAAAAAGTTTTAACTAGGTACTTTTGTAAGGCCAAAACAAATTCTGTCAGCTGGAAACTCAATGTAGAGCTGGGAGAATTTTGTAAAAAGCCGGGAATAAAGCAGCCTGTTTTAATATTTAATAAACATATATAAATAGATAGATAGAAAATTCTTTTATTGCACACTTACAAAATAAAACAAACAAAAAAATACAAAACATGTAACAATTTGGCGGTCTTATCGCTCAAGAGCGATCTCTACCAGACAACCGTGGATGGATAGGATCGTTGGATTGTACATGGGGATCTGTGTGCATTATATTAATTTATAAAATATTGCATGAAAATACGTTCCTACTTAAAATAAATATAAATACATATAACTAATTATATACCTACTTATATAAATACATACTCTTAATTTTATAAAGGGAAACAAGGGTGTGGTCAGTGACATAGGGACAAATAGTGTTCCTTTAGCATACTCTTGAATATTGGTAGTGACTTTGCACGCCTTACTGTGACTGGTAATGTGTTCCAAAGTTGTACAGCACGGTTGTATATCAAAGTTGTATATCATACTAATAAACAGACATATAAGTCCACATATAAGTCCCACTTTCTATCTTTAGCTATCTAAAATTTTCCTTCATTCTTCTCTCTTCTTCATTCAGTTACTGTCTCTTAGGATGGGTCTTGTAGCTCCAGCTGTGATCAGTTTTTATCGTAATTTATCTTTTTATATTTATATTTTTTTTTTCTGTGGTACCTATTGTATTCAGTTATTTTTCTGTTTTTTTTTTATTTTCTATAGTTTATATTTTAGGTTAGTAGCTTTGTATTGCATGCAATGTATATAGTTCTTATTTTTTATTTCTTGTTTTGATACTTCTCCATCTGTTCATTTGTGATGTACCAACTCTTAATTTGCTTATATCTTTTTCTCCGTCCCTAGGTTGCCTGGGAGAAATCGCTGTCAGCGATAAGGCCGCCTATTGTACTTTTAATATGTAATGTTTAGATATAAGGTGTTATTTTATAGTTTTAAGTACAATAAAGAGTTCATTCATTCATTCATTCATACCTAAGATATACGGCTTTTTGCTAATCACTATAATTTAGCAAAAGTAGATAACTTACATAAACCGCTCGAACCTGAACTATAGGAAGAAATAGGACTTTATTTAGAAGTTTATTTATACCTATTACAAAGCAATCAAAATATCATAATTCCCATAGATGCTTTAAAACTAAAAGAGTCAAATTCCTTGAATAATTATAAATATTAACAAAAGTATTTATGTTAGAAACAGAGATATAACAAACTTCCATGAAATCAGTAATCAATCAAAGAAAGAAGAAATGATTATCAAGTAAATCAGTTAGTGTTTATTTTTTAATTTGTCTTTAAATATTAATAATGTTATGTTCATATTTATCCCTGCCTTTCTTTTAAAGAATATAAAGAATATTTATTTCAAAATTTACAAGATAGCCTTATTATCTATACACTTTTTATTTATTTATTTTTATTTTTATTAGTTCGTTTCTTTCTGTTCTCAGTTAGTAGTTTCTTAAATTCACATTATTCGCGCCATCCAAAGGTTGCCTGGAAGAGATCGCTGCTATGCGATAAGGCTGCCCATTTTACGTTGTCTCTTTTTCAGTAAAGATCTACATCTGGTGTAGAATAAGGTATTTTTGTATGTATTACATAGTATATAACGAAGTCGCTTCCCGCTGTCTGTCCCTATGTATGCTTAGATCTTTAAAACTACGCAACGGATTTTGATGCTGTTTTTTTTATAGATAGAGTGATTCAAGAGGAAGGTTTATATACCATTTGACACATAGATTTCCATGCAGCTAGTTTTATCTAATAAATAGATGCTCGCATCACTTTACGCAGATATTTATAACTTTAAAACTGGAACAAAGCCAGCCGAATATGTCCAGAAAAGTAGCAATTACGTCACACAACCCTAAAGAGTAGGGGGTGTAACTGGGTGGGATGCTGCAGTACCCCAAGGTTGCCTTCCCCCCCTCGACCCTGAACTTTTTAAAGGTCATGTGGAGTACGCTTGAATTGACTGTAGGGAGTTGCGAGATTTTTAGAGATTCTAAAGATCTGGGAGGTTTTTATAGGAGAGTTTGTAGGACACTTTATGAGCTTTATTTTTAAGTTTATTGCTTTTGTTTGTAGATGGTACATATTTAGTTTTCTTGGTGATGATAATGACAACATGATATGTGTAGGTTTAAATAATAGACATAGATAGATAGATAGATAGATAATACTTTTATTGCACACTTAAAAATAAAACAAACAAGGTAAACAATAATAATACAAGATATGTGACAATTTGGCGGTCTTATCGCTCAAGAGCGATCTCTACCAGACAACCGTGGATGGATAGGATCGTTGGATTGAAAAAGGGACATATTAATACATATAAAAAAAAAATGTTATTTTATTGTAAGCGATACTGTTATTGTTTATATTTAACAAATTTTTTCCCCACACTGTCAAAAGATTTACTATGAACCTAAACCACAACATATACATAATTATATACATATAATTAACACCCGTTATGACCTACGGAGCTGAGACGTGGACACTCACGATAGGGCTGGTCCACCAGTTCAAAGTCGCTCAGCGAGCTATGGAAAGAGCTATGCTCGGAGTTTCTCTGAAGGATAGGATTTATAACGAATACATCCGACAGAGAACCAAGGTTATCGACATAGCTCAAAGAATTAGCAGGCTGAAGTGGCAGTGGGCCGGCCATATCTCGCGAAGAACCGACGGCCAATGGGGCAAACGTGTTCTTGAGTGGAGACCACGACTCGGTAAACGTAGTGTAGGACGCCCTCCGACCAGGTGGGATGACGACCTGCGAAAGACTGCAGGTAGATGCTGGATGCGGCAAGCTGAAGACAGGGCGCTATGGCGCTCATTGGGGGAGGCCTATGTCCAGCAGTGGACTGCTATAGGCTGATGATGATGATGAATTAACACCAAATGGGTACAGATTTAGCCGAATGAACCAGCGAGTCATTGACACGCAGGAAGTTTGGGAAGGTCGTTCACGCTTTTTCAATACTTTTTGTTTGCATTCCGAGTTTTTTGACACGAAGAGTACCCTCTGACGAATTATTCATTACTAATTGCGCCCCGCAACTTCGTTCGCGAAATTTATGTGTCAAATGGCATTTGACATATACATTTTCAACTTCACAAAGTTTTCTCTGAGGGGGTTATAAAGGGTAGTAAAGTTTCTATTGAAAATGAACTCCTTGGTTGGATTCACTCAAAACTCGTTACCTCGGTAATAAACTACAAAGTAGGTACTTAAATAATTGATCACGTAGATATTTTTTATTTAATTATCAGTATATATAAATTCAAACATATTAATATGTTCTAGGTACCTGCCTCGGTAATAAACTACAAAGTAAATAATTGATCACGTAGGTATTTTTTATTTAATTATCAGTATATAAATTCAAACATATTAATATGTTCTAGGTACCTACCTCGGTAATAAACTACAAAGTAAATAATTGATCACGTAGGTATTTTTTATTTCATTATCAGTATATAAATTCAAACATATTAATATGTTCTAGGTACCTGCCTCGGTAATAAACTACAAAGTAAATAATTGTTCACATAGGTATTTTTTATTTAATTATCAGTATATAAATTCAAACATATTGACAAACACATCCTTTGTAAAAAGCTTAATACAATATTATCAGATTATCAAGACTATAAAAATTGGGACGAGTTTCACCCCAACTCGAAAACGACCAACCAAACACGTAATGGTTTCTCGTTCGCATCTTTACTTTACCTAAAAAAGATTGAAGTGAACAAAAAATCTAAGTGATTATTTAAAACAAATAATTTAAAAAGTGTACAATAAAAAATATCTATCTATGTAATGTATTGTATTATGTATATCAGTTATCTAGTACCCATAACACAAGCTCTGCTTACCATGGGACTAGATAATGCTGTGTGAATTGTCCAGCATTATTTATTTATTTATTTCCTAGTTTTAAAAATCGTCTTAAATCTTAATTGCTTTTGGACACACAAAGCCACTGGTAGAGTCGTAGCTAAAAGCAAGCGGCTCCATAACCTACCGAGGTAGAGAGCCCCTGCGTCTAAATCAGAAATCTAGAACTTGTGATGTAGACGCGTTAGAGCAAGGAGTCGAAACTAAGTGGTGAATGAATGAATGAATGAATGAACTATTTATTGTAATTAAAACTATAAAATATCACCTTATATCTAAACATTATATATTAAAATATAGTATATAGGTCTATAGTTCACAATCACATTACTTTGTTTTGTTTATTACTTTGTTTTGTTTTTAAGACCGATTTTGAATAAATAAATATTATTATCATATTATATTATTATAAAATAAATATAAATACAACATTTTTTATCAACAAAAAGTTTACAAATAATAACACCTTTAATTATATACTTTATTCTTACATTCTAGTGATTTCTGGTTAGGGTGTTTCAGTTTACAGTGACCCCGCACTAGGCTAGGCCTGTTTCGCGGGGTATTTATACATTTTCTGTTTGCTAATTTGGTAAGGTAGGGCACTAACAAAATTGCTTAACAATAAAATAAAATCAAAATAAAACTAAAGTTAAAGCTAAAATTAAACAAGTGCGTGCTTATGGCCATGCATATAAGAAGTTGAAGTTGAATTGGACATTAGAGCATTCGGGCGTTCGACCGCCATTGCGTTACAGATTCATTCATCTTTACTATGGACTGTAAACATAATAAGCTAATTACGCTATTGGCTTCAATAACTAAACAGTTTATTGTTTACTTTTACGTCTGTCTGTTTGTTTACACAGCTGTTCTGTTACATTTCAATTGACGATCCTAACTATTCAATGCCTGACACCTTGTCTATCGCACGCTACAAGCAAGCGTAAACATGGCGTTCGGGGCAGAGTACTCGTACAGATATAATGTTACGCTATCTTGATCTCTCAGAGACCGGCCTTTGGGTCTGTACATATCTGACGGAAAATGCGTCGTGTTCTATCGGTCGCGTTACGCAAGAACGCTCAAATATATAATAAAACATTCAACTGTTCACAGTCAACCGATGATGCGTTAGTGCGTCGTCGAACGTACAGCGTCTGTCACATTTCCGTCAACGCATAGTCGGTCGACGTAACGTGTCGCGACTCACGTGTATTTTGTATGATGCATTCAGACTAGGCGGATCGACGGAGATCGTTAGTGTATAGGCCGTTCGATCTGACTAGACGCGTAATGTGAAAGGTATGATTAGACCGAATAGACGCGACCGATTATACGCTCGGCGCATCATCAGTCAGATGTAGATCGATCCTATCTCACGCTTCAAGCAAGCGTAAACAAGGCTTCATCGGCGAGCGTAACAGTCGGTTTACAAGCTTTAGTACATCCTACTAATATTATAAACGCCGACTGACGACCTCTGTGGCGCGGTGGACGATGATCTGCCTGCGATGCAAGAGGTTGCGGTGATTCCCGCCTCGGGACAATTGTGTTTAATCTGCGGATATTTGTTCCGGGTTTTCTGGTCGTTATCTATGTATAATAAAAATATTTATCTATGTAATTTAGATAGACAGATATTTGGCAGCCCAGCGGTTGTCGCGAAGAACGTGTTCTAGAGTGGAGACGACTCAGCAAACGTAGTGTAAGACGTCCTCCGGCCAGGTGGGATGACCTGCGAAGGACTGCAGGATGGTGGATGCGGCAAGCTGAAGACAGGGCGCTATAGCGCTCATCGTGGGAGGCCTATGTCCAGCAGTGGACTGCTATAGGCTGATGATGATGATGTAATGTACTGTATTAGTCTTCTAGTATCCATAACACAAGCTCTGCTTACCTTTGCTTTTTTCTTTATTATTTAATAGGTTTGGGCTTGGTAACGTGCTATGGTGAATTAGTCATGCGGAACGTTAAATGTGGTAGGTAAAGCATACATTTGATAAATAATGATATATCCGGAAATAACCAGTAAACCACAATGGGTGCCGCACCCACATAATGAATAAATTAAATGCATAGTTTACTTTAGAAAATTGTTGATTCTGGGCCAATAATGTGCCTAGGTTTATACAGGGCTGGCACAGAGCCTTGCTGCCTCTTTAGACCTTCATTGAAACTGTTGAAAATTTAACATTACATCATCATCATCATTATCGTTACGAATCCTATCCTTCAGAGAAACTCTTCTATAGAGCTCTTTCCATAGCTCGCTGAGCGACTTTGAACAGGTGGTTATTACATAGATAGATATTTTTTATTATACATGGATAACGACCAGAACAACTGGAAGAATAATCTGCAGATCGTACACACAATTGTCTCGATGCGAGAATCGAACCCGCCGCCTCATGTGGCGCAGGCGGACCTTCGCCCACCGCGCCACAGAGGTTGTTAAAATAAAGTACATTCTATCTACCTATCTCTGCCCCAATCACGTAGTTTAAAGGTAGGTAAAACAACATGGCGGACAAACGTTCTTTGACATCTGTCAAAATCCCGCAAAGCCACTCTCATAAAATACAATCTATACTAATCTATACTATATGAAGAAGAAAAATTTGATTATTTGTTTGTATTGAATAGGCCCCGAAACTAACTGGACCGATTTGAAAAATTCTTTCACCGTTGGAAAGCTACACTAATCGCAGTGAACATAGGCTTTATTATATTCAAAAAAATTAGGGATCCTTATTAAAACTCCAATATTGTAACCCAAAGTGTAAAAAAAATACCTTAAAATTCCAATACCCGTGCGAAGCCGGGACGGTCCGCTAGTACAATATATGTTTATTGCACCATCAATACAAAAAAATATAATAATAATGGATTATAATCACATAAACATAATTCTATGCAAGTTTTATTGATAACACCGGACCTAAGAATCCGTAATTGTAAATTTATATGTACACTTGTGCACCTATTGTCACACGCGGACACGACACATTAACATAGCTTTCTAATTGCATCTATAGTTTGATTGCTAGCTAATTTGCCGAGTCGTTGGAGGAAAACATTTGGAGGGAAACGTTTTACCCTGTATAAAGGAAGTCACATGAAAGTAGCATACTATTTTAGAATGCTTAAGTGCTGAAAACGCACGGTATGAGTTTTCTACAAGTGACTAATATGCGTAAATCCACACTAGCGCAGCGACTGAGAAAATACAGATATTTGTGACTCAGCACAGTCGTAATATTTTTCGAACGAAACGCATGTGCGGCGCAACACAACCGCTGTGTAGAGCGGCAGCACGAATTTTTGAGGTTAAAAAAAAGATCGCAGTCGTCGAAAAAAATCGCAGTCAAAGTGTTAATTTATTAACTCATTTATTCTCAGATTCATAATCCATAATAAAATAATGCACATACAAATTAAAATGTCAAAAACAAAATCACACAATAAAATAAAATAAAACTAGAATAATATAACGAAGGGAAATTAAAAATAAATAATAAAACACAAATTGAAAACTTACTAACCTAACATTTAGAAGGATGTTGATCCCATTAATATCTTCATCCATTTGTTTTGGATGGGACAGTCCAGACGTGAAACAATCAAAGTTATAAACAAAAAAAAAATTAAGGTAAAAAAAAATATTTTCTTTCTTTCATAATAATTATTAATTAGTTATGAGAATATTGTTTTAACATACTCATTTTAAACTGTTAGTACGTACCTTAATTTGTTGTTTTGACCTGCTTAGTAACATTGTTAAAGCTATATGTATACATATGAATATGTTTTTAATCTTATTCTCAAATGTATGTATCATAGCATTCCTGTGCGAAGACGGTTGACGAAAAAATCTTCCCCGTTAGAAAGGAGGTAGAATTTGTTTATTTGCTTGCGTTTGTTTGCTTTGTTGGTATGCTTGTTTGTTTAAGGTAAATTCTTTTTTTAAAACTGGGCGATCCCCTTTTGTTTTTTGTACACTGGAAGCCTGGATTATGAATGACGTCAGCGCAAATCACTACATAGTATAAAACAAAGTCGCTTCCCGCTGCCTGTCTGTCCCTATGTATGCTCAGATCTTTAAAACTACGCAACGGATTTAGATGCGATTTTTTTGATAGATAGAGTGATTCAAGGCGAAGGTTAAAAGCCATTTGACACATAGATTTCCACGCGGGTAAAGCCGCGGGGCGCATCTAGTAGTTGTAAAAAGGAATAGACAATCTCGTTCGCTTTTACGCTAAATAGAACTCGCATTCAACGGTGCCTAGGTTAGTGTGAAGACCCCGTAGATAGAAGGTTGATTGCGAAATTACGGGTGTCGTTCAAAGACAATGGATGGAAAAGTGAACGGTTTTACAATCAAGATGGATGCTGCTTTGTAATTAAATACAACACATATAGGTACGTGTTTAACTACATAAGTGGTATGAAGTGGAGCAGTAATGTTTGAGTAAGGTAAGTACTTTTTATAGGAGGAGATTGGGGATTTTAACAGATATAGGATATAATAATAAATAATGCTTGACAATTCACACAGCATTATCTAGCCCCATGGTAAGCAGAGCTTGTGTTATGGGTACTAGATAACTGATATACATAATACAATACATTAAATAGATATTTTTTATTATACATAGAAAACGACCAAAACACCAGGAACAAATATCTGCAGATTGTACACACAATTGTTCCGAGGCGGGAATCGAACCCGCAACCTCCTGCGTCGCAGGCGGACCTTCGCCCACCGCGCCACATCGGTCGTCAATTACAATACATTACATAGATATTATTTAAATATACAAAGAAAACGACCAGAACACCCTGAACAAATATCTGTAGATCTTGCAAACATTTGTCGTACAAATATCTGTTATATCGTTTGTCTCGAGGCGGGAATCGAACCTTGCAAGCGGACCTTCGCCCACCGCGCCACAGAAATCGTCAAATATGATCAGGAAAGATAGATATATTTCCGATACCTACTAGCATAGCTACATTTTTTTTAAAGTATAGTTAAGTGAACTCTAGTGTCTAAACTGTGGTCTAAACTCTAGATAAACCTATGTCAGGATTAAAGATGCTATCAACAGTAAACTGTAACAAATTTGTAACGATAAATAAATATATATATCTACATATATACACTCGCAAAACTCGATGCAGAATGTTTGTCATTCTACATCATATTAGTTATTTCAATGGACCGTAGCATCCTGAGATGAAGACAAAAATTATGTGCGAAACAGTACATGTTCATGTTTTTTTATAGCACTTTTTCTTCAATAGTTTTTTTACTTTCAGTGAATTTTATGTCGAGTTTTTTACCACGAGTATTCCTACCAGTTCTACGAGTGCCCTCCGACCAGGTGGGATGACGACCTGCGAAAGACTGCAGGTAGATGCTGGATGCGGCAAGCTGAAGACAGGGCGCTATGGCGCTCATTGCGGGAGGCCTATGTCCAGCAGTGGACTGCTATAGGCTGATGATGATGATGATGACCACGAGTATTTATTTATCTCTAGATACTTAAATCATTTCTTGTTTTTTTTTAAACTCCGTTTAAAGACGAATAAGCTTTTATCCCAAAATTGTTTAAACAAGCTGCAATAAATGGACAGACAAACAGACTACAGACTTTCCATAAATTATAGCTAAAAATAACCAACCAAAGTTACTCCAATAACAAAACATTCAATGCTACAGCATCCGCATTGATTTACTGAACTAAAATGAACCCTATCACACCGACATAAGAACGTCAAAGTGGAAGGAAATAGGGGAGAGACAGGATGGCGTCAATTGGATCGCCCTTGCTGCTATCATCCTCTTGGCTGAGGATAATGTCGACCTTATGATGACTGTGATAAGGTTGGTATTTTATCTGCTACTACGTTTTGACCTACGTGATTTAGAGACGCAAAAATAATAACTACCTAGCTAATGTTTTTCCCGTGATTTTGCTCACATTTATTGTCGAACTAGCATTTTCTTTCGGCTTCGCTTATAGTATCAGTACCTACCATATAAACGTAGTCTATGTCAACAAGGGATATTGAAGCTTTATATTGCTGTAATAAGTTTCAAAATAAGTCCAGTAGTTACCCAGATACAGCAAATTTTTAAAAGCGATCGCGATTGTCTTTTCTTTTTACAGGTACAACTATTAACAGTGACGTCATAATCTAAATATACATATATATATATTATACTATATAATAATAACGAAAAACCAAAGCGGATCGCACCTGTTTTAAAAAACGATAGGTAGGTCATCAAAACAAACACAAGCAAGAAAACAATTCCTTTTTTATAGCGCTGGATGGACAAAATATCTATTAAAAATTATAAAAATCTACCGCTTTCTCAGCCCACCAAAACACGGCTCTAGGCCTACCTGTCGGTTTCGGACGATCCGCACTGTCCGCATCAAACAGATTTTAGTATTATGTTTATGGTTTGTCATAGCCTTGTTGTTGTAGCCAGTGTCTTACAAGAAAGGATTTACGCGACACAGTTTTATAACTTATTATATTAACTATTATCGTTTTCACACAAGTTGTTTATTTCCATTGTAATAAAGATAATTTTAAAGCATTAAGTGCTTTGCCACATCGTGTTGTCGGAAATGCCGGGGCAGTCCGTTTAGTTCGGACATCATTCGGATTGCCGATCAGTTGAAAAGTCATTTGCATGGGCATCGCGGTTGCTGCGGATAGAAGACGCACCGCCCGGCATATCGCTCGAAAAATCATTTTGATGCGGTCAGTGCGGATCATCCGTTTCCGGCAGCTGAACGCGCACCTTTGAGTAGGGGAGAGCGGGGTAATGAGATCGGCTAGATAAGCAAGGTCCATGGTCCAAATTAAAAAACTATACCTTCACTTCAATAAATATGAGTTTTATTTACTAAGAGATAGTAGGACTAAATTCCCCCAGCCTCCTCTATAACCACCTAACCAGCCATTGGTGTTGCACGGAAACTGGAAAGTAACGAAACGCGATATGTCTACCCTCATGTTTATCAGACGATATCGCGTATAAAAGCACAATGCGAATCGTTATACCCCAGTGTATACCGGTGTCGGGTAACGCGAGAGACCAATAACCCGGCTGGTCTGAGGAACAAACGGAAGGTTTACCTGCAGGCACAGAGGAAAAACACGCCGTCACAGCAGAAGTATAGTGTTATTCAATAATTTTCTTGATTTCAAAACGAATCTACGTGTGAGTTGACATATAAAGAGAGACAAGCATACCTATAAATTCAGTGTTATGCAGAGCCTGTAGCAGAGCTTTTCTAGAGAATTTACATCAGTGATTGATGGTGATTGGTGTTACTAATGTAAATAATAGCATAATACAATGACAATACATACGTTGATAGATATAAATTGAGACTAATATGTCAAAAAAAAATATACTTTATCTTGTCACTGTGTTTGTCTATACCCAAAACCTAAAAATGTGTACATTGTATACGGGTTGGGGATCGCAGTTCGGAGGC
Organism: Eupithecia abbreviata; assembly: GCA_943735965.1. Classification (NCBI taxonomy): domain Eukaryota; kingdom Metazoa; phylum Arthropoda; class Insecta; order Lepidoptera; family Geometridae; genus Eupithecia; species Eupithecia abbreviata. The sequence goes on from OX030995.1 coordinate 1,667,297, forward strand.
AAATTGTTCTGTAGGATGCGCTACTACCGGCGAGCTGAGCGATTGGTTAGCATGATTCGGCCCCAGCTCTCGAGTAAAGTGTCACGCATCGTTTCGACCATAGGAAGCGTCCAGTCTCAACATTCGATATATACTATAACATCACAATGCGAATAGTTGCGGTTAAGTCCCTCTGGTGTCAGGTAACGCGAGAGACCAATAACCCGGCCGGTCTCGGTCCAGCGAGCGCCATTCATGAGAATCTGACCGCTATTCTATTCATAGCTATTGAGAAAAACCTTTTATAATACTATGGTTGTTTAGAATTGAAGTAGGTAACTCGGTTTATGAAACGGGGAAGTATTACTAGATTCTGAGTATGGCTTCGCACGCGCTTTTCAAGTAGGTAGGTACCTACCTACCATGAATCATTATTTTAATTACAGGGACTTAGAGGACTTTGAATATGTTCAATGACTTTGATTATTAATGATTATTCTGACATTTGTAAAGTATTTTAATCAATTTCATTTATATTCGTAATTTAAAAATAAAATTTTTTATATTCTTTAACACTTTGAGTGCTGAAAACGCACGGTATGAGTTTTCTACAAGTGACTAATCAACACAACTCTTTTTTTTTACCTAAAAAATTCGTGCTGCCGCTCTACACAGCGGTTGTGTTGCGCCGCACATGCGTTTCGATCGAAAAATATTACAGCTCTGCTGAGTCACAAAGATCTGTATTTTCTTAGCCGCTGCGCTAATGTGGATTTTCGCAGATTAGTCACTTGTAGAAAACTCATACCGTGCGTTTTCAGCACTCAAAGTGTTAAATTGTAAAATGAATATTTGCATGCCTATGTTAGGTAGAATATAACTGCATGTATTATAAATTTAAGACCTAAACATTATTACATAATATTCTGACTATTAAACATATTTAATCTTTAAAAAAGTAGTAGAAATGTAGGTATGTAAGTCCCTGCTCACACCACCTCATTCTATGACAAATCATTCCCTGTATAAGCTACACGTCTATGGAATGCTCTCCCTCTATATATCAAACGTGCAAAATCACTCCCTATCTTCAAAAAACTACTACTATCTAAGTTAATCATTATGTTTGTAATGTAGGTATAACCGATCATATTCTATTAAAGAAGTTTAGGACACTCTGAAACAGACACTGGCAGAGTCGTAGCGAAAAGCAAGCGGCGCCAAAACAAAAAAGGAGTTGAAGTTGAAGTAATGTAGGTATTATGTTGTCTAAGTGCTTATTTTTTAAGCCTAAAGAATAAATGATTTTGACTTTGACTTTGATTAAGGATGAGATAAGAGAGAGAAAATTACAATCGAATAATAAAAACAATTTACAACTAGCGGCCCGTCCCGGGTACGGTATGTACATATGTAAGTATTTGTTTTTATCTAAATATTTATTAAAGTGCCATCGTATTGGAACTAGCTTTGGGGCTAGATGATGCAGTCTGAAAAAGTCTACCAAAATGTACAGTTTCATAATCTAGCGACTATTTTTCCGCGCCGTATGTACTAAATTTAGCCTCGCGCACGGTCGTAAAGCAGAGTTATAATAGCTCCTGTCCTGACCTTGCTTTCGCTAGCTGATAAATATAATTAACTAAAATAAATATAATGACTATAATTTTACTTTAAATTATATTTTAGTCCAGTTTGTAATTGAGAAAATTCCCATCTTTGTATCTTTTTGAATTAATTTAATCATCACTGGTAAGAGCGGAGTCCCCAAACACAAGCAAATTAAATGGAGGCTCCCAAATCAATTTATGTATGTAAAAAAGGTACCTACTGCAATAAACGTTTTTTTTTAATTTAACGAATGTAGCTGTGATTAAGCTGGTTACAATATGGATGATGCTGTGTCAGCAAATTTTTGCTGTCACTAAACACGAATTGTATAAAATCCACCCAACCCTCAAGAAGTCAAGGTACACTTGATGTCATCATCATCATCATCAAACTATGATAGTCCACTGCTGGACATAGGCCTCCCTTAATAAGCGACAAAGCGCCCTATCTTCAGCTTGACGTATCCAGCATCTGCCTGAAGTCTTTCGCAGATCGTCATCCCCCCTGGCCGGAGGGCGTCCTACACTACGTTTGCTGAGTTTGCTTGAGTCTCCACTCAAGAACACGTATACCCCAGTGGATGACATTTTTATAATGAATATTTATTTATACAACATTTTTTGTAAAGAAAGGAAGTCCCAATAAGGGATAGTTTAAAATTTCTGAAACTATCATGGTTATTAACACTAAAGTCACATAAAACGGGATATTTACCATGATTTGATTTGATTTTTGAGTTTTCCAATATTTCGGCACAGTTTGTGTCGTGTGTGTGTTGTGTGTCGTGATCGAGCTGCGTTCGATAATAATGAAACCGGTGGTAGTGGTAACGTTCGTAGCAAAAGACAGAAAATGAGGGTATAGATATCAGATATACCGATCTATACCCTCATTTTCTGTCTTAAAAACGAACTCGCAGTGTCTTCAGTTATTCCGTGATCATAGCGCATGAAACTGTGCCGAAATATAAGAAAACTCAAAAATCAAATCATGGTAAATATCCCATTTTAAGTGACTTTAGGGATCGTTTGCAGAAGAAAAGAGGAAAAAGAAACAGACAGACAGTCATTCCTATTATCATGTAAAAATTAGGTAACAATTTGGCTGTAAGGGGGCCTACAATCATAATAACTAACTTATATTTATTGTTAGTTAAGATAATGCGAAAATTTGGGAGCTTAGATGTATGGATGGATGTTTGTTACACCATCATACAAGGCCGCCAATTCCTTACCTTCTTAAGGAATCAATTAAAATAATAAATAGATTGATAAATAAATAATGCTGGACAAATCACACAGCATTTATATTTATTTATTTAAACTTTATTGCACTACTAAGGGTACAAAGGGTGGGCACATTTTCTACCTGCCATCCAGGATACACCGCTCTGGCTACGTGGTCCTGCTACCTTTGTCCTGCCGATCGGACTACATGAACTTTTTTTCCGGTTGGTTCGATTAAGTAATCGGACTATAGAAACTGACGTTTTCTTAGACCACGTAGTCCCACTAATCGGATCACGAGAACTTTTGATTTCCTGTTGGTTCGATTAAGTAATCGGACTATAGAAACTGACGTTTTCTTAGACCACGTAGTCCCACTAATCGGATCACGAGAACTTTTGATTTCCTGTTGGTTCGATTAAGTAATCGGACTATAGAAACTGACGTTTTCTTAGACCACGTAGTCCCACTAATCGGATCACGAGAACTTTTGATTTCCTGTTGGTTCGATTAACTAATCGGACTATAGAAACTGACGTTTTCTTAGACCACGTAGTCCCACTAATCGGATCACGAGAACTTTTGATTTCCTGTTGGTTCGATTAACTAGACATGTTTAGTATAAAAGGGTTCACGTGTTAACATTACATAACAAAATATAAGTAGTAACTATTTTTATGGCATTTTATATATATATACTTCAAAGAAAATCTAGCCAAATCACAGCAAAGCAAAGCTTGAGTGAGAATGGACCCGAACATCGTATATTTCGACATGCTATGTCAAAAACTGTTAATTCATACAATTTAAGATACAAATTTTACCCAATGACCTGTGGCCCTAATCTGAGAATCAAACCGGCACCGCGTTAGCCAACCACAAAGCTGCATCTCATTCGGAATAATGACACTTACTGCTTCGTAATAAAAACTAACAGACTCTTTCTGTTTGCTCGAAATTAACCTAGATACAAGTCTATTGTCCGAATAATGAGGCCGGTACAGTAAGCGACAGAGGTTAGTTCATTAATTATTACACACGGATGAATGAAAACGACCAAAGTTATCGACATAGCTCTAAGAATTAGCAAGCTGAAGTGGCAGTGGGCCGGCCATATCTCACGAAGCAACGACGGCCGCTGGGGCAAACGTGTTATTGAGTGGAGACTACGACTCGGTAAACGTAGCCCTCCGACCAGGTGGGATGACGACCTGCGAAAGACTGCAGGTAGATGCTGGATGCGTAAAGCTGAAGACAGGGCGCTATGGCGCTCATTGGGGGAGGCCTATGTCCAGCCGTGGACTAACATAGGCTGATGATGACGAATGAAAAACTTCTGGATGATATCTCGCATATAGCCGGATCTTTGAATCAGCCAGATTGTAGAATATTTATAAGGCTGGACAATTCACAGAGCATCATCTATCCCCAAGATAAGCAGAGATTGTGTTATATATTATTATGTAGTTTATATAATATATAGTTATGGGTACTAACGAGATGACAGAGATAATAAATATTAAAAAATATTGGTATATCATAGCTATATAATTATACTGTTTTTGACATAATTCAATTATAAGAATACATATTGTAAACCATTTGTGCCTCTGTGATAAAATAAAAATAATAATAAATATTGATGATCGTTTATGCCGCTGACTGTACTAACCAGTTACTCATACAAACAACGCGTTCTTACACCTCAATGCTCAAAGGTCATTACCTCAATTCGTTTCTGGTTTCTTTCACTTTCAATGCTTAGATTATTATTTGAACGTATGTTTGTTTTCTCAGAATTTTTCAAAGCGAAATCGCTAGATTGATTGTTGTGAAAGTTCACCAAATCCTATTAATATTATAAACGCGAAAGTTTGTGAGGATGTATGTAAATATGTTTGTTGCTCTTTCACGCAACAACTACTGAACGAAACGAATACATCCGACAGAGAACCAAAGTTATCGACATAGCTCTAAGAATTTATTATATATTATTTATTATTTATTTATTTATTTATTTATTATTATTAATTAGCAAGCTGGAGTGGCAGTGGGCCGGCCATATCTCGCGAAGAACCCACGGCCGCTGGGGCAAACGTGTTCTTGAGTGGAGACCACGACTCGGTAAACGTAGTGTACCGACGAGTGGCGACCTGTGAAAGACTTTAGGTAGATGCTGGATGCGCCAAGCTGAAGACAGGGCGCTATGGCGCTCATTGGGGGAGGCCTATGTTCCCAGTGGACTGCTATAGGCTGATGATGATGATGATAGATTTGCAGGTGCCATTTGCATAAAGCATGCAAGGTATAAAGAATCATCGAAATCGGTTGAGGAATAAGGAAATAACTAACGTGTGATTATAAATGTGTTATCGGAACAATCAGTAGTTCCTACGTAACACAATAGGAGCTCGCCGGTGAATTGTTCGTTTTATTGCTAAAACATTCTTGAATCTTTTGTGTTTTCTATACTACTTTGCTTCTATATACAGTAGGGCCTCGCTAATCAGGACGGGCAAAAAATCGACCCTTGCCGGATTATCAAGGTGTCCGGATTATAATCTGCAAAATTAGGTTGAGGTTTATCATATATAAATACATACAAATATGTACATAAAGACATTAAATAAAATACTAATTTATGTGACATAAGACTTTTATTATACATAGAAAGATACACACATGCGTTTAGTAAAAAAGAGCTTATGTTGATGTGAAAAAATCTGTAATACTCTTCTGCTTGAGATTTTCGTTCATCATTTCGAAAGCGCGGTCTCTCAGTCGACGAAGTAACATAATTTCGTGGCTTTCTAAATTATTATCTTCAGCCCATTTCAAAGCTGTGTTTAACCCTTAAATGCGTGGAGTTGTATATTTACGACATACTGAAAACTTGTATTTTTATTTCCTCTATACTTGCAAGATCTCATAAAATGCGCGCTGTTGTTTATATACAACAAAGGAATTTTTGAAAAAGAAAGTATAGTAAAATCAGCCCTAGATTTTTTTTATAATTTTTCCTGCTATGTAATGCCTAAGTACTAATAGATATATTTTTTCCAAACATATTTAAAAAATCGCGCATTAAAGGGTTAAAGCTCCCATAGCTTCTGCAGGTGTTACATGTTTGGAAGTGGAGACTTCAACGCATCCGCATCCTCCTGCCTGCGTCCGGATTACAGCGATCACCGAGCTAGTGGGGGTCCGGATTAGCGAGGCCCTACTGTACCATCTATGACCTTGATTATATAATATATGTATAAACTTTGTGTATGTGATGATAATCGTTCAATAATTGAAATTTAATTAAATTGATACTTTTTTTTCTCTCTCCTAGTTAACACTTTGAGTGCTGAAAACGCACGGTATGAGTTTTCTACAAGTGACTAATGTCCGTAAATCCACACTGGCGCAGCGGCTGAGAAAAAACAGATATTTTTGACTCAGCAGAGCTGTAATATTTTTCGAACGAAACGCATGTGCGGCGCAACACAACCGCTGTGTAGAGTGGCAGCACGAATTTTTTAGGTAAAAAAAAAGATCGCAGTCGTCGAAAAAAAACCGCAGTCAAAGTGTTAATATAATTTATTTTTGAGTTTCCGCACACAATGTATATTTTTTTATGGAATAAATAAATATGAAATATATATTATTACAATACAATACAATATTTCTTTATTACACCATCAATACAAAAAAATACAATAATAATCGATCTTAATACTAACTAGGTAAGTTTAGTGGCACAATCGGCGGCCTTATTGATAACAGCGATTTCTTCCAGGTAACCTTTGGATTAATACTTGTTAAAATAGTTTATACAATACAATACAATACAAAATTACTTTATTGGTACATCAGATCATAACATTATGAAAGGTATTACATGTGACAAGTACAATGGGCGGCCTTATCGCTTAGAAGCGATCTCTTCCAGGCAACCTTTGGGTCTATTAAAGACCTCAATGGTAATTTATTTAAACAAAAATTAGATAAGTGGCTCTTTGACCAATGTTTCTACAGTGTAAATGAATTTATTAATCTTAAGTAGAGAATTTATTATGTTTTGACGACTGTGAATTAATTTTAAAGTTAACTATTTATTTTAGATTGTACCTATTTATTTTCATTGATTATTTTAAATATTGATTAATTTAACGACCATTAATCACTGCTATTTAATATTTGCACATCTGCTTGCGGGTTGAATACATTTGACTCCACTCTAGTTATAAGACCTGACATGTACCTGTAATAATGTGTTCAGCAAATAAATGATTTGATTGATTGATTGATTGATGCAAAGAATTGTGTGAATTAAAGATTTGTTTATGGTTGTTACATGTTCTAGCACTCTAGCCAAAATATTTATTTTAGTTACTTTGCCTTTAGGCCGACGACGACGTCGCGTTTTTCACGTCGGAGTATTTTTTTTATTTTTATCCGTACTTAAAAAAAAAATTCTCAAATTAAGAACATTGCTTAAAAAAAAATTGTATATAGTAAGCGTTTTCGAGTTTTGCGCTTAGCAACACATAAAGCGATTTATTTTGATTATAGATTATCAAGCACGCACGATGATAGATAGACGGTGGTACTTTAATAAATAATTGGTAAAGAAAAATAAAAGAAATACTGACACTACACACCTACATTACAAACATTATAATAGACTTACATAGACACAAGATAGAGCATTGGATATAGCTATCAATCTTTATGTCGATAAATAATGCTGATGCAGCAGTTTTTTGAAGATAGGGAGTAATTTTGCACGTTTGATATCCAGAGGGAGAGCATTCCATAGACGGGTAGCGACCGCAGATTGCAGCGACGAGAGTGGTGTCGCGAACCGTGCTTGGAAATAGAAGCAACCGCGACCGCAGGCGGCACTGCGGTCAACTGCAGCCAGTAGAAATGTCGCCTGCGGTTGCAGCCTGCAGCACATCTCGGACTTGTGCAGATCGTACAAATATTCATCCCGAGGCGGGAATTGAACCTGGAACCTCCTACGTCAGAGGCGGACCTTCGGCCACTGCGTCACAGAGGTCGTCACGTAATATATGCGTTGTTTACTTTTTAATCAGTGATTAGAGGAAGTAATTTAAATTTTCCGGGATTCCCGTTTATTAATAAAACAGACAGACATACCTACATACATCATTACAACGAAATATGTAATTAGTAGTAAATTCAGCCTGGACTGGGGTTAATCACAATAATATTACAATTCAATACAATACAATACAATATATCTTGATTGCGCCATCAATACAATAATAATGGATCTTAATACTAAGTCTAGTGGCACCATCGGCGGCCTTATCAACAGCCATTTCTTCCAGGCAACCTTTGGATGGATAGGATCGTATGGATAATATTAGAAATGCGAAAGTTTGGGTGTTTAGATGGATGTATGTATAGATGTTTGTTACTACTTCACGCCAAACCTACTGAACGGATCGGGTGAAGTTTTATACAGGTAGTTCTAGGCCAGGAATAATATGATACTTTTTATCCCAAAAATCAGTTCCCATGGGATAGAAACAGTCTTTAAACGTTTCCATAGAAACAACGCATGCCAAACTAGTTGTTTAATAGTTATTAAACAACTAGTTTCTGCTCTTCTTGAATATGATGCAGAGAAAAAAGAAAATAACAAACAAAAACACAAAAATAGATGCACAATGCACGATGCCTTATCGCTAAGCGCGCTAATTCTTCCAGGCAACCTTTGGATTGACACGTAGCTATTGTATAGGTATAGACAGTGACGTAATATCGACTAATGTATATACTATACAGAACATACATAAACAAATACATACTCATTTATACGTTAGTGTAAATAAATACTACGTATAGACTCAGAATAACTAGTAGTACCTATACACAATCAAATGATGTTGGTAAATACAGAGGTTTATAGGTATAGATCGGTAATTAGGTACCTACTTCAAAATCTGGATTCTAGGAATCAAGATCCTGCCTTCTGGATAACCTAGGACCTTTGCTATGTTGCATGTTTCAGTTGTCGATGATGAATGATGCTCTAAAAATTAGCAAGCAGAAGTGGCAGTCAGCCAGCCATATCTCGTGAAGAACCGACAACCGCTGCTGGGGAAAGGTGTTCTTGGAGACCGCGAATCGGTAAAAGTAGTGTAGGACGCCCTCCGACTAGGTGGGATGACGAGCGAAAGACTGCAGACAGATGCTGGATGCGTCGAGCTGAAGACGTTATGGCGTTCATTAGGAGAGGCCTAAGTCCAGCTGTGGACTAACATAAGCTTATGATGGTGATATATCAATTGTTTTCTACTACAGCAAGGAGGTGTCGAAAGCTATAAACTTACTTTGTCTAGGTTTTTGTCTATGACTCTACCAAATTCGGATTTATTTCGTCCATAACTGATTCTCTATCAAAAACAGAACTTTAAAAAATATAAAAATGTCAATTTCTATTTGACATATCACGTACCTACAACACTCCCGTGGATAAAACATGTACATGTTTTATTCTCTTTGATATATACCATCAAGGCCAAAATTCCAATGGTTATTTACGAAAATTCCAAATTACCAGCAGCTATGTACAAATTCACGTAATGCTCACAATGACGGTTCACTAGTGAGCGTGGGCGTGGAACCTACCGGTGGAACTTCTTCATCAGCGCTGAGAAGATCACCAACAGAAGATGCACGCTGACCGGACAGATTCTTTCTGTTGCTCAACACGAAAGATAATTCATCCAGGTATCGTAGCGTTAAGTTCGCCATTTTCACTAACACTTGCACTGGTTATCTTTGATTTTCACTGTTGTTTTACATTGACTTTTCACTGGTGTTATTGCGTTGTTTTTCACTGTTATTTTCACGTAATGTTCGTTGACGCGGCGCGTGTATAGAGCTCCATAGTAGAGAGGCGACTGAGCAAGCAAGACTGCGACCTGCGCGGTCGGGCCGGCAAAGAGTTTTGTACAGATGAGCCTTAGCGCTATGATGGCGCTCATTTTGAGAGGACAAATACTAGGTATCTAAATAAATAAATAATGCTGGATGATCCACTCAGCATCGTCTAGCCCCAAGGTAAACAGAGCTTTTGTTATGGCTAGCTTGTGTTATCTAGATTTCGGGTCACATACAAAATCAAAGCTAAAAGCAGTCTCCGTAAATACGCGCACTTGAGGTAAGTAAATGTAGAATAAGTTTTTTTTTAGATTTTAAGTAACAAATAATCTTTTATTATTATTTTTGCAACTTGGGTGTGTGCTCGATAGGAGCGTCTATGTCCAGCAGTGGACTAATATAGGCTGATTATCATTATGGGATTGCAGCGTCACTAATAATTTGACACATTACATTTTATTTAATCATGTGTTGTTCAATATTTTCAGATATATTCATATTTATTTTATGGCATCATTGTGTATTTTTGTAGATCTTAGTATCTACTAGGTAATGATGTATAAGTGATACAATCAATGGTAACCAAGCAGATATAATATTGTCCTTCAATATTGTTTTGGAATAATATTCCTGTTTTGTTTTAGGTAGGTATTTAGATACAAACTTAGGTTAGCAAATATCCCTTCACGTGCACGGCTGAAAACTCGATAAATATATTGTTTATATGTATATAAGCTTTTGAGGTCCAGTCCTCCAACTTGCGCATTTTACGCCCAGCCGCAGGAAAATGAAACAAGATAACCGATATCCTGCTAAATTCTTCAATAGACCTATTTATAAATCGTGTTGTAGGATGATGTCAACCCATATTTTTGTGGTTACATAACTACCTACATTATAATGACTGCTTTAAAACCCCTGCCAACCAAGTACGAAATCAAAGCTATAGTTCATCATGAGATAAATAGGTGTTTGACAGCGCTTGTTTATGAAAAATAATCATAAATGTGGGGTGTAATATAATACAATACAATATAATTCTTTATTTATAACGCCAAGTTACAAGTCAAACGTAGTAATAATAATAAGGCAAGCAATATAGAAATAAAATATTGTCCTTAACTAATTTATGTATGTAGGTATGTCATTAACAAAATATAATTGAACAATTGTATATGAAATTATTATGAATGCTCATGTTCTCAATCTTCTTTATTCTGTCCTTTTCCATCCATCTTCACCGTCTTATCTAAAAGACCGTTTTGAGTTTCTCCATATGTCCCACCCACGATCCCTTCGCTCGTCTGATACCCTTCTCTTAAAAATCCCATCACACATTTCCCAATTCTATGGTGATTCCTTCACGTTGCAGGCCGCCAAACTCTGGAACGCCCTTCCCGTTTCTATCCGTCAAGCGAAATCCCTTCCTATCTTCAAAAGTATGGTTCATCAACACTATCTGACCACTCTTGATAAGTTTTCTTGACTTTTATTTTTATTTTCTATGTTAATTGTTCCTGCTTTATGTATATTTGTGCTCTATTTTTATATATGTACTCTATCTTACTTGTGCTCTATCTTAATATAAATATTAATTATTTTATATATTACTCGTATATAATCATCCTAAATAATTACGCCACCGTCAGCTTTAATACGTACCGATCCTATCCATCCAAAGGTTGCCTGGAAGAGATCGCTTTTAGCGATAAGGCCGCCGATTGTGCCACTAGATTTAGTTAGTATTAAGATCCTATTTTTATTATTTTCTTTATATTTGATGGTGCAATAAAGGTATATTGTATTGTATTGTATTATTTAATAATAAAATTTATATAATAGGCAAGTAAGGGTGACTTCAACATCCCTACTCCCAAGCCAACTTAACCTGCACGTGGTACACCATGCTAGATAACGAACTAGGCTCTCAATATCAAACCTTCTTCATAATTTGATAACTCATTAATTTTACAATTGTTTTTATATTACTTGACACCACCGGCAGAAAAGTGTCCAACCAGACACAGTTGCCATTAAATGGAATCATTATCATCATTAAAAATGTAACATTACAGCAATTTACAGCGAAGTCGTTACATTATGCACATAATAAAAAAAAAAACACAAAAAAGACACAAAAAGAAAAAACTTAGGTATTGATATGGTTGATATATCACATTATTCATTATAGAGTAGGTTACATAACTTAGTTAACAGTGCTCTATAGCCAATGTTAGTTACGCCGTAAACACTATCAAACTGTCCCATCTGCGCCGCAACTCTTTGCCCAGTTGCATCTTCTAATTCATGTTCCATTTCTTACATTTCCTACCTTACGTAAGCGCCATTAGAGCCATCAACTGTTATTGACGATATAAATTGCAATAACTGCAGAAAATGTGGTTCTATGATTTTAACTGACGATTTTTATTAGTGTTAGAATGTTATGGCTTGTTATGTAAACTTAGAATTGCAGAAAGAATGGTTTTAAATTCAAATTCAATTTTATTTATTTCTTTCGGCTTACAAAATAAGTGTTTGGAGAAGTCGAAATTGTATACTAAAAATAAACTGCGCGCGGGCGCGGAAATTTGAAAAGTATGAGGGGTGTGAAAAATTGTTTCCGTCATAGGACGGAAACAATTTTTCAGTTTTGAGACTATTCTCAGAGGACATAGAATACTCGCCACCACTGAAGTCTTACGGCAAAAGCGGGAACTAAACAACATTACATACAACAACAACAACAGCTACATTTAGTTTTGCGAAGATAGCAGCGCCGCGTCTATCGGTCTTCAGTGGTGGAGCGGACTCTACACACAAAATTTACAAACAACTCCTAATATACACACAATATTTTATAAGAATCGATCAAGGCGTTTTGAAGTTTCCGATATATTAAGATTTATTATCCATTCACTTCGATTAATTGTCCACAAGTGGAAGAAGGACCATATAAAAAACAATTCTTTTCTAATTCAACATACGTGTTCTACAAAAAAAAAACACAAAAATATGTCAGTATAACGTAAACCTTTGGAATTTAAATCTTTAACATGATATTATTGTCATTGTAAAGCGTATTGTCATAGTAAAGCGATTAGTTAGCAAAATTGGGTCCCTCGTGTTATGAAGAAATTGCAGTTTTTCGGCTATTAATAACTCTTGATGAGGCAATATGCCACGATACCGAAAAACTAATTAATTTTTTAGTTATTCTCTAGTCAGCGTATCGACAGACGATTAAAAGAGAATCAGAAATAAAGTAGAGCGCTCTAAAGTAGAGCAAGGTAAACCGTTTGACCAGAAATCCAGCAGAAAGTGATTATTTATGTATTTATCCCTACGTTCTTTGTGGCTTGTTGTGGTTTGAAGAATTTTAATCCTGGGGATAATAAGAAGTAGAAATCTTTTGATTGCAATTCTTCTAAAGCCTTCAAATATTTTATAGATCGTATAATAATTTGTTCCTCGGCGGGAATCGTATCCAACCTCCTGCGTCGCAGGCGGACTTTCGCCCACCGCGCCACCTCGGTCGTCTATTAAGTTATTTGTTATATCAAAGTTTCGTTTTAAGGTTTCTGTATTTTCTCAAAGAACATACAATTTATGTCACTTATGGGAAAAACAAAAATTACTTATATTTTATGTACTAGTATTATTAAAGTTTCATTACATTTCTTCGTGTTAAGTAGTTATATCAAAATCTATATGAAAAGTTTGTTATTTCTTTAGGCTTACAAATAAGCACTTAGACAGGTCATATTTTATACTATTCATTATTAAATAATAACATCATTTTAATGTTCACTTTAATTTGTTGTCCACAATATCTAAGAAAGATTTGTTCAAATCTATAAAAAAAATATTAATAATTTAAAACGAAGGTCAAAATAATCTAGAATGCAAAAAGGTGTAGCAATACAAAGTAACTCTACAATTCTTAAATGTTACCAAAGCAGGTAAAGGAATCTGCGTGTCGTAACTGTTATTTGTCTTTATTACTATACTAGCTGTCCCCTGCGGTTTTACCCACATTAAATTCACGAATTTCACTTTATTAGGTGATTTTTTACACCTTGGATTACATTATTAGAGTTTTAGTAAGGATGCCTAACTTTTTTGAAAATAAAATATAGCCTAATGTATTATATTATCTGTGCCTATGTTCACCGCGGATAGTGTAGCTTCCCAACGGTGAAAGAATTTTTCAAATCGTTCCAGTAGTTTCGGAGCCTATTCAATACAAACAAACAAAAAATCAAACCTTTCCGCTTTATAATATTAGTATAGATTAATATTACTAAATTTTGTTTGTAAATCTTGTGAGATATAAATAAATCCCTTATTTTCAAGGTAACGCTTTCAATTTCCATAAATATTCATAGTTAGATGATTTATTTACACCTATTACATAATGAAAAACGATTTGAAATTGTTGCGTTACGACTTAAACCCATAATTTTAAATTGTGAGAACCAAACAAGTTATTTTATCTCACCTGGTGTTTATTTTATTCAAAAGATTTGGGTGTTGATAGGTACATAACTTTCTTTTATCTATAACTAGCTGCTCCCCGCGGCTTCGCCCCCGTGGAAATCTATGTGTCAAATTGTTTAAATGATAAAAAGTCCTATGTTAGACTCCTGGTTCTAAGCTACCTCTCCACCAATTTTCAGCTAAATCGGTCCAGCCGTTCTCGAGTTATAAGTGTTGTAACAAACACGACTTTCTTTTATATATATAGATACACTTGAGAGCAAAAAAATCGCACATTCATGATTTTTTGACATAACTAAAAAAAAAACAAAAAATATTATGTTTCTGTAATGCAGATTCATAGTCTATTTTAATACCTATCCAGTGGTATCTGATTTGTCTTTCAATCATTACATAAAAATGCTTTTGTGGATCAATAACAAAAATGCATGTTTAGTAAAAAATTCTTTATTCAAGTATTGGTGTCAAAGTTATGAAATTAAAAGATAAAATTAATTTAAAGTTTGTTATTAATATCGAGTGTTCCCTCCCCTAGCCTGAATCACTGACTCCATCCGTGTTTTCATTGATGTTACTAGACTTTTGATAAAGTCTTGAGGAATAGCCTCCCATTCCTCTGCGATCGCCTGTTGCAGCTCCTGTAGAGTCGATGGAGGAGCATCTCGGCCTCGAACTCTTCTTTTCAGCTCGTCCCATAGATGTTCGATGGGATTGAGGTCTGGGCTTCGAGCTGGCCACTCCATAACGGTCACATCCACCTCTTGAAGGTACTCGATCACTATGCCAGCAGTATGCGGTCTTGCATTATCTTGCATAAACAGAAAGTTTTCGCCGATAAACCCAGCAAAAGGTACGACGTGGCTCTCGAGTACTTCCTCAATGTATCGTATGGATGTCAATCCTCTTGATTGGCGACCAGTATTCGGTCCGGTGATGAAGGCAAGCTCGGTTTTTGCTTCCATAGACATGCCTCCCCAAAACATGATTGATCCACCGCCATAGGCGACACGTTCTGTTATGCAGCATTGGGCAAATCGTTCTCCCGATCTTCTATACACCTTCCCCCGTCCGTCGTTGCCATGCAAGCACATCCTGCACTCATCAGAGAACAGGACTGCACTCCACTGCTCTTCGGTCCAATTCAAATGGTCTCGAGCGAACTGAAGGCGGGCTTCTCGGTGGGCTGGGGTCAATTTCGGCCCGTTTGCTGGCCTGTGTGCAGTCAGGCCACCTTCTCTCAATCGTCTTCTGACTGTCCACCGGCTAACTTCTACTTCACGAACTTCTTGAAGTCGTTGGCCCAGTTGAAATGCGTTCAAACGACGATTTCTTAAAGATGTCGTTATAAGAAAGCGGTTATCACGCTCTGTTGTAGCACGGGGACGGCCCGATCCTTGTCGCCGTTTGTAGCCACCAGTCTCTTGATACCTCTGGTATACACGCCGAACGGTAAATCGGCTCAAACTCAATTGTCGAGCCACTTGACTTTGCTTAAGCCCCGATTCAACAAGGGCAACCACTTGAGCGGCTACTTCTGGTGTAGTATCCATTTTCGTGTTCCGTTTGAAGCCAATATCAATAGAGAACCTTTCACACTGTACGTTGGTATGCAAATGATGACCATTCCCTCAATATGCACTCTTTTATACCTGCGATAAATCCCGCCGCCGGCCTTACCTGGATCGAGCGACATAAGGGGGTCTATTGTTTTGTTGCTAATGAGTTGTTTTTAAAGGTAAATGTCAACCCTTTATCAGTTCTGCGAATGCCTAGATTATGCACTTTAATTTAATTTTATTTTAATTTGCTGTAAGCTCCAAATAAAAAAAAAATTGAACTTTTAAGTAAAAATGTGCGGATGTGCGATTTTATTGCTCTCAAGTGTAGTATAAAATGAAGTCGCTTCCGCTGTCTGTACAAACTACTCAACGGATTTTAAGCGATAGATTGAGTGATTCAAGAGGAAGGTTTATAACATAGTATAAAACAAAGTCGCTTCCCACTGTCTGTCTGTCTCTATCGCTATTTATGCTTAGATCTATAAGACAATGCAACGGATTTTTATGCGTTTTTTTTAAATAAGATAGAGTTATTTAAAGGCAAGCTTTGTAAACCATTTGACACAAAGATTTCCAAGCGGGCGAAGCCGCGGGTCGCAGCTAGTTGATGTTAACAAATCACGAAAGTCAAAGTGGATCATCCCGTGACCACGACTGTGTGTAAACCTGTTGAAACGTCGGAAAAAATAGGTAAATAAACGCGATTAATACCCGTTAAAATACTTGTAATTATGTTTTCTGATCGCGTAAGTTTAAAAATATTTGAATCACGAAAGTTTAATCAGTTTCAGTTTTCAGTTCACCTCTGTTATTCCCCAATTGTGTTTGTTTGATATAAATAACAGGTTCCTATGTTTTTACCTCTGTCACCTATATAAGGAAAACCAACTGAAAGACTATCTGCATTCTCCTGTGCTGCTTTATAAAACGTTATAAATAGACATAAAATAACCAGTTTAATTAGGACTGTTGCTTAAATAAACACTTATTACTGAATACAATACTTTACATAGATAGATATTCTATTATGCATAGATAACTCACAGAAAAACTGTTTTTTTTTTTTTTTTCGAATGTACTATTATGCTGTTGACCTCAGATGGCCATGACAGCGTTACTACTACTACGAACTTTTGGCGGGTGCAGAGGGCGCCTCGCCCGTAAAAATTAGGTTGGGGCAACACGCACAAGGGCCACCACTTAGGTGCGAGCCTCGGCTTGGGCTGTTGCCAGATGCTACAAGAGGGTAGGGAGGTAACACCTGAGGGCGGAAACGGGGAATTCTTCGTCCCCGCATCCGGCGGGGTCGGTTATTGGTCGGGTGTGTAGTGTGCGGAAGCTGAGTTGTTGCCGTCACTTCCGGGTTAGCGTCAGTGAGTGGGTCAACGGGGTCACCAAGAACGTGTCTCGGTCTACGGAGGAACAGAAAAACTGCAACAAATATCTGCAAATTTTACAAATATTTGTCCCCAGACGGAACTTCGCCCGCTGCGCGACAGAGGTCGCCATTTAGCTACCACTTATAGATGGGTACTTATTCCATGTCTAATGTTATCCGACATCAAGCAAGATACTACGTAGCATTGTGCAAGATAATACAGATAAACAATATTTGGTCTGATTTAGAGAAATGAAGCGAATTTTTTTATCAGTTATACATACAGGTGGTGTTCGATATAATTGTTTGTGGCCAACAGATCTCACAGGTATTGTAAAGCTTAAGGACTCTTTTAAAGTGGTCCAAAGAAAAAGTTCTTGCTGGTCCAATAAAATCTTGTCTAGACTCATAAGTTTATAGATATGTAGTTTTATCGAACGCCACAATGCAAATAACCATGACATGTATTCATGCTGTTTTTCCGGTCAATTACAACCTGGTTCTCATCAAGACATGACAAGATTGAATAGGTATCTTATAGACCACTTTACTTGCTTGCGAATATCGACTGAATCTTGTTTTATAATATCCAATAGGGGGCGGACAGCAGCGCCACCTGCAGAACAATTTATAACCAAACTGCAATCCCCAACCCTCATCTCTCCTCCGTAGACCGAGACACGTTCTTGGTGACACCGTTGACCCACTCACTGACGCTTACCCGGAGGTGACGGCAACAACTTAGCTTCCGCACACTAATCACCCGACCAAAAACCGCGTATGCGGGGTCGAAGAATTCCCCGTTTCCGCCCTACCCTCTTATAGCATCTGGCAACAGCCCAAGCCGAAGCTCGCACCTAAGTGGTGGTCTTTGTGCGTGTTGCCCCAACCTAATTTTTCCGGCGAGGCGCCCTCTGCGCCCGCCAAAATTCCGGTGAAGCTGTCATGGTCATCTGCGGTCAACAGCGTTATAGTCCATTCGAAAAAAACCAACCTTCATGTCAAGCGTGGGGATTTTGGGCATTACCCCCTTATGAGATAAAAGCCAATAAGGCTCTTATCCATACTAATAACCATAATAGACCAATATAGGCTGTTGAGATGAGGAGAGGATTTCCTGTGATCTGTTTTTTTGTTTATTGTCCATTGTGTGGAAGGTTTAAAAAGACTGCATAATTGGAAGTGTTTGGAAAACACTAAAGTCATTTAAAACGGGATATTTACCATGAATCTATTTACGAGTTTTCCAATATTTCTGCAGAGTTTCATGCGCCATGATCCCGGAATAACTGAAGGTACTGCGAAACTGGTTATTATCCCGTTTTAAATGACTTTAGTGTTAATAACCATGACAGTTTCGCCTGCGACGCAGGAGGTTGCGAGTAAAAAATATCTATCTATGTAATGTATTGTATTACCTATGTATGTATATCAGTTATCTAGTACCCATAACACAAGCTCTACTTACCTTGGGGCTAGTAGTGCTGTGTGAATTGTCCAGCATTATTTATTTAGTTTCAAAAAATGTAGTGTTTGGAAAAGTCAATTGCTCAATAGACGGACGAGATACGAGAGCTAACAAACACAAAAAAAAGAATTCGCTGATAATGGCGGCGTGGTGTTAGTACCACAAGATATTTCTCAAGTGGAATTATTCCAATTAGCATAACACTGTTATGATGTTGTTGACAAATTAGTATAAGTAGAGTGTTGTACATATTGCCTACCTACTAATTAAATAAATAATGCTCCTAATTATACGTGCTTACGATTTCCTGCTATGCTACCGATGCTTGAAAATAAGGCTAATTTTACTGTACCTATACCTACTCACTTTAACACTTTGACTGCGATTTTTTTTCGACGACTGCGATCTTTTTTTTAACCTAAAAAATTCGTGCTGCCGCTCTACACAGCGGTTGTGTTGCGCCGCACATGCGTTTCGTTCGAAAAATATTACGGCTGTGCTGAGTCACACAGATCTGTATTTTCTCAGCCGCTGCGCTAGTGTGGATTTACGCATAGTAGTCACTTGTAGAAAACACATACCGTGTGATTTCAGCAGTCAAAGTGTTAACTTATCGTTCATTATAAACCGGCAAAACGAAAATCAAGAGTAGTTGGTTCTAATGTTCGCCTGTATGTATTTATTTGTATGTCGATTTATTTCACTCGTGTTTGGGCAATAAAATCGCTTATTTTGATAAGCGATTTTATTCGGTATTAGGGGAAGGTGGCGCCTTCAATTCCCCTCGAAATAAATTTTTTTGGGATATAGATTATAACAACTCATTCAGTCACTTAATCTGAGTCTATTCGTAAAAACTTCAGTACCAACAACGAAATACTTTCGGAAACTAAGTCAAATCTATTGTTTACTTCACTATAGTTTCCGAGAGGCAAATGCAACCAGCTTTCTACCACAGTGTCATAACAGCACCGAAACAAAACGAAGGCATGCCACAAGACTTGCCTTAATAGAACACAGCACGTGCTTTGACCGTCCGCGCCTTAACAACTTCTAGTGATGTAATGAAAATGAAATGAAATCAAAATAATTTATTTGACACTACACTCTAGGTACATACATTTAAAGCTAAAACTAGGTACAAACTTATTACTAAAATAATAGAAACGAAACGGTTATCTATTTACGAATATAAAATAAAAGTAAATATATCCCCAAATTATTTCAGAGCTACAATTAATAATTTTAAAAAGTAGGTTTATATTTTTATATTTTATATTTATTTAAGGGAAAACCAGAAGCTTATATATAACACAATAAAAAGTTCATAAATACTAGAAAGCTTTTGAAGGTTTTCACGGATAAATAACAGAATAATATAATAAGAAGAGACTGTGAAAATAAAGTGAATTGGTACATATAGCATCTATAAAGTTAAATTAGATAATTATCTTTAGGTTACAAAATTAACAATAATGTTTACACAAAAAACTTATCACCAACATTATCATTATTGGTGCCAAAAAATTCTCTGCTGAGCCGCCGCCTGGCCGTGCTAACACGTGTTTAGTAGAAAGACCGCATCAACATCCATTGCGTAGTTTTAAAGATCAAAGCGTACATAGGGACAGACAGAGAGCTGGAAGCGACTTGGTTATATACTATATAGTGATATATATATAATATTCATAGATATAATAATTTTTGACCGACTTATCACCTCACTAGTGCGACCATTGTTGCCACTTTCACTCTCTGCAAGATTATAATTACTCTTACGTACTCTTGCGTCATTTTATTGAGTTCATTTATAATTATTATTTATTAAAATGCATTATGTGACCCGCTTTTTGAAATATTTATATTATTTTAACTGGTCTGTTTTGTATGGATTGAGATTACTTTCTGTTGCCCTTTTCTGAGCCCGATTTTCAGTTCACTTTCAAAATTACTACACTTTTTTTTCGACGACCGATGTGGCGCGGTGGGCGAAGGTCCGCCTGCGACGTAGGAGGTTGCGGGTTCGATTCCCGCCTCGGAACAATTGTGTGTATGATCTGCAGATATTTGTTCCGGGTGTTCTGGTCGTTTTCTATGTAAAGTAAAAAATATCTATATATCGACGGTGAAGTGCGAATATCTTCTATCCAACATAAACCAAATTTTACAGGAGACGAAAAAAACGTTTAATTTTTTTTTAATAATAAAAATAAATTAATGTAAACTATTGTAATTCATATAAAATAATATGACAAATTCAATTAAGTTAATTACATTGGCCTATGATAAGCTAATTTCGAAATAATGTCAGTTAGGAGTTATTGGCATCATTATTAATGATATTACAGTTAGAATTTCGTATTTAGAAGGTCTTTATTTAAAAAAAAAAACATACAAATAAGTGAAGAAAAATATGTTTATTAATGTATCAGTCTAGTAATTCTTTGCTATAATTATTTAACGTCATCGACTGTTTTATTTTTGATGATTCTCATCAATAAAAAATTTAAATGTAACTCAAGATAACAATTTTAAGTATTTAAATTAGCAGTATTACGTACCTACTCTTATGTTCTTAATCTAAAGTAATACAAGGTTAAACAATTAGAATTAATGAATACATCATCATCATCATCAGCTTATAGCAGTCCACTGCTGGACATAGGCCTCCCCCAATGAGCGCCATAGCACCCTGTCTTCAGCTTGCCGCATCCAGCATCTACCTGCAGTCTCAGCTCCGTAGGTCATAACGGGTAGGACGCACGGATTGAAAAATTTAGTTTTCAAGCATTGCGGTATGGATGACGTGAAGACTTAACGTAGTTTCCCAAATACTGCCCAGCCCAGCTGGATCCTCCTTTTGGCCTCCTTCTCGAAACTGTTTTTACCCAACTGCAGAATCTGCCCAAGGTAAGTGTACTCGGAAACAGTTTTGATACGGCACGACCTTCGAAGCTTCAATAGTACGGCACGACCTTCGGAGTTTCAACACGCACCTCATTCAAGAGGCGATAGAGCGAAACCGAGGGTCCGAGTGAATACTTCACTCAGCAGCTTGGCAGGAGCCACCTGACAAAGCTTGAAACGCACGACGGGAGGACCGTATTGTCAAAGCCGGAGATATCCGCCGAGATAGAGGATTTCTATGGCCGATTATACGCTGCACATACCCCTCGTTACCGACGAGATGACCAAGATTCCAGAGCCACCCTGACACGCCACTATACCGACGAACTGCCTGAAATCAGTCAAGTCGAGATCGTGTTAGCTCTAAGGCAGCTTAAAAATGGAAAAGCCCCCGGCGAGGACGGTATTACTTCAGAGCTTCTTAAAGCCGGAGGAGCCCCTGTAATACAGGAGCTACGGAACCTCTTTAATACCGTCCTTGACAGTGGGAGAACTTCAAAGGCGTGGAGCGGGAGTTTGGTGGTGCTCTTTTTTAAGAAGGGAGATAAAACCCTTCTTAAGAATTACAGACCCATCTCACTCTTGAGCCACGTCTATAAGCTGTTCTCACGAGTGGTCACGAACCGTCTCGCCAGGAGACTCGACGAGTTCCAGCCACTGGAACAGGCTGGGTTCCGCGGAGGATATGGCACCATAGACCACATACACACAGTGAGGCAGATTATACAGAAGTCCGAAGAGTATAATCAGCCCCTGTGTCTGGCTTTTGTGGACTATGAGAAGGCATTTGACTCCGTCGAAACCTGGGCTGTTCTGGATTCCTTACAGCGATGCCAAGTAGACTATCGTTATATCCAGGTGCTGAGATGTCTCTACAAGGCCGCCACCATGAGTGTCGAAGTACAGGGTCAGCAGTCTAAACCCATCCAATTGCGCAGAGGAGTGAGGCAGGGGGATGTCATATCCCCGAAACTGTTTACGTGCGCATTGGAAGATATGTTTAGGTTCCTGGACTGGAAAGGAAAGGGCATTCATATAAACGGCGAGTACATCCCACACCTGCGATTCGCTGATGACATAGTCTTAATGGCGGAGTCACTTGAGGAACTGAACCAGATGCTGGATTGCCTAGCTTCAGCCTCCCGATGTATCGGTCTTGGCATGAATTTGGATAAAACCAAAGTCATGATCAATGGTCACATTGATCCAAGGCCGGTGGTCGTACATGGTCACCTTCATTTCGGTTTTGGTATGTGCAACCATCTGAGAATATTATAATGGGCAGTTTCAGGGGTAAACAATGTCGCTCTATGTAGTCAATCAAAAACGACGTAAATGTACTGGAGGTCATGTCAGCCGCTGTTTCGTTGAACCAATAGCAAGTGCAGTGGTGAGTAGTGACATTATAGACAGTGAAATTGTGACACGTCAGTTTTGTCTTAAAGTAGAGTGAGCTTGCAGTCAGATAGGGGCATACCTTCACAGCTTCTAAATCCATTGTAAGAAGAATACATTCTTTATTCTTGGCTTTCTGTTTATCAATGGATTTTTCTTCTCGTGCCCGGTTTTTCTTTATAATGTGTACTTGATAGTCTACTTCGTCCATATTTCCAGCTATGTAAGTCAAACACACGTCACACATGTCTGGTAACTGAGCAACAGAGCGCCGCCGCAACGTGCACCTAACGGAACATCTGTCTCTTTCGCGCATACGACGCGTCGTTTTTCGCTCCAGTATCATTCAAACAAGTTCTTTCGTCAAGTTAAAAGGTGTTTCAAAGTATATAGGAGGTATTCGAGCAAAAAAAAAATACAAAACGATGTATTATTTAACTTAGAAGATATTTGAAGTAGTTTTTTTTTTTTTTGGCTTCATTTGGTTTGTATATATTTTTTTTGTGTGTGTGTTTTTTTTTTTTTTATGAACCCAAGGACTCTATGGTGGTTCCGCACTTTTTTTCTATTTGTACCTTCTCAAAAAGTCGGACAATCCACACAGCATTATCTAGCCCCAAGCTATGCAGAGCTTATGTTTTGGGTACTAGATGACTGATATACAATATTGTATAGACAAAGGCAGATATCTTTTATCATACATAGAATGGTAGAAAATACCCTGAACACCCTGAACACCTAGATCAATCACCATGTTTCAACACAAAAAGTGACAAATCTGCAGCGTGCCCTCTCCTATTTGCACGCCAGTAGTGGCAAAACATGTAGCTCATATATAATATTTTAACATAATTGCATGCTCACACCATGTTAATACTCATCTTTTAAGTAAATAAATTTTCATCGTTATGACCTACGGAGCTGAGACGTGGACACTCACGATAGGGCTGGTCCACCAGTTCAGTATGCTCGGAGTATCTCTGAAGGATAGGATTCGCAACGAATACATCCGACAGAGAACTAAAGTTATCGACATAGCTCTGAGAATTAGCAAGCTGAAGTGGCAGTGGGCCGGCCATATCTCGCGAAGAACCGACGGCCGCTGGGGCAAACGTGTTCTTGAGTGGAGACCACGACTCGGTAAACGTAGTGTAGGACGCCCTCTGACCAGGTGGGATGACGACCTGCGAAAGACTGCAGGTAGATGCTGGATGCGTCAAGCCGAAGACAGGGCGCTATGGCGCTCATTGGGGGAGGCCTATGTCCAGCTGTGGACTAATATAGGCTGATGATGATGATGATGATGAAGCAAATAAATGATTCTTATTCTTATTCTTTCCCGAAGCGAGAATCTAACCCTGCATTGCAGGCAGACCTTCGCCCGCTACGCCAAAGATCTACTACATCAATATTGTCATTTGAAACTTCCGCTCACCTTCAATAACATCATAAAATAAAAAACATAAAGCGTAGAAATCCAAACCCCATTCAAATCTAACCGTTTTTCAGTACATCTTTTTATGTTCATCTATATTTTTGCCGAGGGAATCTAGACTTTACGCGATCGTAATAAGGACGTAGCGGAACAATGGACAGGATGTGATCAATGAAAAGCGATCGAGTTACCAGTCATGGAGTTTATTAGGGTTCCTCATACAAATGAGAAACTTTATTACCTACTCTATAGTAAGTGAACTACCCTGTACAGTACTGCCTACTTTGTTAAAAGGAAAGGGGTTGTTTTTCAACTATATATTCTGCCCGCGAATTCGCACGCGTTGTTTCTATGGATATATTTTAGATAGATAGAAAATACTTTATTGCACTTTAAATAGAAAACTATGTACAGAAAAAGCCTTAAAATAAATTACAATTGGCGGTCTTACCGCTTAAGAGCGAGGTAAACCATGGATGGATAGGATCGTGGACAGTACCATCTGTGTGCTTGTAGGTTTTAAGGTTATTTCTATCCCATGGGAACACTGATTTATGGGATAAAAAGTAGTTGATGTTTTATTCCGGGCCTGAAAATTGTAAGGAGTTTTACGGAGAACTTCCAAAACTTTCATCATCATCATCAGCCTATAGCAGTCCACTGCTGGACATAGGCCTCCCCCAATGAGCGCCATGTCGTCATCCCATCTGGATTAACTGTCCAAAACTTTAACTAACAAAAAATAGAACCTCTTATTTTGGAAAGTGGTTCAAAAATAAAATATCGCAGATGTATTAAGTTTCTTTCGGATTCGTTCTAGTTCGATGCACAAACTGAGCTGCCCCTCCATGTTTTTAATCCAAAGGTTGAATCTACAGATTGTCATAAATCAGCATCGCCATCTTTGTTTTTACACCTTGTGGGGGGTCCTAGCTCCTACTGTGTCGTTCCTACGGCAGGGTTCTCCTCCACGTTCCTTGATTCAATGACTGGTGGACTGTATTACTAGGCGTTTATTCTTGAAAAGCTCTTGGCGCCGATTTGCTGGTTTTACTTCTACTTGGCTGCTTGATTACTGACTGACTTGACAACTACAAATTTCCATACAAATCGAAAAATCGAAATACAATTTTTGTCCCTCCAGCGTATAGAGGTAGGGCGAGCAAAGATTTTACAAAGATTTGTTTATTTAATTGCGACATAGTATTATTTATTTGTTCATAAATAAAATAAAATTTATATATAGTATTATTAAGTTTATTATTCAATCTAAGTGAAATTACGCGAGGCCGACCATTCAATGGCTCTTGCCTTCCGTTCTCGCCTTCTCTACGCACGTGGCATACGCTCGTCCTTATCTCGCAAAACCCATTTTACTTACAAATACAAAATGTATTTATTTACCAAAACAAAAAATTATACATTTGACTGGTGCTCCCCGCACTAAATTCAGAACCTGCATCGCGGAAGGCCGTATACAAAATGAAGAACTTTAGTATCTGCATTTTATATTATCCATGCGTGCAAATGGTGTCCCACCCTAACGGTACCGTACCCCCGCCGGCTGATTGCTTGCATCCTCACAAAAACAGCAGCCCACATCAACGGCCAATTTAGGGAATTGGACACAAATGAAACGATGACGAATTATTAGGTACAGTTCGACCCATGAATAGGTGCTAGATCTTAGTTATAATTATAATTTTCTTTATTTATTATTAACTTCGCCCCGCGGGTTCGCCCGCTTTGACTCATACATTTTTTCACAAGCGGGCGAACCCATTGTTTATAATATGTATAATTGTTTATAAACCTTCCTCTTGAATCACTCTATCTATTTAAAAAAATTGCATTCAAATCCGTTGCGTAGTTTTAAAGATCTAAGCATATATAGGGACAGACGGCGGGAAGTGACTTTTATGTAGTGATAATGTTTATTTTTCAAGTGAAATCTTTATCTTTCACGGAGAAAAAAGACCTGATAGCTTCGGCAAAACCTACACCGGTTTTGTGTATTTCGCAAACAAGTAATTCTCATAAGACAATGAGTCATAACAAGATGTAGGAACCTAGGAATACATAAAAGTAAGAATACCCAGCTGAGACAGGTACAAGAGTTATGCCGACATAAAAGTCGCCACTCTGCATAGGGTCTTCGGTCAGAAACATTTGTTCAAAGTCAGGGGACTTCAGGATTTAAAAAAAAATCAAAATATTGGGGTTTACCAATGGAGTCCACACTTTAAACACTAAAGTCAGCGAGCATCCCACAAGTGGCAATGAAAGAAAGAAAAGAAGAAAGAAAATACATTTATTGATTCACAAGTAGGTACAGCTTGCTACTAAATAATAATAATATATAAGTAAACAAGAACATAAAGAAATAAATAAAATTAACTACGTATGTATTATATACAAGCAACAAGCGACTCCACAAAGCGAACCAATAGGTCCTGTCAGCATAATGTTGCTCTACTTCTCCTCAAGAAGTAGAGCAACGCTGGTTTGCAATGAAACTGTCAATAAGTCTAGCCAATAATGCTTCCAAGTACGGTCCAGGTAGTTTTACTCAATCATTATAAAACAGTAACTTAGACGTTTTCTAATCTCCTTGTAATAATCCACTAATTGATTAAGCTAATAACTATCGTTTATGACTTGTAGGTGAAGGTTGCAGGGTTTCTCGTTATATAATTGGCTGAATAGAGGCATTGAGAACATTATAGCTAAATATCATCAAGTTTTTATCCTTTGATTCAACTTATTACCACGCTTTTTACAATACTTTTATTAGCTTCACCTGTATGTATGTATGTTTGTTTGTAACCGACTCGATTTTGACCCACTTTGAACGTTCAGATCTCATTTAAACTTATTAATAACCGATGACAATACAATAATATGAACTAAAAAATTGAAAATAAATAATGGTTAAAAAACCACGCTTTTATAAATAAACCGAACTAAAAAATAGTTTTTTTTAATCATTCAAATTATGGATAAGAGTGATAAGAAATTATTTTAATGTAAAAAAGCGTGGGAATTTTTTCTTCAGATTTTTTTTGAAAATATTTCTTCAATGTCGCTACTCCTATCAGTATCTAGTTATGAAAGGCAAGTGTGCGCTGTTGGCAAGAGAACGAAAATCCATGAACCTTACGCTTTTTTTACATTAAAATAATTTATTTTATTAATCACTCTTATCCATAATTTGAATTATTTAAAATAATATTTTCTACGTTTTAGTAAAAAACAAAAATACAATTTATTTATCTAACAGTTTTACAACAATTGTTTACACCGTAGTGGAGACCTTCATTTAAGTATAAATACTTGTTAGAAGGTCTCGCTCTTCTATAACAGACATTACATTACGTTTAATATTTCAGCGAGGCTGGAATCACTACATAGTACAAAACAAAGTCGCTTCCCGCTGTCTGTCTGTCCCTATGTATGCTTAGATCTTTAAATATACGCAACGGATAGTCGCGGTTTTTTAATAGATAGAGTGTAAGAGGTAGATTTTTAAACTATTTGACACATCGATCGGCGCAGCTAGTGAAACAGAAAATATGCGCGTAACATGTTGATTATTCATCAGTGTTTGGTAAACATCTATTACTTATTTATGTCACACTCAATGTCATTGTGAAACCTTCTCATAACAAGCCGGGTCAGTTCTCTCCTTTATTGAATTGAATTAGCACGGTTTGTAAAAACCAATTACATTAATTCTTCATATTTGCTTGAAAAGTTGCATAATAATAGGCTGATGATAGATAAATAATGGTGTCAATTAATAATAGGGGTTTAAGTATGAAGGGTACAGTTACCCTTTACGTCCCAAATTACATTAGAACGGGACGCAGGTTCGATCGGCTCTTTGCTCCACAAGCAGCGCGTACGCACCACGCCGGTAACGCTCCTACACTCAGAGCACTCGCACTACTCAACGATTTCTTGCAACAGTTCCAACATGTGGACATATTTAATGATAGTTTAAGCCTTATCTACTTAAGTTTAAGATCATACCTTACTTTTAAATAATCTGTTTATGTATGTATGACTACCTACCTATTTATAATCTTGTTTTTAATTTATTATTATATACTGTATATTTTTAATATATTCTGTCTTTTTTAAGTCTAGTAGTTAGTGTTTTGGTGTTAGACTGTAAGCTAACTGCTGTATTTTTTTAATAAATAAATAAATTGCCGATTTATTGTAATACATGACATACATAGAATCTTCATGGTTTGAGATTTTTGAGCGAAACTTTTTTCGCATGGTAGCTATCAGGTTCTTCTTTTAAAAAATGTGCAACATTCGATTATCGACTTTCAGTTGTTTATTTATTCAGCTTAGACAAGAAAGATGGATACTTTGAAAATTCGAGTGATTAAATAATAATAATAAATAATAAAATTTATTCAAAAATATCTTAGGACTAAAGAGTAACAAAAAGAACCTTACTTAAACTCTGAATAAATATGCAAAATTAAAAAAAAAACGAATTAAGTATAATTTTTCAGTGCAAATCGGCAATTTCATACTTTAACCCATTGCTTGGAATCGGTCTTCCGCCGAATCCTACAATCAGTATCATTGTATGTTTATTCATTACGGAAAACTAGCTGTTCCCCGCGGTTTCACCCGCGTTAAACTCGAATTTCACTTTATTAGGTGATTTTTTTTTACATCTTTGGTAATATTGGAGTTTTGGTAAGGATCCCTAACTTTTTTGAAAATATAATAAGTATAGCCTATGTTCACCGGGGATAGTGTAGCTTCCCAACGGTGAAATAATTTTTCAAATCGGTCCAGTAGTATCGATGCCTATTCATTACAAACAAACAAACAAAAAATCAAACCTTTCCTCTTTATAATATTATTATAGAAAATTCTGCGTTTGAGTTGCAATAAAGTGTATTGTATTGTATTGTGATTGTAATTTGCTTTTTTTTTTTTTTTTCGAATGGACTATTATGCTGTTGACCTCAGATGGCCATGACAGCGTTACCGGACTTTTGGCGGGCGCAGAGGGCGCCTCGCCGGTAAAAATTTGGTTGAGGCAACACGCACAAGGGCCACCACTTAGGTGCGAACCTCGGCTTGGGCTGTTGCCAGATGCTACAAGAGGGTAGGGAGGTAACGCCTAGGTGCACGAGTGCACCTGAGGGCGGAAACGGGGAATTCTTCGACCCCGCGTCCGGCGGGGTCGGTTATTGGTCGGGTGTGTAGTGTGCGGAAGCTGAGTTGTTGCCGTCACTTCCGGGTTAGCGTCAGTGAGTGGGTCAACGGGGTCACCAAGAACGTGTCTCGGTCTACGGAGGAGAGAACTCGTGGGAGGGTCGTCTATACAATAATCGGGTATGGAGGATATAAGAGGATTGGAGTGTTCTGAGGCCGTTTCATAATGACGCTGGGAAGCAGTCTTTATGAAGTGGACGATGGACTCGAGGTTGAGATCGCGATGGAGATCTTTGTTGCGCATGTACCAGGGCGAGCCCGTGGCTTTACGCAGAAACTGTTTGTTTTGGACAATCTGGAGATGGCGGACATCAGCCGAATGGCCAAATACCACAGAGGCGTATGTCATGACAGGGCGTATGATCGATTTGTAAAGTGTCACCTTATTTCTAAGGGACATTTTACTTTTCTTTCTGAGGAGGGCGTTCAACCGGCTAAGTATGAACTTGGCACGATTGATTACGGTACGAATGTGGGGTTTGAAACTAAGGCGGCGGTCTAGTACCACCCCTAAGTATTTGGCTGACTTTACCCAGGGAATGGGTTTGCCGAATAGGGTAAGTGTTTTGGGCTTAGAGAAGGTCCGCGTAAAGTACACTGCTGCACTTTTCGTCGGATTCACCTCTATGCGCCATTTCTGGAACCAGGCACCTAGTGTGTCTAGTGCGGCTTGCAGTCTTATGCCAACTCGACGTGCGTTCGAGTTGGATGCATACAGAGCTGTATCATCCGCGAAAAGGGCAAGTTCAACTTGCGGGTGTCGGGGGATATCGCTGGTATAGAGCGTGAAAAGGAGCGGGGCGAGGACGGAGCCCTGGGGGACTCCTGCTCGGACGGGTCGGGGGTCGGAGAGGGTGCCCTCCACGCGGTAGCGAAAGCTACGGTTCGACAAGTAGTCTCGTAAGATGAGGACGAGCCTGTCTGGCACACCAAGGGTGGAAAGCTTGTAAATCAAGCCGTTGTGCCAGACTTTGTCGAAGGCTTTCGCCACGTCGAGGAAGACAGCTCCCGTACTGGCAGGCCAGGTGTGATGCCACATGGTCAGGATGTGCTCCGTGATGCGGAGCACCTGTTGGGGACAGGAGTGGTGAGCTCGAAAGCCGAACTGCACATCGGGTAGGAGCTTATGTTCGTTGACATGGGACCAGAGGCGACTCAGAAGGAGTCGCTCGTAGATCTTCCCCAGGGCACTGAGGAGGCTAATAGGACGGTAGGAGGAGGGCTCATTCGCCTGTTTGCCCGGTTTGTGGATTCCAATAACATTGGCTTCCTTCCAGACATCAGGGAAAGAGCAGGTGGACATGGCTGCATTGAAGATGCTTACAAGGAGGTAGATGAGGGCGACAGGGAACCGTTTGAGGACTCTGTTGCTGATGCCGTCCGAGCCGGGGGACTTTTTCGGTCTGAGATCTTTAATGATCGCCGCGACCTCCGCCGCCCTGAAGTGATCAAGGGTGGCGGTGGGGGGTAGGGTAACTAAACGTTCGACTTCACTATTCACCGTATCGAGGTGAACAGGGTCGACTGGCTCAAGACTGGGGGAGCACTGGGCTTCCAGACTTTCAGCCAGAGCATCAGCTTTGTCCTCATCTTCAAACGCCGGCGTTTGATGATTCGGACGTAAGAGAGGGGGCATGATGGTGACTCCATCTGCTTTCATTGATCGAGCCAGGCTCCAGTAAGCCAGGTGGCCTGGTTTGATCGATGAAAGCAGTGTGTCCCAGGAGGAGTTTCGGTGCTCTTGAATGGCTCGCTTAACCTTACGGCGAAGCAAGTTCATTCTAAAGCGATTTAGGTAGGAGGGATAGAGACTGAAGCGACGAGTCGCTGCGTTCTTCTCGGTGATCAGCCGTCTGATATCATCTGGCAGGTCCCAGCGGCGATCTTTCGTCGCTGGCACCTGTTTCGATGAGTCGCTGATGGCGGATTGGACGTGACTAGTCAGAGAGTCGACCGCAATTGCGATGTCGTCTAGGGAGCTAATATCATCGGGGATTTTTTCCAAGGCGGGTGAGTGGATATTCTTGAGAGCGCTCTCAAGCTTATACCATTGTACCACTGTCTTGGTGAGAGGACTGTCAATGGGAGGAGGGCCGAGCCTCATTATGACGGGACGGTGGTCTGAGTCTAGTTCCTGCA
Source organism: Eupithecia abbreviata (assembly GCA_943735965.1). Lineage (NCBI taxonomy): Eukaryota > Metazoa > Arthropoda > Insecta > Lepidoptera > Geometridae > Eupithecia > Eupithecia abbreviata. Next base: position 1,699,050 of record OX030995.1, read on the forward strand.
TCACTGATATGGATTGCATCCGTAGAGATACATTCCGTAGCAGTGCCAGGTCCAGGTACTCAGCGCTTTGGCCGGGGATGGGAGAGTATCGCGTGGGACACATGGGGACGATCAAGTCTAGATCAAGGGATTCAAGACATTGGGTAAGGAGGCGACCGTTTCGATTACGACAACGGCAGTTCCACATCGGGTCTTTGGAGTTGAAGTCACCAGCCAGAATGACTGAGCTTCCTAGACTAAGGACTGACTCTAAATCGCTTTGAAGAAGCTTTTTATTTGGACTGAGATAGCAGGATGCGATGATGACCGATTGATGACCGGTCATCGCAAGCCTGCAGACTGAGACTTCTAAGTCTTGTAGGGGCGGGGGTCGAGAGGTATGCAGTGCAGGGACCTCTTGAAGTAAATGGCAGTACCGCCTTTAGGGCCGTACGTTCTGTCATTTCTGACCATGTGATAGTTGGCTATCCTGGGATCTTTGATGCCTTGCTTCAGGAATGTCTCCTGCACTAGCATGATATCTATTTGGTGATTTACCAAGAAGTGGTGGACGAGTTCTCTCTGGGATTTGAGGCCGTTAGCGTTAAAGAACGCTAACGAGATGGAGCGGGGCTTTAGTCTCGCAGGTTGTACAACCATTATTGAGACTTAAAAGAGAGGGAGTCAAGGAATGCCATGACGTCCTGATGATCGGAGATGATCATCAGTTTTTCGATGGCGGTTTCGGCTTTGTTTAGTTTCTGCAGGAGCGCAGACACTTTACCGAAATCTGTGGTTGGGGTGGGCCCAGGCGAACCAGCCTTCGCAGAGGTGAGTGCTGGTTGGGTGGGGCGAGGTAGGGGAGGGGCGGGGCCGCGAGTTGGCTCCTGTGAGCGGGGGAGGGGCGCAGGCCAAGCTTTCGCCTGAGGGGCTAGGCTCGTGTAACTGAGGGGCTTTGCCCATGCTGAGGTAGCAGGGGGGCGGGGAGGGGGGCCATAGACACCTTGGAGGTTGTCTTGGTATATTGAGGGACCGGGGCGAAGCGCTCCGGGGCCCTTGAGCGGACCTTGTTGTTTGCTTTGGGCGCCTTTGGGCACCCGCGATAATTCGCGGTGTGTCCCTCAGCGTTGCAGAGCACGCAACTAGGTGGGGTCGGGTCATCGCGGGTGCGCTTGCAGTCAGCGGTGCCGTGGTCGCCCAGGCACTTGACGCAGCGCGGACGTGCGTTGCAGTTGCGCGCAGAGTGGCCATGAAGCTGGCATCTGTGGCACTGCCCAGGGGGACCAAATTTGTAGGGGGCCTCTACGGATAGGCCGGAGAGGCGACATAAAGATTTCAGGCCAAAGATAGCCTTTCCCAATGACCAGGATAATGTCGAAAGGACGCTTATCCCGGCCGCTGTACATCCGGTGGACTTCCCTGATGGGAAAGCCCTGGGATTGGAGGTCGGATTTTAACATCTCCGAGTTGAACTCCGCGGGTATACCGCGGATAACTACCCGGAGAGATTTTTCGCTCTCGAGGGCATAGGTATGAAAACCTATGTTCTCGGAGCGAAGGAGAGAGGTGAGATGTCGGTGATCGTCCGACGTCTGGAGTTGGAGCTTGATGGACTCCTTCACACATTGGGCCTTTATGAAGTGAATGCCTTTTAAGGCGAGAAGTTTTTCGATGTTAGGCCATTTGCCTTTTTCGCGGAGAAAGATCGGAGGGGGCGGTCTCTCCTTCTGAGCAGAAGGCTGATCGGACTGGGCCTGAGGATTCGCGGAAGTCGCGGAGGTAGAGGGGGTAGCGCAGGCCGCGCGGGCCGCGGGGCGGGGGGAGGTCGAACGACCAATGATGGCGGAGATGGCTGGCTTTTTAGCCGCCGGGGTATTGGGTCTAATTTTATTTTTCTTCCGTTTAACTCCTGGGGTGATGAACCCGTCATCGGAGGAAGACGAAGGAGCGGGAGGGGAAGCGGAGTCCTCGTCAGAGGATTCCGTGGGGTCGGCGTCCGATGGGATCTCGTTCACCTCCATGTCCTCCTCAATAGAGGAGGGCCGGTCCTCCTCGGGAGAGGGGGACAGGTCCATCTCGGGAGAGGAAGGACGTGAAGGGACGGAGACATCGGGGAGGGCGGGCGACTCCGGAGACTCCGGAGAGGCCAGAGTGGCCGGTGACGGGGCAGGGGCGTCGGGAGTCGCGGAGGGCTCCGGTGACGCGGTATCGCGGACAAAGTCGGCAAGGATTTGCGGGTATTGCTTGCAAATTGCGATGAGCAATTCACGCAAATCCTCAGCGTCGAGCTTTGCTATGTCTATCGCATTGTAATTTGCTTGAAAATACACCAAATAGAAGTACCCACAACATTCTCAGCCCACGAAACCCTTTATCGGTAACGTTTAGCAAGAGCCTATATCTTACCCGAACACCTTTTAGAAGCCAAACGACCAACAAATGAAGTTTTCTGAATGCTGGTCACGTGAACGGCAGCTCGTTCATTACAAATCGGCTGCGTCAAGCTGAGGATTAGCAAATGATTGAGCGATTTTAGCTTTTATTATATACTAGCTGCTCCCCGCGGCTTCGCCCCCGTGGAAATCTATGTGTCAAATTGTTTAAATGATAAATATGTTAGACTCCTGGTTCTAAGCTACCTCTCCACCAATTTTCAGCTAAATCGGTCCAGCCGTTCTCGAGTTATAAGTGTTGTAACAAACACGACTTTCTTTCATATATATAGATTATATACAATGTGTATTGTCGAAACTTGATCAAAAGAGATGTGCGGACACACGACATATATTTATCGATAAAAAACAAAAAATAAAAAATTATATGTTACCTATTTAAAAAACAAAGCCGATTTAATAATTTTTTTAATGAAAACTACTTCATCTGGTTTTTTCTTCGTTTCTTTTTGAGTAATCGGTGTATTTTATTCAAAGTAGTCTCATTTTAAAGCTAGATAGTCAACCTAGCTAAGAAAAAAATACAATGTCGGTACACAAGCCTGGTAAAATCATATTTTATTTTAGAAATTTCAAAAAAAAAACTTTTTAGATTTGTATTTTATTTTTGATCTGTAACTTTAAAACTGGGTTGTATAGAAATTAACCTCTAAATAATAGGAACAAATTAGTATTTACAATTGATACAGTTGAGCTAACTGCAAACAATCTAGAAGATTCCCGCCTCGGGACATTTGTGTATACGGTCTATGATATACAGATCTTTGTTCCGGGTGTTCTGGTCGTTATCTATATACCTATAATGAAAAGTATATGTTATATGTATATTGTATTATTTATATCAGTCATCTAGTACCCATAACACAAGCTCTGCTTAACTTAGGGCTAGATGATGCTGTGTGGATTGTCCAGCATTATTTATTATTTATTTAATTTTCGCGTCTAACCGCTCCGCTCGCGACCATACCCGTCCCTTATTTGCACGTGCGCACGGCGCGTGCGCCCCCATATCCCGGACACACGTGTACCAACACAATGACAGACCACTCTAGTTACATACCAACATAAAGAAGGGCTTAATATTATGTACCTAAGTAGACGTAGGCCGTATGTACCTAAGTAGACGTAGGCCGTAGTATTTTAAAATCTACTCTAGGTCTAAGTAAAAAGGCAAACAAAAGTATTTATTACAGCAAAAGATATAGAAAATTACAAGAGAGAAAATGACACATGCTTATCTTATCTACGTATTATTATTTTAGTTTTTTGTCAGAACGCTCGATTATAATCATTACAAATACTATTTAACAGGTAACGAGTATGTATCGTGTTTTTTTACTTATTTTTCCCGACGTTTCATCTGGTTTAACCAGCCGGTTGATTATGTAACTCGCGACCGGTGTGCGACAGGCGTAAATTAAGCAATCAGTGCTGTCAAACGTCAATTTTGTATTAGTTTGACACCAGCTACAACGTCAAAATTGGTTAAAATTGGAGTTTGACAGCACTGATTGCTTAATATACGCCTGTCGCAAACCGGTCGCGAGTTACATAATCATTAATCACCATACGGGTGGCCAATTGAATACAATTTGTGTTATATCAGACCAAACTCCTTGATCATCATTGGATCATCACCGGTGGCGCTCTTCTTACTAATTAGGGTATCTTACGCCTGAATACTCCGATTTAAGCGTGACTAAGTCATAATTTTCTGACAGTTTTCATAGTTCGTCTCTTGAGACTTGGATCAATCGGATGCGAATCTTTTTGTGTCATTTCAGACCAAAATACTTGATTATATTTGGATCATTAAGAGTTGCTCTCATTTTTATTTGGGTAAGTAACTTACACTCCAGCGCAACTCAGATTTAAGCGTGTCTCAGTCCCTATTTTCGTCAAAAAATATGTGTCAAGTGGTTTATAAACCGTCCTCCTGAATCACTCTATTTATTATAAAAAATCGCATCAAAGTCCGTGGCGTAGTTTAAAAGATCTAAGCATACATAGGGACAGACAGACAGCGGGAAGCGGCTTTATTTTATACAGCAAAATCATGATGATGATATTGATGTTACAAAATCCACAGCCCTTAGGAAAATTGGCTTTCTGAATCACTAAACATAAGGCCAATTTTAATGGGATTAAAATACATTAGTGTTATGTGTAGTAACACACATCTTTTCAAAGTTCTTGGATTGAGATGTGCTCAACCAAATTTGATCTGTATTCGCACATTAGCCACTTTTTGGTAGCCATGATATAACCAGCCAACGGGCGATTTTACATCACTACATAGTATAAAACAAAGTCGCTCCCGCTGTCTGTCGGTCCCTACGCATGCTTATATCTTTAAAACTACGCAACGGATTTGATTGCGGCTTTTTTAAATAAATAGAGTGATTCAAGAGGAAGGTGTATATACCATTTAAGGGGCCTCCGGGGGGACGAATTCTTCATACAAACGTAATACCAAAATTATTTCTAATTCAAGCATATTTCCACTATAATATTGCATTATTTGTGTTAAAATAGTATTTATCTAGGTTCCCAAATAGTTTTTTTTTTTCAAAATACTTACCTAAAATGAAATGAAAGCCAATCTCATTTTGCACATTTTTATGCGAAAATAGACAAGTTTTCTTGCTATTTGTTTCGTATTAAAAACATCAATATCTTACGTTTTATTTATTAAGGAACATAGCTTATATTGTCTAGTTACAGAATAACAATAGTACTTTGTGAAGAATACAAAAAGTTTTCAGTCATAATTTTTGGTATTACGGAAAAAACCAAATTTTTAACTGCTAATATTGCTATCGCGCACGCATGGGGCGCGGCGCAAGGGTTAAACAGGGACAGCGATATTCGGAGCGATTTTTGCAAGCGAGGGTCGCCGGACCCTTAACACATAGATTTCCACGCGGGCGAAACCGCGGGGCGCAACTAGTAAATCTATAAAATACAATTAGGAATGCTCTTGTTTACCTAGCCATGTTGTGATTTCCATGAAATATTAGAAGCAATAAGTAAATGCATTGAACAATGATCGCGACACAGATTTGTCAATAGTATGTACTGCCTCTCCGTGACTTGTTCGCACGATCGTAATTTTACTTTCACATCTAAGTTAGGGACCTTACACATACCACTTCATCATCATTATCAATAAGTTTAAATTCCTTTGAAACTCGTTTTGCAATCCTCGCACGCATAAGGGACTTAATAAATATTTATTTATTTATTTTATTTTAAGCCATTACTGTCCCACTGCTGGGCAAAGGCCTCCCTTTTCTCCTTCCACTCCTCGCGATCCAACGCTGCAACAGGCCATGATGGAAGATGTACCTCGAGCTCGTCGCGCCATCTCATCCTGGGCCTTCCACGTCGCCTCTTAGCGTTGGGTGGGCTCCACTCTGTGGTGGTCTTTGCCCACAAGTCGCTCGACATACGGCAGACGTGTCCAGCCCAGTTCCACTTCAGGCTTCCGGCTGTTTGACCAACGTCAACGATGCGTGTTTTGGAGCGTAGTACAGAATCAGACCGCGTGCGGAACAGCATTGTTCCGCACGCGGTCTGACAGCTTGACTCCTAAGATGCTACGCTCCATGGATCGTTGGCAGACCCCAAGGGCGGACTTTTGACGATCGGTTAGAGACCAAGTTTGAGCGCCATAGGTGAGGATGGGAAGAATGCGTACGTCCATGAGTTTCTTTTTAAGGGATAGACGTAGTTTGCCCTTCATAAGTTCTTTCATTGACCAATAGCATCTCCAGGCGTTTTCTGTGCGTCTTTCGATCTCTTGGACTTGTCTCGCCTGGAGAGAGACTATTTGGCCAAGATAAAGATACTCTTGGAATAAATATACAATACAAAAATATTGTAAGTACAACAGATGCAGATCGTTACAAAAAAGATATTACATATATACGACAAGTACCTACCTAACCACAATGGGCGGCCTTATCGCTTAGAAACGATCTCTTACACTTCACCTTTGGAAGGAAAGTAGATAGATAGATTACACTTTATTATACCACACACAAAACAGAAAACAATACAGGAATAAACAATAGAATAAAGGAAGTATAAAGGGAGGCCTTATCGCTGTGAGCGATCTCTTTCAGGCAACCTTTGGATGGACTGAACATGAAAGAACAAAATAGACGGTGGTACTTTAGTAAATTTAAAGATTAAAAAAAAAATTATGTGAATTAAGGTCGGTCTGAAATTTTGCATCATGTTAAGCCTCATCAAACATAGGCTATGTTTGATTTCATTTCGTCGTAAAATTAAAGTAACTAAAAAAAACTAACAAGTTTGACTGTAATAGTGTAGTTAAACAAATTTATATACATGTACCATACTGTTCTCGCCCAATTAGAGAGACTCGTAAGCGTGCGTTATTTGCTACCACTCCTTGCAAAACGAACGCAGGTGTGCGTGCTCCACTGCATAGAATGACAACGGCATATAATAAGTACTTCTCTGAAACAGATCCATTGGCTGCTTCACCAGCTTTGTATAAGACAGCCATCAACCTGATATTGTCAACTGATACTATCCTCGATTGTACTTAACTCTTCATGTGAATTACATTGTTGCAAATGCTCACTAACACCACCCCTTGTACAAGTAATAAGTGGATAACGGGGCTGGTTCACTTCTAGAATTACGTTTATTTAAGTTTAATAGTTTATAGTTAATTTATAAGTGATACTGTTTGTTATCCCTAAGAAAGAAAAATAAAAATAAAATAAAATAAAATAAATAATAGATAAAATCGTCGAATGAGAAAGGTCCCTAACACCGCAGATATGTTTCTCAGCGTTGCGTAGTATTACGCGGACATAATGACGTTTTTCTGCGCAAGAGTGTGGTTGGAACTCATTAAATGTAATGTGTCATTAATTAACGATCAGTGAGCGAGCCGGAAGAAAGATGTTCATACGTGCATTAACACTTTGACTGCGGTTTTTTTTCGACGACTGCGATCTTTTTTTTACCTAAAAATTTCGTGCTGCCGCTCTACACAGCGGTTGTGTTGCGCCGCACATGCGTTTCGTTCGAAAAATATTACAGCTCTGCTGAGTCACAAAGGTCTATATTTTCTCAGCCGCTGCGCTAGTGTGGATTTACGCATATTAGTCACTTGTAGAAAACTCATACCGTGCGTTTTCAGCACTCAAAGTGTTAAGAGCCTATATTGTTCCATCATATCCAGTCCAACCTAAGGTTGCCTGGAAGAGATCGCTCCCAGCGATAATTCCGCCTTTTATAGTTCGTTTATTCTGTTTCTTTCTGTATTGTTTTCTGTTTTGTGTTGTATAATAAAGTGATTTTTCGATCTTTTTAAATGTGTACAGGGGTTGGTACTTACCTACAGTACAGGAATGTTTGTGGAATACGAGACGGATGGCTTTGCTGCCATCCTCCGTAAAAATACTGCATCCCTGATACGCAGGGTACGCGATACCATCGACGAATAAATCTATGGCGATACGCAATATATGTACATTAACACTTTGACTGCTGAAATCACACGGTATGTGTTTTCTACAAGTGACTAATATGCGTAAATCCACACTAGCACAGCGGCTGAGAAAATACAGATCTTTGTGACACAGCACAGCCGTAATATTTTTCGAACGAAACGCATGTGCGGCGCAACACAACCGCTGTGTAGAGCGGCAGCACGAATTTTTTGGGATAAAAAAAAGATCGCAGTCGTCGAATAAAAATCGCAGTCAAAGTAAATAAATAAATAAAATAAATAATGCTGGACAATTCACACAGCATTATCTAGCCCCATGGTAAGCAGAGCTTGTGTTATGGGTACTATATAACTGATATACATAATACAATACATTACATAGATAGATAATTTTTATTATACATAGAAAACGACCAGAACACCCGAAACAAATATCTGCAGATCGTACACACATTTGTTCCGAGGCGGGAATCGAACCCGCAACCTCCTGCGTCGCAGGCGGACCTTCGCCCACCGCGCCACATCGGTCGTCGATCAAAAAGTGTTAACAAACTGAAGAGAATCCTAGTGGGCAAGGCATACTTTATATATATTTAAGCATACTCATACTTATTGCTTAGAAGAGTTTCTAAATGACAAATTAGATGACGCCAATGTCGCTGATCCACACTTTTAATATCCACTCTTATAATATTTATTATAACTTTGATTAGAATAACTCACTATTGGTAAAATTACCAAAAGAAATTATAGAATTATTTATTATAAAAATTCTGTAAGTACTTAGATTTCGAACTATTTTGTATTTTTCTTGTTATTTCGTAATGTATTTTCTTCGTTTCCTATGTATTATTTATGTTTGACATAATATAAGAATATTTCTTAATAATAAAGAACTGAACTGAACTGGAACGGGTAGCCGTACGGAACCGTACAAGAGTCCGACTCGCTCGTCGCCGGATTTTTAAACAAAGGTCAGTTAAAATTAAAAAAATATATATATTTCATAATTAATCGTAAGTCGCCACCCGCCCCCGACACCCGCGGGAAGAGTTCAAAATCAAAAGCTTTATTTGTTCAGGCTTACAAATAAGCATTATTATCAAATAACATTATTTTAATGCCCACTTAATTTTTTTGTCCGATAGTGGAAGAAGTAAAGTTGCGGTGTTGCAAACTCTAGGCCACCTGGAATCTACGAAATCTAATAACATTTTATGGAAATTATCTTTGAGCATACCTCAAAGATAGTAGTTGAATCGTAAAATTTAAAACACTTTCATAGAAATTCTAACAACTAACAATTAAATGGATACGTACCTACCTAATTACAACAGTGGTAATTTGTAAAATCTCTCCGATCATGCTTTCGCAGAGAAATTACAATTCAAACTATTTAATTACACTGTAAATTACATTTTACAATTCAGCTACTCAAGTCAGTAGCAGAGATATTGCTGTTTTGCACGGTTTTTGAGTTTAATTGCCAAAACCGGAAACGATTGAAATTAGCCCCTATCCTATTGAGGATCTAGACACGCGGTAGTTTGTCGAGCCAAGTTCAAGCTAACAGTACAGGCAAGCAGCACCGTGTGTAATTAAAAATATTTGTAAGTAAAATATTACACTAACCATTTGGAGCCACTTTTGACCCCCTTACAATAGATAGATAGAAAATTCTGTATTGCACTTTAAATAGAAAACTATGTACAGAAAATTTTAAAAATAATTATTGGCGGTCTTATCGCTCAAGAGCGCTTATACCAGGGGATCTGTTATACAGTACAATATACAATACAGTTCGATAGAGAATTAAAAACTGAGTAAAACTGCATTATGAACTGAATTTCTACCAAATGTCCTTTACGCCCTTTGAGCCCAGAGGTATCGATAACTCAAAAACTATTTCACATAAACATGAAATTTGGCTCATATAATATTGAGACTTGCGAGATACCTAGCACCAATCCTAAGTTATAAGAAGAAATGATATTATAAGTTGTTATAAAATACACATTTGATGTGGTTATTAATACATTTAAGGACTGACCATTAAACTTGGCACCCATTTAGATCTCACTTCTTTTGTCGTCGAAGTCAACAACCAAACCATATATCATAAAGTCATTTAAAACGGGATATTTACCATGATTTGATTTTTCAGTCATCCAATATTTCGGCACAGTTTCATGCGCCATCATCACGTTCGATAATAATGAAACCGGGGTAGTGGTAACTTTCGTAGCAAAAGACAAAAAATGAGGATAGATCGGTAGGTATGTCTGCCCATAAAAACTAACTCGCAGTGCCTTCAGTTATTCCGTGATCATGGCGCAAGAAACTGTGCCGAAATATTAAATAACATAAAATCAAATCATGGTAAATATCCCGTTTTAAATGTAGTTTCAAAAGTTTCATATATATATATATTGAACTTGGCTCTCATTTCACATTTAAAGAAATAGAAAATGTTTATTTGTGTTTCATATAAAATAATACAACTTAAGAACTAATAATATGTTTATATATTATATTTTTTGTTGTTTTTTGTTGTCATACAGCATGGCAATGCAGCCCGCGTCTTAGGACCCTTCCGACTGGTATCGATATGGATCAGTTCAGCTACCTGTAGATTGTTTGCAAAAGTCAGCAGCTAGCTATAGTATGTAATCTATTGTATTAAGTATATCAGTCGTCTAGTACCCATAACACAGGCTCGCTTAGCTTGGTGCTAGATGAAGCTGTGTGGATTGTCCAGCATAATTTACTTATTCCTTGTGTTAAAGATTAGTTTACAAAGTAATCGTTAAACCATCCTAGAGTAATTAGCACAGGGATTTTCATATCTATGTTACGGTGTTGCATCGTCGGTATGGCTTGCCTAATCTCATAGGTTTAGCAAGAAGCCTTCAGCCTTGTGCAATAGATGCTTTAAAATACCTCAAAACAAGTTTTTGAGGTATTATAGCTCCATTCAGCGGTCTAGTTACTTTAAATTAAGGGATCCATGGAATATTTCGTTTACATCAAATTGCAAATGAGGTAATGAGAATATAGATAGGCTTTAAAGAAAATTTACCAATTTGATTCATTTTAAGACGCTGTACGCGCTTGACCAAACATTTTAAATGCCAAAATATTTTTCTCCAAACAGGAGCTGATGTTTCAAAATTTGTCTTCCCAGTGAAAAAAACACTAGAAACTTTCGCGTTTATAATACATACTAGTAGGAATATAAGTATATACACCGTCTTCCTAGTTATATCGATTATTTTTTGATAACTAATATAACTATTTGATGTGAAAGACCAGTTATTTCTCTCTGACACTCTATCACAGAGAGAAATAACTGGTTAAGGCATTTGAACCACACTTTCCTCAACATCATCATCATCAACCTAAGTCCGCTGGACATAGGCCTCCCCCAATGAGCGCCATAGCGCCCTGTCTTCAGCTTGCCGCATCCAGCATCTGCCTGCCAGTCCTTCGCAGGTCGTCATCCCATAATGGATCATCCAATGTTACTATAAAAAGTCTGTTAATATATTTAGTTTGAACATAGTTTTACAGTAGCATAGGATATTGATTGCTATGGTGTATACTGTAAACTCCTATCTTCTTAATTTTTTTTTTCTTCTTCCATTTTTGTCTACAATCGGCTGTTCAGCCATAATTAGACGCGGTCTCGGGTGGGATACTCAGATGCCATTTCCAATGAAAGGCACCATCTCTAGACTTGGATACTTTAGTTCCTTCGGTCAAGCTCAAGAATATTCCATCTCTTAAGGCGTTTTATATTGTCTTGGTTCTGTAGCAGGTGTCTTGCTAGTGTGTTGCTATGATTGTGCAGTCTTTCCTTGTATTTTTACTGTATTTGTTGACTTCTTCTTTTATGGTTGGCATTTCCAAGTAATCTTCTTAAATAAATAAATAAATAATCCCACCTGGCCGGAGGGCGTCCTACTATACGTTTGCCGAGTCGCGGTCTCCACTCAAGAACACGTTTACCCCAGCGGTAGTCGGTTCTTCTCGATATATACTTTCCTAGTCAGTACCAACACCGTTTTCCTAGTTAATTCGTTTAATTATACTAAACGCTGGCGATGACACGGTTTCGCTAATAACTGTCTAACCCGGTTGCGATGGTTGCCCCTGGTTGCCTTGTAATTGTCACGTTTCTATCGGCTAAACACTTGTTAATGATTCTTTGAAGTAACTGTGTAGTCATGGTTGGAGAACGGGTGTAAATCACTACATAGTATAAAACAAACTCGCTTCCCGCTGTCTGTCTGTCCCTATCGCTTAGATCTTTAAAACTACGCAACGGATTTTGATGCGGTTTTTTTAAATAGATAGAGTGATTCACGATGAAGGTTTATAAACGATTTAACCCATATATTTCCACGAGGGGGAAGCCGCCGGGCGCAGCTAGTTAGCTAGCTAGATAAAACGCTGGTTTTTCTCTAAAGAAAAACACATAAACCTACCTCAACATGACCTCAACACACATAATAATTAATAATAATAATTAAGCCATTTATTATCAAAGAATAAATTACATAATAATTGAATTATAATAAAATTAAATTGAACATTGTTAAAAAAAATAAGAAAACTTTAATTATTGAGCATTATTAAATAAGGATTTTTATAATTCTTTCATCTCTATTTGAGTAAAGGCCTCCTCCAGACTGTGCCATTTCTTTCTATCCTTCGCTATGGCTACGCTAGCTAGTTAAAACGCTGGTTTTTCTCTAAAGAAAAACACATAAACCTACCTCAACACACATAAGTAGATATAAAGTTTATGTATATTAGTTTATTATAATGTGTATAATGGAGGTATTATGAAGTAACAATGAAATAATAGAAACAAATTAGAACTAGTATTTACAATTGAAGCTACATATTTAGACAGACAATGTACCAACTTGACGACCGATGTGGCGCGGCGGGTTCGATTCCCGCCTAGGAACAATTGTGTGTACGATCTGCAGATATTTGTTCCGAGTGTTCTGGTCGTTTTCTATGTATAATAAAAAATATCTATCTATTTAATGTATAGTATTATGTATATCAGTTATCTAGTAGCATTATTTATTTATTTATTACCTATGCAAAAATCAATTATTCATTTATTTGACGACCTCTGTGCGGTGGGCGAAGGTCCGCCTGCGACGCAGGGGGTTGCGGGTTCGATTTCCGCCTCGGACAAATGTTTGTACGATCTGCAGATATTTGTTCAGGGTGTTCTGGTCATTATTACCAAATAAGTGTTGAGTGAAGGCTGGAGTGAATGGCGATTGATCGGTCACTAAATGACTAGTTTCCTCTTGCCTTTGGTATTGTTGTTTCATCACCATCATCATCATCAGCCTATAGTAGTCCACTGCAGGACATAGGCCTCCCCAATGAGCGCCACAGCGCCCTGTCTTCAGCTTGCCGCATCCAGCATCTGCCTGCAGACCTTCGCAGGTTGTCATCCCACCTGGTCGGAGGGCGTCCTTCATTACGTTTACCGAGTCGTGGTCTCCACTCAAGAACACGTTTGCCCTAGCGGCCGTCGGTTCTTCGCGAGATATGGCCGGCCCACTGCCACTTCAGCTTGCTAATTCTTAGAGCTATGTCGATAACTTTGGTTCTATGTCGGATGTATTGGTTACGAATCCTATCCTTCAGAGAAACTCCGAGCATAGCTCTTTCCATAGCTCGCTGAGCGACCTTGAGCTGGTGGACCAGCCCTATCGTGTTGTTTGCCTAAACAGAAATCTTTGCAAGGAATATAACAGTTTTTTTTCTGTAAAACGTAGGATGTTTCCAACTGGAGTCGTCACGGCCGTGATTCAGCCCTGCGCGCGCGCATCGGACAGTGAAAGGCGACAGCTGTTCCGCACTGAATGACAAACATACGCCACGGTTTCGCTTTTCCACTACCTGTGTAGGGTACTTCCTATGTCAGCCGCAGTACTTAGATATTACGTTTCTAACGACCCGAAGAAACCACCACCAACAACGTTGTATACGACACCCTCCGACCTGCGAAAGACCGCAGGTAGATGCTGGATGCGGCAAAATTGAAAATAGGGCGCTATGGCGCTCATTGGGGGAGGCCTATATCCAGCAGTGGACTGATATAGGCTGATGATGATGATGATGATACCCCGCTTGAACAAAACAACCTGTTCTATTCACATAGATAATGACTCCGCCGTTGCAAAACTAGCAGGTGAACAGTGAACACTGTTGCGAAACCTTTTTGCTCTCAGCACAATGGCGGGGAAAATGTACTGGGGTAGGGGGACGTACTCAGGTAGGGGGAAAGGGGGCATTCCAAAAATGGACTTGTCTAAGTGCTTATTACTTATCTTTTATTTATTTATTAGATAACTAGAGGACCAGGCTTCGCACGGGTTTAGTTAGGATCTCTATCTTTTTTGAAAATAAAATCTTCTAAAAGGCCAGGTAAATCATTTGAAATAATTTTCAATTATAACATTATTATAAAATTACCAATTTCAAAATGTCGTTTCAATTTATAAATAACACCCCAACCACCCCATAATATACTGCCACAGATTTCCGAAATAAATTTCCTATTTTATAACATTTTCTGTTATAAGAAAAATACGGGTAGAGAAGGATAGATAGCAATAACTCGATAATTTGACAATAAAAAAAAATCGTTTAATACCATTTAAAAAACTTCATTAAGTAGGCATGTTTTTAAGCTATGGGCCACCCAGGTCTCCATACGTTTTTTTTATACCACAGGTGCTCAAACTTTATCATAAAATATCGAAAACACAAATTTTCATTTTGAAATATTTAAGAAAAAAAAAACCGGTGCTGTTAGATAAGATTTGTAATGCGCGATGGCAGGACCAATTATTCGTGGTTGTTCCCAGAGAAAATAAACTCTAGGAATTCAATTATGAGGAATTTAGTTTGTTGTAAAAAAGTGAGTGCGCGTTGAAATCTTTTGTATAACACGCTGGTTCAGCGTAGCGTCGTAGCAGAAGCTACGTAGTTCTAGAATTGCAATACATTATTTTGGGTGAAAGGAAAATTTTAATTAGTTAGTAGTAATGTAGCCTTTATGGTGTTGGGTAATTAGGGAACTAGTTAAGTAAATTTGTTAATGCTACGAATAAAGATATTCTTATAAGAACGTGAGATATATCAGAAGAGAGTAAAATTCCTCTGCAACTGATGATATACACAACTCTCTGTCACTTTTAATTCCAGAGATATCAAGATTATTTATTATTTATTCATTCATAACGTTTATTTCAGACAGTCAGTTTATAGTACAGAAACAATAAAAGTGTCCATATTTTTGCATACTTATATAAAATTAAAACAAGTTAAAATTAAATTTATATAAAATAAATCATAATTAAAATATAATTCCCCTACAAAATGATTAAATATAAAAATTAAAATTACAATGCAATTTAAAATCATAATTAAAGTTAAATTATCCCTTAAATATCTAACAAACACAAGAGTGCACAATATACGCTCTTGTCCAGTGCTCCATAAAGAGACAGTCAGTGTCCAGCCTCCCAGCAATGAGCTTCAGGTAGCTGTTGGAGCTGTCGCGCACCCGGCGCATCAGGGACGCCGATCTTTTGCGCATTATCGCCGCGAACCCGTTATTATGAATAAGAGAGAGTACCTTATAGATGGTACCCGATTTGCACAAGTGCACTTGCAGAAAATATCTTTCTTCATTTGTCACTCGCGCTAATGTCCTATATATACTAAAATAAATAGTTAATACTATACAATTTTATGAAAAGGTATACACCATCACACTTATATTTGTAAATGCGAAAGTTTGAATGTTTAAATGTATGAATGGTTGTTACCTCTTCACACCAAAAGTACTGAACGGTTTGTAATTCAGTAATTCAATAATATTAATTCACATAAGACATGGTACATAATACATTGGTGGAATAACACACAGGTTTGGGCTGGTATTTAGGTAATTCTGGGCCTACAATATCTAAGTGATTTATATCCTTTAGAATTTAGAGTTTTGGACACGTCACAAAATTCAAATTACATAAGTAAAACTAGGAAATAAAGTGGAATAGAACATACTTTTTATTCACTTTTTATGAGTTCCTACGGATAGAAATAACGGGGCGGTATACTTAATTCACCTGGGGCTAATTCACCCGGGTGAACTTAGTACACTTTTAGTAGACTTGATTCACTTGTTCATTTCCGGGTGCATTAAGTACATTATTTATTATATATATAGATTTAAATCACCGTGATAAATCAATTATTTATCTTTGCCAAATCAGATTATACGTTATTTTAAACGTTTCCATAGAAGCAACGTGGGCGAAGCCGCGGGCAGAAACTAATTTTGAACAAGTCCTAACTCCGTCCCTGGACGCTTAGGAGCGGCTACTTCGCCAAATGTCAACTGGTTTGATCTTTCAACCTGCGGAATTGGGCTGGTTTCTGTCAATAAATCAAATGTGCCCTATAGTGCCCTGCCGTGCCCTGCAAGCCCCGCACGAGAGGTCATATCGCGATCTATATGTAATTGTCATACTTATATCAAATACTATACTTGTTTGGGTGTGTTTGTTAGCTTATTAGACACTAGCTGCGCCCCGCGTCTTCACCCGCGTGGAAATCTATGTGTCAAATAGTTTATAAACCTTCCACTTGAATCACTCTATCTATTTAAAAAAACTCATCAAAATCTGTTGCGTAGTTTTTAAAATCTAAGGGACACACATAGGGACAGACAGACAGCGAGAAGCGACTTTGTTTTATACTATGTAGTGATAAGAAATATATTATTTTATAATATGTACTGTTTATTTCCCAAATAAAATAAAATAAATAGATATACTCTAATAGTTACTACTTATTTATTAATCCCCCAGTAAAACGAATTAATCGGAATATTTCTAGATCTATACCAGTACAAACCTATCATCAGATAAATAATATATGAATTTCTAACTGTAGAAGCTGCTTCATTGAGACCTAAATTTTATCGTTATCACGCCAGTCATACCCACTTTGAGTTATCAACCACTGAACTGATAACGAAGTGATATCAATATTGACGTCGCTATTCAACATTTTCTACATAATTTCAAATGAGATCTGGATTATTTTGTACCTATGACGACCTGCGAAAGACTGCAGGTAGATGCTGGATGCGGCAAGCTGAAGACAGGGCGCTATGGCGCTCATTGGGGGAGGCATATGTCCAGCAGTGGACTGATATAGGCTAATGATGATGATGAAATCTGTATTTGGGAGGCGAAAATATTCGGCCAGGCCCTGCCTCTCCCTACTAAGGCAAATTTTGGTAGGCACCTTTTCTAGGTAGATAGGACCGTAATGAATGTAAAATTCAAAATCCGTTATTTCTTTAGGCTTACAAAATTAGCACTTAGACAAGTCAAAGTACTATAAATTATCAGATAAGAAATATGGTGTTTTTGATTTTTTGTTCACTTCAATTCGTTAAACTACAATAGTATTACATTTAATGATCTTTTTTATACAGCTAAAAAGGAAGTTGACTGACGCCAAGCGTTAGCTTGCTCTGATAGGTCAGAACAGAAGCATGGTGTCATGTTAACTACGCTAAAAGACCAATAAATATAGAGTGATACCACAGTCATAATTATATTTCCCAAAATTTATAGGCTGTTCTCAAATTTTATACTTATTTATCTGCCTGTGTTATACTCACCCTACCTATAAAGCTTATACAAACTCTTTTGTCTGATAACGAGATCCACACTTCCTTAGGTTACATCATCTCACCGCTCGCTGTTCAAATATTATGGTCCGAGACACTCAAAGTAATCGTAAATTTGGTAAATTCAAGTGGTGGAGTAGATGATTTGGGTTAGATTAGGTCTTTGTTGTTCAGAGGGTCATCAAAGTAAAGTAAAGTAAATATTTATTGCATCAAATACATGTAAATAGAGTACATAGGTCTACCTTTGTGGCGTGCAAAATCTGGTTACAATAATTGTCACTTAATTTAAATTAAATTTGCACATACTTAGTAAATAAATCGAATATAATAATTAATAAATTTAAATAAAACTGTTAAATAATGAAAAGCTAGAGATGTCATTTGCTTAAATCTAAAAAATGTTTGTCAGTCATGAAATAATTTAATGTATAGTAGCATTTAGCTTCCAAAGTGGCTTTTATCTTTCTCCGAAACAGTGTGAGAGGTAGTTCTCTCAATGATTTTGGCAGTTTATTGTAAATAGAAGGGGCCATGCAGAAGATACTCTTGCGCATCAAAGCAGTACGTGAATTCGGCATGCAGACTTTGTATTGATCACGTCGATTTCGAGGAACAGCATTAGAAAGCTGACAATATAAATCAGGGTTATTTTCATTTTATCAGTGTCGGCGGTGCGAAATAAGATGGAAAATAAAAATAAGAATTCTAAATGTTTAAATAGCTTTTACTGATTTTAATCAGTATCACTATAATGAGGGATGGCATAGATGTCTATAACACAGGCTTTATAAGCCTAGCGTAGATATCTAAGGCTAGCCAAATCAATCAATGTATCCATAGATTTAATAAGTACCACTATTTGTTTAATTTAGATAAATGATTGTTTTTGGAATTACTTTGTCAATGTTTGTATGCAATAAATAAAAATATCATTTGATTATGCCTTTATGGTAAGGTAAGAACCAATAAGGCGCTTATCAGAAGAGGCCTATCACTAGCAATGCACTACTAACAATGCACATACCTAAGTTGATGTGGATTTTAGGAAGACGGCGTAACTCGATCTGACGCTCACCATTTCTGTAATGTAGCATCCAAAGCGGTCGTTTCAGGCTCAACCATGATAAAAGTTTCTGTTTTGTGCACGTTGTGAAAGAGAGTTGAAGATATTACCGTAACTCGTAAGAGGTTGTTTCTCGTGAACTAACTTAAAACGACGATTTGTCGAAATGTCATGTACAAGTTATGGAATAAAAATCACTTACATATTTGGTAGAGCTCATCCTCCGAACCCTGTTCATAGGTTTCTGCTGGCCTCTTCTGTATCTATTCATCTCACTCTTCCCTTCACTAGCACTTTTCATTTCACTCACACACCTCTTTTCACTAGCCTGGTCTTCCAACACGAACCAATCTGTCACTGATCCTCTACGAGGCCCACGACCTCCTTCCGGGGCCCTGCGCTTCACACTCAAAACTCTAGACAACTCCTGTTTAAAATCCTCACTAATCTCATCCACTTTTGTCACATGCAACACTTTTGGCGATGGAAGGTTAGTAAAAGAGAAGCTCTTTCTCTTTTCAGCTTTAGGTATTTGTTTTGACGATTTTGTGTAAGGTTCGCAGTCACTGAGATAACTTTCACTAAAGAGGTCTACTGCTTTGTCGAACTCGTCTAAAAGATGCATGACTGATGTTGTTTTGAAGATGTTCTCAACTGCGTTCGCGTGAATGCTCGATGCAGAAGTTACGGTGGATATGCTAGAGTTGTTATTCGTCAAGCTTGAAGATTCTGATGGGAATTCTCTTATGCTTTTGAGGAAGACACCATCTGCCTTGTCGTAGTAAACGTTGGAGATATATTCGAGGCTGTCGTTTGAAGTCCAGGCGTCTCCCATCGATTCTTCGTAGATAGACGACTGGCGATTTAATTTCTTTGATTTTATTTCTTCTTCTTCCTCCTGGATAGCTCTAGGGAGGAATTCGAAACTCTTGCTTCTCTGATATATCGGTGTCCGTGGATTTTTACTGTTTTCCTTATGTCTGTTGAACCAGAAGCGCTTCTGGCTTTTGTCGTCGATTCTGCTCCCTCGTTTCAGGTCCGATCCGATCTGTACGTCCTTCTCATCATCTCCCATCTTCCATTTCTTATCCTTATCTTTCCCGAAGAAGCTCATTCGAGTTAGTTTCTCTCGGAAGCTAAAGGATTTCTTTAGAGGTGATATGTTTTCGTCTCCGTATTCAAAAGTAACTCTGTCCGAGACTGGTGAAGGCCATTCCGTGACGGGGAGACATGATGATAGGAAGCTGGAGGGTTTAGCGATCTGTAGGTCATCGGGTCTGGCTCTTGAGATGAACGGTTGAGGTTTGAGCTTATCCGGAAGATCGCCGAGGAGCCCCCTCTCAATCATGAGGAGGCTCTCCGCGTTAAACTTCTTGAGGACATCAGGTTTTTTAACAATGTCAGGTTTTTTGTCCCTCTCCATCGCTGCATGCGTCATCACTCGCCCAAGACCCGCGCTCGACTGACCATTATCTTTCACGTCTTTACTGATAAGCTTGATAACATTCTCTTATGTTTGCACTTTGATTATTTTCATATGTATCACAAAATACAAATCATGATTAGGTCTATTGAGGAAACAAAGCGGAAGTTGAAATTGCTGTAATTTCAGAACCAGTAATAACAAATTGTGATTGTCATAGCTTTTTGTGGCGAAATAATAGGCAAAATTTAGTGTTTCAAGGTAGCGGCATGATGTGATGTTATCTTTATGATACCAACGTCTGTTCTATACCTACAGTTGTTGAAATTGATAAAATCATCGATAAGGGAGCCTGCCTACCTGTTTACCTCTTGAAAGCACTCTTCACGGCCTCGGGTATCTAAGAAGAAACCTACTTTTTTACGTTCATTTAGGCGTGAAATAGTAACAAACAGACAGTGATCTATGATACGTTACCTACTCGTATTGTAATAATTTTAACATAGTAGGTACTTAGTATTTTATTTATAATATATTTTGTTAACTGATTCACACTAGTAAACTATAAACGTAGGTAAGTGAAAAAATATGTATAACTAGCTAGAATATGTAAGTAACTAATAATTAGTTTAAGTACAGAATTAAAATGTCTGTATATTGTGTCCACGAGAGCTATTGCCGACAAACTGTTGCACAGTTTGGCAGAAACGATATAACTGTAATGTAGTTTTGATATAGAAATAAATAAATACAATACAATACTATGCGATGTGAGGCAGGACAGCCCCACATCCTCAATGTGCGCTATAGGTGTTGCCTTTATTTTTATTGTTTAAACAAAATCAACAGCCCTTAATCTAACTAAACAGTTCAAACCTTAGTAATCTAACTTACGGACATTAAGAGATTTACATTTTATAAAAGAAACTAACAAAATACCAACAGTCTAACATAAGCAAAATTAAACAAACAAACAAAATACAACTTACAGAAATTATTAGAAAGGTTACAGTTCAGAAAATATTTTTGCCGTCAAACATCAAAGCCAGAGCAGCTTACAAAAAAAGAAAATGTCGTCATCATCGTCTGACAATAGTGATACAGATTTCAATATGAGAAAGACGTTATGAATCTTGATTAAACCGGTGAACCAATCACCTGTGTAATCAAGATTCATACTGCAAATTACGGTTATTTCAAAAGTTACAAGAGCTGCGGTTCTATGATGAAAAGTTTCATTAATATCATCGAATATATCAAATATACATATAAAAAGTGTTCGGTATTGCGACCGACTTGAAGTTATATATTTATGAAGTTGTCTGCGTGGGTCTTTGTTAACAGACACTTTTTTATGTTTTGTTCTTTTAATGAACTTATATCCCAAAATTTGGCCGCTATGCAAGAAAAAACAACCACGGAATGAACAAACTAAAGTCGCTTTGAGCGAGTTATTAATAACCATGATAGTTTTAAATATTTTATTAAGTATATTTGTATAACATTTTGTCACATTTCAATTACGGATTATACTTAGTACTTTGCCGATACTTAATATTTTCTATTAGCTCCAATACCCCTCTTTGAAAGCTCAATTGTTGTTGCTGTGACATTGAAGTCACGTGGGGAACCAGACTTAGAAGAAACATCTCACACGGGTCTTTCTGTTGCGTCTCTGGTTTTTCTTGATTCCCTACTTTCTTTTTTTTTAATGTGTAATCACATGTATCTTCCTCGCTTATATGTTTCCGAGATCCTGTTTGAGGAGTCTTTATTGAAAGACTTGAAGAGTGTGGACTGGATATGGAGGAACTAGCTGCATGAGCTTCATAGATGAGTGAATCTTCATCGGTAGATGTATCAAGTTCATTATTTGAAGTATTTTCGATCTTAATTTGATATTCTGAATCTATGTCTCGGTCGTCTTGTACGCGTATGGGTATATTACCGTCTTCAGGTCGTTTTTTTACAAAAGGGTTTAGAAAGAGCAAGTATGGGGCTAAATAGTATTCCTTTTTGGTCCCACTAACAGATCCAGTTTTCGTTTTTGTGTTCAGAGATCGAATGTAGGCTGATCGTATAGATTTCCATTTTGATCTACAATCTACGCCTGAAACAAAATCAAACTTTGATTACAGGCCTTCACTGGTTACAGGTAGGTACTTGGCTATATCAATGTCATTATATAAGGCAAAAATTATCAATAAATAAATGTATATATTTACAAACATTAATGTACATCTATTATCTATTTAAATTTCTATTTCTATTATAAATTCAAACGAACTGTCAAATCCGAAATGTCTTTAAATATATGCTTTGTAAAAAGACTTATTACAAAATATCAGACTATCTAGACGTTAAAAAGGCTTGGGACGAGTTTTGCTCCTACTCAAAAACTAACAATCTAAGAAGGTAGAGGTTTCTGGGTCGCTTCTCTGCTTTACCTCAAAAAGATTGAAGTGACCAAAAAATCAAAGAGATCACTTTATTTCCTAGTTTTAATTATGCAATTTGAAATGTGCGACGTGTCCAAGAGTCCTGGTTAGGTCTTAAGGAAAAAAAGCGCTTTGATGTTTCATGTATAGCGCTCATTAGATGAGGCCTATGGCCCGCTGTGAACTTATATAGAGTCATACCATGTCACGACTGTGTAAACCTGTTGGAACGGAAAAAAATTAGCGAGACCGTACTCCATGCTTTAATGTGCGCTAGGTACAATTACCTCGCTACATGGGTACCTACTACATGTAGAATAACTATAGTAGTACCTACTAACGCTTTACCTACTAAGTACCTATACCGTGCCACGTGTACCTAGCGACCGAACAAATATATCGATCGAGGTATCAAACACCGAAGCCAAAGTTGTGGAGTTATAATGCTAACTTCATAAAACCATACGGATTGATGCTACCTATGGCAACACACACACACGCCTATCTAAAAAGATGCAAGTATTGCTAAGGTATATATTTACCCTTTTCATCGAATTTCTTGCCGACCTTGATCCAGACTTTCTCCGTAATCCGTTTGTTGTTATAATCAGAGTGCCGATGGTTGTATAATTCCGGGTTATTTTCAATCTCTGCGATGAACTGAACGTAAAATTCTATGCTGTCTTTCATTTTTGGTTATCCACCGAAGCAGATTATGCAGTCGTGCTCGAACTTGATTCGTGTAGTAGCGCGGCGAACGCCTAGCCACATACTGCGAGCGATACAAATGTGTCCTTGGTGTGCGTGACTGCGCAGAAGGTATTTACGCAGCGGGGCAAGGGGATAATGGGGATATATGTGTCATGTTTGACGACAACGACGCACGGCACGGACCCGTTGGGAAAGGAAATATTAGTTACTAGCGGACCTTCCCGGCTTCGCACGGTTTTAGTAAGGATCCCTAACTTTTTGAAAATATAATATAGCCTATGTTCACCGGGGATAGTGTAGCTTCCCAACGGTGGTGAAATATTTTTTCAAATCGGTCCAGTATTTTCGGAGCCTATTCATTACAAACAAACAAAAAATCAAACCTTTCCTCTTTATAATATTAGTATTGATTTTAAAATGTCGTGGACCCTGGTAAACGATGTATGAGCTATGTGTATGTATTATATTATCTGTGGCTATGTATAACTTTTTTGAAAACAATAGAGTCGTGGACCTTTGGGAATAAGCCGACTCGAGGGCCGGTCCGCGTTGAATGTCCGCCTGCGACGCAAGAGGTTGCGGGTTCGATTCCTAGCACAAATGTTTGTACGATCAACGCAAATATTTTTTCCGGGTGTTCTGGGTATTTTCTATTTATAATAAAAATGCTACCTGTGTAATATTTTGTACCTATTAAGAATATCAGTTATCTAGTACACATAATAGAAGCTCTGCTCAGCTTGGGACATAGGGACATAGTGATGCTGTGTGGATTGTCCCTTCCCTATTAGCCGCGCACATAGGGAAAGACCAGTTTTTCTTACACTTGGGACTCTACTACCACGCTACATTATGTAAAGTTTAAATCCCTACTACTTAAGTTTTTCTGTATTTTTTTGTGTTTTCCTTTATTTGTAACTATTTATATTGTGTGGGGCTATAAATAAATTCTTTATTCATTATTTATTTATTAATTAGGGTGCAACAATAATTGTCGTAACTATATGTACCTCATATAATGTCGTGTTTTTTTTATTATGTATAAATTCTAGTAATACATGGAATTCAAAGGGTTAAAATACATATCAAAGAGTTAAAATACATATCAAAGGGTTAAAATACATATCAAAGGGTTAAAATACATATCAAATTTCATAAGCTCACTCAAACTTAAAGTCTAATGCTTATATGTTTAACTTTTTGTGAATGCTATTTTTGACTGTTTTAATCTCTAAAAATTTATTTTGTCCTATTTTTGACTTACCTATATTTTCATTCTTAATTTTATGTTGACTCTTCAATAATTTGAATTTATAATTGACATTATTGATTATTTGATTTTATTTTAACTGGATTTATAACATGTGTTCTTTACTTTTATATTCTCTCCACCTCTGTAATTAGTATAATTGGCCTAAGATAGATAGATAGAAAGATAGAAAATTCTTTATTGCACTTGAACTATAAACTATGTACAGTAATAACTTAAAAATTAAGTACAATTGGCGGTCTTATCGCTCAAGAGCGATCTCTACCAGACAACCATGGATGGATAGGATCGTGGACAGTACCAGGGGATCTGTGTGCTTGTAAGTTCTGGGATATTATAAATAAAATACTTATAGTACTTACATAGAAATATACTACATATATATCATAAAACTAGTTGTTGGATGTGCGCGAGCTGCAAGCAGCTCGCGAGGGTTGTGTATAGGTATTGTGTTTTTTTTTTCATTGTATTCCCCTTGTCGTAACCTACACCTTGTATTATTTTGTTTGAAATCGATAGCCATGAGAAAATTTTGCGATGAAAAAATGTCAGCCATCTTGGATTTGGAAATGGACATCTTTTTCGTAATCTACGAGTTTGAGTTTTCGAAAATGATACCCATATTATGTGGGTGCTCGTCTCAAGGCGAGTATAAACTGCAATATAGAGATGTAGGCCATCTTGAATTTGGAAATGGAAATTTTTTTCGTAGTCGACGTATGCGAGTTGATCGAAAACGATATCTATATTAGTGGGTGTGCCTTCACACAGCGCGGCTCGCTTCGCTCGCCTTGCTGTATGGCGGTGGTCGCATTGACGCACGACTCTGCTCCTGCTGCCACACAGCAAGGCTCGCTTCGCTCGCCTTGCTGTGCGACAGCTGTCGCATCAGGTCAGGAAGCGCGGCTCGCTTCGCTCGCCTTGCTGTGTGACGATGGTCGCAATTCGATCGCATTGTGGCTCGCTTCGCTCGCCACAATGCTACCCTGGGTTAAGGGTGAGGGGGTCTTGGGGGGTCACAGCACGGCTCGCTTCGCTCGCCGTGCTGTTCCCCTTGGTCGCATCGGATTCGAAATCCTCACCCCCAAGTTAGTCAAAAACGATACCCATATCAGATTTTTTGGTTGGGGGAGGGGGTACAGGGGGGTTGGGGGCGTGGGGGGTCACGGCACGGCTCGCTTCGCTCACCATGCCGTTCCCCTTGGTCGCATTGCGGCTCGCTTCGCTCGCCGCAATGCTCCCCCGGGTTATAGTTGAGGGGATCTTGGGGGGTCATTGGGGGGTCACAGCACGGCTCGCTTCGCTCGCCGTGCTGTTCCCCTTGGTCGCATCGGATTCGAAATCCTCACCCCCAAGTTAGTCAAAAACGATACCCATATCAGATTTTTTGGTTGGGGGAGGGGGTACAGGGGGGCTGGGGGCGTGGGGGGTCACGGCACGGCTCGCTTCGCTCACCGTGCCGTTCCCCTTGGTCGCATTGCGGCTCGCTTCGCTCGCCGCAATGCTCCCCTGGGTTATAGTTGAGGGGGTCTCGGGGGGTCATTGGGGGGTCACAGCACGGCTCGCTTCGCTCGCCGTGCTGTTCCCCTTGGTCGTATCGAATTCGAAATCCTCACCCGCAGGTTAGTCAAAAACGATACCCATATCAGATTTTTTGGTTGGGGTAGGGGGTACAGGGGGCTGGGGGCGTGGGGGGTCACGGCACGGCTCGCTTCGCTCACCGTGCCGTTCCCCTTGGTCGCATTGCGGCTCGCTTCGCTCGCCGCAATGCTCCCCTGGGTTATAGTTGAGGGGGTCTTGGGGGGTCATTGGGGGGTCACAGCACGGCTCGCTTCGCTCGCCGTGCTGTTCCCCTTGGTCGCATCGGATTCGAAATCCTCACCCCCAAGTTAGTCAAAAACGATACCCATATCAGATTTTTTGGTTGGGGGAGGGGGTACAGGGGGGCTGGGGGCGTGGGGGGTCACGGCACGGCTCGCTTCGCTCACCGTGCCGTTCCCCTTGGTTGCATTGCGGCTCGCTTCGCTCGCCGCAATGCTCCCCCGGGTTATTGTTGAGGGGGTCTTGGGGGGTCATTGGGGGGTCACAGCATGGCTCGCTTCGCTCGCCGTGCTGTTCCCCTTGGTCGCATCGGATTCGAAATCCTCGACCCCAAGTTAGTCAAAAACGATACCCATATCAGATTTTTTGGTTGGGGGAGGGGGTACAGGGGGGCTGGGGGCGTGGGGGGTCACGGCACGGCTCGATTCGCTCACCGTGCCGTTCCCCTTGGTCGCATTGCGGCTCGCTTCGCTCGCCGCAATGCTCCCCCGGGTTATAGTTGAGGGGGACTTGGGGGGTCACAGCACGGCTCGCTTCGCTCGCCGTGCTGTTCCCCTTGGTCGTATCGAATTCGAAATCCTCACCCCCAGGTTAGTCAAAAACGATACCCATATCAGATTTTTTGGTTGGGGGAGGGGGTACAGGGGGGCTGGGGACGTGGGGGGTCACGGCACGGCTCGCTTCGCTCACCGTGCCGTTCCCCTTGGTCGCATTGCGTCTCGCTTCGCTCGCCGCAATGCTCCCCCGGGTTATTGTTGAGGGGGTCTTGGGGGGTCATTGGGGGGTCACAGCACGGCTCGCTTCGCTCGCCGTGCTGTTCCCCTTGGTCGCATCGGATTCGAAATCCTCGACCCCAAGTTAGTCAAAAACGATACCCATATCAGATTTTTTGGTTGGGGGAGGGGGGGTACAGGGGGGCGTGGAGGGTCACGGCACGGCTCGCTTCGCTCACCGTGCCGTTCCCCTTGGTCGCATTGCGGCTCGCTTCGCTCGCCGCAATGCTCCCCCGGGTTATAGTTGAGGGGGACTTGGGGGGTCATTGGGGGGTCACAGCACGGCTCGCTTCGCTCGCCGTGCTGTTCCCCTTGGTCGTATCGAATTCGAAATCCTCACCCCCAGGTTAGTCAAAAACGATACCCATATCAGATTTTTTGGTTGGGGGAGGGGGTACAGGGGGGCTGGGGACGTGGGGGGTCACGGCACGGCTCGCTTCGCTCACCGTGCCGTTCCCCTTGGTCGCATTGCGGCTCGCTTCGCTCGCCGCAATGCTCCCCCGGGTTATAGTTGAGGGGGTCTTGGGGGGTCTTGGGGGGTCACAGCACGGCTCGCTTCGCTCGCCGTGCTGTTCCCCCCGGTCGCATCGCGGCTCGCTTCGCTCGCCGCGATCCACCCGAAAAAAAAGGTCAAAAATAGGCCAATTTTCGGTTTTTCCTAAAAAAAGGGGGTCTGGGGGGCAAAAGGGGGCAAAAAATTCTTCCAAGTCAATCCGTTTAGGAGATGGAAAGGGGGGGCAAAAAAGGGGGTTAAAGGGGGGGTCCAATTTTTTTTTCTTCCAAAACGAAGAGTAACCCTCTATACGACCCCGCAATCAGAACCCCTCTATCGCGACGGCATCTGGTAGCACACTCAAAAGGGGGGTCCTGGGGGCAGGGGGGGGGCAAAATATTCTATGCAATCAAAATCACTCGTCCCCCTCTATACAACCCCCATAAAAAAATTGAGCAATATGGCTCTACGTAGGAGCCCCCCCTGAGGGGGGGTCTTGGGGGGGCAAATGTCAAAAAGTCGGAATTTTCCCTAGGAGACTTTTAGCTCCTTTAAACGATTCTGTAAAAAAAAACATACCTTTCCATCCACCATCAAGGAGAACAATTATGTCAATCAGTCAGTGAATCAGTGAGTGAGTGGTAATCCAGCTATATATATTATAACTAGTTGTTAGGTGTGCGCGAGCTGCAAGCAGCTCGCGGCGGTTATGTGTAACAGTAATTTTTTATTAAGACTTCTTTTTCGTACCTTTGATTATTTTGTTTGAAATCGATAGCCATGAGAAAATTTTGCGATGAAAAAATGTTAGCCATCTTTGATTTGGAAATGGACATCTTTTTCGTAATCTACGTATGCGAGTTATTCGAAAACGATACCCATATTATGTGGGTGCTCGTCTTAAGGCGAGTATAAACTGCGATATAGAGATGTCAGCCATCTTGAATTTGGAAATGGACATTTTTTTCGTAGTCGACGTATGCGAGTTGATCGAAAACGATATCTATATTATTGGGTGTGCCATCACACAGCGCGGCTCGCTTCGCTCGCCTTGCTGTATGGCGGTGGTCGCATTGATAACGACTCTGCTCCTGCTGCCACACAGCAAGGCTCGCTTCGCTCGCCTTGCTGAGCGACAGCTGTCGCATCAGGTCAGGAAGCGCGGCTCGCTTCGCTCGCCTTGCTGTGTAACAATGGTCGCAATTCGTACGCATTGTGGCTCGCTTCGCTCGCCACAATGCTACCCTGGGATAAGGGTGAGGGGGTCTTGGGGGGTCATTGGGGGGTCACAGCACGGCTCGCTTCGCTCGCCGTGCTGTTCCCCTTGGTCGCATCGAATTCGAAATCCTCACCCCCAAGTTAGTCAAAAACGATACCCATATCAGATTTTTTGGTTGGGGGAGGGGGTACAGGGGGGCTGGGGACGTGGAGGGTCACGGCACGGCTCGCTTCGCTCACCGTGCCGTTCCCCTTGGTCGCATTGCGGCTCGCTTCGCTCGCCGCAATGCTCCCCCGGGTTATAGTTGAGGGGGTCTTGGGGGGTCATTGGGGGGTAACAGCACGGCTCGCTTCGCTCGCCGTGCTGTTCCCCTTGGTCGTATCGAATTCGAAATCCTCACCCCCAGGTTAGTCAAAAACGATACCCATATCAGATTTTTTGGTTGGGGGAGGGGGTACAGGGGGGCTGGGGACGTGGGGGGTCACGGCACGGCTCGCTTCGCTCACCGTGCCGTTCCCCTTGGTCGCATTGTGGCTCGCTTCGCTCACCGCAATGCTCCCCCGGGTTATTGTTGAGGGGGTCTTGGGGGGTCACAGCACGGCGAGCGAAGCGAGCCGTGCTGTTCCCCTTGGTCGCATCGGATTCGAAATCCTCGACCCCAAGTTAGTCAAAAACGATACCCATATCAGATTTTTTGGTTGGGGGAGGGGGTACAGGGGGGCTGGGGGCGTGGGGCTTGGTCGCATTGCGGCTCGCTTCGCTCGCCGCAATGCTCCCCCGGGTTAAAGTTGAGGGGGACTTGGGGGGTCATTGGGGGGTCACAGCACGGCTCGCTTCGCTCGCCGTGCTGTTCCCCTTGGTCGTATCGAATTCGAAATCCTCACCCCCAGGTTAGTCAAAAACGATACCCATATCAGATTTTTTGGTTGGGGGAGGGGGTACAGGGGGGCTGGGGACGTGGGGGGTCACGGCACGGCTCGCTTCGCTCACCGTGCCGTTCCCCTTGGTCGCATTGCGGCTCGCTTCGCTCACCGCAATGCTCCCCCGGGTTATTGTTGAGGGGGTCTTGGGGGGTCACAGCACGGCGAGCGAAGCGAGCCGTGCTGTTCCCCTTGGTCGCATCGGATTCGAAATCCTCGACCCCAAGTTAGTCAAAAACGATACCCATATCAGATTTTTTGGTTGGGGGAGGGGGTACGGGGAGGGGGTTCCCCTTGGTCGCATCGGATTCGAAATCCTCGACCCCAAGTTAGTCAAAAACGATACCCATATCAGATTTTTTGGTTGGGGGAGGGGGTACAGGGGGGCTGGGGGCGTGGGGCTTGGTCGCATTGCGGCTCGCTTCGCTCGCCGCAATGCTCCCCCGGGTTAAAGTTGAGGGGGACTTGGGGGGTCATTGGGGGGTCACAGCACGGCTCGCTTCGCTCGCCGTGCTGTTCCCCTTGGTCGCATCGGATTCGAAATCCTCGACCCCAAGTTAGTCAAAAACGATACCCATATCAGATTTTTTGGTTGGGGGAGGGGGTACAGGGGGGCTGGGGGCGTGGGGCTTGGTCGCATTGCGGCTCGCTTCGCTCGCCGCAATGCTCCCCCGGGTTAAAGTTGAGGGGGACTTGGGGGGTCATTGGGGGGTCACAGCACGGCTCGCTTCGCTCGCCGTGCTGTTCCCCTTGGTCGTATCGAATTCGAAATCCTCACCCCCAGGTTAGTCAAAAACGATACCCATATCAGATTTTTTGGTTGGGGGAGGGGGTACAGGGGGGCTGGGGACGTGGGGGGTCACGGCACGGCTCGCTTCGCTCACCGTGCCGTTCCCCTTGGTCGCATTGCGGCTCGCTTCGCTCGCCGCAATGCTCCCCCGGGTTATAGTTGAGGGGGTCTTGGGGGGTCTTGGGGGGTCACAGCACGGCTCGCTTCGCTCGCCGTGCTGTTCCCCCCGGTCCCCGTCTCTGTGTGTCATCCCCGGTGCGGATCCACCCGAAAAAAAAGGTCAAAAATAGGCCAATTTTCGGTTTTTCCTAAAAAAAGGGGGTCTGGGGGGCAAAAGGGGGCAATTTTTTTTTGTCATTCAAAACCATTTGTCCTCCTCTACAAGACTGTGAAAAAAAAATTCTTCCAAGTCTATCCGTTTTGGAGATGGAAAGGGGGGGCAAAAAAGGGGATTAAAGGGGGGGTCCAATTTTTTTTTCTTCCAAAACGAAGAGTAACCCTCTATACGACCCCGCAATCAGAACCCCTCTATCGCGACGGCATCTGGTAGCACACTCAAAAGGGGGTCCTGGGGGCAGGGGGGGGGGCAAAATTTTCTATGCAATCAAAATCACTTGTCCCCCTCTATACAACCCCCATAAAAAAATTAAGCAATATGGCTCCACGTAGGACCCCCCCCTGAGGGGGGGGTCTTGGGGGGGCAAATCTCAAAAAGTCGGAATTTTCCCTAGGAGACTTTTACCTCCCCTATACGATACCGTAAAAAAAAACATACCTTCCCATCCACCATCAAGGCGAACAATTATGTCAATAAGTCAGTCAATCAGTCAGTCAGTCAGTCAGTGAGTGGTAATCTAGCTTTATATATTATAACTAGTTGTTAGGTGTGCGCGAGCTGCAAGCAGCTCGCGGCGGTTATGTGTAACAGTAATTTTTTATTAAGACTTCTTTTTCGTACTTTTGATTATTTTGTTTGAAATCGTCATGAGAAAATTTGGCGATGAAAAAATGTTAGCCATCTTTGATTTGGAAATGGACATCTTTTTCGTAATCTACGTATGCGAGTTATTCGAAAACGATACCCATATTATGTGGGTGCTCGTCTTAAGGCGAGTATAAACTGCGATATAGAGATGTCAGCCATCTTGAATTTGGAAATGGAAATTTTTTTCGTAGTCGACGTATGCGAGTTGATCGAAAACGATATCTATATTAGTGGGTGTGCCATCACACAGCGCGGCTCGCTTCGCTCGCCTTGCTGTATGGCGGTGGTCGCATTGACGCACGACTCTGCTCCTGCTGCCACACAGCAAGGCTCGCTTCGCTCACCTTGCTGTGCGACAGCTGTCGCATCAGGTCAGGAAGCGCGGCTCGCTTCGCTCGCCTTGCTGTGTGACGATGGTCGCAATTCGATCGCCTGACACAATGCTACAATGGGTTAAGGGTGAGGGGGTCTTGGGGGAGTTACCCGCGGTCATATCGCGGCTCGCTTCGCTCGCCGCAATGCTCCCCCGGGTTATAGTTGAGGGGGTCTTGGGGGGTCATTGGGGGGTCACAGGACGGCTCGCTTCGCTCGCCGTACTGTTCCCCTTGGTCGCATCGAATTCGAAATCCTCACCCCCAAGTTAGTCAAAAAGATACCCATATCAGATTTTTTGGTTGGGGGAGGGGGTACAGGGGGGCTGGGGACGTGGGGGGGGGGGGGTCACGGCACGGCTCGCTTCGCTCACCGTGCCGTTCCCCTTGGTCGCATCGAATTCGAAATCCTCACCCCCAAGTTAGTCAAAAACGATACCCATATCAGATTTTTTGGTTGTGGGAGGGGGTACAGGGGGGCTGGGGACGTGGGGGGTCACGGCACGGCTCGCTTCGCTCACCGTGCCGTTCCCCTTGGTCGCATTGCGGCTCGCTTCGCTCGCCGCAATGCTCCCCCGGGTTATAGTTGAGGGGGTCTTGGGGGGTCATTGGGGGGTCACAGCACGGCTCGCTTCGCTCGCCGTGCTGTTCCCCTTGGTCGTATCGAATTCGAAATCCTCACCCCCAAGTTAGTCAAAAACGATACCCATATCAGATTTTTTGGTTGGGGGAGGGGGTACAGGGGGGCTGGAGGCGTGGGGGGTCACGGCACGGCTCGCTTCGCTCACCGTGCCGTTCCCCTTGGTCGCATCGAATTCGAAATCCTCACCCCCAAGTTAGTCAAAAACGATACCCATATCAGATTTTTTGGTTGGGGGAGGGGGTACAGGGGGGGGGTGGGGTATGGGGGAGTCACGGCACGGCTCGCTTCGCTCACCGTGCCGTTCCCCTTGGTCGCATCGCGGCTCGCTTCGCTCGCCGCAATGCTCCCCCGGG
The DNA here is from genome assembly GCA_943735965.1 of Eupithecia abbreviata. Classification (NCBI taxonomy): domain Eukaryota; kingdom Metazoa; phylum Arthropoda; class Insecta; order Lepidoptera; family Geometridae; genus Eupithecia; species Eupithecia abbreviata. The sequence goes on from OX030995.1 coordinate 1,732,000, forward strand.
TTATAGTTGAGGGGGTCTTGGGGGGTCTTGGGGGGTCATTGGGGGGTCATTGGGAGGTCACAGCACGGCTCGCTTCGCTCGCCGTGCTGTTCCCCGCGGTCGCACCGAAAAAAAAGGTCAAATATAGGCCAATATTCGGTTTTTCCTAAAAAAAGGGGGTCTGGGGGGCAAAAGGGGGCAATTTTTTTTTGTCGTTCGAAACCATTTTTTCTCCTCTACAAGACTGTGAAAAAAAAATTCTTCCAAACCTATCCGTTTTGGAGATGGAAAGGGGGGGCAAAAAAGGGGGTCAAAGGGGGGGTTCCAATTTTTTTTCTTCCAAAACGAAGAGAAACCCTCTATACGACCCCGCAATCAGAACCTCTCTATGGCGACGGCATCTGGTAGCACACTCAAAAGGGGGGTCCTGGGGGCAGGGGGGGGGCAAAATTTTCTATGCAATCAAAATCACTTGTCTCCCTCTATACAACCCCCATAAAAAAATTGAGCAATATGGCTCTACGTAGGAGCCCCCCCACTGGGGGGGGTCTTGGGGGGGCAAATGTCAAAAAGTCGGAATTTTCCCTAGGAGACTTTTACCTCCCCTATACGATTCCGTAAAAAAAAACATACCTTCCCATCCACCATCAAGGCGAACAATTATGTCAATCAGTCAGTGAATCAGTGAATCAGTGAGTGGTAATTTAGCTTTATACTATAGTAGAACTAGTTGTTGGATGTGCGCGAGCTGCAAGCAGCTCGCGAGGGTTGTGTATAGGTATTGTGTTTTTTTTTTCATTGTATTCCCCTTGTCGTAACCTACACCTTGTATTATTTTGTTTGAAATCGATAGCCATGAGAAAATTTTGCGATGAAAAAATGTCAGCCATCTTGGATTTGGAAATGGACATCTTTTTCGTAATCTACGAGTTTGAGTTTTCGAAAATGATACCCATATTATGTGGGTGCTCGTCTCAAGGCGAGTATAAACTGCAATATAGAGATGTCAGCCATCTTGAATTTGGAAATGGAAATTTTTTTCGTAGTCGACGTATGCGAGTTGATCGAAAACGATATCTATATTAGTGGGTGTGCCTTCACACAGCGCGGCTCGCTTCGCTCGCCTTGCTGTATGGCGGTGGTCGCATTGACGCACGACTCTGCTCCTGCTGCCACACAGCAAGGCTCGCTTCGCTCGCCTTGCTGTGCGACAGCTGTCGCATCAGGTCAGGAAGCGCGGCTCGCTTCGCTCGCCTTGCTGTGTGACGATGGTCGCAATTCGATCGCATTGTGGCTCGCTTCGCTCGCCACAATGCTACCCTGGGTTAAGGGTGAGGGGGTCTTGGGGGGTCACAGCACGGCTCGCTTCGCTCGCCGTGCTGTTCCCCTTGGTCGCATCGGATTCGAAATCCTCACCCCCAAGTTAGTCAAAAACGATACCCATATCAGATTTTTTGGTTGGGGGAGGGGGTACAGGGGGGCTGGGGGCGTGGGGGGTCACGGCACGGCTCGCTTCGCTCACCATGCCGTTCCCCTTGGTCGCATTGCGGCTCGCTTCGCTCGCCGCAATGCTCCCCCGGGTTATAGTTGAGAGGATCTTGGGGGGTCATTGGGGGGTCACAGCACGGCTCGCTTCGCTCGCCGTGCTGTTCCCCTTGGTCGCATCGGATTCGAAATCCTCACCCCCAAGTTAGTCAAAAACGATACCCATATCAGATTTTTTGGTTGGGGGAGGGGGTACAGGGGGGCTGGGGGCGTGGGGGGTCACGGCACGGCTCGCTTCGCTCACCGTGCCGTTCCCCTTGGTCGCATTGCGGCTCGCTTCGCTCGCCGCAATGCTCCCCTGGGTTATAGTTGAGTGGGTCTTGGGGGGTCATTGGGGGGTCACAGCACGGCTCGCTTCGCTCGCCGTGCTGTTCCCCTTGGTCGTATCGAATTCGAAATCCTCACCCCCAGGTTAGTCAAAAACGATACCCATATCAGATTTTTTGGTTGGGGGAGGGGGTACAGGGGGCTGGGGGCGTGGGGGGTCACGGCACGGCTCGCTTCGCTCACCGTGCCGTTCCCCTTGGTCGCATTGCGGCTCGCTTCGCTCGCCGCAATGCTCCCCCGGGTTATAGTTGAGGGGGTCTTGGGGGGTCATTGGGGGGTCACAGCACGGCTCGCTTCGCTCGCCGTGCTGTTCCCCTTGGTCGCATCGGATTCGAAATCCTCACCCCCAAGTTAGTCAAAAACGATACCCATATCAGATTTTTTGATTGGGGGAGGGGGTACGGGGTGGGGTATGGGGGAGTCACGGCACGGCTCGCTTCGCTCACCGTGCCGTTCCCCTTGGTCGCATTGCGGCTCGCTTCGCTCGCCGCAATGCTCCCCCGGGTTATAGTTGAGGGGGTCTCGGGGGGTCATGGGGTGGGGTCACAGCACAGCTCGCTTCGCTCGCCGTGCTGTTCCCCGCGGTCGCATCGCGGCTCGCTTCGCTCGCCGCGATGCTCCACCCGAAAAAAAAGGTCAAAAATAGGCCAATTTTCGGTTTTTCCTAAAAAAAGGGGGTCTGGGGGGCAAAAGGGGGCAATTTTTTTTTGTCATTCAAAACCACTTGTCCTCCTCTACAAGACTGTGAAAAAAAAACTCTTCCAAGTCTATCCGTTTAGGAGATGGAAAGGGGGGGCAAAAAAGGGGGTTAAAGGGGGGGTCCAATTTTTTTTTGTTCCAAAACGAAGAAAAACCCTCTATACGACCCCGCAATCAGAACCCCTCTATCGCGACGCATCTGGTAGCACACTCAAAAGGGGGGTCCTGGGGGCAGGGGGGGGGCAAAATTTTCTATGCAATCAAAATCACTGGTCTCCCTCTATACAACCCCCATAAAAAAATTAAGAAATATGGCTCCACGTAGGAGCCCCCCCTGAGGGGGGGGTCTTGGGGGGGCAAATCTCAAAAAGTCGGAATTTTCCCTAGGAGACTTTTACCTCCCCTATACGATACCGTAAAAAAAAACATACCTTCCCATCCACCATCAAGGCGAACAATTATGTCAATAAGTCAGTCAGTCAGTGAGTGGTAATCTAGCTTTATACTATAGTAGAATATACATATACTACTTATAATCATAGAATCTCAGGTCGTTCTGATTACATTAAATATTATTTATTTAATGTAATCAGAACGACCTTAGATGTTTATAATTTATAATTACTAATACAAACATTTAATCAAAACTAAACAACAACTAAACAAATATTTTATGCGTTCTGTATTAGGTACAGTCAGCTACATTACAAACTTCAGGCTTAAGTATGTCGTACGTCAATAATATAAAGGGAAATAATATGTCCGTACCTATGAAAGAAAGTAATAAATGCCTATTTTTAGTATCTGTCCGATTGATTCCTCTAACTTGAGCATCAAAGAAAACTAATCGAACAAGAACTTGGTTGTTAGATCGATATAGCCGTTGTCATGACAACGAATGCGATTTACCTCTAAACTCAGTAGTTCTTCTAATTTTACAGCGATAAGTTCAAAAGGGCACAATATTTTGTGAAATTTTATTACATCTTTAATTCTTTTTTAAACAAATTAAGTGATAATTATTGGTGTGTGCTTTTAATCCAAAATGCAACGAGTGACTGCGGAGAATTTATTGATTTAACGCTATTATAACAAAGGACAGAAAAAATATATCTAAATTAGTCAAAAAATTGTGCAACAGGCAGCAATTTATTCCAGGCAACCTATGGATAAATAGTTCTTTTATTTCTTAAATAATTGAAATATTTTAGGCATTGAAGACGGAAATAACTTAGATGTCATTGTTTTTTTTCTGCGGGTGTGACAAGAAATCAACTTAGCTACCATTATATAAAAAAATACAGAACATAATCATAGTGACCAATAACATTATCAACAACGTAAATAATAATTAAATAGTACATACCTACAAATCATAGTAAAGTTAGATTTTAATTTTTCAATACAAATACAATTTTTTTTATTAGAAACAAGAAACTTATGGTATAAGGTACAATTATGGACTACCGCAAAAGTTTAGAAACTGTGTAGTAGGTATACGACTAACATATATACATATAAATAAACCTTAAATTACCAGCAACACTGACAAAATCGGTCTCCATCATACAGCATGTGCTATGGTAGAACCTGGTAGAACAGATCATACCATAGCGCTGGTCTTCCGTGCAGACCGTGGTTCGTAAGGTCACACACACTAACAAAGAAAAAAAAAAGTATGTAATAACAAAAACTAAATCTAAGATTTGTTTAGTTAGGTATATATTTACATTGTCATTACAGTGCAGCACCAAAGCGACAAAAAATAAGAAAAATTAAATATAAAATATACTAAAAACTAACTATTTAGCATTCATAAAAATACACCAACACGCTACTAACTATAACTTAAATACCTACTAACATTTTACGTATTTCTATATGTCGTATCCAAAATGTTTATAACCTCTGAATTTAAGGAGATAGTGTGATTAGGTGGCGTATAAAAGAGGAGATCTATGCCCACAAGTGGGTGTCAAAGGCTGAGCTAATAATGATAATATTTAGCTCCCTAAGATCATCATTATTATAATATCTCTGTTTACAATTAGAGTGCTATATCACTTAAGAAATTATTTACACACAAATATATGCTCAAGTGCAGTGTTTTATCAGTAACTTCCTATCGCCCATTGAATGACTGGCTGAGCACTTTATAATGGTGTTTTGTTATAAAATAATAACAGGATCCCCGAGGAGAAGCGGCAGCGCGTCGCCGAGTAGACGGTCTTCTTCAAGAAAACTCAGCAGCAATAATGGTGGGCATTCATCATTTCTATTGTACCTACCGAAAAAGAAAGACTTGGTAGCTACTATCTTAATTTTTTTTTATATTTTTTTTATTACCGTCTTCTCCAGTATTGCCTTTTTTCCAAAGTCAAAATATCAGGAGCCAATCGCAATGTATGAATGGTATAAATAACTTTCGTAGTTTGACAAATATAATTCATTATATAATTAGTTGGTGTTCTTCAAACACAACGTATGGTCCGGGAGCTAGGTACAAATTTGGTCAATTATTTCCTCCCGAGCGAAAATTCGTAAAATGCATCAGGGATAATATTATAAATACCTACTCGTGACCGTCAGCTGCGACTCCGTGGGTGGGTTGGGCAGTGGCAGCGATAACGACATTATTCCCATGGAATACGTAGGTACAAATCAGAAATTAAAATTTGCATATTCCAGAATTCGATTTCAATTACGAAGTTTTGCTTGGGAGGGCCTTATGAAAATATGTGACTAGTTCGTAGTTAACCCACTAACATTGATTCAATTATGATATCATGTCTCTATTTTCCAGTGTCAAGTTCATTCTCCCAGCTCATGCGTTCCATCGACTATGAGAACATCAGCGTCATCGACTCCATCCCGGAGCGGGAATGGAAGCTGCTGTCTGCGCTGTCGAGGAAGAGAGAAGATGATATAGAGAGAGAGAAACTCGTCGACCAGTTCCACAAGATGTGGGAGAAGGAGAGAGTAGACAGGGAAATTGTGAGTGAATTCTTTAAATAACGTTTTTTTTTTTATATACATATAAGCCTGAATTGTCCCATTGCTGGGCAAAAGCACAAATTATTATTATCAAGCTTAATTAACACTTTGACTCCGTTTTTTTTCGACGACTGCGATCTTTTTTTTTACCTAAAAAATTCGTGCTGCCGCTCTACACAGCGGTTGTGTTGCGCCGCACATGCGTTTCGTTCGAAAAAGATTACAGCTCTGCTGAGTCACAAAGATCTGTATTTTCTCAGCCGCTGCGCTAGTGTGGATTTACGCATATTAGTCACTTGTAGAAAACTCATACCGTGCGTTTTCAGCACTCAAAGTGTTAAATGTTTATTAACTAGATGCGGCCCACGGCTTCGCCCGTGTGGAAATCTATATGTCAAACGGTTTATAAACCTTCCTCTTGAATCACTCTATATATAAAAAAGAGGCTGTTACTTATCAAAAATATATCCATGACATGACAAAAAGTGAATATGATTCGTCCAGCACTAAGGTTTTAGGGTCGAGTAGGGATAGATTGATAGAAAACGCTTTATTATAGGTACCACACAAAATAGAAAACACTTTATTATAGGTACCACACAAAATAGAAAACACTTTATTATAGGTACCACACAAAATAGAAAACACTTTATTATAGGTACCACACAAAATAGAAAACACTTTATTATAGGTACCACACAAAATAGAAAACACTTTATTATAGGTACCACACAAAATAGAAAACACTTTATTATAGGTACCACACAAAATAGAAAACACTTTATTATAGGTACCACACAAAATAGAAAACACTTTATTATAGGTACCACACAAAATAGAAAACACTTTATTATAGGTACCACACAAAATAGAAAACACTTTATTATAGGTACCACACAAAATAGAAAACACTTTATTATAGGTACCACACAAAATAGAAAACACTTTATTATAGGTACCACACAAAATAGAAAACACTTTATTATAGGTACCACACAAAATAGAAAACACTTTATTATAGGTACCACACAAAATAGAAAACGCTTTATTATAGGTACCACACAACATAGAAAACACTTTATTATAGGTACCACACAAAATAGAAAACACTTTATTATAGGTACTACACAAAATAGAAAACACTTTATTATAGGTACCACACAAAATAGAAAACACTTTATTATAGGTACCACACAAAATAGAAAACACTTTACTATAGGTACCACACAAAATAGAAAACACTTTATTATAGGTACCACACAAAATAGAAAACACTTTATTATAGGTACCACACAAAATAGAAAACGCTTTATTATAGGTACCACACAAAATAGAAAACACTTTATTATAGGTACCACACAAAATAGAAAACACTTTATTATAGGTACCACACAAAATAGAAAACGCTTTATTATAGGTACCACACAAAATAGAAAACACTTTATGTACCACACAAAATAGAAAACGCTTTATTATAGGTACCTACCACACAAAATAGAAAACAATACACAAAAACAAATGGAGACTATAGTTAAAGGTAAATTTAAATGTATACATAAAGAAATAAATAAGGTTCTAGACAGACAGACCGCATTTCAACTGCAATCCAACCGCAAATTTGCAGTCCGATTGCAGTTGGTTTGCAGTTCTATTGCAGTCGTGTCAACTGCACGCCGACTGCAAATTAACTGAAATCCAATTGCACAGTCCGATTGCAGTTGGTTTGCAGTTCTATTGCAGTCGTGTCAACTGCACGCCGACTGCAAATTAACTGAAAACCAATTGCACAGTCCGATTGCAGTTGGTTTGCAGTTCTATTGCAGTCGTGTCAACTGCACGCCGCCGACTGCAAATTAACTGCAAATTTGCGGTTGGATTGCAGTTGAAATGCGGTCCGTCTGTCTAGAGCCTAACGTAATTACTTTATAGTATCTACTCTGTTAACCTCTACGAACCATTTTTGGTAATGAATACTTTTATTATTATTATTCTCGATTGGTTTTAATTTCCAGCATGAAGCCGAAATCAACAACGAATACAACACCTACATACACAGAAAGCGGCAGCAGGACCGCTCCCTCTACGAGCACATGCGGAAACAACGCGCGGTGGAACAGCAGCTGAGGAGACAAGAACTGATGGAGAGCATACAGAGCAAGGAGGCCCGCTGGCGGGACCAGCTCGCTAACATAGACGATATCAAGGTACAATACAATTACTCTTTAATAATAATAATAAGCCTTTATTGCTGGTAACAGAGTTGAGAATATTTCAAAAAACACAACTTCAAAACTTTAACAACTATTGATGCTCTCTGCGCTCAGTTTCCCTTCTTCTTTCCAGATTGTCTTTCGAAAAAGGCCTCCTCTACGGCTCTCCACTCGTCCTTCTCATTTTGCTTACTTCTATAATGTCCCATTAGATTTCGTTGATGGCTGTTTTCTAATTCGATAAGTTTCTCTAGTTCTTAATGATCTTGTAATAAGTGATGCTATGTGTGTGTCACAGTTGCTCATTATTGCACACCAAATAAAAACAAAAACTCAAGACAGGAAAAAAACAGAATAATGTTGTATAAGAGGCCGCCTTTTCGGTATGAGCGGCCAGGCAACCTTTGGATACCTTGCAACCTTACTACCACAATTCATAGTTATGTTTACTTATAGTTTACATGTCTCTAATGTGTAATAAGAGCCATCCGCAAACAAATGTCCTTTGGGCAACACGTGCGGGCGACGACAACCAGACATTCCATTTTGTGTTTTAACACTTTGACTGCTGAAATCACACGGTATGTGTTTTCTACAAGTGACTAATACGCGTAAATCCACACTAGCGCAGCGGCTGAGAAAATACAGATCTGTGTGACTCAGCACAGCTGTAATATTTTTCGAACGAAACGCATGTGCGGCGCAACACAGCCGCTGTGTAGAGCGGCAGCACGAATTTTTTAGGTTAAAAAAAAGATCGCAGTCGTTGAAAAAAAATCGCAGTCAAAGTGTTAAATTGTAAATAAAGTAAAATACACTTTATTATACATTTTCTCCGATTCTCCCCCTTTTCCACAGGTCACGAGAGTACTAAACAAGGCGATTGACGACGAATGCAAAGCCATAAATGCAGCTTACAGACGCTGTCGCCAGATGACCTTAGAGGAGGTACGGCGCAAAGCTGAGCTGGAAGCGGCTAAGAGCAAGGAGAAGGAAGCATTGACACGTAAGAATGCTAAGTTGAGGGAGGCAGCTCAGGTAAGAAATGACAAAGGTACATCAAAAAAAGTATTTATTTCAAGTAGTACACATTACAGCTTAAATTAGTTTCAGTTTTTATTTATTAATAACGTTTATATATTACATGTCATTTTCTAAATTCTAATTCATCATCATCATGATCATCAGCCTATAGCAGTCCACTGCTGGACATAGGCCTCCCCCAATGAGCGCCATAGCACCCTGTCTTCAGCTTGCCGCATCCAGCATCTACCTGCAGTCTTTCGCAGGTCGTCATCCCAGCTGGTCGGGGGCTACACTAAGTTAATTCTAATTAAGTTGATAATTAGAACATATCATATACATTCAGAAAAAATTAATTTAAAAAAAAATCTAATTACAAATTACTCAAAACCTTAAAAACTAATGATTGCTGGAAAGGTTAATTTTTTTTTACATTTGCTAGGACGTTTTATATTTAGATAGATAGATAGATAAATCATTTATTCGACACTGCAGCACATGATATAAGGTAGTGTACAATATTCGGATATGGGAGCTCATAGACGTGAGTGAAACGGCCGCTGGTTAGTTACACACTGTTTATTGTACCGAGATGGCGCTGGCTTGTGCAGGCACGCACACATGCGTAGGCGCCTACTATTACATACGTAACATTCCTCCCCCTAGTACAATAAATACTTACTAACTATTTAAGTACTAAAAAAACTTCTTATATGAGATAGTGGGATGATTACGCATCGATCTTGCTTGAGGAGCTGAACCTGTTTCTTCCATTGGTTTAGGTTCTTCCGAGTTCTGGCCAGCTTCTTCAGCTTCGTAAAACTCTTCTTCACCTACAGACTTATCTGCGCTCACCTCATAATGACCAGTCTCACTTGGCGAATCATTTGCTTCGTACAATTCCTTTCTCCTTCCTCTTCCTTGTTTTTCTGTCTCAACCGGTGAATTAGTAGACGTGGATGGGAGATCGGATTGTTGAATCGGCGTCGGCAGTGGCGGACAAGGTGGCGATGTCAGAGACGGCGACGCTGGTGAGGGCGGGGGCGGAGGCGATGCTGGAGGCGATGCTGGAGGTGACGGTGATGAACTCGCCGAAAACGAGGATGACAGTGGCCTATACACAGGCATATTTACATTCATTGTATCTTCTAGATCGATGGTAGTCCCTTTATATTTAACTAGCTGATTTATATGTCTCTTAACAGTCTCGGAGTTTTCTAAATTCTTTACTAAATACACAACTTTGCCTATCTTCTTGGTGATTATTCCTTTACACCATGTATACTTTAATTTGTTTACAAATTTTTTGTATAATACCACTTCATTCATCTTTAAATCTTGAATTTTATGTTCCGCTTTCTGATTAGTTTGCAAACACTGTTGATGTTGTACACGGTTAGAGACAGGTGACGAAGGTGATGATGATGATGATGATTTAGGATTCATAATGTCTAATCGTGACCTTAACTTGTGACCGTATACCATTTCAGCAGGAGACAAACCTGTAGTAGTGTGCACTGAGTTCCTATAGTCCATAAGATATCTTAATAATTTTAAATCAGTGCTACTTTTCACCATTTTAGCGCATGACAAAAGACAGGACTTGATTCCCCTTTTTACAATCTTAACAACACTTTCGGCCTGGCCGTTGCTAGGCGGGTGGTACACCGGCGACGTTACATGACTAATCCCATTAGTTGAACAAAACATTTCAAACTCGCGTGAACAGAAAGATGTACCGTTATCACTTACTATTGTATTAGGAATGCCAAATCTTGAAAAAAAATCACAAAGTTTTCCAATTACCGCAGCTGACGACGTAGTAGAATTCATATTATATACCTCTACCCACTTAGTGTGCGCGTCAACCACTACTAAGTACATACAACTCTTAATCGGTCCTAAAAAATCAAGATGTATTCTGTAGAAAGCAGTAGTCGGGTATTGCCAAGGAGCGGGAGGGGCGCGCGGCGGCGAGGGGCGCAGCTGGATACATATATCACATGAACTGATCATCGCTTCTATCGCTTGATCGATACCGGGAAACCAGAATCTTGAGCGAGCCTCGGCCTTAGTTTTAACGATACCTAAATGCGATCGATGTAGTTCCGATAACACAGTTTTATACAAAGAAGTAGGTATAACAACCTTGTGCCCTCTCATAATGCACCCATTCTCAACTGATAACTGTGATCTACACAAATAATAAGCTTTTATTCTTACATCGGTTAATTTCGGAGGCCATCCCTTAATGACGTAACCTTTAACTAATTTCAGTAATTCATCATTATCCGTTTCGGCGCGTAACTGGTCTAATGTTAACGGCGGCGTGCCGTCCATCACAAAACATACATAGGTAGCCCGGTCATAGGCTACCTCACAGTCGCAGCACTGACATCGTTCGGTGCAAGCGCACTCGTGCACCGCGCGCTCCAGGCTAGCGCGCGACAGGTAATCAGCGCTGTTATCAGCACTCCGTACATACTCTATTTTATAGTTATAGCTACTTAAAAATAATGCATAGCGTTGAAGCCTATTTGCGGACATCTCCGGTATTCCTTTATTAGGGCCAAATATAGACAATAAGGGTTTATGGTCCGTTCGTAAAACAAACGGTATAGACCGGCCATATAAATACTGGTGAAAACGACGAACACCGTAAATGATAGCTGTCGCTTCCTTTTGTATCTGAGAGTAACGAGTTTCAGCGGCGTTCAGTGTCCGTGAAACAAAAGAAATAGGCCTTTCTGTCCCTTCGTCCCCCACCTGTGAAAGAATAGCGCCTAGGCCGCTTGGACTCGCATCCACTGTCAATATTATTTTAGCGTTCGGATCGAAATGAGCCAGTACTTGGTCTGACGTCATCAAGTTTTTTATTTCTATAAAAGCCTGTTGATGTTTATCTGTCCAGAGCCACTTACTACCTTTCTTTAATAGTTCATACAGCGGACTAAGGACAGTTGATGCACTAGGTACAAAGTTCCTGTAGTAATTAATTAACCCTAGAAACGACTGTAGCTGAGTTACATTTGTGGGGACTGGAGCTCCGACCATAGCTTTAATTTTTTCAGGAGATTTTTTGAGACCATCTTTTGTTATTATATATCCAAGATAACAAACCTCGTTCTGGAAAAAACTACACTTATCCTTCCGTAAGGTTAGACCTGCATCCTGTAAACGTTGTAACACGGTAATTAACCTCTGCATGTGTTCTTTTTTATCAGTCCCTGTTATCAATATATCATCTAACAGACACAAGACTCCATCTATGCCTGATAGAACCCCTTCGATCGCCCGCTGAAAAATTGATGGTCCAGACGCTAATCCAAACACAAGCCTATTGTACCTTAGGAGCCCACGGCTGGTATTCACGGTCGTAAGATTTTTTGATTCATCATCTAACATAAACTGGTTATATGCCATGGATAGATCAAGCTTCGTAAACTGTTGACCACCAGAAATTTTTGAAAATAGCTCGTTTGTAGTTGGGAGCGGGTATTGTTCTACTAACAGCTGTTTATTTATGCTAACGGAGTAGTCAGCACACAATCTTACTGACCCGTCCCGTTTTAAGACCGGGACTATGGGAGACGCGTGGGCCGAATACTCGACGGGTTCGAGAATACCTAATTCAATCAATCTATTAATTTCTCTATCAACCTTCTCACGTAAAGCAAACGCTACTGGTCTCGCTTTGCAGAAAACGGGCTTAGCATTTTCTTTTAATTTGAGTTTAACTTTATATTTATTAAAATTCCCTAATTTATCAGAAAACAATTCTCCAAAACGCTGCTGTAACAAATCGGAAGACAGTTCGGTATTTATGGAGTTTACCGGCATGAGTTGTAAATTAAATAAAGATATAAAATCCCTGCCTAGAAGCGGTGGCCCTCCGTCGCGCACTACAAATATGTCTATATAGTGCGTTTGATCCGCGTAACAAACCGGTAACCGAAGCGTTCCTAAACAGATTATCTTTTTTCCATTGTACGTCATCAGCTGTTTATTTGTACTTGATAATGGTACATCTATGAATTTACTGTTGTAAAAACTTTCCGGGATTACAGTAACTGCCGACCCACTATCTATTTCAAATTTTAATGACAATTTATTAATCAAAACACTTTCTACCATAGGTTGTCCCCTGATAGATCGGATGTAAAACAACTTACCATCGTCACCGGCATCATCTTCACCTTTGTCACTGCGATCCAACTCAACGTAATTCACTTTCTTTGTACACATTCTACGCAAGTGGCCTTTTTCGTGACACTTTTTGCAAACATAATTGGTGAACCGGCACTCCGATGATTTGTGATTCGAATAACCACATACACTACATTTAACTTTTCCTAAAGTTGCATTTTTTACGTCCCTCGATATCTTGAATAGCTGGTTGTCGGCGGCAAGCACGCTGGCGCTGGCCGCGGCCGCGCGCGCACAGCTCATGTTCTCCGCCATCTTGACGACCTCTGCCATGCTGAAGCTAACCAAATCTTTGGTGTACAGCTTCTCCTTCTCTTGTCCCGGCAACATACCCATGAGAAATCTGTCGCGAAGTGCCTCTTCGACATTTAAAAAGCCACACTTTTCAGTAAGTCCTCGCAGACGCGCCGCCCATTGTGAATGCGTTTCGCCCGTTCGTTGACTTGCCGCGTAGAAACTATGACGTTCAGCAAATCCGATACGCTTTGGGGTGAAATGCGCATCAAGGACATTCAGGAGATCCGTATACGGCACGTCTTCAATACCCTTTGGTAGTACCAGGTCCGTCGCTAACTTGTAGGTTCCTTCTGTGAGTGCGCTCAGCAGGATCGCCTTCCGTTTGCTCCCCGTGGAATCCGTCGACGCAGTAATATCATTAGCGAGAAAATAATGCGTGATCCGGCCTTTATATGTTTTCCACGTTTGTAGATTGTGGTCAAACGTATTTAAAATGCCGAATTGCGCTGAATTCGCCATTTTTATGCACTTGTATCCCATCCTCGTCGCCACTGTACAATATTCGGATATGGGAGCTCATAGACGTGAGTGAAACGGCCGCTGGTTAGTTACACACTGTTTATTGTACCGAGATGGCGCTGGCTTGTGCAGGCACGCACACATGCGTAGGCGCCTACTATTACATACGTAACAGGTAGCAATAGTAAAAGTAATAGTAAAGAATAAGTAATAGTAAAAATAAATAAAAAGTGGAGATTTAAAAATTGTGTGTGTGCAGCCTGTCAAAAAGGCAATAGCTCAGCGAAAAGTTTTGCTCTAAGAGCAAAACACTGATTTTCAGTATTACCCTTTGAGGCGATCAGAAGAACGATACACTGACATAATAATGATGTATTTATGTACATATATGCACAGCCAGGGTGTTCAAAATAATCAAACAAAGCTCCCAAAGGTAGTATGCAGACTCATAATTGCTAAGATTATTTTTTTACACCCTGACTGCTCACATAAATATGAAACAATGAGTAGTAAGATATTTTGAACACCTTGAGTGCTTAGAACAAACAATATAATTATGTTTTTCAGATCATTTTGACTACTCTAGACGCTCATATCAATTTGACGTTGACTGTACCTAAGACAAATAAGAAAAATTTAGATCTCTCTCTCTCAATTTTTTCCAAAAATAGTTTTGATTGTCTTCGGTATAGAGTGCACTGATTATTATGTATTGTAATTTCAGCGCCTGGCGGTATTCAACGAGCTAAGCACATGGGAGACTGTAATGCATCGACAAGAAATCGAGGCTATGAACGCAGCGAAGCGGGCCTCCCACGCGGCTCACGCAGCCCTGACCAGCGAGAGAAGTGACAATATCGTGAGAGAGCGAGACGAGCAGAAGGCTAGAGCGAGACGAATAGCTCAGCATACTTTGCAAATGAGAGAGGATTTGAAAGCGGGGTTACTCAAATTGAATACTTACAGAGCTTATTAGATTTCTAGCGATATTTATTAGCAATTGCTAATGCGGTCAAAAATTTGTAAGGCTTATGTATTTACAACGAGCTCTGTTGCTCGGTGGGCGAGGGTCTGCCTGCGACGCAGGAGGTTGCGGGTTCGATTCCCACCTCGGGACAAATGTTTGTACGATCTGTAGATATTTGTTTCGGGTGTTCTGGTCGTTTTTTATGTAGGTACTTAAAATAAAAAATATCATTGTAATGTATTGTATTATGTACCTATATCAGTCATCTAGTACAGTCAGCGTCAAATTGATATAAGCGTCTAGAGTGGTCGCGTAGTTTGGTCCAAGAAAAGTATTGAGTATTGAGGTTTCATGATTTTTTGTATCGTATTTTAATTCTCAATGTTGTTACCACATTCGAAAAACCAAACATGTTTTTCTGTATTAATATGAAAGAAAAAAATCCAAATCTCAAGTAAAATGTAATGTGCGTGTTAACTGTAGATTTTTTTTATTGTTTTTGATTTACCTACCTCATTAGGATAAGCTTAAATTAGAACATTTATCCGAGAATATTGTTTTATTCAAATAAATCTTACCTAGTTTAATTTTACTATGTACAGTCAGCGTCAAATTGATATGAGCGTCTAGAGTAGTCAAAAATATCTGAAAAACATGGAAGCAATTTGATTTACGCAGTTCGAATTACTTCGAATCATCATAAGTTGGAATCCTGAGAAAGTAGAACTCATGCGAACAAACGTTCCAAATCATCTTAGCAATATTGGCTTATTCCACTAATCCCCGTTGAAGTTCCCCGTCAACGGGGATAAATGAACTTTTTGTTCGCTATTCCCCGTTGACGCCTATGTGAGCTTGTAACGGGGATTAGTGAACTAAAAAGTTCATTAATACCCGTCAAAAATAAATAACTAATAACTTCAAGAATCATTTTTTTATTTATTTATAAGGTAAAGATCACTTATTGATTATTTTTATAATCATATTAAATTGCCTAGGCTAGTTGCCTAGGCAACTATTCTTTTTTTATGTTTCTTCAAAAAAAATGAGTTTGCATACTACCTTTGAAAGTTTTGTTTGCTTACATTACAAGGGGTTTTCAAATAAGTAAAACTCAATGGTAATTTTTTTTTTTTAATTTTCCGCTTATATTATTACTAGATGCGCCCCACGGCTTCTCTCGCGTTTAAATCTGTGTCAAATGGTTTATAAACCTTCCTCTTAAATCACTATCTATTTTAAAAAACCGCATCTGAATCCGTTGCGTAGTTTTAAAGATCTAATACATAGGTACAGACAGACAGCGGGAAGGGACTTTGTTTTATACTATGTAGTGATTGTAATTCCGCCTCCATTCTATGATATTGAAATTTCTATGAACTGGACACTGGCAGAAAGGTGTCCAACCAGACACAGTTGCCATTAAAAAATAATCATCATCATCATCAAGTAGCATCACCACTCCCAATAGTTATATCTTTAGTAGCGGCCGCTAAACGAGCTCGCGCCTTCCTATACTGGTTTAGGGCAGCCTCGGCGCCCTTCAGCAGCGCAGACCCTGATGATGGAGGGTATCCGAAGCCGACTGAGGAGTGGGGGGACTGCGAGATGACAGAGTGCCGGAGGTGGAGCGTGCCGGTTGTTGTGTTCGTGAAGTTTGAGTTCTAGAAAGAGAGGGAAAGATGAGAGGCAAATAAGATGTACCGTGTGTTGATGTGTGTGTGTTGATAAGGTCTGTGGCGCAGCGGTGGAGGTCCACCTGAGGAGATTCACGCAGGAGGTTGCGTGTTCGATTCCCGACTCGGGACGTATGTTTGTACGATACTGCAAGATCCGATCAGCCGGTAAGACGTGAAAAGGTAACAGACAAACAGAACTTTTTAATTCCACAGTCCACATAATATGTCATATGTGTAACTAGCTGCAGCCCGCGGTTTCGCCCGCGTCGAAATCTATGTTTAGTTTATAAAACTTCCTATTGAATCACTATCTATTAAAAAAAACCGAATCAAAATCCGTTGCGTAGTTTTAAAGATCTAAGCATATATAGGGACAGACAGACAGCGGGAAGCGACTTTGTTTTATACTATGTAGTGATGTCCACAGTAAAATTATCTACCTGTCCATCAGTCCTAGAAAGGACCTCCAGATCTAGCATATTACATCCTCCGAGAAAGAACCTCCTTTCTTCTCCCCTCCAGGACTTATCTTCAGGCCGGAGGCAGGTCGCCCCCAGGGTTCGGAGACCAGGGGTGAAGGGAACGGGGTGGTAAGCGTAGCCTTCTGTGCGGTGGGTGTGGCGCCAGTCGGTGGATATCGCTTCTAGGTAGAGTTTTATTGGTGGGGGGTCTGGAAAGTTTGTGTCTGGTTTCAAGACAAAGAATTGTGACCAAAGATAACAATCTAGTGTGTTCGGACTCATAAAAATAATTATTTATTTATCATGAAATTTAATGAAATATGCCAAAAACTCTACCTCAAATACCAAGATTTAAAGGTACAGATAAAAAATCTAAAAATATAATATATATTTTTTTATATTTACAATTTGTGTACTTTGGGCATACATGTACTTATTGGCAATTTCATGATATTATTAGTTTATTCAAATAATTGATTTATGGGTCCGAAATAACTTTTTCCGTTTTTTATCTAAAATCCGCTTATTTCGTATGATTCAGTTTAAAAAGAAATTCTATGGAGGTACTAGCCCAACACAGTACCTCCATCTTTTTCGAAATCAGTAAAAAATACCTGAAACTTCAGTCTCCAAGCTCAGTTCGATCAGATGTCCAAAGTTCCACACATCATTATCATCAACAACAGTAGATACCGCGGTGTGCGTGCGACCGTGTAGTGTGTCATTGCATTTTACACCTTCTGGCAACTGGAATAGAGATGATTTAAGGTTTTATTTATTTATTTTTATTTTTCTTTCTTAGGAATAACAAACCCTAAAAATTAACTATAAACTTAATTAAACTTAATTCTAGAAGTGAACCAGCCCCGTTATCCACTTATTACTTGTACAAGGGGTGGTGTTAGTGAGCATTTGCAACAATGTAATTCACATGAAGAGTTAAGTACAATCGAAGATAGTATCAGTTGACAATATCAGGTTGATGGCTGTCTTATACAAAGCTGGTGAAGCAGCAAATGGATCAGTTGTGTTTTACACTGTACAGATAGTAAAATTCTTTTGCCCAGCTATAGAATCGTGCCGTTCGGCTTTCATGAAAGAAAGCGAGGAGAATGTGTGTTAAACAACCGATAGAAAGTCGAATACGTCCCTATACCCAAATTTATGCGAAATTTCAGCCCGATCCGTTAAGGGTACGGCGACCCTCGCTTGCAAAAATCGCTCTGAATATCGCTGTCCCTGTTTAACCCTTGCGCCGGCCGCGCCCCATGCGTGCGCGATAACAATATTAGCCGTTCAAAATTTGGTTTGTTCCGTAATACCAAAAATTATGACTGAAAACTTTTTGTATTCTTCACAAAGTATTGTTATTCTGTAACTAGGTATTACGTTTGTATGAAGAATTCATCCCTCTGGAGGCCCCTTAAGTAGGTACTTTTAGCATGATGACCAAACAAACAATCAATACAAAGTATCGCATTTATAGTAGTAGTGCGAGTGGTAGTGTGATTTTTGGAATGATTTACTTACATCACCAATAATACCATAAATTGCTACTACAAAATGCAAGATGATATATATTTTATTTCAATCATTCTATATAAAAAAATCATTCACAGACCGAGAAAATAAAACACCATTTGAATGGCGATTTGTCCCTAAAAGAATCAAACGTTATTGCTTCGGGATCTATTTATGTTTAAAAAAAAAATCTTGGATTTTAGAACAAAATACAGTGTGTCCCTGGATAAAGTGCAACCACAAAAACTAGATAAAAAATTAGATTAAGTAATTTTATTTTTAAACTTTATTGAAGAATTAAAAACTTTATTTATTACCTATGTACTGTATAATAAATTAAGTAATGATTTCTTACTTGTATGGTGTACTCGACGTACAATTTGTCCTTCTCGAAACCTCCCGCTGAAATAATCTCAATAGTGATGTAGTACTGAGTTTTGCCAAGAGGTGGCGCTATAAAATTCACCAGAGCCCTGTGTTTCGTCTCCCATTTGGAGCGGAGACTTGTCAACTGAAAATAAAGACAAACCTTATAAATTTATAAATAAATAAATATAGTTGGCAAATCCACCACCAGGAAACATCCACACAGAAACATCTAGCCCCAAGCTATCTATGTAATGTATTATGTAGGTATATCAATTATCTAGTACTCATAACACAAGCTCTGCTTACCATGGGGCTAGATAATGCTGTGTAAATTGTCATATAAAAAAAGCTAAGCAGAGCTTGTGTTATGGGTACTATACTAGATAACTGTTATACTTAACACAATAGATTATACATATATACATAGATAGCTATTTTTTATTATACATACCATACATAATAACACCTGGAACAAATATCTACACATCGTATATTTTTCCCAACGTGGGAATCGAACCCACAACTTCCTGCATCGCCTTTAGGCGATAAGGCCGCCAATTCATCTACGTTTTTTAACAAACTGTTTTAGATAGCACGTTATTTTCAATCCCATCCCTTATCTACAAGATATCTAAGTATACCAATATCTCCAACTCCTCCCCCCCGCTGACAGCTCCAAAGTCCACCTGCACCCCGTACTTGAGATCCAGCCCCTCAGCAGCATACGGGTTCGAGTCCAGCTCATTGACATCCGGAGACAGGATGATGTAGTCGTGACTTGTATTGTGGTAGATGGAGAGAAGGGTGTGTTCCTGTTTCAGATACTCGTTGTCTCTGAAAGGTTTAGTTTATTTTTGTAAAGCACGTAAATTATATTTGTAAATGATCTTTTAGGGCCTGTTCACACCGGGCGGGATACGACGCGATGCGACGCTGCTTGCACTTTGATTCAATATTTATTTATTTATTTCGGAACACCATCAGCTACTATAATATCTATAGACTTAAAAATGACAACAGAGAGCTAATAATAGGTATATATATATATAAAATATACAATACAATACAAATACGCTTTATTGCAGATCAAAACAGAAAAATAAACAGTAAAGAACAAACAAAGATACAGATGCACAATGGGCGGCCTTATCGCTGCCCCCCCCTGGAAATCTCGCAGGAGATGTATGAACTCGCCTAATTACATTACGAAAACAGCCCTAGAAATTTTACTGGAAATGCCTTATTCCACGGCTACAATTGTAGCCGTGGAATAAGGATAATGATCTTTCAATTGAAAGATCATTCAGTACACTCAGATGCGTGAAAACGTGGCTGAGATCAACAATGATTAAAGACAGGTTAAATGGACTTTGTTTGCTCAGTGTACATAAAAAACTTGTAAACAGTATGGGTGATTCTTTCACGGAAGACATTATAAACCGTTTTGCAGAAGATCCTCGAAAATTACTTTTAAAGTAGAAACTATTTAGGTAAATAAAATAAAATGCATGCATCGTCAAATTCACTTTTTTTTATTTAACTTCCTATAAAAGATCATTTGCGGCTGTTCGCCCTACACCTTACACTTCATATACCTAATGTTTCATGTAGCTGTGTTTGTTAAGTGTGTATGAAAAAAATACGCCGACGATCCGATCTAAAAAATTTGACTTGCCCCTCCTAGGCCAGAAGCTGGGTACGCCCATGCCTAGATAGATAATAAGACCTATAAATACACAATGATGCAAGCCCTTCTTGAAATTACATATTAACTGGTATTACAACCTGGTATTGATATTATCAGTTGAGGTACCGGTAGATTGTTTGCAACAGTTTGCAGATAGCTCAATCATTTCAATTTTAAATACTATTTAAAGATAACTATTACTATAGAAGTAATATTATGTTAGTTCCAAAAACTTACTCGTTAGGATCAGAATAGTCATAGAGCACATGCATGGTCTTCCATTTATCCTCTTCGAACAAACTGCTTCGACTCTTCAACAAATGATGCATGGAATCAGTCTTCACACCCAAAACTCTCCCAATACTGCCAACATTTTCATCTAAATTCAAATACGCCATGCACTGTTCTAATTTTGAAATCATTGGTGTTTTAGAACAAGGTGATGGCATGAAACAATCACCATTTATGTATGTGAATACTTTACTCGGAGTTATTTCTTCATTTTTTATCATTTCGTGGTAGTTTATCTCGTTCTGTGTACCGCAGTTGTGTATTTCAGAATAAAGTTGTATTTCTCTGGAGCAGAATAATTTCTCTTGCCATTTAAATGTGTGTTCTTCAATGATTGGTTCAATTGTGACGCTCTCTGATGAATTGGTAAAGTCTTCAAACTTTGGTAAGGAAAGGATGTCATCTGGTGGTTTTATTTTGATGCTACAATAGTTTATTAATAAATAAATAATAATGCTGGACAATTCACAGAGCATTATCTAGCCCCATGGTAAGCAGAGCTTGTGTTATGGGTACTAGATAACTAATATACATAACACAATATATTACATAGATAGATATTATTTATTATACATAGAAAACGACCAGAACACCCGGAACAAATATCTGCATTTCGTACACACAATTGTTCCGAGGCGGGAATTGAACCCGCAACCTCCTGCGTCGCAGGCGGACCTTCGCCCACCGCGCCACTTCGGTCGTCAAATCAAATCAAATCAAATCATTTATTTGTCGGGCAGTCGTCGGTCGGTAATAATATAATAATAATAATAAATCATTTATTTCAGACCATAGAAAAGAAACTGATCTTATTTAACTTATTCTATGGTCCATAGTAATATATACCTTAAAACCAGCATAGGTACGTAAAAATATAAAAAAGACTAAATTAATAACATGCTTTTTTTTATTAAGGCGACAGCGTGTAGATGTCGTAGTCAGGGTGTCAGCTGATGTCGGTACTAAAGTCACTTATAAGGGGATGTTTCTTCAAATCTTGGTTAAAATCCCATTATTGACTTTTTTGTTAATAACCATGATAGTTTCAAAAGATTTATTAGGTAGTTGAGTTTAATAGATGTGTGATTTTTCAAGAAGTTTACTGAAATGATTTTTCTTTCATCACAAATCTGCTAGCGCCCTAATGACTTGTTATTGTTGGGGGGTAATGGGGTACGCAGTTCGGTGGTGGATCTGCATGTTCTGAATGGGGTGCTACCGCTCGCCGTGCGTTCCTTTTATACCAAGTTTTCAAGCTACATTGTTTGAGGTTATATCTATAAATTATTCTGGGCTCGATATCTTCTGGTTACTAGTGTTGGTTACGGTTACTTAGTGCCTACTTATTTACTTCGTTCGTACGAAGGATATAAAAGTTACCTACGTGATTTTAAGATTTTCTACAGAGCTTTTGAGCCAATAAACTCCTGAAACTTTATTACAGCGCACAAAATCATTCATAGTTAATCACATGCTAAGAATACGATCACCGTCTTAATTTAACCTTCAGGTTTCAATTTATGTTTAATTATTTTTATAAGTTCGTGAAAAAACTAAAAAACAAAGTTCCGTCGGAATTGTTTTGCATGTTTTGTTTGTTTTGCAAAAGTTTGCTGTCAGTCATCTCCATGGCAACCGTCACGCATCAGATGGCTGTCATCAGTCACAAATATGTCAACGTCTAAAATTTTAGCTTTTGTATAGCCAGCTTTAACATAAAAAGGTTTAATCCAACATGTGTTAATAGGGACATGCGCCAAAAAAAACCGGTAGTTGTATTCCTTGTAGAACGCAATATTGTATATTAAAAATCTATCTTCCACCAACCTGAAACAATCAACCTTATATTAAATAAACGTGTGTAAAGATAACCACAAACAAAAAAACGTCGTCCTTCCTATTCTATCATCATTGGTATGTTATCAAGAAAAAGTGTTTGGTAATGCCACAGGTAATGCTGAAGAGCACTTGAAGTACCTATACGCTGATAAACTTTCCGCTTTTATAATATGACATGATTAACAACTTGAAATTAAATTCAAACTTTCTATAATAATGATTCATGCAAAGTTCATGAACTTGATTTTTCAGGTTTGTTTTTGACGTATTGCCAATCACCATATATAGATCGTCTCGGACAAATCGTGAAAACAAGAAGGGTTTTCGTTTTCGATCACTTAGGTACTTATTAGTCAGTGCGTGATGTGGATGTGACGCTATTAATCATGTAAAGTTGGCAGCCCTCCCACAGATACGGCATAGCATTCACTCGCTTCTGTTTTTCAGTACGTACCTAATCTGTGATTCGCTTTGTATCGTATCGTATTGAATCCCAGCGCCACACATCTTTTATTTTTGTTCTGTTCTGTTATGCTCAGCAATTCTCAGTTTCTATCGCTATTTCAGTGGAGTTTGTCGTGCTCATAACAGAAATCCTAATTGTTAAAAAGATTGTGATTACTGAAATGTCCGAAAAGTTTTATCTTATCGCGATATTACAAGGATAAATCGAACGTGATCAATCGCTTGCTCTCGATTATACAATTTTGTGGTTTTCTCTTTCACCTGTTACGTGCAGAAATAGAAAATGCAGAGAAGGAACGAAACCTCTGTTGCTATGCCTATGAGGCAGATAGGCTCAGATCAATATTGGAGGACTATTTTTAACAAGGTACGGTACTATGTTTACTTGTTGTTACTTTTAGAGTTTTTGTAAATATTAACGCAAAGATTTACCGGTTCGGTGACCTTCTAGATTTAAAAAACTGGTATGAGTAATTGGTAGGTAAATAACATACTAGTTCTGAAAGTGCTAATCAACCTGTCTCTTTGAGATTTTGTATTTTCATTTTGTTCTAGAAATGTAGAAATTTCATTCAGTATCAAGTAGGTACATATGTAGTAAAAAAAAAGTTTGTTCCCTTTTTTGCACATAGATTATTTATTTATTTATTGCATCATTATTATGGATCTTAAAATGTTGTTTGTCAGAACCTATTGACTACTATAATTATT
This sequence comes from Eupithecia abbreviata, assembly GCA_943735965.1. Classification (NCBI taxonomy): domain Eukaryota; kingdom Metazoa; phylum Arthropoda; class Insecta; order Lepidoptera; family Geometridae; genus Eupithecia; species Eupithecia abbreviata. Next base: position 1,755,729 of record OX030995.1, read on the forward strand.
AGAGAATACACATTTAAGTACCCAATTAATAATTTTATTAATTTAATTGCAACACCTTAATAAAATATATTTTTAATTTAATTAAGGTGTTGCAATGGGAAAAAAATAAATTATCTGGCTGTGCCAGATAATTTATCTAATATGAATTTAAGTATGAAAGCTATGTCAAATAATTGATGTTTTTTTTTTATTGGGTACAAGTCACCAAAATAATCATTCAAAAATTCATTTAGTTCTTAAAAGCATTTTTTCATTCATAATAATAATAAATTTCATAGATTTCATGAATAACACGAGAGCATCTCTATTAATCTAATTTAAAAATATAATTTTTGAATTGCTTATTACCATGTCTGGAATTTTATTATAAAATAAATTTCAAAGTGATTTATTTTCTTTAGACCTTACAATACTCTTGGAAACTATTATATATTAATAATGATATACTGAGGACTAGTTTTTTGTATAATTTTGAATCAATTTTGATGTTAAATTAAATGTGTAAATTAAATGTGTAATTGTGTCAAAATTAAATGAATATGCCGGACAATCCACACAGCATTATCTAGCCCCATGGTAAGCAGAGCTTGTGTTATGGGTACTAGATAACTGATATACATAATACAATACATTACATAGATAGATATTTTTTATTATACATAGAAAACAACCAGAACACCCGGAACAAATATCTGCAGATCGTACACACAATTGTTCCGAGGCGGGAATCGAACCTGCAACCTCCTGCGTCGCAGGCGGACCTTCGCCCACCGCGCCACATCGGTCGTCTTTGATGCGGCATATATGTTGGTACAAACATTTTCTTGTGATCACGGTATCACAAGAAAATGTTTGTACCTACTTCTATATAAATAAAAAAATAAATAATGCTGGACAATTCACACAGCATTATCTAGCCCCATGGTAAGCAGAGCTTGTGTTATGGGTACTAGATAACTGATATACATAATACAATATGTACATTACATAGATAGATATTTTTTATTATACATAGAAAACAACCAGAACACCTGGAACAAATATCTGCAGATCGTACACACAATTGCTCCGAGGCGGGAATCGAACCTGCAACCTCCTGCGTCGCAGGCGGACCTTCGCCCACCGCACCACATCGGTCGTCTTTGATGCGGCATATATGTTGGTACAAACATTTTCTTGTGATCACGGTATCATAAGAAAATGTTTGTACCTACTTCTATATAAATAAATAAATAAATAATGCTGGACAATTCACACAGCATTATCTAGCCCCATGGTAAGCAGAGCTTGTGTTATGGGTACTAGATAACTGATATACATAATACAATACATTACATAGATAGATATTTTTTATTATACATAGAAAACGACCAGAACACCTGGAACAAATATCTGCAGATCGTACACACATTTGTTCCGAGGCGGGAATCGAACCCGCAACCTCCTGCGTCGCAGGCGGACCTTCGCCCACCGCGCCACATCGGTGGTCGATATGACGCAGCTGTTCATTTATTTTTGTGATGGGGCCACATTCTTACAAATTTAATATTTTTTTTGAGTTATACAGACTTTAAGGTCAAGATTTGAAACTCATATGAACCCTATTTGTGTAATACATATATCTATAAATAATATATGTTCATAGTTAAACTGCTTACATATGTACTTGCTAATGATATTCTGTCACACTTCAATTGGGTATAATTGTACATACATAGGTACCTTTTATAAGTAGTTATCATCTGATATCTGACTCATACCTTCATGATATTTCACTAGCAAGTGATTTAAATAATGAATTGGGACCTTGGCTACTGCTCTGAATAGAAGTTGAATGAAGACAATTATTGGTGTTTTATGGTTATGGCAGGGATATTTTATTTAATACTAGCGAACCGCCCCGGCTTCGCACGGTTATTTACCATTTTTATTATTCACTAGCTATTCCCCGCGGCTTCACCGGCGTTAAACTCGAATTTCACTTTTTTCGGTGATTTTCTCACACCTTGGTTACATTATTGGAGTTTTAGTAAGGATCCCTAACTTGTTTGAAAATATAATGTAGCCTATGTTCACCGGGGATAGTGTAGCTTCCCAATGTTGAAAGACTTTTTCAAATCGGTCCAGTAGTTTGGAGCCTATTCAATAAAACAAACAAACAAAAAATCAAACCTTTCCTCTTTATAATATTAGTATAGAATAATTTCTGTCCTCTGTAATGCCGCGTCTTTCCTATGGAACCTTTAAAGGTTCTTTCTATTCCATGGGAACTGATTTATGGGATAAAAAGTAGCCTTTATTTTTTGCGAGGCCTAGAGCTATGTGTAGGCAATTTCAGCCCAATCTGTTTATTTCAGTTTTGGCGTGAGGAAATAACAAACATCTTACCGTCTGTCTAAACATATAACTCGTATTTTTTAAATATAAGTGTGATTTTATAAGCCGAAAAATATATCGGCCTCTGATATTGAAATATAAAGATAATTTATTTAACACTTTGAGTGCTGAAAACGCACGGTATGAGTTTTCTACAATTAGTGACTAATATGCGTAAATCCACACTAGCGCAGCGGCTGAGAAAATACAGACTCAGCAGAGCTGTAATATTTTTCGAACGAAACGCATGTGCGGCGCAACACAACCGCTGTGTAGAGCGGCAGCACGAATTTTTTAGGTAAAAAAAAATATCGCAGTCGTCGAAAAAAAACCGCAGTCAAAGTGTTAAAAACTACACATACAGATCCAAACAATAATACACATTAAAATACACAATTACTCATTTAAATAAAATATAATAATAATATTATTATGAGAAGTTGCCAAAGACCTAAATTAGTTTTCTGATTTTAGGATTGTTTATATCCAATGAAACTTGAATTTATCCTCATAATTACAAGGATTTGATAATTATGAGGATTTGTAAAAAAAAAAATTATCATAATCAACTTCTGGGAAAAGACCACAGCACCACAGAGTGGAGCCCACCCAACGCTAAGAGGCGACGTGGAAGGCCCAGGATGAGATGGCGCGACGAACTCGAGGTACATCTTCCATCATGGCCTGTTGCAGCGTTGGATCGCGAGGAGTGGAAAGAGAAAAGGGAGGGTATTTGCCCAGCAGTGGGACAATAATGGCTAAAAAGATAAAATAAATAATATATCATAATCAGGTGAACATGTTTATGATAAGCGAAATTTTTCAAGTCTCGGAAATTTGCTAATGCCTCTTTACCTACTGAAAAGGTGATAATATACAAACTAAGCTAATGAGTACAGTAGGTAATCGTAATCAATGAGTTAGATCATGCTTCTCAAATATTAGCTACATGCATCATGTGTTTACCTTCTGCTTAGATTGATAAAGACACTGCTTCTCGATAGTATGCACTCATCAAAAAGGAAAATAGAATATTTAACAATATGGTTTTTGCTGCTGTAGACAGGGTGCTTGAGCTCTCATTAGGGGAGGCCTATGTCCAGCAGTGGATTAACAAATAGGCTGTTGATGAAGATTTTTGCTATTATAGTGTGTAAGCCTCTTGTCCCAAAGCGGGAATCGAAAGCGCAACCACCGCGGCGGGCGAAGGTCCGCCTGCGACGCAAGACGTTGTTTGTGGCTTCGATTCCCTCCTTGGGACAAATGTTTTTGTTTGTACGATCTGCAAATAATTTCTCCGGGTGTCCTGGACACTATATTTGTATAATAAAAAATATATAGGTGTGTAATTTACATATATCAAATACCTTGTACCCATAACACATGCTCTGCTGAGCTTGCTAGGTCATTCTGTGTAGATTGTCTAGCATTATTCATTAATTTATTTATTTACCTTGCACTCAAATTTTTGTTTTCTGCCATGTTTATTTATCGTTTCTTAAAATGGCCAAATCTACACAGTAATAAAATATTTTGATAATCTACAATAGGCATATGCATCAACTGTTTTGTCTTTTCTTGTAGAGATAAAATAGATTATAAACAAAGCACGCCTTTTTCCTTACTAGATGCATTCAATACGACGACCGATGTGGCGCGGTGGGCGAAGGTCCGCCTGCGACGCAGAAGGTTGCGGGTTCGATTCCCGCCTCGGAACAATTGTGTGTACGATCTGCAGATATTTGTTCCGGGTGTTCTGGTCGTTTTCTATGTATAATAAAAAAAAATCTATCTATGTAATGTATTGTATTATGTATATCAGTTATCTAGTTCCCATAACACAAGCTCTGCTTACCATGCGGCTAGATAATGCTGTGTGAATTGTCCAGCATTATTTATTTATTTTATATTTATTTTAATAATGCATCATTTAGTGATGCTTTTCCAGCTTGTTAACTAAACGAACACTTCCATAGTCCATGGTGTGAGTGTGTGACGCGTCTTTCCGTCTTCGACTTCCTCGGGCGTCGAAGAGGCTGGGCAGTTAATGCGTTAATAAAATGTTAATTTATTTAGGTCTAATTTCAACATAAGATAAACTCAGTTCAGCGCACGTTATGTAAACTGAACTTAGTTAAATTAAAACAAACGAGTGGTGTTCACAGATTTATTTTAGTTAGGCAGATCGGTCATCATCCCATACAAACGTGGAGCTACCTACAAAATCGTAAAAAAGTAGTATTACATTACAACATTTATTTTAGCCCAACATTGGGCGAAAATAAATAAATAAATATAAATAATGCTGGACACTTCACACAGCATTATCTAGCCCCATGGTAAGCAGAGCTTGTATTATATATATATATATAATATAATCCGGTGTAATAAATAACATACAGAGAAATAAAACTCAAAAATAAAGCCAGTTCCCGTATAAACCTTAGTTATTGAAAAAGTGAAATAAATTTATTTACACTCAATAGTTTTTCTATAATAATAATAACCCTTGTGCGAAAAATCTGTCCACATTTTTTTACGCGGTCGTTTTGGGAATTAATCATTGTGCATTTCACCCTAGCGCGCCCTTTCTCACACTATGTCAGGTGAGATAGCATACTTTTAGGCCTCGCCTACCCACGAGTTCATGTCGTAGACTTTTTTACCCTTAACACTTTGACTGCGATTTTTTTTCGACGACTGCGATCTTTTTTTAACCTGAAAAATTCGTGCTGCCGCTCTACACAGCGGTTGTGTTGCGCCGCACATGCGTTTCGTTCGAAAAATATAACGGCTTTGCTAAGTCACACAGATCTGTATTTTCTCATAATCTCGTGGATTTACGCATATAAGTCACTTGTAGAAAACACATACCGTTTGATTTCAGCAATCAAAGTGTTAAAGTCTGATAATGAGAAAGGCGTGTGCCATAAACGTATTGATTCGTGTTATCGATGACATTGAAGAATGCTTAGATAAGATACCTTATTATTGCCTAGGCAGGTACCTAGGTACCTAGTAGGTCCGCTTAAAATTAGGTAGACGATTCAGGAAACAATTTGTAATGCCTGCAGTCGATTGTCAAGTAAGGTGCGACAATTTAGCTACTTTAGAACCCACTCCACCCAAATAGCCCTACACACAATAATTATATAAATGCGAAAGTTTCTGTGTTTAGATGAATGGATCGATGTTTGTTACTGTTGTTACTTCTTCACGCCAAAACGACTCGGGTTGGGGTAAAATTTTGCACAGATATAGCTTTACGCCGGGAATCAAACGTAGGCTACTTTTTATCCCATACACCAACAGTTCCTATATAGGGATAGAAATAACTTTTAAAAGCTTTAACGTTTGCATAGAAACAACGTGTGCGAAGCCACGGACAGAAACTTGTATAAAGCTAGGTACTGCCGGGCTCCTTTATGAAAATGACTTAAAGAAAATGTCTTATCAATTCATAGGCTCAGAGTAATAAGACAGCCTAGTTATTCTAAGTTCATAGGTTAAAATGTCTGTTGCTTACATAAAACATGAATGGACTCGGTAAACTCGGTTTAAGTACCGTATTACAAATTCATATTTCAAGGCTAAGACCGATGACGTACCAATCTTGATTAGGGGAAATCCGGCGCGTAGAAAATACTTTGGCACCAGTACCTACTTATAATGTTAAACTAGGTTCTGCCGGCAGCTTCGTCGCTAACGTGATACCTACTGGGTCATCATAATCATCATCAGCCTTTATTACTCCACTGCTGGACATAGGCCTCCCCCAATGAGCGCCATAGCGCCCTGTCTTCACCTTGACGCATCCAGCATCTACCTGCAGTCTTTCGCAGGTTGTCATCCCACCTGGTCGGAGGGCGTCCTACACTACGTTTACCGAGTCGCGGTCTCCTCTCAAGAACACGTTACCTACTGGGTAACAAGTAAATAATATTTTAGGGTACCCAGGGTAACGACTAAATAATAATATTTAAGGGTTTCGAGATCGGTTTCGAAACCCTTATGATCTCGCTCTGTCTGTCCCTTCTTTCTTAAATATATCAGCTATTTTCGTAGTATTAACCTGAAATTTAAAATAATAAATCAATTCATGCAAAATGTGGTGTCGAAATTTTAAAAGGGAGCAAGAACAAGGTCTTGCGGGGTATCAAATGAAAGGTACCAGTTTGTACATTTCAAAACAGTATCGAATTTAATATAGGTTTTTTACTTTGTGAAATATAAAAAAAAGTTGTACTTTTTGATAAAGAGTAAGAATAATTTTCAAAAGGTTCTATTTCTGTGAGTTTTATACTTAAGAAAAAACTTGGATATGTGTAAAAGGTAGCTACTATATTTAGATATTAACTTTCTTGTAAAATTTTTACAAACGTTCGAAACTCTCGGCGCGCTATTTACACTCGCACTTGACGAATCTAGTTTTAGTTTAAAACTTTAAAAAACCCAACTATATCCGTCCACAGATTAATTTTTCATTTCAAAATAAGTTTTATTTGAATTTTGTTAAGATATTATTATTTACCTGTGTACTTTTTTGAAGGATACTCTACCACCTCTGGGCAAAGGCCTGTCTATTTCTCGTGTACCTAAGGTTATGTTTTTTATAATTTTATTACAGTACGACCGAGATAAAGATGGGAAGATATCGTACATCGAACTCAAAGGCATCATCGATTCCAGAGAATACGCCAACGACCTTCCGGAGAATGTCGTGGAAAAGATCATGGCACTTGCAGACAGTGATAACTCAGGTTAGTTGAAGAGTCCACTCATTTAGTTGTAGCGACCTAGTAATAGCTGTAGAGTCTTCTTTATTAGCTGTAGAGTCCTCTCTATTAGCTGTTGAGTTTTCTCTATTAGCTGTAGAGTCTTATCTATTAGCTGTGTCTGCCTTTAATTTATTGCAATTAGAGGGTTTTCGTCTTGGTTTGTTGAAGCGTCCCTTGCATTTGCTAGAGTCCTTTAAATTAGCTGTAGTCTCCCGTAGTGCAAAGGCCATTTTATTAAATGTTTTCTTCATTCCTTTGTATTACCTGTAGAGACTTATACCTCAAATTTTGAATCATTTTAAAATAAAATGACGACCTTTCTCATGATACCTTTCGATAGGCCGTGAATCATGAACGTTATTCATGCACGAAATTCGGTTTATTTAGAAAATATCATCAGCCTATGTTAATCACTGCTAGACATAGGCCTTTCTTATGAGCCCCATAGCGACCTGTCTTCAGCTTAACGCATCCAGCATCTCCCTGCAGTCAGTAAGAAAATATACAAGAGAGATATGTAAATAAAACAGCCCGAACGAAAGCTTTATATCCACTTGTATCTTTTAATCTCATCAACTCTCTTTCTCAGGTTACCTAGACTTCAGAGAGTTTATCGAGATGATGCACAACCCGGACTTGAAGGCAGTTTTCGGACATTTCGTCGGTAGATACGTGCACTCCATCATACCGCATAGGAATCCAGTTGACACCACAGGTATGTTTTGTATAATCACCCCCTTTACTTTAACTAGTAGTATATCATGGTAGTGTGAGGGTAAAGGTGGAATTACACTATTGTGGTGTGTCGTGACCCATCAAAAGCATATCGAATTCATACAAATGATATTAACTGGCTTAATAATATATTGTACCGTTCTATGAGTTCGTGTATCTATCGTATATATATACAACTTACTTTCTAAAGATTTTTCTAAAGATATAATAAAATTAAAATATATCTTAAAACAAAGTTTAAATACAACATAACAAACAAAACTGATCTTGTATATACTCGAAATAAATGTTTTTTTTAAATATTTTATTAAAACATTGTTGTCAAACCATTTAAAAACGACAAATTTATAATATTATACTTTATATATATATGTGCTCGTGAAAGCGGGAGTTAGTATGTTAGTATGGTTCGAATCAATTATTACTGTGTGTTTGTGTTTCGCCGTAATAATGTGTTTCTAATGTAAATGTATGAAACCGACATGCTGCTGAAGACACACACCACAATAGTGTGGTTCTACTTTAATGTATGTAGAATTTTGCGCTTTTTGATAAACTTGCATGCAATGGCAAAAAGTTTGAACATTATTTTTTTAATACTTATGTTACCATTGTTTTAATGAGGCAGGCCGTTAAACTTGTGTCCTAGGAACTAAACGTAGGCTACTAAATAAGCACGTCCTGATCTAGATATTCTGGCCCCATAATATGTATGTTAAATTGTGTAATCGGAACTGATAATCCCGTAAATAAATAAATAAAAATAGTCTGTCTCTCTCTCCCAATAAGGTTTGCTGGAAGAGAACTCTTTTTAGGGTTAAGTTCGCCTTTGTTTAAATTTCATCATTACTTACATACTCATTATGAAACATCTAGACCTGGAATGGATAATTGCAGAGCAAACAATAATTTGTTCGGCGACGGGAATTGAACCTGCAACCTTCTGCACCGGCATCGTTTCAAAGCTATGACTTTATAAATAACTAAGTATTAGTAATGTCACAGCTGCTGCAAGAACTCATAGTCTGTGGTAACCGCTTTCCATCAGGCGGGCTTACCACCTTGGTGGTTAGCTTCTACAAAAAAACTACCCCGGTTTCGCATACGTTTTTCCAAGACAAGTATCCTATATCCATCCCCGGGACTTATATGTCCTTGCAAATTTCATTAAGCTCCGTTCAGCTATTTAGTAAAAGAAAACAGACACAGATATAATAGAGTTTAGAATGTATAATATTAGTATGGATTGTTTATTTTAGATGCAATTAGGCGGGCAGAAGAGCGTATTCTCTCGATCGATGGTACAGTAAAGTTGAATGTCCTATGTAGTGTCTTGTCTACGTAGCTACAATATGCCATGTTAAAAACAAAGCTTAATGTTTTAAAAACCTTACAAAGCAGTCTGGTATACCATATTAAGCAAAATTATCTCTAGGAAAGAGATAAATTGCATGTAACCACTCTCTCTTCCCAAAACTATATATTTTGTGCATAATGTTTATGTAAAAAAGAGATAACTGGAATGTTACCACTCTCTCTCTTCCATAAACTATATATTTTGCGCATAATGTTTACGTAAGAAAGAGATAACTGGAATGTTACCACTCTCTCTTCCCAAAACTATATATTTTGTGCATAATGTTTATGTAAAAAAGAGATAACTGGAATGTTACCACTCTCTCTCTTCCATAAACTATATATTTTGCGCATAATGTTTACGTAAGAAAGAGATAACTGGAATGTTACCGCTCTCTCTTCCCAAAACTATATATTTTGCGCATAATGTTTACGTTTAAAAGAGATAACTGGAATGTTACCACTCGCTCTCTTCCATAAACTATATATTTTGCGCATAATGTTTACGTAAGAAAGAGATAACTGGAATGTTACCACTCTCTCTCTTCCCAAAACTATAAATTTTGCGCAAAATATTCTTGTAACAAAGAGGTAAGTAATTGGAATGTTATCACTCTCTCTTCCATAAACTATAAATTTTGTGCAAAATGTTTTCGTAAGAAAGAGATAGCTAACATGTTACCAATCTCTCTTCCCTAAACTATAAATTTTGCGTAAAATGCTCCCGGAAGAAAGAGATAACTGGAATGTTACCACTCTCTCTTCCGAGTACACATTTTGATTTGCATTTGGAAAATGTTATACTCGTACAGGGTACACTTTTTTAGGCTGATGTCATGCTCCAAGAATGTACTCCATAGACAACAAACCATAACTCTATTGTACGTTTTCTTAACAAATGTAAATAAATGTATGTACTGAACCACTAAGTATCTAATTTTAGCATGGAATTCGTAACAAAATGTATGTTTTATATGTATAACATGTATGTTTATTTTAATGTTATACTAACAAAATGTTGTAAAGCTTGCCTGACTGTTATAATATACGTTTGTTTGTATTATTACTAAAAAAAATGAAATGTTCTAGCTAGAGGACCGAATACCTATTATAAAGTTATTTTTATTTTGTGTATTTTTTATGTATGTATGTAAAACTTATGGTAACCACTAATTTTGTTTGCTAGGCACGTGGTCTGGGTTCCAGCCGGTCTCGACAACAGATGGCGGTATTTTATTTATTTTTATTTATTTCATTGTGTTTTATGTTAATTTGTCGGGTTTTGCTTCGTTCATCTCATTGAAACGTCTTACAAACAGACGTACTTTTCCAAAATCATGAATCATAATTGGCTTCTAAAATCACACCTCATCTTCAAAAATCAGCGACCGAATTGATCCACTTAATAATTCAATGAATTCTAAATTGTATACAGGGTGTTACTTTTTAAACCAAATCTTGACTTTAACGGATGATTAGAAGACAAATCACACCTAATCTTCCAAAATCAGCGACCGAATTGATCCACTTAATAATTCAATGAATTCTAAATTATATCCAAGGTCTTAAATTTTGAATCAAATCTTGTCTTTAACGGATGATCAGAAGTGTAAAGTCAATAACTTTATTTCTTTAGGCTTTCAATATATGCACTTAGACAAGACACATTTTCTGTTGAGACGAAGAACATTGAGGAAGACATTTCTCTTATAGAATATTACATTAACTTGCATGAGATCCAATATTATAGTCTAGAATATTGGCTAAAGACTAATTTTAAACTGTAAATCATTATTAAATAAGAGAATAGGGGTGAGATAATATTATCATTTTTAAGGTGTGAGTCAATCAAAGAAACAGCTGCTGTCATGTCATTTTTGAAGTAAAAGAGACCGCATTAGAAAGATAAATGTGGAGGAAATTGTATCATTACACCGACAATAGCTAGGCTTATATCTATTATAGTAATATGAAATAAGGTGTCAATAGTTTTCTCTTCACTTATTATTTTTTTGTCCACTGGTGGAAAAAGACACCTATATAAATGCATCATAGTACAATATTTAGTAGGCATCATCGCTGAATCAGATAATCAGAAAGTAAAAGCAAAAGAATGCATAAATACTTTTAAAAGACAATGGCCGTATTATTTTTATCTGACGGGACGTGACTGCTCATCAGCGAGTGATGTCAGAGTGGACTCCTGAGAGACACGGCACCGGCTCCGAAGTCACTACACGTGTCTTGCCCAATTTAAAAATAATCATTTCGGACGCAGCTTGGACTCTAAATTGGGTAATTCTTGTATGAAACCCTGACATAAAGTACACCCATATAAGAGCAAATCCTTGGACTTTACCAAGGTAAAGTGCCTTTAGGTAAATTACTGAAACCGGGTCTTTTGTTTTTCGTATACTGGAGGCCTACTTTCATCACGAAATTTAGTTTTGTTTCGTTTGATACTACAAATCAATCGAAAACGAAATTGTCGCACGGAAGTTGAGCTGCATTTTATGATGATAGTGTATTTTTATTCTACTTGACACTGAGATTTTTGTTCACAATCAGTCTCAGAATGATTTATATGTAAAAATGTAGTAGAACGTCAGAGTCATTAAATAATTTATTCAATATAATACACAATGAGTTTTGCGGCCGTACGTGGCAACTGCGGGCGTAAATAACTAGAGTAGGTCCCCAAAATCGACAGATTTATGATGTGCTCAGTGCTCGTGGCTCATTCTATAAAGAAACAAAAGACAATCGCGCCAGAGCGCTTTTAAAAATTACCTTTAACTATCTACCTACAAGGTCTATATTCTTTGGTAACGTAAAATATGATGATTCTATGAAACGGTTGCGAGTTATTCATGATGAATATCAGCAATTACCGAGTGGTTTTGATAAGAGGTTTCCAGCAAATATTTCGCCATGGATGTAGCCATCCTCATTCGATTTCCATTCCTATCACGCAATGTGATTTTTTTTTTATTCCAAATAGGAAATAGGTACAGGAAATGCACATACTTTCACTTTACATGTTCCACTATCAAATCATAAAAACATTATTTTGCGTCCATAGAATAGATGTACACTTAGAAAATGACACATTCTTAAATAAAAATATACATAATAGATACCAATAACAAGGTCAGTGGTCAGATACCGATTATTAGCATACAGGATGCTCATAATCGGTATCAATTGCTATATACAACACCATTTGTGCCGGCTAAACGATGATAAATATTTCACCGAAACTGCCAAAAACGGGTATATCGAATAACTGATACCGATATGTTATCAATAATCAAACAAGTAAATAAAGGGTTGATAACAATAACGGTTGCTGAAATATAAATACTTTCAAGGACGTATTCAACCTTTTGAAAGACGTCCATTAGGATACGATCACAGTGTAGTGAGTTGTCCGTAACGCTAACAAGTTACTTTGACGGAAGACCAGCGTTGGTTGCTAGCTTGCTAGTCTTCCAACTCATGCTGAGGCAGAGCCATTTTATTACAGGACTTACACACTTACACGTTTCCTCTTGGTTTAGTTATCGTTATTATGTTCTGTGTAAGTGTTATACTTATCATACAATACAATACAATACAAATACGCTTTATTGCACACCAAACACAGAAAAAAACAGTAAAGAACAAACAAACAGAGATACAGATGCACAATGGGCGGCCTTATCGCTAAGAGCAATTTCTTCCAGGCAACCTTTGGATGTCATCATCATCATCAGCTTACAACAGTCCACTGCTGGGCATAGGCCTCCCACAATGAGTGCCATAGCGCCCTGAATTCTTATTTGTTATACTTATTTAGTATACTTATAACAAATAAGAATTCATTCATTCATTCAAGTGCCATTGGGGATAGAAATCTCAGCTGATTGTACGCCCTTAACACCAATGAGGTCGTGAAATCTGAATACGAATACGATTCTCCTAAACACTTAACTGAATTAACCTTAAAAGCAACCTCCACGGGCGAGAGTATCACCAGCGACCACCTTTTTAACGATTTTATGAGCTCTTGTACACTGGGCGGTGTCAGTCAACGCGTCGATCAAATTCACTCGCCGCGCGCCTCGTCACTTACGCCCGTAGATTTCGTGTATGGGCCTTGTAATGGGATTTACCTTGCGAAGAGATATTAGGGATTTTTTAGCCGAAACTTCTACAAAAGATACGAGTATATGCAAAAGATAAGAACATTATTCCTAATTGATCCAACTGAATAGTAGGTTTTGTCATGGGCTCATTGTAATAGTCTAATTCACCGCAAATCGTTTTTCCAATGATGAAGCCGTTAAAAAATGGTATCTCCCGCGCAAGTAAATCGATCCACCTTGATAAGTAACTATTCTGTCCCAGGCAGGAAACTTAGAACAAACTGCAGAAGGTTTTCGAATAGAGTTTGTGCTGTGCAAATGGACTTACGAAGAGCGGGAAACGTCAATAGAAATAAAAAAACACAAACTGATATAAATGAAACCTCTCGTTATGTCCAAACGGATCTGCGACGACGTGGGTAAATACTAGTGGCAGTAGTTTTTTTTTTAAATATTTTGTAGAAATTAGGTTGGTACCTACTAAAAAGAGAGAAGTAGTAGTTAGTATAGAGGTTATAATAAAAAGTAGCGCATTAATGAGCTCTCATTAATATATAGATAATATAAATAATATTAATATAAATAACTCATTTATTTTCCACTCATAAAAGATATGTACATAGTCAATTATCTCATTATTTTACAAGTACAGAAATAACTATAGCTAATTTGGTGTATTTTACCAGCAATTACAGTTTTTTTTTTAGTATTCGACTCTACTACATCTATACTAATATTATAAAGAGGAAAGGTTTGATTTTTTGTTTTTATCGAATAGGCTCTAAAAGTACTGGACCGATTTGAAAAATTATTTCACCGTGCGTTGGGAAGCTAAGCTACACTATCCGCGGTAAATATATTAAAATTTAGAAATGTAAAATTTGAATTTAACACGGGTGAAACCGCGGGGAACAGCTAGTCATAGATATGTTTGAAAGGCCCTTAACACTGTATTCGTCTTTTTTTTATAACCCTGTATAATTTCCATTTTAAGTTATTTGTTATCATATCATTTAGTAGGTAAGTACTGTAGCATTTACTTTCCGTTGGTAGAGCCACATAATTCTTTGTAAAACTCTCCTTTTACAAAGAATTCTGTCGTGTTGTTCTTGTTTACCGATTAAATAGAAGTAGATATTGATTTCCAGCCTATCCAGTCAAGAAAATCTTACTTTAAAATACTTAAGATGGTCGATTCAAATGTATTCGTGAGTTTATCACTCATATTATTTTCGCCGTTCATCGGATGTATTTTGATAGATAGAAAAAAAACTTTATTTTACCACACAAAATAGAAATAAATACAGATATATTTTTATTTTTTAACTTCAACTTCTCCTAGATGGCTCTGCGTCTGGATTGACGCAATACTGCCAGTGATCTTATTTGATATATTTAGAAGTATTAGTTTAAGATAAAAAACTAAAGAAAAATTGTTTTACGAATACAACTGAATTGACAAGCAGACTGATTTCCATACTTCCCGGCGGTCCCACATAAAAATCATAATCATAAATGAACCAATTCTTTTCCTAAAATAAAGTGGCTCATTCATGTGACTCAATTGATTATTAAAGTCGATCTACTGACTCCTGACTCATTGCGTTGTTCTAAACAAAGTTTGGTAGATGTTCCGGGATTTTCCTTTGACATATAAAGAGTTCATGACCTTACTGTTCCTTAGGACTTTAGGACGCTTTTATAAAGATTAAGTTTGGTTAGTATTGTTAACACTTCGACTGCGGCGATCTTTTTTCGACTGCGATCTTTTTTTTAACCTAAGCAATTCGTTAAAATTCGCGTTGGATCGCGAGAAGTGGACGAAGAAAAGGGAGGCCTTTGCCCAGCAGTGGGACAGTAATGGTTTAAAATAAATAAATAAATAAAAGCCATTCGTGCTGCCGCTCTACACAGCGCAGCGGTTGTGTTGCGCCGCACATGCGTTTCGTTCGTAAAACATTACGGCTGTGCTGAGTCACACAGATCTGTATTTTCTCAGCCGCTGCGCTAGTGTGGATTTACGCATATTAGTCACTTGTAGAAAACACATACGGTGTGATTTCAGCAATCGAAGTGTTGGAGCAATTATTAGGTAGATTGACCAGTGAAATTTTAATATGCGAGTATGACATAAACTGGGTAGACAGTTTAATTTCCCACCAAAGAGGTTCCATACATTATGTATAAAAACAATGTTTGAGTGGATACTAGCCTAAAATTGTGCAGTTTGAGGGTTACTGCATGATTGATAGATAGATAGAAGATAGAAAATTATTTTATTGCACACTTACAAAATAAAACAAACAAGACAGAATAAAATACAAAACATGTGACGATTTGGCGGTCTTATCGCTCAAGAGCGATCTCTACCAGACAACCGTGGATGGATAGGATCGTTGGATTGTACATGGGGATCTGTGTGCATTATAATAATTTATAAAATATTGGATGAAAATACGTTCCTACTTAAAATAAATATAAATACATATAAGTAATTATATACCTACTTATATAAATACATAAAGGGAAACAAGGGTGTGGTCAGTGACATAGGGACAAACAGTGTTCTTTAGCATACTCTTGAATATTGGTAGTGACTTTGCACGCCTTACTGTGACTGGTAATGTGTTTCAAAGTTGTACAGCACGGGCGGTAAATGAGTTGTTGTAGAAGGAAGTAGAGTGGACTGGAACATGAAGCATGAGTGTTTCAGAAGAGCGGAGAGAAAGAGCGTGAGAATGGTGGAGAAAAGTAAAACGTTCCTTGAGATAAGGGGTGCAGAAGAGAAAAATAAACTATTATAGAGAAGAGACAGGATGATAGTAAATGTAAATAAGTAATGACTAGGTATTTATTCTGGCGCTAATCAAAAAGATTTATAAAAGCCAAAGCAAAGATTATTATGGTGATATAAATTTGACAGTCATACTTACAGAATAGCGACTAATGTGATTGATAGGCCAATTTCTTAGAGGAAAGTGGGCAGGTCTCGGTCTGGTTTACGTCTAGCGGGTAAATGTAGTCATTAAATCTTTATTATTAAAGAGCTAATAATACATTATTTAATGGATAAAATTTATTTAAAAAAAAGATGTGGGACTGTATGATTGCGAATTTACAATTTTTTTTTGTAGGTATTAAAAAAAGGATTACGTAGGTAATCATAATAAAGGCTCTTTAACAAGGAAAAATAAATTTCCGAGCGTCGTCATGGAAACAGGAAAATGGAACCCTATTAAGTACGATAAGTATTTTTAGACGAGGAAAATGAAAAATTGCAATAAATATGCGACACACTCAGAAGTACAGTATCTTGTAATCATCAATCAGCGTAGGTACTTAATTAAATATACCAATACATAAAAATACTAGTTTCTACCTGCGGCTACGCACGTATTGTTTCTATAGAAACGTTTTGAGGTTATTTCTATCCCATTTTTTTATTTTTTATTATTTGCTTTGGGGTGGCTTTTGTATCACGGCGGCCATGATAGGCCTATTGTGATCGCCAATTTTACATTTCAGTCCCGAAGCCGTGGCGTTCATAGTTCGCCACTAACCCTTGCAGCTGCTAGGAACTGTAGGATTTTCTTCGGGGTGATGTCTTTCAGCTCGTCTGGGCTATGCAGATGCTTGCCCAGATGGATGCTGCGTTTGTGCATCAGTGCTCCACACTCACTTAGCAGATGGAGAGGCGTTTCATCCGCCTCCTCACAAAATCTGCAAGATTGTGTGTCGCTTTTCTATCCCATGGGAACTGATTTACTGGATAAAAGTAGCCTATGCTTTGGGCCTGGAACTACCTTTATGCAAAATTTCAACCCGATCCGTTCAGTATTTTTTGCGTGAAAGAGTAACAAATATAGATCCATACAAACTTTCGCGTTTATAATATTAGTAGGATAGGATAATAATGAGTTTATTTTTTATTTATTTTTCTTTCTTAGGGATAACAAACTGTATCACTTAAAAATTAACTACTGTGGTGTACTCGTTGAGTTAACTCCTCAACGAGTACACCCATGCTGCTTTGAACTTAGAACACTTTTACTAATTAGGTACGTAATGCCTAGACGACACACGACAAAAATACTGTACTTCAGGAGATTGCGTATTATAAACAAACGTAGAAATCTGATCTCTTTATTATATGGAAAAGCTTAATTTTCAAGATATTTCTAACGAACTTCAAAAAAGGAGGAGGTTCTCTATTCGACTGTTGTTTTTTTAATCAAATCAAATTAATGTTTGTTACCTCAGAACTTTCGACTGGTGAACCGATTTTGATGATTATTTTGTTAGGAACTTGAACTACATTGTTTAGCAATTTGAAGTCGGCTTATACAGGCCAAATTATTTTAAGCGAAAATGGCCCTAGAACCTATTGTGTTGCAACCTTATTGAACGAGTTAGATTGACGTCAAGTTCATCCATGCATTACGCTCTCTTTAGCGCCGAGTCCACAGTTTGCCGAGCGGCTAAGCACAATGCTTGTGCCGAGTTAAACAGATGATCGACCCTTTAAAAGAAAAAAAAAATAAGGGGAAAGTGGGGGAATGTCGGCTAGTGGGTGTCGATAACCAACAATTGTTGAATAAAATGTCATTTGCGCTTTTAGTGTATGTTGTGATTGTCTAAGAATGTTGATGGAACCGTGTAGAAGGAGAATAAGGTGTAAATGTAAAGTTTTAGAACAGAACCAAAGTGTGAAATTGTACAAATCGTCAAGGGATAAATTATTGAACTATGTTAAGCAGATTGTCAAATATTTCGGTATGTTCTAGTTGTTATAAAATTACAACATCGCTATTTTAATTTCACACATTTTGCACACTGATAAAATTTTCACGTCTGTCTTGTATTAATATTTTTTCTGTAAAATATCCCCAATACATTGAATAAATTCACTCAACTGGAATAAATTCACCAAACGAGTAAATAAACTGTAACAATAAATCAAATAATATTCCATTTCCATACATTGCATTGCACATTTGTGTTATCTTGTTATTATAAGCTTAGGGCTATATTATGCTGTGTGGATTATCCAGCTTTATTTATTTATCTTATGATCAGAGATGATCTAACCGTATAATTTTTGCCTTTCATACAAACCTTTTGGATTGTTATACGCCCTTGGTCTTAATTGGCTGCGACCAAGTACCTTCATCAGCTCACCTGCATACAGCATGCTTGTTTTGTTGCGTCAGGGTCATGGTTTGTGTATGTTTTTGATTGTATAAATGTATATAGTTAGTATAAATAAACTTCATATTGGTCATTCATAGCCATGTCACGAAACTTTCGAGGTTTTTGGATCTTTGTTTCGTAATGCATTTTTGGTAAATTGAGGAAAATATCTAATTACTAGGTTAAGTATTTGATTGTTTAAATTTATAAATAAAAGTTAAAGTATAAATTATCCTCAAAGTGGTTATTCATAGCCATGTCACGAAACTTTCAAGGTTTTTGAATCTTTGTTTCGTACTGCATTTTAGGTAAATTGAGGATAATATTAAAATTACTAGGTTATTATCGAAAGTTATTTTTTGTCCAACGTTTCTTAATGCTAATCTTATGACATTGAGTAGCTTCAATTAAGTAGATACTTATATATCGATAATTACCGGCTCGTGTCGTCAGCAGCTAAGTAGATCAATCGCTGGGCACATTAAGCTAAATAACTTCATAATTACGAACGCCCTTTTATTATAAACTGGTTGCTATTTTACTAAATAAATAAAATCTGTATCTATGAAAGTGAAATATTTATTTATATTAAAAATAAAAGATAATATGAGTAATAGCCTTTTTTTCCTAAACAATTTGTTTATAATTTAATTTGTCTTATTTTAACACAATATGGTGGTGGATCTATAATAATTCGATACACGTATCATTACTAAAATTATTTTTAATGTTTTGGCATGTTACTAACTTGGATTTTTTCTCTCTTTTTTGTTTTGTTTAATCCTACTGTTGTGTTTGTCAATCCTATATCCTCACTGTATAAATAAAAAAAATCTTACTCGGTTGTTTACTTTCTCCCTTCGCATAAAAATATTATTCGTTGTGTAAGTGTCATATACCGCTAAAACCGTTAAAATTACCTCCAATTGGTCCTTTTCAATGGCCTGCTCTAATTGGCTAAACGGCCGTCGCATGCGCAAACTGAATGCCTTTCCTGCCCTGTCATTCGGACAACGCGTGATCTTTTTCGGTCCTATTGTTACGTTTTGTTTCTATTATTATTTTTATATCAAAACAATAATATACCTAAAACTGAATCACTTTGCCGCATTTGATAAATAATTATATTTCCGGTGCGATTTTTATGTAAATGATTCTATGCATCTTGATATATTCATAACAATGACTCAATGAGTTAAGTAAATAAATACTAATGTCTCAAGGAAAATATAAACACACTACTCGTTCTTTCATTCATGATATTAAATTGATAATATCGCAATTTACGCGCATAAAAAAACACAAAACGTTGAGAATTATAACTAACGAATTCTTTATAAAACAACTAAAATTATTTAAAATCTCATGATCTTAATTCGATCCACCCTAATACAAAAAAAAATCACAACAAACCATAAATTACCACGCGAACCAACCACTTTACATAAAACTATCAAAAAACCACGTTCTATATTTGTCTATTAATATAAATAAAAAACTGAAAACCCAACCCAACCCCTATATCTTCTTCACCCCGTACCCGACATTCCCCCATCCGACCCTAGCAGGCACAACACAGGTCCGAAGCAAATGCCTCTTCACGTATTCAGACGGGACCTACGAAGAGGAGTACTCCTGCTGGCCGCCAGCTGTCTGCATGATCCTCATCTCATTGGTGGAGATTGTCCTCTTCTGCTATGACGCAGCCAATGGCAGCACGCAGGCCCAAGGACCGATCGCGCAGATATTTATATACAATCCGCATAAGAGAGAAGAGGCTTGGCGGTTTCTAACTTATATGCTGGTGCATGTGGGGTGAGTTTTTCGTTATATTCTTATTTTAGTTATTCTTATACGTTTTATGTATACACTTCTACAACAAAACTCCAAGCTTGGTGAGTTGCAAAAATTTATTTAAACTAATATTATAAAGAGGAAAGGTTTGATTTTTTGTTTGTTTGTTTGTTTGTAACCAATAAGGCTCCGAAACTACTGGACCGATTTGAAAAATTCTATCACCGTTGGAAAGCTACACTATCCCCGGTAAACATAGGCTATACTATATTTTCAAAAAAATTAGAGATCCTTACTAAAACTCCAATAATGTAGCCAAAGGTTCTAATACCGTGCGAAGCCGGGACGGTCCGCTAGTCAATAAATAAATTCAAACAAATTGTCAAAACATATCCTTTGTAAAAAGGCTTACTACGAAATATCAGATTATCTAGTCTAGATAGACAAAATCGCCTTCATAGTTATTATTTGAAGTCAGATTTTATCATCTACTGCGTAAATGCCATTCACAAATTAGGCCTTGATGCACTGCGTCATGAAATACGTAAATTGTTAAAGGTTTTTTTATTTTCTTGGCAAAACATTTTGTTTTCTGCAAGTTCTATAAAGCCGCAGCTAAGTATATCAGTAAAGTATAGTAAAGTAAAAAATCATTTATTTCTTTAGGCTTACAAAATAAGCACTTAGACAAGTCATATTTTAAATATAAATTATTATCAAATAAAATTATTTTACTGTTCACTTCAATTTTTTGTCCACTAGTGGAAGAAGTGAAAAGAAACCACTAGCATGTTCATCTCTTATATGTCTAATACATGGTTATTTGCCTATTTTGTAGAAAGCCTTCTTGATGAGATTTAGTTTTATGTAATTTTTAAATTTATGAATAGGGAGCTCAGTTGCTTCAGATGGAAGCTTATTATAGAAGCGCACGCTATTGCCCATAAATGATTTCCCTTCCCGTGAAGTTAACACGCCATTTATTATTTTCCAGTGTCGTCCACCTTCTAGTAAATCTCCTAGTCCAACTGTTCCTCGGAGTCCCCTTAGAGATGGTACATCGATGGTGGCGCGTCTCGCTAGTGTACCTAGCCGGGGTCGCCGCGGGGTCCCTCGCGACCAGTCTCACAGACCCGAAGGTGTACCTAGCAGGGGCCTCAGGCGGTGTGTATGCGTTGATCACTGCGCATATTGCTACAATTATTATGGTGAGTCTGTAGTATTTAGGATAGTGCAACTATCCCTCGGCATACTCTAGAGGTGGTACATTGATGGTGGCGCGTCTCGCTAGTGTACCTAGCCGGGGTTGCCGCGGGGTCCCTCGCGCGCGACCAGTCTCACAGACCCGAAGGTGTACCTAGCAGGGGCCTCAGGCGGTGTGTATGCGTTGATCACTGCGCATATTGCTACAATTATTATGGTGAGTCTCTAGTATTTAGGACAGTGCAAATATCCCTCGGCTTACTCTAGAGATGGTACATTGATGGTGGCGCGTCTCGCTAGTATACCTTGCTGGGGTCGCTGCGTCCCTTGCGACCAGTCTCACAGACCTGAAGTAGGGGAGCCTCAGCGTCGCAGGCGAACCTTTGTCTGCTGGCCCAGTTGTCATATCATCTTTGATTACAAACACATCCCTCTTGTTTTCCAGAACTGGTCAGAAATGGAGTTCGCGATCATCCAGCTCCTAGTATTCCTACTCCTAGCGGGAGTGGACGTGGGCACCGCGGTGTACGACCGCTACTGGCGCCACCACCTCGATCAGAACATTGGCTACGTGGCGCATTTAGCGGGCGCCGTCGCTGGTAATAACTTAGGCTGGTTTTATTGTTACGCGTTTCGGCAGCGCCCTTGGAGTGCGCGCGTTTGGAGATGTATGGGGGTAGTAGTCGCGTTTCAAAGGCGTGCGCTTGTGCAGCGCTGCCGTTCAGTAAACGCCTATCAGTAAACATTCCAGCGGCGTGACTATAAAACTAACCTTTAAACTAGCTGTTTACAGCTTCTGGTCTATCAATCACTACATAATATAAAACAAAGTCGCTTCCCGTCTTTCTAGCCCTATGTATGCTTAGATCTTTAAAACTACGCAACGGATTTTGATGCGGTTTTTTTCTTAATAGATAGATGGGTTCAAGAGGACGGTTTATAAACTCGGGCGAAGCCGCGGGGTGCAGCTAGTGACTTATAAACGCATTAACACTTTGACTGCGGTTTTTTTTCGACGACTGTGATCTTTTTTTTTACCTAAAAAATTCGCGCTGCCGCTCTACACAGCGGTTGTGTTGCGCCGCACATGCGTTTCGTTCGAAAAATATTACAGCTCTGCTGAGTCACAAAGATCTGTATTTGCTAGGCCGCTGCGCTAGTGTGGATATACGCATATTAGTCACTTGTAGAAAACTCATACCGTGCGTTTTCAGCACTCAAAGTGTTAACTTATTTTTAGAGTTCCATACTCAAAATAAAATATAATCACTTTGTTTTTCGTCTGTCTGTTCAACCCTCTTTTTTCAGGAACGCGTAGGGTTATTGAAAGTGAAATTAACATCAAATACCCAAGTCCATAACCTCTTGAAGGCGTGATACAAATCTAACTTCGAAATCAACTTGGTCAAAAGTTACAGCTGTTTATGGCCAAATATGCACTCAAAACCTATAGGGTACTTCCCGTTGACTTAAAATCATAAAATTTTATAAGACGCAGTCTTGTAATTAACACACACACACACACAGAACCCTCGGTGCGCGAGTCCGACACGCACTTGACGTTTTATTTTTATTTTACTAGATTTATTACATAACTATAAGTATAAATACAACGGGCTATTTCTCTCGACATTTCTATTAATACTTGTATTATTTGTTCAGATCGCGTAATTTTAAAAATATTTATGACATTTTTTTATTATTTATTTTAAGCCATTATTGTCCCACTGCTGGGCAAAGGCCTCCCTTTTCTCTTTCCACTCCTCGCAATCCAACGCTACAACAGGCCATGATGGAAGATGTACCTCGAGCTCGTCGCGCCATCTCATCCTGGGCCTTCCACGTCGCCTCTTAGCGTTGGGTATTTATGACATAACTAATCCTAAATATTTCCTCTCTTACAGGTCTTCTAGTCGGCATCGGTGTCCTAAGGAACCTAGAGAAGAGAAAGTGGGAGAAGCGGTTATGGTGGGCGGCTGTGGTTATCTACTTCTCCCTAATGATAGCCGGTGTTCTGGCCAATATCTTCTGGACTGAGCGGTTCCACATAGCTGCAGTGAAAGCAACTTAATCTTATAAGATTTACCCACCTATTCGTAAGTAACTTTAAGCAGTTGCTAAAGAGGTTTTACTTCTCTTCTGACTTGTGTCTTGACCTTGGGATGGTGATAGTTTTTAAAAAATCCTCAAAATTATGTATTTACCGAATTATATCTGAGCCATAGACTATAAAACAAGTATTATATATATTTTTTGATCGAGTTTAATTACTAGATCGATAAAATTAAAATTAAAATTGCAGTAATCCGCCATGACACGTTGAACACCAATCAGAGAATACTAAGGTGTGACGTCATGCCGCCACAATATGTAATGTAAACGCACAAAATAAACACAGGAATAACTATGGTAAAGGTCTTAGTTTCTTCAATCAATTGCTTTCTTTGTATAACAGTAGTTCTAATTTGGTTTTATTATTTGATTGTAATTTTGTATAAAGAGATTCTATTTAATAAAAAATATTATGGTCATTCTGTATCATTAGATGTTCGTGCATCGGTTACGTCATAGACAGACGCCATTAGTATTGCAAAAAAAAAAGCTTTTGTAGGATGAAATGCGCAAAGTATTTATTGCGTATATTCAGTATTAGAAGCTTGTGCCGTCCTATCTCGTCTTATAGTATTGAACGAGGTCCTATGTTGGTTGGTAATAACTCAATAAATAAATAAAAGAAATCAGAGTGAGAAGTAACACTACTTAACAACTGTTTTAAGATAGCAGAGTATTATGAATCAGAGGGTTAGAGGTTAGATAGGTAATTTCTAAAAACAATGATGTCTGAAAAACTAATTTGAGGCATATTTACACTTGCTGTCCTTTTCATTAGGATCGTAAAGAGAGGGATGGAACGTTTTAAGTGTTCTCAAATTCGTTTTTTGAAACTTACCCAACAAATAAAAGTGTCTGGTATTTTTTTTAGATTTTTGTCTTTATTTAGAGTCTTCTATGATACATCTTCTGCTGCTATATGCGGCAAGATAACGATAAAGACAGGGCACTATGGCGCTTGTTAGGAGTCAGTCCAATATGGACAAGCAAGATTACTTATTTAATTCATATTTTCTAATGTGTCCAAGAATAAGCTCTGAAGGAAATTTCACATCACTTTGAATTATGAATTACTTTTTGAGGATGCATGAAGCTTGCACAACAGTTATTCGACCTATGATGATGATGACCTCTTTGTGAACGGCAATATATGTCTGATTGGACACTTTTCTGTCAGTGTCAAGTATTGGAAAATAATTGTAAATTATCTGAGTTATCAAATCATGAACAAAAACACCCCGAAGCAACGGCAAAAGCTATTTTATACCGATTGTGGTGTGATATTGATATCAGTTTTATTTGTTGGGAAGTAGAAGTAAACAGTATGATTATGTGTATTGGAAAGTCCACCGTGTAGTATAAGAATATGTGTTAAATTGCTTTGAGGTTGTTTAGAGACCATATCACAAATCTGTATCGGATTTCATCCATCAACCATTCTTTTGAGCTTTTCTGTTCACATTACATCAACGGCCTTTAACGTCCACTACTGGACACGGTGTTAGATTACTAGTTTTTGTGATAGTGGTTGTAAAGAAGTGCCTATTTCAATATTTTCAGTACCTACTATATACCTAAGTTTCTTAATTAGGTTCGAGTAATAATTTATTCTGTATTTTTATGATGTATTATTTTATTTTTGTTATCCACAATTCAGAGTTAAAGTTAAATTACGTTTTAAGACAGAATTAGGAATGATAAGTATTTTTTTAAATAATTTATTAGTACTAATTTAATTACAGCTATTAGATAATACAGAGAGGTGCATTTTAGATTTCAATAACTTTATTCCTTTAGGCATACAACATAAGCACAGTAAGCACTTACAGAAGTCAAAATTTATAATATGCATAAACTAGTTACTAAGGTGTGCGTGAGCTGCAAGCAACTCGCAGGCGGTTGCGTTTGTTTTTTTTTTATTACGACCTCCTTTTCGTAACCTACACCCTCGATTTGTTCGAAAACGATATCCATGATAAATTTTGCGATTAAAAAATGTCAGCCATCTTGGATTTCCAAATTGACATCTTCGTAATCTACATTGTCGTGGTTTTCGAAAACGATAGGTACCCATATTAGTGAGTGTGCAGTCACACAGCGCAGCTATAATAATTAAATAAGAAATGTGTATAGTTATATTTTCTCTTCACTTTAATTATTTTTCCACCAGTGGAAGAAGTGAATAAAGAAAGCAGTACCTACATTTATATTAGAGTCTGCAAAAAGAGAAGTCTCGTGGCGAAACGGTGAACTAACATATTAACGCAACAAAAGTAGTACATTGGCACACGCGCGCCCTCTATTCCTAAGAAACTTCTCTTTTTGCACAGACTCTAATTGTCTTTCAATACGCACAGTAAGTGTTATGGTATTTTAGCTGAAATGTCGTAGCCAAAACATTTATGAATTAATTATAAATAGGTAGTCTAATTAAATATTATTTATCGGGTATTTATCGCGTACCTGTTTAACCCAATAAATAATCTTTATTATGTCAACAAATCGCAAAAGTTTAAAAAATACCTTTACTCTCTGTAGATCTAGTGATCAAGATCCAATTGGTTCTATAAATAGGTAGTCTAGTTTATGAAGGATTATTTTGAATTTACTAAAAAAGAGAAACCCCCCTGTTTTCGAGCTTGTTTAGCCTTATCTCGACTTCAAGCTATATTGTGCCTTATACACCGTGCCTGTTGAACTAGTTTTGTATGCAGCTTAAGAACAAAGAAATGCTCAAAGTATGTATTGCGTGTATTCAGTATTAGAAGCTTGTGCCGTCCTATCTCGTCCTAGTATTGCCATGTTGAGCTGTGTGTAAGTTTTAGGGAAATTATTTGAGTTATAAGGAGATTTTCCTAATAATAATATAAAAATAGGGTTACAAGTGCCTTATTTTAAGATTTTTTCTATGCATTTACTGTACCTTACATTGTTTAAATAAGTAACTACTTAAGTCACAAATGACAGTAACTAAGTAACTACTTAAGTGTAAAGTGTTGGTTAACTTTGCAGTTACAATTTGTGTAGAGCTTGAGCATTGTTATTTTATTAATGTGTAAGAAAGCTAAAGATATATTTATGAAAGAATATTTCGCACAATTACCAACCCATAAAAGTACTTTTTGCATAATGTTATCTATAAGTAGGTACATATTTTTTTATTTTCTTGTTACTTACATTCTTCTTCTATTCAAAGCATAATTTCATCGAACAACTTTAAGAACGAAAACCGAAACACTGTTTTGTAATATTTATGATACTTAAGTATCATAAGGAACTTACCCTTTGTTTTATGTTACTACAATTACTACATAATTATGTAATTTCAATAC
This sequence comes from Eupithecia abbreviata, assembly GCA_943735965.1. NCBI lineage: Eukaryota > Metazoa > Arthropoda > Insecta > Lepidoptera > Geometridae > Eupithecia > Eupithecia abbreviata. The sequence goes on from OX030995.1 coordinate 1,782,732, forward strand.
ATAACATAGACAAAATATTTCTATATTATGAGGATTTTGTATGAAGGTATTTTTTCAATGTAGTTTTATTACATTTAAATAAGAATTACTGAATAAAATGAGTTTAAATAAATATCTTTTATTTATTTTTTAAGTTACTTTTTCCAGATTACGTAATAAAATGTTTTATCAGAGTGGACGATATGTTATACCTATTACAGCTCGTTCCCACTTGTCGGCGCCGACATAATCGGTTTCTAACAAGTGAGAATAGCTTCATATAAAATGTTCTGCCACTTAATACCGGATTTTAATGATATTAAATTAATCATCCGATTAAAATCCGGACCCAACAGACCACAAGTGGGAACGAGCTCTTCCTTACATACGAAATACAAACGAAATCCTTAAATACGAAATTGGCGTTTCGTCGAACTGGTCACTTGGATTTAAAATATCAGGCGCCAACCCCATAGCCTGCCGGAGCCTATTTTAAAGTAAGTAAAGAATTAAAAATGATTGTGGAAGCCAAAGAAAAAAATTATTACTTAGCGGGGTGGTTGAGAGTTTAAAAGCGGCGCGGCGCTTGGTAACCTACTTGTTAAGTAAAGTAAAAGTAAAAAATCATTTATTTCTTTAGGCTTACAAAATAAGCACTTAGTGGTCTTCGATGGTCTCTAAGTCATAGACAATGACGTTTAGTAAACCCATTTTGCTCTACGAATGTCCGTCTCTTCGTAGTATTGTTTTCATTCATTCATTCATTCTCTTTGGTTTGGTTTGGTGATTCCGTCGCGTACGGACGTTTTTTTAGCTTTCGTATCAATTTTATTTACTTTATAATAATTATACTTCCATTTGTATACGATGACAACAACGTTATCCAGTGTTTGTATTAATTAGTCGACCTAGACCCTCTAGGCACTTGCACTCATGCCCATCTAGCGTCAAACTCCAAACATGGGTTTGTACTTTCATACGTGTGTTTTCGCTATATTTTCATTATTTATTAGCGAATGCGCGCTCCGTTCTATAGAGGAAGATGACGAATCCTTCCTCGACCACCCAAAGTATACGAAATACGATGATTTGGTGAAGTTATTCAGTGAGTTCGAGAAGTCATACCCTGACTTGGTGAATGTATACTCCATTGGAAAGTCTGTAGAAGGACGTGATTTGACGGTGCTCCAGATAAGTAAAGGTGTGAAAAGTCATCATGCGGACCGCCCGGCGTTCAAGTACGTGGCTAATATGCACGGAGACGAGAGTATCGGTAGAGAACTCGTTGTTTACTTAGCTCAGTACTTGCTATTAAATTATGGGAAGGACGAGCGTGTCACGAAGTTGGTGAACGCAACCGATATTCACTTGATGCCGTCGTTGAACCCGGATGGATTTGAACACAGTGAGGTAAGGAGCCAAAATAAATAAATAATGCTGGACAATTCACACAGCATCATCTAGCCCTATGGTAAGCAGAGCTTGTTTTATGGGTACTAGATGACTATGAGTTAAAGCTACTACTACTATACTAAAATATTTATGGACTTACTGGAATCTGCCTGCAACTTCGCACACTTTGTTTTTAAGGAAAAGCTTAAGTTATTTTTATCCCATGATAAAGGATTTGTGGGATAAAATGTTGCCTGTGTTTTTTTAGGCCTAGAACTACCTGTATGCAAAATTTCATATTTTTGCCCAATCCATTCAGTAGTTTTGGTGTGAAGAAGTAACAAACATCCAAACTTTTGCATTTTGTTAACACTTTGAGTGCTGAAAACGCACGGTATGAGTTTTCTACAAGTGACTAATCTGCGAAAATCCACACTAGCGCAGCGGCTGAGAAAATACAGATCTTTGTGACTCAGCAGAGCTGTAATATTTTTCGAACGAAACGCATGTGCGGCGCAACAAAACCGCAGTCAAAGTGTTAAATTATTGTGATAGTTGCATTGCTACCCTTATGCCCTGTTAAATCATTTATTATCTAATCCTGGAGGTATCTGACCAAGTTGAAATATATTGCTTGGGAATTATACTCTGCAGGATAATGCGCATTACCCCCATGAGAAAAAAGCCAAAAAGGGGCTTAGCGGAGGTGTAGGTAGACCTCCACTAATAAGGAGTCGTTCGTCAACTCACACCATGAATCTTGTCCCAACTGGTGTGAGTAGAATCGTCAATAAAATATTATTTTCGTTCTGCAACTCACACCACCCTTTGTTCCTATTGAATTTATGTGTTGAGAACAGTCACCGAAAAAAGAGAACTCTAGTATCAAACACCTTATTGGCTGAACGTAGGTCCAGCTGTGGACTGAAATAGGTTGTTGAGGAAAGAGGAAAAATAAGTAAAACATTCACTTCCCATAAATCACTGTACTGTTGGTTACTGCACGAAATGTTAGTCATTTATTATGAATTCAGCAACTAAAACAAAACAGGACAAGTGTGACTAATGTAATATTATACACATCTAGACTTAATGTTTATTCATATAATAATAAACATTATCTAAAATCTATTGTTCAGGCTTCTCTTATAGTTTTGTAAGTTATTATTTATTCAAGTGTTTCTTCTGTGGGTTAAGCTGAATTATTGTGCACAAAAAGTGATAATTTACGAGTATGTAAGGACAGAATTGGATACCTTGTCTAAAAATGTATCTAAACAAAAATATGGCAAATCTGTAGGTTAAATGGAAAAAAACCGGCCAAGTACGAGTCGGAGTCGCGCACGAAAGGTTCCATTATCTATAAAAAGGGCAAAAAAAAATGTTTTTTTATTAGTAATATGTTCCCGTTTTACCCTTTGGGTATGCTACCCTAAAAAGGAAAGGGAATTATTGATCCTGAAAAAAAAGTATGAACTCTGTAATTAGGTAGAATATTTGTGATTTTCTATCCCTATCCGCGATCTTGATGCGGCAAGCTAAAGAGAGGGCGCCATGGCGCTCATTAGAGGAGGCCTATGTCCAGCAGTGGACTGCTATAGGCTGATGATGATGATTCCTATCATAATATTTCCATCTCAGTTGATTAAGGCTCTTTGAACAACAAAGAATTAACATTTTTTATCACAATGAACAAGCATGAGTAAACAGTTGCAAAACAAACTGACATGATAATTCTATTGTAATTATGTAAAAGGGTTGAGAATCTTGCTTCATAGATTAATAATTATTCTTCATTCTCAAGGTATGTGGCAAGAGACCCAACCTGCAGTCTAAGCTTTTTATGTGCCCTGATTGGAGCTTACGTGATTCACTGGGTTAAGGTGCAATACGTCCCAAAACCCAATTTTAAGGGAATCAATTTAAGGGAACAGAACACCTATTTTTCGAATATATATTGATGAGGATCAAAAGTTTAGGATATTAATTAAGTATGTTATGGGAGTCGAAACACAATTGTCTAACTTGATAGAAAAAATGGCAAAGTTTCCAAGTTAATTTTTACAGAGTTATCTCTACGGAAAAACCATTTATTTGCTAGTTATTTAATATTATTGTCATGAAATTCTTCTACGTGTTCCCTAATAAATACTCTAAACGTCTATGTTTTTAGGTTTTCGCGAAATAGTATTATTTTAGAGCAATAACAAATTTAAAAATAAAAACCAGTGAAATAGCGCGCGGGCCGGTCATTCCACCGCTCATGCCTCCCTTTCTCGCCTTCCCCGCGCGGCGTTCGTTCGTTCTTGTCTCGAAAAAGCGAACTCACTTCGTCTTAAGCTTGTCGCACACATGGAAAGCATTGCTGTAGCACAACACGAAAAATCTTCATTCAAATATGGGCTTTACCTTGTAAGATTTAAATGTATTTAATACTGACGGCATCAGAAGACGGACAGCTCGCGAACCACTCGTTTTATCCTTGTGATCTAGATCATTTATTAATCACAAATAGCATAACTTAGTTAATGTGCCTTAAAGTCTATGTTAGGTTTGACTAACCACCAAGTTCAACGTAATCAAAAAAAAAAATGTCTGCTGTAGTTAACATATGATCTGACAACAATATACAAGTTATCCTGCGTCAGCTACTAGATTTTACTAAATAATATAGTACATCGTAATCATTCTAAATCTTAGTCTTGTACCTACTATGAGCATAATTTAATCTTAATTAGCATCTGGGCTATTCTTTTATTTTATTTATTTAAGAAGACTTTACATTATAAACCAAAGCACTCACTATCCTATGCGACTATAAAACATTGTTCAAACTTAACCCTTATGGTTGCCTTTATGTACTCAGTTCGCGATCGGCCGCCTTCGTCGCGGGTTCAACCACTTAACCATTTTAACCATTATACCATAACTCGGCAGTAGTATAAAACCAGTAGTACCCATTTTGACTGCTGAAATCACACGGTATGTGTTTTCTTCAAGTGACTAATATGCGTAAATCCACACTAGCGCAGCGACTGAGAAAATACAGATCTTTGTGACTCAGCATAGCCGTAATATTTTTCGAACGAAACGCATGTGCGGCGCAACACAACCGCTGTGTAGAGCGGCAGCACGACTTTTTTAGGTTAAAAAAAAGATCGCAGTCGTCGAAAAAAAATCGTAGTCAAAGTGTTAAGGTCTTGTGAATATAGTCCATACCATAAACCAGTGGCTTTCCTTGACCACTAACCTACACCGTACTACTACCAACCTCAAAGGGCGGTTTGGGGATCCACCAGTACCATCTACCACAACCCCCAACTACAACCCTTTTCAAATATACTATAATAATAATAATAATAATCATATTGTGCACCCGAGGATGATACCCGCTATGTGTAGCCATCGCCTTTAGATTAACTTCTCAAAGGGCCTCTGTGCTGTTGGCTTCGGCCCCACGCAAGCCTTCCAAAGGACCGGGTCACTTTATGGCCCGAGATCATGGTAAATGAGAGACATAATAATAATAATAAGCCCGCAGGGCAGCTTGTGGCGAGCTGTTGGTGAGTAGCGACACCACGGGTACCGAGTGCTCCCGGGAAAGTTCCTGGTTCTCGTCTCCGCTAGCGGAGTGGCATCCCAAGAGAACCAGACCCCCACCTCTTGCTTGCCTTCATTGGCCGGTCTGAGTGGAGTAGCGAGAGATGCATCTTAGGATGCAGACTTGGGGGTGGAAGTGTCTAATGGCGTAATAGCGAGGAAACCCGCTCACGAGCAGTCTTCGTGATGGTGAAATCGGGGCCGCACCTCTCGACACCCCTCAGTCGTTTGCGCCGATGTTGTTCCTCTCCGGTAATTTACTCCGGCTTTTTAAGGAACCCATCCAGCATTCGGCAAGCCACCGTCTGCCACTCTTCTTAACATTATGATTGACTTGTTTATGGCAGACGTCCGCAATCTCCCCTATAGCCCGATTACTCAGTCCATCCATCCATCACAATAACCTGGTTTTATTTCTTTCATTTTTCTTTGCAATAGTCTCTACACCTGGCGGATACCATCTTTGGATGTATCATATTGTGCACCCGAGGATAATACCCGCTATGTGTAGCCATCGCCTTTAGATTAACTTCTCAAAGGGCCTCTGTGCTGTTGGCTTCGGCCCCACGCAAGCCTTCCAAAGGACCGGGTCACTTTATGGCCCGAGATCATGGTAAATGAGAGACATAATAATAATAATAATGATGCTGGACAATTCACACAGCATTATCTAGCCCCATGGTAAGCAGAGCTTGTGTATATATACTATGTCTGTTATTAGAGGAGGCCAACATCCAGAATGACACTAGCATAAACTAATTATAACAATGATCTTGCAAATTGCTCATCAGACCTTATATATAACTTCAAAAGTCCCTTTATCTGCAATACACTGACCCTACTATCAGTGAATGCCAAAGGGAGTAGAGGTCAATACTCTTGCAAATGTATGCAAATATTACAACTATAAACAATTTGCTGGGGTGAATTCAACCTTAAAACCTAAAGTATAGGTGCTACATATCGTGAGGTAAAATTGAGCCTTATTTATATAAATGACGAGGGGAAAGAACTGTTTATTATAAATTACTAGTTTCTGCCTGCGGCTTCGCACGCGTTGTTTCTGTGCAAACGTTTGAAGGTTATTTATATCCCATGGGAACTGGTTTTCGGGATGAAAAGTAGCATATATTTGATTCCAGGCTTTACATCTATAGGAGTTACATCTATTGAAAATTTCAGCCCTATCCATTCAGTAGTTTCATCGTGAAGAAGTAACTAACATCCACCCATCCATCTATTCGCATCTATAATATGTATTAGTGTACTTACGACGACGACCGACGACGGATGTGGCGCGGTGGGCGAAGGTCCGCCTGCGACGCAGGAAGTTGCGGGTTCGATTCCCGCCTCGGAATAATTGTGTGTACGATCTGCACATAATTGTTCCGGGTGTTCTGGTCGTTTTCTATGTATAATAAAAAAATATCTATCTATGTTATGTATTGTATTATGTATGTCAGTTATCTAGTACCCATAACACAAGCTCTGCTTACGATGAGTAGGACTCTCTTGATAAAAACCTTTTTATCAAGAGTCAATTCATTTGCCTTTAAATTGTAAAGAACCTTGACCCTCGCCTTGCTTGAAAGTGCAGGTAGTTATTACTTATTATTATCAATCACGGGAATTCCCAATTTTAAAGACAACAAAATAATATCAATTCTAAACTCGATAACCTCTTATTGATAAAATATTAAAGGTACCTATGTACTAAAATATTATATTTTTATCTCCATGCATACACACATGAATTCAAATGGTGGGAAATACCAAAATTTTGCTATCTTATTTATTATTGAACAAAATCCACAGTTCTTAAATATAAATTAACTTATGTATCATCATCATCATCATCATCGGCCTATAGCAGTCCACTGTTGGACATAGGTCTCCCCCAATGAGCGCCATAGCGCCCTGTCTTCAGCTTGCCGCATCCAGCATCTACCTGCAGTCCTTCGCAGGTCGTCATCCCACCTGGTCGGAGGGCGTCCTACACTACGTTTACCGAGCCGTGGTCTCCACTCAAAAACACGTTTGCCCCAGCGGCCGTCGGTAACTTATGTATAAACAATACATATGACTAACGGCCAATAAAAGGATTTACATTATTGTAATTCTCACTAACGTATTTAAAAAAGTAACAAAAAGGCCGTCTTCGACTGGCTGCTCACTAAGAACGAATGCAAGAGACAGAACACCAAAGCGTCTTCTGCGTACTTAAAGGCTAAGATCAAGAAAACTCATCAAATAAACAGCACTTACTCGTAGTAACTTCGAAAGTACAAAGTTCAGGAGCCTACACTAATGCCATAAAATGGCATTAGTGTAGGCTCTTGAACTTTCGTCGTTTTCCACGTCTTGCCGTCGTCGCTTTGTTTAACACTAGCGGACCCTCCCGGCTTCGCACGGTTTTAGTACAGATCCCTAACTTTTTTGAAAATATAATATAGCCTTTGTTCACGGGGATAGTGTAGCTTCCCAACGGTGAAAGAATTTTTCAAATCAGTCCAGTAGTTTCGGAGCCTATTCATTACAAACAAACAAAAAATCAAACCTTTACTCTTTATAATATTAATTAACATGAGAACCTAAGTAAACAGATGCGCCTAAAGGTGGCACTCCACATGGCTATTGGGTGTTTGTTGTATTTGGCAAAATATATGACGTTCAGACGAACATGCAAAAGAGGCAAATACGACCATACACACATGGCACATAAATAACAAACACACAAACATTTGGCAGCACACTGAGCAGAGCGCAAGGTGCCAATATTGCGTATTTGCCTATTTGACTGCTTTGATGTGCCTCGAGAAACCGACAAGCGCACGGTAACGCGTATTTGGTATTGGCCTTATTTGTCAAACAGGTAAATAATGCGAACACTTTGTCAAATAAACTGTCCACACACGGTAATTGTTTGCCAAATACGCCAAATACACAAATACAAATAGCCATGTGAAGTGCCAGCATAACTCCTTAAGCATTTTGTTTTGAACTGTCATGCAGACAATCTATTTCACACACATGATGTCATATGTTGGGAAATACCTGAATATATCTACATTCCTAGAATATTGTCACTGACGTATTAACATGGGAAATATGTGATATCTTAAGTAAGTACTTATAGTACTTCAATGAGGTTTAACTACAGAAAAGTCGTCAAATAAAAAACACAATACAATAGTCTCGAACATCCAATGTGCCCACACTTACGTCATATATATGACGACCGATGTGGCGCGGTGGGCGAAGGTCCGCCTGCGACGCATGAGGTTGAGGGTTCGATTCCCGCCTCGGAACAAATGTGTGTACGATCTGCAGATATTTGTTTCGGGTGTTCTGGTCGTTTTCTATGTATAATAAAAAATATCTATCTATTTAATGTATTGTATTATGTATATCAGTTATCTAGTACCCATAACACAAGCTCTGCTTACCATGGGGCTAGATAATGCTGTGTGAATTGTCCAGCATTATTTATTTATTTATTTATATTTTTTGAATGTAAGTAACTCTCTTATTCTTGCCGTTGCTTTGTTTAACATGGGAACCTAGGTAAACACATGCCCCTAACTCCTAAAACGAAGTATATTTTTAATGAAACTGCATCAACTATCATTATGTAATTCTTTATTATACACACAATAATACATAGAAATAACTTAACTAAACAAGATGTGTACATAGACGAGCTTAACCCTGACAAAGAGTTTACTTCCAGCAAACCTTAGGGTTATAGGACGTAGGTACCTACGTCAGTTTGGGAAATGCATTGTCTGTATGATAGTATCACGTCATTTTCTCATCCCCAGGAAGGCAACTGCGAATCTCTCCCGGACTTCGTAGGCCGCAACAACAAAAACGGCGTAGACCTGAACCGGGACTTCCCCGATCAGTTCGACAAGCACAAGTCTACGGATGACGAGTACTTGTTCGGTCACCGACAGCCGGAGACACAGGCGCTGATGCGATGGGTGATGAAGAGGCAGTTCGTCTTGTCTGGGAACCTGCATGGTGGCGCTATTGTGGCTAGCTACCCGTATGATGACTTGAAGTAAGTATTTCAAAATATTTTATAGACCTGAACCGGGCCTTCCCAGGCCAGTTCGACAAGCAAAAGTCTACGGATGACGAGTACTTGTTCGGTCACCGACAGCCGGAGACGCGAGATGTGCTGGTGATGAAGTGCTATTGTGGCTAGCTAGATACCCGTGTGATGACTTGAAGTAAGTGATAATATTTTATCATCATCTGATTGGCTCAATACGTCTTCAGCCTTACAGCTCATTATGAATCTAAGCGGGTTAAAAGTATTGATGGGTATTTATCGCGTTTATTTACCTATTTTCCCGACGTTTCAACAGGTTTACACTCTGTCGTGGTCACGGGATAACTGGAGTACTGGAGTTACCGCCTCAGCGGGTTAAATACGAACCTAGTTTGTATTTTGGAAGGACACCAACCATTAAAGCTTCGAGGCACACTAGCGCCGCCGCCACCTATTTTATCTTACTATTACGCTTAACAAAGAAAAATGCACGGGATATTTACCACATGATTAGATTTTTTAATTCTAATTCCCTTTTAGAAGCGGTAGAGACTGCTGCGAAGAAAGCCCGACCCCTGATAACGCCCTATTCAAAGAACTAGCCAACAGCTTCGCGTCGAAGAACGAAGACATGCGCGCAGGCAACAAGTGTCCCCCCGAGAACTTTGATAAAGGAATCACTAACGGCGCGCACTGGTATTCAGTTCAAGGTATGTATATTTAGGGTTTATCTTTTATTTCAGACCCACAACTGGTCCAAAGATCACCTACCTATTACACATTTATTTATTTTACGAATTTTAAGAAAACTTACAGCTATGAATTTAAATAAGGTCATTGCTTAAGATAACATGCATGATATTCTGAAAACTTAGGTAAAAATCAATAGACTACGATATAAGGAAATGCACACAAAAACTTAAATTTAGAAAAAGAAGAATACAGTATAGCTAACAATGGTAAAAGGCTAATAAAAAAATATAATTCTTTGTTTAAACTACGTTTAGACGCTTACAATATTCAATTTTTTATTACAAATTTAATAATACACAAAGTAGGTAATTTGTAGGGAATAAAAATGCTTTTTTATTTTTATTTCTTTCATACAAAATCAAGTTAAATAAAAAAAAGCCTTAACCACTGTGGCCGGCCTAGACAGGTAATTGAACCATCAGCGATGATGCTGATTTCAGCATTTGTGATTCTATCACCGAACTGCGTTTCCAAACCCAAGTGCCCAGCGTCGCGATTATGGGCATTACCCCCACATCATATGGAGTTCTGCAGGAGGAGCTGCTGCCCGTCCTCCGGTGGATATCCCTTAGTCGCCTGTTACGACACCCGCGGGAAGAGTTGGGGTGGTGCAAATTTTAAGCAGGCACCACACGGCAACTAACTGCAAGACGAGTTGGGGTGACTTAAATTTTAAGCCGGCAACTAACTGCAAGACGAGTTGGGGTGACGCAAATTTTAAGCCGGCACCACACGGCAACTAACTGCAAGACGAGTTGGGGTGACGCAAATTTTAAGCCGGCAACTAACTGCAAGACGAGTTGGGGTGACGCAAATTTTAAGCCGGCACCACACGGCAACTAACTGCAAGACGAGATCAAATTGTTATGTCCGTATTGAATAATATTAAATTAATGTTGGGTCTATCACGGAACGGGGTGATATATCATCGAAGGCACCACGCGATAGCCTGCGCGCAATATAACTTTGCGTCACGGTTAATCTGGAAATTTGAATACCTCACGCGATCGATTGTAACATTTCGAATCACATCACACTTCACAATCACTGCATAGTATAAAACAAAGTAGCTTCCCGTTGTCTGTCTGTCCCTATGTATGCTTAGATCTTTACAACTGCGCAAAGGATTTTGATGCGGTTTTTTTTAAATAGATAGAGTGATTCAAGAGGAAGGTTTATATACCATAGATTTCCACGCGGGCTAAGCTGCGGGGCGCAGCTAGTCATATTATAAATTTGAGTGTATGGATGAATGGATGATCATGTCGTTTTCCGAGCCGAATTTCGACCACGGCGACCAGGTCTCAACATGTGGAATAGCATAAGAAGGATGGATGGATAAATGTATGATGGTAGAGGTATTAAAATATACAGAATAAAGCTGTTTGTTGTATATTTGTTACTTCTTCACGCCAAAACTAAACGAATGAGGCTGACATTTCGTATGGGTCCAGGTCTAAAACCTGGAATATCACATCTATTTTTGTTCCCATAAACCAGTCAATATGGGAAAGAAATGACCTTTAAACGTTCCCATAGAAACAAGACGCCTGCGAAGCCGCGTGCAGAAACGAAACAGCAAAACAACTTTATTCCGAGAGACGACCGATGTGGCGCGGTGGGCGAAGGTCCGCTTGCGACGCAGGAGGTTGCGGGTTCGATTCCCGCCTCGGAACAATTGTGTGTACGATCTGCAGATATTTGTTCCGGGTGTTCTGGTCGTTTTCTATGTATAATAAAAAATATCTATCTATGTAATGTATTGTATTATGTATATCAGTTATCTAGTACCCATAACACAAGCTCTGCTTACCATGGGGCTTGATAATGATGTGTGAATTGTCCAGCATTATTTATTTTATTTATTTATTCGTGATATTTCAGTTATTTTCACTAACTTTCGCTTTTACGTCAGTAAAAAAAAAATTTAATTTAGTAATTTCTAGGTTATCTAATTCTGTCTATTTAACAATAGATGCACCTAAATTTCTAATGCCTGCGAGTGATTTGCATATCATGTTTCTATTTTCAATTACATTTAGCTCCAAATGACTGTCCCTTATCTAGGTGCTAAGTCAAGCTGCGACTTAGCAAGCACTTTGTAATTAAAATGAACGCTATTATGAGTTATAAGATGTAGCTTTATGCCTGGAATTAAACATTCTATTCTATTCTATTCTATAGCACACCTAGCTAAACACAGAGCAAGTTTTTTAGTCCTACCCAAGCCGCGTACTAATAACTACGGGAAAAAGATGTTTACGTACCAAGGTGCACAGTATTACAATAAAATACCTTCCATTATAAAAAATGTAAACTCATTCAATGCATTCAAAACAAAACTATCAAAATATGTATCAGATAATTATTTTTGAATGCATTGGATGGGTATTATCTATACTATACCGACGAAGACGACTTACCTTAATTTAATTTACACCTATTTTATAATAACCTACATTAACATTTTATATTAAACTATTTTATATTAGGTAACTTAGTTCTCATGTAAGTGACATTGTGTCTTTTTGAGAATAAATGTCTTTAAACCGAAACCGAAACATTGTCTGTCGTGCCCTAGCAGGGAGCATGTTTGAAACACTTAATCTGTTGTATGTGTATAGATGACTAGCGGACCTTCCTGGCTTCGCACGGTTTTAGTACGGATCCCTCACTTTTTTGAAAATATAATATAGCCAATGTTCACCGCGATAGTGTAGCTTCCCAACGGTGAAATAAATTTTCAAAATCGATCCAGTAGTTTCGGAGCCTATTCATTGCAAACAAAGAAACAAAAAATCAAACCTTTCCTCTTTATAATATTAGTATAGAAAATAAAACATAAATAAAATCTTGATCTATGTAGGGTCAATACACCTTGCATGAACTTTATGTAATGATTACGGTAACTACGGTTTTATTCCAGCCTTTGCTTGTTGGCCCTAGGCATATCACTATATCTTTGGAAATTTCTTGTTAGTTTACCTATTCCAAAATTATTTTATAGTGTTTCTTTGCATGCTTTTTCTTTTGGGCAGTTTTTAATAAATAATATTAGTATAGAAGATTAATATTTTTTATTGCAAATATGTTTTACGGGGTGTACAACATATTAGCAATAAAAATATTAAATATTGAGAAGGAATCATAAAAATACTATGTGCTACAAATGAAAATGTAATACATGACGAGACATTATCAAAACCAGCGGACACACCTAATAAAATTACCCAACTACTCGTATATAACCTGCGTATTAAAGAATGTGACTAAAGATGACATCACACACCACCAACCTTTCACTTTAATTAATCTCTCGGTGACCAGCTATCCGAAAAGAGTAAATTAATAAGCTAGTATTTCCAGCTGACCGAATATTTCCACCTAAATAGAGTCTGTGCAAAAGAGAAGTCTCGTGGCCAAACGGTGAACTAACATGTTAACGCAACAAAAGTAGTACATTGGCACACGCGCGCCCTCTATTCCTAAGAGACTTCTCTTTTTGCAAGGACTCTAACTGAACTGAAAACGAATATTTTAACACTTTGAGTGCTGAAAACGCACGGTATGAGTTTTCTACAAGTGACTAATATCCGTAAATCCACACTAGCGCAGCGGCTGAGAAAATACAGATCTTTGTGACTCAGCAGAGCTGTAATATTTTTCGAACGAAACGCATGTGCGGCGCAACATAACCGCTGTGTAGAGCGGCAGCACGAATTTTTTAGGTAAAAAAAAAAGATCGTAGTCTTCGAAAAAAGACCGCAGTAAAAGTGTTAATATTATTGTATGTATTTTGCAGGTGGCATGCAAGACTTCAACTACCTCCATTCCAACTGCTTTGAAGTAACATTCGAGTTATCCTGCTGCAAATACCCCGAGGCGGCAGAGTTGCCCCGGTACTGGCGAGCCAATCGTGAGCCACTTCTGGCGTTTATGGAGAACACGCATCTAGGGGTTAAGGGGACAGTGGTGGATGAAGATGGAAACCCCGTGAAGGTACGTTTACTGTATAATAGGAACATTCGAGCTGACTGACTGTTGTATTGTATTTTAGGTGTAAAATATTGATTTACTTTTTTATGACATGTAACCTATTTTTTTACCAAATAAAGAAATTGAACATGATGGGTGCGACTTCAAGGGTATAAGTGGCGCCTGATTGGCTCGCCTCGGCTGGAGTGGATAATTTAGTGGATTTTAGGACGACTCACTTAGCTTGCTTCAAAATCTAGACACGCATAAGTGTGTCAAGCCAAGTTCAAGCTAACAGAACCGAGCAGCACCGTGTGAATTATTACACAAACCATTTGGAGCCACTTTTGACCCCCTCAAAACTTAAAAACTAGCAAGCCCATGTTTATGTGAAATTATATATGGGATTGGCTTATATGTATATTGAGAATTGCGAGATACATACATATACGTACATATGTGCTTCAAATTTCATAAACACACCTCACTAACCTCCATCCATATAAACATCCAAAATTTTGCTTTTATAATAATAAGTGTTTTTTTTTAGATACGAAATATGCGAAAACACTTTAAATTTCCTTATATCAAACAAAATAGGTAAATTACCGAATAGATCGAGTCGCTAGTTACGGAATGAAAAGTAAGCCTTCAATTTGCAGTCGCTTAGTTCGCAAATGTAACCCTATATTACGAAGACCGATGTGGCGCGGTGGGCGAAGGTGCGCCTGCGACGCAGAAGGTTGCGGGTTCGATTCCCGCCTCGGAACACTTGTGTGTACGATCTGCAGATATTTGTTCCGGGTGTTCTGGTCGTTTTCTATGTATAATAAAAAATATCTATCTATGTCATATATAGTATTATGTATATCGGTTATCTAGTACCCATAACACAAGCTCTGCTTACCATGGGGCTAGATAATGCTGTGTGAATTGTCCAGCATTATTTATTTATTATTATTTATTACTCAAATTAGTAAACAATGTCATATTACCTCATCACTGGCTTTCAATAGGGGTCGATTATTATCTCTTAAACAACATATTGTTATCAGGTTTTGAACAAACATATGGTTAGTGTGTTTTGTGCACTAATTTAATGCATTGTTCAAATTTTAAATAATGAAATGCCAGAATATGCACGAGTACATCATACAGAGCTACAGTTTTTTATCCATGAAGGTATATGGCACACAATATAGTACAATTTACCGCCGAACTACGATCCCCAACCCGCATGCCCAGCGTAGGGATTATGGACATAAATAAATAAATAATGCTGGACAATTCACACAGCATTATCTAGCCCCATGGTAAGCAGAGCTTGTGTTATGGGTACTAGATAACTGATATACATAATACAATACATTACATAGATAGATATTTTTTATTATACATAGAAAACGACCAGAACACCCGCAACAAATATCTGCAGATCGTACACACAATTGTTTCCGAGGCGGGAATCGAACCCGCAACCTCCTGCGTCGCAAGCGGACCTTCGCCCACCGCGCCACATCGGTTGTCAACATATAAGGCGCTTATCAGGGAGAGGTCTACGTCCAACAGTGGACTAATATAGGTGGGTGAGGTGGTTAAGAAAGCTATAATTATGACTCTTTTATAAGTTTATTTTTAGTTTTGGCGACATGACATCCGGATTGACACAATTATCAATAAATTACTCGAACTATTTTCACTCATACATTATTATAATAACATTTACTCTCAGCGATAAGTCCGCCTTCTGTACTTTTTTAGTTGATTGAACTATTTGTATTTATTAAAATAATTCTATTGAATAAGAGTTATTATACAATTGACGAAGCTTTGGCTGATAAAAATATATTTTGTGATGCGATAGGTACTGAAGCTAAGGTTGCTGTTAATTAGCTATAAGTTTAAATGTATTGTGACTTATCCAAGAACATATATATTGTGTCAAAATATAATTAAATGAATTGAATTGAGTAATTTTGATAAATGTAAGAATTTTTATTTTTTTATATTTGTTGTACACACATATGTTTTACAGAAAAGTATTAATTTATTCTGAATTGACATCATTATCTTTGCAGGACGCAGAAATATTAGTAGAGAACAATAATCACACGATACGCACGACTGAAGATGGATACTTCTGGAGGCTGCTACTGCCCGGACAGTACAATATCATCGCTAAGTCACCTGGGTAAGGCTCATTTTGCAACAAATAAATAATGTTGGACAATCCACACAGCATCATCTAGCACCTAGCTAAGCAGAGCTTGTGTTATAGGTACTAGACAATTGATATAACCTTTTTAATACAATGTGTAATACATTAGGATGGACTGGACATGAGAGAACACTATAGACGGTGGAACTTTAATAAATTTATAGATAAAAAAAGAAAAAAAATACTTACATTAAAAACATTATGAACCTTTTCAACTTACAGCTAGTTAATTCAAACCCCGTCTTTTTCAGGTTCACCTCTCAAAAACCGCTCACCGTCACCGTTCCCGCCGCCCAAACGTCAGCTGTCACTGTCAGTGTGACACTATCCCGCGCGCGCGCCCCGCCCGGTAAGTCGCTCCGGCTGCACGACAACGCGGCCGTGCCCACTCTCACTCACTTCTCGGTGCTGGCTGCTAACTTGATCCTGGTGTTTCTGGTCGAAGCTTAGATATCCACTGATACTCTTGAATTCTGGCAGAAGTTTGTTATATCCATCATCATTAATCTACCCCCTAAATAAATGTATCAGCCTCTATGTAATTTTGCGCGCGCCAATTCTGACATAGACATCTGACAGCTGACATTTATTACGCGGGAACAGCCGCGTCTTAAAAGTCAACTTCTTCCTAGATGGCTCTGCGGCTGGGTCTTAAAAGTCAGCTGTGTAAGTTTGTCGCCTTTTTACCGACATTGACAACTGCCGTCAGCTGTCACTGTCAGTGTGGCACTAGCCCGCGCTCACTCACTTTTCAGGGAGTATTCCACCGAAGGCGATACACAGCTTCTTTCACCAATTGACCCAGAGGCAGTTGCCTCTGCGAGTAGAAGTCGGGCTAGAGAGGAAAAACTCGGAATCTATCTAAACGCTTCGGAAGTCTGACGGCACTTGTCAATGTCGGTAGAAAGGCTGTAAAGTGTGGCACTAGCCGGTGCTCAGTCACTTCTCGGTGGTTGCTACGTGTTCTTTTCGAAGCGTCGATGTCCACTCGCACACTATAAAGCTTAGACGTGTCTGCTGACACAACTAGGTTTTAAGGAACTTCTTTTTCATCCATCTTTATCCATTAAATAATATTGCTGGGGAAGCTTGGTTAGAGAACCTGGTTTTTTGGGCCAGTTCTCATATATTTCAAAAAATGCTATCTGCCATATTCTCCTCTATATTTTTCTGTTTTACCGGAGCTTTGATTGGAGCGTTATTCAATTCACGTACATATTTCTTGTCTGTGGTTATCTGTGGGCTAATCTTAGCTGAAAAACAATTGGACACACTCTTGGCATATATTTATTTAAGCCAGATTATATCGCCTGAGCACAAACGGATAAATCTGTCAATCCAGTGACAAGTAACGTCCAGTCTATTATAGCATTCGCCATCGGGAGTAAAAGGCCTATCATAAGCTCGAATAATGCTTCTTTACTTATTTTAAATAGGTATTAACATTTAAATTAGGAATGTAGTTATAGCGCACAACGTAAAACCTGTAATAAGCATGTCAATTACCATTCTATTTAGTGTTTACTAAGTAAATTATAAGTAATGTTAACTTAAATGTTGATAAATAGTGTAGAAATTAGTCTTTATATATATGGAGATAAGATGCGAATTAATTCGCAAGTCAATATTGGGTTCAACTCATGTTGTAAAGTTAAGAAAGTTACTATCAAATATTACAAACAAATTATAACTAGTAGTCTACAATTGAGATAACTGCAGATTGTTGTAATCAATCTACAACTAGTTCAACTTACGTTCAATACCAGCTGGAAGCCTGCCCAAGAAAATAAGTAAATCAAAATTAGATACTAATGATAGTTAGTAAGCGTACTGCCATTTTTAATCTTGTAGAATATGAGAACACATTTTTTAGGTGTACATATTATATGTTTAACAAGGTTCTTTTATAAAGAATAGCGCCATCTCTTGATAAAATGGTGAACTTTAAATTATTAATTGAATAAGAGAGGTTATTATTTTGTGCCAAATTATTATAAATTGTGATCAAAAAGTATTCAAAAACGGATCTCGAAATTATTAGGATAAGAATCCATAAAGTTTTGTGATTTTATATTATTTCTTTTCGCTATTTATTTAAAAAAAAAATGTATGATCTCTAAAATATTTGTCGAAAACAAGGGACTTTTTAGTAATGTAAGCAGAAACGTGAATGATAGACATAGAAAATCAATATTTACTCACATAATTAATAAATAAATAATAATGTATTACATTTAGGTTACTAGACAAGACTTATTTACCCAGCTCATTAAGTCAACGAACCTTAGTTCTATTGCTTAACTTAACAAGTGAATTAGTATAGATGTTTTGTATTCTAAAATTTAGATAGAGTATCATCAAAAATTGTTTCTACTTATCTCAATCAAAGAAATAGAGACGTTAAGAAAAGTTTCAATACACAAGTTCTAAGTAATATGCTTTTATAAAAATACCTAACTTAAAACAATATTACCTATAAATAGATAGATAGACAATACTTTTATTCATCATCATCATCATCATCAGCCTATAGCAGTCCACTGCTGGAATAAGGCCTCCCCCAATGAGCGCCATAGCGCCCTGTCTTCAGCTTGCCGCATCCAGCATCTACCTGCAGCATATGTATATGCTGCTGCATACTTTTATAGCACACTTTAAAATAAAACAAACAAGATAAAAAATAATAATACAAGATATGTGACAATTTGGAGGCTATTTTTATAATCCAATTCTAAAGCTAGATTATAATTAAACTATAGTGTATTTAACATTAATTTAATGTGTAAGAAGAACGTAACAAAATCGCTAAGTATGTGTCTTCCCATTGGCCGCATTCCTCCAAAACTGTAAGAGAGATTTGTTATAACAACCAAAATATACTCTTTTGAAACTACCATGGTTATTAACACAAAAGTCATTTATTACAGGGATATATAATACGATTTAATTTTTCTAATATTTGATGATCACGGAAAACTGACATAAGAAACCCGAATATATGTGTCAATGCCGTGACGTTGTCGCGGTTATGGCATCATACAATAAGGCGTTTTTCAAATAGAAACCAATTTACTAATGAATGAGCTGTTTTCTTAAAATAAAACACATACCAGTGAGAGCGCTTCTTACTTGGGGCTGTCACATATGTCAAAACAACTTCAACTTCTTATTTCATGCAACATACATATAAGTCATAGATCGATTTTGACACCACATCGACATTTTTGCTCCGAAAGATACGCGCGGACTATTGAGTACGAAAGTAAAATGAGTTTTACGCATCGTCTTGTCTATAAGCCCACACGCTTCATCTTACCTGCGAGCATGCCTGCATTAACCAGATTGCGCAGGTAGAGAACTCGCGTCTAGACGCAAGCACGGCTTGTGCTACCGTTGTCATTGCGAATATTCGACTGCACAGGCAAGACGGAGCGTGTGACTAATTACAAATTTTATAAAAACACTCCTATTTGGATTTTATTAACAAATCTCTTCTTCTGGCTTTGCTGGAACCGGTTCGTTTACTTATAACTAGTTTGAAATACACGCTTGTGAATAACAAAATTATGAATCTGTAAATAGATAATAAATAACATTTCGTAAATGAACGTTTTAATTCATCTCCTCTTCCACAAGAAATCATTCAGTTTTTCTCTTGCATTACAGTTTATTTATTTTTAGTTATTCTGGTGCTGGTTTCCTTTGTTGTTATGTACTCCTGTTGTTCTGTTGATTTGCCCGTTATGTTACTTCCCTGCTTTTTTTTCCTCTCCTTGTTTAGATGTATAAGTACTTATTAATAGACAGTCTTTTAAACAGTTCAGAAGACAGTTTAAGTACAGTTTAGACTAGAAGGGGCCTGAATCAAAATCTGAATTGTGAAGCCAGGTGGTAGTGGTACTATGGTAATTAAACTATGAGCCATTGAGCACACCTGTTATAAATCCACTATTTAGTGATGCATTGGGGGGGCTTCTTTCACAACCTTTATAAATATCACAATTCTGGTAAAAATATTTGTGTATAGTCAAATTGGACGCAAAATTTTAACAAAGACTAAAGTTTTCCAATGAAACATGTAAAGGAGTTCTTAATAACAAGTAAGTAAAGTCGTATCAAGGCCATACAAAATAAGCTTAGACATTTGAGTCTATTCACAACTTTATATTTACGATCTCATGCAGACTAATGGTGGTACGTTGCACATTTCTGGTGAAAGCATATCCAGTCGTACTAGCAAGGACTTAGGTATCCAATTAGGTACATGATAATATGAAGGTAGATTTAGGCCAAAAGAACAAGAGCTTCTTTATAACATTTTTGAAACCATCATGGTTATTAACACAACACTCATTTATAACGGGATATTTACCATGATTTGATTGTTATTCCGTGATCATGGCGCATGAAACTGTGCCGAAATATTGGAAAATTAAAAAATCATGATAAAATATCCCGGTTTAAGAACTTCTATGTTTGCTCAGCTTAACGTGGGGCCAGATATCGCTGTGTGCACTGTCTATATGATTAAATTGAGTATTTGAGATGCAAACAAAAAAGCTCATTTTATATTATTCATTTGGCCTAAATACTCTTTTAGAAAGCAAACTGAGGAAAAGATAGATAGATACAATTATTTGGCCATAAACAGGTTTCACAATAACGCATTATAATAGTAGTAGACATTAACTACACAGAAGGTAAAAACTAAAAGTTAAAATCTATAACAACGGGCAAATCTCCAGTGCTAAGCAGGCTTCCGCGTCACGACATCGACGGTCTCTCCGCAGCTGAGTTCGCCCACCACAACTACACCATGATGGAGAGCTTCCTGCAAGGAGTCCACCAGCAGTTCCCGGAGATCACGCGGCTGAGCAGTGTAGGACAGTCGGTGGAGGGAAGGAAGCTGTATGTGCTGGAGGTGACGAGGAACCCTGGGGTGCATGAGCCTGGTAAGGATCTTAAAGACTTGATTATGCTAAAAGCTGTGATTTCATATTAAGGACTGAAGGTCTCTAGTATTGCGATTTACAGCAATCCGCCATGGCATGTTGAACGCCAATCAGAGAATAATGATTTGTGACGTTATGTCGTCAAAATTTGTAATGTAAGCGTTTATATTAATTATTTTGACGACATGACAATAACTATAATAAAGGACTTACTTCTTCTTGACAATATTATGGTCATTCTGTATCATCAGATGTTCTTGCATCGCTGACGGCGTAGGCAAACGCAACGTGTATTGTAGCGTTTTACACGAAAATAGAAAATAATTTTTTTAAATATCTTTTTTCTTTCAAAATACATTATTTTTGTAGTAATGTGATTTTTTTACGATTTTTCTTTAAACATTACTGAAAAGCATATGTTTTAAAAAATTACGGAAACTAAACCTTCCACCGCAGAGAAAAAACCCAGCCTTCAATCAATCCTCGTTGTCTGGGAGAAATCGCTGTTTAGTGATAGGACCGCTAATTGTAACTTAGTTTTTATTTTACTTAGTTCTTATATCCTCAGCGTGCAATTAATTATTATCTATCTCTTCCAGGCAAACCCGAGTTCAAATACATAGCCAATATGCACGGCAACGAAGTCGTAGGACGGGAGATGCTCCTCCTACTAGCCAAGTATCTTTGCACGGAGTATTATAAAGGAGATCATAGGATTCAGACCTTGTTGAATACCACCAGGGTGCATCTCATGCCGAGTATGAATCCGGATGGCTACGAGATCAGTAAAGAAGGTATGTATTTATATGTTTATTTATGTATAGATGTAATCAGAAGCCCTAGGCCTAGATTAAGGTATGTGGGCCGTAGTTTTTAAGTATTTTACATCCTGTACTAGATTAATAAACCGTACAGTATAAGAATTAAATATAGGTAAGTCAAAATGTCAGACAATAAATAAATAATCAAGCTGTCAGACCGCGTGCGGAACAGCATACTACGCTCCAAAACACGCATCGTTGACGTTGGTCAGACAGCCGGAAGCCTGAAGTGGAACTGGGCTGGACACGTCTGCCGTATGTCCAGCGACTTGTGGGCAAACACCACCACAGAGTGGAGCCCACCCAACGCTAAGAGGCGACGTGGAAGGCCCAGGATGAGATGGCGCGACGAGCTCGAGGTACATCTTCCATCATGGCCCGTTGCAGCGTTGGATCGCGAGGAGTGGAAGGAGAAAAGGGAGGCCTTTGCCCAGCTGTGGGACAGTAATGGCTTAAAATAAAAAATAAATAAATAAGTCAAAATGACTATGAGATCAGTAAAGAAGGTATGGGCATTAAAATACTTGCTTTAATTTTTAACCCCCAACCCAAAAACGACGGGTTGTTATAAGTTTGATGTATCTATATGAATGTGTGTGTTTGTGTGTATGGGTCTGTGGCGTTACGATGCTCCCGAACGAAAGAAACAATTTTTTTTTTGAATGGTGAATTAGTTGGAAGTTTTCATAACTATGTTTGATGAAAATCCTATTACAAGCTTTTTTTAATGCCTCTGTAATAGTTTTATTTTGTATAGTTCACGCAGAATATGAAGTTGCCCTTGGTGGCCACCAAACCCTATTTTCACATCTCTACCTAAACTTCACAAACTAAAACTATTATAGAGGCAAAAAAAAGCTTATAAATAAAGCTTATATAGCTATTACAAAATGCCCAATAAAAATTTTGAAATATCCTTTAAAGATAAAGATATTTATTTGCCAGAATATATGTTACAATGTGGGTCTTAAATTTATCATATGTGCAGTTATATTCTACCTTACATAGGCATGCAAATGTTTATTTTACAATTAAAACAATATTAAAATTTCTATTTTTAAATTACAAATAAAAAATAAAAATAATGGATTAATATAATAATAAAATTCAGAATAGTCTTAAATAAAATGAATGTCAATGAACATATTCAAAGTCCTCTAAGTTCCTGTAGTTAAAATATTGATTCATGGAATAATAGCATTTACCTAGAAGCCATTTTTTTAGTTGAATACTGAATAAGTTTCCAGATAGGATCTTTAGGTCTTCTGGTAGATTATTAAATATTTGTATTGTCATATAGTAGGATTGTTTCTGTGTCATTGTTAATTTGTCTTTGTTCAACGTAGTAATAAGATAAAATAGGTGGCGCTAGTGTGCCTCGGGGTACCGCCTTAATAGACTGTTTATGTTGACGTCATGGCTGATCCGCGAACTGATTTCTAAAATGCTTTGTTAAAATAAAATTGCTTAGATGGCTGAATGAAATGAATTTTTATGACATCGATGAGTTTGTATATGTTAGATAATAAATAATTATGTAATACCTAATTTAATTTGTCACCATATTTATTGCATGCTGGAATATAGTGAGACATGAGTGCATTACACAACCAGGCTACACAAGATAAACTTATCTTTTAAAGGGCAATGTATACGCTTCTACAACAAAACTCCAAGTGAGTTGCAAAAATTATCAATAAATAAATTTAAAAAAATTGTGAAACATATTCTTTGTAAAAAAAGCTTATTACAAAATATCAGATTACTTAGAAGATAAAAAAGCTTGGAACGAGTTTTGCTCCAACTCAAAATCTACCAACTTACAATTAAGCAAATCAAATGTACTAGACACATAGTTATGAACATACTAGTGGTTTCTTCTCACTTCTTCCACTGGTGGACAAAAAATTGAAGTGAACTATAAAATAAATTAATAGTATAAAATATGACCTGTCTAAGAGCTTATTTTTAAGCTTAAAGAAATAAAAACTTTTCATTTTCATTCATTACTTAGAACTAAATAACCTTTATACCATATTTGACGCAATAAATATATTTGAATCTTTAAATAATATTATTATATTTTTCTAGGTGACTACAGCGGGTTAGATGGACGACAGAATGCGAATAAAATTGATTTGAACAGAAACTTCCCAGAACAATACACTATTACGGAGGTATGCTAATAAAACAATAACGATTAAATTAAAAAACAAAAATGCGGGACAATTCACACAGCATTATCTAGCCCCATGGTAAGCAGAGCTTGTGTTATGGGTACTAGATAACTGATATACATAATACAATACATTACATAGATAGATATTTTTTATTATATATAGAAAACGACCAGAACACCCGGAACAAATATCAAATAGATTAAAATAATAATCGGGTTCGCCTGCGACGCAAGAGGTTCGAGTCCTGCCTCGGACAAATGTTTGTACGATCTGCAGATATTTGTTCCGAGTTTTCTGGTCGTTTTCTATGTATACCACTGTTTCTACTAATATACGTTGTAGAAGCTGTTCGTTTTCCGGTTCTCTCAACTCAGTTAAAATAAAATAATAAAAAATAACTGTCTATGTAATATACTGTATTATATATGAGGTATATCTTCCATCATGGCCTGTTGCAGCGTTGGATCGCGAGGAGTGGAAGGAGAAAAGGGAGGCCTTTGCCCAGCAGTGGGACAGTAATGGCTTAAAATAAATAATGTATATCAATCAGTCATCTAGTACCCATAACACAAGCTTAGCTTGGGTCTAGCTAGATGATGCTGTGTGAATTGTACAACATTATTAATTATAAATAAATAGCCACGCAATCAACAAATAAACGGCTTAGTTTTGGGGCTAGATGATGCTGTGTGAATGGTCCAACATTAATTATTTAGGTTGATTTTATTGTTACGCGTTTCGGCAGCGCCGAGCGCGCTTTCGGAGATGTATGGAGGTAGTAGTCGCGTTTCAAAGTCGCGCGCTTGTGCAGTGCCGTTCAGTAAACGCTTATCAGTAAACGTTAACACTTTGATTGCTGAAATCACACGGTATGTGTTTTCTACAAGTGACTAATATGCGTAAATCCACACTAGCGCAGCGGCTGAGAATAAGAGAAATACAGATCTGTGTGACTCAGCAAAGCCGTAATATTTTTCGAACGAAACGCATGTGCGGCGCAACACAACCGCTGTGTAGAGCGGCAGCACGAATTTTTTAGGTAAAAAAAAAAGATCAAAGTCGTCGAAAAAAAACCGCAGTCAAAGTGTTAACACTTTGATAGCTGAAATCACACGGTATGTATTTTCTACAAGTGACTAATATGCGTAAATCTACACTAGCGCAGCGGCTGAGAATAAGAGAAATACAGATCTGTGTGACTCAGCACAGCCGTAATATTTTTCGAACGAAACGCATGTGCGGCGCAACACAACCGCTGTGTAGAGCGGCAGCACGAATTTTTTAGGTTAAAAAAAAGATCGCAGTCGTCGAAAAAAAATCGCAGTCAAAGTGTTAACAGCGCGCTGCCCAGCGGCGCGTCCAGCGGCCTGACTATAAAACCAGCCTTATTTTTGTAAAATGTCTACCAGGAAAACAATGTTCGGGAACCAGAAACCCAGGCAGTGATGTCCTGGTCGCAGTCCATACCGTTCGTCCTCTCGGCTAACTTGCACGGCGGCGCGCTCGTGGCCAACTACCCTTACGATAGCAACCCCGATATGGAGAGCGGGGCCGAGAACCTATCGCCTGATGATGATGTATTTGTGCATCTCGCTCATGTTTATTCCGATGTGAGTATTAAAATAATAATTTAATTTTACACGTCCATTTTAATTGACGACCTCTGTGGCGCGGTGGGCGAAGGTCCGCCTGCGACGCAGGAGGTTGCGGGTTCGATTCCCGCCTCGGGGCAATTATGTGTACAATCTGCAGATATTTGTTCCGGGTGTTCTGGTCGTTATCTATGTATAATTAAAAAAATATAAACTTATGTAGCTCTCTTGGTAATAACATTTCAATACTTAATGTTATGTATTTATCTACATATGCTGCTCGCAGGACAAAATCCGGTATTAAAAGAAGATATTACAAACGTAGGTAATGAAGTTAAACCCTTTTGCGTTTTTAAATAAAAAGCGTGAGTTTTTCAGTGACTCACATACATATATTATGTGTGTTTGCATATCAAATCTTGTGCGAAGATTTTGACTCTACTGTATTTTTTTTTTTTGTTTTTCTAGTTTTTATTTGCCAGTTTTTGCAACATTTTCGTGTGCTGACGTTAGCTTTCTAAATTAACAGTTACGACCATGATATCAATAAAGGTTGTCGCCAGGATAATGCGCAGTAACGTTGATGCTACAGTCCGTTGGCTTTATGCTATTATATCTGCAGATATTTGTTCCGGGTGTTCTGGTCGTTTTCTATGTATAATAAAAAATATATATCTATGTTATGTATTGTATTATGTATATCAGTTATCTAGTACCCATAACACAAGCTCTGCTTACCATGGGGCTAGATAATGCTGTGTGAATTGTCCAGCATTATTTATTTATTTATTTATATCAGTATATTACAGCTGACTACTAATACTTAACTCTTTCTTAGTGTATTAGACTCATGACATGTTTTTTTTTATTTAGCCTGATTCGTCCCACTGCTGGGCAAAGAAAATAATGAATTTTCACATGACATGTGAAAATATTTTTTAAATAATGTGATACTTCTTTTGTTAGATATAATATTATAAAGTGGAAAGATTTTATTGTTTGTTTGTATTGGCTCTGAAAGTACTAGATCCGATTTGAACAATTATTTCACCGTTTGAAAGCTACACTATCCCCGGTGAACATAGGCTATATTATATTTTCAAAAAGGCATGTAGATCAGGAAAGGTTCGTTTTTGAGGAATAACTAATTGTTTATAGTCCTTGTCAAGGAATTAGCTTACAGAGTATATGGTTTTATCTCTTTCTAGCGGACCTTCCCGGCTTCGCACGGTTTTAGTACGGATCCCTAACTTTTTTGAAAATATAATATAGCCTATGTTCACCGGGGATAGTGCAGCTTCCCAACGGTGAAAGTATTTTTCAAATCGGTCCAGTTAGTTTCGGAGCCTATTAATTATAAACAAACATTTCCTCTTTATAATATTATTTTCAATAAATATTTTCATTTAATATATTTTATATTTCAGGCGCATCTGAAAATGCACTTGGGACAGCCCTGCAAGAAGTACAAGAAAGTTGATACTTTTCCTGACGGCATCACCAATGGAGCTAAATGGTACGTAATTTTATTCTTGCCTCACTCCAACAGTCTATATTGGTCCACTGCTGGACGCAGCCTTAATAATAATAATGCTGGACAATTCACACAACATTATCTAGCCCCATGGTAAGCAGAGCTTTTGTTATGGGTACTAGATGACTGATATATATAATACAATACATTACATAGATAGATATTTTTTATTATACATAGAAAACAACCAGAACACCCGGAACAAATATCTGCAGATCGTATACACAATTGTTCCGAGGCGGGAATCGAACCCGCAACCTTCTGCGTCGCAGGCGGACCTTCGCCCACCGCGCCACATCGGTCGTCAATTATTAATTGGATATTGGTCCATTGCTGGACGCAGCCCTCCCCCTGATAAGCGCCGTATTGGCTATTATATGCATTATTATATAATTATTACGTAGGTAAGTGTTCAACTCACTCGTACTTGATTTCTTCGATACAGGCTAAGCCTAGTGAAGAAATCAACAGATAAATGTAACTAGGTAATAATAGTCTGCAAAAGACATAATTCGTTGCTGCTCCTTTTATTTTATTTTTTTGTGTGTATTTTGTAATGTATAAAACTAACATAATAATAAGAATAATAAGTAGATAAGATAAGAATGCATAATTTACTCTATTGTAATTTTCTAAGTCTTTTGCTGTAATAAATTATTTTTACTTTTTACTTAACTTTAGCTAGATTGATATTTTTACACTTACCTAATATTAATAAATACTTAAACTAATTTATTAGTTTAAGTAGTTGGCTACATTTACAATTTAAGCATATTGTGTCCTCGAGAGCTACTGCAGACAAACTGTTGTACAGTTTGACTGAAACTTTAAACCTGTAATCTACTGTATAATAAACAAGCTGTTCCCCGCGGTTTTACCCACGTTAAATTCGAATTTCACATTTCTAGGGTGTTAAAGAGGTATTTTTTGGAAATAAATTAATTTGAATTAGACATACAGCGGGGAGCGGTAGTGATATGGAGAAGTGTGGAAGGAAAGAAAGCAAATACATTGATTGATTCACAAGTAGGTACAGCTTGTTACTACATATTATAATATAGGTAAATAAGAACATAAAGAAATAAAAAAATTAACTATGTATCGATATAAAAGCAACAAGCGACTCTACAATGCGAACCAATAGGTCCTGTCTCAGCATAACGTTGCTCTACTTCAAAAGGAAATTATTTTTAACACTTTCAGTGCTGAAAACGCACGGTATGAGTTTTCTACAAGTGACTAATATGCGTAAATCCACACTAGCGCAGCGGCTGAGAAAATACAGATCTTTGTGACTCAGCAGAGCTGTAATATTTATCAAACGAAACGCATGTGTGGCGCAGCACAACCGCTGTGTAGAGCGGCAGCACGAATTTTTTAGGTAAAAAAAAAAGACCGCAGTCGTGGAAAAAAAACCGCAGTCAAAGTGTTAAGGAGGGACCTTTGCCCAGCAGTGGTAGTAACGCAATACTTGCAGGTACGTCCTAGCCGGCGGGATGCAGGACTGGAACTACCTGCACACCAGCGACATGGAGCTGACGCTAGAGATCGGCTGCCACAAGTTCCCGCCGCGAGCCGACCTGCCTCTATACTGGACCGATAATAAGGAGGCTCTCATTGATTACATTGAAGAGGTAAGACTCTTTCGAAACTGTCATTGTTATTATTTATCCATATAAACATTTATACTGATAGCATTATCCTATGTCTAAGTAAGTTTATTATTATTTACTGCGATCACAAAAAAAATAATAAATAAATAAATAATGCTGGACAATTCACACAGCATTACCTAGCCCCATGGTAAGCAGAGCTTGTGTTATGGGTACTAGATAACTGATATACATAATACATTATTTACATAGATAGATATTTTTTATTATACATAGAAAACGACCAGAAAACCCGGAACAAATATCTGCAGATCGTACACACAATTGTTCCGAGGCGGGAATCGAACCCGCAACCTCCTGCGTCGCAGGCGGACCTTCGCCCACCGCGCCACATCGGTCGTCAATATATCTAGAAGTCGGGTCGGCGCAAAAAAACCGTCTCCGTAAATAAGAGCGCACTTGTAATGTGAGCTCTTTCTCGAGTAATTTATAACGAAATATTTAACACGATTCGATTTTTGAGCTTTCCAATGTTTCAGTACAGTTTCATTCGCCATGATCACGGAATAACTGAAGGCACTGCGAGTGAGTTTTGTCAACAGATATACCGATCTACCCTCGTTTTATTCCGTGATCATGGCGCGTGTCTACATTTGAAACCCTACTTATGCTTTATAAAACTTTCCTTCTAGGTCCATAAAGGCGTCCACGGCTTCATCCACAGCCACATAGGGAATCCCATCATCAACGCTACGATTACCATCAACCACAGACACCATGGCGTCCACTCAGCCAAAGATGGCGACTACTGGCGGATACTACTGCCAGGGACGTACAATGTCACTGCCAGTAAGTACGGGTGAGTTGAAAGTGTTCTACGTCACTTTGACTGTAAACAAACATGGCGTCCACTCAGCCAAAGATGGCGACTACTGGCGGATACTACTGCCAGGGACGTACAATGTCACTGCCAGTAAGTACGGGTGAGTTGAAACTGTTCTACGTCACTTTGACTGTAAACAAACATGGCGTCCACTCAGCCAAAGATGGCGACTACTGGCGGATACTACTGCCAGGGACGTACAATGTCACTGCCAGTAAGTACGGGTGAGTTGAAAGTGTTCTACGTCACTTTGACTGTAAACAAACATGGCGTCCACTCAGCCAAAGATGGCGACTACTGGCGGATACTACTGCCAGGGACGTACAATGTCACTGCCAGTAAGTACGGGTGAGTTGAAACTGTTCTACGTCACTTTGACTGTAAACAAACATGGCGTCCACTCAGCCAAAGATGGCGACTACTGACGGATACTACTGCCAGGGACGTACAATGTCACTGCCAGTAAGTACGGGTGAGTTG
Source organism: Eupithecia abbreviata (assembly GCA_943735965.1). Lineage (NCBI taxonomy): Eukaryota > Metazoa > Arthropoda > Insecta > Lepidoptera > Geometridae > Eupithecia > Eupithecia abbreviata. The sequence continues at coordinate 1,812,761 of OX030995.1, forward strand.
AAAGTATTCTACGTCACTTTGACTGTAAACAAACATGGCGTCCACTCAGCCAAAGATGGCGACTACTGGCGGATACTACTGCCAGGGACGTACAATGTCACTGCCAGTAAGTACGGGTGAGTTGAAACTGTTCTACGTCACTTTGACTGTAAACAAACATGGCGTCCACTCAGCCAAAGATGGCGACTACTGACGGATACTACTGCCAGGGACGTACAATGTCACTGCCAGTAAGTACGGGTGAGTTGAAACTGTTCTACGTCACTTTGACTGTAAACAAACATGGCGTCCACTCAGCCAAAGATGGCGACTACTGACGGATACTACTGCCAGGGACGTACAATGTCACTGCCAGTAAGTACGGGTGAGTTGAAAGTATTCTACGTCACTTTGACTGTAAACAAACATGGCGTCCACTCAGCCAAAGATGGCGACTACTGGCGGATACTACTGCCAGGGACGTACAATGTCACTGCCAGTAAGTACGGGTGAGTTGAAACTGTTCTACGTCACTTTGACTGTAAACAAACATGGCGTCCACTCAGCCAAAGATGGCGACTACTGGTGGATACTCCGTGTTACTCCGTGATCATGGCGCATGAAACTATGCCGAAATATTGGATAACTCAAAACTCAAATCATGGTAAATATCCCGTTTTAAATGACTTTAGTGTTAATAACCATGATAGTTTCGAAATATTTCTCTTACAGATACGAAAGTGTAACAGAAGAAGTAAAGGTACCGGAGAGTGGTTCAATAAGTCTGAACTTTACCTTAATGGCCAATGACCCCCAACACTGGTCTTCGGCCTATGATTTCCGGTGAGTGGAACTTAAAGATAAAGATAAATTTATCTGAAACTGAGTGAACGCATGAACCTTGAGTGTATTGTGTGTGTTTAGTTAGTGTACATAGTTTTGCATGTAAAATCACTTATATGGGTTACTTTTGAGTTTTCTTTTACACAGGTGGGAAAAAAAATTACCTTTCTGATGCTGTCCTGTTAAAATCCAAAGGTTTTTTAAGTCCTACTAATATATAATAATAAACGCGAAAGTTTGTATGAACAGAAGTTTGTTACTCTCACATAGAAACTACTGAACGGATCGGGCTGAAGTTTTGCATACATGTATTTCCAGGCCCGGAATAAAACATAGGCTACATTCTATCCCATAAATCAGTTCGATGGGATAGAAATAACCTTAAAACGTTTCCATAGAAATGCAAGGGGCGGAAACTAGTAAACCTATGTTTTTCTTTACAGCAAAACTTTCTGACTGCAAAAGTAAAAATAGTTTTTTTTATTTTTTATTTAACGCACTGAGGTCAGTGTGGTAAATTTTGTAGTGTATAATTTCGGCATTATACCACCCGCTATGATCACGGAATAACTGAAGTCACAATTCAGCAAAAGACTTCAGTTCTACCATCATATTCGATATTTACCATGATTTTTGAGTATCCAATATATATTGGATAACTCAAAAATCAAATCATGGTAAATATCCCGTTTTAAATGACTTTAGTGTTGATTAACATGATAGTTTCAAAACTTTTATTAAAACTTCAGTTGTTCCAGATAACGATGTTTCTTCCATCAGATTGGTCATTGCACCCATTATAAGTGATTTTATTAAGTTTATTAGTTTCAACAGTATTGCATATCTGGTGTGTGTGTTTTTAATAACAAGCATGTGTCTCGTCTTTTGAACTAATTCGCTTAATGCTTTTTCAGGTTCAAATCTCGAAATCAATTGAAACCTCTTTGTAATAAGTTTAACGGTTTCTTTTGAAGAGTGGCTTTGGGGTCTAGGATTAGAATTTAAGAATTAATTGTTTAAAAGTGAACATTTTAAACTAGCTCCCGATTACTCGAACATAAATCAGATGTGAACAGATTAAATCCACGATGTTTCGGTCTAAATTATTATTAACTCAATCTTCTCGGATTTACAACCCATAATACATACAAAAATAATATAAATGTCAAAGCAAAATCAGATTAAATTAAATATTAGACTACATAAATATATAATTGGATAAAACTTAAATAAGATATACTTAAATAGATAAGAGAGATAAGAATATAAAGTACCTACTAACCTAACAAGAATACAAAATAAAAGAAATAATAATAATAAATAAATAATGCTGGACAATTCACACTGCATTATCTAGCCCCATGGTAAGCAGAGCTTGTGTTATGGGTACTAGATAACTGATATACATAATACTATATATTACATAGATAGATATATATAGTATAATATCGCAACAATATCAAACTAATTAGAAGGTCATATGATGAATTGATGACAAATCACAATCTGTCAAAAATTGTGACTGCTCAAATCTGAGTCCCTAGTTTGGTTTCTGTGTCGCACCGAGACGTTATCGACGCGTTACATTTTTGTATGGGTATTGGTACAGCGCCCCTACCGTGCGGACATGGAACTACGCAAATCCCATACAATAATGGAACATCTTGGACTATCACTACATAGTATAAAACAAAGTCACTTCACGCTGTCTGTCGGTCCCTATGTATGCTTAGATCTTTAAAACTACGCAACGGATTTTGATGCGGTTTTTTTAATAGATAGTGATTCAAGAGGAAGGTAAACCATTTGATACATAGATTTCCAAGCGGGGCGCAGCTAATACTAATAAAATCCAAGTTAGGTTTCTGATTTGCGTTTGAGTACTCAGGAATAACGGAATTGCGGGTATATTAACGAATAGGGTTTATTATAATAATAATATTAAGTTTCTCGTTTATGTTTTTAGTAGATTAGTACTTTATATGGGTAATAGGGTATTTTATATACAGTTTATGGGAATTTGTAAATTTTCTAGCTCCATATGTATTTCCTAAAAATTTACCAATATTTATGAAATTGTTTAAGCTATGCTTATTGTGCTTGTTTTTGTGTTTTCGCATGTATTTATAAATTTTTAAATAACACTTGATAATGTCATCATCGGCCTATAGCAGTCCGCTGCTAGACATAGGTCTCCCCCAATGAGCAATTGCAAATTGCAATTTAGCAAATTGTTGATAATGTCAATAATTGTTTAATAATAACAATAAATTTTCATAACCTATTTACATTAATTTTTATGTTCAATTTACCGTAATTTATGAAATTTCTGAACATTAATGCTTCGTACTCGAATTTACATGAAAATATGTAGTTTGAATTTCCTAAAAATTTACTGCAACTAATGATTTTTTATACCTTAATGTAATGCTAGAGTTTACAACGAACGGCCGGGTGATTATGTAACTCGCGACCGGTTTGCGGCAGGCGTAAATTAAACAATCAGTGCTGTTAAACGTCAATTTTGTATTAGTTTGACACCAGCTACAACGTCAAAATTGGCGTTTGACAGCACTGATTGCTTAATTTACGCCTGTCGCAAACCGGTCGCGAGTTACATAATCACCATACGGATTTTATTGTTGTCGTTTTTATTAATTTTAAATGTTGTCTAATAACAATTCATTATCATAATATATACAGGTATTTGTACAATTTTATATCTTTTTCATCTCATTTCATAATCAGCTTACCGGAGTTTATGATAGAGTCTGTATGTATTTAATATTAATTTACTGGAATTTTTAAAATGCTATATTAACCTTTTAAGTATATTTTATCTATGATATAGGCGTTTAAATATAACGCTGAAGCTGGCTAAGGTAGTTGAGCATGTGTTTGTTTTGGATTTCTTGCATGTTTTTTACACAGAGGCGGCGGCGGCGCGCCGCCGCACCCTGGGCAGTTACCACATCAAGCCGCCGCGGCGGCTTGATGGGGTGACTGCCCAGGGTGCCAGAAATGAAGGGGCGCTGTAGGCAGTCCTTATCTGTTCTCTGTTGTATATTGTGCCTTGTTAAACCGCCGCTTGTGCGCCTGCTTCATTTCTTTTCGCTCGTGAAAGTCACACAGTGTTATGTGCGCTCCCATTATCTCTGGCTACTTAGTCAATTGACTCTAAGTGCTGTTTCCAGCAACCGGGACATAAGCAAAGGGCTCTATATGGAATCGCTAAAGAGCTCTTATTTGAGACAGAGCTGTCGACACACGGCTTTAAATAAACCCTTAGATCGCGACATATACGACTTCCAAAGTCTGATTTTAGTGTCACGCTGACCATTGGCGCTGAGAGCTCGGCGCGTAGCAATCTGTATGGACGCTATAGAAACCAATTAGAATAATGCCGACCAGTACGCGCGTCCTAGTCGCCGCTCGTCAGCGTCGCTGAGCGGTCGGCGCCGACCAGCACCCGCGCGCTTCTGTCTTCAGTGAGCGTTTTAGTGTCGCACTGATCGCACGCGCCAGTTGCCTACAATCATGTCGAGTCGCGATATAGACACCGGGCGCGTGATCATCAAAATACTAAAACGACCTGCGCTGAGCGTCGGCGCTGACGAGCTACACGCTGAGCTATCAGCGCTGATGATCAGCTTGACACTAAAATCAGCCTTAGAACACGGTTGAAAGCCTTTTTCAACATTTTATTTTTCTTTTGTTTTCTGTTCTAACCATATTTGACTTTCACCATTGTGACAATTTGTAACCAGATTTTGCACACCACAACGGTAGAAATACATTATGTCATATATAAACATATACCACCTATGTACCTTATTTACATGTATTTGATGCAATAAATTTTTACATTACTCAGTTTTTTACCAAGTGGCCAACCTAAGCAAAAAAAAACACGTAATTGGCATAGGTTTAGTGGGAAAAAGGGGGCGCCGCCGTCGCAATCTCACTAGTAGCTCTAATGCTCCGCATAAAATCTGCTGTATTGTATTTAATTTATAATAACCTGCATGTTTTCTGTGTTTTAAGTTTTTTCTTGTTGTATTAAGTAATAAATATATATATTGCACGCCATTAGTTTCATATTTACATAAAGCAGGGTATTTTTTGTGGTTTTGGTTGTGCTGTTTTAAGGTACCGTAAAAAGAAAAAAAATGGCGTTAAATACGGTTATTATTAAATGTTTTAATTTTTCATGTTAAATTCTGTTTTATTCCTTGATGGTTCTTATTATTATTTGCAATATTTTTCAGTGTTCTGGAGAACATAGTCGCGACTAGATACCACAAGCCTCTGGAGCTTTATGCGATGTTAGCGGACATCGAGAACAAGCACTCGGACATAGCGGAGTTCCGCTCAGAGGCCGCTGTCACCGCCGCTTTCAGGCAGCTGAAGATGACTGACCAGGTAAATACGACACGATTGTAGGTATTCCTCCTTGGTGAAGTTTTGGAACATAAGAACACGCATTGACGACCTCTGTGGCGAGGCGGGTTAATGCCCGCCTGCGACGCAGTATGTTGTGGGTCGATTCCCGCTAAGCCCTTTTATTAATTCTATTATTCTAATACAAATTAAGCACATTTTACAGTCGGCAAAAGTGCTGGAAAACGTTTACCAAAGAATTTGATACCTGTTATATTATCCAGAATTATCGGGTTCAAAATATATTCATCATCATCAACCTGAAGAAGAGTAGAGAATAAATTATAGTTCCCTTATATGATAAAAATAAAACTTTGTACTTAGTTACTTATATTATAATAATAAGTAAAAAGCGAAATAACTTAAAATATATCATCATCATCATCAGCCTATAGCAGTCCACTGCTGGACATAGGCCTCCCCCAATGAGCGCCATAGCGCCCTGTCTTCAGCTTGCCGCATCCAGCATCTACCTGCAGTCTTTCGCAGGTCGTCATCCCACCTGGTCGGAGGGCGTCCTACACTACGTTTACCGAGTCGTGGTCTCCACTCAAGAACACGTTTGCCCCATCGGCCGTCGGTTCTTCGCGAGATATGGCCGGCCCACTGCCACTTCAGCTTGCTAATTCTTTGAGCTATGTCGATAACCTTGGTTCTCTGTCGGATGTATTCGTTACGAATCCTATCCTTCAGAGAAACTCCGAGCATAGCTCTTTCCATAGCTCGCTGAGCGACTTTGAACTGGTGGACCAGCCCTATCGTGAGTGTCCACGTCTCAGCTCCGTAGGTCATAACGGGTAGGACGCACTGATAAAATATATATATATCAAATATAATAAATATATCACCGAGTGTATTTAAAATGAAAATTTGATTTTTTTCAGGTGGGATCCCCGGAAGAAACTAAAGCGCACATAGCCATCATAGGCTCTCTCTACGGCTCTCAGCCCATGGGCTCTGAAATGGTCCTTAACTTCGCCCGCCACATAGCCACAGCCTACTCAATCGGCGAGCCAATCCACACTAAACTACTCAAAAACACTGTCCTACACTTCATACCAAACTTAGACCCTTTATACGCGAAAATACTAATAGAATACGACGGCTCAAACAAGTGTTCTGTTAAACCTTTAGAAGAAGAATTCGGAGATAGCTTGTACAACTATCTAACTCAGAAAGATTTGAACCCTTTGTCTAACTATACTAGAGAGAAAATGTTCGTAAGTCTATTAGAGTCGGAAAAATATGATTTGGTACTTGAGTTGGCGAGTGGTAGTGAAGATGTGCTGTACCCAGAGTTGTCGAGGAGCGTATATGGACATTTTGCGCAGAAGTATCAAGATTATAGGACGGAGAGTGATGAATACGTTTGTAGTAAGGAGAATGAACCTGGTGTGGTGCACGGGAACCTAATTGATCTGTTGTATGAAAGGTAAGCATACTTACTTGACGACCGATGTGGCGCGGTGGGCGAAGGTCCGCCTGCGACGCAGGAGGTTGCGGGTTCGATTCCTGCCTCGGAACACTTGTGTGTACGATCTGCAGATATTTGTTCCAGGTGTTATGGTTGTTTTCTATGTATAATCAAAAATATCTATCTATGTAATACATATATTGTATTATGTATATCAGTTATCTAGTACCCATAACAAGCTCTGCTTACCATGGTGCTAGATAAAGCTGTGTGAATTGTCCAGCATTATTTAAAAAAAAAATTGGAAAATTACTACAGAATCAATTATAATTTTTACATGGTAAGCAGAGCTTGTGTTATGGGTACTAGATAACTGATATACATAATACAATACATTACATAGATAGATATTTTTTATTATACATAGAAAACGACCAGAACACCCGGAACAAATATCTGCAGATCGTACACACAACTGTTCCGAGGCGGGAATCGAACCCGCAAACTCCTGCGCCGCAGGCGGATCTTCGCCCACCGCGCCACATCGGTCGTCTTATTTATTTTATAAAAAATATATTATTTTAAAAAACTTTTATAATTATTCAGGATGTAAAACCATTTCAGATATAATACTCCTATTGTATCGGTCGGTCTGAGTTGCTGTAAAATGCCGGTCGAGGAGGAGATCGGTGTGGTTTGGAGGAACAACCTTCGAGGCATCATGAAGTTCATTGAACAAGCGAATACGGGTACGTTAACTAATCATTTTAAGGTTTTTTTACCTTTTATTGTTCAAATCTTCTTAAAGTAACTTTTTAATCCGACTAGGGTTTACCAAAAGGGTTAAGTACCGTACTGTAGTGCCTAAAAAAGAATTTAATGTAGGTGATATCGGCGCTCGTTGGGGGAGGCCTATGTCCAGCAGTGGACTGCTATAGGCTGATGATGATGATGATATCCGTTGGCGTAAAAACTACACTCAGAGTAATGCTAAAGCTTGTACAAGCTTAAATAAACCTAAAATATATTAACACCAATTTTAATGATGAAGTATGGTCATTCGTTTTTAATGTCCGAATTACTTCAACTAGTTTTTATTGTTTTTTTTTTAATGTCAAAATATCGCCTGGGTCTGAATTGGATTTTTAAGTTGTCGAGTTGAGTCTATTTTTGTACTTAATCCTCAACACTCAAGGAGACTAACACGCTGTAACGCAGACACAAGACAAACCTTCCCTAGACAAACTTTCTCTTCTTCTTCGTTTTTCCTTTTCTGTATGGCTTTTTTATGTTTACCTTTACTCTTGTCTTCTTTTATGTAAGTACCTACCTAATGTTTTAAAGCTTTGTGCCACCACACCAGGACCTGTCTGACAATCAGCGCCGCTACTAGCTCCGGCTTGTAGCGGCATAATGCTGAGACAGGGACCTTCTTGGCCCCTTATGTAACACGTATTTGTACCTATCTGTATGTTTTTATCTATCTCCTTATAATTTTTTTCTTGTATGTATTCTTTCTTATTATTTAATGTGTCGTGTTTTGTTTTGTGTTATGTATGTGTTAAATAAATGTATTTTCTTTCTTTCTTTCTCTAGTTTTAGTGTCATATAAAATAAGAATAGTATAAGTTTTTGATTTACAAAGAAATACTTATACACAATACTAATATCTCCGGAGATACGCTTGTCTGTGGTGGTGATCTGAGTTATAAACCAGCTCTCTCAACTGCAAAGGTTTTTTCTTATTCTGGATTATTTCAATGAAAAAAAAACCCTTGTACTTTAATTTATTTTTGTCTAGGTATCGTCGGCTTCGTCAACAACGAAGGCAACGCTCCGATCCGTGACGCGGTGGTGGCTGTGACAGGCGTCGACCGACAGTACAGGGTGACTAAGAACAGCGCGCATTTCCACATACTACTCCCCCCGGGAGAGTATAAGGTGATCGTGCGCGCTCATACTTACGATGATCAGGTGAGAATACTATAATTAAATAAATAAAATATTTTTTACAATTATTGTAGTTGAGTGTATGAAAGTTAAACATTGAATTTAGTTTGTTGTATATTTATATTTATTTAAAGGAAAACCTCAACGATTATTTCGTTGCTAATTCGTTATTTCCAGATGCTAACATGGGTGGTAGTGGACGGCGTGCTTAAGCGTAAGGACATAGTGTTGCGGCGGACCAACGCAGACACTATACAGATACCGGGCGGGGAGTTCGCGCCGGTTATAGTGGGCGAGGACCCTAACTTGACCTATGTTACTGGTAAGTTCACTGAACTTTTTCGGAGCTGAGTAATTGAAAGTAATAATTGTATTTTATAAAGTGAAAAGTCAATGGTAATCTGGATTAATGCGACTCTTAGAAACTACCTTTACAACCACCATTGTTTCTATTTATTTAAGTTGCATAATTCAATTCAATTTATTATAGCATAAGCTGAATGTATTAATGCAAAAATAAAATAAAATAATGCGGATTATCCAATCCACACAGCATTATCTAGCCCCCAAATAAGCGCAAATATCACTCTGCTTACTCGTTACCTTTTCGGGCTAATCGCCTACATGGAAGTATGTTATTTTTACCCAGTAATTTAACCTAATTTTTTATTCCAGGTCTAACACTCACCCTTGCTAGCGATCCCCTAACCCACACCAAGCTATCCGCCCGCCTGTTAGGGTCGCGGTCCACTGTCGCGCTGAACACGAGCGACTCCGCGGGCCGGTTCGTCGTGTCGCTGCCAACTGCACTGCGCGGCAAGGAGATAGTGCTCACGGCGAGTGCTGCAGGGTACATCGACCTGGAGAGGCATGTTATGGTGAGTATATAACTTAAGCTAGTGCCACACTAGCACACTATCCGCTCGGGTCGCGGTCCACTGTCGCGCTGAACACGAGCGACTCCGCAGGACGGGTGATATCTTAACAAATATTAAAAGGTCCGCCAAACACCCTATCTATATAGCTCGTGGCCACACTATCCGCTTGGTCGTGCTGAAAACAAGCAAAGCCACGGGACAGTTCCTCAGGTTGCTGCCCTGCGCTGCGGGAGGAATCGTGAAACTAACCTCACCCTAAAATGTTTAACCTTATGTTTTGTTAACAGTTAACTGGCGCGGTGACTCCAAACGTTCTGTTCAAGTTGGAGACGGATGACCTGGTGCTCGGCATGCCTAGACTCGTCTTCGTTATGGTTGCTGGTAAGAATACGAAATTACTTGCAGCAGTGGCGTAACTATACCGTTCAAGACCCGTGGCAAAAGCTGAACCATGCTTTCTTGGATTTTCGTACTCCTCTGACCCTTCCGGCTGGGGGCCCGTGGCATTTTGCCGACTTGCCACCCTGTAGTTATGCCACTGACTTGCCACCCTGTAGTTACGCCACTGACTTGCAGTGCCTATAGCTTAGCCTTAATTAAACGCTTTTCATTACAATACCTCTTGGTAAACACCTCTTGACAATCAGACCAACGGTCAATCCACTCTGTAGGGGATGCTGCAAGCAGAATCAGCTATCTAAGAAATCATTCCGTGTTACCCAGACTTATACTCCGATTAAAATACCGGATATTTTTTGTATACAAAGGGGTTACAATTACAAAATCCAAGGAATATTAAGAAAATATTTAACGAAATTGGTATCATCGTAGAAAAGCACAGAATCTCGAACGTTTGCACGGATAAATAATGCTGATGCAGCAGTTTTTGGCTTTTCCTCTACTGTCATTGGTCAGCCATCTTGTATCAGGATTTGCATGCGTTCCGTTCCTCCCTAGCTTTCTATTGCGTTCCGTTCCTACAAGCTTATTAAATATAATGTTTCCAGGTGTAGTGGGAGTATGTCTAGTAGTAATGGCGGCGTGGTGCTTCAGCTGCCGCTCGAAAGTGCGCGAGTCCAGACGCGAGTATCTCTTCACGCAGATACCTTCCGACGACAAACGGCCGCTGTGTCAGGACGCTAGCTATGGTGAGTGGATGTCACCTGTAAGAATAAAATAATTTATTGATAGCCACACACAATGTTATACAGAGTTACAAAAAGGAAAACACAGAAAAATACAGAACAAGTCGTAGGGATTTAAACTTTAACATAAAGTAGCGTGTAGTCAGTCCCAGGAGTAAGAAAAACTGGACTTTCCCTAAGTGCGCGACTACTAAGGTCCAATCTCAGCTTATTGTGATTATCGACCGAGGGCAATAGTGACACTGGTTTACTTATAGTAAAATTTTTTGAAACAACTCTTTATCATCAGCCCGTATACGTCCACTGCTGAAGATAGACCTCCCCCAAACGACGACGCCTCGATAACAAAAACAACACGATTATCCAAAATTTTCATTATGAATCAGTTACAAAAATAAATACTGCTAGCATTATGCACTGTAGGAGTGGTCTTTACTACAATGCATAATGCTACGACAAGTAATAGGTATCTGAACAATTAATTAGATTCCATCTTTGATATTTCGTGGGCTGCTACTTTTTGCTGAAAAACAAATTAGCCGGAGCCAGCAATATGTTTTTTTAAGTTTTTCATAACAATGAAATTATGTTTTATTTATTATATACTAGCTTCGCCCCGCGGTTTCAACCGCATGGTGAGATATTTTGGATAATATACAATATATCTTTATGTTTGTAATTAGCCTATGTGTTATTTTGATATGTAAGCTATATTATTGTGAAGTTTCATCAAAATCCATTCAGTAGTTTTTGCGTTAAAGAGCAACGAACATACTTACAAACTTTCGCGTTTATAATATTAATAGGATATAATTAAATACCCTCACCTGATGGTAACTAAGTTCTACTAATACTCCTGCTTGTTTCTTCCAGAAATAGTAGCCAAGCCATACTTCGATGAGGAAGACCTGCCTCCTTCGGAGACAGATTCGGAAGACGAGGTCGTGTTGCTGAGGAGCGATCGAGACTGGAAGACAGGAGACCAAGATTCATTAATAAACTAACTAGCTGTACCCCACGGCTTCGCCCGCGTGATAATCTCTGTGTCAAATAGTTTATAAACCTTCCTCTTGAACCACTCTATCTATTTTAAAAAACCGCATCATTATCCGTTGCGTAGTTTTAAAGATCTAAGTATACACAGGGACAGACAGACAACGGGAAGCGACAACTCAATACTTTCATAACTGCGATGTAGAGTTCTTTTATAGCCAACTAGTTGCCTGCCCGCGGCTTTGCATGCACTTTTCAAGTAGCCTAGGTCCGTCCCCGGGATACCATTTACCTCCCTGCCATGTTTCATGAAGGTTTGTTCAGCCGTTTAGGCGTGAAGAGGTAACAGACAAAGTTCCTTTCATTCTTTCAGAACTAGAAGTCTTACGATTGTACCTACCAATACATAACACGTTGACGACCGATGTGGCGCGGTGGGCGAAGGTCCGCTTGCGACGCAGGAGGTTGCGGGTTCGATTCCCGCCTCGGAACAATTGTGTGTACGATCTGCAGATATTTGTTCCGGGTGTTCTGGTCGTTTTCTATATATAATAAAAAATATCTATCTATGTAATGTATTGTATTATGTATATCAGTTATCTAGTACCCATAGCACAAGCTCTGCTTACCATGGGGCTAGATAATGCTGTGTGAATTGTCCAGCATTATTTATTTATTTATCTGTAACAGAACGGTTATGGGGATATTTTAAATCTGCAATAAATAATAACTAAATTAATAATGGATAACACTCAGATAAATCGTTTTTTTTTTTAATTGAGCTGTTTTTTGTAAATCATGCAATTGAATATCTTTAGAACCAATTACATTGTGTGTGTTTTTAGTGGCTCACATGCTAAATTAAATTTTTTAGTATTTTTTATTTTAAATATTCTTTCCTATAAATATTTTCTTACTCCTATTAGTTGTATTTCCCCCCCTTTTCTTTCTCAATAGATTATTTACCACGACCTTTAATTAAAAAAAAAAAAACGAAAATACCTAGTTACTTATTTAAGAAAAATGATGTGAATTGTGGCGTTCTTGGTGTAATTTATTATTGAATATTTGATGTAAATTTAGTATTGAAAATATGTACAGTGCCACAAACTTAAATACCCCTGGACTAAATTGGTCCATCGGATCATAGGTAAAGGTTTCCTGGATAAGTTTTGGCACTGTATATTGTGAAGGGTACATGGAAAGAACTTTATGGTCAGTTTTATATAGATAGAAAACACTTTATTATATATACTATACTTTGAATAAAGGGTGGCCTTATCGCTGAGAGCGATCTCTTCCAGGCAACCTTGCCTGTTTTTTTACCATCAATTATCTTTCTTCCCCTGTACTCTTCATAAGGTAGATCTCTCAATGATTCGATGTAGCAGTATTAAGTAATGTTGTGTATTAATACGATTCGAAAACTTTTCTTGCCTGATATTGACATTCCTTCAAGCATTTGCATTTGTTTTAATTCTTTTTACAGTTATTGAAATATTTTCTTAGGTAAGATTTATTCTCTACAATTTATTAAATTAAATTCATTAAATCAGATATCTATAAGGTTTATTTTTTGTTAGTGATCTGTTTTAAAATATATTTAATAATAAGATTAAAAATGTAAAGCCGAAACTGCTGCTGTAGCCGCGCCTGAGTATGAGAGTGGGGGGAATATCGGCCGCTCCTATCCATCAGTCTGCCGTCAACGCGTACTCTTGCTCTTTTTCCTCGCCCCCACCTCGCCGCACTTTCCTAAGGAGCGGTACAGCGGTTTCGGTAACATATAATTTCCTGACCTATTGTTAAATAGGCACTTAGTAAAGTATTACGTATTACCTAATAAATCTTTCTAATTTATGCTAAGCGAGTAGGTACAATATTGTATCTATGTAGAAACTGAGTGCCTTATATGTCCTACTAGCAGCGCCCCGCGGTTTCACCCGCGTGGTGATAGATATTTTGGATGTTATATATGTAAGCTATATGATTGTGAAGTTTCATTAAAATCCATTCAGCAGTTTTTACGTGAAAGAGTAACAAACATCCATCCATCCATACTTACAAACTTTGACGTTTATAATATTAGTAGAATTTTAATTTACTTTTACATTATGTATCTAAATATAACATCTGAAGTTTTATTGAGATTTTCTATGAATCTCTTGCATAAATTAGAGAATATGAAACATTTTACATTGGTGCTCAATATATGTATATATACTAACTTGTATATAACATGTGATAAGTTAGAATGATATAAAAAAATAAAATTTTGTTAAATGTTCTTTCAATGTTGTTTCTTTTGACTGCTTTCTTTTTTATTTTTGTTACCTATCAGCCTAACCAATGCTTCATTATATTCAGTTGGTATAGTATAGGACAACAAGATAGGGTCGGTACATATCTGACGGAAAATGCGCTGCGTATTGCGTTACGCCAGAACAGGCAAATATATGTAAAACATTCAACCTTTACACTCAACCGCTGACGCGTTAGTGCGTCGAGCGTACAGCGCAGCGTCTGATACGTTTCCGTCAATAGTCGGCCGACATAACGTGCCGCGATACGTGTATTTTGTATTATGCATTCAGTCAGACTAGTCGTAACATCAGCGGAGATTGGGTCTAATTTTACTGAATAGACGCGACCGAATGATACGCTCGGCGTATTTTCCGTCAGATATGTATGTAGGTACCGACCCTTAACCCCTCATGGCAAAGTATATGTACATATACTCGTATGTACCTTATAGGGTAGGTACCATCACGGAATAATAGGCGAAAATTAGAACAACTTGTTTGTCTATATGTGGGACATCATCATCAGCATATGTTAGTCCACTGCTGGACATAGGCCTCCCCTAATGAGCGCCATAGCATCCTGTCTTCAGCTTGACGCATCCAGCATCTTCCTGCAGTATTTCGCAGGTCGTCATCCCAGCTGGCCGGAAGGCGTCCTACACTAAGTTAACAGAGTCATGAGAACACGTTTACCCCAGCGGTTGACCTATCCTTCAGAGAAACTCCGACATACCTAGCTCTTTCCATAGCTCGCTGAGCGACTGAACTGAACTGGTGGACCAGCCCCACTTTTGTCTATTCTGGATCCTGAATGCCTGGGCAGTGAGCAGGCAGATGCATTATTCCTTAATATAAAACTATTTGAATGTTTATATTTAAGAATGCTATAAGTAAACGCTATTGGCGCTATTTGTAATATAACTATTATAGGTAGGGGAGACCGGGGTTCGAAGTGCCGATTTTCAAATAACACGCAAAAAGAATGTCAATAAATGGACTGAAATTCAATATTTAGGGGTTTATAGACGCAGAATTTATGCTAGTTTTACTTGATGTAATCGTTTTTACTAAATTTGTAATATTTTTAGCGCCAGCATATTTTTTTTGTGAAAAATCGATAAGGAACAACTGACCCCGTCGTGGGGCTGGTTGTTCCATCGTTGAGGCAAGTTGTTCCGGCAGCAATTTCAATTGATAATGTTCTAGTTGTAGTGTATAGATATGTATAAATCAAACACAAAATTATTGAATGAAATATTCATGAGTCATTTATTAAAAATAAGGATTAAAATTACTATCTTTGGCAAAGAATCATCAAAACGAACACTTATAATGAATCAACTTTTAACTTTGTATTATTTAGGACATTGAGATCAATCAACTAGCATTCACAAGTATAGTTATTAGTAATTACAAGTCTTTAATCAGTCTAATCCAAATAACTTTGTACTATTCGGAAGCTTCGTCATCAGAGTTGCAATTAGGACAAACATAGGAATGGACTTCGTCCCCAGCCCAGTTTTAAACCTGCCCGCTGCAAAAGTTGTTCAGAAGTCTTGCCCCGTTCCGTTTTTCTGTTGTAGTTTCGCATCCTAAAACAATTTTTGTTTCAAATTCATTATTTACCTTATTATGGGGTTCAAAGTTCCGCGGAACAACTAGCCCCGGATCAGCGGAACTTAGAGCCCCAAATTTAATTTTCAAAGTTATCCAAAATTCTTCTAAAATAGGTAACATTACGTCAATAATGACATTTTTAAAATATTCCCAATAGTTTTTCCAACTATTAAATGCAAGTCGCACATTAATAGCTATAAAACTGTTCGAAATAGACCAAAAAGTTTCAACATGAAAATATTTACTTACGTGACAATTATGAACCTCCATTCGACTACCACACTTTCCGGTTGCCAAGGCATCACTAAAATAGCTGATGCAATAGCGCGATGGTATGACGTCTTGCACTGCATTTCACACATATTGCTATCTCTTTTCCTTCCAAAGTAATTTGCATCGGAACAACGTGCCCCCGGCACTTTGAACCCCGGTCTCCCCTAATCATTTCCCTTTCCCCTAGTAGCCCAGAAAACAAAACTAATGTACCGCCATTGTGATGTGAATGAGCTGATAGCGCAGGAACACGGCACTGACCATCACACACGGCTTGATCTACACAAATAAAAATATACAACATAGAAAATATGTATGTCTGTTTTGTTTAAATCAATATTATATTATTAATTATTTACTTTCAAGTCTTTTTAAGTCCTGTGCTGTGTTTGTTTACTATAGTTAGATAATTAAGTATTATTTCATTTCAATCAATATTTTTAACTATTATTTCATTTCAATCAATCAATCATGCTGTGTAATTCACACAGCATGATTGATTGATTGAAATGAATGTCCAGCATTATTATTATTATACACTCATTTATTTAAATTCTCGTATAAAATAATTTTTTTACTATATAAAATACAATAAAATATTATAAAACTATTCTACAGTAAAAAATATATCAAAACGGTAGATCACCGACTGCGAAGCTAGGCTCAAGCGGCCGGTGACTAGGGCTGCAGAGAAAGGAACTTCCTGACGATACGTGCCAAGTCCAAAAGTACCGCCTTCTGGATCTGGCCCTTGATCCAACTTCCTAGCGAGAGTATTATTATTATGTCTCTCATTTACCATGATCTCGGGCCATAAAGTGACCCGGTCCTTTGGAAGGTTTGCGTGGGGCCGAAGCCAACAGCACAGAGGCCCTTTGAGAAGTTAATCTAAAGGCGATGGCTACACATAGCGGGTATCATCCTCGGGTGTTATTATTATTATACTGTCTCTCATATACCATGATCTCGGGTCATAAAGTGACCCGGTCCTTTGGAAGGCTTGCGTGGGGCCGAAGCCAACAGCACAGAGGCCCTTTGAGAAGTTAATCTAAAGGCGATGGCTACACATAGCGGGTATCATCCTCGGGTGTTATTATTATTATATTGTCTCTCATATACCATGATCTCGGGTCATAAAGTGACCCGGTTCTTTGGAAGGCTTGCGTGGGGCCGAAGCCAACAGCACAGAGGCCCTTTGAGAAGTTAATCTAAAGGCGATGGCTACACATAGCGGGTATCATCCTCGGGTGTTATTATTATTATATTGTCTCTCATATACCATGATCTCGGGTCATAAAGTGACCCGGTCCTTTGGAAGGCTTGCGTGGGGCCGAAGCCAACAGCACAGAGGCCCTTGGAGAAGTTAATCTAAAGGCGATGGCTACACATAGCGTTATTATTATTATTATAAATCATTCCACTTCCGCGCCAAAAGCCGAGTGAATCATCATGACACATGACATACCTACTTGACAAATGACGCTAAAATGACAACAGAATAGAAAGCTGTTAGCTGTCAGTCAGCTGACTAAATCAAAGCGATTTGTTCAATTTGTTGTTTCCGAAAAATTCTAGGCTTTATTTTCATATGTGTATTTGTGTTGTGTTATTAAAATGCAAAGAAATATAAAAATTACCTAACTAAAATGAAAATAGATCCCGCAGCTTCAACAGTTTGAGAATAAACCAAGCTATCTTTGCCAGGACATAGTTTTCAATGGACAGGGTTAGTTCAAACGTTGCCGATATGAGTCGCCGAGCCGGGGATATCTTGAGGCGAATAAACCGGTTCTTTGACGGCCCCTTGACGAGGAAGAAGCTGATAATCATAGTCCTGGTCGTCATCTTCCTTGTGCTGTACGTAGGACCTACTCTGATG
The DNA here is from genome assembly GCA_943735965.1 of Eupithecia abbreviata. Lineage (NCBI taxonomy): Eukaryota > Metazoa > Arthropoda > Insecta > Lepidoptera > Geometridae > Eupithecia > Eupithecia abbreviata. Next base: position 1,830,475 of record OX030995.1, read on the forward strand.
AGCTGGATGTTCAACGCCGGCCGTAAGTCGAACCCCAAGGATATTTGCGAGGCCAACTTCCTGAAACCCTTCGAAGTGGCTATAAACGAGTACGATGCGTATGTAAAACATGAGAACTTCGAACCATTTACGGTTTCTTTGGTTCCTTCAAGCCATAACTACATGCCTTATGTGGGAAATGGACTGTTCAGCATAACAATAGAAACAGAGTCCCCTATTTACATTAAGTATGGTCGCACGCTATCTTTACCAGTGCCATTGAAGCCACTGTATGTTGTAGATGACACAGAAATGAAAGAGTTTTCTGTAGCTGACTATAAGAATGGTATAATAAACAGATATCAGTGTTCAGGCTCTGGTTTGCAAGTATCTTACCAGTATTATGCCCATAGAACCATACCTTCTCTGTTTGTTCAAGAGATCTTGTTGAAGAATCCCACAGATTCCCCTCAAACTGTTAAAATGCGCAAAGCGGGGGATGACTGGCTGTCTTTAATTAAACGAGATATACAAGCTGATTCTAAGGACTACCATGTATCAACGGGCATGGTCAACATCCCCGGTGAAGATATGGTGCTGGCAGTATCTGTAGTTTGGCGACAACTCATTGAGACTCAAACAGTTGATGCCCGGTCAAGCTTAGAATTACTTCTTCTTACAACTATACACTACAGCAAACCTATCAAACCTAAAGATTATGTTAAGCATAAAGATGTTGTAGAGGAGAAAGCAATTGATGAAATGAAAAAAGCAAGTTCATTAACCTCTGACAGGGCAGCGGTCAGGCAACTGAGAATGAAACATTCTCAAGTTTGGCAAAACCTTTGGTATACTGGCTTCTACATATCAGACTCTAAAGTCGAAGGCATCATTAATGGCGATAGAATTAATGCAACAATTTATGCTATTCTGTCTCAAGTACGGAGCTATGAACATGAAGAACATGTGAAAGCCAGCATGAAATCAGAGCTACTGCGAACCCTGGCCTATTCAGAAGGATGCTACGAAGGGCATTCAACTTTAGATGCAATCAATTTGTGGAAACCATTGGTCACATATCAAGATACCATAGATGTGGCAAGTATTTGGCTTTTGACATTAGAAAAGCTTGGATGCCACAACTTGCTCAAATCAGGGGCTAGTGGAGTCAATCAGGCAATGATTCTCAGCTTTGGCGCCTTTCGTTTCAGCAACCAGCATTTAGAGTACAATATCCACCCTTCAAAGTTGCACCGAGACTTTCTATTCCGTCGTATCAACTACGGCAACATGACTCACGTCAACGTTAGTGTTATCGTCCAAGAAGATAACAAAGCAGCTATATTTGTAGCGTTGGACCGGTCTGATAAATCCTACTACGCTTGTGATGGTGGATGCTTGGACTCTCCCGTGCAACTAGGTCCGTACAGGAAGTACTTCCCTGTGAAACTGACTGATCCATTGACAGCTATATTGTATGTAACGGCTGATAAACAGCATATGGAAGACTTAAGGCACGCTATTCACGTGCAGGAGGTAATAGAGGCCCCTGCTCATGAGAACCACGTCATAGCGTTACACAAACACGGACACAGCCTCGGAGGCCTAAATCCATTATTCTGGGTGTCTATAATCTGTCTGATTGTCGTCTTCCACTTGTTCCTTTGCAGGATTATTATGAACGAGTTTTGCGATACGGGAGTGAACTATAGAAGGTTGTATAATAAGCCGAATGTTTAAACGGCTAAGTTTGTGGCCTTAACCAAGTGCTTTTTAGGTGAAGTGTTGGTCTCTGTGGAATGTACAGTCAAAAGCACAAACTGAGTTGTAGTGTAGTTTTATGTGATCTCTATTTATTTGCATATTAAGTTCAGTTTTCTTGAAAGCTTGTTTGTTAGTGGTAACCAATGTTGCCGCAGGGCATCTATATTTTAAAATAAGCTTCTTATACCCTGAGGTACTTATTATATAAAAATTGTGCCTAATAATCATGAAAGAGCATAAATAATGTTATTTATTAGGTTTCTATTTGGATAAAGTATGTATGCTTCTTAAATTTATCATATAAAGCGTGCTACACTACAACACGACGTGTCGCCTCTTTAAGTCATATTTCTTTTTAAACAGGCGACAGGTCGTGTTGCAGCACACCAATTTAGTGTAATGTAAATTAAATGTTTTTAATTAAATCTGGCATCATAAAGACGAAAATCAGCACAGTGTCCAGTTAGCACTGGACACTGTGCTGATTTTCGTCTTTGTGAACAAAATAAGACTTTGTTCAGTTTCTATTTATCGCCACAAGCGGGCAGTGACTGCGTTAACTGCGCAGATCTTTGACTGTTTAACTGTCCATTTTACGTGCGGACTGCTAGCGGACTGTAAAAAAGATGCATTTTATTATAAAAATACTTGTCTTGAACTAGGTTTCATATTCATTTAATATATAATAAATTATTGTTAGTTGCATTGCATTACAAAACTTTGGTTAATAACATTTTCTCAAATTTAGTCTTAAATTAACGAAATTGAATAAGAGGCCTTTATAACTTTAGCTCGACCCATCACTTTTTATTAGGATGCTAGAACAAGAGTCCTCGTCAAATCATTATACCTCATCTAGTAGGTACTTTACAGCTAGAGGTAGCCTACCTACTTATATTAGGCATTAGGTATTATCGGTAACCGCAAATAACTCTAGGTAACTTAGGTAATAACAATTCCCCTGCAGAATTACTTCAGGTTTACTTCTCTATTATATTATAATTCTACTTCTATCTACGAATGTTTGCATTATAATTAATTAAAACTGTAAATAAATGAAACACAATAAACGTTATTATTATAGAGATATAACTTGTTATAAGATTGTGGTGTATATTTTTTAAATAAACGAGAAGTCGTATGTTATATTTACGTTTTTATTGTAACCTAATAATTTCTCTCCTACTACTACTAACCACATACATAATCCTACTTCCTACAGTTCCTACTAAATAATATAACGAACATTTATATTGTTTCACTACGAATTAGCAATTACTGGCAGAGACACTATTTCATGCTCAATATATACTATTATTAAATTAATAAAAAGAAAAGCTCGTTTTCTATAAGAACTAGTACGCTGTTTCAATAACGCCATTAAAAACTTGTTCAATATCTCCGTTACTATAAGAGCAATACTACTAAATAAAAAAAAATACAATAATCTTTATTAGAAACAAGAGACTTATAGGGTACAAATTGTGGGCTGACTACCGCAAAAGTTAAGAAACTGTGTAGCGGAGAAATTGAAGTGAAAATGCTGAAATTGTGAACCTGGAATAACTAAGACTACCTGCCTAATTTTTGGTAAAAATACAGACTCGATATTCAGAGGGTGTGATAATAATTAATTCTCACAAACAATTGAAATGTTACGAGATACCTACTTGATACTATAAAATAAAACTAGTTTTTTTCCTCAAATATTATTGATTTATTTACAAAATATATCTATAAAATGTATTAAAAATACAAGGCACGTTACGGTAAACATTTAAACATGGTTATAAAATCCGGTATCCACCAGAGCGGCGTAAGGTGACCCTCTGTTCCGCTATGGTCGATAACGGCTTTTGTGTGGGTACTTTTACCGAGAATCACAAATCTACTTAATTTAGGGACCTATCAGAAAAAGAACGGTCACGTGGTCAAGCGTTCTGCGTTCAAGCGTGCAATTGCCTACGAACCCCGCTGTTGAACAGTCGACGCGGTCGGAACGCCTCCTGTGTGATCTATATAACGTAATAGAATACAAACGCAAAATTGACAGTTTGAACGCTTGACCGCTCTCTGATAGGTCCCTTAGGGACAAAAGACCCTATTCATTGCCCTTATAATTGGCAGGGTAAAAGACAAGAAACAATCTTAAGAATCGGTATTATGTCTCATAAGTACGGTACCCACCGTCTCCTACACTATGATCACAAATTATTACATCAGGCACGTTAATCATTATCATTAAAATCTACACGTTACATTGATTAAAATAGGTACGATTGTTTAACTAAAATAATATACAAAGGTACATAATAGAATGATTCGGTTCGATATTACATTTGAACTATGAATGAAGAGAACGCGTCTGGACATACAGACAGACCTATTGAATAATGAAAATAGACTTGGTTATACAGTGAGCGTAAAAAAACCAATACTTATGTATCATCATCATCATCAGCTTATATTAGTGCAGCTGGACATAGGCCTCCCCAATGAGCCCCATAGCGCCCTGTCTTCGGCTTGACGCATCCCACCTGGTCGGAGGGCGTCCTACACTACGTTTACCGAGTCGTGGTCTCCACTCAAGAACACGTTTGCCCCAGCGGCCGTCGGTTCTTCGCGAGATATGGCCGGCCCACTGCCACTTCAGCTTGCTAATTCTCAGAGCTATGTCGATAACTTTGGTTCTCTGTCGGATGTATTCGTTACGAATCCTATCCTTCAGAGAAACTAAAGAAATACGTATGTATATAGAGTGCTTTTTCACGAAAGAAGATCCCCTAGACTTTACGCTTTAAGTCTTGCAACCGAATGATTAACACTTTATGTATTTAATTAATCAATTAAAAACTAAACAAGGTATAAAAGGCATAAGGTTAATTTGCATTGAACAAAATTTAGTTCCATTAACTGCCGCGGGAATTCTTTCGTGAAAACCACTTTACCTAATATAATAATAACGTTTACAATCACAGACTTCACTTACGTAAATACGGACGCCAGGGTAAAATAAACAATGGTTACAATTTGGTACTTTTAGCCTTTTCACCTCTTAACTTTTAGCAATAACAATCTGTCATTTGTAATCTTTTGTTGACGTCAGAAAGAAAATATTGCATAGCCATGACTGAGAATAAACATATATTTTAGGCACATATTTGATTCAAGAACACGACGACAACGTAAGATTACTACAGCGGTCGCTCGGCCTATAATATCAATACAAATTGTTACTAGAAAATGTAAACTAATTAATTTCTTGTTCCACTGATTTCATTTGTTTTTGACAATAAATCGAGATATGACCGAAGCCTTTGATAAATGAAATAAAATGGATTACTAAGTCGGAGTCCCACCGCCGCGCACGGAGAGCCTACATACGTGTTCGCTTCGCTTTGCAAAAAAAATGTATGTGATAACGTCCACTGCAACCCATGAACACGCTACGAGATTGATCACGCAGCTAAAATGCGCCGCGTGGCCGTGCTTAGCGTGGACAGCAGTGGGACATTGGCTTTATGGCCCATTTCATCTTATTCCCTATTCATAGTCTCTTTAGATTTTTGTTTGACGACCGAAGTGGCGCGGTGGGCGAAGGTCCGCTTGCGACGCAGGAGGTTGCGGGTTCGATTCCCGCCTCGGAACAATTGTGTGTACGATCTGCAGATATTTGTTTCGGGTGTTCTGGTCGTTTTCTATATATAATAAAAAAAATATCTATGTATGTATCGTATTGTATTATGTATATCAGTTATCTAGTACCCATAACACAAGCTCTGCTTATTATGAGGCTAGATAATGTTGTGTGAATTGTCCAGCATTATTTATTTATTTTTTATTTATTTTTATAGCTCAATATAAATCAGTATAAACAAAACTACATAATTTTACTATTACATTTACTAAACTAGCTACAGAATATGATTGTGATTTTAGTTAAAACATAAAATACGTAGAGACAACTAAAAACATATGGAACATTGAACTTAAAATAAATATATAGATATATTTACTATACCTATATAACAACATACTTAAGTGTACAAGTTATAAAGAACGCAGATCTTATGTAAAAATGAATTAAATAAGTTTAATAGAAACTCAATTATCAGTCAATTTACTACATAAAATAAATAATTGATTTCTTAAATTTTTTTTGGTTAAATTTTCAGTAGTAGTGCCTAATTCTTTTAGGGGACTTTAATACCTACCTACCCAGCTTCAATAATAATTTAAAAACATTTTAGAGAACTCAGATTAAATCGAAATCTATCAATACAATAATATAAGTGTTAACAAAACTTAAACTCAGCCTTAATAAAGGTGACATTACATACATACAAATCTACAGTACAAGATTATTTTATCCTCTCTATGGACATAACGATTACTAAGCAACCTGTGGTATTACAGTACCGAAAAATCAGTAAAGCCGCGTTGACACGATGAGAGTCCACTCGAACCGAGTGAACTGGAACGCAACTCGTATTGTGGTAATCCCTAATGCGAGCACACTCAGTAAGTAGACTCGGACAGCGTTCTACTTTCCCTAGCTAGCTAGCTCCTATACAAGTAGGAAAACATTTTGTTACTTAGACCTTACGCATTAATAAATCAGACTAAGCGTTTTAGGTCTTTTGCTACTTTTATGTTTTAAGCTGTAGATGACCCGCTCATGAGCGACAAAATGGCGGGCATCTAGTGACCAAGCGTCTCATGTCATTTTTTGATATTTACTTATGTTTAGAAATTATCCAAGTCAACTATATTAATATCACAAAAGTCATTTATGACGGAATATTTACTGAGTTTTTTTTTATAATTGACTTGTGTTAATAATCATGATAGTTTCAAAAGTTTTATATTAATATCAACAATTATAATGAAGCTACTACTCCACGTCCACTCGTCTTGTCCGAGCAGACTCTTATCGTGTGAACGCGGCTTTAACTGTATCAAGGAAAAAACGTCAAATCAACTGAATTCTGTACTTTTTAATGCTAACATTGTACAAATCGTGTATTATGCTTCTTATTATACCGATAAATACATGAATTAAATGTAATATATCAAAATTTAATAAAAATGGCTGGCTATTTTACTATCTATGTGATTCCTACTTATGTTTTCTATTGTCATTTTGTTTGTGCATATCTGAGAAAGTTGAATACCGGTAATTACCTGCAATAACAGAGAACATTGTTATTTATAATTAGAAATCAATAACTATGTTTCTTTAGGCTTAAAAAATAAGCACTTCGACAAGTCATTTAAACTTTAAATAATAAAAAGTAACACGCTAAGAGGCGACGTGGAAGGCCCAGGATGAGATGGCGCGACGAGCTCGAGGTACATCTTCCATCATGGCCTGTAGCAGCGTTGGATCGCGAGGAGTGGAAGGAGAAAAGGGAGGCCTTTGTCAGCAGTGGGACAATATTGTCTTAAAATAAATAATAATAATAATAAAGGGTTAGTTAAAGAATTTAATATCATCTGTGATTTTTTTTGTCCACAATTGGAAGAAGCAAAAATACTAGCTCTTACTATAAGCTACTCTAGCTCTAGGGTTTAAGATATTTATTTACCTCTCAAAAGATTAATACTCACTGGAGAGACACAAAATAAGCTTATTATCTATTGTTAGTAGTTCGGTACGAGCTATATTATTAAAATTATGTGGGTAGTTAGCAAAAATACTGTACAGAGCAAAATAAAGGCGCGCACACACTGTACAAAATTTCTAAAATATGAAATAACATGTAGGTAATAACTATTTTTAGGGACAACTTTGTAAAATGTGGCATTTAAGGCGAGTTTTAAATTGAGCTAGAGTTTTTAGGTCTTTAATATTTTTAGGTAGACTGTTATATAACTGTTATATATACTCAGCGGGTTGACCGTCACTAAATCAACATAACGTACGTCTTGCTCGTAAATAAAAATTGTTAAAACAGTGTTAAAAGTAATAATTCAATTGAGTGCTTTATACCGTGGTGAAGCCCTTTGGACGCTCCTTATGGTGGTGTTTCCCCCTTCGCAATTTATTAAGGATTCAGTGAGTTATCAACGAAATCATTATCTTATAACTTGTGCATTCTCAAAAACCTGACCTACGACAACTCGCAAAGCGCTCGCTGTGTTACTGCATACAACATAGTTACTAAAGTACACTCTGCGTTCACGCTGCCGCATCTGCGCCTAACGCCAGTTTACAGCAAAACGACTAACTAGCTTGTTGCTAAGGATTCCATAGCAGTAGCATAGCAATGGACAAAACCTGTTTTGGATGTAAAACTGTTATTCCCAGCAAGGAATATATGAAATGCGAGAGCTGCAAGCATAAGTACGACTTACCTTGCTCTGATTTATCACCCAAGCGCTTTAAAAAGCTTTCGCTAGAGTATAAGCGAAATTGGAAATGTCCAGAGTGTAAATGCAAGCTACCGAAACGGGATAACAGTAACACGCCTGTTCGCATACTGCCACCAGCTGAGAGTCAGCAATCACAGGCGGATGACGAGACTGACACCGAGCCCCCGGCTGCCGCCCCTCGCGCAGACCCTGGCGTCTCAACGCGCAGACTCAAAGCTTGCTCTCCCCAGCCTCAGTACGTCACGGAGGATGCAGTGCGAGACATTTGGCGAAATGAGATGAAGCAGGAAATGGAGACTATAATTGAAGCCACCATCAAAAGAACGATATCCAGCCAGCTGAATTCTATTAATAGCCAGTGCAGCGGATTTCAGGAATCTATTGCCTATGTCAGTACGCAATATGATGACCTCAGAATGGAAATTACCGACTTAAAGAAGCTGCTGAGTAATACCACATATGAGCTGACCAATCTCAAGGAACAGAACAAAAGCCTTAAGGAAAACCTCACTACATGTGTTGTTCGCGTAAAAGTTTTAGAAGAGGAAAACCTTAGACAACAGCAGTGGGTAAGAATGCAGAACGTTGAAATCACTGGCATTCCTGAGAAAAGTGGAGAAACCCCAATTGACTTAGTAAGACAAGTTATTCAACACATTGGAGTCACAATTCAGCACTCAGACGTAGAGTTCGCACACCGAGTGCAGCCGCGGCATGCAGCGAGTGCGGCCCGCGCACGTTCCATCGTGGTCCGTTTGAGACAGCGTTCTGTGAAGGACCAGATAGTCGCCGCTGCACGCAAACGTCGCAACCTTACCGCCGGAGAGATGGGAATCGGTAGCGAAACCGATAGAGTCTTTGTTAATGAACATCTTACCAAAGACAACAAGATGCTGCTTAGCGCGTGTAAACTGAAGGCTAAGGAAGCTAATTATAAGTTCATTTGGACAAAAAACTGTCGAGTTTTTGTCCGCAAGAACGAAAGCTCGCCGCCGGTTCCAATAAACTCAATGTCGGACCTCGTCAAAGTAGCCTAATATTTTTTAATGTTAAGCCCTATGTGCTCTTTGTTAGGTTTTCTAGGTTTGCAATAATATACTCCTACTTTTTCTACGAATGTAAACTGCTTTATGTACTTATATATCCGAGATCTTATCAACAGATCGCTAAACTAATGTCATACCAACTTCATAGAAATTCAACGATCATTATTCTCTTCACAAAATTCATTTACCGAATTGTATTAGAACTTAATATTACACTGCTTATTTCTATAATCATTATACACTGTACTTTACATTTTCTAAAACTTAATATTACACTGCTTATTTCTATAATCATTATACACTGTACTTTACATTTTCTAAAACTTAATATTACACTGCTTATTTCTATAATCATTATACACTGTACTTTACATTTTCTAAAACTTAATATTACACTGCTTATTTCTATAATCATTATACACTGTACTTTACATTTTCTAAAACTTAATATTACACTGCTTATTTCTATAATCATTATACACTGTACTTTACATTTTCTAAAACTTAATATTACACTGCTTATTTCTATAATCATTATACACTGTACTTTACATTTTCTAAAACTTAATATTACACTGCTTATTTCTATAATCATTATACACTGTACTTTACATTTTCTAAAACTTAATATTACACTGCTTATTTCTATAATAATTATACACTGTACTTTACTATTTATTCATAATATTTTACATAAGATCTTAAAAACTACTCACCAAACGATTACAAACACTATTTTGAACACTATTCCACAAACAATAAAACAAATTACTTATCTGCAATTAATCTATACATATAAAATTATTTATAAATCCAACCACGCGTTAGCGCATGTCCTGAAAATACAAATGGTGTGCCGTAAACCACTTTCAGGTATTAGGTATGTGTCTGTCAGTAAAATCATCCCTTCTTATTCACAATGATTGATACTATGAAAAGTTTGAAACTTTTTTATCAAAATGTCCGGGGGTTACGAACGAAAACTAATGAATTTTACAATAATATCTTGCTTAATGAATCTGATATTCTCTTGATAACTGAAACATGGCTTTGTGAGGGAATACTTGACGCCGAGCTCTGTGATAGTAAATACTCAATATTCCGTAGAGATCGAGGATCTGGAAAAGGTGGCGGAGTAATGATAATGTGTGGCGAGTATTTGCATGCATGTGCGAGACCGGAGTGGCAGAAACCAGACTTAGAATGCATATGGGTAACTATTCCAGCGCGGTCACTCGGTTCCATGCAAGACATGCATATTGCGGTTGTGTATATACCTCCCAACTCATCTATTACAATGCGCACTCAGTCATTCATGGACTTATTATCCCACGTCATTAACTCTCATCCTGATGATCACTACATGGTAGTCGGTGATTTTAATCTGCCTTGCGTGGACTGGAGTTCTGAAGAACCGATTATTTTAAAAAAAGGATCTATTGAGTCGCAAGGTTTGGCATCTAATCTTATCTCTCTGACGTCACTTCTCGGCCTGACACAGTACAACATGCTTACTAATAAATGTAATAATACCCTGGACTTAGTTTTCTCTGAATCACCTGTTAATATTCAGAAATCAACAGTTCCTCTCGTGAATGAAGATGCTTTTCATCCACCTCTATCTATACTGGCAACTGACATTTTAATTCCTCCTCTCAAAACACAGTCTCGTATAAAATATCAGTTTAAACGTGGTGATTTTAATAGCATCAATACTGCATTGAACAAACAAAATTGGACATTTATCGGTGAAGGTGAAAATATTGAAGATGTCATAGATCACTTTTATTCTATTTTACGCAACTTAATAATAGATTTCATACCGCAAGTACGCTGCTCTGGCACCTACAACTATCCTATCTGGTACAGCCAAGCTCTAATAAACTTAATTAAAGAAAAATCTAAAATTCACAGAGACTGGAAACATTTTAAGAATCCCAATGATTATTATTTTTTTGCAGAGCTTAGAAAAAGGCAGAAAACACTTCAGGACGAATGTTATAAGAATTACATCAATCATTCTCAGCATAAAATTAAATCGAATCCTAAGTTTTTCTGGTCCTTCGTTAAATCTAAGAGGCAAAATAAATCGAATTACCCTCAAAGAATGTCCTGTAATAATGTGACGCTTAGTACTCAAACTGATATCTGCTCAGGGTTTAATCAGTATTTCGAGAAAAATTTTAATAAGCCAGCTGACAGCTACGTTCTTAATGAGCCTCATGATAACTGTTATAACACTATTCACGATATACATGTTAGTACCGAAGACATCAATAAACTATTAAAAAACTTAGATGTTACAAAGGGAGCTGGGAGCGACAATATTCCTCCATTATTCTACGTCAAATGTGCGGACACATTGTGCACTCCAATTTCTTTAATTTTTAACCGTTGTCTTAAAGATGGCTGCTTTCCTAACATCTGGAAGCAAGCTTATATAGTCCCTATACATAAAAAAGGTTCAAAAGCTGAAATTGAAAATTATCGTCCCATCTCCATTATTAATGTCATCAGTAAAGTGTTTGAAAGGGTTGTTCACACGCACTTATACCCAGTTATATCCACTTCAATTCCTGAAGAACAACATGGTTTCATGAAGGGACGCTCAACGAGCACAAACCTTGGCGTTTTCATTGACCATATTGCCAATAGTATGGATGGTGGTTCTCAAGTGGATGTGGTATATACAGATTTTGAAAAAGCATTCGATCGTGTAGACCACATCCTATTCCTCCATAAGGTCTACGAGCTCGGCATTCGCGGAAACTTGTTAAGATGGATGGAGGCATATCTACGAAACCGCTCTCAAGCGGTGGTTGTAGGTGGCTTCTGTTCAGACTTTGTTTCCATCCCTTCTGGGGTGCCCCAAGGATCCATCCTTGCTCCTCTTCTATACTCTTCCTACCTGTATGACATCGGCTCTTGTTTACAGCACGCACGGTTCCTGATGTACGCAGATGACACTAAAATTTTTATGAAAGTACAGAATCACGCAGATTGCTTGAACTTACAATCCGATCTTGACAGGCTGGCAATATACTATAGTAGGAATCGTCTGGCTATCAATGTTTGTAAATGCTCCTATGTCTCGTTTACAAGGAAAAAGCTGCCATTACAATTTGATTATCTAATAAATGGTATCAAAATAGGTAAACTTGATTATATTAGAGACCTTGGAGTGGTAGTAGATGCAAAGCTTTCGTTCTCTGAACATGTGGACTCGGTAGTTTGTAAGGCTTATAAAAGCTTAGGCTTCATACTGAGAGTCAGTCGCCCTTTTTCAGATATTAGCTGCGTAAAAATTCTGTACTACTGTTATGTTCGAAGCATCCTGGAATATTGTAGCTCAGTATGGAATCCACAATATCTCATATACACGCAAAGCTTAGAAGGGATTCAACGGAAATTCATAAAACACCTCAATTATAGATGTTTCCGTGGTTATGGATCTGTTGACTATCGAGATTCGTGCAAATTCCATAATATAACAAGTCTCGAAAATCGACGTAAGTTAGCGGACATGTCTTTCCTCCATGACATATGCAATGGCTTTATAGATTGTTCCGAATTGCTCTCAAAAGTTTTATGTTTAAACGTGCCCAAAAAGCGAACAAGACATACCAAAACTAAACTTTTCGCTGTGTCCAATACTACTTCTAACTATGCTCAACATTCTCTTATTAGTCGTCTGCATAATAGCTATAACAAAATATTTAATGATATAGACATCTTCAACATTGGTAAGCCGGGGTTCAAACGTGATGTTCTACTAGTTTTAAATAATCTAGAACAGGGTACGGTTGGCGGGGTAGAGTCAAACGCGCGTACGAGGTTGGTGGATTAATAGTGTGGCGTGGATCATTATAGGTCGACGCATGTTTTTATATTAGTATATTTGTATTGCATAGACATAAATATATATATATATATATATATATATATAATACACATTATAAACATATATAATTTATAGTACACAGTTTTTTGCAGGTTTTATTATCATTAAGTGTAATTGTAATGTTTTTACTTATTCCCAATGACCTAATTTATAGTGTTTATAGTTAACAGTATGGCTGTAATAGTTTAGGTACATAGTTGAAACACTTCAATTTGTAATTAGTATTTTAGTTTTAATTTTCATGTTTCTTTTTGTTTTAAATTTAGTTTATATTCTTTTTTTCTTATATATGTCATTCAAATTGTTTTAGCGTTTATTAATTTGATTTATAGTGATAGTCATTTTTAATTTTATACAAAGTAAATCCTTTATTGGCCTTAAGTTTAGTAATTAAGTATGTTAATATTAGTTTTATAGGCTGTGGATTTTGTTTCTAAAATAAATAAATAAAATAAATAAATATAATACTTAAAGAATTGATTATCATCAGTTCAATTTTTTGTCCACAATTGGAATAAGCAAAAATACTAGCTCTAATACTATAGCTCTAGGTTAGGTTACGGTATTATTAATAACTCTTTATTTCGGTTTTACAATGGTAACAAGGTATGTAATGGACGATCGATGTGGAGCGGTGGGCGAAGGTCCGCCTCTGACGCAGGAGGTTGCGGGTTCAATTCCCGCCTCGGAACAATTGTGTGTACGATCTGCAGATATTTGTTCCGGGTGTTCTGGTCGTTTTCTATGTATAATAAAAAATATCTATCTATGTAATGTATTGTATTATGTATATCAGTTATCTAGTACCCATAACACAAGCTCTGCTTACCATGGGGCTAGATAATGCTGTGTGAATTGTCCAGCATTTTAATTTATTTATTTATGTATGTGTGTCGTGGGCCATGAAAGCGTTAATAGGAGCCGCGTATTCATACCCACATCACAGCTCCTCGTAGAAGGCGAGGCGCGTCTTGGTAGAGCCTTGCTTCAGTTTCCGCAGCGTCGAGTACTTGTTGTCTCCGGTCTGCGCCTGGAACACAATTGTATATGTTTTATTGCACATAACTGTACATTAATCCGGTGAGTAAGGATATAAGTAAAAAAAAGGATATAAGGCCTGGAAGAGATCGCTCGCAGCGATAAGGCCGCCCTTTATACCTTTATTCTAAGTTTTTATCTCTGTATTATTTTCTGTTTTGTGTGGTGTAATAAAGTGTTATCTATCTATCTATCTATAAGTATCCAGCACCGCGACCGCACAGCATAAAAATAAGCATTTAGATTTCTAAATTCAATATATTTTATTTCTTTAGGCTTACAAAATAAGCACTTAGACAATATTATTATCAAATAAGATTATTTTACTGTTTACTTAAATTTTTTGTCCACTAGTGGAAGAAGTGAAAAAGAAACCACTAGTATGTTCATATCTCTTATGTGTCTAATTCATGGTTATTTACCTATGTAAGTCTAATTATAATATGATTCGATACATGTCAATATTTAAGTAAAGCTATGCACAACAACGAATTACTTACATACTATTGTCGGTGCGAAACTGAACGACGTCTGGCCAAGCATTAACATCATTGAGATAATCATTTATGGAGCTATAATATGGGCTCATAGTCCACTACTATCATACATAGTTACTCATATTCTTAATAAGATACATTTCACAGTGAGCTGTCATCTGATGCCGTCAATACAATGCATCTTAAACCCTATATGCACATTTTTGTGCTGTACGGTAGGCGTGCAGACCAGATCTGCGACAACCTTAAGAGTCCCAGTCATTAGCGTATTTGCAGGGCGCAGCTAGTTTATGTATAAAGTGTATATTACCTGTGCCTCGTGCAAGCGGTCTATAGTGGCGGCGCTGGCGTCCACTCGCAGCACTGAGAACTCACAGCGCAGCTCGTCCAACTGCTGTTGGAGGTGCTTGGACTTAGCCAGGTATTCCACTCTGGAACGAAATTATATGATTAACACAAAATAAATATATATAACGCTGGACAAAGAATCATCTAGCCCTAAGTAGGGCTTGTGTTATGGGTACTAGATGACTGATAAAATCTAATTAACTGTCAAAATAATGAACACTTATAAACAAAGAAGGTAAACCTCGTGAAGTCTGGATTAAGCCCTTAAGGGTCCGGCGACCCTCGCTTGCAAAAATCGCTCCGAATATCGCTGTCCCTGTTTAACACTTGCGCCGCGCCCCATGCGTGCGCGATAGCAATATTAGCCGTTCAAAATTTGATTTGTTCCGTAATACCAAAAATTATGACTGAAAACTTTTTGTATTCTTTACAAAGTATTGTTATTCTGTAACTAGACAATATAAGCTATCATCATCATCATCATCAGCCTATATCAGTCCACTGCTGGATATAAGCTATGTTCCTTAATAAATAAAACGTAAGATATTGATGTTTTTAATACGAAACAAATAGCAAGAAAACTTGTCCATTTTCGCATAAAAATGTGCAAAATGAGATTGGCTTTCATTTCATTTTAGGTACTAAGTATTTTGAAAAAAAAATCTATTTGGGAACCTAGATAAATACTATTTTAATACAAATAATGCAATATTATAGTGGAAATATGCTTGAATTAGAAATAATTTTGGTATTAAGTTTGTATGAAGAATTCGTCCCTCCGGAGGCCCCTTAAGGCCGAGGTGCAAGGCCACTAGTCATGTCGTCCGCCGATTTAAGAACGTCTCCATAGGTACACAATTGTTCATTGCGAATGTGAGCATACCCCGCCTTCCATTGCCTCTTTGTGTTATACACGTATCTCCCCGTTAGAATATTGTTTCGGATGTTCGGGGTATTTGCAAGGCCCTCCCCTACCTAGTTCACAGGTAAAGGGGGGTACAATACGCTACAGTACAACTTACCTTTCCTTCTCAATCTCCACAGAGAGGCGGTGTATATGCGGGTCATCGTCCGGTACCAGTTGGTACGAGTCGTGTTCGTCACCCACGCACGCCCCCTCCCCCCCTAGCTCCGCGGGGAGGGAGCAGGTTGACGGGAATAGAGGGGGGACGCTTGAAGACTGGAACAAATAAATGTTTATATAAAGTCATTAGGGTCTTGAAATAGTAAATAAAAAATAGATTAATTAGACAGATTCGAGTTTAACATAATTTTTAAGACGGCTAATGTGACGCAACAGGTTGCGGGTTAGATTCCCGCCTTAGGACATTTTGGTTATTTGCCACTACAAGTAAACACACGATAAATTAACAATTTTGGACTTAAATAAAAAAAATTAAAAAAAATATTTGGTAATGCCGTCTGTTTGTCTGTTTATTGGTCTCCGTATAATGTAGCTCAGCCCATTTTATTTACAATTACTCGGTTGTTTTTACAATGAAGAATATGACAGTATAACATATAAAAAAACAGGATATTTGTACTTACACTAACAGAAGACGTAGTCTGGTACCCGTTGGTAATTCCGTTAGATATTCCGTTACTAACGCCGTTAGATATCCCGTTGGACATCGTTAAGTAGTTCATCAGCTGATCTTTGCTGCTACTCTGCTGCAAAAAATATTGTTTTGTTTATCTTCCATTTAAAATGCCTGCAATTTACTAAAGAGGTCATTGTTAAAAGCATTTACTCATAAATAAATTATATATTATCATCAGCCTATATTAGTCCACTGCTGGACAATAAAGAATAGAAAATATTTCATTGCCTTTCAAAATATCCAACAATACAAAGAAGGAACCTATATAATTTTGGTGGGACTTGAACCCACGACCTTCTCTCAGTATGGGATTGCTCTAACTAACTGAGCCACGAAATCAAGCAACCGACGACGAGTCAAAATAATGAATGAAATAATACGCAAGCTGTCGCCTCCGGCTCGGCCACGGTTTCTGTGTTCGGCGGCTTTTAACCGTAACGGCATGGGGTCCTTCAAGGCTCCCATTTCGGTCCAATTCTTCTCATATTATACACATTGAATATGACTTACATTAGGAGGTAGAGAGCCATTATTTCGACTGAGGAAGTTAAGTAGTTTCTCCTTGGCTTGTTTCTCGGCGGAACGCGCGGCAATAAGCTCGCCTCGCAGTCTCTCTGCCTCGGCGGCGCGCTTTTCAGACTCCTCCACTAGGCGGGCGGTAAGGTATTCGGCTTCTCGAGTCTTGCGTTCTAGATGCACCTGGGTCAAAGACAAGTTTATTAGCGAAGGCGCACAATACATTACATTGAACGTGAACGTAGGGCTCTAGCGGTGAGAGGTACTATGTTGATACGTAGGTTTTCCCGGTGTTCAGAGGAAGTAAAGGTAACGCTTTTTAAAGCCTACTGCCAGGGTTTCTACACTGGGAACCTATGGATCAGCTACACCAAACAGGCGCTGGAGACCCTACGTGTGTCTCCAGGACAAAAAATTGAAGTGAATAGTAAAATAATTTTATTTGATAATAATTTAATGTATAACATATGACTTGTCTAAGTGCTTATTTTGTAAGCCTAAAGAAATAAATGATTTTTTACTTTACTTTACTTTACTTTACTGTACAGTACAACAATGTGTTTAGGATGATGTTGGGACTGCCTCGATTTTGCAGTGCATCGGGAATGTTTGCGGAATACCAGACGGATGGCTTTGCTGCCATCCTCCGTAAAAAGACCGCATCCCTGATGCGCAGGGTGCGCGACAGCCCCAACACCATCCTAAACACTATAGCAGGTAGAATCACCTCTCCCCTGTGGAAATGTTCATGGGGAGAGTGATTTAATTTAATTTAGTTTTTAATTTCTAGTATTAGGTATAACTAACCCTAGTAATAAGTTCTTAATGTTTAATTTTACTAACAAATTATGGATCACTTAAGTTATCTGAAATAAAATCATTTTATTTATTTATTTATTATTACAATCAACTACAAAAAGACAAAATGTTTATTCAATAATAAAATATACTCTTCATAGTATTAATCATATAAGAAGCCTGTTCATTCGCCTGTTCAATGATTTACTAGTTGACCACTATGAATCCTTGGATATTTTCGTCAGTAGTCTCCCAAAATTAAAAAAACTAGGTCTCTCAGCTCTGCTTACAGAGCGTGATAGAGATTCCGATTCGATATAAATAAATTTAGCTTTTTTAGTCAGAAAGGTCCTGGGTAGTATATTCTTTGTATGCTGATTTTTTATTCCATAAATTATTTTCAAGCATTCGTAAGTTCTTATACGGCAAGAAGCCTTAGTTATTTTATAACTTTTTTCACTTAAATAGTGCTGATTGTGATAGAGGTTAAACATAAAATAAACCTGCGATCAATGTCAATGGGATTTTCAACATCCCATGGGGTGCGTAAGGGTTCCACTTTGGGCCCATTCCATTCATTCATTATGCTTACCTTTTCCTCTTCAGTCCTGATATTGGACAGTCGTAGCCTGGCGTTCTCCCGCTCCGCGTCGGACGCTTTCTGCGCGAGTAACGAAGCTTCTTCTTCCGCCACGCGTCCCTTCTCCGCTAGAAGTTCGGCCGTTTCTTCGGAACGGCGCTGGAAACATTAATTAAAAGTATCAATAAATATTAGATTGTCAGCACCTATAACACATCCTCTGCTAAGCTTGGGGCTAGATGGTGCTGTGTGGATTGTCCAGCATAGATAGATAGAATATACTTTATTGCACAAAAGTTGAACATAGGCGAGCATAATGCTAGATAGCTGAGAAAATACAGATCTTTGTGACTCAGCACAGCCGTAATATTTTTCGAGCGAAACGCATGTGCGGTGCAACACAACCGCTGTGTAGAGCGGCAGCACGACTTTTTTAGGTTAAAAAAAAGATCGCAGTCGCCGAAAAAAAATCGCAGTCAAAGTGTTAAGGTACAACTAAAGAAGTGGCTGATAGCTCAATCGATATATAATGTAAATGAATTTATGATGTTAAAATGTAATGTTTAATGTATTTTTATTATTATAATTATGATGTATGTAGTTTTTACATATTAATATTTACATATTGCATTATATGTGACCTGTAACCAGAAGTTATCAATAAATGAACTATGAACTACCTGCTAACCTTTTTGTTCAACAATTTAGTAGGTAGATTATATTGCTAGATTACAGAACTTACTTTTACTTAATAAAATATACTACTCATAATAATACTAAGCTACTTATATTATACTTACACAGTAATATATATACCTATATAGCCATTATTTATTTATTTACCAGAGCCTCGTTAGCTAGCCGTATCTCCTCTTGGTACTGCAGTAACCGTTGTTCCATCGCGGCCCGCTCTCGCTCCGCCGCCTCACGTAGTTGTTTCTCGCGGGATAGTTTGTTTCTTTCTATTTGGCGACGCTGGAAATAACGTTACTTCAAATAATTAATTTATTATGTAGTATATTTGTCATCTAGTACCCATGACACTAGCTTTGCTGTGTTGATTATATATGTATTTCTAGTCGACAGGATATACTTAATCTGACGAAGACATAATAGAACTTAAACCAGCCAAATCTACACTTACGATGGTGCTTTTCAATAATTTTCATTCCGGCCCTGGTGGGGGCACAGAGAGGGGCCTCGAGGCTTGGCCTCATTACCCCGGCGTCAACTCGAGGGGTGACGACCCCTCGGTCCTTGGGTTTTGTGGGAATATAAATGGTGCTTTTGCACCTTGTGGTATTAAGCGCCAGAATATTTCAAACAAAACGAATTAATATTTCTCATATTTTTTTATTTCTTTTACAGACGACCGATTTGGCGTGATGGACGAAGTTCTGCCTGCGACACAGGATGTTCGATTCCCTTGGAATGTTTGTACAATTTGCAAATATTTGTTCCAGGTGTCCTGGGTGTTATACCTTATAAAGGGCGCGAGAGGGCCTATGTCCAGCAGTAGACTAACATAGGCTGATGATAATAATGGTATTTATGGTATGAGTAATTATATATTGTATTTTGTTCACCTGTTTTTCTTCCTTAGCTTGTGCCTTCATCTGCTGGACCTCCATGCTGTCCGGTTTCCGTCTCCGCATGTACAGGTCGTGGTTACCAATGCACAGGTCTAATATCTAGAAAAAAATGATTCATTTTATTTCAATAACAACCTACGAATATAACAACCTTTTTGTCTCAAGAAAATTATCAACTTAAATAAAAAAATAACACATGTATAGTATTACATAGCTATCAGTATATTGAGATGCATTATATTTTTCTTTAAAATAATAAAACCGGCTAAGTGCGAGTCTACTCGTACATCGTACATAACTATTTCACAAAAGGAACCCTTAAAAACTGATGAATAGCGGCAATAGTAATCGACATTCTGTAAAATTTTTAACTCTCTACCCATCACAGATAGCACCCTCGTTACAAGTAGAACGAAAAATTGCCAACAAAATGATGATTTTTTGTATGGGAGTCCGCTTAAATTTTATTTTCCATATTTATTAATATAGCGGCCAAATAAATACACATTCTGTACAAATTTCAACTGTCTACCTGTTACGGTTCACGAGATACTGCTCACTGATGAACGGACAGACGACAGCGGAGGCTTAGTAATAGGGTCCCGTTTTCACCCTTTCGGTACGGAACCCTAATAGGGTAACGTACGCACTACACAGGTCCCTAAACCATATATTAATGTTCCAACTCACCAGTTTGTTCATCCCTTTAGGCGAAAAAAATATAAAATTCGTGACACTTTTATCCACGAACTTTATAACGAATTTCTTGTCGTCAAACGAGATGTGCTTGATCTCGGACCAAGGGAAGGTGGTTTTCGGTGTCAATTTGTTGTCCTTTTCGTATATGTTGAGCCCCAGGGCCGTGACACCGAGGTATAATTCTGTGTCTTTCTTGTTCTGGAAATGATATACAGGAAAATTATAGATATACATAACGATAGCCATTTACAGCTAATCTTTTTATTAATTGAGCTACTCATAATCATCATAATCATCATCAGCCTATAGCAGGTCACTGCTGGACATAGGCCTCCCCCAATGAGCGCCATAACGCCCTGTCTTCAGCTTGCCGCATCCAGCATCTACCTGCAGTTTTTCGCAGGTCGTCATCCCACCTGGTCGGAGGGCGTCCTACACTACGTTTACCGAGTAGTAGTAGACCTACTCGTACTCCTACGCAACTTTCTTCTTTCTTTCGAATAGAAAGCTGCTGAAATGGATAAGCCTAAGAGTCTGTATAATCGTCCTACTTCAGGTATATCGTTGTCTCAGGTTCAAGGAAGCTCAGTCACATGCTTGCTGCGGTCGAGAGCGGACGTGCTTACAGAATTACTGGTGACGTATCGACAATGTGGCTATGGCTACCTAAATAAATAAATTTTGTATTCTTATTGGTACCTACTAAGTTCTGTCTGTACCAGCCTACAGGCCTTTTAATCAAGTGGAAAGCTGCGATAGCAAATTTTGTCTTCGCAGGGAAAGCGTTAGTATGGTATTGAATGTAATACCTTTATAGCGAAGTAGTTGACTCCATACATGTCGAGATCCTGCGCTATCTTCAGATATTCCATCTCAGCCTCGTCACGCGACATGCCTTTGTGATCTGCGTACCTGTTACAAGATATGTAATATTAATAAAATTGAAAACTCCAGTAGTTTGACGACCTCTGGGCGAAGTTCCGGTCTGCGGCGCAGTTGGTTGCGGATCGATTCCCGCTTCGGGACAATTGTAGGTCTGCAGATATTTGTTCTGGGTGTTTTAGATGTTTTATGCAGAATATTATTATTATATATATATATAGGTAATATATACAGTAGAGCGTCGATTATCCGAACGTCGCTCAACCGAACGACCGCTTATCCGAACAGAAACCGAGTAGTAACGCGCGGGTCAAGCAAGGCCTCGCAACTCGCACGCTGCAATTTTTCGCACACTTGTCGCGACTCGTTTACTTGTTATTGTACTCGTATGTCGTATATCACTTCCAAGACGATAAACTAAAAAATAAGTATCTGTTCTTATAAAAGTACGTAATCTAGCTGCTCGTAAACGGGTAGGCTTGCTTCGGCAGACGAAGATTCAAGATTTTTTTAAGCGTTAATTGTATCTAGTACACACATGTGTATAAGATTGTCTGCAATTTTTTTTTTTATGTCCTAATTTGTCATTAAAAATATATATGTATAGCTAAATCAATATACCATCTGCAGATATTTGTTGCGGGTGTTCTGGTCGTTTTCTATGTATAGCAAACAATATCTATCTATGTAATGTATTGTATTATGTATATCAGTTATCTAGTACCCATAACACAAGCTCTGCTTACCATGGGTCTAGATAATGCTGTGTGAATGGTCCAGAATTATTTATTTATTATTTATTTATATAGGTAGTTCAATTATCTGAATATACCGGTTTTCCGAACACCCATGTCCCCCAATTAGTTCGGATAATCGACGCTTCACTGTATACACTTACAATACATAGGTATCATAAAATCCCCAATGAAATTTTTGATATTTCCTTTGTTCCAGATAAAATAGGCGGCAGCGTTAGGTTCGGTGTACACTGTACATTACAGCCTTAAATGAAATCTTTTTGCAGACCATCACAAACTTCTGGTCGCTGAGTAATTACTGACCATATCTTGATGCGTTCCTCCCACATCTCCGCCGTCATCTGGTACTGGTCTATCACCCGCTGCGGCAACAGGTCTTCACTGGCGAGCATGCCGGGCTTGTACGCGCTCTCGTCATAGTCGCCGTACTGGAAATAAATTAGTTTTTTATTATTATTTATTCTTCTTGCACGACAACAAAAAACATTTGAAACTATCATGGTTATTAACACTAAACTGGCGCATGAAACTGTGCTGAAATATTGGATAACTCAAAAATCAAATCATGGTAAATATCCCGTTTTTTGGGGAACCCAGCAAATCTAATTGGCGAACACGCAACCTCCTGCTCCAAACGCGGACCTTCGCCCACCGCGCCACAGAGGTCGTCAATTTCCCTACCTTTTATAATGTAAATTATAGGATATGTAACTTGTTCTTGTTTCTTGTATTTTACTTTACCTTGGCCTGCACCGCGTAGCTAGCCAGTAGCACACTGGCCTCAGGCGGGCAGTAGATGTCCATGCTGAGGATGGCAGCCTTCACCTGCAGGAACAGCAGGTGCTGCGTCACCTCCTGGATCAGTTCCTCGGAGACATCTTCCGGGTACAACTTGCAGAGCACCATGAACGGAGTGCCCGGCATTTGGGACACGCATTGTTCTTGGACTGAAGCAATACAATAGAAAAATATTGTACACCAGATATCTACAGATCAAGACATTACATTCGACAATTACAATGGGCGGCCATATCGCTTAGAAGCGATCTCTTCCACGAAGAATTGTTTTTTTTAAAGAACCATGGTAAATAAGACTAAACGCACTTTTTTCTAACCCTAATAATCGCTACTGAACGCACTTTTTTCTGTCCCACTGCTGAGCAAAAGCCTCCCTCAAATTTTGCAGAAATCGCTTTTTTTGACGAGGGCCCGAGACCATTTAACGACTGCGAGTAGATTTACGAGTCGTGATCATGACGTTTAGCATTAAAACACTAGCTTCTGGCCGCAGTTTCGCACGCGTTTTCCCGGTCTATGAGTATTGTACGATGAATGCACTAGCGAAGCACAGCTCACATCTCCGCTTCGATCTTCGTTTGTTTATTCGCATACAAATATGATACATCTCCGCTCGGTGGTCTCTGAAGCTCAACGGAGACGAGATGTGTGAATGACGTCATTCTATTGGTTTTTTAAAACACATCTCTTCTATCATCATTCATCCACATTCATATCACCTCAGCTTTAGTGGTGTGGTCATGATGATTCTTTGTTAATGGCAACTGTGTCTGGTTGGAAACTTTTCTGCCAGTGTCAAGTAATGGAAAATAATTGTAAAATTAATTAGTTATCAACTTAGCAAGTCTGGCCCTATTAGGCCCTGACTTACCCCTTTTATCCAGTTTCAACCAGCTGATGAAGTGCTTGGTATCCTCGAACTGAAGGCCGAAGAACCATGTCTCCCGGAGGCCGATGGTTCTGCAGACCAGGTCGAAGAGTTCGCGACCCGTCGCTCGCCACTGCAACAAAATTGAAGATTTTTAGATATGCCTTGCGATTATGATACAAGTTTTAGCTTATGTCAGCTAAATGTTGTCGCTGATCTGGACCGCACCATTACTGCACAGCACACACAGCTACAGGATTGCTGCCAATCCAGAGCAGCACTCCCGGCTGCATCACCAAGACTAACTAAACACCTATTGTGCCTGACGAGATCGGACTTACGCGTCCTAGTGGGGACACTCACAGGACACTGCCCACTAAACAAACACCTCTTCACCATCGGAGCAACAGACAGCCCTCTCTGCAGAGGATGCCTGAACGACGAAGAATCAGCTGCCCACGTAGTCCTAGAATGCGAGGGAGTAACAGCGCAACGACTAGAAATCCTCGACCACCCGAGGTCACTCTGCGAAGCCTGTGAAGATCCCAGGAGTATTCTGCGCTTCTGGACGGAGTTAGGCTGGCTAAACTAGCAAACACACTACGCACAAAGGACCAATCGGAGTCTAAGTGCGGAAATAGGAGTACACTTACCATACCGCATAGCACAAAAATATCGCGAACTTATATTATACATATATTTTAAATTAGACTATTGGTTTTTTTATAAGATGGGTCAATAATCCGCAAATAATTTTGAATGGTGTTACTGTAATGTAATTGTTAACACGGGAATCCCGTGAGTACCTAACCTACTGAGATCTAAGCCTAATTTGACAATCAAACATTTAAAATTTTACCCACTGCTGGGTATCGATGGTCGCTATTTATTAAAGCCAGCTTATATGCGCTTAAATAAACATTAGCCTGTACCTATTTCCTTAAAAGGGCTCTGTCCTAGATAACTGCCACGCGTGGTTTCTCGACCTAATTCTTCAAGTCAATCCTGCATATCTACTATTGCAACATGCCCTTAAATTATCTGCTACATTAAGCATGTATGTATAATGATTAATGATTGATGCCATTATGAATATTCAATTGATTATGTGAACATTGTTATGAAAATATAGGCCCAGATTAATACCCGCAACTAACCTTAATAATTACGTATACAGAGTGAATTTTTGAGACGGGACAGTACGGGCAGGTACCTTAACCGTTATAGTTACAGAGACTATCCATAAATTTTTAAGATATTCTGAACTGCATTTACAGATTGTGGAAAAAATGCACAGTCAACAAGAAAATGGTCATTCTAAACAAAAACTTTTTTTGATGCTAATCGATCCCGTTTCTTATAAAGATCAAAAGTCTCTACTGGACCGACTGAGGTTTGAGTACTAGAAATGTCAGAAATCGCGAAAAACTTTTCCCATACATTTCGGAAAAAAGAGTCAAACCTCTAAGTTAGCCAAACTTTTTGTTATGGGTAGATCCGCTATAAGGGATCACTTTATTTGCGAGATTTACTCATATAATTTGATTTTTTTGAGTTTGTTATTAGTTTTTGTGCATTGATGATATACATGGTGGCCTGTATAATAATATGAACTGTCTAAGTGCTTTATTTGTAAGCTTAAAGAAAAAAAAACTTTTCATTTTCATTTGTACAAAACAGAAAACACAGAATAAACATAGATCTATCTTTTTTTTGTACCCGTGTCCAAATACAAAAAAATATATTCAATTCTAGGCTTACACACTATAATAACAAAAACCTTAGAACAGACTCCTCATCTCAATAACCTGGTTAGTTCAGGGAAGGATTAATTCATGCAGCATCCCTGTGGTTGGCAACAGTCTAGCTCTACAATGAATAATAAGAACAGTTTCAACATTATGCCAATAAACTGTTATCATTTGGTGCACAATTTATAGTTTCTGTTGCATTGTAATGACAGAAATATAATTTGTTGCAATAATTAGATATCAACATCTGTATAACTAGTTATCGAAGTCTGACGACTGATGTGGCGTGGCGGGTGAAGGTCCTCCTACGACGCCAGATGTTGCAGATTTGATATGACTTGGGAGAAATGTTTGTACAATTTGCAAATATTTATTCCTTGCTTTCTGGGTATTTTCAATGTGTTGTAAAAATATATCTATGTATGTAAATATATTCTGAGTAAGTATATCAGTCATCTCTTACTCATAACCAGTGATCGGAATAGGTAGAACGATTTAGGGTCAATGACATCAAACGATAGGTTAGTATGGATATGCTTCGGGAATACCTGTATTTTAAAATTATCAAGAATTATTTTCCGTAATTTCATAAATATTACATGGAGGCGTAAATTGAGAAAGGTATCAATATCATCATCATCATCCGCAGTCTTACTTCACTCACTGCAGCACAAGACTTGGAGATTAGCATACGCCAAGGGGGAGGCCCCCTTAGCGTGTGCTAATCTCCAAATCTTGTGGTTGTGACTCTGATGCGGTAGCTATTCTAAATGCAAAAACAATTTTAGAAAAGGAAAGTTTACAAAATAATTTAAATGATATTGAAAAGAATTACTATTCTATAAAACTGTCTCTATAAGAATTACAAAAACAAGATCTATGTTTAGCTGATTCACTGGTAAGTAACACGTACAATAAAGCTTCTAATCAATTGAATGAATTTTATGAAACGCATACGGCTGTAACTATTTTTTTTTTAACAACAGGTCAATAAAAATTAATTTACCTATAAACGTTTCACAATCACTTCCTTTAAATTTTAAATGTAGTAGTTACTAGATTACTACTTCAATTACAAAACTTAACGCAATCCGGTTAATAATATAGGAACTTTCCGGAAAAAAAGCCATATCCACGTTATGAAACTTTGATGCAAGTACATAAAATCGTTCTACCTATTCCGATCTCTGCTCATAACACAAGCTCTGCTTAGCTTGGAGCTAGATGTTGCTGGGTGGGTTGTCTTGCATTATTTATTTATTAAAAACTGCCCAAAAGAAAAAGCATGCAAAGAAAAACTATAAAATAATTTTGGAATAGGCAAACTAACAAGAAATTTCCAAAGATATAGTGATATGCCTAGGGCCAACAAGCAAAGGCTGGAATAAAACTAGTAGTTACCGTAATCATTAAATAAAGTTCATGCAAGGTGTATTGACCCTACATAGATAAAGATTTCATTTATGTTAACTCTCGGACAGAAAATTATTTTCTATACTAATATTATAAAGAGGATAGGTTTGATTTTTTGTTTGTAATGGATAGGCTCCGAAACGACTGGACGAATTTGAAAAATTCTTTCACCGTTGGGTAGCTACACTATCCCCGGTGAACATAGGCTAGATTATAGTTTCAAAAAAGTTAGGGATCCGTCCTAAATTCGTGCGAAGGTCCACTAGTTCTGAATAAAATTACATGCATTTAACGCGACTTATAAACAAAAGCTTATTTTTTATACAAAACCTGTACATAGCCAGAAGATAATATGAAGATGGAATGCTTCTTACATTTAATAACTCATTTGCTATAATAATATATAATATTTATTTACACAAGCTACTCATAATAATAAACAAATGTAGACAGCAGTTTCCTAATATTTGATGATTGGTTGGTTGAGTAGTTTTATGAACAATTATTCACAGTTCTGTAAACCAATTGTTATTGTTGCTAATTCAAGTAATTATCTAGTTAGCGCTTTGGCCCCTAAGACCTATGACTCACACATAGAAGGGAATTTGTGTTTAACACTCACTTGTTGCACTGGACAACAATAACAAAGTTTCTTTAGGTATTTATAGCCTTTTTACCTCAAGGTTGAACTCCAATTCAGCGTCCAATGTGCACACTTTAACTGGGAACGACTTGGTCGCCTTTTTCCTTAGAAACGGAGGCATTTTCACGTCTCATAATTCCATTACACTGAAAGTTCACGACGACACTGAACGGTTAGGTTATGAAATTACTACTCCCGTTTAACTAATTAACTGGTGTGTAACGTTTACGTAATGTGCGATCGATCGAGGAATGCGAGTATTTTCACATTGCGTACTATTTCCAGCGGTTTTTATTTACAAACAACAAAAACGTCAATGAAACAAGTAGCTACAATGAAGGTGAATGAAAAAAAAGTTCGGATAGACACGTTCCGTTCCTTTTCTCTGAATTACTAAATCTAAGATTAAAGAATATACGTGGAAAGAAACGTTGAAGTACAGTCCTCCCAGCAAGTTATATCATTTTCATATACTATATTGGCAATTTTTTTTTTCTTATGTTGGTTAGTCTGACTGAGCCAGCTGGATTGGATTACGAATTGCGACAAACTTCAGCATCATCATTTTAAAAATCTGCTGCAAGTGTAACCACGTGTGGTGTGTTTTTCTCATAAATAAGCGTGTTATGATACAGTAAAATGGGGAAATTCAGATCTAAACTCAAAGGAAAAGCGAAGGGGAAACGATGGCAGAAAGGACAATCGTCAAACTCAAACCCGAAGGTTCAGAAATACCGAGAAATGGCAAAATCCCGGTTCTTCCAGGAGAATCTAGGTTTGTTTTTATTTTTCACTGCTATTTTCATTAATATTTCCCTGACCAATAGGTCTACCTCTATAAACAATAAACAAAGTATCTTGACTTCTCGCAGCCATTACAAATCATGTTCAAACAAATCTGAGCTAAAAATTATAGTTGAAAATTATGTTCACAGGGAACACAGGTTTGACCCAACAAGCAATATCAAAACACGATGCTATGATGACTTACAGTCACCACAAGCAGAAAGAAGCTGAGAATGACCTTACCATATCGAAAGAGTTCGAGAATATGTCTGTAAAGACTATGGAAGAAGGCTCAGAGTCTGAATACACAGCAAGCATGAAATCAGGGACCTACAAAACCTTTAAAACATTTGCTTCAGACTGGAGCCAATGCTCGAATATTAGTTTTAGCAAGTAAGTTGGTTATTATATCATTGTAAGAGCTGGAAATGCTTTAAAATATGGACTGTCTGAGAAGTTTCCAAAAGTTTGTGCTCAAACACAAGCTTCCAAGCCTAATCATAGTTTTTACAATCAAGATGATGATTGTATATATAACATAGGTAAAGATTGGATCTGAAAATGATTGAAGCGGGACAACATTAATGAGGTGGCCACCTCATTAATGTCGTCCCACTTCGATCATATTAGATCAACAATTATTTAAGCAAGACAATAGAGAAAGGCTATAATTTTCCATCAAAATCTTTATCATTATCATTCTGTGTTATAATCTGTAATTACTTGGTGCTTTATATTAAATACTCCTTTACAAAATCAAAAGGATTAAGGTATATCTCTTAAATTTTTTGCAGATTACTGAATAGATTTGACTCCAACAATGCGGTGCACAAAGAGATGTTGGCAGTTTTGGCAGCAGTTACCGAAGTCATCAAGGAGCAAGGGGGAAAAGAAACAACTACAGAATACTTTGCAGCTCTGGTAATTATTATTTAAAATTATTTTTAGTCTGTTCTGTGTTATACAACTGGCAGGGCAAAGGCCATCTTATTTTGAATTTCCCTACCCCCTGCCACTCGCCAGTGTTTTTCACATCAATTTAATTATTTAAAATATATAATTTATACACATATAATATTTGATTATATCTAATTGTTTTTATATAAATACAATTCTCACAGCATTATACATCCCCAAATGAATTAAGTCATTACTAAGAAATTCAGTAATATCCCAAAAAATAGATTTCAGCGGGACTTGAACAAGCGACCTTCCCTCAGTACGGAAATTTTCTAATCAATTGAGCTACGAAATAAAGTAACTGCAGAGACTCAGTGTTAACTGGATTAAATTCTTAGAGATTACCCCGAGTGTGGGGGCTTACGCACTATACTAACATAACCTTAGTCTTTATTGTTAGACGACCGATGTGGCGCGGTGGACGAAGGTCCGCCTGCGACGCAGGAGGTTGCGTGTTCGATTCCCGCCTCGGAACAATTGTGTGTACGATCTGCAGATATTTGTTCCGGGTGTTCTGGTCATTTTCTATGTATAATAAAAAATATCTATCTATGTAAAATGTATTGTATTATGTATGTATATCAGTCATCTAATACCCGTAACACAAGCTCTGCTCTGCGTGTGAATTGTCCAGCATTATTTATTTATTTTAAGTTATCTATGAGAGATGATCATAAATATGTTGTTATCTTTGTATTTTAGATGGAAGCTCTGAATGCTGCCGAAAATGATGAGAACCTGGTTGCTACCCTGACTTTACTCTCCATGGGTATAAAAGCAGTGCCCCAAGCTGTTTTAAGGAAACAAGTACGGCACTGCATGTGTCTTTTTACTTAAGAAATAAAGCCCTGGTGATTTAAGGCTAAGCTCGTGGCGAAACGAGCGCCAACACCAATTTTTTCCATAACAGAGTTTAGTAGCTGCCGAGAATAATTTCCAGTAACTTCTCATTTTGAATGAGCTACCAGATGCAGTCGTGATAGACGTGTTCCAATCGAATAAATGGCTTCATTTCGGGTTGTAAGAAAAAAAACTCCCGCCCTTTTACCCCCATTTCGCCCCCCTCTTTTTATCTCTAAAACGGATCTACTTAGAAGATATTTACACAGTCATGTCATGAGACAAATGATTGTGAATGCAAAAAAGAGTCTGCCATCTAAACCCCCCTTTTTTTATAACAAACCAAAAAATGTCTTATTATTTACCATTTTTAATCAGGTAGACTGTAGAGCATTGTGACCTTCGCTCGTCACAATGATCTACCTGAAAAAAGGGTAAAAAAATACGGTATTTTTCGACAATGCGACTAAGAGGAACTTTTTGGACACTTTGTTTCTGATTTCAAATATAAACAAATCAACTTCAACTTCTTCCTAGATGGCTCTGCGTCTGGATTGACGCAATTCTGCCAGTGTCCGTCTCATGATAGCATCGCTAGTTTTCTTTATGGGTAACACACTTGTATAGTTAAACATATAAATGTTGTTTACAGTTCTCTGATGCTGCTACAGTATTCATCGACCTCCTGGAGAAACACGCTGCGACTGAGAATGGCACACTGCTGCGTAGCGCCATCGGCTGTCTGTCAGTCCTGCTGAGGGCACAGGAGTACGCACTGTGGGCTGAGTCCTCTACCATGAGGGTGTTTGATCTGGTCCTGGCGTTTGCTTTACATGCTAAACCTAAGGTATTTTAATTTTTCATATTTGATGGATGGATGGGATGGTGATGGCAGGAGGTTGCGGGTTCGATTCCCGCCTCGGGACAATTGTGTGTACAATCTGCAAATATTAGTTCCGGGTGTTCTAGTCTAATGGTATGTATAATAAAATATCTATCTATGTAACGTATTGTATTAAGAATATCAGTCGTCTAGCTTTTCGTTCTCTGCTTAGCTTGGGGCTAGATGATGCTATGTGGATTGTCCAGCATTATTTATAAATTTAATTGTCTTCTAGGTCCGTAAGGCAGGTCAACATGCAGTCAGCTCAATCATCCTTGGAAGCTGTTTCATGATTCCTTCTGAAGATCAAAAGAACAAGGTAACATACGCCATCTTTTCAAATCTATCTAGGATATAACTAGCAAAGTGCGAGTCAGACTCGCATAGGAAGGGTTTTTTTTTTTTTTTTTTTTTTTTCCTTTGGGGTGGCTATCATATCACGGCGGCCATGATAGGCCTATTGTGATCGCCACTTTTACATTTTCAGCCCCGAAGCCGTGGCGTTCATAGTTCGCCACTAACCCTTGCAGCTGCCAGGAACTGTAGGATTTTCTTCGGGGTGATGTCTTTCAGCTCGTCCGGGCTATGCAAATGCTTGCCCAGATGGATGCTGCGTTTGTGCATCAGTGCTCCACACTCACTTAGCAGATGGAGGGGCGTTTCATCCGCCTCCTCACAAAATCTGCAGGATTGTGTGTCGCTTAGCCCTAGTTTGAACATGTGCTTGTTAAGGCGACAGTGTCCGGTTAGGGCTCTTGTCATGATGCGAAGGTTACCTCTGCTTAGCGCTAGGATTCGGTTGGTATACCGACTATCGAAGGCTTTTATCAGAGATTTTGAATGATCCATGCCCGAGGAGCTTCTCCAGAGCTTATGTGATTCCTCGAGACAGGATCCCAGGAGTGTTCTGTGTGCCAAGCTTTTAGGTATGCCACAGAACGGCTCGGGTCCCAGCTGAGTCCCCTTGGCTCCGGAGCGCGCAAGTTCGTCGGCACACTCATTGCCGTTGATTCCTGCGTGCCCCGGAACCCATCTTAAGAGGACTCTGTTATTCGAGCCTAGAGTGTTCAGTCGTGACAGACAGGAATAGGAAGGGTTCCTTAAAACTCTAATATATTCTCTCATAAATGAGGTCCCTTTATGTTTGCTTTTTATATTTGTCGTCAATGCGGCAATAGATACAACGCCAGCAAAAGCGAGCTGATGGTTTTTAAAGCTGGAGCAAAGACGTATTCCGCAGTCCCATCAGTTTCGCTGGCAGGCACTGAACTGAAGAAGGTAGCCGAGTTCAAGTATCTGGGCCACAGGGTCTCCGAGACTCTCTCAGATGACCTAGATATAGAAAGGGAGCGCAGGGCATTATCGGTAAGAGCAAATATGTTGGCTCGCAGATTCGCGCGATGCAGTAGAGCAGTTAAATTAAGTTTGTTTAGAGCGTACTGCCAATCTTTTTATACGTGCAGTCTGTGGGTTAACTACACGCAGAAATGCTGGAATGCCCTGCGCGTCCAGTATAATAACGCGTTCAGAGTGGGACTGGGACTGCCCCGCTTCTGTAGCGCGTCCGGGATGTTTGCAGAGTCCAGCGTTGATGACTTTTACGCAATCATCCGCAACAGAACAGCATCCCTGATGCGCCGGGTGAGGGGCGGCATCAGTAGCTATCTGAACGTTATAGCTGGAAGGCTGGACACGGACTGCGCTTCTATGAAGAACTGGACGCATATGTCATGCGTCTGTAAACGCAGGATGTGTCCCATCCAATAAAATGTTTTATTTATAGTTTTGTAATTACATATGTATGTCTTGATTTACTCTTTACTCTTAACTCTCTATGGCTGTAACATGTATTTTGTGAAGCTGAATTAAATAAATTGAATTGAATTGAATAGATACACACTCAGTGAATATTTCGACTCTCTACCTATTAATGTCAGCCTGCTGACGGACAGACGGACAGCTTAGGTTTAGTAATGGGAGCAGAAGAATTAGTACTGTTTGCACCCAAAGGGTGCCCTTATGGCACCCCACAGAGGTACTAAAAACAATGATAATCGAGTTAATCTGGATTATCATTGTTTTATCAAGTTAATCACGATTATCATTGTTTTATACATAAAAACATATAGATATAAAACGGTATTATACATTCCTCTTCTATTTATTACTGAAAACTGCATTAAAATCCGTACAGTAGTTTAAAAGATCTAAGCGAACAGACAGCATAAGCGACTTCATTTTATACTATGTAAAGATATCTAAATAATCATAAACAACTTACAGGTCCCAAAGCTACACCCTGCGTCAAACCGCGTAGCTGAATACTGCCTATCTCAGATCAAAGCGGATGCGTTGCTGTCCGGGCATCGCACAGTGTTACACACACTGACTATGTTAAGAGATGTGCTGCCGGTCTTTAGCAAGGAGTATATCAAGGTTGGTCACAGTGACGGCTCTAGTAGCTGAATACTGCCTCTCTCAGATCAAAGCGGATGCGTTGCTGTCCGGGCATCGCACAGTGTTACACACACTGACTATGTTAAGAGATGTGCTGCCGGTCTTTAGCAAGGAGTATATCAAGGTTGGTCACAGTGACGGCTCTAGTAGCTGAATACTGCCTCTCTCAGATCAAAGCGGATGCGTTGCTGTCCGGGCATCGCACAGTGTTACACACACTGACTATGTTAAGAGATGTGCTGCCGGTCTTTAGCAAGGAGTATATCAAGGTTGGTCACAGTGACGGCTCTAGTAGCTGAATACTGCCTCTCTCAGATCAAAGCGGATGCGTTGCTGTCCGGGCATCGCACAGTGTTACACACACTGACTATGTTAAGAGATGTGCTGCCGGTCTTTAGCAAGGAGTATATCAAGGTTGGTCACAGTGACGGCTCTAGTAGCTGAATACTGCCTCTCTCAGATCAAAGCGGATGCGTTGCTGTCCGGGCATCGCACAGTGTTACACACACTGACTTTGTTAAGAGATGTGCTGCCGGTCTTCAGCAAGGAGTATATCAAGGTTGGTCACAGTCACGGCTCTAGTAGCTGAATACTGCCTGTCTCAGATCAAAGCGGATGCGTTGCTGTCCGGGCATCGCACAGTGTTACACACACTGACTATGTTAAGAGATGTGCTGCCGGTCTTCAGCAAGGAGTATATCAAGGTTGGTCACGGTCATATCTCTAATTCAACTAAATTAATCCCTTTGTTTATAACTAAATTAACAAGTTTATTGTCTCAAAATAACACATATGGGTATTTTACCTTTGACGAAAGAAACCACTGATGTATAGATGGAGGGACACGTGTCAAGAAGTATTAAGGTTGAAACCATTCTATCATTATCTCCGTTCAAATAGCACCGCACGCACTATCTATAGTTTCTTTCATCTATGGACGATTCTGCGTTACTACTGTCCTAATAAAGTGATTGGTTAGCAGTATTCGGACCCAGATCAAAGTCAATACTAGTGACTAGCTTCTGCCCGTAGCTCCGTAGCCTCCATTTAGTTAATATTTGAAAGGATTTAGTTATTTAGACATTTATTACTCATATCAGCTCATATTATTTCAGGTCCAGATCTTTGTGTGCAAAACTTCAGCACGATCCATTCAGTAGTTTAAACAAAAAATTTAAACAAAAAATTTTGTAGCAATGCATCTTGTAGCAATAACTCCATTTCTCTCTTCCCCAGTCAATCTGCGAAGCGACTCTCTCCCTCATGACTCACAACAACGTGTACATAAAAACCTGCTGCCTCCACACTCTCCACGCGTTGTTCCTGTCTCCAGCTGGCGCCAGTAACTTGCCTGCATCACTGGCGGTCCAGTTAACACGTGCGCTGCTGGCCGCTCGCCCGCCCAGTACCGACGCGGGGCAGGTGCTGGCCTGGAGCGCGGTGTTGCAGCAGGGATACGCTTGTTTGGCGCAGTGAGTGTGTTGTATAGATATACAATGTGTCTGGTCACCGGTGTGTGAGACTTTGGGGGGTGAAAAACGATAATTTTTATCGACAAATCGCTATCCTTTTCTTTTTTTTCTCTCCATGATAAAATGGCAGCCATTTTGTTTTCTTTTGCCTCGAAGCACGAGTACTTGTACTAGTTAAGCTATAGATACCCATGTAATTAATGTTGTCGATAATTTTTACTCTATTTCAACCACCCAATGTTTCCGACACCGGTGGCTAGACACATTATATAAATAAATAAATCATGCTGCATGCATTTACCCCACATCACCTAGCCGCAAACTAAGCAGAGCTTGTGTTATGGGTACTACATGACTAATATTTTTTATTATACTCAGAAAATACTTTGAACAAATTAGAAATAAACAATTTTGAACAATCCACACAGCATCATCTAGCCCCAAACTAAGCAGAGCTTGTGTTATGGGTACTACATGACTAATCATCTTATATATATAAAAGAAAGTCGTGTTTGTTACAACACTTATAACTCAAGAACGGCTGGACCGATTTAGCTGAAAATTGGTGGAGAGGTAGCTTAGAACAAGGAGTCTAACATAGGATATTTTATCATTTAAACAATTTGACACATAGATTTCCACGGGGGCGAAGCCGCGGGGAGCAGCTAGTAATATAATAAAAATATATTGCTATTTTTAGCAACAAGTAACTCTACGCAGCTAACCAATAGTTCCCGTCTCAGCATAATATTGCTACCTAAATAAGCAAGCTGAAGTGGCAGTGGGCCGGCCATATCTCGCGAAGAACCGTAAACCGCTGGGGTAAACGGGAAACCGCGACTCAACAAACGTCGTCGACGACCTGCGAAAGACTGCAGGTAGATGGTGCGGCAAGCTGAAGACAGGGCGCTATGGCGCTCATTGCGGGAGGCATGTCCAGCAGAGGACTGCTATAGGCTGATGATGATGAAGTAGAGTTACACTGGTTTTCTGACAGGATCTATAGCAATATAACTTTTATTTGTTTCAATATAACGTTTATTTGTTTCAGGTTGGACATAAACCTGTGCATTCCCAACCTGCCTCAGTTCGTGAATATCTGCGTCACCGAGCTGTGGTTATCCGATGTTCCTGATATTACGAATGCAGCTACCAACGCTTTGAAGGTAAAATAAAACTTATTTTTTGCTATATAAAGTTATTAATTAAGTAAGTTACAATCAAATATTAGAAACAAATTAGAACTAGTATTTACAATTGAAATATTTGAGCTCAACTGATCCATATGGATAACAGCGGAAGTGTCTCCAAGACGCTGGCTGCATTGTCTCGCTGTATCTGGCAATGCTGATGCGTTGCGCCGTGTTTTTGGTTGATGTTATACAGTGTATCCCTGGATAAAGTGCAACCCCGAAAGGGGGTGAAAATAGATCAAAAATTATCGACAAAAAAATAGAAAAAAAAATCTTATGTACTTTATTGACGAATTAAAATTTTTATAACTCGCTAATGACTTTTTTACAAAATAAATTTTTTTTTCCAAAGTAGTGGGTCTAATTTATTTAAATAAAAGCCAAAATCATGTCAGAAATGTGATAATGTCGATAAAATAACAAATAACTCACAAACGAGTGGCTATCGAGACTTAAAGTTTAATTTTTGTATTAAAGTTAAATTTTTTATGCTCTTTTTTTCGATTATCTCCGTAAATCTTGAAATTTATATCATAAGTATATAATATATTTTTAAGTATATATAATAAGTATATAAGGTTTTTTTAATGAATTTATATAAGCTGATATAGCTTATATAAATTCATTAAAAAAACCTTTTTTGCGATAATTTTGTTTAGTTTTATTTGTTTCACTATTTAGTTTATTTTTTATATTTACATTGGCTTTTAATATAATGACAAATCATTCATACCGCAATGCTTGAAAACGAAAGTTTTCAATCAGTGCGTCCTACCCGTTATGACCTACGGAGCTGAGACGTGGACACTCACGATAGGGCTGGTCCACCAGTTCAAAGTCGCTCAGCGAGCTATGGAAAGAGCTATGCTCGGAGTTTCTCTGAAGGATAGGATTCGCAACGAATACATCCGACAGAGAACTAAAGTTATCGACATAGCTCTGAGAATTAGCAAGCTGAAGTGGCAGTGGGCCGGCCATATCTCGCGAAGAACCGACGGCCGCTGGGGCAAACGTGTTCTTGAGTGGAGACCACGACTCGGTAAACGTAGTGTAGGACGCCCTCCGACCAGGTGGGATGACGAACTGCGAAAGACTGCAGGTAGATGCTGGATGCGTCAAGCCGAAGACAGGGCGCTATGGCGCTCATTGGGGGAGGCCTATGTCCAGCAGTGGACTAATATAGGCTGATGATGATGATGATAATGACAAATCGGTAAAATTTGACACAATATATTTTTCTCTAATGAATACTCTAGATTTATTGATTTACGATTGCAACAATTTAGCTAACAGCAGACCGCTGCAAACAATCAATACAGGTAGCTCAACAATTCAATACAACTACGCTTTATTGCACATCAAACACAGAAAAAACAGTAAAGAACAAACAGACAAAAAATGACGACCGATGTGGCGCGGTGGGCGAAGGTCCACCTGCGACGCAGAAGGTTGCGGTTTCGATTCCCGCCTCGGAACAATTGTGTGTACGATCTGCAGATATTTGTTCCGGGTGTTCTGGTCGTTTTCTATGTATAATAAAAAATATCTATCTATGTAATGTATTGTATTATGTATATCAGTTATCTAGTACCCATAACACAAGCTCTGCTTACCATGGGTCTAGATAATGCTGTGTGAATTGTCCAGCATTATTTATTTATTTATATTTAAAGATACAGATGCACAATGGGCGGCCTTATCGCTAAGAGCGATTTCTTCCAGGCAACCTTTGGATGGACACGTAGCTATAGTATAGGTATAGACGGTGGCGTATTATACATAACTCAATCTATAAATACCAGTCGGAAGCGTCCCTAAGACAGACACTTATTAATACATTGATTTATTTATATTTTATGTCGACAGGTGGTACTAATGGATTGCATAAAACCAGCAATAGACAGCGAAGAAACTTTCTCCAAACACAAAGCCCACATCGAGAGTATATTTAAGAACATCGGCACCGGATTGGATAATCCTTTTAATAAGGCGATCAGGCATGTTGTCATGACTATTGCGGTGTGTTTTGAGGTAAATACCAATATAAACAAAGAAAGAAAATCATTTTATTATATTATAGATACTAGGTACGACGCGCGGCTTCTCCCATGTGGAAATCTATGTGACAAATGGTTTATAAACCTTCCCCTTGAATCACTCTATCTATTGAAAAAAACCGCATCAAAATCCGTTGAGTAGTTTTAAAGATCTATTCATACATGCATAGGGACAGACAGACAGCGGGAAGTGACTTTGTGTTATACTATGAATAAATATACATAAGTATAGATTTTATCATTAACTTCAATCTCACAGTTTTTAGGTAGGCTACTTATAAGCTAAGTATTAAGGCGGTACCCCGAGGCACACTAGCGCCACCTATTTTATCTTATTATTACGTTGAACAAAGGAAATATCAAAAATGTAAATGGGGATTTTGTGATACCTATTATAAGCATTTTAATGCTTGAAATGTTTGAAAGTGTTTATTTGTGTTTCATATAAAATAATACAACTTAAGAACGAATAATATTTTTTTAATTTTTTTATTCAGATTTTACAACCTTTTAACAATGTTTATGTTGGTTGACTTAGTAACAGTGAAGAAACTTAAATTAACAAAACAACCACTTCTGGAATTAACAAAACAAAAATAACACTTAATTAAAACAAACACTTAATTAGAACTATATTACTTAATTAGTTACATATTTTAATCATTACTTAACTTATTACCTATGTACCTACGTTTTGCTACTTATGAAGCTAAGTTGCCACTTGAGCCAGCACAGTTCGCTAGGTCAAATAGCAATCTAGCCTCTCTGTAGTTGGGATAAGCTAGTATTTGGTGGAAAGCTCCAACATCAACAACATTGATGTTGAGTTCCTGGAGTACTAGCTGGCGCTCGGCCTGGTTCCGGACGCATTCCACCAGCACGTGGTACACGTCCTCCGGCTCGTCGCACGTCTCACAGTTGGGTGATGTTACTTTGCCCATTAAATACGCAAATTTCCTAAGTGGCATGTGTCCGGAACGAAGCCTGTGCGCCGCTACCACATCTCCTCTGCTAATGTCGCCCATGAACCACGGCGAACTAGGAGGCTGACTTTGTATAATTTTATACCAAATTCCTTTTGTTTTAGACCGTTCGTCGAAGTATTCTCGCCAAAATGTATTACATAATCTTCTGTATTTAGCTGTAAGTTCTGAATGCGATTCTAAAATTTAAGTTTCCGTGCCATCTGAGCTAGCTGCCCTCGCTAGTCGGTCAGCCTCCTCGTTCCCCGACAGGCCTATATGCGACGGGATCCACTGTAAGACAACTGTAATATTGCTTTCAGAAAAATCCTCTAATTTTCTGAGCACATCATACGCAATCCTAGTGCCTCGATTACCTTGAACACAACTGGTTATATGTTGTAAGGCACTTTTGCTATCGCTGTAAATGACAATTTGACAAGTGAGAGTCTACGTTGTATTTAAGATACGTCAGGGCTTCCGATATAGCAAATAGTTCCAAAGACATGATGGACACATTAGACGTGTTTATATAACATTCCCCGCGCTTATAATATGAGTCATAGAAAGCCGCGCCAGACGCGCCAGTGCTCTTTGAACCGTCAGTGAACATTTTGAACCAGTTCCTATATTTCTGGTCCAATTCGCATAAAATGTCGTTTTTTAATAAATTTTGATCATAATCTTTTTTCGCCAATTGAACACAGTCTAAACTATCTCTTACTATATATTTTATGTTAATATTCGATATCCATGATTTTAGCAAAAACATTTCAAGTAGGTTAGAAGATGTAATTTTTTCTTTGTCTATTAGGTTAAATGTACTAATTAATAACGGTTTCCTTTTATTCGACCAATATATATTTTCACCAAGAGCACTGAGCGATTTCAAGCTAACGAATAATAATAAAGATAACAAATTAGGAACGAATAAAATAATTAAAACACGAGAACACAGAAAGGCTACCGGCTCAGCATTAAATGCTACATTGACATAAGCCAGTGCAGCGCTGGTTTTCAGCGGCGCCAGGGTGCTGAGTGCAGCACACAACACAAATCACTAATGATAATAATTTGACACGCAAATCACAAATTAAAACACTAATAACAACGATATAACAAAATAATTCCGTTTTTACAAAGGTTTTTGTAAAGTTAGATAAAGAACAAAAATTTTGTGGCCACGAAGGGCAACTTCGAGTTTTGTGTTAATAACCATGACAGTTTCAAAAGTTTTTAACTCTGCTTGAATTTTTTTCGTGTGCTTAATTGCCTACCGCACTTATATCCGATGCTAGTATAAGTCAATTATAATTAAATATTAGGAAAACCCTAGTGTCTAGAAAATCCTATGTTAGCATTATGATGATATCAACGATAAACTGTAACATCTTTGTAACAATAAATAAATATATCTATCTCCAAAAAAAGTTTGCATGTATTTTGCTTAGGGGAAGCTAATTAGTAAATCGCTCTATTCCCTTTATTTTCTAGAAACAGTTGGTAAATATAAGGAGCATGAACTTAAAACAACAATTAAATTTCCTCTCAATTGTTACAGATAGCAAATGACAGAGTAGCGTACACACTAGCTCCGCTTCTCGTTAAGCTGAACGATCGACGCGAGTCCGCGAACTTCCATCACGATAAAGAAGTTGAGCATACCACTGGTAAGCAAATTTCTAAATATAACGAAAAAAACAATGGGGCTATGCAGCCAGCGTCTTGGGATGCTTCAGACTAGGATATCTCTTTACTACGACAGTGGTATTATCGAAGAATCCTACTAATATTATAAACGAGAAAATTTGTTAATATAATAAAAATAATGCTGGACAATTCACACAGCATTATCTAGCCCCATGGTAAGCAAAGCTTGTGTTATGGGTACTAGATAACTGATATACATAATACAATACATTACATAGATAGATATTTTTTTATTATACATAGAAAACGACCAGAACACCCGAAACAAATATCTG
Organism: Eupithecia abbreviata; assembly: GCA_943735965.1. NCBI lineage: Eukaryota > Metazoa > Arthropoda > Insecta > Lepidoptera > Geometridae > Eupithecia > Eupithecia abbreviata. The sequence goes on from OX030995.1 coordinate 1,871,917, forward strand.
CAGATCGTACACACATTTGTTCCGAGGCGGGAATCGAACCCGCAACCTCCTGCGTCGCAGGCGGACCTTCGCCCACCGCGCCACATCGTCGTTAATGTCATGTTGCAGCGATTTATTTAGTCGAATTAGGGCCGTGGATTTGTGACGTTTGTTTACAATTGACAATCGCAACCGCTTTTATGTTTACAGCAGTGGATCTTTCGACTGACTGATGATGATGATCTGTTTGCTACGAAACTATAGTTTACTAGCTTCTGCCCGCGACATCGTCGGAATGTTATTGCAGATCTTTAGCTTTAAATCTATGAAAAATAACAAGGACCAGTTCCCCCAATAGTAGCCCTAATTGCTTCCAATCTGGTGATTTCTAGTTAAACATTTGCTTGGTAAGTAATACTTATTTCTAGAAAAAAAAATACTAATTTGTATTCTAAATCCCACAGGCTGCGCCATAAAATCCCTAGGCCCAGAATTCGTACTAAAAGTAATCCCGCTACGCGACGGTCCGGAAAGTATCAACTTAGAACGCAGTTGGCTTCTCCCCGTAATGAAGGAACGTATTGTCAACGCTCACCTGAAGTTCTTCGCTACTGAGATATTAGAAATGGCGACGTTTTGCAGGAAGAAAGCGAGGGAAATGGACGCGGAGAAAAATGTTTCGGGTATGTATATTTTTATCATTCTCATATAATTTCTTGTGTTTTTATGCAAGCAGATTGTTCTTAGTGGTACACAATGCATAGAAACCCTAAGTTAATAAGTTTTCTGCAGTAATCAAAACCTGAAACTAACAAATATTTTGGGCATATGAATCAATGTCCGTGCCATTGTACAAAACTTACCAGGGGTTCCATACAAAGAGGGTTCTGTTAGCACCCTTTGAGAAAAGATTCCTACAAATGACATCATTCATTCATTCATTTCATTCATTTCATTCATTTCATTCATTTCATTCATTTCATTCATTTCATTCATTTCATTCATTTCATTCATTTCATTCATTTCATTCATTTCATTCATTTCATTCATTTCATTCATTTCATTCATTTCATTCATTTCATTCATTTCATTCATTTCATTCATTTCATTCATTTCATTCATTTCATTCATTTCATTCATTTCATTCATTTCATTCATTTCATTCATTTCATTCATTTCATTCATTTCATTCATTTCATTCATTTCATTCATTTCATTCATTTATACTAATATTATAAAGAGGAAAGTTTTTATTGTTTGTATTGAATAGGCTCCGAAACTACTGGGCCCCGTTTTGAAAAATTCATTCACCGTTGGGAAGCTACACTATCCCCGGTGAACATAGGCTATATTATATTTTAGAAATGGGAAATTTGAATTTAACTCGGGTGAAACCGCGGGAAACAGCTAGTTTGTTATATGAAGTCGGGGAAGTTAACTCGCATAATGGGACCGACGGTGTACAACAATCTTCCTGAAATTGTTAGGAAGGCAACTAGCCTAACAACCTTTAAGAGTAAACTAAAGCACTGGCTCACTGACAATAGCTTTTACAGCTATGAGGAGTTCCTCGATTATAAATGTGTTGTGTTTTTATTTCTATTTTAATAATGTATAATTTAATTCAATATTGTTAATTTACTTTACTTGTAAGTATAAAATGGCTACGTATCTGTAGCCGAAACTAATGTGACGTGTATTTCATGAAAGTTACGAAATAAATGATTATTGATTTATTGATTATGTTTTAAAATATTTCTCTCTATATGAACTGTGTATGTTAACTTTGGACGGTGTCTGAAAGTGATTTAATAAGTCATGTTTTCTAAATGTAAATTCATTTCAGGTTCCCACACATACGAACTACTTTGCAATCAGCTCTGGGCGCTCCTTCCAAGCTTCTGCAACTGTCCTAAGGATATAAAGGAGAACTTCAAATCATTGGCTCGAGTCCTAGGCAGCGTGTTGAAGGACAATCCGGAGTTTAGACTTTCTATTATGCAAGCTTTAAGGTTGGTTTTTGATTGTATTTTATTGGTTTTTCCTCAAGTTGTATATATTTAGTACCTATGTACTAGCGGACCTTCCCGGCTTCGCACAGATTTAGTACGGATCCCCAACTTTTTTGAAAATGTAATATAATTATACCCTACGTTTACCGCGGATAGTGTAGCTTCCCAGCGGTGAAAGTATTTTTCAAATCGGTCCAGTAGTTTCGGAGCTTTCATTACAAACAAACAAACAAAAAATCAAACATTTCCTCTTTATAATATTAGTATAGACTAGGATCTGCCCGTGGTTTCGCACGCGTTGTTTCTATGAAAATGTTTTTAGGTTATTTCTATCCTATGGGAGAAAAAAATACATGTATGAACAAGTTCTGCCCAATCCGTTCAGTAGTTTTCGCGCGCAGAAGTAAGAAACATCCATCTATAATTATATAAACATCCAAACTTTCGCATTATTGATGTGATTTTATTTGTATGTCTGTCTGGTAAGACCTAAGATAGATGAACCGATTTTGGTTTAATTTGCAAATAATTGATTGTATGTGTTCTTAACCATGCTTAATGAAAATCGCTGTTCTTGTGTGTTGTTATTTATACTATAACTCTGTAGCCACCTTATCATAATATTCAATATCAGCCTATGTTAGTCCACTGCTGGACATAGGCCTCCCCCAATTTGCGCCATAGCGCCCTGTCTTCAGCTTGACGCATCCAGCATCTACCTGCAGTCTTTCGAAGGTCGTCATCTCACCTGGTCCGAGAGCTACTACACACTGCAATAAATAATAATAATATTGTTTTTACCGACGGCCGCTGGGGCAAACGTTTTCTTGAGTGGAGACCACGACTCGGTAAACGTAGTGTAGGACGCCCTCCGACCAGGTGAGATGACCGACCTGCGAAATACTACAGATAGATGCTGGATGCGTCAAGCTGAAGACAGGGCGCTATGGCGCTCATTAGGGGAGGCCTATTTCCAGCAGTGGACTAATATAGGCTGATGATGATGATGAATATTGTTTTACTTTCTAGAAAGCTAATATCCTGCGCAGAAACTGACGAAGACAAAGCGGAACTGGCCAGGTTCTCTAAGAACTACCTGCCTATATTACTGAACATCTATATGTCTCCGGGTAAGGGCAGTACTGTGACGGGACAGAGGCTGGCTGCTCTAGAGACTATACAGGTAACTTATAGTTAGCCGTGGAGGTTGAGACGTAAGACTTGTTAGCGACGACGATATTATAAATAAATAATGCTGGACAATTCACACAGCATTATCTAGCCCCAAGGTAAGCAGAGCTTGTGTTATGGGTACTAGATAACTGATATACATAATACAATACATTACATAGATAGATATTTTTTATTACTACACATACATAGAAAACGACCAGAACACCCGAAACAAATATCTGCAGATCGTACACGCATTTGTTCCGAGGCGGGAATCGAACCCGCAACCTCATGCGTCGCAGGCGGGCCTTCGCCCACCGCACCACATCGGTCGTCGATTATGTCCATGGAATAAGGTTTAGATTTGAAATTCAAATTCCGCATATTCCAAAATTGGCTAAAATAGACAATAGTACTTATCTTCGAATATGCCATAGATTACGTTATAGTTTTTAGCGACCGACTCATGTATACCTACCTTTTTATGTATAAAGTTCTCGAACGAATCGAAAGGAAAGAAAAGGACAGTCGAAATGTGCTAGGATGTAGAAAGAGATAGGTATAGCCAAATAAAACCGTAAAATTACGAATAGGCTCAGCAGAGATATAAAAGCCGAGCTTGTTTGCGGTTTTACTTAGTTTTTATTTGGCAAGTGATCAAGTGAACAAGTCTTAACACTTTGACTGCGATTTTTTTTCGACGACTGCGATCTTTTTTTTAACCTAAAAAATTCGTGGTGCCGCTCTACACAGCGGTTGTGTTGCGCCGCACATGCGTTTCGTTCGAAAAATATTACGGCTGTGCTGAGTCACAAAGATCTGTATTTTCTCAGTCGCTGCGCTAGTGTGGATTTACGCATATTAGTCACTTGTAGAAAACACTGTGATTTCAGCAGTCAAAGTGTTAAGCAGTGCTGTGACTTTGTATTAAATACGTAGTTGTGTGTATTCGGTAGAATCCTTCCTCCTATTAAAGTTAAAAACACCTCTTTTCCACAGGTCTACCTATCAATATCCGAAGCCACCCTCATCGAAGAACTCTTTAACAACGCACTCGACCAGCTATCAACATCCAAAGATAATCACTTCCAACGAGAGTCCATCCTAGACGTGGTCCGTCTGCTGGTGATGTACCAGACCAGTGCGAGAATCGAGAAGCTGTTTGAAGAGTGGGTGTATCCTCTTTGTGAGACGGTGTTGGAAGATCCCAAGAAGTTTAAAAAGGCTCGGAGAGAGGCTATGCAGACCGAGGGAGAGGATACAAAGGTAATTTGGACCTTATTTGAGATTTGTTAAGGTGAAATTTCGTCAATCGCGGCTTCGGACGTGTTGTTTTTTGAAAACGTTTCCAGGTTATTTATATCCTCGGGAACTATTTTATAGGATAAAAAGTAGCCTATGATTAATTTCAAGCTTAGACCGACATACATCTATGCAAAATTGCAACACAATATGTTCAGTAGTTTTGGCGTGAAGAAGTAACTAACATCCATCCATCTAAATTCATATTTATAATATATATCCAAACATTCGTATTTATAATATTAGTGTGATTGTGATGTGATAGAATTTTATAATAAATAAATTTATTAAGAATATAAAATAAATATTTTCTTGGAGCTTTCCAGAGTGTGAAGGCTTATGCACTTTTAACAATAATTTTAACATGATTCTGTCTTTCACAGCAACTCAAATACAAAGAAAAGGCTAAGCTCCTAGAGATGGAACACAAGAAAGCGTACAGGATACTAGAAGAGATATTCAAAAGCGAAAGTGAGAACTGCATAGAGTTCGTCAAGAATAATTTAAAGAAGATAAAGAAATTGCTGATGACTAGTTTGAATAAGGTCGCTGATAGCAGTAAGGCGACTAGGTTACGGTAAGTTTATTTTTAAATGGTAACTATAATGGTTTATTCGTGCGATTACAACCTGCGAAGGACTGCAGGCAGATGCTGGATGTGGCAAGCTGAAGACAGGGCGCTATGGCGCTCATAATATAACTGATCTGAGCTATGCCAGAACGGGCTTTATTTTAGAGATTTCTTTCTTCGTATATTTATTAGGCTCAAGGTTGGGCTCAAATCAGTATAATCATTGTAATTTTTTTAATGTATAATTTTTTATCGATTTGGGTGTACAGTACAACCATAGATAAGGACGAGATAAATGGATATTATCCTTAGTTTTGGATAATCAACATCATAGACATTCGACCTATGTGGCGCGGTGGGCGAAGGTCCGCCTGCGACGCAGGAAGTTGCGGGTTCGATTCCCGCCTCGGAACAATTGTGTGTACGATCTGCAGATATTTGTACCGGGTGTTCCGGTCGTTTTCTATGTATAATAAAAAATATCTATCTATGTAATATATTGTATTATGTATATCAGTTATCTAGTACCCATAACACAAGCTATGCTTACCATGGGGCTAGATAATGCTGTGTGAATTGTCCAGCATTATTTATTTATTCGTATTAACTTCCCGCGGCACACGTTGTTTCTATGGAAGCGTTTGAAGGTTATTTTATCCCATCGGAACTTAAATGGTAAAAATTAGCTTTGTTTTATTCCAGGCCTAGAGCTACCTGTATGCCAAAATTTCAACCCGATCCGTTCAGTAGTTTTTTTATTGCGTGGAGTAGTACCAAACATCCAATCTTTCGCTTTTCCTACTTAATATTATAAACGCGAAAGTTTGTATATTATAAGAGGAAAGGTTTGATTTTTTTGTTTGTATTGAATAGGCTCCGAAACTACTGGACCGATTTGAAAAATTATTTCACCGTTGGAAAGCTACACTATCCCCGGTGAACATAGGCAATATTATATTTTCAAAAAAATTAGGGATCCTTACTAAAACTCCAATAATGTAGCCAAAGGTTCTAATACCCGTGCGAAGCCGGGACGGTCCGCTAGTATATTATAAGTATGATTAATATATTCTTTTTTTTTTCCACAGATGCATAGAACATCTAATAAACGCCACACCGTTCGTAACACCCGAGAGCAAGCTACTCAAGAGTGCCATAGCGGAGTCCGTGATCTGTACCCGAGACATCAACTCCAAGTGTCGACAATGTGCATTCAATGTTATTAATACTGTAGGAGAGAAGTTAAAGGGGAAAGATGGAGGTATGCTTTATTTGTCTTGGACTAGTTTCAGACTGCGGCTTCGAACGCGTTGTTTCTATGGAAACGTAAGGATATTAAATTATTTATATCCGTTGAGATTGCAGGTAGATGCTGGATGCGTCAAGCTGAAGACAGGGCGTTGTGGCGTTCATTGGGGGAGGCCTATGTCCAGTAGTGGACTAATATAGGTTGATGATGATCCGTTGAGAACTGAAGAAGCCTATGTTTTATTCCAGGCCTAGAACTACCTGTATGCAAATTTCAGCCCGATCTGTTTAGTCGTTTTGGCGTGAAATGTAATAAAGGTAGTCCAGTGCCAACCAAATTTACTTGGTTTAAAAAGGTAATTCTCTCAAAAAGTAGCATAGCTTAGGAGTTATTCCTTTCTTAACTTAAAAGGAAAAAACTCCACTTAAGTAATCCAACAACTTTTGAATTAGCCCTAAGTTCACATTTTAACACTTTGATTGCTGAAATCACACGGTATGTGTTTTCTACAAGTGACTAATAATATGCGTACTCGTAAATCCACACTAGCGCAGCGGCTGAGAAAATACAGATCTGTGTGACTCAGCACAGCCGTAATATTTTTCGAACGAAACGCATGTGCGGCGCAACACAACCGCTGTGTAGAGCGGCAGCACGAATTTTTTAGGTTAAAAAAAAGATCGCAGTCGTCGAAAAAAAATCGCAGTCAACGTGGTGATTTTTTGCAATTCGTATGAGATTAAAGTTTCTTAAACCATATTTCCTCCAGGTATGGACGCGTACATAACAATGCTATCTTCCGGACTCGCCACTAACGTTCCTCGAGTAATCAGCGCTTCGCTTCGCGCGCTGTCCGCTGCGCTCTTCCAGCATTCAGAGGAGATGGGCCTGACGCGTGTGCAGGCTCTCTTGGAGACCATTCAGCCGCACATAGTGTGCAGTAATAGAGAGATTGTGCATTCAGCTATGAGCTTTATTAAGGTAAGATTATAAATAAATAATAAAAAATAATGCTGGACAATTCACAGAGCATTATCTAGCGCCATGGTAAGCAGAGCTTGTGTAATGGGTACTACGATAACTGATATAAATAATACATTACAAATATAGTATTTTTTTATTATACATAGAAAACGACCAGAACACCCAGAACAAATATCTGCAGTCCGTACACACAATTGGTCCGAGGCGGGAATCGAACCCGCAACCTCCTGCGTTGCAGGCGGACCTTCGCACACCGCGCCACATCGGTCGTCGAAATACAGCTGGGCAGTAAATTAATGATTCTAAACAATTCGTACAGTTGATACATCTGCTTAGCTTGAGGCTAGATGATGCAGTGTGGATTGTGCAGCAATATTTATTATTATTATCTATATATATAGCCCATAATGCGGTACTCCGAGGCACACTAGCGCCGCCACCTATATTATCTTATTATTACGTTGAACAAAGGAAATTTCAGAAATTTCGTTGCGGATTTTGTGATAACTAGGCCAGCAGTGGACGGATAGGTTGATGGTAATGGTTCCTGAAATTGTCCTTCCCAGGTATACACAAAAGTCCTTCCAACCGAGGTCCTATCCGGCAGTCTCACTCTTATCTTCTCCTCAGGCGGAGACTGAGGAATTTGAGTTGTGCTTTGAGAATTGTAATTTGAGAGTCACTGCTGGACATAGGCCTCTAATAAGCGCTATAGCGCCCTGTTTTCAGCTTATCCAGCATCTACCTGCAGTCCTTCGCAGGTCGTCATCCCACCTGGCCGGGTATATATTTATTGATAGTCATTGTTTATCTAATTTACATTTTATCTAATTTATTATTCAATTTAACTTATACCATTATTTATTATCTGTTTTATTGTGACAAATTATTATAAATGAATTTATTTTAATTTTTTAAGAAGGCATGTCTGTCTGCTTTCTTTTGCACAATGCCCTATGGTGTTTCCTTTGTGATAAGTTAGTATGTGTTATAATAAAAATGTGATTTATCTTTTAAATAGTATTTAACGACATCAAGTGTAACATTGTGTACCTACGGTGGAAATAAATAAACTAAACTAAACTATTATTCCTTATTATCCTTCCCAGGTGTACACTAAAGTCCTTCCAACCGAGGTCCTATCCGGCAGTCTAACTCTAATCTTCTCCTCGCTCTCGTCAATGAACGAGGACTGCAAACGTCACTCCCGCCTGGAGATAGGGTACTTCCTCTCGCGCATGCTGCGGAAGTTCGGGGCGGATACCGTGGAGAAACTCATACCGGATACTGATGACGTCATGCTGCGGAGGCTGAGGAATTTGAGGAAGTTGGAGAATAGGAAGAAGAGGCAGAAGGATGGACAGAAGTAAGTGATAAACTAAGTGATGTTGGTAGATTGGTTCCATCATAATCTAAGAAGTCAAAGTCAAAGTATATTTATTGCAATTACATGTGAAAAAGATCGTACATAAAAAGCGTATCAATGTAATTTGCCCATTATGGCGTATGCAATTAATTCTCTAGTTACATGCAATATATTAATGAGAAAAAAAATACTTAAAATCAGTTAATGTTAATAAATAGCAACACACAATTAAATAACACAATAATTAAATTATAAAAAATACATAAGTGGGTAATTATTTGTTAAAATTCTTATCTTTCATAAATTCTTGAACTGTATAATCGTTTTTATCTGCTAGTATTGTCTTCAGCTTTATCTGAAACATCACAGTAGGCAATTCTCTTATGGAGAGCGGGATTTTATTATAAATTAATGGTGCCATTGCAAAGTAACTTAGCAACCTTTTTTTGAAGAAAGAAAGAAAGAACATTATTTATTAGACACAAACAAGATTAGTTACACAATTATAAGACTACACAGTACTTACTACACTTAACACAGACAATACTATTACTACATTTTATACAATTTTATTTTTATTTATAATTAGCTCTCAATATATTTACTTAATTTATTTAAGTTTATTAGGTACAAAAGCACATGACAAGCAATAATGGAATAACACAAAAAAAAATGAGCTTGTGAAGTGATTTTATGCATACAGGTAATTAAATAAATAATAATAAATAATGCTGGACAATTCACACAGCATTATCTAGCCCCATGGTAAGCAGAGCTTGTGTTATGGGTACTAGATAACTGATATACATAATACAATACATTACATAGATAGATATTTTTTATTATACATAGAAAACGACCAGAGCACCCGGAACAAATATCTGCAGATCGTACACACAATTGTTCCGAGGCGGGAATCGAACCCGCAACCTCCTGCGTCGCAGGCGGACCTTCGCCCACCGCGCCACATCGGTCGTCAGGATTATTATTCTTAGGTGTAGTATCTTAGTGAGTGTTCACAATGAATAAAAACCCTGTCAGGGCACAACAATTCCCGGTTCGTTCTTGTTAGGTTGTTAAATTTATAAACAAAAATCTGTCTCGGAAAAAATTGTGTTACCGAATCGAAAACTACCTTAATCATTGTTTGAGTACCCAGTAAGCAAAAAGGCTGATCTACACATTGTAAACATAGGCTAGATAGATAAAACACTTTTTTTAAATCTCCAAAATCTAACCCTCCTTACACTTTACAGAGACCAGGAATCAGATTCCGACCAAGAGATCAAATCCACCTCCAAAACCCTCGAAGACATCCTCGCGGATTCAGACAGCGAGATGGAACATATAGAAGACGAGCCAAGCAAGCCGCGCAGTAAAGCGAAGCGAGCGCGCGCTCAGGCTTGGATCCAGGATGGTCCGGAGAATATTGTGGACTTGGCGGACGTTTCGGCGGCAAGGAAGATTACAGGTATCTATAATAATATTAAAAAGAGGAATGTTTGATTTTTTGTTTGTTTGTTTGTATTGAATAGGCTCCGAAACTACTGGACCGATGTGAAAAATTCTTTCACCATTGGGAAGCTACACTATCCGCGGTGAATATAGCCTATGTTCTCCGCGGATAGTGTAGCTAAAGAGGAAATGTTTGATTGTTTGTTTGTTTGTTTGTATTGAATAGGCTCCGAAACTACTGAACCGATTTGAAAAATTCTTTCACCGTTGGGAAGCTACACTATCCGCGGTGAACATAGGCTATATTATATTTTCTTAAAAGTTTGGGATCCGTACTAAAACCGTGCGAAGCCGGGAAGGTCCGCTAATAAATAAATAAAAAGACATTTATTTCTCGCGTTACAAAGTTTAAGTACATTGTGAAAGTATCTATTTAAGAAAAAAAATAGTTAAATTATTTATTCTTATTATAAATAAATTTAGTCAGCAAGAACCCCGGATTGGGTATAGGCCTCCTACAAAAATTACAGGTATACCCGTAAATAATTAAATACCACTCAAAACATAAGCTTACGACAAAACTAGAAATAATGTTGCTATATGCAAACTAGTGTTTTCTTAATAAATCAATCCCTGGTCACAAGAAACCAATCAACTCTGTGGCGCGGTGGGCGAAGGTCCGCCTGCGACGCAGGAGGTTGCGGGTTCGATTCCCGCCTCAGAACAATTGTGTGTACGATCTGCAGATATTTGTTCGGGGTGTTCAGTTCTATGTTACGTATTGTATTAAATATCAGTCATCTAGTACGGGTCTCGTACTCTAGTTCGAATGATGTTAGCTCGATGTTCATTACCTCGATGTCTCTACCTCGACGGTACGTTTCGTCGATGGGTCGTTACTTTGAAAGATCATTACTTCGAATGTTTTCTACCTCGTCAGGTCTCTACCTCGACGGTACGTTCTTTCGATGAGTCGTTACCTCGAAAGATCAACAAAACCTTTAATGTACATCGAGATGAATTCGAAATAGAGTACGAGGCTCATCTAGTACCTAGTATGATGTGTGAATTGTCCAGCATTATTTATTTTACTCTGCTATTCCTTCCAGCCACCGACCCAACGCAAAAACAGAAAGCCCAAGAAGTATCCCAGAAGAAGAAGGATGGCGGCTTCAAGACCGCGGCGGATGGGAGACTCATAATCAGCGAGGATATGTTCGATGATGATGATGATGAGCCGCGGCCGAGCGGGGAGGTCGATACTGATACTGATGATACAGGTTTGTTTGTGTAATATATACTCCAGCCATTCTCAATTTATCATCATCATCAGCCTATAGTAGTCCACTGCTGGACATAGGCCTTTCTAATGAGCGCCATGACGCCCTGTCTTCAGCTTGCCGCATTAAGCATCTACCTGCAGTCCTTCGCTGGTCGTCATCCGACCTGATTGGAGGGCGTCTTACACTACGTTTGCCGAATCGCGGTTTCCACTCAAGAACACGTTTACGCCAGCGGCGGCGGTTCTTCGCGAGATATGGCCGGCCCACTGCCACTTCAGCTTGCTAATTCTCAGAGCTATGTCGATAACTTTGGTTCTCTGTCGGATGTATTCGTTGCGAATCCTATCCTTCAGAGAAACTCCAAGCATAGCTCTTTCCATAGCTCGCTGAGCGACTTTGAACTGGTGGACCAGCCCTACCGTGAGCGTCCACGTCTCAGCTCCGTAGGTCATAACGGGTATGAAGCAATAATTGAAAACTTGTCCAGCCATTGCGGTCCAGCATTATTTATCATTATTTGTTTATATAACAATATTTTCTCCTCACAGATGACGAAGCGAAAGACAGCAAGCCGTCCAAACTGATAAAGCCCGGCGCCAAGCGTCGCTACGACGACATTCTCAGCGTGAAGAGTGGTAAATCCTCTAGAAGCAGGGCCTCCACTGTTCCCGTCAACACTAAATACAAGGCGGGAGGGAAGGGAATACACAGGTAAATAAATAAATAAATAAATGCCTCGGCATAAAGCCCACCTTTTGTACCTTTAATAGTGCAATAAAGTTTAAATAAATAAATAATGCTGGACAATTCACACAGCATTATCTAGCCCCATGGTAAGCAGAGCTTGTGTTATGGGTACTAGATAACTGATATACATAATACAATACATTACATAGATAGATATTTTTTATTATACATAGAAAACGACCAGACCACCCGGAACAAATATCTGCAGATCGTACACACAATTGTTCCGAGGCGGGAATCGAACCCGCAACCTCCTGCGTCGCAGGCGGACCTTCGCCCACCGCGCCACATCAGTCGTCAAATATACAATAACTAGCCGCTCCCCGCGGCTTCGCCCGCGTGGAAATCTATGTGTCATATGGTTTATAAGCCTTCCTCTTGAACCACTCTATCTATTAAAGAAAATCGCATCAACATCCGTTGCGTAGTTTTAAAGATCTAAGCATACATAGGGACAGACAGACAGCTGGAAGCGACTTTGTTTTATACTATGTAGTGATAAAGTGTTACTTTTTATGTATATTTTTACCGCATTAAGCCATCCGTAAGTCCCCTGATGACAGGAAATCGTTGTACGTCGACTTCGAAGCCAAGAAGAAATTCCAAGCTATACTAAAAAAACAATTAAATATTTTTGTTATCCAAACCTCGGAAATAATGTAGTATTTTTGTTATCCAGACCGCTCGGCTCAGCGGCGTCCGTAGCGTCGACGGTGGGCACTGAGTACAAGTCCAAGAAGGCTAAAGGAGACATCAAGAAGAAGGGCAAACATGATCCCTACGCCTATCTACCGCTGTCCAGGACGAGTCTTAACAAGAGGTAAGCGATTTTAAACCATGTTTTTTTTTTCTTTGGGTGGTTTGGGTGTCACTGCGTCCATTTCAATTTCAATTCATTTATTTATCTTTTGACATAATAAACATGTTCTTAGATAAGGCACAATTACATTTATAACTTATAATAACTAAATAATAACAACTACAACATTAGCTTCAGTACCTACCGCATCACAATCTATATTTTTATCAACCTTCGTCAATTGTATAATATGAGAGGCCTATTGTGATCACCACTTTATTCGTTCAGTCCCGAAGCCGTGGCGTTCATAGTTCGCCACTAACCCTTGCAGCTGCTAGGAGCTGTAGGATTTTCTTCGGGGTGATGTCTCTCAGCTCGTCTGGGCTATGCAGGTGCTTGCCCAGGTGGATGCTATATTTTTGCATTACGCACACCGTTATGTTACTATTTTAAGGGGAAACGGCTTTTTCGATACGGCTAGCACCTATATTAATTCTCCGAATCTGCCAATAAATAAATAAATAATGCTGGACAATTCACACAGCATTATCTAGCCCCATGGTAAGCAGAGCTTGTGTTATGGGTGCTAGATAACTGATATACATAATACAATATATTACATAGATAGATATTTTTTATTATACATAGAAAACGACCAGAACACCCGAAACAAATATCTGCAGATCGTGCACACAATTGTTCCGAGGCGGGAATCGAACCCGCAAACCTCCTGCGTCGCAGGCGGACCTTCGCCCACCGCGCCACATCGGTCGCCTAATTAAAAATTGCCTGTAACAAATGACCACCCGGGCGAAGCCGGGACGGGCCGCTAGTTATCAATAAAATGTCCATTTTCTACATAATAATATATAAGTAAACAAATTTCTTTTATTTACAGGAAAAAGTCAACCAACGCGAAGCAGTTCAAAGGAATCGTCAAGTCTAAAACAAAAGGCGGGAATGTTAAAACTAAGAAAAGTAATAAATAAGCAGAAAAAACGTAAAATTTAAGTATATAATCTCGTTAACACATACAACCTATTTTCTTTCGCTGCACATGAGTGTCTGTCAGGTCCTAGTTTCCTACCTTAGTAAAAGAACCGAGGTATTAGCTAATTATTATTGATTTCTATACTTAGAAGTTTTTTTACATTTACCTTAATTCTGATGTAGATAGATGAGTTGTTCCGTAGTCAGAACAAAGCAAATATCATTTGATATCAATGTAATAACTGATGGATGATTTTAGACTCTTACTATCAATGATATTTGACTGATGGATGATTCGAAGCTCCTAAATCGATTTGTAAAATTTCATTTAAATCAGTGTACATTTCTTGTCCAAATATTGGTTTATACTCCGATTTAAAAACCTATTTTTTTTATACAAAGGGTTTACAAAACTCAAGGAATATTGGAGGAAAATATTTAAAGACATTGGTATCATCGAAGCAAAGCACAAATTTCTGCTTTAGAAAGCTTTCATTCATTATTACTTGATCCTTTACATTAAATATCTTAGATTATTAATCGGAGTATAGTCATAACTAACAATGTTGTTATTTTGTTTAAAAATATTTTTTAGGTCGATATTCTTTTACATAAACTCAGAAAATTGCTAAGTATTTTGTAAAGTAGCGCGGAAGCGTGGATTTATAGCTTGCTGAATATTTATGTTCATGGAGGTAAAGTTCAAATTGTCTTGATTCACATTTAAACTCATTAATAGGTACAAAAAGAATATACATGCATTAGTGATGTATATTTTTTCCCAGAAAAAAAACACTGGTACACTGAAATAGAAATACCTAGAAAATGAAATGAGTCGTATATCATTTTAGTATTAAACCAACGTAAGTTGCCTAACAATTTGCGTGCCGTTTGTATCTACATATTAAAAACACGTTATTAACTTAACAAGAACTTCTGTGTGAAGTCTCAACTTTTTGGCGCTTTATTAGTTAAGAATTGACTGTTAAACTGTTTAGATAAAGTTTATTTAAATAAATGAAGGTTAAAATCAATTGTTGCGTTTTGTATTTTAATCCTTAGAAATAGGCCTTCATCAATAATCCGGTGGGCGAAGGTCCACCTGCGACGAAGGAGGTTGCGGGTACGAGTCCCGCCTCGGGCAAATAGTTGTCGATCTACAGATATTAATTGCCAGGGTGTTCTGACGCCAGCTGCTCGCCAGTGTTTAGTGAAGTTCAACAACCATTTGGTTGTTGGCGAGCTTGGATAGTAATGAGATAGCTTGTATAGTGCTGAAGTGCCAGACTTATCACGCTGACTGTAGGTTTTACAAACAGATGTTTTACATCATTACTTACACTGCATCGTATGTAAGTTAAGCACATGAAACGCCCGAAAGGTCTAAGCGTCCAATGTGCCAAAACTAGAAACTTTTGGAAGCTCTAATACCTATATTTATGGGTACCTACACGCTCGGAACTAAGATATTTTAGTGGCGACTGTACCTACAGGAAATATATAAATAATAAAACTTCCTTTTATGTTATGTCTCTATTATGCTATAAACAGGTTGTTTAAATTGTACCTAATGGGTAATCTCCGGAACTGCTTACCTACTGGTCCAAATGAAATGTGCTTTCACTTGGTAGGTACTTGATTAGCGTAACTATGCCCGAGTGCACGTTTGAACCGTGTACCACGTGAGTGACGCCGAATGCTGGAGATACCTACCTTCAAATCATCATCATCATCAGCCTATGTTAGTCCACTGCTGGAAATAGGCCTCCCCCAATGAGGGCCACAGCGCCCTGTCTTCAGCTTGACGTATCCAGCATCTGCCTGCAGTCTTTCGCAGGCCGTCATCCCACGGTCAGAGGGCGTCCTACACTACGTTAACCGAGTCGTGGTCTCCACTTAAAAACACGTTTACCCCAGCGGCCGTCGGTTCTTCGAGAGATATGGCCGGCCCACTGCCACTTCAGCTTGCTAATTCTTTGAGCTATGTCGATAAATTTGGTTCTCTGTCGGATGTATTCGTTACGAATCCTATCCTTCAGAGAAACTCCGTCCAGCACAATAATGTGATGTTCAAATATAGTCTTAAACTCGGTAATCTTTAGAACCATTTTAAAGTAATAAAATGGCTTCCACAAGTTTAAAATTAGTAGTCTGTGAGTTGTTCGTCATCTGATGCCGACAATTTAAATAATTAAATGATACGATTAAAGCCGCCCTGAATTGAATGCAATTTTTTGTTCATTACAGGTGTGCGACAAGCTTTAGATTTAATTTCGGGAACATCGATTGCAGACACTTTCTTAAAAGGAACCTGCGAATTTTAATTACCTACGTTTATTGTCCACTAGTTCCCACACTCAGCGACTCAAATCAAATAGGCCCGTTTTATGAAAGCTTGCTCAGTAATTGATTTATGTTTGAGTAACGCTTTTTGTTGGCATAAACGTTACCCAAGTATAGATCTATGACGATCTTGTTTCGGGTGTAATATCTAAGTATTTAATGTATTGTATTATGTATATCAGTTATCTGATACCCATAACACAAGCTCTGCTTAGCTTGGGGCTAGATGATGCTGTGTGGATTGTCCAGCATCAGTTAATTTAATTATTTAATAAATAAATAAATAATAAATAATGCTGGACAATTCACACAGCATTATCTAGCCCCATGGTAAGCAGAGCTTGTGTTATGGGTACTAGATAACGGATATACATAATACATTACATAGATAGATAGATATTTTTTATTATACATAGAAAACGGCCAGAACACCCGGAACAAATATCTGCAGATCGTGCACACAATTGTTCCGAGGCGGGAATCGAACCCGCAACCTCCTGCGTCGCAGGCGGACCTTCGTCCACCGCGCCACATCGGTCGTCGAATTATTTAATACAGCAGCACATTTGCTGTTCACACTCTCATTAGAGTTGGTAACCCCTTTAGGTATTAAGTACAAAATGTATGATCCAAAAACACAAGTACGTAAGTACCTACCTAAAGTACACTTGCACATTAAAATAGAATACAATGAAATTGTAAGAAGTTCATGCGAACTTTGATGTGAGTTTTTGTGTTAGAAGAATGAATGGCAAGAGTTCCCGCGCCGAGGTACTGATGGCGGAAAAGTAAAGTCAGCACATTAGTTATCTAACCTATTTCTTTCGTAGTTAACGTCACAGGAGATTTTGTGGTCAAATTAAGCTCTCTCAACGATTACACAATTTTAGTTTATAAATAATAGTTTTTAATAATAATGCCAGCTTTGCCCAGCAGTGGGACGAAAAAGGCTAAATAAAAATAATAATAATAATAATAGCTTCTAAAGAGCTAGCAAATATTAATTTGAAAGATTAAAAAATAAAAATAATATAATAATTTAACATTTCTGCAAATGTTATCTATATCAAATCCCCGTTCATAGTAACTGAATATGCTTGCTTCATTAGATCGAGTACCTAATCAAAATTTATCAGTGCATAATAAGCCCACTATAATAATTAAATGGTGTAGGTGTTATTAAAACGATAATAAGAATACTTAATACAAAGACTTAACTATGTTCCCTTACTGACAGGTGTTTTGTTGGAATTGATATAGAAATAAATCTTTATAATCTTAATAATTTAACGATGCTGAGTGTACTTTTTTAAAAGGTTCTAATTAAAACAATCAGATTAGTTATTGAGGTATTTGCCTTTATTTTGAAAAGGAGGCGATTTACTATACGGATATACTTACTTTAATAGTATTTATTTTTACATGGAAATTTTTCATCACATTTAACCATTGTTTATAATCCTAGGCCATATAACAGTGTTCAAATCAGAAACAGATTAAGTCAATTCAAAAAAATACAACCATTTTGCAATCTATTTTAATGTTCATTGACACGTCCGACTCAGTATCGGAGAACGATTTAAAAAAATCTTATAAATAATATACAAAATAATACAAACATTAGTTCGCTCTGACGAAAAAAAAATTGAGATTTAACATTATCATAACATTTAATTCCTTGCGGGAAAATTCGTGATTAATTTACATTTTACAATTAGTGAGTCCGATTCGATTCTTTACAGAAAAATAAATATACAATTATGTGACTACACAACCTGTGATTGCTTTTACTCAGCACTTTTCGTCAGCAAGTAACGGGTCTAGAGAGAATCCTAGGTCGAGGTGAGGCGTGGCGGGGTGCTTACTGTGCTTGAGCGGCGCGCGGGCCTTCGCCCCCAGCGCAGAGTGGCTCGCCAGGCCTGGCACGCCCGAGAGGCTTAGCCCCGCGTGCGACACGTGCCCGTTCAGTCCTGCCAGCCCCGCCCGCGGCTCCGTCGCGAACATCTCGTTCAGAGTCTGATGCACTTCCTTCGCACTGCCACTGGCAGCGCTCACTCCACTACACACTATGAGTCTACGCACTTCAGGCTTACTAGTCTTACTAGCGTTCATATGCACGCTTTTAGATAGAGATAATGCACTTTGTCCGTAAAAGAAATTGTTCGTGGCACCCGTTGATTTGCACTGAGATCGCGTGAGGGAGGATTTAATGTTTGATCGGACGGTGGCGAACCTCTTCCCCAAGGTGACGGCGCCGCCGGCGTGCGACGCGTTGAAGGTACAGACGGCCAGCGGCCGCGGGCACGACGCGTACCAACACACGTCGCTCGCCGCGCCCGCCGGCTCCTCCCGCGTCCGCGACGACGTCCGCTCGGGCCGCTCCGTCCGCTCGGGTCGTTCCGTCCGCTCTGGTCTCTCTATCCGCTCCACAGGTAAGGGAACGGCTGCGGGCTGCGGCGGCGGGGGCGGGGGCGGCAGGTCCTCATGCAGGGCGAAAGCTCCGTCCAGCGGCGCCGCCAGCAGTGAGGAGATGGGGTCGGCCAGCAGCGAGTTAGGGTCATCGCCGCCCAGCAGGCTGTAGATGTCGTTGACCTGCTGCTCCGTGGTGAGGCCGTTGAAGGCGCTCAGGTCGATAGAGTTGTTGACGAGGAGCGGGGGCAGGTCCAGCAGCGGAGCCGGGCCGGCGGCGGCGCCCGCGTCGCGGCTGGCGCGGTGCTCCGCCAGCAGCGTGTCGAAAGGTTTAGCGCGCCCCTCCACCATCCGCCGCAGGGACAGCGCGTGCGCCTTGCAGGTCAGCGAGCGCGTGCAGGGCTTGCCCTCCGCCGTGAGCACCCCACAGTGCTTGTTCGCGTCGTACTCTCTGAGGTTGAACTTGGTTTTGCTCGTTTTCGATCGATTCGATTTCGGCGTGCTCGGCGTGGGGGGAGGTTTTAAAGCTTGAGGTGCGAGCGGCGGTAGGTGGTCCGCGACCTCAGGCGCCGGCGGCGGCGGAGGCTGCGGGAACCGCAGCCCGCACGAGAGATCCTCGGTTAGGTAGGTAGGCGTCTCTATCGCGGGTGCGAATAAGTCTTGACTCTGAACAGTATCGGTGGTCTGGGAAAAGTTAATATCTTGTAAATTACCTATATCTCTAATAATATTTTTCCAGTCGGTCGCGTCGGCGATGTCGTCGGCGCTCTGGATGCCCTCCGAGTTCATGATTGCGAAGATATCGTCGGTGAGGTTCTCCCCCAGCGGCAGCTCCTCCGTGTCCTGAATGCTGACGACCGGCAGCTCGCCGCTCTGCACGCACACCTGCACGTCGGTGGAGGGCGCCGGCTCCAGGTACTGCAGCTGGGGCCGCGCCAGGCGGGACAGCGGCGCGGCCGCCGTGTGCACGGGCGAGCTCAGCTTGGCGGGCGGTACTGTCTCCTTGCGGTGGCGCGAGCGGGAGCGCAGCGTGGCGGCCGCAGGCGGCGGCGGCGGCGCCAGCGGCTCGCAGCCCGCGTGCGCCTCCGTCAGGTGCCGGTAGGCAGCGCTGACCTGCACGACGCGCCCGCACATGTGGCACACAGCCGCGGTGAGCGCGTCCTGCTGAGGGAACAGCCCGTGCAGAGGCATGCTGTCGGTGCGCAGGCGGTGCAGGCCGGCGCGCCGGTAGCGCCGCGCGCCCTTGTACGGGTGGGTCGAGGGCCGGCGGGAGGCGCCGCCCTTGGGCTCGGCGGGCGCGGCGAAGGTGTCGTCCGGCCGCGGCGAGCCGTGGCCCAGCTCGCTGGCCCACAGGTCCCACGGCCGCTCGATGCACTTCGCCGGACTGATGAACTTCGCGAAGGGATGGTTCCCGGCCATGGTGACCGGCTTCCTGCTGCTTCGGTACGAGTGCAGCGCGAGCCCTCACGGGAGCCCCGCCATCGCGTGAACGGCCTCGCTCCTGTTAGGTTATTACCCCATATCTGCTGCCAGTGCCCGTGAGAGCCTTCGGGGTCACATCGTCGGCCGCTTGTTTACCTCATGATCTGAGCGTACGATACTGAAACGTGTTGTGATCGACTTAGCTTTTATATTTACAGGGACAGATGATCTCTCACTGACAGCTGATTATGCAGATTGTAAGTTTTTCTCGACCACGGAACACTTCCATCTGTCGACTATAGTTTTTAACTTTCTTTACGAGTCCTCTTCTATGTAGTTCTATGTTTATTCAGTGTTATTTCATTGATATAATGTCCGTTTTGCACAAATGAATTGTATAAAATTCTGTTTGGTTGTAATTTACTAGAAAGCATCAACACTTTTTTGAGTATTTGTAGGGACCGGAATTAGGTCTGTGGACGTTCATTTTTGAATGAATTTTGAACGCTTCGAACCTGAAAAAATGGCATTCTCGATTGTGAAGCTAAAACAAAGATGATCATAGAACTTCAAACGGAACGGTTTAAAAGATGTCATTGTCTGTGTCAATCTTCAACAAAACTTTACCAATGTACCACCAATATGGAAAGTCAATGACAGACATCGATATCTACTGGACTGAGCGAGATAGATAGATTAGATGGCATGTATGACATGACATTTGATTCCTTACGCTTCTTATAAAATTTTACCAAAATGATAAAACTTGAAATTTGAACATGCTGTAAACCGACTATGCGTAGTACTCCCTGCAGTACAGTCCGGCTTATTCATGTGGTTGAAAAATGTGGGAAAGTCTGTCATCTTTGGCGTTCCTATCGGTGTGACCTTTCTAGATACTGTTGGTTATGTAGCCAGAGTTGAAGGTATTTCTATGCAGCCGGTGCTCAACCCGGAAAAAACAAACACTGACTATGTGTTCTTGTCGCGTTGGGCCATCAGAGACTATTCTTTGAACAGAGGGGAGGTTGTTTCTTTGGTGTCCCCCAAAAACCCTAACCAGAAGATTATAAAGAGAGTGGTTGGGCTGCAGGGAGATGTTGTGAGCACTCTGGGCTACAAGTCTCAGTATGTGAAGGTGCCAGAGGGTCACTGCTGGGTGGAAGGAGATCATACGGGCCATACTCTGGACAGCAATACATTTGGGCCGGTCTCACTTGGCCTAATCAATGCAAAAGCAGTTTACATAGTTTGGCCACCTAGAAGATGGCAGCCACTTACAGCTGAGGTGCCGAGTAACAGAGGACCCCTTAGTTCTTCAGTGAAGTAACAATGAATTAGCTGTAATTTGTCATTAGATAGAATAATATAATTGAAGTGGGATATAATTAGGTTATATCAACTGCTAGGTACTAAAACTACTGCCATGTTCATCAATAAGCATCTCTTGTAATATGTCATGTAAATAGCTGTAATACTCTGAATTTCAGATCTCTAAATAGACTATTTCAGTTAGAAAATATTTCAACTCAAAAGATCTTATTTATAAAAAGTGTAAACTGTACATAAATTAAATTGTTATGTTGCTAAATTATGACTTGCAAGGGTCAAATTAGTTTCTTTTGTGAGACTAAATATATATAATTTGCATACCTACAATGAAGTACTTTTATTTATTTAACAACCTAGTATCTAGAAAAACAAAACAGTTTTCTAATAATTTATAGGCATTTATTTGGTGATGCAATCACAGCATCATAACTAAAACTTTACAATATTTTTTAAACCATAACTCTCCACAATTGCAATAACATTTTCAAATGATATTCCTTGCCGAATAACATCATAAAACCCAGCATTCGACAAATCTATGACTGTAGAGCCAGTTCTACTCTGATCTAGACCTTGGTTAAGCAAACCTCCATCAAAGACTGCTCCAAGATGCACAAACAAGTGTCCAAATTCTTTGACAGACAGTGTAGAAGACTCATTACTAAAATTAGCACTCGTCAAAGCAACAGGCATATCGAATATCCTTGTCACTGTATTCATAAAATTATGTTTAGGGATCCTAATCCCTATTTTAGTAGTGGTTGGATTCAGAAAAGGGTTGTCTAGGAGCTTGCTTCTTTCTAATACTACTGTGACTGGGCCTGGTAGGAGCCTACTTATTAAATTGTCAGATAAATGAGCTGCTTCACCCCATTTCCTCACGTCTGATATCTGAGATACACAGATAGCAACCGGTTTGCCAGAATCTCTTCCTTTGATAGTGTACAACTTCTTGATGGCTTCCGGGCAGTTGGCGCTGCAAGCAAGTCCGTAGATTGTATCAGTTGGGACAGCAATAACTTGACCGTTAGCTAAGTATTCTGCTGCTTTAGCAGCAGAATGATTTTCTTCACACAATATTACAGGTGCCATTTCAATCTTCATTTTAGGGGCACTTTTGTAACGGAGAAAACTTTTACTACACAAGTCTAGCTTCTTCAGTATATTCATAATATCTGGTATTAAGTCAAGACTAATCACGCCAGTTGTGGGCACACTTGTGATTGCAGCAACGGTAGAAAGTGGTCATAGGCTCATCAGCTGAACGTGTCTGTAGTTGCATGAAGTAAGCTTTCCCGTGGCTGCACTTGGGACAGACAGCGTCTGTGGAATCTACGTTTTCCCAAGCGGCAGCGCCGCCCATAATATAGTCCAGCTCCTGCAAATATAGACAGTATATATCAGATATTTGAGCTTATTTGGATGACTGAGTCTCACTGAAGTTTTGTATTGTAACTTGTCTAAGATAAGAAAATCTCTATTGTCGAAACTTATCTAAGATAGGACAAGCTCTATTGTAGTGGTTATTAAATATTAGAATTTATCAGATAACAGCCCAAATATTTTTTTGTAAGATGATGTAATGTTGAGTACCTTTAATTTCGGAAATGTTCTAGACGACACTGTCTTTTTGATATTGTACATGTAGGGACACGTATTACAGGAATATCGAAGCCCGGTTTCAGGGCCTTCATCTACCATCAATATATTGGCACACGTAGGGCAGAACAACATAATCTTCGACTCTTGCAAGGCTTGTAATAGGGTCAACAGTATAAATTGACACTGGAATCAAGGACTTTAAATACTTATTATTTCAAGCTATGACTACATGGATACTCGCACATTATACGTTTTTTCAAAGTTTGCCTTCAATATTTTAGTCACAAATTCACAATGTTGTTTGTTGACATCTTTATGTAGGTTATTTTCTGTCTCTGTCTGTTGCTACGAACGCGATTTTCTACTTCGTTCACACAGATTGAATGATTGAATGGTTTTATGACGTTAGATCAATGCTGACACCATACTAAAAACCAACCGCAAGAGCGAGTTCAAAATTTATTCCGGTGTAATGTGGTCTATTTTCCGGAAAACTCACCGTAGTTTTTTTTACACCCATTCTACTTGTCTATGCCCAATCAAATAATTTGCCGCAGTGAGTGATTATGTCTGTGGGAAATTCAAAATTCTGTCATGTCGTTTTTGCGACGGACGTGCTATTGTTTTTCGGGTGTGTTTATGCGATAAACATTCGTAATTCTAGCTCTTGTAGCGGTTTAGTGGACTAGAAAAAATAGTAAATAAAATGTTTAATATAGTAAATAAGTTTTGGGATGAAAGTGTGTGGCTGCCACCGAACACGACTTGGGAACAAATTGCGCCGGGTCCTGATAAAAATATTGTTTACACCGATCACAGGCATTTGCTGTATCCTCTGCCCCTAGCCCTGGTCCTGGTTTGCGTGAGGTTTCTTCTGGAAAAGTGAGTCAACCTACTTTTCAATATAACTGCATCTTCGACTCTCATTAATTTTCGCGCTTCGACAAATAGCGCACTGGTGCATGCTATGACTCACTTTTTATCTATTCCTTGAAAGTAACTATCTGTAAAAAATGTGTTTGCTTCACGGAATATTATTGCATTATTTGTAATGCAATAATACCGATAAAAAATAAATTCCAATCGAAAAAAAAATCAGGAAGAAAGGCAAAAAAACATTTTTTAACAGTTTTGTCTTCAATTTTTTTTTTAGCAAGACTAATAAAACAACAACAACATATATGTATATACTACTGTAAAAAATATTAGAAAGAAGCCAAGCAATAACCACTATCAATTTGTAATATTTAATTATTTAGAAGCTCCCTCAACTAAGATCTAAAATTATTAATTATTATTACAGGTACTGCTTTGCACCAATTGGCAGATATCTAGGAATAAAAAACACAAGGCCAAAGAGAGCCCAGAGTAACCCCAAACTAGAGGCTGTGTACTTATTGTCACCCAAAATAAAACATAAGCAGGTATGTACCTATGTTACCATATACCTTTCAAACTGGCCCAAAATTTTAAAACAGAAAATTGGAAGAAAATGCTTACTTCACTGGGGTCTCTGAGGGTTAGAAAACTTAATTCTTGAATTGGTAGAGTCAGCAACATATTCATCATCATCATTTAATAATGAAACATGTCAATGGCCTATGTCCAGCAGTGGCCTATGTAAGTTCACTGCTGTATATAGGCCTCCCCAAACATAATTGGTAGAGTAGATAGGTTAATATAGATAAAGGATGGCAACAGAATCTTATTAGAAAACATAGACAGCTTTGTAGATTCTCTCAATACATTTGTTTTGTTTTCCTTAGCCTATCTTGTTCCATTGTTGGGCTAAGACCCCCCAACCCCTCCACAAGGCAGGATTATGCGCGATCTCTTTTTTAAAGGCACTTATTCTTCACCTGTTTGTTCTCTCTGTTAATATTTAATTAGGTACCTGTCTTTACGGTATAAAATGACGCGCGTATGGCGTTGACGACGTAGCCAATTACGAGGGGCGTTATTTACACCCGTATGTTTTGATTCTGACATACATAGATAGTTATAAAAGAAATTCTGATAGAATAGAAAAATATTAAATTCATTTTATTCAACACTAGCGGCCCGTTCCGGCTTCGCTTGGGTGGACAGTTTCATAAATATTTCGCGATGAACGAAGACTAAATGTAAATAGTATGCATGAAAAAGTCTTTTCTTTTTTCCGGTTAATATAACCTATTGATTATGCGATATAAACTCGTAAATAACGTGGTTTTCTATTGGTTAATGAATTATCAAAATCGGTTCTGTAAATCCAGAGATTACCCCCTACAACCTCACAAACTCACAAACTTGACCTCTTTATAATATTTAGTATAGATAACTTAACATAAATATGTAGTTGTAGGTAGAAAAATCATTACCTACTTTTACACAAATCGTAAGTAGGTAATCTCTTTGTCTTGTGTTGTAAAATAACGTATCTATTACCTAATCTATGTGTCAAATGGTTTATAAACCTTCCTCTTGGATCACTATATTGACGACCGATGTGGCGCGGTGGACGAAGGTCCGCCTGCGACGCAGGAGGTTGCGGGTTCGATTCCCGCCTCGGAACAATTGTGTGTACGATCTGCAGATATTTGTTCCGTGTGTTCTGGTCGTTTTCTATATATAATAAACAAATATCTATCTATGTAATGTATTGTATTATGTATATCAGTTATCTAGTACCCATAACACAAGCTCTGCTTACCATGGGGCTAGATAATGCTGTGTGAATTGTCCAGCATTATTTATTTATTTACTATTAAAAAAAGCGCATCAAAATCCGTTGCGTAGTTTTAAAGATGTAAGCATACCTACATAGGGACAGACAGCGGGAAGCGACTTCGTTTTATACTATGTAAATCTATATCTGGATACTGGTTAACACATATGTACACTGTCCAGCCTCAGCGGTGCAACACGGACGCACCGCATCGCCATGAAAGTGTTAACACTTTGAGTGCTGAAAACGCACGGTATGAGTTTTCTACAAGTGACTAATATCCGTAAATCCACACTAGCGCAGCGGCTGAGAAAATACAGATCTTGGTGACTCAGCAGAGCTGTAATATTTTTCGAACGAAACGCATGTGCGGCGCAACACAACCGCTGTGTAGAGCGGCAGCACGAATTTTTTAGGTAAAAAAAAAAAGATCGCAGTCGTCGAAAAAAAACCGCAGTCAAAGTGTTAAGCTGTATTAGCTTGGTATAAAGACCCTGTGCCGAAATAAGTGTGGCTTTAGCATAAATGTGTTGAATAAAAATACTCTAATAAAAAAAATCTTTCCTGTCAATTGAAAATGAAAATGAAAAGTTTATTTATTTCTTTAAGCTTACAAATAAGCACTTAGACAGGTCATATTTTATAGTTCACTTCAATTTTTTGTCCACCAGTGGAAGAAGTGAGAAGAAACCACTAGTATATTCATAACTTATGTGTCTAGTACATTTGATTTGCTTATCTGTAATTTGGTAGATTTTGAGTTGGAGCAAAACTCATTCCAAACTTTTTTATCTTCTAATATATTATTGACGATACATACTATCAACAATCCCCCGTATGAAGACCCTGTGTCAAAATAAGCGTTGATTTAGCATTATGATGAATACATGTAGATACACAACGCGGTTTTGCATTCAAATACCTTCCCTGTCATTTGACGATAGGTATTTACTATCCCCCGTCGATAAATGTGGGGAAAACCCTACAAATACTAACGTGGCAGGAAAGGTTTGGCGTCGCATTGCGGTGTAGGCATGTAAACGCGATTTAGGAGCAACAGCTGTCGTTTTCGATGGAGTGTATGTTGCTTTAAGTATTCTGCTCTTCATTCTTAAAAAAATAGTAAAAACCCGGTTTCCTTTTGCTGATTAGCTCTGAGAAGTTAATGTAGAAATAAAAATGTTTATTAGTAGATGAAGTAAGTAAATTATTTATTTGTTACGTAAAACACATACATACATACATACAGTTGGTTTACTCATAACAAGTTACAAAATTTTAACATAAGTATTAAAAGTAAGTAAAAACAACAAGTAAGTAGAGGCAACTTTTATTATCTATGTCTACACCGCCGCCGCTAAGTTCCTTTTTATTAGACACTAGCGGGCCTTCCCGGCTTCGCACGGTTTTAGCAGGGATCCCTAACTTTTTTGAAAATATAATATAGCCTATGTTCACCGGGGATAGTGTAGCTTCTCAACAGTGAAAGAATTTTTCAAATCAGTCGAGTTGTTTCGGAGCCTATTCATTACAAACAAACACAAAAAATCAAACCTTTCCTCTTTATAATATTAGTATAGACAACACATAAACAAAGTTTGGTACAAAATTTTGTTATTATAGTGCGTAGCCCTCGCACTCGGAGTAATCTCTAAGAAATTAAGTAATATCACAAAAAGACCCAAAATATTCAAAGTACCGCCGAAATCGAATATTTTTGAGGTTTAGATAGACTATAGATATAGATAGTCAAGATAACACATAGAAAAACACAGGTGTATATTAATCAAGTACTATTACTACACACGTAGTTACCTAATAATTGGGTTGGTACTAAGTAGGTACTCAGCAATCAGACGTGTGTGTTCCTAGGTCTAACTGGACCTGACTCAGCTTGTTGCTCTAACGCAAAAACCTAGAGCTTAGGTAAAATTATCTACCATTATTAACTAATATCGGTCAGCGCGGGAAAACCGAAAGGTACCTAGCGGAAATACTTATCTAATGTTTTTTCCTTCCTCTTCTATGCTGTATTTGTAATTATAATTTACTTTGCGGTTCGCGATGTTCTATTTCCACAGCTTAGGTAGGTACCTAAATTGTCCTATGGTTCCTATTTAAAACGTTTTATCTATTATTAATTTATTAGTTATTAATTTTCAGTTACTCGCCTAATACAATACAATACGATGCAAATACTCTTTATTGAACATCAAACACAGAAAAAACAGTAAAGAACAAACAAACAAAGATACAGATGCACAATGGGCGGCCTTATCGCTAAGAGCGATTTCTTCCAGGCAACCTTTGGATGGACACGTAGCTATAGTTTCTATAGACGGTGGCGTATTATTATTGATACTGCAATCGGCAGAGTGAAATCTCTTCTATACAAACACGCATTGATCGATCGATTTAACAAACATCTACGTATTTTGTCCAGAGTTAAATATTTTTACATGCGAGAATGTTAATGATACCCAAAAATGCCGCAACCTACCGCAACCTTGCATAATTTTTCGGTGAATACCGTAATTTTGTCGAATAATGTAATTTTTTCGGTTGCTTTGTACCTAAAGGTCATACGGTACGTTTCAGTAATTCGGCCTTCGATTCTGCTTTACATTAAATTGACAATATACACTGCCCGGCCTCGGGAGAGAGCTCTCACCGCAGGTAAATAAGCGAGAACACGTACCGAAAATATCACGAAATATTGTGGTATCTTTATTAAGTTTTTTTATATTTTATAAAACAAACAGTTCAAAATGTTTAAAACTAGTGTTATTTTTGTTTTTTTTTTACTTTTTACCTTAAAGGTATGCATTTCAAATCAATTATAGCGAATAATAAAATAATCCATTTCTAAACTATTTCCTGATTCACATTAGTAAAAAATTACAAAACGATAAATATTTACTTTTGTAGCATATCTCAGTACATCTAATCTAATTATTAAGAATTATTATTATTATTAATCAATACAAAACACTTTACATACACCTTGTATGTAGTGTTGTAGATAGGTTGAGAACTAGAGAGAGAGCGGGGAATAGGTACCGTACCCACCACGTACCCACTAATCCAGTGAATTACTTTCTTTCGACGGCCGACATAGGGACTTGCCTTTTTCGTAGCTAGTTATGAAAATGGACCAAAGGTTTTTTTAAGTCAAAAATTAGCCAACACTTTCACTTAATAAAATGACTAAAACAATAATTATTTTACGACAGTTATAAATAATTTCAACTGACAACCTGTTGAATACCTCAATATTTCACGTTTTTTTCGTTTAATCATTGAAATGTAGGACATAGAATCACTTATCAGTCCACTATCTTAAGCCCACCCATTTTGCTGTTAAGATTAAAACTAATCTGCTATTGTTAAGCGACCTCGCACTTTACTGCTTGGGCATCTAATCCTGAAGTTCAATATACGTGACCTAAAATACTTGCTTTGTTTCACTTAAATACATCGGGGTAGGATTTGGGGCGAATATGACGTCAGGGAAGCTAACCTTGCGTCACGGGACCGTTCTGGATATAAAAATAATGGAATGTTTACCACTCTTCTGTCATGAAAATATTCAGTATTGATTGTGTTCCAACTTTTTTGAACCCGATATACAAATATTATGCAATCACACATCATTTATTTTGTCAGTGTTTCGTTCTTCTGGTCGCCTCAAAGGGTAATACTGAAAATCAGTATTTTGCTCTTCGAGCAAAGCTTTTCGCTGAGCTATTGCCTTTTTGACGGGCTGCAGCACACACACAATTTTTAAATCTCATCTTTTTTAATTGTTTATATGTATTATTACTTTTTGTTTACTCATTGTTCTTTAATTTATTTGTGTTATTTTATTTCTTCCATCATGGCCTGCTGCAGTGTTGGATCATCGCGAGGAGTGGAAGGAGAAAAGGGAGGCCTTTGCCGCAGCAGTGGGACAATAATGGCTTTAAATAAATAAATATTATTTTATGATGTCCCTTTCCTATTGTGACCGTTGTAATATGTGATGCAGTGTCAAATAAATGTGTTATCTATCTATCTAACCCAAACAACAGATTTGACAACCGATGTCGCGGTGGGCGAAGGTCCGCCTGCGACGCAGGAGATTGCGGATTCGATTCCCGCCTCGGAACAATTGTGTGTACAATCTTCAGATATTTGTTCCGGTTGTTCTGGTCGATTTCTATGTATAATAAAAAATATCTACCTATGTAATGTATTGTATTATGTATATCAGTTATCTTGTGCTTACCATGGGGCTGGATACTGTGTGAATTTGTCCAGCATATAAAAACTACTTAATGGATTTTAATGAAACTTCACAATAATATAGCTTATACATCGGAATAACACATAGGCTCCCCCAATGAGCGCCATAGCGCCCTGTCTTCAGCTTGCCGCATCCAGCATCTACCTGCAGTCTTTCGCCGGTCGTCATCCCACCTGGTCGGAGGGCGTCCTACACTACAACTGTTCTTTAACTTAATGTAACAATAATATAACAGTGTTTGAGATTCCCTTTTAATTTAAATAAAAAAAATACCTGTGTTAGGGAAACTCGCTCTTCCAAAATAATCAGATATGTATATTCTATTATTTTTATCAGTCATGTATAAGTAGTACCCATTACACAAGCTCTGCTTAGCTTGGGGCTAGATGATGCTGTGTGAATTATCCAGCATTATTGTTGTATCTCCCAAAGCAATGTTAATATTTCAGCGTATTTGTAACAGAGCAAAACTTCGTCAGCCATGATGAGATCACGAGTAGACTCGTGTCCGCATCATTAGTACCTATCTACAGTCAGCGTCAAATTGATATGAGCGTTTAGTTAGAGTATAGTTTGACCGAAACCGCTGTACCGCTCCTTAGGAAAGTGCGGCGAGGTGGGGGGCGAGGAAAAAAGAGCAAGATTACGCGTTGACGGCAGACTGATGGATCGGAGCGGCCGATATTTCCCCCCCGTCTCGCCGCTCGCATACCTCAGGCGCGGTACAGCGGTTTCGGTCAAACTTATAATCAAAATGATCTGAAAAACATGAAAGCAATTTTATTTACGCAGTTCGAATCATGATATTGTTATAAGCACTCAAGGTGTTCAAAATCATCTTATCAATTATGAGTTTGTATTACTGCCCTTGGATGGTGGCGCGACAGTCGCACAAGCAGTATAAGTTCTATCGTAAAAAGTGATTTAAAAATATAAACAGTGCATTATTCATAGTGAAAACTATATAATTACCTTATTAAAGACCTAAAGACAAAGAACAATTGGTATCAAGGACTAATTTGGCCAATTAACGACAAAAACATCAAAAAACTAGCCCGGCGTTCGTAACCACAAAACTGTAAACAAAAATCTAAAAGTGAAGTGAAAGAGACAGTTCTGTGTATATTGTGCTGAAAAGTGAAAATTACTGAACTTATTTATTAACAGACAGTGTAATCAAACTCAAATTAAGGACAAATTAATCGCGTTCTAAACATTGTGATTTTATTTTGCTTGAAGGTGGATTTAAAATTTTTATTATCTCGCATCTTTTTCCTTACGTCACAATCAGTGACATCTGTGTAGGAGTAGCTGAACTATACAGTTCTCAACATAACCGTCGGAGGGCGCTACTTGTTGTGAAAATGGAAGAAATAGCTAAACTTTTGAAAAAACTTCAAGAAGATATGGATATGCAAAGAAAAGAAATGAAGGAAATGAAAGAAATAACTTTGTCAATAAATAACAACATAAACGAAAAGTTTAAGAGCTTAGAAAATAAACATAATATGTTGGAAGAAAAAATATCAGAACAGAAAAAATCTATTGATTATTTTGAAAAATATATGAGAAAAAGAAACCTACTATTTTTTGGAGTCGAAGAACAAGACAAAGGGTATCACGATTTGGAACAGAAAATAGTGAAAATTGTAACAAACACTATGAAAATAAACTGCGATTTAGCTAATATTGAATCATTGAGAAGAATTGGAAAACAAAATGACAAAGTGAGACCTATTGTGGTTACTTTTACCACACTTGGTAAGAAAATAGAAATACAAAAAAACCGAAAATTACTAGAAAAAACCACTTACTACATAAAGGAAGATTTCCCGCTGGAAGTATTGAAAAAACGTAAAGAACTTCAAGAAGAGCTGCTAGGACTGAGAGAGCAAGGACAAAGAGCAGTGTTGAAATATGATAAAATAATCATACTCAAAGACACCAACAAAAGAAACCAACCAGACACAGGAGACTCTTCTAACGAAGAACAACAATCTAAAAAACCTTACGTGAAACCAAAGAAAAATAAAACTGAAAAAAATAAAACTGAAATAAATAGATTCTTTACACAGCGTGGTCAACCCACAAACACTACTACCGCAGGAACTTCCTCTACAACAACTAAATGAGTCCCGACTGCAGCCACCTCTTCACGTCCCTCAACCCGGCTGGTCACCGTGGGGGTCAATGACCAAAACCCTACAGACAAATAAAACACAAACCGCTCAACATGCAAGATCCCTTCTGTCTTAAGGAAAACAAATATTGTTTTTTATTACATTTATTAATATTATGGAGAAACCTAAGATCATTACGGAGTTGGATTTATGGTGAAAAGAAAATACAAAAACAATAATAGAAAGTTCATTGGAATAACAGGGAAAATTAACATTCTGAATATCGATTAAAACCTTTTGAAATTTCTAAATAATAATCCAAGAACACCTATCAACTCATGATAGCGCAGCGCAGATAATGTTTTAAACTTTTTATGAAAAAGGAAATACTGGAGAACTATCAATATGTAGCGAAGGACAGAAAGAACAGGCATAGTCTGGAGGAGGCCTTTACTCAAATAGAGATCAAGAATAATAAAAAATTTCATATTTATATATATTATACTTTCATATTTTAAAATGTTCAATATAATAATTTTTCTTAAATGTTTAATATATTAAGTATATTTCATTATTGTTAATACTTATTCTTTGATAATAAATGGCTATAATAATAATAATAATAATTACTGCCCTTGAGAGCTTTGTTTGCTTACATTATTTTGAACACCCTGACTGCTCATATAAATATGAAACAATGAGTAGTAAGATATTTTGAACACCTTGGGTGCTTACAACAATATGATGTTTCGTACATCAAAAAGCATTTCTGTTTTTCAGATTATTTTGATCTAGACGCTCATATCAATTTGACGCTGACTGTACCTACCACCCACAGATATGTATCCAACCCAACGAACACATCCAACCATTTTCATCTAGCAATGATTGGAGTTAACTAGTATTTATGTGTCGTCTAGCAATTCTGATAAATAGAACACGTAGATAACTTTTTCTTTCGTCTCTTTCATCATCATCACCAGCTTAAGTCCACTGCTGGACATAGGCCGCCCCCCAATGAACGCCATAGCGCCTTCGTCTCTTTGCTTCACTGAAATAGGAATGAATTACTAATAGTCAATCATTTATTTTATCGTATTCTATTATAATGTAACCGGAGGTGTTTATTTTTTTAATTGACTTCAAAAAAGGAGGAGTTTCTCAATTCGACTGTATTTTTTTACTGACGAAATGAAAAACAAAAGTTTTCTATGTTTTATTGTATGTATTTTTATAATAATGTTCCTAAATTAATTTTGACCTCTTTTCACTTATATTTAATTCTTAATTTTATGTTGC
The DNA here is from genome assembly GCA_943735965.1 of Eupithecia abbreviata. Taxonomy (NCBI): domain Eukaryota; kingdom Metazoa; phylum Arthropoda; class Insecta; order Lepidoptera; family Geometridae; genus Eupithecia; species Eupithecia abbreviata. Next base: position 1,905,346 of record OX030995.1, read on the forward strand.
TCTATATTAATTGAATATTTCTTATGAAAATTTAATTAGGTTTGGTTATATATAAATGTGTACTTATCTGATCGAACTATATTTAATATTAACCTTCTATAATTAATATAACTGGACTAGGGCCGTTCTAATTACATCAATAAATAATATATAATTTTTACTTTCGTCGATTACTCTGTCGATTATGAACCGATTTGAGGAATTCTTTCGCTATTCTATGGAGAATGTGTACATTATTTTACAACCAGACTACCGTTTTATTTCATTCACAGTGGCTATGATTTTTTACCCAGTTGTGTGGTTTTCCAATGGTCAAAATCTGATGAAAGGTCACGGCTATCACCAGCCCAGCAACGCCTCGCCTCGCAATCAAGCTAATGAAAGACTAACAAGCTGTTTGGCGCCGCGTTGTAGATGTGTAATTGATAGCCGAAGTATATTTTTATAGGTACCATGATAGTGAGAAACCCTATGAAGGCTCTACTTTCAATTTATCAATACTTCTACTCTATTAATTTCGTGTGTAACGTATCTCCAAACTATAATTTGTTTGTTTTGAAAAACAACCAGAAAAAAAAACATATTCGCTGGTTACACTGCTTTTTAAGGTATTCGTTACTAAAATGTATCCCTCGGGAGTCGGGAGTACATTTTTTAAATCTCCTCGTCATCATTCTCCATATATAATAAATAACGCTATAATTTTCCATTATTGGTCTACATATACTTGACGGAGAAATAGGCTAACATATGTACATAAAAAAAATAACTTACAGCCGAACATATAACCTCTCCCTTGTTTTTCGTAGGTTATACAAGACCTTTAAAAAAAAGGGGAGGCATGCTGCAATACGACAAAGCGATATAATAAAAACAAATCAGGTAATATTTCATAATGTAACCGTTAAGTATTTTTACGACTTCCGATGCGACAGGATTATAATATAGCATTCCAAGGATAAGAAAGAACCGGATAAGGATAACTTATCGACAAAATTCGACTGCCGTTAGATAAGGAGGGCGGATAGTGCACTGTTGCCGGGGCAACCAACCAATACTTGCTAATCATGGTCTCATCATGGTGTTCAAAATTAAATACTATTCGCTACTCAGGGCGACGCCGCCGGCGGTGCGGGAGCAGTAAGTTTTGCTTGGCTATCGCTCGAAGTTTCGCGCGGTCCGCGGTATTCGGCGAGTAGGTATTTCAGTGACAATAAATAGGATAGGAACACGTCATATACCGCGGTTTCGCAGCCGCTCTTAAAAGGCCTTTTTTAATAGGGGCAAAGCTACATTTTATCCTCGCGACGTTTGATAGATTTTAATCTAGGTTTCTATAATAATATCCTTCCGTGTGCATAGGCCTAAATCATGCAAAGTTGACATAAGTGTGCCAAATAAAATCAAATGTACATAAGGTAGGTAGGCAATCCAACTTTATTATTTAGTATTGCGACTAGAGATCCCTGTAGAAGTTCTACACTACCTACTAACCTCAAGAATTTTGTTTTTAATTGTTGGGGCCAAGCTTCGTTATATTCTCGCGACGTTTGACACATTTTTATTTTACTTTTCTAAATAGTCTCCCGTGTGCATAGGCCTAAATCGTGCAAAGATGGCACGACGTGTTGTGGTGGTAAATCTATAGCGGTCTACATTAAAATATCATTAAAATTTTCAAGTATTTATACAGATACATCAATAGTGTAATTTAGTTGTTTTTTATTCCATAAATAAATTAAATAAATCAAAGTGTATCTTGTATCTACAGTAGGCAAGCCAACTTCTAAAAGAATCTCTGTAGAAGTTCTACACTGCCTACTAACCTGAAGAAGTTATTGAAGAACTGTAAAATTACAATTCAAATTATAATCAACGATTAATAATGCATGGAACGTAAACAGAACAGCAAGTGTTGGCTCGCTCGTTGAAATTATTCCAGCAAGTAGGTACCTACTTCAATGCAAAAGCCGCGTCATGGGGGGGGGGGGGGGGTATATTAAACCGGCCAAGTGCTAGTCGGACTTGTGCACGAAGATTTCCGTACCATTATCTATAAAAAGGGCAAACAAATAATATATAATAGTGGTGATAGATATTTTGGATAATATACTATATATCTTTATGAATTGTAGCCTATGTGTTATTCTGATATGTAAGCTATATTATTGTGAAGTTTCATTAAAATCCAGTGAATGGATGGAGTTTTTACGTGAAAGAGTAACAAACATCCATCCATCCTCCATCTTACAAACTTTCGCGTTTATAATATTAGTAGGAAGTGAAAATAACCAAATATTCTGTGAATATTTCAAGCGTTGCCGTTGTCAATATCGAGCGAAAAACATTACGTTTGTTGTATGGGAGCCTCCTTAAATATTTATTTTATTATGTTTTTAGTATTTGTTGCTATAGCGGCAACAGAAATAAACATCATTTGTGAAAATGTCAACGGTCCAACTATCAAAGTTCATGAGATAAAGCCTACCGCGCCTGAGGTATGCGAGCGGCGAGACGGGGGGAAGTATCGGCCGCTCCGATCCATCAGTCTGCCGTCAACGCGTACTCTTGCTCTTTTTTCCTCGGCCCCCACCATGCCGCACTCTCTTAAGGAGCGGTACAGCGGTTTCGGTCAAACAATGTTACACAGCTCTTTTGATTCCTCGTAAACCATAGCACGAGTGTATAGCACGTGTATAAAGCTCCTTGAATGAGCTTCCGCCATCGGTGCGTCCGCACTGATTGGAACAGAGCACAGATTGTTCGAAATGCCAGCCATGACCCGTTTTCTAGTTCGGTTAAATTATGATAGTTAATAAACGCAGCCACTTACCACTTACGATAGTACTCATCGCCTCTTGTATTGGCATTGTTTGGTATTCATTAAAAAAAGCGATATACATAATGTAAATACTAGAAATAAGAATAAACTTGCTGTTCCCACAACTAGACTACATAAGATAAGTGCATCTTTTAAAGGGCAATGTATACGCTTCTACAACAAAACTCCAAGTGAGTTGCAAAAATTATCAATAAATAAATTTAAAAAAATTGTGAAGCATATTCTTTGTAAAAAGGCTTATTACAAAATATCAGATTATCTAGAAGATAAAAAAGCTTGGAAGGAGCTTTGCTCCAACTCAAAATCTAACAAATTACAGATAAGCAAATCAAATGTACTAGACACATAAGTTGTGAACATACTAGTGGTTTCTTCTCACTTCTTCCACTGGTGGACAAAATAAATAATAAAATAAATAAATAATAAATAATGCTGGACAATACACACAGCATTATCTAGCCCCATGGTAAGCAGAGCTTGTGTTATGGGTACTAGATAACTGATATACATAATACAATACATTACATAGATAGATATTTTTATTATACATAGAAAACGACCAGAACACCCGGAACAAATATCTGCAGATCGTACACACATTTGTTCCGAACCCACAACCTCCTGCGTCGCAGGCGGACCTTCGCCCACCGCGCCACATCGGTCGTCAAAAAAAAAAAAAATTGAAGTGAACATCAATATAATAATAAATAGTATAAAATATGACTTGTCTAAGTGCTTATTTGTAAGCCTAAAGAAATAAACTTTCATTTCATTCGCTTTTGCCCGCGGCTACACGCGAAGTAGGTTTAAATTAAAGATATTTTATTCTCAAAAAAAAAAGACAAGTCACTTACATGAGAATAGTTATTTGGCTTAGAGTAAATAATTTGTAGAAGTAAAACATAAGTTCACTAAAGTCATTTAAAACGGGATATTTACCATGATTTGAGTTAATAACCTAAAAATTATAAATAATTTGATTAGTGTTAATAACCATGCATGATAGATTCAAAAGTTTTAAAATATAAGTTGTTATTACTGATTGCACAAATTAAATTAAAAGATAGGTAAGAACAAAATAGGACAAAGATTCACACGACACCTTACAAATTAGATTAGATTAAACTACACTTTCTCGAAATCAATAATATTAAAAAAATAAGCCAATTTTCCCGAACAAAACCAGCAAGTTCAGTATTGAATGTATTTTCGCGAAGTGAAGAACAATGTATGTAGACATTCAGCAAGATAGCAATGTAGTGTTATGTTGAACGTGCTGCTATTAAATCTCGAGCCCGTATTATGAAAAAGATTGCTCAGTCATCGATCTGTGCTTGACTGACGCTTTTCTAAGGCATAAACGTCATTCAAGCATAAATCTAAGACTGAGCAAGTTTTCAAAGTCTAAGGCTACGGCCTTAGATTGCCGAAACTCACATAAAATATAGCCTGTACTATGTAGCACTCAGGGATGATATTGAAAAGAAAAACATGTATTCAGCACTTGCAAAACTTATGTGTATCGGACTCCAGCTCTCGAATCGTCCTATTTCACAAATTCCTTGATATCTGCTATCGGGACTTCTAGAGTTTTAGTTGAGAATTTCCATGCTGGTGCTGAGGGTAGAAAAGAAGGCGATTAGGCAACGTTCACAAAAAGTGCCATACACAAAGCCGGTTGCTGTACTAAACTAAACTTCAATTGTAGATACAATTAATTAAATGTCTTCTAAAACCCTAGGAATTTTTATACGGGTTTAACAATACAGATATTAACCCATTTAATATTAACATGACCTCTTTGAATGAAGTCATGTCTTTTAAATAATAGGGGTAAGAAAACCAAACAATTTGTTCGATAATCGGTTGATAAAGAAAGACACCAAATGAGAATTTAATTTGAGCTTATCGTGTGGGCATAGTTCGTTTATCGATCACTATTGATAGCGCGACATCGATTCGTGGCCATGTTTTTGATTTTAGATTATGATTAACTAGTCGAAGACATTTATTTATTTTGGAAAACGATTTAAAATGACTACTATCTGCGCCCGCCTTCGCCCGCGTGGAAATATATGTGTCAAATGGTTTATAAACCGTCCTCTTGAATCACTCTATCTATTTAAAAAACCGCATCATCGTTGCGTAATTTTAAAGATTTCCGCTGTCTGTCTTTCCCTATGTATGCTTTGCACACCTAGGTATAGAAAGACAGCGGAAACACATACACAACGGACAGCGGACATGATTGGTGTTGAGTTTCGGAGATTATCGGTAGCATTAGTTATTCAAGTAAAGTTCTTAAATCCACAATAATTAAGATGCCTTAAACAAGAACACGGCAACAGAGTGGGTTATAGGTCAAGTATGGGTGGTTTGTCTACAAACATTTCATATCGCATTTGGCAGGAGTATAAAGTGCACCATTAAATAATTTCCCTCGAGTTTTACAAACGTAAATTCCTTACTCAATGATGCGCAATTATGGCAAGTTAATCGTATGCTTCATAAAGACATCTAAGATAAAGGTAAAGACGTGGTGTGTTTTTTTAGCTTTCTGCTTTATGTACTTACACAGAAAACTAAAAAAAAAACACTACAAAGAGGTTGCTGGGAGGCTGCTATAGGAACATGACATTATAATTATTACTAAGACTAATAAAAATTTTCTTCCATCCATCAATCCTTCTGTATGTCTTACTCGTTCTTAGTCTCCAAGATAGTTTTTGGATCCCATTTCCAATCTCAACAGTTCTCATATTGATGAAATTGAGTCAATGTTTCAAAAGGACAAAAACGAGAAAAATTAGTTTTCTTAATATTTATGTTAAGAAAATCCCCATAGATAGATAACATATTTATTTGACCCAATCGTGCGCTAGGATGGCATTAAAATTATGCAAAATTCTACAAAATTGCGTTTAGGATTAACCTACCTGTCACCATAGTTATTACTAAGCATATTGGAGCTCAATTTTACTTAAAAGTAAAAAGGTTTTATATTACCAGACTTGTTTTTAACCAACGAAAAACAAATGAGAAGCAGGTGCTGTGCTCGGATTCTTTAATGTATTTTCTTCGATTTCTTCGTTAATTATAGACCGATTTGGAGAAATATTTTGTTATTATATTATGGAGAACGATCTCGAGGTGGCCCCATAAAAAATCGCCTATATGTCCCGATGGTTTTCGTTTTTAAAATAATCAAATTATATACCTAAAAGTACGCACATAATGGTGTACTCCAGGTATGCTGAACTCTGTAAATTTCCTCGTTAATTACCTCACACTTAACACCAGCACATATTTACAAAGCGAACTAGTACACACGCACTAAACTTTAGTGCAGGCGCACTTAGCACTTTGGATATACATATGTATTCAGTTCATATTCAATCGTAGAGCCAATACATTAAGACAATGAACGCTTATTGCCTACTATTAACGCCGTCGGTCCTCTGAATCTAACCTTGATTTCCTGACATAGTTTCCTGTATAAACGGCCAGGAGGCCATGGTGGTGTTCTTACGTCATTCCTGACTGAAGCTTTCAGGGCAAAAGTATAAGGAAATAGTGTTGGATATGTTTTACATCATCATGGCTTGGCTCAGAGTAGTAGACTTTGTTTTATTAGGTTAGTAAGTTTTCATTTTGTGTTTTATTATTATTATTTTTTAATTTCCCTAAGTTATATTATCTATTTTATTTTATTCTATTTGATTTTATGTGTGATTTATTTTGTGACATTTATTTTTAATTTTGTATGTTGTTATTTTTATTTTTGTATATGGATTGTGAATCTGACAATAAATGAGTTAATAATAATATGGGACTTTCAGAGGTTGGTTTCTCGATGGTATAGAGACGTCATCGAGACTTTTAATATTTTATGGTGTTGGCAAATTTCCATTGATAGAAACAACAAGTGCGAAGCCGCGGGCAGGAACTAGTGGTCAACAAATGATATATCATATCATTATCCTGAAAAAGGCACGGGAAGTCGCGGGAAGAAGCAAGAATAGCGCTACGTCTTGTACTTGACGTAATAAGCAACGACCGTTTCCCAGACTAAAGTTGTATACAATCTAGCGTTCGATATTGCTTTATGGGCACGGTGTGTCGAGGAAAGTTGATTTGATTACAAGTCATTTTACTCAAAATAGCGCCAACACGTTCTTCTATATCGGGTGTTTAGCGACTGAGATTTTAGAGATTTTGGGGAGTCATGGGCTACATTTCACCGGCAGACTCAATGTCTTAAGTGTCACGGTTGCTGAAATATGATTTTTTTATATATAAGTGTTGTTGGAAATCACTTAAAATCCCGCCTTAAATCGTCATAATAAAAAAAAAATGCTGGAAAATTAACAAAGCATTATCTAGCCCCATGGTAAGCAGAGCTTGTGTTATGGGTACTATATAACTGATATACATAATACAATACATTACATAGATAAATATTTTTTATTATACATAGAAAACGACCAGAACACCCGGAACAAATATCTGCAGATCGTACACACAATTGTTCCGAGGCGGAAATTGAACCCGCAACCTCCGTCGCAGGCGGAGCTTCGCCCACCGCGCCACATCGGTCGTCAATGTTTTTATATAGGCAATATTAAAGTTGCAGCATTAACCCCGAGAGGTGGGCTAATGCTGCAACACCCTGGGTCCCGGAAGGAAGCCGCGGGCTAGGTCGGCCAAGAAAGCGCTGCTGGCGAGACGACCTTAACGCCTTCCTCGGAAATTGGTGGGAGATCGCACGTGACCGCACTGAGTGGAAAGATTTGGGGGAGGCCTTTGCCCAGCAGTGGGACGAAACAGGTTAAATAAAAAATATATACAGTGGTGGTCATATAATTAGAAACACTGAAAGTTTGAAGTCCATGTCATCCATTCTTGAAAAATTTATAAATTCAATTTTTTATAATCATGCAACAATATAGCCACATCTAAATTTCATCATAAAAAGCATACATATTTAGCTTATTTTCTGTTACGGGCCTCTTGGACGCCTAATTAGAAACACTTTAGAAAAACATCCACGGCACATTCCATTTTTGAAATTGAAAAAATAAAACTTCTTTCTTAGCTATTTTCATCGTTTTGGCGGCAATTGACCATCAAATTGAAAATCCGTTTACAATTTTTTGTTCAAAATGGGCAAAAATAAAAGTTGTGACGCGTCAATTAGGCAAATAATTGTTAATTTGCACATCGACCAAGAATGGACGTACAGGAGAATAGCTAATCATTTAAAATGTTCGGTAAAGAAAGTTTTCAAATGCTATTGACCATTACAAAAGACACGGAACTATTGAAAATATTCCTAGAAAGGCTCGACCGAGGAAAACTTCGCCCAGAGAAGATAAGCTAATCGTACGTATTGCTAAGAAAGACCCGTTTAAAGGCTCCAACCAGATTAAAAATGAAGTTTTTTCGCCTGATGACGCTAGAAATTTCTCGTCAAGACTAGTACGTCGTAGATTAGTGGAATCAAAATTGTTTGGGAGGGTTTCTCGAAAGGTGCCGCTTCTTACCAAGAAACATCGAGAGAAGCGATTTTATTATTCGCTAAAAAGTATGTCAATTGGACGGTCCGAGATTGGAAAAAAGTCTTATTCTCAGATGAAACTAAAATAAACATGGTAAATTCAGACGGAAAGCGCTACGTTAGACATCCAATGAACCATGCTTTTAATTATAAATACACTAGAAGCATAGTCAAGCACTGAGGCGGCAATATCAAGGTATGGGGATGTTTTTCTGGATGTGGAGTTGGACCCGTTCGTAAGATTGAAGGTACAATGGATCAACTGCAGTACAAAAATATCTTAGAAGAGACAATGATTCCCTACTTTGACGACAATTTTCCTGTAACCTGGATCTTTCAGCATGATAATGACCCTAAACACACTGCCAACAGTGTAAAATATTTTCTTAGGGAACAGCGTATTTTCGTCTTAGACTGGCCTGCAAATAGCCCTGATTTAAATCCCATAGAAAATCTGTGGCATGTCGTAAAAAAGAAAGTCTCAAACAAACGTAACTCCAGTCACAACGAACTCTACGAAGCTTTTGTAGAAGCATAATTCAATCCCCCTAGAAAAATGTATGAAATTGCTTGAATCAATGCCACGTCGTTGTAGAGCTGTGATTGATAATAAAGGATACGCAACAAAATATTAATTATAAGTTTTAGTAGCCTATACACAGTATCTATTACCTAAATTATATAATTCTAAATAATTAAACCTATTAAATATGATGTATCTTTTATTTTTTTGTATTGTTTCTAATTTTGTCCATTACTGTTGGTACTTTAAAACTCATTTAGTTGTTTGTATGAAATGTAATATTGAATCTGTACTTGTTCAGTTGGTATTTTGTTTTTTTTTTAAAATAAATGATTAGTTATTGAACATATTTTATGCTATTTGTGGTTTCATTTCCAAATAAAAAGTATTAAGGTCAAATATCTTGTATAATGTTAAGTTCCGTGGGTAGTGTTTCTAATTATATGTCCACCACTGTATATATATATTAAAGTTTAGTATTATACATAAACCAATAATTATTTATGTTAGTTATCAGTAATGCGTAGAAAGTCAGTGACACGGTACGAGCGGGCACAATGCATTTACAATCAAGCTACGACTGCAGTATGCCATTCAATTCAAAAACAAGTCTACTTCTAGACTACAATATCGATTGTAATGCTAATGAAAGTGTAACAATACGAATGTTATTAAAATGTTTAGGCATGAGTACATTTAAATTTAAACAAGTGTTTCCTGAAAATTCTGCACGCTCAGTTAGTTTTTTAGGGCTCCGTACCCAAAGGGTAAAACGGGACCCCATTACCAAGACTCCGCTGTCCGTCCGTCTGTCACCAGGCAGCAGGTATCTCATGAACCATGATAGCTAGACAGTATGAAATTTTTACAGATGATCGCCGCTACAACAGCAATTACTAAAAAAACAGAATAAAATAAATATTTAAGGGGGCTACCATACAACACGTGATTTTTTCGTTTGTTTTTATAGATAACTAGCGGCCCGTCCCGGCTTCGACCGGGTCATTTAATTCAGGCAATTTTTTAAATTTTTCTCTTTTTTCTCTCCGTAAGAACCATCCTCGTACTTCAATCATCATCAGCCTATATGAGACCACTGCTGGACATAGGCCTTCTCCAGTGAGCGCTCTGTCTTCAGCTTGACGCATCCAGCATCTAGCTGCAGTCTTTAGCAGGTCGTCATCTCACCTGGTCGGAGGGCGTCCTACACTACGTTTACCGAGTCGTGGTCTCCACTCAAGAACACAACAAACAGACAATAATCAAGTAATATTTATTTCCAGCTATGTGCCTTATCGAAGAAGCTGGACATGACAGAGCGGCAGGTGGAGCGATGGTGGCGCCACCGACGCAGCCAGGACAAGCCGTCCACGCTGGTGAAGTTCTGCGAGAACATGTGGAGATGCACCTTCTACCTGTTCAACTTCTGTTACGGCTTGTACATACTGTGGGACAAGGCGTGGTTGTGGAACGGCGATATGTGTTACGTCGGGTATCCTCATCAGGTAAGTTACCCTATAGATGATATAAGTAAACACTGTGTTTGTATGAGAATAAAGTTCTTTAAACGTAAAAACACATGTGAACCTGACTGTTCTTCAAAATATTATATTAGTAAACTCGGCAAAGGTAATAGAAGCGGGGCAATGAAACTCGACGTAAAGGGAATAGAAACGGGTCTGAAATCGTAGTCGACATAGGGGTACTAGAAGCGAGACAAGGTTTTCGGCTCTACGTAACAGGACTCAACATGGAACAAATCAATCAATTCTTCAAGTAATCCTTCATTCAAACTCGTCATAATGACGTCCGATGTGGCGTGGTGGGCGAAGGTCCGCCTGCGACGCAGGAGGTTGCGGCTTCGGAACAATTGTGCGTACGATCTGTAGATATTTGTTCCGGGTGTTCTGGTCGTTTTCTATGTATAATAAAAAATATATATCTATGTAATACATATACTGTATTATGTATATCAGTTATCTAGTACCCATAACACAAGCTCTGCTTACCATGGGGCTAGATAATTCTGTGTGACTTGTCCAGCATTATTTATTTATTTATTATTTATAAGTGCCTCGCGCATTCCGTCAATACATTATCGAGTTCGGTAGGCTTCATCGTCATACCGTACGTTACGTACGGAATCGTAAAAAGAACTGAAGACCGCTTTGGTACACTTCGCTGGTAACCTCTCCGGTAGACCGTAGCGTGTATGGCTTATCTTTCATGGTAACCTGGTTCTTTATTTTTACAAAACTAACCCGAGCTTAGTGGAAGAAGGGGAGGGAGGCCATTGCTCTGCAGTGGGTCACTCCGGGCTAATATAATAATAATAACCCTAGAGGGTGTGCAATATTTTTTGGAAATTTGCATGAAAAAAAAATCCGTTGTGTGCACATTAAGTTATATATTTTATTTTTATTTGGGAAACATAAAGTTTATATTTTGGTAACAATAGATTCACATACTTAGAGCTACGAGTAATAAAGCTAACTGTAAATGACTTTCCATTCCAGGGTCTAACAAACGATATCTGGTGGTACTACATGATATCCTCAGCTTTCTACTGGGCACTCACTTTCTCCCAGTTCTGGGATGTACGTCGTAAGGACTTCTTGCAAATGTTCGTCCACCACATCGCTACGATCGCCCTTCTATCTTTCAGCTGGGTCTGCAATCTCTATAGGTAAGTTTGAGTTGGATGTACTTAGTTGGATACACATGTACTGAGCTTAGCTTAAAGCCTGTTATATTATGGATATTTAGCTATACAATCTATTGTAGTTTGACGAGTTCATTGTGAATGTGAGAGGGTTAACAACGAACCCATGCACATATATATAAATAATAAATAATACTGGAAAATCCACTCAGCATCATCTAGCACCAAGCTAAGCAGAGCTTGTGTTATAGCTACTAGATGACTGATAAGTACGTATATCAGTTATACGAAGTTGCCCTTGGTGTCCACCAAACTCTTTTTTCGCATCTCTACCTAAACATTACAAAATACAACTATTTCACAGGCATTATAAAAAAAGCTTACAATATGTATCACAAAATCCCCAATAAAATATTTGATATATCCTTTGCTCAGCGTAATTATAAGACAAAATGTGTGGCGGCGCTAGTGTGCTTCGAGGTGCCGCATTAATTAATATAATTAACAGAGTTCTTGTTTGAACCTTTTTTTCCCTACCAGTGCCGTATAATGCTGTCTCTCTTTACCCTTTCAGGATCGGGACTCTAGTCTTACTACTCCACGACTGTGCTGATATATTCCTCGACGCTGCGAAGGCTGCGAAATACGCTGCGTATCAGAGGCTGTGTGATTGTATCTTCGCTGTGTTTACTGTGCTCTGGATTGTTACAAGGCTTGGATATTACCCCTTCTATATCTTATGGAGGTGAGTTTAGCACAAAGCCGTGTAGGATCGAGATACTATTCCATGGCTTTGTAGATGTATTCCTCGACGCTGCGAAAGCTGCGATATACGCTGCGTATCAGAGGCTGTGTGATTGTATCTTCGCTGTGTTTACTGTACTCTGGATTGTTATAAGGCTTGGATATTACCCCTTCTATATCTTATGGAGGTGAGTTTAGCACAAAGCCGTGTAGGATCGAGATACTATTCCATGGCTTTGTAGACGTATTCCTCGACGCTGCGAAAGCTGCGATATACGCTGCGTATCAGAGGCTGTGTGATTGTATCTTCGCTGTGTTTACTGTACTCTGGATTGTTACAAGGCTTGGATATTACCCCTTCTATATCTTATGGAGGTGAGTTTAGCACAAAGCCGTGTAGGATCGAGATACTATTCCATGGCTTTGTAGACGTATTCCTCGACGCTGCGAAAGCTGCGATATACGCTGCGTATCAGAGGCTGTGTGATTGTATCTTCGCTGTGTTTACTGTGCTCTGGATTGTTACAAGGCTTGGATATTACCCCTTCTATATCTTATGGAGGTGAGTTTAGTTCTCTACTAGTGATCAAGACAGTTATACTTCATAACAGTAAATATAGATATAGGTACTATTTAGTAACCTACTCCTCGACACTGTGAACGCTTAGTATTCTATAAGTTGGCAGTTTAAATTAATTTTCAGGAGTTGGTTGTTATTTCTGTGAATATTTCTAATATTATGATTTTGGAGTTTAACCTCATATTTGAATGCACATTTCAGTGCTAGGCATAGGTGCAGTCCAGATCTGCGACAACCTTCACTACATAGTGTAAAACAAAGTCGCTTTCCCGCTGTCTGTCTGTCCCTATGTATGCTTAGACCTTTAAAACTACGCAACGGATGTTGATGCTGCTTTTTTTAAATAGATAGAGTGATTCAAGAGGAAGGTTTATATGTATATAATACATGCATTTGCACCTGAATGCGAAGCCCGGTCGCTACTGTCGCTAGTAATACTTTAAATTTGTTTCACAGCACGCTAATCCGGGCACCGAGCATCTTGCCGATGTTCCCTGCGTACTACATCTTCAACTTCCTGCTGTGCCTGCTGCAGGCGCTGCACCTGCTGTGGACCTGGCTCATCCTGCAGGTCGCCTACAAGACCATCAGTGCGGGCAAGGTGACAATTACTAATATTAATATGTACTTGGTTCTAAGCGAAAGACTGCGGGCAGATGTTGGCGGCGAGCTGAAGTCAGGGTGCTATGGTCCATAGCATATATCCAACAGTGGAATAATAAAGGCTATTCTATTCTATGATGATGACTTGGTCCTCATATGGATCCTTGATCCTCCTCGGGACATAGACGGGCCTATGGCGCAACGGGCAAAGTAGGTTGCGGTTTCGTGTCCCCCCATCACATCTACATTATGTAATTTACTGATACAATTAAATTATAGAAACAAAGTGGAACTTATAAATTAATATTTATAATTTATAATTTTTATAATTTTTATAATTTTATAATTTATATTTATATTTATATTTTTTTATATTTTATTTTTATAAACGCGGGACAATTCACACAGCATTATTTAGCCCCATGGTAAGCAGAGCTTGTGTTATGGGTACTAGATAACTGATATACATAATACAATACATTACATAGATAGATATTTTTTATTATTATAGAAAACGACCAGAACACCCGGAACAAATATCTGCAGATCGTACACACAATTGTTCCGAGGCGGGAATCGAACCCGCAACCTCCTGCGTTGCAGGCGGACCTTAGCCCACCGCGCCACATCGGTCGTCAAATTTTCAAATTTTTTATGAAACATTGACCTTACTGCAGATTGCAGATTTTATATTATTTGATTGTGACTTTCTTTATAATAAATATTTATTGTTTTAAGTTTATTATCGTGTTTAGGTCGCAACCTTTCTACCTCGAGGCACACTAGCGCCACCTATTTTATCTTATTATTGCGTGGAACAAAGGAATTATCAAACATTTTATCCACATTTTTTTATACCTATTTGTAAGCTTTTTAATGCCTCTAAAATAATTTGATTTAGTAAAGATTAGGTAGCGATTCGAAAATAGAGTTTGGTGGCCAACGCAAGGGCAACTTCGTATCTATTCGTAAACTTAATGAAATAAAATTAGTACAGAGACAATACAAAAAAGGTTATAAATAAGGTATCGCAAAAGCTCAATGATTTTTTTTATATTTCCTTTGTTCAACGGAATAATAAGATTAAAAAAAACATGCGACGCAATGAAATGAAAAGTTTTTTATTTCTTTAGGCTTACAAATAAGCACTTAGACAGGTCGATCTTTGGGGACAGTCTTTGGGGACTTCCGATAGAAGTGAAAAAAATAAATAAAATCTCTTTATTTCGGATATCCATGGATCCATATTTGTAAGTATTAGTAAACACACAAAAATATAATTATAGAGGGTTAGTAGAATCTTAAATTCAATTATAATATAATTAATTAAGTTATAATATAACATAAGCATGCCCCTTTCCCAGAGTGATCCCTATAAAACTAAGTTATTATTATATATATTATTTATTCTGGGAAGTGTGCGATGACGATGACGAGAGTTAAACGCCTTTTATTAACCCTAAAACCCTACTAATATTATAAACGCGAAAGTTTGTAAGTATGGATGGATGTTTGTTACTCTTTCACGCAAAAACTACTGAATGAATTTTGATGAAACTTTACAATAATATAGCTTATATATCAGAATATCACATAGGCTACAATTTATAAAGATATATTGTATATTATCCAAAATATCTATCACCACGCGGGTGAAACCGCGGGGCGCAGCTAGTATATACATATATACATATATATATATATATACACAGTTAGGAAAGCGTTCGGTGACGATGGCGCGAGTTCCATGTTTTTTTTTTTTTCCAAATAGTGCTCAACGCGCCTAAAGAAGTTTTCACTTCAATATGTCCCCCTAGTGTGCCTCTTATGATGAGGTATCTGTGTAGGTATGTATTTTAATTGAACGGTGAAGTTGTTAATTGAACGGTGACGTTGGTAATTGAACGATGACGATGTTAATTGAACGGTGACGTTGTTAATTGAACGGTGACGTTGGTTTCAGATGGAGGGTGACATCAGGAGTTCGAGTTCCGAGATGAGTGATAGCTCGCATCAATCCAACAACGGGACGCCTAATCGGATGAATAATAAAAAGTAAGTCAGCTGATTTACTTTCTAATAGCTGAGGCCTCTATTTCATAATTCCAACAACATATAAATAATTATAAATAATGAAGAACAATCCACACAGCATCATCTAACCCCAAGCTAAGCAGAGCTTGTATGCATTGTATTAAATATATCAGTCATATATTTAATACAATGCGTAACATAGATATATATTTTTTTTTTATTATACATAGATAATGCTCAGATAGACCGGTGCACATATCTGCAGACCGTTCCAAATATTTGTCCTAAGCTAGGCATCGAACTCGCAAACTCCTGCGTCGCAGGCGAACCTTCGCCCGCCGTGCCAAAGAGGTCGTCAAAGATTCAAAGCAATAGGCTACGTTTGTATAGATAATTTTGGAAAGCTGGCGCGATTGTCTCTTGTTTTTTCATAAAATTATCCACGCTGACGTCACAAACCCAAGCCTCCAGTGTACTAAAACAAAAGGGGATCGGGCCAGTTTAAAAAAGCTATAGTCCTGCATCAAACTTTCAGAAGCTAATTCTTAAACGTCTCTGGTTGTTATAGGGCCACATAGGGGTTGGCGCGGCGCCCGGCGCTCCGCCGCAGGTCACGGTCGCGCGTCAGGTCAGCTAACCACCCTCCTTGACTTACACTTTGACACTGACGTCTGTCGTGTCTTGACAGCTGTCAGAAGTGACGCTTGTGAACTTTGTGACGTTGTGAGGATGTTGAGACATCGATGATTGATATCTTGTGTAAATTAACTATAGGTACTGCATACTTTAGCGAAATGAGAGACGGTTTGTTACAAACGTTTGACATTGACGGCGGGGGCAGCGATAGCAGGGGCCCAGTAGAGATCAAAAATAATTAATTAATTTGTTCCAATTTATGCTAGTTCATGGTCCAGAAATCGACCCCCGCTTACTTAATCGCAAAAAGATAACGAAATTGTAAAGAAAAATATCGCGGCTGTCTCCGCTCGCAGACATCATATTCACCTTCTGATTGTCTCTCTTGTTTGAGGTCAGTATGCAAAAAACTACAACAAAATTACCACAACCGAAAATCTTCGTGGCTGGCTCCACTGATAATAATTTATTAGTCCTTCTGGGTATGGACCAATGCTCGACCCTCGTTTAAGGTCACTTTGCCCGTTATCGAGAAAAAATAAAAAAGATTTTTTCGCGGTTTTACATGTTATCTTACATGTTTAAGGTCACTTAGCCCATTACCGAGAAAAAAATATAAAAACGATTTTTTCACGGATTGACATAATGTTTCTTTTTAGCCCCGAGCTCGATCCATTAAAGATCACCTTACCTACCATCAATAGCACCAAAACTAGCAAAACACAAAATGTTCGAGGCTCGCTCCGCTCTACGATAACGTTTTGTCGTTTTCGGTAGTCTTCACTTCACTCACCTACAATTCAATCTTTTCCATTCTCCATAATATGAACTTGCCTCCCCCCTGAGTCATCAGATGTCAGAAGAAAGCTTGTGAACTGTGTGATGTTGTCTGGTTTCGTGTAACTTATTATATTATAGATATTTGCAAATGCCTAAATGAGAGCTAGATTTTTACACTCGTTACCTTCGTCTGTATCAGTTTAAGACTTTGGAGTGTAGTTTTTCCTCTTTCGTATAAGTATAAAATATATGAAAATATGGAGACTTAAGGGTCTGGCGACCCTCGCTTGCGAAAATCGCTCCGCATATCGCTATCCCTGTTTAACCCTTGCGCCGCGCCACATCCGTGCGCGATAGCAATATTAGCCGTTCAAAATTTGGTTTGTTCCGTAATACCAAAAATTATGACTGATAACTTTTTGTATTCTTCACAAAGTATTGTTATTCTGTAACTAGACAATATAAGCTATGTTCCTTAATAAATAAAACGTAAGATATTGATGTTTTTAATACGAAACAAATAGCAAGAAAACATGTCCATTTTCGCATAAAAATGTGCAAAATGAGATTGGCTTTCATTTCATTTTAGGTAAGTATTTTGAAAAAAAAAACTATTTGGGAACCTAGATAAATACTATTTTAATACAAATAATCCAATATTATAGTGGAAATATGCTTGAATTAGAAATAATTTTGGTATTACGTTTGTATGGAGAATTCGTCCCTCCGGAGGCCCCTTAACGCGAATTTCCGTTTGAAATCCTTATTCGAGAGGCTATATCAACTATATTTAGTATTTATCATATCCTAGGTATAATTATATTTATCGATATACCTCGATAGATCGTTGCAATACTTTGTGGTGCCATCTCTTAACGTTACTTAAAATTTTACAAGTTAAGGACCTTACCTACTAAAGTAACTTATCACTTCTACCTTTCTTCTACTACCTTTTGCCTTTTTAAGATACATATTTCTAATTCTAACTTATATTCATTCCTATAATTTAAGAGATATATGGGTGATCCTTATATATAAGCGTTTTTTACATAAAATATTTTGAAATAGCTATTATATATATATACTCAAATTTGCTACCTCGAGTTAGGAATTTGATTATTAAATGCCAGTTAATAACTAATTGGTAAATAATGTATTGATTTGAAATCTCCATGAAAAAAACAAACGAATTTGGCTTGCTGCTAATCTTTTTGTTTTAACTCATAGAAATCGAAATATTATCATTCAAGTTTCTATGGTTTCACCCATAATTAATAAGATTTTTAATAAGGCTACTAAAAAGTACTTCAACCGGCAAGGACCTACTTACCTACATAAACTAACCTCAAAATACCCTTAAGGGGTCGTTTACTTATATCATAGAATAATGCACATTGCATTTTAATAATGTACAGTGTTCACATAGATTTATATTGAGTGGAAATATCGCTAGATAATATTAATATTAATTTGTAAATGCTTCTTATAAATATGAATAAACTTATGATTCACTTGAAAATACCCTACGTACTTGAAAGTTAAATAAAATAAATAAGCAGAGCTTGTGTTATGTGTAATAGATAACTGATATACATAATACAATACATTACATAGATAGATATTTTTTATAATACATAGAAAACGACCAGAACACTCGGAACAAATATCTGCAGATCGTACAAACAATTGTTCCGAGGCGGGAATCGAACAACCTCCCGCAACCTCCTGCGTCGCAGGCGGACCTTCGCCCACCGCGCCACATCAGTCATCGGAGTTGAAAGTACATTGGTGCTAATAAGTTTTGTTGAATATTCTACCTTCTATTTTATACATAGTCATTATGCAAGTGTTTTTTTTTTATTTGCTTTGGGTGGCTTTGGCATCACGGCAGCCATGATAGGCATGATAGGCTATTGTGATCGCCACTTATAAGTTCAGCCCCGAAACCGTAGCGTTCATAGTTCGCCACTAACTATGCAAGAGTTATAAAAATTATTAATTTTCTGCCAAATGTGTATCAAATTGTTATGTAGCTACTTAATTTTTTTATTTAGTTGATGACGTTTTTTGATGATAATATAGTTTCTAAGGATATCGAAGCATATGATTTTCTTCGCAAGAATTTTCTTGATTCTTGGCTTGATAAATATAACTAAACAATTCGTTGTTATGCCAAATTTAACCACACGGTCTTATTTACTCGCCATATGTGTTATTATTATTATTTTTTAAAATACCGAGGTCTGATTGCTTAAGCTTTATAAAAGCTTGCCTGTAATGTGACTTAAATTTTAATTATTAGGCTGTGTTAGATACATATCTAATGTCAACCTTATTCATTATCAAGGTGAAACAAAATTTGTGCGTAAATTTCTTATGATACTCGTAAATACATATCCCTCACATGAAAATTTATGTAATTACAAATACCACTAGACAATACTTACCATAGTCTTGGTTTATCGTCTTACATTAAAAACAGTGTAAGATTCAGCTGTAACGGTATTGACTTTAAGTTGAAAGGAAAGTATGTACTACCTAATAGCAGCCACACACAGAAACCGTGGCCGGCCCGGAGGCGAAAGCGTGCGGGTTGTTTCATACAAATTTCCGTACACCACCGCGCCGCCACCGGCCGGCGGCGGTGAATGTGTAGTCTTTCATATAATTTTTTATGATACCACCCGCACGCCTTCGTCTCCTCACAGAAACCGTGGCCGGGCCACGGTTTCTGTGTGTGGCGGTTATTAATATTAACACTTTGACAGCGGATCACGTACTACGCACGTGACGCTTATTTTATCCTAGTTAGCCGCATATATAATTAGCGTACCATTCTGGGCACGCCGGCACTTTTTGACCATTTTGTTACCTACTTTTATAGAAAAACGCAGTACGTGATCAGCGTCTCTAACAAAAAAAACTGTCACGGACAGGGGATCGGCTGTCAGAGATTGGAAATAAATAAAATGCATGGCTGTCAAAGTGTTAAAAAAATTGCTAAAATAATTTCTGTGCCCTCATAATTTGGTTACACCTTGTTCAAATTGTGCTAGATTGTTATCCAAAGTGTTCTTATGTTCCTTGTTATTCTTATGATCAAAGTAATTGTATAATGCGCCTTATTTCTATATCCTAGTAGAGTAGACATAAATATAAGATAATATTATTACATATCCATCCAATGTGATTTTTATAACGTTGACTTTTACACTGCATTGTTATTAATTCAGTTATTATCGTGTCTTCGTTATCTGATCTAATCTATATGTATAAAACATATATAAAACCGAAACCTTAGTCATTATTATAAGTATTAATACAACGGGTATTTGTCGCTTTTATTTGCCTACGTTTCAACAGGTTTACACACTGTCGTAAGTGAGGGTAGTTGCAAATAAACTTGCCCCCGCTTCTCTGAGGCGGTAACTCCAGTACTCCATAGTCATCCCGTGACCACGACAGTGTGTAAACCTGTCGAAACGTCGGGAAAAATAGGTAAATAAACGCGATAAATACTCGTCGTATTAATAATTATAATAATGTGTTCAGATCGCGTAAGTTTAAAAATATTTACCTTACTCATACTTACTTATAAAACATACGAATAAAAAAATATAAGCAAAAAATATAACTTGGCTAGAAATAGTTAATTCGTTTGGCTCCTTGCTTTACATTATCCAACTATAAATAAGGTAGTTTTATTTGGGACCACATACGAAATGTTAGGTATGTACTTACCTCGAAATCTCGCTGTGATTCTGTTAAAAAGTGTAAAAAATTACTCAGATATATACACTTCGCGGTTGTTTCTTTTAATATATAATTTGTTTATCTATGTTTAAATATGTACTTAGTGCCTGAATATGCCTGTTATACAATATTATATAAGTCAATTAAGATATATATTAAATATTATTTTCTCCTAGAGATAAGTGCTTACAGGTGCTAAGACGTAAGCCTTAAGTAACATCACTTAAGTATATTGATAGATAAGTGCTTACAGGTGCTAAGACGTAAGCCTTAAGTAACATCACTTAAGTATATTGATAATAATAATTGAAGCGTGTCTAAATTGCAGTTTACAGCGATTTTTATCATTTTGCGACCTTATTAATTAGTAAAATGTTAAGTTTCGACTATGCATATCAAAATATTTTATCAATTTTCTTAGAACAAAATAAGTTACTTTTGGAATATAATTACATAAGATGTTAATAAATTGCCAGTCACAGATATTTAATACCAACCTACAATCTAGGTACATTTTCTTTTTTTCATACCTCTGTGACGTCACTAATCCAGGGCCCTATTTCCATTAAATTTATCGCTTCACTAAAATAATGGTATTGTCCCAGAATTACGTTGACATTTTACCTTCGATGAAAAAAACTACAGATGGAGGGACGCGGGTAAAAAGTTTCAAGGTTGAAAAAAACTTTTTCACTGGTCACAAATCAATATAAGTCTCAATATGGTCACTTCGAATTTAGCCACTCAAAAGGTTTTTCAAATGCGGAGCAAATAATAATAGATGTGTGTAGTAACTGTAACCATTCTATCACCTCTCTCGCTCTCCGTTCAAATACCACTGCACGCACTATCTAGAGTTTCTTTCATCTATGGACAGTCCTATAATGACGCTCCAGTAGGTATACGAAAAACAAAAGGGAATCGCGCCTGATTTAAAAAAAAACCGTTAGTTATTTATTGATGAATATTTTCTTGTTCACCCATTTTAGCTGCTGCTACTAATTCTTATGAATTATAATTAATGAAATGTATGAAAAGTCCGTTAGACTGTCACACAATTTTTAAGATAATTCCTTAATCTCAACCATATCACCTCATCTAAATATCTGTAATTTAATTATTATTTAATCTTTTTAATCAACACACAACAATAGTTTTGCAGGTAAAAATAATTATGTAAAATAATATTTGCAATACGCATAACTTAAATGTTGTTTTTGTAATTTTTCATATTTTATTTGTGTTGTTCTCGAATTGTATGGACACACAAAAAGTTAAATAAGGTTGTAAGTAAGATTTGAACCCGGTACTGGCGAACGAGGAACGTAGGTTCGAATCTTACTAACACTGTCTTTTTGTCATATTTTGTTGTATTACTACATTCTAAGTATTCAATTAGCTTATAAAGCGACGTACAATGTGTTGCATTTAGTTAAATAAATATGTATTGATTTGTTATTTGACATGTCAAATTAATATAAGTTCTTATGAAACTGCTTCATATTTTTATAAACACGTTGGTTTGTAAAATATATAATTGATAAATTTACATTGTCTTGTTATTTTACTTTTAACTCCACTTATTGCTTACCAAAAAATATAACTTGAGTACCTTCTAAGGCTCAACTCACACCAAAAGAGCGTCGAAGCGCAGCGAAGCGGAGCGCAGGAGAATTCGAACGAGTCGAATTCGCCGGAATTCCCGCGGCGCCGCGGGCATCCGCGCGACTCGTTCCAGTTTCTCATGCGATAATAAGTTTTATTGTAATGAAAATAAAGTTAAAATTCATATGACACTGAAACTGCGCTGCGCTTCGACGCTCTTTTGGTGTGAGTTGAGCCTTAGAGTCAGCTCAAACTGAGACGCAGCCCGACGCGATGCAGCGCGGTCAGTTAATACAAAATATAACTTTAATAACTACGCAAAAAGATACAATATGGTGCAAGCGCGGCGCCCGCCGCGGGGAATTTTCGTACCTATTATGTTAATAAAATGTGTACCTTTTTGTAAAGTTAATAAAGTTATATTTACACTTGGTGACAAAACTCCATCAATAAATAAAGATATAAAAAAAAAAGTTATATTTTGAAACAAAGTGCGCGCAGCGTGTCGTCGCATCGCGTCGTCGCGTCTCCATGAGCGTGAGCAGACCCTTAGTGTGTAGGTGCAATCATTTTTTTTGTAAAATGTCCCACGGAAAGGATTTAGGTACCAGGTACCTAGGTGGTGTAATCAAAATCACCCCCTTTCGGCTTAATACACCCTTTCCGTGGCACCCTATAGGTAGGTATGAACCTTTAAGCGACCTTTACCGACGTTACGTACCATGAAATTTATTAGTTACCCAGATTTATATCTGAGATCTAAAGAAATCTTGGTAAGTGTAATTCATTACTTTAATTATTAAAAAAGTAATTAATGTGTCTCGGGTTAATTAAAAATAAAGTTAATTTTATAATTCAGATATTTTTGTAGTTGGTTCATTCAGATTTCAGGCACAATGGTGCTAAGCTGTTTCTGGTCGGAATATTTCTGGTTACCAGAGAATATCACCTGGGCTGATATCAGGAATGGCGAAGGAATGGTTGTGTACGCGGAACCTAAGGATTTCTGGGTGCAGATACCTTTGGTGGTGTTCGTATTGACTATGCGGTTCTTAAGCGAGCGGTATGTAGCTTGGTTATTAATTATCTGGTATTTATAGTGTATTATAATATTATTATTCAAATTAGAACCAGTATTTACAACTGAAACAATTGATGTAACTGCAGACTGTTGTAAACAATACAGGTAGCCTTGAGATCTCATTTAGTATTGTGTTCGCAAAGTTAATTTTTTTCGTTTTTGGCTAAAATGTGCTGTTCTGATTAAAAACTCAGTTATCGGGGCAGGGCCAGAACGATGTAAGAATTAATGTCCAGTTAGTAAAGGAAGGAGAAAGGGGAGGCGTTTGCCCAGCTGTGGGACAGCAACGGCTAACGAGTCTCGCTAAAAGTCGAGAACGGCTGGGCCGATTTTGGTTTTGAAATGTTTGTCGTAGTCCAGGGAAGGTTTAAACGGTGAGAAAATCATGGTAAAATTGCGCAGACATTTCCACGTGGGTGAAGCCGCGGGGCGCAGCTAGTAAGCAATAAATAAATGCGTAAGTATTATTTATTTTATACATGTTTGCCAAAAAATATTTGCTTGATATCCCAAAGGTTTTCAAATAACGCGGCGGCGGCGGCGCCAACAGCTACCTGCAGGTCATTGCAGGAAGGCTGGACACAGGCTCCCCCTTCATGCTGCACTGGACGAAAATTCATATTTTTTAATAATAATAAATCATTTATTTCGGACCATAGAAAAGTAACAGATCTTATTTAACTTATTCTACGGTCCATAGTAATATATACCTTAAAACTAGCATATATAAAATTATATAAAAACTAAACTAATAACACGCTTTTATGATAACGCCGACAGCGCAGCGTGTAGATGTCGTTATCAGGGTGTTAGCTGACGTCCGAACCGCTGCTGCTACGCTGCCGCCACCGCGGCTGCTGTCGTCTGAGGGTGTCTTGTTCGTTTTAGTGTATTTAATATTTTATGTGTGTTTTTTTATTCTGTGTATATTTTAAATGTGTCTCGCTATTACGGACTGTGTATGTTAGCTTTGTACAGTGTCTGAAATAAATGTTATTTGATTTCATTAATTAATTGCAGATACATTTTCAAGCCACTTGGCAGATATCTAAAGATAAGCGATTATAGAAGAAAAGCTCCGCCAAATGCTGAACTAGAAGTCGTTTATCGTCAATCAAATCATGGTGTGAGTAGTTTCTACTAATTTACTAATTCATCTTTAGCAGGAAACTACTTTGAAGCTCCAAAGTCCTTACTTCTGAGTTTATCTTCTTCATCATCATCTTCCCTGTACCGTATAGGTACACAGGTACCGTGGAGCTTGCAAACTTCGTTCGTTTTTCCATGGACGAATAAAAATGGTTTTTCAAAGTAAACCTGGAGGATTCGTTTTTCGTTCAGGAGATCTACTTTGAAAAACGAAGTTAACGGATAACGTCGGATCGTAAAATACGAAGGAGAATCCGATCTTTCGCTGACCTTACTTTGAAAATGATTCTAACATTTATTTCTTAAAGATCCGAAACGAAAGGTTTCAGTTAGTGATGCGCCCCAAGGCACTTAGTGGTAAGGTGGTCGATCCGTGCGATCGACGACATCCGTCATATTCGTTCGTTTTTCAAAGTACTAAGTAGAGAGGTTTGTGCCAATATTCTCTAAAACAAATGCCATGAATCAGTGTTCTATCCCTTGGATAAGCATAATTTTAGGTGCGATAGCATACATTTAAGCCTCGCCTCCCGACGAGTTCGCGCCGTTGACTTGTGTAGGTACACATATATAACAGGATATTTACCATGATTTGGTTAAGTTTCCCGTTTTATATCGAGTCTTCTAAGGTCCAAAAGAAATACAACACTTTGTCTTTTGATTTCAGAAATCAATCAACTTAAAACAGCTCTATACCCGTGAAAACGCGCGATGGTGGCGGCTCCGTACCAACCAACACAAGCCGACAACCCTCCACAAGTTCAGTGAGAGCATGTGGATGGGTTCCCACTACAGTTTGAACACACTGTTTGGGACATATATCACGTGGAACCAGGCTTGGGCGTGGGATGGGGAGCTCTACTTCCACGGGTATCCTCACCAAGTAAGTTTAAGTTTGCAAGTTACTCGTAAACCTTATCACACTGACCATTCGGGCCGTTTTTAATATTAACCTATACCCCATAGTATCTATTGTAGTTCTGCCGAACAACATCAATACCACAGTTTAGTTTCTGTTTGCAAACCGTTGCAAAATGCAACCATAGGTACTTCACATGATATCAATAGACTGCAATGCCAAAATTCCCATGCTGAGAATTATGGTAAATAATAGGTACCTATAATAGCTCAGTGCTGGACAAAGGCCTCCCCTAATGAGCGCCCTGTCTTCAGCTTGCCGCATCCAGCATCTGCCTGCAGTCTTTCGCTAGTCCTCAACCCACCTGGCCCACTCAAGAACAGTTGTTCTTCGCAATATATGGCCGGCCCAGACGTCAGCTTGCTAATTCTTTGATTTTACTTTCCAACATTTTTGCTTTCAGGGCATCACACCAGAACTCCGTTGGTACTACATGCTAGTTACCTCATTATACCTCTCGCTAACAATCACCCACGCTAGAGACGTGCGCCGCAAAGACTTCTACCCAATGTTCATCCACCACATTACCGTTCTAGCCATCACATTCCTTGCATGGTGTAGCCAGTGTTTTAGAATTGCTTGTGTATTGCTAACTTTATGCGATATGGTGGAAATTCTACTTGAGTTTGGGAAAGCGGCTAAGTATGCGAAGTTTGGGAGATTTGTGGACTGTTTGTTCGTTTTGTTTGTTTGTGGATGGGTGGGGACGAGGCTGGTGTTGCTGCCGGGTTTTGTTTTGCCTAGGTGAGTTTTTTTTATATTTTTTCTTATATGTTTGGCTCATATTCTGTGCAAAGGCGCACAATTTTTTATTTAATTTGCCTTTAGCATTTGAGTAGGTGCTAGATTTCACACTAATAATAAAAATATCAAAGTTGACCTTTCTTACGAATTCAAATGCTAAAAACTACTGAAACTTTGCATAGATCTAGTCGTAGACTTGGAACAACGTAAGGCAAGGGTTTTGTTATTAGGTATAGTGCGTCAGCCCTCGCAGGTTTTTGTTATTATAGTGCGTCCCTCGCACTCTGGGTGTTCTCTAAAACGACTTCGATTTGCGACTTGGTCGCTTGATTTGGTGGCTCAGTTTGTTAGACCGTCCCTGTACTGATTGGAAGGCGGGGTTCAAGTCTCGTCGAAATCGATTTTTTGTGATATTATTTAATTTCTTAACGTAAAAAAGCGATTTAAACCGAAAAATATATCGTGCAAATGCAAACCTGGATAATGTAATAGGTATCGCTGTCAATTCATAGGAATTGTCACTAATAATCTTAACTAGGTAACTAATATAAAACAGTGGTTTCAAGGTTTAGTTGTTGGTTGGTTCAAAGGTTGCCTGAAAGAAATCGCTCTTAGCGATAAGACCGCCCATTGTGCATCTGTATCTTTGTTTGAATGAATGAATGAACAATTATTGCACTTAAAATAGCATACTAACACCTTGCCGTTTGTTTATTATTTACTGTTTTTTTTGTGATATGCGATAAAGTGTATTTGTATTGTATTGTATTGTATTGTATTGTTTCTATGTATCTCTCTACAGAGCCATACAGCAGTGGAGCACGTCTCCTGTTATTTTGCTGATGAACCTGATGCTTGCGGTGGTATTCTCGCTGACCGTTATGTGGAGCTGGCTGATACTGCAGGTCCTGATTAAAGCTGTAAAAGATGGAAAGGTAAGGTGACTACCTATGACGACCGATGTGGCGCGGTGGGCGATGGTCCGCCTGCGACGCAGGAGGTTGCGGGTTCGATTCGCGCCTCAGAACAATTGTGTGTACAATCTGCAGATATTTGTTCCGGGTGTTTTCTATGTATAATGAAAAAATATCTATCTATGTAATGTATTGTATTATGTATATCAGTTATCTAGTACCCATAACACAAGCTTTGCTTACCATGGGGCTAGATAATGCTATGTGGATTGTCCAGCATTATTTATTTATGTTATTTACTGTTGTGTTATTTGTGTATTTTACTGTTACCTACCCAAGAGACTTAGGTATATTTGAATGCATGATTGTAAAAACACCCCTCAGACCAAATGCAAAAGTTTCGGGAAATCAATAAAAACTATCTGGTGTAAAAAAACTGTTCTAAAGACATTTATTTTTATATGTAATTAAATAAAGTAAAACAAAAGAGACCATATGTTAATTTTTTTATACATAAATTCCTATTATTTTTTTTTAATATTTTTTTGAAAAATTCGGATAAGGTGTGTTTTTACAGCCATCATGTACGAGGGGTGTTTTTACAATCATGCATTCATTTACTTACGTGTTTTGTATTTATAAGTCTCTTTACTAGGCTATTGTGGGTTGGTTGAAATGAAAGAGTCTTTGCAATATAACTGAGTATATTCAGTACACACGTAAATTAGGTACATTTACGACAATCTATGACATTTCTAGTACCTACTCAAACCTCAGTCGGTCCAGTAGACTTTGGATCCTTATAAGAAGCACGATCGATTGGCATCAACAAAGTTTTTGTGTAAAATGACCATTTTGTTGCTGACTGTACCTAATTTTTTTCCAAAATCTGTAAATGCAGTTCGGAATATCTCAAAAAATTATGAATAGCCTCCTAAAAGCGTTTTCCTGCAACTATAACGGTTAAGGACCTGCCCTTACTGTCCCGTCTCAAAAATTCACCCCGTATATATTACATATAAGGCTAATTGAACAAATTGTTTCAGGTCAAGAAAGATGTCAGAAGTTCTCAATCTGAAGATAGCGATGGCTGCATTTCTGACGACGTATCACACAAAAGAAGAAATCTTAATTTTCACAATGCTTCTAGACTAAGGGCTAGGCGACCTTTATCTGGCTGATATAGTTTAAGGAATTACTTAATCTATGGTTTAAGGCTTAAAATTCAAAATGTATTTTCCATTTTATAATTTTTTATTAACTTTTTCAATATTAGGTTGATACCAGTTGATACACCTACCATATATTGAGCAGTCCTAATTTACGGATCAGTCGCTCGTTGCAGTTCAAATTAACAATTAGAAATTAAATAGTGGTAACATCACATTTGAATTTTGAATTGCATCAAGGAATTTTTTATTACAACTTAAAAAAGAATTGCATTTACTGAAGTTTCAAGCAAACAAGAAGGTGTCAATGTCAAGTCAATCGGTCACACACACAACACACTCATTCATTCATTCACTGTGTCGTCGTTCCGTTCCGTTCGTTCTTCGTTCGGTCGGTTCGTGACTCAATTTTTTATGAATTTCGTTCGGGCTCGGGGGATCTTGCTTTCGCTTGGTTCGTGTGTTTCATTGATTGAAGAATTTTCTAAATTTCTAACTCAATTATTGCAAGACAAAACTGGTGTGTGAGAGAAATACAATGTTAAAACCGCTTCTTGATATATTTTGGAACGAAGAGGTGTGGCTGCCGGAGAATACAACATGGAAAGACTTAGCTCCAGGCCCCGACAAGGCTGTGAAATACACCGACCACACGCACGTTTTCTACCCTATACCGTTAGCATTGGTGTTTATGGTGGTGCGATGCCTACTAGAGAAGTAAGTATGAATTCAATTACTTACCGTCGTAGAACAATTCACCTGTGAAGGCCAAGCGATAACCTCTAACCTGTGATTACTTCTCTAAATGACTCTTCTCCAGGCTCTATGTCTGTTCTTATTTTGAAATTCCGGAGAAAAGTAAACAGAAACAACTGAATATCTATGCTTTTACGAATAGAATTTTATGGAACTGGCAGCATTAATTACGTTTTTAGAACAAAATCGTCCAGGTAACAATTTTAGCGGCATTTTTCCCTATAAGGCACTGCCTCTTCCTGTTTCCTGTTCGTTGATCACCATTGCATTTGAAATAAGCTATTATAACTGCTATTCTTCAAACAATACCTACCTCTCACAAACACATGCCCAATACTTCAGTAAACATAAAAATATGTAGGCCATTGCCACTATCCACCCACTTTATATTAGCTGCATACATATTTATGTAGGTAGATAATGTATATCTAAATTAGCTATTAATGTATGTTATATATGACTCACATGTCCAACGAACTTTTCTATATCCCCCTATCCTTTATTGTTAATGCTAGGAAAAGTAGGTAGAAGTTACAAGCAGAGATGTGGGCTGTAGTTAGTGAAACAAAGTGCAGAGCATCCACTGAACTAAATATTCTTGACATGTGCATAAAAGTTTACGTGGGCATGTCTTAAATAATTATCATAACCAGTATCTTATCAGTTTGTTTCAATTGAATACTTTAAGTCTTGCATAATTTTACTTTATTTATTTATTTATTTATTGTTAATAGACGAGCAGCTTCTAGCTGATGTGTCTATATCACACAGTGTTGAATTTATTTATTGAGTTACTTTTTTTAGTTTATTATTTTTCTCTCGTAACCAGTTGTCGTGATTAAATTTGTTTGAAAGAAAAAAAATCTAAAAACATATCTAAATTAATAATGATCTCGGTAAATCTTTTAGTATTACCCTTATCAATCCGGATCAATTATGTTAAAACATAATAACATTATTAAGCCTAAAGTCATTTAAAACGGGATATTAACCATGATTTGATTTTTTAATTATCTTGCATGCACCATGATCACGAAGTAACTGAACTTCAGTTACTCCGTGATCATGGCGCATGCAACTGTGCCGAAATATTGGATAACTCAAAAATCAAATCATGGTAAATATCCCGTTTTAAATGACTTTAGTGTTAATAACCATGATAGTTTCAAAAGTTTTATTATTAAGCCTGTCAGTTAGGGTATTTCTATCCTATGGGAACTGATTCACGGGATAAAAAGTAGTCTATGTTTTTCACTAGAACTTTGAATTACCTGTATGCAATTGTAAAAGTATTTCACCCTGATCCGTTCATTAGTTTTAGCTTGAAGAGGTAACAAACATCTAAACATCCATTATAAGTGAACCATGTGTTTTTATGAGAATAAAGTTCTCCAACTTCCATTTTTTCAACTTTCGCATATATACTACTAATATTATAAACGCGAAAGTTCGTAAGTATGGATGGATGGATGTTTGTTACTCTTTTACGTAAAAACTACTGAATGGATTTGAATGAAACTTTACAATAATATAGCTTAAACATCTGAATAACACATAGGCTACAATTTATAAAGATATATTGTATATTATCCAAAAAATCTATCACCACGCGGGTGAAACCGCGGGGCGCAGCTAGTACCTAATATAAGTATGATATATAATTCAATACCCATAACACAAACAGCTTAGCTCGGGGCAAGATGATGCTGTGTGGGTTGTCCAGCATTATTTATTTATTTACTAAAACTTACACCTAACATTTATAGTACGTAGAAATTCTACATCTACATGTATAATTTCTAATCTAAAGAAAAACAAAAATGTTACGATCATTGATAACATACATAGGTAGTGATAAGAGCCTGTTTATTTACTACATGTTTGATAGGTTGTTTAATAACCTGTTTTATAGCTTGGGCTTAGAGATTAATCGGGATAAATTTTGAGTATTATTTACTACTAGCTTTCGCCCGCGGCTTCGCTCGCGTGGTACCAGGATAAAAAGTAGTCTATATGTTATTCCAGTACACATACTATGTACGTTCCAAGTTTCATCATCGATCCGTTCAGGAGTTTTTACGTGAAAGAGTAACAAACATCCATCCATCCATACTTACAAACTTTCGCGTTTATATAATAATATTAGTAGGATTAGTAATGTAATAATCCGCGCTACTAACAATTATTAGTTAAGGAAGTTTATATATAATATCTTCCTATGCGAGTTGTTAGTTTGGATTACACATCCCCCATTCTAGACAAAATAAACAGTAGGTACTGAGTTGTAGTTATAGTACTGTAAGTAGTACTTTCTTTATAACCAACTTCAAAAAAAGAGGAGATTCTATGTTTGGCTGTATGTGGATAATGGTGGGTAGAGGTCCCTTTGGTGCCACATTCTCATTGTTGTTCCCTTTGGCCTCCAACTTGGTAGACAGGACCTTATATATAACACTGTCAACCATAACCAACTGCACCCAAAATGGATTAATTCACATAGAATTTTCTTAATTATCATATCAATCACCCACCGACTGAAAACTTTTTGTATTCTTCACAAAGTATTGTTATTCTGTAACTAGACAAAATAAGCTATGTTCCTTAATAAATAAAACGTAAGATATTGATGTTTTTAATACGAAACAATTAGCAAGAAAACTTGTCCATTTTCGCATAAAAATGTGCAAAATGAGATTGGCTTTCATTTCATTTTAGGTAAGTATTTTGAAAAAAAAAAGCTATTTGGGAACCTAGATAAATACTATTTTAATACAAATAATGCAATATTATAGTGGAAATATGCTTGAATTAGAAATAATTTTGGTATTACGTTTGTATGAAGAATTCGTCCCTCCGGAGGCCCCTTAAGGTGTGAATAACTGGTGTCTCTTCATTAGTAGTTACTAATGAAGAGACACCAGTTATTAAGGCAGTCACTGCCTATGCTATCATCTCGCTGACAGCTACTTGGCCTGTGCGTCGTAGGTATCCTTAGTGGTATCTGAATGTAACTATTTTCATCTAGAGTATGTTGATTCCCAGATTCTTCTTTGCCCCGTTCGGCCGGTCATTGGGAATCAAAGACACAAGACCAAGGAAGGCCCCTGACAATCCAAAGCTGGAGGAGGCATACCGTCTAGCACCTCGCACGAGAAATGTAAGTATTACTTCATCATCATCAGCATAGGCCTCCCCTAATGAGCGCCATAGCGCCGTCTTCAGCTTGACGCATCCAGCATCTCCCTACAGTCTTTCGCAGGGAGATGCTGGACTGCACACTTTTTAACCCGTTTCATATTTTTTTTATATTTCCACGCAAGCGAAGACACGGGCCCGCAGCTAGTTTATTTATAAACTAGCTACGCCCCACGGCATCGCCCGCGTGGAAATCGATGTGTCAAATGGTTTATAAATCACTCTATCTATAAAAAAAACTCATCAAAATCAGTTGCGTAGTTCTAAAGATCTAATATGTAGATATGTACACATAGGGACAGACAGACAGCGGGATGGGACTTTGTTTTATACTACATATGTAGTGACAATAACAATAGTAACTAGTATTTATAGGTAGTAACATAGTAATCGTATAGTTTATACATACACTAAACAACCAATACCACATTTTCTCGACAATTTTCGTACCTACCGCTTAACGATAAGCGCTCCGCTATTTGTCGTACGATTTAGATATGCGCCCACGGAATCTGATGTTTCTTCCTGTAATCTAATATTTGCGTACTAATTCAACGTAACTAACGGCGGATTTAACCTACTTTTATCAGTTCATGGTCATCACCACTGCAGTGTGTCAATTTACAATATATT
This sequence comes from Eupithecia abbreviata, assembly GCA_943735965.1. Lineage (NCBI taxonomy): Eukaryota > Metazoa > Arthropoda > Insecta > Lepidoptera > Geometridae > Eupithecia > Eupithecia abbreviata. The sequence goes on from OX030995.1 coordinate 1,938,225, forward strand.
TTTTTTTGTTCTTTATTATATTATTGGGACTTTGAGTCATTTTAACACTTTGAGTGCTGAAAACGCACGGTATGAGTTTTCTACAAGTGACTAATATGCGTAAATCCACACTAGCGCAGCGGCTGAGAAAATACAGATCTTTGTGACTCAGCAGAGCTGTAATCTTTTTTGAATGAAACGCATGTGCGGCGCAACACAACCGCTGTGTAGAGCGGCAGCATGAATTTTTTAGGTAAAAAAAAAGATCGCAGTCGTCGAAAAAAACCGCAGTCAAAGTGTTAATGACTATCTCAGTCCCGTATCTTAACAATTAACTGGAACTAAAAACTGAATTATACCTAAAACTAACCAAAATAATTGATTTGCCGCTTCACTCAGTGGTGTGGCTAATATAATTTGGGTAACACCAATATCCATTAGGTTCGTACTGTACACGTCTCTTGGATCTGCTCTCATGGACTCGCTCCGCTCACACTCCACTAGAAGATGCTGTACATCTTCTAGAACGCCACATTTATTTTTAAATTAAGTGAGAACTATCATGCTAAGACAAAAAGTAAAAACTATAGTGGTAAGACAAAAAGACAAACCTAACATAGGCTTTAAGGCACTACTAACTTAATGATGTAACCTATTTGTATGAATAAATAATGATTTATCTATCTATATACATGTGTCACAATTGGGCAAGTTTGTGATTTTCCTTAAAAACCATAAAATTAAGCTAAGCTTTAATTAGCCATAGCGGTCGCAGCGTACGTATCGACCCCCAATCCTGGGCGTGGATGCCGTACGAGGCGGCTAAAGGATTCTGTCAGAGAAAGGGTCTTCGCTGGCCAAAGATGAATACTAACAAACTTCGCTGGCGTCGAGTACAATCTGATGATATTTGTTAATGGCAATTATGTCTGATTGGACACTTTTCTGCCAGTGTCAAGTAATGGAAAATACTTGTAAAATTAATTAGTTATGAAATTATGAAATTTTTATGATTTTTACCCGAGCCTGGTTCGTTATCTATCAGGGTGTATCACGTGCAGGATAGGTTGGCTTGGGAGAGATGTTGGAGTCCCCCTTACAGCCCTCGCGTGCAATCTAAAAATGAGACTCGTTCGCGTTTCTGTTGGGTTTGAAGTAGGCACGCAGCTGTCACAGTCAAACTCTTGTCAATAAATTTGAAAGCTTTTAATAAGGGGGCTCCAACATCTCGTCTCCCAAGCCAACCTAACCTACACGTGGTACAGTACGCGGTACCCTGCTAGGTAATTGACTAGGCTCTGATAATATCAATCATCTTCATAATTTGATAACTCATTTATTTTGCAATTATTTTCCATTACTGGCAGAAAAGTGTCCAACCAGATTAAAAGTGTTGTATAAACGAGCCTTAGTTAATCAAGGAATCTATAGCTCGTAATATGAAAACTTGCTCAGTTATAAATCTATGATTGAGTGACGTTTTTGCCATAGAAAAGCGTTACTCAAGCATATATCGATGACTGTGCAAGGTTGCATAATATGGGCCTATGTTTTATTCTCTCCTTTTGTTATCAGATATTTACGTTAAAATACGTAAATATCTGTAATCACTGATGGATTAGCCAAGTGGCAGTGAGCCGGCCATATATCACGAACACCCAACCGACAACCGCTGGGGTAAACGTGTTCTTGACCGCGACAACGCCAACAAAACACAATAATAAAACATGTACTTATGTTTCTGTTTTAAAAGTTCACAAATTGTATTTTCGACCAGTAGTTTTGAGGTGACGAAGTAACAAACATTCATCTAAACATCCAAACTTTCGCATTTATAATATTAGTGTGATAAAGTGTGCAAAGTCGCAGACAGAAACGAATCAGTATAGGTTTTTAGTGTTTCAAGAAGTCTACTGTATGAATGTTTTATCTTTGCAAGTTTGTATGACAAGGTCGAAACTATTTTGTTCGGTTTGTCGTAACATTACCGTATGTATTTACTGTTCACTAGTTTCTGCACGCGACTTCGCACACGTATTTTAGGTACCTATAATAAGTATCCTAGTATCCAAGTTAGGCTATGTTCTTAATGTACGCTAAATTTTATCTTTATTTGTTCATAATTTTGGAGACCCTAGACCCTATATAATAAATAACCATCTTACGCTTTTTAGACACTAACATGAAAGTCTATGAAAGTCCACTGCATGACATAGGTTTCCCTTTATGAGCGCCATATTAAGCCGCCATTTTAAAAAGGGGCTAATAAGACAAAATGCTAAGGTTTTTTTTTACACATTATTGGTAGAAAACGACCCTTAAGAGGCCTCCGGAGGGACGAATTCTTCATACAAACGTTATACCAAAATGATTTCCAAGTCAAGCATATTTCCACTATAATATTGTATTATTTGTATTTGAATAGTATTTATCTAGGTTCCTAAATAGTTTTGTTTTCAAAATACTTACCTAAAATTAAATTAAAGCCAATCGCATTTTGCACATTTTTATGCAAAAATGGACAAGTTTTCTTCCTATTTGTTTCGTATTAAAAACAACAATATCTTATGTGTTATTTATTAAGGAACGTAGCTTATATTGTCTAGTTACAGAATAACAATACTTTGTGAAGAATATAAAAAGTTTTCAGTCATAATTTTTGGTATTACGGAACAAACCAGATTTTGAACGGCTAATATTGCTATCGCGCACGCATGGGGCGCGGCGCGGCGCAGGGGTTAAACAGGGACAGCGATATTCGGAGCGATTTTTGCAAGCGAGGGTCGCCGGACCCTTAACACTTTGAGTGTTTAAATCACACCGTATGTGTTTTCTACAAGTGACTAATATGCGTAAATCCACACTAGCGCAGCGGCTAAGAAAATACAGATCTTTGTGACTCAGCAGAGCTGTAATATTTTTCGAACGAAACGCATGTGCGGCGCAACACAATCGCTGTGTAGAGCGGCAGCACGAATTTTTTAGGTAAAAAAAAAGATCGCAGTCGTCGAAAAAAAACCGCAGTCAAAGTGTTAAGTCGTGGTTTGACATAGCTAACATTATGTAGGTACTGAGGACCAGACAAACGTTGCCTGTTTTTTTATTTGCGCTTGGTTTTAGTGTCACTGCGGCCATGACAGACTTGTTGTGAAGTTAATGTGTGCACATAAACTGGCCCTGAAGCTGCGGCGTTCATAATTCGCCACTAACCTTTACAGCTGCTAGGCACTGTCGGATTGTCTTCAGGGCGTTATGTTTTAGCTGGTCTCGGCTTGCCCAGATGAATGCTATGTTTTGCATCAGTGCTCCGCATTCTCCTAGCAGATGGACGAGGGTTTTTACCTCATCGCTGAATTTGCAGGATTGTGTCGCTCACCCCAGGTTTAAACATATGAAGGCGACAGGGTAAGTTAGGGATCTTGTCAGAATAACGCTGCCAAAGTGTCTTCTAGACCTTCGTGACTACAGCTTGTAAACCTGTTGAAACGTCGGGAAAAATTGGTAATAAACGCGATAAATACACGTTTAATAAATAAATCATTATTTATCTATTTAACGGGTATTTTTGTAGATAGATAGATAAAGCATTTATTCGACACTGCAGCACATGATATAAAGGTAACAATAGTAATAGTAAACAATAAGTAATAGTGTAAAAAAATTAAAAAGTGGAGATTTAAAAATTGTGTGCGTGCTGCAGCCTGACAAAAAGGTAATAGCTCAGCGAAAAGCTTGTAATATTGAATTTTCGCAAAAAAAGTAGCTTTACTGAAAATTAATTCCAAAACATAAATGAATTCAAAATATTTAGTAACCTCTGATGAATTCAACAAAACCGACCGACCCGATTAAGACTCGTTAAATAGTACTCGTAATTAGTTTAGATCGCGACAGTTTGAAAACATCCATCTCTCTAGTAGTAAACTTCAAAATAGTAGTGTGACGACGACCTCAAAAACAGATTATAATATCAGGTTGATGTAATTTTAACACTTGACGACCGATGTGGCGCGGTGGGCAAAGGTCCGCTTGCGACGCAGGAGGTTGCGGGTTCGATTCCCGCCTCGGAACAATTGTGTGTACGATCTGCAGATATTTGTTCCGGGTGGTCTGGTCGTTTTCTATATATAATAAAAAATATCTATCTATGTAATGTATTGTATTATGTATATCAGTTACCTAGTACCCATAACACAAGCTCTGCTTACCATGGGGCTAGATAATGCTGTGTGAATTGTCCAGCATTATTTATTTATTTATTTACTTACTGCGGTATTTTTTTCGACGACTGCGATCTTTTTTTTTCCAAAAAAATTCGTGCTGCCGCTTTACACAGCGGTTGTTTGCGCCGCACATGCGTTTCTTTCGAAAAATATTACAGCTCTGCTGAGTCACAAAATCTGTATTTTCTCAGCCGCAGCGCTAGTGTGGATTTACGCATATTAGTCACTTGTAGAAAACTCATACCGTGCGTTTTCAACACTCAAAGTGTCCGACTTCAAGAGGAGGTTCTCAATCCGTCTGTATGATTTTTCCAGCTGTCATCAATAGCCAAGAAGGTCGACCTAACAGAGCGGCAGGTGGAGCGATGGTGGCGTCTCCGACGGAGCCAGGACAAGCCGTCCACGCTGGTGAAGTTCTGCGAGAACATGTGGAAGTTTACCTTCTACGTCTGCAACTTTACCTTCGGCCTCATCGTGCTGTGGGATAAGGAGTGGCTCTGGGATATCGACCAGTGTTATATTGGATACCCTCATCAGGTGAGAATCCTACTAATATTATAAACGCGAAAGTTTGTGAGGATGTATGTAAGCATGTTTGTTGCTCTTTCACGCACTACTGAATGGATTTTGATGAAACTTCACAATAATATAGCTTACATATCAGAATAACACATAGGCTACAATTCATAAAGATATAATTTTTTTTTTTTTTTTTTTATTATTGTATATTATCCAAAATATCTATCCACCACGCGGGTGAAACCGCGGGGCGCAGCTAGTAATAATAATATTGTTAGACAATTCAGTTTGTTTCGGGTGTTCTGGGTATGTATTTCTAGATATAGTAAAAAAATATCTATCTATGTAATATATTGTATTATGTCTATCAGTCATCAAGTACCCATAACACAAGCTCTGCTTAGCTTGGGGCTAGCTGATGCTGTGTGAAGTTCAGCATTTTTTTATTTATTTATTTTGTGATGTTTAATTTTTGTATGGTATAGTTCCCTGTCCGCACGATAGAGGCGCTGCGCTGTACCAAAACCTATAGAAGAATGAGACGCCACGATCACATCTCGATAATATCGTCAACCGAACTCGCCCCCGAGAGATTGTATGAATGCAATAAATAAAATACTGAAATACCTAATATCTAATGGACCTAGCAAGTAATTATCACACTAACACTTAAAAAATAAGTGTAGCATAATATTTTCAAACCTCTGTGTGTGTACTCAGCTGACTCGCTAAAATAACACTCCTGTACATTATTTTTTGCGATAATGGTCCACTTTATGTTATTATCTGTATGTGTACTACTCTTACTCTGAGGATTATAATTATAATAATTTTAACAGATGTATTTGACAAATAATTATACACATGGAAAAAATTATATATACATAAAAATCAGGCAAATATATATCAAAAAGATAAATGTATATAAAAAAAGGAGGAAAAAAAATATATATGGGATATTTTTTTTTTAATATATATTATTGGCAAATAGTGATTAATATTTAATAATTATGATTTTATTGTTGTTTACTAATTTATATTCTTGATTGTAAATTGTAACTGTTGATTTTGTGTGTTTCTGTATATATGTGTGTGTGTGTGTGTGTGTGTGATTATTGAAAGTAATAATACCAGTTACTAGTAAAATTCCTGTATGATGTCAAAAATGATGTTGCATTTATAGCAACAGTTTATTATTGATTTTAAGAGTAACCGCAGACTAGCGTACTTACAGATCCAGTGGTCTGATGAGTCCTACTAGTTTGCAAAGAAAAAAAAACACTCCTGTACAAACCTTTGTGGTTTTCTTAGTGTTATTATTAAGCTTTTTTATGTAACATTAATTTTAGTTGGTAAATTAAATCGTATGCGGAGTATTTGCCGAAAACACAATTGTTTTCGACAAATAAAATTGTGTTCGACGAATTGTTCTCCGTGAAATTTCCACAAATCAAATAATACTCTTATTAATACTTATATGTAGATAAATAAATTTAAATAAATTGTGAAATATATTCTTTGTAAAAAAGCTTATTACAAAATATCAGATTATCTAGAAGATAAAAAAGCTTGGAACGAGTTTTGCTTCAACTCAAAATCTACCAACTTACAGATAAGCAAATCATATGTACTAGACACATAAGTTATGAACATACTAGTGGTTTCTTCTCACTTCTTCCACTGGTGGACAAAAAATTGAAGTGAACTATAAAATAATTTTAATTGATAATAATGAATAGTATAAAATATGACCTGTCTAAGTGCTTATTTGTAAGCTTAAAGAAATAAAAACTTTTCATTTTCACTAAAAATAATGATCCTTTTCCTCGCAGGGTATAACCAACGACGTCTGGTGGTACTACATGATAGCCTCAGCCTTTTACTGGTCGCTGGCCATCACCCAGTTCTGGGACGTGCGTCGCAAGGACTTCTGGCAGATGTTCATCCACCACATCGCGACCATCGCGCTGTTCTCCTTCAGCTGGGTCTGCAATCTCACGAGGATTGGGACCCTGGTGCTGTTGTTGCATGACTGCGCTGACATATTTGTAGAGGTAAGTAATATTATAAACGCGAAAGTTTGTAAGTATGGATGGATGTTTGTTGCTCTTTCACGTAAAAACTACTGAATGGATTTTAATGAAAAGTTGTTCTATATTACCTATCTCTATTGTATCTATATCGTGTTTGACGAGTAATAGTCTCATAATTTAATTTAATTTACATTATTGTGATTTTATTATGTGTATGAAGTATGATAATAAATTATCTGAATCTGAATCTGAATGATACTTTACAATTATATAGCTTATACATCAGAATAACACATAGGCTACAATTTATAAAGATATATTGTATATATTCCAAAATATCTATCGCGGTATCACCACGCGGCAGTGGCGGTAGCTTCATACAAGCCCAAAAGCCGGGCTTGCCCTACCTCGAATTTCATACCGACCGAAAACATTTACTTCAATATTTCAATTTTCGTGCGCCAATACATTCATTTGTTTATTTTTAATCTATGGCTAGATGACTATCTAGCTTTGCTATCTAATCTAGTAAGTATCCGAACGCGCGCGGCCGCCGCAGCTCAGCCATGCATCTCGCTCACACTCATGGGCTTGCAACGGGGCTTTGCAGCCGCCTATATCTGTCCCGTTCTATCCTATGACAAAGTGCTACGTCTATAGATATAACTAGGTTAGTTTTCTATAGCGTTTAGTATGGAAAATGAAGCCCGGCTTTCACTGTGAAGTTCGTTTCAAACTACGGTCAACTCACGAAGTTCGTACAAGAAAATTTTCGTATTCATTCGAATCACTTTTGTTTGTTTTGTTTATTGAGTGAGCGACAATTAGCATATTTATTTATCGTCCTAACTTTCGAGATTTTTGTATGATTTAGAGTTTAAAATGAGTGTAACAGGTGATATTGTTACTTGTGAGGATTTGAAGTGTGTGAAAGTTTTAATAGGCGAGGAGAGGATGAAATCTTTATCTTTCACGGAGAAAAAAGAACTGTGGCCTTCCGCAAAACCTACACTACACTGGTTTTGTGTATTTCGCAAACAAGTAAGTCTGATTATCATAAGACAATTTAATAGATCAGTGTACAAAACTCATTGGTTGCTCCCATTCCAACAAATTGTATTGCTGGAGTTGCATATTTTCTAACGAGCTAACGGTTTGGAATACGTCTGGTTTTGATAATATAAATTTTAAAAAAAATCACAAAAACACATGAATTAATTTCATTTTGTAATTTCGATAACCAACGCATAGAGACGTCATTATCTTAATTTCAAATCACAATACGCGTGTTGTATTTACTCTCCAAATACGACCTTTTTTTAGAAAAAACATGCAATAACAAGATAGCGGCAAACCGGTGCCTAGTTATTTAGCGAATCGTATCTCGGGCTTGCCCTGTTCTCAAGCCCTAGGCACGCCACTGCTACGCCACTGCTACACTAGCTACGCTCCGCGGTTTCACCCGCGTGGCACGCGGGTGAAACCGCGGAGCGTAGCTAGTATTTTCATAATTATAAGCACGAATGCAACGGGTATTTATCGCGTTTAATTAATTATTTTTCCCGACGATTTAAAATCGATTTTAAATCTGTTGAAACGTCGATAAAAAAAGGTAAACGCGATAAATACCCGTTGCATTCGTGCTTATATTATAATTATGTATAATATAAGCACGAATGCAACGGGATATGATGTTGAGATCGCAAAAGCTTAAAACGTACTTAATTAGTTTGAGTCGGTGGCTTCACACACGTTGTTTCTATGAAAACGTTTAAAAGTTTGACTGAGATCTTTTTTCGACGACTGCGATCTTTTTTTTTAACCTAAGCCATTCGTGCTGCCGCTCTACACAGCGGTTGTGTTGCGCCGCACATGCGTTTCGTTCGAAAAAACATTACGGCTGTGCTGAGTCACACAGATCTGTATTTTCTCAGCCGCTGCGCTAGTGTCGATTTACGCATATTAGTCACTTGTAGAAAACACATACGGTGTGATTTCAGCAATCAAAGTGAGGTTATTTCTATCCTATGAAAACTGATTTATGGGATAGAAAAGTAGCCAATGTCTTATCCCAGGACTAGATTTACATCTACGAATAAATATATCTGGATGTAAAATTTTCCTAGATGTAAAGGGCGCCTCAGAATATTTTCAACTTTTTGAACATTTAGTGATTGTTTCCTTTCTGCTGCAGTTCTAGTGGTCCGGGGAGCCAGATATAAATTTGGTCAATTATTTCCTAACGAGCGAAAATTCGTAAAATGCATTAAGGATTAATATTATGAATACTCGTGACCGTCAGCTGCGATCCCGAGGGTGGGTTGAGCAGTGGCAGCTATAACGACATTATTCCCACGGAATAAGGGTCAAATCAGAAATCAACATTTGCATATTACTGAATTCTGATTTATAGATAGAATAGAAAATACTTTATTATACAAAACGAAATAGAAAACAATACAGGAATAAACAATAGAATAAAGGAAGTATAAAGGGCGGCTTTATCGCTGAGAGCGATCTCTTCCAGGCAACCTTAGGATGGACTGGACATGAAGGAACAAAATAGACGGTGGTCCTTAATAAATATATAAATTTAAAAAAAAGAAAACACCTACACTACATACCATAATACATACCTACATTACAATTTACAAACATTATAATATACTTCAATAGACATAAGATAGAGCTATCAATGTTTTGTGGATTAATTTATCCCTAATCAGTTCCCTAATGCATATTACGAAGTTTTTCTTGTGAGGGACTTGGTAATGAAAATCTGCCACTGACTCCCGGACCATAGCGAATAACTAGCAGCCCTGGGCTGCAGTCTAAACCGTAAGGCAACAACTGTTGTTCTCTCCCTTATAATATTTTCTATTTCCAGTCAGTGAAGGCGGCAAAGTACGCGAATTACCAGAAGCTGTGCGACACACTCTTCCTTATTCTGATCTTCGTGTGGATTGTGACGCGGGTCGGGATATACCCCTTCTACATTATTTGGAGGTAAATATACAATCATCATCATCATCAGCCTATATTAGTCCACTGCTGGACATAGGCCTTCCCCAATGAGCGCCATAGCGCCCTGTCTTCAGCTTGACACATCCAGCATCTACCTGCAGTCTTTCGCAGGTCGTCATCCCACCTGAAAACTTTCGTTTTCAAGCAAAAATATACAATACAAAACAATAACTCTTTATTGCACACCTAAAACATAATAGATACACAAGACAGGAAAAGAAAATTAACAAATACAAAATATGCTGTACAATGGGCGACCTTATCGCTAAGAGCGATCTCTGCCAAGCAACCTTTGGATGAAATTTATCATTAGAAAAGCAATTGTCAAACCAAAAGGTAGTGTGAGCATTAAAACTAATCATTTTGACGTTGACATTTACATATATTTTGAGTGACGTTAAAAGACTTCTTGGACGGCTGGAACACATGGTGTAGAATTGCGTCAATCCAGACGCTGAGCCATCTAGGAAGAAGTTGAAGGGGGACAACATCTCGTCTCCCAAGCCAACCTAACCTGCACGTGGTACACCCTGCTAGATAACGAACTAGGCTCGGGTGAAAATATCAAACAATCTTCATAATTTGATAACTCACATAATTTACAATTATTTTCCATTACTTGACACTGGCAGAAAAGTGTCCACCCAGACACAATTACCATTATTAACAAAGAATCATCATCATTATCATTAAAAATGGTGTCAATTCAGATATCACTAAAACTTAACTTAAATAATTTACTTTTATAAACCATCAATAGATAAAAAAAACAAAAATGAACTTAATAACAAATATATATATTTATTCTGGTACAATCGGCGGTCTTATCGTTAACAGCAATCTCTTCCAGGCCTTCCTTTTTATTGCCACATATGTTTTTCTTTTATTGGGACAAATGTCCTGGTTGGCAGGTAGAAAATGCCTCGGCATTAAGCCCACCCTTTGTACCCTTAGTAGTGCAATAAAGTTGAAATAAATAAAATAAAGAATAAATAAATGTTTGTACGATCTGCAAATTATTTGTTCTAGGTATTTTCTATGTATAATAAAAAATATCTTTGTATGTAATGTATTCTATCAAGTATATCAGTCATCTAGTACCCAATGACAGATCACCACCAGTTCCAGTAGGGCCGCTATTCTCTCTGGGCTTGGCCTCATTACGGCGTCAACTCGAGGGGTGACGACCCCTCGGTCCTTGGGTTTTGTGGGAATCTTTTCTTTCCCTTATTCTCAATGTTTTTTTTGGCATCATTCCGTTGGTGGTTCCGCAGGGATGAGGTCCCGCGGAAGGCGTCTTCCTGGGGCCGGGGCTGAGGCGGGGCGATGTTGTGGAGGTGCTCGTGGTGCCCGTTGTCGGCGCGATACGGCTTCCAGCGAAGGCTGATGGGAATTTTTGTGACTTTCTGTGTACACATTATGCTAGTGGGGTCTGGGGATAAACCTACAATCTAAGGATAGGGCTCCAAGCTCCATATTTGAAAACAATATTCTAACAGACGTCTAATATATGTTTGTATGTGTATTTACAAAATGAATGCAATAAAATAAATATGAATAATGCTATTTACAGTACAGCAATCCGTGCGCCCGCGTTGCTGCCTTTCCCGATGTTCCCTGCGTATTTCATCTTCAACTTCCTCCTGTGTCTACTCCTCGTGCTGCACATCGTGTGGACCTGGCTGATCCTGCAGATCGCTTACATCACCATCAAGGCTGGTCAGGTTAGTAAGCCAAGCCTTCTATCTACAGCTACATTGATCAATGGAGTAAAGAGAGTCAAACTTTACCAAAGTTGTGCTAGGTCAGCCTGCGACGCAGGACGTTGCGGGTTCAATTCCCGCCTCGGAACAATATTTGTTCCGGTTTTTCTGGTCGTATCTATAATAAAAAAATCTATCTATGTACTCTATTGTATTAAGTATATCAGTCATCTAGTACCCATAACACAAGCTCTGCTTAGCTTGAGGCTAGATAGCTGTGTGGATTGTCCAGCATTTTTATTTTTTGATATAACGAGACACATTTTACAACATACACAGAAAACATACATGCTTACGATTTCTGTTCGTGATTACAGATGGAAGGAGACATAAGGAGCTCCAGTTCAGAACTCAGTGACAGCCCTCACAACTCAAACCACGGTACACCCAAAGTAAAAAGCAAAAGCAAAAAGTGAGTAAAGTGAGAAGCAACAAAACAAACCTATGAAATTATCTAAGATAAACATTTTCGATACATATGTACTCTTGGGGATATAAAGCTGGCGACTGACTGAGTATCATGTAGCATTTCGTCGAGTTAAGATTGATAGTTACGTACGTTACCATCTATACGTACGTACTCAGCGTACTCCCGAGTAATTTAACGCAACTGGGTAATCACGTCTCAAGTGTCGAATTGTTGACAGATTTTCATTGAAAACTGTCAAATTTTTTTAACTTAAGACGAGCTAGAATCTAGAAGACCATCTAGCAAGAAGTTGAAGTTCTGCCGTTAGTTATAAAAACCCTGTAAACTTAATCTAAATTTGTACTTTGGCAGTAAGCAATAGCTAAATAATACAATGTCATTTATTTCCATAGGCTTACAAAATAAGCACTTGGACAAGTCAAATATGTGTCGAGTCGAAGGTGGTTTTTTTCTCATTCTGACTATATAAACAGAAGAAAACAAACGACTCTCAGTTATAGCCATCATCATAGAAGTAAGGGAGGTATATAAATAATCACATCGTAACATTTAACCTACGTTGAAATGAACCAATCAGTCGCTAATTTTATAACCTGTCTACACATGCATATATGCTCGATGCGAGTTATATCGACCAGGATACGTTTATCCCTACTGGATAAAAACATTTTGTCATGGGATTAAAGATTTTAGGCCTAAAATCAGCCACCACTTTTTTAAGTTGCGTCGCGTGTCATCTAGAGTCTTTGCAAAAAGAGAAGCCTTTTAAGGTGGCACTTTACATGGCTATTTGTGTTCGCTATTGGGTGTTTGTTGTATTTGGCAAAATATATGACGTTCAGACGAACATGCAAAAAGAGGCAAATACGACCATCCACACATGGCACACAAATAACAAACACACAAACATTTGGCAGCAGACTGAGCAGAGCGCAAGGTGCCAATACGGCCATTGTGTGGACGGCTTATTGCGTATTTGCTTGTTTGACTGCTTTGATGTGCCTCGAGAAACCGACAAGCGCACGGTAACGCGTATTTGGTATTGGCCTTATTTGTCAAATAGGCAAATAAGGTGAACACTTTGTCAAATAAACTATCCACACATGGTAATTGTTTGCCAAATATGCCAAATACAAATAGCCATGTGAAGTGCCACCATTAGGAATAGAGGGCGCGCGTGTGCCAATACTACTTTTGTTGCGTTGATTATGTTAGTTCACCGTTTCGCCACGAGACTTCTCTTTTTGCATAGACTCTATCCAAATATATGTACATATAACTTTCATTATACAAAGCGATTAAAATAAAACAAAGTGGTGGTCGGTGTTAGGGCGATCAATCTTCACCCCTGTCTTATGTCCTTGTGTGTGATGGTGAATGTTGGCTTACTTGCTCGTCGAGCTTGTGTGCATGTGGTAGATGTACATGCTGTCACTGAAATATACTTTAGATTATTTATTTAATCAAATACTTATGTAAAGAAAGTAATAATAAATAAAATAAACAATAATAATCGAAACTGAATTGTTAACTTAATAGGAACATACTACTTAAACAAGCATAATCCACTTTACTTATAAAAATGTACTACTTCAAACTATGTCTAACCTTATTTAACTCAACAGAAGACAACTAACGACTTAGATATAGCTTGAAGTTGCCAGATTTTTTAAGGGCTAAGATATTTAAAATGATTCAGATGGGTCTTGTCTGGATCGCCACCAAATTCATGAATATAGCTTATAATACGCTTTTGTGCCTTGAAAATGAAGGTTTTTGGATATGGCATTAAGTCTAAGGCTCCGCGCAAATGGGCCACCGCCCACAGCCACCCGTGGCTGTCGCGCGCTACCACCACATTACACGCATACGTGTAGCCGGTGGCCGCCACCGGCTACACGTATGCGGCGCGTCTATACAAAATATATGAAAAAGTATTTTAAGTGGCTGTCGCTGGCCACCAGTGGCTGTGGTCGGTGGCTCGTTTGCGCGGAGCCTAAGATATAGATATTAATAGTATAGCTTCAATCAAAATATGTTAGGGGTAGCTTAGATTAAATATTTAGATGTAGCTTTCAAAGAGATTTTTTTATCTACTTAAAAGATTATTACTACTATAAAATTACCATCTCGGTATAAGATTGAATTTGTTCAAGAAAAAATGACTTGAATTCTTAAGTCTCCATCGAATATACAAACTAATTTTGTATAATTCTAGGTAGATTTTTCTTCAGAACTGTTAGGAAATAGGGACCACTAATAATATAATTTCTTTTCTACCAGTGCTAATTTAGAAAATTGAAATTCTTGATGTTATATATTAGAAAAAAATTAAAAATATATTACAGGCTATTTCTGAACATAAAACTATTTACTCCTTTTGCATACTTGTATTCTGTCGAATTTTTACAGCTTCCAGTAATTTCTATATTTTTTAAATTATATTATGTACTAAAATATTTTCAAAGGTTCTTACATCCATGGGGTTATTTAATTTTTATACGCTGTCTTGATAAGCAACCAATTGTGATTGGTGAGAAACATCTATGTAGGTATAAACGTCTTTGTACAAATACTAATTTACTAATTCCATAAGAAGCGGGTGACATACATGTACCTATTTAACATTACTTATTTTATTACATAGTAATAGGTGTTTTGCCCAAACCAAAAAGATTTTCTAAGCACTATTAGGAGTAGTTATATTTTTCTACTTCTATACATTTATTGTAAGGTTGTGCATAACTTGTTGGCCGATCCGAAGTTAGCACACTATAATAATACCTTTTGATTTAAGCTGTGCGGTCGAAAGTTTGTAATGGTGGGATAATAGATCCAAGGAATGATCGACAGAGAAATTTTGTTGTTGGAAGTGTCAAGTGTTCTTAATGACCGTGCAGCAATGGCAAATGTAGACTTAGAACAGAATTTACCGTACTTAAGGTGCGGTTTATTTTTATTCTGATTTCATAAAACATTGAAATAAATGTGGCCTTCCATAAAATTATATTCCAAGAACGAAAGCATTGTTATCTGCAAAAAATATATTTTTAAATATGTTATTTTGATGGGTTTTTCAAACAATAATCTTAAACTTTGATTATTAGAAATAAAATTCTGAAAGACCTATCCCAGCTTCAAGATATTGTTTTTCAAAATGATCAGTTTCCATTGAATTATCTAGATATATAAAGCTTTTACGCTAAGAATAATTTTAAAGTAAATGCATACAATAATGTTAGTATGTATGTGTTGTTAACATCACATTTAGGGTATTAATTGTTATAAGCTGCTTCTCTAGCTAAGGGCATACGTCTATCAAAGCAGAACACAGTTAAAATTACCTTTTTTTTCTGAAAAATTTACCTAAATATTTACTTACCGTATGTATTTCTTTATTGGGCAGTTCTTTGTCACCAGTCTTCCAACGCTTAGCGAGTAAACATAAAACATTGTTTTTCTTTGTATAATTTAACACTGTTTGATCCTCTTTTGTTTCTTGCTCGTTCTTCATTTCATTAAGAATGAGGGCGGGTTCTTTGCAATCGTCAAACTACGATGGTTATCCATTTATATGGCGCGCTCTGTACCATTATACCTTTTGAGCAGCAGCGGACGTCGCCACTGATTAGTGAAATGTTATAAAACCATAATGATTACAGATCATGTTCACAGAATATTATTTTTTTGATAATATTTATTGTATTTTGTATGAATTGTGCTTCGATGGACGTTTGCCCTTAAGTAACTATCGCTTTCATGTTGTATTGTATTAAATGTGAGATTTTAAGGTTACTTCGATTGTTATCATTTTTGTTAACTTATTAGTTAACAAAAAAAGAAATGTATTATGTTACGAACACTGAATATTATATTTTTAAATAATATGAAAAATATTGTCACAAGGTGTTCTTTGTATCTATTACAATTAAATAGCAATGATTATTCGTCACAAAAATCTTATTTGAATAATATTTAAAGGAATCATGAAACATTGATCAAGGTACCGAATGAAACGGATACCTGATCGAAGTTAAAAATAAATTTTTGCCAGATTTTGATTAGGTATTTTTTTATTTGATCTCTGCATTTTATAAGCATTTCAACTACTTATTCCCAGAATACTATATTTTGTATCTGTATTTTTTTGTATTGTTTTCAATCGAATCTTGTAAGTTCTTAATAAGCAGACTTTAATGCTGCGATTATTGCAAATCTAGAAGTATTGTAGAGTTTCATACACGTGTATAGCGTAGGACTTGTTATTTCAATTTATCCATGAATTATGCTTATTTTTAATGACAGTCTAGTCTCAGTCGTGTATGAGGCAATTGTATATTTTTGTTTATTTATTTTAATTTAGCTTTGTTTAAGAGCATAAAATTATAAACATTTAGTTTTATCCCAAATTCAACCGGAATTTACTTCTATATGTGGGTTAATGTTGGTGTAGCAAATTGTATGTAAATATTTATACTGTGTTGGGTTTGAGAAATAAAACTAAGAAATATGCATGTCTTCTTTTAATTAAATTAACCTAATATTAAACAAATTAATTAATAATCTAAATTTAGCAATCCTTAATATCTGATAAGATAATCAAGTCTGATTAACACTAAGTGATAATTCATCACCTAAACACAGATTCAAGTAGGACTTACCGCCACATAAAATCCAGCATAAATAAAGATATTTAAAAGTACGTAGAAAAGTTACGGACTACTTACAGATCCTGGTATTCTCTACTCTAGTGTTGTGGTGAAATGGACCCTATTAGATCTGCCACTTTGGCCTAATCATGACTTCAGAACACTACATTGTCATAGGAACAATTATACATCAGTAAGTACCTATAACCAAACAAAACGTGTCAAGTCCATTCACTGTGAAAACACAATCACACAAATATCAATTGATAAAGTCTATTTACCGCAATAAGGTAAGAAAGGGCGAACCAACTGTGGAATTATGACAAAAACCACATATCCTATATTGATATTTGAAAGCCCTTTGAATGGCCTTCGTAATTTACAATTTTATGGCCATTTAAAGGGCTTTCAAGGAAATTTCTTTTATAGGGAGTTCACACCGAACGTTAACTTTATTTACTACGCAATATGATACGAATCATCGCAAGCACGATGCAGGAGTTAATGTTTTCAAATTTGTACCTTATTGCGTAGTACATAAAGTTAATATTTTTAATGAAAGTACGCGTTGCGTCGCGTCTCGGTGTGAGCTGACCATAGGGACAGATTCATCCGGTGTTTGGAGACATAGGTCTCCAAATGTTGTCCGTCCCCTTGTCAGCTCTTGTCATCCAGCATAGAACCAAACCACGCCGAATGTTATAGAATAGTAAGACTTATCCGTCTCTGGTGGATGGTGTCCATATGGTGGGTTTTGACCGCGCGCTGCGCGTCAAACGGCGTTCTGAAAGCGACCCTGGCATCGCCAGTTGGCTGGCCGATTTCATTGTATCGTCTGATTACGTCATCTTGTGTTAGTTCGAACTCAGAGAAGAACTGTAGGATCTCGTCTATCGTCGCTCGGAAGGGTACGTTCTCTACGCTGACGACGCAGCCTGGCGCGCCGAAATCTTCCAGCGCCGGGTCCTGATCATCTCTTCTATCTCCGTTTTCGAAGCGGCCGCCTCGACCTCCCCTCCCGCGCCCTCGTAGCTCGAAGCCCCCTCTGGCCCCGCCGCGGTCGAAACTACCCCGACCGCGGAAAGTGCCTCTTCCTCCACCGAAGCCACCCCTGTCGAAACCTCCGCGATCGTTGAACACGCCGCGACCTCTGAATCCTCCACGTCCGTTGAAACCACCTCCACCACCGCCGCCACGCATATCGAAGAACGGCGGACCTGGTGAACCCTGGGGAACTGGTGGGCCTTGCGGACCTGGTGGGCCTTGTATAGCTGGCGGTGGACCATCCACCTGCCGCGGTCCATCGAGTGCCTCCTCGACGACGCCTCGTGGTACCAAATCTACTGTTATTCGACAACCGTCTAGATTCTTGCCGTGCATTGCGATCGCTGTCCTCGCTTCTTGCGGCGTGCGGAACTCGCAAAAGCAGTCTCCGGAGGGCTGGCCCGTGGGGTCCAGCATCAGGTGGATCCGGGCCGGCACGGCGCCCGTGTCCGAGAGGAAGTTCACGATAGTCCTGTCGGTGGCGTCGCGAGGGAGGCCTTTCATCAACACACAGTCTAAAGGCTCATCGTCTATGACTATCGTATCCATCGGTCTGCTCTTATTAGGCGCGTGGTCGTTGTTGACCATCTGGTTTGGGAACGGGTTTCGGTTAGCCCAGTTGGTCGCAGCGGTGCGCGGATCGACTCCCCCGGCGCCCGGGAAGCCACTGGGTATATTGGCGAAGGGTGCGGGGAAACCACCCTGCTGTCCGAAGGGGGGACCGAACATCATTGGCGCACCTGGATTTTGTCCCTGCATGTTCGGTCCGTTAGGCCCCGGTCCGTCGAATGGTCGCCGCTGTCGGGGGTCCCTTGGCCCCGTGCTCTCTTGCATGGGCGGTTCCCTCTCCTCTGGCCGCCCCGGAGGGCACCTGTCTCTCTGTTCTCTCTCTAGACTCTCGAAAGGTGAGTTCTTTACCTGAGTGTGGTACTCCTCATCGGAAACTATGGTTATTGTCGGTTGCCGTCTGCCAAACGAAATACGCTCTCTACGCTCGAATGCCTGCCTCGCATCATCGGCTTTAGCGAATTGCACATACGCAAACCTGCTACGGGTCATCCGGTCATCGTTGAGTGTGATCTCTAGGAGAGAGAAGTCGCCGTAAGTTTTGATGATGTCGTGTTCCTTGACGTAGTTAGGAAGATCGGCGAGTTTTAGGACAGTGAAGTTCTGCTGTGGTGGCTCTGGTTCGGGAACATTCATCTCCATGTTACGTTTAACTTCCTCGTTTTCTTGGCGAACGGGTAAGAACGAATCGGTGGCCATTTCGTACAGTTCATCGTCTAAATCCTCAACTAGCACGTGGGCTCCTTTCAGCTCGTTGTTCTTGCGTTGGAGTGCAAGCTGTTTAGAGCGGGCTTCGCAGAATCTGACAAAGATATTCCCTGTGCGTCGGCCCATGTTGTCGTTGATCATTTTGATACCGTGTTTATCAATGACAAAGGGGAAGAATCGTCGGACATCTCCGTAGCTCGTGTGGTTCGGTGCGTGGCGAATGGCAACACAGGAATTCTGTTGCGGGTCCTCGTAACGGCTACTTCGACCTTCCCTTCCTCTTAAGTTACCTCCGCGACCATTATTATTATTACCTCTTCCTCCATTCTGATCGCGTTCATTATCTATTCTGATATCGGGTCTCTGGAATGCGTTTGGGTTACGTTTCTTAGCAAGTTCTTGCATTTTATTGAGCGTATCGAACACTGCGGGATCGCGATCGTTGATTAATCGATCGTTAAACCGACTCATCGGCTGATTGGGAGGAATGGCTGGGCTCATCTGCGGCGCGTTAGCGTTAGCCTGAAGCATTTGGGACAGGGGTACATTTAGGTTCGCGGGGTTGGCGAAGGGGTTCATAAATGGCATTGCGTTATCCATGGCCGGGCTGTCCTTTTCTTGTGAGTTACCTGCAATGGGCGAGCGATTTCGCCCATTGCCTCGCGATCGCAGCGACGGCGAACGGTCACGGGACCGACTACGGTTGTTCCTGTCTCGCTTGCTGCGCCTGTCCCTGCTTCTGCTGCGGTCTCTGCGCCTCCTCTCCTTGGACCTGGACCTATCTCTACGATCTCTTTTCCTATCCTTGCGGTCCCTATCGCGTGATCTCGAACGCGACCTAGAACGTCTACGGTCCTGACGGTCCTTATTACGTTTCCTATCATCCTCATCTCTGTCCTCCTCTTTGTGTATTTCGCCGGGACTGATGAGCGGAGCTGGCGGCGGGATGACTGCTGGTTGGGGGATTTCAGTCGGGTTTCCCAGACCGGGGATTCCGAAGCTGGAGAGTAGGTTGTTACTTATAGCGAATGGAGTGACCATGGGGGAGGGTTTGGGGGCTGGTGGGGCGGGGGTGGGAACAGCTGGTGGTGTTGCGATGACGGGAGGCGTTGGCGTAAGCATCAGCGGCACAGTCTGCCGCGCCGCTTCTATCACCTTGTGCATTTCCGAGCGCGAACTGAGGAGGAGTTTCACCTGAATTTCCTTAATTTTGCCGCAGTCCAGCATCATGGCTTGACGCGCGTCTTCGTCGGTACTGTAACAATGGAGAGGCCTATGCTTTCAGCTCCTTTTGACTACCTATTTACCAAACCAACCTACAAAGATTTCAACGACTAAAGATCGAGGATTATCTGATAGTGACGAGCAAACGGATGAAGAATTACTATAAAGATACGTACTTTGAAGTAATTGGCAGTCATGCTAACCAAATCATTTTTTTTTGCCCTTATTTCTTTGATTGTGTGTGGCGTCATGCAGAGGTGCAGACTGAAAACCAGCGTCGTTACAGTTAGGGCATGGCGGTATTGGACCTATTGACAATACCGGTATTTTTTCGGTATTAATATTTTTAAAACCGGGATCCCGGTATTTCGGTATTGTTTCGGTATTTCACTATGGATATTAAAATAGTAGAAAAATATACATATTTTCTACTTCATGTAATATTTTTTCAGACTGAATTAATATAATAGGTACTTATTATAAAAAAAGGTTCTTAAAAAGCATTATTTTTGACTCACACAAACTCGAAAGTACTTCCAAACATCAAAATAATCACGATTAAATCAAAGAGACAATTAAAATGTTCAAACTCAAGTTTTTTTCTTCTAACACGATCATAAAAATTCAAAATAATTAACAAGCTTTATTAATATATAAAGGACGGTTAAATTTATACATTTAATTATAATTATCTCCGAGAAGATCCGTCCTTCTTACATATTAATGAATTTTTAAAATCTCTCCGCCATTTTCGTATAGTTTCATTTCCATGCGTAAAACTGTCAATAATGTATCATCATCAATAGGATCAGATTCGTTTTCTATACTTTTGTTGTAAAAAGTCCTTAGATGTATTTTTCCGGCACCCTCATCGTCGTTGCTACTAGTTTTACCAGTATCTACTGATATTGCCGATTGGTCACGGAGTTGAGTTTCCTGAAAACGGTTTATGAGGCTTGTTAAATTTGAAAGCAGTTCATCGCTTTTCATTTTCCAAGTTAACCCTCCTTCTGTACAGGGACATTTGATTTTCAAAATAAGTTTCAGGGTTATGTAAATATTGTAGCGATAATAGATGTCAGAGGAGTACGTCTTTGTAACACGCGTCTACGCATTGACTCTGCCAGTTGTGTTGAGAGGGTGGTATTTTGTTTTTCTAATTTTTTAAACGAAAATTTTAGAGTTTTGTATACTGTCAATAAGTTGAAGTTCTTTCGAAAATGAAATATTAGAGTCCACATCAGTGAGTTCTTTAAGGATACATGGTCTGAGACGGTTAAATCTTTCTACCATGTTTGCCATGCTGGACCAGCGAGTCTTGCAGTCTAAAACTAAAGCAAGTTTTTTGTTTTCTTGTTGTTTCACATACTTTTTTTCGTCATTTTTTGTGGGAGACTTCGTGAACAACTTCACAACTGCTCGAACTTTAGTGATAACATCCTTGTTATGTGGATTAATCGTGTAAGAACGTGTAGCGGATTAGTTTAAACGTATTATTCAAAATACCGAAATACCGGGATTTGCTATTTCAATACCGTTATTCGGAGATGCCTTAAATGTTACGGTATTACCGGTTTTTCGGTAATACCGAATACCGGTATCCATGCCCTAGTTACAGTCCTCGGGCGGTAGCGACATTAAGCTGAGTCTGGACCTGTTTAGCCACGCACTGGGGAAAGGCCAATTTTATACCAGACTGATTTTCATTTAATTTTATTATGAGAGTTCAATGTGTACAAAAAACACGTTTTTAACTAGTTTTTTTAAGTAGGTACTTAATTTTTTTGTGCGTGTTAAATAAATGCTATTCTATTCTAATTATACGGTTTCAGATATTTTTCTTTAAAGTATATACATTAACTTATAGAGAAATATAGGATTATCTTAAGTAAATATTGTTATATTACCTACCTTAGGATCCAATCCTGTCATAGGATCCAAACAAATGTTTATGTTATTATTATAGTGCGTAATCCCTCGCACTCAGAGTAATCTCTAAAAAATTTAATAATATCCTAAAAAATATCGATTCATCGGCGATACTTTAACTACCCTAACCTTTCCTTGGTACGGGGAATGCTCTTAGCAAGTGGGCTACAAAATCAAGTAACCGCCGCGCCGAATCGAAAAATCGTGGGATACCCTATTTCTGGGATATTATTTAATTCTTAGAGAATTACCCCGTGGGTAAGGTGAAAATTTCATTGGGCATTTTGTGCTAATTTTATTTTGTATAGTTTAGGTAGAGATGCGAAAATAGAGTTTGGTGGCTACCAAGTGCAACTTCGTATATCTGCGTAAACTATACAAAATAAAAATTGCATCGACATCTAATCGACATTAATAAAAAGCTTACCATAGGCATCACAAACTCCCCAATGAAGTTTTTGATCAACGTAATAAAGATAAAATAGGTGGCGGCGCTAGTGTGCCTCGGGGTAACACCGTAACGAATTGTGTAAGTCATTGAATTTAAAAGGAGTCAAAAGAGGAAAGTGTTGCGGATCCTCAGGATTTTGGACCTCGGTCCCGCCGGCTAGCGGGCATGGATTACCTACTTAGTCAAAACTAAAAAAAGAATACCTACCTTATATTATATCAAGCTCTTAATACATATAGTAGGTACAGGTAATGTAAGACGAAAGAGAGGCCTTTCGAATATGACATTTAATAATATACAAAAAAGAAAAACGATTTCAGCGTGTCCCGAGTGCGTTATGCGCTGTCATAACAAAACCTTTTGAATATGTCACAACATAAAACTCACACTGATTTTAGAAAGGTGACTATAAATATCAAAGTTTGGATATATATTTGTTACTTCTCACGCTAAAACTACTGAAGAAATCGGTCTGAAAAGGCCTAAGCAAAGGCCTTGACCTAGCTAGAATAACGCATAAGCTACTTTTTATTCTACAACAGCTGCGTGCCAGCAACTAGATAGGCACTTAGTTGCTTACAAGATTTTTTTTATAGTGAATAGTTGGAGCACAAACTACCATAGCTAGTAGTCTAGAACTACTAGACTACGAGTCAATACAGGATGTATCTAAGAAGAGCAGGGGCCTACTTGTAGGAACAAAAATTGAAGTTTATGATTCGTTTTTGTGCAAAACCAATTCTTATGTCAACCGATATGACAACGTAGCCTATTTGTATTTAGTATCTTTGTGGCTAAGAAGTATTACGAAGGTCTGGAAGACCAATTCATGTTGCAGTGGCCTGGTGACCAGCCCCTGAGTTACCTAGATAGAGTACCTGCTTATTTGTAAACTCTAGAAAACCGTTACCTCTTCGTTTGGTGAGGACCATCTAGGTCATAATTTCAATCTCACCAAATACTTGATTCAAGGAAATGCGACCAAAATCTCGAAAGTAAAGTTTCTCTCTAGTCTCTCAATCTCGACTCTAGAAGACATACGTAGAGGGCAACGTAAGTAAGGACGGGCGAATAGGGATTTTCCTAGTAGACTCTAAGAGCACCCAAAGTAAATATTCGAATGAAAGTAAGCTATCTTAGCCGCCTCCACTGCAGTCATTAAACCTCGTTACCTGCTTGATACGTACGACCGAAGACAGCACTATGACGTAACTGCCTACAAGCTATTCTACGAGACGTAGCACCGTAGCTGCCCAAACGCCTGCTACGACGTAGCATCGTAGCGGCATGGGGCCGCGTTGTAGCTGCCTACGGTGAGTGCAATACTATGCTATAGCCAGCGCTACGGCGCGGCGGCGGCCTACGACACACGACGCGTAGGCAGAACCGTACTTGCTTACACGCTTCCGCTACGACGACTTACCGACGAAAAAAACGAAAAATATATTTCCAATTTTGGTGAAAATCGGCTCATGCCCTGCACTGCAATAATCAAGTCGATAGAGAACCGACAAATACTGAAATATTAGTATGGTGTGTTTTTCTCCAACATTCGGAAGAAAGATGCCAGAAAAGCTTCGTTATTAACCTAAAATCATAATTTGGATCAGTGTCAAGCGCAATCGCGTTATAATTGTTTGGTCGGACACTCACTAAAGATTACATACATATTTACAGTTGACCTTAAATACAGAAATACAATTTATTGGTAAAATTAATTTACATATCATTTTTCCATAAGAATAGTTAAAATTATAATACAAATTGTATTTTATCATACAACAACATTAGGTACTGTATGGCTGACTGAGGTCCGAGACCCTCTACTTCAAAAACGGTTAAGCGCATGAAAAAATATATGGACACATATACATATGTATGTCGCATATTTTATGTTCTAAGTACGATTTAAACAGATGTTGACATCATTGGAGCTATAAAAACCAAGATAAAACCAATTTAACTTACGACGTTATGAGATAATTTTTAGAACGACAAAATGAACGTGTAGCCGTAGGTACTGAAATGTATTCCTACGAGATTCCGGCTTATTATCTCTCAGGTTGGGGTAATTTTTTTGCTTTATAGAACTGTACGGCCACTTCGCAGCCGTTGAATTGTTTCTAAATGAGACAAGATTGATGTGTACGCTTACCGATTTAGTAATCCTGCTGACCAAATAATATCTACCGACCGCTGCGTTAGGCGTTCGTTCACTGGACAAAGTCGAGGCGCGGCGGGCGCAAATGCGAGGCACCATATGATTATATAACTAACCTTTTATGAATATATGATTTTTTTGACATGATTTATAAAGCCTAAGAATATTGTAGCTAATAAATTTGTAACAATTTTGCACGCCCTGACGAGGCAGAATGTATAGGAACCTTATTATTAAGAAGATCTATTGTACCGACATTCCTGCAAAAATAAATGATTTATGATTCATAATGCCTCTGTTTTCTTCACAACATAGTAAAAAAACAAAGTCCACACAGTCACAAACACAGTACAAAGTCGCTTCCCGCTGTCTCGTCCTATGTATGCTTAGTTAGATCTTAAAAACTACGCAAATGATTTCGATGCGTTTTTGATAGACAGTGATTCAAGAGGAAGGTTTGAACCATTTGACACATCGATTTCCAGGCGGTCGAAGCCGCGGAGCGCAGCTAGTTAGAAATAAATTGCAGTGCGCTCATAATACTTACTATACAGTCGCGTCACAGTGATATCGCGGCAAAGTGAAGGCTATGGGCGCGGACGGGTCGATGTGGTGGTGTAGAGAGGTTTTGGGGCTGGGAAGCCCGCGTCGTGTTTTCGCCGCCGCTTGAAGGAATTTGTATGAAGGAGCATGGCCACCAGTGCCTCGACTCTACATAGAGAACACGCCTCGACCGCGGCGCGAGCGACCCTTCTGAATCAGAGTGTACCTACCTAAACCTACAAAGTGGTGTACTAAAACTCAACATGAAACCGAAAGCGGAGAACAGGTGGGTCATCACAACCCAGAAAAACCACAATACCAAGCGTCTATCTCTAATTGTTTTTGAGTTATAAGATTTTCAGTGTAAATGATAAATTATTTGCCCAATAATATCTAATATTTTTTGTTTTTTTTTCTGGATCGTCATGAACCTACGCGTCTGTCCTCCGCTTTCTGCTTGACGACGTTCAGTTTGGGGAGATCCTGTACATTCTTCTAACATACATGTTTCTCAAGCGAGAGTGGCGCTGCTTTTTTGATAATGCTATACATTCCACAAATTATAAGTATGAATTGGAAAAGAATGGACCAGTAGGTATGGAAATTTCAAATAACATTAATTTTAAAATAAATAAAAATATTCTTTATTCAGTAGCTGTGCAACAAAATAGCTGTGTTTGGCACCAGGATATTAATTTTGATTACCTAGGTCCTAGGTTTCGTCTCGTTTGCTTAGCAATATTCCGCCAGACACAAGGGTCATGTTAGACATATTATTTCCGATGAATTCGTATGTATGTATAATAAGTTGATCAGATTTTCCAAGAGCGTGTTCAAGATCAGGTACTTAATTTAATTTTAGTAGGCAGGGTATTATCGATGATGATTTATGTTGAAAGTCTAGCATTATTATTCTGGGCATTCCTCAGCTCCACGTGTTTTTCAGAAAATTGATTATAAGAGTAGTCATAATAGAATGAAGACGTAACGCTTGAGGCGCATAAATGAGCGCACTACTATCTAAACAAAACGTAGATACGGCGAATCGAGATGAGGACGTACTCCAATGAGCAAGGTGTTTTAGAATAACTACGAATCAATCGACGACGTTCCGATGTTATTTTTTTTTGTCCTTCTGCACCTATGTTAGCTTGCATGGTCGCAATTAAATAAAAATCTTGTCAAATTCGTTTAGTTTATGCAACATCTATTAGATAACTCAATTACTGGAGTTCGAACGAGCCCAGAGATCTTTGATTAATATTATGTGCCATATGACTTTCCGACGTCAGAGCTCTATACTACTAGCAATCTATTTAAAGGTAGTCAGTATGGAAACTTGATACACTGAAACCTATTTAGTGATGAACACAAGACTAGTTAGTTTTGATTCTCATAGCGTCCCTCATTCCGGGATAAGCTCACAACTGGTGCGCGTTGGTTAATAAGTAACGCAACGGATATTTATTAGGCACACTCATCAGGTTTTCTCCAAAAACTCGTTTAAACTAGCTTGGATGTCGTGCCCCGTTCCAAAACCTAAAAATAGGATAAATAGTGCATATGTTAACACTGTATTTTCATACAATTTCGACAAAAAATAAAATAAAAATTGCTGCTCATAACATTGTCAAAGGAGTGCCTTAAAAGTTGATTCACCCCTATACGTATGTCAAGCCTAGATAGGCTAGTAGAAACTAAACTATCTATAAAATCTACCAAAAAGTCCTTAACATTCTTGATGTTTATAATGCACCTTGAATGCAACCATACCTACTCATAAAGACATATTTTATACACACAAACATTTTAAAATTTTCTTTAGAAAGACGAAGGAAAACGAATGTATCCTTTATGTGTTCATATATTGGCAACACAAGGATAGACGGAACCCCTGATAATGACAAAAAACAAAATGACCCCGAGCGCCTTGGATCTAGGTCAAGCGCACTGCTATATTTCTAAACAAAACCTATGCACAACCTAGGTGTGACGAATCTAGGCGCACGCGTAGCCTCCGCGCCACGTGAGCGACACGCCTTTAGAGAACACAGATCCTGTGGGATTCAATCAATATTTTTTTTGTCCTGTGCTACATCAACCTCTGCTTGCAAGATCTCAATTTAGATCCTAGTACCTACCTTATTCCAAAGAGAATATAAAGTATTACTAAACCTAATACCATGATAAGTAGTACGGTTTAAATAACTTGAATATCGGAGAGAGTACGATTTGCCGAACTGGATACCGCCTCCCGAATTTACTGCAGCGGACACCTGTTACAGTGACTTATGGTATTTGGTGAGCTGTCGAGAAATATTATGTACTTATGTTAGACTGGTCCACCAGTTCAAAGTCGCTCAGCGAGCTATAGAAAGAGCTAGGAGTTTCTCTGAAGGATTGGACGTAACTAGAGATGGGTCGAGGGTTTAAACCCTATTGGGCAAAAAGGGCATAAACTGGACAAATAGGGCAAAAACGAGTTTATGTCCAAATAAATGCCCGATGACAGGGCAGAAACTATTCTTGTAGTTTTTAGACTTTTTTAATAAAATATATAGATAAATATGTTGGGAAATTGTATAAATAGCCCAAAATATATTGTTTTGTAGCTGATAAAACATTAATACACGATATCACTATCAATATCACTATTAATTATTTTTTCCTATTTAAGTACCTACTTTTACTTCAATCATTATGTACTTGATCACGGGACTATAAAGCAAGTTAGCGACTCGCAAACAAATTTAGTTTGATTAAATCTCGGGGAATTACCGCGATGCGCGGAACGCAGTGAAGTGAAGTTCGTACATTGTAGTCTAAAGCGAGAGTAATGGATTGAGCGCGTACATGTACTAACTTCACTTCATTGCACGCTATGACCAGTACGAACATACCGAGCTAGTACCAATGATATTATATATAGTAGATACGTTGTATCGAGGTCTGCGTGGCAAGACGAACACAAGCTAATTAAATTAGCTTGAGTGAACTCAGTCCGTCCTGCGTCTGGCCGCGACGCGGACGTATCCTGAAGCGGGATTTTGGAGTATGAAAAATTACTAAAATGCCATGTTGTGTGTTTAGAAAATGCAATACTTACTCTGGGAGGTTGTGAAAAGAAAGAAGGATGTGTCTTTTTATTTCTTCTATTTGTTTTGTACTGTTTAAATGGAAAATTATAAATTTAATTTTACTCCAAACTCACTGCCGCGCTGTTGTCGCTTTTCCACCTACACGAACGAGACAAGTAATGCGTGCGTTGCGTTTATGAGTGACGGTCATAACGAAAATGCCGCGCGGCGTTGTCTGTTCGAACGAAAATCACTGCCGCCCTGTTGCCGCTTTGCCACCTACACGAACGGGACAAGTAATGCGTTACGTTTATGAGTGACAGAGATAACGAGGTAATGCCATGCGGCGTTGTCTGTTCTGTGTAACGACGCTAGAGGATGTTGGGGTGATATGATATGGGTACTGGAAAATTCTTTCGTTTGAGAAGCTTGCAATCCAATCAAATTCACCTCATTGATGAATGTATCTATAACTGTGCATAGATACATTCTTCAACGTTCGCTTACATCCATCATCATCATCAGCCTATATCAGTTCACTGCTGGACACAGGCCTCCCCCAATGAGTGCCATAGCGCCCTGTCTTCAGCTTGCCGCATCCAGCATCTACCAGCAGTCTTTCGCAGGACATCATCCCACCTCGTCGGAGGGCGTCCTACACTACGTTTACCGAGTCACGGTCTCCACTCAAGAACACGTTTGCCCCAGCGGCCGTCGGTTCTTCGCGAGATATGGCCGGCCCACTGCCACTTCAGCTTGTTAATTCTTAGAGCCATATCGATAACTTTGGTTCTCTGATGGATGTATTCGTTACGAATCTTATCCTTCAGAGAAACTCTGAGCATATCTCTTTCCATAGCTCGCTGAGCGACTTTGGACTGGTGGATCAGCCCTATCGTGAGTGTCCACGTCTCAGCTCCGTAGGTCATAACGGGTAGGACGCACTGGTTGGATACTTTCGTTTTCAAGCATTGCGGTATGGATGACGAGAAAACTTGACGTAGTTTCCCAAATGCTGCCCAGCCTAGCTGGATCCTTTTCTTGGCCTCCTTCTCGAAATTGTTTTTACCCAACTGCAGAATTTGCCCAAGGTAAGTGTACTCGGAAACAGTTTCGAGAAGGGTACTACCACCGGCCTTGGATCAATGTGACCATTGATCATGACTTTGGTTTTATCCAAATTCCTGCCAAGACCGATACATCGGGAGGCTAAAGCTAGGCCGTCCAGCATCTGGTTCAGTTTCTCAAGCGACTCCGCCATTAAGACTGTCATCAGCGAATCGCAGGTGTGAGATGTACCTACTCGCCATATACGCCATGTTTATGCCCTTACCTTTCTAGTCCAGCAACCTAAACATATCCTCCAATGCGCACGTGAACAGTTTCGAGGATATGACATCCCCCTGCCTCACTCCTCTGCGCAATTGTATGTGTTTAGACTGCTGGCCCTGTAAGGCCATGTAAGCGGCCACCATGAGTGTCTTGGACACTCACGGCTTACATTAAGTACATAGAATTATTCTCAATTGCAAAGAAATCTACAAAAGACAAAAACGGAATAAATAACTAAGCTTCTTTGAAGGTACCATAAACCTACCAAAAGTAGATATAAAAATGGATATCCTACTTAATATTATAATTTGTAAATAAACCTTTTTATTTATTTAATTTACTTAAATTAAATAAATATATAAATATTTTCTTCATGCAGCCTGCTAGGTACCCATTTTAGCCCAGTTCCCTCTAACTGATAGCTGATCTGACGTCATAGGCTGTCATTAGCCGTCAGATAGACATAAAGTTCCATGTGGTAGGTAGGTATAATAATAAAAAATAACCATGTTTTTACTTCTTTAAAATGAGTATGACGTCTCTATTTGTAAAATCTCATTGGATAGCACAAACAAATACACGACACGACAAACGAAAACTCACTTTTATTTACTTTATCTAGTATAGTTGTATAAAAATAGGTACGTCCTACTTACTTTTCCTCAGTCTACACATAAAAATCATTTTTATGTAAGTTATAAAAGCAATAACATATGGATAACACAATTATAGGTTCTGCCCTGTGTTTGGACATTTAAAAGGCATAAAAAGACATTTATCGGGCATTTACTCAATTTGCCCTGTAAATGCCCGGCATAAACCCATCTCTAGACGTAACGAATACATTCGACAGAGAACCAACATTGACCGCTATATCCTTCTTTTTTCGCGCCAACTTTTAAAGCTGGTGGGAAAAAAGTATTAAATTCGCTTGCACTACGTGATCAGTAGATTCTGTCCATCAATGACAAACGTGTTTGTGAAGAATCCACATCGTAATTCTTAAATTTAGTAGTATCACATTATCACATTTGACGCTGGTCAGCGCTGAAGTGTCGGCGTTATTCTAAAAGTTTTCTATAGCGTCCATACAGATTGCTACGCGCTGAGCTGTCAGCGCTGATGGTCAGCGTGACACTAAAATCAGCCATAATCTCTCTTTCTTTAGAGGGGCTTTATTTGAAACTAAACTTACAATGACAGTGAAGTTATGAAACCAGAGACAGAAGAATGGAGATTAGGGGAGGCATAATATCAGCTACTAGACGCTGACAGTGTATGATGATGTTGATAAAACTTTTAAACGGTTCTCCTTTGAATTAATTGTTGCCGTGTAAATTTAAAGGGAGTGGGAGATCGGTCTGTTCCGGAGAAACTTGTTTTTTTTATTTTAGTTGGGATGGAGGGGTTTTATACAACGTTTTAAGATTAAACGTCTTGGCGTTATCACTTCCGTCTTAGGAGTCAATACGACAACTTACGACTCCATATGTAAAAAAAAAGAATAAAATCGAACCCAGAGGCAAACCTTGAGGGATTGGGGCTTGAGTAACGAATAGCTAAGTCGTATAATAATAATACACATATACGCGAAAAATAGTGACAAATCCTGATATATTACATTCATAACAATATTTTCTCCCAGAAGGAATGATATCACAAGTACTGTTGGCCTACCATATGCCTATAGTTTGTCCGAAACCGCTGTACCGCGCCTGAGGTATGCGAGCGGCGAGACGGGGGGGAAATATCGGCCGCTGATCCATCAGTCTGCCGTCAACGCGTACTCTTGCTCTTTTTTCCTCGCCCCCCACCTCGCCGCACTTTCCTAAGGAGCGGTACAGCGGTTTCGGTCAAACTATAGTTATTATTATAATATAATACTTGATGCCACACCATGTTGAAAGCTTTTGCATTTGAAATGTAGGTATTGTCAAACCATCGATTGTTTTATGTTTGTACCCAAGCTTAGTAGACTTCGGCTATGGAAAAAAAAACATCATGCATTCCGTCGCTCCTTCAGACAAAGTATTATTTAGTCTTGACGTCATACCTCCTCAGCAACAGCGTGAATCATGTATTGGTATGACAGCAACAGGTAGGTAATCTAATTGAAAATATTGCAAGCATACGTATTCAGGAAATTCGCAAGTAGGTAAAGTTACTAAGTAAACTCGCGCATCCTGAACTGCGAAGATGAAGTTAACTGGTCGGTCGTCTTTGGGGTAGTTACCTATATTTGATAGTTCTTTTAACTTAACAGCAACTTAACGACTTAGATCTAAGACTATCTTAGACGTAGGTATGTAACTACTTTGCCTAGGTACTCTCCTAGCAAAGTAGATATTCACCTATTAAGTAATTGATAGGTTGGATAATTGATGATTATCTTTTGTTGGTTTCGTGTGGGCAGCTGTGTATTATCGTAGTTAGTGGAGAAGGTAGGTACTATTGCTATGATAACTGGTAGTTAGCCATTAGGTTGGTGTAAAGGTACTCTTATGTAGGGTAGGTAATTCCATCGTCATTATGCCATAAAGTAACAGCGAAATAGACATTAAGCTACGACTATGAGCTAATCTACCTCACTTATGTTATCGTTAACACTTTGACTGCGAACTTTTTTCGACGACAGCGATCTTTTTTTTAACCTAAGCCATTCGCGCTGCCGCTCTACACAGCGGTTGTGTTGCGCCGCACATGCGTTTCGTTCGAAAAACATTACAGCTGTTCTGAGTCACACAGATCTATATTTTCTCTGCCGCTGCGCTAGTGTGGATTTACGCATATTAGTCACTTGTAGAAAACACATACGGTGTGATTTCAGCACTCGAAGTGTTAGGTGTGTTTTTATGACGAATAAGTTTTTTTTAACCTACAACTTTTAAGTTAGGTAGGTACAACCCAATGGGGTTTCCTTTTCCACCGTCTGGTAGCTTTGGCTTGAGTATAACAATTTGGCCAGCATTTCCTGTAAATGGAGCTAATATCTCTTGTTGTAAGAAGGTACGCAATCCAACAGAGCGTTGGCATCGGCTGTCACTCTATGAAGAACTCTGCATATCCACTCCGAAGACTTGCTTTTCTTATATTTAACATTCAGGTGCATTACGGGTCGATATCATGGTTTGATTATAATCTTTAGCGATAGTATAAAATCTTATAAGATTTCTTATGAAGATGTGAGAAAGAAAACTGGAAAAGACTAAACTCAGTAGGTACCATTAGCATGAACACTGAAGAACACAATCTAGACTAAGCCTTGTTTAGAGAAAAATGTCATATGTGTAAATTATTGAATTATGATTGAAGTTGAAGAACCTACACTAGAAAAGTTCTGTATTTTTGTTACCACAAAATGTCCTAACTTTTTTATATAGATTTATAGCAGCACGCACAATTGGCGAATTCTCTCGTTATTAGCGACCAGTGCGTGGTGAAGTGACCGAAAAATTCGCGAGTAAAGATAGCAGTTTCAGATTTGAATTCTAGAAAATATATTGAGATAGAAGCAAAAGGTGTATGTACCCGAAAGTAGAGACTGAAGAGGTTAGTTTCTTGTCGCGAGCTTCAGTCCGCTTTCCACGTGCGACGTCCGGTTATATGAATAAAATGCCTTGTTATTATTATATATTATATTCATTAATTAACTGATCAAACACCACCAAAAAGGTGGAGTTGTTTGTCAAGGTATATTTTTTACCCTTTTATTGTTAAGTACTCTTGGTTTTAAAAGCAAATATTAATAGAATAATAAACAGGTTATGGCAACTTCTATGTTGCGATTTGATTTAAGTTTTCCTAATGATCCTCAAAAATAAAATGGATTAAAGCAAAAACGGCTCGCAAAAAATGGTGTCCTAAAAAAACTTGATTATTTCTCTACATTTTCACGAAGACAGTCATCTTTACTGGCTCCAAGTAATCAGCACAGGCACATTTAACTATACAATACCTAAGGAGGTATTGTAACAGGTTATGTAGTGGTTTTATGTCAAATGATTAAATATAAGCGGAAATCGTTAAAAGTTTATACATCGTTTGAGGTAGCAACTGCAGCGGCTATACCTACTGGTAAATGTCGCAACACAAATTATTGGTTAGGCAGTTACATTTTTCCTTTTCAAATTATAAAACTAGGTATTTTTCATTTCCTCTGACGATTCTAATTGATATTTTAAATCGATACAAACTATTATATCAGACTGAATAACGATAGATAAAAGCTAAGTAACCCATATGTTAGCTGATTAAGGTATTTAGCTTGTGGTCAAGCGAATAAATTGATTCACGTCGAAGATGATCGATCCGAAGAATTGGTTTGCCGCGTGCTAATCGATGCTCTTGTATTGTATTCGTGCGGCTTGTGTTTTACATCACGAAATTACACTCGTCGCGTGAAAGTATCTACGCAAAATGTTACACGCTAGTTTTCAATACAAATCGGCGAACTCTGCTTCTATTATAGTTCTGGGTCTGAAAGTAAATCGGGCGACGCAGTAATTTAGTATGACGCGTCGCCAGGCTTTTCTCTCCTAGTTTCAGTGCCATATAAAATCAAGGTTATCAAAAATAAGAATTAGGGATCTGAACCCATCAGGGCGTAATACCTTACTTCTCTTCTCATAAACCCCTACAGGCTTGTTGCTTTGGTAAATTAGAGTACATGTTTGATGATTATTATGCCCAAATACTCAAACGCATCTCAGATTTAAGCACGTCTATAATCTGTCAGAATATCGTCATTTGAGACGGGCTTAAATCTGAGTTGCGTTTAAGTATTCGGGGATAAACTTATTGAGACAAGTAGATGCGAATTTTACTGTTGATTCTACGGTTTCGAAGTCTAAAGCTAGAACGTGGGCAAACCGATAAATGACCTACATCATATCACTGCCCAGCTTCGGCAGTGTGACCCGCAGGGGCCACCAGGTGTTCGTCGTGTGCCCTGAAAGTGTTAATCGACTTACCAAAGCCACGAAAGGAACGACGGTCATTCAGTCTGAAGATCAGTGCAAATCAGATACATAATTCCTAAACAGTCTTGTAACTCTAGCATAAAGTGAAGGATATGCATCTCTTAACTTTTTTGATCCAGCGTTATGCGGTTGCTCTTAAATTAGAAGAGATAATGAGGCAGAAGTTCTAAGCGGTCCATTTTGCGTACGACGATCGGCGAGCATAACGTTTCGTTGCAAATAAGTCTCGATCAGATGGAGGTATATGGGGTGTCCAACGACCACGGACGGATTCATTCAGTAAAACTTCCTATTTTCAATATTTCTGGTATCTCGCCATGGCCTAAGGCCCTGGGACACCCTTATATAGAATGTGTTTTTTGGAAACTTGAGCAAATGAAATATGCGGATATTAGACAAAACAATATCGGTAAAAATCGGAAGAAAAAGTTGGATTATTTGGCTCTCCAAATGAAATGAAATCTATTTATGTAAACGGTGTATTTTCTTTAAAATATTGTCATTTGAAACATAGAAAGTCTACTCAGAGATTATAAAAAAAAATATCAAACAGAAATCTATCAAACGAATTAAAGTATAATTTTTTTACATATTTTTTACTTATGATCTGTAACTTTGAAAGTAGATCTTTCAGGTAACTTTTAGGCACGTTTAATAAAATTTCATGATTACATAAATTTGAATGTACGTATACTAAGATTTATATTTATAATCTTGTTTAATATCCGCACATTTAGTTTCATCACATCAAAAAACTTTGTATATTATAATTTCCATATCTCATGGATCCCTTTTTTCGTCGTTTCACAATAGCTTCCAAGAATAGTTGGTACAGTACGTATTATGTAACAGTAGCAGACACAAAACAAGAGGAAAAATCCATCTCTTTCGTCATAACTGTGGTGTGTATGAAACAGATACCTACTCCCTTTTATTCTTAGTATCTAAGTCTTTCGGAGTGTGTACGAGCCATTACTCAGGCCGGTAATACCAAGCACCACCGCTCAGAAATCACTTACGCAATTGCCATTTTGTGATATATCAACAAAACGCCGTAATTCCTGCGATCTTACTGTATGTATGTGTGTACTGCCTATAAAGGTGGATATTATCCAAGGTGGTCCACGTGTGAAGTCCTTATTTCTAAAAATGCGTTATGCGAAGCGGTCACGATTCCTTTCTTATAAGAGAATTTATAAGAAGTGTGGTTTTGGACGGGTGGCTAACGGACTTATAGTTTAGTGTTGTCTGCAGTCTCGTTACCCAGGGGCCGAATTCTGCTAATCAATCGCTTAACTATGACAATAGTATCGTCGTAACTTCTTACATATATGAAAGAAACTCTACCTAGATAGTGCGTGCGGTGATATTTTCACGGCGAGATTGATATACATAATTATTGATATATGAATTGAATAATTATATAATCATAAATTAATATACCTACATAAACCCTTGACATGCGGAGTTTATCTGATGTTTCTTTCATTTCAAGGTAAATGAGACGATACCATTATTATGGTGAAGCGATTAATTTTGTGGAAGAGTGGAAGGTAAGAAAGCCCCGCTTGAGTTTCCAGTTACTAGCCACGGACGGAAAAAGAAATGATTGAAAAACGCAAAGCATATGTCAACAACTCAGCTATTCTGGCAGTACCTACCAAATTTGCAGAGGCTCAAGAGTTTCGCGACGTTGAAGATCTTAATTTTAGGAACTCATCGGGCAGAGTTTTGTCTTGTGAAATAATGGTAGAGATTAAAATCTAAAGTTGATTAATGCTACCAGTTGACTAAGCTAAAATAGTATAGGAATTCTTCATCAGTGTTGCATTTCAATAGGTCTAGTAATTTAAATCAAGCAGCGTACCAGCGTCTCTAGTTCCATCGATCTTTGTAGGGGGTTGGCCATGCAAGACATTTTCAGATAATAGATCTCGTATAGGTTTATTTGGTTGGATTTTCAGATAGTAGTTCAAATGCATAATGTTTTTAAATTATCTTTCGTTTATTAAAAAATGTATGTCGTAATGTAAGCCTAAATAAATAAAGCTAGTTTAATCAGTTAAAACTAAGGACCATAACTTTACACAGGTAATTTTCAGTGAAATGTGTCCAAAGAAAACTACCATGACCAGTGGATATTTAAAACAACGACTTTCGCAATTATTGTATTTTGACAACAATTAAACAGGGAAATCAAATTAGAATTCACAATTACATCATGATTGGCAGTTCAGCAGGCTATTGGTTGTTGGCTTGGCTGCAAAAGGGTCTCATCTCATTCCTACTAGATTCCATCAGGTAACAGACGTCCATCCAGGCACTTATTCGGTTTAAAAACATATTGTCATAGATACGTACGGTTAGTAGCTTAGAAATCGAGTTATATGGTGTATAAAAGGTCCTTTAGCGTATGCTACGTAGACAAGAACCTTGGGATCAACAGAGTTGGTGTGTGTTCTTGTCTGTATATGTAGGTTTTAGCTCTCACCTATGTATTCTTATTGTATGACGACCTCTGTGGCGAAGTGGGCGAAGGTCTGCATGCGACGCTTGAGGTTGCGGGTTCTGGTTGGGTAATCTATTGTATTAGGTATATTATCAGTCATCTAGTACCCGTAACACAAGCTCTGTTTAGCTTGGAGCTACATGATACTGTGGGGATTGTCCAGCATTTTTTTTTGTAGACCCTTAGGTACTGTAATTTTATTTAGCTCTTATAAGAACGCATACTTCGAGCACCCTTCACTGACGTCACCAACGTATATCAGATCAACTTACCATCCGGAGCACTTTTTAGACTTACCTATATCACAGTACATCGTTGTAATTTCACCTACCTTAGATCTAAGAAGTTTTAAGAGTAGTAAGATAGTATGTTGGTTGGATTAGCCAGCCTAGCTAATTGGAACGAAGCAAATCATGATGCAATTGTGAACTCTCCCTGGAAACCTACGAAAGTTAATATTTGTCGTCAAAATTCAATATTTTCGACGTCTGTTTGCTAATTCACTCTTGCTCCAGTGAGAATTTCAATACAGTCCTATAAAGTAAGCTGTTTTAATGTAGACGTAAATGGTAGACAGGGGAATTTAAGAATATTATCGAAACCAAGGTACCTATATAAGTATCCCTCGGTGTTTGTTAGCCGTAAGCGGCAGACCTTTTGAATATGTCTTGTCACCTAAATAAAAGGGAAAGTGACAAGTGACTTAACTGCCTACCATTTTGGTCACAAATAGATGACATCCAATCCAGTAATACCAAACACCATCTGGTATTACGAGATTGCAGATCAAACAGCCGCTATAATGACTGCATTGACCACCCAAAGCTCAACACTCCCCTCACATAATATCGTAAATAGCTACCTGAACGCAATAAAGGCATCCCCAAGTTCTCCGCCTACGATGTGAACTCCACCTTCAGGGATGGAGAGGCCTCGGAAGTAGTTCCTAATGTCAAGGGCGTTGGCCGACCACGGCAGGTTCTGGAGTCGGATGATGACACTCATCTTGACCTATAAAGAAAGAAAGAGAACGATCCATGACGTGTTTCCAGTAAGGTTCTTATGATATCAGCTGATGAGCCGTTTTACGTGTTTCTACTAGAAATTCGCAGGAAGATCTTCAACGTCTTTTAGCGAATTGTGATCGTTGCTGAAAACTCTTCAATTTGACCACATTTACCTTGAAAGTGTCATTAATGGTCAGGCTATAGATATATTATATTGAGTTGATTATGACCGAGAGTTCCTTTATTCAACAGTGTTGGCATGCTCATTTTGCACCATATAAGATAACACAGGTTACCACAAAAGTTAACGTACAAGTTAGTGGCTACTGGCCAGTTTCCTCCTCTCTACGTCCTGTTTATAGATAAGTATTTCAATTCAAGTAAAAAATACGCTCATACACAGAAGTTTTGCAGCTTCGAACAATATCCCACCTCCACAGAGTCGAACCGCTACATGGTCCATTCATGAACAATCGTTAGACGTACTCGTAGTAAGCTATTGAATTGATGGACGAAGCTTGTTTTAGAATAGAACTAGACACAATTCACATCTGGGCCGGTACTCGATAAAACGAAGTTGCCGATTCGTTTTCGTGCAAACGCTTATCTTATGCAAGAGGCGAACGGAGTTTGTTTTGCACGAAAATGAATCGGAAACTTCGATTTTTTTCCGAGTGGGCCGATGACCATTCTTTCGATGCTCTCTTTAGGTTCTGTTTATGAATTTGAGGAATACTGAGTTTAGATTACCTAAGACTTGAATCACACAACTGAGATTTGAGCTCGTGTCAAATGACGAACGCCGATACATGAAACGTGCTTAAATCTGAGTTTCGTTTGAGTATTTGCTCGGGAAAGTTTCGTCTGCTAACTTCTTTATCTTTAAGTAGGTGTTCTGTGTTAAAATTCGGCGTTAAAGCTTTTCTATGCATCTAACTACCTAGAATTAACAGCGAAACTTGACAATGCCTAAACAAATTACACCATTTTATAATAAGAGCGTTTTCTGCATCATACCTCACTGGCATCCCACTAATATTATAAATGCTAAAGTTTAGATGGATGGATGGCTGTTTGTCACTACTTCACACCAAAACTACAGAACGAATCAGTCTGAAATTTTTTGATGTAGCCTGGAATCAACCATAGGCTACTTTTTATCCCATTAAACAGTTGCCATGGGAATTAAATAACATTTAACGTTTCCATAGAGACAAAACGCGAGCGAAGCCGCGGGCAGAAACTAGTATACCTACTATAAATTACCTAAGTCAATAAAATAAATTGCATTCAGAATTTTAACTATGTAACCTACTTTATAATTAATATGATCTATCTATCGACAGAGACTACGCATTTGCTTCGAGTCGAGACCCTAAGGTCCGGAGGGTACAGAGGCCCGCCGGATTAAAAAAAATATCTGAGCGTCTCGCCCAAGCGACGCGTGACCCAAGAGCAGATGAGAATCTGGCGCAGTTTGTATCATCATTGCCATAAAGCGGCGCAATGCAATCAGCGTCCAAGACGCTACCGACTGGGGTGATATGGATAAGTTGAGCTACCTGTAGCTTGTTTGTAAGAGTCTTTAGTTAGCTCAAATGTTTCAATTGTAAATACCAGTACTAATTTCTATTATATAATTGTTTTTTTTTATAAAATTAAATATATATCGATTTAAGTTTCTGGGTTTTGTAAATGTAGCATTATTCTAAAGCAGCGGTCGGCAACACGCGGCCCGCGGGCCACATGCGGCCCGCGGACGTCTTACTTGCGGCCCGTGAATGTTTTGTAAATAAGTTATAAATATCAAAATAAATTAATTAATTAATGAGTAAGCGCGCCTCTTAAGAACGCGCTTCGCCCTGCCCTGAAAAAGGCAAAATCTATTCCAGAGCTAACAGATACTCAATGGTTAATAGACCTTGGATTTTTGACAGAATGAATGAAATACACTGAATGCAAGGCTTCAAGGTAAAAACAAACTTATCTCTGATATGCACACAGACGTAAAGGCATTCCAAATGAAAAACAAACTCTTTGTGAAACATATTAATGAAAAAAGGTTAGATAATTTTCCGAATTGTAAAAAGGCCGTCGAGGAAGCTGGAAAAGTGATAAAATGAAAGATATTTTAATACAACTGCAAACTCAACTCATTGACAGATTTACATACATACAACTCATTGTGATTTTGAGATAGTTTCAAGCAAACTAAAGATTTTTGCAAATCCTTTTTCGTGTGATATTGAGGATGTACCGAGTCATTTACAAATGAACGTGATTGGTCTCCAATCTAATGATGCTCTCAAAAGCTCTTTCCATGAAATCAATGATCTTGTAAAATTTTTGGCAGCTTGCCATATGATTTTGACGAATTGAAAAGGTGAGCAGTTCATTACAATTTTTGGTAGCACTTATTTATGCGAACAAACCTTTTAATTGTCAATTATAGAAAAATTAAATATGCTTCTCGTCTCACAGATAAGCATTTGAGAGCCATTCTACGAATTGCAACTACAAATATGACAGCTAGCATACAAGAAATAGCCTCCCAAATGCAACCTCAGACATCACACTGAAATTTGAATAAAATCAGTTACCTATTTAGGTACATTGTGGTTTTCATTTCTGAATGATTTACGGTGGTTATTTTTCTAGTTATAAAGCCCAAACATATAAACATGATGTTATATTACGTGTACGAATTAAATTCCGTCTGTTTTAACAATTTTTAATAGCATTTTTTATATTTTCTATTGGATATGACCAATTATATGTACGTAGGTATAGCTTCTAGGGTTAATGTCGCAAGTGGCCCGCATTTAGTTTATTTTGCCACCTTGTGGCCCTTGCTTGCCAAAAGGTTGCCGACCGCTGTTCTAAAGTATTCATTATTCTATTGACATTCGTATGCTCGAAAATCGAATATGGTGAAGTGAAACAATACATTGTATCTCACAGCCTATAAATGCTTTGTGTTTGAACCTGAACCAATCAATATGCTTGAAGGTCGTAAGAGATCGATGTAACGGTACTTGTTATCAGAAACGATGGTTGTAGTAAAAAGGACCACTGGCAAGAAGGTTTGCATAACAAAGACAGGTAGGGCAGGGCAGCTGTGACGTCTTCTCCCTCGGTATCGAAAATATACCGTTCCGAACTGAGGCACTACCTTACCTCAGTCCTGGGTTCAACAAAACAAAACTCCAAGTGAGTTGCAAAATTATCAATAATAAATTGTCAAACATATCCTTTGTATATAGGCTTATCACGAAACTAGATTCTAGATAGATGATAAAAAAAGATTGGGACGAGTTTTGCTCCAACTAGAAAACTAGCAATCTAACAAGGTAAAGGTTTTTTGTTCGCTTCTTTACTTTACCTCAAAGAGATTGAAGTGAACAAAAAAATCACAGCGATCACTTAATTTCCTAGTTTCACTTATGTAATTGGAAATTTGTAACGTGTCCAAGAGTCCTGTGAGGTAAAGTAAAAAAAATAAAAGCACTTTGATAAACCTTACTTAAATATCTACGACAGCAGTACTTTCGAGTGCTTAAAGTAAGACATGTTATGCGATTTCGACATTCATCTTGACGCTTGCTGCAGTTGTAGTCAGACAGTCTCGCGAGCCTCAACTTTGGGATGGTCTCCGTGGGCCATAAGATTAACAAAACGGCGAAAAATTTCTACTTAAGTCAGATAATGTCATTATGAACACCAAAATTGATTGTAAGGGCAATATGTACTTACTATCTAGTTTCTTTAATGTAAGGAATGGGACAAAATCCTGGGACCACTAGAAAACAGCGGAATATACTTGACGATTCTGCGATAATACCACTGTCATATTGAAGCGATTGGTTAGACCATAATTGTGCTCCAGCTTGGACAACGTAACTGCTAGATCGTAGAGATAGAAGCTTTTGGGGACTGTTTTGACTAGCTTACTTATATAGATTTCGTGTTGATAAATATGGTGTGACCCTCAGACGGTTTAGTCCACATTATGGGATCCAGGTCCAATGGTTTCGATTGCAATAAAAACAGCCAATATGCAGCACCTCTGGTGTTTGTTGTAAGAAAGTCATCGTTAGACACCAAATTATGTGATTACCGCAATCAGTCCAGAAACGATTTATCATTACTTTCTAAGAATGTCAAATAGATATCTATAGATTTTGTAGACATGCATTGCATGATCATATAACACATTATAAGATAATATTTCAATCATCAATATCTGATTGGTAATCACTTAGACCATTGCCACGGGCGCACAATTCAAAATCATATGCTCTATAAATAATAAGTCTGATATAAACAATCAATTCTATCTCTATGAACCAATGGTCGCAGAGTTGAGTTGTTCAATTTCAAAGTGGGGAGTTCTCTGAAAGATTTTATCAGAGGATCAATAGCTTTGTCGGTTAATTTGCAATAAAAGATGTGAAAACTCCTCATCAATTAAAATGTAACAATCAAATTTTTTTAGAAGAATACCTCCTTTGCTTTTATATCTGATCTCAAGCTCTATCTATAGAGGTTCCGTGCTTAAAGTCCTCCAGTGCAGCTGAAGCCATAGATTTCTACAGAAATTTTACTAGCCATGGACAATTTAAACCTTCAAAAACCAACAAATACCTGCTTTTGTTGTCAAATAAAGGTATAAGGATTTATGTGGACGATAATAAAGGAGTTTAACCCTGAGACGATAATCAAAATACCTACCTGCAACTGCAGAAACCCAATATTTTTCAGATTACATTATAGACTGGCTTGACTTCTGAGTCATGCTAGGTAGGCATTTTAAGAATAGGCACACTATCCTTCCAGCTTAGTTTGTCCAAGGGAATAACTGTTCCTATCTGTATCTAGTTCTGTTGTAATTTAGAGCAGTAATTTTCCTCATATTTTCATTGTATGTGATAAATAAATTTGAGTGAACCTGACCTTAAGATCAGAGTAAGGATTGTTTCTTGGTGGTAAAGCTGATTTGAAAGCTGTGTATTTTAGATTATGCTGCATGATGTGTGTAGATTGAGTACAAGGCAATCTTTTACTCTATACACAGCTTTCAAATAAATGAACCACAAGTTGCCTCGTTCGTCAGTAGATACTTACAGAAGGATACTTTAAGGATACTTACAGTTGTGGATTTTTA
Organism: Eupithecia abbreviata; assembly: GCA_943735965.1. NCBI lineage: Eukaryota > Metazoa > Arthropoda > Insecta > Lepidoptera > Geometridae > Eupithecia > Eupithecia abbreviata. The sequence continues at coordinate 1,981,540 of OX030995.1, forward strand.
ATACAACTGCAATCATAAATCCGCCTGCTAAGCATGGAGATAATGGCGAAACTCCTTTTACCTACGTAAGGCAGGAATGTTCAGCAGGAAAACGTCTGTACTGACATGACATGACAATGCAGTACCTACCACTATTATATCCTACGAAGAACATTTTGCGGCTCTCATACCAGCGAGGCTAAGAGAATATTCGATTGACCACTGTGTTGGCGATTACTTACCCATGCTAGGGAACGGTTATTGATAGCAGTCAGGCAGTACTGTGAGTAGGTACAAAGAGATTGTAGGCAGGTAGGTATATGGCTTGGCTACCGAAGAGTCGCATAAGTTTACCTCGATCTTATTCTATAGTTACAGCATGTTTACATCCAAGCGAAGGAATATTTCTGCATAATTTCCAGAAAAGTAGCAATAATGCCTTGCTATCGACAGAAAAATGACGCCATGGATGGACGGCGGCGTGTGAACTGAACGTAACATGAATTTGGTTTCTTTCACTGACTTACCCTATGTATTACGCTAGAACTGTGCACTCAATCACGCATTTAGAGCAGATAAGACATTGTAGCCGTAACTAATCACTGTAGCAAGAAATAACACAAAGTAAATTGAAGAATCATCCAAGTTTCGCAGCTCGAAGATCACGCAACGCAAACTAGTGAATGAATGACAAATTTCAACAAAATGGCTGGCGGGCTTGTGTGTTTTGATACCTAATATCCGGTTTGCTCAAACTAGCAACATATTGTTTTGTTGATGCCTTGCTTAAATTGAACATGCTGCTTGTTAATAAAGATCTATTGGCCATGGCCATAAGGCTTGCACTGGCTACATTCATTTACTTAGGGATAAGAAACTCAGTTTGGATACTGTACTATTTGTTAATTATTTTCATTCCCGTCGATTAAAAGAACCTTATTTTTAGTCTGTACACAAAATGTCACTCCAAATGTAAGTTGATTCAATAATTCAGTCAATGTCGGTCTTTTCATTCATTTAGTTGCTCGTCTTTTGAGAAATGTCTTCCAAATAATCGTGAAAAATTAGAAATACGGTGCAGATTACTTCTAGAGATACAAAGAATTATAGTCTAATCTAAATTAAAACGTAAGTTCTTTAATTATACTAATTTTGTATTATTAATTTGCTTCCTTAGTCCCGCATTTCTTTGGTCTGGTTTTATTCTGCATTGTACATTATTCAGTAAATAATTCAAAAATAATTAAAAAAGACCTTACACTCGCCTATAACTGATTTGAAAACTCACTTAGACTGAATGTTTACATAAAGAGTACAAATAAATATACGACAAGTACTTACCTACTCACTGAGAAGGCGACGACGCTAAATTTGTAAGGATTCGAACAATTTTACTAGTTGTACTTAGCTTTGGTTAACATGAATTTCTTAGTCTTATCAAAAAAAATTGTGATAAAAACCTACTATACCTAAGAAGCGTGTTTTGCATTTTTCTTCTGCATGAAGTCTATGATAGTTTGCAAATTTTTTCAAACTTTTATTTTCATTCTTGGTGCCATTAGGGTCAGTGACCCTAATTAAAAGGTCAATGTCCCCTAAACCATCCAGTTTCCCTTTTCGGTTCATGTAAAAATAGTCTTCGCAAATATTATATATATTGCTCAAATGCGGTAAACCATTTGGTAAGTTTTATTTCTTGTTACAGGTTCCGGAACTCACATCAAACTAGTCAATAATAACTTGAAATGAAGTTAAAATTATAAGTGATCCGATGCTCAATAGATCGATAAGTAGGCTATAGTGTTATTATTAGAAGTGTCGAAAGTTTTTATAAATGTGTGATCGCTATCCGGGATATCTCTTTGGTGGGACCCCCGTTAGCAGTTGGGACCGGGGCTTCAACATGATGGAGAATGTAAGTATTTAGAACTTAAAGATACACACAATCTTTTTTTAAGATTGCTATTCTAATTCTAAGTAGGGGAACTGCAATCTGTATGGACATCTCGCTTAAGGGTGTACTGTAGTTGATGAGTTGCCTTGATTTATTAACTTAGATGGGTTATCATTTTATGTAAGTTTGAATAGTTTTAGAACTTGGTCTATATGAACATCTTCTTCGTCTTATCATGCTTAAATTCTCTAGTTTGAAATCATGAGCTTGTTCACATCATCTAAAAACAAATGTTTTTTGGATATACATTCACTATTACAATATTATCTTTGAGTTGTCTCACACTTCAATAGATGTTAGGGCTAAATAGATTCTCTACATATCATCTCATCATAAAAAAAATATATTGATTTTACAAATAGATCTTAAATCTCGCTGCTCGATAAGGGGTCAAATGATGAAAGCAAATGTTTTTTTATATTTTTTTTTTAATTTCTCAGCGTGGTACGGTGAACCGAAAAATTCGCGTACGGGAAAGGAATAACATGGTAAGTTTAAGTTATATCCTATGAGATATTCCATACAATAAATGCCCATTTAAATAGTCTGTTTGACTAGAAGCTAAAGGAGTGTATATCTCCAATGGCTTTGAGTTGGTAACATTGCTAGCATGGCTATTTGATGTTTAAAATTCGGGACAATAGGCGATTAATTAATCTAAAACTGAATCTAACTAAGTAAATCTAAACTGGCAACATTCACTGCTAAGGCCTTATGCCAGGTGGATCCATTGACTCTACTGACTCCATAATGTTTCCTGACTGAAGGGCAGGCTTTGATTCGAGCCTGTTGTTATTTAGTTATTATAAGTTTTAAATGTAATTGTGACTCATCTAAGAACATGTCATTTCAATTCATTTATTCATCTTTTAACACTTATTGTGTCAAAAGATTAATAAATGAATTGAATTGCTGATCAGCATATCCATCCAGTCAGCCTGTGAACACTTACTCTCATGGGTATAATATAGGTCACTTTCAACTTTCTTTCTAACAATTTTAATAGAATCGTAGCTTGGTGTTAGACTGTTCTACTGACTTGACGTTGACTCAACATAGAAACTAACTATACCAGGCAGGCAGTACCTTTACCATACTCTTTAAAAGGCCTCTAAGGTTCATGGTTAGACCATGGCATTGAAAAACAATCTACTCATATTTGGAATGTGACCTAATAGATTTCCAGCCAAAATCCAGTTGGTTTTTTTTCAAATGAAAGCACTTTTTGTTCTTTGTTTGTCCAGGCGAAACCTGTTTTTTCAATTTTTCCAATTTTTTCTCATTAGTTCATAGTTAGTTTTTAATATCATTAGCTTATTCATTATAAGGATTCTTATTTGTGCATGTAAGTGATTTATAATTTGCTGTAATGTTAAAAGACCGAGATCAATGGGGTACAAAAGGCTACGCTATGCTATAATGAATGATATTATTTTATTATTAAAATCATTTTTATATCATGACGATGTGCAACTGCATTCTTGGCGTTGTCTGGGTGAGCCCTAGGTTCAGCACTGGACGTGAGTATGTTCTGATTTGACGAGGCTTCGGAATCGCGATGTTTAGAATAGTTTTAAGTGTACCTACTAAGATCACTTAACGATGCCGATTCACGTTGTATTTTATTTCGTTAGATGTGTCAATTAAGCTATAACCACACTATTGCAGTGTGTGCTTCTTAACTAATCTTACATATTAGTTACGTAAATTTAGCCCCAACCTAAGCCAAAGCTTGTGTTATGGGTACTAGATGAAAGATATACATAATACAATACATTACATAGATAGATACTTGTTATTATACATAGAAAACATTTGTCCCGAGGCGGGAATTGAACACGCTACCTGCGTCGCAGGCGGAACTTCGCCCACCGCGCCACAGAGGTCCTCATTATTACTGTGTGTTGTGTTTGTGTCGCTATGGTTCAAGCCTAAGAATAGGAAGGGTTTTCCAAACATCAAAGCATTACCCCGACACCCGACTTCGCTTCCTTCTTGCATTGGAATCGCTAATGACCCACTTGACGACCTATTATTAAGAAAGCGAGCCTTCCATTCGCTTTGGAAGACTGCCAGGCTCTGCATACCCTCGGTAAGACGCTGAAGGCATTAGGTTCGCCTTTCAGACGGCATACATTTACTTACAAGGCATAGATCTTGAAATAATTCTGTAACGCCCATCACAGCCAAATAAAGAGCCTTGAAAATGAACCTTTTTCATCAAGGTCGTGTCTTATGTTTTCTAGAAATGTTTCTATCTATGATGATATCAGCGCGCAATAGTCCACTGTTGGACATAGGCCTCTGTAACACTTCTGTAAAAGGTTTATCAGTCCTCAAGTTACCACAGCACAAGCTCTGCTTATCTTGGTGCTAGAGAATACTGTCTAGCATTATTTACATATTTATATATCCCCAAAACATATACCAGATAAAAAGCAGAAGCTTATGGATCTTTCCCCCGTATAAACTCTGCTAAAAAAGCAGTTTCTACAACTCGTAAAACCTAATAAAACAGTTAAACACGTCACATAATTCGACCCCGTTTATCATTTGTGTTTGGCTGCGACTCGCTTTTAGTTAAAAACTTCCCTGATTCGGCTTACGCAAACACAAACTTTGTTAAAAGGTCAACTGCTTCCGTGGATTGGATTTCATGCCTCTGGTAATTAAAGTGTCCAAGGTTTGAGGTGGTTTAGGAGACCTTTTTCCGCGACAATGTCGATTAATGTTCAATTTTAGGCCATTCAATTTGGTGGGAGGTTTCTGTGCTTTAAAAGCTAATTGGTTTTCTTTGAAGCTTGTTTTTATTTGTTTATTACTAGTTTCTGTCCGCGGATTCGCGTATTTTTCCTGGATGATAAGTAGACTATGTCCAGATTTAGAACTACGTCTTCACCAATTTTCAGGCCAATCCGTTTAGTTTTGAGTTGTTCGCTAATTAATATACATCGGCACATAATATGTTCGGATTCATATAATTAGATAAATAAATAAATAATGCTGGACAATCCACACAGTATTATCTAGCCCCATTGTAAGCAAAGCTTGTGTTATGGGTACTAGATAACTGATATACATAATACAATACATTACATAGATAGATATTTTTTATTATACATAGAAAACGACCAGAACACCCGGAACAAATATCTGCAGATCGTACACACAATTGTTCCGAGGCGGGAATCGAAACCGCAACCTCCTGCGTTGCAGGCGGACCTTCGCCCACCGCGCCACATCGGTCGTGAAAATTAGATCATATTATAATGGTATTCCGAATCCATGAAAAATATTTAGGAAATGAGAGGAAGAACTCGCATTTTGTTTTTATGTTTAGTGAAGTTTGCGTTATCAATTTGATCTGTAGTTATCAGGGTTGGAAAAAAAATCTGTTTTTTTTTATTTTTTATAAAACAAACAGTTCAAAATGTTTAAACCAGTGCTTTTTTTTGTTTTTTTTACTTATCAATTTCAAATCAATTATAGCGAATAATAAAATGATCCATTTCTAAACTATTTCCTAATTCATATTAGTAAAAATTAACAAAACGATAAATATTTACTTTTGTTGCATATCTCAGTACCTCTAATCTAATTATTAAAAATTATTAATCAATACAAAACACTTTACATACACCTTGTATGTAGTGTTATAGGTAGGTAGAGAACTAGAGAGAGAGCGAGGAATAGGTACCGTACCCATAATCCAGTGAATTATTTTCTTTCGACGGCCGACATAGGGACTTTCCCTGCGGGACTTTACTGGCGGGGAGTTACCTATGCAGTGTGCAGTGTATAAAACGGCCGACATAGGGACTTTCCCTGCGGGACTTTACTGGCGGCAAGTTACCTATGCAGTTTATAAATACCACAGATTCATTTACAATTAAAGGTAGTTTTAAACCCTGTTTTTTTCTTAATATAAATACATAGTTTTATTTCAAAATGTTTTAAACAACTTCTTTTAATCATGCCAATAGTTATTATTGTTAGCTATTAAATTTGTTCCGACCACTTCAATCCCCTTAAAAGCATATTGATAAATAGTGCTATCAAATAGAAACTAGAACAATTATTTCCGGCCAAGTACAAGTCGGACTTGCGCACCGAGGGTTCCGACTTCCGTACAAACTTGTACTGTAGGGGACGAACACCTACATAGTTTCCATCACGAAATCATAAATTCTTTTATTTGTGATGTAGCTACAGATTTTCGCAACTTTATCTTTGTTCTTTTTTGCTTCTTGCCAAATTCCATGATTCTATTTCAACAGGAATCATTCCCTTGCGAGTGCAAGGGAATGCAGCCGTATTCCATTGCCTTAACTTGAGAAATTCGATTCTTTTACAGCTCCAAACAATAGCTGAACTGAGTATAACATAATAATATCGATAAATTTGATACATCTACGCGAATCTAAGATAGAAGGCTGAGTGGAGACCGCAGTGGCGGATTTACCAACAGGCTGAGTACGCTGGAGCCTAGGGCGGCATATTGTAGGGGGCGGCAAATTTGCCATAAACATATTTCTTATCTTACAGAAAAATATTATGTTCTAAATGTTATTAGATCCACACACACACACACACACACACACATTTAAATCAATGCGTATAATGTTTCACCAATCACTACTTAAATATTTTATGTAAGTATTTACTAAGTATTTGCTTGCATAGTCATAATGGGGCGCGGGAACGAATGTTATTGACCCAGGGGCGGCTTAAGCGGGTGTGTGGTGTGCTCTCATGGTGACGGTAGGACGATGCGGCGGCCCCCCCAAAATCTTAGTTAATGTATAAAAAATCTATTCTACCTAACATGTAACTTAACAATAGGGTTAACCAGTATCCACTGCAAAAATACAAAATAGTTGCATAGTGCGGTTAAAAAAAAAACGTGTCTCGCTCCGCTCGCCGATATTGCTCGTGTTTTGGGCGTTTTGTTATGTTTCGTATCAGTTCTGCAAAAGCAACGGTACCTATTTTGTTACAGTCATTTTCTATCAATTCAATCAGCACAATAAATAGCGCAAAATCATATTTCGCACAAAAAAATCTAAGGAGACAACACATTTTTCGCGATTAGTTCCACAAGCCAATAACAATTGTTCCTTCTAGCTATAGAAAAAAGCGAACCCCCGCTATAAAAATTAATACAAAATTCTAACGAAAACCACAAAAAATTGTCCGCTCCGCTTTTATTTTTATTTTTTATAATAAGACTAATCAAATTATCGATTTCATTTGATAAATGTAAATGAAAATAATATCAATTTGTAGAGGTCAGTAGGGGCGGCAATTTGAAAAGCCTACTAGCGGTAAATGTGTAAATCCGCCACTGGGAGACCGATTTTTTCAGTTTCTGTCTTCTCCAAGTTTAATTTATAAGAGTCTGTTCTGACAAAATAAAAATAATTTTAATTTATTTTTTATTTTTACTGATACTCAGAAAAACGCACAACGAAGTTATCCTAGTCCCTTTTTCCCTTTGAGGTAAACTACGTTTCTGAGAAAAAAGGTCTTAAAACAACAATCACACAGACGGACAAAGAAGTGATCCTGTAATCAAGGGTTCCTTTTCCTTTTGAGGTACGGAACCCTAAAATACCGAAAGACCACCCCCCAAAACCATCAGGTTAAATTACGATATTATACCCTAACCAATAACCAGAGCAAGAGGCATGATATGAAAGGTTGTATATAACAGACAGTGACAAACAACGTATAAAATTACCTTGGGCAAACGCGTCCCTTGGCAGCGCGTCCTGATTAAAGCCTTGTCAATGAGTAAGTAGGGAGACCCACTTCTAACGACTTAGGGTATCTTCAATGCCCTTGAAGCAAGAGTACTGGAGTTTGAACAAGTCACATTAAACGCTTGAAATACGAGGACGCACCTTCGGTTCTTCTTAAATTCTAAATAAAGAAATAGCAGGGAAGACCGTGTCAGACCACGCACTGTTTGTTAGAGTTTTCTTCCGTATTTATGCAAAACTGTTATGGTCTATCTAGCTAGTCGCTTAAGCTGTAGTATTTATTTTTGCTTCATTGTTTATGATTACTTGAGGGAACGCGTTTTCTGGACTAAAAGTATCAAATACTTAGTTGAAGTCCCTATATTTTTTTACGTCTAAGCAAGTTGCAAATTTAGGTATATTTGCAGTATGCTCATAGCGTATCTATACTAATATTATAAAGAGGAAAGATTTTTGTTTGTTTGTATTGAATAGGCTCCGAACCTACTGGACCGAACTGAACCTTGGCAGCAGGGTCACACTGCTAGGCAGTGAATATTAAGTTTTTCCCACACAAAAAGTAAAACACAGTAACGAGTTTTTTCTCCGTGCTTTTCGATAATCTTTGAATATCTTCCTAGTATATTTACAGTACAAATAGTATCAAAACTGTCTGTCTGCCAGACTCACTGACTCACGGCTCCGTTCTCTTAATTCTCACGGGATTACATCGGCTTTCGATTACAATTTGGCTGGCATAGCTTAAATATAATATGACAGGCCACGTGCCTGGAAACCACGTGTACATTAACGCGCCTTTATGTTAGGTTTCTGATTTGACCATGACTTTGCTAGTTGAGTTTTTAGTTGGGGCGTAAGGTAATATTACTATTAATGACATTGAATTTCGTTTGCCTCCCACATATTCTGTGTAAAACCTTCATCTGCCTCTTGAATTGACACCCTCTAGAAGTACATATAGATCCCTATATGATCTCATCATTAACTCATCTTTGGCCCACATCTACAAAAGATTTTTATGCAGGTTGAGCAAAGCTAGGGTCTTCTTTTACATGAAACTTAATCGGTCCTGTAAGAACCTACAACTGGCCATCCACCTCGAATAAATGAGAATAGTAGAGCTATTATTAGAGACTGTGCAAAAACATACCTTCTACTTCTTAAACACAATAACAATCCGTGATTGAAAGTGATATATGAATCATTAGTAAAAACTTGAAACCGTCACGTGTCTTCTAGACCTTCTTGACACATCGTTAGCCACTTCGTCAAATTCATTTTATTAGATAGTGGTCAAACGTCGCCCTTTATACTTCCACATTCTGTTTTGTATAATAAAGTGTTTTCTATCTTAGATGTATTCCGTAGATCGTACGTAAGATGTGTTCCGAAGGTCTATTGATAAAGTAAACAGCCATTTACTAGGGTTTTCAAAACTTCACCCACTATTCCCAATACACGGTTCTATTGGGTACAACCCTGAAGATATAGTTTTAATACAAGATTGTGTTACTAGGTCAAGGCGACGCCCTATTTTTTGGTACGATTCTCGTGCTGTTTGTTTTACGTAGAGTTGGAAAAACGAGAAGTGGTCTCTTTTGCATAATTCCATAAAATGTTTCGGGAGTTTTTATTTCTGTTTCTGACCATTGTTGTACCTACTGCTATTGTGTTTTACTTTTATTTATTGGGCTGTAGCAAACACATTTAGCTGAAGCATGTATTTTGAAGCTCCAACTTACGTTAGAGGTTTGGATCTTTTCGAATCATCATCATCGTCGACGGCCGCTGGGGCAAACGTGTTCTTGAGTGGAGACCACGACTCGGTAAACGTAGTGTAGGACGCCCTCCGGCCAGGTGGGATGACGACCTGCGAAAGACTGCAGGTAGATGCGTCAAGCCGAAGACAGGGCGCTATGGCGCTCATTGGGGGAGGCCTATGTCCTAATATAGGCTGATGATGGTGATGATGATGAATATCATAGAATCCAACGTACTGTTAACTTTTATTATATTAATCTTTTTCTTTGTGTTATTATTATTACGATTAATCGACGAAAATTAAACAGAATCAGCGTTTTTACGCGGTTTCGGAAATCGGTTTCGGTTAAACTTAAACATTGATTTTTATCGAAAATACCCTAGATTTCCCGGAAATAATTATCAATGAATAATAACTGGTAACTACATATTTTCCAAAATTAGCCTATTGGTAATTACTAAAAAATTAAGCACAGTTCGGTCTACCACTTCCATCAATTTTAGCTCGAAGCTTTATTGGTAGTTCCATTGCCTCGGACTTTATATTTGCGTGCTTCTTATTTTAATTTCCCCCGCATTTCGTGGCTTTGCGTGCACAGTTAACTGATTTGTTTTCTGGTTACTAGTTGATGAAGTTTTTATTGCCGCCGCATTTTATAACCGGTTTGCAATTTAATTATAACTATACAGCAGTATATACATACATATTTCCAATTTGCGTTACTCTATTGCGGTCATAACACATAAATGCATTTTCTTCAGCTAAGCTATGAGTGTTTGCATATTTTCTGTTTATGTAGTCTTCTATAGAAATTAGTCAGATTAAAAACATACACTTCTTAGCCATTGTTGAAGTTAATAGAGGTGTAGAGGTTTATAAACCTTAAAAACCCCGTGGCTCGTTATCTTTAGGTACATTTTATAGTGACAAAATGGTATCCCACAAGCTGCAAAGGAATGGCCTTCGAGCTGTCTATTATCTCATGACGACAATATAAAATACATCTACAGTTTCAGTTCTACAGATTTAATACTCATATTTCAATGAATTCCCATTTTTAACACTCACAAGCTTCAAATGAATCGCCTACGAGCTGTCTATTATCTCATGTCGACAATATAAAATACATCTACAGTTTCAGTTCTACAGATTTAATACACATATTTGAATGAATTCTCATTTTTTTTGTGTGGTAGCGGCGTTGGAAGTGCGAGGCCAAATGCAATAGAAAATTGAATTTCACCGGGCCTTGCAGCATCCCCTTTAAAATTTCAAGCGTTTGGCGTGCCAGAATATGAATCACGGATAATTCAGAATGTTGCGGTTTAGCGATTTACAACACTTTCGTGAAATTTTTGGTACGCGTTATTTTGGCTCGAAAACTTCGTGTACACATGTTTTCTTTATAGTTTTTTGTGCAGCATTTTAACTACGTGATAGTATCTATAGTCCGTTCGAAAGTCGGCAAATGCAACGCGAGCTTTGGTTTATGTTGATATTCACTTGATTATCAAGGCAGTTGGCAGGTTTTCGGTCTGCGTTTTAAAATAAATCTTTATAAGTAAAATACAAAAGCTTTATTTTTATTTATTTATTTATTTATTTACAAAAGTACCTCTATTTTTACGGGAACACCCAATGCAATAGAGTACATATTTAAATTTAATATTAAAAATTAGAAATAATTATATAATACAGAAAAACAACACAAAAATCATAGAGTCAACCTTACATTACAAAATCATACATTAAAAATCACAAATCATATCCATTTCCATACATTCCATTTTCGATCCTTGACACAATACTTCCTAATAGGTGTACCTATCTAATTGAAAAATTCTCCAATAAACGTCGTGATGTTCTTGTGATGCTCTTTTTTTTTTCAACAACCTATTGGTTATTTAAACCTCTACTACGCAGCCCTCGCTAATTTCCTTAGCTATTTACCCGACTGCGCAATAAGGAGGGTGTAAATAACGAAACCTGACCGAACAACTGAAACCAAAATCTCACAGGTGAAATTAAGCCTTATCTGAATCAGTAAAGGACAAAAATCAGAAGCTATGTTTGCGATAGACTCGATTTTTTTTGACCTCCACTTCGTGTCTATAGAAACTGGCCCTGACTCGCGAACACATTGTTGTGTGTACCAAATAGTGAACTTAGACGACGCTCCCCGAACTTTTGATAAAGTTATTCAAATTACAACTTTATTTACTGCGCAAAAAGATACAACTTTGATTGTCAATCAATAATACGAAAAATCCCATCCCATCTACATCGTGCGACTTGATGAGGCGCAGCACAACGTCGCGTCGTGAGGCCCAGCGCGCTGCACTTTTTATGACAGTGATTCAAAATATTAAGAACATAGAAATATATAATATGTTTCTCTTTTCAGCAAATCCAACACCAGTACCGAGGTAGAGGCGGACCGCCTCGATTCTGGGGCAGCATGTCTGAAGGCGGTGGGGTGTCGAACGCGGGGGGTGACACCGCCAAGACGAACCTCATAGTGAACTACCTACCTCAGAGCATGACGGAGAAGGATCTGTACGGGATGTTCATGAACATCGGGCCTATTGAGAGCTGTCGGGTCATGAAGGATTTCAAGGTGCGTAGCACGGACTATAGCCCACATTATTTTTATCGCACCCACAGATGCTGCTTCTTTAATCAAAAAATTAAATATATATTTAAACAACAAAACGACAAAATACAATTAATTAGTATTTACACAACCTACAAAAAAAGTTAAAATTTATAATTAAATTTGTTTTCAGACTGGCTACAGTTACGGTTTCGGGTTCGTAAACTTTACGCGGGAAGAGGACGCGGCGCGCGCCATAGATATGTACAATGGATACCAGCTCAGAAATAAACGGTTAAAGGTACGTCTATAATATGATATAATTATTAATAAATAAAATCTAACTGAACGGCCGGGTGATTATGTAACTCGCGACCGGTTTGCGACAGGCGTAAATTAAGCAATCAGTGCTGTCAAACGTCAATTTTGTATTAGTTTGACACCAGCTACAACGTCAAAATTGGTCAAAATTGGCGTTTGACAGCACTGATTGCTTAATTTACGCCTGTCGCAAACCGGTCGCGAGTTACATAATCACCATACGGATCAGGCTGACCGAATTTTGCATAGATGTAGCTCTAGGCCGAAATCAAGCATAGGCTTTTTATCCTATAAAACAGTTCCCATGGGAATACATATTTTTAAACCTAAGCGATCTGAACACGTAATTGTAAGTATTAATATTAGTTCCCATGGGATATAAATAACCTTTAACACGTTGATTGCTGAAATCACACGGTATGTGTTTCCTACAAGTGACGCATGTGTGGGCGCACACTCATGTTATGCGTAATATGCGTAAATCCACACTAGCGCAGCGGCTGAGAAAATACAGATCTGTGTGACTCAGCACAGCCGTAATATGTTTTTTTCGAACGAAACGCATGTGCGGCGCAACACAACCGCTGTGTAGAGCGGCAGCACGAATGGCTTAGGTTAAAAAAAGATCGCAGTCGACGTGTACGTCCTCATAGACACAATTCTTTCGAAGCCGCGGGCAGAAACTAGTCATATTATTATGGTCTATTGCCGCCGGGAACTTGCGGGGACTCTGGTCGTTCCAAATATATATATATATCCTGCTTTGGCCTATTTCTTGTTAACCATCTATAGTTTTGGCTATCTGCAGTCAAATTTATCATTTTTAATTCAAGAAATGACAAAATTTAAGAATTAATAATGGTCCTAAATCGGTCTTGGGCAATGCAAGCTTTATTTAGTCTTGTTACTTGTCGCCTGGACTCCACTATCAGCCATTCATATAGTCAAAAATGAAACATCCATAAAATAACCTCTAAATCACTTATATAAACAAATAAATAACAAATAAACTAACAAATTTTCCAGGTATCATACGCGCGACCTTCCGGCGAAGACATAAAGGAAACAAACCTATACGTCACAAACCTACCGCGCGCCATCAACGAGGAACAACTAGAGGTGATCTTCGGCAAGTACGGCCGGATAGTGCAGAAACACATACTGAGGGACAAGAATAACGGGACTCCCAGAGGCGTCGCTTTTGTAAGGTGAGAAAGAATTGTCACAGTAACCTATACGTCACAAACCTACCGCGCGCCATCAACGAGGAACAACTAGAGGTGATCTTCGGCAAGTACGGCCGGATAGTGCAGAAACACATACTGAGGGACAAGAATAACGGGACTCCCAGAGGCGTCGCTTTTGTAAGGTGAGAGAATTGTCACAGTAACCTATACGTCACAAACCTACCGCGTGCCATCAACGAGGAACAGCTAGAGGTGATCTTCGGCAAGTACGGCCGGATAGTGCAGAAACACATACTGAGGGACAAGAATAACGGCACTCCTAGAGGCGTCGCTTTTGTAAGGTGAGAAAGAATTGTCACAGTAACCTATACGTCACAAACCTACCGCGCGCCATCAACGAGGGACAGCTAGAGGTGATCTTCGGCAAGTACGGCCGGATAGTGCAGAAACACATACTGAGGGACAAGAATAACGGGACTCCCAGAGGCGTCGCTTTTGTAAGGTGAGAGAATTGTCACAGTAACCTATACGTCACAAACCTACCGCGTGCCATCAACGAGGAACAGCTAGAGGTGATCTTCGGCAAGTACGGCCGGATAGTGCAGAAACACATACTGAGGGACAAGAATAACGGCACTCCTAGAGGCGTCGCTTTTGTAAGGTGAGAAAGAATTGTCACAGTAACCTATACGTCACAAACCTACCGCGCGCCATCAACGAGGGACAGCTAGAGGTGATCTTCGGCAAGTACGGCCGGATAGTGCAGAAACACATAGTGAGGGACAAGAATAACGGCACTCCTAGAGACGTCGCTTTTGTAAGGTGAGGGTATTAATGACACTGTCTCAGCGAATTGTGCTGAAAGGCGTAGCGTTGGCAGGCCCCTATCGCAAAAGAGACTAGCACTGTTCAAAGTAGATCAAAAGTTCCAATCGCTATCTAATCTAGAAGTATCTAAAACTTGTCAAACTATCATGGCTATTAACACTAAAGTCATTTAAAATGGGATATTTACCATGATTTGATTTTTGAGTTTTCCAATATTTCGGCACAGTTTCATGCGCCATGATCACGGAATAACTGAAACTAACTGTGCCGAAATATTGGAAAACTGAAAAATTCTTCATTTAATTTATTTCTACGATAAAACGTATATTTTCCATGATTTGAAGTTACTAATTTCTATATTTTGTCACAGTTTTATGCGCCATGATCGCATGATGACGGAATGACTGAAGTGCATGATAGTTTGATTATTACAAGTCTGTTCTTTGTTTGTTTCAGGTTTGATAAACGTGAGGAGGCACAAGAGGCGATAGCAGCGCTAAATAACGTCATACCAGAGGGCGGGACTGAGCCGCTTAGTGTTAAAGTGAGTTTTGAGTATTTCATAAATAAATAATGCTGGACAATCCACACAGCATCATAAAGGCTAGCCCTAACGGATTTACCCCAGCGGTTGTCGGTTCTTTGCGAGATATGTTCGGCCCACTGCCACTTCAGCTTGCTAATTCTTAGAGCTATGTCGATAACTTTGGTTCTCTGTAATTCTGTATTTTTTATTGCACACAAAAAACTTTAAAATATAAAGAAAGATATGTACAAAGGCGAGCTTAAACCCTGAGTTAAAGTTTTCTTCCAGCAAACCTTAGGTTTACAGGAGAGGCGATGGAATAGATAGAGGAAGGGTACAAGAAACAAATTAGACTAATAATACAATACGGAATGAGATTATAATATACATACATAAATAAAAAAAATAGTTCAATAAACCTAATAAATACATTTCGTAATATAATTAAAATATAGCAAATTAAATATATTATATATATAAATATCTCTAGATAGATAATTTTATGATGATGGGAAGTGCTCTTTCAATTTGATTTTATGTCTGATGTATTCGTTACGAATCCTTCAGAGAAACTCCGAATATATCATTATTATATTATATTTAAATTAATTGCTTGCCCCTCACTCTTCGTTTTCAAGCGTAAAGTCAAAGAGCGTTATCTATCTTCATAATTCTGTTGTATTTTATGTATATATTATATGTATATTATGGAAGTATTGAATTTATTTATTTTTGGAATTTAGGTTATATAGTATTTTATATTTGTTATTGTTATATAGTATATATGAGTATAAGTAATAAGTTAGTTAAAATTTAAGCTTTTTTCTATTTCTTATTTCATTTCGTTTATGCACATGTACCCACTTCTCTCTTCACTTTGTCTCTCTCTCCCAATAAGGTTTGCTGGAAGAGAACTCTTTTTAGGGTTAAGTTCGCCTTTGTTTAAATTTTCTAGAATAAGTTTTGTGTTATTTTATTTTCGTGCAAGAAGTATAAATAAATAAATTAATTAAAAAATTGTTGTTCAAAATTAAAAAAAAATATTTTAAATTAAAAAAGTCTTTAATGTCATATTCATAGACAATCTTTATGTCTCAGGTGGCTGAGGAGCATGGAAAGCAAAAGGCAGCGTACTACGCGGGGTGGACGGCAGGCTTCCACCACCATAGAGGTTAGTATATAAACTTATTACACTACAGACCTACAAAGTAGCGTAGGTCTATAGCGTGTAACGCGAAGAGTATTTACTTACTTCTAATTCTGTAGACTACCTACAGTAAAACTTGAAACGATCATGGTTATCAACACTAAAGTCATATAAAAAGTGATATTTATCATTATTTGATTTTTGAGTTTTCCAATATTTCTACCTACAGTATAGTAGAAAACTCGTCAAGATTATTGTTGGGATATTGATTGCTAGAGTACGATACATTATTCGACAGTAAATTAAGCTTCGTTGCCCTTCTATCAAAGATCCTATACTCTATCCAAACTCAGTGTAGATAACTAAGGTTCGAGATATATTTTTTTCCCTCAACAAGTAATTGTAAGTTTCGTATAAAAAGACGCGCCAACAAAGTGAATTTCAGGTAAAATAAAAGAAGTTTGTATACAAAAATTTTACGAGTTTAACTAATGTACTAGTACTTTCTAAAAACTTTTTTTATAACTCCATGTTCCTATCTATAAAATTAATTTCCTCGCACGCCGCCGGACAGCGAACGTCACCGTGCCCCAACGCCACCACAGCCTCGACCAGCTCGACATGCTACACCGCCAGGAGCAGTTCTGCAGCACCAACTACTCCGTCTACCCCCACAGTCGTTACCCTCGCCGCGACACCTCGCTCTACCAGCCGAACTACGCAGCGCACCATCGCCCGTTCTGAAATGGACTTTATTGTAAAAAGTTCCGCTTAACTGATACCAGGATTTAATGCGGAGGACTTATTTGAGTGTCGTGTGTTTTTTTTTGCGGTGTTGCGGGGGGTTTTCGGTGGTTTTTACAGACCCCAGACTCGAAGCGCGTGTTCAAATTTTTCACGTGCATTTTGGCTGGGTCTTACTTCAGCGAAATAAATGTCTGATTTAGGTGATACGCTCAAAAGTAATGATAATAATGCCGGGCGATCCAAATAGCATTGACAAATGAATCGACGTTTCTACATTTTACATGCAACCACTTGGTCTACGCAATATTAGGAATATCTGATTTATGGAATTAGATGGTTCGTTAAAACAAATATTCCATTGAATCTGTTGAACCCCGTTTTTTTTAAATTGTTAAACGTTTAAAATCTTGTTTGGCTGATGACTAGACTAGGTACACAAAACAATAAGTAACTGACTTATACTCCGATTTAGAATGCAAGATATTTTTTTACATTTACGAATGAAAACTTAACGCAAACTAATAACAATAACTAAAAAAACAAGGCAACAGCAAGATTATCACTAAAAGTAAAACAAACATCAGCAACGCGTAATCTCACATGTGCAGCGAAAAATTCTTAAATTTGCTTTCAAAACCAAAAATTGTTTTGAGCTCATGTGCTTTGCTTCGATGATACCAATGTCGTTAAATGTATTTCCACCAATATTCCTTGGGTTTTGTAAACCCTTTGTACACAAAAAAATATACAGGTTTTTGAATCGGAGTATAGGTGGTTCGCTGGATAACTGAATTTAAGACGTTGAGTCATATAGGCGAAAACCATATTAAACCAGTCCGTAAGGGCTTTGGAATTCTTTAAAATACATAAAATGTTAAGATAATGGCAGACAATTCACATAGCATAATCTAGCCCCAAGCTAAGCAGAGATTGTGTTATGGGAATTAGATAACTGATGTATACAAAAAGACATTACATGCACATAAAATTAGATAAAACCTTAAACGCGTCACCCATAAATGTCTGCTGAACTATTAACTTAATAGGAATGAAAAAGAACCCTAAGCAAAAACCCATAGGGATTATGAAGAAAGTGAATAACCCAACTGAAACTGTTCTGCAACGCTTTAAAGATATTTTGCGTAGTTCCCCCTCCACTGTTAAATTCCTATGCTTTATTCCAATAATAATAAGAAAAAAGACTAGAGCGGAAACAATGTGTGTTGCCATTTTTGTGGCATTGCCAGTGTACAAAATAAAAATGACCGCTACGAAATGATTAAAATAATGTTGAAACCTATAAAATCAAAGATATTTAATAAAAATTGTTTGTGTATTTTCATTCAAATTATATTAGGTAGAACACAGTGCGTTTATAATGAAAAGCGTAAAATTACAAAAATGGTTCACGTTTCAGTTTTACAAACTTTTGATGGGTTTGTACAACTGTATAATATTAAATAAATTAATAACTAAGGGACCCTGTCTCAGCACAAATTCAATTGTTGACTAAATTTCTAGTAACTTCTAGATTTAGAATTCGTAGACATTTGTGCACTGTTATAGTTCTTACCCTTTCCTACAAAAACGCACCGTTTTTACATCATTAGGTATTGAATAACCGTTGTTTGAAAAACCGCTAAATTTATGGTTATATCTATTTATGTTACGATTAAATATAATATCGTTGAGTTGAAAACTTTTAACCAAACTGTTGCTGTGCCAGTATTTATCTATACTGGCACATATTCTTATCTTTTCTGATAAAAGTTTCAGGATAGTAATTCATATAACGCAATTGGTTGTATATATTTAACTTCCAAAACTTTTTACGTTATAATTCATTAACAGTCACAAAACGATTAACGTTACTTTTGTATTACAATTCTCTAACTTAACGTTGAAACGTTATCGTTATACATTAGTTGTTTTTGGTGTGGTTAAAGCTAGACCGGGGTCAGCTTAGAGAGTTTAAAATGTAATTATTATATTATGTGTATTGATGTTAGTTTATTTAGCAAGAGCCTGCTGTATCGAGTGCTTGTGGTTTATCATGTCAATTATTTAAAAAAACTTGAAAAAAAATACCTTTATTTATATTTTCCACCGAAATTCAACCTGTGTACTTTATATCATAAAGTTCTTTCTTTTAGTTAAATAAAATCTATTTCCTAAAATACTGGTATGAAATTATTTCAATGATAAATAATAATTTTATTTGATTTTTTTTAATAGCAAGCATTCGGTAGAGTTAGTATCGTGAAATAGACAATATAACAGTGGTGATTTGAGATTTGTTGTGTAGCTTCGAAGTCTAAGGTGTTGTTGAACTTTTGCTGTCCGTTCCTCCGTATGATGGGTATATGGTGTAATTACAATGCTTGATAAGAAAGAAATGACGTCACTATAACTGTTTGTATAACCGTTGCTTTTAAACTGCGCGTAAAGTTATTGAAGGGAAATGAAGGAATAACTATTTTGAAGCTATGTAATATTCTTTGGTAAGCTTTTTTCGAAATGTTGTGTTCATAACCTATACCCATCGTAATATTTCTCGTCCCTTTCCTATTATAGTTTTAGTGTTAAGTGTAAAAATAATATTGTACATTCATCTAATTGTATCGGTATTGTAGAGGTTTTATAAGGGACACAACTCAAAACGGTTCAGTGAGGATAACATTTTGAAATAGTGCCAGCAATATAATGGTAATGCGTGTTGCCTTAGAGAAGCTTTATTATAACTTATAAAAGAATTACACCGTATTTTTCAATAACGTTAATAACGCTTAATCGTTAAAAAATTAAACCGTATTTTTCAATAACGTTAATAACGCTTAATCGTTTGCGTGATAACTAGTTTTTGTTAGTATTACGAGTGTCCTCACTGAACGAATAATTAGATTTAGAATGCTAGATATAGTTTGGAATGTGAATTGTGCCTACGTATAGAGTAATTAAGTGTGATTTGAAGTTTTCTTGTTGTATTGAGGCTCTAACTGTTAACGTTATAAAAAGCACGTTATGATTGTCGAGTTTGATGCTCTAATCAAATTCCTAATATTTATTCTATCAAGCAATTATTGGAGCAAATAAACTTGTCAAAAATATAGTTACATTTTTGATTGAAAGTATGCTAAATAAGTTTTTTGATATATATCTGTGGTATTTTTTGTTAGCGTCAAATAAGTTTCAAGTCATTAGAATAGTCGCAAGTTATTTTTAATAACTCTATAATTTATTGATTTAAACGATTCTACTTTGTGATTACAATAGAAGAAGATTTCAATAGATTGCTCAATAAAAATAACGAAGATACGCGCATAGTTATAAACTAGTTATTTTAGAATAACGAATTCGTTTAAAACGTTAATTAACTGTTTTTATTCCGTGCTGTGGCTTTACCATTCCCGCGAAACATCTTCGAAGTATTTATAAGCTTTTTACATATTAATATAAGTTGTAAAGTTTGGCCTGATAAATGATTGTGGCTAAATAACACTAATATAATAAATGCGAAAGTTTGGATGTCCGGATGGATGGATGATTGTTACTTCTTCGCGCTAAAACTACTGAACGCATCGGGCTACAACTTTGCATATATAGTAGCTACAAGCCTGGTACATAGTTACTTTATTATCCCGTAAAACAGTTCCCATGGGATAGAAATAACCTGAGACACAACGCGTGCGAAGCCACGGACAGAAGCTAGTAATATACTTTAAATATAATTTAATTAAAATTGTATTGGCCTTACAAGTATGATAATATTAAGTTTGATATTGTAATCTTATGACACTGAATCAATTATATTATGGAATACGATTTTCTTAAATATTTTAGTGTTAAATAGTTTTAGAATATCGTTATTATATCTCGTATTTTTAACGCTTCATGTCATTTAACGTAACAGCTAACAAAATATTGCAACCAATACCTAATAATATTTCACACTTAGATTTTATTTATTCGTTTTAAAGGGATTCTCATTGTTAGCAATACAAATTTTAAATGATACATATTTTAAAAAGTATGACTTTAAAACTATACACATCTAAAAAAGCAATAAAAATATCTGTGGTTCGAATAATGTTCAATTAAATTAAAGTTTTTAACGTTAAACGAAAACTATTTATCAGATTAGTTAAATAGCAGTTATTTTAAATTCACGGTTAACATTATAATGGCGTATAGTATTTTGTGATTGTATTTAAATAGGTCTGAATTACGCAATATCTTCCAAATTAAGGCCAAACGATACTAGTTATGTGAAAATAAATATTATTCATTATTGGTGAATTTCATTTCAGTTTACACGTTTTTTTAATACTTATTTAGTTTTAGATTTTTTGCACTATTTTGTACCGAAATTTCCCATGTTTTTGAATTATAATTTGACCTGGCTTTCATACTTGTTTTGATGTTATTTTTTGGCCAAGAAATTTGTAAGTTCCCTAAGGCGTGCGATCCTATCGGCACGAAGCGGAGCGGAATCGACCAATCAGGATACAGAAGAATGCCGAGATACGACAACGTGATTGGTCGATTCCGAACACATCTTGCAAAGTACAAAACAACTCCTATATATAACGCATATCTTATAATTTCAGGCGATTACACGTGGGACTGCGAAGAATATGATCCCTGGGAGCAATTTCCTTCCCCCCCGCCGGTCCCCGCGAGCCTCCCAAACACCCCCCGGAACGGCTGCCGACCCCCCTGCGCTCGACTGCCTTACCCAAACTTCGTTCCCGGGAAGGGTAATCGCGGTAGAGGTAGGAACCTACCCTGGGCACCGGAATTCCCGGACCAAAGGTTCAAAGGCCAGAGATGTAGGAATGGGCCCTCGCCTTATTGGTAGGGTAGTCTTGCTGCTGAGAGATTCAAGTTTTAACTCAATAGGTTAACTAGGTTTATAGTTCCTATAGTGACTGATAGTGTTAGCTCAGTGGATAGTTAAGCCTGTTATACCAATGACTGAAAAAAAAACACAAAAGTTTTGGTTAATTATTTAATTTCATAGAAATTACTCCGAGTGCGAGGGCTTACGCACTATAAAACATAAACCTTACAATGACTTAAAGTCTGTAACCGCAGCTGCCCAGTCTTAGCAGTGCAACAAGTTACTGTGACAGGGCAAAATGTAAGTCTATCACAGTGAATCAAGACCGAAACTCTAAATTCACTGTCCAGTATCAGTATTACAATAAAGGCAAGGGCGAACCGCTGCACAAAACATATTGGAAAACAACATGATTAGTTTCCGACGATTAGTACTCCAACCTCCCATAACAAGATTGAATAAAGCTTTTAATAATCGTTGAGCCCCCCTCAGAAACTTGACGTTCTTCAGCAGCAAGCAATTTGGTACTAAACTCGATAGACTGCTGTTTATTTGTAAATAGTTTTATGAATTCCCCGGCAACGGGACTGCCTTGTCATTTTGATAGGTTTGATATTTGTCCGTGGCGCCATCTAGTTGATGGTTTGTGCAATATTTAAAAGACGTAGACCTTAATACCCTGTTTAGGGACGAAAACAAAACTAATGCAATAAAATAATTATATCATAGGATTTTCTATGCGTTTGTCATGAATTAGTGCCACAAATAATACAAATACAAGTATTCGAGGTGATAATCTGATTGGTGCTTTTGGAAATTTACCTATGAATTTTTATGGCTATGAAATTTCCATGAACTCTGCCTGAATAGTGGAAAACCAGACACATATTGCCAACAACAAAGATTTTTCTCCTCAACGCCTCAGCGCCTCATGGTCAGCGCTTACGTTTGCAGGCATAAATAAGGCAGAATTCTAGAAGACACTCCTCTTGGGGATATATTCTCTAAGGGAATCATGCTTTTCATAGCTTATTTATAAATTTCTGTTATAAAATTGTAATTTTTTTGGCATCTAAAGACGATAACATTATTTCGATGTTTCCAAATTTATTTTTCTGTTGCTAGTCTTAAAAAGTTTAATGGTTTATTAACTTTGTACATTTATTTAGTGAAAAGTCACTATTCATTTATGTTACATTTTTCAAAGAATGAGTTTTAAGTTGTGTATTTAGTTTAGTATTATTTTAATGGAATAATTACTTTAAATATGTAAATGCGTTTGGTTTTTCTGTTTTCAAGATTGTTTCCTATTTTATCTGTTGTTCTTAAGTTGCAGGTGTAATTTTTGTATATTTTTTTGTATTTTTTAAGTATTTAAGGATTGTTAGTATTCGCTAATTTTTCGGGCCCAGGCTGTCTTGCATGAACTGAGACTTACATACAATTTGATTGATCACTGCGATATAAATTATTTTTATTTGTCAGATCTTTTAATTACTCATTAGGCACTTGAAAAAATATGTCGGATATCAATCTGATTAGACTTTTGTGCATTTTATTTCAGTCTATATATTACAAAAATACTAGAAACCTAATTTTAAGACATATGACACTATATCAACCGGCGCTCGAAAAACTTGCAGTAAGAATTATTTGTATAATAATATAGACTTTGAAAGTGTTTGGTTGTTTCAGTTTTTGCTTCTTGCCTTTGATTTAAGCTTATTTTGATATATCAGATAACTATTATTTTAAGCTTGTTTTGATCATTACCTGAAAAGCATCAATCTTCATCTTCTTGCGTCTTGGGGACGCTTTGGCAGTTGTCTCACCGGGAACGATGAACGAGTAGCGAGCAGAGCTAGAATGTAGAAACGAGTCGGCGTGAAGCGGGGAGCGAGTACGTAGTTCCGATAGTTGTGTAGCTCGGCTATAAGCGAGTGTGCGAGTTAGACGAGCGATTACTCGCGTCACTCGCTCGCGGCGGCCATACGACAGTCCGCATTGTAGAGGAATGACCGCTGGTTGCTCTCTCGGCGTTTTCTGATCGCTGAGCGAGTGTTATTTTCCTGGCTCTTGTCGCCCAGCGACAAACTAGTGAAGCGAGTCCTCGCCGGCAGTGTGAACAGTCAGCGATCAACTATTTATATATGCATCTCTTTTGTTTACACGGAATGTATATCTAACTGTACTTTTCTTGAGCGAGAAAATAGCCATTAGTTAGTCGTTTTGTCGCCGGGCGGTGAGACAACTGCTTTACGATGGAAATACTTGTCCTAATTTGTTTCTCAATTTTTATTGGTTAATAAATTCTTTCTCTATATCATGAAATAATAATAAATAATAATAAGTAAGTGGGTGAAATGCAATCAAAAACGGAGTGTGGGAAGACCTACTCGATGGATCGACGCCATTGTAGCGGTCGCAGGGAGTCGATGGATGGAGGCGACTCAGGACTATTAGTGGGGCTGTTTGGGGGAGCCTTTGTTCAGAAGTGGACGTACGGTATGATGTTGGGTGTAATGAAACAAAATTACTTTATTAACCAGTCTATTTTTATCGATGTACATTTTAAAGACATAGTACAGCTTAGTTATTCGTTATTTTCGGTCTTTACGTGATTTGCTTGATTTTTTATTACATAGTTAGGGAAGTAAATTTCCCTTAAAAAAAAAACTTCCGGAATATATTTATTGTAACCTAAGATTTTGTACCTATTTTAGATATTGAATAACTAATAATTACGATATCTTAGCGAAAAGCAATACTAGAGAGCTTACAGGAATTTGTTCTACTTTTCTTCAGAGTATCATGTAACACAGCACAGCACCATATTTTCAAGACTTCTATGAGTACCTAAGTAAAGTTAATTGAGCATTTGCGTTGAGGTTTTTTTTTTAAATTAATACATATTTCGGTTATTCTTACGGCCTTATTCATATATAATACTTTAACGTTTGTTAGCTAACAAATCATTAAATAGCAAAAAGCATGATAATTAAATGAAATTAAACTTTACTCATACACTAGCCAATCTCGGAGGAGAATGTTTGTAAACAAACCACGACAAAAATAACTAAAATTCACTTGCTTGACGGAGTTTCAGATATTGTAAAGAATACTAGTTAAAGGATCTTAAATACAACAAGTAATGTAAATAACGTATAAAAAGAGTGAATTTTCGTTTAATTATGGGCGGTTTATTTAAAACATCCTACACTGAGTTTGGCCAGTGCATTGATCTATGGTATATAACAAATGACTTTATAATAGACGTTACGGCTATCAGGACCTTAGCGTGAGAACCTTGAGCTCAGTTACGGATAGTATCGAATCACTGATCCTTGAGCTCAGTTATTCGATTGTATCGAGTCGTCGTCGAGACGTGAAATTTTGTATGGGTTCTGGTCCAGCGCGTACTTTATAGGCCAAGTCTTTGTTTTCATAAACGGAATGATCAAACGCTTTACCGGGTATTTACCGCGTTTATCTACCTATTTTTCCCGACGTTTCAACAGGTTTATATGTACACTGTCGTCACGGGATATCTCAGGAGTACGGTTGGAGGTCTTGGGAAAATAGGTAAATATACACGATAAATTCCCGTTAAATTGTACTTGTAATCATGAGTTCAGATCGCGTACATTTTAAAATATTTAAACGATAAAAAGCGGCTCTACCTTGCGTATACGGACTTCAATAAATAAAAAAATAAATAAAAAGCGTCTCGACAGCGACTCGATAGGCACTAGGCACATTTAGTCCATGATATTATGTATTGGGAATGATTTAGTACAAAATACCCATGAAAAGCTAATATTTGACTAATAGTCATTGACATTCTCCCGGATCCAAGGCAAGAACTTGGCTAGATCAGTGAAGATGACGTAGTGTGAGGGGTCACAGCGGTACTCGTTCTCCCTGGCCACGGACACAGAGACCAGACCTCGCACGTACCAGCGGGACCCGATGCGGAACACCATGCCACCGCCGCTATCGCCGTTGCAGACAGATGTGCCTGGAAGAAAACAACAGTTTGTGTGTTCAGTGACACACATACACACTAAAATGACACATAATAAAATGAGACATCATCATCAGCCTATAGCAGTCCACTGCTGGACATAGGCCTCCCCCAATGAGCGCCATAGCGCTCTTTCTTCAGCTTGCCGCATCCAGCATCGACCTACAGTCTCTCGCAGGTCGTCATCCCACCTGGTCGGAGGGCGTCCTACACTACGTTTATCGAGGTCTCCACACAAGAACACGTTTGCCCCAGCGAAAAAAAAAAAAAAAAAAAGAGTAACTAGTTGGCAATACTAAACCATAATACTCACAAATGCAGTCTTGTAAAGAAAATGACGATGTTAAAGGATTTGATGTTTTTAGGCAAAAGGTTCGTAGGTAGAACCCTACGCAAAAAGCGTGTTGCGGTACAACTATAATAGAACGCTGCCGCGATCAATAGGACGTGAGTCATATGACCCCCTTCATTCTTTAATTAAGGGCAATAGACTAAGTAAAATCAGATTTTTTCTAATACACCTTAATTTTCCTTCTCGGGTGCACCCGGTTTTTTATTTCCGGGCGAACGGGAAGATAGGCGCATAAAGTATTTACATTTTGTATTTCCACACGAACGAATAGGGTAACACCATTAGTGTGCAATCAATAGAATAAAAAAACCCTTGTAAAAAACAAAACACGGCAAAATTTAAAAGCGCCAGCTAGTTACATCAAACGTAGGTAGAATAGAACTAACCGCCTCCTAATACGCAGGAGTAGGTATGTAAGTACCCTAAAACCTCGTAAATGGTCGTCTGGCGTCTTTCTATTTACGTTCAACTTCCGTCGTCTTCAGATCAAGCAGAGAAAGTTTACCCGCTCAAACTTAAAACCTTGTAGGTATATTTTAGTAGCGCCATCTAGTTCCATTGCACTAACCGTCTCTAAATCCAGCACAAAAGGTGAACTCCGAAGTGAAGCGTACAAAGAACTCGCTGTAAGAACGAATGCAGGTCTCCTGGCTGACGACCGGCATTTCTACCAGAGACAGCTCTTCAGTGGCTACGCCTGTGTCGTCGTATCCCCAGCCAACCACCTGGAATAGAAGGGCAGAGATTATGGACACATCATCAGCTGATACTTTTACAATTTATATCTTACTCATTTTCGTTAAGAAGTTTATACCTATGAATCAAACTCGACATAGCATCAGTTTTATTACGCTAATTCTAGCGCGAATATGGCGTGTTAAGGCGCATTTAACGTCAATAACGAGTGAAAAGTCATTTTATTTGCCCTAAAATAAAAGTAATAATGCTGATAACGCGAGTTACGTTGTGTTAAATAGCGTGGTAGCCTTGCTGGTAATATCGCTGAAGTGTGGCAGGTACCCCAGACTAGTACACTATTCCTAGTTATTGCCTGAATGTCGCATCGGTGATGCTGGGCAGTTATTGAGAAATTTGTACCACTAGTGGTGACCATTAGCGTAACAACAGGGTGGCAAGTCGGCAAAATGCCACGGGCCACCAGCCGGAAGGGGCCCCTTTCAGAGGAGAATTCCAACATTTATTATGGTAGTATAGGGGGTGCATCCCATGAATTTGCCACAGGCCTCGAACGGTATAGTTAGGCCACTAGTAGTGACATGTGGTGGGGTATTGCCTGAATGACGTATCGCTGAGGCTGGGCAGTTAGTGGGGAATTAGTAACACTAGTGGTGATTCACCGATCGGATCCTCTCTTGCCCATGACATTGCTCAGTTCCACATGGTTGTCCGGCCACAGGAATGCTGCAGTCACATCGCTGAAGCTTGGTAGGTACCCCAGACTCATACACTATTCTTAAGTATTAGGTCCCTACCTGGATGTCGTATCGTTGAGGCTGGCAGTTATTGGGGAATTAGTAGCCTAGTGGTGACTCACCGATCCTCTCTTGCCGATGACATTGCTCAGTTCCACCTGGTTGTCCGGCCACAGACACGCTGGCCGCACCCAGTCCGAGTAGGAGACCGGCTCGCGAAGAGTTAGGATGCTCAGGTCTCGGCTGAAGATGGTCGCGTTGTAGTCCGGGTGGATTATTATGTTTTCAACCTGGAAGAGAACAGATATGTGGGGGGAGAGAGTCGAGAATAACAGGTTTTTATGGTAGACTGTAGAGGTAGAGAAAAGTGTGATGGAAAAGGCCGAATAGAATAGAATAATAGGCTTTGCTACCTATCAACTCAAGCCTCACCTCAGTAGGTTAAGAGAACCGTCTTTCAATAGGCCCATTAGAGTCATGCAAGCCTCTCTTTAAGAAACATAAACTTTAACGTTAACTAGTTTATAGATCGTCCAAATTGGCTGTATCTATGTAGTATTTCCATGAAAGTTTTAAGAGCCTAACGCCTCTCCATCTGCTAGAAGAGTGTGGAGCATTGATGCAAAAACTTAGCATCCACCTGGCCAAGCACCTGCATAACCCAGACGAGCTACGAGACATAACCCCGAAGAAAATCCTGCAGTTCCTAGCAGCAAGGGTTAGTGGCGAATTGTGAACGCTACAGCTTCGGGGCTGAACGAATAAAGTGGCGATCACAATAGGCCTCTCATGGCCGCAGTGATACCCAAGCTACACCAAAGGAAATAAGTAAAAATACCTAGACCTTTGCCAGTTTCTGTAAACTTACAAATCGAATCTGCACTCCATCCACCGACGTCCTCAAGTTATGCTTCCCCAGGTAAACCGTCAGCGTATTCTTGAGCACCTGATGCCGCGAGCCTTTCTTGGTGACGCAGTGAGCTGCTGTGATGATGTGTCGGTGGGAGACCAGGGTTCCTCCGCAGATGTATTTGTTGTCTACGGTCTGGGACAGAAAACATTCGTAGATTTGTTTCGTGTTCGATTCGTAGATTCGGTTACATCATTAATTAATTATAAGAATTTTTTCAGGGGGACCATCACCTGCTGCGTCACATCGATCGTCTAAAATGTTATCGTCAATCGTTATAGTTTATTATGTTAAAGATGTTGATGACCTCTGTAGCACGGTGGGACAAATGATTCTCACATCGGGACAAATGTTTGTACGATCTGCAGATATTTGTTCTGGTCGTGTTCAATGTATAAAAACATAGATTATTTATTTTATATATATGTTATGTATTGTATTAAGTATATCAATCATCTAGTACCTACCCATAACACAAGCTCTGCCTCGCTTCGGACAGATGTGTGGATTGTCCAGCATTATTTATTTATGTTATCGATAATGGTTACCTGGGTTTGGTAAAGTGCAATCTGCCATGGCCACTGCCCCTCCAGCGTGGGCGTTCCGTTGACCACTAGTGGGATAGGGTTGTTAAGCGTCACCATGCCACATTGTGGTTGCTGAAACACAAGGTAATATAGAGTTTGAGTAGATTTTTAATTTAACAACCCTCCTACTTAAAAAACTCTCTTAAAGGGGTACCCCGGGGCACACTAGCGCCGCCACCTATTTCATCTTAGTATTAGGTAAGTGAGAAACAGAGAAACAAACCCGCTGGGGCAAACGTGTTCTTGAGTGGAGACCACGGCTAGGAGCCCTCCGACCAAGTGGGATAACGACCTGAAAAGTCTGCAGGTAGATGCTGGATGCGTCAAGCTGAATACAGGGCGCTATAGCGCTCATTGGGGGAGGCCTATGTCCAGCAGTGGACTAATATAGGTTGATGATGATGATGATGATGATGATTAGGTAAGTTGAACAAAGGAAATTTCAAAATTTTAATTTTACTTATTATAAGTTCTTTTTATGTTTTATTTTGTATAGTTTACGCAGAGACACGAAGTTGCCCTTGGCGGCCACCAAACTCTATTTTCACATCTCTACCTTACAAAATGAAACTATTTCAGAAGCATTAAAAAAAGCATACAGTGGGTATCACAAAATCTCCAATTATTTTTTTCTAATGTTCTTTTCAACTTAATAATAAGATAAAATAGGTGGCGGCGCTAGTGTGCCTCGGGGCACCCCCTTAACTATAGTTTGACCGAAACCGCTGTACCACTCCTTAGGACAGTGCGGCGAGGTGGGGGCGAGGAAAAAAAGCAAGAGTAGGTACGCGTTGACGGCAGACTGATGGATCGGAGCGCCGATATTTCCCCCCCGTCTCGCTGCTCACATACCTCAGGCGTGGTACAGCGGTTTCAATCAAACTATATAAACAATAGCTACAAGTAGGATGTTTATTTTCGTTATTGATATTAGGGTAGAACCGCACTATTGCGATGTTTGTAGCACACCATACTACAATAGTGTGGTTCTAGTTAGAAACTGTTTAGTATAGGTAGAGAACATTTTACGTGAGGGGTAATGGAGTCTACACTCTAAGGTCGGTATCAAGTAAAACTTTTGAAATTATCATGGTTTTTTAAAATTATTTAACATGGTTTTTTAAAAAGTCATTCGTAATGGGATATTTACTATGATCAAAAAAATGGAAAACTCAAAAATCTAAAAGATACATTGATAGACAGATAAAGCATTTATTCGACACTGCAGCACATGATATAAAGGAAACAATAAATAAATAATGCTGGACAATTCACACAGCATTATCTAGCCCCATGGTAAGCAGAGCTTGTGTTATGGGTACTAGATAACTCATACATAATACAATATATTACATAGATAGATATTTTTCATTATACATAGAAAACGACCAGAACACCCGGAACAAATATCTGCAGATCGTACACACAATTGTTCCGAGGCGGGAATCGAACCCGCAACCTCCTGCGTCGCAGGCGGACCTTCGCCCACCGCGCCACATCGGTCGTCGATATATAATAGTAAAAGTAATAGTATAAAATTACTAATCATGGTAAATATCCCGTTATAAAATGACTTTGACTTATCAAGTGTTTGAACATTGTAGGTAACCGACAGTATTAGGTATGTTAAATTTTTACCGACCTGCCGAATTCAGTGTGTAGGCTCCGTTAGGTTGAGTTCAAGCATATTATCACGATTCCATAAGCAAATTCTCATTCATGGTTATCTTGGCTGAGGGTTTTATTAGATAAAGAAAATTCAGGCTGTTTTAAGTTTTTAAGGATAAAATTCAGGCTGTTACTTTTTAAGCAGTTTAATCAGCAGCTAGCTTTTCGTTTAACACTTTGATTGCTGAAATCACACGGTATGTGTTTTCTACAAGTGACTAATATGCGTAAATCCACACTAGCGCAGCGGCTGAGAAAATACAGATCTGTGTGACTCAGCAAAGCCGTAATATTTTTCGAACGAAACGCATGTGCGGCGCAACACAACCGCTGTGTAGAGCGGCAGCACGAATTGTTTAGGTTAAAAAAAGATCGCAGTCGTCGAAAAAAAACCGCAGTCAAAGTGTTAAGGGTTTAGTTTCCTTTGAGTTTTAGTATTTTGTAGCATTACAGCGTGCGTTCCATAGCCTACCACGATTAAATATTTCTGAGGATGTCGTTGACGGTCCCTGACGACATTATTACTTGCCCAGAATAAAAATCCCGTTTTCCGAGCGTTGATCACTACTTACTAATAACTCCGGCTTGTAGCGGCATAATGCTGGGACAGGGACCTTCTTGGCCCCTTATGTAACACGTATTTGTACCTATCTGTATGTTTGATCTATTTCCTAATATTTTTTACTTGTTTGTACTTTCAAACAAGAAAAAAAATTGTTTCTACTTTCTTTTCTAGCACAAGTATTTTCTTAATACTTAAAAGGTGGCTTCAAATATGATTATGACTATGTATCCTTTATTATTGAATAAACATTTGTATTGTATCTTATTATGTAATGTGTCGTGTTATGTATTGTGTCAAATAAATGTAATTTCTTTCTTTATTTCTTTCTGATAGGAACATCAAACTTTCTTTCTGTTCCTATCCATACACGGTTGTCTGGTAGAGATCGCTCACGAGCGATAAGACCGCCAAATTGTCACATATCTTGTATATTTTTTTTATCTTGTTTGTATTATTTTTGTGTGCAATAAAAGTATTGTCTATCTATCATTCTATCGAAATAATGGAGGTAAAACAAGGTCGAAGCCGCCGGCAAAAGCTAATGTTTATTAATTGGCTCAATGCTCTCACGGTGTTAGCAAACCCATTGGGTTTTTATACAATTTTAACAACTCGTTATTCACACCGGGGCTTTCCCTGCGTAAGCAGTCATCTGATCTGAATACTGTTTGCTATCTATAGGTATGTAGCGATAAGACCACCTTTTATACTTCCTATATTCTAACTGTTTATTTATGTATTGTTTTAAGTGGTATAATAAAGTGTTTCTATCTATATATAGTATTGTGGTTAGTTTATATAGCATCTATTATTAGATTTCCAGCCATAAGGCAGCCATTTATACTTCCTCTATTTAAAGTGTTTATTTCTGTATAGTTTTCTTTGTTTTGTGTGGTATAATAGTGTTTCTATTTATCTATATATGTGTTTATATAGAATATATCATTATAATAGCGATAAGGCAGCCCTTTATAGTTTCCCTATTCTAAGTGATTGTTTATGTATTTTTTTTCTTTGTTTTGTGTGGTATAATAAAGTGTTTCTATCTGTCTATATAAGTATGTATTTTTGTACAATCTATTATTAGATTTCCAGCCATAAGGCCACCCTTTATACGACGTGTTTATTTCTGTATTGTTTTCTTTGTTTTCTGTGGTATAATAAAGTGTTTCTATCTGTCTAAGTACCTACGTGTTTTTATATAGAATTTATTAATAGATTTCCAAAATGCATAGGTTATTATTGCAATTAGGTTTAGGTAATGCCTCTTAAATACTTAATTGTAGGTGTTTAATTGTAATATTTTGATAACTCCATAGTCCAAAGTTGCGTCCATAGCAATCGACAACACCTTACCTACGTATTTTTTATCGAACAACCTGTTTTAAGTGGGTTTTTTGCCGGAAACATGCAAAAAACTTGCTTACCAAGAACCTATGACGTAGATGTGTAATTAATTCACCTTTATGGCTTTCTCCGGGCAGTGCAAGGAGATCATGGTTTTGATCACTTTTTTTCTTTAGTTTTATGTAATTTGAAATGTTTGTGACGTGTCCAAATGTCCTGTATGGTCTAAAGGACTTTCATCCTACTAATATTATAAACGTCAAAGTTTGTAAGTATGCATGGATGGATGTTTGTTACTCTTTCACGTAAAAACTACTGAATGGATTTTTAATTAAACTTCTCATATCAGAGTAACACATAGGCTACAATTCATAAAGATATATAGTATATATTATCCAAAATATCGCGGGTGAAACCGCGGGGCGCAGAGTTTGATAAAAATTTTAATGTTGTGATGTTTGTAATGATGTTATTATCTCAATAAATAAATAAGTTGTACCTACAGTGAATCAATAAATATATTTTCTTTCTATCTTGCTTTCTTATCATCACAGATTTTCTATGACGCACATATCGCGTTCAGAGGAAGTATTATTTACATCGTCGTCTACATTGTACCATAAGTTATGTTTATGCACAAGATAACTTTCTATGGTCGAGCTTAGAATTTGCTGCAAATTATGTCAACAATCAAAACTAAAATTCACATGCTTGCTGTCGAAATAAAGGGTCGAGATATAGCGTATAGCGAGTAGTTGAGGTTGAGGATTGTTTTTTTAGATTGTCTGCAGTTAGCTCAATTGTAAATAATAGTTCTAATTTGTTTCTATTATTTGATTGTAACTTTCGTTATTAATAAAGATTTTAGGTTATTTTCTGCGAGATTTTTAATCTTTTTTGCATATAACAAAAAAATCGATTATAGTTAGTACGGTAGGTAGGTAGTAGGTATAGGTACTTTATAAATATGTATGTCAAAAACGGCGCGCCTAATTTGAGTCAAACCGATTGAAAATCGGGGTATAGCCCCGATTTTCAATTCTATCCATCATGGCTATGAATAACAACTTTCATTGATCTTTCAATAGGATATTTTAAAATCAACAAAGACTGGTTTTAATTAGAAATTGAGGACTTAGAAAGTCCTCAGATAGACTGGGCCACCCTCTGTGAGGCCATTCTTCAAAAACTACGTTTTAAAATTAAATAAATCAAAGTATTTAAGTTACTTCTGGCATTCACAGCGGGTAAATACAGTTTTTATAAAAATACAATAACTTTAGGAATTTATAATGAGATCCGGTTTGTGAAGAATTATAAATAATAGCTAGTATATCATTTATGGAATATTTAGTGAGGTAAACGATAATTTTCGGTAATTTTCATTAAAAAAAAAAACGATTAGTGACAAAGTTAACAAGAAACCAAGATTAAGTAATGTTACCTATTAGCTGCCAGCGAATTATAGGCGACATAACTTAATGTCTTTCGGTGGTCTTGAGTGGAGACGACTACGTAACACGACTAGGTAAACGTAGTGTAGGACGCCCTCCGACCAGGTGGAATGACGACCTGCGAAAGACTGCAGGTAGATGCTGGAGGCGTCAAGCTGAAGACAGGGCGCTATGGCGCTCATTGGGGGAGGCCTATGTCCAGCAGTGGACTAATATAGGCTGATGGTGATGATGAACTTAATGTTAATTTCTTGCTTTTAAACTTGGTGGTTTAAAATCTTTGGTGATGCTCTTGTCTTATAGAGGTTAGGTAGGACTTATTTTTACAAATTAGCACTTTTCTCGCCACATACGTATTATGTGTTTTTATTTATATATCTATTGATAATGTTGGCAATTTGACGATTCAAATATCTGTGCAGGGTGGTATTCGCTGAAAGATAATCGGACGATCAACAGTTGTTAACATTGACATAATAATATCTAATGTGGGAATAAAAGGTCTGTTAAGTTTTTTTTTTCATCATCTAGCTAGATACTACTACCTAGATATCTTTTTTAACCACACCTGATGGAAAGTAATGATGTAGAAGATCGTCTGACTATCTTTACATATATATAATCGACTCATATGAAATGCTGAATGCCCTGCGCGTCCAGTATAATAACGCGTTCAGAGTGCTACTGGGACTGCCCCGCTTCTGTAGCGCGTCCGGGATGTTTGCAGAGTCCCGCGTTCATGACTTTTACGCAATCATCCGCAACAGAACAGCATCCCTGATGCGCCGGGTGAGGGGCGGCACCAGTAGCTATCTGAACGTTATAGCTGGAAGGCGGACTGCGCTTTTATGAAGCACTGGACGCATATGTCATGCGTCTGTAAACGCAGGATGTGTCCCATCCAATAAAATGTTTTATTTATAGTTTTGTAATTACATATGTCTTGATTTACTCTTTACTCTTAACTCTCTATGGCTGTAACATGTATTTTGAGAAGCTGAATTAAATAAATTGAATTGAATTGAATTGAATATAAGTGGATAACGGGGCTGGTTCACTTCTAGAATTACGTTTATTTAAGTTTAATAGTTTATAGTTAATTTATAAGTGATACTGTTTGTTATCCCGAAGAAAGAAAAAAAAAATAATAAAAAAAAAATATATATGAAGACCAGTATTTATAACCAACCAGTTACTAGTAAAATTCCTTGTA
This sequence comes from Eupithecia abbreviata, assembly GCA_943735965.1. Classification (NCBI taxonomy): domain Eukaryota; kingdom Metazoa; phylum Arthropoda; class Insecta; order Lepidoptera; family Geometridae; genus Eupithecia; species Eupithecia abbreviata. The sequence goes on from OX030995.1 coordinate 2,016,739, forward strand.
TGATGTCAAAAATGATGGTGCATTTATAGCAACAGTTTTTTATTGATTTTAAGAGTAACCGCAAAAAAAAAACCAAACATGATTTTTTTTTTGAATTGATGTTGTGATGACGACGTTTCGCAAGCGTTGCACACTTACCTCCGGGGTATTCTTGTTATTGTTAGTGCCTGAGCTACCGGGTTTACTCCCTACAAGCAGCACGTTAGGTCCTCCGCTAAAATAATCTTTGTCTTCTTGACTACTGCGGACAAACAAACATAAAATAAATAAAAAAATTAAAAAAATAAATAATGTTGGACAATTCACACAGCATTATCTAGCCCCATGGTAAGCAGAGCTTGTGTTATGGATACTATATAACTCATATGGGGAATCGAACCCGCAAACTTCTGCGTTGCAGGCGGACCTTCGCCCACCGCGCCACATTGGTCGTCAAATACATTTATTGCGAAAACACTACAATTTAAATTTATTTCAAAAACAATATATACATTTTTTGCACTAACACAGAACATAATTCATATGTCTGATATTTGGAAACAGGTCAAGTACATAGTGAAATTCTAGTTCAAACTTTTATGTAGCCTCAGTTGCCTAAACTAGACTGAGTAGTCTGTAATATAGGCAGCTGTGCTTCCTTATAGTATACCTAGGTATACTATAAGGAAGCACAGTTTTTGTAACAATTTTTGTAATAGCTATAACAAAAATTGTTTACGAAAATGACGCTATAATAATTAAAAATTAAAAATTAAGGAAATCTGTATAAAATTGCCATGGTTATGAATATTTCACTAAAATGGTTTTCAAAAACAAATCAGATGGTAATTTCATTGATTATGGCATTGAGTTCTCAAGGGCTACTCACCTTTTGCAGAATGTGAGTGAAGAGGAGCGACTTGAAAAACATTAGGTACCTACAGCAAAGTAGAACAAATCCTCCGTTTTGAATTCGGTATAAATACTAGCAAATTTTAAAAAATTAGTGATCTTACCCTTGAAGTTGAGAGTAGGTACATAGACGAGATATTTCCGAACTTTCTACATATTCCTACTAATAATATTAAATTCATGTAAAATTTACTTCCAAGTGAAGTTTCTCCCTCCGAAGTGCACTTGGAAACTTTTAAAACCGGTAATATCCAAAGCGCACAAGCCGCTTCGGATTTTACCGGTTTTAATAATAAGAATAAGAATATATTTATTGTTAAATTGTGTAAAACATCCATAGGAAAGGTCTTAATTTAATAATTAAGTAACAACAATTTATCCATTTCGGACATACAATATTTAGACAATTACTAGTACTAACTACTACTAATTGTACAGGTAGGTTTATTTACATCTTAACTTTAACTTACTAACTAGTATCAAAAAACTCTTTTATGTTATAGTGCGCACTACTAACAAGCCAGTTTCTTAATCTAGTTTTAAAGATATTTCCATTTAGTTGTTTTATTTCTAAAGGAATGTTGTTAAACACTTTGATAGCTGATATATAGGTACTTTTGTAAAACATAGTATTATTAATTTGAGGAATACACAAGTTTAATTTATATTTATTTCTTAAGTTTTCTTGTCGATTCGATTTTATTTTAAAAATAGTTGTATTATTTTTAACAAATAAACAGATCTCTAGTATATATATACCTGTCAGAGTAAGGATATCATTTTCTTTGAAAACATTGCGCAAGGACTCAGTTTTTTCTAAATTAAAAATTGCTCTTATGCATTTTTTTTGCATGATAAATGTTGACTGCACATCAACTGAGTTTCCCCAAAATATCACCCTATAGCACAATTGAGGAAAAACATGTCCATAGTAAGCATTTTTTGCTACAAATTTAGAGGAAACGTTACGAAGGATATAAAGAGCATAGCAGTACTTACATAGATATTTTATTATTAACTTGATTTATATGAGATTTCCAATTAAAATGACTGTCAATTTTTATTCCAAGAAAACTTATTTCTCTGACTTCTTCTACGCTGTTACCCATGTTTGATATGTTTAGATTTATTGGACGTGTTTTATAATTTTTAAACCTTATGTATTTAGTTTTTTCAATATTTAGTTTTAGATTTAGGGCGCTTAGGTTATTTATTATATCTTTTAGGGTTTTATTAATTTCATTTTCAAAATTCTGAATGTTATCATTTATTTGGGGTATAAAAATAGTGGCATCGTCTGCGAACATGACACAAGTATTGTTTGTTGTATTAGGCAAATTATTTATATAAATTAAAAATAAAAGTGGACCTAGCACGCTGCCCTGAGGAACATCCAATGAAATAGATTCAAAACCAGAATTAGTTTTCTTATTATATATTTCAATTACAGTTGATTTTTTTCTATCGTCTAGGTAGGATTTGAATAGAGAAAGAGCTACTCCCCTTATTCCTGTTTCTTCTAGCTTATTTAAAAGTATATTATGGTCGACACAGTCGAATGCTTTGGATAAATCTAAGAACAATGCTACGCCATGTCTTTTATTATTGATTTCTTCCCATGCTAGATTTAGAGTTTTAAAAATTGCAAGCGTAGTATTTTTCCCTTTTCGAAAACCGTATTGATTCGGGTTCAGTATATTATGTGCATCTAAAAATGTTATGACTCTATTATAAATTGCTTTTACATATATTTTCGAGATACAGGGAAGAATGGCTATGGGTCTATAATTTCCCATGTCAGATTTAGAACCTTTTTTATGGAGTGGCTTAATAAGAGCTTTTTTTAGATTTACGGGAAAGCAACCATGCTCTATGGAAAGATTAATAATAAACACAATAGGCTTAACTAATGTATCAATGTTGTTTTTTATTACCTGAATAGGGATTTGGTCATGTCCTGAACTCTTTGTGTTTTTTAATTTTTTTACTATATTCATAATTTCACAATCGTCAACTAGCGCGAGAAATATACTTTTACAATTGCGATTATTTATACTATTTAATTTAGGATTACTTAAATTAAATTATTACAAAATGTATATATAAAATTTAAACCGGGGAGATTAGATCTTACAGCCAATAATCAGCATACATCGTCCCGGTAGTGCATAGTATCGGTTAACAGCGTAATAGCGAAGAGCCTCGATCAACATCCGAAGAGACTCGCTAGGAAGTTGGATCAAGGGCCAGATCCAAAAGGACTCCCAACACCTGGACTCGGCGCGTATTATCAGGAAGGAACTTCCTCTTTCTGCAGCCCTATTCACCGGTGGGGCTGCCACTTGAGCCTAGCTTTGCAGCCAGTGTTCTACTGTTTTGATATATTTTTTACTGTTAGAAAGGTTTATTGTATTTTCTAGACCACGTAAGCCGCGGGCAGTAGTAACTAATATTAGAAATGCGTGTTTGCATGTTTGGGTGGATGGATGTTTGTTACTACTTCACAACAAGCTGGTCTGACTGGCTGGCTTTTTGGGGTTGTTCTTGAATAAAATTATTTATTTATTTAATATAGACCGTTGAGGTACCTATCATATACCTAGAATAAATGGCAATAAAAGGGATACAATAAAATGTGTCAACTAACCTTACGGTGGTGGTACGCCTCGGGGGGTTATTAGTGGTGGTAGCGTACCCGTAGTTAGGCCTCGTGTTCTGGTTGGTCGACTGTGACGGCACATCCCCGTTGTATCTGCAAAATATGTATTATTCAGACTACCTAACGTCCCCATGCGTCAACGGTTGAAAATCCTTCCCCAAAACACATTGCTTCCCCTTTTTCCCCTGTTTAGCTCGTAACTGGAGCTGGGGCATTATTCTCTATTGACTTTCGAAGCGTGTTACATACCTGCGACAACGTTAACGGATCTAGCGAGAATAATAATTCTCAGTAGATCCAATTTTTGACAGTGTATCTAACACTCTGTCAAAAATTTGATCTACCGAGAAAAAATATCTGACTAGATCCATTATGGATCTGGACAACGGATCAACTGAGATTGAAGGCTATCAGTGGAGGTGTTGAGAAATATCATATCAATGATGTTTGCTTGGCCAGATGTCGCTCAGTTCCGCACCGACAATAGTATGTAAGTAATTCAATGTTGTGTGTAGCTTGACATAAATTATATTGATTATGTATCTAAAATTTGGGAAGGTAATTTCTCAAAATGTCGTGTGTACCTGTAAGAAACGTGCGTATCAGGACAGGAATATATAAAAGTTTGTATAAACTGAGTGGTACGTATGTGGTTAGTAAACCTTGCTTTTAATCAAATAAATAAATATTATAGGTACATGAGCTTAAACAAGCTATTTACACAGAAAATCTAATCGAAAGCGGTTCTTAGACAAGTTACACGTTTTAAATGACTTTAGTGTTAATAACCATGATAGTTTCAAAATTTTTAAGTTAAACGATATTTTAGCCTAGCCGCTAGCTTAGACAAGCTTTTTTTTTACAAAAAAGCAAATCCAAAGCGGTTCTAGCACTCCGTAGTAACAAAGCCACAGAAAAACATACACAAGATAAGCTATAACAACCCGTATGAAGACCTTAGTATACCTTAGTATTCATTAGCTGGGAGAAATATACAGCATTTTTTACAATTATTACAGTTTGTTTGATTTTAACTGAATCTTTCGATTTTATTTAAAACTAGCTGCGCCCTGCGGTTTCACCCGCGTGGTGACAGATATTTTGGATAATATTCAATATATCTTTATGAATTGTAGCCTATCTGTTATTCTGATATATAAGCTTTATTATCGTGAAGTGGCTGTGTGGTGTCGGCCGTGATAGAATAGCACCACCCCAACTCTTCCCGTGGGTGTCGTAGAAGGCGACTAAGGGACATACACCGGGGGGCGGGCAGCAGCGTCCCTTGCAGCACACTCCCTATACTGCGATCCCCAACCCGCATGCCCAGCGTGGGGATTATGGGCATCAACCCCCCCATGGATAGACACGCCAAAAGAATGTGGCCCCCAGTTCCCGGCCGCCTCGCTATTCCTGGCCATGGTAGCGGCCACGGTAACGGCGGGGCAGGGGGTGCTAGGAATCCCCGGGCTACATCAGGCTACCAAACTCTACCTAAACTGACCCTGGCTACGTTTAACGGACGCACTCTGAGGCTTGACCATCATCTAGCGCAGTTGGAAGTGGAGTTAGAGAACATCAAATGGCATGTTCTGGGGTTATGTGAAGTCCGTAGAGAGGGGGAGACACCGTAACCCTAGACTCGGGCCATCTTCTCTACTTTCGCGAGGGTGATAAAACATCCCAGGGTGGCGTAGGCTTCCTCGTCAATAAGGCCCTCTCTAGCAACGTCCAAGAAATCTCCAGTGTGTCGACCAGGGTAGCGTACCTGATCCTTCGGCTGTCCAAGCGGTACAGCATGAAGGTCATCCAGGTCTATGCACCGACCTCGGCACACTTGGATGATGAAGTGGAGGATATGTATGAAGACATATCCAAAGCCTTACATAACACCACTAAGGCCCACTTCAACGTTGTTATGGGGGACTTTAACGGCAAGGTGGGAACCCAGACTGGCAACGAATCCCAAATAGGCCCGCATGGTTATGGGGTCAGAAATCACAGGGGGCAAATGCTTGTCAACTTCCTTGAGAAGGAGGGGCTGTTCTTGATGAACTCTTTCTTTAAGAAACAGCCTCAAAGGAAGTGGACATGGCAAAGCCCCGACACTGTGACTAAAAATGAGATCGACTTCATCATGACGGATAGCAAGCACATATTCAGAGATGTCTCAGTGATCAACAGGTTCAATACCGGATCTGATCACCGACTCCTCGGAGGCTCTCTGAATATCAACTTAAAGCTTGAAAGAAACCGTCTGATGAAGTCCACGCTCCGACCTGACCCAATCCAAATCATGGCGGGCACCGAGAAGTTTCAGCAGCTTCTCGGGAATAGATTTGTTGCCTTGGAACCCACTGATGACGCTGACGAGACCCTACACAATCTGGTTGAAACGTTGAGGGATGAGGGCATCAAATTCTGTCGAAAGCAGCGTACTGGCAAGAAGTCCAAACTCTCGAATGAGACTCTTGGGCTGATGACAAAAAGACGGGAGACCACCCAAGCGACTTTGTCAGAGAGGTCAGACCTGAACAAGCGAATTGCGAAGATGGTACGGCACGATCTACGGAGCTCCAACACGCGCCTCATTGAAGAGGCTATAGAGCGAAACCGGGGGTCCAAAGTATTCACTCAGCAGCTTGGCAGGAGCCACCTGACAAAGCTTAAAACGCACGACGGAAGGACCGTATTGTCAAAGCCGGAGATATCCGCCGAGATAGAGGATTTCTATGGCCGATTATACGCTGCACATGCCCCTCATTACCGACGAGATGACCAAGATTCCAGAGCCACCCTGACACGCCACTATACCGACGAACTGCCTGAAATCAGTCAAGACGAGATCGTGTTATCTCTAAGGCAGCTTAAAAATGGAAAAGCCCCCGGCGAGGACGGTATTACTTCAGAGCTTCTTAAAGCCGGAGGAGCCCCTGTAATACAGGAGCTACGGAACCTCTTTAATACCGTCCTTGACAGTGGGAGAACTCCAAAGGCGTGGAGCGGGAGTTTGGTGGTGCTCTTTTTTTAAGAAGGGAGATAAAACCCTTCTTAAGAATTACAGACCCATCTCACTCTTGAGCCACGTCTATAAGCTGTTCTCACGAGTGGTCACGAACCGTCTCGCCAGGAGACTCGACGAGTTCCAGCCACCGGAACAGGCTGGGTTCCGCGGAGGATATGGCACCATAGACCACATACACACAGTGAGGCAGATTATACAGAAGTCCGAAGAGTATAATCAGCCCCTGTGTCTGGCTTTTGTGGACTATGAGAAGGCATTTGACTCCGTCGAAACCTGGGTTGTTCTGGATTCCTTACAGCGATGCCAAGTAGACTATCGTTATATCCAGGTGCTGAGTTGTCTCTACGAAGCCGCCACCATGAGTGTCCAAGTACAGGGTCAGCAGTCTAATCCCATCCAATTGCGCAGAGGAGTGAGGCAGGGGGATGTCATATCTCCGAAACTGTTCACGTGCGCATTGGAAGATATGTTTAGGTTGCTGGACTGGAAAGGAAAGGGCATTAATATAAACGGCGAGTACATCTCACACCTGCGATTCGCTGATGACATAGTCTTAATGGCGGAGTCGCTTGAGGAACTGAACCAGATGCTGGACGGCCTAGCTTCAGCCTCCCGATGTATCGGTCTTGGCATGAATTTGGATAAAACCAAAGTCATGATCAATGGTCACATTGATCCAAGGCCGGTGGTCGTACATGGTCACCTTCTCGAAACTGTTTCCGAGTACACTTACCTTGGGCAGATTCTGCAGTTGGGTAAAAACAGTTTCGAGAAGGAGGCCAAAAGGAGGATCCAGCTGGGCTGGGCAGCATTTGGGAAACTACGTCAAGTCTTCACGTCATCCATACCGCAATGCTTGAAAACGAAAGTTTTCAATCAGTGCGTCCTACCCGTTATGACCTACGGAGCTGAGACGTGGACACTCACGATAGGGCTGGTCCACCAGCTCAAAGTCGCTCAGCGAGCTATGGAAAGAGCTATGCTCGGAGTTTCTCTGAAGGATAGGATTCGTAACGAATACATCCGACAGAGAACCAAGGTTATCGACATAGCTCAAAGAATTAGCAAGCTGAAATGGCAGTGGGCCGGCCATATCTCGTGAAGAACCGATGGCCGCCGGGACAAACGTGTTCTTGAGTGGAGACCACGACTCGGTAAACGTAGTGTAGGACGCCCTCCGACCAGGTGGGATGACGACCTGCGAAAGACTGCAGGTAGATGCTGGATGCGGCAAGCTGAAGACAGGGCGCTATGGCGCTCATTGGGGGAGGCCTATGTCCAGCAGTGTATAGGCTGATGATGATGATGATGATGATGATTGTGAAGTAGGTACCATCAAAATCCATTCAGTAGGTAGTTTTTGCGTGAAAGAGCAACAAACATATTGACAAACATCCTCACAAACGTTGGCGTTTATAATATTAGTAGACTTACTATGACATAATAGGCTAGGTACGTATATTATAGGTATGTTACGTTGAATGTAATAAAATTGCATATATTACGGCGAATTTGCTCGATCGTGACTTTGTATTTCCATATTACCTTGAAGAAAGGAAGGCAAACTGTCCGATTGTCTCACACAGTCTCTGTTATTATCTCTAATGCCTGTTCTACTGACAATGTCTCGTCTTGATTTTCTAGCAAATACAATTCTATTCTATAAAATAAATATAAATAATGCTGGACAATTCACACAGCATTATCTAACCCCATGGTAAGCATAGCATATGGGTACTAGATAACTGATATATATAATACAATACATTACATAGATAGATATTTTTTATTACACATAGAAAACGACCAGAACACCCGGAACAAATATCTGCAGATCGTACACACAATTGTTCCGAGGCGGGAATCGAACCCGCAACCTCCTGCGTCGCAGGCGGACCTTCGCACACCGCGCCACATCGGTCGCCGAATTTCTATAGAGTGGCAATGCCTAAAAAAACCTAAAAGTAACATGGTCTATCTATTTGTAGGTCTCGGGTCTATAGTGTAGGTACTCGTATAGCGATAAGTTGAAAAAATTCTGTTGCATAATTTTTATATCTTTTACGTGGATTCTTTGGACATTATAAGCTAACTGTATCTGTATGTATATAGATCCTAAAGTCGATATATCTGCTCCAATATATCTGCGATAACTTCACAAAACCACTTCCAATCGTGAGGTATTATCATTCGATACAACTTGCGGTTTCTTCCGCGTGTACGTTTACAGATTACACGGAAACTTTATTATAACCTTAAAATTAAATAATATAAACAAATCAGAACTACTATTTACAATTAAAACAGTTGACCAAGCTGTAGACTATTGCAAATAATCTGAAGATAACTCAACGGAATACTGATCCGTAATACCAATAGGAAGCGTCCCCAGAAACCCCCAAAACCCCCAAAAACCCAGTGCAAAAAAAAACCCCAAGATTTTGGCTGCATTGCCCCGCGCTGTATGTAATGCTGATGAGCTGCGTCGCCTCGTTTATTTATGTTTTTTTTTATTCAATGTTACCAGCATCTGCCCGCGACATTTTTGCCACATAATACAGAAATAGGTCGATTAAAATTACGAAAGATTAGAAGCTTGTATTTTTCAAATGTGTTATTTTTACGGTTTTAGGTAGGTATACAAACAAAGACGAGATAAATTTATACTATCCATAGCAAACATTTTAGTGAGAAGGAAACTGGAATGAGCCATAATGAAAACCACAACTCGATAGGTCAACTAGTTTCAGAGATATGCCGAATTTAATTACATATATGTACAACTAGCGGACCTTCCCAGCTTCGCACGGTTTTAGTACGGATACCTAACTTTTTTGAAAATATAATTATAGCCTATGTTCACCGGGGATAGTGTAGCTGCCCAATGGTGAAAGAATTTTTCAAATCGGTCCAGTAGTTTCGGAGCATCATATCATATCGGTCATTCCGTGACCGCGATAGTGTGTAAACCCGTTGATACTATTGTTAAGATTATTATTAAGTTGAAAAATGTGTTCAGATCGCTTAAGTTTAAAAATATTTGTCACCACTACCAATATTCAAGTGTATAGCAAAAGTTGTCTGCGAGCCGCTGACTTCCCTCCACTGGCCGCGTGTAGATCTCCTCGGGCTTCGTGCGGGTCGTGGTGCGGGCCGTGCTTGTTGTGCCCTGGTATAGTTACTCACATACTCAGCCCCCCTCCTTGCAACTGCGTGCCCTGCTCGGGTCGCACGTAGGACGGACTCTTGTCTGCGGGCCGCTGACTTCCCTCCACTGGCCGCGTGTAGAAGCTCACCTCGGGCTTCGTGCGGGCCGTGGTGCTGGCCGTGCTTGTTGTGCCCTGGTATAGTTACTCACATACTCAGCCCCCCTCCTTGCAACTGCGTGCCCTGCTCGGGTCGCACGTAGGACGGACTCTTGTCTGCGGGCCGCTGACTTCCCTCCACTGGCCGCGTGTAGAAGCTCTCCTCCGGCTTCGTGCGGGTCGTGGTGCGGGCCGTGCTTGTTGTGCCTTGGTAAGGCCTGCAAGATAACATTTTGATATATTTCTTTTATAGAATTACTAGCAGCGACAGACAGACACTGTCTGTTACCTTTTCTAAACGGCTGAACAGATCTCAATGAAATAGGATAATTTTTTATCCCGGAAATGCGCGAGCGAAGCCGCGGGCAGATCTAGTTAATAAACAAATAAATAATGAATAATCCACAAAACCCAAAAGGAAGCAGACCTTGTGTTATGCGTACCTACTAGATAAGTGATATTGTAATGTAACGAAAGTAGAATAGATAAGTACCTACATAGATACTTAGGAATATATTTTTTACTGCAAACAGAAAACACCCAGACACCGAACAAATATCTGCAGATCTTACAAACATTTGTCCCTAGGCGAGAACAAACCCCGAATCGCAGGGTTCGCTGCCACAGAGGTCGTCTCAATAATGATAGCTACCTTCTCGTGTTGCTGTTGCTATTGCTGTTGCTGTGGGTATTGCTGTTGCTATTGCTGTTAGAGCTAGGAATGTTTCTGTCCCCCGCTGGTTGAGGAGTGTTGGCGTTGCAGATCTCCCGCCCGTTCAACCTGATGGCGCGGAGGCGAGGGGCCTTGTTCAACTGGTTGTACTGGACGAAGAATCTGTTGAAAAGAGTTTTTAAATAGAGCTACATTCATGGAGCTTACTCTAGAAGTAACTCTCGGGCCATAAACTCAAAGTTTCTTATTTTTAAACGGCCAATGTACTACTACGCTTCTACAACAAAACTCCAAGCAAAAATCCTACTAATATTATAAACGCGAAAATTTGTAAGTATGGATGGATGGATAGATGGATTGATGTTTGTTACCCTTTCACGTAAAAACTACTGAATGGATTTTAATGAACTTTACAATAATATAGCTTATACATCAGAATAACACATAGGCTACAATTCATAAGATATATAGTATATTATCCAAAATATCTAATACGCGGTAGAAACCGCGGCTAATCTATAATATAATAATGAATCGCTGAATGTGTTGCTAAGCGCCAAACTCGAGAGCAGCTGAACCGATTTCGCTAATTCTTTTTTACAATATTCCTTGAGTTACGAGGATAGTTCTTACGGAGAGAAAAAAGATAAAAATTTAAAAATTGCTTGAAACAAATGGCCAACCGGGCGAAGCTGGGACGGGCCGCTAGTTATCAATAAATTCAAATCAAACAAACTGTCAAACGTATCCTTTATAAAAAGGGTTATAACAAAATATCATATTAACTAGACGATAAAAAACTTGGGATAAGTTTTGCTCCAACTCGAAAACCTTTACCTTGTTGTGAAGGTTTCTTGTTCGCCTCTTTACCTTCAAAAGATTGAAGTGAACAAAAAACCAAAGTGTTTAATTTAATTCCTATACTCCCATTCAAAAACCAGGGTATTTTTTGTGTATTAGTGGAAAATATTTAACGACATTGGTATCATCAAAGCTAAGTATAGAAGCGCGAAATCATTTTTGTTTCTGAAATCTTTCATTAATCGTTTTATTCATATAATCTTTAGTTTTCGAATTCATTTAAACATTTTTTTACTCCACAAACTTGTGCAAGTTTGTGTTTAAGTTTTTAAAATATAACCTTGCTGTTACCTCGTTGTGTTCTGTTATTGTTATCAGTTATTGTTAAGGGTCCGGCGACCCTCGCTTGCAAAAATAGCTCCGAATATCGCTGTCCCTGTTTTACCCTTGCGCCGCGCCCCATGCGCCATGCGTGCGCGATAGCAATATTAGCTGTTAAAAATTTGGTTTGTTCCGTAATACCAAAAATTATGACGGAAAACTTTTTGAATTCTTCACAAAGTATTATTATTCTGTAGCTATGTTCCTTAATAAATAAAACGTAAGATACTGATGTTTTTAAGACGAAACAAATAGCAAGAAAACTTGTCCATTTTCGCATAAAAATGTGCAAAATGCGATTGGTTTTCATTTAATTTTAGGTAAGTATTTTGAAAAAAAAAATTTTTAGGAACCATGATAAATACTATTCAAATACAAATAATACAATATTTTAGTGGAAATGTGCTTGAATTGGAAATGATTTTGGTATTACGTTTGTATGAAGAATTCGTCCCTCCGGAGGCTCCTTAACTTTTCATTCAAAAATGTCTATGTTGACATAAAATATATTGGATTCTAAGTCGTATTATAGTTTGATTTACTTACTTATGTACTGATTAGGCATCTATATTTATTTACCCAGCAACACGCTGAGTTGACACCTTTTTGACTCGACACCAAATGCTTTGCCAGGCAGGTTGTGGAGGTTATTAGTTGGGTACCTAGTTTTTTATTTTTAATCATTAATTTTTGAGCTCTAAAATAATTTGGGGATATTTTGTTATATCTTTCTTTTGTATTTTTAAGTATGTAACTGTTTCACCTCTATTATTTTAGTAATTAAGTTTGTGCCTAGTTCTTAGTTATCCTTTATGTTTTTAAAATTGTAGTCATCATCATCATCATCAGCCTATAGCAGTCCACTGCTGGACATAGGCCTCCCCCAATGAGCGCCATAGCGACCTGTCTTCAGCTTGCCGCATCCAGCATCTACCTGCAGTCTTTCGCAGGTCGTCATCCCACCTGGTCGGAGGGCATCCTACACTACGTTTAACGAGTCGTGGTCTCCACTCAAGAACACGTTTGCCCCAGCGGCCGTTGGTTCTTCGCGAGATATATATATATAATTGTAATGTGTCGTGTCAAATAATCCTTTTCATTTCATTTCATTTTTGATTTGAATTTTTTGACGTGTCCAAGAGACTTATTAGGTCTAAAGAATATAAAGCTCTATAAACTTGCGGCCCAATTCTGCTGTCTAGCGAGCTATATAGGGCGTATGATCACCATTAAATAAATAAATAAATAATGCTGGACAATCCACACAGCATTTTCTAGCCCCATGGTAAGCAGAGCTTGTGTTATGGGTACTAGATAACTGATATACATAATACAATAATACATTACATATATATATATTTTATTATACATAGAAAACGACCAGAACACCCGGAACAAATATCTGCAGATCGTACACACATTTGTCCCGAGGCGGGAATCGAACCTGCAGCCTAAATAAATAAATAATGCTAGACAATCCCAAACATCATCTAGCCCCAAGCTAAGCAGAGCTTGTGTTATGGATACTAGATGACTGATATACATAATACAACCTATTTCATAGATATTTTTTTATATGATTTACACTATAGTCCATAGGAAGTCCCAAAGATTTTCAACTCTCGAGATTTTCACTCTATGATAGGTATATCAATCGAACCCTTATTCGATTTGTTGACGTATTAATTACCTGACAGCGATCGCTGGTCCAGGGTTGATCTCCATTTCAGTGTTCTCGATCTTGAAGTCTATGTTGTCTGTCGTGGACACATCGCCCACCCAGTTCTGAAAGAAAAACACTTTTAGCTTTTGGGGTAGAACTATCAAGGCCTCTGCAGCGCAGAGTGTGGTGCACTAGGTACCTCTCCTACGCAAAAGATTGCGGATATGATTCCCGCTGCTGGACAATACCTACAATACAAAATTCATTTATTTACCATTGAAAACCAACATATATAGTTTACTGGTGGTTCCCGCACTAGGTTCAGTAGAATCGTGGGCGGGTTAAATACAATTTTCTTTATTTATTTATTCATATACATGTACACTGTTTGGACGGGCACACCCAATACAACGGAGTACCTTTTAAATTGAATATAACAATTAGGAATCCTTATAAATATATATTTTACAAATGTTGGCATTACAGTCTTGTTTTTTCTTTGCCACGGTAGCTAAATTGGACGAAATTCATACGCAGTCTTTCGGGCAATGTTATATTTGATCCAGGTATTTCGAGGTATTCTTGCGTTTCTGCTCTGCCAGCACTGACAAAATGACTAAGCAAAAACCTTACAGTAGATTTGAGTAACAAATACTTATTTTTAAGTGGTGGTGAGATCTATTATTTCGAAAAAGAAACAAATTCCGTAGTTAATGGTTATTCTATGTATTTTTATAATTGTTAACGACCCATGACTGTTCGTAATAACTAGCAAAACAAGATATTTTTTACCCGCCTTTGAACACATAAGTTAGGTACGCTTTACGTATGAAAGGTATTAATCGAAAACACTTTAAACCTGGCCTTTTTCGTCGAAACCGCAATCAATAATTGTAGGTTTTTTCCTGTTATGGATATTTTTATCTCCATCTTTAATTTATTTATTATCAAGATGCGGTTTCGACAAAATACAGTTTCCATCCATTACCAAAAATTTGCTTTATAAACTCAGGAGATAAAATAGGCGGAAGTATAAAATATATAAAAAAATGGGCGACCTTATCGCTGAGAGCGATCTCTTCCAGGCAACCTTAGGATGGACTGGACATGAAAGAACAATATAGACGGTGGCACTTTAATATATATATGTATAGATAAAGAAAAGAAAACAAATACTGACACTCTACATACCATAATACGTACATTACAAACATTATAATAAACTTACATAGGCCTAAGATAATGCTATAATTCTTTTCATATTGATAAATAACTTATAACAGGCAAAGGGAGTATATTCAGTATTGTGCTGCATGCCAAGATGTGCGCTCTGGTAATGCGTAGGCGCAGCTAGGGCGAGTAAACAAATAAACTAACTTATCCCCAATATATCAGCCTTGGAGTCCAGCACAATATTCAGCCGCAGATAATGCAGTTTACGATCCGTCGACAGGTTGACCACTCCATACCACCGACCCGGCTCTGTGCCGGGCGGCTCGTATGAGAACACGTTGGGACATGGGGAGATGGGTGCGCTCTGTTCATGCGTAGGCGCAGCTAGGGCGAGTAAATAAATAAACAAACTTACCCCCAATATATCAGCCTTGGAGTCCAGCACAATATTCAGCCACAGAGAATGCAGTTTACGATCCGTCGACAGGTTGACCACTCCATACCACCGACCCAGCTCTGTGCCGGGCGGCTCGTATGAGAACACGTTGGGACATGGGGAGATGGTTGCGCTCTGTTCGTGCGTAGGCGCAGCTAGGGCGAGTAAATAAATAAACAAACTTACCCCCAATATATCAGCCTTGGAGTCCAGCACAATATTCAGCCACAGAGAATGCAGTTTACTGTCCGTCGACAGGTTGACCACTCCATACCACCGACCCGGCTCTCTGCCAGGCGGCTCGTATGAGAACACGTTGGGACATGGGGAGATGGGTGCGCTCTGTTCATGCGTAGGCGCAGCTAGGGCGAGTAAATAAATAAACAAACTTACCCCTAATATATCAGCCTTGGAGTCCAGCACAATATTCAGCCACAGAGAATGCAGTTTACTATCCGTCGACAGGTTGACCACTCCATACCACCGACCCGGCTCTGTGCCGGGCGGCTCGTATGAGAACACGTTGGGACATGGGGAGATGGGTGCGCTCTGTTCATGCGTAGGCGCAGCTAGGGCGAGCAGCACGACTGCGCAGAGAGCACTTATCTACAACAAAAGAAGGTTTTTATACTAAAGTCACTTATGACGAGATCTTTACCTTTTGAAACTATCATGCTTATTACCACAAGTCATTTATGACGAGATCTTTACCTTTTGAAAACTATCTTGGTTATTACCACAAGTCATTTATGACGAGATCTTTACCTTTTGAAACTATCATGGTTATTACCACAAGTCATTTATGACGAGATCTTTACCTTTTGAAAACTATCATGGTTATTACCACAAGTCATTTATGACGAGATCTTTACCTTTTGAAAACTATCATGGTTATTACCACAAGTCATTTATGACGAGATCTTTACCTTTTGAAACTATCATGGTTATTACCACAAGTCATTTATGACGAGATCTTTACCTTTTGAAACTATCATGGTTATCAACACAAAAGTTATTTATAACGGGATATTTACCATGATTTGATTTTAGAGCTTTCCAATATTTCGGCACAGTTTCATGCGCCATGATCACGGAATAACAAAATCTAATCATGGTAAATATCCGTTATAAATGACTTTTGAAATCTTTACCATCATTCACATTTTGTGTTGTGTGACATATATTTTTACAATAATTTTAACATGCATGATGATGACGTTTTTAATCTTAAGTAACGTTAATGTGATAGGTTTGTAAAAATCGTGTTAGTTACTTAATAAACAAATACACATTGAGTTTTCCAATATTTCGGCACAGTGTCATGCTTTAATTGGAATGGAGCATGTGTTTTTATTTGTGTTAGGCTAAGTCGATTTTCACAGTCAAATTCACAAGCGCGACACAATTTTTCCTATCTTTTTCATTGCCATATAAAATGCTTTAGATTTAGTCATCTGCAATGTATATATTGTGAAATAAACTCAGAAAATAACTGTTATATTTTTATCCTACGAGTAGCTAGGCTATGAAAGGCAGACAGCGTGCGAGCAATTATCGCCCGTAATGACATAATTAGACTGACTGCTAATGGGTTGGTTAGTTACCAACATGTGCTAGACACAGCTAGGTGTGATTTGAGCTGGTTTTTGACAAGTGGGATTTTGATTTTACTAACTACTTAGTCAATTCCTAGTCATCTAAAACCTACTTAATTAATTTTATTTTTTTGGAACTCTGTCCACGTTAATCTCGGAGGAGGGCGTTGTCATCTGCGACACAGTTTTTAAACTTCTGCAGATGACATCGTTTCCAATTTTTAACTGTATGTAAACTTTGCTTTTGTTCCACAATAAACGATTTATTATTATTTATTATATTATCTATACTCTATACTTATTGTTATCTACATATACTCAGGACTCAATATACATCTGTTCTTCATCTAATAACACTATTTTTTTAAATTGTATTTTTCTTATGAATTCGTAGATCAAAACTTGATCTCCTCAGGGGTCAAAAATCTCCCTCTTACTTACGCATTTTCCGTCAGAGATGTACCTACCGACTCCTTACGTATTATTACAGTATGTCTTACTGTAATCAAATACAAAGAACTGGAGGTTTCGCCTATGTGCACAAACGCGCCTATGGGCGTAAGCAAAGAATTCTTCGACTGCATTCGGCGGGGTCGGTGTTTGGCCGGCGGCGGCTGTTAGGGTCGCCCCCCGGAGGTGATTCAGGATTTGTTGCCATCACCTCCGCTGACCGCGCTGTAGCGTCGCGTCGCGTCTCGTCTTGGTGATTGGGTCAACGGGGTCCGAGAATGTGCCTGGGTTTTTTGTATGTTACTTTCAAACTGGGTCTTCGAGGTAGGCTTTTTGCATGTTTTATGTTTTATGAATAACTTTTTTATTGGTCCGACATGAGTTTTTTCAGATTTTTTTTTTGTCTAATATTTCATTTCGTTTGGTCTATTTTTTTTATTAATATAAATATTTTTGTATGGCTCCGACGACATAACTTTTTTCCTGATTTTTATCGATAATTATTGTTTAATATCCGTACATTTCATTTGATCTATTTCCGATAAAAACACAACTTATATAGGACAATGTATGAAGGATTTAAATTGGCATCGAGATAATGAACTGATTTATAGTAAACACCCTGGGGGCCTATTCTGCTAAACTAATCGCTTCAGTATGACAATGGTATCGTCACAGAATGACACATTTTTTAATCTACCTAAGTTGAAAGAAGCTACTTACAGATAAGGGGACGTTTGCGTCAAAAGAATCAAAGTTAAAACCAGTAAGTATTACAATTTCTCCGTACAATTAGAACCGTACACTAGTTTCTTTCATCTAAGGGTTCTACGTGAAAACAGAATACAGATAATTTATGTGCCGATTTGATGTAACGGTCCTCATTGATATCTACCATTTATTATATATCTCTTTCCTCTCTCTTATTATCTTTGGGTGGCATGGGCGTCACTGTAGCCATGATAGACCTATTGTGAAATTTATCACTGATACCATTGTCATAGTAAAGCAATTACTAAGCAGAATAGGAGACACAATTATGGCCTTTCTTATTTGCTTAGATAACTTGACCCGAGCGGCCATGTTGGTTAAATTTGTCTGATTAGATATTTTCCATAAATATTGTATTCTCGTGTTATATAAAAACATAACCTTATAATAATGTTGGCTCCATTTCATAAACAAAACTAACAAGAAAGAACCCAAAAATTGATGTTTCCTGACAGGGTTTTTATGCATTGTGTAGAAAAAAAACAATCTTTTTTATTTTAGTTAGTCTTACATAATAAGCACTTAGACAAGTCATCAAATAATTATCAAATAAGATTATTTTACTGTTCACATAATTTTTTTGTTCACTAGTGGAAGAAGTGAAAAAGAAACCACTAGTATGTTCATATCTATTATGTGTTTAATACATGGCATATGTAATTAATACCTAATAATACCTAAGAAACTACCTGTATGCGTGAAATCACAATAAATGATATGATATGATAAACAATTTAATTTGCTCATCCAATTAGAGGTCAAAATGTTTTGGGAGTTTTGTTTTTGACTGACGTTCAGTTTTTTTTTGTTTTAAACTGTGCCAGAAATTAATAGCAGATTGTAATAACTTGTTGGATGGGAAATAACGCAGTTTTGCCGATTCGCAACGAAACCAGATTCGAGAAACAAGACCAAGAACTTTGACATTTGAGACACAAAATTCTGAGGTAGCAAGTTACGTCCGGAATGATCAATGTATTATGCTTTTCCTTCGGTAAGTTCTAGAACAGTGTTTTGAAAAAAGGAGGAGGTTCTATGTTCTGCTGTATTTAATTTTATTCGTCTGTTTATCCTCCAATAATGGACCGATTTGGAAAATTCTTTGTCTATTGCACATAGTAGATAAACGGTTCATTGTATGGAGAACTAGCTGCGCTTTGCAGCTTTGCCCGCATGGAAATCTATGTGTGAAATGGTTCATAAACGTTCCTCTTGAATTACACTATATGTATTAAAAAACCGCATCAATATGCGTTGTGTAGTTTTAAAAGGTCTAAACAAAAAAATAGGGGGGACAGACCGACAGCGGGAAGCGACTTTATTATATACTATGTAGTGATGAGCTGGTTCCATATATTTTTTAGTTCCAACTGATTAATTAAATTTGACAACCGATGTGGCGCGGTGGATAAAGGTCCGCCTGCGGCGCAGGAGGTTGCGGGTTTGATTCCCGCCTCGGAACAATTGTGTGTACGATCTGCAGATATTTGTTCCGGGTGTTCTGGTTGTTTTCTACGTACATTAAAAATATCTATCTATGCACTGTATTGTATTATGTATATCAGTTATCTAGTACCCATAATACAAGCTCTGCTTACCTTGGGCTAGATTAGATAATGCTGTGTGAATTGTCCAGCATTATTTATTATTTATTTATTTATTAATATTTGTCCCGAAAAACTTTAAACAACAGTTTAAATAATACTGGTGTCGATTCTGTTGTTTAGGATTCCTAACTTAAATTTTACGTTTTCTAAATTTACTAAGTTAGGTTGACCTAAAAAATATGGTATTCTATAGACAGATCCTAAAAATACCTAAATTTGAATGTGTTTGAAAATCGCAAAACTCTCTAAGTTGAGTTGTTGGTGTAATCATGAGGTTGACGTTTCTAACCATAGCTAAAAATGACACGATCAACCCATCCAGGTAGGCAGGTTTTCTAGAATACCAAATTTTAAATTCTTCTGAAAGATAACTTAGATATCTAAAGTTGTGCGTTCAATTTAGAATTAAACTGAGAATAATTATTTTGGCTATAACGTATTTCGAGGTAGCGCGGTTTACGATTTGCGGTAAATAACTAATCAGTTAGTTTTGTAAAACGAAGAAAAAAATTTTAACCACAAAAAATACGCGCACCAACATGAAAGAATTCACATGAACTGGGTAAAACAAGAATTTATATACCTAAGTACAAGTGGAGCAGAGTCATAAGTTCATTCCAATTACTAATTAATTATACCTAAACCCATTAAGTATGTGGTTAGCCATTTTACTTAGACCACACTTAGGTATCTAGGTATATTTTTCTTCGAATGAATTACTTAAGTCTTATTAACTTTGTAAGAACAACCAGAAATGAAACTTAGTTTTGACTAATTGAGTTACTTTTTATCACAAGATAATTTATTAGTACCTATGTCGGAAATATTGAACTTTATTAATTTAAGTCAATAAATGTTTATAAATTTTTAATTTATTTTAATATTTTTATAAATTAGTATAGTAGGTAGGTTAGTTAGTATAGTCGTTTTAAAATTATTCCTCATTTGGCGTCGCATTTCTTTTAGTTTCTGCACTACGAAAATATTTCATTTTTACTTTCGTCTGTACTGATTACCAGGATATAGGTGCGGTCTTTGACCTTATGTACAGGGTGAACGAGAAGAACCAGCTTCTTAAAACAAGCTTTCTGACAATTGCAGGTACCGTTGTATGTATTTTTAACGTTATTATCCTTCAGAACACCGCTTAGGACTTCAAAATACCAAAAACAAGTCCTTAACGGAATATCCAACTTCTGGAAACCGGTTATCACCATTTTGTACACTCGCAACACGAAAACTTCTCAAATCATTTTCCTTATAATTATCCTTTGGTCACACAATCACAATTTTATACGGATAAAACCTTACCATTTTAAAATCACACAACTATTTGTTTACACAAAAAAATGTTTAGACATCCGGGGAGCAATGCGTGCGTCCCCTCCCGTGGCACTTTTACGAATGTATAAGAAACAAGAAATCTTAATTATCTAAAGGTCAAGTTTACGTTTTATAGCCAATGATTGTTAGAGCGAGATAAAACAATATTTTGCGTTGGAAATGATCGGGCAGGAAAGAGATGCGCATGCTTCTGCGCAGACGCAAGACTGGTTCGTAATGATGAACAAAAGATGCTACGCTGTAGTTTGATTACTCAGATTTACGTATTTTGAATAACATTAGAATATTTAAAATACCTATGACGATAATAATAAAAAAGTGGTATATATATCGAATATCCCAACAATAACATTCGATCATAAAATCTATTGTTGAGTTCAATATTCTACTTATTTATGATTCGATCCATATCCATTGTTAGGACGCGAGATATTCCACATATCTGTGATCGCAGCTATTTATCGAAAGCGTTCGACCTGGTGTCCTACCAGCTACTGTGGGACAAACTGTCAGCTACTGGGATGCCGAAGGAGGTCGTTTGTTTATTCAGGCACTGGTACGCTCATCAAGGCAACTGTGTAAGGTGGGCGGATGAAGTATCGGACTCGTACAGGCTGGAATGTGGCGTAAGACAGGGTGGGATTTCTTCGCCGAAGCTTTTCTGCCTGTACGTGAACGAACTCATCGGCGAGCTCAGCAGCATGCATGCGGGGTGCTCCATCGATGGTCAGAGAATCAATAATATCAGCTACGCGGACGATATGGTGCTGCTGTGCCCGTCGGTGTGCGCGCTGAGGAGGCTGCTGCTTGTATGCGAGGACTACGCCGATCGCCACGGGCTCAAATATAATGACAAGAAGAGTGAGGTTATGGTCTTCGCTGCAGGCAGCCGCCCCCCCAGTGACATCCCCCCCGTCTGCCTAGGTGGTCGCGAACTGGTGAGAGTAAATAAATTTAAATACTTAGGTCACTGGGTCACTGCTGATCTAAAAGATAACGTAGATATAGAAAGGGAGCGTAGGGCACTGGCGGTACGAGGAAACATGTTGATCCGCAGGTTCGCTGATTGTTCAGTAGATGTCAAGGATTGACAGTAGGATTTAAATAGAGATACTATTTAAATCCTACTGTCAATCTTTTTACACCAGCGGCCTGTGGGTTACTTACCAAAGCGTCCTTCAGTGTCCTACGAGTCCTTTATAATAATTTGTTTAGGGCAATGGTGGGGCTGCCCAGGCACTGTAGTGCATCAGGCATGTTTGCTGATGCACACACTAAGGACTTCTACGCTGTAATTCGTCAAAAAATAACATCCGTCCGATACAGGATGCTGGGCAGCACCAATAGCTTGCTAAGGGTTCTGGTGGACAGACATTGCAGTAGCCTGCAAAGGCACTGGATGTCAAGTCTAATGAACCCTTATGCTAAACAAATTTATTATATAAATTGAGATGTAGGTGTTGGTGTAAGGAATGTAATGTAATTTCAGTCAAATTGCATTGCATTCTTTACATTAACACTATGATAATGATGTAATTTTTTAAATTCTATAATAAATCACAATATGGATATATAATAAGTCTGAATCAATAAACGAATTTAATTTAATTTAATTTATTCAAAAACTAAACGAATAATGTAAAGTATTTGAATATCTACCACCTCAAATCATACTCATCACCAACCTACATATTTGACGACCGATGTGGCGCGGTGGGCGAAGGTCCGCCTGCGACGCAGGAGGTTGCGGGTTCGATTCCCGCCTCGGAACAATTGTGTGATCTGCAGATAATTGTTCCGGGTGTTCTGGTCGTTTTCTATGTATAATAAAAAATATCTATCTATGTAATGTATTGTATTATGTATATCAGTTATCTAGTACCCATAGCACAAGCTTTGCTTACCATGGGGCTAGAAATTGCTGTGTAAATTGTCCAGCATTATGATTTTTTTTTTATATAATAGTCCACGGCTGTACATAGGCCTCCCCTAATGAGCGCCATAGCGCCCTGGTCGTCGTCGTCAGCTTGCCGCATTCAGCATCTTCCTGCGGCAACCACCTCAAATGTGAGTATGTATGTAGAATATATTTAGCCTGTTCTAATTGAAAGTATTAATTTATTTCACGTAAACACCGAAGGGGTGGCGAGATATGGAAGAGGCCTAACTATCAACACAACAAAAAATTGAAGTGAACAGTAAAATAATTTTATTTGATAATAATTTATATGTAAAATATGACTTGTCTAAGTGCTTATTTTGTAAGCCTAAAGAAATAAATGACTTTTTACTTTACTTGTACTTTTAACTATCAGTAGTTATGTAATTAATTTTAATAATTCAAGCCAGATTAGTCTTACACCCTCCTTAACATTAATCAGTGAATATTAAGTAAGTGGCGAGTAAAGCGAGTATTTTATCGATTTGTTTGCAGCCAGATTAGCAGGCATTTAGCAAATGAATCGGCATAAATACACGGAATCCGAGTCAAAGCGTTTAATCGGATAGAAATCGGGAATAATCGGGATTGACGGACGCTGGGAGTAACTGATTTCATCTGACGTATAGACCGAGAGAAGAGGAACACGGTCTACCTCATTGCGTCCCAACAAACGTTGTTTTTTTTTATCAGCCTGGGTACACACATTTTCCGTTTTCAATTTCCTTTTTTTTAAAGATTGATAATCACACAGTTTGGATGTTAAGATTATACATATGTTTGTTATCTCTTAACTACTGAACGAATCGGGCTGAAATTGCATACAGGTAACTTTCCTAAAGTCCCGGCACCATTTAACACAAAACTTTTTAACTCAAAAGTCGCCATAGTGGCGCCATTATTGGCGACTTTTTAGTGGAAAAAGCTCCCGCTTCACGTCCTGCATACCGCCTGTTTGACGCGCAGGTTTGTCACTGGAACAGATTAGTGTTGTTGTATGTAAACTAGACGATACGGCATAAGTGGTATAATATCAATTTAAGTTTTCTGCAGCTTGCTCCTCGCCTAGCCTGATTCCATCTGCCAACAGAGGAATCGGGCGTGTTTCACGCTTGTCGGAGCCGCCGATGATTTATTAATCTTTTATTTTGAAAGGCGCTTTTGTTAGTTACAATTCCGTTCAATCAAGGACTGAAAATTGGGTCTGGTGGTGAGTTATAAATGATTTCCTTGAAAGTATCAATCATTTTCTTTTCTATCGTTTTGTATAGATATTCCATTTATCGCAAATAAAATTATGTATATAGTTCTTCATAACACTTATTAAAAAACTCGATAACATAATAACAGCGTGAGTTTTCGTTTTTGTGTTATAAATATTCAACAATAATTGTTTTACGAAACTCGTACAGTCAGCGTCAAATTGATAAAAGCGTCTAGAGTAGGCAGTCAAAATGATCGTCTTACCAATTATGAGTTTGCATACTACCTTTATGAGCTTTGTTTGCTTAGATTATTTCGAACACCCTGACTGCTCACATAAATATGAAACAATGAGTAGTAAGATATTTTGAACACCGTGAGTGCTAACAATGATGATTCGAACTGCGTATATCAAATTGCATTCATGATTTTCTGATCATTTTGACTACTCTAGACGCTAATATCAATTTGACGCTGCCTGTACCTAACTTAAAAATCAAGATATTTCTTGACTCGCGCATATATAAAATCCCTTAGCGACTTCGAAAAATTGAGGTTATATGCTCTAAAAGAAATTACTTTTCTTTTAACACTATGACTGCGGTTTTTTTTCGACGACTGCGATCTTTTTTTTACCTAAAAAATTCGTGCTGCCACTCTACACAGCGGTTGTGTTGCGCCGCAAATGCGTTTCGTTTGAAAAATATTACAGCTCTGCTGAGTCACAAAGATCTGTATTTTCTCAGCCGCTGCGCTAGTGTGGATTTACGCATATTAGTCACTTGTAGAAAACTCATACCGTGCGTTTTCAGCACTCAAAGTGTTAAGCTCAAGAAACCTTATTTATTTATTTATACTGTTTGCACGATAAACTATATACAAAACCTATTCTAGAAAATTAATACAAAGGTGAACTTAACCCTAAAAAGAATTCTCTTCCAGCAAACCTTATTGGGAGAGAGAGAGATAAAGTGAAGAGAGAAGTGGGTATATGTGGATAAATAAAATTATAAATAGACAATTATAATAACCTTGTTGTTATTTATATTTTCCCAACGACTTTATTTAACCCATCGAGCACAATCGAATCCAACGAATAAATCAAGCTAAATGTCGCAAAGAAAATGCCCGAAACATAATAGGTAGCTTATCAATAAGAAAATAGGGATTATAAGGTCCCTTGTAGAGTCACAAATCGTTATCGAGGGCTCTAATGTGATTTATAGCGGGGCGGGGTATACATGCCGATATATAATATAAGGCTTGATTCACACCGAATACCGGCGTATCCTATAAATCATCATCATCATCAGCCTATAGCAGTCCACTGCTGGATATAGGCATCCCCTAATGAGCGCTATAGCGCCCTGTCTTCAGCTTGCCGCATCCAGCATCTGCCTGCAGTCCTTCGCAGGTCGTCATCCAACCTGGCCGGAGGATATCCTACACTACGTTTGCCGAGTTGCGTGTATCCTAAAAATAGACAAACAATAAACTCAGTCCACTCCAGCATGGTTTCTACAGGTGCGTCAGGGTGGTTTTCGTTTGTATATTTTGTACATGTGTTTAATGCGGTCAGTGCGGATGCGGAGCGTCCGATGGCAGCCTGTCGACGGTAGCCATTCGTTTTTAGGGTTCCGTATACAAAGGGCAAAACGGAACCCTATTACTAAGACTCCGCTGTCCGTCCGTCCGGGGCGTCCGTCTGTCGCTAGGCTGTAATCTCATTAACTGTGATAGACAGTTGAAATACATATTCACAGACGATGTATTTTTGTTGCCGCTATAATAAATACTAAAAAAATTACTATTTTATATTCTTGTTTCTGAATTCCTCTGAACAATGTCCTTATTTTTCAGTTTGGTTATTAAAGTATTTAAAAAACCTCTTACCCTGCTTTGGATGGTATACTCTGAAAGATATTCGGAAGTTTCTTTCTTCTGTCATCTTATTTATTTTTAAACGTACGCGATCGGAACACATAATTATAAGGATTGATACAACGGGGATCATCATCAGCCTAAAGCAGACCACTGCTGGACATAGGCCTCCCCCAATGAGCGCCATAGCGCCCTGTCTTCAGCTTGCCGCATCCAGCATCTGCCCGCAACCTTCGCAGGTCGTCATCCCACCTGGCCGGAGGACGTCCTAGACTACGTTTGCCGATGATTTATATCGCGTTTATTTATCTATTTTTCCCGACATTTCAACAGGTTTACACACTGTCGGTCGTGGTCTCGGGATGACTACCTGTAACGTCGAGAAAAATGCTGAATAAACGCGATAAATGCCCGTTGTATCAATAGTTATAATTTCGGTCATCTTCTTTTGGTGTGATTGTGGTCAAAGATTAGTAGACGCATCAGTGCGAAGATTGTAATGTACTAAGAGAAAAGAAATCGAATTGTTATTATAATGATAAACGTTTCGCAGATCTTTTTTCTTGACTTAGACTTAGGTATAACTCTAGGAACCGACGGCCGCTGGGGCAAACGTGTTCTTGAGTGGAGACCACGACTCGGTAAACGTAGTGTAGGACGCCCTCCGACCAGGTGGGATGACGACCTGCGAAGGACTGCAGGTAGATGCTGGATGCGGCAAGCTGAAGACAGGCGCTATGGCACTCATTGGGGGAGGCCTATGTCCAGCAGTGGACTGCTATAGGCTGATGATGATGATGATGATGATAACCCTAGTAATTAAAAGTTGCATACTTGAGCTACAAATTTAATTAAATGATCAAGAAAAATTCAAATAAAACACAAAAAAACGTGTAATTCCACCAAGGTTTCTCTGAAATTATCGAAAAACATTACGAACCTCCTTCTTTTTGCCCGTGAGGTTTTATTTTCGAGTGTTTCTGTGTTTCGCAGTCACTCTTTATCACTACGATAGCAATTTTCATAAAATGAGGTATCAACCATAATACCTTTCTTCCGTTCTCCTTTATAGTTCGTATGCTACGGTGCTCATTGGGGAGGCCTATGTCCAGCAGTGGACTGCTATAGGCTGGTTATGATGATGCTACAATCATACCATCGTGCGAACATTCGTTTTGCGTTGTCGCGATAAAACCCTTTGCAGTTTATCGATAGCGACGCGAAAACAATTCGTTTTCGCGGAGATGATTCGCGATAGGAGGAATTCTTTAATAATAAATAATAAATAAATATTAGAATCATAAAAATAAACTACATTAGACCAACTTTTATCTCAAATCGTCAACAGACCTATGTCTCTGAGGTAATTTATGGTTTTGAAATTTGAACATCTTCTAGAATAATCCCTAGATTTAGAATGGCCGGACCGAGATAAGTCCACGAACCCTGGTGGAACTTCACGATACAAACAATTCATTCACATTCAGCTTCGTGCAGCAGGATGGCGCGACGCACGTAGCGGAAATGGTAAAAACTGAACACCACCACGAAAGAGAAGAAATACAGAACTGCAAAGAAATATTACACATTGTTATACGGATATTATAAATTAGCAGCAATGCCTTACACGGGACAGAGGAGGCTCATCATCAACCTACAGTAGTCCACAGCTGGACATAGGCCCCTAATAGCCCCTTGATTACATTGAAATAATTCATTTAAATAAACGCAAAGGATAAAATTAATCGTCTGATTACCTTTGCTTATGACGATGTTGTATTTTCCAATTTACAAAAAATCCCAGCAATATCAATAATTTAATTAATTAGTGCAGTGCGCCGTGCGACTGAGCTGAGCAATGATATGGAAAAATTTTAACAAATTATTTCTCACTGAGCCTCGCTGACGGTGTTCAGATAAGTTGAACTTGATTATACATTGTGTCAAGCTGAAGACCAGGGCGTTATGGCGCTCATTGGGGGAGGCCTATGTCCAGCTGTGGACTAGCATAGGCTGATGATGATGTTGATACATAATATGATTGTTATGGTTGGTGGAGGCGAGACGGGGACACTCTAGGTTGGTACACCAGTTCAAAGTCGCGAGCTATGGAAAGAGCTATGCTCCGATTCGTAACGAAATCATCCGACAAAGAACAAAAGCTCGATATAGCTCAAATAATATGTATCTAAGCTGGCATTGGGCCGGCTACATATCACGAAGAACCGACAACCGCTGGGGTAAACGTGTTCTAGAATGGAGACCGCGACTCGGAAAATAGTATAGGACGCCCTCCGGCCAGGTGGGATGACGACTTACGAAAGACTGTAGGCTGATGCTGGATGCGGCAAGCTGAAGACAGGGCGCTATGGCGCTCATTAGGGAAGGCCTATATAGGACTATTATAGGTTCATGATGATACATGTGGTTATCTCCTTCCTCAATATATAAATCGACTTTTCTTCTCGTCTTATTTCTAGGATCTGGTCAGCCCTTTCATGGCAGTATAAATTTGGTATAAATTTGGTAACTCTTATGTCTGTCTATTACCTTTCTACGACTGCAGTCAGCTAGCTAAAAGACAAACACTAGAGTTCACGTCATACTAAGTCTATACTCATAAGTATGGATGGTTTAGTATCAAAAGTGGTCACTTACCAGCCCCTAGGAAAGTGAAGAGGCCGCTGACGCAGGCCAGGTTCACCAGTCTGTGGTGCTCGTCTTTTATTTTAGGCGCTGAAAACGAAATGGCTTTAACACTTTGACTGCTGAAATCACACGGTATGTGTTTTCTACAAGTGACTAATATGCGTAAATCCACACTAGCGCAGCGGCTGAGAAAATACAGATCTGTGTGACTCAGCACAGCCGTAATATTTTTCGAACGAAACGCATGTGCGGCGCAACACAACCGCTGTGTAGAGCGGCAGCACGAATTTTTTAGGTTAAAAAAAAGATCGCAGTCGTCGAAAACAAACCGCAGTCAAAGTGTTAAATGTGCTGTTGTTTGTACTGTTCATCATCTGTCCTTTTTCCTCAAGTGGGTTATGTCGTCGAATGTAAAATACAGCGTTATTAATAATAGGCTAGTGTCTTAAATGACAATTATTACGGCTCTGTACCGTTAAAAGTAGGCATTATCTCTCTGCTAGACACAAAATACTTTAGTACAAGATGATGATCATACCATCTTTGAACTGGATGCAGGAGCGACTGATCTTTGCACAAGCGAGGGTTATCATGCCGGTCCATACGATCATGGCTACGAGGAGGTACACCTGAAACGCAACATATAGGTAAAATAAACTTCCAGATTTTTCAAAATTACTTCTAGAAATTGTATCATATCGTTGGCCTGGACCAGGCAGAGATATGTGACGATCTCTGCGCAGCGGGCGAAGGTTTGCCTGCCTGGTTGATGGTTCCCACCTACGGACAAATATACGAGTATGTTCGATCAGCAGATGCAGGTGTTCTGTGTATTTCTATGTATAATTAAATTATATATACATAACTATGTTATGTATTGTATTAAGTATATCAGTACCCATCTTCATCTAGTGCCCATAACACAAGCTCTGCTTAGCTTGAGGCTTGATGACGCTGTGAGGATTGTCACAGCAGATCTGAGTGCGTGGGTTATAATTAGGGCGACCTAAAAACAAGGAAATTAGGAGAGCGCGAGGTCTACATCTTTTCCATATTGTTTAGGAATAGAATATCCCTTATGAGGGGGCTAAGGGGCATTCACACAGCGGATCTGTTTATAAAGGCCCGTTTTTAACGGATCCTTCGCTACTAGAAGCAATCGTTTACTGGATCCAGAATACTGTCGGGTGTGTGAAAATGAAAATGAAATATATTTATTCTGATAGCTAAGACTTAATTATCTTACTATAGTAACAAGCGCACGACTTTAAAAGACTTAAAAGTAAATAATTAATAATATACATTGATCGGAACAAATGTGTGTATGATCTGCAGATATTTGTTTCGGGTGTTCTGGTCGTTTTCTATGTATAATAAAAAATATCTATCTATGTACTGTATTGTATTATGTATATCAGTTATCTAGTACCCATAACACAAGCTCTGCTTACCATGGGGCTAGATAATGCTGTGTGAATTGTCCAGCATTATTTATTATTATTATTATTTAACACAAAAGAGACATTTCTTAATTAATGTTGTGTAGATCAAGCCGTGTGTGAAGGTCAGTGCCGTGTTCCTGCGCTATCAGTACAGGTTCATGCTCAGCTGAATGTTGCGAGTAGCCCCACAACGCTGATTTGAACTCGCTCCTACAACTAAATACGCCATCACGGAATAACACATCCTGTAAAATTGATACTGTGTGAATGCACCCTTAGTGATTAGGATGCGTTTTCGATAGTTTCCAATGCTTTGTTTACCCTTTCGCTTCGTTTCCTTCAAAAAATTCCACATTATAATATGCTGGCCTCCAAAATTGATCTTTATCTAATCAGTAATCACCATGTTTGTTCCGGATGTGCCCTTTGTGAAAAATATCTATGTAATGTGTTGTATTATTTATATCAGTAATCTAGTAATGGGTATCACCAAACATGGATAAAATCGCTTATACGCCATCACCATTTAATCTCAATTCAATTTATGTATTTCAGCTTCACAAAATACTCGTACATGTTACAGCCAATAAAATGGCATCGCAAAATGGCGGCAGTCTTAGAAAATATTGCTTAATTAGTTTTAAGCTTATTAAGTTCCGTCAAAGTCGATTTTTTTTGGGATATTACCTAAATTTTTTAGAAAATAACCTCAGAATCTTAGGCACTATTTGTTTATTTATGATACTAAATCTACAGCCCTCAATTAATTACAAACATGTTAATTATTAAGAGTTACCAGCAACTTAATCACTGTACTTATTTTCTTTTTTCTTATTTTTCAGTTTAACAGTCACGTAGTTAGAATTTAGCATTTAGAATTTAAATGATAAATTCTAACTACTTCACTTGTTATTAATTTTATTTCATTACCTATTAATTTTTCTATATATACAATTATTATTATAACAACAGAGACATTGCATGCCATATCTCTCAATTTGTACACCGTAATCGGTAACAAACTTTTGATACCTACCTGCCTGTTTGTAACATCTTAATAACGTCAGCTTTAAAACATACCGATCCTATCCATCCAAAGGTTGCCTGGAAGAGATCGCTTTTAGCGATAAGGCCGCCGATTGTGCCACTAGTTATAATTAATATTAAGATCCTTTAGATTTTTTTTTTTTTTTGTATTGATGGTGCAATAAAGTTATATTGTATTGTATTGTATTGTAACACAATATTTTTATGCAAATACCTACATGATCTTTATCTTTACAGAAAACTGACTAGGTACTATAGCAAAAACCTTAGATAGTTGAAGTTCTAACCAGCATAGCGCGGCAGTTCTCCGTGAGAGCCACAATGATGAGCAGCACCCCAGCTCCTGTCACCCCCGTCAGCACCACGCCGCTGAACATACTCATCACTGAATAACCAATCACAACAGATTAAAGCCATCATCATCATCAGCCTATATTAGTCCACAGCTGGACATAGGCCTCCCCTAATGAGCGCCATAGCGCCCTGCCTTCAGCTTGACACATCCAGCATCTGCCCGCAGTCCTTCGCAGGTCGTCATCCCACCTGTCCGGAGAGCGTCCTACACTACGTTTGCCGAGTCGCGGTCTCCACTCAAGAACACGTAGATTAAAGTAGATGTAGAAATATAAGATTCAGATAGGTAATTTACTAATTATAAGTATTGATACAAACTGGTATTTATCGCGTTTTTTTACCTATTTTCCCGACGTTTCAACAGGTTTACACTCTGTCGTGGTCACGGGATTACTGAAAAAACGTAAACGTGACGTAAATAAACCTGATGTATACCCGTTTGTATCAATACTTATAATTACGTGTTCAGATCGCGTAAGTTTAAAAATAGGTAATTTACTGTCATACTTCATATAATAAAAAAAAACACAATAATGTTACTTAAATTAAACGATGAGGCTATGACTCGTCCAAATACAATATAGATATACAATTTTGCAAGTATTAGTATATGCTTTGATCTAAAGTTCTTAAATCTATTACTTTAGATAAGGGGATTCCACGATTATGTCAGGTAGGTAACTTAGAGGATTTTATATTAAAATTACTGTAATCCTTTGATACTATACACGTTTTGTTAAGTTTGTAAGAGATTTCGTAATACAAAAATAAACCGATTTAATTTTTTTATTAATTTCAATATATAGGCTAAATATAGACTGTTTAACCGGGACCGAAACAGAACCACTTACACTGTGTGTTAGGCGTCTGATGCATCTCATCATACTGCCTCCCCTGCGTGAGGATGAGAGTCAGGAGGATGGAACCCACCAGGACTTGGGAGAAGGCGATCAGCAGCACTCCTGGGAACAGGTTGCAGACGCCGCAGCAGCTCTCGAAGTGGACTCCAGGCTTGTGGATGGAGAAGTGGAGAGGGACCTGTAGTAAAAGCATTAACAATAAAAGTGTACGTAAGTTTGTCGTGTACTGTAGGCCCCCCGGTGTATGTCCCATAGTCGGCTCTTACGACTCTCGCGAGAAAAGTTGGGGAGATGCAATTCTAAGCCGGCAACACACGGTCGAACGCAGAAAAGGTGTCAAAAATACACAGAATGAAGATGCTGCCTTTCTAACAGTGCGTTTGATACAATAAAAAAATCATCATCATCATCATCAGCCTATAGCAGTCCACTGCTGGACATAGGCCTCCCCCAATGAGCGCCATAGCGCCCTGTCTTCAGCTTGCCGCATCCAGCATCTACCTGCAGTCTTTCGCAGGTCGTCATCCCACCTGGTCGGAGGGCGTCCAATAAAAAAATATTTGGGCGAAAATAAATAATATACGTGAAAAGAAAACTCTAAATAACATTCCGACATAGTTGAGTTATCGAAAATTTGAAATATATTTATTTTATAGAGATATAGGTACTTCAATCTGACTCCAATAAAAACTTGGCCGAAGGACCTCATCTGAGTGGTGATATACATATCTAAGAGATGAAGAAGTTAGAGGCATGCCGAACTCACCTGCACTGTACTTCTGCTGGTACTTCGAGGTCGTTTATCGCTAGACATTATTAGTTTTTAGTTTAGTTATTATTAGGTTTAAAATATTTTCAAAATTGTTTACGTTGCTTTTGATTATCAAGCAATAACCACATAAATAAGCAATTGTTATATTATTCTCTATTAATCAAGGATTCTATTCATCATGAAAATAATCTGAAATAACTTGGAAGAAAATGTCAACAAATGTATAAAGCATTATAGAGTTACTTTTATACACATTACATGTGAAGTCTGTAGTAATATTTTATATCCTCTTTGGTGAAAAGTTTTTGGCATGGTCGGTTCTGTGGTTATTCTATGATTTTCTTGTCACTTGCGAAAATTTCCATACCTGTCAAAACAATTTTGACACATGTCGCGTGGCATTTGGTTTGTCAATGTACTGTCAGCTTCTGTTAAAATTTATTAAAAAGTTTGAATAACAATTGACTATTCACACGAAACAATAATTAGGTACGTAATAAATAACTACCTTCGTAAACCATGTCATCATCATCAGCCTATATTAGTCCACTGCTGGATATAGGCCTCTCCCAATGAGCGCCATAGCGCCCTGTCTTCACCTTGACGCATCCAGCATCTACCTGCAGTCTTTCGCAGGTTGTCATCCCACCTGGTCGGAGGGCGTTCTACACTACGTTTACCGAGTCGTGGTCTCCACTCTAGAACACGTTTGCCCCAGCGGCCGTCGCGCGTCGTCTCTTCGCGAGATATAGCCGGCCAACTGCCGCTTCAGCTTGCTAATTCTCAGAGCTATGTCGATAACTTTGGTTCTCTGTCGGATGTATTCCTTACGAATCCTATCCTTCAGAGAAACTCCGAGCATAGCTCTTTCCATAGCTCGCTGAGCGACTTTGAACTGGTGGACCAGCCCTATCGTGAGTGTCCACGTCTCAGCTCCGTAGGTAGGTCATAACGGGTAGGACGCATTGGTTGAAAACTTTCGTAAATCATGTACCTAATTGTAATAGGTTATTATTGGATCTCGTATCGTATGGTGGCTGTCGGAATGCTTGCAGTATCTTATAATATGTCCAGTGGCGTAGCTAGGTGGACAAGGGCCCCGGTGCATAGAGAAGGAATCAGGCCCTCACCGCCCCTCTTTACAGTTTCCACGTAGCAAAGAACATCATACATTAGAATAGATGCAAAGTAAGAGCGAATGAAAGATTAACTAAAAAGTTGACGGGTGGACTAGTCGAATTGATCTCACGACCGTCAAGGGCGTCAAGCACGTGAACTTATCCACGATACAATGTGCTACGGACGTACTCAACCAAACTAACAAATAACGATAACAAAAAAATAGAGAATTCTGTGATTGTTGATGTTCAGATCTTTAAAAAAACACTTGTGAGCAGGCTTGAAGCCTAGCTTCGGGAGCTGGCTGACCCTATCTTTTCAAAGTTTAGATTAGAGGGCCCCCTGAGCTCCAGGGCCCTGGTGCATTGCACCGCCCAGCCCTATGATAGCTACGCCACTGAATATGTCTTCTAGTGAGCGTCTATAATTCAGCACCGTACGTCATAGGTAAAGTATACCTAAATTACCTTCCTTTCAAAGGTAGAAAACTGTAGGATAAAATCTACAAATATTTATTAAATATTCTGTGCCAAAAACATCAGTTGAATGAAATCATCATTAATAGACACAATTTTTTTTTATCTTATCGGTCAATCGGATCGAGATAGTAATAACAACATATTATACACATAAATATATAAAAACGGATTAATTGTTTTGTATGTTTACACATTTTATGTATTTAGATAGATGATTCTTTATTGCACACTAAGTATAAAATGACAATGTAAAATAAAAACTAAAAAAAACTAGATACAATTGGCGGTCTTATCGCTCAAGAGCGATCTCTACCAGACAACAATGGATGGATAGGATCGTGGACAGTACCGGATCTGTGTGCTTGCAGGTTATACATATATTATAAAACAAAATAAAATACTTTTAATCCTTACATGGAAATATACTACATACATAATATAAAATATATATACTTATACTACTTATATACATAGGGACTCAGTTATGCATTAACCTATTCAAACCTATTTAACCTATTTCAAAAAGGAGGTTCTATGTTTAACTGTTCTATGTAATTTTTAAATTCCTTAATAAATCACAATATGGATATATAATAAGTCTGAATCAATAAACGAATTTAATTTAATTTAATTTAACATGAATACTTATTATATTAAACAAGCTACCATCCACAGTTATTATAGTAATAATATTATTAAAATAATAATAATATTTAAAAAAAACTAATTTACGTAACTTAATCTACTTTTATCTGATTTATTTTGGAAGAGCGAGATTCCCTAACACAGGTATTTCTTTTACGGGAATCTCAAACACTGTTATATTTATTGTACATTAAGTTAAAGAAATAAATATTTTGTATAAGCTGCGCCCCGTGGCTTCTCGTTCGTGTAAATCACTTCAAATCAAATATAATATGTCAAATGGAGAACAATACATAAACATTCCTCTTGAATAACTCTATCTACTTCTGAAAACGGCATTAACATCCGTTGGGTAGTTTTAAAGATCTAAGCGAACAGACAGCGGAAGCGACTTCATATTCTGTAAATATTTGTTTTAGTATTATTTATTTTTATGCAAACTATGAGGAAAGTAGAGGGCAGAACCTAGGGACCATAATCACCTCTAGCCATTCGTACTTACCAATCTATTACATTATGGAAACCAGAGTTTTGGGGAGTTCGTTGAGAGATATGAAACACATATATCCTGTGTTTATTTTAATTATTTGTATTTCTCATGTGATTATTGATGGAGCCGTTAATTCTGTAAGTTCTGTAAACAAACAAGTACTGCAATCTTTGATACACACAAACTGTCGGCACCAAACAGCTAACCGTTTGCTGGCTTAGAATTTGCACCACCCCAACTCTTCCTGCAGGTGTTGTAAGAGGCGACTAAGGGATATCCACCAGGAGCGGGCAGCAGCGACTCCTGCAGAACTATTTAAACCGAACTGCGATCCTCAACCTGCATGCAAAGCTTAGAGATTTTTGTTTTTATTTGGAAATAAACAGCTTAATTTACAGTAAATGTTTGGAATTTAAGGGTATCATAAGCCTAGTTTCCGCTTATGGGTAGGCAATAATGTAATGTGTCCTTATTGAGCAGTAACAAAAACAAACTAGATTTGATTGAAATAAGGTTTTGTTTGTAATTTTATTTGTTTCTTGTTGTATAAAATTGAAACAAAACAATAATATGAGTCAAAAACACTAGTAACTGATATAGATATATAGGTAATATAACATTATAAATGAAGCCGAAGCCAGAATGTAATGAATTAAGTAAATATATTTTCTACCTAACCTATTATATTTAATGTGCAAAGAAAGACTTATTACCCTGATTTTTTACGCCACTTTGCCTCAAACAAAATAAATCCATACTGTGAGAATATTTCTTGTTTAAAAGGTTATTAATTAATGGCCACTGACCCTCATGAGATAAAAGCCAATGAGGCGCTTATCAGTGAGATGCCTGCATCCAGCATTGGACCAATATGGCGGCTATTGTAATCTATCAGGTCGATAAATATCGAAGCTCGTAATGTCGTTTATCCTCTGTCAGCGAAACGTCACCGACCACGATATTATTAAAACTTTTCAAATTATCATGGTTATTAACACTAAAGTCATTCAAAAATTGATAGTTATTTACCATGATTTGATTTTTGAGTTTTCAAATATTTCGACAGTTTCATGCGCCATGATCACGGAATAACTGAACGATATTATTTTCAATATATACGAAACTAACGGACCTTCCCGGCTTCGCACGGTTTTAGTAACTTTTTGAAAATATAATATAGCCTATGTTCACCGGGGATAGTGTAGCTTCCCAACGGTGAAAGAATTATTCGAATCGATCCAGTAGTTTTGAAGACATTCATTACAAACAAACAAACAAAAAAAAAACGAACCTTTCCTCTTTATAATATTTATTAATATTGATAACACAAGCTCTACTTAGCTTCCGACTAAATAATGCTGTGTGCATTCCAACATCATTTAATATTTATTTCAGGGTCCATTCAAAGCAATATTACTTAGCGTGGAACCATGTAAAAGTAATACCAGTAATCAAGTGGATAATCCTCCCGTAATTGTCAACTTAGAGATCTACAACACCAGCACAAAGGTTAACCTGCTAAGGGGCAATGTCACTATAAACAAAGAGGGCAGGGTCAAAGGGGTAAGCGAAGAATGATTTATTAAACTTTTGTTATTAATTTAACATGTATTTGTTATTATACAATACAATACACGACGACCGATGTGGCGCGGTGGGCGAAAGTCCGCCTGCGACGCATGAGGTTGCGGGTTCGATTCCCGCCTCGGAACAAATGTGTGTACGATCTGCAGATATTTGTTTCGGGTGTTCTGGTCG
Source organism: Eupithecia abbreviata (assembly GCA_943735965.1). Taxonomy (NCBI): domain Eukaryota; kingdom Metazoa; phylum Arthropoda; class Insecta; order Lepidoptera; family Geometridae; genus Eupithecia; species Eupithecia abbreviata. The sequence goes on from OX030995.1 coordinate 2,054,151, forward strand.
TTTTCTATGTATAATAAAAAATATCTATCTATGTAATGTATTGTATTATGTATATCAGTTATCTAGTACCCATAACACAAGCTCTGCTTACCCTGGGGCTAGATAATGCTGTGTGAATTGTCCAGCATTATTTATTTATTTAATACAATACAAAAATACTTTATTGTACACCAGATACAGAACATTATGAAAGATATTACATGTGTCAATTACAATGGGCCTTATCGCTTAGAAGCTATCTCTTCCAGGCAACCTTTGGATGGAAAGAATTGTGTGAATTAAAGAAAGGCGGTGTACCAAGGATAGAGCTAGAATAAATATGAACACAAAATGAATATTTAAAGATAAATAATAACATAATATCTACTTAGTTAATAAATAAATAATAAGTACCAATATTCACGATTCTGACAGTACGTAAGTCGTTATAAGTACGTAAGTCCTCGGACTCGGGGTAATCTCTAAGAAATTAAATAATAACCAGAAAAAAATCAAATTCCAAAACTTCAATGTTTCCCCTGTAGGTGGAGCTAAGGCACTAGAGTCCGTTAGAAGTTGCATTTTTAACACTTTGAGTGCTGAAAACGCACGGTATGAGTTTTCTACATGTGACTAATATGCGTAAATCCACACTAGCGCAGCGGCTGAGAAAATACAGATCTTTGTGACTCAGCAGAGCTGTAATATTTTTCGAACGAAACGCATGTGCGGCGCAACACAGCCGCTGTGTAAAGCGGCAGCACGAATTTTTTTGGTAAAAAAAAAGATCGCAGTCGTCGAAAAAAAACCGCAGTCAAAGTGTTAAATGACAAGCCATGACTTCTACATCTTTTACTCTATGAATATTATTTCAGGCTAGACTGAGGAACTTCATCTGGTCCAACAACCATTGGAAGGTGGTCCGTGTGATGAACACCGCAGCCTGCAATGGTGTGCTGTTCCCTTTAGCAGCCATGATGGTCGGAATCAAGTACAACAGGAAGAATTGCTTTATTTCTAAAGTAAGATTTTGCATTAAAAAAAAATATGTTTTGTTCACTTCAATCTTTATAAAATGAAGCAAACATTAAACTTTTACTTTATTAGGTTGTTAGTTTTCGAGTTGGAGAAAAACTCGTACCAAGCTTTTTTGTCCTCTAGCCAGATATTTATTCTTCATATTTTCTTTTCTGACGACGCAGGAGGTTGCGGGTTCGATTCCCGCCTCGAAACAAATGTTTTGACGATCTGTAGATATTTGTTTCGGGTGTTCTGGTCGTTTTCTATGTATAATAAAAAATATCTATCTATGTAATGTATTGTATTATGTATATCAGTTATCTAGTACCCATAACACAAGCTCTGCTTACCATGGGGCTAGGTAATGCTGTGTGAATTGTCCAGCATTATTTATTATATTTTTCTTTGTATTTTATTTCTGATATTTTGTAGCAAGCCTTTTTACAAAAGATATGTTTGACAATTTGTTAAAATTTCTGCAAATATATTATTTGTTTCGGGTGTTCTGTTCGTTTTCTTATCACAGTAACGGTATTTCCAGGGCTCCTACTCCTTCAGTGATTTCGACACTGACAAAGCCCAGCACGCGTGGATGAAGAGCCAAGAGTACGGCAGGCACCGGTGGACCATTGAGGCATTCGCCAACAACGCAACTGCTCTGTGCCTCAATTCTATTGCTATTGTGAAACCCCCGGATTAGGCTTGTAGGATAAATAAATGAATGAATCATTTATTGAGATGTTTTTATTTGGGGCACTGGGTATTGACGACCTCCGACGACCGACGACGAAAACAAAGTCGCTTCCCGCTATCTGTCTGTTCCTATGTATGCTTAGATCTACGGATTTGATGCGGTTTTTTTTAATAGATAGAGTGATTCAAGAGCAAGGGTTATAAACCATTAGACGCATAGATTTCCATGCAAGCGAAGCCGCGGGGTGCAGCCAGTTATGTATATATGAGTTATCTAGTACCCATAACAGAAGTTCTGCTTAGCTTGGGCTGTGTGAATTTTCCAGCATTATTTATATATTTATTTATTTATTTAATGGCAGCTTTTCACAATAATGGTATTTCCAGGGATCCTACTCCTTTAGTGATTTCGACACTGACAAATCCCAGCACGCGTGGATGAAGAGCCAAGAGTACGGCAGGCACCGGTGGACCATTGAGGCATTCGCCAACAACGCAACTGCTCTGTGCCTCAATTCTATTGCTATTGTGAAACCCCCGGATTAGGCTTGTAGGATAAATAAATGAATGAATCATTTATTGAGATGTTTTTATTTGGGGCACTGGGTATTGACGACCTCCGACGACCGACGACGAAAACAAAGTCGCTTCCCGCTATCTGTCTGTTCCTATGTATGCTTAGATCTACGGATTTGATGCGGTTTTTTTTAATAGATAGAGTGATTCAAGAGCAAGGGTTATAAACCATTAGACGCATAGATTTCCATGCAAGCGAAGCCGCGGGGTGCAGCCAGTTATGTATATATGAGTTATCTAGTACCCATAACAGAAGTTCTGCTTAGCTTGGGCTGTGTGAATTTTCCAGCATTATTTATATATTTATTTATTTATTTAATGGCAGCTTTTCACAATAATGGTATTTCCAGGGATCCTACTCCTTTAGTGATTTCGACACTGACAAATCCCAGCACGCGTGGATGAAGAGCCAAGAGTACGGCAGGCACCGGTGGACCATTGAGGCATGAACCAACAAGGGAACTGCTCTGCGCCTCAACTCTATTGCTATTGTGAAACCCCCGGATTAGGCTTGTAGGATAAATAAATGAATGAATCATTTATTGAGATGTTTTTATTTGGGGCACTGGGTATTGACGACCTCCGACGACCGACGACGAAAACAAAGTCGCTTCCCGCTATCTGTCTGTCCCTATGTATGCTTAGATCTACGGATTTGATGCGGTTTTTTTTAATAGATAGTGGATTCAAGAGCAAGGGTTATAAACCATTAGACGCATAGATTTCCATGCAAGCGAAGCCGCGGGGTGCAGCCAGTTATGTATATATGAGTTATCTAGTACCCATAACAGAAGTTCTGCTTAGCTTGGGCTGTGTGAATTTTCCAGCATTATTTATATATTTATTTATTTATTTAATGGCAGCTTTTCACAATAATGGTATTTCCAGGGATCCTACTACTTTAGTGATTTCGACACTGACAAATCCCAGCACGCGTGGATGAAGAGCCAGGAGTACGGTAGGCACGGGTGGACCATTGAAGCATTCACCAACAACGGAACAGCTCTCTGCTTCAACTCTATCGATATTGTGAAACCACCTGATTAGTTTTACGGATAAATAAATGAATGAATAATTTATGAGTATTTATTTGGGGTGCTGGATATTGACGACGTCTGAGGCCATATTGTATCACTACATATGTAGTATTAAAACAAAGTCGCTTCCCGCTATCTATCTGTCCCTATGTTTGATTAGATCTTTAAAACTACGCAACGGATTTGATGTGGTTTTTTTAATAGATAGAGTGATTTAAAAGCAAAGTTCATAAACCATTTGACACGTATATTTCTATGCGGGCTAAGCCGCGGGGTGCACCCAAGATATGTATGCATATCAGTTATCTAGTACCCATAACACAAGTTCTGCTTAGATTGGGCTAGATAATTCTAATGAATGATTCTGTGTGAATTGTCCAGCATTATTTATTTATTTAATGGCAGCTGTTCACAATAATGGTATTTCCAGGGATCCTACTCCTTTAGTGACTTCGACACTGACAAAGCCCAGCACGCGTGGATCAAGAGCCAAGAGTACGGGAGGCACGGGTGGACCATTGAGGCATGAACCAACAACGGAACTGCTCTGCGCCTCAACTCTATGGCTATTGTGAAACCCCCGGATTAGGCTTGTAGGATTAATAAATGAATGAATCATTTATTGAGATGTTTTTATTTGGGGTTATTAGAGGTAACAAGGAAATGCTAACTCTAACGCTGATAGTTCGCAAATATCTAATTAATAAACCTAATTAGATTAAGGTAAACATAAAATAAATAAAAATAAATAAATAAATAATGCTGGACAATTCACACAGCATTATCTAGCCCCATGGTAAGCAGAGCTTGTGTTATGGGTACTAGATAACTGATATACATAATACAATACATTACACGGAGAAAAAAATCTCGTTGTACTTACTAAAATTCTGTTTGACTCAACAATAATTCTAGTGCTATTTGTGACAACTATAATAATTTAGTAACGATTACGATATAATAATTCTAGCTGTCAGAACTAGTGGTAGCTGTTATCCCAACAATACTATCTAGTAGAGATTACAAGAATAATTAGTCCCTAATAATTAATTTCTTGCCATGTGAGCAATATTGTTTGGTAGTATTTACAATAAGCAGATTATTGATTACTGAATTATTTAGTAACTGATAAGTAAGTGCGTGCTATTCCTACTATCTGTTATTGTTATGAGCACTATTATTGATGTTAAAGGGTACAATTTTTTTTTGTAATGGTAACTGTACTGATTGTGATGATTACTGCCTAATAACTTTATGCGCACTATATCTTATCGTTGTATGTACTATCCATTTATGTGATGTTTACTATCTATGACTGTTATAGGTACTATCTATTATTGTGACGTGTACTATTATGATTGCAATTATTACTAAGCATTTGAATGTAGTTTGTAATATAATGGTTGGAACAGATTCATCAGCAGTAAAATACTGTTCCATGCTGACGAGCCAGGACCAACTCTTATTGAATAAAAACTACATACCTACTAAGGCTGCATTCCACCAGAGTGTGCTACGTTGCTAAGTTTCCAGCCTACCAATAAGATCGCTTCTACATCGCGTCATTTTTGGTAGTTAAAATTACGCGATAACGGAGCGATCCATCGGTCGGCTGGAAACATAGCAACGTAGCACATCTCTGGTGGAATGCAGCCTTAGTAGGTATGTAGTTTTTATTCAATAAGAGTTGGTCCTGGCTCGTCAGCATGGAACAGTATTTTACTGCTGATGAATCTGTTCCAACCATTATATTACAAACTACATTCAAATTAAATAGTAATACTTACAATTATATAGTTACCTACCTATATCAAATTTCATGTTAAATCTAAAAATTAAAAATAGGGATTTCTGGAGATGGTATTAGTGGAATCAGAATAAAAAGTATTATTGAACTACATTAAAAATATATTTATGGTAATCATACAAATGACCTTCATGTTTATGTGCTACAATACAGTTTTATAAACATGTGTTGCTGCCAGTGTTCACTTAGTTTATAATTTTAATTTGTAAGAACTTTGTTCCTTTAATAAACTTTACATAATAACCAACTTATTATTATAAATCAACATAAATTTAAAGGCATTTTTGTAATGTAACATAGAGTACAAATTACTAGGTAGTAATTCAAATTACTAAGTAGTAATTTGCACTACCTATTAGTTGAGCCTCAGATCGGAGATCTCTTGAATAAAGTATACATTCTATATTATAATAACGAGATATCCGTAAAAATACTCTTATATCTTCTTTTTTTAGTCTATACTATAGAATATAAAAGACAACAAAAGATTATTTTACATGGCTATCAAACAACATGATTATTCAATAGAAACAATGTTTCTTTTCACCAAAGATAAAGTTATCACAAAGCTACATTCATAATAATTGACTCATCACATCACTTATAAAGGACTTCAAACAAGTTAGTAAACACTAATCAACATATTCAGAGACATTTTGTATCATCGTTAAACTAATTACCTACTAGCTAACCTATTATACGAGATCGTTTTAAGACAACTGCAAAGTTATGTGATTATTTAAATGTTTCTTAAATGAATTTAAAAGACTAAATTTCCTGTTACAATCTGGTTCAATACATTCGTAAAAAGTTATGTTAGTATGAGTTATTTTAAGGTGATTGCATAAGTTTTTAATACTATGAAGTTCAGTTTTACATACAAAACATTTCGGCATTTTGGTTCAGTAGAAGGTATAGGTTTGACCGATGTGAATGTGATAAGCACCACTTAACTGAAATCGCTTAGTAGAGTATTAACCGCAACAAATTCCTTGTCCCAAGGTGTTTTCATTCTAAAGAATGCTTTCTGGATGAAAGTCCATACAGCGACGGACTCTTCGGGGTAGTTGCATTGCAAGGAGAATATGCTTTTATAACATGCATCTACAGCTTCCACTATGGAATTGACGACGTAAAATGTTTGATTTACCACAATGTAATAAGTTTGTATATTCGCAGCATTTGGTCCAACAATCAAAATAAAGGGTTGTAATGTTACTCCCAGTTTTGCAAACTTCTCTCTTCTTTTGTTTATGGTTTCCATCAAATCCATTGGCCTTGTGATGTGCGTGATGAAGCCGTCTTTACATTCAATCCTGGATGGACGCCAGGTGCCTTTCTTCTTTTTAGTTAGTGGTTGAGCCAGTGTCAGGGCCAACAGAGTCAGGGTGAAAATAGATGTGGCCTCTTGGGATTTCACATCATTTTTTTCTGAAATAAAAAACGGAACGTTAATTTATTTTAATAAGGTCCACCTGCGATGCAGGATGCGATGTGGGTTCGATTCCCGCTTTGGGACAAAAGTTGTATATAAAATATCTATCTATGTAGTGTATTGTATTAAGTATATCAGTTATCTAGTACCCATAACACAAGCTCTGCTTACCATGGGGCTAGATGATACTTTATGAATTGTCTGGCCAACTACAAACTACCATGGACTTTATAATATTAGAATTTATGTAGGTACTTACTATGATGTTCTTCACAATTGTTTAAAATTTCTTGAATTGTAGAATCCTGATTGCGTTGGTGTTTTTTTAACAATAGTTCCAACAGTTTATTTTTAAGCAATTGGAAGTTTTCCAGAAAATTATTTTGATAACCAGGATGAATGTGGTTGAAATCCTTCTGCAGCAGGTGATAGCCCGTTGATTTTTTCAGTGCTGGGTACAAACTCATGTACTGATCAACAGTCATTTGACTTTCATTCAATTGTTTGGATCTGAACTCTACTGTTGAGGCCCATTTTTCTTCCACAATGCTCCATGGCTCACTAGAGTTCTTGAGAAAATTGATTTCCTCATCCAAATCTGAAATAAATGCTCATCAATACATACGATACCGCATTCACACAGCATTATGTAGTCCCAAGCTAAGCAGAGCTTATGTTATGGGTACTATACTTAATACAATACATATTAATATAGATATATCATTTCTTCAGAACACCCTGAACAAGCATCTGCAGATTGTGCAAACATTTGTCCCGAGGCGGGAATCGAACCCGCAATCTCCTGCGTCGCAGACGGACCTTCGCCCACCGCGCCACAGAGGTCGCGAAAGTGCGGTTGAAGGTCATATTTAGAGAAATAAACATACCTTCTCCTTCATTTGCATTCTCATGGGAGATGCTTGGTGCACTCTTATCAGATTTCCGTGTTTTGCTGTCTCTGTATTCTCTCCTACGGTTTTGCAAACAGTCATATAATTTTCCTTTAGCACACCGCTTAATTTTCAGATTGGTATTGTTTATGTAGGGTATAAAATATGTGCTTATTATTTCTTTGGGAAAAAGCACCTTTATTTGCTGAGCATAATCCATTAAAATTGTAGAGTCAATTCGTTTTTCGGGGTCTTCACCTAGGAGATGTCTGATTATTATGTTGCTTAGTTTCCGTCGGTGACTGCTAGTCAGCAGTCCATTTTCAAAGTGAGTATTAATAATCGACTTTCCCTCTGCTGTGCTCTTAAGTAGTTCTTCCAGGTGCTGTAAGCGAACAGATTAACATAAATAATGTATCTCTTTATATATCGTACCTACCCACCTACTATATCAATGATTTTGAGTAACTGGACAAATAAAACATGCTAAGTTGTAAAACAAATATCAAAAGTAGCTACTAACCAAACTGTGAGTAACAGTTGTAGCCGTCGTCGGGGCTTGTGTGTCACTGCAACCTGGTGCCGGTGATGATGTTTGTTTCGGAGAAGATGAGTAGTGTATTATTATGTCGCTTTCATGATCAAGTTCATAATTATTATTTATGTTGATTACTTCTTCCAAAGGCACTACTCTTCTATGTTTTTCGCTAAGTTTGTCTACTTTAACAGATAAGTCTTCAGACTGAAACAGAAAATAAGCTATGAAATCAAAAGTCAGGATATCATAAAAAAATATCTATCTATGTAGTGTATTGTATTAAGTATATGAGTTATCTAGTACCCATAACACAAGCTCTGCTTAGCTAGGGGCTAGATAATGCTGTGTGAATTGTCCAACATTATTTATTTATTTATTTATAGTTATGAAAAATGGTTGTAAAAGTGCACTAAAGGTATAAACTTACCATCGAAATATCATTTGCATCCGAGTCTGGCAGCGTGTATTTAAAGTTTTCAAGATTTTTCAAAAATTTTGCTCTGTCTCCTATTGGGACAATCAGTTCTTTGGCAAGAGTTGCGTCCAAGAGATTCAGACAGTTAATGTCTATTTTATTGGCTGAAACAACAAACAGGTCAGTTAGTAGGCAATAGGTAGGTAGGTATGTAGAATAACTCCTTCAATCTACAAAGCTAAGCATAGGCCTATCTAAGTAGGTCCTATGATTAATTTTAGTAAGAACCTAATGTTTTAGAGACGTCCTAGGTAAACAAAACAAAACGCTACTAGTTTAAAGCGCTCTTCTCTTATCTACTTATACTAAAAGTACCTACCTAACTGTTTTTTTAATTTCTACTCCAGCGTTTAGATTATGTACTTAATGCATATTATGTATAATAAATAAGTAAAGACTAGCTTAAATACAACGCGCATACGCCACACCTCTCCACCGCGCCGCGCGCGTCGCCCGGCTCCACTCGCCGATCGAATGTTTGTGTCGCCGAGCCGGCGGCGGCGGCGGCGGCGCGGCGCCCGCCACAGACCGGGGCGGTGTATGTGTAGGCAGGCACCTAGTTCATATAAATTCGTATGATACAACACGCACGCCTTCGCCTCCGGCCTGGCCACAGTTTCTGTATGTGGCGGCTATCAAGTTAGCTGACGACGATAGAAAGGCTGACCGCGCCGCCCCAAGGTGGGACCGTGGAACAACGCTGCGGCAGGGCCCAGCGCGTACTGTACGTTCGTGGGCGAAGTCACGCGAAGTGATAGAGTGTGGGATGCCCCGGGGCGCCGCCGCCGCCGCGCCGCCGATCTTTCTTTATCTGCAGAGAAGGTCCTTACTTACCATAGCTACTTAAGTACTTACCTACCTAGCGACACACGACAGGCAGAATGCGCTTCATTGCCTCTCCCTAGACCGACCGAAAGTCCCTAATGTGTATCAAGCGCCCGAAGTCCGAAGTCCTGTGTGAGTGACGGCGCGTTTATTTTACTTTCACTACCTATCCGCGAGGAAAAAATCAGTATACGAGTATTGATGAGCGCGTCCGCAAGCGCACCCGCTCTCACTCCGGGCAGGTTCAAACTGGTTCAAACGTGTCAACGTTTGTTTGGACGCGCGTCGTAGACTCTAGGCCACCTATTCCGAGATTGATCTTCTAGCTTTGTTGATTAAACAAATCACACTCAGGGCAGGATTTCCAAAATTACCACTGTCCACATCCTACATAAAAATAGAGTAGGTACCTATGCAAAACGTGCACGTGCGGACAGTTACATAATTGAATAATGATGGCACTGCTACTTACCAGTGAATATTTCTATGTATTCTCCGAGTCCCCAAACTTGCAGCAGAGCTTTTACTTCTTCGTCCATTTCACAAAACAGCAAAACACAATCTATAAAATTAAAACTTAAACACATCCGCACGCACTGAGCGCTGAGCGCAAACAAGAAAGGAAGGAAGGAAGTAATGACCGACCGGAATGATCTTATCCCCTCCCGCCCGCGCTGCCGCCGCCCCGCTGCGCCGAGATGTTGGTAGTCCGTAATAAACTGAACTGTAGAAACTACAGAGAGCATTGTAAACTTTACAATATTTCTAGTAGTTTTTATAATATGCTAATAGCTGTAACTAAAGTTCTGGTTTTTTGTAAAGTACGATATTATTTTGTAAAGTGAACAAAAATTATTTAATAGTAACTGGAAAATGTAATAAAGATTACTATTTTTTATTAGACGCAACATTTTTTGTGATTACTACTCGTTCTTGTAGTCTTGTAATCTAATTTTTTTCTCAGTGTACATAGATAGATATTTTTTATTATACATAGAAAACGACCAGAACACCCGGAACAAATATCTGCAGATCGTACACACAATTGTTCCGAGGCGGGAATCGAACCCGCAACCTCCTGCGTCGCAGGCGGACCTTCGCCCACCGCGCCACATCGGTCGTCAAAGATGCAATACGGAACATCATAATCACGTATCTATACTAATAATAAACATCACGAATTACATATACGGTATTGGTAAGCTATAAATATAGGTAATGAACTAGCTCTCGCACGTACCTTTATAAATAACATTGTACTTTTTACAGGGGTATTGGGTATTGACGACGTCTGTGGCGCGATGGGCGATGGTCCGCTTGCGACGCAGGAAGTGTTCGATCTCCGTCTCGGAAAAATTATGAGTACGATCTGCAGACATTTGTTCCGGGTATTCTGGTCGTTACCTATGTACAATAAAAAATATTTATCTATGTAAAGTCATAACACAAGCTTTGATTAGATTGGGGATAGATTATGCTGTGTTGATTGTCCAGCATTATTTATTATTATTAGCAGAATATGTGCAAGGTTACCATTTTTTTTAATTGTTAAGACTATTCGCTTAGCGAATATGCCAGTCCCATTTAATAATCACGTACGATTTATCTTATCTAATAATATCATATATCATTGTGTACAAGCCTTAGCGGCGGTTTGCTCTAAAATCCACTTTTGTTAAAATAGTCAGTACTTAATACATTATTTTTATTTTTCACATTCTATTTTTATTTGTATTCTTGTTGATTTTATTTATATTAGTGTGTTTTTGTTTGTTTGTATAGTGGTAGTGAGTAGTCAGTCCGTAACGCCAACAATTTGCTTTGGCGGAAGACCAGCGTTGGTTGCTAGCATGCTAGTCATCCAACTCATGCTGAGGCAAAGCCTTTTTGTTACTGGTCTTACATGATTACTAACACGTTTAGTTTACCTTTAAGTTTAAGTTTATTATGTTCTGTGTAAGTTTTTTAACAAATAAATTCATTTCATTTCATTTTCAGTTTCATTTCAAAAGGTTTAATATTTTGTTTGTTTGTATTGAATAGGCACCGAAACTACTGCACCGATTTGAAAAATTATTTCCCCATTGGGAAGCTAAATTATCCCCGAACATAGGCTATATTATATTTTTGAAATGTAAATTTCAAATTTAACGCGGGTGAAACCGCGGGACACAGCTAATGTGAAATATACATAACCCATACTTACCACGGCTTTTGACGTTGAGACCATAATGTTGGATAATGTCATAATCAGGCACAGGACGTAATTATCGATCTCCTAACATAATTAAGCCAGCAAGTACAATCAAGTTATGATTATGACCTAGGTAGGCATAAGTGGGTACGTACGTACTAATGTATTTTTAACGTGCTTATTATTTCAACATTTGCTACTGATTCTCTGCCAAGTTTCATTCCAATACTGTGGAAATCGAACGAGGATGCCAAAGCTTATTCTGGCTTTTATTATATTAATATTCGCGATTGCTATGGGGGCGAAATCTGTAAGTATTTCTATATTCAATACCCTGGAAAAATTCTTCAAAAAATTGTTTTTGAAGAATTTTTCCAGGGTACAACAAAGCCGCCACCATGAGTTTCTAAGAACAGGACCAGCATCCAATTGCGCTAAGAAGTGAAGCAGGGGGTTGTCATATTCTGCTTGTAGTTAAAATGAACCTCCTTCTCACCCACCTGTGGTGGGAGGGCCGGTTAAGCGTATACCTCCTACTTTTAAGTATTAAGTAAATCTTATAATTCATTTTAATTTTAAAACCTTTTATTCAGAAAATCTTTACAGTATATGGTTTTACTTAACTACTATTGCTTAAAATAGGTACATCTATATTATCTGTTTGTCCTCTTTTGGCAAAGGCCTCCTCCAACCCCTTCCACTTTACTCTATCTCTCGCCACCCTTATCCACGTTTTCCAAGTCTTATAATAATGATTCTATATTTTTATATAATTTTCACCTTATTTGTTCTGTGCTGTAGTTACAGCAAAGAACAAATAAGGTGAAAAAAAATAATAATATAAGCACAACTGTGCTTGGTCCAATAAATGTCTCTCTATCTCTAACTATCTCTATCTCTATATTTCCGAAACTGTTCACGTGCGCATTGGAATATATGTTTAAGATGCTGGTCTGGAAAGATAGGGCCATTAACATAAACGGCGACTACTTCTCACATCTGCGATTCGCTGATGACATGTCTTACGGCCTATGCCCAGCAGCGGTTGAAATCCGATGGCAATGGATAATGACGTCATGCCCATTAATCTTCCAGGGTCCGTACAAGTCCACGTACACCCGCGCAGAACCCTGCAGCCGACCCACGCAGCCAATAGACCAGAACCCTCAAGCAGCGTTCTATGCAGAAATGTACAACTCTACCACGGAGACCAATCTACTGAGAGGGAACATCACGGTCTATAAAGACCATAAGATTAAAAAGGTAGGAGAGGGATGATGGCACTAAGTCACCAAAATTATGCATTTACGTAATTGGACCTGAGCCATAGACTGCGTAGGTACCTACATAAATTTATCGTGATTAATTTATTATTTCGTAGGGCAGTAACTAAAAATCGTAGTATTCTTTTCATAAAATAAAACTAGAAAATTCAGCCATCCGCCACGACTCGAATTTTAAGTAGATGTCGCCACTTGTAATTTAGATCGCTATATCGACGTGTTTCTTCCAAACCCATTTTCACTATTACAACTTTTTTAAAACATGCCAAATTTTTACTTTTTTCTGTTTGTGTGTACTTCTTTCTGTACTGAAGTAAGTGCTCCTGTTCCATATTCCTGCAAAGTTTATTTATTTATTTAGATGAGCGCTAAAAGCTACATCAAGATCCGTAACAAGTGGAAGGTTAACTACGTCATGGACAACTTTGGCTGCAACCGAGTTCTGTTCCCCATCATAGCTACGGCGGTCGGGCTGCCATTTGATGCCAAGACCTGCGGAGTTTTCAAGGTAAGTACTATATGGTTCAAGGTTTCCTATGACGACGTGGGCCAGATAACACCAAAGCTAAGCTGAGATGATCGAAGAAGAGATGTGTTCTAAGCAACCAATAGAACGTCGTTATTCACTCGTATTCATCTCGTCTCCGCTTAGCTTCAGAGACCACTGAGCGGAGATGTATCATATTTGTATCCGAATAAACAAAGAAAAATCGAAGCGGTGCGGTGATTCGAGCTGTGCCTCGCAAGATGCCGACGTCACGCAGCGGAGACGAGAAGAGATGAGCGGAGATGTGAGCTGTGCCTCGCTAGTGCATTAATCTCAACAAACATCTGACGGTCGCCGCACGCAGCTCAGCCGCTCTAACCAGCACACATCTCGGCTCCAGTCTAGCCAGTACGCATCTCCGCATAGCTTCGGTGGAGACAATCAAGCTGAATAACGTCTCTTCTCGTTTCCGTACTACTACGCTTTGGTGGAGTCTGAAGCTTATATTTAGCATTACTTTATAAGTTCCTATTCCTACTACCTGCTGACGACCTCTGTGTAGCAGCGGGTGAAGGTCCGCCTGCGATGCAGGAGGTTCGATTCACACCTCGGGAAGGGACCCTTGTTGTTAGTAGGCTTAGTAGGTAGTAATTGAACTCTTCTTTTTAAGGGCTAAAATACGCTGTGTTTATTAATTGAAATAGTATTTTGTTTTTACTTTAACGATTAGAGACACATTCTAGTCACTTCGTAACGACATGAAACTTTCCAGGGAGTATACGAGTACCATAACTTCAGCGCCAACAAGCTCCAGCACGCGTGGATGCGCACCCAGGAGTACGGAGCCGTGCTGTGGAGGTTCGAGGTGTTCTCAGCAGCTGGGAGTGTCTTCTGCTATGAGCTCGAGACACTCATATCTCCATCCGACGAGTAGGGATCAGACAAGCACCAATCCATGAAGCTCCATGCTCAAATCAGAGCCTCAAGCTACGAGTATATCAGCTTAAAATCGACATTCATTTGTTTTATTGTCTTATGTCGCACTACCTTCACAATCGACCCTTTCAACTCAGTGGATGTGATAAGAGCCAATGCTTTATATAGCCTTATCATAAATCAAGGCTACAATTATAACAGTTACATAATCGATATTATTTTGTTTTAAATAGCTTATAACTAGAATACTCGTAGATAGAAATTGAATACTCTATTTCATAAAAATAAACAGACTATGTAACATACGGAACCGCGTTTTGCAGCGATGCCGCATTAATCGCAGTTTATGAATTCAATCAGATCTCTCAAAAAGATTTTCACTCTCATTTGGAAATACGACATTCAATAGGCACTATTTCCTGTTAGAAGAGGTCTTGTTCTAATGACGTTGATGAATTAATTAATTATCTACAGCAACCTTTATTGTGAACAAGATCCAGCACGCGTGGGAGTACGGAGCCGTGCTGTGGAGGTTCGAGGTGTTCTCAGCAGCTGGGAGTGTCTTCTGCTACGAGCTCGAGATGCTCATATCTCCGGTCGACGAGTAGGGATTAGACACACAAAGACGGAAGCACAAAGCAAAGGCTCAAATTATATAACAGCTACTCGACATTATTTTGTTTTAATTACCAAAAATAGAACTCGAATAGATGCTCGTAGATCCATCAATATAAACACACCATGTAGCATACATTTATAAAACAAAATCCGAACTAAAATTACTAAAATTATCCTTTTGAGTCGCATTGCTGGATCTTGGCCTTCATACATTTACAACCTAGCTCTAGACCTGCAACCTGCAAGGGCGCGCCGCTGCAGAACTACACGGGGGAACCTTGGGGGAGCCCTAACAACTCCTTTGTTTCAATTTCAAATCCATTGTAGAATTTGTCCTATAGCGAATGAATTTAATGACATCCCTCAAAAAGATTTAACATTTGGAAATAGACTGCCAGGACAAATAAAACGTGTTTTCATTCATAAAAATATATTGTTTTAATATTAGTATAAATACGTAGGCATAAACTTAATCTGTGATATTGGCATGCAGTAGGTTCTATGTATAGTTAATCTGTTATATTGGTATGCGGTACTTTAAAGTTATTCTGTAATATTGTCATGTAGTACTATACAATAGTTATTCTGTGATATTAGTCTTTAGTTCTAGATATTCTGTGATATTGGAGGAAAAAAATCAAGTAGATTAATCATCAATCGGTTCCAGCAAAGACTCAAACTCCTTGCACAATGGTAGCTGTAGATGATGTTATTTAGAAGGTCCACAGCTGGAGGCCGTACTTAATAATTAATTAGTATTGGTTGGTACGCAGGCACAAACTGATTCTGTGATATTGGCATGTAGTACTATATTATAGTTTCGCTGCGATATTGGTATGTAGTACTATATAATTGTTCTGTGGTATATTGGTGTGCGGTACTTTAAATTTATTCTGTGATATTGGTATGTAGTACTATAAAGTTATTCTGTGATATTGGCATGTAGTAATATATTTTTATTCTGTGATATTGGCCTGTACTACTATATAATTATTCTGTGATATTGGATATTGGAGGAAAAAAATCAAGTTTATTAATCATCAATCGGTTCCAGCAAAGACTCGAACTCCTTGCACATAATGGTAGCTGTAGATGATGTTATTTCGACGGTCCACAGCTGGAGTCCATATTTCGCCGTATTCTTCCACAAGTGCACCGCCTTGTTGGCGTCGAAATTACTGTAGGGATAGGTACCCTGCAAATATGATTGAGGAAGAATTAATTTATGTTTGTAGACTCGTTAGATATTAACATTCATCATCATCATCATCAGCCTATAGCAGTCCACGAAATTTTTCAAATCGGTCCTGTGGTTTTGTATTCAATACAAATAATCAAATCATTCCTCTTTGTAATATTAGTATAGATATGTATAGCTATATATATATATATATAGCGTTATGTCGTTCTTGCCTTGTAAATAACGCAGGTCTTAGTGTCATACTTGATGTTCATCGTCGCCGCCATCAATGGGAAAAAGATGCGGTTGCAGCCTAAGTTCTTGATCTGCCTTACCAGCTGCCAGCCGTTCTTTTCCCAGAAGTAACTAGTGATTTGCAGCTGGAAATAGAACAATTTTGAAGCTAAAGTCATTTAAAACGGGATATTTACCATGATTTGATTTTTGAGTTTTCCAATATTTCGGCAGTTTCATACGCCATGATCACGGAATGACTGAAATATCCTGTTTTAAATGACTTTAGTGTTAATAACCATGATGGTTTTAAAATCTTTAATTTTTCAAAGTTAACACTTTAAGTGCTGAAATCACACGGTATGTGTTTTCTACAAGTGACTAATATGCGTAAATCCACACTAGCGCAGCGGCTGAGAAAATACAGATCTTTGTGACTCAGCACAGCCGTAATATTTTTCGAACGAAACGCATATGCGGCGCAACACAACCGCTGTGTAGAGCGGCAGCACGAATTTTTTAGGTTAAAAAAAGATCGCAGTCGTCGAAAAAAAATCGCAGTCAAAGTGTTAAAACTCATGAAACTATCATGGACACATAGATTTGATGTGGCGCTGTGTGCGAAGGTCCGCCTGCGACGCAGGAGGTTGCGGGTTTGATTCCCGCCTCGGAACAATTGTATGTACGATCTGCAGATATTTGTTTCGGGTGTTCTGGTCGTTTTCTATGTATAATAAAAAATATCTATCTATGTAATATATAGTATTATGTATATCAGTTATCTAGTACCCATAACACAAGCTCTGCTTACCATGGGGCTAGATAATGCTGTGTGTATGGTCCAGCGTTATTTATTTATTTCTACTGGAGCAAAGCCGCAAGGCGCAGCTAGTCATTACTAAACGTTGAGTTTCGACAAAGTTTTTCCAAATATATACCTTCCTATAGCTCTCCTCCCTCTGAACCGTTATCTTGCCTCTCA
This sequence comes from Eupithecia abbreviata, assembly GCA_943735965.1. Lineage (NCBI taxonomy): Eukaryota > Metazoa > Arthropoda > Insecta > Lepidoptera > Geometridae > Eupithecia > Eupithecia abbreviata. Next base: position 2,071,340 of record OX030995.1, read on the forward strand.
TCAGACCCAGGCTGGTGGAAGTATTGTAGAGTTCAGTATCGAACTTTAGCGAGGGATTTTTATCCATTGGTTTAGATGTCACGTTGCATTTGCCCACTCGGATGAAGTGCGCTACGTAAGTTCCCTGAAATTAGAAACTATGCTATAAAGAAAATCAAGATTCTATAGGTAGAAACTCCTTGGCTCCGGTCATGAGTATTTGTTATGAGTGTTTTTTAGGGTTCCATACCCAAAGGGTAAAACGGGACCTTATTAATACGACTCCGCTGCTGTCTGTCCGTCTGTCACCAGGCTGTATCTCAAGAACCGTGATAGGTAGACAGTTAAAATTTTAACAGATTATGTATTTCTGTGGCCGCTATAACAACAAATTCTAAAAAACAGAATGAAACAAATATTTAAGGGGGGCTCTCATACAACAGACATGATTTTTTTGCCGTTTTTAGATAATGTTACGGAACCCTTCTACACACCGTGTAAATTAGAACCTCCTCTTTTGTTTTTCGTTTCGTCGGTAGATTCAGATTCATACTCAAAAACTACATTTCTTTAGGCTTACAAAATAAGCAATCAGACAAGTAAAATTTTATACTCTCAACTATTCAAATAAGGTAAGTAAATAGGTGTTTTTAATATTCTCTTCACTTAACACTTTGAGTGCTGAAAACGCACGGTATGAGTTTTCTACAAGTGACTAATATGCGTAAATCCACACTAGCACAGCGGCTGAGAAAATACAGATCTTTGTGACTCAACAGAGCTGTAATATTTTTCGAACGAAACGCATGTGCGGCGCAACACAACCGCTGTGTAGAGCGGCAGCACGAATTTTTTAGGTAAAAAAAAAGATCGCAGTCAAAGTGTTAATTTTTTTGTCCACTCGTGAAAGTAACAACACTTACTTACATGTGTCCCTAAAACAAAAACAAATTTCCACGCTAGTAAAATGGAAACCAGCAGTTTAATATGCATTTTAATCATTTACTGCTTTTCTTTACTGTTGACAAACATTCGTTAGCTTCCATAACAATAACATTATAGTTTCCAGGCTATAGCTGATTATAAACACATTAGGATATAGCAATCAGTAAATTGGTAAGAGCTGCAATGTCACTAATCATAATTGTTCAATTTCAATTCCACGAGAAAATTGTAACCAAACCACAGTGAAAAATTGTCAATACGCTATATATGCGCTATATATATACGCAGTATACGCTTCTACAACAAAACTCCAAGTGAGTTGCAAAAATTATCAATAAATAAATTTAAAAAAATTGTGAAGCATATTCTTTGTAAAAAGGCTTATTACAAAATATCAGATTATCTAGAAGATAAAAAAGCTTGGAACGAGTTTTGCTCCAACTCAAAATCTAACAACTTACAGATAAGCAAATCATTTGTACTAGACACATAAGTTATGAACATACTAGTGGTTTCTTCTCACTTCTTCCACTGGTGGACAAAAAATTTAAGTGAATATCAATATAATAATGAATAGTATAAAATATGACTTGTCTAAGTGCTTATTTGTAAGCCTAAAGAAATAAACGTTCATTTCATTTCATTTCATTTCAATACCAATTTAGTTTGTTCCGTAAGTTAACTGGTTACTTTTGTTTAGGTTTTTTTTCTCGTTACTACTAAATTGTTAACTAGTAAGCAATTGAGCTTACTGTAGCCTGTTGTAAACTATTTAGAGGGAGTTCAGCTGATTCGTTTGTCGCGCATTATAATAAGTAAAAAAAAATATTCACCACTGCTCGAAAATGAAAATGTGACTTTCCTGCTCAAAAACCACTGTTTTTTCCTAATCATAAAACCACTGTGTTTAGCAAAATTGTCGCACAAGACTTGTGACTTAGTGAAGTAAAGGATATGTATCAACATATTGAAAGTAATTTGAATTTAGAATGTTGTACTAAATTTCACCGGTGTAATAAATAAGTTAAAAGAACTACGAGAACTGCAACATGGGGAAATGCAATTTGTCACTGAAAGCAGCGCCATTTTTATTTGTACTTTGACAACTTGGTTTGTGAAGACCATCGGATAGCGCCATCTTTAAATAATCTCCGTTTGAATTTTGTATGGGAGTTGCTCCTTTGTGAGCTAGTAGGTACTAATAATTTCAGCTTATCGACGGAAAGGAGGTAAGACAGTATTCAACCTTCATAAAAAATACTAGTTTCGTTCGTTCACCGTTTAAAAGAACTAGAATAAGAGATTTTAAAAAATGAGCAAAAGTTTTTATTTTTGCTTGTTTTTATCTTGACGCTCCTCTATCTAGTCAATAGGCAAAAAGTGCCATTTTATTGAGTAATCTATAATATAGCTTGCATCATAAAAGTGGTCCGTTTGCTCGACCGTGATTATATCTATACTTAAATAATTATTTTAGTAGTGTATAGCACCTGGTTTATCATAATAATTACCTATATTTTCTAAATCTAACAATAATTTTAAAATATCTATAATTCTGTATGAGTTTAATGTATTTATAACAAGCTGAGTAGTTTGTGTATTTTCAATAAGTTCATTACATTATGTATGTTTTTGTTATTATAACTAGACCAAAACATACTACAAATTGAAATACAGAATCTAAAAATGACAAGGTTGTTAGTAGCCTTTGTCTTATTTAATGTTTTAGATGCGGAACTAAAATCAGTGAGTACATGGCCTAAACTACTACCTCCCTACCGTCACCTCCTCTCAACAACCTATATTAGTCCACTGCTGGACGCAGGCCTCCCCCTGATAAGCGCTTTATCGGCTTTTATATCTCATGGATTTGATGCTAACTGCATACGATCCATCTAATAATAAATAATACTAATAATCTTTATTAGTTTACAGTACGTACATAATAATAATTAAAAGTCACATAAATCTACAAAAAATTAAAAATAAGCATGAAAAAATAGAAAGGTAAAAATTACACAATAATCAAGACAAGAAATTAATAAAATAATTACAAAATCTAATGATTTATAGAAAGAAAGCAAAATATTAACATATTTGTACTAAATCTAAAATTAAAATTAAACAACAACTAAAGAAGTACTTACATAGCTTGATAAACAAGCATATATACCTAAATCGATTCGACGACCGATGTGGCGCGATGGGCGAAGGTCCGCCTACGACGCAGGAGGTTGCGGCTTCGATTCCCGCCTCGGAACAATTGTGTGTACGATCTGCAAATATTTGTTCCGGGTGTTCTGGTCGTTTTCTATGTATAATAAAAAAATATCTATCTATGTAATGTATTTTATTATGTATATCAGTTATCTAGTACCCATAACACAAGCTTTGCTTACCATGGGGCTAGATAATGCTGTGTGAATTGTGTCTAGCATTATTTATTTATTATCTATCTATTTAATGTATTGTATTATGTATATCAGTTATCTAGTACCCATAACACAAGCTTTGCTTACCATGGGGCTAGATAATGCTGTGTGGATTGTACAGCAGGACAATCCACACAGCATTATCTAGCGCCATTATTTATTTATTTATTTAATAGAGTAAAAAACTGTCTCCACCTCAGTATGTAGCATTTGGTAAGGGCAATGCTATGCTGGCAATCTAATAATTATCGATTTATAATCTTCAGGGTCCATTCAAAGCGTCGTATGTCAGCGTGGAAGAATGCAAGAGTCCCCGTCCACCAATCGATAAGGATCCTCCCTCCAAATTCTACGCAGAGCTCTATAACACCTCTACAGAGACCAACCTCATGAGAGGGAAAACTGTGGTTTTCAGAGATTTTAGAAATCTGAAGGTATTGTTACCTAGGTTAGATCTATCATGGAGAAAGCTTACTCATGGAGTATCAGGTCCGGGCATTATAATACTTTATACATACATAGGTCGACACCTGCGAGAAAAACTATAATTCTGTATACTTAACTTTAATGCCTATCATTATCATCATCAGCCTATGTAAGTCCACTGCTGAACATAGGCCACCTCTAATGAGTGCCATAGCACCCTATCTTCAGCTTGCCGCATCCAGCACCTGCCTGCAGTCTTAAGCAGGTCGTCTTCCCACCTGGCTGGAGGGCGTACGTTTGCTGAGTCGCGGTCTCTACTCAAGAACACGTTTACCCCAGCGGTTGTCAGTTCTTCGTGATATACATATGGCCGGCCTACTGCCACTTCTTTGCCGTGTCGCGGTTTCCACTCAAGAGCACGTTTACCCCAGCGGTTGACGGTTCTTCGTGATATATGGCCGGCCGACTGCCACTTCAGCTTGCTAATTCTTTGAGCTACGTCGATAGCTTAGTTTTTTTTCTCTCTGTCGGATAATTTCATTAAGAACCATATAGAATGGTATGAAAACATCAAATTTATTTGATTTTCAGACAAAATGTAAAAAATACGTGTGGGAAGACGACAAATGGAAATTTGTTTTGGTTTACAATATGGGTTGCAACAGATTCTTCTTCCCAGCTATCGCCACCGCCCTTGGACTGAAGTATGAGATATATACCTGCAAGTTTTACCAGGTATTAACTCTAGAAATAACATACAAAACAATACAATATTAATTAAAAACACTCTCTTAATCACTCTATCTATAAAAAAAAAACGTAACAAGATCCGTGCTTAGTTTTAGAGATCTAAGCATACATAGGGACAGACAGACAGCGGGAAGCGATTGTTTCATACGATGTAGTGATGATGTCTTGGTCTATTCCAGGGAGAGTATGTCTTCAGTAACTACAATATTGACAAGCTGGTACACCTATGGATGAAGAGGGACGAGTACGGACGCTTCCTGTGGAAGGTGGAGCAGTTCTCCGAGGCTGGCACCGTCAGTTGTTACGATTACGAGGTCCTTATAGAACCTGAACGGAAGTAACTCTTTTCGATGTACGAAAATGAACAAAAATAAATAGAAAGAAAAACAAAAATATATATTTTTATTTACCTGAAAAACTACCATACACAACAAACTTAAAAAGAAACTGCGTTATTGTGCGTAGCCGTTTTCATGGCAAATATGGCCTTCACTCAGCATTGTGCTGGGTTAATAAAATGGTGCATTTCGAGCACAGGACTCATAGAACAAATTACATTAAAAGTTAATGCCAATGTTAATAACTTAATGTACAATAATTAAATAAAACAAACAGTGTTTGGGATTTCCTTTTAAGTAAAAGATACCTGTGTTATATCTCGCTCTTCTAAAGTAAATCAAATGTTAAGTAATTTGGTTTTAATGCTACCATAGAAACAGTAATTTCTGGGGATAGTAGGTAGGTACCTATTTTTAAAAAATAGGAATAGTAATTGCTTGCCTTTTGGGTTCTGGTGACAGTCTATTTTGTAAGTGTAATTTGATATTATTAAAACAGAATAAAGTATTTCAATAATATGAATTTGTTGTTTTATTGCTTAGGCCCTTTTTGTAAGGCAAGATGAAGAATAACGATACATACGACGAATAAAAAAAACGCGAGCCACCTGGGGCCAACGTGTTTTCGAGTGGAGACCACGACTAGGTAAACGTAGTGTAGGACGCCTCCGACCAGGTGGGATGACGACCTGCAAAATACTACAGGTAGATGCTGCATGCGGCAAGCTGAAGACAGGGCACTATGGCGCTCATTGGGGGAGATCTATGTCCAGCTGTGGACTGCTATAGACTGATGATGATGATGATATTTATCATCAATCAATATAAACGTATCTCGTGGAGTTATCTTTGCTAAATACTTCTAATTACCTAGCAAATCTAAATTCAACGACGTATCCAATTGCTGCTGTAGTGTTTATCAATGGAAAGATCTAGATGTATCCTAATGCATATTTAACATGTCGTGTTTTTTGAATTTGTTGTGATGATTGAATTTGACAGTAAATTTTATAAGCTTGAACTAGACGATTACCTTTCTTATATTTTGTATAATATTTCAATATGACATTGTTGCTTATGTCGATTTTGGTATTATATTGCTATGCTTTGGTTCAGGGAAGTAAATCGGTACGTATCGATCGTAAATCCAATTAATCAAATTAAGAGACGACCGATGTGGCGCGGTGGGCGAAGGTCCGCCTGCGACATTTTAGAAAATATAATATAGCCTATGTTCAGCGGTATGGTGATTATGTAACTCGCGACCGGTTTGCGACAGGCGTAAATTAAGCAATCAGTGCTGTCAAACGCTAATTTTGACCAATTTTGACGTTGTAGCTGGTGTCAAACTAATACAAAATTGACGTTTGACAGCACTGATTGCTTAATTTACGCCTGTCGCAAACCGGTCGCGAGTTACATAATCACCCGGCCGGGCTAGTGTAGCTTCCCAGCGGTGAAATAATTTTTCAAATCGGTCCTGTAGTTTCGGAGCCTGATCATTACAAACAAACAAAAAACCAAACCTTTCCTCTTTCATTTAATTTAAAATTATTACTAGTGACCGAATAATTAATTATGAATGTATTTTATAATTTAATTGAAATGTATACTTTCACATATTCTAAACTAATAATGACCTAATTGAACGATACCATTTAATCTACTTAAGTATATGTTAAGGTATGTACTATTTGATGTGTAATGAAATATTTACCAATAAATTGAACTATAATATTAGTATAGACTAGCTGCACTAGAAATCTATGTGTCAAATGGTTTTTAAACCTTCTTGAATCACTCTTTTCAATCTATTAAAAAAACGCATAAAATCCATTGCGTAGTTTTAAAGATCTAAGCATACATAGGGACAGACAGACAGCGGGAAGCGACTTTGTTTTATACTATGTAGTGATGTGTATTTCCAGGGTCCGTTCAAAGCTACCTTACTCAACATTGGCGATTGCAAGAGTCCTACTCTACCAGTGGATCCAGACCCTCCCTCCAAATTCTATGCAGAGCTCTATAACTCATCTACAGAGGTCAATCTCATCAGAGGGAAAACCGTCGTTTTCAGAGATTTCAAGAATAAACAGGTAAAATGCTAAAAATACTACAAAAAATGTTGTGCTGCTTCTAACATTTAGGCACCATACCATCCATAATCTGGATACATTGTAAAATACTTAAAAGAACTAATTAAGTCAGTAAGAAAAATGTTGTTTGTAATATCGGTGACCACCTACCCGACGGGCAGTGCCGGATTTAGAGGTGTGGAGGCCTCGGGGCAACAAATGAGTGGAGGCCCCTGGCCCCAAATTATTTTCCAATTACGATGGTAAATTTTTACAGTCGAGTTTTCCAATAAATAAATACATGTACATATATAAATACTTAAGAAGAATAAGAATCGATACTTGGTTTCACAATAATTTTACCTAACTAATATGTTGCTCAAAATAGTTTCCATTGACTCCAATGCACAAGTTTAGTATAGGTGATTAAAAGATAACATAACAAAAACCATCTTTTATATTTTTATATATTTTCTTAAACCATACAACCGATCCCAAGTATACTTACATACGTTTTAAAAAGCTGAAAGAATGTACATGTTTAAAAAAAAAACTCTGCCATCAAGTGTCATGTTTTTTTATTGACATTATTTTGGACCTCATTAGAAAAAATAATGAAAATTCTAGACATTTTCGTCTAGTATTTCTTAATAGGGACTTTTGTAAACTACAAAAATTGTGTTGAAGAATGCTTGTTATGTTCTTGAATGAAATGGTTAATTTTTGCATACTGAGATTATGTTCGCATTCAACGCAAATAACCTCCAACCTCCTAGTAGGAATAGGTCGAATAACCAGTAACCCTGTATAAATGAATGAACAAAAATAAAGAGTCGAGACACGGAATCGAATACGCAACCTCCGAGGCTACGTGAGAGTACCACCCTACTCAGCCATTGGGATACTCCCTCAAGATGGGGAGTAAATTGCAAGTGCTATCATGGCCATTTGAGATTTTGATCTCTTAGTGATTGCCTGATTGGAGTGAACAAATATAGATCGGTGATTTCTGTTAATATTGAATATAATCATGTATGTAAAAGTACCTTCTGTAGGTAAAGTTAGACGCGAAAAAAAATATCAAAGGGAAAGTGGTTTACTAGTTCCGAAGTCTCTTTTCTTGTGGGGGCCCCATTTTTGTGGAGGCCCGGGGCAGTCGCCCTGTTTGCCCTCCCGTAAATCCGGCCCTGCCGACGGGCGTGTATTGAAAACCAGCGCCGCATGTCTTGGCATGCAGCACAATGCTGAATACACTCCCTTTGCCTGAGTTCAGTTTCAGTTTTCAGTTTGTTTACACACCTACCGCCGTAGGTACACAATATTACACTTGATGTCGTTAAATACTATTTTAAAAGATAAATTACATTTTTATTAAAACACACTCTAACTTTTGACAATTACTTTGACAACAATTATTAACTTTGACAGACATGCCTTTTTAAAAAATTTAAATAAATTTATTTATAATAATTTGTCACAATAAAACAGATAATAAGTAATTTATTTTTGTGTATAATTTTAGGTTAGGTTAAGAAGTTTATAGGCAATAAATGATTTTTATTTATTTAATAATATTTTAAATTAAATTAATGCAAAAGGAGCCCGGTAACATATAATTCATCTTGAATCAATGCGACTGAGTACATTTAACGATTTTCGCAAATTCTATTTGCATTTAATGGCTTACTTTAGAGTTGGAATATGGTGTTCTGACGATATACAAATTCTGAGGGATCAAAGATACCTATAGCGTGGGTAAGACAGACAGGTTCAAAATGTCGAAGGAATCAAGATAACACCATTACATTTTTAGCGTTGATATTGATAATGTTGATGCTAGGTGTTTAGAGTAAACAATTTTATACAATTGTTGTAACCAATTAAAACAATTAATTTTATAGATGCTATATTCTTTTTCTCTTCTTCTTTGTCGTTGTCTTCATTGCTGAAGGTCGTGCCCGTCCTCGAAGGCTTTCACGGTGACGCTGATGAACCGCTTCCACACCACTCTGTCTTCGGCCTGTCTCAGGGTTGCAGGCAATATGAGTTCCGTTATAGCCTTAATTTGATCAGACCAGCGGGTTGGTGACCGTCCTCTTGGTCTTTTTCCCACTATCTTGCCCATTACCACAAATTTTTCGATGTTGTCAGGTTGCCTTCTGGCTATATGGCCAAAATAGCTGAGAACTCGTTGATAGCAGGTCGTCGATAATCTGGTTCTGATATTCAGTTGGTCGAGAATGGATCTGTTAGTTCGTTTTGCTGTCCACGGTATGCGTAGCATTGTCCTCCAACACCATATCTCAAAAGCCTCGATCTTTTTTCGGTCGACTGCCCGAATGGACCATGATTCCGAGCCATACAGAAATATTGAGAACACCAAAGTTCGTACGATGCTATATTAGACCAGTCTCATTATGTTTATTGTCATTTTTTTTTGTTGACGACCAATGTTGCGCGGTGGGTGAAGGTCCGTCTGCGACGCAGGAGGTTGCGGGTTCGATTCCCGCCTTGGAACAATTGTGTGTACTACCTGCGGATATTTGTTCCGGGTGTTCCGGTCGTTTTCTATGTATAATACAAAATATCTATCTATGTAATGTATTGTATTATGTATATCAGTTATCTAGTACCCATAACACAAGCTTTGCTTACCATGGGGCTAGATAATGCTGTGTGGATTGTCTAGCATTATTTATTTATTGTATTATTCTATTATCTATCCGCTTTTTAGTATTTATCAACTTGTAACTCTTTTAGTCTCTATTGCGCCTCTGGGTTACCTTCAAATAAATTTTAATAATACCCAACTGTTCTTAATTGCAATATGATTTCAGACAAAAGCTAAGAAATATGTGAGGGAGAACAACAAGTGGAAGGTAAATTACATGATCAACAGCAGCGGATGTAACCGGGTGTTCTTCCCAGCGATAGCGTCAGCGCTGCGGCTCAAGTACGACCTGCAGACTTGTATGTTTTATAAGGTAAATCCATGATTGTGTAGGAATCGCGGCTAGCCTTTCCCAGGATGGTGATATAAAAGTCGAGTAGAGGAACAACTTGCAGCAGCGGATGTAACCGGGTGTTCTTCCCAGCGATAGCGTCAGCGCTGCGGCTCAAGTACGACCTGCAGACTTGTATGTTTTATAAGGTAAATCCATGATTGTGTAGGAATCGCGGCTAGCCTTTCCCAGGATGGTGATATAAAAGTCGAGTAGAGGAACAACTTGCAGCAGCGGATGTAACCGGGTGTTCTTCCCAGCGATAGCGTCAGCGCTGCGGCTCAAGTACGGACTCCAGACTTGTATGTTTTATAAGGTAAATCCATGATTGTGTAGGAATCGCGGCTAGCCTTTCCCAGGATGGTGATATAAAAGTCGAGTAGAGGAACAACTTGCAGCAGCAGATGTAACCGGGTGTTCTTCCCAGCGATAGCGTCAGCGCTGCGCCTCAAATACGACCTCCAGATTTGTATGTTTTATAAGGTAAATCCATGATTGTGTAGGAATCGCGGCTAGCCTTTCCCAGGATGGTGATATAAAAGTCGAGTAGAGGAACAACTTGCAGCAGCGGATGTAACCGGGTGTTCTTCCCAGCGATAGCGTCAGCGCTGCGGCTCAAGTACGACCTGCAGACTTGTATGTTTTATAAGGTAAATCCATGATTGTGTAGGAATCGCGGCTAGCCTTTCCCAGGATGGTGATATAAAAGTCGAGTAGAGGAACAACTTGCAGCAGCGGATGTAACCGGGTGTTCTTCCCAGCGATAGCGTCAGCGCTGCGGCTCAAGTACGGACTCCAGACTTGTATGTTTTATAAGGTAAATCCATGATTGTGTAGGAATCGCGGCTAGCCTTTCCCAGGATGGTGATATAAAAGTCGAGTAGAGGAACAACTTGCAGCAGCGGATGTAACCGGGTGTTCTTCCCAGCGATAGCGTCAGCGCTGCGGCTCAAGTACGGACTCCAGACTTGTATGTTTTATAAGGTAAATCCATGATTGTGTAGGAATCGCGGCTAGCCTTTCCCAGGATGGTGATATAAAAGTCGAGTAGAGGAACAATAATAATAATGTTTATTATTATTTATTTATTTTAAGCCATTACTGTCCCACTGCTGGGCAAAGGCCTCCCTTTTTTCCTTCCACTAATAATAATAATGTTAATGCCGGACAATTCACACAGCATTATCTAGCCCCAAGGTAAGCAGAGCTTGCGTTATTGGTACTGGGATAACTATACATACATTTCATAAATACAAATACAAAATGTTTTTTCAATAATAAAGGATACATAGTCATAATCAATATTTGAAGCCACCTAATACTTGTGCTAGGTGGCTTCGCTCTTCCACGTTTACATTAATTATGTATTAGTTTTTGTAGGCTTCACTCTATATAAAGCTAATAATAGTTATTATATTATCAAATAATAAAGTAAAAAATTAAGTATTAGAGTACAAAGAACCCTCCTTCTTTGTACTCTAATACTTAATTTTTCAGGACACAAAATCTACTATGAAATCACTAGTTTTAACTTTTGGTGTATGGTGGTTAGGCAAGAAAATTTGGCGTGAAAATTTCATAGATATATATTTTATTTTATTTTATAGAAAAAGAACAGAAAACCATGAACAAATTTCTGCAGAAAGTACAAAAATTGATTTTGTATTCGTATTTGTATTGTATTAAGTACAAGTATATCAGACATCAATGTAGTACCCATAACACAAGCTCTGCTTAGCTTGTGGCTAGATAATGCTGTGTGAATTGTTCAGCATTATTATATTAATATCCGTGTTATAATTTTTGGCCTTATGTTATTTATTTATTTTTCATTTATTAAGGCACAAACAGTTTACAATATTCTTAAAATTAACAGTAATATAGTTTTGTATAAACCAATCAAGAAAAAACACAACAACGTTACAGACGCTAATTTGGAAAACTAATAAAACAACAAATCAAAATAGTTATTTATATTTTACAAAAAATTAAAGGGCGGGGTATGGATTTAACTAGTTATTTGTAAGTTTTATTAAATAAATAACACTTACAATGATTTCAGGGGGTGTATGAGTTCGACAACTACAGCATAAACAAGCTGGCCCACATGTGGATGTCGAGTCAGGACTACGGGCACATCATGTGGAAGGTGGAACACTTCACGGAAGGAGGCACTGGCAGCTGCTTCGAGTACGAGATCGTGATAGAGCCATTACATAAAGAAAAAGCTTGAAACAACTTTTTAATTTTTCACAATTTAATAATATATTACAGATTAAATTATCGGGTAGGTATTTATCGCGTGCATTTTGTTTCATTTATAACTAGCTGCGCCGTGCGGCTTCGCCCGTGTGCAAATTAATGTGGCAAATTGTTTATAAACCGTCCTCTTGAATCACTCTATCGATTTAAAAAAAAAACCGCATCAAAATCCGTTGCGTAGTTGTAAAGATCTGAGCATATAATAGGAACACACAGACAACGGGAAGCGACTTTATTTAATACTGATTACATAAAATATTTTATAACAACTTTTTTAATTTCTTCTAATAATATAATAATATTTAGGATAATATATTGAAGCCTTAGGTCACTGACTGGTTCCATACAGTTAATCGGCAGATGATTACGAGATTAAATGGTATCATGAAGTATAATAATGTAAAGATATTGGTTGCCTGGAAGAGATCGCTTCTAAGCGATAAGGCCGCCCATTGTACCTGTCGCATATAATGTATTTTTGTAATGTTTAATTTGATTATGGTGTACAATAAAGAATTTTTTTTTTTTGATATTGAATGAATGAATGACCACTTTATTATACCCAAAATAACACCTTATATCTAAATCTTACATAATAACAGTACAGTACACTTAAAGCGATTTCTTCCAGGCAACCAGGGATGGAGACAAAGATATATTATACAAAGAGTTGGTAGAGCACCAACAGCAATAGAGAATAAAAAAAAAACAAAGAATACAAACTTAATACATTGCAAGCAATACAAAACTACTTAAAACTAACCTAAAAGAAAAAATACATACAAATAAGAATAACTGAATGACGATGACACGAGTTCTATGATTTTTGTTCACCCAAAAACTGCTCAAAGCGCCTAAAGAAGTTTTCACTTCAATATTTAAACGCGTAGGTCATTTAAGAAACATTTCCGGTGACCTCGTTGGCTATATCGCCTAATACTAAGGTGACATCAATCAGACAATGTAGTCCGAAGAGCGCCGAAGAATCCGTCCTTCCGCGTCCAGGTTCAGATTTGCACACAATACCTCCAGTATATATATATATAAACGTGACGAGACTATGAAAGGCCGCCGCCGCCGCCGCCGTGGCGATCGTGGCGTAAGACGACAAATGTGTGCGGATGGGAAACTTAGACAAAAACCTACGCTGAAGTCCAACTATGCATTTGATACCTCAACCTTAGGGTCAATTCACACAGAGGCGCGACTAGTCGACGCGATGCGACGACGACGCTGCGGATAGTGATTCAAAATACAACTTTATTATAACGCAAAAAGATACCAATGTAACTTATTTACCAAAGACAATATATCAAAATACCCCGGGACGTCACGAGGCGAAGTGTGACGTCGCGAAACCAGTTTTTATGGCTTTGATTCATAATTTTAAGTATATTTTACTATACAAAAAGATACCATTTTTGTATATACATAATATGAAAGCTCCCCGCGGCGCCGCGCTGCGTCGCCCTATGCAGTGCTGCGTCGCCGTATGCCATGCTGCGTCGCCCTATGTCGTGCTGCGTCGCCCTATGCCGTGCTGCGTTGCCCTATTCCACGCTGCGTCGTGCTACACCGCGCTTAGTCGCCCTATGCCGTGCTGCTTCGCCCTATGCCGTGCTGCGTTACCCTATGCCGCACTGCGTCGTGCTACGCTGCGCTTCGTCGCCCTATGCCGTGCTGCGTCGCCCTATGCCGTGCTGCGTTGCCCTATGCCGCGCTGCGTCATGCTACAACGCGTTTCGTCGTCCTATGCCATGCTGCGTCGCCCTATGCCGTGCTGCGTCGTGCTATACCGCGGTGCGTCGTGCCACACCGCGCTGCGCCACGTTGCGTCACGCAGATACCTCGCGTTGCTTTCTCGTCGTCGTGTCGCGTCTCGATGTAAGCGGACCCTTATTTTATGTGCAGATGTTGCTTTGTTGCCCCTTTTAGCGCTCGCTATTTAAAAATGTACTTATCTATCATAGATCTTTCATGGGCATCAAAAGGTACAATTATAGAAATAATTATAAATAAACTACACGCGAAAGAAGTTGCGCCGGAAAGCTAGTCAATATCATAACTAGTAATAACTAATACCTAGTTCCTATAATATTGCCAGCGCCCAATTAATATTAGTTACAGCGCAGCGTAGTGTTGCCAGAGCCCACTCAATACTGGATGTGGTGGAGTTGCCAACTCTGCTGTGATTAGTTGGAGTATCTGCTGCACAGTGTAATAAGCTGTAGGGTTGGCAACACCAAAGGTAAATAATGAGGAACTTGGAAACTCACTCAATATTAACATTATTCTGGTGTACTAATAATGCCAGAAAATACCGTTTGAACTAATGGACCAGAATAACATTTGGCGTACCTACCTAAGTGTAGACTAGGGTAGAGGTTTTTACCAGGAAGATTTTTTGTTACAAACGATTTGCCATCTCCATTAAAACACAAACAAATACATAGATATACAGAAAACGATTTATTAAATTCATAACAAAGCAACAAACAACATAAAAAAAATGTGACGAATTGGCGGTCTTATCGCTCAAGAGCGATCACCAGATAATCACGGATGGATTCCTATCCATTCGTGGTGGTCTGGTCCAACGATCCTTCGTTGGTTTGAACACTGGGGATCTGTCACGATCTGTGTGCAATGTGCATTATTATGTAGCTAATACAAATTATAACATTTAAATACATAACATACACAATACATAATTAACGGAGATTATGTTATCAATATATATATGATATTATGCATCTACCTGCAGTCTTTCGCAGGAAATGGATGCGGCAAGCTGGAGACAGGGCGCTATGGCGCTCATTGGGGGAGGCCTATGTCCAGCAGTGGACTGCTATAGGCTGATGATGATGATGATGATGTTATCAATAAATAAAGAACTAATAAAAGATCACAGCAACACCGGTTTGTTGTATGGTGACTCAAACTAATTTATCCGCTGTTTTTTTCGCATTTTAACTCGATGGATTAAAAAGTGAGCACTATGACTTGTTTTTCGGTCTGTCAAAATGACATATGGAGGTCCTTTATAAAGCGAACGTGTTGGGCAAAATATAAATTGAAACCCTGTTGGGCATAACATCCCAAACAATCACTATTATTTCGCGAAAAATCCCCGGTATCGATTCATGTCTAGGCAAATAAGGTCTCAGGACCTTCAAAAAAATCTTTATTGAATTCTACATAATACCTATATGTTTATAATCTAGCTAATTAATTATCACTATAGACCTTGCTGGGCACACAATAAGTACCTATAGCGAGAGAGAAAGACAGGAAGACGTCATTGTTACAAGGTATATTTATTTTAATCTTTTACATATTTATATTTCTCCTATCTTCTCTTTATATAAAAAAAAACGCAACATTTAATTTGTAAATTAGGTAGTGACAGCCCTATGTACTTTGTTCAACTTTGGGCGTGAACAATCCTAGTAGAATTAATAGGTATTGCTGAAAATTGGTGCTATCTGCCTCTACTCCCTATCGACTCTCTACAACTACAATGTAGGTAGACGTTACTATGGCAGTTCTAACTTCTAATGACTACTCACGTGTATTTGTCGCATTTATTTTTGTTTTTTCTGTCTCGACGTTTCTACAGGTTTACCTGTACACTATAGACACAGCCAAGTAGCAAGTCTTGAAAAATCGGGAAATTGGGTGGAGTTGTAGATAAACGCGATAAATACCCGTGAACAGCTATTTTACCGACTTTAAGAGAACATTCTATGTTTTTTATGTAATCATCATCATCAGCTTATAGCAGTCCACTGCTGGACATAGCTATGTCCATTGGCATCCATTGGGGGAGGCCTAGGCCTCCCCCAATCACCGCCATAGCGCCCTGTCTTCAGCTTGCCGCATCCAGCATCTACCTGCAGTCTTTCGCAGGACGTCATCCCACCTGTTGAGAGGATACGTTTACCGAGTCGTGGTCTCCTCACTCAAGAACAGCCCCAGCGGCCGTCGTTTTTTATGTATGTTAGTCGATTTCTCGGTCAATTGTAAACCATTTTAAATATTACTTCTATGTTATATAGAGAATTATCCCGAATTGATCCCAAAAAATGTGTTCTCAAAGGAATTCGTTTGAATTCCGTCAAACTGCCGTCAAGCTTAAAAGCAACATAAAATTAGAGTCATCAGTATTTGTAACATTATTACATTTGTAAACTTAAAACCCCTTTTAAACAAATTTGAAGTCAACTTTTAGTTTTTCATAGCAATGAATTTATAATCAAGCTTATTCTAGTTGACCTGTTAGATTACCTTCATCTGCGAAAGACTAATACAGACCATAATTAATTTAATTTAAAACTAAAACTCGAGTTTACCAGATTTTACAAAATCCCATTTAATTGTTTAACCTTCTTAGTAGAGCGATTTCTCATAAAAGATCATCATCATCATCAGCCTATAGCAGTCTACTGCTGGACATAGGCCTCCCCCAATGAACGCCATAGCGCCCTGTCTTCAGCTTGCCGCATCCAGCATCTACCTGCAGTCTTTCGCAGGTCGTCATCCCACCTGGTCGGAGGGCGTCCTACACTACGTTTACCGAGTCGTGGTCTCCACTCAAGAACACGTTTGCCCCATCGTTATGTTCTTCGCGAGATATGGCCGGCCCACTGAACTTCAGCTTGCTAATTCTTTGAGCTATGTCGATAACCTTGGTTCTCTGTCGGATGTATTCGTTACGAATCCTATCCTTCAGAGAAACTCCGAGCATAGCTCTTTCCATAGCTCGCTGAGCGACTTTGAACTGGTGGACCAGCCCTATCGTGAGTGTCCACGTTTCAGCTCCGTAGGTCAGGTCATAACGGGTAGGATGCACTGATTGAAAACTTTCGTTTTCAAGCATTTCGGTATGGATGACGTGAAGACTTGACGTAGTTTCCCAAATGCTGCCCAGCCCAGCTGGATCCTCCTTTTGGCCTCCTTCTCGAAACTGTTTTTACCCATCTGCAGAATCTGCCCAAGGTAAGTGTACTCGGAAACAGTTTCGTTAGTTATGCCAAGACCGATACATCGGGAGGCTGAAGCTAGGCCGTCCAGCATCTGGTTCAGTTCCTCAAGCGACTCCGCCATTAAGACTATGTCATCAGCGAATCGCAGGTGTGAGATGTACTCGCCGTTTATATTAATGCCCTTTCCTTTCCAGTCCAGCAACCTAAACATATCTTCCAAAGCGCACGTGAACAGTTTCGGGGATATGACATCCCCCTGCCTCACTCCTCTGCGCAATTGGATGGGTTTAGACTGCTGTACTTGGACACTCATAGTGGCGGCCTCGTAGAGACAACTCAGCACCTGGATATAACGATAGTCTACTTGGCATCGCTGTAAGGAATACAGAACAGCCCAGGTTTCGATGGAGTCAAATGCCTTCTCATAGTCCACAAAAGCCAGACACAGGGGCTGATTATACTCTTCGGACTATTGTATAATCTGCCTCACTGTGTGTATGTGGTCTATGGTGCCATATCCTCCGCGGAACCCAGCCTGTTCCGGTGGCTGGAACTCGTCGAGTCTCCTGGCGACACGGTTCGTGACCACTCGTGAGAACACCTTATATACGTGGCTCAAGAGTGAGATGGGTCTGTAATTCTTAAGAAGGGTTTTATCTCCCTTCTTAAAAAAGAGCACCACCAAACTCCCGCTCCACGCCTTTGGAGTTCTCCCACTGTCAAGGACATCAAGACGTCAAGGACGAGATTTCTTGGACGTTGCTAGAGAGGGCCTTATTGACGAGGAAGCCTACGCCACCCTGGGATGTTTTATCACCCTCGCGAAAGTAGAGAAGATGGCCCGAGTCTAGGGTTACGGTGTCCTCCCCCTCTCTACGGACTTCACATAACCCCAGAACATGCCATTTGATGTTCTCTAACTCCACTTCCAACTGCGCTAGATGATGGTCAAGCCTCAGAGTGCTTCCGTTAAACGTAGCCAGGGTCAGTTTAGGTAGAGTTTGGTAGCCTGATGTAGCCCGGGGATTCCCAGCACCCCCTGCCCCGCCGTTACCGTGGCCGCTACCATGGCCAGGAATAGCGAGGCGGCCGGGAACTGGGGGCCACATTCTTTTGGCGTGTCTATCCATGGGGGGGTCGATGCCCATAATCCCCACGCTGGGCATGCGGGTTGGGGATCGCAGTATAGGGAGTGTGCTGCAAGGGACGCTACTGCCCGCCCCCCGGTGTATGTCCCTTAGTCGCTTTCTACGACACCCACGGGAAGAGTTGGGGTGGTGCTATTCTATCACGGCCACACAGCCTAAAAGACAATACGTAAGATTTTTACAATAACTACGTAATATTTCTGCGCTCCAAAACGCAAATAGCCGACGCTGCCCAAAAAGCCACCAAACTCAAGTGGGACTGTGCTGAACATGTGTGACGTATGTCAGACCAGCAGTGAGCGAAGATCGCCACTGACTCCAACATCTCGTCTCCCATGCCAACCCAACCTGCACGTGGCACATACTGCTAGATAACGAACTAAGGCTCTGGTGAAAACATCAAATAACCTTAATAATTTGATAATTCGTTTTGCTACTAAATGAATACATCCGACAGAGAACCAAAGTTATCGACATAGCTCTGAGAATTAGGAAGCTAAAGTGGCAGTGGGCCGGCCATATCTCGCGAGGAACCGACGGCTGCTGGGGCAAACGTGTTCTTGAGTGGAGACCACGACTCTACTCATAAACGTAGTGTAGGACGCTCTCCAACCAGGTGGAATGACGACCTGCGAAGGACTGCAGGTAGATGCTGGATGCGGCAAGCTGAAGACAGGGCGCTGTGGCGCTCATTGAGGGAGGCCTATGTCCAGTCGTGGACTGCTATAGGCTGATGATGATAAATTATTATTAAATTAGATATTTTTTTGTGCACTTGTGTTACCTACCATGTAGAAGTATTGATTTTGTTGTATACAAGTTATTAGTATATACGTTTGAATTCTGTGTAAGTTAATGTTAACCTTTCGCCTCCCGAACGGAAATGTAAATAGAGTCGTTGAGTTTGAATTAATTAGGCAGGTATTAGCATGAAGCAAATACAATATAGGCTACCTGAATCAATGTTGGTTGGTTACTTCATTTAAATGGGCAAAAGATCATTTTGTTTTGTATTCTGTCTCATAAAATCGAATTCAGAGGCATAAAAAAAGCTACAATAGTTACCTATCACAAAACGCCGCTAGTGGCGCTAGTGTGCCTTGGGACCTTTCGTATTTCGACATTGATTTTAGCGCGAAAATTAATGATATAAAAAGGAAGAATAATAAATTATTTATTTATTATTGTCCCACTGCTGGGCAAAGGCCTCCCTTTTCTCCTTCCACTCCTCGCGATCTAACGCTGCAACAGGCCATGATGGAAGATAAATAATAAATAATGCTGGACAATTCACACAGCATTGTCTAGCCCCAAGCTAAGCAGAGCTTGTGTTATGGGTACTAGATAACTGATATACATAATACAATACATTATACATAGATATATATATATATATATATTTTATGATACATAGAAAACGACCAGAACACCTGGAACAAATATCTGCAATTCTGCAGATCGTACACACAATTGTTCCGGGTTCCAATAGGCGGGAATCGAACCCGCAACCTCCTGCGTCGCAGGCGGACCTTCGCCCACCGCGCCACATCGGTCGACAATCGATCTATATTAAAGCTCGTACCGACACAGATTAGTAATTCATAAGTTGAAATAAATTTATTTTGAAAAGATACACTCAATTGTTTTTCTATAATAACCCTTGTGCTGCAAAGGTCAACTTTTGTTTAGGTACCTACCCTTAACGATGAGTGTGATAAATACAAAATACTTTATTATAACACAAAAATAAATAAATACTTACAATAGAGGAAGTATAAAGGGCGGGCGCTATCGCTGAGAGCGATCACTTCCAGGCAGCCTTTTCATTTGTGAATTTTGTGCAATACAGTGCACTGATGGCTGGTAAAAAGATCGACAAGCCTATGCTCAGCAGTGGGTATAATCCAGCCGTAGATGATGATGATGTTGCCCAATCTACCACGAAGGTACTTTTAAGTTGAATGCAATAGCTTCAATAAGAAGCTGAGTCGTCGGCAGCAAGTAAATGGATTAAAGCAATTTTCTCGACACTGGTTTAAAATATGCGCCATAACTACTGGTTTTATCCTACTAATATTATAAACGTGAAAGTTTGTAAGTATGGATGGATGGATGGATGTTTGTTACTCATTCACGTCAAAACTACTAAATGGATTTTAATGAAACTTTACAATAATATAGCTTATACATCAGAATTACACATAGGCTACAATATATAAAGATATATTGTATATTACCCAAAATATCATCAAATCTATCACCACGCGGGTGAAGCCGCGGGGCGCAGCTAGTACATAATATAATGAATATAAAAGAATCTAAATAGATAGACAGCACAATTTGAGAAATCGATCTTCGTTTTTATGAGTTCTTCTTTCGAGGATTGATTTACAAAAACTTCTTTTAATTTTAAAGTTTTAGCCAAAGACATTTTCCACCTGCTTAAATGAGAATTGCCTAGTCTGCGTACACAAAATTTATTTGAAAAATTCTGAAGCTGTCGGTGATTAGCTTAGGTTAACGTGCAACTAAATGAACGATTTATTTTTTGGTTTTAATGGCTTAGGTTTAAGTTTAAGCTTTCATCATAAATTGTACTTTAATAAATGAAAAGGTGGTATACTTCCTTAAAGAATCTAGATTTAAGACAGAGAACATATTCTATCTAAAACTTATAATTTGATCTGAGAGCCTAAAACAATAATATAAAACCCTGTCAAAATATCTGGGGATCTCGCGCCGCACATTGTATGGTGGTACACGGATATTTTGCCCGGGATTTACTCACATAAGTACCTCTTTGTTGTAGGTAGGGGTCTCGTGATAGAGGTAGGTAGCAAAAGAGCCAACCAACCCATAGCGTTTTAAGCAAGTATCAGGAGTCTACAAGGTACCTATAAAAATTTACATAAGTCAGCTTGTTTATCGTTGACCGTACAAGTACATTCGAGTTACCGCATTAGGGGACCGTCGTGAAAGGTAACCTGGGTGAATGGACTAGTCTTAAAGCCCACGTCAGCTGTAGACTTCTGTAGACCATCATTAAGAAACGTACTTACCTACCCTGACGTATGCGTACTTAGTAGTTTGCCTGTAGAGCTAAATTATGCAATAGACACGGCAGGAAGATACGATGGGAGAATTAGATAGATAGATAGATAACACTTTATTACACCACACAAAACAGAAAATAATACAGAGATAAAAACTTAGAATAAAGGTATAAAGGGCGGCCTTATCGCTGAGAGCGATCTCTTCCAGGCATAACAATTAGCGTCACGTTTTTTCGTACAATTTATCCAAGCTGACTTAAAAAAAATTAGGTTTCCTGTATACAAAAAATAAAAGGGGATCGCATAAACTTTTAAAATAACAATTTGTGTTCCTACTATGGCCTAATATAAGGAATCTCTGAATTATTGATGCTGAAATTAGTCACACATTGGGAATCAGCTGTGACATCATCATTTATTATTAAATAATAATAAATGAAAAATTATTGAGCATAACTGAATGTACATTATGGCAGCCTAATTTAATGTATGTTTAATATAGAACGGTAATTTTGGCGATGTGTCGGGGAGACTTTGTCCAGCAGTGGAAATCGTTCAGCTCTAATTAGGTATGATGATGCATTTAGGACGGGGAAGAGATATTTCTTTTGAAAATATTCCACAATAAAACGCGTAGACATAAGATAGGAGGTATGGCGAAACTAAAAAGAATTCCTTATATCTTTCAAAGGTTATTGTTGTTTCTTTTTTGTTAAGTGTATGTACATATTTTGATATGTTTGTAAGAATTGATCTCATATGGGAGTGACATAGTCACTTTGTGACAAAACTCCATCAATAAATAAAGATATAAAAAAAAAAAAAAACTTTCAAAGAATTCTTTTCAGTTTGGTCATGTCCCGTAGAAACCGTAAAAGGCAAGGAACCGTAAAAAAGATATGTACTAGACTAATAGATAGTACTAGTGTCGAACAAGGAACCTACTTCTTTTTTGTAGGTTTACCAACGCAGAAAGCATTTTAGACGTCCTGCCGCTGCCGTGTCTAAGCTTTCCTAACCCTTCTTCAATATTTGCGAAATAAGCAGGGCCTTATTGAATCACTGGAGTAAAGCTTATCAAACCATGTCAACCGCCGAGACTGTTTACTATACCAACCTTTAGGGTGAACAAACGCATAACTTTACTAACTTGTTTGTACACCTTTCTGTGGTATTGTTGGATTTATAGATAGTCAGATAGTCATTTTATTAGTAACTAGCTGCGCCTCGTGGAAATCTAAGTGTCAAATCCTACTAATATTATAAACGCGAAAGTTTGTAAGTATGGATTGATGGATGGGTGGATGTTTGTTACTCTTTCACGGAAAAACTACTGAATGGTTTTTAATGAAAACATACAATAATAATAGCTTATACATCAGAATAACACATACTACAATTTATAAAGATATATTGTATATTATCCAAAATATCTATCACCACGCGGGTGAAACTGCAGGGCGCAGCTAGTGATTTATAAACCTTGCTCTTGAATCTCTCTTCCCTTTTTCCCGCTATTATGGAAACTAGTCCATAATGCCATTGACTCAAGCTACGTGTAGCTAAGTTAAACGAATAAGTAAGGATCTAACCACGATCTAAGTGAATTCCATCTAGCTACAGTAAATTTAAAACAACAGAAGCTGCAGAATGGATGTTTCTTCGCCAACAGCTTACCCGATAACTCGATTTAAACCACGGAAAACAGTAAATGCAGCTAGGTCACTTTTAAGTATCTGTTTTTACCCGACTGTGCAAGAAGGAGGATGCTTACAAAGAGATTTTACATATAGAGACGTCATACTCATTGTAAAGAAATAAAAACATTGCGATATTTTACTATAGCTACATATAGCGTCGACGTTCGAACATACAACGCCGCATGGCATTATCTCTGTCACTCATAAACGTAACGCATTACTTGTCTCGTTCGTGTAGGTGGCAAAGCGGCAACCGCGTGGCATTGACTTTTGAGTAAAATTAAATTTATTTTATGATTTTCCATTTTAAACAGTACAAAACAAATAGAAGACATAAAAAGACACATCCTTCTTGCTTTTCACAACCGTCCCATAGTAAGTATTGCACTTTCTAAAGGCGCAACATGGCATTTAAATATTTTTCATAATTTGCATATACCAGTATTTTGATTTGAACGTTATTCTATGGGAATAATGTCGTCATCGCATCGCTGACACTGCCCAACCCACCCACAGAGTCGCAGCTGACGGTCACGAGTATTCATAATATTAATCCCTAATGCATATTGCGAAGTTTTGCTTGGGAGGGACTTGGTCATGAAATCTGGCACTGGCTCCCAGAAATATCAAGTGGTAGGATTGGACTAGCTGCTTCTTTCCAATTGACATTCCGCCAGCTCAGGGGATAATTAATTTGTTGCTGATAAAATAAAACGCGAAGTTTAATTATTGGATTAGCAGAGCGGTTTAACGGTATTTAGTTTACTTTCTATTTACAGCGTTTGTTTATTTTTATTTTAGGATTTACAATTTATGGTTTCTACTAATTGGAATTCGGTACAACTTTAATAATAGGTACTAACAGCGTCGGAAACTGTGGTTATTTTAATTCTATTTACTAGGCAATTGCGTGTATCGTTTTCGAAAATCGGTATTCTGATTCACTATACGTTTATGGTCAATAGTAGTGTAGGACGCCCTCCGACCGGGTGGGATGACGACCTGCGAAAGACTGCAGGTAGATGCTGGATGCGGCAAGCTGAAGATAGGACGCTATGGCGCTCATTGGGGGAGGCCTATTTCCAGCAGTGGACTGCTTTAGGCTGATGATGATGAACTAGGTATAATGATTTGACGACCGATGTGGCGCGGTGGGGTCCGACGCAAGAGGTTGCGGGTTCGAGTCCCGCCTCGGAACAATTGTGTGTACGATCTGCAGATATTTGTTCCGGGTGTTCTTGTCGTTTTCTATGTATAGTAAAAAAATATCTTTCTATGTAATGTAATATTTATGTATATCAGTTATCTAGTACCCATAACACAAGCTCTGCTTACCATGGGGTTAGAAAATGATATGTGAATTTTCCAAAAAATAAATACATATATATAAATGATTAGTAATACAATAACTTATATCTATTGATTTTTTATAACAACGGTATTGGAATTGTCTTGCGTAGGGGGCCTCTACCACAAGTAAAACCGTGAGCTCACAGCTAGTCTACTACTTACTCAAGTACCACATAAACACATTTAGCAACATGCCATTAAAACTTGCCACAGCCCCCGCTGCTTTCAAGTGAATAATAAATTTATGTTCTCCATAAAACCACTCTCATCTCGCGTTGTTCGGGAACCGTTATATTCTACGTGGTTTACTAAATGACTAGATATATTGAAGGAAGGTTTTAGGCAGGTAGCTATAAAAAACAAGTTTCAGAATTTATAGTGATTGACATTATCGACGACTCCTGAGGCCGGGCGAAGGCCCGCCAGCGTCGGAGGTTGCAGTTTCGTTTCCTGCGTCGCGTCGTCGGGACTAATGTTTGTACGATCGACAGATGTTAGTTCCGGGTGTTCTGCTCGTTTTCTATGTTTAATAAAAATATATATCTATGTAATGTAATATATTATGTATATCAGTCATCTAGTTACCATAACACAATTCATGAGAAAATAAAAACTACAAACCTTGTTTTTTGTCAAGCAATATTTCGTTACAATTTACCATGCACGAAATACTGAAAATGGGGTATTACAGAATACAGATCATTTATTTGCACACATGGGTTACAGAGGTCTTCGTTATAAAATATGTACTATACGTGTATTGCCTTAGTCTAGGGCAGGGTTTCTCAAACTTTCGGCTCCACGTACCCCTGTTAAAGTTTCCAGGTGACAGCGAACCCCTTAACTAACTAATTAATTCCAAGTTCCTGTCTAGTTGCCCAAAAATCTATCAAAGACTTTTTTTTAAAATCAGCTTGAAGTGTTTCGTCTGCGGACATTTCTAATAATGACTCCTGTTGCTTAATACTCAAACTAGAATTTATGCTCTCGGTCGTGACCGAAAATGGGTTACGAATCCAGCCATCTTTAGCATTATCAATATCCGGAAAATACCTTTTTAGTAAGAACAATATCAGCCTTTGTTTCAGAATCCACGGATAAGTCGTTCGTCGTGATAAATTCATACAAAAGAGGAAAACATTCAAAGATATTTGATCTCAAGCAAGTTTTCCAAAATTCAATTTTTTTAATAAGTGCGTTTATTTTATCCTGCACAGTGAATACACTGCACGTGGAACCTTGCATCGAAGCATTCGTCAGTCATCATGCCACCATTACGTAAATCTTGTCGCGAACCGCGGGTGCCGTCGAATGGCGAACCCCTAGGGGTTCGCGTACCCCTAGGGGTTCGCGTACCCCACTTTGCGAAACCCTGGTCTAGGGCATGCAATTTTTTTTTACCTACGGTAGGCTATGGTCACAAAACATTTAGAAGTAGGTTAGGTTGACACAACAGAAAAATAAAATCAATCTCTTATTAAAATAGTCATTACAAATAGAACACATTTGTTGTTACTTACTATTACTTACTATTACTGCTTAGTTCATTTA
The DNA here is from genome assembly GCA_943735965.1 of Eupithecia abbreviata. Classification (NCBI taxonomy): domain Eukaryota; kingdom Metazoa; phylum Arthropoda; class Insecta; order Lepidoptera; family Geometridae; genus Eupithecia; species Eupithecia abbreviata. Next base: position 2,097,336 of record OX030995.1, read on the forward strand.
TAATGTCCTTATCTAATAAAATTCGTTTACATCATAATAGCATTTTGATATTAAAAATTTATAAAGTTTGTTTTTGAACATGGCCAATGGAAGCAGTTTTACATTTTTTTCATACAATACATTCAGTTTTTTAAAGTGTCTCATATTAAACCACCAAAAAATACAACATTTTTATTCAATCGGTACCTAAGTGCCATAAAATAGAACTTATAATTGATTTTCAGGTTTCGCGCGTAATTTGACGAAAACGTTCGACGTAATGAACGCCATTATTGCTCTGTGGTCGTGACGTCAGTTGGCTACGTAGATACCAAGGCTAATGCGCTGATGTTTCTGAGTAGGTACTGTTAATAGTTGTTAGTTTACCTACTCAGACGTATGACGGACGAATAACATTATTATTTCATGGCGTTAAAACAGATTTATAGAAATCTTTGAATATAATTAAGTTTTTTTTATGGTCTAATATTCTAAACTTACATTTTCGGACAGCTTTTTGCCTAACCTATCTTAATAACATAATTATTTTTACATATTTTAAGATTTTTTTCTCAGGTAAAAAATACCCTATTCTTATGATAGGTACTCGTAGAATCAATTGTTAGCCAATATCAATACCGGTTTCGTAGAACAAATTGTGGGTTTTAATTCGCAATTTTTACACGTAAACAGTCAAGGAGGCAGCTCAGGACAGCTATTTGTTGCGGATATGTCCAGCAGTGGATGTTTGTGTGGACTGATTGATGAACAGTTTGGTAGATTTTTTGCGTTGAATCTCTCACTTCTTGGACACTTCACTTGTAATATGTTAATATATACATAGTGACCTGTAAGGCTGTTTTTAATTTTTGCAAACAATCTACAGGTTGTTCAAAGCAATCTATATCAATAACAGTCGGCGCGCGTCCCCAAGACGCTGGCTGCATTGCCCCGCTGTATGGCAATGCTGATGCGCTTCGCCAGATACCCACCAGCTCTCGGGTCACGCGTCGCTTTGACCAGAGGCTCTGATATTTTTTGAACAACCCGGAGAATATTCGATTAGTTAGATAGTGAATCGTTTTCCTCAAAACAACGCCTTCTATCGTATAAAAGAGAAACAGTAGAGCATTCCTTCGACTATGTTAACTATGTAAAGCATATACCGATGGCATGGGTCAGCCAGCCATAGTGTAAACAGCTGATTATAATACAAAGACATGCTGTGGGGAAGGGGGGAATCCAGGGAACACTAGAATGTCCTGGGTTGGGCAGTTTGGGAAATACCATTTTTTATGAGTCCTTGCGAAACGTCGTCGGTGTTTTGGTTGTATGTGGAATGATAATAGCATCTTTTTTGCAAAAGAAATAGTGAAAATGTTGGCTGGATATTAACCATATTTCGGCTAGTTAAGACTAGTTAGTTAAACTACTTAGATTTAGTTAAGTCTTTTGTGTTAATAACCATGATAGTTTCAAAAGTTTTATAGTGAAATGTTCTTCGATTTTATTATTTTTTAAGAAAATATTAATTTGTGTTATCATTTTATCACAATATGGACTTGGGCCCAAATAGGGACTGTGGGCAATAATTTGTCTAGCGACATAACGCCAAGGCTGCACAGAGAATGCTTAAGTAATTTTTTATCATCATTTTTAACACTTTGACTGCTGAAATCACACGGTATGTGTTTTCTACAAGTGACTAATATGCGTAAATCCACACTAGCGCAGCGGCTGAGAAAATACTCTAATATTCGAACGAAACGCATGTGCGGCGCAATACAACCGCTGTGTAGAGCGGCAGCACGAATTTTTTAGGTTAAAAAAAAGATCGCAGTCGTCGAAAAAAAATCGCAGTTTGCCAAAATGACTTAACACTTGGTTAAGTCATTTTGGCAAAGTTTAATACTTATCTACATATCAAAAGTTAGTTCTTCCTTTTTGAAGCCTGAGGCCAACAAGCAATTAAAGCTTTCATCAATTAAAAAAAAACAAAGCAAAACGTTAAATGCTTTTTTTACCGTATAGATACATATTTGATTGGCATTGTATTAATTATTCATATTAGATTAGTACCTAAACCAACTAAAATACTGTAATGAGTTCAAAATACATTGACTGCGACGTAAAAGTGAAAAAGTGTTTAACGAATATACAGGATGGTCGCTTTAAAATAATTCAAAAAAAAAGTTTTTTTTTTTATTCCTAAAGCAGCGTATTTTGCGTACCTACGTTATATACCTTATAGGCTATACCTGGCTAGGCCTGGCCCAGATTAGCACAGGACCGAGGCGAATAGTATAAACGAAAGATAGAGAGACTTATGCCCAGCAGTGGGACGACAAAGACTGATGATGATGACAATGAACGTATTATATGAGTGGTAATTTCTGTAGTTTTTATAATGAAAACAATTATGTGTTCTGCGGCGGAAATCGATCCTGCATCCTTCGCCCTACATCCGCTGCGTCACAGAGGTTAAATCATGCTAGTTCTGGTTTAGTTTGTATTCAAGGTAATTCGCAGAAATGGTACTCACACTTGACCATTATTACACAGTATTTCCAACAACAATAAGATTAAATCTGTTAAACTTTATTCGTTGAGTGAATCAATTTATAAAATAATGTCGTCGTCTGATGATTGAACTGGGCAGATCAGTATATGCCTGGTTAACAGGTAGGCAAGAAAAAGCCAAAAAGGTTCATAAATCATATAGGTAATTAATCATGTAATAAATAATCTTAAATATTTTTGGAGGACTTTTTAGGATCGTCGGTTTAAAATATTTTTTATAATAAAGTCCAATATATTCTGCCTCGGGCAAGTTATAAAAAAAAAAATGTTTTTGCCTTATAGACTAATGTCGTAAATTCACACAGCATCATCTAGCCCCAAGCTAAACAGAGCTTGTGTGTTGGGTGGGTGCTACGTGTAGGTAACTGATATACATAATATAATTACAGACATAGATATTTTTTATTATATACACAAAATATCCAGACCACCCGGGACAAATATTATGTTACCGCGATCTATGGTCTTATGAAACAGGATACCCTTTAAACGTTATGGATCATTTTAGCTACCTGTAGATTGTTATCAACAGTCTGCAGTTATCTCAATTGTAAATACTAGTTTCTATTATTTGATTATAACTTTCTTTGTTAATAAATTCTGATTTATGTATGTTTTAATAGTGTAAGTCGTACGAATGAAATAGATTGATGTTATAAATAAAAAATAAAATAAAATAAAAGCAGTTTCATTCCATATCCCAATATTTAGTAGTATATGTATTATATTATCTGTGGTAGTATGTACATTTTTAAAACAATAATAATAGTAAAAGAAAGAATTAATAGTCGTGTAGGTACATTATAATTTTAGAATTGAATTGAATTTAGAATTAATTATGTCAGATTTTTGTTGTGTAATGTCTTGATGTGGACCGCCTTCGGCGGTGTATGCCTCCTCCAAGGATCTCCAGAGGTTTCTGTCTCTGGCTTTTTGTGGCCACATTTTTCCAGCTACTTGTGTGATGTCATAATTCCATCTTTTGAATGGTCTCCCTTTTTTCCTTTTTTGGTGAAGTGGTATCCAGATTGATATTATATCAACTTTTTATAAATGTGCTTTATGGAATTTAACTTGAAAATAGTGTAACCGTGATTATTTAGGAATAATTCAGGCACATGATGATCTGCCCAGCTTTTCCATTCGGCGATAACATAAACAAGCTATTTACAAGTCTTCAACTGAAGGCTTCTCTCAGTTTCATTATATTTATTGGATTACAAACTTCGCAGAACTCTGTTGTCTATGCCCAAATTCAAACAGTCGCTGTTTTACTGAATTTATGGCAGAATTATAACTGACACATAATATTAGATTATTATGTAGAGTCGATTGAAGTTTTATCAATACTAATATTATAAAGAGGAAAGGTTTGATTTTTTGTTTGTTTGTATTGAATAGGCTCCGAAACTATTGGACCGATTAGAAAAATTATGTGTAATACCGTTGGGAAGCTACACTATCCGCGGTGAACGTAGGCTATATTAAAATTTAGGAACGTGAAATTTGAATTTAACGCGGGTGAAACCGCGGGAAACAGCTAGTTATGAATAAAAGAGAAATCGTTTTGTATAAACTCCTATGAATTCGTGCTTTCGGACAGTGTCGGACGAATAGACAGTTTTTTTTTGTTTAATTCTACCTTCTACAGCCCAAAGCTTTTGATTAGAAAACAGGTGCAGGGTGCATGTTTGAAACCACCTTGTTATTTATAAGATCCATGACGACCGATGTGGCGCGGTGGGCGAAGGTCCGCCTGCGACGCTGAAGGTTGCGGGTTCGATTCCCGCCTCGGAACAATTGTGTGTACGATCTGCAGATATTTGTTCCGGGTGTTCTGGTCGTTTTCTATGTATAATAAAAAAAATATCTATCTATGTAATGTAATGTGTTATGTATATCAGTTATCTAGTACCTATAACACAAGCTCTGCTTACCATGGGGCTAGATGATGCTGTGTGAATTGTGTCCAGCATTATTTATTTATTAATTATTTATTTATTGTATGTACAACATGCACTAAAAAAAAATTACTTTGACTAAGGTGATGGGAATCATACCGACCAGAAACATAATAATTTGTGCATACATACTTTCCAAATACGTTTAAACCAAAGTATTTACTCTATTTGAAGTTAGGAAACAAATTACCTACCCTATTAATTTTCCCTTTAGCAATAACAACAATAACGTCAAACATAATTCGTAAATTAGAAATATGTACCTACTTCAGAACAAACTCAACCTATTTACAGAAATGTAAACCGTAACCTAATTGAAATTCAAAACTTGATTGAACTGCGTAAGCATTTGAATACACCCTGTGTATTCAAATTTTTAATTATCTATTTTATATATGAGTACGAGCCGTGGGCATTGTCACACTAGTGCGCGCCGGTGTCCGAGCACGTTGTTTTATTTTACAAGGATTTTTTTTATTCAAAAAAGGTGAGTGCTCTTTTTTCTTTGGTCTGGCAACCCTTGCTTCGTAGACATAGGTACCTTAAATAATAAAAATATCCGTTGTTCTAGCTAGAGAATTATTATTTTAACTATAGATATAGTTTTCTGTTGGTTGGACCTAAAGCTAAAGATGTGAGTGCTTTTATTTTATTTGATCTGGCAACCCTTGCTTCGTAGACCTAGGTACCTTAAATAATAAAAATATCCGTTGTTCTAGCTAGAGGATTATTATTTTAACTATAGATATAGTTTTCTGTTGGTTGGACCTAAAGCTAAAGATGTGAGTGCTTTTATTTTATTTGATCTGGCAACCCTTGCTTCGTAGAGCTAGGTACTGGTGTAATATATTTGATATATCCGTTGTTCTAGAAGATTATTCTTTTTACTATGGATATTATTTTCTGCTTGTCGGACTTAGAGATGTGAGTGCTCTTTTTTATTTGGTCTGGCAACCTAGTTATGCTTTGTAAAGCTAGGCCCTTTCCCTATATTTGATATATCCGTTGTTCTAAGAGATTATTATTTTTACTAAAGATACATTCACTGTTTGTCGGACCTAGAGATGTGTACGTTTTCGATTTTACAACAACCATAGGATTAAAGTCATTTAAAACGGGATATTTACCATGATTTGATTTTTGACTTATCCGTTATTCCGTGATTATGGCGCATGAAACTGTGCCGAAATATTGGATAACTCAAAAACCAAATCATGGTAAATATCCCGTTTTAAATGACTTTACTGTTAATGAAATAAACTCTTCATTATTATTACAATTAAAACTTTTTTGTAGGCCGTACTCTGTGCCACTTCTGGGAAAAGATCTTCTCCATTTCCTACCACATCTTGCAGTCACTTAATTTTGACCTTAATTGTGACCAAAAAAAAACTTAGACACATGATTCAAATAGTTTACTGCGCCACAAAATTGTAAACGCTATTCCGTGTGAAAAATATCACATTGTTAATTATTTACCTTACATAGCTCTGTACTTAATTAGTTTACTATTATTTTTAATTGGTTTTTTATTTTGTGTTTGGTAGCTATGACCAAAGTAACATACCGTGTGTGAAAAACGCACCTACTATAAACAATAAGATTCCAAGTACCATTCAGGTTCTAAGGTTCCTTAATGATGATTTGGTTAGAATTATCATCATCAGCCTATATTAATCCACTGCTGGACATAGGCCTCCCCAATGAGTGCCATAGCGCCCTGTCTTCAGCTTGACGCATCCAGCATCTACCTGCAGTCTTTCGCAGGTCATCATCCCACCTGGTGGGAGGGTGTCCTACACTACGTTGACCGAGTCGTGGTCTCCACTCAAGAACACGTTTGCCCCAGCGGCCGTCGGTTCTTCGCGAGATATGGCCGGCCCACTGCCACTTCAGCTTGCTAATTTTCAGAGCTATGTCGATAACTTTGGTTCTCTGTCGGATGTATTCGTTGCGAATCCTATCCTTCAGAGAAACTCCGAGCATAGCTCTTTCCATAGCTCGCTGAGCGACTTTGAACTGGTGGACCAGCCCTATAGTGAGTGTCCACGTCTCAGCTCCGTAGGTCAATGCGGTGAATTTGGTTAGAATAGGTAATATTAATTATGTATCAAATACAGGAAGTCGTTAATTCAACTTTATTTAGTAAGAACGTAGGTAATATATTATCGGAAAGTTATAGCCCATCATATTCCAAGTCTAGAAAGACAAAATTACATTCTTAGTGTGAAGAAGTAACAAACTACCCATCAATCCATCGACATCTAAGATGTCGATGCATCAATCCAACAAAACCCAATCAAGTACGTAATTTTTAAGGATTCAAAAATTTCCGATTAAGAACTATACTCTATGAAACGTTACAGCCCAATTTGTTTAGTAGTTTTCTTGTGAAGAGGTAACTAACACCCAAATTTTCGTATTTATAATAATTGTTAGCAACAAAGTCTTTCCCACATGATGGATTCTACTGAATTAGTTTTCCGTACACTAAAGTCCTTAATACTACTTTAAAGTCTAAACTGTAACGGTGTTTACAGCTAGTTGGTATTGAACTTACCTGTCCCTGATTTAAATTCAAAGGTATTTTATCGAAGTTGTATAATTAAAACGAAAATAATACGGTGACACGAGGGTCAGTATTTACATACGCTTTGTCCGTTCTAATTATAGGCAGGATGTCTGCTCTATAGAAAATGTACATTTTAATATTGATGGATCTATGTGGTGCATAGGGTTATTATGTTTATTATGGTCCGATTTTATCGGAAATATAATATATATAATACCATATAGCGGCCCGTCCCGGCTTCGTTTTGTTTCTTAAACATTTAGCGGTAAAAGTAGAGTAAAATATGTTATGTATCTTTATGCACGTAAAAGCCTTTTAATTTTTCGGGTTTATATCATATGCCTAGACTTTGACACTCACAAATAACGTGGCTAATAAAATTGGTAAAAGAATTTTCAAAATCTGTTCAGTACATCCAGAGATTACCTTTAGGGGGTAATCTCCCTCATAAACTCACAAACTTTACCTCTATATAAAGTTGTATGTTAGTATAGATAGAAATTTGTTGTGTTAATTACCTATATGTCTTTTGCTGTAATTAATATGTTTCAACTTTAGTTTATTAACTATATATTATAAAAATATTCCGAGGAATTATTATTTTGTCCCGAAAAATTATAAACATTGTACTAAGGAATTTGAAGTAGGCTTTTAGTTTTTTTAGAATAATCAAATTATGGACAGAATTATCAATATTTTTAGTATTTATAGTTTTGTAGTATATGGTAGTAATAAAAATACGGTATTTGCTTTGCGTAGGAACTAATAAGGTGTCACTAAAGAAGAACCTTTAACAAAGTGAAAAAAGTTGCGTAAAAGTTAATTACCAGAAAATTAATTACAAAGGAAAATGGCCGCTTTAAACGTAAATGAATAATAAATATAAATGAAGCTTGATTTTCTGCGTTTTCCAGGGGTCACATTAATGTTTAATCCTGTTAAAAGCCATTGTTTAATGGAAATAAATATGTCACCGAACCTGTTAATCATTTAAATTGAAAATTGAAACTTAGAAGTAAAGCACGTCAATTATCAACTTCCTTGAGAATTTATATTTGGGACGATAGGTCTCAGTTTGGATTAAACAAAGCGTGGAAATTAGATTTTAAATAACAAAGTTAAAAGTTTGCATAATTTAATAGCATTTTGGGCGGATTGACGTATTTAAGTGTGACTGAACTTAGTGGGGCATATGGGTATTTATATATAGGTTATGTAATTTCCGGGATCAAGTTCGAAAATAAATACATTAAATAAACATAAATGCTGGACAAACACACAGCATCTTGTGTTATGTATACTAGATGACTGATATACATAATACAATACATTACATAGATATATATTTTTAAACGAAAACGACCAGGACACCCGAAACAAACACAGGCAGATCGTATAACCGTTTGTCCCAAGGCGGGAATCGAACCCGCAACCTCCTGCGTTGCAGGCGGATTTTCGCCCACCGCGCCACAGAGGTTGTCAAAATATTAGTTGAGACTATCAATCATGGTTATTAAGTTATTAACACAAAAGTCATTTAATAAAGGGAATATTTACCATAATTCGATTTTTGAGTTTTCCAATATTTCTGTACAGTTTCATGCGTCATGATCACGGAATAATTACCATGGTGGGATACTTACCATGATTTGCATGGTAAATATCCCGTTATAATATAATTATAGAGTTTTGAGATTAAATACTAGTTACTATTGTTATTATTTCTAAAAAGTCACCTAAGCTAACATTATGTGACAATGTATGTGTATGCAATAATATGACGACCGATGTGGCGCGGTGGGCGAAGGTCCGCCTGCGACGCAGGAGGTTGCGGGTTCGATTCCCGCCTCGGAACAATTGTGTGTACTGTACGATCTGCAGATATTTGTTCCGGGTGTTCTGGTCGTTTTCTATGTATAATAAAAATTATCTATATATGTCATGTATTGTATTATGTATATCAGTTATCTAGTACCCATAACACAAGCTTTGCTTACCATGGGGCTAGATAATGCTGTGTGGATTGTCCAGCATTATTTATCATTATTATTTATTATTAAATAAATAAATGAATATGAATATGAGTTTAATTGTTATTTCCAACAGATGGCGCCAATCCCAGTGACGGAGGACAGGTTGACGTCAGGACACCGGCTGTCCCACCCCCCGCCTGGAGACGAGGTCCTGCTGACAGGCGTCTCCGGGTACTTCCCTGACTCCGACTCTGTCACACACCTGCAAGAAAACCTTTTTAATAAGGTAAGAACTCTTCATCAGCATATATGCGTTCACTGCTGAACAGGACCGTCTCAACCATATTAAATAAATAAATAGACAATCCACACAGCATCATCTAGCCTCAAGTTAAGCAGAGCTTGTATTATGGGTACGTCTCAGCTCCGTAGGTCATCATAACGGGTAGGACGCACTGGTTGAAAACTTTCGTTTACAAGCATTGCGGTGTGGATGACGAGAAGACTCGCCGTAGATTTCCAAACGCTGCCCAGCCTCGCTGGATCCTCCTCTTGGCCTCCAGTACCTAAAAGTTATTTATTATAACTAAGTAGGTTTTCATTCCGTCTGACAGTTCCCACCTAATCATGTTTGCAAATAAACACGAAGCATCACAAATTCCTAAATGAACAGGAAAGAAAATTCCAGAATTATATTTTCTTATGAAAATACAGAAATAATAATGGAATTTTCCCAATGGTTCGGTCCAAATTCCCTTTGCTCACCGTCAATCAGGCGTGTAAACAACAGTGGCCTATTTCATTACTTCTTTCTTATAGGTAGGGTAAAGTCCCGATCGACGCCCCTGAGATACATACATTCAAATACAAAAAGTTTATTTATAAAAAACTTACAAGAAACAGCTTAATTATGCCGCTTGGATTGTTACCGTTTAACACTACTGAGATATCCCCCACAAGAATAGCACGTTTTGTAAAAAAACCCAGTATCTGCAATACTGGGTTTTTTATAAAACGTGCCATTCTTCTCCAGCGGTGGACAATGGCACGTTTTTATAAAACACTGCCAAAAAGAAACTTCTGAAAATTACAATCAAGTTTTGATAGGCTGAATGTAGCCAAGAAAATAAATTAACTTCATTAATTTATTCCGATTTCCAGAAATAAGTTTTTTTTGGCAATGGTGGACAGACATTAAACAAATACATACCGTATTTGTTTCATAAAAACACAGCAAAAATCCAACTTCTGAAAATTACAATCAAGTTTTGATAGTCTGAATGTAGCCAAGAAATTAAATTAACTTCATTAATTTATTCCGATTTCCAGAAATAAGTTTTTTTTTGGCAATGGTGGACAGACATTAAACAAATACTTACCGTATTTGTTTCATAAAAACACAGCAAGAAACCAACTTCTGAAAATTACAATCAAGTTTTGATAGGCTGACTGTTGCTAAGAAAATAAGCAAACTTAATCAATTGATTCTTGATAATTTATTCTGATTGTAAGAAATACGTTTTTTGGCATTAGATGCGTATCATCAATGAGGTGCCTACTCCTACTTTACCCTAGTATTGTGCGAGGAAAACATTCGGTAACATATTTGATAAAGGGTTAAAGGTTTTTTTTTTATATAGATACTATAATATGTGAAAAAATTTGATAATTTTTTGACGACCTCTGCGTAAAGTAGGGTTACTCCTGGCAACACCTAAATTCCCGAGAGAACCGTCAAGTCTTCCGCTATTCATGATTCTTTTTAATGGCAACTCTGTCTGGTTGGACACTTTGCTGTCAGTTGGAAAATGATTGTAAAATCGATGAGTGATAAAATTAAGAAGATTATTTGATATTTTCACCAGAGCCTAGTACGTTATCTAGCAGGGTGTACCACGTGCAGGTTAGGTTGGCTTGGGAGACGAGATGTTGGAGTCCCCCTTACACCCCTCCGCTATTCATTAGTAATCGCATTATGTTGTCGTCACTGACGTAGAACAATCAATTTAGGGTGCTCTTAACGACATCTTATGCAAATTAGAATTCGCATGAAACAAATTTACACGCATCTGTCAAACAAATTAATGAATACGTTGGTTCCATTTCGATTAATATGCTCATTCAACGTGTTCTTCTAATCATGTCATCATCTCATCATCAGTGACATTTGATTGATTGATGAAGGGATTGTATCAAGTCTAGAAGTATCAGCAGACTGTGGTACTTATAGACTAGTCTATTTCAGCTACTCCCATAGTACTTATTATGTCTTATGGCTTACTGACACGTCTATAGAAGTATCAACAGACTGTGGTACTTATAGACTAGTCTATTTCAGCTACTCCCATAGTATTTATTATGTCTTATGGCTTACTGACACGTCTATAGAAGTATCCACAAGTACTTTGGTACTTATAGACTAGTCTATTTCAGCTACTCCAATAGTACTTATTATGTCTTATGGCTTACTGATACGTCTATAGAAGTATCAATAGAATTTGGTACTTATAGACTAGTCTATTTCAGCTACTCCCATAGTACTTATTATGTCTTTTGGCTTACTGACACGTCTATAGAAGTATCAGCAGACAGTGGTACTTATAGACTAGTCTATTTCAGCTACTCCCATAGTACTTATTATGTCTTATGGCTTACTGATACGTCTATAGAAGTATCAGCAGACTTTGGTACTTATAGACTAGTCTATTTCAGCTACTCCCATAGTACTTATTATGTCTTATGGCTTACTGATACGTCTATAGAAGTATCAGCAGACTTTGGTACTTATAGACTAGTCTATTTCAGCTACTCCCATAGTACTTATTATGTCTTATGGCTTACTGATACGTCTATAGAAGTAGCAACAGACTGTGGTACTTATAGACTAGTCTATTTCAGCTACTCCCATAGTACTTATTATGTCTTATGGCTTACTGACACGTCTATAGAAGTAGCAACAGACTGTGGTACTTATAGACTAGTCTATTTCAGCTACTCCCATAGTACTTATTATGTCTTATGGCTTACTGATACGTCTATAGAAGTATCAATAGACTTTGGTACTTATAGACTAGTCTATTTCAGCTACTTCTATAGTATTATACTACCTTATGGGATACTGCTGTGAGGGAACGCTTCTGATAATAATCAGAAGCCATAAGGTAGTATAATACTATAGAAGTAGCTGAAATAGACTAGTCTATAAGTACCGCATTTGTGCTGCAGAAGATGGCTGTTCGTACAATCTAAAATATGTGTCCTAGAGAACAAAGATTCTCTAGGACCCACAACTAGGTCACAAAAAAACTCACTACAATTTTTTCACAATCATTATTTTATATTAGGTCCTACGCACAAGGTTTCGTTGAGACTGGCCATGGCCATCATGGAACTCGCGTTATTGTCCATGAGCGCTTTCCTATAGTTCCCTAGTATACTAACTATACTAAAATTATAAAGAGGAAAGGTTGGATTTTTTGTTTGTTTATATTGAATCGGTTCCGAAACTACTGCACCGATTTGAATTCTTTCACCGTTGGGAAGCTACACTATCCCCGGTAAACATAGGCTATGTTCTATTTTAGAAATGTGAAATTCAAATTTAACGCAGGTGAAACCGCGGGAAACAGCTAGTAAAATATGAAATGAGTTAGTTTTCACTTCTATCGGCAGTCCCCAAAAACTGCGTCACATGTTTTTTTACCTACCTACTGGATTGTGACCTTTTTTCTTTTCACAGGTAGACCTCATATCCGCAGACTCCCGTCGCTGGAAACTAGCTCACCCCGAGATCCCCCAAAGAACTGGCAAGATAAACAATGTCAACAAATTCGACGCGTCTTTCTTCGGTGTGCACTACAAGCAGGCGCATACCATGGACCCTATGTGTAGGATACTGCTGGAGAAGGCGTATGAAGCTATCATTGATGCTGGTGAGTAATTTTTCAACTCTATAGAGATAAGTAGATAAAAGACGTATTTGCAACTTATGACCATACCATATAACAATTATACAGTACATTGTTATTATACAGTAAATAAAAACAATAATAAAATACAGTTGATTACTAAAAACAAACAATAATTGTATAATGAAAAATTAATTAAAATCATGGACCATAAAAAAATCGTCTATGGTAAAATGTATGTCAAAAAGTCAATGGCGTACCATTATTTTAACACAAATTCTAATTAAATACAAATTTTGTTAGTAGTTTATGTGCTAACATATATTAATTAGTATATTATTTTATGAAAGCCAGTCAGTCAGTCATAAAGTTCTAAAACAGCCCTTTAATAAGTAAGCGACAGTCAGTAGCTACACGTTGAGTTTTAAGGTTTGCAACTGCAGAAAAAAGAACTAGAGTAGGCCTCCAGTATCTATAGATTTATGACGTCAGTATAGCTAATTGTATGAAAAATGGGATCGCGCAAGCTTAAAAAAAATAGTACCTATACTTACCAGAAACTTAAATAAAAACGCCACGGCTAAAAACAAACTGACATTATTAGGTACTAGAGGACCTTCCCGGCTTCGCACGGGTTTAGTACGGATCCCTATCTTATAACATAGGCTAAAATAAATAAATAAATAAAATAAAAATGCTGGACAAACCACACAGTATCATCTAGCCCCAAGGTAAGCAGAGCTTGTGTTATGGGTACTAGATGACTGATATACTTAATACAATGGATTACATAGATAGTTTTTTTTTTATTATACATATAACGACCAGAACACCCGGAACAAACATCTGCAGATTTTACACACAATTGTTCCGAGGCGGGAATCGAACCCGCAACCTCTTGCATCATAGGCGGACCTTCGCCCACCGCGCCACAGAGGTCGTCAATATAAAATATATTATAGCCTATGTTCACCGGGGATAGTGTAGCTTCCCAACGGTGAAAGAATTTTTCAAATCAGTCCAGTAGTTTCGGAGCCTATTCATTACAAAAAAACAATCAAAAAATCAAACCTTTCCTCTTTATAATATTAGTATAGATAACAAATACGAGGGACAGAATTCTGTCGACCCCAGTCCTTTCCTAGAGCTTACAAAACATATTTGTTTCCAAACATAACGTAACATTATGGAGGTAACCTACACGCAGAAACAATATCAGCTGGAATTTTGCCAACGAGAAAGTTTAAAACTGGACAAACTAAATTTTCTCCAGGTAGAAACGGCCCCTCAATATTTAATCCACAATTAACCTTACCGAATGTAAGGTAGGAACAAATTAGAACCAGTATTTACAATTGTAGCAGTTCAGCTTACTGCGGACTGTGTGTACGATCTGCAGATATTTGTTTCGGGTGTTCTGGTCGTTTTCTATGTATAATAAAATAAAATAAAACTATCTATGTACTGTATTGTATTATGTGTATCAATTATCTAGTACCCATAACACAAGCTCTGCTTACCATGGGGCTAGATAATGCTGTGGGAATTGTCCAGCATTATTTATTTATTTATGTTTCTAACAAACTAGAGGTGTTCATTATAATTGTGATTCCTACTAATATTATAAACGTCAGAGTTTGTAAGTATGGATGGATATTTGTTACTCTTTCACGTAAAAACTACTGAATGGATTTTAATGAAACTTTACAATAATATAGATTATAAATCAGAATAACACATAGGCTACAATTTATAAAGATTATATTGTATATTATCCAAAATATCTATCACTACGCGGGAAGCAGCTCGTCTAAAATAAATGAATGGAATTGAAGAAAAAAATTTAATTGAATTATGAATGTAAGCGAGTAAAGTCCGAACCTAGTACATATGTGTATGACACCAAGGCTTCATCCCTAACGAGGGAATTAGCAGGGTGAGTGGGGTTCGCGTCTCACCCGCTGTGGAAATACATACGCTAAAACCAGCCATCCAGCGATCCTATTCAAGACATTGGAAAGCCATATTGAATGGTCATCAAAGCCTACATATTGATAGGTAATTTTCTGACTCCTATCTTGTTTTACATGAATGTCAAATTTTTGCTAAAATTATATTTTTGTTATATCATAGTCTTAAGGCTGTTCATTTTTTCTATGCTTTTAATGTATTGTTCCGACATCTTTTACTCTATTGTTGCATTATTGGTGATGTCGTCCTTATGTTTCCTATTAATAATAATGTAAATCCTTTTATTGGCTGTCTGTTATATTTATAAGATAAGTTTATTTATTTTTAAGAGCTGTGGATTTTGTTCATTAATAAAATAAAATAAAAATAAAAAGCCCTTGAAAATGGCGTTGGCAAATTATGAAGGTCATTGAAAGACAAAGACAATACAATAAACCAAAAATGCATGAATATCGGTCCAGCCGTTCTCGAGTTATAAGTGTTCGAACAAACTCGACTTTGTTTTATATATAAATTACGTTTAACAAAGGCAATTTCATAAAATTTCATTGGGCAGTTTGTGATACCTAAAAAAAATTATATATTGCTTACAATTACTATATTTGATACTCGACGCCAAGCAAGTGAGTTTTTATTTGTGTCCTGGTATATTTACAAATATTTTAGATCGAGTTTGGCTACCGTTTATGTAGTTACTTAAATTTAGGTCTATTTACCAGGCTACTAAAGCAAAATATCAACACAAGTAGCCGTGCGCAATCGGAATGGGTAGAGGATTCTTGTCAAAATGTCCGTCGCCGCTTCGCATAAATAAGTAAAATTTTTATTAGTTGGAAAGTTGTACAGGCTTAGGTTACAATATGAAAACTCTAGAATATCCTGAAATTCGCGTTCTTATCCCTTGCAGGGTTTTCTTACAGACAACCAGACGACCATTTTACAAGGGGCCTTATATCTAAAGTTTCCTATAATCATGCTAACTATGTACATAGTTTAAAATTGTGTCATTAGAAGTATCAAATTCTGATCGAAAAAAAAAAATGTTCTCTACTCCACACTTTTAACAAAGCAAATCGAAAAGATACTAATTCTACTCTAAGGGAGCTCTGGTGTTTCTGTGAAAAGCAATTTTTAGCTTTGTTTACAGTGAGCTGGCAACCCCATAATGAATTCTACGGATTTTATAAAGCTGCTAGAAATAACCAAACGAACAATACGTAGAAAAATATTTCGCCTAAGGCAAGATCAGTCGCCTGAATAACGAATACTCATAGGTACCCTCTGGTTTCCTTGCTCCTAATCGGGGACATAATACTGAGAGACTTATAAGGGCTCGGTTAGACCGCTTTATTATACAAAGAAGTCTAATAGAGTTCATACGGATGTAAGCAATAAAGCTTTGGTGTTCTTCCAAAACAAATACGGTTCACAGTTAACCCGCTTGCATGTGTTATCATTACTTATAATCATATATAAATAAATAATATTGGACAATTCACACAGAATTATCTAGCCCCAAGTTATGCGGAGCTTGTGTTTTGGGTAGATACTAGATGATTGATATATATAATACAATACAATATACAATACATAAAACATTTAGAAAACCCGGAATAAATATTTGCAAATCGTACAATTATTTATTTGTCCCGCAGCGGGAATCAAACCCGAAACCACCTGCGTCGCAGGCGGATCTTCGTCCGCCCCGCCACAGAGGTCTTCGAATAATTTACATAATACCTACTAGATTTACAAAAAAAATACTGGGCTCTAATAACAGCACAGCTTATTTTTTTGCAGCTTGATTTTGCATACAATTTATGTGATTAAATTGGGTAAGTACTAGAAATCATTCAACACACGGTACCTCAGCCCTTACCTAACCTTTTCAATAAATCTGCAAATAATTTCAAAGAAGTTCAAAGCTTTCTTAACCTCCTTGAGGTTGTCGAGTAATCCAACCTCTTTGGCTAAATTTAAACGAAGAAATGTATTCATTCTGCCAAGGTATGAGACCTCCTTACAGTGTGATCGTAACCTTTTCATCGTAAGCATTCCAATCAATACTACCTCCCTTTCTTTGCCATAATGAGACCAATTTATCTGGCACCGAAAGTCTGGAGCACTCCGATGAATTAAATTCCTCGAGGTATTGGGATGTTTCTGAATTATTTTACTGTGATAAGATGGTTAAGACATTAACAACCTTATGAAAAGTTCTTGTACTCATACAACCTGCTTGTAGAACTTCTTCGATAAATACCGCACTGGCAGAATATCAATAAAAGATACGTTTCGGAAAAAAAGCTGTCTAATGAAAACAGCGTAATACCGCCCTGGCAGAATAGGATTCAAAAATACGTTTCTGTAAAAAGACGACTGTCAAATCAAAAGTAGCGCTAAACAAAACACAACTTCTTTTTCGATGTTTTTTGTTTTATACATATATTTTATAAAATAAGCTGTTTAACTTAAAATAAGCTCTTAAACTTAAAATAAATGAAAGATTCCAACAGGACCCATCATCTCGAGGTAAAGTCAATTTATGTAATACCATGCTGTTTTTGGAAAATTCATCTCCATTTTGTGTCGTATAGCAATAATTCAAAAAGCAATTTAGATTTTATGAAAGACTGGCTTTTGCCGGCGGCTTTGCTCACGTGATAATTAGATATAACAGACCCTATAATAGATTCTAGCATAAGGTATTTTCCTGTCATGCGAATATAGCCGCATGGAAATCAACACCCGAAACGGTTAGGTTAGGTTTCGCGTGGTCCGCACGCGGACCAGATCCGCATGCGGGCAGAAATCCGCATAAGAGGAAAATTGCCTATAATGTATATTGTAAAGCGAATAACTTATGATATAAAAATAAAGTATACATATGTATACCATCTTTATGTTTATGGAATTCCTACTTTACAACACACGCTCTGCTTACCTTGGGGCTATCATCTAGCCCCAAGGTAAGCAGAGCGTGTGGAATATCCAATATTATTTTTTATTTATTTACTTTATGTCTGGCTATGTGTCAAGCATGTTAAGCCGTTGGTCCCGAGCCTGACATCTCCGCCCCCCGATCGTTTCGGTCTACCGTCCAATAAGATTATGAGAGTGCACCTGTGTTTGTGCACACACTTGTGCACTACAGTAGTAGACTAGTTGCCGGGGCCGAAGATTCGACTAGCAGAGCATCATCATCATTATGTGTCATATCCCATCAAAATTGCGTGAGTTTTAAGTGAAATTTATAATTAACTCAAGCAAAGCAAACGAAATAAAAGAAACTGCCTACCAGCCTCTTCCTCGAAAATAATGTAACTCCTTTGTAACTGTCGAGTATTTAATCAACTTGGAGATAGCAGTTTTCTCTTCCTTGTTCATTAAAATCTGTAGATAGGTTTGTACTGAAAGTAGTCATACTAATATTATAATATAAATGCGAAAGTTTGGATGGATGGATGTTTGTAGCTTCTTCACGCTTTAACTACTGAAGGGATCGGGTTGAAATTGCATAGAATGTAGCAGAATGTAGCCCATGGTTGGAATCAAACATAGGCATTTTTTTATGCCTTTGAGATAAATCAGATATACAGTACAGTTCATTTACAGAAATAGACAAAAAAAAAAAAGCAGAAAGTAGCTACCTACCTGTAAGGCAGCTATAATTTTTATTATAGAGAGAAGGATAAAATATACTTTACTAGCTGCGCCCCGTGGTTTCACCCGCGTGGTGATAGTTATTTTGAATAATATACAATAAATCTTTATGAATTGTAGCCTATGTGTTATTTTGATATGTAAGCTATATTATTGTGAAGTTTCATCAAAATCTATTCAGTAGTTTTTGCGTGAAAGAGCAACAAACATACTTACATACATCCTCACAAACTTTCGCATTAATAATATTAGTAGGATTGCACAACAGTTGTACATAGGCGAGCATAATGCTAGATAGCATTATCTACCTGCTAACCTGTGGGTAGTGTGGACAACAATCATACTATTTACGACGACCTCTGTGGCGCCATGGGCGAAGGTCCACCTGCGACGTAGGAGATTGTGGGTTCGATTCCCGTCTCGGGACAATTGTGTATACGATCTGCAGATATTTGTTCCGTGTGCTCTTTATGTTATCTATATGTACATAATAAAAAATATCTATCTATGTATGGTATTAAGTACCTATGTCAGTCATCTAGTACCCATAACACAAGCTCTGCTTAGCTTGGGGGTAGATGATGCTGTGTGGATTGTTTGAAGTCCGACATTTTTGATATATTTATTATTATTTATTTCTATTTATCTATAGTCGAATTGTCGTCCCTGACTTCAACTAGTAATTAAGGTATTTGGTTGAAAAACATCGCTGAATATAATAATGTTCAGCACACGCTGAGCCAACCCCTATTTCGGCGCAGGGTCATGGCGATAGTCTTATTTTATTCTTAATATCACCTAATTGTGTCTTTTACCCCCATGATAAACTTCTTTGTTTGTTTATATTATGCCTGTATTTTGTCATCATCATCAGCCTATAGCAGTCCACTGCTGGACATAGGCCTCCCCCAATGAGCGCCATAGCGCCCTGTCTTCAGCTTGCCGCATCCAGCATCTACCTGCAGTCTTTCGCAGGTCGTCATCCGACCTGGTCGGAGGGCGTCCTACACTACGTTTACCGAGTCGTGGTCTCCACTCAAGAACACGTTTGCCCCATCGGCCGTCGGTTCTTCGCGAGATATGGCCGGCCCACTGCCACTTCAGCTTGCTAATTCTTTGAGCTATGTCGATAACCTTGGTTCTCTGTCGGATGTATTCGTTACGAATCCTATCCTTCAGAGAAACTCCGAGCATAGCTCTTTCCATAGCTCGCTGAGCGACTTTGAACTGGTGGACCAGCCCTATCGTGAGTGTCCACGTCTCAGCTCCGTAGGTCATAACGGGTAGGACGCACTGATGATGTATTTTGTACCTGTGTCTAAATAAATACTTTTTCTATTCTATTCTATTCTATAGAATATGTTTTAATTATGCAGCCAGTCATACTTGAACAATAGGGATGAGAAGGGTCACAAACCCTGTCAATACGTAGGTACTTGAGGAATCAATGTCCGACCAAAAAGATCCTTAATCAACCAGCAAGAGCCCTCAGAAACAAAGGGTTCTAATTTTGGAGTCTTCTGAATGCGGACTACGTATTTTGACGGAGATAACAGTAAATGGCTATCATTTACTGTTGAAGAAGCTTTATTTTGTTTTTAATACAAAGAACAAGTATTTGGAATAATCTCATTCCATGTTGTATATCCGATAGATAGGCATATAACCAGTCACCAGTCGGCAAGGTGGGATTACAGCAACCTTTATCGAGTTTGTTTAGTGAACGAAACCACAAGGATTAGGTTTGTTATTTTAGAGAGGAAAATGTCTGCTGTAAAATGTGAAGCTTATAAGGAGTGTTGCTGATGTAAAGGGTGATTTTAATCAACTTATAGGGACAAATAGTTAGCTTACCTGTTTAGGGTTAAACTATCATGAATGTGAAAGGCTCGGGCCCACAAAATTCTACGTAACAGCAGTGGTATTCGTCTATTTTAGTCAGCATTATGATAAATATATTAGTTCTTACAAAAAACAATAACGTATTTTACGTATTTTGACGGAGATAACAGTAAATGGCTATCATTTTCTGTTATCTCCGTCAAAATACGTAGTCCGCATTCAGAAGACTCCGAAATTAGAACCCTTTGAAGAAGCTTTATTTTGTTTTTAATACAAAGAATAAGTTGTATTACTATACTTTTTGTCTATTTTATATCTTTGTACACTTCCTCTATCTGGTCCATCGCCTCTCCTATAACCCTAAGGTTTGCTGGAAGAAAACTTTTTGTGAGGGTTAAGCTCGCTTATGTACATATCCTATTTAGTTAAGTTATTTTTAATTTTTTTGTGTAGAATAAAGAATTACAGAAGACATCATCGGGGTGAGCGTATTATTACAAAATCAATTTAGCAGGTACCTACCGGGAACGGACATATGCATAGGCTACTTTAAAAACGCGTGCAAAGACGTGGGCAGAAGGTAATACTTGATGAAGTGTTATATTTTGTACTAAATGCCTTAAAAATGCTTTTTTCGGGTTCTGCTTAGCACTTTGAGTGCTGAAAACGCACGGTATGAGTTTTCTACAAGTGACTAACATGCGTAAATCCACACTAGCGCAGCGGCTGAGAAAATACAGATCTTTGTGACTCAGCAGAGCTGTAATATTTTTCGAACGAAACGCATGTGCGGCGCAACACAACCGCTGTGTAGAGTGGCAGCACAATTTTTTTAGGTAAAAAAAAAGATAGCGGTCGTCGAAAAAAAACCGCAGTCAAAGTGTTAATGCACTGACTAATACAATTAGTTTAATTTATTTATTTTGTAAATGTCTTCTATTTTTGTTATAATTTGTGCACAATTCAAGGATGGCATGATCAAATAATTGAACAAAACCTAAATAAATAAAAAAAAGAAATACAATGACGAACAGTGTGTTTTCAAAAACGTAACACCTTTAACCCCTCGCTTTCATACCGTCATAATATGTTTTCAATATTCCATTATCAACTTGAATTACGTATTTCAAACTGATGAATATTCAAGCGAGAGGTATACAGGGTGCTTGAAAGCTGTGAGTGACGATCAACGGCGTAGATTTTTTACAAGAAATGTGTTAATTTACTTTTTCGTTGAATCTTTTAAGGAACAAAATTGATAGTCCATGGGGGCACAGGGGACGAATGTCCGCATGAGATGCAAATTGCGGGTTCGATTCGAAACAGAATAATTTAATATGGTTTGGAAATAGTCAGGTCAAAATATTTAATTTTATCATTCTTGATCTTCTTTATCATCACAGATCCCCATGTACAATCCAACGATCCTATCCGCTCTTGAGCGATAAGACCGCCAAATTGTCACATGTTTTGTATTTTATTCTGTCTTGTTTGTTTTATTTTGTAAGTGTGCAATAAAAGAATTTTCTATCTATCTTTCTATCTATTCTTTTTTTTTAAGTTAACTGTGTTTCTTTACATATTGTTGGTTTTCCTGTGTACTATATATTATTGTTTTTGTATGTGTCTGAAGTTGTTAATAAAGAACTAATCTATCTATCAAAATACTGACTAAAATTGACGAATACCACTGCTGTTACGTTGAATTTTGTGGGCCAGAGCCTTTCACATTCATGATAGTTTAAACCTAAACAGGTAAACTAACTATTTATTTATTTTATTTTAATATGTAAAAAAAAAAAAATGCCGGACAATTCACACAGCATTATCTAGCCCCATGGTAAGCAGAGCTTGTGTTATGGGTACTAGATAGCTGGTATACATAATACAATACATTAGATAGATATATAGATATTTTTATTATACATAGAAAACAACCAGAACACCCGGAACAAATATCTGCAGATCGTGCACACAATTGTTCCGAGGCCGATTGTTGTTATTTGTCCCTATAAGTTGATTAAAATCACCCTTTACATCAGCAACACTCCGTATAAGCTCCACATTTTACAGCAGACATTTTCCAACCTCTCTAAAATAACAAACCTAATCCTTGTGGTTTCGTTCACTAAACAAACGCGATAAAGGTTGCTGTAATCCCACCTTGCCGACTGGTGACTGGTTATATGCCTATCTATCAGATACTAGACAGACAGCCTTATATAAAAAGAACTGTTATGCTAAGTGTGGTTCTATATATAATAAAATCCCTAATGACATCAAAGATTTGCCTTTAACAATATTTATAAAAAAGTTAAAATTTTGGCTCATTGGAAAAGCTTTCTATAGTGTCAAAGAACTCATGGACCTAAATTTGAAAATTAAATTGCACATTATTGACATGTTCATATTATAACTTATTAATTTAAATTATTTTAAAATTATACTGTAGGAACCTAGTTTTAGAAATTGTTTGCATACCAATGTGTTTTGGTGAAGTATGTGAAACTACCTATTCTAATGTTTAACACTTTGAGTGCTGAAAACGCACGGTATGAGTTATCTACAAGTGACTAATATGCGTAAATCCACACTAGCGCAGCGGCTGAGAAAATACAGATCTTTGTGACTCAGCAGAGCTGTAATATTTTTCGAACGAAACGCATGTGCGGCGCAACACAACCGCTGTGTAGAGCGGCAGCACGAATTTTTTAGGTAAAAAAAAAGATCCCAGTCGTCGAAAAAAAACCGCAGTCAAAGTGTTAACACCTTGTATTATGACCATATTTCTTGCAATAAATGAATTGAATTGAATTGAATTGATAGATAGTGCACAAGTGTTTGCGCATACACTTTATTTATTTAGAAACAAAATCCACAGCCTTTAAAACTAATATTAACATATTTAATTACTAAACTTAAGGCCAATAAAAGATTTACTTTGTATAAAATAAAAAAATGACTATCACTATAAATCAAATTAATAAAAGCTAAAACAATTTGAAAGACATAAGAAAAAAAAGTTGTGTACTTGTGCACTATAATAATGTCCTGCGCACATGGTCAGTTTTCGTGACTGGCCGCCGCCGTAGCCGAAATTCAGCTAGAGGCATCAACAATAATGACGACCGATGTGGCGCGGTGGGCGAAGGTCCGCCTGCGACGCAGGAGGTTGCGGGTTCGATTCCCGCCTCGGAACAATTGTGTGTAAGATCTGCAGATATTTGTTCCGGGTGTTCTGGTCGTTTTCTATGTATAATAAAAATATCTATCTATGTAATATATAGTATTATGTATATCAGTTATCTAGTACCTATAACACAAGCTCTGCTTACCATGGGGCTAGATTATGCTGTGTGAATTGTCCAGCATTATTATTATTATTATATTATATATATATACATATCTATATATCTTATTAGGGTGGTTTGAAAATAAAATTTTATTTGTGTTAGTGCTTATTTTGTAAGCCTATAGAAATAAAGGATTTTGTATTTTGGACATAAAATTGAAGTGAAGAGACAATTAATATTATCTTATTTATATTTTATTAATATTTGATAATAAAATCTATTAAACTTGACTTGTCAAGTTAATTTTTTTTAAGCCAAAAAATGTTATTGAATCTGATTCTGAGTTATTAAGATTGGTTTTACAGCACCTACTAGATACCACCTACCCAAAACACAAATTTTGTTTTGGGTAGAAGAGAATCTCTCTTTCAGCTCACCCCTCTTCACCGATAAAGCATTTTCTAGTTGTCTGTAAATGCTCATTCTAGAGTCACATTTAAACCGTCCATTTTCTCCCAGGTGTAAACCCCAAAGAGCTTCGTGACACAAAGACTGGCGTGTTCGTCGGAGCTTGCTTCTCCGAGTCTGAGAAGACATGGTTCTACGAGAAGATGCAGGTCAACGGCTTCGGTATCACAGGGTAAGTCTGACATCATCCATTGATGTGGTGGTTGAATATAGATAAAGCACTGGGGTCGCGATGTAAGGACCAAAAAGCGGCAAAATATGTAAAAAGAAAAGATAAAAAAAAGTTTGTAATTTTAGTTACCAAATAAGTTTTGCGCTATGTTTTTCTGTGTTCCTAGGGTACGAATTCTATAATCCGTGTCTGGAACTCATCTAAAAATTATGATCTACTTGTCCAAACCTAGCTCAAAGCGTAATGCTCTCGTATGACCACATTCGGACTGCTAAAACATAAAGTGACTGTTTTTTAAGTCTGCTTTGCTGTTATAAAAGCAACTAAAAAACAACGAAGTAGATGCAATAAAACATCTAGGTCCACCAATTTACAACCTAGTATCTCGCCTGAATATTTTATCCAATTCGGATTGAATCTGAGACAATGAACAGTGAAGTACTGGTTTAAGTGCAAATAAACCACTATAAAGAGCCCGTGGAATTCCGTAACTTAAATCACGAATTTCGAAACAAGTAAGTTTAATCGCTTTGAAACTGTAGCCGAGTACAATTGTCTGTCGTAATTAACGTAATCGCATCTTATGACTGTGTCTTTGTTGCTGAGTGGGGAATAGTGTCTGCTAATCTTATTCGACTCCTGTCTACTTACGTAGTATTTTAACCAACGAACCGAAAAACCCAAAGGGCCCGCGCTCTGCTTGGGTTCCATTGATCCTAAGACCACCAAATGTACAAAATGGTGCAATAAAGTCAATATGAAATACATTATGTGCAGGAGGTTCTATGTCGGCTGTGTGTATTTTTGTATGTTCGTCGATTTCTCCGTCAATTTATCGACCGATTCGGAAAATAATAAATTGATTATGCAATTTTACGGATAATGATGAAGAACTTAAAGACTGTGTGACTAAATTATAAATAAAATTAAGCAGTTTAGGAT
Source organism: Eupithecia abbreviata (assembly GCA_943735965.1). Lineage (NCBI taxonomy): Eukaryota > Metazoa > Arthropoda > Insecta > Lepidoptera > Geometridae > Eupithecia > Eupithecia abbreviata. Next base: position 2,122,660 of record OX030995.1, read on the forward strand.
TCTTAATAATAATGCCAGTTATGCATTATTGAAGTAACTAGGACTTCAGTCTGAACTAGAGGAAGTAGTGTTTTTAGCTTCTGTTTGAAATAGACTTAAATTACTTATATATCGATTCATCAGCACATGATTCTACTGCTGAATATGCTTTGTGAGCTAAAATTTCTTAATCTACAACTGAAAATGCTAAAACATCTATTTTTCCCCCAGATGCTCCCGTGCCATGTTAGCCAACCGTATCTCCTACTGGCTCGGAGTCACCGGTCCCTCCTACACAGTAGACTCAGCCTGCTCCAGCTCTCTGTACGCGCTCGAACACGCCTTCAGAGCAATCCGTGATGGACACTGCGACGCTGCTATCGTCGGCGGCTCCAACCTGTGCCTGCATCCTTATGTGTCTCTGCAGTTCTCTAGGTAAGTCTTAATCCAACTGGTTCGCTTTGACTGCCTCGTATTCAGTGGACTTAGCTGACACCAGCTCTCTGTACGCGCTAGAACACGCCTTCAGAGCAATCCGTGACCGACACTACGACGCTGTTATCGGCGGCTCCAACCTGATTCTTATGTGTCTCTGCAGTTCTCTAGGTTCCACAACATGTTCCAAAGTCTCTTCTTCCTACCACACAGGCCATAGTCAGACCATGGGTCAGGTGCATGTATTTGCCCTCATTTAGTTTAAACCACAACATGCACAGCTACGGTGTTACATACTGCTCCGGGGTATCGAATGGATCAGCTTTGCAGTTCACAAGGCTGAGGTAAAGAGGGCAATGGGTTGGATTTTTTATTGTTTTCCGTTCCTCCATTACTATAAACGTGTGTTAAATATTAGTCTTCTATCACTGAAAACCAGCGCAGCATTGACACCCAACAAGCGCTGAAGACCAGCACTAAAAATTGCTGAAAACCAGCGCTCCATTGACACCCATGTCAATGGAGCATTTAATGCTGAGTCGGTAGCCTATTTGTGTTCTTGCCTCTAATATTACTTTCGACTTTGTTTTGTTTGATATTTGAAACGCAAATAGATATTTTCTATTTCTTTATTTCTATCATCAGATTGGGAGTGCTATCACCCGACGGTCGGTGCAAGTCGTTCGACAACAGTGCCAACGGGTACGCCCGTTCTGAAGCCATCGTGGTAGTCTTCTTACAGAAGGCTAAGGACTCAAGGAGGTATGTATTACAAGTCATAGTTATTAGTTAGTATAAGTACTCCTTTCATTAATCCATTCCGAGCAGGACATCCTGGCACAAGTGTACTTACATACTTAATAGGATGTCCTAACAACTGTCTAGGATGTAAAGTAACATATTTTTATACAAATAAACAATTTTGACTTCCATATGAGCTGCATTCTAATATGAGCTGTACTGCTAGAAAATACTTTAATTTTTATTTATAATAATAATAATAAATAAATAAATAAATAAATAATGCTGGACAATTCACACAGCATATCTAGCCCCATGGTAAGCAGAGCATGTGCTATGGGTACTAGATAACTGATATACATAATACTATAATATAGTAGATTTTTTATTATACATAGAAAACGACCAGAACACCCGGAACAAATATCTGCAGATTGTACACACAATTGTTCCGAGGCGGGAATCGAACCCGCTACCTCCTGCGTCGCAGGCGGACTTTCGCCCACCGCGCCACAGAGGTCGTCATTATCTCGTATTCAGCACCAATCAAGAACTTTCTATCGCAGTGGATTCTTAAGTTATACAAGAAACAACTGTTATGGTTTTAGAAACGTTCATTTATTTAAGAAATTTGATAATATCCCTGCTCTTACCAATTGAGCTACGAAACCATTTAACCGCCGAGTCGAAAATTTCTGCGACACCCTCCGCCATTAGCGTCTATTTATTTATTAGTTTAAAGCATAAAAGTACATAATTTTAGCGTCATAAAACACTTTTTATCTGCCATCCATTATAGCTTACTAAATTCATCGTGAAACCCGCAAACTATCAGTAAGCATAGCTACGGCGTAGTGTACCTGTAGTGGCGTAGCATTTGCTACGAAATCATACATTATACCCCAAGAAGACGACCGCCCATGGCGACCCCTTCCGCGGGACCTGATCCCTGCGGAACCACCATAGAGTCCTTGGGTTTATTTTAAAAAAAGATTATAAACGGAATGATGCCAAAAATACATTGAGAATAAGGGAAAGAAAAAATTCCCACAAAACCCAAGGACCGAGGGGTCGTCACCCCTCGAGTTGACGCCGGGGTAATGTGCCTCGAAGCCCCTCTCTGTGCCCCCACCAGGGCCGGAAAGGAATCTATTGATTGATACATTATACTCGGTTTACTTCGACGAAGATACGATTCCTTATCAATACTTCCTTATAAAACATTTTTTTATAGATAGAGTGATTCAGAGGAAGGTTTATAAACCATTTGACACTTTTCCACGCTGGCAAAGCCGCGTGGCGCAGCTAGTATTATTATAATACTCCGTTTACTCCCTAATATGTACCTATTAAATAAATAAATAATGCTGGACAATTCACACAACATTATCTAGCCCCATGGTAAGCAGAGCTTGTGTTATGGGTACTAGATAACTGATTTACATATATGTTACATAGATAGATATTTTTTTTATTATATATAGAAAACGACCAGAACACCCGAAACAAATATCTGCAGATCGTACACACAATTGTTCCGAGGCGGGAATCGAACCCGCAACCTCCTGCGTCGCAAGCGGACCTTCGCCCACCGCGCCACATCGGTCGTCGTATTTATTGTTGGATGAGGAAACGAAATGTACAATTCCTCGTGTTATACCTTAGATGTCTCAAGTGCCCATAATTGTTGTGTTTCCGTCTGCAATCAGTAAACGAAACTGTTATTTCCCTCACCCAGAGTATACGCCCAACTTCTCCACGCCAAAACCAACTGCGACGGCTACAAAGAACAGGGTATCACGTACCCGGCTGGCCACATCCAGAAGTTACTGCTTAGCGAGTTTTACGAAGAATGCTCCATCGCACCTTCTAGTTTGGAGTTCGTAGAAGCTCATGGAACGGGTAAGTTTACGACATCTCTTGAATTCGGCGATATTTGTAACTAAATAAATAATGCTGGACAATTTACACAGCATTATGTAGCCCCAAGTTAAGCAGAGCTTGTACTATGGGTACTAGATAACTGATATAGATAATACAATGCATCACATAGATATATATTTTTATTATACATAGAAAAACAAATATCTGTAGATCGTATAAATATTTTTTATCGAGGCGGGAATTAAACCCGCAAACCTCCTGCGTCGCAGGCGGACCTTCGCCCACCGCGCCACTAAGGTCGTCAATAATGCAGTGGACGTCTGTAACATTCGATTACATCTTTTATTTCGATTACATTTTTACATTTGGATGAAAACGGGTTAACTTCGAATTATTTTGTGTTGTAAGAATAACAACGTTTCATTCCATACAAAGGAAATCTTCAGGGCTTCCATAATTAATTCGTCAAATGAAGTAGGTAAGTTTCATAGTAAGAGATTTGTAATATATGACATCTTTTAAATTTTGGACGACAATTGTATCTTTGGATGATATCCATTTTTTATTTACTCAAACGTTAAATCAGAGGAAATTTATAATTTTTATTTACATAAATTTCTGGGTGCTATACTACACGATAAGACTCTGGAAATCCTTTTCTCATGACTCCTGACTGCATAATTTCCACAAGCATTTTACCAACTAAAGAAAGATGAATAAGCTTCGCAAAGAAATATATTATTAAGGTACTTGACACTGACACTTTCCGTTTATTTCGAAGCGCTCGCTTGCTTATTAAAATTCACTTGTTTAAATTGCTCTTATGACGGTGCACTTTTAAGTTTTTACCTCTGACAGGAAAGGGCAGAAACGCTAGATCACTTATTAAAGGACATATAACTCTCTAACTACTAACCTTAAGGTTTAATTTCAAAACAATCGCAGCAAGTCCAATAGAAGCACATGTTTTTGCATCTTTGAAGCGGCCAAACACATTTTTTCTATGGTTAGGTTTGAAGGTTATTTATATCCCATTAGAACTGATTTTTAAGATAACAAGTAGCCTATATTTTATTCCAGGTCTAGACCAACCTGTATGCACAATTTCAGTTCGATCCGTTTAGTACTTTTGACGTGAAGAGGCAACAAACATCCATGCATCGAAACATCCAAATTGTCTTATTTGTGATATTAGTTGAAACAGTTGGGCCAACTGCAGGCTATTGCAAACCTAGAGGTAGCTCAACTGACATGCAAAATTCAAATGCAAAATGTATAAGCACAATAAATATCATTATTTTAGAGTCTGTCTAAAAAGAGAAGTTTCTTAGCAATGGAGGGCGCGCGTGTGCCAATGTACGTACTTTGTACTTTTGTTACGTTTGCTGCGCTGTGAAGAGAAGTCTCGTGGCAAAACGGTGAACTAACATACCGTTCACCGTTTCGCCACGAGACTTCTCTTCACAGTACAGACTCTAGCTCTGGGTCTTTTTCAACCAACTGCTATAACGCAAGCTGTGACAAAACACAAGTATAACCTTTGTGATGCCAACAATGAAACTAACTCGAGGGAAGCTGAGAATTTTATTTCAAAGTGCTCTCGGCCTGTGCACCGTCTATTTTTAATGCCCTCCATTTTGCCAGGTCTATTTTTAATGGTCTTTCGAGCTCTACCGGTAAATTAGTTTTGAGGGTCGTGGTTCTAAGGTTTTTAGAGCCAGGCTATTAATAAGGCTTTGTTTAGAGCATTTTTCTTGAGGCTAAGACTTTATTGGAACAATTTTTATAAGTAAAAATAACTTGTGTTATGTTAATTCAATATTGTTAATTGACTTTACCTTAGTAAGTATAAAATGGCTACGTGTATCTGTCGCCGAAACTAATGTGACGTTAGTTCAAGAAAGTTACGAAATAAATGATTATTGATTATTGTTTTTGCCAGCGACTTCGTATGCACTTTTCCAGTACAAAAAGAAGCTCATTTATAATCATTATCTCGGGATACAAATAAACAATCTATTCTTTGTAGCACAATAAAAAATACAATAATGAAACATTGATTTAGATAATTTATGTCGGCGAGGTTAACGCTAAGTAAATTACTCTTCCAGCAAAACTTATTGGGTGAGAGGGACAAAGTTATATAAAAATCGATGTACTTTGCCTTTTCATCGTTTACGTAGTATTTGAACTTACGCAATTACGTAAATCATCTCTCGTTCCCGTAGTCGGCATAACAAGTCACAAAGTTATGTTTGTCTTATGCTATTTTAATGAAAAACTAGATATGCCCGCGGCTTCGTCCGTGTTACAAGTTTAATTTATTGCGCGGAACCCTAAAAAAATACCAAATAATAAGAATATTTATAATTTAGATTGAGTTATTTTATAAATGACGAGTTAACGATGAGGTGGTTTAATACTATGTCATGTATTGCATGAAGTACATACATATGTTATGTATATCAGTCATCCAGTACCCATAACACAAGCTTAGCTTGGGGCTAGATGATGCTGTGTCGTTTGTCCAGCATTATTTATTTTATTTATTCTTCTATTCGGGATGGAGACAAATCCAATAAATCAAAGATTATTGTTATTAATGGGTCGAACCGTTTTTGACTTTATGGTTATAGTGTAACTAACCAGACTTTCCTATATCAAGAATAAATTCTGTGTTGATGTTGTCATCTGATGTTTGCCTACAGGTACAAAAGTAGGTGACCCTGAGGAACTGCTGGCGATCGACGAGATCTTCTGCGCGGGAAGATCTGACCCACTCTGGATTGGTTCCATCAAGTCCAACTTGGGGCACAGTGAGCCTGCTTCTGGACTCTGCTCTATTGCTAAGGTAAATGTCTCCAATCTTTTCACGATAGTCCATTGCAGTTTTGACCCAATAACAGTGCAAACAACACGAAAAATTTATCCCTCCTTCGGGTTATAACTATGAGTGTTGCGGCAGTAAAATTATTTAGTTTTAATTAAGTATGATATATAAGTGGAACTGGGCTGGACACGTCTGCCGTATGTCCAGTGACTTGTGGGCAAAGACCACCACAGAGTGGAGCCCACCCAACGCTAAGAGGCGACGTGGAAGGCCCAGGATGAGATGGCGCGACGAGCTCGAGGTACATCTTCCATCATGGCCTGTTGCAGCGTTGGATCGCGAGGAGTGGAAGGAGAAAAGGGAGGCCTTTGCCCAGCAATGGGACAGTAAGGGCTTAAAATAAAAAAAAAGTATGATATAAAACGATTGCAGAAACATTAAAAAAAGCTGATGTCACAAAATCCGCAATGAAATTTTTGATGCTTTGTTCAACTTAATAATAAGATAAAATAGGTGACGGCGGCGGCGCTGCGCTAGCCTGCCACGGGGTGCCGTTTGAATATTTTTGACAACCTATTTAGCTAATATTTACAATTTTTTTCTGCTCCACCCGTTAGTGGCAAAAACCAGTCCTTACTATTAATTTAAAAAACCAAATTCAAAGCCCTTAAAAACTAAAATTAAGATACTACGGTACTTACGTTTTTAATGTTTTCTAGATGTGCATAGCCTACACGACTGGCTTCATTCCTCCCAACCTGAACTTCACCACGCCTCGTGAAGGAGTCGAAGCGTTGACAGAGAAACGTCTTCAAGTGGTGACGGAGAAACAACCTTGGAACAAGGGAATGTCAGGCATCAACAGTTTTGGATTCGGAGGCGCCAATGCCCATGTGCTGTTGAAGAATATTGCCAAGGAAAAGGTATGTTAAATCTTGATAATGCATGATGATGTTTTATTTATTTTAGTTTATTAGGCACACAAAACACAATAATGACAAGCAATGCAATAATAGAATAACACAAAAAAATACTTCGTTTAAGTAAAAAATTTAAGTTAAATTCAACACAGTAGATAAACACAGTCGCAATAGGCAATCTGGGCTGCCTATGGCGACTGTGTGATTGAATTTAAATCTAGAAATTTCCAGTAAGTCATAAATCTGATATTTCTCAGCATGATTATTCAAAACTGGATCAGCTTTTCTAAGTCTGACTAGACTTAAAAACTAATAATAAACTTTTAATAACAGTTTATAGCCAGTTTTTACAAACAAGCTCTTCAATTTTTCAATTTAATAAATAGTTAGGTATATTTTTTTTTCAACAGTCTTGCTCTCGCTAGAATACGGTGGTTTTGTGCTCACCTAGTACTCGTAGAATACCTTATTTACTCATCAAAATTCATGACTAATTTTTATCGCCCCAGCAAAACCCCTGTCCAGGCAATATTTTCGATATGATTTCAAATTGCAGTTTTATTTTTTCAAAATTGGGATCCATGTGTCTGTTAGAGATCGCTCTTGAGCGATAAGACCGTCATTATAATTGTGATAAATTTTTAAGTTTTTACTTTAAATAATTTCCTATTTAAAGTGTATTAAAGTATTTTCTATCTGTCTATAATATCTATCTCTATCACATAAAATATTTTGCTCATAACCCTAATCCACCAGGTCAACAAAGGCATGCCAAACGACGACCTGCCTCGCCTGGTCTGCGCATCAGGGCGCACGGAGTCAGCTGTAGCAAAGATCTTGGACGAGCTCGAGTCGAAGACAGTGGACGTGGAGCTGATCCGTCTACTGCATGCTATCCATGATGAGGACATTACTGGCCATGTTGTTAGAGGATATACTCTGCTTGGTAAGTGAAATTATCACGTAGATTTAGGATTTAGGCTAAGCCAAGGTCACCAAGATCCTACACGAGCTTGTGGCAAAGATAGTTGACGAGGCAGTTATCTGTCTACTCCGCGCCATTAGTGATGAAGACATCACTGGGCATATTGTTAAGGGACCGGGGAAAGGTAAAAAATAAGAAGTGAATGTAAGTGTAGGGAAATGAGGCACTTGGATGATGTTGCTTTCATCCCCTTTCTAGATCTCTGTAAACATTATAGTAATTTTTGGTTAGATGGGTTCATTCGCTTAAATTTAAGATTCAAAAATGATGCAGACAAGCGACATTCACTCAGAACATTCGTTTTTTTTATTCGCAAGCAGAAATTACAGCTCCTGTCCGGACCCTATGTCATACGAATCTTTATCGGCAATATTTTCATGCCTGCAATATTCCCGCCTCGGAACAATTGTGTGTATGATCTGCAGATATTTGTTCCGGGTGTTCTCGTCCTTTTCTATGTATAATAAAAATATTCTATGTATAAAAAAATATATAATAAAAACATCAACCATGTTCTCCACAGGCTCGACACCAGAAAAAGCCGTGTCCCTTGCTCGTGACGTGCAATACTTCTCCGGCGTGCGTCGTCCCGTCTGGTTCGTGTATTCGGGCATGGGTTCGCAATGGGCCGGTATGGCATCTTCTCTCATGAGGATACCCATCTTCGCTGCCGCTATTCAGAAGTAAGTTTGTTAGGTTATATTTTCGTATTTCCTTCTTTCTTTCACTTTCCACTTTCAAAGTTTTTTTTCAACTTTTGAATGACATAACTGTCGTAACGGGCTTTATTAGAGTTTTCTTTCTCTCTATATGATTTTCGCCCAACGTTGTATTTTAATCTGTGTTGAAAAACGAAAGTTTAACACTTTGAGTGCTGAAATCACATGGTATGTGTTTTCTACAAGTGACTAATATGCGTAAATCCACACTAGCGCAGCGGCTGAGAAAATACAGATCTGTGTGACTCAGCACAGCCGTAATATTTTTCGAACGAAACGCATGTGCGGCGCAACACAACCGCTGTGTAGAGCGGCAGCACGAATATTTGAGGTTAAAAAAAAGATCGCAGTCGTCGAAAAAAAATCGCAGTCAAAGTGTTAAAAGCTTGTATTTTTCAAATGTATACTTTTTTACGGTTTTAGGTTTATACATACATATAATAGATAATGACGAGATACATTAATATTATTCTTAGTTTTGAATGGTTAATATAAAAAAAGTGTATAAATGTTTGTATGGGAAGATGAGCCCATCATGAATATCCGTAACCTGAACAATACTAAATCTTTGAATTGTCGTACTTGTATAGGCTCCCTCGATACAGGCATAGCCTAGTGAGGGTGCCATCAGAGATTACATACATTGTAGATAGGTACATCTCGGCAATAACACAATGTATTACACTAAATTTCAAGTACAGGTACTTTAGTAACCTATTATATCTAACCTCTTATAACTTCTCACCATTGTATGCAAGTGCTTATTATAAGATTGAAGTGTATTTACTTATTAGTTTTTACTGTAATAAATGATTTTTATCTTTATCTTTATCTTTATGATGATGACTTATTTGACTTTAAGTTTTTGTTGACAGAGCGGTGGATTAAGGCGGCTATAGACCGCTATTACTAATATGATTAAGACTGTCTATAATTTATTATTGAATAAAATTGTTGTATTTTTTATTTATATTACTTGTGGCGACGTCGTATGGACTGATATAAGCTGTTTCCTTACCTTGCTTCTTCTCCACAGATGCCACAAAGCACTAGAACCCGTGGGCATCAACCTGACGAAGGTGATCACGGACCCAGACCCAAAGATCTACGACAACATCCTCAACTCTTTCATCGGCATCGCCGCTGTGCAGATCGGTCTCACTGATATACTGAAGGCTATTGGTATCGAGCCGGACTATATCATTGGTGAGTCTATAATAATAATAATGCTGGACAATTCACACAGCATTATCTAGCCCCATGGTAAGCAGAGTTTGTGTTATGGGTACTAGATAACTGATATACATAATACAATACATTACATAGATAGATATTTTTTATTATACATAGAAAACGACCAGAACACCCGGAACAAATATCTGAAGATCGTACACACAATTGTTCCGAGGCGGGAATCGAACCCGCAACCTCCTGCGTCGCAGGTGGACCTTCGCCCACCGCGCCACATCGGTCGTCATCGGAGTCTACATTTACATGATCTTCTTATATGTGTAATGGTTTTAAATAGTAATTTCCAATGTATTTAATAATAAGACGAAAAACAACGATATACGAATAATAAAACGAATGCTTTGTACGGGCTGATGATTTTAGACAAAAATTAAAAAGAAAAAATACTTTTTAGCCCGAGGTATTAAACTCGAGTTTTAGGCCCGCTAAAGTGTAGCTTAGTAGGCCTAAAACTCGCCCCAATAAATAAATTTTTATTTTCATTATAATAGATCTACTAGTTAGGATTTATAACATTTTAGCGGAACTACATGTTGGCCCAGTCATGGCAAGCTTTAACTCGCTTTAACAGGCTGTCAAGTAAAGCTATACGATGTTATGACTACACGAGCCAACCTAAAGACCTACTATCTATACTTTATGAACATCCAACCAACTTTAATAAAGATATCTCAAACAAAAATTTAGAAAATTTTTATGAATCCAAAAGATCAAGGAATAAACATTTTTGGAAAATGAAAATGAAAACGAAAAGTTTTTATTTCTTTAAGCTTACAAATAAGCACTTAGACAGGTCATATTTTATAGTTCACTTCAATTTTTTGTACACCAGTGGAAGAAGTGAGAAGAAACCACTAGTATTTCATTGTTTCCACACGTTTCAGAGTCTGAATATTAAACCTTAAGATCGATGTATAAGTATTAGGTCCTTCTGACAAAGATTTATTCAATAATGACTATATAAAAAATAGTAGAAGTTGATCAAAAAATCAAAATACCTACCTAATTTCTTATTTGATAATATTTTTAGTATTATATTTTATTTGGTTTATTTTTTAAGCCTATGGAATTAAATGATTTGACTTTGACATAACTATGATGAAAGTAGAAATCACAATGTTTTCTCACAGGTCACAGTGTGGGCGAGCTTGGCTGCGCGTACGCAGATGGTTGCTTCACAGCTGAAGAGATGATCCTGTCGGCTTACAGCAGAGGGTTGGCTTCTATCGAGACTAAGTTCACTAGGGGATCTATGGCTGCTGTCGGCATTGGATACAACCAGGTACTCATTTTCTCTGTTTATTTATATTATGACATGTATACTTTACTCAAAATCTAACAACTTACAGATAAGCAAATCATATATACTAGACACATAAGTTATGAACATACTAGTGGTTTCTTCTCACTTCTTCCACTGGTGGACAAAAAATTGAAGTGAACATCAATATAATAATGAATAGTATAAAATATGACTTGTCTAAGTGCTTATTTGTAAGCCTAAAGAAATAAACATTCATTTCATTTCATTTCATTTCACGACCGATGTGGCGCGGTGGGCGAAGGTCCGCCTGCGACGCTGAAGGTTGCGGGTTCGATTCCCGCCTCGGAAAAATTGTGTGTACGATCTGCAGATATTTGTTCCGGGTGTTCTGGTTGTTTTCTATGTATAATAAAAAATATCTATCTATGTAATGTATTGTATTATGTATATCAGTTATCTAGTACCCATAACACAAGCTCTGCTTACCTTGGGGCTAGATAATGATGTGTGAATTGTCCAGCAATATTTATTATATTTATTATTATTATTATACACTCATTTATTTAAATTCTCGTATAAAATTCATTTTTTACTATAGAAAATACAATAAAATATTATAAAACTATTCTACAGTAAAAAATATATCAAAACGGTAGATCACCGACCGCGAAGCTAGGCTCAAACGGCCGGTTATTATTATTATTATTATACTATTCATCTCTTTTCTGGCAAAATAAAATCTTTTTACTTTTACTTTTTTACTATGGGAGCTTTTATAATACTAGCCTTAGTATTTGTTTAGTCTATCTGTAAAAGTCCTGAAACAGACCGAAGACAGAGTGGTGTGGAAGCGGTTCATCAGCGTCACCGTGAAAGCTTTCCAGGACGGGCACGACCTTTTGCAATGAAGACAGAAAGAAGAAGAATCTGTAAAAGTGTCGAACAATCTTTGACTGAGTCAAATCAAATCACCGACTCTGTTAACCAGAATTGCTACCTCACTTTATACTCAATAGAACTACTTTCCTCCAGGTTAAATCCATGTGTCCCCCCGAGATCGAAGTCGCCTGCCACAACGGCCCCGACTCCAGCACCATTTCTGGCCCCGCTGAGGCCATGAAGAACTTCGTGGCTAAGCTGACGGCTCAGGGTATCTTCGCTAAGGAGGTCCCTTGCTCCAACATCGCGTACCACTCCAAATATATCGCTGAGGCTGGTAAGAGTAACAACCTACGTAACAACTAATGTTTTTCATATCATAACGTGGTTGTCATCATATTTGTCATAAGAGCAAGTAACTAGTTAGTAATCTACTACTTTAGCAATTAAACCTGATCGTTAGTCATCTTCAAAACAAGGGAGTGTATAATTGAGAGACCAGAGCCTGTGTCGATGAAATCGACACAACAATCGTCAAGGATTACATATATGCAGTTCCGCATGGCACAAATATTATAACGCTGAAGCGTCTCGTCATCGAGACGATATAATCTACTCATTGAATGTAAGGCTCAAATAACTAATACTTTCTTAAATTCACAACTCTTTCTACCTAAAAGTTGCCTGGAAGAGCGATCTCTACTTCTAAACGATAACACCGCCCATAGTACTTCTCTTTTATCATGTCTCTTTGTAATGTTGTTTTCCTGGTATACAATAAATAATTTCTGTATTGGATTGTTAAGAAGCTATTTTGAATTGTATCAAATGTTCGGGTTTATTTTGTTAATCATTTCAAAACTATGGTTTGGATCTGGTTGAAATGCTATTTAATTAGGTAAAGATTTGAGATCTAGACCACGAATAGCAAATCCACTGGGGCTTGTTTCCCAGTAACGACGTTTCGTAGCAGGCAGATGCTTGTACGCACAGAGAGAGAAAAATTCCTATACTCCGGATATTTATGCATCGAATCTTACCCCCAGGACCAACTCTACTCAAATACCTGAAGCAAGTGATCAAGTCCCCCAAGGGCCGCTCCGACAAGTGGGTTTCAACGTCCGTTCCTCAAGCGCAGTGGAAGGATGCTAAAGCACAGCATTCTTCTGCTGAATACCACACTAACAATCTGCTGGTAAGAACAAAGTACAAACAAAATATCATGCGATTTTCGTCAAGTAGTCTTCAACATGGACTCTTTAGGGTTGGCGACTCGTGCCGATTAAGTTCACAATTTCACGGCTAAGCGCTGATGGATTGTAAGGTATGAAAAACAAATCCATTCAAAATATATTTAGTTACAATTTGTCTATCGAAAATAATGGTTCTTACAATTTTAGACACAAATAGTGAGACTTATAATGCTGTAAAAACGATGGAAAACAGGAAATATTACACCGTAGATTTTTAGAAGTGTCAGTCTTACTATGCAAGCGTGCCTTTTGATTGAAAGATAGAGACAGAGTACTTATTTATGATAAAGAAGGAGCCACACATTCATAGCTGCTTCTTTATCATATAAATCTTTATAGGTATAACAAAACATTGATGTTCATCATACAATAATTAAAAAGATTGAAGTGAACCAAAAATCAAGATCACTTTATTTCCTAGTTTTACTTATGTTATTTGGTATTTTGTGACGTGTCCAACTGGCCAAAAGTCCTGTAAAACACTTTGATATTTGACAATCCTATCCCCAGTGCCCGGTCCTCTTCGAAGAAGCTTCCCGTCTCATCCACCACAACGCCATAACCATTGAGATCGCACCGCACGGCTTGCTCCAAGCCATCCTGCGTCGTTCTCTGAAGAAGGACGTCTTCAACATTCCACTCACGCAGAGAAACAACAAGGACAATGTCCAGCATCTGTTCAATTCTCTCGGGAAGTAAGTAGACATGATTTAGGGCTTCTTATCTCTCAACGCCAAACGTGTGAGACCACGACTCGGTAAACGTAATGTAGGATGCCCTCCGGCCAGGTGGGATGACGACCTGCGAAAGACTGCTGGTAGATGCTGTAAGCTGATGACAGGGCGCTATGGCTCTCATTGGGGGAGGCCTATGTCCAGCAGTGGATTGCTTTAGGCTGATGATGATGATCTCTCAACGCCAGCACTATCGATACCGCACCACACGGTTTGCTCCAGGCCATAATGCGTCGTTCTTTGAAGAAATACGTGTACCACATTCTATTGACTGAAAGGACCAACAAGAATATGTCCAGTATCTTTTCAATTCAATTCTCTTGGCAACTCTTTTACCAAATATGTCGTGTCTGAAGAAAGACCGTCTTCCAATTTCCACTTAGAGGAACGACAGTGGCAATGGTCAGCAGTATAGATAATGCAATCATATCTTCAGATAGAACAGACACATGTGATGAAATTATTGACCAAATAACAAGATTGTTCCTTCGTTCATTCTAAGTCTGTTTCGTCCACCAGATTGTATGAAGTGGGTCTGAACCCGCGCCTAGCCAACATCTACCCGCACGTCCAGTACCCCGTGTCTCAGGGAACACCCATGCTGGCCCATCTGGTTGAATGGGAGCACAGCGAGGATTGGTAAGTTCTTTAACCCTTTTTTTTCTTCAATCATTTTTTTATTTTATCGATTGATACGAGTAGGGACAGTTATGTGCATCCATACTAAACTTCGTCTCACGTTAAGGGTCCGGCGACCCTCGCTTGTAAAAATCGCTCCAAATATCGCTGTCCCTGTTTAACCCTTGCGCCGCGCCACATGCGTGCGCGATAGCAATATGGTGTTACGGAACAAACCAAATTTTGAACGGCTAGTTAAAAATTTGGTTTGTTCCGTAACACCAAACATTATGACTGAAAACTGTTCGTATTCTTCACAAAGTATTGTTATTCTGTAACTAGACAACATAAGCTATGTTCCTTAATAAATAAAACGTAAGATATTGATGTTTTTAATACGAAACAAATAGCAAGAAAACTTGTCCATTTTCGCATATAAAAGTGCAAAATGAGATTGTCTTTCATTTAAGGTAAGTATTTTGAAAAAAAAATATTTTTGGGAACCTAGATAAATACTATTTTAATACAAATAATGCAATATTGTAGTGGTGGCTAGGTGATGCTGTTTGAATTGTCCAGCATTATTATTTTATTATTTTACTAAATTCTGCCCGCGGCTTCTTTCTCTGTAAGTGAATTTGTAAATTCTTAAAATAAAATAAATATCTCAAATACTAATTAAGCGCTGCCAAATGAGCAATGAATGCAAACATCTCACACATAAAGCCTATGCCTATTATTTTAGAACCTCTTTGGTGCACTCACATAGGTCAGTGCACCAAAGAGATTCTAAAATAATAGGTGAATGAAAATCGAAGCAAAGCGATACGATATTCAAAGCAGCTCTTCCCGTCAGGTGAAGCGGTTCTATTCAGTCTCTGTTAAGGCATTTACAGTAAATTCTCTTAATTCTGCCGCACAAAACGTATTGTGTTCCGGACAGCTGAAAAAGGAGAAAAAAAAGTTAAATCCTACTAAATTGGCTACGAGCCAGGGTGTCGACTGTGGAAACCGTTTTTACATTTTTGTAACGAGCAGCGATCAAGTGATAGGGTCGAAAAATTATATATTAGGTATTTATTTGTGTCTACCTTTGAAGGGATGCAATTCATTCAATTTGTTGTCAATAGCCCTGTCTCACCTTTATCACGATTTTAAGTCGCGAAGGTAAAGGTTATCATTATTTCGGTTTCCATTGACTTGGTATGGTTTTTTAAAACATGCTAGAAACATGTGGGATTTCAAAGCATTTTATTTATAATTTTCTTATACTGTGAGCAATATGACCATGAGCAATGTGACGAGCGATGTGGCGCGGTGGAAGGTCCGCCTGCGACGCAGGAGGGGGGGTTAAAATGAAATGAAATGAAATGAAAATATATTTATTCTGATAGAGCAAAAAAACTTAATTATCTAACTATAGTAAAGGAATACAGCACACGACTTAAAAAGACTTAAAGTATATAATTGATAATATGCATTGATTTATATAAATATATTTTATTATTAATAGACATATCTAAATTAATTTAGTGTAGATCAAGCCGTGTGTGATGGTCAGTGCCGTGTTGCTGCGCTATCAGAACAGGTTCATGCTCAGCTGAATGTTGCGAGTAGCCCCACAACGCTGATTTTCAGCATGTGCCTTTGTGATGATGAAGTACGAGACTTTAAAAGGGTTCGATTGCGGGTTCGATTCCCGCCTCGGAACAATTGTGTGCACGATCTGCAGATATTTGTTCCGGTTGTTCTGGTCGTTTTCTATGTATAATAAAAAATATCTATCAATGTAATGTATTGTATTATGTATATCAGTTATCTAGTACCCATAACAGAAGCTCTGCGTACCATGGGGCTAGATAATGCTGTGTGAATTGTCCAGCATTTTTTAATTATTTATTTATTTATGATATAAATACATCTACTATGAGAAGGTATATCATTAAGTAGTCACAATATTATATGGAACACGAAAGACATGTATTACCACTATAGATAGATAGATAGATAATTCTTTATTGCACACTTAATATAAAATAACAATGTAAAATAAAATCTTAAAAAACTAGATACAATTGGCTATAGATAGTACGGTAACCGTCTCGCAGAGTCGGGGCCCAGCTTTGCTTTGTATTCTGACACTAGCAGGTTTATTCATTGCATTCGGTTGATTTGCTAGATACGAACAGGGAGTTATCGGCTGGAATGATTATTGTACCTGTATAGTCGGGACCAGTGCCAAGTTACATGAGCGAAATATCGTCACATGACTAGACTTATTTCTTTAGCCATTTAATAAAAAAATCCTTGTGTCATGCTGATAAAATGTCAAGAAACGTCAAGTCAGAATAAGAAAACTAGGATCTTAGGTATACAAATAAATAAATAAATATAAATAAATAATGCTGAACAATTCACACAGCATTATCTAGCCCCATGGTAAGCAGAGCTTGTGTTATGGGTACTAGATAACTGATACACATAATACAATACATAACATAGATAGATATTTTTTATTATATATAGAAAACGACCAGAACACCCGGAACAAATATCTGCAGATCGTGCACACAATTGTTCCGAGGCGGGAATCGAACCCGCAACCTCCTGCGTCGCAGGCGGACCTTCGCCCACCGCGCCACATCGGTCGTCACAAATACCACAAATACATAAAATTTTAATAAGCTAAGGCATGTCATGCAAAAATCCTTGTGCAAACGATGCTGATAAAGTCTCAAGTAAAGTTAATTTAGAGCCAAAATAAGAACACACCGCTGTTCTCAAAAAAAATCTGCTCTCAACTATGTTAGCTTTCACGTAAAAGTGTCACCCAGCGAAATAGAACAAAAGGACAGAAAGAGCAGGTTAAAGTAGGACAAGTTGCCAAAGGACGTGCTTTAATTAAAAACGAGTCTATTCATCTGGGCAAAGTTAAGAACTGCATTAATCTTAAAAGCTGAGGTCTGAGAGAAAGAACGTCGTAATCATAAAATAAAAAAAGCTCAAAGAATTAGCAAGCTGAAGTGGCAGTGGGCCGGCCATATCTCGCGAAGAACCGACGGCCGATGGGGCAAACGTGTTCTTGAGTGAAGACCACGACTCGGTAAACGTAATGTAGGACGCCCTCCGACCAGGTGGGATGACGACCTGCGAAAGACTGCAGGTAGATGCTGGATGCGGCAAGCTGAAGACAGGGCGCTATGGCGCTCATTGGGGGAGGCCTTTGTCCAGCAGTGGACTGATATAGGCTGATGGTGATGATGATGATGAATCATAAAATAAGGCAGTGTAAAGCTAAACGTACAACTATATATACTACTATAAAAGCCGACGATCACCAGTCAGTAAGGGGTAAGATGAAAAACAGCGCTGAACGTGCTCACTTTGAGTGCTGAAAACGCACGGTATGAGTTTTCTACAAGTGACTAATATGCGTAAATCCACACTAGCGCAGCGGCTGAGAAAATACAGATCTTTGTGACTCAGCAAAGCTGTAATATTTTTCGAACGAAACGCATGTGCAGCGCAACACAACCGCTGTGTAGAGCGGCAGCACGAATTTTTTTATATTGTAACGCTAAGGTAGAGATGAGAAAATAGAATTTGCTGGCCACCAAGGGCAACTTTGTATCTCTTAAAACTGTTACAGACTGTAGAGTCATATTTGCACGTCAGCAGCTTATTAGCTATAAATAAAAATCTTCTGTGATGATGAGAGCCTCTTATTTGGGTGGAAAGCAAACGTCCAGGAGTGGACTGATAAAATTGGTTGATGTGAATCTACATGCCAGCGCAAAGTCGCTGGAATCGTCAGAATTAATTGAAAGTAATTCAATACTCGGCTCTCTCGACACGGTCAGCTCAGAAAGGTGTGAGTTCAGTTAATATAAGGGTACAGTAATTCATCAGAGTTTATTTCTGTATCAAATAATACCGAAATCTCGAAAAAAATACGCCGCGTCACTTTATCTTACTTAGGTACTCCCGCATGGTCATTACTAAAATCCACCTGTGTAATACAGCAAGAGGCCTATGTCACTTTAAAACTACCTATATATACATTTAGGCACAGGTTGGCATCGTCAGAGAAACACACAACGGTTCTAATTAAAAAAATTCTCCGATGACAATTTAAAACAAAAAACTGAAAGTGTACTAGGTGACATACCTACAGATTAAATTAGTAAGCCTATCTACCTAATCATGACATTCCTATAAGACATTCCTATAATTCCTATATGACATTCCTAATTTTATAAATAATGATTGTTTAGAATTTTAGGCTAACATTTAAAAAGAACCCAAAAATTGTTGTGCCCTAACAGGGTTTTTATGCATTGTGTACCTACCCACTAAGACTACACCTAAGATATTACCTGTATGCATGAAATTACAATAAATGATATGAATATGAAAATCTATGTTAGTCGATTGTTGTAGAATTTAGAACTCTTGAATATTATGTATTATTATTACGTAATTCATAATGCTATGGAAAGGATAAAATTCTGTTCTGTGACAACTCAGACTTTTAATAAAAAAAATGGCCGTCTAAACGACATTGTACCTGAAATTGACGCGTTTCTGTTCAAATAAACTCAAATATTATAAACGTTATTTGACATTCATCAATTGTTTTTCTCTATTCTCTATATTATCTTGACCAAGCCGTATTCAAAAAGTTAATATCAACATTCTTAGAGGAAAGTGTAGCCTTCCTGTCCCCACAACATTTAACCTAACCTGTGCCCAAACGCAATAGGACCACTTCTTATTAATTGCAGGCAATCATTCACAGGCCGCAAACAAATACCCCGGGTGATTTATAGCTCGCAGGCCTTATTATACCCCTTATTTACAGGACGGTAGGGTTCGTTTTGCACGGTCGGTTTGAGCCATTGACTTGCACGTTAGCGGGCTATTTTTCACGCACTTAGAATGGAGTCAGCAGGCTTCGTGATGGATAGGGCTGGTGCAAAGCGGTTGCAAGTGAATAGGGCTATTTGGATGACATATTTTTATGGATTAAAATAAATGGCCAATGAAATTTTGCGGGTTTGAGGAGATAAAATTGTAATGGGTACCTACTCGTAATAAATAAAAAAATACTTGAACTAGGAACACGCGTATTTGGCGTCAATTCGTGTGTTTTTTACATAACTGTTTTAGATATAAGTTTTATAAATAAATTATTATCTATCTATCTATTTATTTATAGTTCCATAACTTCTAGCTATCTCGTTAAAGACGGAGTAAAATCAAGTATCTGTGACTAATATTTATATTAACAAAGAAAACTACAATCAAATAATAGAAACAAACTCGAACTAGTATTTACAATTGAAACAATTCGGCTAACTACAGACAGTTTTAAAAAAACTACAGACTAGATCAACTGAAGAATTTGTTACCTTGTAAATAGTTAAAGTTTCTTGATATACATAATATATTGCATTCCGGTTTATGTTTATCCATAGGTACATTATTGTAAATAAGCCGTGTCAACGTTCCTTAATAGCAAGAATATAAATTGTACCTATTCCAGGTTAAAACTGGTTGCGACTTTTTATCCGGAAAAAGCACGAACAAAACCTCAGACATCTGCTAGTAAAAACAATCTGTTGGCTTTAAACCCTTGAAGGTATCGTCGCAACTTGATTATCACGTGAATTTGATCACGATTCTATTACGCGGAGAAGGTATTCATCTCCGCTCGCCTTTTATCTTGCGGGGCATTTCCATAATATTCTTAGAGACGACAACCGACCGATGTGACGACCGATGTGGCGCGGTGGGCGAAGGTCCGCTTGCGACGCAGGAGGTTGCGGGTTCGATTCCCGCCTCGGAACAATTGTGTGTACGATCTGCAGATATTTGTTCCGGGTGTTCTGGTCGTTATCTATGTATAATAAAAAATATCTATCTATGTAATTATATTGTATTATGTATATCAGTTATCTAGTACCCATAACACAAGCTCTGCTTACCATGGGGCTAGATAATGCTGTGTGAATTGTCCAGCATTATTTATTTTATTTATTTTATTTTTAGAGATAAATTCTACTTTAACATGGCTCTATCTTGATTGGCAAAAGAAAAAACAGAATTTTAATTCTTTAAAATAATCATCATCATTATCATCAACCTATGTTAGTCCTCTGCTGGACATTTTTTTTTTTTTTTTTTTTCCTTTGGTGTGGCTTTCATATCACGGCGGCCATGATAGGCCTATTGTGATCGCCACTTTTACATTTTCAGCCCCGAAGCCGTGGCGTTCATAGTTCGCCACTAACCCTTGCAGCTGCCAGGAACTGTAGGATTTTCTTCGGGGTGATGTCTTTCAGCTCGTCCGGGCTATGCAAATGCTTGCCCAGATGGATGCTGCGTTTGTGCATCAGTGCTCCACACTCACTTAGCAGATGGAGGGGCGTTTCATCCGCCTCCTCACAAAATCTGCAGGATTGTGTGTCGCTTAGCCCTAGTTTGAACATGTGCTTGTTAAGGCGACAGTGTCCGGTTAGGGCTCTTGTCATGATGCGAAGGTTACCTCTGCTTAGCGCTAGGATTCGGTTGGTATACCGACTATCGAAGGCTTTTATCAGAGATTTTGAATGATCCATGCCCGAGGAGCTTCTCCAGAGCTTATGTGATTCCTCGAGACAGGATCCCAGGAGTGTTCTGTGTGCCAAGCTTTTAGGTATGCCACAGAACGGCTCGGGTCCCAGCTGAGTCCCCTTGGCTCCGGAGCGCGCAAGTTCGTCGGCACACTCATTGCCGTTGATTCCTGCGTGTCCCGGAACCCATCTTAAGAGGACTCTGTTATTCGAGCCTAGAGTGTTCAGTCGTGACAGACAGTCCTCAACTAGCTTGGACGTGATGACCTTCGAGTCCAACGCTAGGAGTGCCGCCTGGCTGTCAGAGTTAATGATTATAGTTTGGTTGGAGTAGCGCTTTTTCAGATTTATATCCGCGCATTCTAGGATGGCGAATATTTCTGCTTGGAAGATAGAGGCGTGATTTCCCAGATTTATGCTTGTGCCAAACCTGGGTCGCTCTCCGTACACTCCACAGCCTACATCCAGTCCCATTTTGGAGCCGTCTGTGTACCAGATTAGGCATCCATCCTTGCAGAGAGGCTGTCTATTTAGCCAATCTTCTCTGGAAGGAAGTTCCACTGTGTAGTGCTTTTCAAACACATGACGTGGAAGCATGGCATCAGTTGTCATGCTCAGAATGGGATGTTCCATAGTTGAGTCTTTTAAAGATCTCAGTTTGTGGGAGAGCCAGTTACCTCCGCCCAGGCAGCTGGCCCTATACATGCTGGTCTTTGCCTCTTTATGTATGTACATGTGCAGAGGAGGAAGGCCCAGCAATGCATTTAGTGCCTGACCGGGGGAGGTGGACATGGCTCCCGTGGCCATAAGACAAGCAGTCCTTTGTAGGCTATTTAGTTTGTTGATAGCGGTAGACTGAAGGGCCTTGTCGTACCATACCATAGAGGCGTATGTGATGATCGGCCTCACGATGGCAGTGTACAGCCAAAGGGCAATCCTGGGGTTAACACCCCAGTTGTTGCCCATGAGTCTGCCGCTGACACCTAGTGCCATCTTTGCTTTATGTAAGACGTTGGCTAGGTGTGTGTTCCACGTCAGTTTTTGGTCGATGGTTACGCCCAAGTACTTTACTTCTGTGGAAAAGGTTATGATTTTACCGTTTAATTTGGGCTTTGCTAGCTTGTCTAGCCGCCGCTTATTGGTAAACGGTATAATCACAGTTTTGTCAGCGTTGACCGAGAGTCCGCTGTTGCTGCACCAGTCGCTGACAGTATTGAGAGCTCGCTGCATGATGCTAGAGATAGTAGACTGGCAGAACCCTCGTACGACGATCACGAGGTCATCTGCATAACCTTGCGCATCGATATTGAGGTCTGCCAGTCTGCACAGGAGCTGGTCCACGGCTAGGGTCCATAGTACAGGTGATAGGACTCCGCCTTGGGGACAACCCCTAGCCGTGATGATCTCAATGTTTGATTGGTGAAGGGATATTTTTGCTCCCCTACGGGTGAGCATGTCCTCGACCCATCTGGTGGTGGTTGGATCGACATTTTTGCTTGTCAACCCATTCACCAGCAGTGATGTGGGGGAGTTATCAAAAGCCCCTTCAATGTCAAGGAATGCACAGAGTGCGATTTCCTTGTCCTCCATAGCTTTCTCCACTCTGTCGATGAGGCTACTAAGCGCCGTCTCAGTGGATTTGCCCTTGCGATAGGCATGTTGGCTATGGTGGATGGGAGACGCAACAAGCGCCACGTCTCTAATGTGTCTGTCTACCACTTTCTCCATTGTTTTAAGAAGAAAGGAAGAAAGGCATATTGGTCTGAAGGACTTCGGCTGGCTGTAGTCCTTCTTTCCTGCCTTGGGTATAAAGACAACTTTGACATTAGTCCATGGTTCTGGCACAGTTCCCCAGGCGAGGCTCGCTCTGAAGATTTTTACCAGATATGGAGTGAGGACGTCGATTCCCCGCTGTAAGAAAACAGGGAGAATTCCATCCTCACCACATGCTTTATTAGTTTTAAGAGAGTTAACGGCCCACCTTACCTGATTCGGTCTTATAATCCGGGCCGCCCTGTTCCAGTCCTCGTTCCGAGGCTTATAGGGGTTGGCAGGAGCCGGTTGGGGTGAGGTTTTGTACCGTGAACCAGGGAAGTGGGTCGAAGCCAGCAACTCTAGGGTTTCACTTTCATTTGTTGTGAAGGTGCCATCTCCTTTCTTCAGGAGACCTATTAGATTAGTGTTGGCTTTGGAGAGCAGTTTGTGGAGTCTAGCGCTTTGAGGGAGACTTTTGACTTCCTCGCAGAGCTTCCTCCAGGATGCTCTTTTAGCCTTCCTAATCTCTATGTTGTATTTCTTCTGCTGGACATAGGCCTCCCCAATGAGCGCCACAGCGCCCTGTCTTCCGCTTGACGCATCCAGCATCTACTCGTACCTGCTTTCGCAGGTCGTCATCCCACTTGGTCGGAGGGCGTTTTACCCTGTAAAACACGTTTGCTCCAGCGGCCGTCGGTTCTTCGCGAGATAAAAACGCTAAAACGCGAATTCTTTAAAATACTCATATGTGTATGACAATTAATAGTGCACCTAACTTACAAGCTAAGAAGTAAGAAGTACTAAGATACGAAGTCGGTTTGTAGAAAAAACTTAGCAAAAAAAAAGACAAATGAAGAAACTACTGGGGCAACAGCTCAGGGTAAAATTACAGTGCAATTTAGGTATGGTATTGGAAAATGAACCTAATAATCTGCGGTTTATGGTGCAATCTAGTTTTAGGTCCAGCAGAGAGTCTTTTCAAGCGAATTTCCACGTAATATTCATTATTTCCGTATTTTACGAGTTTTACAGCATTCGCTCGTTTTATGACACAACACCCTCTGAATAAGTTATTAATAAAAAAGTTAAACCAGTTTCGTTATTTTTATGATCACTAACGTAATCATTTATAAACGCGTGCTAGGTTATTCACTTTTCCCATGTGTGCCACTCATATTGACCGTAGGCATCACACAAAATATTAGTATAAATGCAAATGAAATTTTGCGTTATAGGTAAATCTATGCCTGGAATAAAACCTACTTTTTATCCCCTACATCATATACCATGGGATATAAATAACATTAAAACATTTCCAGAAAAACAACGCCTATGAAGCTGCGGGCAGAAACTGGCTCTTCATAAAACTTGTACAAGGCTCTACTAGGTACTAAAGTCACACAAAAATAACAAAATATGTATAACTACTTTTCATTTATCCATAGTCGAATGAAAAACTCGCACATATTGTAAATAAATAACGAGTAAAAGGTGTTTCTTAATGCCATATTAGGAGAGGATTAAACACAGTTTCGGGAAAATATGTTAAGCAGGATCGCGGCAAATCTCGGTTTACCCTAATTTATTAATACGCAGAGCCTGGCATCATTATGTTTTATGAATAGAGGCGTATATCCAGGTGTGAGCATTTTATGATAATGCCTTGATGCCTCGAATGTGTGTGATCCTTCTGACGATAAATAATGTATTCCTATTCCGTGGCTTGTGAATTAGAAAACCGTAGCAACGAAAATAAATAGGCACGGATAGTCTTTGACAAATATATGAGCTGATTACGAGTATAACAGTTCGTGTTTTCAGATAGACAGACAGATCAATAATTAATTACAAGTAGGTTACATAACTTAGTTAAAAGTGTCTTAAATAAGTCTTAAGGAACTTTTAACTAAGTTAAGTAACCTACTTGTAATTAATTATTGATCTGTCTGCTAGCTTTGTCTTAGCACTTGGTTATAAAATATTTATTGAAGTACCTACGAAATCATTGTCAATGTACAAGTTATTTGGCGCCCGTGGGATTTCGTAGTGTAAATCTATATCTTGTATTTGAATGATAGGTAACTATGAAAGCTATCTAGCCGTGTACCCATGTAGGTACTTCTTGTACCCACCAAAGGTAGAGTAGGTCCTTTCAGCCAACAGTTGGAAAAAATCTGATAAAAAAAAAAAAAAAAAACATATAATTCATAGCAATCTTTGTTTCCCAGGTATGTCACCTCATACAAGGCTCAAGAGAAGATGAAGTCTGGTGAGAGAACCGTCAGGATGTCCATCGTTGATGAGGACAGCGAGTACATGGCTGGCCACGTTGTTGATGGTAAGTCGTGAACAGAATCCAATACTTCCTCATGGTAAATCAGTTGTATCCAAGAACATACTCGTACAATACATTATCTACAATACAATATATCTTTATTGCACCCAATACAAAAATTAATAATAATAAAGGATCTTAATACTAACTAAATCTAGTGGCACAGACGGCGGCCTTATCGCTAACAGCGACATACATACATTGCTGAAGGTACTACATACATACATAGAAAACACTCAGAATAAATACATATAAACAAATATTTGCAGATCGTACAAATTTTACTGTGTCGCAGGCGGACCTCCGCCCACCGCGCCACAAACGTCGATCGTCATTTTTTTATCGAGTACCTTTTGTTTTTGTTTTTACAAAAAATTTGTTTCAGGAATTTAACGACTGCTTCTATCTATTAACTAGTTGCGCCCGCGTGGAAATCTGTTTCAAATAAATTATAAAGCTTCCTCTTGAATCTGTTTATCTATTTAAAAAAACCGCATCAAAATCTGTTTGCGTAGTATTAAAGACCTAAGCATACATAGGAACAGACAGACAGCGGGAAACTACTTTGTTTTATACTATGTAGTGACAATGCTCTTCCTTCTCCCACAGGCCGTAATCTCTACCCTGCCACCGGCTACCTTGTCCTGGTCTGGGAGACTCTCGGTATGATGATGGGAGAACTTTACACCGAAGTCTCTGTGGTCTTCGAGAACGTTCGGTTCCAGCGAGCTACTAATATCCCTAAGGATGGCAACTTGGAGTTTATCATCATGATCCAGAAGGGAAGCGGGAACTTTGAGGTGAATAAACTACCCAATATTTATCGCCCCTTTACCTACAACTTTTTTTTTACACTAACTAACATATTTTATCAGCCTTTATTTCGTGTTGGTCTAAGGTCTACCAATGTTCATATACCGTCGTCGATCTGGTCAACTTAATTAATATTTTGGTTTTTATTGAATCTGTCTATTTTTCTCTTAGCAAATACATCCTTTCCGTGCTCATTCATCATTTTAACTTAATTACAGCATCATCAGTCATTTAATACCTACTTCTGAATAAAGGTCTCTCTCTCTATCTCTTGCTACTCTATAATACTGTTACTAAACTCTGAATTCCTTACCCAGATCGTAGAGAGCGGTGCGTCCATCGTCACTGGTCGTATCTACGCCAAGAAGAACGTAGGCCAAGACTACCGGGTGCTGCCATCTCCGCCTGAGGTCACCGGACCCAACGTCAAGCATCTGCTCACTAAGGACTTCTATAAGGAGCTCAGACTTAGAGGTTACCAGTACAGGTATGGTTTTCGAGTTTGAAATTTTGATCAAAAGCGGAGTTTACTTCTTGGTAGCCTCAGATTTGTTAATCTTGATACAACAGGAATTAGTAAGGATTATCAATCTTACCGTTGATGTCAGTAAATTTGGTACAGATATTCAATAAAGGTTTCGTTATTTTTTGTCATCTTATTTTATCATCCAAATTTAAGAAACGTAACACAATAGAAATATGCGTAAAAACAACAATGAAATCTCGGAGACCGTTAATCGTGACAATCATTATGATGTTATTTTATCGGTTTTTTGTTGTTTTAACACATTGCTACTCTCTACGTCTCTTTAATCTAATCTCTACCAAAAAACAGCTCAGACTGTGTTGTTTGTTATTTTTTATTTCATCATCAACCTTTTCAACAGCGGTCTCTTCCGCGGTGTCCTTGGCTGCAACGTCCAAGGCACCCGCGGCCGCCTACAATGGGTCAACAACTGGGTCACCTACATGGACTGTATGCTCCAAACCAAGATCATCGGCAACGACACACGCGGCCTCTTCGTCCCGACTAGAATTGAGAAGATGTCTATTGACGCCACCATGCATTACAACGCCATCTCCAAGATGAACCCTGATTCTACGAGGAATAGTTTTGAGATCAGGGTTTACCCTGATGTCGATGTTATTCGGTAAGTTTTTGTTAACACCACTTTCTCTCCTTGCTTTTTGTCTCCTCATGACGTTCGCATATTTGAAGAAACAATGACTGATTAAGAAATTCTGTCTTCATTTGATACATTCGTTGGTTATATTTATCTTAAAAACGTTATCTCTCATTATATTGTGAACTTTATACTTACACGGTCTTTTTATTCTAGGGCTGGTGGAGTAGAAATCCGTGGTCTCCACGCTACACCAATCACTAAGAGGATCCCACTGGGAGTGCCAGTGCTTGAGAAGAACGAATTCATGCCTAACTTTGGCAAGAGCAAGATGAGGGTAAGCAGCAACATTTTAACAAGACATTTGATTGATATTTCAGCCCCCAAAGCAGTACGTTTGGCTTACATTTCTTCATGTCTTTTTATACATTTTTATTTCATAACATTAACATTATTGTGCTTGTCTTTCAAAACAGGTCGAAGACATTCTCCGCTCCAACCTCCAACTGGTCCTAGAAAACATCCAAACCTACAAAGTCAAGGCCATCGAGCTAGCCGATGAAGAATACAAGAACAACAGTCTGGAACCTCTCATTGAATTAGTAGGAGACATCTTGGGAGACTTGCCTCTAGTGCAAGCTGAACTACTGCTCATCTCTGAAGAAGCAGTTGAGATGCCTCAGAATATCACTGTTGAGAACAAGAAGTTGACTGGAGAGAGTAATACAGTTATGTTTATTGGGGCTAATCTGCTGGCTAGGCCAGAGGTAAGAGATTTTCAACTTTTTTAGTTCTGAATTGATCACATTGGGTCTAATATTAGAACTGACGGTACAAGCTACATGCAATGGGATGCATGCGAATTGAAATGAATGATAATATATAAATACAGGTCTCATATTTGTGTCACAATTAAGTTTTTTAAATATACTTTATAGTTACAAAATGTATTAAAATGTTATTCTGGGGCTTAACAATCTTATAAACTTTTCATCAGGTGCTAACTCAAGCTGCAGCAACTCTAAGAGACAAGTGCTTCATCATCTCCCGCGAGAAAGAGCGCCCCAACCCGAAGGCACACAGTGACAAATACGACATCATCTGCGTCCACGACACTGGAGTCGAGTACCTAGTTCTCTTCAGAAAGAGGGTTGGTGCCAGACCAGCCAAGTTCGTCAAGATCGTCACTTCAGACCAGAGCTTCGAATGGATAGACAAAGTCAAGGAAGAAATCAAAGAGGGACAGAAGATCGTTCTCTATAACCAAGATGAGCCCTTGAACGGACTGCTTGGTTTAGTCAATTGCTTGAGAAAGGAACCCGGTGGTGAGATTCTGTATGGATTGTTAGTCGCTGATCCGTCAGCGCCTAAGTTCAATCCTGATTTGGAATTTTATGAAGATCAGCTGGATAAGGACTTGGCTATCAATGTTTATCAGGAGGTTAGTAATATTTAAGATTGAAGTAAGCCTAACATTTGTTTCTATATCGCCAACCGTTCTTTACATATCAGCCTCTCAAAACTTGATATAATGCTGACCCTTGAATGTCAATATCTCAGTGAATTTAGGAGATGATTTTGTTCTCCATTACTATTTATTTATGTTGATATCATATTGGTTTCATCCAACTATATCTACGATAGATAAATAGATGGACGATAAATTTATTGCGTCATCAAAACTCCAACACTGCGTCGTGCACATGTCTCATGTTAGGCGGGGCGGGTCCTCTATCCAAACCGAGTGCTTATCGCAGTCTTTATAACATTCACAACAGATTAATTTTGATTTTTCTTTTACTATCGATCTTTGTCTATAAGTCTTGTATCTCTTTCCACTAGGGCCAATGGGGCACCTACCGCCATCTTCTCCTCGGTGACCTTGACACCGTCCGCGCTGACCACGCGTATGTAAACACGCTGACCATTGGAGACCTGTCATCGCTGAGATGGATCGAGGGACCGATCAGGAAGGATCATGTCTTCAAGGACGCTGAAAAAATTCTTGTTCATGTGAGTATATAATGTTCCTCCTGCCTAATTGTAGTGGACTGTATCTTGCTTAGGTAGGGTGCGGGCGAGAAATGAAAGAACTTCTTTACAACTTGAAAGGCGCGGCGCAGGTACAAAGCTTCGGTCCGTTACTTGAGAGAACGCGAGTCCGACTGAAGGTACAAAGCTTCAGTCGTGTTTCTTTATAATTCACAGAATTTTTAAAAAATAATTTAACCCTTTATCGTTCCTCTAGAGCTTATCCAAACTAGGTTTGGTCGTTTTTTATAGATAGGATAGGATTAGATCATTGAATATAAACAATTACCTCTTTATATGCGGATAACGGAGCTGATACACTTTTAGAAACTGTCCAAAACTGTCCCACTGCTGGGCAAAGGCCTCCCTTTTCTCCTTCCACTCCTTGCGATCCAACGCAATAATAAATAGGTACTTGATAATTTATTATTTTGTTGTCCAGGTGTACTGCACAGCTCTTAACTTCCGTGACGTCATGACGGCCACCGGTCGTGTGACAGTGGACGCCGTGGCGCGTGGAAGACTTGCGCAGGAGTGCGTACAAGGGTTCGAGGTCGTCGGCAAGACTCCTGGGTAAGTTTATTTAACTGCAATCTACCCACACTCTACATTCTCATCATCAGCCTATGTTAGTCCACTTCTAAACATAGGCCTCCCCTAATGAGAGCCATAGCGCCCTGTCTTCAGCTCGACGCATCCAGCCCAACATCGTCGTAGGGCGTCCTACACTAAGTTTGCCGAGTCGTGGTCTCCACCCAAGAACACGTTTACCCCAGCGGTGATAGGTTCTTCGCGAGATATGGCCGGCCCACTGCCACTTCAGCTTGTTAGAGCTCCTGTACATTCTACAGCCCTTTAACTGTATTACTGTAGATGAAGGTAGGTCTTTATGGAAATTTCACATGGAAAGATTGTCCAGTGTCATTATATCACGGTCTCCACG
Organism: Eupithecia abbreviata; assembly: GCA_943735965.1. Taxonomy (NCBI): domain Eukaryota; kingdom Metazoa; phylum Arthropoda; class Insecta; order Lepidoptera; family Geometridae; genus Eupithecia; species Eupithecia abbreviata. The sequence continues at coordinate 2,152,767 of OX030995.1, forward strand.
GAAGACCAGCGCTATGGTATCATCTACTCTAGCACATTCTAAGTGGAGACCGAATTTATGAGGTTTTTTATATGAAGGTATGATCCTCGTCTGTATTTTGCCTATTTCAGTAAAATCCCTGAAAGGTCATAAACAAAATCAAATTATTCCCAATACGATAAGTACAAACAAGTATATCAGTTGCGTTTTTATTTGCCTTTCTGATCGTAAAGGCCATTTATCAGGTTTCACATATTGAGTGATTGAGGGGATGGAATCCCGTGAGGTATGATTGGATTTCGAGGTATTTTTGGGAATAAACTTTTGAAGTCGGAGTTTATGTTTTGTTTGTCGACATAAAACATTTTGGATAAGGAACCGAATCTTACCGCGTTAGAGTTTTTTTCAATACTTGAATAACTCTATATACCACATGTACGAATTACAATGTAGGTACTGTTAATTCAATTCAATTTATTAATTTACTAGCGGACCTTCCCGGCTTCGCACAGATTTAGAACGGGTCCCTAACTTTTTGTAAATATAATTTAGCCTATGATCACCGGGAATAGTGTAGCTTCCCAACGGTGAAAGGATTTTTCAAATCGGTTCAGTAGTTTCGGAGCCTATTCATTACAAACAATCAAAAAATCAAACCTTTCCTCTTTATAATATTAATAATTCCATGGGCTATGGGTACCTATTATCTATACTAATATTATAAAGAGGAGAGGTTTGATTTTTTCTTTGTTTGTAATGTATAGGTTCCGAGACTACTGGACCGATTTGAAAAATTATTTCACCGTTGTTTCTACACTATCCTCGGTGAACATAGGCTATATTATATTTTCAAAAAAGTTAGAGATCCGTACTAAAACCGTGCGAAGCCGGGAAGGTCCGCTAGTTTCGTAGTAAAGCGTTACTCAAGCATTAATCGATGATTAGCTAGCTTTCATAATATGGACCTTTAATGTAGGACTTAGGTGAACAATAAATTAAACTTACGGCCTGAAAAACAGAATACCTTGAACAGCACAAAATAAAATAAGATATAGATGATTTGAAATTCATTAAAATGCAATACAAAAGCCTAATTTATACGAGTGCAAAGCGTGTATAAAAGATTTTTTCAATGGCTTTGTGATTTGTATAATTGGCTCTGTTGTGCCTAATTATACGAGTACAAGGCGTGTATTAAAGATTTTTTTCAATGGCTTTGTGATTTGTATAATTGGCTCTTTTGTGCCTAATTATACGAGTGCAAGGCGTGTTTTAAAAAAAATCTCAATGGCTTTGTGATTTGTATAATGGGCTCTATTGTGCCTAATTATACGAGTACAAGGCGTGTATTAAAGATTTTTTTCAATCTTATTATCGATTTTTTCAATCTATTACTAAGTAGTATTTCCTTTATCAAGAATAATAATTTATAACCTTTTGTATCACCCTGTTGAACCAACACCTTGTTTGTCCCACAGCGGAGCCCGAGTCATGGGTATGATCAGGAATGGCGGCATGGCGAACGTGGTGGAAGGCGACAAGGCGCTGCTCTGGGCCATCCCTGACGAGTGGAGCTTCGAAGAGGCGGCTACCGTACCAGTTGCATATGGAACTGTTTACTACGCTATGGTAAGATCAATGAGAAAGTTTGGATGGGTGTATGGATCGATTTTTGTTACTTTTTCACGCTAAAACTATTGAATGGACTGGGCTGAAATGTTGCATAGACGTTACCCTCAGCTAATGATTTTTTTCCTATAAATCCGTTCCCATTGGATAGAAATAACCTTTGTAACGTGTCCATTATAAAGAAAAACGCGAGCTGAAATAGAAATAGAAAATGTTTATTTGTGTTACATATAAAATAATACAACTTAAGAACTAATAATAATAAAGATTAGGAACGAGTAAAATAATTAAAATACGAGAACACAGAAAGGCTACCGGCTCAGCATTAAATGCTACATTGACATAAGCCAGTGCAGCGCTGGTTTTCAGCGGCGCCAGGGTGCTGAGTGCAGCACACAACACAAATCACTAATTTGAAACTAATTTTTATTTGTATAGAAGGGACCAAAACATTCCCATCGTTCGTATTCAGATTCTTTATTGGAAACATCGTTTCAGGTCTTGGTTGTGGTACATTCATAGGTTCATCCTACTTACTCGTAATATGTAGGTAAGTTGTAATATTACATATTACACTTATTAATTAAAATTCATACAGTAAATAATAATAACAATACAAGTAGCCAATGCCGATGAAACCTTCGTAATAGTTTAAAATTACACAGGGCCTTGCTTGGTAATAGGCTTAATTTAATACGACGACGTGTTGAATCGATGCAGCGTCATATAACAAAGCCAACAGTGCCGATTACCAAAGTTTGTCGCAGATCAGAGGTGCGCCCAGCACAAGGATTTGCATTAAAATATGGGCTATAGGCAGTTGTCTCTCCGCCGGCGAGAAAACGACTAACCATCGGCTATTTTCTCGCTCAAGAAACGTACAGTTAGATATACATTCCGTGTAAACAAAAGAGATGCATATACGAATAGTTGATCACTGACTGTTCACACTGCCGGCGAGGACTCGCTTCACTAGTTTGTCGCTGGGCGGCAAGAGCCAGGAAAATAACACTCGCTCAGCGATCAGAAAACGCCGAGAGAGCAACCAGCGGTCATTCCTCTACAATGCGGACTGTCGTATGGCCGCCGCGAGCGAGTGATGCGAGTAATCGCTCGTCTAACTCGCACATTCGCTTATAGCCGAGCTACACAACTATCGGAACTACGTACTCGCTCCCCACTTCACGCCGACTCGTTTCTACATTCTAGCTCTGCTCGCTACTCTTTCACCGTTCCCGGTGAGACAACTGCCTTAGCTCGTAACTTTAGATGCATTTTATATTGACGGCGGCGACAAACAGTTCGCGGGCGTTTTGCTTTTGCACTCGTTTTAAGCGTCTGGGAAGCCATTTTGTCACTGTAAAATGTATGCAAAGATGACGATTTATAGACCATATTTTAATGCACATCTTTGTTGTATGGTAGCAGCGTAGAATTAATGTGTGTTGAGCTTTAAACTGTGTTCTAGAATCCATCGATCCAACTCTTAAGTTAAATTGTAACCCTACAAAAATAACCAAACTACCCTACTATGTAATGTGTCGTATTATGCGTTATGTTTGGTGTCAAATAAATGTATTTTCTTTCTTTCTCTACTAAAGGAATCTATGGCAAAGCGAAACGAGCTTATTCTATACTAGCTGCGCCCCGCGGCTTCGCCCGTGTTGAAATCTATGTGTCAAATCTATATATATAAAAGAAAGTCGTGTTTGTTACAACACTTATAACTCGAGAACGGCTGGACCGATTTAGCTGAAAATTGGTGGAGAGGTAGCTTAGAACCAGGAGTCTACACGATACTTTTTATCATTTAAACAATTTGACACATAGATTTCCACGGGGGCGAAGCCGCGGGGAGCAGCTAGTATTTTATAAACCTTCCTCTTGAATCACTCTACGAGATATGTATCTAAACAAAACCGCATCAAAATCCGTTACGTAGTTTTAAAGACCTAAGCATACATAGGGACAGACAGCGGGAAGCAACTTTGTTTTAAACAATGTAGTGATGAGTCTTTTCTCATTTAACCAGGTAATGGTCGGTCAAATGCAACGCGGTGAGTCCATTCTCATCCACGCTGGGTCGGGCGGCGTGGGACAAGCAGCCATCAACGTGGCTCTGCACTACGGATGCGAAGTCTTCACCACCGTTGGAACTGCTGAGAAGCGGGCCTTCATCAAGAAGCTGTTCCCGCAACTAAAGGGTAACTTCAAAAGGACTAGATTTCATAACGACTATAAAAGCAAAACGACTTAGTTTCATAAGGTCTTGGTAACTAAATGTCTAATTGTGCAAACGTCTTAAGGGTCCGGCGACCCTCGCTTGTAAAAATCGCTCCGAATATCGCTGTCCCTGTTTAACCCCTGCGCCGCGCCCCATGCGTGCGCGATAGCAATATTAGCCGTACAAAATTTGGTTTGTTCCGTAATACCAAAAATTATGACTGAAAACTGTTTGAATTCTTCACAAAGTATTGTTATTCTGTAATTAGACAATATAAGCTATGTTCCTTAATAAACAAAACGTAAGATATTGTTGTTTTTAATACGAAACAAATAGCAAGAAAACTTGTCCATTTTCGCATAAAAATGTGCAAAATGCGATTGGCTTTCATTTAATTTTAGTTGAGTATTTTGAAAAACAAAAACTATTTAGGAACCTAGATAAATACTATTCTAATAAAAAATAAGACAATATTATAGTGGAAATATGCTTGAATTGGAAATAATTTTGGTATTACGTTTGTATGAAGAATTCGTCCCTCCGGAGGCCTCTTAATAGTGAAATGTGATTTTGAGATTGGGCTTGTTCCAAAAACTTTTTTTTGTATAACTAAAATATCAGAACGTCTCAGTAGCAAAACGGACACGTATTCAGAACGTACTGATATTCAATGTTTTATTGCTTACAATGTGTACAAATAGGTCTTAAAAAAAAAAAACAAAAGACCAACATACACCCTACAAGGGCACGGCTATGTATTCAGTCACACAAGACATTACATGTCCTTTCTTTTCTTAGGCACTACCGCTTGGCACTACCAATAGTGTGAAGGGGAATTTTACTTTCCCTTGACACTACTGGTAATGCTACGGGCAAAAGTACATTTCCAGTGACGCTACACTGACGCCAGTAGTTTCACGGGAATTATAATTTCCTGTGGCACGAGTGCGCTATCTATAAGGGCTATATTAAACCTTTATAATTCTAAGCCTTCTTCTACGGCTGTGAACTTTATTTTTTTTCATGAAATTATTACAGACAGTCACATCGGCAACTCTCGTGATGCTTCCTTCGAGGATATGATCAGGAAGGAGACCAGGGGAAAAGGTGTGGATCTGGTCCTGAACTCTCTGTCTGACGAGAAACTACAAGTGAGTCTTTAATTATCAATTCCTCCTACGATCACCTACTAGATAAATACTCTCTTTCTACACTAAAACAGAGAAGACTGCTCCTTGATCAACTTATGTTATATAACATCTGTCATAACAAGTTCGACTTCAATGGTTTAGTTAACCAAATTTATATACATGTACCATACTGTTCTCGCCCAATTAGAGAGACTCGTAAGCATGCGTTATTCGCTACCACTCCTTGCAAAACGAACGCAGGTGTGCGTGCTCCACTGCATAGAATGACTACGGCATATAATAAGTACTTCTCTGAAACAGATCCATTTGCTCCTTCACCAGCTTTGTATAAGACAGCCATCAACCTGATATTGTCAACTGATACTATTTTCGATTGTACTTAACTCTTCATGTGAATTAAATTGTTGCAAATGCTCACTAACACCACCCCTTGTACAAGTAATAAGTGGATAACGGGGCTGGTTCACTTCTAGAATTACGTTTATTTAAGTTTATAGTTAATTTTTAAGTGATATTGTTTTTTATCCCTAAGAAAGAAAAATAATAAAATAAAAATTTTATATACCAGATATCAAAAAACTTAAAAGTCTTTGGGCTTACAAAATAAACTCGTAAACAAGTCAAATGATATACCATAAATGATTTATCAGATGAGAAATAAAGTTTTTTCGATTTTCTCTTTACTTAATTTTTTTGTTTACTATTGAAAGTAGTGAAAAAGAAACCACTAGTTCATTCCTCTATCATATATCTTTTATACCTACGTCGAATCAACACATTCTCATTTCACGCCTTTATTTATGATTAGGCGCACTAGATTTTAGTTTTATCCTACTAATAAAGGCACACCTGAAAAGCACCGTTGCAGGACACCACAAAAATGTACATTCAAATATAGGCTTTATTCGTAACATTTTGATTTATTTTGTATTGATGGCATCAGATGATAAATAGCTCGCGGACCACTCGTTTGAAGTTTGTGGGAAGCCATTTTGTTACTATTTATATTTATATTTTATTTATTTGGCACACAAAACAGAATACAATCAAATATAATACAACTAGAAACACACAATAATTAAAACTAGACTGTCTCCCTAAATATGTATACCCAGCATGATTAAAGAGCAGTTTATGTGAAGTAAATACAAAATGAATTTAAAAGTAAATAATAATTAAAGAGAAAAAAAATCACATAAAAATATGTAAGCATGCATTATTTTTTAATTACAATATTTAATTTCTTTTTTTATTCATTTTAAACAATAAATTTGATTAGGGCTAGGAAATATATATATATTAATAATAAAGGGAAAATTACAGAAAATTAAGACCACTCTCAGTCACTCTCCTTAATGAGAATGGTTTCAACGCTAACTAACGTAACTGTAAAATGTAACAAAATATAACGAGAGCACATTTTTGTGCTGGGTGGTATTGGGTTACAGTGCGCAGTTTTAAAAGACTTTTCACATTTCATACATCAAGGCACTTCACATGCATACAATGCATAGTTCTGCTGTTATCATACCTGCAATTCCTTAAATATACCCCATATCTTTTAGCGGACCGTCCCGGCTTCGCACGGGTATTAGAACCTTTGGCTACATTATTGGAGTTTTAGTTTCTAATTTATTTGAAAATATAATATAGCCTATGTTCACCGGGGATAGTGTAGCTTTCCAAAGGTGATAGAATTTTTCAAATCGGTCCAGTAGTTTCGGAGCCTTTTCGTTACAAACATACAAACAAACAAAAATCAAACCTTTCCTCTTTATAATATTAGTATAGATAATTCTTGAACTAATAGTTCACCCAAATTCGTCTGAAGTGTAAAGTACTCGTAGGTCGCGAGGTACCTTGAAATGACAGTTCATTTCCTAACTTATTTATTTAGATTGAGATATTAACATCATTACAGGAATGTTTGTTTACTTGTATGTAATTTTCGAAATTAGGTTCGAGTGAAGGGATTTTTGAGTCAGGTTTGAGTAGAGGTAAAATTGTGGTCAAAGTACGACTAAAGATATGGGGGTTAGAATCGTGGTGTAAATCGCACCCACAACCTTCTGCGTCGTAAGTGGACCTTTGCCTACTGTGCCACTGAGAGCGTCTACTTTTGTATTTTTTTCTTTTTTTGTCCTACTGATATTATAAACGCGAATGTTTGTATGTGTGGATGTTTGTTACTCTTTCACGCAAAAACTACTGAACGGATCGGGTGGAAATTTTGCATACTGGTAGTTCCAGGCCCGGAATGAAACACAGGTTACTTTATATCTCATATAACTGTTCCCATAGTATAGAAATAACCTTAAAACGATTCCATAGAAACAACGCGTATAAACCCGCGGGCAGAAACTAGTTTTACATAAATATAAAGGTAAAGGTATTTTAACGGTAAAGGTAGGTATTTCAGTATTTGATGTATTTTCTTGTTTTAGGCGTCAGTGAGATGTCTCGGCTACCGCGGCCGGTTCCTCGAGATCGGCAAGTTCGACATCAGCAACAACACTCCTATCGGCATGTACTTCTTCTTGAAGGAGACCTCCTTCCACGGGATTATGTTGGATTACATCTTCGACCAGAGCTTTGCCTTCAGGAAGGTGAGTCATTTGTTTGGCCATTGGTGTAGGAACACATATTAGTAATACAAAAGAACGTTTCAATCAAATAATAGAAATAACTAAGAAAATTACATTCAAAGATGAAACAAATCAGAACTAGGTTTATCTGTGTTATACATACAACTATAAATTCACTTATTTTAAATTTTTCTTTTACACACTTTGTTTGCATAGCTTTTAATGACTTACATTCTTATTCACTTACTTACTTACGTTTTATATTCAGCATTAAGATAACTTTTGTAAGTTTTTACCTTTTTGGCCGGCAGAATGTACGGAATACCACACGATAGGTAAAGTGGATAAACTGGGTCATATAGCTCAGTGGATTCACCTACCCACACATGTATAAATGCTTACATTTTATTGTAAAGTATTACTTATTTGTAGTGAGTAGGTGTATCTGCTGAGCTATATAAGTAAAAGTAAAGTAAAAAATCATTTATTTCTTTAGGCTTACAAAATAAGCACTTAGACAAGTCATATTTTATATATAAATTATTATCAAATAAAATTATGTTACTGTTCACTTCAATTTTTTGTCCACTAGTGGAAGAAAAATTAATAAATATGACCTAGTTTATCGACTTTACCTATCGTGCGGTATTCCGTACATGTTAGGATGTCCCTTTCCTATAGTGGACCTTTGTATCATGTGCTGCTGTGTCAGATAAATGTGTCTATCCTATCTATCTTTATCTATCTAGTTATCTCAGTTGTTTCAATTGTAAATATGTACTATAGTTTGACCGAAACCGCTGTACCGCTCCTTAGGAAAGTGCGGCGAGGTGGGGGGCGAGGAAACAAGAGCAAGAGTACGCGTTGACGGCAGACTGATGGATCGGAGCGGCCGATATTTCCCCCCCCGTCTCGCCGCTCGCATACCTCGGGCGCGGTACAGCGGTTTCGGTCAAACTATAGTTCTAACTTGTTTCTATTATTTGATTGTAATTGTCTTTGTTATGGAATGAATATGAGAGTGAAGCTGGCAAGTGAGCATTGTATGATCAACATAATTTAGATTCATACATACTGTAAAAACTTCGCATCGGATAATTTGTTCGAATGAACTCACAAAACTGAGATTTAATGATTTTCCATATAAAACAGCCCGGGTTACGTGTTGTGCATAAAATAATAATAGAAATGACAGTAATATTCACTTTGGTTAACAGAATTTCAATACAAATTATTAACGCATATCATATTTTGTATTCGAGTCTATTTACCTACCGAAAACAGGCATTGTATGTACAATAAAACTTTGAAACTATCATGGTTATTAACACTAAAGTCATTTAAAACGGGATATTTACCATGATTTGATTTTTGAGTTATCCAATATTTCGGCACAGTTTCATGCGCCATGATCACGGAATAACTCAAAAATCAAATCATGCTAAATATCCCGTTTTAAATGACTTTAGTATTGTATGTACATATATATTGCAATTCGCGGTTTGACTATTGAATTGGCAGCCACTTTATTTTCATTTTAACGGGTTTCCACGCTGTGCTTTGCGCACAGCACAGCATATATTTTTAATAAAATTATAATTTGTTCTTTTAACATTAGATTGACTAAGAAATTAAATATTGTCCCAAATGCTTCGCCGCTTGGAAATCTGTGTCAAATAGTTTTCCATATTTTAAAACCTTCCCTTTGAATCACTCTATCTATAAAAAAACTGCATTAAAATCTGTTGCGTAGTTTTAAAGATCTAAGCATACATAGGGACAATCCCTCCAACCTTCCCATGGTCCTGCCAACCTTGCGGTTATACGGACCGAAACTGTGAGAAAGGAGTCACTCGGGTGACCCCAGACTCTACAAATCCTACGCTCTTTGTCCCGAACACTCTCCCCCTTCTGGGGCATGCCACATCACATCACAGACTTCATTGCCGGGCTGCTCCACCCCAGCTCGGTGCTGCTCTGTGCCCCCCCCCATCCCTGGTCGAAAACGTGCACTCCTCAACGCGCCGTGTCTTGTGCCATATTTTTGCAAACCTTTTGAATTTTTTTTTCGTGCTGATACATAGGGACAGAAGGCGGGAAGCAACTTTGTTTTATACTATGTAGTGTAGTATAAAACAAAGTCGTGGTATCTACTACTAGTAGTAGTATTCTCTGCCATAGTAGTGTTTTAGTTCTAATATATCCTATTCTATGACACAGAAGTTGCAAGACCTCCTCCTGAACGGTATCGAGAGCGGCGCCGTCCGTCCTCTGACTTATTGCACCTTCGCTAACAATGAGGTGGAGACGGCTTTCCGTTATATGGCGGCAGGAAAACATATCGGCAAGGTAAGCTGTTCAAAGTCTATCATCATCATCATCAGCCTATAGTAGTTCACTGCTGAGAAAGACCCATAGGTCTCCCCTAATGAGCTGGACATATCCATAGCGCCTTCAAAGTTTTTAATCCATTTAAAATATGTGTAGCAAAAAAAATTTAATTATTGCACAGAATAAAATCGACGAGGAATATGTATATGTACTTAACACTTTGACTGCTGAAATCACACGGTATGTGTTTTCTACAAGTGACTAATATGCGTAAATCCACACTAGCGCAGCGGCTGAGAAAATACAGATCTGTGTGACTCAGCACAGCCGTAATATTTTTCGAACGAAACGCATGTGCGGCGCAACACAACCGCTGTGTAGAGCGGCAGCACGAATTTTTTAGGTAAAAAAAAAGATCGCAGTCGTCGAAAAAAAACCGCAGTCAAAGTGTTAAATAATTCGTTCTATTCTTTTCTATTCATCATATACAGGGTTTTTTTTTTGCGGAGTTTATACTTTTACTATGGGGCTGCAGTGAGTCAGTTAAGCTGAAACTCTTCTAGTACGTCGCCCACAATGTGTTTGGATAAAATATGGATTTTCTTCACATAACTAATTAGAGTAGTAATTAGGGGTGTAAGGGGGCCCAAATCCCATCTTTCGGACCCCAAGCCAACCTGTACCTGCACGTGGTGCACCCTGCTGGCAAACAGACGAGGCTCTGGCGAAAAAAAACCCACCAACCCGCATTGGACCAGCGTGGTGGGTCACGGTCCAAACCCCCCAAATATGACAAGTCACACTCAACCCAGGCCCCAAGTGCCCGGCGACTCCAGCGGCTGTCCTGGTGTTGACGGGTGCCATGCCAGCCCTGGGGTCAGGGGTGCGAAGAATCTCCGGGCGAACCACCGTCAAACGACCCCAGCTATTACTTTAAAGGACACCGATTCGCTTAATATCCTAACTTATAACGTTAGAACTCTTTCAAATGATGACCGCCTACTAGAACTTGAAAACGCCCTTCAGGATATCAAGTGGGACGTAGTTGGCTTAGCAGAAGTCAGAAGAGTGGGTGAAGTAACCGAAGAACGCGACAATGATGTGTTTTACCACTTTGGAGAAACCAAAGGGCTCTATGGAGTAGGATTCCTGGTGGCAAAGAAGTGGAAAAATAATATAATGGAGTTCAGAGGCTACTCCGAACGTATTGCAGTACTGAAACTTCGCATCACAGCAAAGACCACACTAACGCTAATACAAGCGTACGCACCTACATCTGCTCATTCAGACGAAGACGTAGAAAGCCTTTACGACCTTCTCAACACAGCGTGCGAAGAAAACCGGAGTACTTGGAATATTGTCCTTGGTGATTTCAACGCCAAAGTGGGAACAAGGCAAGCGATGGATAACAACTCCATAGTCGGTCGATTTGGCCTAGGCCACCGAAACGACCGTGGCACCAGACTTATGCAATTTGCATTCGGTCAGACTATGGCCATTGCCAACACTTTCTTCGACAAAAAGCCGCAAAGACGGTGGACGTGGATTTCTCCTAATAGTTTGATTAAAAACGAAATCGACTATTTCATATCTTCCGAACTAAAAATAATAAAAGATATCCAAGTAATAAATAAAATAAATTTCAGCTCCGATCACAGACCAGTCCGCGCTAAAATTAAGTTTAACTTCAAAATCCAACGCTTCCACCAGTTCGGTAGCAAAATCAAACGCCACTCTAAATTTACTCTTTTAAAAAATTCCGAAGAATATAACCTAGAACTATCGAATCAGTTTTCAGCACTAAACATTTGTGAAATTAAAGAACCTGAGAAACAGTATGAAGCAATATTAAAAGCTATTGAATCAGGCAGCAAGAAAATCAAAACGACAATAAATAGTAAAACTAAACTCTCTAAAGAAACTAAAGATTTGATAACAAACAGAGAAAAAATGGAAAGAGGCACTAGATATTATTACAAATTTGATAGATTGGTGAAACGGAGTATTAGAAACGACATTAGAACTTTTAATTCACATCTGATTCAAATTGCAATTGAGAAGCACACCTCTTTAAGGGCGGCTAAACATGGAATTTCCCATGGAAAGCGCTGGATAAACTGCTTACAAGATGAAGATGGCAAAAAATTTAACAGTCGAGAAAAAATAATGGACATTTGCACAAAATACTACAAAACCCTTTACTCAGACGATTCTAAAGAAAAACAAGAAATCGAATACAGCCGATCTGAGACACCATATTTCACAGGAAAAGAGGTTCATGACGCAATAAAAACCATGAAGTACGATAGGAGTCCTGGACAAGATGGTATTACGACAGAATCTCTGAAAATAGGAATAAACACAATACCTCACATCACAAATCTCTTTAATTCAATCTTAGATACAGGTCAGATCCCGAAACAGATGTGCCATTCAAACATTGTCCTCCTTCACAAGAAGGGAGACAAAACGAATATTGGCAATTACAGACCCATCAGCCTAGTGTCACATCTGTATAAAGCCTTCATCAAAGTCATTCAAAGTCGCATAGGAGATATACTCGACCAACATCAACCACCAGAACAAGCCGGCTTTCGTCCCAGTTTCTCGACCACTGACCACCTACATACGCTCAACCAGATCATCGAAAAATATAACGAATTCCACAAACCCCTTTACATAGCCTTTGTTGATTATGCAAAAGCATTCGATAGCGTAAAACACTCTGCAATATTCTCAGCTCTTAAAACCCAAAACATTCAACAGACTTATATAGACCTTATTAGAATCATATACAATTCCAGCACTGCAAATATTAAATTGAGCTCTTCAGGCCCATCCTTCATGATACAAAAAGGAGTAAAGCAAGGTGACCCACTTTCACCAATCCTCTTTACGGCCACTCTCGAGGAGGTATTTAAGAAGCTAGGCGACTCATGGGCCACAAAAGGCATAGACGTCAATGGAAAGCGCCTAACCAACCTGCGTTTTGCGGACGATATTGCCCTCTTTGCCTCCACACCACAAGAACTCCAAACAATGCTGCAAGATCTGAGCACAGCAAGTCTTGAGGTTGGACTTCAGATGAACAGAACTAAGACACAGATCATGTCTAATAGCACGAGACGTAGGGTCTCGGTAGATGGGCAGGTTATAGAGTACGTCGACGAGTACATTTACTTGGGCCAGCTAGCTAGCTTCGATAACAGGCAGGACAAAGAGATCGGTCGTAGAATCGACAACGCCTGGAAGAGCTACTGGTCCTTGAAAGAGCACATGATGGGGAAACTTCCTGTGACACTGAAGCGCAAACTCGTCGATATGTGCATCTTGCCCGTCCTAACCTACGGTGCGCAGACATGGTCGCTGACTGAAGTACAAAAATCCAAGCTCAAGATCTGCCAGAGGGCAATGGAGCGTAGTATCTTGGGCTTCCGGCGAATCGATCGCGTTAGGAATACGATGCTACGCTCTTTGACAGGTATTGTCGATGTGGGAGTTAAGACCGCCACACTGAAATGGAAGTGGGCGGGGCACATTCGCCGAATGCACCCCGAGAGGTGGGCTAATGCTGCAACACCCTGGGTCCCGGAAGGAAGCCGCGGGCGAGGTCGGCCAAGAAAGCGCTGGCGAGACGACCTTAACGCCTTCCTCGGAGATTGGTGGGAGATCGCACATGACCGCACTGAGTGGAAAGATTTGGGGGAGGCCTTTGCCCAGCAGTGGGACGAAACAGGCTAAATAAAAAAAAAAAAAAAAAAAAAAACTAATTAGAAATCTATATTGTCTGGCACATCCAGAGAATGCAAAACGAGAGATGGTCCAAAGCTATAATGAATTGGTACCCAATAAACAAGAAACGAAGAAAAGGAAGACCTGTAAAACGATGGGACGATGACATCGTAAAAATAGCAGGGAAGACATGGAGTAGAGTAGCTAGAGATCGAGGAAGATGGAAAGAGCTGGAGGAGGCTTTCACCGCTGAAAGCGGTACTCAACTCACATATGTATAGACAGAGATAATATATAGATTAGTATTTAAGTTAAGTGTGAGAAATAAAAGCTGTTTTATTTATTTTTATTATTAATGTCAGGTCATCATCAAGATCCAAGACGAGGAGCGCAGCAACCGGCCAATCAAACCAACTCATTGTCCCATTGATGCAGTGCCCAGGTAAGCAGTCATTTTCTCAAACATTTAATTTATTTATTTTATTATATTTTAATTTATTTATTTTTTTCCCGTGTCCTCCGAGCGTCAGAAAATCTGGTTTTGAATATGCCACCTCATAAAACCAGTTTCTACGACAAATCCTTCTCCATCCAGGCCATAAGGTTGTGGAATGCACTACCAGAGTCCATTAGAAAAACTATATCCTTGCCTGTTTTTAAAGCTCACGTCAAGGAGTTTTTCCTGCCAAAAGAATGAATATTGGTACTTACTATTTATTTATTTATGTATTTAAGTAGTGTATTATTTATTTTGGAATTTGTAATATTTATTATTTGTTTTTTAGTATTCTTATTTAGATAACATATGGTACACCCCCTGCCTTTTCTTAAATTCATATAATTCTTTCCATCCAAAGGTTGCCTGGAAGAGATCGCTTCTAAGCGATAAGGCCGCCCATTGTACCTGTCGCATATAATGTATTTTTGTAATGTTTAATTTGATTATGGTGTACAATAAAGAATTTTTGTATTGTATTGTATTGTATTGTATTTATTTGTTCGTTCCATCATCAGCCCGTATACGTCCACCGCTGAAAATAGGACTCCCCAAAATGATGCCACGAATGTGCGTGACAAATGGAGAAACTCAATATCACGCCAACTGATTTCGACTAATGAAACTATTATTTATATTATTTTATTTTGAGCCATTATTGTCCCACTGCTGGGCAAAGGCCTCCCTTTTCTCCTTCCACTCCTCGCGATCCAACGCTGCAACAGGCCATGATGGAAGATCTGCCTCGAGCTCGTCGCGCCATCTCATCCTGGGCCTTCCACGTCGCCTCTTAGCGTTGGGTGGAAACTAATAATGAAACTTAGTTTTCATTATTTAGGAATTTGATGTCGGTTTATAGTTTTTTAGACGACCGATGTGGCACGGTGGGTGAAGGTCCGCTTGCGACGCAGGAGGTTGCGGGTTCGATTCCCGCCTCGGAACAATTGTGTGTACGAACTGCAGATATTTGTTCCGGGTGTTCTGGTCGTTTTCTATATAAAATAAAAAATATCTATCTATGTAATGCATTGTATTTTGTATATCAGTTATCTAGTACCCATAAATAACACAAGCTCTGCTTACCATGGGGCTAGATAATGCTATGTGGATTGGCCAGCATTATTTATTTATTTATTTTAAATCACGCCAGATTATGTGTGTATATAAAGTTTTATCTTCCTGTGACACTATTACATTTAAAAATGTAATTGCTCAAAATCCTATATTTTTAATTCTCAGGTACATCTGCCATGAAGAGCACACATACGTCATTGTTGGTGGACTTGGTGGGTTCGGCTTGGAGCTCGCTGATTGGCTGATCATGCGCGGAGCTAGGAAGCTACTGCTCACCTCCCGCCGTGGTATCACCAATGGATACCAGTCTTCTAGGCTCAGGTGAGTTCATTATCTGTTTTTGTCTGTCTTTTTGACATATTTTTCGTAACTTATGAAAAAAAGTTTGTTTGGTTTATCTATTGTCAATTTTCATATAAGCTTAACAAATTGTATTCGCTCTCCGTCAATTTTCATATAAGATCAACAAATTGTATTCGCTCTCCGTCAATTTTCATATAAGATCAACAAATTGTATTCGCTCTCTGTCAATTTTCATATAAGCTTAACAAATTGTATTCGCTCTCCGTCAATTTTCATATAAGATCAACAAATTGTATTCGCTCTCTGTCAATTTTCATATAAGCTTAACAAATTGTATTCGCTCTCCGTCAATTTTCATATAAGCTTAACAAATTGTATTCGCTCTCCGTCAATTTTCATATAAGATCAACAAATTGTATTCGCTCTCTGTCAATTTTCATATAAGCTTAACAAATTGTATTCGCTCTCCGTCAATTTTCATATAAGATCAACAAATTGTATTCGCTCTCTGTCAATTTTCATATAAGCTTAACAAATTGTATTCGCTCTCCGTCAATTTTCATATAAGCTTAACAAATTGTATTCGCTCTCTGTCAATTTTCATATAAGATCAACAAATTGTATTCGCTCTCTGTCAATTTTCATATAAGCTTAACAAATTGTATTCGCTCTCCGTCAATTTTCATATAAGATCAACAAATTGTATTCGCTCTCTGTCAATTTTCATATAAGCTTAACAAATTGTATTCGCTCTCCGTCAATTTTCATATAAGCTTAACAAATTGTATTCGCTCTCCGTCAATTTTCATATAAGCTTAACAAATTGTATTCGCTCTCCGTCAATTTTCATATAAGATCAACAAATTGTATTCGCTCTCTGTCAATTTTCATATAAGCTTAACAAATTGTATTCGCTCTCCGTCAATTTTCATATAAGCTTAACAAATTGTATTCGCTCTCCGTCAATTTTCATATAAGATCAACAAATTGTATTCGCTCTCTGTCAATTTTCATATAAGCTTAACAAATTGTATTCGCTCTCCGTCAATTTTCATATAAGCTTAACAAATTGTATTCGCTCTCTGTCAATTTTCATATAAGCTTAACAAATTGTATTCGCTCCCTCCTATGGCTCAGTGACGCGAATATTTAAGTGGAATAATTTTATTTATTATATAATATAATTAAGTGTATCACACCCTCTAATAAGAGAAGACCTTATTTTGTCCTGTGCAGTTTTTCAAATTCAGTCCCAATTGTTGTGTATAATAATTATTTTATTTAAATTAACAATCGTTATGGATAATGATGGGTGTTTTGTCTCATCTAAGAATTCTACACTTAATTTTTATTGTGCATTTTATAAAATTATCTTGCGTAAGCTTATTTTTGTAGTTTCATTGCCTTTTCTCATACGATAAAACTTTTGAAATTATCATGGTCATTAACACAAACGTCATTCATAAAAAAAAATCATATCATGGTATCTAAATATCCCGTTTTAACTGACTTTTGTGTTTTCTCATACGATTAGAAAATAGACCCTATGACATTAATGGTTTATCCTTTATTTTTGACTCCTTTCATCATCAACAGGGCCTGGACAGCCTACGGCGCTAAGATCGAGATCTCCACCCACGACATCACGACCGAAGCCGGCTGCGAGGCCATGCTCAAACAGGCCAACGCGTTAGGCATTGTCGATGCCATCTTCAACTTGGCCGTCGTCCTGAAGGACTCCATCTTCCAGAACCAAACCGCTGATACGTTTAAGACCTCGTATGGTCCTAAGGCTTTGGCTACTATGCATTTGGATAAGCTTTCCAAGAAGATGTGTCCCACGCTAAGGTAAAGATTTATTCATATCATTAACTTGTAATAACAGGCCGAAGTTATCGACATAGCTCTGGGAATTAGCAAGCTGAAGTGGCAGTGGGCCGGCCATATCTCGTGAAGAACCGACGGCCGCTGGGGTAAACGTATTCTTGAGTGGAGACCACGACTCGGTAAACGTAGTGTAGGACGCCCTCCGACCAGGTGGGACGACATGCGAAAGACTTCAGGTACTCGTAGATGCTGGATGCGTTAAGCATTGCATTGCGGGAGGCCTATGTCCAGTAGTGGACTAATATAGGCTGATGATGATGATGATGAACAGGCCGAAACCTCCTGCAGTATTTTTTTTTCTAAGGTTTTTGCTAATATAGTGCGTGGGTTTTTTTTTGGGACATTGTCACACATTAAATTTTTTTAGAAGATTATAATCTGTTCGTTTACAATAACTACCTGCACTCTATGGAGTTTTCTGAAATAATGTCCTCATTCAGATTTATACAAAAACTCTCAGATAAAAAATATTGTATGTAGACTCGAGGTGTGTATTTTCAGTAAACTGCATTTTCTATCAAAACGTAATAGCCCTGGATTTTTAAAACTCTTTGATAACACTTTTCTTACTATAAAGTAAGAAAAGTGTAATAAGTACGAATAACACTAGTAAGTAGGAATAACACTTTTCTTACTATAAAGTAAGAAAAGTGTAATAAGTACGAATAACACTAGTAAGTAAGAATAATACTTTTCTCACTACACAGTAAGAAAAGTGTTGTAAAGTTAGTTGTAAATAACTATAAAGTTACTTACAACAAATATCTTATTTGAACAGGGACTTCGTAGTATTTTCATCTGTGTCATGCGGTCGTGGTAACGCCGGCCAGACCAACTACGGCCTGTCCAACTCCGTGATGGAGAGGATCTGCGAGTGGAGGAAACAGCTGGGACTGCCAGCCCTGGCGGTTCAGTGGGGCGCTGTTGGTGACGTAAGTACTGTTATAGAACTCCTTTCTGATGACCACTTAGCGCTGTGGGCGAAGGTCTGACTGCGATGCAGAAGGTTGTATGTTCGATTCCCGCCTCGGGACAAATGTTTGTACAATCTGCAGATATTTATTCAGGGTGGTTTTCTTTGTATAATAATATTTCTATGTGTAATAATAAATAAATAAATAAAATGATGCTGGACACAATTCACACAGCATTATCTAGCCCCATGGTAAGCAGAGCTTGTGTTATGGGTACTAGATAACTGATATACATAACACAATATGTTACATAGATATATATTTTTTACTATACATAGAAAACGACCAGAACACCCGGAACAAATATCTGCAGATCGTACACACAATTGTTCCGGGGCGGGAATCGAACCCGCTACCTCCTGCGTCGCAGGCGGACCTTCGCCCACCGCCACATCGGTCGTCAAAACCAACAAATAATAAAAAAATAAAAATAATACTTGACAATTCAAACAGTATATACAATACAATATCTAGCCCTAAGCTAAGCAGAGCTTCTGTTATGGCAATCTATTCTCTCGCAGGCGGAGTTTGCCCACCGCGCCACAGAGGTGGTCGAATTGTGTTGTCGTTGCAGACAGTGAAGAGGTGATCTTATTTACTAAACACTTTTCTTTGACCTACCAGGTTGGTCTAGTAGCAGACATGCAAGACGACGACGTCCAACTGGAGATCGGTGGCACCCTCCAACAAAGGATTTCCTCCTGCCTCCTCGCACTGGACAAGTTCATGAAGCAGGACGCGGCCATCGTCTCCTCCATCGTGGTGGCGGAGAAGAAAGCGGGCGGATCCGGGTGCGGCAGTATTGTGGACGCTGTCGCGCAGATTATGGGTAAGATTAAATAATAAACCACAATATTCATTTATTTCAGGAAACATTAGTCTAGTACACGATGGAAACTACTTAAAAACTACGGCCCATATAATAGTAGATTGTTTTACAAGGGACTAAACCATCCCATTATATACGAGGTTGTTATACTCCCGAGCGTAGAGAGGGAGGATGACAAGACCGAGTTATAATGGGTGGTTTTGGCCCGAGTAAAACACTCTACTTTTCACTTCGATTGCGAGAAAATAAAACAATTCAAAATTAGACATTTTTCATTTGGAAGTAAAAGTCAGGAAGTTAAACGTAAAAGTTTGTGATTTGGAATGAAGAAAATTCTAGAGATTTAGCGCCAATACCATCTTTTTTTTTAAATCTCTATTTAACCCGCAACGAAACAGTTCGCATTCTACCGTGAAGGGAAGAATTAACCATCATAAAACATCACCAAGACGGTTCTATTTAAAAAAAAAAGATTAACGGAGCACCAAGAAGTCGAGTTTTTATGTAAGAGAACGAATGCTTTGTACGGGCTGATGATTTTAGACAAAAAATAAAAAGAAAAAATACTTTTCAGCCCGAGGTATTAAACTCGAGTTTTAGGCCCGCTAAGCTACACTATTATGATACACTTTTTGAGCAAGAGAAGTGAAAAATATAGTTAATTTAACATACATAAAATAAACCTATTTACTAGCACGTAGTGTCGGCGAAGTGTGTGACGCAATGTGTTGCGACCGGTAATCGTCCGCGAAAACGCCGAAACAGCACATTCTTCGGCCAGAATTCTTCCTTAGTGAAGGAAGGAAGGAATAGCGTGACAGAAACCGTAACATATTGTCCAAATAATCTTCATAAGCAAATTCGTCCTCTCACTATTAACGCATTCAATGCCCAGCGTCTGCACCACGTAGGCTAACTATAGCTAGTAACTGACTTGCAGAACCTCAAGTTTTAATATGGTTTTTAAAAGGAATTTTTAAAATTAAACTGCTTTTCCAAAGAGTATATAGGAGCGTTTTCCGAAGCCAACTTCTTTCTTCTTTCTTTTCACTTCTTCCACTAGTGGACAAAAAATTGAAGTGAACAGTAAAATAATTTTATTTGATAATAATTTATATTTAAAATATGACTTGTCTAAGTGCTTATTTTGTAAGCCTAAAGAAATAAATGATTTTTTACTTTTTTACTTTTTTACTTTAAGCGCAACATAATATACAAGGAACCTTTTTAAATCAAAATGTCATATGAAACTTTTTCCACCAGGTATCAAGGACCTGAAGACAGTCTCCCAACAAGTGTCCCTCGCCGAGCTCGGAATGGACAGTATGATGGCGGTCGAGATCAAGCAGACCTTGGAGCGAGAGTTTGAGATCTTCCTTACAGCGCAGGATATCAGGACACTGACCTTTGCCAGGTACGAGTTTCACATAATGTAATTGCGTTGGAGCACCATTAGTAGGAGAAAAGGCCTTTGCCCAGCAGTGGGATAACAATTGTTAAAAATAATTATAAAATCGATTTAATGGTGTTGTTACACTGCGTGTGAGAAAAATATTCAAGAAAAATGTGATATTATACACAGATAAATAAATAATAAATAAATAATACTGGAAAATTCACACAGCATTATCTAGCCCCAAGCTATGCAGAGCTTGTGTTATGGGTACATACATAATACAATACATTACATAGATAGATATTTATTGTTATACATAGAAAACGACCAGAACACCCGGAACAAATATCTGCAGATCGTACACACATTTGTTCCGAGGCGGGAATCGAACCCGCAACCTCCTGCGTCGCAGGCGGACCTTCGCCCACCGCGCCACATCGGTCGTCATATAAAATGTCAGGATAACAGGAAAGGTTGAAATCAGACTTTCAGTAAATTACATTCTCAAGAACCAACAAAAAAACCTGCCATTCTCTAGTATCTCAGAAGCCAATCTGTTGCTTTTTCGCCATTACAGTTTCAATTACATTCATTGGATGGGGAAAGATATACTAAATGTAAATAAAAAAGAAAGGAATACAAAATACATACATTACAGTACAAAACTACTTAAATTAGAAACTAACCTACAAGTTAATCTACAAGGTATTCTGAACAAAGACTTGAGCTTAAGGGTCCGGCGACCCTCGCTTGCAAAAATCGCTCTGAATATCGCTGTCCCTGTTTAACCCTTGCGCCGCGCCCCATGCGTGCGCGATAGCAATATTAGCCGTTCAAAATTTGGTTTGTTCCGTAATACCAAAAATTATGACTGAAAACTTTTGTATTCTTCACAAAGTATTGTTATTCTGTAACTAGACAATAAAAGCTATGTTCCTTAATAAATAAAACGTAAGATATTGATGTTTTAATACGAAACAAATAGCAAGAAAACTTGTCCATTTTCGCATAAAAATGTGCAAAATGAGATCGGCTTTCATTTCATTTTAGGTAAGTATTTCGAAAAAAAAAACTATTTGGGAACCTAGATAAATACTATTTTAACACAAATAATGCAATATTATAGTGGAAATATGCTTGAATTAGAAATAATTTTGCTATTACGTTTGTATGAAGAATTCGTCCCTCCGGAGGCCCCTTAATGCTCCTCACAAAAACGATATTATGGAAACTACAATATCTTTCAATAAGTTTATAAAGACCATCAGTAAAATAACAAGAGCTATTCTTCCAGACTGGTGGAGCTGACAGCGCAGCGCGAAGCAGCAGCATCTACCTCCGTGGTTCGCACTGTGAACGCGGAGGGAGCGGTCGGACTGAAGGTGCTCATGAGGAACTTCGGAGACGAGAACCTGGTCTCCGAGCCGTTCATCTACATGCCTACTATGGTGTCTGATGCAGTGGAGGTAAGATCAAATGGACCAACTGTGCTTGACAGATGAAACACATTGAAAGTTCTGAATCAAATGAATCTTACATGTGCGTTTTCCCCCTTAGACAAATTTTCTTAAGGTGAAAAACTAGAATTGAGTTATTTCGATTCCAGTTTTCCATCTCAGATTTAGCAAGCAGAAGTGGCGATAGGCCGGCCATATATCACGAAAAACCGACAACCGCTGGGGTAAACGTGTTCTTGAGTGGAGACCGCTCGGCAAACGTAGTGTCAAAACACACCGATGAAACTACGAAATTTGATCGATTATATTTTGCAGCGATTACTTTGCTCACTCCTTTTTCTAATCTCTAGGGTGACGAAGCAATCCACGTGATGGAACGCGTGATGTTCATGCTGCCAGGGTTGGAAGGCAGTGCTGCTGTTCTGGAGCCGCTGTGCCGCCGGCTGAAGATCAAGGTGTGCGTGCTGCAGCTCGGCGTCGAGCACAAGCAGGAGGACATGGAACATATGGTCAACAGGCTGCATCAGGTATGGACACTATTGTAGTCAAAGCAGATACGTAGCAAATATGTTACCAGCTATAGGAATTAGAAGATAACAGGTTGTATCATGTTAATACACTGATATAGAAAGAAATCGCACCGATGCTGGCTTAGAGCTTGCACCAACCCAACTCTTCCCGCGGGTAAGAGACTTCGACTTTCTTGAGTGGAGACCGCAACTCGGCAAACGTGTAGGACGCCCTCCGGCCAGGTGGGATGACGACCTGCGAAAGACTAGTGGATGCGGCAAGCTGAGGACATGGCGCTATGGCGCTCATTACGCTAGGCCTATGTCCAGCAGTGGACTATAGGCTGATAATAATGATGATGAATTATAATACTCATGCTGTAACTTTGTTTCAGTCGGTAATTTCAAGGCTGGCCCCGGGCGCTCCGTTCTGGCTGCTCGGATACAGTTTCGGTTCCCTCCTCATGTTGGAGCTCGCTGCTAAACTTGAAAGAGAAGGTAACACATCATTACTATTGTATGCATAAGACCTTAATGTATCACTAGCCTGCGCACCACGCTTCATCCGCGTGAAAATCTATGTGTCAAATGGTTTATAAACCTTCCTCCTGAATCAATCTTTCTATTATATATTATTTATATTATATATACTCTATTAAAAAAACCGCATCAAAATCTGTAGCGTAGTTTTAATGATCTAAGTATACATAGGGACAGACAGACAGCGGGAAGCGACTTGTTTTATAGTATGTCGTGATTTTAAAAGTACCATTTTCTCAGTCACTTCATACGCTAAAACAGGCTGACTGGCAACCAGCACTCACAACATAAATAGCACCAAACACAACATATCTGCAAACCTACTGTCAATTATATTTATAATATTAAATTGTTTTTTAGGTCTGAACGGTACAGTGTTCTGCCTCGACGGAGCTCCAGACTTCCTCTACGCCTTGCTGACAATGACAATCAGCTTCAAGAACGACATCCAACTCCAGAACAGCCTCCTGTGTCACACCATCGACATCATCAGCCCTAACAATGACGTCACCAAGGTCCTTATGGAGAAACTAAACGAAATCGAGTCTTACGAAGAACGTGTAGAGTGCACTATCAAGATGTCACCAGTACAGAGCAAATATTCCAACAAATTCATTTCAGCTATAGCTTCTGCATGCTTCGATCGTCTCAAAGTCATTACTACCTGCAATGGTAAGCTTTCTAAGAAACTTAAATCTCCCATTGTTTTATTGCGTCCTAAGGAGAATCCTCCATACGTGGCCGTAGAAGAAAACTACGGTCTAGATAAACTGACGGAAAGCAATGTAACTGTTCACTATCTAGAAGGCAACCATGTCAGTATCATTGAGAACAAGGATTGTGCTAACATTATCAATAGGATCTTGCTTGAAAGCGGTAAAGAAGGTGGCATTGATTCTGGTAAAGCGGAAGAGAATGTTGTAACAAGCATGGTTGAAAACCAGCGTCAAGTACAGGTCTAATGATGTGATATTTTATATATTGTTTATTTTAATTTTTTTTAATTTTTTTTTTGTATTTGAAATCTGATTTTGATCAATATATATATATATTTTTTTTAATTCTATGATTTGTTTTGTGTTACTATTCGTATTTACGGTGTAATATATTCTTAACACGACTACAGGCAAACGAAAATGGACTTTGAGACGCACGATTTGGTAACTTTCCAAAGTGTTTAGTTTTAAGCAAAAGCATAGCATTATAGATGGCCGTATTTTAAAATTAAATTAGTGACTGAAAGTAGTTTAAGTATTTATTAGTAGGTTTAGATTAAGTTAGTTTAAGGTTATGTCAAAAAGACACCAGTACCAACCAAAATATTCATAAGTTGTCGGGCTCCTTCAGGGTTAGCTTTGGGGCCTGTTTTTTATAAAGTATATTTAATTGGGGTTGATTATTTTATAAATAGGATAAAATTTGTAAAAGGGTATGCTGTATGAACAACTAATTTATTGATAATCGTTGGTAATAATAAGTTAGAGGAATTATTTATAAGAACTATTAATGGCAATTTGTATTGGAGTATTTGGTAGTTATAACTATTGAATGTTTCTCTTGTTCAGAAAAGAGTTATTTTGATAATTATTGTGTAAGCTATCAGTGAAATAATTGGTATGTATAAGGGTAGTTTTGGGTCGTGTGTCCAAATAATGGTGAAAGATAATGTAAAGATACTGAATAAATCATATATATTGTGAGAGCAACTCTGTTGTATTATTTCTATACTACCGAGACGAAGCAGTGGGAATCAAATTAATTTGCCTCATTAATGAGAGCTGTCTTCCTTAGAGGGCAAAGTATTTGTTTTATGCGAAACGAATGTCCTTGTGAAAATTCAGCTATTTTTATAGACTTAAAATTAAACTAGTTTTTGATCGAAGTTTTGCTCACAATTAACTATTAGTATGAGTTCAGTCAACTGAACTGGACAACTGAACTAGTGGGAATAGACAATATTTTTTCTATTTCTTAACTGAACAAACGAGAAAAGAAATCTCACTAGTCCAGTCGACAGAACAAACGAGAGAAGAAATCTCACTATTTCAGTCAACTGAACTGGACAACTAAACTAGTGGGAATAGACGGAACGCGAACGTTTTTGGGAATGTATGGATGTTTGTTACTCTTTCACGCAAAAACTACTGTACGGATCGTGCTGAAACTTGCAAACAGGTAGTTCTAGGCCCGGAATAAAACATATGCTACTTTTTATCCCATAAATCAGTTCCCAGGGGATAGAAATAACCCTAAAACGTTTCTATAGAAACAATGCGTGCGAAGCCGCGGGCAGAAACTAGTTATAATTAGTGAAATGAAATTCATTTACCGCACACAGCATTTACCGACCCCGTTATAATATATGTTTGTGAGTCTCTTCGTATAAATAACTTTCTGCATCTTAGCTGGTGAAAGGATATAATACTAGATTATAATAATAATAAATAAATAAATGATGGTGATAAATAATGACAATTAATACGAGTAGGTACATTATTTAGCGCGAAGATAAGCAGAGCTTGTGATAAGGGTACTAGATAACTGATACTTAATAAATTCAACATACGAGTAGATAGATATTGGTGTCGATTCTGTTGTTTAGGATTCCTAACTTAAATTTTACGTTTTCTAAATTTACTAAGTTAGGTTGACCTAAAAACATGTTATTCTATAGACTGATCCTTAAAATACCTAAATTAGAATGTGTTTGAAAATCGCAAAACTCTCTAACACTTTGACTGCGGTTTTTTTTCGACGACTGCGATCTTTTTTTTTACCTAAAAAATTCGTGCTGCCGCTCTACACAGCGGTTGTGTTGCGCCGCACATGCGTTTCGTTCGAAAAATATTACAGCTCTGCTGAGTCACAAAGATCTGTATTTTCTTAGCCGCTGCGCTAGTGTGGATTTTCGCAGATTAGTCACTTGTAGAAAACTCATACCGTGAGTTTTCAGCACTCAAAGTGCTAAGTTGAGTGTTGCTGTAAGCGAAATAAAAAATCGTTTCTAATCATAGCTAAAAATGTAATGCAAAGAATAGGGCTATAGCTATTTTAACTAAGTTGAGTTGTTTTAAAGCTGTCATCCTAATTTTAAACCTGTCAGTCTAATTTTTCAAACATAGAATAGCTTTCGTCTATTTGACATTCCTAAATCCTAATTTTAGCTAATTCTAAAACAACAGAATCGACACCAATTTTTTAATGACTCAATCATAATTCAAATTTATAAAATGAAAAATTACTTCCCTATATTTATCTCTTGCATACATCAGTCGATTTTCGTCACCGGAACGATTTGTCATGGGGTGTCGTCACTGAGATGGGTTCATATCGGATAATTTACACTTCGAGAGCGTATGGATATTATTGAAGACTGATAGGTCATGGCATTTTATGAGTACTTATAAATAATTAATTAATAAATATACTTGACGTACAGTCGACGTCGAATATAAAAGTTTGTCTATTTTTAATTACTTTACTATTATTGTTTTTTTTCTATCAAGAGTAAAAGCCAAATCGACTCAAATGTAAAAGATTCATAATAAATAAATAAATAATAAATAATGCTGGACAATTCACACAGCATTATCTAGCCCCATGGTAAGCAGAGCTTGTGTTATGGGTACTAGATAACTGATATACATAATACTATATATTGCATAGATAGATATTTTTTATTATACATAGAAAACGACCAGAACACCCGGAACAAATATCTGCAGATCGTACACACAATTGTTCCGAGGCGGGAATCGAACCCGCAACCTCCTGCGTCGCAGGCGGACCTTCGCCCACCGCGCCACATCGGTCGTCAATAATATAGGGGACATAAGGCTAAGGTACTATTGTAGTAGTTTGTTTACAGAATCGATATTTTGCTTGACAAGCCAACGTTTCAGTCATATTTTAAAACAAGATAAACTGTCATATGACATATGTATATATAGTGTCAAAAGTCAAAAATCATTTATTTCTTTAGGCTTACAAAATAAGCCTACACACAATATACCACCATTCATGTTTTGATAACAACCCCGATGCACACCAGAAACGAACACTGTCATCACTTCAAAACGAGTCAGGGGCTCTAACTCTAGACAACGTACCAAGCGATTACCGGAAGCGCTAGTAGAAAAGTCCAAAAATGTATAGATTTGACGTACGCCTTAGATGTAGCCTTAGATATGTGACGTGATCTGTTTTCAACGTCAAGATTATTGGGTACACAAATTACACTTTTGACAAGCGAAAGCGATGGTAAAAATTGAATCGCTTCATGGCGAATTCCTAAAAAAAAATCATTAAAGTACGAACTTTTATGAGACGACCGATGTGGCGCGGTGGGCGAAGGTCCGCTTGCGACGCAGGAGGTTGCGGGTTCGATTCCCGCCTCGGAACAATTGTGTGTACGATCTGCAGATATTTGTTTCGGGTGTTCTGGTCGTTTTCTATATATAATAAAAAATATCTATCTATGTATCGTATTGTATTTTATGTATATCAGTTATCTAGTACCCATAACACAAGCTCTGCTTACCATGGGGCTAGATAATGTTGTGTGAATTGTCCAGCATTATTTATTTATTTTATTTGCAGGTATGTCGTTTGAAAACAAAAAAGCCTCGTACGCACAGCGCAGGACATAACAGTTTCATACGAAACCGTCGGCTTGCAAACTACGTAGGTGCTTACCGCAACCTGTTACCGTACAGGGGGGCCTAGAATTGGAGTTAATAATGAAATTGCGTACCTACGCCATTACTAAACAACATTTTAAATGAGGAACCAAAACACATTTTGTTGACCTTCTATAATAATGGAAAAATGGAATATATAAATTATCTATACTAATATTATAAAGAGGAAAGGTTTGATTTTTTGTTTGTATTGAATAGGCTCCGAAACTATTGGACCGATTTGAAAAATTATTTTACCATTGGAAAGCTACACTATTCGCGGTGAACACAGACTATATTATATTTCCAAAAAATTAGGGATCCTTACTAGAACTCCAATAATGAAACCCAAGGAGTAAAAAAAAAATACCTTAAAAATTCCAATACCCGTGCGAAGCCGGGACGGTCCGCTAGTAACAAAAAAATAAAAAAAGCTGGACAATCCACACAGCATCATCTAGCCCCAAGTTTAGCAGAAGCTCAAGTTAAGAAGAATATGGATTAACCCCCACGTAGCGGCGTAGTGTTAGTCAGCTACGCCATAGCAAGCTACGCAGAGGGTATACCCCTATGCTAGCGTAGATAGGAAAAGGTGTAAAAACTTTGTTTTCCACCTAAAATATACGTCATATCTGATATTTACTGCCGTCTGTCAAGTTTTTCAAAGGATATTTTTTGATTTCAACCCTACGCGTTAGATGTAGCTCGATTCAGGGTTTTGAATTTTAAATTCTTTATTAAAACATCAGGTAACCATGCAGTACATGAACGTAAATAAGCTAGTCTACATTTCATTTGATCCTAGCCTTTAAAACTATGTTAATGACTTTTAGCATTGTTAATCTTGACTTTTAGCATTGTTAAATAAAAAGCACTTTGACTGCGGTTTTTTTTTGACGACTGCGATCTTTTTTTTTACCTAAAAAATTCGTGCTGCCGCTCTACACAGCGGTTGTGTTGCGCCGCACATGCGTTTCGTTCGAAAAATATTACAGCTCTGCTGAGTCACAAAGATCTGTATTTTCTTAGCCGCTGCGCTAGTGTGGATTTTCGCAGATTAGTCACTTGTAGAAAACTCATACCGTGCGTTTTCAGCACTCAAAGTGTTAAATTAACAAAGGCGAATTCTATACACAGCAACTGTGTTGGCAATTATTGTTATAAAATTCATACGTACGCTTTAGAGTTAGTTAGTAGCACGCGTTAGCGACTATGTTGGACTAAAAAAAATGTTATTCTAGTTTTTCTAACCGTAGAACTAACGCTTTGTACAACGTGTAATAACTTCGAAACTACGGCGTTTATGAGTCATAAATAGCTATGAAAGCCGCTTGTGTTATATTGAAAAATACCTTAGCAGGTTTATGGCATTCGCTGAATGTCGTTAAAGGTAAACTAGTAAAAAGTAAAGTAAAAGTGAAGTAGGCCACTGGGTCTTCTGTAGTTAGATTTAGGCAATTACATAATATAATGTTATAAATGAACATGGGTAATAATCATAATATCTTTAATATTATTAAATTTATTTATTTATTTTATTTATTTATTTAATTAGAACGGCACAATCACCAATTACACTAATTATTTTACATATGAGAAAGACGAGTCACCCATCCCTCTCACAATAGATCAAACAAACTGACAATATTTTTTTTAGTTCGTCTGCGAATATGTCGCAGTCAGGGAAGGCCTTAAGTATAATATAAAGACTTTCATGTAACATAATAATATGAAATTTCATGTTGTAATTAACTACATAGTAACGCACACAGGTCCCCTTTTTCAATCCAACGATCCTATCCATCCACGGTTGTCTGGTAGAGATCGCTCTTGAGCGATAAGACCGCCAAATTGTCACATATCTTGTATTATTATTGTTTACCTTTTTTGTTTTATTTTTAAGTGTGCAATAAAAGTATTGTCTATCTATCTATCTATCTAAAGACTTATTTATCGGGTATTTATCAATTATCTTCTGTTTTATTTTCCCCTACGTATCGACCGCAACTATATACATACATACTCGTACGTACGCGTTTGGTACGCGAACAATCCCTGATAAATTATTTTTTATATAAAGAAAAGAAAGAAGGAAAGAAAGAAAATACATTTATTGATTCACAAGTAGGTACAGCTTGTTACTAAATAATATTAATCTATAAGTAAACAAGAACATAAAGAAATAAAAAAAAAATAACTACGTATATCTATAAAAACAGCAACAAGCGACTCTACAAAGCGAACCAATAGGTCCTGTCTCAACATAATGTTGCGCTACTTCTTCACAAGAAGTAGAGCAACGCTAGTTGACAGAACCATTGGCGCGCGCCATTGCGCGTATATGTTAACAAATAGCGAAAATTTTGGTTTTGGATAGATTTTAAAGTTGAACATGGGTTAGACAAAGACCATGTCGAATACCCAATTCGCACCCATACCAGTCCTCGTTGAAAACGATCTAAAATATATATCTATGTCATTACACGGATAGATATTCTTTATTAGTACATTTATTGTATTATGTATATCAGTTATCTCGTACCCATAACACAAGCTCTGCTTAGCTTGGGGCTAGATGTTGTGTGAATTATCCAGCATTATTTATTCAAATTTGTTTATATTTTACTTTGCAGAAAATCACGAGAAAAATGATCCGAGATTAAATAAAGTTATTGAACATTTATGCGCTATGAAAATATGCTTTGCCTACCTTTCCTACCTTTCCGGCAAACCAGACTCATAAGTGCATTGCAATTTGTTTAATGTAAATGGGTTTTACTCCAACCAGTTTGCATCAACCAGATTAATCTAAGTAGATCAACCTAGGCTCAGCCGTTTGTCGGTGCAATTAGCCAAATGGATTTGAATGCAGCCTACAGAGTTCAAATATCAAAGGAACCGACTTTGGCCAAAGGCAAAGCCATAAAGTAGGTCCCTATCGTCGTTTCTGTTAACTAGGTTATGATCACGGTATAGTATTATTTGTATTTCTAAAACTCAAAAATAAAGAGTTGTATAGGGTAGGTTTATTTTCAGTTATGACATCATAATGTGTATATGATATCATTTCCAAACCCGAAAACGTTCTTGTTGAGGGTTTACAAAAATAATACTTCGTTTTATAACCCAATCACTAGGATGTGTCAATGTAACGAGTTGGCAGCTAAAAATAATGAAATAGATATATTTGACTCTAACCTCAATAAATTTCGCAAACTAATTTCGACTATACTGAGCAATTAACTTTAATATATAACAATATATATTTGACGACCGATGTGGCGCGGTGGGCGAAGGTCCGCCTGCGACGCAGGAGGTTGCGGGTTCGATTCCCGCCTCGGAACAATTGTGTGTACGATCTGCAGATATTTGTTCCGGGTGTTCTGGTCGTTTTCTATGTATAATAAAAAATATATCTATCTATGTAATGTATTGTATTATGTATATCAGTTATCTAGTACCCATAACACAAGCTCTGCTTACCATGGGTCTAGATAATGCTGTGTGAATTGTCCAGCATTATTTAAATATTTATTTTATTTAATATATATGTATTTTCTGTTATATATACGTAAATAATACACTATGTATTGTTTAGGTATATATAATAGAAACTTTA
Organism: Eupithecia abbreviata; assembly: GCA_943735965.1. NCBI lineage: Eukaryota > Metazoa > Arthropoda > Insecta > Lepidoptera > Geometridae > Eupithecia > Eupithecia abbreviata. Next base: position 2,184,161 of record OX030995.1, read on the forward strand.
ACTAAAACTTTAACTTTAATAAAAACATTTAATTATAGGGAAATTGTTTTGGCTATGTTTGCAACACTTTTCTAAACTTGTTATGTTTACATCTAGGTCTACAATCTGGTTGACTACTGTAACTCTATTATTTAATGCACAAATGTGATTGTAAACTGCTTTGTAAACTTATTACAATAAATAAATAAATTTCTTATCATTAATTCCACTAGAGTACCGACAGTTTTTTGCAATATATATTTGTGACATTAGCGTGGTTATTTGTATGAAAAAACACAAAAACAACTGCGCCAGCGGCGTTAAAAAAATTACCTTATTTAGTTTTTTGTGTATGTAATGCTTAGGTACCCCCTTGCCGTAGAGTCCCAAAGATTAGGACGAGATACCTGCCATAAAGCAGTTACTTGACCTAGAGGCGAAATCGGTTTGCCAATAATAGGTACGGTTATGGGCTACAAGGTTGCAAGTTCAAGTCCCGCCTAGGTCGAAAAAAAATTGGAATCTTGTACAAATCCTTGGGTGGAATCCATTACACAGCACAGTGCTTAGTTTACAGCCAGATGAGTACATACAATAGATCAACGTACGCCGTACACTGAGTTATTGCAGTGGTATGCCAGACATTTAGGCTGTTCTAACTCAACACAGCTTCACTGATGTCTAACTGAATTGGTTCACAACTGTAGCGAGCAAAAGTTGCTTGACAAAGTTACTTTCTTCGTGAACCGTCTGGGCAGTTGGTTTTTTTAAATAATTATAATGTCAAGAGCGTATGGCGTCGTGGTAGACCGAAGAAACGATGATGGCACGACGAGCTAGACACCTTCGATGCATGGTGGGATTAGGGACGTCATTAACAGTGGGACATTATAGTCATCATCATCTTCAGCGCGTACACATTCATTACTGAACATAGGCCTCCTCCAAACGAGCGACGTGGCGATGACACCACGAATAACGTGTACCTACTCGCATATAGTTAACTAAATTGAGGACTTATTATTGGTAATTCGTAAAACAATCTTATTTTTTCATCGCATTGAATAGAATTTTATGTTTAATTCTGTTTTTCTCATAGTTGCTTATATAATCGAGTAATTATCTTCTCTAAGTGCACGAAGATTTATAAAGTAAAACCTGAATGAGAAACGAATTAAGACTTCTATTCAAACGAATAGAAGTCTTAATTCGTTTGAATAGAAGGTCGCATATTTCGATTTTACCTGAAATATTTATGTTAAGCTACTTTTGTCTCTCCTGTCCCATATAGCAACCAGTTATAATAGTTAAGGTGTTAATGGTGAATGATTACCCAACGAAAGCCTAGACCCAACGTAAACTCGATCTAAATTCCGATAGTACCGTCTCTAAATACCTTATATCTAGTTAGTAGATCTACCTTGTTTGTGCCGTGATTTCTGTTGACTGATGAATAGACGGGTGCTTAGGAAATAGTGGATAGGTACACATTTTCATACAAACGTAGATTTTCTCAAATATACGTATGTAGATCGATAGAAAACACTTTATTATACCACACGAAACAGAAAACAATACATAAATAAATTCTTAGAATAGAGGAAGTATAAAGGGCGGGGTTATCGCTGAAAGCGATCTCTTCCATGAAACCTTGATAATACTTTTTTACTAGCCGTGTATTGAAAATCTAGAAAGCTATGAGCTCTCTTACTCGAAGTTTTTACTAGAAAAATCCTAATAACAACAATGCTGTCGAAATTCTTCATTATAGTATGAATTAAATCAACGCTTGAAAATGTCAACTCGACCGCAAACTACGAGGCATACAGCTTAATTTAGAAACCACATTTGTATGTAATAGGCCGTAATGAACACTTAATTATCGGATTTCGTGAATAGAGGTAGGTAGGTACCTAAGCTTGTACGGTTTCAATAGGGCGGTTAATTCATTGACTGGGTAATACGAACCAAACCTGTAGGTTTTGAAATGTGAGATGGGGTGAAGGGAAAATAGGTACGTCTATATTTGCATCTATTGGCTTATTAGTTAATATCCAAAGAATTCCTTCACTTTAATATTTCACTTTGCCTACAGTTCGTTTCTATCGTATAAGAATGTATCCATGTATATATACCGGGTTAAACAAAAAGTAAGGGCCTAACTTTCAGTATGGTGCTAACTTGCTCAAAGAAGAGTGGGTGTTTCGTGTTTATTAATTTGTACGAAAACATAGTCTCGATTTTTTTATATTTTCCCCGTTTTAAATCACCCTCTTATCTAGCACCTTCCAACATGTTTTCACGAAATAACTAACAATTTAATGTACTTATAAGTAATTTTCGTGGTTGGGCAAAATGATCCCACTGAAGCGCCAAAGCCACTAGGGCCAACAGTCATCGCTCTACTTCACGCAGTTATTCAGGGAAAAAACACGTAAACTAGGACATTTATAAATCATAGTTTGGGGGTTAGTCGCGGCCGCACCCTCCCTTAATGGGGCTGTGCGAGGAACTAACTAACTGACACACTGCCTGACAACCTGGCGAGGAATTTAATTCTAGAAACTTCGAACATCTGGAGCGTAATGTTTGTTTCGGTCATCTTTAGTGACTTCAATCTTCGTTGCCGCTTTCAATAAAAGTCACAATTGGATACAATTATTATTAGGTAACGCATTTATTTCGGATTTCATCAACATCATCAACCTAAATAGTCCACTGCTGAACAAAGGCCTCCCCTAATGAGCGCCGTGCGCTGTCTTCAGCTTGTCGCATCCGTCATCTTCCTGCAGTCCTTCGCCTTCCTACACTACGTTTTCCGAGTCGTGGTCTCCACTCAAGAACACGTTTACCCCATCGGTTGTCGGTTCTTCGTGGTATATGGCCTGCCCACTTCAACTTTACGGGTGCGATTCCCGCCTCGGGACACTTATGTGTACCATATGCAGATATTTATTCCGCGTGTTCTGGTCAATTATATCTATCAATTATCTATGTATAATAAAAAAATCATGTTGTATGTATAAAAGGCTATTTATTCAGTTTCGATAGAGTTTTTCAAAACTTGCAACTCTACCTCCGGATCGCAAAACTGACCAGCCGTGTGTCGCAGCCGTGTCCACAACAAAGTTCCAACTTCGTATAAATCTCAAGTAAAATTAGCGCGGTGGTTTTGTATCGTTTTACAAATGTTCGTGCCGAAATTAAACTGTAACTTAATAATGAATCACCTTTTAAATTTAATGGAGGCAAGAGTTAGAAAGATGCTTTTTGCTGGTGGTTGGGTTGTATAAACACCTACCTATTACCCTAATTTACACACACCCTGTGGAAATCGTAAGAGCCAACTATGGCAACCAATAAGGCCAGCTTTATCTTTCTACCGAAAACTCGGACTAACTATCACTAATATCACCAATAATAAAATAAATAAAAATAAAAAGAGCTTTATTGTTCCAAAAACACAAATGTTAACAATATTAACTAATAAAGGCTTCAGTAAGTATACTATTTGTTTATATAAAATGAACTTTCCTAAATTACTTATATACTAACTTATATACTTAGGTAGTGTTAGGACCGCCTAGAGCGGTGAAAGCTTCCTCCAAGTTACTCCACTTCTCCCTGTCTATCGCTGTGCGGGGCCAGAGTTTGCCCGCTACTATCACTACATGGTATAAAATCAAGTAGCTTCCCGCTGTCTGTCTGCCTCTATGTATGCTTAGATCTTTAAAACTACGCAACGGATTATGCTGCGGTTTTTTATGAATAGAGTGATTGAATAGGAAGGTTTGTAAACCATTTGACACATAGATTTCGACGCGGGCAAAGCCACGGGGCGCATCTAGTGGAAAATAAATAAATAATGCTGTACAATCCGCACTGTACCATCGCCTCAAGTCAGAGCTTGTGTTATGGGTACTAGATGACTGATATACTTACGTAAATCCACACTAGCGCAGCGGCTGAGAAAATACAGATCTTTGTGACTCAGCACAACCGTAATATTTTTCGAACGAAACGCATGTGCGGCGCAACACAACCCTGTGTAGAGCGGCAGCACGAATTTTTAAGGTTAAAAAAAAGATCGCAGTCGTCGAAAAAAAATCGCAGTCAAAGTGTTAATACAATACATTACATAGGGAAGGAAAAATATTCTGAATTGTCCAATTGTTCAGCATTATAATTCTATGTGAACAGCTTTACAATAATTTACCTTCCCAAATTAAAAGTTTAAGCTCATTTAATGCGTTCAAACTCAAATTAGCTCAATATATCATAAATTATAATTCCTATGTCCAGCAGTAGACTATTATAGGTTGGTGATGACAATGATGATATTATGATAAGCAAAAAAAAACACGACACAAAAAAATTAAAGCCATATCGTTAACAATCTCACTCAATCTACATTATTATATAAAAATGAATCGCTGATGTGTTGCTAATAGCGCAAATCTCGAGAGCAGCTAAACCGATTTCGCTAACTCTTTTTTTAGAATATTCCTTGAAGTACAAGGGCTGGTTCTTACGGAGAGAAACAAGAGTTTTTTTTTATTGTCTGAAACAAATGACCACCCGGGCGAGGCCGGCACGGGCCGCTAGTTTAACATAAAATTGAGGTGAATATCTGGAAAATGCCGGACCAATTTATTAAATCCAACCCCTAAATAAATGCGTGGAAACGGACATAAACACGTTTTACAAAAGTGTTTTAGTAGGGGTCGAGGATGGGTTCAAATAGTCTTTTGGGAAACTCATTTGTACTAAATTACTACGAATTCTCGGACACAGTTCCGTTAATGGGGAATTCGGGATGAGATTTGTAGGTTTCCATTTTAAAACTATGTGGCGACCGATGTGGCGCGGTGGGCGAAGGTCCGCCTGCGACGCAGGAGGTTGCGGGTTCGATTCCCGCAACCTCCTGTCGGAACAATTGTGTGTACGATTTGCAGACATTTGTTCCGGGTGTTCTGGTCGTTTTCTAAGTATAATAAAAATATCTCTCTATGTAATATATTGTATTATGTATATCAGTTATCTAGTACCCATAACACAAGCTCTGCTTACCATGGCGTTAGATAATGCTGTGTGAATTGTCCAGCATTATTTATTATTTATTAATATTATTATAAATGGGGAATTCTGGATGAGATTTGTAGGTTTCCATTTTAAGACTATTTTGTTTATGTATTTAACGACTGGCATAATTTTGTGCTATTTTGTTTATATATTCAACGGTTAATTTAGTGGTGTTATTAATGTTTGAAAAACTAGAATCTATAATTAAATTTCAAATAACTAATCTTATGACATGATAACCTAATGATTTGGTTAGCAACTGTTCTTAATCAAGCTGAGTTATTAAGCGACATTATTATTATTCTTAGAATTTTTTAAAATATTAGAAAGCATTATAACTTAAATCTAATTATCTAGAGACTAGCGGACCTTCCCGGCTTCGCACGGTTTTAGTACGGATCCCCCACACCGAGGATAGTGTAGCTTCCAAACGGTGAAATATTTTTTTTAATCGGTCCAGTAGTTTCGGAGCATATTCATTACAAACAAACAAAAAATCAAACATTTCCTCTTTATAATATTAGTATAGATACAGGGAAAGCTGGAAACTCCCTTTTCCGGCCTTTGCCCTGCAGTTGCACAATACGCCTTTACCAAAAATAAACAATAAATAATTAGCTTAAGTTATCTCTTATTCCAGTCGTATATATGTATATATGTGTCGTATATATGTATCGTATATGTATATATCGTATAGGTGATACTTCTCCATCTGTTGGTTTGTGATGTACCAACTCTTACTTTGCTTATATCTTTTTCTCCATCCCTAGGTTGCCTGGGAGAAATCGCTGTCAGCGATAAGGCCGCCTATTGTACTTTTAATATGTAATGTTTAGATATAAGGTGTTATTTTATATCTTAAGTACAATAAAGAGTTCATTCATTCATTCATTCATTATAGGGTGTAGTTACGTACATACAATATTTATTACATACATTTAACTCTAGCTTAAGCCCAAAAGGTACAGAACAGTAATAAATAATCGAATATTACCAATTAAGAGGCAGAGTCAGCATAACAGAAGCGGGTATCGCTGTCAATGTCGTGGGCCGTAGTTATAATAATTTATAGCCACTCCGTTAATGAGATAAGAAGTAATGGATCTGGTACTTTCTGGCTCCATTACTCCTTCCTCTTATTCTCCAATAACTACGTTGGTAGACAGATAAATAGACATATAGAAAACTCTTTATTATACCACACAAAACAGAAAACCATATAGATATAAATACTTAGATTAGAGGAAGTATCAAGGGTGGCCTTATCGCTGAGAACGATCTCATTTAGGCAACCTTAGGATGCAGATGGATGTAGCTTTGTGAGGTCTCACACACAAGACTCTTTTCTACGCCAGATTCAGATATACAGAATATCTTCTAGAAGCATATCTATTTACCTGGCCTTGAATAACTATTTGATACATATCTATTTCAATTTAAACGAAATTTTTGTCATATTCTATAAATAATTTTGCAGAGCATTTAATACTATTGACCAATTTTGACCGTGTAACAGATTTCATCTATATACCTATATTACAGGTGTATGATAAAGATATAATCGATCTTTATCGATCTCCGTGCTCGCGCTCTAGATACCTCACTGTAGCATTTCTTAGATAATATAAAAAATTAAAAAGTATTAAAAAAAACACAAACATGCAAACTGCCGCCTCGCAAACCTGCCCTAGCGTATGGCGGGGCCAATCACGATAAATCGCAAATTTATTGCACGTGGGAACGTCAAACATATGTGATTTATGACCGACGGGCTGAAGGGGAGTACCTAAGGACTAAGGTACAATAGTTTCTACGAACAAAGGTACATCTTTACAAAGGGCTAAAGTAAAAGGGATGTTATTTTTCGGAAGATTTGTTTGTTGCTGTTATACATACGTTCGCGTTTTAGCTGGTTTTTACATTTTCAGTGGTGTCGATTTCTTTTCGCTGGATAATTTCACAATAAAACTTTTGAAACTCATTTAAAACGGGATATTAATTACCATGATTTTATAGTAAAGTAAAACTTTTTTATTTTGTCAGAACAGAGACTCTTATAAACTAAACTTAGATTAACAGACGACAGAGACTGACAAAAATCGGTCTCCACTCAGCATGTGCTATGGTAGAGCAGATCGTACCATAGCGCTGGTCCTCCGTGGAGACAATAAGGAACAAAATTAAAATATAAATTATAAACTGTGCCGAAATAATGGAAAAGCAAAAATCTTATCATGGTAAATATCCCGTTCGAAATTATTTTTGGGATATTTTCACAGCCCAAAATTAGGTTAAGCGAGTGGTTTAATATTTTTTACATTGCTAAATATGTTGGATTGAAAACTGCAGGTCAGTGAATTGGATTATAGAGTTGAAAGGCCGGTTTTTATACGCTTGCAATATTTTATTTACCACACCAGTTTTTTACATCGCTCGCTGCTGAGAGAGCATTTAAGAGAGCTAGGGTGCCAGCTACAATATTTCAATAATTATTATTCTCTAGGTCGTCAGGAAAAATTCAAATTATCGATTTTTTATGTATTAACACGACTCGAACCTACTTATACTAAAAAACAAACTTCTAAAATTAACAGTGACCACAATGATACATTTCTTACTTTTGCTACACAAACCCTGAATATTTTCCTGATGTTGTTCTTTTGGGTTACCCACAGAAAAGTTTCTTTTCTCCGTTGTTAAATTAACCAAAATATTTTAAAGCTCCAACAAGCCCTGTTTTAATAAGTTTTTTTGCGAATGAAGCATTTTAAGTAGCAAAATGTATTGATGAATTTTGCGCCATGTTCCTTATTAAACGAGGAGCCCTAAGTCCAGCTGTGGACTAGTAGATTTAGATTTATTTATTTTGCCCACATATACATGAGTGTAGTTTCGTTCTTAATGTAAGCTTAGGTCAACAGAACATGCACCCTGTAGGGCACTGCAAAATAATTTTTATAAAAAGGCAAAAACTGAATTTAAATGAAAGTCAGGTAAAAATAGTTATTTCATGCCTGTCAATCTTAATTAATTAAAAATCCTACATATAATTTAAACGGAATTTCAGAGAGAAAATTTAATTTCGTATGGCATCCTAGAGCAGTTAAAGTTAAAATGGTCAAAGTATGCCTATTGCTTATGTACGAGTATGTCATTGATCTATGTTTATGTCATGCGAATTTATCGGAGAAATCCGTTTTCAGAGTAATAGCATTTTAATTCAAGCTGATTTTTAGCATTTTAAAGAAATTTATATCATATATTTCATCTTTACCTTTTGCCTAAGTTCTTACTATTTATCGATTGCTCCATCTAGGAACATGTTGGGCAAGTCAGCTTATTCTTTTTAAATAAGGTTATCCTTAAACGTCTTTAAATCGTTATACTACGCCTGCTGTTAGTAGGTACGTAATAATGTACCGAAACATTTTAACAAGTCAGGGAAATTCTCCCTAACTTTCCATCCTAATTAGGGACGTTTGGATGTTTAATGGGAAGTATGAGTATTTTTCCCATCCGAACATCCGGGATCTCTGTACCTACCGTTTCAATTCTACATTTTGTCTGTCAACAAAAAATCCAATTACTACTTTCCATTGTTACAATAGGGTGCTAAATCGTATAGCACACAACGGGGCCAAATGACTATAACTAATTACAAACCCACTCCTTTTGTCGAAATTGGGACAGCTAGGGTGGATACGATACCAGGAAAACACAGGATTTTCAGTTATGCTTCGGACATGTCCCATATACGGCAATATGGTACGAGCAATAGGGTCCAGATGCAAGGATTGAATGGTCAATAACTGAACCAAACATTCGCCGCATATTGGCTCCATTACATATCGCTTGAATAACCTTTGATTTGTCAAGATTGAATCAACGTTGGACAATGACGAACGATAAACGATGACGAATGGTAGCCGAATCGACAGCTTTTGCTTCCAATATTCCGCTGAAGAAGGAATATACGATTTTTTTTACATCAGATTTTATTAAAACGTGTTTTGGTCCATGTCGCTTTGGGAATTTTCAAGCAAAAGCAACAATTTAATAAATACTCTAGCGTTCTACACATTTTCACATAACATCATCTAGTAAGCAGAGCTTCAGATATGCGTATCGGATGATTCAATTTCAATATCATTATTTTGGCGTAACCACAGTTATCTTGTTGTCAAAGTCAACATATATATATAGATATTGCAATTACATGTGGGAAAGATTGTACCTACATACAAAATGAGTAACAATGTAATGTTCCCATTATGGGCATGCAATGATTTTTCTATAATAGTTACATGCATTATATTAATGAGAAAAATACTTGGGATCAATTTATATAAGTAAATAGATATACTATATATATATATAAGTAAATAGATAATCACACATCGATTGCACAATAATAAAAAAATGGGTAGGCGTTCGTGATAGCTATATCGTCACTTTCTATAGGTGAGATTGTGGTCAAATGAAGATCTATTGATATATTATTTAATACATATTAAAAAACGACTGTCTAGTTTTAATTTTGTACACGAAACAAAACCCTTGAACTTAAACTCACACAGGTGACTACAACGAATTAAACAAATTCAGTTCTACTTCGTAACTTCCCAAAAGTGTGGTCACCCTTCTGCCGGGTAATCTAGCGACCAACTTTTATTAGTACCGAGCTTGATTTAAAAAAATCTTATTTAGCAACATCGTACCTAACGATCGCTGGGAGTTTTCTGTGCTGTTTCCATGTTGTTTGTTTTGAGGAGGGTTTCCGAAAGATTACTTTTAACTTTGTTAATTTGTTAAAGTTTTTGTTGGGACTTTTTTATAATCAAAAGTCCGTTGTTTGATGGAAATCTCACCTGATGGAAAGTGACGATGAGGCTGACGATTAATTATGTTTTAAGTTCAAAATGTGTTGTACCCTTGAGGCTCTCAAATTGCGACCACGTATGTTTTCGTTATAGCAAGGTATTTACTTATTATGAATAGATCGTATTTATTTATTTGTCTATTAATTGCACTCATGTCTATTGCAAGGTATTACAATTTTTAGGTAGAATGTACATGAACCTACTTGTTTGGGCGTTGCAACATTCTGTGATAGATCTCCTCAGTGATCCTGATGTATAATTATATTATTTAAAATATAATAATTAATGTTTTTTTCTATATATTTATTTATTTATTGTAATAAGTTTACAAACCAGTTTACAATCACATTTATGCCTTAAATAATAGAGTTACAGTAGTGAACCAGATTGTAGACCTGTAATGTAAACAACAGACATATAAACATAACAAGTTTAGAAAAGTGTTGCAAACATTTTTCTATATGTATAATATATATTGAAAAAAAATATTTATTTGGACACAAGTACGAAATACAGGTATATATTAACAAACGGAAAACAAAAACAGTTTAACATGGAGGTCCTTATGTGACATAAAATGGTTGTTTTAAAAATTAAGCTGCCTCCATGACTCTGCTCCGAAATAGGGGTTGGCTTAGCGTGTGTTGAACATTATATGAACAGCTTTTTTTTTAGGCAACCTTACTAATAATTGACGTTATGGATTACAATTTGGTGAAAAAATAAAATACAATGTACAGAAATTTTTAAAAGTTTATTATAATTTACATTATTCGGTTAGACCTCTTAAAATTTCATGTTATTTATCTACATATAAATAAAAATAAATTAATAAATAATGCTGGACAATCCACACAGCATTATCTATCCCCATGGTAAGCAAAGCTTGTGTTATGGGCACTAGATAACTGATATACATAATATAATACATTACATAGATAGATATTTTTTATTATACATAGAAAACGACCAGAACACCCGAAACAAATATCTGCAGGTCGTACACACATTTGTTCCGAGGCGGGAATATAATGGATACAAAAACATACGTCACCTATAAAATAAGATTATCATATATTATTTATTAACTATGTCAAAATTATCAAAGATTATAAAATCTGAATAATAAAAATGGATTTCGAAAGAGTTTTAAATCCAGAACATTTCGATAACTCGATCGAATTTTTCGAGTGTGCTTGCTAACCTAATACCAAAATTTTGTAGAATTTAAGTTTTTTTTCTTTTCAATTAGTTAGTCTTTATGGTGTTGGGTAGTTAAGGAATTAGTTTAGTAAATTTGTTAACTACAAATAGTTGTATGCTATAAATAAAGATAATTCTATTCTATTCTAAAATAAAGTAGTTTTAAGTCTGTGTGTAGTAATCTTTTTAATTAAAAAAACAGCTCGGTCATACAATATACAGTAACGTACCATCACTTTAAGTTGGGTTTAGTTAATCCATGACAAATATCTATCCGACCAGGTGGGATGACGATCTGCGAAAGACTGCAGGTAGATGCTGGATGCGGCAAGCTGAAGACAGGGCGCTATGGCGCTCATTGGGGGAGGCCTATGTCCAGCAGTGGACTAATATAGGCTGATGATGATGAAATATCTATTCCTGAAATCTCGGATTATAAGATTTATTTGTAATCTTTTACGTTTCATATCACAATAATTATATATGCGAAAGTTTGGATGTTAGATGGGTGAATAGATAAATACTTTTATACTTACGCGATCTGCACACATATTTATAAGTATTAATACAACGGGTATTTATCATCCCGTGACCACGACAGTGTGTAAACCTGTTGAAACGTCGGGAAAAATAGGTAAATAAACGCGATAAATACCCGTTGTATTAATACTTATAAATATGGGTGAATAGATATTTGTTACTTCTTTACGTCTAATCTACGCAAGGGATCAGGCTGAAATTTTGCATAAATAAAGCTCTAAGCCTGGAATAAAATCATTATAGGCTACTTTTTATCCCATAAATCAGATTCCGTGGGATAGAAATAATCTTTAACACTTTGACTGCGATTTTTTTTCGACGACTGCGATCTTTTTTTTTAACCTAAAAAATTCGTGCTGCCGCTCTACATAGCGGTTGTGTTGCGCCGTACATGCGTTTCGTTCGAAAAATATTACGGCTGTGCTGAGTCACACAGATCTGTATTTTCTCAGCCGCCGCGCTAGTGTGGATTTACGCAAATTAGTCACTTGTAGAAAACACATACCGTGTGATTTCAGCAATCAAAGTGTTAAACGTTTCCATAGAAACTAAGCGTGCGAGGACGCGGGCAGAAACTAGGTAACAATAAATTCATAATCCAATTTGTATTTGAATCTGATATACCTTTATCAAGATTAAAGTATTAAAACGGTTCAATAAGCTAAATTATCGTGACTTATCGTAATACGATGAAATTTCATTTTGGTGGGTACCTATCTGAATCGGCTATCACAACTAAAACGACCGTTTATTTTAGAGCAATGTTTGTTTTATTTTTTATTTGTGACATGCACATAATGTATTTTGAATTTAATTTTTGATTTGATTGATTAAATTATTAGATACTAGCTGCTCCCCGCGGCTTCGCCCCCGTGGAAATCTATTTGTCAAATTGTTTAAATGATAAAAAGTATCCTATGTTAGACTCCTGGTTCTAAGCTACCTCTCCACCAATTTTCAGCTAAATCGGTCCAGCCGTTCTCGAGTTATAAGTGTTGTAACAAACACGACTTTCTTTTATATATATAGATATGTATATCCCGGAGGCGGGCGGCGTTGCGACCTGCGACACAGTATTTTACTTCTGCAGGTCGCATCGCTTCATATTTTTGTTCTAGCACCTAAGTATGTTTCAAAATAAAGACTTTTTACTTTACTTTTACTTTGTATTTATTAGATTGTTATTGTATTGTATTAATGACTTGAATTTGAATGTGTAATGTAAAAAATTGACTTAACTACCTATTTTAGTTTATAAAATATAATGTTTGACGTTTTGGTATTTATATAACGTAAGTTTGGTATGTAAGTCGAATCTAAATAAATAAATAAAAATACAAGGGGTCGATACGTCCCTCTTGGGGTCTTGAGCCTCTTTGCATACCTATAGGGTAAACAAGCCACAACACGTGGAAAATGAAAATATACTGAAAGCTTTCGCAACGTTACGAAAACTAAATGAATTTATGGCACAGTGTATCGCATCACTACCTACGTAGTATAAAACAAAGTCGCTTCCCGCTGTCTGTCTGTCCCTATGTATGCTTAGATCTTTAAAACTACGCATCGGATTTTGATGCAGTTTTGTGAATAGATAGAGTGAGAAAGGGAAGACTTCAAGAAGGTTTATAAACCATTTGACACATAGATTTCCACGCGGGCGAAGCCGCGGGGCACAGCTACGATTAAACAAGATACCACTGACTTGTACCAATGTATAATGTTTATATAATGTTTTTTTTCTTCACATATGAGCACATGAGGCAATTTGACGTGGGAGTAGTAAAATTGCCACTTTATAAAAGCGTGCAAAAAAGCTCAAATTAAGGTAAAAAACTGGATAAAAACCACAAACCGGGTAAAAAGCGACAATTTGCCCGGGTGATTCTTATCAGTGTCAAATAGGTTAGTGATGCTATAAACATGTAAATTTCGAGATACACCCAAATTGCGTTTTGCACGAAATTCGAGATAGAACGATACGAAATAAAGCCACTGTGGCCCCGGGCAGGGCATTTTCACTTCAGATAACTTGACACCGAAATAAGGTTTGTTAATATGAAGATTCCTTCCTATTACACTAAGCAACTAGCTGTGCCTAACTGTTTATTATCCACAGTCTGAAAATTCACAGTCCTAAATAAAATAATAATTCCAAAACGGTCTTATGAGAATGCCCAATAATTAGAATGGACCATCTATAAATACATAATACAACGAAAAAATCATCGAAATCTGTTCAGAATTGGCGAAGATATCACCAAAATTGTCGTTCTAGCTAGTCGAGATTTTTCAAAAGTACCTCATAAGTGTGTGTAGTTTTTTAAGCTTGGCGGGATAAATACTAAATTCCTCGTGAATATTTATTCTATGGGATTACCTCGGGATCATATTCTACACAATAACGAAAAAAAAAACTAATATTATCTTAATTGATTGACGGAGAAATCGAGGAACTTACATAAAAAATAATACCTAGAGCGAACATAGAACCTTTTATATAGTTACATAGTATATAGCAAAGTCGTTTCCCACTGTCTGTCTGTCACTATGTATGCTTAGATCTTTAAAACTACGCAACGGATTTTGATGCGGTTTTTAAATAGAGTGATACAAGAAGAATGGCTATAATCAATTTGACACAAAAATTTCTATGCGGCCGAGGCCGCGGGGCGCAGCAAGTTTTAGATATTTGAAGTCGTATGTATGTTGGTGATTCTGAGACGATAGCTTTGTTATACAAAGCGATTATTTTAGCAGGATAGTGCCTCTGTATAACATAATTATGACGCTAGCGAAGCGAGCCGACCCTTTGACAAAACTGTGGACAAACAAGAGAACGTACAAAGTTTAATTTAATTATTATCATATGGAGCTTTTGTAAACTTTTAAATAGTTTGCTTTCAGAGCAAAGTTAATTTTAAATCTATGCTAATAACTTTCGTTGTTTGCCGAAAGGTACGGATTCATCTGAGCAAACAGGGTAGGTATGAGTGAGGTAGGAAACACGTAGATCCTATTAGATACTGTCCAGCATTCATCATCATCATCAATCTATGTATAACAGCATAAATCCATGGTATTTTACCGTGCTGATAATACAGAACGAAAAGCAAGGGTTATTTAAACAAATTGATGGATAACTCATCACCATCCTATTAGTTCACTGCTGCACATAGGCCTCCCCTAATGAGCGCCATAGCGCCCTGTCTTCAGCTTACCTGTTGGTACACTAGTTCAAAGTCGCTCAGCGAGCTAAGGAAAGAGCTATGTTCGGGGTCTCTCTGAAGATAGGATTCGTAACGAAATAATCCGACAGATAACTATAGCTATCGACAAAGATCAAAGAATTAACAAGCTAAAGTGGCAGTAGGCCGGCCATATATCACGAAGAACCGGCAACCGCTGGGGTAAATGTATTCTTGAGTGGAGACCGCGATTCGGAAAACGTAGTGTAGGACCCCCTTCGGCCAGGTGGGATGACGACCTGCGAAAGACTGCAGGTAGATGCTGGATGCGGCAAGCTGAAGACAGGGCGCTATGGCGCTCATAAGAGGAGACCTACATATCTAGCAGTGGTTTATTATAGGTTGATGAGGTATCCATCAATTTGTTTAAAATACCTTTGCTTTCCGGTCTGTATTATCAGCCCGGTAAAATGAGGTAAAATGAACCCCCGTCCATAATTTGGGTTAATTTTAATTACGACTGAAACTTTTCGTTTCTTGCTAATGAGTCTGTTCAAAATTTGCAAAGTTATGATTTTGATCATCGTCCCGAATTGTTCCTGCCTGTTCCTGGTATCAGAGCTCTATTAAAACTCTTAATTGTAATTAGACATTTTATATTCTTGAGATGGGTAGATTTCCTTAGGTAAGTTTTAGGTAGGTACCAAACTTATTGATTTATTTATAAATACAGGGAAAACCAGCAGCACATACAGTAAATTAAAAAAACAAGAAAATAGAAACAGAAGGCTGTTAAGGGGCCTCCGAGGGACGAATTCTTCATACTAACGTAATACCAAAATTATTTCTAATTCAAGCATATTTCCACTATAATATTGCATTATTTGTATTAAAATAGTATTTATGTAGGTTCCTAAATAGTTTTTTTTTTTTTCAATACTTACCTTAAATGAAATGAAAGCCAATCTCATTTTGCACATTTTTGTGCGAAAATGGACAAGTTTTCTTGATATTTGTTTCGTATTAAAAACATCAATATCTTACGTTTTATTTATTAAGCATATTAACATAGCTTATATTGTTTAGTTACAGAATAACAATACTTTGTGAAGAATACAAAAAGTTTTCAGTCATAATTTTTGGTATTACGGTACAAATCAAATTTTGAACGGCTAATATTGCTATCGCGCACGCATGAGGCGCGGCGCAAGGGTAAACAGGGACAGCGATATTCGGAGCGATTTTTGCAAGTGAGGGTCGCCGGACCCTTAAGAGGTTTTCACGACTAAGAATAATATTAGACACATAAAAAATGTGAACAAGCAAAGAAAACAGATAACCTTCAAGATTACAATCAACTTAGTACATAGAAGTAGAATAATAATTGTAATAAAATAAAGAAGAAAAAAACTAGTCATAATATTACTTTTTAGCAACAACAATAATGATAAATAATAGACAATTTGCATTATATCTGCATTACTCGCGGCCAAATTCGAGTCATCCTCATCATCCACGCCGATGGTGAGAAAAAGTCAGAGCTCAACCGCTGTCTCACGGAATGAACGCTGGAACAGAAGAGGTCCAGATCTATTTACTTAGAGAGATTATTAAATTGGTCGCCAACTCGCCACAAAAAGGAGCCTACCTATTATACCTTGCTTGTGATTTGAGATAAGATTTAATTATTGACACTTATCTGAAATCACATTATAATTATAATATAAATAAAAATGCAAAAGGGTAGGGTGGGCTTTTTTTTCTCTCCTCCGTAGACCGAGACACGTTCTTGGTGACCCCGTTGACCCACTCACTGACGCTAACCCGGAAGTGACGGCAACAACTCAGCTTCCGCACACAACACACCCGACCAATAACCGACCCCGCCGGACGCGGGGTCGAAGAATTCCCCGTTTCCGCCCTCAGGTGCACTCGTGCACCTAGGCGTTACCTCCCTACCCTCTTGTAGCATCTGGCAACAGCCCAAGCCGAGGTTCGCACCTAAGTGGTGGCCCTTGTGCGTGTTGCCTCAACCTAATTTTTACCGGCGAGGCGCCCTCTGCGCCCGCCAAAAGTCCGGTAACGCTGTCATGGCCATCTGAGGTCAACAGCATAATAGTCCATTCGAAAAAAAAAAGGGTGGGCTTTTCACAACAACATTCATTCGAAATAATTACTATTCTTACTAAATTGTATGTCAGTAATACATAGACAGTAATTAATTGCATCGTTGTTGTGAAAACCCTACCCTACCCTTCTTTTGTATATTTCTGGTAGGGACTACAATTCATCAGGTATTCTATTAACACTTTGACTGCGGTTTTTTTTCGACGACTGCGATATTTTTTTTTACCTAAAAAATTCGTGCTACCGCTCTACACAGCGGTTGTGTTGCGCCGCACATGCGTTTCGTTCGAAAAATATTACAGCTCTGCTGAGTCACAAAGATCTGTATTTTCTCAGCCGCTGCGCTAGTGTGGGTTTACGCATATTAGTCACTTGTAGAAAACTCATACCGTGCGTTTTCAGCACTCAAAGTCTATGTATCACAATCTATGTATCACACTAATATTATAAAAATATTATAATTTATCGAAAGTTTGGATGGAATGGATGTTTGTTACTCCTTCACGTCAAAACTACAGAACGGATCGGACTGAAATTTTGCATATATCTACCAACCAAGTTATATCTAAGCATGGAATCAAACATAAGCTGTATGTTTCTACGATGGGATAGAAATAACCTTCGCTTGCGAAGCCGCGGGCAAAAACTTGCATTACTACTTACTTATATATGGCGCGGTGGACGAAGGTCCGCCTGCGACGCAGGAGGTTGCGGGTTCGATTCCCGCCTCGGAACAATTGTGTGCACGATCTGCAGATAGTTGTTCCGGGTGTTCTGGTCGTTTTCTATGTATAATAAAAAATATCTATCTATGTAATGTATTGTATTATGTATATCAGTTATCTAGTACCCATAACACAAGCTCTGCTTACCATGGGGCTAGATAATGCTGTGTGAATTGTCCAGCATTATTTATTATAAATAAAAATAAATAAATAAAATAAATATGTATATACTCGTATTCGACAAGAAGGAAGATTTGATTTGATACTTATGCTATATTTGGAACTGTATATTTATTGTTTTAGCTGTTTTTCTTAGGTATATAGATATGTATAATATAATATGTATTTTAGGTATATATATATATATATATATAAATTATAAAATGTAACATAGTTACTACTACTTATATTTGTATGTAATGTTAGCACGAACCCTTTATTACAACACCAACCCTTTATTTAAAACCTGTGTTTCCTGGTTGGCAGGTAGAAAATGCCTCGGCATTAAGCCCACCCTTAGTACCTTTAATAGTGCAATAAAGTTTAAATAAATAAATAAATATAAGAAAGCAAAAAGAAACTGGAACTATTTTTAGCCGTAAGTACTTTATTTAAAGTCCACTATTACATTATAATATGAACCTACACGTACTCGACACAAGGCTGAGATTTACTGTCCGTAGATCTCAAGTTCGAAGTTGTATCCACGGCCGAAAGAGGACTGGAACCTGATGTTAGCCCAGTTGGTGCCTATACCACCTCCTTGCGTCCTGGCGCTGGCGAACTGGCTGGCTCCGACCTCCGTGGCTCTGATGGCGGTGATGCGTTGACCCTGGACTCCTTGCCAGTTCACCAGCTCCCACTGCGTCTGGTTCGGGATAGCTTCTTTGACCAGGGTTTGTCTAGAGAAATTGAAATGGGAGTCAAACTTTTGAAGGTGCCATGCTATAGGGCAGACCGCGCTGTAAAAGATCGCTTGTAAGCGATATCGCCGACCACTGTCATAATGTCTTATGTCATGTTTTTTATTATGTATTTTTGTTGGTGTATGTCTAATAAAGCATTCTTTTAAAGGATAATTGCAAGACTGTAATCATGAATGAAAACGTTGATGATGTACGAGCCAACCCCATATTATGTACTCGTATGCCTTAGCTTAGTATGTAATATGGATCAGTTGAGCTCCCTGTTCGTTGTTTTTAACAGTGGAGTAGTAAAATTTGGCTAGGAAGAAGTTATCATAATTTTGGAACAGATTCGTACCTTAAAACGTTTGCAACTATCATGGTTATTAACACAAAAGTCACAGAATCTTACCTGTGTAGGAGTCTATCGTTGGCTCCGATAAAGCCAATGTTGAGTCGGTTGGCAGAACCAACGGCAGAGGAGTTCGCCACCGCAGCAACGGCCGCCAACAGGAAGACGATAGAAAGGGCAGAGTTCATCTAAAAGAAAGACATTGGTTTGAATGTCGATCGAATTTCAAGAAATTTTATTACTATCCGTGTAGGTAAGTTACCTACGCAGTGAAGTTACTGGGAGAAGAATTTCTCCCTAACGTCGGCTACCAGAAATTTTTAACCGACTTCAAAAAAGGAGGAGGTGTTTCAATTTGACTGTATTTTTTAATGTTTGTTACAGAACTTTCGACTGGGTGGACAGATTTTTATGATTTTATTTAAAAACTGGTGCTTTGTGGCTGGTGTGTGGGTCCATTTCAATTGCGTCCAGTTCTGACAATGGCATCCATGAGAATATGGTATTCTCATGGATGCCATTGTCAGAACTGGACTCTTCTCTCTCTTTAACTTATACCATTATTTATTATCTGTTTTATTGTGACAAATTATTATAAATGAATTTATTGTATTTTTTTAAGAAGGCATGTCTGTCTGTTTTCTTTTGCACAGTGCCCTATGGTGTTTCCTTTGTGATAAGTTAGTATGTGTTATAATAAAAATGTGATTTATCTTTTAAAATAGTATTTAACGACATCAAGTGTAACATTGTGTACCTACGGTGGAAATAAAATAAACTAAATAAACTAAACTAAACATAACTCTTAAATTTGCATAAATGTTCGCGAAAAATGGACAAATAACTCGTTATATTGAGTTATTAACCAACCGATTTCAATGATTATTTTTTAAATCAAATTTTTAAACTTATTTTATTTATTTAGGTATTGGGAGTCGGTTATAGTTTTTTAAAAGACGCTCAATTATTTTCAAAATTGTGGAGAAAATAGAATATGTTTTCTTACCTTGGAGTTTTAGTGGTTACGGCTTCTACTGAAACTATGAACATTTGGGTTCTAGAGTCAGTATTTATATTGAGCAATGAAACTTATCTCTAAAGATTATAGAGATTAGAAAGATGACCAATTGAAAATTAAAATCCTAAGTTTCAAGAATTAAAGAGATTATTAATTAGGTATCGATATTGATAGATGACAAGCTAATTTAGGATAAGGCTATTGCCACACTACGTGCCAAGCTTAGAGCTAAGCTAGGAGCTATGCTTGTGTAAAATTGATTTATACTAAATATATAGACGAAAAAATATGGTCTCATACAAGGTGTCGTATACGTTCGTTTACATTGTGCAGAGTTTTGGCCTAAGGGTTTCAAGTTTCGGAGGTTCACTGCAAGGTGACACCGCTGCACCGCCGCCGCGCCGACACGCTGACATAACGTCATCTACACGCTATCGCCGTAATCACAAAAAGGCGTGTTATTAATTTAGTCCTTTTATATTTTGTGTATGCTAGTTTTAAGGTAGGTATACAGGGTGTTTGGTGAAACTTTTGCGAAAATGAAATGAGGGGGGAGGTATTTGATACCTTCTAAACCCTGGATTTTACGTGATTTTTTTTTCAAAATTTACTGTGTGTAGTCTGAGGTGTAGCAGATACTAATTTTATTAAAATACAAATTAAGAGGCTACAACGCATGTTTTTTTTGTCAATTCAAGTTTAGATGCAGACATACATTTTGCGTCTTTCATGTCCAGAGTTGACTCGTGCGATAATTCGATTATCAAGAGTCTGGCAGAGAGACTTATTCAAACAGTTACATTCAGACGATGGGTGCAAAAAATGAAAAGTTTTTATTTCTTTAAGCTTACAAATAAGCACTTAGACAGGTCATATTTTAGAGTTCACTTCAATTTTTTGTCCACCAGTGGAAGAAGTGAGAAGAAATCACTAGTATGTTCATAACTTATGTGTCTAGTACATTTGATATGCTTATCTGTAAGTTGGTAGATTTTGAGTTGGAGCAAAACTCGTTCCAAGCTTTTTTATCTTCTAGGTAATCTGATATTTTGTAATAAGCTTTTTTACAAAGAATATGTTTAACAATTTTTTTAAATTTATTCATTGATAATTTTTGCAACTCACTTGGAGGTTTGTTGTAGAAGCGTATACATTGCCCTTTAAAAGATACATTTATCTTGTGTAGCCTAGTTGTGGGCACAGCGAGTTTATTCTTATTTCTAGTATTTACATTATGTATATCACTTTTTTTAGTGAACCGATTGATATTTTTATGAGTGTACAACAAGTTTTCATAAATATATTGACAAGGTACTGTCATTATGTTTATTTCTTTGAATTTTTCACGTAGGGATTCTCTGGGACCCATATTATAGATCGCACGAACAGCCCTTTTCTGCAACACAAATACGGTGTTTATATCTGCAGCGTTCCCCCACAGTAGTATGCCATAAGACATAATACTATGGAAGTAGCTGAAATAGACTAGTCTAGAAGTATCAACGTCTGTAAGGTGACGGATTTTTTTAACTGCATATGCTGCAGAATATACATATTGCCACCTAAACCTAGATTTAGCTGAGTATACTTAGTCTATATACAATATTTGATAAGTATTTGTAACTTAAATTATGGATAATTTTATCTGAAATGACAACCTATTATTATGATTATATTACCCTTAGATTTTAGGGTTTTGCAAAGATAAATGAAGCTCGCACCAGCTCTTTTCGTAGATTATATGTAGCTAGTCTTATAAATTTACGAATCAATATCGGTTGCCTGGTCTGCTATTCATAATTATCATAAAATGACTGTCTTGACTATAGTGTGTAGACTTCATTAGATAACGGAAAATAAATCAGTGATATTAGACTCCTTTCATTCTGCAGCGTGTCGCCGGTCGCGTGCGGTCCCATCGAGTTGTATAATTCATAGAGTTTCGCGTATGCACTTGACTGGTATGTACGTACAGGGACCCACAATTATTAAAAAAATATATACATATTTCTGTGTTAATATCAAAGGAAAAAACGCCGTGGCAACCGAAAAAGAAAATTATTGTTCTTGCATCTTAATCTTTAGCGCGTCTGTTGAGTTGTCTTTCACAACTCAAAAACTCTAAAGTTCGCAACTGCGACAATAATTTAGAAAGTATATTTTTTTTATCGTAATAACTAATTTACATCCCTGCCAATAAACAACAGGCTTCGTCCGAAACAGCATGCCTTTTTTGATGTTCTCTGATTATTTGCTCTGTAGCGATTGCAGCCATGCATTTGCGCCAAGTGCGCAAAATATCATAATTTCTTCTTAATTTCTACTTTAAGTCAGATAATTAACAATTGGACGACCGATGTGGCGCGGTGGGCGAAGGTCCGCCTGCGACGCAGGAGGTTGCGGGTTCGATTCCCGCCTCGGAACAATTGTGTGTACGATCTGCAGATATTTGTTCCGGGTGTTCTGGTTGTTTTCTATGTATAA
This sequence comes from Eupithecia abbreviata, assembly GCA_943735965.1. NCBI lineage: Eukaryota > Metazoa > Arthropoda > Insecta > Lepidoptera > Geometridae > Eupithecia > Eupithecia abbreviata. Next base: position 2,206,644 of record OX030995.1, read on the forward strand.
TAAAAAATATCTATCTATGTAATGTATTGTATTATGTATATCAGTTATCTAGTACCCATAACACAAGCTCTGCTTACCATGGGGCTAGATAATGCTGTGTGAATTGTCCAGCATTATTTATTTATTATAGATCAAAGATGTTAACAAATAAAAAAAAAAAAAAAATATTTTCCATTACTTGAACTCTGGCAGAAAAGTGTCCAACCAGACATAATTGCGATTAACAAGGAATCATCATCATTTGCACTTGTCTATGTATTTAGACCGTTATAAATATCGTAAATGATAGAATGAAACAAATAATTTTAAAAATAAAACAACTCATGAGTCAAACATTTTATTTATTTACATAATATAAGTCGTTTGGATATGTTTTCACAACTACAATTACAAAAGTTTGATATATATCTTAAGTATACATATTTATTTAAGTTTCTAAGTCGTTCAGTTACTTCTAAGCACTTTAAAATACCTAATCAAATCGATCTTATTGATTTTTCTGTATATTTTTCTGTATATTTTCTGTATATTTTTCTGTATATTTTTAATTAATAAGGTAAATTTCAAACTGCCATAAGTCGACTGTATGTAAAATTTGGAAAATTAATTTTTTGTGTTAATTATAGTTTGACCGAAACCGCTGTACCGCTCCTTAGGAAAGTGCGGCTAGGTGGGGGGCGAGGAAAAAAAGAGCAAGAGTACGCGTTGACGGCAGACTGATGGATCGGAGCGGCCGAAATTTCCCCCCCGTCTCGCCGCTCGCATACCTCAGGCGCGGTACAGCTGTTTCGGTCAAACTATAGCTGAAAGAAGATACCTAATACTATGTATTTTAAGTTTCGATAACTACACTTGGTCGAAAATTCTTCTAGATTGTTTACTTAAAATATAAATTTTCTACTTATGCCCAGCAGTGGGTCGAAAATGGCTGATAATGAGGAAAACTGTCACTAAAACTAATAAATGCATGTTGCTCTTAATATAATATCTAATCAGTAGGACTTAATTTGTCGACCGATGTGGCGCGGTGGGCGAAGGTCCGCCTGCGACGCAGGAGGTTGCGGGTTCGATTCCCGCCTCGGAACAATTGATAAGGCTGTGTGAATTGTCCAGCATTATTTATTTATTTATTTAATAAGAAATTAACGTGAAACTATTGATGTTATTATCTTATTACGATTAAAATCACGAAAAGAAATGTCATTGTTGATAACGAATTTGGTAGTTAACTACTCATGTATTTATGAATCAATTAGATAAAATCTCCGTTTCTTCAAATATATTTTGATAAGACAAAGAAATTGTGGATATTTGTACTGCCGAATCAAAATAAATCGAATACTCGGTAACTTTTCCAAGGGCCAATAATTTATCAGGAAGTCAAGATAATATTAAATGATATGGAAGAACTCGAATCCGTGGTAATTGTAACCTTTTCAAGCAATAAAATATCAAGAACTCAAGATACAATATTAAATGATATACTAATAAAAATGCCTTACAGTAACAGATTAATCCATTCCTGGGTCGATATTATACATATATCTAATCTACCTACAACGAAGTCCTGTTCTGCCGAATCTACTGAACTCTAATCAGTGGTGACCTTTCCACGGTAGAATGAGCAGCAAAATACCAGGAAATAAAATGTTGTGATATTATCTTGTGTTATTCTTGAGAAATAATTCTGCGATATTTTCTACTATCGGTGTCTCGTGAGAAATAATCAAAATAATTTGATTGGCTGGTTCGACGCAGTGACCTTTCCAAATAACTAACGCTAAAAATAATTATGTAACATAAGTCTAAGGTTATTTAATTTTCTGACAGAGATTCTTTAGCAGTCGATTATGATCCCTAACTACACGAAGATAAAGTCCGGTTTCATACAGCAGTCGCTGGACTTTTCAGGCTGAGTTGCCGCGCGCGTCCACTTCCCGTGGCAGTGTGGCGCCACTAGCGCGTAGAACCGAGTGCCGTGGCCGGCGACTCCGTGGCCACTGCACCGCCATTTCAGGTCGCGGCGGAGAGCCGCTGTTTCGCATTTCACGCAGACTGTGGCCCCTGAGGAATAAAAAGAAGGTGATTTTTATCTATTACTTAAAGTAAAGATATTTGTAACTTCTTCATAGGTACTCGGATCGGACTGAAAATTGACATTGATTTGCCTAATTCTAGACACATTCGGTACTTATAGTTCTTCAAGTATTATGTAGTTACAGCTACATCTAACCTTATTTAAACTGAAACATAATATTGGCTACTTTTGCTACAAAAATATTTTTTGTAGGAGTAAAACAATCGCGCTTTGAACTTAATTTTAAAATTAAAAAAGTATATGAAAAGCTATACATTTATTGAGCCACATTATTTGGCATTGATTTCAAGCCTCAATACAATGCGTTTATTTTATTTAATTACTGACATTTAATTTTATTTTATGGATTTTTATAATCACGTGCCTGCATTCGGGCTGCAGATATGCAGCTCTACTGTGTTATTCCACCAATGTATTATGTACCATGTCTTATGTGAATAAATATTAGTGATTACTGAATGGCCACGCACTTGGCCACGAATCCTAGTTTTCCAGTGGATATAGCGCTCGATTTGGTTCTAGCTTTCATGATAAATTCATCAAAAGTCAAAAAGTCAAAAATCATTTATTTTGTAAGCCTAAAGAGGCTTACAAAATAAGCAAGTCATATTTTATACATTAAATTATTATCAAATAAAATTATTTTACTGTTCACTTCAAAGTTTTGTCCACTAGTGGAAGAAGTGAAAAAGAAACCACTACTATGTTCATCTCTTATATGTCTTATACATGGTTATTCGCCTACAATTTAAGTCTAAATATAATATGATTCGATACATGTCAATATTTAACAAAAGCTATGCACAACAACAAATTACTTAAATACTATTGTCGGTGCGAAACTGAGCGACATCTGGCCAAGCATTAACATCATTGAGATAATCATTTATGGAGTAGAAAGCCTTCTTGACATTAAAACCTTATTACAAACACCCGTTTAATGAGGCAATAGAGGAGATAAATTACTTCATAGCTTTAAATCTATTGTACTAAATTATGCGTAACTGAGAATATCTGCGTAGTTTAATTAAGAACTGTTATAGAACATCACGACGACCGATGTGGGATGGCGGGCGAAGGTACGCCTGGTGACTGCGGGTTCGATTACTGCGTTGGGACAAATGTTTGTACGGTCTGCAAATATTAGTTCCGGAGATTCTGAGTACTTTCTATGTATACTAAAAACATCTATCTACGTATGTAATGTATTGTTATAGTGTATCAGTCAACTAGGACCCATAACACAAGCTCTGCTTAACTTGGGGCTAGATGATGCTGTGTGGATTGTCCAGCATTATGTATTTATTTATCAAGGTACCCTTATCGAAGACGCCGAAAGATTGAATTTATGAATTTAATCAAATGAATTCTAGATACCTTTAAAAATTTTATCAAATTAATTCTGACGACTCGAGCGGACACGAGTGGGAGGTTGTGTTCAGGGAATTCTTAAGGTACGTTCAGATTAAGTAACAAAACCTATTTATAGATATCTAACATGTTTATTTAATGTGGACATTATTTGAAATGTTGTAATTCACTTTTGAAATTAAATATAAGATAATTAGATAATTCATATGATACATTATAAGTATCAATAAATTGTATAAACTGTATTGCAGTGTATGATTAGTGTTATTGGAAATTAATTTCTGTACTAGCTCAATAAATAAATAAATATTTTTAAACCCCTAATGTCTTTGTTCATTTACACCCCGACTAGTAAATATACATAGGTAGGTATTATCAAAACGACCAATCGAACTCTCCATTCAATACAGTTACGAAAGAAAATTACCCAACGTTTTGCCCAAAAGGGTTCAAAATACGGCCCCGACATGACCAATATTTGCAGACTAGAGACTTTTTGTCGGCCAACTTATTTATGAAGGTGTCGTGCAAAGATTTCTTAATGGTAGGGCTTTTTAACATAAAGTTTTTATAGAATAGAATAGCATAGAATAGAAAAAACATTTATTTAGACACAGGTACAAAATACAGGCATAGAATAAACAAACAAAGAACTTTATAGGTATATATACTTATTATATGAACTTTATAGGCGGGTAAACATCTAAACTAAACTATACACCCATAGTTTAGATGTTTACCCGTGTTTGTAATAATGGAGGGTTGATTGGAAGAGAGATAGCGAGAATAAAGAAATGAATATTTCGATACCTAGTAGTTAGTAGTTATTTACGATAGACTGAGTGATTTTAATGAAAGAAATATAAACAACCGGATAATAAGAATAAGTTTACTTGTAACTCAATACACAAAAATATAAAACAAACATGATTATGAAAAATAAAGGACAAAACATATTTTTGTACATGAGTCACAAAACGGACTCTATCTCAGCATGAGTTAATTGTAAACATGTTACAACCAACGCTGGTCTTCCGATAGAGCCGTTTGGTGACGTCACGGAAGATAACACAAGACAGATATATAACAAAAAATAAAAGACAAGACTATAACAATAAAATATAAACTATGACAAAGGATAGCGGTTATTTCTACGTTGATACATAAAATTTAGGCAGAAAAGTAAGTAATAATGTTACGAAAGAAATTACAGGCCAAAGTAATTAGTGAACGCGTGAAGCTAGCAAGATGGTCAGTCGCTGAATGATAAAAAAACAAATGAATGAACCCGCCCGGAGTTCATTGGTTTGAAGTATCCATTCTTTGTCATAGGCCTCCCTTAATGAGCGCTATAGCGCCCTGTCTTCAGCTTGACGCATCCAGCATCTGCCTGCAGTCTTTCGCAGGTCGTCATCCCACCTGACTGGAAAGCATCCTACACTACGTATACCAAGTCGCGGTCTCTCAAGAACACGTTTACCCTGTGTATGTGCGGGAGATATGCTTGGCTCACTGTCACTTCAGCTTGCTAATTCTTAGAGCTATGTGCGATAACTTTGGTTCTTTGTCGAATGTATCCGTCCGAATCCTGTCTAGATCTAATAGCTAACAACTCTTTATAAATAAACCCGCATCGCCAATATATCTTATCTCTCGAGTACCTACTCTGTATATCTTAAATGTAAGACTCATTCGAAACTGTACCTTCTCTCAACGCCTTATAGTCGGAATCCGTGTGGCAGGCCTTCGACACCTTGGTCACCTCGAACTGTGCGCAGTACCTGTAAAACCATTTTCAGTTCAGTTCGGAAATTGAAACATATCAATGTAGGTACAGTGAAACACGAGAGGGAGGTTATTTCAAGTTTTATGTCTTTTTTTGTGGGTGTCGATAAAACGTTAATAACTTTTTGCACGACTGGCAAGGGTAATGATAACTCAGGAATGTGGATGGTAATATTTTGGGGAGTTCTTATGTAATGGTTTTAGGAATGTTTCGAAACATGAAGCTCGAGACATTTGGATTGTGATACTTTTTAGCCGACAGCGAAGCAATGTCATTGCTTAATATTTTTGTAAATCGCTACCAACTCCCAAGCAAAGCGAAGAAAAAAATACAGGGAAAGATTTTTCTCCTCATAAATTGAGCCATTTACTACAGCTAAAACAATACTTTAGGTACTAGAATAACAATACTATCAATAAATATGTTTATGAAGATGAAATAGATTTTGAGACACCATTTTTTTATTTTCTTTATTCTTTATTTCATAAGATAGATAGATATATGTATTTATTGACACAAATTTGTTACATTAAGGCTAGAAGATGATGCTGTGTGGATTGTCCAGTATACTAGACAATCCACACAGCATCATCTTCTAGCCTAGCCTTAAGCAGAGCTTGTGCACAAATACACAAAAATGACCAACTTATTGTTGCTAATAATGTAACAAATTTGTGTCAATAAATACATATAATCTATCTATCTAAAAAGAATACAGAAAATAAAAAAAATTGTGTCTCAAAATCTATTACATCTTCATAAACAAAATCGATTATCATAAAAATCAAATCAGTAACGCATAAGGTCATAATTTTGATTGTCAATCGAATTACCAAACAGCAAATAAGAGAGTGGAATAACTGTAGTTGAATTGCTTGAAAACATTATTCGAAGCTCTACAAATCTATTAGACAGGCATATCCTTTTCCTCCTGTCTATTTCAGTATTTCCCGTGTTCCATTGTTAGTTACGTCAGCTGTCAGTATTGTTATATTATTCTGTTATCCATTCTCAGACGCGTTCACCATACAATGAATGTTGCATATTATTTACAATACATACAGACAACGGGAAGCGACTTTGTTTTATACTATGTATGTAGTGATATGTATCTCACTAAACTACAAAACAGTGGAAAATATGGGAATTCTAAATAGGAAATTCGTTGTTTAGTCTTTTTTTAACAATGAAATCATACTAAAGTCATTTAAAACGGGATATTTACCATGATTTGATTTTTGAGTTATCCAATATTTCGGCACAGTTTCATGTTTTGTGCCGAAATATTAAATTGGATAACTCAAAAATCAAATCATGGTAAATATCCAGTTTTAAATGACTTTAGTGTTAATAACCATGATAGTTTCAAAAGTTTTATAATGAAATTATTAGTTTCCCAAATATATGTAGGTATGTATCTCTTTGTCTAACTTTTTATACAACCGCTTAGACAGAACCTCATGTGCGTGTGGCACTGTACCCACCTTTAAAAGTATATTTTCAATAGCATACTCGATACTTTTCCGGTGAAATCGAATGAAGTTGTTTCCGACAGGAAATACGAGTATATTTTGATATAATTTCCTCCAATACCTACTATATAGGGTGGAGCCATATTAACGATTTTGAACACCTACATTTTCTTTTGCAGTGAAAACGTTTGTTCCTTAGGAAAAATTTTCAAGCATTTAAGTTTTTATTTTGCTTTACTAGTCAAAAATTATCCACAGTTACAGATTTAAAAACAAATAGTATTTTTTTTTTTTATTATATAGCATAAGCAGATTTTGACATGATTTTTATAATTACGTATCTACGCTGAAAAAAAAACATATTCTCACTAGCGGCATACAAGTTGCACCGTCTTGAATTACTTAGACGAGATAAGAACATTTTGAAAAATAATGAAATTCATTTATTTCGGACAATAGCCGCAAAAAAAAAATATCACGCGCCAATACGAGACATTCAACCGTAAGTTTCAGTCAGTGTTAAAAAACCTAAGTCATTAAATTTTGCACCACCCTGTACCCACAGTAGAACTTTCAAACTACTCGGAGGGATATGCTCCTGAAAACACAATTTCAGTTGGAAAGGAAGATAACTTTTTTATGAAATTAAAGTGTAGTTAGAACTATTTGAAGTTGCTGGGGTTCTTCTTGGTAGGGCTAGAAGTTTAGGGTGGTATTATGTTGATTAGACCACGGTAGAATGTAGAGAAATAGCTAAGCCGAAATGCGGCTAAGAGGTTTTAGCCGCATTTCGGCTTATTATTTATTTATTATTATTTATTTTGAGCCATTATTGTCCCACTGCTGGGCAAAGGCCCGATATAATACGTCTTTTCTTAAGCTTTTCTCTCCACAACAGACCGCAGATATATTGAGTTACCAGGTTTCTAAAAATGCATCAAATACTTACTCCCTATGCGCGTTAGACTCAGGGTCCTCCGGGTTCCGAAGCCGCAAGTTCTTGCGGATATCCACGGTGTCGTTGGAGTGCCGACTGACGGACAGACTTCCCGGCAGCAGCATTGCCGTCTCGTCTGGAAACAAACGTTTTTGACTCTTTATTGAATAAACAAATTTTTTATTTATTTATATAAAAAAAAATCAAACACACATAAATACCAATAATTGCAGGATAAAACAAATGTTTGTACGATCTACAGACTTTTCAGATGACCTCTGAAGGTTCGCCTGCGACGCAGGAGGTTGCGGTTTCGATTCCCACCTCGGCATAATTGTCCCACCTCGGCATAATTGTGTGTACGATCTGCAGATATTTGTTCCGGGTGTTCTGGTCGTTATATATGTATACAAAAAAATATCTATCTATGTAATACATATACATACTTATTCGTACTGGGGATGGTAGGGTATTTTAAACCAGAAATAAGAAGGGAACTGATGTTGATAACGTACATTTTTAGTGTGATTAGAGGCATTAAATACACAACCCTCTTGTTTTAATGCATATAGGGCTGCACGTACCTAATAAGTATGTATACGCGCGATTCTTAGCGATAAGGCCGCCCATTGTACAGCGTATGTTGTATTTGTTTTTTCCTGTCTTGTGTATCTTTTATGTATTTGGTGTGCAATAAAGAGTTATTGTATTGTATTGTATTGTATTGTATTGTATTGTATTGTATTGTATTGTATTGTATTGTATTGTATTGTATTGTATTGTATTGTATTGTATTGTATTGTATTGTACGCACGCCGAAGACCTAGGCTACTTGCGATCCCGAAAGCAAGAACTAACCTCCTGAGCAAGGGCACGGGCCCTTCGGGCTATTAATACTTTCTGTGCAGAGGAGGATGTTTACATATTCTATATGTCCTTCCCAAAATTCAGGGATGCGGTTGTAAATTTTTTGGATAGGACACATAGAATATGTAATAGGTTTATTTTAAGTTTAATATTAAGTTGTACTTAGTAGCGTGTTGGCGCATCTTATGAATGTTTGTTTTTAGTTAGTGTATTTTATGTTTTAGTTTTTTTTTATTTCTCTGTCGCTTTGGTGTCCAACTGTTAAAGCATTGTAAATATATTATCAATAAAAAAAATAAAAATAAAAAGTATATCAGTCATCTAGTATCCATAACACAAGCTCTGCTTAGGGCTAGATAATGCTGTGTGGATTGTCCAGCATTATTTATTTATTTAATTTATTTCTTGTATGCGAGAATCGAACCCGCGGTGGACTTTCGCCCACCGCACTACAGAGGTCAAGTAGGCACACAGTTTCATGGATTTACATATTTTGTGAAAATACTCTTGTAGCTACTTAGGTATAAAAGACAGGAGTTAGGTTAAGGCTTACATAAAGGAAACGAGTAACGGAAGGGAAGGAAATCATTATCCCCTACACACCCCGGAAAGGGTGTTCGAAATTGATTGAGTAAAAGTTATTATGAGTAGGAGAATTTCCTGTATGACAGAATATAGAAAGGTGTCGCGTTGAAAGTAAAATAATCATATTTGTAGAAGAAAACAGTCGTTCGAGGATTCGTGAGAGGAAATATTGATAAGTAAAAATATATAATAATAATAATGCTGGACAATTCATATAGTATTATCTAGCCTTAAGGTGAAATGAGTCCCAAAACCCACGTTACTAAATTTGACTCTATAGAAAAAAATGGCAAAGTTTCCTCTAAATCTTCATTTTTACAGAGATATCTCTACGGAAAAAACAGTTTTATTTGCTAGTTATTTAATATTATTGTAATGAAATTTCGTTCCCTAATAAATACTTTACGATTATGGTTTTGGTTTTTTGAGAAACAGTATTATTTTAGAGCAAAACAAATTTAAAAATAAAAAGCCGTGAAATTGCGCACGGGCCGATCATTCTGCTGCTCTTGCTCTCCCTTTCACGTCTTCCCCGTGCGGCGTTCGCTCGTCCTTGTCTGGAAAAGGCGAACTCATTTCGTCTTAGAGTTTGTAATTGGTACTATAATAGATGAAGGGTACTATACTTATCATTTATTTTCGCCTAATGTTGGCCACCAATGATATTTTATAATAAATGAGGTAGATGTCGCACTAGCGCGTGGAAACTGAGGCGACAAAATTAAGTCAATTGTCGTAATTTTGATTTAGTCGAATAATAACTGCGAGCGAGACCGCGCGTGACATTAATCGATTTAAATGCCGAGCTGTGTGTTTAGAAAATGCAAAAACTATGGTACAAACAATGATATTTTTGGCCACCGCACCGGATCATAACGGTTGTCGGGTCGTGAAATATAACTTTTCTATGTATAACAGGCCATGTAACCAATTAGAACTATTTGATGGGGTGACGAATAAAAACAATTACGGCGTGTGACCAATAATAACAAAACTAAGACTTGACTTATAGAACTAAATTTACATGTGACTGATTGAAACAAATTTTAATGGTTTTTGCGTTGTGACCGATTATAAAACTTTTTTGCTGTGACGAATTGTAGCCTAAATCCTATATAGTATACACATAATAAAATAAAAATAAAATAAATAATGCTGGACAATTCACACAGCATTATCTAGCCCCATGGTAAGCAGAGCTTGTGTTATGAGTACTAGATAACTGATATACATAATACAATATATGACATAGATAGATATTTTTTATTATACATAGAAAACGACCAGAACACCCGGAACAAATATCGAGTCGAGTATAGTTCCGAGGCGGGAATCGAACCCGCAACCTCCTGCGTCGCAGGCGGACCATCGCCCACCGCGACACTGAGGTATCTATCAATCTAAGACTTTCTTCAAAGAATTCAATGTTTTTGGATACATTTTATCGTAATATGCCCAGTGATACTTACTGGATCGCGTGCTTTTACAAAGTCTTACTAATATTATAAACGTGAAAGTTTGTGAGGATGTTTGTTGCTCTTTCACGCAAAAACTACTGAATGGATTTTGATGAAACTTCACAATAATATAGCTTACATATCAGAATAACACATAGGCTAACAATTCATAAAGATATATTGTATATTATCCAAAATATCTATCACCACGCAGGCGAAACCGTGGGGCGCAGCTAGTTGCAAATAGTTCTAGTTCCGGAATAAGATATCATTCCCAAATAACAAAAACGCGTTTTTGTTATTTTATTTTAAGCTCTATTCCGATATTTACACAGCGCAGACTAGGGAAGCAATTGTCTATTCTAAATTCTGTGGCTATCCCACTAGATTTCGCGTTATTTAGATCACGTCCTACTGATCTTGCAAATCCGTTTTATTGTAACTTGAAATCTAGTGAAATATTTTAAAGCTCGAAGAAAATTCAAGCTACGTAAGATATCGCAAATGACCTAAGGTTTGTGCTCAGAAGCAAAGAATATATAATAATATTCAGAAGTAAACCACAGAGACCAGCACAACTCTAAATCCACATCCAGACTTCTTTAGCGTCACTAACCACGACGGACAGCGCTTTCCGCCGCGCGCCGCTGCCTGCACCGCGCGCCATGCTGCCGCCTTGAGACAAGACCTTCTAATAGACTGACCAGGGATCTCCAAGAGTCTAGAATGTTCGTTACCTCTAGTGGGCACGTCGCTGTCCGCCTCGCATCCCTCGTGGTCCTGGCACGCTCTCCGCTGTACCAGCGACGGACAGCGCTTGCCCCCGCGCGCCGCTGCCTGCACCACGCGCCTGCTACGCGCCATGCTGCCGCCGCCGCAGCGGGTGTCGCACTCCGACCACGGGCCCCATGAGGATACCACGCAGTCTATTACTGTGGACAAGGAACGGAGAATATAAATAAAGATGTGTTTGCATACATTATCAAAGGTGTGGAAAATAATAGAATAATAGAGGTAGAAAACTGAAATGAGTATTTCGTATATATAAAACCGACTCATGCACTCCAAAAGCAAATACAAATACAAATGTTTATTCAAAAATAAAGGATACATAGTCATAATCATATTTGATTACGACTATGTGAAAAGCACAGTCATTTGTTTTGTGACAGAGCCGCTATATTATATTGTAATATAACTCTTAAAATTTTTGTTTTAGCGTTTGATTGGCCAAGCCCCTCCGCAAATGCACCTTCAAGGTTATCCACACATTATGGGACACCCTGTATATTATTGTTTATTTAAAAAATATTGGTTGTACGTCACAATATTTACATGCTGACTGTACATGGAACTGCCGATGGCAAATCACCACGCGAAAAACAATATTTTATTTGACGATGGCGAATCAGAACTCAAAGTATGGAACTAAAAAGTAGCAGAAAAAAGAGTCCGATGGCGAATCGCCACTCACTCTTTTAGATTCAAGTTTTCGTCTAGTTTGATGGAAACGACGCGCGACTCGAGAGCTGAGGAGTATCTGGCGCTGCGCATCAGCATTGCCATACAGCTAGGTAATGCAGCCAGCGTCTTGGGGAGACGCGCGCCTACTGGTATTAATATGGTTCAGTTGAACTACTTTTTGCAACAGTCTGCAAATAGCTCAATTGATCCAAGTGTAAATACTAATTCAATTTATTTATATTACTCAGAATATGCCTACAAATACAGAATACACTCGGCACAAATTCTTCAAACTTAAAATTTGTCCCGACGCGTCGTGGGAATCGAACCATATTTAATTTCCATTACTAAGAATATCTTGTCATGCGATTTAGATTGTACCTGTCATATAACTCTACAACATCATATATTAGTCCTTATACTAGCTGCACCCCGCGGCTTCGCCCGCGTGGAAATCTATGTGTCAAATAGTTTATAAACCATCCTCTTGAATCACTCTATCTATTAAAAAAACGCATCAAAATCCGTTGCGTAGTTTTAAAGATCTAAGCATACATAGGGACAGACAGACAGCGGGAAGCGACCTTGTTTTATACTATGTAGTGATAGTGATTAGGCTGCTAGAGATATGCCTCCCCTATATCGAGCGCAGCTCGATGATTAACACCCCCATACGCGTATGGCTCGCTATCATGGACTTTACCATAGCGGCGATAATTTTGTTTACTCGTTGCGAGACCCACGCTTGTAGAGGTTGTCCCTTAAAGAATAGCTGTTCGCCTCGCGCTGCAAATGGAAACGTAAAGCCTTTGAAATCTAATTAATTAGCAGCCGCCCGCTACCTACTTCGCTACTACCCACTTGAACTGCTTTTGGACTGAAAGCGGGTAGCTAGTCACTGATACACAGGGCACTTAGTACTCTGGCGCCGCGGAAAACCAGCGCTGCATTTTCAATTTCAAAAATTCTTTATTGAAACCTCATAACACTATAGTCTGGTACAATACTAGTGTAATACATACACAAAAAAACGTTTTAGAAGCTAGGGGTGCTCTTATCAAAACTTACTTAGTAATTTTTTCACTTCGCGTTACAAATCAAACTTAATTTTGTGTTAATATAAAATAAGGTTGCAATTCATTCTTACAAAACATGCTAGCTTAGAGTAGCAATTGCATGTAATAACAAAATCATTTTTGAGCAATTTTTTATTAAATGCTCCATTGACCCGTGTCAATGGAGGCTTACAGAAAATACAAATTACTGGTCCGATTTCAAAAATCTGTCACAAATTAGCTACACATTATTATTTTTATTCCTTATCCAGGCAGGGAGCCAAAGATCCCCTGGTACTGTCCACGATTCTATTCATCCATGGTTGTCCGGTAGAGATCTCTCTTGATCGATAAGACCTCCAATAGTAACTTGATTTTTAAGTTTTATTTAAACATAGTTTCTTATATAGTGAGTGTGCAATAAAGTTTTATCTATACTTTATCAAAGTATAACATACACCTAAGTTACAAACCAGCGCCTACAACCAGCATTAACCTGTTTTCTGTCTAAAAACATTCGTCAGTAGTCAGTACATCGTGTGAAGATACTGTATATCCGGTTTTCCTTTGGCAATGCACAACTCTTTTAAGAAATCTCTCTCTTAATCAAAGGCTTAATTAAGGAGTAACGAACTTGTACTTTCAGAGTTTTGAACGATATAGGATGCGAAGAAGAGAGTCCTTTGGTTAGAATAGGCGGTTGAAGAAGGAAAAAAGTATTTCACTACTTTAGATTAATTTCATAATTACCAGATGTCTTTTCCTCTGTCTCATCTTGACCTCTGTAGCGCGGTAGGCTGCGTCCACCTGCGACGCAAGAGGTTGCGGGTTCGATTCCCGCCTTAGGACAAAGGTTTGTAAGATTTACAGATATTTGTACTGGGTGTTCTGGTCGATTATGTATAATATATAAAATATATAATATGTAATTATTTATATTATCAGTTATCTTGTGTACATAACACAAGCTCTGCTCACCTTGGGGCTAGATAATGGTGTGTGAATTGTCCAGCATTATTTATTATTAATATTTCATTAACTATATGAGTTAGATCAAGAAGAAATGTCAATGTCATGTAGTCAGTAGTGTAGTCATCAAAATTCAAAATTCAATAGTATTTATTTCTTTAGGCTTACAAAATAAAATAAATAAATAAAGCTGGACAATTCACACAGCATTATCTAGCCCCATGGTAAGCAGAGCTTGTGTTATGGGTACTAGATAACTGATATACATAATACAATACATTACATAGATAGATATTTTTTATTATACATAGAAAACGACCAGAACACCCGGAACAAATATCTGCAGAGTGTACACACAATTGTTCCAAGGCGGGAATCGAACCCGCAACCTCCTGCGTCGCAGGCGGACCTTCGCCCACCGCGCCACATCGGTCGTCAAATAAGCACTTAGACAAGTAACATTTTATACTATCATTACACATTACGTTTACACTTTCAAAAAATGATCAAAAAAAGTACTATTTGAGTCTCAACACATACATCCAGTTCAAATAAGCCGTTCTTTGCATTAATTTAAAAAAAAATTATAATATTACATATTAACAATCTCATTGTAGTTTTAACAGGTTTATTTTAAATGTACAAAGATCATTCTAAATGTATATACGTATTTTATTTTAAATAATATTGTTTACAGTACATACAGTTTTAGTTTCTGTTGATTAATTTATATTTTTGTTTGGTTCCTTACAATATTAGGCCACCTTGCGCACCACGGTCCCCACGGAAGACCAGCGCTATGGTACGATTTGCTCTACCATAGCACATGCTGAGTGGAGACCGATTTTTGTCAGTCTCTGTCGTCTGTTAATCTAAGTTTAGTTTATAAGAGTCTCTTTTCTGACAAAATAAAAATATTTTTTCTTTTCTTTACTTTACTTTACATTATCAAATAACATTTTTTTTATTTTAATGTTAACTTAAATTTTTTTGTCCATCAAGAGGCAAAAGAGACCGCTTTATAAAGAGGAAAGTGGACGAAATTGCATCATTGCTCTGAAAAGTGCAGGGCAGACAGAAAATGCAAATATCACTCCACATGGTCGTTTTCTACCGTTCGTGGTTCGAAGCGTAACAACTCTAGCATGTCTCAAAGAACGGAACGCTGCAGTTACTCAAAGTGAAAGCAAGCGGACCGTGAGCAGCCAATCGGGTATACTTCGCAGAGCTAGAGTAGAATTTAAATGGGGTGTGTTTTTCCATGGTCTGGGACTTATAGAATGGAATGAAATGTCGCATTTAATCCATCAGTTAATTACCTCAGTCAGTCGGGGTGGAATAGGTCTATATTTTTGCATTTTAGCAATCGCAATACATATTGATAATTGTATTGAATTATTGTAGGAATAAGCAAAATATTTAGCTTGTGAATTATTATGTTACAGATAGAGTATATGTATGTAATAGAGTATTCCTAATATATCATACCAATATAATAATTTTAAAAAAGCTTAAATTTTTAACCAAACCAAGAAAATTACCTACATACATATATGTAAGTTGTTGCATGAAGATTTTCTGGCCGTAAACATTCACTAGAATTAATTTAATCATTGATAAAGACAATCAAAAAACATTATCAAAATAATATCAACTATTAGAGGTACTTTTTAACTTCTCTGTAGTAAGCCACGAGCCGAAGCCGTGTGCAATTTCAACAACTCAAAGAAAACGAGCAACAAAACCGCTGAAGTTCAGCTACATATCATCACTACATAGTATAAAACAAAGTCGCTTCCCGCTGTCTGTCTGTCCCCATGTATGCTTAGTTCTTTAAAACTACGCAACGGATTTTAATGCGGTTTTTTTAAATAGATAGAGTGATACAAGAGGAAGGTTTATAAACCATTTGCCACATAGATTACAACGCGGGCAAAGCCTTGGGGCGCAGGTAGTTTGAGATAAAATTTAAATTCACTTCGTTTAAGGACCTTATCATAACAATTCACATGATATTTTGGATAATATACAATATATCTTTATGAACTGTAACCTATGTGTTATTCTGATATGTAAGCTATATTACTGAGAAGTTTCATCAATATCCATTCGGTAGTTTTTGCGTGAAATAGCAACAAACATCCTCATAAACTTTCGCGTTTATAATATTAGTAGGATTTGCCTGTTGCCTTTGGTCCATTTTCAGTTCTGGCGTAACGCGACCGATAATACGCGACGCATTTTCCGTCAAATATGTGCCCTAAAAGTAAAGTAGGCACTATCTATGCCTACCTCGGCACGATAAGAGCTATTTGTCCCGCTCGGAACGTGATATCTCGCACCTCGGCCGCCTACATGACAAATGGCGCTTTTATAGCCCATTAGCTCTATAATGCGAGCTTTTTACATACCTAGCGGAATTTAAACGTGTTAGAAATACTTTGTCAGCAACATTTTACAGTTTTCAAGTCGGAAATATACATTATATAAATAAATATTAAAAATAATGCTGGATATTTTTTTTACGACCTATGTTGCGCGGTGGGCGACGGTCCGCCTGCGACGCAGGAGGTTGCGGGTTCGATTCCCGCCTCGGAACAAATGTGTGTACGATCTGCAGATATTTGTTCCGGGTGTTATGGTCGTTTTCTATGTTTAATAAAAAATATCTCTCTATGTAATGTATTGTATTATGTATATCAGTTATCTAGTACCCATAACACAAGCTCTGCTTACCATGGGGCTAGATAATGCTGTGTGAATTGTCCAGCATGCGAAACCGCAGGCAGAAACTAGTCTTTTATAAGACAACTTGCACCTATACATTGTCAAAAGCCATTTGCCGAGTCCTTCAACCTAACATCGCACAAAGGATGTCGATATTACCTATCAACTGGATCCTATATCGAAAATACAACCACAATAGTCTGGAGTGACCTAGACGGGAAATCTATTTAGGTATAAAGTTGCTAGTACAAGAGCTATTAACACTTCGATTGCTGAAATCACACCGTATGTGTTTTCTACAAGTGACTAATATGCGTAAATCCACACTAGCGCAGCGGCTGAGAAAATACAGATCTGTGTGACTCAGCAGAGCCGTAATGTTTTTCGAACGAAACGCATGTGCGGCGCAACAAAACCGCTGTGTAGCGCTTTTTTTTCAAATATTTGACGCTGTTTTGACAGCTTAGAGCTCAATTATTTCAATTGTAAATACTAGTTCTTCATCATCAGCCTATAGCAGTCCACTGTTGGACATAGGCCTCCCCCAATGAGCGTCATAGCGCCCTGTCTTCAGATTAACGCATCCAGCATCTACCTGCCGTCTTTCGCAGGTCGTCATCCCACCTGGTTGGAGAGCTCCCTACACTACGTTTACCGAGTCGCGGTCTACAGTCAAGAGCACGTTTGCCCCAGCGGCCGTCGGTTCTTCGTGAGATATGGTCGTTCCACTGCCACTTCAGCTTGCTTATTCTCAGAGCTATGTCGATTACTATGTCGTAACGTATCATGCGGTCCTAACACTACCTAAGTAAATAAGTTAGTATATAAGTAATTTAGAAAGTTTGTTTATGTAAAAAGGAATAGTAGTTATACTTAAGTTCTCTGTTAAAATTTGTGTTTTGGAACAATAAAGCTATTTTTATTTTATTTTAATTCAATAAAGCTATTTTTATTTTATTTTATTTTATTTTATTTTATTTTATTTTATTTTATTTTATTTTATTTTATTTTATTTTATTTTATTTTATTTTATTTTATTTTATTTTATTTTATTTTATTTTATTTTATTTTATTTTATTTTATTTTATTTTATTTTATTTTATTTTATTTTATTTTATTTTATTTTATTTTATTTTATTTTATTTTATTTTATTTTATTTTATTTTATTTTATTTTATTTTATTTTATTTTATTTTATTTTATTTTATTTTATTTTATTTTATTTTATTTTATTTTATTTTATTTTATTTTATTTTATTTTATTTTATTTTATTTTATTTTATTTTATTTTATTTTATTTTATTTTATTTTATTTTATTTTATTTTATTTTATTTTATTTTATTTTATTTTATTTTATTTTATTTTATTTTATTTTATTTTATTTTATTTTATTTTATTTTATTTTATTTTATTTTATTTTATTTTATTTTATTTTATTTTATTTTATTTTATTTAATTTTATTTTATTTTATTTTATTTTATTTTATTTTATTTTACCTTGTAACACCAGTCTGTTTCCTGGTTGGGTTTGCCTTATAATAATACTATGTATTTAGGAGAAGACAGCACCTAAAACACTAGTCACACAAACAATCAATCGATTGTCAAAGCGGCAAGAGCTGTCGATTGAACAGCAAATAATAGTTAGCAAGCGATAGTATGCAATAGGTGTAGATGTGTTCAAATAATAGGAATATAGATGTACAGAATGTTCGAGAGAGCATTTGCAAAAGGCAGGTGAAACCAAGTGCAATAGCTTGGCTTGTTCTTTAGTAGGTTATTATAGTCATATATATTTGTAAAACTATTTTTAGCACGTAAAACTTCTGAAAAAACATGTGGACAATTCACACAGCATTATCTAGCCCCATGGTAAGCAGAGCTTGTGTTATGGGTACTAGATAACTGATATACATAATACAATATGTAGATACATTACATATATGTAGATGTTTTTTATTCTACATAGAAAACGACCAGAACACCCGGAACAAATATCTGCAGATCGTACACACAATTGTTCCGAGGCGGGAATCGAACCCGCAACCTCCTGCGTCGCAGGCGGACCTTCGCCCACCGCGCCACATCGGTCCTCAATAACCTTTGTAACTTAGTACAATAAAATTTTAGATAAATAATATATTAATATTATAAACTGTTTTCAATGTTTTTCCAAATTAAGGTATTTATCATTGAATTTATATTTTGTTTATTAAAATAATGAAACAAAAAAAGTCAATTTATTAAAAGGAACATAATTCTCTCTTTTATCATAATAATTAATTTATATATACATATATAATTTTATCTTTAAGAACTCTTTCTAACATTATTTTATACCGGATAGACCCTAAACGTATTTTAAACGGGAGCCACTGACTGTTGTGCAAAGTGCTGTTTATGGATCCATGTAGTTATTGTATATTAAATGTGTCAAATATTTTTTTCTTTTTATTTACTGCTGTAACTTTTTTGTATGACATAACATAGCGCACCGTCTGCCGAACACCCTGTCAAGCTCAAACAATACCTGTAGATAGGTAGATAGGTGTCGTGTCTGGTTCACTTCAGACTATTGTGATTGTGTTTGCTTGGATGGCGGATTAAGGTAAGGCGATATGTGTAGGGATGTAGTCGAGAGGAGTGCAGCTTCAAAATTAATTCTGGATTTTTTGGGTGGGTATCTTAAACGGTGTATTTTTCATTCCGAGCACTTTGGTCATGATGATTATAAAAAAAGTTATTTTTTATTCAAGTTTTTATCAACTCGAATGTCTAACAATAACTTTTTAGTGTAGAGATAGTTTCTGATATAGGTGAAGATAACTATAGGTACTTATTGAAAAACGTCGAAAAGCTTCCGTTCTGTAACTGAAAGCTAGCTACGAACTCGGTATGCATTCCACGGAGTGCACAGCATGCCAAATAAAACGAGCAAAGAGGCCATGCAAACTTCAAATATAGAACAGAAAAATGGCGTGCGGATGGCCCAAGGAGGCTAGGAAAGCGTGGAACTTTTTTCACATCTTTACTATGGAAGCAAATAATCTAGGAGCCAACGCTAGCGTAAGCTATTGCGATTTTTCTATCGGAGGAATGACCGTGATCAAAATAAAATAAAACACATTTTATTTCCGATAACTGGTATCCATAATTTCTTAGTATACCTAATACTAAAAATTAAAACAAAATTAAATCACTCTCCCCATGAAACATTTCCGGGGAGAGGTGATTCTACCTGCTATGGTTTTTAGGATGGTGTTGGGGCTGTCACGTACCCTGCGCATCAGGGATGCGGTCTTTACGGAGGATGGCAACAAAGTCATCCATCTCATATTCCGCAAACATTCCCGATGCACTGCAAAATCGCGGCAGTCGCAATATCATCCTAAGTACATTATTATACTGTACACGTAGGCCGCTGGAGACCCTACGTCGTAGGGTCTCCAGCGGCCGTTTGGTGTAGCTGATCCATTAGGTTTCCGGTGTACATCCGGTGTAGGAGCCCCTGGTAATATTGTAATGATTCTATTTATTTATTTTTATTTTATTAATGAACAAAATCCACAGCTCTTAAAAATAAATAAACTTATCTTATAAATATAACAGACAGATTATTATTAATAGAAAAAATAAGGACGACGTCACCAAAAATGCCACAATAGAGTAGGTAGAGTAAAAGATGTCGGAAAAATACATTAAAAGAATAGAAAAAATGAACAGCCTTAAGACTATAAGAAAAATATAATTTTAGCAAAAATTTGACATTAATGTAAAACAAGATAGGAATCAGAAAATTACCTATCAATATGTAGTGAGATTCTGATATTGTACTTAATAAAAAACGACGCTTTTGTCAAAAATTTGTCTACATTGAGTTAACCTTATTAGTCATCGCCTTATTAGTACACTCGACTAAAACGCCATTTAAACTTTGACCATCAATTTTGAATTCCTAATTGAACGAATACCAAAATAGCCGAATCAGCCCGCGGGGAAGTTCGCTCTACTGTCGAATTCGGCTTCGGCTAATCCCTGGAGAGGCAGGATTGTTGGCCATGTACTTAATTAACGTCCCGAAAGCAGATGGCAGGTAGGGAGGGGAAAAGTTTCGGGCTGAACTTTCGGCTTTAAGTAATTTTGTAGTTCATGAGTTTGATAGTCAAGTGCATGGTTGGTTAGTTCTAATAAGTATCATGTTTTTCTTATTCTATATAATTATGTAGGTAGTTATAACCACGCTTGATTACATAATTAAAATTGCTGTACAAACCACTCAGCATCATCTAACCCCAAGCGAAGCAGAGATTGTGTCATGGTGGTGTGCAAAAATAGAAATAAAATATTATTTGTTCGTTTTAAAGCTTAAGATATTACTTATTCGACATTTACTTATCTCAAGTGCGCTGTTATTTACGGAGACGGCTTTGAGCTTTGATTTTGTATGTGACCCGAAATCTAGATAGTATTTGTGATCGCAGATTATCAGTCGTCTAGTGTACCCATAACACAAGCTCTGCTTAGGCATTTTTAGCAGTCGACAGTGCTGAAATTGTTACAAACACAAAATACAAATTATACAATTTAAACCCTACACTTTGACTGGGAACTTTTTTCGACGACTGCGAACTTTTTTCGACGACTACGATCTTTTTTTTAACCAAAGCCATGCTGCCGCTCTACACAGCGGTTGTGTTGCGCCGCACATGCGTTTCGTTCGAAAAACATTACAGCTGTACTGAGTCACACAGATCTGTATTTTCTCAGCCGCTGCGCTAGTGTGGATTTACGCATATTAGTCACTTGTAGAAAACACATACGGTGTGATTTCAGCAATCGAAGTGTTAAAACAGCGCTCCTGACTTTCTTAATGCCATTTCACGCAGCCAAAAATAGTTTTAGGTATATATGTGATTCAATGTATTTCTACCGTTATATACATAGTATGTACAATGCCTGCTTAACAATACCGTATTGACTTTAAGGCAGTTACCGATGTAAAGTTATATAATTATCATAATATCTATCATCTAAGTATTTATCTACTATAATAGAAAAGTAATTCTGTAAGCGAACTTTGAAATATGGTCATACATTTTTTCGGCATTGTTTTCTAAAGCCGAAATTCGGCATTTTTATCAATTTAGCCGTATCTACAGAACTTTAGGGTGACTGATGAAAACACAATCAGAGAATTAGAATTGGGAATTGCATTCTAATGATCTGTAGAGCCCACTTGTTTTTAGTATACGTATCTATGTATGTAACTACTGTACCAACCAACCATGGGGCACCAAGGACCACTTCTGCAGGGGTATTTTGTAAAGGACCATGGAATAAAAGCGACGAACTATTACGACAAATATATTTGAAACGTATTAAAAAAATATATTAATGTTTTGATAAAAGTAATAATAAATAATTCAAATTCATCGGGAATAAAACTTTTATGGGAACACCTCGGGATCTCGGGATTCTATGTTTATAAATTTTGTTTCTTAAAGCTTACAAAACAAGGGCTAGACAAGTAAATTTTATAAAGGAACGTATTATCAAAGAACACAAATATTATATGCGAAAGTTTACATTGTGGTTTAGATTTAGATGGATGAATAGAGGTTTTTTAATTATTCACGCCAAAACTAGTGAATGGAGCGGCTGATAATACATACGGGCTGATGATGGTAGTTCACGGAATAAAACATAGGCTACTTTTTATCCCAAAAATCAGTTTCCTTACGATTGAAATAACCTTAGAACATTACCATAAAACAACGCGTGCGAAGCCGCGGTCAGGCACAAGTAAAAAATAAAGTGCTACTTGATTTTTCTCTTCACTTCATTCGCTCATTACTAGTGCATGTAAAACCAACTGCGGGCAGAACACATTTTTGATAAGGTCATGCGGATGTTTTAACATTCTATCCAGAGAGCTTGATATGGATAGTTTCATTGATCCTCTCACTAAAAAGAATAGTGAGTGGTAGATTTTTTGGTACATCCTCTTCTTGATTATTTTCTTAAGTCGTAGAGGTATAATAAACCAAAATTGGTAGAAATTTATGTGTGTACAAATAATTTTACCATCAGTCGTCCTGTAACTTTGTTTAGCAGTAATATCAGTAGCTTTTTGTGGAAATTTTTAATAAGCCTTCAGTATTAAGTCAGATACCTACTCATTAAAAATAATAAATAAATAAAATAAAAAGTATTTATTTCAAGCATTTACACTCATATTAGTAACAACAAGATAATCTTAAAAACTAAAAGGATTGCTGGGAAGGTGGCGCTCACAACAGTGCCTGGTGTACGGGCAGTCCACTCTCCCAGCTATCATTGCGAGAACGGTATTGGAGCTGGCCCGCAACCTGCGCACCAGGGAGGCGGCGCGCTTGCGCATGGTGGTATGAAAACAGTCGACTCGCGCCGCCGCAAACATCCCTGAGGCGCTGCAGTAGCGGGGCAGCCCCAAGACCGCTCTCAGCGCATTATTGTACTGGACACGGATGGCGCTGTACGTCGCAAGCGTATATTTCACCCACAGGCTGCATGTATACAGAGAGGTGCAGTATGCTCTGAAGAGTGTCAACTTTACCTTCTCTGAGCTACGCGCAAACCTCCTGGCAACCATATTCGCCCGCACCGACAGCGCCCTCCGCTCCCGTTCGATGTCTTCATTGTCTTTGAGGTCGGTAGTGAATATGTGACCTAAGTACTTAAAAGAGTACACCCTCTCTAAGTCAACACCGTTCAATCGAACGGGGAAAATTAAGCTAGCTGTTAATTTTCTGAATATTGTTAAAATAAATAAATAAATGTTAAGGAAACAACAAAGGTTTGTATAGGAGTATTATTAGCCGAGATTCAGCTGACTAAATATATCATAGGTTCATATACATAATGTAGGTTATTCGTTCCATTCGGACCTACTAGTGAAGCAGCTGGTAGGTTATGTGGGAATAAATTTTCAGCAATAAACCGAGCAGTCGTAGCCACTAACTGTAGGTACAGCCACAAAAGTGGCTGCCACAGTAGTGGCTGCCACCACAAATGGTCCAGATGCTCCATCTCCAAATCCCAACATCATAATAATAGCAGCCATTGCTAAAATGAGCTCAAATTCTCGTTTCCACGACGAATATACGGATGAATATAACTGACGCCATTTTTCACAAGATTTAAAATGAAATATTTTTCACGGATGTGGTGTTTTAGTACTTTTTCTTATTTCAACAATTTAAGAAAACGTAGTCCTTGTGTATATCTCAGGTCTCTGAACAATTCACACAGCATTATCTAGCCCCAAGCTAAGCAGAGCTTGTGTTATGGGAAAACGACCAGAACATCCGAAACATATATCTGCAGATCGTACAATCATTTGTCCCGAGGCGGGAATTGAACCGACAAGCTCCTGCTTCGCATGCGGACATTCTCCCACAGCGCCAAAGAGGTCGTCAAATATTAGTCGTTATCTATGATGAAAATTATCTAAATTAATAATAATAATAATGCTGGACAATTCACACAGCATTATCTTATTTATTTATATTATATACATAATTTATTGCGACGGCCGACATAGGGACTTTCCCTGCGGGACTTTACTGGCGGGGAGTTACCTATGCAGTGTATAAATACCACAGCCTGTCTGTGGTATTTATACACATTCATTTGCAATTAAAGGTAGTTTTAAACCCTGTTTTTTTCTTAATATAAAACATAGTTTTATTTCAAACTGTTTTAAACACTGTTTTAGACATGTGTTTTAAAACAACTTGTTTTAATCATGCCAACCCTGGTCCAGTCCACCATTATTTATCATTTATTTGTTTTATTTTATTTGAGTGCGAATCAGAGATAAAATAACTTAATTTACAGCCTGTCCTCGAATATTTCATAAGGCACTCGATAAACGGATAAGAGATCGAAATGAACCGAAAAATTACATGTTAAAAAATTCCATTAACATAAATCCTATTACACAGACGATAGACGCCTACTTTGTACAGTCAGCATCGCGTTTATATTATGTATATTCTGATAAGTATTTTATTATATTTATTGTGATTGAGATATTAACATAATTACAGGTTTTTTTATTAATTAGTACAAAGGAACTTAGTTACTACTTAGCAGAACATATATAATATAGAACTTACTAACTTACTACTTAGTAGAACGTACATAATATAGAACTTACTACTTAGCAGAACGTTCATAATATAGAACAAACCAATAGAATCTCAAGTACAAAGCGTAATGGTTACTTGACGCAATTAGGACTACGGTATTGGCTAGAGTTAATCATCTCCTTTCGGTGGCGAAACCGACCTATTTATCCTCATATTGTGAAACTGTCGACAAATTACGGGTCGACAAATACGGACAGTTGCCCGAGAGGATTTTCGAAAGGTTTCAACGCTTTTGTTCATTGAACGCGAGAAATATACGTTTTAAGAAGTACAGCTTTAATTTGACTTTTTGTGTACGTACATCTATTGTATCTATGGATATCCATAAATACTAAGCTACCATAAAGATTTTTTATCTTTCTATATTTTTAATTGTGACTTATATTTATACACTAGGTACTGAAGTAAATTTAATTTTAAATAATTAAGCTCAAATATAGACACTTTTACTGTTTCTTTACTTACTATAAACTGATGTCTGAAATAAGTGTTTTTTTTGATTGAAAGAATATTTCATCATCATCATCATCATCATCAGCCTATAGCAGTCCACTGCTGGACATAGGGCTCCCCCAATACGATATACATAGGGTATATACACACGATAATAGACATAGGGCGCCATAGCACCCTGTCTTCAGCTTGCCGCATCCAGCATCTTCCTGCAGTCTTTCGCAGGTCGTCATCCCACCTGGTCGGAGGGCGTCCTACAGTACGTTTACCGAGTCGTGGTCTCCACTCAAGAACACTGTTGTATCTATGGATATCTATAAATACTAAGCTACCATAAAGAATATTTGATATACATAAATCAACCAATGATTGAACGCAGCACTTTAGACAACTACAAACTAACAATGAATCTCTACACACTACACTTTTTTTATGTTTTCCAGTGTAATGTATAATTGTTGTATTTTGTATGTCTGTCTGAAGTCGTTAATTAATGGTTTATCTATCTCTACGCTACGGCTACGGTATCTCGTAGCAATTTCGTAGCTTGCTACGTCGTAGCACCACTACGAGATGCCGTAGGGCACGTAATTAGTTCTCAAAGCGAAACAAAATGGCCTACGTTCGTTTTTTAAATCATTTTTGGAACGAAATTTATTCATAACACGTTTATCAAAGCACGCAGTTCTTTTTAGAGCCAACTGTACCTCAGTATCTTGCGCCTTAAGAAAAAAAGCGGGCAATTTCGTAGCCTTTTATTACAGGCTACATTAACGCAGGCTTTCATTTACCTAACAAATTGGTCACATATTGAAATTCTCTCACGTCTGGACTAAAATTTATTGGCATTATCATCAGGGGGAAGAAGTCCTATCACATCACATCATCACTATATAAAAACAAAGTCGCTTCCCGCTGTCTGTCTGTCCCTATGGATGCTTAGATCTTTAAAACTACGCAACGGATTCGGATGCAGTTTTTTTTAATCATCATCATCATCATCATAAGCCTATATTAGTCCACTGCTGGACATAGGCCTCCCCCAATGAGCGCCATAGCGCCCTGTCTTCGGCTTTACGCATCCAGCATCTACCTGCAGTCTTTCGCAGGTCGTCATCCCACCTGGTCGGAGGGCGTCCTACACTACGTTTACTGAGTCGTGGTCTCCACTCAAGAACACGTTTGCCCCATCGGCCGTCGGTTCTTCGCGAGATATGGCCGGCCCACTGCCACTTCAGCTTGCTAATTCTCAGAGCTATGTCGATAACTTTAGTTCTCTGTCGGATGTATTCGTTACGAATCCTATCCTTCAGAGATACTCCGAGCATAGCTCTTTCCATAGCTCGCTGAGCGACTTTGAACTGGTGGACCAGCCCTATCGTGAGTGTCCACGTTTTTTTTAATAGATAGATTGATTCAAGCGGGGAAGGTTTATAAACCATTTGACACATAGATTTCCTCGCGGGCGAAGTCGCGGGGTGCAGCTAGTAATTTTATAAAAGGCATAGGTTAGAAGTCACGATATTTGTTCGACATAAAAACCTGCGAACGTATCAAGTAAATTTTTTTTATTAAGTAATCTCTAACTACAAAACCTAGCAAAAACTGCTGAACAAATTAAGTCGAAACTTTAGCCTGAAGCAGCAGTCACAAAAACACGATTTTGAGAGATCGCTTCTAAGCGATAAGGCCGCCCATTGTACTTGTATCATGTGATGTGTTTTATAATGATCTGTAACTGGTGTACAATAAAGTATTTTTGTATTGTATTGTATTTTGTTAAACTTAAAGTTAACTGTTTATTTAAGAATGTACCTTAAATTTATTTTACTTGATTATTTTAATTGTTGACTACCTTAAATCACAGTGATAATATTAAATTGTAATATAATATTAATATTTGCACACCTGCTTGCGGGTTGAATACATGTGACACTACTCTAGTTATAAGACCTGACATGTACCTGTAATAATGTGTTCAGCAAATAAATGATTTGATTTGAACTTTTGTTTATTCAATCCTTTTTACCCTGTACTTTTTATTTAACATTAAACATAAATAAAAGTGGTGTCCCAACCCTCATGACTCCAATTCCCTGGTTGAAAAGAGTCGTATCCAAGAACAAGACAAGCAAGAAGTTTTCAGAGCACGGTCAAAGATTGCGTTTCAACTTCACAGATATGAAACCCTTGAAGGTTTTATGCGGCCAACAATATGGCACATGATTGTGTATTCATTACATAGTATAGAACAAAGTCGCTTCCCGCTGTCTGTCTGTCCCTAAGTATGCTTAGATATTTAAAACTACGCAACGGATTTTGATGCGGTTTTTTATAATTTGACGACCGATGTGGCGGGGTGGGCGATGGTCCGCCTGCGACGGCGGGTTCGATCCCCGCCTCGGAACAATTGTGTGTACGATCTGCATATATTTGTTCCGGGTGTTCTGGTCGTTTTTTTATGTATAATAAAAAAAATTCTATCTATGTATTATGTATATCAGTTATCTAGTACCCATAACACAAGCTTTGCTTACCATGGGGCTAGATAATGCTGTGTGTATTGTCCAGCATTATTTATTTATACTATTTGTTTATAAATAGATAGAGTGATTCAAGAGGATGGTTTATAAACCATTTAACACATATAGACTTCCATGCGGGCGAAGCGACAGTTCTTATCATCACAATCAGCACATCATAATCAGATGACCTCTATGACGCAAAGGGCGAAGGTCCGCCTGCGACGTAAGAGGAGACAATAATATGTATGGTCTGCAGATATTTGTTCAGTTTGTGGTCGTTTTCTACGTATTTCTATTTAATTAAAATGTAATGTATTACGTGTATGTATATCACCTATCTAGTACCCATAACACAAGCTCTGCTTAGCTTGAGGCTAGATGATACTCTGTGGATTGTCCAGCATTATTTATTTAGTCATGACGTGCTTGGACAAATACCGCGCACTGTAATAGTCCAGGGTGCAGTTCACAAGTTTCAGCTGTAAAACCTGAGAAATATAGTTCTTTTGAAACTTTCAATTGAGCTCGGTTTGCCTTCGGGGGCTATTATGAATGCATTCGACTTTCAATAACTTGGGAGTGTTTTTATTCGACATCATTTGTTTTTACCGGTATTTTCCGGTTTGTGTTTATTTATTTAGTACTAGCAACTTGCCCTGGCTTCACACGGGTAGCAGTGCAGTTTATAATATGCACACTATCACCGCCACCTATTTAGTCTTATTACTAATCAATAATAAGACTAAATAGGTGGATTTTGTTTTCCATTAAATAATATAATATTCCATAAAAAAAATTATATATCTATATATAAATATCTTTGGTCAGTTTATGATACCTTTTATCACATTACCAGTCAAAGTAAGGCGTGCAAAGTCACTACAAGTATTCAAGAGTATGCTAAAGGAACACTATTTGTCCGTATGTCACTGACCACACTCTTGTTTCCCTTTATAAAATTAAGAGTATGTAATTTATATAAGTAGGTATATAATTAGTTATATGTATTTATATTTATTTTTAAGTAGGAACGTATTTTTATGCAATATTTTATAAATTAATATAATGAAATGAAATGAAAGTTTATTTCTTTAGGCTTACAAATAAGCACTTAGACAAGTCATATTTTATACTATTCATTATTATATTGATGCTCATTTCAATTTTTTGTCCACCAGTGGAAGAAGTGAGAAGAAACCACTAGTATGTTCATAACTTATGTGTCTAGTACATATGATTTGCATATCTGTAAATCGTTAGATTTTGAGTTGGAGCAAAACTCGTTCCAAGCTTTTTTATCTTCTAGATAATCTGATATTTTGTAATAAGCCTTTTTACAAAGAATATGCTTCACAATTTTTTTAAATTTATTTATTGATAATTTTTGCAACTCACTTGGAGTTTTGTTGTAGAAGCGTATACATTGCCCTTTAAAAGATGCACTTATCTTATGTAGTCTAGTTGTGGGAACACTGCATAATGCACACAGATCCCCATGTACAATCCAACGATCCTATCCGTCCACGGTTGTCTGGTAGAGATCGCTCTTGAGCGATAAGACCGCCAAATTGTCACATGTTTTGTATTTTATTGTCTTGTTTGTTTTATTTTTAAGTGTGCAATAAAAGAATTTTCTATCTATCTATCTATAAGCTTTTTGGAATGCCTCCCCTATATCTCTGCTATACTTTTAGTTTGTATAGTTTAGGAAAAGATGCGAAAATATAGCTTAGAGACCACCAAGGGCAGCTTCATATCAGACGACCGATGTGGCGCGGTGGGCGAAGGTCCGCCTGCGACGCAGGAGGTTGCGGGTTCGATTCCCGCCTCGGAACATTTGTGTGTACGATCTGCAGATATTTGTTCCGGGTGTTCTGGTCGTTTTCTATGTATAATAAAAAATATCTATCTATACAATATATTGTATTATGTATATCAGTTATCTAGTACCCATAACACAAGCTCTGCTTACCATGGGGCTGATAATGCTGTGTGAAGTGAAGTGTCCAGCATTATTTATTTATTTATATCTCTGCGTAAAGTAAGTTTACAAAATAAAACTATTACAGAGACATTAAAAAGCGAATAATAGGTATTACAAACTGGCCAAAGTAAATCAATTTCATAATTGCTCCGTCAATTGCTGAAAATCGTATGAAAATCCGCTCGCCATTTTTTGGGTTTATCGCCTTCAGGTTGACTGACACGGCGGGAAATTAGTTTTCTCTTAAGTAGTGAAAATAAATTAGTAATTATCGCGGCGGCGGTCACGCCCGTGTAGGTGGCCCCTTATCAATATGAGCAAGAATATCCACCGTTCAAAACGTACGTGGTTAGGTTACGCAGATAGAAAAAGCTTTAATGTTTCTCTTACTTTGTCTATAGTCTCATTAATATTGGTTAGTTTTATTGAAAATGTAGCTGACAATTTTAAGCGGTGCAAAAAAAAATAATGAGACTATATCCAATGCAATAGAAACAAAGAAAGAAAATAGATTTTATTGAAACCATACAACACATAACACGACGCATAACATTAATAGTTAACCTAAAAAATTCGTGCTGCCGCTCTACACAGCGGTTGTGTTGCGCCGCACATGCGTTTCGTTCTAAAAATATTACGGCTGTGCTGAGTCACACAGATCTGTATTTTCTCAGCCGCTGCGCTAGTGTGGATTTACGCATATTAGTCACTTGTAGAAAACACATACCGTGTGATTTCAGCAGTCAAAGTGTTAAGTATACAAACAAGAAACATATTTATACGAAGAAAGTAGATAAACGATAAAGATACAAAAAATGTGTACATGGGGCCAAAAAGGTCCCTGTCTCAGCATTATGCCGCTACAAGCCAAAGTTAGTAGTGGCTAATAATTAGCGCCACTACTTATTAACCGCCACCATGAGTGTCCAAGTACAGGGCCAGCAGTCTAAACCCATCCAATTGCGCAGAGGAGTGAGGCAGGGGGATGTCATATCCCCGAAACTGTTCACGTGCGCATTGGAAGATATGTTTAGGTTGCTGGACTGGAAAGGAAAGGGCATTAATATAAACGGCGAGTACATCTCACAGCTGCGATTCGCTGATGACATAGTCTTAATGGCGGAGTCGCTTGAGGAACTGAACCAGATGCTGGACGGCCTAGCTTCAGCCTCCCGATGTATCGGTCTTGGCATGAATTTGGATAA
Organism: Eupithecia abbreviata; assembly: GCA_943735965.1. Lineage (NCBI taxonomy): Eukaryota > Metazoa > Arthropoda > Insecta > Lepidoptera > Geometridae > Eupithecia > Eupithecia abbreviata. Next base: position 2,237,792 of record OX030995.1, read on the forward strand.
AACCAAAGTATTATCAATGGTCACATTGATCCAAGGCCGGTGGTCGTACATGGTCAACTTCTCGAAACTGTTTCAAAGACTGCAGTTAGATGCTGGATGCGGCAAGCTGAAGACAGGGCGCTATGGCGCTCATTGGAGGAGGGCTATATCCAGCAGTGGACTGCTATAGGCTGATGATGATGATGATGATGACTTATTAATAATTAATAACATTATTTCCAAAGATAATCAAAGCTTTTTATCATTGGCGACACTTAAAGGTGACAAAAGTGTAGGATTAATCCAATAAGTCCCATAAATGAGTTATCATTAAGTAATATTGACAATTAAGTTAATAGCCTTAATGGCGACGGCTGAGGGTAATGGGCCTTATTAAGTGCGATAAAGGCAGGTGTCAATCAGAGGGTACCATTTATATGCCCGGGGTATTAGTGGACTAAAGCCTTAGTCTTATGAAGCTTTATTGAGTAAATTGTTTATTAGGTTTAACGAAGAGGTTGTATTTTCTTGAAACTTTTGTTTATTTAGATGACTTTATTACAATTTCACCACTGTTTTTATGTTCTATTAAGGTTAGCTGGAAAATAACTCATTTTTAACACTTTGAGTGCTGAAAACGCACGGTATGAGTTTTCTACAAGTGACTAATATGCGTAAATCCACACTAGCGCAGCGGCTGAGAAAATACAGATCTTTGTGACTCAGCAGAGCTGTAATATTTTTCGAACGAAACGCTTGTGCGGCGCAACACAACCGCTGTGTAGAGCGGCAGCACGAATTTTTTAGGTAAAAAAAAAGATCGCAGTCGTCGAAAAAAACCCGCAGTCAAAGTGTTAACGACATCGACGACCTCTGTGGCTTTGTGGGCGAAGGTCCGCCTGCGACGAGAAAGATTTCGGTTCCGCCTTGGGACTAATGTGTATACGATTCGCAGATATTTGTTTCTGGTGATCCGGTCGTTTTTCTATGTATAAAAAAAATCAATCAATGTGATGTATAATATTATGTATATCAGTTATCTGGTAGGTATCCATAACACAAGCTCTGCTTAGCTTGGGGCTAGATAATGCGGTGAGACTTGTCCAGCATTATTTATGACTAAACTCGTCATTTCCATTATTTCTCTATTTATATTTTATACGTGTATGTTTTATTTCATGCAATAAATATTTAAAATACAATAAAGATTAAGAATAAATAACTAAATCTGATTAATTCAGAAAAACTAAATACGTATCTAGAAGGTTAAATAAATATATATGTAATATCTATATAATAATATATAAAATCTATGTAAGTATATCAGTCATCTAGTACCCACTACACAAGCTCTGCTAACCTTGGGGCTAAATGATGCTGTGTGGATTGTCCAGCATTATTTATTTATTTAATATCGAGATATAATGTAATCTAAGAAATACCTTTACGTACGATTACCAACCCTATTGCTAATCGTTCAAAGTCGAGAATACAGTTTCGTTTAATACAAACTAACTTACCTCAGTACTTCTAAGTACCTCGACTTATCGCTAACACTTCAAGTGGCTAGATATTGGAATATCGAACTCGAAATTGAAATATCGAAGGCTGAAGCCACGAGAGAAATGTCGAGTGCCTCGGCAATAGCACCGAGCTTCGATTCGATATCCAAACAAAGTTTTGAGATGCTTTCGATGCAGTCAACGCTTTATTTAGAGACAATCTTGAACGACTTTCTAAGGTCGTGGATACACGGGAGAAATAAAAATTACATTAATATTATAAATGCGAAAGTTGGATGTCTAAATTAATGGATGGAGTATGGGTGTTTATTACTTCTTCATGCCAAAACTACTGAACGAATCAGGCTGAAATTTTGTATATGTAGCTCTAAGACTGGAATGAAACAAAGGCTACTTTTAATCCCATAAATCAGTTCCCATGGGATAGAAATAACCTTAAATTCGTTTCCATAGAAGCAATGCGTCCGAAACCGCGGGCAGAATATAGTATATTAAATTAAATAATACTGGACAATTCGGATATAAACATCTAGTCCTAACCTACGCAGAACTGTTATACATAATAAACCTATACCTTTGAAAAATACACATATTTTTATTATTCATGGAAAAAAAAAACAGAACGTCGTACCTACATGACCACCACCCATTCCTTTCGCAGTGGAAGACCGGCATAATAGTCTACCCCCACTTTACCCCCATAATTTCCAACACCCCATTCTGTGTGGCACAAGCCTTATTCCGAGAAATTGCATCACTGCGCTCAGTAAAGAAGTAATTTGATATCTCAAAGCGAGGAAAATCAAGTTTTTAGCGGAAAATATGCTTTGTATAAAATCTGGTTTTGAGAGGTAACTTGAGAACTTTGAATATTGCATCTCGAGTTTTATTGAGAGAACGTATTTACCAGGCTATTAAATTAAATTAAATAATGCCGGACAATTCACACAGCATCATCTAGCCCCAAGCTAAGCAGAGCTTGTGTTATGGGTACTAGATGACTGATATACATAATACAATACATTACATAGATAGATATTTTTTATTATACATAGAAAACGACCTGAACACCCGGAACAAATATCTGCAGATCGTACACACAATTGTTCCGAGGCGGGAATCGAACCCGCAACCTTATGCGTCGCAAGCGGACCTTCGCCCACCGCGCCACATCGGCTGCCGTCGTATTGCGTCTATGGGACGTATTGTTGGCTAGATATTTTTGAAAAAGGTATATAGTATATATGTATACTAGTTTCTGCCCGCGGCTTCGCACGCGTTGTTTCTATGGAAACGTTTAAGATTATTTCTATCTTATGGAACTGATTAATGTGATAATAAGCCTATGTTTTATTCTGGGCCCATAACTACATGTATGCAAAATTTCAGCTCGATCCGTTCAGTAGTTTTTGCGTGAAAGAGTAACGAACAGTAGTATATATAAATGGTGTTTATTTCTATTCGACATGCAGAAGATATCATACTTTACTCAAAAAAATTTCATTATTTTAAAAACTATTTAATAAGTGGCTGGGTTAATAGGCTCTGAATTACCCTAACTAAATTAATCTATTCACCATGACAATGGTGTCTCAAAAATGACACATTTTGGCATTTTACTTTTGATAACAGAATCTACAGATGAAGGGACACGTGTCAAAATTGACAAGGTTCAAATCATTCCATCAATCGTTCCGAGGGATGTAAGGAGGACTCCAACATCTCGTCTCCTAAGCCAACCTAACCTGCACGTGGTACAGCCTGCTAGGTAACGAACTATGCTCTGGTGAAAATATCAAACAATCTTAATAATTTGATAACTCAGATCATTTACAATTATTTTCCACTAGCGGATCCCTAACTTTTTTGAAAATATAATATAGCCTATGTTCCCCGGGGATAGTGTAGCTTCCCAACGGTGAAAGAATTTTTCAAATCAGCCCATTAGTTTCGGAGCCTATTCATTACAAACAAACAAACAAAAAATCAAACCTTTCCTACTAAAGTAATTTAACACGGGATATTTAGCATGATTTGATTTTTGAGTTATCCAATATTTCGGCACAGTTGCATGCGCCATGATCACGGAGTAACTGAAGGCACTGCGAGTTTTTTTGCGATAATAGTGAAACCGGTGGTAGTGGCAAAGTTCGGAGCAAAAGACAAAAAACGAGAGTAGATCGGTATGTCTGCCCTTAAAAACTCGCAGTGCCTTCAGGTACTCCATGATCATGGCGCATGCAACTGTGCCGAAATATTGGATAACTCAAAAATCAAATCATGCTAAATATCCCGTTTTAAATGACTTCAGTATTAATAACCATGATAGTTTCAAACCTTTCCTCTTTATAATATTAGTATAGATTACTTGACACATGTAGAAAAGTGTCCAACCATCATCATTAACTTATTGCCAAATAAAAGAAGTCATGTCAAGATGGAGACACGCGTGTCAAAAATTTCAAGGTTGAAACCATTCTATCAATCTTTTAGAAGTCACTCTTACCCTGTATATATCTGCTCTTCCTCCATGCCAGTAACTTCGATAAAAATACCTCGTAAAAGTAAGCTCGCTAAGAAAGATATTTTAATTTCATAAAAACCAGCAAGAATTCCTGCCAAAAATGTCTTTACGAAAATATCTCGTTCATTCTCTACAGGTTACGGTAAACTCGTGATTTTCCTTCGGCATTCTTCCAAACATTATTCTTCGCTTGTTATCTACAAAAAGCCACCGCGTAAATTCTTATATTATCGTGTAAAGGCTGAAGAGGTTTTAGTTTAATTCATAGATAGATATATAATACTTTTTTATACCACACAAAACAGAAAACAATACAGGAATAAAGGAAGTATAAAGACGACCGATGTGGCGCGGTGGGCGAAGGTCCGCTTGCGACGCAGGAGGTTGCGGGTTCGATTCCCGCCTCGGAACAATTGTGTGTACGATCTGCAGACATTTGTTTCGGGTGTTCTGGTCGTTTTCTATATATAATAAAAAATATCTATCTATGTATTGTAAATGATGTATATCAGTTATCTAGTACCCATAACACAAGCTCTGCTTACCATGGGGCTAGATAATGCTGTGTGAATTGTCCAGCATTATTTATTATTTATTATTATTTATTATAAAGGGCGGCCTTATCGCTGAGAGCGATCTCTTCCAGGCAACCTTAGGATGGACTGGACATGAAGGAACAATTAACTAAAATAGACGGTGGTACTTAAAAATCATCATCTTCATCATCATCGGGAGCCCATAAACCTCCACCGCTGAACATATAGGCTAAACTAAGAATACATACATCCTTAGGTATTTTTATATTCAACTAGCGACCCGTCCCGGCTTCGCCCGGGTGGTCATTTGTTTCAGGCAATTTTTTAAATTTTTCTCCTTTTTCTCTCCGTAAAAACCATCCTCGTACTTCAAGGAATATTCTAAAAAAAGAATTAAATAAATCATAAATAATGCTGGACAATTCACACAGCATCATCTAGCCCCATGGTAAGCAGAGCTTGTGTTATGGGTACTAGATAACTGATATATGGACATAATACTATTTTACATAGATAGATATTTTTTATTATACATAGAAAACGACCAGAACACCCGAAACAAATATCTGCAGATCGTACACACATTTGTTCCGAGGCGGGAATCGATCCGGAACCTCATGCGTCGCAGGCGGACCTTCGCCCTACAGTTCCTAGCAGCTGCTAGGAACTGTAGGATTTTCTTCGGGGTGATGTCTTTCAGCTCGTCTGGGCTATGCAGATGCTTGCCCAGGTGGATGCTGCGTTTGCGCATCAGTGCTCCACACTCACTTAGCAGATGGAGGGGCGTTCATCCGCCTCCTCATAAAATCTGCAGGATTGTGTGTCGCTTAGCCCTTGTTTGAACATGTGCTTGTTAAGGCGACAGTGTCCAGTTAGGGCTCTTGTCATGATGCGAAGGTTACCTCTGCTTAGCGCTAGGATTCGGTTGGTATACCGACTATCGAAGGCTTTTATCAGAGATTTTGAATGATCCATACACGAGGAGTTTCTCCAGAGCTTATGCGATTCCTCGAGGCAGGATCCCAGGAGTGTTCTGTGCGCCAAGCTTTTAGGTATGCCACAGAACGGCTCGGGTCCCAGCTGAGTCCCCTTGGCACCGGAGCGCGCGAGTTCGTCGGCACACTCAAAATGTAGGTATAGTAAGTTTTTTGCACAAGAAAGTTGTGACACAATTTTAACTCAACTACGAAAGAAATGAAGTTAAATTAAAATAACTAATATAAACATATAATAACGCCTGGTTGAGTTACGCTCGCTAATAACATTGTGAAACTGAAAGTACCTCTGTCTGTCGGCTATCTTTCACAGCTAAACGGTTGATGGGATCATAATAAAATCAAAGACGTTAAACGATATTAAATTTTATCAATTTCCGACTTTTCACCAGCACAAAGTTTACGAGCAATTTTGTTAGAAAGTGTCTAAAAAACTGCTAGGAACCGAAAAATCGGTTATTGTACTAATAAAAAATCGGTTATTGTACTAATAACCGATTTGTCGATTGAGTTATAGTATTATAATGTGTGTTCACAGTGATTCACAGGTTATACCATATTTACTAGTCGCTCAGCGAGCTATGGAAAAAGCTATGCTCGGGGTCTCTCTGAAAGAACGAAATCATTCGACAGAGAACCAAAGCTATCGACATATGTAGGTCGTATAACAGTCAGCTGGCCAAATATCGCGAAGAACCAACAACCACTGGGGTAAAGGTGTTCTTGAGTGGAGACCGCGACTCGGCAAACGTAGTGTAGGACGCCCTCCGTCTAGGTTGGATGACGACCTGCGAAGACCTGCTGAATGCGGCAAACCCCTGGGGTAAAGGTTATCAAAAACTAAACGTTCTTGAGTGGAGACCGCGACTCGGCAAACATAGTGTAGGACACCCTCCGACTAGGTAGGGTGACGACCTGCGATGCACTGCTGGATGCGGCAAGAAGACAGGGCTCTATGGCACTCATTATGGGGGCCTATGTCCAGCAGTGGACAACTATAGATTGATGATGATACAAATTATAATATTACTGTATTACAAATATGTATTAAAAGCGAAAATATTTCAGCCTCTCTCAGACCTTTGCCTTTTCACGCCTAGAATCTGCTGAACGGAACTTAATGTAATTTGGCAGGGACGTAGACAGTATTCCGGGAAAATACAGCCTATTTTTTATACCGGAAAAGCGCATTCAGGGCCGCGAGCAGCCGCTTATATACCTTCATTATCATCATCATCATCAACCTATGATAGTCCAATGCTGACATACATATGTAGGCCTCCCCCAATGAGCGCCATAGCGCCCTGTCTTCAGCTTGTCGCATCCAGCATCTACCTGCAGTCTTTCGCAGGTCGTCATCCCACCTGGTCGAAGGGCGTCCTACACTACGTTTACCGAGTCGTGGTCTCCACTTAAGAACACGTTTGCCCCAGCGGCCGTTGGTTCTTTGCAAGATATGGCCGGCCCACTGCCACTTTAGCTTGCTAATTCTTAGAGCTATGCCGATAACTACGGTATATATACCTTCATTAGGTACCATAAAGTTAACAGTTCCTCTATATTTTCAGAACGAACAAATACCATGGAGGTTTTCTATACTAATATTATAAAGAGGAATGGTTTGATTTTTTGTTTGTTTGTAATGAATAGGCTCCGAAACTACTGGACGGAATTGAAAAATTCTTTCACCGTTGGGCAGCTACACTATCCCCGGTGAAAATAGGCTATATTATATCGTCAAAAAAAGTTAGGGATTGTACTAAAACCGTGCGAAGCCGGGAAGGTCCGCTAGTATGTAATATTCAAAGGACCAAAACTTTAACTAAAGAAAACCCTTTTCACGAACCTCCGAATATCCGTATCACATGAAACTCGCGCGTAAGTGAATCAAATTCTACAAGTTGCTCGTGTAGTCGAAGTAGTAAGTTTATTTTTAGTTAGAAAACTTTCGGTAGTTCCGAAACTGTTTTACAGCGTTACTTTTGCCGGTGGTTTTAACGCGTGAAAGACGTAGACAGACAGACAGACAGTAGAAAAATGGGCTCAAAATGTTTTTCTTTTTTTTTTACCAGAGAGTTCTGTTCTAGTTTTTCTTTTTCACTTCTTCCACTAGGGTTGAAAAAAATTACGTGTAGAGAAGATAAAAAAAAACCTTTTTTCTTATTGTTAACTAGCTGCGCCCCGCGGCTTCGCCCGCGTGGAAATTTCTGCGCAATTTTACCATGTTTTCTCACCGTTTAAGCCTTCCCTGGACTATGAAAAACATTTTAAAACCAAAATCAGCCAAATCGGCCCAGCCGTTCTCGAGTTTTAGCGAGACTAACGAACAGCGATTGATTTTTATATGTATATATATATATAAGACTTGCTACGCCCCGCGGCTTTGCCTGTGTGGAAATTTCTGCGCAATTTTGCCATGTTTTCTCACCGTTTAAACCTTCCCTGGACTACGAAAAACATTTCAAAACCATAATGAGCCAAATCGGCCCAGCCGTTCTCGAGTTTTAGCAAGACTAACGACAAGCAATAGATTTTTATAATAATTTTTGGTGTAAAATTTTACTTATAATAATAATAATAATAACCCGCAGGGCAGCTTGTGGCGAGCTGTTGGTGAGTAGCGACACCACGGGTACCGAGTGCTCCCGGGGAAGTTCCTGGTTCTCGTCTCCGCTTGCGGAGTGGCATCCCAAGAGAACCAGATCCCCACCTCTTGCTTGCCTTCATTGGCCGGTCTGAGTGGAGTCGCGAGAGATGCATCTTAGGATGTAGACTCGGGGGTGGAAGTGTCTAATGGCGTAATAGCGAGGAAACCCGCTCACGAGCAGTCTTCGTGATGGTGAAATCGGGGCCGCACCTCTCGACACCCTCAGTCGTTTGCGCCGATGTTGTTCCTCTCCGGTAATTTACTCCGGCTTTTTAAGGAACCCATCCAGCATTCGGCAAGCCACCGTCTGCCACTCTTCTTAACATTATGATTGACTTGTTTATGGCAGACGTCCGCAATCTCCCCTATAACCCGATTACCCAGTCCATCCATCCATCACAATAGCCTGGTTTTATTTCTTTCATTTTTTTTGCAATAGTCTTTACACCTGGTGGATACCATCTTTGGGTGTATCATATTGTGCACCCAAGGATGATACCCGCTATGTGTAGCCATCGCCTTTAGATTAACTTCTCAAAGGGCCTCTGTGCTGTTGGCTTCGGCCCCACGCAAGCCTTCCAAAGGACCGGGTCACTTTATGGCCCGAGATCATGGTAAATGAGAGACATAATAATAATAATAATCGTTTATTTCAGGCACATAATACAAAATTAAGGACCCATATCATAGAGATCACTTATGTAAGTGCTCATTTTCACTTATTATAAGTGTAAAGAATTAAAGTTTTTTAAATCAGAATTCTGTGCTTTTTACATTTCAATCAAGGCTAATGTCGATAAATCAAACAATGTCTCAACATAATAAGAAAAAAAAAATGTACAGCAAATTTTGGGGATTTCTCATTTTCAGTTTTTTGGTTTGTGTTTTAAGTTTAAGTTTTTTTTGTTATATTTCTTTGTCACTTTGGTGTCCAACTGTAAAGGCATTGTAAATAGTTTATCAATAAATAAATAAATAAAATTTATACTGAGATTAAACACATACAAAAAGTTCTATCTTTAAAATGGAAATGGGCGGGGCACATCCAGAGAATGCGAAACGAGAGATGGTCCAAAGCTATAATGAATTGGTGGACTCCCAATAAACAAGAAACGAAGAAAAGGAAGACCTGTAAAACGATGGGACGATGACATCGTAAAAATAGCAGGGAAGACATGGAGTAGAGTAGCTAGAGATCGAGGAAGACTGAAAGAGCTGGAGGAGGCTTTCACCGCTGAAAGCGGTACTCACATATGTATAGACAGAGATAATATATAGATTAGTATTTAAGTGTGAGAAATAAAAGCTGTTTTATTTATTTTTATTTTATATACTGAGATAAAAAGCTTCAAACAATTTTATTTCTGTAGCAACGTCTGCCAGACTGGATTTAAACATAATCCTACATAAATATTATAAACGCGAAAGTTTGTTAGTATGGATGGATGGATGTTTGTTTGTTACTCTATCACGTAAAAACTACTGAATGGATTTTAATGAAACCTTACAATAATATAGCTTATACATCAGAATAACACATAGGCTACAATTTATACAGGTATATTGACGACCGATGTGGCGCGGTGGGCGAAGGTCCGACTGCGACGCAGGAGGTTGCGGGTTCAATTTCCACCTCGGAACAATTGTGTGCACGATCTGCACATATTTATTTGTTCCGAGTGTTCTGGTCGTTTTCTATGTATAATAAAAAATATCTATCTATGTAATGTATTGTATTATGTATATCAGTTATTTAGTACCCATAACACAAGCTCTGCTTACCATGGGGCTAGATAACGCTGTGTGAATTGTCCAGCATTATTTATTTTATTATTATATTGTATATTATCCAAAATATTTATCACTGCGCGGGTGAAACCGCGGGGCGCAGCTAGTGTTGTATAAAAACAACGGTGATGAATATCAAATAATTAATCTACAGCCACGGGGGCTGCAAACAAATGGGGCTGTTAATAAGACAGCTACTTAATTTCAAACTCACATGAAGGGTGGGTTCTCATTAAAAAGATTTAAAGAGGAATTAAGTAAGCCATAAATGTATATAAATTAATTTAACATTATAAAAAATTATATTATTATTATTGTAAACCTTTTAAAGAACAATAATTTCTCTGGCATTTTAATTGTATCTTGTAGGAAAAACTTTATGTACTTTAACTGTCATTATTATGTTACATATTTAAGTATACAAATTAAATATTAAACTTAATTTAATTATCTTTAAGATAGCCGCGCTGCAGAGCGAGACCCTCTAGCACAGGTATTACATTACTTAAAAGAGGGTCCCATACCACTGTAATATATTAATTAATTTAAGTTAAAGCAATAAACTATTTGATTTGATTTGATTGATTGATTATAAAAAAAAATATCACAGCATCATCTAACCCCAAGTTAAGCAGCACAAGCTCTGTGCTCAAAAGCAGTGTTGGTTACGCTAATAGTGCGTTTGCATTAATTTATATACATATACATATAACTGTGGGTGACATTGGATGGTTATTACCTATCTAGGTACTTAAAGGGTTGGTTTACTCTTCCGGAAATCTTTATGCAGTCAACCCTGAAGTTCGCTCTGCAACTCATTGCACCGATCTGACGTTCGATGCAGTTGTCGCATGGCCTTGCCAAAAAGAAGTTTTCCTTACCAGTTTTTAAAGCTCGCGTTAAGGAATTTTACCTGTCAGAAAAGTGAATATAGGTACTTATTATTTATTTATACACTAAGTATAGTATGTATTATATTATCTGTGGTATTACTAAGAAGTATATTAGGTATACATATTTTATACATATATTTTTATTTATCTTTAAATATTCGTGTTATGTTCATATTTATTCTAGCTTATCTTTGGTATACCCCCTGCCTTTCTTAAATTCACATAATTCTTTCCATCCAAAGGTTGCCTGGAAGAGATCGCTTCTAAGCGATAAGGCCGCCCATTGTACTTGTATCATGTGATGTGTTTTATAATATAAATAAATAAATAAATAATGCTGGACAATTCACACAGCATTATCTAGCCCCATGGTAAGCAGAGCTTGTGTTATGGGTACTAGATAACTGATATACATAATTCAATACATTACATAAATATATATTTTTTATTATACATAGAAAACGACCAGAACACCCGGAACAAATATCTGCAGATCGTACACACAATTGTTTCGAGGCGGGAATCGAACCCGCAACCTTCAGCGTCGCAGGCGGACCTTCGCCCACCGCGCCACATCGGTCGTCATATACTTTATAATGATCTGTAACTGGTGTACAATAAAGTATTTTTGTATTGTATTGTATTGTAGCTCTGCTTAACTTGGGGTTAGATGATGATGTGATATTTTTTTAGCGGTATTGGCACTAGATGACTGATATAAGGTGAAAGGAGGTTTCTTTTTGTTTTAAATTTAGTTTATACTCTCTTTTTGCTTATTTCATTCAAATTGTTTTAGCTTTTATTAATTTGATTTATAGTGATAGTCATTTTTTAATTTTATACAAAGTAAATCTTTTATTGGCCTTAAGTTTAGTTATTAAATATGTTAATATTAGTTTTAAAGGCTGTGGATTTTGTTTCTAAATAAATAATAATAAATAAGGAGTTCCAAAAGCCACGTTTTCACTGCACGGGAAATCAATTTTAAGGCAATAAAACATTAAGTTATTGATTTGTTTTTGATGGCGTTCAAAATTCATTCATTCTAGTTAGTAAGTTATGGAAGTATGTAGGCACTAGATGACTGATATACTTAGTACAATATATTAGGTACATAAATATATATTATTTATAATATTGTATATTATTATTTGTACATAGATAACGACCAGAACACCCGGTAAAAATATCTGCGGATCGTACAAACAACTGTCCCGAGGCGGGAATCGAACCTGGAACCTCCTGCGTCCCAGGCGGACTCCACGCCACATTGATCGTCACAAAAAACAACATCGTCAACAAAATGTCTCTAATATCTTTAATACATCAGTGTCTAAATTAATGCGTATCCATAATGATGAATTATTTTTGGACAGCGACTAAACTAAGATTAAACTAATGATTATTATTTTTTATGATCTGTATTACCATTTACATAGACGACCGATGTGGCGCGGTGGGCGAAGGTCCGCCTGCGACGCAGGAGGTTGCGGGTTCGATTCCCGCCTCGGAACAATTGTGTGTACGATCTGCAGATATTTGTTCCGGGTGTTCTGGTCGTTTTCTATTGTATAATAAAAAATATCTATCTATGTAATGTATTGTATTATGTATATCAGCCATCTAGTACCCATAACACAAGCTCTGCTTAGCTTGGGGCTAGATGATGCTGTGTGAATTGTCGAGCATTATTTATTTATTTATTTAAAAAATAAACATAAATTAAAAATAAAATAATTACAAATATCATATCAATTAAAATTTTTGCTTATATTTATTTATTTTATTTTATTTTTACAATATTAGGAAAACTTACAGCTAGATAAAGATTAGATACAAGAATATTTAACTTAAGGCCAATTAGAAATATAATCAAGCCAATTATAATCATGTGTTCATCACCATCAACCTATGTTAGTCCACTGCTGGACATAGGCCTCCCCAATGAGCGCCATAGCGCTGTCTTCAGCTTGCCGCATCCAGCATCTACCTGCAGTCTTACGCAGGTCGTCATCCCACCTGGTCGGAGGGCGTCCTACACTACGTTTACCGATTCGTGGTCTCCACTCAAGAACACGTTTGCCCAACGGCCATCGGTTCTTCGCGAGATATGGCCGGCCCACCGCCACTGTGTTCAGATCGCGGAAGTTTAAAAATATTTATTGTACTCTCATAAATTCTGTTCCTCATTCTTATGAATAAAGTCTTCATGGGTTTAAAAGTCCTGCCGTTTCGTAAAACCTCATTTCCTTCAACCTTCGCCATTGCTGTTCCGATCTAGCCACCGGATGGACGCCTCTTATTTTTCCACTTGCAAATTTCAGGGAGCAGGCAAAATTGCTCAGTAAATTGTTTTAGGCACCGCAACCTTTATGGTAGGTAAGGTTGAACAGCTGGGAAAGTACGTGAAAGTTTGATTCATGGTGATGGTTCTTTGTTTTTGGCAAATGTTTCGGATGGGCAGTTTTCTGGCAGTGTCAAGTAATGGATAATAATTGTGTATGATTCATGATGATAATTCTTTGTTATTAGCAAATGTTTCGGATGGGCACTTTTCTGGCAGTGTCAAGTAATGGAAAATAATTGTGTATGATTCATGATGATGATTCTTTGTTAATGGCAAATGTTTCGGATGGGCACTTTTCTGGCAGTGTCAAGTTATGGAAAATATTATAGTGTTATATAGTGTATGATTCATGATGATGATTGTTAATGGCAATTGTGTTTGTGTTTGGTTGTACACTTTTCTGTCAATGCCAGAAAAGTAATGGAAAATATTTGTAAATGATCTGAGTTATCAAATTGTAAATAATGTGTAGTGTTATAGTGAACTTTTTAAATCCGGTCGGTTTAGCAGTATTGGCGTAAGAACATAGCAAACATTGAATCCCCCTATAATCATGTAGCCAAATAGAGATGGGTTTATGCCGGGCATTTACCCATTTACTTTATCTAGTATAGTTGTATAAGAAATAGGTACGTCCTACTTACTTTTCCTCAGCCTACACATTATTTTTAGCAATATTAAAAAAAAAACATTTTTATGTAAGTTATAAATGCAATAACATGGATAACACAATTATAATATCTGCCCTGTGATTGGCCATTTATTGGGCATTTATTCAATACGCCCGATAAATGCCCGGCATAAACCCATCTCTAAGTCAAACTATCGGATTTAGATACTTATAGTGAAAAGAAATTGTGCAACAATACTGAACTGTCAACTGAAACAGAACTATCTTTAGGTACCACTCGTTCATAAAGAGGGCGTTCTCATCTTTGAGTCAAAGACAATATTCTATTCTGTTATCTAATGGAGAACCATTAAAGTTAGGTGGTAAAGAGACGTAGAGGGTCTTCCATAGAGGTAACCTTTGTGAAATGATTCAGCTATCCTTCTAAGTCTGTGACATGGGTGACATGGTTTTGGGTTTAAACACGCAAAAGCGTGTTTTTTTAATCGCATACCTAGTAAACACTCACGAAGTAAATAGGTTTTTGTTTCCCGCGCTCATACTTTGGAAATAGAACGCGTAACTTTTCTTTGGAAATGGAACGCGCAACTTTATGAAATTAAAATCAGAATGCGAAATTAGAAATTGGAATCTGTTTGAATATTTTGAAAACAAGGACAACATTTTTGGAATTTACTTTGATTTAAAGTATACTCATCAATAAAGACAGTTTATTCCTACCTATTCGTACTTTAGTACTATACATCAGTTATCTAGTACCCATAACACAAGCTCTGCTTACCATGGGGCTAGATAATGCTGTGTGATTTGTCCAGCATTATTTATTTATTTATACATACAGTTATTATGTGCTATTGGTTAAAATCTTTTTCATGAAGCCGGTTTTTTAATTGTAAAGCATTAAGTAATAAAAAAATTATTGTTTTTTTAAATACCACCGATTTCGAATCTCTTTGTTTTTAAGTTTTGCGGAAGAAATAGTTAATATAAAAAATATCAATGTTTCAATGTTTATTATTATAAATACATACTTAATACCTATCCCTCGGGAATACCACTTTTATTGGTCCACCTCGGTATCTTTCTCTATAAATTCTTTGTGTACCTACCTATTTTCTATGTACTTATAATAAAAATATATCTATGTTAATGTATTATATTATCTACGAGCGTCATGGCACCCTATCTTCAGCTTAACGCATCCAGTAGCTCCCTGCAGTCTTTCGCAGATCGCAGGCATGTTAACACTTTGACTGCGATTTTTTTTCGACGACTGCGAACTTTTTTTTAACCTAAAAAATTCGTGCTGCCGCTCTACACAGCGGTTGTGTTGCGCCGCACATGCGTTTCGTTCGAAAAATATTACGGCTGTGCTGAGTCACAAAGATCTGTATTTTCTCAGCCGCTGCGCTAGTGTGGATTTACGCATATTAGTCACTTGTAGAAAACACATACCGTGTGATTTCAGCAGTCAAAGTGTTAAACCGTATTAATTAGATGAAATTATCTGCAGAAATACCTTTACCTTGTTCGAAATTATACCCTTATCTCACCGTACAATATCAAATCTCTAACAATAAAGAAAATCGAGCCCAGAATCAATAAAATAACGGAACGAACGGTAAGAGAATCAAATAAAACCTTTGTCCTGCCCTCAGGCCAGTCCGAATAGGCTGGTATAAAAGAGGTTTCATTGCGAATACAGATCTTGGAGTTAACCTCAGGCTACTTAAACCTTTTTGGTTGTCTCCTCCATTTTGGTTATGTAATTCTTTGAATTATTTACATAGCTTAGCAAGGTTCTGCCCGCGGCTTGGCACGCGTGGTTTCTTTGGAAACGTTTAAAGGTTATTGCTATCTTATGGGAACTTATTTATAATAGTATTTTAAGTTATTCCAATAATATAAAATATTCGTTCGTCTTGAGTGGAGACCGCGACTCAGTAAACGTAGTGTAGGACGCCCTCTGGCCAGGTGGGATGACGACCTGCGAAATACTGGAGGCAGAGGCTGGATGCGTCAAGCTGAAAACAGGGCACTATGGCGGTCATTAGGGGAGGCCTATGTCCAGCAGTGGACGTATAGGTTGATGATGTTAAAATATTCGTAAGTACCGAACTCTGTGTGCCTGAACCGGCTGAGTGGATCGTGATGAAATTTGGCAGGAAGTATCCCGGGGACGAGGATAGCCTACTGGAAAAGCGTGCGAAGTCGCGGGCAGCAGCTATCAGAAAATAATTTTGAAATAATCTAAAGACTTTCTCAAAAGACTTTTAAAAAAAATCCGTTGATTAATCACCAGGCTTACTGCTTCAGACACCATTATTTAGTCTTCTTTCTTTTTATTTGAATGTTTTGAATTGTAAATGGCTTTCTTGGTATTGTCTTGTCTTGTTTCATTAGCTTCCTTTTTTTTAGATAAATTTACCCGACGGCTGGGACAACAAGCTTATGTTACAGTGTAGGTTTTTATATTATTAAAATGTAATAATAACGGAACGAACGGTAATTAGTAAGTAGTAAGAGAATCAAATAAAACCTTTGTCCTGCCCTCAGGCCAATCCGCAGCAGGTAGTTTTTTTCTAAGGATTTTTTTTTTCGAATGGACTATAATGTTGACCTCAGATGGCCATGACAGCGTTACCGGACTTAATTTTATATATCCGGACCGGACTATATATATACTTCTAAGGATTGCTAAAAGAATGCGAATCAATTTATAAAAAAATTAAGTTCGTATGATAAAATGACTAGGTATAAGCATACAACCAAAAAATCTAAATAATATTAATTAATAAAAACCTATGTTTTTGATGGACTATTTGTCGAGTTTACTTAGTAAATTTTGCGACCTGTGAATTACTAGATGTCACTGCTAATTATGACCGAGCTCTAGATCCAGGTGAAGTAGAGCTACATTATACTGAGACAGGACCTATTGGTTAACTTTGTAGAGTCGCTTGTTGCTTTTATATAAATACCTAGTTAATTTTTATTTCTTCAAACTTCTAAAGCTTGTCGTACACCTAAAACGCACCGCTGCGTGCTATGTTAAAAAAAATTAGATTCCTATAAGAAAGTGATAATTCATTGTTTTCGTCTCAAGGTACATAACCCAAAAACAAAAAACGTCCAACACAAACAAATTTACTGGCCACTTTCAGAATGAATGAATGAATAAACACTTTATTGTACTGAAAACGTCAACAACCTCCTGTACAGCGATATGGCCGCCTAGAGAAAGAGAAGAGTTATTATTTCTTTGTGTTCTTATTTATTTTATAATATGTAGTAACAAGTTGTTCCTACTTCAGTTAATCAATAAATGTAAGTACTCTTTCTTTCGTCCTAGATAGATAGTAGATACCTAGATAGAGGTAAAAATTTTATTATGGTTCTCGAATAAATTGGTTTTTACTATTCACAATAATAAAAGTGTTTTGATTATAAAGTAAACTAAAGTAACTAACTAGTAAGTAAATTCTTTATATAAGATCGGCTGCCAAAGCTGCAAAATAAACTCTGCTTTCCATTAATTTTGTGATTTTTTTTACTTATAATTTTTTTTTTTTTTTTTTTTTACTTTTTTTACATACCCCCCTGGTGGTGGTTTTAAACTAGGTACTACCTACATAATAAAATTGTTATGAAAAAACCGACTACTTTTTCTTTAGACACACTGTTTTTTTAAGTTTTTCGAGACAAATACGTACCGCTTAGATTTTTTGGTTTTGGGACAACCTCGGGATTATTTTCTAAATAATGGCCAAAAAATTTTCCAAATTCTTCTATAACGACGAAGAAATAGACGAGTACAAAAAAAATACACACAGCCAAACATAATTCTTCTTATTTATAATAATAAATATAAAAAAATCTTTTATTTATCGTCTGTTAAAAAATATGAGTGCTTTCTTTGCATCGGTAATGAATGAGTTAAGAAGGAAGGCCCTTTTCAGCTATCTTTGACGTTTTTTATTAAAAATCTACCTCAGCAAGTAAAAACTTCTTTATCTTTTTCATGTCAAATACTTTCATAAAAATATCTGATACCTAAAAAAGCAACAGAACTAAAATTTATTTCCAAGCAAAATATTCCATCAAATTATGACATCTCATAAGGATTAAATATAAAAATATCTGACTGAAATCACATGATTAATTGCAGCCAAAATTCCCCAGGGATATTAAAAAAATATTATCCAAACGTAATCTTAGAAAAGCCTACCGTTTTGTATGTACACTCATCTACATAATGTGTTTGCGCATAAATTATTCATATTATAAGCGAGATCGGTAGGTACAGTACCTACGAAAAGTGACGACAGGGAAAATGTAGGTACCTACTACCGTCTATATGACGTCACGATAGAGGGGTTCTGATTGTGGGATTGTAATTCATATGGTGATGATGATGAGAGGGTCTGATTTCGTGTTGGAAGAAAAAAACCTTTTTAACCTCTTTCTCGACCCCCCTTTTATATCCCCCAAAACGGATACCTATACATTTTATGAACATAGTACGCAGCGATGCTTTTTAGGTGTACGACAAGCTTTAGAAGTTTGTTTGTCCGTCAGTCCGACTGTCAATCCCCTTTTCTCAGGAAAGCGTGGAGGTATTGAGTTGAAATTAACATCAAATACTCAAGTCTTCTTGGTGATATAATTCAAACTTCTAAAGCTTGTCGTACACCTAAAATGCATCGCTGCGTGCTATGTTAAAAAAAAATTAGATTCCTGTAAGGAAGTGATAATTCCTTTTTTTCGTCTCAAGGTACATAACCCAAAAACAAAAAACGTCGAACACAAACAAATTTACTGGCCACTTTCAGAATGAATGAATGAATGAATGAATGAATGAATGAATAAACACTTTATTGTACTGAAAACGTCAACAACCTCCTGTATAGCGATAAGGCCGCCTAGAGAAAGAGAAGAGTTATTATTATTATTTTAGCCCGGAGTGTCCAACTGCAGAGCAAAGGCCTCCCTCCCCTTCCTCCACTCATCTCGGTCCTCAGCAATTTGTTGTATAGGTCGAGCTCATCCCGCCATCTCCGCAAGAGTTAGTGAAGAAATAATAATTTCCTTCATATTCTAAGTACCTACATTTTCCCTCACATGAGAACAACACATTAAAAAGCCATATAAATAATTCTATGCATCACTGATGGGTCTCGTTTCCACCTCTATGGAGTTTCAACTCTAATATTTATTAACTCATCACAATATAAGTACGCGTTTTAAGTAAATCTCAAAATTGCATGTCATGGTTTATTTTAAAATATTTAACAACTAGCTGCGCCCCGCGGCTTCACCCGCGTGGAAATTTCTGCGTAATTTTACCATGTTTTCTCACCGTTTAAACCTTCCCTGGACTACGACAAACATTTGAAAACCAAAATCAGCTAAATCGGCCCAGCCGTTCTCGAGTTTTAGCGAGACAAACGAACAGCAATAGATTTTTATATACATATAAGAAGATTTAAGAAAATAACGTCTAAATTATAATTATAGTAGCTTACATAAACTTTAAAAAATACTCTGAAAGCAAAAATATGAGTTTAAAACAGCAGCCCCTATTTTATCTTGTTACTAGCGCTTGCCCGCGGCTTCGCACGCGTTTTTCGTGTCAAAAAGCCTTTGTCCGTCTCCTGGTTCTAAGCTACCTCCCCACCAATTTTCACCCAAATCGGTTCAGCGGCTCTTGAGTTATAAATAGTGTAACCAACACGACTTTCTTGTATATACAATAATGATTACGTTGACCAAAGGAAATTTCAAAAATTTCATTGCTACATTATGATACTCACCGACCAATGTGGCGTGGTGGGCGAAGGTCCGCCTGCAACGCAGGAGGTTGCGGGTTCGATTCCCGCCTCGAAACAACTGTGAGTACGATCTGCAGATATTTGTTCCGAGTGCTCTGGTCGTTTTCTATGTATAATAAAAATATATATATATATATTTATGTAATATATTGTCTTATTTATATCAGTTATCTAGTTAGTTACCCATAACACAAGCTCTGCTTACCTTGGGGCTAGATAATGCTGTGTGAATTGGCCATTTATTTATTTATTTATTCCGTATAAGCTTTTTTAATGCCTCTGTAATATTATAATATTATTTATTTGTAATATTATATTTTTGACGACCTCTGTGGCGCGGTGGGCGAAGGTCCGCCTGTGACGCAAGAGGTTGCGGGTTCGATTCCCGCCTCGGAACAATTATGTGTACGATCTGCAGATGTTTGTTCCGGGTGTTCTGGTCGTTATATGTATAATAAAAAAAATATCTATCTATGTAATCCATTGTATTAAGTTTATCAGTCATCTAGTACCCATAACACAAGCTCTGCTTACCTTGGGACTAGATGATACTGTGTGGATTGTCCAACATTATTTATTTATTTTATTATTATTTATTTGTAAAGTTTAGGCAGAGATAACGGGCAACTTCGCCAAAAAACTAATAAGAGACTTTCTGCTTATTAATAGCAAGCTAATGGCAGTGGGCCGGCCATATCTCGCGAAGAACCGACGGCCGTTGGTGCAAACGTGTTCTTGAGTGGAGACCATCATCATCATCATCATCATCAGCCTATAGCAGTCCACTGCTGGACATAGGCCTCCCCCAATGAGCGCCATAGCGCCCTGTCTTCAGCTTGCCGCATCCAGCATCTACCTGCAGTTTTTCGCAGGTCGTCATCCCACCTGGTCGGAGGGCGTCCTACACTACGTTTACCGAGTCGTGGTCTCCACTCAAGAACACGTTTGCCCCATCGGCCGTCGGTTCTTCGCGAGATATGGCCGGCCCACTGCCACTTCAGCTTGCTAATTCTTTGAGCTATGTCGATAACCTTGGTTCTCTGTCGGATGTATTCGTTACGAATCCTATCCTTCAGAGAAACTCCGAGCATAGCTCTTTCCATAGCTCGCTGAGCGACTTTGAACTGGTGGACCAGCCCTATCGTGAGTGTCCACGTCTCAGCTCCGTAGGTCATAACGGGTAGGACGCACTGATTGAAAACTTTCGTTTTCAAGCATTGCGGTATGGATGACGTGAAGACTTGACGTAGTTTCCCAAATGCTGCCCAGCCCAGCTGGATCCTCCTTTTGGCCTCCTTCTCGAAACTGTTTTTACCCAACTGCAGAATCTGCCCAAGGTAAGTGTACTCGGAAACAGTTTCGAGAAGGTGACCATGTACGACCACCGGCCTTGGATCAATGTGACCATTGATCATGACTTTGGTTTTATCCAAATTCATGGAGTGGAGACCACGACTCAGTAAACCAGGTGTAGGACGCCCTCCGATGACGACCTGCGAAAGACTGCAGGTAGATGCTGGATGCGGCAAGCTGAAGACAGGGCGCTGTGGCGCTCTTGCTATTCTATGGTCTGTCAATAATTATTTAATTTAAAAAAAACCTGGTTAAAGCGAACTACTAAAACAAACTATAAAACTAACCTACCACCAAATAATTGATCTCTCAAGTTCTAATCCCTTGTCCAAAGATAGACAGATAGATAGATTATTTATTCATACAAATAGGGTACATCATTAAGTTAGTAGTGACTTAAAGTCTATGTTAGGTTTGTCTTAGCAGTATAGTTCTCACTTAATTCCACAAAGCTGCCACGTCAGTAGATGTGGCCGATATGTCCACTTTACTCGACTAAAGCACAATGCTATCACTAGCGTACGATCTCTAGGCTAGTCTAGATTGTCACTAGCTGATCTAAGATAGCCCTAGTAACCCTGACTAGCAAGTTCATTAAGGCTCCTTGAATTTTATTATAGTACTAGATGGGCCCCGCGGCTTCGCCCGCATAGAAATCTATGTGTCAAATATATAAACCTTTTGAAACTATCATGGTTATTGATACTAAAGTCATTTAAAACGGGATATTTACCATGATATGATTTTTTTGTTATCCAATATTTCGGCACAGTTGCATGCGCCATGATAGTCATGATAGTGATCAGTTTCTCCATGATCATGGCGCATGCAACTGTGCCGAAATATTGGATAACTCAAAAATCATATCATGGTAAATATCCCGTTTTAAATGACTTTAGTAGTATATAAACCTTCCTCTTGAATCACTCTATCTATTAAAAAAACCGCATTAAAATCCGTTGAGTAGTTTTAAAGATCTAAGCATATCAACATAGGGACAGACAGACAGCGGGAAGCGACTTTGTTTTATACTATACTAGCTGCGCCCCGCGGTTTCACCCGCGTGATGATAGATGTTTAGGATAATATACAATACTTACTTTATGAATATATATGCCTATGTGTTATTCTGATATGTAAGCTATATTATTGTGAAGTTTCATCAAAATCCATTGAATAGTTTTTACGTGAAAGAGCAACAAACATCCGTCCATCCATCCATACTTACAAACTTTCGCGTTTATAATATTAGTAGGATACTAGTGATTGACTCACGAATACATCTGACTGAATCGACCAGCGGGATTCGCAGAGATTATGACAAAGGAAATGGCATAAATTAACACTTTCATAGCCCATGAGTCAATGTACTTCATGATCGCAGGTGTAGCTGGAGATTGGTCATAGAAAGGGTTATAGGAGGAACCCAGCTTGTTAATAACGTTGACGACCTCTGTAGCACGGTGGGCGAAGGTGCGGCTGCGTGCGACGCAGGAGGTTGCGGGTTCCATTCCCGCCTGGCGACAATTGTTTGTACAATCTGCAGATTTGTTTCGGGTGTTCTTGTCGTTTTCTATGTATAATAAAAATATATATATCTATGTACTTAATGTATTATATTATGTATATCAGTTATCTAGTACCCATAACATAATCTCTGCTTAGCTTGGGGCTAGATAATGTTGCGAATTGTCTGGCATTATTTATTATTTAACGTTGTTTCCCCCATAATACAAAAAGACAGAACTGCCATATCAGGTAAAAATACCTGACAATTCGGCAAAATGAATTTCGACTAAGCACTTTTTTCCTTGACATAAAAATTCACAAAGAAAATATTAAAATTCGGCCCCTTGTAATAAAAGCATGCAAACGAGTGGCGCCCTCTGGATCAGACTGTATTACACGGGGATTAACCGGGTATTAGTACCCACAGTATTATGTGATCTGGGGTATACAGCGCGCTATATAAAAATAATGAAAATTGCTGAAGATTTTTTCTCTCTTAAGGAGGCTTTTTCTTCGCCAAATTATAAAAGCTCCTTTTATAATTTGGCGAAGAAAAAACCTGCGTGGAGTGAAGCGCTAAGAGTTGGTTTACATTGTTTTTACATACTAATAGGTAATATAAACGCGAAAGTCTGTATGTATGGATATGACGACCGATGTGGCGCGGTGGGCGAAGGTCCGCCTGCGACGCAGGAGGGGTTCGATTCCCGCCTCGGAACAAATGTGTGTACGATCTGCAGATATTTGTTCCGGGTGTTCTGGTCGTTTTCTATGTATAATAAAAATATCTATCTATGTAATGTATTGTATTATGTATATCAGTTATCTAGTACCCATAACACAAGCTCTGATTACCATGGGGCTAGATAATGCTGTGTGAATTGTCCAGCATTATATTAATACTAATATTTGTTACTTTTTACGCAAAAACTATACTGGACTGACTTAGGCAATAAGGCTGCTGATCGGACTGAAATAAAATTTGCATAAAGGTAGTTCCAGGCTCGGAATAAAAATACAAGTACAGGTAGTTCCAGTCCAAAATATAAGCTACTTTTTATCCCATAAATCAGTTCCCATGGGATAGAAATAACCTTAAAATGTTTCCATAAAAACAACGCGTGCGAAGCCGCGGGCAGAAACTAGTTTAATATAATTTATTTTTGAAGCTGAGGGAATCTAATGTCTGTTTTTTCTTAAGGTTTGACCCATTGCTAGGCAAAGGCCTCCCTCAACCCAAATCTTTTGCACTCGGTGCGGTCTTGTTTCTTTTTATTTTAATTTGTGTCGTAATATGAGTCATGAGCACCGAAAGTGTTAACACTTTCGGAGTGTTAACACTTTCGGTGCCTATGACTCATATTTTCGGCCGACCCTAGTGAAGCAGAGGCACCCAGCCGTTTCGTGCCCCGACTGCATGTCTCACCGCTTTCAATTCAATTCAATTCTATTTATTTATTCACTAGCTGCGCCCCGCAGCTTCGCCCGTAATGAAATCTATACGTCAAATGGTTTATAGATTGGTAAAAATTGAATCTTAATCCGTTGCGTAGTTTTAAAGATATAATAATTCATAATTCATTTATTGTTTGTGAATCAGGGTAATGGATAGTCAGATACATATGACTTATTTTAGATCGCTAGCATACATAGGGACAGACAGCGGGAAACGACTTTGTTTTATACTATGTAAGTGATAACATATAGCTCAGAGGAAATTCTTCCATAATTTGAATGGTCTTCAAAAGGTTGCTGTAAGTTTTCGATTACGAAACTGTCAAACCTGCCGGAAACACATTATTGATAGGCGATTTATCAAAATTCAGTTCATTATTCCTTCATTTTTTCCTCCGACAAAATGGCAGCCCTTATTTAAAACCAGATTAAAATTTGAAATTGGCGGACAGTTTTGTAATTGGAAAGAGATCAGGGGATGAAAAGGATTGAAAGGGTCAAAACGGGAATCTATGGTTATTTTTAAACATTTTAACGGTTGAGAAATTGTTTTGAATAAAAAATGATGTTTTGTGAACATCCTTTTTATTTTAGCATCCGTTTCAGGATGTCAAACCTTTGTCAATAGAACATAATGAAACGGAAAAATAGTACCTATGGGCAAAATAAACTAGCAGCCCGTCCCAGCTTCGCCCGGGTTGACATTTGTTTCATAAATGTGTTGCGATGAACGTAGAGTATATGTATCTTTATGCAAGTCTTTTTAATTTTCAGTTTAATATGACTTTGACACATATATCTCAAAATAACGTGGGTTTTTTATTGGTAAAAGAATTTTCAAAATAGGTTCAAATGCACCGTTCTAATTTTAAAATATTGTCATACTGATTTTGTTAGTCGTCAATTCTGTTAGATAACATAGCATTATTTGGAAATTTTATAATCAACAACTTCATTTCATGCAGAACATATTCTAGATTTTTCAGGTCGTCTGATACCTAAGAGATAGATCTAGAGATTACCCTACAACCTCAAAAAATCAACCTCTTTATAATATCAGTATAGAGTATGTATTATATTATCTGTGGTATAGATAAAAAGTTCTTACCTCCACAAGTCTCCCGAAAGTCAGGACAGCAGTCTCCCAGCTTCAAACACGCATGGTCGCAGTAGCAAGGCTTGTCGGGCAGATCCTCAATGATAGCATTGGAGTGAAGTTTCTGCACCACACACGAACTGTCGCGTCCCGGACAGCACAAATTCGCGTCCCTACAGTAGTTAGCTCCGCAATACCCAGCCAGGCATAATGCACTAGCGAAACAGAGCCAATACCGCAGCATTTTGAAAAAAGAACTGTCAATTTCAAACTTTAGAAATAGACGATCAAAAACACGGAGAACTGTTTAGAAATTTGAATTTGGAACGGCGGATGTCATGTCATTTGCGAAGCCAGTTCTGGAACAAAAGAAAATATGGAAATTAGAACAACTTTCGGTTGTGTGTTGAGTTTCTTGCTTGATTATTAATTTGTACTTTCTGAGGAACAATGGGAACCTAATGGGTTAAGAACTGTTTATTTTTATCCTGAAATCAAATAAATAAATAATGCTGGACGATCCACAAAGGATCATCTAGCCCCAAGCTAAGCTTGTGTTATGGGCACTGGATGACTGATATACTTAATACAATACTTTACATATAAGTATATATATTTTTATTATACATAGATAACGACCGGAACACCCGGAACAAATATCTGCACATCGTACACAAAATTGTCCCGAGGCCGGAATCGAAACCGCAACCTCATGCGTCGCAGGCGGATCTTCGCCCACCGCGCCACAGAAGTCGTAATTAAAATAAAGAATTACTAAAACAAAGTTTTTCTTTTAAGTTTGTGTTTTCATAACGTAAATTTTATATTTTTATTCATTTTTAATCGCACTAGTACCTATTTAAAATCTTGTAATAAAAGTAAAAAACAAAAAAAATTAATAACGTTCATTGCCTCCTGTGAGGTTTGAACTCACGACCCCTGGTTTACGAGACCAGTGCTCTACCACTGAGCTAAAGAGGCCTATGTGAGAGAGGGCGAAATAACATACCACACTGCGTCATACTTCAACTGAATAGGGTGTAGGTACAGTCAACTACGGAATTCGGTTGTTTCAGATAACTTTACGTTGTGTTGAAGAGTTATAGGTAAAAATCAAATAAGTCCAACTACAAGATTTTACATCTTGACCTAAAAAGCAAACCGTATAGGTACTACCCTAGGTTTATTATTTATGGATATAACCATAAAGAATAAACCTTTTTTTTATTTTAGGTAGGCCTTCTAAATAAATAAAATATGTACTGCATTTCAATAGCGCTTCGTGGACGTTATGTATTTCGAACCTGCTTATATGAACCTATTATTCTGTGCCTACATTTAAAAATTGAATTTCTTACCACATTTTTATCGTCAACTGTACTCAAGTAGGTACCTACTACCTACCTCCCTAATACTTCTTCACTATCAAATCCAAAGACCCCAGCTTTTAGTAGAGTCAATAACAAAATTAACGTCCCATATCAATCAACCTAACAATAAAAACCTTCTTAAACCCGTCATTCGCTCCGGAATTCCAAAAAGGCCGGACACCAAAAAGGTCCACACTGGTTTTATGCTTTTATAATCTGTCCGGGGTATTTGACCTCCGTCGTGCTATATTTTAGGTGCTTAACCCTAAGTGATAAAAGTTATTTATAATGTAGAGTGCGAGATAAGGGACCCATTTCTAACTTGACTAGTCCTTGCCTAAGGGTTCGTTTGTTTGTATGTTATTTGTCGAATATAATGATATTCTGCAATCTCGCATATTCCAGGGCCGGCCTGCATAATACCTTTGTTCTATATATATCTTTGTTCTAATAACAAATCCATTTACGCCTAGAGATCTGACGCAGACATGGGTGCATAAAATATGGGTGTATATGGATTTGTTCTATAGGCCTAGTATCTATCCATAGGCCTATAAAAACAAATCCAACAAATTTATACCCATTAAAGGGCTTTTTCTATAGAACTTACAGCTAAATTAATATTAAGATAACATAGAACAAGAAATAACCCAAAAATTGTTGTGCCCTGACGGAGTTGTAATGAGATAATAAGATTGTCTACCTACCCACTAAGACTACACCTAAGAAACTACCTGTATACTGTATGTTTGAAATTACAATAAATGATATGAATATTAATATTAGGTAGATAGAAAACACTTTATTAAACCATACAACACAGAGAACACAACAGAAATTAGTACTTAAAATAAAGGAAGTACAAAGGGCGGCCTTATCGCTGAGAGCGATCTCTTCCAGGCAACCGTAGGAATGGACATGAAGAAACAATATAAACAGTGCCAAAAAAGAATGCGGGCAAAGTTTGAAGTTTGCGATAACATGACAGGGAGATGTCGATAACGCCATCTCAAGTATGTTCGACTCTTAAAATATTAATCAAATGTTATGAACTTTCTTGTACGAGTACTTGGTCTATGTTAGCGACTCTCCGAGGTTTATAATCACTGAAAACCTACCGAAACATAAAAATATATATCTACATATAGTAATACTACTGGGCAAGCGGCTAGATTGTGGAACTCTATCCCCCATGATATTCGAGCCAGTCCATCGCTTAACATATTTAAAACCAAATTAAAAGAGCACTTCTTATTATCATAAAACTATCTATCTAGGTATATTTATATATATATATTTAATTATATTATTATACTAAAACTCAAGTTATTTATCAGGTTTATTGAGCTATTGTTATTTTAATTTATGTATGTATATTATAATCTCATCCCAAATTGTATTATACTATTGTTCTATAAAAATCAATAATTTGTTTCTTTGTACACTTCCTCTACCTATTCCTATCGCTTCTCCTATAAACCTAAGGTTTGCTAGAAGAAAACTCTTTGTTAGGGTTAAGCTCGCCTATGTACATATCTTTTTTAGTTAAGTTATTTTAAAGTTTTTTGTGTACAATAAAGAGTTACAAGAATTACAAGATTTACAAGAATTACAAGAATTACAAGAAATACAAGAATTACAAGAATGACAAGAATTACAAGAATACTTTAAATATGGTTAAAGTATTATTACGGTACCCAAGCAAACTAGCGCCGGCGCCTATTTTATCTTATTAAGGCTCAACTCACACCATAAGAGCGTCGAAGCGCAGCGAAACGCAGCGAAGCGGAGCGCAGTTTCAGTGTCATATGAATTTTAACTTTATTTTCATTACAATAAAACTTATTATCGCATGAGAAACTCGAACGAGTCGCGCGGATGCCCGCGGCGGCGCCGCGGGAATTCCGGCGAATTCGACTCGTTCGAGTTCTCTTTTGGTGTGAGTTGAGCCTAAGTTGGAATAAAGGAAATATTATACATTTCATTAGGGATTTTGTAATACTACAGTCATAATTCCATCACTATAAAATATACCAATACATATATACTTCATGTCCATCCAAAGGTTATATATATATATTTATTATAAAATACTGCTGGACAATCCACACAGCATTATCTAACCCCATGGTAAGCAGAGCTTGTGTTATGGGTACTAGATAACTGATATACACAATCCAATATATTACATAGATAGACATTTTTTTTATTATACATAGAAAACGACCAGAACACCCGGAACAAATATCTGCAGATCGTACACACAATTGTTCCGAGGCGGGAATCGAACCCGCAACCACCTGCGTCGCAGGCGGACCTTCGCCTATTTTTTTCGCACAAGCTCTGCTTACCATGTGGCTAGATAATGCTGTGTGAATTGTCCAGCATTATTTATTTATCATAATTTATCGACCGATGTGGCAAAAAAACAATCTAATATTGTATTAAGTATAATATATCCGTCATCCATAAGACACAAGCTAGATGATGCTTGCTGTGTAGATTGTCCAGCTATATATATTTTATGTACCTACCTATGTAATATTTCTTATTTATTATTATTTGAGTCAATTCATTCGAAAATTATAGAACCAGGTCCTCTAGTCTACAGGCAACTATTGCACATTTTTAGAGATTTCACTCGATTAAAACATCGAGTTGCATCGATATAATTATTTACCCTATTCTTGTCCTTGTCCTCCATTCGAACTTCACAGAAGTTCAATTGATCAGCTATAATCAAAAACTTGTAGGATGCCAACTTAAACCACACAAACCCACTGAAGCGGTTCTAAGTCTCGGCTTAACTTAAAGTTGCGAGTGTTCGTTTCATTAGGCATTCCAACGAAATATTAAGTATTAAGTACATTATAACGAAACAAACGTAATAATAAGTTAAGTTATACTTAAACTTGTTTAAATGTGTTTACGAGGATATAACAGGGATTTAAGATATTGTCGAATTTGGAAGGGATTTAAAGTTTTTTGGAGCCCTATTAGAACAAAATTAAATTATGATAGGTATATATCTACTTTTCTAAAGAGTCCTTGTGTCTAGATAAACCTATGTTGATTAAGGACGCTGTCAACAGTAAACTGTAACAAAGTAATATAAATAAATATATCTAAGGGGTTTTTAACCGATGAAAAACAAAAGAGGAGATTCTATGTTCGGTTGTATGTGGTTTTTGTTTTAAATTTTGGATCGATTTGGAAAATCCTTTTGTATGGAGAATGATTCCTAAGATAAGTTGGTATTTTTCCCGAAAAACTTAAAAAAACAGTGTAAATAAAATACCGAGGAATTTGGAGTCGTTGGTAGGTTTTTAGTTTTTTCAAAAAATCTATTTATTGATTACGACCTTATCTCCTCCTTAACACTTTGACTGCGGTTTTTTTTCGACGACTGCGATCTTTTTTTTAACCTAAAAAATTCGTGCTGCCGCTCTACACAGCGGTTGTGTTGCGCCGCACATGCGTTTCGTTCGAAAAATATTACAGCTGTGCTGAGTCACACAGATCTGTATTTTCTCAGCCGCTGCGCTAGTATGGATTTACGCATATAAGTCACTTGTAGAAAACACATACCGTGTGATTTCAGCAGTCAAAGTGTTAAAACAAAGCAATAGTCTAACTTAATAATTATAAAAACCACCAGTAGCTAAATCCTTAAATAGCTAAATAGGGTACTAACCCACCTCTAAGTCCATCATAAACTCAGTTAACTATACTTAGTTAACTGAGTTTATGTTTGTGTCTAAGCTAAACAAGGTTTAAGTAAAGTCTTTACGCCTGTCCCTGGCTCCCCCGTCTGATGTTTTAGTTATTTTGGACAGTCAACGTGAAAGATTGTTCGTGGCAAGATAATTAAAAAAGAGATTGCTTAGTAACTACTCAATTTACAAAAATCTGGCTCCCCTCAGTTTTGTGATTCTGGACAATCAGCGTGTTTTCTTGCTTTTAACTTAATAATATGATTCGTCTACTTTCTGTATTTTTTTTTTCTAAATTGCTGCTTTTTATTTCAAATTATTTGTGGAAATTTCTAATTGGCCTTAAGTTAAATATTCTTGTATCCAATCTTTATCTAGTTGTAAGTTTTCCTAAGATTGTAAAAATAAAATAAACGATATGATGTTCGTTGCAAAATAACTAACAAGAGATGGGTACTAACTAAACAAAAATCTGGCTCCCCGTATGATGTTTTAGTTATTTTAGACAGTCAGCGTGAAAGATGACGTTCGTTGCAAGATTACTGAAAAGAGATCGGTACTCATACTTAAAAATATATCGGATAACAGCATTCAAAAGGTGCAGTTCCATAAAGTTATTTTTCTAG
Source organism: Eupithecia abbreviata (assembly GCA_943735965.1). Taxonomy (NCBI): domain Eukaryota; kingdom Metazoa; phylum Arthropoda; class Insecta; order Lepidoptera; family Geometridae; genus Eupithecia; species Eupithecia abbreviata. The sequence goes on from OX030995.1 coordinate 2,268,608, forward strand.
AGCAACATTTTATCATTTACAAATTTGAACGTTTCAGCATTCATTGAAAAGAATAATATAATTATTATAAAGATCGGTGGGTCCGACAAAAATATGGCGCATTCGCTTTTGGCAGCAGTAAGAGCTTTCCCTATGACATTATTTAATTATTAGTTGTATGTATTGTTTTCTATATTAAATCAACACTCAATCCTAATTCTAAGAAATAGATAGAAAAAATATTTATTAACGACTTCAGACACACACATAAAAAATACAACAATTATACAGTGCACTGGAAAACAAAAACATAAAACACAGTAGACTAAAATAAGAAAAAAAACAATTATTAAATTAAAATAAATATAGGTAAGATGTCTGTGTGTGCTGCAATGAAATATTGCTCATTATTTGTTTTTGTTTGTAAGAAATATTTTTTCTTATGTCTTGGAGAAGCCATTGGTTCCTGAAACACAGTTTTTTACTAGTTCAGGGGCCTATGGACCCATATTGCCTGCTTCACTGTCTATTTTGTCAATAAATAAAAATTTTACTTTACTTTACTTTAAGTATCTTATGTCCATGTAACTGTAGCTGAGTGTACCTATCCTCGCGGGCATGCCAAAGCATGTTCATTGTTCATTATAATCTGGGCTGCGGTTGAAGGGCCTCGTTGTCAGTGCCTCCTGCGGCCGTGCGGTCATTCTATGACCCTTAATGTAGTTACATTCATACCTGTGCAACAACCTACCTTAGTACCCTAAGGCGCGGTCGCGGTACCCATAGGCGGTCCATGGTAATAGGTAGGTACTTAGGTTGATGATTTGTTTAAGTAAAAATAGAAACAAACTTAACGACCTTTGTGGTTGTGGCGCGGTGGGCGTAGGTCCGCCTTCGACGCAGAACGTTGCGGGTTCGACTCCCGCCTCGGAACTTGTGTGTACGATCTGCAGATATTTGTCCCGGGTGTTCTGGTCGTTAAATATGTATCATGAAAATATATATCTATGGATGTATTGTATTATATAAATCAGTCGTCTAGTACCCATGACACAAGCTCTGCTTAACTTGGGACTAAATGATGCCGTGTGGATTGTCCAGCATTATTTATTTATTTACCTAACTTAGTACCCTAAGGCACGGTACCTAAGGAGGCGGCACGTAACTTGGTCCATGGTTATACTTGAGTTGATGATTTTTATGAGTAACTTAACACTTTGACTGCTGAAATCACACGGTATGTGTTTTCTACAAGTGACTAATATGCGTAAATCCACACTACCGCAGCGGCTGAGAAAATACAGATCTGTGTGACTCAGCACAGCTGTAATATTTTTCGAACGAAACGCATGTGAGGCGCAACACAACCGCTGTGTAGAGCGGCAGCACGAATTTATTAGGCTAAAAAAAAGATCGCAGTCGTCGAAAAAAAATCGCAGTCAAAATGTTAATGTGGAATAGAAATTAAGTAACGATCGATTTTTTTATTTATTTGCGTGTAGTAATGAAGTCATAGGGACAGACAGACCGAGGGAAACTTTGTTTTATACAATGTAGTGATATATTAACCGTGATATTGTTTTGGATACCACGTGGGTACAAAACCCAAGGAATATTATGGAAAATCGATTTCCGCCTGGGACAAATGTTGGTACGATCTGTAAATATATATCCAGGCTGTTTTAATTTTATTTATTTCATATGTTATACCTAATAAAAAATATCTATCAATGAAATATATTATTATTAAGTTTATGAGTCATCTTGTACCCACAACACGAGCTCGGCTTAACTTAGGGCTAGATAATGCTGTGTAGAATAATAAATAAATAAATAATGCTGGACAATCCACACAGCATTATATAGCCCCATGGTAAGCAAAGCTTGTGTTATGGGTACTTAATAACTGATATACATAATAAAATACATTACATAGATAGATATTTTTTTATTATACTTAGAAAACGACCAGAATACCCGGAACAAATATCTGCAGATCGTTCACACAATTGTTCCGAGGCGGGAATCGAACCCGCAACCTCTTGCGTCGCAGGCGGATCTTCGCCCACCGCGCCACAGAGGTCGTCGCAGAGAATGTCACATTATTTATTATTTATCTCAGAAAATGCGTGCGAAGCCCCATAGATACTAATCAGTATTTAGTACAATGACCTTATCGCTTGTGCCTATTATTACGCTATCGCAGTGTGAAAGGTTGGTCACTGGCATTAACTGATATAATAGCTGTATAATAGGTTATTTATTACTCTTTTCATTTCGAGCGAAGTGAGATTCGAGTTGAAAACGAAAATATCAACGAATGACGAAAGTCACCTTCTCGAAATCGTTTCCGAATACACATACCTCGGGCAGATTCTGCAGTTAGGTAAAAACAATTTCGAGAAGGAGGCCAAAAGGAGGATCCAGCTGGGCTGAGTACGTCAACATTTTTGACATAAACCGCTTTCAAATAATCAAGTGAAAGCATCATACAAAAACAAAATTCAAATAATTCTACTCCAATTCACTGCTTCATTAAAACGAAACACAAATTCGTAAAATGTGAAGCTAATACCACAGAATAACTATACACATTTTAATATATTATATACTGCTAACGAACCTACTAATACCTGAAAATGGCTTTCAAACCAGACTGTATGAATACTGTTGTGAGAATATGAATTAAAATGTGACCGCAGTTTTCATTTTCCAACAAGTAGCTCTACAAAAAGCCGGACATTCTTGAAATACTTTATATCTAATCAAATAAAACCATAACTCCATCAATATACCAAATGTACACTTAGGTCGGACACGGTTATAAAGCTATATGTATTTTTTATTTATGTCACTTCGGTATGTACATCAAAGTAAAGAAGCGACGAAGAATCCTTTAGCCTGTTAGTTGTTATATTTCGAGTTGGAACAAAACTTGTCTCAAGCTTTTTTCCTCAAGCTAGATCTACACTAAGTTGGTTAAGGAGTTATTTTGTAGAAGCGTATACATTGCCCTTAAAATATATATTAATTTTGTTTAGTCTAGTTGTGGGTACAGCGAGTTTTTGTCTATATCTAATAGGTACTTGAATGATGTATTCCGCTATTTTTATGGAACCGATTGATATTTCTATGAATGTACCAGAAAGATAGATCAGAAAAACTAATGGACTTTGCAATTAATAAATGATTCCAAATACAGCTTCACTACTGTTCACTAAGTACTGACATCAAAATGTTATTATAACATAAATGACTTTTTATTAGATAAGAACATAAATATTGATGAATGAGTGAATTGAATGTACTAATTAATTATTATTTTACTAATTTAATTATTAATATATTTGTAATTTAATATTCTCAATGCATAAATATGTAACTTAGTTTGTTCTTAACTAGACTCTTGTACTGACTATATTTGCATGCCCTATATTTAGGCAAAACATGTATGGTGCTTACTATTACTACTCTTCCATCTTTGTAACCCATGTTTACAAATAAATGAAATGAAATGAAATGAAAGTTTATTTCTTTAGGCTTACAAATAAGCACTTAGAACTAAAGACTTTGAACTTTGAACTACATAGTATAAAATATATAAACAAATTCGCTTCCCGCTGTCTGTCTGTCCCTATATACATATGCTTAGATCTTTAAAATGGATTTTAATGTGTTTTTTAGAAGATAGTGATTCAAGAGGAAGCTTTATAAAACATTTGACACATAGATTTCCACGCAGGCAAAGCCGCGGGGCGTAGCTAGTTGTCAATATAATGCGGCGCAACAATATTTGACTCAGTAAAAGCCGGACTCAAGTTTAATACCCCAACTCTAGTATTACACATGAATCTCATTGGTAAATATCGATTAAACGTCATTCGGAAAGCCGGCGGTAAATTCATTTATCTCGATAGTGTCCATAATGGAACTCAAACAATGCCGGAGGCTTATACCCACGGTTTACCAGCTTTACTATCTAAAGATTATAGGTATAGAAGGGAAACGAGAGTAAACGTAGTGTAGGACGCCCTCCGATCATCACCGACATCCCCGGTGGGATGACGACCTGCAAAAGACTGCAGGTAGATGCTGGATGCGGCAAGCTGAAGACAGGGCGCTATGGCGCTCATTACGTTTACAGAGTAGTGGTCTCCATTCAAGAACACGTTTGCCCCAACGGCCGTCGTATATACAAGCTCCAATAACCAAATTACATACGTATAAAAATACACAGAAAATATATCTGCACCGATATATTTTCTACCTTTTCTGCACACTCAAAGAAATATCCAAGAATATCATCACTGGAACGTGTTCAGGCATTGCGTGCCGTAATAGGGCGTATAAAAACATAATTTTCCCTCATCCTCGCAGATACTGGCTAATCCGAACACATAGAGATGAAAACGTAAGCGGCTTATAAAGGTCGCCGCACACTTATCACCTCGGTAACAGATCGCTATCGAAAAAAGATAATAGAGGCACGAGGCAATCTTTATTAGTTCCTAATTTGTTTTTATTATTAGGATTTGGAGGAGGCCTTTGCCCAGCAGTGCATTTGCAGCAGCAATACAATACAATATGTCTTTATTGAACCATCAATACAAAAAAAAACAATAATTAAAAATTCTTTCAGCGTTGGAAAGCTACGCTATCCGCGGCAGACATAGGCTATATTATATATTTTTTTAATTATGGGTCCTTATTAAAACTTCAATAATGTAACCCAAGATGTAAAAAAATTACATTAAAAATCCCAAACCCAAGTGCGACGCCGCGACGGTCCGCTAGTATTCTATAAGCTAAAGTCAATAAGTTTCGGCAATTTTTTTTTCTTTGTATGTACATTTTTTTTTCCTTACAAATTGTATTATATGATGCAATATACAAATGAAATGGAATAATACTGAGTGATATGTGTGCGACAACCTTAACCATACCTCTGTAGGGCACTTACTTTACATGTTTTGTGGAAGGAAAACACAAATATATGGATGAAGGGAGCGTAGTGGTTCGGAATATTCGTGGAAAGAGGTTATACTAAGCCCTCCTTACTTTAGGGCTAAGTAACTTAGATAATTTTGTGTAAAATGTCTCGCAATATACATAGGTCCATGGGGAACCTCTGTGGCGCGGTGGTCGAAGGTTCGCCTGCGACGCAGAAGATCGCGGGTTGAATTCCCGCCTCAGGACAATTGTTTGTACGATCTGCAGATATTTGCTTTTGGATGTTCTGCTCGTTTTACTCGTTTAATAAAAAATATCTATCTATGTATTATGTATATCAGTTATCTGGTACACATAACACAAGCTCTGCTTAGCTTGGGGCTAGATAACGATAAGTTAATAATAACTGTCCAGCATTATTTATATTTATTTAACAACTAGCTGCGGCCCGCGGTTTCGCCCGAGTAGAAATCTACGTGTCAAATGGCCTTCAATATCCGTAAATCCAAAATCCGTTGCGTAGTTTTTAAGATCTAAGCATACATAGGGACAAACAGACAGCGGGAAGCGACTTTGTTTTATACTATCTATGTAGTGATTTAATATTAAATATTTTTCCAATTTCCCACTACGCCACAGAGGTCGACCACTAGAATCGTACATCGGATTTATTTCCAAACCGGACACGGATGTAAGCCGGGATCTCGAACTTCAATTAAAAGCTCCATCAAAAATGGCACAGGATTCAGTATAGATGAAACGGAAGTGGATCTCTGTGCAAATATTAGCTCGAATATTAGAACCGGGTATGGGTACAGTTGGATTAGAAGTATATATTTCTGCCCGCTGCTTTGCACTCATTTATTCCATGGAAACATTAAATTATATCATGAACCAAAGACAGTGGTTTACGTCATTGAATCCCGAACGGCATTCAGAATTTTAGAATAACTCACGAGCGAAGCGAGGCGAGGAAATTATTGTAAAAAAAGTAGCCGATTGTTAAGTAAAAATTCCTGACCTAGTACTACCCGTATGCAAAATTTCGCCTCCGTTACAGTAGTACAACTAAGAAGTACAACTGGTAGTACAAATGACACACCTTTGTATTGTATCTCTAGTACTACTACAAAAAATACAAGTAAATTCACTTTACTTTTTTCAACCGTTCAAGAATATGGCGTGATAGGAACATTAAATCATCCAAACTTATAACATAGAATAGTTTTTTTAAAGACTGAAGGAAAGTACAGCCAAAAAGACAAACATACATTAAAACACATTAAAATAAATAAAATAAACTATCATAAAAAAACAAAAAGAAAAAACTCGTGTGACTAATATGCTCTGCATCATCTCTCATACTCATTTATATTTATTTAAAGTATTCGCCATAGGAGCACAAGGCACACTTGGCTACGTCTATTTACATTTTACTTAAAAAAAGATATATAATAAGACAAAATAAATAGTTAAAGTTGTAAATGGGGCATCGGGCTTATCTGTCTTTATTATCTCTCACAATACAGGTTTAACATAGTTACTAAACATTGTGTCCTAAATAACTTAATTTTATGTAAACCTATTGTGAAGAGGAAATAATCAATTTTATTATTATGTCTCTCATTTACCATGATCTCGGGCCATAAAGTGACCCGGTCCTTTGGAAGGCTTGCGTGGGGCCGAAGCCAACAGCACAGAGGCCCTTTGAGAAGTTAATCTAAAGGCGATGGCTACACATAGCGGGTATCATCCTCGGGTGCACAATATGATACACCCAAAGATGGTATCCGCCAGGTGTAGAGACTATTGCAAAGAAAAATGAAAGAAATAAAACCAGGCTATATTATTATTATTATATTATTATGCGCTATTCCTTGTATTAAGAATCAGTGCCTTTTATTGTCACTGACTCTACCTTTAATTACCTACTCATTGTACCTGTATTTAACTTTTATACTTCCTCCATAGACAATTCCTCTAAATTACCATCGAATAGCAGCCCATAGACAGCGCCTAAAAAGGGCACAATACCAAATACTCCTCGTCATCTTCAAAGAAAGGGATTTAAAAAGAAAGGGCCATTGTCTGCGGTTTTGTCTATTGTCAGAACCTTTTGCATCTCATTGTTGAGTGTTGAGGGACTTATGTCGAGCGGTAATTTGTTTCTGTTGACATTTAGTTTCTGTTTCATGTTTATTTTGTATAGAACTTGAATATTTTTAACGGACTGAATCAAATTGTGAAATTAGCAATCACTGAATTGATATGAGCCCTACCTACCTAGCGAAACTTTGAAATATAATAAAAGAGTAGGTCCGGGCCAATGAGGTTTTACTAATCGAGACGTCATACTCATTTGATTATTCTTTGTTATTGACAATGTGTCTGGTTGGACACTTTTCTACCAGTGTCAAGTAATGGAAAATAATAGTAAAATTAATGAGTTTCAAACTATGAAGATGTTTTCATATTTTCACCAAAGCCTAGTTCGTTATCTAGCAGGGTGTACCACGTGCAGGTTAGGTTGGCTTGGGAGACGAGATGTTGGGAGTCCCCCTTACATCCCTCATACTCATTTTGTAGTACATTTTGTTGATTCACGTTTAATGTTTTTCTTTATTGTAAATATTATTTCTATATTTTGTACTATTCATGTAAGTTACCTTCCCTTATAAAGCTTGCGATGCTATCATGAAACGGACACTGGCAAAATTGGTTCAATCCAGACGCAGAGCCATCTAGGAAGAAGTTGAAGTTGAAGTTGTTGAAAGAAATAAAAACATGGCGATATATTTTCAATACCTACCTATGACATATGGATCTTCATTTCTATCTGACGGCTAATGACAACTTATGACGTTACATCGTATCAAGAGTGTCCTGGGGTAAAATGGGTGCCTAGCAGGCTGCATGAAGTAAATAAATAATTTTGAAAATAAAAAGGACGTGATATCCTTAACGAGAGTTAATCTAAAGGCGAAGGCTAAATAGAGGGTATCATCCTCGGGTGCACAATATGATACCCACACCAGAAGATGATATCTGCCAGGTATAGACTATTGCAAAGGAAAATAAAAGGAATAAAAACAGATTCTTGTGGTAGATGGATGGACTGGGCTATAGGGGAGACTGCGGACGCCTGCCATAAACATAGACTCAAAGCAACAGACGGTCCCTTGCCGAGTGGATTCCACAACATGCCGGAAAGAAACAACATTATATAGACGACCTCTATGACGCGATGGGCGAAGGCCGCCTGCGACACAGTCGGTTTCGGGTACGATTCCTACCGCGCGACAAATGTTATTATGACCTGGAGATATTTGTTCCGGGTGTTCTAGTCGGTTTCCATGTATATAAAAAAAAGCTATCTATGTAATTATTGTATTATGTAAATCAGTTGTCTAGTAATACAGAAGCTCTGCTTAACTTGGGGCTAGATAATACTGTGTGAATTGTCCAGCATCATTTATTATTAATATAATTGGCATTGCCTTGTATTGTAAACCTGCTTACATCGTGAGTAAATCAAAATGCCTAATTGATCGTGCAAAGCAAAATGGACTCTTACTTGCAAAAAATTAAACTGAAATTACAATTACGTTTACCCACAAAGTAAAAGGAAAGAGGCTAACAAGCATATTTAGATTTCCAAAGGTTTAGAGCCCTACTTGTGTTTGACATGGGCTTAGGGTCTACATATTAAAAAGATCAAAGAGTCTTAGGAGAATGGGGTGAAATAAGCGCCGTTTAACGATGGTTTAAAATGCTTTAAACCAGCTTTTTAAGCTCTTTTTTAGAGCGATATATTGGAAAACTCAAATATTAAATCATGTTAGGGATGTTTACTTGATTGTATTTTTGAGTTTACCAATATTTCACTTTAAAAAAGGCTTAAACAGCTGGTTTTTAAGCGAAATATTGGAAAACTTAAAAATGATTTTTTCAATATTTTTATCTTTAAAAAAAGCTGGTTTAAACGCCATTATATTATATGACTTTTGTGTTTAAATTATTATTATTTCTGAAAATAACTTACAGCAGACAATCAGACCAAAATAACGTTTTTTATCACAAATTTAAAAACATCCCAAAAGTTTACCGCGTAGCGCAATTGGCAGTGCATCCCGTACCGAGAGAAAGTGGTGGGTTCAAGTCCCGTCGAAGTCATTTTTAATAAATATTACATTTCTTAGAAATTACCCTGAGTGTGAGGGTTGCATGCCCCACACTGGGCATGCAACCCTCACACTCAGCAAAAATAGGCTAAAAACCGATAATAGCGCTTATCGGCCTGCGGCCTGCTATCCATCTGCCTAGTCCTGCGTCCAGCAATATTATAGGCTCAGAAAATAGATACTTAAGTACATAATGCATCTTATCTCAAATTTTTATTCTGCGGAAAAAGTGGAAAAGAAACTGCTAGTAAATTTTCTTAGTCATGAATTCATGATACTAACTACTATTGTTATTATTTATAAATACATTGCTGCGCCCTTACAGGGTACATGTACCTTCTTCTAAGCTAAAAAGACCTATGTAACATATGATTACATGACAATGTATGTGTATGCAATAAATAAATATGAAATATGAATATGATAATGGGCTTTCTAACCGTCATGAGGATTTTCCCCCGCGTGCGGATCTGGTCCGCATGCGGACCCCACGAAACCTATAATTGCTGCAGGCAATCCGCCTTCCGCGTGCGTGTGGCCCGCGCGTTGGGTATAACTTATTTGAATTTATATGTCATGGGTGCACGCGGACCATATTTATACGCACGCGGGAGGAAATCTGCATCATCGGAAAAGACCCCTAAGAATTTTAAAAATTATGAAAATAGGTCCCTACTAATTTAAAAAAAACCTCTTTGCCTCGAACCAGGAACATGAACATTTTGAATTTGGAACACATCAATTTTAACTCCCTAACGTAAAAAATAAAATATTTACTCCGCACTCAAAACATGAAACCCAAAAAAAATCACACGCATTGAACAAAACGAACAAATCAGAAAAAAAAACAGAATTCTGTTTAAAATCGAACTATTTCAAAAAAGGAAGCTCCACCGACTAAATAAACAACAACTTCGAGTAAAACCTCCATACGCCAAAAAATAAAACAAACGTATTCTAATTTTGATTTGCAACTTACATTTCGCACTCACTGCCACAGTCACTGACGCGAAAGCCGGCAGCTTCGAATATACCCGGGACGTACGTGCGTCCGCCTCAGAACGCGGGAGCCGTATGACTGAAGTACGGACGGAAGTGACGGACGGGACTGTCGCCGACAAAAGTGCTACTTTGTTATTCCTAGTTTTATCATTATCAGAGCTTATTCAGGACAGTTGCGAGAATTAGTTGTTTATGTTATTGCCATCGTCTTTCTTGCTAGAGAAAGCTTGTTAAAGCTTGCCCGTCTTTTTTATTTTGGTTAGAAATACAAAGTCTCTTAGAATTGTTAAAGCTTGCCCTGCTCTTTGATTTTGGCTAAGCTCTTAGAAATAATCTCGAGGTAAATAACGCAATAACTTAATTCGAAATGGTGTGATGTAAACACATCAGCCTCAGGCTGCTCGTTTATTATTATTATTATCAAAAATAATTATTATTTTATGAGTAATATTTAAATGAAGGTACATAAAGTTGCCCAAAATACACTGATAATCACACGTATTATGTTAAATGCGAATGTTTCTATGTTTCGTTAAATAAGTTTCGATGTTGCATTTTTGACCTATTTTGAAAAAAGCTAAAAAAATGTGGTAACTTGAAAATGGTTTACTTTTGCATCATGCGTATGGAGGTTAAAATTATTGCAAATAGTCACCCCTATTGCCTCCTAACGGGAATACGTCGAATTACCAATAACCCTGTATACCTTATACCAGAACTTCTTCGATCAAAAGTTTCCGACTTAGCTCTCACAAAGCCAGAACTTTACCTGTTTTGCGCAGAATTATATTTTGGGAAGTGAAAATATGTTAATGCAATGACGCCGACTGTACCTCGTTGAGCCAGCTTGCCACCCTGTGCGGTCTAATAATAAAACTGTACTACAGTTTTATGACGTTAGTTAGTCTTAACTAACTGGACTAGCACAGGGTTTTTAATATTCTTTGCTAGCTTTGTGTCCACATGACAAATAGCTTTTTATATCGACGACCTCTGTAGCGCGGTGGGCACAGGTCCGCCTGCGACGCAAGAGTTTGCTGGTTCGATTCCCGCCTCGTCGGAACAATTGTGTGTACGATCTGCAGATATTTTTTCCGGTTGTATTGGTCGTTATCTATGTACCTATGTATAAAAAAAATATCTATCTATGTAACCTATTGTATTAAGTTTATCAGTCATCTAGTACCCATAACACAAGCTCTGCTTACCTTGGGGCTAGATGATGCAGTGTGAATTGTCCAGCATTATTTATTAATTATTTATTATCTTCCGAGGAATACCTACCCTATTTAACGATATGTAGACTAGCCAATAACACACACAGCGGGAAGCAATTTTGTTTTATACTATGTAGTGAAGCTCTCGGCAAGCCAAGGTCTGGATTTATATTTTATTTTATTTAGCCTGATTCATCCCACTGCTGGGCAAACGCCTCCCCCAAATCTTTCCACGCAGTGCGGTCACGCGCGATCTCCCACCAATCTCCGAGGAAGGAGTTAACGCCTAGTAGACGATGACCTTAAGGTCGTCTCGTAAATGGATTTGCTATAGACCTTATAAAATATTAAAACCAACCGTTCAATATATTCCCTATACCTAATTACGACAGGTTTTGCAACGAAATTTCCGCGAGTCTAGCAACAGATGCATCATGATGGATGGGGTAATTAGGCGGAACAGAATGAGCTACGCAGAATGTTCTAAAATCAAGATTTTAAATGTGAAACAATAATAATTTTATTAAAATACTTGAACATAATTAAGAATTTTCATGATTTTAACAGGACTAAGACAACACTGTAACAAAATGGCGAACAGCACTTGAAGATGGTCGCATTTGTGTGGTGGGCCTAGATGTTCCAGAATTCAGCAAATCTTTGTGCGTAATAGATAATAGAATGCAATAGTTCATAAGTCGTGTTTTGTTTTAACAATAGTGATGATCTGTCGACTCGAAAATATTCGGACTAAATTCTAACTCTATGTAAGAGCATCGATATTTATCGAGCTGAGAGATTACGTGTCTATAAAATATTGCATGCATTATTTCATGAAGTCAAAGAAAATAAACGCATGAGGTTCGATACGTTCCTGCAACAAATTTCTAATTTTATTTATGCACTTGTACCTTGTACCCACTTCTCTCTTCACTTTGTCACTCTCTTCCAAAAAGGTTTGCTGGAAGAGAACTCTTTTTACGGTTAAGTTCGCTTTTCTATAAATTTTCTAAAAAAAGTTTTGTGTTATGGTTCTCGTGCAAGAATAATAATTAAATAAATAAAAAAACAAATGTTCGTAAGATCTGCAAATATTCGTTCCTGGTGTTCTCGTTATGTCTAAAAAAAAATATCTTTCTTTGTATTATTTTATCACTATCTAGTGCCCATAACACAAGCTAGTTTTGCATGACAGTTTTAGTAAGGTAGGGACAGAGAACTCGTCATGACACATCATCGAAAAGGGAAAAACGAATGCTGGACAATCCATACAGTATAATCTAGCTCCAAGCTAAGCAGAGCTTGTGCTATGAGTACTAGATGACTGAATAATGCAATACATTACATAGATATATATTTTTAACATCTTTTTGTACGCATCTAGTGATGACAGGTTTTGAGACCGAATTTCCACGAGGCTAGCAACCGATGCGCCGTGATGGATGGTGTAATCAGGAGAATACAGAATGAATACATTGAGTGATATAATACATGTAATATTATCTTATATATTGTGATTTTAAACGTGATGGAGTGCTTTATAATAAATGGTGAATGGGTTTTACGAGGCGTGTACAGAGGCTATCATATCAATGTAATACGTGCATTGATAATTCGCTTATAGAATTTAGGAAAGACATGGATTGGTTGGTTCAAGAGGAAGGGCCTATGTCCAGCAGTGGACTGCTATAGGCTGATGATGATGATGAGAGGAAGGTACTAGTTTCGCAGTTATTTCTTAGGGAACGCCTACGAATCTTTATGGTAAAATATCTATTTTAGAGGGATTGATTGGTACCTACCTCGCATCAATGACGGAAAATACACAGACCGAATTTTAGCAGTACTTTTAGAGTGAAGAGGTCACAGCTTATAGAATTTAAGAAAGACATGGATTGGTTGGTTCAAGAGGAAGGGCCTATGTCCAGCAGTGGACTGCTATAGGCTGATAATGATGATGATGAGAGGAAGGTACTAGTTTCGCAGTTATTTCTTAGGGAACGCCTACGAATCTTTATGGTAAAATATCTATTTTAGAGGGATTGATTGGTACCTACCTCGCATCAATGACGGAAAATACACAGACCGAATTTTAGCAGTACTTTTAGAGTGAAGAGGTCACAAACACCCAAACAAAACCAAACTTTTGTATTTACATATAATATTAGTGTGACTTGATACTTTAGTTTGTAGCTAACCTAAAAACGATGAAAATCTGCTGTAAAATCAGAAAAAAAACGCGATCTAAAAATCAAAAATTTTATTTTCTACTACATATCTACGATTTCTTTAATGAAAATTACTTTACGGTGTAGCATTTATGCCTAATTATAATATTGGTAATTTATAAAAAAAAAATGTACAATGTACATAATGATAATTTATATTTGAATTTATTACCTACATATTTGTGAGCAAAATTATTAGCAGCATTATTAGCAATAAATAATTAAATATGTTGATATCTCATTTCGTTGAACTTTATGTACCTACATAGCATAGTTGTTTGTGGGCACAGCGAGTTTAAAACACAGTTTATCGTTAAATATATCAGTTAAATGTATCTCTTGGTTATCCATATATATCCAGATTAGTTACAATGGTGTACACTAAGTAGTTCCCGTTACGGACTCAGAATAAGGTCCACGCGAAGAGGTGAACGCCCCGATAACAAGGTTGGAATCGAGTGGATGGATCCCGCTTGACAACCGGATTGATTGCAGTAATTAGATTTATTGTTATAATCAGTATTGTGAGGAACGAGCTGTGAGATACGTTTTATCCGTTTTCGTCTTTGAACGGTTTGAGATACGCAGAGTATCTCAAACCTTTCAAAGACGAAAACGGATGTGTTTTGCACTAGGTATATAAATAAAATAAATATAATAATGCCGGGGCATTATTTACCCCCAAGCTAAGCAGAGCTTGTGTTATGGGTACTAGATGACTGAGATACTTAATACAATACATTACAGAGATAGATTTTTTTATATATAAAACATCCTGAACTATCTGCAAACATTTGTCCCGAGGCGGGAATCGAATCCACAACCTCCTGCGGCGCAGTACTTTCTGTCACCGCGTTACAGAGGATATCAATAAACAATGTTGGACAATCCACACAGCATCATCCTCGCCCCAAGCTAAGCAGAGCTTGTGTTATGGGTACTCGATGATTGATATACATAATACAATATTTTATTACTTACATAGAGAGATATATTTTATTATAGATTTAATATACCCAGAACACCCGGACCAAATATTCGCTGATCGTACAATATTGTCCAAGGCGGGAATCGAATCCGCAACCTCCTGCATCACAGGCCGTCGTCAATAATCGCAATAGCTTCATTAAATGAATCTGACCGGCTATTTTACGATATAATTCGAGGTTAATTTACAAAATTACTGAAAGCACAGCTCTAAAGCATAATTGAATACAATTCCACAACAAGTAAAAAGCGTTTTTATTAGAAAACAAACATAAAATTAATCGAAAACAGCCTTTATTACATTGAAGGGAAAGTGTTTTCCATTGTAGCAAGGTATAAAAGGTGGTGGGTAGGGCTCGGTGCTTGCTGCGGCACTAAAAACATTTGCCCACTAGTTCACCGTTCCCCTTGACGAGAAAATATTTAGCAATTTAAGAAAGAGGTAGAACGTCAGAAACTCCTTTTAGTCAGCAACCATGTAGATTAGAATGCTATAAACCTCCTTCAATTCGCGAACGAACGAAATCATTATTTTCTATGAAGGTTGAACACTGTCTGAACCTCCTTCCTTTCGATAAAGTAAAATGAGTACAGCTCACAGAGATGCAACTCCCATATAAAGACCAAACCTGTTGTTTGGGATAGATTATTTAAAGACAGCGCTGTTCGTCTAGAATAATAATGCTTACTAGCCTAGTCGTTAAGGTAACCTACACATAAAAATGGCGCTGCTTTCAGTGAGCCCCTGGCGCAGATACCGTTATTTTTTCTTTTTTTCGGTGCGGACCATAGAGTATCGAATACGTATAGGTACCTAATGTATTAACATCATCGAAATTTTGTGCAACATTCTACATTGAAATTACTTTTTCATCAAGTTAAATAATATCCTTTATTCCACATGTGAACAAAACCCTATTTCAATCACTGTTTTTGCGCAGCAAAGTCACGGTTTTCGAGCGGAAGTGGAGAAAAATAAATGAATGCATCAAAAGGTAAATTTTGTTAAATGAGTTTCAGCCATTCATGGTTCTATAGAAAGCTTTAATAATATCCCAATTGAAAAGAAAGGTCTTTATAAAGCTCTACAACGAAAATGGCTGGAATACTTCTCATGGCTATTTTTCATTCCTACTTCATAAAAAAAAATAATAGGTACAAAAAAATGTCGAAGCCATTTTTTATCTGCCATTTATTTAAATAAGATAAATAGATAGAAAATACTTTTTTATACCACACAAAACAGAAATAAATACTTAGAATAGAGGAAGTATAAAGAGCGGCCTTATCGCTGACAGCGATCTCTTCCAGGCAACCGTCAAATAGAAAGTACTTATCAGATTTTTTTGGGTCTTTAGTGTAATATGTCTCGAAAGCTTATTTAGTAAAGCTTATTTTTAAGCTTATGACGCAGTAGTCACCGCGCACTGCACACGTTGTGTCATTGTGTAATATAATGGGCCGTTCCGACTAAACCGGGCATAATGCCTTTTGTCCTAATTGAGGGTTTGCCAGCGACTTCTCGTCACGTTATTACGAAATAATGAGAGCGTCTTTACCATGGCTCCATTGCTATTGACTGATAGGGCTATTTATGGAATTACCTGTTTCTCGCACAATGGTGAGGGATAAATACGTAAGGATAATGCGTAGGGATAAATGCGTAATGGTAAATTGACCGTAGGGCGTCCTACACTACGTTTGCCGGGTCGCGGTCTCCACTCAAGAACACGTCCATCGGTCGTCAATTACTATAAAAAATATCCATCTTTGTAATCTAGTACCTACCCATATCACAAGCTCTGTTTAACTTGGGGCTGTCTGAAAAGCAGCATTATTATTATTATTTAATACAAATTTCAATAATCTTAAAAGCAGAAAGAGCTTTCATTATTATTTTATAATTGAGTGTAATAATAACTGGGGCCATGTGGCGACTCCTACAAAGAAGCCGCTTTAGAATAACTCTAAAGTTAGAAAGCAGTTGAAATTAAAATAGATATCTACTTCTTAAAAGAATACAAGGCTCAAACGCTCTGGCGCCTTTTTGCGAAACATCAATCGGAACGTAACCAATAAGGTTTTATAAGGTTTTATATAGGCTGTCCAACCTATAAATCATTTAAAATTTTGAAATCAGAATGTCAATTGCCAATGTGTGGGCAATATGTAAGGTATAATGCAACTCGATTCTAAGCCAAAGACAAAGTATAATTTCCTTTAAATTATTTATAGGTCAAACTTTAAATTATTTATAGGTTGGTGGACATGACACCAACCCATAAATAATTT
Organism: Eupithecia abbreviata; assembly: GCA_943735965.1. NCBI lineage: Eukaryota > Metazoa > Arthropoda > Insecta > Lepidoptera > Geometridae > Eupithecia > Eupithecia abbreviata. The sequence goes on from OX030995.1 coordinate 2,285,444, forward strand.
AAAATTTTGAAATCAGAATGCAACTCGATTCTAAGTAAAATTTCGTAATCTGTGGCTACGCCACGCCGCAAAAAACAAGTGACGCTATAATAAAATTCATTTCTTGATTCGGTCTTGACAAAATAGCAGATTGTTTTTCGTCTAAACGTATCGACAAGTGATACATATGTTTTTCCACAAAGTTTTAGTAGAAAACAATGAGCTGAGGCGGGTTTGGAGAGCTGGCTTTGGGCGAATTGAAGAACCAAAAGAAAGCACCAGCTTTCCGGAAATCTGGTAAGAATTCGACTCGAAATCACTACTCAGCATAAAGCAAAGTCGATCCCGCTGTCTGCCTGTCCCGTAAGTACGAGTATGCTTCGATGAGGCTTCGATCGTTAGAACTACGCAACGGATTTTGATGCAGTTTTTTTATAGATTGAGTGATTCAAGAGTGGTTCAAGAGGTAGGTTCATAAACTATTTGACAAATAGATTTCCACGCGGGGCGCTAGTGCCATAAAAATGTTACACATTGTAATTTATTTATTTATTTATAAAAAATACAGCAGTTAGCTTACAGTCTAACACCAAAACACTAACTACTAGACTTAAAAAAGACAGAATATATTAAAAACAATATACAGTATATAATAATAAATTAAAAACAAGATTACAAATAGGTCATACATAAATAAACAGATTATTTAAAAGTAAGGTATGATCTTAAACTTAAGTAGATAAGGCTTAAACTATCATTAAATATGTCCACATGTTGGAACTGTTGCAAGAAATCGTTGAGTAGTGCGAGTGCTCTGAGTGTAGGAGCGTTACCGGCGTGGTGCGTACGCGCTGCTTGTAGAGCAAAGAGCCCATGGAACCTGCGTCCCGTTCTAATGTAATGACGATTTCATTGACGTAGCTTCGTCAGAGAGCATCGTCATGTAAAAAAATTCTACTAATATTATAAACGCGTAAGTTTGTATGTATGGATGGATGTTTGTTACTCTTTCACGCAAAAACTACAGAACGGATCGGGCTGAAATTTTGCATACAGGTAGTTCGACGCCCGGAATAAAACATAGTGTTACTTCTATAGTTTTTATCCGATAAATCAGTTCCCATGGGATAGAAATAACCTTAAAACGTTTCCATAGAAACAACGCGTTCGAAGCCACGGGCAGAAACTAGTAAATAACATAAAGCGTACAGAATGGACACTCTTCACCCTCCACGTCACCTCTCCCACCTGGACGAAGGGCATCCTACACAACGTTTACTGAGTCGTGGTCTCCACTCAAGAACACGTTTGCCCCATCGGTTGTCGATTCTTCGCGAGATATGGCCGGCGCACTGCCATTTCACTCCATTTTCTACTCGAGTTTGGTTACGTTCCAAATGCTGCTCACGTCTAGCTTTTCGTGAGATGCTGGGTGGTTATCGACATAGCTCTAAGAATTAGCAAGCTGAAGTGGCAGTGGGCCGGCCATATCTCGCTAAGAACCGACGGCCGCTGGGGCAAACGTGTTCTTGAGTGGAGACCACGACTCGGTAAACGTAGTGTAGGACGCCCTCCGACCAGGTGGGATGACGACCTGCGCGAGACTGCAGGTAGATGCTGGATGCGGCAACCTGAAGACAGGGCGCTATGGCGCTCATTGGGGGAGGCCTACGTCTATGGACTAACATAGGCTGATGAACACAATGTATTGATTTATTATCTGTATAAATAAATTTTATTATTATTTTTAGTGCGAATCTGGACGAATGCGTCGGTAGCGAAGACCCGGATCCAAGGCGAAGGCTATCCTTGAGGACCTCATCCGTTCTCGTGGAAGGAGCAGCCAGGATCTACAGACAGGAACTGAACACGCTGATGGAAGGTATGTAGACCTGTGGCGTTGGAGGCGAAGGATTGCGGGTTCGATTCCCGCTGCAAAACTAATACGAGGGTGGAAAAAGTACCCGTCCTAACACAGATCCATTCAATTCTACTCACATTATTTAGTTCAGTTCAGTTGTGGGTTTGATTCCCGCTACAAAACTAATATATTTCAACGATATGTGGCGCGGTGGGCGAAGGTCCGCCTGCGACGCAGGAGGTTGCGGGTTCGATTCCCGCCTCGGAACAATTGTGTGTACGATCTACAGATATTTGTTCCGGGTGTTCTGGTCGTTTTCTATGTATAATAAAAAATATCTATCTATGTAATATATAGTATTATGTATATCAGTTATCTAGTACCCATAACACAAGCTCTGCTTACCATGGGGCTAGATAATGCTGTGTGAATTGTCCAGCATTATTTATTTATTTATTTATTTATTTATCTATCTATCTAGATCTACCTATACAAAAAAGAAATGATGAGGAGGGTAGGTATTTGACTTACGCTTTATCATCATCATCATCAGCCTATGTTAGTCCACTGCTGGACATAGGCTTCCCCCAATGAGCGCCATAGCGCCCTGTCCTCAGCTTGACGCATCCATCATCTGCCTGCAGTCTTCCGCTGGTCGTCATCCCACCTGGCTGGAGGGCGTCCTACACTACGTTTACCGAGTATACTTTATAAATCGTAATAAAAAAAAGCGTTTTTGTTTTCAGATTTGTATGAAGTTGACAGGTTTATGGCGAACAGAAAGATAAGGAAATTGACGGACGCTGAAGGAGAAACTTCTACTGGTAAAACCTATTCCTATTTATTATACACCCATTTATTTAAATGTTCGTAGCAATACATTTAATACTATAGAAAATATATACAATAAAATATTATAAAACTATTCTACAGTAAAAAATATATCAAAACGGTAGATCACCGACCGCGAAGCTAGGCTCAAGCGGCCGGTGACTAGGGCTGCAGAGAAAGGAACTTCCTGACGATACGTGCCGAGTCCAAGAGTACCGCCTTCTGGATCTGGCCCTTGATCCAACTTCCTAGCGAGAGTCTCTTCAGGTGTTGATCGAGGCTCTTCGCTATTACGCCGTTAACCGAAACGACTATCGGGACTGTGGTCGCTGAATCTACATCCCACATGCTGACAACCTCGTTAGCCAAGTCAAGATATTTGCTAAGTTTATCTTTCTCAGCTCTAACGAGGTTAGCATCATGCATTAATATTATTATTATTGAGATGTAGTATTTTTATATATATATTTATTTTTAACATTTATTTATCTTTAAATATTAATATATGTATCTTTGGTTCACCCCCTGCCTTTCTTAAATTATTATTCACATAATTATTTCTATCCAAAGGTTGCCTGAAAGAGATCGCTTCTAAGCGATAAGCAAGGTTAGCTTAGCATGGGGCTAGATAATGCTGTGTGAATTGTCCAGCATTAATATTATTATTTTTGTTGTGTATACTCAACTTAAATTATTTGCATGTTTTAAATCGACTTCAAAAAAGGAGGAGGTTCTCAATTCGACTGTTTTTTTTTTGTTACCTCAGAACTTTTGACTGGGTTAACCGATTTTGATGATTCTTTTTTATTTGAAATTTGGTGCTTCCTGTGTTGTCCCATTTTGGTCCAGTGCTGACAATGGCATCCATGAGAAAAACATATAATTTTAAATTTGCACGACAAATGGACGAAAAACTTAATATCACGCCAACCGATCTCGATGAATCCTACTAAAATTATAAACGCGAAAGTTTGTGAGGATGTTTGTTGCTCTTTCACGCAAAAAACTACGGAATGGATTTTGATGAAATTTCACAATAATATAGCTCACATATCAGAATAACACATAGGCTACAATTCATAAGGAGTTATTGTATATTATCCAAAATATCTATCACCACGCGGGTGAAACCGCGGAGCGCAGCTCTTGTCTTTTTATAAAAGTAATTTTTAAACCTATTTTCATTATTTAGGAATTTGAATTCGGTTTATAGTTTTTAAAAACGCCAAATTATTTGTAGTGTATAACTCAATTTACATTCTTCGTATATTTTAGATCTTTAGGTAAATGTATGACTGCAGGTATGCTGCAGGTAGATGCTGGATGCGTCAAGCTGAAGACAGGGCGCTATGGCGCTCATTGGGGACGCCTACGTCCAGCAGTGGACTAACATAGGGTGATGATGATGATGATGAGGTAAATGTAAAATTTTTTTGTTATTTTTCAGACTCCTCAAATCCGTCCGAGCCTCACGACACCCCAGAACATATGCGACGAACTTCAAGACACTCAGGTAAGTTCACTAATTATTAACAACCAGCTTCTGCCCGCGGTTTCTTACGTGTTTTATCTATAATCTTCATCATCAGCCTATATTAGTCCACTGCTGAACACAGTCTCCCATATGAGCGCCATAGCGCCCTGTCTTCAGCTTGACGCATCCAGCATCTACCTGCAGTCTTTCGCAGGTTGTTTGGTGGTAAAAAGCCAATTTTTCGCATTTACAACAGACGACCTGTGTGGCGCGGTGGGCAAAGGTCCGCCTGCGACGCACGACAAGGTTGCGAGGTCGTTTTCCGGGACAAATGTTTGTACAATCTGGTATCTCTGGTATCAAATCAAATCAAAGCGTTGATTTGTAGTTTAAACATACAGTGGTGGACATACTCGTATAATTAGAAACACTACCCACGGAACTTAACATTATACAAGATATTTGACCTTAATACTTTTTATTTGGAAATGAAACCACAAATAGCATAAAATATGTTCAATAACTAATCATTTATTTAAAAAAACAACAAAATATCAACTAAACAAGTACAGATTCAATATTACATTTCATAAAAACAACTAAATGAGTTTTAAAGTACCAACAGTAATGGACAACTAATTAGAAGCAATACAAAAAAATAAAAGATAAATCATATTTAATACGAGTAGGTTTTATTATTTAGAATTATATAATTTAGGTAATAGATACTGTGTATAGGCTACTAAAACTTATAATTAATATTTTGTTGCGTATCCTTTATTATCAATCACAGCTCTACAACGACGTGGCATTGATTCAAGCAATTTCATACATTTTTCTAGGGGGATTGAATTCCATGCTTCTACAAAAGCTTCGTAGAGTTCGTTGTGACTGGAGTTACGTTTGTTTGAGACTTTCTTTTTTACGACATGCCACAGATTTTCTATGGGATTTAAATCAGGGCTATTTGCAGGCCAGTCTAAGACGGAAATACGCTGTTCCCTAAGAAAATATTTTGCACTGTTGGCAGTGTGTTTAGGGTCATTATCATGCTGAAAGATCCAGGTTACAGGCAAATTGTCGTCAGAGTAGGGAATCATTGTCTCTTCTAAGATATTTTTGTACTGCAGTTGATCCATTGTACCTTCAATCTTACGAACGGGTCCAACTCCACATCCAGAAAAACATCCCCATACCTTGATATCAGCCGCCTCCGTGCTTGACTATGCTTCTAGTGTATTTATAATTAAAAGCATGGTTCATTGGACGTCTAACGTAGCGCTTTCCGTCTGAATTTACCATGTTTATTTTAGTTTCATCTGAGAATAAGACTTTTCCAATCTCGGACCGTCTAATTGACATACTTTTTAGCGAATAATAATCGCTTCTCTCGATTTTTCTTGGTAAGAAGCGGCACCTTTCGAGAAACCCTCCCAATCAATTTTGATTCCACTAATCTACGACAAACTAGTCTTGACGAGACATTTCTAGCGTCATCAGGCGAAAAAACTTCATTTTTAATCTGGTTGGAGCCTTTAAACGGGTCTTCCTTAGCAATTCGTACGATTAGCTTATCTTCTCTGGGCAAAGTTTTCCTCGGTCAATCCTTTCTAGGAATTTTTCAATAGTTCCGTGTCTTTTGTAATGGTCAATAGCATTGAAAACTTTCTTTACCGAACATTTTAAATGATTAGCTATTTCTCCTGTACGTCCATTCTTGGTCGATGTGCAAATTAACAATTATTTGCCTAGTTGACGCGTCACAACTTTTATTTTTGCCCATTTTGAACAAAAAATTGTAAACGGATTTTCAATTTGATGGTCAATTGCCGCCAAAACGATGGAAAATAGCTAAGAAAGAAGTTTTATTTTTTCAATTTCAAAAATGGAATGTGCCGTGGATGTTTTTCTAAAGTGTTTCTAATTAGGCGTCCAAGAGGCCCGTAACAGAAAATAAGCTATGTATGCTTTAAACTCTTTTTATATATTTTGAAATTTAGATAGTTTTGTTTTTTTAATGTATTCTATGAGTATTCTAAATTGAGTGGCTATATTGTTGCATGATTATTAAAAATTGAATTTATAAATTTTTCAAGAATTGATGACATGGACTTCAAACTTTCATAATTCATATTAAGTGTTTCTAATTATATGACCACCACTGTATATGTACAATTTGAAAACACCGTTACTACGTAAAGAAAGAAAGTATTAGTATAATGTATATTCTCAATTAAAATAAATATACTATCCAATTAATATATTCGTAATTTCAGTTGTGACCATTCAAAGACCTGAGGATGAAACCATCCAGTCATTGGAAGCCCCTGACTTGAGCCATCTTTTGAGCGCCATCAGCAAGTCAACCAATGGTCAGTCGAGCTCACAAAATGATGTTGAGAACGGCCAATCAGCGAAGAGACGAAAGATGACTCATCAATCAAACAGTAGCTCAGGATACCCTGCATTTCCTGAGCTCACAACTGACAGGAACTCTGATGTTCCAAGTTCTGATGAGCTACTTGATCTGGCTGATGATAATCAGGATATTGTTCAGATATCTGAACAACCAACAAGAAATGGCAGCTCAGAGCTATATTTTGATGACCAAGCTCGTGAATCTGAGCAAAATGAGACAGAGAAAAGCTCTGAAGAACAAAACCCTCGCGAATCTTCTAACAGCCCTACATTCACTGGAGAATTAAATGTTATTGCTGCTTTACCAACCTTCGGACCAGATACGGAAATTCCTGAAATAGACGAAGAAAGAACTCAAGCAATAGCCGATAAGGACGGTGAAGAAATAATAAACGAGGCAGACACAAGAAAATTTGACGAATATGTCACCATAAGGAAGAAGGTTGACAATCCAAATGCTGAAAGACGCTCTGATCAAAATGATGTGGTGAAAGACTCAAATGGTCAAGTCTCTCGCATTTCGAACACTCGTCGTCGCAGAAAGGTAGGTAAAGCCGATACTTCACGTCCAAAGTCATAGTCAAAGCATTTATTTCTTTAAGTTTACAAAATAAGCTGAAGTCAAGCTTTATTTATTTATTATTTAAAGAAAACTAAATATTATTTCCTACGTGCGAACGTATAAACTATTAGCGGACCTTCCCGGCTTCGCATGGTTTAGTACGGATACCTAACTTTTGTGAAAATATAATATAGCCTATGTTCACCGGGGATGGTGTAGCTTCCCAACGGTGAAAGAATTTTTCAAATCAATCCAGTAGTTTCGGAGCCTGTTCATTACAAACATACAAAAAATTAAACCTTTCCTCTTTATAATATTAGTATATTATAGATAAATGATACATTTTACAATATATATTATTATTTTAACACTTTGAGTGCTGAAATCACACGGTATGTGTTTTCTACAAGTGACTAATATGCGTAAATCCACACTAGCGCAGCGGCTGAGAAAATACAGATCTTTGTGACTCAGCACAGCCGTAATATTTTTCGAACGAAACGCATGTGCGGCGCAACACAACCGCTGTGTAGAGCGGCAGCACGAATTTTTTAGGTTAAAAAAAAGATCGCAGTCGTCGAAAAAAAATCGCAGTAAAGTGTTAATCTATGTATGTATATTGTTATCTCATATTCCATATTGTATTAACTATTACTTTAGTCTATTCTTTCAACTTATTTACTTTGTACACTTCCTTTATCTGTTCCATCGCCTCTCCTATAACCCTAAGGTTTGCTGGAAGAAAACGCTTTGTCAGGGTTAAGCTCGCCTATGCCTATCCTGTTTAGTTAAGTTATTTCTATGTACTCGTATTATTGTGTGTGTACAACAAAGAATTAAAGAAGAGTTTATTTATTTCAAAAATATTTAAAAAATCTATCTATGTAATGTATTGTATTATGTATATCAGTCATCTAGTACCCATAACACAAGCTCTGCTTAGCTTGGGGCTAGCTAGATAATGCTGTGTGAATTGTCCAGCATTATTATTATTATAAATAAATAATAAATAAATAAATAATGCTGGACAATTCACACAGCATTATCTAGCCCCATGGTAAGCAGAGCTTGTGTTATGGGTACTAGATAACTGATATACATAATACAATATATTACATAGATAGATATTTTTTATTATACATAGAAAACGACCAGAACACCCGGAACAAATATCTGCAGATCGTACACACAATTGTTCCGAGGCGGGAATCGAACCCGCAACCTCCTGCGTCGCAGGCGGACCTTCGCCCACCGCGCCACATCGGTCGTCAAAATAAAAAAAATATTATTAATATTTCAGAATATAAATGGATCCATGGTGAAAAAGGACCAAGCAACGCAAAAGGACGACGTCCCTTTCCATCCTAACACGAGTGAAAGAGACGGAAGTGTAAATGTTAATCTTCCATTTGGTTATTTGTTGATCCATGATATCTACGGGTCGAGGTATCCCTCCAAAATTGTGTTATCTTCACTGAATCCTTCCGCATGGAACATGTAGGTCAGTTTAGATAATTCGCTGGTGTTTTTTTTGTAGAATAATTGATCAGGGGCTGCTTTAGCTATTTTCTTTTCAAATGGCATCTGTCTTGGTTCATTGTATAACACTAATATGTCATGTAGGACGAACAGAAACTGGTCTCCCTTGTGGTCCTACTGGGACAAAATAATGGGACCACGAGAAAACGGCCATAAATATAAGGATTTACCTGAAATGTCTTCTGTTTATATTTTTTTTTAATTCGTCGTCTTAGTAACAACAGGAGAAGAACTCTTTCGCGATCCATATCGAGACAAGCACGTTCGAGCACACCAACTGCGAAATATCGACTTTAAGGATGGCGCGCGCGGCGCTCCGTGTCGTCGTGCGTGCGTCGTCGTCGTCGTCCGCAGCACCGTCCACCACCGCACCGGTTATCGGCACCGTGCCGATGGGGCCAAGCCCTTAGGCCTCATGTTGCTGACGCCGCCGCCGCCACTGCTAGAGTAATAGTATAATAGCACCTTGGTATTTGTTGCACATGGGCGCTACATGGGCTATTAGCCGCCTCTGGAATTTGTTATTTTAAAACACCAACCCTTGCAAGTAGCTATGTGTGGTATACCTACGTTTTGGTGTAGTGCAATAAATATTACCTTTTAATATTGTTTTCCAATTTCCATGAGTATTTAACTGCCACGGTTTTTTTTCCAGAAGTACCTAATCAGTAGGTAATCATAATTTTCAATTAGTTTCAAACATCAACTCAGTTATGTGCGTTTTCAATATTTTTTCATAAATCATGAGCTTTTCACGATAAACTTTAACCTAAACATGACCTAAACTATAACTGCATCAAACTTTTGCGAGCTTTCAAAAGTTCCCGCCAATTTGAAGGCCTGTCTGGATTTTGCGCGGTTTTTCAATTTAGAATTCACTTCACTTCACCAATCAGGCAATAAGTACCTACGTATGACTTTTTTTTTTTGACTCCCTATTTTTAGCATTTGCCATGTATAATTTGTGATTTAAAAAAAAATTGTTGTGTTTTTTAATAAAGTTTCTAGCAACGACATTACGACATTATTATTACCTACTATTTATGATGTCGTCTGGGTTCAAAAGTTTGGTAATGTTTACGTTTATTTATTTTTATTTTCTCTCGTGTCTTTATGGTAGCTAAACTACAAATTAAATAAATGTAAGTATTCATAATCTCAATAATCATTGTATCACAGATTAGTAGGTAGGTAAGGTACTATGTTATTTAGCCAACATTAGTTCTTAGAGCTCATTTATAGGTGCCTAGATAGATTTGGAAAAAATTCGTAAATATAGGTACCTATGTACTTATACCTACTTTGTCACCTACGTAATTTAGCATGTGCTTACCTACTACAGTAGGTACCTAGTAGTAGTAAGTAACCGTAGGTATATATTACTTAGGTACCTACGAAACCAACCTTGGTTTGGTACAATAACATTCATATATTTTTCAAAAACTGTCTTGATGTAGTCTTTTTGGTTACGACGACGTAGGCGACGCGGCGTAGGCTATGTAAGGCATCTTACATTTTTTTTTTGTTAAAAATCTACATGCTTAGAAGTTATTTTGTGATAAAGTACTGCAATGACTAGAACTAACCAAGGAAATGAACCACAAAATGGCGCTGAATTCAAAATGGTCGCTAGCGTTTACGTTCGAAAACCAAATGGGAAACTCTTGTATCGAGCGCGTTCAAAGCAGATTGGACTTGAGAAACAATGACTCGCCGTTGATTGGGACGAGGGTGTCTGTGTGTTCGTTCAGTACACATGACAGCCTCTGTTGGCACACATTTTTGGCTCAGAATAAGTGCAGCGCGTTTTTACTCTATGCATATTGGTGTAGTTTTAGTAGGTACAGCGCTTTAGTAGGTTGCGGTAACGATTTTTTCGATAGTTTTTAAAGGTAGTCGGCAAGTTTGGAATAAATAAGAATAGAAAAACGCTTCTTTGCATGTAAAATAAGATAAAATAATTTGAATTAGGTACAAAATTGTAGCTAATCGCTTCTTTTTGACTACAGTATCTGAGGTGGCTTTTCGACAAAGGGAAAAAGGGATATTTTCCGGTCACGAAAATTAAACAATAACTTACAGTAAGTAAATTAAATATTTTTTTATTTAAAACATTGCACTTATTTCGCTTGAGATTTGCAGGAAGCTTTGTTTTAAGGTAACGCAGCATTTGTAGAAAATAATACTACTTACAAACAACAACTTAGACTAAAAATAATAAAAATAAAATAAGCCAATAAACTTGTAGAAAGAGAAATAAAAATTTATACAACAGCTTAGGTAAATGTATAACAAGCTTTGTCTTCCGCCGTGTACCAACTGAACCAGTTAGCAAATATCGCAAAGGACTAAATATGCCTTTAGGGTTCCTAAGTTTACGCAGCAATCAGAAAAGAAAACCCTACAAAAAGGACCAAAACTACGTTATGTATTTCATTTCGTATCGAAGTTAACCAGTAGTAGTTTAGTCTTGGATAAATCTGAGTTGACACCAATACTCGCTATGCGATCAGTGGAGTCAATCTAGAATGTCAATCAAGTCAATCCCAGTCTCCTTGGACTGTTTGAACTCTAGTATAGCCGCCAACCGTGACTCTCGGATGGGGTTCCGTATCCGGATGGGCAGTCGCAGGCACATGACCACGGACCGGTCTTCTTCGTTGCGGATCACGATTTCTATGTAAAATGTTGAACCCTGAAAAAGTCATCGTCTAAATAAATACTTTTACATTACAGTTTAATTCTTTTGAAAAAATAGCATCCGACTTTGGATGCCCCAGATCATCATTTTGTGAAAATGATTTTTAATATTTTTATCATTTCATCATCATCATGCTCTTATGATCCTGCGGTCTCTCTTCTCCCTCATAAAAAACCCATCAAAATGATAAACATGCTAAAGCTTAAAGATAAACAGTTAATAGACTAGCTTTGGACGGAGAAGCATAGAAGGACCGGAACCTGGAGGAGGCTTTCACTACTCTAAGTCGTACTTGCACTGCACATAGCTGTAGTATTCATTTAGTGCTTAATAAAGCTTACTTTTTTCATTTATTTTAATATCGCTATCAAGTATGTAAGCGTTTTCCGAAACGAGCACGTTATTTTAGACCAGTTAAAGTTTGCACCATTTGTGTAACCCCTCGGGAAACGTAGTGTAGGACGCCCTCCGACCAGGGTGGAATGACGACCTGCGAAAGACTGCAGATAGATGCTGGATGCGTCAAGCTGAGGACAGGGCGCTAATGGCGCTCATTGGGGAGGCCTATGTCCAGCAGTGGACTGCTATAGACTGATGATGATGATGATGTGTAACCCCTCAAATCAGACACAAATAAAGCTAGAACTCACAATAGGCATCCAGCTGCCAATATCCATCCTCAGCAAGTACATAACGACCTCTCCCTCCATGAGAGGACAGTCGAGGAACCGGCAGGTCACGGACTCCGGCCCCAGGTGGTAGGGCACCGGGATCGTGCCTATTATGTACGCGTAGGCCTCCGTGGTCAGTCGGTGGAGTTCTCGGGCTGGAGCCAAAGAAAACAAACATAAAAAGTCTTTATTTGAAATATTATTAAGGTACTAATAACAAAATATGAAGCGAAGTGAATGCGACCTGCAGAACTAAAATACTGTGTCGCAGGTCGCAACGCCAACTTCCGGGATTATACCTAGTTATATTTTTTTTGTCTAGTATACATATTTTATATAAATTTTAAATACACTAGAGTATAATTACAATCTAGCCATATAAATGACTAATGGGTAATTTAGTTTTAACTTATTTTTATAACAACGTATTACTAAGAGCGTGTTATAGTTATATGTGTTTCAACAAAGTGAAGGTACATATCATCTAATCTATGAATAGATTCGATTCTATGTTTATTTTGTCAGATTATGGTTACGACAGATTCGCTTTATGACAGAAGTAAGTAAGTACCTACAGTGAAAAGAAAATGTAATCCACCTTGATCTAATACTTAGATCTATGGCGATAACTTTGGTTCCCTGTCGGATGTATTCGATACGAATCTTATCCTTCAGAGAAACTGCGAGCACAGCTCTTTTCATAGCTCACATCTCCGCTCATCTCTTCTCGTCTCCGCTGCGTGACGTAGCCAGCTTGCGAGGCACAGCTCACATCTCCGCTTCGATCTTCTTTTGTTTCTTCGCACACAAATATGATACATCTCTGCTTAGTGGTCTCTGCAGCTGAGCGGAGACGACATTGAATAACGACGTTCTATTGGTTGCTTAAAACATATCTCTTCTTTGCTCAGCTCAACTTAGGTAGAGTCTCTAGTCCAACAAATAAATAAATAATGCTGGACAATCAACACAGCATCATCTAGCCCCAAGTTAAGCAGAGCTTGTGTTATGGGTAGGTACTAGATGAAGATGATACATAATACATAATACAATGTATTATGTATATCAGTCATCTTCATCTAGTACCTACCCATAACACAAGCTCTGCTTAACTTGGGGCTAGAATCGTGGCGTGCTCGCGCGCATACATACATAGATAACGAACAACCGGAACATCTGCAGATCGTAGGTACCGACATTTGTCCCTTCGGAAACTTTTGTATTGGCACCTTGCTTTTTTGTCATTCTACCTACAGAGCAGGTATTAGGGAGAAGTTAGCCACAAAACGAGTTTTGCTCCGGTCGAAGAAATTTGCAACAAATGTTGCTGGGACGTTCAACCGGAAAAAAATTATCGTAACAAATGTTCCTGGGACGTTTGAGTGGCTAATGTATTTACTCACGTGATCCGAACTGGATCTGGATCTGGAAGTCATCCAACTGTGGGACCAGGCAAGTGGACTCGTTGCAGCCCTCGACGTAAGCGTTCAGCGGCATAGTGGAAGAGTCGCTCTGGTGTATACCTACAACAACAAAAAACATTTGTAAAAGTACCTTTAGAGGCAATGTTTACAATGCTTTTATCTATGGTAACGATGAAGACAACTGAAGGAAAGGCATGTGTGCATGGGTCCCCTGCGACGCAGGAGGTTGGGTTCGATTCTCGCCACGGGACAAATATTAGTACGATCTGCGGACATTTTTCGCGGACGTTCACTAAAAAAGGCGATATACATAATGTAAATACTAGAAATAAGAATAAACTCGCTGTGCCCACAACGAGACTACATAAGATAAGTGTATCTTTTAAAGGGCAATGTATATACGCTTCTACAACAAAACTCCAAGTGAGTTGCAAAAATTATCAATAAATAAATTTTAAAAAATGTGTATGTGAAACATATTCTTTGTAAAAAAGCTTATTACAAAATATCAGATTATCTAGAAGATAAAAAAGCTTGGAACGAGTTTTGCTCCAACTCAAAATCTAACAACTTACAGATAAGCAAATCATATGTACTAGACACATAAGTTATGAACATACTAGTTGTTTCTTCTCACTTCTTCCACTGGTGGACAAAAAATGAAGTGAACATCAAAATAATGTTTATATAATAATGAATAGGATATGACCTGTCTAAGTGCTTATTTGTAAGCCTAAAGAAATAAACCCTCCAGCTCAGAAAAATACAGAGATAAAGAAGGATATTAGTATAGTAGGATCACTGCCTATAGAGGCCACGAGGATAAAATACAATAATGAAATTACAAGAAAACTAAGATTATAATAAAAATTTATTGGAGGAGGCCTGTACCCGAAAGGGGTCCTAACCAACATCATTTAAATATAATTTTAATATATCGTATATGTTTAACAATTAAACATGAAACGCATGCAATTACAATAATATTTGAAATCATGTTAAGAAAATCTAACTAATGACTTTTTTAATTTAATAATGATTTGACATATGTAAATAAGGAATATAAAAATATAATCTAAGTATAGAAGCAATTATTATTTTCTATATATTAATCAATATTTTCAGGATGCTGATGCGGCTGCCTCGCTTTTGCAGCGCGTCTGGTATGTTCGCGGAGGCGCGCACGGACGGCTTTCATGCGATTATTCGCAAAAAAGTCGCTTCCCTACTTCAGCGTGCGCGAGCCAGTAGCAACGGCATCCTGAAAATGATTGTTTCACGTCTGGACTGTCCCATCCAATACAAATGGATGAAAATATTGATGGGGTCACTACTTTACTATTAAGGTTATGGAATAAACGGCTTTTTTATTTTATTTTATTTATTTATTTATTATAAAGAAATAAACTTTCATTTCATTTCATTTGTTCAGTGTGTGTTTCTTTATAAAAATATCTTTATAAGTAGTTTAGTGTTTTAGTATATCAGTATTTCTCATCTAGACTTTTGACGACCGATGTGGCACGGTGGGTGAAAGTCCACCTGCGACGCAGGAGGTTGCGGGTTCGATCCCGCCTCGGAACAATTGTGTGTACGCTCTGCAGATATTTGTTCCGAGTGTTCTCGTCGTTTTCTATGTATAATAAAAAATATGTAATGTATTGTATTATATATATCAGTTATCTAGTACCCATAACACAAGCTCTGCTTACCATGGGGTTAGATAATGCTGTGTGGATTGTCCAGCATTATTTATTTATTTTGTTCTAATCCCCGAGTAGGTTGGTATAGGTACCTACTACTTGCCCGCCATAAAGTATACATAAAGATATCTATAAAATACTACTAGATATCTCAAATAAAGCTGTAGATATAAACATACATAATGATATACGATACGATACAGATCTAAGCGAACAGGCAGCGGAAGCGACTTCATTTTATACTATGTAAAGAAGATATCTTTAAATAAGAAAAGCCTAAATAAAAACTTAAAATGTTAATTTATTTATAATTATTTACTTCAAACCGTTATTGTCCCACTGCTGAGCAAAGGCCTCCCTTTTCTCCTTCCACTCCTCGCGATCCAACGCTGCAACAGGCCATGATGGAAGATGTACCTCAAGCTCGTCTCGCCATCTCATCCTGGGCCTTCCACGTCACCTCTTAGCGTTGGGTGGGCTCTAAAATGTTAATTTACCTAAATAAAATTAAAGGTACTTACAATTTTGAACACTAGTGCTCTGCCCCCACACCATCATCGCCAGGAAACGGAAATAGAAGATGACCTCTCCCTTCATTGTACAACCGAACACAATGAGCGCACAGCATTCACTGACAATGATATTTACTAATTTCGCTACTTTATGTCGGTGAATTAGGTACTTAAATCTCATAGTTCACACCAGTAATACCTAAAATATAATGCGAAAGATCTGTCTGTCCGTTCATCCGTCCGTGATTTAAATCTCACTTCTACACGAACTTAGTAAAATATAAACAAAATTAGTTTATGTTTTCTTTACTGTTGTTTTTGTAATTTGTACCTACCAGGTGGCGAAAAATTAATCACCCCGTCGGAAAATTATATTTTTTTTGCAAATGGCGTCGTACGTCAATCATATTTGACATTTGTAAACTAGACAACTGCAGAATACAAACAGACAAATGATGATGATGAAGATTCTTTATAAAGGCAACTGTCATCATCATCATCATCAGCCAATAGCAGTCCACTGCTGAACATAGGCCTCCCCCAATGAGTGCCATAGCGCCCTGTCTTCAGCTTGCCGCATCCAGCATCTACCTGCAGTCTTTCGCAGGTCGTCATTCCACCTGGTCGGAGGGCGTCCTACACTACGTTTACCGATTCGTGGTCTCCACTCAAGAACACGTTTGCCCCAGTGGCCGTCAGTTCTTCGCGAGATATGGCCGGCCCACTGCCACTTCAGCTAGCTAATTCTTTGAGCTATATCGATAACCTTGGTTCTCTGTCGGATGCATTCGTATGGCAACTGTGTCTGTTTGAAATATTTTCTGCAAGTACCTAATGGAAAATAATTGTAAAATTTATGAGTTATTAAATTAAAATGGTTTGATATTTTCACCAGAGCCTAGTTCGTTATGTAGTGTTCGTACAGGTTAGGTTGGCTTGAGAGAGGAGATAGAAGAGAATAGAATAATGATTTATTGCCTGAACTTATAACTACTTATAGATACTACATTAAACTAAAAACATAACTTATCTATAATTAATAAGTAGGTACTTACATAACATACAATTCACATTTTTATCAACTAAGTACATTCTCAGGCAATGAGAGTAAGCTTAGCATAATGCCGACAAGCTTAAAAAGCACGTTCGGCGCTGTTTTTCAGCTTACCCCTTACCGACTGGTGATCGTCGGCTTTTATAGTAGGTTTTTTTTGCGGGTTTGTCCATTAAATGCTCTATATTGTAGGTTATACCCAGCATTTGTTTGGGTGTTTTTGTGTGCGTGTTCTCCTGAGGCACCATGATGGTCATTACGTCTTATCACGCATAAATACGAGCGATACTTCGTTATGGGTTAAAAATGTAGGATTAATATACACAGAGCATTTGTAGCGTGGAAATTAATTGATCTTCTGATATTTTCTTATCTTGCAAACGGTTTTTCAAGAAAAAAAATCACTTGTTACTAACTAGTGATTTTTTTTCTCTCCCCGACACTCGGGGTCAAGAATAACCCCCTTTATGCTTAGTACACATGTTACCTGGCACCCTGTAGATAAGCGAGTTTTTATGTAGCTAAAGATATGCGAAGTCGCGGGGAGAAACTAGTAAGATAATTAGAGCAAGCCACAATCCCAAAGAGATTTTACATATAGAGACGCCATACTCATTGTAAAGAAATAAAAACATTGCGATATTTTACTATAGCTACCATTGATGTATTAAAAAAAAGAAGATAAGGCACTAGCTTCCCGAAAATGGCAAGCTCAAATCTGGTCCAATCTGGTCCCCCCACCTCAGTCATAGTCGGATCGGCGGCGCGGGCGTTCGTGATTCGCGCGCTTGTTACTTTTGTGTTATTTATTGACTAAAAAACTGTAGCAATGCCCTCGTGCTCGTTCACTAGGTGTACAAACAGCTCCAAAACAAAAAACAAAGCTCAAGGCATCAGCTTTCACTCGTAAGTACACCAAAAATTTATATTTTATGATTATTTTGCTGCCCAATTTCGCCATTTGCAGACAGGGATAGAAATATACGAAACATTAGTGTGTTAAAAGAGATAGCAATAGTCTTGTTGCGAGTACAGTCGTTCTTCAATTCACACCATCAATCTTGTCCCAACTGGTGTGATAGTGGTGCGAGTTGCAGAATAAAAATTATATTATTTTCCCTCAGCAACTCGCATCCCTTTGTTTCCATTGAATTTATACGTCGAGTACAATCACAAAAAAACTGTCATTTTAGGTCTGTATGTGTGTAAAGTTTTAAATGTTATTCGTGGAACCTTTCTATCATATGTACCTATTAATTTCACATTATTTAATGTACAAAACACAAAATAACATAATTATGTATATACATAATATTCATAGGTACCAGTTGGGACAAGATTAATGGTGTGAGTTAAACGAACAACTCTAAAACGATAGACTAATACTGTTGTCTCACTTCGGTCTTAGGTACGTCTTACCATCTTTGTTGCTCTTTATATTGCACAGGACTGGAAATGTAACTGTGAGCGTATGTGTTTGCGTGTAGTTGTAACACAGGCCAATTATTGAGCAAGCTCTGGGAGAACGTAACCTATCTTTTTTTTTTAATACATCAATGATAGCTACATACCTAGCGTCGACGTTCGAACATAAAACGCCGCATGGCATTATCTCTGTCACTCATAAACGTAACGCATTGCTTGTCTCGTTCGTGTTGGTGGCAAAGCGGCAACAGCGCGGCAGTGATTTTAGTTCGAACAGACGAGACGCCGCACGGCATATGGCCTTATCTCTGTCACTCATAAACGCAACGCACGAATTACTTGTCTCGTTCGTGTAGGTGGGAAAGCGGCAACCGCGCGGCATTGATTTTTGAGTAAAATTAAATTTATTTTATGATTTTCCATTTTAAACAGTACAAAACAAATAGAAGAAATAAAAAGACACATCCTTCTTGCTTTTCACAACCGTCCCATAGTAAGTATTGCACTTTCTAAACGCGCAACATGGCATTTTAATATTTTTCATACTCCAAAATCCCGCTTCAACGTACGTCCGCGTCGCGGCCAGGAGCAAGACGGACTGAGTTCAATTCAGGCACGTACCTGATTTTCGTCTTGTTAGGCAGACCTCGGTACAACGTATCTACGTATATATGTAACATCATTGCACAATCCTGTGAATGAACGCATCATCCTTCGATGTTGTGGAAATGACGATTTCGTACTCGGATGGTACTCGTATCAATGTTACTACGAAAAGACATAGAGTACGTAATACAGCACGTACCTAGTGGATATTTTGTTATATACACATGTTAAGAAATAAACTGCCGTGGATAAATTATGAATAATAATAAATATCCGTGCGAAGCTGGGAAGGGCCGCTAGTTATTTTATAAAAGCGAAAGTAATTAATAATTACCTTTGTATTTGTATTTTGAATAAATATGTGTTTTTGTAAAAACATGCGTCAAATCAGGCGCATAAAATTACCAAACCTCGAGATATTATAGTTTTATTATACATTTTATTTTTCATCATCATCATCATCAGCCTATATTAGTCCACTGCTGGACATAGGCCTCCTCCAATGAGCACCATAGCGCCCTGTCTTCAGCTTTACGCATCCAGCATCTACCTGCAGGTCGTCATCCCACCTGGTCGGAGGGCGTCCTACACTACGTTTACCGAGTCGTGGTCTCCACTCAAGAACACGTTTGCCCCAGCGGCCGTCGTTTCTTCGCGAGATATGGCCGGTCCACTGCCACTTCACTTTTTTTTATTTTTACTTTATATTTATAACACAAACATCGAATCTTTACATGGTATATAATGAAAACGCTTCCGCTTTTTGTTAGCTTAGATACTACTACTATGGACCATATTACTATTTGGACTTACTATGGACCGTAGAATAAGTTAATTAACACTTTGAGTGCTGAAATCACACGGTATGTGTTTTCTACAAGTGACTAATATGCGTAAATCCACACTAGCGCAGCGGCTGAGAAAATACAGATCTTTGTGACTCAGCACATCCGTAATATTTTTCGAACGAAACGCATGTGCGGCGCAACACAACCGCTGTGTAGAGCGGCGGAACGAATTTTTTAGGTTAAAAAAAAGATCGCAGTCGTCGAAAAAAAATCGCAGTCAAATTGTTAAGATCTGTTACTTTTCTATGGTCTTAAATAAATGATTATTATTATTAGATATTTTAGACTACTAACGAATTTTATTGCAGTTTTCAGCAATCGATAGATAATAGAGTGATTCAAGAGAATGGTTTATTTTATTTTATTTTAGATTCAGAATATTTATTTCTTTAGGCTTACAAAATAAGCACTTACCTACCCCGGAATATTCAAAAGCATCTCAATTTTTATAGACTTAGATTTTTTATACTATGAATTATATCGTATCTACATTGCACCCGTTTGAAGCCGGGGCGGGTAGGTACTAGTGGGTAATAAAACGCAGAAAGAAAAGCTATATAGAAGCAGTAATGTTCCAGAAAGGGTAAAAGCACTTCCGTTTCCATTCCGTGCAGTCCTCACCATTAGGTTCTGCCATCCAAGAGATGTCACTCGCCTCCTTTACCTGATTTGAAGTAATGTCTTCAATTCCGTATACTTACATGCGAGACCGTGGGACTTGGGTGGAAGGAAAGAAAGAAAAATATTTATTAGACACTAGCTGCGCCCCGCGGCTTCGTCTACGTAAAAATCTATGTGTCAAATGGTTTATAAACCTTCCTCTTGGATGTATTTGAAAAAACCGCATCAAAATCCTTTGCGTAGTTTTAAAGATCTAAGTATAAATAGGACAGACAGACAGCGAGAAGCGGCTTTGTTTTATACAATACAATATAACTTTATTGCACCATCAATACAAAAAAATAATAAAAATAACAAAACATAGATAGATATTTTTTATTATACATAGAAAACTTTTGCTTTTGAAAACATTGTACACACAATTGTTCCGAGGCGGGAATCGAACAGCAGGAGGTTGCGGGTATTTAATGTATTGTATTATGTATATCAGTTATCTAGTACCCATAACACAAGCTTTGCTTACCATGGGGCTAGATAATGCTGTGTGAATTGTGTCCAGCATTATTTATACAATGTGTAATGTCGAACCTTGATCAAACGAGATGTGCGGATACACGACATATATTTATCGATAAAAAACAAAAATTAAAAATAAATTATGTTACCTATCTCAACAATAAAGCCGATTTAATTATTTTTTTAATGAAAACTACTTCATCTGGTTTTTTCTTCGTTTCTTTTTGAGTAAACGGTGTATTTTATTCAAAGTAGCCTCATTTGAAAGATAGATAGTCTAGGTAGACTATCTATTAAAAAAATCGTAAATTGTATTTTAAATTGTATTGTATTTTGTTTTAAATTGTATTTTTTTTAATAAGAAAAACATACAATTTCGGTACATAAGCCTTGTAAAATCAATATTTTTTTAGAAATTTGCAAAAAAATACGATTTTTATTTTATTTTTGGTCTGTAACTTTTAAACTGGGTTATTGAGGTGTACTTTTTTGCATGTTGTATTAAACTCCACAATTTAGTCTACAAATCCTCCAAATATTATGGGCCTATCTCTTTTTCTTGTCATGTTATTCACCATTTAAAATATGTACTTTCTGTCTTCTGTGTGAAATTGTATTTTTTCTTATTTTCTTAGCTAGATAGACTATCTATCTTTCAAATGAGGCTACTTTGAATAAAATACACCGTTTACTCAAAAAGTAACGAAGAAAAAACAAGATGAATTAGTTTTCATTAAAAAAAATATTAAATTGGCTTTATTTTTGAGATGGGTAACATATAATTTTTTATTGATAAATATATGTCGTATATTCGCACATCTCGTTTGATGAAGGTTCCACAATACACATTGTATTTATTTATTTAAAGACAGAAGTGGGTACATGTGCATAAATAATTAACATATACAAAAGATTATATTTTATAATATTATTAATTATACGTTATTAATTATATAATATATACCACAATATCATACCAAACATAAAATACTATAATAAAAAAATTAAAAAAACATGCTGGACAACACACATTATCTAGCCCCATGGTAAGCAGAGCTTGTGTTTTTTATGGGTACTAGATAACTGATATACATAATACAATACATTACATAGATAGATATTTTTTATTATACATAGAAAACGACCAGAACACCCGGAACAAATATCTGCAGATCGTACACACAATTGTTCCGAGGCGGGAATCGAACCCGCAACCTTCTGCGTCGCAGGCAGACCTTCGCCCACCGCGCCACATTGGTCGTCATATATAACCTAATATATTGCAAATAACAAATTCTATAGTTACCTAATTAAATAAAGTATCACAGTCCCTCTGTTGAGCAAGTTTTTCGAATTAAAATGTTACTAATAGAGAAACATTACACTTAAGTTAAAAATACTATAACTCAAAAAACAAGTCAAATTATTATTTATTTATTTATAGTTATTTCCTTTACAAGTTTCAAATCTCTATTGGGCATGCTAGATTTAGTTTGAACGGACATACAAACTCGTTAGGGAATTCTATTTCATTTCTTTTTGCTGCTGTCGATTCCGACTGACGTTTCGCCGATGGGCAGTCGCGAGGATTTTAAAAATGTTTCGACAGTTTCTAGTCACGCTGGATTTACCATCAATACTAACCTGTTTCGATACTTTAAAACAATATGTGAGATATTCGTAGCTTTATAAACTGCTCTGGTATCATCATCATCAGCCTATATAGCAGTCCTCTGCTGGACATAGACCTCCCCCAATGAGCGCCATAGCGTCGTCTTCAGCTTGCCACACGCATCCAGCCCAGCATCTACCTGCAGTCTTTCGCAGGTCGTCATCCCACGCTCTAGTATAAATAAAATAAATAAATAAATAATGATGGACAATTCACACAGCATTATGTAGCCCCATGGTAAGCAGAGCTTGTGTTATGGGTACTAGATATCTGATATACATACATAATACAATACATTACATAGACTGATATTTTTATTATAGGTACATAAATAACGACCAAAACACCCGGAACAAATGTATGCATATCGTAACACACAATTGTCCAGAGGGGGGAATCGAACCCGCAACCGACTTCGCCCACCGCGACAGAGGTCGTCAAATAAACGCATAATTTATGTATTTTATAGATTCATTAACATCGATGAGAACGATTACACGTTGACAATAACGGGAGCGGTAGAGTTGGTCTGCCGAGCAATAGCAACCGCCGGGTTGGTCTGCTGAGCAACAGCAAACGCCGGTTTGGTCTGCTGAGCAATAGCAACCGCCGGGTTGGTATTGATCAAAATCAATCAAATCAAAATAGTTTCTTTAACTTAAATTAATTAATATATTACAGTGGTATGGGACCCTCTTTTAAGTAATGTAATGTAATACCTGTGCTAGAGGGTCTCGCTCTGCAACGCGGCTATCTTAAAGATAATTAAATTAAGTTTCATATTAAATATAGATACTTAAATATGTAACATTTACATAATAATGACAGTTAAAGTACATAAAGTTTTTCCTACAAAATACAATTAAAGTGCCAGAGAAATTATTGTTCTTTAAAAGGTTTACAATAATAATAATATAATTTGTGCTAATCTTACAAACAAAAAAACAATGTATAATAAATAATCGAACGTTGAGTGAATTAATAAAATGAAATTAAAAGTAAAAGTAATATAAAGTATGGTAAAGGTAAATTTAAAGGAAGTTAACTATGCTTTTGAGAAAGTGTGTGTATGAGTTAGTGTACGTGCTAGGTGCGGTGGTTTAATATATTATATATATATATATACATTACGCTAAGGTTTCTAGAATCTTTTCTCCATCATCGTAGCTTATTGTCGGCAGCCATAAACTTAGTGCTTTTTTGCAGGAGTGATTGTTTAACGAATATATATTAAGAATTTTGTTAATGACGTCATAAAGGTGTGCGGACCGACTGGTGTACTGCCGAGATGCATATGTGGAACGAGTTGTTATTTTGTCTGCAACCTTATCTTTTCGTCGGTTTTTTGTCTTACTAACGTCAAATCCTAATATTTTGTGGTATTTTAGAACAGTATCAAAAATGTAGAGTTTCCTCACTGACAATATTCCTGTCTCTTGATAGAGCAAGTCGGTGGGATGTTGAAACTGCTTACAGTACATGACTTTTATTAAAGATCTTTGAGCTCTCTCTAGTTCAAGGAAGTTCTGAGATGTAGTTGATGAGATGCTGGATGCGTCAAGCTGAAGACAGGGTGCTATGGCGCTCATTGGGGGAGGCCTATATCCAGCAGTGGACTAACATAGGCTGATGATAGATTTATTAACATCGATTAGAACGATTACGCGTTGACAATGATCGGAGCGGTAGAGTTGGTCTGCTGAGCAATAGCAACCGCCGGGTTGGTCTGGTGAGCGAGCCGGTTGACCGGAGGGATGATGCGGATGGGCAACCGAATGCACATGATGGGGGATTGGTCTGCCTCGTCACGGATCACGAATTCTACTGTCACAGCTGTGCCCTGGAAGAAGATGTTATAGAATACAATATGACTTTATTGCACCGTCAATACACAAAAATAATAATAATAACGAACTTAATACTAACTATAACTAGTGGCACAATCGGCGGCCTTATCGCTAACATGATTTCTTCCAGGTGAGGTTTGGATGGATAGGATTGGTACGTATTCAAGTTGACTCGGGCGTAATATGTCAATAACATTTTTACTTTACTTTAGTTAGACAAGTATCTCATCATCAGCCTATAGCAGTCCACTGCTGGACATAGGCCTCCCCCAATGAGCGCCATAGCGCCCTGTCTTTAGCTTGCCGCAGACGTTGCCATTATGGATTGCATTTCTGTAGATACATATCTACAGAAATGCAATCCATAATGGCAATTCGCCATTTCGGGACGTGGTTCCAGAGTCACGTAGCTTCTTAGCTCGCCCCGTAACGCCACGTAGTTGTTACGTGATGCTACGTTGTCAGGTTACCACCGGAGGGGTTTTTCACTACGGGCTTTATCATCAGGTAAGTTAATATATATTATTAGAATAGAATATAATCAATTTTTAGATAGAAATCTATATAGAAAACAACTTTTACAACTTTATCAATAGCAAACAAAACAGAAAACAATACAGAAATATTACTTAGTATACCTCTATACTATCATTATCAGGGGGTTTGATTCAGTTACTGATCTATTTACTTACCTAATTCCAATTTATAATCCTATTGCCTGAAATTGAATAACTTTATTGTCAAACTTATTAAATTCTATTCAGCTGACTCTCAGCTAATAACACATATACAAACCTTTGTGGTTTCCTTCGTGTTATTTTTAAGCTTTTTCATGTAACTATCTTTAAGTTGGTAAATAAATAAAAAAAAAAAAAAAAAAAAAACCTAAAGGGCGGCCCTATTTTTGAGAGCGATCTCTTCCATGCATGGTCTTCCTTTTATTAAAGATGCTATGTTACTTGAAAAAAAAAACGATTGAGATTTTTCATCGGCATTATTAAATTAAGTGTGATTTTTTTTTACCATTTGGCGGGGTCGATTCCCGGCTCAGACAGGCGATTATTCAAAAATCTTTATATGCAGTTTAAATTGTTTTTAAAATCAAAATAAAGTCTTCTTTCCGTAAAATTTTCCGTAGTTTTCTAAGTACATAGTAAAAAGTCTTTATTTTGAAACTTACTTAGGTGCTAATAACAAAAATCTGAAGCGATGCGACCTGCAGAAGTAAAATACTGTGTCGCAGGTCGCAACGCCCACCTCCGGGATTAGAGTTTATAATGTGTTTCAATCCAACAGAGTGAAAAAGTTCTAAGTATCTACAATAATTAACACTTTGACTGCGGTTTTTTTTCGACGACTACGATCTTTTTTTTTTACCTAAAAAATTCGTGCTGCCGCTCTACACAGCGGTTGTGTTGCGCCGCACATGCGTTTCGTTCGAAAATTATTACAGCTCTGCTGAGTCACAAAGATCTGTATTTTCTCAGCCGCTGCGCTAGTGTGGATTTACGCATATTAGTCACTTGTAGAAAACTCATACCGTGCGTTTCAGCACTCAAAGTGTTAAGGTACATGTGGCATGGCTGTGGGACGCCCTGTGTATAACTATGGATGTAATACTTTGTTTTGTACTGCAGCTATGGCTTGGAATACCGGTATTTTCAAGTACCTACCGGTATGTCTGACCTTGACGTGGTATCGATATAAAGAGTACCGGTACTTTTGGCAAAGTATCGATTCTTCTGACTGCAGTAGCAAATGAATGAATGTCTACATATGTATGTATGTGTAATTTGAAGTAACTTACAGCTGCCATCCAGGTCTCTATATACATAGCCAGTCGGTACCGAATGATCTCGCCCTCCATCAGTGGGCAGTATGTATTGCTGATGAAGTTACAGGTGACAGCTTCATCCCCAAGGTCGTACCTGGTGCCGATAGGACCGAGGATGTAGGCGTGGGCATGGGTCACCATCGAGCGGATAAGTCGGGCTGCAATAAATAACAAATAAAATAAATAAATAATGTTGGACAAGCTACACAGCATTATCTAGCTCCAAGCGACGACGATATTTGATAACTGTGGTGCGGTGGGCGAAGGTACGCCTCCGACGCAGGAGTTTGCGGTTTCGATTCCCAGACTCTTCTTCTTGTTCGTAATGATTATTAGGTTTATATAGTATATCTAGCTGCGCCCCGCGTGGAAATCTAGTTGTTAAAAAGCTTATAAACATTACTCTTGAATCACTTCATCTTTTAAAAAAAACTGCATCAAAATCTGTTGCGTAGTTTTAAAGATCTAAGCATACATAGGGACAGACAGCGGGAAGCGACTTTGTTTTAACTTATGTAGTGATGATGATGAATATAAACTTACGTGATCTAAAGAATATCTCGATAGACATGGAGTCCAACTGTGGGATCTGGCACGGTGTGTTGACACAGTCTTGGACTACCGTGTTGAGCGGCAATGTAGACGCATTGCTCTGGTAAATACCTGCAAACAACGTTTATTTTCAAACTTCAAAAACTTTTGAAACTATCATGGTAAGTCATTTAAAACGGGATATTTACCATGATTTGATTTTTGAGTTATCCAATATTTCGGCACAGTTCTTGAGTAACTACTACGTGATCATGGCGCATGAAACTGTGCCGAAATATTGGATAACTCAAAAATCTAATTGGACACGTCACAAATTTTTATTATTAACTAGCTGCGCCCCGCGGCTTCGCCCCCGTGGAAATCTATGTGTCAAATTGTTTAAATGATAAAAAGTATTCTATGTCTCGCCGTAAAAACCATCCTTGAACTTCAACGAACATTTTAAAAAAAGATTTGGCCAAATTGGTCCAGGCGTTGTTGAGTTATGCGCTTACCAACACATTTTGCGATTCATTTTTATATTATAAGATTATCTAGCTTAACAGGCTTTATTCAGTATAAATAAAAAAACACAATTAATTAATCAATCAATCTAACAAGAACGAACCCAAAAATTTTTGTGCCCTGACAGGGTTTTTATTCATTGTGTACCTACCCACTAAGACCTAAGAATTGTTACCTGTATAAATAAATTCACAATAAAAAGAACAAATAACTAAACAAACTAAGAATTAGCAAGCTGAAGTGGCAGTGGGCCGGCCATATCTCGCGAAGAACCGACGGCCGCTGGGGCAAACGTGTGAGAGACCACGAATCGGTAAACGAGATGTTGGACGCCCTCCGAGCAGGGATGATCACCTGCGAAAGACTGCAGGTAGGAAGACAGGGCGCTATGGCACTCATTGGGGGAGGCCATAGAGCACATACCCAAAGTTATGTGCTCCATGCTTGATGTAGACGCGAGGGATCTCGCATCCGTTATAGTTATGCCTTTGTTAATAATCAGGTGCAAGTGCAAAGATTTTTTTGGCAACTTGTAAGTACCTATATATGTACATTCTAATATTTTTCTAGCTTCGCCCTGCGGCTTCGTCCGCGTGGAAATATATTGTGTTGTGTGAAATGGTTTATAAACCTTACTCTTGAATCACTCTATGTATTTTAAAAACCGCATCAAAATCCGTTGCGTAGTTAAAGATCTAAGCATACATAGGGACTGACAGACAGCGGGAAGCGACTTTGTTTTATACTATGTAGTGATTTTTTTAAATAGTTCAGTAGTACTACAGTATGTATTATATTATCTGTGGTAGTACTTACATTGCTGTATATTTGTGGTCTGCCCCCACACCATCGAAAGAAGGCCAAGAATAACCACAACAACCTTCATTGTAGCTGTTTTTTAAAACAAATATAGGTACACAACTAGCTATGTTGAACAATCACGCCTAACAATATG
Organism: Eupithecia abbreviata; assembly: GCA_943735965.1. NCBI lineage: Eukaryota > Metazoa > Arthropoda > Insecta > Lepidoptera > Geometridae > Eupithecia > Eupithecia abbreviata. The sequence goes on from OX030995.1 coordinate 2,313,553, forward strand.
GATATGGTATTTATTTCGTTAATCGCTGAAAAAGACTGATTTATAGATAACCTATCTTAGATAGTGCACAGGTGTCGATTGGTGAGTAATTATGTTTGTCAGATTATAGAGAAATCAATAAGGCAGAAATGTAAGTAAACAAATTCAGCGGCATTAAGGAGAAACCCAAAATTAACCTGCTAAGTGCAAGTGAAACTAGCGCACAAGGGTTCCGTGAAAGTTTATACATAGATATAAATAAATAAACAAATAATGCTGGATAATTCACACAGCTTTATCTAGCCCCATGGTAAGCAGAGCTTGTGTCGCATAATACAATACATTACATAGATAGATATTTTTTATTATACATAGAAAACAACCAGAACACCCGGAACAAATATCTGCAGATCGTACACACAATTGTTCCGAGGCGGGAATCGAACCCGCAACCTCCTGCATCGCAGGCGGACCTTCGCCCACCGTGAGAGACCGCATTGAGGGTATGATTTTGAATTTTGATTCTCGACACTAAAATGGGCTGACGATTATATTGCACAAGATATATTATCGCGATGGATATTAGGTGTATTACAATAGGTGATAAGACTATAAAAAGTAAAGGGGAACTAACTAATAGAAAATAAGTTAACTTTAGTTTAGGCGATACTTACTTAATTAAGTAATGAGCTTCAATCTTCTATGTATGGCGCCCCTAACAGGGCTGCTCGTAAGTCGTTATACTTCAATCAACCGAACTAAATGTACCTACCTAAGTTCCATTCTCTAGCTAGTCTTTGAGCAGGATTGGATAAACTTCAATGTTTCCCCGGTAGGTGGAGCTGACGGCGCTAGAGTCGTAAGAAGTCCCAAAGATTTCGTGGCGTTGCGGGTTCAAGTCCCGTCGAAATCGTTTTTTTTTTTGGATATTATACCTACAATTACCCTAATACAAGACTTCAATGGTTTTGGATTCGAAAATGATTTTTTGGGGAAACTGGGTGAGGAGAACGACGACGGGGGAAGGGTTTTAGATTACTTTATGGTTTTAATCAATAAATAGGTACCTAATTTGTATCATTTTAATGTCTTTCATATCATCAAATATCAGTATACTTTAGGTATTATAATAAATAAGTAATCGCAGGTGTAGCTCTAGATGAATATGAAGCATTTTGTTTTTGTCTTTGGATAGCTAAGTAGGTATGGTTCGTACCTACATGCTTCTATCGTACGTACCTATTTTTACCAATGTACCATGGACGAAATAAAACATAGTCTGACAACATCGCGTCGCGTCCATACATCAGACCGAGAATCGATTACTATTCTGCGTGTAGCAATTCGTTAAAAACAATCAATCAGCCCGTTTAATTTACCGCAACAGCGCCACCTGTAGCAATTCGTTAAAAACAATCAATCAGCCCGTTTAATTTACCGCAACAGCGCCACCTATTGGATGATCTTTACAGCATTTCAAGAGTTTTATGCTGTAGTACTCCCATCCCCGTTTGTAAGTATTCATCACGTATTCATATCTATGGTTCCAACTAAATCAATTTTATAGATGGCGCTAATGTCAAGAGTTTCATAATCTATGTTATACCTAAACGCAATGTTCATGTTCCGTGCCGCTCGTTCTTCGTTCATGATAATGTAGTGTCACAATCACAATACACAAAATCCCAGTTTAATTTTTAATTATTAAGATAATAGGTAGGTACCTTACATCTCATTCTTCATTATGTACTGAATACTGTTGGAAAATGATAGTCTAGCTACGGGAAACGAGGCCTTGCGTTGCATTTATTTTGTAGGTGTTCGCCCAATGAGCCATAGCGCGTGGTGGTGATGTTGATGAACTTTTTGGGAACGAACATTTCCCTTGACGCTATAAAAGCCCAGAGATGGCGCTACAAGTAGAAATATGGAATTTCATGTATGGAATAGAAGAAAATGTGAAGTCGTGTTTCAGTCATATGAAACTTCTCCAGTAAATTCCTCGAGATGGCGCTACAAGTTGCGCATCCACAGGTTGAGTCGAAAGGGTCAATGCTTACGCTGCATGCAACCGACCGCGGTTTAGGCACTTAGATGCTAATAAAGTGAACGAGGTGCCCGCCGCGCCGCCGCGCAGCAGCTGATACTCCACTCAATTTTTCTTTTCTTTATACAAAAATATTAGTCTTTTAGCATAGTGGGTCAGAAGTATGGTTGTTATCTTTTATATATTTAGCTTTAGTTAAGTTTTCTTTCGTATTTGTATAGGGTACCTACATCTACAATACTACGACTCTAGTGCTTAATTTGTAAAACACGGGTTATGTAGGTATTGAACTGCGTCCATCATTGAGTTTCACCATTCCAACGAAACGCCTAACCTGACTAAGTTACAATATGCTACATAAACCGAAAAAACGTTTTCCCACTAGTTTAGTTGTCCAGTTGAGTTGAATGAAAGATTTCTTTTCTCGTTTGTTCAATAAAACAGATACCTCAGTACAAACTGGTATTTTAAGAATGAAATAAAATAAACAGACAATTTACGATAAAAATACGTTTATTTTAAATTTTAGTTCTTAATCAACATAATAATGCCCGGTTCACACTATTCCAGTAGTATACCAGTCCAGCGATCGAATCCAGCACTTGAATGATGTAAACCGGCTCTGGAAAGTGCCCATTCCAGTCCAGAGAATACTTTTTCATTCCAGCTAGCCCATTCCAACGCCACTGGAATAGTAGACAGCGAGTCTAGTACTTTGAATATTATAACTCTTCTGTTTGTATCTTTATTTAATGAGTGTTTGTGTGATATCAAATCGAAATTTTATAAAAACAAAATCATGAATTAAGTAACAATGATGTGACCAGTTATAAAACAATTTTTTATCTCCTTTCTTGAAATCATTGTCACTTCAGTGTTACCAATTCAACAGCTTTAGAAACACTGGATTAATTCTAAGTAATTATAAACCAGTCCAATACTGGGTTGATTCGCTGGATTACTGGACTGGAATAATGAGAACCGCTCAAAATATACAAATGGGTAGATAATAGGGTTCTACGACACAATGCAATCCACCGTAGGCCCCTCTAACGACACAGTTCGGGCATTATACCAACTGCCACTTGAAAAAGGTTTGATTGTTGTAAAAAACACGCACAAATTCTAGATACTTATCTACATACATAAATGACAATTACAAATTCTTCACAAAAAAAAAATCAGCCTAAGGTATATTATGTGTGTTGATTTGACAAGATTTACATGTGTTCTGTAAGTGGTAGCTATAGTTAGGAGCATATAGGTGTTACGAAACATGTGTACTAAGCCGGAGGAGGGTGATTCTGAACCCCGAGGATCAACTTTTGTTCTGGGATTTATAGAATTTATATTTTTTTTTGATGTTATGTTCATAATTAAATATGTTTTTTAATTATCAAATTTCAAAGGTATTTTTTACATCATTTTCTTGTAATAACTTCATGACCAAACTCTGTTTTCAATTAAAGTGAAATAATACAAGAGGGCGTGTACGAACATCCAATAGAAATAAAAATATACCTATAGAAGATAAAACTTCATTTTTGTAAAAATATTCATAATTCAAAATATCGTTCCTCACAAGTTGATCTCTTTGGGCGTCCAGAATAACTGTGTGGACAATTTATGTCTGAATAAAGAAACTTTTTATTTTTATTTTATTTATAACCCCCTTTCAGATTAGTACCTGCCTCTACATTATATATAATGTGGCAACCTGTATAATAGAGAACATTTAATTGTTTAGATCTTTTTAGCTTGCCTATATTTAACACCAAGTTAATGCAATGTCCAAATAAACGGGCGTGCTACTGTGGCTCCAAAGGCAAAAAAAAGTTTAAATTTTATGGCACAGGGCATTTATGAACATTTTAAACATCGAACACTGACTTTAACATTGATGCAAGACTTTATAAAAATAGGTACACGTATGTGGCATAATGCCGCCTATAGGGTAGGGGTACTTAATTACACGTTTCTAAATCTATAGTTATGTACACTACTTTGTAATTACTTGTATCTCTTCACAAAATCACACATAGCATAAATATTTCAGCCGCTTCGATGGTCGATTCGAAAGCCCAGCTTTAAATGACAAATTATTTATGAAATTTCCCTTGATTTCTAACAAAACAAATAAGCTGAATACCTCCACTCTCATTCCCGGAGATCAGTATTATAAATGCTTTTTAAATCTAAATACAAATCAACTTATTATCTAAGGACACTAAATCACAGATAAACTTTAACAGATAAACGGAAATGACTTTTCAGTTTGTCCATACATTAACCAGCTTTTGGAACGCTTAGATAAACAAACAGTGGTATTATATGTTTGGCAATAAAGAAATCAGTCTGTTTCACTCATTTTAAACTTATCCAAATATTTTTTCACCTTTAATTCTATATTAATTACTATTCTTTACTGTCACTCCTATAATGCACATTATTTATTTTGATGACAACCAGTTAATAAAAAAACAACTGACATAAATTCTAATAGCATGGAGAGTTGTCCTTTAGCTGATAATATCCTGATACACTAATCAATTCGTAATCATAATCACCAATAGTAATCATATGATTACTAATCACTAATCAATTCGTTTTGATAACACTTCAAACGCATCTCACACACTTAACCATTGCACTTAATCATAATCACTGGTTCACTTTTTAATATCTTTGACAACTACTTTAGGATCGATCTTCAGCAGTCCGCTGAGTTTTTTAACGTCTATTTCGACCATAGTGTTGTACATAGACATTTTAGTCTTAACTTTTTCGTATTTGTCGATCGAGGGCGGTTTTGAGCCATAGTAAGAGTATTCTGTCTCAGAATCTGAATCAGACTCGTATATCAAAGGAAGTTTGGTAGTTGATTTCTTGGCTATTACATTATTTTGTGGTAGTTTAGAAGTAGATTTCTTTGCTACGCGCTTTGTGACGGGGCTTACATCTTCAAACTTCCTTTTCAGTGTCTCGTGATCGTCTTCATCAGGCAAGAACGGTACTGTTGAGTAGCTAAGGTTGTGAGAGCCGTGCATAGCCGAATGGTGAATTCGAAGGTCTCGTAGGAACGTGAATCTCCGGGCGCAGATCCCGCAAGACTGGACCTCCCGTGTATCTATCTGCAGCTTGTAGTAGGCGTAGTTCAGCTTAGTAATGTCTGCGTGGCAGTTCTTGTAGTGCACTTGCATAGCTTCTAGGTTCGGGCGGAGGGTTAGGCAAATACAACATTTGGTCACGATATCCCCTTTTTCCTTGAATTCAGTTATTTTGTTACCATGTATGTGAGAATACAGCTCGTTAATCGGTACCGAAGCTTCGCAGTGTAAGCAAACTTTCTTTGGGATGTCAACATCTGTCTTCTCAGGTTTTCTCGCTCTTATTTTGAATTGGCTGGGGATGCAGTTGGGGATCTCAGTTTGCTTCCAATCGTTTGGCTTATCTGGATGTTCGTTTGCCACGTGGAGGCGCATTGTTTTCCTTGAGCCGTTATAATTGCAATAAATGCACGAGAGTATGCCCAGATTAAAGTGTCGTAATATGTGCTCTTTCAAGCACATTCTGAACTGGACACCGCTGCGAGTGACGAAATCGCAGTAAGGGCAGTTCCTATCGTTTATTCTCTTGCTCTCTGGTTCATAGATCACCATGCTGTCTTCAGAATCGTCAGAATCAGATTCTGCGGGTCTCTTACGCGATTCTTCAGGTTGCGCATTATGGCTTGCGTGTCTCGTTAGCTCTTCAGTAGAGACTGGTTCCTCGTACCTCACAACCAGGAGAGAGTTTTCAGACGTATCCGACAAGTCAATGTTTTGTAGCTGCGGGGGATTGGCCACTTCTGGCTTTATATTCTTTTTCTGTGCAGCGACAACTGAGGAAACCCAGGCAGAACGTAACGTAGGGTCTCGTAGAGCTTCTTTGGGGCGCGTCAACGGGCCAGGGTGACTTTTACAGTGGAACTGCGCCTCGTGGAATGTAGGGAACTTATCTGTGCATTTTGTACAACACCACCTGTAATTATGGTTCTATTGTTAGCTTAATGATAACAGCTGTTTAACATGAAATAAATAATAATAGGTACAGACACAATATGGTAGGTAGGATAATAATCAAGGATTTACAATATAGGCTTGAAATGATTAAGCAAAGCAAAGCGTTATCTATTACACTACCTAGGTAGGTAATAAGATAACTATTACAAATATAAGCATATACAACGCATACGCAAAAAGCCTCCAGAAATCAGCAACTTTTATATTAGTTCATTTTAAACCGACAGAATTTTTGTATATTTTGTTGGTAGCTTACCTGATCTTAGTCAATTCGCTTTCCAAATGATTCCTCATCTCATCTTCTGCCTTAATATTTACATTACATTTTGGGCAGCAGTAGCTGTCATCTTTAGGAGCACCGAAAACACCAAAAGCCTGTTCTAACTCAGAATCGGAGATGCCGGTTTGCATTGATTTAACAGGCTCTGGTACATTAGAGGGGCCTGGAATAGGTTTTTCTACAATTTTAGGCTGGTTTTTGGTCATATCAGCCAACAGTGGGTTGGTTTTGCTCTTTTCTATGGCAGAAGTTTGGTGATTGAGTAGCTCGAAGACCCATTTCTCTATGTTTTTGTTCACTGGCAGTTCTGTGGGTTCCATGAAGTTTCTTCGGTGTTCCGTTACCATGTGGTTATGCAAGCCTGTTTTGTGGTATGCTTTGTACGGGCAGATTGCACAGCTCCATCTGAAAAGTGATATTTTTTATGAAACAATGCAATGAAATGTATTTCTATGGAATTTTTTTTTGGAGGATAAGCATAGTAGATAAATATTTTTTCATAACTTGTCAAATTATACATCACAATTTATAGTTCATTATTATTAAAACTAAAATAGAAAAAAAAACATTTCATTCATTATTTACTGTAGAGTAGAGTATAAATAAATAAATAATATTAATCTTAATTATTCATAATGTAAGAAAAGTACAGATGATATAAAAAGTAATTCTAAGGCCCGGAGGAACATTCAAGTCTGCAGTTAGCTTAATATTGTTTCAATAGAATAAATAAATAATATTAATCTTATTTATTCATAATGTAAGAAAAGTACAGATGATATAAAATGTAATTCTAAGGCCTGGAGGAACATTCAAGTCTGCAGTTAGCTTAATATTGTTTCAATAGAATAAATAAATAATATTAATCTTAATTATTCATAATGTAAGAAAAGTACAGATGATATAAAATGTAATTCTAAGGCCCGGAGGAACATTCAAGTCTGCAGTTAGCTTAATATTGTTTCAATAGAATAAATAAATAATATTAATCTTAATTATTCATAATGTAAGAAAAGTACAGATGATATAAAAAGTAATTCTAAGGCCCGGAGGAACATTCAAGTCTGCAGTTAGCTTAATATTGTTTCAATAGAATAAATAAATAATATTAATCTTAATTATTCATAATGTAAGAAAAGTACAGATGATATAAAAAGTAATTCTAAGGCCCGGAGGAACATTCAAGTCTGCAGTTAGCTCAATATTGTTTCAATAGTACTACTCCAATACTAGTTATAATTTATTTCTTTATTTGATTGTATACCTAATAACATTATTTTTATGAATTCTAAGGCCCATATGAATAAGTACCTTATAGAAAGACAGACAAAATAAGACAAAGTAAAATTTTAATTGCCGGGACGACGCTATAACGTTTTTAGTTAAGTTTGTCAAGGACTCGTATCAGAAATGTTAAATAAATCTAGCAATTAATTTGTTCATAAAATAGCAACTGCATATTCCAGTTAAGACAATCTTATTGATAAGCTGCCGATTGCGGATAATGAGAAAGGAAATAAGAACAATTTACTCACCTTCTATATTTTAATTCCTCGAACAAATGAGACTGCATAGCTTCTCTTGTATATTCTGACACAATTTTACACAGCGGGCACTTATAACTGATACCGTTGGGCTCGCAGAACTGGCCATATAAACTGCACAGTTCCTCAACGGACATATCTCCATCTACCACCTCTTTCTTCACAAGGGCGAGGTCTATAGGCACGGTTTTGGGCAAAGGTTGAACGGGGGTAGAGTCCGGTTCTCTTTCAGTTTTAACTTTATCTTGTAGACAGGCCTTCAGTCTTTGTTTCTGCCAGAGCGGCATTCCATCCGCATCGTCGGGCACCATCCCTTCTCTGTAGTAGTAGTAAAACACATCTTCAGCTCTGTTCCGATGAGCGTTAGATTGATGCTTAACAATGTTCTCTATGCCTGAGGTACGGAAGGGGCAGTATGAGCATTTGTACTGCATTTTCGTCTGATGCTGCTTGGCACAATGCTCGACTACTGTCTGTCTCAGCATGCTCTTGAACGAGCATAGACCGCATTGCCACGGTTTTAGATCCATCGTCCCAACCGAACCAACGCCGGCCGTAGGAGCTGCAACACTCGCAGCCATCCCGCCCTCTCTGATCACTTGTAGTTGCCCTTTCTCTTTATGCACGTCGGCAATGTGCATCTCGACGATCTGCTTTATGTGGTGATAGTAACTGCAAGAGGAGCATGCGTATAGATTGGCATCATGCATTTTCAAGTGCGCTATGACGCGGTTCGCTGTTAGAGATTTGGAAGTGTCTAGGGACTGGTTGGGAGGGCAGTGGACGCAGTGGTAGTCAACCGCTCCAGAGTGGAGGGTCTCCCAGTGGATGCGCAGCATTGCTTCGTCCACGGAGATGTAGGCGCAACCTTTGGCACCGCACGTGTGTCGCTGCCGATCGGGTACGTACTTAGGATATCGTATCGCCACTTCAGGGGCGACGGTAGGTGGCCTCTGTTCGGGTCGGCTTGCGGCGGAACTAGACGCGAGGTTGACCATCCTATCGAAGTGCATCTCATTGGTCGACAAGTGAGGCACCGGGTTGACTGGCGCAGTCTGAGGCACAGGTTGCCTTTCCGCGTGCAGTTGTAAATGCCTGACCATGTTCAGCCGGACTTTGGTGCTGAACTCGCATATACCACAGTACACTAAGCTGTCCAGTATAGGATTCAAAGGAAGCTTATCAATGTCCGCAATGCCGAATTTCTTTGGAGTTTCGACGGAACTTTTCCGCTTAGCCATCTCTCGAGGTGCGTAGGAGGTAGGAGGTTTTACTTCCTTGTTGACTTTATAAGTGTATGTCCCGTTATCTCCCTTTTGCGTTGCTATAGTGACTTTCGTAACATTGTGAGAGAACTTCAGATGTTTCTTGGTGGCGGCTAGGCTGACCCCTTTCAAGTTACATTCACCGCAGTAATACTGCTTGCTCATATTCAACACGTTATGGTCCTTATTGTAATGGTTTATGAGCTGTGTTATGTTGGTGACGACTATTGGGCAGGGGTCGTGCGGGCATTGAATGGTCACTAGTTCTGAGCAGCAATTGTTCGTGTGGCGCTTGAAACCACCCACTTTTAGGAAAATTTGATAACATTCCGGACATTTGAAGAGCTGGTCTAGTGGTAGTTTCTTAAACTTTGGCGTGTCTATGCTGGCCTTCGCCACCTGCTTGGTGGTTTTTGCCACCTGCTCGGTGGCAGAAGCTGGTTGTTCAGCCGCTTCTTCATCAGACAGGTCAATGATTACGTTTTCCAAGGGTTCCTTTGCTTGGGTGGGTGGCGTCACCTCTTCATCATCGCTGTCTAAGCACAAAATGTCATCAGTTCTTTGATTAGGCTTCTTTTCCTTAACTGTATCAGGGTCTGCTTTGATAATCAAAGATAAAGTGCTAGCTGTCTCGAGAACTTGTTGCTTTCGTGTTGATGATAAGATTGACTTTTCTTTAGCTATAGCTGTACCAATAGCTTCGTCAGTTATGTCTTCAGGCTCTGCTATAATTTCTGCTGGAGGTTGGATCTCTTCAGGAGTTTCTGTAATTTCACGAACAGTGGCAGTATTGGTGGTGACAGGCGTCAAACTTATTAGATTTTCTAGTTGGATAGATCTCTCGACCTCTTTAGTAGGATTCTCATTTAATTTATTTGGAATAACATCTTCGATTGGAACTTTTAGTTTGTTAAGATAGATTAGTGGCAGCACCCTAAGATCTGTAGAGCCATCCTGAAACAAAAGAAAACTCTTAAGAATCGACTCATTATGAACTAGTTTCTGCCCGCGGCTTCGCACGCGTAGTTTCTATGGAAATGTTTTAAGGTTATTTCTGTCCCATGGGAACTGATTTATGGGATAAAAAGTACCCTTTAATATATACCAGACCTAGAATCACTTTTATGTCAAATTTAAACCCTAACCATTGTATAATATTTTATCTTGTAGTTACAGAGATCTCTTGAGTGATGGACTCTTAGACACAGATTTAATAATACTACGTATTTATATAATAGTTAATAAAAGTTCTGCGTCTCTTTATCTGTGATTTTCCAGCGAAGCTCCAAAACTTGGAACCTTAGAGCTGAACACAAGCATCATCAGCCTATGTTAGTCCACAGCTGGACATAGGCCTCCCCAAATGAGCGGCATAGCGCCTTGTCTTCAGCTTGACGCATCCAGCATCTGCCCGCAGTCCTTCGCAGGTCGTCATCCCTCCTAGAGGGCGTCCTACACTACGTTTGCAGAGTCGCGGTCTCCACTCAAAAAAAAAAACGTTTATCCCAGCGGTTGTCGGTTCTTCGTGAGATATGGCCGGCCCACTGCCACTTCAGCTTGCTAATTCTTAGAGCTATGTCGATCACTTAGGTTCTCTGTCGGATGTATTTCTTACGAACACAAGCATAACTTCTTACAATTTAGCTAGGTAGTAGTTAGGCAGAAGTAGTTAGGGTAGTAGTTAGGCAGAAGTAGTTAGGTTCTACGTACTTTGTTAGTGATGATTCTCAGATATGCTTGAGGATTCTTTATCGGGTGCATGGCGGCCGCATGAGAAAGCATTTCTAAATCAGTATTTGCACCGTAAACACACCACGTGCACTGGTACTGCATCAAACCGTGATCTCTCAAGTGTTTCACCAAGTCTGCCGGCGTGGGTGTCGTCACTTCACAGAGCTGTGGGCAATATTATTGATATAAATAAATAAGAAATAAAAATATATAAACAATGTTGGATAATTCACACAGCATCATCTAGCCCTAAGCAGAGCTTGTGTTATGGCTACTAGATGACTGATATACTTTTTATTATACATAGAATTAGATAACGACCAGAACACTCGGAACAAATATCTGCATACACACAATTGTCCCAAGGCGGGAATCGAACCCGCGCCAGTGTTCGTCGATATAAAGAACGCGTCATGTTATGAGACCTGAACGTTAAAGATGAGGCCATTTTATTGTTGAAAAATAATACATACGTGACACGGATGTGACTCTGCAGTAGCATGTTTTTGCTCTATATGCTCGCAATATTTTCCAGGAGTGTAGGTTCGGAATTTGCAAATGCCTGCCCCTGAAAGTTGATACACATCAAATTCTAGAAACAAATATAACCAAAAAGCTATAACAGTAAAAAAGTACTAGAGATAAATCCCTGGGATGAAAACAGGCTACTTGAGAAGCGCGTGCGAAGCCGCGGGCAGCAGTTAGTAAATACAAATATTTATTTTAATACATATCATATTAGAATCTCACCATGATTGCAGATGTAGTACGCCACAGCGGTTTCTCTAGGCAACATCCCAGTGGTATCAGCGGGAACGGGCCCCAAGACGGATGTGGTCCGAAGAACTGTCCCGGGTCTACCATGGGCCTTCATGATATGCGCGCCAACCAACTGATCCGCGGCTGCTCGGTAGAAGCAAAGCACGCATGAGAATTGACACCTTCCATGCGTCTTGAACACGTGCATTACGAGGTCAATGGCATTCCCCGCCGCATCGAAGTTGCAATACGCGCAATCCAAAGCTCCTTCCCCTCCCAATTGCTTATGAGCTGAAGCGTGAACCAACGCGTCCTCGGCAGAATCCGAAGTGAACGAACAGAAACGTCCAGCACACTTGAACACTCTGACTAATACTTCTTTCGCCATCATCGTATCCAATACTATACGATGCTTCCTAGACATGACCACAGCTTGAACCTCTTCGTATTGGAATGGTTTCACGGGCTGAGTTTCGATCACTTCAGCGGAAGCTGAGGGATAAACTGGGCTTATTTGTGGCATAACAGTTTGCCTGTCGCCGACGCTTAACACGTTTTCTATTACAGGGAAAGGACTCTGTCTATCTCCAGTGCTAGGAGGATCGACGTTTTTCGAAATCAAGTCAGAAAACCGTCGCACAGTGAGATAAGTACTCGGCGATTCTGTTCTTTCAATAGAGGATCTAACAGAGCTTCTGGAATTTTCGTTAGTATTTTCCACAATTTTCTCCATGATGGGGAAGTCATCCATATGCTTGTCCAGGAAATGCGTGAGACAGTCTTTGAAGCTGCATTGGACGCCTTGTAAAGTTACAATAACTTTGCACACCCAGCAATATCCATCCCACGTCTCGGAATGTTTGGTTTGTACGTGTTTTTTCAGAGATATTAGAAGTGTTGTTTTGAAGTGGTTTTGCTCTCCATTGACGCAACAAATGTATTCCTTTGAGCCGTTGTCCTTGTAATTCAGTTTGAAGTGTGGTAGTTCAAAAATATCCGAAGGAGCTCTAGGCGGTGGAGATTCATCTGTCTTGGAAGCGGTTTCGTGTTGTGGCTCTGTATCAATGGTTTTAGTTGGATCTAACTGAACGGTTTGATCCAGTTCAGATGTATCGTTAGGCGTCTCTTCTAAAGGCTCTGTTTCGTTGAAAGTATCATTAATGTCAGTAGTATCATCCAAGTGGGAATTATCATTCTGGTTATCGGTATCTAATTCGGTTTCGCTTTTAATAGAAGCTTCAATGTTTTGATCTTGATAATCAGCTTCGAATCTTAGTTTCGATTTAAGAGGCCCTGGTTTTGGCTTACGCTTTATTTCAGCAAGATCAGCTTCCATTTTTGGGTCCGGATCTTCTTTTTTGGGAATCGTTGAACTGATTTCGCTCATCATATCACTTCCAGAAATTTCGCTGCGATCATCGCTGCCGGTAACACTCACATTTGACCGGGAGCTTCTCAAAGTCCTAGGTTTATCTCCTAGGTCTGCGCAACTTTTTCTCAACATGGCTTTCATAGCTTTTTGGGACATCATGCCCAAATTGATAGTAAAGACTTCGGTCTGCTCATCGTTGTGTCGGACAATAACGTGAGTTTTGAGATTTTCAAGGGATATCTGTGTAAAATTACATTTGCCGCAGATATAGCCAATCAACTGGCCTTTAATTTCTTTCGGTGGAGGAGGTATATCTAGATTGAAGGGACACCTGGTGACGTTGACGCATTCGTAACACAAATGTTTGTATTCCCCAGTGTGCGTGCTTACGACATGCCAGAAGAAATTTTCCAATGCTACCTTGTTTTTAGTAAACTCTTTGAAGCAAAAACGGCAGATGTACTTATCTGACGGTATCTTGCTTATGGCCTGGAAATTAACCTGTTCACATTGCTCGATAGCCCTCTTAGCTGTTTTTGGATCCATGCGTGATAAAGGAACTTCAGTATGAGCGTGCTGCTTTTTGTAATGACTGACTATTTCTGTGCCGCTGTAATGACATAGTCGGCAATCGTAGGCGATAACTCCTCGTTCGAAGCAGTACATTTTGTCAGTAAAACAATTCAGGTCAGGAATAGAGAAAGGCTTTAGCCGTAGAAGCGGTTTAATTACAACTGCTGACGTGCTTGCATTATTTTGATCTTTTCTTTTCTTATGTTTTGGTTTGATGACGCCTGTTTGCCAGACGCATCGCTTTTTTTTCGGTTTCCTTTTGATATCAGCCAAAACTTCGCTACTCTCAGAACTACTAGATACAGCGGTATCACTTTCAGAATCTGAGCTGTAGGCGTCACTTTCTTTAGTGGTATTAGTATCAGCCATTGAATCTGTATCGAATTCATAGGGATCTGCTTCTTGTTTTTGCTTTGTCTTAGATTTTGGTCCCGGTTTGCTTATTTTAATTTTGTCTCCTTTAATTTCTTTATCACCATGCTTCTTACCAGATGCTTCGGTTTCTATTTTCGGCTTTGTTTTGGGACCGGGCTTTTTCCTTAACTTTTTAACAGATTCTTTAGCAGTTTCGAGGTCTTTAAATTTGTGAAGTACTGGCTCTTCTAGAGGCGGATTACTCGGTTCACTTTTTTTTTCAACCAATTTCGCCAAACGACACATTCGTATACCAGTTGCATTCATGACGTCATTGCAAATAAACATGTCTTTTAAATCATTCTGCAGCGTTTTTAACTCCCTATTGGCCGTTGCTTTTTTTATTTTCGGCTTTATTTCTTTAACTTTACTTTTATTTTTATACATAATATTTTGTTTCGCAAATTTACCTTTTTTGGTTTTTTTTTTCGGTCTTCCCTTCCCTTTGCTCTTTAAAGGTGAAGTTTTCAATGTTTTATCATGTATTTCATCATCTTGGGTTTCGATGGAGACATGTTCATCGATCATTTCATCATTTGTTTGATCATGGTGCTCAGGGTCATCATTATTTTCGGGTGTAATGTCTAGTGCTTTTCCTATAATAGCCTTTTCACTGTCTAGATCTGGAACTTCTATTTTTTCAGATTGGTCATCAACTTTTCTACTATCTAGATCATACACAACTTTATCAAGTTGATTCTCAAGTTTTTCAGTTACAGGTATATCTTTATTAACAACCTCATCTTTCCTTATAGTTTCTACGTCTTCTTGTATAACGTGTGATTCAGTTGTTTTAGATGACACTTTAATTGAATTTGAGTCACAATCTCTCTTTTGTTCATCATTATTTGCATCATCTTCGTCGGATACTATTTCACTTAACTTTTCAAGCTTTTTCTTTATCTTTTCTGTATCACCTGATGTCTCGCCTAGCATTGACAGAAATTCTTTAATTTTCGACTTATCTTGTAAAATTGAAAGCAAACTCCCAAATGACTCAATCGCAGACACTTCTTTACATGACGCAGGTTGTACAGTGATTTCTTTAGAATTTTCCTTGGTATCATTTAGTGTCGATGTTACATCGGAGCTAACTTCACTGTGTATTTCAATAGTGCTATCAGGTAAGCTTTCTTCTGGTTTACTGGATAAGTCATTACTTTGCACAATCGTACTATCAGGTGCCAAGTTCAATTTATTTTCATCTTGGACCATTTCATTTGAGTCACTACTTTGAAACTGTGTCGTCGAGACAGTTTCATCATTGCTGTTTAATTTTTCGTCACGACTTGACAGTTGTGTGACTGTTGTAGAAGTATTTTCCAATTGAGTAATACTAGAACCCTTGAAATCTTGTTTTTCATTATGAATGCTAGTGTCTTTTCGGGTTTGTTCCAATTTTTCTTCGTTGGAATAGTTTGAATCTTTCTGAATATATTCCGATATATCACATAGCGTATCTTCATTATTGTCCATTTCGACATTTAATTTCGGATCACTTATATCGTTATCTAAATTTTCTAATATGTCGTTTATGCCAATGCCTGCCACGATATTATCTGATACCATTTCTATATCATCTATTCCGAAACTTGAGTCACAACTTTCATCGTCTTCGAAAGTTTTCCTTAATATTTTTTCAGTAGAAGATACATCTGATTCCACTATTGTTTTTTGTTGTGTACGCTCATCAGATTCTTTATCCATTGTTAGATCTTCAAAATCATTTTGTTTAGTAGATACTTTACTTAATTTGGCTTTAGACTTATTAAGTTTTTCCATATTCATTATTTGATTATTTTCATGTTTAATTTCCTCTTCATCTGAATCTGAGTCATCAACGATTTGCCGGACTCGTCGTGTCTTTCTTAAGGTTTTCTCGGCACTAGTAGATGAATCTGATTTCTTACTCGATCTTGTTACTCTTACCTTAGATTCATCGTCTGAACTTATTACTTTTTGATTGACTCTATCTTTGAATTCTTTGTTTTTATCTTTGAATGAATCATGCTTTTTATTATTACACTTTTCTAATAAAACATTTTTCGCAGACTGCGTCTTAGCCCTCAAGAATATATCTGTTTCAGATTCTTCATCATCAGATTTTGTATTTTTCTTGGATATTTGTTTAAGTTGCTTATTAGAGAATGTTAAAATAGGTGTTTCTTTCTCAGGCTCTTTTAATTCTTCAACGGGAATTTTTGGACACTCTGGTTCTGGTTTCTTTATTTTTGGTATTTTATAGTTCTTAACACCAAACCCAGTACCCATTATAGTACCTTTAGCAATATTGTCATTCGAATACACTATACCAGAATGCCGCCTGTCAAATGAGAGGCTATTGTCTCTTTCCTTTTTATTCCTAGGATCATTAATCTCTTTGCGCATTCTTGGGTCTCTGTAATTTTTCCTGGGAGAGTATTGCAGCTTAGCATTTAGCTTGGCATCTTGAATTTCATCATTTTTTTTTTTGCCGGAGCGTGATTCACGCGTCTGTTTCTTTATAGAACCCGACTGATTCGGCATACTATAGTTATTTTTAGCCGAATTGGAGACATTGAAAGATTTATATTGAAACGATTTAAAATCCGCTTTAATCTCTGTTAAAGTTTTCGTATTTTTATCATTCTTTAATGATCTTCCTACGCTACTTGCTCTTTTTCTGCGATCTATAAATGTAGAATAACCAGCTGTCTCCTTATCAGGCAATGTAAGCTTAAATCGATCATCACGAACTAGCGATCTGCCAACACTCGTTGCACGCTGACGCCGAAAATCTATTGTGTAATCAAACATTTGAATTCCTTTGCCACTTTCAAGGAATTTCTGAAATGTTGCGTCGACACTGGTATCTATAGTAAAAGAGTGGCCTATTTGGGCTTTCATAGATAGTGAATTGTCATAATCAGTTCTGCCCACACTTCGGGCTCTTGATGAGCGATTCTGTTCTGGCATATTTTTACCAATACTTTCTCCTCGATTGCGACGAAAGTCTTCTTTATCATAGTGACGGTCGTGGTCTCTGGTGAACAGACGACTATTATCACGGTTTTTCCTGAACCTTGTTCTATCATACCGACTAGAAAGGTCACTAGCGAAGCTGTTATCGCTCCCGATACTTCGATCTTGTTCAAACTGTCGCTGGTCAGTGATGTTACTTTTCGAATAGCGAAAGGGATCGTTCGAGTATCTATCACGTATCCCGTGTTGCTCTCTATCGTAGTTCCGCGGCGAATCTTCGCCAAATTGTCGGCTATGAGATCTATACGACTTGCTTCTATTATAGCCACGATCATGCTGGTACCCACGGTCTCTGTCATCGTCGAGGGGGCGTGACTCATACTCAGATTGCTTTCTGTTAAATCTAGGATCTTTGTAGTCAGACCTACCGAAGGGATGGCTTGGAGTGGTAGGGCACTCAGATCGGCTAAAAGGATGGCTAGGTGTAGTAGGGCAATCAGATCTACCAAAAGGATGAATAGGTGTTAATGGACAATCAGATCTACCAAAGGGATGACTCGGTGTCATAGGTGCTTCGAGCCGTCCTGGAGTACCAGAACCATCTGACCTCCCGATGGCCGGACCTAGAGTTGATGGGAAGTCTTGTTTACTGTAACTATCCCTTCGGTCAATGAAATATTTGTCATTTCTGGGATTGTAACTTGGTGGGTCCCTTTGACCAGGAGAATCTTTAGGGTGATTCGTTTCCCAGCGTGGGTTTTTAATATCTCTTATGGACTTTATATTGTCATTTATATTTGTCTCCCAAAGAGGCCTTTCTTTTGTGGCAGAGAATTCTTTTTCTCGGTTTTCGCTCAATGAAAATGATGGTGCGTAAACATGTTTCTTCCTTGCTTCCTCAAAGTCCAATGAATGGTGCGTGGGAGTCATTTCATATGACCGAGCATTGGGTGTCCTTATTGGTGTCATACTAGGAGCATAGCTTGGTGTATAAACCGGCGTAACTCCTAAAAGGGGAATGTTAGGATACTGTGAAGGTCTAGGTGTTCCCTCCAGACTCGGAGGCTTATATGCATTAGGGCTCTCTATACTGGCTGGTTGACTAAAATCTCTTCTCAAGCGAGGATCAACCGGTGGCTTTTTGTTTCCATCAGTAACTAAATTCTTTGATTCGATAATTGGGGTACTTTTGGACGTACCAGCGATATTAGCTAAAGAAACAGCCAAAACAGGCGGCAATACTGGTTTTGGTGTGGCTAAGCTTCTCATATCTACATCTGCAGCTGATGAGGCAATAACACTTTTCATTGGAACAGTCGGTAACTCTATCGGAACTGGAATATCTAAATCATCATGAAAATTCTCTTGATCGGGTGACTTTGGAGCGAGGTTTGCGTAAATATCATCCGTTGATAACGTTTGATCATCGTCAAACAAATCATCGTCCGAAATATAATCGTCTTCGTCTTCTAACGAAAGCCTAGTTAAGTTGAATCTTTCACATTCTTTTTCAGTTAATTTTAAGCTTTGTTTTCTCATTTCCTCACGCTCAGCATTGCATCGTTTTTTCACAAATAAAGATTTGGCAACGGTTTCAGACTTTTTTTTATAGTTTTCAATAGAAATCCTTTTCTTGGTGATAGGAAAAAAGCTCGTTTCTATATTAGAACTTGTAGCTTTAGGTTTCAAGGACGAATTTTCTGTTCCCGTAGTTACCTTTGTAAGTATAGGTTTATGTAAAGCTGGGGTATCAGCTTCAGTCGATGCAATGGGGATTGTTTCACTGAGGATTTCGTTTTTAAGTGCTTGCAGTATGTCTATTTCAGACAATACATCCTTTTTAGCTTTTGGAGGTAGATGAGGTTCATTTAACAAGGGTATTTCTATATCATCAGTCTTGGTTTCATCAGATATTTTGTTTCCAGCAGTTGTGATAGATGTATCTGATTTTAGGCAATCATTCGAGGGCGCATCTTTACTATTGTCCAACTGTGTTTGACCAACATTTTTGGGTTGCGGAGTGTAAAAGTTCGCCAAATTTTTCGTTGGTTCGCTCAGTTTACTATCATTCTGAATTTTCACAGGTGATGCAAATACATCTGAAGGGGAGTAAGGGATCTTACTGGGAGTGATATCAGTTTTTGCTGAAGAATCCTTATTTTTGATAGGCGTTACAGACTTGACACTAGTCTCAGAAATGGCATAATTTTTTTCAGTCTGATATGCCTTGTTTTTAATGTCATCTTCAGAAACCTCAGGTTCAGATTTATTATTTTCAGTTTTATCTTTAGTGTTAGCAACTTTTGCGTCGGTCGAATTAGGTTTAATTGTTTTAATTTTGTCTTGTTTTCTATCAATTTCCGTTTGAGCTTTACTTTTATTAAATATAGCATCAGAATTATTTTCCTGCTCCAGACAACTTTCATTTTTCTTATGTGGAGACGGAGGTGTCTCTGAATCTAGACAAAGAAAATCTTTGTGTTCATTATGAAACACGCCTGTTTCAGCGAGATCCATTTCGGTTTTTGGTTCACCTTCACCTTCCTTTTCCGAATTTAGCACCAGACAAATCTGTATTTTTCGTTGTTGATTACTTTTTTCGTCTGTTTTTGATTGGCCATGTTGCTTATCTTTATCCAAAACAACTGCTAAACTGCCATATACGCTATCGATGACTTCACTTTCACTATCAGAGATTTCTCCTTCTTCGACTTCATGTTTCTTTTTCTTTTTTGGTTTACCTTTTTTGTTGTAAGATTTAAGTATTAATTCCGATATGTCATCGTTTTTTCCCGTTTGTTTCAGTTCACCCAATATTTGGGTTCTCAATTCTCGAAGAGTTGTAATATCTACATCGCCATCACTGCAGGTTATGATCCTAGATAAAATATCATCAGTGTTTAGTGAGTGTAATTTGTCTTCTGGCACTTTAAGGGTGATATTAAAATTTTCATGATTTTCGTTTTGCGAGGATCTGTCTTTGGATCTCATCGCTTTTTTCCTCTCTTTTTTGTGGTAGCTGGGTGATGTTATTCTGGAAGGTCTGGGGGAACGTCTGCTGAATAGTGGTGTTTCCATGGACGTTTCTTCATTACCTGACCAACACCGTTGGCGTTCAGGAGAGACCAACACTCGGGTGTAGCGTTTAGATTGACCTTTTGGTGACTTTGCTTCGTGCGATTTTCTGGGCGAATAGTTCACTGGCGACAAAGATGACTTGTTTGGGCGCCTTTGAAATAAAGCCGGTTCTTTGCTGCCCGGTTCGCAAATTTCTTCTCTTTCGCTCGCCCTAGCAATCTCTGGCAAAGTCTCGGTGTTCTGTGATTTGGTGAATGATTTGAGTTTGTTTCTCACTATCGATAAATCTGGATCTTCTGCGTCACGGGAATCAGTTTTTTCTATTCTTGCAAGCGGTATCGTGTCTCTCTAAAACAAGATTGATTTAACATTGTTATATTTTCGTTTTACCTTAAGTACAATAACACAAATTACTAACGGGTACTTACCGTGTGTTCTACTTTGGCGTATAAATTAAGCAGTACTTGCTCGCACTTTAGTAGATTATCCATTTTCATTCTAAAACAAAATAAACCAATTAAATTAACTTAGTTCTAAATTGTATATTGTTCAGCAGGCTTAGCTTTGATTATTAGAAGCAGTCATAAAAAGCAAGCTATTAGGAACAAACTAAGAGAGGAATATAAAATCTACAACGTGAAACACATTGTGACATGGAAAATAAAGCAAGAAAAAAACACCTTTTATTCTTATCCAAGAGTAGATCTCTCAGGGAACGGATCTTGTCCAGCTGGGCCTGCCTAGGGTTCGAAGACGACGAGTTACTCTCCAGGCGCTTGATCATACTCTCCAAGAAGGGGATATACTTCTTCATCTCCTGGAACTTGCGATCGTACTCGGACCCCATTGTGGCTAGAAAGAAAACTTGACGTTTAAAAAGGTTACACGCCTATGTTTATCTAACTAAAGCAAAACTACTAAAACTATAGGTATGGTGGAATGGATTAGTACCTATACAACTTTTGTGGAATCATGGGGTTTTGAATCGATCGTGACGTGTTTTTTAACTTAACTGAAAATTATGATTATATTACGCAGCACAATTGTGAATCAGAGTCCCCATGTGCCTAAATATATATTTGATATCTCAAGGTTCTAATTCTAACACAGCAGATGTGTTCTATAAGTATGTGTTTATGTAACACAGGCTAATATAACAAATCTGCTTTGATTGTGTTAATGTCTAGTGCCTTAAGTTGGACATAATAAAAGAAAAGTTTGTTCGTTTTTACTAGTGTACATACTGTGTAGTATATGACATGTGCGTCTGAAAATGCAAATAAATAATTGATCTACTATCTATCTACCTACATATTGTGCTACTATGAGTCAAATACTTTATTCAAATCAAATACATGGTAAAATAACGTATGGATGGTCAAAAACGGTGTTTCAGGTTTATAAAAAACTAGCATAGGCGTGTCGTCGCGTCGCCAAATTAATGGCTCATTGTTCGATGAATTATATTATGAAGAGTTCGTAGTATATATGACTGATTTTTAATTTTAATGTTTGTAGTAGGATTGAAACAAATTTTAATGGCTTTTGCGTTGTGACCAATTAGAAAACTTTTTTGCAGTAACGAATTGTTGCCTAAATCGTATTACTATTATTAAATACTTAGGTAGGTTAGTAATTAAGAATAAAAGTTATAGATACCTAATAAAAGACAATTACCTATTTTAGTGGTTACCAAACGTAGTCGTAATGTAAGTTTAAGCTAAAATGTTTGGTCTGCCGGTATACATTGTGTAAGCATAACGGAATTATAAGAAAACTCATTGTGAATGTCACTTTGACAAACGCTTTAAATTAAATTAAAAAAAAAACATTTTAGAAAATACACGAGTTTCAAGAAGACCATTAACACTTCGACTGCGATCTTTTTTTTTAACCTAAGCCATTCGTGCTGCCGCTCTACACAGCGGTTGTGTTGCGCCGTACATGCGTTTCGTTCGAAAAACATATTACTACGGCTGTGCTGAGTCACACAGATCTGTATTTTCTCAGCCGCTGCGCTAGTGTGGATTTACGCATATTAGTCACTTGTAGAAAACACATACGGTGTGATTTCAGCAAACGACGTGTTAAGAACCATTTGACCCATGATTGTCTAAGACGCTCATCATTTTATTTTGGGTAGATACTATCTGAAATTAACAGTTAATTGCTAATAATGGGCAGTTAAACAATAAGTTTGCTTTTTATTTTATTTTATTAAAACAATGTGTAAGCATTGAATGTTGGGTTTCTCCCCAAACCAAAATTTTAGTTACCTAGATTAAATCGCTCTCAGTGATAAGGCAGCCCATTGTTCGCCAAAAAAATTAACTTAAACAAATACAACAAAAAGTTAACTTGTAACAATACAACAGTAAAATTTACTTCTCGTTACAATTACAACGCATGAATAAACTGGAAGCTGGGATTATTAGCCTACTTCTTTTGGGCTTTATTTTAGAAAAAGAAAGGCGGTTAACAGAAAGCCACGCTGCTTAATGCGTGCGGACGCACCTACGCGCGTACTTGCGGGAGTGCACGTGCGGGCATATTACGAACTCACGCGCGTCGCGTTTTATGGATCCACGGGGCGGATCTCACTCATTTCATTCAAGCCCTTCCAAAATCACGCACGACACGGGACTTGGTGTGCCATACCTTGCGTCTCGCCAAAGGTTTCGCCCTTAGGCGATCAACACACTGCCAACAAGAGAAGGCAGAAACATGCACCCCGCGCGTAGGTGCGGGGCGAGACTCAAGGTATGGCACCCAGAATCAATATTTTTCTTTTTTTACCCAATGTAAATGTTGCTATACCTACTTAACTTACTAAGTGCCAAATAGAAGTCGCAAAATGCATTGCATTGCAATTTATCGCTTTTCAAATTTGAAGAAAGCGACCAGTGTCGCTATAGTATCGTGGTGGCACGGGCGTACTACATAGGTAACAAAAAGCCTGATTGGACACTTTTCTGCCAGTTTAAGGTAATGGAAAATAATTATAAGTTATCAAATTATTTTTATAACTCAAGACAATTTATAATTTTGATATTTTCACCAGAGCCTTATTCTGTGTTAGCTAGCAGGGTGTACCACGTGCAGGTTAGGTTGCCTTGAGAGATGTTGGGGTCCACCTTACACCCCTTTTGCTTACGACAACGGGGCGATCACATTCGGAAGCTTTGACAGATAATAAAAATTACGCGGCGTGACTTCTTTACATGAATTCAGCTTGGGATCTATATTTGGTGTAGCGGTGTTTCGCACCGCAGCTTCTCACCACAAATTCATTTTTACTAAAATAAGTAAGTCAATCATAATTAGGTCCTACGGTTAAAAATAAAGGTTGTCTAACTGAAAAATCAATTAGGGTTGAGTTTGTGTGCCATAAATCACTGACCATGCTATAACGGCTGAAGAATTACGCAAAATAAAAACGCTGTAGTAGGAAAACTAAATAACTAACACGAAAATGCAATGAAGTCAATTTCTCAACTATTTAGTTGCGAAATTGATTCATTGCATTTTCGTAAAGATTATTCAAGCTGCATCTTTCTGTCTTACTCTCTCAAGACGACATCTGTGGCGCGGTGGGCGAAGGTCCGCCTGTGACGTGCCTGTGACGTTAACCCGCGACCGGGTTCGATTCCCGCCTCAGTCGATAATTGTCTGTACCCTTTGCAACGACTAATGTCCAAAATACAAAACGATCTGCAGAGATTTGTTCAGTGTTCTGGTCGTTATCTATGTAATGAATTATGTATGTATCAGTCATTCATCTTGTCCAGCAATTTTTTTTTTTAATAAATTTCGCTTATAGCTTTTTGGACGCCAATGATCTTAATTAGCAAAGCAAAACTGAATACATAGGTATAATAACATTCATAACTAGACAAGTGAAAAATTTAGCGAAGGGCCGAAATTCGTTTTACATTCGGTTTGACCGTTGTATTTTTTTTAAATCAGAAACAAAAGAACCAAAATGTTGATTTGTAAGAATACATTAACATGGACGTATTTATTTTATTTGAATAAAATAAATACTCCGAAAGCCGAATCGGTTTTTAGTTCAAGTACATTACTCTACTCGCAAACAAATAGATAGATATATTTTATGAGTGTAGTGTAGAATCAGAAACAATGACAAGAGGCGGTCGACGAAAGACGACGGCGACGGAACCACAACACAACGGAACGGACGGACGCGTCCGCGCCGCGCCGCCGCCGCGCGCCGCCTCATGACGTCACAAGGCCCTCCCTCCCGCGTTCCATTTTTTTGTTTCATTTCATATCTCTAATTTATTTATAAGTGGGTTTACAGTTAGAACCAAAACGCTACTTAGAATAACAAAATACAGGCATAACTAAGTCAAATCTTGTATATATCATACATGTTACAAAACAATACATTCAAATATTAATCAATCTAAATGTCAATTTCGAATCAGTACAATATTTCAACATTGTTTTAATTGTTAATTAATAATTATTACAAAGTTTAAATACTAGGTTGTCTTTACTGCGCCTCAGCGAATAATACGTCAGATCAGGTCAGATCATACGAAGCTGACAAGTGAAGGAAGTGATCAAGTTTGTTTGTCAAACATGCAGCTTTCTAGTGTTGTGCCACACACTTACGAAATTATCGATAAAACGCAAGTAGGTACCTACCTTCGTAATGTAACCTGGTGTAGGTTACATTACGTAAGTAGGTACCTACCTAAATTCCTATTCATATCCATGCATGCAAGCAAAGTATAGATGCTTTCTTCCAACGATATTATTATTATAACTAGGTATGTTCGTAAAGAGATCGCGTGTCAGTGAAACTCCACGAGGCCTACTAGCCAAAAAATTCCATTTTTCGATTTTGTTACAAAAATGTACTTAGCAAATCGGTTTGTTTGTGCATATAGCCCTACAGAGCAAAAAGTGTTTAGTATTTTTGTAGTAGTACAGTAACACAATTATAACAGATATAGAAACTTCTTGCTGCAGATTGGTCGCTAATATCCTAACATAGCTCTTTTTTCTGTTCCTAACGCACATCTCCATTTGCAACTTGCTCTAGCTGCCCCCACAGCTCGGTGAATGCGTTACGAAAAAAATCTTCAAGCCAAATAATAGGCCGCTTTGTTTAAAAAAAAATACCTTAGGTTATTCGTTCGACCACACAGAAAAGAGCACGTGAACGCCGAGCGCCGCCGCCCCGCGCCGCGATCGCAATGATTCTTTTGTCAACTTCTAATGTCGTAGGATAGACGAAAACAAAATCTACAAAGTGGTGTCATAGACATGTCTTCATGAAATTTTATTTTAGTTTTATGATACCTAATCGATTTTTTGTACAGCACTAGGTATAGGTAAGTATCTTTGAAACTTCGTTTCAGTTAGGTAGGTACCTAAATATAATACAATTAAATACAATAAACATTACAACCTACCTGTAACAACCGGAATAAGTACCCGAATTGATGAGACAAGAGTCCGAAATCGATTTAGGCTCGGCTCAACCCAGTCGAAAACACCGGTTTCAACCGCCCCACGCGAATAAAGGTACCTAGGTAGTTATAGGTACATAGGTTTGAGTTCTTTCAAACAAATCAATGCACCTATACCTCCTCCCATAGACCAGACCGATACCCTGTGTAGGTGTTTTTATTTTATCGATAAGTAGATAGGGTATTTATAAATCATCACAACACTACAAAAGCATTTGATCAACACGGTATTGCACGGTAGGTAGGTGTAGTGTAGGTACCTATAGGTAGTGCGCAGCGATCATTCAGTCAGACTCGATCTCCAATTTCGTTCGATGTTGCTTAAACTTGCGTTTCACAGGCTGCCTATCAAAAACCTTTGTTAGGTACCTAGGTACATACCTTTGTCACTTGAGTCAATCCAATACACTTTATAGCGTCTGTGAAATGGCGCCTCTGATTCTAACTAACTGAGTCTGTCGGTGATCGATCGTTTGGATGATGTTCGGTTTTGGAAAACTCCACACAAATCACGGTTTCTTCTTATTTCTCGTTGATAAGTGTTATATATTTAAAACACCGTCGATGGCCACTCGTTTAATGCCATTGCCTAAGTAATAATATTGGCGAGCGAAATAAAGTAAAACATTTATAGCAAGCGAAGCACTCGGTGTGTCTCTGAGTTGAGAAGTTGAGAAATGAAAACAAAATGGCCGGTACAGAAGGCGGGCGACGCGAAGTTTTGTTGGGATGGCACGCGAGGCGCTGCGATCGACACATATTTTTCATAAGTAGAAATTCCATTTTTTATTTTCTGTTAGTACCTAAATTTAAGTCCATTTTATAATACCTAATTCGTTTGTTGTTTTATAAATTTAGTTTTATTGTAATGGTTTTGTAAGTACCTACCTATATGTCGCATGATGATGCCTATTTGTGATTTATTAAAAAGTGACACAGGAAACAAAATCTAACCTTAGTAGGTTAGCTACTTCCGGTAATTTTACTTACCATTCGTGGGAATTTAAAAAATAATCGAACGAATCTACATGAGAATGTGCTGAATAAAGCTTTCTAATTTACTATGAGTACTGTATTGCCACCTACACTACTTACGAATGTCCTTTCTAAGGACAATTAAATTATTTCCCACTTTACCTTACTTTCCAGTTCCAAAGCATTTTTTTAGTAGAACCCAAAATTCCGTTGTCCCAGCTTGTTCTTCATCCAGAGAAGCTTACGAGTAAAAATAACATTTCAGATCAAAAAATTGTCAGGTAAGGGACAATAAAGGTCTAATTGAAATACTTAAGACCTGTGATAAAGATGGAGAAATGTAGACCGACAGAATAGATAACTTCTTACGTAGTAGTAGGTATAGTTTAATTTGACTTCGATTAAACGCTTTAGTATTCATGTAGCAAATTATATGCAAATTATTGTATTTTTATGTTAGGTAGGTAGGTAATTATTTTTTTTAGATTACTTTCATCTAAGGCTTGCCCAATCCTATAGGTACCGGTGGTATAGGTATAGGTGGCAAAATAATCAATTTTGCCAACTAGGTGGGTCGTAGCTAACCTATCGATTACAAAATTTATGGCAAGCCATTGCTTGCCGTGCCGCATGCCGCCCCGTCGCGCGTCGTGTCGCTCGCGTCGTTGTCATCTGCGTTCTATAGAACGAATTATTATTAAATGTCGTCAAGTGAGATGACCTCTAAAGCGGTGGGTGAACCATTAGGTACCTGCCTACTACACTACCAAACAAAGAAATTCTGTGGGTCCCTTCCCATTATGGAGTTACGTAAGATTGGGTCCTTACTACAAGCTGTCAAAGGCTTGAAAACCTTAGATCTAATCAATACCTACCTATTGTTAAATAGAATATTGGTACCACAACCTACCTATGTAGGTAAACTTACTAGGCCCCAACAAAATACAATCTTATCTTTGCTTCCTTTCCAATCGCTGTTCGCGAGCTGCCGCCCGTCTCGTCGCTGTCGACTAGAACGCACGAATTCCATTTTCTTAGGACGCCATTATGCCTCATGCATGGCAAAATTATCGAAAGACTCGGAAACGGATAACAAAATTCACTGACCTGTTATGTCTAAATTACGGATATTGGTTAAAAACGTCTAGTCTGCCAACTATTTCACTGGATTGGAATTGCAATCTTGCATTATGCGTTAGATAATTTGGTGGAATAGTCTCGATCGAAGTGCGCAGTTGACTGGTGTGGTGTGTAGAGGCGTCGAACAAGGCCGGCGACCCGCTCCCCTCCCCAGGGGACCCTCCGGCCGGCGGAGCGGAGACCCGGTTTCATTCGATCGACGGACGAGCAGAGTGAAAGACACGCTGCACGTCGAATTCCTCCACGATGTCTACTTTTATTATTACAACGGCCGCTCGCCACACCACACGTCTCCGGAATTAACAATTGTTTATTTTTCACAGTGTCTTTTGTTTCTAAGTGGCCAGTACGTAAGTAGGTGGAGGTCGGCTGAAGGACTTAGTGCGATCTCCTTGGTCCGACTAGTTCAGTGTTTTTTACATCATCCTAGTGTCAAATTGGACTGACTGTCGGGCTGTCAGTAAACTACTCGTAAGTAAGCAAGTCGCGTGACTGGTGGATTCAGGCGGTTGTTTTTAGCAGATTCTATTTTTTTATAATTGCATAAAGAAAATAAATACGGATATGAGTCATCGC
The DNA here is from genome assembly GCA_943735965.1 of Eupithecia abbreviata. NCBI lineage: Eukaryota > Metazoa > Arthropoda > Insecta > Lepidoptera > Geometridae > Eupithecia > Eupithecia abbreviata. Next base: position 2,341,809 of record OX030995.1, read on the forward strand.
TGCATATGGCACAATAGGCTCGCTGTGCTAGGAATGTTAATCTGTTCCAAGAATGTCGAGTGATAAAATGTTTAGTCAAACAAAGTTAGTCCTCACAGAAAAAAAATGTCGATGCTGAGAATAAACTTGGAAGTCTAGGTTCGCTGTGCTAGGAATGTTAATCTGTTCCAAGAGTGTCGAGTGATAAAATGTTTAGTCAAACAAAGTTGGTCCTCAGAAAAAATTGTCGCTGCTGAGAATAAAGTTCGAAGTCTAGCTTTGCTTGTCCCGATCGAGATAGGTCCAGTCTCAGAGTACTTAATTATTCTAAGGGTCTAAGGGTCCAGTAAAGGTTCCGATGCTAATCAAAGTAACTTTGATCAGACTCCTAACTGTTAGGAGTCTCATAAAAGCATAGTTGCGCTAAACATTCTAAATCCTCATTCACATAACAGTCAAGGAAACAAATTATGGTCAATTTTATTTCACTCTGTTTTCGAAGGTCTTAGAATCTCATCGTCATCAGTCGTCATCAGACGCAACGAATCTTCCAAATTAATTGTTGAATAATATAAAAAGCTCTTTTTAACAATCTTTTGCCATCAAAAAAGGATAATTTCAGGTATTCGTCTGATTATTGACTGTTACGTCAGAAAAATCTCGACGGATATTCTAAGTCTCTCTATCCTGAGATCAATCACGGTCTAACTAAAGCCTGCCGATATTCACCATAAGAGATCCATTAAATCCTGCATCAAAGGGGACGACTGATTCGCTAAAACAGTAGCTAGGACCAATCGAGAGTTTCTTATTAATAAAAATCAATAAAATGTTATTAATAAAAAATTACCAATAAGTATTAAGATAAATAAGTGCCTTTTGGTTGGACAATATCCAAAATGTTATGTGAATTCTATTTTTACTTACCGGAGGAAGAATAGTTAACACCGTGTGTTATGGAACCTAACACATTCAAAGGATAAAGTAATAAAATCAACATATTACAAAATTCCTAGAAGAATGTGATAGGTACCCAACCCAGGGACGAGAAAAAAATCCTTTCTCGTCCTTGTAGGTACCTTTAACAATCATTTATAAAGAAATAATCAGTACTTAAGTACCTATACCAGTCAACTACGAGTAGTTCCCATAACATGAGCTCTACTTAGCTTGGGGATAGACGATGTTGTGAATTATTTATAAATTTTTTCCTATAATATTTATTTTTTATTATTTGTATTTCGCAACCAACCGTCACAGAAACAAGCGATCCTGCAGCTTGTCTAGGCTTTCCATGTTAGGGTAATTGTTGGCCTTAACGACATAAATTACCTTAACTACTGTCTTAATTACTCTTAACTGCTGACGGGAAAATATCTATCCAAGGAACAAACTGCAGTCATGCATTACACACATTTCTTTGACTGAATGCAATATTTCATAGACTGCCTCTTTTTAACACTTTGACTGCGGTTTTTTTTCGACGACTGCGGTCTTTTTTTTTTACCTAAAAAATTCGTGCTGCCACTCTACACAGCGGTTGTGTTGCGCCGCACATGCGTTTCGTTTGAAAAATATTACAGCTCTGCTGAGTCACAAAGATCTGTATTTTCTCAGCCGCTGCGCTAGTGTGGATTTACGCATATTAGTCACTTGTAGAAAACTCATACCGTGCGTTTTCAGCACTCAAAGTGTTAATTACTCTTAACTGCTGACGGGAAAATATCTATCCAAGGAACAAACTGCATGCTGTCATGGATTACACACATTTCTTTGACTGAATGCAATATTTCATAGACTGCCTCTTTTTAAGAATAGTGATGACCCGACGATGGCCCCCTCTAATGAGCGCTCCGGTATTTATAGAGGTCATCATCAGCCTATGTTATAGCTGGACAAAGGCCTCCATAGATCAATGAAATTAATTCGTCCATGACAGATCTTGCACGTTACGCAGGTTCAGGTAGTTACCTACCTAGTTATAAAAAAGAGTATTTATTTCAAGCATATGCTCATATCAGAAATTATACAACAAAACCTTAAAAACTAATAGGATTGCTGGGAAGGTGGCGTTTACAACAGATACCTGTGTGTACGGGCAGTCCACCCATCTATCATTGCAAGAACGGTATTAGTTATGATTTTAAAGTCATCATAAAATCAAGATAACCTTTTTTAGAGCTTATTAAAAGCCATTGTGTAAGTAGGTACGTATGCTTATTGCCTTGTATTAGGAGTCAAGAGCTGTAAAACTTAGTTTTAAAATGGATTCAAGTGATTCTAAAAACGTTATTACTTCACGAACTCCCCTTTTAGACGAGAAATAAGCATAATTGAAAGAAGCCGTTCAGGGATGGAATTCTTAAAATTTGCAATAGACATATTACGAACGCACCTACTGAGATCTACTAATATTTCGGTATATTATCGCGCCAACGAGCATTCAGTTTATTTCTGTATGCTCACAGCCACAGTTCCCTTGAATAGCTAGGTAGGTAACACGTATTGATTGTGGTATGTGCTACGTTGTGATAGGTATGGGATACCTACTGCGCAAGTCCATACGATAACTAACAGCGCGTTGGCCGTCCCTCCCGCCAACCGCGCCAACCAGTAGTGGAAAAATCTGTAACGAGGTGGACGTATCTTATTCTTCGCGATTTATTTAACTCTTTTTAACGATGTTTTTAGTACCTACATAATTTTCGTTGCAGCAATGTTTGAGTTGTGTACGAAGCAAAAGATGATTCTCATTAGTTTTTTGTAAGATTTTTAATGGATTTTATTATTTTTCCTAAGTTTGTTGTTTCAGACCAAGGCTGCTGCTGATATATGCTGATAATGTGTGGTTTTGATAAGACATGCAAGTTATGCGGTGGCACAGAATCATATGTTTCGAAAAACAGTTATTCCGTCAAAAGTAGTAGGGCGGATGGCATAAGACACGACTGCCTTTCACCAGAGAAGGTTAATTTAACACTTTGACTGCGAACTTTTTTCGACGAATGCGATCTTTTTTTTAACCTAAGCCATTCGTGCTGCCGCTCTACACAGCGGTTGTGTTGCGCCGCACATGCGTTTAGTTCGAAAATCATTACAGCTGTGCTGAGTCACATAGATCTGTATTTTCTCAGCCGCTGCGCTAGTGTGGATGTACACCGCACCGTATGTGTAGAAAACACATACGGTGTGATTTCAGCACTCGAAGTGTTAACACATGTACCTACAGATCTGGTTTAACGAAACAATTAGGAACAAATAGTTGATCAGGCACTTGATGCTATGTATTAAATATTGCGCAACGGGGACGATCAACGTTTAATTAACGTGGTAATTTATTTCCTGTTGGTGGAAATATTGTTAATAAACAATATCTTCATCAAACCAACAATATAAAATGTCGTCACGCGTAACTGACTTCTAAGCGATAAGGCCGCCCATTGTACTTGTAGTATGTAATGTTCTTTATCTGTTGTAGATACAATTAAGTATTTTTGTATTGTATTGTTTAATGTTAAATTGTAGGTAATATCAGTTTTACAAATAATCTCAAAATGCCAAAAATATGACATTCTGTGGGGCTACCATGCTTTTAACACAACGCGCGTTATTACGGTAATTTTAGTACGATTAACGCGTGTAAAGGCGCAATTTAAGAGTGTACCTTATGTAATTTTATAGTTAGAAATCGTTATGTATCTCAGAATCTGTGAAAGCTACCACCTTCATATTTAGGTAAATGATAATTCGAACTTTTATCTTGGATTCCGTCTTTTCGAAAACACGATTGGTGAAAATTTTCTCGATACTTTTATTTTTTGAAAAATACATGTTTTGCACTCATTTTGCTATTTATCTCAGGAACCACCTAATTTTTTTGTTGGATTTTTGTTCTGTCGAGAAACGTAGTAGAATTTCTTCGTTTTCGTCTTTTTAATTTTTAGATTAGTTGTGTAAATAACTTGTAATTAGGCATTAGGCAGTTTTGGCGCTTACGTCGATAAAAAATACGGAGCACGTCTATCGCTCTGTGCTTCTCACTCACAAGAAAATTATATCTTGTCATTCTGCTCTGAACTGAAGCGAAATTCGAATTTTGGCTGAGGTATGACACGCTCTTAACGCAAAAACACCCCGCGACCGCTAGGATGTCGCTAAGAGATGATGATGATGAATAGTGTGTCATTCAATATAGCATAAAACTAAAACTCGTAAAACTCGAGTAAACACCAAAGAGTTTACAGGTATTTTGAATATTTGTCTGGAATCATCCGGACAACAAGACATTAAATATCTCTCACATTAAAAACTCGTTTTTTTATTCCATTTAAAAAGTATTTAAAAAAATTTAGATTATTGGATGTTTTAGCAGGGTCAAACATCCAAAAATCAAAAATCATCTAAAAGAAATTATTTAATTAAAAATATGTTCTTTGTCCTCTATGGTACAATGCGTGCAATATGAAGATTAGTTTGTTTTATTTTCACACAATCAAAGTGAAAAGTAGTTTTTTACTCGAGCCAAACCCACTCATTATAACTTGTCTTGTCATTTGTCATCCACTCTCGCTACGCTCGGGAGTAAAACAAGCCTCGTAATGTAATGGGGTGGAGTGGTCTCTCGTAAAAAAATACACTTTGCTACGACTCCAACAGAACAAGGTAGGTAAGTAAAAGTTGATTTGACATGTTTTAAAAAACATAAAATCCCTAATAATGAAAATGGGCTTAAAACTTGGCTTTAAAAAAGAATCAAGTCGTTATGGTTTTCTCTTGGATACCATCTGGACCAAAATGGGACCACACGAATTGTTCCCTTCATGTAGAGTAGAGTCCTCGTCGATTCCTGTAACATCGATATCGGCCACGCCAGAATTCCCTCTACGCCGACGGACGACCTAGTTTATTTCGTGGTGTAGTACCTACAGTCGAAAGCGGCGCGGCGCGTAGAGAAACAGATACCCAACTCTGTCTATTGTAATATGTATCTAAGGCTAAGTAATAAGATATTTATTCCTGAAATATCATACCTATGTATGGTAACGCCCCTGCGGCGACTTTTATCGATTAAACATAACACCCGATCAAGTCGCATCACAATCTTAATAGATTTATAATAACTACTTTGTATTACATAGTGTATGTAGATATTTTACGTTTGCTTCTATACTACCTTTACTGATACTTAACACTTTGAGTGCTGAAATCACACGGTATGTGTTTTCTACAAGTGACTTATATGCGTAAATCCACACTAGCGCAGCGGCTGAGAAAATACAGATCTTTGTGACTCAGCACAGCCGTAATATTTTTCGAACGAAACGCATGTGCGGCGCAAAACAACCGCTGTGTAGAGCGGCAGCACGAATTTTTTAGGTTAAAAAAAAGATCGCAGCCGTCGAAAAAAAATCGCAGTCAAAGTGTTAACATACCCGAAGTTTTGTAACGCCTACCATTTTGGGATGAGCAAGAGTTCTTGCTGTATGATTGAATACCTAACTTTTACAGAAGACAGTCAATTGACCACGGATCCACATCTAGATCGAACTAAGATGAAAATGCGTTACAAATAAGTCTGTATTCGGCGTACGAAGGTCTGTCTGTGACGCAGAAGGTTGTGGGTTCGATTCCAAGTATTCGTTTCGGGTGTTCTGGGTATTTTCTATGTATGATATAAAAGATGTATTTTTGTAGGTTTTATATTGATTAGGTAGGTATTTTCGTTAGCTTGTACCCATAACACAAGCTCTGCTTAGCTAGGGGCTAGATGATGCTGTGCGGATTGTCCAGCATTATGTATTCATCTTAGTAGGTACAGTGGCGTTCATCGTTTGTTGTATGGGCGCCCCTTTAATATTAATTTTATTGTTTTTTAGTATTTGTTGTTATATCGGCAACAGAAATACATCATCTGTGAAAATTTCAACTCTCTTACTATAACGGTTCATGGTGAAATACTGCTTGGTGACAGACGGACGGACAGCGGAATCTTAGTAATAGGTTACGTACCCTTTGGGTACGGAACCCTTAATTTTTTTTAAAGTAAATATTATTAAACTTACCCAACCCAAGCAAAACTGCAATTCAATTTCAATGCAATTGATTTTCGCAATTTCCTCTCAGCTGATATCTTCTTTCTTTTGCACTTCAAACACTAGTGTTGATTTAATTGATATGAGACGGATTCGATTGATCAACGTCGCAATTTAGCGATTTAGCTGTTTTGACTAAACTCGTTCAGTGACCTATTTTAGCTCGTCAAGACAGAAATGCAATGTAATGTTTCCTCGGTAAATAATATCTACAAAACTGCTGAATCGCAGTACCGTGATTTTGTGACATTGACGACCCCTGTCGCGCGGTGGACAAAGGCCCGCCTGCGACGCAGGAGGTTACGGGTTCCATTCTCGCCTCGGGACAATATGAATTTGTTCCGGGTGTTCTGGTATAATAAAAATATCTATCTCTGTAATGTATTGTATTATGTACCTATATCAGTCATCTAGTACCCATAACACAAGCTCTGCTTAGCTTGGTGCTAGATGATGCCTTGCGGATTGTCCAGCATTATTTATTGTGATTACCGGCCGGGTGATTATGTAACCGCGACCGGTTTGCGACAGGCGTAAATTAAGCAATAAGTGCTGTCAAACGTAAATTTTGTATTAGCTTGACACCAGCTACAATGTCGAAACTGGCGTTTGACAGCACTGATTGTTTAATTTACGCCTGTTGCAAACCGGTCGCGAGTTACATTCACCATACGGGTGTTGTTCGTTGAAATTCCATTCGCAGAGCATGATACGTTACGCCGCCGCCGCCGTCTGCAAAATCCGGCTTGTTGCACATTTCTTTCCCCGGACTGACTGCACGAACACTCGTATGCTCGTATGTAACCTACGCAACGCTAGTCGATTCCTACCCACCACATTTTCGTTACCTATCTACCATAAGACCTACTTAACATTAATGTTATCCTGTTTTATCTCCTCTATTCTCCACAATCAGAATGAAACAAGATAAACTTTCGAATTTTCTTTAATTATCAATTTAAACTTTACAGGAGAGTTCATATTGTAAGTAGCGGCGGTCACAATCAAAAATGACACTTCTCTACAAGTAACTACGGACTGAAATCGCGACACATCTAATGCGGGCTCGCCTTAAGAAAATAATCACAAAATCATGATTGCTTTCAAATCTCAAAATTACTTCAAAATCTACTCGAATTTCGCGCACGTCATAAAACGACTGAGTACCAAATTGTTTAACAACAAATTAAAGGAAGACTTGTGAAGAAAAATTTAAGAGAAATCTAAAACTGTCGTTCAATTCGTTCTCATATTAAAAAAAAAACAAATCCCTAAGACCAAGATTATCTTTCCCAAATATTTGAACATTAAATATCAATTGCTGGGTTTATTGCAGTCAACACAACCTTTATAATGACTTTAGGATTAACTCCATATAATAATTGACTCTCTCACTATTCAATAAAATCATCGAAACAGCACTAATGTTTCCTTATCTATCTTTTACTTCGGAGGTATTTATGAACGAATCCCTATGTAGGCGGTACCAAATCCCTACCAAATTGAGTAGGGTTCATGTTATTAAATTTTGATTCACGATACAAGTCTAGCCGCTTGTCGAAACATTGAGACCGATGATCCTACAATAGCGAGAGTAATTCAGAGGTAAAAATCAAAAAATCATCAACCACCGAAATGTTTCAAACAGCGGAGACCCGTCGCGACTAACAGATAGACATAAAAAATGACAAATATCTCTTTATTTCTTTTACTTCACATTTCAACGAAAATCTTCCTCAAAGACGTAATAACAAAAATGCTTACAAACACAACCGTAGACATACATATACATATAACTCTCGCCGTTCACTCATACACGCACCACACTCTGCCGTCAACTGTACTAGTCTAAAGCGGGGGACACAACAACTAAAGCGAACAAAGTATATTCGCTTTAGTTGTTACCTTATTTCTTGCACCCTACGCTTCGTCGAACCGGTTCTAAAGAGCGAAGGGAGCCAGCCGACAGAGGGTAAAATAAAAAAGATAAGGATTTTTTCGATATGCCAAAATAAGGCGCTAAATATAATAACAACAAACGAATACATCAAAATTTGCCCACCGTCAGCTTCTACCTCGTCTCGTTTGCACTGGGCGAGTGGATTAGTCCAGTTGCTTGCTTCACAGGAAAGCTACGATCGCGAAGAACCTTGTTTACATGAACAGTGGTTTCAATCAATAAGAAAGACGACTAAAGCCGGTGCATAAAGACCACGTTACCCAAATATAATGAAATATGGTAAATCTACTGTTACATAAATTTAACACACTTGATAGGATTTAAGATAAACCGCTAAAACCAGAGCTGGCTTTTAAATGTACAGATTTTAAGTAATATTTGACATTTTATTTTCAACTGGCTTGCTGTTCGTCATACTTTAATAATGTCGCAGGAAATAACGGCAATCAGGCAAGCCTCTGTACGAAATGCAAGTCACCGGACAATCCAATCTCCTAGTGTAACAAGTTCACAATTCATAAGACCCAGATCACAAAAGTAACTAACAGACAACAGTCTAAAAATCTGCTTCTTTTTGTTACTATACATATTTGTGAACTTTAGCCGTTTCTCTGTCTTTTTCCACCTCGTGGGTAATACATCCATCACACTTTGTTGCCAATGCACAGAAGATCTAAGTCCAGAAAATTCATTACACGGTTTTGATCGTCAATTTTTCATTTGATTTTCTTTGTAACTGTTTTCGGAAGAACATATATCAGTTTCACCACATTTAATATTGTCAATACATTGCTTGTCTATTTTTTGTTGGTGTATACACATAAAATAAGCAATTGTTACAAAAAATTAACAAATAACACGGATAAACGTAATTTCTTGTCATTTCCGTTTTCAAACGAAGATTGTGTTATATTATCAATAAAAAGAAATGTGTAACTGATATGATTGACATGCAATTAGATTTTTTGTAAAAAAAAAGTTGTAAAACAGAAAGTAGCGCCATAATCGTTTTGTTCTAATGAAAAATGGGGAGACATATACCTATATATTTTTTTAAGGAGCCAAATTTTTAACAAGTTCGTTTCTCGTTTGAATCCATGGTAAAATTAATCGACATTTTCGATAACTTCAAGCCTCTTTCCAAATAAAATTGACAGATTCAACATTGCTCCAAAGACAACCTTATCGAGTACAATTTAAGTGTCTTTTTTGACAGTCGTTTTCGCATTTACATTGTCACATATCGACTCAAAACAATTGAAAACGAGTATAGACCTTTCGGCCGTCTGTCTGGACCGAACGTACGTACCCAGCATTATGCTACAAGCCTAAACTAAAATAAATACCAATAACAGCAATCGATCACAAAAATGCATCTGTTTTTACGTTTCAAAGGATTTTATGCACTTTTATGTTCAACTACCCTCTAAAACTATCTATACAACCGTCTCTTTCACACCTTGACATTTAATACATACATACAAGCACACTAACTCGGTCAGAATCGCCGCCCCGTCTTAAAAAGTATATCCAACGGCGGCCTAAAGTTAGCTTTGATCTAGTAACTTACTGCCTGCCACTGGTAGAGTGAAATAAATACTATATACAAATAGTCCGTTTCTGGAACCGACTGCGGACGCTATATATTTGTAACAGACAGTTAACAAGCTATGCTTTAAAAACTGGGACAAATATTACAAGAAATGAAATACCTAATCGTTTGACTGGGACATTCACAAGTAGAAATAAATAAAGTGTAGAAAAAGAGCAATTTGTTAACTAGCCTTTAAAATACCTACAAAAGAATACATTTTCAAAATCACCTCATCATGGAATAAGTTCTTTACTAATTTATTGGCCGCTATGCCGCCATTTTTTACATGTGACATTTTGATAGGCTAGCCCCAATGTAGCTGCGACAACGACATCTATGGAATGGGAAACATTCAACTGTTCGTTGCTATTGGTGACAGTGACAACCTTAACAGTTCACTGAAGAGTTAGTAAGACCGAAGCGATTAGAGCGCTACTCTTCAGTCAACAAGCAAAGTCAGAAATATTTTACACAGCCAATTCAAAACTGGAATGCGCTTCATATAGCATCTTTAAAAATAACCCGGATATCGCATAGAATAGGTAAACCTTTTGGAATATGTTTAGAAACCAGCTAATAACATTACTAGATCAAAGCCAACACCTACACAATGCAAGGGTACGTACTGGAGGGGTATATATAAAGGTTTTCGAGCGAACCGCGCTCAGTTGCGCACGATCGGCGCAGGCGAGTGGTGATGCCGCTCCAGGTCTTCGAGAGAGAGCGCATTGGGGACGTGCACGGACGGGAGCTTGCCGGCCGAAGCACGCGCGAGGAGTTCAGGGCTGAACCATCTAGCTAGCTGGTTGTCGCCGCCGCCGGCGCCCACGTTGCCCATCTCTGAAATCAGGTCTGATACTTGAGTTGTATGGACTGCTCGAGGGTTGGTTAGTTTCTATAGAATTGAATGGAAAAACTGTAATGTAATCATGTTCAAGCCGTGGCGTTCCATAAGCCTGCTTAGCCTTTGGGCTAGATGATGCTGTGTGAATTGTCCATTATCGAGCATTATTTATTTTATTGGATAGGATCGCTTCATTTTGTCTCTGTGCCTTAAGGTTACATTCGACCGATCAGCTACAGCATATCTCTGGTGGCAGTGGTACCGTAATGATTTATGACTTAAGGTTGGTATATGTATAATTACCATTCAGACTCCTTTGGTGGGACTGGGCCAGCAGTTGATGCAGCGTGGTGTTGCCAGGCATGCCTCGGCCCATGTTGTTCATGTTGTTAAACTGAAAGGTAAATGTTCACTCGGTCAAATTTAGTTCTGGATAAGCAGAAATTCATATTCATGCGGAATGATGATGAATTAACATTAGTTTCTTAAATAATAAATAGACCACGACAGTGTCGTCGAGTTTCGGATATAAATTTTAAGCAACATTTATTTATTTTTAATTAATTAATTAATTTATTCATATACATTGAATCTCGTATGTAATGTAAATGACAAGTAATGTAAATTGCGTTTAAAAAGACGCAGTAACAGAGTGAATCGGCGGTTTGTGTACAAATATTATACATATACTTTGGCTAGTGTATAGTACTAAATTTATTGAAGAAATTATCTTGAACTGACAAGTAATGTAAATTGCGTTTAAAAAGACGCAGTAACAGAGTGAATAGGCGGTTTGTTTACAATCATTATACATATACTTTGGCTAGTATATAGTACTGTGCTAGCTCAGATAACTAGCTCAGTGTCTAAGTTTTTTCTTTCTCTCATACATTTATTGTATTTAAGGAAATAAAGAGTTTTTGATTCTTGTTTACTTACATTATTCGGTGGTTGCTGTCTCTGCTGGTGCGGGAATGGACGAATGTTGTTGATCATTTGCTGCGAAAAATATAAACAATTTATATAGTAGAATAATCTTCATTACATAATATTTAATTCAATTATCTCATCATCACAATAATGTAGGCACATGTTACAGCCATAGTTATAAGAACGAACTTACATAATCTATGTATATACATATATATAAATTAATCCCTTTTTCCCTTGGTCACGGCATCACGCGTGAACGGCTGGACCAATTTCGCTAATTCTTTTTTTGTTGCGTTTGTTATTGTCAGGAGAAAGTTCTTATGAAAAAAATTAAGAAACTTGCGCGGAGAATTAGAAAATTTAAGAATACTTAACCACCATATTATTACTAATGTAACCATAGCGCTTTTACAATTCAAACTTTTTTGATGTAACCTTATGTCGTTTGACATAATATTGACAGAATGCTCAATATTCATAGTTAAGACAGGAAAACGTCTGTCGAGTCTGCGAGTTTAAAAATAAAAATAAAGCTATGTCGGCTCGATAAAAATAGAAACTTTCGTAAGTTCCCATTTGATGATAGACAAATTATGAAAATGGTTTGATATTTTCAACAGAGCCTAGTTCGTTATCGAGCGGGCCAGTACCACGCAAAGTTTAGGTTGTCTTAGGAGACGAGATGTTGGAGGCCCCCTTAAACCCCTAAGTCCCCATATTTTTCGAGTCGAAAAATTCGTATTTATGTTTACAGTGTCAATGAAAAACTTAATTATATCATTGAGTCTCCATTCGCTCACCTGTCAACAATTACGGAACTTGATATTCGTGCATGTGCCATACAGTAAATAAGATCGTGGACGGACCATAATAAACATACCTGTTGCTGCTGGTTCATGTAATGCTGCTGGTACTCAGCCTGAGACGGTGCGTAGCCCATAGCGGGGCCGCCGCCGCCTAGGTTACCCTGTAACAACAGACCCGTGTCAAATAACAGCGACAAATCAATATTGAGCTAAAGCAACACCTATGTGGGCTTGAAATACAGTGTCAGCCGACCAGAGAAAAAGCATCAGCTTCCCGCTATTAATATTAACACTTTGAGTGCTGAAAACGCACGGTATGAGTTTTCTACAAGTGACTAATATGCGTAAATCCACACTAGCGCAGCGCAACACAACCGCTGTGTAGAGCGGCAGCACGAATTTTTTAGGTAAAAAAAAAGATCGCAGTCGTCGAAAAAAAAACCGCAGTCAAAGTGTTAAGGTCTAGCGTGAAAACCAGCGCATGCTGCTTACATTATCTTTTACCGATTTCAAAAAAGGAGGTGGTTCTCAATTCGACTGTATTTTTATATATTATATTATTCTTTTATATATATTACGCATATTTTTGAGTCATATTTTTTATACAATGTGTTTAATTATGTCATGAATAAATTCTGTATTGTTAATTTTTGTACATAATTTGTTACTTGTATTATATTAACACTTTGAGTGCTGAAAACGCACGGTATGAGTTTTCTACAAGTGACTAATATGCGTAAATCCACACCAGCGCAGCGCAACACAACCGCTGTGTAGAGCGGCAGCACGAATTTTTTAGGTAAAAAAAAAAGATCGCAGTCGTCGAAAAAAAAACCGCAGTCAAAGTGTTAAGGTCGTGAAAACCAGCGCATGCTGCTTACATTATCTTTTACCGATTTCAAAAAAGGAGGTGGTTCTCAATTCGACTGTATTTTTATATATTATATTATTCTTTTATATATATTACGCATATTTTTGAGTCATATTTTTTATACAATGTGTTTAATTATGTCATGAATAAATTCTGTATTGTTAATTTTTGTACATAATTTGTTACTTGTATTATATTAACACTTTGAGTGCTGAAAACGCACGGTATGAGTTTTCTACAAGTGACTAATATGCGTAAATCCACACTAGCGCAGCGGCTGAGAAAATACAGATCTTTGTGACTCAGCAGAGCTGTAATATTTTTCAAACGAAACGCATTTGCGGCGCAACACAACCGCTGTGTAGAGTGGCAGCACGAATTTTTTAGGTAAAAAAAAGACCGCAGTCGTCGAAAAAAGACCGCAGTCAAAGTGTTAAATGTATCTCTCCAAACAAGAGTCGTTTTACCATAATCACTACGGTTGGTGGTCGAACTTATCTGTCGATTCTATGCTCGACCGTATGTTTTTTTTATATATTATGTTTCTCTTCAATAATGGACCTATTTTGAAAATTCTTTATTGTAAGTATAGAGAATAATCCCTAGGCCGCAAGGTGGTGGATGGTATTTGTCCCACTGTTTTTTCATAATAATCAATTTATATGACGACCTCTAGGGCGCGATGGGCGCAAGTTCCATCTCGCCTCGAGACAATTGTGTTCAATATACAGAAATTTGATCCGGGTGTTACAGATGTATAATAAAAAATGTCTACCTATGTAATGTATTGTATATCAGTCATTTAGCACCCATAACACAAGCTCTGTTTAGCTTGGGGCTAGATGATGCTGTGTGGATTGTTCAGCATTATTTATTTATTTATATATATCGCTCAATGTTTACCTCTTAATTGTACAAGTTTAGATCATCATTGTGTAGAAATAAGTTTGTATTTACCTTGACAATAGGGCGTCCGATCTGCGGCATCTTAGGCGGAGCGTTCCACTGCTGCTTTGGACTCGGCGCTTCGGCTTCCTTCTCCGCTGTCATCTTACGTAGCACCTGGAAAAAACAAATGTTAAGGTTAAACGAGTCGCTCATTCAAATTCAACATGTTTTATTTCTTTTGCCTTACAAAATAAGCACTTCGACAAGTCAAATTTTATAATATAAATTTATTATCAAATAAGATTATTCTAGGCGGAGATGGCGGGATGAGCTCGACTTATACAACAAAGAGTCGGCTCTCCTTGCTGAGGACCGAGATGAGTGGAAGAAGGGGAGGCCTTTGCTCTGCAGTGGGACACTCCGGGCTAATATAAAAAAAATATTATTTTACTATTCACTTAAATTTTTGGTCCGCAAGTTAAAATAAGTGAAAAATAAACCAGTAGTAAACTTATTATTCTCTTATGTGTCTAAATACATGGTTGTTTTACCTTTAAATCTAAATATAATGTGATTAGATATGTGTCAATATTCATGTTAAGCTACGCACAACATTGAATTACTAATGTATTATTAGTCGGTGCGAAACTGAGCGACATCTGGCCAAGCATTAACATCATTAAATAAACAAATAATGCGGTAAGCAGAGCTTGTGTTATGGGTACTAGATAACTGATATACAATAAATATCTATCTATGTAATGTATTGTATTATGTATATCAGTTATCTAGTACTCATAACACAAGCTCTGCTTACCATGGGGCTAGATAATGATGTGTGAATTGTGTCCAGCATTATTGATTTATTTATTTATGCATAATACAATACATTAAATAGATAGATATTTTTTATTATACATAGAAAACGACCAGAACACCCGGAACAAATATCTGCAGATCGTACACACAATTGTTCCGAGGCGGGAATCGAACCCGCAACCTCCTGCGTCGCAGGCGGACCTTCGTCCGCCGCGCCACATCGGTCGTCTAAATCTAAAATCATTGATGTAGTAGAAAGCCTTCTTGATAAGATTTTGTCTTTTGTTATGTTTAAATTTACGAATTAACTATCAGTGACTAAAATCGCCTGCTATTAACTCCGTTCTTGTTTTAATATAAACTTAATAATAATGCTTGGCCAGATGAAGATGATGACAAATTAATAAAATGTCACATAAAATTAAATAGAATAATGAAACTTTGGGAAATTAAAAAAATAAAACATTTAAACTCACCGAGGTTGGCGTGAAGGAGATGGGCGTCGACTGTTTCGGCTGATGCATGTTCTCAGCGCGACGCCGGTTGAAGTTCTCGCGCTGCTCCTCCAGCTTCTTCTTGAGGAGGGCGCTCTGCATTATGGACTGAGTGTGCACGGCTAATTCACGCGGCGACGGAATACGGGGCGGCACGCCTACGGAGAACGTTTCAACGTATTAGTTTAATTATTATTACATAGGTTAGCTTCGTTTACAGTCACTAAATACGACACAGAGACACTACTGTAGAACGAGCGATCACAGCAACAAATAAGGCTGAAGCCAAACGAGCGTAAATTTTTGAGTTGTCATGTTGTTGTTTATTGTATGTCCCAATTAAATATTATTCTGTAAAACAAGCCAGTCTACTTTATGTCCTTATACAGCTGCATTAAATGATCTAGACATGTATTTTTATTTCAATTCAATCTAACTAATTTATTATTATTTTACTGTGATAAATATCTTATCTATGAATGTTATATCAAATTTTTATGAATTAAGAAGGCTGAAGAAGGATGTATGTCTGCTTTTTCTAAAACAATCCCTTATGGTGTTTCCTATGTCAAAATTAATGTGTGTTTTATAATAAAATTGATATATTATTTTTATGTACAACTGACCGACATCAAGTGTAACATGTGTACCTACGGTGGAACTGAATAAATGAAATGAAATGAAAAAGGATACCTGGCAGAGATCGCTCATAGCGATAAGGTTGCCCATTGTACAACATATTCTGTATTTGTTTTTTTTCCTGTCTATCAGTTTTTATTTGGTGTGAAATACAGAGTAATTGTATTACAATACAATATTATGTTGTACATATTGTTGTCAGTCGCGTAATTTCGGCTGCATTTGGTTTCATACAAAAGTCCTGTTTGATTCACACGGCGACGCAAAATGAGTTATTTGCTGACTCAAACGCATATTTCCAAACGAATTGTGTTCGCGGAGGTGAGGGTAGCGAGGAATGCGTCAGTCAGGTACAGATTGTGTGAGAGTAGACACGAATAAAGCAACTGAATAAATTGCACCCGTCTGGCAGCCCAACAGATTTTCTGCTGGGCAGAAATTATAGGACCGACAATACGCGACTCACTAATCAAAACTTTACGCTCACTTGGCCTCTCCCTTAGGTTTATTTTGAGACACTAAATACGTTACAGAGACACTACTGGTAAAACAATGACAGTAACAAGTGAAGCATATCGCTACAGCGCAGCATAAAAAATACAATCAAATATAGGCTTTAACTCATTAACATTTAGATGAATTTCATATTGACGGCATCTGATGACAGACAGCTTGTACTTGTTTAAAGCTTGTGGGACGCCATTTTGTCACTCTAAAATGTGTCTAATGATAACTAGTTGAAGGCCATATCTGAATGTATTATTTGTGCTGTGTGGTACGAGTAGGTATTGGATGCAGAGAGACGCGCAGAGCTTAAGGCTAAAGACTTGAAAGGGCAACTGCCGTGGATCCAATGAAGAATTTTTAATAAAACTCCATTCTTTTGGATGTTACTTACGTAATATTGATTTTTCTCGTATAAAGTGTCAAAAGAAGAAAGTTCGAAAGTTACCTGAACTCAAGTTCAAAATCAAATTCAAAATAAGCACTATATTTGACTTGTTAACTTAAATTTTATACCATAAATTATTATCAAATAAGAAATATGGTGTTTTTGATTTTCTGTTCACTTTAATTTTTTGTACACAAGTGGAAGAAGCGAAAAAGAAACCACTAGTACTTTTTTTGCCAATTTCGTAGTAGAAGATAATAAAATGGCAGACTTTGCTCTTCTCGGGATCTCAATTCGGATTCTATTTTCTAGCACTCAAGTCGTAATTTAGTATGCTTTACCTGTGTGGTGAACGGTCAGATTTGGACTGGTGGCCATTATTGGAGACACACAGAACGCTGCGTCCGAATACAAATAATCTAGTTAGGAAACTTCATTTTTACTCCAAAAAGTCTAGAACATTGTTATTCACGGCAACTCTAAATATTACACACAGCGCCATCTAGTCTCGACCCAGCGGGGCTACCACGCTATGTAACGTATAACGTAACGCGTGTTATTATGCTATTTTTAACGCGAGTAACGCGTGTTAAGGTGCTTTTTATCATCTTAACACGCGTTAAAATTAGCATAATAACATTGACTGCGATTTTTTTTCGACGACTGCGATCTTTTTTTTAACCTAAAAAATTCGTGCTGCCGCTCTACACAGCGGTTGTGTTGCGCCGCACATACGTTTCGTTCGAAAAATATTACGGCTGTGCTGAGTCACAAAGATCTGTATTTTCTCAGCCGCTGCGCTAGTGTGGATTTACGCATATTAGTCACTTGTAGAAAACACATACCGTGTGATTTCAGCACTCAAAGTGTTAAATAGCATGGTAACCCCGCAGATCAGAAAGTAAGCAGAGCAGAAGTGTGAACTCAATAGACCCTGATATAGCCGTGTATGTGCAGTATGCGCACGCTGAATGGTATATAATTATGTCCATAAAAAACCCACTATGATGTCTTAAGAAATAGTAAATGGAGTTGGACCCACCTTGATGCGGCAGCGGGGACAGTCTCAGGGGCTGGTGGTGCGGGGGCACCACGAGGTGCGGGGGTGCGCCGCCCATGGGCAGCGGCGAGCTGGCACCCTGCATCTGTTAAATAAAGCAAAGATATCCTTCAGATGTGCTCGGACAAACGGAACAACTTATTGTTTCATAGAACCGCAAAGATAGTATGAAATTTTTATGTTATCTTAAAAAAAACGGATCTGCAAAGATTTGCTCTTGACTTAAAGGCTGTAGGTGTGGGCGGTGGCAGCGATGACAACATTATTCCCATGGAATAAGGTTCTAATCAGAATTCTGGAATATGCGACTTTTAATTTCTGATTTGACCCTTATTCTATGGAAATGATGTCGTCATCGCTGCCCCTGCCCACCCCACCCACGGAGTCGCAGCTGACGGTCACGAGTATTCATAATATGAATCCCTAATGAATTTTACGAATTTTCTCTCAGGAGGAAATAATTGACCAAATCTGTACCTAGCTCCCGGACCAACGTAGGTATGTATTTGTTGGATTAATGTGTGAAAGCGATACAATACCTGTCGTTGATGATGATGCTGCTGCATGCGTAGAATGGTGAGCAGCATCTCGCGGTGGCGGCTCTGCAGGCCGGGGTTGCCGAGCTGTTGCATCAGGTGGGTCGCAGTTATCTCGCCGCTTTTCAGGCCTGCGAGAATAATACACGTTTTATTTAGAGCTTCATATTTTTTAGGGAAACCATCAGCACATTATACTCAAATGGGTAATACGATATACATTTTCAGGCCATTTACAGGTATCTACTGATAGTTACATTGTAGTAATATTACATAGATATCAAAATATGCAACTAACTAATCTATAATATAAAAATGAATCGCTGAATGTATTGCTAAGCTCAAATCTCGAGAGCAGCTGAACCGATTTCGGTAATCCGTTTTTTAGAATATTCCTTGAAGTACGAGGGTGGTTCTTACGGAGAGAAAAAAGAGATTTTTTTTTTAAATTGCCTGAAACAAATGACCACACTGGCGAAGCCGGGACGGGCCGCTAGTAAACTATAAATCTCAACCAATCTCATTATGCTGGAGCAAATAAATGAATCTTTATCTTTAGAATCCTTCTAGAACCTACCGTGTAAAATAGCCTGAGCCTCGGGTCGCTGCAGTAGCTCCCTGTCAGCTCCCAGATGAGCGTTCAGCTGCTCCGTTTGTTGCTGTCGCTGTGGAAACAAAGATTTTTAATTTCATGAATAATTGTCAAACACATCCTTTGTAAAAAGGCTACAAAATATCGGATATACCTCTGGGCAGCCTCTTCTTTCTTTGTATTTTGCATCTATGTTCATCACACACATGGATGTATGTTATCATGTCGTCATCCCACCTGGTCGGAAGGCGTCCTAAACTACGTACGTACTGAGTCGGGGTCTGCACTCACACGTTTGCCTGGTCAACTGGTCTAAGCACCAACCAGAGGGCATGAGTCGGGCCCCCGAGGACTTGAATGGTTCAGCCCCCAAAATAAGTGTAATAATAAGTTACCTGTTGTACATGTAAAAGTTTGTAGACTAGATCCGGAGGGATGACAGGCGGTTGCTGTGGCTGCTGGACTTTTGGTTGCTGATGCTGCTGTTGCTCCATACTCTTGTTCAGCATCTGGCGGTGAGCAATAGATTGTATTAATGTGAGACTCAATGCGGTTTCAAAGGGCTAATTATATCTTTATCTATTTATTATAGTATAATCTGTATCTATAAATTTTTTATACATATTACAACTTTGTAATGCATGATTATAAGATTTTGCACTTGGTAGAAGTTTGTTATCTTCGGAAAATCGATTATTATTCCACAAAAAGGCTACACTACACTATTTATCACTTAGATCTATACTATGCTTGGTTTAACTTTGGGTAAAAAGTAATAAATAAAACCATTAAGTAAACCGTCTTCAGCCATGATGCCTGTAGTGGCTTTCATTGTTAGCTAATCACATTGGATTATTGACGATTGTCCATCAAAAAGTATGTAACGTTTCCGTACGGATGTATCACACACATGAAACACAACAGGTAATGTATGTATCTTTTCCCTGCTGTGTGTGAAGCCCTTAACAGTAAGTACAGTAGTAGCCATCGGGGTCACCAATAGAATGAAGGCAAAGATACATTACATTACCTGTTGTGTGTGTGATACATTAGGTTAATTTAAAGCTATACATCCCTGGAAGTAATGTACATTATAGCTGCTGTGTGTGAACTGCTTTAACACTTTGACTGCTGAAATCACTCGGTATGTGTTTTCTACAAGTGACTAATATGCGTAAATCCACACTAGCGCAGCGGCTGAGAAAATACAGATCTTTGTGACTCAGCACAGCCGTAATATTTTTCGAACGAAACGCATGTGCGGTGCAACACAACCGCTGTGTAGAGCGGCAGCACGAATTTTTTAGGTTAAAAAAAAGATCGCAGTCGTCGAAAATAAATCGCAGTCAAAGTGTTAAGGATGAGATGGGTTACCTGGAGCAATGACATGGGCTGGTGGGGCTGCGGTTGCGGATGCGGCTGCGGACGGGCCGCCTCAGCCGGGACCGCGTGCCCGCCCGACACTTGAGCCAACTGTGAACAATGAATAAATAAATAAATAATGCTGGACAACTCACACAGAATCATCTAGCCCTTAGGGTCGGTACATATCTGACGGAAATGCGTCGTGTATTATCGGTCACGTAACGCCAGAACAGACAAATATCTAATAAAACATTCAATCAACATTTAGACCGCCAATTGTATCTTGTTTCTTAAGAGGCCTCCGGAGGGACAAATTCTTCATACAAACGTAATGATTAAAAATCCAAATGACCAAAATGATTTCCAATTCAAGCATATTTCCACTATAATATTGTATTATTTTTATTTAAATAGTAATTATCTAGGTTCCTAAATAGCTTTTTTTTTTTTCAAAATACTTGCCTAAAATTAAATGAAAGCCAATCGCATTTTGCACATTTTTATGCGAAAATGGACAAGTTTTCTTGCTATTTGTTTCGTATTAAAAACATCAAATCTTACGTGTTATTCATTAAGGAATGCGCATGGGGCGCGGCGCAAGGGTTAAACAGGGACAGCGATATTCGGAGCGATTTTTGCAAGCGAGGGTCGCCGGGCCCTTAAGTTAATATTTTACATTGTTATATGTATATGTAAAAAAATCAGACAATAATGTATTATCTATCTTTCACACTAAACCGATGATGCATTATTGCGTCGACCGTACAGCAGCGTCTGTTCCGTTTCCGTCAACGCATTTTCGGCCGACATCACGTATCGCGTCACGTGTATTTTAATCACTGCATTCAGACTAGGCGTAATATTGGCGGATATCTTTTGTGTACAGGCCGTTCGATCTGACTAGACGCTTAGTGTGACAGGTTTGATTCGACCGAATAGACACGACCGGCAGGCTGATTATGTAAAAGCAACAGCAACAGCGACGCGACCGCGACCGCAATTTGTAGCAAGCAATTTTTAGTTCACCGATTGTCCGGCAGAGGGAAACCTAGTGGTCGATTGCTGGGTGACGTAGTACCTGGTGTCATCTAATACAAAATTGGCTTTTGACAGCACTGATTGCTTAATTTTCGCCTGTCGCAAACCGGTCGCAGTTACATAATCAGGGGGCGGGGTGATAAGCTCGACGCATTATCCGTCAGATATGTACCGATCCTTTACCATGGCAAAGGACTGACATATCACAAAATGAAATTTAAAAAAAATCAAGTAATCGATGACCTTTTAGTTTTTCCTCACATATTTTAGCACGTAATGACGCAATTTCTACTGCACGTTGTATTAAATACGTAGTTGTATAGATAGAGATAGAGAAACTTTTATTGGACTAAGCACAGTTACAGCACAGAACGAATAAGTATAGAATTATATAAAATAAAAATCATTATTATAATACTTAAAATTAGGAGGTATACACCTGACCTACCCCACCCACCACAGGTGAGTGAGTAGAAGGTGCATTTTAACTACAGAGCTACTGGTACAACAAAGAAATAATGATTCAGTAACTAAATATACCTAGTTCAGTAGGCTACTAGTGTGGGTAGGCTCTATGCTGCAACAGTGCAGACCAAAGGGTTCCTCCTCAGCTTAATGCTACCTCACACTAATGTAAGGCAGCGCTGATTTTCAGGAGAAACCGTTTGAGGTGACCTCACAACCGAATTCTGGTATTTTGTTAAGCGGAATCCTCATATGTATTCGGTAATATAAACCGACGTTAAGGATCCATCCCTAGGTTGCCTGGGAGAAATTGCTGTCAGTGAGAAGGCCGCCTATTGTACTTTTAATGTGTAATATTTAGATATAAGGTGTTAATTTATAGTTTTAAGTGCAATAAAGTGTTAATTCATTAAGTGTTCTAAAATGTTTTTACTTGGTCATCACTCCCGACCAACTATTTGGACACGGAATAAGCAACTTTCGAAGCCGGTGTACTATAATATTTGATTTATCAACGAAGAAATAACCGCTTACAATTTTCTTAACTTATATTTTGTTTTTATAGTCTTGTTTTGTCTTTTATTTTTTGTTATAGATTATAAATAAATAATGCTGGACAATTCACACATCATTATCTAGCCCCATGGTAAGCAGAGCTTGTGTTATGGGTACTAGATAACTGATATACATAATACAATACATTACATAGATAGATATTTTTTTATTATACATAGAAAAAGACCAGAACACCCGGAACAAATATCTGCAGATCGTACACACAATTGTTCCGAGGCGGGAATCGAACCCGCAACCTCCTGCGTCGCAGGCGGACTTTCGCCCACCGCGCCACATCGGTCGTCAAATTTTGATTGTCTTGTGTTATCTTCCGTGACGTCACCAAACGGCTCTATCGGAAGACCAGCGTTGGTTGTAACATGCTTTCAACTAACTCATGCTGAGAGTCACAAAACGTTCTCTCCGTTTTGCGACTCGATTACAAAAATCTGTTGTCCTTTTTTTTAATCATATTTGTTTTATTATTTTGTGTATTGAATTACAAATAAAGACTATTCTTATTAAATAATAAATGAGTACTCACGAGTCGTTTGAAAGCAGTGAGATCATGGTCAGGTACTGTCTGCTGGGACTGCTGCGGCCTCAGTCGAGACTCCAGCTCTTCAAGACTGTGGACTTTGCCGGCGGCGTTGGCTTCTGAAAATTAAAAGATAATATTATAGTTATAAATAATAAATAATGCTGGACAATTCACACAGCATTATCTAGCCCCATGGTAAGCGGAGCTTATGTTATGGGATGTTACTAGATAACTGATATACATAATACGATATATTACATAGATAGATATTTTTTGTTATACATAGAAAACGACCAGAACACCCTGAACAAATATCTACAGATCGTACACACAATTGATCCGAGACGGGAATCGAACCCGCAACCTCCTGCGTCGCAGGCGGACCTTCGCCCACCGCGCCACATCGGTCGTCAAGTTAGTTATATGAATATTACCCAAAGTTATCTATTATTTGTTTTTTAGTATTCTTGTTATGTTCATATTTAGATTACCTGTGGTACACCCCCTGCCTTTTCTTAAATTCATATAATTATTTCCCTCCAAAGGTTGCCTAGAAGAGATCGCTTCTAAACGATAAGGACGCCCATTGTACTTGTCGCATATAATGTATTTTTGTAATGATTTGATTATGGTGCACAATAAATAATTTTTGCATTTGTATCTAGCCTCTTAACTTTAAAAGTAATGAAGTTTTTGCTATTGACAATACAATACAATAAAATACAAAAATACATACTTTATTGTACACCAGATACAGATAATTACAAGACATTACATTCGACGGGTACAATGGGCGGTTCCGGGCGACTTGAGCAGATAGTCGTATGTCTAGGTTAGTGGTAAGGTCCGTACCGTGTGGTCTAGGCTCGTTGGCGCGCAGCAATTGGTCCATCAGTGAAGGGGGTTGCGGTCTGGCGGGGGAGATAGGGGCAAACACGTGCTGTTGCTCGTTGGTAGGAGGCTCCAGACGAGTTGAGTTACTAGTCATATGTATATGTTAGTCGATAGGTTCATACCGTGTGGTCTAGGCTCGTTGGCGCGCAGCAATAGGTCCATCAGTGAAGGGGGTTGAGGTCTGGCGGGGGAGATAGGGGCGAAGACGTGCTGTTGCTCGTTAGTAGGCGGCTCCAGACGAGTAGAGTTGTCCAGGTCTGAAGGGAAGTAAAACCGATTAGCGGGTCCTGATCAACACACATACCTTCACAGTTTAAATAAATAAATAATGCTGGACAATCCACACAGTATCATCTAGTTCAAAGCTAAGCAGAGCTTGTGTTAGTTAGGGGAACTAGATGACTAATATACATAGTACAATATATTACATAGATATTTTTTTATTGTACATAGAAAACGACCAGAACACCCGGAAAAAGTTCTGCAGATCGTACACACAATTGTACCTAGGCGGGAATCGAACCCGCAACCTCCTGCGTCGCAGGCAGACCTTTGCCTACCGCGCCTTAGATTTGCATGCACCGCTTAGCTACCGCCCGGCGGTGTATATGTAGTCTTTCATATAAATTCGTATGATACAACCCGCACGCCTTCGCCTCTGGCTTGGCCACGGTTTCTGTGTGCGGCAGCTTTAAAAGAGGAGGTTTCTTACCATCAACCATGTTGTGCAGTATGCGTTCATAATGCTGGTCGTTGGTAGGGCTCTCGCGACGGAACCACTGGCTGAAGCGACTCGAACCTTCCTCGCCGCCGCCATTCTAACAACACAGTTTATTATTACTTAAACACAGATCATTTACTTCTATAACAATTGAAGAATAATGAAATTGTGCCGTCAGACTGCCATACTTTATACAAATTTAATATTTTTAAACTTATCTGAACACATAATTATGAATACTATAACGGGTATTATGAATACTAATCTTTATAAGAACTAAACAAACGGGTAATTCAAATAGTCTGATTCTAATTCTCAGGCAGTCTTCTTCTTATTTACGCGACAAATCCATTGACGTTATCTAGAATTAAGTTAAATTGAGCAGAACCTATTATTTAAGGCAATCAAATAAAACAATAGGGTATCTATCTATCTACCTAACTGAGTACCGATTATTCTTTCGTGTCTAATTTGTCAATTGAATAAATTTTGCTACATAAGAACAAAAAGGGTCTCATAAGAAAATTGGATGAACAAAATAAAGGTGTGGTCTCACCGTGAGCACGTCAGGAATAGCGTCCAGCTTGAGGAAGTCGTCCAGGTTGAATTCATGGTCGTTGCTCTGTTGCGGCTCCTCGGTCTTCGAGTCCACTCCAGAGTCCTTGTCCTGGGTGTAAACAAGATTAACTTTATTTAAAACAATATAAGTGAATGTGTATATAATATATGATCTGAACTCATAATTATACGTTTTAATAAAACGGGTACTTATCGAGTTTATTTACCTAATTTTCGTTGTCACGGGATGACCACGACAGTGTGTAAGCCTGATGAGAAGTCAGCAATAGAAGGTTAAAACATTTACTGCCCAGCCTCGGCGGTGCGACCCGATTACTCCGTCAATTAAGGACCAATTTGAAATATTCTTTCGCTATTCTATCATGTGGTCCCAAAAAAAAAATATTCCTGAGGGATCGATATTTGCCACAGCTGGAAATACATAGATCTCCACAATGAACGATTTAGCTCTGCTCGCATTCAGCTATTTCCCACGTTGTCTAACATTCAGCAGATGGCCTATCCAATCCACCTCGTGGGGAGTCTACCCACACTGTGCCTACCGGTGTGGTCGCCACTCAAGAAGCTTGCGGCCCAAACCACAATGTATAGGTATGTAGATATAGGCGCGCTGACAGTTTTTGAGTATTGTCAGTTAGAGATTGTGCCTCTTTAATTCTAACTCAATGGAGCTATATCATATAATATTGTATCCATAATGTTGGTAGTAAGTACTCACATTGCTAGAGTTGGCAGAGTGGTTGGAGTCGCTAGGGGTCGCCAGTGGCGAGGATGTTTCTCGCCATCGCTCCGGGGCGGGCGACTGTGACGAGTTGCTGTTGTTCCATTTCTATAAACAATACAATATCTTAGTCACTACCACAAAAACTTTTACTATTGCATTAGGTGCCCCTGTAAACATAGTGTAAGTTCTTTATATAAATAAACTCTGCCATGTGGAGTTATAGCAGGTGTGCACTATTGAGGCCGATGACATGATGCAAAAAGATCAAGGATCGTAATAGAAATTGCGTTTTTTTTATTCACACCATTTTATTAAATGGGAGAAATGTTATCTCTTGATTTAATGAATATAGGACTGCACGTCTTTACTAATATTATAAAGAGGAAGGTTTATTTTTTGTTTGTTTGTTTGTAATGAATAGGCTCCGAAACTACTGGACCCATTTGAAAAATTCTTTCACCGTTGGGAAGCTACACTAACCCCGGTGAACATAAGCTGGTGGAGTAGATCGTCGAACATCTAGTGATTTCAGCTAATCTAAAAAAAAACGATAACATTGGCTATGTTGTGGATATAAAGAGTACTTACATCAGTCTCTTTGTTGTTCGCGTTTCCGTTTTTGATCATGCTCTTTTTCTTTTCGTGCTCCTCGAATCCGTGGAGCTCGATCGTGTCGTGCTGAGATGTCGGCCCTCCACTAAACCTGTAACAAACAAGTATTTTATTTTTAAAATCACCATAACTTCTAAATTATTTTATTTAGGGCTAGATGTTAAGACTTATTCTGAATCACACATTATGTACTATTTAGAAATAAAAAACATGACAGCTTTGATTTTACAAAAAAAGCTAATAATTAAAACAATTTTTTTTTGTTACATAAATTCTCTTTTCACATTGTATAATATTAATAACGCATGTTGGTATACAATGTCATATCAAGTCTAGAGATACATCATCATACATGCATCACCTGAACTTGCCATTACTACTTACTTAGCCTTATCAGTAATTTGTTAATCAAAACAAACAAATAGCTTTACGATGATCAAGGCCTGTGATTACAAAGTTATCAATCTTAACTAACATTATAAATGCGAAAGTATGTTTGTTTGTCCTTCCTTCACGCCCAAACTAAGAAACAAACGTGATTTTTGAGAGATAGAGTTCGTTGAAAAGATGGAGAGTAACATAGGCTACTTTTTGTCCTGGTTAAACCACCACCTGCGTCGTCGTAAGCAGAGTTTCGCCCGCTGCGCCACAGAGGTAACCAAATATTTTTTCCACCATCTTACATTCCTCTATATTTCTTACAAAATCACATACCATTCGGGTTCCTCGTCCTTATCGAAGCGTCGGTTAGAATAACGACCGCCACCAGATCTGCGGTTGTCGTCTCTGTAAATAATAACTCTAGACATCATTCAGTATTAGCATTTAAGTAATTTCTTTCAAACTTTTGTCCTACTTATAAATAAATTGCTGCGCCCTTACAGGGTACATGTACCTACATCAAAGCTAAAATAAAAATAAATAATGCTGGACAATTCACACAACATTATCTAGCCCCATGGTAAGCAGAGCTTGTGTTATGGGTACTAGATAACTGATATACATAATACAATACGATACATAGATAGATATTTTTTATTATACATAGAAAACGACCAGAACACCCGGAACAAATATCTGCAGATCGTACACACAATTGTTCCGAGGCGGGAATCGAACCCGCAACCTCCTGCGTCGCAAGCGGACCTTCGCCCACCGCGCCACATCGGTCGTCAAAATTATGTGACAGTGTATTTATGTGTATACAATAAATAAATACATAGGAATACTGTAAGGGAAAAGAACGATGCAACAGACCACCATGGCCTGTTGCAGCGCTGGATCGCGAGGAGTGGAAGGAGAAAAGGGAGGCCTTTGCCCAGTGGGACAATAGTGGCTAAAAATAAAATAAATAAGGGAAAAGAAATAGAAAATGTTTATTTGTGTTATAAAATATAAAATAATACAACTTAGGAACTAATAAAAATAAATTAACAGCGAGAAGACAAATAGGCTACCGGCTCAGCATTAAATGCTTTATTGACACGGATACCAACGCAGCGCTGGTTGCCTTTGAATATTAAGTGAAGCACTCAGCACAACACAAATAACAATAATTTAACATATTAATTCAGTTTAAACACCAACCTAAGTTAAAACAGAGTAGCTCTTATTAAATACTTTTAAACTTACGCGATCTGAACACATATTTATAAGTATTAATACAACGGGTATTTATCGCGTTTGTTTACCTATTTACAGTCATCCCGTGACCACGACAGTGTGTAAACCTGTTGAAACGTCGGGAAAAATAGGTAAATAAACGCGATATATACCCGTTGTATTAATACTTATTAATATAGCTCTTATTAGCTAAAGTCTTTCCTTCTCATTCAACACAACAACAAGTTGGTAACCTAAGATCTGCACTTTCTCGCATGTGTATTGTCAAATCAAATCAAAATCATTTTTTTTCGCATGTGTATTGTGCATTGTCCCACTGCTTTAATTATTAAGCTCTAACTAGCCCAATTCCTTGAAGTACTGGAGCAGGACAACTTTTACTCCTGAGTAAGTATGGTATGGCTTGTGTACAATTACCAATTTGTTTTGTATTTGAATGTAGTAACATAATAGGGACACTGACCTATCGCGCATCTTGTCGTTGTTGAATCGGTCCTCCCGTTCTCTCTTGATGTCAGAAGTGTAGGAGTCACGTCCGAACGAGCGACGCTCGAACCTGAAATATATAGATATATAAATGAACAAGATTCTTATAATTTTGTATGGAAGGGTCCCTGCATCAGCTTCCTATCACTTGGTTTTACACTACAATTTCTAAGTAAAGTTTTGATCCCTGTTGTACCAGCCTGTTATAATAAGGAGAAACTGCACCATCAGTTATCCTTTCACGATTCTCTTTTCAGTTCCGCCATCTTGACTAGTACAAGTAGTGAGTAGAGTAGTAGTATTAGAGAGGATATAACAGTGCCACAAGGAGCTGTTCTCAGCTTTTCATTTTCATTTTCTTGGCCGATCGTGCATTCTATAAATAATACTGGACAATCCAAACAGCATACCTCCTGTGTCACAGGCGGACGCCAGCTGCGCCACATAGATTGTCGAGATAGACCTTCACACGATTATAATCTCACACTTCATTATAAATTGGCGCAGTCGTTTGGATCTTACCTCTCGCCGTTGAGACGCTGCTGCGGCGGCGGGCGGTACGGCTCGGGGCGGTCACGCTCGCGATACTCGTCGTCTCGCTCCCACTGCCTCTCCCTGTCCCGCTCGCCCCCGCCGCGTCCAGCGCCCGCGCTTCGCCCCTCGTGAGCGTTGTTGGTGTCGGTGTTAAGCATGAGGCGGCCGGAGCCGATTCTGCGACCGCCTGAGAAGAAATGTGGTTTGAAATTACTACAGTAAAGACACGCCTTTGATTGATTTTACCACACTTTGGACACCCATATCTTAAAAACCCGTGGACTGAATTATCCTCACTAAGTTACTAGCAGTTTCCAGCACAATCACAAGTCTAATCTGTACACCTATCAAATCAATAAATTAATAATGTTGGACAATCCACACAGTATCATCTAGCCTCAAGCTACGCATCATATGAGGTACTAGATGACTGATATACATAATAAAATACAATATGTCGGTACATAGTTAGATATTTCTTATTATAACTCTATAGAAAATATCCAGAACACCCGGAGTGTTCTGGATTTTAACAAAGATAATTCATATAGATTTTAATGATACCTTTTGTTAGTAACTAAAAACTTTTCTATTTATCTATTTACACATTCGATTTAAATACAAAATACTTGAGTTTCTAAGTATTCAGTTACATAAATTACAGAAGTAAATTCTATGAAGGTATTGATTCAACAAACACTACATACTCGTACCTATTTCATTTGATGTAAATAATGCATGTAGGCAATTGTATACAATGTCATATCAAGTCTTGAGATATGAATTACCTGAAATGCCATTACTATAGGCCTTATCAGTAATTTGTTTATCAAAACAAACAAGCTTTTAACTGATCAAGGCCATATGTGACGTACTAGATAAGTATATTAAAAGAAAGTGATACGACCAAAATAAGTTGGATATACATATACATAGATAAATAGAATAGAATAAAACAAAATAAAATAAAAAGACTTTACTAGGTTCACACAAACAGAACCGATGAGAGAGAGAGAGAGAGAGAGAGAGAGAGAGAGAGAGAGAGAGAGAGAGAGAGAGTAAGAGAGAGAGTAAGAGAGAGACAGAGAGCAACAATAGCAATATTTTAGGTAGGTAATGAAGCAAGTACCTACACAAATATAAAAAAAATATTATTTATAATAAAAATATTGGCACGGGTGCAATTTATAAATAAACCTATAATAATCTACATGTATTGGTTTTACTGTTAGGACGCTTCATCCACCACGTAGTAGTATAGACTCACCAGCATCCCTCTCAAAGCGCGTTACAGCCGTCCCCGGCTCGGGCTTCGCTAGCGGCGCGTTGGACAGCGGCGAGTCGGGCCTGGTCCGCGCGACGTGGGGCGGAGGCGCGGTGGCCGCGGGCGCTCCGCAGCCGGACGTGAAGGAGCGCCGTTGGGGAGATAGGACTATGCCACCGCCTGTTGGCTCGCTCTCCTTGCGCACGCGCTCTCGAGGATCGGCGGAGCGACGGTCGCGGTCGCGTTCACGGCCGTACACACCCTGTATATAAATAATCAGGTCATCATAATCATCAGCCTATGATAGTCCACTGCTGGACATAAGCGTCCCCCAATGAGCGCCATAGCGCCCTATCTTCAGCTTGCCGCATCCAGCATCTACCTGCAGTCTTTCGCAGGTCGTCATCCCACCTGGTCGTAGGGCGTCCTACACTACGTTTACCGAGTCGTTATCTCCACTCAAGAACACGTTTGCAAACCAAAGTCATGATCAATGGACACATTGAAACAACGTTAGTCGTACATGGTCGCCCTCTCGAAATCGTGATAATGATAAGCACTAATTCAACGGGCATTAGTACTCATGGAATGATGCGAGTCATCCCGTGTTTAAACCTGTAGTAACGTCGGGAAAAATAGGTAAATAACCGCGATTAATACCCAGTTGTTTAGTTCTTATAATTATGTGTTCAGATCGCGTACGTTTAAAATGAGGTGGCAAGCGTAATGTCTGATGCCCGTTTGGTTGGGACACTAAAATTGAATAGATTCTATTTTTGCTACGTTTTTAATTAGATTTACGATAACCGTGTACAGGTGAATTTTAAATACTGGCACGATATCCTATTTGTTTTCGTGTATGTACTGGAAGTCTGGGTTGAATCACTACATAGTATAAAACAAAGTAGCTTCCCGCTGTATGTCTGTCCCTATGTATGATTAGATCAACAAAAACAACGCAACGGATTTTGATGCAGTTTCTTATAATAGATAGTGAGATTCAAGAGTTTATAAACTAGTAGTAACATAGATTTCAACAAGGGCGAAGTCGCGGGACGCAGGTAGTAAAATATAAAGATGAATAAATTTGAAACTGTCACCAACTCAAACTTCCACTTTTAAACTTCTGCAGATGACATCGTTTCCAATTTTTAACTATATGTAAACTTTGCTTTTGTTCCACAATAACGATTTATTTAGTATTTATATTATTATTATTTATTCAACTCTGGTGGAAACTAGAGAACAGCGCCAAGATAATCCCATGAAAGGTAAACTTATAAAGAGGGGAAAGTAGACCAAGATTTTTTTGACGAGCAAGGGATGACATCTAGACGTACCTTATGGTTCTCGCTGGGCGCATCTCCCCTCCCCCCTCGGTCTTCCTCGTTCGGAGAATCAGAGCGTTTCTTCAGCACACTACAACAATTTTTTTAATCAAAAATCCATCATAATACTAATTTTAATTTGTTTCGTATTATTTTATTGTAATTTTCTTTGTTAATCAAGTTGAAAAGTAAAAAACCTATTCAATTAGTTTGTTGGTTACCAAGAAATAGAACCACTGCACGTCATAGACAAGGACAGGAAGTGACGCGGCACTAGGACGTGCAAACCCGGTTTCCGCTTTTAAAAACCTTCAGGTTTTGCACGCCCTACGCGACTCGAGGCAAAAGCACACTCGCCCCGCATCTTCATCAGCTCGTCGCACATGTAGGTGAGCGCCCGACGCTGGTGATATACTACTGGTGCTGATGATTTACTACTGGTGCTGTATACTCACAGCGCGAGCGCCTCGCAGCCCGCGAAGGCGTCCTCGAGCCCCTTCTTGACGAGCGGCGAGTGTCGCAGCCGCATCAGCTCGTCGCGCGTGTAGGTGAGGGCCCGACGCGACGGCCCCACAGCCAGCACCGCCGGGTCGCCGCCCCCGCCGCTCGGTACTCCACCGTCTTCATGACCTGTGAACATGACAACCGTGTAAGTAATAAAAGCCGGAAGGGTGGACGGGGCTCGCACCGGGCCGGTTTCGCTGCCAAAAGCTTGCGCTGTTAGTAGTTATGTAGTCCTTATGGTGTTGATGTTGGGTAATTAAGGAACTAATTTAGTCAATTTGTTAACACGTTTATGGCCAACGACGCGCACAAGTCCTCCTCCAACGCCGTGAGGTGGCGACAAGGCTGGGCAGTGTATACGTTAATGATATAAATAAAGATTTTATTATTTTTATTCAAAAGAGGATTCATAAACCAGCTGTGAGTGTCAACAGACTGATATGACAATAATAATGATTGTGCGTGTCGGTAATTTAATTACATTGTTGTAAATGACTATAAACACACTGTTGTTATTATTATGACTTCAAATCCCTCCGTTTTCAACAGTTTTTTTTATGTTTTGAGGGATATATACTAATATCCGGCTCTTTATGGCACGACCTCGGAATCATCTATACAAACTGCAAAAGAATCATCCAAATCTGTTCATAAATGACAGAGAAATCGAAGAAAATACATTAAAAATACAAACAGCCAAACATAGACTACCTCCTCCTAATAACCTAGGTTAGTAGGAGGAGGTCGTCTATGTTTGGCTGTGTTTACTTTTACAACATCTACAAAAGGAAGAGCTCTTCCTTTTGTAGATGTTGTAAAAGTAGAAGAATAAAATTATTATGAAACTTACTCTAGAACATTCTCTATATACAATGAAGCGAAACGCACTAATATTCACAATCGGTCCATAACTGAGGGAGAAATCGACGAATATACATACTACAGCCGAATATAGAACCTACTCCTTTTACGAAGTCTGTTGAAAATCATATCTAGGTACGTAGAATTATCTTTGCCCGCACCGGGTATCGAACTAGCGCTTACAACTTAACACTTTGAGTGCTGAAAACGCACGGTATGAGTTTTCTACAAGTGACTAATCTGCGAAAATCCACACTAGCGCAGCGGCTAAGAAAATACAGATCTTTGTGACTCAGCAGAGCTGTAATATTTTTCGAACGAAACGCATGTGCGGCGCAATACAACCGCTGTGTAGAGCGGCAGCACTAATTTTTTAGGTAAAAAAAAAGATCGCAGTCGTCGAAAAAAAACCGCAGTCAAAGTGTTAACACTAGACACCCACAACGTCCCGTAAAATACCATGCAAACTTATGATAAAAACCAGTTTTATCAATTTATAAGGTCGTTTGCCTTTTATTCATTAATGTGATAAAAAATATGCCAACTGTAATTATAACACTACCACAATGGTTTTTGCGGTTGAATTCAATTGAATTCACAACGCAGTGGCTAAGTATAAATAATAATAATAAATAATGCTGGACAATTCACACAGCATTATCTAGCCCCATGGTAAGCAGAGCTTGTGTTATGGGTACTAGATAACTGATATACATAATACAATACATTACATAGATAGATATTTTTTATTATACATAGAAAACGACCAGAACACCCGAAACAAATATCTGCAGATCGTACACACAATTGTTTCGAGGCGGGAATCGAACCCGCAACCAATAAATACATTGTTAGTATGTACTTATGTAGGTACGATACCGCTGTCGTCAATTCATTTATTTCAAACGCTACTCCTAGTTAAAAGAAAGTCTGTCGCGATACGTATGTCTACACTAGTTTCTGCCAGTGACTTCGCGCGCTTTTGTTGCGGTTATTTCTATCCCATGGGAACTGAATGTTTTATTCCAGCCCTAGAACTACCTGTATGCAATATTTAAGCCCGGTCCATTCAGTAGTTTTGACGTGAAGAGGTAACAAACTTTCGCAATTTGTTATATATAAATGTGAAAATGCACGTAACTAGACATCGACGCATATATCAAATAGCTATAACAGAATATAGCCAGTAAGTTATCACTTATCAGTTACCTAGAAGGTTACCTACCTTATTATCAATAACGTCAGAAAACGTCAGCCGAATCAACGCGGTTATACAAGATCATGACGAAACAAACGAACCTAGGTAACCTACGGTACAGTGGTAGTAATGATGTAATGACTGATAGAGGACTGTGATGAATGTGCGGAAAAAATATTTTTACTCGTCAAGTGTAGAATGTAGAAAACTATGACAACAAAAAAAAATGAATGAATTACTAACATTTATTATCACTATTTGACGATCTCTGTGGCGCGGTGGGCGAAGGTCCGCCTGCGACGCAGGAGGTTGCGGGTTCGATTCCCGCCTCGGAACAATTGTGTGTACGATCTGCAGATATTTGTTCCGGGAGTTCTGGTCGTTTTCTATGTATAATAAAAAAAAAAAAAAAAACTATCTATGTAATATATTGTATTATGTATATCAGTTATCTAGTACCCATAACACAAGCTCTGCTTACCATGGGGCTAGATAATGCTGTGTGAATTGTCCAGCATTATTTATTT
This sequence comes from Eupithecia abbreviata, assembly GCA_943735965.1. NCBI lineage: Eukaryota > Metazoa > Arthropoda > Insecta > Lepidoptera > Geometridae > Eupithecia > Eupithecia abbreviata. Next base: position 2,376,627 of record OX030995.1, read on the forward strand.
TTATTTATTTTATTTTATTTTATAAGATCATTACAAACAAATTATGGATCTATAGTAGTCCGAAATAAAAGAATTTTATTTTTATTTATTTAAAATTATAAGCGTGAAATTTTGTATGGGATGTATGTTACTCTTTCAAGCAAAAACTACTGAACGGATCGGGCTGAAATTACAGGCCTGGAATAAAATATAGGCTACTTTCTATCCCATAAATCCGTTCCCATAGGATAGAAATAACCTTTTAACGTTTCCATAGAAACAACGCGTGCGAAGCCGCGGGCAGAAACTAGTTATTTATATACCAGCTTGTGCTGTGCCCGTGGCTTCGTAGGTATGCCTTTTTGGAATAAAAAGGAAATCCTTTGTTGTTCTATGTCCACATTAGTGCGCAAAATTTCGGCTCGATCCATTCAGTAGTTTGTTGTCTTACAAAGAAGGTATGTACCTATTTTAATTCCAAAGTTTATAATGTAAGTAATAAATAGGAAAATAATTTTACAAAATAAGAACAAATCTATGACAAAGAAAATAAGCCTGCAAGTTCTCAAAGCACTAAACCACAAACAAGCGATTAATTGAACCTCGTAATTGTAAACGAAATCAATAGTTCCCGCAAGCGAGATGAGATGTCTGGGGGAACCGAGATTAAAACAATTTGGGTCATAACAACAAAGATGCAGGGTTGGTATTTCAATACTGCAGCTTGCAGTAGCTTCTGCAATGCGCATCGTGTGTTTTGTTTGTTTGTAGGTAGACTCTGTGCTAGAGCGAGAAAAAAAACGAACGGTTGCAGTCGATTGATGGAACGGGGAGAGCGTGGGTATATTTTAGTTTGCTATAATATTTTGGTATAACTTTGAACCTATGTTAATATTATTTAAAAAATATTGTATGTCCGAATAGGATTAAATTGTTGATACTATATTTTAATTATAAGACGTAACTATGATTCACACAATTTTACAATAAATTTTTTCTTATTCTTATTCTTATTCTATGAATGCCTCGGAAAAATGTTAGGTTGGCATGTTTTCATTGGATCCGTTTACTAGCTTGTCCGAAGATTTATTTATTTTTTTATTATTTATTTATTTATCGAGATAATAACATCATAACAGGTTTTTTTATTAAGCCCTAAGGCGATGTTATAACTACTTATACTAAAAATAAATAAATAATATTAATAATAAGATCTACATATAGCGATTCGATCAGAATACTATCTTTTGTAAGCTCGCGAAGGAATAAAATAACTTGTAGGTACATAGCTTTAGTAAGTTAAAATTTAACGTGTTCTGGTGCAGACCGCGACTCGGCAAACGTTGTGTAGGACACCCTCCTACCAGGTGAGATCGATCTGCAAATGTGAAAAACAGCAGATGCTCGATGCAGAAAGCTGATGACAACGCGCTATAGCGCCCATTAGGGGAGGCCTATGTCCAGCAGTGGACTAATATAAGCTGATGATTATGATATCAAGATTAACTATAGACTAAATAATTTCTAGTGCTAGAAGACACACCTATTATCATGCTCGTTGGCGCGTAACGCTCTACGAAAATAAAACGCAATACATACTCAAGGCCGCTTCTGCATCTATAAAATGGTAGAAGTGAAGTGAAGTGAAAAGTTGATTTTACAAAGATGTTGTTCACTTCACTTTAGCACCTAGCCGATTTATACAAGACGAACTACGTTGCGTTCGGTAACAAGGAAATCACACTAGTAAGTTTGGATGTTTCGATGGATGGGTAGATGTTTGTTACTTCTTCACGCCAAAACTACTGAACGAATCCGGCTGAAATTTAGCATACATGTAGTTCTAGGCCTGCAATAAATCGAGAAAAAAGAAAGTTCCGCGTGCGGAACCGGGGGTAGTTACTAATGAAAGAGATAAAAATCCGTACCAGCACACATAGGTATCTAGTTTACTACTAACGCCTTCCCCATGGTTTTGCTATACATATAGATAATCACCACGCTTAGAAAAGTTTCTAGTACGACATTATAAGTATAAATTAGTCGCACTAGACCTAATAAATTGGTGCGCTCGACTGTTCTAATAGCAAACTGAATAGAGTGTGGTGTGGATGTCGCCTTACCTACTCGATAGATAGGTAATAGTGAAGGACGAATACGTATATTACCATTGCACCATGCCATTATTGTCTTAAGTGAACCATTAAATTGTTAATATCCTAGCTAGAATCTAACCGATATCATATTGGGTATAGGTTATAAACCTGGAGTTACAGTTCTAGCATAGAAGGTCTATCATTTATTTTTATGTTTAACAAAGAAAGATCTCTGTACGCACCAAGTCATTAGTATTAAGAATCTAGGAAATATATTGGGCAGTATCTCAGAACAGTGAAATATACAGCAGTACACCGTTTGTACAAAAAAGGCGGATGTTTATCAGATATATAACCACATTTTCAGCAACCATCAATCGCTCATTGGATAGAAAGATAAAATGATGGAAAGTTCTGTCCTAATGATTTTGAGCAAACTGTGAGTGACTCCTTTATTTAACTTGAACCTTGTAAAAGTGGTACCTATGTCCAACGGATTCCTTGAGGGAGTTTCTCATTGTGACGTGGAAGAATTTTGACCGTCAACTAAGACCTAACAAAATAAGGTTAGAAAATGAACTTACTCCAAGAAACTCGCTTCACCCTCTTCGACGGAGGCCCCGCGTGGACTTTAGGAGGAGGCCGCGAGGGAATCCTTCGCAACGCACTCTGGTACCGGAACAGAAACGAGTGCACAGCACATTTGACCGGCGAGGTCACGTCTGGGCTGAAGCCCCGTGTGGGAATGGAGACGCCCCCAGTCTTCCTCGCCCGTCTCTTCGCAGCCCTTGCCCCGGCCCTGCGCTTATGCCTGCGCCCTTTCTTCACCTCACCAGCCGGCACCACAATCTCCTTGCTCATCATCGAAAACGCGACGCGGCAAAACAAAATGGCGGAACTTATAACTTACTAAATTAACGTCCTAAACTGATCCTTACTTATTCTAACGATAAAATATGACAAAACAATGATTTATATAACTAATAAAATAAAATTTAAAAATATAACGATGGAATAAAAACTAAAAAGCGCCTATGAGTACGTCGGCGAAGCGCGGAAACTACGTAAACACGATGCGTAAAGCTACGTAGACGGGTTGTCGCGATGGAAAAGCGGGAAAACAATATCGAAAACTAAAATTTTCTCGTAAAATATCGCGAGGACGCGCAGCGCACCGGACGTTCTCAAAGACTGATCGGACGCAGGGCGGCCGTTACCAGATTATGTCAAACTACCCGCAAAATTTTCGTATTTTTCTAGCGGTTGGTAAAACCGAACAACTTATTGCTGGATTTCTTTATACTATTCGTAGCGTTTAATCATAGACACAGCGCCTACCCTAAATATTCATATTAATGTCTACCAGTTTCTACCGTAATCATTCCTTTGTTTGCTAAATTATGTGATTCGTTATTTTAAAAGTAGTAGGGAAAAACATCTTCGGACGTATTCGTAAATCTCCGGATGTCCGACGTTTGACTTATGCACCCAAATGGCTATCCAGAACACGCTGAATTTAGCCTTTGTCGCAAAACAAAAGGGTTCACGCTTTCAACTCTCCCGTCAAATCCGGGCTAAATGCGCCTTTATGCGTAAAACACGCTACAAAGAACGTCAGACAAGTACTTTACAACTAATTCCAGATTGTAAAATACGTCTTTGTTGACTGCTAGGGGAGCGTGCATCCCTTCTGATTTGCCTTGACCTTCGTACCCCCTTGTTGTTTCACCCCTTTTGCTATAGAATTGCATAGCGGTAAATTTCGTTCGCTATTCAGTGGTCATTTTTAAAAGCTTTGTTGTTTTATCCAACTCAAAATAACGTAAGACGTCTTTTATGTATCTTTACTCATTGAAAGACGACAAAAATGTATATATCGATTATTACAACAACGCATGAAACTGTGCCGGAATAATGGAAACCTCAAAAATCTAATCATAATAAAAGACGACAGTCTCTTTTGCATATTTTCTTACACAACAAAGCTTTGCTAACTTTAGTTAGGCTAAGAACCCGCCCTGGCTTCGCACGGGTGCAGGGTGGTTTAGGAATAATTAGGAATACTAATTTATAAAAGCGAAAGTAGCTCCGTCTGTCCGTGACCTATTCATGCCTACACGGCTAAACAGATCTTTATGAAATTTGGCAGGGATGTAAACAATATCTATAGACTACTCTGATAGCCTGGTTTGATAGCTATCGAATCTATAAACATTATTCCGCCGCACGCCGTTATTCATAAATAAACATTGAGATTTAGTCAGGCTTTCTTTAGATTACAGCTTGACAACACTGATCGTAGAATCTAGGACGTCCATGATCTAGGAATAATAACACCTTAGGGTCCTATATTTCAGTACAGTCACAAATCTTTGACCTTTCAAAAGCATGTTAGCTGCTCCAACATACGGATTTCTGTTGATGACTACACATAAAGTACTAGTAGTGTTCTTACTCAGCAGATTTGAAAATAAATAATAAGTAATATAATCTGATGAAATACTAATGTAGAACATAGTGATTAATTTATTGTTATTAATAAGGCATGAGCTGGTTTGTAACCAAAAACAAAAGAGGAGCAGGTTTCATGTTCGACTGCTATGTATTTATTTTAATGTATTATATATGTTTATAATATGTTTGTTAATTTCTCCATTAACTATGGACAGATTGGAAAATTCTATTGTGTGAAGAATGATTCCGAGGTGGTCCTATAATGTTTTATTCCTGAGGCATAAGTATTTATCTTATAAACTTATAAAACATAGTAAATATATTAAGCAATATGAAGTTGGTTTAAAATTTGAACAAAATAAACAAATTTTTTTTTTACTTTTTGAGCAAGTTGCTTCACATAAACAGCCATAATACAGCACAACTGGACATCTCTCCCCTGATATATGCCTGATTGGCAATTATCATTGGGGGGGGGTAATGCCACTATCCCAATAATGGCAGGGTGGGGATGCAGTTTGCTGGTTTCAGTTCTGCAGGAGGCACTGCTGCCGTCATCATGTTGCTTATTGCCATTCATTTCAGTAGATTCACAAACTTTAGGATCTACTTTATCATAAAACTAGCCCCGCGGCTTTACCCTAATCTATGTTTTAAATAGATTATAAGCCTTCCTCTTGAATCACTCTATCTAAAAACAACTGCATCAAAATCTATTGCATAGTTTTAAAGACCTAAGCATACACAGGGACAGACAGACAACGGGAAGGAAATTTACTTGGTAGTAATTAAATTAAATGTAACCAATTTGCCAATATTCAATATTGTTTAACCTGAACTTGCATACAGACTAGGTGTGGTGAAATCCTTAACAATCAGTTTTATGTAGGTCAGCACAGGTTTAGGTCAGTGGGTCAAGCCTGCAGGGCATTTAATAGGTCATTCATTATTTAGAGAAAAGGGAAAATAAAGGATAGCAAAGAGTCAATCAAATGTCTTTTTGAATAAAATATTTAGTGTATTTTACCTTATTTTCCTTCTCTACCAATGTTTGTTTACTTTTTCAAAATGTGTTATTTTATGTCATTTAATTTTTACTATACGAGCAGCAAATTAATGCATACCTTTGTCTATAACAGTTGTTTAGAACCTGCATTTAAGGTTCCTTATAACTTGAATGCCTAATCATATTCACTTTGCTATTAAAGTGAAAGCCAACAAAAAATCACTAGACACTTTTACATATAGATTCATGATCTTCAAATAACTTGTGCTCAAGTCATAGATATCAGAGTCGAAATCATTACTTAGTTTATATTGTAGTATTCCCCTTTGTAACATAATGCCTAATAAACAATCTCTATCCATTGTAGTTGATTGGATTCCAATTAGGTTTTGTTCTAGAAGGGATCCATTATTGGTTCCTTGTTATTGTAATACAGAACTTTTGCTGAGTTCATACAAAAATAAACAATGGTTATTTTTTGAAATCACTTGAAGGTGACAGTTGATGCAAAAATGCAGGATATGAAATTCCAATTGTATTGAAACAAATTGCATCAGTAAATCTCTTGTTGGTCAAATCATAAACAAAGCCAAAATTGGGACATGGTACTGTTACTTACTGTTTGGAACCCATTTAGATAGTGTTCAAAAATAAATATAACATTAGACAAACAAGACATCTAGCAAGCTATGACTTATTGTAAACAAGTTGGACATTTACTGGGCTTTCTCTCAACAAGGTGGGTTATTGTTGTAGCTAACTAGAACTTTAGGAATAGGCTCCAAATCTGGTGATTTGAATGTAAAAAGCCTAAATAAATTAGAGTATATAAAGAGGGAAGTAATGGGTATGATTAGAGTACTCACCTTCATGGTGGGAGCCATCCTTTTGGCTTTGGTTGGTAGATTTCTCCCTCAAAGAAGACAATAGGTTCACAGCTGACATAGCTTGGAGATCGTTCACACAATTTTATTCAGTCTTCTTTCAATTTATATATCTTTACTAAAATGCTATACTAACGTATTATTTACAAAAGTGTTCAGGAAATTACTCTATTACCTAGTATTGTTTATATCACAGACTTTTCGTTTCTCAATCTAAACGGTTCAAAACGTCCACGCACGAAAATACTATCATATATTTAAAACTCTAGATATAATAAACTTATTTACACATTAAAAACTAACGGTTATCATCTAATTTTAACAAATACGCTCTAGCGGTCACAAGATACTCATAACTAAAAGAATTTATCAGATTTAGATGCAAAAAATAAAATATAGTCCGCCATATGCCTTTTGAAACGTATATAAACCGAATTGTTACGGAAGGTATCTATTGAAACTGCACCGTGCCAAGGAATTTGCATCATTATTATTTGGCTGGTGTATAATCCAGTTGCCATTTGTTTTATTTTTTTAACACGCTTTCTGTGTGGACAGCACAAAATTTGGTGAATAATAAAAAACTCAAAACAAGTTCGCAGTTATCCTACAGTTTTGAGTTATTTTAGCACTGTTATCTCTATTTTCTTGTTTGTAGTTTTGTGGTACAGTTGGTTGATTCACAGTTAATGTTTTTCTTTATTATAAATACTCTTTCTACACCTACATGTTTACTACACTACTGATGATGATTCTTTAACTGCAACTGTTTCTGGTTGGACACTTTTTTGCTAGTGTCAAGTTAATGGAAAATAATTGAAAAATCGATGAGTTACTATGGAGTTACTTATAAAATTATGAAGGTGGTTTCATATTTTCAACAGAGCACGTGCAGGTTGTAGGCTGGCTTGGGAGAAGAGATGTTGGAGTGCCCCTTAAACCCCACTATCTACTGTGTAACGCCTAAAAAGCTTGCGAGATGCTACCATGAGACGGATGACATTGGCAGAATTACATTGACGTAAATCCAGACGCAGACCATCTAGCAAGAAGTTAAAGTTGACCTATCTGTCGTCATGCAACGAACGAAAATGGCGTAATGTTGATGTGCCGTGCCGTGCGTGCCTCGTTGAGTTTCGTTCAATTTCGTTAAGTAAAATAGTATCCTAGCTAAATACCAGCCTATTTTTATTTCTTTAAAAAGCATGAAAAATGTCGCTTAAGTGGACTGGTACGCATTCTCAAAGTGAAACCGGTATATTGCGAAAGAGTGATTTCAAAGAGAAGAAAGAAGAACTTTTTGTGTTCGGCTACTCGTGCAAACTTTTCAGGGACGATGCCAAAGCCCTACACATTGACCAAGGCAAACACCTCATACCATGGATGGGGGATGAAACGTTGAAAATCGACAGGTTCGATGTTTTTTACTATAAGACTGTTACTGTGCGATAAATAAAGCGATAGTTATTACAAAATAATTAAATTTTTGGAAGACCCTAAGATTTCGCAGACAATATTTGAAGCGGAGGACTAGAAGAAACGACGGCTCTTGGCTTCCTGTGTTGTTACGGTGACACGCTCCGGTGGTATGTATAACCAGCGGTTTGATAAGTATCTATTCATCTCTATGTTTGATTGAATTGACCCCAATGCTTCTGAAATAGGATAACTAGGTTTGATAGGGATAAACAAACTTAGTCCCTCTTAATTTGTATATTCTGCTACCCATATGTGTGGCCTTGATGCTAATAGTTAACATAGGATATGTCACCAATCTGTAAATCAACTTATTGCACTAGAAAAGTGGTGCTGAAATAAAATTCTGCAACTCTTATTTTTGACGACTCATTATCCGGCCAATCTATAGCAAAAACCAATTCTATTATTAAAATCTTAATCATAACATTTTTTAAAACAATTGTTTCTCGTTGTTTTTATATGCTTTAAACTTTGAGGAAAAAATAGGTGTGTATTAATATCAGCAATGTATTTAAAGACAGTGTTTTCTGAACAGGTATGATGCACGAGGGGCACTCAATGACCTGTCCCACCACGAGGCTCCTCCAGGGGGCTTCGACTGGCGCGTGGAGCTTTCCCGGTCTGAGCATGAGGTGGAACAGTTGTGTGATGAGGAGCGCTATCGAGCACTGCATACGGATGAAGAGGAAGAGCTCATGTATAAAGGTATTGCAGATCTACTTATACCACACCATAATATTAAAATTGTATAACAAAAAAAACAGATTTCTTTTTTAATAATAAATCTTTTGTAACTATCATGGTTATTAACACATTTTATATAATGTAAATCTCTTATTGGCTGTAAGTTAGATTATTAAGGTTTAAATTATTTAGACTAAGGGCTGTTGATTTTGTTGAAACAATAAATACAACACTAAAGTCATTCATTCAAATCAAATCATGGTAAATATATGACTATAGATTTCTTATTTATTTGTAGTTGTATATATATCAAAGCACCAGTCACACATTACGGCACAGGAAAAGATCATAAACATGCACTACACAAAAAGATAAATTATTAACAACGACCAATGTGGCGCGGTGAACGAAGGTCCGCCTGCGACGCAGAAGGTTGCGGGTTCGATTCCCGCCTCGGAACAATTGTGTGCATGATCTGCAGATATTTGTTCCGAATATTCTGGTTGTTTTCTATGTATAATATAAAATATATATCTATGTAATATATTGTATTATGTATATCAGTTATCTAGTACACATAACACAAGTTCGTAAGCAGAGCTTGTGTTATGGGCTAGATAATGCTTTGTGAATTGTCCAGCATTATTTATTTATTTATAACTGGTTTGGACAGACCTGAGCTGATATAAACCTTCTTGATTATAAACCTTCTTGAATCACTATGTATTAAAAAAACCGCATCAAAATCCATTGCTAAGTTTTAAAGATCTAAGCTTACATATGGACAAACAGACAGTGGGAAGCGACTTTGTTTTATACTACATATTATGTAGTTTATGTAGTAAGGTTTTGCACGAATTTATTCATAAAAATGTAAATGATTACAGAGGAAGAACTGAAGAGACTTCACAAAGCTGGGTACGGCCAGGTCGGCTTCAACTACGATACTCCGGCGGAACCATCTCCGACGCCGCCGTCGGAAGTGGACGAGGAGCCGTTCATACCTGAGCCAGGGTTCAGCGAGCTGATGCCTGTGGATATAGTCTTTGTGAGTTTGTATCAATAATTAAAATTATTTGGCTTGTTTTTTAAAACTATAAACTGACTTCAAATTCCTAATTATAAGTATTGATAACAACAGGTATTTATCGCCTGTACTTCACCTAAAATTCACTGATTCCGCGGCCTAAAAAAAAAATTAAGCTGTTATACAACAACATAAAAAAAAATGCTTTTAATATCACAAAATCCCCAATGAAATTTATGATATATCCTTTTGTTTATTTATTTAAACTTTATTGCACTATTAAAGGTACAAAGGGTGGGCTTAATGCCGAGGCATTTTCTACCTGCCAACCAGGAAACACATGTTTTAAATAAAGGGTTGGCGTGCTAACATTACATACAAATATAAGTAATAGTAACTATGTTTATGACATTTTATAATTTATTATATATATATACCTAAAATACATATTATATTATACATATCTATATACCTAAGAAAAATAGCTAAAACAATAAATATACAGTTCCAAATATAGCATAAGTATCAAATCAAATCAAAAGAAGAAAAAAAAAAAAAAAAAATAGAAACGTTTTATGAAGAGCTATGATTGTATAACCTCTCATGAAAAAGCCTTCGCACCGATTTCTTGAAAGTATCACGTGTATCTGCTTTTATTCAGCAATAAGATAAAAGAGGTGGCGGCGCTATTTATCTCGGGGTACCGACATAAGCACACACAAATAGTTAGTTTGCTACTGCTGACAAACTGTTTTACAGTTTGTCAGAAACTTTATACCTATAATGTTTAAAAGTACATTACAGCTATATGATCATCATGATCCTATGTTAGTCCATTGCTGGCCATAGGCAAATACAAAATACAAAAATCGTTTATTTGAACAAGTAAACAGTTTTATCAGGTTACATGTTGAACGAGGAGACCACAAAAGTTAAAAACTGCGGCGTAGTCTCATCGCCCGCCTCCTGACATGACATTATTGTAGAGCTTAGCTAATAAAGTACATGTCAACGTTATTATTATTAGGGTGTTTACAATAGTAATGAGTAAGTAGTTATATAATATAGTTAGCATGCAAAATAAAGAGTAAAAAGAACAAATATCAAAGAGTGATTACATAGACATATTTTAGATTTAAAAAATAGGTGTTTACAAGTTAGTGCTAGAATGAATTTATAGGTACTAGGCAAATTTTGTACACAGTGTATGTTAGAGTGTGTGGTAGGTTTTAGTCTGTGTGCACAAGTGTTGTGTATTGTGTGTGGGATTGTCTAGTGTACATATTCGTGTGTGTGAGGGTGTGTGTGTGTGTGTTTGTGTGCGTTAGATGAGAAGCTTCCGAGGACACCGGTCTCTAGAGAGTCCGGGCAACGGTGCTACCGAGTGTGATTGTTTAGTGTAAGTGAGTGTGTGTGAGAGAGATCTACCTTATGTGTGAACCTCCTGAGGACACCAGTCTCTTAAGAGTCTGGGCAACATCCAACACAACACACAACAGGCCTCCCTTAATGAGCGCCACAGCGCCCTGTCTTCAGCTTGACGCATCCAGCATCTACCTGCAGTCTTTCAGACAACAGTTACACAAGTATATAGTTAGTGGTTTTACAGGTATATGATATACACATTTTGGAAATAAATAAATACAAAAACTAAAAAAAAAAATCTAGCCAGTAGACATCTAGCGAGGTCACTCCGCGAAGCCTGTGAAGATCCCAGGAGTATTCTGCGCTTCTGGACGGAGTTAGGCTGGCTAAACTAGCAAAAACACTACGCACAAAGGACCAATCGGAGTCTAAGTGCGGAAATAGGAGTACACTTACCATACCACCAGTAGACATCTAAACTATTCTTCTTATTATTTCGACAGCCGGAATCTGTTAAACAGAACGCGATCATCGACAAGACAGCCATGTTCATCGCCAACCAGGGAGCCCAGATGGAGATCCTGATCAAAGCCAAGCAGAGAGACAACCCTCAGTTCAAGTTCCTGAACAAGGAGGATCCTCTCCATCCGTACTACACGGCGCTGACAGCGCTAGTGAAGGCTGGCAAGTGGCCCTTGAAGAAACCGGAGGTGGAAGGTGATTTAATTACAGATTCAGTACTATAGGCTTTTTTTTTAAATAATAAAATATTTATATAACATAGTTTTAAAGATCTCAGGCTGGTTTTATAGTCAGATAAGCGTTTACTGAACGGCGCTGCACAAGCGCGCGACTTTGAAACGCAACTACTACCCCCATACATCTCCAAATGCGCGCACTCCAACGGCGCTACCGAAACGCATAACAATAAAACCAGCCTAACCCCCATATCTTTAGTCATTACCTCAAATAATTCTCCACTTAAACTTGTTCAAGTGCGTTTCGAGCATTCCTCCAAAACATGCTGGAGTTCGGTATGCTTAGTCGTTAATTTGGTTATATATCAACCTCACTCGAACATGGTTGAGTCGAGTCAGTGCGTCACGGTTACCGTTACCGTTGTAGGTTTCATCGTCGTAAATGTAATTGAGATAGTCTCCAAAATCCATTGTTAATAACAACAAACTATTTCGAGGAGCATTCAAGGTAGGTAGCGACGTACCTTGAGATGACAGTTCGTTATTCCACTCGTATGAGAAAATTCTCGAAGGCTGTTTCGAGTGAAGGATTTTTTTACGATCAAGCATACCGAAACGCATTTGGAGGTTGAGTAGAGTTTGAATCGAGGTTGAGGTAATGACTAAAGATATGGGGGTTAACCCGATATCTTTAGTCATTACCTCGACCTTAGTATACATAGGGACAGACAAATAGTGGCATCGTTCTTTTTTATACTATGTGATAGTAATATATTGGGCTTGACGACCTCTGTGGCGCGGTGGGCGATGGTCCGGCTGCGATTGTCCGATTCCCGCCTCGGGACAATTTTGTGTACGATTAGCAGATATTCGTTATCTATGTATAATAAAAAATATCTATCTATGTAATCTATTTGTATTAAGTATCTCTGAACTACGCCACAGATGGGCCCTTTTTGAGTGTCGGGTTGCTAGTCTAACCACCCAATGTTCTCTAGGAAGGCCAGCAGCTCGCTGACGCTGGTGCAAGCTTGCCTAGGCGACCTCGGTGTCCCACGGTCTGCAAAGGAGGCTGTCTGTTAATCATAGTATACCAGCGTTTAAAGATTTAGGGTTCTTTGGGAACTGATAAATGTTTTCGGTTACAGAAAGGCAACCTGAAAATGAAGAATACTTACACCCAAGCCTTGCTGCACCTATTATTGAATCTGTAAGTAGTTTTGATAAATATAACTAGTTTATTTAACTATAACGAAACTAGATAGTCAGATAGTCATTTTATTGGTAAAAGAAATAACAAGTCTCATAGTAAAACTCAATGTAAGTGTACTAACAATTAAATACAATTTTAAATATTAAAATATATAAATAACAATTTGTCAGAGTATGGAACATAGATTCAATTAAAAACTATCGTAGTTAGACGAGTTGCTACTATAGTTGGTTCTCATTACACTGCACAGTCATTCACTCGATTGTATCCAAAATATTATGCAATCACACATCATTATTATGTCAGTGTTTCGTTCTTCTGATCGCCTCAAAGGGTAATACTAAAAATCAGTGTTTTGCTCTTAGAGCAAAGCTTTTCGCTGAGCTATTGCCTTTTTGACAGGCTGCAGCACGCACACAATTTTTAAATCTCCACTTTTTATTTGGTTTTACTATTACTTATTGTTTACTATTACTTTTACTATTGTTGACGACCGATGTGGCGCGATGGGCGAAGGTCCACCTGCGACGCAGGAGGTTGCGGGTTCGATTCCCGCCTCGGAACAATTGTGTGTACGATCTGCAGATATTTGTTCCGGGTGTTCTGGTCGTTTTGTATGTATAATAAAAAATATCTATCTATGTAATATATTGTATTATGTATATCAGATATCTAGTACCCATAACACAAGCTCTGCTTACCATGGGGCTAGATAATGCTGTGTGAATTGTCCAGCATTAAAAAAAAAAAAAAAAACGTACAATTGTTACCTTATATAATGTGCTGCAGTGTCGAATAAATGCTTTATCTATCTATCTACGATTTGAATATGGATGTAAGCGACCCACGTAAACCCGTCTGCAGCGCCCGCGACTCGGGCGAATAGAGTCCTTCGACGCAGCCGTGCGTTACCGTTACAGGTTTCATCGTCGTAAATGTAATTGAGATAGTCTCCAAAATCCATTGTAAATAACAACAAACTATTTCGAGGAGCATTCAAGGTAGGTAGCGACGTACCTTGAGATGACAGTTCGTTATTCCACTCGTATGAGAACATTCTCGAAGGATGTTTCGAGTGAAGGATTTTTTTACGATCAAGCATACCGAAACGCATTTGGAGGTTGAGTAGAGTTTAGACTAAACTAACCATCGACGCTCAACATAGCCTCAGCTCGTGACGGACTGGGGTGTAATGGGGACTCCAACATCTCGTCTCCCAACCCAACCTTATCTGCACGTGCTAGATAACGAACTAGGCTCTGGTGATCAAACAATCTTCATAATTTGATAACTCATTTAATTTTACAATTATTTTCACTTACTTGACTGGCAGACAAGTGTCCAACCAGACACAATTGCCATTAAGAAAGAATCATCGTCATAATTTTCGTGACGGACTTCCTGCGACGCAGGTGGTTGCTGGTTCGATTCCCGCCTCGGAACAACTGTGTGTACAATCTGCAGATATTCCGGGTGTTCTGGTCTATTTCTATGTATCTATCTATGTAATGTATTGTATTATGTATATCAGTCATCTATACTCCGATTCAAAATCCTGGATAGTTTTTGTATACAAAGGGGTTACAAAACCCGAGGAATATTGGTGGAAAATATTTAGCGACATTGGTATCATCCAAGCAAATCTCTCTTTCATTTTCGAATACAAATTTTAATCTATTTCGCTCCATATGTTAGATTATGTGTTGTTGATGTTTGTGTTGCAGTTTTTAGTGATAACCTTGGTGTCACCTCGTCGTTTTCTGTTATTCTTATCGATTTTTGTTAAGTTATCATTCATAAATGTCTTAGTTGACATAAAATATCTAGAATTCTAAATCGGAGTATAGTACTTGCCTTGGGACTATGATGCTGTGGATGATGCTGTGTGGCTTGTCTAGCATTATTTATTTACTTAAGTATATATACTATAAAACATATATACATAAAATACATATAAGTATTAATAATATACATAAAAGTAATAATTTTGATCACATTTCCAGGCACCATCAATCCCCAGCATCCACTACAAGCCGTCAGCGGACTGCGACTACACGATGCTAATATCCAAGATGCGAGGCGATGACCTAGCGCCGGGCGAACTGCCGCCGCCGGGAACCGAACCCGCGAACGTGACCTCCCATGGGACTGTCATCGCTAGGGCGCCGATACTCTATAACACTGCCAGTATGTATGAAACTAGAAGAATCGAACCAATAGAACCGCCCCCACCCCCTTCAAAAAATTTACCTAGTTTATTAACCACAACATCATGGACAAATTTAAATCCTGAAAGCGCCAATGCGGTGAGCAAAGCGAATCGCACACCCTTACACATACACAATTTGACGAGCGAAGCTAGTCGCGCTTCACTCCTCAGTGCCTACATGACCTACCCGTTTTTTTAATTATAAACTTTTTCAGCGCCGCCGCCCCCCGCCCCGCCGCCCCTCACCCCGCAGCAGTTGTACCAACAACAGCAACAGCAGTACGCCATCTACTACCAACAGTTTATGAGCGGGCCGACATCCGCCGAGCCGGTGTCCACCGGTCTCAGTCTTATGAAGAACTACGACTCGGGGGATGAACAAACGGGTAATATTTCATTTAAAACTAATCAGAACTAGTATTTACATTGTGATAATTGTAGACTGTAGCAAATAATCTACAGGTAGCTCGACTTCAAAGTCGCTCAGCGAGTTATGGAAAGAGCTATGCTTGAAGTTTCTGTGAAGTATAGGATGCGTCAAGCTGAAGACAGGGCGCTATGGCGCTCATTGGAGGAGGCCTATGTCCAGCAGTGGTCTAATATAGGCTGATGATGATGATGATAGGATTCGTAACGAATACATCCGACAGAGAACCAAAGTTACCGACATAGCTCTAAGAATGAGCAAGCTGAAGTGGCAGTGGGCCGGCCATATCTCGCGAAGAACCGACAACAGCTGGGACAAACGTGTTCTTGAGTGGAGACTTTGGTAAACTTCGGCATGACGACCTGCGAAAGACTGCAGGTAGATGCTGGATGCGTCAAACTGAAGACAGCGCGCTATGGCGCTCTTTCGGGGAGGCCTATGTCCAGCTGTGGACTAACATAGGCATATGGCCATTGTAGCGTTGTTTAAATAATTTTATATTTTACACAATTTGTTAGTGTACTATCTTTTTTCAATAATCATGGCAAACAGACAATGTGTTCGATACCCCGCGAAACAGGCCTAGCCTAGTGCGGGGGTCATTGTCAAATCTATATCCACCCTAACTAGAAACCACTCAATTAAAAGACCTATGGACATAATTAAGGTGTTTTTGCGAATAAACTTTTTAGTATTTGACGACCGATGTGGCGCGGTGGCCGAAGGTCCGCCTGTGACGCAGGAGGTTGCGGGTTCGATTCCCGCCTTGGAACAATTGTGTGGACGATCTGTAGTTATTTGTTCCGGGTGTTCTGGTTGTTTTCTATGTATAATAAAAAATATCTATCTATGTAATGTATTGTGTTATGTATATCTACCCATAACACAAGCTCTGCTTACAATGGGGCTAGATAATGCTGTGTAAATTGTCCAGCATTATTTATTTATTTAGTTTTTTTTTTATGGACAGAATCTGAAGAAGAATCGGAGACAAATGGTGATGTGAAGACCCTGCCTGTAATACCAGAGCCGCCAGAAGACATCAAAGCTGTCATAGGTATTTGCAGATCAATATTTATTATTCAATTAACCTTATAGGCCTTAGATCATTGATTTACCTAGCATTTTAAAATGTATATAATCTAATAAGATTATAAATTTTAAAATCTAGATATATCATACGACATCATGTAGCCCCAAAAAATTTTTGAGAATAGACCTGCAATGTCTAATCTGGATCTTTACGTATTTTACCTTTAATTATTTTTATACGAAATAAATGTATTCAATTGAAATTTTATTCACTTTTTCAGAAAAAATGGCCGCCTACGTCGCGCGAAACGGCGACGAGTTCGCGGACATCGTGCGAGCGAAAAACGACCCTCGCTTCATGTTCCTAGAGCCCACAAACACACACCACGCGTATTACAACCGGCTGATGCAGGAGAAACGCGGGGGCGACGCTAATGGCTCGAGTGGGAAGAAGAGTAATAAAGGTGAGAATTTAAACAAATTCGGTCAAAAAGCTTTCATACATTAATTGATCATCCTACTAATATTATAAACGTCAAAGTTTGTAAGTATGGATGAATGGATGGATGTTTGTTACTCTTTCACGTAAAAACTACTAAATGGATTTTAATGAAACTTCACAATAATAAAGCTTACATATCAGAATAACACACAGGCTACAATTCATAAAGATATATAGTATATTATCCAAAATATCTATCACTATGGTGAAACCGTGGGGCGCAGCTAGTTATTTATAATTTATAGTATAAAATTTGACGTGACTAAGTGCTTGTTTTGTAAGCCTATGTAAATAAAGGATTTTTAATTTAGAATTCTCTTTGCCAAACAGTTTTTTTAATGAAACAAGTTAGTTCAATGACCAGGCCATATCTCGCGAAGAACCGGCAATGGCTGGGGCAAACGTATTTTTTTTTTGAATCATATTTATTGTAAGGACCTTTATAATTAATTACATGGCGGTCCTATTGGATTAACAAGATACTAATTGAACTAATCAAGATACTAATTTACAAACTAACTTATCTAATACACAGTAAACAGGCAAACGTATTCTTGAGTGGAGACTACGCCTCGAAAAATGTGTCATGATGTTGCGATGTCTGTGTAGCCGCTTCTTCGTCAAGTCTTGTGCTGTAATGTGAAAAATTAAGAATATAGTGTAGGACGCCAGACTACTTTAAGGAATCCTTGTTCTTTGCTCCAAGTCATTGCGTAAATATCTAATTTTGGATTCTTTCACAAGAACATAAAGTTACCGACCTCTACACAATTACCATTTCAGAATTTATCTTTTTAGTTTACTACAGTTTCAATCAGTATTCATTGGCCACACCACATGCTTTAATAAACATTCCGTTCTCTTCAACAGCACCAGTATCATTCTCTATCAAGAAAATGAAAGAGCCAGACCCGATCCTACCGAAGCCAGCTCTACCCTACGAGTCAAGTTCAGACGATGACGGAGAAAAATCAGAGAAAAATCCAGAAAATATAGAAAAAACATCAAATAAAGCAACAGAAAAAGCTGATAAAAAGACCGAAAAGGAAGAAACACAGCAAACTTCTATACCACCAGTTGTAGTCTACAAAATAGACGGACAGCTAACGCAAAACCTTCCCAAAGTCAAAACAGTTGAACCTCTCAAGCTTGTCTCAAGACAGGCTTCCACGGAACAAAAGAGCCCTGTAGAACCAGAGAAACCTAAAGAAGAAAAGATATTTGAAACTATAGAACACAAAGTAGATAAACCGGAAATTAAGAATTATGATGTACAGAACTTTCAGAAGATTGATCTGAGGGCAGATAAAGAAAAACTAAAACAGGAGAAACAAGAAAAACAAGAGAATTTGAAGGTAGAACGTAATGAAAATTCAGTTTCAAAGGAGCCGTCTCCTATCCAAGATAGGAGGGTAGAAAAAAGAGAGGAGAAAAGAGACAGAGATAGCCCTAAACGTGAGAGGAAAAGACAGAAAGAGGAATACCGGTCTAAATCGGAAGGTAGAGACTACAAGCGATCTAAAAGTTTGGAAAGAGAAAAGAGACGAGATAAAGAGAGAGAGGAGAAAGAGAGAAAAAGACGGAAGATTGAGAAGGATAATATGGAGAGTGAGATTATTTCGCTGGAGGATAATTCTGATGATATGATCGATTTGACCGGGGATCAGTCAGATTCTAAAGGTAAGTTTAGCGTGTTGTATTTTTTATCACTACATAGTATAAAACAAAGTGGCTTCTCGCTATCTGTCTATCCCTATATATGCTTAGATCTTTAGAACTACGCAACAGATTTTGATGCGGTTTTTTTTAAATAGATTGGGGTGATTCAAGAGGAAGGATTATAAACCATTTGACACGTAGAATTCTACGCGGGCGGAACCCGCAACCTTCTGCGTCGCATGCGGATCCTCGCCCACCGCGCCACAGAGTTCTTCAATAATTATAATGTTCTCGAAATCAACATTTATCTTATTTATTACTTCAATCCAACAATCCCTCCATCCACAGTTGTGTTGTTTAGATTTTGAGCGATAAGACCGCCAAATTGTCATTTATCTTTTAAACTATTTGTTATATTTTAAAGTGTGCAATAAAAGTATTGTTGATATATTTCATTATTTTTGAAACTGTACAAAAGATCTTATTACACTAGAAAGTTTCCATGAAAATAATTGACAATGCACAGTAGAAGGCGATACAGAAGCTGAAAAGACCAAGCAATTGGAGCGACGGAGGCGTGCGACCGAGTTCCTGAAGAAAGTCGGCGTCGACCCTGCGGACGCAGCCTCCTTGCCGACTAACTCACTGGCGAGCGCTATGGTAACTAATAGTAATTTGTAGCCTAGAAGACTACAAATTCACATTCATTACATTTTACATACATTTGTAGTTTGTATATAATAACCGTATAAATCATATCTCGAAAAGCTCTTTTAGTTTTGTAGGATTTTCAATCGACCCGAAATGTAAGAAAATATACCATTAAATACGCAAAGCAGCCCAAAACTGAAAATAGTCTGACCCTTTATGGCCCGAGATATGAGAAACACATAATAATAATGCTGGACAATCCGCACAGCATTATATTATGCCCCGGCATTATCTACCCCCAAGCTAAGCAGAGCTTGTGTTATGGGTACTAGATAACTGATAAATTCAATACATTTCATATATATTTATGTATATTATTTGATATTATATTAAGAAAATCAACCAGAACACCTCACCTTCGCCCACCGCGCCTCAGAGGTCGTATATTTATTTATTTATCCTATCTTTCACTTCACTAATAGTACTGTGATATTGATGTTTATCAATGTTTGTTCAAAGGTGGACACACTCGAGTCTATTCGAAAGAAAAAAGCCGCTGAAGAGGAAAAGCGACGCCGGAAAGAAAAGAGGAGGCGACGCGAAAGACGTGGTATGTTACAAAGCAAACAATTCAAATTGTTAGCATATAACTAATTCACTACGAAGTATAAAACAAAGTCGCTTCCCGCTGTCTGTCTGTCCCTATGTATGCTTAGATCTTTAAAACTACGCAAAGGATTTTGATGCGTTTTTTAATAGATAGATTTATCCAAGAGGAAGGTTTATAAACCATTTGACACATAGATTTCCACGCGGGCGTAGCCGCGGTGCGCCGCTAGTACATCTAAAAATTATCCTTAATTTCTCCTGGTCACGCTATAACTTGAACTTTACCGATTTCATTCAACTTTTTTTTATGTTTTCTAATACTTCGTAGAAGGTACTTACATTAAAAAAAAATATATATGTACTTACATTTTTTCTTACACTTGGGACTCTACTACCACGCTACATTATGTAAAGTTTAAATCCTATGCTGTTCTGTATTTTTGTGTTCTTCTTTTTTATAACTGTTTATAAATAACTAATAACTGTTTATATTGTGTGTGGCTATCAATAATAAATAAATAAATAATGCTGGACAATTCACACAGCATTATCTAGCCCCAAGCTAAGCAGAAGCTTGTGTTATGGGTACCAGATAACTAATATACATAATACAATTATATTACATAGATATATATTTTTTATTATACATAGAAAACGACCAGAACACCCGGAACAAATATCTGCAGATCGTGCACACATTTGTTCCGAGGCGGGAATCGAACCCACAACCTCCTGCGTCTAATATTTTTTTTTATTCTTTCTATTTTTATTCTTATTAATTTTAGCCGGTTTTGACAAATAATTTCTGTATTTTTAGAATATGAGGCTGAAGTCGAGAAAGCACACAGGAAAAGCAAAAGGCGGAAGAAAGGGTAAGAAAATATTAGATAGTATAATTTCTTACGATTTTTAAATAATTTATTAACTAAAAAATTACAATTACAGATCTTCAGAAGAAGAAGAAGAATTAAGCTCGAATGATGTGTAAGTCTATTTTATTGTTAAAATAATGACTCGAACCCTGATTATGTTTTATAAATAAAAGTAGACTAAGTTACTCCGTGTAAAAGTCCCATCAAAACCCGTCCAGCCGCTTTAAAGAAAGCTGGAATAAAAAGCCAACAGAAAGACAATAATTTATTTATTTGTACAGATAGATACGTTGAGAGAGGAGATACGTTGTACAGGTTATGATAGAGAAACATTCAAAGTTTACGTTTTAACACTTTGACTGCGGTTTTTTATTGACGACTGCGATCTTTTTTTTTACCTAAAAAATTCGTGCTGCCGCTCTACACAGCGGTTGTGTTGCGCCGCACATGCGTTTCGTTCGAAAAATATTACAGCTCTGCTGAGTCACAAAGATCTGTATTTTCTTAGCCGCTGCGCTAGTGTGGATTTTCGCAGATTAGTCACTTGTAGAAAACTCATACCGTGCGTTTTCAGCACTCAAAGTGTTAAGGTTGTTTCTATCTCATGCGAACTGATTAATGGAATACATAGTAGCCTATGTTTTATTCCGGGCCTGGGTCTACCTGTATGCAAAATTGCAGCCCGATTCGTTCAGTAGTTTTTGCGTGAAAGAGTAACTCGGTAAACGTAGTGTAGGACGCCCTCCGACCAGGTGGGATGACGACCTGCGAAAGACTGCAGGTAGATGCTGGATGCGGCAAGCTGAAGACAGGGCGTTATGGCGCTCATTAAGGGACGCCTATGTCCAGCAGTGGACTGGCTGATGATGATGATGATGACTTGACTGATAACAGCAGTGGACTGATATAGGCTGATAGATAAATCGCAATTTGTTTATAACAGTAAAGATGCAGAGAGGTCATACATTATCATAACCGCTTGTAATGTAAACAGTGCATGTATATATATTTTTTCTGGCAAATTCCCTGACTGAAAACAGCAATCAGAAACACAGAGTAATTTAATTTTTCTCTCTTAGGGATGATAAACACTTAAAAATTACCTATATAAACTTACTAGCTGCGCCCCGCGGTTTCACCCGCGTGGTGATAGATTTTTTGGATAATATACAATATATCTTTATAAATTGTAGCCTATGTGTTATTCTGATATATAAGCTATATTATTGTATAGTTTCATTAAAATCCATTCAGTAGTTTTTACGTGAAAGAGTAACAAACATCCATCCATACTTACAAACTTTCGCTTTTATAATATTAGTAGGATTTCTAAAAGGGAACCAGCCCCGTTATCGACATTTTACTAATGATCTTAACGTTCTTAACGAAAAATCTCTTTTTCAGTCACAAAAAGAAGAAACGCAAGAAGGAGAAGAAATCATCCAAATCTAAAAAGAAGAAGCGTCACAGCTCCCCCATACAAGAAGAAGATGAAGATCAACATCTTCCTCTAAACATAGACCTAACAAACACACTCAAAGAGCTACGAACAAACAGCCCTACTAAAAACTTAATAATACCCGACGTAGAAATAAGAGTTGATTCCGATACAGACAAGAGTGAGAGTGAGAAAGAGGACTACAAAGAGGATAACGTTTATAAAGAAAAGAAGGGAAGGAAAAAGAGGGAGTACAGTGAAGGGGAGTGGTCTAGCGATAGTGAAAGAGATTCCTATTCTGATGGTAGTAGGATGGATGAATGAGTTGTTATTGTTTCTTTATTTATTACAATACAATACAAAAATACTATTCAAATAATTTATTACTATAGTACAGTGAAGGGGAGTGGTCAAGCGATAAATAAAATAAATAAATCATGCTGGACAATCCACACAGCATTATCTAGCCCCATGTTAAGCAAAGCTTGTGTTATGGGTACTAGATAACTGATATACATAATACAATACATTACATAGATAAATATTTTTTATTATACATAGAAAACGACCAGAACACCCGGAACAAATATCTGCAGATCGTACACACTATTGTTCCGAAAATCGAACCTCCTGCGTCGCAGGCGGACCTTCGCCCACCGCGCCACATCGGTCGTCAAAGAAGGTCGATAGTGAAAGAGATTCCTATTCTGATGGTAGTAGGAGGGATGAATGAGTTTTTATTGTTTCTTTATTTATTAATATATATAATACAAAAATACTATTCAATTAATTCATTACTATTGTCTGTACCCGGCTTTGCTTATGTGGTACCTGGATGAAACATACATATATGCCTATCAATAAAACTCAGGGATAATATTAGCTAAATATTTATTATTGAAAAATCTAGTTGGATAGGGCTCTAGACAGACGGACCGCATTTCAACTGCAATCCAACCGCAAATTGCAGTTCATTTGCAGTTTGAATGCAGTTGACACGACTGCAATCCAACTGCGCAGCCCGATTGCAGTTCATGTGCAGTTTGAATGCAGTTGACACGACTGCAATCTAACTGCGCAGTCCGATTGCAGTTCATGTGCAGTTTGAATGCAGTTGACACGACTGCAATCCAACTGCGCAGCCCGATTGCAGTTCATGTGCAGTTTGAATGCAGTTGACACGACTGCAATCCAACTGCGCAGTCCGATTGCAGTTCATATGCAGTTTGAATGCAGTTGACACGACTGCAATCTAACTGCGCAGTCCGATTGCAGTTCATGTGCAGTTTGAATGCAGTTGACACGACTGCAATCCAACTGCGCAGCCCGATTGCAGTTCATGTGCAGTTTGAATGCAGTTGACACGACTGCAATCCAACTGCGCAGTCCGATTGCAGTTCATTTGCATGTCGGCGTGCAGTTCACGTGAACTATGTGATCCAAGTCGATATTGATATCAATTATATGCAAACAAACAAAGCCTTTATTACAATTGCCTTGAAATACATAGAATAAACGAAATCATTGTACCGTCGTATCTTTAGAATATTTCTATCAATAAATTATATTTGGAAGTGTAACTGGCTGTTTTTTATTTATATAAATTGTCTATGCGCATCTCTTACCTCTTTATAGCACGGTTGTCTGGTAGAGATCGCTCTTGAGCGATAAGACCGCCAAATTGTCACATATCTTGTATTATTATTTTTTATCTTGTTTGTTTTATTTTGAAGTGTGCAATAAAAATATTGTCTATCTATAGCTAGAAAATTGTAAAAGTTAAAAAAATAACTGTTTCAAACAGTTATAACACTTTCATAGCCCAAGAGGCATATGTGAGCGTGTGTGGGCAGTGAGCGCGTTAACGTGTAAGTAGGTAGATAGTGAAATAACAAATGCAATTTCTTGTTATCTTAGCGAAGGTTACCTACATTTTACTTGTCCAGAGCCTTAGCCAGAATTGAGATTAGAATAGCATAATAACAAATTAGCTATATTATCATCAGTTATAATAAAGCTAATTTGTCAAATAAACTGAAATCCTTTTAAATACGGGATACAAAGATGAACACCATTAGTTAACTATAATATCTAAGAACGGTCCTAAGTCACCTTTTAAAAAAAACAGTTGACTTCAGTTTTCCACCGTATAATAATATATCAGAGAATCTAAGACGTAGTTTCATCTAGCTAGTCCAATATCTAGTCTATTACCTACACGTGTAGAACTTAAAAAGGAAGTATTCATTACAATACAACTGTCAGGGTCTATTTATGCTGAGGGTCATTTAGCGCGGGCGATTCTAGCCCCCTTTAGCCTTGATCTTATGAATGCAGACATGTGTCGTGGTCTAGCTAGTAGGTAGGTAGATATATACTCGTACTGTACTAGTGGACCTTCCCGGCTTCGCACGGATTTAGTACGGATCCCTAACTTTTTTGAAAATATAATATAGGACATGTTCACCGGGGATAGTGTAGCTTCCCAACGGTGAAAGAATTTTTCAAATCGGTCCAGTAGTTTCAGAGCCTATTCATTACAAAAAATCAAACCTTTCCTCTTTATATAATAGTATAGATAGACATAGGAAGACCGGGCTTGCTACGAACCTAAACAGAATGGCTCCACTTATAAATGCGACGTGTTATGAGATCTGGGGCGCTAGAATACGTATGTAACAGATGGCCTAGTGACACGCGTATCTTACGCCTCGCAATGCGACGTTTTCTACTTCTACATAGCGTCTGTTTCTAGATAGAAACACTCTAAAGAATAAATAATAATAATAACTACGTATTGTGTAGGTATATAATAAATTAATAAATGAAATTAAATAATTATTTATTAAAAATCAAATTGCTTAGATGGCTGAATGACAGTTTTTTTTATATCAATGAGTTTTGAAATGTTTTATTTAATTAGTCATAATGATTGCATGATGGAATATAGTGAGACATGAGTGCACCTTTATACCATGTTTGACGCAATAAATATATTTGAATATTAATTTATTTCAGGCAACAAAGTGTACAATAAGTAGGACCAGAAATAAATACTTTAGAGACTAATAAATAATAATAATAGGCTAAGATGTCGATGGAGGAGACTAACATAGATAGAAACGTTTAAAATTAACCGAGTCGGCAACGCTCCGATGACGCACGCGCGGTGTCGGGCGTCCAATAAATTTTCTGAAAATGACACCTTTCGGTTTTAATTCACCTTTTTAATGCCGCACGACAGACAAGGATAGACTTTTCCGGCACAGGGGATGCGTCATTAATAAAACCTATAGCTACTTACGAAAAAATCTATTGTTTAGAAAGCACGAGGTTTAGAGTTTTCGACTCCACGCTCAAATGTTTTATCGACACGGGGGAAATACCAATTTCTTTGTATGGTAGCAAAGAGAATACAATAACTACGTAAGATATGAACATGATACTAATGGTCAGCTCATATGTACCAAGTTGCGACGCCTGCGCGCAATTTGATTTAAAATAGATATAACTAACTTTATTTACTACGCCTAGGTAAATAATGTGTTGACATAGTATGAAAACTACCCAGGGGCGCGACCAATTTGTATAATTTTGCGACTTCAAAGAAGGAGCAGGTTTTCAATTAGACAGTATTTTTTTTATTTATTAGATGTGCGCGCAGCGTCTCGTCGCGTCGCGTTTTGGTGAGAGTTGACCCTCATCTCATAGGAAGTAGACATGCAGAAGTAAGATTATATAACAAAGTACCAAAGTAGATAGGTTCACAGCTATAATCCGCAAAAAGTCCGCCTCCCTGATGCACAGAGCTCGGGATAGTAGGTACGAACAGCATCCTGAAAAATATCTATTTCCCTACGTGGGTATGTTTTAGCGTTGATAATGGTGTAATTTGATATTTTTATAATAAGTGTGTGTGTTGTCACTTAATTTAAAGTATTTTCTATAATATTTTTACTAACAAAATATGGATCTTGTTTTTCAAATTATAATCATAGGTTCCTACTCTGAACTCATAGTCACATGCACCTAAACTTACGCGGAGATATAAAGTAAAGTAAAAGTAAAAAATCATTTATTTCTTTAGGCTTACAAAATAAGCACTATGACAAGTCATATTTATATCTACAGGAGAAGCTAGTTTTCCAGAATGTCGGATACTCTTTGAAGATATGGGGGATCTAGATTAAACATCTTTGATCTGCAAAATTTGCGACTATAGAGATAAAATTTAGATAGGTACTTGACAAACCTATTTGTTTGGGATAAGAAACCGATTTGCAACGAATGTTGCGCACAATGTAAATATAGGAAGGTGCCTATAACGTTAGAAGTTCTGTCTGTCTGTATTTTGCAGCGGTTGGAACGACATTAATGTATCTACTGTAGATTCGGAATTCGTTCCTTTTTCGTACCGAATATTGCTTTTCGAATTCAGTTCATGTTTTTATATTTGAGATAAAATCAAAATGAGTGCATCTTTTAATCCCGACGTTTAATCCCTGTTTGTTTGTTTGTTTGTATTGAATAGGCTCCGAAACTACTGGACCGATTTCAAAAATTCTTTCACTGTTGGGAAGCTACACTATCCCGGTGAACATAGGCTATATTATATTTTCTAAATAGTTAGGGATCTTTACTAAAACTCCAATAATGTAACCCAAGGTGTAAAAAAATCCCCTAATAAAGTGAAATTCGAGTTTAACGCGGGGAAACCGCGGGGAACAGCTAGTAGGTTATAAATTTAAAAAAAATAAGACATGTTTTAATGCAAAAGCCCGATATCGCTTGGCAGACTCGCTTCCTGCGAAGGATAACAGAAAAATAATGAACTCGGGGCTGATAACAAACCGGTTACCTACTCAGACAAAACGTTCCTTCACATTATACCGTAAGTCAATGTTGGCAAAACAATAGCGACGCTAGTATAAAAAAAAATAACCTCGGAAGAAGATAGATTTTTGTACATGCTGGCGGTGAAAATGGATTCATTCAAGGGCCTTTTATATAAATGCAAAGCAATACTGGTGACAGCCATCACATAATGGATAGGTACTAAAAATAAAAATGGCCTAGTGGTAATCGACAACACCTTACGATTCGACGCAAACGGAATCCAACTAGATGAGATAAATATAATAAACAAAAACTATTAATTTTATTATATTGTATTCAATCATCAATAATTCTACTATTATATTATTCATTTCTTCAATTGCCGACATGGTGTCTAATTCGTCTTTACAGCAGGTTATTTGCCTCTAAAAGAAATTATGATTTTCTTTGTTAAATTTATTGTAGATAGTGGATTACTATTTAGTCATCAGCCTATATTAGTCCACTGCTGGAAATAGGCCTTCCCCAATGAGCGCCATAGCGCTCTGTCTTCAGCTTGACGCATCCAGCATCTACCTGCAATCTTTCGCAGATCGTCATCCTACCTGGTCGGAGGGCGTCCTACACTACGTTTACCTAGTCGTGGTCTCCACTCAAGAACACGTTTGCCCCAGCGGCTGTCGGTTCTTCGCTAGATATGGCCGGCCCACTGCCATTTCAGCTTGCTAATTCTCAGAGCTATGTCGATAACTTTGATTCTCTGTCGGATGTATTCGTTGCGAATCCTATCCTTCAGAGAAACTCCAAGCATAGCTCTTTCCATAGCTCGCTGAGCGACTTTGAACTGGTGGACCAGCCCTATCATGAGTGTCCACGTCTCAGCTCCGTAGGTCATATCGGGTAGGACGCACTGTATTACTATATTTAGTAGTAAGTTCCAACTAACCAGTAATCCACTCATTTGAATTATTCATAAATTTAGATTTAAAAAATATAAATATACACTACTCTCAATAGAGCCTTTTAAAATTATTTTTAAGCAGGTAATTAACTTTTTTTGCAAATATTACCATCACGATGACGTCACAGCGTGAAATCCGCAGGTTGTTGAATGCACTACCAGAGTCCATTAGAAAAACTATATCCTTGCCTGTTTTTAAAGCTCACGTCAAGGAGTTTTTCCTGCCAAAAGAATGAATATTGGTACTTACTATTTATTTATTTAAGTAGTGTATTATTTATTTTGGAATTTGTAATATTTATTATTTGTTTTTTAGTATTCTTATTTAGATAACATATGATACACCCCCTGCCTTTTCTTAAATTCATATAATTCTTTCCATCCAAAGGTTGCCTGGAAGAGATCGCTTCTAAGCGATAAGGCCGCCCATTGTACCTGTCGCATGTAATGTATTTTTGTAATGTTTAATTTGATTATGGTGTACAATAAAGAATTTTTGTATTGTATTGTATTGTATTGTATTGTTGTTCATCAAGTACACATGTCCGATTTCCACTTGTCCAAGCCGTCTATTAAACGCCTGTTTATTCGTGTCCGAATATTTAATTATTTTTAAACAAACAAATCCACACTATTTAACTACCATTCGCCTACAACTACTATGGGATTAACTACGATACACTAAGCCCTGCTGCCATTATCAATGATAACAAGAGATGAGATGAGCAAACATGGTATAAAATGATATGTTAGACGCCGTGGGAGTTATTGTGGGTTAGCGTATTGCCCTGTGGTACCCCGTGGAATTTAATATGGCGAAAGTGAGTAAAGGCCGTCTTCCAGCGTATATTTTTACCAACGAAACAAGAGAGGAGATTCTATGTTCGGTTGTATGTACATATTTTTATGTATGTGGATCAATTTATCCGTTGTGTACCGATTTGAGAATTCTTTCGCTTTTGTATGAAGAATCACTTCGAGGTGATCCCATACAAATTTTATTAAGTATCTGGGTAATGTATTTATTCCAAAAACCTTAAAAAACTGTGTAAATACTAAGGAATTTGAGTTTTATTGTTATCAAAACAATAAAATTATGTAAACTACATAGGTTCTACTTTAGACTTGTAAATCTTGACGCGAGGGATCTCTTATCGCTGGCTTAAGAACTTTATTATAAGGTATCTTATTCTGTTTATTTGGTTACCTGCTAATATTATCCTGTTTTATTACCTACCTTACCCTTTTGTTACCTTACCTACTATTGTATCTTCTCCTGTTTTATTGTTACCTTACCTACTATCGAATCTTATCCTGATATATTGTTACCTTACCTACTATCGAGTCTTATCCTGTTTTATTACCCACCTTACCCTTTTTTACCTTACCTACTATTGTATTTTCTCCTGTTTTATTGTTACCTTTTTGTTACCATACCTACTATTGAATCTTATCCTGTTTAATTGACTGTTTTTGTTACCTTACTTATATTTATTATTGAATATACTTATATTTGTTTATTCTATTGTCTACAATCTACAGCAAGGCGCAATCAGTATGATCGACCCGTCGCAGCTTCTGCGGCCCGAAGCCACCTTCAACGACAAGCCTATTGAAGGCTTCCGTAACTACGACATCGACGACAACGATCCCATCAAGGAGCGCGTGCGCAGGACTTATTACAACATGCACTCTAATGTCACTGTGGAATTTGTTAAACGTAAGTTAACGTCAATTATTATTGGAGGCCTTATTTATAATCAACCATTGTCTAGATACCTACCATATTAGCAGTCCTCGCGTAAGAAACTACGCTCCGGTGGTTTGAGGGCTACTGGAAAAGAAAACTGGCCTATTTAAGGTACTTATATAAAGGGATCTTTAGCATTCATTTATTTTTCTGAGTCTGCAAAATCTGCCAGTATGTATTTACTTCCTCTGGGCCGGCGCTCGCGTCCGTTACTCGTAGGTAGGTGTACATTTTAAGGATAGGAGGTGACTGACTAGGTAGGTATAGTGCTCGCTAGTCGATAGTCATATTATGTGTGACTTATCACAGGTTTCATCATATCAGACCACGACCACTCAGACATGGATATAGACCATATCTACGACAACGCCATCCAACGACTCCCTCCGACCGCTACCATCCGGTCCATCGAGTAGGTAGAGGATCCCAACACTCTAATTCGCGTTGCATCGCGGTCGCCACTCGAGAACCTTTACTTCCCAGCAGTTATTATGTCTGCGAGCTATATGACCTGTTCCACACTTTACAGCAACTTCAGCTTACTATTTAAAAACTAAGATATTAATCATAGGTTACTATCACATAACTTTATTAGAATGCTAAAGGTTGGATGTTTGTTACCTCTCCAAGCAAAAAATACTGAACGGATCAGGCTGAATATGCATTGACGTAGTTCTTGGCCTGGATATAAAGTCTAGGCGCGTGCGAATACACAGTAATATAAAGGGGCCTTGTCAAAAAATATTTTGTTATGTTAATTAATATGAAAAACCAACAGAAAAACGCGACAAGTGGCTAAAGTTCAACCACTTCAAGGCAACAATCAAAGAGGCTCTGATCAAGTTAAACGACCTGGTGGACGAGTCGGACCCCGACACGGACTTGCCCAACATCGTGCACGCCTTCCAGACGGCGGAGAGGATCCGCGAGGAGCATCCTGATGAAGACTGGTTCCATCTCACTGGCTTGATACATGATCTGGGGAAGGTAGGTACCTATTCTGATAACTGTCAAAATAAGTAAGGGACTTAGCCTACGGCCTAGGATATAATTAATACTAAATGATGGAACTGGGATCTGTGCTGATATCTCTTAAGTGTATTGTCCATTGTATCCCTGCCTAACCAGGCCCTAACCAGCCCAACTCCTCAAAACACCGGAGCAGGACTTTTGGTGATAGGTGTGGATGAGTTAGATGCCTCAAACCAGTACTTATTTAGTTCTAAAACACTTTTTCGTCGACTGTATCTGGTACAAATGACTTTAATTCTGACGAAATCGGCTGTTATAACTTAATTGAAAATCGGGGGGCCTCCACGACGGGGGCGTCACACACCGGGGGCCTAACCCACGAACCCTTTTAGTCTGGCCTCCTCTGTGCATGCACAATGCACATGACACAACGTTGTAAGTATCTATGACACAAAGTTCTGCCTACTTTGGGGCTAGATTAATAGCAAAGTTTGTCAACTATGTCAACTACATGAGTGCAGTGTTGGTTGTACGTGAATTGGATTGTACGACTTGTACGTACGTGTCTCGGTTGACACAAGCAGCGAGCGCGTTTAAGTCTTTTGTTTGACAAACAAAACCGACTAGGTCTCACAACGTATCTGCAAATTTCCCTGCGGGTCGCACCGCTGTGCCACGGCAGTAAAGTCAATTTCTATTCCAATGTTATTATTAATCTCAAGACTTAAGACTTTTGGCGGAGTCTGTCCCCCGATACTTATTTGTTTTTAAAGTACCGAGAATGTACTGAACATTCTCGGTACTTATACAGAAACAGTTAGATAAATTTCTGCACCCAAACCAAACACATTGATAATCGCAATGATATTTTAATAACTTGACGACCCAAAAAAACATTAAAAAATTAGTAATTGAGTAATAACCTACTTACTACATAATATTTATGACTAACTTTTGCGCGCAGCTTCGACCACATGGGATTTTTTCCAACATAGTTTACGCACTGAAGCCCTAAAGCATCGAGTAAAACGTACATTACATTTCCATAGGTACTAACCAGCGAGCACATCGCTGGTACTAACTAATCCATCTTCTTACCCTTCGAAATAAAAGCGAAATTAAATCCGAGGTCTCCTTTTATTTATTTCGTAGGGTTAATGTAATCATAGTTCCATAATCATGTAATCATAATTCCGTTTCGACTTCTGTGTTACAAGCGAATGAATCTTTTCCGGACCTTTTGTAGCATCAGAGCATACCTAGGTCTTCTTAAGTGGGCTCCATACAGATGACGTACTTTCTAATTTCGATCGCACAAGTGCGATGTACAACAGCCGGATGGTATTGGCTGCTGTAAAATCATGTGCATGTATGAAAGAAGTTAAATTTTTTGTATTAATGTGTAGATAGTTGTATTTTTAACTCACGCTACACATTATTTTTTGACATAAACAGATGACCCATGTTGTCAGAGTGATATCAGTTGTAAACCCTCATTAGAAATAGTAAATATGTACCATAGCGTCGAGTGTCTACAAAAATATGCTCAAAGGAAAAACTAAGCAAGCGCGAGTTGAAGATTTAGAGGCCAACAGTTGGACGCTATTTTTTCTACGCTTTTACTCTGTTGACAGTTTATCTATACATATAAATAATCAAAGCCTACTTCATCGATTAAGAAAATGTATAAACTGATTCAAACAATCATAACTTACCAATCTGTTTTTATTGTCATAGAAGTAATAGATAAACATTTTATTTCGTATAATTGCGGAGATAACCCTCGTTTTATTATTGTTGAGATAAGAAGTGCTTATTGTTTTGATTCTGTTTTATCTTTTGCAAAATAAACATCATTGGCGTAGTTATAATTTGGTACAGATAGTGAGATGGGTTCCACTGTTTTAGGGAAAATGCCCTTATTTTCACTTTACCATTAATGTAATTTAATATATTTAATAATATTTAATAATGCTGGACAATTCACACAGCATTATCTAGCCCCATGGTAAGCAGAGCTTGTGTTATGGGTACTAGATAACTGATATACATAATACAATATATTACATAGATAGTTTTTTTTTTTTTTTATTATTCATAGAAAACGACCAGAACACCCGGAACAAATATCTGCAGATCGTACACACAATTGTTCCGAGGCGGGAATCGAACCCGCAACCTTCTGCGTCGCAGGCGGACCTTCGCCCACCGCGCCACATCGGTCGTCTCATTGAAAACTTAAGAAAACTCGACGCGGTTCTCACTTTTTAATGCCAATTAAAATTTAAAGGTATAATATATGTATGTATGTGTAATAGGAAGGCTAAGGCCTACAAAATGTTAATAAGTAAGAGGTATATATATGCTAGAACCAGACGAGTGTATCCATGGCTTTTTTCTAAATTTAACAATTCATATTTTTGTTTTATCGCTAATTCCACATTCACTATTACGTAACTTGCTATCCAAAGGGTGGCTGTAGCTGTAAGAAATTATTATTGTCCGTTTACGTTAGGTGATGGCGTTCTACGACGAGCCGCAATGGTGCGTGGTGGGCGACACCTTCGTAGTGGGCTGCAAGTGGGCTGACTCCATCGTGTATGGACCTGAGAGCTTTAAGGACAACCCGGATACATACAACCCTAAGTACAAGTACGTAAGAGCCAGTTTTGTTCGACAAAGTGTAAGCGGCCCCTGAACCCGCACTGCTGAAACTTGGCAGTGAACGCCAAGCATCGCTACACTTTCGCATCGTCAGCAAACTACGGAAGCTGGGCAGTTAACGCTAATTACGGATGCCACCGGCGACGGTTTTAAAAAAAACCAAAACTTTTAAACTATTTATTAAAACTTTTACAAAGATCGTAAGATAATTATTCTAAAATAAAGT
The DNA here is from genome assembly GCA_943735965.1 of Eupithecia abbreviata. Lineage (NCBI taxonomy): Eukaryota > Metazoa > Arthropoda > Insecta > Lepidoptera > Geometridae > Eupithecia > Eupithecia abbreviata. The sequence continues at coordinate 2,410,320 of OX030995.1, forward strand.
AATGAAGCTACGCTTGGTCGATGCAAGTACCAGGTGTAGAATGTCGTGACCGCGATCGAAGGCAGGCACGCTGAGGGAAAGACGTCATCGCTGAGTCGGCAAAGTAAGTACTCGGAGAATGACAATTATACTGGATGGACAACAAATGCAGTGGCATGCTGCATTCCTAGGTTGCAGATTAGGTGCATAGTTTCTATGTAACACGCTGCACCCTTACAGCGTTTGCATTCCCTACCTTCAATCAAAAGATCTGCGATAACAAATACTCGTGGAAAAGGCTATAGAAATCCGATTTGATAATGATCATAAAGTATTGTCCTCTTAGATTGTAACCTCTATTTGGACATTGTTTCAGTACGGAATACGGCATGTACTCTCCTAAGTGCGGACTGGACAGCCTGCTGATCTCGTGGAGCCACGACGAGTACCTGTACCAGTTCCTCAAGCACAACCACTCCTCGCTGCCGGAGAAGGCGCTCTACATGATCAGGTCAGCAGCAGAAACAATACTCTTTTCATTTATTCGAAAGAGGCCAAGGGTCTCTTACCTAAGTTTTAACCCATTTTCATTATTAAGGAATTTGAATTCAGTTTATAGTTTTTAAAAACACGCAAAATTATTTTCGATTTTGATTCAGTATTTGAACGACTATCTATTGAGCTCTCTCCTACGCTTAATAGATAGCATAATTGGTAATTCATTTTGTGTTCAGATACCACTCATTCTACCCGTGGCACGCCGGCGGCGACTACCGTCACCTCACTAACGAGAAGGATGAAGAGATCCTCAAGTGGGTGCTTGAGTTCAAGTGAGTTTCTACCACCAACCAACCCAATGATGCTGAAGAGACGAAGAAATACGGGCCTAACTTTGTTTACATTGGTTTCATTTAAAAACAAGGAGATATCTAAGTATAAATGTACTACCTGGTTGCGGCTAGCGCAGCAGGACCGTAAAAAGTGACATAAGCTTATGGTTCAATGAATCAAAGGCGCTATTTCGTCGGTAGCGAGTCCTAAATGTATGCCATCTCACCTGACATAGTGTGCAAAAGGGTGCTAGGATGAAATGCACAATGATTCATTCCTAAAACGACCCCGTAATAAAATATTCACCCAATTTTAGCACAAAAACTATTGAGTGTTTATTTTAAAAATAAATATATTTCATCTTTTGAATAACTAAACTATTTTGGAACGGGTTTATAGTTTTCTTTCTATATTGTATATTTTCGCCAAAAGTAGGTAATTAATTTTGGAATACGATTGTTTAGAATGCATTTCTTATCCTCGCCATCTTTTTTTTCCCAGCAAATACGACCTGTACACGAAGAGCGAGAAGATGCCCGATATAGAAGCCCTGTGGCCCTACTACGAGTCCCTCATCGACAAGTACACGCCGGGAGTTTGCGAGTGGTGAAACTACAATAACTAACTTAAGCTATTTATTTACACAATTTTATAAGGATTTTATTAAAATATATAATCAATGATTACAAAGAAGAAAAAATAGAAAGAAAGTAGAACTAGTTTCGATACAATTGAGCTAACTGCGGTCTGTTGCAAAGTACGTCTAGGTTTAAGTTTGATTTTATATTAAACTTGCTTATCTTTAGGAAATACTTAGATGATTAGGTATACAATAGGACTGACCTATTAATTTATAAAATTAATTATAATTTATAAATATATATATATATATATATTTATAAATTCGACGACCGATGTGGCGCGGTGGGCGAAGGTCCGCCTGCGACGCAGGAGGTTGCGGGTTCGATTCCCGCCTCGGAACAATTGTGTGTACGATCTGCAGATATTTGTTCCGGGTGTTCTGGTCGTTTTCTATGTATAATAAAAAATATCTATCTATATAATATAATATTATGTATATCAGTTATCTAGCACCCATAACACAAGCTCTGCTTACCATGGGGCTGGATAATGCTGTGTGAATTGTCCAGCATTATTTATTTATTTATTTATTTATATATATTTTAATCACATACGCTCTTCTACCAGTCTAAACAGTAAATAGTTCGAAATCAGCCAAGGCATCAACATGATCATTATGTAGGTATCTTATCTGGTCACTGGTAGGAAGAGTAATCCATTTTATTGATCAATAAATTAGTACCTAGCTAACTAACATAATCTGAACTTCTGAGGCGTTTTATTCCATGACAACATTATATAACAACATTATATAGTCGGGTTATCTGTCTCCACACCCCACCCCTGATAAACGAAGAATCTACTAGATATATGGCCAAATAAATCCGCGTTTAATCGAAATTGTTTATACAGGGTGGAAAAAATTTATGGACCCTGAAGGGAAAACACTTGTAGGGAAGCTGTTCAAAAGATAGACACCATACTCATATAGGTACTTATGTATTTTGAAATAGTAGAAATACAAATGCTATCTAATATCTTGATGGATGATTGGTTCAGAAACTACATCCCGGAGATGGTGAAAGAAGATTAGTTCTGTCACACGTGTCCTTATTAGAATTAATGATGAAATAAAACTAATTTGAGATTATTTTCTATTTTTAAAGATATAGAGACAAATGTCTGTAAGAGAGATTTTATCCAGAACATTGATACTATAGATTGGTAGAAAAACATAGCCAGAATTTGTTTTTTTATTTATTTTGGGTGATGCAAGCTAATTTAAGAAAATCTTTGAAAGCACATTTGTTTCATTTAAAAAATAATGGAATATTTCTTGTTAGTATAATAATCTATCTTATGGATATTAAGTGGTTTTCCTTCAGGGTCCATTGAGTTTTTACATCCTGTATATAGGTACTAATTACCTACTCATCTAACTACTAAAACAGCTGATAACGAGGTAGGTAATTCAAGTTATCAGTAACTCCAGGGTCAGCGACTTCTCAACTCGAGGGGTCCTATTGAGACTGTTACTTACTAATTTTACACGTGTAAATTAATTACTTAAATAAATGTATCTATGTATAAGCAGGACATAAATAGTTTATTTTTTATTTTTACTATAAAATTGAATGTCGGTAGCGTCCGCTGCGTAGGGAGCCGACCGTACGTATTTCATAGAATGCATGTCTCTCTCCCATACTTCGGTGCGTGCGGTGTTTATGTCTAGATGCGCCTCGCGGCTTCTCCCACGTGGAAACCTATGTGTCAAATGGTTTTAACCTTCTTCTTGAATCACTCTATCTAATAAAAACCGCATCAAAATCTGTTGCGTAGTTTTAAAGATCTAATCATACATAGGGACTCATCACATTTTAATTCGCACTATATTAATAAAATGTCCGATTTCAATAATTCGATCGTGGGTTACATTTATTGAAGTTGTAGAAGTTATCTCTATTTTTTCTAGGAATAAAAAGCTTAGGTTATCCCTGGATAATGGAGCATTCTAATGGGGAAATAATTTTTGAAGTCGGTTCGGTCGTTTCTGAATTTTTGTTGCGAACATACGAATCGTTCCTCTTTATAATATTATTAGTACCTATAGATTCCTCTTGTAACGCAGAAAATCATGAAATCCGTAAAAAGTAAGTAGGCCAGTTTGTAGTTGTAATTTCCTTATAGACATGCTTTGGCTTTGGAAAAAATTGGCCTTAGCCTTCATCTTCCTTTTTAACCGACTTAAAAAAGAGGAGGTTCTATAAAAGTCTTTTATAACGGGATACGTATTTACCATGATTTGATTTGCTTAGTGGTTACGTTCGTAGCAAAAGACAAATATGAGGGTAGATCGGTATGTCTGCCAATAACAACTTACTCGCAGTGCCTTCAGTTATTCCGTGATCATGGCGCATGAAACTGTGCCGAAATTATTATAAAATAAAAAAATCTAATCATGGTATCTATATATCCTGTTATAAATGACTTTTATGTTAAATTTTCTTTTCTTTTATACTTTTATGTTGACCATAAAGATGAGAAATTGAAAGATTTCTCCGTTAATTATGGACCGATCGTGAAACCGATTTTGGAAATTATTTCGCTATTGTATAGAAAATATTCCGTTTGTGTTTTACTCCCGAGGGATTAGTATTAATCCCCGTAATGTATTTAAATTAATTTAATAAGTATTTGTCCTGCCAAACTAAAAAAATTGTTTTTCAGATAAACAGGAATTTCAAGTCGCTTTTTGAGTTTTTTCAAAACAATTTATTTAATACCTATCTATCAAATTATTCCCACACTTATCTTCCCTACCTAAGTTTCAGGAAAATATAGGGAACCATTTTGTGTTTATTCTTTTTAAGCCATGTTTCTGCTTAATGTTTTATTGTTTCCAAAATTATATTCCCGATTATGGTTTAATGCGTATTATATTTAGATAACCCCCGGTCAGTTATCATCTGCCCATTATCCTATTATCCAGCCGATTTAAGAGCAGCGTGAAGGTTGGAGAGATCAGTCGGTGTCCAGTCACGAGAAACATCGTACGGACATACCTAGCAACATGAAGGTAAGTAAAGTGCATTTTTATTTTATTTTGAGGGTAATTTTGCATAAGAAATCAAAAATAACTAGTTTAGGCAAAAAAAAAAAAAACTGTTGTCGTGTTAACATAAGACAAAAATAATTTTCTTTTAAAATATCAAGTTATTGTGCAAGGATACGAAGATACCTATGTTCGTACTCCTAATATAATAATACTATAATACTAATACTATAATACTAATGTGTGATAGGTTGCTAATTAGTGATTTGTGTTGTGTGCTGCACTCAGCACCCTGGCGCCGCTGAAAACCAGCGCTGCATTGGCTTATGTCAATGTAGCATTTAATGCTGAGCCGGTAGCCTTTCTGTTCTCGTATTTTTTTTTTACTGCAATATAACTATTACTGGGGGTTAGCTTTGATTATATAATTTTGTCGCAATTGAAGTAATAAAATTGCCCAAAAACAAAACCAATTATAAATTGTAAGCAAAACGTAATTATCTTAGTAATATTATAAATTCAAAAGATAGAGAATTTTTAACCACTTAATCGATATATGTAGATGAAATTAGAACAAAATTTTTTGGCGACTAAACAACAAAATGGGAGGACCAAAGACCTTGCTAGCAAGTGAAGCGAGTCGCTGAATCGCTTGATGGTCTAGCTGTGTGCGTGAGTTGTCGTTGGCACCCCAAGGGCGCCATTCTTAGGTAGGATAGAGTATAAAATTTTTTTTAATGTAGGGTTTCGGAAATATTTTAGTGATTTTTTATACCTAAACTAAGATTTTGGGGGGCGCCGTCAAGACCACATGATTTTGAATATTACGTGATGAGTCACTCGATTTGCCGCCACCCTGGACGTGCCGCCCGCGTGCGGTCCACGCTTTGCACGCCCCCCTGCGGCGGGCCTGTTGATATCATACCTTATAATTCCTCTTGTTTACAGGACCGTGTGAACCTAACCGACCCGTCGCTCCTCCTGCGGCCCGAGGAGGTGTACGACGGCAAGCCCATCTCCGCCTTCCGCAACTACGATGTCGACGAGACAGACCCCATCAAGCAGCGCGTGCGCAAGACTTACTACGACATGCACACCAACCAGTCCGTTGAATTTGTTAAAGGTAACGATCCGAGAACCAGGGAGAGCAGTACTGTCTAACTAGGTTCTTAGTCTGTCGTGACATCCAAGCCACCCCAAAGGAAATGAAAACAAATCTTATTATCCAGGTCTATCATTTTCACAGCCAAACACGAGAAATGGCGCAAGTTCAACCACGCGAAACTGACCGTGAAGGACGCCATGATAATGTTGAACAACCTGGTGGACGAGGCGGACCCCGATATTGACTTGCCCAACATCGTGCACGGCTTCCAGACGGCGGAGAGGATCCGCGAGGAGCATCCCGACGAGGACTGGTACCATCTGATCGGTCTCATTCATGATCTTGGAAAGGTGAGCTATTAGAACACTACCAGAACTTGTATACTGTGGTGGTTCAGCCACAGGTGTGTCCAGTCCGTTTGAAAAAAAAGGAACGAATATATTAGCTTTATCTGCCAACGCGATAGAATGTGGAACAAAGGATATTCGAAGAAGAGTATCACCAACTTACTTTGTTTGATCCTCTAGGACGGGAATCTTTCAAAGCTTTATCTTATCAATAATCTAATCTAAGTGAAAATGCCCGTTGTACACAGCTATGTATTGTTGTTAGTGTACAAAGCATTCTTGTGTGTTGTATTATGACACTGATAATTATCGTACGGGGCGCCTATGTATATGTGATAGGTAAAAATGATAAGAAAACGATAGACCAAAAGATGTACGGGACACCTGATATAAGTGATAAAGTACTCTTAACACCTTGAGTGCTGAAAACGCACGGTATGAGTTTTCTACAAGTGACTAATCTGCGAAAATCCACACTAGCGCAGCAGCTGAGAAAATACAGATCTTTGTGACTCAGCAGAGCTGTAATATTTTTCGAACGAAACGCATGTGCGGCGCAACACAACCGCTGTGTAGAGCGGCAGCACGAATTTTTTAGGTAAAAAAAAAGATCGCAGTCGTCGAAAAAAATCCGCAGTCAAAGTGTTAACACTGATATTCATATAAATTTATTGATATTTAAGCTACCATGATGAGGTGAAAACACGAACTGATGTAATAAACTAAGATGAGGACGCGTGTAATTGTAAATTTTACAATAATAATATCGATGATTTCAAAATAATTAGCTAGTTTGTACGTAAATGCACCGTACATTAATACACCTCAAGTTTCTCAGAAAAATAACAGTGAACTGCCTACCGGCTTTATTATCTGAAAATAAATAAATACAATACCCTGCGTAGGTACCTACTTAAGTTAAAGACATAAGAGATGACGTCATTCTTAATCCCTTGTGCCCCTAGGTAGTTTAGTGATTGTTCTTTTTATCTCGTAGATAATGGCGTTCTACGACGAGCCTCAGTGGTGCGTGGTGGGCGACACCTTCGTGGTGGGCTGCAAGTGGGGCAAGAACATCGTGTACGGAGACGACAGCTTCAAGGACAACCCCGACACCTACAACCCTAAATACAAGTGAGTTCACACTTTACAGCGGCTTCGCCCGCGTGGAAATCTATGTGTTAAAATAAATAATAATAAATAATGCCGGACAATTCACACAGCATTATCTAGCCCCATAGTAAGCAGAGCTTGTGTTATGGGTACTAGATAACTGATATACATAATACAATACATTACATAGATAGATATTTTTTATTATATATATAAAACGACCAGAACACCCGGAACAAATATCTGCAGATCGTACACACAATTGTTCCGAGGCGGGAATCGCAACCTCCTGCGTCGCAAGCGGACCTTCGCCCACCGCGCCACATCGGTCGTCAACGTGTTAAATAGTTTATAAGTTATAACCCTTCATATGTACATATGTATGTAACCCTTCTAAGAAAATATTAAGATTTATACCTTCTGAGATTATGGTGATTTTTATTAATGTCTCCAATACCAATTAACAACCTAATTGTTGTTTTTTGTTGTAGCACAAAGTACGGAATGTACAAGCCAAACTGCGGGCTCGAGAACCTGCTGATGTCGTGGGGGCACGACGAGTACCTGTACTGGGTGCTGAAGCACAACAACGCCAAGTTCCCGGAGAAAGCACTGCACATGATCAGGTCACTATTTATACAGTACCTACCTACCATGCGTGTCATTTTATAACAGAGGTCAATTGTTGACACGTCCCAAAATTTATCGCCACCATATTTTATCTTTTGATTCTTCAACGGCAGAAAGGTTTCAGCAATGTAAAACCCTATTATGACGATTTCAGATGACAGAAAGGTTTTGATGCATTAGGTACCTACATAATTACGTTTCTTCGGTTCTTCTTCTTCTTCCAACAGTTGGTGTATGTACTGGCGTAAAATAGCGTATTATGTGAGAAATCGTATTAAGCATGATGGTATTGAACGGGTTCTACTGTAGAAGCAATTGAATGCCTCTTTAATCGTTTTATTTTGTGTAGTCTAGGCAGAGATGTGAACATATAGTTTGGTCAACCAAGGGCAACTTTATACCTAGCTCCTTAATTTAAAGTAAGAATGTGATGTTTTGCTGCAGATACCACTCCTTCTACCCGTGGCACGCCGGTGGCGACTACAGCCATCTACAGAAACCCGGGGATGAGGAGATCCTCAAGACTGTCTTGGACTTCAAGTGAGTTAACATCATCAACATATAAGACTCTAAGGATCAACTCATACTGAGACGCGACGCAACGCTGCGCACATTTCATTTAAAAATATAACTTTACTAGCTGCGCCCCGCAGCTTCGCCCGCGTGGAAAACTATGTGTCACATGGTTTATGAACTCTTGAATCATTATATCTATTAAAAATCGTATCAAACTCAACGGACTTTTACAATCTAAGCATATATAGGGACAGATAGACAGCGGGAAGCGACTTTGTTTTATACTATGTAATCTATAGTAGGTAGTGATTTCTTACAATACCTACACGCTGACTTGCGTAAGCTGATGAAGAGATGGCGCTGTCTATGGTTCATTCGCGTGTACTTCACACTCACACTTGTACATTTCCCATCTTGCCTCCTACTCTACCTATGTAACTATAGATTTTTGTTAATTTGTATTAAATTCATTATTTTTGTTGCAGCAAATACGACCTGTACACGAAGAGCGCAGGCGTCCCCGATATAGAAGCCCTGTGGCCCTACTACGAGTCCCTCATCGACAAATACATGCCGGGACTCATCGAGTTCTAGATATACTTTTGTGCATCAAAAATATGTTTATTATTTTCTGAATGTACTATTCTATCCTTCACAGCTTATTATGGAACACAAACACAATCATTTATATCTTTGATTTGTAACATATTCGCTCGTTGAACTGAATATTATATTGCTGTGATAAGTTTAAGGTTGTTGTATATGAATTTATATATTTGTTAAATCTCAAAATAGTTTTTTAATCATACCTTATCCGTGCGTAACGTTTTGCGACAAAAATGGCTTTGTATTCATTTATTTTGATCGGTTAAGTACGCATTACGGAGATGCGATAGTTTGTGATAACGAACAATTATCATAAACAATAATTATAATATATATATTATTATGTCTCTCATTTACCATGATCTCGGGCCATAAAGCGACCCGGTCCTTTGGAAGGCTTGCGTGGGGCCGAAGCCAACAGCACAGAGGCCCTTTGAGAAGTTAATCTTAAGGTTTATTAGAATAATTATAATATATATATATATTATTATAATTATCATAGCATTTATAATATTTGTAGAATAATTACTTTTCGCTTACAATTAATTTAGTTTAGCACATTCTCAAAATGTGTCCCTTTCTATATATAGAGATATAAACTTAAAAAGAGTATAAATTAAGGGATTTGAAGTCGATTTTACTTATTAGTCGGTTTTTAGTTTTTTCAAAACTAACAAATTAACCTAAGTAAGAAAATTGAAGAACCCCATTTGTATTTGTTCTTATTAAGTTTCTACTTAATGTTTTATTGCAGTGCACCCAAAATAATTTTTTTTTACGCGATTATTATTAAATATTACGCTATTGTTTACAAATAAGTAAAATAAAAATAGTCACGATTATATTTAAATACTTACCCGGTCAGTTATCATCTATCGAGCTAATTTAAGAACAACAAGTTTGGTTGGAACCATCAGTTAGTGCTCCAGTGACGAGAAGAAAAAAAAAAAAAAAAAAATTAAGGCTTAACACGTCATAAGTAAACTTCTTTTAAAGTATCACGTCATTGTGCAAGGATGCGAAGATAGGTTACTAGTGAAGTTATATCAAATAAGGTTTTTGCAATGCGACAAATACTGACTCAAGTTTTTGTGATCCAAACAAAATATTTTCACTTCACTTACTCAAAAAGTATATTATAGAGTGGTTTCTTCTCACTTCTTCCACTGGTGGACAAAAAATTTAAGTAAAAACTCGAGTATGCGCCGCCCAGCGACTAGATGGCGCCGCCCTAGAGATTATAAGTATGTTTTCTTTTTAATTTTTGTCTGAAATCGGCCAGTACAAGACATTCATCCTCTTACATAAAGACTCGACTTTTTGGTGTTCCATTTACAAAGAACATACATTTCATTTGAATTTATTTTTGAAAGTGCCCATTGGTGATACATAGTTGGATGTCTAAAAGGAGGTTCATACTTCCTTTACGGTAGAATGCGTAGGCAGCTTAAACTATAAAAATCGATGAAACTAACATGTTAACAGAGAATCTAAGTTTAAGTGAACATTCAAATATTCATATTTTAAAATGAAATACAGATTTTATATTTTTTTCCATGGCAGGGGCACGAAAGGAGTGCCTTAAAAGTTGATTCACCCAAATACTAGAAGTAAGAATAAATTCGCTGTGCCCACAACAAGACTACATAAGATAAATGTATCTTTTAAAGGGCAATGTATACGCTTCTACATCAAAACTCCAAGTGAGTTGCAAAAATTATCAACATTTAAAAAAATTGTTAAATATATTCTTTGTAAAAAGGCTTATTAAAAACTTTTTCATTTCATACCTTCAGCTCATAAACAATAGCGTATGGTTTGGGTTGTCACCACGTAGTTCTAATTTGTTTGCCTAGAAAACTCTTATTATGTATACAGCCTAAAGGAATCAGGTAGGTTTTAGAAACTACTTATAAGCAATATACACATTTCATAACCTTATGGTTATATCCACGTTAAAAATAAAACCTTTAGATCTCACTTTAGCATATTGCTTACCTTTCCAGAACTTAATCAGGAGTCTACGATAACTATAAGATCGGACTATGCTCTTGAAACACAAGTCATAATAACGTTAATTTACTCTCTGGTTATTAGCTCCAAGGTTGCACTATTAAACAATTAGTTTTAGGACTTATTTATCATTCTCAAGTATTTAAAATGACCAGATAGCAAAGTTTTTGACGATCCTTGAGGTATTTTCTTAGACAACATGAAACACAACTGAAACACAAAGACTTAGACTTAAGGTATTTTCTACAACCTAGCTAGGTTGTAGAAAGGCCCGAATAAAATGTTACTTGGGAGTGCTTCGATAGTGTTTCTCTAGATTTGAGAATGGGACGAGGTGATTGTAGACTTACATTACTTATTCTCATTAAAAAGTAGTCGGGTATTTAAAATATATATTTATTCTATTAAAACAAAGTACATTGTGAGCGGAAATGCGAATAATTAAATCTAAAAATACCTGATTAGGTGCATTGGACAATCATTAAATACTAAACTCAACAGTCATCGTCCATCAACATAGTACCTATACAGTAAAATTCAATCAGAAATAAAAATAATTAAATTAGGAAGTTAATCAAAAACACACTCGAAGATTAAGAATAAAAAAACAATGAAAATGGTATTTATGTGTGTGTGTGGGAAGAAGATAACGAAATTGTGACGTTTATTCATGTCACTTACATAATGATAAAAACAGGGAAGTGAAACTGAGCAGTCATTGTAGGTATGGTCTTTCTATTTGCATACCAAAGATCTATATCGATTAAGTGGTTATGAAGATACATGGTAACTAGGAATTGTAATATCGGGTCATTGTTGAGGAACCGCAAATACCGGGAAATGTCCAAGACACAACAGTGTACAAAAAGTAAAAACATATTTAATTCCTCTTGTTTAAAGGACCGTGTGAACCTAACCGACCCGTCGCTGCTCCTGCGGCCCGAGCAGGTGTACGACGGCAAGCCCATCTCCGCCTTCCGCAACCTCAATGTCGACGAGACAGACCCCATCAAGCAGCGCGTGCGCAAGAATTACTACGACATGCACACCAACCAGTCCGTGGACTTTGAAGGTAACGATCGGAGAAACAGGAATGTCTGCCGTCACATCGGATTATTAAAGTGAGAGACGAAAGAGTGGACCTGTGTTTACACACACACTTGTAAGCGAATTGTACATTATACGCTCTGCGTACATGGCTTGTCTGCATTGAAACCGGCCGTCGCGTGTCGGTCGCCGCGGCCGCCAGGATCGGAATTCAGCTAGGAACACAGTCATGTCTAATTCCTGTATACAAAACGTAGTTCTTGGCGTGCGAAACCACAGTAACCCCTAAATGCGGTGTTAATATTTTTATGTTAACTAATGTAACTGCATGAAAAACCTAACAGAAAAACGCGAAAAGTGGCTAAAGTTCAACCACTTCAAATCAACAATCAAAGCGGCTCTGATCAAGTTAATCATCCATCCATACTAACAAACTTTCGCGTTATTAGTAGGAAGTAGGATACGTGTCTCGGTTGACACAAGCAGCGAGCGCGTTTAAGTCTTTTGTATGACAAAACCGAGTAGGGCTTACAACGTCAGTCAACCATGCTTAAGACTTTTGGCGGAGTCGGTCCCGCAGTAGATATTTGTTTAAAATTTAGATAAAGGTCACACATACAGAAACAGATAAATATATAATAATACACACAAAGCAAACGCGATGATAATATAGCAATGATATTTAAACAACTTGTCAACCCAAAAATACACTGCAAAAATACTAATTGAGTAATTACTTACAACATAATATTTATAACTTTTGGCCGCGGTTTCGTCCACGTGGGGTTTGTTTGGAATACAACACAGCATAGCGCTAAAGCTCTGAGGAAAGTGTAAACCATTCCATGGGCTACCTACTACTATAAAAGTAGATCGCATGGCAGGTAGACGGTATTCTAGGGACGGTCAAAGGCTTTCTATTCTATGCCGAAAAAGCGCGTGTGAAGCCACGGGTAGAAACTAGACAGGGAACCAATGCTCGTATCTGGACTTATATCGATAATGAAAATGTAGAGGTAAGTATAAATTGATTCAAACAATCATAACTTACCTACCTCTTTTTATTGCCATAGAACTAATAGATAAAAAAATTAAGTGCCGAGATAACCCACGTTTTATCAGTGTTAAAATAATAAGTGCGTAATGTTTTGATTCTATTAAAATCTCTTGCAAAATAAACTTCATGGTCGTATTATACGTTGGTGGAGATAGCGACATGACGAAGATTCGACTGTTTTAATGCCATTATTTTAATTCTTTAATTGCGTATGTTTGTTACCTCTTCACACCATAACGACAAAACCGATCGGCCTGAAATTTAACATAGATGCAGTTCTAAATCAATTCATTTATTTGCTAAATAAATTATTTAAAAAAAAACATTATTACAGGTACATGTCAGGTCTTAACTAGAGTGGTGTCACATGTATTCAACCCGCAAGCAGGTGTGCAAATATTAAATCGCAGTGATTCACGGTCTTTAAATTAGGTCAAGCCTGGAATCAAAACAAGGCTTTTTCACTTGTTATCCCAGGAACATTTTTCATGAGATAGAAATAACCTTAAAGTTTTTCCAAAGAAATAACGCTATTATTTTTCCTATCTTCTTTATTTTCCCAGCTAATACGACCTGTACACGAAAAGCGAGACGTTGCCCGACATAGAAGCCCTATGGCCCAACTACGAGTTCCTCATCGACAAGTACATCCCGGGAGTTTGCGAGTGGTGAACTTACTATAAATTTTCTAAGCTATTTGTAAATAAAAATATAAAATTAATGATTATAAAAATGAACATTTTAGTTTTCTAATCGTTTTTTATTTTTCTCGTATTGGTAGGTTATTTAATTTCATAAAAAGCTTCCTAATATCTCGTTCGCATTATCAACAATCACATTTTCCACAAAGTGTACCCGAAGCGCACCCGACAACTGAAACAGCTGAGCTATCTCAAGTAGGTAGACTACTTACAAATTTACAATAGTCATTGTTTACAGATATATCGATCACTAACTGATAGAATAACAGAAAATAATAACATAACAGCAAGGTTATCACTAGAAACTAAAACAACAACATAAACTCACATGTGCAGCGAAAAATGTTTGGATTTACAAACGAGAGATCAAAACGACGGATGAAAGCTTTCTAACCCAAAATTTTTTTTCACTTTGCTTTGATGATATATATGATATTGTAGATATGACATTTATTTTTCTGTATTTTTTTTATTATTATTTGCTTGTGAATTTTTTGTATTATTTTTTAAGAATGTATAGTAGCTAATTATTGTAAATTTTATATCATTGCACGCCCAATAGGGCAGAATACATTGTGAACTATTCCATTATAAGAACTTTATAACATGTATTTCACGCAATAAACGAATTTTGATTTTTTGATTTTGATTTCGATACCAATGTCGTTTTAACGACACGGTATCATCGACCAAAAAACGGAAAATATTAAAATGTGTTACTTATATTCCTTGGGTTTTTTAATCAAAATACTTAATACAAAAAATATCCAGGTTATTTATTCGGAGTTAGGTAATAGTATAATATAAATGTTAGGTATTTACATATGTATATTCACTTTCATTATACATAGATAGGTCTTTATTTATAAAGTAACAATGAAATAATATGCACAAAGAAATTGGAACTTTTATTTACATTGGAAACAATTGAGCTAACTGCGGACTGTTGCAAACATCTACAGGTTTAAGATTAGTTAGCCAGTCAGAACATTAGATAGCTTGGTTCGAAATCAGCCAGGACATCAGCTTCATTAAGTAAATAGCTGGTAGGTAGAAAAATACATTTTATCACTACATCCTATGTATAAATAAATAAATAATGCTGGACAATTCACAAAGCATTATCTAGCCCCATGGTAAGCAGAGCTTGTGTTATGGGTACTAGATAACTGATATACATAATACAATATATTACATAGATAGATATTTTTTATTATACATAGAAAACTATCAGAACACCCGGAACAAATATCTGCAGATCGTACACACAATTGTTCCGAGGCGGGAATCGAACCCGCAACCTCCTGCAGGCGGACCTTCGCCCACCGCGCCACATCGGTCATCTATATCTAGTATATAACAAAGTCGCATCCCTCTGTCTGTCTCCATGCACACAACTAATTTTAATGCGGTTTTTTTCATAGATAGAACGACTCAAGAGGAAGGTTTATAAATTATTTAACACATAGATTTCCACGCGGGTGAATCCGCGGGGCACAGCTACCTAGTTGATCTATAAATGGTACCTATGTAGCTAACTCACGTGATCTGAACTTCTGAAGCATCTTGTTTTATTCCATGAACATAACATTAAAGTCAAAGGTTATCGGTCTCCACACCCCACCCCTGATAAACGAGGAATCTACTAGATATATGTCCAAATAAATCCGCATTTAATCAAAATTGTTTTATAATGTACCTATTATTTATTTATTTATTGTAATAAGTTTACAAAGCAGTTTACAATCACATTTATGCATTAAATAATAGAGTAACAGTAGTGAACCAGATTGTAGACCTAGATGTAAACATAACAAGTTTAGAAAAGTGTTGCAAACATATATAACTCATCTAACTTTCTAAGAAATGTACCAAAACTGCTGAACTTTCAACTAATAACTTGAATTATCTACAAATCAAGTTATCAGTTCACAAGCAGGGTCAGCGACTACTTGAATCGAGGGATCCTCCACGGAAAGTTATATTGCGATATCGCTAGGTATACCTATTTTGTTGCGAAACATTGTTTCATCAAACAATATTTATTTATTATCTATCTACCCAAAAGCCAATACACTTCCTCAAATTCCTCTCCATCATGTATGTCCTGAGGCAGTATGGCATGATTGTTCCATACGTGGGAGTCATGACTCTGACCCCAAACGATGCAGCGATGCATCTTCATGCAGGATGCGTAGGCCTGCATCACATATCTAAAGAAATGAACAATCATTATAGTTTCGTTCGCTGTTAGCATGATACCGGGAGCCAGTAACAGATTTTCATGACCTCCGAAGCAAAACTTCGTAATATGCATTAGGGATTAATATTATGAATACTCGTGACCGTCAGCTGCGACTACGTGGGTGGGTTGGGCAGAAATTAAAATTAGCATATTCCAGAATTCTGATTTGATCCTTCATCATCATCATCAGCCTATAGCAGTCCACTGCTGGACATAGGCCTCCCACAATGAGCGCCATAGCGCCCTGTCTCCAGCTTGCCGCATCCAGCATCTACCTGCAGTCTTTCGCAGGTCGTCATCCCACCTGGTCGGAGGGCGTCCTACACTACGTTTACCGAGTCGTGGTCTCCACTCAAGAACACGTTTGCCCCATCGGCCGTCGGTTCTTCGCGAGATATGGCCGGCCCACTGCCACTTCAGCTTGCTAATTCTTTGAGCTATGTCGATAACCTTGGTTCTCTGTCGGATGTATTCGTTACGAATCCTATCCTACAGAGAAACTCCGAGCATAGCTCTTTCCATAGCTCGCTGAGCGACTTTGAACTGGTGGACCAGCCCTATCGTGAGCCTATTTGATCCTTATTCCATGGGAATAATGTCCAAGGAATAATGTGTTGTGTCTAAACGCAGATATTTTTTTAATCGGTCTCCTTCCGCCGCTGCCCTTAAAATCGCTCGCGACACAATGCCTGAAATCAATATTGTATGTCCGAATAGGATTGAATTGTTGATACTATATTTTAATTATAAGACCTTCATGGAACTATGATTCACACAATTTTACAATAAACTTATTCTTATTCAATTAAATACCTATGTGTATCTAACTGATAAATTGTATTGTGCTCTCTATATACACAGTATGTATGTAGTGTGTGCCCTCCGACCAGGTGGGATGACGACCTGCGAAAGACTGCAGGTAGATGCTGGATGCGTCAAGCCGAAGACAGGGCGCTATGGCGCTCATTGGGGGAGGCCTATGTCCAGCAGTGGACTAATATAGGCTGATGATGATGATGATGATGTAGTGTTATGAAGTCCCTTCAACAAAAGAGTCATGCAGTCAAGTTATTTATCGACTCAATTATGGGTGTTCAGATAATTATTACTTACTTCTGAGATATTATAACTTAAAACTTACCTCTAACCTAACTTCCATTGCTTCAAACAATAATATAATACACAATTTTAACTATATTATTATTATTAGGCAGTGTATTTTTCCGTTCACTGTTATTAGGTTGAGAGAATTGATATATTTTTCCAAACAAGACGCAAATAAGCTCGCTGCTTCATTTGACGTTTCAAAAGGGCAAAGAGATGCTGGTGAGGTTTTAGTTTATTGTCGTTGATTTATGTTATTGTCATTTTGATCGGTAACAATGGTTACAAACGTGGTGGTTGGTGATGTCGATGTACTGAGAAGTAGAAAAAATAAAATATTAAATTTGATTGGATTGTTTTTCCTTATAATATATAGGAATATTGAGACTTCCATGTGCTACAAATAAAATAGAAGTTTAACAAAAATAATATAAAGTACTAGCGGACTTTCCGGCTTCGCACGGTTTTAGTACGGATCCCTAGCCTTTTTTGAAAATATACTATAAGCTATAAGCCTATGTTGACAGTGTAACTTCCCAACGGTGAAAGAATTTTTCAAATCGGTCCAGTAGTTTCGGAGCCTATTCATTACAAACAAACAAAAAATCAAACCTTTCCTCTTTATAATATTAAGTACATACAAGTATGGATTGTACACACATGGGCTTGCATTTGCTACAGTAGTAGCAAGTAATGCTACTGAAATGCATTTCGCAATACCAAAATCTGTCAAAACATGAAGTTCCATTCATTCACTGGGTTTGATTCATCTCGCTGGTAATGCTGTTGCATGTGTCAGCTTTACACAATACGAAAGAGACAGTCAAAGAGCTAGTTTTGAAATGTCAAAAATGAAGTCTAAGCCGATTATCAGTTGACTTAGACAATAAGGCTGGGTGCGCGTGAACGAGCACACAGCATCAGTCAAACATAGGCAAATGAACAAGTCGGCGATCAGAACACCTGCTAGACTCAGGAACCAACCATTCGATTAGGATACATGACCCTAAAGTTCTATTCCGTGAATAAAACTTACTACAAAAGGATGGTTCGAGAGGCGAATGAGATCAAGAAACACATGAATTTTAATCGTGAAGATGGTTTTCGCCTTTTTTCCACGTGGAATACTGCGCGTGTGCGTGATTCGGCTGTACTGCAGTTGAAACGCAGGTACTATTGCCCGCTCCCTTACGAAGTCCTCAAAGTTAACGAATGTTATGGATACGGCAATAGGTATTAAACTACCAGCCATGATAAACTGCAGCATGACTTTGTAGCAACAACAAAGGCCTGTGTAGTGCGCCGTAACTTAGACATTCCTGTTTTTGAAGACTTGAGGGTAGTCATGGCTGCCGTCACTTCGCGGCTGTAATTCCGAGTACATCCAGTCTCCTCGTGACCACGATCGTCGTAACTCGATGGAAACGATAAAAAATAAAGCAGTAGGTACGCGATAAATACCGGATAAATTAATCTATGTATATAAAAATTAACCCCTTCTGTTTAATGTTTAATTGTAGTGCACCCAAAATTATATTCGCGATTATGGTTTATATTTAGATAACCCCCGGTCAGTTATCATCTGCCCATTATCCTATTATCCAGCCGATTTAAGAGCAGCGTGAAGGTTGGAGCGATCAGTCGGTGTCCAGTCACGAGAAATATCGTACGGACATACCTAGCAACATGAAGGTAAGTAAAGTGCATTTTTATTTTATTTTGAGGGTATTTTTGAATACGAAATAAAATACTCAAAAATTAGGCGAAAAAGTTAAAGGGAATGCTTAGCAAGTAATGATGAGACAATACTTTTAATTTAAAATATTACATGATATCTCGTTATTGTGCAAGGCTACGAAGATAGGTTACTATTGAAATTATATTCAATTAGATTTTTGCAATGTAACAAATACTGACGGTAGGCTTGCATCTGGCCACTCCCTGTTTTTCTAACGGGCAACCATATCTCTTGTTATACATAGAGCCTTTTGATCGATATCGTAAAATGACTGGTGTTATATTTTTTTTGCAATTTGGCGGGTAGTCTCTTAAAAATTATATATTTAAATGCAGTGTAAATGGTTTTTAAAATCACAATGAAATACTAGTAACATTTTCTATCTAAAATATTTAAGATCCTTCCCCTCCATGCGACATATCCGTGGGACGCTTTGTATAACAGCATGATTTTGGTCCCTTGTTAAAAGAATAGTACTATTATTCCTGTTGATTTTACAGGACCGTGTGAACCTAACCGACCCGTCGCTCCTCCTGCGGCCCGAGGAGGTGTACGACGGCAAGCCCATCTCCGCTTTCCGCAACTACGATGTCGACGAGACAGACCCTATCAAGCAGCGCGTGCGCAAGACTTACTACGACATGCACACCAACCAGTCTGTAGAATTTGTTAAAGGTAAGGAAGAACCAGGAAGACTTCTTTCTTTCTAGTACTATCTTACTGTGCGTGTTGGTCTGCCGTCCTATTGGATTACTAAAGTTGGGACGAGAGAATGCACCTGTGTTTATGCACACACGAATTTTACTTACACATATCCTGCGTTCCATGGCCAATGACCCAATACACTTTCTTGTGGCACCCCACTTTGATTTACTTTATTTCAGAGTAAGAAACCTCCTGCCTAATCAGGCACATATAACCATTATCGTCAAAGAACCTTTAGAATACTAAAGGTTCTATTATAATTAAATTTGTTCTACATTTTCTATTGGTATTATACTTACTACATACTACTATATTGCTTAGCTTTATTATAGGCCTGCATACCCCAGCAGTGGGTGAATCCAGGTTGGATTGGACAAGTTGTTGAACGCTTTAAGGAAAAAGGCCTTTGGTCACATTCATGTGTACTATTAAGCTGAAATAAGTGTCAATCTAATTGGCCTAGACTAGAATAGAAATCATTTATTTAGAACTACCAACAGAAGATAGGTAGGTACACACACAAACAACAAAAAACACGTAGTATAGCAGCACATCACCAGTGTAATGAAAGTTCTGTAAACACAATAATTCAACACCGCTCACGCAGCAGGTAACCTTAGGATGATGGAAAATATAGACGGTGGCACTTGAATAGATAAAGAAAACACATACACTACATACCATACCTAGGTAAATACTCAAAAGTATTTCCTAATCTTTTAGATTGAATGGCCTTGCTGGGGAGTATCACACATCAAATGAATCCATTTCAATCATATGAGAGGACCTCCTCCTAATCTAATTAACCATCCTTCCATCTTTATCATTTTCACAGCCAAACACGAGAAATGGCGCAAGTTCAACCACGCGAAACTGACCGTGAAGGACGCCATGATCATGTTGAACAACCTGGTGGACGAGGCGGACCCCGACATTGACTTGCCCAACATCGTGCACGGCTTCCAGACGGCGGAGAGGATCCGCGAGGAGCATCCCGACGAGGACTGGTACCATCTGATCGGACTCATTCATGATCTTGGAAAGGTGAGCTATTAGAACACTACCAGAACATACATACATCTTCGAGTATACCAAGGCCGGCCAAACCCAGGCCCGCGGGCCACGAAGTAGTCCGCAAGGCATCAACAATAAAATGCTTCAAAAAGTCTTTTGAAACAGATTCCACGATTTTTAATCTCAGAAGAAAAATATGCTGCTTTTTATGAATCCTTTTGAAATCTGTTTTTTTACATGCTTAAATATTCTCATCATCATCAGCCCATTGTACTTAGGTATGTATTGTTGTTAGTAAAAAGGTAGTTAAGTGATCGTTTTTTTTATCTCATAGATAATGGCGTTCTACGACGAGCCTCAGTGGTGCGTGGTGGGAGACACCTTCGTGGTGGGCTGCAAGTGGGGCAAGAACATCGTGTACGGAGACGACAGCTTCAAGGACAATCCCGACACCTACAACCCTAAATACAAGTGAGTTCGCACTTTATAATCATATAAGTCGTACCTACCTAAAGCCCGGCAGAATTTCGGCGGCTCGCGCAGCTCGCCATTATGTCTTTACTGAATCTTTTTTTGTTAATGCCGAAAAAATCGCTAAAATATTAAAGCTATCTCCGCTGGCCGTCGTCTTAGCTTGTCCTGACTCTTTATGTCTTTGTTGCTAGCCCGACCTCAGCAAACCCCAAAATTACCTTGACTCGCTCCGCTAGCCGTTATTTATATTCGTGGCATTTTGTCTCGCTGTTATTTTTCCCTGAATGAAAGCCATGTTATTATGTGAAAAAAATACAGCACTGAATAGTTAGAATTTCGGAAAAAAAACCAATGTTAGGCTACCGTCATGGAGTAGGTACCTCCGTACTCGCTTGATCATTATAGCAATAACTACATAGTACTCAAGTAGGTACCAATAAAAAACCTAATTGTTGTTTTTTTTTGTAGCACAAAGTACGGCATGTACGAGCCAAACTGCGGGCTCGAGAACCTGCTGATGTCGTGGGGGCACGACGAGTACCTGTACTGGGTGCTGAAGCACAACAACGCCAAGTTCCCGGAGAAAGCACTGCACATGATCAGGTCACCATTTATACACATTTGACGACTTATGATTATAAGGCGCAAAAGTATATTTATTGCATAATATTTATGCATGGAGATGGTATACGTAATAATAGCAGTGGGCAAAGGTCAGGTGATTGCTGGATCGATTCCCGTTTCGGTAAAAAGATTGTACTATCTGCAAATATTTGATCCGGGTGTTCAGGGTATTTTCTATGTATTATAATAAATATTTATTAATAATGCTATCTAATCTAATAAAACAGAGATCAATAATTGTTGATACAAGCACAAAAAGTCATAAAACAAAATAAAAATCGACTGCCCTTATGTCGGTACCCCGAGGCGCACTAGCGCCGCCACCCAGTTTATCTTAAGATAGAGAGTTGAAGATACGACATTTCAAAAGTGTAATCAGGCAGTTGGTCATACCTATTGAAAGCATTTCAATGCCTCTGTAATAGTTTTATTTTGTATAGTCTAGGCATATAGTTTGGTCAACCAAGGGCAACTTTATACCTAGCTCCTTAATTTAGAGTAAGAATGTGATGTTTTGCTGCAGATACCACTCCTTCTACCCGTGGCACGCCGGTGGCGACTACAGCCATCTACAGAAACCCGGGGATGAGGAGATCCTCAAGACTGTCTTGGACTTCAAGTGAGTCTACATCATCAACAATAGTCGGCCATGACTCTAGAATTGCATACAAAACAGAGCGCGCGCGGGTCATAATCAAGTTATGAGATTCTAAAAGTCGGCTTATTTTGAATTATAACATTATTTCCTACACAAAAAGGTAAAAAAATTATTGACATAGGTAATACAAAAACTTTCCGCGGCGGCGGCGCGCGCTTGCGTCAATTTTATCATTTTGCGTAGTATATCTATAAGGTTATATTTTGAATCAAAGTGCGTGCAGCGTCGCGTCTCGTCTCGTTTATAGCTGCTCAGGGCTCTTTTAATGTCATGCGGATTTCTATCCCTCTAAACATCCAAACTATCGCTTTTATAATATTAGTATGATTCAGTTTTTTGCCCAAAGCTTTGTCAAAACCAGTACCTACCAACACTTTCACGCGCGCTGACTAAACTTCGTACAGATGGCGCTGTTGGCGGTTCATTCACGTGTACGAGACACGCACACTTGCACATTACCCATCTTGCCCCGAACCTAGTTTTCACCGGGTCTTCTCTACCTTCTTTAATTAACTTAACTTCATTACCTTCTTTAATTCTTTATTGTACCAACAAAACTTTAAAATAACTTAACTAAGAAAAATATATACATAAGCGAGCTTAACAAACTGACAAAGAGTTTTCTTCCTTAACTTCTTATGGATTTTTGGCAATTTGTATTAACTTCGTTATTTTTATTGCAGCAAATACGACCTGTACACGAAGAGCGCAGGCGTCCCCGATATAGAAGCCCTGTGGCCCTACTACGAGTCCCTCATCGACAAGTACATGCCGGGACTCATCGAGTTCTAGATACTTTTTTAGTATAATAATCAAGCATATGTTTAATATTTTCTGTACAGTTATATCCTTCACAGCTTATTTATTATGTAACAAACGCAATCAATATGTTTTTTTATTTATATCTGTATATTATAATAACATATTCGCTCGTTGAACTTAATATTATTTTGCTGTGATAAGTTTAAGGTCAATGTTATTGTATATGAATTTATATATTTGTTATATCTCAAAATTGTTTTTCAATCTCATCCGTGCGTAAGATTTTGCGCAATGAATGTTTTTTTTTAATTTTTATTTTCATTCCTTGGCAGTTCGTACAATTCCTAATTTGTATAATTTATTTTATATTGTAACCATATAACATCAAGTTTTTGCATGCTATCATAGACTCTAAAACATTACTATAGAGATAAATGCAAAGGTTTATATATTTAGATGGATGAATGTTTGCGACTTCTTCACGTCAAAACTACTGAACAGATCGTGCTGAAATTTTTATTGCATACAGGTAGTTCTAGAACTGGAATAAAAAATAGGTAACTTTTCATCCCATAAATCAGTTAACACTTTGAGTGCTGAAATCACACGGTATGTGTTTTCTACAAGTGACTAATATGCGTAAATCCACAGCGCAGCGGCTGAGAAAATACAGATCTTTGTGACTCAGCACAGCCGTAATATTTTTCGAACGAAACGCATGTGCGGCGCAACACAACCGTAGAGGGGCAGCACGAATTTTTTAGGTAAAAAAAAGATCGCAGTCGTCGAAAAAAAATCGCAGTCAAAGTGTTAAATAGAACCAACCCGTCCCAAGCCAAACTCATAAATTCAAAGAACTTAAGACTTAAATACTTAATAACTTAAGGTCGTTTTCTATGTATAATAAAAAAAAATATCTATCTATTTAATGTATTGTATTATGTATATCAGTTATCTAGTACCCATAACACAAGCTCTGCTTATCATGGGGCTAGATAATGTTGTGTGAATTGTCCAGCATTATTTATTATTTATTATTTATTTATTTAAGAACATAATATGCTTCTTCGTTGAAAGCCACATCGAAGTAGCAAGTGTTGAGTTGGAGCAAAGTATTGCAAGCGTATACGCGTATACGTTTATTTTGAAATATTAGAAAAAATATGGATATTAGTAAGAAGTTTAAATGTAAACAGCTAGTCACGAGTTGCCAGTTTGCCACAACAGTTGCTCCATCTGTATAACTCCTAAACCAGGGCAGTTTACAAAATAGATATTTTAACAAATAATACGCAGTTTATATTAAAATCAGGAACTTTATTTATATCTATATTTACAAAAATACAAACATCTCAAAATATAATAATAATTAATTAATTACAATAATAACTACACATCCTTAACAACCAAAATAAACGGAACACGCTTTTCATAAATCCTAATCAAACACAGCATAGGTTGGACAACTAGGTATCAGATCTTATTTACTAGCAAATGGAAACAAGGTTTACTGTCAAATAGGTTAGAATAGAATATCAGGTTTTTTTTAAAAGGCGGGTGCAGAAGGCGCCAAAAAATAATTAGGTATGCTAAGTATCTATCTTTTATACAGTTAGTACACATGCTAGGGCAACTAACATGTGTACTAAGCCGAAAGGGGGTGTTTCTGTTCCACTAGGGGGGAAATGAAACACTAGTTTATAAAAAAAATTAAAAAATAATTTGATGTATTGCAAAAATTGTTATAAATATTTTCAAATGTTTGTTAAATTATACATATTAATTGAATATTTAACATTATAACAGATACAATCCATAGTTTATATCAATCATTAATCAATTTGAATCATATATTTTTTTGTATGAAATATTTCAAACTACTGAACATTTACTGAATTACTTGAGACTAGATTTAATTCATTTATTATGTTACTTGGGGTTTACAAGCGGAGATAAAAATACTGCACCAAAAACACATTATACAAGCCACAATCAATTCCTTTTATCACAAGGAAGAAACTTGCCTGAGTTAAGGTCCAAATTCGTACAATCACATTTAATGCATTCCTTTTTTGCAATTAATATTAAAATAATTTTATGTTTAAACTTTATCAGAGTAGTCTTAAAACAAAAATTGCAATTACCGACAAAAATCGCTTTACAGTAACAATCAACCATATTAAGTTAATCAAGGCTTTTTTTTAACTGACTTCGTTCAGCAACTTTTTGCGCTAACGCACCAACAAGCCCGGAGCCTACTAACTGTCATCTGATGATGATTATTCTAAGCCTTTAGAATAATCATCATCAGATGACATTCAATACATTCTAGCTGGTACAACCTCCTCAAAAACCTATTTTTTTAAACTGACTTCGTTCAGCAACTTTTGGCGCTAACGTAGAAAAAAGCCTACACGCCTTTAGAATAATCATCATCAGATGACATTTACAATACAATACATTCTAGCTGGTACAACCTCCTCAAAAACCTATTTTTTTTAAACTGACTTCGTTCAGCAACTTTTGGCGCTAACGTAGAAAAAAGCCTACACGCCTTTAGAATAATCATCATCAGATGACATTTACAATACATTCTAGCTGGTACAACCTCCTCAAAAACCTATTTTTTTTAAGCTGACTTCGTTCAGCAACTTTTTGCGCTAACGTAGCAAAAAGCCTACACGCCTTTAGAATAATCATCATCAGATGACATTTACAATACAATACATTCTAGCTGGTACAACCTTCATAAAAACCTACACATCAGTCTTCAACAAGACGGGTATTCATCACATCAGTAAAGGCCAAATCAAGGCATTTCATTTTAGCATACAACACTTTTTCGTATAAAAGGTACGACCGCATTACAACGGAACTGCGAGGCACTACGCAATCAATTTATTATTTGTATGAAATCATATTGAGGGAAGCTTATGTCCAGCAGTGGACTGCTATAGGCTGATGATGATGATGAAATCATATGAGATAGAACACATGACGCCTTCTATCTCATAGGAACGATTCACGCGGAAAAGTGCGGCGTTTTTGGCGAGTTGATCAAATTAAAGTCATTTAAAACGGGATATTTACTATGATTAGATTTTTTAGTTTTCCAATATTTTGGCACAGTTTCAAACTCAAAAAAAAAATCATGGCAAATATCCCGTTTTAAATTACTTTAGTGTTAATAACCATGATGTTTTATTGGTCAAATTAAACGCGCAGTTACATTGAAGCGCAGTGCGTTTGTACCTTTAACGAACATCTAATTCACTGACAAAACGCCTGAAAAACTTTTTTGCGTCCAGTCAAGATGTCATTTTTTATTTGCCCTAGTGGTCGCTGTTTTTTTACTTTGCATGTTCTTTGTATTGATTGCTATGAAAATACGCGAAGAAAAGAGTTCAACGCGCTTCACCATTGTAGTCACTTTTTCAATCCAACTTTTTGTTTGTCTATAATATTTTTATATTATCATGGCGTCCGTGACACGCCATATTGGATTTTAGACTAATTTCTATAAGAGTTTGTAAGCAAAAGTTATACATTTAATATGTTTTATGAAAATAAGCCGAAGCTGTAAAATTTTATATCGATTATGTAAATAAATAAATTGGAATACATGATAAATATACTAAGAATATATAAATTCAGCGTACAAAAGCTACCATACAATGGAATGTTAATAACAACCACAATACACACCCATTCAATACATTTTCCCTAATTTAATTTAATAAATTTGCATTGGCCTTTTTGCATTCATCATTATTATTATGTAGAACACTGTACCTAGATCTAGCAATAAGCTTAAACCATATAGTAATCACAATTCCTATTAGATTAAGGCTCAAATTCCCTTATTGAAGATAAAAATAACTACGGAAGAAAGATTAATTTACGGAAAGACGTTTTATGATCAAAGTTGGTACTTTTTTATTATGAAATTATTAAATGGAAGAAATATTTTGAATTCATAGTTATTATTTAGGAAAATACCTACGCCCAAGAAATAATAAATTACGGGCTAGTTTCAAGACCGCATGAAAAATCGGTTATTTTTCATGATTTTTATATCATTTCATAATTCCATGTCACACTATTAATATTAGCAATAACTGTATTAAAAGGATTCAAAGCATTTGGCTTCTTATTCCTACGATAACAGAGCTGTGAATACGTATACACATTGGATAATATCAAAGGATAATAGTTTCAATAACTACGTATATAGAGTTGTTAATACCTTTGTCTCAAGCCTGAATAACTACAGATATAGAATTGATAATACCTAGTCTGAATAAGTACAGATAAAGTTGTTAATACCTATGTCTCGAAGTGTTTGTACACGCTGGTTACGTATGCCATGACTTGCTGCCAGTCCGGCCGCTCTTGTTGGATCATGTCTTGGATGTTCTGTAGACAAGGTAGAAATATATTAGTTACGGAAGACACTAGGACAAACTAAACACAAAAAAGCCTGCATAATAATGATATAGTAAACATTCCAGGCAATGGTGTTTGTTAAGGCGCTACCCCGAGGCACACTAGCGCCGCCACCTATTTTATTTTATTACTAGCTGCGCCCCGCGGTATCACCTGCGTTGTGATAGATATATACAGGATATCTCTATGAATTGTAGCCTATGTGTTATTCTGATATGCAAACTATATTATTGTGAAGTTTCATCAAAATCCAATCAGTAGTTTTTGCGTGAAAGAGTAACAAACATCCATCCATACTTACAAACTTTCGCGTTTATAATATTAGTAGGAATACGCTGAACAAAGGAAATTACATAATTATGCCTTATTAATTGCTATTATTCCTTGTTAAACCTAGTATAAGAATATGTTATTGTGTAAACTGTTTATGGCAAAATATATAGGCAGTGGGCCGGCCATATCTCGCGAAGAACCGACAACCACAGGGGTAACCTGTTCTTGAATAGAGACCGCGACTCAGCAATAGTAGGACGTCCTCCGGGCAGGTGGGATGGTGACTTGCGAAGGACTGCAGGCTGGATGCGGCAAGTTGAAGACAGGGCGCTATGACGCTCATTAGGGGAGGCCTATGTCCAGCAGAAGACTACTATAGGGACAACTACATACATACGTAGCCTACAAGCACACAGATCCCCTGGTACTGTCCACGATCCTATCCATCCATGGTTGGCTGGTAGAGATCGCTCTTGAGCGATAAGACCGCCAATTGTAATTAATTTTTAAATTTTATCTGTACATAGTTTTCTATTTAAAGTGCATTAAAGAATTTTCTATCTACTAATAGGTGGATAAATGATGAAATGTATATGTTTATATTTACTTACAAGAGTTGTAGGTATCCCCACGGACTCGGCGGCCGCGAAGGCGACAGAGAAGTTGGTCCGCTTATCGTGGGGCGACAGCGTCGAGTAGGGTATTCGATTCTCGCCCAGGTACGAGTCGAGCAGCGCGCAGAGTGCCATGCCGTCGTTCCATGATGAACTGAGGGTACGATAGAAATAAATTGTATTGTATTGTATTTATTTATTTTCATAACCAAAACTACATTACATTTGTGTAGGTTTTGCCAAATTGTTTAACATTTTGTCGGCAGGTAGCTCTCGTGTACATATTGTAATGGGTTGAATGGGTTTGTTTATGGGAAGGTATATCAAATGTATGCGTGTTGTAAAGCGAAAGCTTACTTAGTATATCTCAGCTCGCATAGTTTTTCACATGCACACAAGTATTAAACATTTAGCTTACAGACTGCGACCGGAGCGCCGAGGCCGCAAGGGTTCCGTATAATTAGAAGACCTTGTTTCTTAATTTTTAAAGTTTCTTAATTTCATTTCAATCAAGAAATTATTTTAGGTCAACGGGAAGTAAGCATACTCCCAGAACGACCGATGTGGCGCGGTGGGCGAAGGTCCGCCTGCGACGCAGGAGGTTGCGGGTTCGATTCCCGCCTCGGAACAATTGTGTGTACGATCTGCAGATATTTGTTCCGTGTGTTCTGGTCGTTTTCTATGTATAATAAAAAACATCTGTGTATAGTATTATGTATATCAATTATCTAGTACCCATAACACAAGCTCTGCTTACCATGGGGCTAGATAATGCTGTGTGAATTGTCCAGCATTATTTATTTATTTTATTTAGAAACATTTGTTTTTTATTTAATTAAATACAAATTTGTATGATTTTATAGGTTAACGCCAAGTACCCTTTTGGTCCGGTCCAGATATTTTTGCGAATTACCTAAAAATTTACGGTTTTCACATTTTACTTTTAATATAATATTGGCTATAAGACCTTTCTTTCTGACGGAATTTGTTACAAGGGACTCCTTTAACGATAGTTAGAGATAGTTCCCGTAGAACTTTCTCTCAATATACCTAGTACATCAGCGACTTTAAGTTCTCAGACATACCTGAAGTTAGTTATATCGATGTTATTGTATCCATAAGTCTTCTGCTGACACCACTTCAGCAGCGCGTTCCTCTTGGACCCTCCGTTCTTCACTTGCAGCGCGTTTAGGGGATCTTTCCTCTCGCCTGGATTACAAACTATATGTTAGAAGGTAGAATCACTGAAGAAAACGATACAGGAAATGCATCATAATTAAAAACCACGTGCACTAAACTGTGCCTTTTAATGATTGCGCTGATGCCGTAATCATTAAAAAGCATGTTTTAATTAGGTCATTTATTAGTTGATGTATGCTATAGTTTTAAAGTATATATGACTATGGACCGTAGAATAAGTTAAATACGATCTCTTACTTTTATATTGTCTGAAATAAATGATTTTATTAATTATAATTATTTTTAAAGAATGTCTTAAAAATTAACAAACGTCATACTCTATGTGACGTCTTCTAGTGAGACACAGTACATTACATAATCACCATACGGGTAAGACTTCGTAGAAAACTACTATGGTAGATGTCATTCCATACAGTTTTTTTTTACTTTATCTTTTTTCTAGATTTGTTTTATGAAAAAATGTTATAGAATAGTTTCTAATACGATCATTAAATTATATCGATTGGCATAAGAAAATCTAGAATATTTTGAAAAAAAATCGTAAGTCCCTTTTTGTCAGTCTCAGCCCACTGTGTGCCGTCTCAATAGAAGACGTCATACTCTATCCCATTCTTTAACACTTTGACTGCGATTTTTTTTCGACGACTGCGATCTTTTTTTTAACCTAAAAAATTCGTGCTGCCGCTCTACACAGCGGTTGTTTTGCGCCGCACATGCGTTTCGTTCGAAAAATATTACGGCTGTGCTGAGTCACAAAGATCTGTATTTTCTCAGCCGCTGCGCTAGTGTGGATTTACGCATATTAGTCACTTGTAGAAAACACATACCGTGTGATTTCAGCACTCAAAGTGTTAATAATAATAATAAATAATTTATTTCAGACCATATCAAAGTAAGAGATCTTACATATAAACGAGAGATCTTACATATATCTTAGATATATACAGCATAAAAGATGACGTCATTCATTCTTTAAGTACGCAAGTTGTATTAGGAATTTTGTAGGGTTAAACATTTACTTAGTCACTTGTTTGTGGATTTTTATTAGGTACAGTTTGCATGCAAATACGTTTTGAGTTGTTGAGTGAGTCAAAGAGTGTGAATGGGAGAATTTATTGCTTTGTTTGTGTGTAGTGTAGGTATATAAAGATCAAACGCATATCCCAAATCAAATTTACCAGGACGCTTTATATAAATGGTGTGTATGTAAGTGTGTGTGTTTGTAAAGTGGAGTGAGCGGTTGTCTCTGTGAGATGTCTGTATGAATACATTTTTAAAAGCTCGTGCGTTTATTTTGTTTCCTTCTTACGTTAACGTGACAAAAAAAAACAAAAGGGGATCGCACCATCTTTTAAAAATGTACCGATATCTGTTGGTTGTCGCTTTATGTGTTTAATTTTGTTCTGAGTATTAGCATCTGTATGTATTATGTATACAATATGTGTTTTATGTGTGTTATTCACTCACAGATATCTCCATAGCTGTTCCGCCTCACAAAGGACTCCATGGCCTTCTGCTGCAGCGAGAGGGCGCGCCGCTCGTCCGGGATGTTCGTGGTCGCAGGTTCTATTCCCGGCGCAACGTTACAGACAATGTAGCAAGCGTGTGGTAAGGGCGACAAGATACTGTCAGATTTTGGTATAAGTACTAGATTTTATTATGAGAATATATATCTCATTTTACAACTGAAAGTGGATTATTGTTTTTAAATTATTTAATATATACCCAAACTGAACAATCAAAACTCACAACTTGGGTGTAAAATATTGAAATAAATAACTTCAAAATCTGACATAAAACTGTCGAGCAATGGATAAAATGGATAAATACTTTCAACTTAGTTATATATATATAAAACACACTATAGATGAAAGTATTTTAAACAAATAAATGAGGCCTTTCCCGATGCGAGAAAGTTTGCAAAAAACCGATACCATAGTAGAAAAGAAATAGGGGCCTTTATAGGAAACAGGGTAGGTTGCTGTTAAATAGATTAAGGGTAAAAGAAGACCAGGCATTAAGAATATCGCTAGGTAAATCTGTTTCAAATTCTGCCAAACACTCAAATTCCAATGTTAGGTACCTATATATTTTAAAAAATCTGACTAAGGACTTTGTCATAGTGAACCTGAGACAAATTCCCGAGATTTTATCACCAAAATAACACGGATAGCTGCAATTTTTATAACATTCTGGCACAAAAATAATAAGATTTTTACTCTAAAATAATACTCTTTTGCAATAAAATAAAACCATGATCAAAGTGTACTGGAAGGCAAGCAAGGAGGGCAAGAACCGCGGAATCACAGAACCGCCCGCAACGAATTTAACTGGTCTTTATTTGTGCATTTGTTTTTTGCTCTAAAATAATACACTTTTACAATAAAATAAAACCATAATTTAGGGGACACGTAGAAGAAATTTCAATGAAATATGCACTTTGACTGCGGTTTTTTTTCGACGACTGCGGTCTTTTTTTTTACCTAAAAAATTCGTGCTGCCACTCTACACAGCGGTTGTGTTGCGCCGCAAATGCGTTTCGTTTGAAAAATATTACAGCTCTGCTGAGTCACAAAGATCTGTATTTTCTCAGCCGCTGCGCTAGTGTGGATTTACGCATATTAGTCACTTGTAGAAAACTCATACAAAAACTCAAACTCATACGGTGCGTTTTCAGCACTCAAAGTGTTATTAACTAACAAATAAAACTGCTATTTTTGTAGAATTAATTCTGTAAATATTAAGATTTAGAGAAAACTTTGTAATGTTTTTGTATTGAGTCAATTTTGACTACGGTGTTTTGACTCCCATTATAACTTTACTAACAAGAATCCCAAACATAAAAAAAAAAAATTTTTTTGACCTGCAATTGAATTTACGTACGTTTTGGGACTTACTTCACCTTTTGCTTGAGACCTATAACGCTAAGAAGCTAACCTTAGAAGGACCAAGCACAATAAAACCATGGAGTAGGTATCATGCATTATATTAGGGAAGTTAAGTTAAGTTTGTACAATATTAGTTCAGCACACACGGTTAGAGAGTTAAATGGCTAAGCGCCTCTTTCATGTCGCCATGCTGTAAAGCAAACATGCATTTTAGGGATCGTTTTGGTATTAAGGGAGGCTTCGGGGAAATTAGCTTATTAGGATATATATAGAAATTATTAAGTAAGTAAAAGTTAAGTAACGTAAATTGGTTTAGGATGATTTTAATTTTAATGCCGCGAGGCACACTAGCGCCGCCACAGATTTTATCTTATTATGACGTTGAACAAAGGAATTTCAACATTTTCAAAATCAAACTTGGGCAGTTTGTGGTATATGTATATATTGCTTCTACTCCACTTCTATGGATTGGATGGAGTTGGATAAAATAAACTTTGTAAATTCACACATTTGTTTTATTATTCGACTCTATAGATCAGATAGATAGAAAAGGTAAGTGAGAGCTGGCCACAGACAACTCAACTAGTGTTGCCAGCCCAATTAGTCAGGTATGTCATAGACAGTATAATATGTATACTATTACAGAGGATTTTGATAGAATTCTGGAGAAGAAAGAATTTTTAAATGCTTCTATAAGAGCAACGGCAACGCTTTGCCTGAACTAGCATACTATGCTGAAAATCAGCGTTGTGGGGCTACTCGCAACATTCAGCTGAGCATGAATCTGTTCTGATAGCGCAGGAACACGGCACTGACCTTCACACACGGCTTGATCTACACAACATTAATTTAGAAAATATGTCTGTTTTGTTTAAATCAATTTTATATTATTAATTATTTACTTTTAAGTCGTGTGCTGTATTTGTTTATTATAGTTAGATAATTAAGTCTTAGCTCTATCAGAATAAATATAATTTCATTTCAACTATACAAAATATGTATAGTTCAGGCAAAGCTATCTGAACGTTATAGCTGGAAGGCTGGACACGGACTGCGCTTTTATGAAGCACTTGGACGCGGGAAGTGTACCTTCCAATTAAAAAAAAATTAAAAAAATTAGTTTTGAAATTACATAATTATGTATTAATTTACTCTTAACTCTCTATGGCTGTAACATTAACATGTATTTTGTGAAGCTGAATTAAATAAATTGAATTGAATTGAAAAGCGTTGCCCTTGGTGGCCACCAAACTCTATTTATGCAACTCTACCTAAACTTTACAAAATAAAACGATTACAGAGGCATTTAAAAAAAGCTTATATTAGCTATCACAAACTGCCTAATGAATTATTTGAAATATCCTTTGTTTAACATTTGTTTGATAGAATAGGTGGCGGCGCTAGTGAGCCTCGCGGTGCCGACTTAATCTACGGATCGTTTCGGCTACAGTAGATCAAGCACAGCGATTGTTGTGGTACAATTTAATGCTTGGCCAGATGTCGCTCAGTTTCGCACCGACAATAGTATGTAGTAAGTAATTTGTTGTTGTGCATAGCTTTACTTAAATATTGACATGTATCGAATCATATTATATTTAGACTTAAAATAGGCAAATAACCATGTATTAGACATATAAGAGATGAACATGCTAGTGGTTTCTTTTCACTTATTCCACTAGTGGACAAAAAATTGAAGTGAACAGTAAAATAATTTTATTTGATAATAATTTATATATAAAATATGACTTGTCTTAGTGCTTATTTTGTAAGCCTAAAGAAATAAATGATTTTTTACTTTTACTTTACTTTACAATAGAGAAAAATAATATCGCATCGGAAAAATATCATCATTGCATACTTTGCCTAAATAATTGACGGTGACATTTCTAACATTTAACCACCCACCTGCGCAATAAATGTCGACGTAACCAGCTACAAAACGATCCGTAGTAAAAATACGAAAAACAAGATGTGGGTATGCTTCAATATTAAAGAGGTTAAAGTATATCAAACTCATTACGAAAGTAACGAGGTTAAACTAAGAAGGTTCTTACAATACTAAAAATGTTAAAGTATATCAAACTCATTATGAAAGTAACGAGGTTAAACTAAGAAGGTTCTTACAATACTAAAAAGGTTAAAGTATATCAAACTCATTAAGAAAGTAACGAGGTTAAACTAAGAAGATTCTTACAATACTAAAAAGGTTAAATTATATCAAACTCATTATGAAAGTAACGAGGTTAAACTAAGAAGGTTCTTACAATACTAAAAAGGTTAAAGTATATCAAACTCATTATGAAAGTAACGAGGTTAAACTAAGAAGGTTTTTATAGTAAAATAGTGAAACTAACCAGCTTGTATAGGCGAAGGGCGCGGCACGCGGGTCGTGGGCGGCTTTGCGAAGGTAGTGGCGGGCAGGCCGTTAGGGGGCGGCGGCGCCGGCTCTGATAGACCGTTCTTAATGCAGGGGGCTGTGGTCACGCCGGCTGAGGCTTGCACCTGGGGAATTTAAAAGACATACATAAGTCTAAGAATTAAAGTTATTTTACCAGTAGGTGTAAAACAAATACTAGCCATAGACAGAATACAATAGCAATCAAATCAATAGGTAATAAATTCGAAATCCTACTAATGTTATAAACGCGAAAGTTTGCGAGGATGTACGATTACGTAAGTATGTTTGTTGCTCTTTCACGCAAAAACTACTAAATGGATTTTCATGAAACCTCACAATAATATAGCGTACATATCAGAATAACACACAGGCTACAATTCATAAAGATATTGTATATTATCCAAAATATCTTCCCGGGTGAAACCGTGGGGCGCAGCTAGTATATAAACAGTATATAGTATGACACAAACACATTTTCACAATTACATTTTTATCTTATAATAGCTAATTAACAACCGTAGCTTCAGGTTTGTTTCTATGTTCTAATGGTATATACCTACATATGTTTATAGAGGCACATAAATATTTTTGTATTTCTGATTATTTATAGTGTTGTGATACTGAATTTCCTTGCCTTTTAAGTATTATTAAGATTTTGTGTATTTATTGTGTGGAGACCTATGTCCAGCGGTGGACTAATGTAGACTGATGATGAGTATTTACCTGTGGCCACTCAGTAACGGGAGTAGTCGCTGGTGAGTTCTTGGCCGCCTTCGCAGCATTCTCGATGCTTTCAATCAGCGACTTGACGGATAGACGCGAGTCCTGTCGGCTCACACCTGTTACAAAGGAATAAAGTCTATATTACTTACTTTTATTTAGCAAGTTTATACAATAAGATATACAAATTATACTAAGCTAAGATTAGCTTACTTTATTCTACAGTTGGCGTAGTCGGGAAGATTTTATAATAAAGAATTTGCGTAGCCGGTTGGGATTTGACTTTCCATTGCTTTTTTCAATCTTTATTGCTATATTATATGTTTAGGCTTACTTTTATACAGCAAGGTTATACAATACGGTCGATATTAATCTTACTTTATCCTACAGTCGGGTTCGATTCCCGGCTCAGACAGGCGATTATTCAAAAATCATGAATGCAGTTTAAATTGATTTTAAAATCAAAACGTTCTATCTACAATATTTAAGGTACTTTTCCTCCATGTGGCATGGCTGTGGGACGCCCTGTATAGTAAGATATTATAAAAGATTTACCTTTAGTACGTCTATGAGAGGCCGCGGTCGCCATGATGTCTTGTAAAGATGCGCTCGTCAACAGCGGCGGTGGCGGCGTTTCTTCAGATCTTGGCGGCATAGCTGAAAATGTAATTTGAAGATAAATCACACTAATTATTTATAAATGAAAAAGTTTGTATGTTTGGATGGATGTATGAAGACTTTGTATTGACATTTAAATATTCTTCAATATACAGGGTGCCGCTATGAAACATATGTGTACTAAGCCGAAAGGGGGGTGATTATGAGGAGAACAGTTGTTTTTTTCTATATTTGAAAAAATACTTTTTTTATCAGTAATTGATTATTGTTATTGTTTTTAAATATCGAAGGATTAACACTTCTTGGTAATAATTTCACGAAACTGAACTGATTTTGATGAAAAAAACAAGCAAAAATAATATGTGAATTATAATGTAACTACATTTACATTGTATTGCAAGAATGTGTGTATTGAACGCGAATAGAAAGAAATTGTGATTTATTTTTTTATATTTAAAAAATGTTGGAATTAAAAAAAACAAGTTGATCCCCTCTGGGTCTAGACTAGAATCATCCCTTTCGGCTTAGTACACATGTTACGTGGCACTCTGTATACAAATATTATTGTAAGCGAGAGTGATTCTGATGATCAAAAACCTTGAATTAAAAGGTTTTATATCGTACCACCTCGACCAAAAACGTGTATAAATACATCAGTCAGTATGTCTTGACTTCAGTGCTTTGTGTTGTTATATCTTCGCAACCAAAATAATCTTGAAAAATTAAACATAATTACTTGTATATAAACGTAGAATAAGACAAACTTTATTGCCAATCACCAAATTTGACATAAAATATTGTATCATAAAAATAAACATTATAATACCACTCAAACATTTACAAATATACCATATCGACAAAATTCTTAAAGAAAATCAAAAAGTTTAGTTGAATTAGTACAAACAGGTGGAATATCAAGCATTCGACAGTTCACGAATCGATGTGGTGGAGAAACGTCAAAACATACACAAATTAGTATTTTAACGCCAAATTTCATATGACAACGTAAAACAAACAACACCGACAAACCTAAAAAACAAATGCCACCACCACCCTCACCAACAAAACAACAATAAAAACAACCAACACCACAAAAACAATGTTCCATACATCTGTATTATTGACGGCACTCTGGATGTCCACTTACGCAGGTGTCTTCGTGGGGCGTTCAATGACCTGATTGGATGCGACAGTCTCTTATGCTCTTGCGTCTTCCAATATGGTTTCTCTCTAGGTAGAGAGCTCGTGTTTGTTGCTAACGCTGGCTGGGGCTTAGGAATTTGTAGAGACAGCTTTCTCGACGGAATCGGGTTCTCAAAACTCCTAGAATGTTCTAGATTTTCGACGATATCTTTAAAGCCTTTCTCAGCGTTGGCGCTCGGTGTTCTTGAGAGAGATATCACTGACTTCGTTATTCGTGCCATTTCTTTAGCATCTTCTAGTTTTGCGTCATGTTTTTTAGGTTTCTTTGGTTTTCTAGGAACTTTGAGAATCTCCTCTCTGGTTATAGATGAAAATACTTCGCTGACTGATTGGTTTTTGTTAGAGATTTTCTCATCGTCTGCTATGTTTCTATTGGGTAGCAAAGGCTCTCCGATTTCTTCATAAACGTTTTCTTCAGACTGTCGTCTCGATGATGTTGCAGATAGAAATGGGTGTATGTTAGTAGCGTCTTTTATGTTATCTACTTTAGTGAAAGTTTGTACAGTGTTAATAACAAATGGAACGTTATCCAACGGTTGGTAGTACTGGTTGTTTACCAACCATTCTGGTGTTCTAGGTGTGACTTTTATTTTCATGGTAGTTTCTTTTTGATCGGTCGGTAATGGGGACGGAGTTCTTGTTTCTTGAGAGCTGGTTGCATCTTTCCACGTTAAGAAAGGCAAAGGTTTGGTTTTTGTATTCTTTTGAAAAATTCGTTTTCTTTCTTCCGCTGGTTCTATTTCGAGTATTCTTTCTTCGCCAACTTGGTTGGTATCGTCAAAATAGACTTTGCTATGTTCAGCAGTTTTTAAAGGATATATTGATGTAGATTGGATTGGTTCAATTTCTATTTTGCCTACTATTTCTGAGTTAGTGTCAGTTGATTTGAAAAGAACTGGTTTTATCAGCACCGGGCTTATTATAATGGGTGATGTTGGAGGATTGATGTTGCCAACGATTTTCATAGGTGTCAGAAATGTTTTCAATCTTCTTGCTGGCTTAGTTATATAACTATCTTGTGTTTTATTTTGAACTGTAATGATTTCACCATCGCATAAATCCTTGTTGTTAATTTTTAAATGGTAACAAACATCATCTACAACTGGGGGAGATTTACTTTCTGATCGATTTTGTTCTTCGATCGCATCAAAAAAGGGGTTTTTGGATTCTACTATAACTGGTGTATTGTTTTGCGATTGCAATTCATAAAAATCGAAATTTTCGTCAATAACTATTTGAGGATTTACTGCTCCATAGTTATTTTCATCTGACACCTTCAAACTAGATTCGTTAATAACGTTGCTTCTTTCAGTTGCAATATTACTGTCATTGTCAGCTTTGCTGCTATCATTAGTTTGTATCTCATCCGTTTTATCTTCCTCAAAGTTACCATCAAACCTATTTTTTAATACTTTTGGCGTTTGATTAGAAGTTTGTCTATTGATTCTGTTATTACCAATAATTCTTTCAATGGCTGCTTTGAATGTCAGTTTTAGTTCTTTGTTTACTTTCTCTAGATTTCTGGCGACTTCATCTTCTGGTGTAAACTGAAGCTGAGCCTTTGGTATGAAATCAACTGTTGAATTTGTTTTGATATCTTCAGGGTAAGGAAATGGAAGTAATGATTCAGCTTTTACTATAGGAACACCCATTATGTTTGGTTTGGCATCAATATTATCTGTCAAAGTTACAAGTTTAGATTCTAAAATATTTTTCGACGTAGCCTTTAAATCATTGTTGTTTTTCTCTACAGGTGACATAAAAACGCTGTCAGATCCTTCAGTGAAAAGTGACATTTCGCTATAGTTCTTATCGTGATTGATATTATTATAGTTATTGCTCAAAAATTCTATGCTAGTAGACTCGTGTAAAGCGTCTCTATATTCTTTACTACTATTTATATTCTCCATACTAAACGCTTTTAACTTTCCTTTATAAATGTCGGATAGATCTCTACTGAAAATAGTTCTGTCTCTAGTTGCCTTCGCTAAAGTAGATTCTGATTTAGATCTGTTTTCGTTGACTTCCATCAAGTCTTCGGTGAGTTCAGGTGAGTCGAGTCTTTCGATTGCGTCCTGTCTAGTGATCTCATTCTTAAGATCAATAGCATCTTGTCTTTTAAGCTCTTTGTCTCCAAAGGGAAAAAGGACTACTTCGGCTAAGACTGTACTATCCACTGCATCCAATAACACATCTTTGTTTTCACCATTATTTTCATCAGAATCAGGGGAAAATGTTTTTCTTTCATCAATAACTTCATTTGCAGTTTCATTGTCATAAAAATCAAATTCAAGGTCATCCCTTGGACTATTCACTTTGAAAAAAGCTTGATCGACCAAATTATCATGTAAAGGAGGATCCGATACACTATGCACTCTAGACAGATACCTA
Organism: Eupithecia abbreviata; assembly: GCA_943735965.1. Classification (NCBI taxonomy): domain Eukaryota; kingdom Metazoa; phylum Arthropoda; class Insecta; order Lepidoptera; family Geometridae; genus Eupithecia; species Eupithecia abbreviata. The sequence goes on from OX030995.1 coordinate 2,449,974, forward strand.
GTCCTGATGCTTTTAAATATTTCCTTCGATGAACTATCACTTTCCGTCACATCTTCTTCTTCTTTATTTGAAACTACGCTATCCACAGAATCCGTTCGCTCTAAACCTGTTTGTATAAACATTAATTAATCAACAATTTACAATGTTTGTTAGTTTTAACTGAAGCTTAACAAGAAGTTAAAGCATGATCTAATGTTGTTACGGTCTAGCTACACAGATTGGTCATTATAAAAGAACAACTATTACTTATGGACTCGCAATATTTTTTTGCTTGCTCCAAGAATGTTCTAAATGTAGATTGAAAGTTAATGGCGTTACAAAGTTATAATGCATTTCTAGTAAAATCTAAAGGTAATTGAAAGCAAGGAACATTGAGTATCTAACTACATATCTACAGATTATAATATACAAAATATCATTCGTGCATTCCCAACAGACTGAATCATGACGTACTTATCCGTAAAATAGTAAATTAGGCCCGTATTATAAAAGCTTGCTCTTAGATTGTCGTAGATCTTTGCTTGAGTTTTTATGCAATAGAAAAGTGTTACTCAAGCATAGATCGATGATTAAGAAACCTTTAACAATACGAACCTACGACTTCTATGTAAAGCCATCTTCTTAACATGCCAGAAAGTAATAATATTCTCAGTTTAAATGTAAAAGTTCATGCTTAATATTGGCTATAGGATGTTATGATACAAACCGCTACATTCATTCTAATTTAACCATTCACGTTTGTTTCTTTAAATGATTTTAACGACGTTTCAGCAGAATTACTTGTTGCTGCTATCACGATATTCATCATCTTGTGACTAGAGAAGTACTCGTGGATTGTCAAATTATAATGTGTTTCGATCTGCGATCACAATACCATCTGGATATCTGCCGGGTGATTATGTAACTCGCGACCGGTTTGCGACAGGCGTAAATTAAGCAATCATTGCTGTCAAACGTCAATTTTGTATTAGTTTGACACCAGCTACAACGTCAAAATTGGTCAAGATTGGCGTTTGACAGCACTGATTGCTTAAATCACGCCTGTCGCAAACCGGTCGCGAGTTACATAATCACCATACGGGTCGGCGCAAATAATCCGTCTCCGTAAATAAAAGAGCACTTGTAATGTGAGCTCTTATTATGTTTAGTTCGATTGAAACACAGCCAACCTAAACACGTCACAATGCCGCAATGTGTATTCAAAGGTTGCAAAAATAAAAATAAAATATTATTTGTTACTTTGAAGATAAAAATATAACTTATTCTGCATTTACTTACCTCAAGTGCGCTCATTTACGGAGACGGCTTTTAGCTTTCATTTTGTATGGGACTCGAAACCCCTCTAGATAGTATTTGTGACCGCAGGTTTCCATCGCGTAAGTTCCTTTCTAACAAATGTCTGACGTAAGAGGGCACCACCATGTATATCGTACCTTTAAGCGAATGCATTTGATCCTCAAGCAGCCGTATGCGGTCTCTCGCAGTCTTGTTCTCCGAGACCAGTCTCTCGAGCTCTCGCTGCGCTTCGGTCTTGAAATCGTTGGCGACGCGGACCGTCATGAGGAGGTCGCTTTGGAACTGCTTCCATTCTGTCTCCTGTAAAGTTAAGGTTGAATTTGAACTTATAAAATTTTCTAGTCACATTCTCGTTGTATTAATAACGGTTTGATGACCTCTGTGGTGCGGTGGGCGAAGGTCTGCCTGCGACGTAGGAGGTTGCGGTTCGATTTCCGCCTCGGGACAAATGTTTGTACGATCTACAGATATTTGTTTAGGGTGTTCTGGTCGTTTTCTATATATAAAAAAAAAAATCTATGTTATGTAGTATTATGTATATCAGTTATCTAGTACCCATAACACAAGCTCTGCTTATCTTGGGGCTAGATAATGCTGTGTGTATTGTCCATCATATTTATTTTATACAAAAATATTTCGCTTGGCTTAGCTAGGCTTTGCCCACCGCACCACAGAGGTCGTTTTAAATTGAATAAATTGCGTAAACAAAAAAAAATTATAACACCCTGGGTCCCGGAAGGAAGCCGCGGGCGAGGTCGGCCAAGAAAACGCTGGCGAGACGACCTTAACGCCTTCCTCGGAGATTGGTGGGAGATCGCACGTGACCGCACTGAGTGGAAAGATTTGGGGGAGGCCTTTGCCCAGCAGTGGGACGAAACAGGCTAAATAAAAAAACTGGGATCCACAGTGGTAAAGGTCAGCTTACATCTCGCTCCCTGTCCCGTGTCAGCTGCGCGTTCCTCGCGCGTGCGTCCTGTAACTGCCTCTCCAGGTCCGCGCTCCTCGCTATAGCCTCGCCCGCGCGACTCATCAACGCCAGCTTCTCGTCCGATGACACTTGCACCTGTCAACCAACGTCACTGTCAGATCAATTTATTATTTTCTATATCCTACTCATATAATCGGCAAACGTAGTGTAGGACGCCCTCCGGCCAGGTGGAATAAGGATTTGAGGCAGTTTTAATCGGCCTAGCCATTCTACAAACGGGCTTAATCTACGATCTGGCGGCGACATGTACTTTACATTATAGTGCGAATGTGGCGGGCGGAGTTCGATTTCAAGTTAATTTATTGGTAAATCATTATCACAAGTCATATAGGTAACCTTAATTATACTTAAGTATAAGTTGGTTGGTATATAAAAGTTCAATTTGGTATATACCTAGATTGAATTACATTTTTCAAATAATCACAGCGGAGCGATCCGCGCTGTGTGCTTCTCTCTAGCCTAACAAGTACCAGGCGATTCACGTACGTCACTGTACCTGCGTTCCTGATAGGTATACTGCCCAACCCAAATTTGATAATTGCAATTGACATATAATTTATGTAAGTACTATGTATCAGTGTTAAGGTCTTAGGTTGAAAAACAGCGCTGATCATAAAATGTTCAGCACACGCTGAGCCAACCGCTATTGCGGCGCAGGGTCATGGAGGCAGTCCTATTTTTACCACCACCCTTTTGTGTCACTGACATCCATGTTAAACTGTTTGTGTTTTTCGTTCATTCTATGCCTGTATTTTGTACATGTGACCAAATAAAAAAAATTAATAAATAAAAAAATAAAAAAAATGTTTTTCTTCTCTATTCTTCTAGCTGCGCCCCGCGGCTTCGCCCGCGTAGAAATCTTAATGTCAAATAGTTTATAAACCTTCCTCTTGAATCACTATCTATTTAAAAACCGCATCAACGACCGATGTGGCGCGGTGGGCGAAGGTCCGCCTGCGACGCAGGAGGTTGCGGGTTCGATTCCCGCCTCGGAACAAATGTGTGTACGATCTGCAGATATTTGTTTCGGGTGTTCTGGTCGTTTTCTATGTATAATAAAAAATATCTATCTATGTAATGTGTTGTATTATGTATATCAGTTATCTAGTACCCATAACACAAGCTCTGCTTACCATGGGGCTAGATAATGCTGTGTGAATTGTCCAGCAATATTTATATTTATATTTATTTATTATCAAAATCCGTTGCGTAGTTTTAAAGATCTAAGCATACATAGGGACAGACAGACAGACAGAGGGAAGCGACTTTGTTTTATACTATGTAGTGATTAACGAGAGCCGTACCTGCATTTGCAGTTGTTCGCCGCTGTCCTGCAGAGTCTTGAGTTCTCCCTGGAGGGAGAACTTCTCCTGACGCAGCTGTTCTAACTGGAACTCTAACTCAGAGATGGTGGACTTGGCTGTGTTGCGGGACACCTGGGGAAATTAAACAGTAGATTAAATAAAAAAGCTTTGTTTTGAGGCCTGTCTCGACCGCTGGCTGTTGGACTCTTAGGTACCTAACCTACTTGGATTAAGGAGGAGGTTGTGAGGCAGTGGCGTTACTACAGGGCGGCAAGTCGGCAAAATTAAAATTAAATTAAAATTAAATTCGTTTATTGATTCAGACTTATTATATATCCATATTGTGATTTATTATAGAATTTAAAAAATACATCATTATCATAGTGTTAATGTAAAGAATGCAATGCAATTTGACTGAAATTACATTACATTCCTTACAATCTTAAATGCCAAGGGCTCCTAGCCGGAGGAGTTCTGCGTCTTTTAAATTATATCAAAACCGTAGGCGACACCAGACCCGGATGAGCGCAGGACCTATGCGCTGTGGCGTCACTACAGGGCGGTAAGACGGCCAAATGCCACATTTGATGAATGATTACTACATTACACATTAAATAAAAACAATTGTCTTTTATGCCATTTTTTAAATATTTTTTTACTAAATGTGTAATAATAAATATTGGGAGTTGGAATTCTCTTCTGACCGTGGGCCCCTTCGGGCTGGGGGGCTTTATAAAATATATTCAGCTTCTTCATATCTTGGAGGGTTCATCTTGCCACGGGCACCGATTCGAATGGTATAAACAAAGGGAGGCCTACGCCCAGCAGTGGGTCGACTAGGGCTGATGATGAGTACATACCAGTGCGTCGTCGTGCAGTTTCCGTGCGTCGGAGTGCGCACGGTCGAGTTGCCTCTGCGCGTGCGCGAGCCTGTCCGCGAGCGCGTTGGCGCGCGCCTCCGCCGCCTCCGCCTCGCGCCGCGCGCTCGCCGCCGCCGCCTCCGCCTCCGCTGCGCCCTCCGCCGCGCCCGCGCGCTCCGCTAGCTGTCAAAATAATGACAATCAATACATAAATTAAATAAAAAAATTCCAAAGTTATCGACAAAGATGGAGATAAAGATTTTTTTATTTGCCAAAGACATGTGTTTGTAAGGTTACAAGTAATATATATATGTATTTCGTGGTTCAACGTGCTTGACCGTCAGTCGGTATGCAAAAATATTAGAGAGAATGACGTGCACTAATTTAACATGAATTAAAATTTATAATTAAAAAAATCGTCCGTAATTAAGTACATTTGCAAATTCACAACATTTTTAATGTATTTCTAAAGAGTACACCATTTAGCTCTTTCAACTGTTTAGGTTCATCATACTCGTAGCTCAAAGAATTAGCAAGCAAGCTGAAGGCAGTGGGCCGGCCATATCTCTTGATAAACCTACAAACGCCGGTAAACGTGTTCTTTAGTGACCGTGACTCAGCGAACGCAGTGTAGGACGCCCTCCGACCAGGTGGGAAGACAACCTGCGAAAGACTGCAGGTAGATGTTGGTTGCGTCAAGCTGAAGACAGGGCGCTATGGCGCTCATTAGGGGAGGCCTATGTCCAGCAGAGGACTTACATAGGCTGATGATGATGATGACATCCGACAGAGAACCAAAATTAACAACATAACTCGAAGAATGACCAAGCTAGGGCCGGCCATATCTCGTGAAGAACCGACAACCGCTAGGGTCAACGTGTTCTTGATTGAAGACCGTGATTTGGTGAACGCAGTGTAGGATGACTGCCAGGTAGGATAGCTCACCTTGGCTTTAGCAGCGTCCAGTAGGTCACTGAGCGTGGTGCACTGATGCTGCCTGGCCGCAGCCAGCTCCCTGGCGGCGCCCGCCTCTTGTTCCCACTGGTTCCTCTCCGCCTCAGCGCGTTCTAATGTACCTTCTAATACTCTGGGGACAAAAATATTTTGATGAGAAACGTTGAATCATGAACTGTACAGTAGCCGTCGATCCGTCAGACCTCGCGTCGGCTTTCGATTCCGTTTGTACACCGTAGTAAACATTCAAACTTTATTATAATATTAGTGTGAAGCTTATCTTTTCAATATATTATAAAATACGAAGAGCTAATTCAATGTTTCAAAGACAACGAGAAGACAAACTCAATAATTCAACAGCACAGAAAATATAATAATATCTATTATGTTTTAATTCACCATAAGGGATAAGAACTTAATTCTTTCGTATTTATTATTCTTAACACTTTGAGTGCTGAAAACGCACGGTATGAGTTTTCTACAAGTGACTAATATGCTTAAATCCACACTAGCGAAGCTGCTGAGAAAATACAGATCTTTGTGACTCAGCAGAGCTGTAATATTTTTCGAACGAAACGCATGTGCGGCGCAACACAACCGCTGTGTAGAGCGGCAGCACGAATTTTTTAGGTAAAAAAAAAGACCGCAGTCAAAGTGTTAATGCGCACCAGCTTGCGGGTTGAATACATTTGACACCACAAACCGCGGGGCGCAGCTAGTTTATGTATACAATTTCTAACTAACCTAATTCTTTCGGCAAGCATTTCATTTTCTTTGGTTTTCTCTTCTAGCGCAGTCTTGGTTTCGTTAATCTCGGCCTCCTGTTGCTCCTGCTTGGTCAGTAGATGGCGCCTCTCTTCTTGTGAAAGCTGAAATAAGTATCATTTTTACTAAATTGAGGACAGAGAGGTTCTTTAGCGTAATGAATAAATAATAAATAAATAATGCTGGACAATCCACAGCATTATCTAGCCCCATGGTAAGCAAAGCTTGTGTTATGGGTACTAGATAACTGATATACATAATACAATACATTACATAGATAGATATTTTTTATTATACATAGAAAACGACCAGAACACCCGGAACAAATAAATAAATAAATAATGCTGGACAATCCACACAGCATTATCTAGCCCCATGGTAAGCAAAGCTTGTGTTATGGGTACTAGATAACTGATATACATAATACAATACATTACATAGATAGATATTTTTTATTATACATAGAAAACGACAAGAACACCCGGAACAAATATCTGCAGATCGTACACACAATTGTTCCGAGGCGGGAATCGAACCCGCAACCTCCTGCGTCGCAGGCGGACCTTCGCCCACCGCGCCACATCGGTCGTCAAGGGGTATAATATCAAGCTATATAAAAGAACACAATGAAAGAACTTGAATACAATACAACGCATCAAAAAAAAAATTAAAACTTTATCATTATTATCATCAGGCTAAGTCCACAGTCACAAGCTGAAGACGCGAGGGCAGACAGAGGGCGCTATGGCGCTCATTGGGGGAGGCATATGTCCAACAGTAACAGATTAAGCTATTTCTTAATTTTCATTTATCCTCTGCAAGCAAGCAATCCCTTAGCTACTATATACGAGGACACATAAATGGTTATAAGTTTTTATTTAAGTTATCTGTTAACACTTTGAGTGCTGAAAACGCACGGTATGAGTTTTCTACAAGTGACTAATATGCGTAAATCCACACTAGCGCAGCGGCTGAGAAAATACAGATCTGTGTGACTCAGCAGAGCTGTAATATTTTTCGAACGAAACGCATGTGCGGCGCAACACAACCGCTGTGTAGAGCGGCAGCACGAATTTTTTAGGTAAAAAAAAGACCACTGTCATCGAAAAAAAACCGCAGTCAAAGTGTTAAGTGTGTAAAACTGTTTGTCTTCCGAATAAAGCAAAATAAATAAATAAAATAACAGTTGACTGCTATAGGCTGATGATGATGATGATGATGATAATGAGTCCACAGTTGGACAAATGCCTCCCCTAATGAGCGACATAGCACCCTGCCTTCAGTTTGCCGCATCCTGAATCTGCCCGCAGTCTTTTGCAGATCGTTATCCCACTTGGCTGGAGGGCGTACACACACTACGATTGCAGAGTCGCGGTCTCCACTGAACCCTTTTACCCTGTGTTAATTAATACATAATGCTAGTTCATTGTATCATCTAATTAAATACAAAATTTTAAAACACAACACCAGGAATAAGAAAGTGTTTTTATTCTGCCACGAAAAACGGTAAAGGCGGGCGAGACCCCTTAGGCTTATTTCGTTTTGCTTCTGATAATGCTTTGCTATGTCCAGCAGTGGACTAATATAGGCTGATGATGATGATGATGAATGTTTTGTTTACCAAAGTTATCGACATAGCTCTGAGAATTAGCAAGCTGAAGTGGCAGTGGGCCGGTCATATCTCGCGAAGAACCGACGGCCGCTGGGGCAAACGTGTTCTAGAGTGGAGGCAACGACTCGGTAAACGTAGTGTAGGAAGCCCTCCGACCAGGTGGGTTGACGACCTGCGAAAGACTGCAGGTAGATGCTGGATGCGGCAAGCTGAAGACAGGGCGCTATGGCGCTCATTGGGGGAGGCCTATGTCCAGCAGTGGACTAATATAGGCTGATGATGATGAATGTTTTGTTTTAGTATATGATTTTACCTTGAGAACAGCCAGCAGCTGTTGGTCAATATCGCCAGAAAGTGTTTCTGGTTCAACGCCTTCTCTCAGCAGCATCTCTTGAAGGGTGTCCACCTGGACAAATAACAAGGTTTTTAGAAGAACCTGGACCAGTTGAAAGGTCACATGATTAGGTAGATTACTAAGCTATTTCGAGAGTTTTACTTACTCGTACCTACGTACAATAAATAAAATAAATAAATAAATAATGCTGGACAATTCACACAGCATTATCTAGCCCCATGGTAAGCAGAGCTTGTGTTATGGATACTAGATAACTGATATACATAATACAATACATTACATAGATAGATATTTTTTATTATACATAGAAAACGACCAGAACACCCGAAACAAATATCTGTAGATCGTACACACATTTGTTCCGAGGCGGGAATCGAACCCGCAACCTCCTGCGTCGCAGGCGGACCTTCGCCCACCGCGCCACATCGGTCTTCACCTACGTACAATGTTATGTACACTTTATTTTAAGATAGAAACCCGAGGGATGTAACATTCAGGTCAATTCCGTACGAGTTTAAAGAGTGTTATTATAAATGTAATTATGCGTATTCTTTTAAATAAATAAATAAACAAAAAATAAACATTGTCGTCGGCCATCGAGTCGCAAGTCTCCCAAGAGATGGTCTCCCAACACTCCATTTCGCATTGCATCGCGGACGCGATTACGCGTAAGGAACTGAGGCTAACTCGTCGAAATTACACTGTAACTCGGCCTCTCCAACAAGTGGTAATCTCACCTTAGTTCGACTATCCTCCAACTTCTCAGTCTGTCGACAGAGCGACTCGAGCAGCACTTGTTTCTCGTCGGCGAGTCGCTCGTTGTCGGCGTGCGCGTCGGCCAACTGGGACTGAAGGTCGGCCAACTCGGCCAGGGTCGCTTGGAGCTCTTCGCTTGTACTGAAAGAGAATAGAACAACAATTTATGAATAAAAAATCAAATAACATTTACTTCTGTGTAGAAAATTATAATAAAATACCAAATGATATCAAATTGTTGAATAACTTTTTTCTATTAAATATAATTGTTTTAGATAGCTGTCACAGAATTAGCAAGCTGAAGTGGCAGTGGGCCGGCCATATCTCGCGAAGAACCGACGGCCGCTGGGGCAAACGTGTTCTTGAGTGGAGACCACGACTCAGTAAATGTAGTGTACGACGCCCTCCGACCAGGTGGGATGACGACCTGCGAAAGACTGCTGGTAGATGCTGGATGCGGCAAGCTGAAGACAGGGCGCTATGGCGCTCATTGGGGGAGGCCTATGTCCAGCAGTGGACTGCTATAGGCTGATGATGAGATAGCTGTATGATATAATTTTTTATGATATAAAATTAAATGATTTTTTTAAATTTTTATATAAAATTAGACATAATTATATGCATGCTAGAATATATTGAGACATATGTACGTACAATACTAATAACCTTCGCTCATTTCACATCCAGGGTGGATGGAGCTGGCATCAGAAAAGCCGATAGAAATTTGATGAGTCAAAGGCCCAGATACATCGAGCTGGTGTTTGTTTATGTCTGTTTATTTATTTCCACCGTAGGTTGTTACACTTGATGTCGTTAAGTTCTATACATTTATAATAGTTATAATTTAAAAAGAAAATTATACCTCACACGTTAACTTTTGACATAGGAAACACAACAGGGGATTCCTATTGCGATGTGCTAACAAAATAATTAAAATAAACCTTATTATCAATAAATAAGAGCTCACCTGTAATGGTGCTCTTCCATCTGCAGGATCCTGTCCTGCAGACACGCGACGGACACCTCGCTGAGCGATGACGAGGAATGCTTGTCCCATTCCGGAGTGCTGGCTTCTCCGCTGTCGCCTTCGCCCTGGAAACGCCATTTGAGTAGATTAGTTACTGTCATGTATTCGACATAACTCTACGAATTAGCAAACCGAAGTGGTAGTGGGCCGGCCATATCTCCCGAAGAACCGACGGCCGCTGGGGTAAATGTGCTCTTGAGTGGAGACGGCTCGGCAAACGTAGTGTAGAACGCCCTCCGGCCAGGTGGGATGACGACCTGCTAAGGACTGCGGGCAGATGCTGGATGCGGCAAGCTGAAGACAGAGCGCTTGGCGCTCATTAGGAGAGGCCTATGTCCAGCAGTAGATAACTATAGGCTGATGATGATGATGATCCATGAGCTGACTAAGTAAGACTCACGTTGGCGAGTGCGATGGAGGCGGGCGCCGAGGAGTGCATCCGCCGCGGCGCCGGCGCGAGCAGCAGCTGTCGCTTCTCGCTGTCGGAGAGCGGAGAGTGCGCGACGCCGCGCAGCCGCGCGCGCAGGGCTCCGTTCTCGTCCGCGAGGTGCACCAGGGTCGCCTCGCGTTCTGCTTCCACGCTCTGAGGGAGAAGATGGCAAACGTTTATAAATATGCAAGCAATAGCAACATTAGTTTACTTTCTTAATTTCGATGCTCTTCTAGACAACAGCACTTTATTACCTTTAAGAGACTTCAAAACAGATATGAATAATTAATGTGTCTACCTTTTGCAAATAGAATGGATGATCAACAGACTTATCAGAAACTGGATCGGTTGATAAGAAAGCATTTTACGCCATCTTTCGTCGTCGTTGTTACGCTTATTCTATGAAAGCAGTGCATCCAGCTGCCAAGTTAATCCACCCATAGAGAGGATAAGGCCTTAAAAACCTTAAGAACCTGTTGATATCAACGCTGCTCTGTGTGTTATTACCTGCTTAAGAAGTTAGAAAGATTACCTTTAGTCTGTCCAGCTCAATCCTGAGCCGTTCCGCCTCAGCCGCCTTCTCCAGCAGGTCATCGACCCTGGCCTGCAGCTGCGCCCGCTCCATGGCGCTCACTTCCAGCTCACGACGGAGGGTCTCGATCTCGCGGACTCCGGAAATTAGCGAAGCCTGGAAATTTGAGGTACCGGTGAAATCTTTTTCATGATTTTGAGGTTTGAAATCTGTGTATATTGATTTGAGGTCTAGTTGAAAAAAAAAGTCACTATATGTCCTAAGTTTCACTACTCACAGGTCTATCAAGATGTCTTGAATTCCGATACAGATTTGAACTTATAACTTTTGGTTGAGAAATAGGAGAAACATTATCACTCCAAAATCGATGACTTAAGAACATCGGAGAATTGTAACCCAAAATCTATGATTTAATTTAAGCTTCGAATAATTGGAACTGGATTAAGATTCTTCGAATAAGATGTCGGTGTCACATGAACAATTAAAATGTAAATGACTTAACAGTATCTCATCTAATAAACATAATTTTCTGGAAACCCGGCTCACTTCCACTCTCAGTACCTATTGCCACACCCTGCATGGGTTTCATTGTGTCTCGTATACATTCCCCATATACTAAGACCTACAACACACAATGCTGCAATAAATAAATATGAATATGATTATTCAGATGGGAAATTTGTCTCACCTCAGATGGTACGCGGCCCCTGAGCTCCACCTCCTGGAAGCCTGGCATGTGGTCAGCATTCAGCATCACCGGCAGACTCACAAACTCCTGCGATCCCCGCTCCCCTACCGACTCCAACTCCTCCACGCTTCCGTAGTCCTGGACCTTATCTGATCCATCTTCGTACTCCCCCAAGCCTTCCCTCAACTCAGGGTCTTCTAGCACCGCATTGTTGTTGCCCAAGTCTCGTTTCTTATGCGCTTTATGGAGTTTTTCCTTAGACCCGAAGATTTTAAGAGACTTATCCCTGGCTGGTGCAACTTTGTGGTGCTTGGAGTCTAAACTCGAGACGGACGGCGCGCCTTTCAGAGTTCCCGGCTCCTGTTTCCCCTGACTTGGTCCTCTACGGAACAATGATTTGAACTTCATCATCTTGGAGGCTATTGCATCGTTCGTATCACTGATCGAGTTTCGTTGGTCTGTTTGGTATCACTGGCGGCGCTGTGTTGTCGAGGTTAGTAACTTTAACTTGCTTATTTTGATACGATAAGAAACATTTTTGTCTTTTAAAATGAAGAAAACTACAATCAATCATCACACTAAGCTGGCAAATCGTTGGTTTTTGTACAGGTAAGTAGTATGGTTATACAGGAACCAATATATTTGCCAGCTATACAACTTTGAAAGTATGTAGTTACAATATGGTTTTGTTCCTAGAAACGTGTCTGTTGTTTATAACTTCCAAGCGAGTTTGTTATCTTGACGTAGGTATTTACTGATGGGCAATGAATCAAAGATAGCGTAGAATGATTATGACATGAATGAGTGCGCTTCGGTGATTTACCTTAGACAATGTTAGTGTCGTAGATTTTTACAAGAATTTAAGAAAATGTTGTTTTACGTAAAATTGTGTTTGAAAGCAGGAATCTACGCTATAGCATTATACAACTTCAACCGCAAATGTTACAAATTATAATACCTACAAGATACTTAGGTAACGATGAGAACTTATTCATTATTACATAGAGGTATGTTTGTCAATAAATAAATAAAATATATAAAAATTCTTTGAGAGGCCCAGCCCAAAGCAAGGTTTATGTTACGCTTAGATATTTCAGGGCCAAAAAAATCTATGTTAATTAGCAATCAAACCTAAAGCAAAACCTGTTTAGACTGGCAAAAAGTTGGTCATGTCATGGTTTGATGACCAAGAAATAAAAGAACCTATGACCACACCTTTACGAATGCAAAAATACTTACATTCCAAGGTCTGTCGGCTTGTCAGCTATGACACGGCGTTTCTAATTGTAATCGACATTATGATATACATGAAGCTATGATCTATCTCATTTAGTTGCAAATTATGTCAACAAATCCCAATAACAAAAACTGAAATTCACAAGCTTGGAGTAGAGATAAAGATATAGGTATTAAATTTGTTAACGGTATTTATATAAGGGTCTCAAATCAGCAAGTATTTATTATTATGTTTAAAAATAAACAACAAGAAAGTGAATTCAAGATCAAGTACCGTGGGAGTGTTTATCTTTTATGCATTTAATGAAAAAATTGTATAATAATAGCAGACAAGGGCTCAACTCACACCAAAAGAGCGTCGAAGCGCAGCGAAGCGGAGCGCAGTTTCAGTGTCATATGAATTTTAACTTTATTTTCATTACAATAAAACTTATTATCGCATGAGAAACTCGAACGAGTCGCGCGGATGCCCGCGGCGCCGCGGGAATTCCGGCGAATTCGACTCGTTCGAGTTTCTCATGCGATAATAAGTTTCGGTTTCATATAAGTTTCGTTTTAGTTTTCATATGACACTGAAACTGCGCTTCGCTTCGCTGCGCTTCGACGCTCTTTTGGTGTGAGTTGAGCCCGGTATCTTCGTAGATACCCTATACCTTTACCAACCTAGTTAAGTACACTACAATAGCTAATGACATAGTATGCGATAAGCGACACGGTACAATCATCATCAATTAACAGAACCATTAGGCACATGATTAGTGTCGTACCTACGTAAGTTTATACTTATGTCCTAAGACCGAAGTATATATAGGCACTTCCGTACCAGGTAGGTATAGAAGAAAGAAATAAAATTATTTATCAAACACTCACACAAACAAGGTTAATTACACATAATTATATTAGACTACAAAGTACCTACTTAGGTACCTATTATAAAACACGTAACATCGACAAAATATAAAAAAAAAAGTGAAAAGGTACAAAATTTAAGTAGTATTGTATATGGTACTAAGTAGCCCTCACAGAAAGTGGATAAGCGCGCGTGTGTAGGTCTAATAGGTCCTGACTCAGCTTGTTGCTCTATCACAATAACCCAGGTCATTTGTGAAAGAGCGCGGGTTTTCAGTCACATGGTATCTAAATAGGTAGGTTATAAGTACTGTGACGGTAATAACAGTACACGTACACGAACACGAGTTTAAAGCATCGTTACGTTATTACTCTATATACATTTTATTATATTGCTCAAATGCCTACTGACTACCGACAAACACACAGACAATTTAATAATCTTGCCGGCTCCCTATATGCAAATAGATAGGGGAGGCGCGGCCCCGATGAGGGCTTTCCTTTGTTGCATTGTTGAGGGTGATTGATTTTAATAGAAGTTTTATGAATGCTATATTATTCAAAAGAAAAATGTGATATTAAACTATAACAAGCACTGTTAGTACAATAATATATTTATTGTAACATTGTGTAAAACATCTATGGGAAAGGTCTTAAAATCATATTCTGGTAACAACAATTTTATCCATTTCGGACATACAATATATAAAACAACCTACTAATAAAAAAAATATAGAACTTAGCATACGAATAAACCAATTTTATTAATAGCCACAAAAAATAATGAAATTAAAAATCAGCGACGAAATAAAATGTGAAAGTTTTTAATTAGTCGATCGCTCTTTAGTTTTTAATCAATCACTTTTAATTATACGACTTCAACATACTCGTACGAGTAGATACTGCTACGTTACGTAAAATCAAAACCAGAACTTTATTTACAAAACATTACGCGAGTAGTAGACGTAGGTAACTACCTACTAGTTACTACTACATACTCGCAATTTCTTACTCCCTACCAAATTATTGTCATACCAAGTGTCCATTTATCATTACTCAAAAAATCTATAGACATATAAATAAATAAATAATGCTGGACAATTCACACAGCATTATCTAGCCCCATGGTAAGCAGAGCTTGTGTTATGGGTACTAGATAACTGATATACATAATACAATACATTACATAGATAGATATTTTTTATTATACATAGAAAACAACCAGAACACCCGGAACAAATATCTGCAGATCGTACACACAATTGTTCTGAGGCGGGAATCGAACCCGCAACCTCCTGCGTCGCAGGCGGACCTTCGCCCACCGCGCCACATCGGTCGTCAAATGTCCTTGGAAATATAAAGATATTTCCAAGGACATTTATTCTTAGAAGGACTGAATGTCAAAACACCCTTTGCAATGCCCATACCCATAAATCTACCATCAGATTACCATTTCCTAACCCCATCACATCAATTATCCAGTCTTTATGGAGTCTAGGCACGCACGTACTGCACCCGTGTTAGTTAGATCTTTTTCTATACACTTATGGGCCGTATAAGGTTTTAAGCACGTATAGAAAGTGTTTAGTGTCCTCTAAATACGTCGTTTTCACATTAGTATAAATAGCCTTTATACATTAGTATTAAGGGTCCGGCGACCCTCGCTTGCAAAAATCGCTCCGAATATGGCTGTCCCTGTTTAAACCTTGCGCCGCGCCACATGCGTGCGCAATAGCAATGTTAGCCGTTCAAAATTTGGTTTGTTCCGTAATACCAAAAATTATAACTGAAAACTTTTTGTATTCTTCACAAAATATTGTTATTCTGTATCTAGACAATATAAGCTATGTTCCTTAATAAATAAAACGTAAGATATTGATGTTTTTAATACGAAACAAATAGCAAGAAAACATGTCCATTTTCGCATAAAAATGTGCAAAATGAGATTAGCTTTCATTTCATTTAAGGTAAGTATTTTGAAAAAAAAAAACTATTTGGGAACCTAGATAAACACAATTTAAAACAAATAATGCAATATTATAGTGGAAATATGCTTGAATTAGAAATAATTTTGGTATTACGTTTGTAAGAAGCATTCGTCCCTCCGGAGGCCCCTTAATAGCTTGTGCCAGAGGTGTTGTTTTTTTATTTCATTGGTAATGGTCAAGCATTTGGCTATTATCTTACGAATTATGGGATGGTGCTTATGTTTGGACCAGACTTAGAGCTACATCTGTACATGATGTACATAGCTCGATGTCCTGGATAGCCTTAGATGATTATATGATTTATTTCTATATAAAACGTTTGTAACTATCATGGTTATTAACACTAAAGTCATTTAAATCGGGATATTTACCATGACTTACTCGCAGTGCCTTCAGTTGTTCCATTATCATGGCGTATGCTACTGTGCCGAAATATTGGATAACTCAAAAATTAAATCATGGTACTTAGATATCCCGTTTAAGACTTTAGTATTTATTACTAGTTTGTGCCCGCGGTTGCGCACGCGTTGGAACCATTTAAAGGTTATTTCTATGCCATGGGAACTGTTTAATATAAAAAGTTTGTTTGATTCCAAATTTCAGCCTGATCCGTTCAGTAGTTTTGGCGTAAAAAAATAACAAACATCCAATCATCTAAAACATCATCCAAACTTTCGCATTTATATTATTATAGTGAGACTATAAATCCAATTCAGGGCGCGTATTTTCGTATATGGTTTAACACTTGTATGTAAATTTTACTACTGATTTGTATGTGTGAGATGTATACAAACGGACATAACCTCCTATTTAGGTATGCTGGCTGATATTTAAATTGAAATTATTCATGACGGTATGACGGTACGGTATGTTTGGTATTGGTATTTTTCGAGTAAAATAATGAATTATGAAGTACCATGTCTAGACAAATAAATAAATAAAAATAAATAAAGCTGAACAATTCACACATAACGGAAACGTAAATATTTGTTATGTAATGTCATAATGTGGTGTCGGATAAATTAATTAATATTGAAAGAACATAGTTTCATTGATCGTCATTTGGACCCTATTTGATAGTACTAACACCGTTGGCAGTATTTTACGGTGAATTGATCGGCAAAGAATTCTTAAAATAGCAAAAAAGGCGGTGATTGGTCCACAGGTTTGTTCGTTTATTATCTGACGGGTAAGCTTCGGAAAATTAAAAATTTACGCATTTTAATGCGTTAAATTGCAAGTGCTACAATCCTGTTCATTATTATCCAGAAAATTATAAAGTAACTAGGATTTTAATACGTTTACGGGTTTTACTGCCCTACTACGGTGATATAATATATCCCAAATAAAACCAGCGGAAGACCAGCGTTGGTTGCTAGCATGCTAGTCATCCAACTCATGCTGAGGCAAAGCCATTTTGTTACTGGACTTACACGATTACCAACACGTTTAGTTTACCTTTAAGTTGTTTATTATGTACTGTATAAGTCTTTTAACAAATAAATTCATTTCATTTCATTTCAAATATACATACACATTATGTATGTCTCTCGAAGTTTGTGCCATACACCACGACCTGTGTAAATTTTACGGGTCACCTACGAATTAGCACGAATCAATTGAGAACTAGCCCATTTTATTATGGTAGTAGCATGTGTCTAGCCAAATAAACCATCAACAGAAGAGTTGGTCGTTATTTTTACAATAAAATATATCCCAAACCTACTGTCAGAGATTTTAACAATTTTTGTGTACAATTTCTTTATCACATATTTTTTCTACAAACAAAACAAAGTGTCTATAGCGCACATGAGAGATTTTGATGGACAATAAAATGTAGAGTGATACTTAGGATATAGAAAAGATAGAAAATTCTTTATTATATAATATATTATCTAAGCATATCTTTCTGAAACATCTTACTGTAGTACATTATTATTATGCAGTACTATATTCACATAGGAGTATATACAAGATAATATACACGGTAACCCATCTAATTAGACAGTAAAATAATAAAAAATACTTTTACCAAAAAGGTAGGTAACATGATTATACAACTTGGTTTTGTATTAGCAACAACGAAGTAACGCATTACATGGGCGTCATGATAACGTTTAAAACCCAGAAGGCCAGAGCTAATTAATAGAGTTATAACTCATTGTTAACGAATGATATGTGTGAAATTTAGAGGCTAAGGCAAAATGTTAATGAGAAAGACAATAGGTCGGTCCAAGGAGACTTTAATAATATCCAATTAAACTAGGTAGGTAGGTATACAGGCTGTTTAGTATTGAGACAAAAAATAGCTTTTATTGGGATTCCAAAAAAAATATTTGATTTAACGTGAATTGAAGAAGCAACCGACACATAAGACATTGAGTCAACCGAAGAAATGTAGCCCATGATCCCTTAACTCCCCAAAAAATTATCTCGGTCCCTAGTCCCTATATAACTTTTTTCTTATTTTGATAATAATTTTTCAGGTATCAAATTTGACTTGTCTAAGTGCTTATTTTGTAAGCCTACAGAAATAAAGATTTTCTAATTTGAATACCAACACCCTGTATACAGGGAAGGAGGTAAGTACCTAAGGTAGGAAGTATCAGCTAGTTTTCCCATCTGCATCGTTTAAACAAAAATAATATAATGCTTGGCAATCAAATAAAAGAGGCCTTGGTCCGCATTGACTGCTAGCCACACATGCTATGATGGACTCAAGCTAAGCTTGCTGTGGTCTCGGCCTTTAAGCTTGGTCATCATTGCAGCCTATGCCACTCCGCGCTATAAAGGCCTCGACCTTCGGTATTGGCCTTCATTTCAGCTTCTCCATCAAAGGCTGCAATGCTGACCGTACTTTACCACGGAAGACCAGCGCTATGGTACGATCTGCTCTACCATAGCACATGCTGAGTGGAGACCGAGTTTTGTCAGTCTCTGTCGTCTGTTAATCTAAGTTTAGTTTATAAGAGTCTCTGTTCTGTTCTGACAAAATAAAAATCTTTTTACTTTGTTTTTACTTTTTACTTTGTTGGTCTGGGTCTGGACCGTCGATTCCCGCTGTCTGTCTGTCCCTATGTATGCTTAGATTTTGTTGCGGTTTTATTTCCTAGATTGAGTGATTCAAAAGGAAGGTTTATAAACCATTTGACACATAGATTTCCGCGCAGGTGAAGCTGCGGGCGCATATATTAGAACTATCCATCTTGATAACGTGATAAGTACCATAGCAAGTCACATTCCATTCCTCAAATCGTTTTGCAGCTGCACAAATACCAACACATTGAAATTGCAACACAAGCAAAGTAACTTAACTACAGAGACGCGATCAAATTCCATTCCTACAGCATAGCTTCAAGATTAGTTACTATAGCAAGCAACCACCACAAATTCTCGGCTCCAATTCGCTAAGACGATTAAAAACACACAAGTTTTGGACAGTGAAAATTGAGAGCTTTAAGCAGGAAAGAGAGTAGAATTTGAACTTCAAGAACCATAATCTTCACGCCAAAAGTACTGACCGAATTGAGCTGAAGTTTTGCACTCAGGTAGTTCTGGGCCTAGAATAAAACATAGTCTGGAATGCACATACTTTTTAACCATCATTCAGTTCCCATTGGATAGAAATAACCATAAAACGTTTCCATAGAAACAACGTGCCGCGGGCAGAAACTAGTACATATAATAATAGTAACCAGAAACACCACAGATTATACAATTTAAGAGATATAGAAGCTATAGATCGAGTAGCATAGCGTTGATATAGGATCGGGTGAACGACCAGCATTGACCGACGACGCGGTCTAGGGAGGTCGCGGCAACAAACTACCAGTTGGAAAACATAGATACACTTCTGGAGTTAATAAGAACGACAAATCGGACTCCCTTTATATTTCCCAATCCAATATGGCCGCCAGATGTCGTCGGAAGATCATCTCATGAGATTATGCTCTTGGAAATGAGGTTAGATAGAATCTACAAATAAAATAGGGTTTTCATTTGATGCCTTCTATCTAGTAGGTATCTCTTTGATGTTTTTGTCCAGATTCCAAGACTAGCATATGCTCGTGGCTTTTCTCTTGTGGTACCCTGGTCAACAAATTTCTCTGAATGAATCCCTAACGGAAACCTCCTATGTCTGGGTATTTTAAGCATAGTAATGCTTAGGGATTCACACTGAGAAATTTATTAACTTGCAAAATTTCAATTCCCATTTCTAAAGCTTATAAAAACTGTACACAATATTGGTTCAAATGCCCAGATGTATTGATCTCATGCGAGGTTTCCGTGAGGGATTCTCTCACTGAGAAATCACAAAAGCTCTGTGCTGGCGTGAATGCAGTATGCACAACCAATAACCAGTAAGTTCGTAATTAAAAAAAAAATTTGACGACCTCTGTGGCGCGGTGGGCGAAGGTCCGCCTGCGACGCAGGAGGTCGCGGGTTCGATTCCCGCCTCGGAACAATTGTGTGTACGATCTGCAGATAATTGTTCCGGGTGTTCTGGTCGTTTTCTATGTATAATAAAAAATATATATCTATGTAATGTATTGTATTATGTATATCAGTTATCTAGTACCCATAACACAAGCTGTGCTTACCATGGGGCTAGATACCTGCTGTGTGAATTGTCCAGCATTATTTATTTATTATTATTTATTAATTATCTAGTAGTCGATCGAGTGCTCATGAATCTTAGCTGTGTTGGATAAGATACATTTATATGTACAATGAATGTGTCCGTGGTTAAATACCAACAAACACTTATGCAATGTGAGTACACGACGACAGACACAATAAGGCTATCTGGTAGGTATACCTAGGTAGCGGTATTGTGAATTCAGTGACAGTAGGTTATCCGTTAGGTATTAACATTTACAGAATTCAAATCACGTCCCATTTCTATCAATTCTTACTTCCTGCTATAACTGTACCTAATTTTGATTATCAGATTTGTCGGTGTGTTCGTATGTAGGATAGGATGTAGTGATCTCCGGAACTACATGGCTCGATATTAAAAATTCTTTCACAAAATAGATAAAAGCTACATTATCCCTGAGTGGCCTGTTTAGGCTGCGGTTAGTCCGGTTTAAAGTTTTTTTTAAAGTACTTTAATAATGTTATTCGAAATTTGCAAGTAAACTTTAATATACAAAGGATAATCCGTAAAAAAAATCTATTCATTTAGGGTACAGTAAGCATCGGCAGCATCAATAAAGTAATAAAATAACCCCAGAATCCTCGAGCACAAAGCCGAGTGCCAGTAAAGTATAACTGCAAAGACGACCTAGAAAGGTCGCTTTCTTGCCAGCAACTGGTTTGTTTGAACTGAGCCACATTATGGCTTCTATTTGGTTAGCGCAGTGCGTTGGTTTCGTATCGCGGATACCATTGTTTGTCGATCACACTATTTTATAGGCGACGCTTTTTTGCTTTGTATTTGTACTTGTAAAACTTTTCCGTTTTCCCCGACAGTTTACTTTGTTTTGTGATGTTGCCATGGTTTCATTGTTATGTGTGGGAAATTAGGAATATTTGATTTCCTTCTGGATTTGATACTAATTTATGTGTAAGTCACAAAGCTCTATCTGTATATTTATTTTGTCATTTGAAATGTATTTCATTGACTTGACTTAGTGTTCCCTGTGAATCAATAGTATTAAATTAATAAATACATTTATTTACATATTCAGAGGAGTGGAAAATGGAGAACAAGAGATCGCGGGCCACGGCACAATCCCAATGTCCCTCTCCAACTAAAATTTTATTTCCTAGTCCGCAATTTATTTACTATGTAGTATGTTATATCTTATGTAATGTAGTACAGATCTATGAAGATATATAGCTCATGTAATGTAGTACATATGGACATAATCAAACCAGACCGAACATATCGGATCGGATACAGTCATGTCATGATGCAGAGTAATTCAGCAAGCACGGGGTTTGTTATCTAGGGTAAAACTGGTAAAATAGAGGAAAATTACGTCAATTTGTCATCGAATGCGTAAATTATTTAAAATTCATTCATTTAACTTCAATAATGTACGCAATATCTGACAATGCGATGTCATTATTGTCTACTACCCTGGAGAACAATCCCCGTGCATAGCCTAGGTACTATCTTCTAGCCTTTGGGGCTAGAAGATAGTACCTAGGCTATGTAATATATGTGTATGTGTCTAAGTGCCTATATCACAATAGTTTGGGGCTAGAAGATACGGTGTACAATATCAGTCTAGCATTATTACCTTTTTATCAAATGCAATTAAGATTACATGACATGATACTATTATGCATGAATGACTATTAATTGATTTTGTATGTAACATTCGTAATACACTTTATATGTAAGAGTATCGAGTATTGACATTACTGAATGAAAATGACACATTCTGAGGACCGGAAATTGGACTGCGTCACGGAGTAGGTAAACAATACCTTGCGACTGCGCAAATAGCAGGTAAGTACATAAATAGAGGTAGTACCTATGAAGGAAACAATAAGGAGCTCAGTACGACTGATAACTAACAAGTAGTAAGTAATAAGAGATATTGAAGAGCTAACGTAAGCAAACTGAGTCGAATCTGACGAAATATGTTGTCCTCTCAAATGAGAATCATCAAAATATGATTGACTAATAAATAAATAAATAATGCTGGACAATTCACACAGCATTATCTAGCCCCATGGTAAGCAAAGCTTGTGTTATGGGTACTAGATAACTGATATACATAATACAATACATTGCATAGATAGATATTTTCTATTATACATAGAAAAAGACCAGAACACCCGGAACAAATATCTGCAGATCGTACACACAATTGTTCCGAGGCGGGAATCGAACCCGCAACCTCCTGCGTCGCAGGCGGACCTTCGCCCACCGCGCCACATCGGTCGTCGTCACTAAACAAGGTGAAGTAATTAAGTAGGTATCTGATAATTATGCCTTTTAAGATAATGGGAGCGATGTTCGATAAAAGACTAAAAGCTTTAATCGAATAATTGGTGAAAACGACGTGGACGTGCAGACAGACAAACGTATAGAACAGTCAGAGGGATAAGATTGAGAGTGGTAAGGTTAGCCATTACAGAGGCCAAAAAATAAAGAAGAATACATTTATAAAAGTTACGGTCTGAGTTACAAAAGATCGACATGGTCGAAGATAGAAAAACCAAATTTATACATAATTCATTATCTACCATAAGTCATTACAAGAAAAGGAAAAGATATTGAACACATGAAAGTTGAATTAAACTATAATAATGTCCAAATAACAATGAACCGTTCGCATAGCATGCCGTGAGTCCGTGAGACGGCAGACTTTCACCGAGACCATCTGAAACCAGTTCCATTTGCCAAGTGCAGTTCAGCTCGGGCCAAGTACAGTTTCTAAACCACGATTAGCTGATTAACGTTCAATGATGCGTGATACGATGAATTTCGAATCTCTTTTTAATCTAATTGAGACGCTCTTAGAACTCATAAGTTATGAACATACTAGTGGTTTCTTCTCACTTTTTCCACTGGTGGACAAAAACTTGAAGTGAACATCAATTTAATAATGAATAGTATAAAATATGACTTGTCTAAGTGCTTATTTGTAAGCCTAAAGAAATAAACATTCATTTCATTTCACTACTTCGAAGTAAGGGGGCGAAGTAAGGTTATATTCAAGTATTTATTTTGTAATCCTAATAATTATAATGTAATGGTCATGTGGTCAGAAATATTTCAAATATGTTAGGTAGTTTTGGTTATATGTATGTTTTTTATTGTAAGTTCGCCGATTTCGCCGTCAATTCCTGGCATATTTTGAAGATTCTTTTGCTATTGTAGGTATAGAGGATGATCCCAAGATAGAGATTAGTATTTTTACCCGCTAAACTTTAAAAACTGTGAAATTGAAAAATATCATTATCGAATTAGTTATATCTAAAAGGTTTACCCGAAGCATTTGGAAACAAAGCACGTTGGATACGAAGAAATTCTAAGAGAACCTTTACAGGACGGTAACTTCTATTGAATATTCAAACGTCTTTTTATCCTTGAAACTGAATTTCTGCATTTAAAATCAACAGAGTCTGACTGAAAGTTATTCAGTGGCTTTTGAGTAATTATTTACGTTTGCAACTTCAGACTGAATTGTATTTGAGTGTACATTCATTCATATAGAAGAGGAAAATACTAATGAGTGTAAAAGCAACGTGAAAAATGCATGGAGCATCAATGACCGATGTCTAATTTTATTTACTCTTGAATTATTCTCCTTTCCGTAGTTCTCTGGCGCTGTACGTATACATTTATTGTTAAGAATAGAGTAATTCTTAACAATACACAATGTATAGGTACGTATATGGGATGCAATCTGTATTGCGAGAGGCGACACCGTTGCATTATCATTAATGGCTTTACACGGGCGTTCATTAGTCAACAATGCAGTCGTATGGCGCCTAACGGGGAGCTTGTTTTCAAATTAGATGACATTAATAGCATACTACTAATTGTTCATCTATTATTACGACCTATCAGAAACCACTATGCCGTAAATAAGGTAGTTTAAATGACCACGTGATTATTTACGTGGTCATTTAAACTACCTTATTCACCTTATTACCTTATGGTAGTCTCAATGAAGAGCAAGCAATCTTCACGTAAAGGTAATAGAAACAATACGAAAAGTGTATTTTCTTAATCAAAGCTCTCAAACATAAACAGAACTAATTTTTCGATAAGAACATCCAAACCAAAATAGTCATGACTTAAGAATGCAGTATTACTCACTTACAAAAGAGATTAACCGTAGGTATGTGTACTGTGCCGTAGGGTTGATATCTGTGGTTGGACTCTTTCAGGATTTGAACAACAGGAAAACTATATATAAAAACAACTGGTGCAGTCTAGCTGGAGCAAAGAAGCATGACTCAACGAAGTCCAATGCCACCGAATTGAATGTACACCAGCCCACAAGATGTGTGGTGGCACATGTTAGCACAGCGAAAACGGTGGAGTAACCAATGATGTAACTCGGAGAACAATGGAATATCCTTGGTTCACACTTGGACAAATTGTATGGTGTGACTGCAAGGCGAAAGTTGGCATTTGTTCTTAATAAGTTGTTTAGGTGTTATACTTCTAACTAAATGGTCTTCAGTGTTCGGTGTCCCCACCATCATGATTTGTTTTGAGGGATCCCGAAACAAAGGTTATCTGGTATACATATATCATTAAATCGTCAAAAAATCTGCCTGTGAATTATACACACGCACCCACACCTATAGCATGATAGCGGGTTACCTTACCACCTAATTAGGCGAGGCTGTTGTGTCATTTGAAATGATCCAATCTTATCGCGACAACTTTTCATGGCCTCTATTGATTGCTTTGAAATTGCCCTTGAACGTAATATTTATTCAACAACGCGCTTTTATACTGTGCATTAACTTTCTATTGAGTCTTCTTGAGCATCCTACAATTCATTCCAACCACTCCATGTCTTCGTGATTATCTTCGTCTGGACTGGAATTCCTAGACATAGGTGTGGCGTCGCGAACATCGATCCAACCATAAAGTAAAGCGTTTTAATTCATTAGCCGGAGATAGCAATACCGTGCCGTTGCTGTGTCTAGGCCCCATGGACTGTCCGTAAATTGGTACAGTCCGTGACTTCCAGAAATGATTGTGAGACGGTATCACAATCATTTCTGGAAGTTCAATTTGAGGACTACTCGCGGTCTTAACAGAGCTCTTACTTTCATATTTTTTGTACATTTAAACATCGCAAATTACGATTAATTATTTACGTTTATTAGGAGTATTCAGTATTCGTAAAGTATCAAACTGGTTTACACAGCTGATTAACGTGTTGTGACAGACTGACAGAAACAGCAGCATGCTTTTGCTCAAGACAATCGTTGTAATGTCCCCTTAGGCATTCTAGGTATGATATTTTAATTCCAAGTTGTTTCAATTAATCTGACCTCGGTTTTGTCTTATTCAAGAGCCATTTTAACGTCGATATTTTCTAGAGAATCCCTTTCCATTGGTAGGTATGCGGAGCGGCCTCCTACATTGTCGGGTCGGGTACGCCCGCTTACTAACAGTTCCCTCTAGAAAAGAGAGAGACGTTCAAATAGCTCTTTTCAAGAAGAAGAAACAGGAACATAATAGAACATAATAAAATCTCTGCAATCCTGTTAAATTTGGATTTGTTGTTATATGGATAAAAAAACCGCCTGCGAGAAACCCGATTAGGGACGGAAGGTAGGTAAAGATTTAAATTGTTTAATTTTATCTTTAATTTGGGTTCTTTATCTTTGGGTATACCTACCTACCTTAATTATTATTAAGATAATTTGTCTCTGATCAGAGTTTTATTTGAACATCTATTAAAATATCCATAAGCAAGGGATCATGTAGGTACATACCAAAATTCCCTCGGTTTTCGTAATAATTAATATATTAAAAAAAAACATAATTGTTTTGTTTTAGGTGTTATATTTGGTACCTACCTACCAATAGCAAACAATAGGTCTTTGAACGATTTTGTCCCACGGTAAAGATTCATAAGGTTAATTTGATCTATGTTGGCGAGTAGGTATAAATTAAATAATGATCGTTGACGTAATTTGATGTTTTTTTAGGTAGATATATTAAGTGTCTGTAAGATAACCATATCTATCACCAACAGAATCCCAAAAATGTAATTTATGTAAGTTACTACCTCGTAAGGAAGGACCTAGGTATTGGAATTAATTAGGTATGTTTATACCTAGTCAGGTAGTGTAATTAGACTTACGTAGACAGGTGGGGTACCTACCTACCTAGGTACCATCCGGTACATCTCATAGAGCCCTACCCTATGGAAAGTCTAGTTACTAGACTTTCCATAGGGTAGGTATGAGACACATACATATCTAGACCTACTAGACTCTAGTAGGTCTAGATATGTATGTGTCTCATCTAGGTAGGTATTGGTAGCAAGGAAGGTTTAATTATCATCTTGAAGTTACCATCAAAAGGAAAACCAACGAGTAATCGAAAGACTTTGGTACGTCAGTAAAGTGTTTAGGTAGATATCTACCTAGTTTGGTACCTATTTATTATTACACTTCAGCAAAGACAGAACAGAGACTGCAATGTGTTGCGGTTTTAGTAGGTTTAAATTAACGCTCAATTTTTGTTTTCTTTGCCTTAGGTAACACAAAATCAACAGACACGTTCTACAATCAAAACCACTGCTGTTTAATCACTGAGCACAATAACACACCATTATAACACTTCGAAATGTTCGTTTCGTTTTTACCACACACAAAAAGTCCGAAAAAAGAAAGCAAAGCACACCGGGTTTAGAGGACGACATCCGCCGTCCAGCGAACCAAACAAACTTGCTTTGCTTGCCTGTTGAATTCTCAATTCAAACTCAGCCGCGATAACCCGACTAAATTCAAAACTCGTCCAACGATAAAGCACGGCGAACTCTAAACTACATCTTTAACTTATCCAGTTAGCAGTTCGAAGACCGCTGCGTTCACGCGAGAACAGCGTAGATATATTTTCCCTACTCTTTCTAACTTAAGTGGTTAGAAAGAGAAAAATAAGTAAGAATGAGAGAGGTGCGAGGACAAAAATGCTAAAAAGTCACGTATGACGACGATTGGGTTCATCGGAGCTTAAAAATGAACTCTATGGTACTCAGATAAGGTAAGAATGCTCTTGCAATTTTTCCGTTGAGGCACGTTGAGGTAGATTATGGACGGCTTATGGCGCGCATTTTAAATGTTTTTCGATCAGTGATACGAATCTTGCGAGTTTGTTTATTGTATAAAATAGGTGGGTTTGTTTTTCAATTCTACTTTGAAATTACAATAAACTCCTTACCTTACTGCAACGGCTGGTACGGACGTAATCCTCTGACGATAACTCTTGACCTCATTTGCGTTCGTCCAAACGTCATTATTGTTGATATTCTTTGTCAGTTTCAAATTTTTCTCCTTTATCTTCGGTTTGAGAGTTGGCGGCAAAACACTTTCAGTTTTCAGCGGTGGTTTCGCTGGAGCATGAGATTTTTTCACGATTTGCAAGACGACATTAGAGGATTTTGACTCCTGTCTTATGATAGGGGGTTTCGTTGGACCCCCTGGTTCAGGGGTCTTACTCCTGCTAGGTCGTTCCGGCTCGACCGGTTTGTCAAGCTGGTTAGCATTCGGCTTTAGAAGCTCAACAGTTCGCTTGACTCGAGATTTCGCGGTCTCTTGTGTCGTCGGTGGCACTAGAACAGAGATTGTAATCTGAAGAAAACTAGTTATTAGTTGTTAGAAAACCCGCAAAATTAATAGTTACCTGCCCTAGGCCTGTTTCTAGTAATAGGCTTGGTCTCCGCGCTGCCTATTTTGGTTTCGACAATGGAGCTTGTAGAAGTGGCGGCCGGGACCGCCTTGATGCGAGAACTGAAGGTAGTCTTGAAGAAGTTCGCCGAAAACGCCTTTGTACGTGCTAGCCGTGCGTTTTGTCTATGAAAATAATAAAACTAAATTAAAAACCGCAAAATGATTCCATAGGGGACACCCGGGTTTGAACCGGGGACCTCTCGATCTGCAGTCGAATGCTCTACCACTGAGCTATATCCCCAATAACAGTATTGTTGAAATTACGCTACCATCTCTGCTAGTTATCGAACGCTCAAACGTAGTCTTGCTGTAATGTCATAGATGGCGCTACCAGTATGAAAACAAGGATGTTATTGAAACAACTCTTATTTATTTTCTAACTGTATTAGTTAAACATGATTAAAATGCACTTACTGGTGATTGTTATTTGGCACCCCTGGCGCCTTCTGCTGCATAACCTCCTCGATCTGAAATTAAAACATGAATTAAAGATTAATTCACGATTCTCCTGACCCTCCCCTAAGGTTCCTTGCATAGGGGATGACTGGGAGAAATTTTGGCAACCTTATCGACGTCTTTCGTCGACATCCCCCTATAAGTACGTGACAGGGGGTTAGTTGCAACTTTAGGGGTAGACACAAGTCCTAGGTTTTTACCTTTTGCACCACTTGTTGGAACATTTGGCCTTTCACAGATTTTCGTTCACTCACATCACTGCAACTCATAATGTTACAATTTGTACTACAGTGATAGAGGATTACTGCAACTGGACCTTATCTACGATTGTTTTTATCAACGATAAGTGGATAACTAATCGATAGTTAGTAAATAATGATCGATAATCAAGAATAAAAGACCGAGACAGAAACTATAGACCAACTTCAACTTGTAGGCACGTTACTAAATCTATTAATTTGTTGTCGAAATATTTATATTTGCATACCACAATAAACCTGTATTCTCTTGATCTTCGAACCGCAAGCATTTTTATAGTTGTTTTGTGGAATAATAAAATTATTTTATTCAAATCACATGCAAAATATTTATCGATAACTTTTTTTTAACGACTTTTGACATTTATCTTTGACGACTTTTTGACATTGACGTAATTAGAGGTTAATTCCCCAGCAAAGAGGTTTTTATAGGATAGGTAAGGTACCTACTTCTTATTCGGTACGGTACATATACCTTATTTGTTTTCTGCGTAAATGAGTTTTTATTCTGAGAATTTTTCAAATCGTTCCAGTAGTTTCGGAGCGTTTTCATTACAAAAAAACAAACAAAAAATCAAACCTTTCCTCTTTATAATATTAATATAGAAGTGATATATGGTGTGGGTATGGTTTGATGGTAGGTAGGTACAGTCCACCCACTATTCGCTCTTTCCCTTGAGAAGGACATTGGCATTTATTGCCAACCTCACACGCCCTCTGTGGCATAGAGGTTGGCTATAAAAGTGGCAAAAGGCCGACAAGCCAGAGATGCGAGTTCTATATTCTTAATTAGGTAAATTGGTGACGATAAAATGTTTCTGGTTACCTGCCTAATTGGCCTCATACGAACAAATCTTATGTTTACTCTGATAATGTTTTCAATGTTAGTGATAAAAATTATGATAAGAGATAAGCTAAGAGCAAGGTTAGTTGATATGGTTCTTAACATAGGAAAACCTACTGTTAAACTTCGAAGATTTTGATTTATTTTTGAGGGTTTTGCAAGCGAATTTATTTCACTAGATGCCTTCAAGTTTAAGTAAATAATAAATAAATAAATAATGCGGGAAAATTCACACATCTAGCCCCATGGTAAGCAGAGTTTGTGTTATGGGTACTAGATAACTGATATACATAATACAATACATTACATAGATAGATATTTTTTTATTATATATAACGACCAGAACACCCGGAACAAATATCTGCAGATCGTACACACAATTGTTCCGAGGCGGGAATCGAACCCGCAACCTCCTGCGTCGCAGGCGGACCTTCGTCCACCGCGCCACATCGGTCGTCTAAAGGCTAAAAAAGTTAACTTAAACTTTGTCACCAGTCTCCCGCGTAAAAAATATATTCCAAAAATCTTTATTTCTATCAAAGAATGTAGATTCCTGTTCCTAGACCCTACTAATTTTGCGACCTTATTGTAGTACCTACTACCTAAACCATTTTTGACGACCTTAGTAGCGCGAAAGGTGAAGGTCTGCCTCCTAAAAAAAAACACAAAAAAAATAAAGAAAAAACAAAAAAAAAATAAACACACCAAATGCAGCCAAAAAAAAAAATTTAGAAAGGGGGAAAAAAAGGAAGGTCTGCCTGCGACGCAAGCGGTTGCGTGTTCGATTCCCGCCTCGGGATAAATGTTTGTATGATAATTTATATTTATGACAAGCTGCGCCCCACGGTTTCACCCGCGTGGTGATAGATATTTTGGATAATATACAATATATCTTTATAAATTGTAGCCTTTGTGTTATTCTGATGTATAAGCTATATTATTGAAAAGTTTCATTAAAATCCATTCAGTAGTTTTTACGTGAAAGAGTAGCAAACATCCATCCATGCTTACAAACTTTCGCGTTTATAATATTAGTAGGATATCGCGCCTGAAAGTGACCGTCCTTTGGAGGGCTTGCGTGGGGCCGAAGCCAACAGCACAGAGGCCCTTAACACTTTGACTGCTGAAATCACACGGTATGTGTTTTCTACAAGTGACTAATATGCGTAAATCCACACTAGCGCAGCGGCTAAGAAAATACAGATCTGTGTGACTCAGCATAGCCGTAATATATTTCGAACGAAACGCATGTGCGGCGCAACACAACCGCTGTGTAGAGTGGCAGCACGAATTTTTTAGGTAAAAAAAAGATCGCAATCGTGGAAAAAAAACCGCAGTCAAAGTGTTAACATTTTGACTGCGGTTTTTTTTCGACGAAAAATATTACAGCTCTGCTTAGTCACAAAGATCTGTATTTTCTCAGCCGCTGCGCTAGTGTGGATTTACGGATATTAGTCACTTGTAGAAAACTCACACCGTGCGTTTTCAGCACTCAAAGTGTTAAGAGAGTTAATCTAAAGCCTATAATATTATTATATCGAAAGATGTCCTTGCCCCCTATTCGCAGAATACAAGAGTCATAAATGAAACGGTCGTTTACCTTAATTTTATTGCAATAAAACGATCGAGGGATACCGCCTACACATTAAAATATTGTTTTCAATAAGTTCCTAAGAAGCATATTAAATGAAGGTACTCAGCACGATTAATATTTTTTATTTTATTTTTATTTTATTTATTTACAAAAGTACCTCTATTTTTACGGGAACACCCAATGCAATAGAGTACATATTTAAATTTAATATTAAAATTAGAAATAATTATATAATACAGAAAAACAACACAAAAATCATAGAGTCAACCTTACATTACAAAATCATACATTAAAAATCACAAATCATATCCATTTCCATATACAACATAATTTCATTAAATAAGAATATTATCGATATTAAAAAATAAAAATTTCAGTCTAACTGTGATAATACGGATTTACACAACTAACGATTACATAAAATAAACAATGCAGCTTTTTGGAACTCGCAATAAATGATATAAGCTATATTAATCGGCTGGTTATTTTCGTGTAGAAAATTTTAACAAAGTCGCTTCCCGCTGTCTGTCTATCCCTATGTATGCTTAGATCTTTAAAACTACGCTACGGATTTTGATGCGGTTTTTTTAAATAGATAGAGTGATTCAAAAGGAAGGTTTATAAACTACACATATTCCACGGGGCCGCGGGCGCAGAAGCCGCGGGACCGCGGGGCGCAGCTAGTAATCAAATAAAGTAAATCCAAGAGCTTTCAAATGACATGTTTCATCACATCACTGTTATTTATTTATTTATTTATAAAAAAAATACAGCAGTTAGCTTACAGTCTAACACCAAAACACTTAACTACTAGGCTAAAAAGACAGAATATATTAAAAACAATATACAGTATATAATAATAAATTTAAAAAAGATTACAAATAGGTAGGTAGTCATACATAAATAAACAGATTATTTAAAAGTAAGGTAAGACTGTTCGGCCATCTTTGAAAACGCGGGGCCCGATATGCCCATGGTCCTATCCTAACGCCTTACGATTTAGCGAAATGCGCCATTCTATAAATACATCCCGAGATCTTAGTTCGCAGTGAATCTCTAGCTATAATTTTTCAAAGAGCGTGCTTGTACTTTCAATTTCGATCAACAAACAGACAGGCGTGGGTGGTTGTTGCAACTCGTTCTAGATATTGATCGCGCAATGATAGTATATAGGTAGGTACACCTACCTCTTTTACTGAATTTACTTAACCCAGTCACTGCCCAGCCTCTGCGTTGCGTCATGGGCAATGGCAGTGTTAACCCATTCACCGCTCAGCCACTGCGGTGCGTCATGGGCAAAAAGTGTTAACCCAATAACTGCCCAGCCATTGCGGTGCGTCATGGGCAATGGCAGTGTTAACCCATTCACTGCTCAGCCACTGCGGTGCATCATGGGCAATGGCAATATAAGTGTTAAGACGCGTCTAGTGTCTTGAAGGGTTAAAATCGGTTGAGTTCTCGAAAATATTATCGGGCTTTCAGGAGCTGTCCGACCTGTGGCGTAGCGGCCAAAGGACCACCTGCGACGCAGGAGGTTGCGGGTTCGATTCCCGCCTTGGGTCAAACGTTTGTACTATCTGTAAATATGTGTTTCGAATGTTTTTCTATGCATAATATAAAATATCTATCTATGGAATATTGTATTAAATAGTCAGTCATCTAATACCTATAACACAAGCTCTGCTTAGCTTGGGGCTAGATGAAGCTGTGTGGATTATCCAGCATTATTTATTTATACTCATTGATAATAGATACAAATAATTGTATGTCAATCAAAAGGTTAGGTATCTCACACCACACATCACGTTCAAGCAACTGAATGGATTTGATGAAACTTGAAACTAGATACATATAGATAGCTTATTTTATTTCTATCATGGATTAGCGCATAGGCTACTTTTTTTCTCGTCAGATGATCAAAATAAATCAAGGCGGGTGTCAGTATCAAAATTATTCAAACCTGATTAATCGTGCCTGTTTGGCACGAAAGGGAAACTGTAGAATCAAAAAATCCGTTGCGAAATCCAAAAAGAACGTTTCGAAACACTTCACTATAATTTAAATCTCCAAAACAAATACAATTCAAATTCCGAATCACACACTCAAATGACTGGCCGTTTTTACACAGAATAAAAAGTACATTCAGGTTATCACTGGCTGATAACGTTCTTTTTTAAATCACGTGTTTAATTTAAAATTTAACGTTTCGCGCGCTCTTTGCAGTGCGATGCGACTTACTAAAGAAAATGGCGCGGTTTTGGTTACGTCAACTTGAACCTACTGGTGGGTGTGATAAGGTGCATTGCGTTAGTCATGGGAAGTATTGGGAAGGAAGGAGGCTGGTTATAATAAGACAGGGTAATAAACTTGATACTTACTATAGGAAAAAGTACACAATAATACCAATACTTCGATTCCAAAACCTAGATTTTTTTAATACAAAGGACCAATACCTTAGTACAAAGGGCCATAACCATATTCCTTGGGCTACAAAACCCAAGGAATATTGGTAGAAAATATTAAACAATATTGGGTACCTAACCTAGCCTACTTATCGTCGAAGCAAAGCACAGAAGCTATGATCAATTTTAGGTTTTGAAAGCATTCATTTCAATCATCATTTAATTGAACTCTAGTACGTTCTCAAATTAATTTTTAAAATTTCGCTCCACCTTTAAGATTATGCGCTGTTGAAGTTTGTTTTTCCGTTTTTAGCGAGTGATGAAACTAGTTGTTTTCTGTTATTGTAGTTTTAAGTTTTAATTCATAAAATGTATTTGTATCGGATTCCCTCAAATAGATCTTGCATCTTCATTTGACCGAAAGATTCTAGTTTAGATAGAAGTATCTATTTCTTTACCTATTCATAGACTAATGAACGCTACTGCATCTTCTGGGAGGGATTGTAGGAAGCACCTAGTACCTTACCTACCACGGTACCTAAATACATAACAAGGTACTTACTAAATACTAAATTTGGGTAACGATGATGTCATCCAGGCTGGTTTCAGCAAGGGAATCGAAGCTGCACATTATGTGGTTACCACCGGACGCCACTGACGTCGTTCCTAATATTTGTCGATCGATCACTAACCCCCCTCCCACTACGTTGACCAAAAAGTATTAAATTATTGGGACATGTTCGCAGTTTTGGAAACATTGCCAAAAATCCGTTCAGTTGACAGTGGCGCTAGTAGACGGAATTTGGGAGTAAAAGATTCAGTTTTCCGTAAAGATGGCGCATGAAACTGTGCCGAAATATTTGATAGACAATATCATGGTAAATTAAATACTATATAAATTAATGTAAATGACTTAAGTGTAAAAACTTTAAGTTCCAATTTTGTCCACCTTAACTGAAAATAAAGTTAAATTTTTACAACGTTTTTGTATATGTTATTACAATAAACGACAATCCACAGAGCAGAGCTTGTTTTATGGATACTAGATGACTGGTATACCTACTTAATACAATAGTTTATATAGATAGATATGTTTTATTATTGATAACATAGATAACGACCAGAACACCCGGAACAAATATCTGCAGAGCACAATTTTCCCGAGACGGGTACAGAACCCGCAACCTCCAGGCAGGCCTTTGCCCACCGTGCCACAGAGGTCGTCAATTAATGCTTAACATAATATACACATTTGATATATTTGTTTTTAATATATATATTTTTTTTTTTGCTTAACTTATTTTATATAATGCGAAGCCACGGGCTGGAGTTAGCTCTAATAAATTGTAGGTACCTACAGGTATCGAGTGGGTAGGTGTAGGTTACGCCTACGACATCGACAGGTAACTACATTCTGCGGTTTCGCAATGCATCCGATTCGACAGGATACTGTTACGACAGTGCGGGGACTGAGTTTAGTGGTCACGAGACCTAAGTCTTCTGCGGTATGCGAAAGGTGAGGAGCGAAAAATATTGCCAGTTTTCGAATTTTTTTGAACAAGGTGTCTTCCTTGCCTTGAGATTTGCCAGAATATACGTTTTTTCCAAACTTAGCTTGGCAACTAGGGCAAAATAATTGTATTGTACTGAATTAAAATCAATATATTTTATAGTAATTTAAATTTTAAATTCAAAAAAATATTGTATGAAAAATCTTAAACCGACTCCAAATTTCTTAATCACACTGTACCTATTTTTTTCTAATTTTTGCGTATTTGTGCGTGCCAATACGAATCCCTCGAGAATAAACTAAATACTTTGGGACCATCTTGAGATTGAGATCTCTATACAATTTCAATGATTATTTTGTAAATTCTTTTATATTCTCTAGAATGGATTCATTAAAATTGACTTTTATAATATTGATACTGTAGGTCGATTATGATATTTTTTTATGTTTTGTATAGAAAATGATCCCGTGGTCGTCCTAAAGTTTTATTCCCGGGGAATTAATATTTGTCCCCAAAAATAAAAAAAACAGTGTACATTCTACGGTTTATGAAATATACACAGACAGATAGCGGACGCTAAGTAATCGCGTCATGTTTTCACCCTTCGATTACGGAACTCTAAAAAGGACTTCGATGCCGGTTATTGATTTTGTAAAAACATTTAATTACCGAATAGCTTCTTTTATTATACCAACTTAGTATATACCTAGCTAAAAGTTATATTATTTATTTATTTTAAGCCATTATTGTCCCCCTGCTGGGCAAAGGCCTCCCTTTTCTCCTTCCACTCCTCGCGATCCAACGCTGCAACAGGCCATGATGGAAGATATATATATATATTATATAAAAGTTATATGCAATGCATTTAATTTACCCGCACGTAGGCAAATGTAGGTCAATCAAATTCAAAGGACCACTATCAAAAGGTTAAAGTCTTGTACTATTTGACATACACTAAAACTTACATTTTATGCTCTGGTACATTGCGATAGAAGTTATTATTGAACGACGACAAACATCTGTCAATAGTAAATAAATCAATTAATCATTATTAGCAGAGTAATGATGAAATTGATTGAATTAATATGACATAGATTAGTGGGGCGCGCATGATTTTGGTATTTTTAGGACATGTATTCACTGGGTTGTGAACAAAGCATTCACGTTTTTTAGGTTTTTTAATTATCAGTCACCTAAATGTCGCTTAATATTTCTAACATTAGAAAATAGGTCGGTAACCTACCTCATCTAAATACCAATGTAATAATAAAAAAAAGTATTTATTTCAAGCATATTATACTCATATCAGAAAATATAGAGGAACTCAAAAACTAAAAAAAAAAAAAAAATTAAGTCAGATTCCCTTTATGTCTGCAGGTCAGGCGTTCTAAATTGGGTATTTTTTTTAATGGCTACATTATTAGGGCTAATAAGGACATAATTATATTATAATAACTTAATTATAATAACTCATTCATAAGTCAATCAACACATCCAAAAATATTTGATGATAAAATCTAATGTCCAATCCAATCCAAAGCGGTTTTCAGGTCTTTGAACTTTTATAGCAAAACCTAATTTACTATAATTTACGATTCTACATCCAAAAAAAGTTTGGCGCTACTGTTTTGACATGATATAAGAGCGTGGGTGAAAACCGAACAACATTCCTCAAAAGATTGATCAAAAGTGCTCAATTTTATGACCTACTCGGGTGTTCCGTTGTTATCAATGTATAATAAAAATATCTATCTATGTAATCTATTCTAATAAGTATATCAGGCATCTAGTACCCATAGTACAAGCTCATCTTAGCTTGGGGCTCGATGATGCTGTATGGTTTGTCCAGCATTATTTATTATTAATATAATAGATGGATAGTGGGTGTGTCTGTCACTCAAACTTTAAAAATAAACGCGTAACAATGACACCTAAACCAAAATCACTAGTTTATGATACTGATGGTGATGATAGGCGTAATTTATTAATTTATTCAGAACTCGCTGCGCCCCGCGGTTTCACCCGCGTAGTGATAGATATTTTGGATAATATACAATATATCTTTATAAATTGTGGCCTATGTGTTATTCTGATGTATAAGCTATATTATTGTGAAGTTTCATCGAAATCCATTCATTCGTTTATAGAGTAACAAACATCCATCCATACTTACAAACTTAGGTTTGAGTAAACTTTACAGTAGGATTAACAATTGTGTCGATAGTTATTATGACTTTTTTTTTCAGTTTCCTCGTGTAAGTACTTTGCCTGAAGATAGGCAGCTACTGTTGAGTACAATATTATGCATAATACTCTGAATAGTACCTACCTTACTTCTTTTCCTGTTATAAAATTTGTTCAGAGCGATGAAACTTGAGAGAATTTGAGAGCTATTGAATTTTATTGTATTTTAATATTCAATATCATTACATATAAGATACCTTCATACAATTACGGTAGGTAATGAGCATAGACTAATAAAACACTACTAGTCTATGCTTAAAAGGTACGTCTCATAACTTCTAATGCAATAAAATTACCCACTAGACTTTATGATAAACTCTTTATGATAAACTAGCGGACCTTCCCGGACGGTTTTAGTACGGATCCCTAACTTTTTTGAAAATATAATATAGCCTATGTTCGCCGGGGATAGTGTAGCTTCCCAACGGTGAAAAAACAAACAAACAAACAAATAATCAAACCTTTCCTCTTTATAATATTAGTATAAAAGAAAACCTCATAAAAGTATGTATATTTTGATTTTAAAAAAACAGGCTTAAATTTAATCCCTATGTTGAAAGCAGCAGAAATCAAATAAGTATTTAGTTTTACAGTGTAGTCAGACAGTTTAATCAAATTCAAATGTATTTCTATTTTCATACCAGCACAAACACGGCCAAGAAATCACAATTGCTAGAAACAGATATAAATTCAATCGGCACTGGAATATTAAGCAGGCTAACTAGGCCTGAGTTATGAATGAGTATGAGATACTTCGTTTAAAGTCAGACAGAACTAGAAGGTAGTATTTAATAGACTTTTGGCGATTTTTGTCGGAGGAAGATCCCAGAAGGATCATTCGGGTTGATAATAGTATCGTCTCTATAATATCGAGTGTATATCGTGATGTCTTCGTTTTCTATAGGATTTGGAACAGCGCCTCTGTCGTGCAGACAGGGAACTACACAAATCCCATACGAAAATGAGACGTCAGTAACACGTATCATCATTTTTTTAATCGGAGGAAGTTTCCAGAAGGATCATTCGGGTTGATAATAGTATCGTCTCTATAATATCGAGTGACTATCGTGATGTCTTCGTTTTCTATAGGATTTAGAACAGCGCCTCTGTCGTGCAGACAGGGAACTACACAAATCTCATACGAAAATGAGACGTCAGTATCACGTATCATAATTTTTTTTATCGGAGGAAGATTCCAGAAGGATCATTCGGGTTGATAATAGTATTGTCTCTATAATATCGAGTGTCTCTCGTGATGTCTTCGTTTTCTATAGGATTTAGAACAGCGCCTCTGTCGTGCAGACAGGGAACTACACAAATCTCATACGAAAATGAGACGTCAGTATCACGTATCATAATTTTTTTTTATCGGAGGAAGATTCCAGAAGGATCATTCGGGTTGATAATAGTATTGTCTCTATAATATCGAGTGTCTATCGTGATGTCTTCGTTTTCTATAGGATTTAGAACAGCGCCTCTGTCGTGCAGACAGGGAACTACGCAAATCCCATACGAAAATGAGACGTCAGTATCACGTATGATCATTTTATGTAAGTTAGACTAAGGTAAATATTTTATATGGGCCGTAGTTTTTAAATATTTTCCATCCTTTACTAGATTAATCTATAAAATTTAATCTAAAAACACTGTTATGTTAGGTAATATAACAGTATTTTAGATTAAATTTTTCTTTTTTTTTTTCTTTTTGATTGCAGTTGTGTATTAATTTTTTTAGGAAAAATTATTTCAAATAAAAATTACTAAGATGTGTAATCTAAATGTGTTTTTTATTTATTTTCAGTATTATTATATTATCCACTCCTTTTTTTGTTTTTTTTTGGTTTTAAATAAATGTTATTGATTATTTAACTAACAAAAAAACTTAAATAATTCTAATTACAGATAGCCAGCAACGCATGCCTAGGTATGGCGCGTTGCTGGCACAAACCAAAAAATGTGTAAAACGCGAGGAGTGCGTTGCCGGAGCTGAATGGGTTACCAATTAGGTACATTTGTGTGTTATATGTAAATATAACACACATGTAATCGTGCATTCATCGGACTTGTAAAAGAAATTGATATTGATAGACCAACTGGCGAATGGCGATGCAACGCTAACTTGTTTACTACCGATTCTATAGTTCTATTGGTTTTACTATTCTGTTGTATAAGGTGTTAAGCTGTGAGGTGCGTCGGCGATTCGTGTCAGCTGCACGTGGGCTTTAGGCTTATAGTGTACGTATAAATAATTCATAATAATAATGCAAATAACCCAGCACGCTTAATACCTTAGGCCGCTGCTGGCAAAACACTGGTGAAATAGGATTAATAAACTTTAATATATGGTTTCTGTAGTTAAAATACAGGTTCAGGATTAGGTGTATACCTCCTGCTTTAATTAATTAATTTATTTTTAAGTATTAAGTATGTCTTACCGTAGCGCATCCATGAGAGAAGAGTTGATAGCGAAATGTAAATGTAATATGTGGGTTCATTTCAGAGTGTACTGGCGGAACAAACTTCTGTTGCCGCTGTCACTCTATATGAGTCCACGATACTTATAAATATTAATTAACTAGTTATAAGATATCCTATGGGACTTAGTCACAGTTAGACTCAAAGTCCCTAATACAATTAGAATAAAAAAAAGTATTTCTTATACTAATGATTTTTATATAATTTTCACTTTATTTGTTCTTTGTAAATGTGCTTGGTCCTAATAAATGTCTCTCTATCTCTATCTCTAAATGTCAAAATCATAATCCTTTATTTCTATAGGCTAACAAAATAAGCACTTACACCTCAGGTTTTAAACAATGAATTATTATCAAAGGTGTTTTTTTATTTTCTATTCACTTAATTTTTTTGTCCACTAGTAGATGAAGTGAAAAAGAAACCACTATAGGTACTAATTTACTATGTTTATTTAGTTAATGCGTTAACTTTTCTCAACTAAAATAAAATAAATGATGCTGGACACAATTCACACAGCATTATCTAGCCCCATGGTAAGCAGAGCTTGTGTTATGGGTACTAGATAACTGATATACATACAATACAATAAATTACATAGATAGATTTTTTTTTTATTACACATAGAAACCGATCAGAACACCCGGAACAAATATCTGCAGATTGTACACATAATTGTTCCGAGGCGGGAATCTAACCCGAAACCTCCTGCGTCGCAGGCGAACGTTCGCCCACCGCGCCACATCGGTCTTCCACTACTAATTCTATAAAAGCATCCATAGTATTTAAATCTACTTACCCATCGTTTTCAATCAGTATCCCACAAAAAAACTATTAATCTTTCCTGATCCTCCGCTATCACACAAATATTGTCTGTTAAAGTTTTTATTTATTCTTTAATTTAAGTCACAATTCACAGCAATTGACAAGCTCGCAATCTGAAAATAAAGAGAGAAAAATTAAGTTTATATTTCTGTTTTAGTCTATGATTTATTTAAACACATTTAACACTTTGACTGCGGTTTTTTTTCGACGACTTTGATCTTTTTTTTTTACCTAAAAAATTCGTGCTGCCGCTCTACACAGCGGTTGTGATGCCGCACATGCGTTTCGTTCGAAAAATATTACAGCTCTGCTGAGTCACAAAGATCTGTATTTTCTCAGCCGCTGCGCTAGTGTGGATTTTCGCAGATTAGTCACTTGTAGAAAACTCATACCGTGCGTTTTCAGCACTCAAAGAGTTAAGGATATATTATGTATTAAAACTGCACCTTAATGATCCCTTTATTCATATATTAAGTAAGTTTTTATTTAAAATAAAAACATAAGAAAAGTACATGTACGTCTGGTGCGAGTGCGTGTCAAAACATGAACATCATGTAAGAAAATCTGTCAGACGTCACTGCACCACAAACATCATCATCATCATCATCATCAGCCTATATCAGTCTACAGGTGGACATAGGCCTCACCCAATGAGCGCCATAGCGCCCTGTCTTCAGCTTGCCGCATCCAGCATCTACCTGCAGTCTTTCGCAAGTCGTCATCCCACCTGGTCGCCACACCACCACCAACACCACAACCCCAACCTAACCACAACACCACAACACCTTATTTCTGATTTTTTTATTTGATACCACAAACACTGATATAATATTACAAATTACATAAGTAAATAGCAATTGTGGGATCAGAGTGCATATACAATATAAGCAAACGAAGAAATACCTAGAAAGAGTACTTCTTGTTTCTTTTATAAATAACTAGCGAACCTTCCCGGCTTCGCACGATTTTAGTACTGACCCCTAACTTTTTTAAAAATATAATATAGCCTATGTTCACCGAGGATAGCGTAGCTTCCCAAGGGTAAAATAATTTTTCAAATCGGTCCAGTAGTTTCGGAGCCTATTCATTACAAACAAACAAACAAACAAAAAATCAAACCTTTCCTCTTTATAATATTAGTATAGATATATTTTATATTCGTTACAATGAGCAAACCTGCTAACCAATAGAGTTTCTGGGGGATATAATTTTAAGAGGCTAGACTAGATAATAGTTTGAACTAGAATTTCATTATGTAGGTACTGAAATTATTTCCAAATATCAGACAAATTAATTATTTTTAAATTTATGTTATGTGATCTAATGATTATTTTTGCTGGAATATATTGAAACGCAGTATTATTATTAAATACCAATATTTCTATTATATAATCGAAACTCCTAGAACCTCCTTAGTTTATGGACCACTTAATGGTCAACTTTTTTTTTATTCATCAAAAAAATAAACTGTCAATGGATATTTTTTTTTTCGAATGGACATAAATGCTGTTGACCTCAGATGGCCTTGACAGCGTTACCGTACTTTTAACTGTCAATGGATATCCTTGTCTTCCCAGATATATATGGTCACCCTCCTGTGAAAAACGCCTCTAAAATAAAATAATAAAATACCAAAGCTACCTATCAGCGCAAGTATCTAGATAAGATCATTTTCGCGTAACAAGACTTTCACATCTTTCTTTTCCGTAGTAGTTTGTATAAAATCACAGGTTGTTTAGTTAATCGTTATCTAGCTGACGACCGATGTGGCGCGAACCACCTGCAACGCAGGAGGTTAGGTTCGATTCACGCCTTGTGACAAAAGTTTGGCGTTCTACAAATATTAGTTCAAGATTTTCTGGGTATTTTCTATAGATAATCAAAAAATATCTATCTATATTAATATGTACTGTATTAAGTACTAGCTGCGCCCCACGGTTTCGCCCAAGTGATAATCTATGTGTCAAATGGTTTAACGTCCCCTGGATCAAAGCTACCTCTCCACCAATTTTCAGCCAAATCGGTTCAGCCTTTCTTGAGTTATAAATAGTGTAACTAATTCTTTTAAATAATATAAATATCAGTTATCTATATAGTACAATATCTCTGTGAGTACAATAGTACCCATACCCATTACACAGGCTCTGCTAAGCTTGGGGCTAGATGATGATGTGTGGTTTGTCCAGCATTATTTATTCATATACCTTTAACAATTTATGTTTATTACCAACAAACAACACTTCATACAAGTAGAGTAGGTATTGCTTTGAAAACCTCTGTGACGTAGAGAGCTTATGATATGACGCAAAAGTCGAGTGTTCGATTCCCGCCACGATAGAAATGAGTATCTGGGATATTCCTATCATTTTTCCCCACATTAGTAGGTACGTAGTAGTTGGTAGTAGGTACCTAATGGAATCCTCCATTAGGTAGTAGGTACCTAATGGAATCCTCCATTAGGTACCTACTACCAGCTACTACCCTACCCTACTGCTAGCGCAAACTGACAACAAATTATTAAGGGAGGCCATTGTCCAACTGTGGACTAGCATTATGCTGATGATGACTCCATTAGTGGTTTGGACCGTAATATGCACAACATAAAGTTAGGTAAGTAGGTAGTTATGTATGTACTGAAGTACCTACGTTAGTTTCTCTTAGAGCAATAAGCCGTGGTTTCTAGACCGTGAAGGTAGGCACCGTGACTGCTTTGTCAGGCCTCTGCTGGGGGCCTTGCGTATTGTATGGTGCCCACATTGTACGACAAACTTGTATGGGCCTTTATGTAGCACCTTTGTGCTCGGTTAGGTAGGTAACTACTACTCAGCTCCACGATTTTAGATCAATCAAAGCTATGCTCAAAGAAAGAATAAAATCCATGCCTAAGCTACTAAAAACTCTTTGGTTGAAACCTCTGGCGAGACTCTCGCCGAGAGAGGCTTTACGAAACCAATAAGAAAATAATCAATAGGCTCGATTTTCAAAAACACTCAACATCTTGCTATCTTCTTATCTAGTAAAAATATATAAGTACATCAAGTAGGTATACAGGTACATAGAGGAAAGCTTTTAGTTAAGAAAGTATATTTTTATATTCTAAGGATCTATTTCACCCTATTTTTAATTGATCTCGAAAATCGAATCGAGTGGTCTGACTTGTTTTCAAATCAATCCATCGTTCTAACATAATTTACTGGCAAATATTCGTTATGAGATTAAAAAAAAACTGGTAGAGCTAGTTCGACTGGACCATTGAAGTTGTTATTAGCTCTTGGATCGCTGTATTATTGTTTTTATTTTAATAGACACGAATCTCTTGTTTGTTAGTTATAAACATTAGTTAGTTATAAACATTTACCCTATTCAACAACCCTGTAGGACTTTTTCCTGTTTTTGTAATGTTAAAAGAAATTAAGTTTATATTTTTTTCGTCAATACTGAACCGATCAATTAGGTTTAGCAATGGTCTTAAATTTTACCTTACGAGTAAAACTGTTTTGTCACGACTCTGAGAAAGCTCGTTCGAAGTAAACAAACACATAAAATACTCACTTCATTGCACCGATCGATGCACCGCAATAGCACGTTCGATCGATACTCGTACAACACTTCGCACTTCCGGTTTTTATACCGCGCTTTTCTTTTCACTTACAGTTCCTTTTTTGAAATCACTGGAGTTAAAACCTCTTTGTTTTGTTTATTTGTAAATACAAAAATAGAAGGAAATGAACAGATGTGTCGTATAGTACGACCGTCGCGTAACTGGCGTGAACGGCCGGGCCGGCTAGGCTAGGGAGCGCGGGACGCGCGCACCCAAACTATAACCTAGCCAGTTG
Source organism: Eupithecia abbreviata (assembly GCA_943735965.1). Classification (NCBI taxonomy): domain Eukaryota; kingdom Metazoa; phylum Arthropoda; class Insecta; order Lepidoptera; family Geometridae; genus Eupithecia; species Eupithecia abbreviata. The sequence continues at coordinate 2,494,448 of OX030995.1, forward strand.
AAATAGCGGGGTGGTTGGGTGTATAACAGCTGCTGTGCGCGCTAACAAAAACAGGGCGGACTGTGACCATTCATGGGGATAGCTTGACGGTTTCCGCATTCATTTTGTTTACCTGGGAATTTTATGCGGCTGGATGATTTAATTTGATAGGGGTTTGTAACTTCGCGCCCGTGAGACCTCGGTAGCGTAGGCGGTTTTTAACACTTTCATTGTTAACATGTAGTTAAAAAAATCCTTCTAGATGCGAACCGGGGCGCCGCCGCGCCGCCACCCCCTGTGGGTTGCAGCTGTCTCGGCAGTGAATGTGTTAACGGCTGCTAAGTCTTACCAGTGCCCGATGACTAAAAGAGATAGATAATAATACATTGGTGGTAGATATGTATAGACAAGTAGTACCATACCTACTAAAAAGGTTATTTTATGTAGTATCTACATAAAATAACCTTTTTAGTAGGTCTTGAAGGGTATTGAAGGATTACAATACCCAGTAAAGTAAAAATAAAAGAACCCAATTTAATTTCTTACAAACTTTATTTAAATCAAAAAATAAATCTACAATAAACCTTTCTCAGTTATGTTTAGTAAACTCTGTTATTCCACCTCAGACCCACCTAAAACTATGTAAAAACATTTAATAATATTTCTCCAAAGGTATTCCTTTAGTAGTTAATATTACTTTAAATGCTTAAATTTAGTTTTAAGTAAGCTGCTGCCAATCTTTACATCAAAGGCATTTTACCCTCATTTTAAACTTAATTTATACTGAAATTTCGCAAAACATTAAGAATAAGGTCAACTGAGACACCATGGTTCTGTTTAGAGCAATAATAATTAACAGAGCAACACAGCCTTTTCACACCATCCGACAAAGCAGGTCGTGTCGGGCGCTGCAAGTAAGGCTTAGTAAACTTTGATGATTACTTTCTAAGATCTATTCTGATGAAGGCTAAGGTTAATCGTGCGAAATATTTTCGCTACCCAAAGCGGCTGTGAAAAAATCTCGCGCGTGATCAATCCCGCTGCAAATTTTAATTACCGCATACGCACTCGGCTTGCATTACCGCTCGTGATGCGAATACGACATAGGTCTGACTGAACAGAACTTGTGTCTAACATTATTAGCCACTCTATATAACTTCTTTATTGCTCATAAGGGCCTCATCAAATTTCACTATTAAACCTTAAAATATCTTAACAAATTATATTAAATCTTCTTGTACAGCTAAACGACAATGCATAAATTTTCCTCTCAGTAGAAAATACAATTCAAGAACACACTAACTTTTTGTTAAATCGGTAACGAATGAGGCACATTATTATTACATTATATTTTTTACTTATTATTTACATATCTTGGACTTGTGTTAACTTAATTATAAGATCCTTCAGTCCGTAGTAATTATAAATCGGTCACACATTGTCAGTTGGTGCACTGAGTGCATAATGTTGCCAAGTGCATTATGTGGCCGATTCAACATTATCTTACTTGTATACATACATGTTACTATAATCTTTTCACAACATAACAAAACCAACATTTTTGGTTTTCGCAACACATCAATGGTTTCATAATCACATACTTTTGGTTCAACATAACAATTGTAAGGTAATATTATGGAAACTAGTTGATTCTGTAAAACATACACCAATCACCATATATATAGATTTCTACATTTGTAGTTTACATTCACTACTTTTGTAGTTAGTTAACATGCATTTTGAAGTCACTCAACAATATCCTTATTTTGTAGTGAGTTAAGGTCATGTAGTTTTACGCAAAACCTCGTAGTTTTTGCAAGCAATAAACAATTTATCAGGAAGCTTAATTGTTTATGGAAGTACAAAATAATTCTTTTCCCAAAAGAATAACATTTCTTTCATTTAACATTTACATTTTTTATATGAAAATAATTTTAATTACATTTATCAAACTTAAATTTTGATGATAAACTGTACAACGGTTTCTGTACATTAATTGATAAAAATCTGATTTTAATTAGCACTCTAACTTAATTTTAGTCAAAAGCACTCTCGGTCATAGTTTCTAGGAATCCCAAAAGAGATTTTGTATTGCCTACTCCATATGTATATAAACTTTTTGCGTACTATAAATCTGTGTTTACATGTAATCACGGTTATGTTCTATGAAGTTACTATGTAGCCTCTGATACACGATGAAAATCAGATTTTCATATTCCGTCCTATAGTTAAATGCAAATACGATAGAAGCTATAGATATAGTGAAAAATAAATATCTACTACGTCTAGGTAAATCCTCCTGGTCCACGCGTTAAACTTACGAGTAAATATAATCGCTTTGTACTATCGTTCGATCCGTGAGGGCCACGTTCGGTCACGGTGGATCCGACGACGGGAGCACTGGCAGTATGGGGAAGGCACCGTTCGGGAACAGATCGCGAGGACGCGGGCTACTTGGCCAGGCGGTGGCGCAGGCGGTTGCGCAGCGCCAGCGCCGGCGCCCAGGGGCCCGAGGCGCGCTTGCCGAGCCCTCGGGCGCAGCGCTCGCCGCCGTTCAGCCGCGCTGCCTTGCTGGCCGTCGCACCTCCGTCGTCGCACCGAGCGCGCTTGCAGGGGACGCTCGCTGTGGGGGTCGGCGAGTCCGTCGCGTCGTTCCTAGAGCGCAGTGCGCGCACGCGACAGACGACGGGTGCGGGCGGCGGGGCGCATTCGGTGGTCGAGTGCACCTCGGACTCGCTATCGTGGGGGCGCGAGCGGCTGGGGCGCTGCGGCGGCGGCGGCGGGCCGGCGGGCGGCGCGGCGCGGGCGCGAGCGCGGGGCGCGGCGAGGTTCTCCTTGGAGCGGTGCGGGGGCGGGGGGCGTCGCGCCGCCCGCGCCCCGCGCATAGAGTTTCCCGACCGCGCGCTCGACGCTACCGCGACCGCCGCGCCGCGCAGCTCCCGCGCGTACGCACCGATGCTGCGGGTTATCTTCTGCGCGAGCGGCGTCGCCTGCGACCTCGTCGCGCGCCCGGTCCTCTTCGCCTCCTCGTCGGCTTTCCGCGGCCTCGTCTCGGAGCTCCCTCGCTCCGACTTCACGGGCGGCCGCTCGACCTTGACTGACACGGACGGAGCGCGCTCTATCTTGACGATGGGGGTCCTCTCGCGGGGCGCGTCGGGCGCGGTAACTGGCGGCGTCGCGCGGCGCGTGAGTATCACAACGCGGTCGGGTGGCGGCGCGGTCTTGGCGCGCGTCTGCCGGTCGGTGGCCTGTCGGGTCTGCGGGCGCGGCGGCTCAGGCTCGTGGTGCGAGCGCAGCACGCGGTCCGGGCGCACGCCCATCCCGTGAGGGTCGGGGCGCGGCTTCCTTCCGCGGGTCTTTGGAGGCGCTTCCGTCGGCGAGCTCGACGACACCTCGTTGATCTGTATGCCACCGTCATCCGGCGGCACAGTGGGCTCTAGGTCCGGCTCGGGTGCGTCCCCGGCCGCTGTGACCGGAGCGACGGGCGGAGGTGACGGCGGCTTGACGTCCGGCTCCGCCATCGGCTCCGGGACGAGGGTGGCGGGGAGGCTCTCCCTCGGTTGCGGGGTGGCTCGCGGCTCGCTCTCCGTCTCCAACTCCTCGAGCACAGCTGCTAGTGTGTTCACTACTCGCGTGCGGTTCAGCAGTCTCGCCATGAAGTACGACTCGGCAGGGTTTCCGTAGTTGGTCATAGCGTCAGAGTCCTCGGTGACGCTCGTTTCATTAGTCTCCGGTGCGGGCGCGGCCGCGACGGGCGTGGTAGGTAAGGGTGCGTCGGGTATCGGAGGCCTGTCCGAGTCCGTGTACCGTGTCATGATGGTAAGTCCGTTCTGCGGGACCGTGGGGGTCTTGGCCTCTGGTTCGAGCGAGGTGGAAGGTACGGAGGCCAGGGGCGGGGAACACTTGGCATTGGTTCTGGATCGCAGCACGGTGGCGCGCGGTGGACCGGGCGGGTCCAGCATTAGGGTCACTACGGATGTGTTGTCGGCTCGCATGCGTGTGTTTGACCATCTGGGATAAAATTAAAGCGGATTAGATTTACATAAGACGCTCTTTGTAAATAACCCATTAGTATCATGCCTAGAGAAAAAAAAAATTACTACATGACTATACATCAAACTTTTGTACAATACTATGTATTAGAGTTTGCTTTTCTGGTACGTCTTATCAAGAATACCTTACATTCATAGCTTACTGTTAGTATAACAGCTTATTTTTTAACTCAAACATATTATATAATCTGTTGATTATTTCAACAACCTTCAAGTACAGTCGACCTTTCAGGCTTACCTGAAAAAGTACCATTAGTTTCCGTTACTTTCGTGTTTCAAATTTTTTATAATATAGAATGGAATAGAATAAAAAAATATAGATGTTTCAGCTGCTAATTCTTACCATAATTTATGAAGTAAGCTGGTTTTATTTTCATAAAAGTGATCATGGCGCATGAAACTGTGCCGAAATTTTGTAAAACTCAAAAATCATATGGTTAATATCCCGTTATAAATGAGTCTCGTCAGTAATGTTGTATAGCATACCTCTCTAAAGCATGATCCACCAAACTCTTGCTCGGATTGAGCCAGTCCCTTGGCTGAGTCCCGTTGCCGCCGACCAGTGCCGCCTCGTTGTGTCTCTCCGTGGCCTGTACCAGGGACACAGATCCTTCAGGCGATACCATGTTCCATAGCCCATCGGTTCCGAAGATTAGACACCTGGAATGGAAATTATAAATAAATAAACAACTGTAGGTAGCTTCATTTGTTATGTGAAGTCTATGTTCAATTTATACCTAAATATAAGCAATATAAGCTTTTAGCTTCCCAAATTGTTATACATAATACAATAGATTACATAGATAGATATTTTTTATTACATATATAACGACCAGAACACCCGGAACAAATATCTCCACATCGTACACACAAATGTCCCGAGGCGGGATTCGAACCCCCAACCTCCTGCGTCGCAGGTGGACCGGTCCCAGCAAGGCAGCGTGGCCCACCGCGACACAGAGGTCGTCAATTAGATTTGTCATGCTGCTGTGAGGTATTATACCGCCGGCAGTATCGAACCGAGGACTCGTTCGCTGATGAACGAGAACCTACGACTCCCAGGCCAGACGAGCGTACCTATACACTAGCCAAACTCGATGTAGAGTATTTGTACCAAACCGCCCATATTTAACCTAAAATATAATCTGTTGTCGCGTCTTTTTATACGGAATTTACATCTTATCGATTTGAAATCCTTCCTTCAATAAATATCGCTTATAATACAATTGTATCTGAAACTCGACGACACGCAATGAGTTGTATTTATTTGGAGAATGAGTTGTCTTGGTTTGTCGTGACTCGATGTCGAATGTTTGTAATATTCGACTCGATGTCGAATGTTTGTAACATTCGACATCGAGTTTGGCTAGTTATAGTACGCACGTGATCGGCCTAAGTGTATACTACCAGTACTGGTACGTTAGTGATAGGTCATGGCGCACGAAACATCATTCAATAAATATCCTAAAATTCAACGCATTAAAAACTTATCTGCTTTGCATACCGCTTGTGTTCTTACTCACGCACGGACGACACGTAATTAGAGTTTGTATTGGGTTTGTTAATTTTAACGAGTTATGAATGCTGATAGCTAATGTTTCATGAATCAGAAATATTCATATTGGAATATCTTTTATAATGGTAGATATAAAGAATAGCTAAGTATTCATGATAGCAGCAAATTGTCAGTTTAATTATTTATTAATTTAATGGTCTCATGCATTTATTTATTTGAGTCATCTACATAAACAATTTGGAAGTTTAAAATTAATAAGAGTTTTGCTTGGTCATTTGCTGTGCAGAGCGATGCGAACCCCGAGGTTGATTAGTCAAAACTTGTCGGCTTAGGTCTTTTATTTTTCAAAGTGTTATCAATTTAAATCGAAGTCAACAAAAAGGCTAGTTTTGAACAACAAGTGAATTTTAGCTTATGTGTGGGTGGTTTGTTGACAAACATTCGATTTTGTTGTTTGTTTACTTGTGAAGAAGCCTGCAAGGCTCGCATAGCAACACATGACTTGAAGAAAGCTTTCCTCGACATAGAAACTGGAAGAAAGAACTCGTTTCGAAAAGTTCGTTTCCTGCCTGCATTTGACAACGTAAACAACGTTGAGTCGAATGTTGACGAACACTGATAACTAGTGAATTTTTAGGTTATGTGTGGGTGGTTTGTTGACAAACATTAAATTTTGTTGTTTGTTTACTTGTGATTCATAAGGTGCTCACCGAAACTTAGCTGGATCTATAGTCAGCACTCCCACATCCGGATCAGGAGACACAATAAACTCATCATTCCTGGGATTATAGCTCCACAGGTCTCCGAGTGACCTGGCCACAGCCAGAAATGGTATCTCATCCATAGGAGTGTTCTTTTTTATTGGCCCTCTGTGGCCCAAGCGCGGTCTGTTCCAAACGACGCGGGGCACTCCCGCTTTCGATATAACTTTGCCGCCGCAGCGCTGTATTCTTTCTATCTCTGCTGTTGATTCTGGCTTGTGGTCAAGGGTGAGTGGTTTGGCTGACCATTCTTCTGAATCTGAAAAGTGATTTATCATATCACTAAGGTTTACCTTATCATACACTAAGTTCACGAAGGTTTATCATATCATACATTTTGTTTAGACTGGTGGTTTGGGAAGGTCTATGCTTTCAACAACTTCATTTATTGAGCCTAACTTTTAAACATTGCCACAACTGCCTTATTATTAATTATTTTTATGACTTTAAATCTAGTTACAGGTTGTAAGGCTATCTATTCTATGCGTAAATCTAGGTCATATTCTGTCTGTATGCAAAATTATTGCAGTAATCTTTGTGTGAAAGCGTTTGCTATTTAATTATAAAATTAATTAAAATCAGCAGCGAAACTTAGACTGTGAAGTAGAAACATTTTATAAATAATGAATATCATTATTCAAATGTTGCGGTCTCTCATTTGTAAATATAACTTTCTGCTTCAGTGAAATTTCCACTAATCTCATTATATTGTTACTCTAATGAGGTCTTTAGAATAATAATTAGCCTATGTTTAGTAAATCTGTACTAAGCAAGCCACTAAAGGTTGTTTATGAAAACATTTAATGTATGGCTATATTTTGTTTTTTATGAGGTGTTGTTTGGATGTGATATCTATGGAAACTTTTTGTTGTAGAAGAAATGTTGATGTTCTAAATGTTGCTTTTTTGTAATTCATCATCTCTACTACACTATGGTTATGATTTATAGATCTTTCTTGCATCTGTGAAATTCTATAAAAAAATAATGAAAATGGGAATAGCATACAATGGGAACCTTCTGTTCATTTATTTTTATTTTACTATTTCTATATTACCTATCAATGTATTATGGCTGCAATTGAACATTTTAGTACCAAATTCAATCAAAATTGTCTTTCTCCACAAGCAGGCAACTTGTGCATAAGAAAAATTATAAATAAAGGGCCGGCTCTGTTTATTTTGGCAAGGTACTCAAATAAATAACAACAACCAACCTTCTTTCTGGTAACCAAGTACAATGGCCGAGTCTCCAACATGGCCTATGTATATCTTGCCTCGGCGTATGAAGGCCACACTGGCTGTGGTACCAGCAGTGCTTGGTAAGCCTGTTACTGTTTTTGGCCATTTTTCTGAAATAAATATTGTTCAGGTAAATATTGGTAGAAGGCTCAAGGTATTTCACTGAATAGGTTTTTATCACCAGCATCAACTTTTTCACATTTATGCCTCGCGAGTGAAAACGTTTTACATCATTCGGTTTCGCTCCAACTTGAAAAATCACAAATAACAAGCTCATATCTTCATCGCTTCTTAACTCGTTTACATATTGAAGAGACAGAAACCAAAATATCGCTTAATTTCCATGTAAGTGTTTAATTTTAGAAGTTAAACTGTTTCTAGGTTTACATATTGTATTTCTGAAAATAAATAATTTTTTATAAAGAATATATTTGTTTCTCCCAAAAGAAACATGGGGAAACAAATAAAGGAACAATTATATGTGATTTTCTACCTGTTTTTTATGGAATAAGGATATCCTTATTCCACAAACTCATATAACATAAACAAATTCGTTACTTTGTACGGGTTTTTTATAAAACCACTGAAAGCTCGTTTTAAGTATTTTGATTCTCCCAAAATGTGACCTTACAGCTTTTTGTAAGAGGGAAATTTGGTCAGTGCAAGAACCAACTGGTCACACAGCTTTCACTTTAGTGAGTGGGATCCACAAAATTGTGCAAATGTAGTTTTAATCAGTTGAGCACAATATTGAGCATTTTATCTAATTTACAGAAATACAATGGTCAATGAACACAAAAACTTTGTAAACTCAATGTCAAACCTAACAAGTAACAAATCTTCTAACAAGGTCAAACCAAAACAAATTATACCTACAGTCACTTTTATTTTGCCTTGGAGGGACATAATTAGTGTTACACAAGGAATGAGAGTTAGCCTAAATGAAACCATGTTTACCTAACTCTTTCCACATGTTCAAGTGGGTCAGCATGTAACCATTTCGGATGGCTTTGAGGACATCCTCATCATTGTCAGACCAAAACTGCCTCTGCTTCACTATAGAGTCCATCAAGTGTTCCTTAGCAAAAGCAGCAGCTTCTTTGCCACCATGGCCATCGTATATTCCGAAGAAAGCGTACTCCAAATCCCTTTCATCCTCGGTTTGTTGATATGCAACCGAAAACAAATCTTCCATGTACTTTCTCCCGCCTTGACTGCAGTGACCAGTCACACGTAAGTTTACACCGATTGATGCAGGCATTTTATAACTAATTCACTAACTACAACATAAAATATCAAAACTTTTAGGATTTCATAGTAACACAAACGTTTCTTTCCTGTACATTTTGCATTTACATTGCAATTACGCGAGCGATTTTGTGACTGACGGACGACAGATCACGTGGACATATTGATCACTACGCGTGCTCCACATTTGACGGTGTTTTCAACGAGTGCAAAAGAGAAAAATATAAGTTTGTCAGCTCAGAGTGCAAAAAAAATAGACGCCATCTCTGTTTCCGCCATTTTTGTTTTAACAAAAAATTATGATCTTTTTACTACTTTTTATTTGAATCAACTCGTTTATTTAAAAATATTGAAAACGTATTAAATGAATATCGCTAAACATATTTTTTCGATGTTATTTATTGTGTTAATATGTTCTGCTATTTATTTTAATTATAATAGTAATGAAACTACTTCCGGTACAGCTCAGTAATTTCGTTCAAAAACGACACTGATATCCAACTAGATTAGAGAAGTTCCGTTCGGTAATAAATATTCCACAGTTAATATTTTATAATCGAGTTAATTATATAAATATTTATAGGTTCGCGTGTGAGCCCCTCATTTAACGGCCCGATTCTCGTTGTACGTGGGATAATTAAATTTTTGTTTAGTTTGATTGCAGCAATGTTCATCAAGTCTTAGATTTTAACAAATTATTCTAAAAGTACCATTGAATCAAAGTCATTCATTTTCTGTTGCTTTTTCCTTGTAGATATAGAAAAATTGAAGACAAAGGAAACTGAGCAGCCCAAAAAAAACCTTATCATGAATGTAGCTTAGCATGGGGCTAAACAGCTAAACTACTTAAAAACTAGCCTTAAATAGGTTGTAACTCACTGAGGAGGACCTGTATTCACCTGATTGATTTCACCTGTGTTGGGTATATATATGTATACAGTAGCAAAAGTGAAAGCTAGGTGAAAAATAACAGTAAAATCTGGCTGCCTCAATGTAAATCAAACACCAAAACCTTTTTCTTCTTAAATTTTATTATAATAACATTGTAAGCATTCACACACTTCTAAGATAAGGCTCAAAGTTCAATAAAAATTACTATACCACTTTCTAGACTTTGTTAACTAAATTATATTAAATTTTTACTGTACACTATAAAATCAAACTATTCTTGAACTTCCCATGGCTTTTCAGGTCTATGTAGATCCCAAGGGTGTGGTTTTTTATAAACATCAGGCTCCTCTAAACTAATACCACCATCAACAACTTCATTCAAAAGCCTCTCAATTTTCCCGCCTTTAGCTGCTTGAATGTCATTGTATACTTCACATATACCAGCTTCCAAGCATCGTTGAGCAAGGACCTTCCCTAATACTATGTATGCACAGGTATCAGTTTGACTGTATAGATGTTTGCGTATGGCCCATTCCGAAGTTTTAGCTTCAATAACTGGTCCGTTCAGGTAGTGAACTATTTCTGCTGTTACAGATTTGTTGCCCGGTGTTATGACTAGCCTGAAATGTAACAGAACCGTTATTCACTTATTATGTTATGTAAATTTCAAACAGGATTTGTAGAAGGTAGAACAGATAGAATCCTGTAGAAAAGAATAACTAAAACCACTACACTGTAAAAGTCAACCATAATAGAAGTACAGTTTCTCTGTAAAGTGAATGTTCTTGATAGGGAAATAAATGTCAGCTAGAAAATAAAGCAATCTCAGGCTTACTTGTGCCAAAACTTTTTGCCTGGAGTATCTAAATGATACCCATCAGGTTTCTTGGCGATACGCATTCTTTCTAAGTTCCTCGGGTTTCGATTTACGAATTCAGTAGCCGATGCCGATGATTGCAACCGACAGAGCTGTGGCAGCGTCACAGATTTACGCAAGATGTTCATTTTCTGGAGTTTAATATAATATAGATATTAAATTTTTTTTTAAAACTGGATGGAGAAGATAGTTCTTTTTCTTTAGTATGTTTGTTTTGAAAATGAGAAAACTATAACCTCAAAAAACCAACATTGACTTACAAAATAGAGATATTAACACCTGTCAATTAAATTACAGACTAGTTACAGTGACTTTTTTAAAGATAAGACAACAACACCAAAATATTTATTCGTGAGTTGACTCATTCGCGTATGGGAAGAATACTGGTACAGGTGCATCACTAATGTAGAAATGTCATATCATGTCATTGTCAAACTTACTTATGCTTTGCTTGTGCGTGCTGTGTTTCTCGCCACCCACACGTAGAGTTTCCTAAAAAAATATTATTTTGTATTTATTCTGAGCACGTTTCAGTCTTGTTATTATCGCCCGCGACTATGTGGCGGCTTTCGGTGCATGTGTACAATCGACAGTTCACATTTCTAATTACTTTTCCAAGTTGCTAAGTTGCCGAGCTGTGCATCCATACTTACATGTTTTGTAATTAATTTCTCCGCCCACTGTGTTTATTTAGCGTGTGCTGCGTGATGTTACATCTGTTGCAATCTGGAGTTTAGTTTTAGTGCATTGTTTTGAATATGTCGCTGCAGAAGAGTGTGAAAAGTGCGGGGGGTGATAGAAGCGAGCAAGCTGATACGACGTCGATTTGTTCATCGGTGACCACTCAGCCAGACCGCCACGGCTTTTTCGGTGGTGCTCAGTACAGTCCAGAACCGTGAGTACCAGAACTTATCAGATTCCATATAGTAATAGGGGCACAAATTGTTACCCTGGCAACCACTGTGTACAAAAATCCTTTGCATTTGCTCGGTCGTGATACATATGGATCTTAGTTCACAAATGTGCTAAATGTCAGTAAACTCATTCTTCTGATAAGAAATAACAAGGTTATTCAAACTTTATTACATTTGAAAAAGTCTTCAAGCATCACGTCCCTGCTATCAGAAAGTATTTGATCAAATTATTTTATTTCAAGAGAAGAAGTGCTTTCCAAGTATAATGACTGCTCTATTATAGAAAAAAAAACATTCTACACGCAGATATTTTTATCATACATTTGCAATCTCTACTGTTTGATTAACTGCTTAGTCATACTTTTATACTCAGGGATTTATTGGAAACCGAGTAGTTATATGAATTTGATATCTGAAATTGGATAATTTCCTGCTTACATCATATCTACTGGGTATAATCCTTCACTGCAATAACATAGTGGCCTTTTCCTTTTAAAGATGTAACCAGTTCGCAACAATGATTGTTATTAAATTTAACAAGGATTACATAGCTCTTAAGGATAATATTTAGCTCGCTGCAGCAATCTATCCTACTCAGTGCACTCACGGTTGTCTGGTAGAGATCGCTCTTGAGCTATAAGACTGCCAAATTGTTATATATCTTGTATTATTATTTTTTATCTTGTTTGTTTTATTTTTAAGTGTGCAATTAAAGTATTCTATCTATCTATCTGTATATTTACGAGACTCGGAGTATGGTATGGTATTTATACTCCTGATTCCGCACGTAGACTCCGGTTGGTCCTTTGTGCATGGTGTGTTTGCTAGTTTAACCAGCCTAACTCCATCCAGAAGCGCAGAATACTCCTGGGACGGGACTCGGAGTGTGCATGTATAGAACTGCAGTTACCCTGATGTTGTCCCTTACTTTAGTGGCAGTAGAATAGATAATACAATTAAATCTAATACAAACTATTTACCATAGAACTACTTAAAAACTAAGCAACAATTGGTAGTCATATCGCTCAAGAGCAATCTTGACCAGACGAGATCTAATTAGAGAATTACCTTGTGCGTTGTTTCGGAGACAAGTGACCAAACTATTGACACAAAAATGCTATTACTCTTTTAATGAATTTATTTACAATAAATTACAGTAGATATGACATTTATTTTTCTGTATTTTTTTAAATTGTTTTTTTTTTATTATTATTTGTCTGTGAATTTTTTGTATTATTTTTTAAGAATTTTTAGTAGCTAATTATTGTAAATTTTATATCATTGCACGCCCAATAGGGCAGAATACATTGTGACCCATTCCATTATAACTATAAGAACTTTATAACATGTATTTCACGCAATAAACTAATTTTGATTTTAATTTTTTTGAGACAACAATGGATGGAAAGGCTCCTTAGACAGTATATGGGGATCTATGTGCTTATACTGTGGCAATGTCTCGCGATGTTTTTGTTTGTTAATCTTCTACAGAAACACTGTAATAAAAGTTAGTAATGTCATTGTGTGAGAAAATGAGAATGTACTACGAAATTTTATGGTAAAACGGGTTTTTCTGCACTAATTAGACCCCAATCACCTTCTGCCAGCGTTTACCGCTCACGCTAGATAAGTAAACTCGGTTCTAGAATCCTGAACTCGTTTAAAGCGCTATACTGAGTTTATCAATATTGAACACGTTAAATCGCAACGTGAAATTGGACCTTAGGCGTAAAATGGTAAAAAAGAGTTACTTTAGCTTTTATAATATTAGCATTCCGCCCGGACTTCGCACGTGTAGCACAAAGAGGGACTTAAATATTTTGAAATGCTCAATCTTTTAGTTAATTTTATACAAAACCTTTATGAATGATACGCTATGCAACATACTGTCCAATCGTGATAACCATGTGAAAAGCTTTTACCGCAGCGTAAGGAGAAAATAATGTCGTTGCTGTGGGACCGAAAGAAAAATAAAAAACCGGCCAAATGCGATTCGAACTCACGCATGAAATTCCGTACCATTACAAAAAAAAACGAGCTAAAAATCACGTTTGTTGTATGAGTAGTGCCCCCTTAACACTTTGAGTGAACTGAAATCACACGGTATGTGTTTTCTACAAGTGACTAATATGCGTAAATCCACACTAGCGCAGCGGCTGAGAAAATACAGATCTTTGTGACTCGGCACAGCCGTAATATTTTTCGAACGAAACGCATGTGCGGCGCAACACAACCGCTGTGTAGAGCGGCAGCACGAATTTTTTAGGTTAAAAAAAAGATCGCAGTCGTCGAAAAAAAATCGCAGTATAAGTGTTAAATATTTATTTTATTCTGTTTTAGTATTTGTTGTTATAGAGGCAACAGAAATACATCATCTGTGAATATTTCAACCTTCTAACTATCACGGTTCATGAGGTACTGCCTGGTGACAGACGGACAGACATCGGAGTCTTAGTAATAGGGTCCCGTTTTACCCTTTGGGAACGGAACTCTTAGAAGACACCGTAAAGCTACGCGCTTCCGCTAGTTAACTTAGCCATCTCGTCTTGCTCCCATTCGTGCGATTTTAACATTAAATCTTTACCGAGTGTGTCTAAGTTGCCACTTTCCTTGAGTTTCACTTTTGTCTTGTCTTGTGCTGCATGTTAAATTCTGGCTTAATTTTAATTTCACTTGGAAAACATGGCCAACTTCATTTTCTTGGTGTTTTAGTCATTTGACGACCGATGTGGCGCGGTGGGCGAAGGTCCGCCTGCGACGCAGGAGGTTGCGGGTTCGATTCCCGCCTCGGAACAATTGTGTGTACGATCTGCAGATATTTGTTCCGGGTGTTCTGGTTGTTTTCTATGTATAATAAAAAATATCTATCTATGTAATGTATTGTATTATGTATATCAGTTATCTAGTACCCATAACACAAGCTCTGCCTACCATGGGGCTAGATAATGCTGTGTGAATTGTCCAGCATTATTTATTTATTTATTCATTCTATCAAATAAACAAATCTGACTTAATTCAATATTTGGACAAACTGTGCTCATTAAACTTAAAACAAATTGTGATGTTCACATTCCCCTACAGCGACAGCTTGCCACAATCGGAAAATAACCTTAGATATAAGCTAAATATTACATTGCATACTATTGCATGCAACAATAATGTACATGTGATTGATACTAATAATATTATTAGTAAAAAATATTATTCGACTGAAGGTAATTACTACCTACCCAATTTTTATAAAAGACAGATAGCAATTTCGCTATCCTATTATTTTAAAACAACAGCCAAAAACTTGGCTATAACTAATGCTTCTATTGAGCATTGTAATTATTTAAAAAACCAGACCTTGGAACTTATTCCAAGTCATTTAAATTAGAAATAGCGACAATAGAGGAAGTCTCTAGCCCTAAAAAGTTAAACATTATTACTATGAATCACAATCAAAAATTAAAAAAACAAAATTGTAAAATATCTGGAAAGTTTACTAACTTGGTGCACCAAAATATTCAAGGAATTAGAAGTAAATTATTAGAATTAGAATTATACATGAACTCATTTGATATTGATATCATCTGCCTCACAGAACATTGGCTGAAAAGCTATGAGCTCATGTTTAACTTCAGTAACCACCAGGTTGGTAGTTCTTTTTGCAGATCACATGCTATTCGTGGAGGCTCTTTAATATTAATAAATAAATTCATAAAATTCAAAGAACGTAAAGACATAGTATGCTTATCCGTTGAAAGCCACATTGAAGTAGCATGTGTTGAGTTGGAGCATACTATTGTAGCAAGCGTATACAGCCCACCATCAGCTTCTTTTGAAATATTTGAAAAAAATATGGATGATATCTTATTTAAAATATCAAAATCAAATAAAAACCTCATAGTATGTGGAGACTTTAATATTGATCTTTTAGAAGTTTACTCCCTCAGTAGTAGATTAACAAATTTATTTAATTCTTATAATCTTAGGCCAACATTTATGGAACCTACTAGAATAACTGAAACATCAGCAAAATGTATAGATAATATATTTGTTTTCCAAAATGAAAAAATTGTCAGTCACAAAATTATAAACAATTTAAAATCAGACCATTTAGGTCAACTTATTAAATTAAAACATCAAGTTAAAAATAATAATTGTAAAAAAAAAATTAAGTACATACCTGTGACCACAGATCGATTTGAACGGTTGAAATTGGATTGGGATTTTAAACCATCACCTAACTACTCACTTAACAATCCAAATGAGTCGTATTGCAGTTTTTTTAATAAATTCACTACTGCATTCAATTCAATATTCATACCCAAAACAATCTTGGTCTCAGAAAAACTTAGCTTTAGTGAGTGGGCAACAGTAGGTATACATAAGAGTAGACAAAAGTTGTATGAACTGTACAGTGAAAAGCAGTACAATTTTAGCCAGGAATTCAAAGAAAAAGTAAAAAATTACTCAAAAATATTTAGAAAAGTTTGTAATACAGCCAAATCAAATTATATTAGCTCGAAAATTAAAAATAGTGAAAATGTAATAAAATCAACCTGGAAAATAATTAATAGTGAGACTGGAAAGGTTAGTACCTACATTAATGATTACAATTTAAAGATTAATGATTGCTCCATCAAAAATGATGTTGAGGTAGCACAAGAATTTGAAAATTTTTTTACTGACATTCCAATCTGTACTACAAAATGTCTGAACTCTTCTCAAGTAATAGCCGAATCATTACTTAAAGAAAATGTACCTAAATGCGATAGTAAATTTAATTTCACCCATGTTAATGAAAACGATATAAAAAAAACCTTTAAACTTTTAAATATTAAAAAAACTGCAGATCTGTGGGGCATTTCCGTTAGAATTATTAAACCTTTAATTGATACCATTGCACCAGATCTAGCTTTTATATTTAATGAATCCATTGATTGTGGTGTATTTCCTGATCTAATGAAACATAGTAAAATAATCCCATTGTTTAAATCGGGTAGTAAGTCTGACCCCACTAACTTTAGACCAATATCAGTACTGCCTACATTCAGTAAAGTTTTTGAAAAACTTATTTTACACCAATTGCTTAGACATTTCAATAGCAATGACCTGCTACATTGTAAGCAATTTGGGTTTACTCGTGGCAGGTCAACTACTGATGCCGGTGTAGAGTTGGTATCGCATATTTTTGATGCTTGGGAGAAGTCGCAAGATGCTTTAGGCGTTTTTTGCGACTTGTCAAAAGCATTCGATTGCGTTCATCACGAAACATTAATCAGGAAACTACATCATTATGGAATTAGGGACAGCTCTTTGGATCTTCTTACATCTTACTTGAGTGATAGGATACAAAGAGTTGACATTAATGGGAAACGATCTAAAGGGTCTGTTGTTACAATGGGTGTACCGCAGGGCTCTATCTTGGGTCCTTTCCTATTTTTAGTTTATATTAATGACCTGCCTCATCTTGTAAAGAATGATCATGAGATTGTATTGTTTGCTGATGATACTTCATTAATTTTTAAAATGAAACGACAAAATACAAATTTCGACGATGTAAATACTGCAATCTCAAAGGTAGTCCATTGGTTTAGTATTAATAATCTTTTGCTTAATGAAACCAAAACAAAATGTATAAGATTTATTCTACCTAATGTAAAACAAGTTAAGGCTGATATAAACGTAAAAGGAGAAACGTTAGAAATTGTAGACAATACCGTATTTTTAGGAATAACCTTAGATAGTAAACTTCAATGGGGCCCACACATAGATAAGCTATCGAAGAGACTTAGTTCTGCAGCATATGCAGTTAAAAAAATCCGTCATCTTACAGACGTTGATACTTCTAGACTAGTCTATTTCAGCTACTTCCACAGTATTATGTCTTATGGCATACTACTGTGGGGGAACGCTGCAGATATAAACACAGTATTTGTGTTGCAGAAGAGGGCTGTTCGTGCGATCTATAATATGGGTCCCAGAGAATCCCTACGTGAAATATTCAAAGAAATAAACATAATGACAGTACCGTGTCAATATATTTATGAAAACTTGTTGTACACTCATAAAAATATCAATCGGTTCACTAAAAAAAGTGATATACATAATGTAAATACTAGAAATAAGAATAAACTCGCTGTGCCCACAACTAGGCTACACAAGATAAATGTATCTTTTAAAGGGCAATGTATACGCTTCTACAACAAAACTCCAAGTGAGTTGCAAAAATTATCAATAAATAAATTTAAAAAAATTGTGAAACATATTCTTTGTAAAAAAGCTTATTACAAAATATCAGATTACTTAGAAGATAAAAAAGCTTGGAACGAGTTTTGCTCCAACTCAAAATCTACCAACTTACAAATAAGCAAATCAAATGTACTAGACACATAAGTTATGAACATACTAGTGGTTTCTTCTCACTTCTTCCACTGGTGGACAAAAAATTGAAGTGAACTATAAAATAATTTAATAGTATAAAATATGACCTGTCTAAGTGCTTATTTGTAAGCTTAAAGAAATAAAAACTTTTCATTTTCATTTTCATTTTCAAAGCAGAACTTTTTTGTAAATTTGATGCCCCCTGTTGCACTGTTGGCGAAAGTTCGCCTGAGACTCAAGAGGTGAGTTCGATTCCGGCTCGGGACAAATGGTTAATATGATCTGCAGATTTCTAAAGAAAGGCAAATATTTTTATTTACCTTAAAACTACTATGCACAATAGACTCAAAACTACGCTATCAATACTACAATGTTAAAATTTTTGTTACGGGTGTTCTGGGTGTTTTCTATGTATGACAAAACATATGAATCTATGTAGTGTATATCCGTTAGGAAACTTTATGACAGTTAAAACCATCGCCAGAAATTGCTGAGCAGGGAAAACCTTCCAAACCACGAAGGGTTTGGCCAATCAGCATCAAATGGGAATCATATTTTTTTACCAACTAAAAAATATGTACAATGA
The DNA here is from genome assembly GCA_943735965.1 of Eupithecia abbreviata. NCBI lineage: Eukaryota > Metazoa > Arthropoda > Insecta > Lepidoptera > Geometridae > Eupithecia > Eupithecia abbreviata. The sequence continues at coordinate 2,512,882 of OX030995.1, forward strand.
TGTAAAAATATGCTCATCGAGCTATGGAAAGAGCTATGCTCGGAGTTTCTCTGAAGGAAAGGATTCGTAAAGAACACATCCGACAGAGAACCAAAGTTATCGACATAGCTCTAAGAATTAGCAAGCTGAAGTGGCAGTGGCCATATCTCGCGAAAAACCAACGGCCGCTGGGGAAAAAGTGTTCTCGAGTGGAGACCACGACTCGGTAAACGTGGTGTGGGACGCCCTCCGACCAGGTGGGATGACGTCCTCCGAAAGAATGCAGGTAGATACTGGATGCGGCAAGCTGAAGACAGGGCGCTATGGCGCTCATTGGGGGAGGCCTATGTCCATGGACTGCTAGCTGATGATGATGATGAAAAACTATGCACTAAACTAACTCTCCTGCATTAGGAAATTAAGCAAGCATCCATTCTCGTAAGAGTATCGAAGTCAAAACAAGATCAATAAACATTTAAACGGTGTAATAGTCTTTTCGCGCTCGGTTGAAGTTGAATATTATTATCATTACAATGATAATGACACTAAACATCTGTTCAAACGAGCAAAATGTCTGTTGATTCGTCATTTTGTTATGTACGATTCAGTTATGAAGAATGCTGTAACCGAAATAGTAATGAATCATGAAAAACCAATCACACACAGATATTAATAAATCCCGCGAGTGATACCAACAACAATTTTTAAATTATTATTATTATTTATATTAGCCCGGGGTGTCCCACTGCAGAGCAAAGGCCTCCCTCCCCTTCTTCCACTCATCTCGGTCCTCAGCAAGGAGAACCCACTCTTTATTGCATAGGTCGAGCTCATCCCGCCATCTCCGCCTAGGCCTTCCACGTGGCCGTCGTCCGTCCGGGACCCAGTCAGTGGCGATCTTCTCCCACTGCTGGTCTGATAATTTTTAAATAATCGTAAATATTAAAATTTCCAAAAATCCTACCCAGAGTGCTCTCTTAGCACCGTACGTAACATTTCAAGAAGAGGATAGATTTTTATTGAGGCTTCCGTCATTTGGGACCGCTAGGTAAAGGGACCGCGAGCCCTTTCGCCGGATTGAATTATTTTATTAATTTTCTTCCGGCGAAAGGGACCGCTCTCGAAATGATCAAAAAAATCTATTGTTCAAGGCAAATAAAGTACAGTCAAAGGAAAAAGTATGTTTAGAGAGTAATATTAAAAAACAAAACTTACCTTACGAACTACTACGAATTCTTTTCATCCAAAGTTTGCATAGAAGAGAATAGCTTCTAACCCCATTATACTTGTCGCATGCAATGTCTTTTTTGTAACGTTCTGCATCTGGTGTACAATAAAACATTTTTGTATCGTATTGTACTAAGTATATAATAAATTTAATTATAACATTTATTGCCAATAATGCAATAACTAAAGTGGGATAAAGACCGGAAAATTACGAATGTATCCATCTATACAATGAGCCGGTAACACCCACTGCTGAGTATTTTTTTTTTCAGTTCACACAGCATTATCTAGCAGCAGAGCTTGTGTTATGGGTACTAGATAACTGATATACATAAAACAATATATTACATAGATAGATATTTTTTATTATACATAGAAAACGACCAGAACACCCGGAACAAATATCTGCAGATCGTACACACAATTGTTCCGAGGCGGGAATCGAACCCGCAACCTCCTGCAACGCAGGTGGACCTTCGCCCACCGCGCCACATCGGTCGTCAACATATGCCTCTTCATTATCTCGCTACCCCATTATGAATAAAAGGTAATCATTTAATCTATCTCAGCTGTTATTCGGAAAATACAAAGCCATGAGAAAGGAATTCATTATTGGCATGCAGTTTAGGCTGTGCGTGGCCTTATTACATCATACAATTATTATAAAGTTTGGATGGATGGATGTTTGTCACTTCTTCACCTCAAAACTACTAAACGGATCGGGCTGAAATATTGCCTTCAGTTAGTTCTAGGTTAGTCCAGACGAACTATACCACAGATAATATAATACATACTGTTATACTTTTTAAAACCATGTTTTATTCCAGTCCGTGTGTGTAGTGTGTACGCGTGGAATAAAACATAGTTATACTTTTTATAACCACGTTTTATTCCAGTCCGTGTGTGTACGCGTGGAATAAAACATAGTTATACTTTTTAAAACCATGTTTTATTCCAGTCCGTGTGTGTAGGCGTGGAATAAAACATAGTTATACTTTTTAAAACCATGTTTTATTTCAGTCCGTGTGTGTAGGCGTGGAATAAAACATAGTTATACTTTTTAAAACCATGTTTTATTTCAGTTCGTCTATGTAGGCGTGGAATAAAACATAGTTATACTTTTTAAAACCATGTTTTATTTCAGTTCGTCTATGTAGGCGTGGAATAAAACATAGTTATACTTTTTAAAACCATGTTTTATTTCAGTTCGTCTATGTAGGCGTGGAATAAAACATAGTTATACTTTTTAAAGCCATGTTTTATTCGAGTCCGTGTGTGTACGCGTGGAATAAAACATAGTTATACTTTTAAAAACCATGTTTTATTTCAGTCCGTGTGTGTAGGCGTGGAATAAAACATAGTTATACTTTTTAACACTTTACTGCGGTTTTTTTTCGACGATTGCGATCTTTTTTTTACCTAAAATAATTGTGCTGCCGCTCTACACAGCGGTTGTGTTGCGCCGCACATGCGTTTCGTTCGAAAAATATTACAGCTCTGCTGAGTCACAAAGATCTGTATTTTCTTAGCCGCTGCGCTAGTGTGGATTTACGCATATTAGTCACTTGTAGAAAACTCATACCGTGCGTTTTCAGCACTCAAAGTATTAAAACCATGTTTTATTCCAGTCCGTCTGTGTAGGCGTGGAATAAAACATAGTTATACTTTTTAAAACCATGTTTTATTCCAGTCCGTGTGTGTAGGCGTGGAATGAAACATAGTTATACTTTTTATCCCATAAATCAGTTCCAAATAGAAATATCCTTCAAACGTTTCCATAGAAACAACGCGTGCGACGCTGCGGGCATAAACTAGTTGTCGGCTAATAAAAATAGTTGAAATAAATTAATATATACATATTATATCTATATATATAAAAGAAAGTCGTGTTTGTTACAACACTTATAACTCGAGAACGGCTGAACCGATTTGACTGAAAATTGGTGAGGAGGTAGCTTAGAACTAGGAGTCTAACATAGGATACTTTTTATCATTTAATGAAACCATTTGACACATCGATTTCCACCGGGGCGAAGCCGCGGGGCGCAGCTAGTAAATTAATATGTCTTCCAATATAAAAAAAAAACCTTATCCATTCGATGGCCATACAAGTTTCTCCCTGTTAGAAACGTACCTTTAATTCTAGAACGGGCAATTCTTAAAATAAACGCTAATCAACATTGCTTTGTGTGGAACTGGCACACCGCCATTGGTGCTAAGTGGTTTCCTTTCCCCTTATAGCAGCATTCCCTTGGGTACTTTACTTATGTATCTATATACATACCGATCGCATACCGACATAGTTTGACGAGTTTTCTTTATGGATACTCAGTTTCATACGGAGTTTCTCTGAAGGATAGGATTCGTAATGAATACATCCGACAGAGAACCAAAGTTGTCAATAACTTTGGTTCTCTCTCGAGCTCATCGAGCTATGGAAAGAGTTATGCTCGGAGTTTCTCTGAAGGATAGGATTCGTAATGAATACATCCGACAGAGAACCAATGTTATTGGCATAGCTCTGAGAATTAGCAAGCTGAAGTGGCAGTGGGCCGGCCATATCTCGCGAAGAACCGACGGCCGATGGGGCAAACGTGTTCTTGAGTGGAGACCACGACTCGGTAAACGTAGTGTAGGACGCCCTCCGACCAGGTGGGATGACGATCTGCGAAGGACTGCCGGGAGATGCCGGATGCGGCAAGCTGAAGACGGGGCGCTATGGCGCTCATTAGGTGAGCCCTATGTCCAGCAGTGGACTACTATAGGCTGAAGATGATGATACTCAGTTACTACCACTAATATTATATTAAAATTTGCATTGGTATGTTACCTTTTCACGCCAAAACTACCAAACGGATCAGTCTGAAATTTTGCATACACGTAGTTCTAGGTCCATTGTTCATTTTAATAAAAACATGGGCTGCTTTTATCCCAAAAATCAGTTCCCATAGGATAGAAATAACATTTAAAGTTTCTATAGAAACAAAGCGGTTGATGCCGCGGGAAGAATAGTTTGAACTCACGGCAAATATCTAGGATTAGATCGTTTTTAACGGATCTTATATTATGATATCCTCCCAAAGTAAATTATTTATTTTGAGCCATTATTGTCCCACTGCTGGGCAAAGGAGAGAAGAGGAGGAGAAAAGGGAGGCCCTTTTCTCCTTCCACTCCTCGCGATCCAACGCTGCAACAGGCCATGATGGAAGATGTGCCTCGAGCTCGTCGCGCCATCTCAAACCTGGGCCTTCCACGTCGCCTCTTAGCGTTGGGTGGGCTCCACTCTGCGGTGGTCTTTGTCCACAAGTCGCTGAAAAAAAAAGTAAAAGGGTAAGAAATTGGAATTGACTTTCTCAGACTGGAAATTGGCTTTCTTATAAATCGAAATCATGTCTAAGGCTGCCTGGAAGAGATTGCTCTCAGCAATAAGCCCGCCTTTTATACTTCCTTTATTCTAGGTATTTATTTCTGTTCTAGCTGCGCCCCGCGGTTTCACCCGCGTGGTGATATATATTTTGGATAATATACAATATAATATCTTTATAAATTGTAGCCTATGTGTTATTCTGATGTATACGCTATATTATTGTAAAGTTTCATTAAAATCCATTCAACAGTTTTTACGTGAAAGAGTAACAAACATCCATCCATCCATACTTACAAACTTTCGCGTTTATAATATTAGTAGGATTATTTTCCGTTTTGTGTGGTATCAGTAGTCGATGTGTGGTATAATAAAGTGTTTTCTATATATCTGTCTATCTAAGCGGCGACAGATATACAACGCCACAGATAATATAATACATACTAAATACAACGCTAAAGCCATGCGTGAGTATTTTTCGTTACTGCGACTCAGTAGTAATCACAATAGTTAACTCTTAAAGCCTGATTTAATATGCTATGCGGTTATCGAGGTAATTACATACTAAACCTAATTAAGCCGTCCCGCCTGTTGCCGTTACTTGATTTCACCTATGTAAATAAGTGGCGGGTTTTTCTTGTTTCTTTTTGCAATATTTATTTCACTTATTGCCATTTTATACGCTGGTATAGTACGTTTATTTTATACTAGCGGCCCGCCCCGGTTTCGCCCGGGTGGACATTTTTTTCATTCACATTTTGTGATAAACGTAGAGTAAATGTATCTTTATGCACGAAAAAGTCTTCATTTTTCTGGTCTAATATGTATATATATATATATGTATTAACACTTTGAGTGCTGAAAACGCACGGTATGAGTTTTCTACAAGTGACTAATATGCGTAAATCCACACTAGTGCAGCGGCTGAGAAAATACAGATATTTTTGACTCAGCACAGCTGTAATATTTTTCGAACGAAACGCATGTGCGGCGCAACACAACCGCTGTGTAGAGCGGCAGCACGAATTTTTTAGGTAAAAAAAAAAGATCGCAGTCGTCGAAAAAAAATCGCAGTATAAGTGTTAAATATTTATTTTATTCTGTTTTAGTATTTGTTGTTATAGAGGCAACAGAAATACATCATCTGTGAATATTTGAACCGTCTAACTATCACGGTTCATGAGGTACTGCCTGGTGACAGACGGACAGACATCGGAGTCTTAGTAATAGGGTCCCGTTTTACCCTTTGGGAACGGAACTCTTAGAAGACACCGTAAAGCTACGCTAATATGGCGTTAACTAGCGCTTCCGCTAGTTAACGCCATATTTGTGAATATTATGAATATCTATATATATATATCAATATATATATTTGTCATACATAGGCTGTTGTGTATGGCATTCACAAATAATGTGGTTTTCTATCGGTAAACGAATATTCAAATTCGGTTCAGTAACTCCAGCTATTACCTCTACAACCTCACAAACTTTACCTCTTTATAATATTAGTATAGTCTAAAATTCTAAATTAAGGGACAAAGGAGACCCACTAAGCAAATAGAGAATGTATACCTACGGAAAGTTAAGTGTTCTTTTAGCCTAGGTATCATACATTGGTAACCGTTAATTTTATTAATTATACAAAATCCACAGCCCTTAATTATAACAAACATGCTAAAAATCTAAACTTATGGCAAAAAACAGACTTAATTTTTATAACTTATTTTTTTATTTTTTATGAGACAGACAGTCAGATTTTGTACACTGGTTACAAATAAATAAATAAATAAATAATGCTGGACAATTCACACAGCATCATCTAGCCCCAAGCTAAGCAGAGCTTGTGTTATGGGTACTAGATGACTGATATACATAATACAATACATTACATAGATAGATATTTTTTATTATACATAGAAAACGTCCAGAACACCCGGAAAAACGAAAGAGGTGGAAGTTGTATGTCCGGTTTAATGTATTAGTTTGTATGTTCGTCAATTATGGACCGATATGGATAATTCTTTCGCTATTTTATGAATAATGATCCCGAGCTAAGCCCATAAAATGTTTATTCCCGAGGGATGAGTATTTGTCCCGAAAACTTTAAAATAATCAAATAATTTATTTGTCACATAAAACTATATATATATATATATATATATATATACACATACAATTAGTTTACTCATCAATTACAAAATGTAAACATAATATAAATATTAAAAGAAGATAAACAACCAATCAGATCTCTTTTAGCATCCTTTCATCAGTTCGCCCTTAGAATTATTACTCTGAGAGTTCTCCTATAATCGAGCTCTAAGATCAGCGAGTAAAGCAGGATGTGATACAATTCGGGCCTCATTCATCCCAGACAGAACCCCTCACGTGTTAACACTTCTGACTCACAGCTTGTCACCTCAAAGAAAGACCTTCAATTCGGTTCGGTCGGGCTAATCATTTGCACAAGTGTTGTATCTACTCGCAGTAAACTTTAAAGAGTAAAACAGTAATAAGATTTTAAAGTTGTCAGAACAGAGACTCTTATAAATTAAACTTAGATTAACAGAAGACAGAAACTGACAAAATCGGTCTCCACTCAGCATGTGCTATGGTAGAGCAGATAGTACCATAGCGCTGGTCCTCCGTGGAGTCTTTAGCTACGAAGATGCCTAGTTCTGTGCTCGAAATAAATGCTATTTTACTTTTAGTTGATTTATTTATTTTATTTAAATAGGCGGTCTGTCTATCACCAATAATGCCACACAAAAATGACCCAAATTATGTTAATAATAAAGTTTTGATAAAGTGTCAGGCCAACCATACAGAAACTCTCGAAAAACATCACTCAATGTTTTATTGCTAACATGTGTACATATAGGTCTTCAAATATAATATAGTATAGTGTAAATTACACTACAATGACCTTACAGTTAACCAATAGCTTTCCCCTTTCTTTACAGGTCAAGCCTCAGAACGCGTCGTCGTTTCCTTTGTGGCCCCAGAGGGCCACTTATGACGTTTTCTGCTTTTCTTCATGTTTCATCTTTTTTAAGGACACTCGTCTTCTCTCGCAAAGCGTCTTAAGTGGCCGTGAAAAGTTTTAATTTGTATAATTATTGAGCCCTTCCTTTGAGTTAAGTGATAAATTAATGTGGAAAAAACCAATGCTATTGCGCCGCGAGCCCGTTGCTTTCTGAACTTAGGTGATGCTCTCGCGCGTCTCGATTTCTTGTTTTTGGTATCATTACATTGTCAGTCTTCAGTAGTCAAATCTCTAAAGCCGGGAACTGACTAGTGTTACGCGGCGTAATATACCATTCGCACCGAATATGAAACGTTACGCTATGTACTAAAACCGTTTCGTTGCCCGTTGCAAGTGCCATATTTCCTCGTGATGACTGCACGTTCCAATGATGACTGCACGAACGCTTGCTGTGTAATACATTACACCCCGTAACCTTGGTCGTTTTAGGTTCGGGAAGTTGTCTTTTCTGCCTGGGCTCGGCGTTCTATGTCATATATTTGAATTTTAACACTTTGAGTGCTGAAAACGCACGGTATGAGTTTTCTACAAGTGACTAATATGTGTAAATCCACACTAGCGCAGCGGCTGAGAAAATACAGATCTTTGTGACTCAGCAGAGCTGTAATATTTTTCGAACGAAACGCATGTGCGGCGCAACACAACCGCTGTGTAGAGCGGCAGCACGAATTTTCTAGGTAAAAAAAAAGATCGCAGTCGTGGAAAAAAAACCGCAGTCAAAGTGTTAACAAGGAATTAGTGGGTATGGGTAGAAAGGGGAACTTAAATCAAATTTTTCGGGTCAAACGGGGCAAAACACCTTACTGGGAGAATTTTTTTGGGATGATTTGTTTATTTGCTTGTTAACTAGCACGATTATATTAGAAGCAATTACACTAGTTAATAATGATGATACGCCCTGATACATATCACTGCACATGGCTTTCGTACAATCACAGTTACGATAAGAAAACAACGCCCCTATGTGTGTGTCAGAGAAGGACCAGTTTTTTAAGTTTTGCGGGATAAATACTTATCGTTCGCCTGCGACGCAGGAGGTTACGGGTTCGATTCCCGCCTCGGAACAATTGTGTGTACGATCTGCAGATATTTGTTCCGGGTGTTCTGGTCGTTTTCTATGTATAATAAAAAATATCTATCTATGTAATATATTGTATTATGTATATCAGTTATCTAGTACCCATACCACAAGCTCTGCTTACCATGGGGCTAGATAATGCTGTGTGGATTGTCCAGCATTATTTAATTTATTTATTTAAACTGCAAAAGAATTATCCAAATCAGTCCAGAAATGACGAACGGGAAATGACTATTATTCTATTAAATAAAAATATTCAAAAAAAATCATACTAAGAAATACCGCCTTTTTTCGAAGTCAGTTCATTAACCCATCCCTGCTTTTTCTAAATCAATCAATGTAAACAGCATTTCCAATCGATCAAAAACACTATCCAGTCGATCAAATAACAAAGATAGACGTAATCTTCTATTGTTATTTCAACTGTGTATCTACTCGTAGTAAACTCTTAGTAAAAACTATTGTCATTATTCAGATGAAAATTTGCAAAAAAAAAAAAACATCCGCTTCTGGTAACAAGTAGCGTTAGATAAGTGTCTTTATAAAAGTTGACGTTACGCGACAACAACGCTGCCTTTCTTAGTCATACGTATGTTACAGTATGTATTATATTATCTGTGGTCATACGGTTGCGAACTTTTTTTCTGCTAATAACGTACCGGCAAGAAGCTAACCTATCCATGTGGTTCTGTATTAATGTACGATCCGCATATCGTTTTAGACGAGTTGTAAATAATCGAATTATTTTTAGACAATTTCTTTTTTTAGACGAATTGTTTTAGTTGAATTTTTCGTAAGCGCTACTTTCACTCACCTGTCAAAAATAAGGGAATCGTCGCGTCGTGCATAAACCAAATATAAAATTAATTCGTGGACGCGCTATAATAGCTAAGAAGCTACCAACACTAGGTATACCAAAGCTACGGTACATTTATGTATGAAAATTCTGTTAATTCTTCACTTACTCTTTAATAAAATCGCGACGTGTATCTTCAGCTGCGTAAACTATGAACAAACCTCTGATAATACGCCACATACTTTTGAATAAAAATCGCGATTTGTCTTCATCTTCAGCTTGGTATACTATGAACTCCTTACTTCACTAGCATTCTCGGCGAAACACTTGTCTATCAATAAAGTAAACGCCAATTTCCTATTCCCACCGCTGAGTCACATCCACCGTTTTAGAGGTTAAATAACATCGGTTTAGCGACCTCACTGCAAGGCTGTCCCCATTTAGATCTAGTTCTTAGGTCATACCTAACTATGCGGTGTAGGTAATAGGTTACTTTATATGGCTCTTTAGGTATGACATGGTATCTGTGTACTGTGACATGGTGTAGCTCTTAGGTCACTCGTAGTAGGTACATATCTTACAAATATAAAATATTTATGTATCTATGACTACCTTAATCACTACGTACATAGTATAAAACAGAGAAGCTTCCCGCTGTCTGTCTTTAAAAAATAAATAATTCTGGACAATCCACACAGCATTATCTAGCCCCATGGTAAAGCAAAGCTTGTGTTATGGGTACTAGATAACTGATATACATAATACTATATATTACATAGATAGATATTTTTTATTATACATAGAAAACGACCAGAACACCCGGAACAAATATGTGCTAATCGTACACACAATTGTTCCGAGGCGGGAATCGAACCCGCAACCTCCTGCGTCGCAGACGGACCTTCGCCCACCGCGCCAAATCGGTCGTCGAATCTTTCCCTATGTATGCTTAGGATCTTTAAAACTATTATGCAACGGATACTGCTTTTAATTTTAATAGATAGAATGATTCAAGAGGAAAGTTTATAAACCATTTGACACATAGATTTCTACGCAAGTGAAGCCGTGGGGCGCAGCTAGTGTACATTAATTAAACAGTGTTTGAGATTCCCTTTTAAGTATTGAGTAGGTGACTATGTATCCTATTTAGGAACGATATGGTAGATCTATATCTAATGCTACGGCCACACTATCGCGATAAAGCGAAGATTTTCGCTGTTGCGATAAGTCTGGCCGATTCCGTTTATCGCGAATCATCATCGTGGCCCTTCCGGCTAATATCCGAAAAGGCTGTACCGATTTTGACAAGACTTTCACTGGCTGACGGCTTATTTTTACCTTTGTTGCTATACCTATGTATAGCAAGTAACTGAGGATAATTATTTTAGAAAAAAATCGGTGTTCTGCGCAAATAAATTAAAACCCAAGTGACTGGAAGCCTATGCAAGCGAAGCTGCTGGCACTACTAGGTACCAGCTATATAGTGTAGTGTAACCATGATTGTAACCCATTTAAGATCTACATTGGGTCTAGTGGCACGTATAATAGCTTCTTTAATAGGTTCTGTGATTGGACTACATCGTAATGAACCATAAAGATTTAATTTTATGAAACTGACCTTCGAATGATATGGAACAAACTTAGGCCTATCTAAACAAGCAGTGCGTAACATCATCATCATCATCATCATCAGCCTATAGCAGTCCACTGCTGGACATAGGCCTCCCCCAATGAGCGCCATAGCGCCCTGTCTTCAGCTTGCCGCATCCAGCATCTACCTGCAGTCTTTCGCAGGTCGTCATCCCACCTGGTCGGAGGGCGTCCTACACTACGTTTACCGAGTCGTGGTCTCCACTCAAGAACACGTTTGCCCCATCGGCCGTCGGTTCTTCGCGAGATATGGCCGGCCCACTGCCACTTCAGCTTGCTAATTCTTTGAGCTATGTCGATAACCTTGGTTCTCTGTCGGATGTATTCGTTACGAATCCTATCCTTCAGAGAAACTCCGAGCATAGCTCTCAGTGCGTAACATTATGTTGCAAATGAAGACGATTATGACCTCTTCTAGCACTCGTAAATATTTATTATTCCAGCTGAAAGATGTCCATATTGGACAAAGACCTCCCTCCAGAGATATTAACATCTTCAAACTTTGTAAAACAATTTTCGGAATCGAACTAAGAGCTTGTCCAGAAAGAGTGTATTCGCCGCGATTCTCTCGCGCGTATTACGCTCGGTCGTTGCGTCGCGGACGAACAACGTGCGAATTCTGTTAAAAAAAAATGCGCTCCCTTGATAAGTGCAATCGCTTTGGATTTCACGTGTAATCTAGACACAATAAGGCGTTTCTAGTATCTCGAATCTACTCTTGCGCTTTGTTTGACTCTTGAGTTTGGCGAAGATCACGTGATTTACGCGCGGGTTCAGAATTCGCGCCTTGTTGGTGGACGCGATATGTTCGCGCCCAGTATTTTACTAACGCTGTATGAATTCTCGCAAAACTATTCGTGGCGAATTCGCCCCTTCTGGTCAAAAAGGTCATAAGCTCTTTATATCATTAGTGTAGATGACGTATGCATATAGTATATAGATAGTATAGTGTATAGAGTTTCGACTATCGGAAATGAGGAATACTGATAGTAGCAGGGAACAGATAATAAGCAGCGACGTACAATATCACATACATACCTAATACCTACATTATGATGTCACCCCTGCTCCACACTTCCTACAAAACATTGATTTAAATTGTTGACGTGGGAGTGTGGTTTGCAATGATTTGATCCAGCTAATACGTATTATCAAGATAAGTATTTGATGCAAGTTGCAATTACCTTGCCAAACCTCGGTCGAACCTATTAGCAACGGCTTTTTTACATTCCATAGGTGTTTTACCTGAATTTTACAGGTTGTACCCGACCCTGTATCGATTTTTATCAAACAAAAACAACGTCAGTCAAATAATGATGGTTCAAAGTAATGTCGTCGTGTGCGTTCGTATTTTTAACCGACTGCGCAAGAAGGAGGCATTTTTGTAAATTTAGTTTTTATTATTGTAATTTAATCTTTTGTCCTGTTTAATTTATTAATGCACACGTTCCCACTAAAACTTTGTCTCTCTCCCCCAATAAGGTTTGCTGAAAGAGAACTCTTCTTAGAGTTAAGATCGCCTTTGTCATTAATTTTCTGGTTTAATGTTTTGTATATAAAGAATAAATAAATAGTTTGTTTGGCGTGTTGAGTTTAATCTTTTAAGTTTATAACTTAATTTGTTATAGGTACCAATTTTTTCGTAAAGTTTCCTCAGCCCGCTGCGTCTCTGATCATCAAATTATGTTATATATAGCAATGATTTGTATTGTTCCAGTAAAAGGACAGTATCCCCGAGCACTATACTGAAGAGGGAACAGAAATGGCTGCGCATGCTCAACAACTGGGAGGGATTCATGGGCAAGAACTACAAGAAGGTGCGCGAGAGGTGCCGGAAAGGTAAGACTTTAAGAAGAAGGAGATATACACAATATTTATTTGTACATAGAATCATACAGATTATCTAGAAGATAAAAAAGCTTGGAACGAGAAGCTTAGAACGAGTTTTGCTCCAACTCAAAATCTAACAACTTACAGTTAAGCAAATCATATGTACTAGACACGTTATGAACATACTAGTGGTTTCTTCTCACTTCTTCCACTAGTGGACAAAAAATTGAAGTGAACATCAAAATAATGTTATTATATAATAATGAATAGTATAAAATATGACCTGTCTAATAGTTTATTTGTAAGCCTAAAGAAAATAAACTTTCATTTCATTTCACAGACTTACAGACTAGGTAAACTAAATATAGTGTTTTGCTTTGGTGAGGGAAAGATACAAGTATTACTGTTAAAAACGTTTGTTACTTTTTATTCCATAAATCAGTTCCCAATGGAAACATTGGATGTCATTATATCAGCCACATCAATAACCGCCTTCAAGAATAAACTCGACAAACGTTACTAGACAAATATAATAATATATAAAGTAACGCAATGAATAAAATCAACACTGTGATATAGACACAGCAGTCACAGGCTGCTCGTCTAATTAACATTAAATAGTATAAAGTCGCTTCCCGCTGTCTGTTTGTCCCTATGAATATTTAGATCTTTAAAACTACGCAACGGATTTTACACATACTGCAACCATTAGAAACTTAGATTTCCACGAGGGCGAAGTCACGGGGCGTAGCTAGTTAGCAATAAATAAATTTTATTTATTACATTCCAGGTATACCAGCATCAGTTCGCCCCAAAGCCTGGCTGTATCTCTGCGGGGGCCAGCTCCTCCTGGAAAAGCATCCCAACGAGTACGAGGAACTGCTGCAAGCGCCTGGCGACCCCAAGTGCATGGATGATATACGGAAGGACCTGCATCGACAGTTCCCCTACCATGAAATGTTCATCAGGGAAGAAGGGATTGGGTAAGTGGGAATACATAATTTGACGAAAATGCGTCGAGCTTATGATGATAAACTAGACCTTAGCAAGACTTTAAATAAGATAAACATTTCATTTGAGTTTCTCATGCGATAATAAGTTTTATTGTAATGAAAATAAAGTTAAAATTCATATGACACTGAAACTGCGCTCCGCTTCGCTGCGCTTCGACGCTCTTTTGGTGTGAGTTGAGCCTAAGAGGAAATTAGGTTCCCGGCACCTTGCAGCCCGAAGCTTTTCACGCTTGTTTCGTGGTCATAATATCAAATATCAAAGTGCTTTACGTCCTTTAGAGGTAACGTCTCAAAATTCAAATAACATAAGTAACACTACGAAATAATGTGATCACTTTGAATTTTTGCTTGTAAAAAGCCCACATCTATTATTCCAGTTGCAGGCTTACGTATTATCAGTTTATCAGTTTATTTATTTCCACCGTAGGTACACAATGTTACACTTGATGTAGTTAAATACTATTTTAACACTTCGACTGCGATCTTTTTTTTAACCAAAAACATTCGTGCTGCCGCTCTACACAGCGGTTGTGTTGCGCCGCACATTCGTTTCGTTCGAAAAATATTACGGCTGTGCTGAGCCACAAAGATCTGTATTTTCTCAGCCGCTGCGCTAGTGTGGATTTACGCATATTAGTCACTTGTAGAAAACACATACCGTGTGATTTCAGCAATTAAAGTGTTAAAAGATAAATTACTTTTTTATTATAACACACACTAACTTTTGACAAAGGAAACACCATAGGACATTGTGCAAAGAAAAGCAGACAGACATGCCTTCGAAGAAAATTAAAAAAATTAAAAAAATTCTTATAATAATTTGTCACAATAAAACAGATAATAAATAATGGTATAGGTTAAATGGAATAATAAAATAGATAAAATGACAAAGTAATCTGCTGTATAAGGGCATTGTCAAACTATACACAAAATATTGTACAAAATAAATAATATACAAGGAAAATACAATGAAATAATGTCTGGAAGAAGAATTATTTTAAATTTACATTTAAATCATGATTTAAATTAATGCTGCTTTATAGGGGCATTGTCAAGGAACTAAACATAAATACAATTATACAATGAAGTAGGTACACAGTCGATTAAAAAATAATATATATTTCATTATTTAACACTTTGAGTGCTGAAAACGCACGGTATGAGTTTTCTACAAGTGACTAATATGCGTAAATCCACACTAGCGCAGCGGCTGAGAAAATACAGATCTTTGTGACTCAGCAGAGCTGTAATATTTTTCGAACGAAACGCATGTGCGACGCAACACAACCGCTGTGTAGAGCGGCAGCACGAATTTTTTAGGTATAAAAAAAGATCGCAGTCGTCGAAAAAAAACCGCAGTCAAAGTGTTAAGTGCGTTTCGAGTGCAGAGTTGAGACAACTAGTTGTATTTACGGCCCCTGGGCGGTTATTTTCTCTGTCCAACGAGTTATTAGTATGTGAACAAATTACATTGTTATATGGTTTCCCACTGCTAATCTCGCCTTGTTGAGAGCGAGTCAGGTTGTTGACCCGCTAGTTACTAATGCAGTTGTCGAAAGGCCATGCTCTTTCGTTTCCCTAAATTATTTTATTTTGTTTTCGTTGTTTACTAGTTTATGCCCGCGGTTTGCTCGTTGAGTCATTAAGTTATCGGATTATTCTAGCTATTATCACTACATTTATTTATTTATTTATTTACAAAAGTACCTCTATTTTTACGGGAACACCCAATGCAATAGAGTACATATTTAAATTTACATAGTATAATACCAATCTGCAGTTAGCTCATCTGTTTGAATGATAAATACAAGTCATAATTTGTATATCATCATCATCATCATCCTATGTTAGTCCACTACTGGACATACAGTCCCCTAATTTGCGTATAGCCCTGTCCATAGCGCCCTTGACGCATCCAGCATCTACCTGCAGTCTTTCGCAGGTCGTCATCCCACCTGGTCGAAGGGCGTTTGCCCCAGCTGTTGTGTTTTGTGTGTATGAGTTGTAATTTTTTTTTGTTAATAATTGTTCTATCGTTTGTTCTAGGCAACAAGAGCTGTTCCACGTGCTGAAAGCCTACTCCGTGCTGAACCCTAAAGTGGGTTACTTCCAAGCGCAGGCGCCTGTGGCTGCCTTCCTGCTGATGCACATGCCGAGCGTGCAGGCCTTCTGGTGCCTCGTCAGCATCAGCGACAAGTACCTCAGCGGGTACTACAACCCGGGGCTAGAGGTTAGATTCATCTTTATATATATATATTCTTTTTTTTTTTTAGACGACCGATGTGGCGCGGTGGGCGAATGTCCGCCTGCGATGCAGGAGGTTGCGGGTTCGATTCCCGCCTCGGAACAATTGTGTGTACGATCTGCAGATATTTGTTCCGGGTGTTCTGGTCGTTTTCTATGTATAATAAAAAATATCTATCTATGTAATGTATTGTATTATGTATATCAGTTATCTAGTACCCATAACACAAGCTCTGCTTACCTTGGGGCTGTGTGAATTGTCCAGCATTATTTATTTATTTATTATCTATACTAATATTATAAGAAGCCAATATTATAAGCGATAAGGCCGCCCATTTTTCTAGTCCTATGTAATGTATTTTTTGTAATGATCTACATATGAGATACAATAAAGCATTTTTGTATTGTATCGTAAAGAGGCAAGATTTGATTTTTTGTTTGTTTGTTCATTTCTTGGCGTTGAATATGTTCCGAAACTATTGGACCGATATGAAAAATGATTTCACTGTTGGAAGCTATCTCCGATTAACATAGCCTACTCGTATATTATATAAATTAGGGATTCTTAAAACTCCAATAATGTAATGTAACCCTAGGTGTAGACAAAATACCTAAAATATGTATGTATTCCTTATATCGTGTGCGCTGCGAAAACGATTGATGATAGAACAAAGTAATGTACTACGACTTTGCAGAACACACCATTATGAACAAAACATGTCGCGACTACATATCTATGTCAAATTAATAAATTAAAAATAAATAAATAATGCTGGACAATTCCCACAGCATTATCTAGCCCCATGGTAAGCAGAGCTTGTGATATGGGTACTAGATAACTGATATACATAATACAATACATTACATAGATAGATATTTTTTATTATACATAGAAAACGACCAGAACACCCGGAACAAATATCTGCAGATCGTACACACAATTGTTCCGAGGCGGGAATCGAACCCGCAACCTACTGCGTCGCAGGCGGACCTTCGCCCACCGCGCCACATCGGTCGTCAATTTTATTATTATGTACAATAACATTGTCGTAATCAACCTATACCACTGAAGACAAGAGCAACCAGCCAAGCAATAACAGTTCGATGGCTATTTCTCTCAGGTGCTGCAACGCGACGGCGACATCCTACACGCGCTGCTGCGCCGCACCGCGCCCTCCGTGCATCGACATCTTATGAAGCATAAGGTGAGTAGACTGTAGGCGTAACTACAGGGCGGCAAGACGGCAAAATGACACGGGCCCCGGAAGCGGTCACCCGGTCAGAGGAGAATCCCAAATCCACAACAAAGGCGAATTGGTCCGGGAGCCAGGTACAAATTTGGTCAATTATTTCCTCCCGAGCGAAAATTCGTAAAGTGCATTAAGGATTAATATTATGATTACTCATGACCGTCAGCTGCGACTCCGTGGGTGGGTTGGGTATTGGCAGCGATGACGACATTATTCCAATGGAATAAGGTTCAAATTAGAATTCTGGAATATACGAATTTTAATTTCTAATTTGAACTTTATTCCATGGGAATAATGTCGTCATCGCTGCCAATACCCAACCCACCCACGGAGTCGCAGCTGACGGTCATGAGTAATCATAATATTAATCCCTAATGTATATTACGAAGTTTCGCTTGGGAGGGACTTGGTCATGAAAATCTGTCACTGGCTCCCGGAACAAATTCTATGTATAACAATCAGCAACAATCTATACTAATATTATAAAGAGGAAAGGTTTTATTTTCTGTTTGTTTGTTTGTTTGTAACGAATAGGCTCCGAAACTACTGGACCGATTTGAAAAATTCTATCACCGTTAGGAAGCCTAAATATCCGTGGTGAACATAGGCTATATTATATTTTCAATAAAGTAAGGGATCCTTACTAAAACTCCAATAATAATTAAACCCAAGGTGTAAAAAATGTACCTTAAAAATTCCAATACACGTGCGAAGCCGGGACGGTCCGCTAGTATGGTTTATCAAATTACGTTAGCTTTAGAGTTAGAAATTACCGTTTACCGTAATAATCTTCAATCTTCTTAGGAAATCATTAAATGCTAGTTATGTCAAATAATTCGTTTGCATTGATTTTATAAATATCTTTATCTTAGGTGGAGCCAGTACTGTACGCGACGGAATGGTTTCTCTGCGCTCTCACTCGCACGCTGCCCTGGGACAGTCTACTGCGAGTCTGGGATTGCTTCCTGTGCGAAGGAGTCAAGGTTAGTGTATACATCAAACATCAAAATGGTTTATTTCGTTTATAGACCCTTCAGGACTCTTGTATAAATGACCTTCCCTGTCCCTAGTTAAGGTGAAATGAGTCCCAAAACGCACGTTTTGACTTAACGGAAAATCAATTTTAAGGGAACAAAACACCTATTTTTCGAATATATTTTGATGAGGATCAAAAGTTTAGGATATTACGTATAGTTAGTAAGTTATGGAACCACTTATTTGACACCCATACTCGCCCACGAAACCTTAGACCACATAACAAACTTTCAATACCCTTTTCTAGACTTCACATGTATCATTCCGGCCCCCATGCCATGTGTGTAAAAATATATAATAATCTTACGAAAAACATTCGAGAAGAAGATAACTTGCTCCAATTTAAAAGCAAATTGAAGCATTTTTTACTAGAAAAATGCTTTTATAGCCTCGAAGAATATTTTGAAAAATAGAAACCAACAATTAATTGAAGTTCCTTGTTCTCTAGCCCTGTTTTAGTTGTAGTAGTGTAGTAGTTTTAGTTTTAGTAGGTATTAAGCTTTTAGTTTATATAAGGTATAATCTTGTTTCTTTTTTATGTGACTCTTCTGAGTGATTAGATATAATATAATTGGTTTATAATTTTAACTTGAAATGGTAAATTAAGCATATTATTAACTCTATTGTATGTAGCCACCTAGCATTTAACTTTAAATTTATGTTGCAATACCCTTGCAGGGTGCATGTTGGACTTATATTATTTTTTAAGAACTTTTGTACACATGTAAGCAATAAATCATTGAGTATTGAAGTGGAAACACGATTGACTAAACTTGACTCGATAGAAAAAAATGGCAAAGTTTCCTCTAAATCTTCATTTTTACAGAGATATCACTACGGAAAAACCATCTTCTACGTGTTCCCTAATAAATACTTTAGACGATTATGGTTTTAGTTTTTTGAGAAATAGTATTATTTTAGAGCAATAACAAATTTAAAAATAAAAACCTCTTGCCTCCCTTTCTCGCCTTCCCCACGCGGCGTTCGTTTGTCCTTGTCTCGAAAAAGCGAACTCATTTCGCGTTAATGTTGAATGTAATAGAAAAATCCAAGACAACCGAACAAAAATTCAAAGTAGTCTATTCCTAAGTATTTGATACGCATTCAGTATCAACTTATTTGTTTCATCTAGTCTTCATTCTGCCCCATTTACATGTAATATATCTTCAATATAAAAACTTAACGAGTTCTGAACACTTTCAAATCAAATCAATTGCGTTTAATTGCAGTAAAACATAAATAAATTAATATTTATTTTTATTTTTACACAATAAAACAAAAACGTTGTCACCAGGTGTTATTCAAAGCCGCCCTAGTGATCCTCCACGGAGCGCTAGGCCCGGCCAAGGTCCGCAAGCGAGCCGCCGGCCTCTGCGAGACGCTGGAAGTCCTGCGACATCCACCAGAGGCGATCCTCGGCGAGGAATACCTCGTGTACCATATGCAGAGGCTGGGCTTGACCGAGGAGGACTTTGAGTTCGAGCATCAGAGGCAGACCGCGCGTCGTAGGGCTATAGCTGATCGAAGGTGAGCCTTATTGTAAAGGTACAAAGAATAATTTCGTCTGGAAGCCAGCAAAGGTGTTCGCTCGTAGGTAACAGAATAAAGTGAGTCTTATCCTAAGAGCTTTAAGGTCTATTGTCCGCTGAGAGATATTAGAATCCTTAGTGAATAACACCTGGTGTTCCATATGCAGTCTCGAGCTGACTTAAGAAGTGATTCTGCTCCTGGCTGTAACATAGCAACAATAAAGTTCACAATTCTTAGAAGAAGCTCTTAGAGAAGGCTAACGAGATTTCAGAACATATTTATGGCCTCACCTGACCTAGATAAGCATTGCTATAGAGCAGGGCAATGCAGCCAATGTCTTGGGGACGCTTCCGACTGATAAATAAAAAATAAATAAATAATGCTGGACAATTCACACAGCATTATCTAGCCCCATGGTAAGCAGAACTGATATTGATATGGATCATTATTATTGTTTAGATAACTCTAGTGTCTAGTGTGATAAACCTACATATGTTAGGATTTAAGATACTATAAACAAAATGTAACTAAATAAATAAATATATCTATCTATCTATCGATCAGTTCAGCTACCCGTAGATTGTTTGCAATAGTCTACAGTTAGCTCAATTGTAACTAGTTCGAATTTGTTTCTATGTATTATTTGATTTTAACTTTCATTGTTAATAAAGATTTTAGATTTTTTTACATTTACTAAAATATATTGTTTTTTTTTTCAGCGGTAGCTGATTCAGCGACTGTTCCTTCAAGCGCTATTCTAAGAATAACGCAAGGGACATATTCAACACTCTGTGAACGTGGAAACTGAACTGTATGTGTTATGTGATAAAGACTAAATTAGATTTGTGCATTCACTCGAAATGGACTTGTGGTAAGACTTGCAGTGGCCAAATGAACGACCAAGATCGACTGACGAGTAGTTAAGCGTTTTTGATCTTTAGGAGATAGCTGTAAAGTCTATTTTGCTATGACACGGCTGTATTAGATAGGTGTTGTAAATTTTCACTACACGTTTCGAATTCAAAGCAAAACAGGCTTTATAGCATTAGTAAGAGACAATATAGAATCGACATGTCATATCGTACATTCTAGTTCGAAACGACGAAAAGACATCACTGTCTTGAGAAGTTCTATGTATCGCTTTATTGTAAAAGTTTTATAGAAAAACGCTTAGCTTTTAAATGTCTGTGTTCATAATCTTATGGAATATATTAAGGTTGGGTAGATAAAATTTTACCCAAAAATAAGTCACTTTCATAATATTTTGATGGGGAACTCACAATATTGTTTTTTTTTTTTTCAAAGTTATTAGAAAGGTATTTCTTAAATTATCAACGAAATCAGTATTTAAATAATTTTTATTGTTGAATGCACGGGATATTTATAATAATTTGAAGAATTCTGTTGGTTAACAGATTTCTTTAAAAAAGTTATGTAAATCATTATAATTATTATAAATGCGAAAGTTTGGATGTTTAGATGGATGGATGGATGTTTGGTACATCTACACGCCAAAACTACTGAACGGATCGGGCTGAAATTTTACATACAGGTAGTTAAGCAATAAAACATAGGCTATATACTACTTTTTATTCCATAAATCAGTTCTATACTAGCGGCCCGTCCCGGCTTCGCCCGGGTGGTCATTTGTTTCAGGCAATTTTTTAAAATTTTCTCTTTTTTCTCTCCCTAACAACCATCCTCGTACTTCAAGGAATATTCTAAAAATAGAATTAGCGAAATCGATTCAGTTGCTCCCGAAATTTGCGCTTAGCACATTCAGCGATACATTTTTATATTATAGATAACGCGTGCGAAACCGCGGGCAGAAACAAGTAGTATTATAAAAGGCAGTATAAAATTAACCTTTAGAATAAAGTTACGTGCAAATATAGTTCATAGCGTTGTTATAGGTTCTGTAATTACATATCTTTTGTAAAATGTAAATATGTCGTTGATAAGGTAGTGACAAGTCGATTCGTAGGTTCGATTCCAAACAGATTCAAAGGAACTACAATAGAGTGAACGATGTATGATCGAGATATTAAATAATATTCCAAAAAAATATATATTTCGGCGGGTCTTGAACCCGCAACTTTCACTCAGTAGGGTTGGATAAACTTCAATATTTCCCCGGTAGATGGAGCTAACGGCGCTAAAGTCTGTAGTATCCCAGATATTTTCGACTGTTACTCGATTTCGTAGCTCAGTTGTATAGACCATTCCCGTACTAAGAAATGATCGTAGATTCAAGTCCCACAAAAACCGAAAAAAAATTATTTTTTTTTTTTTTCTTAGAGATTACCCGCGAGGGATTACGCGCTATAATAACGTGTATGATTACTTTATTAGTAAAGTATATTTCCTGTATAATATCATAATGGGGTCAATTCAGATGTCGCCCAAGCTTTAACTTCACAACACTAAAAGGAAACCTATAGGTTGTCGCAGATCCGAGGCGTACTGGTACCATGCAGCACAAAAATGTGCTTCAAATATAGACTCTAACTCGTAATATTTAGATGCATTTCATATTGACGGCATCCGATGACAGCTGCATTTAATTATCTTGACATGTATTCTTTTATTTCAATTAAATTTAACTAATTTATTATTATTTTAATGTAATAAATATCTATGAATTTTGTATTTAATTTTTAAAGAAGGCATGTCTGTCTGCTTTTTCCATAACACAATCCCTTATGGTGTTTCCTATATCAAAATTAATGTGTGTTATATAATAAAATTGTTACATAATTTTTATGTAGAACTTAACGATATCATGTAACATGTGTACCTACGGGGGAACTGAATAAATGAAATGAAATGATAGCTCACGACCGCTTGACGTATGAAGGAAGCCGTTTTGCTACTGTAAAATGTATCTCAAAATAACAATTCAAAACGTTTATTTCAGACATAATTCATTCATAGTGTCCATATTTTAGCATAATTATTTAATAAAACAAATTAAAATTAAATTCAAAATTAATATTACTTAGGTACCTAATATACAAATTAAAATCATAATTAAAAACATAAAATAAAAATTCAAATCATCAAAATACTCCAACAAAATAATTAAATATAAAAATTTAAAATATAATGCAAATTTAAATGATAATTAAAATTAAATAACCCCCTAAAACAACCTCTAATATAACGAGTTTAAGCCTATATTTCAATATGCTCATTCAATGATGTCCTGCGTGGTATTGGCGTTGGAAAATGTGCGCAGAGCTTTACTTTTATACCTATAAGGTAATATTTTTAGCTCTGGCAAGTTTAGTGTTGGTGATATATGAATTGACAACAGTCTACCATAAAGTGTCAAGAAATAACCTACTTAATATATTTTATTAGTAGTTATTTAGTAGAAATGGTCCGCAAAATGATTACAATCCATGATTACATTCCATGCATTCAAATTCAAAGATGGCTCTTAGCCCCGTGTCCTTTTGACGATTTATATTTGAATGGGATTCTCGTAGTTCCCTGTGCGTACGATAGAGGCGCTGTACCAAAACCATTGGAAAATATGAGACTTCACGATCACGTCTCGAAACAGTTGTCAAATGAACTCGGGTCTGAGACACGTTTGTACCTTTATTTTCTGTATAAAATTTTAGTTCCAACACAAATTTATTTTATTTTTTATTCATTTGGAAAAAAAGCTTATACTGCTATTAACAGTACATTTAAAATACGAACAAATAAAGCAAAAACAAAATAATGTACGTCGTTTTCCGAAGTATGAAATGATACTCAAATACCATTATCGTTTTGCGGACGCCCTGGGCTGTAATTCCACTAAATTAAATCGCTTCACCATAACAATGGTATCGTCTGAATTACATGTTTTGGCATTTTACTTTTGATGTACCTTTGATGACTGATTGTTAATCGCAATTGTGTCTGATGGACACTTTTCTGATAGTCTCAAGTAATGGAAAATACATATACACAAAAACTGAGTTCTCAAAGTATGATATTTTCACCAGAGCCTAGTTCGTTACTTAGCAGGGTGTAACACTTGCAGGTTAGGTTGGTTTGGGAGACTAGAGGTTGGAGTCCCCCTTACTATTGATGAAAAAAACTACAGATGGATGCGTGTCAGAAGTGTCAAGGTTGAAACAATTCTATATCCGTATGAATAGCACCACATGCACTATCTAGATTCTCTTTCATCTGTTGACGATACCATAGTCATAGTAGAGTGATAGATTAGCAGAATACGGCCCCAGGTTTAGTCTCCCCGCTCCCCGAATGTACAAATCAATGATTGTGAACGTATTTGTAAGTTTTTAGCTATTTTTTACCATTTACAAATACAACATAATAACAGATGATATATACCTGAGTTTCCAGGGTTGAAAACAGGTGGCGCTACTGAGTAAATTCCAAAATAGTGATTAGCAAAGTCAGAAATATACTTAGACCCTATTTTTCTCACATTCACTTAATGTTTATTACATTCAACCTTGTTAGCAATATCGCCCCAGAACAGATTCTTTAATAATAATTCTTTAAAAACACAAATCTATCTACATTTTGAAATGATGGTAGAAGAAAGATTAAAAACTTGAGAGAGAGAGTTTCTTTGTCCATGGCGTCATTGCTACTTGGATATATTTACGCTATGGTAGTATGTAAGTTTCGTATTGGTGCATAATGTAATTTATATTTCGAAGGTATATGCATTTTGCGCGAATTTTGTCGTACCGCAACTCGATTGACGAAATTCGACAAAAATAAATCTGTGCTAAGAATGTTCGTATTGTATTTTATCTCATTTTCGTTGAAATTCAATGGAGAGGCGAGAATATCTGTTTGTTTTTGTAACTAGAATTCTAATTCAATGTTATTATTCCTAATTTTTATTTCTTGTTATTTCATTTCAACGATTAGCTGTAAGTTTGTGTACGTGTTTAGCTTTAAAGCACAAAACCTTTCAATTATTTCAATACTATTTACTTTGCTGTGTCCACACAGCAGTGTAAAAATTAAGTATTCCTGACCAAGCCTTTTTGGTCAGGAAGGCATAAATTAATCTATAGGCCTATTCAGACCATAACGGAGATAACGGTATTCGCTACCCTGGTAGTGGTAACTTTCGCTTAGATCTCGCGCGGTTTGCAGTATTCCACCATTCCACCGAGTATTTTAGTGATACTTAACGTGACGACCGATGTGGCGCGGTTGGCGAAGGTCCACCTGCGACGCAGGAGGTTGTGGGTTCGATTCCCGCCTCGGAACAATTGTGTGTACGATCTGCACATAATTGTTCCGGGTGCTGTGGTCGTTTTCTATTTATAATAAAACAATATCTATCTATATAATGTATTGTATTATGTATATCAGTTATCTAGTACCCATAACACAAGCTCTGCTTACCATGGGGCTAGATAATGCTGTGTGAATTGTCCAGCATTATTTATTTATTTATTTACTTAAGGATTTCTTTGGCGTTCTGGGTATCGAATACCTACGGCGTTGGTCTGAACAGAGCTGAAGACGATAACTTCAAATTGATTCACTGATTTTAGTGGGTAGTTGTAAAGCACTGAATATTCGAAAAATTCCAAGTTTCTCAAGTTCTATAACATTCCGCTCAGACTGTCCTAGAAATAATTAGACTCGAACGTATTTTTATAAACGCCTGAGATTTCTATTGCTGCAATATTTGTGTTGTAAATAAATACTATTGGTAAAGTAGTATGTTTTTTATTTAATGTAACCACAATTATAGTGTACCTTTTTATTTATTGTAGGGTACCTAATGCTAATGAGAAAAAAAAATAGAAATTAGCTGGCCATACCGCCCAGAACAGAAAATCATGGAGTAAAATGAAGGAGGCGTTCACTCGACGAGTAACGATACCTATCTTTCTATTTGAATCTAATTATTCTATAAATTTAGCTCATATTTTTATTGAAAATTTTATTAAAGAAATAAAAGGGAGTTTTCGTTTTGTAAAACCAGCAAGCTCGATACTATCGTATCGTTTCTTAATGACCGAAACGCAACTATACGGCCGCAATGCATGGATAGTTGATTTGATGGTAGCAAGGCGCGTAGCCCCCAGTGAGGGACCCGATATCGGGCAGCCACGGTGGATTCGTGGAAGTAAGCGAAAGCGCACCGCAAGCGGCAGAGGTGGAAACACCATGAGGGTTTTAGTGGTGTAAGTCTCCGTGGTAGTACGATATGCGCATTTCCTGCAGGATTATAAAAAGTAGATTTTAGTTATCTGGGTGGGTGGGCGAAATATACAACAAAATGGCTTATAAATTATTTATTTAAATCAGAATTAATTAAAACTCTTAAATACAATCATGCGCGATATCGAACTATATGGCAGTAGAGTTGACAAAACTTTACGATAGAGCACCGACAATTTGATCGTCTTCAAAGGGTGGGTCCAGACTAAGGAACATGTTTTGTTTTATAATTTGAATTACTCTTAGTGGTCTGGCGACCATAGCCCCTCCTATGGTCGAGAGCCAGGTCAATTTCTAAGGTTCAAAGTTCAAATCAGAAATTGAAATTAGCATATTCCAGAATTCTGATTTGAACTATAGTCCATGGGAATAATGTCGTCATCGCTGCTACTGACCAACCCACCCACGGAGTCGCAGCTGACGGTCACGAGTATTCATAATATTATTAAACCCTAATGTATATTACGAAGTTTTGCTGTGGAGGTACTTGGTCATGAAAATCTGTCACTGGCTCCCGGACCAATTGTCGAAAATAACCGTTGAATGGCAAACGGCCACCGCGAGAATCGATCTCCAGAAAATTTGAAATACCAACGACAAAGGAGCCGCTGGAGAATTTTGCCTAAAATTAAATTAATAGAGTAAGGAGAACCATGTCGCCATCCAATACAAGTTTAGAAGAAATTTCATAAGCAAACGAAATTCAAAATCGGTCCGCGGTCGGCTGGCACCCGTCCCCCGATTGGTCGCAAGCCACAAGCCACTCACTTGTTATATACGTAGTTATATTTGTATAACCGTCCAGTCCTCAATATAAAACATGTGTAGTCACGATCGTTACTACATTCTGTATTATACACTTATAAAATACCTACACTATTTGGAGTTAAATAATCTACTGCGTTGTGTCCTAGTTGGTCTACTTTACAAAAAAAGTCATTGCTTTGTGTTGTTGCTTAATCTGGACGCACCTTAACGCTTTTTATAAGGAACCACTCTTACGGACGTTCCTATCGCTGGCGTTTCAATATATGTGTTTCTCTCAATTTCGATAGACGCCGCGACTTTCGCGCCCGTGAAGGTGGTAGAAATTGCTTATAATTGCTCTTTGAAGTTTTAAAATTACCTAGATTTAAATGGTAAGAAATCATATACATATAATATGTTCAGGTGTTATATTTGGGGCGTCTAATTTATTACAATCTTTAATAAAAACTACTGTTGTAAAGCTCTTGCTTAAACAATTAAACTTGCCATTTATGTACATTAAATAACGAAATAGCAGTACATATTTATTTGAAATCGCAAGTATTTATTAATTCAAAGTTATCAGTGCCTGCTCTTTTCATGAGTGCATTTAAACACGGTCTGACCGAGTCAATTATTGTGAATTGACTTACAGGTTCTTAAAATGACATAACATTTGATAGATAACACAGCTTTAGAGCCTGTCCAGATGGAGCGTATTACGCGCGAGTGCCCTCGCGCGTTTCAATTTATATTGTGTCCAGGTGCCGCGTTTTACGCGCGCTCCTACGCGCGATGTGTTCGTGACGGACCCAGGGACAGTTATAAATATGGAGCCAGACAAAGCAGTCAAAAAATTCCGTGTCAAAATTATCGATCTCCATTTTCGTTCCAAATACGTCCACTCGCGTCGGACTCGCGCGCACCTCTGGACGCAGCAATGGCGTCCGAGTATCTCGACTCGCGCGGCGCTCGCGCGCAGCACGCGCGAGTGAGGAATCGCAACGCATCATCTGGACGGGATGTATAGCGCTCTAGTATCTGGAGAACGCGCGAATGTATACGCGCGAGGGCACTCGCGCGTAAAACGCTCTATCTGGACAGGCTCTTAAGAATAACTCGAGCATAGCTATTTACAAAATCTATACAAATAAATACAATTGAAGTGTATGTAATGTCAAAATAACAGTTTTATTTTACTATATGGATATTAAAGTATACAGTATATACACAGCACGAATTAATGTGTTCACTGCCTAGCTTGACGAAGGCTGAATACCAAAAGTATTCAAAGTGTTAACAAAATACCAAATTAAATGTTTTGTTTGTCTGTTTGAGCTAATAGAGCGTGAGCGAGCGTCCAAAGACCTCCTTTATTATACAACAATAAACACGGTTTACTTCACTTATGCACAAGTTTTATTTATTACGACTGCATTGAAACTGGATTAATTAATAAAAAAACAACCTAACGTGAGCGTAAACATAACGATTTTATTTAAATCCAGCCAAGACATTTGTACACATAAAAAAGCTATACTTATTAACACTTTAGACATAATATTCTAGAATTATGTCTAAGAAAACTATCGTAGGCACATCGTGTTTAATTTCCTTCCAACTTTATCTTATAATAATTGTGAACATGGAAATGAAGAACCATTAATATTAACACGACGACCGATGTGGCGCGGTGGGCGAAGGTCCGCCTGCGACGCAGGAGGTTGCGGGTTCGATTCCCGCCTCGGAACAATTGTGTGTACGATCTGCAGATATTTATTCCGGGTGTTCTGGTTGTTTTCTATGTATAATAAAAAATATCTATCTATGTAATATATTGTATTATGTATATCAGTTATCTAGTACCCATAACACAAGCTCTGCTTACCATGGGGCTAGATAATGCTGTGTGAATTGTGTCCAGCATCATTTAATATTAATTTTTTATTGTATAAAATTTTCTGAAAATGTTTTATCAATAATTTTGAAAGCCAAAGCAAATTGTACCTTTACATATAACCTGCGTTATTATAAAATGGAATTGAGAATGTCGTCAAGCTCTCATGGTTTCCGCTCAGGTCGAATCCGATCGACTGAATTAATTTAAAAAATTTAAAGTAAATTAAGTATGTTTAACACTTTGACTACGGTTTTTTTTCGACGACTGCGATCTTTTTTTTACCTAAAAAATTCGTGCTGCCGCTCTACACAGCGGTTGTGTTGCGCCGCACATGCGTTTCGTTCGAAAAATATTACAGCTCTGCTGAGTCACAAAGATCTGTATTTTCTCAGCCGCTGCGCTAGTGTGGATTTACGCATATTAGTCACTTGTAGAAAACTCATACCGTGCGTTTTCAGCACTCAAAGTGTTAAATTTTTCATTCAATTGATCGTCATACGGGGTCATCGTGAGACTGGGTAATATACGATTTCAGTTTCCATCACAGATGCATTTTATTTAGTGAATTTTGCGTTGAAAAAAGAAATAGTTCTAATAATTCCTGCAGGATTTTTTTAGTGAAAAGCTCTTTACATATAATTTTCTGGCTGGATCAGCATTTATTACATAGATATATGATATATTATACATAGAAAACCCTGAACTCTATATAAATCTACTATATTAGATATAGTTTTTGAATCCGATCATGCTGGAAACCGAAATCATTTATGACCATTCTCCCCAATTAGCCCGTTCAAATGGGAATGGGAGATTTAAGCGTAATGGCTCCAACTAGACAGCATAAGAGATAACGTCATTCTCAATCCCATTCCTCGTACGCAGGTTATAATGTCAATCGCCACGTCAATTCTCACGCTGCATCGCTTAAACGCCTAAGGCCTCACAGTATCAGACTTTTTAAGTACTTAGTTTTATTTTTCAGTACATTTTTGACATCAGCGATCATATCCAATCTTCCTTGAGTCAGTTTTCTCTCAACCGGGTTAACAAAATCGTTAAAATTAAGATTAGCTAGTTGGTTTTCTATCGTGGTATGCGGCGGTATATTTTCAAACGTTGTTTCTATCTCGGTTATAATACTTTGTACTTGCAGGTTGAGTTTTGTTAACATTTCTACGGATATGACTTCGTCTGGTGATTTTGTGACCTTCTTTTTGGATCTCCTAGGGTTTGTGGGGGTGGTGACCTCGTTGCAGACGCCGAGGAGGAAGGTGATTATGCCGATGAACTGGAACAAATGCGTTTGTTAGACACCTTTTTAATAGAAGAGACACATTTGGGCACTATAGTATGTCCTGCGCACTTGGCTGATCAACAGAAGAGCTACCATTTATTTTCTACTAGCTAGTAGAAAATAACCACGCGGGTGAAACCGCGTGGTGATAGATATTTTGGATAATATACAATATATCTTTATAAATTGTAGCCTATGTGTTATTCTGATGTATAAGCTATATTATTGTAAAGTTTCATTAAAATCCATTCAGTAGTTTATACGTAAAAAAGTAACAAACATCCATCCATACTTACAAACTTTCGCGTTTATAATATTAGTATGATTTAACTCTAGACTCCTAGAACAGTGAAAGAATCGGAGAACATGTGTGTCATGTCACAATTTGGACTGCCCCTTGTCACACAATGTCACACTTTTTCGACTTCTCCCTCCCCCTTAATAGGTAACGTAATTTATGGATGGCCCCTTCATAGAAAAACACCAAGCGAAGTGATGTGCGCGACGCGCGCGCCGGTAGCTCTTCCACGGTGAGTTAGCGCGCACCCCAGCTGTAGTAACATACTTCTAGATAGTTAGCCAACTCCTCGAGCCCCTCAACTCTGCTCCGCGCAGTCCCGAAGGCGGGGCGCGGCCGCGGTGCGCGCGACAACAGCTCCGCTACGGCGTCGCAGAGCTGGTGCGCCCCCTGCTGCGCGCCCCAGCAGTACGACCCCACCATGAGGAGCAGCGTTGTGTACATCTCTCGGTACGGTACTTCTGATGTTACGAAGGCTGGGGAAGAACAATGGTTGTTAGTGGAAAGATAATAAAAATAAGAAAAATGGTTAAAGTGCAAACTTGTTCAAGCTGAATTTTTAGAATAATAAACGAAATGAAATCGTTAGATTAGTTATTTTTATGCACATCTCATCTATCTAATCAGCCGGAAACAATTAGCTGCTGAGAAATCCAAAATGGCGACTATGAAAGCCAATAAGGCGACTACAACATCCCAATTCGCCGCTGTGAAATCCAAAATGGCCACATTTAACACTATTTACGACTACCCTCACCTATAATCCGACTAGGCGCGGGCGCAGAGAGCGCTATCCGTTCCTTGGCACTGTACAGTTCCCTACACTTGTGCATGGCGGTGCCGTAGGCCTCCACACACGTCTGCAGCTCCTCGAACTGAGGCCGCTTCTCTTCTGAGGACCGGTGGTCGGCCAGTTCTATGCAAAGGGCTAGGGCGGAGACTAGGCCGTCCTGTGGGACAAAGAAATAGGTTAAAAAATATAAAGCTAAAAAAACATTTTAGATTAAAATATAATTTTAGCATACAAACATTTTTTTTTACAAAAATGGCTCACTTATTACCTATACTATTTTGTGTCTTAATAATTATAAGAATATATTTCTTCAGGCAGTCGCTCAATGTGCAAGATCCCTTATGTCTTAAGGAAAACAAATATTGTTTTTAATACCTAATACATTTATTAATGTTATGGAGAAACCTAAGTTCACTACGGAGTTGGATTTATGGTGCAAAGAAAATACAAAAACAATAATAGAAAGTTCATTGAAATAACAAGGAAAATAAGCAATCTGAATATCAATTACCTTTTGAATTTTCTATATAGGTACTAATCCAAGTCATGAAAGCACAGCGCAGATATTGTTATAAACTTTTATGAAAACGAAAAAAAAAAATGGAAAAACTGGAAAACTATGTATGTAGCAAAGGACAGAAAGAACAGGCATAGTCTGGAGGAGGCCTTTACTCAAATAAATAAAATTTCTTAAATGTTTAATATTTTAAGTATATTTCATTATTGTTAATTTATTCTTTGATAATAAATGGCTATAATAATAATAATTTGTTCAGGGTGCTCTGCTCGTTTTCTACTATAATAAAAATATTTATTTATCCATCTATGTAACGTTTTGTATTATGTACTAGCTGCGCCCCGTAGCTTCACCCGCGTGGAAATTTCTGCGCAATTTTACCATATTTTCTCACCGTTTAATCCTTCCCTGGACTACGACAAACATTTCAAAACCAAAATAAGTTAAATCGGCCCAGCCGTTCTCGAGTTTTAACGAGACTAACGAACAGCAGTTGATTTTTATATTATTCATAATAGATATCAGTTATCTAGTAAAGTAAAGTAAAGTAAAAAATCATTTATTTCTTTAGGCTTACAAAATAAGCACTTAGACAAGTCATATTTTATATATAAATTATTATCAAATACAATTATTTTACTGTTCACTTCAATTTTTTGTCCACTAGTCCACTAGTGGAAGAAGTGAAAAGAAACCACTAGCATGTTCATCTCTTATATGTCTAATACATGGTTATTTGCCTATTTAAGTCTAAATATAATATGATTCGATACATGTCAATATTTAAGTAAAGCTATGCACAACAACAAATTACTTACTACATACTATTGTCGGTGCGAAACTGAGCGACATCTGGCCAAGCATTAACATCATTGAGATAATCATTTATGGAGTAGAAAGCCTTCTTGATGAGATTTAGTTTTATGTAATTTTTAAATTTACGAATAGGGAGCTCAGTTGCTTCAGATGGAAGCTTATTATAGAAGCGCACGCTATTGCCCATAAATGATTTCCCTACCTTGTGTAATCTAAATGATGGGATGTGTAACTTGTTCTTGTTTCTTGTATTTCTATTGTGAACATCACACTTTTTCATAAGGCTATCCTTATTTTTGTGGGTATACATTAAATTTTCATAGATGTATTGCGATATTACAGTCAGAATATTAATGTTTTTAAATAATTCCCTCAAAGAATCTCGTGGAGTACCCAAAGCAAAAGCTGTTTAACTTGGGGCTAGATAATGCTGTGTGAATTGTCCGGCATTTTTTTAACTTACATAACGTTACATATTAGTGAAGCACTTACCATTAGCCTTAGATACGCCACATCCTTCTCGAAGGTTCGACTCTTAAGGTCTGGATCTTGAAGCTCAGGCGGGTCGTAGCTTATGATAACGTTCAGATCCCGATTGTCACTGTCGAAGAACAAATACAAATGTATTTATTTATATACTAATATTATAAAAAGGAAAGGTTTGATTTTTTGTTTGTTTGTACTGAATAGGCTCCGAAACTAATGTTATGTAGGACGCCCTCCGACCAGGTGGGATGTCGAGCTGCTAAGGCTGCAGGTAGATGCTGGATACGTCAAGCTGACGACAGGGCGCTATGGCGCTCATTAGGGGAGGCGTATGTCTAGCAGTGGATTTACATAGGCTGATGATGATGATTTACTAGATATACGTACGTAGGGTCGGTATGCAGCGGGCTGGGCGCGTGCAGAGGCTGCGGCGGGCCGGCTAGCAGCGCCGACAGCGCGCGCTGGCGGCCGGCCGCGGCGCTCCACGCACACCCACACATGCGCTCCGCCCACGCACCTACTTCCACCAGCTTCTCGAACGTTCCGTACCGATACGCGTATGTCAGGTGCTCTGCGCTCTGAAAGGCAATGGTGCATTGTACATTAAGGCGAGGAAGTGAGGGCGTCATTTGAGACCCACGAGTTAAGAATTGCACTTTCTCCTTATTATATCCTCTGTGGGCGAAAATCCGCCTTCGACGAGGTTGCGGGTTCGATTCCCGCATCGGGATCATTGTGTGTACGATCTGCAGATATTTATTCCGGGTGTTGTGGTCGTTTTCAAAAAAAGATCTATCTATTTAATATATTGTATTATGTAAGTATTTCAGTCATCGATGAAGTGCAAAATGTATCGGCGGGTACTGTACTCACGTCTTTGTACTGGTGTGAGTGGAAGGCGCGCGTGTCCGCCAGTAACTGCAGCGCCCGAGAGGCGGCGCAGGCGGGCGCTAGTCGCGCCGCGTGCAGCCACCCGAGCGACACCAACTGGATGTGCTTTATCTCAAGCTTTGCGTACACCGTGTCGGCTGCTAGGGCGTTACCTGTGTGCGATTAACAATAAGAAAATCTTTATTCTTAACAAATTTACTAAACTATTTCCTTAATTACCCCAGCATAAATAAATAAATAATGCTGGACAATTCACACAGAATTATCTAGCCCCATAACTGATATACATAATACAATATATTACATAGATGAGGCGGGAATCTTCATTTTACGCAATATAAATTAACAAAAATGGAAATCACTTACATCTAATAAATAACTCTCTGTTTTATGGTTCCACAATAATTTTCAGTCTATAATCAATTCATTAATTGTAAAACAAGAAAAAATCCTCTAGGATAGATTAAAAGTAGAAATTAAAACTAAGTTCAGACAAAAATACACAACAATTGTTATTCCTGTTTGCCTGATGTCAGTACCAAATGCTGATGGTAACTACAAGATGGGGAAATAGGATGGATATTATGTACTTATCATGCATAAAGTTGTCATATAAATAATGTTAAGGATATTAATAATTTTTGTAACCGTCTGCAAGGTCAAATAGGGTCTGAACTCACCAAGATAATGGTACAGTCTGACTAGGAGCAGCTTCACGTGGAAGTTTGAAGGCGAATGGAAGAGCACCAACTCTAGCAGACCTAGGGCTTCCAGAATTGGGGCCGGGTCATCCTTTCCCTCCGCTGAAATAACACAAAAAGTCAAGATACAGACAAAAAATGATGAATAATACTGGGCACCACACAACATCATCAAGCCCCGGAGTAAGCATAGCTTTTGTTATGGGTACATAGATATTTTTTATCATATCCAGAACACCCAGAACAAATATTTGATTTTGCAGATCAGAGATATTTGTTTTATAATATTATGTGATTATTCCAAAGATTGGAGTAAAGGGATTTGCATCTATCTATACTTAAAATAAAATTTAAAAAATGCTGGACAATTCACACAGCATTATCTAGCCCCATGGTAAGCAGAGCTTGTGTTATGGGTACTGGATAACTGATATACATAATACAATACATTACATAGATAGATATTTTTTATTATACATAGAAAACAACCAGAACACCCGGAACAAATATCTGCAGATCGTACACCCAATTGTTCCGAGGCGGGAATCGAACCCGCAACCTTCTGCGTCGCAGGCGGACCTTCGCCCACCGCGCCACATCGGTCGTCAACTTAATTTCAGACTGAAAATCGTGAGGCCTTACCAGCATAAAAATAATGGTGCGCCGCCAAAATCCCATATCCATCAGCAGAACAGAACTCCGTCGGCGTCGCGTCTACCAAACCAGTACTGAGGCTTCTCAAGTAGTGGTTCTTCAGTTTGTCAGCCAAAGCGAGGTTATCTTCGGGGGGCAAAGGGGGGGCGGTCACCCTCCATAGGGATAGGCAGGAGATGTGGCGTTGTACATCGTATTGCTGTCATAGAAGATGAGGTTAGAAAAGAGTGCAAAATGTTACAAGTCCTCAAGGGATTTGAACCTACGTCTAACGTAAATTAGAGGTCGAAATATTTAAACATTTGATAAAAACGGAGCTCTGAGAGACATTTGACGATAATATCGAGATGTGATCGTATCTTCTTATAATTGTATGAGATTTGCGTAGTTCCCTGATTGCACGAAAGAGGCGCTGAACCAAATCCTATGAAATAATTTGGTGTGTTTTAAAAAACTATAGATAGATAGACAGATAATGCATTTATTTGACAAAATGATTAAAAAAATAATCTAAATCGGTTGGCGTGATATTGAGTTAATCATCCATTCGTCGCGCACATAATTAATGCAAATTTAACACTTATAATGGTTTTCTCATGGATGCCATTGTCAACATTTTCTTTGAAGGTTAGAGATTTTCGAATTTGCTTTAATCGAAGAAGAGTTTGCAATTACCCGATCACTATTAAGATCGGGAAAATTGGTAAGAAACCTCTTTATATCTGTGAATACTCAAATTAACCTTCTCAAAAGTAAAGTTCAAAAGAAAAACTTACTGTAGTAGGTTCACTGTCTTCATGGAAGTCCAGGCAGGTTAGAAACTCCCTTGATTTCTCCTGTCTCTCTTTAATTGGCAACATCGGCAGGTAAGGCCTTAGGTCAGGCAACGCGCACGGTTTGTGTGCGAACACTCGCAGGTATTGGATGCATAGGGCCACGCCGCTTCCTGGAAAATTAACAGGGTATTTTCTTTTATACCACCTCTATCATCACATCACATCTTGCTTTGACATGGTGTTGTGACAGTTTCCTCAACATAATAATAGTGTCCTTTTAGGCTCAATTCTCACGGCGATGGCAGTAAGGCGAAGCGGTGCGATGTCAGTAAGGCGAAGCGGTGAGCGTGGCCGCGCGATCGTTTCTAGATTTTTATGCGATTCTTGTCTTATATGTATATAAAGTTTAAAATTACACCAGTTTGACACTAGTGCTGGCCTCATCGCTGCAGTTGTCTAGTATGAATTGAGGCTTAGGTATGAGCCCTCTAGCATCGACAGTCTAAACAAGCTTTTGTTCTACCCTATAGAATAGAGAAAATGTCATACAATGAGTAAATTATCCAAGTTGAAGGAATTAATATCAAATATTTTACACAAGACAATAATTGCACTGTCTGTATGATGCGTAAAATTGAGTCAATTCTACCCTAGATAAGCCTTGAATTGGGTGAATGTGCCTCAGAACAGTCAGTGTGTGGCTCACCAAACACTTGCTTTGAATAACTAGAGCTTAGCAAGTCTTACAAACAACACTCAAAATACTTTTGCATTATAGCATGATTTTCATTATTTTAAGAAGCTATTTTATATTTGAAAATGTTCCTATTAGTGCTCTTATTGGGCCAAAGAATAAATATATCACCCACAACTATGCATACGCAATAGAAATTACCTAATAACGAAGTTGGATCAGCATCTTTCTCAGCCAACCGCCTCCAAAGCTCCAGCCTCGCCAAATACGGGCCTCGCATCAACTTCCCCAAAGACATACTCTCAACAAGCTGGCACAGGAACTCATGACACTTCTCTGGGGTATCATCCACTGTTGATTCCCCATCTGCAGGAGCTTTCATCAGCTCAAACACGGAGTCAAAGTATGGCATGTAGTAATCCCACCGGTCTGCATTCTCATGATATAACAGATCCTTGCAGAGGATGTTTAGCCTCTTCCAGTTACCGACTTTCTTTAGATACGGAATCAGGGTCCCAGGTAAAGGTCCGGGCACGATTTGAGTGTACCTCGGACTGTCTAGGAACTTTACAATTTGAACCCACTTCTCCTGGAGTTGGAGGATCATGATGTAGAGACGTGTTTCCTGTTCCGCTTCCATTTTGTCTTCAGCCATGTAGGTTTCCATCATCTTCTGGGCTAGGGCTAGTAGGATCTCTTTTTGTTTGTTGTCGTTGGCTGATTTTGCCTATAAATCAAGGTTGAAAGTTACAGAACAACAGGAAAAAATTATAATTTATATAATACAGGATGTTGAAATATACAAATAAGTTTCAGTAATAGATGGTTGGCCAAGATATCAACATAAACCAAATGTCAAGTTTTTTTGAACATTTCTTAATTATTTGGGATTAGATGATGCTATGTGAATTGTCCAGTATTATTTATATTATTATTTGTGTTCATACCTTTAAAATTTTCTAGTGGCATTAGAATTAGAATTAATAATGTTTCTTTAACAAAATAAGATCCTAAATACATCAAATCTGACAAAATACATGTGTTATATACAGTTACCTGACATTATGACATCTTTCCTCTAAGTTACCTTACACCCTCGTAGAATTACCTCATCTAAATTTATATTTAATAACCTTAGATTTAAGCATATATTCCTTATACTTTGGCTATTGCCCCTCCACAGAAAAATTATATACATATCTAGATCATGTCTGACAAGTCATAGCTTCATTATTAAAGTTAAGTAAAATTATTGTTTTTTTTATTTCCATGAAGTATCACAATAAATGACCTGAATCTGAATCTAAGCATTCAATATTCTTAAAATCTTACTAGAATGACTAACCTTTTAATAGTTAAAAGACAGTACCTGCAACACAATGCTCATAACA
The DNA here is from genome assembly GCA_943735965.1 of Eupithecia abbreviata. Lineage (NCBI taxonomy): Eukaryota > Metazoa > Arthropoda > Insecta > Lepidoptera > Geometridae > Eupithecia > Eupithecia abbreviata. The sequence goes on from OX030995.1 coordinate 2,551,104, forward strand.
GCCCAGCAGTAGTAAGGACTCTTTGGTGCAAACTTATACAGTGCCATGGCTGTTTGCCGCTGTGCCTTATAGTCTCCCACTCGCACATAGGACATGAAGAGATGTGTGTACAGGTCTTCACTCAGAGGCTCCACCTTTACAGCATTCTCATATAGGGCACACACCTTGTGCACTGTAATTATTGAATACATAATGAGCAATGACAAATATATAGTAGTAAACTACAAAAATTGAAATTAGAGTTTAGGGTGTAAAAATCTATTCTCTACATGAAACCAAAATAAAAGACATGCAATAATAAGATGCTCTCAATTTCAAACTAGACCTTGGTGCTTGCTGAAAGTACTTATAATAATGGAAAGTAATTTCAAACTTACTTTGCTGAGTTTCTCGATATGATATCGTCATCGCCTGCAGCGTTGCATCATCACTCGGCTTCTCATCCGCCAGAGCGTCCAAAACGGACTGACCCTCGGGTCCTCTTCCTAACCTAAAAAAAGCTAGCGCCTTTAGAGCCTTAGCCGCCTGCAGCGAAGGCGCTTTCTTGAGGACCTTCTCTGCCTCCTGCAGGGCCTTCTTATTGTTTCCATTGTCTAACCAGTCTGCAAATATAAATAGTTTCCATCAGCTCTCCTGGAAGGAACTATTTTCATCAATAGCAGTATAGCAATGAAGTTTTACCGTAAATTGGACGCAGCCGCCGCTCGATAATGCCACCGTCTTGAGGTTGCAGTGGCCGCACTGCCATTTTTTCATTTACTTTGGATTTTCTCCAAACCCAAATGGAAATTCGGTCGATTTTTCAGCCTTTTTTCGGCAGTTCGGCACGTTTGTTTGATTTTTCATCTGTGACTATAATTGTCAATTTCAAATGACAGTGACGGTAGTGACAACCTTACAATGTTGCTAGTACAAAAATATGTCTTTAACCCATCGAGAACTCGATGCTCTAATCACTTTTCTTGATAGATCTTTTAATTTAATAAAAAAAACAAGATAATTGAATGGTGTGTTTCATTCAGTCCTTAGATTTTTTTTCTTTCGGAAAATCTAAGATCTTCAGGTTTCCAGAAAACCTTGTAGGAAGGAAGGATTTAAACCACAATTGAAACTCCTCTCCAATGCCTTCCTTTATTTATGCACTTTTGTGAGTTATAGGTACATAAAATACTCGACGGAAATGCAAATTTTTCATTTCGCAATAATAAATAGAGTAGGTAATGTAGATAACTACCACAAACCAAACATAATAGGTACATAATAGCAGTAGAAACTGACTGACCATAGTCAGAGTGGGAATTGCCGGCCGTGCCCCCACGGGCCTTTGGTAAGGTCCGTAATAATTATAATGAAATGAATATGGATAAACCCTCTTGATGAATTGTCATTTAATCTGAAATGATGATGATGAAATCAAAGAGAATATAATAATAATGATTATTATTATATTCTCTTTGATTTCATCATTACAATTTGAGTTGCCTTATACTCGGTCTACGGTTTTATGTAAATCGTAGATAATAATATACCTATTCTCTTTGCTAAAAATGATAATAACACAAGTTTAATTTTGTAACATTTTATTTTTCTAACATCAAATAATTTACAACGGTTTAACCACTTTTAAATAACTATCCACAAGAGTGGATACTAAAAACACATAAAAATCACACTTTCAGTCACACATCTTATTCATATCACTAATTTAGGCAGTATTATTTAGCTCTCTTAGGAATATCATCATTTGGCTCTCAGGTCTACAGTTTCAAAGCCCGAGTCTGGTAGCGTATCAATTTTAGAAATCAGTTCTGGGGGGTACTCTCTTGACAGTGAGGTCCTTTTATGCCGTGGTGGAGGTACTGGGGCAGGTGGAGGCGCTTTGGACTTCAGCAAGCTCTTGATCCTCATTCCACCTCTGTAGTAATAAAGGTATATCACTGCGAATATCGTTACTGCGACCAGAAGTGCGATGATAGCGATAAGGACAGCATACAACGCGCTTCCAGACTTTTCTTCTGGTGTTGGTAAAGTAGGTCGTCTCGAAGGAGGTACATAGGTTGGTCTGGGTCGTCTCGTTGTTGTGATGAACCGGTCTCCGATAGCAATATCAGCGCAGGCTCGAAACTCTTCTTGTGGACCGCAGCCGACCGCTTCACTCCCGTTCTCGCACTTCCCCCAGTTGTTACCAGCGATGTATCGCCACTGCATCAAGCAATGCGCACAATCGAACCCCTTGGGAAGCTTATACTTCATCTCGTAGATTTTGTTCCCGTCTTTTGGATAGAACTTTGTGTCATCTCTCCCGTCTAAAGTTAGCACGTTCTTGTCCAAGCATTCCTGGGTGGTTCCATTTGCTTCTTCGCAGACTCTAAATTCAAAATAGCCCATGTGACTAGCTGTCAATTCCACTTTGATCTTAATGGTGTCACTCGGCGCGTATCTGCGTACGATGACGCCTTTTCCGAAACGGCCGCCGAGCTCGTGAGCCCTCGGCTGTGGGGCGTCCCAGGCGTCGCCGCAGACTCCGCATTTGCCTCCGTTCTTGTTCCATTGCCTTGAGAATCCTCCGCAGTACAGTTCGTGGTCGTTGTAGTTATGTGGTGTGTCAAAGCCGAAGCGCCAGGCGGAGGCGCGGGAGGGTGGTTCGATTAGTCTGCCGTGGCCACTCGCACCGTGCCAGGACACCGACAGCACTGCCAACCACCACCACAGCACCTGAAAAAAAACGAAATATTGTTTAGATTCAATGTATTTTGGTCCAATTCTGTTTCAGTTAAGTATTTGTTTAAAGTGTTTTGGTCAAATTCTGATTGAATAGAAGCTCTATGGTACCCGAGGCGATTCTTTACAGAGTCGCAGTTTGTTGATGGAACAGTATTAAAACAAAAATGTAGGCTACGTTAATAAGTTGCTAAGTTATAGGTACCCATTCTGGGGTCTGCCTACGGCCTACGCGTCGCGCCGGGGTGCAACGAATCAAACTTTCGCTACGTTCCGTCAATTTTTATCTCTTCATGACTCATCAGATCTTAGATAATTTTAATCACGGTTTCAATTATTTCCGACAGTAACTGGTTGGTTAAAGAAGATTGCATGTAATAAAATATCCAGACAAAACAATAATTTATGAGTCATCATTGTTTTGTCTAAATATTTTATTAATGACTAGGTATAACTATTTTCCATTATTAATGACCATAGAATAAAATGACGAGACTGAAGAAAAAGAGAGACTGATAGGTATAGCAGAGCTGTTGGTCGATTCAGATTGTAGGTATTTAATTGTGAGTATACGACCGGCGCGGCGAACATACCTACATAATATTATCACATTTATCACTCACAATAATGTATGTGAGCCGATCACTGGCTGTTTTTTAATTACGAATAAAAACAAAAGAAAGTGAACCAATGCGACACATATGAAACCATTTTTGTTTTGCAAAACATGAAGAGACAGAACCTTGAGCAAAATAGGCACTTGACGACATTCTGTGGTAAGGAGAAAGCTATTTTAAAATACAACGAATTAACATAAAAGCGTGAGATTGTTCTATACTAGATATCGTAGGCGAGTTGAACGTAAACATGACCATAAACGCTTACAGAACACGACAATCTTAAGTTGTAACTGTATAGGCAATGAAATGTTAATGGTCATAAGGGTAATGACATCTTGATGGATGACATAATCAGTCGTCAGACTTGCAGATTTATGCTAAATCATGGTGCTCACGAACTTGGCATTGTGATTGGGTGCATTGGATCGCACTGGGATATCGGTAGATTTACAGAATGCACACTTTAACTGAATATCGTTAAGGTATTAGGCGTGTATCTTATAATAACGACTTATTACTTAAAGTTGGTTGGGTAATATGATAACCATAATACCTAGCCTATGGTTTCCCTCAATTTTTTTTCTATTCCCATTTTGATCTGTAGTTAGATAGGTACCTACTTAATTGCATTTTCAACTGACGATCTCTGGTGTCTGAGGCTAAATATCCACTTCGGGTCATAAAGTACTTATATACGTATCCAGGTACTATGTATTTAACCTTTTCGGGGCGTACGTACCTACCGCGTACGCAACGCAAGGATCTGATTATATTGATTTCTTTGGTCCATCGTGCACTGGATTGGTACCTATATCTTCTCCAATACTGATGCCAGGCAATGGTGTTATAATATATATATATACATAAGTACTGACAGGAGATGAATATCACTAATTAGGTACTGTAATTCTAATATTCTAATAACCTTACGCAAATTCTGTCTGTATATTTATAGGTTTATTATAACCAAATATACAGACAGAATTTGCGTGAAGTTAGATTATACATACTAGGTATTTAAATATTTTATTGTGCGATTCCACGCCAATGTTATTACGCTGATTGCATGGCATAGCTAGGTAGATAGGTACCTCTATCTACCTAGGTAAGGTAGTTAAGTTACACTGTGAGATTTCAGTATAATCGTGGGAGAGTTAACTGACTGGAAAATCAATTGTGTTTAATGTTTTTTACGGCTTAGAGATTTAAACCATAAATCATAATGACTACCTAACAACAGAGAAGACGTCTTACTTATCTAAAGATTTACTATTTACGACTTACCTTTCATAATTACGTACGATAACTACTTTAAACTAAATAGTAGATACGTTAGCAAGCTAATCAGATACCTACTCATAAATTATAAATAGTTTTTTAAATAAACGCGCTCATAGCATCATGGCGTAGAATCCATGAAAGCTAAAGAAAAGAGAAATAGCTGATAGACCCGCACAGGCTGGGGCCTAGCCTAGCTAACAATTCCCCACCCCGACTAATGCCCCACACCCATCCAAAACTAATTTCCTTATTCCGTGTTTTCAAATAAAGGAAAGCTTTGTAATACGGAGGCATACTATTTTGCATATCTTAGCGCCTACCTTTGTCAGTCAGTCAGTCAGCCTTTGTTGCCTCATGCAGACAATTGGTGCTTTAGCAACAGGTCAGTCCGAACGTGAGAAGAGTATTGATCTTGTTACGAAGTGGACGTAATCAGGGCTAGGGCTTAATGGGCAATATCCCTTGATTTCTCAATTAGCTATTTGAAATTGAGAAACTTACCTAATCGCTGGGTAAAGTCCCGGTGAAAAGACAACCAATTTGTCAGATTCGCACGACACATACATATGTAGGTACTTCTGACTGCAGGATAATAATAATGAGAAGTCTCTATAAAAAGTCTTAATTTCTCATAATTATCATTATTATTATCCTTCAGTCTTCAGCGTGGAAAGAGATGGGGAGGGCTACGCCGAACAGGCGACTTCTACTGTGACATGAAAAATATTTTGACGCACTACCGAAACTACCTATAAATTAATCGAACTTTGTCATTAATTAAGTAGTAGATTAAATGGCTTTTTAAGTTTTTGTTTATCCTACTAATATTATAAACGCGAAAGTTTATAAGTATGGATGGATGGATGGATGGATGGAAGGATGTTTGTTACTCTTTCACGTAAAAACTACTGAAAGGATTTTAATGAAACTTTACAGTAATGTAGCTTACACATCAGAACAACACAATTTATAAAGATATATTGTATATTATCCAAAATATCTATGACCACGCGGGTGATACCGCGGGGCGCAGCTAGTGTTATATAAACTACAGTATGCTCCAGCCATATTCTAAGTCAAATGTTTGTAAATTAACATTGGAAAAGATTGGCGTCTACCCTTTCTATACCTTTATGTATCCAACCCTATTCGTTTTAGTCATGGTTGGATACAATAAGTTGGAGATCTCGAGAATCGGAGGGATATGGCGCTTGCACTGTATGTGGTAAGGGTGTTCCGGGGTGATATCCAACCTAACGATCTTGGAGATCCGCCTCTGTTCGTAGTCCCTCGCAGAAGGACTAACCTGCTGATCAAAGCACCTCTGAGTCAGTCCGAGGTACTTTGATCAGCAGGTTCGGCCATCAGAGGACCTACCTATTATGATTTAATACAGGTATTAAATCTGTTCACAGACGAGTTCGCAAGGGCTATTCAATTTGTGCTATTATAAATATTAATAATATGTTTTTGGATTTACTGATGACAATTGAATTTATTGTGCTCATTCATTGACATTCGTTGATATCGGATTATTTTTGTTTATTATTTTTATTGAATTCGTTGCTTATGATTTTAATAATGTTGACTACTCTATTGTAATAGGTAATACTGTAACAGTGGATGTAATTTTATGAATAAATAAATAAATGTAAAGAATAATGCCTAGATACGTCCACTCTAGCCACAATAATGGTACCTATATTGATACAGTCAGGTTCATATCGCTGTTGTGCATTGACAAATAAATACGGAATTCGTTTTCACTATGCAATGTTATTGTTTTGAACGTATATAAATAATAAAACACTATACGCTACTTGAATAACAAGTAGTTTCATTTTTAACCGTTCATTTCGCATAAGTGAAAATGTTGAAGACTATTGATAGGATATTACTAACCTATGTAAGTTCGATTCTTATCCGCATTTCGCTTAGTGCTTAGATGAAATATTGAAAACCATTGCTAATGTCTTACCATAGATGAAGGAAACATAAGATAGCCAAAGCCCATTCAAAGTTGCGTTCCTCCGAAATTCTGGATAATACTAGATGGCGTTGATCCTTATCCCGAAAATCGTTATATTCCACGATTAAACTTGGTAAATGAATAGGACTCATTTGATAATCGTAACAATTCTTTTATAGTTTTTTTTAAATAAGTTTTTGATACTTACCGGTTGATATATTCAAATTTTGTTTTATTAATAGATAATCGTCCTGGTAGACTAGTCTCTAAAGAATAGTGATAGATGGCGTGGCATAATGTACAAGATAAAGCGTCGTTTAATAGGTAGATGGCGTGCAAATGAAAAGTTTGTATGATAACATTAATTTTATGATTAGATATTTGAAGTGTGTATGAAAACAATAACATATACAAAAACAGGCCCTTTCTGTCCAATTAGATACCCTAAGCATACCTATCTATTATGCCGCAGGTTTTCTCGTTTTATTTACTATAGGTATTTGCTTTAGCTTATTTGCAAGAGGGCGTTGCGCGCACGGTCAACGTACACCCTATGAATAAAATTGATTTAAAATTGAAATCCGGGTAAAACAGTGATTAAACCAGTGAAAATTAAAGTAAAACGTACTAAGCATATGGGATAACATTAACTCAACGAAACATTACAAATTAGAGCTAGAAAACAGTGATTACAAAAACAACAAGGACGATCTGTGAACAACAATAAACAGTGCAAATCAAGTGAATAAGACGATAAACACCATAAACGTAAATTACTTATGCATGTGAAGATCGAGAACAAGCATAAAATAACAGAACATTACGAAAATAGACTGAAAACATCATACAAAGTTATTAAAATCAGTGATTATTTGTCTACCGAGTTTGTCACATTTTTACCAACTTGACGGATCTTTTGAGCATCGTTAGAATATTGAAATCATCCTTCTATTTCGACTGCAAATTATCGGCTCCATGGCTCAGTTGTTTAACACACTGGAATGTACCAACAAAAAAGACTGGAAACTGCTGGTTCAAACCTCCACTTCACATGCTTTTTGCATAAATATCTTTTTGTTATTAAATTTTTTTAAGGAATATATTTTATAAAATAATTCGGTATTTTTGACATAACGACGCAGAACCGCTTCAAAACTAATAATTGCTAGAAATTTTATTAATTAAGGTCCTGATGGAATATTTGATTAGTGAATTGTAACTTAATAATTACGTAGATTTTCATGGTGTTGTGAACCAAATTCAAAACAATTCGGGTGGTCGTATAATTTTTTGAACATCGTTAGAATATTGAAATCATCCTTCTATTTCGGCCGCAGAATTATCGGCTCCATGGCTCAGTTGTTTAACACATTGGAATGTACCAACAAAAAAGACACTGCTGGTTCGAACCTCCACGTCACATGCTTTTTGCATAAATACCTTTTTGTTATTAAAATTTTTGAAGGAATAAGATACCTTTAAAATTTTGTGATATAAATATATATATATTATAAAATAATTCGGTATTTTTGACATGACGACGCAGAACCGCTTCAAAACGAATAATTGCTAGAAATTTGATTCATTAAGGCTAATGTCCTGATGGAATATTTGATAATTACGTAGATTTTTATGGTGTTGTAAACCAAATTCAGAACAATTGAAAACATACTCTTGGATTTAAACAATTAATCAAGCTTATTGTTTGACATTGATTTTCTTATTTATAAATAGTTATTAATTTATAAGGTTAATTTAGAATACCAAGGAGATAAGATTTTAAGTGTTTTCAATGCTTTGTAAAATTAAAAGACAAATTGTTGTTTGAACTGCGCGCTACGTAGTGGAGGTGACGTATGTTCAAGCAACAACTATTAACGATTAAACTAATTTGTAAACTTGAATAATCGATGAGAAATAAGCTTATAAATGACGTTAATATTTACTACATCAAAATTGATTTTTAAATGTTTTCTCAAACATTCTCTCGTCGTCAAAAACCACGTGTGCGAACCACGTGGTTTTTGAAATAAAACCGCATTGTGCGGCGGGCGAAGCCCATTACTTTTTACATGAGTGATCCTAGAGTGAGTGGTGACGTTGGCCTGGCACCAGCTCTGCTGGTGGTAGTTCGGCCGACGTCATACATTCAAAAAATCCTATCAGGCAGGGTACTTCGACAGACATCTTCATAAGTCATGTTTTAAAAAATGTCCATCTAATCGACCAAGAAACGTGCTAAATCAAGTATTGAAAATTGTTTCGAGCTTTATGCATATTGTGTGTGCTGTAGGAAAAACATGAATAAAATTTATTAATTAAAGTTCAAACATTATTCGTAAAAAAATATTATATATTAACCCAAAATTAAGGGGATTTTTATTGTATGTCAATACTGATGCGAGGTAGGTACGTGAGAGAACGTAAATCATATTTTTACTCAAACCAGTGCAGAACACAGCAGAACGGCAACGTCGCGCGTCGCCGGGTCGCGTCGTCGTCGTTCAGCCGGGAAAAATGCTATCTGGCAACGTATCAATCATGTAGCAATCGACATTAGCACCATCTATAAAATTTAGTTAGATGGAAGTATATCATTGACATAACCTCTTGAAAAGCTGCAAATACCATCTAATAGGTGGCGCTGTTGCGGTAAAATAAACGGGCAGATTGATTAATTTTAACGAATTGCTACACGTAGCCCCATCTCGCGCCCTACCAGATAACTAGTAATCGATTCTCGGTCGGATGAATGGACTTTGGAAGTCTATTTATTTTATTCGTCCATGGTCTTACCTAGCTAGGTAACTGTTAGCATCTTCTTTTGCTTGTAATGTACAGTCGACCACGAACTAACTATTTTGTGCAGAACTCATGCAAAGTCATGCATGAACAAACCAACTTGGAAACGACTGCTAGACAAAAGTTACAAAAAATAGGCAACCTACCTACCTACCTACATTACAATTTACCATTGCCTACCTACGTAATACCTACAAAAAGCTTAATTAATATTATACCAACATTAATAAGAGCTTAGTTAGAATAACAAAAAACAATTGGCAACTTTATTAACACTTTAATGCTTAGTCTATGGTAAGAGTTAGAAACTCCCTCCCCTAATCTACTACTGCTAGGTCTAATTACTGGTCTAAGTACCTAGTTACACCGGAAAGCGCCGAATGCCTATCTAGCAAGGAGTTTTTATTAAATCTAGTAAAGTCAGACCTTTCGTAAGTAGGAAATAAGCAAATATTTAAAATAGGAACTTGGCAAGGTTACCGGGAAGGAGACCAAACTGTTGGTAGAATAGAATATTCACACCACGTTTTGCCACTTCGTGATTGGAATCGAAATAGAAAGTGAAACTTTGAGAACGGCACTTTCTGACCATTGTCCGACGTTTATGTCTCGTGATTTTGAGATGACATGATACAAAAAATGCGCTCATGTCGTAATGTTAAGATGAATTTGTTTCGTGTCGCGACGTTTTGGTAAGGCTAAATCGTGAGAAGTAAATTACTTACGTTACGTAGTACCTACGTGCTAATTTAAGCTTACGAATGGCAAACGTGTCTATTCAACAAAACCTTTTTGGTTGCTTTGTTGTATCTAACTTTTTTTTCTGAAAGACGATTTTTGTCGATGCCTAGTAGCACAGAAATCTAAATTTTGGTTTATTATTTAGACTCCTGTGCATAGTAGTTTGTCAGGACTAAGAGAAAATTTACTATACAATTATAGGTAGCTTAACTTAAACTACTACGTTGTACCTGTAGGTTTAGGTACTACATAATTTACTTACTAACCTCTATAATACCTAATTTGCTGTTCGAACGGCACCGAAAAGAGTCACTGGGTCAACCAAATCCGAAAATTCAGTATATTTTTGATAATTAGCTAGGTACCTACTTCCCTTACAATACAATACAAAATTAGTTTATTGTACACCGAGATCATTACAAAAAAGACATTACATGTACAGCGGCAGCCTTGTCGCTTAGATTTGATCTCTTCCAGGCAACCACAGTACCTTGGTACCATTGTACGTAGGTACATACTGCAATGAGGTTCAAAATGCTAATATTTTAACTGGTTGCAGGTCATTTTACTTATTTATTTAAGTAGTTTTATGGAGTTAGAGTGTAGTAAACTTACGAGTTATACATACTAGGTAGGTACTTACAAAACACAACAAACACAATAATACCAAAAGTAGTGAGATAACCGTAGACACCCAGAAGGAAGGTAGTAATTATTTTGAAACAGGTTTAAAATGAAAGTGACACAAAGAAAAGTGAAAGTATTTTTTTTATCCTTTGATTATTGAATATGTCTAGATAGAGCGTCGCGTAGCGCTTCTAATCAATCAAAATGCTACGACTACATGGCAAGGCGAAGATTTGTCTTTGCGCTAACGCAATAATATTTCGAAATACACGTTATAAAGTGTTTGGTCTGGTAACTGGGTTTGAAGATTTAGACGCCAACTGTTGTACGCAATTTTTTTCGACGCTAAAAGCGTATACATTATATGTAGGTACCTACATTGACGTTAACAGTCTATCTAGAATTCTAGAATCTAGACGTATAACTAATCAAAGATTTTATCTTTTTGCTCTGAGTGACATGCGAAGATTCTACAAGGTCGGAGTGGGTAAGTATATTCCGAAACGGTTGAGAAACAACAATAATAATAAAAACTCCAACACTACTCCTAGTACAATAATTATGGCAACCCCAGCCACTGCCGCGTTTTTTTGAACGAAGAAAGAAGCGCGGTAAACCTATAAAAACATGTCAGCTCATAAACTGCGTGTTTCATACTATTAAAGCCGGATACTATTAAAATTTTCTTGTGAGAACTTTTTAGAATGCCAATAATTATGGAATTACACAACTTCCTATGATTGTCTCTTCTCTTAAATCTCGAAAATTATGTGAAACGAAAGTTTCCCAAAGATTAATTATTCCATTACTCAAAGCTCAAGAAAGTGCCTATACCATAAAATAAAGCTTATTCAAGGGAAAGTAGAATGTATCGAATATAAATAATAACATAGATAATAGTAGTCACCTGCAGGCTGCGGTCAAAGTTACCACAGATTAAAAAGTACAAGACGAAACTGACAAACAAACCTCATTGAGAAGGTACCTAACCTTTTTTAAGTAGTATCTTTTCATGTTTGGACATTTCGTTGCATTGTTATATTTTCAGTACACGTTTTAATGGATTTACCATAATGAAAACAGACGGCGATGTTTTACGTTATTTATCAGCAATAGGTATCATCGTTCATTTATATACCTACTTAGATTACTTCGTACAGCTTTCTTTCTCTTAGTCCCTCCCTATGCAACAAATAACTGTTATCATTAGATATCAGTTTCAGGTTTAGTTTGATCAATTTATAACTTTGAACTAGGTATAGATTTAATTAATCTTTTGAACTTTATTTACTTACCGCACAGCTAGGTACCTACTCTTCCTTGTTATGAAAATGATTGCATAATGCAGCGCATAAAGGTTTTTCATAGCATTCTCAAGTATTTCCAGTCTTCTCCCGTTTGTTGCCATAACAATCATGCACACATCGATATTCTTAGAAATGAGAATTTAAACAAGCAAAGAACAAGAGCCTTTTATGACGAGTGCAAAAACTTGCGAATTACCAATTCCACGGCTGACCGGCAGCGTTGCCTTGTGTAAGCATTGAGGACTCTATTGCCTTGTAATTAGGGCTTACACAATGTATCGGTCACGGTGCTTGCTGATTCTATACTCGGCTTCCGTGTGGACTCTCACTAGGAAGTGTTTGATGCCTTAGGGATCAAAACATATGGTTTGCGGAACTAGGTATACCTAGCTTATTATAAATGATTTATTAGGTACATATGTATGATAAATGTTTGTTTGTGTAAGTTTTTTTTTTTTAAATTCACACAGCATTATCTAGCCCCATGGTAAGCAGAGCTTGTGTTATGGGTACTAGATAATTGATACATATACATAATACAATATATTACATAGATAGATATTTTTATTATACATAGAAAACGACCAGAATACCCGGAAGAAATATCTGCAGATCGTACACACAATTGTTCCGAGGCGGGAATCGAACCCGCAACCTCCTGCGTCGCAGGCGGACCTTCGCCCACCGCGCCACATCGGTCGTCAAAAGTAACCACCTCTACTCTACGGGGCGGTGCAGGTTAGGTATAAATATTTTTAAACTGACGCGATCTGAACACATAATTATATGTATATATGTACAGTACTCCATCCCGTCCACGACAGTGTGTAAACCTGGCGAAACGTCGGAAAAAATAGGCAAATAAACGCGATAAATACCTGATGTATTAATACTTATAAATTAGGTTAGGTATGGTATATCTAAGACATTTAGTTCTTTTACGGATCGTTAATTCGTAATAGCATAGATGTAAGTAAAGTGTGGTATTTGTAATTTTTACTTTCATTTACCTATGCGTAATACTAGGCAATTAACTCGGTTTGTATTTGTAGGTATTCAAAATGGCGTCAAAATCAAGCACAATATTTATGGGGGTTTGTGGAGAGGCTTTAGAATGTTGTAAATATTACCTCAACGCCTTCTTCGTCATTGGTGGGAAATCGCTCGAAGTGGAAATATTAGGGGAGGCCTCAGCCCAGCAGTGGGACGGTATTTTTTCTACTGATTTCTACATGTAATAGCAACGTTCACGTGCAGCAATGCAGCCTCATTCGTAAGAGGGATATATAAAACCGAACATCCTCTACGAAATATACTTGATTGCATTGCAATAAAAGATATTTCGCCAATAGCAACCAGTTAGGTAGGTATTTTATTCTGTAAAATCCTTCAATGCCCATGACTGGACTGGCTCTTCAGTAGGTTCCTACCTACATGAGCTAGTCCTACCTTGATCACTTCCGGTCCAACTCCCAGAGAACGCGTGACCTAGGTCCACAGATTACATTCAATATCATCATCAGCCTATATTAGTCCACTGCTGGACATAGGCCTTCCCTAGTGAGCGCCATAGCACCCTGTCTTCAGCTTGCCGCATCCAGTATCGGCCATGATCAGATTAAATTATAACCTGACTAGCTGCGCCCCGCGGTTTCACACGCGTGGTGATAGATATTTTGGATAATATACAACATATCTTTATGAATTGTAGCCTATGTGTTATTCAGATATGTAAGCTATATTATTGTGAAGTTTTATTAAAATCAATCAGTAGTTTTTACGTCAAAGAGTAACGAACATCCATCCAATCCATACTTACAAACTTTGACGTATATAATATTAGTAGGATAAATACAAAATTATAGTACCTACTTTGTATAATTTAGTATGTAGTTATCAGTGTATCCGACGTTTCTATTGTTAACTGGCAGTTAATATATGTAGATTGGGATAAACGAGTCAATTAGATTTGAGATTTGCCTGATGCGATGTTTTGTAAACAAATTTAGGTTTTTATATCTTTAATTCTGTACTCCGAAGCGCACTACCAATTTAAAGGGGTTATTTTTTCTTAAAAATAAAAAAAAAACGCCTTTAAAAACATTTTAATTAATTTATCTTATCACCCACATTGGTGGATATTCCGACGGTATTGGAGTATATAAGATTTTATACAGTTTGATATTCTTGGTAGGTACAATCATCATCATCATCATCAGCCTATATCAGTCCACTGCTGGACATAGGCCTCCCCCAATGAGCGCCATAGCGCCCTGTCTTCAGCTTGCCGCATCCAGCATCTACCTGCAGTCTTTCGCAAGTCGTCATCCCACCTGGTCGGAGGGCGTCCTACACTACGTTTACAGAGTCGCGGTCTCCACTCAAGAACAAGTTTGCTTGGTGTGGCCGTCGGTTCTTCGCGAAATATGGCCGGCCCACTGCCACTTCAGCTTGCTAATTCTTTGAGCTATGTCTCAAAGAATTGGTAGGTACAAGATGAGTAATTTTTTTACAAGTTTACCATAGTTATGTGTTACTGTGTTAAATTTGAAAAAGCACAATTATAGGTTAGGTATGTATTGCGTACTCAGAATTCACACAGATGAACTGTTATGAAACAGAATCATTGAACTTAGTTCCTACTTAGTAACAAAAAGACACATTATTCTAGGTCAAGCACCTACATTATCTATAATGAATTTATTTTTAAGTTGTCTTTTAATAAAAATGTATTTTTTGCAGGACGAAAGATCAAACCGGTGATGATCCAAGAACGCAGGTTAAGTTATGCAAGCTACGCCACCATTTAGGCTTTTGACGACCGATGTGGTGCGGTGGGCGTCGCAGGCGTCCGCCTGCGACGCAGGAGGTCGCGGATTCGATTCCCGCCTCGGAACAAATGTGTGTACGATTTGCAGATATTTGTTTCGGGAGTTCTGGTCGTTTTCTATGTTTAATAAAAAAATATCTATCTATGTAATGTATTGTATTATGTATATCAGTTATCTAGTACCCATAACACAAGCTCTGCTTACCATGGGGCTAGTTAATGTTGTGTGAATTGTCCAGCATTATTTATTTATTTATTTATTTATAATGATTTCTGGCTTACTTTGTACCTACCTTACCTAGGCGCAATAAATAATTTTTTTGTGTAGTAGGTATTTGACCTATGAAACCAATATTTATCAATTCTGATTCTAAAAGTGGCAGACACACACACCTTTTTAAATTTATAAATTGTTCCTTTTTTCTTGTTTTTTTAACTATCTTGGTTATTAAAATAAATAAATAATGCTGGACAATTCACACAGCATTATCTAGCCCCATGGTAAGCAGAGCTTGTGTTATGGGTACTAGATAACTGATATACATAATACAATACATTACATAGATAGATATTTTTTATTATACATAGAAAACGACCAGAACACCCGGAACAATTATCTGCAGATCGTACACACAATTGTTCCGAGGCGGGAATAGAACCCGCGACCTCCTGCGTCGCAGGCGGACCTTCGCCCACCGCGCCACATCGGTCGTCAGTTATTAACACTAAAGTCACTTAAAACGGGATTTTTACCATGATTCGAATTTCATGGCCTTCAGTTATTCCCCCAAGTAACACAGGAAGCATTTTAACAAACGAATAATCAACTCTTGTAGAACTTAAGGTCCGCATAAACTGTTATAAAAGTTCACCGAGCATCTTGAAGCATTATATTGGCATTTTACAACCATGATGGTGTATAACGGTTGGATAATGGCATATTAAAATGCTTTTCTAAAGCCTTTAGTTTCAGTGCAGCAAACCACGACACAGCTGTACACCTTTCAGCTATTATTAGTGCATTTGGACTTACAATTGAATTTATAAGTAGTAAATAAATGCTTAATGATATTTAATAGCATAAACATGAACCATTATAATGCCACGTAAATCAGCTATACAGGTTTCAGTTATTTTTAGTGCCTTAGTGTTTACAATAGCATTTTTAAGTAGTGAGATAATGCCTAATGCTGCTAAACAGCATAAACAGGAATCAATGTAATGCTTGCCTTTTTAAAGATCAACTGAGTTCTGCTGTATGGCTAACAGCTCTTTAATCAAATACACGTGAATTGAAATTGAATTACATTGTAATGCATAAAGATAGATAGATAGAAAACAGTTTCTTATACCACACAAAACAGAAAACAATACAGGAATAAACCATAGAATATCAAAGAAACATGCAAGAATTATGATATCTCCGAATCCGATCAATGCACAACAAAACGATTCGTGCGAAGGCAGTATTAGCGATATTAAAGAAGGTTCCGTAGGTCACCAAAATCAAGTAGGATCTGTCAACATTCAAAATACACACAATACGGAATTGTGTTATGAAAAATCTTTTATTGCACTTAATGAGAATATTCAACAAAATCGTGTTTATTTACACTACCAGGCATGCCGAGGGTTAAGTATTTGTGTGTTTTCTGTGTTTTTTAGGTGGCCCCCACCCAAGCTACCGTTTTCCTCCCACAAAGAAGGTACAATAACCAGTTGGATTTTCATCTCTCTATCGTCTGTACAATTTTGTACCGCATTGCTCTAGTTGGTATAAAAAATTATAAAAATAAGATACAATTTTATAAAAAAGCATCACACATAAAAAAGATACCTAATTAATTAATCATATGATTTATGCAATCATAAGTCACATGGGCCAATACTTGGCAAACGGATTCAAGTTGTACAGAAATTCTGTAATGGGACCAACTGACCATTGGTTTTATTGTTTTGATCATGGATCCCCAAAATTATAATGACACAATTTCAGTCTACATCAAGTGCACCTACTGATATTGGTATACCGGTGAACCCATATAGAACTACTTTATAAAGAATGGCACTACAGTGGTTACTGAAAAGTCTTCTCTGTGGCCTCTGGCTTAATCATTGTTCACGTGTGAGTATTTATGCTGCTGGCGGCATTAATAAGCCTTTTTAAAGGCTCACTAGGCTGCCATAGACCGACACCATTTTGGAAATATTTTATAACCAAAAAGTATTATCATTCGGACCTATTTATAAAAGCTATAGCCTATATAGTAATGATATAACTTAATTTAGTAATCCCCAACCCATACTATTATGTTATTAAGCAAAATAAATTATTTACTAGGAATACACAATTATTTTCGTTATTTCACACATAACTTTATTTAACATTTTATATTAAAACCACAAAATATTGAAAGCGCGTGAAAATTTTCAATAAAACTTATATAGACATTTACAGTAAACTGCAATGCGCAGTAATATTTGAAGGCATGAAATAACAACAGAGTAAATTATAAATTTTGTTTTGATGAAAACAAGTATGGTGTCACTCATTAAGTTCGAACAAATATTGCGAGACAAAGTAGTTAAATTACCACGTTAATGTATTTTATATCATGTACGGCGGGTAATAATGATGTTTTTGCAATGATGTAGGGTTTATTTAAGTTCGAACTGTGCACACTTAAATAGCTTCTATCATTCTTTTGGTACATTCTAATGCTAGCCTAATGCTTTTGTAATGCAATTAAATTTTTCTTTATCAATAATAGTGCTAGTTTAATGCTGCTTGAATGCGATTGGCAATTTCATTGGCCGTTATAATGCTTCTTTAATGCGATTGGCAATTTCATTGGCCGTAATAATGCTTCTTTAATCCGACTGACAATTTAATTAATCACAATAATACTAATATAATGCAACTGTAATGCAATAAAGCAACTATTGTGAACCTATTTAGGATCAAAAGCCGTATAATTTGTGCCCAAATAAGCACTACAGTAGCCGTATAAACTTTTGTAATCCAACTATAGAACTATCTCAAAATGCGAAAACGATACAGAAATGCTGTAAATTGGCCGCTATACTGCTTTGCTGTGTTACTTGGGCCGTGATCAAGGCGCATGAACCTGTGCCGAAATATTGGTAAACTCAAAAATCTAATCATGGTAAATATTATCCCACCAAAAACATAAATGTAAAATAGGAGAGCCAAGTTCAATGCAAAAATTATGATTGGCTGTGGGCTTCGAGGCAAAAAGAATTGATATCTGAATGAGTGCCAAGTCAAATCTATGTATGTAGGTTAGATTTGACTTGGCCAGTTTTCATTACATCAGTCATTTTATAAAGTTATTCAACGTTTTAATTCTGATAAAAACTGACCAAGTCAAATCTAACCTACATACATAGATTTGACTTGGCACTCATTCAGATATCAATTCTTTTTGCCGCGAAGCCCACAGCCAATCATAATTTTTGCATTGAACTTGGCTCTCCTATTTTACATTTATGTTTTTGGTGGGATATCATTACTTTTTGTAAAGAAAACTAGGCAGGTATTGACTCGGCGTTTCCAAATATAATTCTACTTGACAATAGATGGCGACACTTTGTATCATGGGAAATAAACCTACGTAGGGCTCAGTAATAATATATTTTAATAATCAAATATACTGAAATTTGTTCAACTACACAACTGACCAATATAATTCTTTTTGGATTTTTCTGAATACCGCATCATATTTTAAAAGTTCTCGAACATTTCCATTGCGACTCGGCGTTTCCAAATATAATTCTACTTGAAAATAGATGGCGATACTTTGTATCATGGGAAATAAACATTTATAGGTACGTAGGGCTCAGTGTTAATATATTTTAATAATCATATGTACTGAAATTACTTCAACTTAAGTTCCTAAAGACTTTTTAGTCGCCAAAATTTTAATTTTTTAGTTTTTATAGTCATTTTTAAACAAGCCGCCATCTATAGTCAACCATTAACTTATAAAGAAAAACAGGGCCAGGGCCGTATTTAGAATCCAATTATTTTACTGAATGTCCCACGGCTATGTTGAAACATAGCATGTCTGGAATGCACCTATGGAATATTTTATAATAAATATTCTATATTGAAAGTACTTTCCCTCCGTGAGACAACTACTATAATAGTAGTTGTTTAGTAAATTTAATGAAATTGAAGCCCACCTATTATTGCAATTTTAAATTGTGTATGTTCTAGATTTCCATCTCAAGATAATGTAAGACAGCAATGGATCACAAAAATTAATAGACAAGACTAACTCCGACGAAATATACGAATATTTGTTCTTGCTGATAATACTGATAATCATATTATTCTTCTGATTAATTTAATAGCTGAAAAATATATAGGTATTCGTTTTAAGCATTTTGCAACCATAGAAAATGATAGGGCAACCAACCGACAACAATTAACCAAAACAGTTATTTTTGCTGGAAAATTAATTTTGTGAATAAAATAAGTCTTAGTACGTCCCCTACACTAGTGACATCTAGTGTGAGGTAGTAAAAATATGTAGTTACTTCGAAAACAGAATCTATTATTTGCCGGTCCCTAACAACTACACTGTATTCTATTGCGCAATCGGAGACGTTAGTACTATTGCTTATTCTATGCAATGCGGATTCTATTCGAATTTAAACCTTATTTCATTGACATAAGGTCGTCGTTGCTAACATCACTTATTTTTTTATTATTTTTTATTTTTTTATTTTTTCCTACGCTTACACACAATTACCGAGCTGGATTCCAAATTTCATCCTTCTAGGTCATCTGGAAGTAGGTTAGAATTAGGTACTATATGTATGTCAGTCAGTCAATGTGAATTTTTACGACTTTTCGACCTTCATATCTTTGTAACCGTTTGAGCTAGCTTCATGAAATTTGGGCTTCTACATGTCCTTATGGATATAATTAAACACACGTAGTTTTGTGTGTTTACGTTCAAGACGTTTTGAGTTATAGAAGGGTCAAAAGTGGCACCAAGTGGTTCGTGTAATGATACACTCGGCTCCTTTGCTTGAACTTGGCTTGGTCACGCTGCCGCGTGCCCTGATTTTGAAATCTGAAAACGCTGTCGGACATGTTGTGACGTCATAAGAAAATTTCATATCGGATCCTAAAAGTGAGAAATCGCAATAGAGTAAAACATTTTTACAATGATGAAAGTTAGCTAAATGTCGTCGATAGTTTGTTTACGACACGTATGGCGTCACAACAACACAGATAATATATTTTATAGACTAGGTAGGTAATATGGCTGACAGTGTTTTCGCCTACCAGAATACCTAATAAAACGTGTAGGTTTTCCAGTTCCTTAAAAAAATAATTGTATTTTTTTTTCCACTTTTCGAAAAATAATTGATAATTACATAGTTTACCGAATTCAAAAAAGAGTCAGATTAGATAGTCTTTAAAAACTATAATTATTAATTAATTATTATTTATTCAATTAATTCCCGACCTCTGTTCTATCAGCTTAGGATATAACAAGGGTTATTGATCTATCCAGCCTGAATGACAAGTACAGCATAACTGCATTCCTTTAGAAACTAGCTCTTGCTAATCATTAACTCAGAAAGTGGGAGATATTTACCCAAAGGCTTTCTAGAATTGCCGTTAAACGTTGTACAAACCTAACTATTACCTACCTACCTATTTGAATACCGAGGAGAAATCCAATATAACCACTATTTCAATTAAATGCGATTGGTTAGACACGATTTATACGTGTGACATTTACTTCAATTTTGCTTTCAGTCAGTTGAAAATCAAAAGGGATTAGAATCAGAAGGACAATATATTAGGTAGGTAGGTACTCTAGGTACGTAAGTAGATACCTTACCTACAGATAACAGTTTTAGCCATTGGAGACATAATAAAATTTTAAAAAGAAACGTAAGGCGACAGTGTCCAATTAGGGCTCTTGTCATGATCAGTGGCGTAGGTATCGTAGGGCTGGGCGGCGGTGCCCTGGAGCTCAAGGGGCCCTCTACTCTAATCTAAGCTTTGAATTTGGTCAGCCGGCTTCAAGCCTGCTCACAAGTGTTTTTTTAATGAACATCAACAATCACAGAATTCTCTATTTTTTTGTTATTGTTATTGGGTAGTTTGGTTGAGTACGTCCGTAGTACATTGTATTTGTATCAGCGATAAGTTCACGTGCTTGACGCCCTTGACGGTCGTGAGATCAATTCGACTAGTCCACCCGTCAACTTTTTTGCATCTATTCTAATGTATGATGTTCATTGCTACGTGGATACTGTAAATAGGGGCGGTGAGGGCCCGATTCCTTCTCTATGCACCGGGGCCCTTGTCCATAGCTACGCCATTGGTCATGATGCGAAGGTTGCCTCTGCTTAGCGCTAGGATTCGGTTGGTATACCGATTATCGAAGGCTTTTATCAGAGATTTTGAGTGATCCATGCCCGAGGAGTTAGGTAATAGTAGGTTATGTGTATGATGCAACTCAGACAGTGTTGTAAATGGAACTAAACCATTTATCGATGTAAGTTCCGTGGGAAAGCGACGTGCGAATCTAGATTTAAATCTGGGCTAAAAACTTGTGAACTCCCAATTTATAAGCCATTGTTAGCTGTTTGACCTAGATCAGCGGTCGGCAACACGCGGCCCGCGGGCCACATGCGGCCCGCGGACGTCGTACTTGCGGCCCGTGAATGTTTTGTAAATAAGTTATAAATATCAAAATAAAAACCCTAAGAACTTTAATGTCTATGAGGAGCTTTTACAGTTATGTATTTTGAAGAGAACGACTACAGGGGAAGATTTGTTTTGTAACTTAGAACAAGCGCTAGTATCAATGCAATTACCATGGGAAAAATTGGTAAGTGTAACAACTGACGGAGGCAGAAACATTAGTGGACAAAATAAGGGCTTGGTAGGTAGAATTAAAACAAACAAACTTTTTCAATTGTCAAGTATAGAAAAAATAAATATGGTTCTCGTCTCACAGATGAGCATTTGAAAGCCATTCTACGAATTGCAACTACAAATATGACAGCTATCATACAAGAAATAGCCTCCCAAATGCAACCTCAGACATCACACTGAAATTTGTATAAAATCAGTTACCTATTTAGATACTTTGTGGTTTTCATGTCTGAATGATTTACGGTGGTTTTT
The DNA here is from genome assembly GCA_943735965.1 of Eupithecia abbreviata. Taxonomy (NCBI): domain Eukaryota; kingdom Metazoa; phylum Arthropoda; class Insecta; order Lepidoptera; family Geometridae; genus Eupithecia; species Eupithecia abbreviata. The sequence continues at coordinate 2,573,185 of OX030995.1, forward strand.
TCTAGCTATAAAGCCCAAACATACGTATAAACATGACGTGAGTATTACGTGTACGAATTAAATTCCGTCTGTTTTAACAATTTTTAATAGCATTTATGTAATATGACCAATTATACCTAGGTATATTGCTTCTAGGGTTAATGTCACAAGTGCGGCCCGCTTTTATTTTATTTTGCCACCTTGTGGCCCTTGCTTGCCGACCGCTGACCTAGATAGTTGGTTTGGTTGAGCTACGACTAATTTTAGATTTGGTAAAGAGGGTGAACTAATATTTAGTGCTATTGATTAGCTAGTGAATGAATTAACACTCATTGCACTTAAAATAACATAATAACACCTTATATCTAAATATTACACAATAACAGTACCTACAATGGGCGGCCTTATCGCTTACAGCGATTTCTTCCAGAAAACCAGGGATGGAGAATTTTATTAATTAGCTAGTGTTTTTTTTTTTTTTTATGGAAATGCCAGATTTTTTTTGTAATCGTTGGTGGTACAGGTTCACGATTACGTTGGGTAAGATAAATACAACTCTTGGACTAATTGCTAAGTAAAATACCCGTTCACTGTGTTAAGGTAAAAATATTTAAAGTCTTTGAATATTTCCTTTATTTAGAAAGCCTCTTAAAATGAACTTGTTTTTGTTTTTAAGTTGTTAACAATTGAAGCATATTGAAGTACCTCACCTACCTACAAAGAAATGGTCATTATTTGGGCATAGCCAGGGCCTTGTTGTGTGTATGTTTTATAAAAATATGGTTTTGCTAAAAGAATTTCACCCATATGGGTTTTTTTTGAGTGAAGACCAGGACTCGGTAAACGTAGTGTAGGACGCCCTCCGACCAGGAGGGATGACGACCTGCGAAAGACTGCAGGTAGATGCTGGATGCGTCAAGCTGAAGACAGGGCGCTATGGCGCTCATTGGGGGAGGCCTATGTCCAGCCTATGGACTAATGATAGGCTGATGATTATGATGATGAGTACCTATGCAAGGTTGAGTTTATCCAGCGATCTAAAATAAGTCATATGTAAAATAAGTCAATACAGTAAATTACCCGACTCACAAACAATAAATGAATTAAAAATTATTAGTTTCTTGTGCTTATATTAGGCACAAATAATAATATATATAATACTAATTTTGGTTTAGGTCGGAAATGAAACAAATCTCGGAGCGAAACGTTTTTCAATAGCAAAACAAGAATTTGCGGGGCTTATCGAAGGACGAAGGTGATAAGAGTGCATTACCTACCTATAACATAGAGTTAACTCTATGACCTAGGTATTGCCATAGATACTTTACCACCTACGGATTACCCGGAGATATCTCTGGACCACGCGCCAAGCTTCTTGTATGGGGCGAGGTCCACAGATATTCTGACCGTATAAACTGCTTCCACGCTGCCACGACTTGGTAAACGTAATGTAGGACGCCCTCCGAACAGGTTGGATGACGACCTGCGTAAAACTGCAGGTAGATGCTGCATGCGGCAAGCTGAAGACAGGGCGCTATGGCGCTCATTGGGGGAGGCCTATGTCCAGCAGTGGGCTTCTATAGGCTGATGATGATGATAAACTGCTTATGTAAAGAAATTTAAAAGATTTTTTACTATAGAGACTGCTATAATAGTCTCGGCCTATTTTTGACTTGTTGCTGCGCGCGGCATAACACCCCTTGACATAAATGCGAAAAAAAGGCGCATATGAGGAGGAAGCCTGCGTCCAGCAGTGGACTAATAGGCTGTTGAGGATTATGCTTGTGGCCAAGGTTGTATGCACCAACATTATTTAAGTACCTAGGTATTACCAAAGGAAATAATAGGTAAGTAAGTACCTAAAATATTACAGGAAATGGTTATTCATTAAATATTTCAAATTAATTCAAATACATGAGTCATCTTCAAATAAAAACAAACCATTAGAATATCGGTTCCGAATAATATCAATGACTCAGTCATTGTACAGTGCAATACCAGCCGGGGCAGAATGACCCTTTAGAATGACCTCATCCAACCATCTTCAGGTTTTGTGTTAAATGTTCGTTTTTCATTAGACAGAACTTGAAAATGTTATTAATTTGTAGGTATATTGACGATTCCGATCTGGTTTCCATGATAAACTTAAGTAAATGTCATTCTACCTCAAATAATTAATCATCATCATCATCAGCCTATATTAGTCCACTGCTGAACATAGGCCTCCCCCAATGAGCGCCATAGCGCCCTGTCTTCAGCTAGACGCATCCAGCATCTACCTGCAGTCTTTAGCAGATCGTCATCCCACCTGGTCGGAGAGCGTCCTACACTACGTTTACCGAGTCGTGGTCTTCAGTCAAGAACACGTTTGCCCCAGCAACCGTAAGTTCTTCGCGAGATGTGGCCGGCCCACTGCCACTTCAGCTTGCTAATTCTCAGAGCTATGTCGATAACTTTGGTTCTCTGTGGATGTATTTGGTTCTGTCTGCCTCATATAATTATGTAAAAATAACTAACGGAAAAGCATGTCGAGTCTTAAAATGTATTTACTTTGTTACCTTACATAACACCAGTTTGTTTGCAAATAAAAAATCTTTGTCTCTATTGTTCATAGGAACTTTGTTTTGTTTTTTTTCCTAAAGAAAGGTAAACCTAACTACTTTTTAACTCTACAAGTGGCTAGATAATTTCATCTTTTAAACCGTACGATACGAAAAATAATATATTCTTTAGTACGAAAGAAGAAATCGAATAAGCTAATTTATACGATTTCTCTACTAAACCCATCTAAGTAATCGATACCTACCGACTAGTAGGGATCTCTCAACAGCTTAGTCCCGCAAGTGCGAGATCGCGAACCATTATTGCCAGTACAGATTGTCAGAAAATGGGTGAGAATGTTCTTTTGAATGGATATTTATTTGTCACAGTCTCAATTAAACCACTTTCTTTCTTATATTACTTGGAAAGTTGGAATAAATGATTATGTAGTATATATCTAAAGGATCTAAGATCATCATCATCATCAGCCTATAGCAGTCCACTGCTGGACATAGGCCTCCTCCAATGAGCGCCATAGCGCCCTGTCTTCAGCTTGCCGCATCCAGCATCTACCTGCAGTCTTTCGCAGGTCGTCATCCCACCTGGTCGGAGGTCGTCCTACACTACGTTTACCGAGTCGTGGTCTCCACTCAAGAACACGTTTGCCCCAGCGGCCTAAAATCTATCTATCTATATATTTTGCCTACGGCCTACCTTTTATCTTTAGAATTAGAAGCCCACCACAGCTAGTGCACCCTTTACTAAATCGCCGATAAAATGAAGGATTTATAGAGGATTTTTTAATTTTTGTTTTTGCATTGGTATTTTTATATATTGTATGTTTTAGCAGTACAAAATTTGCTAAAGAGAGAAATTTGCTACAATAATTATAATTCAACCTAATTTTAAACGGATTTTATCCGAACCTAACCTAGTCAAATTACGCTACTGTAGTAGAGTAATTTGACGCTACTACACCCCTGTAGTAATTTGACTCGGTTAGTTTTCTCGTAGATTATCCCCATAATCTACGAGAAAACGCATTTGAGCTCAGGAAGTTTTTTTTGCCGCAAATCCCGCAGATTTGCGGAATTCAATAACATTCAGGTAGGTTAGAAAGGCCCGTTTAATTGATCTAACTAAGGAAATAAAATAATAAAAATAATAATAAATAGAGTCATAAAAGCTGCTCTCAGTTTGCAGTCAGAGCCGGATTTCTAGGACAGTCTTGATACCTTTATCTTTTCACTTGATTTAATGACCCCTTCCATTTCTTGCTGTCCCAAGAAATATTTCTTTGATTCCATTGTTTTGGTTTTGACTTGCCATAGCAACGTTCGACTGCCAACTTCCTTCTTTAAAATGTCTTTGTTCTTTAGGTAGGGTTTATATTTTTTAGTTTAGTCAATTGTTCAATCGATCGATCTACATAGGTAAGTCTTTGCAAAAACGCCTTTGTCTAACAGAAAATAAGCCCCCATCCATTAACTGCAGTTTTGCACGGTGACATTCTTACTTTCAAATAGAAACTCGTGCGAAAGCCACTTACGTTCATAATTCAGGTCCAGCAAAATCCTTGAACCATTCAGAACACAAAATCACAACTTTCTTCGGTGGAATGTAATTTTGAACTATAGAACACCGGTTGTATCCGGTTTTGTAAAGCGTGCTGCCGAGGCGCGAGTGAAGCGTTGACTGACTTCTCGCTAAAAAAATATAAACTTTCACGCAGCGCAGCGGCACGCGAGGCCGAGTTTTCTTGGCTGGTCGGTGGTGAGGCAGGTAATGAAATGAATGACATAATTACTGGAGGAACTAAAGGCGATTAATTTTAAATTAACCTGAATCGGTAAATTTAACCGGAAACTATCGTGTTCTGGCGAAAAATTATGATTTCTGTTCCAACAATGAACCTCATGCATGACCAACCACCGTCCACCATTATACACCACCTTACGTATGATGTGTATTATATGGCTCTCATTGGGGGAGGCCTATGTCCAGCAGTGGACTATCATAGGCTGATGATGATGATGATGATATGATATGTGGTATGGTTGTCTAGTACCTACCTATACCTATTGTTATGAGTTCTTATTAATCATGAAATATGTATTTTTATTATTCCGTATATATACATTTGGGAGGAACACTTCACCCATCTTTAAAATAGTCTTTAGTCTGTAAATGGGAACCTCAAGTTATTCCATATATTTCTGAACTCTTTCCCTATAAAAATATTAGAGTATAAGTGTTCCCTATAAAAATATTAATATTTTTATAGGGAACACTCTTCAATTTCATGTTGTATTCATTCATCGAATGTCAATCTACTACACACGAGACCACGAGTCAGCTCTTGAGAAGCCTGTAAGTCTCTGTGAGCATATGACTTAAGCAAACCCTTTCTCAATGTAGAAACCGGAAAAAGGAACTCTACTACACTACCTATACGTAAGTATTTTTGTAATGTACTGTAAATCGTCTATTCCCACTAGTTTAGTTGACTGAACTAGTGAGATTTCTTTTATCGTTTGTTCAATTGAACTCTACATATTTTGACTTACATCCCCTCTCCCCTACAATCAATATATTTCTTTCCGGCCCTGGTAGGGGCACATAGAGGGGCCTCGAGGCTTGGCCTCATTACCCCGGCGCACAGTGGATCGAAAATGCACTCCCCATAGACATATGATAAATATGATATATTTTGGGCTCCTAATAAGGTTCTGTGTTGGTTTCCACCCAGAAAAAGCATAATTACAAAAAAAAACCTATGTCTATGGGGAGGACATTTTCGATCCACTGGGCGTCAACTCGAGGGGTGACGACGACCCCTCGGTCCCTGGGTTAGTGGGAATTTCTTTTTTTTCCCCTTCTCATCTCTCGTTTTTTTGGCTGCATTTGTTTATTGTTTTTTTTAATAAACCCAAAGACTCAATGGTGGTTCCGCAGGGATCAGGTTCCGCGGAAGGGGTCGCCATGGGTGGTCGTCTTCCTGGGGCCGGGGCTGGGGCGGCGCGATTTTGTGGAGGTGCTCGTGGTGTCTATACATAACATAGATAGATATTTTTTATTATACATAGAAAACAACCAGAACACCCGGAACAAATATCTGCAGATCGTACACTCGTCATATCGTAATTGTTCCGAGGCGGGAATCGAACCCGCAACCTCCTGCGTCGCAGGCCCACTTTCGCCCACCGCGCCACATCGGTAGTCTATGGTCCGTACAAATTGAATTTTATAGGATTATTGGAAATTATATTATCTAATAATAAAACTCATTATAGAATTTTAACAGAATGTTATAATGATGAAAATGATATTGTATTTTGATGAATAAATACATATATACAATTACAGAACTACCAATTAATAATAATAAATAAAATTATTTATTTCAGACCATAGAAAAGTAGATCAGATCTTATTTAACTTATTCTACGGTCCATAGTAATATATACCTTACAACTAGCTTAGGTACATAAAATATAAAGAAAATACTAAATTAATAACACGCTTACTGTGATAATATGGGAACCCTAATCCTGGGATTGTCTTGGAGCCAATAAGTTATAATTAAGAAGAGGATTTCATAGTTTTATGAAATATTGAATACCTACAATAATAATCTTAAGTTTTACGTTAAATTTAAACATAATAGCTAGTCAATAATAAAAAAATCAGTCGACTGTTTTTAACCAAACTTGTAATAGGTAAAAAATGTATAAAATATAATCCAAGTTCACCACTATCGAATAGAAAAAAGTGGATTGGATTTAACTCTAAGTAGGTATAATACTAATAACAATTTAATTATCATCATCAGCCTATAGTAATCTACTGACGGAACTCCCCTTATGAGCGCCATAGCGCCCTGTCTTCAGCTTGCCGCTTCCAGCATCTGCCTGCAGTCCTTCGCAGGTCGTCATCCCACCTGGCCGGTGGGACCGCGACTCTGCAAACGTAGTGTAGGACGCTACACTACGTTTGCCGAGTCGCGGTCTCCACTTAAGAACACGTTTACCCCAAGGAATAAAACGAATTAAAATATTATATAAATAATGTACACAGTTTAAATAATATATATTATTCTTATGATCTGGGCTCATAAGAATTATTTATCGCTTGCATTAAAAGGGAAATGTTTATCACACACATTTCTTCTATTTTGAGTGAGTTCTCATGTGTCTCACTAAAACACTTTTTTGATAAAATTGTTTATCACATACATTGCAGGCAAATGGCTTCACTCCTGTATGAGTTCTCATGTGTGTAATTAAATGAGGGTTTCGATTAAATTGTTTATGACATACATTGCAGGCAAAAGGCTTCTCTCCTGTGTGAGTCCTCATATGTTTCCCTAAATCCCCTTTTTGATAAAATCGTTTATCACATACATTACACGCAAATGGTTTCTCTCCTGTGTGAATTTTCATGTGTTTGGCTAGATAGCCTTTGTGATAAAATTGTTTATCACATACACTGCACGCAAATGGTTTCTCTCCTGTGTGAATTCTCATGTGTACAGCTAGACCACATTTATGGTTAAATTGTTTATCACATACATTGCAGTCAAACGGCTTCACTCCTGTGTGAGTTCTCATATGTGTAATTAAATGAGGATTTCGTTTAAATTGTTTATCACATACATTGCAGGCATATGGCGTCTCACCTGTATGTGATCTTGTATGTCTCACTAAATCACCTTTTTGATGAAATCGTTTATCACATACATTGCAGGCAAATGGTTTATCTCCTTTGTGAATTCTCATGTGTTTACCTAGATCACCGTTGTGATTAAATCGTTTATCACATACAGTGCAGGCATATGGTTTCTCTCCCGTGTGGATTCTCGTGTGTCTGTATATATCACGTTTTTGTTGAAATCGTTTATCACATACATTACAGGCATATGGCTTTTCGCCTGTATGACTTCTCATGTGATCATTTAAATGACATTTTCGATTAAATCCTTTGTCACATTGATTGCACGCAAATCGCTTCTCTCCTGTGTGATTTCTCATATGGCTCACTAAATCAGATTTCCTATTATATTGTTTATCACATAAATTGCAGGAAATTTCTTGCTGGCCTGTGTGAATTCTCATGTGTTTGACAAGATTACCATTGATCTGAAAACGTTTATCACATACATTGCAGGCAAATGGTTTCTCTCCAGTGTGAGTTTTAATGTGTTTGACAAGACCACCTTTGTGCTGAAATCGTTTTTCACATACATTGCAGACAAATGGCTTCTCTGGTGAGTGAATTCTCATGTGTTTGACAAGATTACCTCTCAGCTGATATTGTTTATCACAAACATTGCAGATAAATCGCTTCACTCCTGTGTGAATTCTCTTGTGTGAAATGAGTTTGCTTTTTACATAAAATAATTTATTGCAATTATTGCAACTATATGGCATTTTTGAGTCATCTGGTTTGGTTTCCTCAACCTTACTGTTATAAGGAAGTTTTTCTACATCATTACCTTGATTACTATTATCTTCTAATTTTATTTCACTCTTAAAATCTTTAGGGACCTCAACTTGTACCAATGTATTCGGTTCTGTTGTTACCTCTTCTTTTATATAAACACTAGTTAATGGTTCCTCTTTAATAGTTAACCAACAGCCTGGACTTTTATCTGCAGGGACAAACTCAATGTCTACCAATGTATCTTGTTCTGTGGTCATCTCTTGTTTTATATGAATATCAGGAACCCCACAACCTGGGCTTTTAGGAACATACTCAAGTTCCATCAATGTGTCCTGTTTTGAAGTTACCTCTGCTTTTATGTCAAAACTAGGCATAGGTTCAACTTTGACGGTTACCTGAGAACCTGCATTGGTTGTATTGCCATCAATGGCATTGGACTGCATAGTGCTTACAGGCAAGTGTTGTTTTGTCGCTGGGTTGACCAGAGCAATATGTTCATGTGTTACCTGAAATTAACAATATTTTGTGTGTAATGTTACCTGAAATTAAAAGTATTTGAATAAATAAGTAATATTACGAAATAAAATTATATACAGCAACTATTCAAATTATATAATGAAGTTTCAATTAACAAAAAATAAAAGATATATTGATGTACTTACATAATAATAAAATGCTATAAGAAATAACCCTTTTTATAACATTTTTGTCAATCATATTTTAGTCTGGGAATTGCAGATATTGTTACCCAATATATGCTTATGTTCAGCATTAGGACAGAGTACAAATGTATTGAGATATACTTTCAATCATAGCAGGTATGTAAAGCACCTAAAACATAAGGAATTTGTTGGTACCTCAAAACCTGATGTCAATCCTCAAAATCAGAAAGATGTCTGAAGATCTCTTCGGATTTGTAAGCCAGCTAGTAGGTGTAGCATCTCAGCAGCTTCCAGTAACAATAACGGACATGGCTCTCAGCCTTGCATCCTCAGAGTTGAACTGTAATTATTGTTTCAAAATATTTTAGTTAGATCTAGGGAAAGAAACTGCATGAAAGTATGAAATTGTTTGTGAAATAAATAAATGAAATGAAGAAACTGGCATGCCTATCTGTAACCTATCTTATAAGTTTGTTTTCATCATTGTCATCAGCATATTTTAGGCCACTGCTGGACACAGGCCTCCTCAAACGAGAATGCCCTGTCTTCTTTTATTTCTTTGCGGCATCCAGTATCTGCCTCTCTTCTGACAAACAAGAACTATTTGTGAAGCTCTACCCAAACGGATATAAGTAATATAACTGATTATAATAACAATCAACACAATAGGTAGGTATATTGTTATAAAAGTGTTCTTATCTACAATAAGTATTTTATTTTAGTAATCTTTTACATAAGTTAATAATTTAACTTGCAAAACACATTGTTCAGTCTAATGTGCAACCTAAAAATTTCACTTTGTTGCCCTGACAATTGATTCTTTTACTTGAGTAGGATAATATTGTACTGTTGTTATTGGCATTTTAAATTACATGGCATAGGTGATTGTGACTGTGAGGCATGAGTTGTTTAAAGCAGTGGTCCTCAAACCACTGCTTTAAACAAGCGACTACCATATATCTTTGCGTTTCAACTCCATTATCTCTTATCCCATGGGCAACATGGGCATTGTTGGCCAACAGTGCCAATTCTATTATATAATATATAGGCATATCATCACTGCATTGTATAAAAAAATGCCACTTCCCACTGTCTGTTTGTCCCTATGTATGCTTAGATCTTCAAAACTACGAAGCGGATTTTGATGCGGTTTATTATAATAGATAGAGAGATTCAAGAGGGACGAAGGATTAAGTATTATTTGACACATAGATTTCATCACGAGCGAAGCCGCGGGGCTCAGCTAGTATCCTTCATATTCACCTTTGTATTTTTCAAAGGAATAACTAGTATTGTTTCGCCAGCCAGGCAACTACACACGGAGCAAAGAGAATATAAAGACACGGAGTACCTACTACTACGACCTATATGAAGAATACTAGCTGCTTCAGTACAGTAGGTACACAAACCTAACAAAATATCTTGCGTAGTTATTGTTTTCTCTTTTTAAAATGACGGAGCCACACTTTTCTTCAATTCAAAAGACTGCCCCATTTTAGGAAGATAGACATGCATCAAAAAAGATGAAGAAATGTTGTCCACCCACAAACAATGAAACAAACAAACTGGTTCTGCTGTGCTGAGGATCCGTCCGAGTCCGGCCGCCGCCACCACAAACAAAACATTTCAATTATTATTATGACTATTTACCCGTAGGTTTATGCCGGGCATTTACAGGGCAAATTGAGTAAATGCCCGATAAATGTCTTTTTATGCCTTTTAAATGTCCAATCACAGGTCAGAAACTATAATTATGTTATCAATATGTTATTGCTTTTATAACTTACATAAAAATGTTTTTTTTGTGTAGACTGAGGAAAGGTAAGTAGGACGTAACTATTTTTATACAACTATACTAGATAAAGTAAATAAAAGTGAGTTTTCGTTTGTCTGTATTTGTTTGTGCTATCCAATGAGATTTTACAAATAGAGACGTCATACTCATTTTAAAGAAATAAAAACATGGCCTATATTTTATTATTATACCTACCTACCACATGGAACTTTGTCTATCTGACAGCCTATGCTATGACGTCAGATCGGCTATCAGTTAGAGGGAACTGGGCTAAAATGGGTACCTAGCAGGCTGCATGAAGAAAATATTCTAGGTACCCATTTTAGCCCAGTTCCCTCTAACTGTGTGTAAAAAAGTTTATTTACAAATTATAATATTAAGTAAGATATCAATTTTTATATCTACTTTTGGTAGGTTTATAGCACCTTCAAAGAAGCTTAGTTATTTATTCCGTTTTTGTCTTTTGTAGATTTCTTTGCAATTGAGAATAATTCTATGTACGTAATGTAAGTACATCTCACACCTGCGATTCGCTGATGACAGTCTTAATGGCGGAGTCGCTTGAGGAACTGAACCAGATGCTGGACGGCCTAGCTTTAGCCTCCCGATGTATCGGTCTTGGCAGGAATTTGGATAAAACCAAAGTCATGATCAATGGTCACATTGATCCAAGGCCGGTGGTAGTACCCTTCTCGACACTGTTTCCGAGTACACTTACCTTGGGCAAATTCTGCAGTTGGGTAAAAACAATTTCGAGAAGGAGGTCAAGAAAAGGATCCAGCTAGGCTGGGCAGCATTTGGGAAACTACGTCAAGTTTTCTCGTCATCCATACCGCAATGCTTGAAAACGAAAGTTTCCAACCAGTGCGTCCTACCCGTTATGACCTACGGAGCTGAGACGTGGACTTTCACGATAGGGCTGATCCACCAGTCCAAAGTCGCTCAGCGAGCTATGGAAAGAGCTATGCTCAGAGTTTCTCTGAAAGATAAGATTCGTAACGAATACATCCGACAGAGAACCAAAGTTATCGACATGGCTCTAAGAATTAACAAGCTGAAGTGGCAGTGGGCCGGCCATGTTTCCGGGCGTTTTATCGAAATATGAACATAACAAGAATACTAAAAAACAAATAATATATAGGTACCAATTACAAATACCAAACTAAATAATATATTACTTACTTAAATACATAAATAAATAAATAGTACCAATATTCACTATTTTGGCTGGAAAAATCCTGGAAGTGAGCTTTAAAAACTGGCAAGGACAGTTTTTCTAATGGATTCTGGTAGTGCATTCCACAACCTTATGGCCTGTATGGAGAAGGATTTATCATACTGATTTGTGTGATGGGATACCTAGGTATTCAAAACCGGAGGACACGGGAAGGATGAGAATTGTGGAGAAATTCAAAATACTCCTTTAAATAGAAGGGAGTGACAGGGTTAAATAGAATGTTATGAAGAAGAGAAAAGATAATATATTGCCTGGAGACAATAATCTTTGTAAAGTTCTGTGAAATAATCAAAGTCTGCCTTAATATCTTGAGTGTATATTATAAACAACTTTCTATCATTCAACTTGTATCATTTAAACCATTTGACACATAGATTTTCACGAGATTTTGGTTTGTTGTATTTGTCTCCGTCCCAAATAATTATTTTTAATCTTATTTTGTAAGTCTATGGAAATAAATGAAATTTTAATTTTAATAGAATAACTAATAAAAATATTGGAAAATTGACGAAAAATAACATCAAAGAAAAACATTTTTGCAAACAAACTGTAACCATCAAACATTCTCTGTAACGCGGACGAAGTCGCCGGGTCACCTAGTTGTTTATAAAGTATATTTTGAATTTCTCATAGGTAAGTGTAATTAAATGATGGTTTTGATTATATGTTTAACTACATATATACATATTAGGCTTCACTCCTGTATGAGTTCCTATTTGTTTTCATAAATTACCTTTTTGATGAAATCGTTTATCACATACATTTTAGGCAAACGGCTGCACTCCAGTGTGAGTTCTCATATTATGTGAAATTAAATGAGCGTTTTGTTGAAATGTTTTATCACATACATTGCAGGCATATGGCTTCTCTCCTGTGTGTGATCTCGTATGTCTCACTAAATCACCTTTTTGATTAAATCGTTTATCACATACATTGCAGGCAAATGGTTTCTCTCCTGTGTGAATTTTCATGTGTTTGGCTAGATAGCCTTTCTGATAAAAATGTTTATCACATACACTGCACGCAAATGTTTTCACTCCTGTGTGAATTATCATGTGTGCAGCTAGATAACATTTTCGGTTAAATTGTTTATCACATACATTGCAGGCAAATGATTTCTCTCCAGTATGAATTTTCATGTGTTTGGCTAGATAGCCTTTCTGATAAAAATGTTTATCACATACACTGCACGCAAATGTTTTCATTCCTGTGTGAATTCTCATGTGTGCAGCTAGATAACATTTTCGGTTAAATTGTTTATCACATACATTGCAGGCAAATGGTTTCTCTCCTGTATGAATTTTCATGTGTTTCCCTAGATCACCGCTGCGATTAAATCGTTTATTACATACAGTGCAGGCAAATGGCTTCTCTCCAGTGTGGATTTTCATGTGTCTATTTAAATCACGTTTTTGTAGAAAACGTTTATCACATTCATTGCAGGCAAATGGCTTCTCTTCTGTATGACTTCTAATGTGATCATTTAAATGACCTATGTAATGAAATCTTCTGTCACATAGATTGCACACAAATTTCTTTGCTCCAGTGTGATTTCTCATATGGCTCACTAAATCAGATTTTCTATTATATTGTATATCACAAAACATGCACGAAAATGTTCTGTGAATTTTCATGTGTTTGACAAGATTACCAATGAGCTGAAATCGTTTATTACATACATTGCAGGCAAATGGATTCTCTCCAGTGTGAATTTTAATGTGTGATTTGAGTCTGCTTTTTAAGGAAAATGATTTGTTGCAACTAAATGGCATTTTTGAGTCATCTGGTTTTGGTTCCTCCACTTTATTGTCGTAAGGAAGTTTTTCTACATCATAACCTTGATTACTATTATCTTCTAATTTTATTTCACTTCTCTCACAATCTTTAGGGACCTCAACTTGTACCAATGTATCCGGTTCTGTTGTTACCTCGTCTTTTATATAAACACTGGTTACTGGCTCCTCTTTAATGGTTATCTGACAATTTGGACAACTACAATCTGTAGGGTCAAACTCAAATTCTTCTAATGTATTCTGTTCTGTGGTCACCTCTTGTTTTATATGAATACCAGGAACCCCACAACCAGGGTTCTTAGGAACATACCCAAATTCTATCAATTTGTCCTGTTTTGTAGTCACCTCTACTTTTATGTCAACACTAGGCATAGGTTCAACTTTGACGGTTACCTGAGAACCTGCATTGGTTGTATCAATGGTATTGGACTGCATAGTGCTTACAGGCAAGTGTTTTTTGTCACTAGGTTGACTGGAACAATATGTTCATGAGATACCTACCTGAAATTAACAATATAATATTTTAATAAAGAAGTAATATTACGAAATAAAATTATATACAGCAACTATTCAAATGATATAATGAAGTTTCAATTACCAAAAAATAATAGATATATTGATATACATAATAATATAATGCTATAAGAAATAACCCTTTTTGTAACATTTTTGTCAATCATATTTGATTCTGGGAATTGCAGATATTGGTACCCAATATATACTTATGTTCAGCATTAGGACAGAGTACAAATGTATTAAGATATACTTTCAATCATAGCAGGGATGTAAAGCACCTAAAACATAAGCAATTTTATGGTACCTCAAGACTCCTATCAGAAAGATGTCTGAAGATCTATTCGGATTTGTGAGCCAGCTGGTAGGTGTGGCATCTCAGCAGTTTCCGGTTACAATAACAGCACATGACTCTCAGCCTTGCATCTTCAGAGTTGAACTGAAATTGTAGTTAGATATAGGGAAAGAAACTGCATGAAAGTATGAAGAAACTGGCATGCCTATCTGTAACCTAACTTATAAGTTTGTTTTCATCATTGTCATCAGCATATTTTAGGCCACTGCTGGACACAGGCCTCCTCAAACGAGCGCCATAGCGCCCTGTCTTTTTCTTTTTTGTTCTTTGCGGCATCCTGTATCTGCCTCTCTTCTGACAAACAAGAATACCTAATCGTGAAGCTCTACCCAAACGGATATAATATAACTGATTATAATAACAATCAACACAATAGGTAGGTATATTGTTATAAAAGTGTTCTTATCTACAATATTTAATTTTAGTAATCTTTTACATAAGTTAATAATTTAACTTGCAAAACACAATGTTCAGTCTAATGTGCAACCTAAAAATTTCACTTTTTTGCCCTGACAATAGATTCTTTTATTTGAGTAGGATAATATTGTACTGTTGTTATTGGCATTTTAAATTACATGGCAAAGGTGATTTATCCTCAAACCACTGCTTTAAACAAACGACTACCATATCTCTTTGCGTTTTAACTGTTTCAACTCCATTATCTTCTCTCTCTCTCTTCTCTTATCCCAACATGGGCATAGTTGGCCAACAGTGCCAATTCTATTATATAAATATAGGCATATCATCACTGCATTGTATAAAAAAATGTCACTTCCCACTGTCTGTTTGTCCCTATGTATGCTTAGATCTTCAAAACTACGCAGCGGATTTTGATGCGGTTTATTATAATAGATAGAGATTCAAGAGGAAGGTTTAAGTATAAACCATTTGACACATAGATTTCATCACCAGCGAAGCCGCGGGGCTCAGCTAGTATCCTTCATATTCACCCACGGAGACATAGAATCATGTATTGTATTTTTCAAAGGAATGGAGTGTCGTTTCGCCAGCCTGGCAACTACACACGGAGCAAAGAGAATATTAAGACACGGAGGACCTACTACGACCTATATGAAGGATACTAGCTGCTTCGCAGTACAGTAGGTATACACACCTAATAAAATACCTATCTTTTGTAGTTATTGTATTCTCTTTTTAAAATGACGGAGCCACAGTTTTCTTCAGTTCAAAGAAGACTGCCCCATTTGATCACTTTAGGAAGATAGTCTTTGGAAGACACTCACCCTTTCTATCTTTTTTGATGCACACAAACAAAACAACTGGTTCTGAAGATCTGACTCTGAGGCCGCCAGCTACCATAAACAAAACAATTCAATTATTATGACTATTTACCCGTCATGTTTTTTTTCTGAAATCTATTTGTCAAGTTGTTAAAATGAACGCCGAGGTGGGCGCAGCGCGGCGGGGCGGGGCGGCGTGGCGGCGGAGCGGCGGCGGCGGCGGCGCGGCGTGGCATGCATGTAGTGTCCCAAAATTGCAAAGCAAAATTATTTGCACTGCACGATACGTCATGTCATGAATGATGGACGACGATGACGGGTCACATACGTCCCATAAATCCCGAGCTGGCTTTAAACCGCTTAATCCGCTGTACATTCAGAAACCTATAAACCCCGATGAAAACTGGGGTTTTAGGAATACAAAAAATAATAAAGATATATTTTTTGGACCAGGTACCAACAACACCAAAATAACAAGGTTCTAAGCTGGGACGAGCAAGTTTTACTCTGGTTCTAAGATATAAGGTATATAATAATTTATTTTGAAATGGACTTATTATTGGTAGATTTTGGAAATTATAGCCCGGCCACACGCTCCCCCTCCATCTTGCTTTCTACGTGCAAACTGGACGGAGCAAGGACTGAACTGTCGATTCGGAGCGGTTATAAACTTATTATGATAATGTTTGTATAATCTCTATTATCAGTTTCACCATGTCGCGAACAGAATATATTTTGATTAAGAGAGATTTTATTTTATTGTTTGCTGATAAAAAAGCAACATACAAATAAGCGACGCTGGAAAACACTTTGCCGAACTGAAGGCTTGAATGACTGGCCACACGCTCAAGTAAGCACATGCAAACAAAATTTGTGCAGTTCAATCTTTTGTGTGTAATATAGTGGACGTAATCTTGTACAAAAAAATCCTTAGTTAGTTAAGTATTACTATCATTATTTTTTAAACTGAACAAACATTTAATAAATAAAAATAAATAAATAATATTGGACAATCCACACAGCATTATCTAGCCCCATGGTAAGCAAAGCTTGTGTTATGGGTACGAGATAACTGATATACATAATACAATACATTACATAGATAGATTTTTTTTATTATACATAGAAAACGATCAGAACACCCGGAACAAATATCTGCAGATCGTACACACAATTGTTCCGAGGCGGGAATCGAACCCGCAACCTCCTGCGTCGCAGGCGGACCATCGCCCACCGCGTCACATCGGTCGTCAAATTCCGATTTACCTTCGCGTAATTTAATAAATATAGCGCGCTATAGCCCCTGTGCCCTGTATCAATCTTAGGTAAGCTGGATGTACCTACTACCGTTAGCGCCATCAGGTAGGAAGTAGCGGAACTAATCGTAGAGAAATCGCCTGGAATCTCAGAAAGAGAAATCAAGTCAGGGTATAATCCACGCTTGGAACATTTCACGCTTGTATTGAAAAAGGTTCTCAAGTGTGCATCTTGCGGGAAAATAAGAAATGGGTACGACCCCATTACGAATAAATAATAAGTCAGGAAATCTAATTCAGATCAAATTAACACAAATGTAGTAATAAGTAGGTACTTTAAACCTAAACGACGACGTATGATTCAAACTACCAATCACGACACAGGTTACAAACAGACATGCTTGGTGATTGGTTTAAATTCAGAACGAAAGCAGGGATTGGTTCGCGCGCGCTGCAACGGTTGCTATGACAACTTAGTTGTCATAGCAACCAATCCCAGCTTCGCGCATGGCGGCGTGGACGGTGTATGCAATAACAGGACTGGATCAATTTAATAATAAAACGATATTATTGTACGCTATGTTTTGGTATATTTTTTTATATTGGTACTTAATACTTTTACAATTTGATGTACTCTATGTCCCGCGAAATACAATTAATTTATTAAGTTTTTGTCTAGAAGAAATTAAAAGAAAATCTTTATTTGCAATGTAGTGACGACGGATTCTAAAATATTCAAGGAAAAACACTGTGTTGATATTACTGACAGATTACTCGCTCGAGTAAGTGATTTTCCGTTATCATTTATTTTTAATATTTGTCTAAGCATATACATATCAGGCTTCACTCCTGTGCGAGTTCCTATTTGTTTTCATAAATTACCTTTTTGATGAAATCGTTTATCACATACATCGCAGGCAAATGGTTTACCTCCTGTGTGAATTTTCATGTGTTTGGCTAGGTAGCCTTTTTGATAAAAATGTTTATCACATACACTGCACGCAAATGTTTTCTCTCCTGTGTGAATTCTCATGTGTACAGCTAGATCACATTTATGGTTAAATTGTTTATCACATATAATTTAGGCAAACGGCTGCACTCCAGTGTGAGTTCTCATAGTATGTGAAATTAACTGAGCGTTTCGTTTATATTGTTTATCACATACATTGCAGGCATATGGCTTCTCTCCTGTGTGTGATCTCATATGTCTCACTAAAGTATCTTTTCGATTAAATCGTTTATCACATACATTGCAGGCAAATGGTTTGTCTCCTGTGTGAATTTTCATGTGTTTCCCTAGATCACCGCTACCATTAAATCGTTTATTACATAAAGTGCAGGCAAATGGCTTTTCTCCAGTGTGGATTCTCATGTGTCTATTTAAATCACGTTTTTGATGAAATCGTTTATCACATTCACTGCAGGCAAATGGCTTCTCGCCTGTATGACTTCTCATGTGATAATTTAAATGACTTATGTAAATAAATCTTCTGTCACATAGATTGCACGCAAATTTCTTTGTTCCAGTGCGATTTCTCTTATGGCTCACTAAATCAGATTTTCTATTATATTGTGTATTAGAAAATTTTCTGTGAATTCTCATGTGTTTGACAAGATTACCAATGACCTGAAATTGTTTATCACATACATTGCAGGCATATGGATTCTCTTCAGTGTGAATTTTAATGTGTGATTTGAGTCTGCTTTTTAAGGAAAATGATTTGTTGCAACTAAATGGCATTTTTGAGTCATCTGGTTTTGGTTCCTCCACCTTATTGTCGTAAGGAAGTTTTTCTACATCATAACCTTGATTACTATTATCTTCTAATTTTATTTCACTTCCCTTACAATCTTTAGGGATCTCAGCTTGTACCAATGTATCCGGTTCTGTTGTGACCTCTTCTTTTATATAAACTCTAGTTAATGGTTCCTCTTTAATGGTTATCTGACAATCTGGACAACTACAATCTGTAGGGTCAAACTCAAATTCTTCTAATGTATTCTGTTCTGTGGTCACCTCTTGTTTTATATGAATACCAGGAACCCCACAACCTGGGCTCTTAGGAACATACCCAAATTCTATCAATTTGTCCTGTTTTTTGTCTGGCATAGGTTCAACTTTGACGGTTACCTGAGAACCTGCATTGGTTGTATTGCCATCAATGGTATTGGACTGCATGGTGCTTACAGGCAAGTGTTTTTTGTCACTAGGTTGACTGGAGCAATATGTTCATGAGATACCTGAAATTAACAATATAATATTTTACTTTATTAAAATATTATATTGTTAATTTCAGGCAAGTAATATTACAAAATAAAATTATATACAGCAACTATTCAAATGATATAATGAAGTTTCAATTAACAAAAAATAATAGATATATTGATGTACATAATAATATAATGCTATAAGAAATAACCCTTTTTGTAACATTTTTGTCAATCATATTTGAAGGGTACAGGGGAAAAAGGGTATTTATCAAATGTGATTCATTGTGAGAAAAAAGAAAAAACTGTATTTACTTTGTATCCTTATTTAATAAACTATTTAATATGCTCTTAAAACTATGTTTCATAGCTTAAATTATAATTAGGTTTTCTACTCTTTATTATTTCTTATTATTTTTAGTATTTATGTATTTTAGTTCTAACTTAATTTAATTGTAATATTCCAGGTATGTGTAATAAAAATATTATAAATAACCTGCTATTTAAAAGCTAATATTTATATTAGCTAAATAAATTAACAAGGAAAAAAGATCATAGTCACTGACCTTGATCCTTTTAACATGTTCACATACCTACAATTAAACTTTAAAAAAATCTTAAAAATATTAAGGGAGCAAAAATGACTTGTCAGTAATTTAATGTTACTTTTTGGCCAATTGTGAGTAAAAATGTTGTGCTTCAGGCTTACAAAACTTTTTTAAGCATTGCAAATCTTCATATTTTTCTATGGATATTTTTATCAGATTTGAATAAAGAGTTTGTATTGTATGTTTTTATTATGTACACACAATCAATATTACAGACATACTCATATATCTTATAAAAATAATTTATGCAAAATACCGCGAAAGAAAACAATGTGAAATGAATAGAATAACAGACACTAACAGCTAGTTAGACAGCTAAGTGTCAAAACGACAACAAAGATCAACATCCATAGACAATGATCTTTTTTTCTGCAACAAGGGTGACATTGATCTTTCTGCGATGCAGCCATACAATCTTTTTTTGAGTTCCTTGTGCACTCTATAATCTTTTTAAGCGTTTTTCTTTAATATAGCCCAAAATATTTTTTAATTTTGCACTAGATGGCATTGTTATTACTTTTTTACTGAAAAGTTGACAATGATCCTTTTTCCCCTGTACCCTTTATTTGATTCTGGGAATTACAGATATTGGTACCCAATATATGCTTATGTTCAGCATTAGGACAGAGTACAAATGTATTAAGACATACTTTCAATCATAGCAGGAATGTAAAGCACCTAAAACATAAGCAATTTGTTGGTACCTCAAGACCCCTATCAGAAAGATGTCTGTAGTTAGATATAGGGAAAGAAACTGCATGAAAGTATGAAGAAACTGGCATGCCTATCTGTAACCTATCTTATAAGTTTGTTTTCATCATTGTCATCAGCATATTTTAGGCCACTGCTGGAAACAGGCCTCCTCAAACGAGCGCCATAGCGCCCTGTCTTCTTTTTTTTTCTTTGCGGCATCCAGTATCTGCCTCTCTTCTGACAAACAAGAATACCTATTCGTGAAGCTCTACCCAAACGGATATAATATAACTGATTATAATAACAATCAACACAATAGGTAGGTATATTATTATAAATAAATAAATAATGCTGGACAATTCACACAGCATTATCTAGCCCCATGGTAAGCAGAGCTTGTGTTATGGGTACTAGATAACTGATATACATAATACAATATATTACATAGATAGATATTTTTTATTATACATAGAAAACGACCAGAACACCCGGAACAAATATCTGCAGATCGTACACATAATTGTTCCGAGGCGGGAATCGAACCCGCAACCTTCTGTGTCGCAGGCGGACCTTCGCCCACCGCGCCACATCGGTCGTCTTTTTTAAATAAATTATAAAAGTGTTCTTATCTACAATATTTAATTTTAGTAATCTTTTACATAACTTAATAATTTAACTTGCAAAACACAATGTTCAGTCTAATGTGCAACCTAAAAATTTCACTTTGTTGCCCTGACAATTGATTCTTTTACTTAGTGCCAATTCTATTATATAAATATAGGCATATCATCACTGCATTGTATAAAAAAATGTCACTTCCCACTGTCTGTTTGTCCCTATGTATGCTTAGATCTTCAAAACTACGCAGCGGATTTTGATGCGGTTTATTATAATAGATAGAGATTCAAGAGGAAGGTTTAAGTATAAACCATTTGACACATAGATTTCATCACCAGCTATCCTTCATATTCACCCACGGAGACATATAGAATTATGTATTGTATTTTTCAAAGGAATGGAGTGTCGTTTCGCCAGCCTGGCAACTACACACGGAGCAAAGAGAATATAAAGACACGGAGGACCTACTACGACCTATATGAAGGATACTAGTTGCTTCGCAGTACAGTAGGTATACAAACCTAATAAAATCTTTCGTAGTTATTGTATTCTCTTTTTAAAATGACGGAGCCACAGTTTTCTTCAATTCAAAGAAGACTGCCCCATTTGATCACTTTAGGTAGTTAGTCTTTGGAAGACACTCACTCTTTCTATCTTTTTTGATGCACACAAACAAAACAAACAACTGGTTCTGCGGATCTGACTGAGGGAGGCCGCCAGCCACCATAAACAAAATAATTATTATGACTATTTACACGTCATGTTTTTTTTCTGAAATATATTTGTCAAGTTGTTAAAATGAACACCGGGCGGGCGCAGCGCGGCGGCGGCGGGGCGGGGCGGTGGCGGCGGCGGCGTGGCGTGCATGTAGTGTCCCAAAATTGCATGGCAAAATTGTTTGCACGATACGTCATAAATGATGGACGACGATTACGACGACGACGACGGGTCACATACGTCCCATAAATCCCGAGCTGGCTTTTAACCGCTTAATCCGCAGTACATACAGAGACCTATAAACCCCAATGAAAACTGGGGTTTTAGGAATACATAAATAATAATAATTTATTTTTTGGAACAGGTACCAACAACACCAAAATAACAAGGTTCTAAGCTGGGACGAGTAAGTTTTACTCTGGTTCTAAGATATACTAAGGTATATAATAATTTATTTTGTAATGGACTTATTATTGGTAGATTTCGGAAATTATAGCCCGGCCACACGCTCCCCCTCCATCTTGCTTTCGTAGTTACACGTTTAAACTGGACGGAGCAAGGACTGAACTGTCGTTTCGGAGAGGTTATAAACTTATTATGATAATGTTTGTACCTATAATCTCTATTATCAGTTTCACCATGTCGCGAACAGAATATATTTTTATAAAGAGAGATTTTATTTTATTGTTTGCTGATAAAAAAGCAACATACAAATAAGCGACGCTAGAAAACACTTTGCCGGGCTTTTTTATTTATTATTTTATAAAAAAAGCACATGCAAACAAAATTTGTGCAGTTCAATCTTTTGTGTGTAATATAGAATATAGTGGACGTCTTACAATAACTAGGCTTAGAACCGCAGTAGGCGCACGCGAAGTGACGCCATTTCAAGTTAGCCTTTAAAGGCTACGTACATCGCTCGACACGTCAGTGCTCAAGGTCAAGACCTACTGGGAAGAGCTCCGTAATTTTTTAATAATAATGACTTATTGTGCAGTGAAAGGGTGTAACGACTCTTCTCATAATAATGAGAAACAATAGAAGATTCCATTTCGCGGGTAAATACAACCTGGCATCTTATATTCTTGAGTAAAACATTGGTATAAGCACAAAAATAAATCGTAAACATAACAGACGCCATTACATAAAAATTTTGCTAGCTATTAGAAAAATTATTTTCCCCCATAGGTACTTATTTGTTTAATCTATTTCTACTTTACACTTGTAGGACTTTTATTTGCCAGATATAATTAGGGTTACCTACTAACTTACCTGGATTTTTAAGTGAAATATGTACCTATGTTCTATTAAGCTTGGTATAAATAATCAAAAACTTTTGTTTAATTTTCACGGGCAAGGAAATAGATTGTTACAGACTGTCCGGATGTTGATGTAGTCGGAGCGTTAAATATAAAAATTTCATTGGTTTCATTAGACGATGAACCCTAGTTTTATTAATGTCTTTATATTCGTTCTTAGATTTCCTTCTGATCCGACTTCAGTTCAGTTATTTATTAATAAGAATATTCATGTTATTTTGACATTATGTCAAACAAAATAATACATACATGTAGGGTAACAAAAAAAAACATAACGAAATAACACGAAAAATAAAATAGACTGTTGCTTCCCGATTGGTTGAAAAACTTAGACGGAATTACAAAGAAAAGTTTTGCAAGCCAACTAAATACACTAAGATATCATTATGTTCTATACATTTTGAAGAAAATGACAAGCATATCACGAAAGGTGGTTTATGCAAATTACGAGAGGGTGCTATCCCAACAAAGGTATGAAAATGTTTCGGCCATAATATTTATTTCTATCTAACTAATTCGCTAACTCAACACTCCCCTGTATGTAAACACCCATAGAGTATATAATATTTACAGGAAGTTTTCTGTTAATGAAATATCATCTAACAGAAAAGTGATAAATATGATAATCATTTACTCCTTACAAAATATTACAATTTCCCTACCTTATGAGGAAAATGTTAATAGCTTGCAACATTATTTGTGCACTTGTGTGCGTGTCAGCTCTTGTAATGACGTGCCGCTTACGCACACACAGGGTTAGAAAAATAACTGTTTTTTTTTTATTTTATAAAACAAACAGTTCAAAATGTTTAAAACAAGTGTTTCTTTTTGTTTTTTTTTTACTTATCAATTTCAAATCAATTATAGCGAATAATAAAATAATCCATTTCTAAACTATTTCCTAATTAACATTAGTAAAAATTTACAAAACGATAAATATTTACTTTTGTTGTATATCTCAGTACCTCTAATCTAATTATTAAAAATTATTATTATTAATAATCAATACAAAACACTTTACATACACCTTGTATGTAGTGTTGTAGGTAGTACTAGAGAGAGAGCGGGGAATAGGTACCGTACCCACTAATCCAGTGAATTACTTTCTTTCGACGGCCGACATAGGGACTTTCCCTGCGGTACTTTACTGGCGGGGAGTTACCTATGCAGTGTGCAGTGTATAAAACGGCCGACATAGGGACTTTCCCTGCGGGACTTTACTGGCGGGGAGTTACCTATGCAGTGTATAAATACCACAGCCTGTCTGTGGTATTTATACACGTTCATTTGCAATTAAAGGTAGTTTTAAACCCTGTTTTTTTCTTAATATAAAACATAGTTTTATTTCAAACTGTTTTAAACACGTGTTTTAAAACAACTTGTTTTAATCATGCCAACCCTGTGCACACATTGCTTGTTTTTTGGCTTCAACTTAGAGCGGAATGTTTTGTGAAATTATCACTCTATGTCTTATTATTATTACTCTGAGGTGGACGTAATCTAGTACAAAAAATTCTTCAGTTAGGTATTACTATCATTATTTTTTAAACTGAACAAATATTTCCAATTTACCTTCGCGTAATTTAACCCTTTACCGCATGGATTTTTTGATTTTGTTCAAATTAATTTAGGTGATTCTAGGGCTTGATAGGTACTCCGAAAAAATATTATTTTATTTTTAGGATTATTGGAATTTGCAATATTCAACTCCAAAGTCAATGTCTCAAATATGATACGTCATGCAGTTAGGTATACATACCATATATGATACTAAATGCAGTAAGGGTATGTCTTTTTAGTTATATATCTATTTATATTTTATCCTGATGAAATGAAACAAATTAAAATACGATGAAAGTGTTTAATTCAATTTCATTCCAAATGGAAGGTTTTAAAACAATTTCGTTCTTTGTTTAAGCAAAAGTAACAATTGCATTTACATCAGATAAAAAATGAAATTATGAAAAAAAAATAAAGAGTTACTCTTAGTGCATGTAGTATCACATTCGAAAATCACCCTGCTTGCATGTAGTATCATATTTGAATTAAGTTAAATTACCCTAATTGCATGAAGGATCATATCAGATACAAACTTTGGGATAAGCAATTAGAAAGAAGTAATTGATAAAACTTACGCCTTTTTCCGTAGAACTTAGCAGGATCCATCCTTTTTTCACTCAAAACAAAGAAATAATTTTTTGCGGAGGAAAATCTTGGGAAAATAATCGTTTCGAATCTCCAATAAACACGAACTGGCAGAAATGACGGTTTCTAAAGTTTGGTGACAGATATAACAAACCATAGCCAAGTAAAAACTCTATTTGTTTTTTTTTTGTATTTGGATATTAGTCAAGTGTACAATTCTACCATACGCACGTCCAATTGCCAGCTCAATTTTTTTTAATCTGTATAAAACCTTAGTGTATCATATATGATACGATATGCGGTAAAGGGTTAATAAATAAAAAAAAAATATCGGTGATTTTAAGCAATAGCGCGCTATAAACCCTGTGCCCTGTATCAATCTTTGGTAAGCTGGATGTACCTACTACCGTTAGCGCCATCAGGTAGGAAGTAGCGGAACTAATCGTAGAGAAATCGCTTGGAATATCAGAAAGAGAAGTCAAGTCAGGGTATATCAATCCACGCTTGTATTGAAAATGGTTCTCAAGTGTGCATCTTGCGGGAAATACCGAAATGGGGTCGTAGGCCACGAATAAATAATAAGTCAGGAAGTCTAATTCAGATCAAACTAACACAAGTGTAGTAATAAGTAGGTACTCACTTTGACTGCGGTTTTTTTCGACGACTGCGATCTTTTTTTTTACCTAAAAAATTCGTGCTGCCGCTCTACACAGCGGTTGTGTTGCGCCGCACATGCGTTTCGTTCGAAAAATATTACAGCTCTGCTGAGTCACAAAGATCTGTATTTTCTCAGCCGCTGCGCTAGTGTGGATTTACGCATATTAGTCACTTGTAGAAAACTCATACCGTGCGTTTTCAGCACTCAAAGTGTTAAACCTAAACGACGAAGTATGATTCAAACTACCAATCACGACACAGGTTACAAACAGACATGCTTGGTGATTGGTTTAAATTCAGAACAAAAGCAGGGATTGGTTCGCGCGCGCTGCAACGGTTGCTATGACAACTTAGTTGTCATAGTAACCAATCCCATCTTCGCGCATGGCGGCGTGGACGGTGTATGCAATAACAGGACTGGATCAATTTAATAATAAAACGATATTATTGTACGCTATGTTTTGGTATATTTTTTTATATTGGTACTTAATACTTTTACAATTTGATGTACTCTATGTCCCGCGAAATACAATTAATTTATTAAGTTTTTGTCTAGAAGAAATTAAAAGAAAATCTTTATTTGCAATGTAGTGACGACGGATTCTAAAATATTCAAGGAAAAACACTGTGTTGATATTACTGACAGATTACTCGCTCGAGTAAGTGATTTTCCGTTATCATTTATTTTTAATATTTGTCTAAGCATATACATATCAGGCTTCACTCCTGTGCGAGTTCCTATTTGTTTTCATAAATTACCTTTTTGATGAAATCGTTTATCACATACATCGCAGGCAAATGGTTTATCTCCTGTGTGAATTTTCATGTGTTTGGCTAGATAGCCTTTCTGATAAAAATGTTTATCACATACACTGCACGCAAATGTTTTCTGTCCTGTGTGAATTCTCATGTGTACAGCTAGATCACATTTATGGTTAAATTGTTTATCATGTGATAAACAATTTAACCATAAATGTGAAACCATAATAATTTAGGCAAACGGCTGCACTCCAGTGTGAGTTCTCATAGTATGTGAAATTAACTGAGAGTTTCGTTTATATTGTTTATCACATACATTGCAGGCATATGGCTTCTCTCCTGTGTGTGATCTCATATGTCTCACTAAAGTAGCTTTTTGATTAAATCGTTTATCACATACATTGCAGGCAAATGGTTTGTCTCCAGTGTGAATTTTCATGTGTTTCCCTAGATCACCGCTACCATTAAATCGTTTATTACATAAAGTGCAGGCAAATGGCTTTTCTCCAGTGTGGATTCTCATGTGTCTATTTAAATAACGTTTTTGATGAAATCGTTTATCACATACATCGCAGGCAAATGGTTTGTCTCCTGTGTGAATTTTCATGTGTACAGCTAGATAACACTTCTTTTTAAATTGTTTATCACATTCATTACAGGCCAACAGCTTCACTCCAGTGTGAGTTCTCATATTATGTGAAAATAGAAATAGAACTTTTTTCTTTTATCAAAAAGTTCTCTACGATTCTATGCAAGCCTATTACTCGTTTGTGTAATCTTTGTTTTACTACTGGGGTCTTTCCTACAATGCTAAAAGAGTCCATTGTAGTTCCAATATTTAAGTCAGGAGAAAAACACAATGTATCGAACTACCGACCTATATCTTTGTTACCAACACTAGGAAAAATTATAGAAAAACTTATAAATGCTAGATTAGTTAAATACCTTGAAAATAACAAAGTTCTTGCGGATAATCAGTATGGGTTTAGAAGTAAGAGGTCAACTATTGACGCTGTCGAAAGCCTTATTAATCAAATCACGAATAGTTTAGACAACCGTAATAAATGTATTAGTGTTTTTCTCGATTTGGCCAAGGCTTTTGACACAGTGTCGGTAACATTGCTCCTTTACAAGCTAGAGTCCATTGGCATAAGGGGACTCCCATTGAAATTGATGACGGACTATTTGAGTAGTCGGTCCCAGACTGTGAAAATCGGGGAGATGTGCAGTAGTAAGTCCATGATTCACTACGGTGTCCCACAGGGATCCGTACTGGGCCCAACACTCTTCTTAATTTACATAAACTCCTTATGTTTAACTCAGCTAGACAATGCTTCAATCATAACCTTTGCTGATGACACAGTTTTAACTTTTGTAGGCAAAACGTGGGAAGAAACAAAGCTCTCTGCCGAATCTGGGTTGCGCATAATAAATTCCTGGCTAGATAACAACCTTCTCACACTAAATTTATCAAAAACAAAGTATATTACCTTTTCTATATATAATAATAACCAGCCAAATATTAATTTCACCCTAAAAGCTCACTCATGTCCCTTCAACAGTACTGTTTGCGACTGCACTCATTTAAGTGCTGTTAAAAGTATAAAATATCTGGGAATAATAATAGACAAAAATTTAAATTGGAAACCTCATATAGATCACTTAAAAGCGAGAGTTCGTAAGCTTATACACGTATTTAAGAAAATTAGGAACTTAAGAGACGATTACACGAACAAAACTGTCTACCAAACTCTATGTCAATCCGTCATAAGTTACGGTATTACCGCTTGGGGATCCGCAGTTAAAACTAACCTTATTAAAATTGAAAGAGCACAGCGCTCTATTCTAAAAGTACTAAATTTTAAGAGATACAGATACCCAACAGTAAAGCTATACAGAGAGACTGGGATGTTAACTGTCAGGCAACTGTACATTAAAACCACGCTATTAAGACAACACTCACTACCATATCGAACGGACAATCGCTGCACAAGAAGGTCTCACGAGGTATTCAGAGTACCTACGTGTAAAACCCAGTTTGCCCGTCGTAGTACTAATATTATTGGACCTTTTCTTTATAATCGCTTATCCAAGGTGACTAAAGAAAATTTAATCGGAAAGACCAGATTTGTATGTAGTAAGATTCTGCATGCATTTCTTCAACCACTAAGCTATGAAGACACTGAACATCTTCTTACTGTTGCTCGTTAATTAAGTTATTTTCGCTTCAAAAGTCGCATACTTTATACCCTAACAATAACCAAACTCGTTTTAAGTTAAATTTTATGTATGAATAAGATTTATTTTTATGTATAATATGATAAACGATATTTATTTTTATGTTTAATAGAAACTAAGTCATCCAAATAATGTACTTACTTATGTTTAAATAACGAAATAATTTTAATTTGTATGTAACAGTTTGTTATCTTAGATTTAATACTAGTTTTTTGTCATTAATAGCCACAATTTTTTATTTTTTATACTGTATATTTCTTTCCTTAACCTACAGTTTTTTTTTTAAATTTCAAATTTTAGTATACATTAACGTTAATACGTTCTTTTATTGTAACCAAATATTTATCATAATAGCGCCATGCGAGGTACTGAGCTCTAACTTGCCGTAACACAGTATTATTACTAACACGGAAGTTATGATTCATGCAACAAATGGAAGCCTTAACAAGTTCGTATACCTACCTACTTAATTGCATAGTATTAATATTTTTTTTATAGTTGTGGTATAAGTAACTACTAATAAAAATAAATGTGTAAAAAGTGCATAGATAATAAGGCTAACTTGTAAATTTTGAAATAAATATTCTTTATTCTTATAAATCAGCGTTTCGTTCATATTGTTTATCACATACATTGCAGGCATATGGCTTCTCTCCTGTGTGTGATCTCATATGTCTCACTAAAGTACCTTTTTGATTAAATCGTTTATCACATACATCGCAGGCAAATGGTTTGTCTCCAGTGTGAATTTTCATGTGTTTCCCTAGATCACCGCTACCATTAAATCGTTTATTACATAAAGTGCAGGCAAATGGCTTTTCTCCAGTGTGGATTCTCATGTGTCTATTTAAATCACCTTTTTGATTAAATCGTTTATCACATACATCGCAGGCAAATGGTTTGTCTCCTGTGTGAATTTTCATGTGTACAGCTAGATCACACTTCTTTTTAAATTGTTTATCACATTCATTACAGGCCAACAGCTTCACTCCAGTGTGAGTTCTCATATTATGTGAAAATAAATCAGCGTTTCGTTTATATTGTTTATCACATACATTGCAGGCATATGGCTTCTCTCCTGTGTGTGATCTCATATGTCTCACTAAAGTACCTTTTTGATTAAATCGTTTATCACATACATCGCAGGCAAATGGTTTGTCTCCAGTGTGAATTTTCATGTGTTTCCCTAGATCACCGCTACCATTAAATCGTTTATTACATAAAGTGCAGGCAAATGGCTTTTCTCCAGTGTGGATTCTCATGTGTCTATTTAAATCACGTTTTTGATGAAATCGTTTATCACATTCACTGCAGGCAAATGGCTTCTCGCCTGTATGACTTCTCATGTGATAATTTAAATGACTTATGTAAAGAAATCTTCTGTCACATAGATTGCACGCAAATTTCTTTGTTCCAGTGCGATTTCTCTTATGGCTCACTAAATCAGATTTTCTATTATATTGTGGATTAGAAAATTTTCTGTGAATTCTCATGTGTTTGACAAGATTACCAATGACCTGAAATTGTTTATTACATACGTTGCAGGCATATGGATTCTCTTCAGTGTGAATTTTAATGTGTGAAATGAGTTTACTTTTTACGGAAAATGATTTATTGCAATTATTGCAACTAAATGGCATTTTTGAGTCATCTGGTTTGGGTTCCTCAACCTTAGTATTGTAAGGAAGTTTTTCTACATCATTAACTTGATTACTATCTTCTAATTTTATTTCACTTCCCTTACAATCTTTAGGGACCTCAGCTTGTACCAATGTATCCGGTTCTGTTGTGACCTCTTCTTTTATATAAACACTAGTTAATGGTTCCTCTTTAATGGTTATCTGACAATCTGGACAACTACAATCTGTAGGGTCAAACTCAAATTCTTCTAATGTATTCTGTTCTGTGGTCACCTCTTGTTTTATATGAATACCAGGAACCCCACAACCAGGGCTCTTAGGAACATACCCAAATTCTATCAATTTGTCCTGTTTTGTAGTCAACTCTACTTTTATGTCAACACTAGGCATAGGTTCAACTTTACCGGTTACCTGAGAACCTGCATTGGTTGTATTGCCATCAATGGTATTGGACTGCATAGTGCTTACAGGCAAGTGTTTTTTGTCACTAGGTTGACTGGAGCAATATGTTCATGTGTTACCTGAAATTAACAATATAATATTTTATTAAAGAAGTAATATTACGAAATAAAATTATATACAGCAACTATTCAAATGATATAATGAAGTTTCAATTACTAAAAAATAATAGATATATTGATGTACATAATAACATAATGCTATAAGAAATAACCCTTTTTGTAACATTTTTGTCAATCATATTTGATTCTGGGAAATGCAGATATTGGTACCCAATATATGCTTATGTTCAGCATTAGGACAGAGTACAAATGTATTAAGATATACTTTCAATCATAGCAGGGATGTAAAGCACCTAAAACATAAGCAATTTTATGGTACCTCAAGACCCCTATCGGAAAGATGTCTGAAGATCTCTTCGGATTTGTGAGCCAGCTGGTAGGTGTGGCATCTCAGCAGTTTCCGGTTACAATAACAGCATATGACTCTCAGCCTTGCATCTTCAGAGTTGAACTGAAATTGTTGTTAGATATAGGGAAAGAAACTGCATGAAAGTATGAAGAAACTGGCATGCCTATCTGTAACCTATTTTAGAAGTTTGTTTTCATCATTGTCATCAGCATATTTTAGGCCACTGCTGGACACAGGCCTCCTCAAACGAGCGCCATAGCGCCCTGTCTTCTTTTTTTTTCTTTGCGGCATCCAGTATCTGCCTCTCTTCTGACAAACAAGAATACCTATTTGTGAAGCTCTACCCAAATGGATATAATATAACTGATTATAATAACAATCAACACAATAGGTAGGTATATTGTTATAAAAGTGTTCTTATCTACAATATTTAATTTTAGTAATCTTTTACATAAGTTAATAATTTAACTTGCAAAACACAATGTTCAGTCTAATGTGCAACCTAAAAATTTCACTTTTTTGCCCTGACAATTGATTCTTTTATTTGAGTAGGATAATATTGTACTGTTGTTATTGGCATTTTAAATTACATGGCATAGGTGATTTATCCTCAAACCACTGCTTTAAACAAGCAACTACCATATCTCTTTGCGTTTTAACTGTTTCAACTTCATTATCTCTTATCCCAACATGGGCATTGTTGGCCAACAGTGCCAATTCTATTATATAAATATAGGCATATCATCACTGCATTGTATAAAAAAATGTCACTTCCCACTGTCTGTTTGTCCCTATGTATGCTTAGATCTTCAAAACTACGCAGCGGATTTTGATGCGGTTTATTATAATAGATAGAGATTCAAGAGGAAGGTTTAAGTATAAACCATTTGACACATAGATTTCATCACCAGCGAAGCCGCGGGGTTCAGCTAGTATCCTTCATATTCACCCACGGAGACATAGAATCATGTATTGTATTTTTCAAAGGAATGGAGTGTCGTTTCGCCAGCCTGGCAACTACACACGGAGCAAAGAGAATATTAAGACACGGAGGACCTACTACGACCTATATGAAGGATACTAGCTGCTTCGCAGTACAGTAGGTATACAAACCTAATAAAATACCTATCTTTTGTAGTTATTGTATTCTCTTTTTAAAATGACGGAGCCACAGTTTTCTTCAGTTCAAAGAAGACTGCCCCATTTGATCACTTTAGGAAGATAGTCTTTGGATGACACTCACCTTTTCTATCTTTTTTGATGCACACAAACAACTGGTTCTGAAGATCTGACTCTCGAGGCCGCCAGCTACCATAAACAAAACAATTCAATTATTATGACTATTTACCCGTCATGTTTTTTTTTCTGAAATATATTTGTCAAGTTGTTAAAATGAACGCCGAGGTGGGCGCAGCGCGGCGGCGTGGCATGCATGTAGTGTCCCAAAACTGCAAAGCAAAATTGTTTGCACTGCACGATAAGTCATGAATGATGGACGACGATGACGGGTCACATACGTCCCATAAATCCCGAGCTGGCTTTTCACCGCTTAATCCGCTGTACATTCAGAGACCTATAAACCCCGATGAAAACTGGGGTTTTAGGAATACAAAAAATAATAATAAAATATATTTTGGACCAGGTACCAACAACACCAAAATAACAAGGTTCTAAGCTGGGACGAGCAAGTTTTACTCTGGTTCTAAGATATACTAAGGTATATAATAATTTATTTTGAAATGAACTTATTATTGGTAGATTTCGGAAATTATAGCCCGGCCACAAGCTCCCCTTCCATCTTGCTTTCGTAGTTACACGTTCAAACTGGACGTAGCAAGGACTGAACTGTCGATTCGGAGAGGTTATAAACTTATTATGATAATGTTTGTACCTATAATCTCTATTATCAGTTTCACCATGTCGCGAACAGAATATATTTTTATTAAGAGAGCATTTATTTTGTTTGCTGATAAAAAAGCAACATATAAATAAGCGACGCTGGAAAACACTTTGCCGGGCTTTTTTATTTATTATTTTATAAAAAAAGCACATGCAAACAAAATTTTGTGCAGTTCTATCTTTTGTGTGTAATATAGAATATAGTGGACGTAATCTAGTACAAAAAATTCTTTAGTTAGTTATTACTATCATTATTTTTTAAACTGAACAAATATTCCAATTTACCTTCGCGTAATTTAATAAATAAAAAAAAAACTGTGATTTTAAGCAAAAGTGCGCTATAAACCCTGTGCCCTGTATCAATCTTTGGTAAGCTGGATGTACCTACTACCGTTAGCGCCATCAGGTAGGAAGTAGCGGAACGAATCGTAGAGACATCGCTTGGAATCTCAGAAAGAGAAGTCAAGTCAGGTATATCAATCCACGCTTGTATTGAAAATGGTTCTCAAGTGTGCATCTTGCGGGAAATACCGAAATGGGGTCGTAGGCTACGAATAAATAATAAGTCAGGAAGTCTAATTCAGATCAAATTAACACAAGTGTAGTAATAAGTAGGTACTTTAAACCTAAACGACGAAGTATGATTCAAACTACCAATCACGACACAGGTTACAAACAGACATGCTTGGTGATTGGTTTAAATTCAGAACAAAAGCAGGGATTGGTTCGCGCGCGCTGCAACGGTTGCTATGACAACTTAGTTGTTATAGCAACCAATCCCAGCTTCGCGCATGGCGGCGTGGACGGTGTATGCAATAACAGGACTGGATTAATTTAATAATAAAACGATATTATTGTACGCTATGTTTTGGTATATTTTTTTTATATTGGTAGGTACTTAATACTTTTACAATTTGATGTACTCTATGTCCCGCGAAATACAATTAATTTATTAAGTTTTTGTCTAGAAGACATTAAAAGAAAATCTTTATTCCCAATGTAGTGACGACGGATTCTAAAATATTCAACGAAAAACACTGTGTTGATATTACTGACAGATTACTCGCTCGAGTAAGTGATTTTCCGTTATCATTTATTTTTAATATTTGTCTAAGCATATACATATCAGGCTTCACTCCTGTGCTAGTTCCTATTTGTTTTCATAAATTACCGTTTTGATGAAATCGTTTATCACATACATTGCAGGCAAATGGTTTATCTCCTGTGTGAATTTTCATGTGTTTGGCTAGATAGCCTTTCTGATAAAAATGTTTATCACATACACTGCACGCAAATGTTTTCTCTCCTGTGTGAATTCTCATGAGTATAGCTAGATCAGATTTTTGGTTGAATTGTTTATCACATACAATTTAGGCAAACGGCTGCACTCCAGTGTGAGTTCTCATAGTATGTGAAATTAACTGAGCGTTTCGTTTATATTGTTTATCACATACATTGCAGGCATATGGCTTCTCTCCTGTGTGTGATCTCATATGTATCACTAAAGTACCTTTTTGATTAAATTGTTTATCACATGCATTGCAGGCAAATGGTTCATCTCCTGTGTGAATTTTCATGTGTCTGGCTAGATAGCCTTTCCGATAAAAATGTTTATCACATATACTGCACGAAAATGTTTTCTTTCCTGTGTGAATTCTCATGTGTACAGCTAGATCACATTTCTTTTTAAATTGTTCATCACATTCATTGCAGGCCAACAGCTTCACTCCAGTGTGAGTTCTCATAATATGTGAAAATAAATCAGCGTTTCGTTTATATTGTTTATCACATACATTGCAGGCATATGGCTTCTCTCCTGTGTGTGATCTCATATGTGTCACTAAAGTACCTTTTTGATTAAATCGTTTATCACATTCACTGCAGGCAAATGGCTTCTCGCCTGTATGACTTCTCATCATCATTAAACAATACACAAGTAGCACAAACACGATAAAAACGACTATAGATAAAATTAAAATGGAAGATCTAGAAGTTATTGATCCCATAGAAATTGCTAAACTATTTAATAAATACTATATTAATTTAAACGTAAACAAATCAGATCCTAAAAATTGTCCTGGATTTAAAGACAAAATGAAACAAACAAATTGCAGCAGCATATTCCTTGCGCCTGTTGATGAGAACGAAATTAAAAAAATCGTTAAAGAAATGAAAAATACAAAAAGTTCAGGTCATGACCAGATCCCCATTCAGGTTATAAAATACAGCATTGATATTATTGTAAAACCCTTAGTATATATCATTAACCTATCGATTGAGCATGGCTATTTTCCAAAAAATCTAAAGAAAGCTCTCATTAAGCCATTGCATAAAAAAGGTTCGAAATCTGACATGGGGAACTTCAGACCTATAGCTATTCTTCCTAGCATTTCAAAAATCTATGAAAAGGCTATTTACAATCGAGTAACAACCTTTTTAGATACCAATAATTTACTTAATCCAAATCAATACGGATTTAGAAAGGGGAAAAACACAACACTAGCAATATTCAAAACTTTAAAACTAGCATGGGAAGAGATTAACAATAAAAGACATGGTATTGCTTTGTTCCTAGATTTATCTAAGGCATTTGATTGCGTAGATCATAACATTCTCATAAGTAAGTTAGAAGACATAGGTATCAGAGGAGTAGCTCTTTCTTTTTTTAAATCTTACCTAGATGATAGAAGACAGTCAACTGTTATTGAATTTTATAATAAGACAACTAAAACTATAGAACATACTGATTCTGGTTTTGAGACTATATCACTAGGTGTACCACAAGGCAGTGTCCTAGGTCCACTCTTGTTTTTGATTTACATTAATAATTTACCAAACATAACAAAACACCTCTGTGTCATGTTTGCAGATGATGCCACAATATTTATACCCCAAATACATCATAGCTTACAGGATTTTGAAACGGAAATTAATAACACTCTCGAGGAAATAGTAACTTGGCTAGGAAATTTAAACTTAAAAGTGAATATTGACAAAACAAAATATCTTAGATTTAAGAACTACAAAACGCCTACAGTAAATTTAACAATATGTAACCAAGGCAACACTGTAGAAGAAGTCAGCGAAATAAACTTTCTCGGAATAGGAATTGACACCTATTTAAATTGGAAATATCATATTAATAAAGTAAATAACAAAATATCCAAGTACTGTTATGCTCTACATATTCTAAGTAATGTTTCGTCAAAACAAGTAGCAAAGAACGCGTATTATGGACACGTTTTCCCTCAATTATGCTACGGTGTGATTTTTTGGGGAAACTCAGTTGAAGTTCAGTCCGTTTTTGTTTTGCAAAAAAAATGCATTAGAGCTATATATAACTTAGACAGTACTCAGTCTTTGCGGGACGTTTTCATAGATAATGATATTCTAACTCTAACTGGGATATTCATTTTAGAGATTTCCTTATTTGTAAAAAAATATTCAATATTCTTCAATATAAAATCTAATAGATCAGATACCTTGCGAAATAAATATAAATTTAACCTATGTATACCACAAGTTAACAACTCAATGTTCCATAAAAGCACATACATAACAGCTATTAAAGTATTTAATAATTTGCCAGTAGAAATAAAGCAACTTGATGGAATGATGTTTAAATGTAAGTTAAGGAAATGGCTAGTTGATAAAACTCACTATAATTTAAAGGAGTTTTTTGATAATTAGATTATGCCTAGATTAAGATTAATATAGGTTAAGATAACTATGCTGCTATAATATTTTGGTATAACTTTGAACCTATGTTAATATTATTTAAAAATATTGTATGTCCGAATAGGATTAAATTGTTGATACTATATTTTAATTATAAGACCTTCATGTAACTATGATTCACACAATTTTACAATAAAAAATTTCTTATTCTTATTCTTATTCTTATTCATGTGAAAATTTAAATGACTTATGTAAAGAAATCTTCTGTCACATCGATTGCAAGCAAATTTCTTCGTTCCAGTGTGATTTCTCATACAGCTCACTAAATCAGATTTTCTATTATATTGTGTATCAGAAAATTTTCTGTGAATTCTCATGTGTTTGAAAAGATTATCAATGACCTGAAAATTTTTATCACATACATTGCAGGCATATGGATTCTCTTCAGTGTGAATTTTAATGTGTGAAATGAGTTTGCTTTGTAAGGAAAATGATTTATTGCAATTATTGCAACTAAATGGCATTTTTGAGTCATCTGCTTTGGTTTCCTCAACCTTAGTATTGTAAGGAAGTTTTTCTACATCATTAACTTGATTACTATTATCTTCTAATTTTATTTCACTTCCCTTACAATCTTTAGGGACCTCAGCATGTACCAATGTATCCGGTTCTGTTGTGACCTCTTCTTTTATATAAACACTAGTTAATGGTTCCTCTTTAATGGTTATCTGACAATCTGGACAACTACAATCTGTAGGGTCAAACTCAAATTCTTCTAATGTATTCTGTTCTGTGGTCACCTCTTGTTTTATATGAATACCAGGAACCCCAAAACCTGGGCTCTTTGGATCATACCCAAATTCTATCAATTTGTCCTGTTTTGTAGTCACCTCTACTTTTATGTCAACACTAGGCATAGGTTCAACTTTGACGGTTACCTGAAAACCTACATTGGTTGTATTGCCATCAATGTTATTGGGCTGCATAGTGCTTACAGGCAGGTGTTTTTTGTCACTAGGTTGACTGGAGCAATATGTTCATGAGATACCTGAAATTAACAATACAATATATGAATAAAGAAATAATATTACACAATAAAATTATAAACAGCAACTTTCAAATGACATAATGAAGTTTCGATTAACAAAAAATATAATGCTATTTAACACTTTTTATAACATTCGTCAATCATATTTGATTCTGGAAATTGCAGATATTGTTACACAATAATGTTTATGTTCAGCATTGGGAAAAAGTACGTCCAAATATATTAAAATATGCTTTCATTCAAAGCACCTAAAACATAAGCAATTTGTTGGTACCTCAAGATCCTTATCAGAAAGATGTCTCAGCATTAGGACAGAGTACAAACTATAATAATAAATAATGCTGGACAATTCACACCACATTATCTAGCCCCATGGTAAGCAGAGCTTGTGTTATGGGTACTAGATAACTGATATACATAATACATTACATTACATAGATAGATATTTTTATATACATCATACTAACACTGTAAACATGAAAGTTTGTAAGTATGGATGGATGTTTGTTACTCTTTCACATTAAAACTACTGAATAGATTTTAATGAAATCTCACAATAATATAGCTAATACATCAGAATAACACAGAGGCTATATTATCCAAAATATCTATCACCATGCGGGTGAAACCGCGGGGTGCAGCTAGTTATTTAATAATTTGATGTTATTTGGTAATATGTATTACAAAAGTTCATTCCACAGCTGCGTGCAAGTACTCCCTACAGGATGCAAACCAATTGGTGTCCATCCTTTTCCCATACTTCCTCATGGTGGGATTTCGGTGCTGATTGAATTGGATGTGAGATTTGGGGTCTGGGATGACTTCCAAACCACAAAAACTGCAGCCAATACGAGTCGAGTATCTCATCAAATGACAACAGTTGTGCAGCACTACCCCAAACACATATAGCATAACTGACGATTATGGAATTAAATAAATGTAATATATTGTTTTAATAGTATCTCTTCTTTTACATAAGTTACTAATGTAACTGGCAAAAGATTATGTTCAGTCTAACTAATGTGCACCTTAACAGTTTACTTTGTTGCCCTGACAATTGATTCTTTTAGTTGAGTCGGATAATAATGTACTTTAATTGGCATTTTAAATTATGCCATTATATTATACTCAAACCCCCACTTTATCTGTCAACTACCATATCGCTTTGAGTTAAATTTTTTTAACTCTTATCTCTTACCCCAACATGGGTATTGTTAGCAAACAGCATAACGAATGCTCATTATATTGACATATCTTATCTTTATTATTTACCTTTCTATTTTTGAAGGAGTTGAGTGTCGATATGATGGCCAGGCTAACTACACACGGAAAAACTTCTCCTGCCTTCACTTCAAAGTACAGTTAAATACAAAACAAATAAAATAGGCGGAGCCACACTTTAAAAAATACTACCTCATTATATTATTTTAGATAGGTACTCTGTGGAAGACAGACAATCAAAAACATAAATAATTTTTGCCACAAACCAAACAATAGGTTTTGAGACCGCCATTCAATACAACATACATGACTACGACTATTTACCCGTCATGTTTTTTTTTCTCAAATCTATTTCTCAAGTTGTTAAAATGTACACCGTAGTCGAGGGGCGCTCAATGTGTACTGTGCTCATAGTACACATTGAGGGGCCCGCCGCGCCGCCGCGCCATGGTTTGCGATGCGTGTGTTGTTATCTTGCTCTTAAGTTAAGCTTGCACGTGCAAGCTTGCCCAAATGAACAATCAATACTAGTCTTTGGTAAGCTGAATTACCTACTACCGCTAGCGCCATCTAGTAGGAAGTAGCGTAACTAATCGAAGATGAAACGCTTAGGGCCTTATCATACTAGCGGATTGCGAGCGGATTGAAAGTGGAGCGGGCGCGCAACGTACACGCGGCGCATGCGCAGCGAATTCGTTGCGGGCGCGCAACGAGATCGCCGCGAGTAGCAGCGTGGACGCCATTTTGTACTGTCTCGTACAAACGCCAGCCCGTCTTCCCCGCCTCACTTCAGTCCGTAACGAGTTATGACAATAAAGCCGCGTATCTATATATATAATAATAATAATGGATCTTCCCAAATTCGTCGATGCTTTCGTTTTCGTCTCCGGCGTCTTCGAAGTAACAAAGTCAACAGTAGTGTCTCCTCGACGGAATCCATTTTATTGCTGAGTGTACAAAGACGCGATGAAAACGTTGCCAATTTGCCACGCGTCCGCGACATCTTCGTTGTGCAACCGCGGCGTGTTCGCGACGCATTCACTGCGCGCCCGCCGCGCCCCGCAGTCGCTCGCACACAAACCGCTAGTATGATAACTGATAAGGCCCTTAGAGTCATAAAAAGAGACGTCATAGTCGGGGCATAATCCACAGAACACTCATTTTTCTCTGTTCTGTGGGATAATCAATCTACGCTTGGAATATATATCGCGGTTGTATTGAAAATGGTTCTCAGTTTGCTGGAATGTCCTAAATGGGGTCGTAGGTAAGGTCCTTATTACCTGAATTGATGGGTAGGTCCCATAATGTTCTATAGAACATGACGTCATCATACAGAATAAGATATTTTTTTGTTATTTTATACCATGGAACATGCAATACTTTTATTTCTCAAATTATTCTATAGGACAAGGTAAATACGACCTCTTTATGATTTAGCAAATAATATTAGTTTATTATGGCACAGTCATAGTGACTAATTTGATTGACGCACTGGGAACTTTTTTCAAATATCCATTTTTTAGATTTTTAGGTTTCCTTTGAAGAATTTTTACCCAGGCAGATGTTTGATCAATGGCATGACAGAATAATCAACAATAATCAAATCAGTGTCAACTAGCTTCGCATGGAAGATTTTGGGAAAATCTGATCTCATTTTGTTCTATGGCATGAAACTCGGGTGAAAAGCTAGTATGTAGTTCCATGGAAAAAATGGGGAAGAAAATGTGTCTTTTTGTTCGATGACGTCATGTTCCATAGAACAAATGGGAGCTACCCGAATTGACGACCTCTGTGGCGCCATGGGCGAAGGCCCGCCTGCGACGCGGGAGGTTGCGGGTTCGATTCCCGCCTCGGTTCCGGGTTATACATAATAACGACCAGAAGGTCTTTATTATGTGCATACATATAAATAAAAATAACTATCTATGTAATCTATTGTATTAAGTATACAAAAAATACAAATACAAAATCTTTATTAGAAAGAAGAAACTTATAGTATAGGGTACAATTGTGGGCTGAATATCCTTTATCATTTACCACATACATTTTAGGCAAATGTCTTCACTTCTGTGTGAGTTCTCATATGTGCAATGAATTGAGGGTTTCGATCAAATTGTTTATCACAAAGATTGCACGGAAATAGCTTCTCTCCTGTGTGAGTTCTCGTATGTCTCCCTAAATCACCTTTTTGATGAAATCTTTTATCACAAACATTGCAGGCAAATGGCTTCTCCCCTGTGTGAATTCTCATGTGTTTCCCTAGAACGCCGTTGTGATTAAATCGTTTATCACATACAGTACAGACAAATGGTTTCTCTCCCGTGTGGATTCTCGTGTGTCTGTATATATCACGTTTTTGTTGAAATCGTTTATCACATACATTGCAGGCAAATGGCTTTTCGCCTGTATGACTTCTCATGTGGTCATTTAAATGACCTATTCGATTAAATCCTTTGTCACATAGATTGCACACAAATCGCTTCTCTCCGGTGTGATTTCTCATATGCCTCACTAAATCAGATTTTCTATTATATTGTTTATCACATAAATTACACAAAATTTTTTGCTGGCCTGTATGAATTGTCATGTGTTTGACAAGAGTACCTTTGAGCAGAAATCTTCTATCACATACATTGCAGGCAAATGGCTTTTCGCCTGTATGACTTCTCATGTGGTCATTTAAATGACATTTTCGATTAAATCCTTTGACACATAGATTGCACGCAAATCGCTTCTCTCCTGTGTGATTTCTCATATGGCTCACTAAATCAGATTTTCTATTATATTGTTTACCACATAAATTGCAGGAAATGTTTTGCTGGCCTGTGTGAATTCTCATGTGTTTGACAAGATTACCATTGAGCAGAAATCTTCTATCACATACATTGCAGGCAAATGGTTTCTCGCCTGTGTGAATTTTAATGTGTTTGACAAGACCACCTTTGCGTTGAAATCTTTTTTCACATATATCACAGACAAATGGCTTCTCAGGTGGGTGAATTCTCATGTGTTTGACAAGGTTACCTCTGAACTGATATTGTTTATCACAAACGTTGCAGGCAAACCGTTTCACTCTTGTGTGAACTCTCTTGTGTTGAATGAGCTTACTTTTTAAGAAAAATAATTTATTGCATTTGTTGCAACTAAATCGCTTTTTTGAGTCAGTTGTCTTAGGTTGCTCAACCTGACTGTTGTAAGGAAGTACTTCCACATTATTTTCTTGATTACTTTTATCTTCTAATATTAATTCACTTTTCTTAAAATCTTTAGGAACCTCAACTTCTACCAATGTATCCTGTTCTGTGGTTACCTCTTTTTTTATATAAATACTAGTTTGTGGTTCCTCTTTAATGGTTATCTGACAATCTGGACTTTTTGTAAAATCTTTAGGGACAAACTTAATGTCTACCAATGTATCCTGTTTGGTAGTGATCTCTTTTTTTATATTAATACTAGAAATATGATCATCTTGAACAGTTACCGGACAATCTGGCCTTATTGGAGAGTCTTTAGGAACATACGTAACTTCTACCAATGTGTCCTGTTTTGTAGTCACCTCTACTTTTATGTCAACACTATGCATAGGTTCAATTTTGACGGTTACCTGAAAATCTACATTAGTGGTATTGGCATCAATGGTATTTGACTGCATATTGCTTACAGGCAAGTGTCGTTTTGTCGCTAGGTTGACCAATATGTTCACGAGTTACCTGAAATTAACAATATAATATTTAAAAAAAATAATATAATATTATTGAGATAGTAACATCATAACAGGTTTTTTTATTAAGATTTAAGGCGTTACATAATACATGGCTTTCATTCATAGTAAAGCACACATAAGAAGTTTATTTCATTTAATATTCATATTCCTTCCTAATAAGTTTTTTCCTAATAAGTTTGTTGGTCCCTTACCCTTTTCAGAAAGATGTCTGAAGATCTCTTCAGATTTGGGAGTCATCTGGTAGAAGGTGTAGTATCTCAGCAGCTTAAGGTTATAACAATGGCATATGACTCTTTGTGTTGCATCTTCAGAGTTGAACTGAAATCATTGTTTCAAAATATTGAAGTTCGAAATAGGGAATGACACCGTTTATACAAAGCGAAAGACTGCAGGTAGATGCTGGATGCGGCAAGCTGAAGACAGGGCGCTATGGCGCTCATTGGGGGAGGCCTATGTTCAGCAGTGGACTACTATATGCTGATGATGATGACCGTTTATATAATATACACTAGCTAGCCTTTCAGAACAACATAAATCTTCATCATCAGCCAATATTAGTACACTGCTGGACATAGGTCTCCCCTAATGAGTGCCATAATACTTAACACATCCAGGATCTCCTTTTCTTTTACAGATAATAACATAGCCTGGCGGGCATTTGTGATACCTTTTAGTTTTAATTTATTTTAAATAATTTATTGTAGCAGGTACTTTCCTAGGTAAGTAGGTAGCCCGCATACCATAAATTGAATAATTAATAACATAAGGTTGAGTCGAGCTTCAAAAATTACGAGTCAAACATACAGGCATGCTATGAAAATTAGAGGTCCATATATTTACTGTACTTTTGACAGCTCCAGTGATAATCAATAAATAATTTAATTGGTCATGTCATGTCCTATATTCGCACATAAAATCATTTTCCAACAGCATAAATTAATCGTTTTTGTATTTGTTTTTTTTTATGGCAATCAATTTACAATCACGTAATAAGAAACAAATTAGAACAAGTACAAAATACAATGAACAAATCAATACGAACAACTCTATGTGCCTATCTACTAAGTGTGCTGATAAACAATGTTTTTTGTTATATATAAGTTACGTTTATACTGCTGGACAATGCACAAAGCACCATCTAGCCCTAAACTCAGCTAACTATATATTTAAAAAACTTCTATTAAACTTCTTATGCCTGCGTAAGGATCTGAACGCTAAACGTAACTTAATAATAACTGAATATATTATTAATAAAGATAGGTAATATGAGTACATTACATACAAAACCCTCAGACCGGGAACAAGTTTTAATATCAGCGTACAAACAAAAATATTATATTGATCACTATGTACCTACGACGACTAAACTCGATGCCACGATATTTACATTTGTGTTTTTCAAGGAATATTGCCGGCGGGGCGGCGCCGCGGCGGCGGTGGTGAGGCAAACTCTACACACGGAGGACCTTCTTCTATTTTCTCTTCACAGTAAAATAAAAACGAAATAAAATAAACTGAGCCACACTTTTATTCAATTTAATCAAAGAAAAAGATAAATATACTTTTATTCCTTGACCAACTTCTTGCTACATAGATCAAATAACTATTTACCCGTCATGTTTTTTTAAATAGTAGCAAATGTCAGTTCTACTTGAACTGACATTTGCCGAATTGAGTACAAGGCCATAATTAAGAAGTTGAAGTTAGGTATATAATACGTGAAAATATCTATGGCCGTTTTGTGAAGTTTTTTCGGAATTCAATCAATTCAGTAGGAAAGGAAATCGTGAAACAAAAAGTGAAAGATTATTTTGTTTAGTTCCCTTCTGAACAAAATAAAATAAGGTGTTAAGGAGGCGACTATATTGTCTTTTTCATTACTATTTATATTTTTGTAATGCAGGTGGTTTTTAAAATAACCCTCTACAGGGTTCCGTTTACAATTTTGTATATATCGCAGAGAAATCTAGTGCTTTCGGACAAACAGCATTACAGTTCTCTGAATATCGAACCTGTAGAATGCTGTGATATCAGTATTGAGGGTGAACATAAGGTGGAAAATGGTATTCTGAGATACACAACTAACGCGCTATTCCTCCGGCCGTTTGTGAGGTGTTTATCTACTGC
Organism: Eupithecia abbreviata; assembly: GCA_943735965.1. Classification (NCBI taxonomy): domain Eukaryota; kingdom Metazoa; phylum Arthropoda; class Insecta; order Lepidoptera; family Geometridae; genus Eupithecia; species Eupithecia abbreviata. Next base: position 2,618,168 of record OX030995.1, read on the forward strand.
CGCGTACAGAACTCTCGTGGTTAGATATCTGAACAAACTCTGTGGGTTCCCGGAGTGTGGAACCGCTCTTGTGAAGTTGAAACTGGAACCACCCGATCAAGAGCTTCTTGATTATGCTTGGTTAGATATTGCCCATAACTTAATTCTTTCATGTGATGTCTTTTATAATATCTGTAACTGGTGTACAATAAAGTATTTTGTATTGTATAACTTAATGTAAGACATCCACATACCTACCTAATGCTTAAACATTTGTGATGGTAGCAAGCAAGCCATACTTTATTATTGTAAATAAATAATGTTGCACAATTCAAATCTAGAACCCTTAAACCGACACATATATTTCAATAATTTATTGAAACATTTTTGTTCCAGGAATGATAGAATGCTGAGACTATTATGGACTAGATTGGAGATAGAAAATGCATTTTCATGGCTGTCCACACTTGGAGGAGCATATTCAGCCTTAGGAGACTATTTTCCACATTGTGTAAGTAAAAAACTTTTTGTTAAACACTATAAACAATAAGTTATAATCATGTTAATACCTAATGCTGGATGGGTCAAGCCAAAGACGGGGCTCATTGGGGGATGCCTATGTCCAGCAGTGGACTAATATAGGCTGATGATGATGATCATGTTAATACAAATAATAAATCCACTAGTGTGGTTGGGTTACGCACTATTATAACAAAAACCTTGAAATTGTTATTGTCGTGACTATTTATGTATTAAATTTATATTTGTGTTGAACCTACTTGTATGTTAGTAATCATGCTAATTTTAGAGGCCTTCAATTCTTAAACTGAACCACAATCATTGATTTCTTATTTACAGGCAGAAGAAGCCGGTAGAATATCTGTGAGACAGTACAGACTATCCAAACTGCTTGGAGATGAGAGTTTAGCTGCAAGAAGTAAGCTGTACTCTGCGCTGGCACACTCGCAGAAAGGCAGGCTACATACATCACGACAGATTGTCCGAAATATTAACAATTATGCGATAGAAACAAAGGACAGACGTTTAAACAGAATGTGTCAGGGTGTTTGGGCTAAGCTGAAGTATTTGAGGGGACTCAGGAACGGTATGAGCCCTCAAGGAGACTGGAAAGTGACCAATTTGTAAATTAAATTCACTAGGTTAGGTAAACATTTTTAATGTATCTGGCTGGCTGTTTTTATCTGCGATCAATTTTTTTAACTATGAGCTGGTTTGTTGTAAGGGCTGAAGGTTTTTGTCTGTGCTGAGCACTCAATTCAGGAAATAAATTTTATTTCTCATTAAAACAAAGAGTTGTAAATAAATTGTTATGTTAATTGTTATAGTATGCATTTTTATTCAATAGCTTAAATCTATACTAATATTATAAAGAGGAAAGATTTGATTGTTTGTTTGTATTGAATAGGTTCTGAAACTACTGGACCGATTTGAAAATTTCTTACGCCATTATTGGGAAGCTATATTATGTGAACATAGGCTACATTATATTTCCAAAAAATTAGGGATCCTTAAAACTACAATAATGTAAAAAAATTACCTTTCCTTACATCGCGTGCGCTGCGGAAACTATTGATAATAGAACAAAGTAATGTACTACAACTTTGCAGAACACATTGTCTACAAAAAATGTAGCGCCAGCATATATCTAACTATTATAGTTACATCACAATAAGTGTTTTTTTATTTAATTAAACTGCCGCCGCTAGAAAAGGCTCTTTATTTGTACTGTGGTATTAATCCTTATCAAAATAAATTACTTCATATTTAAGATTATTTCAGAGTGTGGACTGGTTAGCTACGATTTGCTTTACCTACCTACTGGCACTGCCTGTGTGCTTGTTGGTTGAACTGCCCACGCAAAAGTTTGTTGATATTCTACTAAATAAGTTATTGTGAAGTGCAATATAAATGAATAAAATATTGATTACATGAATAAACGCTTCTTTTGTATATGCATGCATCACAGCCAAAGCCAAAAGACTCCATAGGACATAGGCCTTCCTTATTGAACTACCTAGCACAATGCTATCATTGTGGTAAGTCGGTAAATAGTAAAAAAAATTGCTTTGCTTAATAAATACTCCTCAAGAGAAACTGGCCGGTTGGTTTCCGTATGGATCATTCAGGCAGAAACTTTCGCACCAAGTTCGAAAAAGTTTCCGACCAGCCAGGCCATCTATATAGTGACGAGTAGCGAAACCAATTAGAGGTGAGTCCGGTATACAATATCTAACTGAATAACTGTTGGCTTGGTTCAAAAATATCCAGCGTTATTGAAAAATCCGCGTACCGCTAGAGAATAACTGTACGAAGCGAGCGAGCATCGCGCTCACCGCTCACCCACCCACCCGTAAGTCACCCGTCACCCGTCACCCAACCATAACTAATCCAGCCTGCAATAACTCTCACCTATTCTAGGCACGCTAGCCTACCATCCACCCAACTGATTTGGTTAGAAATATCTAATACCTCTTGTCATCCCTGTCTAACACCATGATTCTAATGCGAGTAAACGGGATAGTCAGTTATTCAAATTACCCAATACCTCTTGTCATCCCTGTCCAACACCAGGATTCTTAGGCGAGTAAACGAGATAGTCAGTTATTGGGTACCCATTTTATGCACTGCGTCTAAGTTCAACCATTTTGGTTGGTATGGGTGGTTTGCAATATTGCTTAGGTAAACAGGTGGCGAGGTAAGACTGCCGATCGTTTTCATCCTATCTAAATAAGTTTAAATTCGACCATACCTCAGCGTATTAAAATTTAATTTAAATTGGATTAATCATACATTTTTTAAAATATTAGACTAGTCATCGGTGGCCAGTGGCGCTAATTGTACCTACCTACACCTACGTGATTTGCTTACGAACAAATTAGGCAGGCATTGTTTTGTTTTGTTGTTTATTGTTTGAAAATCTTATTTTTATGTATAGGAATATAATCGTATTACAAGAGTACAATAGACGCAAGACGCAAAGGCCGGGCCGTGGCGTCAAGTGGTGGAAGAGTAACAATGGTACATATTCTGTTGTATTTTTATCGTTGCTAGGTAAAAATTCAAAATCAATCAATTCGGTAGGTACCTATTTATTTATGTACTAAGATAAGCTTATGTTAAGGATAACTGATATACCCAGGTACTTATTACAATCAATAGATATATTTTACTATATACATAGAAAAGAAAATAAAAAATACGATATGCAAAGAAATAGAAATTTCTGATATCAACCTATTTTCAAATGTCAATTTGTTCCAGCCTTCCAAGAAATCTTCAACGTCACTCAAAATATATGTAAATGTCAACGTCAAATTGATTTAGTTGCTCGCACTTAACCTTTTTTTATCACCTCAACGGACTCGCTCCCCTACACGCGAGGCCACCAGATTCAAGACCTTCCTGGCGACCGCTTCCCCGAGAACTGCTGGAACACCACGATGATGTCCAAACGCAAGAAAACCATCGCAACCAATCGGCTGCTGAACAGCAATTGAGAGGCCGGCAGGACTCTCATTGCTGTAACTCAAGACTCGAGTGACGTCTCGCTCGACTTTGAAGCTAGAAGAAAAAACCTTAGTTCGATTCGAACCGCATTTCGCTCGAAAGACGAACTGTTGAAGACCATTGATGACCTTTTTGTTTGACATTGACAATTCAAAAAAATATAATTGTCAATGTCAAAACAAAAAGGTCAAGTGCGAGCAAACTATTTGACGTTGACATTTACATATATTTTGAGTGACGTTGAAGACTTCTTCGAAGACTGGAACAAATTGTCATTTTGACACTCTGAAACAGACACTGGCAGAGTCGTAGCGAAAAGCAAGCGGCGCCAAAACAAAAGAGAAGTTAAAATTGACATTTTTTATTTTCTTTTCTATGTATATAGTAAAATATATCTATTGATTGTAATAAGTACCTGGGTATATCAGTTATCCTTAACATAAGCTTATCTTACTATATAAATAAATAGGTACCTACCGAATTGATTGGTTTGAATTTTATCCCTAGCAACGATAAAAATTATAACAGAATATGTACCATTCTGTTATATTTTTATCGTTGCTAGATAAATTGCACTTCTTTATTTAGAATATAGTTAGCGACGACGACGACGGTTTGTGCATGTACAAATGCACAAACCGTCGTCGTCAGTCCTTCGTTGGAGGTATGCTATATAAGGACTGACGACGACGGTTTGTGCATTTGTACATGCACAAACCGTCGTCGTCAGTCCTTCGTTGGAGGTATGCTTAACTTGCTAAAAATAGGATTAACTTCATCATCATCAGCCTATGTTAGGCCTCCCCCAATGAGCGCCACTGAACTGGTGGACCAGCCCTATCGTGAGTGTCCATGTCTCAGCTCAGTATGTAAGTATTATGATATATAAATACATATAATTATGTACATAAAATTTGGGTATTGTAAAGTTATTGGATACCGGTTGGTGCTAACGTTATTCGAACAAAATATCCAACTTATAACTGTTGGTAAAAAAATCCAATAGCTCCCACCTCTAAAACCAATTGTCACCTTTAATTTATTTACACTGGCAATTGTGTAGACCATAGAGTAACTTTTATATTGAAAGAGACGATGAAAAAACCTCTACCAACTTACCAAAACCAATTCTTTCTCCGCCATTTTGTTAGTACCGCTGTCTCTGACAGGGCCGGTCGGAGGACACGAATAATAAATTTATTCGTTTCTCGGCGCTTTGGAAAGCTAAATTTGTGTTTATGAAGTGAAAAGTGTAACCACCAATATGGCGAGATACGGTCAAAGACCGGAAAATGCCCTCAAACGGGCCAACGGTACGTGGAAAACCCTTATCATACCACGTTGCTTGTTCTGCGTTTGATGACCTATCACAACCTGGGAGCGCCTCTAAATTGCCTCAATTGAGTTTATTGCGCATTTATGCCTCCCAGTACAAAGTTCTACTGAGTTATCTATATAACTTTATAGTTTGATAATAAAACATAACCCAAAAAAGGATACGTACCTACTGATAGGCTGGCATCTGCTGGTTTACAATATGTTTAGGAATGTTGCATAATTTATTCAATAATACCTCGCGCCGCGCAGCAGCGACTATGATAATGAGATGCCAATGTATGAAACAGGCCTTACTTACTGTCCTTAGGGTCTTCCAATAATTTTTGAGGTGGTTCAATGAAATTGGAACGGAGCCAAAAATGATTGAGGACATAATTATTATTATTCTTCAGTGGAGAGGCACACCTGATGACTTATCTAACCTATTTACGCAACTTGAAACAAAGATTTTAAAACCAAACAAATTTTACTCAGAAAATGACACACTCTAAAATGCTTCTGATTTTAAAGGGCGCTTTCTAACATTCAATACATAATGCAGGGCAATAAATGCTATGGATGCTAAAATATTACCAAACCAATAAAATTCATACAAAATTCAGCTGTTTCCCCTATTTATAAATAACCTTCTTCATGTGAGGTGATGGTTGCCCTCATAGAGCTTAGGTTGCATAAATTTCATCATTAAATTATCATCTTGTAGAAGATAAATTAAACACAAAGACCAAGAAAATAATTATAAATAAATTTAAGTTTTTATCTAATCAACACTAATATGTACAATACACAATTTTTTGACTTCTGTCTGATGTATTGTTTATTTGATTTGACTAACTAAAAGTTACACAGGTTACAGTCAGTGAAATAATTTCTTAAGCCAATTTAATGAAATAATCAGAATAATCAATTATTGGTGGTTTTAGTATAATATAAGTACATATGAAAATAATTTTTACTTCCTAAACTACTTACATATTCATCAAAACTGTAGTACACCTCATCGAGCCACGATTTATGTCTGCTTAAATGAATAATAATAAGAAGAATTTTATTGAACAAATTAATAAAATGGCTTAAATTTGGACTTATCCAAATGCTACATATTGTTACAAACCTCTTACAGAGTTCATGGACTTGGACAAGCCAGCGCGAGCGCTTGACACTCTCCAAGAGGTGTTCCGAAACAAGAAATGGGCATACAACTGGTCAGAGTCGGTGCTGGAGCCGATTATGTTCAAGTATCTAGAGCTATGTGTGGACCTGCGCAAGTCTCATATCGCTAAGGAAGGGCTGTTTCAGTACAGGAACATGTTTCAATCTGTAAATGTGGGATCATTGGAACAGGTTATAAGGTGAATATTGTTAAATACATATAATAATTGACGACCGATGTGGCGCGGTGGGCGAAAGTCCGTCTGTGATGCAGGAGGTTGCAGTTTCGATTCCCGCATCTGGATAAATATTTGTACAATCTGCAGATATTTGTTCAGGGTGTTCTGGTCATTTTCTATGGTATAATAAAAAATATCTATCTTTGTAATGTATTGTATTATGTACATATATCAGTTATCTAGTACCCATAACACAAGCTCTGCTTACCATGGGGCTAGATAATGCTGTGTGAATTGTCCAGCATTATTTAATTTAATTTATTTATTGAAATAATGAGAAAATGATCTTTCGAATAAAAAAGCAAGTCATCTAGATGATGTTTTACTTGACCTCGTTGAGTTTGAGATCGTTGGATTTGTCACAATCACTCAGCTCCTATATGATTATAAAATCTTGTTTTTAACCCAACAATGCAATTCCAGAGGCTACCTGCGTATGGCAGAAGAGCGCACGGAAGCGGCGCGTGCACAGTCCACGCAGGCAGTCATCGACACTGACGATCTGGACAACCTGGCGACTCCTGAGAGCATCCTGCTGAGTGCCGTGTCCGGGGAGGACGCGCAGGATCGGTCTGATCGAACTATACTGACTCCTTGGGTAAGCTGAGCTATTGTTTTATACAAAGTTAAGGCGAAGGACAGAGCACCAAAGTTACCGACATAGCTCAAAGAATTAGCAAGCTAAAGTTGGCAGTGGGCAGGCCATATATCGTGAAGAACTGGCAACCAACCGCGACTCTGCAAACGTAGTGTAGGACGCCCTCCGGCTAGGTGGGATGACGACTTGCGAAAGACTGCAGGCAGATGGTGGATGCGGTAATCTGAAGATATCTGAAGGCAGTCCAGCAGTGGTTAGTCATGATGATAAGGCATAGGAAATCACTATAGTTTGACCGAAACCGCTGTACTGCGCCTGAGGTATGCGAGCGGCGAGACGGGGGGGAAGTATCGGCCGCTCCGATCCATCAGTCTGCCGTCAACGCTCACGGCGGTAGGTAGGAGGCACTGCTGTTCGTCTTCGATGGATATCCCTTAGTCGCCTCTTACGACACCCGCGGGTAGTGTTAGGGTGGTGCAAATTCTAGGCCGGCATAACACAGCTGTAACTAACATCCAACTTTAATTCCTCGCCTCTTTACGACACCCGCGGGTAAAGTTGGGGTGGTGTACATTTTAAGCCCACGGCTACTCGTACATAAACATCTAATTTTAATTCCAGGTAAAATTCCTATGGGAGTCATACTGCCAATGCCTTGAGCTCCTCCGTACAAACGCCCATGTGGAGACCTTGTATCACGACATCGCGCGCATGGCTTTCCAGTTCTGTCTCAAGTACTCCCGCAAGACAGAGTTCAGGAAGCTTTGTGATAAGCTGAGGAAGCATTTGGAAGATATCTATAAGCTTACTGTAAGTATTTCAATTTCACCACTGTTTTTATGTATTTTATTTATATATAGTTCAATTTGCGATTTCGTAATGGTTGAGAACAGATTTATTACAAACTAGCGGACCTAGTATTAGTACGGATCCCTAACTTTTTTCAAAATATGATGGGAAGCTACACTATCCCTGGTACATAGGCTATTATGTACCAGGGATAGTGTAGCTTCCCAACGGTGAAAGAATTTTTCAAATTGGTCCAGTAGTTCCGGAGCCTATTCATTACAAACAAAAAATCAAACCTTTCCTCTTTATAATATTATATTTCAAACTAGATGACCTTGCGAACTTTGTATCACCCATATAACCCTTGGATTTAGAAGACATTTTCAACATTAAAATACAGCATATTTTTAAAGAAGTTTACGTTAACTTGTGTGCAACAACATGAGCCTGTCATCTTTAAGTTCTTCTTTCTTATACTTAACATTTCTCAGTCTGACAAAAGCAGTTACCATTTACGAAAACCTAATATGTAGACTACACACACGACAACTATATAAGACTTGAAAGAAATAATCATTCAAACGTAAATACATACTCAACAGCAATCTCAAACCGGCAACGTGAGCATCTCAAAGCCAGAGACTCAGCAGCTCAACTTGGAGACCAGACTGTTCCAACTGGACAGCGCTATTCAGATGGAACTGTGGCAGGTAAGGGCCATATTAAAGTTGTCTTCCTTTTTCGCCTGCGGAATGACCTATCACTGTCAAATGAAGTCTAGAAGAATTTATTTGACAGTGATGATAATACCTTATTATTGCGTCAATCCAGACACCGAGCCATCTAGTAAGAAGTTGCAGTTGAGAAAGATATTCTTAAAAAGCGCAAGAGAACTTACCTACCTTTTTAAGAGAACTGACCTTATATATACTAGACTAATAATGCCTTTAATAAATGGTCAATACAGAGGTATGTACCACTTTCTCCTCTAGATTCAAGTCCCTTTAAAAAAAGGACCTGTACCAATGTTTTTCTAAACCCTTTTTAAAATGTACCTCCCCACAGGAAGCCTACAAAGCCATCGAAGACATCCACAACCTAATGAACATGTCCAAGAAGTCACCCGTAGCCAAGACCATGGCCAACTACTACGGGAAGCTAGCGCTGGTGTTCTGGAAGGCTGGGCACTGCCTGTTCCACGCGGCGGCGCTGCTCAAACTCTTCCAGTTGTCCAGGGAGATGAAGAAGAACATCACGCATGATGAGCTGCAGAAGTAAGTCAACTTCCAGCTCAATCAGAACCTACCTTGTAGTTCTAAGAATGTAATACGCAGCGCAAAGTCAACCAGTGAGAAAACGCGGCACGAGTTGCTTATATTAACCAGGGGATCGTACATCCCTGGGAAACACTTTCATTATCTGCGCATTTCAAATGGGGGTACCTCTTGGTAAACTATATGTATAAAACATGTGAAAGGGTAACTTTACTTTAATTTCACGTTGTGTGGTCTTGTTCTGTACAAATTTTAGCAATTTTTTTTGTCCACGTAACCTATACAAGACAAAGTTATACTTATTCAAATTTTTTCTGTTATTAAATTCTAATTTTCCTTAATGAACACACTTTAAAGAACAAGCATCTTAATCTTACAACTCTCCCCAGAATGGCCTGCCGCGTCCTAGTAGCAGTGCTATCGGTGCCGCTCCCGTCTCTGCACCCAGAGTTCGATCGGTTCGTGGAGACCGACAAGAGCCCCGTCGAGAAGGCGCAGCGACTGGCGGTTTTGCTCGGGCTCGCTCAGCCGCCCACTCGGGCTAGCTTGCTAAAAGGTATTTATACTATTATTTATTGTTTTTATTTCAGGAATAAGAAGTCAATAATGTTTATTTCTTACTGAAAAAGCTTAAAGTCAGGTCAAACTTTACACTAAATTATTAGGTATAATATAAAAAGTATTTTCCACGTCTATTGCTGAACCTGGCTCCCCAAATGAAGAGTTTTGCTATAAAGATAACGCTTGGAAGGCTCGGTGGTAATTGCGGTGAAGATGTTGAATAATACACAGAAGAAAGCGGCTGCCCTTCTGTTAGGTTCGATTCTTACACCGCGACCGCCACGCCAAAATCCTTCGAATACTTAAAACGCAGAACATTTGAACTAAATGAGACTCATGACGACTCATGTCGCGATTTACTGATAGTTCTCAATGAAAATATTTCAAAAAGTTATGTGCTCATTTAACATCCTCAAGCGGCGAAATAAACTTCTCAAGAAAGCCTGCACCTGAAAACAGCAGACTTTTTTAATAACTTTTTCCTCTGACTTCTAACCCTACTCTCTGTTTCAGACGTGGTCCGACTCAACGTAGTGGCGCTAGCATCGCCGCAACTCCAGCAGCTGTACTCATGGCTTGAGGTTGAGTTCGATCCTCTCACCATCAGCCAAAATGTCAAGGGAGTCGTCAAGTCTCTGCAAGACGAACCCAGTAAGTGAACCAGTATGAACCAGTAGGCTTACCCCATATCTTTATATAATTCTTCAACTAATCCTTCACTTTTGCGACCTGCGACACAGTATTTTACTTCTGCAGGTCGCATCGCTTCATATTGTTGTTACTAGCATCTAAGTAAGTTCAAATTATTTTACTTAAATTTATAATTAATACCTCCAAAAATCACTTTCTAACTTAAAATAGTTAGAATGGCAAGTGTTTGGAGGTAGATCATTCTGTTGGTTTGACGCGACAGGTTGCATTTAGTTGGTAATCTGTGTTTTATAAGCCTGCACAAGGATCATTTGTAATTTTATGTGTATGCATATGCAAATTAAAAACAAAAAATACTAGAAATCAACAGCTTAGGTTTCAGATGTTGTAAAAATTTGCGAGTTATCCGGAAATTCTAGTATTTCCAGATGAACAAATAGAAATATTTAACGTCGCGCTTTGGGTTCTTCCATTAAACTTTAACCTTAATTATAGATCTGTGTCATGTTTTGTAAAATTCTGAAGGTGTGGTGTGTCTGTCATTCACAATAAAATTGCAAGCTTTTTTGCAATTTTAAGTTATGATCATAGATGAATTTATGATGCATATTCCCGTCTCCGTTGCTGTCATATCGTATAAAGACGTAAAAGAGACTAAATTGGAAAGAGAAATTTGGAGGAAATTTGCAGTTTCTAGTTATGAACATAGCTGAATTTATGATACCACATTCCCATCTGCGTTGCTATCATGTCGTATAAAAGTCGAAGTAAAATAAAGCATATCGGAAAGAGAAAATTGGAGGAAATGATGTTATTGAACCGCTAAGAAGTAACCTCTTATCTACCTTCATGTCTGGTAGAGATCGCTCTTGAGCGATAAGGAATTGTCACATATCTTGTATATTTTTAAGTGTGCAATAAAAGTATTGTCTATCTCATAAACTTATAATAATAATTCCCTTCCCCACAGATTCCCCGCTCGCCCAATACACCGTAGCGCTAACCGACGTGGCCCTAGTCCGCCTGATCCGGCAAGTCGCGCAATGCTACGCTCGCGTGCAATTCGCGCGACTCCTAGAGCTCGCTGAGACCGATGATTTGTTCCACTTGGAGAGACTTCTAGTCGACTGCGTGAGGCACAACGATATGCAGATACGCGTGGACCATGCTAACCAGTAAGTTATTATTAGTCAACTGTTTAGTGTCCCTGAAGGCCAATTTCCACCAAGGAGCGGAGAGTATAAAATAACCAATAGATTATTGTCAAAATAGCCCAAGAAGGACAAAGAAAGATAAAAAAAAATCTTTAAATCTAAAAACAAATTACCTAGAAATACAATTATTATTTATTATTATTATTTTAAGCCATTACTGTCCCACTGCTGGGCAAAGGCCTCCCTTTTCTTCTTCCACTCCTCGCGATCGCTGCAACAGGCCATGATGGAAGATGTACCTCGAGCTCGTCGCGCCATCTCATCCTGGGCCTTCCACGTCGCCTCTTAGCGTTGGGTGGGCTCCACTCTGTGGTGGTCTTTGCCCACAAGTCGCTGGACATACGGCAGACGTGTCCGTCCCAGTTCCACTTCAGGCTTCCGGCTGTTTGACCATAAGTAGAAATACAATATGTAAGGTAAATTACAAAAAAGACAGGTACAAGAAATAGAGTAGAGACAGCTAAGAAGTGTAGTTTAACTAAATGATACAGGGTGAAATGAGCGTTGATCACCGGTGTAAGGCATGGCGTCAACTAAAACTGATCTTTCAAACGCTACCCTTCCCTCACCTCTACCCACCTTTTTTCTAAATTGATAATACCTCTGCTTAAATACCACTACATATTATATTACGTAATGGAAAAGGGACAGAGGAAAATTATTCTGTTGGGTTAACACTTCTTATAATTGTGAATAAGGAATCAAGGAATTTTTTTACTGGTAAATGCGGGCCCTTACATTTCGTTCTTCTAGACTTCTAAAGCGTTGGTTAACAACTCTTAACTTGAGTAATATAGTTGAATAACTTTCTTTATAGAATTTAGGAAAGACCCGATTCTGTAATACATTTTGTCTAGTTAAGTTGTAAACTTTAAGACCTGAGCTTAACTAGATGGCGCTGCTAATTGTGGATGAGTGCTAGATCGTGATAATGAAGCGTTTCTGGGGAAAAATGTATGGTTCTCGAATAAATTGGGATTATTCCATGCAGAATTCACGGTGTTATAATTTGGACCTCCTACCTGTACCTAGTGATTAGTATACATTTATTGAAGTAAACATTGAACTGTTTTGTGTAGATGCGTGCACTTCGGCGTCGAGGCTGGCGGTGGCGAGTGGTGCTCCGCGGCCGACGAGGCCTGTGGCGGCGCTATTCTGCAGGCCACACCTGCTGAACAGGTAAGAACACCTTCCCTTATCATCCTAGCAAATACAATAAGGGATGATCGGTCCTATGAGCATGAGTGTGTAACGAGTGCCCGAGGCGTCATGAGACGTGTCGACGAGGCATCTCGACCAGTGTGGCATGACCTGCCGCCCTTGTTAGCAGGCCGTAGTAGGTCTGAACATGTCATAACATATGTAGGTTTGAAAGAATTTCAATAAGGTGCTGTTGCATTTTCATACAACCAAGAACGACTGAGTAGCGGCGCTGCCTGAAGTCACTGTTAAATGGCATTACTTCATTAAATGATATATCTGTGTATGTATGCCTAAATCGAACACAATAGTCTTATAGTTACTTATATCAAAATATTACTCCTTGTTATAATGTCTTGCATGAGGAAAGTATAGAGGAGAGGTAAATATTGATTAAAACTCTAATTGTAGGTTCGTGAACAACTGGTACGAGCTGCGGAAGTCCTAACCCGCGCAGTGCAGACCTTGTTCCCGCAACGTCGCAAGCAGGAGAGGGACCGCGTGCGGGCCGCCATGGTGCAGCATTACCACGAGAACAAGCATACTGAGCACCATAGGTATGTTTTCAAGCCTTTAAGGCTATGTATTTAACCTAGTAGACCCTTTTTGTTTAATTTTGTTTCTTTAAAATCGATATTTTTTTTTCTCTAAAATGTATAGTATGAAAAGTTTTTAAATTGAAGAGAAGGTATTTATATGATGATAAGAACGATAGTCTTCATTCGCAACTTCAGACACAAACATATAAATATCTTGACTAATAAAAACAAACAATGATAATTTATTTATATTGTCAAACCCATAGGACAAACAAATAACTTAACAGAATCGGCTAACACTACTGTCTCGCAGAGCACAGCGCTGGTTTTTATAGACAGTGAAATTGAATAAAGAGTTGTGTGAACATATTCGACAAACAAAACAGTCTACTTTTAGCTATGCATGACTTTTATTTTAATTTGTTTTTTCCCAGAGTCCTGCAGAGACACAAGATCATCGAAGAGCGCAAGGAATACATCGAACGTCTCAACACCGTGCGCGAGGAAGAAGAACTTAGGTATGAACCGCATAAACCAATATAAACCATTATACGACGGGGAAAGAAGCGATCAAAAAGTTAAGAATTAGAACCCTTTTAAACACGTCTGTGTTCAAAAAGAAAGGAGGATCGAGTTAGGTTAGGCACTCTTTCTCCGTGTATTATGTAGTAGAATTACAGTCATGTATTTTCTCAAATCCACTGAAAGCGCCTCAGGGTAAAGATGATTTAAATTATTTTAATCTCAGATTTACATAATTTAACTGTTTTTTTATGCAATTAAACAGAAAGCAGTTTGAAATGTGTACAGGAGGGTCGCAAATGTCAAAAGTATCAAACGTTCTCTGTAACATTCGTTTGATGTTCCTTTCTATCATGTAATTATTTCCAGACGTCAAGAAGAGCAAGTCCGCGCCGCCGCCGCCGCCGAGGCCAGGCGCCAAGAGCATGAGAGAGAAGAGAGAGAGAAACGTCGCCACGAGAGCGAGTTAGCCGCCATGAAGGAGAGACATCTCAAGGAGCGTATGGCTCACATCTCTCAGACCGCGCACGGACAGAAGATGTTGCAGAAACTTGATGAGGAGGTAAGGAGTAGGTAGAGAGAAGAGAGATAAGAGGGTAGGATTGAGAAGAGAGAGAGAGTGAGAGAAAGAAACATTGCTACAAGAGTGAGTTAGCCACCATGAAGAAGCGCACACCTCTCAAACATGGAGAGTTGCCTTTGTCCATCCATTTTTGTTGCCTGTCTGCATCTACTACTAAAAAATTATAATTCATCATTATTATAAAGGAAAGACATGGAGGCGGATTCCATTTCTTAGAAGATCAAACTAAGTAGTGAGGTGTTAGTGGTTTCTATTGAATGGACTGGACCCTCTTTTATGTGTAGCAATTTTTGTGGCTTTGCAGTTAGATTTTGATCATAATCTGAATCGTTAACATGAATCTTAATTTCTCATGTGTTTTCTCAACAGGACCTCAAGAAGATGGACGCCGAAGCGATTGCCCAACGCGAGGCCGAGGAATTGATGAAGGAACGCCGTGAATTGCAAGCTCGTCTCAAATCTCAGGAGAAAAAGGTACATTGAATGAACACTTTATTGTACAACATAAAAAAAAATTATAACATTAAAAAAAACCGAAATCTTAATCGGTTCATCACTTTGGAAGCTGTGATGGCTAAGATACACGCAGATACACCGACATACTTATACACAGATGCACTGAAACACATTAAAAACGCATATCTCAACCCCTTTTTGTCATTGGGGGTTAAAACCGAAAATTTTTAGATGACCAGCTGTTATTCAAAAGGGTTATATACGACACACTTAACCTGTAAAACATCAACAGGTGGACTACTTCGAGCGTGCCAAGCGCCTGGAGGAGATTCCTCTGCTGCAGAAGAGTTTGGAAGAGAAACAGGTCGCCGACAAGGCCTTCTGGGAGACTCAGGAGAAAGAGCGCATTGCTCAGCTTATCGGTGAGAACTTTACCACTACAGTAGATACTCGATTAACCGGATTAATTGCTTTCGTAAGTCTTTCGGATACATAATTCAAAGTATGAGGAAATGAGGAGCATGATGCTCAGATGAGCATGCTGATGTCATCTACCTCAGCTGAATTTTTGTCTCGTTTTATTTCCAACTCGCGAATTCCATGACGCGATTTCCACGAGTTGGCTATCCAGATAATCGCGCGCGAATTCGGATAACTGAAGTCCGGTAAATCGAGTCTTTACTGTATCTGAATGTAGTAAAAAGTGTGATGTTTTATGGACTCTTCAATTTATTTTTAACTTGGATATAACTTTAGAGAACTTTATGCTGCTCAAACCTTTAACTATCTCAATCAATTACATAGCTTTTCTTAAAAAAAAAAAAAAAACACACATATTATAAACAAATTATCAAGAAAAGTCATTTACAACTATTTATCAAATAATACTTTTTTTAACAAAGGCGGGTACATCTGGTGCCTTAGCGTTGCGTAATTTTGAAGTATAACCTCTAGAACTATACACCAACTTCCATCCTTCATCTCACAGAGGCCCGCGCCCGAGACGTTGCCACCAGCACCCGCCTAGCTCGCATGGCGGCCGTGCGCGAGGAGTTCCTAGCTCGCCTGAGAACCGAGCGCGGGGCCGCTCACGAGCAACGACTGGCTGCCTTCAAGGAGAAATTAGCGAACGAGCGGGAGAAGAGACTGAAAGAGCGTAAGCAGGCTAGGATCGAGAAGAGAAAGCAAGAGGTAAGATACATAATCTGAGAACTAGCAAGCTGAAGTGGCCGTGGGCCGGCCATATTATGTCGCGAAGAACTGACAACCGCTGGGGCAAACGAGCTGAGTGGAGACCACGACTCGGTAAACGTAGTGTCGGACGCCCTCCGACCAGGTGGGATGACGACCTGCGAAGAACTGCAGGTAGATGCTGGATGCGTCAAGCTGAAGTCAGGGCGCTGTGGCGCTCATTGGGGGAGGCCTATGTTCAGCAGTTGACTAACATAGGCTGATGATGAAAAGACCTAATCGACAACTTTAAAATTGTTCTAACATTATTGAAAACGGCAATCAAAGACCACCAGCACTCGTCTAGCTCGCATGGTGGTCATGCGCGAAGAGTTCTTAGCTCGGATGAAGGCTATCGATACGAGGAAGAAAGAGTGAGCACAACGCGTTAGGAAGAGGAGCCTTATGTCCAGCATTAAGATCCGCTAGATTAGATCCTGTGCTGTTGGGATGCCATGAAACAGATTTTTTTATATAATTGGCTTTTAAAATGTGTGTGTATTTGTATTAGTCGTAAGGTTGCCTGAAAGAGATTGCTCTCAGCGATAAGACCGCCCTTTTTTCTAGTTCTTCTATCTTTTATTCCTGTATTTTGATACGTTGTTTTGTGTAAGTCTTTATAACGAATAAATTCATTATATTTTATGTATTTTATCTATGTCTAGTACGCTGAACGTCTGGCTGAGAAGCGTCGTGCCGAGGAGATCGCCGCGGAGGAGGCTCGCAGGGCTAAGGAGGAGGAGGAGCGCCGCGAGAGGGAGGAGCGGGAGAGGAAGGCGCAGGAGGAGTTGGCTGCTATACGAGAGAAGAAGGAAAAGTGAGTTACATACATCTTTACATCTTGACGCTTGAGTATGAGAAATTTCTAAAGATATTCGACTAGTCGGTTACTTGTGGCATAATACGTAGCGCGTTCTCGTTCTGAGTGGAATGGTGCGGGTTTAAGTCCTGTTGAGGTTGTAAAGTTTGGGATATAATTTCAATAAATCATTAAATCATCCATGCATTTGCTTTTGGCAAAACCTCTGGTCCACTGCAGGACAGGGCAGGTTGGTGAACATAATGTGATCTCTGTTTCGCATCTTAAGATATTCACAGGATGATTGGGGTTTTTAGTTTTGCCAGGACTTCCTCGACGGCCTTACTTAATTTAGGTCTTTTCATATGACCCGATTGGCCAAAAATGCAAATAAGTCTTCCCTTTATCTCATCAGCACTTACCTGAAAGGTGCCTTCCCCCTCAAGGGTGGTTCTGACATGAATACGATACGCTTTTTATAAGATGTTACTTTAGTTTACGTGCTAAACAAACGGCATTCCCTTCACACAGATGTGTATGAAAAATTAAATACATAACATAACCATCAACCTAACTAATCTTTACTATTCGACGATCTGAGTGACGCGGTGGGCGAAGCCTTTCTGTGAAACAGGAGGTTGCGGGTTCGATTCCCGCCTCGGGACAAATGTTTGTACGATCTGAAGATATTTGTTCCGGGTGTTCTGGTCGTTTTCTATGTATAATAAAAATATCTATGTATTGTATTATGTATATCAGTCATCTAGTACCCATAAAACAAGCTCTGCTTAACTTGGGGCTACATGATGATGTGTGGATTGTCCAGCATTATTTATTTATTTATTCCGCAGGGAACACCAAGAGATGCTTGCTCGCACCGAAGCCAAGATGCGCGCCAAAGACGCCGAGGTCGCCCGCAAACTGGAGGAATCCAAGGGCGCCGCCACCGGAGGCTGGCGAGGATCCGCTCGAGAGGACAGACCTAGGGAAGATAGACCCAGGGAAGACAGACCCAGAGAAGATAGACCCAGGGAAGATAGACCCAGGGAGGATAGACCCAGGGAGGACAGATCTAGGGAGGAAAGAGGTGTTCGGGATGAAAGGGGACCCGAGAGAGGAGATAGGGAAAGTGCGTGGCGCAAGCCTGGGGAACGGGAGCCGGAGAAGAAGGAACCTTGGAGGGCTAGTGAGTAGACTTCTATTGTAGATGAATAATCCTACTAATATTATAAACGTGAAAGTTTGTAAGTATGGATGGATGTTTGTTACTCTTTCTAGGTCAACGAGGTAACAAGCAAGGTTATCTTTAAAAACTAAAACACAAACTTCAACAATGCATAATCTCACATGTGGAGTAAAAAATGTTTAAATGAATTCTAAAACTAAAGATTAATTGAATAAAACGATGAATGAAAGCTTTCAAAAACAAAAATGGTTTCGAACTTCTATGCTTAGCTTCGATGATACCAAGGTCGTTAAATGTTTTCCACCAATATTCCTTGGGTTTTGTAATCCCTTGGTATACAAAAAACTATCCAGGTTTTTGGTATAGTGTGTATTATTTATCAGTTCTTTTATCCCTTAGGCCGCGTACCTGCCCGCTCGCCTGAACGTCGTCATGAAGACAGGCCGCCCAGGGACGAAAGAGATGACAAGTGAGTACTTTACTTAGATCAATAACTAAAATAAATAAATATGCTAACTAAAAATGCTAATGCTGGACAACCCACACAGCAACATCTAGCCCCATGGTAAGCCGGGCTTGTGTTATGGGTAATAGATGACTGATATACTTAATACAATACATTACATAGATAGATATTTTTTATTATACATAGAAAACGACCAGAACACCCGGAACAAATATCTGCAGATCGTACACACAATTGTTCCGAGGCGGGGATCGAACCCACAAACTCCTGCGTCGTAGGCGGACCTTCGCCCTACGCGCTACAGAGGTAGTCGACTATGCCATAAACTTACGTCAGAGAAAGTATAATAATACTAAAGCACATCTCATATGATGGCAAGAAGATGCGAGAAATAACGCTTTATAGGTCGGTACATAAATCTGACGGAAAATGCGTCGAGCGTATCATCGGTCGCGTCTATTCGGTCAAATTAGATCCGCCACATTACGCGGCTAGTCAGTTCAAGCGGCCTTTACACAAACGATCTCTGCTGATGTTACGCCTAGTCTGAATGCATCAATCAAAATAAAAGTGTCTCGTACGCTCGACGCACTAACACATCATCTCGTTAGTGTGAAAGCTTGAATGTTTTTTTAGATATTTCCCTGTTCTGGCGTAACGCGACCGATAATACGCGACGCATTTTCCGTCAGATATGTACCGACCCTTAGGCTGGGTACTAGGTCAGTCGTTTTGACTATAGATAGACATATTTATTTATTGTTACTAATGTGTTACAGTTTACTGTTGATAGCATCTTAAATCCTAACATAGGTTTATCTAGATATTAGAGTTATCTTAACAGTACTAAAATAAAATTAATGCTAGCATCGGAAATTAGTGCGGTAGGCAGTCACGCACACAAGCACAGTGACATCGCCGTCCGCTGCATGGCTTGGCCGCACACAGGCGATCCACCAATCACGAGCGAGTAGCGACACTGCGCCCGAGTTCAGCTACAGGATGCTCCTTTATCGTTGAGGGTGTTACGAGCGTTAGGGGACGCCCATATCCGGCTTAAGACGTCTATTAGCTGTGATGACGTCTCATAAAAAAAGCCGCTGCTCAGTACCGTCGAAACTAAGGCTAGTTTTATAGTCACGCCGCTGGACAACGCGCTGTTAACGGTTACTGATAAGCGTTCACTGAACGGCGCTGCACAAGCGCGCGACTTTGAAACGCAACTACTACCCCCACACATCTCCGAGCGCGCGCACTATAACGGCGCTGCCGGACCGCGTAACAATAAAACCAGCCTAATTTACCATTTGTTGTAGACGCGACGACAGAGGTCCGCGTGAACGCGACGACCTCTCCCGCGAGCGCAGGGACGAGCGCCCGGCGGACAGGCCGCGCGAGGAGTCCGGCTGGAGGTCTGCGCCCCGGGAGAGGGAGGCCGACCGTGAGAGGTAACATCAAATCACTACATAGTTTAAAACGAACGACCGACGGCCGCTGAGGCAAACGTGGTGTAGGACGGATGACGACCTGCGATAGACTGCAGGTAGATGCTGGATGCGGCAAGCTGAAGACAGGGCGGTATGGCGCTTATTGGGGGAGGCCTATGTCCAACAGTGGACTGCTGTACGCTGATGATGACGATGATGATGATAAAACAAAGTCGCTTCCCGTTGTCTGTCGGTCTCTATGTATGCTTAGATCTTTAAAACTACACAACGGATTTTGATGCGGTTTTTTTAAATAGATACCCCCAAATACTCGAGCGCATCTCAGATTTAATTAAATCCGTCTCAAGTGACGATTTTCTGAAATATTTTCATATAAAACTGTCGAAAAATGGCTACATAAGATGTGCTTAAAGCTGACCTGCGTTTGAGTATTCGGGCGAGAGCGATTCAAGAGGAAGGTTTATAAACATAGATACCCACGAGGGCGAAGTCGCGGGGCGCAGCTAGTTAAACCAATAAAATGAAACTTTCTGTGTATTTGTGCAGGCCTCGTCCGTATGTGGGCCGCGTGAGCGGCGGCGCGGAGGGCGGCGGCGGCGGCGGCGGCGGCAGCTGGCGACGCGCCGGGCCCGCAGACCCACCACCGGCTGGGGTAAGTTATACTGTAAGGACCTAAGTGTAGGCCTTTACATGAAGAGGTGTAAGTTGTAGGCAGCTTACTTATAGCACCTCACTTTGTAATGTCACCTTTGGTAACGTAGTTAAAGTACAGTTAGTTTGAGCACGTAAACTAAACACACGAGTCACAAAGTTAAAGTTCATTAAAGTAAGGCGTATTCTTATGACAGACTTCGGTAAAGATGGCTAATCTTACCTTACATGTCACTCTCGCGGTAGTAGGTCACGTACTGATGTTAAAGTAAAGCGCGCGTGCGACACAGAGAACCTAAATCGCCGCGTGCGCAAAAATAAAATGTAGGGTGAAACCATTACTGTGCTACACTGTAACACTTTTAATTATATCAGATATTCGAAATATAATTCACAACTGTTGACCAACAGGAGCGCTCTTCAGCGTGGCGCAGTAAGGACGCGCCGCGCGACGACCGACGTGACGAGCGCCGCGGCGAAGAACGACGCGACTACCGCGACGCGCCGCCGCGCGACCGCGACCGCGACTTCAACCGCGACCGGGACCGCGACCGCTTCCCGAGGAGAGAAGAACGGTAAGTCACTGTTACTATACTCATTACAACCACTACCACCTTAAGAGAGACGTGACGAAAAGACGCGACTCTCTTCTGTAATGTATAATAATATTCTAATTTTAATATTAAACGACAAGAGGCCACGTGGAAGGCCCAGGATGAGATGGCGCGACGAGCTCGAGGTACATCTTCCATCATTGCCTGTTGCAGCGTTGGATCGCGAGGAGTGGAAGGAGAAAAGGGAGGCCTTTGCCTAGCAGTGGGACAGTAATGGCGTAAAATAAATAATAATAAATAAATATTAAAAGATTTCGGTACTCTATTGTATTAGGTGAGCCCGTTGGGATAGATGTATATCGTATATGCTTATAATTAAACACACAGTAGCGTAGTAGCGGCCACAGTAGCGTGTCTTTTTTTGAGTATATCTTTAAACCTAGACAGGAGACTCCGGCTAATAATCTCGACTCACTGTTTAGCTTGGGGCTAGATGTTGCTGTGTGGATTGTCCAGCATTATTTATTTATTTACTAGTTTATTGTATTGCAGTGACGGTCCGAGGCGCGACGAACGCGAAGCTCCGAGGCGCGACGAACGCGAAGCACCCAGGCGCACGGCGGATGACCGCGATCGTAGAGGTATGACATCTATACTTCTATACTAATATTATAAAGAGGAAAGGTTTGATTTTTTGTTTGTTTGTTTGTAATTAATAGGCTTCGAAACTACTGGACTGATTTGAAAAATGATTTCACCGTTGGGAAGCTACACTATCCCTGGTGAACATAGGCTATATTATATTTTCAAAAAAGTTAGGGATCCATACTAAAACCGCGCGAAGCCGGGAAGGTCCGCTAGTGATTAATAATTTTAATCTAACGTCTGATTTTTTACTTTTAATGTGCTAGCTCGCACCTCACGACGAACCACAGGTCGAAACCACAATTGCTATACTATAGTGTATAATCGTAGAATCTTCCTTAGATTAAAAAAACTTTTGATAGTGTGGTGCTAATTTGCACAGAGTGGAAATAGCACGAGAGGTAGAATGCCAAAATAGATAGATAGATAGAAAATACTCTATTATACCACACAAAACAGAAAACAATACAGGAATAAACAATAGAATAAAGGAAGTATAAAGGGCGGCCTTATCGCTGACAGCGATCTCTTCCAGGCAACCTTAGGATGGACTGGACATGAAGGAACATATTAGACGGTGGTACTTAAAAAATATATAGATAAAAAAAAAATACACTACAAACAAAATATGACATTCTATGACGGTATTATTATTCTAAAGAAGTGATTTGTTTAGTAGAATAGTGCTCCAGGATAGAGGAAGCTGGTAGGAATTTAAGAAGACATAAATTCATAACCAGTGATGATCATGCTTCGTAGACCGATTTCAACCACGGCGGCCAGTCTCAACGAAGACTAGATAGATAGATAATGCATTTATTTGACAATGCAGCACATGATATAGACTAGCCAATGCTCTGACTAGCACATGACTAGCCAAGTGTCCAGGACGTATTATAGTGCACAAGTGTGTGCGCAATAAGGTTCTCTCTCTATTCACTCATTCGCATAATCTGATGGGAGGGCAGATCGACACGATCGGGATCACGATCGAATAATAAATTCGTTTATTTCAGGCACATAATACAAAATGAATGACCCATATCATAGAAAATAGAAGAAATGTTAAAACAAAAATTAAAATAAAAACACATAATACAGATTGAAGGGAGAGCTGAACCATCGTAACTGCTGCAAGTTTATGATGACGAGGATTTTAGAAATTTTTAAAAATTAACTTTTCTATAGTAATAGTTGCCTGTTGCAGCGTTGGATCGCGAGGAGTGGAAGAAGAAAAGGGAGGCCTTTGCCCAGCAGTGGGACAGTAATGGCTTAAAATAATAATAATAGTAATAGTGTCATCATCAGCCTATGTTAGTCCACTGCTGTCTGCTGGACATAGGCCTTCCCCAATGAGCGCCATAGCGCCCTATCTTCAACTTGACGCATCCAGCATCTACCTGCAGACGTTCGCAGGTCGTCATCCCACCTGGTCGGAGGGCGTCCTACACTAGTTTACCGAGTAATAGTGTAGAGATGATGCATAATTATAACTATACCGTTCGTTTTCAGATGAACGCGAAGCGCCTCGCCGGGAAGACCGCGACCGCCGCCCGCCGCCGCCGCGCCGCGACGAAAAACGTACGTTTTGATCATTTATTACGTTACTTGGGCCCTATTCTGCAAACCAAACGCTTTACTATGATAACGGTATCGTCGCATTCATAAATGAAATAAACTAGATAGTGCAGTGTTATTGACGAACTTTGTGGCGCGGTGGGTACGCCTGCGACGCAGGAGGTTGCGGTTTCGATTCCCGCCTCGGGACAAATGTTTGTCGACGATCTGCAGATATTTGTTCAGGGTGTTCGGGTCATTTTCTATGTGTAATAAAACATATCTTTTTGAAATGTATTTTAGAATTGACTGGTGCCCCCCATAAGTACCTGCGGGGTTATCCATTAATTACCGGACACCTTGTATATATTATATTTGTTATGTAAAATAGAAATACCCAGAACATCCTGATCAAATATCTGCAGATCGTACAAACATTTGCCCCGAATCGGGAATTGAACCCGCAATCTCCTGCATCACAAGCGGACCTTCGCCCACTGCGCCATAGAGGTCGTGTTAAGTATGTGGATCAAAGCTCATTTCAATATCTTAATTTACTTTGTTATTTCAGCTCGCGACCCCGAAGGTGATGATTGGCAGCCCGTCACTAGACGCTAGACAACACGCGACTGCTGTTACTTGACTTAAATATACACTATCCTTGGATAAAACCTTTAGGAAAACTTGTTCATTGAAGAATCCATAAAAACTTACTTTATTTACTGCGCTCTTATCAAAAAGATATTAGTACGCGGCATGTCTACCATTCCTGTGATAATATATTTCCCTAAAATAGGGAGTTCTTTAAATGTTAGTGCAGGACACTTAAGCATGATACTTGTACACAAACGCGCTTAGATTTAAGCACGTCTCGAGAAGAATTTTTAGCAACTTTTCATTGAAAACTCAGACAATTGCGACTTGAGGCGTGGATCTAAGTTGTTAACTCCTAAAATCAAGCATTTAGAAATCTTGATGTTTCCTAATGGTTTTAAACTTGATTTAGTGTGTTCATATGCACATTCTAAAACAGTTATTCTAATACATACAATACAAAATATAGTGCCTCATTTATATCTCATTATACAAAACGTTGTTGTTCGTGCATTTACAGATTTTATGATCATTATTAAATAGTAACGTTCGTACCGCACGTTTGATAGCCTTTGTAACGGCTGCATTAAACAAGGCTTTAAATACATCGATTTTGCTTATTGCTATTGTCCAAAAAATAATGGAATTTTTATTGCAGTGCATTCACGCGCCTTTGAACTATCACGTACAAGGACTTAGTACTATTTCTGTCTACCCTCAAAGTTAATTTGGTTACATTCTACTGTTACTTACTTAAACCTTATTTTATATGGGTTATGGGCTTCTTATTGTACGTCAGCGACGTTAATGTATTTTAGTTTTTACCTAAAGTTTATACAATGGAAATGTTAAACGTCAATGTATTTGTGGTTAAAGAATTTAAACTGCTGTACTGTAGTTTATTTACTCGCACTAATAAATGATTGTATCAGTATTATGGACTTTTATTTATGTCTAGTTTTAATTTATTTATTTTCTCGTAATTATGAGATTAGGTAATTAATTATAAAAAGGGGCTACTTTGTGAAGTAACTTTTAAACAGTTTCATAGACAAGCGTGCGAAGCCGCGGGCAGAAACTAGTTTAAAATATATTACATACTAGAACCTAGCACTAATAAATGGCCTTTACGTCTAAATGCCAGTGAGAATATTAACATTATAAGTGCCCTTGCTTGCAAAAACATCTGCAATGAATGAATTCTAGAATACCAACAAAATGTGGTAGACAGCCAAACATTTTCAGGAAACAAACAAATTGTAGTTTATCAGACGACTCAGAATCTTTTGTTATATTCAGCTAAGTTTCCAACTAAACTAAAGAAATCTTCCTTTAGTTGAGTCTGAAAGCTAGAAAGAACTACCTGGACACCAAGTTTATCACCAAGTTTATCATCTGAGCGGTCATTAGTTCTATGTTCAGCAGTAGAAGCATATACCAGCAGGGGGGTATAGACATGTACTACATATACAAACCAGATTGTGGTCCACGTGTTTGCTGAGTATAAGGTATGGGCAACGCCCTACGTAGTTCGTGGCCCACAGTGCCCAAATTAAAATATATTTAAAACCTAAAATTTTTATTTACTTGACCATTCAATGTCGAACACATGATGTACACGCCCCATCGATTCGAAACGATTGAGCTAACTATAGACAGTTGCTAACAATTTACAGGTAGCTTAATTGATCCATATGAATACCAGTCGGAAACATCCCCAAGACGCTGGCTGCATATGAATTCACAATAAAGAAATTATTTATTTTAAGCCATTATTGTCCCACTGCTGGGCAAAGGCCTCCCTTTTCTCCTCCCACTCCTCGCGATCCAACGCTGCAACAGGCCATGATGGACGATGTACCTCGAGCTCGTCACGCCATCTCATCCTGGGCCTTCCACGTCGCCTCTTAGCATTGGGTGGGCTCCACTCTGTGGTGGTCTTTGCCCACAAGTCACTGGACATACGGCAGACATAATAAAAATACATTTAAAAAAAATTAATCGTTATATTTCCACACGAATAACTTCCTATTTTTGAAGTTCTTGAATCCTAGATAAAATAAAAAACAATAATAATATTTATAATTATATTTTCCATGAGGATTACAAAACATAAAAATATACATTTGCAACTAATACATTTATTAACTTAGCTTGTGGTAACTAATGAACACAACTGTTTATTTAGGCACGTGTTATAGGTAATTATTAATATTAAATGTATTGTCTGTAATATTTTATTTCCACTACAATAAGGTCTATGACCTCGCAGGAAAGATGTACTTAAAACATTAATATTTTGAAATTGTGATGAATAAAGAAATTATTTCAAATCTTTGTCAACTAACAAAACTTTTCGCAAAACATTTACATTAGAATCAAAAATTACAATCTACAAAACAATTTAAAAAAGGAAAAGACGAAATCGCCACATTTTAGATTCAAATCTCCACGCATTTAAAAAAATATGTTATTCATCAGATTTAAAAAAAAAAATTAAGTAAATATGCACCATTTAAGTTAACTACTAAGTTCAAGACCCATGTTCTAAAAAGTACTCAAACAACCAATAATGCGTCCAGATTAAGTAACATGTTATTAAATCTTAGATAGGTATGTTACTGTACTTGTCGCATATAATGTATTTTTGTAATGATTTGATTAATGTGTACAATAAATAATTTTTGTATTGTATTGTATTATATACAGGGTGCCACGGAAAGGTGTACTTATCCGAAAGGGGGTGATGGGGTTGAACTTTTGTTCTACGATATTTTTTTATTTAGATAAACTTTTTTTTAAATCATAAGATACGTTTTTTCTTCATTCTTTACGTGTCTTCTTACATTATCATTATTGTTTTGAAAACACTGGAATACACCCTGTATATAACACATTCAAATTTAATAAATAACTATGTTTATAACATATTTCTTTTCTTAATCTGCACGCATCCTTAGGTATAATTTAAAATATAAATCTGAAGTTCTTAATACACCTCTAGAAAACGGGCCTAAACTCCAAACTATTGCATGTACCTATCTATAAATACTTTCACCAAAATACTACTACTATTAAATACACAGCTCTTTCTTATCAGTACAGGGCCGCTAATAAAAAAAATCTTAACACCCATATCTTTGGTAATAACCTCGACTGCACTCTAATTAGACTGACTCCCCATATCTATAGATAATTCTTCAACTTATCCTTCACTCAAACGCGTCTAAAGAAGCTGGAGCATTCCTTTAATTGAAAACATACTCGAGTTCGGTATGGTCGTTAGTAGAGTTAATTGTCGTAAATGTCTTTGAGATAGTCTCCAAAATCCATTCTATAATATAAAAATGAATCGCTGAATGTGTTGCTAAGCGCAAATCTCGAGAGCAGCTGAATCGATTTCGCTAATTCTTTTTTTAGAATATTCCTTGAAGTACGAGGATGGTTCTTACCAATTTACCCATTTAAAATACCATTTGTTACAGGCAATTAAAAATTGCCTGTAACAAATGACCACCCGGGCGAAACCGGGACGGGCCGCTAGTTATAAATAACAAGTTATTTTGAGGAACATTGCTCGCTAGGAACCTTGAGATGACATTTTATTTCTTCACTCATATCAGAAAATTTTCTAAGGTTAGTTCGAGTGAAGGAATTATTAACGATCAGGCATATCGAAACGCGTTCGGTTTTTGAGTAGAGGTTGAATCGTGGTCGAGGTACCACTAAAGATATGGGGGTCAGTCTTGGGAAGGAAGTTTTTAAGATTTGGCAGAGGAAAGTGCGTCGAGTCGCCGTTATAACTAAAGATATGGGTCTCTCATGGTACAGTACTATTAGCACAGAGATCTTACTCTTGAGTACAGTGTACTATTAGGACTCTTACTCTTGAGTACAAGCGAGCGTGCCCATTGGATCCCAGGCGGGTAGCACCACAGCCTTCTGCTTGAATACCTCGAGGACGCGGTCGGGAACGTATTTCTTGTCGACTACCACCTGGAATGGATATAATAAAAATAAATAAATAATGCCGAACAAACACACAGCATTATCTAGCCCCAATGTAAGCAGAGCTTGTGATATGGGTACTAGATAACTGATAATACAATACATTACATAGGTAGATAGGTATTTTTTACTATACATAGAAAACGACCAGAACACCCTGAACTAATTTCTGCAGATCGTACACACGATTGTTCCGAGGCGGGAATCGAATCCGCAACCTCCTGCGTCGCAGGCGGAGTTATGTAAGTTCGGGAAGAAAATAATACTAAATAATTAATTTTCCCTCCACGAAACCAAAAAATATAATGGATTGGAAATATTAAGATACCTCAAACACGAATTCCCTGAACCAGGGCTCCGTAAGCAGCAGGTATCCCTTGTCGTACTCCTTGTCGCTGTACGAGTTCTCTACGCGGAACCGCACGGGGACGCCTTTGTCCTGGAATCAATAACGAATTCACCTTAAATACCGTTTTCAACATATAATGTTGTATGTGTTGAACACAGCGCCATCTGTGCTTCAACGGCTGCACTGCACATCACTCAGGTAAGACACCTATGTATAATATCTTGACTGCGGTTTTTTTTCGACGACTGCGATCTTTTTTTTTTACCTAAAAAATTCGTGCTGCCGCTCTACACAGCGGTTGTGTTGCGCCGCACATGCGTTTCGTTCGAAAAATATTACAGCTCTGCTGAGTCACAAAGATCTGTATTTTCTCAGCCGCTGCGCTAGTGTGGATTTACGCATATTAGTCACTTGTAGAAAACTCATACCGTGCGTTTTCAGCACTCAAAGTGTTAAGTAGTTCACACAGCCGCCACTAGAGGCGTTCTTCAAATCTATAAATATCGATCGAGTTCAGCTACTCTTCTTACTAGCTCTTTTTCGTATCTGTCAACTGAACTGCATTTTTATTACTAAACTAGCGGCCCGTCCCGGCTTCGCCCGGGTGGTCATTTGTTTCAGGCAATTTTTTAATTTTTCTCTTTTTTCTCTCTCCTCGTACTTTAAGGAATATTCTAAAAAAAGAATTAGCGAAATCGGTTCAGCTGCTCTCGAGATTTGTGCTTAGCAACACATTCAGCGATTCATTTTTATATTATAGATAAAATTCATTAACTTTTAATTTTACAGTATGTAAAATTATTATAACGTCATGTTCTCAAATAATTTGTATAAAATAGTGTGTGGAGCACAGCTTTATGATTACAGACATTTCAGTCCAGTTTAGGCAACTGAGGCTACAT
The DNA here is from genome assembly GCA_943735965.1 of Eupithecia abbreviata. Taxonomy (NCBI): domain Eukaryota; kingdom Metazoa; phylum Arthropoda; class Insecta; order Lepidoptera; family Geometridae; genus Eupithecia; species Eupithecia abbreviata. The sequence continues at coordinate 2,647,180 of OX030995.1, forward strand.
AAAACAGCTAGAGGTCTCAGTACCAAGCTAGAGTACTCACATCTGTGCCGACCGCAGTGAAGACCATGGCGTGCGTCATACAAGAATCCCCGTACAAGAGGCGATGCGCCTTCGACAGACCCACTTGCACGTCCGTGTTGAAAACTAGCCGGTAGTCGTGACTAGAGGAACAATAAACTGGATTAGACATCATTCACCGCGGCGGTAGAATCGACCCGCCAGGTTGGCGAAATAAAACACGACACGATTGTAAAATAAATACGATACAAAAAAAATATGAAAGTGTACTGTGCAGTGAGATTGAATTTGGTCGAGATCTCAGGAACCCTGCGATCTAATGAAATTCATCATCATCATCATCAGCCTATGTTAGTCCACAGCTGGACATAGGCCTCACTCAATGAGCGCCATAGCGCCCTGTCTTCAGGCTGTCTCATTGGGCATCCAGCATCTACCTGCAGTCTTTCGCAGGTCGTCATCCCAACTGGTCGGAAGGCGTCCTACACTACGTTTACCGATTCGTGGTCTCCACGGTTTGCCCCAGCGGTTGTCGGCTCAATGGGTGTTGAGCGGTTCTATTGAAATTACTTATGTTTTAATTCGTAGGTTATTACTAATTATTTGGTTCCTTGAACCAGTTTCTTCGTTGTGTAGTTGATTTTTGCAAAAACGTATGCCCTGTCTCGCTCCTATGAACGCGAAACCCTATGCCTGATCTTTTTCACAAAATGGCGCGCATTGCGCCCTCTGATACTCACGCGTCTAAATCTTCCAGACCGTTTTTCCTTTCAAACCGCTTCGAAACTTCGCAGCCGAACCACACCGCCTCACCGCCAGATATACTTTGCTTCACCACCCTGCAAGTAAAACGTCTACATATTTAACTTATAATACAAGAATGATAAGATAAGTCACAAACGGGACGTGCCACGGGTTTGTAAACAAACCAGCCATACTTAACCTTAAATACACTCTGTTGCCATGTTTTTTTAAACGCAATTTACATTATTAGTCTGTTTCAGATCTTTCATTCAATTAAAACTTTTGAAACTTTATTATTATAATATATATTATATATAATAAAGTGACCCGGTCCTTTGGAAGGCTTGCGTGGGGCCGAAGCCAACAGCACAGAGGCCCTTATTATTATTATATTTTTTTATTCACACAGCATTATCTAGCCCCATGGTAAGCAGAGCTTGTGTTATGGGTACTAGATAACTGATATACATAATACAATACATTACATAGATAGGTATTTTATATTATACATAAATAACGACCAGAAAACCGAAACAAATATCTGCAGATCGTACACACATTTGTTCCGAGGCGGGAATCGAACCCGCAACCTCCTGCGTCGCAGGCGGACCTTCGCCCACTGCGCCACATCGGTCGTCACAACTATCATGGTTATTAACACTAAAGTCTTTTAAAACGGGATATTTACCATGATTTGATTTCTGAGTTATCCAATATTAGTGGTAACGTTCGTAGCAAAAGACAAAAAATGAGGGTAGATCGGTATGTCTGCCCATAAAAACTTACTGGCAGTCGCAGTGCCTTCAGTTTTTCCTTTAACACTAGAAGGGCGGGGCTTCATACTATACCTTCAAAGACCGCAGCGGTCAATTTGACGGCACTAGAGATTCAGTCAGAATACCTATGAAATTATTGCGTATATTGCATTAAAATAAAATAAAAATGTAAAAGAAACAAAAACATAGTTTGTAAAATATTTAAGAATGAAATCGCCGTGCGGTCAAATTGACGGCCTTGGTCTTTCCAGTGTTAATTGATTACAATCAGGGTTGAAAAAAAAACATTTTTTTTTTAATATTTTATAAAACAAACAGTTCAAAATGTTTAAAACGAGTGTTTTTTTTTACTTATCAATTTCAAATCTATTATAGCGAATAATAAAATAATCCATTTCTAAACAATTTCCTAATTCACATTAGTAAAAATTAACAAAACGATAAATATTTACTTTTGTTGCATATCTCAGTACCTCTGATCTAATTATTAAAAATTATTATTATTATAATTCAATACAAAACACTTTACATACACCTTGTATGTAGTGTAGGTAAAGAACTAGAGAGAGAGAGTGGGGAATAGGTACCGTACCCACTAATCTAGTAAATTACTTTCTTTCGACGGCCGACATAGGGACTTTCCCTGCGGGACTTTACTGGCGGGGAGTTACCTATGCAGTGTATAAATACCACAGCCTGTCTGTGGTATTTATACACATTCATTTGCAATTAAAGATAGTTTTAAAACCTGTTTTTTTCTTAATATAAAACATAGTTTTACTTCAAACTGTTTTAAACACGTGTTTTAAAACAACTTGTTTTAATCATGCCAACCCTGCTTACAATTATATCTGAAACGCGACGCAAGCGCAAGCGAGACTTAGTTATTTGTATCGTACTTTGTTAACAAACATTTCGTGTTTGACTAGTAAATTTATGAAAATTGAATGAATGCATTTCAATTATTTTTGACGACCGATGTGGCACGGTGAGCGAAGGTCCGCCTGCGATGCAAGAGGTTGCGGGTTCGATTCCCGCCTCGGAACAATTGTGTGTAAAATCTTCAGATATTTGTTCCGAGTGGTCTGGTCGTTTTCTATGTATAATAAATTCTGTCTATGTAATATATTGTATTATGTATATCAGTTATCTAGTACCCATAACACAAGCTCTGCTTACCATGGGGCTAGATAATGCTGTGTGAATTGTCCAGCATTATTAATTTTTCTCTATTCTACCCTAGACAACAATCCCTGTGCTTCTATCCTAATGTAAATATTTTTAAACTTACGCGATCTGAACACATAATTATAAGTATTAATACAACGGGTATTTATCGCGTTTATTTACCTATTTTTCCCGACGTTTCAACAGGTTTACACACTGTCGTGGTCACGGGATGACTGGAGTACTGGAGTTACCGCCTCAGCGAAGCAGGGTTTATTTGAAACTACCCTCACTTGGTTTAAATAATAAATAAATAAATACAAGCTCAGTGTGTAAACCAGTTGAAACGTCAAGCTCAGTGTGTAAACCAGTTGAAACGTCAAGCTCAGTGTGTAAACCTGTTGAAACGTCAAGCTCAGTGTGTAAACCTGTTGAAACGTCGGGAAAAATAGGTAAATAAACGCGATAAATACCCGTTGTATTAATAATTATATCCTAAAGTAAGCCTAGCTCGGGGATGTCTAGGGTACAATAGAGAAACAATAAAGTTACTAACTCGATAAGTGTCTCGATAGGTTGATTGTTGTAAGCAGTCTGCCTTCCCCCCACTACGTTGCCGAGGCACTGCAGAGTGTACAGCTTTCCGAACGGGTTCGATTCCCGTGGGTCGCTCACTAGGCATACCTGGAAAATAACATTAATTTGTTTACTATTCATTCGGTTCTTAGTTTCATTAGAAGTTCAAAGTAAAACTTTCTCTTTCTACACTTATTTAAACACTTTTTATCTTATTTTCACTTACTTTATCATCAACATTGAAGACAGGTCTGACGTGGTCGTTGTAGAACTGCTGTGGAGTGAGGGAGCCAAACGATTTGTACGCTTTCTCCTTGTTGTAATACTCGAAGGTAAAGTTTACTGGGGGGGTACCTGCAACAGAATAACAATGTTTATTATTAAAACCACAATAAAAGGACAAAGTTCTGGGCAGCTCTGCCTTCTGCTTTATTTATGACTAGCTGTTTCCCACGGTTTCACTCGCGTTAAATTGAAATTCCACATTTCTAAATTTTAATATAGCCTATGTTCACCGCGGTGTGTAGCTTCCCAACGGTGAAGGAATTTTTCATATCGGTCTAGTAGTTTCGGAGCCTATTCAATACAAACAAACAAACAAAAAATGAAACCTTTCTGCCTTCTGCCGGTAGGTAGGTTAGAGATGACTCACCTAAGCAAGTAGCGACAATACTGTAAATGCAAGCGATCTGTTTGTTGATGGTGTTCTGAATCGCTTCATCAGTGGCCTTCGCCTTCACAGCGTCCCTCAGTTCTTTGGCGTATTCGCGAAGCTGGAATACAATACATTAGTATAGTTTTCTTTTTTTCATTATTTTTCTATCTGTCTATTTATTATCTTCATAAAGTCGTCAACCTACTTAGCTTCGTAACTTAATTTTTTTTTTAATTATCTATCAGCGGAAACTTTTAATTAGCCGTCAGCAAACATGCACTGGGTCTTTCCAGGCATGTTCTGTATAATGTATGTACCTCATTTGTAAACCTAGCTGTAAGTTTCTCCAAAATTTTGTAAATAAATAAATAAAAAAGTCCATGTTATCTTACATCATTTTTGAAGCCTCTTTTTAAGTATAGCCTTTTAAGTATAGAATACTTAAAAGGAGTACTAGGAGGTTTTGATCTTACTTTGGTTCAAAAATCAAATGAAAATAATCTTTATTTGGAACATAAATACTTATATTCCAAATAAAGATTATTTTCATTATGATTTTAAACCAAAGTAGAAAGAAAGAAAGAAAATACATTTATTTGACACCGAACATAACACAAAACAAAACACGACACATTAAATAATAAGAAAGACTACTAACAAGAAAAAAAATTATAAGTAGATAGATAAAAACATACAGATAGGTACAAATACGTGTTACATAAGGGGCCAAAAAGGTCCCTGTCTCAGCATTATGCCGCTACAAGCCGGAGTTAGTAGCGGCGCTGATTTTCAGACAGGTCCTGGTGTGGTGGCACAAAGCTTTAAAACATTAGGTAGGTACTTACATAAAAGAAGACAAGAGTACAGGTAAACATATAAAAGCCATATAGAAAAGGAAAAACGAAGAGAGGCAACATTAAATTACGCCTTAAACTTAGATAGCACAAAAATAAAAAAGTAAGAGCGAAACCTCCTAGTACTCCTTTTAATTATCGTTTTCACACTAATTATCTATTTCCCCTGTATAAGGGAAACGATAATACACGCAGTAGTTATATATCTGTGTCGCGTGCATTAACGCCCTCATCCGAATACAGGGTTACAGAGTTCCTTAATTGCATGTTCTTTAGTAGATACAGAACCTTAAACTAGGTATTAAACACGAAATAGCAAGAGATATTAAAAAAGACTGAGATAATAATAACAACAGTAGATCTTAAAACTAAAACATGCATGCGTTTTTGGGCAAGTACATTCACATGTACATTTTTGGTTACTTATTAGTCGGAATGATAAATATAAATAATGCTGGACAATCCACACAGCATCATCTAGCTCCAAGCTAAGTACAGCTTGTGTTATGGGTACTCACACAAGCTGTACTTAGCTATAGCTATAGATGACTGATATACATTACATAATACTACATAAACAGTTTTTTTTTATTATACATAGAAAATACACAGAAACAAATATCTGCAGATCGTATAAACATTTGCCCAGAGGCGGTAATCGAACCAGCAACCTCCTTCGGCCGCTGCGCCATAGAGATCGATATGAGATAGATTTCTCTGAGTAAAAAGTAGGAGGTCAATGTGGAGATATTTAGGGGAGGCCTATGTCCAGCAGTGTACTAGCATAGGCTGTTAGATGTTTTAAACGCAGCAGTATGCTTCTGTTTGTATTATAAACACCTTCACTGTGATCCCCAGCCCAGCGTGGGGATTATAGGACGGCCTCGAGCTAAATGACTCACGGAAACTCTTGAGGGCATAACTTCCTGCTTATCTAGGTTTAAGATTATGTCCCATTTAATAACTTATGTTGTTATGTTATAACAATAAGGTCTTAATTACCTTAGTCTTGATGAGTGCGTTCATGTGCAAACTCCGCCTCGAACTGTATGACTCAGGGAAGCACTTCTTAGGCATGACTCCGTACTTGTTGACTAGGTTTACTATCTTATCCCATTGCATAACTTAATGTTATAACTACAAGGTTAAAATTACCCTAGTCTTGATGAGTGCGTTCATGTGCAAACTGCGCCTCGAGCTGTATGACTCAGGGAAGCACTTCTTAGGCATGACTCCGTACTTGTTGACTAGGTTCACTATCATGTCCCATTTAATAACTTAATGTTATAACTAAAAGTTTCAAATTACCTTAGTCTTGATGAGTGCGTTCATGTGCTAACTCCGCCTCGAGCTGTATGACTCAGGGAAGCACTTCTTAGGCATGACTCCGTACTTGTTGACTAGGTTTACTATCATGTCCCATTTAATAACTTAATGTTATAACTAAAAGTTTCAAATTACCTTAGTCTTGATGAGTGCGTTCATGTGCAAACTGCGCCTCGAGCTGTATGACTCAGGGAAGCACTTCTTAGGCATGACTCCGTACTTGTTGACTAGGTTTACTATCTTATCCCATTGCATAACTTAATGTTATAACTATAAGGTTCAAATTACCTTAGTCTTGATGAGTGCGTTCATGTGCAAACTCCGCCTCGAGCTGTATGACTGAGGGAAGCACTTCTTAGGCATGACTCTGTACTTGTTGACTAGGTTCATTATCATGTCCCATTTAATAATCTAATGTTATAACTATAAGGTTCAAATTACCTTAGTCTTGATGAGTGCGTTCATGTGCAAACTCCGCCTCGAGCTGTATGACTCAGGGAAACACTTCTTAGGCATGACTCCGTACTTGTTGACTAGGTTCACTATCATGTCCCATTGCCCGCCGTCGTTTATTGGATCCTGGAATTAATAAGCAATACATTCATTAAAGTTATTTTATCTTATTATTAACCCTTAGTTACTCGCGCATAAAAATATACATAAGTACTCGCGTGGCGTGCTTTTCACCCCAATTTTGGAATTAGAAAAAACTACCAAATACATACAAAATCAGACTTTTATTAAAAATTTGGATTTAAAAATTTGCGTTGAGCCCTGTATTTTAAATGGATCAACTCACGGAATGAAAAAACTAAACAACCTGATTTAAGATTTAAAGAAGGCATGTCTGTCTGCTTTTTTTTGCACAATGCCCTATAATTTCCTATTTCAAAACGTAGTGTGTTATATATTAATATTGTAATATAACTATTAAAAATGTATAGAACTTGACGATAAGTGTGTATAATGTACCTACGGTGGAAATAAATAAACAACAATAACGACGATTGAAGACCTCTGCGGCGCGGTGGGCGAAGGCCCGCCTGCGACGCAGGAGGTTGCAGGTTCGATTCCCGCCTCGGGACAAATGTTTGTTCGATCTACAGATATTTGTTCCGGGTGTTCTGGTTGTTTTCTATGTATGATAAAAAATATCTTACTATGTAATTTGTATTGTATTAAGTATATCAATCATCTAGTACCCATAACATAAGCTCTGCTTAGCTTGGGGCTAGAAGATGCTGTGTGGATAGTCTAGTTAATGTATTTAATTAATGTGATGTTACCTGATAGCTTATAACAAACAGGCCATGTTTACCTTTAGCAGAAAGTTGACCAGCCTGCCGTCCAACTCCTCGCCCTGCTTGGCCGTCGCCACGATGTTGTTCAGCCAGTAGTGTGACCGCTCAATCTTGTCCCAGAAGAACAAGTAGCTGGAAGATGTAAACGATTGAGATTGGAAATACTCAGGAGGGTCTGAACAAAGTTTCATCAAAACGCTTCCGAATATAACTATGTGTTTTGATGGAAATCTGTTTATCTGTTTCAAAATGATGCTGGTGTTCGTATTGTGTCGAAAAATTAATTGATTTATTGGCATACTTCTTCATAAACGGCAGCCGCATCACATTCATGGCCGTGAAAAGCCAGCAGCGACGCGACCCGAACTCTATGGTTCGTTACTTTCGGATTTTACCAACTGCTAGGCCCGTGAAGTTGATACAATCCACCACGGGCCAGTGCTAGCCGCATATACTGACGCCTTGCGATGCTTACGTCATCGACCGTCCCACCTTTGCGTCCCGACGCTTCTTTGCTGATCTTCGGTCACCAATTAGTTGTCGCTTTGCTCCACAATTTATCACTTCACCATGATTCAAATAGGTGCCAACATTCTGGACTTCCTCCATTGTCGGCTTTCTGTATATACATTGCTTAAAGTAGCGAGTCTTCACTTCAGACTTTGTTGAACTTTGTCCTTCCGTATACACCTGATAATAATAATTACAATGGTACCAACCTCTGCGAGAACTCAAACTCCTCGATGGCATACTTCTTCATGAACGGCAGCCGCATCACATTCATGGCCGCGAACAGTCGCGACCCGAGCTCTCCTGGTTCGTTACTGGCTTGCTTTCCGTCTCTTGATGATAATCATTACAATGGTACCAACCTCTGCGAGAACTCAAACTCCTCGATGGCATACTTCTTCATGAACGGCAGCCGCATCATATTCATGGCCGCGAACAGTCGCGACCCGAGCTCTCCTGGTTCGTTACTGGCTTGCCTTCCGTCTCTTGATGATAATCATTACAATGGTACCAACCTCTGCGAGAACTCAAACTCCTCAATGGCATACTTCTTCATGAACGGCAGCCGCATCACATTCATGGCCGCGAACAGCCAGCAGCGACCCGAGCTCTCCTGGTTCGTTACTGGCTTGCCTTCCGTCTCCACCTGAAAATACATAGTATATATAAATACTTAAATAATGCTGGACAATTCAAACAGCATTATCTAGCCCCAAGCTAAGCAGAGCTTGTGTTATGGGTACTAAATAACCGATATACATACATACATAATCACTACATACATACATAGTATAAAACAAAATTGCTTCCCGCTGTCTGTCTGTCCCTATGTATGCTTAGATCTTTAAAACTACGCAACGGATTTTGAGCAGTTTTTTTATACATAGAATAAAAGGATAGATTCAAGAGGAAGCTTTATGAACCATTTGACACACAGTTAAGCTGTGTGTCAAATGGTTCATAAAGCTTCCTCCTGTTTTATTAATTTGTGGGCTTCATTGAAGTTAATTAAGTTATTTTATTCAAAATGTAATACTTTGTTTGTGCTGCAGCAGCAAATAAATGAGTGTCTATGTTTAGTATCTAAGGTTATTTATTCCTAAGAATATGGTGCTGTCTAAATCTCTAATGTTTCTTTTTCTTTCAATGAATCTTAAAAAGTATTCACAAATAATTTTCCTAACAGGAAAATTATTTGTGAATAGTTTTAAGGTCCTGTTTGTTACCACAAGATCTATCTACAGGGTTTCCGATATCATTGAAACTACTTTGATAAGGGGTGTGGTTATTGTGATTCACCCTTGAAGGGTAGGGATAGGTCATGAGAAACAGTCTTATCAGCGTTTCCATTTGCCGGCAACCACATTAATTAGGTATGTGAAGACAGGGCTCTATGGCGCTCACTGGGGGAGGCCTATGTCCAACAGTGGACTGCTATAGGCTGAAGATAATGATGATGACATTAAGTGTATTACTATCTTAAAGTAGCTGTCCCACCGCCAGGCACGGAGAGGCTATGCAGGTGTGTCTAGCTTTGATTTGCAAGAATATGTACCTAAGGTTGCCTGGAAGAGATCGCTTCTAAGCGATCAGGCCACCCATTGTACTTGTTGCATGTCATGTATTTTTGTAATGATCTGTATCTGGTTTACAATAAAATATTTTTGTATTGTATTGTAAGTGATAAAGTTTTTATTTTTTCTTAATCCTTACTGATCAAAATCTTCTATTGGACCAACTTATATTAGAGTAATAAAAAAGTCGGAAATCGCAAAAACTTTTAATACTAGGTTATTAGACACTTCTCAGTTCTGTTTTGGTAGAAAACAGTCCTAATTCATAATTATATTTATATTGATTTTTTTATTAATAATGCTGGACTATTCACACAGCATTATCTAGCCCCATGGTAAGCAGAGCTTGTGTTATAGGTACTAGATAACTGATATACATAATACTATATATTACATAGATAGATATTTTTTATTATACATAGAAAACAACCAGAACACCCGGAACAAATATCTGCAGATCGTACACACAATTGTTCCGAGGCGGGAATCGAACCCGCAACCTCCTGCGTCGCAGGCGGACCTTCGCCCACCGCGCCACATCGGCGATACACTGCCTGTACCAAGTATCATACTATATTCATATCGGAAGATAACAAAGTTAATACCTAAACTGATTCACAATGACTTTGCTCTGTTAATCAGATAAATGTTTATTGACTACTAGACACTGTTTATTATGTATTGTTAGTTGATGGAAATAGTAAGAGTGGCAGGTATACTGTTAACAACCAAATAAATAATGCAATAATTGCATTATGAATTATGATAGTGATGGATGACGCAATTACATGTTACCTGACTTTGTCTATAGTACCTATCCATACTAATTAATACTAATAATTATTATTGTTTGACCACTGTGGCACGGTGGGCGAAGGTCTGCCTGCGACGCAGGAGATTGTGGGTTCGATTCCTGTCCGGAAAAGAGTGTGAAGTCGCGGCAGAAGCTAGTAATAAATTATCGAAATCTATTGCTAGGCAATGTAGTTATTCCATGTCATTATTCTTAAATCAATGATTATTGGATATATAAAACAATTATATAGTCTGATAAAGAAAAACACAACAGAGTAAATTTTCTGGAGTTAATCTTCCTAAAACCTTTTTAGGTGTACACAAGGCTTAAATACCTCTATTTAAAAGTTATTTGTTTTGCAATGATTGTCGTTAATATTATAATGCTCATATTATATTATAATGCTCTAGAACAGACACTAATAAATGATCACTGCTTGATTAGGGCTCTGCATCTGGTTTGGCAAAACTACTATTGCATCATTTTCATGATTTGCATTGTAAACTTTTATTATTATGCAGTGTAAATTTTTCAGTATCCAAATGGTAGTCTTTAATAATAATACCTTGATATTGTAGACATGAAGGCTTGAGTCAGCTTTCTTTCTGCTGATGGCAACCTCAAATGGATCAAATCGAGTGCACACATTCTGGGCCAACTCGTTTTTGGGGTCGGAGTAGAAGTCATTGCGAAGCTTTGTTAGATTCTCTGCCGTCAGGGGTACTGAAAATAATTTTTTTTATAGATACATGCAACAGGTTTCATGGAAATAAAAGGTACTCTTTTGTGTGTTAATTATCATGGCCAAATAATACCAGATGGTCTGGTTGGGAGTAAGAACCACTCCTGTATAAAGGTCTGCTTTCAAAAATGGAATATCAAAATCACATTACAAACTTCTAACATGGGAAAAATGGGTCTCTCGTAACTGGTTTTATAAATTAAATGTGTGTCAAATAATGATAATACGAACCAGATGTATAACTTTTATAGGATTGGTCTCCATCAATATAAACCTCCAGTTTTGTTTTTTAATTTGTGGACTTGTCAAAGAAATCACACTCACGTTTATGAGCAAAATTTGAGTAAAATATTTTTTTCACACAATGGCGTGGCAACTTTATTATTTTATTCATTTCATGGTGCAGCAGAGGAGAAAAGATACACAGAAAATAATTCACATGAATTTCAGTAAGCTTGTTTTCCTGTCAATTTGGTTTGACTTTACTAGACCTTTTTTGTCATAGGTAGGTATTATTTTTATCAAAACTTTTCATAAAGATTGAAGGAGGTTTCATTCTGACCTTAGTTAGATAATGGTAATAACTAAAAACTATTTGGGTAGAAAACTTGTTGTAGGATAAGAAAGTAAAAGGTGCTCATTTTATTATCGACTACAGTTACCGTTAGTTTTAGTTTTTTTAACAAAGCTGCGTCAGCATTATTTACCCTGAAGTTTGGAGAATCTATGCTTATGTATTCGATGTTTTGTAGCCAAACTACACGACAGAGGTAGTCACGACTAGTGAGATTATAAAAGCTTTCCATGTTTTTACGTTTTTTATTCCTTTAATTTTTGATTATTTAAAATGATCAAAGACGGAAAGAGACTTAGCAATGCCAACGGCTATTTTTTCAATAGGTTTATGAGAACTATTTATAACTTTTTGATACTTACCACCTGAAGCCATTTTGCACGAAGATATTTTCACTAAATTACACGTCTGTACACTCAAAAGTATCGAGGAAAATGATTTTTTAAGCATTTAGTTTTGGAAGGAAGGTATACTAGCTGGCTTGAGAGAGACACACAAAGTTACAAACAAAGGCCAAACAAAACTGACAACTCAAAGCTGTCAAAAAGAAAGAAGGACGAACGAATGAACTTTTGCTGCTCAAAATAACTATCGCAAAATTGGTTTCTATCCCAAGAATATAGAGTTGATTTTGTTATTAATCCGCTTGGATAATCAAAATGGGAAATGATAGCTGTCTCTTTCTTGCTCATTCATATTTTTTTCTGACAGCTGTTTGTTGGTAGTGAGGTTAGTTCACTCATAAGGTCATTGAACTTTGCAGCTGACTGAATTTCATACAAGTAAGTTCTTTGCTTGCAATGAGTTGCAATATTGCCAGTTCTAAACTTCAGCACAAAGAGGTCATAAAATGTAGAACGTTGACACGGAATGTGGGTTTATTTTTTTAGTGTGCAAATTACATTAAAAAAAAAATTATGTAGGTATATTTATCTTATTTTTGTATCCGAGTATAACCTACACGCTATGAAAGAAAAAAAAAATTAATACTTCTAAATATTTTTAGCTGGCACCATCCAAACTGAATGCGCGGGATTTTTAAATCTTCAGAACACAAAATATTAGCATGTTTGTGTTATTTCCAATTAGGAACGTATTTTATTCATTCAATTGGATATCGGTGTATCAATTTGATTTAGAATTATAATTATATTGCGGCTAAGTTTACGTAACGGCACAAAACGAAAACAATTTGCGCAGCAGTCAGAACTCAACTTGTTCATCTATGCAAGTTTCGTGAAAATCAATATTTTCTACAATGAAGCTCACCCTTCCCGACTAAAACCTATTTAGGTCAAGGATTTTACCCTTTAGCCAGATTGAGTTGAGTATTATATCAAAGAAATAGGTGTACTGTGCTAGTCCTTAAAATGTCCCAAAAAGCGTACGAGGATGCGTGTTGCCGAGCAGAATTATTTGGTCAGCCATTACCAGACAAAGAAGAGTTTCTGGAGAAAAATAAACATCTTGATGTCACAGAATTTGAAGAGGTGGAAATCAAAACTGCAGAGGTGAGTGAAAATTGTCAAAGCTCCTTCATAAACAGTTATTTGGTACCTACCTATTTAATTAATTAATAAAAACAAAATAATACGCAAAACAAACGAATCTGCATTTGTTTACTTTTCAGAATACTGCAATGCTCGATGACGCAATCAAGGAAGGCACCAGTGGCCTTGCAGAGCTAAATACAATTTTAAATTCGACTCAAACCAAAATTAACAAATTAAAGGTAAATACAAAAATATAGCAACGACTATTGAGCACTTGCTGTAACAGATTTCTCAGGCGCTTAATTTTCACTTTCCCTTACTTAAACCATGATCTCAAAGTATATTAATTGTTTATCTTATTTTACTATTTTTTTTATTACAACATGTCTTGCATTAATAGTCGTATTATTGTCCATATAAATTGCCGTGCTCTCATCATTATGCGAGTCGATTTATGAAGCGGCTCAGGGTTGCTATTCTATTCGAGGCGTAGACAGACATGTCTGGGGGAGGCCTATGTTCAGCAGTAGACCATAGTACAGGCTGATGGCGATCATTTAGTACCTATATCCTCTGTTTAGCATCGAAGTCACTGTCATTACCATTCTCTCTTCAATTTTCAATTCTGACTACAAAGGTTAGCTAAATTTCCACTTGATTTTTCCAGGGCGTTTGCGGAACCCTAACCAACTTCTTCCGCATCAAAACATCAGGCAAAGGTAACCTCTCTTACTCATCAGAACCTAGCTACGTAGGACAAACAAACTACGACAAAGATTACATTCCACCACGCGATCTAGGATCCATCAACGAAGGCCTAGGCCCGAATGACAATGAAATGACACCACGTAGGCCAAATCAAAATGGCGGCGCCGGGAGAAGTGACATAAATTCAGCGTTGAATGACCTCCAAGATATGGAGGATACGGAGAATACATCGTTGGTGAGTAAGGCAACCGTTGTGGATATATCTAAGCAGGTGAACTCTCAGATGAGCAAATTGGATCAGATGATACATCAGGCTGATAGGGCGCAGATGTCTTTGAATAGCCAGAATAAGCAGTTGAGGTCTTTGCGGTAATTTGGGTACCTGTCTACCTAAATATGTTATTGCGAGTAGTTATTTATATGGAGTGAAGGAAGAACCTTCATGCTATCAGCATACCTACCTACTCGCACGCAACAAAGAGGAAATACTCATATTCTATGCCTAGCTGTCTAGCCTAGCTTTGATTGTTTATTAATACGTGTTTAAGACATATTAATAATACCTATTTTTAATAGGTATTATTAATATGCTTTGATATAGTGTTGACAAGTCGGCATCGGACGGTCCTCACTGACCGTATTATACGGATTTTAGTACCTATTCTTTGCGTGGTTGGTTATAGAAATAAGTCCACTGATCCGCATCGTACGGAGCGCCGACGCTTCAGTCTTTCTTTTGACGGCCGATGTGGCGCGGTGGGCGAAGGTCCGCCTGCGACGCAGGAGGTTGCGGGTTCGATTCCCGCCTCGGAACAATTGTGTGTACGATCTGCAGATAATTGTTCCGGGTGTTCTGGTCGTTTTCTATGTATAATAAAAATATCTATCTATGTAATGTATTGTATTATGTATATCAGTTATCTAGTACCCATAACACAAGCTCTGCTTACCATGGGGCTAGATAATGCTGTGTGAATTGTCCAGCATTATTTATTTATTTATTTCGGCAATACCACAATCCATTTAGTCCGGATGACATTATTATTCGCTTGCAAATGCCATTTGAAATAGCCACCAAAAAGTTTTAAATATTAGTTCGTAATTTATATGTAATATTTAGAAGGGCGTTGACATTACCACACAGTTTGTAAAGCTTCGGTATCGTTTCAATAAGTATCTACATATGATCCTCTATATAAAAATGATCTAAATAAAGATTTTTATTAAAAAAAAACTGATAGCACCGATTACAGTGGACGCACAACCCGACATTGCGCTAAAAAAATCCGTAGGATGCGATTAATGCGGACCGTCCGAAGTCGGCTTGTCGAACTTAGCCTACAGTTGTGTCTTTGCCTATCTTGGGTCTTAGATATGTGTCAAGCACCCAAGATATCCGGCCAGGTGGGATGGCGACTTGCGAAGGCCTGCGGGCAGATGAGGATGCGTCAAGCTGAAGACTGGGCACTATGGCGCTCATTATTGCCTATGTCCAGCTATGGACTATCATAGGCTGATGATGATGAGCTTTTCTTCGGCTCTTAATTTGGCTAAAGTTAATGCTTGGGCAGAATAAAACTAGTCTCGTTAGAACATAAAATTAAAGGCTCATGTTATCAATTTACTAGATATTTAATGACGGTTGTTTTCAATTGAATGTGAATTAAACTTATACATTTACCTAAAAGAAATAAGGTTAAATAATTAGCTTTTGGATTATAGTAATTAAGTAATTATAACAAAAAGTAGGAAAGCCTGCGAGGCTTATTTTTATAAATATTGGTGCTTTCTAAATTTTAGATTTTATAAATTAAATTGGCAATCGAAATTTCTTTGCAGTTTATGAAATTAACTCTATATCTAGCTTTATTGTGAACGACAATATTTCTCTTCCTTAATATCTTACCTGTTAATCTTACTACCTATTACTCAAGTGTTGTATTTTTAATAATCTTAGAGTACCTAGTATCCCTGTATGCATTTAGCTACAACCTATCTAACTGTTCATGCCAATCAATATCATGCTCACAAAATGTTTGTTATTCTCGTTGCTAATGCTGTGTCACGAAATAAAGTCCTGTTCGAATTAATTGTATATTTTTTGGACAAACATCGGTGCATAATTTTTTTTGTTATTCCGTGATTATGACGCGTAAAACTGAATTGGAATATTTGATAACTCAAAACTCAAATCATGCTAAATGTGGGTGTACTATTGAATGATAGGAATGGAACTTAACTCTCAAGAGTTAAGTTCCTTAAGTCTCTAATAACGAGTTAATCTCCATTTCAATCATACAAACAAAACATGGAAACAACGTACCAACAACGGTTCGTGCACGAGTTCCAGCATGTCGATATATTTCACGACAAGCTCTAAGTTATTGTAAAAAATCTGTTAATATATTTAAGTTTGAACAATGTATTATAGTCCCATAAGATAGTGAGTGCTTTGGTTTATACTGTAAACTCCTATATTCTTAAATAAATAAATAAATAATTTAAATTCATAATTTCTCATAATACCTCTGTAACCAATATCGCAAACTATTAGGTACCTATAACCTAGGCATGTACCTAAGTATATTTATTCCTCAATATATCATGCTTTATTGAAAAATTTAATAAAAAATTATGTACATAAGAAAAATGTAGGTATATAGATAGATATGTGTATTAAAATCATTATACCTTTTAATGAAATTTGTGTGTATTTATGTGCTAAATTTAAGTGATTTATTATTTCAATTTAAAGGATCCATTCATCAGTTATTGTGATTAGGTTATAGATAGCTATAATATATTTTTTCATACAATTTTTTTTAAATCTGAATACCTTCGTTTGACCACAATCTCACCTGATGGAAAGTGACGATATAACTAGAAGATAATTATCTTTAGATAATTATCTTCTAGTTATATCGTCTAAGCATCGTAAGAGACGTGTGACGATATAAGTGACGATATAACTAGAAGATAATTATCTTTAGATAATTATCTTCTAGTTATATCGTCACTTATATCGTCACACGTCTCTTGTAAACGTGTTGTTTTTACATATAGTAAAATATAATCATATTTGTATTATTTCTCATTTCAGAGTGTTTTTATGATTTTTCGTAAATATTTTCATAAATGAATTGATTTAAATGTGATAAACATTTGGTGTCAGACACAAGAATTATTATATTTTTATGATTTAAAGCAATTTTGTATGAAATAAAGCTGTGATTACGAAGATTTGTTTTATTATTTTATGTAAAATCTGTGCCAATTTGCGTCAACTATGTTTACTGTTTAGTAAATAAACGGCAAATATTTTCTTCAATTCTAAAAATATGGCTGCCAGAAATCAATGGTACCCGGGGACTTGTAGGCTATAGGCTACTAGGGCTTATAGGCTACTATACTGAGTTGAACCTGATGTGTTGAATTTGATGTATAAAATATGACTTGTCTAAGTGCTTATTTGTAAGCCTAAAGAAAATAAATACATTTGAGTTTTGTATTTTGAACCTAAACAGCCCATTATCATTTACATAACCCACTTCTTGATAAGTTTATCAATACTTCGTTCATTATCTTCCTAGTCGACTTACAAGAAGGCCCAAAACAAAGAAGTCCAACTTGAAAAGTCAATAAGGAAAAAACATTTCCCTGATCAAGCGATCAATTGAATGAAGATTACCCGACATTGAACGTGTCACGGTGCTAACCACCGAACAAAAACAACAATAAACACACTTCAACCGTGAAAACCAGATTATATAAGCATTTAGTTACCACAATCTGCCATTGAGATCAAGTCACCGCGATGATACTGGCGCTATTACTCTTACCACTTGTAGCAGCCACTCCGCTCCACAAATACCCCTATGTGTTTCTACTGGACGTTGGTAATGAAGAACTGGAGAAGGTCAACTCAGAACAGATCAGACTATCCAGTCCTGGAGGATCAGTGGCCCTCAGGTACCCTGCGGTTGGTTCTGGAGAAGATATAGCCCATGTTAGAGTAAGTGGCATAGATTTTGGGACAGATCTTAAAGCGAATATACTTGATGGAGGCCCTGGTTATAAATACGTTGTGATTGTGCTGATTGGCAATCCAGGAGTCGCTTATGATGCTGTTATTACTGTACAAACCATACCAAATGAAGGAGGTGATGATAATAAACCAATTATAGAAGTTCCAAAACAATTAGATAAATATCGTCCAATTATTTATGATGACTCTGAAGAAGTAAATAATAGTGCTGAGGAATACGATAGCGTAGAAAGTGAAACTAGTCAAGTTCAAATAAACCCAAAAAATGAAGAATTATCACAAGAGAGTTCGAATGTGTATTATTCACAAAACGAAGCTCTAAGTGGGTATGGGAATGGGAATGAAAATGAAAATAGTGACGATCAATCCGAAAATGATGATAACAATGATGAACAAAATGTTTCCGAAACAGAAGAGTCATACAATAGTGAAAATGAAGTAGATTATTATAACGAAGAAGATTCAAGAGTCAAAGAACCTCTTGCTGAAAGATACACGTCAAACGACTATAACCAGGCACAAGAGGACCCTGTCATTGTAGATCAGAATTTATACAACAAGTACCAAGCTCTAAAATCCCACTTCAATGGCATAGAAGTCTATCCTCAAGATTCAGAAATAAGTGACTATCAAAGTGATTTCAAACCTGTAGACACAGAAGTAAGTTATGAATACGAAGAAAGTGATGGATTGAATTATGGAAATGAAAACTATAAGGACAGTGATGACGCTACGGCTGTTGAATTTTAAGTAGGTATAGATAGAGTTTAGTTCACTTTTATGTGAATTTTATCTTATTTTAAGTATATAGGATTAGTCTAAATCTATGTAAATAATTGTCAGTGAGGAGTACAACGATTGTATAAAGCCGCCCTGCATGTAGTAAGATGGCAAAGATTGTGAAAAAAAAAAGAATGTAAAATTACTTTGTTGCTGTTAATTACTCGTACAATAAGAATAAAAAGAAGCTGTGTTGTGATCGAAAAATATAGTTTAATTATTCTTTCAATGATTTCCGTTTCCTATCGATGGTCTTTTCCGAAAATAGCCAATCAATAGTGATCTGTTCTCCTAACCTGTGTTCCTAGAAAGGTCTCCAACAACCTCCTACTTCTTTATAACCTCATAGTTTAATCGTGTATCAGTCACGGACTTAATTTGTGTTGGCGATCGTAGGCGTACACGAGCAGAGTAGGATAGCACTTGGTCTGATTGGGCACTAAAGTGTAGTTCAGGCAGCATCTTACGTTGTCACACCTTATCTAGTACCGTGTGATAGAAGATTAACGATGATGAAAAAAAATACTGCGAAAGACTGCAGGTAGATGCTGGATGCGTCAAGCTGAAGACAGGTCGCTATGGCGCTCTTTGGGGGAGGTCTATGTCTAGCAGTGGACTAACATAGGCTGATGATGTAAATAAATACGCACAGAACTCTAACAGGAATTGGTGCGCGCCTGGTTGAAACTCCTTATATTTCAACGGGATAAGAAATAAGATTTGTAAATAGTACATTATCTAGCACCCTTAGTGCCCATGACGTATAAGCTGAAGATGGAAAGAATGCATCGCGCCCCGCTAGCTGTCGCACTGCTCTAGCTGGGCAGTGAATGTCTTATTTTTATCCGAATATTACACCATGTTGTGATACGGTGGTAGCAAAATTTATCAGTATTGTCCGCCTGCCTTATATTAGATTCTACAGGTACATTTTATTTTATTTTATTTAAATACGTCGATGTCGATTGATGATGTTGTCATGCTTGCCTAAGTCACAGATAATATAATACGCTAAGTGTACTTTTATGTAGGTTCATTCAGTTATTAGTGCCCTTAGGTAAGGTAGAACGACATCAAGTTAGCTCTCGATCTACGCACCACAGGGGTTAACACGAGCTCAATTTTTGTCTCAAGGTTTTGAAAACGGCTTTTTTCTCAGCATGGGTTTGTTTGTGAATAAAATACATGATAATAAAAAAACATCATTCAAAAAATCACCCAATTTTTGTTCCTACTAGGTAGCTAACCTACCTGATGTTTTGAAACACGTGGCTCATTAGGTTGATTGATTGTGGGTAGTAACTTTCAATAGATCTTGATGCATTGAAAATAAAATAATGCTACCCACTTCTTTGAACTTAGGTACTCTCAGCTTTAAGGTGGGTTTTCTCTAGAGGTGAAATTAATGCCGTTCCGTTTTCAAAATCGCAATGAAATTCAAATTAATCAATAGCGGTTCTCCTCCCCGCCGAGTTGGCGACGTTCTATTTTTGAACAGTTATTTGAATTTCGAATCGAGCGCTACCGTTTTTGTGCTAAATAAAACACCGAACTGTAGGCAGTTACAAAACGTTTTTTTATTCAAAAGATGTAAAAATCATAGGTGTTGGCTTACTTTTCTAAAGCCAAACCTACAGGATGATTTTATGGTTGGTTTATACGAGTAATACCTACCTTTCTATTAACAAACAATACGCTATATTAAGAAGGATACTTACTAAATTCAGGAATTTACATACCTTAGTAAGATCCTTCTAGTCTACCAAATTGTACTTTTTAAATATTTACCCGGGATCTGAATTTTCATACTTATACCTTTTACAGCTTATTTCAAAAGTCCCCCTGTGCTATTATGTTTCAAATGCATTTAGAACAGAACGGAATGATTCCACTGATAAAACAAAGATTTAAACCGTTCCACAGACTTTTTGAATATAGAACGATCGATATTCGTAATTCAAATATTGACTGTTAGAGGTGATTTTAATGTCATTGCATGTTTAAATGATTTTTGTATTCAAATAAGGCAGATCTAGTAATTTAGATGCTTAGCATTGAAAGCTTTAAAATCATCTTATTATTAGCTACCTTTTGCATTAAGAATCAGCCTCATTTTCAGAACTTAACGTTCTGAAAATGAGGCGTTTTCTTAATGCAAAAAAAATTGTTCGAACAAACTGAAAAGAGTTTTTATTATAAGTTAGAGTATTTATCAGTTAAGTTTTTGGGATGTAGAATTTGAGCAAGCAGGTCAAATACCCATCTCATGCTTGGATTGGAAGCATCGTAACGAAACTAAATCGGTACTTTCCCCAATCCAGTGGTCTAAATCTGCAACTCCTAACGTCCTGTGAATTTACCACTTTGGTTACAGACAAAAAGTGGACGGATTCAGATTTATTTGTGGCTTCAATTATTATTTGACATAGCACAATTTGTCCCATTAGGGTAGTTATAGATAAATATAGTAGGTATACCATTAAATGTTTTGCCATCTGGCCATTCTATTAGGAATTGCGTCTCATCATCGTGATGCGACTTATCTGTATGGGGCTAGGTCCTTCATGAGCGTTCTAGAGTGCTTCCTAGCAAGCCTATTTGTAATTAAGTACGTACCTAAAAATTCATTTTATAATAAATGTTTTAATTAAGAAAGTTTCATATCAAACATTCCACTTTTTCATCTTGAAATAAAATCGATGCGATTGGCTGACGAAAATCATCTATGAATGTACTATGTTGTTCAACCTTCATAGAAAAGAATATTTTCGTTTGTTCGCAGTTTGAAAGAGGTCTATAGCATACTAACCTCCATGGTTGCTGACCAAAATGAGTTTCTGACATTCGACCTTTTTTATGAATCTACATCTCGAGCGAGGCCATTTATTTACTCTCGAATTAAACACAACTAACACTTAAATACAACTTTTCACCTAGCGAGGTGAAAAGTTGTATGTTAAACTCAAGAGCAATGTTTTTTGGTTCGGGCCTTTTAAGCCCTAGGTAGATTTAATATCGGTACGTTCAACATAAAAACTTTTTGCCCGCTTCTAGAACAAATAACTTGTTCATAAAGCTAAACACTTTGGCTTCCCATAGCTTATTGCCATATTCTGAATCTTCGCCTACCTCCAACCTCTCTCATTTATCCCCGAATCCTGCCCAGCATGTCTAGAGGCAGACTGTATCTCTGAAAATAAGAGGGCCATAAACAGTGCCAGCGCTCTGAACTTGTCGAGATCTGACACGTCTTTGAGTTTAGGTCGGTGTACCGTCTTGACGGGATACATCGTGAGGTAGTAGAACTAAATTATTGGCGTTTTAATTAGGTACTAAAGCGTATCGAACGGGAAAATCCCGACATTATTCTGTTCTCATATTGTGCAACTCTATTTCGAAGTTCAAGAATTGCGTAACCTCTTTGGTAAAGATATATTGTTATTATCACCAGAGTCTAGCATGGCCAGTTAGGTTGGCTTGGGTAACGAGATGTTGGAGTCACCCTAACACCCCCATATTTACCTATATTTTCAAGGTGCAATAGGTATACTGTCATAATTAACATCATGAAACTGTTCACGCCTACCTTATAGTTATTATGTAAGTGATGAATTGACTCATCAAAGATCAAAGTACAAAACCAGCTGGTGCCTTTAAAAATAATAAGGGCTTTTTATAAACTTATTTCTGGTACATCAAAGCAAAGGTCTAAGGAACATTTGCATACATTATTATTGCTTAAAAATCCGGATGCACCGTGCTATAAACATGAAACAGTTGTGCTTTATTTTTTAAATTCCGAATGGCGATGATTCAGTGCATTTGTTATTGCATTCCACCTGGAAGAGCGGTTTTGAACCCGAACCTCTTTGTAGACTGAAAAAAAAACATACTTAGTATTTCCGGGAGGTTACGAAGCTCCTTGGCGGTACCATGAATAAAATGATCATTTGACATAGACAAATCACAAATAGACTAATACATTTTTGAAAATAGAACGGCTAGGCTAGAAGTTTTGAAATAAATCTTGAATACAAAAAAGGCGCAATATTATATTTTCTCCGTAGACCGTGCTACGGTGACCTCTACGAAAATCGTAGCAGTTTTCTATGCGTTACTTATTCTGTTATCATTTTCAATCCCGACATTTTACTCACAAAGACGCCCATACAAAGTCATTATGTAACTCAATCTTTTTTTAATCACTGAAAGCTCATTGTCTTTCTTACCTCTGAATGCGACCAATGGCAATGACATTCTTACAATGAATTTACGCAATTTAATATTGTATCAAGTCTCTGAAAGTGACAGGGTGACGCCACAAGCATATTGTAAGATTAGATATACTATCATTGATCCACGTTACTTGCCTAAAATAACAAATAACACAACACACAATAACGTGTTATTATGTTTTTAATGTTATCTAGGTATTTTATTTTTAAGGTATGGACCGCAGAATAAGTTTGGGTATAATAATAAGATATCTTACATTATTAATAAATTAATTTACAAACATGTACATCTCCAACGGGAACACCCAATGCAATAGAGTACCTTTTTATATTTAATATTAAAATACTACTTACTATGGTTACTTTATTTACTATGGTCTGAATTAAATGATTTATTTTTCTTTATTTATTTGTTGATAGACGTTCAGCCTGTGTAATGTGTTATTTATTTATTATAAGTTATTTATTATAAATTAGTTAGTTTTTTTGTCTTATAAATAGTTGTCGAATTTATTCTATGTGGCAGTTTTAAGCAGGTTCATCTAAACCAAAGACAAAAGAGAAAAAAAAATGAAATCACTTCGTTAGTTAGCTTCCCGCTGTTTGTCTGTCCCTATGTATGCTTAGATCTTTAAAACTACGCAACGGATTTTGATGTGGTTTTTTCGACCTCCAGAGTGCTGCGGTGCGGGGACTAACCGTACTAGAAGGGATCCGGTATGGATAGGTCCTCCGCATTGCGCATTCTGTACTGGAATCCCGGGGGGGTCCGCAAACATCTTCAGCCCCTCCGCCTACTCGCTCAGTCGCAGGACGTACACATCGTCCTCCTGGGCGAAACGAAGCTCCAGCCCAACCACCAGTTGAGCGTGCCCAACTTCTTCACGTACCGCCGAGACGAGGTGTCGCCCACATCGGGACAGGCCTACCGTGGTACGGCCGCCCTGGTCAGACGCGACCTCGTCCACGAGGAGTTGGCGCTCGCTCCGTTCAAGGAGCTGAGGTCCACCGGGGTGTTGGTGAGAGCGGCGGGCGAGGAACTTCGCATCTTCGCCGGCTACCGCCCGCCGACACCCCGCTATGCTGCCACCGATACTGCAGCGATCTTCAACTCACACACCCCAACGCTACTCGCTGGCGACCTTAACGCCAAGCACCCAGCGTGGGGGTCGCGAGTGATTAACCCTGCCGGTCGCAAGCTGCTGGACGACAGCGATGCGACCGGCTTCACCGTAGTGGGGCCTGACTCCCCCACACATATCCCCACCGCCACCACACACGCTGCCGACGTCCTGGACATAGTGCTCCATAAGTTCGTGCGCTGCCCCGTCCTGGTTGAGGTGCTGTATGACCTGGACACACAGCACCTCCCACTCCTCATAACGCTCGACCTGGCCGCGGACTTTACAGCGCCGCGGCCCCTGGGCGTGAGGACTGACTGGGTGGCGTACGCCAAGGCATTAGAGTCCGTGGACGTCGGCCCCATCCTGACGCCGGCCGAAGTGGAGGCCGAGGCGTCCGCTCTGATGACACGCATCCGGGAGGCTAAAGAAGCTGCCTCCTCGCCCATCATCAGGCGCCAAGGCCGCCGCCGCGACCTCCCACCTCACCTCAAAAGGGGCATCGCGGAGAAACGCGAGCTCCGGCGCGAGTGGGCGCGCTCCCGATGCCCACGACTGAAAGCTCGCCTCAACCGGCTCACTGCCGAGCTCTCGACCGCCGTGCAGGCATGGCGTGGGGAGACCTGGGACCGTGCAATCGACCGGGCCTCTGAGCACGACACCAACCTGCATGCGCTGAACCGGGCGCTCACGCGCCAGCCGGCGCCCACCTACCCGCTGCTGGACCGAGACGGGGTCCGGCGCTTCGCTCCTGCCGATCGCGCCGAGATACTGGCCGAGCATCTGGCGGAGCAGTTCACGCCACACCCTGTTCCAGCAGATGCCGCCTTCGAGATTCTCATCCATCACCACCGGATCGAGGGGGCGGTTGAGGACTTCCTGTCTGGCCCGACACCGCCCCTAGGCGGGGAGTACTTCTTCTCCCCTGCTGAGGTGCGGAAGGCCGTCCTCCGCCTACCCAGGCGGAAGGCGCCAGGCTATGACGGAGTCCCCAACATGGCACTCGCCCAGCTGCCCCGCCGTGGAGTCGCCGCACTCGCCCGGCTCCTCAACGGAATCCTCCGGACGTGCCACTTCCCGGACCCATGGAAGACCGGGCGGGTCATCGCCCTGCCGAAGCCAGGTAAGGACCACCGCCATCCGGCCAGCTACCGCCCCATCACCCTGCTACCAACAGTGGCCAAGCTCCTGGAGCGTCTGCTCTTGGGCCGCCTGGCCCCAACGATCGAGCCACGCCCAGAGCAATTTGGCTTCAGGTCCGGCCATTCCACCACGCTGCAGCTCACCAGGGTGATGCACCACCTCGCAGTCGAGCACAACGCCGGGCGATCCACCGTCGGGGTCTTTCTAGACGTGGAGAAGGCCTTTGACCGTGTATGGCACCCCGGCCTCCTGTACAAGCTCCTGCATACTCCTACACCACCAGCCCTCACCAGACTCGTGGCATCCTTCCTCGCCAACCGGCGGTTCTTCGTCGCGGTCGAGGATGCCACCTCCTCCACCCGGACCATCTCAGCTGGTGTACCGCAGGGTAGCTGCCTGTCGCCCGCCCTATACGCGCTGTACACAGACGACATCCCTACACTGGAGGATCACCTACGCCCCGGGGAGAGGGATGTATCGTTGGCGCTGTTCGCGGACGACAGCGCCTACTTCTCGTCATCCACCAGCCCGACCATCGCAGCCAGCAGGATGCAGCAGCTGCTAGACGTCCTGCCGCCATGGCTGGACAAATGGCGCATGGCCGTCAATGTGGGTAAGACGGCCGCGCTGTTTGTCTCCCGCCGCCGCCGCCACCCACCTCAACTCCAGCTTCGGGGCCAGGACGTGGCTTGGAGCTCGCACACGAGGTACCTCGGCATCGAGATTGACAGGTCGTTGAGGATGCAGCCGCAGGTTGACCGCGCGCTACAACAAGCGCGCGTCGCCCGAGCGCTCCTCCGACCTGTCCTGGGATCTCGGCTGCCGCTGAGGACTAAAGTGCGGGTCTACAAGTCCTACGTCCGGTCCCGACTAACCTATGCGGCGCCGAGCTGGTACGCCCTGGTCTCCCAGACCAACAAGGACCGGCTCCAGGCGCTGCAGAACGTGGCTCTCAGGATCTGCACGGGCGCGGGCCGCTACGTCAGGAACGACGTCATAGCCCGCGACCTGCAGATCCAATCCGTGGAGGAATTCGTCGTGCAGACGGCGCGTCGAATGTACGATCGCGCCGACAACGGGCACCACGAGCACCTCCACAACATCGCCCCGCCCCAGCCCCGGCCCCAGGAAGATGACCGCCCATGGCGACCCCTTCCGCGGGACCTGATCCCTGCGGAACCACCATAGAGTCCTTGGGTTTATTTAAAAAAAAAGATTATAAAAGGAATGATGCCAAAAACACTTTGAGAATAAGGGAAAGAATAGATTCCCACAAAACCCAAGGACCGAGGGGTCGTCACCCCTCGAGTTGATGCCGGGGTAATGAGGCGAAGCCTCGAGGCCCCTCTCTGTGCCCCCACCAGGGCCGGAAAGAAATCTATATATATGTGGTTTTTTCAATAGATAGAGTGAATCAAGAGGAAGGTTTATAAACTATTTGACACACGCACCACGCGGACGAAGCCGTGGGGCGCAACTATTAGAAAATAAATAGAGGTGCCAAAATGGAGAGTCACATTAATTGCTACAAACTACCAACTTACCTAAAGAAAAAAAAACACTAATTACCCATTTCATAAAACTATTTAGGCGCTATTTTTTAATTGGGGAGTTGTGAAACAATCCGTCCAGAAACTACTATTCTCCGTAAGCAGGTCTGTTCGAAGGATTTTTCTACAGACTGGTTTTTGGATCGCCACCTACGGGTGACGTGGATCTAAGGCACCGTGTACATATGCCGTATCCTTAACTTTCCTACAAACTGTACCTGACAGCCTTCAAGATCATGCTTATGGAATAAAAATATTATACAAGTTCGCAGTAACTGTTTGTTTCGATAAAGATTCACTTACCAATAAAATGAAATGGAATAAAGAAACAACATCATTAAATGGTAAAAAACCGTCACAAGTGACAAAAACAAAACTTCCTCAATCATGCTAAGTAGGTAATTTACTTACCAGTTTTTTATACCTTTCTTTTGTTGGTAAACTTTTTTTACCACAAAAAACTTTTAGGTAAAAAGTGCATCGATTGACCTTTTGTTTTCCCTTCCGTGATCATCAATTTACTAACAGTGTTGCCACCAACTTAACTTTTCAGTTGGAGAAAACTTTATCTATAACCGAAATTCAAAATTAGAGTTCAGATTTTACTTTGAAAGAAATCATCATAACTTGGCAGCACATCATTTTATCCATTTCCTTATAATTTTTTCTTGTTTGTTTACTTTCTTATTATGTAATGTGTCGTGTTATGTGCTATGTATGGTGTCAAATAAATGTATTTTCTTTCTTTCTTTCTTCTATTCATTCATTCAGTCAACGAAGTTTGTATTCAAAAAAGGTTTGAATATGGAACTATTCAAAATCCCGCCTGAGTTGCCATTAACTGCACCGATAATTTTGCCGTAATTTTAACAGGTACTTGTAATTTTAATGGATTTCTTTTGTTTCGATTTGCGAACCGTAACGACCTTCCTTCAAGATTTTGATCTGTTTATCCAGAGTTCCTTTAAAGTTTTTATTACTTTATTACCCATTTTAAAATCTTATAAGACCTATCGCGAGACAAAGAAAACGCGAGGGGAGGGGACGGAGGCCTTAACCATACAGTTGCATCTGGAAAAAGCGCAAAGACATGAACACAGTCAAGCTAATCTAATAAATAAAAATGTAATGTTGGAAAATTCACACAGCATTATCTAGTCCCAGGCTAAGCAGAGCTTGTGTTATACGTACCTACTAGATGATTGATATTATATGTAATACAAATACATTTCATAGATATATATTTCTTAATATACGTATCAAACGACCAAAACACCCGAGACTAATTTCTGCAGATCGTACAAACTTTTGTCCCAACGCGGGAATCGACCCCGCAACCTCCTTCGTCACAGACTGGACCTTCACTCACTGCGCCAAATCGGTCGTCATTAATCTATGTATATATAGCACGGAATCCCTCGAGGCGAATATAGCACATCTGTTATCAGGCAAGCCGATTGCAAGGGATTTACGACTGGGGAAAACACTGGTGTTATTCCACGGGTTAATGGCACGGATACGTGCATGTGCAGACTTGTACTCGGAACTAAAGCTCTGCGCAGATTTATCCAATACCGCTACCACACAGTATAAAAATATTTTATAGATAGTACCTATAGCCATTTTATAATTATAAAATGGCTTTCCATAAGTATTGAACTCTAACTCGCAAGCTGTCTGTTATCGGATGCCTTCAATATATTACAATTTGGTGTTTCAAAAAAACTATAAACATACTAATAAATCAAATTCTGATAGTGAAAATAGGTTTGGAAACACTTCGATAGCGCGATCAAATTTTTCAAGTGGCGACATCTATTTAAAATTCGTTAGTTTGATGATATGAGTGATGGATGACACATGTATAAAACGACGAATGAAAATGACTATCTAGCAGTTATAGTCTATCTAGCAAGAAGTTGAAGTTGACCTTTTGTGTACACCCGTTGCCCTGGAAACCATTTGCGATGTGAAAATTATTATGTGATGATGTTTTAGATAGGTACGTTTTACGGCGCACATATACCGTCTATATTGTTCGTTCATGTCCAGTCCATCCCAAGGTTGCCTGGAAGAGATCGCTCTCAGCGATAAGGCCGCCCTTTATACCTTTATTCTAAGTTTTTATCTCTGTATTATTTTCTGTTTTGTGTGGTGTAATAAAGTGTTATCTATATATCTATCTATAAATTCCTTGAGGATGAAACTTGTTATGGAACGACCTCAAAATTAACCTTTATACAAAAAAGAAAGAATCATCAAAATCTATTAACAATTGACGGACATATCCGAAAATTATTGTAGCTAGTCGTGATTTTTCTAATGAATTATGTTGTTTTTTCAGATAGACGGTATAAACGATCATGGTCTATAACAATACCGAAATAATTTTTTAAATCGGTTAATAAATTTGAAATAATTCAGTTAACTGCAGACTCTTGCTTGAAATAATCTACAGGTAGCTCGATCCACATCAATACTATATATATTTAGTCGGAAGCGTCGGGACGCCTCCCCAAGACGCTCTCTGCATTGCCCCGCTGTATTGAGTATCTGGCACAGTGCATCAGCATGCTGATGCACTGTGTCAGATACTAGCACTCGGGTAAGAAAGTCACGTAACTTTCTCACTATAGGTATTCGCTAAGGTAGCAAGTTTGCAATACGTTTGAAGCCTTTAAAACTATATAGGAACGTTATAATTTCGAAGCAAGTTTCCAGTTAATATTAGCTTGAAATGGGATCAAATGTTTATTCATCGCATTTAGGTCGCGTGTATTACATACCATAAGTAACGATGAAGCTATTTTTGTAACTTACCTTGGAATATTTTTAGATATTTATCTTAAATTTTTTACGAATTGATTTTTTTTAGTCACATAAATGCGCTGATGTTGCTGATGATAGTAAGATACTTTTTAATTTACCCTCACATATTTATGACGTCAACATTTCGCCTACCACCATGGTTTTAGAAAACATTAAAAGCCTGAAAACTTTAAATTACAAAAACAAATTACTTGAAATTACGATTTCAAGTTGAATTTTAAAACTTTAATAAATTTTAAAATTCAACTTGAAATTAAATCAATTTTTTTTTGTTTTATTATGAACAAAAAAAGAAAAATCGACTGTTTCCCCCTGAGCCATAGACTATTTGAATAACATATTTTTAGATTTTTATGCCAGCACTAAGGTTGAGTTCGAGGTTCACAGTAAATAGGTTGACTGCAGGTACCCGCACTGATAAGAAGTTTGCGTATTTACTTAGCTAAGCGGGTTAACGGAGAACTTGTTAAAACTGCTTTTATGGGTTGGTTAGGTACTGGGTGAAACGTAACTTGAAATGCAATGAAAGAATTCGCCATCCTCAGTGCAATATTTTTGTGACTAAAGTTGCTGGATTTTGATGATTTAATCTAAGAACTGGGTTGAAATTTTCCATAGATGTGGCTATAAGCTTGGAATCAAAACAAAGCTACTTTTACCCCATATATCTAACAGTTATCATGGGATATAAATTCATAAATTAATTCAAATATAAATTCAGGGATGCGGGTTGAAAATTTTTGCATAGGACACATAGAAATATGTAAATATTTCTTATTGGATTATTTCAATCTTAATATTAAGTTGTAGTAGTTATAGTTTGACCGAAACCACTGTACCGCGCCTGAGTTATTGCTCTTTTTTCCTCGCCCCCCACCTCACCGCACTTTCCTAAGGAGCGGTACAGCGGTTTCGGTCAAACTATAGTAGCGTGTTGTTGTATCTTATGAATTTTAGTTAGTATATAATATTTTATATTTTACTATACCTAGTATCGGTCTTGGCATGAATTTGGATAAAACCAAAGTCATGATCAATGGTCACATTGATCCAGGGCCGGTGGTCGTACATGGTCACCTTCTCGAAACTGTTTCCGAGTACACTTACCTTGGGCAGATTCTGCAGTTGGGTAAAAACCGTTTCGAGAAGGAGGCCAAAAGGAGGATCCAGCTGGGCTGGGCAGCATTTGGGAAACTACGTCAAGTTTTCACGTCATCCATACCGCAGAGCTTGAAAACGAAAGTTTTCAATCAGTGCGTCCTACCCGTTATGACCTACGGAGCTGAGACGTGGACACTCACGATAGGGCTGGTCCACCAGTTCAAAGTCGCTCAGCGAGCTATGGAAAGAGCTATGCTCGGAGTTTCTCTGAAGGATAGGATTCGTAACGAATACATCCGACAGAGAACCAAGGTTATCGACATAGCTCAAATAATTAGCAAGCTGAAGTGGCAGTGGGCCGGCCATATCTCGCGAAGAACCGACGGCCGATGGGGCAAACGTGTTCTTGAGTGGAGACCACCTCGGTATACGTAGTGTAGGACGCCCTCCGACCAGGTGGGTTGACGACCTGCGAAAGATTGCAGGTAGATGCTGGATGCGGCAAGCTGAAGACAGGGCGCTATGGCGTTCATTGGGGGAGGCCTATGTCCAGCTGTGGACTGCTATAGGCTGATGATGATGATGATGAATACTTTTTTTTAATAAAAAGTTTAATCAAATGTAACAATTGGTTATATATTAATATTGTAATTACTATTTCTCAATTAATAAATTCAATTAAATAATTTTTTATTTATTTATGTTTAATTAATTAATTTATTGAGATAGTAACATAATTACAGGTTTTTTTTATTAAGCCCTAAGGCGATGTTATAACTACCTACTTATAACAAAAACTACATATTTTTGTACATACACAAGACTAATTTATTTAATACATTTTTTTCAATAACATTTCTTGCCTTTTTCTTGGCTTTTGGCAGGTTTTCGTAAAATATATCTACGCTGTTTTGGTACAGAATATTGAGAAAAGCGTACAGCGAGTGATATGGGAGACATCATGATCATCATTAGCCATTTGTACCCACTGCCGGGAATAGGGTTTTATTAAATTAAACTATTCATTTTAAAACCTTTTATTCAGAAAATATTTACAATAATATGGTTTTACTTAACACTGGCGGTACGAGGAAACATGTTGATCCGCAGGTTCGCTCATTGTTGAGTAGATGTCAAGGTATCTCTATTTAAATCCTACTGTCAATCTTTTTACACCAGCGGCCTGTGGGTTACCTATACCAAAGCGTCCTTCAGTGCCCTACGAGTCCTTTATAATAATTTGTTTAGGGCAATGGCGGGGCTGCCCAGGTACTGTAGTGCATCAGGCATGTTTGCTGATGCACACACTAAGGACTTCTACGCTGTAATTCGTCAAAAAATAACATCCGTCCGATACAGGATGCTGGGCAGCACCAATAGCTTGCTAAGGGTTCTGGTGGACAGACATTGCAGTAGCCTGCAAAGGCACTGGGTGTCAAGTCTAATGAACCCTTATGCTAAACAAATTTATTATATAAATTGAGTTGTAGGTGTTGGTGTAAGGAATGTAATGTAATTTCAGTCAAATTGCATTGCATTCTTTACATTAACACTATGATGATGTAATTTTTTTAAATTCTATAATAAATCACAATATGGATATATAATAAGTCTGAATCAATAAACGAATTTAATTTAATTTAATTTAATTTAACTACTATTGCTTAAACTAGGTACATCTATATTATCTGTTCGCTCTCTTTTGGCAAAGGCCTCCTCCAACCCCTTCCACTTTACTCTATCTCTCGCCAACCTTATCCACGTTTTCCCTGCTACGTCTCTTAGCTCGTCCTCCCATCTTTTGAATTGTCTCCCTCTATTTAGCTTCTTGTATCTTGGAAACCAATCCATCAGCGTTTTGCTCCATTTGTCTCTTCCTCTTGCTGTGTGTCCAGTCGAACTCCATTTCAGTTTCCTTTACTGTAACATCTTCTATTTTAGTTCTTTTTCTGAGGGATTGGTTTCTGACTTTATCTAGTTTCCTTTTTCCTAGCATGCTTCGCTCCATAGCCGATTGGCACACTTCTAACTTTTTGATATGAGCTTTTGTTAGGGCCCAGGTCTGGCACCCGTACCTCAGGACCGGGAGATTACAGGTATTGTAGAGTTTCCTTTTGAAATAAATGTTCGTTTCCTTGTTTTTCATGATTTCCATGATTTCCCTGAAGGACCAGTTACGTAAAACTACAGTAAATAATAATTCTAACACTTTTCGTCGCACCAGTCTCCAGCAAATGGGGCAGTATCTTTGACACAATTATCGAAATATGTCAATGCTGTATAGTTTGTTGTTTCTATTATCGTTCCAATCCATGTCAGGATCATTGGAATGGAATACCTTGGGAATGGTTACCGAACAATATTCTATTCATAACTCTATCATTACACAACAGGTTCTCCTTTCAAGATAATAAAAAAAAAATTATAGCTACGTTAGTCCTACTAATATTATAAACGCGAAAGTTTGTAAGTATGGATGGATGTTTGTTACTCTTTCACGTAAAAACTACTGAACGGATCTTGATGAAACTTGGAACATACATAGTATGTGTACTGGAATAACATATAGGTTACTTTTTATCCTGGTATCACGCGAGCAAAGCCGCGGGCGAAAGCTAGTACAAAATATTTACAATTACGCTGAGCAAACTCCTTTTTGACGTACTGCAGTACACATAGACATTTTAGCGACATTTTCATTATACCTACCTATTATATTTGACATTATTATTTTATTTATTTTAAGCCGTTATTGTCCCACTGCTGGGCAAAGGCCTCCCTTTTCTCCTTCCACTCCTCGCGATCCAACGCTGCAACAGGCCATGATGGAAGATGTACCTCGAGCTCGTCGTGCCATCTCATCCGGGCCTTCCACGTCGCCTCTTAGCGTTGACATACGTACATTAAATAAAAATAAATAATAAATAAATAATGCTGGACAATCCACACAGCATTATCTAGCCCCATGGTAAGCAAAGCTTGTGTTATGGGTACTAGATAACTGATATACATAATACAATACATTACATAGATAGATATTTTTTATTATACATAGAAAACGACCAGAACACCCGGAACAAATATCTGCAGATCGTACACACAATTGTTCCGAGGCGGGAATCGAACCCGCAACCTCCTGCGTTGCAGGCGGACCTTCGCCCACCGCACCACATCGGTCGTCAAACCATTGTCAAGACATTTAATTACTACAAACAATTTTTTATATGAATGATTAATCAATTATTTAAGGTTATGGAATAAAAGGCTTTTTTTATTTATTTATTTATGTTATGTGTTAATCCCGGGATACAGTTTACCTCTGTGCCGAAAACTGAGATCCATTATAAACAGTACGACCTGAACTCAAATTAGTATTATATTGAAAACTGATAATAACGTCTCAGATAACTAAGGCGGTCTTAATTATTTAAGATATCTTTGATTATTCGGGCGTAAGTGTGATTCAAATTCAAATTATTTATATACATAAGACCATAACATTACAGATAACTCCAAATCGTTATGCCTAGTACATTAAGGGTCCGGCGACCCTCGCTTGCAAAACTCACTCCGAATATCGCTGTCCCTGTTTAACCCTTGCGCCGCGCCCCATACGTGCGCGATAGCAATATTAGCCGTTCAAAATTTGGTTTGTTCCGTAATACCAAAAATTATGACTGAAAACTTTTTGTATTCTTCACAAAGTATTGTATTTCTGTAACTAGACAATATAAGCTATGTTCCTTAATAAATAAAACGTAAGATATTGTTGATTTTAATACGAAAAACAAGGAAGAAAACTTGTCCATTTTCGCATAAAAATGTGCAAAATGCGATTGGCTTTTATTTAATTTTAGGTAAGTAATTTGAAAAAAAAAAAACTATTTAGGAACCTAGATAAATACTATTCAAATACAAATAATACAATATTATAGTGGAAATATGCTTGAATTGGAAATTATTTCGGTATTACGTTTGTATGAAGAATTCGTCCCTCCGGAGGCCTCTTAAAAACTACAAGATACAATGAAACACACTAGGAAATGGTAAAATAACTTAAAAATGCAGGTACATAAAAAAAAGGTTGAAACTTCAAAACTCAAAACATAATATAAAATTGTATATACAAAACATTCCTACAATCAAATAATAATAAAGTGTAACGAAATAAAACATTTAAAAGATAATTGTTGTAATGCTATGCTATCTTATGACTTAGACACAATATTTGAAAACTGCAATTTTAAAACATTTGATAGGTAGGTATTTTATGTTGGTTAATAATTTTGGAGTTTAGGCATTTATGTAGGTACTTTCGAATGAAATAAAACATTGTTTCAAAAACAAAATGTGCCCATGGATATGTGATTGATGACCTTATCGAAATGCAATGTGATATTCATGACTTGTACCAAATAAAAAGACAACATCCGGAAAGAGTACCTACTGAACAATGAAATTGAAAACTGTAAGGCCCTACATGCATAATGAAGTATCTGATCAAGAATCATTGCATCTGATACTCAGTAATACATCTCTCCGAATTGACGATCGATGTGGCGTTGTGGGCGAAGGTCCGCCTGCGACGCAGGAGGTTGCGGGTTCGTTTCCCGCCTCGGAACAATTGTGTGTACGATCTGCAGATATTTGTTCCGGGTGTTCTGTTCATTTACTATAAATAATAAAAAAAATCTATCTATGTAATGTATTGTATTATGTATATCAGTTAGCTAGTACCCATAACACAGGCTCTGCTTACCATGGGGCTAGATAATGCTGTGTGAATTTGTTCAGCAATATTTATTTATTTATTATTTATTACTATATTGGCAACAGAAAAAAATATAGGTAGCAATTTCTGACTAAACTCAAAGGTTATTTATTTCAATGCTTTTTTAACCTACAAGAATATTTACTAATATACTAGTTAGTATATTAGACTTCGGTCTAGTAATATATGTAATGCATTACCTACCCCAATAAGACAAGCTAAATCCCTCCCTGTATTTTATTTAAACATATGGTCTATGAACACATTCTTTCTTCGACCTCAAATAGTTAATATTTTATGTATCAGTGTCTATAATCAGTATTTATTTCCATTAACGTTTATACAAGTATTTATGTATTTGTATGTTTTTTATTGTATATAATTTATATTTACATTAGTCTAGAATACGCTACCGTCTATACCTATACAATAGCTACGTGTCCATTCAAAGGTAGCCGCTCTTAGCGATAAGGCCGCCCATTGTGCATCTGTATCTTTGTTTGTTTGTTCTTTACTGTTTTTTTCTGTGTTTGGTGTGCAATAAAGCGTATTTGTATTGTATTGTATTGTATATTTTCTGTGCCTTTTACATAGTATAAAATAAAGTCGCTTCGGCTGTCTGTTCGCTTAGATCTTTTAAAGTTAATTGAGCTGGCTTTGGGGGTGGCCTATGTCCAGAAGTGGACTGTTATATGCTGATGATAAGCCTATATAGCAGTCCACTTCTGGACATAGGCCTCCCCCAATGAGCTTTAAAAGATCTAAGCGAACTCTGACTCGACGGATTCCAATGCAGTTTTCAGCAATAGATAGCACTCTATCTATTGCTGAAAACTGCATTGGAATCCGTCACTGTTCAAGAGGAAGGTTTGTAAAATATTATCGCAAATTAACCAACCAACTCATTTTAGCCAGTTACAGTTCTTTGACTGAATTAATATTGCGAAAGTTTGTATGTTTAGATGTTTGGAAAAATTAAAATAAAATTTATATACAGGTATATATAGATAATGCTGAACAATTTACACAGCATATTATCAATATAATTAGGGGTGTTTTTTTACCTCTCACGCCAAAACAACTAAACGGATTGCTCTGAAATTTTGTTTTCAAGTAGGTCTAGGCCTGGGATAAAACATAGGTTACTTTTTATTCCATAGATAACTTTCCATGGTATAGAAATAACCTTAATACGTTTCCGTAAAAACAAATTCTGCGAACAGCTGCCGCTGGCAGAATCTAGTACCTCTTTATACTTCAATTTAAACTTGTTGTTGTTCAGACACCGGCAGTGTTGTTATCAGTTTTAATAAAGTTTTCAGACTGTCCATATTGTCCGAAGGTCACTGCCCTTCGGTACCTACCTAACTGCAATATGTGATATCACTTTGTCCAGACTAAACTGAATTACTAGGAGATAGAATATTCTGGAAACGACAAACTTTAAATTTATATATATATTTTAAATGCAAATGTTTGAATTCTTCTGTGACAACACTTTGAGTGCTGAAAACGCACGGTATGAGTTTTCTACAAGTGACTAATATGCGTAAATCCACACTAGCGCAGCGGCTGAGAAAATACAGATCTTTGTGACTCAGCAGAGCTGTATTATTTTTCGAACGAAACGCATGTGCGGCGCAACTCAACCGCTGTGTAGAGCGGCAGCACGAATTTTTTAGGTAAAAAAAAAATCGCAGTCGTCGAAAAAAAACCGCAGTCACACAATTTATTTCAGGCTACTGATACCTTAATGGATCTGTTTAGGTTTTTTTTTATATATTTAAGTAGACCTTTTTTAAATAAATCGTAATTTTACGAAAATCTCACCATGAATGGAAAGTGATAATAAGGCCTACGATGTATTACGAAGGTCTAGAAATATGGTTGAATTCGAATGATGCAGCCAGCGCGTCTTGGGGACGCTTGCGACTGGTATTGATATGGATCATTTGAGTAAATTTAAATAAAAAATACAAGATTGCACTGTAATTTTACCAGGAACATTAGATGTTAGTAACATTTCAGCGCAATTATCTTAATAACTTTAGTATTTTTTTACAGAACAATGTTTTTTGTTCCTCCTGTAAAATGGGGTCTCATGGACATTTAACTTCTTTATTCATCATCAGTCTGTGTAAGTCCACTGCGGGACAGAGCCTTCCCCCAATGAGCGCTATAGCGCCCTGCCTTCTTCAGCTTGACGCAGCATTTACCTGCAGTCTTTCGCAGGTCGTCATCCCACCTCGTCGGAGGGCGTCCTACACTACATTTAGTGTCGGACTCGGTCGTGGTCTCCACTCAAGAACACGATGGCTACAGCAGCGGCCGTCGATTCTTCGCGAGATATGGCCGCGGCCCACTGACATCTCAGAGCTATGTCGATAACTTCGGTTCTCTGTCGGATGTATCCATATAATTAATTTATTATGAGGAGTAAAAGGCTTTTCCATAATAACTTACTCCTCTTTGATGGATAGGAAGTAAACAAATGTAACATACTTTATAATATCGGATTACCCGCACTTGCCTTGGTCCAACCTTTGTCTGAGTGGACGAAGATTAGTTCCTTTAGAGATGGGAGGTTATCGATAAAATATGTCGATGGATTTATGGAAACTATATGAAACGAACGATACACGATGGTAAAACGCTTTTTAGAAAGATCTCATTTCCTCAGTTTTGTGGTGATGATAATCTTGGTAGAAGTTCATTACATAATTATTTGACGTGTTTATTATCAAATAATGATCATCAACTCGTAAATGTCCACCGCTGAACATAGGCCTCCCAAAAACAACGCCACGACTTTTATTTTACGTGTAGATTGTTTATTTTACTCATTCAAATAAAATTAAGTAACATAAATAATCTGAAATCATATTATTATATATAAAAGCAAGATCACATACGAAGAATACATACGATATAAAAGCAAGATCGATATATAAGAAGTCTGTCCAGCAGACGTAATTCTAGAATTTATATACGTATTATAAATGTTAAATTATAAGTAAAGTAATAATATGAATAATATTGTTTATATAGATTAGTTTTTGTTAATTAATTTAGATTTTAGTTCTGTTCCTTGTTGTATTAGGCCACCTTGCGCACCACGGTCTCAACGGAAGACCAGCGCTATGGTACGATCTGCTCTACCATAGCACATGCTGAGTGGAGACCGATTTTGTCAGTTTCTGTCTTCTGTTAATCTAAGTTTAATTTGTAAGAGTCCCTGTTCTGACAAAATAAAAATCTTTTTACTTTTACTTTACATTACCTATTACATACTTATACTACGAAATTGCCTTATTTCATGAGTGAGTATTGGTAGGTTCTTAGAATAATAAAGGGAAGCACTAGTCTAGGAGACCTATTTATATTTGGGTAAATGTATCTTTGTTGATTGTATCTGGTTGTATCATCGATGGATTAGATCCAAAAAAAATATTACAAATTCCCATCCCTAAATCTATAAAAGCTCCATTATCGAAGGCCACAGATTACTAGCAGTAGCCTCTCGGCCCCGAGACGGTCCCGAGACGAGAGTCTGTGGGCAATGTGCTGTATTGTGCCCACTCGACCGACGCTTGAACACTAGCGCCAGCTTTCAATCATAAACTGTAGAGGTAGGCAGTTACTAAAATTCTTTTGATTTTAGAATCAGAAATAACGACTTTGAGCATTGGCGGCGCGGCGTAGTGTGGGTTCGTACCTGGGGCGGTTTTTTACCAGAGAGGTTCCGGTTCCGTCATTTGTAGTACAGGATGACAGATATGCATATTACAATACAATACATAGAAATATTTTTTTGTTCACTTCAATCTTTTTAACCAACAATCAGCAAATGAGGAAGTTCTCAATTCGACTGCATAACTTTCTTTATGATTGTTACCTCTGAACTTTGACTGGATGAACCAGGGGTGAACCGATCTTGATGATTCTAGCTGGTGCTTCCTGTGTGGTCCCATTTCAATCTGGTTAGTGAGAAAACCATATAAGTCTTAATGTGCGTGACAAATGCACGAATAATTTATTATATTCGATACTATATAATATCCGGCAAAACCAGTTTAAAACTAAGGGTTTCGAAGTCTAAAAAAATCATATTATTAAAAATCAGATTAATAAGGTAAAGTAAAGAAAGAAGCGAACAAGAAACCTTAACACTGATTCTAAGGCTAAACCAACAAAGCCTAGGTTTCCCGCGCTAGAGGCCATAGACCTTGTGCCCTAGGATTAGGTCCTCATCCATCTTCACGGGTTACTGTCAGACTAATCTCTTTGAAGAGGATCAGCATCGGATCACTACAAAAGAGAAGTTCGCTTGAGGCTTGGTGCCTAGAGGTAATTATTAATTAACAATTTGAAAAGGAAAATAACTTATTATTTTCTAACTAAACGCTATACTATTTACCCTTTATTTATAATTAGCTGCGCCCCACGGTTTCGCTCGCGTGGAAATGTATGTGTCAATGATTAATAAAAATCGTTTATAACCTTCCTCTTGAATCACTCTTGGCAGAATTGCGTCAACCCAGACGCAGAAGTTCCCATCTAGGAAGAAGTTGAAGTTGAATCACTCAATTGATTAAAAAAAACCGTATCAAAATCCGTAGCGATCTTTAAAACTAAAAGTTCTAATCATACATAGGGACAGACAGAGAGCGGGAAGTAACTTTGTTACGTAGTGACTAGTTTCTGGCTTCGGCTTCGCACGCCTTGTCTATGGAACCGTATTTCTATACCATGGGAAACGATTTATGCCGAATGACCCGCGAAGGTTCGCCTGCAGCGCAGGAAGTTACGGGTTCTATTCCCGCCTTGGGACAATGTTTATTCGGTCTGCAAATATTACTTTCGTGTATTCTGTCTGGGACGGAAACAATACAATGTAATTTTAGAATAGTATTTCGAAATGGCGAGGTGCGTGTACACACCTCGCCATTTCGAACACACGAAATAATTTGTTCTTATTCAACATAATTCAATCATATTTAAATTTTATTTGATATAATCGGTTAGGATAGATATAAAAGTATATTAAATAAACAGATAAACATTTTATTTGTAATTTGTCAAATTCTATGTTACACTTTATAAATAATTCATTACTAATATAAAATTATAATATCTAATTATAATACAATTAAAAAAAAAAAAATTCTACATTAAGTTAAGTTTAAAAACTCGTCGTAGGTATAGAACGCCTTCTCTATGAGACAGTTTTTTAGTGTTCGTTTGAAATTATCTAAACTCGGTGCGTGGCGTCCCTATATTAAACTTTATTTAATTATCGCGCTGCAGAGCGAGACCCTCTAGCACAGGTATTACATTACTTAAAAGAGGTTCCCATACCACTGAAATATATTAATTAATTAAAGTTAAAGCAATAAACTATTTGATTTGATTTGATTGATTGATGACTTTTCATTTCATTTATTCAGTTCCACCTCAGGTACACATGATACACTTGATGTCGGTCAGTTGTACATAAAAAAAAAATAACAATATTATTATGAAACACACATTAATTTTGATATAGGAAACACCATAAGGGATTGTTTTAGAAAGGCAGTAAGACATGCCTTCTTTAAAAATAAGACTCTGGTTAAGCTTGTTTATTTTGGATCAATAATTTTTGGAACAATTAGATACATTTTAAAACTATCAGGGTTATTAACACAAAAGTCATTTATAATGGTGTTTGGGTGTGATCATGGCGCATGAAAATGTGCCAAAATATTGGAAAACTCAACAATCAAATGATGGTAAATATCCCGTTACTTTTGATGGTAAATATCCCGTTACTTTCGACTTTTGAATTAGCTACCTATTAGATACCTACAGTATCTATCTTATAGACCAACTTTTCTTTGATTGAATGTTTCTACAGAAAAATAACTAAATTTGCATAAGTAAAATGCACATCACAGACAGTCGTAAAGATTAACAACATCTCTTGCGAAATTTGAGCAAAGCCAGACGCAGCATCTAGATCTTAATTGATTCAAAACGGCGAGTACCACGCTTGTTCTAAATATAGCTTGACCTAAATAAAAATATCACGAAAGAGGTTGGGCAATAGCAATACTTTTTTTGAAGGATTTCTTGGAGAAAGTTATTGAAACAGCAAAACTACGATTTTTTAACTGTTTAATAAATAAATGTAATAAATAATTCTGGACAATCCACACAGCATTCTCTAGCTCTAAGGAGAGCTTGTGTTATGGGTCATCATCAGCCTATATCAGTCCACTGCTGGACATAAGCCTCCCCAAATCTTCAGCTTGCCGCATCCAGCATCTACCTGCAGTCTTTCGCAAGTCGTCATCCCATCTGGTCTGGAGGGCGTCCTACACTACGTTAACCGATTCGTGGTCTATGGATACGGTGTTATGGGTACTAGATGACTTATACACACAAAACTTTCGACAAGCATTTTCATGTTTAATTAATTTACTTATTCTTCAAACATAAAGATGGAAATTAAATAGAAGATTTCAGATGTTATATCATAAATAACATTTCTAAGCCGTTTTGTAACCCAAATTCAGTGTAATATTCACAAAAAGGATCCAAAGATAAAAAAGGATGGTGGAATACTTGAACATTAATCTCTTAACACTTCGACTGCTGAAAACGCACGGTATGAGTTTTCTACAAGTGACTAATATGCGTAAATCCACACTAGCGCAGCGGCTGAGAAAATACAGATCTGTGTGACTCAGCACAACTGTAATGTTTTTCGAACGAAACGCATGTGCGGCGCAACACAACCGCTGTGTAGAACGCCAGCACGAATGGCTTAGGTTAAAAAAAAGATCGCAGTCGTCGAAAAAACTCCGCAGTCAAAGTGTTAAGCTGTTCCAAATAATTTGTAAATTCAGTCCAAGGCTAAGTCATTCTATTTACATTTTACTAAATTATTGAGGTACTTTATAAATTAAAATCTAATTTTAATTTAAGGTCTTATGTTTTATTTTTGTAATTTTTATGTATGTGGACAACCTGTCTGAATAAAGAAACTTTTTTTTTATTATTTTATTTATTATAAACAAAGAAGTAACAATCAAATATTAGAAATAAATTAGATCTAGTATTTACAATTGAAACGATTGAGCTGACTATTGCAAACAATCAAAGTCAGGTACGGTACAGAACTCAACTAAATAAATAATGCTGGACAATT
This sequence comes from Eupithecia abbreviata, assembly GCA_943735965.1. Classification (NCBI taxonomy): domain Eukaryota; kingdom Metazoa; phylum Arthropoda; class Insecta; order Lepidoptera; family Geometridae; genus Eupithecia; species Eupithecia abbreviata. Next base: position 2,689,761 of record OX030995.1, read on the forward strand.
CACACAGCATTATCTAGCCCCATGGTAAGCAGAGCTTGTGTTATGGGTACTAGATAACTAATATACATAATACAATATATTACATAAATAGTTATTTTTATTATACATAGAAAACGACCAGAACACCCGGAACAAATATCTGCAGATCGTACACACAATTGTTCCGAGAAGGGGAATCGAACCCGCAACCTCCTGCGTCGCAGGCCCACCGCGCCACATCGGTCGTTAAACTGATCCATAGCAATACCAGTCGGAAGCGTCCCCAAGGCGCTGGCTCCATTGCCCCGCTGTATGGCAATGCTGATGCGCTGCACCAGATACTCACCAGTTCTAGGGTCACGCGTCGCGTTGATCATAAAGTTCAGATAATTTTTAAAAAACCCACAGAGTCTCGGTTCCCCACGGACCTAACAACTACATTTTAACTAGGTACATATGTATATAAATTCACTAATTTTGAATGTTTTTTGAGCTGAACTCCCCTGTTTTTGAGCTACATAATTTCTACTAAATTGCAGAAAAGTTATATTAACTACAGTTTAGGCTGCATTTATATAATCCTAACTCATATTTCCCAATTTGATCATACGATGCCGAATTAGAATTATAAAAAAAATATTTATTTGCGTTTCAAAATATAAAATAATACAAATAAGGAACTATTAATATAAATAACAATTCGCTCGCGTTCCTTTTTTCCCCTACATGCTGTGGGACAAGATAGGGTCAGGACGTTAATTATTATTATTTATTTATATTTGATATAACTACTTAATCATTGGTGGTCACATTGGCGCCATTTTCTTATTCTCTCTTCTTCAAATTATACAACTTGTACTTTAATGAATTATAAATCTCATTTATCTACTTGTAAATTAATTGCTGTCTCGTAGAATTATTATTGTAATTGGTCGTTGATAACATTTTTCTTATAAATCTGCCAAGAGCAAGTTTTGTTCAGCTTCTAAGGGTTCCTTATAAAAACCAAAATAAAAAAATATACATTTATTTTAGACATCGTCGGTACAAATTTAAAATGCCTACATCTATACTAATATTATAAAGAGGAAAGGTTTGATTTTTTGTTTGTTTGTTTGTAATTAATAGGCTCCGAAACTACTGGACCGATTTGTAAAATTCTTTCACCGTTGGGAAGCTACACTGTCCCCGGTGAACATAGGCTATATTATATTTTCAAAAAAATTAGGCATCCATACTAAACCTTGCGAAGCCAGGAAGGTCCGCTAGTAGTTCATATATTGAGACACATTTTAAAACATACCTATAGCGAAAAACAAACAAAAAGGTTTTCCTGACGTTTCAACAGGTTCACACACTGTCATGTGTCAGGTAAACCTGTTGATTGCTTTTTTTACTTACGTTGTTATGTAGGTAGATTCCTACAAATTTTTGACATGGTATATATTTTTTTTATGTATTGACAGGTCTAAAAAATGAATCTAAATCTGTAATCTAATCTGTTGAGTAAAGTAAATCAAGGAGTTTTCTGTTTTTCCTATCATCTGTTTGCGGAACCTAAAAAAACCGGACATAGGGTTTCCCACTAGACAATAGAAACCATCAATGTCACGCGATGTAAAGGATCTTCAGTGTTACCTGCTCTAATCACTACAAAGAAGTCGTTAGAAAGACTAATCGATCATAATTTCCATTCATACATCTGCAGTTTCAATTAAATTCTCTCAGGGAAATCACATGATTTTCATTCCGACACAAACGCGATAAAATAAATATTTAGGTTAAATAATGTAGGATTAAAGATGTTTATTCTCAAAAAAGACAGTCACTTACATGAGAATAGTTATTTAGCTTCATCATCAGCCTATAGCAGTCCACTGGACATAGGCCTCCCCCAATGAGCGCCATATCGCCCTGTCTTCAGCTTGCCGCATCCAGCATATACCTGCAGTCTTTCGCTGGTCGTCACGTAGTGTACGTTGTGTAGGACGCCCTCCGGCTAGGTCCCTAGCTAAACCGAGTTAACCGAGTCGTGGTCTCCACTCAAGAACACGTTTGCCCCAGCGGCCATCGGTTCTTCGCGACATATGGCCGGCCCACTGACACATCAGTTTGCTAATTCTTAGAGCTATGTCGATAACAGTTATCGACATAGCTCTAAGAATTAGCAAACTGATGTGTCAGTGTAGCAAAGTTACTTTGCTACTTACTTTGTTTGTTTGTCTGTTAAAGTAAACAATTTGTATACATACATACATACATATGTACCTAGATAAATTTAGTACTATGAGTACCAGATGACTTTATAAGTATGGAAAAATAGGTTAATAAATAATAGATTGTATCTGAGTCTCGGTAAACGTAGTGTAGGACGCCCTCCGACCAGGTGGTATGACGACCTGCGAAAGACTGCAGGTAGATGCTGGATGCGTCAAGCTGAAGACAGGGCGCTATGGCGCTCATTGGGGGAGGCCTATGTCCAGCAGTGTACTAATATAGGCTGATGATGATGATGACGATCTGAGTCTAATTTATTTACACATAGGCATACTGTAAAAGGCTATAAAATTATGTAAAATCATCTAGTACCTATAACACAAGCTCTGCTTAACTTGGCGTTAGATGATGCTGTGTGGATTGTCCATAATTACTTATTAATATTTAAAATATAATAAAAATATTAAGCATATATCTACTAAAAGCTTGCTTAGTCATCATGCTATCTTAAGTTACAATTTGCTATGGCAGAAGCGTTACTCAAGCAAAGATCGATGTCGATGACTGAGCATAGTTTTATCATAAGGGCCTCAGACTGCAAATGAAATTAGTATGCGAATACAAAACATCAAAGTCACAATAACCTTGTGAGGTTGTCTCGGTACTCAAAATACTGATGTAAGTAAAATTGATTGTAGGTATATTGCAATTGCTTTTGTAAGGAATAAATATCTTGAAACCTGTAGGGGAATCGAACCCGCAACCTTCTGCGTCGAATGTCTCTAGAGCGACCTTCAATTTAAGAAACTTGTGAAAAGATTAAAGGCATGTTTTTATTTCAGTTTCATTTCCGAATCTCACTACTCTTTCAGCATCGCAGTTTGATTTAATATTTGTTGTGATATTAGTTTTTTGGACAATGTTTTTCAAAAGTTTTGTACGAAATTTTACTATATTTTCTGTCGATTAACCTAATTTTAATAACGCACATTTTAACTATCCTACTAATATTATAAACGCGAAAGTTTGTAAGTATGGATGGATGGATGTTTGTTGTGATAACTTTAGTTTTTACGACAATGTTTTTCAAAAGTTTTGAACGAAATTTTACTATATTTTCTGTCGATTAACCTAATTTTAATAACGCACATTTTAACTATCCTACTAATATTATAAACGCGAAAGTTTGTAAGTATGGATGGATGGATGTTTGTTGTGATAACTTTAGTTTTTATGACAATGTTTTTCAAAAGTTTTGAACGAAATTTTACTATATTTTCTGTCGATTAACCTATTTTTAATAACGTTTAACTATCCTACTAATATTATAAACGCGAAAGTTTGTAAGTATGGATGGATGGATGGATGTTTGTTACTCTTTCACGTAAAAACTACTGGTTGGATTTTAATGAAACTTTTACAATATAGCTTATACATCAGAATAACACATAGGCTACAATTTTTAAAGATAATATAATTTCGACGAAGAGACGACCGATCATCATCGGTCGTCTCTTCGTCGAAAGATCTTTTTTGAGGCTAATCAAATCTCAATCGCTAATCAATGGATACATTCGATTATGGATGGAATAAGAAAATAAAATAGAAAAACTAAAAATTAATTACTCAAAGCTTTAAAAAAGCTGTTTCATAAAAAAGACATCAACGCGCACGGGGTGCTCGTGGGTACGAATGGTGCCGTAGATTTTATAAACGTTGTCTCATAGAATTAAATTTTGCCTATAGTATCCTCTGCAAGATAATGATACAAAGATTATACATTTCCTTGAAAGCCATGCATTCTATAGTATTTATAAATTTATGAGCAATTTACTGAAAACTCCTTTTACGAAACAGAAATGTAATAAAAATTAAATTTTTTGAATTATTATGAATGAAATATAAGACGACCGATGTGGCGCGGTGGGCGAAGGTCCGCTTGCGACGCAGGAGGTTGCGGGTTCGATTCCCGCCTCGGAACAATTGTGTGTACGATCTGCAGATATTTGTTCCGGGTGTTCTGGTCATTTTCTATGTATAGTAAAAAATATCTATCTATGTAATGTATTGTATTATGTATATCAGTTATCTAGTACCCATAACACAAGCTCTGCTTACCATGGGGCTAGATAATGCTGTGTGAATTGTCCAGCATTATATATTTATTTATTTTATTTATATGGCATCACCTTAGAATTATTTCTACCTTCACGCAAAAGCGAAGGATTTATCAACAATCGGCGAAGGAGTAACATACATTTTGATAACTTTCTTATTTAGTTCTTCGTCGGTTGAAAATTGTTTTGGTAACAAAATAGCTTGTACGAGCTTTCCATCTTTGGTTTTTCCATTTTATAAAAAGTAGCTTAGATTTTTCCACATTTTTCTATCTAGGATTTATCAACAATCGGCGAAGGAGTAACATACATTTTGATAACTTTTCTTCTTTTGTTCCTCGTCGGTTGAAAATTGTTTTGGTAACAAAATCGCTTGTACGAGCTTTCCATCTTTGGTTTTTCCATTTTATAAAAAGTAGCTTAGATTTTTCCACATTTTTCTATCTATACAAAATTTTATGAATTCTTTGATCTAAATATTTTTAAAGTTACATGATCAGAACATTACAGAACACAACAAGTTACTACTACTTATATTTGACGACCGATGTGGCGCGGTGGGCGAAGGTCCGCCTGCGACACAGGAGGTTGCGGGTTCGATTCCCGCCACGGAACAATTGTGTGTACGATCTGCAGATATTTGTTCCGGGTGTTCTGGTCGTTCTCTATGTATAATAAAAAATATCTATCTATGTAATGTATTGTATTATGTATATCAGTTATCTAGTACCCATAATATAAGCTCTGCTTACCATGGGGCTAGATAATGCTGTGTGGATTGTCCAGCATTATTTATTTATTTATTTATATTTGTATGTAATGTTAGCACGCCAACCCTTTATTTAAAACATGTGTTTCCTGGTTGGCAGGTAGAAAACCTCGGCATTAAGCCCAACCCGTACCTTTAATAGTGCAATAAAGTTTAAATAAATAAATAAATAAAAATCAGAACACAAGTTCTTTTTAACGGGTATTCATTGTGTCTGTTTACCTATTTTCCCGGCGTTTCAACAGCTCTACACACTGTCGTGGTCAGGGAATGACTGGATACTGTAGTACTTATAATTCTCTGGCCCAGTTAACACTTTGAGTGCTGAAAACGCACGGTATGAGTTTTCTACAAGTGACTAACATGCGTAAATCCACACTAGCGCAGCGGCTGAGAAAATACAGATGTGTGTGACTCAGCACAGCCGTAATATTTTTCGAACGAAACGCATGTGCGGCGCAACACAACCGCTGTGTAGAGCGGCAGCACGAATTTTTTAGGTAAAAAAAAAGATCGCTGTCGTCGAAAAAAAACCGCAGTCAAAGTGTTAAGAATAGGTAACAGCGTCATAGTTCACCCAATGCTTTACCTGTCCAATAGACAGTTATGATCGAGAGTTGCATATTTGACTCTTTGCCAGACGTGTCACGGCCACAGTACATGAATGAGCAAACTGCAGTGTTATACCTACATATGTATGTATATAGTTTGTATTCCAAATACTGAGCCACCAAACACCATCGGTCATGATTTTAATAATTTAGGTAGGTTCTTGCCCATCATCATCATTATCAACATCATCATCATCAGCCTGTAGCAGTCCACTGCTAGATATAGGCTTCCCCCAATGAACGCCATAGCGCCCTGTCTTCAGCTTGTCGCATCCAACCTGCAGTCTTTCGGAGGTCGTCATCCCACCTGGTCGGAGGGCGTCCTACACTACGTTTACCGAGTCGTGGTCTCCACTCAAGAACACGTTTGCCCCAGCGACCATCGGTACCTAATTAAATTAGTTAATAATTACCTACATGCTAGAATATAGTGAGATATTAATTTAGACTTATACCACCATTATAATAATAATAATAATAACCCGCAGGGCAGCTTGTGGCGAGCTGTTGGTGAGTAGCGACACCACGGGTACCGAGTGCTCCTGGGGAAGTTCCTGGTTCTCGTCTCCGCTTGCGGAGTGGCATCCCAAGAGAACCAGATCCCCACCTCTTGCTTGCCTTCATTGGCCGGTCTGAGTGGAGTCGCGAGAGATGCATCTTAGGATGTAGACTCGGGGGTGGAAGTGTCTAATGGCGTAATAGCGAGGAAACCCGCTCACGAGCAGTCTTCGTGATGGTGAAATCGGGGCCGCACCTCTCGACACCCCTCAGTCGGTTGCGCCGATGTTGTTCATCTCCGGTAATTTACTCCGGCTTTTTAAGGAACCCATCCAGCATTCGGCAAGCCACCGTCTGCCACTCTTCTTAACATTATGATTGACTTTTTTATGGCAGACGTCCGCAATCTCCCCTATAGCCCGATTACCCAGTCCATCCATCCATCACAATAACCTGGTTTTATTTCTTTCATTTTTCTTTGCAATAGTCTCTACACCTGGTGGATACCATCTTTGGATGTATCATATTGTGCACCCGCGGATGATACCCGCTATGTGTAGCCATCGCCTTTAGATTAACTTCTCAAAGGGCCTCTGTGCTGTTGGCTTCGGCCCCACGCAAGCCTTCCAAAGGACCGGGTCACTTTATGGCCCGAGATCATGGTAAATGAGAGACATAATAATAAATAATGCTGGACAATTCACACAGCATCATCTAGCCCCATGCTAAGCAGAGCTTGTGTTATGGGTACTAGATGACTGATATACGTAATACAATACATTACATAGATAGATATTTTTTATTATACATAGAAAACGACCAGAACACCCGGAACAAATATCTGCAGATCGTACACACAATTGTTCCGAGGCAGGAATCGAACCCGCAACCTCCTGCGTCGCAGGCGGACCTTCGCCATGTTTGACGCAATAAATAAATTAGCAAATAGAATTTTCGGAATATGGAATTATTCAATAGATAGATAGATAACACTTTATTATAACCACACACAAAAACAGAAAACAATACAGGAAAAAAACAATAGAATAAAGGAAGTATAAAGGGCTGCCTTATCGCTGAGAGCGATCTCTTCCAGGCAACCTTTGGATGGACTGGACATGAAAGAACAAAATAGACGGTGGTACTTTAGTAAATATATAGATTAAAAAAAACAAAAGAAATACCTACACTACATAACATAATACCTACATTACAAACACATAATTTATTTCTTTATTATTTATTGTAAGCCATTATTGTCCCACTGCTGGGCAAAGGCCTCCCTTTTCTCCTTCCACTCCTCGCGATCCAACGCTGCAACAGGCCATGATGGAAGATGTACCTCGAGCTCATCACGCCATCTCGACCATTATAATAAACTAAAATTATTTGATCTAATATATTATTATATTGACGACCGATGTGGCGCGGTGGGCGAAGGTCCGCCTGCGACGCAGGAGGTTGCGGGTTCGATTCCCGCCTCGGAACAATTGTGTGTACGATCTGCAGATATTTGTTCCGGGTGTTCTGGCCGTTTTTCTATGTATAATAAAAAATATCTATCTATGTAATGTATTGTATTATGTATATCAGTTATCTAGTACCCATAACACAAGCTCTGCTTACCATGGGGCTAGATAATGCTGTGTGAATTGTCCAGCATTATTATTATTATTATTATTTATTAAAAATTAACGCCATTCAGACAAACAAACCTACGTGTCACTACTCCAAATCCATTAAAAGGCCCATCAGCTCAACGACCAACATTACCCTCGAGATTTCCATAATAATTCATAGCTAGTAATAATCAGAACACCCGGAAACCCAGGAATGAGCTATTGGGTAATATATTCCCTAAATGGCTGTGTGGAGGTCAATGGTTCCATAGATGCATGGTCGACCTTGCGGAGAATTCGACATGGTAATGGTTGACCAAGGATGATGGGCTAAGGGTAGTAAGTAATGGGATGTAATCCAGGAGCAAGAAAGTTTGAAAAATAAAAACAGAACACGGTCCAAAGTAAAGTCCGGTAACAAAGTAAGGTCCGAAATATGCTATGGCGTTAATTAGGCCGCCTATGCCTAATAAGGCATTCTATACGACTGGATATATAGGTTATATATATATAGGTGGACTGGATATATATATATATATATAGGTATAGATGATGGATGATCCGAAAAGGTCCGAAATGGTCAAGATAAAGCCGTGATTTGAATTGGGTAATTATTATCGATGACGACCGATGTGACGCGGTGGGCGAAGGTCCGCCTGCGACGCAGGAGGTTGCGGGTTCGATTCCCGCCTCAGAACAATTGTGTGTACGATCTGCAGATATTTGTTCCGGGTGTTCTGGTCGTTTTCTATGTATAATAAAAAAAATATCTATCTATGTAATATATTGTATTATGTATATCAGTTATCTAGTACCCATAACACAAGCTCTGCTTACTATGGGGCTAGATAATGCTGTGTGAATTTGTCCAGCATTATTTATTTATTTATTATATATACATATCAAGCGAAAACACTATCGGTGGCCTATAACATAATATTTTTATATTACGTATACTCCATTCAATAAAGTATATGGAGAATTAATCCGATTTCGGGCATTCTGGTGAATTATATCCTACTAATATTATAAACGCGAAAGTTTGTAAAAACTACTGAATGGATTTAAATGAAACTTTACAATAATATAGCTTATACATACATCAGAATAACACATAGGCTACAATTTATAAAGAAATATTGTATATTATCCAAAAAAAAAGCTAGTACGAGTATAAATTACCTGTGTACCATTAAAAATTTATAAATTATTGTTAAGTAATTGTTTATGGCCGTAAAATAGTAGTTTCATATTAAGGCTATTTCAATAACATATACTAACAAACGAACAGTTCAAGTCGAATCCCATATTAGACAAAATGTCTAAAAAATTATGTTCTAAATATGGAATAGTGTGTTAGGTAAATATTTTTAAATTTACGCGATCTGAACTCATATTATAAGTTCTAATGTAACGGGTATTTATCGCGTCGGGAAAAAAACGTAAATAAACGCGATAAATACCCGTTATTAAATAAATAAAAAATAAAAAGTATTTATTTCAAGCATTTACACTCATATTAGTAAATAAACAAGATAATCTTAAAAACTAAAAGGATTGCTGGGAAGGTGGCGCTCACAACAGTGCCTGGTGTACGAGCAGTCCACTCACCCAGCTATCATTGCGAAATTTTATTTTTATTATTAGGTATTTATAATTAAGTGTGGTATCCGAATTGTGGATTCTAAGGAACAAAATGATATGTTTGAAATACAACTGAGATTGCGATTGAGATCTCGTGTCGGAAACCCACTAGATTGTAGGAATCTAGTGGGTTTCTGCAGTTCAAAAGTCATCGCTCTTCCCAAGACATAAGAACCAAATTAGAAAATTTTCTACCGATACCCACGAGATGGAATCATGTAATAGATAAATCAATCGATGTTGAACGCGATTCGATTAGTAAACGATAAACGATTAATCGGATCAATCGGTACCGATTACGATTTCTGTTGGGATCGGAATGCAAACAAAAATGAACGCATGTAGGATTACACTTCATCATCATCAGCCTATAGCAGTCCACTGCTGGAGATAGGCCTCCCCCAATGAGCGTCATAGCGCCCTGTTTTCAGCTTGCCGCATCCGGCATCTACCTGCAGTCTTTCGCAGGTCGTCATCCCACCTGGTCGGAGGGCGTACTATACTACGTATACCAAGTCGTGTTTTTATATACGTGTAGTAAATTTTTTTCATCATCAACCTATAGCAGTCCACTGCTGGACATAGGCCTCCCCCAATGAGCGTCATAGCGCCCTGTTTTCAGCTTGCCGCATCCGGCATCTACCTGCAGTCTTTCGCAGGTCGTCATCCCACCTGGTCGGGGTAATTTTTGCAGTGGACTGCTATAGGCTGATGATGATGATGATGATTGATTTAAAATGATCCTAGGGGTGATTTCCTGCGTCTACGGTTCACAGACATCTTGGTTGAAATGTATCAGTGTGTTTCTTGTCATTTTAACAAAATGGAGGAGGCAGATGACATATGCTTTCAACACAACAAGTAAACATTGTAAATATGTATATGTAAAGTGATGGACGTGTTTGTATGTTTGTTTATGCTATATTTGAGAAGGTTGTGGTGAAGGTAAGTTTATTTTAAAATAAAAGATATTTTTTAGTACTTTGTTACTTACTAAATCATAGGTAAGAAAATAAGTACCTACTTATTGTCCATAGAAATCCTTACTAACATTATAAAATCGAAAGTCTGTCTGTTACTTTTTCCCGTCAAAACGCTGAGTGAAATATGACAAGAGAGGCTAGCGGTATACCGGAGTCTACTTTTCATCCCAGAAAATAGCGTGCAAAGTCACGGGCAGAAGCTACTATTTATATAAAATAAAAAGTGTTGCCATGAGCGAAGCCGCAGTTAAAAGCTCGTAGCTTTATATTCATTGAACTCTTTCAAAGTCAAAGTCATTAGTGACTCGATATTTCCTCGTGGACCGGCCAATAGTCCCTACCTACGGATTTCATTCACGTAAATACGTAAATCAACACGTAAATCCGCCTACAACGTAACCTACCTATACCGACCTGTTGAGGTGTAAAATAGACTTGGAAAAATTCCGTAAATATTTTTTTGCTCTGGCAACAACTACACCAACATTGATTGTATTTTTCCTTCTCATCGCACGCGGTGAATGCCCTTTTCTTCATCATCATCAACCTAATAGCAGTCCACTGTTAGACATAGGCCTCTCCCAATGAGCGTCATAGCGCCCTGTCTTCAGCTTGACGCATCCAGCATCTTCCTGCAGTCCTTCGCAGGTCGTCATCCCAAATGACCTAAGGGCCAAAAAGAAAATCGAAATAAAAGTCTGTTTTATATTATTACATAATTTATTTTGTCAGTGTTTCGTTTTTCTGGTCGCCTCATCAGTATACATATTCAATGTTTTGCTCTTAGAGCAAAGCTTTTCGCTGAGCTATTATCTTTTAATTACCTTTTTGACAGGCTGCAGCACACACACAATTTTTAAATCTTTACTTTTTAAATTGTTTATAGTATTACTTATTGTTTACCATTATTATACAGTTTCACAGCTACACCGTTTCCGGTGATCCTCGTTTGCAAAACTCGCTCCGAATGTCGCTGTCCCTGTTTAACCCTTGCGCCGCGCCTAACACATGCGTGCGCGATAGCAATATTAGCCGTTCAAAATTTGGTTTGTTCCGTAATACCAAAAATTATGACTGAAAACTTTTTGTATACTTCACAAAGTATTGTTATTCTGTAACTAGACAATATAAGCTACGTTCCTTGATAAATAAAACGTAAGATATTGATGTTTTTAATACGAAACAAAATAGCAAGAAAACTTGTCCATTTTCGCATAAAAATGTGCAAAATGAGATTGGCTTTCATTTCATTTTAGGTAAGTATTTTGAAAAAAAAAACTAATTTGGAACCTAGATTAATACTATTTTAATACAAAAAATGCAATATTATAGTGGAAATATGCTTTAATTAGAATTAATTTTGGTATTACGTTTGTATGAAGAATTCGTCCCTCCGGAGGCCCCTTAACTTTTGCGGTAGTCAGCCCACAACTGTACCATGTGTATATATACTATAAGTCTCTTGTTTCTAATAAAGATTTTTGTATTTTTGTTATTTTTATATCATGTGTTGCATGTGTAAAATAAATGCATTATCTATCTATCTATTTAATGCTTGGTCAAGAAGATAAAATTGGGTTCTGAAAAAGTAAATATCGAGGACCAAAATCTATGCCAATATATCCACATGTAAACTCAACAAAGGCGCATAATCTATGGGGTGCTCTCAATATGGGATGACGCTAATAAAGTCCAAGTTAACTCCCTTTAGGTCAGTGTCCGGTCGCACGTGTATAGGAAAGTCACCTTTATTGACTTCACGCTTTCATCTATATCACTATCATGGTGTATACCTACTCTATGCTTTGAAGTATTCAGCGTGGAGATCAATTGATCTTTGTGGTTTATTTAAAGAATGTAGGATTGAAACGGATTTGAATATTATTCTGCCTCGATTGACGTGGCGGTCGCGACGTTAGAATTGACCCCTTCAACCTATAGCCGCCTAAGAGGCAATACAACACAATACAAATACGCTCTATTGCACATCAAGACAGAGATAAAAACATACCAAGATACAGATAAACAATAGGCGGCCTTATCACTAAGAGCGATATCTTCCAGGCTACCTTTGAATGGACACGTGGCTATTGTTTAGATATCGACGGTGAAGTATTATAGACTAAAGTATATAATATAACAGAATATACATAAACATAAATACTTACATAACTGTAATGTAAATAAATACTAATTATAGACACTATTATACATAAAATTATATAAGACCTATCACAGGAAGGAAATCAGATTCTTTCTGTGTATTTTTAAAACTACTACAGCGATAACCAAGCCTTTTGCCAAGCCTGGTGATTATACCCCCAATTAATAATACCCCCCCTGTTTGGGGACGCACTTTCAGCTGTGGACTTTATGTGGACTGCCTCGATTGAGAGTCTTCTTCAATAGTTAAATCATTTCTGGTAGGTATACTAAATCTAATCAAAAACATAAATGTGAAATCTAGCCAACTTCGTTCAGACGGTGTCTTCACCGATAAAACAGAACATTATAGAAAAGCACAAGTTCCAGACAGAGAACCAAAGCTATTGACATAGCTCTAAGAATTAGCAAGCTGAAGTGGCAGTGGGCCGGCCATATCTCACGAAGAACCGACGGCCGCTGGAGCAAACGTGTTCTAGAGCGGAGACCGCGACTTGGCAAACGTAGTGTAGGACGTCCTCCGGCCAGGTGGGATGACGACCTGTGAAGGAATGCAGGCAGATGCAGGATGCGGCAAGCTGAAGACAGGACGCTATGGCGCTCATTAGGGAAGGCCTAGGTCCACCAGTGGACTGCTATAGGCTGTCTAAGTGCATATTTTGTAAGAAAATAAAATATTTTGACTTTGAATTTGAGATGTTGGACTTCCCTTTACACCCCCTGCGTATGGTATTGGAGTGGAAAGGAGAAGTGGGATCAGGTGATCATGAACCTCCTGTAATGTGACCTACTTGACGACGCCATTCTATACCTATAGAATGGTCTGCAATCAATGCTTTTAATAACTTAGTACCTAAGTGTTTATTAATACTTCATTGTCTTGCTTCGATCGTCAAATATTGTTGATTGTAGTTCTCTAGAATGTTCTAGGCGGCTTTATGAATAGAAGTTAATTGGGGCAATAACTACTGTCAGACGTAAAAGAACCGTTTGATACCTATTGACCCAATAAATTCTGTTTTATTTCCATTATTGACACATCACGTTTCTTACTATTATGTCCATGATTTCAAATAAAACACATTGTTGATTTTAGACTTGTATTACAGCTAGGGAGCTGAATAATCGAAGTGAGGGTACCTTGTAAAAACGATATGACCATCAGTGTGACTACCCACATAAATCCACTTTAGTAATCCAACAAAGTAGAATATGCACAGATGATGACATGACACTTACAATACAATACAATACAATACAATATACCTTTATTACACCATCAAATATAAAGAAAATAATAAAAATAGGATCTTAATACTAACTAAATCTAGTGGCACAATCGGCGGCCTTATCGCTAAAAGCGATCTCTTCCAGGCAACCTTTGGATGGATAGGATTAAAGCTGACGGTGGCGTAATTATTTAGGATAATTATATACGAGTAATATATAAAATAATTCATATTTATATTAAGAACGTACATATATAAAAATAGAGCACAAATATACATAAAGCAGGAACAATTAACATAGAAAATAAAAATAAAAGTCAAGAAAACTTATCAAGAGTGGTCAGATAGTGTTGATGAACCATACTTTTGAAGATAGGAAGGGATTTCGCTTGACGGATAGAAACGGGAAGGGCGTTCCAGAGTTTGGCGGCCTGCAACGTGAAGGAATCACCATAGAATTGGGAAGTGTGTCACTTACCTACGAGAACAAAAGAACGTATCACAAGACTTTGTTGTTTCGAGGACATAGCGTCCTCAAAGCTAAAATCAGAAATCAATTTCGCTTTTATTTGTTTAGGCTTACACAATTAGCTTTGAGACAAATCAAATTTTAAACTATAAATTACAATTACAATAAGCCTCATCATAATCAACATCCACTGTTGGACATAGGCCTCCTCTAATAAGCGCCATAGCGCCCTGTTTTCAGCTTGCCGTATCCAGCATCTGCTTGCAGTCTTTCTCAGGTCTTCATCCCTACTAGTCGGAGGGCGTCCTACACTATGTTTGCCGAGTAACGGTCTCAACTAAAGAATAAGTATACCCCAGCGGTTTTCGGTTCTTCGCGATATGTGGCCGGTCCACTGGCACTTCAGCTTACTAATTATTTGAGCTTTATCGATCAGCCTGGTGTGTCACAATGCTTGGCAAACGCCTCTCCCTGGTCCCTCCACGCGATCCAGAGCCAGCTTGACCAAATCTTCATCATAGGCTTCCAATTCTTCAAATAATCATCATATAATAAACTAGCTGCGTCCCGCGGAAATCTATGTGTCAAACGGTTTATAAACCTTCCTCTTGAATCACTCTTAAAAAAAACCGCATCAAAATCCGTTGCGTATTTTTAAAGATACATTGGGACAAACAGACAGCGGGAAGCGACTTTGTTTTATACTATGCAATGATAAATAAATAACGCGTTTAAATGAAACGCATCCCCCGCGTTACTTTGAAACTACGCGTTATTTCACGTCAGTCGTAAAGAGATAGTCACGTGCTCCAAGTTAGTTTATTGTTGGCTATATAAAACGTGGCACAAGCTATATCATACTTCTTATGAACAATGGTGGCGTAGCATATCCCAGCTACGAAGTAACGAGCTACGTCTTAGCTTAAGCGTTTTAACTTCATCGTATTTAGCACTAAAACGTGCACAGCATGAAAATAGCTGCGTTGTCGTGTACTACGGCTACGGAGCGTGGCGTAGCACGTCTAAGCTTTGAAGCTACGATGTAGCGGTCTACGTCGTAGTTTAGTGGAATCTAAACCGTAGCATTAGCTAGTTAGTATGTAGCAAAATGAGGTGCGTAGCATCACCGTAGCATGCAAAATCTAGGAAGCCAGGCTCCACGGCTTCAGAGGGTGGTGCGGCGGGGCGGCGCATTTCAAATGCAAATTTTCGAGCTATGATCTAGCAGCCAATGGGGAAAATCAGGTACGGCGTAGCATAAGCTACAACATGATGTGATGTTATAGCTTGTGCTACGCCGTACCTTATTTTCCCCATTATTCGTAGCACAGTTCATTTTGCAACCATTAGGCATTAGAACAGAGTAATACGGTGCATATGTATTTTCGTAGCATGGATGGTAGTTTATAGCCCATGAAAAATAAAAGAGGGGGCTTTTTTGTTTTTCGCAAAATAAATGCACAGAAGAACTGAAGCTAGTTACTGCCCTTCCATAGCTAATCTATTTCGCCATAAATATCCAATAACATTGTTTATCTATGCCATAATTCATACCAAATTACCTCAGAACAGCACAACAATCAAAACACTGGGTCAACCAATAAGGTTGCCTAATTCCTTTTAACACCGTTCCCAATATTGGCAGGTTATGATAGACTCTGGCTAATTGATATTTATCACACATTGTTGACCTATTTATGGAGTTCATTGTGTGGTGCTATTCCCGGAAACCAGGTTTTGGTGTAACATTATGGGGACAATTACATTATGACTGTTTATTCGATGTGACCGTGTTAGGGATGTTGTAATGTCTTTTGATCTAATTTAAGCACAATGACATATGTTTTAGTGATAGAAATCTACTGTTTATACTCTCTAATTAGTGTAATAGTTAGGATTTGTCTATTTTCTATTGTTGACGAAAGTCAAAATTACAAAAAAATACTTTCAAGCTGAGAGAGGTTTCTAAGAAGACAATATTTTGAAAGATTTTTGATAAATTAAATTTGGTAAAAGCATCTTACTTAAAGGGGCGCTATGGCGCTCATTGGGGGAGGCCTATGTCCAGCTGTGGACTGCTATAGGCTGATGATGATGATGATCCTACTAAAATAACGCGATAATTTGTATGAATGGATATTTGTTAACTTTCACCCAGAAACTACAGAACGGATCGGGCTGAAATTTTGCATACCTAAAGGTAGTTCCAAGCCCGGAATAAAACAATGGCTTCTTTTTTTTCCATAATCAGTTCCCATGAGATATTAACCTACCTAACCTTTATAACGTGTCTGTAGAAACAACGTGTGAGAAGTCGCGGGTAAAAACTAGTACAATATATTACTATTAACAATATATTACATAATACAATATATTTAGACGACCTCTGTGGCGCGGTGGGCGAAGGTCCGCCTGCGACGCAGGAGGTCGCGGGTTCGATTCCCGCCTCGGAACAATTGTGTGTACGATCTGCAGATAATTGTTCCGGGTGTTCTGGTCGTTTTCTATGTATAATAAAAAATATCTATCTATGTAATGTATTGTATTATGTTTATCAGTTATCTAGTACCCATAACACAAGCTCTGCTTACCATGGGGCTAGATAATGCTGTGTGAATTGTCCAGCATTATTTATTTATTTATTTATTTACTAGATATTGCATTCCAGGCTTTTGCCAGGTATTTTAGTAGATACCTGGCCTTGATCGATGGAATAACCTTGAACTCGGGAAGTTCACTCATGCCTCTGACACACGTTTTGGTCATATATTCATCAATAATGATAATATCCGTTCTTCACAAATCCATTGAGTATTTGTGCCAAATAGACACATTTATAATGATCTCTTTCATCATTATATAGTACCTATCAAAGCTATGTAGTTTATTTTGTCAACCATTATTTATTATTATTATTATTGTCTCTCATTTACCATGATCTCGGGCCATAAAGTGACCCGGTCCTTTGGGAGGCTTGCGTGGGGCCGAAGCCAACAGCACAGAGGCCCTTTGAGAAGTTAATCTAAAGGCGATGGCTACACATAGCGGGTATCATCCTCGGGTGCACAATACTGGCGGATACCATATTTTTTATACAATAGCGAAATAATTATCCAAATCGGTTGACGGAGATATCGACGAACACATTAAAAATATAATTGTACATATGTAGCTCAAAACAGAACCTACTACTACTACTCATAGTTATGAAAATATAGGTAATAGTTTTTCTTCGATTAAAAAAGGTATTTTTTTGCGTATTCCATACGATAGATTGATAGCCTTATCTTATGTCTATGTAAGTTTATTATTAAATTTATAATGTAGGTATTTGTTTTCTTTTGTTATCTATTATTCATTAAAGTGCCACCGTCCATCCCAAGGTTGCCTGGAAGAGATCGCTCTCAGCGATAAGGCCGCCCTTTATACCTTTATTCTAAGATTTATTTCTGTATTGTTTTCTGTATTGAGGTGCAATAAAGTAATACTTTGTCTATCTTCGTTATTTTTTTTTCTTATTATATCTTTATTATTTATGTCAGCTGAAATACGTGACAATTCCTTCCTGTCCCTTTAATTTGATTTTTGAGTTATCCAATATTTCGGCACAGTTTCATGCGCCATGATCACAATAACTAAATATCCCGTTTTAAATCACTTTAGTGTTAATAACCATGATAGTTTCAAAAGTTTTAGTAGTCCCTTTATTTATTTATTCATTTATTTTAGGGAAACCATCAGCGCACGGCTAATCATCAGCGTTTTTTTATTTATCCACTCAATTGAATACATCTTGGATATTATCAAAACCAACATAATGTATTTGTCAAGATTCATCCAATACTTATTGGATTGAATCTAGAGCAAACACGTGGAAGTTATTGATGCTGTTTTATCATTTATGCTTTTGGCATTGAGTTAATGATGGATGAGAGTTATGGGCTTTCCCCGAAGGTTTGGGGCGGGTAGACGGGCAACTTGCAGTGGGAATTGATCGTCGTTTCCTCTAACTTACTCTTGAAATATCTAATATCTATCGAATAAAAATATAATATCTATCTAATAAAAACACCGCATCAAAATCGTAGTATGCAGTGAGATTTGCAAAACGACCCGTCTACCCGACAGGCAACTTGCAGTGGGAATTGATCGTGGCCAAGACGCTGGCTGCATTGCCCCGCTGTATGGCAATGCTGTTGCGCTGCGTGCGACACATACTCACCACATCTCGGATCACCCGTCGCTTCGACCACACGCTCAGAAAGTATACGTAGGTATTTTAAGAATCCATTTCAACCAAATTGGTTATTTCGGAAGGTCGGCAGAATAAAACATAACACTGAATTACTAAAATATGTCAAAAACCAATTAATGAAACAATGTTACTATACAATTGACGAAGCTATGGCGGGCACATATTTATTTTGTGAAGATAATAATGATAAGAGATCTAGTTTAATAACGATAGGTATTTTTCGACATGTCTAAGTGCTTTAAATAAGTCTATAGATTACATACATGACTTGAATGAATCGCGACGATGCCCTTCCAATTGATTAACACTTTGACTGCTGAAATCACACGGTATGTGTTGTCTACAAGTGACTAATATGCGTAAATCCACACTAGCACAGCGGTTGAGAAAATACAGATCTGTGTGACTCAGCAGAGCCGTAATATTTTTCGAACGAAACGCATGTGCGGCGCAACACAACCGATGTGTAGAGCGGCAGCACGAATTTTTTAGGTTAAAAAAAGATCGCTTTCGTCGAAAAAAAAACCGCAGTCAAAGTGTTAAGCGAAAAGTCATTGTAGTTGCCCGTCTGCGCTCAGAATATTTTGTGTGAAACATTGTAACATTATCGCAGCAAGTCCTTTTAGCCGCGTGTCGGCTCAAGAGGAATGCTTTCGGATGCTTTTGCAAATCTCACTGCATACTACGATTTTGATTCGGTGTTTTTATTAGATAGATATTAGATATTTCAAGAGTAAGTTAGAGGAAGAAGGGGTTTATAAACTATTAGAAACATAGATTTCCACGAGGGCGAAGCCGCGGGGCCGCAGTTAGTGAGATAATAAATAAAATGCGTTCAGTATAAAGATCTAAGCATAAATAGGGACAGACAGACGGCGGGAAGCGACTTTGTTTTATACTATGTAGTGATTAATAATTTCAAAAAAAATCGGTATTGAATGCATGGAAGTTTCTGTTTTGATAACTTTGTTTCGACTTCATTATAAAAATGATGATTATCGCCCCCATGACTCAGTGGGTGTAGCTCCTCAATCAGCTAATAGATTAGAAGGAAATGGGTTCGATACCTTACAGCTCATGGACTAAGCTTCTCGGAAAATGTTGTTTTTAACAGATATTGTAACGTAGAAGAAAAATGATTGCCCCATTTTTGTAAGTTGGTACCTATTTCCTATCTTTGACGACCTCTGTGGCGCGGTGGCCGAAGGTCCACCGAAGCATGGGGGAGTTCGATTGCGGGTCATTGCGAGTACGATTCCCGCCTCGAGACAAATGTTTGTACGATCTGTAGATATTTGTTCCGGTACAATCTTTATTAAAAAATAATGTAACAATCATATAATAGACACAAATTAGAACTAGTATTTACAAATTAAACAATTGAGCTTACTGCAGACTGTTGCTAACGATCTACAGGTAGCTCAACTAATCCATATCAATACTAGTCGGAAGCGTCTTCGTATGATGGCTTGCCCACTGCCACTTCAGCTTGCAAATTTTTAAAGCTATGTCGATAACTTTGGTTCTCTGTCAATGTTTTCATTACAAATCCTATCCTTCAGAGAAACTCGGAGCATAGCTCTTTCCGTAGCTCGAGCTCGCTGAGCGACTTTGAACTAGTGGACCAGCCCTATCGTGAGTGTCCACGTCTCAGCTCCGTAGGTCATTCATAATGATCATCTAACGGATCAGATAGTAGTTGTGGTACTGAAATATAAAACGGGTACACCTCTTCTGATTATGGCAGAACGCTCGCTAAATAAATATCAATTATCTAAGCCCCACGTGTAGAAAATAAAGTCTAGAATACACTCGCAGGTCAATGACTCGGTAAAACTATCGTCGCAATACACAGCGGAGGTAACTTTTGATTGGAAAGTTCTAGAGTTATGAATGTTATGATACAAAATATGCAAATAAACGTGTGTTATTCCCTCTAGGCAGGATTGTATCGACCACCCTTGAACTGTGGGTCATTTTATTTCAGTACATCAGTAAAATAATAATAATTGGCGAAGTTATGGCAACACAGACGCAGCGAGCTATAAACAAAAAGCAAAGTGAACTGGAAGTTCTTCTCAATAAAAACTTATTCGATGATGGTCTAAAATCGTAGTCCTCGAACGTAATTTGAAATTCGAATCACAGCCCCCTTGTTGGTAAAACAAAAGAGTTTTTTTTCTATGGTGCATTATTTATTATGTCTATGGTATAAAAAACTGGTCATGGTCAAGGCTTAGATATACCTATGTCACTGAATTGGTAATTTGATAAATAGAGGTAGATTATGTACTTTTGAATAATGCTGACTAAAAAACCAGTAGCCTACGTCATAGGTTTTGTAAGTGCAAAGTTCACGATAGCGATAGGTTTCCGCTGATAATTGAAAGATTGAAGGTTTCTTGCGACTTCTGATGATTTGCTCTCTATATTTTATTATTTTTATATCTCTACTAAAAAAAATACAGTCAAACTAGTATTTAAAATTGAAACGATTGGGTCAACTTTAGCTAAACTGTCAATTACTACTTTATCAATATCAGTCGGCGCGCGTCCCCAAGACGCTGGCTGCATTGCTCCGCTGTATGGCAACGCTGATGCGCTGCGCCAGATAGGTACTCAGCTCTAGGGTCACGCGTCGTCGGTTCGGAAGTTCAGATATATAAAAAAAAAACACCTTATCGTATAATAAATACATTATATTGATACATTGTAGGGGATAATGTAGATAGACTTGTGATATCAAGTTTATTAACTAGGACTCACAATAGGTGTTCTTATGTATTTTATTAATATTTCGGCTGTCGATCACATTAAAATTTATAGGTCCATAAAGACATGTTTTGAAATTCAAATACACACGTAAGATAAGCCTTGGGAACAACTTGTACAGTCAAATGAGGATAATATGGGGCTCGGCGTTCGATGCCTAAATGGTAAATAAAAAAAAACGCATCCGTCAATTTTATGTTTTTTTAACTGTCCAAAATTGCGTTAATATTGTATCATCGACGCAATTTTGTTATATTTTACTTTATTTATTTATTTTAGGGAAACCATCAGCACACTATTACAAAATAGGGTAATAAAATAGAAAATTAGGGCTATTTATACTGATAGACAAATTATACTTAGTATAAAATATATATATAAAAAGTATATATTGCCGAGTTGGTCTTATTTTGTATGATAAATTTAAGACCTACATTGTTACATGCGATTGTTACAGGCAAAAAAACATCTTTAATCTTTAGTCTACAGCCTAACATACTTACAGTACTTCTTCTTTAATAAAAAAAATAAACGCGATAAATAGTATAAATAACCGTTGAATTGTACTTATTTTTTTTAATTCTCAGTATTATAAAGGGCTCTGTCGCACACGCGATTATGTCGCCCTGGTGAGTTTAACAGAAAAACACAAAATCAAATCTAACTAAAATAAAGTTAACTTAATTACCTAACATTACGAGTTTGTACAGCGCCCTATTACTTATAATTGAGTATTCAGTTCGCGTAAGTTTAAAATATTTAGTAGTATTGTTATATTATAATTTCTTTAACTTTTTTGCGAATTTGTAGAACCATAAGTACATAATCAATTAAGAGGGAAAGAGAAAATCACCGTGACGAGAAAATCTCTGTGACGAGAAAATCTCTGTGACGAGAAAATCTCTGTGACGAGAAAATTACAGAGACGAGAATCGCACTGTAGAATGACATATAGTGTAGATTCGGTCAATGATCCGGCACGGCCACGAAATAGATAGGTATACCCACATACATAGATGTTATTTGGCAACTGAAGCGACTAAGCCTAAAAACTCGCCAATCATTTAAAATATTGACGACCACTGTGGCGCGGGCGAAGATCTTCCTGCGACACAGGAGGTTACGGGTTCGATTCCCGCCTCGGAACAAATGTTTGTACGATCTGCAGATATTATTTCAGGGTGTTCTGATTGTTTTCTATGTAGGTATACTAAAAAATATCTATCTATGTAATGTATTGTATTATGTATATCAGTCATGTATTACGCATAACACAAGGACAAGCTGAAATGGCAGTGCCGGTCTTATCTTTCGAAGAACCGCCAACGGCTGGGGCAAACTTAATCTTGAGTGGAGACCACAACTCGGTAAACTTAGTGTAGATGCTGGATGCGTGAAACTGAAGACAGATGGCGCTCATTAGGGGAGGCATATGTCCAGCAGTGGACTAACATAGGCTGATCATGATGATAATAACACAAGCTCTGCTTAGCTTGTGGCTAGATAATGCTGTGTGGATTGTCCGGCATTATTGAAAGCATGCAACTGCACCCATCTATAGGTAGATCGGTAGATCCTATAGGAAACATTCGGTTGGAATAAGGCCAGTTAATTTTAACCACCGAGCCGTCTGGCTTCGCTCTGACTCACTCGTTTATTTATTCAACAAAACGTTTATCTTCGATATTAAATGATAGTTTGATCTTAGTGATTTATAGCATTTTTGAAGTTGGGTTTTGATTTATTTTGAGAGTATATTGAGAGTGGCATGGCAACCATTCACAATTTCAGAATAACCTATACCTGAAATTATACATATTAACACTTTGAGTGCTGAAATCACACGGCATGTGTTTTCTACAAGTGACTAATATGCGTAAATCCACACTAGCGCAGCGGCTGAGAATATACAGATCTTTGTGACTCAGCATAGCCGTAATATTTTTCGAACGAAACGCATGTGCGGCGCAACACAATCGCTGTGTAGAGCGGCAGCACGAATTTTTTAGGTTAAAAAAAAGATCGCAGTCGTCGAAAAAAAAATCGCAGTCAAAGTGTTAAAGCCTGTCTCTCTGTCTTTGCTGTAATGTTCCAACAGTTCGTGCACTCCAACTTCTGAATGAGTGCGTGCACGAGTTCCAGCATATCGATATATTTCACGACAAGCGCAATGTAATTATAAAAAATCTGTTAATATATTTAAGTTTAAACATAATTTAATAGTAGCATAGGATAGTGAGTACTTTGGTGTATACAATAAAGGTAGTTCAAGACGTCATGCTGACGGCTGAACGGATTGTCATGAAATTTCACAAGGAGAGCCTAGTCAGTCTGGTCGGTTTTTCAAGGAAAAACCATGAATATAAAAAAAATACTGCTTGACAATCCAGCTCCACGAAAGACTGCAGGCAGATGCTGGATGCGTCAAGCTGAAAACAGGGCGCTATCTACCTATAGCTTGTCGCATCCAATATCTGCATGCACAACAGTCTTTTCAATAGTCTTTCGCAGGTCGTCATCCCACCTGGCCGGAGAGTTTCCTACAC
This sequence comes from Eupithecia abbreviata, assembly GCA_943735965.1. Classification (NCBI taxonomy): domain Eukaryota; kingdom Metazoa; phylum Arthropoda; class Insecta; order Lepidoptera; family Geometridae; genus Eupithecia; species Eupithecia abbreviata. The sequence continues at coordinate 2,713,632 of OX030995.1, forward strand.
TACGTTTGCCGAGTCGCAGTCTCCACTCAAGAACACGTTTCCCCCAGCGGTTGTCGGTTCTTCGTGATACATGGCCAGCCCACTGCCACATCAGCTTGGCAATAAACACATCGGCCCTCGAATAGATAATAATCTTCTATATCTATCTATATTTACATATAAAAATCAGTTGCTGTTCGTTTGTCTCGCTAAAACTCGAGAACGACAGGTGGGCCGATTTAGCTGATTTTGTTTTTGAAATTTTTGTCGTAGTCCAGGGAAGGTTTAAACGGTGAGATAAATAAGAGTAAAATGGAAGCCGCGTGGAAATTTCTATATTTATGTCAAATGAGGTCGTCCAATTCATACATAATTATATTATAGACAATGAAAACGTGATGTAGGAGTCGATGACTGCAGTTTCCACGCATTAGATTACATTTCAACAATCAGCAAACGTGACGATGAGATGTCGAACGACCAGTGTTGGGTTACCGAAGGTCAAACGTATCAACTCCATTTTTGAAGTAATTTAGTATCTTTAATATTTCATTGTTTGAAGTATTCAATATATTTAGTAACAAAGAAAATTACAACTAGGTAAAGAATAGAAATTAGAATGAGATGCCAGATTTGGCCGAAGATCTCAAGAAATATGCAGGTGACCGACAGAGTCTATGCATCTATTTCTCTTGGAGTCGTGACCCTGGATCCGTGGGATACCAACGGGTTTCCGGGTTTAAAAAAAATATCTGAGCGGCTGGTCGTAGCTACGCCTGACTCGAGAGCTGGTGATTATCTGGTGCAGCGCATTAGCATTGCCATACAGCGGAGCTATGCAGCCAGCGTCTTCGGGACGCTTCCGACTGATATCCGATATGGATCAGTTTAGCTACCTGTCGATTGTTTGCAACAGTCTGCAGTTAGCTCGTTTCAATTGTAATAAGAATTTGTAATAAAAAAGTTTTCAATTAACTGCAGACTGTTGCAATGAATCTAAAGACTCTACTGATCTACCTATATCAATAACAGTCGGTAGCGTCCTCATGACTCTGGCTGCATTGCCACGCTGTATTCTTACGTAGAACTTATTGTTTTCTCTTAGGGCTGTATGTCTATGCTTATGGGCTACAGAATTTGAAATTTTCAGTTTCATTTAGTTATTTTACAAGTGGAACCAAAGGATCCATGATAAGACGCTCAGAGATTTTTTAAAATCCGGGTTCTCTATATAGGTTTATCTATGATAGAGTCTTTCAGTAAAGTTCCAACAAATATCTACTTTGGTAGGAATAGAAACAGAACGGGCTGTTTTCACTCAAATTCGAAGACCCCTAACCAGCTTTATTTTGTTACAATCATAATTATGTAATGTTTTAACAGCTGGACAAAGGAAGATGTGATTCAAATCGAGCAGGAACATCCGTGGCGGGTGCTTAACAGAAATGAGGAGATCCGCAGAAGAACCAAGGTAACCGATTCATAGCTCTTACAATTGCGAGATTCAAGCGACAGTAGGCAGGGTACATAGCTTGAAGAACAGGCCATTGAGCCGTAAGACACTTGAGTGGCGACCAAGCACCGGAAGGTGCAGTGTGGGTAGGCCCCCTACGAGGATGGACGACTGAAAGTCTCTGAAAACCGCTGGATGGAGCAGCTCAGGATAGGTCAACGAGGCGATTTTTAGCGGAGGCCTATAGCAGTGGACGAAGTTCGGTGCAACATGTATTTTTCTCCCACTCTCTCTCTATCAACCGTCTCTGAAGGCGACTGAAAATATTTGCGTCCAAAGGCTTGGCTTGTACAAACATTATTCAAGATGGCGAGCCGTGTGGGGTGCATGATACTTAGCTTATACCAATATTGACCCTCCTTTGCGTCAGGGCACCAGAAATAACCAGGCGTAGGGCAATACAGGGTCAAAGAGCACCGCGATATATATGAATACTAGCTGCCCCCGCGGCTTCACCCGCAAAGAAATCTATGTGGCAAATGGTTTATAAGCCTTGCTCTTGAATCACTCTATGTATTAAAAAAACCGCATCAAAATCCGTTGCGTAGTTTTAAAGATCTAAGCATACATAGGGACAGAGAGACAGCTGGAAGCGACTTTGTTTTATACTATGTAGTGATATGGAGATGGAAGATGTCTATAGTTTTTGACTTTCTTAGAAATAATATCTATATAACTAGCTTCTGAGCCGTAGCATTCTTTGAAAATAGCTGCTATGATGTCTGAAACAATAGTAATAAAGTCATTCATATTTTTAGAGTGGTTCTGAATGACTTTAGGAGTAAATCTAAACCGACAGTTTTACAATGAATTGATTTACGCCAGTGATTTAGAAGTCGGGTAAAATGGCCATGACTCTACTAATAGGTACCAGTTATTATGCAATGAGTATAATGATAATGAAAAATGACGCAGTCATAGAAGTCAAGGTGAAAATACTATATTGATGTCTGCTAGGTGCAGTACTAGAACTGGATTCTGCCGCAGGCTTCGCACGCCATCTTTCTATGGAAAAGTTTTAAGGTTATTTCTATCCTATGGGAACTGATTCATGGGATAAAAATTAGATTTTGTTGTTCCAGGTCTAAAACTACCTGTATGCACTTTCAGCCCGAGCCAGTTACTCTGTAGTTCATCATCATCATCAGCCTATTAAGCAGTCCAATGCACGACATAGGCCTCCCCCCAATGAGCGCCATAGCGCCCTGTCTTCAGCCTGCCGCCTCCAGCATCTACCTGCAGTCTTTCGCAGGTCGTCATCCCACCTGGTTGGAGGGCGTTCTTCACTACGTTTATCGAGTCGTGGTCTTCACCCAAGAACACGTTTGCCCCAGCGGCCGTCGGTTCTTCGCCGGCCCACTGCCACTTCAGCTTGCTAGTTCTCAGAGCGATGTCGATAACTTTGGTTCTCTGTCGGATGTATTCGTTACGAATTCTATCCATCAGAGAATGTAGAGTTGTGTAGTTATTTATATTTAAAAAATATTATTGTGTGAAGTTAAGATGTGGTTTAGTTATAGACCTATGTATCATCTGCAGTGTCGAATAATACTATGTATAGTTTTGTAATCAAGAATTAACAAACATCTCAACATTGTTTAGATGGCTGAATGACAGGATTTCTTATGATGTAAATGATCTTTTTGATGCTAGATCTTAGATACCTAATTAGTTATAATTATTACATTGAATATAGGGAGACGAGTGCATTATTTTATATCGTGTTTGACGCAATGCGATATATTTGAATTAAATTGAAAAAAACCATCCATCTAAACATCCAAACAGGTAAAAGGTATTATTGTCATGTTATATACAATAGTAGGTACCTAAGACGATCTTCTTTCTGAACCAATTGATGAGTAACGGGCAAATTAATGATCTCAGGTCGCACGTGTAATGTTTTAAAACTTATAGGTAATTTTAGACGAGTAGGTATGATTGCATTGTTATTAAATTACTATATTCAGTTGTGGTTTCATTTTAGGTATTAATTAGGTAATAAAGAATAAGTAGACCGGCGCCAGTGACGGTGAATATGAGGAGTAATAGGAAACCGTGGTATGCTTAAAAAGTATTTATTTCAAGCAGTACCTACAGCTCCTACTAATAACGCGAAAGTTTGTAAGTAAGGATGGAAGGATGAATGTTTGTTACTCTTTCACGTAAAAACTACAGAATAGATTTTAATGAAACTTTACAATAATATAGCTTGTACATCAGAATAACACATAGGCTACAATTTATAAAATATCTATCACCGCGCAGCTAGTTAGAAATAACAGAAGGATTGCTGGGAAGGTGGCATTCACAGCAGTGCCTGGTGTACGGGCATTCCACCCTCCCAGCTATTGGTCCGGGAGTCAGTGACAGATTTTAATGACAAAGTCCTTCCGAAGCAAACATCAGAATTCTGGAATATGCGAATTTTAATTTCTGATTTGAACGTTATTCCATGGGAATAATATCGTCATCGCTGCTACTGCCCAACCCACCCACGGAGTTGCAGCTGACGGTCATGAGTATTCAATAATATTAATCCCTAATGCATTTTACGAATTTTCGCTCAGGAGGAAATAATTGACCAAATTTGTACCTTGCTCCCGCCCGGACCATATTGGGGCCAGACCATATTCAGCTTGACGCATCCAGCCTACCTGCAATCTTTCGCAGGTCGTCATCCCACCCGAGCAGATGACATCCCACAGGGCGCTATGGTGCTCATTGGGGAGGACTATGTCCAGCTGTGGACTATTATAGGTTGATCATGAAGAAATGATAGTAGGTACCTACTATGCACATTATATCATGGTTTCCGTTTAATTTCGTTGCTCATTGGTTTTTCTTGTCAATATCATAGAACAATGAGCATAATGACGTAAATACATAATTTGTGATAGTTTCAAAGAATTCGCTTTGTAACCCAATACAACGACGCCCCCTATACGCCCATTGGGTAGTTACTTCATGCGCATTATTTGAATCATCACAGTTAAAAATAATTATTTTGAATAAATTCGGGTCACTATGTAGTATGCCTGGAAGAGATCGCTTTTCCTCCTGGTGCCTCTCTTCATTTTTCCTTTTCTCTCCGGCTTTTATGTTACCTACTCTTGTCTTCTTTTATGTACCTATCTAAAGTAATCAAGCTTTGAGCCACTACACCAGGACCTGTCTGAAAATCAGCGCCGCTACTAAGGCAGTTGTCTCACCGCCGGCGAGAGAACTACCTACTAACTATCGGCTATTTTCTCGCTCAAGAAACGTACAGTTAGATATACATTCCGTGTAAACAAAAGAGATGCACATACAAATAGTTGATCGCTGACTGTTCGTTCACACCACCGGCGAGTACTCACTTCACTAGTTTGTCGCTGGGCGATAAGAGCTAGGAAAAAAACACTCGCTCAGCGATCAGAAAACTCACGCCGAGAGAGCAACCAGCGGTCATTTCTCTACAATGCGGACTGTCGTTTGGCCGCCGCGAGCGAGTGATGCGAGTAATCGCTCGTCACTCGCTTATATCCGAGCTACAAAACTATCGGACCTATTTACTCGCTCCTCGCTTCACACCGACTCGTTTCTACATTCTAACTTTGCTCGCTACGCGTTCATCGTTCCCGATGAGACAACTGCTCCGGCTTGTAGCGGCATAATGCTGAGACAGGGACCTTTTTGGCCCCATAAGTAACACATATTTGTTCTTATCTGTATGTCTTATCTATTTCCTTGTAATTTTTTCTTTAATATTTTCTTACAATGTAATGTGTCGTGTTATGTGGTATGGTGTCAAATAAATGTATTTTCTTTCTTTCTTTCTTCTTTTTTCTGGCGATAAGGCCGCCGGCAGTGGTTGTGCCTCACTATAATAGTTATACGTATTAACACTTTGATTGCTGAAATCACACCGTATGTGTTTTCTACAAGTGACTAATATGCGTAAATCCACACTAGCGCAGCGGCTGAGAAAATACAGATCTGTGAGACTTAGCACAGCCGTAATATTTTTCGAACGAAACGCATGTGCGGCGCAACACAACCGTTGTGTAGAGCGGCAGCACGAATGGCTTAGGTTAAAAAAAAGATCGCAGTCGTCGAAAAAAGATCGCAGTCAAAGTGGTGTACGTTACTATAGTGCGTAAGCTCTCACACTTGGGGTAATCTTTAATTAATTTAATAATATAATAAAAAAAACAATTTGGGCGGGATTTGAACCCGCGGCCTTCCCTCAGAACGGGAATTAACTACTTATGTATGTGCTGGGCAAAGGCCTCCCCCAAATCTTACCACTCAGTGCGGTCACGCGCGATCTCCCACCAATCTCTGAGGAAGGCGTTAAGGTCGTTTCGCCAGCGCTTTCTTGGCCGATTTCGCGCGCGGCTTTCTTCCCGGACCCAGGGTGTTATACTATGTTTATAAATTATTTTTTAATCTTTGATGATGACTTTGCATAGAGAAATAGGTTATTTTTTTTGTAAAACGCCGCATTACTAGTTAAAAGGACAAAACTGTGGAATAAAGGTTGACCGAACACGAATTGTCAACATAGGACATAAAACTCAATGAACTTTGAATTGTTTATTGTTGGTAATTATGTGAGGACGCACTGCGAAGGATTTTGATTGGGATAAAGCCGCTGTACCACCGCTGCCTATAATAAAATGGCCGCGCGGTGCGTTTTATTTATGCGGTTAGCGGTCTAGGTTTCATTTTAGCTGCGTCATGCGTGGCGCAAGCACGTCAGTCATGTCGTTTGACATTAATGTCCATGGGTGATGATCGCTACAACAATGCAAGTTCTTGTCGCTTGTTTACCGACCTACCCGAAATACCATTTTGAATTACAATTTTTTAACAACAAATCATACAACGTAATCGCTCACACCTAAGCTTACGTAGGATTTTAATAACCATATGAACAACAAAATTGCAGTTCATAGAATTCGTCACAGTTTATTTAAATTATACAATACAAAAATTGTTTATTGTACACCATAATCAAATTAATCATTACAAAAATACATTATATGCGACAGGTACAATGGGCGGCCTTATCACTTAGAAGCGATCTCTTCCAGGCAACCTTTGAGCAAGATTTTCCTTTGAGAAATTATATTCAATACCATAAGTTTTTGTGTCAGCTAAAATACTTACTAAACGTTTGTAATTAAATTGTTTCTAAGGCTAGGATTAAAATGTACACGAGCTTATAAGTTCATGCTGTAATACCTGATGTTATAATAAAGAAACTTTAAATTGATTTAAAAATGTCCATGGGTTGCTTGGACGTTGACACATTTCCTTTGCATACAGAAGCTAGACACACGTGCGGTGCGTAGCCTCTCCGTGCGTGGCAGTGGGACAGCAGCTTAAAGCTTACATAGATAGTGAGATGACACTTTATTGTATTACACAGAAATAAAAAAATACAGAAAGAAATGCTAAGAACAGGTAAAGAACAAACGTGCGGCCTTGTCGCTATGATAGATAGATAGATAGATAATTCATTTATTTGACAACTGCAGCACATATTACAAAGGTCACCATAGAAAAGGCACATCATAGAATAACACAGATAAATTAGAGAACAATGAGTTAAGTACCTAGTAGTATACAATAAGTAAAAGTACATATAAACAATAAAAAAAAAAATGTATATGAGCGATTTCGTTCAGGCTACGTGGGTGGACTGGACCTAAAAAAACATTAGACAGTGACATAAAGGTACCGATGCCTTTGCTTTGTGCATCTAGTTCCCTCTTAAATGCAGTTTATGGGCTCACGTGTATAGTATTGTGGGCCGCCATGCGTCATTAAGACCAAACATCAGGTTATTTCGAGATCTAGCTTCTATTGATATTGTTTGTGGTCAGTAAATAAGTCAAAGTTCGTCTATGTCTTTAAAATAAATAAATCATATCATATCATATCATTTTATTGTAATTTCATGCATACAGGTAATATCTTAGGTGTAGTCTTAGTGGGTAGGTACACAATGCATAAAAACCCTGTCAGGGCACAACAATTTTTGGGTTCTTTTTAAATGTTAGCCTAAAATTCTAAACAATCATTATTTATAAAATTAGGAATGTCATATAGGAATTATAGGAATGTCATACAGAAATTATAGGAATGTCATGATTAGGTAGATAGGCTTACTAATTTAATCTGTAGGTATGTCAGCTAGTACACTTTCAGTTTTTTGTTTTAAATTGTCATCGGAGAAAAATTCGTGGATTGAATAATAGCATTAAATAATACCGGACAATTCATAGGTACAGCATTATCTAGCTCCAAGCTAAGCAGATCTTGTGTAAAGGGTACTAGATAACTGATATACATCATCATCATCATCAGCCGTCCACTGCTATAGCAGTCCACTGCTGCTGGACATATGCCTCCCCCAATGAGCGCCATAGCGCCCTGTCTTCAGCTTGCTGCATCCAGCATCTACCTGCAGTCTTTCACAGGTCGTCATCCCACATGGTCGGAGAGCGTCCTACACTACGTTTACCGAGTGGTCTCTATTAAAATACCACTATTACTACGCTACGTGATAATATACTTAATACAGTACATTTCATAAATATTTTTTATTATAGATAGAAAACGACCAAAACACCCAGAACACATATCTGCAGATCGTACAAGCATTTGTCCTGAGGCGGGAATGCAACCTCCTGCGTCTCAGGCAGACCTACGTAATGAATAGACTCCGAAACAACTGGACCGATTTGAAAAATTATTTCACCGTGTTGGGAAGCTACACTATCTCCGGTGAACATAGGCTATTGTTATGTTTTCAAAAAAGTTAGGGATCCATACTAAAACCGTGCGAGGCCGGGAAGGTCCGCTAGTTATAAATAAAGACAGGGCGCTATGGCGCTCATTAGGGGAGGCCTATGTCCAGCAGTGGACTATGGTTGATGATGATAAAGATAAATAAATAGAAGTAAGTAAAATTTAGGGAAGACTAAGCTTGTAATAGGAAACAAAGGTTTTGTAGCTATATCTATAGTCTAGTCTAGTACGTACGTAGGCAAAACGTTTTCCTTATAAAGGCAAAGTACTTTTTTCCCAACCAAATCATAAGGGTCAAAAATTCCATGGTGACATATAATAGTTTCTATGCAGTCAAAATTTACGTAAAATGGGATTTCTCATCGTCGAATAGACGGGTGACCATAGATGTATGGCTATGTTGACGCAGCGCATCAGAATTGCCATAGATACAGTGGGGCAATGCAGCCAGCGTTTAGGGACGCGCGTGTCAATACCCGACTGGTATTGACACGGTTCAGATGAGCTTTACCTCAACAGTCTGCATTTGGCTCAACTTTTTAAAGGTATCAATCTACGTCGATTCACTAATTCACACATAATTATCTAGCCCTAGGCAGGCTTGAAGTTATTTCTATTCTTTAATTGTAATTTTCTTTGTGGTTATTAATAGCCTTATCTATATATATAAAAGAAAGTCGTGTTTGTTACAACACTTATAACTCGAGAACGGCTGAACCGATTTGACTGAAAATTGGTGAGGAGGTAGCTTAGAACCAGGAGTCTAACATAGGATACTTTTTATCATTTAATGAAACCATTTGACACATCGATTTCCACGGGCGCGAAGCCGCGGGGCGCAGCTAGTTTATTATAAGAATAAGAATATATTTATTGTTAAATCGTGTAAAACATCCATAGGAAAGGTCTTAAATAATAATTTAGTAACAACAATTTATCCATTTCGGACATACAATATTTAGACAATTACTAGTACTAACTACTACTAATTGTACAGGTAGGTTTATTTACATCTTAACTTTAACTTACTAACTAGTATCAAAAAACTCTTTTATGTTATAGTGCGCACTACTAACAAGCCAGTTTCTTAATCTAGTTTTAAACATATTTCCATTTAGTTGTTTTATTTCTAAAGGAATGTTGTTAAACACTTTGATAGCTAATATATAGGTACTTTTGTAAAACATAGTATTATTAATTTGAGGAATACACAAGTTTAATTTATATTTATTTCTTAAGTTTTCTTGTTTTTAAAAGCCAAAGACGAATATATGACCAACTTACAAGGACATTCTGCTAAACCTATATTTAGCCTGATTTCTATAGGGACTAGGATAATGGTCCGATTTCAAGCCCTAAATATGAAGATCATTGTTGACAAAACCTCCTTTCGGACCAAGCAGATCATAAAGGTTTTTGAAAATGGAACGGCTGAGCCGGGGATTTCCCTTTCATAGAGCATTGAACTGACACCCTTTATTAACGGTGACTGATCTTTACAATAAAAAAAAGGTGCCAATATTTTGCAGTTTTTGCATCTTTAGTTATTTTCCTATTGTTCAGTTCAGTTCAGTCAGTTCTTTATTAATAAGAAAATTATTTTATGTCAAACATTGTAATACAAAGGTAACAAAAAAAAACAAAACAAAATAACACGAAAAATAAAAAATAATTCGGCTATAATTGGCGTCCGGGTTTGTATGCAAGCTTCTTTTCACTTTGCGGCTGTTGTTATTGAGTAAATCATGCCAGACAGTCCCGCCTAAAATTTTGAGACCTCAAAAAATTCCAATAACTTATTTGAACTAGTGATCTCTTATTTAGTACCCATAAAAATAAAAAAAATAAAAAATAATGCTGGACAATTCACACAGCATTATCTAGCCCCATGGTAAGCAGAGCTTGTGTTATGGGTACCTACTAGATAACTGATATACATAATACAATACATTACATAGACAGATATTTTTTATTATACATAGAAAACAACCAGAACACCCGGAACAAATATCTGCAGATCGTACACACAATTGTTCCGAGGCGGGAATCGAACCCGCAACCTCCTGCGTCGCAGGCGGACCTTCGCCCACCGCGCCACATCGGTCGTCAAATAACACAAGCTCCGATGCTTAGCTTGAGGCGAGATGCTGTGTGGATTTTCCAACAATTTTTATTGTACACCAGCTAATGGCGGTTAGATTTCTTTGCTAGATTATTGACTATTTATTTATGGGCAATGAAAGTGCCCATAAATAAATACGGAAGGACAGGAGAGCTTTAGATTCATCAAAATGACACTATCTAGGAATCTGCCCGCCATGTTTTTGAGGTCTCAAATTTTGAGACCTCAAAAACATTCCAATAACGTATTTGAACTCGTGATCTCTTATTTAGTACCCATAACACAAGCTCCGATGCTTAGCTTGAGGCGAGAAGCTGTGTGGATTTTCCAACAATTTTTATTGTATTCACTAGGTAATGGTGGGTAGATTTGATTGCTAGATTATTGACTATTTATTTATGGGCAATGAAAGTGCCCATAAATAAATACGGAAGGACAGGAGAGCTTTATATAAATCAAAATGTCACTATCTAGCAATCTGCCCGCCATTAGCTGGTAATGCCAAATGACCAACACATGTCCAACAACGTGTGTGACCGCGTTGGCAACGAGAAACCCAAATAAACTGCTGATGAGGAATAACTGGATTACTGATTTAATTCTAAAAGGTAATTCATCTACATCTATATCTATGTATACTAATATTATACAGAGGATAGGTTTGAATTTTTGTTTGTTTGTTTGTAATGGCTCCGAAACTACTGGACCGATTTGAAAAATTCTTTCACCCCTGGGAAGCTACACTAACCACAGTGAACATAGGCTAAATTATATTTCTTTAAAGTTGGGGTTGCGTACTAAAACCGTGCGAAGCCGGGAAGGTCCGCTAGTACTATATAAATTGGTTTGGTTTGATTGTATGGAACAAGTTATTTTACTTTTTAGGGTACCGTACACGACAAACCCAAATAAACTGCTGATGACGAATAACTGGATTACTGATTTAATTCTAAAAGGTAATTTATCTACATACTACTTAAATTGGTTTGGTTTGATTATATGAAACGAGTTATTTTGCTTTTTAGGGTACCGTAACCCGTAACGTGCCTACCTATTAATAAGGCTCCGCTGTCTGTCCGTCTGCCCGTGTGCGTATCTCGTGAACAATGATAGGGAGACAGTTGATATTTTCAAATAATATTGCTTCTATATTAATAAATAATAAAGAAACAAAACTAGAGATAAATATCAAATTAAAATTAACGTGGGCGTTAACGCCAATAATGTTTTTCGGTGTTTTTGCTCGACCCTTGAAACATGAAATTTATAAAATATGCGAAATACTATACGAGTATATCTGCTAGCTCAACAATCTTTTCTTTTTACTTGATCTTGAATCATCAAAGGCTCTATCATTTGAACCGATAATAATATAATATGAAACAATAATATGTAATATGAAATCGATTTAACTTTTCACAATTGAAGTTAAAGTGAATATTAGTTATAGTGCGAGTCTGACTCGCACTTGGCCGGTTCTTATTATAAAGTTAACTGGTATTATTTACGCCGTTAAATACCTACCTAGCTAGATTATTATTATTATTTTGCGCTGTATTAAAATTATATCTACTTACCTGGAGTGGATACCATACGGAGGCTCTCCGGCTTAAAAAAAAATCAGGGTCTGATCTATAACTGGTGAGTATCTGGCGCAGCGCATCAGCATTGCCATACAGCGGGGCAATGAATTTTAACGACCGATGTGGCGCGGTGGGCGAAGGTCCGCCTGCGACGCAGAAGGTTGCGGGTTCGATTCCCGCCTCGGAACAATTGTGTGTACGATCTGCAGATATTTGTTCCGGGTGTTCTGGTCGTTTTCAAATTATAATAAAAAATATCTATCTATGTAATATATTATGTATATCAGTCATCTAGTACCTATAACACAAGCTCTGCTTAGCTTAGGGCTAGATGATGCTGTGTGAATTGTCCAGCATTATTTATTTTTATTTTTTAATGCAGCCAGCAGCACCTTGGGGACGCGCGCCGACTGGCATCGATATGGATTGGATGATCTGCCTGTTAGCTCAAATGTTTCAATTGCAAATTAAATTATTTATTATTATTAATCTTAATCTAAATAGATGGACATCAAAATATAATGAATAATTTGACAGCCGAATAGTTTTTTCGACGTCTCGTCGTCGCGTCGTCGTCGGTTAAAAACTAAAATCATACTATTATTACCTTGTTATAGACAAAAAGTTTGTATCTATTGAATTTTATTCTTTAATTTTCTAACAACAATGTATTAAAATTAAGTTAAAGGTCTGAGGTCGTCCATATAATATAATGTATAGGTATATAGGTATAAATGTGTATTTTATTTTTAGGTTGTATTTTATTCCTAAGATTTAATCCTTATCCGCCAACCTAGATAGCTTGAGACTAGGATGATGTTGTACGAATGGTCCAGCATTATTTTTTATAATGTATTTTTTTATTTAGTTTTGTGTCACATGGGTGTAGGTGATAAAACCGAACGAGATGCACCACGTTAGACAACACGTGGTCGACTTGCCATGTGGGAAGAAGTGTCGCAATTAGTTAAATATGTAATGTAGAAGGGCAGGGACGGAGTTAGGGGTTTGCATTCTGGGGCTATTGCACCTGGCTTAAACGCCTAAAGCTGTGTATTTATGCAAAATTTCATCCCGATCTATTCAGTGGTTTTAGCACGAAGTAGAAACAGGCAGTAATCCATCCATCCAAACTTTCGCATTTATAATATTACATGTTCTAACACTTCATGTCCATCCAAAGGTTGCCTGGCAGAGATCGCTTTAAGCGATAAGGCCGCCCATTGTACAACATATTCTTTATTTGTCTTTCTCCTGTCCAGTGAATGTGTTTTTTATGGTGTGCAATAAAGAATAATTGTATTGTATTGTGTTAGTGTGATGTAAGATTAATCGTTAATTCATCGATTGAGATTAGTTGAGCTACCCACTTCTAGATTGTTTGTAATAGTCAGATATTACGACTGTTTCATTTGTAGTTTGTAATACGTAGGTACTTTGTGTTTTGATAAACCAATAAATTATTTTTATGTTATTTGACGTTCCTATTGAGTTTCCTTGTTTCGTTGCAAGCACCTTGACTACCTTCCTGGCATTATGTCTCGTAACGCCCCTGCTCACTCTACCTCTTTCTATGATAAATCATTCACTGTACAAGCTACCCGTCTTTGGAATGCTCTCCCTCTGGACATCAGATGTGCAAAATCACTCCCTATCTTCAAAAAACTTCTGCATCAGCATTATTTAACCATATAAAATATTGATAGCCTTATGTCTATGTAAGTTTATTATAATGTTTGTAATGTACGTATTTAGTGTATTTGTTATCAATTATTTATTAAAGTGCCACCGTCTATATTGTTCGTTCATGTCCAGTCCATCCCAAGGTTGCCTGGAAGAGATCGCTCTCAGCGATAAGGCCGCCCTTTATACCTTTATTCTAAGTTTTTATCTCTGTATTATTTTCTGTTTTGTGTGGTGTAATACAGTGTTATCTATAATCTATCGCCGCGGCCAGTACCCACCATAACGGTCCCTAGCAATTTATGGAAATAAGGGAATTGCGATTTGTTTTCAGTCGAAAACGAAACACTAGAAACTGCAAGTCCTTTTCCAACGATAATGTTATATTAGTAGACCTATATTTCTTTTTTACGTGACTTAATAATGTGTGCTTTAAGATTTTCCGGGTAGTTTCATCATGTGAACCGAAATTTTCCTGTACGTAGCTATTTTCGTTTTCCGCTTTGTTTGTGGTTTTATTGCGTCTTTGTATTTTAACCACTTTGTTATTCTTATAGTTTTTAGGGTACCTTAGGGTACGCAACCCAAAAAATATCGGCATGAACCCTTCGCGCGAGTCCGACTCGCATTGGCCGGTTTTATTGTAATCTATTGCATCTATTAAATAAATAAATAATGATGGACAATTCACACAGCATTATCTAGCCCCATAGTAAGTAGAGCTTGTGTTACGGGTGCTAGATAACTGATCTACATAATACAATACATTACATCGATAGATATTTTTTATTGTACATAGAAAACGACCAGAACACCGGGAACAAATATCTGCAGATCCTACACACTATTGTTCCGAGGCGGGAATCGAACCCGCAACCTCCTGCATCGGCAGGCGGACCTTCGCCCACCGCGCCACATCGGTCGTCAAACAAGTATTAACAAGTATCAGTATTAACAAGTTTATGTCTCCAAGTTTAAATATTTCTTTGTGACACATAATAAAAACCTGCAAACTCCATGACCTACGCAACAGGTATTTGCCCCCGCCCTGAGTTCGTCCTTGCATAGTTATAAGCCCTAATAAGGGCATGCCTATACATAAAAATGTTATTTACAATGTAATGCAGATTTGAGATTGTCTTCCGCACGTTTCTGTTACCAAAGGCCTATTTAATACATTGCGTTAACCAATTATACTACGTGCGCGATCAAAATGGGACGGGAACTTGTAAAATTAAATACTTTACGTCTCATTTCTTATACAATTCGCACACAGTCAATGTGGTATGGAACCTATTTTTTTTATGTTTTTATTGTTTTGGTTTTAATACAAAAACTGTCTCGAATCTCTTAAATTTACACAGTTTTCAAATTTTGCAACGCAGTGATTAATTCCGCAAACCACCTCGTAAAAAAAATGTGAACAGACTTTTAGCACAATCGTTATATTTATTTGATATATAAGCTTGTTTCTTTTATTATATACAAGATATTTATTTTATACAAGCGCATTATAGAAAACGATTGAGTGTATATTTAAATTGACATTAGAGACATTAACGATTTTGCACACCTGAGTAGGTAGTTTGTATCTGGACATATTTAGAATTAAGACCATACTATATATTTTATACATACATTTATGCAAATAAAGATTATGATTATGAAAAATAAAAATATTCAACTTTTGAAAAACTAGAATATGTCGGACGGGCTTTATTTTTGAGTTTTCTTTTTCTGTATATTTTAGATTTTTTGCCCAAAGTTAGGCTTAAATCAGGGGTGAAGCCGCGGGCGCAGCAGGTAAAAAAAAAAAACTTCGTTGTTTAATAAATGCTAAGCGATAAGGCCGCCCATTGTACTTGTCACATGTAATATCTTTCATAATGTTCTGTATCTGGTGTACAATAAAGTATTTTTGTATTGTATTGTAAATGTGTCACTAATGTGTCATTTGTTCTAGCGTCACACAAAACATGCCTTCCCACGCCGATAAAACAACTTCCTACCCAAAATTACCAACAACCGATTACCAACCAATTGCTATGGAAAGAGCTATGCTCGGAGTTTCTCTGAAGGATAGGATTCGTAACGAATACATCCGACAGAGAACCAAAGTTATCGACATAGCTCTAAGAATTAGCAAGCTGAAGTGGCAGTGGGCCGGCCATATCTCGCGAAGAACCGACGGCCGGTGGGGCAAACGAGTTCTTGAGTGGAGACCACGACTCGGTAAACGTAGTGTAGGACGCCCTCCGACCAGGTGGGATGATGACCTGCGAAAGACTGCAGGTAGATGCTGGATGCGCCAAGCTGAAGATAGGGCGCTATGGCGCTCATTGGGGGAGGCCTATATCCAGCCGTGGACTGCTATAGGCTGATGATGATGATGATGATGATACATGTGTCTTTTGTTCTAGCGGTCACACAAAACGTGCCTTCCCACGCCGATAAAACAACTACCTACCCAAAATTACCAACAACCAATTACCAACCAATTGTAGCTAACTTCAATACGCGTGATGTGACAATCTACATCAATTGGCTTGACAGTCCCGCCGCGTGCTATACACATGTCCACGAGACACGTGCTGCCGTGGATCTTAAATCTTGCGACATATTTTATGAATTAAAGAAGAGAGGATAATCACTACATATGTAGTATGAAACAGTTGCTGTCTGTCTGTCCCTATGTATGCTTAGATGTCCAGTTAGTTTGTGTTTCATAGAATTACCTACAACTTAAAATGACTAAAAATAACAAGAAATGAGATTTATATATAAATAAATAATGCCGGACGATTCACATGCTTTTAGCCCTAAGCTAACCAGAGCTTTGTTATGGGTACTAGATTAATGGTGCTCGCACTACATAGTACATATAAAACAAAGTCGCTTCGCGCTGTCTGTCCCTATATATGTATGCTAAGATCTTTAACACTTTGACTGCGATTTTTTTCGACGACTGCGAACTTTTTTTTAACCTAAAAAATTCGAGCTGCCGCTCTACACAGCGGTTGTGTTGCGCCGCACAAGCGTTTCGTTCGAAAAATATTACGGCTGTGCTGAGTCACACAGATCTATTTTCTTAGCCGCTGCGCTAGTGTGGATTTACGCATATTAGTCACTTGTAGAAAACACATACCGTGTGATTCAGCAGTCAAACTACGCAACGGATTTTGATGCGGTTTTTTATAATAGAAATAGTGATTCCAGAGGAAGGTTTATAAACCATTTGGCACATAGATTTCCACGTGGGCGAAGCCGCGGAGCCCTGCTAGTGAATAATAAGTAATGCTGGACAAGCCACAAAGCATCATTGAGACCAAAGCTTTTTTATTTTTATTTTATGTATATCTAACTAGAATTTATGATAATCTCGTCGCCGTTAAAAGGGTAATACTAGATACATTTGGCCTACAGACATCAAAACTGTCTGACTTATTATTAGTAGCGTATTGATTTGTTTTCTACAGTCGAGACATGGGTTGCGAAATGCTGCGGCGCGCCACGCCGTTAGTCGACCAACCATACCCCGTATTATAGGTTAGGCTAACATTGAATGTAGGTACAGTCATCCCTAGAAATAAACTCAAAACACGAATAACTCATTATGCTGGACAATTCACACAGCATTATCTAGCCCCAAGCAAAGCAGAGCTTGTGTTATGGGACCTAATATACATAATGCTATACAACATGGTTAGATATTTTTTATTATACATAGAAAACGCCCAGAACACCCGGAACAAATCTGTAGATCGTGCATACATTCGTCCCGAGGCGGGAATCAAACCCGCAACCTTCTGCGTCACAAGCGGACTCACGCCTACCACGCCATAGAGGTCGTCAAATAACTACTAATTGTGTACAACTAATATTATGTTTGATGGCCGTATTTGATGTCTGTGTAAGTTGTTTCGTCGAAGACCTGTGTGGCGCGGAGGGCCAAGGTCCGGCTACGACGCAGGAGGTTGCGGGTCCGATTCCCGCCTCGGGACAAATGTTCGTAAGATATTTGTTCCGGGCGTTTTGGATGTTTCCTATGCATAATAGAAATTTGTATTGTATTATTTATATCAGTCATCAGTTATCTAGTACCCATAACACAAGCTGGTTGATAGAATAGAATAGAATAATGATTTATTGCCTGAACTTATACTTACTTATATATTATATTAATTTTATTATATTAATTATATATATATATACTTATAGATACTACATCATAAACTAAAAACATAACTTATACCTATAATTAATAAGTAGGTACTTACATAACATACAATTCACATTTTTATCAACTAAGTACATTCTCAGCGCAAATCACTTGGTTTTATTGTCTACAAGCGGACGCGACAGACGTTGTTCTGTCCTAACTATGAAAATTGATTATAGTTTCCATACTGTCTATATTGCGCGCATGGATGATAACAAATGGATCAAAAAAATAACAACATGGACAGGACCACAGAACAAAAGAACCAGAGGCAGACCAAAAGAGAGATGGATAGTTGAAATTAACAAATCAGCTGGCATAGACTGGTTAATCAAAGCTCAAGACAGAAAGAAAGAAAGAAGAAAGAAAATACATTTATTTGACACTATATATAACACATTACATGGTAAGAAAATAATAAAAACAAGAAAAATAAATTACAAGGAATAGACAAGACATACAAAATAGAGCAAATACGTGTTACATAAGGGGCCAAAAAGGTCCCTGTCTCAGCATTATGCCGCTACAAGCCTAAGTAAGTAGCGGCGCTGATTTTCAGATAGGTCCTGATGTGGTGGCACAAAGATTGATAACATCATGTAGGTATAGGTACATATAAAATAAATCAAGAGTAGGTAACATAAAAAAGCCAGAGATAAAAGGAAAAATGAAGAGAAAAAATGAAGAGGGGCACCATTACAGAAAAGCATGGAGTAAAATGGAGAAGGCCTTCACTCGATGAGAGGTCCTTAATACGCATCATTAATTTTTAATTTAATTTAAATCTAATCTTTTATATAATTAAGTGTCGTATAATATTAATAATATTAATATGTCGATTACCCAGTCCATCCATCCATCACAATAGCCTGGTTTTATTTCTTTCATTTTTCTTTGCAATAGTCTCTACACCTGGCCGATACCATCTTTGGGTGTATCATATTGTGCACCCGAGGATGATACCCGCTTTGTGTAGCCATTGCCTTTATATTAACTTCTCAAAGGGCCTCTGTGCTGTTGGCTTCGGCCCCACGCAAGCCTTCCAAAGGACCAGGTCACTTTATGGCCCGAGATCATGGTAAATGAGAGACATAATAATAATAATGCTGGACAAATCACACAGCATTATCTAGCCCCATGGTAAGCAGAGCTTGTGTTATGGGTACTAGATAACTGATATACATAATACAATACATTACATAGATAGTTTTTTTTTTATTATACATAGAAAAAGACCAGAACACCCGGAACAAATATCTGCAGATCGTACACACAATTGTTCCGAGGCGGGAATCGAACCCGCAACCTCCTGCGTCGCAGGCGGACGTTCGCCCACCGCGCCACATCAGTCGTCAAAATAAAAAAAAATATTATTCTATTCATTATGAAATTTTTATTAGTAGACAGTTCTGTCCATATGCATCGGTAGGCAGTCACTCACACAAGCGCACACTATAAGGTTGTAGAGTTCGAAGACTGCGTAATCTGTAAATGAGGTTTTTTTTTATTCTTAATATAGTGTATATTTTAGTGCACGTGACTTCCTAGCCTTGTGTTGTCACATTATTTCATGTAGAGCATGTGTTCGTACCAAACAATTCATAATAAATCACTATTATTAGTAGGTAACGTACTTGTTCTGGGTAATAATCATTTTACCTATACGAATGTGGTGATGGATGATACAATGCACGTAACAGATGATTATGGAAAATTGTGGTTATGTGAAACGTAGGTATGTCGTGGCAATTCTGCAGTGGGCCGGAGAACCGACAACCGCTGCGGTAAACGTAGTGTAGGACGCCCTCCGACTCGATGGGATGACGATCTGCGAAAGACTGCAGGGAGATGCTGGATGCGTCAAGCTGAAGACAGGGCGCTGTGACGCTCATTTCATTAGGGAAGGCCTATGTCCAGCAGTGGACTAGGCTGATGATGATGATGATGAGTCATTAGACAATAAATTAAGTAGGTCACTCCCGTATTTTAACAAAGACTCTGGAACTTAAAACTAAATTATATATACAAATCAATGATCAAAATTAAATTAGTTTTAGTAGATATGGATAACAGGGATTCCTTTTAATCTAAAAATCTAAATCGGAAATTTTAATCTTCAAATCGAAATATTTATTTGCAATTTTGATTATCCGATTAAGTATAGGTAGGTAATTACTCAAATTTCCTGATTGAGGTCTAAATTTTATATTATACTTTGGTTTAAATTTAACTTTTTTTAATATTTCATTATTTAAGGGACTTTGAGTCATTGATACGACTATGTAACTAAGCCCCGTATTTTAACAAACTACATCTTAAAAAAACTAAATTATATCTAATACTAACCTAAATAATTTTATTGCCGTATCACTCAGTAAAATAGTATTAATTATTTTTAATTTAGATTAACTCTCTTAACTGCACTCTCAACTCTCTGTACTGTTGGCTTCGGTCCCACACAAGCCCTTCCCCAAGATCCGTATGGTGATTATGTAACTTGCGACCGGTTTGCGACAGGCGTAAATTAAGCAATCAGTGCTGTCAAACGCCAATTTTGACCAATTTTGACGTTGTAGCTGGTGTTAAACTAATACAAAATTGACGTTTGACAGCACTGATTGCTTAATTTACGCCTGTCGCAAACCGGTCGCGAGTTACATAATCATCACCATACACGGGTCACTTTATGGCCCGAGATCATGGCAATCAGTTACATAATATAATAATTAAAAAAAATAGACATTTTATTATAATAATAAAAGAAAATGATAAAATTTGGATAACACAACCACAAGTATAACATCAGAACCTACTGATTTGAATTCATATAATTATTTCACATGATATGGACCTAAATTTAATTTTAATTATGATTTGTCGTTGTCCGAAATAAATGATTTTTTTATTTATTTTGTTTTATTCATTTATTTCCATCCAAAGGTTGCCTGGAAGAGATCGCTTCTAAGCGATAAGGCCGCCCATTGTATTTGTCGCATATAATGTATTTTTGTAATTATTGATTTGATTATGGTGTACAATAAAGAATTTTTGTATTGTAGATAGATAGATAATTCTTTATTGCACACTAAAATGACAATGTAAAATAAAAACTTAAAAAAACTAGATACAATTGGCGGTCTTATCGCTCAAGAGCGATCTCTACCAGACAACCATGGATGGATAGGATCGTGGACAGTACCAGGGGATCTCTGTGCTTGCAGGTTATACATACATTATAAAATAAAATATAATACTTATAATACTTACATGGCAATATACTACATTGTAGTGTATTGATTTGTACGATATTTGAGTTCATTAGATAAACATAATAATATTTTATGTCGTGCCGATGTGCCCGTACCGATAATGATGTACCTAGGTAATCTAGCACCAGATCTAGTAGGATAATCAGTAATCTAAAACCTACATGACAATCGGCGCGAGTGTTGAACCCGGCCATTGCCTTCCATTCTATATAACTAAGCTGAGTTTGGTCTCATCTGATACTCACCTATCTTACACCTTACCTACTTTTTTTTTTTTTTTTCGAATGGTCTATAATGCTGTTGACCTCAGATGGCCATGACAGCGTTACCGGACTTTTGGCGGGCGCAGAGGGCGCCTCGCCGGTAAAAATTAGTTTGAGGCAACACGCACAAGGGCCACCACTTAGGTGCGAACCTCGGCTTGGGCTGTTGCCAGATGCTACAAGAGGGTAGGGAGGTAACGCCTAGGTGCACGAGTGCACCTGAGGGCGGAAACGGGGAATTCTTGGACCCCGCGTCCGGCGGGGTCGGTTATTGGTCGGGTGTGTAGTGTGCGGAAGCTGAGTTGTTGCCGTCACTTCCGGGTTAGCGTCAGTGAGTGGGTCAACGGGGTCACCAAGAACGTGTCTCGGTCTACGGAGGAGATGAGTTTAGTCTCATCTGATACTCACCTATCTTACACCTTACCTACTATTCTAGATCTGATACTTTAGTAGTTTAGTAGTTTCGACGACCGATGTGGCGCGGTGGGCGAAGGTTCACCTGCGACGCAGAAGGTTGCGGGTTCGATTCCCGCCTCGGAACAATTGTTTGTACGATCTGCAGATATTTATTCCGGGTGTTCTGGTTGTTTTCTATGTATAATAAAAAATATCTATCTATATAATGTATTGTATTAAGTATATTAGTTATCTAGTACCCATAACACAAGCTCTGCTTACCATGGGGCTAGATAATGCTGTGTGAATTGTCCAGCAATATTTTTTTATTTATTTAGTTCTTTCAACGGCTAGTACACTGGGGCCGGATCCTACTAATATTATAAACGCGAAAGTTTGTAAGTATGGATGGATGGATGTTTGTTACTCTTTCACGTAAAAACTACTGAATGGGTTTTAATGAAACTTTACAATAATACCCACGACTGCAGCTTGGAACTCCTGACGCCTGTACAGTAGGTTATCATAGAACCTTCGCTGTAAAGGCCACTCGGCTATGGAACAGTCTTCCCATTGAATATCGCGAGGCATCCTCGATAAATGTCTTCAGATCTAGAGTCTATAACTATTTTCTTTCGCAAGAAAAATTCGGTACGTAATTATAATTATATATTAATTATTTATATAGGTATATATATTAATGTTTAAGTATATATAAGTAGCTTAGTATCATTATGAGTAGTATATTTTATTATCTCTATTATATGGCACTACCTACCAAACTGTTGTCCACACTAACCCAAAGGTTAGCAGGTAGAGAATGCTATCTAGCATTATGCTCGCCATGTACAACTTTTTGTGCAATAAAGTATATTCTATCTATCTATCTAATAATATAAGCTTAACAATAATATAGCTTATACATCAGAATAACACATAGGCTACAATTTATAAAGATATATTGTATATTATCCAAAATATCTATCACTACGCGGGTAAAACCGCGGGGCGCAGCTAGTATTCTATAATTCTTTATTGCACCTAAACACGATACTTTAAAATAACAAAAAGATAAGTGGCGAGCTTAACCCTGACAAAAAGTTTTCTTCCAGCAAACGCCTTACGTTTATAGGAAAGGCGATGCAGCAGATAGAGGTACACTTACAAAGAAACAAATTAGACTAATAATTGAGTGACTGAAACAAAAAAGCATCATCATTATGAGTAGTTCGGTGCGACGGCTAGGACTCGGCCTGATTATGACGGACCGATGATGATTTTCCGGAAATTCGAAACACGTTTTTGTCCACACACTGTCGTCACACCGCGCCGTTTGGGTTTTTGTTTTACATCTCGTTCTCGGTGACTGTGGTAGTGGACAAATGCTGTAAGGGCTCAGTTCACAAACGTTGCGTGTATAGCATACGTTCGATATGCGTTATAATAATGATTCAAAGTCAAAGTAAATAGTATTTATTTCGTTAAGCTTACAAAATAAGCACTTAGACAAGTCATACTTTATACCATAAATTATTAGCAAATAAAAATATTTTACTGTTTAAATATTTTTTTTTGTCCATCAGTGGAAGAAGTGAAAAAGAAACCACTAGTATGTTCATCTCTTATGTCTAATACATGGTTATTTGCCTATTTAAGTCATAATATAATAATATAGATTCCAAAGAGTGTCCATTTCCTTCCATAATTTCCTTAGGAAAATTACCAACCAGGCTATAATTAATTAATAGCCTGATTATTTCGTATAAATAACATCGGAGCGATTCTTCTCTCGCCCTAAAAACTCCTTGGTGCGTCAAACGGACACCAAACGTCACGTTTCTTTGATCGCTAACTTTTCCAAAAGTCTCCTCTACACGTTGATCAACGTGCGCCATTATGTTGGCCAACACGTAATTACTAGTATTGCGTGTAGTGCAGGGTTTTTAGGTGTTGGTGTAGTATTGGCCAAAACATTGGCGGCAAAACTGTTTGGTGTCAGTTTTCAACGCAAATCAAAGGAATTGTGGTGTAGTTATGGTAGTTGCGTCAACACGTTGGCCAAGTGGTTAGGTCAGTTAGTTAAATCTTAATGCAATATGATATGGAATTAGATGGTATCTCAGGAACGGACATAGTCTACGTTTTATTCCGGAAATGAGCGTGCAGAGTCGCGGGGAACAGCTACTATACTTATTGTTATATATTTATATTTTATTTACACAAACAAAAGGAGTTGGAGGTTGTTATCACAATCGACACAACATCTCGTTTTGCACAACTTCCTCACGTCCGCTCATTGGCCTAAAACGCAGAATACTGAAAGTACTTCCAACGTATGCACGCTTTTACAAACTGTTTGCCATAGTGTTGGCCAACATTATGGCAGACATGTTGGCCAAAGTGTAGAGGAGGTAAAAGACGTGCCGCCTGCCTTCCGATGTTTGAGCTGAGGTCAATGGTCTGTCGTGGCACCTAGGTACCTATTAGTGCACGTATTCGAACGCACGTTCACGCCCTCGGTAATCTACCTATGTGTAGGTGTACTTATAAACCTACGCAGTGGACTGACACGGTTATAAATAGGTGCCTACCTTCTTGGTCAGATAAAAAACCCAACGGAACTGTTTTCCTAATCTGACCACAGAGTTTTAGCTACCTCCTTGCTAGAAAATAACAAGTACTTATGCGAAACAAATTAGAACTTGTCATAGAGTAAAAACTTGCTGCTGTCGAGCAGAGGGATAGATTCATTCAACAATTTGAAGATTTGTGCACCATTCAGTCATACAATCGCGTGATCAAAGCACTGTGGTTTAGTGAATCGCCTAAAATTATTTATATTTACCCTAAAAAATTGGGTAACTGAAGAAAAGTTTCAATTTAGCAAACACTTCATGAATTTTTATCACATAATTCGATTATATATTACCGCATTCAGATAAAAAAATCTATGGAAATTTCTAACGTCTTTTTGGTAACTTTCACAATAAAAATATGGCAGGAATGTACCAATCTGATATCTAGCTGGAATTGGGATGTAAGGGGGACTCCAACATCTCCCAAGCCAACTAACCTGTACGTGGTACACCCTGCTAGATAACGAACTGGCTCTGATGAAAATATCAAACAATCTTCATAATTTAATAACACATCGATTTTACAATCATTTTCCATTACTTGACACTGACAGAAAAGTGTCCAACCAGACACAGTTGCTATGAACAAAGAATCATCAAGTCTAAGCATCAAAGTAAATCTCATGGAATACAGTAGCGTGACAAAAATGTCAGCCTATTACAATTGCCGTACAAGCTGACGTCATCAGATTCTTAGAATGACAGCTTCATGTATTTTAGGATCTTACGCAGAAAAGTTCGAAAAATAAAGTTATTTTCGAAAAGTGTTTGGGCACTGATAAAATATTGTCATAAGAACATAAGTAGATTGTTTTTATTTAGATTGGACACGTTAGGACTGAATAAGTCCTAACTTGTCCATTCTAAATAAATTCATTATGACGAAGTCTCATGTCGTAAGATTTGATCCCACTTCTCGCTAATATAAATTATCTATATTCTTCCTTGTTTTTATTTAGATTGGACACGTTAGGACTTATTCATCATGACGAAGTCTCATGTCGTAAGATTTGATCCCACTTCTCGCTAATATATAGTATATCTATATTCTTCCTTTTGGGTACCTAGTTATAGTACCTAAATCAAAGGCTCAAAGAGATTATAGTCGGTTTTAGAATTTAAGATATTTTTTGTCAACAAACGGGTTACAAATCTAAACCTATCTAACTAATCTAATCTATCATTAATTTTTTCATTCATTGATTCATGCAATACAAATATTGGTGAGAAATATTTGAAGAAACTGACTTCATCGGAGCTAAACGCAAAATTTCGCATCAATTCTTTTTGCAACTGCTTAAACTTTTTCTGAATTTTATCTACTTGACTGTAAAATGGCTATAATATTATATGTGAAAGTCCTGTCAAAATCGGTCCAGCCGTTTTAACAATTATTTGTTTTGCATGTATCTAAGGCGTATATTTTCGTCATAAAATTGCAAGGAGACATTTTTATTTTATTTATACTTCGATATATGTATGTAGTATCTACTCAAGAACACGTTTGCCCCAGCAGCCGTCGGTTCTTCGCTGGGGCAAACGTGTTCTTGAGTGGAGACCACGACTCGGTAAACGTAGTGTAGGACGCCCTCCGACCAGGTGGGATGAGGACCTGCGAAAGACTGCATGTAGATGCTGGATGCGGCAAGCTGAAGACAGGGCGCTATGGCGCTTATTGGGGGAGGCCTATGTCCAGCAGTGGACTGCTATAGGCTGATGATGATGATGATGATGATGATAGTATCTACTAAATATAGCATTAAAGTCGCTCAGCGAGCTATCATATGGAAAGAGCTATGCTCGGAGTCTCTGAAAGAAAGGATTCGTAACAAATACATCCGACAGAGAACTAGAACTGTCCAGAGAGGCATGTACGGGCTGATGATGATGATTATGAAGTATTGAGTTTTAGTAGATTAACTGCAATACAATTTTATTACCGAGAAGATTTATACTATCAATAGAAGGCTCTGGCGGGGGCTTAAACTCTGTAAAATAATTCCTCAACTTATTTATTACCTTCTTTAGTACATTACCTACATACTCGAGTACTTTACTGGGATTTACCAGATTTTGATAACGGACAATTCGACTTAGTCACTGATAAGGAAGAACGGACGGCCGCTGGGGCAAACGTGTTCTTGAGTGGAGACCACGACTCGGTAAACGTAGTGTAGGACGCCCTCCGACCAGGTGGGATGACGATCTGCGAAAGACTGCAGGTAGATGATGGATGCGTCAAGCTGAAGACAGGGCGCTGTGGCGCTCATTGGGGGAGGCCTATGTGCCTGCAGTGGACTAACATAGGCTGATGATGATGATGATGATGACTGATAAGGTAACTCAGTGGAAGCATAGACTAGACTACATAATCTTAATCCATAGATAAGGAACGATTGAAACCTACTTAGATACATTCTTCACGTTAAAATACATATATATTTCGGCCTTCATCCATTCACCTTCCCCAATTAATTTATGTGTCATAGAATGATCTACAACTTTAAATAAACAAACAAAAATAAGTAAATTTAAATATAAATTAAACTAATGAGTAATGAGATTTAAATATCCTACTAATATTATAAACGCGAAAGTTTGTAAGTATGGATGGATGTTTGTTACTCTTTCTAGTAAAAACTACTGAATGGATTTTAATGAAACTTTACAATAATATAGCTTATACATCAGAATAACACATAGGCTACAATTTATAAAGATATATTGTATATTATCCAAAATATCAATCACCACGCGGGTGAAACCGCGGGGCGCAGCTAGTAAATAAATAATGCTGGACAATTCACATAACATCTTCTAGCCCTAAGCCAGTATGTATTATATTATCTGTGCCTAAGCTAAGCAACGATGTGTTATACTTACTGGATAAATTATATACATAATACATTACATAGGTACATAAATATTTATAGGTACTATACATAGAAAACACCCAGACCCCTAACAAATATCTGCAATACAAACATATGTTACGGGAATCGAACTCGCAACCTCCTGCATCGTAGGCCGACCTTCACCCGCCGCGCCACATAGGTCGTAATCATTTGAGACAAAACAAGTTCAAATTATTGTAAACATGAATGAATTTCTTTATCGGCATAGCTTTTATGAATCTTGTACTATTTTTAGTTTATTGCGTGTAAAAAACAAATAAAATATTAGTAAGCTCATGAAAATTGTTTGCCTGTTTGTAATTTTAGTGGACTTGTTAGGGCTAGGCAATTATGGTAATGATATGTTGAAACTAAAATTCATTTACGAACATTTTACAGGGTCATTCACGTTAGAAACCCTTAAATTACATACATCGGTCAGTAATGGACGGTACGTAGTGTAGGAAGCCCTCCGGCCAGGTGGGATGACGACCTGCGAAAGACTGCAGGTAGATGCTGGATGCGTCAAGCTGAAGACAGGGCGCTATGGCACTCATTAGAGGAGACCTATATCCAGCTGTGGACTAACAGAGGCCGACCACCACTTACACCAGTGTTTCTATTATAAAGCGGGAGAGGAAATTTTACGTTGGTTTTCCCTGTACGTACAATTTATGAACAACTTTTGGAAATTAAGTTACTGCGAAGTGGGAATTTAAGTTGTGATCTCATTTATATATATTAATCGTCACAACACAATTCCGGTCGTGATGGTCCAATGATACCTAAGTGATAAGAGGATGCGGTCAACACGTTTTAAAAAAAAAAAAATAGAAAAGGTCGATAATACACAAGCAAAATACTAAAGTATTGATATACCACGACATAGTGTAACCAACACAAATTTCCTCAGTGATAGATCGCACGAATATTGGAAATGATGAAAGAGGTAAAATTGTCGTAAAGAGCAGATTGGTACTACAAAGGCAGTTTGGAAAATTGATTCGTCCAAATTCCAAATTATTAAAAACTATCGCACAATACCATTCGCAAACAAGGCTCAATTTATAAAACGGGGTGTTCCTAACCGCTTCTTTAACGAGCTTTGGTTTGTATTATGTCGCGACGACACAGAGTATAGCAGAGTACGGACTAGCCACGCACGCGTAGGGCCGCGGCCGCCGGCTCGACAGAACAAACCACGCTCGCTCGCTTCACCGCTCGCTCAGTTCTCATCCGACAGCCGACAGAGAAAGACGCGGTCGAACGACCCAGCGTGTTCTCAAAACTTTACGCGACTAACAACTGCAGTGAAAACAAAAACATTAGCTGAGAGTGGTTAGTTGTGTCAGTGTTAGTGATGACAGTTTCATGGAAACTCCTTTCGTTTCTCCTGGACAACCGTTGAAGTCAGAGGGGATGGCGAAGGACCGACTTGTTGAGGAGATTGTGCTCCTAGTGCTGTTCCTTGTGTCGACTGCAGCGAATTCCTTGGCGCTGCTCGTGTTCTGCAGGCGCCCCGGACTTAGGACTATATCTAATCGGTAAGCTCCTCTGATTCATGCAACCCTGGTACTTCTAAACTTGCTTCAGGATGAACGCAACGATTCAAGGCTAACGCGTTTCGAAATTCGCGAACTCAATTGACTTTAAAATAAATGAAGATGTTTCGACATTGGAGAGAGCTAGAACTTTAACTTCAATAACATTAGCTACTTATAATAAAAGCGAAAGTAATAAAACATAACTTTCGACATAACACGACGAGAATAATGATGTTGATACAAAATTCAGGGTTAACGTAAAAAGTTTACACAATAATGCAACAGGTAATGAAGGCAAAGCAACGTAGACAACGAAGTAAAGAGGTTTTTTAAACTGTAGTGGATTAGCAAGTAAGTTTCGTTTAGTGCATCTCTAAGTTGGATTGCAGCCAAAACACACAGTATTATTAGACTATTAGTGTCGGACAGCGCGAATACCTGAGATTTTACGTTTCTTCGATGGCCCAGACTATGCAGATTTACGTTCTCCGGATGTTAATTTATTGGTCCGATTACCCACGGTCTAAACTTATTCTAATTCGTACTTGCTCCATGAATTTAGAAGTTGCAATTTTAACACCCATGCAGGACGCTACAGAAGGGGCATCGATAACGGGTTTTGACGTCCGATGCTGCTGACGATGACGCTTGTCTTTTTTGCAGCACCAGAAAAAGATATTAGATGCTATCAGCACTGAGGGAGCGTGCCAAAGCCCGCAAATCTGTCTGTCGCCCTCAGTAAATCATAATTATTCCTGTCCTCACCATTTCACTGGTTTATCGAACTCATAACTTCATCAAGGAGATCTTTATAGATTAGCGTTACTTTTCCAGTTAAGTACTGTTATTTCATCATTTTTTATCAGTAACAGTCCCTTAAGCATTAATATATGTACATAGTTTGTTTCTTCTGGACCTTGAGTTTCTATTGATTTGGTTATTAAATAATTGATTTCGGATGACTCATGCAATCAGAATTTATCAATAACACAGTTAAAATTAATTGTTTTAAAGGCTCGAAAATCAATTAAGTACTAAATTCATTTTCAATGTTCTGTTCCGGTTTCATAATAATAAGGTAAAATATTTTATTGTAAATATTCACATTCTACATATATTACATTTCTTATGTATTGAGAGCTAATATATAAATTAAAATATATATTAAATATTATGATGATAAAAATCATCATAATCATAATGATAAAAAATATGTAATTTACTGAGTGTAACTTTAAAGCAATTGAGAATTTTTCTAAGCATACATAGATAGAGCAAGAAAACATTTTTGTTTCTATAACCTATATGCCATTATTTTTAACCAATAACATATAATTTTAATGAATTACAAGTTGATAAAACTAGTTTGAAATCCCCAATCAAAGGGTGCAAAGTTTCCGCTATAAATATTAATCGACAAACAGTATAATATGAAACGATTAGAATTATCTTGATCTAAAAATGATGGTCACAATGACTTGACAAGAATTGATCGGTTCTAATTCCTTCTATTTTTGTGCGTTTTTTGTATCCGTCAGTCAAACATCGCTTTTTTGGTCAAACAAGCTTTTTATTGGCTTTTCATTCATTAAACTATTGTTAGGTTATTCAAATAAGTATTTTTCCTCGACCTCCTGTTTATTATTATATGAATTCGGTGATAAATAAACAAAAATTTATAAGTATTAATACAACGGGTATTTATCGCGTTTATCGAAAACCAAGTGAGGGTAGTTTCAAATAAACTAGCCCCCGCTTCGCTGAGGCGGTAACTCCAGTACTCCAGTCATCCCGTGACCACGACAGTGTGTAAACCTGTTGAAACTTCGGGAAAAATAGGTAAATAAACGCGATAAATACCCGTTGTATTAATACTTATAAATATGTGTTCAGATCGCGTAAGTTTAAAAGTATTTAAATAAACAAAAATTGCGTAATTAAAAGAAGTGGTCGTAACAGCGGTCAATTGTTCAATCAATGATAATTTGTGAAACAAGGTACCTTTCTAAGTTCATATTGCAATGCATAAATTGATGCAATGCTAGGGCATAATGATGCTAAAATAGTGAACGTAAAAACTGACAAAGAAGGCCGAATAGCATTCACATTGAATGGCCAGTGTTTTAACACTTTGAGTGCTGAAATCACACGGTATGTGTTTTCTACAAGTGACTAATATGCGTAAATCCACACTAGCACAGCTGCTGAGAAAATACAGATCTTTGTGACTCAGCACAGCCGTAATATTTTTCGAACGAAACGCATGTGCGGCGCAACGCAACCGCTGTGTAGAGCGGCAACACGATTTTTTTAGGTTAAAAAAAAGATCGCAGTCGTCGAAAAAAAATCGCAGTCAAAGTGTTAAAATTATTTTGCTTGCTGGTTGATTGAGACGTCGCGTCGCCTTGCCTAAAATCACATAGATAAAAGCAACTCTTCTTTCTACGATAAAATTTCCGGGCAACCTTTTGAATATTTGCTTCTCTTTAATCAGTTAAACATAAATTAACCGAACAAAGGTGAAAAATTACTATAATAATATATGCATAGATATATAAAAATATTAGAAAGAGAAAGAAGGTTCTCATATATTTTTTGACTCAAACAAGATTTATTTAAGCAAGCTAAATTAGTACCCACATGTTTTTTTTACGCAGATATAAGTCAAAGTCTCAGGTGTTTAAATACGACTTGTTCGGTCATTAAATAAACGACTTAACTATACCTAAAGTATATACACAACTGTTATACATATACTGAGAAGTTAGTAATTAACGAAACAAAGATACTTAACGGTCCAAGAGAACCCTTTATTTCCCAATCTAGAGGTATCTCAACTGATCAATTTCAGTTATTAATTCAAAAACAACTAAATATGTGATTTATAGTTTATTGTTTTCGTTGATTGAAAATAATCTTTGCTGTAGCACAGGTTGCGGGTTCGATTCCCGCCTCGGAACAATTGTGTGTACGATTTGCAGATATTTGTTCCGGGTGTTCTGGTCGTTTTCTATGTATAATAAAAAATATCTATCTATGTAATGTATTGTATTATGTATATCAGTTATCTAGTACCCACAACACAAGCTTTGCTTACCATGGGGCTAGATAATGCTATGTGGATTGTCCAGCATTATTATTATTTATAGGTGTTTGTCTACAGGTCTGAAATGTTTTATAAATAAATACGGAAAGAATCGCGATTCATACTTATATATCTTTTGTACTCGTATGTTCGACTAGATTAAATAATATATGATGAACGTGGCTGTGTAAATACAAAATACCGTTGGATTGACTCTAGTCAAAAGTTAGTTAGTTAAGTTTGTGATCGAACCAGGTAAAAAACATCTGCTGCACGAAATCAGTTAAGAATTTGTAACTCAATTACTCAAAATCAAACTCAAATTAGCTGAACATATCATAAATGATAAGTCACTTCTTATTAAGCGAACACATTAAATGAGCCAGCTATTGAATGACCACAACCTATGTATAACCTTAACCTAAGAATCCTGTTCTCATGTAAGTGACTTTAAATTGTCTTTTTGAGAATAAATGAATATTAAACGTAACTGACGTGGACAAAACTGAAGGCAAGAGCTAACTCAGAGTTAGTGTATGATTCATACGAGAATTTCTTATCCATCAGAATACCACTGGAGATTAAAGCGGTAGTAATTATTAGGTCAGAAACCTCTCTAGAGACAGATAGCGCGGAAATCGGCCACGCTACATGTGGCCATTTTTTCCCTAGGTCATTATTTAGTATTATATCAATTCTTTAGAGTCTAGCAAAAGTAAGTAAAAAAGTAAAAAATCATTTATTTCTTTAGGCTTACAAAATAAGCACTTAGACAAGTCATATTTTATATATAAATTATTATCAAATAAAATTAATTTTTTGTCCACTAGTGGAAGAAGTGAAAAGAAACCACTAGCATGTTCATCTCTTATATGTCTAATACATGGTTATTAGCCTTCTTACAAATTAATGTAATTTTAGAATTGTCGATGGTCTTTCAGGATTTGACCTTCTATTTTGTCGCTTTTTTCGCGTACTGGTTTTACAACTTCGCTCAGTAGAAGAACCCGCGCTAAATATACGTATTTAGCTTTGAAATAAATTCAAATAGGTATAGAACTGTGGCCTCCATTGTTCACCTAAGAAACAAAAGACAATCAAGATTTTCTACTTTAGAATCTTGGAAGGTGAATTAAAAACCAAACGGGCTTTTGGTGAAATATGTAGATAATAATTTATATTCTAATACCTACATATAAATTTCTTGGATTTTGACTAGACTTAGTTCTTGGATGTAGCCATCTGGGATAAAGCCATAAATAAACAGCCATAAATAAAAATACAAGTCCAACATGATGTCATATAGCACCTGACAAAAACGTTAAACCAAAACAAGATTGACTAGAAAGTGGTGCTTTTCCAGTTTTATTAACCATTAGCGCTGATTTAGGATCTGAATAGATATACCACTTGTGGGTTGAAGAGGAGATTCATGTTGTTTTTTTATAGGTAACGGACTTCCAACGTATCTCAGTAATTTGATTATTTTTAAAAAATAACAACCATGTTACATTTATCCCTGTTTTTAACAGTCATTTTTAATGTTTGTTTTACTTTGCGTTATAAATACTAATGGTCCTGAAAAAAAATATAGGACTGCCTCGAGATTATCCTCTACACTATATCTATCTACATAATCCATATTATGGAAAAAACTCATCCAATTCCAACTTAAAATGAGAAGAAAATAAAACCGCCTTCTCTTTATATCGGTAAAAAAATTGTTTTCTTTTAATTTATAACGATTCATAATTTTACACATGAAATAAGAAAATTACCGTTAAGTTAAAGCTTTTTAGAGAAGCGAAAGTCATTTATTCAAGTATTTAGATTTGAATGGGCTTAGGCGTTCACATAAACAGCCTAATTCGTCGGTCATTCTAGACAACTTGGCGACTGTTAGTAGAAATCCGGCCAAGTGATTTATTTTATGGCTTAGCTTTTGGAATGTAGTGAGTAGAGTATTCATTGATATTTTTATAAATATGCCTATTCTATTACCTTGCCATCATTTATTAATACTGGATTAACCTGTCTGCTAGATGACTCATCAATGAGCCGAATTCGAAAAAAAACAAATGAAACCTATCCTACCTTTGAACGCAAGAGATAGAAGGGATCTTTCGCGGAAGAATAAAAGGTTATATATATATTTATATATATCTTTTCAGTTTGGTAGAACTATTTTTTAACATTACAAAAACGTATCATCAAATACAAAAAAGAGCCCGCGCGGGCCGTAGGTAAACAAATAAAGTTGAAAAGTGCTATCTCTTTCGAGATTTTCTTTCGTTCAATGTAGGTAACTTTATAGTTGTGCCTTGGCATTATTTTGACTCTTCCATGCCCTTAAAAAGATTAATTTGACTCTTAGTTCTTTATCAGAAGTAGGTATTTTACCAATTGAGTACAAATTATATTAATTGGGCTCATGATTGTGTCTTGTCTGTTTTTATTAGTTATTTGAGGCAGTCTATTGTTATTAGTAGTTACTACATTGTCTATAACCACTTAAGCCTGAAATTACTTATGGTTATGCAAACCTCTTTGCTCTTCTGCCAACCTCTTTTGTTATAATTATTTTTCCACACTTTGACTTTGAACAGTGTGCCTATAGAGCGATTCTATGACTTCAGTCTCACAATGCATAGCGTAGACAAGATATAATTTAAGCTCCGTATGAAAATAGTTCCTAATTGTATAATTTGACACTGTTTCGTGTTTGCTTGGTTGTCGATGGTTCTCCATTTGTATGACACGCTCTATATAATTTGTCTCTATGTCGGCCTATTGTAGGTTATGTAGGCTTAGGTTGCCTGTTAGGCCTGCATTTTCGCATCTGCCCTCATCTGATGCTTTTGTAAAATTCTGTTTCGTAAATCTGTAATATTATAGTCGCTTTGTTTCCTCGATCAATATTATATAAATGTATAATTTGTTTGCAATATATGTCTGTTTAATTTATCGCAAACGTCGTTCTTGACTCCAATGTTCGGTCAACAGATTGCAGCGGGGTTTCTTCCATTCGATAGTCTCTTATCATTTAAGGCCTAAATTACATGCATTTACTCTTTCAAATTCGTCTATATATACTTTATATTCTAATATTATACAATATCCGAGTTTTTTTAACTTAAAAATTTTTGAAGTACCTATTGAATTTGCGAAAAATCTTTTGTAACATATACCTATTATAACATATACCTCATTAATTATATTCCAGAGTTATTCGGTTGTTGTTTGCTTAGTGAATATTACTTTTTTTCTACGTAATATTTGAATGAAGACGCGGGATAAAGCTGGTAGTATATCTATCTGATTTACATCATTTATTACAACAAAGTCAAATGTTATCATATATACTTCAGTGTAATCACGCACTCGAATTAGGAAGCGTCAAGTCCTATCAACTGGATTTTTTCGCGAAGCCCTTGGACTTATAAAAACGGCCAGTATCTTAGATTAAGACCACGGATTTATACGCATTCTATTATATTTATATAACTAGCGTTACCTGCGGCTTCGCGTGCCCCATTTACATATATGTATATACAGATTTGAGAGGGATATTTTTTGCATTTTTTCCCTTGTCATATCCTGTCTTTGGATCTATTCGATACAATCTTCATGCTTGAGCATTATAATCCGTTCGGGCATGAAAAGGTAACCGACTAACAGAGTTTCTTTCGCATATATAATATTAATACGGAGGTATGGATTAAGATAGCTAACAGGAATTTACGTGAACAGAACACATGCCTATATCGATAGCGTTTAGTCTAGACGTGACTTAATGTTTATTTCGGTTGAGTAATAATATGTTGAAATAGTCACCTTGGGTTTCTGGGGTTAAAATGTTGATATAGATTGACATACAAGTGAAGGTACCTAGTTGTCCTGTTCTACAGGACATGACGGTTCTTTGTTAATGGCAACTTTTTCTGGTTGGACACTTTTCTGCCAGTGTCAAGTAATGGAAAATAATTGTAAAATTTATGAGTTATCAAATTAGGAAGATTGTTTGATATTTTTACGAGAGCCTAGTTCGTTATCTAGCAGGGTGTACTGCGTGCAGGTTAGGTTGGCTTGGGAGACGAAATGTTGGAGTCTCCCTTTCACCCCCTTTGTACTGGACAAATCTATATATATAAAAGAAAGTCGTGTTTGTTACAACACTTATAACTCGAGAACGGCTGGACAGATTTAGCTGAAAATTGGTGGAGAGGTAGCTTAGAACCAGGAGTCTAACATAGGATACTTTTTATCATTTAAACAATTTGACACATATATTTCCATGGGGGCGAAGCCGCGGGGAGCAGTAAGTAAATAAAAGTCAACACAGGTGTGTGTGTGTGGCAGTACCGTCAAAAGAGAAATATAAACATCTGGGTTTGTGTAGTAATTTTTGAGAACGGAACGTTAACGACTTAAAATGAGTCCCCTCGTTGTTGATTTTTAAACACAATTAAAATAGTTTATTGGAGAGTAAATTCAAATCGGCCTTTCTTCAATAATTTACATAAATATTGTTAAATTTATATTCAATTGTTACAATACTTGATATCTTTGTATGGTTTTTTTGACATTGACATAACTTGCATTGCAAGTGCAACCAATAACTTACAATAGGAAATTTCGGTCTTTGGTTTGGGAGGCAAATATCCTGTGATTTATTTAAGACCTTAAATTACCCGTAATAAGTAGAGAAACAAAGAACGGTGGACAAAGAATAGTAAAAACATTTTATTCAAATTTAGTTCCGGAAACTAGCTCTACCACGCTTAGAGACAGTTGATTGATCAAAGGTTTGTAGGACTCGAGTCCATTAGAAACGTCAATAATTCTGATAAATAAATGTTTCTGGCTATTAGCAATGGAAATCTACCATTTAGTCTATCCGTGAATGCAAATAAGTTACACGTAATTTCTTTTTACACTAAGGCGGTACTACACTGTGGTTTTATTTTAGTATATCCTTATATACAAGTAACGAATGGTTCGATGATATTGCCATTGTCAGGAAATCCATGAATAGAGTTGACTCAAACCTCAAGAGCAAGTCTTGGCACAATTTTAGCAACTGATGATAAATGAAACCAACCTACTTATATGATGTCTCTGCCTGAGCTTTGAGACAAAATGTTACCATCACGCAAAGTTATGTTTTAATATAACTGCGTAGTCGCCCTTGCAACAGTTTATGTTGTGCAACCAAATGACAGTACTAAGTAACTTTCTAAGGCATTTTCACTCCATCGTATCTAAATGGTTACCGTGGAATGGAACGTAAGTGATATACTGGCTGGAAACGATATGTTAATGTAAAGCCATTTCAAAAGTAGAACGCTAAACGATGTTTTGACAGAGGTAATTCGATTTTTAAACGGTTTAAATGTATTATTTTATTTGAATGAAAACGAAAGAGTTTTGCTCTAAAAAAAGAATTTCATTGATACATTAGTTTTCTCTATAAGTAATGTTTGTCGTCTAAGAATTGAGCCAATGATCTAGCTAGGTTATTATAAAAAATGCGTCATTGATCATGGCACCTCATAAATCATCCTACAGACAGACTATAAAATTAAAAATAGGACGGCCATAAAAGACTCGAACAGAAAATCACGCAAAATTTTCAGGGACGTTTTAGAACGCGTAAATAGCGTACCTATTCGATTTTTGAATGTTTCGTCATTCAACGAAATCAAGAGACTGGTTGGCGCCAAAACTTTTGTTTTCATTTTGTAACCTTGAGTGATTGTTTATTTGTATGAAACATTGCGGTAAATTAATTTAAGTATAAATAAGCCAAGTGTAACTAAAAATAAAAAAAACTTGGATCGTGTGCAAGAAAGTAGGTATTGTAATTTTAAAACACTAATTTATTTTGCGTTGATCATCCTTTTTTTCTGAAACTTCCAGAAAAAGTGAGATCACACTGGCAAGATATCAATAGACGTTCTGAATATAAATTTTAATTACTTTTTCAGTTTGATGTGACATGACACCCATGGCAAAACTCCAGGTGGCTTTTTATAGCATACACTCTAAACTCTAAATTATTATCCCTTAGGTACTAAGTTGCATACTACATATGTACAAACAAAAAAAAAGGCGCGGAACACATTTAATAATTGCACTAATTATACAATTTAATAATTGTACTTAGAGAACATGACGTAGGTAGAGTGAATTCTACAAAAAAGAAGTTGAAAAAAAAAGAAATGCCAACGACAGCATTTGTACCGCGTAATTTTTTTGATTATGGAATTACCTAGCTAGAAAAATTGTTGAAAAAGAAAATACTTGACGTATTTATTTCCTCACAAAGAATCTAATTGGTTTAACGACCGCTGACACCATTTGAATTTGTAATTTTTTTGACATAATGACATTTACAACATGTACTTGCGTCCAATTGACTTGTTGCTAAGAAAGTTGTTTACAATTTATCAATATAGGTTTCCATTAGACTGCAAACGTCGTTTTCTCTTGATAATGTTTTATTTATTACTATTACGTAAAGGTACTTTAAATTAATTGAACGGAATGATACCTTTTTCAATAACGTAATCTTTAGGTGTTCTAGGTGTTATTTTATAGTTTTAAGTGCAATGAAATGTTAATTCATTCATTCTTTTTATACCTAAGCAAACAATAAGTAGGATATTGATATTATTAAATACACGAATCTGGACCTTATTTCTATAGGAGCAAAGAATCAAAATCCTACTCAAGTCTAGCTTCTGTATCTTGCGGTGTATTATTTATCCAATCGAAGATAAATTTTATTGAAGTGAAGAATTCTATTTTCAAACTGACGTGACGGATGAGTGGCACATTGTTTAAAAAGTTCCTTTCTTTTTTAAATTCGAATTTCGACCGGCAACTGTCCGTTGGCTCGAACGTCATCTTGACGTAAGTAATTGAATTTGAAGTAGAAGTGGGTAGGTAGTGATTGGCATTCCTATAGTGATAAACAAAATATTCAGATATCTTTTCTTTTCTACCGAATATTTCTTTATTATACGATGCATACTAATGTTATTTTAATTAAAATCATGTTATCCTGCTCTGCAGATTACTTAACACCTATTTCGATATAGATAACGTATTTACTTGCAACATTATGCACACACACACACACACACACACACATACAAAATACAACAATTATACAGGAAACACTAGGAAAAAAACAATAATAAAACAGTCTACTAAAAAAAACATTGATATTAAAATGTAGGTAAAATGTCTGGCTATTTGTGTTTGTAAAGATTTGATTAACCGAATACAGAACATTATTATGTCCTATCATTAATTGTTAGTAAATAGTCTCATTTTCACTATTGATAAACCAGATATGAATACACTAATTGATATGCTAAAGCAACGGACGGTTATGATTATACCAGTTTCTGTCCGCGGCTTCGCACGCGTTGTTTCTACGATTATAAAAATATATTAGCTATGTATATTTCAAATTATTTATTTACATTAAGACCATTACATTACAGATAACTCCAAATCGTTATGCCTAGTACATTTTACCATCTTAAACTACAAGATACAATGAAATAAACACATTAAAAATGAAAAAATCACATAAAAAATGTAGGTACATAAAAAAGGTTTAAACTTCAAAACTCAACACATTCCTACAATCTAAATATATATTTATAAGCACAAACAAAACACGCCGTTAGAAATATAGACGTATGTATCTCTGCAAGCAAGCAATCCCTTAGCTACTATATGCGAGGACACATAAATGGTTATAAGTTTTTATTTAAGTTATCTGTTAAGTGTGTAAAACTGTTTGTCTTCCGAATAAAGCAAAATAAAATAAATAAAATATATTATACATATGTAAGACAAGACGTAAAATGAGTCGTTAACGTCACTTTTAATTTAATTTCTATCATCCATTAAAATGTTGGCAAGAAATCGGAAGAACTGACAAGTGGGTTCAATTTTGACGTTTCCATGTCAAGTGGGAAATCCTTTAATTGAACGAGAACCATATCTGCCTACAGCATTGCCAAATACGTCAGGATGACGTCTATACTTGGCTTGTTGTTCTTTACACAAAAACAATTACGCCAGAGGGGTGTAAGGGGGACTCCAACATCTGGTCTCCCAACCTACACGTGGTACATCCTGCTAGATAACGAACAAGGCTCTAGGGATGAAAATATCAAACAGTCTTCATAATTTGATAACTCATTTATTTTGAATTATTTTCCATCACTTGACACTGGCAGAAAAGTGTCCAACCAGACACTGTTATTGCCATTAATAAAGAATAAAAATGTTATTTACTTACCTACACAAAAACAATTACGCCAGAATATTTGGTGTTTCCAGATATGATAATAGTGAAATATTGATAAGGCCACTCTCGCGTACGGACACCGATACTGCTAACTTATTGCTTTAGAAAGTGTGCAATGGGCGAAGATTCGCCTGTGACGCAGGAGGTTGCGGGTTCGATTCCCGCCTCTGGACAATTGTGTGTACGATCTGGAGATATTTGCTCCGGGTGTTCTGGTCGTTATCTATATTCATACATATAATAAAAATATCTATGTAATTTATTGTATTAATTATGTATATCAGTCATCTAGTACCCATTACAAGCTCTGCTTAGCTTGGGGCTAGATGATGCTGTGTGGATTGTCTAGCAATATTTAAGTAAAGCCACCTTTTCTGCTAATCGATTGCTTTACTAGGAAATGTTATCGTACCAAAGTTGTCACGTAGAATCCATAAAAGAAACTACATAGATAGTGCTTGCTTTACTATCTGCACAAAGAGATTGATAGAACGATATCTAACTTGACACTTTTGATTTAGCTTATTGCATAAGCGTGACTAAAAAAAATAACAGTCCTGATTCAGAATTTTTAATCCGATGTTACATAAATTATGTCTTAAGTATTAAAACTAAACAAAGATTCTCCATTCGTTTGGGCATGGGCATTGAACCTTTTTTGTGGGTTTTTTCTCGTGTAGGCAACGATATTGGCCTGATAGGCATTACGCCAAATCTCACGAAACGATCGCATGACGGCCACACTGACTCATTCGCAAAAGTATTTTAGAAACCAGTTCAATAAATCAGATTGTACAAGCCAAATTGGACTTTAATGTAAAACTAAATGAGTTGATATGCAAACTTAATATTCCTTATTATTTTATGCTGCCATGAAAATGACAAGTCGCCATTAGAATAAAATCAATAAGGCAACTTTTATACCTTACTTGGTAGAGCAAAGAAGTAGTAATGTTTTGTGAAACTCTCAGAACAACAATCTAATTTTATAATATTTTTAAATCATTAAAGAATCCACCGAAAATATTTACATAGTATCAATATTTAACTTTTACTCATCTTTTAGTTACATTCTAAGAGAGCGGTCTAGAGTTCATTCAAGCCTAGTATTTTTAGCCGGATATGAACTGGTTCTCCTCATATAAGTCAATGACATTAAAATCTATCTGCAACTTCCGGAAACAAAAAAAAAAAGAACTTTCATTCGTCATTTGAATTTAAAGGTAGAGATGTCGCGCAGAACATAAAAGAACATCGCATGACATTCGACCGTTTTGATTTCGAACTAATAAATCGATGTTACTAGCATCGATAAAAGTTATTTTGTTTCGCCCTTGAGTTTAAATAAGGCATGGCTATTATAGCCATGCATAAAATTAGCCATGTATAAAGCATTATTAAGATTACTCTATTAAGCATATCATTAATTATGTCCACCGAAACTTGGCACGTGGGTATATACTACCTACGTCAAGCTGGGCACTCAGTATTGGTAGGGTCTTAATGTTGGTACCTGGGTCGTGCTAAAAAGCATATTTTGCTTAGGGAACAGAACTACACAATAAATTTATACAATAGTCACGTTTTTCCCACATTTTTTCTTCCAACGTGACCAATCGGCGACATAATTTAAAGATTATATAGTAGTGATGACACTAATGATGTTGCGTGCTGTCATAGTAAGATTTAAAGCCTTTGTTTACTCTTCTCACAATTAAAAAAATTAAATGAATGTCCCTTCTACCAGCATAATTAGTTTGGAAAAAATGTGTCTCAAAATAGTGACTTGTAAAAACCTCTGACGTCATGAAGTGAAGACGATAAAGTAGTTTTCTCGAATAATAAAATTTGAACGCTTATCTCATGTTCCATGACAGTCAACATAATGAAAAAATAAAAATAAAAATTTGATTGTTTTGTTTTGTTTCTTATATAGATGAGAATTCAGAGATTTTCTCATCATTGAAAGCTTTTATGGCAACAAAGGTTATTACTATTTCTGTTATAAAAAACTATATTTTTATAATACTAGGTCACGATCCCGACAATAATGTTTGGATTAATACAAAACTGTCATAAACATTGACATCAAAGGAGTATCATGAAACAAGACATGATATGTGAGTCAAGGTGGCGTTTATGCTGAATTTGGCAAAGTTTATATCTCGTGGGAACTTCCTAACAGAACACAAGCTTTGTTTGAAAAACATGTCTATCATTATTAGGCTACATTAGGATATTTCAAATTTAAAAGAATTCAAGATCTAAACAACGTGATATTCAACAAAGATGGTGTTAAATTTTACAAGCTAATGAACTAAACAATCTATGCTTTTTTGCACAAACCATAAGTAAAATATTTTTTTCTCTTTCTCTCTTGCTTGATGAAACATGAATGATCGGTAGAGGTAGAAATTAGGTCACAGCTGGTTTATTCGCCTAACTAGGTGAAGGCCAATGCATTTCTATTCCGTGAAGTAGGTACTAAGTAAAGGTATACCTTAGGCATCTACCTTTTTATGTACTTACCGAGGCTACCGAGATGTAAGAGCTATTGTTTGAGCCCGATTAAAATGACAACCAAACATTTGATTTCAGTTGGCAACATTCACTTTCTTTCTTGCCATTTCTGTCAAAGTCTGCTTTTCTGTCAAAGTTCAAATACCTAGGGAATTTTATACCTACGGAAACAAATGACAAAAGAGTTATCTTATTAAGAAGATACGAATCTATGGAAGAACCCAGCTCTTTCCTCTTTATCAACCTTTTTGCTCTTCATCGAATTGCAAGAGATTAATTCTAACTGTTTTGAGAGACTGTAAAGGAGGTTTGAAGTAAGTAGGTCACAAAAAGCTCTGGTGTTCTAATCTTTCCTGGAACGGATCCTTGAACCGGCACTAATGTGCTAGAGCACTTAGACACGAAATGGGTCAACAGCCACAATGCCATGCGAGGTTAGTTGTGGTACCTACTTGTAGAAAGGTTAGATATCAAATAATACTAGTTTACTTGTAATATAGTAAAAAACATTTACAATCATAAACTTAGGAAATAAATATACAATTTTAATACATTGAGAATTCTTTTTTGAAACCGATATTTTTTTGGTATTTATTCTAAAAATGTTATGTATCTTAACTCAATTAAATTAAAACTAGACGACATCATTCAACATAGGTACGTGATGGCCTATGTCCAGCAGTGGACTAATATAGGCTGATGATGATGATGATATACATGATTTAATTTTAAAACCGAATTATATATTTCACCAAATTTGGTACTAAATGGGGTATAGTTATCAACATTGGCTCCCGCTCTACCATTCACTATATAAAATCATTGTTAGTATAATTGTTGTGTCCTTAGTACCTAATTCATTCGTCTTTGTGTAACGGCCTTCTCTCACTTTCGATTATTAAACCAATTTTGTGTAATCTAGAAATAATTATACATATCCTGACGTATTGCGCCAATGTCTTTGTCCAACTGTAA
The DNA here is from genome assembly GCA_943735965.1 of Eupithecia abbreviata. Classification (NCBI taxonomy): domain Eukaryota; kingdom Metazoa; phylum Arthropoda; class Insecta; order Lepidoptera; family Geometridae; genus Eupithecia; species Eupithecia abbreviata. Next base: position 2,757,446 of record OX030995.1, read on the forward strand.
ATGCAATTTATTATAGATAATGAGCTCTAGGTTGTAAATCGTAAAAGATATTGTCCCTTATTGAAATAGTAATTGGTTAGATCATTTGAATATTTTATTGGAAGTATATTAGTAACTTTTTTTATTATTTTTAAGTATTGTGTGTTTCTAGTCGTATAATATTTGATTGTATTCTGTTTTGTGTGCCAATAAATATAAATATATAACTTATGAAATTAAGGAATATATCAAATTTAAGTTTTCTATGTATTTTGTAATATGGATCTGAATAAAAAGCTATATTAATATTATTATATATAACTTGTTGTCGGTTGGTTTGTTAGTCATCTCGTCAGAGACGCAATCGAGGAAAGGGACGCTATCGTCCCACTATTGAAATGGACTTCTGCTTCAAGTTGAACTTATATCAAATAAAAACAACCTTTTACAATAAACAAATCATAAAAATACCGGTATTTATTAATTAACGAATGTTTATAATATTATTAATAGGTAGATATCTATATTTTAACAATTAAAAACTTTTTTCGTCACATCACGTACAAATATTTTATTTTGATTAATTAGTAAAAAACACATGTCCTTTTTTTCATAATAAAGGTACTTAAGCTATTCAAATAAGGACACTTATATTCATATTTCTTTAAGATAAAACACACGTATTAAGTTATACGTATTACCTGGTACTTAGGTATAATATCTTCTATTTTCTACCTAAGATTTTACCAGAAGAATGTTCAAGAGAGTCAAGATTATCGGCCGTCCAGTGAGTGTCAATATCAAGTGTTTGTAAAACCTTCAAAGAAATAATAATTTTAAGTGTTCTGACGCCTATTGCTTCTTTCAATGAAATGATAATATTTATTTATCTAAGGACACAGTAGTAACTAAAGTTCTAATTGTTATCTTATCTGAAGGTAAGTAATTTAATAGACAGTGAAACTGGCGCCTGTCCTCCAATAATATACCTACGACCGATATGGACGACTCCTGCGACGCATGGCGGGTGAAGGTCCGCCTGCAGAGGGTTACTGTTCAGACTCCCGCAAGTATATCAGTCTCGTTCCCATAACACGAGCTCTGCTTTCTCTTCCAAAAATACCAAATGGTTCCGTAGTTAGAGTTACAGGAAATTTTTCACGACATAGATAGATAGAAAACACTTTATTATACCACACAAAACAGAAAACAATACAGAAACAAATATTAGAATAAAGGCAGTATAAAGGGCGGCATAATTGCTGAGAGCGATCTCTTCTAGGCAACCTTAGGATGGACTGGACATGAAGGAACAGGTGGCACGTTGATAAATATAGATAGTCTTTGTCTTATATTTAGTCAGGTTATTTAACTGCATCTCATATTATCGATTGTTGAATTTGTCGTTTTGTCCTTTCACTCGCGTGTTAATATCAGCTATAGCTGTGAATAACTATCGTATTTTGCCGTTTCTTCCGCCATTCGATTGGATACCGTTAAGGTTAAATTTGACATTTGCTTATCCCAGTTTGGCAAACTGCATTTAGGCTAGGAGGTCACGCCTTGAATCTTACGTCACTCCGTTCCAAAATGGTCATAATAAAAAAGTACATAATGTAGGTAAATATTTTCATTTATTTTACAGTCAGAATATTGAAACTAAGTAATATAATGTAAAAAAGAAAAGGTTATGAATAACTGAAAATATGAATCATTCGATTGCAAAAAGTAACAATTAAAAATATTCTATGCCGACTTAAAGGTCAAAAGAAAAACTTATAAATATGTATGAGAACAGAAATGTCAAAGGCCCATTCATAAATAGACAACCGACAAAAACAGTCAGACAGACAGATATTGTTAATCTTTTGGGTTAGGGCAAACAGCCAGACTGGCAATCTAGCAGGAAAATCTCACAACGAATCCCAACACTCCATTGTTAAATTCGCGACAGTAGATATTATCGCCTCTTTGGTAGGTACCTACTTGAAAGGTAGAATGGTGATAAGGGGGCATTACCGTGGAGGCTAATACAAAAAGTATAAATGTAGATATAGGTATAGGCTAGGTTACATCACTGTCTCGTTATATCATTATGGGTTTAGGATAAGAATGGCTGAGGTTTCTGTGGCAACCTGGCTAGGCATTGGTGTGATTGATTACATAATACAAGGTCTTATTGAATTTTTTTTTGAGCTACCTTTTTTGAGCGTAAATGTAATTATAAAATGTTATATTTATTTATTAACATGTTTTTAGTTAAAAAATTTAAAAAATGTATTTTATTCTTGCAAAATAATGGGCTAATAGCTTAGTTAATTAGCCCTAATATGACTTTTTTGTGAATAGGAACTATTAACAAAAATATTTGAATGCCATCACTACCATAGATTATAAATATTAACAATTGTATATATCTTCGTCTAATAAACAGGAGATGTTTTTTTATAATTATGACTTTAATTAGATTTATTTATCACTCGTTAAACTTTATCTACTTACGGTTGTTTTTTAACAGAAATCAATAATTTTACCTCAATACCACTATTAACTTTAACTAGAATTCAAACAGCAAATATCACTTCATGGTTTTTCACCTGTACAAATACGAACATACTGCATTATAATATAAATAAAATAAAGACAATAGGTACACTCGCATTGTGAGTATATAGTATATCAGTTCAAGTACACGCGTTAGCAACGTGTTGTAACGAAAGACGTAGGCAACAGGCCCATTAGTTTGTTTCTGCGTAAATCATTTACAGGCATACATACACCATGGCAACAATACCTAGGCACAAGATAATTCATAAATTCATCAACGTAATATGAACTCTACTGTTACTACGCAAAGTGTCAAATAGCGCTATTGTTTATCATAGTCTCAGAAGCAGTTGCATGATTCCTTACAGTATCATGTACTACAGTATACCAAACTGTCAACATCAATAAAATTATTATTATATGTATAAAACCTTTTTCGTTTATTAACCAATCGGTTTATAATTTATGACACGTTCTTCTTTGTCAGTCCTCGTTAAGTAATACCTAACTTACATTATTCAATACAATGCTTTATAAGAAGGTCGGTATCAGTGCGTGTGTCAATTTTTATTTGTATTCAAATGTAGAGTCAAGAGCTAACTTTGTTTTACTTTGAATTCGTATGTAGTTTATTTATTGAAGGCCTTTGTTTACGATTTATTTTATTTTGTTAGGATGGGGTTAACCTCCAAATTTAAGTGCTCGGCTTTCAAATGATTCCCAAAATAAATATTGGCCGCAATAATTGTTTAGAAGGAACGAATATTTGTAATTAAAAATAAATTACTTGTTCTTTAAATTATAATAATTTTAATAAGCTGGTTTGCAATTCAACAGGTAAAACCTTGAAATCATAACCTATTTTTTAATTTATTTTGAACGATAATATCAAATAAAATTAAACGTGGAAACGGTAAAAGAATTCATATGAATTACCAGTTTTATTACGTACCTAAATTTATGGACTAGTAAGACAAGTGATAAAAAATTACATCTGATTTAAATGTCGAACTTTAATATAAAAATTATTTTCAAGTCCAACCTCCTTACAGAGCCTTAACATTATAAAAACTGACCTACTCGAAAGAGAGGAACGCAAAAATTCGTTTCCGAGCTATTATAAAAGGAAAGTTTCCTGTGGAAGTAGGTTATTAAGATAGTAACGAAAAACATTGCAATTATTTCCATATCTGGGGAATATTAACTGGCCAAGGATTATAATAAATGAATTGCTTTTATTTCTTATAATTGGTAGAGTCATCGATATTTTACGGTTTTTTCCTAACCTATATTCATTTCCTGTCATTTCTAATTTATTTGATGACAAATAAATGTAATATTATATTTTGTCCTCCTTACTAAATAGTTACATTCACATCATATGTGAATTTATTGAAACATTTAAATCATCGATAATTTTTTTTTTTTTATGTATTAAGCCAATTTAGTTATGGACTTAGTTAGACCTTTTGATTTAAATATACAAGCTATTTAATTAACTTTGCAAGACATTATCATCATCATATCAGCCAAACGACGTCCAACACTGGACATAGGCCTCCCTTAAAGATCGATTTTGATCGCCATAGTCATCCTAATTCTACTAAGTAACTGGTTTTTACCGGATACTCAAACCACTACCTCAATTTTCACTCAAACTTGTCGGTACAATAAAATGAGTTTTTAATGATTTATTTATAGTAAACATTCCAATTAATCAGTTATTCGAATCGTGTCGGCTCCCAGTACTTTTCCACGTGTTATTAGCACTAAGCGCTCGGCTAACGACTAATTCTTTGCCTGATCGGATCCGTGACACTTTATTTCCTCCTTTTTTGGAGGAACGACGTCATTCATTGTCTTTGTCGCAAGTTGCTAATGATAAATCACTTTAGTAGGTACCCTATCCTTCGTCCAGCGACCTAAAGTGTGTTCGGCCTCCTTTATGAAAAGTCGCCATTTTGAATATAGAGTACATAGGTATAGAATCGTTGTCATACAGTGGGGTAATGCTGGCTATCTTTGGGACGCTTCCGACTTTGCAGTTGAGTTACTTGTAGATTTTTTTGGAACAACACAATCGTTGTAATTGTAGTTTCAATTATAAATACCAGTTCTAATAATTTAATTATATTATTTGATGGAAACGTTTTTTTGTAACTAAGACACATGAAAAATAAATAAATGAAAAAGAACATTGAATTACAAACGTTTCTTGATATATCAGTCTTGTGTAGTTTTTTCCCACATTTTATACAAAATAGGTTATGTGATTTAGTTTTGATTTAAAGGCGATACTGCCTATTGTACTGTTATTATGTAAGATTTAGATATAAGGTGTTATTTTGGATACAATAAAGTGTTCATTCATTCATTCATTAATTCTTCCTTATCAAGCCATTTATTTATCCTCCCATTGAAAAGCGGAAAATAATATGAAAAACTGAAGGCCTATTGTTTTAATTCAATGACATGGCATTAGTGCCTATTAGCTTTGATAATAAACCTGATAATTGCTTTGTTGCGGATGTTCCGATGGAACCAGTCTTCAATCCATAAATAAAGTTTATATTGTCTATGAAAAACCACAGACAGCCTTACCACCCACAGCAGAAGGAACTCCGGACTATAAATAACCAGTTTCCAATGTCTAAATCCCATTGTTTCTTAATTAATTTTACGATTATGGACGTGACTTGGCTTCCTGTACCTGCATCGTGACCTCAAAGAGTCCTAGTTGCAATTTTGAATTTAATTACACGTGCAATAAAGTTTTGTTTCCGGTGAAAACAATTGTGGGAACTGGAACAATGCGTACAGATGAGAAAAAAGGCTGAATCAACAAAGGTTTTACCAGTTTTGAACAAAGAGTATCATTGTAAGTCATTTCGTTGCAGCCTTATAAGGCTCGGACAATGCAGTGAAAATAGACTTTTTTACTGTAGAGCAAGAGTTCAATGTCATAAATCACTTAATCATGTAACACGGGACATAAAGTGGTAAAAATCAAAATGGTGGCAATTTTCATCAATTTACTTTCTTATCGAAGCTAGTTTTTTATGTGGGTTACTAATACAACCCTCAACCTTGGATTTTCTTGGAACAGGTGATATGGACTCATAAACTAGCTGCGCCCTTATGACCCAGCCCTTGCCACAAAAAAAGCGGTGAGAAAAGCGTTCAAAAACTCTATTGATAGATCTGATTAGGAATAAAAAACTAAATGAAACAGTGGACAGCGAAAATAGTACGACTGATACACTCACGAGTATATGAATGAATTCAGTGAATTTACCAGCTGGCTGAAACTGTCTTTACGAAGTCAAAATCACGTAAGAACTGAAATATAGAGGTAATGCTAACTTCAACCATACAATTAGGAAATTGCATAAAATGCAATTTTTTTATCAAAATAATTATGTACCTAGTTAAGTTATTGCTTTAAACGATACTTAAACTATAATACTTCTTTGTTCAAACGCTCCCCGCTCCGCTTATCGCTCAGCTCACGAGTGTATTCAACAGAGCACTCTTAGGGTGTTAATTGACTAATAGGATGGTCGTAAAACTTCTCAGCAAATTGATTGATGTTACTAACTAATCGTATTTTTCCTCCATCGAGACCTGTTGAGTCAGGAATTCAAAGTAATCGACTGTTGGAAAGTTAATAAATTTTACGTTAGTTTATATTATAACCTAATTCCATTTATGAGTAGTATGATCATCATCATCATCATCAGTCTATATTAGTCCGCTGCTGGACATAGGCCTCCCCCAATGAGCGCCATAGCGCCCTGTCTTCAGCTTGACGCATCCAGCATCTACCTGCAGCCTCTCGCAGGTCGCCATCCCACCTGGTCGGAGGGCGTCCTACACTACGTATACCGAGTCGTGGTCTCCACTCAAGAACACGTTTGCCCCAGCGATCATGATCATGGCTTCCCTAAAAGATGTAATTATTATTTTTATAGGTAGTTTGTAGTGTTGCTGGTAATTTCATGAAAATGCGAGAACTATACGTTCTACCTACTATTGCGGACTCGTTTGTGAAGAACCCAGATAAAATCTATTTAATGGTAGAAGACAAATGAAAAAATGCTGGACAATCCACACAGCAAAAGTAAGGACGCTTGTTTTATGGGCTTAATTTTATTAAGTACTAGCTGCGCCCCGCGGCTTCGCCCCCGTGGAAATCTATGTGTCAAATTGTTTAAATGATAAAAACCATCCTTGAACTTCAACGAACATTTTAAAAAAAGATTTGGCCAAATTGGTCCAGGCGTTGTTGAGTTATGCGCTTACCAACACATTTTGCGATTCATTTTTATATTATAGATATACATTGGTAACTATGTACATATATATACTTCTCTGAACAGAATTTTCTTTTTTCTGTGATATATCTACTTAATAAAATTAAGAAGTGAGATACACATCATAAGGGATGCGGGTTTTCTGTACACAACAAATATCTGCAAATTGTACTTGTCCAGCGGCGGGAATCGTACCCGCAACCTCCTGTATCAGTGCGTCGCCGACGGTCCATTGCCCGCTTTTTACTGAGGTTGTCAACTGCCAATCGTCAATCGACGACGATGGCTTTCAATTCAATTCAATCACAAGCAATGTTTCAATTACATGGACTCAGTCTACGCCCGTGTCCCCATAGGTTATAACTTATAACCTACTGTAAAATTATATGGGTTTATGACCCATTGATTGAAGCAAAATGAACAGTAAAACAATGTTCAATTCAGTTCGATTAAGCACACAGCTTACAGCAAACTGGTAGTTGGCTTTTAGACATACATATATTTTGACGGCCGCTGGGGCAAACGTGTTCTTGAGTGGAGACCACGACTCGGTAAACGTAGTGTAGGACGCCTTCCAACCAGGTGGGATGACGACCTGCGAAAGACTGCGGAGGGCGTCCTACACTACGTTTACCGAGTCGTGGTCTCCACTCAAGAACACGTTTGCCCCAGTGGCCGTCGGTTCTTCGTGAGATATGGCCGGCTCACTGCCACTTCAGCTTGCTAATTCTCAGAGCTGTGTCGATAACTTTGGTTCTCTGTCAGATGTATGTATTCTTGAATCATAACCACTGGAAATGAATTATTGGCAACTGACTATGTTGTTAAGCGGTTCAGCAAAATAGTATTGGCAGAGATGTTACCTCGTGTATTTCAGGAATAAGGAAAACGGGAACATTCGTATTAAAATACATACTTTTAGTTTTATAATAATATATGCGGGAACTCGCCACTTATGATGATAAATTGACGGAAATATTAAATTTTTCTTCAATTTGTTTAAGAAACTTTTGAAAATAAAAAAAATCGGTCAAATAATATTGTAGATTAAAGACTCGTACAGTCATTAATCTACAATATTATTTGATTGAAAAATAAAAAACTCGGTCAAACAATATTGTAGACTCGTACAGTCTTTAATCTTATTTGACCGAGTTTTTTTTATTTTCAAAAGTTTCTTAAACAAATTGAAGAAATATTTAATATTTCCGTGAAACTTATGATGACTTCACCAAATTTAAGGAGGAAAATGTATGTATTGAAAAAAAAATACAGAAAAAATTGTTACGGTAAAAAAATCCAGTACAAATATAACATGACATGTATTTTTGTTAATTAAACTTAACCAAAGCAGTTTTTCCCACGGGTTTAGGTAATCTTCTTACCTATCTATAGTCTGTTACTAACGCTTAAGTACTCGGATTTTGACTCGAGTCGTATTGGCTGCAGTTTTTGTTGTTTGGAAGTCATCCCAGACCCCAAATCTCACAGCCCATTCAATCAGCACCGAAATCCCACCATGAGGAAGTATGGGAAAAACTGCTTTGGATAAGTTTAATTAACAAAAATACATGTCATGTTATATTTGAACTGGATTTTTTTACCGTAACAATTTTTTCTGTATTTTTTTCCAATACATAAATTTTCCTCCTTAAATTTGGTGAAGTCATCATAAGTTTCACGGAAATATTAAATTTTTCTTCAATTTGTTTAAGAAACTTTTGAAAATAAAAAAAAACTCGGTCAAATAATATTGTAGATTAAAGACTGTACAAGTCTTTAATCTACAATGTTATTGGACCGAGTTTTTTTATTTTTCAATCAAATAATATTGTAGATTAAAGACTGTACGAGTCTTTAATCTACAATGTTATTTGACCGAGTTTTTTTATTTTTCAATCAAATAATATTGTAGATTAAAGACTGTACGAGTCTTTAATCTACTAGTCGGTTTTTGTTGTTTGGAAGTCATCCCAGACCCCAAATCTCACAGCCCATTCAATCAGCACCGAAATCCCACCATGAGGAAGTATGGGAAAAGGATGGGAACCAATTGGTTTCCATCCTGTAGGGAGTACTTGCACGCAGCTGTGGAATGATCTTTTGTAATACATATTACCAAATAACATCAAATTATTGAATAACTAGCTGCGCCCCGCGGTGTCACCCTCGTGATGATAGATATTTTTGGATAATATAGAATATATCTTTATAAATTGTAGCCTATGTGTTATTCTGATGTATAAGCTATATTATTGTAAAGTTTCATTAAAATCCATTCAGTAGTTTTTACGTGAAAGAGTAACAAACATCCATCCATACTTACAAATTTTCGCGTTTATAATATTAGTAGGATTATTTATTTTAATTCAAATTGTTTAGATGGCTGAATGACAGGATTTTTTATGATATCAATGACTTTTTCAATGTTAGATCTCAATACTTAATTGTACCTACTAGTCATAATTATTGTATCAATAAATTTCTTTCCGGCACAGAGAGGGGCCTCGAGGCTTGGCCTCATTACCCCGGCGTCAACTCGAGGGGTGACGACCCCTCGGTCCTTGGGTTTTGTGGGAATACCTTTTTTTCCCCCTTCTCAATTGTTATATTGCATTCTAGAATATAGTGAGACACGAGTGCACCATTTAGAATTAAACCGACTTTATACCTTTATACCATGTTTGACGGAATATTATTATTATAATATCAATATTATTATATTTGATTTTGAATAGATCCATTGAAGGTAATAATAATATTCCAGATTATTTTTCATCCAATGTTTTTTCAAGTTATCATTTCTTCTACTCTTAGGTTTTTGTTATTATAGTGCATAAGTCCTCGCACTGGGGTAGTATCTAAGGCATTAAATAATATCAATAGCTAATAATTAGCAAGCTAAAGTGGCAGTGGGCCGGCCATATCTCGCGAGGAACCGACGGCCGCTGGGGCAAACGTGTTCTTGAGTAGAGACCACGACGGTAAACGTAGAGTAGGACGCCCTCCGATCAGGTGGGATGACGACCTGCGAAAGACTGCAGGTAGACACTGGATGTGTCAAGCTGAAGACAGGGCACTATGGCCCTTATTGGGGAGGCCTATTTCCAGCAGTGGACTATCATAGGCTAATGATGATGATGATGATGAATAGCTAATGGCGCTTGAGTCGTCCCAAAGATTTTCGACTCGTCGGTCACTACCTATACCTACCTAAAGGGAAAGTAAAACGTTGGGTAAACCTCGATTTTTGTAAAGAAGATAATGCCCTATTATCTTCTTTAATTAGGTACCAATTTAAAAATAAAAATTAATCTATATATACAATGTATCCAAAAATATACTAAAATATGCACATCCTTCAAAGTTTGCATTAGTTATCATACGGCTAATATTTACACAATATGTAAACAAACTATTACAGAAACAGGGTTTCCCCAACCTTGTTCGAAATCCGAAGAATTTATAACGAAAATAATGTACCTATTTTTGCTAATAACCTCTTTACTTGACGACGTACAATATGCCTGAATATGTAATTAATTAAAATACTTAAAATACACTTTTGATAGATTAACAATACACAAATGACATGGATAATTTGAGCTACCTCTAAATAGTTTGCAACAGTCTACAGTTTATTTATTAAATAAAATCCACAGCCCTTAATTATGCCCTTTATTACAAACATGCTTAAAATCTAAACTTATGGCCAAAAACTTACTTTTTATAAGATACACACAGTTCGCTCAGCTGTAATAAATAAATAATAAAAATAAAATAAATAAAAATAAAAGCTCAGCTGTATCAATTGTAAATACTACATAGGTCATAAGTTTCTATTCTATGATTGTAATTTTCTTTGTTAATAAATTCTATTACAAAACAAAATGTTATATAGGAATTCTAAAGAAACGTAATTATTTTTATCTCAAGTTTACACCATTGAGGCGAAGGAAATTTCATAAACATAATAAATAGTAAAGCTCTTCTTGCGCAATTTAAAAATATTTTATCAACGGGTGGGTACTAATAAATAAACTGAGCTATATGGCTTCAAGATTTGGGAAAATACATCATGACATGATAATTGATAATATTATGAAGTGTATTGTATTATGTATATCAGTTATCTAGTACCCAAATCACAAGCTCTGCTTACCATGGGGCTAGATAATGCTGTGTGAATTGTCCAGTATTATTTATTTTTATACATACAATACAAATACGCTTGCACATAAAACAAAGAAAAAAAAACAGTAAAGAACATACTAACAAAGATACATATGCATAAGGGGCGGCCTTATAGCTAAGAATTTCTACCAGGTTACCTCCTAATACAGGTATACTTTAAAGGAGGTCTCGAACACTGAACAATATGTAAATTAACCTTAACACTTTGACTGCTGAAATCACACAAGTGACTAATATGCGTAAATCCACACTAGCGCAGCGGCTGAGAAAATACAGATCTGTGTGACTCAGCACAGCCGTAATATTTTTCGAACGAAACGCATGTGCGGCGCAACACAACCGCTGTGTAGAGCGGCAGCACGAATTATTTAGGTTAAAAAAAAGATCGCAGTCGTCGAAAAAAAACCGCAGTCAAAGTGTTAAGAGAATGACAATAAATATTTGTATTTTTTTGTACCTTTGATGGACACGTAGCTATTGTATATATACAATACAATACAAGTCAGGAGGCGTATTTATTATAGACTAATGTTGTATTTAATACAAAAATTGGTTATCACTTTAGATCCAGCGCCAAGGTATCGAATTGGTCTCGATATGAAAGATAAAAATATGAGTCACCAAGGAAACATTATTAAATATGAACATCGTAAAAATATCTGAAGTGCTATCTTGACATACATTATTAGTTATTAGTTGCCAGATGCGAAGTCTAAGAACAAACTGGCTCTTGCTCACGGTTGTGCTCGTATTTTTCCTATAATAATAATAATGCTGGACAATTAACAGCATTATCTAGCCCCATGGTAAGCAGAGCTTGTGTTATGGGTACTAGATAACTGATAAACATAATACAATACATTACATAGATAGATATTTTTTATTATACATAGAAAACGACCAGAGCACCCGGAACAAATATCTGCAGATCGTACACACAATTGTCCCGAGGCGGGAATAGAACCCGCAACCTTCAGCGTCGCAGGCGGACCTTCGCCCACCGCGCCACATCGTATAAATATATTTATGTGAAATTCATACTTAAGACTAAGAATATATTTTTTGTAAGATTGTGTAAAACATCCATAGGAAAGGTCTTAAATCTTAATTTGGTAACAACAATTTATCCATTTCGGACATACAATACTTGACAATTTAATAACTAGTAGATACTAATTGTACAGGTAGGTTCTCTACTTAAACTTCTTAACTTTAACCCTAGTCAACCCGACTAGGTCTATACTTCTATATTCATTACTACGGTCTATATTTATTACTAACTAGTATCAGAAAACTCCTTTAAATTATAGTGCGTACTACTAACAAGGCCGTTCCTTTATCTAGTTTTGAAAAATTCGAACTCGTCTAAGAAGTAATGGCAAATTCAATTCGGGCAACCATTTCACCAAATTGATATAATTAATTTATTTCACGCATTCATAAGTAAAAATGACAAGCATGATGCAAAGTTATCTCATGTTACTCAAAGGTCACGATCCATCGTAAAATTAGGTAAATAATATCACGCGTTATATTCTTGAGAACCAAGGTAGGCACTTTATAAGGTACAGTTTATCGTTAGTAGCTACTCCCAATTAATTAGGAAAACACAAAATTTATTTATCACTGAATAAAATTAAATAACGTAACGTTATTTGCATTAAACGTCAATTAAGTGATATAATTTGTATAATTATTTATCCTCTTCAAATTACGCGTTTGAAAACTAGGCCTTCACTTTTTATACTTCCTTTATTCTATTAATAGAATAGAAATATAAGAAAGTAGCCTTATCGCTGAAAGAGATCTCTTCCAGGCAACCTTTGGATGGACTGGACATGAAGGAACAAACTAGACGGTGTTACTTTGGTTTTACAGAGATAACTTTTCTCTGTATATATAATATGTATATAAATAATATAAACACTAATAACCTTGTACTTCAGAGAAAACAGGTCACGGTCCCCAATTCCAGAGAGTTAATGTAAATGACATCATAAATCCTGACCGTTCAGTAAATATACCGGGAAATAAACCGACGGTTAACATTTAACGGCTGGTTAAAATCAACGGTGCCCTTTGGTCTTTCAACAGGGCTTGACCTTCCCTTGGACCATGGGATACAGTAACCTCTCCACCTGTTCACATGTTGTTAAATAAATATTTTTACCTAAGAAAGGTCGTGTTGAGCAATCAAATTCTTTGATAGTTTGTAAGCTTTGCAATGATCTAACTTTAGGTTGTTCAAGGTGCTAGCGAAGAAAGCTCAAGGAAAATTGAACTTACATCAGGTGTAATTCAAAGCGTTAAGGTCGTAATTGGTTTGGTTTATTCCATACTCAATATTCAAGACAGAATAGTAACGATGTAAAAATAGGTAGAGAATTTATTATAAAACCTCTGAAACTATCATGGTTATTAACACTAAAGTCATTTAAAACGGGATATTTACCATGATTTGATTTTTGAGTTTTCCAATATTTCGGCACAGTTTCATGCGCCATGATCACGGAATAACTGAAGACACTGCGAGTTCGTTTTTATGAGCAGATCAGACTCAAAAATCAAATCATGGTAAATATCCCGTTTTAAATGACTTTAGAGAATTTATTATTAAACTGATCTTCGAACTGAAAACCGTCTTTCTCTTTGCCGCTCTTGACGTCAACTCTTTACAAGTTATGTCAAGAACTAATTGTAGTTTTATAGTTCTTGACATGACAACAAAGAAAAACAAAAGAAGCCCTATGCAGTTCCATTTTCAAATACTTTATGGCCGATTGTCATTTGGATTATGTTGGTACATAAGTAATCGACCATTGAGCATCCGAAAATGGAACAACATTCGACTTTCATTTGTTTTTCTTTGTTGTTTGCTTCTAATAATCGCAAAAAAGTAAAACCTTCCCTCATCCTAATAAATTATTTCGTTATGGGATGATTGTTCTTCCAACACAAACTGGGTTCGTAGTTGACCCGCTTAAATTCACAATTAAAAGTAGAGTAAATTTTCTAATAACTACCACCTTCTAACTACGTTCACTCAATTTCACTTGGCTTTTATTTACGATATCCATCAAGGAGCCAAAACTCATAAAATCGTCATAATAAATCAAAACGATAGGTTCGACCCTGAGAGGGATCATATTTTGCCAATATTATGTCGGAAACTACAATTTCGTAAACTCGTGACCTCTAATTAGAACCGGTCTTACTTCCGAGCAAATTCCTAATATTAATAGATTTGCTTCATGCCTGTCCGTCACGCCTATTGCAGCTACGGTAGCATAACTGACTAGCTAAACCTCAAACTATAGAGGAGGCTACACTCTTACTTGACTGATTTAACAAAAAGAAATGCAACGGGCTTTGAAGCTTTTACTTCTATTTTTCGTCTTAATTATGTAGGTTTTCTTAATGCATAAACTAATGCTAACTAAACTCGGTTTGCAGGTCAAACATATAGGTTAAATACGAATTGTAGAAAAGTATATGATGGCAAAGTATGCTTTGGTAATTTGTATGAGATTGGCTCTTTTTTTAGTACGAAGGCCAAATACCCTGACCCCTTTAATTGTATCAGCTCATTAATACCTCTCGCATTATTTTTTACTTTACGATAACCTCTTACTAAGTTCTTAAACTGATAAAAATCACCTAGCCACGATTTATGTTGCAATTTAGAAACGAAACAATTATTGCAATAGGAAACTAATAGCCGGATTCGCTGTTTAGCAGGGTTTCTTTTAAGAAAAAATACTTCCTATACGTAAAAAGGTATATTGGGTCATGAAATCTCATGAGCTTGGGATTTATTTACCCAGTTTTAATAGTTCGGTGAAGCTGTCATGGCCATATGAGTTCAAAAGCATATTAAATCCGTTCGAAAAAGACTTAAACCATACACAGTCATTGCATTCTTATGAAAGTTAGTGGCACGTTATAGTAGCGATACTATCTCTAACATCAAAGTTGAGACATTAAGAATGCGCAGAATAATGGGCACTTACGCAAAACACACGCAATAAAGGGAGGGTTGGCCAATGTTTCCACACCCTCGTTGTGTTTGCTCTACGTTCCAACAGGTCAGGGCTCGAGAATGTCCTCAAACAACATAAAAGCCAGGTTAATCCAATGCGTTTAGTTCAGCCTAATCACTCCGAAAATAACGCATTATTCATTATTAGCTATTTCCGATGTCGATGCTTCAGGAATGTTTTGGAATTCGATGTTAAACAAGCTAGTTTTGAATCCGTCCAATAAATCTGTCCTTTAAATCAAAATCGTTTACTAAACTGATTAGGGTTGCTCAGCCTTGAAAGAACTGCGTAGTGTTTACGTGAAATACGCCAAACAAACCCACCCCATGTAAATATTATTATGGAACTGATGGCATTCTCCATTGTTACAGGTTTGTGATCAACCTACTGGCGACGAATCTGTTGACGACCTCCTTGCTTGCGCCCGCTTTGTTTGGCGAGCACTCTGCAGCGTGCACGCAGCCCTGGATTGAAGCTGGCGATGCGGCGGCTTCAGCGTGCGGTCTGGCTACGTTGCTGGCGGTCATGCTGATCTCCCTCGATCAGCATCACGCGGTCACCGACCCGCTGCGCTGCCACATGCGTCTGCTCCAGCGCCGCCCCGTCGTGCTGTGTGCTGGCACCTGGGTCGCCGCCGGCGCCGCTGCTGCCATCCGCGCCACCGTCGCCGTCGTCCGCCAGTTCTATCCACTCGAGCCCGTGCTCCAGGGAATCGAGCTGGCTTACTACATAGGCTTTTTGATCCTCGGAGTGATCGCACCGACTACCATAGTCTGCATCATGTACGCCAGGATCTACCGAGCAGCCAGATCGTCTGGACTGAGAGCGCGCGCGCACGGAGCGAGCGCATTGCAGTTACACGAGCCTCCTCACTTGCCCGACCTGATCGAGGAGGGCGAGGGCCTGACGCTACGAATCGACGGAACGGAGAACGATCGCAAGTTCGGACCCTTTCTCCTCCCCCCGGAGCGACCGATGCGTTGCCCTTCCGTCGCTAGTCTACGTAACTCAAAGAAAGAAGGGAAATCTAACGAGGATCTCAGAAAAGGTCTGCCAGCGGTGAGCTCCGCACCTTCCTTGGCGGCGCCGCTACTCGCCGTGCAGAGACCGTCACCTCAACCGTCGCAAAACGGCTCGAGGATTACGTCGATACGATGCCGGATCTCGAACGCTTCGCTGTTCAGATACAGAGAGGAATCTCGCGCCGCGCGCGTCGGCTTGCTGACTGGTGCTTTGGTGATGTTGCACCTGCCTCATGCAGTGTCATCGGTGCTCTCCGCCGCAGTGCCAGGGCTGGCCGCCGACGCGCGGACGCCGTCGATCGCGTTGCTGCTTTTAGCGTCAGCAGCGTCGCCGTTTCTGTTCGCGCTGCGGTCGCGGCGCGTGCAAAGAGAGGCGCGACGCCTGCTGCTGCCGGAGAAGAGTGCGTGGGAGAGATCGACCGCTGCGGCGGCGGCGGCGGACGGACAGCGTGCCCGCGCTGCGCTAGAGCTGCTGCGGACGCTGACGCCGGAGAACCCCGCGTCGGGAAACGGTAGCTCGGGGGCGGCGTGCCGCGGGTCCTTCAGCTCCGGGGGCAGCACCCAGCTGTCCTCCGCCTCGGACGAGTGACCGCCGCCCCCCCGCGCAGCCCCCTCGGGGCTTGCGCCGCGGGTTCGCTTCCCGCGTCCCACCGCTCTACTCATCTGTGATACTAGACTAAGCCGCAACGCGCTCGGCGCGACCGTTAGACTGATTTAGTATTAAGTTAATTTATTGTCCGTTGTACCTTTTCCGCTAAGCGGGATACTTACCTGATATGTGTATTAATATGATAAAACAAAAGTTATTAAATTCGTATCGAAGTGATGAAATTGTTGTTTTCATTAATCTCTAGTAGATACTCTTCCATAGAAAAAGACGGATACGAAGTAAAATAAGAGGTAAACCTTGCTGAAACTATATTGAATCTGATAACTAGACTAGGTTGTAATAACTAGGCAGGAGCTGTAGGTAGTTAGGAAGGTAAATATTAATTTATCAGCAAAATGATGTCATCAAAACGGTTACTATGCTAACTACATACAGAGGCTTTTGTACCTTTGCAACGGATAAGTATGAATGAAAATATCAATTATGCAAGTCAATATAAGGTTACATATAGGTGAAATTATTATACGAGGGAAGGTAGGGTGTAGGGACTGGGCCGACCTATTCAACAAAACCTTCCTAGTACTTAATCATTTCGAATTCGAATAGTAATAGCCATTGTCGCCAAAATCTCCAAAACTAGACTAAAGAAACTGAACCTGGGGCAATGCTGAACGTTGCTGACCAGGACGCTTCGAAGGCAACTCAAGAAATCTTAACTAAACATAGGTAGGTAACGTGTTCTTGAGTGGAGACCGCGACCCGGCAAATGAAGTGTATGACGCCCTCCAGCCAGGTGGGATGACGACTTGCGAAAGACTGCAGGCAGATGCTGAACGCGGCAAGCTTAAGACAGGGCGCTATGGCGCTCATTAGGTGAGGCCTATGTCCAGCAGTGGACTATTATAGCTTGATGATGATGACATAAACAGGCATCTAGCAGTGATGCACCAGTGGGCACTGGCCTACAAGTCTTGCTGGTAAACCACATAATTGCAGCCTCAAATTATGAAGGCTACGAAAATCGAGGTTAATAGGCTGTAGGCACTTTGCTCTATAACGCACAATTACCTTACGATAAGAGATCGGTAGAGTAGTGTATACATGTTGCATTTATTCTAAATATTATTGCAACAATGAGAACAAACTTCAGAAAATATAGAGACCATCGAATTCGATTTTTCCAGGCAGTTTATCACAGACGTATGTCCAACACCAGATTGATTACGTTGCCCATGTTGCACGGAATGGAACCTTTATTAAATAAAGGTAACAACAAATTATGAAGGCAACATGGGCAATTAAGCATACATTTTATGCTTAATTAGAAAAATACAAGAAATAAGGATCATCAAATTCTATCTAAAATTCTAAACAAGCAAGGATAGATAAATGATTTGGTGAGATCGCGGAAACTTATTGGGCGTGTAGCGCAATAGTAATATTGTGGCGATCTATGGGAAGTGCTGAAGTGGCAGTGGGCCGGCCATATCTCGCGAAGAACCGACGGCCGATGGGGCAAACGTGTTCTTGAGTGGAGACCACGACTCGGTAAACGTAGTGTAGGACGCCCTCCGACCAGGTGGGATGACGACCTGCGAAAGACTGCAGGTAGATGCTGGATGCGGCAAGCTGAAGACAGGGCGCTATGGCGCTCATTGGGGAAGGCCTATGCCCAGCAGTGGACTGCTATAGGCTGATGATGATGATGGGAAGCCCCAGCGGCCGTCGGTTCTTCGCGAGATATGGCCGGCCCACTGCTACTTCAGCTTGCTAATTCTTTGAGCTATGTCGATAACCTTGGTTCTCTGTCAGATGTATTCGTTACGAATCCTATCCTTCAGAGAAGCTCCGAGCATAGCTCTTTCCATAGCTCGCTGAGCGACTTTGAACTGGTGGACCAGCCCTATCGTGAGTGTCCACGTCTCAGCTCCGTAGGTCATAACGGGTAGGACGCAATGCTTGAAAACTTTCGTTTTCAAGCATTGCGGTATGGTAGGGATATACATATAGTATTATATTATGAAGTACTATAGTTTAAAGTAGGTAACAACTATATCGTAGAGGAAAGTGATTACAAGTGTATGAGCAGTGGAATTCTACAAAATCCCCTAAAGTCTCTAATAGACAACTGATGATGATAGATTTATGAATGAAATGGAGATTACTAATCCTTGCATTGTAGTTCAAAGCCAGGCCACAAACAAAACAATAAATTAGCATTCTCAGAATTGTATAATCGGTAGTTAAAACATCAAACACTATTGTCTTATAAATATCATGCGACTAGGTTCAGCCGTCGGGCTCATTCGACATCTTGTACAAGAATACAAAAAAATATACAAAATTGTTTAATTTGCAGATTAGATTTAGATAAGACCGCTTTTTATGCTGTGAATTGCTGTGAATGTATGAATGCTGTGCTGTGAATTATATGAAGTGCAATGAAAGCATGCTGTGAATTATATGAAGACGTACATAATCAATACATATTGACGACCTCTGTGGCGCGGTGGGCGAAGGCCCGCCAGCGACGCAGGAGGTCGCGGGTTCGATTCCCGCCTCCGAACAATTGTACGATCTGCAGATATTTGTTCCGGGTGTTCTGGTTGTTTTCTATGTATAATAAAAAATATCTATCTATGTAATATATTGTATTATGTATATCAGTTATCTAGTACCCATAGCCCAAGCTCTGCTTAGCTTGGGGCTAGATAATGCTAATGTGTGAATTGTCCAGCATTATTTATTAATTTATATATAACATCATATAATCTCATTTACTGAATCGGCATATTTACGCACTTACCATACCAACCAGTGCGACGCTGAACGCGTCCGCGCTGACCGTGGGTACGGTACCCCGCTCTCTCTCTAGTTCTCTCCTACCTACAACACTACATACAAGGTGTATGTAAAGTGTTTTGTATTGATTAATAATAATAATATTTTTTTAATAATTAGATTAGAGGTACTGATATATGCAACAAAAGTAAATATTTATCGTTTTGTTAATTTTTACTAATGTGAATTAGGAAATAGTTTAGAAATGGATTATTTTATTATTCGCTATATTTGATTTGAAATTGATAAGTAAAAAAAAAAAACAAAAAAAAAACACTTGTTTTAAACATTTTGAACTGTTTGTTTGATAAAATATAAAAAAAACAGTTTTTTTTCCAACCCTGAGTAAGAGTATATAACACGTTGCATTTCTTGTAATAAACAAATTTAACATTTTCCCCAGAAAATATATATATAATAATATATAAATAATGCTGGACAATTCACACAGCATTATCTAGCCCCATGGTAAGCAGAGCTTGTGTTATGGGTACTAGATAACTGATATACATAATACAATACATTACATAGATAGATATATTTTTTTATTATACATAGAAAACGACCAGAACACCCGGAACAAATATCTGCAGTTCGTACACACAATTGTTCCGAGACGGGAATCGAACCCGCAACCTCCTGCGTCGCAGGTGGACCTTCGCCCACCGCGCCACATCGGTCGTCTTAAAATGTTTTTTAACTTCAGTTCTAACAAGAAAAGTAACAGGCCGTGTTGCATATAGTTAGCCCGGGGCCATGTCAGTCAATTCTAATAGAAACAAGCATGCTAAACGTGCTGGACAGGTCACACACAAGCAAGCATTTCAATCCAATGTCTCGATTCGATCGTCAGTCACTGGTGACTGACACGGCCTGATCAAGTACCATGGCTGTCAGGCACCGGTGACTGACATGGCAGCTAACGTGTTAAAAAGTGATCAGTGATTTTAACTAACTAAAGCACTCATTTACTTAGGGCCGATTTTTCAATCGTCAGTTAAGTCGTCTAATAGCTATCTAGCGTATAAAATTATCTGTCTGTTTATCGGGCGAATAAATATTTAAAATTTTTCAATCGTCTATTATCTGGAGAATAACTATCAGTGGTTTACCCTAGCCAACTTCACACTATCTGTGTGCAAGCAAGAAGCACAGATACTGTATTCAACGTGTTAGAGAAGAATAGCAACAAAACTGTATTTGACATTTGACGTTGATTGCAATACAAAACATAACCTGTAAGCACCATAAAGGAGTTTGTGGTCCAGCTGGCGCGCAGAATGTACGATCGTGCGGACAACTCTCGCCACGTACACCTCAACGGACTCGCTCCTCAGCACACGAGACCTCCGGATGCAAAAACTCCGTGGCGACCTCTGCCCCGGGAACTCCTAGAGACGCCCGAAGCCATCACCCAGGATGATCAGAACAGCCAACAGGCTAATGAACAGCTCTTGAGAAGCCTGCAAGGCTCTCATAGCGATAGCACATGACTTGAGGAAAGCTTTCCTCGACGTAGAAACCGGAAGAAAGAACTTTAGTTCGATTCCTGCCCGCATTCAACAACGTAGACAACGTTGAGTCGAATGTTGATGACCACCTGACTGACATAACCTGTTGTCACTTGCTTGTTTTGTTTACAGTTCAGTCAATTCAAACCGTGTTATTTTTCATTCTAACAATATCAATACCCCATTTGTGTTCTTATTATTATATAACTAAATTTACCAACTACATAATGTACATTGTTCACCTCCATAAAAATATTTTCGATTGAGATTTTCAAATACTTTATAGTACTAAAGTCATTTAAAACGGGATATTTACCATGATTTGAGTTTTGAGTTATCCAATATTTCGGCACAGTTGCATGCGCCATGATCACGGAGTAACTGAAGGCACTGCGAGTTTTTATGGGCAGACATACCGATCTACCCTCATTTTTTGTCTTTTGCTTCGAACGTTGCCACTACCACCGGTTGTGAGTGTTGTGTGTCGTGATCGAGCTGCGTTCGATAATAGTGAAACCGGTCATGGTAAATATCCCGTTTTAAATGACTTTAGTATTAATAACCATGATAGTTTCAAAAGTTTTACTTTATAGTATTCATTCATTTAATACAACGGGTATTTATCGCGTTTATTTACCTATTTTTCCCGACGTTTCAACAGGTTTACACACTGTCGTGGTCACGGGATGACTGGAGTACTGGAGTTACGTCGGGAAAAATAGGTAAATAAACGCGATAAATACCCGTTGTATTAATACTTATAAATATGTGTTCAGATCGCGTAAGTTTAAAAGTATTCATTCATTTAAATTTAAGTTCTGATTTATGTATGACTCAAGTTATGGGTTACAGATTCTTCCTGTGCGTCATCGCATGGTCAAAACTTATCACAGTAGAGGTGGACAAAATGCTTGTCTCATTTCCATGTATTGATAACAAACAACCGAACTTTTATGTCTTTGTTCCAATAGTGTTGATGAGTTGTCAAGTCGAAGATTTACAAAAGACAAAGGGCCGTAAATCTAGGCACACAATTAGGTAATTTGGATGGTTGATAAAGTAATAATGATTAATAGGAAATACCAAGTATTTCTGGCTTTGACGCAATAATGAACTGATAAAAAATTACAGTGATAAGCATAATTAATGATTTAGCCATTATCAACCTCATGTTCGCAACAGTCAGCAGTTGTTATTTATATAACTAGTTGTTATTTGTTTATATCTACCTAATTGTATTTTTTTAGGTTTAAACCTGATGCCCCTTTGCCCAGCAGTTGGACAAAGGCAATGGCAGGCAAAAAAAAAAAACGTTGTAATTTGGTTCGGTTTTGGGTGTTACGCCAGTCTACATTTTTAACTATGTACTTATATCCCAACTTTTTCCGCGGGCGTAGATAAAAGTTATAATAATGCTGGACAATTAACACAGAATTATCTAGCCCCATGGTAAGCAGAGCTTGTGTTATGGGTACTAGATAACTGATATACATAATACATTCTAAAGATAGATATTTTTTATTATACACAGTAAACAACCAGAACACCCGGAACAAATATCTGCAGATCGTACACACAATAGTTCCGATGCGGGAATCGAACCCGCAACCTCCTGCGTCGCAGGCGGACCTTCGCCCACCGCGCCACATCGGTCGTCAAGATAGTAAGAGGAGACTCAAGTTTATTGGTAAATCACAACTTTACATAATAAATATATGATAATACAATGATCACTTATAATGACGTCAGAAAATATATAAACATTATTTTATTACTTAAAAAAATTAAAAAGGTAAAATGCTGCTAAGGTAATGCGAATTAGGTAAATATTAGGTTATGGAAAGATAGAGTGCTTTTATACGGTAGGTAATCATACATGGCTTCTTCTTCTTTAGATCGCTTACTGTAGATTCTCTTTGTATTCGCTTCCGTGCCGAAGGCCTAATTTACGGAACGCAGGGTATAGCGCGTTGCGTTGGGCGGTACTGTATTCAAACATTATGGCGTTGTAGAGTGCATTTATGGAAATACGATTTAACGCGCGTTTATTTGAAATGCAGCGATATTTAACGCGGAACCCGCAGATGGCATCGACGCATCTCACGCGGCGTTAATTATGGCGGGCGGCAACCGCAGCGTCACATTATTCCTTCCACCATTACAATGGTATCGTCTTATAATGACAGATTTGACATTTTACCTTTGATAAAAAAACTACAGATGGAGGAACGCGTGTCAGTGTTAAGGCTAAAACCATTCTATTAAATAAATAAATTAAATAATGCTGGACAATTCACACAGCATTATCTAGCCCAATGGTAAGCAGAGCTTGTGTTATGGGTACTAGATAACTCATTAACATAATACAATATATTACATAGATAGATATTTTTTATTATACATAGAAAACGACCAGAACACCCGGAACAATTATCTGCAGATCGTACACACAATTGTTCCGAGGCGGGAATCGAACCCGCGACCTCCTGCGTCGCAGGCGGACCTTCGCCCACCGCGCCACATCGGTCGTAAAATTCTATTAATGTATCCGTGCAAATAGCCCCACATGCACTATTTACCTCTAACTCAGAGTTTCTTTCATCTATGGACGATTCTACGACGACACTATTGTTATAGTAAAGAAGAAGCCCTGGGTAAATGACGAGATTCATAATCTAGTTGCAGCAAAGAAGCTACTGTGGGACAAATACAGATCAATCCACTTGATCTGTATATGTCCCACAGTAGCTTCTTTCAAATTTAACCTTAAATTTCATGAAGTCAACAACCAATGTGTAGCATCTTCAAGAAGACAAAGAAGTCTGTATGAAACAAAAATACTCAGCTATGGGGACAAAGTTATTCGTTTGTAGAATTCGGCCCCAGCTAGTCGCGGCATCGCTTCCTCAATCTGCTCCGACGCCGAACTGTTGGGAGCCGCTGAATCTTGGCCCACAACTCACAAGTCTTGTAATAGATTTAATATTATAATAATATTTGCTTGAAACCCGATAGCCGCTATTGTGTACTTTCAAATTAGATCTCTTATAAAGACAAACAGTAGTTACAATACTTTGGAACAATGCGCATTGTCTGCTTGAGCACTATCGTTAATGACTCTAGATTTGATATCGAATTGAGGTAACCCTACCTGGTGTAACTGCTCTACACCGTAAAATAAAACTCGTAGTCAGCTCGTATTTTTTAGAATTGAAAAAATGTGTATTTTCTAAAGACTTTTCGTGACAGACTAATTTTAAATATTTATAGCAAACGAAAACCATAAATTCTGATGGCCAGCAGCATTCCAAGTAGGCCGTCGTCTACCACTTGGGTTCACAAGCAGACTTTGAGCCAGATATATCTAAATGAAATCAAAAATCAGTCTCAGTCCATACATAGGGCACTATGTAGAACGGATACTTATTAGAACACGAAAAATCAAAATATTAAGTGCTTTAGTAAGAGCAGAAGATTTTGCATTCGAACTACATAACAGGTTTCAAATCAGTATAAAGTAAGTATTGAATCATCAAAACATCAACGCGAGTGCAGTGCATTGTCACTCTGGCCGTGTTAAGTCAAATCATGATTATATTTTGGTAATAATCATGATAAGAACAATGCTTTATCATGCTTGCGGTTTATTTTACTAGACCGGTTTATATAATCGAATATTAGGCAATTATATATACTATACTTAATGAATATGAATTGCCATTGTGAATCCATTAATTTACTGGAATTAGGGCCTGCTAATTTATATTATAGATATATATATATAGAACATATTTTTTTGCACAGTTAGTATATAAGAATATTAGAATACTACTAGAAACTACTTCAATAAAACCTACAAATTAAGTTTCGATTGGCGGTCTTATCGCTCAAGAGCGAAAATCGTGAGACCTGGGAAAGACTGCGGGCAGATGCTGGATGCGGCTAGCTGAAGCTATGGTACTCATTAGGGAGGCCTATGTCCAGCTGTGGACTAACATAGGCTGATGATGATGATGTATTATGGGTTCAGATAAATTTATTTTCTTTAGTAGTATTTGATTAGTAACAATTTTACTTGGAACCTGTCGTAATACCTGTAGGAATGGAAAAAAACGAAAGACAACACAAAACAACTACAGATACTACCTTACTTAATAAGCCAATAAGTTATTACTTAGAATACATAATATTATGCAAGTACCTATCTATTTGCGTAATGTAGTAGTAATTATGTACCTAATCTGTGGCAGTGGTTAGGTGACCTATCCAATCCTTGACCGTGGAAAATTCTAGAATAGCCTCACTTTGAAAATAAAGAATGCTGTACAATCCACACAGTATCTAGCCCCAAGCTAAGCAGAGCTTGTGTTATGGGTACTAGATGACTGATATATATAATACAATACATTACGTCTATCTATCTATGTATCTAATCATCCGGTAACACTGCTGAGTAGCAGCAGAGTAGCAGTGTTACCAGGGGTGGCGAGATAAGGAAGAGGCCTATACTCATAGGCCTCTTCCTTATCTCGCCACCCCTGGCGGTCTTTTTGTCAACCCATTTTATAGCATTAACGAGTTTTTAACGTGCTCATTTGTCAATTTGTGATAAGTTATTATTGTATATACTTATATTATTGTAATTTAGGATTTAATTTAATTTAAGAGTATTCATTGTACTGTAGTCTTAATTGACATGCCAATATTAGTGATAATGTTATGGTGAATAAATTGAATTTACTGAATTTACTTGTAATTCTTTATTGTACACTAAAAACTTACAAAATAACTTAACTAAAAAAAGATATGTACATAGGCGAGCTTAACCCTAACAAAGAGTTTTCTTACAGCAAAACCTTAGGTTTAAAGGAGAAGCGATAGAACAGACAGAGGAAGTGTACAAAGAAACAAATTAGACGAATAGTATAATACATCATGGTAGTATAATATATTATTTCTTGTGCCAGTCGGCTACATTACATAGATAGATATTTTTTATTTACATAGAAAATGACCAGAACACCCGGAACTAATATCTGCAGATCGTAAAAATATGTGTACCGAGGCGGGAATCGAACTCGCAACCCTCACAGGCGGACCTTCAACCACCGCGCCACATCGGTCGTCCGTCGAAAATAATACTAAATTCCTATATAATAATAATACTAAGCCTGCCTAGCTTGAGGCGCGTGCGGCTAGAAGCTGCATTATGGGCAGAGTCAAGGGCAATGAAAGTGTCAACATCTGTATGAATCACTACATAGTATAATATAAAGTCGCTTCCCGCTTTCTGTCTTTCCCTATGTATGCTTAGATAAAAACTACGCAACGGGTTTTTGTGCGGTATTTTAATAAATACAGTGATTCAAGAGGAAGGCTTAGAAACCATTTAAGACATAGATTTCCACGCGGGCGAAGCCGCGGGGCGCAGCTAGTCTGTCAATAATTTTATGTCAAGCTTAATTCGACGAGAAAGAACTGTATGAAGATATTTGATTATTTATTACTTAATTCGACCGATGGACGACCTCTATGGCGCGGTGGGATAAAGTCCGTCTGCGACGCAGGAGGTCGCAGGTTCCATTTCCGCCTCGGGACAATTGTGTGTACGATCGGCAGATATTTGTTCCGTGTGTTCTGGTCGTTATCTATGTATGTATGTTTAATAAAAATATCTGTTAACCTGTAATGATGTTACTATATCAATAAAAAAAAACTATTTATAATGTACTTTATGTATTAAGTCTATCAGTCATCTAGTACCCATAACACAAGCTCTGCTTAGCTTGGGGCTAGATAATGCTGTGTGGATTAAATGATGATATTTTATACTTCATTGCTTACCTTGTATCTCTATTCGACTTGTTACTTGGTGATATAAATAAAGACTAGTATTGTATTGTCGATGTGGGAGTTAAGACCGCCACACTGAAATGGAAGTGGGCGGGGCACATTCGCCGAATGCACCCCGAGAGGTGGGCTAATGCTGCAACACCCTGGGTCCCGGAAGGAAGCCGCGGGCGAGGTCGGCCAAGAAAGCGCTGGCGAGACGACCTTAACGCCTTCCTCGGAGATTGGTGGGAGATCGCACGTGACCGCACTGAGTGGAAAGATTTGGGGGAGGCCTTTGCCCAGCAGTGGGACGAAACAGGCTAAATAAAAAAAAAAAAAAAAAAATTTTGTATTGTATTGATGGAGTGTGGATTGCCTTGAATAAAAAAAAATCGTCTATAGAATAGATAGTCAGTTATAGTTATCTAGAGTCAAGCATATGAAGTTGATTTATTATATGTTTCGTTTATTAAGGGGCCTCCGGAGGAACGAATTCTTCATACAAACGTAATACCAAAATTATTTCTAATTCAAGTATATTTCCACTATAATATTGCATTATTTGTGTTAAAATAGTATTTATCTAGGTTCCCAAAAAGTTTTTTTTCGAAATACTTACCTAAAATTCAATGAAAGCCAATCTTATTTTGCACATTTTTATGCGAAAATGGACAAGTTTTCTTGCTATTTGTTTCGTATTAAAAACATCAATATCTTACGTTTTATTTATTAAGGAACATAGCTTATATTGTCTAGTTACAGAATAACAATACTTTGTGAAGAATACAAAAAGTTCTCAGTCATAATTTTTGGTATTACGGAACAAACCAAATTTTTAATGGCTAATATTGCTATCGCGCACGCATGTGGCGCGGCGCAAGGTTTAACAGGGAAACAGGGACAGCGATATTCGGAGCGATTTTTGCAAGCGAGGGTCGCCGGACCATTAAGGTACAGAAATATAGTTTTGTATAAACCAGTCAAGATGCCACTAAAAGAAACATTATATTAAAAAAAAAACACAACAACGTTACAGACGCTAATTCAGAAAACTAATAAAACAACAAATCAAAATAGACAAATCATGCATTAATTATACAAATAGTATACATATACATTATACATACATATTATATAAAGCAAAGCATATAAACATAAGAGAAAAACTTGTTTTTAAATCATGGTAAATATTCCGTTATTAATATGACTTTAGCGTTGTTTTTTTTTAAGTTATTCTTAGAGAGCAAAAATATGTCACATTCAGAAAACTGTCCGTTGTGCAACCTACTTACTCTAGGACATTTGTTCAGGGTGTTCTGGTCGTTTTCTATGTACCTATAATAAAAAATATCTCTCTATGTATTGCGTATATCAGTTATCTAGTAGGTACCCATAGCACAAGCTCTGCTTAGCTTGGGGCTAGATAATGCTGTGCGTATTGTCCAGGATTATTTATTTATTTATTAATCATGAATTTAGTTATACTCACTTTAATTGTAATTGTTCCCGGACATTTACATTTCTTATAAGCTGAACATCGCCATATAGATGAACCATTTTTAAACTCTCATAGCTATATTGGTAATCACGATTCAGAACTACCGTGCCGCCTTTATGCTGTCTGAAGATCAATTTATTTTCGTTTTCGTCCATTATGAAAAAAATATTTTTTATTTTTGCACAATTATTTAGGACTATTAGAATTTGAGTTGTAATAAAATACAATAGCATTGCGTAACATGACATTATAATTTTCTACTCATCTACTCATCTCAAGTGCCAGTACCTTCCTTGTTCCAAGTAGTTTAAGGTTGCAGTTATGATAAAAATATAATAGCTCTTATAGATGGCCCACTCGCACGGTCAATCCGTTTGTTCTCACCAGTTCGATTGATTAGTTCGATCGACGAACTTATGAGATTTCTTACAAACGACCCACTCGTGCCACGGGAAATCATATTTCCCGTGAAACTACTGGCTACAGTGTAGTGTCACTGGAAATGAACTTTTACCCGTAGTGTCCTGTAGTGTCACTACCAGTAGTGTCACGGGAAAGTAAAATTTCTCTTGACTCTACTAGTAGTGCCAAGCGGTAGTGCCTAAGAAAAGAAAGGGAATAAATGAATTGCCTGCATAATTAGTTTTAGGACTATTTAACATAGATTATTTGTTTTACGAGCATTCATACGCGGACATTTTATGCCAAATTGACTAATTAAATACGGTGAGTCGTTGATATCTATATGCCATAGAATTAAGTGACAGATCGCTATGTAGAGAGATGAAAGGTACATAGTAGTTACTATAAATATAATAATGGTATTTAATAAACATGTTGACGAGACTCGTGATTGTCATGGAGTTAAACATGTTTATGTGGAAAACTACGAAACATTACATACCTACTTTAGTTAGATTATTTATTAGATATTTTCTTGGGCCTCATCATCATCATCTTCACCCTATGATAGTCCACTGCTGGACATAGGCCTCCCCCAATGAGAGCCATAGCGCCCTGTCTGCAGCTTGACGCATCTACCTGCATTCCAGTATCTACCTGCAGTCTTTCGCAGGTCGTCATCCCACCTGGTCGGAGGGCGTCTAAGTGTAGGATGCCCACCGGTCAGGTGGGATGTCGACCTGCGAAAGACTGCAGGTAGATACTGGAATGCAGGTAGATGCGTCAAGCTGCAGACAGGGCGCTATGGCTCTCATTGGGGGAGGCCTATGTCCAGCAGTGGACTATCATAGGCTGATGATGATGGGCAAAATTGATCCCATTGGATCTTGTCTCACCATTGGTCACAGTTATTTTTCTCGAGCATCCTGTGGCTTACCTCCTCGGTCTGTCCGGTCTACCATCCCATTGGATTTTGATAGTAAGGGAACGTAGTGTAGTACACTATAGTACGCTACGTTTACCGAGTCTTGGTCTCAACTCTAGAACACGTTTTCCGCAGCGATTGTTGTGTTCATTTCTGCCCATTTGGCACTAAAATTCGAAAAAAAATCGAAAAATGCGCCAAAACTCAGACAAAGGCAATGTATGTCAGAGACGGGAGGTTGACCTCGATGTTTTAAATTAATTATCGCAAATGTGCCAATTAATCGAACAATTGGGTCTCGCCGACGTTTATTAAGACGAAGTAATTTATGTTTAGCTAGGTATTTTTATGTCTCGTGGCCTAAAATAAGGCCAGACTTTAATTAGCTAGACTAACAGAATTTCATGGAACCATTACGAATTTTGCGTTTGGGAAACTACGTCAAGTCTTCTCGTCATCCATACCGCAATGCTTGAAAACGAAAGTTTTCAACCAGTGCGTCCTACCCGTTATGACCTACGGAGCTGAGACGTGGACACTCACGATAGGGCTGGTCCACCAGTTCAAAGTCGCTCAGCGAGCTATGGAAACTGAACTATGGAACTATGGCCCTACGGCCAGGTGGGATGCGAAAGACTGCAGGTAGATGCTGGATGCGGTAAGCTGAAGACAGGACGCTATGGCGCTCATTGGGGGAGGCCTATGTCCAGCAGTGGACTGCTATAGGCTGATGATGATGATGATGATGATGAGTAGAAGTACCGAATGGATCAAGTTACTACCTTTGTAAAATTGTCTTCTGCTAATGGAACTATGAAATATACTACTAATTTTATAAACGCGAAAGTTTGTAAGTATGGATGGATGTTTGTTACTCTTTCACGTAAAAACTACTGAATGGATTTTAATGAAACTTTACAATAATATAGCTTATACATCAGAATAACACATAGGCTACAATTAATAAAGATATATTGTATATTATCCAAAATATCTATCACCACGCGGGTGAAACCGCGGGGGCGCAGCTAGTATTAGATATACTAAAGTCATTTAAAACGGGATATTTACCATGATTTGATTTTTGAGTTATCCAATATTTCGGCACAGTTGCATGCGCCATGATCACGGAGTAACTGAAGGCACTGCGAGTTTTTATGGGCAGACATACCGATCTACCCTCATTTTTTGTCTTTTGCTTCGAACGTTGCCACTACCACCGGTTGTGAGTGTTGTGTGTCGTGATCGAGCTGCGTTCGATAATAGTGAAACCGGTCATGGTAAATATCCTGTTTTAAATGACTTTAGTATTAATAACCATGATAGTTTCAAAAGTAATAGATATTTCCAAGTGTCCCAATAACTATTTTAAGCAACATGTTTACATTTTCATAAATATTTCAATATCTAAATACAGTTATCGGCGGGGGCACGACTAACTACGTCACGCCATTCATGATGATATCATGAGGCTACTAGTAAATACTATCAGCGGTATTTACTTTATAGTGATAACAAGTGATAATGGGTGTTATACACGCATTCGCACTGTGACGTGAAAAACAATTAAACTCGATGTTTGACGATTCTGAATTCAGATGTATTTATGATTGAATTGATGAATTTAGATGTATTTATGATTGAATACTATAATGATTTATTAAAACAAACCCTGAAACACGTGTCCGTTTGTTCTTGACAACTCAAGTTTGCCATAATTTCAGTACTAGGGCAGCATAAGCGTGAAGGGTATATTCTAAGTGGTCAGCGGAGGAGGAGTGTATTGTATGGGAAGCAGGTGCTCGTTGAAGTCTTTTGTATGCTACGCGGGTCCGGCGTAGCATCGTAGCTTGATCTGCGAAGCGTCTACGAATGTCTACGATAAACGGTACCTAAGGTTGATTGTTTCGTGTTAATTATATTTTTTTCTTTTGTGGTTTTTATAAAAAATTATTGACATTAAATTACTTATTCGTAGGTTACTTGTAGTACTCCTAAAAATTATAATAACAGAAAATATATTGTAACTATCAAGATCCTCGTAACAATCTTCGTGGAGGAGAAAGGAAGAGGTGATGGAAGGTAAAAATTTACACAGCATCATCTTCCCACATACTAAGCCTAGCTTGTGTTGTGGGTACTAGATCACTGATATACTTAATACAATACATATCATAGATAGATTTTTTATATTATACATATATAGAAAAATTCCAGAACACCTGAAGCAAATTTTTATATATCAAAATACAATTTACAGATAGATATTATTTTGACGACCGATGTGGCGCGGTGGGCGAAGGTTCCCCTGCGACGCAGGAGGTTGCGGGTTCGATTCCCGCCTCGGAACAATTGTGTGTACGATCTGCAGATATTTGTTCCGGGTGTTCTGGTCGTTTTCTATGTATAATAAAAATATAGTATATATCTATACGTATGTAATGTATTGTATTATGTATATCAGTTATCTAGTACCCATAACACAAGCTCTGCTTACCATGGGGCTAGATAATGCTGTGTGAATTGTCCAGTATTATTATTTATTTATTATTGTTTTTTTTATATATTTGTTCACAGCCCTTAATAAATACAAACATGTTAAATATCAAAACTTACGGCCAAAAATTATTTTACTTATAATTATTCATAGAAAACACTCAGACTTAGAACAAATACCTGCAGATCGTACAAACATTTGTTCCAGGACGGGAATCGAACTTGCAAGCACCTGCGTTACAGGCAGACCTTCACCCGCTACGCCACTGAAGCCAGGCTGAAATAATGATCGGAATAGTCGTTCGTAATAATGACAATAACAAAGCGAAACGATCCGAAGAAGCGGCTCACCACAACACTGTGGTGTCCATTTCAGAACACGAGTTGATTCTTATATAACTGGAATCGACGGCCTTTGTGCCGAAGTAGTTAATAAGTCTAGAAAATAAAACTTTTGAAACTATCAAAACAACTACACAAGACTACACAAGACAACTGGGAATAAGCGCATCTGTATGTATATACCTATGTATATTTCTTACCAGAGTAGACGACGTGTGTGATTTGGATACAAAGCAGACGATTTGAATAACTGACTATTTGAAAGTCTGACCATTTGAAAGTCTGACCTTATGAAAATAAAGGATGTTTATTTATATGTATACTAATAATATAATAATAAATAGTCTCCGGCCGCTTGAGCCCAGCTTCGCGGTCGGTGATCTACCGTTTTGATATAGTTTTTACTGTAGAATAGTTTTTTAATATTTTATTGTATTTTCTATAGTAAAAAATGTATTTGATACGAGAATTTAAAATAAATGAGTGTATAATAATAGTATAAAGAGGAAAGGTTTGATTTTTTATTTGTTTGTATTGAATTGGCTCCGAAACTACTGGACCGATTTGAAAAATTATTTCACCGTTGGGAAGCTACACTATCTCCGGTGAACATAGGCTATATTATATTTTCAAAAAGTTGGGGATCCTTACTAAAACTTAAATAATTTACATTATTGACGTTTTAGTAAGGGGGGTAAAATACTAATAATATTATATATACGAAATTTGGATGTTCGTTACTTCTTCACGCCAAAACTACTGAATGGATATTTTGCATAAACGTATCTTTAGGCTTGGAATCAAACGTAGGCTACTTTTTATTTCATAAAACAGTTCCCATGGGTTGGACATAACCGTTAAACGTTGCCAACAAATCGTGCAAAACCGCGGGCAGAAACTAGTGCTTCATGTCATCATCATCATCAGCCTATAGCAGACATAGGCCTCCCCCAATGAGCGCCATAGCGCCCTGTCTTCAGCTTACCGCATCCAGCATCTACCTGCAGTCTTTCGCAGGTCGTCATCCCACCTTATCGGAGGGCGTCCTACACTACGTTTACCGAGTCGTGGTCTCCACTCAAGAACACGTTTGCCCCAGCGGCCGTCGGTTCTTCGCGAGATATGGCCGGCCCACTCCCACAGGGCTTCATGTTTTACACTAATATTATGTAATGTGGAAGTTTGGATGATTATTTCTAGAAAACTTGTCTAGCCAGGACTAATATAGTCTGATGATGATGATGATGATTACTCCCAGTAGGAAACGTACCCGCAGGCATATGATTCACAGCCGGCTCTTACCCCGCTGTGCTAAGAAGGTCGACGATACATTATCCTTTGTCCAACATACCAGGATTTTGCCAAGGCTTTGATTTATCTAGAGGCCTACTCTGTAAAAATATAAAACGTTCTCGGAATCCAAAAGGCAAAGTTTTTGTGAAAACTGACTTATATAGTGTACCTACTTCAACGACTACACCGTACTATAATCTATAACTACATACTTTTATCAGCTTTTAAAAAAAAAAAAAAAAAAATCTTTTTATTTACAACTAAAAAAAATTAACTTACAGAACAATACACTGTTATTTTATTTACAGCGACTTATCTATAATATGACTTAAATTGCCATTGCTAAAAAGAATCAATAAATTAATTAATAAAAAAAAATCTGGACAATTCACACAGCATTATCTAGGCCCCATGGTAAGCAGAGCTTGTGTTATGGGTACTAGATAACTGATATACATAATACAATACATTACATAGATCGATTTTTTTTATACATAGAAAACGACCAGAACAAATATCTGCAGATCGTACACACAATTGTTCCGAGGCGGGAATCGAACCCGCAACCTCCTGCGTCGCAGGCGAAATATTATACTGTAGTCAAATGTATTGATTTGTTGTTACCTAGGCAAGCAGCTATGGCTTAATCAATACCAGCATAGACCCAAAAAACAAATTGGCTGCTATTTTATTATGATAAAGGTAAAACGTTGAGTGTAAGAAATATGAAATATTGAGCTCATACCCACTAAGTGTGTGGCTTTACACCTAATTACAATTTCAATATATTTGGGACCTTCCCGGCTTCCTAACTTTAAAAAAAATATAATATAACCTATGTCCACCGGGGATAGTGTAGCTTCCCAACGGTGAAATAATTTTTCAAATCGGTCCAGTAGCTTCCGAGCATATTCATTACCAACAAACAAACAAAAAATCAAACCTTTCCTCTTTATGATATTAGTATAGATGGGCTTTATTATTATTATTAACTCATTTATTCTCAGATTCATAATCCATAATAAAATAATGCACATACAAATTAAAAATGTCAAAAACAAAATCAAAATGTCAACAAATTAAAAATGTCACACAATAAAATAAATTAAAACTAGAATAATATAACATAGGGAAATTAAAAATAAACAATAAAATACAAATTGAAAACTTACTAACCTAACATTTAGAAGGATGTAGACCCCATTAATATCTTCATCCATTTGTTTTGGATGGGACAGTCTAGACGTGAAACAATCATTTTCAGGATGCCGTTGCTACTTTATGATGCTGTGATCCACAAAGCATCATATTCCAGCATTATTTAAAAACGTTTTGTAGAGTAGACACTCATTATGTCCATCGTTCATATAAGTCATAAGATTTCGAAACGATACGATCTGCATACAGTCATCAATCTTACTTCGGATTTATTATTTCCAATAAGTTATGTATTCCTGGTGTTTCTCAGACAAAGAAAGTTTTTATATATTGTTTTTGGTTCCTACAACAGCTGCTACTTTAGTAAGTAAAGTATATTTTATTGCATGAAATACATAAGGGTGTTTTAGGTATAAATGTTACCCCTATTTCGGCGCAGGGTCATGGAGGTAGTCTTATTTTAGTCTTAATATCACCTATTTGTTTTACTTACCCCCCTGATAAACTTCATTGTTTGTTTATTCTATGCCTGTATTTTGTACCTGTGTCTAAATAAAAGTTTTTTCTATTCTATTCTAAATGTGATTCAATGTATTTCTACCGTTAAGTGCAATGTCTGATGTACAATGTCGTATTGATTTTGATAGATGAAATTAAATTACATATCAGAGATATAATTAAAATTTAAAAATGTATAAGTAGGTAAGATAATAAAAATTAACCGCAACCTCCTTATTTTTTTACACTTTTTACACGTATTGTATTTGTAACTCCCGCGTCGCAGGCGGACTTTCGCCCACCGCGCCACAGAGGTCGTCAGTGCTGGTAGTTAATTTTTTTCTATTCTTTGGTTGTTAACTTTCATAGTTAATAACAATCTTAAGAACAAAATACCTTATATTATTGAAAATTACTTAGAAATACTATAATAATAAGTAGGTATAATAATGAATAACGGACAATTCACATAGCATTAACACAGCCCCAAGCTAAGCTATACTGTATTCTTAGCGAGGAAGTGAAGAAGAGTA
The DNA here is from genome assembly GCA_943735965.1 of Eupithecia abbreviata. Lineage (NCBI taxonomy): Eukaryota > Metazoa > Arthropoda > Insecta > Lepidoptera > Geometridae > Eupithecia > Eupithecia abbreviata. Next base: position 2,793,480 of record OX030995.1, read on the forward strand.
AAACATAAACCTCTAGATTGTTATTCGCATGGTAGCTTCTTTTCAAAGACGTACTTTCAAAACTTCCAAACTCTGAAATTACTTCCAAAATCCATGCTCCCATATAATTAAAGCAAATACTAACTCTGTCTGGCAGGTTGTCATAAGAGATATAAACAAGATTAAGTTTCTAGGTCACAGGCTTAGGTCGAAAGGGACGAAACTTTCCAGAGAGCACTGAATCCATAAATTAGGCACCTGATGGGTGGGTGACCTCGACGATGATTCGGGACCGATTGATTGGTTTGAAGGTCTTATACTCCAAAAACGAAGCGATTGCGATGTGTCAATGCCATGACAGCTTTGACTTTGACTTCACGCTTTGCACGGAATAGCTATACGTTTTTTTTATGTGCATATGTGGAAATATATAACTCTTTTCGTATTCGAAAACGGGATGCATTGAATACCTTGGAACCTTTCTATGGGTACCTAAAAATGGCTATACCTGAAACAGAAAATACATTAAAAATAGAATAGTATGGAATATTTTATTTATTATTGTGACAAATTATTATAAATGAATTTTTTTAAGAAGGCATGTCTGTCTGCTTTTCTTTGCACAATGTTCTATGGTGTTTCCTTTGTCATAAGTTAGTATGTGTTCTAATAAAAATGTAATTTATCTTTTATTATAGTATTTAATGACATCAAGTGTAACATTGTGTACCTACGGTGGAAATAAATAAATAAACTGAAACTGATAAATAAAAACATATTTTAGCCAGTATTGAAACAAAAAAATGTATTCCGTAGTTGTTGTTCTCTCCGTAATATGCATGAGCTAACTCAGACATAAAAAAATTATGAAACCGAATCGGGTGTGCCATAATCGTGGGACCGGTAAGAGAATGAACTTTATTGGTTCATGTTTGTGCACAAACGTGTAGGAAGAGCGTCATTAGCATGTTGGTAGTTTAAGAACTTTACTTACTTAGTAACTGGTTCGTTACTTTTTTACTTAGTACTTACTCAATTAGGCCTAATTAGGTACAACATCCTTACTGTCTATTGTTTTGAAATCAATAATTCAATTCAAATTCAAATTATTATCTTTATTTCTTTAGGATACAAAACAAGCACTTAGACAAGTCATATTATCTACGTAGTATAAAACAAAGTCCCTTCCCGCTGTCTGTCTGTCCCTATGTATGGATAGATCTTAAAAACTACGTAACGGATTTTGATGCATTTTTTTATATAGATAGAGTAATTCAAGAGGAACGTTTATAGCCCATTTGACACATGCGGGCGAAGCCGCGGGGTGCAGCGAGTAGATATACAATTATTCTTTGTTGTCAGCGCCTCCTGCAAAACAATTTAACCACCTAACTGCAATCCCCAAGACGTATGCCCAGCGTGGGGATTATGAACAAACACCCTATGAGTAGTATTACGTGGTAGTAAATAAGTTCAAGTTTATGTATGTTAGATTAAGTTATATATTTTACAAGATGCGCCCCGCGGCTTCGCCCGCGTGGAAATCTATGTGTCAAATGGTTTATAAACCTTCCTCTAGAATTACTCTATCTACATATGTAAAAAACGCATCGAAATCAGTTGCGTAGTTACAAAGATCTAAGCATTCATAGGGACAGGCGGACGCCGTACAGCTGGAAGCGACTTTGTTTTATACTATGTAGATAATTTGACTTGTCTAAGTGCTTATTTTGTATCCTAAAGAAATAAAGATAATAATTTGAATTTGAATTGAATTATTGATTTAAAAACAATAGTCAGTAAGGATGTTGTACCTAATTAGGCCTAATTGAGTAAGTACTAAGTAAAAAAGTAACGAACCAGTTACTAAGTAACAAAAGTTCTTATTATATATTTATATATTTGCCGTAGTTAATAAGTATTTTCCATCCTGTACTAGACTTTGCCTGAAATAAATGAGTTTATTATTGTTATTTGTTTCTCATTTCCATGATCTCGGGCCATAAAGTGACCCGGTCCTTTGTTCCTTTATTATTATTCCAGTTTTTTATTCAAATTCTCGTTTTAATATATATTTTTTATTATAGAAAACACAATTTTTTTTAAAATTCAAAATAGATCACCGACCGCGAAGCTAGGCTCAAGCGGCCGGTGACTAGGGCTGCAGAGAAAGGAACTTCCTGGCGATACGTGCCGAGTCCAAGAGTACCATCTTTTTGATCTGGCCCTTGATCCAACTTCCTAGCGAGTCTCTTCAGATGTTGATCTCTCTAGGCTATAACGCGAGGCTCTTCGCTATTACGCCGTTAACTGATACGACTATCGGGACGATGGTCGCTGAATCTACACCCCACATGCTGACAACCTGGTTAGCCAAGTCAAGATAAATTGCTTAGTATATCTTTCTGATTTGCTAAGTATATCTTTCTGATTTGCTTAGTATATCTTTCTGATTTGCTAAGTATATCTTTCTGATTTGCTAAGTAAATCTTTCTGATTTGCTAAGTATATCTTTCTGATTTGCTAAGTATATCTTTCTGATTTGCTAAGTATATCTTTCTGATTTGCTAAGTATATCTTTCTGATTTGCTAAGTATATCTTTCTGATTTGCTAAGTATATCTTTTTTTTTATTATTATTACGATTAAAGCCAACAAGACGCTTATCAGGGGGAAGTCTACTTTCAGCCTTGAACCGTTGCAGGCTGAAGATGTAGGTAACAAGCCTATATAGTCGCCTCTGTAAGCTTGTGGCCAATATTACGCAGCAAAAGAAGAGTGTTTGTGTCACAACATCGATAAGTAAACACGATATACCTTAACAAATAAATCTCCGCCAGTGTAAAATGTCAGGCCTCGTGAAGAATGGCTTCAATTACTGTGAAGATGCGAACCAAGGCTCTGACAAAGATTGAAGACGTTGCGGATAGTTAAGATGGTTGTTTTCTTCCTAGTATATATATATATGTATATATATTATAGTATTATTGAAGAGGTAGGTACCTCAGTTTTAAGAAATTAACCAATACCCCGTAGAGCTCTCTACGGGGTATTAGTTAATTTTTAAAATTCCCATTTTTTTTTATTTACCAGAACCTAGAAAAGAAAGAAGAAAAATAAAAAGAAGATAAGAAAAAAATGGGATTTTTTTTTTATTTGAGATAAGTGTGCGAGGGCATACTATATGCACTATACCTAATTACAAAAATACCTTTTTTATTATATTAGAAAGTTGTACAATCTGCAGAAAACTGTTCTGGGTGTTCTGCATGTTTTCTATTCTATGTATAAAATAATATGAGTATCTATATGTCTAATGTTTTAAAAAAGTAGCTAAATTAGTACCTGGTACATATTACACAAGCTCTACTTAGCCTGGAGCTAGGGGGCTAGATTGTCCAGCATTATTTTTATTTATTTAATTTTATCCGGGAGTCGTGAAAAAACTGATTTCAAGATTATTCCATGATCCCGATCGAAGTTTTTATGGTAAAAAACAATTTTAATTCTGATTCTAATAGATTAATTAAAATAAATAAATAAATAAAATAAATAATGCTGGACAATTCACACAGCATTATCTAGCCCCATGGTAAGCAGAGCTTGTGTTATGGGTACTAGATAACTGATATACATAATACAATATATTACATAGATATATATTTTTTATTATACATAGTAAACGACCAGAACACCCGGAACAAATATCTGCAGATCGTACACACATTTGTTCCGAGGCGGGAATCGAACCCACAACCTCCTGCGTCGCAGGCGGACCTTCGCCCACCGCGCCACATCGGTCGTCAAATTAAAGATAGAATATCAAAATGTTTCATTTCTGTGACCATTGACGCAGTGAAGCAATTACTTTAGCAGAACCCCTAAGTAATAAATAAATAATGCTGGACAATTCACACAGCATTATCTAGCCCCATGGTAAGCAGAGCTTGTGTTATGGGTACTAGTTAACTGATATATATAATGATTTGTTTGTTTTCCTAGTAATTTCTCATGGATATTGTGAATCAAAGAGAATTATCGTTTCATCTGTAACACAGAAGAAACAGCATTAAATGCCTTTAATTCCTATTTGTAACTAATAAAAGATGTTTATAAAATGTTAGAAGTAAATCTTCAGTGTTCGTCAGCTTCAACTTCTTGATTCCGAGCTATAGGTAAGACTCTGAGTTTACACTATAAAAAGTGACAGATCCCTTCTGCCATTCCAGTATATTACATAACGCAGCAAATACTAAATTAAGGATAAATCCTTACATATATATAATACAATACATTACATAGATAGATATTGTTTATTATATTATCATAGAAAACGACCAGAACACCCGGAACAAATATCTGCAGATCGTACACACAATTGTGAAGTGTGACGACATTGGCAAAACAGAAGCTGTAGCTACCTATCAAAGCAACTGTCTGGTCTGTGTAATATTCTTTGCCTATAAAGGCTTAACATAAATGAAGTAAATATTAAGATGGGAGGCCATTTTGAATCGACATGATGATACTCTCTCTTAAGTAAAATGTTATCTGTATTTACTTCATGTAAAAGTTCTTGTTTGTTTCCTAGTTATAGATTTATTATCCTTTGTTGCATTGATTCATGGGATTATAACGTAGGTTATAATTATAGTGTATATAGCTGCGCCCCGCGGTTTCACCCGCGTGGTGATAGATATTTTGGTTAATATACAATATATCTTTATGAATTTTAGCCTATGTGTTATTCTGATATATATCAGAATAACACATAGGCTACAATTCATGTATATGCTATATTACTGTGAAGTTTCATCAAAATCAATTCAGTAGTTATTGCGTGAAAAAGCAACAAACATACTTACATACATCCTCTCAAACTTTCGCGTTATAAATTAGTAGGATAGTAGGATTTACTATCTTCATATGTTATTTATTTTTCTCCAAAGTTGAGCTAAAATTAGACCTGAAATACGAAAGTTTAGAAACTTGTATTTTCAAATTTATCTTACAGTTTTGGGTATATACAAACATATGTAGATAATACTAAAGTCATTTAAAACGGGATATTTAACAGGTTCACAGTCCACAGCCCATATATGGGCTGGGTCAATAGCGTCATGAGTTCACAGCCCGCATATGGGCTATCCGCCTGCGTTTTAACGGGTCGTATTTGATTGGATTCTGAGGGAATGTCTTATATTAAACGTTTTATTATAAATTAATTTTTTGACGATCCCTATGGAGGGTGACCGCCCCCCCTTTGCCCCCCGAAGATAACCTCGCTTTGGCTGACAAACTGAAGAACCACTACTTGAGAAGCCTCAGTACTGGTTTGGTAGACGCGACGCCGACGGAGTTCTGTTCTGCTGATGGATATGGGATTTTGGCGGCGCACCATTATTTTTATGCTGGTAAGGCCTCACGATTTTCAGTCTGAAATTAAGTTGACGACCGATGTGGCGCGGTGGGCGAAGGTCCGCCTGCGACGCAGGAGGTTGTTGCGGGTTCGATTCCCGCCTCGGAACAATTGTGTGTACGATCTGCAGACATTTGTTCCGGGTGTTCTGGTCGTTTTCTATGTATAATAAAAAATATCTATCTATGTAATGTACTATTGTATTACGTATATCAGTCATCTAGTAACCATAACACAAGCTCTGCTTAGCTTGGGGCTAGATGATGCTGTGTGAATTATCCAGCATTATTTATTTATAATTTTATTTATTTATAAACGTGGACTTGGTAGGATAGACACCATATCATATATCATTATAATATAATAAGTTATCATTTTATAATATATATTACCCTATTTCATCAAAATTTCACCGGACTTGGATGGTACTTTATTCGACGACCGATGTGGCGCGGTGGGCGAAGGTCCACCTGCGACGCAGGAGGTTGCGGGTTCGATTCCCGCCTCGGAACAATTGTGTGTACGATCTGCAGATATTTGTTCCGGGTGTTCTGGTCGTTTTCTATAAAATAAAAATAAAAATCTATCTATGTAATATATTGTATTATGTATATCAGTTATCTAGTACCCATAACACAAGCTCTGCTTAGCTTGGGGCTAGATGATGCTGTGTGGATTGTCCAGCATTATTTATTTATAATTTTATTTATTTATAAACGTGGACTTGGAAGGATAGACACCATATCAAATATCATCATAATATAATAAGTTATCATTTTATAATATATATTACCCTATTTTATCAAAATTTCACCGGACTTGGATGGTACTTTATTCGACGACCGATGTGGCGCGGTGGGCGAAGGTCCACCTGCGACGCAGGAGGTTGCGGGTTCGATTCCCGCCTCGGAACAATTGTGTGTACGATCTGCAGATATTTGTTCCGGGTGTTCTGGTCGTTTTCTATGTATAATTAAAAAATATCTATCTATGTAATATATTGTATTATGTATATCAGTTATCTAGTACCCATAACACAAGCTCTGCTTACCATGAGGCTAGATAATGCTGTGTGAATTGTCCAGCATTATTTATTTATTTATACTCTCGATGCTGGACTGTGAACCTGAAAGCCTAGTTCCAATGTAACTTAGGAATAAATAAGACACAAAGACTAGACTAACTTTGTATCTTCAATACTATTACATCAAGGCACTGAATGTGCAAATAGAACCTAATATTTTGGTTTGTATCGAACGAAATACCTACGAAAGTTTTCAAACAGTGCGTCCTACCCGTTATGACCTACGGAGCTGAGACGTGGACACTCACGATAGGGCTGGTCCACCAGTTCAAAGTCGCTCAGCGAGCTATGGAAAGAGCTATGCTCGGAGTTTCTCTGAAGGATAGGATTCGTAACGATCGAATACATCCGACAGAGAACCAAAGTTATCGACATAGCTCTAAGAATTAGCTAGCTAAAGTGGCAGTGGGCCGGCCATATCTCGCGAAGAACCAACGGCCGCTGGGGCAAATGAGTGGAAACCACGACTCGGTAAACGTAGTGAAGGACGCCCTCCGACCAGGTGGGATGACGACTTGCGAAAGACTGCAGGTAGATGCTAGATGCGGCAAGCTGAAGACAGGGCGCTATGGCACTCATTGGGGGAGGCCTATGTCCAGCAGTGGACTGCTATAGGCTGATGATGATGATGATGATGATGACATCAAGGCACTGAATGTGCAAATAGAACCAAATATTTGGTTTGCATCGACCTACTTGCTTGTTGATAGGTCTGACCCTAATTATATATCCACATGAGCATGCCCCATAATAGTATGTAGGTCGCTGAATCTCATCATTGTGTGCTCAGCATTTAGGTCTGAAACAGAAGAATCGGGGATCCCATGTTCCTTATATCCTGAGAATTTAAGAATAAGGATAAAATAAATTTATTTAATATCTCGCGAAGAATCAACGGCCGCTGGGGCAAACGTGTTCTTGAGTGGAGACCACGACTCGGTAAACGTAGTGTAGGACGCCCTCCGACCAGGTGGGATGACGACCTGTGAAAGTCTGCAGGTAGATGCTGGATGCGTCAAGCTGAAGACAGGGCGTTGTGGCGCTCATTGGGGGAGGCCTTATGTCCAGCAGTGGACTAACATAGGCTGATGATGATAATGAAATTTATTTCATAAATAGAACTTGCTTACTCAATAATTTGAAAATCGAATTTCCTCTGTCCTGAATTTTGCAGGAATTTCCGAAATTTTTGGCCGATTTGAGAAACGGGAAATACGTGAGTATTGATGGTTATACTATACTAGCGGACCGTCCCGGCTTCGCACGGGTATTGAAATTTTTAAGGTTATTTTTGTACACCTTCGGTTACATTATTGGAGTTTTATTAAGGACCCCTTACATTTTTTGAAAGAATTTTTAAAATCGGTCCAGTAGTTTCGGAGCCTATTCAATACAAACAAACAGACAAAAACTCAAACCTTTCCTCTTTTTAATATTAGTATAAACAACACACATCGAATCGAAGTAGACCTTTGATTTTAGTAGTAGACTATGATTAATTATATGAGTAGGTTGCGGGTTCGATTCCCGCCTCGGAACAATTGTGTGTACGATCTGCAGATACTTGTTCCGGGTGTTCTGGTCGTTATCTATGTATAATAAAAAATATCTATCTATGTAATGTATTGTATTATGTATATCAGTTATCTAGTACCCATAACACAAGCCCTGCTTACCATGGGGCTAGATAATGCTGTGTGAATTGTCCAGCATTATTTATATTTATATTTATTTTATAATTGTAGTTAAGAGAGCATTTAAGTTATTAGTACCTATACCTAATAATTATAATCATCATCATCAGTCTGTGATAGTCCACTGCTGGACATAGGCCTCCCCCAATGAGCGCCATAGCGCCCTGTCTTCAGCTTGACGCATCCAGCATCTGCCCGCAGTCCTTCGCAGGTCGTCATCCCACCTCAAGAACACGTTTACCCAGCGGTTGTCGGTTCTTCGTGAGATATATCATTATAATGAATGCTATAAATAGGTCAGTAATAAAACCGGAAGAAGCAGGTCAGGAACTAGGTTCTTAGGTTACATTGCATGCAAATAATAGGTCGTCTAGTCGGAAGTGTTTATTGGGTAATAATAGTATATTAACATGTAAAGGATTTATTAACACTTTGACTGCTGAAATCACACAGTATGTGTTTTCTACAAGTGACTAATATGCGTAAATCCACACTAGCGCAGCGGCTGAGAAAATACAGATCTGTGTGACTCAGCACAGCCGTAATATTTTTCGCATGTGCGGCGCAACACAACCGCTGTGTAGAGCGGCAGCACGAATTTTTTAGGTTAAAAAAAAGATCGGAGTCGTCGAAAAAAAATCGCAGTCAATGTGTTAATAAACTAGCGGACCTTCCCGGCTTCGCACGGTTTTAGTACGGATACCCAACTTTTTTTAAAATATAATATAGCCTATGTTCACCGGGGATAGTGTATCTTCCTAACGGTGAAAGAATTTTTCAAATCGGTCCATTAGTTTCGGAGCCTATTCAATACAAACAAACAAACAAAAAATCAAACCTTTCCTCTTTATAATATTAGTATAGAATGGTGTCAAGATTATCACAATCACATACACATAGACGACCTCTGCGGCTCGGCGGCAAGCGAAGGTCCTTCTGCGGCGCTGAACGTTGCTGGTTCGATTCCTGTCTAGGCAAATAGTAGAACATATAAAACGGGATATTTACCATGATTTGATTGAAACTCGATTGAAACTGTGCCGAAATACATACATCACACATCAGGTTCAGGTTCAGGTGGGGGTACTCCATTTTCCGCATTTGGACTCCAGTTGGTCCTTTATGCGTAGAGTTTGCTAGCATAGCCAGCCTTGCTCCGTCCAGAAACGCAGAATCTTCCTGGGGTCTTCACAGGCTCGCGGAGCGACATCACACGACATCACACATCATTTATTTTGTCAGAGTTTCGTTCTTCTGGTCGCCTCAAAGGGTAATACTTAAAATCAGTGTTTTACTCTTAAAGCAAAGATTTCGCGTACCTTTTTGACAGGCTGCAGCACACACACAAAATCTCTACTTTTTAAATTGTTTATTGTATTACTTATTGTTTACCATTACTATTGTTACCTTTACATCATATGCATATAAACTGTGTCAAATATATGCATTATATATCTATCTATCTATCCCGTTTTAAATGACTTTAGTGTTAATAACCATGATAGCTAAAAAAAATATCAATTCCTTTCCAGTATTTCCCTGTTGTGATGAAAAGATGATAAAAGAGCCAATTATTTAAATAAAATTCTATATGTATTAACTTTTATGCCATACACTTTAACGTACTGGAGCTGAGACGTGGACCCTCACGATAGGGCTGGTCCACCAGTTCAAAGTCGCTCAGCGAGCTATGGAAAGAGCTATGCTCGGAATTTCTCTGAAGGATAGGATTCGTAACGAATGCATCCGACAGAGAACCAAGGTTATCGACATAGCTCAAAGAATTAGCAAGCTGAAATGGCAGTGGGCCGGCCATATCTCGCGAAGAACCGACGGCCGCTGGAGCAAACGTGTTCCTGAGTGGAGACCACGACTCGGTAAACATAGGGTAGGACGCCCTCCGACCGGGTGGGATGACGACCTGCGAAAGACTGCAGGTAGATGCTGGATGCGGCAAGCTGAAGACAGGGCGCTATGGCGCTCATTGGGGAGGCCTATGTCCAGCAGTGGACTGCTATAGGCTGACGATGATGATGACTACTTTACAAGCACGTGTCATTATATTCAACAATGTAGTAGTTATAAGTTTCACGATTTAACAATAAAAAAAACTATAACCTTTATGGTTGAAGCCCGTGGGTCACAGTCAAGGACCGACCTTGTAGAAATTATATTGCCAAGTATAGCCAAAGTTATCGACACAGCATCATCTAGCCCCAAGCTAAGCAGTGTGTTATGGCCACTAGATGACTCATGTACATAATACAATACTTATAAATATATTTTTTATTATACTTAGTATACCCATTATTTCCGGAGAAAATATTTGCAGATCGTACAAATATTTATGACGACCGATGTGGCGCAGTGGGCGAAGGTCCGCCTGCGACGCATGAGGTTGCGGGTTCGATTCCCGCCTCGGAACAAATGTATGTACGATCTGCAGATATTTGTTTCGGGTGTTCTGGTCGTTTTCTATGTATAATAAAAAATATCTATCTATGTAATGTATTGTATTATGTATATCAGTTATCTAGTACCCATAACACAAGCTCTGCTTATCATGGGGCTAGATAATGCTGTGTGAATTTTCCAGCATTATTTATTTATTTATTTATATTTGTCCGAAGCTGGGAATCGAGCCCGCAACCTCCTGCGTAGCAGGCGGCCTTTCACCCACCGCGTCACAGAGGTCGTCAAAATTGAGCGCAAACGTTATTTTGGGAAGTAAATAAGATCTTAGTGCTAAGTCATTACCAACCTTTAAAACATTGCTACATTATTAAAAAAGCACTATTTGTCCTGCTGTCACTAACGCATACCTGAGTCCCTATGTATATATATTTTAAGATATGTATATACAGGACACTGACAGGACACACTAACAGGACACGATCCACTGAACAAACACTTATTCACCATCGGAGCGACGGACAGCCGTCTCTACAGAGCCTCATTAACGACGAATCAGCTGCCCACGTAATCCTGGAATGCGAGGTAGTATTAGCACAACGTTTCTACACGTTGTGCTAATACTCCCTCGCATTCCAGTTCCATTCGCATCCTCAACTTGCCGAGGTCGCTCCCCGAAGCCTGAGAAAACCCCAGGAAGATTCTGCGCTTCTAGACGGAGCTAGGCTGGCTATGCTAGCAAACTACGCATAAAGGAACAACTGGAGTCCAAATGCGGATAAACGAGTTCCCCCACCTGAACCTAATATGTATACAGAATATTTCTATGTAAGTATTATAAGTAGTTTATTTATAATATCTCATAACCTGCAAGCACACAGATCCCCTGGTACTGTCCACGATCCTATATCCATCCATGGTTGTCTGGTAGAGATCGCTCTTGAGCGATAAGACCGCCAATTGTAATTTATTTTTAAGTTTTTTCTGTACATATTTTTCTATTTAAAGTACAATAAAGAATTTTCTTTCTATCTATTATGTAAATGTTACGCTATTCGCCTACTAAAATAAAAAAATTGGGTTTGATCTAGATCATGAAAACGTGGGTACAGGTACCTACCTAGCAACGTAAAATCATGATCGTTTTATATTTTCTACCAGTATTTTTTATTTTCACCAAACAATTTCACGAATAAGAATTAGAGTACGAAGATTCACGACCCTATTCTGTAGACTATGGAAGTCAAGTAGGATTTACAAGTTTACCTACCTGTCGAAAATCGGAGCAAACATAAATTATCTACACAATAGAAAGGAAAAAAGGTTAGTGTGTTAGATTTAAATAGAAATTATGCGTAGGAGTGAAAAAGATGGTTCGAATATTTTATTTATGTTATTAGCTGTTCCCCGCGGTTTCACCCGCGTTAAACTCGAATTTCACTTTATTATGTGATTTTTTTACAGCTAAGGTTACATTATTAGAGTTCTAGTAGGGATCCCTAACTTTAAAAAAATATAATGTAGTCTATGTTCACCGGGGATAGTGTAGCTTAACAACGGTGAAATAATTTTTCAAATCGGTCTAGTAGTTTCGGAGCCTATTCAATACAAACAAACAAAAAGTCAAACATTTCCTCTTTATTATATTAGTAAAGTAAAAGTAAAGTAAAAAATCATTTATTTCTTTAGGCTTACAAAATAAGCACTTAGACAAGTCATATTTTATATATAAATTATTATCAAATATTATTTTACTGTTCACTTCAATTTTTTGTCCACTAGTGGAAGAAGTGAAAAGAAACCACTAGCATGTTCATCTCTTATATAGTATTTATTATATTATATTACCTTTGATTTTTTTGGTCAGGTTTTTCGAGGCGTCTTATTTTTCAGGAATAATAAGTAGCATAGAGGTGTCCTGGGCATTTAAAAGACGTACCTACCCCTTGGCAAACTAACGCCGCCACGTATTTATTTTTATTATTATGTTGAACAAAGGAAAAATCAAAAATTTCATTGGTTATTTTGTGATATCTACCTATTATAACTTTTTTTTTTATGTCTCGTTTTATTTGATAGATAGATAGACAGATAGACAATACTTTTATTGCACACTTAAAAATAAAACAAACAAGGTAAACAATAATAATACAAGATATGTGACAATTTGGCGGTCTTATCGCTCAAGAGCGATCTCTACCAGACAACCGTGGATGGATAGGATCGTTGGATTGAAAATTTGGTATAGTTCTTGTTCTGTCTCTCTCGTTTTATTTGGTATAGTTTCCACAGAGATACGAACTTGCCCTTGGTGGCCACCAAACTCTCTTTTTGCATATCTAAACCTTGCAAAATAAAAATAATTCAGAGTCCAGTCAGAGGCAAAAAAAAAAAGCTTCCGATAGTTACCACAAAATGCCCAATCACATTTTTGATATTTACTTTGTTCAACGTAATAATATGAATAAAGCCATATAATTGGCAGCGCTAGTGTCCGTCGGGTAAACGCATATTAAGATGCATTTAGTATTGAATACGCGAATAACGCCGTCATAACGCTGATAACAGACGTTACATTATGTGTTAACACTTTGACTGCGATTTTTTTTCGACTACTGCGATCTTTTTTTTAACCTAAAAAATACGTCCTGCCGCTCTACACAGCGGTTGTGTTGCACCGCACATGCGTTTCGTTCGAAAAATATTACGGCTGTGCTGAGTCACACAGATCTGTTTTTTCTCAGCCGCTGCGCTAGTGTGGATTTACGCATATTAGTCACTTGTAGAAAACACATACCGTGTGATTTCAGCAGTAGCGTGGTAGCCCCCACAGATGACAAACAGCTCACGAGCGACTTGTTTCAAGCTTCTAGGAAGCCATGCTGCGTTTCGTAGAGTAGGTACTATTTATGTCAATACAAAAAAAAGTACTTTAGAAAAAAAATTTGGTGTTGCATTACCAACACTTAATTAAGTTTTATGATAAACTGCAAAATTCCATTTTTAAAACTGACTTTTTAGTCAGCGTTTTCTATAAATATATTCTTGCTTCATACAGGACAGATTCTAGAGGTAGATCTGGGTCATCTTATTTCAGCTAAGCATGTTCTTACTTAGTTCGAAAAGAACTAAGATTTAGAGTTCCGTAAGTCGAACGAACTTAATATGTTATAAATTAAATCATCATTATCATCATCATCAGCCTATAGCAGTCAACTGCTGGACATAGGCTTCCCCCAATGAGCGCCATAACGCCCTGTCTTAAGCTTGCCGCATCCAGCATCTACCTGCAGCCTAAATTAAATAAATGCCCTAAATCCATCAATATAAAAATATTAATAATTTTTAAATGTCTCATTTCGCTGGACAGTGAGACGGTATGAGGTATCTGGAAGAACCGACAACTACTAGCGCAAACGTGTTCTTGAGGCCAGACCGCGACTCGGCAAACGTAGCGTAGGACGCCCGGAAGCCAAGTGGGATGACGACGTCGTAGGCTACATTAAGTACGATTTGTCCAAGAACTAACATTGAGAGATTTTGCTTAGCTCGGTCGATTATAGCTGACTTTATTAAAATAACCTAATGAGTTTTTATACACCCGTTATAAAACCTTTTTCGTCATTCTGTGTCTACGGACGATCGTGAATTGGTGACGTCATAGACAGACCCCACTAGTATTGTAGTGTGTTAGAACTAAATAGAAATTGCATTTTTAAAAACACAATTTTTGCAAAAAAATTCATAGATTATGTATTACTGAGACAGAAAGAGAGAGAGAGAGACACAAAACATCTCAGAGTAGCTTCTCAAAATCTGTTACCTACCAACCTAATCGGTAGGTGCGTGAACCTTATAATAATAATAATAATAATCTGATCTACGTGTGTCTGACGGGCAGGTACCGGATGTCGAAACTGGAAATAATTTTTGGCGAGGCATCTGGTCCATACCGGTTGGACACACGGAAGCGGACTGGATGAATGTGGTCAGTGCTGAATGTGAAAACATCGAAACCATGGATGCTATAACCATATCACGGTTAGATATAAGTAATGCAATCCGCTCGGTTCAAAACTGGAAAAGTCCTGGCCCGGATGGATTGCATAACTTTTGGTTGAAATGGTTTCGGTGCTCACATTCGGTTTTGGCTGCACAATTCCAAGAAGCGATTGAGATCGGGTCACTCCCACATTTTATGACGACGGGTGTAACTGTCCTGCTCCATAAATCTGGTAGTACTGCGGAACCAAAGAATTATAGACCCATAACGTGCTTACCCACCATCTACAAGTTGCTTACATCCATTTTGACCACCAAAATTAACACTCATATTGTTACAAACAATATTTTAGCACCTGCTCAGAATGGATGTAGGGTTGGGTCCCGTGGTACTAAGGAGCTCCTCCTCATTGACATGGCCATTAGTCAACAGGTCAAACGTGGCAGAGGGAACTTGTCGGCTGCTTGGATAGACTATAAGAAGGCTTATGATTTGGTGCCTCATACTTGGCTTGAGAGGGTCTTAGAGCTGTATAAAGTAGATACTACTCTAAGATCATTCTTGGGATCATGTATGAGACAGTGGACCACTGTTCTTCATCATCCAGGGAGCCGAGCGGAACTACCTGCCACCAATGATCAGATAAGGATAGAGAGGGGTATATTCCAGGGTGACAGTCTGAGTCCCTTGTGGTTTTGCCTGGCTCTGAATCCGCTCAGTACTCTACTGAAGGATTCAGGAATAGGCTATCGCCCTCGGAGAGATGGTGAGATCGTCTCTCACTTGCTGTATATGGATGACCTCAAACTGTTCGCGCCGAATAAAACACAGTTGATGGCCCTTCTGAATATCACACAGATATTCAGTAGTGCTATTAACATGGAGTTCGGTGTCGATAAGTGTGCGGTCATACAAATACAGCGAGGGAAAGTTGTACATTCTGATAATTTACAGCTTTCAGAGACCATATCCCTGAAATCACTCTCGGAGGGCGAAACTTACAAGTACCTTGGTATGCCAGAAGCGTTGGGTATTGTGGATGGAGACATAAAGCAGTCGGTGAAGGAGCGCTTCTTTTGTCGCCTCAAAAAAGTGCTAAATAGCCTTTTGTCAGGCGGCAACAAGGTACGAGCCTTCAACGGCTGGGTTATGCCATTGCTCACGTATACGTTTGGCATACTAAGATGGACTCAGACAGAACTAGACGCCTTGGACTGTAGGGTTCGTCAACTTTTAGTCACTCATCGCATGCGACACCCTCGATCTTCGGTAATGAGATTGTATATCCCACGGAAATGTGGTGGTCGTGGCTTTTTAAACGCCAAGACTCTACACAACCGTGAGGTATGCAATCTCAGAAATCACTTTTTACAAGTTGAATACCAGATGCATCGCGATGTGGTTGCAGTAGATAAGAACCTTACCCCTCTTTCCTTGGCTAACGAGAACTGGCGCAAACCTGTGGTGATGAGCATCCAGGACCGGAAGACTATATGGGAGAGCAAAGAGCTGCATGGGAGATTCTACAAGGTTCTCACAGGACCTGATGTAGATCTCCTAAGCTCAGTGAACTGGCTACGCTTTGGTGACCTCTTTGGGGAAACCGAAGGTTTTGTCTGTGCAATTATGGACGAGGTGGTAAAGACGAACAATTATCGAAAGTATATCATGAAAGACGGCACGATCGATATTTGTCGAGCGTGTCATCTTCCTGGGGAGACCCTCCGTCATATACTTTCGGGTTGTTCGCACCTTGCTAACTCTCAGTACTTGCACAGACACAACCAAGTAGCCAAAATTATACACCAGCAACTTGCTCTCCGATACGGCCTTACTGGTCCTGAAGTTCCGTACTATAAGTACACACCGGCGCCAGTTCTTGAAAATGGCCGTGCCACGCTCTATTGGGACCGATCTATCATTACGGACAGGACTATTCTTGCGAATAAGCCTGATATTGTACTGATAGATCGGTTAGAACGGAGGGCGGTGCTCGCTGATGTCACCATACCGCATGATGCTAACCTCGTTAGAGCTGAGAAAGATAAACTTAGCAAATATCTTGACTTGGCTAACGAGGTTGTCAGCATGTGGGATGTAGATTCAGCGACCATAGTCCCGATAGTCGTTTCGGTTAACGGCGTAATAGCGAAGAGCCTCGATCAACACCTGAAGAGACTCTCGCTAGGAAGTTGGATCAAGGGCCAGATCCAGAAGGCGGTACTCTTGGACTCGGCACGTATCGTCAGGAAGTTCCTTTCTTTGCAGCCCTAGTCACCGGCCGCTTGAGCCTAGCTTTGCGGTCGGTGATCTACCGTTTTGATATATTTTTTACTGTAGAATAGTTTTATACAATTTTATTGTATTTTCTATAGTAAAAAATGTATTTTATACGAGAATTTTAATAAATGAGTGTATAATAATAATAAAAATCTTTATTTAGAACATGTTTACATAGGATCATAGATACATATTGAAACGATGACACTACCGAAGCTTTACAAACTGTGTGGTAATGTCAACGCCCAACTCCTAGATTTCTAAATAAGTTAAATTAAAAATTACATATAAATTAGGTACTAACTAATATTAAAATTAAAAAGTTAATTATAACTGTACATTATGAGTTTTTTATCTGGCTATTGCAAATTTCATAAGACAGTATGGTTTGTAGGTTTTTGTGTATGTGTGTGTGTGTGTGGTTTCCGGAGGGACCAGTCTCTTAAGAGTCTGGGCAACAGGAGACCCAGTGTGTGTGTTTGTATGTGTGTGTGTTTGTATGTGTGTGTGTGTGTGTGTGTGTGTGTTTGTGTGTGTGTGTGTGTGTGTGTGGAGATCGATTCACCCGAGGCACCAGTCTCTTGAGAGTCTGGGCAACAGGAGTCCCAATTTGTGTTTAGTGCGTGTGTGTATGTGAATGTGTGTATGAGTGTTTGTGTCAAATGCTGGTGTATAACTGAAGAAAAAGGAAGAGGCGAATAAAATTTTACTATTTTATTTTTGGGAAACGAGGAGTTCCTCGGTTTCCTCATAGGTCAGTGAAAGGAGCCAAGTGGAGCATATAACTTTGCATTGATACAGTGGAAGGGGATATATATTCAATATACGGTTTATACGATTATATAAAGATGGGCTCAAGAAATAATATTGACGACCTGCTGCAACTACCCTCCACGGTTCCCCTCTGCAGACAATATCAGAGCGTCTCTTTGATATTTGTAGGGATGGATCATACTGAAGCTCAGAGTGTTTGCGCAATAGAGTTGACTGAACAAACAGTTGCCGAACAGTAAGCACTTCACTAAGTGAGAACAGTAGTTCTGTAGAAAATCGTCTAGGTTTGGAATGCATCACTTTCAGTATCGCTCTTTGGGCTCGTTCTACTCTTATCATTTGTGTTTTTATTGCTCCACCCCAAACCGTAATACAATAAGATAGAACAGACTGTGCCAGAGCAAAGTAAACCGTCTTTAGACATTTTGAGTCAGCAACATTCCTAAGTCTTTTAAATATGAATATGAGCTTACGTACTCTAGATATTGTCGAGTTAGTATGACAGGTCCATGAAAGAGAGTTGTCTAGGTAAACGCCAAGGTATTTAATGGATGGTGTATGTTCTAAGGACTGGCATTTACAAATATTGGTGTCGGGACAGTTATGTGCACGGAGACAGAAAGACGAAGGCTGGGTTCGACTGGAAGGAGAAAAAGTTACTATTTTTGTTTTGCTTACATTTAGAGTTAAAAAGTTCAAGGAAAGCCAATTTAGGACAATTTGTAGCGCCATTTCAGCAGTTTGCTTTGTCTCGTTCCAATCCTTCCCACTTACGATGAGGGCGGTGTCATCTGCATAGGTAAAAATGCTGCAATTAGGGAGAGAAAGGTTGCATAATCCATTAATATAAATAAGGAATAGTGTTGGACCAAGGACACTTCCCTGAGGAACTCCGAATGTTAAGACCTCTTCATCACTAGTTATCTTATCAACAGACACTGTCTGCTTTCGGTCCGATAGGTAACTCTTGAATAATTGATTGACACTGCCTCTTATGCCAATTTGTTCAAGTTTGCTTAACAGAATAGGGATAGAAACAGTGTCAAACGCCTTGGCAAGATCCAGAAAAATACCTACTGATTTCAAGTTTAGAGCGAAGTTTTTTGCGATACTAGATGAAAGTGCGATGACTGCGTCCTCGGTAGACTTACCGCGTCTAAATCCAAATTGGTTGTTAGAAAGGGTTCCGCTCTCATCAAGGAAGTTTATAAGTCTACTGTTGATGATTTTTTCTAATATCTTTGACAGAACGGTCAATATAGAAATAGGCCTGTAGTTGTTTATCTCTTTTTTGTCCCCGGATTTATGAATTGGGTGAACTATGGCTTTCTTGAAGACGTCTGGGAAGTTTCCGGTTTCAAAACATAGGTTGAAAATGTAATTCAAGATAGGAATCAAAGTATGTCTGGCACCCTTGATAACAGAGGTCGGAATTCCATCATAACCCACGGCGCATTTATCCTTAAGGCTAAGAATGACAAGCTCTATCTCTTTACAATCTGTTGGCAGGAGGCACATGGAGTCAACGGGAGGAAGGCGAGAAGACAGATCTATAGGAGGATAGGAAGTGGAAGAGTAAGACAAAGTGTCTTGAGGTTTTATATTTGAAGCTAGAGTTGCACCTACTCTTGCAAAGAATGTATTTGCTAAGTTAACAGAAGTTAGGAAACCAATTATGCCACAAATTGTTACAATAAACAATAACTGTGTATTGTTTTATTGTGTTATTGTTACAAATTAAACAATAGATAGGTTTTGTAATAATGAAACTTTTCAGGAAACTTTAATTATGAAGGTACTTAAGCAAGTATAAAATGAGAAACTTTGTATGGTTTCGTCTTTATCATAATTTCTATTGAACATTATTACAAATTATAGATTTCTAACCAAATCTATAATTTGTAATAATGTTCAATTGCTAGTTGCTAGTTCGATAGTAAGTATTTACCAATCAATAAATTTCTTTCCGGCCCTGGTGGGGGCACAGAGAGGGGCCTCGAGTCTTGGCCTCATTACCCCGGCGTCAACTCGAGGGGTGACGACCCCTCGGTCCTTGGGTTTTGTGGGAATATATATTTTTTTCCCCTTCTCAATGTTTTTTTTTGGCTTCATTTGGTTTGTATATTTTTCTTTTTTTGTGTTTTCTTTTTTTTTGTATGTTTTTTGTGTTTTTTTATTTTTAATAAACCCAAGGACTCTATGGTGGTTCCGCAGGGATAAGGTCTCGCGGAAGGGGTCGCCATGGGCGGTCGTCTTCCTGGGGCCGGGGCTGGGGAGGCGCGATGTTGTGTAGGTGCTCGTAGTGTCCGTTGTCAGCGCGATCGTACATTCGACGCGCCGTCTGCACGACGAATTCCTCCACGGTATTTACCAGAATCTCAGGTTAAACGTAAGTATTTTTGATCAAAGAAATGAAATAATATTACCCTACGGACTCTAGCGCCGTTAGCGCCACCTATAATTTTGAACGCATATCAGCCATATCTCGCGAAGAACCGACCGCCGCTGGGGCAAACGTGTTCTTGAGTGGAGACCACGACTCGGTAATCGTAGTGTAGGACGCCCTCCGGCCAGGTGGGATGACGACCTTCGAAAGACTGCAGGTAGCTGCTGGATGCGGCAAGCTGAAGACAGGGCATTATGGCGCTCATTGGGGGAGGCCTATGTCCAGCAGTTGACTGCTATAGGCTGATGATTATGATAATATTGAACATTAGTTTGTTTGTGGGTTCAATTCCCACCGTAATCTATTTTTTTGTGATATTATTTAATCTCTAAGAAGCTTGCGCATTATGATAACAAACTCTTTATTACTGAGGAAAGTTTCACGGTAGTATCGAGACGAGACGTTCTATTTATTTATCTTAGAAATCAAATAATTCATCAGTTATTTCATCGTTTTAAAATCGCTCGAAAATCGCTAGTATAAAAAAAAATCTGGCCAATTCACACAGCATTATCTAGCCCCATGGTAAGCAGAGCTTGTGTTATGGGTACTAGATAACTGATATACATAATATGTACAATACATTAGGTACATAGATAGATATTTTTTATTATACATAGAAAACGACCAGAACACCCGGAACAAATATCTGCAGATCGTACACACAATTGTTCCGAGGCGTGAATCGAACCCGCAACCTTCTGCATCGCAGGCGGACCTTCGTCCACCGCGCCACATCGGTCGTCAATGATGTGATAAGGTTATATGATAAGGCAGTTCAGTAGGTTTGGTTTCAAACAACTGAACTATATCTAAAAATATATTTAAAGTTACGCAGTCGAAGGTCACCCTAAGTAGTTACACAATGACGATGCGAAACCTCATGGATTCTAGAAATATTCTGAAAATCTGAAACGTCACGTAGGATTTTCCATAGCTCTAATGATAACGATATAATCCCTGTTTGTCTGAAATTACTCGTGCATGACGCGCCTGGTGTAAGAATAGTGGTCAGTTATGCTGGTTATACGCTTTACAGGGACGTATTTAGTGTAGAACCGACGGCCGCTGGGGCAAACGAGTTCTTGAGTGGAGACCACGACTCGGTAAACGTAGCGTAAGACGCCCTCCGACCAATGACGACCTGCAAAAGACTGTAGGTAGATGCTGGATGCGGCAAGCTGAAGACAGGGCGCTATGGTGCTCATTGGTGGAGGCCTATGTATGTCCAGCAGTGGACTGCTATAGGCTGATGATGATGATTTAGTGTGATTTTGTGGGGGTAAATGGCAAAGGAAAGGTACAAAATCTTTGGGGACTTAGAACTCCAAATATTAATTCGTGGCTCGAACTATGCAATCCATTAAATATAATCACATCACAATAATGATATAATTGCAAAAGTTTGGATGTTTGGATGTTTTTACTTCGCGCTAAGGAAATAGAAGTTTACAAGGTTAAACTTTTTCATTTAAAAGGTCTTCGTCGTGTAGGTATGCAAGACTCCATCGTCAATTTTGAAAAAAAGGTTTCATTAACTGTTTTAACAGCTCTTTAGCTATTAAAATAATCACTACATAGATAATACTAGGATTCTAGGCAGTACTTACATGAGCCACAGTTTGCTTTTTCAATTTCAGAAATTCATTATTAAAACCTTACGTAACATTCGTCTGGTACAATACTAGTAAATCTAATCCTAGAATAATAAATAAATAATGCTGGATAATTCACACAGCATTATCTAGCCCCATGGTAAGCAGAGCTTGTGTTATGGGTACTAGATAACTGATATACCTACATAATACAATTAATTACATAGATAGATATTTTTTTATTATACATAGAAAACGACCAGAACACCCGGAACAAATATCTGCAGATCGTTCACACAATTGTTCCTAGGCGGGAATCGAACCCGCAACCTCCTGCGTCGCTTGCGGACCTTCGTCCACCGCGCCACATCGGTCGTCTAAGAATGCACAAACATACACAAAATAAACGTTTTAGAAGCTAGGGGTGCGCTTATTTTGCTTTTGCCCCTGTCCTGATTACGTCCACAGCTATTTATTTAATGAGGGTGTAGGTTAATAAATTATTGGTGCTAGAAGACCTTGAGGAAGATTTTACGAAGTAATGTGGAAAATTCTGGATTTTATCATTGTAGCTGCGAAAACCAACTGTAGTTCCACAGATCTATACAATATGCCAAATAAATCATACAGTACTTAATTTAATATAGCCTTTAGAAAGGCAATGGGCGGCGGCCTAAAAACCTTTCGGTATGAAACCCTAATAACCAACCTATAAAACATTAACCGATTGTAGGTAATAGTTATTTATTAATAAGTAGATATTAACAATAATAAATAATAATAAATAATGCTGGAAAATTCACACAGCATTATCTAGCCCCATGGTAAGCAGAGCTTGTGTTATGGGTACTAGATAACTGATATACATAATACAAAAGATAACATATAAAGATATTTTTTATTATATATAGAAAACGACCAGAACACCCGGAACAAATATCTGCAGATCGTACACACAATTGTTCCGAGGCGGGAATCGAACCCGCAACCTACTGCGTCACAGGCGGACCTTCGCCACATCGGTCGTCATTAACACTTTCATGGCCTATATATACACATGTTGTCTGCGATTTTCTCGGGCTGCGGCGTGCTGGACAGTGAATGCGCTAACACATCCACTGCCAAGATCCGATGCGGCCCAAAAGTGCGTGCGTGGGCGTATTGCTACGTTGCATTAATTGCTGCTGTGTTGCGTTCATTTCGAAGAACAATGTGTGCGTCACTAGCACTGAATGTGTTAACAATATATCTCAGTAAATATAATAATTTTAATTTAAAACTAGATACATAAAGACTGATGTTAGAGGAATATAGGTATTTATTTATTTATTCACAATCGTCCTCCTCCAACGGTCCTCTTTTTCGACGGGCACACCCAAAGCAATAGAGTACCTACCATTTAAAATTTAATATTAGAATTAGAAATAATTATCAAATATAACAGAAAAACAACACAAAAAATCATAGAGTCAACCTTAATTAAATGTACATTACAAAATCATAAATTATAAATAACATAATATCAATCAATCAATATATTTTGTTTTGTCTTGTTTTCTCTAATACGGTTTAATAGAGATAAAAATACAGTTTGCGCTAATACAGAGGGTGGTATAACAGAGAAAAATAAATAATAGGTGATTAAAATTGTAGGTGATACGAAGTTCACGGGGTCGTCGTCCATTTTAATAAAGATTATTCTTCATAAAAGATATTAAATGCCTTATCTAGTTAAATTGGTATTTTCTTATATTCAGAGTTGACTATGTATATCTATATACATATATAGGTAATTATATAAAAGAAAGTCGTGTTTGTTACAACACTTATAACTCGAGAACGGCTGGACCGATTTAGCTGAAAATTGGTGGAGAGGTAGCTTAGAACCAGGAGTCTAACATAGGATACTTTTTATCATTTAAACAATTTGACACATAGATTTCCACGGGGGCGAAGCCGCGGGGAGCAGCTAGTACATATATAGGTAAAAGAAAGTCGTGTTTGTTACAACACTTATAACTCGAGAACGGCTGGACCGATTTAGCTGAAAATTGGTGGAGAGGTAGCTTAGAACCAGGAGTCTAACATAGGATACTTTTTATCATTTAAACAATTTGACACATAGATTTCCACGGGGGCGAAGCCGCGGGGAGCAGCTAGTATATAGGTAAAAGAAAGTCGTGTTAGTTACACTATTTATAACTCAAGAACGGCTTAGAACCAGGAGTCTAACATAGGATACTTTTTATAATAATTATAGAAAATCTAATCCCCGTGAAAATCTAATCTCTTTTTCAAATGGTTGAATCATTTGAAAAAGAGATTAGATTTTCACGGGGGCGAAGCCGCGGGGCGCAGTTAGTTTTCTATAAAAAACTCTCATGAAAAACGGTTTGCAAAGAATAGTCCTGTCAGAATCGTGAATATTGGTACTTATTATTTATTTATTAACTAAGTATTACTAAGTAGTATATTATACATATATATATATTTCATACTTATTTATCTTTAAATACTCATATTATGTTCATTTTTATTCTAGCTCTATCCTTGGTACACCCCCTGCCTTTCTTAAATTCACACAATTCTTTCCATCCAAAGGTTGTCTGGAAGAGATCGCTTCTAAGCGATAAGGCCGCCCATTGTACTTGTCACATGTAATATCTTTCATAATGTTCTGTATCTGGTGTACAATAAAGTATTTTTGTATTGTATTGTATTGTATTGTATTGAATAGCAATATAAATATCCTTTAACTAAGTCTTAAACGTTTTAAAATGGTGTCAGATATATTTCCAGTGTAAATTTCCAGTTATTCAGTCGGTATCCGTTTCCATGAAAAGATATTTTGTTTTATAAATAAGCAAGTAACACGATGCCTGATTTGTTTTAGGTATTCGTTAATGCGGATGCTTCTTGGATGGATGTTTGAATGACGGGTTTTGTTTTTCATAATACTGATTAAACCAAAAACTGTATGGTGTTATGTTGCGACTACCGCGATTCTGCAGTGTCTCGGCCATGTTCGCGCAGGCACGCACCGACACCTACGATGCCATCTGGCGGAAAAAGTCAGCCTCACTACTCAGCAGAACCCACGGGAGCAGCAACAGCATCCTAACTGCCATTGCTGCAAAATTTACCTGTCTTCTAATCATTGATACTTCTAATGCACAAATTGGTTCAAAGGACAAAATCTGTAGTTAATTTTAAGTACTAACATCTAGTTATAAGCAAATTAACACAATGAATTATTATTAGTTATCTGATGAATGAATTTAATTATTAGGTATATATTTATTATATGTATTATGACTTTCAAGATTTGGAGATTTTCTACGCGGCTGTTGTTGAGTTTCATGCTAGACAAACTGTAAAACTTCTGAAACTATCATGGTTATTAACACTAAAGTGGTCGTCGCGTTCTGATACCGTCAGTGTTGTGTGTCGTGATCGAGCTGCGTTCGATAATAATGAAACCGGTGGTAGTGGTAACGTTCGTAGCAAAAGACAGAAAATGAGGGTAGATCGGTATATCTGCTCATAAAAACGAACTCGCAGTGTCTTCAGTTATCCCGTGATAATGGCGCATGAAATTGTGCAATATTGGAAAACATAAAAATCAAATCATAGTAAATATCCCGTTTTAAATGACTTCAGACAAACTGTATGCTACAAAAAAACAATATATTTTAATTATACTAAACTAACTGCACCCTTGCAAGAAAATAGTGATAAAAAAATATCGTAGCGAATATTATTAATGCGAATCTTATAGAAAATTGTTTTTGTTGTTTTGATTATTTAGTCCTTTAATACGAATACACACGAATACGAACACGAATATACATACGAATATATCCGACAGAGAACCAAGGTTATCGACATAGCTCTGAGAATTAGCAAGCTGAAGTGGCAGTGGGCCGGCCATATCTCGCGAAGAACCGACGGCCGCTGGGGCAAACGTGTTCTTGAGTGGAGACCACGACTCGGTAAACGTAGTGTAGGACGCCCTCCGACCAGGTGGGATGATGACCTGCGAAAGACTGCAGGTAGATGCTGGATGCGGCAAGCCGAAGACAGGGCGCTATGGCGCTCATTGGGGGAGGCCTATGTCCAGCAGTGGACTAATATAGGCTGATGATGATATCGAATGAATCACTTATCTTATAGATAAGTGATTTTGTACACATATGTTAAAGCGTCCCAGAAATCGGTTTCCATGGGGCACAAACAAGTTTACACAGAGATTCGTGAAATTGTTTGGTGAAAATAAAAAATACTGGTAGAAAATATAAAATTTCTATTTTAGTGGGCGAATAGCGTGAAATGTATATGTATTGTATCATCATCAGCCTATAGCAGTCCACTGCTGGACATAGGCCTCCCCCAATGAGCGCCATAGCGCCCTGTCTTCAGCTTGCCGCATCCAGCATCTACCTGCAGTCTTTCGCAGGTCGTCATCCCACCTGGTCGGAGGGCGTCCTACACTACGTTTACCGAGTCGTGGTCTCCACTCAAGAACACGTTTGCCCCATCGGCCGTCGGTTCTTCGCGAGATATGGCCGGCCCACTGCCACTTCAGCTTGCTAATTCTTTGAGCTATGTCGATAACCTTGGTTCTCTGTCGGATGTATTCGTTACGAATTCTATCCTTCAGAGAAACTCCGAGCATAGCTCTTTCCATAGCTCGCTGAGCGACTTTGAACTGGTGGACCAGCCCTATCGTGAGTGTCCACGTCTCAGCTCCGTAGGTCATAACGGGTAGGACGCACTGATTGAAAACTTTCGTTTTCAAGCATTGCGGTATGGATGACGTGAAGACTTGACGTAGTTTCCCAAATGCTGCCCAGCCCAGCTGGATCCTCCTTTTGGCCTCCTTCTCGAAACTGTTTTTACCCAACTGCAGAATCTGCCCAAGGTAAGTGTACTCGGAAACAGTTTCGAGAAGGTGACCATGTACGACCACCGGCCCTGGATCAATGTGACCATTGATCATGACTTTGGTTTTATCCAAATTCATGCCAAGACCGATACATCGGGAGGCTGAAGCTAGGCCATCCAGCCTATCCATGGGGGGGTTGATGCCCATAATCCCCACGCTGGGCATGCGGGTTGGGGATCGCAGTATATGTATTGTATAATATTATAATAATAATAATAAATAATGCTGGACACAATTCACACCGCATTATCTAGCCCCATGGTAAGCAGAGCTTGTGTTATGGGTACTAGATAACTGATATACATAATACAATACATTACATAGATAGATATTTTTTATTATACATAGAAAACGACCAGAACACCCGGAACAATTATCTGCAGATCGTACACACAATTGTTCCGAGGCGGGAATCGAACCCGCGACCTCCTCCGTCGCAGGCGGACCTTCGCCCACCGCGCCACATCGGTCGTCGGTGGCAATAGTGTATAAGAATGTCCGTGAATTTTTACTTTACTTCATTACTCCTTTTTTCTTGTTCTTTAGTAGATTCATGTAGTTCATAGTAAGTTCATAGCTCATTTATTGATTATTTTTGGTTACAGGTCACATGTATGGCCATTGGCACTTGCTTTAATTGTTTTATATAGCTTTAGTTTTATTATATTGTTACTAAAGTTTTTGTTAGTGCACTTCCTTACCTTATCAGCAAACAGAAAATGTTTTGATACCCCGCGAAACAGGCCTAGCCTAGTGCGAGGGTCACTGTTAACTGCAACACCTCAATCAATGAACTCTATAATGTAATTAGTTTTTATCAGAATTAAAACGTTAAATAACTTTATAAAATGACTGATGTAATGAAAACTGGCCAAGTCAAATCTAACCTACATAGATTTGACTTGGCACTCATTTATATCTCCATTCTTTTTGTATTGAACTTGGCTCTCCTTTTTTACATTTATGTTTTGGTGGGATAATCTATGTATATATATAAAAGAAAGTCGTGTTTGTTACAACACTTATAACTCGAGAACGGCTGGACCGATTTCGCTGAAAATTGGTGGAGAGGTAGCTTAGAACCAGGAATCTAACATAGGATATCATTTAAACAATTTGACACATAGATTTCCACGGGGGCGAAGCCGCGGGGAGCTGCTAGTATGTACATAAATAAAATTAAGGTGTTATTATTTGTTAACTTTTTTTTGGTAAATTTTTTTTGTATTTGTATTTTGTTGTATATAATAATATTAATCTAACACAAAAGAAACTGGGAGTCAAATAAACTACTTACATATACTCAGAACGACAGATTACGCAAGAAACAGCAATTTGCGCGAGGATATGCTTGTTGTATCAACATTGGCACGTGTAAGCTGATTGCATACAAATGTAGCCATTCTAATTAGAATTTTCCCCTTCTTTAGCACAGAAAACAGTTTTAAATAAAATTACACATCATCATCATCAGCCTATGATAGTCCACTGCTGGACATAAGCCCCAATGAGTGCAAAAGCGCCCTGTCTTCAGCTTGCCGCATCCAGCATCTACCTGCAGTCTTTCGCAGTTCGTCATCCCACCTGGATAGTCCACTGCTGGAGATAAGCCTCCCCCAATGAGTGCCAAAGCGCCCTGTCTTCAGCTTGCCGCATCCAGCATCTATCTGCAGTCTTTCGCAGGTCATCATCCCCCTGGATAGTCCACTGCTGGACATAAGCCTCCCCAATGAGTGTCCGATGTGATGACATTTCTAAAATATAATATAGCCTATGTTCACCGGGGATAGTGTATCTTCCTAACGGTGATAGAATTTTTTTAATCGGTCCATTAGTTTCGGAGCCTATTCAATACAAACAAACAAACAAATATTTCCTCTTTATAATATTAGTACAAGATAATGAGATGAAAAACTGCTATTTTACAATCACTAGTCATCTGAGTTATTTCAAAACTAATTTAACACTTATAGGTGCTAAGGTAGGCCGCTGGGGCAAACGTGTTCTTGAGTGGAGACCACGACTCGGTAAACGTGGTGTAGGACGCCCTCCGGCCAGGTGGAATGACAACGTGCGAAAGACTGCATGTAGATGATGGATGCGGCAAGCTGAAGACGCTATGGCGCTCATTGGGGGAGACCTATGACCAGCAGTGGACTATCATAGGCTGATGATGATGATGAGGTTCCAAGGAAAGGTTTATGAAACCTTCGAACGAAGCTAAGATTACCTTCATCCATTTAAAGTTGACTTACTTGATCGACCTCAGCTTAGCAAATAGACACGAGTTGTCTTCTATTGGATGCAGTCACACTGAGATTAAATTGAATTCTAAATAGCGGGGTTGAACAGAAAAAGGTTCAATAACTTTCGTCCTGATTTATTAAAATAATGTGGCTTTAACACTTATACTTATATACATATGCGTAAATCCACACTAGCGCAGCGGCTGAGAAAATACAGATCTTTGTGACTCAGCAGAGCTGTAATATTTTTCGAACGAAACGCATGTGCGGCGCAACACAACCGCTGTGTAGAGCGGCAGCACGAATTTTTTAGGTAAAAAAAAAGATCGCAGTCGTCGAAAAAAAACAGCAGTCAAAGTGTTAAATAGACTTCATAGCGTTGGTGGTTTTTTGTCGCCTAGGTAGGTACTATTTAATTGAGATTAGATTATCCGCGCCATAGGGTTTCTGCCAGAATGGAGGGATTAATCTGAGAGGGATTTTATTAACTGCGAAACGAATAACAAAAGAGGAGGAGGTTCTATGTTTAGCTGTATGTTTTTATGTGTATTGTATGTTTATTAATGTTTGTTCGTCGATTTCTCCGTCAATTATGGAGATTTAGAAAAGAATTTCGCTATTGTATGGAGAATCCCGAGGTAGTCCCATGAAAATGTTATTCCCGATGGAAATTGTTTAAAAACATTGTACCTAAGCTAACTATAAATCGAGAAGTAAATTTTTAGTTTTTTAAAAACAATTTAATTATTTAATACGGCGGCTTTGCACGCGTTTTTTCTATGATTTTTTTTAAGTATGACCAAATTACGAGTAAATATTGCAGCGACGAAGCGTCACTTGTAAATGACGCAATCAGGGTGACAGCTGAAGACGGGTGTCAGCTGTCGACAGGTGTCAGCTGACGACGGCGCACGGCGGTGTCTCTTTGCAGGCGGCCACTGAACCGTCTGAACTTGACACCCTCGGCCAAAACTCCTCACACAAGAAAGTTGAGACATATCGAGTTGGAACTCTCACCATATATGACCTAAAGAGAGACCAGCTTCTCGACGCGGCTTTAGCGAGAGCCTTGTTGTTGTTGTAAAAATTTACTTGTCTAAGTGCTTATTTTTAGGCACTTGTTTCACCGGGAACGATGAACGAGTAGCGAGCAGAGCTAGAATGTAGAAACGAGTCGGCGTGAAGCGGGGAGCGAGTACGTAGTTCCGATAGTTGTGTAGCTCGGCTATTACTCGCTCGCGGCGGCCGGGTCAAACGACAGTCCGCATTGTAGAGAAATGACCGCTTGGCGTGAGTTTTCTGATCGCTGAGCGAGTGTTATTTTCCTGGCTCTTGTCGCCCAGCGACAAACTAGTGAAGCGAGTTCTCGCCGCGCCGGCGGCAGTGTGAAGCGGCGGCAGTCAGCGATCAACTATTTGTATATACATCTCTTTTGTTTTCACGCAATGTATATCTAACTGTACGTTTCTTGAGCGAGAAAATAGCCGATAGTTAGTAGTTCTCTCGCCGGCGGAGACAACTGCCTAAAGAAATAAATGCTATTGACTTTTGTATGATAAACAGTTGAAATTATCATAGATGTATAAAAGGGATTTTTGAGCTTTCCAATATTTGGCGCATGAAACTTTACCGAAATATTGGGAAACTCATAAATCTAATCATGGTAAATTTCCGTTATATCTGACTTTGACTATTCTTGTTCGGATATGTATCACAATTTACAAAAAAGTGTGACCGTGGTCGAATAACGATCAACCTCCAAGTGTCAATACGTTTTATTACTTACAATGGCCTTTCAGGGCAGCTATGGGTTGATCCGAAGGTCCAAGGTAGATAAACTGAGGGGGCCTTGGGTTGTAAGAAAAATATAACGACCGACTTATGTTTGAAGATGATAAAGTTTGCAGTAACAAGCTAATAATATTCAAATATCGTCAACTCCAGTAGGATAAAAAAGTGTGCCCATTAATTCAATCAATCATCAATACCACTACCATATATATAAAAAAAAATGCTGGACAATTCACACAGCATTATCTAGCCGCAAGCTAAGCAGAGCTTGTGTTATGGGTACTAGATAAATGATATACATAATATAATATATTACATAGAAAGATATTTTTTATTATACATCGAAACCAACCAGACCACCCGGAACAAATATCTGCAGATCGTACACACAATTGTTCCGAGGCGGGAATCGAACCCGCAACCTCCTGAGTCGCAGGCGGACCTTCGCCCACCGCGCCACATCGGTCGTCAAATAGATGGTAGCGGTATTGGAATTAACCCTACCATACTCTAACCTAAAGAGATTATTTTTCGATACATTTTAAAGTGACAAAATGGTTACAGGCTCCAAACGTGTGGTCCACGAGCAGTCTATCATCTGATGCCGTCACCGTTTTAATGAACTAATGTTACCTTAATATCCTATGCATTTCTACTTTCCTGGTACTTTGCTTGACATAAAAGTAGTTAAAAAAACATTCGGAAGCAATAATGATAAAAACGTGTTCTTGAGTACTACCACTACTCGGTAAACGTAGTGTAGGACGCCCTCCGACCAGGTGGGATGACGACCTGCGAAAGACTGCAGGTAGATGCTGGATGCATCAAGCTGAAGACAGGGCGCTATGGCACTCATTGGGGGAAGCCTATGTCCAGCAGAAGACTTATACAGAATTGCACGAGAAGCTTGTGAATTTTTTGGAGTACTTTTCTGTTAGAAATCATAAAATGGGGAAAAGAGGAATGACTTCCCCGCTAAATTTCGGAAAACGCGGAATACCACCTCCTTTTGAGTCTTCGTTATATTGTATAGTTAAATATTATGAAGACTATAGATGATATTTTGGATAATTATATTGATATATTAGAGATATTTTTTTTATACTGTGTACTGTGTTTTTTTTTATGTGTGTTTATTGCTTTAATTGTGTAGCCTGTTTTTTTTGGCCAAATAAAACTATTCTTATTCTTATTCTTATTCTTATTCTTATTCTTATAATATACAATATATCTTTATAAATTGTAGCCTATGCGTTATTCTGATGTATAAGCTATGTACATATATTATTATGAAGTTTCATCAAAATCCATTTTATAGTTTTTGCGCGAAAGAGTAACAAACGTCCATCCATCCATCCATACTTACAAACTTTCGCGTTTATGATATTAGTAGGATTATACATATTATCGTATTACATATATTATACTTGCAGTCCGCTTGTGCACTCGCTGCGTTTCGCAATGTCAATGTTACGTGCTCCGCGTGTATCTCGTTGGACTGATGATTATTACATATCGATGTGTGACCTGATATTGCCCACGTGTGATCCACTTAAGCACCAAAGTACTTTATGTCCAGGACTCTTGGACACGTTACAAATTTCAAATTGCGTAATTAAAATGACTTCACTTCAATCTTTTTTAAAGAAAGAAATAACATATTTTTATTCACCTTAAAACTACTATACACAACAAACTTAAACTACGCAAATTATTACTACCTACATCATCATCATCATCATCATCATCAGCCTATAGCAGTCCACTGCTGGACATAGGCCTCCCCCAATGAGCGCCATAGCGCCCTGTCTTCAGCTTGCCGCATCCAGCATCTACCTGCAGTCTTTCGCAGGTCGTCATCCCACCTGGTCGGAGGGCGTCCTACACTACGTTTACCGAGTCGTGGTCTCCACTCAAGAACACGTTTGCCCCATCGGTCGTCGGTTCTTCGCGAGATATGGCCGGCCCACTGCCACTTCAGCTTGCTAATTCTTTTTTACTACGTACATATATTACAAATTATTGTGCGTAGCAGTGTTCATGGCAAATATGGCCTTCACTCAGCATTGTGCTGGGTGCCCACTAATGTGTCCACCCAGCGCTGATTTTCAGTGAAGACCAGAGGGATCGTGTCACGTCACGGTCGTCAGGAGCGTGATGTTGACATCAAAATGTAAACAGGATCGCATTATAATTATACATTACACAATACTTATATAAATATATTAGGTAAAGTAAATAAGCGAACAAGAAACCTTTACCTTGTTAGATTGTTAGTTTTTTTACGAAATGAGGGGGAAGTGTAATTATTTTTGGCCCCTTATGTATCACGAATTTGTTTGTATCTGTATGTTTTATCTATTTCCTTATATTTTTTTTCTTGTTTGTATACTTTCTTATTATGTCGTGTTATGTGTTATGTATGGTGTCAAATAAATGTATTTTCTTTCTTTCTTTCTTATATTTTATTACATGCTCTATCTCGTCCCCTACATTCCTTAGGAGGTGGCTAGGGGCCGAAAAATATAACATTCTGAGACTATACAATTAAATCACAATAATTATATAAATGCGAATCACAATAATTATATAAATGCGAAGATGGATGGATCTTTGTTACTTCTTCACGCCAAAATATACTGTACTAGCAGACCTTCCCGGCTTCGCACGGTTTTAGTACGGATCCCTAACTTTTTTGAAAATATAATATAGCCTATGTTTACCGGGGATAGTGTAGCTTTCCAACGGTGAAAGAATTTCTCAAATCGGTCCTGTAGTTTCGGAGCCTATTCATTACAAACAAACAAACAACAAATCAAACCGTTCCTCTTTATAATATTAGTATAGATGTTTTGGCATAAGAAAATTACCTTTCATAGTAACTATAACTACTTCCAAATTATGATTGCCTGGTACAATTGAGACGCGTTCAGTGTGGATACCGGGTAAAAACGCCATCTATTACAAGTATCGGGAAATTCTAGAATGAGCTCTTTACCTAGAGATGACGCTATATAGGTAAGTTTTAAAAATCCTTGGTTACAATTAATGGTCAAATTTGGACACAATAAAGTTGTTCCTTAAAATTTAATTAAATAACAAAATTGTGCAGTTTATTTTTTATATTTTTATGTGTAAATATAAAAAATAAACTTCACTTTATGTGTATATTGAGAATTTCACCTCTGTTATATCTCTACCCCGAGAAGGTAGAGTTACTAGAACTGTGGCTGTTTGGTCCTAAAAATTACGAACTATACTTTTAAGTTTAACCATTTCATTATCGTATTTGACTGAAAAAAGGTTAAGGCTCGTTGTAGAGGACTTTATAACTTATGATTTGCTTTAACCACGTCGTTTTTCCTAACATATCTTCGAAGTTTGAAGGGGTAAAAAGGTCTCAATTTGTTTGGCAACTAAGGTCGGTAAGTACTAAATTGAATAAAATTTAGGTGGTTTCTCAAGGTCTGTTTAATTGTCAAATATTTATTTTATTTGTTAAAGTTTTATTTCAATTTTTTTATTGTTTTATTTTCCACTAGCTGCCCCCTGTGTCTTCGACCGCGTTTGTCTAACAGTTTATAAACCTTTCTCTTGAATCACTCTATCTATTGCTGAAAATTGCATTAAAATCCGTTGAGTAGTTAAAAAGATCTAAGCGAACAGATACCGGAAGCGAATTCATTGTACCATCATACTAAGAAGGATATTGGCCGTTTTGTTATCGGAACGGAACGATGCGAGCAACACGGAAAGCGTCACGATTGTACTAGGCGAGCAGAAGTTTAGAGAAGGTTACGATGAAACGGGACATTTTAATGAGCCAGAAGCGACTTTATTGCTTTTGAAATAGAGTTCCACGTGTAAGCCCCACAGTGGCGCTTGCTTTACCAAGCGCAACTATTCGTACGTAAATTAACCCGTTAAAGTAGGGTAAACGGGATGGGTGTCGCCAGTGTCGGGCATAGGTTTATGTGTGGCCTATTTGGTATCACTTTGGTACCACTTTTATATTTAATTATTCTTAAAGAGGTGTCAAATAGTACTTAGAATAACATAGCACTGGTATCACCATTATTTGATTACGAATGCAGCTTGAATTCTCAGCGTAGAAGAGAAATTTCATGATGCTTTTATAATGGACAAGGAAATACTTTTATGATAATCAGAAATGTATAATAATATATTTACAACAGCGTGGTAAGTTATTCGGCTTTTCTAGTTTGTACGTATACCGCAAAATACACTCGTGGAAAATTAATTCACATGACATAATTCTGATTCAGGATGCCATTCTGTTCACGCCATCCAAACGTAGATGGCGCGAGTACAGTTGGACGTGCGGACATCTTGTCACAACTGCGGACACGGAACGAAACCCCATGACCGGAGTACTAGGCGAGCAGAAACGATGAGGAGATAACGACTCACAGCACTTGACTTCATAATAGACTCTACCTTGCTCGAAATAAGAACATCATTTGTAGTCGGGTCGCTGTGTTGGAATGGTTGGAATGAGCGAATCTTTAGTAGCTGAATCTCAAATCTTTTGTTTGATTGATTTCGGGGCGCTATTATAGAATTGATGTTGTTTTAGGGTTATATGGATAGATTAGGATAATAATGTTAAGTAGTAGGTACCTAACATTTCGTTACATACAAAGGTACTTTTACTATAAAGTAGGTACCTGTGATTATTTTTTCAATCCATTAAATCCTGCTATAAATAAATAATGCTGGACAATTCACACAGCATTATCTAGCCCCATGGTAAGCAGAGCTTGTGTTATGGGTACTAGATAACTGATATACATAATACAATACATTACATATATAGATATTTTTTTATTATATGTACATAGAAAACGACCAGAACACCCGGAACAAATATCTGCAGATCGTACACACAATTGTTCCAAGGCGGGAATCGAACCCGCAACCTCCTCCGTCGCAGGCGGACCTTCGGCCACCGCGCCACATCGGTCGTCTGATGTATAATAAAATGCAAAGGGCTAAAATAAGCATGAAATAATAGGTAAACTTTGTAGACCGCAGGTACCGTATTATGATTGTTATTATTGTGTGTAACTAATATTTCTTTGTGACTTCAACTGAAAGTATTTGAAGCACAATTTTACAAAAGGTAGGTAATTTGTGAGTACATATTTTGTTCTCTCTGAACTTATAAATAAAACC
Organism: Eupithecia abbreviata; assembly: GCA_943735965.1. NCBI lineage: Eukaryota > Metazoa > Arthropoda > Insecta > Lepidoptera > Geometridae > Eupithecia > Eupithecia abbreviata. The sequence continues at coordinate 2,829,343 of OX030995.1, forward strand.
CCTATAAGGTTTTATCAAAATGTTTTAACCTTCGTCTATCACTGAATAATAACTATTAGAATGTGCAAGAACTATGACATATATTATTAGAATGGGCAGTATTTTGGACTTGCGCACTGCAAAAATAAGGATAGACGGTACAGGGGACGGGAGAAAACGGCAACGCAACACTGAACTACCAGGGCAGCATAAACCGTATACGTGGACTAATATTCTACTAGTGAGAGCAAAAACTCGACGCTATCCGGTAGGAACGCGTCGAGTTTTGTGGGTGGGAACCGACGACGGTATAATTTCAGTCAGTCAAACGCTTTCGCCCTTATTTCATCTACAGTAAAGTCTGAATCATCTCGAAGTTGAAGGAGACGCAGAAAGGCCACATGTTATAAAAATACCATGCGATAATTTACTCTCGCGCTAGAACCCCTGAGTTCACTTTCTTGTGCAACGTTAAAAACGAGCAGTTTCTTCCTGATATCACGTCTACAGAGAATTTTAAGTCTTAGTCCGATAAGAATTGAGTTCGAAACAGCTTGATATGTGGTTGTGATCCCGGGGGATTGAAATAAATGGAAGGAATGCAATCTCCTTGCTGCTTGTGCTCTCCTGGTATTTTCTGTCCCAAAGAGGGTCGGGATACGGGAATGCCGAGATCTAGATCTGTGGAGAATTATCTCGTCCGGGATTTCCTGAGAAAATCGTCATTTGTTTATACAATGACAAGCTAAACTAAATAGTTAGTGTTTCGACCATAGAGTTTCGACTATATTTTTAGCTGTAGTTTTTATTATCTGTGGCGCATGTGTCCTTTAAAGGAGGTTAGTGATGTATAAAAAAAATAAGCCACAACTTCATGATACAGCAAGACTGATCCTGCTCTACGTTAATGTATTATTGCTCGTCAAAAAATAAATAAAGCGTGTGTTTGCGATAAAATTAAATAAACCTATTTAACGTAGAACTCAATAGATGGATCTCTCACGGAGATGACAATCACAAACGGCCAAGTGCTCTTTATTCAATCTACAACAATATTTTTCAACTTTCAATTTTACAGAAAACGATAATTTGTGCTGTGCTGAAGAACAGCTTCTTGTGACATGTCATTTGTCAAGTTACCTTCTAGAGAACTTAATAATACCCCCCACGAATCATGTTCAGGTACTCCATTTTGGTACGCATTTGGACTCCAGTTGGTCCTTTATGCGTAGTATCCCACGAATCATGTAGCAAAAGGAAACGACGAGCCCAGGCGACTTCTTACGTCAATTGACCTTATGAAGTCGATATAGATAACCTAGGGTTTCCCGGTCAAAGGAATATTACAACTGAGATAAGAATACATTGCAAATACAAAAATAAAACTATTTACGCATTTAATTATAGTAACAAGGCCTTTTAACCTTCTTGTTTGGCCTTATGAGTAAGATAATCATAATATTTAGTCCATTGTAAGTTTCGTTAACTTAAATAATTAATAAATTGATTTATAATAAAACAATAAACATTGAAATATTATTACGAGTATGTCTCTACCTTTTTATTAGTATCTAAAAGAATGACCTAAAAATAACTGAAATCTAAATTTATAATATTTTTGAGAGAATACAAAAGTCCTTTAACTGCCAAAGGCAAACTTCGATCCCCTTAAAAAAAAAACATAATTTAAATTAAAAAAGTTATTCGACCGTGACAGGACTCGAACCTGCAATCTTCGGATCCGAAGTCCGACGCCTTATCCATTAGGCCACACGGTCGTTATGAAGTAGCGCGAAATAGGTCAACGCTCTACCCGACACGTAAGCCTTCGCGATGACGTCACGCCAAGGTTAGGCTTTGATTTTCTCATTGTTCGAATAGAGATATTCAGGTTTTTTCAATGTGTCATTGTATAATTCTGGTCACCAATGGTGTTTCTAATTTATTTAGTGCGGAAGTATGTATGGGGTTTATCCCCCGTAGAAAAAAACAGTAGTCTACTTAAATTGTATGTTATTCGTGTCACAATTCATTGCGACACGAATAACATACCTGTTTTCGGTTCTTTACCATTAAAATTTATGACTCAAACGATTGGCTTGGATTGGTACAATAATTATAAGTATTGATACAACGGGTATTTATCGCGTTTATTTACCTTTTTTCCCGACGTTTCAGCAGGTTTACACTCTGTCGTGGTCACGGGATGACTAGTATCACAGTACTCTGTCGTGGTCACGGGATGACTAGTATCACAGTACTCTGTCGTGGTCACGGGATGTCTAGTATCACAGTACTCTGTCGTGGTCACGGGATGTCTAGTATCACAGTACTCTGTCGTGGTCACGGGATGACTAGTATCACAGTACTCTGTCGTGGTCACGGGATGACTAGTATCACAGTAGTCATCCCGTGACCACGACAGTGTGTAAACCTGTTGAAACGTCAGGAAAAAAGGCAAATAAACGCGATAAATACCCGTTGTATCAATACTTATAATTAAGTGTTCAGATCGCGTAAGTTTAAAAATATTGATTGTTACAATACCAATGACTTCCTTCATAGCCTTTGGCAAAAATTTTAGACACCAGAATTGCGGCCTACTCCTCTTTGGCTATTAATTTTGATATGCCGATAGGCTAAGTACCTTAGGTACCTACTAGAATTCCTTTGCAATTACTACATAGTAAAACACAAAGTCGCTTCCTGCTGTCTGTTGTTCCTATGTATGCTTAATTCTTTAAAACTACGAAACGCATTTGCTTCGCAACACAACCGCTGTGTAGAGCGGCAGCACGATTTTTTTAGGTAAAAAAAAAGATCTCAGTCGTCGAAAAAAAACCGCAGTCAAAGTGTTAAATAATAATAAATAATGCTGGACAATTCACACAGCATTATGTAGCCCCATGGTAAGCAGAGCTTATGTTATGGGTACTAGATAACTGATATACATAATACAATACATTACATAATTTTTTTATTTTTTATTATACATAGAAAACGACCAGAACACCCGGAACAAATATCTGCAGATCGTACACACAATTGTTCCGAGGCGGGAATCGAACCCGCAACCTACTGCGTCGCAGGCGGACCTTCGCCCACCGCGCCACATCGGTCTTCGTATTTACTGGATCCACTGGACTTTATAAAGCTTGCTATGATGTGATTGATATTTAAAAATGCTTTAACTTACAGCTGACGCAGCAGTTCTAAGAGCTGATTATACTCAGGTTTAGAATCCAAGATGTCGACAAAGACATTTATGAATGACTAGCGGACCTTCCCGGCTTCGCACTGTTTTATTACGGATCCCTGACTTATTTGAAAATATATAATAGCTTATGTTCATCGGGGATAGTGTAGCTTCCCAACGGTGAAAGAATTTTTCAAATCGGTCTAGTAGTTTCGGAGCCTATTCATTACAAACAAAAAATCAAACTTTTCCTCTTTATAATATTAGTATAGAAGACTAAACAAAAACTGATAACAATAACAGAAAAAAAGCAAGGAAATTATTAAAAACTAAAACACAAACTTCAACTACGCATAATCTCACATGTACAGCGAAAATAGTTTAAATATCAATTCGAAAACGAACAAGAGATTAATTAAAATATGATGAACTGTGATTTGCTTCGATGATACCAATATCGTTAAATATTTTCTTATAAAATTTCCTGGGTTTTGTAAACTCTTTGTATACAAAAAATATCCAGATTATTGAATCGGAGTATAGAGAGGCTCATTATTTAAGCATTAATTATATGAGTTCTAGATGGGTTCATCTAGAAGCCATATAATTAATGATTAAATAATGAGTCCAAACTTATCTGTTCTTCGAAGACGTAATGCACCAAACATTTCTAACGGGATCACACCGAAAGTGCTTAGGGCTTTCAAGAATCAATTATCGATAAGCAAATTGTCGATAAAAGGGGTCAACAATGGATTGCCTAACTGTAATCTGATGACCTATGGCAATGCTTAATTGCTTAACTTAAAAAGTTCAAGGGTGTGACTTAGATTATTTTGTTGTTAAGGGACCGTAATAATAATAAATGTATTTATTCAGACAACTTAGTCCACCTATACATAGTTAGTAAACTTAGGGCCTAGGGGGTTATTAGGTACTTAATATTAAACAAGGATTTTGTCCTCGGTGTAGGGTATACATCAGAGGACAATCGAATTTGGTGGATATCGCATTCAGGATGCTGTTGCTGCTCCCGCGGGTTCTGCTTAGCAGTGAGGCTGTCTTTTGGCGCCATATTGCATCGAAAGAGTCGGTTTGGCTTACCAGATTATTTCCTGGATGATTTCGGACAAAAGTGTTTTTAGTACCATAGACTAATAAAATATAATTTATTAGTCTATGATAGTACCTACCTACGCGACTTCGGTGCCCTCTTCTAGTTATAGTGTAAACATTTTGCATTGCAATAAAACAAAACATCTTTGATTTAAAGAGGTCACTTCAGCTTGCTAATTCTTAGAGCTTTGTCGATAACTTTGGTTCTCTGTCGGATATATTCGTTATAATATTTCTGTATTCATGGATATTGACATCAAACTTAACAGAGGGGTTAGCTGTGATGAACGCCACTGTACCTATCGAATGATTTACAATAACAAAAAACTATCGATAAATCGATCGTGATCCCAACACTAAATCCAGTGTATTTTGGCAATGTTTTCGATGAAACATCCCACACAACTCTCACTCTCAGAAACAACAATGCCACTTTTCTAATAGTAGCATAGGGGCTACATTTTTATCGATATTATTGTGTTCAAGTGGTGAATAATCGTTTCCCAAGAACATCCCACACTCGCTCTCACAAACAATATAATTAAATAGATGTCAAGACATCATCAGCTGATGCTTTCATGTTAGATTACTTAGAATTCAAGGACATTAGTCACTGAATGACTTTCTTTTGTGTCCAAACATCATTCTTAGTATGTAGGAATACGCATCATTTACATATACACTAGCAAAGTCGATGTAAAAAGTTTACAAACAAACCACGACACAAGAACTAAAATCGTCCCCTCTGGCCACGTGGTCCTACTGCCTTTGTCCTACCGATCGGACCACATGAACTTTTAAATCGTCTGCTTGGCGTCGAATATTTATTCAAGGAATCTCAAGTTGGCATGTGATAAATAATATCTTTCTATGTAATATATTGTATTAGGTATATTAGTCATCTAGTAGGTACCCATACCATAAAGCTCTGCTCTGTCTCTAAAAATAGCTGACGGAGCGTGTTCCAAGCCCCAGCGGTACAAATATATAATTAATTTCAAAGAAATGCTGGAACCAAAACTCAGGTATAAGGTATCTTACACCCACCACTTGGTAAACGAAGTGTAGGATGCCCTCCGTGGGATGACGACCTGCGAAAGACTGTAGGTAGATGCTGGATGCGGCAAGCTGAAGACAGCTATGGCGCTCATGGGGGGAGGCCTATATCCAGCAGTGGCCGTCTATAGGCTGATGATGATGATGATGAAGTCAAACTTACAAATTTTATGAAATAACAAAAAAAAAATTACCATTGTGCCTGCCAGTGGAATAATTTACCCGCAAAAGCTGCTCGTGTCTTTTTCTAAGGAGCTCTTCGACAAGCGAAATGAAATATTGCCTCCCCGACATAACCTTAGTACTCAACGCTTTTTGGTCAACACAAGTAAAATAGAATAAATAAATAATGCTGGACAATTCACACAGCATTATCTAGCCCCATGGTAAGCAGAGCTTGTGTTTTATGGGTACTAGATAACTGATATACATAATACAATACATTACATAGATATTTTTTATTATACATAGAAAACAACCAGAACACCTGGAACAAATATCTGCAGATCGTACACACAATTGTTCCGAGGCGGGAATCGAACCCGCAACCTACTGCGTCGCAAGCGGACCTTCGCCCACCGCGCCACATGGGTCGTCTAGAATGAAAGACATTTATTTATCTACTCGTAGGTATACTTTATTATAAAGAGGAAAGGTTTGATTTTTTGTTTGTTTGTATTGAATTAACTCCGAAACTACTGGACCGATTTGAAAAATTATTTCACTGTTGGGAAGCTACACTATCCCCGGTGAACATAGGCTATATTATAATATATAATAATTATATTTAATTTAAATTAAGTGACAATTATTGTAATCAGATTTTGCACGCCACAAAGGTAGAAATACATTGTGTCTTATTTAAACATACACCACCTATGTACCCTATTTACATGTATTTGATGCAATAAATATTTACTTTACTTTATATTTATAAAAAAATAGGTAGCCTTACTAAAACTCCAATAATGTACCATGTTTTAAAACACCTAATAAAGTGAAATTCGAGTTTAACGCGGGTGAAACTGCGGGGAACAGCTAGAAACAACATAAATTAACAAAAGACACATTAATAGAATAGGTAGGTACACGTACAATACTGTATAGAGTTGTTATAAAAAGGCTCTAACTCAGCATAATGCTGGCTAAGCTCCATAAGCGACTTAGCCAGCGCTGGTCTTCCGTTAGAGCCCGTACAGGTGACGTCACGAACAGGCCTACGCAAAGTTAATAAAAAATAGTCATCTCTTACAACAGCCACGGGCTGGCTTGGAGGGGTAGATTCTTACGCCGGGATCGGGAGTAGAGATGTTCATTTTTACCCGAATACTTACCTACCAACTGTGGAAGGTTAAGAGATTGGCACCCTATGTAATGTATGTAGCCGATTTCTTTGTCCACGTAACACAAGCTCTGCTTAGCTTGGGGCTAGATAATCTAGATATTGCTGTGTGAATTGTCCAGCATTATTTATTTATAAAAAAATGTATGGCATTATCTATAATCGTCTACACTCTACAGGATAGCGAAATTACTATCGAAATCAGCCCACAATAATAGATAAAGAAATCGGCGAGCAAACTAAAAATATGCAAACAAAGAATCTAGTCCTTTTCGGTTGGTTCGAAAGGAAAATGCTTAAAAAATTGAAAATGTTTAAGCATTTTCCTTTCGTTATCTATTATTGTGGGCTGATTTCGATAGTAATTTCGCTATCCTGTAGACTGTAGAGGATGATAGATGATGCCATAAAAAAATATTATAAATAAATAATGCTGGACAATTCACACAGCAATATCTAGGCCCCAAGCTAAGCAGAGCTTGTGTTACGTAGACAAAGAAATCGGCTACATATTATGTATATCACATCTAAAATGTATACATGTTGTAGATGTGATATTGGTGTTTCTTGGTGGAATTTCACAACAATAATTAAAATAAATACATTCTTACAAGTTCCACTAATTAAAATAGTAAACAGTATTAGTTTTAATCAACAAAAAACTTACCTATAGCATCAAAACCAAAACAAGCAGTTATATACATATGACGACCGATGTGGCGCGGTGGGCGAAGGTCCGCCTGCGACGCAGAAGATTGCGGGTTCGATTCCCGCCTCGGACCAATTGTGTGTACGATCTGCAGATATTTGTTCCGGGTGTTCTGGTTGTTTTCTATGTATAATAAAAAAATCTATCTATGTAATGTATTGTATTAAATATATTAGTTATCTAGTACCCATAACACAAGCTCTGCTTACCATGGGGCTAGATAATGATGTATGAATTGTCCAGCAATTTTTTTTTTTTTGTATATATAATATATTATAAACCAATTTGTTAGGTCGCTTACCTAACAAACTGGTTTAGAAGTCTTCCCCACATCCTGTTTCTTAGAATACATACTTTTCTGTTTCAGCTTATGAGGTCAAATCCGATTTCATTTTACTTTAAAAAATCGCTCTAAAATAACACTACCTAGAACTTCTAAGAAAATCCTAACCTATAAAATTCTAGAATAATCGAAAATCGTTCTCCGTGAAAACAATAGGTCTTCTATAAATGGCGCTTTGTTTTTGTTAGTTTAGAAAAACAAAGGAATTTAAAATCAAACGAATCGAGGTCGATTCGATACGAAACCGTAAAGATTTCCGGTCTGAAAAGTTTAAAGAATCTGTCCAAATAAACTTTGTTATCTGGGTGAGTAAAGTAAAAACTTGCTGGAATTCAATTCAAATTCAAATTCGTTTTCAACAATTCCCAAGAAATTGGTTCTTAGCAGAAATTTTATGCGTCCGTTTCTTTATCTTATTGATAGGAATAGATTTAGATTGAAAATACGGGTTTTCAGCTTCAGTTTTTTTAAATTTATGATTTTACCAAAAACAAGTTTCTGATAAATGTTTTGTCTATTCAGATAATTTCCATAAATTGCACAGTTACAATTTATTATTTATTTATTTATTTTAAGCCATTACTGTCCCACTGCTGGGCAAAGGCCTCCCTTTTCAGTTACAATTAACATTACAAAAAATTAGGGATAACATAAAATTAACAAAAGATTAACATGATACATTTTATCCTATCCTAAAGAATAATTTTTAAGTCATTTATGTGATTATTCTACATGCAAATAAATAAAAATTTAAAGATTCGAAAGTATCTCTGTCTGTCTGTTACCTTTTAAACAGCTGACGGATTTCAATGAAATTTGGCAGTAGGTAGATGGTATCCCGGGGGCCGATATAGGCATTACCTACTTTTATCCCAGAAAAGGCGTGCGAAGCCACGGGTCAAGCTAGTAATTTTATACATGAATTTTAATTTAAAACTCATTAAAAATTCACGATAGGTATAATTTAAATTTTAATTAAGATATGGTAGCTGTGAACTGTGTGACTTTAATATATGTAGTAAATTGATATCCTTAGAATTAACTTAGCCTAAAATTTACACGATTTAAAATCTGTAATCTCCCCTTGTGTCTCCCATTCATAACCTGTACCAAACAGAGCGTTCACCTTTCCAAGAACCTTGCAACCATACTAGCTATAACAAACTCTGTGGCGATGCATTCGGAAAGCTCTTCATAAGCTCTGCTTCCCTGGTACCAACAACGGAGATCGAAGACGTTTTTCCCCGGAAAGTTGGATTTTGGGTGAAAAAAAAAAGGTTTACCCCGGAACTTTCTGGGAAAAGGGCGAGAGAACGGGATAGCTATATCGTTCTATTACGTTTCCGTTATCGTGGGTTCCTACGATACGATTGCGCCCATGGTTACCTTACCTACCTACGATACGGGGTTACAACCGTCGAGGAAGAAAGGCAGGGCCGGATGGCTTTTTCAGTTTCCCGCTGCAACCGGTTTTATCTTATGACTAGCGCCCCGCGGCTTCGCCCGCGTGGAAAGCGATGTGTCAAATGAGAACAATTTATATATCTTCCTCTTGAAACACTTTATCTATTGCTGAAAACTGCATCAAAATCCGTTGAGTAGTTTAAAAGATATAAGCGAACAGACAGGGGAAGCGACTTCATTTTATTATTTATACTATGTAAAGATTAGGCATTTCGAGAGATGATCTTAGTGACATCCGCTTGGTTGTGGTTGGGTTTTTCAGGCCTTTTCAGTTACGCGTAAAAGCGTTCACATTTGCACAGCAAAATGTGTTTGTGATTTTGTCATAATAGTTTGAACAATAAAATTAAAAAAAACACAGAACAGTAAAAAAACATTTTCAAACTAAAGAATTCGAATTCAGTTTTTAGTTTTTGTTATAATTTCCAAGTAGCTATCTACATATGTTTAAAGAGCCCTTCGGCCGCGTACGAAACCGAAGCCTCGTAATCAGTTGTGATTAAAAACTTTTTTGTACATATACGAAACTAGTTGCGAAGCTCCTTTTTTTAACTTAACTTTCCCAGCTGAGCCTCAATTTCTCCTGCTAGGGCTTCAAGACATGTTATGGACCCATAAAATATTGTCTCAACCTTGATCTTCGATGACAAAACGACTGTTATCTTTTTTATGAGCATTTTACTGTATTTTCATTAGCCTACAGGTTTTATTCGAGCGCTTTCGGGTTTATGCGAGGCGTGTGGAATATTTTAAGCGACTGAAAAGTTCAATGGCAGTAAACTCGTAACAATTGCCTATTGCTGTAATGAAAGAAAGAAAGAAAATACATTTATTTGACACCATACATAACACGACACATTACATACAAAGAAAGAATACAAACAAGAAAAAATTATAAGGAAATTGAAATCGATTCGAGGGAATTGAATCGGAATTGTAATGCTCTGCATACACCCAATACCTAGCGCTAGCACCCAGCACAAAAATGTGCTTTCAAATAATATTATGGGGTTATACAGTACAGGTTTGATTCGAGTGCTTTGGGGGTCTTTGCGAGGAGAGTGTATTATTTTCAGCGACAAGTTCATTGGCAGTTACTGGCAATACTCTTAACAATGGCCGATTGCCTTCATAATGCTATGCGTACATTAATCCAATACCGCTACCACCCAGCAAAATTTATAACTTTGATGGAAAAAAGCGAGAATTACTTCTACCAAAGCAACCAAATCGGATGCCATAAGTATAAAAGAATATAATATTACTTTATTGCACCATCAATACATAAAGAACAAGAACTTAATACTAACTATATCGAATATGGTACGATCGGCGGCCTTACCGCTAACAGCGATCAGAGTAGAGTTAATAAACTCGGTTTAAACCAATGACGGTTTTTTTAATATACTAGGTAGCAGTAACAATTTCTGGTTATGTATAGGTAGGTAACTTATAAGTAAAAATATATAATATATAATACAAGTATCACACACCTTGCGCACCACGGTCTCAACGGAAGACCAGCGCTATGGTACGATCTGCTCTACCATAGCACATGCTGAGTGGAGACCGATTTTGCCAGTTTCTGTCTTCTGTTAATTTAAGTTTAATTTATAAGTCTCTGTTCTGACAAAATAAAAATCTTTTTACTTTTTACTTTACTATTTTTGATACTTACCTACTCGTACGAGGAACGAGCGAAAAATGTAATTCTCACTATCTTTAATCATTACTTACCTGTGCGATAGGAACAACAGTTAGGTACAACAACAAAACTTATTTTTGGATCTGTCAAAAAAGCATATTAGTTAAAAATATTACTTTGAACCCGTAAGATCTTTGCCCTCTTTACTAGGAGTGCATAAGTTATAAGAGTTCATTCAACCTTTTCAACCCCTATCTTTATGCCGTTTCAATTCACGAGGAAAATCACCTGGCTGAATACTTTGTAAGATTTCAGGTTTTTCCAACACGGAAAATATCGATTGAGTTAGCCTAAATTACCCCTTAAGACTGGTCGTATTCTGTAGGAATACGGTTCAATTTACTATTTACCTAGTTTATTCGTTCCAGTCGTTTAATTCGTAACCAATGTGGTTATGGTTACCACGGACGTTCTACCGTCGTCAAACTTTAATCATCGATTTGTGCCAATCAAAATATCTCCTATAGCTCTATGATCTCCTGTCCACTTACCGGTATCAGTATCGACTTCCTGTGCTCTCAGTCATCCATCAATGAACTCACACCACACTCACACAAACTCCAAGTACAATCTACGCACACAAACGAGGAACGCATCATACACCTGTGTCTGTGTCCTATTTTACGGGAATGGGGGAGTATCGAGTATTGATCGGTTCGGGATAACTCCTAGCAGTTTATGCGCGCCTGGTATTTTCCGATCAGTTGTCCATTATCGGCAATCGTCGATAGCTTGCCAATATTGGCCGATTGACCTGTTTGAATTTATTGGTTTTCATTATAGCGTTTGGAGGTTGGGTTCGGGTCGAGCGTAATCAATCGGTCAAGAGGAGCAATTTGGTTCAAATTGATGCTTTGATACATTTTATTTATGGGTATTGGAAGAAATCAATTCAGTGTGGCCATTTTGTTGGGAGACAATTCACTCGATGGATCGTCGGCATTGTAGCGTTCGCAGGGAGTCAATGGGTGGAGGCGGCTCGGGAGTTCGGGACCGCATTTTGAAGCGTTGTTTGAGAGAAGGTTTGTGAACTGATAATGATGAACTTAATTATCATAAGTTCTATCATAATAGTTTGCGTGTCAATGTCAGTAGTGACACCGAAAATGTGGGAAAAATTTTATAATCACATGTTGCACAACGTTTTCAACAAAAAAAAGGTATCAACGTGATGAAACTAGTGAAACTAAAACTTCAGTTTAAAGCAAACACAATGACTTTTCTTATTCTTACTAAAGTAGGGAAAGATTAGAAATATTTCCACGTGGTTTTTGTTACATGAGTTAATGTAACCTCTACGTGACGCAATAATCACGTTAATTGCCACCTGGTTTATTTCAGAACTTTCTGAAACAACAGAGGTACCTACATGTTTATTTATTTTAACAGGGTTGGACTCAGATACCTCACAAGGGCATTATTTATGCAGTGCTAGGGCAATGCTAGGTAGGAGTATAGGGATCTGTCACGTTCTGTATGTAAATGGGCCTACAATTGGTTGGTGGGCGGTCTTCCAAAACCCACTTATATTTTAAAGGCGATATTTGTAAAGTTCTGAGATCTTAATTTTATGTAACACTGAAATTGTTGTTTATTACAAGATCAGGAATAACTTAAGAGCTTCTCTAGATTTAAATGTTTAAAACAGCCCGTCGGAAATCGGACAATCGGATATGAAATAAACTACCATTAATGTCGTCCTAGCCGAATTCGTTTCGGCTGTATAAGGCCACAAATTAAAATGACCACCTATAATTATTTCCACTGCTCATAATATATACCCACTTTGCCAAATTTTTCGAGCGGCGCGGCCAGTCTCAATTGAGAATTACTAGCCAAGTGCGCAGGATATTAAATAGAGCACAAGTGTGCGCAAGAAGCACGCTTTTTTTCGTCGTTCTTAATATTATTCCGATGAAACGATCGAAACGACGAACAAGTACGAAATTAAACTACAATAACACAAAACTCTTGTTTCTTAAAATTTTAAGTCATCATCATAAGACAGCCGGCTCAGGCTTAATGGCATTGCCACGTTGAATATCAACACTTATAATATCTAAGCTAAATACTGTAAATAATGTAGAAATGCCGCGTGCGATCATCGGAATGAAGTCGGAAGCTTGGGCATTTTGTAATAGTCCTTAATACGTCCTTTCGTGAGGAGGTGAAGCCTTTCAATTAATAAGTTCGCAATAAAATTGTTTAGTTCCTAGAAATCGTAGAATGACTACACTCAAAGTCAAAGATGTCGAATAAAGTTACATCACCAGTTTTTATGAAAAGGCTTCCTATGAATTTTATTGGAATTGATAAGTTTACCTGAGAGATACTTCTGAAATAAGTCATGCTGAAAAATAAATTTGAACCATATTAAAGAGGTTTTATATACCTAAGTGAAAATAATTTCTAAACTTATGAACCTATCCTTTTTTTTACACTTGGCCTTTATTACAAAAGCTTGCTCGGTCATCGATCTATGCTTGAATAACGATTTTTAACGGCAGAAGCGTTACTCAATCATCTATCTATAGAAGTTTCATAATTACGTGCCTTACCGTTGTTATTCAAATATTTGATGCCCCATATAAGTACTTCCAGAAGTTAAACGAACTGTGGTATCTCTAAAATAAAATCTGTACAGTTTTGCATGCTTCGTTTTGCTTTATATCGTTGGAATTTGCAGAGTTATTTCAAACTCTCCACGCTCCGCATTAAGGCTCTCAAGCCTCCACAACTACCAGGCGATCAGAGCAGTACAGGAGGTAGAGTCTGCATTCCAATGCCGGTCTACATACTGTTATTATTCTGTGGTGTTTCTGTAGCCATCCTTTCCCAGCGGATGCTTGGCCATTGAACCCGGCAGACAAGGACAGAAACGGGACGTGTATTTCTCTCTCGTTCTCCTCTTTAATTATAGAGCCAACGTGTAGGCTTTATGTCTGAAAGATAAGGCTTAGAATTGGATGTTGAAAAAGTCCATACCAGTCAGTGGTATCCTGCTGCGCTGCGGGCTATAAAATCTCGTCTTGAGAGTCTTTGCGACGTAAATACAGCCTTATTTGTAAGACAATAGAGCTGAAATTTGCTATTGACGTTTGTGTTGCTATTGTTTTAAAAATGGGATACGAGCGTGAGAATTTCGGGAATTGATCCCTTCTTTGGTACAAGGAGTACAGAGGTAGTAAGGAGATGTTTTTCCCACGTTTCTTGGGAGAACTTCACGGATCATTAGGTTAAGGAGCGATGATGAGAGTTTTCTTTGTCATGTACTTCAATAACCAATCATAACTTAACTAACCTATGAAACTATGAAAAAATTAACATTATAATGATTGCAATAGGTAACGAATAATTGATTGATCAAATAAAATTTTGTACCTTGACGAATAATTAATTGATCAATAAAATTTTGTACCTTTGTAAAAAGATTTGATCAATCAATATTTGAAACCGTTATTTGAAAAAAATAGATTATTGAAATTTTAATTTTTCTATGTGCAGTATACTTTAGGTACATACAATATAACTACATAGTACTACTTATAACCATAGTATACATTTATCTGTTTCTAATCTATAAAATTAATAAAAGCCGAACAAAAATCAAGGAAATACACCGTTATTGATTTTAATTTGCAAGACATTCCATGCTATCGACATTTTGTTCCGATATCAACCCCTCAAGGCCCGATATACAAACTCTACTCTATTCTCTGACCCACCCCAAACCAAACCAACCGATAGGGAAGTAATCGAACCCTATTGCCAATCGCCGATAATCGAAAACCGTTCGGGAAGTACTAGGGCAGCATAACCGACGAGGAGTTGTATCGAAGCGATCGATACTCGATACGTTACTATCTACCGATAACCACCCACACACTCTTGAAATCGGAAGCCGAACGCACACATCGATGAAACAGGTGGTTGCTTCCGTTTCCCTGCGTGCAATTTTTTCTCTTTTTTCGCGTGGGGTCGCCAACGTCGATATCCGTGAGAAATGGGGAGATTTGGTCGCTTCGAAAGTCTCATTTGACGGAACTACACATTTTAATTTCCTGCTCAGAAATTGGCCGACAGAATCAATTTCATCACATTGCAAAACCTTTCTCAAATATTTCAGTTATAAGAAAAACGTTTATATTGTCCTGTCCCATTTTCTTCGTTAAAATTTCAAAACAATTTCGGGTTAACAATGTCCCCAAAATGGCCTCCATAAATTCGGAGAAAACTGCCTAATCTCTCTTTCAAGGTGCAATAACAAATTAACATTAACTGAAGCTTACATGGAAGGCCGATTGGAAGGAATGACAATAGGCTGAAGTGGCCTTGATTTAAAATGTATTGTCTTAGAAGGGATCACTTTTCTAAGAAGTACAAAATTCCTTGAACTTTGCTTTTTCGGAGTAGATTAGATGGCCATGAAAGTGTTCCTGACAAAAACATTGGTTTTATAAAATAATAATAATAATTAACGCTCGACGATCCACACAGCATCATCTAGCCCCAAGCTAAGCAAAGCTTGTGTTATGGTTGAGATGACTGATATCTTTACACAGGTAGTATAAAACGATAAATAATTATTTATATAACTGCATGCTTTTTATAAGATAATATAATTATGGTAGGTATATTGTATAAGCTAAAATATTAATTGTTTATTAAAATGTTTGTACGCCTAAGCGGCAGAATCTAGCGATCTAAAATAAGTCTTATGTATCTGACTATCCATTACCCTGATTCACAAACAATAAATGAATTATGAATTATGAATTATGAATTACGAAGTAGCTTCCGCTGTCTGTACGACAGTTTAGATCTTTTAAACTGCTCAACGGATTGTCATGCAATTTTCTGCAATAGATAGAGTGAAGAGTATTCAAGAGAGCGCAGCTACAGCGCAGTACTAAATAAAAAAATACATTCACAAATATTTTTTATTATAAGTACATACCAGAACATATTTACCAGTTGTTTTCCGCGACTTCGTATCTGGCTAACGCTGCCACAGAATTCTAAGAATCTTGTTTGTCTCTAAATAACACCATTTCACCCTTTGTTCGTTGTAGGACAGATTCTAGATTGGGCATTCTGCATTCGGGCAAGATATGCAGCTCTACTGTGTTATTCCACCAATGTATTATAATACCATGTCTTATGTGGATAAATATTACTGAATCAATGAATTACTGACAATTTCGTAATTCGGCAGATTCGATACTCCACAGATCGTGAATTGGGCAGATTCTTGGATTTGACAGATTATATACACGACACTACAGTTGTAAACATAGTCCAAATTCAAATTCCTCAGGAAATGACTAAAGTTCATTATTCGGAACATTGAACACAGTAACCCCTTGATTCCCCAATCGTAACCTGATCCCTTATTGTTTAATTTGAAGGCCTACCTTCAGAGGGCTTACCTTCAGGGTCGTAGCCCTGGTTCGGCCCTGAAGCAGCATTGTCCTTAATGGTCTGTAAGTAATAGGGGCTCTGTTCCTGTCAAGATAAGGAAGTAAGGTGATGGATGCATGCATTAGAGGAAACTATAGGGACCAAAAAACTTTCTTCAAATACATATTTACACAAACATAGTACATATTTTCCGATTGGCACTGTCTTCTCTGGATATACATATAGGTAATGTATGTATGTAGACCTTCGTGATGCATCGTCAGCCACATCGTTACTTTCTATCGGGTGATGCTTATACGAAGATATTTAATTCTTTTTATGCATTAGTAAAAGTTAGTAGTAAAGTTACAAACTACGGCAAATCGTATTGTCACGAGACACTGCATGCTAAATAAACAACTATTTAATTTGGGTATCATGGACAGCCCTCTTTGCAGAGGGTGCATGAATGCAGAGGAGACGGCAGCGCATGTTCTTGTAGATTGCGACAGCGTAGCTTCACACACTAGCAACACTTTGGGACACCGAGGACGTCTAGGGAGGCATGCACCGGCATCAGCGAGCTACTGGCCTTCCTGGAGGATATGGGGTGGCTAGACTAGCAGCCCCCCTTCCCCTCTCCCCCACCCGACACGCAAAAAGGGTCCGCCAAGTTGCGGAAACCAGTCCAGAAACAAGCTATCAAGCATTAGTAAAAAAAACGTATATGATGGAAGCCAGTAAGGATGTGTATCCGCTCATTGGGTTTCATTGATATGCTTGGATTATTCCCACATTATCTAAGAGACTTTTCTTCACGACTTCTCTTCAACTCTCATGGTTTCGGACTTGGCCATCACAGCCCTTCTCAAAAACTCTCTAGGAACATGGGTAAAAAAAAATCTAGCTTACAGGTGTAGTCAGGCCAGAATTAAATGAAACAACACCATAATGTCGAGTATATATTTTCCTTAATGAACCAAACTTGCATTTCCAATTAATAAACAACACTTGAACAATAGTAAAATGTTATCTTCGTCAAGTCTCCGGGTTACCCTGCAAGCAATAAATATAAAATAAATTACAGTACATAAGCGTTCAGAATACAAAACTCTGAAAAAGTGACAGACATAAACAAACAGACGACAGATTTTCCGGAATTAATATTATAGACCACTAGTTACTACTAGTTTTGTTTCCACTGGTTATCGACATAGCTCAAAGAATTAGCAAACTGAAGTGGCAGTGGGCCGGCCATATCTCGCGAAGAACCGACGGCCGATGGGCAAACGTGTTCTTGAGTGTAGACCACGACTCGGTAAACGTAGTGTAGGACGCCCTCCGACCAGGTGGGATGACGACCTGCGAAAGACTGCAGGTAGATGCTGGATGCGGCAAGCTGAAGACAGGGCGCTATGGCGCTCATTGGGGGAGGCCTATGTCCAGCAGTGGACTGCTATAGGCTGATGATGATGATGATGATGACGAGTTATTTATTTCTACTAATTTATGGGATAAAAATTGCCTACGCTTAATTTAAGGCATAGAACTACATCTATACAGCCCGATCGGTTCAGTACTTTTTGTGTGAAGGAGTAACAAGCATCAAAATCCATCCAAACTTTTGCATTTATTATATTAGTGACTAGTTCCTGCCCGCGGCTTCTGACGCGTTGTTTATATGGAAATGTTTTATGGGTATTTCTATCGTATGGGAACTTATTTATGGGAAAAAAACTTAGTTAGTGTGATCAGAACTGAGTACTCAGTTCAGGGCCCGTACTCGATCTTATGCAAGCGACATAAGAGTCGGTTTTGCACGAAAACTAATCAGTAACTTCGGTTAGTAGGCCACCAGATCTTTGGGGTATTCGCTACTCAGGGAGGTAACGAACCGAGTGGGATTGAGGTAACTATCCAGCTTACTAAAATACTTAACGGGATAGGATACCGCACGAAACCAAGAGACATCCGAGCAAAATTTACCGTTCTGGGTAGCGAGCATGTAGGTTATCACCGCAGGTATTTTGTAGCTCTAGCTTAGCTAGAGTATTCACGCGTCTACATTCTCTACAATCTACAGATTATAATTACAATAAAATTAATTAAGGTATTCATTCGCAACTTTTCTGTTATTGCTACCGTTGTCTATGATTTCATAAAAATAATTTTTGAACTATGATTTTTGATTTGATGAGGCAATCTACGCCTCTTTCTATAATAGCAGATTTTTGATACTTCATATTATGCTACGAATTAATTCAAAGCTATAGGTGAATGAACCCAACAATGTGCCTTGCGCAGAGCTCCGTTTAATAAAGCCCCGAAGGCCACGCAAACCAATGGATGGTAACTACTCAATTTGAAACACAGAAGGATGGCGTCTCTTGAGACACCATACGTTCCAGGAATTAAGACTCCGAGGTAGCAAACGAATTATTACGAAGACGTAGCATCCATTTTATTCTACATCTCTCGTAGCGGGCAGGTACTACGGTTCGTAGCACAAAATGGTGCAACAATGCTTAGGTAGCTCATTTTAAGTCAAAATTTGAAGCTGTAAAATATTCGAAGGCTTTTTGTGCAAAAATAACGCAGAAAAACATCTTGCATCAGAAAGGTCATTAATAACGGGATATTTACCATGATTTGAGTTCTGAGCTATCCAATAGTATTTTAAGTTTGTTTAAAAGGATTTTGATAAATAAATAGACAAAGAAACTGTGCCCAAATATTGGATATCTTATAAATAAAATCATGGTAAATATCCCGTTATAAATGACTGTTGTGTTATCCATGATAGTTTTTAAAAGGTTTTATCTTGCATCAGGCTACGAAGTTTCAACATTTTCATTGTTTGATTGTATTGGAGACCATATTTGCTATTACCATATTATGATATGAGGCTAGTTGACGATGTGGCGCGGTGGGCGAAGGTCCGCCTGCGACGCAGGAGGTTGTGGGTTCGATTCCCGCCTCGGAACAAATATGTGTACGATCTGCAGATATTTGTTCCGGGTGTTCTGGTCGTTTTCTATGTATAATAAAAATATATATCTATGTAATGTATTGTATTATGTATATCAGTTATCTAATACCCATAACACAAGCTCGGCTTACCATGGGGCTAGATAATGAATTGTCCAGCATTATTTATTATTTATTTATTTATTTATTAGTACTGCGGTTGACCAATCACATGTCGTCGACATGAGCTAGCATCAGCACATGACAATGACATGACCACAGTTATATTTATGTATTTGTATTTTATTAGTATGTTTTATATTGTATATAATTTATATTTACATTAGCCTAGAATACGTCACCGTCTATACCTATACTATACAATACAATACAAAAATTCTTTATTGTACACCATAATCAAATTAATCATTACAAAAATACATTATATGCGACAGGTACAATGGGCGGCCTTATCGCTTAGAAGCGATCTCTTCCAGGCAACCTTTGGATGGAAAGAATTAAATGAATTTAAGAAAGGCAGGGGGTTATCTAAATAAGAATACTAAAAAACAAATAATAAATATTACAAATTCCAAAATAAATAATACACTACTTAAATACATAAATAAATAAATAATAAGTACCAATATTCATTTCTATAGCTACGTGTCCATCCAAAGGTTGCAATAAAGCGTATTTGTATTGTATTGTATTATTATCGAGTGGCCATCCTTGATAACCCAGGGGGGCCTTATTAATAAAGGTAGTTTCGAATATTTAGTTTATTAGGTTGAAGTATTTTAATTATTACATACATTGTGTAAGTATTTTTTGTTTTAGGTACATTAATGACCACCTCGCAATTTATAAAAAAAAACAGAAAGCGACATAGCCACGTGAATTTTTTTTGTTATGTTGGACAATTCACACATCTTTATCTACCCCAAGCTAAGCAGATCTTGTGTTATGTTATGGATACCAGAAAACCTACATAATACAATACATGGATACATATACATATTTTTATACATGGAAAACGACCAGAAAAAACACCTGAGATAAATATCTGAAAGAAAGAAAGAAAATACATTTATTTTTTTACAAGTAGGTACAGCTTGTTACGAAATAATAATAATCTATAAGTAAACAAGAACCTAAACATATAAATAAAATTAACTACGTTTGTACGTATCTGCAGATCGTACAAACTTTTGTGCCGAGGCGGGAATCGAAACCGCGACCTCATAATAATCTATAAGTAAACAAGAACATAAACAAATAAATAAAATTAACTACGTTTGTACGTATCTGCAGATCGTACAAACTTTTGTGCCGAGGCGGGAATCGAAACCGCGACCTCGTGCGTCGCAGGCGAACCTTTTATTAGAAGTAGAAGAACTCTATAAACTGTTGAATATTGTCATTTAAAAACAGGGATATGGAAAATTGTCTGACCTCAGCGGCTTTTGACTGTAACTAGTGAGTATGAAAATTTGCAACTTTCAAACTCTACACCATCTTCAATAAGGTTCTCAACTCTCTAACTACCAGGCGATCAGAGCAGTGTAGGAGGTAGAGTCTGCATTCCATCTACCAAAATCTCGCATACGATATTGTCTGGTCTGGTCCAGAATCAAGGTCAACCAATTAGGTAACTTCATCATCACGGCCGAGAGGATTAATTCAGCCGAGTTCAGGCCATCATTCATCAGGATTAGCCAGGGAACGAGGAGTTTCTGGGAAAATTGGATTTTGTTTGGGCAATTTTGGTTGACACGATTAAAGTAATTAGTGACCGGTTTGTTTTGAGTTGCTAGGCTGGGATTTGTTTACCTTTTATTGTATTGAAAAATTGGTAAAAAATATATTTCAATCATAAAATTTAAATTAGAGAAGCCAGAGTTATTTTCTTTGCTCTATAGAGATTCTATAGAGGTAAATTTTTAATGAGGCTATCTCTATCTCGAATTCAAAGGAGCAGCACACAAAACTTGACTGTAAAATAAGTTACTAAGGTTTTCAAAAAAACTGGTAGTAGCTAGAATTGGTAATTTTATTAGCAATTTATCTATAAGCAAATTAATAATGCTGGAAAATTTACACAGTATCATCTAGCCCCAAGAGCTTGTGTTATGGGTACTACAGATGACTGATATACTTAATAGAATACATTACATGGATAGATATTTTTTATTATACATAGAAAATACCCAGAACAAAATGTAAGTACATAGGTACTTATATGATTAAAATATTCTTAAAGAAAATTCCAAATCGGTCCATAAATTGAAGAAATCGACCAAGATACAAAAAATACATACAGCCGAGCATAGAACCTCATTCTCTTGTTTTTCGTTTCGTCGGTTAAAAACCCTTAAAAAATTTAGTTCATTTCAATAAGCATATATATATTGGTAAGGTGACAAAGCTTCCACTTTGTCAAAAGAAACGCAAAAAGGTGTTTGTAATCGCTTGGAAATGCGAGAGGTGTGTAATTTATTTAATCTGCAACTGGGACGAACACAAAGGCGAGGACTTCGAACCTCTTTTATTGAGCATGGAGTAAGAATAATCAGTTGGTAGGTACCAACCAGGATCTCAACTTATCCCGCGGGTGGCGTAAGAGGCGACTAAGGGATATCGACTGGAGGGCGGGCATTAGCGCCTCCTGCAGAAAGACTATTCGCCACCGAACTGCGATCTCCCCGACCCACCAGGCAACCGGGTATCAAATCATAAATCAAAACACATTTATTTCAGACATAGCACACAATATCTATACATATGTACACAGTCCAAAGAAAAAAATAATATATATAAATCGGGTATGGTAGTGGTTATGGATGGCATTTAGGTTACACGCAGCACAACATTCTCTTGGCGGTACACTAGGTCATTGCGATAGCAGGATAGGTCCCTCATTCTATTACCCCTACTATTACTTTTACTATTGTTACCTTATATCATGTGCTGCAGTGTCGAATAAATGCTTTATCTATCTATCCCTCACCGGACAAACCCATTTACAAGAAGTACTAAGGCCCTACTAAACTCTAGTTCAAAATATTAGGTTATGAATGACTTTAGTGTTCATATTGCTCTTATACAGCTAATTGTATCCTGAGTTCATATTCATACCGCCGCACCGTTTTTACAGCTCTGCAGTCACCAGCGAATTTACTGGACTTCAGAAAGAGGACACCACAAGCAGGTTCAACGGCATCCTAACGGCTGGAACTTAATGTTTAGCTATTCGTTATTAGGGTTCCGTAGTTAGAGACTCGCAGGTGGGGTAGGAAGGAGAGTGGTTAAATAATTAGTTGGCGAGACTTTAGAAAAAAAATTACACACGAAAACAAGGCTGTGTGGCCGCTGTGTTTGTGTGCGTAACTGCCTACCGATGTTTACAACCTATCTGCTTAAACATAATGCGATTTCGTTTTAAAAGAGCCCTAGTGGTGTCTAGGTAAGGTTTAGAATGGCGACACTTTTTAGTCAGTACACTTTTTAGTCAGTACACTATTCCCAGAGTGGTCATTCCCGCTATATTTTAGCCATTTTTCCAATAATTAGACCTAGAAATGAGTCGGTATTGTAGCGCTTTCAGTAGCGGCGATGATATTTTTAATAATCTCTTGTTGATACATTTACATTTCACAAGTTTTGGCTCAAATGACGCTGCCTGAAACGGAGACTACGGAACCCCCGTGAAACAGGTAGTTATTTCCCTCTTGGCCGTATCTTTCACCTATTTTTACGATGTGATTGTACCTATAGGCCTACGCAGGTCGTTGAAAGGGGCGACCGGCGGCAGGTAAAATGGCATTTCTTATAGGGATGTTTCTGCTTTATAAGGTAAGCATCTACAAAATGCTGATGCTGAATATGGGTTCATAAATAAACATTTCTGGGTGTATTGCGCTCAATTTGTTTTAGTTTATGGGGTAGGTAATAGTTCTGTTAAGTAGTTTGTTGTGCCGAGCCGAGACCCTAACTTATTTTTAAAGAAAGACCAGATAATTATGTTTAGGTGTTTATTCTGTTTGCGGTCCAAGCTGGGTCCAACTACAACTACTATGAAGAATAGAAATAACAAATGTTAGATTTTAATTTTTTTATTTGACATTGTTATTTTACTAAAGTCATTTAAAACGGGATATTTACCATGATTTGATTTTTGAGTTATCCAATATTTCGGCACAGTTGCATGCGCCATGATCACGGAGTTACTCCGTGATCATAAAAATCAAATCATGGTAAATATCCCGTTTTAAATGACTTTAGTATTAATAACCATGATAGTTTCAAAAGTTTTATTGTTATTTTAGATTTTTTGACATTTGAGTCATATTAACATTCTAGAATTATTTTGAATAATAAGTATAATTAAGTAAGTAAAGACAATATCTTTCAATTGTCTATGTATAAAAGTGATTTAATATTGTACTCCATTTTTCTGTTTAGTATTTATTTAAGTATCAAGTTTCGCTCTGTTCTTACAATTTACTTATTAATAACATGTGCACCCCTATGTATCTATCTATGTAATATATTGTATTATGTATATCAGTTATCTAGTACCTACCCATAACACAAGCTCTGCTTACCATGGGGCTAGATAATGCTGTGTGAATTGTCTAGCATTATTATTATTATGTTATAATTTGTAACACAATGTAAATTGTTTGAGAAAAATAAATTAAAATAAAATTATTCAGAAACGTGACCATGACCTTCTTTTTAAAACTTTTAAGACAATCATGACACAAAAGTCACTTATAACGGGATATTTACCATGATTTGATTGAATTGAAATCAAATCTTTTTAAACCGAATTTCTTTATACTCTACATCGAATTGGGCTAAAATAGAGTGAGAGTAAAATATGCCCTAACTCCCCCTTAATTTGCTCAAACAATCAAGTACTATTTAATAGGTAAAACACTTAAACAAACATCTAAGTTAAGATTAATTCGTACAATGAAAGATTTAGCGTTCAACAGCCTCCAGGACAAAGGTCGAAGGTATGCCCTCATTCCCTTATTGGGATAAGGCTTCAGTGTCCTTATTTACCTTTAGGTTTAAATACACAAGGGTATTTTGAAAGGGTGGTGGAATTTGCCTAGTTAATCGATGGTTTAAGTTACTTGCGGCCATCAAGACCGGTTGGTGCCGACATACATATGTACGTCCGGACGACCGACGCCATGGAGACGAGATGATAGATGTGTTTGTCACTACCAATAGAACGTCGTTATTCAGATATCTCGTCTCCACTCAGCTTCAGCGGATACGACTCATATTTGTGTACCACTTTTTGGGAGAGTTTTAATACTTATCCATTATGCGTTAAGCAACCAACGAGCGAGTTATGAAACATTATATTTTCATAAGTATTATGGGAGGGCATTAATAAACGAAACATCAAAATGACAACTTGTTTCCTTCAAACCTACCCTGCACAAGTGAGGATATGACAATGGTGATGATCGAAGCTGGTGAGGACAGTATGCAGCAGAGACGAGAAGAGATGTGAACGCTGCCGGTGTGACCCAAGAGCTGGTATGTGGTGCAGAGCTGCATTGCCCCGCTGTATGGCAATGCTGATGGCATACAGCGGGGCAATGCAGCCAGTGTCTTGGGGACGATTCCGCCTGGTTATATGTATATGGATCAGTCGAGCTACCTGCGCGGTAGGTTGTGTGCAACAGTCTTCGGTTAGCTCCATTATTTACTTTTCTATAATTCGATTCTTAATAGGTCTAAGGCTAATTTAAATTAATTAATTACATTTTTATCCCTTGATTGCAGATTAGCGTGAGTTCAGATGGGCTCAGAGTAATATGAAACCAAATCCCAAGACTAAAAAATTTTTTTTTTTAATTTATTTCCATTAGGTTAATGTGTTTCGTAGATACATTGGTTTAGAACTTGGCAACATCTGACTTACAATTATGTATAATAGTCCAGAACCTAAACTTAATTTTATGTAAGTTCTTTAGAAAATTTATCGAAATATGTTCTAACGGGCAGCGGCGACTTGAAAAATATTCTAAGAGCAATTGGCTTGCCTTGACAGGGTTTTTAAACTTTGAAATTATATTTTACGCTTCTAGAATCTGAAAACTAAGGGACCTTGAAAATAGACTACCAAATAAGTTTCTCCGAATTCAAATTCATGTCCAATCATCCGATATAGCCATAAAATCAAATCAAAAGCTAAGAATTTTTAATATTGAAATTCTGTGCGAGTTGTCAGAGCAATGATCTCAGGGTGCCAATAAACTTTTATGCAGAAATACCTACATAACTTGAATTTAATGAAAGAGTTGAACTGTTCTATAGAATAATCATTAATTAAAGGTCATTTACCAAAAGAAATTTTTTGGGTAACTTATAAAATGAACCTGGACGTGAACTTAAAAAAAAAAAGTGTGAAATTCCTAAACACGCGAGTACAGTCAAGATGATTTTGAACACCTTGGGTGCTTACAACAATATGATGAATCAAACTGCGTATATCAAATTGCTTCCATGTTTTTCTACTATTTACATGTTTTGACTACTCTAGACGATCATATCAATTTGATGCTGACTGTACACCTACATACATTGTTATGAAGTAAAGTTTGACAAAGTCTCAGAATGCGAATAACAAAATAGTCGTAGGTATAGCGACAGTTTACAACAACGGATAACACAACGTCAAAGTTTCCACAGGGTGCAAGCACCCTCCACTGAACAAGTTATATCCGTCAGACCAGGTTTGATTAATCGCTTCATCAGGCAAAAGTCTGTATAATCGAAGTAGCTACGGAATTTTCCATAAAGCGGGCGTGGACTAAACCACATAGACCTATATGCTACGTACATGTACCTCTACCAGTGTCCGAGACTTTGGCGGATGAAAAACGGTCAATTATTATCGACCTAATTATCAACCGACCCGAATAATTTGTTTCCGTTATTATCTATTGGTCTTTTATGAAACAGAAATTGGATAAAATTTGGCGTGTTTTATAAAAACTTTCGAACGACTTCCAATTCCTAAATACCTAGTGAAAATGGATTTGGAAGAAACGCTTCGATAGTGCGATGTAATTTTTCAAGTGGCGACCTCTAGTTACAATACTGTAAGTTTGATGTGATGAGTGATGGATGACACACACATGTATGAAATAACAAATGCGAGGCTTAGTTTGTTACCAGAGATTGAAAATTATAATGTAAGTTTTACACTGTGCTTTAGATATGTTTTATGGCGCACTTATCAATTTCTCGAGGAACAAACTTATAAAGGACCACTTATGTATGATACATCAAAATGTACCTATTGGGAATTGTCGAATAGGCTTAGAGCCTGCGACCGCCAAACTTTCGTCATTTTATAAAGCTGAGAGTTTGTCAGCGTAGGCGTAGGCAACACACGAAGGAACGATCACCGATTATGAAGTTTTGGTCACAGCGGCTTTGGCACTATATTGGCTTGCAAAGTTGCTGAATTTGCACCAAAAATTCGTACCTATAAAGGTCTCTTTTTTATATTATGTTCAGGATAGGTACTATTAGAAATCAAGTACCTACTTTCCATTGCCATTGGCGTTATCCATGGTAACTCTAGCCTGTCAGATAATATGAAGGAGAGGATGCCGACTACTTTATTATCTGGTTACTTACTACAGTTGTTTTTACCACCCACTTCGGTAGGTACGAGTCGAATCCAGTGTGGTAGGTAGAAACCACGGCGATCTTTCCTTGGTATCATCTCAAATCGGTCTCACTAACCTGAACAAAAGATTTAGGTACAAGTGTTTATTGTTTTGGGAAAGACATATAAAGATATCGAATAAATTTCACAGGTCGTACTTTACCTTTGAGACCACGCAGATAGGGACGATTTTCAGTCGTGATGAGCTCTCCACAGCGACGTTATTTTTTCTTACCTACGTTAGACAAAGGAATTAAAATAACCTTTAGACAGTAGGTATGATATACCTATTAAAAACAACCTATTATTGTAATACCTCGGTAATAGGTATTCATTTTATGCAGAAAATGCAGAATTGCTTTTAGTGGCCACCAAACCAAGTGTAACTTCGAAATTTTTATACAAATGAAAATTATAACAAGAGGTTTCACAAATACCTACAACAGGTATCAGTGTCCAAATGATGTTTTTATTTCCTTTGTCTATGTCACAGATAATAAAAAATCGATAGTGGCACGTGGTGTGAAGACCTAAAGCTTAGACTGCCTACAACCTAGCCTGGGAAGAATTTATTTATAGCCACACACAATAATAAACAGTTACAAAAAAAAGGAAAACACAAAAATACAGAACAACATAAGTACCTAGTAGGGATTTAAACAACCACGTTACAATCATAATGTACGTTGAAATGGTAAATTAAGCATATTATTAACTTTATTGTATATAGCCACCTAGCATTTAACTTTAAATTTATGTTGCAATACCCTTGCAGGGTGCATGTTGGACTTATTATATATTTTTTAAGAACTTTTGTACACATGTAAGCAATAAATCATTGAGTATTGAGTGGTAGTAGAGTCCCAAGTGTAATAATAACTGGTCTTTCCCTATGTGCGCGGCTAATAAGGTCCAGTCTCAGCTTGTTGTTATTATCGACCGAGGACGATAGTGACACTGGTTTTCAGGCTTGACCTTAAATTGGGTGACGTCGTGTCTCGAGTTACGGTCCACAGATTAAACATAACAAAGTTTTACATATATAGGTATAAGTAAGAATAAAAACCAAGAGTTGGAGAAAAATCAATGGTACAATAAGAGGTTAAAATGTATAATTAAACAAATAGATATATAATACGTATAATAATATTAAGTAGGTGTACCTACATGCAGAAAATGAAGAATGTAAAGGGCGTTTTTGGGTGGGTGTATTGCCTTAGGAGCTTTTTTGTTATATAATATTTTTCTGAACTTAGATTTAAATATAGATAGATAGATAGACAATACTTTTATTGCACACTTAAAAATAAAACAAACAATAATGCAAGATATGTGACAATTTAGCGGTCTTATCGCTCAAGAGCCATCTCTACCAGACAACCGTGGATGGATAGGATCGTTGGATTGAAAAAGGGGATCTGTGTGCGTTATTATGTAGTTAATTACAACATGAAATTTCATATTATGTTACATACAAATACCTATCTACTATAAATACATATATACTTTATATATGTATAAACTATAACTAGGTATAGGGTTTATAATTAGACTGTTTTTTCAGTCGTTTAAAACTACGTAGGGATATTTATTATGATTGATATGTAACCCATCTCCCACCACCCGAATAAACGTTAAGCCTGGGTGGCTTAACGTTTATTCGGGTGGTGGGAGAGGAACTTTTCATCCTATTGCTTCGCGTATTAAATGGCTTATAATTTAGGTTAATTTGCAGGGAATTAAAAATAAAACCAATATATTACGATAATAAATATAATACTCGTAAAGTATCAAAATGTTTACCTAAAACCTGATTGCATAAATTAAACCATAGTACGATACAAAATAAAAATAATTTCGGTATATTTATTTTCATTGATAATCCATGTATAAAAAAAATACCCAAATCTAAAGTCAATGGTTGATTTTAACTCTTGTCAGTCTCTTAAAGAGACATAAATTTAACTACATTTTGAACAGCCTAACGATATAGCACATAATATATTTCGAGAACATGATAACTACTACTCGATAATAAATAACGATTTTACATACAACATAATCTCTAAAACAATTGTTACGGTTTGTACGAAGAGACTGTGATTCTTTCGATATTTTCTCGATGAATAATCGATTGTCGATCGTCAACTCACTTGATAATCGACAACGTTAGCTACGATAATCTATATATTTCAACAACAATAACAGAACTCGATTATACAATCTAATGTCGATTTATCATACCTAATGACACTGACATGGTATCGATTTACTTTATCAATACTCGATTATAATCTAAATTCGAGCAAGCAACAATCTCAGGTATTTCTATTCTTACAGTACTGCTAGCTGTTTTTTGATCAGATCTCGACAAATTACTAGAATATCCATAGATATTTTATCGAATAATACAATAAACAATGAAACTGTTTAGAGATTTGATCAAAAATCATTACAACTTTCAAACTTATCTAAATAACAGTACCTACTCGATAATAATCTCGATACGAACTACCGATAAATCGACAAAATGTAATCAAGCTACGATGGTTCACTTGTCACTATCAAGGCCGATGTCATATCTTTGGTAGAATTTCGTTTGAGATGATAGATTTTGAGAGGAAGTTTTCAAGAACCATAAGTCCTCTGCTTGTTCAAGTTCGGACCGGTTAGGCAGAGGAGTAATACAAAATACACTCCCATGCGATAAGATCGTAATACGATATGAAACGAGTTTTTCTTATCGCCTCAATTAGAAGCTGTCGCGTCACTATACGATACTTTGCGTTCTGATTATAGCCTTAAACAAAAAGAACTTTCTGAATCGTGCAAAACACTCAATTAGATAAGAACAGCATTTGCCTGAAAACGATTAACTACGATTTTCATTATTATAGTTACAGTTAGAGATTTCGTAGTTTCATTTCCGCACGATAGAGGCGCTGTTCGCAATCCCTTACAAAAATGAAACGTCTCGATAATAATGCCTAACCGAGCTCTGAGCAGCAGAAATGAGCTGTCCTATAATCAAATCGTTCGTATTAACATCGGCCTTGATGTATGGAACAAGGTAAGAATGGTGCTACGTCTAGTACGCGTGGTTGGCGACGAAAAGAGTAGAGTCAGCGCCCGCACCTGTCACAGATCCAGAGACGTATTTGCCGATAGAAGCCTGCCCGTTGGCCTGTGTAGAGAAAAAGACATAATTAGTATGTATAAGAACATATTTAAAAGCTTGCGCGATGATTCCCTTTTGTTTTTTCGTATATACATATACAGCTTGGATTTGTTGGTAATGTTTTTAGACAAAGACTGGTCGATTTTACTACTCAAAGATCGATAATAGTATAATAATAATGCTGGACATTTCACACAGCATTATCTAGCCCCATGGTAAGCAGAGCTTGTGTTATAGATAAATGATATACATAATACAATACATTACATAGATATATATTTTTTATTATACATAGAAAACAACCAGAACACCCGGAACAAATATCTGCAGATCGTACACACAATTGTGGACCTTCCACCCACCGCGCCACATCGATCGACATGGATACATTTTGAATTGGGGTATCACAAGTGATGTTGCCTTATGTGAACTTGTATTTGTTTTAATTGTATCCTCTGTTGGTAGTGCACAACAAATAAATACAAAATAAATCATTATTCTGCAAAAATAAATAAATTTCTAAAAAAAATATAATTGGAGTTTCTTTACAACTAGTATCGAAAGAAGAGTATGCGAAAGAAATGTGCATAGCGCAAGTTTTAGATGAAGCCGTCATGCCTACCTCCTACTTGCCAAACTTACCCGTTTGTTTCAGTTGTTTTCCAGCGCGACGCGCTTATTAAAAATACAACAACCTTACTCGATTTAATTTTTTCACAAACTGAGGTCATTGGTCAAATCACAGCAAAGATAAAAAAAAATATCAACTTATTTTTTACATCTTCGCTGCGTTCACTTTTGGTGGTAGCCAGCTCAAATTAGGGGAAAATGCCACCCGCAGCGCAAATAATTTATTTTTAAGAATTCAAAGACTGATATTATATCTTCGAAATTAAGATTTCCGTTCATTAAAATCATTTATTTCCGTAAGTATCAGAGTTTCCTAATGTGTATTATTTTTGTCAAAAGTTAAGAGCCTTTAACTTTTTCTTCGTTATTCAGGACGCAGGAGTTTGCGGTTGTGATTCTCGTCTTGGGAAAAAAAATTATTCGATCTGAAATATGGTATTTTCTTTGTATAATAAAAAAACATTTATCTAACGTAAATGTATTCTATTAAGTAAATCAGTCATCAAGTGTCCATAACCAAAGCTCTGCTTAGCTTGGAGCTAGATGATGCTGTGTAAATTGTCCACCATTATTCATGTATTACATTCGTTCAGGTAGTCTCTACAAAAAAATATTGCTACTAGACTTATTGCAGGATTAACTCTGGAATAAGTTAGCAAGTGACGCAGTGCCTTGCCTCTTGCTAACAACCTCGAACATTCGGCATACCGATGAATCAGACCGACCGGCTTCAACCATTACTGATAGACGAAGTGCCATCGCCAGTGTCCATCTAGCAAGATATTATTTGTGATATGTTTTTATCATGAGGCGGTTTTTCACCCACCACTGAGATTCGTCTGTACTAATAACAATCCAAAAATCGAGCTGTGATCTGTAATTTGAGTTATGTTTAAATTAGGCACGTTATTTGATATTATTATTATTTTTACATACGTCTTAATGTATTCAGTTATTATTGGATAAGCGGAAACTCTTCTAGGTATAAATGTTCATATTTTGGAAATATATGTTATTTAAGTAGCATAATTTTTTTGTTTCTTAAATAAATTAATTTAGTAGTAGCATGAATTTTGGTATATTACAGACGAATGCTCCCGGTAAGGGCCGCCTTAAAACGTATGCTTTATTAATACGCCTACACAGCATCCATTTTATTCCGTGATGGCTCGGAGGCGTCTATTACGTACACATTATTTCTTTACTTTGATGGCTGGTTTCCACAGCTTGTTGCATATAAGACATACCAATTATACTATACCTATGCAACTATATCCTGTCCAAGAATTTATTTTATATTTGGTCTATGGGCTACTATGAAGTTCCCTAATTATGAATGACAGAATAAAGTATTCTATATATAGACAGTTACTATTGACAGATAGTGATGCGAATCTGTGGACTCGAAATATATATGGGGACTTACGATTTTAATCGAGCCGAAATAGTAAGTATTTAACGAAGATTATCCTAGATGATTTTTACATGATAAAGTATTGAAAATAATATTAACAAAGATCTATTTTACTCCCATGAATATTCTGATTTCAAAAATAAAATATACGCCTGAGTATGTTGAGCAACAACATCAAAATCGATTACTTCTTCATAAACATAATCGATTATCATAAAAAATCGAATCAATAAAGATCTGACGGCCATAATTTGTCAAATATAGTTTATAAACCTCAATTTCTATAAGTTTTGTTTGTCGTACTTATTACGTACTTGTACGTGTTTTTTATGTACCTATGAGATAAGTGATATTTTTCTATTCTATTCTAAAGCATTAGGGCACGATTATTACTCACTACTACTCACAGTACTAGTCACTAGTCAGCCGATCTACCAAAAATAAAATAAATTCGTGGAAAAGGTGCATTCTAAACTAAAATGAGGGTTAATCAAACAAAAACAACACATAACTTTTATTTATTAGACACAATGATTGTACTACATGCAACATATAAAGCACTAATAACTACGTTCAACCAACGAGTAACATGACGTGATCACCGATCATTCTGATTGGTCAAATGCGATGACGTTATTGAGACCTCATCTGATTGGTCGGTTCAGTTCTTCGTTAGTTGAATGGATGTTTCTAACTACATTATAGTAATGATTTATTTGGATGTTGGTTATGGTTACAATACAACAAATAGGTTATGTTATTTACTTTTTTTTACTATATAATGATTCGTCATAAAAAAATCTTAAATAGGATTGTTAAAAATGTAAATATGTCAGGAAATGATTTGTTAATAACATAGAAACAAAACAAATGTCTAATAAAATTCATAACAATTAAATGTTCAGTCGGTCATGCTAGGCAAAGCTAAACATATTCATAATTATTTGATTTTAAGGATAAAATCATAAATCCTTATAACGAAATAAAGACTTAAAAGTCAAACTAAAGAAAATGCAATAGAAAGCTCAATCTTATGACTGGGCAAAATATATAATCTGGGCCCATAATCTGACTTAGGAAGCAAACACACAGGGGCATATTTATCAAATCTATTGATAATCGCTTGTTTTTTGGGTCAAGGCACATTGAGAGCGAATTCAAAGATTTTTTTGGAGATTTTGTTAAGATATTGACTACTATATCCACAACGTCAAGCACATATTTCATGATAAAAAAAAAGCAGCGCGTAATCGTTTGCATTCCGTCAAATGCGTGACTTTTGACGGCCCTGATCTGCGATAATCTTTACGTTCCTTGCCGCACTAAATAGCTCATTTGAAGCTATGTTTGAATGCCAAACTGTGTGTTTGCTCCTATTAATTTAGTAGGCGTGAGATTTGACGAAGTTCGACTTTGAGGCAGCTAGCGATGGGATAGAACCGGCGACGTATTTGCCTTGGGCAGCTTGGCTGTTAGCCTATAGGAAATAAAAACACATTCCAGGATTAAATACAGCATTCTGTTAAAAACACGTGCTCTAGTGTGGTTAAATGTTACCAGGTCGTCAGCCATGTCGGATCCTTGGGGCTTATTATATATAATACAGTGTACTGTAGAACCTTGATCAAACGAGATGTGCAGATACTCGACATATATTTATCGATCAAAAACAGCTTCTTAGCTAGGTAGACTATCTAGCTTTCAAATGAGACTACTTTGAATGAAATACACCATCCATCAAAATAAACGAAGAAAAAACCTGATGAAGTTCTTTTCAATAAAAAAAAAGGTTTTGTTTTTGAGATAGCTAACATATATTTTTTTTTGTTGGTAATTGATAAATATATGTCGTGTATCCCGCACATCTAGTTTAATCAAGGTAGGTAGACATAGTAGAGAACAATAAAGTTGTATCAACTTTCCACTGCGAGTAGCATAAATTTAGACCACTGTCCCACAGTCGCACGCTATGCACGCCGGCGGTGCATTTTAGCTGCGTGGGTACGTTTATTTGACTCTCGTAATCGTGAGTTTTGTGTTTTCGTGAGTATCAGTGGACGTTACGTTATCACATACATTTTCTTGCCAAGCGAGCTAGACACACGTGCGTAATTACTCCGTGCGTGGCGGTGGGACAGTGGCTTTACCTCGATGAATCATTGACAGCAAGGCAAAGCGGCTCGATTTCTAAATAAAAACTGTCAAAATCAGGTATGTGTGGTTTTTTTTCCGCTTGCAGTTGAAGGCAAACAGTGCAAGGTGTAAAAGCATAAACAACACAAACAAATGGATTATCTACTTTCTACAACTAGTCTACACAAGAACTACGTATGCAAAAATGACAATTATAGAGATGCACAAGATAATAGGATCGGGCTATACCTGAGTAATAATCTCCAATACTAGCCTCAGTATCGTCTAGCAAAACCAAGACGATAGCTTAGGCTGTTATATTGGCCTAGCTGAGTCAGGATAGCTCAAATGCTTCGAGATGATTCGAGAAAAGGGATCCTAGTGGAGGCCGTCTACTCAACTTGGAGTTCCACCATTCTCCTTATAGTGTACCATATACAGGTTATCTTTGTTATCTTTAGTGGATAAACCTCGACAAAGATCATCTCTCATTAACTTAGCAGGCTTGATGAGCTTTACCAGCAGCCAGCAAGTTTTCAAGCAAATTCTCAAGCTTGCATTGCCTCTCAAGGGGCTTGAGAGCACCCGTAGTTAAAGGTCACATTTAGGGAAGGGGGGAGGGGGATGTAAGGTCAAGTCATGTTACCTTAGCACGCTTGATCAGCTCCATCTGAGCAGCAAGCAAGTTCTCAGGCTTGCCGCCCCAGGCGCGCAGCACGGACGCTTGCAGTGCGCGCCCGTAGCTGAAGGTCAGCGCCCATGGCCGCACCTTCACCTCTACCGCGTTGATGGCGTTCAGGTTGACGGAGGCCTCTTCTTCGGACTGGCCGCCGGAAAGGAATGTGATGCCTGGAATGTGAATGTTAAACTTTAGAACAAACAGAAAAAACCATACATACAATACATCCTAAACAAACTAATAAAATAATTCAATCGTTTGTTTAAAAATTTTTTATTACTCTGTTCATTAAACTCTAAATGATTTACATAATGGAGGAAATTCTTTGGTTTCGTAATTTTAAGTTTTATATATTGCAATTTCCCAAATAAAATAAATTAAAACAAATGAGGGGCGTAATCTCCTAAAAATTTACAACGTCGACGGGTGACAGCCAATCAAATGTAAATTTTTATGTGTTTTGTGTTAAATAGGAGTCACTGTTGTCTGTTTCTCTTATCATCTCTACTTCTCCATACCTTATCGTGTTTCATATATAAATAATAACGATAGCCATGTTGGATTCTTGAGGCTTATTATAGAGATAAATAAAAGTTGTGCCCACCTTCCACTGCGACCAGAATAAATTTAAACCGCTGACCCTCCACCCTCCGTCCCAACGTGTATTATGTATATTAGTATAGATAATACAATACATTTCCTCTTTATAATATTAGTATTA
This sequence comes from Eupithecia abbreviata, assembly GCA_943735965.1. Lineage (NCBI taxonomy): Eukaryota > Metazoa > Arthropoda > Insecta > Lepidoptera > Geometridae > Eupithecia > Eupithecia abbreviata. The sequence continues at coordinate 2,865,083 of OX030995.1, forward strand.
TAAAGAGGAAATGTTTGATTTTTTGTTTGTTTGTTTGTATTGAATAGGCTCCGAAACTACAGGACCGATTTGTAAAATTATTTCACCGTTGGGAAGCTACACTATCCCCGGCTATATAATTTTTTCAACAAAGTTAGGGATTCTAACTAAAACTCCAATAATGTAACCCAAGGTGTAAAAAAATCACCTAATAAAGTGAAATTCGAGTTTAACGCGGGTGATACCGCGGGGAACAGCTAGTTTCATTCATAAAATGACAACGAAGGACGGACGGTATGTATCTTTCTACAGTTTCCTTACCGGGAACAGCTCCGGGAACGGTCCTGAGCAGAGCCGTGACGGTGGCGCGGCCGATGTCCATGGGAGTGTACGTCTTCTTGCAGCTCTGGCCAGCAGTCACCTGTAATATGGATAAATGGATATTAGACAAAATTAAATGAAAATATATTCATTCTGATAGATACAGGTTCAGGTAGATACAGCTAAAGGTTCGCGTTTTTTTTGTATTTTGTTCCGCTCTTTTATTTTGCAGGTATTTAAACATTAGGAATTGAATTGAATTATGATTAAGAAAATTATTTTATCCAGTCAAACTCTACGAATTTGTTTATAAATATTTAGTATCGTCTTTATTAATGTACAAGAATAAAATAAAATATCAGTTGTTCAGTCATAATATTGAAAAAAACATTACAAGGGGTAACTTTTTCGATTTTTTTCAATGGAGTGAAGTTTATTATATCTTGTAACTTAATTCTACATTGACTAGACAAAATCCTCAAGTAATATTATCTTTTTTTCAGAATATTAAACACTAGCTGCGCCCCGCGGTTTCACCCGCGTGGTGATAGATATTTTGGATAATAAACAATATATCTTTATAAATTGTAGCCTATGTGTTATTCTGATGTATAAGCTATATTATTGTAAAGTTTCATTAAAATCCATTCAGTAGTTTTTACGTGAAAGAGTAACAAACATCCATCCATCCATACTTACAAACTTTCGCGTTTATAATATTAGTAGGATTATTTTCTACGTCTCAGATGATTTTAAAAATCACAAATCGCGGCCTTGCTGGGTATACCGAGACTTAAATGAACTTACGCCAAAAAAAACATTAAATCATGATGTAACCCTTGCGATAAAATAACCTTGATCTATTTGTAACCTTACACGTTTTTAATCTATAAGTAGACCATTAAAGAAATGCATGTGACAATATGCGCAGAAATTACTCGTATCAATGAAGACAAACTATGTAACCTGTGGAGTTATTTCTAAAATAAAATTATCTTGGAGGGTTGCCAGTGAAAGTTATTTGGTCGTCAGAAAATCTGGTTTTGAGTATGCCACTTCACAAAACCAGTTTCTGCGACAAATCCTTCTCCATCCAGGCCATAAGGTTGTGGAGTGCACTACCAGAGCCATTAGAAAAACTGTATCCTCGCCTGTTTTTAAAGCTCGTGTCAAGGAGTTTTTCCTGCCAAAATAGTGAATATTGGTACTTACTATGTATTTATTTATGTATTTAAGTAGTATATTATTTAGTTTGGTATTTGTAACAGTTATTATTTATTTTTTGTATTCATGCTATGTTCATATTTGATTATCTTGGTACACCCCCTGCCTTTCTTAAATTCACATAATTCTTTCCATCCAAAGGTTGCCTGGAATAGATCGATTCTAAGCGATAAGGCCGCCCATTGTACTTGTCGCATGTAATGTCTTTTTTTAATTATCTGTATCTGGCGTACAATAAAGATTTTTTGTATTGTATTGTTATTTTGTTCTGTGTTAAAGCGAGCGAATAATAATATGCGAGTTTGTATAATACAGTTTGATATTTGAAGCAATCAATTGTTATCGGTAGAGGTCAGATGTTTTATTTTTTGTGAAAATAAATAAAAGACGAGCGAACTCGTGTAAAAAATAGCTTTTGTATACCAGAAAATTATTAGCCGTCAAGGACACAAGGTAGGCAAGAGCAAGTCCTTTCTATACTGCAGCCTATTATATATACTATTCACAACATAAAATTTTTGAAAACAACTCACAATAATTAAAATAACAAAATTCATTTTTTGGCGTGTATTTCGTTAAAATATTATCAGCGTTATGCATACGAAAGGAATCAAATCGACTAAGAGGTCAAACTTCTGGCTCAAAACCGACAACAAGAACGTGATTTTTAGGTTAAGTATAGGAGAAATGGTTTTAAATATTGTAGGTAATATTTATATATAATTATATTCAGTTTGGTCATAATATAATATAAGTAGATTATTGTAGGATTGCGACGTTCCGCTGTACCAAAAAGAACATGTATATAAGGATAAATTCACCATCATCAGTAGGAAATGACTGTAAGGTTCTTACCATGTTAGGCTTGAGCAGGGTACCCTCAAGGTAAACGTGGTGATCGCTCAACGCCTTGTATACGGCGGCCAGGACAATCTCTGTCACTTTCTGGGTACGGTCCAAGTCGTGCTCACCTGAGGAATAAATTAGTATCTTTTTAAGATATATTTTAGCTTACGTCAATAAGCGCTCATGAAACAATTTGTACCTACTGAGATATCTACTAGGCTAGCATAAGTCACTAGAACATACATCAACAGTCGAGACCTAAAATCAGGCTTATATTAACTTAACTATATATATTTATTATTATGTCTCTCATTTACCATGATCTCGGGCCATAAAGTGTCCCGGTCCTTTGGAAGGCTTGCGTGAGGCCGAAGCTAACAGCACAGAGGCCCTTTGAGATAGTTAATCTAAAGGCGATAGCTACACATAGCGGGTATCATCCTCGGGTGCACAATATGATACACCCAAAGATGGTATTCGCCATGTGTAGAGACTATTGCAATTATTATTATTACTATATACTATTCTCATTCCTTAACTTGAGTTTGTCTATTGTAGAATGTACACAAATTACTTTCGAATGCGTAAATACTTGATATTAATTCCTTCTATATATGGTATACGATTTGTATGTAAAACTATTCTAGCCTAAACTGAACTTTGTCTAGCTAGAGTGTTCATGATAATGAGACTACCTAGACAATGTACCAGGCTAACATAAACAAGCAGGAGGATCGTCAAGGTAGAGTGCCATTTTGGCGGACACAGTCGTATCTAAAGAAAACAGTGGCATTGTCAAGGTACCAAGGTATAAATGGGCAGAAACTCAGGTTCCTCAACAGGTCTATTTATCCTCTGGTTTTGGCAGATAGAAGCGTAACTGGCAAGAACAGTAACGTTCTCAAGGTACCAGGCTAGCATAAATGAGCAGGAGTTTCACTCACCATCAGGCAGAATCTCAGGTTCTACAATAGCTACCCCTCTTTTGCAGCAAGAAGCGTAACTGGCAAGAAAAGCAACATTCTCAATGTACCAGGCTAGCATAAATGAGCTGGAGTATCACTCACCATCGGGCAGAATTTCGGGCTCCACAATAGGTACGATTCTCTGGCTCTGGCAGATAGAAGCGTATCTGGCGAGAACGTTAGCGTTCTCCTGTATCGCCTGGTAGGAAGGAGTGTGGCGCGCGATCTTCAGCACGCAACGCCACTTGGCGAAGTGGCAGCCATCCTTCTTGTATTGAGCGCAACGCTGAGCCAAGTCGTCGAGACCTATGGAAGTACCAGGATGTTAGGAAACAAGTAGATACAAAAACAGAATAGTTTAGTCAAAATAGTCTAATTAAAGCCTAAGGCCGTCCGCACTTACAAGCATCAAAAAGATGTAAGATTCAAAATGACCAATTTAAAAACTGTTGTAATTCCAATACCGCCATATTATAATTACAACACTTTTTAAATTGATAAGTTAAAGTTTTTAATGTATTTGGCTAATATTTTTACTAAACTGGAGAAAGGGTATATTTATAATTTATGGTATAAGGTATGTTTATAATTTAAAAACTAAAAATTACGACAAAATTCTTTTAAAGCTCTACTAATATTGACAATAGTTGATTGACCTCATGAAGGAATTCTCCCCCTTTCAGCTAAGTGAAGGTATTTATATTATGGCATCAAATACAGACCACAATTTTAATCAAAAACAATAAGCACAATTGAACTGTCCCGTCGACAAATAAATTGGATAAATAAGACGATCGTCTATATCGGCGCAGTGACCTAGCTTCAACCTTGAAGATGGATACGAGAGAGAAAACTGAGCTAGCTGGATTTTCAAGCTTTCCTCTTTCACAGAGAATTGTATATTTAATTATGATTTTCATCCAACTTTATGATTTATGTATACGCCTTTCCTATTCCTTTCTTAATAAATAAGGTGCTATAAAGTTAAGTTATCGTAACGCGCGTTGTATTTTCCCGACGTCTAATTTAAAAAAAAAGTTGTATGAAGTTTTTAGATAATAAAGTTAAGTATGCGGTTACATCATACACACACATTTCTTTATCGGTGTTATTATTAGATAAGATAGGTATTCCATCGACCTACGACTATCTTTATTAATACAAGGATTAAGATAGCTTGTTAACATATAATGATAACTTGGCTAACGAGGTTGTCAGCATGTGGGATGTAGATTCAGCGACCATCATCGTCCCGATAGTCGTTTCGGTTAAGGGCGTAATAGCGAAGACTCCATCTTTAGATGTTTATCCTCGATCATCATCTGAAGAGAATCACGCTTGCACCTTATAATCATTCTCCATACAATAGCGAAATAATTTTCCAAATCGATCATAATCGACGGAGAAAACGATATCATACATAAAAAATACAACCGAATATAGAAACCTTATCTTTTATTTTTTCCTCGGTTAAGAAAATAACACACAAACTACGAAGTGCCTACTGCCCAAATCATTGTTTTTAAAAACATAACTGCCTATGTGAATCGATTAAGTCAAACTTGTTTTTAATATAAACCAGTTATCTGCTAGATAAAACGGTCGAGCCCCTCCAATCGTCCAATGGTAAACAGGTCCAAAAGGTCAGACAATATCAACGCTCAGAACCTTGCTTAAAATATTCACATAGCCGGCTACGTGTTTTTGTTGTTACGTTTAAAACACCGACTGGTTTTCGTTCCGCCTTTCAAGAACTTTATTTGTAGGTTTGACTCTCGTCTTGCAGCCTAAAGGTCCTTTTATATCTACAGACATTTGGCGTGCCAGACACGTGACTTAACAGACAAAAAATATTATACAGTGTGTATAGATAGACGTATTTCTATCTGCTTACGCCGACAGACACCGGCCGTGCCGGCGGAATAATATTTAGTCTGCGCGCGGGTCTGACATGCATGGGTTAACTGACATTATGATAAGGCAAATAAAATATAATAATTACTAAAATTACTAGACAAGTAGGTACTACTTACCTTAGTACCTACATATTTATATTTTACTAAAAACAACCTCGGTCTGCCTTCCACTTGTTGTTCACGCCCGTTGTAACCTACTAATTAAGCCAATGTGATGACAACAATAAATATATTGAGTATTGAGTATTGGGTCTGTGCCGGTAGATGTAATCGAACCTTAAGGCTAGGCGCAGGGCAGAACAGATTTTGTAATACATGAAAGTACCTAGTGCTCCGTACGTTGCGGCGCAGGCACAAAATCTGCTCTGCCCTGCGGTGCGTGGAACTGCGCCTGTCCCAGCATACGCCTAATAGCCTAAAGGTTGTCGTAGATCAGAGCCACACAGCTACCCCCAGCACAAAAATGTGCTTTCAAATATGGGTTTTAACACGTAACATTTAGCTACATTTCATATTGACACCATCAGATGACAACTCGCAGGCCAATTGAAGCTTGAGGGAGGCCATTTTGTCACTATAAACTGTACATTTTTTTGAAATAGATTAGAATCAATTTATTTGTTATTAGACTTACACAGAACATAATAAACTTAAACTAAGGGGAAACGTGTAGGTAAATGTGTAAGTCCAGTAACAAAATGGCTAAGGCAAAAGAAAAACTATTTATGAGTTTTTCTTTATTTATTTAAAGGAGTTTGGTCACATAACTACATAATAAAGATTACAAGTTGCTTATATTCGTGCTGTGCGGCAGCGTTGCTGGACGAATAAATGATATCTCTAAGGCCTAAGCTTACCCTGAGTGGTGCATTCATCCTCAGATCCGAACAGCGGCACGACACCCTTGTCGACCTTGATTCCGCAGATGATGCCTCTCTTCTCCAACAGCTGCACCAATGGAGTGCCGTCATCAGCCTTCTGGTACAGAGTCTCGTGGAAGAGGATTACTCCGGAGATGTTCTCTGAGAGAGCCTGCAGAGAGATACCAGGTTAGATTATGATGGAAAGCCGACACAGAAAAAACGGATCCGTGATAAATTGCATCTTGCAAAACAGAAGCTGTGTGAATTCGCCTTTAGTCCTAGATTAAGATACCCCTGTCGTATAGAAGGTGTACAGGGTACATAATAATTTAAAAAAATCTGTAAGCTATAAAAGTATTGAATATGGAACATACTATCTAATGTAATCAGTCTGAGGTTATCTTCGAAGGGGCGTTCATCGTTAAATAGGTTCTGACAATGTAGTTTTGTTTCTTCATCTTAAACTACATTTCCTCCCATCACCACGAAAAACTCCTCTGGTACACATTCAGTAGAATAGGTAGATAGCTGACCCGCCACATCATCCGTCCCATCACTACATAGTATAATACACAGTAGCTTCCCGCTGTCTGTTATCGCAACGGATTTTAGTTAGTAGAAGAAAGAAATAGCCCTAGGAGTATGGAACAAATATTGCTCAAGTTTCGTCAGAATTTGCGGCTCACAGACCGGTAAACGTGCATGTTATATATGACGCATTCTAACCATTTTGGGATTACGTGACCGAGACCACGAAAAATTTGAACATTTTGGAGGTAATTTGTTAACACTTTGAGTGCTGAAAACGAACGGTATGAGTTTTCTACAAGTGACTAATATGCGTAAATCCACACTAGCGCAGCGGCTGAGAAAATACAGATCTTTGTGACTCAGCAGAGCTGTAATATTTTTCGAACGAAACGCATGTGCGGCACAACACAACCGCTGTGTAGAGCGGCAGCACGAATTTTTTAGGTACCTAAAAAAAAAGATCGCAGTCGTCGAAAAAAAACCGCAGTCAAAGTGTTAATGAATCAGGGTTACCTGTCAATTTCTGATAAAATTGCGTCAGCAATGGTGAAATTCTCCCAGTCAGTCGATTAAATATTGTAAAAACAAATTAAGTGGAAGCGTCTATTTGTATTCAGCAATTTTACTCAATGATTAAGAAATAATATTAGATAAAAAATACGGTCCTTGTAAAAAAACATCAATATTTTTTTCAGTCTGAAACAGATATAAACAGAGCTAATCTTCGAAAAGGCTATACCATCTTTGACGGGACTTCCACTGGCAGTTAAAGTACATTTTTAAGAAAAACTGGACTAATAAAACTAACTAACTTACGATTAAAGGCTCTAAGCTAAAACATGTAATTTTTTGACAATATACGATATCTACATATCTATCCATTTGTTTCTTCGTCACAAATCCAGGCCTGAGGAGCCAGGGGGAGGTCAGGCGCAGGACCAACGACTCACTGACTAAAATCTACCAAAAGTACAGTATGAATGTTGTTGTTGAAATTGTTGAATAACTGGTTCAAATAATAATTGTGCCTTGTTGTGTGTTTAATTTAATTTTATGACTTATGTTTTCTTAAATTGTTTTTTTTTATATGTGTGTGGACAAAAAATATGTCTGAATAAAGAAACTTTTTATTTTATTTATTGTACTCACAGGGTCAGAACTGAACAGCAGCTGTCGGTATTTGCGGCGGTTCTCCTCGGTGTTCTCAACGCCGATGTCTTGGAGACGCTTGCCCATGGTCCCTGATTAATAAAGAAATAAAGAATTATCAGAATTATTTTATGAAGTAAAAAGCTTTTTTTTTGCCGGAACATGGACGAATAGTATACTACAAAGTACAAAAATATTTATAAGAAACAAGAGACTTATAGTATAGGGTAGAATTGTGTGCTGACTACCGCAAAAGTTAAAAAAAAGGTAGCGGAGGATACTATAAATTTACGGAGAAACTAACAAAATCGGTATCCACTCAAAATCTGCTATCGTAGAGCAGATTATACCATAGCGCTGGTCTTCCATAAAACTTTTATTGATATAATAATAAATATCAACACACTCTTGCAATATTTAATATAATAAAATATTTCACTGATTTTTGCCTATTTTTAAGTTAAACCAGAGATATTTCATTAAATTATTACAAAAAACATAATAATTATATTAATCCTTTGATTTCTTTTGTATTGACGATTTCATATTTATTTCATTCAACTTTTTTTAAATGTTTCCTAATACTTCATAGAAGGATAACATTGAAAAAAATAAGAAAAGTACGCTGAAATGTCCACACGGGGAAGCCGGCGAGCGCACTTAGTATAGGATAAAACTGGAAGCTTCTAACATAAAAAAATCGCAGAAATTTCCACGCGGGCAAGCCACGGGGCGCAGCTAGTATAAAACTTGACTGCTGGAAGCTTAAGTTACCTGTGGACTCATCAGCTGCCAAGATACCCTTGCCGGGGGCAATAATGGCTTGAGCTATCTTCTTCAGCTCCTCCTGCAGCTCAGGGGTAGGGTATTGGAAGTAGGTACTCATGGTTGCTGCAACAAAATGATGGTGGTCAATTTCAAGTTTACAAAATTCAGGATCATGGAGTACATCAGTCTGCTAGGATAAAACGAAGCTTGTGATTGGTATTTATTTGGATTAATAGAGCTCTAGCTAGACTGTTTGCAACAGCATGCAGTGAGCTAAACTGTTCAAATTGTATTTTTACTATATAATTATAATATATAAAGCTAGTTTATTATATAATAATACAATATATTTTATAATTGTAATTAATAGGATCTACAGGTATGATGTAAGTTTCTGTGTCAATAAAGTTGAAATAAGATAATGGACACTGAGAAGTATCAATGTAAATATTGTTTCATGCATATCTCTAGAACACATTCAAATCAACTTTCTATATATTTATTATTTATAATGACTTTTAATATTGTTGAGCATTTATGCTATACTATAGCATAAAAATCAAGTAATCATTCATCCTGTGATTTTAAAAACAATTTGGTAGGAATAGTTGCCTATAAAATTCACATGCATTAAATGCTCAACAATATAAAAAAGTCATTATAAAAAATAATATAGGTATAGAAAGTCAGATTGATATTCCTTTACTGTCAAATTCTTTACTGAGCTAAACCATAAACAAAACCAACCACCTGAAAAAACTAGCTCTATTTTAACAGGATAAAATTGAGTATGGAAATAATAGACCAGAATATTGTAGGTATCTGGTGAAGATTGAAAACTCAAGGTGTAGGTACCTACTTAATTTAAAACACAATAGGAACACAAACTTCTTCCAACTGTCAGGGCACCACACAGTCAAGCTGCTGCCTGTTGACTGACTGATTAAATAAAAAAAGACTACTTTTATACTTGTTTACATCATACACTATCTTAAGACTTTGTGAGCGGTCTCTGGGTGAAAACAGAATCAACTTTTTGGATAAACATGTTAATACTTAATCTAAAAGGTCAGATAATATGTTTACAAGTATCTCATCTCATTAGGTAACTATTGTTAGTATCTAGGTACTTAGGTAGTTAATCATTGTATTTCATCATAATAGAGATAACTTGTTTCTGTCTCAACCAACCACACAAAAGAAAGAGAAGAAAAATATTTATTAGACAACACGCAAGCTTAGTTACACAAATATAAGACTACCAAGTACTAGATAACATGTAATACAGACAAAACAAAAACGATCAAATGTAGGTAGCGTAGGTAAGCATTGGGTTGGCACTAAGTAGCCCTCTCAGTAAGCAGAGTGGCATGGGGATTTACACAACTATGATTTACTTACTCAAGACTTACCTAGTCTTGAGTAAGTAAATCATAGTTGTAATCACTGAGGAACCAAAAAAGGTTGTTTGAAGTCATCCATGAGCATGAGTGCTGAAGCGTTTGATATACTTTCTACATTGTTTACCTACAGCGAGGGGTCTTGGTTGGAATCCTGGCAGTGGAACAGTTAAACAATGATGGTTTTTAGTACCTATGTATTGAAATGTACCTACTAGAAACCAATCTATTTGCTGGCCAAGCACCGACTGATGGATCTATCTTGCGACATGGACATAGAGGCAAAATAGGAAAACCATAGACCTTGAATCCCTCAATGAAAGTATAGGAAAGTATTATGAACGCCACCCACCCTTGGTTCCCATACTGGGCATCCATCCTGATTCCGCGGGTCCCTTCTTCTTTTTTCCTTTCTTTGGCCCCATTTTGTATAAATTTTATATTTGTTTACTCTTAAAATTACTAGGAAAATCTTACACTCGACATTGTTATATTTTTTATAAAAATGATCTATCAAAAAACTCACCACAATAATCAATGAAGTCTTCAGTCAATCAATTACTTTTAGACAGGATTATTTATTCATTTGTTTCAGCAAAATTGTAGACCATACTTTTTGAAAATAGAAAAATATAATTAGACCTTTCTAGGCATTTTCTAGGAATTAAACAAAGGTCGGAAAATTTTATTGATAAATTGATTTGACAGTGACATAAATAAACTATTTTTTTAACGAGCCTAGCCTTGGCGATCTTTATACTTTACTAGCATCTGCTCGCAGCTTCACATGCGTTATTTCGGTTTATTTTGTTGCCTGCTAATTACTAAATTAGGCTATGTTCTAAATATACATGTACTAAATAAAATGAAAATTTTACAAACTTTATTTATAGTTAATATTACTTAGTGTAGGATTTTAGCCAGATTAGCATAATCAGCATTTCTTTAAAAAAATAGAGTCAAGATAAAGTGCATTGCCTCTTGACATTGACATAAGTAAGCTTAAAACTGACCTTCAAAGGTCAATGTAGGTGGATAATCAGATTCGGATTATGGTAGGTACCTAAATTAACCGAAAGTAGGTGACTATTTTATTTATACAATTATTCCTCACACTAAAATATCCGTGATTTTTTATGATTATTGTTGGGCAGGAGCGATTATATTTAGGTAGAAAATAAATCGAAGTAAGTACCGCAGATTACCTAAATATGATTTAACAAAACAGTAGGAAGAGCATTATTCGCAATACCTACCTAAATCTTTACGAAAATTGACTAAGCACTGAGCCCGTAAGACCGCTTACATAAAACGTGCAATAATCGATTCATGCAGCACAAGAATTATGAAGGCAGACCGACATCATTCTAATAGTAATATGTAATTATAATCAATGTCTAGGTTCTTTTAGCATTTTTCCTCTAAAAATAATAAAGTAAATTAACTTACATTTCGTTAAATAAGCACCGTAACACAGACACTCCCGAACTGCGTACTTCGTGAGCGAAACTGACAGAAGTCGAAGAGAGGGCATAGAGAGAGGTCATTTGAAGGTCTTGTGATAGCGCAAATTATTTTCTATTAATTAATTACCGCGCCATCTATGTACTTTTTAGACTAAAACACAGATTGTAATACGGGACTAATATAGTTCGATATAGAAAACCTAGATGGCGCAATCGTTTCAAGTGTCATCGCCGCGCCATCTATCATAACTTTTTTTAAATCGGTCCAACCTTTGTACTGTTATTGAAGTGATGGCGCTGGTGGCTACCTGTAATATTACGGATTGTGTTGGTTGATAGTGGTACAGATGGCGCTTTTGTAACAAATGTTGGTATACTAGCGAAAAAAACGTACATTGGAGACACAACAAACTTCACAATAAAAGTCTTATCCTTCCTATCATTATGGGAGTTTGTTTATTAGTAAGAAGAGTAGGTTTACAATGGTTGCGTAGGGAGGTACTTTACCTACCTAAATACCAACCCACCCAAGCCACTAAAATTAAAATATTATATCAGATTGTTTCTAAAGTCAAAAGTTATCACTCGCAAAATGTACAGGGTGTATTTTTTCTATAGGTACAACTTTACTTCAAGCCCTGAAGTTATTTTAAAGACGTACTAAGCCACCCAATTTTATGTTTAACAAATTTTACAAACAGCTTTATAGCAGCAAAGACGTAGTATAGGTTACCATGGAGACAGCACATGGCACAAACTACGAAAAAATACTCATCCAACCCCACTATTTCTAGGGAGCGAAACAGACCTAAAGAGACTTAAATCAGGAAAACGCCCTGGCCCAGATGGAATTAAAAACGATAATAATAATTATCCTCAAAGAAAATGTTTGCATGGAGAACCTATCAATCCGTATTCGCCTCAATGACGTCTCCATACCTTCGATTGGGCTCAGGAATGAAATCGATTTTTCAGATTTACCATTAATAGTACCTACTAATTACCTGTGTCTTCTGCTGTAATAAATACTTTTTTACAATTACTTGTTTTACCAATTACTACCCTCCTTGGAAGAAGAACCGACAACCGCTGGGGTAAACGTGTTCTTGAGTGGAGACCGCAACTCGGCAAACGTATGGTAGGACGCCCTCCGGCCAGGTGGGGTGGGATGACGATTTGCGAAAGACTGCAGGCAGATGCTGGATGCGGCAACTGAAGACAGGGTGCTATAGCGCTCATTAGAGGAGGCCTATATCCAGCAGTGGACTATTATAGGTTGATGATGATAATGATTGGCCAAAACCCAAACACTCGGGTGCTATTAAATTTAAATAGGAGCAACCTGTAGCTCTACAACAGATAAGGCTTGTTTAGATAAATACAAATGTTATGATCTTCGGTACCCAGTGTGTCGTTATCTTTACAACGCAGTGTAAAACTTTATAATAGTAGGTAAGTATAATTTTATTAGTATTTTACGTAATTGTGTGAGGTGAATATAATATTAGAGGGAAATGTAGAAGAGCAGTGTTTTTCCCCTGAAATAATAAACAGGGTGTCGTTTGGCTTGAAAACAAAAGTTTTCATTCAGTGAGTGGAGACTACGACTCGGGAAATGTAGTGTAGAACGCCCTTAGGCCAGGTGGGATGACGATCTGCGAAATACTGCAGGGAGATGCTGGATTCGTCAAGCTGAAGACAGGGCGCTGTGGCGCTCATTAGGGGAGGCCTATATCAAGCAGCAGGCTAACTTAGGCTCATGATGATGATGTCGTTTGGTCTAAGAGCAGATTTTAGAGGAAGAAGGTGGACTCTGTTTGGTGTTGTGTATTGTATCGACCCGCCTTCTGTGGCGCAGCAGGTGAAGATCTGCCCGCGATACAGGAAGTTGCGGTTTCAATTCCAGCCTCGGGACAAATGTATATTATACAATCTGCAGTAATAATATGTTCCGGGTGTTTTGGAGTTTTTGTACCTATATTAAAAATATCAGTTTAGTATTAAGCATAACACAAGCTTTTCTTAGCTTGGAGCTAAATAATGCTGTGTGATTGTCCAGCATTATTTATTTATCTTTATTTAATAGATCGAACAACTTATATACTTCTGTAAATACTTCTACAAATTGTTTACACTAAGCTAAATAAATATTCTCATGTGTCTGTTTCTTTTTTGAGAATAAATATATGTATTTAAACCTAAACTAAGTACCTATATTTATCTTGACGATTTCACAGAAATGACCACCTTCTCATACCCTGACCCGAAGCTGCAGGAAGAGCTGAGGAGTACCGCAGAAGCTATCGTGACCCCAGGCAAAGGCATCCTAGCGGTGGATGAAGCAAATGGTGGGTTCTGTTGCCTTCCTACTTTTTTCTGTCGCTTAGTTCCAGTGTGGTCTACGATCACAAATACTACCTAGATGTCGGGTCGGCGCAAAAAATCCGTCTCCGTAAATAAGAGCGCACTTGTAATGTGACATGACGACCGATGTGGCGCGGTGGGCGAAGGTCCGCCTGCGACGCAGGAGGTTGCGGGTTCGATTCCCGCCTCGGAACAATTGTGTGTACGATCTGCAGATATTTGTTCCGGGTGTTCTGGTCGTTTTCTATGTATAATAAAAAATATCTATCTATGTAATATATAGTATTATGTATATATGTTATCTAGTACCCATAACACAAGCTCTGCTTACCATGGGGCTAGATAATGCTGTGTGAATTGTCCAGCATTATTTAAAAATTTATTTTATTTCATGTTTATTTATAAGTTTATTGTGACTTCTTATTTTGTTTCGTTCGATTGAAACACAGCCAACGTAAACACGTGTCACAATGCCGCAATGTGTATTCAAAAGTTGCAAAAATAAAAATAAAAATTAAATATTATCTGTTAGTTTATAGCTAAATATGTCAAAGAATTAGCAAGCTGAAGTGGCAGTGGGCCGGCCATATCTCGCGAAGAACCGACGGCCGATGGGGCAAACGTGTTCTTGAGTGGAGACCACGACTCGGTAAACGTAGTGTAGGACGCCCTCCGAGCAGGTGGGATGACGACCTGCGAAAGACTGCAGGTAGATGCTGGATGCGGCAAGCTGAAGACAGGGCGCTATGGCGCTCATTGGGGGAGGCCTATGTCCAGCAGTGGACTGCTATAGGCTGATGATGATGATGATGATGATGAGCTAAATATGTAACTTATTCTACATTTACTTACCACGCGATTTTTTACGGAGACGGCTTTTAGCTTTGATTTTGTATGTGACCCGAAATATGGTACTTAGATTTGTGATCGCAGTAGTGTGTGTTGGTTGGCAAAATTCTCCTCTTGGTCCTTGGGAGGCTGCTTGGTGCCAATGCCAAAATATGTAAGAAAATAAAGGACGTTTCAAACCAAACACATCGACATAGCTTAGGTACCTAGCTTTTACCTATATTTTTCCGACTCTCTCCACAGATCAATAAAACTTAATTTTCAGAGGGTATTGGAAAGCTCTTAGCAGACGTCGGCTTAGAAAACTCAGAAAACAACAGAAGAAGATACAGACAGCTCCTCTTCACGGCTGATGATGTGAGTAACTAATAACCTTTTTTATAAGGGGCCGTTCAAGTATTACGTAAGCACTATGAGGGGGGGGGGTCTTTGTTTTGCTTATTTTGGATGACATGGGGGGTAGGGGAGTCTAGATGATGATTACGTCATCGGTATAGTTATTTTATTTACTTTTTTACACGAATGGCAACCCTCACATTGTGTATGCTTGGAAACGAAACGCATTTTCGGGGATTCCCGCAAATAATGCATACGCACTCGCTTTAGAACAGATTAGGGGAATTACCGCGCGCTATTCACTTGTCTAAATTTCCTCTGTCAGTGTATGTTTACTTGTGTATTATAATTATACGAGTAACATTATAATTATAATATTTAATAAATACATTTATAACTGAAAAATGTTTACGTAAGCATGGGGGGAGGGGAGAGCTTTGATTACTTCTGCTGACAAGGGGGATGGGGGGGCGGGGTAAATAATTGTAATAAATATGCTTACGTAATATTTGAACGGCCCCTCAGTCCACACCCGGGGTCAGACAGACAGCGGGAAGCGACTTTGTTTTATACTATGTACTAGTGATAATAAATATATTATAACGGTGGTCAACGTGACCCCAATTTTTAAAAACTGGCTCTAACCAAATCCCCCTATTTTTAGAAATATCCGTTTACAACGAAACGCGAAAGAAAGTGTATCTTTTAATAAATAAAAAGCCATTTATATCGATAGATAAGTTCACGTATACATATTATTTAGACTCAAAATATTGATATCTATACTTGGTGTCGATAAAATCTAACATAAAGGCGGCGCCAGCATCTAACCTGCCGATTTAGGGAACAATTCGTCACTACAAAGAATTAATCTATACTAATATTATAAAGAGGACAGGTTTGATTTTTTGTTTGTTTGTTTGTAATGAATAGGCTCCGAAACTACTAGACCGATTTGAAAAATTCCTTTACCGTTGGAGAACTGCACTATCCCCGGTGAACATAGGCTATATTGATTTAAAAAAAGTTAGGGGTCCGTACGAAAACCGTGCGAAGCCGGGAAGGTCCGCTAGTTAGTCATAAAGCAAAAAGCATTAAAATTTGTTTCAATCTGTCATATGTAAATTTACTACTAATAAAGTTACGTCTTAGTAGTAACAATTGGTCTCACGGCGTACCTACTTGATGGCGCATTGGTGTGCAGAAGACTCCTTATCGTTACTGGTTACCAAGAGTGGAATAAGTAGGATCTTACATCTTCCAAATATAATGCTCAATTTCACGCTCAAGCGGGTAAATATCACCCTGAATGGGCGAGAATCGCAAAACAGCCCTTGGAATTTAGGAATGAATGTGTTTAATGAAAAATAGGCGCCATTACAGCACCCCGCGTGGGGCTGGATATCACATATTTCATGCTCTGAATATTTAACAACCCTTGTGTTAGGGTAGCATAGTGCTACACACGTCAGAGGTATTGAAGAAAGGAAGGAACCCAATATATTTATATCCCATATGAGGAATGACGCAAAAACCAACTTTCTGGCCTGGCTTTCGTAATTTGAAATTGTATCGAAGGTACTAACTAATTAAAAAAGTTTTTAAGGCCATTGAAAGAGCTTTTAGATAATAATTATAGTATGGGTGGTTTTAGCGTTAGAGCGCAACAGGTCCTACCTACCTGCGTACCTAATTTTGATCTTTCTGATACCCACTCTTTAGATAAGCTCTGCTTAGGTACTTTGGGCCTAGCAAGACTCTTAAAAGTTAGATAGATAGATAACACTTTATTACACTACACAAAACAGAAAATAATACAGAGATAAAAACTTAGAATAAAGGTATAAAAGGCGGCCTTATCGCTGAGAGCGATCTCTTCCAGGCAACCTTGGGATGGACTGGACATGAACGAACAATAGGTTGAACAGTTAGGTATAATAACTAAGTATAGGTAATTGCCTTTTAGTACTATATATTTCTTACCGTACCTGCCTATTTAAAAATAATCAGCAGGATGGTCCCTGCCGATTATTTTTGAGCAACCAAAGAGACGTTTCGATCGTCTTGCAGCATTTTTAACGCTCCCTTCTCACCTCTTGCGAACTTACTTTCACATGAGGGCAAACAAATTGTAGCTAACTTATATAGGTACATAAATAAAATCTGATAAAAAAGAGACAGAACAACTCATATTACCAACTCACTCAATCCCATAGGGTACTTTACTTATCTACCTACCTACTAAAATACATAATGTATATTAGGTAGGTAGGTAGGTCTAGGTTAAGCATATTTTCCTTACGTTTATTTTCGTGCAAAATAGCGACCTTAATCGCCATGGATTACCTACGAAGATTAGTCGTAAAACTAAAGGAGCCGTTGATCGTTCCATCACTGCCAAGCCGCGCCATAAGAAAAAAATATTCTCTTTGTTTTCGTCCAGAATGGAGTAAACACGGTAATTTATTGAATGTATCGTACACGAGTCCGACTGTAAGGAATTCGTAAGGTGCCGATGTAGGCCTTTTCGACAAATGAGCTGGGACAGGCCCTTGTCGTCCCTTTCAGTTGAAAGGATAATAAATAAAACAAAGAATTTTAGAGGTAACAAATAGATAATATACCTATATGAGGATACATTCAAGTAGAGGTAGGGTGAAATCATTATTTTATATTTATAAGTGAAATTAATATAAATGCGAAAGTTTGGATGTTTGTTACCTCTGCACGCCAAAACTACTGAAATGATCGGCCTAAAATTTTGAATACCGGTAGTTCCAAGGTCATCTAGGTCGTCATTGAAAAGCTGAATTTTTTTGTAAGTTCGGTGACTATGTAACGTTACTATTAAGCTGTTCTGATGATGGAGATAGAGGTGTTATAAAAGTAGACACTGTGAATTACTATTCTTCAGATATTATTACAATATAACCTATGGACATTTTATTATCATTTTTGTTTGGAGCTTGGTTGCTTTAAGCTGTGATTGAGGAATAAATAGCACATTTTACTCTTCCAGGCTTTAGCAGAACACATCTCTGCAGTCATCCTCTTCGATGAGACGGTCTACCAGCGCACTGATGACGGCACACTCTTCATTGACATCCTCAAGAAGAAGGGCATCATACCAGGAGTGAAGGTTGATAGGGATGTTGTTCCGTTGTTTCTGTCTGAAGATGAGGTTACAACCCAAGGTACTTATGGCTGTATGTTTGATATATTTCAAAGCAAAATTTGTTCTTTCATAGTTAAGAAAGGTCAAATTATTTGCTTATAGTTAGTTCTGCACAGAACTTCTGAGAATTAGCAACATTTTTGGTAAATGGCACCGGTAATATTTCTTTTTTTTATTTGTTGATTGAAATTAATGGGGAATGTTAAAGTACCCTTGTGTTATTTTGTACTTCTATTCTTTGAATAAATAATAGGCTGTCAAAATAGGTAACGAAACTAACGCATTCGTTGGGAAAAAACTCCTAAATCCGTTTTTTCTTAAATCGGTTTGTTCTTTTGCCACAACCCACGCTCAATCTACATGAAACCACACAATATGAAATGAGCTTATTTGCTCACTCGTTTCGATTCTTCGAGATAATCTAAAATACCTACCTAAGCTCTTTTTATTTATTTTTCCAGGTCTAGACGACCTAGGCAAGCGCTGTGCTGAATACAAATCCAGGGGATGCAGGTTCGCAAAATGGCGGGCGCCGCTAAAGATTTCCGCTCGCACACCGTCCGCCCAGGCTATCCAGGACACAGCCACGATGTTGGCGAGATATGCGTCCATATGTCAGAGCGAGGGATTGGTGCCGATAGTGGAACCTGATGTGCTGTTAGACGGTGAGTTGGCAATGACACGAAGACAAGATGGCTGCAAGGTGCATGTCCGCAAAATGGCGGGCGCCTCCAAAAATTTCCGGTATCATACCTATATGTATATAGGCTTGGCTTACCGTCCCAGGTTATAGATAGATATACTGCTGAGATAACAAAGTATGTAAAAATATAACGTATTTTATAAAAAAAAGGTCGAATGACATTGTTGCAAACTCATTGCGGTTTATGTAGGTAACCATGGAGTTTTAGAATGCTATAAACCTCTTTCAAACCACGAACGAACGAAATTATTCTTTTCTATGAAGATTGAACACTGTGGAACCTTCTTCCCTTTGATGAGCTAAAATTAGTACAGCTCAGCGAGGTGCAACTGCCGCGTAGGAAGCCGCGGACTGAAACTAGTTTAAGTGGTCCTAAAAGTAGGGTATAATGGGGACTCCAACATCTCGTCTCCGAAGCCAGCCTCACCTGCACGTGGCACACCCTGCTAGATAACGAACTAGACTCTTGTGAAAATATCAAACAACCTTCATAATTTCATAACTCATTTATTTTACAATTATTTTCCATTCTTGACACGGCAGAAAATTGTCCAACCAGACACAATTGCCATTAAATAAATAAATAATGCTGGACAATTTACACAGCATTATCTAGCCCCAAGCTAAGCAGACCTTGTGTTATAGGTAGGTACCAGATAACTGATATACATAATAAATAAGATATATATTTTTTAATTTACATAGAAAATTACCAGAACACCCGAAACACATATCTGTAGATCGTACACAGATTTGTCCCGAGGCGGGAATCGAACCAGATGCAGGTAGATGCTGGATGCGGCAAGCTGAAGACAGGGCGCTATGGCGCTCATTGGGGGAGGCCTATGTCCAGCAGTGGACTGCTATAGGCTGATGATGATGATGATGATGATGGGAATCGAACCCACGACCTTCTGCGTCGCAGCCGGACCTTCGCCCACCGCGCCACAGAAGAATCATCATCAGCACCTTTATGTTTCAGGTGACCACGACATCATCACAACGCAGAAGGTCACGGAGGTAGTGCTCGCTGCTGTGTACAAAGCCCTGAGTGACCACCACGTATTCCTCGAAGGAACACTGTTGAAGCCTAACATGGTAAGAAGATACAGAGCACAGATAGATAAAATTCTTTATTATTTTTTTTACAATTTTTGGAAACTAGCTATTTTACTAATAATACAATGCGCGCGCATACGCATTTATTTAGTTATTTATTTAATGACATCATTTAAAAAAAAACTAAAATATATTAAAAAAAAAATTATACGCATTTTCAGACACACTTATACTTACAAAATTCTAAATTCACAAGTACATAGTAAGGTACACTAGTAAGAACAAACATTATTATTAAAATACAGCAGATTAATTAAATCAAACAATAGTTAAAATAAAAATCTAGGTAAAATGTCTGTGTGTGAGGCGTAGGCTATACGTCAAGTCAATATCCCAAAAAAATCGAAAAGTCGGTTACTTGATTTCGTGGCTTTATTAGTTAAATTAGCACCCCAGGGCCGTAGTGATTAAAATAAATATTTCTATTAAATAATCAACGAATCGTAGAACTTTTACTTTCTGCATAGACAAAGTAGAAACTAGTCTAGGGCCAAGGATCTTATTACGTTCTTGTCTATGGCAGTCAAGCTAGGTCACGGAATAAACTTTTGAACACTAAAACACTCGCACTTATCGATCTCTTGACCACCACTGAAACAACACCACGTCGCTGGTGACGCTAGGTCAAGGCTACTCCAAGTCCTCGACTATCGACGTGGAGTACTTATGCCTCCATATTCTTTGTACTGATCTTAATGTACGAAGACATTTTTAACAGTTTTCTAAACTTGATCGACGAAAATAGTCAGACATAATAAAGCAAACGCTTCGTACTTCCGCTGCCCCGATATCATAATTTATGCTAAAGGAATCAAACCATGAAATGCAATGAAGCACTTGCTCATACTCTCATCATTATTTATTTACGACATTCATTGGCTTCATTATTAATACATGTAAATAACCAATGAGCGACGAACATAAAGAGGAGTCACTTATTGAGATAAAGTGATCACCATTATGGAATAAAAAAATCCAGGACAATTCACACAGCATTATCTAGCCCCATGGTAAGCAGAGCTTGTGTTACGGGTACTAGATAACTGATATACATAATACAATACATTACATAGATAGATATTTTTTATTACACATAGAAAACGACCAGAACACCCGGAACAAATATCTGCAGATCGTACACACATTTGTTCCGAGGCGGGAATCGAACCCGCAACCTCCTGCGTCGCAGGCGGACCTTCGCCCACCGCGCCACATCGGACGTCAAATCAAATCAAATCTGATCCATTAATGGATTTGTTCAGTAGATTAAAGTGCAACAGGGTCTTAACTCAATCCTGACGGTCTGCAATTATCTAATAGATCTAACAAGCCACTTACACGTCTCTTAGTCATATTTTATTATATTAATAAATTAAATAAATAATGCTGGACAATCCACATAGCATCAGAAGCAGTGTTATGGGTACCTACTAGATAACTTGCATAGGTAAATAAATTATACCTACAATACATTACATATGTAGATAGATAGATATTTTTGATTATGCATTGAAACACCCGGAACAAATACAGCAGATCGTACAAACATTCCCGAGGCGGGAATCGAACCTGCAACCTCCTGCTCAGGCGGGCCTTCGCCCACCATGCCACAGAGGTCGTCTAATGAGATTAGGTGACGCCTAGACATCTAATCTGACGGATGGATGCCAACTTCTTCAGTATAAACTTATAAAGTGACATCTCCCATCGATCTCCTCACCACCA
The DNA here is from genome assembly GCA_943735965.1 of Eupithecia abbreviata. Lineage (NCBI taxonomy): Eukaryota > Metazoa > Arthropoda > Insecta > Lepidoptera > Geometridae > Eupithecia > Eupithecia abbreviata. The sequence continues at coordinate 2,886,782 of OX030995.1, forward strand.
CTGACACAGTTCCACGTCACAGGTGACGCCGGGTCAAGGTCACTCCAAGTCCTCGCCAGCTGACGTGGCAGCGGCGACGGTCACCGCCTTCCTGAGAACCATACCTGCTGCTGTGCCGGGTGAGAATTTTATACTCGTAAGCTACGAACTTAAACTTAAAACTTCGAAGTGCTTTATATCCTTTAGAAAGGTCTAAAGGATATAAAGCACTAAAACTTGTGAAGTTTCAAATTGCATAAGTAAAAGTGGGAAATAAAGTGATCACTTTGATTTGTGTTCACTTCAATCTTTTTAAGTGAAGAAGCGAACAAGAAACTTTTACCTTGTTAGATTGTTACTTTCTGAGTCATCATCATCATCATCAGCCTATACCAGTCCACTGCTGGACATAGGCCTCACCCAATGAGCGCCATAGCGCCTTGTCTTCAGCTTGCCGCATCCAGCATCTACCTGCAGTCTTTCGCAAGTCGTCATCCCACCTGGTCGGAGGGCGTCCTACACTACGTTTACCGAGTCGCGGTCTCCACTCAAGAACACGTTTGCCCCAGCGGCCGTCGGTTTTTCGCGAAATATGGCCGGCTCACTGCCACTTCAGCTTGCTAATTCTTTGAGCTATGTCGATAACCTTGGTTCTCTGTCGGATGTCGGACTTTCTGAGTACGTATTTGTATTTATAAAACTTTTATAGTCATGGTCACGTTAGTAAACTTTATTATTATTATTCATTTATTTCAGATCATATAAAATTAAAACACACACAACTTAAAACAAGAAATATATTACTTACTTATTTTATACTATCATGACCAGATCTACTGGATATACTATCGTCTAATACTAAAATACGGTTGTTTGGTGATTTTTTATATAAAAGTTAAAATGATTGTCTATTTCTTTTGGAAAACAATTTTGTTTGCGACCACTACGGGTGATAAAGCCTCTCGATGATTTCAATTTTCGTCATATTTGAGTAATAAAGCTTCAGTCAAAGTTGCGCGTGAAACACTCAAATTTGACGCGCTGGTTTGGCTGAAGCTTAAAGAATCGTACTAACTCGAGCAAAAACTCCTTTCATAGGACCTCCTTGCTGTAATATTTTACTACCGAATTCTAGGTTTGACAAACTCGAGCGAAAACTCCTTTCGTAGAATCTCGTTGCTCTAATGTTGCTCTACCAAAAAATTCTAAGTATAGTATAGATAGTTCCTAACACAAATTCTTCAATATAATCTACCAGGAATCACCTTCCTCTCGGGAGGTCAATCCGAAGAAGAAGCCACTCTGAATCTGGACGCCATCAACCGCCTCCAGAAGTACAAGCCGTGGACGCTGACCTTCAGCTACGGACGGGCTCTGCAGGCGTCCGTGTGGAAGACCTGGGCCGGCAACGATGAGAATATCAAGGCAGCTCAGCTGGAACTACTGAAGAGAGCTAAGGTAAGAATGTTACAATGACAAATAAAATATATAGAATAATGTTTAAGGGGCATATTACACTATCATTTATCTCGGATCATAGATCTATGAGTCAATGATATTGGATAATGTAATATAGGACTATGATTCATTTTCTCCTTGATCATAGATTTTTGACATTTGCTGCAAGATTGGATCCATGACGGTCATAGAAACAGGTGTTGCCAGTTATTTTTAATTTTTTTCTACTAGGTATTTAAAAGCAAATATAAAAAAAAGAGTTTTCAATTTCTTGTTCGTGATGTAGTTCTTTTCTTTTCATTTAATGTAATGTAGTTCTTTTCCTAATTATATACTTGCATAATCTTGCTGAAAGAACAAAAAACAAGCCATACTAGAAATTACGATGTCTTTTGGCAAATCGAATTCTCTGAGATCTGGTAACCCTGACGTCAATACCTGACATCTGTCACTGTCATTGCAACCACTTATGACGTAAAATAGGATCAAACAACTTTTATAGTGTAATACACAGATATAACTCAAGTAGTCAATTATCTTGGATCAAATATATGATCACTTAAATGATCCGAGATAAATGATAGTGTAATATGCCCCTAAATAATAATTCATTGGTGGTAAATTTACCAAAGAAAATGATTCGTGTTTGATTTTAAATAATGTTGTATATAATTATGTTATTTTGTTATGGTTTTTTTACCTGTGTATATTATGTTTGACAAATAAGAAAATTCTTATCAATAACCTGAACCTAGCTGAACTCTTGCAAGTTGGTTTAAAATCACTGTTGAAATACGAAAGTTTAGAAGCCTCTTTTTTTCAAATATTTACTTTTTAACGCTTTATACAAACAAAGATAAAGACTAGATATATTGATATTATCCCTTGAAAAGAAACTAAATTTATTTGGACACAGGTAGATACAAAATACATAAACAATCGGAAAACATAGGAGTTTTATCCTTAGCTTTTGAATGGCTTTTGACGACCGATGTTTGCGCGGTGGGCGAAGGTCTGCCTGCGACGCTGAAGGTTGCGGGTTCGATTCCCGCCTCGGAACAATTGTGTGTACGATCTGCAGATATTTGTTGTATTTTATAGTTTGATTTGTGTAAAAAAATATCTATCTATGTAATGTATTGTATTATGTATATCAGTTATCTAGTACCCATAACACAAGCTCTGCTTACCATGGGGTTAGATAATGCTGTGTGAATTGTCTAGCATTATTATTATTAGTTATGATAGTCAACATCAAACAGTGTAGTAGTTACACTTCCACGTTTGTATGAAAATATAATCGACTCGTTTAACCATAGTCATTTCATCGTTAGCATAATGTCATTGTTAGCATAATTTTTTACTATGGTTTATTTAAGTATTGTTAACACTTTGAGTGCTGAAAACGCACGGTATGAGTTTTCTACGTGACTAATATGCGTAAATCCACACTAACGCAGCGGCTGAGAAAATACAGATCTTTGTGACTCAGCACAGCCGTAATATTTTTCGAACGAAACGCATGTGCGGCGCAACACAACCGCTGTGTAGAGCGGCAGCACGAATTTTTTAGGTAAAAAAAAGATCGCAGTCGTCGAAAAAAAACCGCAGTCAAAGTGTTAAGAGAACTCTAGTGTCTAGATATACCTACAATTATGTTAGGATTTAAGACGTACAGTAACAATATTGTAACAATCAATAAATATATATCTATCAATCGTATAAAATTGACATTACAATTGTCCATCAGTCACCCCTACAGTCGAGACGGATGACAAAGTTTCAAGCATTCAGAAGCGACTCGGTTCAGACGCTGTCAAGCAGCAACCATAAAATTATGCTAAGTGCCATGACGTGACCGGCTTTCAAAACGGCAATTTGAATTTCAAGACGAGAGACACCTTTACATCAGAGAAGGTGCAGTGAAAATTCTTGCGGTTCCTCTACATGCGATGCTTTGGCTACTACCCTTATCTTTATCCCACCAAGTTCTTGTTGGGATGCTTAGGCTATAACTCGTTAGAGGTACGACGTGCCTATGACCAAATGGCCACAATCTGCAAGATCCTCCACGGAAAAATTGACGCTCCGAGTTTGAGTGACGAGCTCTGTCGACTCTACGTTCCGAATAATTACTGCCGGGGTCGGAAACATAGGTTACTGGCCGTGCCGCAGTCCCGTACCGCAGCGCGGTCCATGTCGCCCATCCCTCGAGTACTCAGCGAACTCAACGCTCTCCTGGACGACAGCCCCGATGTTGACTTGTTCGCTGATAGGTGGACTAAATTATTGAGAGCGTGTTTTTTATTTTGTGAACGTCATAATTAATTAAAATTTTCTATGTGTTTATGAATTAATATGTAATGATAACTATTGTACTATGTAATATAAAATGTAATTTTGTTTTCTATTAATTAATGTAATTGGTTTATATAACCGTTTTAATTAATTAATTAAATAAATAAATAAACATCAATGCCAGTCTTTTGTTTTATCCTAAAAGTGGAACACAATCTGTGCTGAATATTGCCGCGAGTGTAACCCTTGCTATGACTTCTTATATATTATAGGTTTTTTTTACTAGCAGCGCCTTGCGGTTGCGCCCGCGTGGAAATTTCTGTGTAATTTTCAAATTTTTTTAATATAAGAACCGAATAGAAAACATTAAAAAAGATTTATGAATTAGGTAAAGCCGTTCTCCAGTTATAGTGTGACCAGGAGAAAAAGGGATTTATTTTTATTAAATAAATATTTTATATATGTTTTGAATCGAGTTAGTTGAGTTATTTGATTTGTTTAATTATATTTATAGTATTTAATTGAATAATAATCGAATTTCAATTAAGTAATTGTAGTAGGTACACTATAAAAACGTGACTATAAGAATATGTACTAAAATTTAATTCAAATATTTTACTGCTACTAACAAATTATGGATCAAAGATATTAAAATATAGATAGATAGATAGATAAAGTGTTTATTTGCAATTTCAGACACACAAATACAAAAAAAAACACTTTCACAGTACACATGGAAAAACAAGCAATAATTTTTGTAACAACTCTCTACATGTAGGTACCTATTTCTATAAGTGTGTTATTTGTTAATTTAAGTTGTTATGAATTAGTCTTTCTATTCTATTCTATTCAATAATGAAACACAGTTGACAAAAAAAAACAAACAAATAAAAAAATAAGACTGATTATTTATGTAGGTATTATGCAGATATTTATTCCGGGTGTTCTGGTCGTTTTCTATGTATAATAAAAAAATATCTATCTATGTAATATATTGTATTATGTATATCAGTTATCTAGTACCCATAACACAAGCTCTGCTTACCATGGGGCTAGATAATGCTGTGTGAATTGTCCAGCATTATTTATTTATTTATTTATAACCCCTCTATGCAACCTAACCTACAAAATGTCACGCTCGTTCGTAGCCTCAAGAGAATTCTCACCGTGGTGTTGTTCGCAGGCAAACGGGCTCGCCTCCCTGGGGAAATATACGGGCGTCTCCTCTGCTGCAGCGGCGCAGTCCAACTTCAAGCAGAACTATAAATATTAATGTCTTTGGAACTTGTGTACTTACCTTAAAGTTTATTAAAATGTGATTTTTTCTTGCTAGGACAACCCCAATAACAATATTTGTCCCGAACCGGGATTAGATATAGAGTGTGAACCTTAAATTGCGCAGAAGTTGTGTAAAACATTATATAGGTTATAATGTCCTGAGCTCCTGTTTTAATTATATGTATTTACCTTAAATTTTTACTATAATGTGATTTTTTCTTGCTGGGAAAACCCCAATTACAATACTTGTCCTGATTTTTTCTTGCTAGGACAACCCCAATAACAATATTTGTCCCGAACCGGGATTAGATATAGAGTGTGAGAGCACCTTAAATTGCGCAGAAGTTGTTAAAATAATGTCCTGAGCTCCTGTTTTAATTATAACCTACCTACTTACCTTGAAGTTTTACTATAATTTGATTTTTTGATCGGAAAACCCCAATAACAATATTTGGCCGGGATTTGATAAAGTGTGACCCTTTAATTGCGCAAAAAGTGTAACATTTATAATATATATAACAGGACATTATTATTAATGTCCTGAGCTATTCCTGTTTTAATTATACTACCATGAAGTTTTACTATAATGTGATTTTTCTTGCTGGGAAAACCCCCAATTACAATACTTGTCCTGATTTTTTCTTGCTAGGACAACCCCAATAACAATACTTGTCCCGAACCGGGATTATTAAAATAATAATTTAGATTAGATTACATATATTACTATTTATTTTTTATATTATAAAAATATATATATATATATATAAAGTGAACAATATAAAGTTCAATTGCGCAGAAATCTGTGTAATAATGTTCTGAGGGCCTGTTTTAATTTATTTATTTAATTGGCAACAAAACAGAATACAATCAATTCATATACAAATAGAAGCACACAATAATTCAAACTAAACTATTCCTAAATATATGTACTCAGTAATGACATTGCTGTATTTAAAAAAAATATTCCATGGTTATAGAAAAACCCTCTCGCTTATACTAAGTATAATTCCGTCCCACCCTACCCCCAGGGGTATGGCCAGGGGGAAAAGTAACAAAAAAAAAAAAAAAAAAAAGAAAAGGGGAAAGTAACAATATGGTGGGTCCGAAGTGTAATAAACGAGAGGAAAGTCAACAGTAAAAAAAAAAAACAGTCGAATTGAGATCCTCCTTTGATTGATCCATTTTTGAAGTCGTTTTAAAATAAAGAAAATTTTTGTTAACACTTTGACTGCGGTTTTTTTTCGACGACTGCGATCTTTTTTTTTACCTAAAAAATTCGTGCTGCCGCTCTACACAGCGGTTGTGTTGCGCCGCACATGCGTTTCGTTCGAAAAATATTACAGCTCTGCTGAGTCACAAAGATCTGTATTTTCTCAGCCGCTGCGCTAGTGTGGATTTACGCATATTAGTCACTTGTAGAAAACTCATACCGTGCGTTTTGAGCACTCAAAGTGATCCTTAAATGTTTGAACTTCCCAAACCGGAGTTAAATTGCTTTTTAAAAACTTTTCCGGGTTCTTTGTTCAAGTCATCATCCTTGAAAACTCAAAGACACTTCCTACTTACTTTACTTTTTTTAAGTTTGAAAGCTGTGTATGAACTTTGTTGATTAAATCTTTCAAAATTAGTAAAATTAATGGTGGATTTGTTTTGGTAGTACAGACTTTTGACTCGAAATCAATTTCGTTCATGAATTCATCATCATCATCAGCCTATAGCAGTCCACTGCTGGACATTGGCTTCCCCCAATGAGCGCCATAGCGCCCTGTCTTCAGCCTGCCGCATCCAGCATCTACCTGCAGTCTTTCGCAGGTCGTCAGGGTGGGAACCTGGTCGGAGGGCGTCCTACACTACGTTTACAGAGTCGTGTTCACTCAAAAACACGTTTGCCCCAGCGGCTGTCGGTTCTTCGCGAGATATGGCCGGCCCACTGCCACTTCAGCTTGCTAATTCTTTGAGCTATGTCGATAACCTTGGTTGAGAAACTCCGAGCATAGCTCTTTCCATAAATTCATAGCTCTTTCCATGAATTCATAGATAATTTTATTTACTTGCTGAACTAATATATCGCACTGAGTGGAAAGATTTGGGAGAGGCCTTTGCCCAGCAGTGGGACGAATCAGGCTAAATAATAATAAAAACAACGAATATGTACCTTAAATAAACCCTTTTTTATATTTCCTTTGTCCAACTAAATAAAATAAAATAAATAAAATAAAATAAAATAAAATAAAATAAAATAAAATAAAATAAAATAAAATAAAATAAAATAAAATAAAATAAAATAAAATAAAATAAAATAAAATAAAATAAAATAAAATAAAATAAAATAAAATAAAATAAAATAAAATAAAATAAAATAAAATAAAATAAAATAAAATAAAATAAAATAAAATAAAATAAAATAAAATAAAATAAAATAAAATAAAATAAAATAAAATAAAATAAAATAAAATAAAATAAAATAAAATAAAATAAAATAAAATAAAATAAAATAAAATAAAATAAAATAAAATAAAATAAAATAAAATAAAATAAAATAAAATAAAATAAAATAAAATAAAATAAAATAAAATAAAATAAAATAAAATAAAATAAAATAAAATAAAATAAAATAAAATAAAATAAAATAAAATAAAATAAAATAAAATAAAATAAAATAAAATAAAATAAAATAAAATAAAATAAAATAAAATAAAATAAAATAAAATAAAATAAAATAAAATAAAATAAAATAAAATAAAATAAAATAAAATAATATTAATAATAAAATAAAATAATATTAATTAGATAAAACAGGTGGCGGCTCTAGTTTGCCTTAAGGTGAAATGAGTCCCAAAACCCACGTTTTGCCTTAACGGAAAATCAATTTTAAGGGAACAAAACACCTATTTTTCGAATATATTTTGGTGACGATCAAAAGTTTAGGATATTATTTAGTATGTTATGGGAGTCGAAACACGATTGACTAATCTTGACTCGATAGAAAAAAAAAACAAAGTTTCCTCTAAATCTTCATTTTTATAGAGATATCTCTACGGAAAAACCATTTTTATTTGCTAGTTATTTAATATTATTGTAATGAAATTTCATCAACGTGTTCCCTAATAAATACTTAAGACGATTATGGTTTTAGTTTTTTGAGAAAAAGTATTATTTTAGAGCAATAACAAATTTAAAAATAAAAAGCAGTGAAATTGCATTAGTCATTCTGCCGCTCTTGCCTCCCTTTCTCGCCTTACCCGCGCGGGTAAGGCGTTCATCCTTCTCTCAAAAAAGCGAACTCATTTCGCCTTAAAATATTTTCAAAATATCATCAGTACTAAGACCTCTTACAATTATATTATAAGGATAACAAATTTAGCTCTTCTCTTCGCCTTATTACCGGGCGGCGTCAGTAATAAGACAAGTTTACCTAATATATTATATTATATATATAAATATAGCTATAGTGTAAAGTAAATAACTAAGTCCTTTGCCGATACTTGAAGTCGATAAGCGTCGAGGCAACTAACAATTTGCAACAAACTTGGAAGCTCTATCGACAAACTTCTCGCAAAGCGCTATACAGATAATGCCTTACGAAGAACTTGGGAGTTACGGTTGTCTCGTCTAGTTTATATGGAAGTTTAGGTTCAAATTTAATCAAATTCTACTAAGAGGTATATTCAATGTTTTGATGAGTATTGACGGCGGGTAAAGGTTTTCTTACGACGCAGGAGGTTGCGTGTTTGAGTCTTGCCTTGCGACAAATGTTTGTACGGTCTGCAAATATAACAATCGCGTAGCTTTTGTAAAAGGTACGCGATAAGTAAAATACCCTAATATTTAAAACTGAATATTTACCATGATTTGATTTTTGAGTTTTCCAATATTTCGGCACAGTTTCATACGCATGAAACTGTGCCGAAAAATTTTAAAAATCAAATCATGGTAAATATCCCGTTTTAAATGACTTTAGTGTTAATAACCATGACAGTTTCAAAAGTTTTATTACTCTTTAATATGTTAATAAATTGCGAAAGTTTAAAACGTTACTATGGCTAAATACAAAATATATTATATTATATTAGGTTTGATTTTTTGTTTATTTGTAATGAATAGGCTCCGAAACTACTAGACCAATTTGAAAAATTATTTTACTGTTGGGAAGCTACACTATCCCCGGTGAACATAGGGTTATATTTTCAAAAATTTAGTGATCCGTACTAAAACAGTGCGAAGCCGGGAAGGTCCGCTAGTATGTTATATTTCTGTTTTTGATTTTCATTCTTTGTTCACGCGGCAAGATATTTTCAAAGAAGAACCTTCTAAGTTTTCCACTCTCCGAAGTCTGAAAGTGAACATTATTTCCAACACAATTTAGAAGTTGCCTAACTTCACCGCTGTCTCGTTTAAAACTTGTACCTACCTCAGAAACTGACAATGGAATAATACAGCCATTTCGCCGCGTCTTCTGATATTACAGACAAGAGCATTCTAGAACGAATCTAACCGCCATTTTATACGAGTATATCACCGTTTCTCCTCATCAGCCTGTATTGGTCCACTGTTGGACGCAGGCCTCCTTATAGCACACCACCACCGGTTCTAGAATCCAAAATATTTTTTGTAAACATTTTTGTTACTCTCGTAACAATTTAGATACGTTTTCTTTTATATTTTCTCTGGCTGTACTTGTATCTATAGTAATAAATATATTTTCATTTAGTAAATTATGTACAACTATAAGAAATATATCGAGGTCGGAAACAACCACGCGCCCGAGCAGCGAAAAGGTGCAAATTTGAGTTCAAAAACGCTCCAGACTAATATCTGTGTCGTGAAATAATTTCCAACAATGATGTTTATTTATGTTTGTAATTCCTTTGTGTACTAATAATAATTGCATATAATTAACCCGGTTTTCGGTTTATGCAGCGCAAACATCATATTTCAACTAATTCACCCTAACCTTTCTCATTTCCTTCAAATCTTTCCGTCCTTTACAAATACAATTACACACCAAATAAAAACAGATTTTTATGTACGTGAGTTAATGTGTGGCATGGCAACACGCTGTAACTGTCGACACTAGACAAACCTTATCTGGTTTAAAGTGTCGTAGAAATAAGTTTAGAATAAGTTTTTATTAATAAAGAAATACAAATACAAAATACAAAGATACACAATACAGGAAAAAAAAAACAAATATGTACAGAATATGGGTGGGCTTTTATCTCGTCCTTTATTGAAATCTATTTATTTTTAAATCATGAAAATCAGTATCAAGAAAAATCTTTTTGAACGGTTCCTAATCTATAAGCACCCTAATCGTCGACAGCTTCTCAAATGATAACTTCTCGTCATGAAAGTTTAACCAAGTTTCCTCAAGCACATCTGTTCTAACTTGAACTCGCCTTCATCTTGGTGAAGCATTAATATTGTTCGGTAACTTTCATCCATTTGGTGAGTTTTAACCAAGAATTACTTGGGTTAGTAGGTTTAGAATTTTGCAACATCCCATTTCTTCCCGCGCGGGTGTCGTAAGAGGCGACTAAGGGATATCCATCCACCGCAGCTGTGCCTCCCCAAACAGCATGTCCAGCGTGGGGATTACGTGCCCTAATCTTCTCGAGTTTCGTCCTAACCACTGGATCGAGTAACACAATCTACAAGTAAACATTCATCATCATAAAACTATTGAAAACTAAGAAACCTTTTTTTCGTGTCGGGTGGGGAGGTTGCTAGTCTAACCACCCGATGTCCTCCAGGAAGGCCAGCAGCTCGCTGATGCCGGTGCATGCCTCCCTAGGCGTCCTCGGTGTCCCAAGGTGATGCAGTCTTTGAGAAGCCACGCTGTCGCAATCTACAAGCACATGCGCTGCCGTCTCCTCTGCATTCATGCACCCTCTGCAAAGGGGGCTGTCCGTGATACCCAAATTAAATAGGTGTTTGTTTAGCATGCAGTGTCCCGTGACAATACCGACGACTTTCCGGAGTTTGTCACGTTTGAGATTGAGGAGTTTTCGGGAGTACCGTGGGTTTGAGTAAGTGTGGTAGGTAAGTAAACCCTAAAAAGCCCGTCGAGGCTTTTTATTTCATCGCAATCAGCCTGTTATCCCGATGTAAACAAGTTCTCAAATTCCTTCACAAATGTAACCAAATTGAATTTGGGCGGGCCACAGAGAGTACATACATAGTTTGTATGAAGGAGTGGAAAAATGAGGTGTGGATTATGTTTCCTCTGTCGAGACGCAATTTCGGGGAAAAGGATTTTTGGGTTTTTTTTTGAAGCTTGGAGGAGAAATGGCTGCGGATATTAATAAATGGATGTGTTGGTATACATCCAGGATTTTGCGAATTTTGTGCTTATAAAAGTACATGTACATATATATGTAAGTATATTATGCGAGTTATTACTCCCAAATGTACACCTGTAATGAACAGGATTTGTACTGTACATAACATACCTTTAAAAACAACGAAAATGTGATAAAAAAAGTAAAATTATATATATTCTTAAAACTCTTTCTTAATTTATTTTATTCGTCCATGTTAATACTAAAACTATCTAAAATGATGATGATTCTTTGTAAGGCAACTGTGCCTGGTTGGACATTTTTCTGCCAGTGACAAGTAATGGAAAATGATTGTAAAATTAAAGAGTTATGAAATAATTAAGATTGTTTGATATTTTCACCAGAGCCTAGCGTTGTCTAGCAGGGTGGACCACATGCAGGTTAGGTTGGCTTGGGAGACGAGATATTGGAGTCCCCCTTACATCCCAACTGTCTAAGAAATATCTTAATGATCAAAGAAACATGTCACTAGTCAAATAAAAAATGTCATGTCTATCTCAAATTCGATGGAAAATCAATGCGCCTTATTCTGGAGAAGAACATCAAACGAAAATCCAATAACGTGTGCTTTGTGGATGTTACCAGTTCAAAAGAGCAAAGATCAAATAAAATACGTGTTCGTTTTCATTCGGTATTTATTGCCCACCACAGATTACAGAATACTCCTGATAAATTACGGTTAATGTTTATGAGGGCGCTATTTTGTGAAAATAATAAGCATAGGATTTTACGTTCAGCAGGACAGACCATACGCTTTTGGAGCATCGTTAGCACAAAAACCATGTACATATGTACATACCTATTTGCTTATTTACAAGAAAATATGTACCTAAGTTATGTAGAAACTGGAAACAAACGATTAGCGCGAACCAAAACATACGAGTAAGTAATTTCAATGGGTCTCGTACTCTAGTTCGAATGACGTTAGCTCTAATAGTAATTTAAATTAATTTGGTTTTGTTGATCTTTTGAGATAACGACCCATCGACGAAACGTACCGTCGAGTCGGTAGAGATCTGTCGAGGTAGAAACCCTTCGAGGTACTGATCTTTCCAGGTAACGACCCATCGACGAAACCGTTGAGGTAGAGACATCGAGGTAATGAACATCGAGCTAACGTCATTCGAACTAGAGTATGAGACCCCATTTCAATAGACCGCAGGATTCTTGAGATCTCGACCAAATTATGTACGTTAGTGTGCATTTTTGTTTTTTTTTTATATTGTATTTTTTATGAATCTATATACATATATAAATAATTAATAGTGAGACTGGAAAGGTCAGTACCTACATTAATGATTACAATTTAAAGATTAATGATTGCTCCATCAAAAATGATGTTGAGGTAGCGCAAGCATTTGAATTTTTTTTTACTGACATTCCAATCTGTACTACAAAGTGTCTGAACTCTTCTCAAGTAATAGCCGAATCATTACTTAAAGAAAATGTACCTAAATGCGATAGTAAATTTAATTTCACCCTTGTTAATGAACACGATATAAAAAAAACGAGTTTTGCTCCAACTCAAAATCTACCAACTTACAGATAAGCACATCAAATGTACTAGACACATAAGTTATGAATATACTAGTGGTTTCTTCTCACTTCTTCCACTGGTGGACAAAAAATTGAAGTGAACTATAAAATATGACCTGTCTAAGTGCTTATGTATTTGTAAGCTTAAAGAAATAAATAAACTTTTCATTTTCATTTTCATATTTATATGGATCTAGGCTTAATTTCACAACCAAATTCCGTAGTTAGTGAGATCCAAATATTTGTCAACATTCTTCGTTCCTAAACTTTCTCTTCTATCAAAATCGATCTACGGTATATTTAAAAACAATATTACCTATTATCTAATTCGCTAAATGCTGCTAGCGTATTCGGTGTAGACTCCATTACTCAAACTTTTTTATTCAAACACGCAGATAGAATCGAATTAAAGAGGATTACGTTCCGCGCAAATCAGACGATTTATCAGGATTCATTTGTTTGAATTCGTTACCTTCATTTAGGATACGTGCATCAGATTCCCTGGACAGATACCGCTCAAGGAACTCCTCTGAAACCTCCAGGTTTCTTCGCAGATAATCAGGATGCTGATGCGCGTATGCTACCACAGGCTGCGAACGGTCCTGCTCAACCAAAGCCTTGAAGGTCGAAGGGTCATCAAACACACGCTGAGCACTAACACCATCCATAAGCACCTGCGGATATATCAGAATAGACTGAACCACTCCAAACATCCGCGCCTTCTCACACCAGCTCAAAAACTCTTTCTCATCATAACACAGAGCATCGAGCCGCTTTTTACAACCAATTTCAAGACTAGCCGAGAAAGTGTCGAAGTAATGCTTGAAGATGGAACTTTCATTCTCTTGACGGAATATTCTGGAGGTCGTCAGGTACAGAAAACCCATGAGATCGAAGGCAGGCGGGCCGTATCGTATGCATTGATAGTCTAAAAGCAGCGTATTCGTTGGTTTCTCACCCTCGTACTTGAAGAGAATGTTGTTGATCCACAAGTCCTTGTGTACGAGTACGTTGAGCGTGCCATCAGCGACGTCGAGGGTCTCACAAGCTTTGACATAAGCCTTTGCCAGTTTATCTTCCAAGCCGGGAAAGTTTCCGTACACGGTTGAAAAGGTAGCTATCAAGTCAGAAGTTAGTTTAGCGCCAGTTCGGACGAAAGGCGTGTCGCCAAAGGTGGGTTCTGTGAAGAGGTGGGAGAATCGCTGGTAGAATTGGAACGGCTGGTGACCATCGTTGGATTTGCTAGTCTCGTAGTTTGCGAAGGCGGCGTGGAGGCGAGCGATGGATCGTGTAGCGCACAGCACGTGAGGAAGATCGAGGGTTTGTAGAAGTGGTCGCAGGACGTAGCCCGCAGCTGCTAAGTCTGGCATCACCAATAGAGACTCCGAGTGGATGTACGCCATACAACACCACGGGTCTTCGCCTGCAATTAACACAACAGCACATATTATAATTAATTTGAAAAAATATTAATATTAAAGTTAATGTATCAACAAATAGTGAAAGTCGAAAAAGTTATATGAAGAAAAAAATAAAAAATAAAGTAATTTTAGTTAGTCTCTCGCGTCTGTTTGCTTTCAATTTATTTTTTCTAATTTATTTCTAAAGTAAAACCAATTTTATTTTTATCATATTTTGTAATAAAAACAGTTCAAGCTTACCTTCACCCCCTCCCATTCCCTCCAACAACTGACACATAAAGTTTTCTCTTGCAAAGTAGCCGCACTCAGCAATCAAATCTGCCTTAGGCTTGTTTTCCACCGGCATCCTTTTTACAAAGAGCCTTAACGTATCTAGTTTTTCTCCACACTTCACTTGAAAAGACACCCTTATATGATCGCCTAAATAGCCCGCTAGACCTTCAACTGCTGGCCTCGCTTCACTAGCTACCAACTGGGCCTTTCCATCAGTAAAATGCTTTTCTAGGATTTGCTTGATATGTTTCTTCGTAAGGATTTCTTCTAGCCTGTAGACGCGGGTTCCTTGGCCGACCATCTTCTCTGTATTACTCGTCTATTTCGGTAGAAATTGCTTTATACTTACTGATAGATATTAAGTCAAATAGTTATACAGTTTTCGTCTCCGTTGTTTAATTGATACCTAGCGTTGCAGTAATTAGGTTGAATATTACAATTTAGGTACTTACGAGATAGGCTTTAGACAAATAATAATGTTTACTCATTAGATATTTGAGGAGGTTTCTTTATCAATGCAAATGATTGTGTAACTTTGGTTATGTATTGATTTAGTAGGTGATGTTGACATGGAAAATAACGTGTTCTGTAATTAGAATAACATTTATTTTAACGATATCTGCGCCGAAGGTGGTTGTCAATGTGATCAGGTTCAGGTTCAGGTGGGGGTACTCCATTTTCCGCATTTGGACTCCAGTTGGTCCTTTATGCGTAGAGTTTGCTAGCATAGCCAGCCTAGCTCCGTCCAGAAGCGCAGAATCTTCCTGGGGTCTTCACAGGCTTCGCGGAGCGACCTCGGCAAGTTGAGGATTTCTATACGTTGTTCTAGTACTCCCTCGCATTCCAGGATTACGTGGGAGGCTGTTTCGTCGTTGCTGAGGCATCCTCTACAGAGAGGGCTATCCGTCGCTCCGATGGTGAATAAATGTTTGTTTAGTGGACAGTGTCCTGTTAGTGTTCCCACAAGGACACGTAGGTCCGATCTATTCAGATTTAGTAGGCGTTTTGTTAGCTTCGGTGATGTTGATGGGAGTGCCGTCCTTGCTTGTCTGCAATTGATTTGGCTAGTCCATCGTTCGTTATGTGTATTTCTAGTTCTGAGCT
Organism: Eupithecia abbreviata; assembly: GCA_943735965.1. NCBI lineage: Eukaryota > Metazoa > Arthropoda > Insecta > Lepidoptera > Geometridae > Eupithecia > Eupithecia abbreviata. The sequence continues at coordinate 2,902,470 of OX030995.1, forward strand.
TGGTCCATGTCTGGAGCAGAGAAAATGGCAGGGGTAGGAATGGCGGTGGTCCTTCTATGGTTGTCGCCGATCCTCTCCGTGCCAGTTCGTCCGCAGCATCATTTCCTAGCGATCCACTATGTCCTTTGATCCATTGTAGGATGATCCAGTTTTCAGTGGATATCCTTTCCAGAGCAGAGTGACATTCGTAAACGAGCTTGGAGCTACAGCTGTTTCCTTCCAAGGCTCTGAGTATGGCTGCGCTGTCAGAGAGGATGCGTACACGTTGGTCTTTGATTCCTCTCTTCTGTACGGCTGTCGCTGCCTGTGTTATTGCTACGCATTCGCATTGGAATATAGAGCTATGCGTTCCTAGCGTTATTGATATGTTAATGTTGAGATCCAGTGAGTGAACCCCGGCACCCGTACCGTTTTCGGTTTTGGAGCCATCTGTGTAAATTCTGACTTCGTGGGTACCTGATTCATCTTTTTGGTCCTCGTATAGTTGTATTTGGTAGTGTTTGTTTAGTATTGATTTGTTGGCCATTCTGTCACAAGGGGCCGCTGTGAGTGGTTCATATGTTATGGCCCTGTCCATGATCTGCGCATGAGGACTACTTGTGATTCCCCAGAGGCCTGTGTTGTGTAGTCTTAGAGCCGACATCGTGGCTTCTTGTTGTATGTAGAGGTCTAAAGGTGCTACATCTAGAATTATATCTAGGGCAGCGCCTGGTGTGGATCTCATGCATCCTGTTATCGCGGAGCATGCCATTCTTTGAAAGCGTTGTAGTTTAGTTACCACGGTGCTCAGTTCCGTTCTAGTCCACCAAACTATCGCTCCGTAGGTCAATGTGATTCTCATAGCAGGACAAATTTATACTTAATTTGGCTATAGCAGGACGGAGACCAACAGAAAAAACACAATATAAACACAAAAAAACAAAAAAATATATATATTATAAACCGAATGCTGCCAAAAAAACAATGAGAAGTAGGAAAAAAAAAAGATATTCCCACAAAACCCAAGGACCGAGGGGTCGTCACCCCTCGAGTTGACGCCGGGGTAATGAGGCCAAGCCTCGAGGCCTCTCTCTGTGCCTCCACCAGGGCCGGAAAGAAATTTATTGATTGACCAACAGAAGGAAATAAGTTGCTGCGTTACATACACAAACACAGACATGAATAACTTTTACCAGTCCACTGTTGGACATAGGCCTCTTTACTAAGCGCCTCATTCGCTCTCATCCTTAGAAGGCAATGTCATAATCCCCATGCTGGGCATGCGGGGAAGTGCGTTCCGCGTATAACGAAACCTAAAAATTAAAATCAAAGTATTCCCTAAGGCCGCCGAAGAATCTAATATAAAATTACATCATATTCTAACAACAAGGCAAAATTCAAAGGCACGCCTGCGAAGGAAATTTCATTACATCAGGAAGAATATTTCGATGCGGCTGATTTTCTATTCATGAGCGCTGAGTTTCCTTGTTCCTATCGCCATATCTAACAGAAATACATCGATTTGAAAGATAGTGTATAACTTTTATGCCTAGCATATAAAAAAATATGCAATAATAATAATAAATCATTTATTTCAGACCATAGAAAGTAACATCTTATTTAACTAGCCAAAAGCGTTAGTTCTATTTTAAAACAAATAGAACTAACGCATTTGATAAAGTAAAAGTAAAAGTAAAAAATCATTTATTTCTTTAGGCTTACAAAATAAGCACTTAGATGATGTGATGAGATCTAGATCAAATTCACTCACCAGCACCCTTACAAACAAGCAACTAAATCTCGGCAACCGGAAAATACAACAATACATATAAAGTAAAAAAATACCTACAACAACAAAAACACATTCTCCCCCAAGTCGACTGGTCATCGTGGGGGAAAACGACCAACAACCTCTAAGGATAGAAAAATGACAATAAATAACAATTGCGACATACACATAGCATCACTTAATATAAAAACATACCCGAGAGAAATTTATCGAATTAGAAACAGCAATCAACGATATCTAATGGACATAATAGGAGTAACTAACCAAAATTAGAAGGACGAGTGGAGAGCCTTAGAGAAGGCCTTTGTTGATAGACAAGCTGGAAAGAAGAAGGGAAACGGAGCGCAGAGAGCATCAATAGTTTTTTAAGTTAAGTTTTTATGAATGTTTATAAAAGCTTATTATTATTATATCATGGTGCCGAAACTGTCAGCCTCATTTCGATGATGCGTCCCGAACGGCCGAACTATACTGTTTCACGCAATATACACATATTGCTTCATTTTTACATCACCGTCATGCGAAATTTCGGTGACGTTTCATAGAATTGTGCGTCCGTTTATATCGATATCGGGTTTGGTTTGGTCGGGGATTAACGCTGAATATTCTGAACTAAATACTAAAGTAACAGAAATGTGAAGGAAGTTGTTTCTTAGATATGATTCTACCGGTAAATCTCCGATCATCTCTGTGTATCTTCTAACAACTTCTGCTCTACTGGTACTTATAATCTTCCATATATCTTTGACTGAGATGCTACTTGCTTGCTTCTTGCTCATACGTGTTTGAGTACGTATCGTAGGGGACTACGTGACCGATCTACGTTGCTTTACGTTGTTTTATAGCGGGAACAAGATGTCTCTTAGAAGCTGTTCCAAAAATACGTCACATGTTTGGTAAAAATTTTACCTTACAAATTTTACCTAGTGAGCGGCTCAAAATAAATAATACTAGACAATCCATACAGCCCCAAGCTAAGCAGAGCTTGTGTTATGGGTTTAGTACTCATACCACAAGCTCTGCTGATGACTAATACATAATAAAATACATTACCTACACAGATAGATATTTTTTAGTATACATAGTCCGTTAATTTAGTAAAAAACTACTTGTTAAATATGGATGTATAAATAAAGCGACAATGAACTTAAATTTTGTTGATACCTATTTTTAAATTGCGAAATTAACAAACGAAATTTTTTAAATACTTCATGTTGTTTCATATGCTTCAGCATTTTAGACAATCGCTAAATATAAAAAAACACCAATATTTACCTAAATCATTATTGAATACACCCTGTACATAAGTCTGTCTCAGGATACACCGAACACTAAAAGAGAGTTATGGGGTAAGATCCATTACGGATTCCGGAAATGCATCCTTATTGTACCCATACATAAGATACATTTTACATACCAAGGGACTTGTCAGTACAAATTATGGTTCCTTATTTATGATGTCATAACTTGCGTCCCTTTACGTTGTCCTTCTCGTAGAACGAATGTCACGCACGTAGCGTAGTTACCTATACGTGGCAAACCCTACGGCGGCGCGGGCGTAGAAAATTTTTTGGCTTTGTAGAGCTACTTTCTTAGTCTTACACAGGCGCATGTCTTGCGAGTTATTAGTTACAATATCTAAGAAATAAATTAATACCGTAATATTATTTAATAATATTTTCTTATAGATTACCCTGAGTGCGAGGACTTACGCACTATAATAACGAAAACCTTAGAATTAATAGTTTAAGTCGCATAGATTAAGGCGAAATGAGTTCGCTTTTTCGAGACAAGGACGAACGAACGCCGCGCGGGGAAGGCGAGAAAGGGAGGCAAGAGCTGTAGAATGACCGGCCCGCGCGCAATTTCACTGCTTTTTATTTTTAAATTTGTCATTGCTCTAAAATAATACTGTTTCTCAAAAAACTAAAACCATAATTTTCTAAAGTATTTATTAGGGAACACGTAGAAGAAATTCCATTACAATAATATTAAAGAACTAGCAAATAAAACTGGTTTTTCCGTAGATATATCTCTGTAAAAATGAAGATTTAGAGGAAGCTATGCCATTTTTTTTCTATCGTGTCAAGTTTAGTCAATCGTGTTTCGACTCCCATAACATACTAACTAATATCCTAAACTTTTGATCCTCATCAAAATATATTCGAAAAATAGGTGTTTTGTTCCCTTAAAATTGATTTTCCGTTAAGTGAAAATGTGGGTTTTGGGACTCATTTCACCTTAAGATAAGGACTGACATATGCCATAGCGGTGAACAGCATTTTAGTCTTTTTGAAAAAAAAAACGTTTAGACGTGTGAGTAATAAAACTGAAGCCATAAGTACTTTTTATCCCATAAATAATCATGCCTACGTATATGGGTTAAATAGTCCTAAAATACATTTTTGCAAGGATAACACTATGATTTTACTCGTTTAAACCTAATAAATTAGTATCCTTCTTTAAGCATACTCTAATTTATTTTGGCAATTATAGAAAGCGTGCAAAGCCGTGGGCTGATACTAGTCTTAAAATAAAACTTGAAAGCTATTGTTGTGTCAAACTATACAAATAAAAATAACGCTTCGCTACCTTCAATGGATGAAATAACAAAGTTCAGTTTATTTACAAAGTTGACAGTGCTGTGCGAAACATAGATGTAAGAAAATATTAAAAGTGGCATTTTTTTGTGCAATGAAAACTTTTCAAATTCGTTTATACTCAAAATTACCACAGTAGTCTGAAATGAAGAATTTCATCCAGAATATATGTAGTTTATGATGAAGAATGCTGGTAGATGCTGGATGCGGCAAGCTGAAGACATGGTGCTCATTTTATTTTAGTAAAAAAAACGTTCTTATTATTTACAATAAAACCTGCATTATTAAGTAATTAGATAATTCATTGTGTACACGGTACATAAGTTATTAAACCTCTAATTCATGCTCTGTTCGTGAAATTCATAACTCTACAAAACCAGGATAGCTTTGTTTGCAGCAACTAACAGTGTCTGAATGCACCGGCTTTGAGTGGTAAAGTTCAATGCGGCGAAAGCTTTGCAGCGCCATCTAGATTTACTTTTGATAACTTTTGACATGCTCGTGAAACTGAGCGCGGATTTAACTCTACTTTTATGAACGTAGATCGTAACTGAAGTAACTAGAGATAACACATTTAAGCCCGTGTTATGAAAGTTTGCTTTAAGTTAGTTATCGATCTATGCTTGAGCAACTGTTCTAAGGCATAAACATCACTCAAGCATAGATAAATGATTTAGAAAGCTTTCTTAATAGGGGCCGTTTTAACCTAGGTAAAACTAGTTTTTGTCTGCGGAGCGACGTCGCATGTTTTCCTAACTATTGTAATAAGTAAATTAAGATAGTAAATTAGGTTTCTGAAACAACTTACAGCTCAGTTGTTGATGGCTTTTGTCTGTTTCTTTCTTTTTCTGAAACAACTTACAGCTCAGTTGTTGATGGCTTTTGTCTGTTTCTTTCACTTTCTGAAACAACTTACAGCTCAGTTGTTGATGGCTTTTGTCTGTTTCTTTCACTTTCTGAAACAACTTACAGCTCAGTTGTTGATGGCTTTTGTCTGTTTCTTTCACTTTCTGAAACAACTTACAGCTCAGTTGTTGATGGCTTTTGTCTGTTTCTTTCTTTTTCTGAAACAACTTACAGCTCAGTTGTTGATGGCTTTTGTCTGTTTCTTTCTTTTTCTGAAACAACTTACAGCTCAGTTGTTGATGGCTTTTGTCTGTTTCTTTCACTTTCTGAAACAACTTACAGCTCAGTTGTTGATGGCTTTTGTCTGTTTCTTTCACTTTCTGAAACAACTTACAGCTCAGTTGTTGATGGCTTTTGTCTGTTTTTTTCACTTTCTGAAACAACTTACAGCTCAGTTGTTGATGGCTTTTGTCTGTTTCTTTCACTTTCTGAAACAACTTACAGCTCAGTTGTTGATGGCTTTTGTCTGTTTCTTTCACTTTCTGAAACAACTTACAGCTCAGTTGTTGATGGCTTTTGTCTGTTTCTTTCTTTTTCTGAAACAACTTACAGCTCAGTTGTTGATGGCTTTTGTCTGTTTCTTTCACTTTCTGAAACAACTTACAGCTCAGTTGTTGATGGCTTTTGTCTGTTTCTTTCACTTTCTGAAACAACTTACAGCTCAGTTGTTGATGGCTTTTGTCTGTTTCTTTCACTTTCTGAAACAACTTACAGCTCAGTTGTTGATGGCTTTTGTCTGTTTCTTTCACTTTCTGAAACAACTTACAGCTCAGTTGTTGATGGCTTTTGTCTGTTTCTTTCACTTTCTGAAACAACTTACAACTCAGTTGTTGATGGCTTTTGTCTGTTTCTTTCTTTTTCTCAAACAACTTACAGCTCAGTTGTTGATGGCTTTTGTCTGTTTCTTTCACTTTCTGAAACAACTTACAGCTCAGTTGTTGATGGCTTTTGTCTGTTTCTTTCACTTTCTGAAACAACTTACAGCTCAGTTGTTGATGGCTTTTGTCTGTTTCTTTCTTTTTCTGAAACAACTTACAGCTCAGTTGTTGATGGCTTTTGTCTGTTTCTTTCACTTTCTGAAACAACTTACAGCTCAGTTGTTGATGGCTTTTGTCTGTTTCTTTCACTTTCTGAAACAACTTACAGCTCAGTTGTTGATGGCTTTTGTCTGTTTCTTTCACTTTCTGAAACAACTTACAGCTCAGTTGTTGATGGCTTTTGTCTGTTTCTTTCACTTCCTTTGCATTTTTCTTACAATCCGCGCTTTGTCAAAATGGGCTGTAACATTGACAAAGTCAACACGGTCACTATCTGACTATGATTTTGTGGGGATTCCCCCTTACAGGGGGACTCCAACATCTCGTCTCCCAAGCCAACCTAACCTGCACGTGGTCCACCCTGCTAGATAACGAACTAGGCTCTGGGGAAAATATCGAACCACCTTCATAATTTGATAACAATACAATACAATACAAATACGCTTTATTGCACATCAAACACAGAAAAGCAAAAACAGTAAAGAACAAAGATACAGATGCACGATGGGCGGCCTAATCGCTAAGAGCGTTTTGTTCCAGGCAACCTTTGGATGGACACGTAGCTAAAGTACAGGTATGACGGGGGCGTATTATAGACTAATGTTGTTTATAAATTATATACAATACAAATAGATAAATACATGTTTATACGTTAACTCAATTTTACAATTATTTTCCATTACTTGACACTGGCAGAAAAGTGTCCAACCAGACACAGTTGCCATTAACAAGAATCACATTCCATTCTGATCTCGCTTATATAAAAAAACTGCTACATTATTCCAAAGTGCTTCCCATGTAAAATTTGTCATGTAAATTTTCAACTTACGACCGTCTTCAAGAAGCTGGCTGTAAAAGCAAAAAGGCAAGCTTGCTCGAAATTAATTAAGCTAGATAGTAAATCCCAAGCACGGTCTTTTGACAAAAAGCCAATAAGTATCCACCCTTTGGCAAAAACATGGCGCTTATGAAACTCGTCCCAGTTTATCGCCGTCGAGAGTGGCATTCTCACTAGGCTTTTTAATAAATAATCTCTTCAGACTCTATGTAGGTTCCTTCAGACACACACGTGGACTATTATTAATTCAATTCTGAACCTGAGGACGCCATCTAGTTTAGATTTTTTTACTATAGGCATTAGTATCAAATATGTTTTATAGATAGCAGCTACTAACGTTGTTAGTATGTATGTACTACATAATATAATAATGTCATTAGGCCTTTGTTGTTAAACAAAGGCTTTCTCGAAAGTTTTTGGCAGTCTGATTACCCAGAGCAGGGAGATTCATTAAATATAAGACTACACATGCTCTGGAAACTTGTTTCAGTTTAGTTCTATGTCTCTGATACGTAATTCTTAACTCCCTAGTATAAAAGTTTGAAAAAGCGCATCGCTTATAAACGATTGAAAATTTAAGTTCATATTATCTAGGAAAAATGTACACTGGATATGAATTACTATTATATTTTGTTATGTTTATAAAAAAAATATTTAAAAATTGAAAAATTGATTATGTCTCTGATATTGCCTAATCAGTACATATTTTTGTAGTACAACACAAAGTCGCGTTCCGCTGTCTGTCGGTTCCTATGTATGGCTATATCTTTAAAACTACGCAACGGATATTGATGTGGTTTTTTTAAATAGATAGAGTAATTCAAGAGGAAGCTTTACAAACCATTTGACATATAGATTTCCACGCGGGCAAAGCTGCGGGGCGAAGCTAGTAACATCTAAATAAAAAATAAAACTCAACTAAAGACACTACAAAATTATGGTGTGGGTGGTGCTATTTACCTACAGGGATAGATTACAACGACGCCGATGCGACGAGACGACCGAGAAAATCAAAAGAAAATTGTCTAAAGTTTCTATATGTGTACTGTGCTAAAGTTTAGACAACTGTGAACAAAATTTTTGCAAGATGAAGTGGCTGTGGGCCGGCCATATCTCGCGAAGAACCGACAACCGCTGGCGCAAACGTGTTCTTGAGTGGAGACTCGGTAAACGTAGTGTAGGCCGCCCTCCGACCAGGTGGGATGACGACCTGCGAAAGACTGCAGGTAGATGCTGGATGCGGCAAGCTAAAGACTGTCACGCTCATTTGGGGGAGGCCTATGTCCAGCTGTGGACGAACATAGGCTGATGATGATGATGAACAAAATTGTATGTGCGAGAAAAAAGTATCAAGTACTTATCACATTATATAAATATATCATTTCTTCTCAAGGTATTCCATATTTCCAGCAAAGCACTTCCACCCCTGTGTAAAATCATCATAAAGTCGTAAATACTGCGTACGTTACTTTTTATTCCTCCACGATAAGAAATATTCCTTTCTAACTGAAATTTATTTTAGTCTGTTGAGATATGAGATATCAGAAGTAGAATGAAATGTTCTCAATTTGCGACCTTTTTGCATATTTTTTTTTGTAAAGTGAGCGCTCTCTTTGATACCTATTGAATGTATTAGTCGGATTTTTGCTGAAAGAGGTTTTAGTAGCGTAAAGTGCAAACGTAACCGCGGGAAAAACTCGTTTTGAAATTAAAAATATTATGAGTCATTTAACTACTACCCTATCAACCAATTACTTGTGAATCCAAAAATTATCCGATTTGAATTATATTATTTTTGGGTATTTAGTATAATTTTGATTTATACGTACGCTGTGACTGAATGAGCCATGGCTATGTTTATGAGCTATGGCGAGGGGACGCCTATATCTATCAGTGGACTACAAGAAATATACATAAATATATTAACCTGCAAAATGAAAAGAATTATTCGTGGTACTCGGTTTTGTAAACTAAGTCGGAGAAAAAACATGTACTGCATAAAAATATATTTTCTCTACATTCATTGCAAAATGTTTATGAAAAAATGTCCACCCGGGCGAAGCCGGGACGGGCGTTTAGTATAAGATAATGGGAAATCGTGGATTATGCTTAAAAAAACATTACTTATACAAACAGCCGAACATACATAGATACTCCTTCTTTCTCGAAGTCGGTGAAAAAGCAGCATCTCTTTCGTAAAAATACTTAATTTCGAGGAACACTTACCCTAGAAGCTTTTCTTTCAGGGTACCGCGGATTCTTGCTAAAGCAATTACAACTTGCGAAGTTCCGTAATGGTATTGTTATTTGGGGAGCCTTTTAGTGTTATTGTAGGCACAGTTAGCTATAAAAGTGCTATAGCCCTGTTTTAGCTACACGTTTTGTCGATTAGGTTTGAGTTTCATGTTTTTCTTAAATTTTTGATGCCTTAGGAGAGAAAAATGTCCTCCGACCAGGTGGGATGACGACCTGCGAAAGACTGCAGGTAGATGCTGGATGCGGCAAGCTGAAGACAGGGCGCTATGGCGCTCATTGTGGGAGGCCTATGTCCAGCAGTGGACTGATATAGGCTGATGATGATGATGATGAGAAGAGAAAAATACTGCTTTTAAGAAGTAATTATCTATCATAAATCTGTATAATCGGCATAAAGCCCACCCTTGTAAAATAAAATAAATAATAAATAATTCTGGACATTCACACAGCATTATCTAGCCCCATGGTAAGCAGAGCTTGTGTTATGGGTACTAGATAACTGGTATACATAATACAATACATTACATAGATAGATATTTTTTATTATACATAGAAAACGACCAGAACACCCGGAACAAATATCTGCAGATCGTACACACAATTGTTCCGAGGCGGGAATTGAACCCGCAACCTCCTGCGTCACAAGCGGACCTTCGCCCACCGCGCCACATCGGTCGTCAATATAGTTTTAAATAAATAAATATATTTTTGCTTCTCTTGCTCAAAAACTGTCACTATAGCGTAGCTTATAGCTAAGTGGTACACTCGAGTATACGCCGTTGGGATTTAAGGAATCAATTTCTTTTTAATTTTTGCCTAAAGGATAATACCTACTGTATAAACGTGTTTCCTATGGCAAGTGCTACGTGGGGGGTTTGGAGACTACGACTCGGTAAACGTAGTGTAGGACGCCCTCCGACCAGGTGGGATAACGAACTGCGAAAGACTGCAGGTAGATGCTGGATGCGGCAAGCTGAAGACAGGACGCTATGGATAGATAGATAGATAGATAAAGAATTTATTCGACACTGCAGCTATGGCGCTCGTTGGGAGAGGCCTATGTCCAGCAGTGGACTAATATAGTCTGATGATGATCATGATGATGAAGTAGGTATCAAAAGTTACAGATGTTAGATTGATAAATATAAAATATATCTATCTATCTAAAATTAATATCAATTTATGTATTCGAAAAAAATATTTGAAAGGACCAAAAATAAGTACCTAGGTAAGTAGGTACGTGCAGGTCCTTTTACGAACGAACGAAACGAACCCAACTAAATGATTCAAACAATTGTTTTCTAAATAAAACTTTTGAAACTATCATGGTTATTAATACTAAAGTCATTTAAAACGGGATATTTACCATGATTTGATTTTTGAATTATCCAATATTTCGGCACAGTTGCATGCGCCATGATCACGGAGTAACTGAAGGCACTGCGAGTTTTTATGGGCAGACATACCGATCTACCCTCATTTTTTGTCTTTTGCTACGTTTTCTAAATGTTACCTTCACGATCTGATTCATATTTGCACCTTAATTTTCCTGTTATACAAAGTAAATTTGCTTTTGGCTTCAAGACCAAAACTCCATTCAGGAATTCAGTCGGCCATTTTCAGTCTTGCGCCGCCATGACATCTTTTTACAATATCCGTGCAAATCTGAAATTGAACGGATCGGACTGAAATTATCAGGTAGTTTTACGCCTGGAATAAAAATAATATTCCATAAATCAGAAACCATAGGATATAATTGACGACCGATGTGGCGCGGTGGGCGAAGGTCCGCCTGCGACGCAGGAGGGTTCGATTCCCGCCTCGGAACAATTGTGTGTACGATCTGCAGATATTTGTTCCGGGTGTTCTGGTTGTTTTCTATGTATAATAAAAAATATCTATCTATGTAATGTATTGTATTATGTATATCAGTTATCTAGTACCCATAACACAAGCTTTGCTTACCATGGGGCTAGATAATGCTGTGTGGATTGTCCAGCATTATTTATTTATTTTATTTTTTTATAAATATCTCGCGAAGAACCGACGGCCGCTGGGGTAAACGTGTTCTTGAGTGGAGACCACGACTCGGTAGACGTAGTGTACGACGCCCTCCGACCAGGTGGGATGACGACCTTCGAAAGACTGCAGGTAGATGCTGGATGCGGCAAGCTGAAGACAGGGCGTTGGCGTTCATTGGGGGAGGCTTATGTCCAGCAGTGGACTGCTATAGGCTGATAATGATGATGAGATAAATAGCCTTCACACTCACACGTTTCCATAGATAGAAACAACGCGTGCGAAGCCGCGGGTAGAAACTACTAGGCATAAAACTGCAAATCACGTTATGAAACTACTAACTATTGATTCATCATCATCATCATCAGACTATATTAGTCCACTGCTGGACATAGGCCTCCCCAATGAGCGCCATAGCGCCCTGTCTTCGGCTTGACGCATCCAGCATCTACCTGGCAGTCTTTTGGTCAGGTCAGGTCGTCATACCACCTGGTCGGAGCCTATTGATTAAAAACAGTTAATACCTTATGCGTGTCTATATGAACAAATATAGATTTTATACCATAACCTCGAAGACACCAATGGCCAAAAGACACGTAGCCAATCCAATAGAGTTAATTATTTAGGGTGGGAAACAACAGGTCCCTCAGTCAACTTGATTATAGGTTATTATAACTTATTAGATACATAAGACTTTAGTTTACGACTTTACCGAGTTTAAATACTTTTTTTTTTTAAATATCTTTACATGCTAGACAGTTGCTAGGACATCCTTTTAAGTATGTAAATATACTTGTGCCAGGATGTCCTGGTCTTCATTATAAATACAAAGATTTTACAAATAAACTAAATTAAATATAATTTTTATATACAAATAAAAAAATTATTTAAATTGATAATTACTTAACTATGGGCTTTTTATTGAATAGATAGCACTGATTTATATATTATATATATTATATTAGATATTTTCTGTGTCTGGCGGCTGCTCCTGAGGACACCAAATACTCCTGATAATTATTATTTTAACTTTGTAAGTTAAAATAACTAGAATAGTGCCCTGATTATATAAACATCAAAATATTTTTAACTGACTTTAAGGAAAAGGAGGATATTTTATCATCATCATCATCAGCCTATAGCAGTCCACTGCTGGACATAGGCCTCCTCCAATGAGCGCCATAGCTCCCTGTCTTTAACTTGCCGCATCCAGCATCTACCTGCAGTCTTTCGCAGGTCGTCATCCCACCTGGACGGAGGGCGTCCTATACTACGAGGATATTCTATGCTTAAAGTATTTATGTCGTTTTTTGGAGTTTCGTCGATTTCTCTCTATTGATTCTATAGATAAAGAATGATCTAGAAGTGGTCACATGAATAAATTGTTATTTCTGAGGGATTATCCCAAGTAACAATTTCTGGTTCTACAGCAGTCCATAGAACGTATCTCAAACACCATTTTTAGTACCATAAAGGCCCAAAGAAGGTCGAGTAAAGCCGATTTAGCGCAATTATATCACCAAAAAGTGTCATAGTAGAACTGTAGAAGTGTTAGCGGTGACATTTTAGTTCTGTAAAGTTGATATAGTGGTAATCGTATGACAATCTATTGACATAGTGGGTACAGTAACGCTACTTTAGTGTCATTTTATACTGTAGTAGCGTTCGTGTTACCATTAAAGTGCCAATTTGTTCTATAGTAGAGTCCGTAATTCCGATACATCACAAATATCTTTCTTTCGGCATCGGCAGATCGGCACGGTCGAAAAAATAAATTATCTGTGTAAAGTGATTTCAGTTCTAGGATTGTAACGTGGTTAGTTTATATTATCTTATTTTGACATTGAATAACTCGTTCAATACTGCAAAATTTTCGTACGACAAAAGTTTTACCGATAGATTAGTACTATTTTTATTTAGTATTTTTAACGCGCCTCCGGTTTATTGAGTTTTGAATAAAATAAAGCGCCATCATGAGTAAAATTATCCTATAAAGGTGCAAAAATGCTCTATTATAGCGTCGTTAACACTACTAAAGACCATGGACTATTGCAGTGATGACAGTATCGCTAAAAGCTTTATACGACGTTTACTCAACCTTTTAGTGATATAAACCTAAGTTATAGGTCCAAAATGTTACTTGGGATATTTGTCCTGCAAAACTGGTAATATGAATTTTAGTTTTTTCAGGACAATCAAATTATTAGTGCAACTGCTGTAACATATTAGTCGACGAGACGACCTCTGTGGCGCAGCGTGCGAAGGCCCGCGCAGGAGGTTGCGGATTCGATTCCCGCCATTGGAAAAATGATTGTACGATCTGCAGATAATTTGTGTATTTTATTATTATAAAAAAAACTTTACTTATATTATGTTTATCAGTCATCTAGTACCCATAACACAAGCTCTGCTTGGTGCTAGATGATGCTGTGTGAATTGTCCCGTATGATTATTTTATTACTTTTATGATTTTATACCGGCCATGTAGGTACATTATTATATAAATGTCATTATTATATGTATATAAAATGTCAGTGTCACTATCTAACCTATACCTTTAAAAAGTAAGAAAACAAACTCCTTATTCTTTATTTTTGATTTGTTGAGAGAATAAAAACTCTTTGGCATGACCTTCATGTTTCCGATCCTTGATAATATTTGAAAATAAAACATGGGTTAAGGTATACCACCTACTTCTTTGAATAAGAACAAAGGCATGTGACAAAAGAATTCATATAAGTGCAGCGCTCACAGAAGGCTTACAGGCTGCGTTCATAAAATCCCGCGCAAAGAATGAAATTTTAAACTTAGAATTTTAAAAGAATGCGATGCAAAGACGTGGAAAATTAAATTCGTATTGGGGAACCATTTCGATGTACAAATAAAAATCCTGGGCACCTTTTGAAAAAAGTAAATTAGAAACATTTTCAATGGTCCTTCGAGGGAGCGTCCAAATAAGGATAAGGGGATGTCCCTACTTTAATTAGTTCCTGTAATTTTATCTAAATTTGTTTCTTTATTCATTTAAGGGCATCGCTTCTGGTACTTGGTATAGAAGCTTGGGGGCCGGATTAGGGATGAAATATCATATAATTAATAAATAATAGAATAAATGTTTATCAAATCATGTTTACCTTTTAGTAACATGCATAACAGGACACTAATTAATTATAGTTTGATTCAAGTGATTGATATGTTTGTTGTTGGTAATCTCTACACAATAAATAAATAATGCTGGACAATTCACACAGCATTATCTAGCCCCATGGTAAGCAGAGCTTGTGTTATGGGTACTAGATAACTGATATACATAATACAATACATTACATAGATAGATATTTTTTATTATACATAGAAAACGACCAGAACACCCGGAACAAATATCTGCAGATCGTACACACAATAGCAAAAGAATTTTGGAATCGGTGGTAAGAATTGACGGACAAATCGACGAATACACATGAAAGAACATACAATGCCGTACATAGAACCTCCTCCTTTTTTGAATTAGATTAGATAATATAGAAATTGGTATAATTTTTACACAACTTCAAAAAAGGATTATTAGAAAAAGCTATGCCTACCTAAGTATGTAAAATTAAAAGCATAGCTACAGGTACAGGCTAATAAGCACATTAGACATTGCAAAATACCGAATGTACTATCTTAAATAGTCAAGAATAAAAACAAAAAAACACGTCGATCCTTATATTGAATTCCACCACAGAGCGGGCATCAGTAATGAGGATGAGGCCAAGAGCCACTTGCCCCCGTCTAGTCCAGCCAGCGAAATGTACAACACGAAGTAGACCTTGTTACAACGTAGTAAGTTTTGTAACGCAGACTCTCGGTTCAAGTACTGGCATAGGTACTTTCAGAGCGCGGGATATTGAATATTATTTTTAGGTTACTTTTTATGAATAGGTACTTCTATATTCGGTTGCGTATTTGAATAAAGAATTGAGGTTGTGAAGCTTTTAAAAATATATTTATCTTCTCTATTTATATATACTTCTATACTAATATTATGAATAACTAAAGTATGTGATGTTGTAGGGGGTAATCTCTGGATGTAGTGAACCGTTTTTGAAAATTCTTTTACCAATAACCACGTTATTTGTGAGTTTATTAACCCAAAACAACGTTCTCTACCTTCATCGCTAAATGCTTATGAAAAAATGTCCAACATGGCGAAGCCGGGAAGGGCCGCTAGTTGTTTATAAAAATTTGAAAGCACTACCAAAATTAGGTCTGTTTGCAGGGTAGTTGCACCTTACCTGACCTTTTAGTGATTTGATTTCCTTTCATTCTACCTTTCTGCTAAAAAAAAAACTGTTTAGAACGTAGAAATTATATTATCGTGTTGTTGAAGTTTGCGTTTTAGTTTTCAGTGATAACCTTGCCTGTTACCCTATTGTTTTCTGTTATTTTTATCAGTTTTTGTTAAGTCTTCATTCATAAGTGTCTTTCTTGACATATTTTTTTTGGATATTTTATATATAAATACTAGCTGCGCCCCGCGGTTTCACCCGCGTGGTGATAAATATTTTGGATAATATACAATATATCTTTATGAATTAAAGCCTGGTGTTATTCTGATATGTAAGCTATATTATTGTGAAGTTTCATCAAAATCCATTCAGTAGTTTTAGCGTGAAAGAGCAAAAAACATCCTCACAAACTTTCGCGTTTATAATATTAGTAGGATATATAAATCAGAGTAGGTATAGCACCCTTCGCCTGAAATATAAGAAAGATTCCATTATAATAACATCATAAACAAGCAATATCACCCAGACTCACTTAATTACCAAAGAGAGACCCTGTCTCCATGTAATAGAATCTAAATTGCATCGTTGAGACGGCACTGAATCGCAAACAGCTTATGACACTTTTATTGTATATACTCGTTCAAAGGAAAATGCACCAAATATCAACCGAATGTTTGAGAGATACGGGTGATTTTCCCGTGAAACATTTCCCTATAAAGCCTCTTATATCGCACAGTTTCAGCATGCGTTTATTACCACCTAATAAGAACCTATGACCAGTTATGTGAGAGCCCTGTTAGGATTTAATCCCTTGTCTTTAGTATGGAGATGGGTATTTTCTCGGGTCCTTGAAGGTTAAGTTAAGCTGGTTACGACACTATGTAATTATGTCTGGGAGTTAGATTTCAGTATGAAATTGGTTCGTTTAGTAGCCATGTTGAAGAAAATGGCGTCCATAGGCATGATGACTGATTTTGTGAAACTAATCCTGTATGTCTACTGAACAATAGATATAATACGTGTTTTTGTCTCTAGTCTTCATCGATGTCTGGTAGAAATCGCTCTTGAGCGATAAGACCGCCAATTGTAATTAATTTAAAAAAAATTCTATACATAGTTATCTATTTAAATTTCAATAAAGAATTTTCTATCTATGGATCAGGTATAATTCGATGAAATTTATTGACCAAATTAACCAAAATTATGTAATTTTGGTCAAATTAAGTTACCGCCATCACCTCTATTCAAAATTAAATGACACCAAAAATGACGTCGAAAAAGAAACAAATTTGACAGGTTGAAAAAAATCCTTTCTACATGATATAAAAAAAAAACTTCGATACAATTTTATTTAGGAGCATTTAAGAATACGCAAAATTTTACCATACAATCTCATATTTTCCCAAATTTACCAAAACAACAGTGTTACGAAGCTACTTTTTTTAAGTCAATAAGAAAATGGTTTACAATTAATTTACAACTTCTTCACTACGTTGTTTCAAAACACGTAGAATACAGATAAAAATTAAAACCAGAACAAAATCTAATCTCGCGCCACGAAACAATCAACGTATAAAAAGTCGAGTTTTACAATTGTTCGATAAAAAATATGAAAATCAGCCAATAAAAGCAGGCTTTATAAAAACAATCAAAAATAATTCCAATAGAATTCAAATCAAAAGCGCATCCATTTGATTGGTCAAAGGCTCAAATAAAAATGACTTCGCTATAACAATTCATTTCGATTTGACCTGCCTACCTTTTTACAGTTCGTTAAGTCGAATCAGAAACTCATTTTTGGCGTTCATCCACAATTTATTAAATATTATCTGAGCCCGCGGCTTAGCTCGCGTAATATTTATTTCTTTTGCACGTACCTAAGCTTAATTTTTGATAGTAATTCTGCTATTCGGGACTGACAAATCCAGCAAAACAAAGACCTTCAATTATTTATTAATCATTAATGCAAAATATATTAATTAACTAGCTCTTCCTGTATGTAGTCCTACTAATATTATAAACGCGAAAGTTTGTGGGGATGTTTGTTGCTCTTTCACGCAAAAACTACTGAATGGATTTTGATGAATCTTCACAATAATATAGCTTACATATCAGAATAACACAAAGGCTATTCATAAAGATATATTGATATTATCCAAAATATCTATCACCTCGCAGGTGAAACCGCGGGGCGCAGCTAGTGATTTATAAACATACAACAATCACCAAGAAGGCGCGCTTAATTCCATTTTCAAAATAAATTCAAATGAAATGTATGTTCTTCGTCGAGTTTTTATGTATGAGGACGAATGTCTAGTTGGCTGATGATTTCAGACAAAAATTAAAAAGAAAAAATATATTTTAGTCTCTAAGGAGTTTTGACACGAGTTTTACGGCCGCTTAGATACGCTGTAATAGTCTATGGGTCTTATCTCAAATAAGAACGGTAAGAGAAGTGAAAACAATATTATTGATATCCTTGAAGTAGAATTCCAAGCATGTCAATAGTAAATTTATTACCATTATTGCTATTTATTTATGTACAAACTAAAGCGAATTCCGCTGAATTTTATCAAAGGCCAGTTCCCCAAAAACAATTTCAGCAAACTTGTTTTCCGAATAACAAAAAACACTTCACCAAATGAAAAATAGGCCTTTTGTTTCCTGCGAATTTGACTGGGTATATTTTGTTTTTCTGCGAACAATTGTGTTCAATATTTATGACCTTTGTGTGTTCAGTAATAGGGTCCGTAGTTGATTTGTGAGGTCCTGAAAGAGGTTCTATTCTGCGACGGATAATACAGGTTGTACTTTTTGGATGGGACCTTTATGGGCAATAGCGTGCGCTTCTACCTCTATGATAAGCTTCCATCTGAAGCAACTGAGGTCCCTGTTCGTAAATTTAAACATTACATAAAACGAAATCACATCAAGAAGGCTTTCTACTCCATAAATGATTATCTTAATGTTAATGCTTGGCCAGAGGTCGCTCAGTTTCGCCCCGACAATAGTACCTATGTAAGTAATTTAATAGTGTGCGTAGCTTTACTTAAATATTGACATATATTAAATCACATTATGTTTAGACATAAAAAATATTCAAATAACCATGTATTAGACATTTAACAGACTAGCGGACAAAAAAATTTAAAAATTATTTTCTTGATAATAATTAACAGTATAAAATATGACTTGTCTAAGTGCTTATTTTATAAGCCTCCACAACACTCATCGGGCCAACTCTACTGCCATGCGTGCCGTAGGATATTCAAGACCAAGTTCGGTCTAGCGAGCCATATTAGAGCTCATGATAGAAAAAATCCGTGATTGCTTAGGGTCGCCGTCATCGAAATCGATGAGGAGGCCTATAATATTGTTTACTTAGTACATACAGTTTTAGTTTCTGTTGATTAATTTATATTTTTGTTTGGTTCCTCACTATATTAGGCCACCTTGCGCACCACGGTCTCCACGGAAGACCAGCGCTATGGTACGATTTGCTCTACCATAGCACATGCTGAGTGGAGACCGAGTTTTGTCATTCCCTGTAGTCTGTTAATCTAAGTTTAGTTTATAAGAGTCTCTGTTCTGTTCTGACAAAATAAAAATCTTTTTACTTTTACTTTTTATATATATTTATAAGCCTAATGAAATAAATGCTATTGACTCTGACTTTAAAGAGGTAGCTAAATGGTGTAGTTACAGGAAAATGGTCTTAGGAGTCTATCCATTCCATATTTTTTTGATAATTTTCACCTTAACTCACTGAGGTATTTATTACGACCGACGAGTATTTTTGACGACCGATGTGGCGCGGTGGACGAAGGTCCGCCTGCGACGCAGGAGGTTGCGGGTTCGATTCCCGCCTCGGAACAATTGTGTGTACGATCTGCAGATATTTGTTCCGGGTGTTCTGGTCGTTTTCTATGTATAATAAAAAATATCTATCTATGTAATGTTTTGTATTATGTATATCAGTTATCTAGCACCCATAACACAAGCTCTGCTTACCATGGGGCTAGATAATGCTGTGTGAATTGTCCAGCAATATTTATTATTTATTTTATATAATATATATCTGTATGTTTTATATATTTCCTTATAATTTTATCTTGTTTGTTTACATTCTTATTATGTAATGTTGTGTGTTATGTATGGTGTCAAATAAATGTATTTTCTTTCTTTCTTTCTTTCTATCCCTGCAGTCTTTCGCAGGTCGTCATCCCAGCTGGTCGTAGGCTTAAAAGAAGGGTGAAGCCATTAATTTAGAGGAAATCCGCCCCAGTGTGATACCGATAATAAATTAAATAGCTGCCCTATAAAGCTAGACACAATTAAGTTACTCATCTAGTCCCAAACCTTTATAATCCCTAGATTTATAGTAACCTAGTAGTTATAACTGTACTGCCCAAAGCTTAGTTTAACATTTAGATTTCATTAGAGAAGGTCTGAGCCCCTGTTATTTATGGTTTTACGGGAATTTTAATTAATCCGGTTTTGGGTGGCTTTGACTTATTAATAAATTATTTAAACCTAGATGAAGAAAAAGAGCAAGACAAGACCAAATTTTAGGAATGTGTCTGTTAGATATTAAAGATTAATTTATCGTTACTTATCGCGTACATTTTGTTTTATTTGTCCATGTATTTTTACCTACGTTTCCAACGCGTTACAGCAATCGTGGTCATTAAGACGAATTGAGGGTAGTCGTAGTATAAGTAAGGCTGTAACTCCGAAAACATCCAGTCGCCCTGTTTCCACGATCGCAGTAACGCGATGGAAACGTAGGGGAAAATTAATCTGTTAGAGTTTAGGAATGATTGCCAACTTAATTAGATAGCATAAAGAGTAGAATACAAATGGCAACAATCGTCAGCAATTTTCTTGGGTTTTATTTAGTTTTTGTAATTTGTCTGTTTTAGAGTTTGAGTTTAGAAATTATTGCCAATTTAGACAGGATAAAGATGAATACAAATGGTAACAATTTATTTTTTCTTGGCTTTTATTATACTCCGTCTGATATTTACTGGTACCAGACACGTATTTTTTATAATATTATGATAGAAAGGATTTAATCTAGTTCAAATCAACAAAAATATTAGAATAAAGAACCTAAGAAAAGGAAATCGCGGAGTATCCCTAATCAGCGATTTTAATAAATTCTTTATTGCACTTTAACTATAAACTAGGTACAGTAAAAACTTAAAAATTAAGTACAATTTGCGATAAGACCGCCAATTGTACTTAATTTTTAAAGTTTTTATTTACGCTCAAGAGCGATCTCTACCAGACAACCATGGATGGATAGGATCGTAGGAATATTATGTAAGGTTTGAACCGTATATTTTGTAAAGGTACCACATTAATATTAAAAAAACTAAAGTTTAGATGTATGGATGTTTGTGACCTGTTCACGCATAAACAAGGTACTGAAAGGCTGACATTTTGCGTTCAGGTAGTTCTGGGAATAAAACAGGGTCCTTTTATCCCATAAATCAGTTCCCATGGGATATAAATAAGCCTTAAAACGTGTACATAGAAACAACGCGTCCAAAGCCGCGGTGAACTCTTTTTATTAGTAACCTGAGAACTGTCGAGAGTTAGGGTGTTATGTTTAATTAAGTTTTTGGGTCTTAATTAACACCTTGTCTGCGTGAGGGATTAGTTGTGGTTCGGATTTTATATCGAAGCCTATTCAGGGCCCAGAGAGAAGGTGAAGTTCTATTCTAAGCGCTAAAAAATAATAATAATGCTGGACAATCCACACAGCATCATCTAGTTCCAAGCTAAGCAGAGCTTGTGTTAGGGTATTATAGATAACTGATATGCATAATACAATACATTACAAATAGATATTTTTTATTTCACATAGAAAACGACCAGAACACCCGAAACTAATATCATGTAGAGATGATGTGTACGATACTCATCATTTGACGTGGAATCGAAGCCGCAACCTTCTTTTTGCGTTTTTCTTTGCGACGCAGAAGAGAGTTGCGGCTCGCCCACCTCTGTCTCTGTGGCGCATCAACGTATACATAGATAGGTCATAAACGTAAAATAAGTTTCTTGCAAATAGAATTAAATAAATTGAATTAAGAAGCCAGAATGGACAGTTATTTATTTTTTTCATCATATTCATTTCAGTTAGTCAGTAGCAAATTGGTCAACAGAATACAAGTAATTAGATCGATGTCAATATATCAATAAAAAAGTTTGTTCAAATAATACAATTCTGTTTAAATTACCTACAATCAAACAAACATACAAACAAAACAACCGCGTAAAACAAACAAAGAAATCATTACCAGCAAACTATTTATTTGCCAACATCCATGGTAAAATAACATACGGTATACCTATTTACAGAACTAGTTGCTGCCCGCTATTTCGGTGCGAAGTTTCCTAGTGCTTGATTTGATTTCTTGTCAGTTCTTGGCAATATAATTAATTTAATGAAATTATGATAAGCATGTACCTACATACATCACGATTTTTTTAAATAATTTAAAAACGAAACCTAAGTTATTGACCCCTTTTTGTGCAAACGCTTTCTATGTGAGTGACACGAGTGAGTCGGTTCTCCACGAAGACGAGTCAGAAACTTCGTTTTTTTTCCGAAAATATACACATAATTATATTCCCTTGGTATTATATATATATATTCCCTTATTAAATCCGGCTTCGAATGACGTTGATTAATAAACGCAAAAAGTTTTTAAACTCGGGATCAAAAACTTCATAACTCATTAGATACCTTATGAACTATGACTGACATTCAAACTTTCTCATTTTGTTATTAAAGTTTATTTATATGACCTAGGTGAAAGCTAAGGCCCGTTTAGACGAGTATCTAGTAGAAAACTGGCAATTACTACTAGAAAGTAATAAAACCAGACTGAAAAAACGAAAAAGTGCATACTATTTTAGATTAGATTTATCAAATGTGCAATAAATGCTTTTATTTAGAGAAATGGGATGTAGCATCCCGTTGATTTGTTTAATTATTGTTTTTTTATTTTGATAAAGAAAACCGTTTTTTAACAACATAGCTTGCCCCACGTTGGACGCCAAAAGCCCTATGTTGGGCGCCAATAAATAAAACCTCTTATCTACATACGATGAAGTGCCAATAAACAAAACCACTTCATCGTATGTAGATGAGCCTTTATACCGATATCCATTGATTATTCAACCTAAGAACTAGCAGGTGCTATCCATATGCCGTTTCCCATCGCCTAAAGGAGGATCTGACTTTGAAAATACGTCACAGAAAATTTAATAGTGTTGAATTAAAAAAATCGATCATTCGTACCCTGGCGGCCGCGACTGTTAGACGTCAATATCTTGCGATAAACATGGGGATAGTGTAGATTTTATTTACATTGCACTTTGTGAGTTTTATAAAAGAGTTAGAGAAAAAATCTAGCAAGGTTGGTAAATTTTTGGTAAAAACAAAAAGCTTTGTTAAAATAATTTGCAGTTTCGACTCAAAATAACACATATAAAAAATAGTGTCTCGATGTCATTTCAAGTAGTTATATACCTTCAGTATTATTTGGAAAAAAAACCTTATTATATAATTTTGACATTTGAAATTTGATTTTTCATAATCAAAAAATATAAAGTTTTAATTTTCACACGAAAATTTGCTATAATTTTTTTTTAAAGAAATTGAAAATTTCTCTAGATGATGATGAACAAAAAGACCCATCTGGGTCTGGTGTCGGATCTGATGCCAAACATCAAGCTGATGCAGTATGCTGGCCACTTTTTGTTTAACTATTACGATGGTAAGTTTCGTTCCCTTTTGCTACGAGACATGACCCCGAAGCTCTCACCGACAATAGTAGATAGATAGATAGATAGTGTTTGAGAAATAAAACATGCGTGGAGGTTTTAAAGATGTATTAGATGAAAAAATATAATGTTAAAGTGAAATGACTTGTGGTATTGGATTTTATCACACAGGAAGAGCGAGTTGACAATCAAAATTGTTGCCAGTTCATAAAAACAGTATAATGTTACCATAATAACTAACTTAAGGCTAATTACACACAATCATACCTAGTTAGGCTTGGTACATACGATTTATGTTGTGATGGTTCTCAATAGATTGACTATACTTTTATTGCACACTTAAAAATAAAACAAACAAGATAAAAATAATATATGATTAATTATTATAATAGTATGTAAGTAATTTAGTGTTGTGCGTAGCTATACTTATATATTGTAACTAATCACATCATATATTTAGACTTAAATAGGCAAATAACCATGAATTAGACACATAAAGATATACATATGAACGTACTAGTGGTTTTCTTTTTACTTCTTCCACAAGTGGACAAAAAATTTGAGTCAACAGTGAAATAATCTTATTTGATAATAATTTATAGTATAAAGTATGACCTGTCTAAGTGCTTATTTTGTAAGGCTAAAGAAATAAATGATATTGACATTGAAGAAAATCCTACAGTTCCTAGCAGCTGTAAGGGTTAAGGGCGAATTATGAACGCCGCAGCTTCAGGGCTGGACATGAACAAAGTGGCGATTACAATTCTTCAATTAGACTTAAATAGGCAAATAACCATGTATTAGACATATAAGAGATGAACATGCTAGTGGTTTTTGACTTTGACTTTGAATTATAGGGCTATCATGGCCACAGTGAAAACCAAGCAAACCCAAAGAAAAAAAAGTTCTTAAATATTTAAAAACACAAAACTTTCCACTTAGTGTGGCGCAAGTTTACGGAAAAAGAAAATGGCGGAAAGCGAGCAAAAAATTTGTAAGCCCCTCGCAGATAGGTAATATTTTCAATCTTGTGTTTAAGGGACATAATCTGTCTAAAACGTTGTGTGTGTTTATTCTGTGATTATACGTTTTGACATTTATATTTCTCCGAAGTTAACACCCATCACGATTTTGACAGCAAGCACTTTGAATTTCCGTACCAAAAAGGTCTGAAAAAAAGGGTAGACTAATTAAACCACCCAGCGACGCAAGTCAATTCTCCCGAATTTTACGTAGGATAACATAAAATGTCACACTTAGACTTTAACTAACTTTTTATATATGTATATAAGTCTAAGAAATTAAATAATATGATTTCGACGGGAAGCCGCGACCTTCCCTCGGTACAGGGACGCTAACCGACGATGCTAGCCACGAGATCAAGTGACCGACGAGTCGAAAAACAGTTCAACAATCTGGTCAATTTAACCCAAAAATGAGGTGCAGGCTTGCATAAATTCGCATAAAGCTGAAAATTGCTCGTTACGGACACAATCATAAACAAAACGTGAAATACCCCATCGATCCTACAAGCGAATAATCTTTCTTTGTTATTTATTTATTGTAATAAGTTTGCAAAGCAGTTTACAATCACATTTATGAATTAAATAATAGAGTTACAGTAGTGAACCAGATTGTAGAACAAGTTTAGAAAAGTGTTGCCAGTTGCAAACGTGCACGATCTGCAGATATTTGTTCCGAGTGTTCTGATCGTTACCTATGTATAATCAAAAATATATATCTATGTAATGTATTGTATTATGTATATCAGTTATCTAGTACCCATAACACAAGCGCTGCTTACCATGGGCCTAATTAATGCTGTGTGAATTGTCCATCATTATTTATTTATTTATAGCCAAAACAATTTCCATATAATTAAATGTTTTTATTAAAGTTTTAGTTAAAGTTACTATTATATATACCTAAACAATACACAGTGTATTATTTAGGTATATATGTATGTATAATAGAAAATACATATGTTTTAATAAAGACTAGTATATTACTCATACATAACCAAAACACTAGATGATGCGTTTTGGATTATCCAGCAATATTGTTTAATTGTTGACGACTTCTGTGGCGCGGTGGGTGAAGGTCCGTCCGCGACACAGGAGGTTGCGAGTTCGATTCCCGCCTCGGGATAAGTGTGTGTACGATCTACACATATTTGTTTCCGGTGTTCTGGTCGTTATCTATGTATAATAAAAAATATCGTCTATGTAATGTATTGTATTAAGTATATCAGTCATCTAGTACCCATAACACAAAATCTGCTTAGCTTGGGGCTAGATGATGCTGTTTGGATAATCCACATACATATTATACCTAATGAATTTAATTTTGACAGAAAGTGCGGGTATGTCGATGCTCCTTCGCAAGATCTACGCGGGCATGCACGCCGTGCTGATCTTCGTGCATTTCGTTCTCATGGGAATAAACATGGCGAAATACTCCGACGAGGTCAACGAACTCACAGCGAACACCATAACGATTCTGTTCTTCATACATACGATAATAAAGCTGGCGTTCTTTGCTTTAAATTCGAAGAATTTCTACAGGTGAGTGGTGTTTAAGGCTCTAGATATTTCTAAGAAATTTATCGACATATCACAAAGAATTAGCAAGCTGAAGTGGCAGTGGGTCATATCTCGTGAAGAACTGACAACCGCTGCGGTAAACATGTTCTTGAGTGGAAACCGAGACTTGGCAAGCGTAGAGTAGGACGCCCTCCGGCCACGTGGTATGGCGATCAGTGTAAGACTGCAGGTAGATGCTGGTTGCGGCAAGCTGAGGACAGGGCGCTATGGCGCTCATTTCCGGAACGCGGAAATTAATTTTCTTCTTAGGTGCGTACGCAGAGGCAGACAGAAAGAAATTTAACAAAGAAAGTTGCTGAAGATAGGCCCTTCAGCAACTTTATTTGTTTTTTTTAATATCCAAGATACTACCTGCTCGCTTGGTATCATAGTTTTTGTACCTATTTCTCGAGTAACAGGAAAGCATCATAGGCAATTTCTCCAAATTTATTTCTGTCCGCCTCTGCGTACGCACCTAAGAAGAAAATTAATTTCCGCGTACCGGAAATTAATTTTCTTCGGCAAATAACAAATAATGTGCCACACGGAAATACACACAATTCACAAAGAAGTTAAAAAACCTTCTTTTAGAGACCACTGGTCATCTGAATGCTGGCTTCTATTCCAGTCAGTAAATTTTGGTCGATCGAACATAATATGTACCTAACGAAGATTATTTTATTTTTTCCACGAAAAAGTACCTATTAAAAATATGGTCTGTTGCGTATTCGTCTTGTCGTTTATTTTGACAGCTTTCTGTGTTAGATGCACAGAAAACTTTGCCGACCGATGTGGTGCGGTGGGCGAAGATTCGCCTGCGACACAGGAGGTAGCGGGTTCGATTCCCGCCTCGGAACAATTGTGTGTACGATCTGCAGATATTTGTTCCGGGTTTTCTGGTTGTTTTCTATGTATAATAAAAAATCTATCTATGTAATGTATTGTATTATGTATATCAGTTATCTAGTACCCTTAACACAAGCTCTGCTTACCATGGGGCTAGATAATGCTGTGTGAAATGTCAAGCAAAAAATAGAAATAGCTGGTTTACCGTAGGTGTTAAGATATTTATATCTGTACAGAAAGGTAGGCAATTCAAAAAATAATTCAACAACACAATAAGGTTTTCGATATGAAAGGCGCTACAAAGTGAAATCTCAGTAATATCGCCCACAATTGTATCAAAGAAAGCCATTCTGGTTTCTAATATTAACTTACCGTTACAAAGGCTGTTGGAAATTTGTTTCGCTCGTTTTATTTTAGTTCCATCTTTGGATATTCGATGTGTCGTGGAAATAAAGCAACCTCTGAGTTCTGAACATACTAGTGGTTTCTTCTCGCTTCTTCCACTGGTGGACAAAAAATTGAAGTGAACATCGTTTAGTTTAGTTTAGTTTAGTTTCGTTTCGTTTCGTTTCGTTTCGTTTCGATTCGTTTCGTTTCGTTTCGTTTCGTTTCGTTTCGTTTCGTTTCGTTTCGTTTCGTTTCGTTTCGTTTCGTTTCGTTTCGTTTCGTTTCGTTTCGTTTCGTTTCGTTTCGTTTCGTTTCGTTTCGTTTCGTTTCGTTTCGTTTCGTTTCGTTTCGTTTCGTTTCGTTTCGTTTCGTTTCGTTTCGTTTCGTTTCGTTTCGTTTCGTTTCGTTTCGTTTCGTTTCGTTTCGTTTCGTTTCGTTTCGTTTCGTTTCGTTTCGTTTCGTTTCGTTTCGTTTCGTTTCGTTTCGTTTCGTTTCGTTTCGTTTCGTTTCGTTTCGTTTCGTTTCATTTCATTTCTGCTATCTCTGTTTTTTCGTTTTCTACCACTTTTTCCACTACGAATTATGCTTCATTCCGAAAAATGTCTCCGTGGTAGAATCAGAATCCTATTATTAAAGGCGTTTACCCAAGGCACACTAACGTCGCCGCTTATTTTATCTCATTACTAAGTTGAACAACGGAAATATCAAAAAATTCATTGGGGTTTTTGTGATACTTAAAAGCTTTTTGTTAATGTCTCAAATAGTTTTATTTTGTATAGAGATATAAATAAATAACTAAATAATGCTGGACAATTTACACAGCATTATCTAGCCCCAAGCTA
This sequence comes from Eupithecia abbreviata, assembly GCA_943735965.1. Taxonomy (NCBI): domain Eukaryota; kingdom Metazoa; phylum Arthropoda; class Insecta; order Lepidoptera; family Geometridae; genus Eupithecia; species Eupithecia abbreviata. The sequence continues at coordinate 2,930,622 of OX030995.1, forward strand.
AGCAGAGCTTGTGTTATGGGTACTAGATGACTGATATACTTAATACATTACATAGATAGATATTTTTTATTATACATAGAAAACTAATATTTATATATTTATTATAACGGATATTTGTTCCCGGTGTTCTGGTCACACCCGGAACAAATATCTGCAGATCGTACACACAATTGTTCCGAGGCGGGAATCGAACCGCAACCTCCTGTGTCGCAGGTGGCCTTCGCCCACCGCGCTACTTCGGTCGTCAAATATATTATAAAGTCTTTTTTATTTACTGTTGCTTTATTATCCTACACAAAGAATTATATTTATTATGATATGAAACATATACAAAACATGATCATACCGAGAAAAATAATATATTGACGATATTTCGGTTCCAAATCCCTTTGATCCCAAAAAATTGCCTCAAGGAGATTTTGTGAAGTCACAAAGTAGACTCTGCTTCTAAGAAAAAGCTTATGAAATGTCTGGCTTTAGGATTATATTTCGACGATTAGTTTGTTGCTTCGGTTTCGGTTTGAAAATCATTTTATTTACATAATATACAAAACTTATATACTTAACAAAACTTACTACAAAAAAGAACATACCTATATATCTATCTTTGTAATTATATACCTCGTATAGGGCGACCGATGTGGAACAGCGGGCGATGGCCCGCCTGCGACGCAGGAGGTTGCGGATTCGATTCCCGCCTTGGGATAAATGTTTGTATTGTACGATCAGTAAATATTTGTTCCGGCTGTTCATAGTATTTTCAATATATGTATTATAAAAAATATCTATCTATGTAATGTATTGTATGATGTATATCAGTCATCTAGTACACATAACACAAGCTCTGCTTAGCTTGGGGATAGATGATGCTGTGTGAATTGTCCAGCATTATTATTCTTATTATTATTTTTTAATGTCAAAGTGGTTTCAATACTATACCTATAGGGTGACTTTTTTGGACGTAAGGAGTTAAATACCTGCCGTACCCAGTGTTGCTACACGCGGTTGAAGTAGATACCTCAGTGAGTTAATTTAGCATTATTTATTTTATTATTTAACTATATTAAGTATATCAGCCAAATTATCAAAATAAATATATAAAAAAACGAAAGCTCATAAAGCTAAAATTCACCACCAAACTTGCATTATTTTCACATACGTAGATTCACAATAGAACAGGATACCATTGTGGAACATCTCGGAAACAACAGAATAATTGCAGTTCCAGTTTCAACTGTTTCTGCTCCAATAAAGCTGAATGCATGCCTGGAATTTCTGAAACTTTTGAAATTAAATGAAAGTTTATTTCTTTAGGCTTACAAATAAGCACTTAGACACTTTTGACAGGAATATAGCTTTTATGGACCTAAAGTGTAAGTACATTTTAAATATGATATTTTAACATAAGCTTTTTCTTTTCTACAGTCCGAGAATCTGATTCCGAACATAGCGGCACTTTTTGTTAGGTATTTTAGAATCCGAGCAAAGCGGGACTCGTGCATAGCGGAACTAACCCAAAAAAATGGCCAGTTTTCCTCAAAACCAAATTTAAAAAACTAACATTTTCTTTGCACAATATGTATGTACCTATAGTGTTTCCTGTGTCAAAAGTAAGTGTGTGTTATATAATAAATATGTAATATAACTTTTAATATTTATAGAACTTAACGACATCAGGTGTAACATGTGTAAATGGTGGAAATAAATACAACAAATAAAAAAATTAACTTAATAAATATACAAAGAAAACCAGGCTCCGACCAGGTGGGATGACGACCTGTGAAAGACTGCAGGTAGATGCTGGATGCTGCAAGCTGAAGGCGCTATGGCACTCATTGGGGGAGGCCTATGTCCAGCAGTGGACTGCTCTAGGCTGATGATGAATAAATAAACATACTATTCCACCAGGACCCTAGCAGTATGGAACCAGTCCAACAGCCACCCAATGTTCACGGAGTCCGACGCACGCTACCACCAGCTCTCCCTCACGAAGATGAGACGGCTGCTGTACTTCATCTGCACTATGACTATCTTGGCTCTTGTCAGTAAGTTATCTATACTTATATTATAACTAGCTATTCCACGCGGTGTCACTATATTAGGCATTGATGTATTTCGAATTTCACTATATTAGGCATTGATGTATTAAAAAAAAGAAGATAAGGCACTAGCTTCCCGAAAATGGCAAGCTCAAATCTGGTCCAATCTGGTCCCCCCACCTCAGTCATAGTCGGATCGGCGGCGCGGGCGTTCGTGATTCGCGCGCTTGTTACCAAGGACTTTTGTGTTATTTATTAACTAAAAAACTGTAGCAATGCCCTCGTGCTCGTTCACTAGGTGTACAAACAGCTCCAAAACAAAAAACAAAGCTCAAGGCATCAGCGTTCACTCGTAAGTACACCAAAAATTTATATTTTATGATTATTTTGCTGCCCAATTTTGCCATTTGCAGACAGGGATAGAAATATACGAAACATTAGTGTGTTAAAAGAGATAGCAATAGTCTTGTTGCGAGTAGAGTCGTTCTTCAATTCACACCATCAATATTGTCCCAACTGGTGTGATAGTGGTGCGAGTTGCAGAATAAAAATAATATTATTTTCCCTCTGCAACTCGCATCCCTTTGTTTCCATTGAATTTATACGTCGAGTACAATCACAAAAAAACGGTCATTTTTAGGTACTGTCTGTATGTGTGCAAAGTTTTAAATTCTATTCTTGGAACCTTTCTATCATTTGTACCTATTCATTTCACATTATTTAATGTACAAAACACAAAATAACATAATTATGTATATTCATAATAATCATAGGTACCAGTTGGGACAAGATTAATGGTGTGAGTTAAACGAACAACTCTAAAACGATGACGACGACGAAAATAGACTAATACTGTTGTCTCGGTCTCACTTCGGTCTTAGGTACGTCTTACCATTTTTGTTGCTCTTTATATTGCACAGTACTGGAAATGTAACTGTGAGCGTATGTGTTTGCGTGTAGTTGTAACACAGGCCAATTATTGAGCAAGCTCTGGGAGAACGTAACCTATCTATTTTTTTTTAATACATCAATGATATTAGGTGATTTTTTTACTCCTTGGATTATACATTATTGGAGTTTTAGGAAAGACCCCCATTTTTTTTGAAAATATTATATAGCCTATGTTAACCGCGGATAGTTTAGCTTCCCAACGAAAGAAATTTTTCAAATCGGTCGAATAGTTTCGGAGCCTATTCAATACAAACAAACAAAAAAATCAAACCTTTCCTCTTTATGATATTAGTATAGTATAGAAGATAATTTGATTGTTTGTATGTATTGAATATAAACTTCCAATGGAACTACTCGACAATATGACACCTAATAACATAAAATATAATCTTAGATCGCACTTCTTATCGAACCTACATCATTATCAGGGGGTTTGATTCAGTAACTGATCAATTAACTTACCTAATTCCAATTTATAATCTTATTGCCTGAAATTGAATAACTTTACTGTCAAACTTATGAGATTTTATTCAGCTGACTCTCAGCTAATAACACATCTATACAAACCTTTGTGGTTTCCTTCGTGTTATTTTTAAGCTTTTTTATGTAACAATATCTTTAAGTTGGTAAATAAATTTAAAAAAAAAATAGGCTCCGAAACTGCTGGACCGATTATAAAAAACATATAAAATAAATAAGTATCTTTGGTTGTTATCCTCCCATAACTCATGCAACGCGTCGGACTCTACATTTTGCTATTTTTTGGAATAGTTAAAAAACAGGTCCCTATTAGTAAATTTATTTTTGTTGTTTATTTAACTTACCTTTGTAAAAACTGAATTATTTTGTTATATCGTTGTTATTAGTGTTTTAATTTGTGATTTGCGTGTTAAATGGTTATTATTGGTGATTTGTGCACTCAGAACCCTGGCGCCGCTGAAAACCAGCGCTGCACTGGCTTATGTCGATGTAGCATTTAATGCTGAGCCGGTAGCCTTTCTGTGTTCTCGTATTTTAATTATTTTATTAGTTCCTAATTTGTGATCTTTATTATTATTAGTTCTTAAGTTCTATTATTTTATATGAAACACAAATAAATATTTTCTATTTCTATTTTTATTAGTTGGGTACCTAGTTTTTTTATTTTTAATCATTAATTTTTGAGCTCTAAAATAATTTGGGGGTGTTTTGTTTTTTCTTTGTTTTGTATTTTTAAGTATACTACTGTTTGACCTCTATTATTTTAGTAATTAAGTTTGTGCCTAGTTCTTAGTTATCCTTTGTGTTTTTAAAATTGTAATGTGTCGTGTCAAATAAACCTTTTTCATTTCATTTATTTCATTTCATTTCTCATAAGACCCTATATAGTTACCAGATAAGGTCAATCATGAGTTTACATAAAACGTGTGTTATTACTAAATTTAGAGCTTTATTCTCATCTATCCATACGTATCACGACACATTACAATAATAGGGAGGATCAGCGTTGTGTTTGCTTTGCACAATGGCTATTACAACAAAATGCTGAGTCGGACGCTATTTTGTAGCATTTAAGTTTTCTAATTAGTTAGAGTAGGACCCCTCTGACCAGGTGGGGTGACGACCTGTGAAAGACTGCAGGTGGTCATGCTGGATACGTCAAGCTGAAGACAGGGCGCTATGGCGCTCATTGGGGGAAGCCTATGTCCAGCAGAGGATTATCATAGGCTGATGATGATGATTAATTAGTTAGTATTTTGTAGTCTTTATGGTGTTGGGTAATTAAGGAACTAGTTTAGTAAAATTGTTAATCCTAGATCACTAAACATTAGTCTCACAGGCGACACGGTTTCCGCGCATTCGCTGTTTAGGTATGTTCCCGACACTACCCCACCCCGCCACGCTCAGTACCTTCCTAATTTAGTGTTTTAGCACCCAGTGCGTACGCATTACGTACGTCAAGTAAAATATTGGCGTTTTATTTTGTTAGTCAGAACGACTAATGTTTAGTGACTGAGTAACTCGAAAATATGTTTAGTGAGCTAGGGTTAATATAGCATTAGAATAAATTCAATTTAATTCATTTATTACAAAAAATATGGTCATAATACAAGGTCTTAAACATTAGAATAGGTAGTGTCGCATACTTCACCAAAACACATGGCATGCAAACATTTTTAAAACTAGGTTCCTTAAAATGATATTTTAAAATGATTTAAATTAATAAGTTATAAAATATTAACAATAATTCTCAAATTTAGGTCTAATAAAGATTTTTTTATTCTTATAGGTATACTACTCGAATAAATAGATAGATAGATAACACTTTATTACACCACACAAAACTGAAAATAATACAGAGATAAAAACTTAGAATAAAGGTATAAAGGGCGGCCTTATCGCTGAGAGCGATCTCTTCCAGGCAACCTTGGGAAGGAATGGACATGAACGAACAATATAGACGGTGGCACTTTAATAAATAATTGGTAACAAATACACTAAATACCTACATTACAAACATTATAATAAACTTACATAGACATAAGGCTATCAATATTTCATATGGATAAAAAATGCTGATGCAGCAGTCTTTTGAATATAGGGAGTGATTTAAAAATTGGTGTCACAAATATGTCTCTTTACTTTTGGGGTAGCGCAAAACCATATAAATACATCAGCAATTTTAAAGTCCTCTGCAATATTAAATCTGGGTAAAGGAAACCATATTCTCCTTCTTGGAAATGAGAAAATTCTAAATTTTGTTCACCCATATTTTGTAGGCCATAGTAACACCTACATAATACAAAACAAAAATAATTGATTGTACACCAGATACAGATAATTACAAAAGATATTACATGCGAAAAGTACAATGGGCGGCCTTATCGCTTAGAAGCGATCTCTTCCAGGCAACCTTTTGTTGGAAAGAATTATGTGAATTTAAGAAAGGGGGTGTACCAAAGATAATCTAATATGAACATAATATGAATACTTAAAAAATAAATAATACGTAAATAAATGTTACAAATACCAAACTTAATAAATATACTACTTAAATAGATAAATAAATAGTACCAATATTCACTATTTTGGCAGAAAAACTCCTTGACGTGAGCTTTAAAAACAGGCAACGATACAGTTTTTCTAATGGACTCTGGTAGTGATGTCAACATTTGCTATTCATTCAGTTTCTTATTGTAGTTGTTTCCTAGTTACCCAGAAAATTGGTGGGCTTTTCATGTGCATAAATAAAGGCAATTTAAAGTATTGCTGATCAGGATCACACTATTATTAAAGAAGCGCGAAAGTTTGGTTCTTTAGATATTTTGTTCTACTTTATGGACAAGGCTTAAATTTAGCTTAAATGTATTTCACCTGGATTCAGTCCTTAAATGACTATTTATAATTTATTTATTATTTTATTTAAATAAAATATTAACACTTTGATTGCTGAAATCACACGGTATGTGTTTTCTACAAGTGACTAATATGCGTAAATCCACACTAGCGCAGCGGCTGAGAAAATACAGATCTGTGTGACTCAGCACAGCCGTAATATTTTTCGAACGAAACGCATGTGCGCAACACAACCGCTGTGTAGAGCGGCAGCACGAATTTTTTAGGTTAAAAAGAAGATCGTAGTCTTCGAAAAAAAATCGCAGTGAAGTCACTTCAATGCTTAGTTTTAATTTGTCTTTAACGGGCATTGAACCACCCCCGTACCACGGAGAGCTCGTTTATCTGTTAGTTTTGCTGATGAGAGAGGAACCGGGCAGAACCCGGTTTTGTCGGTATGCCATCCCACCATATTAAGATGGTGAAGGAATGGAAAGTACACCTGTTTTATCGCACACATTTCTGAACTTTAATATGTCCTGCGCAAGTTGCTAGAATCCGTCAAGACTGATCGTCGTGGCTGAAATTCAGATATGTAGATAAATAGATAGAAACCACACAATAATAATATACTTAGAATAATGGAAGAATAAAAGGCGGCCTTGTTGATGGGAGTGATCTCTTCAAGACAACCTTAGGATGGGTTGGACATGAAGGAACAATAAAGACGGATAGTAGGACATCATTCTGTAGCCTGTATTGTATTTCTCTCACAGGCTGGGTGACCCTCACATTCTTCGGTGAATCAGTCCGTATGATCACTAACAAGGATACCAATGAGACTCTGACGGAGGAGGTCCCGAGGCTGCCACTCAAGGCCTGGTACCCGTTCGATGCCATGAGCGGCTCTATGTATATCTTCGCTTTTGTTTTTCAGGTTTGTGGTTTCATCTCGTCGTATGTACCTATGGTGTTTTTATTAATTATTTTGCTTGTAATGTATTATGTTGACTACTATATTGTCTTAGGTGATACAGTAAGACTAGATGTAATTGTTTTGGATAAATATAAATTCTTTAGAATTCGTTTTGAGAATAGAAACCAAATATAACTATAGTTATTGACAAAGTTATTTTTTTGTAATATAATTTTAAATAGCTACTATAAAACTTTTGAAACTATCATGGTTATTAATACTAAAGTCATTTAAAAGATCACGGCGCATGAAACTTTGCCGAAATATTGGAAAAATCATGGTAAATATCCCGTTTTAAATTACTTTATCAGCTACTATATATTGTTATCTAGCTATTGTATTCAGCGCGGATTCAGTATCCATCGATTTTTCAAAAAAACTACACGATTTTTGCTGAATTTTCAAAAAGACGCAACGAGAACACTTATCTACCGTGATATCACTTGTTTTCTGGTGTCCTCAGGTGTACTGGCTCCTGTTTTCCCTAGCCATCCCCAACCTTATGGACGTGATGTTCTGTTCCTGGCTGATCTTCGCCTGTGAGCAGCTGCAGCATCTAAAAGCCATCATGAAGCCCTTGATGGAGCTCAGTGCTTCCCTGGACACGTACCGGCCTAATACTGCTGAGCTATTCCGAGCTTCTTCTAGCGGTTGGTATCTGTAATACAATCTATAACTAGTGGGAATCTTTGATGTTCTTGCCTTGATGGTCTTGACAGTGAACTCATCAATGGTTCTTATTGTAAATAATAATAAATACAAATCAATAATGCTGGACAATCCAAACAGCATCATCTTAGCCCCAAACTAAGCAGAGGTTGTGTTATGGGTACAGACCGTACACACAATTGTCCCGAGGCGGGAATCGAATCCGCAACCTCCTGCGCCACAGGCGGACCTTCGCCCACTGACTTTCGGCCACAGAAGTTTCTGCCTTGATAGCCTTGACAGTGAACTAGATAATGATTTTTATTGAATAGTACTTTGAGTATCCCTCAACCCACCCTTATGCTGGCTTATACAGTCTCCTTTAATCCTTTAACTACTGAAATCCCTTATTCCTGCCGGTCAAGCTTTAAGCTTTTCGTTCTCAAAGTCCATTTTTATCTCACATAAGTTTTGAAGCCTCCTTTTAATCATAAAATACTTGTACTAGAAGGTCTCGCTCTTCTTTGGTTACATTAGCCATAAGGGCTGTTGATGATTGATGAAGATCTCCAAAAGCCTGTTCTACAACAAAACTCCAAGTGAGTTGCAAAAATTATCAATAAATAAATTTAAAAAAATTGTGAAACATATTCTTTGTAAAAAAGCTTATTACAAAATATCAGATTACTTAGAAGATAAAAAAGCTTGGAACGAGTTTTGCTCCAACTCAAAATCTACCAACTTACGGATAAGCAAATCAAATGTACTAGACACATAAGTTATGAACATACTAGTGGTTTCTTCTCACTTCTTCCACTGTTGGACAAAAAATTGAAGTGAACTATAAAATATGACCTGTCTAAGTGCTTATTTGTAAGCTTAAAGAAATAAAAACTTTTCATTTTCATTTTTCATTTTCCTAATTCATAAATAATTCCCTCAGAGAAAGAGAAAGTACCGGAAGCAACTGACGTGGACATCCGAGGCATCTACTCCACGCAGCAAGACTTTGGGATGACGCTCCGCGGTGCAGGTGGAAGACTCCAGAACTTCGGCTCTAACGTCAACCCTAACAACCTGACGCAGAAGCAAGAGATGCTGGCCAGATCTGCTATCAAGTACTGGGTGGAGCGGCATAAGCACGTTGTCAGGTAACCCTTTGAAAGTTAGAAACCTTGAACTTTACAAGTCGATACCTATATCTCCTCGCATGTTAGCATGACTATTCCGCGTAGTAATAGATATTTTGGATAATATCTTTATGAATTGTAGTCTATGTGTTATTCTGATGTATAAGGTATATTATTGTAAATTTTCATAAAAATCCATTCATTCGTTTTAACGTGAAAGAGCATCCATCCATCCATACTTAGAAACTTTCGCGTTTATAATATTAGTAGGATTAAGTAACTGACACGGTTTTGCAAACCATTTACACTAAGGCTCAACTCACACCAAAAGAGCGTCGAAGCGCAGCGAAGCGGAGCGCAGTTTCAGTGTCATATGAATTTTAACTTTATTTTCATTACAATAAAACTTATTATCAATGAAAAGGAATGGACTAAAATATCTCCCAGGGCTCAAAAAAGATGTTTTTCCAAGTATTAGCGTCTATTTGTAGGTACTGGATTTTAACTATATGCGAAAAAGATAAACAACCCTTCAGTACATAATATTCTAAAAAAACCTTTCTTAGTACATTCGGAACTTTTTTACTCTTCTGTCTCTTGATGATTTTAATGTATTTTTGAAAAGGAATGGACTGAAAAATGTAAACAGAGAGCTGGTTATTTTATTCATGAACTTGTAGAAGACCAGACGCGCCTTGAAAGGCTGTGAAAGGTAATTCCTACATTCCTAGGTCTGGGTCATAATAATTTAATAGAACTTTCTTTGAAATATCTACGACCGTGACAACCGATACGCGAATGGCTACCACTGGACATTAGAAAAGCAGACACACGTGATACTTTCAAGAAATCGGTGTGAAGGCTTTTTCATGAGAGGTTATACAATCATAGCTCTTCATAAAACGTTTCTATTTTTTTTTTCTTCTTTTGATTTGATTTGAAACTTATGCTATATTTGGAACTGTATATTTATTGTTTTAGCTATTTTTCTTAGGTATATAGATATGTATAATATAATATGTATTTTAGGTATATATATATATATAAATTATAAAATGTCATAAACATAGTTACTATTACTTATATTTGTATGTAATGTACGCCAACCCTTTATTTAAAACATGTGTTTCCTGGTCTGCAGGTAGAAAATGCCTCGGCATTAAGCCCACTGTTAGCTGCGGGGGTCATCGGGTGCGTCTTTTGTCGTGCTTTGTGTCGCAGTCGATAGAATACAAAATAAAATATGGCGGATAGGCCGCCTTCTAGGATCTGCTTGAGCGCCGCATCGAGCTTCTTCAGCCTACCGTTAGATGGCGTCATAACTTCGTTGAGTTGAATTTCGTGTATAACAGCGCGAACACCCACCCTTTGTACCTTTAATAGTGCAATAAAGTTTAAATAAATAAATGGCATGGGAATTTGCATGTGGTATCGATCAATTGCATTGGATAGTGATCTTTATGGTAATGTGATTAAAGTCGGTTTGATACGCCTACAAAATATTTATCAGATGTTCGATAAAGTAGATAACACAGCTGCGAATACTATTTCAACACGACATTTTAACTTTTTTAGTTTGTCTACTTTGTGTTATTATTATAGATTATTTACGGTGACGGTGCCGTACCCGTGGTGTTGGGGCCTATGTCCAGCAGTGGACTACCATTGGCTGCTGGTGATGATGGTGACGACAGTACACTAGGAAAACCAACAAAAAAGAACCACATAAAAAAAATACAATCTAGGTAAAATGTCTGTGTGTACTTTAATATGTCAAAAAGGTCCAAGACCTTTTTGACATATTGAAGCACACACACAATACAATCTAGGTAAAATGTCTGTGTGTGCTTCAATATGTCAAAAAGGTCTTGGACCTTTTTGACATATTAAAGTACACACAGACATTTTACCTAGATTGTATTTTTTATGAGGTTCTCAGCTTAATATTTTACTAAAAAAGTAAAAGCACCGATTTTCAGCCAGATAAGGAGATTTTTTTATTCCAATGGCGGATTTATCTCAAAATGAAATTCTTACAGTCAAATGCTGTAGAAAAAGGACGTGATTTTGTATTCTAATAGTCTGTTCTAAAACAAGGAATTTTGTAATACGAGTTTTTGTTTTCCACATAGCGTATCGAGTTATTCGTTCGGATATTTGCAATAACTACACCGTGTGACTGTAAATACTGCTGCCTCCGCAGAGAATAAACTTTCAAAGCCAACGTATATTCGAAATAGCGGTGATATTTTACATTCTGACCAGCTTGATGTTAAATCCCTTGGCAGATATTATTTGCACGGTTATTATTGAGTAGCTTAGTTTTATAGGTAATCCACGATTTTAATGTCAATTCTTTGAAAGGTAACCTACGGTTTTAGTTGTTTTTTTACATTATTGGAGTTTTAGTAAGGATCACTATTTTTTTTTAAATATAATATAGCCTATGTCACCCGGGGATAGTGTAGCTTCCCAACAGCTGAAGATTTTTTTAAATCGGTCCAGTAGTTTCGGAGCCTATTCATTGACAACAAATTTAAGTGAACAATTAAATATAAGATTAATAGCTAAAGCTTTATTTACATAAACTATAATTTCATACTCTCGGGTAGGTCCTTAAACACCAATGGTTCAATGGTGGCCAATGGTTCTGTCAGAAAACCAGCGTTGCTCTACTTCCTATGGAGAAGTAGAGCAACATTATGCTGAGACAGGACCCTATTGGTTCGCTTTGTGGAGTCGCTTGTTGCTTGTATATAATACATACGTAGTTAATTTTATTTATTTCTTTATGTTCTTGTTTACTTATAGATTATTATTATTTAGTAGTAAGCTGTACCTACTTGTGAATCAATAAATGTATTTTCTTTCTTTCTTTCTTTCAACCATATCATACAGTAACTAAACGAGCACTAATAAGTAGATAGGATAAGAATGCATAATTTTCTCTATTGTAATTTTTTAAGTCTTTTGCTGTAATAAATTATTTTTACTTTTACTTTACTTTACTTTACTAAAACAAAAACAACACAAGGCAAGTCATCAAGCAAAAGCTCGCGTTCAGAAAATTTCAATATTCATAACAATAATTGCACCTTTTGGACCTCGCTGCTCATCAATAGATAGATTGATATGTTAGACACTGTAGAGATAGATTCGAAACTGTAGCACATAATACAAAGGTATTTATTTATTGCGTTCGATGATTTATTTTCTTTTTGGAAAATTACTTGGAAACGGAGTTTCCGGTTGGCTTCCTAAGAGAATTGGAACCATACCATAATATGTTACGATCTAATTACATTTTATTATTAAAGTTAGTTGGTTTTATTTTCTTGGAAAACTACTTGATAATGGCGTTCCCGTGTGTGGTTGGCTTCCCAAGAGGAATGAAACCATAATTTGTTATGATCTAATTACATCTTTCGGCTCATTAAATTTAATTATTAAAGTTAGTCGGTTTCGGCAATTTAATCAGTTATCTGGTTTCCTTTCCCAGTACGAATTTCACTGGAATTTGGCATACAACGGCCCAAATGGTGTGAAATGTTTTTAAAGTTTGAAATTACACAATTCTACCAACTGTTTCATATCCGCAGAATACTTAGACCTCGTCCTCGATTTATTTTTTGTTTAGTAAACGCGATTATGAAGTTTAATTTCAACTTATTGCTAGATGGCTCTGCGTCTGGATTGACGCAATTCTGTCAATGTCCACCTCATGATAGCATAGCAAGCTTTCTTTAACTAATCCTTAATTGTTGACAGGTTAGTGAATAAGGACTGAAGGAAGTGCTTCATAGACATAGTTACTTTTATTGCTAAATAAAAGAAGTCAAGTAACTATGTCAATGTGTAATGAATACTACGTGAAATATTTTTTTACTAGGCGGTAGGTTCGCGCTTGCGGCACGAGTATCCTATTTAGGTCAAAACTGATGATGTTATACCTAACAGGTGTGAATCTGTCGACTGCAAAATATGGGGGCTTGCGAAAGTTTCCATTTTTATCGAGCTTGTAGAGCAGATCATACCATGCGCTGGTTTTCCGCTGAGACTGTAATGCGTAAAATACATAACTGTGGATGCCATTACAATTTTTGATAAACAATCAACGTGACTCTTCTTCTTTCCGCTACTTATACTTTTTTGGTCTTAATACCCATACTTTGATGTCATTTGTAACAAAACATGGGTTTGTTTCTAGACTGGTGGCATCTATTGGAGATACGTATGGAACTGCCCTGCTCTTCCATATGTTGGTGTCCACCATCACCCTGACTCTGCTGGCGTACCAGGCTACTAAGGTATAGTAACATTTTTGCAGTAGGTATAGTACATTTACATTTTGGCATTTTGGCAAAAGCGGAGGTTCATTTGGAGGCCTACATATGTGACATCAGCGTTAGCAAAAACAAAAGACAATCTTGCCACTTTTTAGAATTTTATTCATATACCAGCTACGCCCCGCGGCTTCGCGCGCGTGAAAATCATTGTGTCAAATTTAATAGTTTATAAACCTTACTCTTCAATTATTATATCTATTACTAAAAACCACATCAAGATCCGTTGCGTAGTTTTAAAGATCTAAGCATACATACGGACATACGGACAGCGAGAATTTATTTAAAAAAAAGATTATAAACGGAATGATGCCGAAAAACACTGAGAATAAGGGAAAGAAAAGATTCCCACAAAACCCAAGGACCGAGGGGTCGTCACCCCTCGAGTTGACGCCGGGGTAATGAGGCCAAGCCTCGAGGCCCCTCTCTGTGCCCCCACCAGGGCCGGAAATAAATCTATTGATTGACAGCGAGAAGCAACTTTGTTTTATACCTATACTATGTAGTTATGATGTTTGATAATGTGAGCCTTAGTTGTCTTTTATTTAATTACTTGAGTCTCAGTTTAGGTTTCCATAAAAAAACTTATCCAGGCGTTCTCACGTTCTGGAAGTAATTTTAATTAACAGCTTCGAGTGCCTTAATCAAGTTTAGCCTTGGTGTGCGTATGTTCACCCCTGAAACCACGGCGATCTTAGTGCACCGATAACCCATCTGCATCTACATCTGTTAGAAATTAAACATTCTTGTAAAATTTTTGTAACTTAAAAATATGCAATTAACTTTACGACCGATGTGGTGCAGTGGGCGAAGGTCCGCCTGCGACGCAGGAAGTTGCGGGTTCGATTCCCGCCTCGGAACAATTGTGTGTACGATCTGCAGAATTTGTTCCGGGTGTTCTGGTCGTTTTCTATGTATAATAAAAAATATCTATCTATGTAATGTATTGTACTATGTATATCAGTTATCTAGTACCCATAACACAAGCTCTGCTTACCATGGGGCTAGATAATGCTGTGTGAATTGTCCAGCATTAGTTATTTATTTAAAGGTGGTGTATGTAAACTAGTTACTATATTTTCAGTCTTTTTATTGTATTATTCTTTTATCTATCCTTGAAAACCTTCAATAAGCTTTTTTGTATTAATACATTCTATAAATTCTGTAGTCTGTTATAAATATGGCTAGGTGAAACCATTGTAGAGGTCAATAAAGATCTTGAAAATGTCAACAAATGGAGCAAATCGTTCGGGCTTAAGGTTAATCCTTGTAAAACCCAAGTGATTGTCATAGGTGGATGATCGCTCGTATCGACTGGTCTGACTTGTCAAAGGTCACTTTCAATGGGGTGGCTATTGAGATCAGCGACACTGTTAAAAATCTGGGGTTACTTGTGGACAGACAGTTATCGTGGGGCCCACAACTTGCAGCGGTATCCAGGAAGACCTTTGGTACAGGATCTTCTCTAAAGCGGTTGCGTAACTTCCTTCCTACTTGTACCAAAACTGAGCTTGCACAATCTTTACTGCTCCCCCTCTTAGACTATGCAGATGCCAGCTATCCCGACCTAACTGAAGACCAACTCAACAAGCTTGAGCGTCTTCAAAACTACTCCATTAGATTTATATATGGCCTGCGTAAATTTGACCACAATTCTGTGTACCGTAACAGGCTCAAGTGGTTACCCATTCGTCTTCGTTGGAATGCTCATGTTCTTAATCTCCTTTATTCTGTCCTTTTCCTCCCGTCATCACCGTCTTATCTAAAAGACCGTTTTGAGTTTCTCCATATGTCCCACCCACGATCCCTTCGCTCGTCTGATACCCTTCTTTTAAAAATCCCATCACACACTTCCCAGTTCTATGGTGATTCCTTCACGTTGCAGGCCGCCAGACTCTGGAACGCCCTTCCCGTTTCTATCCGTCAAGCGAAATCCCTTCCTATCTTCAAAAGTATGGTTCATCAACACTATCTGACCACTGTTGATAAGTTTTCTTAATTTTTATTTTTAGTTTTATTTTCTATGTTAATTGTTCATGTTTTTTTTTGTTCTATTATATATAGGTACTTAAGATAAATATAAATTATTTTATATATAATTATCTTGATAATTACGCCACCGTCAGCTTTAAAACGTACCGATCCTATCCATCCAAAGTTTGCCTGGAAGAGATCGCTTTTAGCGATAAGGCCGCCGATTGTGCCACTAGTTATAGTTAGTATTAAGATCCTTTAGTATTTCTATTATTATTTTTTGTATTGATGGTGCAATAAAGTTATTTTGTATTGTATTGTATTGTAAAAGCCTTTGGTTTTTCTTCAAATAAATATAAATATAACTGTAGTATTTTCTACTGGGCGATAAGGTTATCTTAATCTTTTTATATCTTCTAGATCAACGGCTTAAACGTGTACGCCTTCAGTACAATCGGCTACCTGAGCTACACTCTCGGGCAGGTGTTCCATTTCTGCATATTTGGCAACAGGCTTATTGAAGAGGTAAGACAAAGAAAAATAATAAAGAACGAAAATATTTATAAATAGATACCCTAATACGAGTAACTACTACTATTGTCTAGTATTCAAAATGAAAACGAAAGGGGCGGAATACTTAATTCACCTGGGGCAGTTCACCCGGGTGCACTAAGTACACTTTTAGTAGACTTGAATCACCCTGGTTAGTTCTGGGTGCTTCAAGGACAAATTAAGGATGAATTCTGATTTTAACTAAAATTTTACTAAAGTCCAAATAACTTTTTAACCAGTGAATATCGCTGAACATACAGGGGGGTTAAATCGATAGGTACTGAGGTCCCCCACCCCCCATTTACCGATGATCCACCCCTCATGTTACACCGTGTATACTTAACCTAAGAACTCTGTTCTCATGTAAGTGACTTTGTATAAATTGTCTTTTTGAGAATAAATGAATATAATGATGAGTATTCTTTTTACGTTAAATCCGTTTGATTTTAACGTAACGTTTAATACGTTACGTTATCAAGGACTACTTATAATCACACAACTGAGTAGGTACCTACCTATACATATTTTTAACTGACGCATTCAGAACAAATAAGTATTTATCGCGTTTATTTGGGATGTCATCCCGTGACCACGACGTAAACCTGTTGAAACGTCGGGAATATTAGGTAAATAAAGGCGATTAATACCCGTTTAAATAGTACTTGTAATTATGAGTACCTACTTTTTAAAATTTAATAACAACTCTCAAATCACACTTTTTCAGAGCTCATCAGTCATGGAAGCAGCTTACTCTTGCCAATGGTACGACGGCTCCGAAGAAGCGAAGACCTTCGTGCAGATTGTCTGCCAACAGTGTCAGAAGGCCATGAGCATCTCCGGAGCCAAGTTCTTCACGGTCTCATTGGATCTGTTTGCTTCGGTTCGATATTTTATACTTCTATCGCACCTATTATTTTACATCGCGACTAAGATAAGACTGCATCTGTCATCGTGGACTTGAAAATGAATATGTGTACTTATGTGTATAATTTTCAAGTTTGTTTTTATTATAATGTAAAAGCACATTTTTTTTTCGTTAATCAGTTAGCTTCTAAACGTTAATTCCGTGTGTTCGTAAGCCAGCTCTATGATATAATATAAAATTACTAATATGTACACATTTCATTGAAACTCGTTCTGCTTGCTGTCAAAAGGTCTGGCTGAAAGTCAGTTATTTTGCTTCTTTAGCAAAATATTACGCTGAGCCCAGGCCTTTTAACACTTTGACTGCGGTTTTTTTCCACGACTGCGATCTTTTTTTTAACCTAAAAAATTCGTGCCGCCGCTCTACACAGCGGTTATGTTGCGCCGCACATGCGTTTCGTTCGAAAAATATTACGGCTGTGCTGAGTCACACAGATCTGTATTTTCTCAGCCGCTGCGCTAGTGTGGATTTACGCATATTAGTCACTTGTAGAAAACACATACCGTGTGATTTCAGCAATCAAAGTGTTAACATACTGCAGCACACACATCTTGCCCATTTATTTTAATTTCATAATTGTTCGCTTTTTCTGTGTTTAGTCAACTGTGTTTTATGTTTTTGTTTTCCAGTGAAATGTATAATTGTTATATTTTGTATGTGTGTGTGTGTGAAGTCTGTAATAAATAAATAAATAATGCTGGAAAATTCACACAGCATTATCTAGCCCATGGTAAGCAGAGCTTGTGTTATGGGTACTAGATAACTGATATACATAATACTATACATTACATAGATAGATATTTTTTTATTATACATAGAAAACGACCAGAAAACCCGGAAAAAATATCTGCAGATCGTACACACAATTTGTTCCGAGGCGGGAATCGAACCCGCAACCTCCTGCGTCGCAGGCGGACCTTCGCCCACCGCGCCACATCGGTCGTTAAATGGTTTATCTATCTATCTACACGGTTAAGTAGATTGATACGGTTGACTCGTACTAGTTTTGTAGTTTTTTTACTTTTAACTTCATCATCATCATCGTCACCAGCCTATAGCAGTCCACTGCTGGACATAGGCCTCCCCCAATGAGCGCCATAGCGCCCTGTCTTCAGCTTGCCGCATCCAGCATCTACCTGCAGTCTTTCGCAGGTCATCATCCCAACTGGTCGGTGGTAGTTTAACTTAAACAATGTTATTCCTGTGCGTCAAAAAAGATGCAAGTCTGTGTCTTTTAATCAAGGTAAACTACATATTAATAGTCTGGCTAAATTTTAATCAAGTTTATGGATCAATTAAAATACCCTAATTTTCACATGAACGGAAGGAGAAAAGGGAGGCCTTTGCCCAGCGGTGGGACATGAATGGTTAAAAATAAATAAATAAAATGTTCACAGGTGCTCGGTGCAGTAGTTACCTACTTCATGGTGTTGGTACAGCTGAAGTAATCAAGATCTGTCCTGTTTGGGGTGAATTCTATGAAAAGTCTTTCATTAGATCCATGCATTGTTCTACTAGATTCAGAAACTCATTATTTTTTTCATACCGACCAAGATATATATTTTTTTAAATTACCTATTAATAAACATATTTTTTAAGAATAAATATTATTTCTACATATTATTAAAGAAGATGGGGATTTTTACATTAGCCATTAATGATAAGACCTATTAAGGCACTTATGAGGGGAAGCCTGTGTTCAGCGGTGGACGGGTATAGGCTATTGGACGTGATAACGACCTATTCTAAAGTAGCTGATAAATTGTTTTTGGAGATTCATATCATAGCTGGGTTTTCCTTCCTTTCTTACTTGTAATTTTTATCATATACCTATAAAGTGAGTTTATTTTACTTCTCTAAGTTTAAACTGTTTGTGAATGGCGAAAGCGTGGTTGGGTCTAAATATTTTGTAAAGAAAACATATATTGCGTCACCTTTAGCGACTTTGAGGAGTAAATTGAATTGATTCGTGCCTTCTTTGATTTTGTTACATATTTAGAATGTTGGACGAAATTAAAGGCATTACAAAGCCCACATAGTCCACGTGAGTCTTATTAGTTATATTTTTTTTTGTGCACTCTAAATCATGATTTGTAATACAGTTTCTAGTACTGATTGAATTTGAATAAGATTTAGAATCTTTAGAATATAGAACTCCTTTTGTGATAGACATTTTTATATGTATTCAATTATAATTTCCACTTATAGTAAAATAATAAAATAAACTAAAAATATAGTAACTATATAATTTCAGATATGCACATCTAGCAAAGATGGAGGTAAATAAATTATATAATTATAAAGAAATAAGTAAAGTTATTAAAAATACACATAAATGAAGTAATTTGTTTTGTAACAACTGTATAGATTTTTGGTTTATTCACTTTGATATTATACATAAATGAATAAAATGAAAACGCTAGTTTTATTTAAGGGGCGGTCATTAAATAGGTATAAACAAAATGAAAGGATACTTTAAACGCCATTTGAGTTTTCTTTGCTGCTATTATTGGGGCCAAGAGAGATCACGATAGTAAAAAGCTTGGAACGAGTTTTGCTCCAACTGAAAATCTAACAAATTACAGATAAGCAAATCATATGTACTAGACACATAAGTTATGAACATACTAGTGGTTTCTTCTTACTTCTTCCACTGGTGGACAAAAAATTGAAGTGAACAACAATATAATAATGAATAGTATAAAATATGACTTGTCTAAGTGCTTATTTGTAAGCCTAAAGAAATAAACTTTCATTTCATTTCATTTCATTTCATTTCATTTCATTTCATTTCATTTCATTTCATTTCATTTCATTTCATTTCATTTCATTTCATTTCATTTCATTTCATTTCATTCATTTCATTTCATTCATTTCATTTCAATACAACAAAGTCGCTCCGCTGTCGGTCTGTCCCTATGTACGAGTATGTTTAGATCTTTAAAACTACGCAACGGATTTTGATGCAGTTTTTTTAATAGAGTGATTCAAGAGGTTTATAAACTATTTAAAACATAGTTTTCCACGCGGGCGAAGACGCGGGGCGCAGCTAGTATATAAAAATTATAAAGTGTTTTACAGACAAAATAAAATAGAACACTGTACTGTGTCAGAAACCAAGACTTTTGAATAAATGGTCGTGTCAATTTCCTTCCCCATCAGCGCACATATAAAAATTAAAAAATCTATTGTAGTATGTACCTGAAGTAGTAAACGGACGTGATGACCTAACTAAATATATAGATACTAGATAGAAAACACTTATATTATTATACCATACTGTTCCCCGCTGCTTCACCCGCGTTAAACTCGAATTTCACTTTATTAAGTGATTTTTTTACACCTTGGGTTACATTATTGGAGTTTAAGTATTTTTTTTGAAAATATAATATAGGCTATGTTCACCGGGGATAGTGTAGCTTCCCAACGGTGAAAGAATTTTTCAAATCGGTCCAGTATTTTCGGAGCCTCAACAAACAAACAAAAAATCAAACATTTCCTCTTTATAATATTAGTATAGACAAAACAGAAAACAATACAGGGAAAAAATTGAATAAAAGTATAAAGGGCGGCCTTATCACTGAGAGTGATCTCTTACAGGCAATCTAAGGATGGTCTGGACATGAAGGAACAATAAAGACATTTTAGTAAAAAAAAAACAAACACTTACACTACACATCTACATTACAAACATTATAATAAACTTACATAGACATAAGGCTACAAATCTAAATAAAATTCTTTACCTATCTTAAAGTTAACCATTCACGGAATCCTCTCATTTTCCATTCAAAGATTGTGTACCTCATATAAAAACGTCCATTGAATAGGAACCCACCCAGAGTATCAAGAGTGCTAACATCCGTTAGCGTTGCAGAAGGGTCTACATTCTGAATAAAAGCTTTCCCCTTTCCCCCCTTTTCCCCTGGGGGTTTTCTTCCTTAGACTGTAAAACTGTTTCACATCGGCTAAATAGAGCAAACGAAAGCTAGGTTTCAAGGAGCATAATAGCTGATGTTTCAAACGAACTTCGTTCGTAGGCTTAGTACCAGTAGACCCAAAAAAAACGATTAAATCGTTTGCGTAATCGAAAACCATTAGCGTCTACTACTTTGAATGGCGGTAGATACAAACAAGGTGTATCCAAAAAATGCGATAAATACGTCTCATTTTACTTTTCGTATGCGTGAAAGCACTGAAATTATAATTATGCTTCTCTACTAATACTAACTAGACATAGGTTCGTTTTTGCCTTCGAAATCAAGAATTGGTAAATTGTAAATACTAGTAGTGGATGCGTCAAGCTGAAGACAGGGCGCTATGGCGCTCATTGGTGGAGGCCTATGCCCAGCAGTGGACTAATATAGGCTGATGATGATGATGAAATACTAGTTCTAATTTGTTTCTATTATTTCATTGTAACTTATTTTATTTAAGATTTTGATTATTATCATTAGATTTTATATGTATTACTAACTTCCAAACTTTATACCTAATTATTATCAAATATTATCCTTATGCGATGAGGTAACTAAATGTATGTAGGCCAAAAAGAACATAACATAACAAATAGACCAAATAACAATAAAATATTTATGACCTGTTTTATCGCGCAGTTAAAATTATGCAGTATTAACGATGTTTTGGAGCCAAATTTTATGGACCGTGCGGTAATTGAATGTTACTGAGATGATAAACAGGGCATCGAGCAGAGACTAAATAAGGACCATACACTTTCTCCTCTACTAAGTAGTGTAGGACGCCCTTCGACCGGGTGGGATGACGACTTGCGAAAGACTGCAGGTAGATGCTGGATGCGTCAAGCCGAAGTCAGGGCGCTATGGCGCTCATTGGGAGAGGCCTATGTTCAGCAGTGGACTAATATAGGCTGATGATGACTTCCTCCTCTAAAACCTATATTGGTCCACTGCTGGACGCAGAAAAGTAGAGGTCTTAAACTAGAGAATTGCTGTTTTGTTTGAAGAAATTCAAGAAAACTGATAACTCAATACAGAATTTTCTTTTGGAATTACATTCTAAATTTCGTAAAATTTTGTAGGTATCTATAATTTTGGAAAACATTGTGAAAAGTATGCATAGGATTAATTTCTTTAAACAACAAATTGAAAACGACAACACACAAAAAGAGCTGTCCGAGCTGGCTTTATTATTAGGTGACGACCGTAGGATTTATTTATTATTAGATCATTGCAATAATAAAATGTTTGAAATATAAATATAATTTTGTATGTAAATATTGAATTAACAAAATATGTATGTATGTACCAAATGAAATTGAGTGAAAAAACGGCAATTTTATATTTAAACCTCTAAAGAAATATAACTGGTATTGGCAATAAATTCATTTAAAACGGGATAAAATTACTTATTAATTACCCGATTTAAATTACTTAAGTGTTGATAACCATGATAGTTTCAAACATTTTATTGGTATTGGCAATTAAATTTCAACAATTGAGCCCAGTGCAGATTGTTGCAAACAATCTACGGGCTCAACTGATCCAGTAGTAACTACTGTACCCATTTTAACCCTGGATTGGGACTATACAAGATGGTGCAAAATCGAATAAGCCAGCTAAATTCAAATGGAATGAAATAATTTATTTGCAAATTAATTTTGTACACATTTCGTGTAAATAGCAATACCAAATGAACCGAGAATAGATGAGATTTCTGTTAGATGACTGTTTGTATCCAAACTTCAATAAAACTTTCCAAAGCTTTGCTAATTTGTTGAATAATTTGAATTTTGGGTACTTAAATCTTAGTTATTAAGTTTCCAAGTTTTTAATTAAAAGTTTGACTGCTCCGGTGCGGGCTAAGGATTGAAAATTGGGTCCATTGTCCACGAAACGAATTAATTTAACTTATTAAAACTAGCACCCCTTATTGTTAAGTTATACTCTTACCCTTATTCTTAAGTATAATAACAAGTTTCGTTAAAAAGTTACATGTACTGCAAACGTCACCAGCCCAGCATAATGCTGAGTGAAGGTCATATTTCCCATAAACACTGCTTCGCTTACGCACAAACATTTGTAACATATTATGTAGTATTAATTGGCGTAGTTTTAAGGTAGTATTAAATAGCGTAGTTTTAAGCTAGTATGAATGAATGTACTTACACTTTATTACACTTAAAAACTTAACAAAATATAACCTTATTTTTAAATTTTAAACATGAATAATACAATAGCCGTCCTTATCGTTGACAGCATTTCCCACAACATTTTCCCAGGCAACCTAGAGAGTGTATGATACTGGTAGTGTTTAGTAGTTTAAGGTAAATATCTTTCTTTACTACAAAAGTCATAGTGCAGTACGAACTTCGTAGAAAATGCTACGAAAATCGTTGAAAGTTAGAAGTTCGTCCAGAAGAGCCGTAGCAATCGCTGCGGAACTCGTATTGTACTACGAACTTCGTAGAAAATGCTACGAAATTCGTAGCAAGTTAGAAGTCCGTCCAGAAGAGCCGTAGCAATCGCTACGGAACTCGTAGTGCACTACGAGCTTCGTAGAAAATGCTACGAAATTCGTAGCAAGTTAGAAGTTTGTCCAGAAGAGCCGTAGCAATCGCTACGGAACTCGTAGTGCACTACGAACTTCGTAGAAAATGCTACGAAAATCGTTGAAAGTTAGAAGTTCGTCCAGAAGAGCCGTAGCAATCGCTACAGAACTCGTAGTGCACTACGAGCTTCGTAGAAAATGCTACGAAAATCGTTGAAAGTTAGAAGTTCGTCCAGAAGAGCCGTAGCAATCGCTACGGAACTCGTAGTGCACTACGAACTTCGTAGAAAATGCTACGAAAATCGTAACAAGTTAGAAGTCCGTCCAGAAGAGCCGTAGCAATCGCTACGGAACTCGTAGCCATTTCATTAGACAAGAACTGTGATTATTTAAAAGTAACTAAATGTTTGAAATATTTGATTTCAAACCCAAAACTGAGTTTAATTTAGTGATAAGGACTTTGCGATTTTGCGTTTTTACATTTTACAATCAGTATCCTATTTACACTAGCAATGTACCAATCGTTATTATTTAAAAAAAAAAACATTAAAATGTCTTTAGTTACTTATCTCAAGAAGACAAAAATCCAATATTTTACTTTTTACATTACTAAAGCCGAACACATTTCGTTCATTTGCAACGACAGTGTGACATTTCAAATTATCCGATTTTTCGTTTTACTGATATTCGGAATCGCGATTTCGCGTTCTTTTATCACCAAAAACAGGTTTTTTTAATCTTTATAAACAACAAAGAAATTAGAGAGAAAATGTTTTTGATATCACGTTTTTCTTGTAAAACATGCATAGTATCACAGCGTCATCTTGAATTGGAACGTTTTAGATGATACATGGTTTTCTTAAATTGGAGATATGTTGTGGGTCATTCGTTGATGTTCTGTTGTCGCAGATTACATATTGATAAAATTGATTGGAATGTCCGCTTGTCACGTTGTATACACTAAACAGTAAAATAAAATACCAGTTATCTTTACAGATGGCGACAAGGTCTAAGCGGTTATTGCTATTAGCACAGAGAAAAATGAACGAGGATTTTTGTTTTTTTTTTCTAGAACGATGTGATAAATTTTCCTTTTTTTTTTTAAAGTATTATTTGAATGGTTTAGTACCAGGTGTGATATTTCTTTCTTATGATTTCATTTCATTTTTAGTTATACTACAATCTATTCATACATACAAAAGCTATCATGACAACAAATTATTATTGTGCATATATATATAGTAGTATTATATTGTATAGTATATATATTGTGCTTGTCAGTGCTTTTCGTAAAAACTTGCTACGGATAAAATTTATCGTAGCTAAAAAAAATCGGGGGTGAACGGACCGGGTGAATACGGGACTGGGTGATAACGTACCGGACCCATAGCAAACACTACGAACTTTATAACATACACCTAGCGGGCGCGCTATCAAAATAGAATGAAATGTTATTAAAATTATTTTTTACGTCACATTTATTTTACAGTGGGATGTGAAAGTGAAAGTAAATGACCGACTTCTATCGTTTTACATTGGAATTGAGCTGAATTGAGCCCTAAATTCAGTTTTACAAGAGTTTTAAAAAATCTTGACAACTTTCTTATGGGATGTGGTACAGTGTTAAATCGTTCGAACAGCAAAATCCCATACAAAAACGAGACGATGGCGTCTTGATTCTATCAAAACTTTCATTGCGGGCGGAATAATCACTAAGCACTAACTAAGCATATGGCCTTGGGGGAGGCCTATGTCCAGCAGTGGACTGCTTTAGGCTGATGATGATGATGACTAACTAAGCAAGTAAAATTTTATAGTGTACAGTATTATCAAATACGAAATAGGTGTTTTTGATTTTCTGTTCACGTAATTTTTCTGCACTAGAGGAAATTTATAATTAGGTAACCAATAATATAATTATATCAAGTCTTACAAAGCTCGTAGCAAGGGCTACAATATACTTGTAGCAATATTTCAAAATTCTACAAAATTCGTAGCAGTAGATTTTACTACGAGTTTTGTAGCATGCCGTTATTTGCCCTGAACTCCCCTTATTCCGTCCCGCGCCATCTACAATTACCCAGGAAAGGCTTAATGGTGCAAATTGATTGCTCAATAAAGTTTAATTTGAGTTCAGGTGAAATAGATCCGATTCGAGAACTCGCTTTCGAAGGAAATTAGTTTACTCGCCGAAAATTTCATTAGAGATGTAAAAAGGAAATTATGTCTGTGAAACGACAAAAAGCAGAAAATCCTTCCACTCAATTCCTTCCTTCCATTTATATGATAAAATTAGAATCACAGTTTGCTAGAATGAATAAAGCGTAGGTACATAAATAAATTGGGTTTAATGGCGAGACGTTTTCATGTTGAATGTTTTCATAAGTATTTTTTATGAAAATTCAATTCGTTTTTATAATTAATAAAAAATATACTATATACATATATGTCACATCACATCACATCATCAGCCTATAGCAGTCCACTGCTGGACATAGGCCTCCTAATGAGCGCCATAGCGCCCTGTCTTCAGCTTGCCGCATCCAGCATTTTAATTTTTTTTAATCATTTATTAACTGTGGTCTTTCTGGCCACGGTTTCGCACGCGTTGTTTCTATGGAAACGCTCAAAGGTAATTATTATAACCACTGGGAACTCATTTTTGGGATAAAAGTAGCCGTTTTTTTTAATCCAGGTCACAACATTTTAGCATAATGTTCAGTAGTTTTGGTTAAAGAAGTAATCAATTCATCCAAAATTTCGCAATCATAATATTAGTGTGATTCTATTTCATGAGATACAATTCTCAGTATTTTTTTATATTACTTTCCGAATGCATAATAGCGGTCTCACCAAAAGAGAAATAAAGTTTTTTTTCGATTTGCTCGAATCGAAAAGATGCTTTTTAAAATGACTAGCGGACCGTCCCGGCTTCGCACGAGTATTAGAACCTTTGGCTACATTATTGGAGTTTTAGTAAGGATCCCTAATTTTTTTGAAAATATAATATAGCCTATGTTCACCGGGGATAGTGTAGCTTTCCAACGGTGAAATAAATTTTCAAATCGGTCCAGTAGTTTCGGAGCCTATTCGTTACAAACAAACAAACAAAAAATTAAACCTTTTCTCTTTATAATATTATAGTATAGATAGCTATATACTTGCAATATAATATTATCTTATTATCTTTCGCCTCATTTTAAATTATCCGGACCCGAGTCTCGTGGGAATAATTCACACATTCAGAACCCATTTTATTTTAAGCGCCCGTGTTTACTTCACCCTTTTGACACACCGAAGTGTAACATCCTACTTCCTACTATAATATATACGCGAAAGTTTGTGAGGATGTTTGTTGCTCTTTCACGCGAAAACTACTAAATGGATTTTGATGAAACTTCACAATAATATAGCTTACATATCACTTATGCTATAATTTATAAAGATATAATTTATATTATCCAAAATATCTACCACCATGCGGGTGAAACCGCGGGGCGCAGCTAGTAGTCAATATAACCCACATGAGGGTAGAAAGTGTTCATTAAAACAAAAAACCATAGCCAACAATGACCTAAAGACAGACCGACGTTGTAAAATGAACACACAGCCCCACTAAGGCTGGGTTTCCACCAGTGATGTACGAGGTAGCCGAGCGGTGCGAGGATGTGTAGCGGACTCTTTTCAGATAAGTGAGCAAGGGTAGGGTATTCACCTCGTCATAAGGCGTGACGTAAGAACCGACATAGGGAACCGACCTAATTTATCTACGGGCAGAAGCTTCTTTCTGGTATTTTATCACCACCTTTGATCAATCTCAACCAGGGCTTGGAATACCGGTATTTTTAAGTACCGGTTCGTCTGACCTGGACGTGGTACCGATACCATCATTGGTATCGATATAAATTTTACCGATACTTCTTTAAAACCGATAGTACTTGAAATGAAATGAAATGAAAAAATGAATGAATTGGTATCGATACTAAAATATAGGTATTGTCAATAAGTACCGGTATAATTACCGGTATTATGTCGGTACGCTAGGACTGGAGAGCTAGCAACGTCGCGAGAACCGCTTTGAGTACCGATACTTTTGGCAAAGTATCGATACTTGAAAGTATCGAAATGAAAATAGCATAATTACCGCTATAGTACCGATATTATTGGTACCGGTATCAAGCCCTGCTCTCAACATTCCTCGCAATACTTCCCTCGCACATATCTTTCCGTTGTTTTGTATGTACAAAAACTCGCTCGCGCGGATCCGTTTTCACCAGAGCTGCGCTGAGCGAGGCTAGGTAAATGAAGTGGTATATATAATACCAGTGGTGGGTTGTTAAAAACACATTCCTCGCAACGCATCTCTGGTGGTAACACAAGCCTAATATGGCAAGAGAGGTTGGTGAATGAAATCAAAAAAAGTTTGCCATTCTGATGCTTAAACTCGCTCCTACTGAATAAATAATGTCGGACAAATCACACACTATTATCTAGCCTCAAGGAAGCTGAACTTGTGTTATGGGTACTGGAGAACTGGTATACATAATACATTACATAGATACATATTTTTATTATACATAGAAAACGACCAAAACACCCTGAACAAATATCTGCAGAGCGTACATTCGTCCCGAGGCGCGAAACGAACCTGCAATCTCTTGCATCACAGACGGACTTTTGCCCACCGCGCCACAGAGGTCGTCAGTCATTCGTCAGTCAGTCGTATATAGTGAGTAGGTACCCGGTTTAAGCAAGGTAAAGGTTTGCTATGAATCGGCGAATATATACATAGATGCGATAGAAGTTGTGTGCTCAGCCTAAATACAGATTGTTGGGACATATTCGGCCCGACCCCCCGGGTGCAATTATATGGGACACAGCGTTCAGTCAGCCATTTGGGTTATTTGCCTCCGTTGTTGTGTTATTTGCCACCGTTTGGGTTATTTGTCCCCGTTGCTGTGATTAGAGGACTGTGTTGGTTGATAGTTGGCAATATAGGCAGTTTGTAATGCTGACGGTGTAGATTTTGAATGTTTATCTAGAACACAAGGACGTTTATTATTCACTAGATTCTGCACGCGGCATCGCACGCATTTTTTATTTGAAGAAGTTCAAAGGTTATTAGGTTATTCTTTCAGAAGTTTGTTACTTCTTCACGCCTAATTAGTATTTTTAGGAGATATTAACATTAACCTGAAGCTCGAAAACCCTGTAAAAAAATCATACATGGATCTCTTGAGCGGCCACGGTCTCTCATGCGGTATCACAGAGTACACAAGAATAGAAACTTTAAACAATTTAATTACAAAAAGCTGCATTGACCATATATTTGTCCGATCGCGCATGAGAGACGTTTACACCGCCGCGCTGTGCACTGTACTGGCAGACCATAGACTCACCGCAGCCACACTTATTTGTAACCTGCAAGTACAGGGTGACCCAACCTATGTTACAAGATTAAATAACCATAAAATTAGTAGCCTACTGGAAAAAGTTGATTGGAATTCTACAGTAAATATGAATTGCCCAGATACTATTTACCAATTTATTAAAAGTAATTTCAATAATATTTACAACGATTCTAAATATATGCAAAAAGTTAGTGGCTCCAAACGTAATACACATAAATGGGTGGATAGAAACATTATAAACCTAACTAAAAAAAGAGACGAACTATATGCAAAATGGATAAAAGATTCTAGTGATAAGGAATTAAGAATTAAATACAATAAAATAAGAAATAAAACAAATAAATTAATATACAAGAATAAAAATTTATACTATAAAACAGAAATAATTAAATGTAAAAATGATACAAAAAAACTATGGCAATTAATTAATAGCATTACCGGTAAAATAGTTAATTCTTTAGATACAATAATTTTAAAAGCATTTAGTAAAAATAATTCTATAAACGACATAACCAATAATTTCGCCAAACAATTTCAGCATAACGTTAAATCTATTGTAACAAACTGTTCGCAAAATCTCCTGAGTAAATCGGACTACGAAATACACGTAGACAGGTCACTATTTCTTCCCAAAGCTACAAATCAAGACGTTGTAAAAATTATTAAAAAAATTAACCCGCATAAGGCTCCAGGTATCGACAATCGGCGATCGATATAGTAAGACTTTCCGATAAAATAGTTGACGTGATTGTACGACTTATTAACACTAGTATTTCCACGGGACGGTACCCCAAAGAACTAAAAACCGGAATCGTGCGACCTATACATAAAGGTGGTAGCTTACAAGACTACGGAAAGTATCGCCCAATTACTATCTTGCCAGTTCTGGATAAAATAATTGAAAAGTACATTTGTTGTAAGGTTCAGAACTTTTACGCTGGTAACAATATATTATCGTCTCAACAATATGGTTTTCAGCAAAACAAAAGTACCGCATTGCTATTGTCTCGCTTTACCGATGATGTTAACCACTGTCTTAACAACAAAGAGCATGTCATTCTGGTATTTATTGACTATGGAAAGGCATTTGACACTTTACGTCACGATCTTTTGATAGAAAGGTTGGAGAGTAGTGGAGTGAGAGGTAACTTGTTGCACTGGTGTAAAGATTATCTGGAAAATCGTAGCTATCAAGTAAGAGTCGGAGATGAGTACAGTGACAGTGTTAAGGTCAATGAAGGTACAGCACAGGGGTCCGTTCTCGGTCCAATGCATTACCTGACATATGTAAACGATCTGAACAATGTAATCAAAAAATGTACTGTCTACCAATTTGCGGATGATACTTGCCTAATGGCAGCTGACAAAGATGTACTAGTTGCCCAAGCACGTATACAAGATGACTTCACCGCAATATGCAAATGGTCGCATGACTCTGGACTAGTCTTGAATGCTGATAAAACAAAACTTATTCATGTCCATTCCAGTCATAATCTAAGTGCACTCGCAGAAGATATAAAAGTAGTAGCTCATACTCATAATTGTTTGCATGACCCAATACAATGCGACACCAGCTGTCGCAGAATTGATCAAGTAAATGAACATACATACCTTGGCTTGGTGATTGACAATAGATTTAATTGGCTAAGACACATAGATAAAATTTGTAATAAGTTAAGAGCAGTGATGGCAAAATTGTATATAATCAAATGTAAAGTTCCCTATAACATTCTATTAATGATGTATAAAGCACTAGTAGAAAGTATTCTGTCGTACGGTCTAACCAGCTATGGACGTACTTATAAAACTTATTTAGATCAGGTTTACAATATACAATATAGAATACTAAAATTGCTAGTCCCCGTTAAGATTAAAAATAAATATAAAGAAAGCCCTCAAGACCTTTTTAACTTTTGCGGTATTATACCTATTCACACTAAAGTCACACTAAACCTACTTATCGAACAATACTTTCGCACAGACATCCAAATTCCAGTAAATAACTCTAGAATTACTAGGAGCACCACGCAAAAAATATTAATAAAACCTAGATTTAGTAACCTCTATGGCCAAAGAACTTCCCAGTATTTAATTCCCCACCTTATTAACAAACTACCTATAGAAGTTAAAAATAAAATAAATAAGAAAAATATAAAAACAATTCTTATTAAACACTTTTTAGGAAAACCATTAGTCAACTTGGAGTACCCTGTAGATGGTGAACGCACACACACTTCCATACATTGTCAACGCGTGCATCAGTGGCGATAAGCGGCTAGGTTCACGCATTAGCAGCATTCTTTCAAACTTTTTATGCATTAGGTAAGTGTGAGTGTGTTTATCATGCTTAGATATAAATGAGTTTTTTAAATGTAAGATCTAGGATAATAATTTAATATAGATTAGCTTGTATTGTTCTCAGATCGTTCGTTAACTACGGTACCTAAATTATCAATTTATTTTAAATTAAGTGAGAACTATAGTGCTAAGACAAACCTAACATAGGCTTTAAGGCACTACTAACTTATTGATGTAACCTATTTGTATGAATAAATAATCTATCTATCTATCTATCTATCTAAACAACACCGCCTAACGGATAACACTAAAACTTTGCACAGATGTAACTCTAAGCCTGGAATCCACTATAGGCTAACCCATAAATCAGTTTCCATGGGATGTAAATCACTTTAAAACATTTTATAGACACATCGTGTGCGAAGCCGCGCGCAGAAACTAGTACCTGTTAAATAATAATCATGAAATTTTATTTCTAAATAAATATCTATTATAAATCGCTGAATGTGTTGCTAAGCGCAAATCTCTAGAGCAGCTTAACCGATTTCGCTTATTCTTTTTTTTTAATATTCCTTTAAGTGCGAGGACGGTTCATACGGTGAGAATTTTTTTAAAAATTGCCTGAAACAAATGACTACCCGGGCTAAGCCGGGACGGGCCGCTAGTTTTAAATATATTGAAAAGAATACCTTATAAACTGGTAGGGATCTGACTTTATTTTATGGTACTAACTACTTTATCGTATAGGTAAATATGTAATAGACAGTGAAATAGAGAATATGAACCGAAAACCACCAAAACAATTGTTTTGGAAAAGTATTGAATCGTCCTGATTTCCTATTTCGTGGACCAAATCGCTTTTCCAGATTTTAGTAACGATTTCAAGTTGCCATCTCCGGTCTCCAGAGCAATCTCCCGTTCAAATACTTACCTGGACCACAGAATAAATAGATAGTAGCAGATACCTGGATATAGAGGTCAATTTTCTTTGACGACATCTACGAAACTCAATATTGACGGGCTTTCGACGTATTGACTTCTGGCAAACACATTGTTAAGGAGTCTACACACTAAAGTCGCCGTCGACACAGCGGCGGGTTGGATGCTGACGGCTTGGTCGGCGGCTGTATTTCTAGAAGTCAACCCAAGAAAGTCGGGAACAAAAACCACTTGAAAAATATATTTCAATAAAAACTTTCGCGATTTTTTTCATAATTAATTATGAAAACTCGGCACTGTCGTCACATGTCGCACAACGTCACACTGTCGACATGACTGTACAAATAAATGTTGCCGACATCAACCGGATGTGTCGTCGGCACTTCTGACTTTGGTATGGAGGCTCCATTAGATATATACTCGTAGGTATGGACAACGTTTGATTAGGTCTACGTAGTGTAACTTTTGTCATGATTTCACCTTCCCAAAGACAATTTGAAGTGCTCTCCCCACCTACATAGGTAGGGTAGGGACAAATTATGTGCTCAACAGGGTTCTATAGTGATCTAAAAATTATCCTTATATAAATAAATAGAGCTAGCGAGCAAACACCTTCCTAAACATACTAGAATGATATACAGCGCTGAAAACCAGCGCTGCATTGACACTTTTTTTTTATTTTTTATTTATTTTCCAACTTAAAGATATTGTTACATAAAAAAGCTTAAAAATAACACGAAGGAAACTACAAAGGTTTGTATAGATGCAAACTTGTGTCAATGCAGCATTTAAGGCTGAGCCCGTAGCCTTTCTGTGTTCTCGTATTTAAATTATTTTATTAGTTCCTAATTTGTTATCTTTATTCGTTTTTCAATTTGTATTATTTTATATGAAACGCATGTACAATACAATACAAAAATACTTTATTGTACACCATATACAGAACATTATGAAAGATATTACATGTGACAAGTACAATGGGCGGCCTTATCGCTTAGAAGCGATCTCTTCCAGGCAACCTTTGTATGGAAAGAATTGTGTGAATTAAAAGAAAAGTAGGGGATGTACCAAGGAAAGAGCTAGAATAAATAATATGAACATAATATGAGTATTTAAAGATAAATAAATGTTAAATATATATGTATATATACATATATATAAAATATGTATAATAAACTACTTAGTAATACTTAGTTAATAAATAAATAATAAGTACCAATATTCACGATTTTGACAGGTAGAATCCCTTAACGCGAGCTTTAAAAACTGGTAAGGACACTGTTTTTCTGATGGACTCTGGTAGTGCATTCCACAACCTATAAAATATAAAATATTTTCTATTTCTATTTACATTAATGTGTTGGTATTGAAGCCGTGAAATATTTTACGAAAATATTTTATTTAAATTGCTTATGCCTGGGATACTGAAAAGCGTACATATCCCTACATATAGAAATTCAATAACCATAAATCTAGATTTTTAGAGTCAGTTTTCACTGGCTTTAATAATTTAGATTTATGTTTTATGGTCCATACGAGTTTATAGTCAATAGGAACTATGATTGCGTTCCTTAGAATGATATGACAGCATTTTTCCTTTAAAAAAAAATACGTTACCTAGAAAACTTTTTGTATAAATATTATGAAAGATCTCAAAATGAAACGTTAAAAGTAACTTTGAAAATGGAACTCGTAAAGAAGAACTCAGCTGTCACACTCCACCTCAAAAAGCGCGCCTACCCAAAAAGTTTTTTAATTTTGCAAATTGCGACTCCATCGTAACGCGAAACGTGTTTTATTGCCAAACAACTCAATTTTACGGTCCAATGCATCCATAAATATTAGTTTCGGATCAATAATTTTGTTTATTCGGAAATCAGACTTGCCTATGACTCGTGCAAACCACAGGGGCGCTCGTAAAATGGCGGATTTTATAACGCGTTATATAATGTAGGAAATGCTCCTGAAGAATGCCTGAATGAAGAGAAAGCACCTTCAAAGTGGTCTTGCTAATGTGAAAAACACGGTAACATTTTTTTTCATGAAAATTATCTTTTATTATCTCTATGTATTTCTACCCGCGGCTTTGGTTACTTAGTATCTACCTGAATAGGACTAGTCGTTTCAGAGATACTACCGCAAACAAACATACCAACACAAAATAATGATGAATGTACGATCGCGCCGACAACGGGCACCACGAGCACCTCCACAAAATCGCCCCGCCTCAGCCCCGGCCCAAGGAAGACGACCGCCCATGGCGACCCCTTCCGCGGGACCTGATCCCTGCGGAACCACCATAGAGACCCTGGGTTTATTAAAAAAATAAAATAAAATGCCTCGAGGCTAAGCCTCGAGGCCCCTCTCTGTGCCCCCACCAGGGCCGGAAAGAAATTTATTGAAATCAAAATAAATCTCTCAATCCTTAGTGTGTTTAAAAGAAGTAAAAAATAAAAAAGATCAAATTAGAATGAGAGCAGTGGCGAAAATTGCATCGTTGCACTGACAACAGCTAGATCATCGACAACTTACCCAAAGTAGTTGGGTAAGTTGTCGATGAGCTAGATAGACTCTTTAATTAATAATAAATGATGACGTCCATGTTAAAAAAAAAACTTAGGTACCTATTTTATTTTACCATCGAAGTTCAACCCGTATGTTTTCAACAGAGAAATCGTTAAATAATTTACAGACGAACAATGGACTATTGTTGCTTAATGAAATTGAGAATCAGTTGAGACCCTTGAGAGCTATCTACTGATCTTGGAAACGTTTGACCTGAATTTTAAAATTCTATAGATATTTCACGTAATCAGAAAATTTAATTAAATTGATTTTCCAATCTTTACTGCAAAGTAGATACAGGGGTAAACGAAATGTGCTCTTGAGTGGAGACCTAGACGCCGCAAACGTAGAGTAGGACGCCCTGCGGCCAGTTGGGCTTATGACCTGCGAAAGACTGCAGGCAGATGCTGGATGCGGCAAGCTGAAGACAGGGCGCTATAGCGCTCATCAGAAGCATAGGCTTAATGAGCCTCCTCCGTAGACCTTAAAGAATTTCCGCAAACATTTAAAGAAATGATAAAATTCATCAAAATTTTACGAGTTAGAGACCGCTGCTGGACATAAGCCCAATAGTGAACTATATAGGTTGATAATAATGATGATGAAATAGTGCCTCGATCCTTCTCTACAAGCAATACACCATTTTCCGTAACGAACCGGTACGAACCGGCGTAACAAATGGATTGTCGTCCTTGGTGATAAATCTTTGAGCTCCCGTAGTGCGTAAGCGTGACCGAAACAAATGAAGCTAAATCAGGGGCATAGACAAATTTGTACTATATTTCTTAGTGCTATTTTTCGGTGGCAAAGACATGGTTGAGTTTCGTTCGAGGAACAAAATGAACATAGAATAAAGAATTCATTGACAGCCACACACACACAATGTTATACATAGTTGCAAAAAAAGAAAAAAAATACAGAATAACATAAGTCGTAGTGATTTAAACTTTTAACATAATGTAGCGTGTAGTAGAGTCCCAAGAGTAAGAAAAACTGGTCTTTCCCTATGTGCGCAAATGACTCTGTGGATGGTAATGGACCAATCGACTGGCATTCATTGAAGTATAACAAGCTTTATTATATTCTCTATGGATCATGTGACACATGATCCATAGAGAATATAATAAAGCTACGACATGATCGATGTACGAAACTTAAAGGGGCGTTACGGCGACTGATTTAGCTTTTAAATTCCATTTAATTCAATGCGCTTTTGCACCACGTTTATAATTTCGTTTCAATTTAAAAATTAATTTTTGAAAAGGCGATATTTGAAAATGAAAATGAAAAAACTCACTTGCCTTTACGACTTTTTGACGACATCTCTGGTGCGATGGGTAAAGGTTCTCGACTCGGGACAAATGTCTGATGTGCAGATATTTTTGTTCTGGGTATATAAAAATAAATAATACTGGACAATCCACACAACGTCATCTAACCCCAAGGTAAGCAGAGTTTGTGTTATGGGTACTAGATGCCTGATTGTACTTAATACAATAGATTACATAGATAGATATTTTTTTATCATACATATTATAACGACCAGAACACCCGGAACAAACATCCGCAGGTATGTATATTCCATGTATAATAAAAAATATCTATCCATGTTAATGTAAAAAATGGATGAAAATATTGATGGGGTCGATATCCATATAAATGTCCATTAGGTTAGTAAGTTTTATTAATATTATATACACACATTAATATTATATACATTAATATTATATATTATCATTTTGTGTTTTATTAATATTATTTTTTAATTTTCCCTTAGTTATATTATTCTATTTTTATTTAATTTTATTTGATTTTATAACTGATTTATTTTGTGACATTTATTTTTAAAATTGTATGTTTTTATTTTTAAGTTTGTATATGGATTGTGAATCTGATAATAAATGAGTTAATAATAATGTTATCAGTTATCTAGCACCCATAATACAAGCTCAGCTCTTCTTAGCTTGCGGTTAGATGCTGTGTGAATTGTCCATAATTGTTTATTTATGATAACAAGCTTTTGTATAATAACGATGACACCATTCCATCAACTACAAATCATACAATGTCATGTTTCGAGAGCCAAAGGCAAAGCTACACCAAGCCGCTAGGTCACGATAAGCTATTTCGCAGTCGCACGCTGTACCAGGTTCATCAAGAATTCAATCAGCTCAAAGATTAGATCGCTCCTACGAGTGGCCTACTCTGAAACACTTCCGATACTTTTTATACGCTCATCCAGCTCAACGCAATCCATCCGAACCGGACGCAGTGTGGGAGCCGAATGAACGGTTGAAACAAATTAATACTGATGCCGCCACTAGCCTGAGTTGGCGTGGATAAATGTGCAAGGTTTCAAACGGTTTATACAAAAAATTGATCCGTTTAGATCCTTCCGAGATTAGGGTTGAGCATTTTGGTTTTATGACTCCCCATAAATTAATTAGAAATTAATTTACCTATTGGTTGTTAACTGTTGTATAAATGTAATAATAACTCTTCACGCCAAAACCACTGAACGGATCGGGCTGAAATTTTGCATACGGGTAGTTCTAAGCCTAGAATAAAACAAAGGCTATTTGCTTTTTATCCTATAAATCAGTTATAGAGAAATATCAGAAATAACCATAAACAATGCGTGCGAAGCCGAGAGCAGAAACTAATAAAAAATGTAGGTACTACATTTATATGAAATGGCTACAAGATACGAGTATCAAAGAGCATTTTAATTATTTTGGTTGATAACGCAGCACAGCCACTGTACTAACGTACTCTAAAAAGCTATATTTAGAAATGCCTAACGACCTGTTCCTTATTAATTTCTTGTTAAACCTGAAGTGTTTCATTTCAATACGAGCCTGTATTAAAATTGTCGGGTACTTAGATTGATTGATTTAAAAGGAACTGGATCGCTTGCAAGTTTCATGGTAGAGCTCAGGTCACGTACCTTTGAGAGAAATTCTCAGTCTTGGCTGAGTTGCGAGTTCTGCTGGCTCAGAGCTTATCGTCTGGTGAATTGATCAATAGGAAAGAAACGAAAAATAATAGAGAGTAAAAACATTAATAGCTTACCCAAAGGGCCTTATTTTTTATTCTTATTTATAAATAATCCGAATCCTCCTAGTCCAAAAATCATTTAGCCGCGAAACGAATTTTCGAAAGAACGATATTTTTTTTTATTGATCGTTTGGATTTGCTGTGACTTACGAAATTAAAATTATAGGTCGAATAACTACTGAGTAATAAACGATTTTGTTTATTCGATATAATATGCTGATGCAATTAGTTTTAAGGCTCGAATGGGTGTTAGGTCACATTTTACAATGACAACCCAACTCAACCCTTTTCTGTTGAAATTAAGCTTTGGTTTTAAAACTTTGGACACTGCTTTGGACTGTCTAATATTCTTCGTAGAATCCCAAAATATGATAATTTTACTAGCGTAAAACATTCTTATAATTCTTTGCCCATAATCATCACCAGCCTATGTTGAAAAGCGTACATATCCCTACATATAGAAATTCAATAACCATAAATCTAGATTTTTAGAGTCAGTTTTCACTGGCTTTAATAATTTAGATTTATGTTTTATGGTCCATACGAGTTTATAGTCAATAGGAACTATGATTGCGTTCCTTAGAATGATATGACAGCATTTTTCCTTTAAAAAAATATACGTTACCTAGAAAACTTTTTGTATAAATATTATGAAAGATCTCAAAATGAAACGTTAAAAGTAACTTTGAAAATGGAACTCGTAAAGAAGAACTCAGCTGTCACACTCCACCTCAAAAAGCGCGCCTACCCAAAAAGTTTTTTAATTTTGCAAATTGCGACTCCATCGTAACGCGAAACGTGTTTTATTGCCAAACAACTCAATTTTACGGTCCAATGCATCCATAAATATTAGTTTCGGATCAATAATTTTGTTTATTCGGAAATCAGACTTGCCTATGACTCGTGCAAACCACAGGGGCGCTCGTAAAATGGCGGATTTTATGGCGCGTTATATAATGTAGGAAATGCTCCTGAAGAATGCCTGAATGAAGAGAAAGCACCTTCAAAGTGGTCTTGCTAATGTGAAAAACACGGTAACATTTTTTTTCATGAAAATTATCTTTTATTATCTCTATGTATTTCTACCCGCGGCTTTGGTTACTTAGTATCTACCTGAATAGGACTAGTCGTTTCAGAGATACTACCGCAAACAAACATACCAACACAAAATAATGATGAATGTACGATCGCGCCGACAACGGGCACCACGAGCACCTCCACAAAATCGCCCCGCCTCAGCCCCGGCCCAAGGAAGACGACCACCCATGGCGACCCCTTCCGCGGGACCTGATCCCTGCGGAACCACCATAGAGACCCTGGGTTTATTAAAAAAATAAAATAAAATGCCTCGAGGCTAAGCCTCGAGGCCCCTCTCTGTGCCCCCACCAGGGCCGGAAAGAAATTTATTGAAATCAAAATAAATCTCTCAATCCTTAGTGTGTTTAAAAGAAGTAAAAAATAAAAAAGATCAAATTAGAATGAGAGCAGTGGCGAAAATTGCATCGTTGCACTGACAACAGCTAGATCATCGACAACTTACCCAAAGTAGTTGGGTAAGTTGTCGATGAGCTAGATAGACTCTTTAATTAATAATAAATGATGACGTCCATGTTAAAAAAAAAACTTAGGTACCTATTTTATTTTACCATCGAAGTTCAACCCGTATGTTTTCAACAGAGAAATCGTTAAATAATTTACAGACGAACAATGGACTATTGTTGCTTAATGAAATTGAGAATCAGTTGAGACCCTTGAGAGCTATCTACTGATCTTGGAAACGTTTGACCTGAATTTTAAAATTCTATAGATATTTCACGTAATCAGAAAATTTAATTAAATTGATTTTCCAATCTTTACTGCAAAGTAGATACAGGGGTAAACGAAATGTGCTCTTGAGTGGAGACCTAGACGCCGCAAACGTAGAGTAGGACGCCCTGCGGCCAGTTGGGCTTATGACCTGCGAAAGACTGCAGGCAGATGCTGGATGCGGCAAGCTGAAGACAGGGCGCTATAGCGCTCATCAGAAGCATAGGCTTAATGAGCCTCCTCCGTAGACCTTAAAGAATTTCCGCAAACATTTAAAGAAATGATAAAATTCATCAAAATTTTACGAGTTAGAGACCGCTGCTGGACATAAGCCCAATAGTGAACTATATAGGTTGATAATAATGATGATGAAATAGTGCCTCGATCCTTCTCTACAAGCAATACACCATTTTCCGTAACGAACCGGTACGAACCGGCGTAACAAATGGATTGTCGTCCTTGGTGATAAATCTTTGAGCTCCCGTAGTGCGTAAGCGTGACCGAAACAAATGAAGCTAAATCAGGGGCATAGACAAATTTGTACTATATTTCTTAGTGCTATTTTTCGGTGGCAAAGACATGGTTGAGTTTCGTTCGAGGAACAAAATGAACATAGAATAAAGAATTCATTGACAGCCACACACACACAATGTTATACATAGTTGCAAAAAAAGAAAAAAAATACAGAATAACATAAGTCGTAGTGATTTAAACTTTTAACATAATGTAGCGTGTAGTAGAGTCCCAAGAGTAAGAAAAACTGGTCTTTCCCTATGTGCGCAAATGACTCTGTGGATGGTAATGGACCAATCGACTGGCATTCATTGAAGTATAACAAGCTTTATTATATTCTCTATGGATCATGTGACACATGATCCATAGAGAATATAATAAAGCTACGACATGATCGATGTACGAAACTTAAAGGGGCGTTACGGCGACTGATTTAGCTTTTAAATTCCATTTAATTCAATGCGCTTTTGCACCACGTTTATAATTTCGTTTCAATTTAAAAATTAATTTTTGAAAAGGCGATATTTGAAAATGAAAATGAAAAAACTCACTTGCCTTTACGACTTTTTGACGACATCTCTGGTGCGATGGGTAAAGGTTCTCGACTCGGGACAAATGTCTGATGTGCAGATATTTTTGTTCTGGGTATATAAAAATAAATAATACTGGACAATCCACACAACGTCATCTAACCCCAAGGTAAGCAGAGTTTGTGTTATGGGTACTAGATGCCTGATTGTACTTAATACAATAGATTACATAGATAGATATTTTTTTATCATACATATTATAACGACCAGAAAACCCGGAACAAACATCCGCAGGTATGTATATTCCATGTATAATAAAAAATATCTATCCATGTTAATGTAAAAAATGGATGAAAATATTGATGGGGTCGATATCCATATAAATGTCCATTAGGTTAGTAAGTTTTCATTTTGTGTTTTATTAATATTATTTTTTAATTTTCCCTTAGTTATATTATTCTATTTTTATTTAATTTTATTTGATTTTATAACTGATTTATTTTGTGACATTTATTTTTAATTTTGTATGTTTTTATTTTTAAGTTTGTATATGGATTGAGAATCTGATAATAAATGAGTTAATAATAATGTTATCAGTTATCTAGCACCCATAATACAAGCTCAGCTCTTCTTAGCTTGCGGCTAAATGCTGTGTGAATTGTCCATAATTATTTATTTATGATAACAAGCTTTTGTTGATAATGATGACACCATTCCATCAACTACAAATCATACAATGTCATGTTTCGAGAGCCAAAGGCAAAGCTACACCAAGCCGCTAGGTCACGATAAGCTATTTCGCAGTCGCACGCTGTACCAGGTTCATCAAGAATTCAATCAGCTCAAAGATTAGATCGCTCCTACGAGTGGCCTACTCTGAAACACTTCCGATACTTTTTAGACGCTCATCCAGCTCAACGCAATCCATCCGAACCGGACGCAGTGTGGGAGCCGAATGAACGGTTGAAACAAATGAATACTGATGCCACTAGCCTGAGTCGGCGTGGATAACTGTGCAAAGTTTCAAACGGTTTATACAAAAAATCGATCCGCTTAGATCCTTCCGAGATTAGGGTTCAGCATTTTGGTTTTATGACTCATCTAATTTAATTAGAAAATAATTTACCTATTGGTTGTTAACTGTTGTATACAAATATTATCACACTAATATTATGAATCCGAAAGTTTTGATATTTGTTACCTCTTCATGACAAAACCACTGAACGGATCGGGCTGAAATTTTACATACGGGTAGTTCTAAGCCTTCAATAAAACAAAGGCTATTTGCTTTTTATCCCATAAATCAGTTATAGAGAAATATCAGAAATAACCATAAACAATGCGTGCGAAGCCGAGAGCAGAAACTAATAAAAAATGTAGGTACTACATTTATATGAAATGGCTACAAGATACGAGTATCAAAGAGCATTTTAATTATTTTCTGGTTGATAATGCAGCACAGCCACTGTACTAACGTACTCTAAAAAGCTATATTTAGAAATGCCTAACGACCTGTTCCTTATTAATTTCTTGTTAAACCTGAAGTGTTTCATTTCAATACGAGCCTGTATTAAAATTGTCGGGTACTTAGATTGATTGATTTAAAAGGAACTGGATCGCTTGCAAGTTTCATGGTAGAGCTCAGGTCACGTACCTTTGAGAGAAATTCTCAATCTTGGCTGAGTTGCGAGTTCTACTGGCTCAGAGCTTATCGTCTGGTGAATTGATCAATAGGAAAGAAACGGAAAATAATAGAGAGCAAAAACATTAATAGCTTACCCAAAGGGCTTTATTTTTTATTCTTGTAAATAATTTCAGAACTTATTTATAAATAATCCGAATCCTCCTAGTCCAAAAATCATTTGCCCGCGAAACGAATTTTCGAAAGAACGATATATTTTTTTTATTGATCGTTTGGATTTGCTGTGACTTACAAAATTAAAATAATAGGTCGAATAACCACTGAGTAATAAACGATTTTGTTTATTCGACATAATATACTGATGCAATTAGTTTTAAGGCTCGAATGGGTGTTAGGTCACATTTTACAATGACAACCCAACTCAACCCTTTTCCGTTGATATTAAGCTTTGGTTTTAAAACTTTGGACACTGCTTTGGACTGTCTAATATTCTTCATAGAATCCCAAAATATGATGATTTTACTAGCGTAAAACATTCTTATAATTCTTTGCCCATAATCATCATCAGCCTATGTTAGTCAACTGACTAGACATAGGCCTTCCCCTAATGAGCGCCTTAGCGCCCTGTCTTCAGCCATATCCATATGCATATATTCCATTTCATCCATCTACCATCCCTTATCTTCTTTACCCATAGGTAAATATAAAGTTCTTATAATTATATGTATATTTAGTCCTTTTTAGTCAAAAATTTTGTAATAAACTTTTTTACAAAGGTTATGTTTGACAATTTGTTTGAATTTATTTATCGATAATTTTTGCAAATTGGAGTTTTGTTGTTGAAGCGTATAAATACATTGCCTAGTAATAAATACATTTACTTACCCGACATTTACCTATGTATATTATGTAGCCTAGTTGTGGGCACAGCGAGTTTATTATTATTTCTAGTATTTAAATTATGCATATCGGTATTAAAGGGAACCAATTCAAATTAAAACTTTTTAATCATGGTAAATATCCCGTTTTAAATGACTTTAGTGCCAATTCATATTGTTGTGAGTGTACAACAAATTTTCATAAATAGACTGACATGGTAGATACTGTCGTCTTTGAATTTATTCATTGTAAAGGTTTAGAAAGAGCGTTGCGACATCGTGTCGCAGAATCTTTCGTCCTTTTGTTAAATTCGTCGTTTATAAATGTCAGTGTTGTCATATTTCAGCTTTATTTACATGAAGGATAATTAATTTTGCGAAATCCAATTTTCCTGGGTGTTCGTTGGTAGCGTGGAAAGTTTTAAGGATTTCCAAGTAACTGAAATCCATCGGAAATTTTATTGATAATCTACTTGGAAATAGACGAAAACTTTAAATTGAGTTAGCGAAGTGCCAAAGAACTTTATTGGACAGGGCTTATACCTATGTATATTTGTACACAAATAGTTACCTATGTAGGTGGACTATTTACTACTTGGAGAAAAATAATACTTACGATTGACCATTTTGATCGGTATCGTTAAATAAGGTGTGTTTTTTTACAATTACGCGGGTTCGATTCCCAGTTCCGACAGGCGATTATTCAAAAATATATGAATGCAGTTTAAATTGTTTGTAAAATCAAAATGAAGTCATCTTTCAGAACGTTTTTTTATCTACAATATTTAAGGTACTTTCCCTACATGTGGCATGGCTGTGGGACGCCCTGTATAAACTATTACATAATATCCTAAACACACCCAAACGCTCGTTTGAATATCTAGAAGCGGGCGTTTGGGTCTATAATGTAAACCTGATGTGTGCCGTTTAAAAAACATGGTTCATGATGATTTTTAAAACGCGCATTACGCTTCTTTACGCCTAATCCAATCACATTCACACTAACATTATAAATAAACGCGAAAGCTTGGATGTATGGATGTTCGTTACCTCTTCACCCAAACCTACTATAGGGTCTGTTTAGATAGATAGAACCAAAGCTACTAAACGAA
Organism: Eupithecia abbreviata; assembly: GCA_943735965.1. Taxonomy (NCBI): domain Eukaryota; kingdom Metazoa; phylum Arthropoda; class Insecta; order Lepidoptera; family Geometridae; genus Eupithecia; species Eupithecia abbreviata. The sequence goes on from OX030995.1 coordinate 2,974,754, forward strand.
GGTCGTCCTCTGGCCAGAAGAACAAGTTCAAATGTGATAGAACACCTCTAAACGTTTCCTTGTGTTAGTACTTACATTTTGTACCTTTTCACTTTTTTTAATATTTTGTCTGTACTACGTGTTTTCTAGTAGGTACGTACTATGTAGTCGTGTATTATTTCTTTTCCATAGAAAAACGCGGGCGAAACCGCGGGCAGAAACTAGATAGTAATTTGTCGGTACCGAGGCTACATGGTGCTCAAAGTATGGTTTCGGGGCCAGTACCCATCGGTAACGATTAATGTTGACCCTTGTTGAGCTTGCAGGCTCGGGCACTTTACCAAATACCTTGTGACGTTCATTCGGGATTTCATTTTACGGAACTACGCACTACGTAGAGCTGTTACGTAGTTCAGGCTACGATTACAGCCGTCAAACTTTAGTAACTATTATGGAACAAACGATTTAAGGTGGTATTTTTAGGTGGTTTACATACAAATTAAAAGTTATTAGATTTGGTTAGGGTTCATCATCATCATCATCAGTCTATATCAGATGGTTAGGGTTACTTACCTCAAAAGAAACCCTTAAAGGATTACTATTTTGTCCGTCTGTCAACCCTCTTTTTCCAGGAAGCAAGGTATTATATAGCACAAGTAATGGAAAAATCCCAGATCCGTCAATTTCTTGTTTATTCTCAAAAAAATATTTTTTGATTCTCGAGATAGACCCCGTTGATCTAGAATCATAAAACTTGGCAAGAAGCCAAGGATATAATTATATTATATAATTTTACGGAACCCTTGATGCGCGAGTCCGGCTCGGATTCGACGTATATTTAAATTTAGCGGAGAAATGATTTTAATAAATTGGTTTCTAGGTTTAAAGATATTTATTCTCAAAAAAGACACAATCATGAGAATAGTTATCTAGCTTAGTGTAAACAATTTGTATAATGTAAATATAAGCTGTTCGATCTTTAGGTAAGTTATTAATTACATATTGCACAAATTAATTTATAAATAAATAATGCTGGACAATTCACACAGCATTATCTAGCCCCATGGTAAGCAGAGCTTGTGTTATGGGTACTAGATAACTGATATACATAATACTATATATAACATAGATAGATATTTTTTATTATACATAAAAAACGACCAGAACACACGGAACAAATATCTGCAGATCGTACACACAATTGTTCCGAGGCGGGAATCGAACCCGCAACCTCCTGCGTCACAGGCGGACCTTCGCCACTGCGCCACATCGGTTGTCTTTAATTTAAAAGATAGGTTATAACAAAATAGGAAAAAGACGATGATGATAAAAAAAAATAAAAGTTTCTTTATTCAGACAGGTTGTCCACATACAAACAAATTACAAAAATAAAACATAAGACCTTAAATTAAATTAAAATTAGATTAAAGTTAGATTTGCAGCAGTCATTCAACAGACTCCCACCCAACCCATGGAGTCTAGTGAGTGAGAACTCTGTTGAATGTCTGCATGATGGGCGAGGCAAACTTGCTGCCCACAACCTGCAGGATGGAGTTGGTACTGCTCCATGTTCTGCGCAGCAGCGAGGCTGTTTTCTTGCGGATGATGGCGTGAAAGCCATTAACCTGGGCTTCAGCAAACATGGAGGATGCACTGCAGAAGCGGGGCAATCCCAACAACATCCTTGAATGGAAATGATGATGCAAGACTAAACATCCATATCTGCGAGTTGCAGACTGCAGTGAAAGCTATCATAGTACATGATTTAATTTATGAAAGAGTAAATAAAATAATTTACTTTCATTTTTAGGGATCCGTTATAATATAATTACTAAGACTCCGCTGTCCGTCTCTCCGTCCGTCCGTCTGTCACCAGGCTGTATCTCATAAACCGTGTTAGTTAGACAGTTGAAATTTTCACAGATGATGCTGATGCCGCAATAACAACAAATACTTTAGTATTTGTTCTAAAGTCATTTAAAACGGGATATTTACCATGATTTGATTTTTGAGCTTTCCAATATTTCGGCACAGTTTCATGCGCCATGATCACGGAATAAATGAAGACACTGCGAGTTCGTTTTTATGAGCAGATATACCGATCTACCCTCATTTTCTGTCTTTTGCCACGAACGTTACCACTACCGCATGAAACTGTGCCGAAATATTGGAAAACTCAAAAATCAAATCATGGTAAATATCCCGTTTTAAATGACGTTAGTGTTAATAACCATGATAGTTTCAGAAGTTTTAGTATTTGTTATTCAAAACTTAATAAAATTTATAATTAAGGGGGCTCCCATACAATTGGTTTTTTTGTTTGTTTGTATTGAATAGGCGGCAAAACTACTGGACCGATTTGATAAATTCTTTCACCGTTGGGAACCTACACTATCTCCGGTGAACATATGTAGCCTATATTACAAATGTGAAATTCGAGTTAAACTATGATGAAACCACGGGGAAACAGCGTCTAGTTTTATAAATTGGGTAACACAGGGTTGAAAGGGGTCAAAATAGGGTTCAACCTAAGTTTGACAGCCCTGTTGTTTCGCTAGCCTTTCGAGACCAAACTGAACGCTAGAATCATTCACAGGATTCCAGGCGTTATCAATAGAGCATTATGGACCAATATTTTGTGCTGGAATTTGATTGGATTATCAGCTCTTGTTTCGAATTTGATCGAGTACAATGGCTACCATCGTAGGTGTACTATGTAGGTACCTAGGTAGAAGTAAATTATTTATTATTTATTTTAAGCCATTACTGTCCCACTGCTGGGCAAAGGCCTCCCTTTTCTCCTTCCACTCCTCGCGATCCAACGCTGCAACAGGCCATGATGGAAGATATACCTCGAGCTCGTCGCGCCATCTCATCCTGGGCCTTCCACGTCGCCTCTTAGCGTTGGGTGGGCTCCACTCTGTGGTGGTCTTTGCCCACAAGTCACTGAAAGAAGTAAATAAAATAAATAATTCTGGACAATCCACAAAGCATCATGGAGCCCTTAGATAAATAGAGCTTCTGTTATGACGGTCCTAGATGACTGATATGTTTTAATGTCATGGAGTTATAAACATCCAAACTTTCTTCGTATTGGTAATATTGGAACGTTGTAATGGTATTAATATAGGCAAAATCTTCAACAATAGACTTAAGACCTTTGGGATGGACGAATGATCAACAGCTTAAAGCTATGATTGAAAAGGCTGAGTTTTTCCACGATCGCCATACAAAAGGTAAAGGTATCCTATCAAAAAGGGATCTATTCTATTAAAAGACTGGTTTATTGAACGATTTAACTTACGTAGTTGTTATACCTCGATGACGGTGGGCAAAGGTCCGTCTGCGACGTAGGAGCTTGCTTCGATTCGCGCTTCGGGACAAATGTTTGTGCGATTTGCAGATATTTGTTCAGGGTCGTTTTCTATGTATAATAAAAAATATCTATGTATGTTATTATGTATATCAGTTAAATATCATGGACCTATAATACAAGCTATGCTTAGGGCTTATATAGGCCACTGCTGGTCACAGGCATCCCTATTAATAAGCGCCATAAAAAAATCAAAACCCTTTATTTCTTTCGGTTTAAAAAATCAGCTTGACGTATCCAGCTCCTGCCTGCAGTCTTTCGAAGGACATTAACCCAGGCTGGTCGGAGGGCATCCTACACTTCGTTTACCGAGTCATGTCGTGTGTTCTAGCTTAATCCCTAAAAATACGGAACTCCAAACCATTGTGTGGACACACATTAATAAGATTCAGGGCAACAAAAGATCGGTCTGAATGATCGGACGGCTTTGTGCTCCAACAATGTGGAATCAATTTATTATTATGGCTGGTTTTTGTGGTTTACCCTTGTTGTCTCCTTTATTTGTGGGTTTGCGAAATCGTGTGGAATTTGGCAAAGTAGTTGGATATACATTGTAGAGTTAAATTAGTTTCAGACGTAGAATACAATAGGATTTTAAAGTTAAATTTAAAATATATTTAAAATTGATTATTTCTGACACGTCGTTGTAATAAAAACACAAAACATTATAATAAAACTACCAGAAGAATCACCTAAAATAAACTCAACAACAATGTTATGCTGGGACTTCACATCGCTATTCTTATTAGCGTATTCAATAAAAAAATAGTAATAAAAGTATTCGTCTTATATATCAAAATAAGACGAATCACATCGTCTTATTTTGGCATAGGTATAAGACGAATAATTTTATTACATGATGCGTGTTTTCAAGTAAGCCAGCAAGGTCCAATTTCCTCAAAATTTTTGGTTATTTAGTAATAGAAAAGACAATGTAAATTTTATTCTCACAACATCTTTATTGCACTGATCAACAATTATTTTAAAAACAAAATATTTGTCTTATTTAAATAATAAATAATCTACCTACTACAAACAGCAAAGTACACTTATGGCCATATAAATTGGATACATATTACTAAACAAATTCTAAAGTCAAACTCTGCGCTCATCCGATATTGCAGCACAAAAATGTGCATTAAAATATGGGCTTTAACTAGTTATGTTTAAATACATTTTAATTAAGTGAAAAAATGTCTTCCCACAAGCTTCAAACGAGTGGCCCGCGAGCTGTCTGTCATCTGATGCCGTCAATGTGAAATGTATCTAAATATAACGAGTTAAAGCCCATATTAAAAAATGGTATTTTGTGCTGGTTGGAAGCTACGCGCCTCAGATCTGAGACAACCTTAAGTGCGTTTCTTATCTACAAACAACAATTATACGTATAGTAATCTATTAGTTCTGCTCGCGGCTTCGCACGCGTTGTCTCAATTCATTCATTCATAACGTTTATTTCAGATGAAACCGTTTATTTCAATGAAAACGTTTAAATTTATTTCTATCCCATGCGAACTGATTTGTGGTATGAAAAGTTACCTAACTTTGTGTTATAGTAGGACCTGCAATATTTTAACCTGATCCGTTCAGTAGTTTTGGCGTGAAGCAGTAAAAAACATACCTAAATCCTTCCATCCGAACTTTCATGCTATTTATCAGAGCGATAGAAGGTACCAGTTTATATTTTAGGCATTTGGGTAGGCACTGATAATTTATGTTCTTGATAACAGACAATTAACAAAAAATCATAAAATCCAAGTTTACATAAAACACAACAAAATAATGCAACATGTCATAGTTGCATCATAATTATTACTTCGTGGTGTTTTATGTAAACTAGTATTTGAACTATTATATGTTTATATACATTACAAATTTAATTAAAAATTTCTACGTACAAGTATTTTAAAACTTACATTTTTAAATAACTAAACTTATTAGCTGAACTGATAAAAAGTTAACATGTATAAATTCGCAAAAACTTACATTATGACTTATTCCTAAATCCAAAGTAAAGCATGTTTTGTAATATCATAACGGTGCTTAGCATTAATTTTAATTTTTTATAACATTTTAATTACACACATACCTTAATCAAAATAAATATTTGCCTTAAAATCATTAAAATATGAATAAGAAATATTTAATTTTTTGGCACATTTTATTAGTTATATGTTTTTTCCCCTTACAAAATACAACAACACAAATCAAATGAATAACATTTTTTATCTTAATTGGTATTAAATACGATTTATGAAAAATTTTATTCATATAAAACTGCACCTATTTATAGATTATTGCAATGAAGTGTACAAACTTCATACTTCCATCAGGAAAAAACATATTACATAAATAATTACAATAAAGTAAATTCTAAAGATCGATTTACTTTATGATATAAAGTAGTATAATAATAATAATAATACATAGCCATCACTATAGCCTGGTTTTATTTCTTTCATTTTTCTTTGCAATAGTCTTTACACCTGGTGGATACCATCTTTGGGTGTATCATATCGTGCACCCGCGGATGATACCCGCTATGTGTAGCCATCGCCTTTAGATTAACTTCTCAAAGGGCCTCTGTGCTGTTGGCTTCGGCCCCACGCAAGCCTCCACAAGGACCGGGTCAATTTATGGCCCGAGATCATGGTAAATGAGAGACATAATACTAGATAATTCACACACACACACATACACACACATTAAATAGGTACAGGTGTTAACTTAAATACCTACTTATTATTATAAGAACATTAAGAAGGAAGCACACAGGTAGAAAAGCACAACACAGAGTACATTACATAAATAAATAAATAAATAATGCTGGACAATTCACACAGCATTATCTAGCCCCATGGTAAGCAGAGCTTGTGTTATGGGTACTAGATAACTGATATACATAATACAATACATTACATAGATAGATAATTTTTATTATACATAGAAAACGACCAGAACACCCGGAACAAATATCTGCAGATCGTACACATAATTTTTCCGAGGCGGGAATCGAACCCGCAACCTCCTGCGTCGCAGGCGGACCTTCGCCCACCGTGCCACATCGGTCGTCGTAGATAGAGCATATCAGCATGGATGTATGACTTATTCAACGAGACTTGACGTATGCCAAATTAATTTAAACTCTAATATTCAAACGGACAAAATATTATTCTAGGTAATATATATTTCTAGGCTAATCTTTTAAATAATTTCGTTATTTTATAAACTAAAACTAAGATTTGCATTTTCATTTGATAAAATATATTATCAAATTAAAATGAATTGAACATTTGATAATATATTTCCAAATGTTCAATTAATTTTCTTAAATAATAATAAATAATGCTGGACAATTCACACAGCATTTTCTAGCCCCATGGTAAACAGAGCTTGTGTTATGGGTACTAGATAACTGATATATATATAATACAATATACATTACATAGATAGATAATTTTTATTATACATAGCAAACAGCACCAGAACACACGTAACAAATAACTGCAGATCGTACACAAAATTGTTCCGAGGCGGGAATCGAACCCGCCCCGCACCACATCGGTCGTCGTAAATAGTCGTCGAAATACGTATTATAATGTATATAAAAAAATTATGACATATAAAACATTATGTGATAGCACAGACACAGAAATAAGCCATGAAATAAGAAGGTGAAGCTGATTCTCTTCGATTAAGTATCAATATCCATGCTGATAACAAAAGAGGTTCTAATTCCTAATAATGGGTACTCAAGGTTTAAAGTTATTTATAAAGTCCTACAAATAAGGAGGATTTTTTTTTGCCCAGCGTGATCTTAGTTTAAAACATCAGCTGGTCGATTCAGGAATTTTCGTAGATAATATGGAGCGAAAATACTATGAGTGATACACTCATAGTATTTTCGCCCTTTAGTATCTGTATTATGTATACCGAATAAAAAAAGAGAAAATGAACCAATGAGCGGCGACGAATACATTTTGAAAAGTTCAACTGGCGTTTTTGCCCCGACATGATTTTTTATTAAAATTGTAACTTTTATTGGTTACGATAAGGTAGAAAAGTGTAAAATTACCCTGGAAGAAAAACGAACGAAAAACGGAAACTTTAAATAAAACGTTTTTTGTATACTACAGCGTTTTTTGTATATCATTATAGCTAGTAGATAATATTATGTTGACCTGACTAAAGCGTTCGTACATTTTATTCAAGTCAGAATAATAAATAAAATCTACAACACATGAATAGTCAAAAGGAAATATGAAGAAAACTCTTTCCCAATATGCTAAGACGAAGGTATTAAATAATATTCAGAAGCAATATATCTCTTTTAACAACCATGAATAAGCCACTTATAGCGGACACTGATGGATACCTATTCTAAAGCCTTATCAACCAGGTTGCGCTTAGGTACATACTCTTGAAATAGTTCCAGCAAAAATATCACTCCATAGTACAAAACAAAGCAACATAATAATCACACAATACATCAAATTTTGATAGATAGAAGATTTTGATGCGGTTTTTTTAATATATAGAGTGATTTAAAAGATTTATAAACCATTTGACACATAGATTTCCACGCGGGCGAAGCCGCGGGGCGCATCTAGTTGATCATAAACTCGAGTTTGAGGATTTGAGAACTCGTGCTAATGTACGGTTGTGCTTGCATAGAGTAAAAATCGATTTCCTTAAATTTATAATCCACTCAGGATGATAAAACTAAAGAAAATCGATTTTTATTTCTTTTTTTTAACGAGAAAATTGGAACCACAGATCTTTGCATAATATGTTGACATTTGAATTGAGAGAGCGTCTGACTAATTTAGTCCGAAGCGACGCGTGACCCGAGAGCTGGTGAGTATCTGGCGCAGCGCATCAGCATTGCCATACAGCGGGGCAATGCAGCCAGCAGCGTCTTGAGGACACTTCCGATTACCTTATTCCAGTTTTCTTGGTAGCGATATGTATTAGTTGATCTACCTCTAGATTCTTTGCAACCGCCTGACGATAGCCGTTTCAGGTGTATTTTGTACATTTTGTAAATATTTGTGCCTCTAAGTTGTTATTTTCATTAAAACTATTATCAGGGATTTACCTAAAGCACCCTGATGTCATTAAATCCACGAACCAGTTCTTATTGCGAAATTCATACCTCAACACAACTTTGGAAACTTTGAGCTGCGAAAGTTTATAACAAGATTATACTCTTACTAACTTTGACACGTGTTCCTGAACACCGACCTTTTCATAGAGGGAAAGAGGAAAGGGGGAGCACTGAAAGGGATCGAAGGATAATAAAATTACAAAGTTACTTAAGAACAGATTCAGAATCACAACACTTCAGCATTGCTTACTTTAAAACACACTTACGTAAGTAGTTAACGTTTCAAATAGTGACACCACTTTGGTGTTTTGGCAACTTGTCGTCGCCAGAACAAATTGCACTTCACTAACGCAGAGACGTTCTAAATCCAGCGTTGTTCACAAACCATAAGGTCCATGTTTCTGCAACGTTAAAACCAGCTAGGTTTGCGGTTGTCTTTCCACTGACTAGATTCACTAACCAAAAACGGTATCATGAAGAAAGTGACCACCAGTGATAAGACTATGACCTTGAAACGCTAGGCGACTATACACTTGTTTTCATGCGAGCCCGCCCCGCCAGCGGAGGAATCTGGAGGGGGTTCCGCTGATCTCCCTCCACTACTCCACTCTATAGAGTCTATCATCTCCATCAGCTCCTTAAAGACAGCTATAACCCTCCAGTTATACTTCGCCGAACACTCCACGTAGCCACACTTCCAGTGTTTTCTCACTAAGTTAACAATATTCCGTCTTTTCTCTCTAGAATCGCCGCAAGCACTTTCAGCTATAGCCAACTGCTGCAAACCGCTGGCTGCTGAAGGCGTGTTACTACATAGAAGGTCCTGTTTATTCCCAACAACCAGAACTGGCACGTTCCTCATATCCCTGCTCTCGACCATTTGGTCTCTCAAAGTCCTGATGTATTGGAAGGATTCTACGTTGGATAGATCGAACACTAGGATATAGGCAGTGGCATTCCGTAGGCCATAGAATCTGTAGTGAGCCCATTCGTAGTAGGAGTTGATAGGGAAGTAAGGTATAACTGGGACGTCGGTGATCTTGACTTCGTAGAGATGCTCGTTGATGATAACTGAAGGGTAGAAGGTATGTTTCTTGTCAGTGGGCAGGTATTCCTCTGAGAAGTCGCTCCACACGAATTGCTGGAACAAAATTGTTGATTAGGACAAAGTTTTATAACTACTGCGCATCGTTTTGACACAAGTTATTTCCATTGTATTAAGTTCCAAATAAAGATAATTTTAATTTAATTAAAAGTTATTTGCCAGGCAGACGTTTCCTCAAAACAATCACACTATGAGGTTTCCAACGTTTAAGGTTTCTTGCTTAATTAAATTAAGAGCAACTTTAAGGTTTTCCTAAAAAAAGTTATACACAAAACACAAAATATTCACAAATGGAACTGATCTGTCCAGAAACCATTTTTTATTAACTTAAGCACGATTTCAAGCGTAGAAAGGAAAGGAGAGGAAAAAGCCAATAGAATATCGAGTATATTATCGGGATGGCCTGGTGACGCTAACGGTTTGCCCACATTTATCCAACGGCACTACCGCGTGGCAAAAAATGTGCTTTCAAATATGGGCCTAAACTCGTTATCTTTGGATCCATTTTAGTGATAAAATGGCTTCCCACAAGCTAAAAACGAGTGGTCCGCGACCGCGAGCTGTCACCGAGCGCCTTTTTTTTTTTTTTTTGATAAATATTATTATAATATATTAAATAAATAATGCTGGACAATTCACACAGCATTATCTAGCCCCATGGTAAGCAGAGCTTGTGTTATGGGTACTAGATAACTGATATACATAATACTATATATTACATAGATAGATATTTTTTAATATACATAGAAAACGACCAGAACACCCGGAACAAATATCTGCAGATCGTACACACAATTGTTCCGAGGCGGGAATCGAACCCGCAACCTCATGCGTCGCAGGCGGACCTTCGCCCACCGCGCCACATCGGTCGTCAATATCGCGAACGTTTTCTTATGTTGACAAAATGTCAAGTCAAAGAAAAACATAGAAACATTTTATAAGTAGTGGGATTTCCGAAGGGGTAAAATATACCTATCTCGGCTGCTTTGATGGAAAACACCATCAAAATAAATAAACTTCAAAATATGGCAGTTTCTAAATCTACTCTCTTTTGTTTGTTCATAAAACGAGAGAAATAAGAACACCCTGAAAATGATAAAGGGGACTCGTTAGCAAAAAATATTTCGAGAATTTCAGGTACTTGGCAGAGTAACATTTTTGATAAATAGCCTGCCTCTCCGGCAATCCATCAAAAGCAACTGTCGCCGGAGTTTTTAGGTTTTTTCGGATAAAAACCACCTTGGTGTAGGAGTGTACATTGATAGATCTGTTGTTATTTTAGTGGCGAGTTGAATTTTTTTGCAAAGTTTTTTGTAGAATATCAATTTGCCTACAAGTTTCATTTAAGTACGTATCGACTCTCGGACTTTCGAGAGAATTTATATCTTGTGGTCTGATTGCTCGAACATTCATTTGGATTTTATTATAATCAAGATGAGACAGAGATGTTGATGATAGTTTGTTTGGTTTCATCATCACACAATAATGGTGGTACGAGGTTTTTGAATAAATAAATATTATTATTATTATGTCTCTCATTTACCATGATCTCGGGCCATAAAGTGATCCGGTCCTTTGGAAGGCTTGCGTGGGGCCGAAGCCAACAAGCACAGAGGCCCCACGCAAGTATTATTATTATTATTTTGGAAAAAAACAATTATTATAGTCGACTGCAGTAAATAAATAATGTTGGACAATTCACACAACATCATCTAGCCCTAAGCTAAGCAAACCTAGTTTTATAACGGTATAATAATGCCAAAGAGCCCTCTTTAATATGGATCTCAAAGTAGAAATGATGCTAGAGATTGACAAGAATTTCTCATCAAATCCTACTAATATTATAAACGCGAAAGTTTGTAAGTATGGATGGATGGATGTTTGTTACTCTTTCACGTAAAAACTACTGAATGGATTTTAATGAAACTTTACAATAATATAGCTTATACATCAGAATAACACATAGGCTACAATTTATAAAGATAATATTGTATATTATCCAAAATATCTATCACCACGCGGGTGAAACCGCGGGGCGCAGCTAGTCACTTTAATAAACCTTCAAGTACTTGACTAATATACACATAAGTAAATTCTTTACACAATTAAATGCGCCGCAAAATATAGTGATATTCCACAAGACTATCATATTTCTCATCATTAAAACCTCATTTTCATCTTCAGACGCGAATTTACATACTCAACATCAACATCAACTAATACGTTGTTTTACGTATATTATGTATCACACTAATGCTTTAAGAAAGTCTGTATGCGTGTGTGACTCATTCACGCCTAGACGAATGCATCTGGATGAAGTTTGGTACCAGGAAATCTTGGGCTTAAGAGGCCTCCGGAGGGACGTATTCTTCATACAAACGTAATACCAAAATGATTTCCAATTCAAGCATATTTCCACTATAATATTCTTTTGTTTGTATTTGAATAGTATTTAATTATCTACGTTCCGAAATAGTTTTTATTCGAAATACTTACCTAAAATGAAATGAAAGCCAATCTCATTTTGCACATTTTTATGCGAAAATGGACATGTTTTCTTGCTATTTGTTTCGTATTAAAAACATCAATATCTTACGTTTTATTTATTAAGGAACATAGCTTATATTGTCAAGTTACAGAATAACAATACTTTGTGAAGAATACAAAAAGATTTCAGTCATAATTTTTGGTATTACAGAACAAACCAAATTTTTAACGGCTAATATTGCTATCGCGCACGCATGGGGCGCGGCGCAAGGGTTAAACAGGGACAGCGATATTCGAAGCTATTTTTGCAAGCGAGGGTCGCTGGACCCTTAAGAAAGTCTGTATGCATGTGTGACTCATTCACGCCTAGACGAATGGATCTGGATGAAGTTTGGTACCAGGAAAGCTTGGGCTTAAGCCTCCTGGATTAACATATGTATTTTTGATCCCGGAAAAGTTGGATACCGTGGGATAATCAATAATGCTAATAATAATAATGCTAACCGTGGGATAACAATAATGCTGGACAATAATATAAAATAATAATAATAATTTAGTCTAGTTTGTAATTGAGACAATACCCTATCTTTGTATCTTTTTGAATTAAGTACATCACTGGCAAGAGCGGAGATCCCAAACACAAGCAAATGTTTGCTTTAATGGAGGCTCCCAAATCAATTTATGTTTGTAAAAAAGGTACTGCAATGCCTAATTGTTTTTTTTTAAACATAATTTTAATAATACACAGCGTTATCCCAAGCAGAGGAAGACCAGCGTTGGTAGCGTGCTTACAATTCAATTATTCTTATTCTCATGCAGAGTTTTATGTAAGATAAAATAAAGTAAATAAATATAATAAATAATGCTGGACAATTCACACAGCATTATCTAGCCCCATGGTAAGCAGAGCTTGTGTTATGGGTACTAGATGATATACATAATACAATACATTACATAGATAGACATTTTTTATTATATATAGAAAACGACCAGAACACCCGAAACAAATATCTGCAGATCGTACACACAATTGTTCCGAGGCGGGAATCGAACCTGCAACCTCCTGCATCGCAGGTGGACCTTTGCCCACCGCGCCACATCGGTCGTCAATAAGATACCTTACGTCGCACCTCAGAATCGCATTTGCGCTACGCGGGGCGCGGAAGTTTTCCGCGATAACAGGGTCGGGCTAGGTAAAGACCGATTTCTTTGAATTTTTGTATAGAAACCACCTGTAAGTTATATGTTTTCAGAATCGGGTTGAACTAACCTAACAAGCTTAAATATTTTTAACTTACGCAATCAGAACACATAATTAGTACCTCATTTACCATGATCTTGGGCCATAAAGTGACCCGGTCCTTTGGAAGGCTTGCGTGGGGCCGAAGCCAACAGCACAGAGGCCCTTTGAGAAGTTAATCTAAAGGCGATGGCTACACATAGCGGGTACCATCCTCGGGTGCACAATATGATACACCCAAAGATGGTATCCGCCAGGTGTAGAGACTATTGCATGAAAAATGAAATAAATAAAACCAGGCTATTGTGATACCAAGTATTATTATTATATCCCGTGATCACGACAGTGTGTAAACCTGTTGAAACGTCGGGAAAAATAGGTAAACAAACGCGATAAATACCTGTTGAAATAGTACTTCTAACAAGCTTAGAAGTTGCAGTTCAGACTTTGTAAATATTTCAAGAAACTTTATTTATAAAGTATTTCACTATCACTAATAGACACAAGATCACAGTAATAGAAACAAAATAGAACTAGTATCGAATTAGAATATACTTAGAAAAAATAAGAAAACTAGTATATAAACTAAATGGCTTTATTTTGTATCTAAGAGAACCTTTGTAAAGAAAAAAAAAAAATTGGAATTAAAAAAAATGGCTATGATTTAAAAATGAATAATCAATAATCATTTATTTCGTAACTTTCATGAAATACACGTCACATTAGTTTCGGCTACGTAGCCATTTTAAACTTACTAAGGTAAAGTCAACAAACAATCTATAATATAAAAATGAATCGCAAAATGTGTTGGTAAGCGCATAACTCAACAAAGCCTGGACCAATTTGGCCAAATCTTTTTTTAAAATGTTCGTTGAAGTTCAAGGATGGTTTTACGAGACATAGAATACTTTTTATCATTTAAACAATTTGACACATAGATTTTCACGGGGGCGAAGCCGCGGGGCGCAGCTAGTTTTCATAATATAAAAATGAATCGCAAAATGTGTTGGTAAGCGCATAACTCAACAAAGCCTGGACCAATTTGGCCAAATCTTTTTTTAAAATGTTCGTTGAAGTTCAAGGATGGTTTTACGAGACATAGAATACTTTTTATCATTTAAGCAATTTGACACATAGATTTTCACGGGGGCGAAGCCGCGGGGCGCAGCTAGTTTTCAATAAAATTATACATATTACAATAGAAATAAAAAAAAAAAATGAAAATACTGGAGTTGATATATGAGTTTATCGAATTAACTAGATATGTAATAAGAGATGATTGACGACCGATGTGGCGCATGTGGGTTCGATTCCCGCCTCGGAACAAATGTGTGTACGATCTGCAGATAATTGTTTCAGGTGTTCTGGTCGTTTTCTATGTATAATAAAATATATATATCTATGTAATGTATTGTATTATGTGTATCAGTTATCTAGTACCCATAACACAAGCTCTGCTTACCATGGGGCTAGATAATGCTGTGTGAATTGTCCAGCATTATTTATTATTTATTTATTTAAGGTACATTTAGTCACATTTATATTCGAGGAACTCCTCATAGCTGTAAAAGCTCATTGAGCCACTGCTTTAGTTTACTCTTAAAGGTTGTTAGGCGTTATTTGGCAAAATCTTTGGTTCCGGTGAGGCGGGCGAACTAGAGATTAATACAATACATATAGATAGAAAATGTAACAAAATATAATAAACGCACATAATACGCTTGTTACTTTATAACGCGGGTAATACCGCGGGGCGAAGCTAGTGAAATAATAGAGAACTAATTTCAAAATCTATTTACGTGTATAAACAAATATAAGAGCCACAATGTAGGCTTCGCGCTCGTATCTAGCTAATAAGCGTGTGGAACACAAACTAATGCTTTCAGCCTGTGTTTCAGGCGGTAGCATTGCAGGTAAAGGGAAAACAGCTGACAAACTACATATGTATATCAATCTCTCAATGTTCAAAACAAACGTTACACTTCTAATAAACTTGTAGTTTCATGTAAAGGGCATGGGTCAGAAGTTACAAAGAAAAATTACCTTGTGTCTTAACTTATTTTTTTTTATATCTTTATTTATGAATGGAGTTTTGTCAAAACGTGACTATGTCACTCCCATAAGAGATCAATTCTTTACATATTATAAACATGGAAAAATACATAAACTCAACAAAAAAAGAAATAACAATAACGTTTGCCACATGACATTGCATGGCTGCCTTAACTTAAAAGATGACAGTTCAAAAGTAACATTTTCAAAGTTTACGCTCAAAATGTCATATTATTATACATATTTAAGGGGCCTCCGGAGGGACGAATTCTTCATACAAACCCAAATTGATTTCCAATTCAAGCATATTTCCACAATAATATTGTATTATTTGTATTTGAATAGTATTTATCTAGGTTCCTAAATAGTTTTCTTTTTAAATACTTACCTAAAATTAAATGAAAGCCAATCGTATTTTGCACATTTTTATGCGAAAATGGACAAGTTTTCTTGCTATTTGTTTCGTATTAAAATTATCTTACGTAACATAGCTTATATTGTCTAGTTACAGAATAACAATACTTTGTGAAGAATTCAAAAAGTTTACAGTCATAATTTTTGGTATAGCGGAGCAAACCAAATTTTGAACGGCTAATATTGCTATCGCGCACGCATGGGGCGCGGCGCAAGGGTTAAACAGAGACAGCGATATTCGGAGCGATTTTTGCAAGCGAGGGTCGCCGGACCCTTAAGGCGCAGCGCATCACGATTACCATACAGCGGGGCAATGCAGCGAGCGTCTTAGGGACGCTTCCGACTAGCATTGATTATGGATCAGTTGAGCTGGTAGATTGTTTGCAACAGTTTGCTATTAGCTCAACGCTTCAATTGGAAATACCAGTTCAAATTTGTTTTTATTATTTGATTGTAACTTTTTTATCTAGCCGCACCCCGCAGCTTCGGCCGCTTGGATTCTTACATATTTATGAATATCAAAGCGATCAGACAGCGGAAGCGACTTCATTTTATAGGTCTACTAGTTTCTGCCGGCGGCTTCGCACGCGTTGTTTCTATGGAAACGTTTAAGATTATTTCTATCCTATGGGAACTTATTTATGGGATAATAAAGAGCCTATATTTTATTCTGCGCCCAGAACTACCTGTATGCAAAATTTCAGCCTGATCCGTTCAGTAGTTTTTGCGTGAAAGAGTAACAAACATCTATCCAATAGTAGGATGTAAAAAAGTGGTACAACTATATCTTGAAAGCTGTGACAAGATGTAGTTAATACCCCGTAGCGCGCTGAACCTTGGTAAAATATTGCGGGTAAAATAGATGTAGCGGCGTACCACAGGGAACGACCTGTGTTCTACAACATGGAGCTTGCTCTGGAATATAGTAGAAACAACAATAGATTTTGATTTTACGCATACAGGTAAGTTCTTAGGTGTTCTTAGTGTCACTTAGATAAAGTAAAGTAAAGTAAAAGTAAAAAATCATTAATTTCTTTAGGCTTACAAATAAGTCATATTTTATACATTAAATTATTATCAAATAAAATTATTACTTATATTAGATACTTTACAGACAGGCTTTTTATGCATTACATCATCATCAGCCTATAGCAGTCCACTGCTGGACATAGGCCTCCCCCAATGAGCGCCATAGCGCCCTGTCTTCAGCTTGCCGCATCCAGCATCTACCTGCAGTCTTTCGCAAGTCGTCATCCCACCTGGTCGGAGGGCAAGTACAATACAAGTTAACCTATATTAATTATTATCCTAGATCTTACATTTAAAAAACTCATTTATACTTGAGCATGATAAACACACACTTACCTAATGCATAAAATGTTTGAAAGAATAACAAAACAGATTCAAAAAGAATATACGAAATTCAGCGAACGAAACCATTCCCTTTGTACTTTTTCCCCTCAGCAATAGTCTAAATTCCAATTTACTCTGGAAAATGCAGTTGGCAGCTCATTTATTACTATTTCTACTGAAAACCACGCCTGTGGCACTCAAAATACCTACCTCTATAATATATTCATAGAATATTCAAAGCGAATTGCCTATACATCGGTATTCGATTGGATAGAAACAAAATCTACATATTTGTTCGCCGAAAAAAGACTTTCTGTTGAGGAAAAAGATTGTTACTAACCTACTATACTATAATTATTTTATTTATTTTAAGCCATTACTGTCCCACTGCTGGGCAAAGGCCTCCCTTTTCTCCTTCCACTCCTCGCAATCCAACGCTGCAACAGGCCATGATGGAAGATATACCTCGAGCTCGTCGCGCCATCTCATCCTGGGCCTTCCACGTCGCCTCCTAGCGTGGAATTATATATTAATTATATATTCCTATTAGCGTATACTATATAGATACCTAAATACATAGAGGGCTTAGAATGATAGGAGACACAAACGAGGTCTTGCCAAAAAATTGTGACAATTTAGTCTCAGTTATTCCGTGATCTGGCGCATGAAACTGTGCCGAAATATGGATAACTCAAAAATCAAATCATGGTAAATATCCCGTTTTAAATGACTTGGTAGTTTTAAAAGTTTTAACTTAGTCTCAGTTTCCTATTCTTAACGTGCACTTGTGTGTCAAAGCACTGAAGTTATTATGTCAAATAAGATAGATTCGTTTTTGGCTACAAAATCAAGAAAAAAGTTACTTCCTATCCTACTAATATTATAAACGTGAAAGTTTGTATGTATTGATGGATGTTTGTTACTCTTTCACGCAAAAACTACTGAACGGATCGGGCTGAAATTTTGCATACAGGTAGTTCTGGGCCCAGAATAAAATATAGGCTCCTTATTATCCCGTAAATCAGTCCAGTAGTATGGTAACGTTTAAGATTATTTCTATACTATATAGAAATGATATTAAACGTTTCCATAGAAACAACGCGTACGAAGCCGCGGGCAGAAACTAGTATTCTAATAATAATAAATAAATAAATAAATAATGCTGGACAATTTACACAGCATTATCTAGCCCCATGGTAAGCAGAGCTTGTGTTATGGGTAGTAGATAACTGAAATACATAACACTATATATTACATAGATAGATATTTTTTTATTATACATAGAAAACGACCAGAACACCCGGAACAAATATCTGCAGATCGTACACACAATTGTTCCGAGGCGGGAATCGAACCCGCAACCTCCTGCGTCGCAGGCGGACCTTCGCCCACCGTGCCACATCGGTCGTCTAAAATAATAATTAGTATTGTACAGTATGTCCGAAAGGACAAACTGTTAAACAATTTATAAGTAGTTTTCATGACCAACTATACCATAATTCCCCGTTGCTACGATAAATGCTACGGCGTAGCAAAAACTACACTCTACGGTGGCGTAGCAGCTCTATGCTACGCCACCTATCCTAGTAATCACTACATAGTATAAAACAAAGTCGCTTCCCACTGTCTTTCTGTCCCTATGTATGCTTAGATCTTTGTAACTACGCAACAGATAATGGTGTGGTTTTTTTAAATAGTAATTTTAAATAGTAGTAATATCTCTATCTATTTAACACTTTGAGTGCTGAAAACGCACGGTATGAGTTTTCTACAAGTGACTAATATGCGTAAACCCACACTAGCGCAGCGGCTGAGAAAATACAGATCTTTGTGACTCAGCAGAGCTGTAATATTTTTCGAACGAAACGCATGTGCGGCGCAACACAACCGCTGTGTAGAGCGGCAGCACGAATTTTTTAGGTAAAAAACAGACCGCAGTCGTCGAAAAAAAACCGCAGTCAAAGTGAATAAACATTTTGTATTTGTATTTGCCACATAAACCGCAGTCAAAGTGTTAATTATCTATTTTTTTTATTCAAGAGGCAGGTTTAAAATCCATTTGGCACATAGATTTTCACGCGGGCGAAGCCGCGGGGCGCAGCTAGTAATTATAATAAAGGCAAAGTTGTGAAGATGGAACGTTGAGAGATGTTTGGACAAGAAAATTACAAGGATGAAGGAAAACTAGTAGACTACTAAACAGGGGCCCAATTCTGATAACCAATCGCTTCAGTACGATAATAGTATCGTCACAGAATCGTCACGTAGAAATCCATATACGTATGAAAGAAAATAATTTAGTGCGTGCGATGCTATTTGTACAAAGAGATTGATAGAACGCTTTCAACCTTGACAACTTTTCGCGTGTCCTTCCATTTGTATAGTTTCTTCCATCTAAGGTTTTTCCAAAATATGTCATTCTGTGGATGTTATCAATATTTTTAAAAAATATTTTAAAATATTGAAGGACAATTCACACAGCATCATCTAGCCCCATGGTAAGCAGAGCTTGTGTTGTGCTAGATAACTGATATACATAATACAATACATTACATAGATATATATTTTTATTATATATATAAATCGACCAGAACACCCGGAACAAATATCTGCAGATCGTAAACACAATTGTTCCGAGGCGGGAATCGAAACCGCAACCTCCTGCGTCGCGGCGGACCTTCGCCCACCGCGCCACATCGGTAAATATTATTTTTGACGATCTCTGTGGTGCGGTGGGTGAAGGTTCGTCTGCGATGCAGGAGTTTGCGGGTTCGATTCCACCTTAGGGGAAATGTTTGTACGATCTGCAGATATTTCTCTCAGTTGGTTTGGTCATTTTATTTAAATATATGTATCTATGTATTGTATTGTATTGTATTATGTATATCAGTTAACCATAACGGTACCCATAACACAAGCTCTGCTTAGCTTGTGTTATGGGTTATGGGTTAGGGTTAGTAATGCTGTGTGAATTGTCCAGCATTATTTATTAATTTTATTTTATATAATGTAAATCTCTTATTGGCCGTAAGTTAGATTATTAAGGTTTAAATTATTTAGATTAAGGACTGTTGATTTTGTTGAAACAATAAAAATAAGGTTGCCTGGAAGAGATCGCTCTCAGCGATAAGGCCGCCCTTTATTCTAATTTTTTATCTCTGTATTATTTTCTGTTTTGTGTGTTGTAATAAAGTGTTATCTATCTATCTATCTAAAAATAAAATTTATTGCAACAAATGCTTTCGCTACATACGGTCCCATACCGATCTAGTACACGCGTAAGGTTATATATTTCTTAAGATTTTTATTTATTTATTATTATTTTATTTATTTCTACATTTTACACATGTAGAATACTTATTATCCTAGTAACATGCGTGAGAAGCCGCGGGCAATTGCTAGTATTATATTCCTCTTCGACAAAAAGCGAATTGAGAATACTATACTCCTACATGGTAATCTAATCTCATAGCTTATTCTTCAGGGACATTGTCGTAGGGTGAAACTTTTTCAATATTCTTTTCTTCTTTCACGTGAGTTCTGAAAGTTTGGCTACAACCTATGAAGGTAATCTTTTTAGGTATATAAAAGGTGAAATTGTTTTGCGAGTCTCTAAGGTCGTTGACCGGTATTTATTAATAATTTCACGCTTAAATCAATCCAGAATATGGTCTGATTCTTGAAAAAACGGGCATTTTTATCTTTACAAAGTATAAAATTCGTTGTTTTGTCGCTTCCGCTGTTTGTTCGCTTATATCTTTTAAACTACTCAACGGATTTTAATGCAGGTTTCAGCAATAGGTAGAGTGATTCAAAAGGAAGGTTTATCAAAAAATTATTATAATAAAATACGGCTCAGCAAATCTAAATAAAATTAGCAGCAATAGGTTAGATAATATCCCAGAGACGCATAACAGTTTAATATATTGTCGGAAAAGTGCTTGCAAAGTCGTGGACAGAAGATAGTGTAATAATTTAGTTATGTTAAAATAAATAATTAATTAAATAAATAATTTACTTGTGTTAAAAAAACTAAAAATCGACTTTGAGTCCCCTTAATTTTACACTGTTTTTTATTTTTACGGGACAGATACTAATCCCTCGGGAATATTAAGGGGCCACCTCGGGAATAGTGAATGAATCGTACCTATATACAATATTAAATCTAAATATTTTTAAATTTATTTCATTAATAATAAATCTTATAAAATATAGCGAAATAATTTTCAAAATCAATTCGCAAATAAAAAATATTGACTATTTAGTACATATTAACCCCAACTCTTCCCGTGGGTGTCGTAGAAGGCGACTAAGGGACATACACCGGGGGGCGGGCAGCAGCGTCCCTTGCAGCACACTCCCTATACTGCGATCCCCAACCCGCATGCCCAGCGTGGGGATTATGGGCATCAACCCCCCCATGAATAGACACGCCAAAAGAATGTGGCCCCCAGTTCCCGGCCGCCTCGCTATTCCTGGCCATGGTAGCGGCCACGGTAACGGCGGGGCAGGGGGTGCTAGGAATCTATGGAAAGAGCTATGCTCGGAGTTTCTCTGAAGGATAGGATTCGAAACGAATACATCCGACAGAGACCCAAGGTTATCGACATAGCTCAAAGAATTAGCAAGCTGAAGTGGCAGTGGGCCGGCCATATCTCGCGAAGAACCGACGGCCGATGGGGCAAACGTGTTCTTGAGTGGAGACCACGACTCGGTAAACGTAGTGTAGGACGCCCTCCGACCAGGTGGGATGACGACCTGCGAAAGACTGCAGGTAGATGCTGGATGCGGCAAGCTGGAGACAGGGCGCTATGGCGCTCATTGGGGGAGGCCTATGTCCAGCAGTGGACTGCTATAGGCTGATGATGATGAGTACATATTAACATATTACCTACTCCTTCTTAAAGTCGGTTAAAACACATGCCAGCTATAGCGGTGTCACCAACGCCTGCATTTATATGTCACTTGACTTATTACTTCAGAAACTGAGGTCGTTCATAAATAAGACGTAAAGCTCTCTAGGGACCTCCACAGTAAGTCTAAAATGAAAAGGTCTGGGAACTTGAAACCTAAACTGATCTTCATCATAACGAAGTTTTAGGATAAAGTGGCCCTTTGGGATATTTATGAAAAAGGGTTGGATGAAAGAGTGTTTTCATGTACATATTTTTTTCTTATCAAGTGGGTATGTCGCTCATAGTTCACAAGCCCTGGTTGGGTTATCAAGAGAAATTCGCGGTGGTATCCACGGTCAGTGGTGATTTCTCAAAATCCCTACCCACCCGGAATAATTCAACTAATATAATAAACGCGAAAGTTTGTGAGGATGTATGTTTGTTGCTCTTTCACGCAATAACTACTGAATGGATTTTGTTGAAACTACACAATAATGTAGCTTAAATCTGAATAACACATAGGCTACATTCATAAAGATATATCGCATACTATCCAAAATTATCTATCACAACACGGGTGAAATCGCGGGGCGCAGCTTCATAGTTATAATATTTTACGAATTATTTATAAGAAAAAGTTACTTATTTATAAGACAATCGGTTATTTCGAAACTTGATTAAACAAAAGTACGGATATCAAACAAAAGATTATCCGATAAACAACGGAAAAAAGTTATTTCGGGCCCAAACATTATTTATTACATCATGTAATTTAATAAAACATGCTAAAACAACTCAAAGACACAGTTTTAAATAAATAAATAAATAAAAATAAATAAATATCTATACTTATATAGCGTATTCTCTGATAATCTGAAACCCACAAAAGGTAGATATAGACCGATATCATATTTGTCGTTATAGGTAAAGGCGTTGTACAAACGATATGTATCATGAATCAAATCACACCCTTAAGCTGAGCGTCTACTGGATCAGAGCGTATGTGTCGTCGGTTTTTTTAATTTACTGTAAATGCTTGGCATCGGTATCGGCAGCAAATTCTTAGTGCCCTTGTGCTAAAACACGTTTTTCTCGCCGAGATAGATATGTAGATATATTTATTTATTTATTGTTACAAATTTGTTACAGTTTACTGTTGATAGATGTATCTAGACACTACTATACCTAAATCTATACTAATATTATAAAGAAGAAAGGTTTGATTTTTTGTTGTTTGTTTGTTTGTAATGTAAGCTACGAAACTACTGGACCGATTTGAAAAATTCTTTCACCGTTGGGAAGCTACACTATCCCCGGTGAACATAGGCTATATTATATTTTCAAAAAGTTAGGGATCCTTACGTAAACCGTTCGAATCCGGGAAGGTCTGCTAGTAATTTATATACTATCATCGGAACTTAGATGAGAACATCTACACGGTGAAAATCTACAAAGTGATAATTCTGTCGTATGAGTGAAACAACTCCCAGATCACCGAATTATCCGACCTGAAGTTGGGCGTTCGCATCATTTATTTGCAGACAAAGAGTTAACTTAAAATCATTATTTTGAAATGTCCCATGCGATGACTTGACAGTTATAGCTTTGGTGGGCAAAATTGTATGATAACTAGTTCTTTCTCTATTATTGTATGCTAGAATATAGTGAGACATGAGTGCTTTACTTAGAACTTAAGACCTTTATACCATGTTTGACGCAATATATTTAAATCTTTGAATCTTCTCGCGGCTTCACACGCTTTGTTTCTTTGGAAACGTTATTTCTGTCCCATGGGTACTGATTTATGGGATAAAAAGTAGCCTATATTTATTCCGAGCCTAGAACTACCTGTATGCAATTTCAGCCCGATCCATTCAGTAGTTTTGGCGTGAAGAAGTAACTGCCTGCGGCTTAGCACGCGTTGTTTGTATGGAAACGTTGAAGATTATTTATATCCTACGGGAACTGATTTATGGGATAATAAGCCTATGTTTTATTCTATTTTTTTTTTTGTTTTCTTCTATGTTTTATATAAATCAATGCATATTATCAATTATATACTTTAAGTCTTTTTAAGTCGTGTGCTGTATTTCTTTAATATAGTTAGATAATTAAGTTTTTTGCTCTATCAGAATAAATGTATTTTCATTTCATTTCATTCTGGGCCCAGAACTACCTGTATTGGAAGCTCGTTACGTTCAGTAGTTTTTGCGTGAAAGAATAACAAACATCCATACATACATACAAACTTTCACGCTTATAATATTACTAGGATGATTATCTAATCATCGAAACTTTCACATTTCCACATATTTTCGCTGATCCACACTTATAATACCAATTATAACATTTATTATAATAAAATGTTGATATGAATAATTTATTATGTATTGGTAAAATTACAAAAAAAAAATTATGAAATTATTTATAAGAAACTCCTGTATACTCCTGTGTGTGTATGATTTGTAATTCGTTGTGTATTTTTTTGTTACTTGTATTATTATGTTTGACATATAAGTATATTCTTATCAATAAATAACTGAACTGAACTGAATTTATAATATGAATATGTGATTACAGTGATATCAAATACAAAAACAGATCGGAAAATTACTTCGATTTTAGATCCGGTGGGTGGAGTGGACGCACTGCTTAATAATCATAGACGACCGATGTGGCGCGGTGGGCGAAGGTCCGCCTGCGACGCAGGAGGTTGCGGGTTCGATTCCCGCCTCGGAACAATTGTGTGTACGATCTGCAGATATTTGTTCCGGGTGTTCTGGTCGTTTTCTATGTATAATAAAAAATATCTATCTATGTAATATATTGTATTATGTATATCAGTTATCTAGTACCCATAACACAAGCTCTGCTTACCATGGGGCTAGATAATGCTGTGTGAATTGTCCAGCATTATTTATTTATTTATTTAATTACAAATAAAAATAACATTAAGTTAAATATTATCCAGGCCAAGGTAACGCCCTAACGAGAGATATTAGATATCATTAGCTATCTACTTAATCTTGCATGTTTTAATATTCATGAAGGAATATTTTAAGGGTGACATCGAACGGAGATGTGAAATTTAATCAGTAGATCAGATTTAATTTGTCATGGATCTACTTGGAATTAATATTGTCATTAGAAATAACTTTTATTACAATGACTTTTATGTTTATTGTTTATATCATCATCAGCCTATAGCAGTCCACTGCTGGACATAGGCCTCCCCCAATGAGCGCCATAGCGCCCTGTCTTCAGCTTGCCGCATCCAGCATCTACCTGCAGTCTTTCGCAGGTCGTCATCCCACCTGGTCTGAGGGCGTCCTACACTACGTTTACCGAGTCGTGGTCTCCACTCAAGAACACGTTTGCCCCAGCGGCCGTCGGTTCTTCGCGAAATATGGCCGGCCCACTGCCACTTCAGCTTGCTAATTCTTTGAGCTATGTCGATAACCTTGGTTCTCTGTCGGATGTATTTGTTACGAATCCTATCCTTCAGAGAAACTCCGAGCATAGCTCTTTCCATAGCTCGCTGAGCGACTTTGAACTGGTGGACCAGCCCTATCGTGAGTGTCCACGTCTCAGCTCCGTAGGTCATAACGGGTAAAACGCACTGGTTGAAAACTTTCGTTTTCAAGCATTGCGGTATGGATGACGAGAAGACTCGACGTAGTTTCCCAAATGCTGCCCAGCCTAGCTGGATCCTCCTTTTGGCCTCCTTCTCGAAACTGTTTTTACCCAACTGCAGAATCTGCCCAAGGTAAGTGTACTCGGAAACAGTTTCGAGAAGGTGACCATGTATATCATCATCAGCCTATAGCAGTCCACGGCTGGACATAGGCCTCCCCCAATGAGCGCCATAGCGCCCTGTCTTCAGCTTGCCGCATCCAGCATCTACCTGCAGTCTTTCGCAGGTCGTCATCCCACCTGGTCGGAGGGCGTCATACACTACGTTTACCGAGTCGTGGTCTCCACTCAAGAACACGTTTGTCCAGCGGCCGTCGGTTCTTCGCGAGATATGGCCGGCTCACATAATATGAATAATAAAACGGCAAAAATCCCCGACTGGATATCAACTGTCTGGCCTCAATAATTTGGGTTAACTTTCAACTCATTTAAATGTAACCTAGATAAATCTCGTTAATAATATTACATTTGGTTATCATAACTGTTTTAATAGGTCAGTAAGTTTCACTAAAATATAACTATTATTGAATTGATAGCGTAACAAGCTTCCTATTGAATCACACTAGGTAACATTCCAAAGATATGCAAACAATTTATTTTTTTATATGTTTTTTTGGGGGTTCCTTTATAAAATAGTTATCTACGAACGAAACCATCAGTGCAAGTCGAATTGACAGGATTTATAAGGATAAATAAATAAACATAAATGAACTTTTATTGTTCCAAAGAGTTGCTTATTTGTATTTGTATTTATTTATGTCAGATAATAAAATCCATAGTACCTAGTTACATTAATATAGTATATTGTCGCGCACATACTTAATGCAGAAATACTTATATGGTTTTCTCATGGTCGTTATTGTCAGAACTGGACCAAATAAGATCACACGGGAAACACTAGCTTTCAAATAAAAAAAGAATCATCAAAATCGGTTCACCCAGTTCTAAGTTCTGAGGTAACAAACATTTTTTTTAATACAGTCGAATTGTGAACCTCCTCCTTCTTCCTCGCTAAAATCGACTTGTAAACGATCATTTGCCGGCGATCGCCTGCCGCACGCAGGAGTGTTTCGCACATGAGTGACACGTTATGTTATGTAGTAGTCATACATAATAAAATGTAAAGAACCATTCACCTGTATAATGCTAGTCTTCCCGACATGCGGCGCGCCCAGCAGCACCACCTTCACGAGGTCCAGCGAATCGGGACTTGGTTCAACACTGGCCGCGCCGCCGCCGGTCAGCGCGCCGCCGCCGCGTTCCAAGTAATCCAGGTCCAGTTCTGAAATAAATGATAGCATTAATATCATAATCACACAGAGTGTGCATCAGGGCGAAGACGTCGAGGAAGGAGGAGACGCTGGCGAGACTATTTAAACTGATTACGGGTCTTCTGCAGTGCGTTAGTTTATGTATTAGTGAAATATTCCCATGACAGCCAGGGCAACAGCCAACATCCCAGAACTAGGGATGTCATATCCCAAAAATTGTTCACAAGCGCGTTGGAAGATATATTTAAGATACTGTTCAAGGACGCTCAGCTATGGAAAGAGCTCGGAGTTTGTCTGAAGGATAGGATTCGATACATCCAACAGAGACCCAAAGTAATCGCCATAGATCTAAGAATTAGCTAGCTGAAGTGGCAGTGGGCCGGTCATATCTCGCGAAGAACCGACAACCTCTGGTGTAAACGTATTCAGACCCACGATAAACGTAGCGTAGCTGAGATAGGGTGCCATGGCGCTCATTAGGGGAGGCCTATGTCTGAAACAAGCTGATGCTGCTGACTTTGGTCATCAGCATGGATAAATATTAATAAATGAACTTACTCGTTCAATTCTTAACTAAGAACATGTTTCGCAAACTTCATCTTTGAAAGTTCTCTCCGAGGATTAAGTTTTTGGTCATTATTGTTCATCACTGCAATAGTTTTCAAGAATGGAATTTCTAAAGATCGTAATGCCTGCAGGATAGGATCATTATACCCTGTGCTTTTTGATTTCAATGCAGTTTGTTGCTTTCGTATGTTCCTTTTACGTTTTTTTTAACGTGACTCAATCTTTGTTTGACCACAATCTCACCAGGTGATAAGTGGGGTCGAATATGTTTCACGACAAAGGTCTAGAAGACACCAATTCACGATATTCTTGAAGAGATCCGGATTGTAGTTAACTGGAGAAAACAGAAGCAAGCAGCAAGATCCAACCTTAGCGGTATACATGATTAAAGTTGCAATTCCAAGATGGACCGCAGGCCGCAACCTGCAGCTGCAGCCTGCAAGCGACACTACTTGATTCTATGCATCTCTATGAAATTGATTCCAAGCGCGGCGACACTGCGGCCTGCGGCCTCGGCGCGTAGCGACCGCCACCGCCGCCGTCTGCAGCACCAGTGGTGTCGCGACCGTGCTTGGAAATAGAAGCAACCGCGACCGCAGGCAAAACTGTGGTCAACGGTAGCCGTTAGCCGCAATATCGCCTGCGGTTGCAGTCATCCCATCTCGGACTTGTAAGTACGTTAAGGTGGAGGAACCGCTTAGAATTAGTGTGATAGTGTGATTTTAAACGATTTTAATGTGAAATGGACTAAAGCCTTGCTTGGATTAATCAATATCTTATAAAAAAGAAATAATAGTAAGCTATGTTTGCGTAAATATTAGATAGATAGACTTGTTTGGGAAAGCGTGGAAAGTATTTTTAAAAAACAATTAAAATTAAATTGAATTTGAATTTAATATTCTTAATGGTTTTTCAATGGTAGCTTAATTACGACTGAGGCTTTGAGTGTGGAGTTCTCGCATCACAGGACGTAGATAAGAATGTCCAGACGCTAAGTCAGCGAATAAACGTGAGAAAGGGCGTGTGGGCGTTAGATATTAAACAAGGAATATCCGATGTTATGTTACGCAGAATACAGACCTTGATGCCATAACTCCTCCCTCCTGTAGTTCGAGATTATCCTCGGGATTATCTCGAATTTCCCCCGTTTTACAAAATAGTTGCTTAACTCTATGTTTAAAAGCTAATAATAAAAGACAAAAAGTTAATACAACGCAAAACGTTAAATTTCCTACACTAATACTTTTATAATCTAGGGCACTATGATTAATTCCACTATCACTATTAATTTCACTTCCACTTTTCTGCAATAAGTAATTCAGGAACTGAATGTCGGCAAGATCGATTCCATTGAGATTGACGGGTTTCCTCTGGATATCCGATGAACTGGACAATATTTTAGGTAAGTTGACTACAGGAATCTTTGTAAAGATTATGTTTTTCCCATGAGTCAGATGTCTCTTTAGATTCAAATTCTTTATCTTAATTTGACAATCATCGTCTAATGTAAGGAGATACGTTCCACAGATGTTTTCTTGGGTTATCTCGTTCTCGCAATACTTGGTAAGTGACGTATCAGTTTTGGTGTAAATTATCCAACGATTAGGCTGTATGAGAAAAGCCTTAATTTCATTGATGGTTACAGGAACCTGGTGACAGCTCGAGATGTTGGTAGAAAATGTCATGAGCTCCGTGATACATGCGTCTTCAGCTAGTGGCGGTTCATCGCTCTCAAAGCACAGGAAACGAGCTTCTTCGATTTCTCGGCATGACTGGGAGAGCGGCTTCGCTTTCGACCCTTTCATAAGGATGTAAGGATATTTGGGTAGTATAAGGACTGTCTGGTGGGTTACTCTGTCGTCAATGGGCAAGGGAGTCAATTTAAAATAGTTAAAAACTTCATTTGTTATCAAAGGGATTTGCATAATTAATTTTATCTGATTTTGTTTGATATATGCTTTCATCTCTATACATTGCTCTAATTTGACAATATTTTCACGATTCACTGAATACACTAATTTATTCGTTTTTTCAATCTCTTTTAACAATGCAATAATTTCCTTAGTATCTAAAACAGATGGGTGTAACAATTTATTTCTTGCAAAAGTTATAGCCGTTTCAATTTCATTCAATCGCATGTAGAGAGTTTGGAAGTTATGCAGAAAGACGTTATATATATGAATAATTTTGTTACCAACTTGAGTTAATTTCGAATCATTTAAACCACGATTAAGATCTTGAATACTACTTTCAATTTGAATGAAATTGCTTTTGGTAGAGTTGGCTATTTTTGTGAATTTACCCACCATTTCGGCGACTATTGTCATTTTCTTATCAACCGCGTCTTGCTTCGATTTTACTTCATGAATTAACTTTTCATACAATACTGCGTCGTCATTATCCAGATTACCTGTTATCGTCTTGATAAAAGTACCAAGAGGATTTAAGAGACCGCGCTTAGATCTAACCGATGGAATCAATTGCTCATACTTTTCTAAAGTTATATTCATGTTAAAATCGGTTTCTAATTCAACTTCAGCGAAATCATAATCAAAAGATTTGTTAGAGTTTTGAATTTGGCTCTTAAGTCTTACATAACTATCAATATTTAATTCTAATTGCTCACGAATGTGTTTTAAATCTAAGATTTTTATGAGAGTCCACGTATCATGGCTAACAACAGCTTGACCTTCCTTTATAGGTAACATCCCCGGATTCTTGTCAATCGGCTGCAGATGAAGGGCCTGGTTGCGGATCACTAGGACCACCAGGAGGACCAACCTGTGGAGGACGTCTTATATCTTTAATGGGAACTTTAGTATTCCGATTATGAGTTACTATTGGTACAATATTTCGTTGAATGGCTCCGATGACTTGAGCTTTCTGATATCGAGGTTTATCTTTACTACGCCTAGTATTCACTCCTTTGATAAATACCGTATCACCAACATCTATGTCAAATTCCTTTTCTCCCCCACGTTTCTCTATTGACGCTGATTTTTTATCAATGATTTTATCTGTAAGATATTTATACAAGAACTTTGTTCGTTTAGAGTGTTCTTTAACCAATTGCTGTGTAAACTGTTTATTAAAATCTACATAAAATGTGCTGTTAGATTCGGTGTGACCAAAAACTACTTCAAACGGCGTAAGGCCGGTGGTAGTGTGGATAGAGTGGTTATACGACATTATAGCGTAAGCCATAACAGATGCAGCGTCAGTGATCTTTTGTTCGTATTTTGCTATACGGTAGATTTCTATAAGGGTTGAATGGAATCTCTCAACTATCCCCATAGAGTTGGGATTATGAGGAGTACCAATGTGTAGGTCGATCTTATAAAATGACATCATTTCCTTCATGAGCGTATTATTGAACTCGGTTCCTGGATCCGAGCTTATTCTACAAGGTGTTCCGTATAAAGAGAAGTATTTTATGAGTGCTCGTATCGCTTCAGGGGTGGATTTGGTGCTGATTTCAAACGCTTGACCAAGTTTGCTGAAGGCATCTACTATTGTCAGGTAATGTTTTCCTTCGATTGAAAATGTATCTATAAATAACTCCTGAAAGGGTTTAACTTGAGTCTGTGATAACTGTAATTCTGGTTTAAAGGGTTTTCGATCGTATTTCATTTTTTTACAAAGTTCGCATGCATTGATGATGCTGGCTACTGTGTGGTCCATGTTATTCCAGTAAAAGGTACGTCTTAGATGTACTAACGTCTCTTTTATTCCCCTATGACTATTTTTACCCTCGTGATATTTAAGCACAATATTTCGTTGTTCCTCTTCGTTATCTACATAAACTACTCTCTTTGTACACTCATAAAATTTAACCGTGCCCTTTTGAAAGAGCGACAGGGTGACTTCCGAAAACTGTTTGCGGTGTAATGCGTCTTCAAAATAAAAAAAAATATTTTATTTTGGGTCGAATATAGCTTTTCAGAAATCTTTTAATCAATTCCGAGTTATTTGTTGGTAAGTGAACTTCTAACACCTTTTGTTTTGGCCTAGATAAGTCTTTGACCGACAACTCATCTCTGTTCCAGGTATGAACCAGAATCTGATTCGGTTTCGTGTCAATGGCCTCTTGGAGGATAAGGATACCATCCGTGTCTAAATCGTGCGCCGAATGTATGGTGCATATGCTTTCTGCACGGCCTTCAGAGGCAGTGATGGTGCTACTACCTAAAGATGGAATCGAATATGGAGACCGCCTACCGCCGGCTATTATTGACTTATTGCTCTTCTCTGATCCAGACGATATTGTTATAGGGGATGGTGTTCTTTGACGAGGGGTAGAGCCTCGAGAGTCTTTATTTTGTTTTTTACCCAACCGAGCAATTTCCTGGGTTAAATCATCTATATGCCGCTGGAGTTTTTGTTCCTTACTATCTAAATTTACCTTCATAGAAACATCATCATTTTCTCCTAGAACATTAAGCCTAATTCGAGATAAAGCGTCTGCATTTAAATTTAGTCTGCCTGCTTTATGTTGAATATCATAATCAAATTCCGATAATCTTAATTTCCATCTTGTTAATTTACTGTTTGGTTCTTTTAATGATTTAAGCCAGGTCAAGGGTCTATGGTCGGTGAAAATCATAAATTTTCGCCCATATAAATAAGGACGAAAATGTTTCACAGCCCATACTATAGCAAGTAGTTCCTTTTCGATGGTGCTGTACCTTGTTTCAGCGTCATTCAAAGTCCTACTCGCGTAAGCTATTGGCTTATCATTTCCTTTTGGTCCTTGTGACAGGACAGCTCCTACTGCAAAGTTGGATGCATCCGTCGTAAGGACGAATGGTTTAGAAAAGTCGGGAAATTGTAAGAGCGGCGCGTTTGTTAAAAGCTCTTTACACTTTTCAAATGCATCGATGTATTCCCTTTTTGTGTAATCAATTTTATTCCTTTTTTTTAAACAAAACGTAAGTGGCTGTGTCAATTAAGCAAAATCTTTTATGAATTTACGATAATATCCTACTAGACCGAGAAAGCTTTTGATTTCTGTCGTTGTTTTTGGTAAGGGAAATTTCATGACTGCTTTAATTTTGTCGTCATTAGGTAAAAGGCCGTCTTTGGTGATGATGAGACCTAAATAAAGGACCTCTTTCCTAAGGAATTCACATTTGTCGAGGGTTACTTTCAAATTAGTTTCCCTGAGTCGTTCGAATATTTTTCGAAGCTTGTCTACATGTTCTTGGAGGCTAGATGAATATACTATGATATCATCGAGATATACTAAGCAGTGGATACCTTGAAGACCTCGCAATATATTATCCATAGCTCGTTGAAACGTCGCTGGGGCTGTTTTTAAGCCAAACGGAAGCCTTTTAAATTCGTAGTGGCCTGTTTGGGTTGAAAAAGCTGTCTTTGATCTATCCGCCTCATTGACTTCTATTTGATGATACCCACTAGCAAGGTCTAAGGTGCTAAAGTATTGGGCTTTACCTATCATATCTAGAAGGTCCGTGATGTTGGGTAGCGGATACTTATCATCGACTGTGATTTCATTTAAACGACGATAATCGATCACCATTCTATATTTTCTTTCCCCGGATGCGTCAATTTTTTTTGGAACTAGATGAACTGGGGCACTCCATGGAGAGTGTGAATCTACAATTACGTTATCTGCCAAAAGTTTATCTACCTGTTTATGAATTTCATGATTAAGAATAGGTGGGTGTCGATAGGGTCGAATATAAATCGGGTCTTCGTTGGTTGTCCTGATGTTATGTTTCACTTGGTTTGTGAAGGACAAAGGTATTTTATCGCTATAAAATATGTCGCGGTATTCGTTACACAATTTATAGATATTTTCGCATTCTTCCTTATTCATGTGGTCTAACCGTAACCTTCCTAAGTTCTCTTTCAAAATATCATCAATCATGCATTCATCTTTCGTAAAATTTATCTCGCATTCCTGATTTTCAAATACCGTGACTTTAAAAGGTTCCTTGAACTGAATTTTATAAGGGATTTCTGTAACATTTTGAATGATTGTTTCAGCAAAATAGTTCTCACATCTAACTAGAGCGCTAGGCATGCGAACGCCTTCCTGAAGCTGAAGGAACTCCAAGATAGCATCACCAGTTTTCAGGGTCGTGGGAATTTTAACCCTAGCCTCAGTTCGTGGCGGTACATCAATCTCATAAGGTGGATTATAGACTATTGGAATTGCCGCATTGTGTGTTACTAACATTTGATTGCACATATCGATGTTAGCTCCTAACTTTTTCAGGAGGTCAGATCCTATCAAGCCGTCATATCGTCCGTCAACATCATAAACGTAGAATTTATGAGGAAGCGTACTCCTAAAGGTCTTCAGTAGTGGTATGTATATGATCTCATTGTGCATACTTTGAGCATGGGTGCTTACCACTGTAAACGGTTCGTAGTATCTAAATTCGTTGAAAAATTCATGAGCTTTAGCAGGGCTTACAAAAGACCTACTACTTCCGGTATCAATCAAAAACTTTGCGCCTATTTCCGGGATGTCAATGTGAGGCAATTTCATTATACTGTTGCAATAGTTTAAGTTTATCACCTGACCGTATCCTTCGAGGCAGTTTCCTGAAAATTTTCAGGTTTCTGCGTGTCCAAACAGATATTGTCCGTATTTACTGTATCCGTGTTGACATATTCCGGATTCAATGAATTGTTTCCTTCTAACTCAATGTAATTGCAATCACCTACAGGATACTCTGCATAGGCATACATATCATCCATACTCATATCATAACCACTATCAAATCCATTGCCATCCATAAAATACAGATCGTTCGCAATCATATTTTGTCTTATCGGAGCAGTGCGCATTGATACGTCTGTATCTTGAAGCCTAGGAGCTTGAACCTGTTGTGGGGACGCACCAAATTTATTTTGGTTTTGTGGAGGGATCCCGAATTTGTAAGCTCCGTATTGGAACGGTACACGTTGTGGGACCGCTTGAAAGCCTGAGCCAAAATTACGTTGCGGTACGTTCTGAGGCATGCCGAACCGGAAGCCTTGAGGAGGCGGTGCAAAACGCATTTGTGGAACAAAGCTTGGTCTGAACCCACCTTGATTTTGAGGAACGCCGAATCTAAAGTTGTTTTGAGGTGTGCCAAATCTGAAATTATTCTGTGGAATGCCGAATTTAAAACATTGACCTTGAACCGCCGGGGTTGGCTGAGCAAGCAGAGGTTTTGGTGTGTTTTGTGAATTTTGTGCGCTTGGTAACTGCGCCGCTGTTTGTTTTAGTAATTTAGTTTTCGCACCATACTGAAATTTGAAATTTACCTCTTCCGTTACAATACTCAAGGCGTTCTCTAAATTAGAACAACCTTTCAACCTCACAATACGAATCATGTCTTCCGGTAAGTTAAACAAAAACGTGTTTAGAGCCATATTATTATATACAATCATTTTTGCAGCTTTGATTCCTTCATCGGCTAGTCTATTTACCTTTGCAAATAAACAACTTCGCACGTTCTGGATTCTGTGACTGAATTGTATGTATGTTTCCCCTTGTTTCATTTTTAACTGCTCAAGTTCAATCGCTATGCACTCTTCAGATCTAGGATCACCGAAATGTTGGGTAAGTAGCTCCTTCAGTGCATCATACGATGCGATATTTGGATGGTCGCTAAGTAGAGTCGCAGCTCTACCAGTAAGTCTACTCGATACTGCATGGAACAAGTACAACTCTTGTTCTGCGTTTCCCGCAATAGAGGCGCCCCTGATGACATAATCACATTTCGAAAGGAAAAGATTTAAGTGATTTTCCTCCCCGTCATACCTAGGAATAAGGGACAAAGTGTCCTTAGGTATAGCCTTAACAGTAGACATTTTTCTTATACTAATTAACTCTATTTTATTGAGTACTATACTAAGCTATAATCGAACGAATTTAATTTAAAATACACTGATTTACCAATTTTTGTGTAAACCAATAAGCCTATTTTAGGGCTAACTAAAGTACTTAAATCTATTCAAATTAACTGCAAGAATGAGGGAATGCCGATTTCTTGTGCAAACCAGTTTACCTATTTAAGTGCAAACAAAATCAGATAAACGCAATTAATAAGCCCGACGATTTGAGTTCGGGGAAAAGGGTGGAAAAGACACAGGAATATAACACAGGAGTGAAAAGGTTTACTCACAAGCTGCTCGATCCCATGTCTTCCGTGAGCCGAATTAGAGCCACAATCACACGCGATCACCGGGAGTCAAATTTATTTGGTTCTTGGTTTCCACGTCCGCGTAGAGACGGTTCCGGAACTTCGCGTTATCACTAGACCGATTTTGGGGTTTTCGCGATTGCGGATTCACGGGAAATGCGTGGAAAATCCGATAGGCTGCGCCAGACTTGTTTGGGAAAGCGTGGAAAGTATTTTTAAAAAACAATTAAAATTAAATTGAATTTGAATTTAATATTCTTAATGGTTTTTCAATGGTAGCTTAATTACGACTGAGGCTTTGAGTGTGGAGTTCTCGCATCACAGGACGTAGATAAGAATGTCCAGACGCTAAGTCAGCGAATAAACGTGAGAAAGGGCGTGTGGGCGTTAGATATTAAACAAGGAATATCCGATGTTATGTTACGCAGAATACAGACCTTGATGCCATAACTAGATAGATCATTTATTAACTACAAGTATATGTTACATGACTTAGTTAACAGTGCATTACATCCTGTTTATCTAAGCTCTTGGTTCTTACTTAACTTACTTACATTATTTTTATCTACTCATCATCATCATCATCAGCCTATAGCAGTCCACTGCTGGACATAAAATATAATACAATAACTCTTTATTGCACACCAAATACATAAAAGATACACATACATAGGCCTCCCCCGGTGAGCGCCATAGCGCCCTGTCTTCAGTTTGCCGCATTCAGCATCTACCTGCAGTCTTTCGCAGGTCGTCATCACTCCTAGTCGGAGGGCGTCCTACACTACGTTTACCGAGTCGTGGTCTCCACTCGAGAACACGTTTGCCCCAGCGGCCGTCGGTTCTTCGCGAGATATGGCCGGCCCACCACCACTTCAGCTTGCTAATTCTTAGAGCTATGTCGATGACTTTGGTTCTCTGTCGGATGTATTCGCTACTGTTGCCGATTAATACTTAAACTTTGGATTTAAAAGCGAGATAACATAAAAACCTATTAACTACTCCAAAAACAGCTGCAATCATAACATAAAACGAGTGGAATATGAAAACTAATTAACTTTGCAAAGCTTGCAATTTCGTGGTCGGAAAATTTGGATTACCGCAAAACGAATTTTAAAGAAGAAATTGCTTGCGCTTCTCTACAATTTAACAATTACAATTTAACGTCGAATTCGTTGCCCGCTTTGCAGTTGTTAATTTAATGTGTTACCTACACGTCTTGTAAAAATAAATCTAGGTCAAATTAGATGTATGGTGTATTTATCATTACATATCATATTTCGTATTTACCTACTTATTAGCGACCCGCCTCGGCTTCGAACGAGAGAAAATACATGTATACGTACATAAACCTTCCTCTTGAATCACTCTATCTAGTAAAAAAACATATTTTTGCTGCTCATTGACTGCACTTTGCGGCGGACAGAAACTGATGTTAAATAAATAAATAATGCTGGGTAATCTACACAGCATCATCTAGGCCCAGGCTGCATTTACTTATGTCCAGCTTATTTATTTATTATAGTTTTCATTTCATTTATTGCAATAAATATGGTCTAAGCATTAGAATAGGTAGTGTCATATATGTACTACACCAAAACACATTGGCATGCAAACATTTCTAAATGTAGGTTTCTATACAATGTAATTTTTAAATGATTTTAATTAATTAGTTATAAAATATGAACATGTTAATAATGTACTACTTGGTTTTCAAATTTAGGTCCATGAGTTCTTTGACACTATCGAAAGCTTTTCCAATAAGCGATAATTTTAACTTTTTTTATAAATATTGTAGTAATATTAGTTCTGTGAATCCCAAAATACCAACATACTACTATCTTTAATTTGATTTCAAATTAGTAACAAAAGCACATTTCTCGTCCCAAACTAAAATTACAAAAGTTTGGAAAGGTATGTTAGAGGATGTTTGGACGAAATTGTTTGAAACTATTTTAATGAGACGTCAACGAAATGTATCCCGTAGAGTTACAGTTAGTTAATAATCTTTTGTATAGTATATTATTGTTACGATACGTAGTGTAGGACGCCCTCCGACCAGGTGGGATGACGACCTGCGAAAGACTGCAGGTAGATGCTGGATGCGGCAAGCTGAAGACAGGGCGCTATGGCGCTCATAGGGGGCCTATGTCGAGCAGTGGACTGCTGTAGATGATGATGTATTATGTGTATTAGTATTCATAATTTTTATATAAGTTGTAAAGCAACGAGATCCTTTATTTGCTTACAATCATTTCTGTCGGTTGCCTTGAAGAAATAGCTTTTAGCGATAAGGATGCCAATTACATTGCCGTTCTCTATAATAATTTTAATTAAGTACAATCTCTTATAAGGTGATGAATAAAATAATTATCTATCTATCTAAAAACCTCCTTTAACGTTTCCATAGAAACAACGCGTGCGAAGCCGCTGACCGAAAATAGTATTTGTATTAAAAAAAATTAAGTTAGAAATGATTGATTGAAGAAGTGAAAAGGTTTAAAGCTTCAAATTAATAACTTTATATTTGGTCTCCTAACTAAGACAAACTAGTAGATATCTTAGGGAGTTACTTTGGTTCTTTACATAAAACATATCAAGCTAACGATATTTCTTTTTATTATATTAATGCTGGACAATTCACACAGCATTATCTAGCCCCATGGTAAGCAGAGCTTGTGTTATGGGTACTAGATAACTGATATACATAATACAATACATTAAATAGATAGATATTTTTTAGTATACATAGAAAACGACCAGAACACCCGGAACAAATATCTGCAGATCGTACTCACAATTGTTCCGAGGCGGGAATCGAACCCGCAACCTCCTGCGTCGCAGGCAGACCTTCGCCCACCGCGCCACATCGGTCGTCGTTTTTTATAACAGTATAGTGTGAAAATATGTTACGTGTCTCCTGAGGACACCAGTCGCATAGTTTTATTATATGTAGTAAAAAAATCTATCTAAGAAGTCTACGACTGTGATTTTTATAGAGGAACGTAGGCTCCAAGGACCTTTTTTAAAAGATATATATTCTCTATACATTTTTAACTTTTAACTTGAATTTTATAAACTCCGTCGTAACTTAAAAAAATATGTCTAATGGTAATGAGACATATTTTTTAAGTTAATGGTGAGTATTACGAAATATTGCACCTACGAAAGACAGCAGGGAGATGCTGGATGCGTCAAGTTGAAGACAGAGCGCACTATGACGGTCATCAGGGATGGCCTAGTCCAGCAGTGAACTTACATAGGCTATGATGATGATGATGACGAAATATAGAAATGCTAACAGCTGACTCAGTAGAAACGTTTGTTATACAGCTATTAGCAATGCTCCCAAAATTTTTTTTAATAAGTGTCGACGTTATAGTCTTGTTAAGCTTATAGCGATCAAAATTGTTCTTACCCAAAATTTTGTTATGCTTCGTGCAGTTTCCCTTATTTTTGTCATCTTCCTTGTCCTGTTTATGTTCTAATCTGTTCATCTCAGCACACAGCATTCATCGCTATATTTGCACATTATACGATCACTTCAATCTATACCATCACAATCATCAAGAACTCGATAAAAAGTCATAGGTAATGATATATTTTTATAACATGTTCACAGAATTATAGTGTTATTGTTTATGTGGTTTATATTTATCACTTTCATTCACTCAATAACAAGAAGGTAGTCTATTTATTATCGAAACCCAAAGGCTTAGAACGTTTCAAATACTGCAAGGTCTAGTCAAATAATTCCTCCAAAAATTCCCTAAAACCAGCAGACTTCAAAATTCTGTTATATTTCCACTGCACTCGAAACCCGTTTCCGTTTGAGTTCATTAAAACTAGTATCCAATTCGAACTCCGACCACACTCAGCTCAAATTCGCTGATACATCGAAAATTCTCGATCGCGAAATTTGGCGGCAAATTTTCGCAGGGGTGCGTGCATCCCCCACCGAGATTCGTGATCAACTGACGGGGCTAGAGGATTACTATGTCATTTTCTCTGTAATCCGTGTAAGGTTACGACATTTCATATTTCCGCGACGTCTTTGCACCAATTAGATACGGTAGGGAGACTTCCGGTTTGCTATAATGGCAAAATCAAAGTTATAGAATAAATTCATTAACTTTTCAGGACTTATTTGGGAGAATCGATGTTTGTGATAGGTTATTAGGCAGATGAAAAATGTATCATTGTTTTGAATACATTTTGGTGAGGAGCTCTATCATAATAATTTGACGACCGATGTGGCGCGGTGGGTGAAGGTCCGTCTGCGACGCAGGAGGTTACGGGTTCGATTCCTGCCTCGGAACAATTAAATAAATAAAATAAATAAATAAATAAATAATGCTGGACAATTGTGTGTACTATCTGCAGATATTTGTTCCGGGTGTTCTGGTCGTTTTCTATGTATAATAAAAAATATCTATCTATGTTATACATTGTATTATGTATATCAGTTATCTAGTACCCATAACACAAGCTCTGCTTACCATGGGGCTAGATAATGCTGTGTGAATTGTCCAGCTGTTGTGTTGTTGTTGTTTATTATTTATTTTATTATAATCGGTTTAGCACCCTTTTGTTTTCGCGTTAAATAACGCGAACATTATACAACATACATTTGAATTAATGAACCTGATTAAAGTAATTATGAATATATATCTTGTTTTTTTGTTTGTTTCCGTGCTCATTGCCCTACCATAATAGGTTATCTACCCTTTTGTATTAGTAATTGTTGTACCCTTTTGTTTTAGCACAAATTACTACGAACTGTCTCACATTTGAATTAATGAACTTAAACGAATACATCCGACAGAGAACCAAGGTTATCGACATAGCTCAAAGAATTAGCAAGCTGAAGTGGCAGTGGGCCGGCCATTCTCGCGAAGAACCGACGGCCGATGGGGCAAACGTGTTCTTGAGTGGAGACCGCGACTCGGTAAACGTAGTGTAGGACGCCCTCCGACCAGGTGGGATGACGACCTGCGAAAGACTGCAGGTAGATGCTGGATGCGGCAGGCTGAAGACAGGGCGCTATGGCGCTCATTGGGGGAGGCCTATGTCCAGCAGTGGACTGCTATAGGCTGATGATGATGATGATGATTGTCTTAATGATGAAAATGTATCATTGTTTTGAATACCTACATTTTGGTCATGAGCTCTACCATGATAGGTTTTCTACCCTTTTGTATTAGTAATTGTTGACCCTTTTGTTTTAGCGCAAAATAACGCGTACCGTCGGACAATTGAATTAATGAACATTATTTATGTAACCGTCTC
Organism: Eupithecia abbreviata; assembly: GCA_943735965.1. NCBI lineage: Eukaryota > Metazoa > Arthropoda > Insecta > Lepidoptera > Geometridae > Eupithecia > Eupithecia abbreviata. The sequence continues at coordinate 3,015,738 of OX030995.1, forward strand.
GAAACTTGGTCTTTTATGTGTAAATTATATCAAAAAAGGTGTAAGTAAGGGTGATTTAAATTGTATTTTTACTGCATAAGCCTTGGGTAGAGTTTTAGTCGGCTTTTTAGCTAAGTACCTACATATTATGTAGGTACTTAGCTAAAACGCCGACTAAAACTCATACATATTATGTATTACCGACTTTCTTGCTATTGCGTAACAACTTTATTTAATTCAATCAGAAGGTTATTAACACTTTGACTGCGATTTTTTTTCGACGACTGCGATCTTTTTTTTACCCTAAAAAATTAGTGCTGCCGCTCTACACAGCGGTTGTGTTGCGCCGCACATGCGTTTCTTTCGAAAAATATTACGGCTGTGCTGAGTCACACAGATCTGTATTTTCTCAGCCGCCGCGCTAGTGTGGATTTACGCATATTAGTCACTTGTAGAAAACACATACCGTGTGATTTCAGCAATCAAAGTGTTAACTAGCAAATAGGTAATGTTGATTTAGTTTCAATATCAGTAACATAATCATATATGTGAAAATTAACTAATAAGGCTAATTTGAGTTATTGTAAGTATTATAAAATTGTGTTGTTATTTCTTTATTCTGTACTGTCTTATTGAAAATGTGTTTTTGAACTAGAAAAAAAGATCAAAAAAAAGAAAGAGAAAAAGAGTTCCAGATCTTTTTGTGTGCAAAATTCACTATAATTAATATTAATATTTTATGATATATATGTAGTATATTTCTATGTAAGTACTATAAGTATTTTATTTATAATATCCCATAACTTACAAGCACACAGATCCCCTGGTACTGTCCACAATCCTATCCATCCATGGTTGTCTGGTAGAGATCGCTCTTGAGCGATAAGACCGCCAATTGTACTTAATTTTTAAGTTATTACTGTACATAGTTTATAGTTCAAGTGCAATAAAGAATTTTCTATCTATCTATCTATCTATCTATAATTCAATATACATATTCCCGCCTCGGAACAATTGTGTGTACGATCTGCAGATATTTGTTCCGGGTGTTCTGGTTGTTTTCTATGTATAAAAAAAAAATCTATCTATGTATTAATATATTGTATTATGTATATCAGTTATCTAGTACCCATAACACAAGCTCTGCTTACCATGGGGCTAGATAATGCTGTGTGAATTGTCCAGCATTATTTATTTATTTAAAATTTCATCCCAATCGATGGAGTATTTGGTGTTATCTTCTACCCAACAACGACACAAACTTCGACTCTTTAAAATATAAGTAGTATAGTTTTTGTACCTAATTAAAATGACCCTTTGACCACAAGGTCAAAATCAATTAACAGAAATGTATCGATAGCAAGCATTGATAAAATTTTATTATAAAGCTACAGATTTTTTAATTAATTCATCATTAATATTAAATTGGTCACCATGGTGGTTGCTAAAGCATTGTTTTTGTTTTGTTTTGTCGGGATTTGTTACTGTGGTAAGTAAAATTATAAGTATTTTATTTTATTTCATAATATATGTATAACCTGCAAGCACACAGATCCCCTGGTACTGTCCACGATCCTATCCATTCATAGTTGTCTGGTAGAGATCGCTCTTGAGCGATAAGACCGCCAATTGTATCTAGTTTTTTTTAAGTTTTTATTTTACACTGTCATTTTATACTTAGTGTGCAATAAAGAATTATCTATCTATCCAAAATCCTTATTGAAAATTAAACACTATTTGAAAGCAAGACATGTATATGGACAGATTAATATCTTTTATAATGATTTTATACATGAAAATTAATCCCTATTTCTTCTGGTCACGCTATAACTTGAGAACAGCTTTACCGTTTTCATTCATCTCAAATAAATGCTTTCTAATATTTCGTAGAAGATTATTACAATAAAATAAAATTAGAAATTTGCCTTTTTTAATATTTTTTCAAATTTCCACAGATAAATATTGTAATAGTTGTACAATTAATCTGCCAATATAAAAAATAAAAGAATATAATGTAACATAACAGAAATCTAGTACACATTCCCACCTTGAGACAAATGTTTATACGGTCTGCATAGGTATATTTGTTTCTGGTGTTCTGGGCTTAAATGCCCAGAACACCAGAAACAAATATACCTTAACTTTATTCTCATACAAGCACAAGGTTCGAATCGAAATATCTACGAAATTCCAATTCCTACGAAACAATTAATCCACGTTTTAAAACATTTTCTATGTATTTGTAAAAGAACTATGTAATGTATTTTTTTAAATACCTATATTAGTCATCTAGTACCCATAACACAAGCTCTGCTAGCTTGAGGCTAGAAGCATTATTATTATTCATTTAGCTTGGGGCCTAGATGTGTGCTGTCTGAATATTCCATCATTTTTTTTAATCCCAGATGAACCCGGCAATGTTGGCATCATCGGAGGCCACCAGATCACCATAGATCAGGTTCCATTCATGGCCTCCCTGCGGATCAACAGCACCAGTGGCATGACGCACTATTGTGGAGGCTCCATCATCAATGAGCGGTTCATATTGACAGCAGCCCATTGCATTAAGCTGTAAGTACTAATATCTCGCGAAGAACCGACGGCCGTTGGGGAAAACGTGTTCTTGAGTGGAGACCACGACTCGGTAAACGTAGTGTAGGACACCCTCCGGCCAGGTGGGATGACGACCTGCGAAAGACTGCAGGTAGATGCTGGATGCGGCTAGCTGAAGACAGGGCGCTATGGCACACATTGGGGGAGTCCTATGTCCTCAGTGGAATGCTATATGCCCCACGCTTTTTTATATTAAAATAATTTCTTTTATTTATCACTCTTATCCATAATTTGAATTATTTTAAAAAATATTTTCTACTTTTTAGTTCGGTTTATTTATAAAAGCATGGTTTATTAGTTTTTTAAACAATTATTTATTTATTTTCCCCTATGTTTCTATCACGTTATAGCGATCGTGATCACAAGGCGACTGGATGTAGATAGGTACTTGGAACTACAGCCTCTTCAATATGTTAACAAATAGCCAATCTTTTTACAAAAGAAGTTTCAGTGCAAATTATTCCTTTGGGCATAATTTACTTTGGAAGTACCCAAGCTCAAATCCAGTAGTGCAATCAGAGATCCTACGGCTTGGCAACGCCGGTGCCTACGGCTTGACATAACCGCGTAAACTACATTTTCACCAGAACGTAGATCTTGAGCTTGATGCCCTAGATTCAAGTAATAGGATTTGTTAACACCGCTATGATAATCTCAACGAATCTATATTAATGTTATAAAGAGGGAAGGTTTGATTTTTTGTTTGTTTGTATTGAATAGGCTCCGAAACTACTGCACCGATTTGACCCCGTTGGGTAGCTACACTATCCCCGGTGAACATAGGCTATATTATATTTTCAAAAAAGATAGGGATCCTTACAATAATCTAACCCAAGGTGTAAATATATAACCTCATAAAGTGAAATTTGAGTTTAACACGGGTGAAACCGCGGGGAACAGCTAGTCTCAAATATAAGCATTGTCATACATTGGCAGCCCTACATATTGATATAGGGGTGAACTCAAACCAGACAAGCTCTTGTACATATAACGACTATTGTAGCGCCACATTTGCAACGCGACATATTTATAAAAAATCGTTTTTCAAAATGGACGAGAGACGTATTGTACGACGCTGACAAAATCACAAATTGATTCGAACTTATTTATTTTAAACTTTATTGTACAAAGGGTGGGCTTAATGCCGAGGCATTTTCTACCTGCTAACATTACTAGTTGTATAAGTAATGTATTTTTTGTACGAATTTCTGCAATTTGCCGTTAAATATTTTTTACAAATACATAAATATATCTTTGCTTTTGTAACCCAAATATCTCACTTTGACTGCGATTTTTTTTCGACGACTGCGATCTTTTTTTTAACCTAAACAATTCGTGCTGCCGCTCTACACAGCGGTTGTGTTGCGCCGCACATGGGTTTCGTTCGAAAAATATTACGGCTGTGCTGAGTCACACAGATCTGTATTTTCTCAGTCGCTGCGCTAGTGTGGATTTACGCATATTAGTCACTTGTAGAAAACACATACCGTGTGATTTCAGCAATCAAAGTGTTTACCAAGTATTCAGTATTTAAAGTTCTTAGGATATACGATAATAATCGACCTCTGTGGCGCGGTGGGCGAAGGTCCACCTGCGACACAGGAGGTTCCGGGTTCGATTTCCGCCTCGGAACAATTATGTGTATGATCTGCAGATATTTGTTCCGAGTTTTTGGGTCGCTATGTATTATAATAAAAAGTATATATCTATGTATTGTATTGTACTAAGTATATCAGTATCCATAAGACAAGCTCTGCTTAGCTTGCGGCTAGATGATGCTGTGTGGATTGTCCAGGCATTATCATTATTATTTTTATAATTGATTTCAGAGACCGCCATTACAAAGTGAAAGTAGGAACAGATCGCATGAACAACAACGATGGGGAACTCTACGAGGTGGAGAAATACATCGTCCACGAGAGGTTCTCCAATGTGACATTCAACTTTGACATTTGCCTGCTCAAGCTGGCAAGGGACCTGGTGTTTGATAAGAAAGTCGCTCCTATCAAGCTTGATGATCATACCGTCAAGCTGCATAAGAACACAATGATGAATGTTACGGGGTGGGGGTCAACTGGGGTAAGTGTATATGTATCATTATATTGTACTAGCTGCGCCCCGCGGTTTCACCCGCGTGGTGATAGATATTTTGGATAATATACAATATATCTTTATGAATTGTAGCCTATGTGTTATTCTGATATGTAAGCTATATTATTGTGAAGTTTCATTAAAATCCATTCAGTAGTTTTTACGTGAAAGAGTAATAAACATCCATCCATCCATACTTACAAACTTTAACGTTTAAAATATTAGTAGGATTGTATTTATTTATTTCAGATAATAATATCCATAGAATAGAATAAAATTAAAATAAAATAGCATTAAATGTGATTATTTAAATTAAATTACTTTAGCAAAAAATTTAGTTTTAAATAGATTAATAATAATAATAACGACTCTACAGTGGACTAACTATAGTTAGTCCACTGTAGAGTCTATACTAATGTTATAAAGAGGAAAGGTTTGATTTTTTGTTGGTTTGTTTGTAATGATAGGCTCCGAAACTACTGGACCGATTTGAAAAATTCTTTCACTGTTGGGAAGCTACACTATCCCCGGTGAACATAGGCTATATTATATTTTCAAAAATGTTAGGGATCCGTACTAAAACCGTGCGAAGCCGGGAAGGTCCGCTAGTGGGCTATAAGAAGATGGTATGAGTGTATAGTGAGGATATAAAACCACCCGCCTGTTCCAGATTAATCCGTATTCGAGCCATCTCCTCCAAGCATCCGTTCCTTTCGTCTCACGCATGCAATGCCAGTTCCAGTACCTGTCACATCGCTTCAAAATCACCCATCAGATGATGTGTGCAGGGAAGAAGGGGAAAGACTCCTGCCAGGTAAGATCTGATGATGATTCTTTGTTTATGGCAACTGAGTCTGGATGGACACTTTTCTGCCAGTGTCAAGTAATGGAAAATAATTGTAAAATTAATTAGTTATTATCAAATTATGCAGATGGTCTGATATTTTCACCAGAGCCTAGTTCGTTATCTAGCAAGGTGGTTTGGTTAGCTTGGAGGACGATTTATTGGAGTCCCCCTTACACCCCATGTAACTATTATTAGGTACCACGTGCAGGTAAGTTTAGCTTGGAAAACGATTTGTTGGAGTCCCCCTTACACCCTAGGTAATTATTATTATGGTCGTGATCCTTACCTGCCAATAATCTGGATAAAACCAGTATTTTATCTTATATAATCAACACACAAGTAAGTCAGCGGGCCCCGCCAACAACTTGACAAAATACTGTTAGCTGCCAACAAAATATGAATATAGAGTAATGGTGTTATAGATGTAGACTCCATAATGAGAGTTAAAGTTCATTTATTGGTAAAAAGATTATTACAAAAAATATAAGTGAACATTAAAATTAAAATAATGTTATTTCATAATAAGGAGAAGTGAACACGTTACTGCGCTCCAAAACGCAAATAGCCGATGCTGCCCAAAAAGCCGCCAAACTCAAGTGGGACTGGGCTGGACATGTGTGGCGTATGTCAGACCAGCAGTGGGCGAAGATCGCCACTGACTGGGTCCCGGACGGACAACGGCCACGTGGAAGGCCTAGGCGGAGATGGCGGGATGAGCTCGACCTATACAATAAGGAGTGGGTTCTCCTTGCTGAGAACCGAGATGAGTGGAATAAGGGGATGGAGGCCTTTGCCCTGCAGTGGGACACCCCGGGCTAATATAATAATATTTAATAATAATGAATAGTATAATATTTGACTCGTCTAAGGGCTTATTTTGTAAGCCTAAAGAGATAAATGCTATGCTGTTTTAGTAGTTTTGGCGTCAAATGTAACCATCACACTTCCATCTATCCATCCAAATTCTCGCAACTTACGCGATCAGAAGACATAATTACCAACAATTACTATTTTAACGATAAATACCCGTTGAAATAGTACTTGTAATTAATTATTAATGTGATTTAATCGGGCTCGCGTCAGGTCTATATTTATTAACATTAAAGGTATAATTTCCCAGGGTGACAGCGGCGGCCCTCTGACCAAAGACAATGTCCAAGTGGGCATCACTTCCTTTGGCTACGGCTGCGGAGATCTTCCAGGGGTCTACCTGAAGGTGTCTACGATGCTGCCTTGGATTATGAGGAAGATGAAGAGTAATTAGAGAAGGGTTACGGTTTCTAAAGAAGTGAAAAAGAAAATAAACTGACATGATGTGTGTTTACTTTTTGTGTTCTTTATTTTACACATTATTAAATAATAAACAATCTCTAGTACTAGAATATTAAAAAAATATGCGGGGCAGTCTTTGGGGACTGCCAATAGAAGTGAAAACGAAGTAAATTTATTTTATTTAAATCTGGGAAGCGTGCGTTGACGATGACGCGAGTTTCACGCTTTTTCTTCACCCAAAAAGTACACATATATGCACAGTTAGGAAAGCATTCGGAAAAAAATAAGTTTTACAACTATAATAGTATAATCTCTCGATAATAAAGCTTCTATGGGACCAACTCCGTATCAATCAAAACACGTGGCAGAGATATCGGTATAAAAATATGGATATTCAATAGGTAGCGGGATCTGTTAGACAAATATCTTTCTACGTGGCTGTGCTCGAAGACGATCTCTCGAAAAGGCTTCCGGACGCAATGAAATGTATAAAACATGGGAAGGAGAGAAAAATGCAACCGGAAGAAGAATTAGGTCATAAAAAACCTGCAAAATCTACATACAACTACATAGGTTCAACTGTCCAATTAACTTATGGTTGAAAATGTTGAAATATTGAAATGCTGACAGAATTTCCATTCATCCAGTTTCAACGGTTTGTTAAATGTTTGCAGCAGAATTGAATGTTTCCCGCTGTTTCACATTGTTAGGGCTGCTCACTTCAAAGCGAATTTCGGAGTGCCTGCCAGCACCGCGTTTTTGGTTTCACACCGATACATATTCAGGAGGACAAAGGCAAAGCATTTTCGGCAGCATTCTTCTCTAGAATGGTGTTTGTTGTTAATAAATGTTATAAATGCATGCACAGAGTTTGCGCAAAGTGAGCGGTGTTTTTTGTGCTTGCTTTGTTTTAAATTTCAACTTTGTTTAACGTTGATTGTCTCGTGTAGGTGCGCCATTCAATTCTTTTGTGGTTTACGTAATTTGCCGCAAGTCGTAAAACACCTTGATATCCTTTTTGAGGGTCAGACCACAAGTTGTTGGGTAGTGAAGTAGGACGTTTCTATGTATATATATATACGTTTCTATATGTATGTGGCCTTATAGCCAAATAATACATAAAATAAATAAGAACTATTTGACGGGGTGACGAATAAAAGCAAGTAAGCCGTGTGACCAATCATTACAAAACTAAGACGTGAGATATTAGAACTAAATTTACATGTGATTGAAACAAATTTTAATTGTTTTTGCGTTGTGACCAATTAGAAAACTTTTTTGCATTGTCGATTGTTGCCTTAATCCAACAAAAAGAGGCAGAATAATCGAATTTCCTAAACCTCACAAACGTCCTCTGTCGCGCGGTGGGCGAAGGTCCGCCTGCGACGCAGGAGGTTGCGGGTTCGGTCTCCGCCTCGGAACAATTGTGGATCTGCAGATGTTTGTTCCGGGTGTTCAGGTCGTTATATGTATAATAAAAAAAAACTATCTATGTAATCTATTGAATTAAGTATATCAGTCATCTAGTACATAACACAAGCTCTGCTTACCTTGGGGCTAGATGATGCTGTGTGGATTGTCCAGCATCATTATTTTTCCACAAAATATGTTTACCCATGTCTCATACTCGTTTTCTGTGATGTAAGTGCCTAAAATTTAGGTAAGACAAGACTTTCCACTTCATTGAATTAAGCTGGACGTTTTCCAAGATCTCTCGACGTTTGGGCGCCATTTTGAGACAATTTATGTACCAGACTAGGACCTTAATATATATGTACCTACCTATTTATGTGATTTACAGGAATCTACTTAGAGCATCGTCTGCATTGCGTTCTGGCCTACAGCAATGAGAAATCATTTCTCATTGCTGTAGGCCGCAACGTCCGCAACAGCAATATGCAGCAGCGCTCCTAGACACATTTTGTAGCCAAAGTAGCCAAAAGTTGGGTTAAAAGTTGGTATACTATGTTTGTAGACTATCAAAACAACTATCTGGTATCTTCGAGGTAAGAAATATTCCTTAGAATAAACAACTGAAACTGAAACTTAGCAGACTCCGATGTTAAGTTATAAAACGTTTTATCAAAAACACTTAGTAACTTTAAACTCGTTAGGACGAAACATCTCAAGCCGTCTCAAGTTTTATCTTTGATCTATTAAAAATCCTGTTAGAAATAAATCAAAAACTTCAATGCGAAATGAAAAGTTTTTAAGATATTAATTACGGTTAGGCACTTGGAAAACAATTTATAGTATAGTAAACGTCTTTCAAATAAAATTCAACCACAAAAAAAGAACAAGTTCATCATCATCAGCCTATGTTAGTCCACAGCTGGACATAGGCCTCCCCCAATGAGCGCCATATCGCCCTGTCTTCAGCTTGCCGCATCCAGCATCTACCTGCAGTCTTTCGCAGGTCGTCATCCCACCTGGTCGTAATAAATGTGGTATAAAAAAAGAACAAGTAGGTATTTATAATTGAGAGAATAAAGGGAACTGCAGACTGCCAACAAACTGGCTGAACCAGAAACGAACGATTGGTTTTAAAAATTATTTTATCAAATTAATTCATATTTTAGTGACTTTAGGTACAAAAAAAAGTCAAATATTAGTAATACAGTGAACTTTACAAAATGGGGAAGGTAACTATTGGATTTTTTTTCTATCGAATGAAATTAATTCGATTTTGTAACTGAATGCTGGAAGGAAAGGGGCTGGAACGTCTGCCGTGTTTAAAACCAAATTGCATAAATATTATACTTGAGGATGTAACGCTACTGGACTAAACATAAAAAGACGGAAAAATAACATAATATTGAAATGAAATGAAATGAAAGTTTATTTCTTTAGGCTTACAAATAAGCACTTAGACAAGTCATATTTTATACTATTCATTATTATATGTATTGTTGTTCACTTCAATTTTTTGTCCACCAGTGGAAGAAGTGAGAAGAAACCACTAGTATGTTCATAACTTATGTGTCTAGTACATATGATTTGCTTATCTGTAATTTGTTAGATTTTGAGTTGGAGCAAAACTCGATCCAATCTTTTTTATCTTCTAGATAATCTGATATTTTGTAATAAGCCTTTTTACAAAGAATATGCTTCACAATTTTTTTTATTTTTTTTTCTGATAATTTTTGCAACTCACTTGGAGTTTTGTTGTAGAAGCGTATACATTGCCCTTTAAAAGATGCACTTATCTTATGTAGTCTAGTTGTGGGAACAGCGAGTTTATTCTTATTTCTAGTATTTACATTATGTATATCGCTTTTTTTAATGAATCGATTGATGTTTTTATGGGTGTAAAATATTAATACTTAGCTTAAGTTTCTCATGTAAGTAACATGTATGTTGTAAATGAGAAATATATATCTTTGAACTGAATGCTACTTTAACTAGAGATATATATTTTTTCGGAAATATTTTTCATGTCTCAAATCATTTTAAAAATCACATAAGTGTGGCCTCTGCTGGAATACCTAGCTGTGAAAAGGTAGCAGCCGTTACAGAGACGGTCACTTTAGCTTTTGTAATATTAGTACGGATTATTTACAATTCTTTTAAGTTCGGCTGTATGATATATTTGTAAGATATATCTCCGCAACCTAACGTCTTTATGAACAAGTAAACTAGATGTTAACTTCGAAAACCCGACTACGAGCAATTTGTGATTGGCCAGCAACAAAAGCTAGAGCAATATCTCGTATTAAGTTGCTTTAGTCTGCCTGCAGGCGCCGAAATGACTGGCTTTCGTTACCCCTACTACGATAGCATTCAGTTATTGCATCGACTAGTCTAATATTCCTAGGTATATAGTTTTTTACAAAAGTTATTTATTTATTTAACAAAATCCACAGCCCTTAATTATTATAACAAACATGCTTAAAATCTAAACTTATGGCCAAAAACGCACTTATATAAGTGCACTTAACCATTTGAACAAAAAAATTGAGTATGAGGTAGAAACAAGGTATATTATACAATTTCAACTATTTATTTGTGTTTTTGTTATTTGCAATTACACATAATTACACGAGTCACTGCATTTGAAGGGATTTATTTCTGATAAATGAATTTAATAATTCGTCGCAAAATTTCGTAGCACAAGCTACGATGCTACGCTTGTCTTGCTGCGTAGCAATTTCGAGAAATTGTATCTAAGGCTCTTATCAATTAACTAAACCATACAACTCACTTTCACGCGATTGGCTTGGGGAAATAGGACAAGCAGAATTGGATCTTCGACACTATTGAGACTTGATAAATGGAAATAATCCTTATTTTAAGCAAATTTTGCTTATCCCAAAACATTTTTTCCATGGCATTGACCGTAAGTTATTTTAATGATTCTAAAACAATCAGAGAGCCACAATAAAAAAATACCGTCTTTTTTATCTAGCATTACTTTCATTAAGAAACAAATAAATAATCGCACGAGAAATAGCGAGAAAATCCGTCGAGACATTTTGTCACTTCTACATTAGTGGGTGATGAGCCAGGATGAGATGGCGCGACGAGCTCGAGGTACATCTTCCATCATGGCCTGTTGCGGCGTTGGATCGCGAGGAGTGGAAGAAGAAAAGGGAGGCCTTTGCCCAGCAGTGGGACAGTAGTGGCTTAAAATAAAAATAAATAAATAAAACATTAGTGGGTCTCCATAGTAGGGGAGTTGGCAGCATCCCAAAACCGATATGATGTAACTGGGAACACTGGAACATCCCGTATTACTGAAGAATCCTTTGACTGCTCCCCCGGAGTGGTATTAAATATTGCACGAATAATGGAGATATCGGTTGAAGATATAAATGTCTCATGACGGGTGGAATTGACTCTCTCCGTAGAATGTCATCTTGTCGATTTTTGTCGATATTCAAAAGTCTTTGAGAGCTTCCGTTTTCGATGGGAGTCAGAGAGTTTTCACTTTATATTTAACTAGTGAACCTGCCCGGCTTCGCACGGTTTTAGTACGGAACCCTAACTTTTTTGAAAATATAATATGCTAGCCTATGTTCACCGGGGATAGTGTAGCTTCTCAACGGTGAAAGAATTTTTCAAATGGGTCCAGTAGTTTCGGAGCCTATTCATTACAAACAAACAAACAAAAAATCAAACCTTTCCTCTTTATAAATTTAGTATAAAATAAAAATAAATAAAATTCCTTTATTTCGGACTACTATAGATCCATAATTTGTTAGTAATGATCTTATAATAAATGTTAGTAATTCTTACGAACTAAAATTAAATTAAATTGAAATGAAAATTAAAATGAATAGTAATAAATTAGAAAAAATTTAAATAAATTAAAACAAATCAGATTATATCATCAATAAAAATTCAAATTAAAAAACTACATTATATAGATCTAGTATAGATCAGCATTTCACACTAATATAAATGTGACAGTGGATGGAGGTCACTTCTTCACGATAAAAGTACTGAATGGAGCAGGTTGAATTTTGGCACAGATTGGATAATGCATAATATACGAGTATCATTTCCATAATACTTTTTATTAGATATAACAGTTCCCATGAAATATAAATAAATAAATAACTCTGGACAATTCACACAGCATTATCTAGCCCCATGGTAAGCAGAGCTTGTGTTATGGATACTAGATAACTGATATACATAATACAATACATTACATAGATAGATATTTTTTATTATACATAGAAAACAACCAGAACACCCGGAACAAATATCTGCAGATCGTACACACAATTGTTCCGAGGCGGGAATCGAACCCGCAACCTCATACGTCGCAGGCGGACCTTCGCCCACCGCGCCACAGAGGTCGTCATATAAACAACCCCCACGGTTTCATAGACACAACACGTGCGAAGCCGCGGGCTAGTTATTTTGTTTATTGAAAAAAAACGAAGTACGATATTATCAATAGGGACATTGATGGTTGAAATCTTGAAACACCTACTCTTGTTATTTTGTTTATTATTGAATGTATCTCTATGTTAATAATTGTATGTGTTTGTTATTAGTACCAAATAATGTTTTAACTAACTATCTATTTCTTGGAATCCAACGTTTTAATTTATCTGCTGTGGTGGTATAACACCAATAAAATTATTAAGAAGGTACAAACGAAAAGTAAATACTTTATTTCACTACATAATTTAAGTTTAAGTTTCGATTTGTTCCATACATGCAAGATACATTCGATTGATTTGATTCGTAACGAATACATCCGAAAGACAACCAAACAAAGTTATCGACATAGCTCTAAGAATTAGCAAGCTGAAGTGGCAGTGGGCCGGCCATATCTCGCGAAGAACCGACGGCCGCTGGGGCAAACGTGTTCTCGACTCGGCGAAGGTCCGCCTGCGACGCAGGAGGTTGCGGGTTCGATTCCCGCCTCAGAACAATTGTGATAGGTTACGATCTGCCAGATCGTACACACAAACCAGAACACCCGGAACAAATATCTGCAGATCGGATCTGCAGATATTTGTTCCGGGTGTTCTGGTTGTTTTCTATGTATAATAAAAAAATATCTATCTATGTAATATATTGTATTATGTTTGTATATTGCTTAGCTTGGGGCTAGATAATGCTGTGTGAATTGAAAAAAAAAAAGAAAATATAAAATGATATGGATTATGGCTGATGATGATGATGACATAATTTAAGTTTCGATTTAATTTACACATGCAAGATACATGGCTCAAGAACTAACAAACCCTCTCAGAGATTACAAGTTTAAGGCGGGTCTATAAAGATTAATGGCATCAGCATCCGAGTAGGTAAAGTTTTAATTGCTGCGGCTCAGGTTCGATTCCCGCCTTGGGACCGATGTTAATTAATCCAATTTTTGTCATCATCATCATCAACCGAAAATAGTCCACTGTTAGACATATGCAATAGGCACCCCCCCCTCCCCCCCCTAATGAGCGCCATAGCGCCCTGCCTTCAGCTCGCCATCTGTCTGCAGTTTTTCGCAGGTCGTCCCACCTGGCTAGAGAGCGTCCTACACCACGTTTGCTGAGTCGCGGTCTCCACTCAAAAGCACGTTTACCCCATTGGTTATCGATTTTCGTGACATATGGCCGGCCCTCCGCCACTTCAGCTTGCTAATTCTTTAAGCTATGTCGATAACTGAGCAGAAGCTAAATATATCCCAGAAGCAAGTACATAGATATCCTACTAATATAATAAACGCGAAAGTTTGTAAATATGGATGGATGGATGGATGGATGGATGGATGTTTGTTACTCTTTCACGTAAAAACTTCTGAATGGATTTTAATGAAACTTTACAATAATATAGCTTATACATCAGAATAACACATAGGCTCCAATTTATAAAGATATATTGTATATTATCCAAAAATATCTATCACCACGCGGGTGAAACCGCGGGGCGCAGCTAGTTTAAAACAATTTGATTGTTTTGAAATAGCTAAAAACTGACTTCAGTAGTACCACCTTAGTATTTATAATGTTTCTATACGTTTTTAGGAACAAATACTAATAAGGAACCACCTCGGGTAAATGTCTTATAAGGAACCACCTCGGAATTCTTATTATCCATACAATAGCGGAAGATGGCCATAATTGACAGAGAAATCGACAAATACACATAAAATAGCAATACTTCGAACGTAGAACCTCCTCCTCCTTTGTTTTCCGTCGGTTAATAATAATCAGGTGGGATGACGACCTGCGAAAGACTGCAGGTAGATGTTGGATGCGTCAAGCTGAAGACAGGGCGCAATGAGCGCCTTAGCTCATGGGGGAGGCCTATGTCATTTTCATTTCATTTTTCATTTCATTTTCATTTCATTTCATTTCATTTATGTCCAGCAGTGGACTGCTATAGGCTGGTGATGATGATGAATAATAACCTGTATGTATTACAAATAACTGTCTTGCTTCACAAGCACGAGCAATAAATCCAATTTCAAGCAGTTTCGTAAATGTTCCGCACTCGATTTAACTGCAAAAAGTCATAGGTACTGAACATGCAATGTTGCAAAATATACTATAGTTACAGACTACCTTTTAACGAGTTTAGTTATCATTATCATTCATCATCATCATCAACCTATGTTGACTGGAAGAGATCGCTTTTAGCGATAAGGCCGCCGATTGTGCCACTAGTTATAGTTAGTATTAAGATCCTTTAGCATATTTTTTTTTTGTATTGATGGTGCAATAAAATTATATTTTATTGTATTGTATTGTATGTTAGTCCACTGCTGGACATAGGCCTCCTCCAATGAGCGCTATTACGCCCTGTCTTCAGCTTGACGCATCCCGCATCTTCCAGCAGTCCTCCGCAGAGTCGCGGTCTCCACTCAAGAACACGTTTGCCCCAGCGGCCGTCGGTTCTTCGCGAGATATGGCCGGCCCACTGCCACTTCAGCTTGCTAATTCTTTGAGCTATGTCGATAACCTTGGTTCTCTGTCGGATATATTCGTTACGAATCCTATCCTTCAGAGAAACTCCGAGCGCTCTTTCCATAGCTCGCTGAGCGACTTTGAACTGGTGGACCAGCCCTATCGTGAGTGTCCACGTCTCAGCTCCGTAGGTCATAACGGGTAGGACGCACTGGTTGAAAACTTTCGTTTTCAAGCAATACTTACGTATGGTATACTTCTTGTCTGAATGCCTCGAAGTGCGGGTAGTTTGAGACGACCTCCTCTTGTAACGCATTATAAACTCTGTAACAAAGTATTTAGATATCATTATCATTTTCACCACCACAAGCCTGACGTCAGAGGAGCATTGTGATTTATTGATGAGTCAGCGAGTCTTCGTGTCTTTGAAGACTCACTGACTCATGAAGAAATCTCTAAAACTACAAGAGCAATATACGAGGCTGATTTTGAATGGGAGTTCCTTTTAGGACGTAGGTAAACGCTGAGAACGCATATAGAAGATCAGTCCTACAGGAAGGGCCATTTTGAAAGCTTTTTACTAATCAATTTACTCTGAGTCTTCAAATTGTAGTTCAACGAGTTAATAGATTTTTTCTTATTTTTTTGTTAACTAAATTAGCCATCGTGTTCGCAAAAAATATTGCAAGTGAAAGCGTTGCATTATCTATGTATATATATAAAAGAAAGTCGTGTTTGTTACAACACTTATAACTCGAGAACGGCTGAACCGATTTTACTGAAAATTGGTGAGGAGGTAGGTTAGAACCAGGAGTCTAACATAGAATATTTAAAAAAACCATTTGACAAATCGATTTCCACGGGGCCGAAGCCGCGGGGCGCAGCTAGTAATATATAATAAATAAAAATATATGTACACGTTACTGGACAGGTCTAGCTTTAAATTTACAGGTCTAGCTTTAAATTTTTTTTAGACGAGCGATGTGGCGCAATGGGCGATGGTCCGCCTGCGACGCAGGAGGTTGCGGGTTTGATTCCCGCCTCGGAACAATTGTGTGTACGATCTGCAGATATTTGTTCCGGGTGTTCTGGTCGTTTTCTACGTATAATAAAAAATATCTATCTATTTAATGTATTGTATTATGTATATCAGTTATCTAGTACCCATAACACAAGCTTTGCTTACCATGGGGCTAGATAATGCTGTGTGGATTGTCCAGCATTATTTATTATTTATTTATTAATTTACCTATGCAACATGTAGGTACCTACTTTCTGCTTACTATATTTGTGTTTATTTATTTAAATATACCTACTTAAAACTACTATTATTTCTTATTAGTAGTTCTTAGGTACCTGTTTATGGAGAAATAAAAATAAAAATATCTTTATCTTTACTCCTAGAAGGTAACAGGCTGGTCTGTTTGGTATATAAATTTCAGTTTCACAGAGTATTACATCTTCATGCATCCAATCGTATACAACGCATTTTTATTTAGTGTTACTTCATTACCTCTATTTATTTTGTTGCATTAAAACATGCAGGTAGATGCTGGATGCGTCAAGCTGAAGACAGAGCGCTATGGCACTCATTGGGGGAGGCCTATGTCCATTGGACTAACATAGGTTGATGATGATGATTAAAAACATGAACAACATCAAAATAAATGTGCACTAACCTCGAAAAGCGCTGCACTTCTCTTTAATTTTATTCCACACAACCTTTTTCACAACACGCAAGAAATATCAGTTTGCAACAAATAACAATAACATTCAACAACAGTGAAATAACAATTTAATATCAATCCAAACACTAAAATACTTTGCTACGCCTAAAATTGTTATTGTTACGATCAGACTACTGATTTCACTCCTGATATATTCACAATCGCTTTAAAATTATGTTTGGAATCATTTATAATTCATAAAAAACACGTTTTCATTCATAATTCTCTAAAAAAACCGATAATAAGGGCGAAATTATTTCGCTCCAGATTCTACGTTTGACATTTCGGTATGGAGTTCAAGAGTTGCCATAAAAAAACTAAAAACGCATATTTTAACCCTTATAGTTTTAGACAGACACTTGGTTTTTTGTCATCATACCGCAATGCTTGAAAATGAATGTATTCAATCATGCGTCCTACCCGTCATGAACTATAGAGCTGAGATGTGGACACTCACGGTAGGAGGCTTAAAGTCGCTCAGCGTGTTATGGAGAGAGCTATGCTCGGAGTTTCTCTGAAGGATAGGATTCGTAACGAATACAGTCGAACGAGAACCAATCTTATCGACATAGCTGAGGCAGTAAGCAAGCTGCACTTTTGTTAAATGTAGAAACGACATTTTTTTTAACTTTATGGTAGGACAGCAATTTTTAGTTTACCGACAACACTGATCCTGCCACGTTGAGTATAGTTAAAACCTATTTTTCTTCAAATGAAGCATGGTGATTTCAAAATCCGGATAATAAGTAAGTGTGGGGTAGGGTATAACTCGAATTAATATTTATAATATTTACATTTCCCCACATTTTCTTCACAATATCAGCAACAAATCCCAGTTCAAACCTGGCAACACCAGTACGCATGCGCGCAAAATACCCGGGTTCGCGCCAGATGCCCAAACTTGCCCGCTATCGATCTGGCTCTGATATATTACTATGATAGATTGACTCGACGACGAGATGTATTTATTAGAACTTTGACCTGGGCTTTCATCTGGCTGAGTGCTTTTTCTCGTAAAGGTGCAGATAGGTAGATAAGTAACAGGTGTACCAAAACATGTAGGTAGATAAAATAATGCTGGACAATTCATACAGCATTATCTAGCCGCAAGCTAAGCACAGCTTGTGTTATGGGTATCAGGTAACTGATATACATAAAACAATAATTGTTAACATAGAAACACCACAACACCCAAAACAAATATCTGTAGATCATACACACATTTGTCCCGAGACGGAAATCGAACCCGCGACCTTCTGTATCGCACAGAAGTCGTCATATATTATATGTAGAAGGTATATAGGTTAACTCTAAGTAACAACAAATTGATAAATATAACAAGCAAAGCGTAATTATATTGTTTGCTCACTCTAATTAAAAAGGGCCAAGTGCGTGTCGTACTCGCGGACGAAGGGTTTCGTTCCATTATCTATAAAAACGAGCAAAAAAAACCACGTTTGTTGTATCCCATACAACAAGCCCCCTTTAATATTTATTTTATTCTGTATATTAATATTTGTTATAGCGACAACAGAAATACATCTGTCAAAGGACAATGGGCAAAATTGTACGGAACTTGGTCCAAGAGCCTGCACTGATTTTTTTTTTTTTTTTTTTTATTCTCATTAATATAAAGGGCTTTGTCGCACACGCGATTATGTCGCCCTGGTGAGTTTAACACAAAATCAAATCTAACTTAAATAAAATTAACTTAACTAAACTAACTTACTAATTAACTAACATTACGAGTTTGTACAGCGCCCTAGCTGCGTCTGAGACAGGCTCAGCGAGAACGCTGTTACAGTGACCTATATCCCTATAACTAAATGGTATAATACTATTTCTAAACGATTCGTTCCGAACACACTCCATCAATATGTGATAAACATCGTCTGTAGAATTACATAGTAGGCAATTTGGTGTTGTTGATTTTTTCATTAAATGTAAAAATTTATTGCCTGGGATGTGTCCGGATCGAAGTCGCAATGCAATAACAGTTTCTCGCCGATTCAAAATGCCATTGTCAATCCACGGAGAACTCAAGGGATGCGGCTGGATCGTTTTATACCAGATACCTATTTCTCGAGACCGCACATCAAAATATTCTTTCCATAGGTTATAGCAATCTACTTTAATTTTAGGTATATAGTTTGTATAAAAAGGGTGTATACTTGTAGGTATGCCGTCTGTTATAGCTTCTCTTGCTAACAAATCTGCGATTTCATTGCCTCGTAGTCCAACATGAGATGGTATCCATTGGAGCACCACTTGTCTACCCTGTGATTGTAAATTCAGGATAATACGCAATATAGTGTAGGCTGTCGGTGTTCCTCGAAAAGTCGAGGTACACCTAGCCAAGTGTTGGAGCGAACTTCTAGAATCCGTAAATATGACTATATTATGATGATCTGTGGATTCCATATAAGATAAGGCTTCTGCAATAGCAATAAGTTCCCCCTCCATTATACACAAATTACCATTTATCTGTAATTTAACTGAACAGTTATGATAGGAATCGTAGAATGCAGCGCCCAAACCAAAAGTCTCTTTAGAACCGTCTGTGTAAACTCCCATGAAATCTGAATAAACGGTGTTTATAAAATCACAAAACATGTTTTTTAAGCTCGTGGGATTGTATTGTCTTTTAGGTTGGGTCATAAAATCTACTTCATGTTTTATGACTTTAGAGACATCAATATTACTAGGCCACGTATCAAGAGAAAACATTTCTAGTTGTTTGCTACAATGGATATCTAATGAGTTCAGTGCGCAGTGAACGGATACCAACAATGGTTTTCGTTTATTCTGCCAATAAGGACTTGTATTGCACAAGTTTGATAATTCATTTGTACAACGAATCGAAGTGTTAGTTTCAATGGATTTCATCTTTAGCCAATATTTGCCTGCCAAAAATCGTCGACGCAGGTATAACGGCTGTAGGCATAATTCGCTTTCCATTGAATGAATAGGTGTTGTCTTGATAAAACTACCTATAATACGCATTGCCTGGTTTTGAATTTTGTCTAATTTAAATAAGTGAGATTTAGCGCTATTGTCATAAAATATACTACCGTAATCGATTCGGCTTCTTAAAATAGAAATATAAAGTTGTCTTAAGTACTTGGGATGTACTCCCCAGTTAGCACCCGCTAAAACTTTAAAAATGTTAAAAAACTTAAGTACTTTTTCTGAGGTTTCATTTATATGTCTGCCCCATCTAAGCGAGCGATCCAACCACATACCCAGATACTTTACGCAATCAACAACGTCTAATCTCTTAGAATTAATTGTTACATTTACAGACTGTCTTTTGTAACCTTTACTAAAAATGCAAATTTTACTTTTTGAATGGGAGATATCGAGATTCAGATCGTTAAATAGTCTACACATGATATCCAAAGCACCCTGAATCTGACTAGCTGCTTGATTTATATTGTCTGAGGAAATGAAGATAACATAATCATCAGCGTACTGCGACACACATAACGAACTACTAGCTATAGTTTTACACACGTTTATAGTTGCGATATTAAATAACAAGGGTGACAGCGGATCCCCCTGGGCTAAACCTCGTCTAGCTATTCTTGAAATATTATAATCAGTACCATCGATGGTAAGGTATCTTTCTTTGAGAAATTCCCACAAATACCTGCAAAAATGAGCTCCTACACCAAGTTGGTCCAACGTACCCAATAAGCTGGTTATATCAACATTATTATACGCGTTATCTATGTCAATAAAACATCCTATTGTCATCAACTTATTAGAGAATCCAGTTTGAATAGTTGTTATTATCGAATTGAGATTGTCGTAGCACGACCGCGCTTTTCTAAAACCTATAGTCTCCTCAGGAAAAATGCAACGATTCTCGATATACCATTCTATTCTTCTATTAATTATAGAGTGTAGTATCTTACACAAACATGACATTAATGAGATGGGTCTAATAGAAGTGGCCGTAGTGACTTCTCGTCCTGGTTTAGGGATAGGTACAATACGAATTTGGCGCCATTGCACCGGGACAAAATTGGAAAATAAACATGTGTTGTATATTTTAACTAAAACTTGTTTTGCAACGTCAGGGAGGTATTTAATCATGGAGAACGAAATATCATCTGCGCCCGGGGCAGTATCTTTAGATTTTAAAGCTTTTTCAAATTCATGCATTGACAATTGAGCTTCTAATTTATGATTATATGAAGTGAATGTAGGTTCCATAGGGCACGTAAAATCCGGAGTTAGGTTGTTAAGTAGACTGTTAGCCATTAATTTATCTACATTTATCCTTGGAGAACGATATCCTTTCAACCACCTCATACGGCGCCACATATCGCGAGAAGAAGTAACTTCGTCAATAGAAGAACAAAATTCACGAAAACCTTTACTCTTGGCATTCCTAACCAATTTTTGTGCTAAACGAGTTTTATTTTGTAAATTTTCTAATTGGTTAGGGGTCGGGTTTTTTCTAAATCTAGTCAAAGCTAGCCGTCTCTCCGCTACGGCTTTTGACAATTCTGGAGACCAATAAGGTTTGGGTATAAATTTATTACAGGGGTTTTGACTGAATTTTAAATAAGGAATACTCACGTCAGCTGCACTGTTGATTATCCTCAAAAAATCGTCGTACGCTTCCTGAGGATTTGCCGACGGAGTAAAGCTTAGCAGAGAATCTCTAACAGAATCTGAATAAGCACACCAGTTAGCCTTTTTAAAATTTCTCTTCTTCTGACACTGGGATGTGGAGGTAAACGATGTTGACAGTTTAACTATTAAATGGTCACTCCCCAATGATTCGTTAGTAACTTTCCAATCAAAAAACAAGGAAATGTCCGAAGAGACTATAGATATATCTGGCGCAGTTTTTTGAAGAACTCCATTAACGAGCTTTAAACGAGTGGCATCCCCATTGTTTAATATATAATACCCATTTTCTATTGTAGAATCAAAAATTTGAGTACCCCTTTGATCTGTTTTCGTGGACCAATTTGAGTGGTGGCCATTAAAATCGCCAATGACAAGCGTTTTAGTAGAAACTAATGAAAACACGGCATCCCAATCATTCTGCGTGGTTCGAACATTAGGCGGGCAATAAATTGAGATAACATTATGCAGAAAGTTACAATTAAAAATTCTTACATGAATTAATTCAATTCCGGTATTCAAGTTTAATGATGGGACTAATTGAGCTTTAATACTTTTATGAGTCAATATAGCCACGCCTCCATATGAGTCGATTCTATCTTTACGAAATGTACTATAATCTTTTATGAAAAACTGATTACTCGAACTTAACCAAGTTTCGCTTAATGCGATAATATGAATCTTATCTAATATCAATAGTTGTTCTAAATCATTTTTTTTTGGTGCAATACTCCTGGCATTCCAATGCAAGATATTTAATTGGACTTTATAAACCATAATTAAAGATTTTTCCAAGGAAAGAAAAATCATTAGGTAGGTAACTTAATATCATAGGTAACGCCCACTCTATACAAACTTGGATAGCTAATGTTATTTTATCCTTCAAGGGGTCGTCTCTCTTCAAAAAAATATTTTTCAGTTTACCTACCAATCTTTTAAATGAATAATCTGTTTTAGGCCGTTTGTTAGTACCGGAAAATTCATTGTCTGATTTGTCTTCTCTATCACTTCCTTCACTTATCTGCATGATATGTTCTTTTACTCCTCCGTCGAATTCCAATAGATTAGGCGCCTCTTTCTTCTTTTTTTTTGTCCTTTTATTTTTCCTGATATGATTTTCTTTATTTTCGCTGTCTGATTGTAACGATGATAAGGAATCACTTCGATTTCGTTTATTTTCATGTAAAGGTTTTGGGCTAGACAAAGCGCCGGCGTATGTCTTCCGGCTTGATGGTGTTGGCAACACGGGTGACGCAGGTGTAGCAGGAACAGGGGTGGGATCACTCGTGGGCACATACGCTGGAGGGAGATACGTTTCCTTAGCTTTTCTATAGGTCACGTTACATTGGGACATATGCTCCCGTAGTTTTCTTTCCTTCGCGTAAACTGGGCAGCCTCTGTCTATCGACATATGATGCCCAGTGCAGTTAATGCACCTGTAATCTGTAGCCTCGGCTTCACAGTTTTCGTGTTTATTACCACACTTGACACAGTATGCTCTTTTCGATGGACACATTCTTCGGGTATGTCCGAATCGCCAACATCGGGAACATTGTGTTACGGGGAACACGTAAGATTCAACCGCTACCCTCATGTCGTAAATAAGTACAAATGCTGGCAGTGACGGTCCATTGAACCCTATTCTCCAAGTCTCGCTGTCCGTCCATCCGGTACCTTCTTGGTTTCTGCGCTTAAGGCGTCTTACGGAAATAATTTCCGTCGAGCATGACATTGATGTAAGTAGATCATTTTCTGTAAGCTCTAAATCAATGTTTTTAATTATGCCGTAAGATAGGCCTACTTCAAAAGGTCGTTGGAACCTCCAACCCATTTCTTTGAGATGCTCACAATTGATAAGGCTATCTAAGCTCACGGTGTTATCCATCTCAATAATGACTTTGTACGGATTTATATGTCGTACTTTAGTTACATTTTGAATCTCTAAACTTTTAAAGAGCTTGGCAAGTGCAAATTGTTTAGGCAAAATGTCTTTACTTGTCACACATATTTCAACCATTCCTCTGCCTTCTCCATACCTCGATTTTCTACCCGAAACCTCAGTCCATTCCTCGCCTTTATTAATTAGTTTCCTCTTAGTTGGGATCGATGCCTCACCTTCCTCAGATACATGTGTTCGGTCTTCTAACTGCAAAATATCTTCCACTTCTAGTAAATAATCCATGTTGATTAAGTCCTCACTAGCACATTGAACCTTATTCATTTCGCGCAAGGTTCACAATCCCGGCCAGCCTAACCGCCGGCCGGCCGACGACGACGCAAACAATTGATTCCGAGAACTGATAAGCAATAATACGTCTAAGTAACACGGTAGGCGCATTGACCAGCCTGCACTGATGGGACTTGATAGTTGATGACATACATAGTTGCCGTATGATTCTGGCAAAAGCTTATTAAATTCTGTCCCGGGGTTTTTTTTTGTTATGGTCATGCTTGTTCTAACTATAAAATATCACTCTACGTTAAACAATTTGGCTTGTATGTTATCTTTTTTTATTAACACTTTGATTGCTGAAATCACACGGTATGTGTTTTCTACAAGTGACTAATATGCGTAAATCCACACTAGCGCAGCGGCTGAGAAAATACAGATCTGTGTGACTCAGCACAGCCGTAATATTTTTCGAACGAAACGCATGTGCGGCGCAACACAACCGCTGTGTAGAGCGGTATCACGAATTTTTTAGGTTAAAAAA
Source organism: Eupithecia abbreviata (assembly GCA_943735965.1). NCBI lineage: Eukaryota > Metazoa > Arthropoda > Insecta > Lepidoptera > Geometridae > Eupithecia > Eupithecia abbreviata. The sequence continues at coordinate 3,039,985 of OX030995.1, forward strand.
TAGACCGCAGTCGTCGAAAAAAAATCGCAGTCAAAGTGTTAAGAGACATCTAACTGTCTAACTATCGCAGTTCATGAGATACAGACAGAAAGAAGGCATATCTGTCTTTTGTTTTCCCCTATGGCGTTTACTATGTAAAAAGTTAGTGTGTGTTATATTTTTTTTTTTATTTGCTTAAGGTGGCTTTGATATCACGGCGGCCATGATAGGCCTATTGTGATCGCTACTTGTACGTTCAGCCCCGAAGCCGTAGCGTTCATAGTTCGCCACTAACCATTGCAGCTGCTAGGAACTGTAGGATGTTCTTCGGGGTGATGTTTCGAAGCTCGTCTGGTAGTGGTAGTGTGTGTTGTATAATACAATTGTAATATAACTAATAAAAATGTATTGAACTTAACGATATCAAGTGTAACATGTGTACCTACGGTGGAAATAAATAAACAAACAAACCTAAGACGACACAGCGGGGTCTTAGTAATACGGTCCCGTTCTAACCTTTAGATACTGAACTCTAAAAAGGTACCAAGATTAAGGCCATGGCATTTCCCTGCCATTCTAAAGGGTCATAAGAGCAAGGCTTACCGAGGGACCTATCTATAATATACCAGGCGTAATCCCCCATTGTCTCTCGGTCCCGGCGGCTTTCAAAGGGTGGAAAGAACTGTAAATTCACTCGCACATTAAAAACCCATTAGGCAGCTGTACATTGCGTTTTATCTTGTGAGCTACGAGTAATTAAATGGAACTGGCTTTCCTGTATGACTACACTTTTTATCAGCATAATCTCAACTACTTTAGATAGATAGAAAAAACTTTATTATATCACACAAAACAGAAAACAATACAGAAATAAACAATAGAACAAAGGAAGTATAAAGTGCGGCCTCATCGCTGAGAGCGATCTCTTCCAGGCAACCTTAGGATGGACTGGACATGAATTAACAATATAGACGGTGGCACTTTATTAAATATATAGATAAAAATAAAAGGAAACAAATACACTACTACCATTACCTACAATACAAACTTACATAGACAAAAGCTGTAAAATCTTTTCATTATGAATAAATTTTTATTAACAAGACACCAAAATAGTATGCACTAAATCTAGCTTTGAGTTACCTTAATAAAAATAATAATAATAAAAATAGTATGCACTAAATCTAGCTTTGAGTTACCTTAATAAAAATACAAATAATAATAACCCGCAGGGCAGCTTGTGGCGCCCGCAGGGCAGCTTGTGGCGAGCTGTTGGTGAGTAGCGACACCACGGGTACCGAGTGCTCCCGGGGAAGTTCCTGGTTCTCGTCTCCGCTTGCGGAGTGGCATCCCAAGAGAACCAGATCCCCACCTCTTGCTTGTCTTCATTGGCCGGTCTGAGTGGAGTCGCGAGAGATGCATCTTAGGATGTAGACTCGGGGGTGGAAGTGTCTAATGGCGTAATAGCGAGGAAACCCGCTCACGAGCAGTCTTCGTGATGGTGAAATCGGGGCCACACCTCTCGACACCCTCAGTCGTTTGCGCCGATGTTGTTCCTCTCCGGTAATTTACTCCGGCTTTTTAAGGAACCCATCCAGCATTCGGCAAGCCACCGTCTGCCACTCTTCTTAACATTATGATTGACTTGTTTATGGCAGACGTCCGCAATCTCCCCTATAACCTGATTACCCAGTCCATCCATCCATCACAATAGCCTGGTTTTATTTCTTTAATTTTTTTTGCAATAGTCTCTACACCTGGTGGATACCATCTTTGGGTGTATCATATTGTGCACCCGAGGATGATACCCGCTATGTGTAGCCATCGCCTTTAGATTAACTTCTCAAAGGGCCTCTGTGCTGTTGGCTTCGGCCCCACGCAAGCCTTTCAAAGGACCGGGTCACTTTATGGCCCGAGATCATGGTAAATGAGAGACATAATAATAATAATTTAATTTAATTTTCTTTGCAATAGTCTCTACACCTGGTGGATACCATCTTTGGATGTATCATATTGTGCACCCGAGGATAATACCCGCTATGTGTAGCCATCGCCTTTAGATTAACTTCTCAAAGGGCCTCTGTGCTGTTGGCTTCGGCCCCACGCAAGCCTTCCAAAGGACCGGGTCACTTTATGGCCCGAGATCATGGTAAATGAGAGACATAATAATAATAATAATGCTGGACAATTCACACAGCATTATCTAGCCCCATGTTAAGCAGAGCTTGTGTTATGGGTACTAGATAACTGATATACATAATACAATACATTACATACATAGTTTTTTTTTTATTATACATAGAAAACGATAATGTCAATATAATAAATTTATAGATGAAGACACTATATTTTAAAACAAAATGCTGCTTGTTTAAGGGCAGGATAATTGAGCGCAGTAGGCATTTAACGATACTTCCCTCCCCGCGTGGCAAGTCGCGCGAATACAAACTTCAAATGAACTCGTATGTATTCACGGCCCACTCGGCCCAACCTCTGCGGTGTAGCTTTTGAAGCGGCATCATCTAGCTCCAAAATAAGTAGAGCTTGGTTTTAATATACTAGATGACTGATAAATGTTATGTGTAGCGATGGCTACACATAGCGGGTACCATCCTCGGGTGCACAATATGATACACCCAAAGATGGTATCCGCCAGGTGTAGAGACTATTGCAAAGAAAAATGAAAGAAATAAAACCAGGCTATTGTGATGGATGGATGGACTGGGTATTATTAGAATTATTATTAAAAGATACATTTCCCAAGAGTAATTCGAATGTGAATTAAACGTAAAGAAAAGTCTGAAGAAGTACCTAAATTACTTGACTGTAAATAAACCACGGTAGAATGGTTGGTCGCAAACGACCCAAGATGGGGTGGCGAGATTTTGTTTACGTTGTCATGAACCGTGCCTCACACATTAGGATAAGGGACTTTTATTTGGACTGAGGTTCATTTACTTTTTGCGGTTCCTTTCTTACCGTCCTTTCGGTCCGTAATTTTGCAGCAAAGTTGGTATTGGATGTATTATATTATCTGTGGTATTGGTATGATCATAAGCTGGCTTTTCACTATATTCTCGTGATATAAATTAATAGCGATATTAATAATTAAACACCGTACTTTTAAATGGAACCGTTTACACTGAGTTGTATTGTTTATATCTCAATATCTTAACATTAGTAAGTTGATCATTGAAAAAATCTATTTGATTGTTCCGATCGGATAGAAAACCTTAAAACGTTTTCATAGAAACAACGCTTGCGATGTCGCAGGTAAAAACTAGTCTGCCGTAATCTAAGTATGCTGATAAGAAGGATCTAGAGATGATCACGTCAAGCGTCCGAACAACCGGCTGTAGAATAGGTGCTCTAATAATACCCAATGTGTACTCGACACATTGTACTCGACACATTGTACTCGACACATTGTACTCGACACATTGTACTACTCGACACATTGTACTCGACACATTGTACTACTCGACACATTTATGTATATTGATGAAAATCATGTTTTCCGGTTCGGCCCTCAGGGCTAATGTACTGTCGGCCAAATGGTGACCCCCATGGCGTTCAACGTGTTAAACTGATGTAATTACGAGACTTGAAACATACTAAGGGAAGGGGTCAGCTAACAATGAACGCCAACGTTACGTACATTGGCATTCATCGTTAGCTGACCCCGTACATTGGCTACGTCAGCTGAGTCATCATCTCCTGGCATTGATCCCGTCCGTCCCTCACTTAATATGCGCATCTTGATCAACATGACTAATTAATTTGCTAATTCCCGTCCGTCCAATTAGCAAATTATACTAATTTCTTAAGGAATTCCCTAACATTGTCTCTGATGTTCAGGTGTTTCGAGCGTTCGGGCGGCAATCAGCAATATTGATTACAATTAGGGACTATTGATTGTATTTTGATTATAATTAACGATGGTATATCCAGAAGATGCCAGTATAAACTGGATTCGCGTATAGATATGTAGGTATATAGAGTTATAATTAGGGACTATTGATTGTATTTTGATTATAGTTAACGATGGTATATCCAGAAGATGCCAGTTTAAACTGGATTCGAGTATATATAGATATGTAGGTAGTTAGAGTAATAATTAGGGACTATTGATTGTATTTTGATTATAATAAACGATGTTATATCCAGAAGGTGCCAGTTTAAACTAGATTCGAAGATAGATAGAGTTATAATTAGGGACTATTGACTGTATTTTGATTATAATAAACGATGTTATATCCAGAAGATGCCAGTCTAAACTGGATTCCAGTATATATATGTAGGTAGATAGAGTTATAATTAGGGACTATTGATTGTATTTTGATTATAATTCAGTAAAAAACCATAGTGACTTTTCGGGGGCACAAAACTTAGCAACAAACTCCAAGCTACATCCAAACAATAGATTAATCAGACTGCAACAATAGCTTCACTCAAGCTCAGAAAGGTAAAGTCTGTAGGGTCAAGGCAACGAGACAGGCAGACGACGTCAGATTCGTCAGTCAGTCTCGCGTCGGCGCGTGCGCAACGAGTGGACTTGGTATGTTGTTTTATTTTATTATTTTACCGGTCTCGCGATGTTCGTAAAGTTTTTATATGTTTGTGCCCCACTTGCTTTAAGTTATATTTTCTAGCATTAATATCCGCGATGTTCGTAAAGGTTTTAGCTAAAAAATACATTTGGTTAGCCCTGGTTGCAGGATATTTATTAGAATATGATTAGTGAGTAAATTTAAATATGATAATACATTTTAAAATGTTTGTGTAAGTGGGGTTTTTTTGTGTTTTCTAGCTACTGCTAGAAAACACAAAAAAGCCCCACTTACCGTTATAATTAACGGAAATATCTCATTTTCGTTTCATGGTGGTAGCTTCAAATTGTTGTGTTAGCCTATTTCTTCCCCAGAAGTGGGAAGAAATAGGCTAAGAAAGGCCTTTTCCTACAAAAGTGGTAGGAAGATCGCAGAGAGTGGAAGGATTTGGGGAGGCCTTTGTATTTTGATCTACTGTTATAAAGTTTGTCCTTTGAAATAATTAATTATTAATGAAGAACTATAATATTATCATTTTGAACGTAACTCTGTCGGTTTGTCTATTACTATTTCACGGTTTAATGCTGCAGCTTAATGAAATTTGATAGGGAGGTAAATGATGGCCGGAGTGCAAGGGGCGGATATAGGCTAATTGAAAAACTCATGCGAAGCCGCAAGCATCAGCTAGTAAGGTTATAAGTTTGGTTTTGATAAATGTGTGGGTGCTTATGACAATCTATTTGGTAGTTCATTGTTGAAAACTAAAGGCTAAATATACTACAAGGATAACGAGCTTTGTTTTTAAAGATTCATCTAAAAATTTTAATTGTGAGAGGTTTAAAGAAACTTATTCAGATTTCATAGATTGTTTACACCTGCAGTTAGCTCAATTGTAAGTACTAGTTCTAATTTGTTTTTATTATTTGATTGTAATTTACTTTGTGAATAAAGAATTTTCGTAAAATTATTAAACCTTTTAGGTACATATACCTACATACTTATTAGGTATACAATTTTTTTCTTCGAGACCCATCATAGAATTATACAGGAAGCAACGTAACATAGTACTAAGCCGAAAACCTAAACCTACAAAAAAAATTATAATCGCCATTCTCTTCTTTGAATGAAAGGATACCATGTGCTGTGCGTAACCCATGGGCCCATGGTATCCCACAGTTGGGTGTGAGCCCACGTTTGTATACACAGCTACGTCCACTGCTGTTTTAAGTACATATTTAATTAAACCCAACAATATTTATGTGACCTTCATAACTACTGTTTTAGGTAATGTTAACAATATACATAGGTTATGTAAACAATTATGTACCTACACTAGGAATTGGTAGGTATAGGTACGTCCTCGCAAACCATCATCATCATCATCATACGATGGACATAGGCCTCCCCCAATGAGCGCCATAGCGCCCTGTCTTCAGCTTGCCGCATCCAAAATCTACCTGCAGTCTCGCAGGTCGTCATCCCACCTGGTCGGAGGGCGTCCTACACTACATTTACCGAGTCGTGGTCTCCACTCAAGAACACGTTTGCCCCAGCGGCCGTCGTCGGTTCTTCGTGAGATATGGCCGGCCCACTGCCACTTCAGCTTGCTAATTCTCAGAGCTATGTCGATAACTTTGGTTCTCTGTCAGATGTTTTCGTTACGAAAATTCTATCCTTCAGAGAAACTCCGAGAGTTCAAAGTCGCTCTGCGAGCTATGAAAAGAGCTATTTTCATAGCTCGCTGAGCGACTTTAAACTGGTGGACCAGCACTATCGTGAGTATTTGAAACACCAAACAACAGTATGGAATCGGTTGCCATAAGTGCAAACTCGTTTGATGTGTTAACAGCTCGAATTTTGGCGTTCCCGTATTAATCACATCAGAAATGTTAAACTATTCTTAATTTATCGGTATTTTTTCCTGTCCTTATCGTTTTCCGCTCTATGACGTCGGTTTTAGGCTCCGCGCAAACGAGCCACCGACCACAGCTACTGGTGGTCAGCGACAGCCACTTAACATACTTTTTCATATATTTTGTATAGACGCACCGCATACGTGTAGCCGGTGGCGGCCACTCGCTACAGCGTATATATCGTATGTGGTGGTAGCGCGCGACAGCCACCGGTGGCTGTGATCGGTGGCCCATTTGCGCGGAGCCTTAAACTCAGTTGATTTAACAAAGAGGAACATTCTAAATTATTAATATTTTTCGCGTACCTACCTACTCCACTTGCCTTACATTAACCGTTCAGTATTGGATTGTCAATCATACGCGTTTTGATATATTTCATAAGTAAGTCTATATCCAGTTTGCTCAGCTTCATAAGTGCAGCGATCGCTATTTTGTCGTGGTCTTCGGATTCCGTCATCTCCACCTCCAGCTTGATTTCGTTGTCACCGCTATGGTAGATGATATCTTGGAGCTGGAACCTGTTAGGACCAGCTCCGACCATCAAGGCGCACCTGAAGTTATTCTGTTTGTCTACGACGTTATTCAGCCAGATGCTCAAGGGCTTCAAGCATAACTGAATTTTGAATGCGTAAATTAATATCGTCATAATAGGCCTTTATCGTCAACAGACTCTAATAGATTTTTGATTTTCAGTCGAGAAAAACAATATCACCATAATTTTTATTTTATAATAATTCATAGTATAAATTTTGACTTGTCTACTTATTACTTATTACTAAGTGCTTATTTTTATTGAAATCTAAAATCATACAAAATGAAAATTCAAAATCATTGTTTTACGTATTGAATGGTTCGTCAAAATCTAGTGCCTATTTATCAATAAATATTGTTCGCATAGGTTTAATCTGTAAAGTAAAATGTATACAACTTTTTTATTTTAACCAAACTGTTTGAATTATCAAAACCCATTAATTTTTTTGATATTTTGTGCTTGGCTTTTCAGTAGGTACAAAAGTACCAACAAAAAAATCCAAGTAACTAAAAATAACCCGCAGTGTTTCTGTCTTAGGGTATGTACTTAATTCAACAACAAAGGATCCAATGGAAATATGAAGCTAGGGCAGTACCAATATGTTTATAGTTGGGTAACAGGTTATCGATTGTCGATAATTGACTTCAGACCTTGTTTCCCGCGCTGCCGGTGCAGCAAATCACTTTAGAATCTAATCAAAACAGTGTTTTGAATAATAAAACACGACATAAACTAAGCATCAATATTCATGAACTTGATTATTGTACTTATTTTATTATATTGTACTTAATTTTTTAACTAAAAACTATGTGATTGAAATATATATTCTGCTCTTTTCTCTCTCTCTCTCTCTCATCTAATAAACAGATTTTTTTCTGAAACCCGGCTCACTTCCACTCTTAATACCTACCTATTGCCACGCCCTGCTTTGGTAAAATTGTGTCTTGTGTACATTACCTAGATATTCATCATCATCATCAGCCTATAGCAGTCCACTGCTGGACATAGGCCTCCCCCAATGAGCGCCATAGCGCCCTGTCTTCAGCTTGCCGCATCCAGCATCTACCTGTAGTCTTTCGCAGGTCGTCATCCCACCTGGTCGGAGGGCGTCCTACACTAAGTTTACCGGGTCGTGGTTTACCTAGATATTAAGACAAATGTACATAATGATGCAATAAATAAATATGAATATGAATATTTCAGTAAAACACATGCTTAGAATTTACGACGCACTAAAAGATGTTCTTCTTCAAGTATAAAAGGTACAACATCGTGCATTAGAATCAACTCATTAGCTTTTCAAGTACAATTATGAAACAAATATAGAACTAATAAAGTTTTATGAGCCATTTGAAGGCATCGCTAACATAAATGTTATTTCTTTCACCTCTCCGCAGTGGTGACTTACCAATTACATAAAATAGCGAGCCCGTGCGGGCTGTTACTACTAAATAACAAACATTGCTATTGCTTTGCTTTGATAAAGTAGTAAGGATACAATACAATACATTAACTCTTTATTACAAATAAAAACAGATACACAAGACAGGACAATGACAAATACAGAATGTGTTGTACAATGCGCGGCCTTATCGCTATGAGCGATCTCTGCCAGGCAACCTTTGGATACGTAGGTATCTCAATATTTGTGTTCATTATTTCATAGCGATTATTCAGAACTCTTTAGAATTTTTAATGCATTTCTTTATTTCGTCAAAAATCGCTAACGTTTATCGATTATATCGATAACATCGATAAACAACTTCGTCCCCTCACCTCAGTGCAGGAAATCACCTCGGGCTTCGACCTTGTAGCCGTAAGCCGACTCGTTACTTATGGAGATGCAAAACTTACTGTGAGAACAGGTAGACAGGTTCGACATGTTTTAACCGACTTAAAATAAGGAAAAGATCTTATGTCAATTCCGTAATTTTAATTTATTCACTAACTAGCGGCCCGTCCCGGCTTCACCCGGGTGTACATTTGTTTCAGGCAATTTTAAAAAAAAATCTCTTTTTTCTCTCCGTAAGAACCATCTTCGTACTTCAATGAATATTCTAAATAATTAAAATGGGTTACTAATTATGTTCGCCTGTTAGGTGTGTATAGGTATATTTTTTTGATATGGTCCTATCTACAGAAGTGGTCCAATCAAATGTTGCGACCATCTCATAAAATTAGTACCTACGTATTTGTCCCAAAAAACTTAAAAACAGTGTATTTATTGAATTTGAACTCGGTTTTGAGTATTTTTTTAAGCATTGATTGCTTTCGTCAAGTCAGAATCAATAACTTTATTAACAAACTAAGCACGTAAAATAAGCAGTAAAATTCGTTAGTTCCTAAGTTATTGTGTTAAAAAAGACTTCACAGAAACGAAAAACATATTACATGACCTCGTCTACCAAAAAAGAAAAAGTTTTTTTCGAAACAGACCCAGAGTATAGTAAACATCGGTTGTTATATATAAACAAACAGACAAAAACACCTATATCAACATAATTAACACAACTAGATACTCACATGCTTGATTACCTTTCAATGTTAGTGCCAATAACAGCTGATTGTAATTTGTAAGCTTCCATAATAAGAATCCAGTTTTAAAATAAATTGAGTTGTAATTATTTTTAATATTTTTTAAAATTCTTAAAATATGAATTAAATAATGCTGGACAATTCACACAACATCATCTAGCCCCAAGCTAAGCAGAGCTTGTGTTATGGGTACTAGATGACTGATATACATAATACAATAACATTACATAGATAGATATTTTTTATTATACATAGAAAACGACCAGAACACCCGGAACAAATATCTGCAGATCGTACACACAATTGTTCCGAGGCGGGAATCGAACCCGCAACCTCCTGCGTCGCAGGCGGACCTTCACCCACCGCGCCACATCGGTCGTCAATGACTCATTAACATTCATAAATCACTTCATTCGAATTTTTATTTACAATATGAACCAACTTTTAGTTTGTTGTAGAGAGAAGTATAGAAACACAAATCACAGTATTATAAAGATAGAAAAAGACTTTATGATAGAGAGGACAAAAGGTACGAATCTTCACGTCTTCCACAAGTGGACAAACAATTAAAGTGAAGAGAAGCAACATTATGTATGACTAATAAGTATTTCATCATAATAGGCTGATGATGCCTATATTAGTCCACAGCTGGACTTAGGCCTCCCTCAATAAGTGCCATAGCGCCCTGTCTTTAGCTTGCCGCATCCAGCATCTACCTGCAGTCTTTCGCAGGTCGACATCCCACCTGGTCGGAGGGCGTCCTACACTACGTTTACCGATAATTATTTAATAATGACTACTTATTTGATAATAGGACTTGCGATTAAATTAAACTTGTCGGACCGCAATATTTAGGATGGCGGGAGCCCAGGGAAAATTCAACATTAATTAGTCTTTATTATATCTGCGGCCCGCGCGTCCTTTGTTTTAAAACTCAGCCTGGGCCCTAATTCCTCGCTAAATTAATCGCTTCACCATAACTTGATATCGTCTCAGAACGACACGTTTTGGTATTTAACCTTTGATGAAAGAAACTGCCTTAGGCCAGGTGGGATGACGACCTGCGAAAGACTGCAGGTAGATGCTGGATGCGGCAAGCTAAGGTCAGGGCGCTAGCGCTATGACGCTCATTGGAGGAGGCCTATGTCTAGCAGTAGACTGCTTCAGGCTGATGACGATGAAAGAAATAACATAAATGGGATGAAGGAGGGACGTTTGTCAAACGTTTCAAGGTTGAAACCATGTTATCAATCTCTCCGAGCAAATAGCACCGCACGCACTATCTAGAGTTTCTTTCATCTATGGATGATTCTGTGACGATCTCACTGTTATAAATGATTTGGTCTTGATTACGTACTTCAGTCGCATACCAAAGATAATTGAGTGTCAATGAAAGTTGTTAGCCTAAAGAATACAAAAAAACTTTATTGTACAACAGATACAGATCATTACAAAAAAAGACATTACATTCGACAAGTACAATGGGCGGCCTTATCGCGTACATTCTTTCCGTGCGAGGAAAAATAATTGATTTTTTACTTCATCAACGCCAAAAACCACAGAACAGGTTCAGTATATCAAAAAAAAAAATACATTACTCAAAGAATATATTCTAGAGCGTGTTTGCGATAGCGGCATAATAGGAAATATAATCTGGTAAATTGGGTCTTTACCAGGTTAACACCTACAACGGATGTGTAGGGGTAATTTATACCCCTGAGCACCATTTTGATGCATCCTTTATTAGGTAGAGTTACCCAATTTGACGAAAACATTACACACACACATTACATTGACCATGATAAGACAACTGGTGGATTAACAAATCAGCGATTATCGGATTAGGTACCATAAAAAATAGCGTCATTGGTGTGTACTAAATTTTAGTACGTCAACATGTCCTACAGTGGAAAACCGAATCTTGAACAACAAGGTACCAAACACATTGTGTAAGAATAACTAAAAATTGTAAGAAATTATACGAAGTAAATAATTGTGGTAATAAAAGTGAAAGACCTGCCTAAAAATAACTGTTATTCTCAAAAACTAAAACACAAAAAAATGCCATGAGTCCTTTCGGGATCTGTAATAATTTCCTCTCAACTCACTAATTGCTTATGTTTAAGCAATGATAAAGAAAGTCACAATTAAATAAGATGCACTCACAAAGAAAGTTACAAGCGAAAGATACAAACAAATTAGAACTAGTATATACAATTAAAACCACTGAGCGAACTACAGATAAAAATATGTATACTAGCTGCGCCCCGCAGTTGCACCCGCGTGGTGATAGATATTTTGGATAATATACTAGATATATATATCTTTATGAATTGTAAGCCTATGTGTTATTCTGATATGTAAGCTATAATTTTGTAAAGTCTTTAAAGTTTCATTAAAATCCATTCAGTAGTTTTTACGTGAAAGAGTAACAAACATCCATACATACAAACTTTGACGTTTATAATATTATTAGGATAGGATGACATGTACGACGAAAATAAGCTATGTTATCAAATCATAAAGCTACCTAAATTCTTCTAGGCTATTTGGCTGCCTATTTATAATGCCACAAAACAAAATACCGACCATTTCACTTTCAATGACTATTGCAAAGCGAGCGTAATGTCAAGGAGAGCCGTGATAGGGTAAGGTACCTTTAGATAGGAACTAAGCTATTGTACTATTGATCTGCAAAGTTCAAGCAAGTCCTCCAGTTTGATAAACTTAACTCCATATACATGAAACTTCCGTCGCTAGACTGTGCGAGAGCTGTTTACAACTCACGCAAGTTATGCTTATGGTTTAAAGGTCTTATCCCTCATTATCGGTCTTTTTATTTGTGGCTTAATATGATAGGTGTGAAATATAGTAAGTACGTATTTGAGTGATTTACTGTAACTAGGCCACGTAAGGGTCAGGCGACCGTCGCTTGCAAAAATCGCTCCGACTATCGCTGTTCCTGTTTAACCCTTGCACCGCGCCACATGCGTGCGCGATGGCAATATTAGCCGTTCAAAATTTGGTTTGTTCCGTAATACCAAAAATTATGACTGAAAACTTTTTGTATTCTTAACAAAGTATTGTTATTCTGTAACTAGACAATATAAGCTATGTTCCTTAATAAATAAAACGTAAGATATTGATGTTTTTAATACGAAACAAATAGCAAGAAAACATGTCCATTTTCGCATAAAAATGTGCAAAATGAGATTGGCTTTCATTTCATTTTAGGTAAGTATTTTGAAAAAAAGAACTATTTGGGAACCTAGATAAATACTATTTTAATACAAATAATTCAATATTATAGTGGAAATATGCTTGAATTAGAAATCATTTTGGCATTACGTTTGTATGAAAAATTCGTCCCTCGGAGGCCCCTTAATTATCTACCAAAAATCATAAGGAAAGCCTTTTGATCTTAATTTATATAAAATTTAACCGATGTTTTATATATTATTATGTAATGTACTAGCTGCGCCCCGCAGCTTCGCCCTCGTGGAAATCTATATGTCAAATCATTTATAAACTTTTATCTTGAATCATTTTATCTATCTTCCCGCTGTCTGTCAGTCCCTATGTATACTTCGATCTTTAAAACTACGCAACCGATTTTGAAGCGGTTTTTTTTAATAGATAGAGTGATTCAAGGGGAAGGTTTATACCATTTGACACTTAGATTTCTACGCGGGCGAAGCCGCGGAGCGCAGCTAGTGTCAAATAAATAGAAGTAACTGTAAACATGAACTTCCTCCGTTCTTTGCCGCAACGTTATGATATGAATCATGGGCGGTTCAATGATCTATGCTGTGTGATGTTGTAACTGTGGCGGATTAGTGGCTAGTTATCTGGCTTTTAATCTGAATGTTGAGTCATATATCTCGTGTTCTGAACCTACCTCTTCTCGGCACGAGAAGAGGTAGGTTCAGAACACGAGATACTACAGTTGTACAAACAAGATCCTACTCTTATGTATTGTTCTGTCTTATTTAAGCAATACTTATTAGCGACATTCCTTAATTAATTAGTTCTATAAAAATGAAGCTTGGTTTATTACCTCTACCGTCGCTTTATATTCATGAAGTATCAAATTTTGTTAGAAATAATTTAAAGTTATTTATAAAAGCATGTGACAAACACCCTAGGCTGTGTAGAGATCGGCCCCCTGATTATGTAACTGCGACCGGTTTGCGACAGGCGAAAATTAAGCAATCAGTGCTGTCAAAAGCCAATTTTGTATTAGATGACACCAGGTACTACGTCACCCAGCAATCGAGCACTAGGTTTCCCTCTGCCGGACAATCGGTGAACTAAAAATTGCTTGCTAAAATTGCGGTCGCGGTCGCGTCGCTGTTGCTGTTGCTTTTACATAATCAGCCTGCCGAATAGATTTATTATAAAAGATACCTCGCGTTCAGCCAAGTTATCCAAAAGTTGTTTGACTCTATGCGTAAAAATATACAACAAATTACCAAATGAAATACAATTGTTAACACTTTGACTGCGGTTTTTTTTCGACGACCGCGACCTTTTTTTTTACCTAAAAAATTCGTGCTGCCGCTCTACACAGCGGTTGTGTTGCGCCGCACATGCGTTTCGTTCGAAAAATATTACAGCTCTGCTGAGTCACAAAGATCTGTATTTTCTCAGCCGCTGCGCTAGTGTGGATTTACGCATGTTAGTCACTTGTAGAAAACTCATACGGTGCGTTTTCAGCACTCAAAGTGTTAAATAATTATTTGTATAAAATCAAATTGCTTAGATGGCTGAATGAAATTAATTTCTATGACATCAATGAGTTTTCAAATGTTAGATAATAAACAATAATTTAATTTGTCAACATAATTATTGCATGCTAGAATATAGTATTATTTTATTTGTGAAACTAATCTAATTTAATTTTAATCCCATTCTTATTTATACTCATTTTTAATTAAATACTATTTTATCTTATTCAATGTATTAATGTTTTATTATTTATTATGATTTAATTCATGTTATAATGTTTAATTGAATGTATACTATGGATTTTAGTATCTGAGTTAAATAAATACAATACAATATAGTGAGACATGAGTGCATGCATGACGACCGATGTGGCGCGGTGGGCGAAGGTCCGCCTGCGACGCAGGAGGTTGTGGGTTCGATTCCCGCCTCGGAACAAATGTGTGTACGATCTGCAGATATTTGTTCCGGGTGTTCTGGTCGTTTTCTATGTATAATAAAAATATCTATCTATGTATTGTATTGTATTATGTATATCAGTTATCTAGTACCCATAACACAAGCTCTGCTTACCATGGGGCTAGATAATGCTGTGTGAATTGTCCAGCATTTTTTTTTTTTTTTTTTAAATTACTTAGAACTAAACAACCTTTACACCATGTTTGACGCAATAAATATATTTGAATCTTTGAAATATAAAAGTTTACCAATTTAACAAGAGCGAACCTAAAAACTGTTGTGCCCTGACAGGGTTTTTATGCATTGTGTACCGACTAAGATATTATGAGTAACTAAGAACATTATGCTCGATAATCACATTAAATGATAGGAGTAGGATATACATTCTTTTTCACTTCTCTTGCTTAAAAAGTGTATCATAATAGTGTAGCTTAGCTAGGGCCTAAAACTCGAGTTTAATACCTCGGGCTAAAAAGTATTTTTTCTTTTTAATTTTTGTCTAAAATCATCAGCCCGTACAAAGCATTCGTTCTCTTACATAAAAACTCGACTTCTTGGTGCCACGTCAATCTTTTTTTTTGAAAATAGAACCGTCTTGGTGATGTTTTATGAAGGTTGATTCTTCCCTTCACGGTAGAATGCGAACTGTTTCGTTGCGGGTTAAATAGAGATTTTAAAAAAAGATGGTATTGGCGCTAAATCTCTAGAATTTTCTTCATTTATTTTCTCGCAATTGAAGTGAAAAGTAGAGTGTTTTACTCGGGCCAAAACCACCCATTATAACTCGGTCTTGTCATCCTCCCTCGCTACGCTCGGGAGTATAACAACCACGTATATAATGGGATGGTTTAGTCCCTTGTAAAACAATCTACTAATCTATGGCTGAAAATACCATGGTGATCGTTGGTAGTATTTGGTGCTTCAACACCCATTTAGTGAAATATTATGCAATAATACCCAATGATACTTAGGTACACTACTTTACTTAACTTAAACTAATTACTTTACTTAACTTAAACTACTTTACTACGTAAAAGGAAATCTATGCTTTTTTGAGACCTATCCAAAACGTAGTTTTTTGGCGTCAATACGAAAAAATACACGCAATCATCACAAACACTGAAAAATTGCTGAACTTTTAACAAAATCAGGACTGGGTCCACACCCAATGCGATTTCTTCAAGAGCTGTTTGCCATTTTTGATCATTGACATTAAGTAGGATGAATTTTAACTTCAAATCAAACAGCGTTACATCATGATAATCTACTCTGAATGATATCATTCACATTCTATAAGAGGACACGCTTTTTCTAAGCAAGGAAATATCAAAATAAATAACTTGAACTTTCGCATGCCTCTACTTCCCTATAGCGTCACGACACGGCTCCACCTATCACGATTTGAGCGTAGTGTACCGTGTCACCGATGATGATATGTTAATCCGGGTTAAACCATTCTATTTGTATAACTAGGGTCTGTCTGCAGCTTTACTTGCTTTAATAACATGTGGCTAATGAAGAGCTGTATCAGTTTCTTTGATATTATAGAACGTAGGCACACTTGGGTTATCTTTAAAAAATTGAATATTACATAATATCAAAAAAAATACGGAATTGAATTTGTTTAGGATATTATTTAATTGCATCATTATATTTTTCAAATCTTAAGGTGTAATGTTGTGGTGACCGCTTCCTATCAGGCGGGCCACATGCTAGTTTACCACAATAGAAACGTTTAAAAAAAATTACTTACCTTACACGCTACAATCTACCGGAGAAGTACAGGGATACCTGTGCAGGTTTGCACGTGAGAGTCGGTAGCGTGTATGGGGACGTTCCGGTGTACCGGAAGTCTTCAGTTCTTTTTGCGGTCATCATCATCATCATAAGTCTATTGCAGTCCACTGCTGGACATAGGCCTCTTTTTGCGACACCGTTCGGTAATTCAAGTCACTCGAAATTGGATTTTTCGATCTTGCGCCGGTTGCCTGCAAGGCAAATACCTGTACAGGTAGATGTCTCCGGTGGACCGTGTGTGGCATCCATAATAAAACTCAATTAGCCATTTTCTAGGAAGACAAAATACTACGCAGTTTAAATGGTTGTCATAAGGCTATCGAATGCTTACTGTTGCGGAACGAGTTTGGTTTCCCGAAGGTCAGTGTAAGATAGCTTGGCTAGCCGTGGCTTTACGAACTAAACCATCAATGGCAATTTACACAAACTGAACAAGGATCAATTACCCTCATTCAAGACATGATCAAGTAGGTGTCTACTAAACCTTCGACCATCGACGGCCACATCAATATCTACATATATCTAGTACCCATAACATAAGCTCTGCTTACCATGGGGCTAGATAATGTTGTGTGAATTGGCCAGCATTATTTATTTATTTATTATTATTATACTCACAATCATCACAAACACTGAAAAATTGCTGAAATTTTAACAAAATCAGGGCTGGGTCCACACCCAATGCGATTTCTTCAAGAGCTGTTTGCCATTTTTGATCATTGACGTTAAGTAGGATGAATTTTAACTTCAAATCAAACAGCGTTACATCATGGTAATCTACTCTGAAGATATCATTCACATTCTATAAGAGGACACGTTTTTTCTAAGCAAGGAAATATCAAAATAAATAACTTGAACTTTTGCATGCCTTACTTCCCAATAGCGTCACAGCACGGCTCCACCTATCACGATTTGAGCGAGTCACCGATGATGATATGTTATTATTATTTATATTACATGTTTTATCTATATTTTCTTGTTTATATTATTTCTTATAATGTGATGTGTCGTGTTATGTATGATGTCAAATAAATGTATTTTCTTTCTTTATTATTTCTTTAATACAAATACAAACGCAAATCATTTATTGAAAACCAAGTTTACATGTGAAAATGGGTATTTAATATAAAAAATAATATATTGCCTTTATTTAAGGTATATATATAGCTTATTAATAGTTAAGAGTATTTTATATGTATTATACTTAAATAATTGGTAATTTCGTAGAACTCTGCTACTTAATAAAATGTGTTAAATATTGTACGGTAGTACGGAAGTCTTCATGTGCAAATTGTGCAAGTCCGACTCGTATTTAGCCGCTTTATTATACTTTTGAGTTTACAGCTCTCTAGTACTTTATTAAAAACAATACAAATTTGCCTTTCGTCTTCTTTCCAGAAGGATGTCTTCGGCAGCGTCGTTCTCCGAGCGATGGGCCCGCGGCAACCTCTCCCGGGAGCCTACTCCGCACGAGCTCAGCGTCCTGGGGCTGTTCTACTCCACCTGCGATGGAGACGAGGTAGATATACGACAAGGTGCTCTACAAGCCTACTTGTGGACCCTTATAATAAATGTTGTATTGCTGTTTACCCTTTTCCCTCTGTTTCTTGCAAGCGTGTAATATGAGACAGCGTGTAATATGGCGACCCCTTCCGCGGGACCTGATCCCTGCGGAACCACCATAGAGTCCGTTGTCGTCAGTTGTTTATATATATAACAAAAAAATCAAAACAAAAAAAACAAAGGAAAAAAAGATAAACAAACCAAATGTAGCCAAAAAAAAAAAAAAAACATTGAGAAAAGGGAAATAAAAAGATATTCCTACAAAACCCAAGGACCGAGGGGTCGCCACCCCTCGAGTTGACGCCGGGGTAATGAGGCCAAGCCTCGAGGCCCCTCTCCGTGCCCCCACCAGGGCCGGAAATAAATTTATTGATGATATGAGACAGATATTATATTCTACAACAGTTATTTAAGGTGGAACCCCGAAGCACTGTGTGGCAATAGAGTTTGGTGACCACCAAGAGCAACTTCGTATCTCTATGTATGTTGTATTTTGTTTGATTTGTTAATGTTAGACTGTTGGTATTTTGTTAGTTTATTTTATATAATGTAAATCTCTTATTAGCCGTATGTTAGATTATTAAGGTTTAAATTATTTATATTAAGGGCTGTTGATTTTGTTGAAACAATAAAAATAAAAATCTCTACCTAAACCATCAACGTAATAATGAGATTAAAAGGGTGGCGGCGCTAGTGTGCCTCGGGCTACCCCCTTAAATACAATAAGGCATATTAAAACTTGATATCGGCCAGAAAACCGCTGTTCTTATATATTATTCTTCAAGGTGATTAAGTATAGAAACTTAACTAATGAAAATAAAAAAGTTTTCGTTAACCATGCACAAACTATGTATATGGACGATAAACTTGAACTTGTAACTTTTCATAAGGCCATAAGGTTGTGGAATGCACTACGGCAAGGATTAGTTTTTCTAATGGACTCTCCATTAGAAAAACTATATCCTTGCCTGTTTTTAAAGCTCACGTCAAGGAGTTTTTCCTGCCAAAAGAATGAATATTCGTACTTACTTATTATTTATGTATTTAAGTAGTGTATTATTTATTTTGGAATTTGTAATAATTATTATTTGTTTTTTGGTATTCTTATTTAGATAACCGGTGGTACACCCCCTGCCTTTTCTTAAATTCATATAATTCTTTTTATCCAAAGGTTGCCTGGAAAAGATCGCTTTTAAGCGATAAGGCCGCCCATTGTACCTGTCGCATATAATGTATTTTTGTAATGATTAATTTAATTATGATGTA
The DNA here is from genome assembly GCA_943735965.1 of Eupithecia abbreviata. Classification (NCBI taxonomy): domain Eukaryota; kingdom Metazoa; phylum Arthropoda; class Insecta; order Lepidoptera; family Geometridae; genus Eupithecia; species Eupithecia abbreviata. The sequence continues at coordinate 3,059,304 of OX030995.1, forward strand.
CAATAAAGAATTTTTGTATTGTATTGTTTTCAGGTGGAAGCAGCTGGTAGAGCCCGGAGGTACTACACTGCGAGGGGACCGGGAGGCGCTACAGAGTTATGGCACAAGAGACGACCTGATGATGAAGAGGTTCTGTCCAGCTGCCAGGATGTGTAAGTATTAGGACACAAGTTAAGTTACTCGCATTCTATATTAATCAGGCCGAACGTAACATAGCATGATAACTTTTATTAAAGTGATTTTATTAGTAATTTGTGATACCTATGTATCACAAATTTCCCAATGAAAATTTTGAAATTTCCTTATTCCTGTATTTATAAGATACTGCGCCCCGCGGTTTCACCCGCGTGGTGATAGATATTTTGGATAATATGCAATATTTCTTTATAAATGGGAATTTATAATGGAAAATCTTTATAATGTGGCGGCGGCGGTAGTGTGCCTTGGGGCCACCGCCTTAACCCTAGCTCATTAAACATATTTTCGAGTTACTCGGTCACTAAACATTAGTCGTTCTGACTAACAAAATAAAACGCCAATATTTTACTCGACGTACCTACGTAATGCGTACGCACAGAATGCTAAAACACTAAATTAGGAAGGTACTGAGCGTGGCGGGGTGGGGTAGTGTCGGGAACATACCTAAACAGCGAATGCGCGGGAACCGTGTCGCCTGTGAGACTAATGTTTAGTGATCTAGGGTTAAAGACGACCTTTTGACTTATTAGTAGAATCACATTTCCAAGTGAGCCCTTGGGAAACAAAGGGGCTGATGCGTGCTTAGCATGCCCCAGCAGTAGTTATTAACTCTCAATTTATCCGGTTGTACGAAAACAAAAAAAATCTATCACGTATAAGACAAATGTTTGTACCTACGTACCAACCCTACATATGTACATAATTAGTATATCATTCATCTAGTACCCATAACACAAGCTCTAAATAAATAATAAATAAATAAATAATGCTGGACAATTCACACAGCATTATCTAGCCCCATGGTAAGCAGAGCTTGTGTTATGGGTACTAGATAACTGATATACATAATACAATATATTACATAGATAGATATTTTTTATTATACATAGAAAACGACCAGAACACCCGGAACAAATATCTGCAGATCGTACACACAATTGTTCCGAGGCGGGAATCGAACCCGCAACCTCCTGCGTCGCAGGCGGACCTTCGCCCACTCCGCCACATCGGTCGTCAGCTCTGCTTATCTTGGGGCTATAGATGATGCTGTGTGGATTGTCCAGCATTATTTATTTATTATTTAATTATGTTTTTATTCTTATTTTTCAGTTACATAGTGCCTCTCAAGCCCCGAAGCGTCAGCGGCCGGCGAATGACAATCGTCCGCTTGCCAGCCCCTGCCGCTCCGGATAGGCCTCTGTCTGCTAAAGCGATGCTTGCTAGGTGGCTCATGATATTAGATATAAGGTGAGTACTATTGAAATAAGTTTATTTTCTTAGAAAGTGACAAGTTCCTATTTACTAAATACACATGTAAAAGTTGAGCTAACAGTATTTAGCTGTAAATAATAATATACTCTGGCTAAATAATAATAATTCTAGGTTACCTGGGAGAAATCGCTGTCAGCGATAAGGCCGCGTATTGTACTTTTAATATGTAATGTTTAGATATAAGGTGTTATTTTATAGTTTTAAGTACAATAAAGAGTTCATTCATTCATTCGTTCATTCTGGCCAAATTGAATATACTATGCAAACATTGTCCCCATGCAAAAGCTCATAATCAGTTTGTTGTCGATTTTGAGTCAGAATTTGCATCCTCGTCCTACAGTGCATAAAGGCTGACAATATTTCAGAGAGTTAACTAAAGTTAGTTTTATCACAAAAACTAATACTAATTTATCATTAAGGACGGTTAAGGTTTTTGTATTTATAGTGCGTAGGCCCTCGCACTCGGGTTAGTCTCTAACGAAATCAAGTACTTGATTTCGTGGCGAGCGTCTACGTACTGAGGGGAAGGTTGCATTCCGCGCGAAAGCCCCGCCGAAATCGATTTTTTTTGGGATATATACGGATATTATTTAAGCTCTTAGACATCATATTTTGTTTGATTTGGTAGCCTGTACCATAATACAAGCCAGAGTCTATCCGCGCCACGGGTCGCCAGTTACCATGATTCGGTCAACAATCAAATAAATAGAGGAAGAAATCAAGAATTAATTAGAATTATTTCTCTTAGATAAAGTTCTTAGAAAACAGAGAATTATTTCAATGCTCTCAAACAAAACAGACATTTCCGCATTTCAAGAGCACAATGAAAATAAATCGAGTATGTCTTGTTATTCAAATACGAACTCCTTATGCAAACAGTCTGGTTATATTTAAACAGGTGCACATTAAGAGGACGTTTTTAAGCGGACTATTGCTATTAAGTTTTAGCGGACAACAGTTTCATCGTTGGCTCGATGAATCCATTCAGCCATGTAGATTGATAGACGCAATTATGGAGCGTGAGACGATTTGTTACATAAATAAATACAGTCTCGATCATAAACTGCTTAGGCTAGTATACCAGGTTTGAATCCATGTTATTAAGATATATCAATAGAGTATTTTCGTGACCTATTTAATTGTTTTTGGTAAGGAAAAGTAAACATCGTTTATAGGCACAGGCTCTAAATTACAGGTTTTGGTCAAGTGGTATCTGAGACCGCTCTGGTACAGTTTATATCTTCATAATATGTATTTTCCTCGATATAGTCTCTAGTGAGGAAATCTACGAATATGGAGGCTAAAATAGCTTGTTAAATTACTCAGAAAACTACAAAATGTACACATTTATTTAAGGTAAAATTTCGTTAATTAGTGGTGTAACACGCATCAAAATCAACTCATCAAACGACACTAGAAGTCAAGCCAAGCGCAAACAAATCGAGCCGTTCCTTAACTAGATGTCGCTGCTAAAAGTGAACCAGCGCTGACGAGGACGGACGACTTTGAATGACATGCTTTTGTAACATTTTGTTCCGGGAGTTCTGTATCCAATCTTAGGGCCTCCATACCAATCATTCCGGATCACTCGGCTATTGGTATTGGCAGTTTTTGGGTAACTTTAGCTAACGGAGAGGTGAGACTCGGATTACTCGGCAACCGATCCGTTTGGCTAAAGTGGCCATCCCGTCCACTCGGGACAAACCCCTGTAACCGCGTTCCTTCTGTCTAAATAAACCGCGTCTCGACGAAGAGTTGTGTTTTACTACTACCCCGTCTAGCCCCCCTCGTTACAGTGGTAATTTTTAAGTTTAGATGTAGACGGTTAAACTGAAGTCATTTGACTTTGTATTTGCTGCATTTTTTTTTTCTCTCGGTTAGACCGTCATGGTGTCCGCTACCAAAAAACGTCCGCTAGCCCTCCATATCCTCTTAAAGACGTCCCATTGTCTGTAATAGGATCTGCGCCGTACCGATACAAATCGCCCCCGTATTTCTGGATTGCTAATGAGTTCACGTAGACGTCGTCTATCTACATTTCACGTGGATCGTTGTCCTTGTCGCATCAGGAAAACTTTTGACGAAAATGTTTTGGGATTTTCTTTTTCCAAATAGACGGATTTATACAAAGAGAGCCAGTGAATACCAAAGAGAATACAAGTGAATAAGCACATGTGTTTTCTTTTTAAACGACTTCGAAAAAAGGAAGAGGTTCTATGTTCGACTGTTTTATTTAGGTATTTCCGTCGATTACTGCGTTATTTACGGACGGATTTGGATGACTATTTTTAGACCATTTGATTATTTCTAAGACTTAGTCTATATATTTATTGATTCCGTATAGTTTTCGCTTTTTTATGGTATATTTTTTTAGGGCGTAAGTGTAGTAGATAGCGAGATATAACGATTTATGTGATTTTTGTCTGCGAAGCTCGGCCATTTAGGGCTATGTAGTCAATTTGGCCGGGCGTGTGAGTGGATAGGGGATAATTGTCGACCGATGTGGCGCAGTGGGCGAAGGTCCGCCTGCGACGCAGGAGGTTGCGGGTTCGATTCCCGCCTCGGAACAATTGTGTGTACGATCTGCAGATATTTGTTCCGGGTGTTCTGGTCGTTTTCTATGTATAATAAAAATATCTATCTATGTTATATATTGTATTATGTATATCAGTTATCTAGTACCCATAACACAAGCTCTGCTTACCATGGGGCTAGATAATGCTGTGTAAATTTGTCCAGCATTATTTATTATTATTTTATTATAATTCAGAAGTGGTCCCATATACATTTTATTCTAGTAACTTATAGTAGTTTACTATAGTAATTTATGTTTGCCACATAATAGAGATTGAATTATACATTCATCATCATCAGCCTAAAGCAGTCCACTGCTGGACATAGGCATCCCCAATGAACGTCATAGCGCCCTGTGTCCATTATACCTTGATCTTCATTAAATCCTTTTCTCGTGTTCTAGGCTCCGAGAAGACCCGACTCCTGGCGACGAGGTGGTGATCATAGACGTCAGCGACCTGCAGCCAGCACATCTCAAGAACCACTTCAAGGGAAGCTACTGGAAGGATTTCATTTCGTGTATGAAGGTATTACTTGCGAAGGGGGAAATCTATTTTTAATTTGCCACCTTGATTTGACAAATAAATAATGTTGGATAATTCATAAAGAAATATCTAGTAGACACAAACTGTCCTTAATTAAGGTGCCTAACTAGTATCGAATACATAATAATTATACCCATTGATAATGGGTTTAATTAGAGACCCAGACCTAAAAAAAGCGAAAGCGCTCCTTGCCCGTGGTCCCGTTTCGGTAGTCCCATTGATTAAACCACCAAAAAAAATTCGGTGTTCCAGTTAACTGTTCTACCGAAGTTTCTTTCATTCGAAGGTCCAATTGACAGCATCACAGAACCTCCCTTAAAAATATCTTCGCTGGTACAGTTAATTAGACTCATCGTCTCTCGTGCAATCTGCATAATTGTTGTAGTAAGATATTTTATAACTTAAGATCAAATGTCAAATTAAAAATAACATTAACAATAAACAAAACCTAGTGTCAAAGTTGACAAGATATTCGCAGGTTTCATAGAGTTTTGGATTGAAACTCGAAACTTGCTTTGTCTCGGCCTTCGTCCATAGATAGATTAAATATTTTTTACGACACTGTAACACATGATACATAGGTATTATTTAATAACTCAGGCACATATTAACATAACACAGAGAAAATTAAACAATTGAATAACAACGGATTTATTAAAATTGTGTGTGTTCAGCAACCAGTCAAAACGGAAATAACTCAGCGAAAAGCTTTGCTCCAAGAGCAAAACAATGATTTTCAGTATTACCCTTTTTCTTTCCCATCTGCCACAGAGGTCTTCACACGGCAGCAGCGCGTGAAATTTCCTTTAAAAGCTGTCATCAATCCCAATGCCCAACCATTCACACTTCAAATCTTCTTTCCAGAACGCCTACCCACTGCGTTTCTCAGAGATCCACATCATCCACACCGACCGACTGAAGACCATAACCCTGCTCCTCCTCCACATCGGCATGTACCCGTGGAGACGCAAGCTGGTGCGGTTCCATAGCGCTGAGCTGGATGTGGATTTAGATGTAGACTATCCAGGAGATGCACTGCCATATGAGTATGGCGGAAGAGGCGGTGCTATGAGAGATTTGAATGGTAAGCTGGCTTTCTAGACTGTGATACTAGGAGATGCAAGCTGATGCGGTTCCATAGCGCTGAGCTGGATGTAGACTTAGATGTGGACTATCCAGGGGATGCACTGCCGTATGAGTATGGTGGAAGAGGCGGTGCTATGAGGGATTTGAATGGTAGTTGGTTTTATCTGCCCGTGCCTATGGCAGGTGACTTCTGGACTACTAGTTGCAAGATGGTGCGGTTCCATAGCGCTAAGCCCGATGAAGACTTAGACGTGGATTATCCAGGGCACTTATAGAGGAAAGGTCGGTGCTATGAGAGATTCCAATGGTAAGTTGGTTTAACTGCCAATGTAGCGCCGGTGCTGTATGTCAAAAAAAGCTTCCACAAGTATCCATACAATACTGAAGATCGCGCCTACATACGGCCAAAATAACCGTAGTTTTTCAAGGCGAAGGACCCTGTGGGGAAAAGAGGCCTAACTCTGCACCATCTTCACAATGTATTTGGGCAAGTATAATTGGAGACGAAATATAAGCTCCACGTAGATTTAAGGATTATTGTCTCTGTAGCAATTCTTTCGGATCATAGCGTTTATTTTTAGTAAAAACTGTGTTTTTTTTCACAGATGAATGGACGAAAAAGCTTCTATCAAATTCAAAATGGCTGCTATCAGAAGAACGGACATATTACAACACTGATCTCAAGCCGGAAGTCAAAACAAGGACTAGGCATCGTGTTATGAAGACGCTGAAGCCAAATGGATCTTATGACATTATAACTAGGACTCATTCTTGCAAATCGTTGAATAGAGATGACTTGGATGATGGGTTGTACGGTGCTTATAGAACTTTGAGAATAAGTGAACGATTTTGAATATGGAATGAATCTACCTATCTTTTTAAACTTATTAAAAAAAACTCTTTTTTATTGTGATATACGATTTACTACCTACTTGCCTAGGTTCTTAGGTAGTGTTTTAAGAGATGGTAGAAAATGAAAATATAAATGGAACATTCTAAACTCAGATAACGTCATTCGATGCTGACATGTCAAGCCTGTCTATTTGTGATTCAAAAAAGAAGTTGAAGTAGTAAATTAGGGGTTAACGGAGTGGCAACGTTGGTTGGGGAGCAAATTATCGTATATTTTTAAAATTTTCTTTCTACAAAACCAGCACTCCTTAATGGGCAAAACGACAATAGTAATATTTTTAGTATCGTTCCACCCAATACGTGGACGGAAATATTGAGCGATTCGACACGACTACAAAAAATAAACAATTTCTTAGAACTTTTTAGGTTTGGAGGATAAACTCTGGTTTTTCGTTGCAAAAAACAGAGATTATTCTTCAAATCTGAAAAGTTTGAAGAAAAGTTTATATCTGTTATGAAAAGGTATCGATACTGTGAAGTATCATTATTTACTAATAATAAATAAAATGTATATCATATTTTGTTAGTGTTTTTCAAAGCTTTTTTTAAGTATTTAATAAGTAATTTTTTTATTTATCATTGTATTGTATTTTTATTTTATTTATAATATAATATCTCATAATCTACAAGCACACAAATCCCCTGGTACTGTCCACGATCCTATCCATCCATGGTTGTCTGGTAGAGATTTAACATAGTTTTCTATTTAAAGTGCAAAAAACTTTTGCGTTCACCGATGTTTTTTAAAAGTGGAAACATTTTGTATAAATAAAATCGTTGGCTTTCAAGTTTTTCATAACAGTAACGATAGCATTTATGCAAATAAGTTGGTATACATTTTTCAGCAGCAATCAACTAAAAGAGCTAACATAAAAAGGTACTATCTACCTACTACCAATATTTTTATTAAAAAAGCTTTCAAAAGGAACTATTATTCAAACTTTATTTAACACTTTGACTGCGGTTATTTTTCGACGACTGCGATCTTTTTTTTACCTAAAAAATTCGTGCTGCCGCTGTACACAGCGGTTGTGTTGCGCCGCACATGCGTTTCGTTCGAAAAATATTACGGCTGTGCTGAGTCACACAGATCAGTATTTTCTCAGCCGCTGCGCTAGTGTGGATTTACGCATGTTAGTCACTTGTAGAAAACACATACCGTGTGATTTCAGCAGTCAAAGTGTTAAGTAACTACCTTTACTACCTACGTTTAAGTATTATAATTTAATGTGTATGTTCAGGATTGGTATGCTCTTTTTGTAAGTTAGGTTGCAAGCTTGACATAGGTCCTTGACTTATCTGACATTAGTGACATTGACAATTATTCTCACCAAAGTACGTTTATGACCGTTTGCTTTTCGCGCTATTTTATAAAATATGACTCATTCTGTCTTGAGATTTCGTCGAGAGTAACGGTTCACATTCTTTGTTCTCGCATAAATTTAATAAACTTTAATTTATATAAATAATTTGAGCAACAATAATAATAAAATGATATTTCACTTCTTACAATAATAATGATAATGATATTTCTTCTTAGGAACACATTAAATGAGTCAGCTATTGAACAACCACAACCTATGTATCTATCTTTAAGTACATAACTAAACGCTATTATCATGTATATGTTTATATGTTTTATAATTTGTCTTTTTGAGAATAAATGTACATAGAAAAGAAAATGTTTACATTTGAATTCGAAAACGAACGAGAGAGCAAATTAAGTGATGAATGAGAGATTCGAAACCAAAAATTGTTTTGAGCTTCTGTGCTTTGCTTCGATGATACCAATCCATCGAGCCGACTCTACTGCCATACGTGCCTAGGGTACTTATGATCAGTTCTAACTTGCCATATATGGGGTTAATAATAGAAGAATCCGTAATGTCTAGGGTCGCCGTCATCGAAATCGTTGAGGAGGCATGTCGTTAAATATTTTCCACCAATATTCCTTGGGCTTTGTAACCCCTTTGATGCCCCTTTGTATCTATAGTATATTCAAAAATCTACTGAGGAAATGGCTTATAGAAAGTACTTTTTATTCCGTAGCTGAGTGCTACGAACTACCAATTATTAAAATTTTATATTAAATACAATTAACTATTAATAAACTATACATTTTAAATATTATAATTCATCATCATCATCATCATCAGCCTATAGCAGTCCACTGCTGGACATAGGCCTCCTCCAATGAGCGCCATAGCGCCCTGTCTTCAGCTTGCCGCATCCAGCATCTACCTACAGTCTTTCGCAGGTCGTCATCCCACCTGGTCGGAGGGCGTCCTACACTACGTTTACCGAGTCGTGGTCTCCACTCAAGAACACGTTTGCCCCAGCGGCCGTCGGTTCTTCGCGAGATTATGGCCGGCCCACTGCCACTTCAGCTTGCTAATTCTTAGAGCTATGTCGATAACCTTGGTTGTCGGATGTATTCGTTACGAATCCTATCCTTCAGAGAAACTCCGAGCATAGCTCTTTCCATAGCTCGCTGAGCGACGTATAATTAAGGCAATATATTATTTTTTTTATTGAATAGGTACCCCTTTTATCGTTTGTTTGCAACTTTTAAAACTATCATGGTTATTAACACTAATGTCATATTACGGGATAGTTACCATGATTTGATTTTTGAGTTAACCAATATTTCGGCACAGTTTCATGCGCCATGATAACGGAATAACTGTTTATGGTAAATATCCCGTTTTAAATGACTTTAGAATAAATGATTTGTATTTGTATTAAAATATCCATGTATTTTAATTTAAGTATAGATATACCTTTCGCTCGAGAATCAACTGGCAACTAATCCGGGTCGACGGTAAACCTAACGGGAACAAAAATGAGCGAGCACAGCAGATAAATAAAACAAAACGGTGTGCAATTTTGGAGAGTGCATTTGTACAGAGTTGGACTTAGACCTGGGTATGTAATAGGCCTTCACCTGCTTAAGGAGTTCTCGAATCAAAACAGGGAAACTATTAATGATTTATTGATATAAGAATAGTTGATACATTCGTAAAACAATTATAAATGTAATCTTTTTCAATTTAAATAACTTATTTTCAATTGAATTGTATTTTAATGCATTATTTAATTATTGTTAATTTATAAAATAATTTAGAAAGTGGGAATTAGTATGACGTGTCGAGAATAAAAATCATCATCATCATCAGCCTATATTAGTCCACGGCTGGACATAGGCCTCTCCAATGAGCGCCATAGCGCCCTGTCTTCAGCTTGATTCATACAGCAACTACCTGTAGTCTTTCGCAGGTCGTCATCCCACCAGGTCGGAGGGCGTTCTACACTACGTTTACCGATTCAATTAAATGTTATTAATATTATATTGTTTCAAAGTCAAACTTTAGTAAATGTTGAGCTATTGCACGTCATTCTCTCTCGAATATTTTTGCATACCAACTAACAGTCAAACATGTTGATTCAAATAATTTATTTACACGTTATCTTACTTAACACATGTTTTGGAAAATAAAAAATATATGTTTATCTTTATTTTTGTTGTTAGAACAGATTCTCTCTCTCTCTCTCTCTAACTCCAGCCCTGTCTAGCTCCCAGTGAAAGGCTGCAGACCACTTGGCGACAGCGTTAGTACCAAGTAGGGGCCATCATGAATCACTATTGAGCTCTGAGCTATGCAACACTGCATAAACTTTTAATGGAAATTTCTTTAGAGGCGTATGTATACAGGGTGCCCGTTACATGTATGAAACCGAAAGGGGTGATGGTAAACTGACTCCCAGCCAGAGTGATGCCACTTTGATCATGTTTCGTAGATGGACACAGCATTATCTAGCCCGATGGTAAGCAAAGCTTGTGTTATGGGTACTAGATAACTGATATACATAATACAATACATTACATAGATAGGTATTTTTTATTATACATAGAAAACGACCAGAACACCCGGAACAAATATCTGCAGATCGTACACACAATTGTTCCGAAGCGGGAATCGAACCCGCAACCTCCTGCGTCGCAGGCGTACCATAGCCCACTGCGCCACATCGGTCGTAACTAACACAGAATATAAACAAATTAAAACTTGTATTTACAGTTGAAACCTAATACCACAACCTATAATATCCACTTACTCTACATATCCGGTACCGAAAATTTTTGTCAAAAGAAAATGAAAACAAACTGAAATAGGATTCGATTTTGAGCGCCATTTTGTATTTAATTATCACCTTTCGCTAGCATAAACTAAATAGCAATTAACTATCAATAATATTAAATAAATAATGATGGACAATTTCAAACAGCATCATCTAGCCCCAAGCTAAGCAGAGCTTGTGTTTTGGGTACTAGATGACTGATATACCTGCATAATTCAATAGGTATATTTTACATAGATAGATAATAATATTTATTATACTAAAAATATGCTTTATATTTGAATGAATAACCGACGGCCGCCGCTGTGGAAAACGTGTTCTTGAGTGGAGACCACGACTCGGTAAACGTAGTGTAGGACGCCCTCCGACCAGGTGGGATGACGACCTGCGAAAGACTACAGGTAGATGCTGGATGCGGCAAGCTGAAGACAGTGCGCGATGCCGCTCATTGGGGGAGGCCTATGTCCAGCAGTGGACTGCTATAGGCTGATGATGATGATGCTTGTTCGAATATAAGGTTTAAGTATGGACGAAAATTTGACATCGAATTTATTTGTAGGGATTTAATATATACTCGTACATTTTTCTATGTAGTAGGTAGGTAGGTCATCAAAGCACCAATTTTACACGCAATTTTGAATAAACCAGCCCATCTAATATTACCGACTTTCTAAATCTGGGGATTTCTACAAATTCGCGGCTCCGCGCTTTTGCATAATCTTTCAGAGTGGCAATGGGTCGGATTATACGTGTTTGAGTAACAGCCTTTTGAGCGTGTCTCGGAATCTAGGTTAAGACAGGGTTTTAAGAAAAACCTTGTTTGGGATTTATCAAGTACGAAAAGCAGGATACAGATGCAGCAGCTAGTTTTTAGGTTTTAAATCTATATGATTTAAAACTAAAAAAACTAGCTGCGCCCCGTGTCTTCGCACACGTGGAAATTTCTGTGCAATTTTCTTAATTTTTTTTCATGTAAGAACCTTCTACGAAGTGTTAGAAAATATTTTCAAAATTAGATTAATCAAATCGGTAGAGTCGTTCTCAAGCTATAGCGTGACCAGGATAAATAGAGGTTCATTTTAGATCTACCTGTATGCAAAATTTCAGCCCGAACGATTCAGTAGGTTTGGTGAAAAAGTAACAAACATACATCCATCCCATCCATCCATCTAAACATACAAACTTTATTTATATATTATATTTATAATATAAGTGTGAAGTGATTCAGTGAAGTTAGTCTACTCGTGGTTGAGTTCTACCTTAACTTTGAGGTAGAAAACAATTGGTTCATGAGTTTGATTAGGACCCAGTTTCCCTTAACATTATAAAGAAAAGTCAACTCGCCCATGGGCCACTTTTTGAACGGGCGAGATATCCCAAAAAAGGTAGCGTGGAAGTTTTAAATGGAAAAACTCCAATTAATAAGTATTATTAGGTAGAGTGTAATTAATGCAACAGAACATTTGCTAATGATCGAAGTAAGTAACTAATTAATTACAATCAACAATTTTACAATAGTTAATCAGTTTGTAGATGCGAATCTTCAAGGGCGACCGGATAGGCTTTATATCGGGGTATTAAGGGTGAAATTGGGTCGTGAGCTAGTTTTTAGCGGAGCATCAGCAATCGGTAGCCATACACGCAACGCTTCACGCACTAGTAAGGCATTAGGGTGGCCATGGGTTGGGGGAAAATCAGGATTGTTCTGAAACATAATCTTACAGAATTTGAACTCGGGCTGAGTTCAAGTTGAGCCAGCATCCACTAGACATGAATGAGAATATTTTATTTGTAACTGCTGAATATTGTACCTATTTCTTAAGTTTTTATATATCATATACATTCTGCAAGTGAATAATAACTTGTTAAGTTGAGACCTGCGAAATACTGTACGCAGATACTGGATACGTCAAACTGAAAACAGGGAGCTATGGGCATAAGAGGAGGCCTCTACTAGATTACTGGCCTATATTATCTAGCTATGGGGCTAGATAATGCTGTGTGATTTGTCCAACATTATTTATTTATTTATACTCAGCAGTAGACTAACATACGCTTATGATGATGATGGAGTTTTTATTAAATCAGGTACATGTACATACAAATAGTTTTTCTATCACCCGTAAAATTAAGTCTCTTATATTTTAATGATTTTGAACTTTTATACAGGGTTATTGGTAATTAGACCAGAATTCTTTAAGGGTTGATGGGGGAGGCCATTTGCAACAATTTTGACCCCATAAAGTATGATGCAAATGTGAACCGTTTTTGAGATATTCGCATTTTTGTTTTTTTTTTTTGGGAATACCCCGATTTACTTCCTCAATTAAGAAATCGGGGTATTCCCAAAACAAAACATGGCCTCCCCCATCACCCCATAAAAGATTCTGGTCTAATTACTAATAACCCTGTATACATAAATTATTGAGCTTAATGAACACATTTTCCAGGAACTGAATTAAATTATTTCGTGCCATAATAAAATTAATATGACCTAATTCGTGCCCTACATAATAATAACTAAAATCATGGTCACCCTAAAGAAAAACCACAAGTCGTGAGTTATTGCGCCTCCAAATTTAGCAACCTTTGCGCAATTAAACAAAACCGATGCAAATAGAAAACATGGCTAATATCCATAATTATTACAATCATTTACATTACATCTTGTACTTCTACAAAACTATAGGTAAATAAATTTAAATAAATTGACATAACCTTTCTGTACAAAAACCCTTATTACAAAATATCAGTTGATCCCACGATCATCACCGAAGCTAACAAAACACTTAATAAACCTAAACAGATTGGACCTACGTGTCCTCGTGGGAACACTAACAGGACATTGTCCACTGAACAAACACTTATTCACTATCGGAGCGACGGACAGCCCTCTCTGCAGATGATGATGCAACGACGAATCAGCTGCCCACGTAATCCTGGAATGCGAGGGAGTAGATAGCGCAACGTATAGAAATCCTCAACTTGCCGAGGTCGCTCCGCGAAGCCTGTGAAGACCCCAGGAAGATTCTGCGCTTCTGGACGGGGCTTGGGTGGCTTACATCACGCATAAAGGACCGACTGGAGTCCAAATGCGTAAACACGAGTACCTCCACCTTAACCGTTTATCGAGAAGATAAAAAAGCATGGGACGGGTCTTACTCCAACTCGAAAACTAATATATCACAGGCTAAATGTTTATTTATTTAAACTTTATTGCACTATTAAAGGTACAAAGGGTGGGCTTAATGCCGAGGCATTTTCTACCTGCCAACCAGGAAACACATGTTTTAAATAAAGGGTTGGCGTGCTAACATTACATACAAATATAAGTAGTAGTAACTATGTTTACCTATGACATTTTATCATTTTTATATATATATATACCTAAAATACATATATATGTTTCTTCTAGGCTTCTTTACTTTAGACTAGTTTAGGTGCATACCGAAGCGACAGAAATTTAAAATTTGACTCTATTTCTGCCGTCGTCACAGGAGGTGGCGGGTTCGATTCCCGACTAGGTACAAAGGTTTGTACGATCTGCATATATTTGTATATTTTTATTATACATTGGAAATACCCAGAAGAGCTGTACTTCTGGGTATTTCTAATGTATAATACAAATATCTTTCTATGTAATGTATTTGTATTAAATAATTTATTTGTATTTCATTAATCTAGTACTTATAACACAAGCTCTGCTTATCTTGGAACTAGACGATGCTGTGTGGATTGTCCAACATTATTTATTTATGAATTCAATGTTCAGAGTTGGTAATTTCAAGTGTTCAAATTAGCAGAAGTAGGTACCTAACTGTTTTGATTGCACAGTAAGCTGAGCATGTGTAGCAAACTCTCACCAAATTTGAAATTTTAATGGCCAATTATTATTTGAAATGTAGATACCTAATTATTAATTAGGAGGATTTTATGTGTTAGGTAGACTTTCATTGACCGTGGCAGTCGCGGTGTAAGAATTGACCCCTCCGGCCCAGGCCGAGGATGTCGTAAGTCGGGACTAAGGGAACCAGACGAAGATTTACAATACACTAAAGTTAGACAAGGCAATTTTTTAAAAATAAAATCACTCGTCAATCAGAAACAATAAGATAGCTGACGATTTAAGAGATACATCCGACAATAATTATAATAAATCATTAAATAATAATGTTAATGTTACACAACTACTATAATGTCTACTATTTGTATGCATTTCATCATCATCCACCTATAATAGTACACTATAGGACATAGGCCTCCCCTAATGAGCGCCATAGCGCCCTGTCTTCAGCTTGCCGCATCCAACATCTGTCTGCAGTCTTTCGCAGGTCGTTATCCCATATGGCCGGAGGGTGTCCTACACTACGTTTGCCGAGTCGCGGCCTCCACTCAAGAACACCCCAGCGGTTGTCGGTTCGCGATATATGCCCGGCCCACTGCCACTTCAGCTTTGCTATCTGTATCTATCAAACTTTAATTCTATAACAAAAATACTTGCTTCAAAATTATACTTTGCACAATTTCAAATCTTATTTTTAATGTTGAACATCAGAGCACGAGATGTTTCAAAACAATAATTGTTTTGACTGTTTCCATTGTAGTAAGTTTTCTACGAGAAAATGTTGGCACATGACGCGGCGAGACCTAAATCTTCGATTACAAACAATTTAAATGAAGATAAAATAATATAAGTTATTTTCTCTTATTTTATAATAGACTAGCAACCCGTCCTGCCTGCGCCCGGGTTGACATTAATTGTTTCATAAAAAATTGCGATCAACGTAGTCTTTTTGTTCGGAAAAGTCTTAATTTGTCTAATGGTAAAATAATTTTCAAAATCAGTTCAATAGATCGAGAGATTATTCCCTACAATCTCACAACTTACAAACTTTACCTCTTTATAAAACAAGATGGCTGACATTTTTTCATCGCAAAATTCCTTTCTTATGTACATCGAATTCAAACAAAATAATAAAGGTGTAAAATAATAAGGCTGTGTGGTGTCGGCCTAGATAGAATAGCACCACCCCAACTCTGCCCGTGGGTGTCCTAGGAGGCGACTAAGGGACATACACCGGGGGGCGGGCAGCAGCGTCCCTTGCAGCACACTCATTGAACTGCGATCCCCAACCCGCATGCCCAGCGTGGGGATTATGGGCATTCCCACCTTATGAAGAGACACGCCAAAAAGTGGCCCCCAGTTCCCGGCCGTCTCGCTATTCCTGGCCATGGCAGCGGCCACGGTAACGGCGGGGCAGGGGGTGCTAAGAATCCCCGGGCTACACTAGGCTGCCACTCAGTTAAAAATTTGACCCTGGCTACGTTTAACGGACGCACTCTGAGGCTTGACCACCATCTAGCGCAGTTGGAAGTGGAGTTAGAGAACATTAAATGGCATGTTCTGGGGTTATGTGAAGTTCGTAGAGAGGGGGAGGACACTGTAACCCTAGACTCGGGCCATCTTCTCTACTTTCGCGAGGGTGATAAAACATCCCAGGGTGGCGTAGGCTTCCTCGTCAATAAGGCCCTCTCTAACAACGTCCAAGAAATCTCCAGTGTGTCGACCAGGGTAGCGTACCTGATCCATCGGCTGTCCGAACGGTATAGCATGAAGGTAATTCAGGTTTACGCACCGACCTCGGCACACTTGGATGATGAAGTGGAGGATATGTATGAAGACATATCCAAAGCCTTACATAACACCACTAAGGCCCACTTCAACGTTGTTATGGGGGACTTTAACGGCAAGGTGGGAACCCAGATTGGCAACGAATCCCGAATAGGCCCGCATGGTTATGGAGTCAGGAATCACAGGGGGCAAATGCTTGTCAACTTCCTTGAGAAGGAGGGGCTGTTCTTAATGAACTCTTTCTTTAAGAAACAGCCTCAAAGGAGGTGGACATGGCAAAGCCCCGACACTGTGACTAAAAATGAGATCGACTTCATCATGACGGATAGTAGGCACATATTCAGAGATGTCTCAGTGATCAACAGGTTCAATACCGGATCTGATCACCGACTCCTCCGAGGCTCTCTGAATATCAACTTGAAGCTTGAAAGAAACCGTCTGATGAAGTCCACGCTCCGACCTGACCCAATCCAAATCATGGCGGGCACCGAGAAGTTTCAGCAGCTTCTCGGGAATAGATTTGCTGCCTTGGAACCCACTGATGACGCTGACGAGACCCTACACAATCTGGTTGAAACGTTGAGGGACGAGGGCATCAAATTCTGTCGAAAGCAGCGTACTGGCAAGAAGTCCAAACTCTCGGATGAGACTCTTGGGCTGATGACAAAAAGACGGGAGACCACCCAAGCGACTTTGTCAGAGAGGTCAGACCTGAACAAGCGGATTGCGAAGATGGTACGGCACGACCTTCGAAGCTCCAACACGCGCCTCATTCAAGAGGCGATAGAGCGTAACCGAGGGTCCAAAGTATTCACTCAGCAGCTTGGCAGGAGCCACCTGACAAAGCTTAAAACGCACGACGGGAGGACCGTATTGTCAAAGCCGGAGATATCCGCCGAGATAGAGGATTTCTATGGCCGATTATACGCTGCACATGCCCTTCGTTACCGACGAGATGACCGAGATTCCAGAGCCACCCTGACACGCCACTATACCGACGAACTGCCTGACATCAGTCAAGACGAGATCGTGTTAGCTCTGAGGCAGCTTAAAAATGGAAAAGCCCCTGGTGAGGACGGAATTACTTCAGAGCTTCTTAAAGCCGGAGGAGCTCCTGTTATACAGGAGCTGCAGAACCTCTATAACACCGTCCTTCACAGTGGGAGAACTCCAAAGGCGTGGAGCGGGAGTTTGGTGGTGCTCTTTTTTAAGAAGGGAGATAAAACCCTTCTTAAGAATTAC
This sequence comes from Eupithecia abbreviata, assembly GCA_943735965.1. Classification (NCBI taxonomy): domain Eukaryota; kingdom Metazoa; phylum Arthropoda; class Insecta; order Lepidoptera; family Geometridae; genus Eupithecia; species Eupithecia abbreviata. The sequence goes on from OX030995.1 coordinate 3,076,905, forward strand.
AGACCCATTTCACTCTTGAGCCACGTCTATAAGCTGTTCTCACGAGTGGTCACGAACCGTCTCGCCAGGAGACTCGACGAGTTCCAGCCACCGGAACAGGCTGGGTTTCGCGGAGGATATGGCACCATAGACCACATACACACAGTGAGGCAGATTATACAGAAGTCCGAAGAGTATAATCAGCCCCTGTGTCTGGCTTTTGTGGACTATGAGAAGGCATTTGACTCCGTCGAAACCTGGGCTGTTCTGGATTCCTTACAGCGATGCCAAGTAGACTATCGTTATATCGAGGTGCTGAGATGTCTCTACGAGGCCGCCACCATGAGTGTCCAAGTACAGGGCCAGCAATCTAATCCCATCCAATTGCGCAGAGGAGTGAGGCAGGGGGATGTCATATCCCCGAAACTGTTCACTTGCGCATTGGAGGATATGTTTAGGTTGCTGGACTGGAAAGGAAAGGGCATTAACATAAACGGCGAGTACATCTCACACCTGCGATTCGCTGATGACATAGTCTTAATGGCGGAGTCGCTTGAGGAACTGAACCGGATGCTGGACGGCCTAGCTTCAGCCTCCCGATGTATCGGTCTTGGCATGAATTTGGATAAAACCAAAGTCATGATCAATGGCCACATTGATCCAAGGCCGGTGGTCGTACATGGTCACCTTCTCGAAACTGTTTCCGAGTACACTTACCTTGGGCAGATTCTGCAGTTGGGTAAAAACAGTTTCGAGAAGGAGGCCAAAAGGAGGATCCAGCTGGGCTGGGCAGCATTTGGGAAACTACGTCGAGTCTTCTCGTCATCCATACCGCAATGCTTGAAAACGAAAGTTTTCAACCAGTGCGTCCTACCCGTTATGACCTACGGAGCTGAGACGTGGACACTCACGATAGGGCTGGTCCACCAGTTCAAAGTCGCTCAGCGAGCTATGGAAAGAGCTATGCTCGGAGTTTCTCTGAAGGATAGGATTCGCAACGAATACATCCGACAGAGAACCAAGGTTATCGACATAGCTCAAAGAATTAGCAAGCTGAAGTGGCAGTGGGCCGGCCATATTTCGCGAAGAACCGACGGCCGCTGGGGCAAACGTGTTCTTGAGTGGAGACCACGACTCGGTAAACGTAGTGTAGGACGCCCTCCGACCAGGTGGGATGACGACTTGCGAAAGACTGCAGGTAGATGCTGGATGCGGCAAGCTGAAGACAGGGCGCAATGGCGCTCATCGGGGGAGGCCTATGTCCAGCAGTGGACTGATATAGGCTGATGATGATGATGATGAATAAAGGTGTAGGTTACGAGAAGGGGGTCTTAATAAAAAATAACTGTTATACATAACCGCCGCGAGCTGCTTGCAGCTCGCGCACACCTAACAACTAGTAGAATCTATAATATTAGTATAGAATCTAATAGATTATAGTATAAAATTAGACTTGTAACTTACTTACATACTTGTACTTGTTGTGCTTATAATATTTCGAAGCTTACGTGACCTGAACACATAATTATAAATACAATTTTACGGGTAATTATCTTTTTTGGCTAGCCCCGTCCGAATCCTCCAATCATCCCGTGACCTGTGTAAACCTGTTGAAACGTCGGGAAAAGGGTAAATAAAGGCGATAAATATTAATTAGAATTATTTGTCTAAGTGCTGGCACCATTAACTAATTCTTCGCTGGGGTGCAATGGAAACAGTCTAAAGAGCAAAACTAAGAATCATAACGACTGCGCGATGACTCATTCACGTAACCAACAGCGAAGGTACTGTATAGTTACGGATACAGTAGCGCAAGTTTGCTGTGCCAAAATGATATAAGGCTATATATAAATGAAAATAGGGTTGTCAGTAAAGGGTCCGCATTGATGACTTTTACGCAATCAATTTTTTGTAAATTTTTTTCTTTATTTACAATGATAAGATGTTTTTAGTTTTTCAATATTTCGGCATAGTTTCAATCAAATCATGTTATATGTATACAAAGTAAAGTAAAAATAATTTATTACAGCAAAAGACTTAGAAAATTACAACAGAGAAAATTATGCATTCTTATCCTATCTACTTATTATTATGTTAGTTTTATACATTACAAATTACACACAAGAAAATAAAATAAAAGGAGTAGCAACGAATTATGTCTTTTGCAGACAGCTATTGTTACCTAGTTACATTTATCTGTTGATTTCTTCACTAGGCTTAGCCTGTATCGAAGAAATCATTATAGTACGAAAATTTCGAACATTTGATTACATAGTAAGTACGGAAAATTTTACCGTGACAAAAATAAACAAATGAGAAAAATTCTTAATAATAAGTTAGTTAAATTAATTTTAAAGTTAGTACATTATATTAAATTAAATTGAAGTTTAGAAGAGAATAAGTAAAAATTAAAAATGTCTATTATGTACGTAGAATTTCTTCAGTTTTATGATAATTTAAGGTGATAAGCCAATCTTTTATAAAATGTTTAGCCTCAGTTACACTTTTGTTCCTAATTTGACAGTATTTAGCTACATTATTGTAAAGGCGAATTTTTATAAAGTTTCCTGTTCGTTGTGCAAAATTGGAGTTTAGCGAGGGAGTGACCAATCTAAATACTCTGCGGCGGGATATGACTTCAAAATCAGGGGAGGACAGGAATGATTTATGTACCGATAGAGCTGTTTTGAGAATGTAGAGTTGGCGGACAGTGAGTACACCAGCATCCTTATAGATCTCCGTGGTGGAATATCTAAACGGCTTTCGAAGCATCACTTTCAATACTGAACGCTGCGCTCTCTCAGCTCGTATAATGAAGGTCTTCGCGGCATTACCCCAACACGATATGCAGTAGGTGATGATTGATTGACATAAAGCGAAATAGACTGATTTGAGGGTGTCAAAGCTAGCTACATACCGAAGGCTTTTCATGATACCTTCCTTACACGCGCAGAGAGAAATCCGATGTGACCTTTAAACGTCAGTTTTTGGTCAATTTGAACTCCGAGATATTTTATAGCTTCTGCCCGAGTAATAGGTTCACAATCACAAGGCCCTGAACGACCTGAGCATGTACTAGAGTGAATTTGAATACTCGCTTTAGTATCCGGGGCTGAGGCCGCTGTTTTGTGGAAACTCAGATATGTCGTTTTTTAGTGTTGAGGGTGAGAAGGTTTTGCTGGAGCCATTTATAAATTAGTGCCATACCTCGTTCAGCAAATAGATACGCCTCAGGCCACGAAGTACCGTGGAAGATTAATGCAGTATCATCGGCGTAGCACAATATGTCTGCATTTGAGATTGGAACACGTGGCGTGTTTTTTACCCTTACACTCTTGGCAAGTTCTTCCTCACTTGTATTAGCTTTTAAATACATATATGTATTCCGTTTTAAATGATCTGAGTGTTAATAACCATGACAGTTTCAAAAGTTTTACGCAATCATCCGCAACAGAACAGCATCCCTGATGCGTCGGGTGAGGGGCGGCACCAATAGCTATATAAAACTTATTGCTGGAAAACTGGACACGGACTGCGCTTTTGTCAAGCACTGAACGCACACAGAGCGCCACGCGCTTGTGAAGATTGTGTGTACCCTTAATTTAAAATGTTTTTTGTGTTTATTTAATAATTTTTTTGCTTAACTTTGTATATATAATCTATGCATCGTATATGTATCGTATTTAGCTGAAATAAACGCATTGAATTGAAGAAGGCGTTGTCATCTGCGACACAGTTTTTAAACTTCTGCAGATGACATCGGTTTTTCATTTATATTTTGTTTTTTGTTTCATAATAAACGATATATTTATTTGGTTCAAAATGAGTTCTCCTACTGCATAATAAACTGTACAAAATTTTCACTAAACATAATGGTCATTGCGGTTTTCGCTTTCCGCACACTTCTGTTTCGTAACCTAAATTATTTGAGCCATTGTGGCCTTAGCTTCAGCCCATTTTAAAGGCTGTCCCATATTACGGCACTGAATGCAAGAATTCCATGTTTTAGAGAGAAAATTTTACAGAGCAGCGTGCCATACAAACGGAAATCCATCTGTAGCCAAATAAGCAGTAAAACATGTCATCATAAGCAAAATATGCTAGAACTTAATTTTTTTTGCAAAAAAAAAAGTTTTTTTATTTTGCTTGTTGACAATTGTATCTTATTATTTTTATTTTGATCATTAATATTTTAATTGAATTATTTTGATTGTAATGTATAATTTTGGCTTCTCTATTGTATTAAGTCATACCTGTAAGAATATTGTATGTAACTGTTTTGAATAAATACAAATAAAGAACATGTTTTGTTTGGTTGGCTTGTCGAGGCTATGCTTTAAATAAAATATAGAATGAATACTTACAAAAACAAAATGATATCATAATATGCATAAAAGTTTATTCCACCAATTTATTAAACGGTTTTGTAACCTCTCTGTTAAAATAAACATAGGATTCAATAATCGCGTATAAGGCTGCGTTTCCACCAGAGATGTGCGAGTTAGCTGAGCGATGCGAGGATATGTAGCGGACTCTTTCGCCCACGTCCGTCCCTAGAACACATTCCTAGCAACAAATTAAAAAAAAAAAATTTGGCTTACAAAAAAGCACTTAGACAAGTCATATTTTATACGATTCATTATTATCAAATAACAATATTTTAAGGTTCACTTAAATTTTTTGTCCACCAGTGGAAGAAGTGAAAAAGAAACCACTAGTATGTTTATCTTATGTGTCTAATACAATTGGTTTGCTTATCTATTGCACAATTAGTTAAACAAGGAAATAATGTGACCAATTTGATTCATTACCTTGTTAGAGCATTCGAATTAGAGCAAAGCTCGTCCCAGGCTTTCTTATCGCCTAGATAATCCGATATTTTGTAATAAGCCTTTTTTTACAAAGGATGTGTTTGACAATTCGTTTGAATTTATTTATTGATTGATATTCATGCACAATTAATTCCTCGTAATACATCCTTCGCACACATGTTTCCCTTGTTTTCTATGTAAATAAAAACCTCGTTACGCGGAGCCGTTGCCACCAGTGCTGCGCTGAGCGAGGCTAGGTAAATGAAGTCGTTCTATTAGTTGTTATAAACACATTCCTCGGTACGCATCTCTGGTGGAAACGCAGCCTATATAACCATTAACGTTATTTTGTGCCTAAGTCTGGTTAGGTTTAGGTTAAATAACTAAAATAACGTTTCGGTGCGCAAACGGTTAATCCTAATAACGCATCTAGGTACCTTTGACCACGTCATGACCTGACTGGCTTTACCTGGTAGAGGTAAAGTATAATTTGTTTAATTTTACCTCTCTCCTGGTACAGAGGTAAAATTAAACAAAACAGACGTAATTTGTAATGACTTTGCCAACATGAGGAATGGACCGTTTATTGTTATATAATACTAGCTGCGCCCCGCGGCTACGCACGCGTAGAAATCTACGTGTCAAATGGATTATAAACCTTCCTCTTGAATCAGTCTGTCCATAAAAAAACCGCATCAAAATCCGTTGCGTAGTTTTGAAGATCTAAGCAGACATAATATGGACAGACAGACAGCGGGAAGCGATGCTATTGTTTTAACTATGTAGTATTTATTACCCCTAAATTGTAAATGTTTTCGAATAAGCAACATGACGCGGGAGGGTGCGGGGCTTGTGCGGGGTAAAGATGCTGTGTTTTCAGCACACACTCTTCCTACAAGATCACCGAACGCGCCATTTTTTATTCTGTAATCTGTGGTTGTTATTATGTTTTTTTGTATTCGATATATTTTTAAATATCGAACATAATTATGTATCGCAAAAAGAGACAGCGCGGCCGCTGTAATTATTTCGACGTCTGCCATTGCCGAAACTTGAAAGCGAAGTGAGTGGTAGGGCAGTATGTAAACACACACTGCTCTCGATCCTGCTGCAGCAGTATTTAGGGAATTATCGCCGGCAGCGCGAGGGGCAGCGACAGGGGCTGAATGTAAATGAGGAATAAATGCGACATAAGAAGTTTGGGTATCAAGAGCTGTCTCTGTTCAGATGGTACCATACCTAGTTCCTAAATCTATTTTTCTTTATATATTGTGTGATGAAGATTATAGGGTATTTATCGAGTACATTTTGTTTTATTTTCCCCGACGTTTCTTTAATATTATTAAATACATTTCTAAACCGGAAATCAAAAGGAATGAGGATTTATATTTTAATATTATGTATGTTCAACAAAAAATGTTTTAGGCAGAAACCCGCAACAAATTAAAAAAGTTTGTTGTTTTGCCCCCAGATAATATTAAAATGTCAAAATCATTATGACAGATGACGTAGGTAGGTAATTATTGCGACATCATAACTTTGATGTGACAAGAAAATTACGACAACAATGAGTATCTCGTTGAAGTCTTTTCTATGAAAAGAATTAAGTAATATTTGTATACAAATTACTTAACAATAACCTTCAATATTACCTAAGTTAGTAATATTGTTTTCCTTAAGAAATTAAATAATATTACAAAAACATTAGATTTCGGCGGGACTTGAACCCGAACCTTCCCCAAATCACGGAGTTGAAGTACAACCGAATTCGAAATTTTCTGGGATTTTTTAATTTTTTTAGAGATAACTCTGAGTGCGAAGGCTTATGCGCTATAATATAATAACAAATACCTTGTTATTTTCCTTATCAGTATTACGAAATGAAATTCCAGAAATTCCCTAAAATAATAATATATACATATTATATATATTGTTGTATTAAATAAACAATAATCGCCCTCCGACAAGGTGGGACGACGACCTGCGAAAGACTGCAGCGAGATGCTGGATGCGTCAAGCTGAAGACAGGGCGCTATGGCGCTCATTGGGAGAGGCATATGTCCAGCAGTGGACTGCTATAGACTGATGATGATGATGAACAGTTGACTAACATAGGCTGATGATAATAATGATGAAAGACTTGGAGGATTTTTTAAGTCACCAGAGACTCAAAATCAATAAAGTCTTGTGAAAATATACCGACCTTACCTACACTTATAAGCTAAAACAGCGCTGATATAAATAGCAACGGATATCAACGATAATTGCTAAACACAGCCAATTTCAAATCTTAGAAGTATATGTCTATTATACGAGTACATATATGACCTATAGGTACCTAACATAGGCCTAAGAGAATGTTTGGGAGAATCGCTCTGTTTAGCCACTGTTGGCGTTTGGTGTGCCTATCACCTAAGTATCACTAGTTTTTGGTCAGGTGGGCACTTAATGGATAAAATGTAACGAAAACAATAATTGGCTCAATTTAGCAAATATTTTAATGATACCAACGGTTAGATGACTATCTGCAAGGCATTAGTTTTCTCGAATAGCACGGCTAGGATGACGCATAGTTAGTTTCTCGGTCACTCTATTTCGGGGTTTGGCGGTAGTAATAGCGGGTGCTTATGATCAAGAGGTTAGAGATGTTGCCAACTAAATGAAAAGTATTGAACAATTGCGACGACGTCCAATTATATAGTTAGTATACGGTTTGATGTTTTAATATTGTGATTTTTCTATTGTAATATTATAATAAATCAAATCAAATCAAAGCGTTTATTTGTATTATAGTTAAACATAAAATCACTATTAGAAAAAACCAAGAAAATACGACATACAACGAAAATACAATATTATTAACTAGTAAACTAATAACTTAGTTTTAACTACAAAATGGTCCCGACTCAGCTTATGCAGGTGTTAGTACACACCTGCGCTTGTTTTCCGCTGGGGCCTATGGGACCGAGGAAAACAAATTAAAATGTTACAGCTACTAAAAAATAACGCCCGAAAAATCGGTTTCAATATTCGTTACTTATATCATTTATGTCAAAACCCTCACAAGTATCAAAATCTAAAGAATAAAAACCAATTTTAGCAGGGTTGACTTTGGCAGGCATTATGATAGATAATGCTATAGGCTGATGATGATGATGATGATAGATAAAGTAACAGATGTTTTACATAGCCATGTGATTAAAAACTGGCGGAGAATTGAGAATTGATTTTTGAGATGTTACTGATCAGTACGGCATAGGTATAATGCAATAAACATTAACTTATAAACATGTGATAGCTGACAACCAAGCATAGTTAAGCTATACAGCATAGGTCCATCTAGACGATTTTCAGTATTCTGTAAGTAAACTATATTAGCCCCCCGATTCCGCTCACATTTCGCCTAAGCCTGCCCCGCAAACAGTGTCATACACCCCAAGTCTCCCTCCAGTGCAATTGCATTCGCGCTCACAGCGCGTGACGAAATCATAAAAAGACTGCTCGTACGCTCTTGGTCGCATTCGAAAGCGCGAAGACCGCGCCACTCTTTACCAAAAACATTCACGGAATACGCCAACACGTTGCGGCGAAGTGACAGTGTTTCCATTGTAGAGACTTTGGCTAGTGACTTAGTTTTCAATTTCAAAGGTGAATATTTTTTAATTACACTATTTTTCAGTAAAAGTGGCATTCGCAGCAATTTTGGAACGGCAACCCTAAAAGCTTAATTTTATCGTGAATATTTTCCCCAAAAAGCGCAATGAAACGCGCCGGATTCAATTTTCGAAGTGTTTTCTTTTTATTTTATTTGCACGGAATAGTGCACTGTCAATATTTAAAAAAAGTTTCAGCGACCTATTTATTCTTTATTCAGCGATGTGTAAACTTTTTAGAATAAAAAAGCGGGAAACTGCCGAGTTGGATTTAAACTTCGAAGTGCTCTATTTTTATTTTATCGGGAATCTGGAACAGGGTGTCAAGTCATGCGTGAAGTTAATAATCACGGATTAATCTGAAAAGCTCAAGCCAACTTTAGTCAATATCTAAATTTTAAATCTAAATTAAAAATATTTTGTTTGATTGTGTGATGACTGATGAAGTGTTATGATCGAGTGATTGGCATTGCGAGGGCATTGGCACGAAGAGAAATTACAAGATCGAGTTTGCTAACACGAGAGCTAGCCTCACGTCAAGATCATTGTGCTAATAATGAGGATATAATTAGTTTCAGAAAACATTCACTTGAGCGTCTCGACACGCATGTGATCTTAGGTTATCTTTTATGTGTTTTTTTCTCTTATTTCTCACCTCACTTGACCTCAACAGCCTATCCACAGCTGGACGCAGGGCTACCCCTGATAAGCGCTTTATTGGCTTTTATGTTATGGGGGGTAATGTCCATAATGGCTACGCTGGGCATGCGGGTTGGGGATCGCAGTTCGGTTGTAAATTGTTCAGCAGGAAAGAAAGAGTCGCCACTTACCCCAACTCTTCCCGCGGGAGTCCACTGTGACTATGTTATAAAATAATTAGAGAATAACTCATAAAAACCAGTAATATTGATTTTTACATAATAATGTTTGATTTTCGTAATTAGGCATAAATAATATTGTGGGCGAATGCTATAATATCCAACCTAGCTTGCTATGGGCACATGCTTGTTACAAATAACTTAAGTAAACCAACCTATTTGTTAAAAACACCGATTGTAATAGATACCTAGACGCAGGAGCCTAGTTATTCCAGGCATCTTCATTTGTGACACTTCACAATTGGAGTTCATGGTATGGAATAATAAACTAGCCTGTTTTTGAGATGTTAAGGCTCAATGTGCTGGATAATTGTTTTTAGGTTTCTTGTTCGGGAACGTAACCCTTGTAGTCTCGCTCTGTCTGTCCTTTTTTATTCTAGAATATTTCCACAAAATGCCGTGAACAAACATTCGTTCCGAGACTTTTCCCCTACGCTCCTTGCACCTTGTACCTACCTCAGAGGTCACCATAAGCCACGGCGTTTCTTACGTTGGTTTGTCTACACATAAAACCTGTAATTTAAATCGAGATAGTAATACTAAAGCGAACAAGAAGAATGTCGAAACAGCCACCTGACTGTAAAGATCCATTCGAGATACGTTTAGACTGTTTGTCCACTTTCACTACTAAGCTTTATAGCAAAGCAAATCAAAGTAAAAGCAAAAACTATCTAAACGAACAAGGTTTTAAATAAAAGACAAATTCTATCTATTTTATGGATCCATGAAATAAAAGACAATAACTAGGTGCCTTTGTGCATAGATATTAAATGTTTGCTAGTTGAAATTAAAGTTGAAATCATTCTAATGTACAAATGCGAAAGATTAGATGTTTAGATGCTTGGATGTAGGAATATTTGTTACCTATTCACGCCTTTACGACTTGGGCTGAAATTTTGCATTTTAATAGTTCTAAGCATAACACGTAGACTGCTTGCAGCAGCAGATAATATAACACGTAGACTGCTTGCAGCAGCAGATAATATAACACGTAGACTGCTTGCAGCAGCAGATAATATAATGATGATTATGAAAAAAAGTGTGACACAAACACAGAGCGAAATGTCAGACTAGGAATATGTCAACAGATAGCCATGACTAACGGGTGATTATGATGCATCCATAAATAGTAATCTATATATACGATAGGCGTATAGATAACTCCACAGAACACATGGCAGTATCGATAAATAATATAGTAGATAATCACGGGAGTACAAAGGACAGGCTGTCCTTTGTTATCGCATATGAAAATAACACCTAACTTTTTTAGATAATCTGAAGGCCGATATATGCAGTTACCTATCTACTCGTACTTACAATAGGTAAGTCGTAAGTCAACGACAAAATTCGACGCAACTGTCAGCTTTTCAATATTTTTCGTATAAACTTTAACTAGCTAGTTGGGTGTTTCCAGTTAGTAGTTAGTTAGCCATATCGCAATTTATCATGAACGGTCAAATTCCCATAACAAAAGAGGGTATTTTACGAATTTCATTTCATAGTTTTTCTCTCAATGTACTTAGGTACCTGGGGCCTAAGGCAGGCCCCTATTTTTTTATTTCTGTAGAATATTATTCAAAATAGCCAAGAACTGAGATTCCGGGACTCCCGGTTCTGTATTCGAAAAAAATCCGGGAATCCCGGTTCTTCCAAACCTACCCAGTCCTGCAATCTACCACACAAGTCCTACCATAATAGGTACTGTAAAAACAAAGTGAAATCTTTATTGCCATCAAAATTCGTGCCCCAAAAGTGGCCTGATGTATTTTAAACAACCACTTTCTTATTTCATGCTCTGATGCTGTCACGCACTTAAGAACTACATTATCTAACTTGAAAAGTCACAAAAAAATCCTATTAACCGCTATAAGCGCTGTTTTATGTTATCTGACGAAAAAATAATTGAATGGCAGATTTAGAGTATTTAAAAAAATATACTATAAGATTGAAAACTCACAAAAAATCCTATTAGTTTGGTGGCTACAACCGTTAGTTTATGTCTGATTTTGAGGATAAAAATATGCTCACTTTTCTTATACTGTTCATGTTAATTTCCAAAATTACTGATCTTAGTCTTAGGTTTCAGATTTTAAAAACATTATTCTTTTAGGCTTACAAAATAAACAATTATTCACTAGAAAGACCAAGGCCGTCAATTTGACCGCACGGCGATTTCATTCTTAAATATTTTACATTTTTTGTTTCTTTTAATTTTTTATTATTTTTATTTTATTTTAATGCATTATACGCAATAGTTTCATAGGTATTCTGACTGAATCTCTAGTGCCGTCAAATTGACCGCTGCGGTCTTTGAAGGTATAGTATGAAGCCCGGCCCTTCTAGTGTTAATTATCAAATAAAAATTAAGCTGTTTTTGATTTTCTCTTTAAGTAATTTTTTGTCCTTTAGTGAAGAACGGTTTGATGGTACTGTCGAGACATCATTGTGACGTGTCATGTTTGTTTTGTATGGGATTTGCATAGTATGTACGCACGATATATGTAGGAGCTGTACCAAACACCATAGATAATGATCGAACTCAATTCAATCGAAGATCGAAATAAAATTCAAACCAAATTCAAGACTCGGACTAAAATAAAATTTGGTTTGCGTGTAGGACATAATACACCCTAAAAAAATTATGTACTAATTATCCGGGAATAATACACTAGTAGATTATAAATTTCAATTCGAAAGCAGCTCTACTGTATACTTTAAAAATAAACTGTGTTCGATCTTCTTTTACTTACGTTCTGTTACAACAGATTTAGACCACTTTTTTGCTCTATATTTTCAAACGGCAAACAAAAATTGGGACCCAAAAAAGTATAATTTAAAAACGTTGTTGCTATGCTGGTATGCGTACAAAAACTTTGCTCGGTATTTTTCAATCCGTCTAACCTAGAATACGTGCCTACTTTCCCAATAATTGCACCAATAACGGTGCAGTGGTAATGATATACGGAGGAAGTCACGTCTGGACAGTTTTGTTCGATTTGTCGAACACCTTCTAGAGTCTCGTAGAGTCGTTATTGTGTTAAAAAAAGGCTGGCTCTTATGTGTGTCGCACGTGATCCCAGGGAGTTTCATTTGTGCTATTTTTGAAGTGAAAACCTTCTTTAGGCGCTTTGAGAACTTTTTGGTTCAACAAAAATCATGAAACTCGCGTCATCTTCACCGAACGCTTTCCTAACTGTGTACAGTATATTAGGTATACATATTTTATATATATATATATATATATATATATTTATTTATCTTAAAATATTCGTGTTATGTTCATATTTATTCTAGCTTATCTTTGGTACACCCCCTGCCTTTCTTAAATTCACATAATTCTTTCCATCCAAAGGTTGCCTGGAAGAGATCGCTTCTAAGCGATAAGGCCGCCAATTGTACTTGTATCATGTGATGTGTTTTATAATGATCTGTAACTGGTGTACAATAAAGTATTTTTGTATTGTATTGTGTACTTTTTGGGTGAACAAAAAGCGTGAAACTCGCGTCATCGTATGCTTCCCAGTATAAAGAAAATATAAAATTACTTACTTTTCACTTTTATCCGCAGTCCGCAAAGACTGCCCGTATGTTTTTTTCATTGCGTACCTACTTGGTCGCAGCTTCTCGGCATTTACACACTAAAATTACATTGAGACAAAAGTGTAATTAGAATAGAATAGAATAAGTTTATTTGTAACTCAATACACATATTAGGGTCTATACATATGTAGGTATAGAGATGAGCGGTTTCTTAAACTTTTTAAAACGTCGCGCGTATTTTGAGTAGAGTCCTACCACCTTCAATCGTTAGTGCTTTGTTTTAAAATTAAGACCAAAATGTATTACTGTTTTGAGCAAAGAGTGAACTGAAAGTTAGAGTTAGCGTCGACTGAAAGGAAAAAAATATTAGGAGAAAGTTTTTTTACCAAATCCCATCAGCATTTAGCAATGCAGCCAGTGTCTTCTCAGCCGCAACTTCTTGCGTCGCAGGTGGACCTTCGTCCGCCGCACCACGTCGGTCGTATTCAGTTTCTATTGAGTTTATACTAATGTTTTAACCATTTTTTACAGAACCAGTCGAAGCAGCCAAGATGACGCTCGAACAGCCAGCCGGAGAGATGTGGCAGAAGATCCGCGAAGAACTGAATGAGAACAAGGACACAAGGGACGCTGACCTCGCGCACATCAAGGAGTGGCTGAAGCAAGAGCCGCATCTACCTGATGAGTTCGGTAAGAGAGGCTATAGAACACCATTATGCATATTATAACTACGGGAGATGTCTTATGACGTCACAGCTGGAAATCAACGTGGTTTACAGGTTAAAAAAGTCACTCATCTTCACTACATCTTCACAATGCGCGATGTTGCATACTATTTCATTTAAAGATTTATAAAATGCGATGACAGCGGTGAGTGCGGTTCTTGCGGTGCGGACGGGTGCGTTTTCAGACTTCTTTGATTTACAAATTATGTGTCTAGTTTGCCAGTGTCCAGTTCAAAGAAATTTCATAGTCATGGAATGGAGGAGGAATAACAGTAATATGTATGAGCGGTAAATTTTTACTTCGAACAAAAATAAATAAAGGTGCGCGTTCAACCAGGCCTCCGAGCAGGTGGGGTGACGACCTGCGAAAGACTGCAGGAAGATGCTGGATGCGGCAAGCTGGACAGGGCGCTATGGCGCTCATTGGGGGAGGCTTGTGTCCAGCAGTAGACTGCTTTAGGCTGATGATGATGAAATAATGCTGACAATATTTTGCCAATACTGAAGTAATAATGTATATCCACAGATGACCAGCGCATCATGACCTTCCTCCGCGGCTGCAAGTTCTCCCTGGAGAAGACCAAGCGTAAGCTGGACATGTACTTCACTATGCGCACAGCCGTGCCAGAGTTCTTCAACGACCGTGACGTCACACGCCCAGAACTCCAAGAAATTCTTAATATTGTGTATGTTTATAATGAAGACATTATTATCTTCTATCTAGCCCCACTGCCAAGAAATAGCTGTCTCCTGATATTTGGACATCTTTCACTACTTTCCTGATTATCTTGACCCAATATCGCGTTGGATCGCGAGTAGTGGAAGGAGAAAAGGGAGGCTTTTGCCCAGTAGTGGGACAACAATAGCTAAAAATAATAATAATTAATAATAACGCTCTAAGTCGCTTTTCCTTATTGTATTTTTCTCCAATTCATAAATCTACCTATTTTTCTTTTGTAGTAAAACTATTCAGCGATCACAAAGTCAAGCATTATTTTTGTAGGGCTAAAATGAATTAAAATTTATAATTTCAATTTTTTACAGTCAAATGCCACCACTGCCCGGCCTAACCCCTAACGGAAGACGTGTTGTCTTGATGAGAGGTAAGATCATACTAGAATACCTCATTTTAATTAAACAGATATACATAGGTACAATCTAAACAGACATATAAATTTGCCTTATAAAGTCGATAAACATTAACAAAGACTCAAAACTCAAAAAATCTAATTGCTTTATACTAGAAAGGTCTGGTAAGGACCAGAGAATATAATATTATAATAATACTAAAGTACACTCTTGGGAGTTTCTGACGTGTTTGGACATAAGTAAAATTAGGAAGGTTATCGACATAGCTCAAAGAATTAGCAAGCTGAAGTGGCAGTGGGCCGACCATATCTCGCGAAGAACCGACGGCCGATGGGGCAAACGTGTTCTTGAGTGGAGACCACGACTCGGTAAACGTAGTGTAGGACGCCCTCCGACCAGGTAGGATGACGACCTGCGAAAGACTGCAGGTAGATGCTGGATGCGGCAAGATGAAGACAGGGCGCTATGGCGCTCATTGGGGGAGGCCTATGTCCAGCAGTGGACTGCTATAGGCTGATGATGATGATGAAAATTAGGAATCATAGTGATCACTTTGTTTTTTATTTCTTATGGTAAAGAAATAACTAATATTTACTGTTTCAGGCATAGACAAAGACATCCAAACCCCCAACGTCGCCGACGCGTTCAAACTAGCCCTGATGATGGGCGATGTGCGTCTAGCAGAAGAGAAAGAGGGCGTCGCAGGCGATGTCTACGTACTGGACGCGTCCGTGGCGACCCCTACACACTTCGCCAAGTTCACGCCGACGCTCGTCAAGAAGTTTCTAGTCTGTGTACAGGTTAGTAAGCTTTTTTTTCTTTATTTAAAGGAGTTTAGTCAAATCGACTATATCACTCCCGTAGACAATAATTACATTTGTATCTAAACAATAGACAAAAACAAACAAGCCAAATAAGGCTTGTGTTGGTCGTCTAGTATCAACTTGAAGCGATATACGTTAGAATGATCCGCGACCAAAAGTTATATTATAAAAACGCGTCCAACATCTTAACGCTCTATCTGAGAGCTAGAAACGTCAGTGGCAATTCCTCCAAATTCGCAAAGTTCACGCCGACGCTCGTCAAGAAATTTCTAGTCAGTGTACAGGTAAGTAAGATAACAAACCAAATAAGGTTTATGTCGATCGTCTAGGTGATGCACGATAGAATGTACCACTCGGTCAAAATCGTCCAACTCCTATAATCATGCTGTTTGGGAATAGGAAGCGTCATGGCAACTTTTACACACTTCGCAAAGTTCACGCCGACGCTCATCAAGGAGGTTCTACTCTAGTCTGAAAGACGCCAATGGAAGACCATGAAGGTCATATTACAGGCACCAAGAGCTTGAAGCGAATGGCGGAAAAGAGAGTACCCTGAACAAAGACCTTTAGCAGTAATTTTAATAAATAATCCTTCATTGTAAGAGACTGTTGATAAAATGTTTTGAAAAGTCCAGAGATATAGGTAAGCTATTTTCTCTCCCACACTCTGCTCGCATTGCAACTTTGCAATTATTGCAAAGTTGCGAAAGAAAAGTTAAATTTTCATCAACCTTCACCAACCGTACCACACTTTTAATAGTTAACTTTTTATTCAAATTTTGTTCGCTGAAATGGTTGCTGAAAGTAATATAGAAGTAGCAATTAAAAATAAATTTTGGTGAAAGTAATAACGGCCACAATTTTTATTCTATGAAATTCATAAATTATGAATTTCATAGAATAAAAATTGTGGCCGTTTCATAATCAAAAAATTCATTTGAATAAATAACTGTCTGGCCTAAATTCACTGAAAGTTTGTTTTTGAAATTAGAAAAAGTTTTGATTAAAAAATGCTGTATTTGAAACGAAACTTTTTTCTCTTTGCATCTGAACTCTTTTCGTCACACGAAACTTTTTTTAAACTTTTTTTTTTTTTCAGGAAGCCTACCCTGTAAAACTGAAAGAGGTGCACGTGATCAATGTATCGCCTTTAGTCGACAAAATCGTCAACTTCATCAAACCGTTCCTCAAAGAGAAGATCAGAGAAAGGGTAAGTAAATCTTTATTTATCCGCTTAAGGTTTTGCGTAGGTACATAAGCTTAAAAGGGGTTTCAAGGAAAAGGGTTTACAAGACATATTACACAGTCTTTATTCCACATATAATTTATTATTTATAGATACGAAAGGCTATTCTCGAGATGGCCAAGCTTTGAGTTACATAGCCAATGAAAATTTGTTAGAAATTGCCTCGAGAAAGATTCTATTGGGAGACCTTTATGATTACCTGGCGCGGTTGTTTGTTCGATGCCCCCCTTGAAACAAATGTCAACAATCCGCAGCCGTTGGCCCTGCTTGGCATTCTGGGTGTTTTCTATGTATAATTAAAAATATCCTATCTATGTAATTAATTGTATTAAGTATATCCGTAATCAAGTACCCATAGCTCAGCTTAGCTTAGGGTTATATAATCTTGCGTGAGCGCATCGTCTAGCTTTTTTACCTGCCACTTTCCCCTTTTCATGGTCATCTCTAGGCAGTTGTCAAATTTGACATGGTAATGGGAGCCGTTATATCCAGAGGTGGGTTAATTAAGTACTGTGATGATCATGACGATGATTGCAATCCATCTTGCGATAACGTAACTGGCCATTTATTGATTTGTTTTTCGATCCTTGTTTTCAGATCTTCCTCCACTCGGACACCAATGATCTCTACAAGTACATCCCTAAGGAGATGCTGCCCTCAGAATACGGTGGCAATGCTGGCACCATGAACGACCTACACAGTAAGTTTTTATTTTTTTATTTATTCAAAGGAATCGTCCATAGATAAAAGAAACCCCAGATACTGCGTGCGATTATATTTGCACGGAAACATTGATATATGTTTTCAGTCTTGCAATCTACATATTTGACATGCGTTCCTTCATTTGTCGTTTCTTTCATCAAAGGTAAAAAGCCAAGTTTGTTATTTTGAGACGATAACACTGTTAATTTTTTTTTAATTCTTTAATTGTTCAAAGCATTACATCTATTTTACAGGTTACCTTATACAATAGTGTAGCAATAGTTAGCATAATAAATCACAAGCGACGAATTCAATAAAACCAATAATCCAATATACATGTCAATAAACAAAATAAAATAATATAATAAAATCATCAATAAACTTATTAAAATAGTTCTATAACTAGAAATGTCCTTAAGAAAAACAAGTTCCTACTTTTACAAGCCTTCAATGAATTTAAAGTGCATTGACATAAACATACACCTTCGATGGGGCCTAATTCTGTTAACCAATCGCTGTAATATGACAGTGGTATCATGGCAGAATTGTCCAGATGATGAAAGAAACCCTAGATGAAAGAAACCCTGCGTGCGATGCTATTTGCACATTTTTTGTTTGGATGAAAATATTTATTCAAAGAACAAAACGACAAATTACAACTCGTATTCAATTATTATATATTTATTAATGCAAATAACATCATCGTTGACTAGACTTTATCGAGGAAATTTGCAGCTATTAATGGAAACAAATTAAACATACCTACCTACACAATCTACACATACACATATTTACAGTTGAAATGATTGAACATTATTAATTAACTAATTTTCAGATTCCTGGGTCAAGAAAATGTCAGAATACACCCCCTGGTTCAAGGAGCAAGAGGAACTTAAGGCCAACGAGGCGCTCCGACCGGGAAAGCCTACAAACTACGATGAACTCTTTGGAATCGACGGCTCTTTCCGTCAACTTGTCATCGACTAGGTCTCATTTTTAAATGCAAGAAGACATCTTTAAAAGTGCTTGTTCATGCAAGTGTTTGTCTATGCTTTGCAAGACTGGTAGGACTTTAAATGGTGCAAAAAAATTGCCAGAATTCCTTTTTTTGCTAGATGAAGAAGCCTTGCATAACTTTGTCTTACGTAGGTTTACTTACATAGATAAACTCTTGCATAGATCATTTCTCTCAATCTTGCATCGGTCAGATTTTGCATAAATTAATCTTACGTGGACAAACACTTGTTTTGCATTATTTTTAAAGAATTTTAAAGCTATTTGCTTCCGCTTACTTCGGTTACCATTAATGGTATATTGCTTAGATACCTATCATTCAAGTATTTTCTACCAAAGTTGCTCAATGTTTATTTGTTTTTATCGAACTGGTGATAAAATGTACTCGTTTGTTAGTAATTAAGTTTTTAAGCGTTTTATTAAACATATTCTTTTACTTTTTTTATTTTATTTTTCCATTTACCTTCCAAATGACTCTAATGCAAAGTGGCATCATTAGCCTTTTTGTATGGTTAAAGTATAATTATTATGTCTCAGACAATATTTAATTTAGTTACGTCCAGGGCCCGACTCCACTAAAGCTGAGCTGAGATGTGAGCACAGCCTTCCAAGTTGGTGAAGTCACGCAACATAGATGAGCGGAGATGTAAGCTGGGCCTCGCTAACGCATTCACTTCAACAAACATCCGACGCTCGCCGCACGCAGCTCAACCACTCTAACTAGGACACATCTCCGCTCCAGTCTAGGCACTTCGCATCTCCGTACAACTTCGGTGGAGACTTCTTCTTTGTTGTAGTCTTCATTGCTGAAGGTAGTGCCCGTCCTGGAAAGCTTTCACGGTGACGCTGATGAACCGCTTCCACACCACTCTGTCTTCAGCCTGACTCAGGGCTGCAGGCAAAGTGAGTTAGGACCGTTATTGCCCTAATTTGATCAGACCAGCGGGTTGGTGACCGTCCTCTTGGTCTTTTTCCCTCTACCTTGCCCATATCCACATAGTTTTTCGAGGTTGTCTGGTTGCCTTCGGGCGATATGGCCAAAATAGCTGAGAACTCGTTGATAGCACGTCGTCGACAACCTGGTTCTGATATTCAGTTGGATGAGAATGGATCTGTTGGTTCGTTTTGCTGTCCATGATATGCGTAACATTCTCGGTGGAGACATTCTATCTGAAATACTTCGTTCTTCGTCTCTGCCACATCTCGGCACATCTTCGCGTTGGTAAAGTAAGTAGTCTGGACTTAGGCTCCACAAACGAACAGACAGGTAGGCAATTTAGAGTAGTGGTACATATTATAGATGTGCCTTCCTAACTTCCTAAAGTAAGTTTAAGTATTTGTTTCCCTTTTTATCTATAAATTCATTAGCGTGCCACCGTCTATATTGTTTCTACACGTCCAGTCCATCCTAAGGTTGTCTGGAAGAGATCGCTATCAGCGATAAGGCCTTTATACTTCCTTTATTCTTTTGTTTATTTCTGTATTGTTTTCCGTTTTGTGTGATATAATAAAGTGTTTTCTATCTAAAGTAGAAACAGCCTGTTTAGCAATACCCAATGTCCATCCTATTGCAGTACCGGAAGCAACTTCAATTAACAGACCGTGAATAAAAACGTCTGTAATCGATTATGGTTGTGAAACAGTCTAATATCTAGACTCATCGATATGAATTAAGGTGGAACGCCTCCATGCAAATAGTCTGTGGACATTCACTTGATTTCTAATCAGAATAAATAGCTAATATTTGGTGTCCGTAACGGATAGCTTTCAAGTTTTTTTGCTTCAAAAATCAGTTTTCAAATGATCTGTAGAGCAAAGATGTAAAAAAACTCTAGCCTATTGATTGTTATTTTTTACTTAGAGAAGACCTACCTAGCACGATCGCTTTTGGTATATTTTTTTATACTTGGGCCTAAGGCGTTAACCTAAGTGGCTAACGGTCGTACTACTGACAGACGCGAATTTGGTGGCACAATGAATATGATCGTGACCAACAGATGTCCTAATAGGTCGCGCGGTGATGACAGATCACAGTCAGTGTCAATCAGTGCTAGCACGATTAAACGAAACTAATTAGGTAACACAAAAGAGATAATTATGTAGCTTTGCTTGCACCGTAAGAGCGCGATGATTTGCAAGCTTTAAGGATACTAAATAAATGTGTGTGTATCTATAATCTCGTCGTGCGACGAAATCGAATCTTTCGCCCGTACGATCGTAGCCGGACACTAACTAACTTCCTAATTTCATATTTTCGTATAATAATCAAAATGGTTTCGTTGTAATAAAATAAATAATACTGTACAATCCACACAGCAACATTTAGCCGCAAGCTAAGCAGAGCTTGTGTTATGGGTACTAGATGACTGATATACTTAATACAATAGATAACATACATAGATGCCTAGATTTTTTTTATTCGATTACGACCATAACACCCGGAACAAAATCTGCGATCGAAAACACAATTGTTCCGGGGCGAGAATTGAACGCGCAACCTTCTGCGTCGCAGGCGGACTTTCGCCCACCGCGGTCATCAAAATACCAAATCACCTATGGATAAAGCTGTATAATCAGTAATTTATGGCGATGACTGCACTTGCAGTCTAGGTTCAGAGCTAGACACAAGTTATCTGATGCAAGTTACCTAGCATTCCCCCAAACTACTATTGCCCAACACAGGCCAGCCCGATCTTAGTATTGATCGAGCGTTGGGAGGTAGCGGTCGTGATAACGTTATCAACAAAACACAGGTGCGTCATATTTGTATTGCTGTTCGAGGAAATTGTAATTAGATATTATTAATCGCTTTGGAGCATTATGATTATTCGGTGAGAGTTTAGGTATTCTGAAAAGTGCTTCGTCTTGCAAACCGCAATTCCGGTACCATCGCGGCAAGTATATCTACATTATTTAATTATTTGCAAGAGTGTTGGTCGTAGTATATAGGTGTCAGAAATGTTTTTTCACTTCTCTTGCTCAAAAAGTGTCTCATTAGATCATAGGTAATTGGCGGTAAAACCCGTGTCCTAATCCTTAGGAACTAAAAGTATTTTTTCTTTTTAATTTTAGTCCGAAATCAACAGCCTGTACAAGACGTTCGTCCTGCAGGCTTACATAAAGGCTCATTTGATTCGACAAACAAAAAACATGCATTTCATTTGTTTTATATTTGAAAATGGGACTTAAAGCGCCTTCTTGTTGTTTACATCGATGTATATAGAAGGTTGATTATTTCTCCATAACAGAATGCGTGGGTAGGTGGTATTTTGCGTTGCGTGTAACAAAGACACAAAAAAGTTTGACCTAGCGCGAAATCCCTAGATTTTTGAAATGAAAACTTCTTTGAGTACTTTTTGGTGAACAAAAATCATGGAACTCGCGTCATTGAAGGAAAATTGGAGGCTATGTGCGGCTGTACGTGTATGTATTTTGCTTATGTAGGTATTTTCATCGATTTTAATATTTCAATTAAGGTGTACCTACTAGGTACCAATGCAAAAGTCATTTTTATCGGGCTTTTTACCATGAGATTTTTTAGTTTTCCAATATTTCGGCTCAGTTTCATGCGCCATGATCATGGAATAACTGAAGTCACTGTGTGTACCTAAGTTTTTATTGGCAGAAAAAGAAATTACCATGAGATTTTTTAGTTATCCAATATTTCGGCTCAGTTTCATGCGCCATGATCATGGAATAACTGAAGTCACTGTGGGTACCTAAGTTTTTATTGACAGAAAAAGAAATTTCCATGAGATTTTTTAGTTTTCCAATATTTCGGCTCAGTTTCATGCGCCATGATCATGGAATAACTGAAGTCACTGTGGGTACCTAAGTTTTTATTGGCAGAAAAAGAAATTAGGTACATACGAGTATATGTGTAGGGGATTTTGTTTCATGGCACTCAAAATACTATATTATAAATACAGTTTACCTGTTTATATAACAAACAGGTAAACTATATATAGTATTTTGTAGGGATGATAATTATGAATAAGCTCCGGAAGTGGGGTTCTGAGAATTATTTTACAAAGGTATTTTAGTGGTGTGTATCAGTAATATATCTGAGAAGCTATGAATGCCTATATTTTACATCTATCAGTTATCTGCCAGTTAGCCTGCGTCACAGGAGGTTGTGGATTCGATTCCCACCTTGGAAAAATTGTTTAAATACAATCTGCAAATATTTGTTCAGGGTATTTTCTATGTATAATAAAATATCTATGTATGTAATGTACTGGATTATGTATATAAGTCATCTAGTAGGTACCCATAATAGCTCTGCGCTTAGCTTGGGGCTAGATAATGCTGTGTGGATTGTCGAGCAATATTTGTTTATTTATTTTACCCACCATTAGCACAAGCTTTGCTTAATTTGGGGCTAAATGATGCTGTATGGTTGGTCCAGCATTATTCATTATTATTATTTATCAAGGTTGCTAGTATTATAAAAAAAAATAAGCAAATAAGGTTTTCCTTATTATAGTGCGTAAGCCCTCGCATTCGGAGTAATCTCTAAGAAATTAAATTATATTTTATCCCAAATATTTTCGATTTCAGCGGGACTTGAACCTGCGTCTAGTAGGTACGGGAATACCAACCATTGATTTGTGATGTTTTGATTTTCTTGATATCGTAGCTCAGTTGGTTAGAGCTTTCCCATACTGAGGAAAGGTCGTGAGTTCAAGTCCTGAAATTATTATTATTATAGTTTCTCATTTCCATGATATAAAATGACCCGGTTCTTTGGAGGGCTTGCGTAGGGCCGAAACCAACAGCACATAGGCCCAGAGTTAACACTTTGAGTGCTGAAAACGCACGGTATGAGTTTTCTACAAGTGACTAATATGCGTAAATCCACACTAGCGCAGCGGCTAAGAAAATACAGATCTTTGTGACTCAGCAGAGCTGTAATATTTTTCGAACGAAACGCATGTGCGGCGCAACACAACCGCTGTGTAGAGCGGCAGCACGAATTTTTTAGGTAAAAAAAAAGATCGCAGTCGTCGAAAAAAAACCGCAGTCAAAGTGTTAATCTAAACGCAAGGGCTACATATAGCGGCTATATCCTCGGGTACACAATATGATACACCCGAAGATGATATAGACAAATAGCTGAGAGATGATATATCTATGTACTTGACAAAACTATTATTATATTCGATGCCATCTGGCGGAAAAAGTCAGCTTCACTACTGAGTAGAACCCGCGGGAGTAGCAACAGCATCCTAACCGCGATTGCTGGAAAATTTTACTGTCCTGTAATGCACCAATTGGTCCAAAGGACAAAATCTGTAGTTAATTATAAGTACTAACATCTAGTTATAAGCAAACTAACACCATGGATTATTATTATCTGAATAAATGAATTTAATTATTATTTAAAAAAACGCTGTATAGCATCAAAGAGTTTTTGGAAACGATTACAGTCAATTTAACATAAAAACTGTAGTCGATGATGGAGATGAGAGATCGGAGATGTCAGTATCTCCGTATCATCCTAGAGTGTACCTATCCGAGAGAGATAGATGATGTTATAATTTTAATTTTAAGAGACTAAGATAATATGCCCCTTTACACCAAAATTTTATTTATCGAGTTTTGACGAGTCGTAGCCTCAGCATAAAATTCAAAAAATTCAAAATTCAAATTCTAAATTCATTTAATGCATGTAATACATGTTATAAAAGTTGTTATGAGTAACAGATGTCACAATGTATTCTGCCCTATCGGGCGTACAATGTACTAAAATTGTAAATTATGCTTAAAAGATAATTACAATAAATTCTCAGACGAATAATAATAACAATACAATTAATTGAAAAAAAAATATAAAAATAAATGTCAATGTTTATATCTTACTTTATCGGTCATAAATAACGTACTTTAATTGTACACTTTTATATGATTCATCATCATCATTAGCCTATAACAGTCCACTGCTGGACATAGGCCTCCCCCAATGAGCGCCATAGCGCCCTGTCTTCAGTCTTCATTGCCGCATCCAGCATCTACCTGCAGTCTTTCGCAGGTCGTCATCCCACCTGGTCGGAGGGCGTCGTACACTACGTTTACCGAGTCGTGGTCTCCACTCAAGAACACGTTTGCCCCATCGGCCGTCGGTTCTTCGCGAGATATGGCCGGCCCACTGCCACTTCAGCTTGCTAATTCTTTGAGCTATGTCGATAACCTTGGTTCTCTGTCGGATGTATTCGTTACGAATCCTATCCTTCAGAGAAACTCCGAGCATAGCTCTTTCCATAGCTCGCTGAGCGACTTTGAACTGGTGGACCAGCCCTATCGTGAGTGTCCACGTCTCAGCTCCGTAGGTCATAACGGGTAGGACGCACTGATTGAAAACTTTCGTTTTCTAGCATTGCGGTATGGATGACGTGAAGACTTGACGTAGTTTCCCAAATGCTGCCCAGCCCAGCTGGATCCTCCTTTTGGCCTCCTTCTCGAAACTGTTTTATCCAACTGCAGAATCTGCCCAAGGTAAGTGTACTCGGAAACAGTTTCGAGAAGGTTGTTTTTATATGATTGATTTATGACAATAAAGAAACATGCATCAGCAGCTGCAAGAGCGAATTATGAACGCTACAGCTTCGGGGCTGAACGAATAAAGTGGCGATCATAATAGGCCTTCCATGGCCGCAGTGCCGAAGCCACCCAAAGAAAAAAAAACCATGAATCTGAATTTTAATTTATCACTGTGCTTTTGTTTTTAAATACACTACTTTGTCTCTTCTAGTGGTCAAATTTTGCGTTCGTAACCAGTGGTCTAGTCTCGAGTCTCGATATAATTTTTTTTTGGATATCATGTAATAATTTATGTAACTGTTGATCTAGACACAAACATGCCTAATTATTATGTAGGTTAGGTATTGCAGGAAAGGCTTAGCAGGTCGCTCGGTGCAGAGAGCCGGTTCTTTCGAAATATCGCCACACGGCAGGATATTCTAGTACCTAGTAGCTTAGTAATAGAAGGTAACTAGCATTGGTCGTCTACCGTCACTGGGACGTCGCCGAGAACTATTCGGCGACTATGAATTAATTATTTTGGGCTGCGTTCAAGATGTCGTGATGGTCCAGGTGCCAGTGACAGATTTTTAGGACCAAGTCCCTTACTTACTTGTTACTTGTTTCTGGACTGGTTTCCGCAACTTGGCCGCCGGTGGGCCTTTTTTGCGTGTCGGTGGGGGGGTTGCTAGTCTAACCACCCGATATCCTCCAGGTAGACCAGCAGCTCGCTGATGCCGGTGCATGCCTCCCTAGGCGTCCTCGGTGTCCCAAGGTGATGTAGTCTTTGAGAAGCCACGCTGTCGCAATCTACAAGCACATGCGCTGCCGTCTCTTCTGCATTCATGCACCCTCTGCAAAGGGGGCTGTCCGTGATACCCAAATTAAATAGGTGTTTGTTTAGCATGCAGTGTCCCGTGACAATACCGACGACTATCCGGAGTTTGTCACGGTTGAGATTGAGGAGTTTTCGGGAGTACCGTGGGTTTAAAACCGGGAATGCCTCCTTCGACTGCCTGCAATCTGAAAGTCAAGTCCCTCCCAAGCAAAACTTCGTAATATGCATTAGGGACTATTAGGGATTAATATTATGAATACTCGTGACCGTCAGCTGCGACTCCGTGGGTGGGTTGGGTATTGACAGCGATGACGACATTATTCCCATGGAATAAGGTTCAAAACAGAATTCTGGAATAAGCGAATTTTAATTTCTGATTTGAAACTTATTACTTTGTTGTTGTTCGAGTAGGTACTTTAATTAAAAAAAAAAAAATGCTGGACAATCACAGCATCATCTAGCCCCAAGATAAGCAGAGCTTGTGTAGGTACTAGATGACTGACATACTTTATAATATTACATAATATGTATATAGCTATTATTTAATATATGTACATAGATAACGACCAGAACACCCGGAACAAATATTTGCATATCAGATACACAATAACAAATGTCCCGAGGCGGAAATCGAAACCGCAACATCCATCGCAGGCGGACCTTTGCCCACCGTTCCACAGAGGTCGTCATTAAGTTCACTTATCTAATCAAAGGCGAGAGACATGGGTTTTTTCAGGAAACCCTAACGATTAGTTTACCTACAATGTTTCCAAATTATTGTTTACTACATACACTACGTCTGCAAAAAAAACCCAGACTGGCGGAAAGGTTTAATTATTATTTATGAACGCGTACCTTCTAGTGACTGATATAATTAATGATGATGAAACATGGTGACCTGCATAACTTCATCAGATAAGTATAACAAATTAGTTCAGTTTTAACAGTTTTGTCAATATCCTACTATCCTACTAATATAATCTTATAGACGCGAAAGTTTGTGAGGATGTATGTATGTTTGTTGCTCTTTCACGCAAAAACTACAGAATAAACTTCACAATAATATAGCTTACCTACATATCAGAATAAATAAATAAAATAAATAATGCTGGACAATTCACACAACATTATCTAGCCCCATGGTAAGCAGAGCTTGTGTTATGGGTACTAGATAACTGATATACATAATATAACATACATAATATACATTACATAGATAGATATTTTTTTTATTATACATATAAAACGACCAGAACACCCGGAACAATTATCTGCAGATCGTACACACATTTGTTCCGAGGCACGAGGAGAATAACACGTAGGCTACAATTCATAAAGATATATTGTATATTATTCAAAATACCTATCACGACGCGGGTTACCACAGCTTGAAACAATATAATTCAAAGTGCGTGCGAAACAGTGTGCGAAAGGAAAATTTCCAGCCCCTATTTTTGATAATTTTTCAGATAGTCTCGCCTTTGGCTTTTATTATTCTTACGTAAAACGATACAAAAACTCTTCTTTTATATATTTAAATTTTAAATTGTGGTCGTTAATGGTAGGTATAGGTAACCTACTTACAGTATAAAAATAATTGGGAATCGTATTTCTGAAACATTATTAAAATACCTACATAAGGGCCTACCTAATTTAAATAGGGTATGTTAGTTTTGTATGTAGGATTCTGTAAGAACTTATTATTCTCTGTGTATAATTTTGTTTGATTGTATTTATGTACACTCATTTCATACTTTTTCTTCATACCCTTAGACTTGCTTTAACGGCTCGCCTTTGATGTCCATTATTTATTAACTCTCATGTATGTATGCTTTTTTAACTATAACCTTTTCCAATGTTGCATTTATATGTACAAAGTAATAATCAAAATAGGGAATAATCTCAAAGACTTCCCAGAAATAACCCTAAATGGCATGAACATAAATAAAGTCACATCTTTCAAATATCTTGGGCATTATATCACCGGACAATGTAGACATTGAACGTGAACGTAGGGTTCTAGCGGTGAGAGGTAATATGTTGATACGTAGGTTTTCCCGGTGTTCAGAGGAAGTAAAGGTAACGCTTTTTAAAGCCTACTGCCAGGGTTTCTACACTGGGAACCTATGGATCAGCTACACCAGACAGGCGCTGGAGACCCTACGTGTACACTACAACAATGTGTTTAGGATGATGTTGGGACTGCCTCGATTTTGCAGTGCATCGGGAATGTTTGCGGAATACCAAGAAGAAAAAGAGGGTGCGCGACAGCCCCAACACCATCCTAAACACTATAGCAGGTAGAATCACCTCTCCCCTATGGAAATGTTTCATGGGGAGAGTGATTTAATTTAATTTTAGTTTTAATTTCTAGTATTAGGTATAACTTAACCTAGTAATAAGTTCTTAATGTTTAATTTTACTAACAAATTATGGATAATTTAAGTTATCTGAAATAAAATCATTTTATTTTTTATTTATTTAAAGTAAGTTAATACTTAAAACGACAAAATAAACGCGCAGAAATGTTTTAAGCGTCCATTTATTTGTTGTAACATAACAAATAAGTTTTTATTTGTGTAACAATGTTGAACAATAGCTAGTTAAATATTAATGTACAAAGCCAGGTTAAGTTCGAAACGGACAAGTGTGATGAGAGAAGATATAGATTGTACTAGCTGCGCCCCGCGGCTTTGTCCGCGTGTAAATCCACGTGTCAAGTGGTTTACAAACCTTCCTCTTGAATCACTGTATCTATTAAAAAAACTGCATCAAAATCCGTTACGTGGTTTTAAAGATCTAAGCATACATAGGGACAGACAGTCAGCGAGAAGCGACTTTGTTGGGGCGTAGCTATTTGATTATAAAGGTAGCTTGATTTATGCCTGATTCATTATTTTAAAGTGTGAATGTATTTTCCAGACACCAAAACATGGCGTCAGCAGCCACGCTCGTCCAGCCCCAGGGTGAATTGTGGGAGAAGATCCGATTGGAGCTGAATGAGGACGTCAGCACCCGGGCGTATGACCTGGCGCACATCAAGGAATGGCTTAGAAAGCAGCCACATCTGCCTGATGAATGGGGTAGGTGTAGTTAAAGCCACTTGGCCAGCGCCATCTTGACATTTTAAATAATAAAATAAAATTAAATAATGCTGGATAATCCACACATCACCATCTAGCCTCAAGTTAAGCAGCAGTTCGAAGTGCTGGAACAATATACCTCCCCCTATTCGCAATACTAACACTAAATACACATTTAAATCAAAATTTAAAAAGTTCTTATTGCAAAAGCAAATAGAAGGTATACCTCAGCACTTCGTATGCCAAAAATAAAGCTATCGTTCTGTTCACTTTTTTCTATGCAAGTTATAATTATTAATATAATTATAAGTATTATTTGATTATAATTATTATTTATTATTGTTTGTAATCTCTAAAAATTTTATATACTTTGTTTTTACTACATAAAAACTATTATTCTTATTTTTATATTCATACACGACTACATTACTAATTAATTCTCAACCTACACGTTTTGCGTTTGTGCTCGTTCTGCTCGCTCTCAGGTTTTGGCTGAAAATCAGTGTTTTTGCTTTTAGCAAAAAATATCGCTGAGCCATGGCCTATTTGTTGTACTGCGGCACACACATGTTTACCTACAGTAAGTACTTTAGTAGCCATTTTAATTGCTCGTTTTATTAATTGTTTTATGGTAATTTAGTTTAATATTGTATCGTTCTCTATGTTATTTGTATGTGTGTGTTATTAGTACCAAATAAACGTTTTATCTATCTATCTAAGCAGAGCTTGTGTTATGGGTACTAGAGGACTTAATACAATACATTACATAGATAGATTTTTAATGTTATTTTATTTATCCCTAAAAAATTATCAAAATCACCTCACGTATTCACATTTTCATTTGAAATTTCTATCGGAGCTACCTTTTATTTTTCTTTTACATCATGAGACCAAACTTCTAAAGAAAACTTGCGAAAAAAGCTACGTGATCGATGTATCGAACAGGTGCGATTCAGGGTACAAAAGCTTGTATGCACCAGCACAAAAAAGCTTGCACGTAAACAGGGTAGTCCATAAATCCCTTGACATAAAATCTTAAAAACTGAACCAAAACTCAAAAACTTTATTTCCTGTAGATATTATTTATTTTGGAACATCAGCTAGAATAATGTCTATAGAGTTTTAAATTACAACATAGAGGTAATAATACGTACGTCACTGTTAGAATCTAAATAAGCTATTTATATGTGAACACTAACAACATTGTGACAAGAAAGCTTAGAAAAGCTTACAGCTTACTTTAGGAAG
Source organism: Eupithecia abbreviata (assembly GCA_943735965.1). Lineage (NCBI taxonomy): Eukaryota > Metazoa > Arthropoda > Insecta > Lepidoptera > Geometridae > Eupithecia > Eupithecia abbreviata. The sequence goes on from OX030995.1 coordinate 3,107,057, forward strand.
CCATAAAGTTTTCGTACTTAAACTAGTGATTAAAATAATAGAAAACTTATGCAAAGAAATCAATTATATTCTTATATTGTATTCAAAATGATTGAAATTCAAAATATTATGCAATCACACATCATTTAATTTGTCAGTGTTTCGTTCTTCTGGTCGCCTCGAAGGGTAATACTGAAAATCAGTGAATTGCTCTTAGAGCAAAGCTTTTCGCTAAGCTATTACCTTTTTGACAGACTGCAGCACACACATTAATTTCTAAATCTCTACTTTTTAAATTGTTTTTAGTATTACTTATTGTTTATCATTACTATTGTTACATTTATATCATGTCAATCAATAGATTTCTTTCCGGCCCTGGTGGGGGCACAGAGAGGGGCCTCGAGGCTTCGCCTCATTACCCCGGCGTCAACTCGAGGGGTGACGACCCCTCGGTCCTTAGGTTTTGTGGGAATCTTTTCTTTCCCTTATTCTCAGTGTATTTTTTATATCATGTGCTGCAGTGTCAAATAAATGCATTATCTATCTAAAATATAATAATAATAAAGGACCGGGTCACTTTATGGCTCGAGATCATGGTAAATGAGAGACATAATAATAAAAGCCTTTATTCAGATACTTAAAACTAGTTTTACAAATATGCTAAAAATTTGACATCGGCAACCCCTATTGCATCTGATTGCCCTGTTTTGGCAAAGGCCTCTTCCAACTGCTTCCAATCCTCCCTTGCTCGTGCAGTTCTAGACCAAGTCTGTCCTGCAGTCTCTCTTATTTCGTCCTCCCATCTTTTATATTGTCTCCCGCGTTTCCTCTTTTCTCTCGGATACCGGTTTATTATTGTTTTGCTCCATTTAATAGTCTAAAATATAAAACAAAATAAAACACAATTATCAAGAACAGACCTAGACCTAAGTCAAGTGCAAAAAAGTCAAGAGTCATGTGATCGTACAGAACTCTTGAACACGCATAACAAAAACTTATATTAATATACAGATACTTGTACTGTCTTACTGAATATCTTCTTCTCCTTCTTCAGAAGACGACTGCCTGATGACCTTCCTCCGCGGCTGCAACTTCTCCCTCGAGAAGACGAAGCGCAAGCTGGACATGTACTTTACCATGAGGAGTGCCTGCCCAGAGTTCTTCGCGAATAGAGACATCACGAGGCATGAGCTGAGGGATCTCATGATAAGAGCGTAAGTAATGTTTGTCAGCATGAGTTAGGTGCTAGCTCTTGAAAACATTTCCAACTAAAACCAATGTTAATCATAAAGTTACGCGTGGTATTTGGCACTGCCTATGCTATGCTCTACTCGATTTTGCTTGGAATTTTATGTAATGAACGTTCTTAGGAACCACTGTTTTACCATTCAATAAGCGCCTACATACACGTCACGGCCGCAGTGCAACGAGAAACGAGTGTTAAGAGACCATCCTCCGATGGACCGACGACATCGTAGCGGTCGCAGGGAGTCGATGAATGGCGGCACAGGGCCGCTCTTGGTGGCGTCTCGTATGGGGAGGCCTATGTCCAGCTGTATGGGCTGATATGATGATGATGAAGTCATGGATGTAGTATCTATAGTAACATACTTCAGATAAGATATATGTTCGCTTGAGTTTTTTGCCTTTCAACAATTTTTAATAATAAACTGGTGCAATGATTCATCTCAAATAACAGTCTGCTCTTTTAAGTATACCAATCCCAGTACGAGTTAGCAACCTGCCATAAGAACTCAATTTATTTATGTTCCTTCATTAAAGGAATAGCGGTATCAGCCCAATTAGCTAGATAATCACAGTAACATTCCTTATATAACATTCATCATCATCAGCCTATATTAGCCTACCACTGCTGGACATAGGCCTCCCCCAATAAGCGCCATAGCGCCCTGTCATCAGCTTGACGCATCCAGCATCTATCTGCAGTATTTCGCAGGTTGTCATCCCACCTGGTCGTATAAAAATTATTACCAATATTAAAATTGCGATGTTTCCTTTTTCAGGCAAGGCCCAACCCTTCCAGGACTCACCCCTAATGGCAGAAGAGTCTCCATTTGCAGAGGTAACATCAAATATGAATGAAGAATGAATTTTTATTTCTTATATATAAGACTTACACAGAACATAATAAATAAACATAAACTAAGAAGAAACGTGCAAGTGTCTAAGTCCAGTAACAAAATGGCTCTGCCTCAGCATGAGTTGGATGACTAGCATGCTAGCAACCAATGCTGGTCTTCCGGCAAAGCAACTTGTTGGCTAAAAATGAGACCATAATAATAGAGACCATTATAAGAAATAAATGAGACCATTTGTTTCTTAGATAAGGTATCTCTAACTTCCTTCTTCCGTCTTGCTCTAAGATTTGCTTAGGAGCAGCATTTTGCTAACTATTTCGAGAACCGAATAGATTTAGACCTTATTAGCCGTACACATAGGGAAAGACCAGTTTTTCTTACACATGGGACTCTACTACCACGCTACCTTATGTTAAAGTTTAAATCCCTGCGACCTATGTTGTTTTGTATTTTTGTGTGTTTTCCTTTTTTTATAACTCTGTATATACATTGTGTATGTGTGGCTATTCATAAATTCTTTATTCTTTTTTTTATTTATAACAATGTTTTCTAGAAATTAATGTGTTCTGCGACTATGACTTTAGAAAAATTGCAAAACACAGAATATTCTAACCTAGACATTCGTCCATGCCACGACTCAAGATTTTTTTTCTGAACTCAATTGAACTTATTATATATTTTCTATTTATTTAAAACTTTATTGCAATCCAAAGGGTGGGCTTCATGCATTTTCTACCAGCCAGCCAACCTCCCGACCAGCAAACACATGTTATTACAGAGGGTTGGCGTGCTAACATTACATTGTTTCAGAAATATGTACAAGTAATATGTTTTATGACTACATTCAATGTAGGCTGGAAAAATATACCATCAACTTTCCTACCTTTCAGCCCTGGACAAAAGCCTGACCCCTCACCAACTAAACGACGCCTTCAAACTGGCGATGATGATCGGTGACGTCAGACTGAAGGAGGAGACAGAAGGAGTGGCTGGTGATGTGTACGTTCTAGACGCTTCCATCGTCGCGCCTAGCCATCTGGGGAAGATATCGCCGACGGCGTTGAAGAAGTTTATGATCTGTGTGCAGGTAATAAGGCCTTTTTTAGAACGTTCACAATCCTGAAACCACAAGCTCTTCGTATTGCCTTAGATACTGTAAAAAGTGATTCGCAGAACTCCCCAGGATTGGCAGCAGTTACTTTTGAATACAATGATAAGACAAATCCACACGACGAACCATAGATTCCTTCTGGTGGTCTATAAGTGATCCATCTCAAATCACACTATACATGCGACAGTTTGGATGTTTAGATTGATGGATGGATGTTTGTTACTTCTTCATGCCAAAACTAATGAACGGATCAGGCTGAAATTTGCATTATTGTGAAGCTCTAAGTCTGATGTCTGCTACTCTTTATAACATAAAACAGTACCCATGGGATATAAATAGCCTTTAACGTTTCCAAAGACACAACCCGTGCGCAGTCGCGGACAGGAACTGGTAGGTAAAGCATACGATGGACCAGATATAGGTTCGTCAGTTTATCGTTATGGTCTAAAAACGTTATCCTTCAAAACTTTTTGGTCCAAATTTAAATATTTTTATCTCTCTCCGATTTCAGGAAGCCTATCCAATAAAACTAAAAGAGATCCACGTGGTCAATGCCTCGCCCATCGTTGATGCCGTCTTCAGTTTGATAAAGCCATTCCTCAAAGAGAAGATCAAAAATAGAGTAAGTCAAGAACTTATTTATTTTTGCTTTTTAAATAATACGTATATTTAATACAACGTATTCTATTTATAATAAATATGTCAATGCAACAACCATGGGATACTAAACTTCTTTGATTTAATCAAGGAATTTTGCTTTGTTTTTGAACTTCGTAAGTTCAAATCAAAAAGTTCTAAAACTCTATAATCTCCTTTTTAGGTAGTATCCTTGGATACTAAAAAATATAAAAGACTATGGCAAACCGAACTATTAAACTCTTTAATTTAATCAAGGAGGTTTGCTTTGGTTTAGAACTTGGTAAGTTCAAATCAAGATTTTCTTAAATTTTATAATCTCCTTGCACCTTGGTACATTTAGCGTAGAGGTAAGTATTGGATATTTACCTCTATGTTACCTACCAAATACTTATTATATAGGTCTAACGTGGTCTAGGGCAAACGTGTTCTTGAGGGGAGACCACGACTCGGTAAACATAGTGTAGGACGCCCTCCAGGTGGGATGACGACCTGCGAAAGACTGAAGGTAGATGCTGGATGCGTCAAGCTGAAGCAAAGGCGCTATGGCGCTCATTGGGGAGGCCTATGTCCAGCAGTGGACTATCTTAGGCTGATGATGATGATAAAACTTTTGAAACTATCATGGTTATCAACACTAAAGTCATTTAAAACGGGATATTTACCATGATTTGATTTTTGAGCCATCCAATATTTAAAAAAACTTACTCGCAGTCGCAGTGCCTTTAGTTATTCCGTGATCATGGCGCATGAAACTGTGCCGAAATATTGGATGGCTCAAAATCAAATCATGGTAAATATCCCGTTTTAAATGACTTTAGTGATGATGATGATGATCTAGGTCTAGGACGAACCTAGAAATAACATAAAAATTTCGAATTTCAGGTGTACTTCCACAATGAAATGTCGTCTCTGTACCAATACGTGCCCAAAGATATGCTGCCAGAAGAGTATGGGGGCAGCGGTGTGAAACTAGATGTTATCAATAGTAAGTAGCAATTTGTATAGTTTTATGCCTCGAGGTAGGAATCACACTAATATTATAAATGGAAAAGGTTGGATGTTTATTATTGTGTTAGTTACTTTCTCAGGCCAAAACTACTACACGAATCGGGCTCTAATTATAAGAAACAATGTGTACGAAGCTTCGAGCAGAAACTAGTTAGAAGTAAAGCCTCACCTAAAAACGACAGCCCTTTAAAATAAGTTATAGCAATGCTAAAAACGCAGATAAGCTTAGTGTTAATTCTTTGACAGGCGAGTTTTCTCACAAACAGCTCTGTCTATTTGCTGGTTAAAATTATCATTATTGTGTCACCAACCGGATGTCCCCATATTCGGTTGGTGAAACAATAATATGTGAGGGATAATTAGAGTCCAATATCTCGTCTCTAAAGCCAACCTAACCTGCACGTGGTAGGTACCTACACCCTGCAAGATAACGAAGCTCTGGTAAAAATTATCATCAACCGGATATGTGTGTATTTTAAATGAGCCTATCCTATTTATATATTTTAATAAGTATTTAAAATTGTATTTAATTTTTAGTGTGTACTTACATAGATTTTTACTATGCGACTTGTAAATATTTTCTTTTACCAATAAAATGACTATCTGACTATCTGACTATCGTTCCACTGCTGGGCAAAGGGATTGTAAGTTTGAATAAAGGCTGGACAAAATAATTTTACTAAGCTATGATCTTGGCATGGTGGCGGGATCCTATCATCAAACTAAAGGTCCCGTAGCTCATCCAATTGGCTAATAGGTAGGTACACCTAACCAATTTTGTACATTATTTGTTTTCCCTATCTAAATCTAAATAGTGACTACATAAACATCTAAAAATATAATAAACAATTATTTGTAAACACGACACGCAGTATTGTATTATTTATTTATTTATTTGTACTCCCTTATTTGAACCGCATTTGCATTGTATTGCATTATCAACTCGAACCTTATTACCTAGTGCATGCTTTAATCTTACAGTTAAACATACGTTTTGTTTGTTCTCCAGATGCCTGGATAAAGAAGCTAGAAGCCTACGTGCCATGGTTTAAGCAACAAGAACAGCTGAAAGCCAACGAGGCCCTACGTCCAGGAAAGCCGAAGAACTATGACGAACTCTTTGGTATCGAGGGATCTTTTAGGCAACTTTCCATAGACTAGGACTCTATGAGTAGAACCTACTTACCATAAATTGTGATAAGGCATAGATGATTCATTGCTCCAATTGTAGGTAGGTACTACAGATTCGTACTTTATTAATTTTAATTATACTAAAGAGTTTCAAAGCAACAGGAACAAATATCTGCATTATCAATAGTAGGTGTGTTTATTATATAATGAAAAAAATCGAATTTAAATTTAACTAAAGAGTTTAATTAAAATTAATAAAGTACAATCTATGTTCTGTGGTACAATCTCCTCATTATATAGGTAATAAGGAGTCAAAAAAAGAGGCTAGATCGGTATGTCTGCCAAATTTCAGTAAAAACTTCCTCGTACCTTCAGTTATTCCGTGATCATGGTTCATGAAACTGTGCCCAATATCCCGTTATAAATGTATGATATTTATCATAACATATATTTATATTTATTTATATACATATATTTATTCGTGGTGCTCTGGTCGTTTTCTATGTACATATAATAAAAAAATGTATATCTATGTAATGAATTGTATTAGGTATGGCTCTTCTTAGCTTGGGGTTCGGATTGTCCAGCATTATTTATTTATTTATAGTATCTAAAGTTCGTTAAGTCTACGTCCGTATATGTACCTATAACATTATGGACTTATATAATTTGATTGGACTTATTTCTTTGCTTCCAACCATTTACAACTAAATTTTTAAGTGAATAATGCATAATATTATTATGTACTTTATAGATTATGTATACAAATATAAGGCACGATTCTAAACACATCTTAGGCCCGTATTATGATTTTTGCTCAGTCATAGACCTATGCTTGAGTTGAGTAACGCGTATGCCGTAGAAAAGCGTTACTCAAGCATATCGATGACTGAGCAAGGTTTCATAATACAGGCCTAAGTATCATAAAGGCTTTTTAATTAAATTAAGACTGTAAAGACACGCAAAAAATCTTCATCGGGTTGTAGTTATAAAATAAGTTAATAAGTACCTACATACCTTAACCCGTAATAAACAATTTTGTTCTATGGCTAAGTTTAATTTTAAGTGTTTGTATAAGGTGTACCAAACACAGGTGTTCTCTGTGATAATATTTGGAGTTAATTGTTTTCTTTCGTAGCCAAGTAAAAGCTGTGTACACTCATATTATTTTATTTATCTTGTAATTCCAATAAATTTACGAATTCAATGAAGACAATTTTGTCACTTAGGTCGCCCGCAGTCCAGGTGGGGTGACGATCTGCGAAATTCCTGCGTGGCCCGGTACCCATCTTAGGAAGACTCTGTTAATAGAAAACACTTTATTAAAACACACAAAACAGAAATAAATGCTTAGAATAAAGGAAGTATAAAGGGCCGCCTTATCGGTGAGAGCGATCTCTGCCAGGCAATCTTAGGATGGAAATGAAGAAACAATATAGAGGGTGGCACTTTGATAAATCTATATATATAAAAGAAAGTCGTGTTTGTTACAACACTTATACTTAACTCGAGAACGGCTGGACCGATTTAGCTGAAAATGGTGGAGAGGTAGCTTAGAACCAGGAGTCTAACATAGGATACTTTTTATCATTTAAACAATTTGACACATAGATTTCCACGGGGGCGAAGCCGCGGGGAGCAGCTAGTATATAGATAAAAAAAACCAATACTGTTGTTTGAGCCCAGAGCATTTAGTCGTGACAGACAGTCCTCCACTAACTTGGACGCGATGGCCTTCGAGTCCAATGCTAAGGGGGCCGTCTGTCAGAGTTGATAATAATAGTTTGGGTGGAGTAGCGCTTTTTAGGGTTTCGTACCCAAAGGGTACAACGGGATCCTATTACTATAGTTTGACCGAAACCGCTGTACCGCGCCTGAGGTATGCGAGCGGCGAGACGGGGGGGAAATATCGGCCGCTCCGATCCATCAGTCTGCCCACTGACTACTCAGGGATACTAACGTGTCTGCCGCCGTCAACGCGTACCTACTCTTGCTCTTTTTTCCTCGCCCCCCACCTCGCCGCACTTTCCTAAGGAGCGGTACAGCGGTTTCGGTCAAACTATGAGACTCCGCTGTCCGTCTGTCACCAGGCTGTATCTCATAAACCGTGATAGTTTGACAGTTCAAAATTTTCTACGTATGTGTATTTCTGTTGCCGCTATAACAACAAATACTAAAAAACAGAATAAAATAAATACTTAAGGGGTTAATCCATAATAGGTCGCTCTCCGTACACTCCGCAGCCTACATCCAGCCCCATTTTGAAACCATCCGTGTACCAGATTAGGCATCCATCTTTGCAGAGAATCTTGACAGACATGCCTCATTTAAAATTAAATAATAATTTAATCAATTTATTTAACTTTAGTGGTTGTTAGTATTATTATACTAACAATCAATATTATAATTTAAAAATTTAAATTTTACCGCGATACATTACATCATAATGTATCACAACACAATGCATCAAATTTGAGATTGTAACAAAATTGGTCGCAGAAACGTATATGAATCTTATAAACGCTACATCAGTTCAGTTTCATTAAACCCTAGGTTTATGAACCAACATAAATCATGCAATCTTGGACTCATTTCATATTAAAAAGTTCAGAGGGTAGAGTTGAATGCATTTTGCAATGTTTGAACGCAGTTTTTCATTATTACACACTTTCGATGTGAGGACCAAACCCAGATGACGAGGACACACGGGTACGTAATGTGACTAGCGTAAAGGCTTTTAGGTGTCCACGCATCATTTTAGTTGTGTCAAATTGGTTTAGTTTTCTTTTGGCGACATCTGAATTGACACGGATACCTCCCTCATCACTACATAGTATAAAACAAAGTCGCTTACCGCTGTCTGTCTGTCCCTATGTACGCTTAGATCTTTAAAACTACGCAACGGATTTTGATGCGGATGTTTTTAATAGATTGATTGAAGAGGAAGGATTATAAACTATTTGTCACATAAACCACGCGGGCAAAACCGCGGGGCACACCTAGTTTAATTATATTACCGACATGCTCTGACCAAAAAGGCTACTTAGTCCATAAAAAGATTTTTCATACTTTTGGTTTGTACAAAATAGTCCTACCATTAATGTCTCTGTCTCTTGTCTCTTCTCTCCCCTCTATAAAGTATCGGTATAATGTATATTTTTAACCGATAAAAAAACAAAAAAGAGGAGGTTCTTTGTTCTGTTGTATGTATGTATTTATTATATATGTTTGTCGATTTTTCCGTCAATGGACCGGATTAATCGCGCATGTTTTTCGCTTTAGTATGGAAAATGATCCCATAAAAAAAACTTGAGGAGTTAAACCGAAAAAACGTCCTGAAAAACTTTTAAAATAGTGTTTTAGATCAAGTTCACAAATATCACATTTATCTTGAACCTAATGGAGTCACTCCTAATTGTCACAGCATGGCGGGTTGGTGCTACATTTTAGTGTATGAATATCGTAGGCAGCCGACGACATGTCATCTTGTCCGGTCAATTTAGACATCCAAGTATACAATAATTTTAACCTAGCTCAAAGTCGATCGATGAGGACTGTTTAGATTTCATTTATAACGGTGTTTTGAACAATCCTACCAATTTTGAGCTGGGTGAGAATTATTGTAACTTCACCTCTATCATTTGGTCTAATTTGACCGGACTATTTAGTGTGTAGACTGCATAATAGCTCTTTATCTTGGCTGATTGCAAGATTAAAATTATCACGTCAGCGAGCCATCCGCACGTATCAAGCTCAACCAACCAGCACTCCGTGTGTCACCGTAAAGTTGAAGTGCATATTGCCCAACACTATGAGAGGTCGATTGCGAAGCAGTGAGCGCCGAGAAGCTGTCGCGAACAGACTTCGATTTGAAAATAGAACAGTGATTTAAAACTTTTTCGTGTTTCGGCTGTTCGGATTTTGAACGTAAGTTTTTTTTATTTTATTGTGAAGAAGTGTGAGTGGAGATTGTTTTTTCATTTTTATAGAGTATTTCTTTTTCATAATGGCGCAGCTATTTTATTACACCATGGTTTTAACCATGGATTTAGTTAGTGAAACAAATAATTTATTAATGTTGTAATTGTAAGTGAGCAGCCATATTAAAGTCAGATTTAAATCAATTCTTAATCGGTAAGTCCACTCAAAAATTGTCAAGAAGTTGAGAAACAAGCCGAGTGATTTTGAAATTTCGTCCTTCAGTTCCAATAAGGCCGGGCTGTTGTGTTTTAAGAAAAATTACGAAATTTTACATGACACAATATCACACTAATATTATAAATATGAAAATTTGGATGAATGCATTGATGGATAGATGTAAGTTACCACATCATGTCAAAACTAAGTTCCAGTCCTGGGAACAAACATAGGTTACTTATCCCATAAAACAGTTTCCATGGGATATAAATAATTAGTTTTCTAGTCATGAACATTCTAATAAGAATAACCTAGGTATTAGGTATTCTTTACAGCTCAGTGTCAGTATTCAAATTTTATGTCATCGAAGGCATTTATAAACGACAAAAGAACGGAAGAACGGACTAAACAATAACAGAAAACAACAAGACAGTGAATAACATAAATAATAATAAAACAAAGGCAGGTCAAATTCGAATTTGAAAACGGACGACAGCGAATGAAATGATGAATAAAAGCAACTGACAAAAAAAGTTACAATCAAATAATAGAAACGAAGCAAACTAATATTCAAATTATATTAAAGCAAAACAAAAATTCCGACTTCTGCGATTTGCTCTGATGGTGACATAAAATGTTTCTTTGATTTATTAATCCTTTTATTCACAAAAAATCTCTTGGATTCTAGAACGTGTCTAGAACCTAGTATAAGTTCATATTTTTATCAAACAAAATACTTTACCTTTCTAATTTGAACTTTATTGGGTAATCAAGTTCCCAGACAACTCCCACCGAATTGTTCTAGAAATAATTCAGATTTTCTTACAACATGCAAAATTGCGAGAGTGTTTTAATAAGGTCCGCTTGCGGTATTATGCTGTGGGTTCGATTCCCATCCAGTGGGATGGGCAATGCAGTGGCAAGCAAATGTACTGACAAAAGTATCTAGCTAGGTATGGTCAGGTGTTGTAGGTAAAATACCTTTTTCACCATTAAGTTTTTGGAATTTAGGTAACTACCTTGTTAACCAGGTCACCCAGAACAAATACTTTCAGATCGTACAAACATTTATCCCAAGGCGGGAATCGAACCCATAACATCCAGCGCTGTAGGTGGACCTACGCCCGCTGACCCACATAGGTCGTCAAAAGAAAAAAAGACTACTATAAAATCATAATCTCAAAAATAGGAATAATTGAATATTCATATTTGACGACCGATGTGGCGTGGTGGGCGAAGGTCCGCCTGCGACGCAGGAGGTTGCGGGTTCGATTCCCGCCTCGGAACAATTGTGTGTACGATCTGCAGATATTTGTTCCGGGTGTTCTGGTCGTTTTCTATGTATAATAAAAAATATCTATCTATGTAATATATTGTATTATGTATATCAGTTATCTAGTATCCATAACACAAGCTTTGCTTACCATGGGGCTAGATAATGCTGTGTGGATTGTCCACCATTATTTATTTATTTATTCATATGAAAACAAATTTTGGTACAGAATAGAACAGACCCCAAAGTTTATAGACCCCATAATCTCCTCTTCTTCAATCAATAGCCTATATTAGTCCACTTCTGGATGCAGGTACACCCTTGATAAGCACCTTATTGGCTTTTATATCACAGGGCTAATGCCCATAATCCTCACGCTGGGCATGCGGGTTGCAGATCGCAGTTCAGTGGTAAATTGTTCTGCAGGAGGCGCCGCACGCCGTCCGGTGGATATACCTTAGTCGCCTCTTACGACACCCGCGGGAAGAGTTGGGGTGGTGCAAATTCTAAGCCTGGATAGGATTCGTAACGAATACATCCGACAGAGAACCAAGGTTATCGACATAGCTCAAAGAATTATAAAGCTGAAGTGGCAGTGGGCCGGCCATATCTCGCGAAGAACCGACGGCCGGTGGGGCAAACGTGTTCTTTAGTGGAGACCACGACTCGGTAAATGTAGTGTAGGACGTCCTCCGACCAGGTGGGATGACGACCTGCGAAAGACTGCAGGTAGATGCTGGATGCGGCAAGCTGAAGACAGGGCGCTATGGCGCTCATTGGGGGAGGCCGATGTCCAGCAGTGGACTGCTATAGGCTGATGATGATGATGATGATGAAATTCTAAGCCTAACTACACGTATCCTCATAATAAGAAGCTAGAAATCAGTATGTAGGAATGTTAGTACAATCACACGCATGACGTCAATCTACGAGTACATTCAAACGTGACAATCATTATAATTTATTATAATCAAGATGGGTCGATAACACATCTAAAACAAAGATTAAGTGAGATAAAAAGATGCGTGTCTTATCTGTTACATCAACTGATAGCAAAAGAACAATCTGACTTTCACTTCGTGAGTTTCTTTAGAAGCCCGCGTCCGATATGTTTTTTCAGGGCCAAAAGAGACTTTAATATTTATTTATAATCATAATCTTTAAGAATCTAATAATCACAAACAAAAATGATATTTTTTTGAAATATTATTTAATTTTCTTTTATTAAAGTTTATTTTTAGCTACTGTCCCAGAATAGTATTTTTTTTAGGATTCGCCATTTTTAATTTGTGATAACCTATACTAATATAAAAAATTTGGGAAACATTTAAATGTAAAAAAAAAAATACTAGACGAAACAGGATAAGGGTCAGGAGAGTTAGTTTAGGAAAGTTATAATAAGGGAATCAAACATACATATAAAATAGTTATTTCCTAATCTTTCCTAATCTATGAAATTAAATTAAAAAAAATACGAAGAAAGCATTTTGGCCTACCAAGGAGGTTACAATTGCTTTGATCAACTTTTCAAAACACAATAGCAATCATAAGGTACTCTGATAAACAAAAGAAGGTTTTCCAAAACATATGTAGGTTCTAACGCCTCCTTACTCTATGACAATGTTTGTATGGTAACCCCATGGGTCCATCCATAACCACACGACCAAGGTCAAACCAAGGCTCCTTGCAACACTGGTACGTAACTAAAGAGGCTGGGCCAATCTTGAGTGGACCCCAAGGTTGGGTTGTGCAATGTGATAGAAGAATCGAATGTAAGCTTTTTGTCGAGAAATTCTTAATTATCATTTTGGTTACTCGAGTTATCAATAAAATAATAAGAAAATTAACCTTACCTTGTATAACCTACCTAAGGCCACAGGGGCAGGCTTTTGTCCAACGAATAGGGATGGTAGATATTTAAATTAAAAACAAGGAGGGAATTATTTTATTAACAAAGAAAGTTACAATCAAATAATAGAAACAAGTTAGAACTGTATTACAATGGAAACAATTGAGCTATCTGCAGACTGGTGCAAATAATCTAAGGAACTCAACTGATCCATATCAACACCACGCGCGTCTTCAAGGTCCTCAAGGTCCTGCAATGCCCCGCTGCTGTATGGCAATGCTGATGCACTGCACCAGATACTCACCAGCTCTCGTGTCACGCGTCGCTTCGACCAGATGCTCAGATTCATTATTTCTTCAAATTAATCATTATTTATTTGACACGAAGCGTTTCTTTTGGAGAGAGTAAACTTGCAAATTGTTGCACACATTAACAAGGCCAGTATATATGAAGAATTATTTGAATAAACTTCTGATAATTTAAATAATTATGAAAGAAATTTGAAGGTGGACGTAGTGCCAATTCTAAGCCGGATTATAATTTTTATTGCTAACCTGATATTCTTTGCTTCCGGCGGCGCGGCGTTCGCATGAGTTGGGAAACTGTGTCAATGTCATTTTAGCACTTTGCTAAGTATACCATTATGTGGTTAGTGGCACAATAGTTAAATTAGAATTTCATCCTCGAGCAATATAATTTTAGTTTTTAATGGAAGAGCGGTAAATTAAAGTTCCTGAAGAAGTCCGTCTTATAGAAATCTAACGAATGATTTTGTTATGACCCAGTAGCAATCCGTGTAGGTTTGCATTATTATTGAAGTACATATGTACTTGATTGAATAGATAAACTCTTTAGTTTCTATCAAGTTACAAACCATTTTTTGTTTGCTAGACAATTCACTCAGCATTATCTAGCCCCATGGTAAGCAGAGCTTGTGTTATGGGTACTAGATAACTGATATACATAATACAATACATTACATAGATAGCTATTTTTTATCAGAAAGAACCAGAACACCCGGAACAAATATCTGCATATCGTACACACAATTGTTCCGAGGCGGGAATCGAACCCGCGACCTCCTGCGTCGCAGGACCATTAATATTATAAATGGGGAAGTTGGTTCTATGTTCAGATATTTGCATATTTGTTACCTCGTCACGCCGAAACTACGGAAAGCTTTTTACCCGCGACGGAACGGAGACGTTAATGCGTTTAGGGTGTGTTTGTTTGTTTGTGTATATGCAAATCTATATGTAGATCTCGACCTAAACCTGGAATAAGATATAGGTAGTTTTTTAAATAAAAAACGCGTTTGGAAGCTTGTACGAGATGAGAATGAAGTTACTGGTCCGTACCAAACTCTAAAAACTCTAACTTTAGAAAATCTTGAATGTATTTTCACCTACTTTTCACACAAATCAATATAAACAGACAAGTGAAAGTAAAACTGTAGAACATTTCAGTACAATGCACTAGGCTGTATCGTACGGTATCCTGAATAGGTAGACTGGATTATAGACCTTATCCCAAGAAGACGAGGCATATTTTAGAGTGGGGACTGCATCGGGTAATGCACTTAACGGTTAAGACAGGATAGAAGTGCTAGGAAATGTATGGAGTCACTCTATGGGGAGTTTTGTATAGGTACCTAACTTTTGAAAATATCACAGTAGCCATTTATACCGGGACATACATTTTAGTTTTATGTTTCAGTTTCATAGTGGTAAAGTTCGTAGCAAAAGACAAAAAATATGTGTAGATCGGTGTATCTGCCAATAGAGAGTTACTCGCAATGTCTTCAGTAATTCCGTGATAATGGCGTATAAAACTGTACTCAAATCAAACTCAATATCATGATAAATATCCCGTTAAAACATCGACTACGTATACGATACTACGGGTACGTAGTCGATGCGTTAAAAGGACTGTTGTGTTTAGTCTACTTTCTGACAGAAGTGCGTAGGAAAAAGAAATATTTCTTCCAATTGCAAGGAAGAAATAATATCCCAGTATCTTCAAATTTGGACTTATTACATGTAGAAATAGAAAATAGAATAGAAATAGAAAATGTTTATTTGTGTTTCAAATAAAATAATACAACTTAAGAACTAATAATAATAAAGATAACAAATTAGGAACGAATAAAATAATTAAAATACGAGAACACAGAAAAAGCTCAGCATTAAATGCTACATTGACATAAGCCTGCAGCGCTGGTTTTCAGCGGCGCCAGGGTGCTGAATACAGCACACAACACAAATCACTAATGATAATAATTTGACACGCAAATCACAAATTAAAACACTAATAACAATGATAACAAAATAATTCCGTTTTTACAAAGGTAAGTTAAATAAAGAACAAAAATAAATTTACAAGTTGATAAGTATAGAGCCACATCACACTAATATTAATAAATGCGAAATGTTGGATGTTTGTTACTTCTTCGCACCAAAAGTACTCAACGGAACAGACTGAATTTTGCATAGATGATCTATGTATGTGTAAAACTAATACATATGAATTAATGTAAACGCGGAAGAGCGAAGCTAGCACAAGTATTTTAATAATACTTAAAAGGTGGCTTCAAATATGATTATGACTATGTATCCTTTATTAACACTTCGACTGCTGAAAACGCACGGTATGAGTTTTCTACAAGACTAATATGCGTAAATCTACTCTAGCGCAGCGGCTGAGAAAATACAGATCTGTGTGACTCAGCACAGCCGTAATATTTTTCGAACGAAACGCATGTGCGGCGCAACACAACCGCTGTGTAGAGCGGCAGCACGAATTTTTTATGTAAAAAAAAAGATCGCAGTCGTCGAAAAAAAACCGCAGTCAAAGTGAATAAACATTTTGTATTTGTATTTGCTTGTAATAAAATATAGGCCTTTATGCCATAAAACAGTTTCTATTGGATAGAAATAACCTTTAACATCGCGTGCGTAGCCACGGGCAGAAACTAGTCTGAGAATAAAGGCAAGATTTATCTTTAGCATGTTTACCTAAGTACTTATCAAGAATACAAACGTGGTATAGTTTTGGCTACATATTATGCGGACGCTTAATATTCTACAATAGTAATTCCGCTTGTCAACAAACGATTCAGAGACCGGATAGAACAAGACAAGTTATTTTGTCTGATTAAACAAAATAGATTAATTTACATCTACTTACGTACTTATTTATAAATAACTAGCTGCGTTCCGCGGCTTCGCCCTCGTGGAAATCTTATAAACCTTCCTCTTGACTTGAATCACTCTATTAAAAAAGCCTCATCAAAATCTGTTGCGTAGTTTTAAAAATCTAAAGTCAGACAGCGGGAAGCTACTTTGTTTTATACTTATGTAGTGATTATGAATTGGCCGGGTAGAATTTGCAACAAGTGAATTTGTTTAAATCATTCCATGTTTTGCATGTGATGACGATACATATTTCGTCATCACAACAGCAATCAAATATAGCACCTAACTAGCAAACAATGTAGCGATCATCATTGCCATATCATTCCTATTTATTAGACTATCTATGGTAATGATTTATAACGATGGTAATCAATCGAAATCAGCCAAACAAGGCAGTGTTAGTCTCGGTTATCATAATCAACATCTAAATCATTTAGCTACCTATACGAGCGACGCCGTCATCAAATTTCATTAACTACCTACCATTTGAAGACCTCTGTGGCGCGTTGGGCGAAGTTCCACCAGCGACGTAGAAGGTTGCGTGTTCGAATTCTGCCTCCGAATAAAGTTTTCTATGATCAGATATACCTATATAATTTATAAATAACATACAAATACTGAATGTACTGTTTAAATTATATGTAATATCCGATTATGTATGGCCCAACCAC
Source organism: Eupithecia abbreviata (assembly GCA_943735965.1). Lineage (NCBI taxonomy): Eukaryota > Metazoa > Arthropoda > Insecta > Lepidoptera > Geometridae > Eupithecia > Eupithecia abbreviata. The sequence goes on from OX030995.1 coordinate 3,124,148, forward strand.
TGCCACTCATTCCACAGAATTTACTCTTATCAAAATCATCTCCAATTTCCAGAAGAACAATGAAGATAAAGCAGGAACTGTTGATCCAGCCTTCCGGAGAGGTGTGGAAGAACATCCGAGTGGAACTGAAAGAGGATATCAACAGCAGGGACAGTGATGTCGTTGCTATCAAGGACTGGCTGAAGAAGCAGCCACATCTGCCTGATGATTGGGGTAAGAGAAATAATGCTATAATAAGTAATACATTTAGGGACAAACACGTGTAAAGGCGACGTCATGATGTCACTAAGTGATCTGAAAAAGGATATCAACAACAGGGACAGTGATGTCGTTGCTAATCAAGGACTAACTGAAGAAGCAGCCACATCTGCCTGTTGATTGGTGTAAGACGAATAATGCTATAAGTTATACATCTAGGGAGAAACACGTGTTAAGCCGTCTTTATGACGTCACTAAGGGATCTTAAACAGGATATCAACACCAGGGACAGTGATGTCTTTGCTATCAAGGACTGGCTGAAGTATCAGCCGCATCTGCCTGATGATTGCTGTAAGAGGAATAATACTATAGGTAATACGTCTAAGGATAAACACGTGTTAGGTGTCCTAATGACATCACTAAGGGATATGATAGAGGTGCCACTGAGGGAAATGAAAGATGATATCAACATATCTTCTACCATATCCCTTAGTGGCATGAGTCTGATGTCAGACTTGGTCAACACCAGGGACAATGATGTCGCTGCTGTCAAGGACTGACATCGGACTGATGTTTGTGGAGGAAAAACCCTATTGCGTCACCCGTTTCTTTCCATCATGCTTTAAGTTACACTTTAATTAACAAACATGTCTAAGGCGTCAGGCAACTTCAGGTGCCGAGAGGAAAAGATGTGGTAGCTATCAATAACTGGCGACTTTTATCTGATTCTTGGATTCTTGGGGGATACAAATATTATTTGCAAGCATAATTACACAATTCTTTGAATTCTTGGAGCATGTCATGGTTACGTTCTGATACCTACAGCTCAGTAACCACCCTCGTAGATATAACGTAATATCTTTTTCGTTATTATAATATTAATATTGTCACATGTCTTGTATTATTTTTTATCAAGTTTGTTTTATTTTTAAGTGTGCAATAAAAGTATTGTCTGTCTATCTATATTAATTAATTTAGCTGCCCATTGCGTTGCCCCACAGCATCATCTTGTATTAGGTTTAAGTAAGTAAAAATTAATTATATCGGGACATAAATATATAGTGTTAAATTTTGTAGCAAAATTACAAAAAATGAGGGTAGATCGGTGTGTCTGCCAATAAAAATTTACTCGCAGTGTACTCGCTGTCATGGGGTTAACTTCTCATACAGCTCACTGTAGACTTTCAAGGCCTTTTATCTTTAGTTTATTTTTATTATTATAAGCCTAACGTCACAGACCTTACTATGGAGGTATAATAGGTAAAGTAGAAGTATGAACTTGACAGATCCACTAGGATCTAGTCAAAGGTACAAAACAAGGAATACATTAGACAAGTCATGGATTTTTAATAATGCATACGGATTATATGTATGTACATACTGTACATAATTATATCTCAGTTTACATCAGGTAGCTTAAAGGTACTCTGGTTTCAATTAGGTACTTAGGTAAAGTGCCCTGTAAGAGCATAATAATATTCAAGTATTGTAAATTAAGTACCTAAAGTAATTATTCAAAACGCGTTGCATAGTTTTAGGTGTCTTCGGCTAAGGTATATTATATCATGATTACGCTGGACAATGTAATTGCTCTTGGACCATATTAACCTTTGCCTTTGATGCTATCTTTCTTCATATCCGGGAAATACCTCCACCACACGCTTAGATTTAATTATTTTAATACCTATAATTATGGAAAATCTTCATAAACAAAAAAAATTTCTATTGCGACAAACTAACCGACAATGACTCAATTATTAATAACATTGAGTGGTAGTTTTTTTAACTACATTTTCCGTGTTTCTTTACTTGGTACTTATCACACAGAATCATGTCAATACAACCATGAATTTAAAGACCTTCAATACCTTCCAGCAGAAATTAGATAAGACCTTGTTGCTTGAAGAATAGAGATGAATCAGTCAGTTTGCCTCAATCTTTCATCATCATTGTCATAATTTTAGCTGAAATACACGTCCACTGCTGGACATAGACAACCCTCAAGATTGTGAAGGTCCTGCGCTGTTTATTGGTTTCTTGCGACATCATTGATCCATTTTATACCAGATCTTTCAACAGAAATAAGTACCGCTAAGGTCATTTTTAAGGGATATTTTGATTTTGATGATGATCATTTGATTTTGAGTTTCCGAGATCATGGCGCATGAAACTGTGCGGAAATATTGGAAAACTCAAAAACCTAATCATGGTGAATATCCCGTTTGCACTATAATTTAAACCATTACACGTTGCCCCACCAGTAAGGCACCACATTGGGGAAAAGTGGAATAATTCCGAATTTGCACATATTGTGTCCCCTTTTGCGAGATACCTCGCGACTTCAAGTCTCGTAAGACAGGGAAAGTCGCGGGCAAACCGCTAGGTATCAATGACGTGCAAATTTAATAAATGCAATAAAACAAGGTGCCTACCTAGGTACTGAATGCATGCAATCTAGACTCATCATGATTATCTACTACCATGGTAGTAGATAATCATGATGAGTCTAGATGCAATGTCCACTTATTGATACAATGTAGCTGTAAAGTATCATGATACTTTACAGCTACATTGTATCAATAAGTGGCCATTGCATAATAATTATAATCTCTCCTCAAAATCATTTATAACGGGATACTTACATGATTGAGTTTTTGAGTTTCCGTGATCATGGCGCATGATCACGGACCCTACCTGATACCTACCTATGGGAACTGATAAACGTTACCAAGTATGTTTTACCTATTAGAATATGCAAAATTTCAGTTCGATCCATTCTGTATTTTTGGCGTGAAGAAGTAGTTTTACCTACCTGTGCAAATAAATGTTTTTTCTATTCTATTCTACATGTGGATAACCGTTATAAATAAATAATGCTGAACAATCCACACAGCATTATCTAGCCCCATGGTAAGCAAAGCTTGTGTTATGGGTACTAGATAATTGATATACATAATACAATACATTACATAGATAAATATTTTTTATTATACATAGAAAACGACCAGAACACCCGGAACAAATATCTGCAGATCGTACACACAATTGCTCGGAGGCGGGAACCGAACCGCAACCTCCTGCGTCGCAGGCGGACCTTCGCCCACCGCGCCACATCGGTCGTCGACGAAATAAATAATATGAATTGAAATGAATTGAATAAGTAGAGTTATCATCACACTAATATTATAAAGGAGGAGATTTTGAAGACCGCACAACCAAAAATCCAGTGGTACAAAGTGGACATTTGGACAACCGATGCCGTGTTTGACGTGAAAAAGTGACATTCATAGGTACAAACACAGATACTTATCGTAAAACTACATGAGCGTTTGTTATTATGTATATGTACAAAAGTGGTCTAACTTTATCTCTGACGACAGTTTCCCGGATGAGTACATACCTACAGCGTCATTGAAATATCGAAATGCAAACAAATCATGAATAAACAATGGACAAAGAAAACAACCAGTTCGTCTTGTTTTCACAATCAACAAAGAGTGAGGACGGCCTTCTAATGCGAAAGGATAGGTAATGAGAATTGCTGAATATGATTTCAAACTTTCGCAATTTGATAATTTAGTAAGGTTGTCTAAATTTATTAGTATATCAAACTTCTGAAACTATCATGGTTATTAACACTAAAGTCATTTAAAACGGGATATTTACCATGATTAGATTTTTGAGTTTTCCAATATTTCGGCACAGTTTCATGCGCCATGATCACGGAAACGGTGATCATGGCGCATGAAATGACTTTAGTATTAGTATATCAACTCGAATATTTATTGCGTTTCGTCGAAAATAATAAAAAAACATGCGGGGTCTTTGGGGACTGCCGATAGAAGTGAAAATAAAGTAATTTAATATTTTATTTATACTGGGAAGCGCGGGTGACGATGACGCGGGTTTTAGAATAGAATAGAAAATGTTTATTTGTGTTTCATTTAAAATAATACAACTTAAGAACTAATAATAATAATAAAGATAAAAAATTAGGAACGAATAAAATAATTAAAATACGAGAACACAGAAAGGCTACCGGCTCAGCATTAAATGCTACATCGACATAAGCCAGTGCAGCGCTGGTTTTCAGCGGCGCCAGGGTTCTGAGTGCAGCACACAACACAAATCACTAATAATAACAATTTAACACGCAAATCACAAATTAAAACACTAATAACAACGATATAACAAAATAATTCAGTTTTTACAAAGGTAAGTTAAATAAAGAACAAAAATAAATTTACTAAGTAATCATAACAATAGATGAGATCTTTATCTCATGCTTCATCTTTATGAAATATACACAAATAGAAACATTAGATAAAACAAAGATTCGTTAAGTTTTATGCTTCTCGTTCATCCAAAAAGTACACATAAAAACACACCTAGGACTAGAAAAGCGATCGGTGACGTTGAACCGAGTTCCATGATTTTTGTTCACCCATCTATGAATCTATCTATGTGTTTATGAAGTTTTCTTACTTCAAAAATTTTTCGTGGTACCTACTTCAAAAACACGCCACATTGCAAGTAATGGGCTCCGCAGCGGAAATACTATTCTAAAACTGGCTGCGATTTGTTCGCTCTTGGAAAATATTCCAAAGTAAGGTTTTCGGTCAAATGTCAATATTAATTAGATTTTTTCTTATTTTCAGAATCAGCTCCAATAATGACATTCCTCCGAGGCAGCAGCTTCTCCCTAGAGAAGTGCAAACGGAAGCTCGACATGTACTTCACCATGAGAGCGGCTTGCCCAGAGTTCTTCACCAATCGGGACGCCACCAGACCTGATCTGAAGGAGGTCTTGACCAATAAGATGTAAGTTTGAAGGATGACCTATTGATAAGGTGTGACACGTCTTAGAACATCGATTTGTCTAAATGTTTTTGAATACTTAAAATGAAAACGTTTGCGATGCCGTTAAATAATCCGATTATGGTTTTGACAACTCTTCTTTACTTGAAGCCTTGCAAGCCATATCGGATTATGAAATGTGACTCATTATATACACTCATTCATTATATAAGTTATATCAATGATTATTTGGATATCTTTGACTAGTTATTGAGGAGATGGTAGAGAAATAAGTTTATTGAGTAATATCTACACTTCTTTCTCCAGGCGTTTTTATTGGTTCAATACACGGTATTATAAATTATTGTCAATTATTTATTTATTCGTCTGATGCGGCCCTCACATCACGCTATATCTGTTTAATAAAAATGCAATAACCCTTTTTACAGACAAGGGCCCCCACTACCCGGCGTGACACCGAATGGAAGAAGAGTCACAGTTTGTAGAGGTATGATCATTTACTTTTTACTTTTTTAAACCTTTATTTTATTTGACCTGTAATAACAACTGCAATTGCAATAAGCCGTATGGTGCCTGCTTAGAATTTGCAGCACCACAACTATTACCGCGGGTATCGTAAGAGGTGACTGAGAAATATCCAGCGGGGGCAGCGCCTCCTGCAGAATAATTTACCACCGAACTGCGATCCCCAACCCGCATGCCCAGCGTGGAGATTATAATAATTATAACACTAGACATAGAACCAGAGGGTTTTAGCGTTGACCCTGCGTAACATATTGCTTACTGCTTTTCCATAATAGCAATCAGCAATAAGTCAGCGATAAGGCCACCCTTTATACTTCCTCTATTCTAAGTTTTATTCTGTATTGTTTTCTATTTTGTGTGGTATGATAATGTGTTTCTATCTATCTATATTATTGTATTCTTCTCTTTTAAGAGGCCTCCGGAGGGACGAATTCTTCATACAAACGTAATACCAAAATGATTTCCAATTCAAGTATATTTCCACTATAATATTGTATTATTTGTATTTGAATAGTATTTATCTAGGTTCCTAAAAAGTTTTTTTTACAAAATACTTACCTAAAATGAAATGAAAGCCAATCGCATTTTGCACATTTTTATGCGAAAATGGACAATTTTTCTTGCTATTTGTTTCGTATTAAAAACATCAATATCTTACGTGTTATTTATCAAGGAACATAGCTTATATTGTCTAGTTACACAATAACAATACTTTGTGAAGAATACAAAAAGTTTTCAGTTATAATTTTTGGTATTACGGAACAAACCAAATTTTGAACGGCTAATATTGTTATCGCGCACGCATGGGATGCGGCGCAAGGGTTAAACAAGGACAACGATATTCGGAGCGATTTTTGCAATCGAGGGTCGCCGGGCCCTTAATATAATATAGTATAATATAAGGCACATTATGCCCAAGAATACAAGAACATAAATAGCTAGAAAATACTTTATTATACCTCTTGCAAAGGCCAGACCATAGGGTCTCCATAATTTATCTTTACATATCCTCTATACTCCCACAGGAATCCACCCCAACATGGACTCGCAGCAGATAGTAGACGCCCTGAAGCTAGCACTGATGATCGGAGACGTACGTCTGACGGAGGAGACGGAAGGTGTCGCAGGAGACATCTATGTGCTGGACGCGGCCATCCTCGGACCCAGCATGCTGACCAAACTGTCCGCTACTACGATCAAGAAGTTCATGATCTGCGTACAGGTTTGTAGAGTTCCTGTTGTTGTTTCACTCATATTCTGTAGCTTTGTAATCACAAGATGATATGTCAATGTAGGTAAGTAGGTAAGGATAAGCTGCGTGCGATCAGAAGAAAATGGAACCTTCTGGAACAATGACGTGCGTGGTCATTAGCATCGTTTCAGCAAACTTCGTAAATAAAGCTTTTGTATATGCTGTATGCATAGGACCTAATGGCGACTACTCTTATCGACGACCAAGAGCAAAACACAATTCGAGTCGCTGACTGAGTAGGATAGATCCTATGACGACTTCTCATAAAGAAGACCAAGAGCAAAACCCACTTCGAGCCGCTGACTGAACCATTTATAGAAAGAAGTAAGTTTTTGTGTCTCATTCTGTAAATGACCGGATGGGTCAGAAACCCACATAGGGTAGACCGAGGCGAATCGGACCAATTTGACTTTGAAGTAAAAAAAAAACTACTTTTTTTCAAAGATACACAGTATTTTTTAATTTGGCTTTAATCAGTATTTATTCTTATTGCCATTTAACATATTTGACATTCCTTAAAAGTAACATTTTAATTTTAATAAAAAAAAAACTAAACTATGAGAAATATCCGATTCGCCTCAAAATTTGGGGCGAATCGGATCTAACATTCATTGGTCTTTAATATATAAAATTCTCACAGAAATGTGTTTATAATCATACTTAAAACTAATAATAATATCAGTCATCACTTTAATCAGTTATCGGCACATAAATCACAAGTGTACGGTCCTTTCGCACCATTTCTGTCAGCGAAGTTTTCGTGACACCATTCTTCACAGGCACTGCACTGGATCCAGTCCTCTCTTGGCGGGTAAACAAAATTTTTCTCAGAAAAAAATGCAAAGCCTCCTGACCCAACCGAATTCTTAACTTTTATTCCAGGTGTAGCTTTATTCTTCTTTTTAATGTTGATATTCTCCTTTTCTTTCCCTTTTTCTTACTTAACTTTAGATTTTTTCTTCTCAGTGTTTTGTTTTTTCTTTGCGTCATAAGGAGATTGTTTTTGTGGATATGTAAAATCGGCTGTGTCAGTTTACGAAGTTTCTTTGAGATGGTGGGGCTCTTTAACGGATAGGGTAGGAAGATAACATCTTTAATGGTGTCAGATGTAACACCATCACAGTCTTGTTGCTCAATTTCAACAAAAACTGTTGTCAGGACTTTTTCTGAAGCCTTTTTCATATCTTCTTGAGACCACTGACTTTAGTCAGTTTTTTTTCTTAGATGTCCGAACCATCTAAAAATAAAACATTAATTATAAATGAGTAAAAAGTAATTTAAAAACTGATCCGATTCGCCCTGAATGACCTGATCCCATTCGCCCCATATCAATGGATTCACAAAATTACTTTAGTCCGAATACCGTTAATAATTTACAGAATAAACATAAGGTTTATCGAAATTAGATCCATACTGAATAACATTACACAAAAACATTGGCAATTCCACAATTTTTTTTACCAAAAATACAAGTTATCGTTATTACGTACCTTACAATTGGAGCGAAAACTGCCGTAGTGTCCATAAGTGATTGGCTCGCGAGCATCGTCAGCAATGAAGTACGAGCGGTATCGAAATTCAACGAATGGCAACCGACGCGGGGAGAGAGGAAGCAGTGATGTGTCGCTGTGTCTGCGTTCAGTGTTGCGCGGTATTTTTAATTTTAATTTTTTTCTTACTTTGATCCGATTCGCCCTGTGATCCGAATCGCCTCGGTCTACCCTATATAAGGACTCTTCATAAATAGACGCCTTGAATCTAGCTCTGATGATCAGACGATCAGAAGTTCATGATTTGTGTACAGGTTTGTAGAGTTCCTATTTTAATGATTATTGCAAGCATTTCTTATATATTTGATATTTGAAAATTAAATATCTCAAACGCTCAGGAAAATGCTGACTAAGTAACTGTCTGCAATAGTACCTAGATAATTTTAACTTTAAAAAAAATATAATATATTTTATGGTAAAATGACACTCATCCCGTGATCACAAGAAGATGTGGGACAATTGAAACATTTAAAATAATCGAACGATAATCTAACTTACCGTACTTGTTTTATACCTTTAGAATAGTGTGTATACCTACCTCTAGAATGTGTGTTGTATAGAATATTGTGTTGTATACAATCGTAACATGACATGCGTTCCTTTCATACATTCCAGGAGGCCTACCCCATCAAGCTGAAGGAAGTCCACATAGTGAACACTTCACCAATCGTGGAGAGATTCATCAACTTCGTCAAGCCTTTCCTCAAGGAAAAGATCAGGAAACGGGTAAGATTACCAATATTTAACCAATCTATTCATAGTATTATAAAGAGGTAAACTTTGTTAGGTTGTAGGGAGTAATCTCTGGATCTACGGAACCGATTTTAAATTCTTTTTTTCACTCACAAATACAAAGACTTGTTATTTGTGAGTGTCAGGCTATTATGTTAACCCGAAAAACAAAAAGAATGTTTCGTGCATGGAGATACATTTTTACTCTACGTTCATCGCATAATGTTCATGAAACAAATGTCTGCCCGGGCAAATCCAAGATGGGCCGCTAGTACAATCATTAATTATAATAATTAATTTTTAATTAGTATTATTAATTTAGGACCGAGATGAGTGGAAGAAGGGGAGGGAGGCCTTTGCCCTGCAGTGGGACACCCCGGGCTAATATAATAATAATTATTAATTTGCATATACAATAACGGGGTATATGCAACCAAGCAATCATTCCCATATTTTTTTATAACTATCAAATGAATGACTCAAAATCCTGAACGAATGTATCACATCCAAACCTTATTCATGCCCCAAGTTCTGGAAAAGAAATCTAAAAGAAGTGTTTTTTGGTTCCAGATCTACATCCACCGAGAAGTCAAAGACCTGTACAAGTACATTCCACAAGACATGCTGCCCGAGGAGTACGGCGGCTCATGTGGAACCATGGCATTCCTACAAGGTAAGAATTGATAGACTAAGAACTGGTAGACTCTCACGAAATCGTATAAAACCTGTAATATTTCGGGAAGAGTTAACAGAACTTCGAATAGATTTTGCTAACTCTTCCCCAAATGCTACACCAAACTTAACAGTAAAGTTCGGTGTAGCATTTGGGGAAGAGTAGACGCGGACCTCTAGAACAGGTTATTGTTGAAGTCCGCATCTAATATCAAATAAATCAGAATCAAAGTAATCTTGACATTTGATTAAAAGTAAAAAGTAAAAGTAAAAAATCATTTATTTCTTTAGGCTTACAAAATAAGCACTTAGACAAGTCATATTTTATATATAAATTATTATCAAATACAATTATTTTACTGTTCACTTCAATTTTTTGTCCGATGATTCGATGGTCTGTACCTATGAGAAGGTGCACCATCCTGTTGGTAGATGACATTATTCAATTCGAAGAATTTTACTTTGTCCTGTTGTATTTGAATATATTTTAACAAATTTGACTAACTTCCGCTGCCCTCGTACTGTCCCAGTTATAAAAAGACTCTGTATTACATCATTTCCATACATGCAACGCCTCGGCACACTTGGCTGCGCACAGGACGAATCGTCAGATTTCATTTATTTCTTTATATTTGCTTCAAAACCTACTACTAGACTGGTAAAAACACATAAACAGGGTTTAACCCTAAAGCTTGATTTATATAACAAGTTACCACTAGAACTAACTCTACTTCCTTTTCAGGAATTTAAAGCAAAAATAAAGAACTTTTTAGTATGTAACCCATTTTATAGCATTAACGAGTTTTTAACGTGCTCATTTGTCAATTTGTGATAAGTTATTATTGTCTATACTTATATTATTGTAATTTGGGATTTAATTTAATTTAAGAGTATTCATTGTACTGTAGTCTTAATTGACATGCCAATATTAGTAATAATGTTATGGTGAATAAATTGAATTTACTGAATTTACAAAATGTAATCCCCTTGATTCCTTCGCTTCGGACCTTCGATCACCAATACATCAGACAGTACGCGATACGTGTAGATATAAAATCGTGTCGTTTTCTTGAGTTACTAAAATTTGTATTGTTTTTCCAGACCAATGGACCAACAAACTAGGAGAATACCGCGAATGGTTCAAACGACAAGACGCCATCGTCGCCACAGAGTCCCTCCGGCCAGGCAAGCCTTGTAACTACGACGAACTATTCGGGATAGATGGATCGTTTAGGCAACTGGCTATCGACTAGGATTATTTAGATTATAGACTTTAAGGTCTTAGTTATAAGGTTTAACGAATCCGTCCTGTGAAGGTAGTTCTGATTAGTGTTTGAAGAGGAAATACATCTTATTCAAGATATAGATTATTCTAGATGCTATAAATTTTAAGTTAATTAATTTGCAATTATATAATTGCAAATTAATTAACTTAAAATTTATATATCATCCCGCGATCACCACAATAAAACATATATTTTATTGTGGTGATCGCGGGATGATATAAAAAAAGTATATGTTATCATCTCGTTATCACGAACGCCGCGTTCTCTTGTACCTATAATATCTCAATGGGTGACATATATTTACAATAAATAAATAGTTTCTTGAATTGCTCGATACCTGAAATGTAACATTTAAGTAATATTACCTAGGGTTTACAATCATGATTGCTTTAAAAGGAAATATAACCTGTCTGAGAGGTACGATATACCTTTTAAGCATCTTCGCAACAATTTGTATTTTCACGTAATAAAGAATCTCTTAAGAAAGTTTAACTAGTGTGATCATGGCAGGTTTAAGATAATACCTAATTGAATTTATATATTTGTTAGGATAATTTTTATATTTTATATATCTGTATTGTGCTGGTTGTAAATATAACTACAAAGTACTTATTTTATAATAATGTGTTTTACATTTGAAAAATAATAAACAAACAAAAATACCACTGGTCTTTTGAGCTATTTCCGTATAGGTATTTTTTTTAGGAAAAAGCATTTATTATAGTAAATCTTATTCTTTTATGTATAGGGTGACCTTTTGCGATGGGAGTGGATGGCCAAATGCAAAACCATGAGTTACAGAATAGTCATGAAAGGAATGATTAAAGAAAAAAGCCATGATAGACCTCGGTTATGAGAAAACAAATACAGCATATTTTTTTTAAATCTTTTACTAGCAGGAAATCGAACCCTTGATTTTTTTGTTTTAGAAAATAGGAAACTGTATTTTTACTCCAACGTGCGGTTGTTGGTAATTGTATAAATCTTCGCAAAGAAATTCATTATTGAAAATGAAAAGAAATGGGCTATTTTTACAATTTTAGTTTGACTAAGCATCATATGAAATTTTCAACTAATATTTTTGAACAACTGGTGTGCTTGCTTTGGGTTTATAATGAATTTATTTATCGAAAGATTTCGGAACCAATAATACAATTAATAGAATCGGGGGCGTCAACCACAGGTGCGTCGACCACTGGGGGCCTAAGCCACGAACCCGGATTTTATACTAGTGTACTTATGCACTTTTTATTTTCTCAAAACACATTTAACTTTAGAGTTAAAAGAAGTGTTTTGATAAAATAAAACACACAAATAAAACACTTTTCATTTTCTCAAAACACATTTAACTTTAGAGTTAAAAGAAGTGTTTTGAGAAAATAAAACGCACAAATAAAAAACTTTTTATTTTCTCAAAACACATTTAACTTTAGAGTTAAGTGTTTTGAGAAAATAAAAAGTCTTTAGAGTTAGAGTCATATTTTCAGGTTTGGCCATTCTCACACTCCCATCTCAAAAAGTGATCCTGTAAAAGAATGCTGTATGCTATCTCGTAATTACCTAAGGGCTATTTAAACCTTATTCTAAAAGCAGTAAAGTTCAAAGATCATCATCAAACACGCTGCTGTGGCTGTTGAACTGGTTTATGGTAGAAATTTCATCATCTGTGAGTCTGAAGTCGAAGACGTTGATGTTCTCTTCAATATGCTCGTTCGTAGACTTGGGGATGGGTATCAGGTATCTGTCGATCTGTAAGAGAATTAATATATAAATACATAGATCGATATTTTTTTTTATAAATAGGTTCTAGTTGTAAGCTGTGGTTTTATTGTTTGAATAAATATGAAGTAGATCGATACATAAATAAATAATACTGGACAACTCACACAGCATTATGTAGCTAGCCCCAAGGTAAGCGGAGCTTGTGATATGGGTAGGTACTAGATTACTGTGGATATATCACTGATATATTATGAATGGATTTTGTTACACTTTTGAGTTATTTGACAATTTTTCTATTTTGTAGTAAGTTAACTTATACAACAAATAAAATAGTATGGATATCTTCGGTCTGATTATTCTTCTCTTCTCGATCTATATATTTTAAAGCAAGCTAACTTTTACAGCTAACAAATAGGAATAGTTTCAATTTGGATATCTTGGACCAATGAATAAATAATAATAAATATATAATGTTGGACAATTCACACAGCAACATCTAAGCACACGCTACAACAACAGAGCTTGCGTTCTGGGTACTAGGTGCCTGTATATTATGGATCTGACTATTCTTTGAAAGCAAGCTTGCTTTTACAACTAACAAATAGGAATAGTTTCAATTTGGATATCTTGGGCCAACTACTTACCAGATACCTCAACACGATCTGTGCTGTCGTCTTGTTATACTTCTTTGCAAGCTCCAAGAGCTTAGGATCGTCCTTCTGCGGTGCAGGTGTGGTATGCTTGCCTCTGGTCACCAGGAAACCAAACGGACTGTACGCCATTACTGTTATATTACGAAGCTGACAGTCTTTGACTAGCTGCTCTTTAGTGTTTGAGGGGTGGACCTGAGGAGAAAGAGGTATTTAAGATACTTTAAGAAAAAAGGTGTACAGTAGGACGCCCTCCGACCAGGTGGGATGAGAACCTAACGAATGCAGGTAGATGCTGGATGTGGGAAGCTGAAGACAGGGCGCTATGGCGCTCATTGGGGGAGGCCTATGTCCAGCAGTGGACTGCTGATGATGATGAAGAAAAAAGGAGTTTTAAAGTTTCATTCAGAAACGGGGTGTTTATTCCTGCTTGCTTCCCATATCTATGCTACGATTATTCCAATGTACATTTTTGAGGCTTTGTTGCATCTTATAATTTCTCAAAGGTAAATAAATTGGATCTCTTTTTCTCGATCATGCTTTCTCATATCAGAGGTCCAAGCCTTCGGGTCGCTTAGCTCTGAAATGTTAGGTGTGGCCATAAAAGTACCTAAACACAGAGCTATATCTGGAGTAAACTAAATACACTCACCTCGATCTGATTGACGACTGGCTTGATCTTCCCATTCTGTATGATATTATCAAGCTGCTCGGTGTTGAAGTTTCTGACGCCTATAGAGCGAGCCAGGCCCAGTTTCTTGCATTCTTCCATACCTGCCCACGTCTCCAGGATATCTATATTGTCGGGCCTGCCGTCGGACTGCAAAACATATATGACTTTGTTGGTTAAGAAAGGTTCAATGAATTAATGAATGATAATATTTATTTGCGCAATTAATTATTATATACCTAGTAACAAACATTTTATTACTATTTTTATCTAGTGTAATTGGTTAGTAAAAATCGTATTAGTTAGGTAGGTACTTAATAAACAAATACAAATTATTTCCTATATGCTGATCGAAGCATGCAACATTGGACTTTGGTGGATAAAGGTTTGATCACCTCGTTTTCCTTTAGATTAATAATTTTAATTATGTATATAGCAAAATGTATTTATTATAATTCAACAAACGTAAGTTACGCGTCCACTTAGTCTTTCATTCCACTCTATTTGTTTTTTCACTTTCAGCTTTTGTAAAAAAAATAAGGGCAAATCAAAGTCTTTCTGGCTTTAAAGTGAACCTACCTTCTGAGCTTGCGGCGAGTGAATTAGATACAAGTCAATGTAGTCCAACCCGAGCTTGCCTAGAGAAGCTCGAAGTGCTGGCACTACTTGGTCTTTGGCGTGCTGCTCGTTCCAAAGCTGGAAAATTATACATTTTTTAATGAAAAATTATAAACAGGGTGGCTTCTTGAAATGGGATTGTATACCCAAATCTCTAAAGCCTTTATCAATTCTGTTAGCACCATAGCGCCCTGTCTTCAGCTTGCCGCATCCAGCATCTGCCTGCAGTCTTTCGTATTCCGTCATCCCACCGTCGGAGGGCATCCAACACTACGTTTGCCCAGTCGGAGTCTCCACTCAAGAACACGTTTATCAATTTACCTGAGTGAAACATCACGAATTAAGTTCAACTGAATTCGTCAGCTGTAGTAGATAAGTAAAGTCAGTTGCGGATGATGATGGTGATGATGATTTGGAAAAAATAACAATATGTTAATAAAAACAAGTGTGATTTATTTAAAACCTAACGAGCTCTCTGAGTCTCTATCCAATATCCTAGACTTAGCCATTCTATAGTCTTGACATTTGGGATAAGAACCTTTATCTTCGGATTAGCAATAAGGAAAATATTCGTGATTTATTACAACTACTGGTTGGTCGCGATCGATATTAAATTAAAATTAATGTGATGATTTTATTATTGTTAACTTCTAATTTTCGTTACCTATAGGTTTTCGCAAAATATCAAGCTGACTCTATGCTTCGATTATGACGTAATATTATTATTGTGAATAATAAAAGCGAATTTGTATTATTGGCGATATAGTACTAACAGTTATAATTACCGCACAGCAGTTGTGCGCAATGGTGCGTGCTGCCATCTGCAGCGCACGCGAGCTTTATAACTACAGGGCTGATTAGGTTGATCGGTATGGGTTTTTCGGTTACCTAACCTCTTAACCCTTTGGATATTCCAAATTATTCAAACGTGTCCCTTCGATCGTTTAGATTTACACTAAACTCTCTTACCCTATAGCTAACAGTACTTTCAATTATTTAGGATGATGTTGGGACTGCCTCGATATTGCAGTGCATCGGGCACATTCTGATATCTGTGATCGGGCATGTTTGCGGAATATGAGACGGATGGCTTTGCTGCCATCCTCCGTAAAAAGACCGCATCCCTGATGCGCAGGGTACGTGACAGCCCCTATATAAACCATAGCAGGTAGAATCACAAACGAACTACACCATCCTAAAAACCATAGCAGGTAGTATCACCTCTCCCCTGTGGAAATGTTTCAAGGGTGATTTAATTACGTATAATTTTTTTTTGTATTAAGTATAACTAATCCTAGTAATAAGCTCTCAATATATGTACATATTTACTAACAAAGTATGGATCCCAGTTATCATAAATAATTATGTTTTTTTTTAAATTACCTTGGTAGTGACAAAAAGCCTATCTCTAGTCACCATCTCGTTTTCAATAGCGTCTGCAATGCCTTCGCCAACTTTGTCTTCATTGTTGTAAATTGCTGCAGTGTCTATCAGTCTGTAGCCTAACCTTATCGCCCATGCCACAGCCTTGCGTATGTTCTTCACGTCGGGGTTCTGCAAGAAAGGAGTTATGATAATTAGGACTAAGTTACTTAGTTACCTTGTTGTAATTAGGACGCTCGTCACCCAAATGTAATCTACTTTTAAAGCAGCCCTTAGTTCTCATCTTAAGCGAATTATTGTAAATATTATGAGAATAAAGTTTCTTAAACCAATAGGTGCTGTTTTATTACCAATTGTAAATAATAAAACATTGAAATACTCGTATATATGTCATAGGTGTTCTAAGATAATGTTTTGTGTGTTTGAGAGGCATTTCTAAGGACTCTATGTACCGCTTTGGGACCTACATATACATATGTTGGGCCATTGTTTGTGTCCTGGGATGTTGGCAGGCATCACGAGGGTGTTTGATGATATTTTGTTTGTCAATTGATGTAGTTGCATTCTAGGACTACGTGTAGTGTTTTGACATCCATACGAAGAGAGCTGCTTGTATAAAAGGCCACTTCAATGCAAAGATTTAAATAGTATTCTAAGTACCTATATCCATATCAAAAGAGTTATTTACAACTCACCGTTCCAAACGTCCCCAGCCCTAAAAGGGGGATGTTGAATCCGTCACTGAGTGCAGTCGTGGGGGCTGACTCCGCCATAGAGACCTTTATCTGCATCACAAAAATACCAGATAACTAAATACTCCATTGGTAACATTATGTATGATAGAGCCTATATTTATACTCTCAATAGATAGTTGTGAATAAACGCGGCCCTATGTATGATAAACTTATTGCTTTGCACCCTGCTGGACCTATAGTGTACCACACCACACTGCAATGCTAATGGTGGATTGGCATAACAAAACTGCTGACTCCTGAATGGGACGAGTATAAAAACTATAGGAATAGGTACCTACTGAAAATAAGTGTTTTGCTCTTCGAGCAAAGCTTTGCGCTGAGCTATTGCCTTTTTAACAGGCTACAGCTTTTTAAATTGTTTATAGGTACCATTACTTATTGTTCCCTAATTTTACCTCTAATGTTATGATGTGCCTTTCTTATTGACCTTTGTATCATGTGCTGCAGTGTCGAATAAATGTGTTATCTATCTATCTATCTTGTACGCCTCCATCTTCACTATTCGTCCATACGGTGAGAAGCTATACCTAGATGCCAAGTGGGCATTTGCCTTGAAGGATCTAGCCGTGCGCGCAAATAGGGGAAGTGCGATGATACGTCGGGTAAAGACCCACTTTTTTCACTCACTTCAACAGCTGGAGGTCCCAGAAGACTCTTAAGTTCTTGATACGCTTTAATGGTAGTAACAGGTTTGCGCGCTGACTTGACTAGTCCGCGCACATGCTGGGCAAATCGGAGCATACATTTATTGTCATAAGTTGTTTAAAAATCCTGTCTTTCCATGGGAAAACCGGGCTTGAAAACGGTTATGGCAGAGGGTTATTAGGGTTATTTACAATACTTGGTGCATTAGGTAAAAGTCATAAAAAGTCATTTATTTCATCTTTAAACTTATTTAAAGCACTTAGACATGTCGAAACATTACATAAAATTTGACAATGTACCTAGATCTCACTTATTATTAAATATCAGAATTTTCTTCACAAAATAAAGATGTGTCAGCCATAGCTTCGTCAATTGTATAGTAACATTTTTTAATTAAATGGTTTTTGACATATTTTAATAATACAGTATTAGGTTTTTGACTTATAATAATTGGTATTTTGTTGTAAAGTTTTTTAGATATACATTTAAAACTTTTCAAAATTTTACTTATTCTGGTCCGAGGAACCACTAGATTTGCCTTATTTCTAGTGTTATGATGATGAACCTCTGCATTTGTTACAACATCTTCAATATTTTCTAGCATATAGACTATATTTTGATAAATCAACTCACTAGCCATGGTCATAATATTAAGTTCTTTGAATTTACCTCTACAGGAGTCTCTATATTTTAAGCCTAGTATGTATCGAATGCATCGCTTTTGCAGAACAAATATTCGATTGCAATCAGCTGCAATGCCCCAAAACATTAGTCCATAACTCATAAGAGAATGAAAATAAGCAAAGTAAACATCCCTTGCTGCTTTCTCTCCACCTATTTCTTTAATTTTTTTAATCGCATACGTTGCGAAGCTCAGTTTTTTTGATAGCTCGTCTATATGAGTTTCCCACGTTAACTTTGTATCAAGCCATACTCCTAAAAAATTAATTTTGTCACTTCTTGGTACATCCATTGTGGTCCATCCACAGGTGTCCTACCTACGGCTTATAAGTGTATGTACATAAGTATATGTGATATACCTACCTGCTCAGCCAATACAAAGACAAGAAATGTTAATTTTAAATGGGTTCCTACTTGTTATTGACATTGGAAATTTTAAAAGTTTCACGTAGTTGAGCGAATTGCGACTTGGAGGGGTTTGCAAAGCTACGAAAGTTGGTGCTTTCCGTTCTAAGGCCTCACTGTCACACTGGTCCCATCAAATTCCTCGCGCACGGCTATTCGACAGCAGTTCTCTATCTGCCCAGCTCATAAAACAACCAGACTAAACCAGGGTTTCAAAGACACTCTGCCTTCACTATGCCACTGAATTAACTGCTGAAGATCATCAGGATTTCGATTGTTGATAAGCTTGCTTTCAGGATGTTGATAAGCCATCAAGAAGGCACATTGCCTTCTGAAATCAGCTCCTGAAGCTCTATCTACCTTAAAGGGTGTCGAAAAGATTTCAAAGATGATACCGCCTCGCGTTCTGATACCGTCGGTGTTGTGTGTCGTGATCGAGCTGCGTTCTGTAATAATGTAACCGGTGGTAGTGGTAATATAATGCATAAAATAAAATAATAAATAATAAAACAGCTTTATTTCTCACACTTAAATACTAATCTATATATTATCTCTATCTATACATATGTGAGTACCGCTTTCAGCGGTGAAAGCCTCCTCCAGCTCCTTCCATCTTCCTCGATCTCTAGCTACTCTACTCCATGTCTTCCCTGCTATTTTTACGATGTCATCGTCCCATCGTTTTACAGGTCTTCCTTTTCTTCGTTTCTTGTTTATTGGGTACCAATTCATTATAGCTTTGGACCATCTCTCGTTTTGCATTCTCTGGATGTGCCCCGCCCATTTCCATTTTAAAGATAGAACTTTTTGTACCACGTCTTTTGCTTTAGTTTTTTTTATCCATGTTCCTAATTTTATCTCTTAGTTTAAGGCCCAGAAAACTCCTTTCTATCGCTCTTTGGCAGATTTTTAGTCGTTTGATGTTCTGTGCGGTTAGAGACCACGTTTGGCATGCGTAAGTGAGACAGGGAAGTAGGCAGGTTTCCATGGCTTTGGTTTTCAGTTTAATTGGTAGTTTGTTCTTGAAAACTTCTTTCATGGCCCAGTATTTTTTCCAAGTATTTTTGGTTCTCCGCTCTATTTCTTGTTCCGTGCAAGTCGTGAACGAAATTTGGTGTCCCAGATACACATATTCATTAACATACTCTAGATTGGCAGATAGTAGAGTCATTGGTATCTTATCTCTATTTGTCATGAGCTTTGTTTTATCCCTGTTTATTTCCAATCCAACTTTTCTACTCCCAGCGCACAGGGTTTTTATCATATATTGCAGATCAATCGGGTCTTCTGACAGTAGCACGATGTCATCTGCGAATCTGAGATGTGATAAGAATCTTCCGTGTATTTTGATGCCCTTGTTTTTCCAGTTCAGGCCTCTAAATACTTGCTCTAATACTGCTATAAACATTTTCGCCGAGAGGGGGTCCCCCTGTTTTACGCCTCTTTCGATTTTAAAACTTGGACCTTGTTCTTCTATGACTATTCGTGATGTACTGTGAGTATATATTTCTTTTATGATATCAATATAATCTTTATTAACACCTTGTTGTGATAGAGCGTCCCATAGAGATTCATGAAGAATAGAGTCAAACGCTTTAGTATAGTCAATAAAACATAAGTATAATGCTTCATCATATTCTCTATACTTTTCCATGACCATTTTTAGAGTGAAGATATGATCCACGGTAGAGAAGTTACGCATAAATCCCGCTTGTTCTACTGGTTGATTTTCATCCAAGATCTTAGTGATGCGTCTTAATAGAG
The DNA here is from genome assembly GCA_943735965.1 of Eupithecia abbreviata. Classification (NCBI taxonomy): domain Eukaryota; kingdom Metazoa; phylum Arthropoda; class Insecta; order Lepidoptera; family Geometridae; genus Eupithecia; species Eupithecia abbreviata. Next base: position 3,144,474 of record OX030995.1, read on the forward strand.
TTGCAGAGAATACCTTGTATACACAAGAAGTGAGGCTTATAGGTCTATAGTTAGTTATCATCTTGGGGTTTCCCTTTTTATATAGAAGCACAATGTTAGAGCAACACCATTGTTTTGGAATTACTTTGGTTTTCAGTATAAGGTTAAATAGGCTCGATAATGGCTGTACAAGCATCTCTTTTCCACTTTTAAGCATTTTGTTTGTTATCTTATCTGGGCCGGGGCTTTTTTCTGGTTTTAACATGTCAATTGAGTGCTCTATTTCATTTTTGTTAAATGTAGGTACGGGATCTTCATTCATATAGCTTATTGGGATGTTTGTCGTGGTTCTAGAGCTTTTCATGTTTGTATAGAAGTCAGTAGCTATTTTCATTAAATCTTTTCTGTTCGTGACTGAAATTCCGTAATTATCCTGCAGTTGGGTCATTATCTGTTTTGACTTATTAAGACATTTAAAGGCTTTCTTGACTGCACCCGTTTTTTCCAGGTGCTTTTCTATTATATCTAATCTATGTTTTTTCGTATTATTTTTTATTTCTCTGTTTATTTTCCTGTATAGTTTACCCAATATGTTTTTGTCTAATTTTGACTTATTCTCTTTATTTCTTAGGCTGTGTCTTTGTTCTATTAGCTCTTGCAGTTTTTCTGTCATGATTGCCTCGTTTCTTGATGTTTTTCTACTTATTTTGGCTTGGCTAGAACTTTGTATGAGAGCTTTTTCTATTTCGTCGTAATATTCTTTTACTGGTTTATTTGCTGTATTGTTTAGTTCATACTTCGAAAGTTCATTATTGTATTTGACATTGTCTATGAAACTGTTTTGTGAGTTTGGTGAGAAGTTTGCTCTACATTTTTTACAGTTGATATTAAGAGTGGCTCTTACTAGGCGGTGATCACTCGAATGTTTGAAGTTTTGTATGACGCTACAGTTTTCTATGAGATGCGGCTTGTTTGTAGCGACGAAATCTATCTCATTTTTTGTTTTACCATCCGGTGACAGCCATGTCCATCTGAGTTTTTTGGATTTTTTGAACATGGTGTTCATTATTTTTAGATTATTTTGAAAGCAGAAATTTATAAACATTTCTCCCCTATTATTTCGCTTACCATATCCATATTTTCCCATTATATAACTTTCTCCGTCTCTTGCATATCCGATTTGGGCGTTCAAGTCTCCTAATAGTATAAAGTTAGGCGTACTTGCTTTCATTAATCGTCTTAAAGATTCGTAGAAGTTATCTTGAACCGTTGAACTCGACGTCGGTGCATATACCTGCGCAATAGTGAACCTTTGATCATATATTGTGACGATAATTAGCGCAGCTCTTTCTGTAAGTACGATAAAATCTTCTACGACTATATAGTTTCGTTTTTTGACAAGGAACCCAATACCATTTTTTCCTTTAGTTTGTCCGAACATGTAGAGACAGTAATCTTTTCTATCTTCAATTTCGTGGACGTTTCGCCGAACTTCGCTTACTCCTAAAATATCCCATTTAATTGTTGTTAGGGCGTATTCAAGTTCAGTGATCCTGTACTCGCTTGCTAGAGATCTGACATTAAATGTCGCAATGTATATTTTGTTTCTGTTGTTTTTAGTTATTGGAGGGTTGTGGTCTACTGCCCTCGTGGTGACCAGCCATTCTGAGGGAGGATTTTTCATAATTTTTTCGTGATTCTTGGTTTTTGTAGAGATTGTGGCGGCAACGTAAGAGGAAGGCTTTATTGATTGCTATTTACTATTTTCTTTAGCGGTGATGGCAGAAAAGCAACCAGATGTTGATGTAGTCGGTTCCATTCGTTTTTGGACAAAAGTTTTTATAGAGCTCTGACTTTCTTTTGATATTTTGTTCTTCTTCGCCTTTTGATATTTAACCAGCAGGTCTGAGTTCTTTTCGGATGATTTTAGTACATGTGGGGGGGATATTTCTAGTTCTCTCTTTTTGGAGTTGACATCTCGTTTGGTTTGGTTGGGTTCTTTAACAATAATTTTATCGTATCGAAGGTAGGCAATCCGCCCTTCGTCCCTTTCTTTATTTAGTTGCTCCTGAAGACATTTTCTAACTTCTAATATCTGGGGTGGGTAATCTTCTTTAATGTATATATTTGTACCTTCGAGATTCTTTTTGTTTTTAAGAATAGCTAATTTAATCCCATATGTTGATAGTGTTGTATTTATGGGTCTTATTTTTCCAGGTGTCGGTTTTCCCATTCTTCTTATTATCTCTATATTACTTTTATCACATTTTATACCCATATTACTGATGATGGTCACAAGTTTTATTTCTAGGTCTTCATATGACTTCTCCCCTTCTTCAACTCCGAAAAATATCAAATTCTTGGCTCTGATTTGCTTTTCGACCAATGTTAATCTCTTTTCTTGCTCTTCGCTGGTTCGTTTTAGTTCTTCGATCTCTTTTTGAATGTGATTAAACTTCTCGTCGATGTTTTTATTTATGCTAGTAGTAATTCTTTCTTCTTGCTCAATGGCGGTAATGTTATTGTCGCTCCTGATCTGTAGTCTTAGTTCATGCAGTAATTTTTCCAAATCGATTGCCATCGTTACCTTTTATTGTCTGGTTTTCGGCTTTTGTTATTGTTTCTAACTAGAGAGATGTCTAGATCGGAGACGAAATGTGTGACGTTCTCTGGTTATTTTTTTTTGGGTACTAATTAAACAAGCTTCTTTTTAATAGCATTGTTCGCCTCAGAAAATATAAGTTACCTTCTAAATTACTAAGTCGGCCACAACCAACGCGCGTCTGAATAATAGTATCTCAGCCACTGGTTATCTTCTATGTAAGCCACTGTAAATATAACTCAGCATGGTGGTTATTTTTTAGCATCTAAATTTGTGGCATGCATTCAAATAGCAAACTTCTAAAATATTAATATATGACACCAAAATAGTAATTCTATTAGCTTCTAATTATATAATTTAGTATGTTTAAAATGTAAGTCACCCTACACTTATCGATCGATAAATTTACCTAAAATTGTCATCAAATAGTATATTAAAGCCACTATTATTACATATGAACTATTGAGGACAGACAAAATAAAACACTTTATTTATAAAAATCAATTTGTGTATTGAAATACAATCATTTATAGTAATTAAGCACGTATATTTACGTACCTAATTAAAAGAAAAAGAAAACATTACTGGATTATTAATGCCGCTCGCGCTTTAGTTGGCCTTCCACGCTTTCTTTTCAGTCCAAGCGGCTGTGCTTTTGCCTCTAATGGTGGCATTATGAATTTCAGTCTGATTGCTAGGCCTATCAGATGCTTGCAGATGTATTTGCGATAAAAATCAGGACAATCACAGCAACCAGTAATCCAGTCGGTCTGATTGTTTGGTAGTGTTACTTTCCAAAATGAAAAAAACACTTTTTTATATTCATCAAAATGCTTGAATTTTTTCTCAGCTTGATTATTTTTGGGCGAGTCTTTGCCTGGAATTAAATATGTGTTGCTGTCTGGTGTTGATTGTACAACTCTAATTTTGGTATCAGTTTTAGCCCATTGATATCCAGTTGTCCAATCACATAACTGCAATTCAGGTTGTGTCGCGTAGGTTTCATCTGTCGCTTGTGACCAGCTAGTAACCATTTCCTCTGCCACCACTAAGAAACGGGCCAACGGTATACGCTCGCAGAGGGTGTTGTGGTCTTTTATAACTCTGTTAAAGGACTCGAGTGCGTTGTTGGTCGCTGGTGATACTGGTGCTGCAACCAAATACCAGTTTGGGTTTCTTATCAGCCATTCTTTTTTAAAATATGTGACGAATTCTTTTTGGTCTTTCCATTTCTTCAAAAACAACCCCGAAGCAGCAGAAAACACTTCATGAGATGTAGCTGATTGCAGTGCATCAATATCTTCCAATATGTGTTTTCGAATATTTTTTTTTGTCGTTTGGTCCAATTCAGTGCAAATTTGACAAAAGATTGCTCTTTAATCCTTGAAACATCGTTTTAAAATCAGCCTTACGTTCATTTGTAGATATTGTCAGGCAAATGGGGTGAAATTTTCTGTTTTTATCAGTAGTTCCCACTATCAATACCGGAAACCCCTGCCAAATCAACTTATATGTTGCATCTGCATGCAAAATATCAGCGAATATACATTGTTTCAACAAGTTCTTTGTAGATAATACGATGCGGAAACTAGGCGGATCACTTTCCAAAATATAATAGGCTATTACAAAAACTTCACTATCGTTATCTGGCACACTACTGTGTTTAACTATCCATTTTTCCAATTCTCCTAAAGAAATAGTGGAGGGTCCATAATTGATACGCCGGCGATCTGCTAAATAGTTATAAAGCTGCCTTTTTGTAGGTATTTTAAGTTCAGAGTTTTTTTTCAAACACTCCAAGATTGATTTCGGTTTTAGGTGGAGGTCATACAGTTTGTTGATTTCACATTTCGTTTCGTTGCAAATACCATAACCGTAGTTACCCTTAATAGAATCGTGATCATGTGCGCAACCTGTGCGATAAAGTAACACTGCTTCTGTATCCGCCTCAAATAGCAAATATATTTCTGCAGCACACTGTACTCCTTTACGTGGTACTTTGTTGCATCTATAAAATCGTTTTTTCCCGTCCATGGAGTTGTGTGTAGTGCGTACTGCCCACGTATTTTCTGCACTCACGGCTTCATTGGCGGAACTCACAGTCACAATTTACTCATAAATATCCAGTTCTTAGATTCACCCCGCTTTTTTTTCGACGGCTTGCCTTCTCCTTCCGATTCCTCGTCAGAACAGTACAAAGGTACTTCGTTTTCACTTTTAGATGTCATAACTAATTAAAACTTTTCGAAAACTTTAATTAATTACAGATGAAACTATTGCAATACGAACGCACGAACGACAATAAACAAACACGGGCGGGTCGCTACAAGAATCGAATGGCACTCTCTGATTGGTGCAAATGGCCGGTTGTTGTCATGTCGCGCACTCGCGCCAAATCGTACAGTGGCTATTTTCACGTTATAAGAATATGAAGTATTATTTTACATGTTAAGTTATAATTATATGATGTTGTCTATTGAAGCTTGAATATATAATTTTTGAGAAGCTTGTATTGAAGCTGTAAAACGTAAAATGGTGATGAGTTGCAAATTCCGTGGCCGACTTAGTAAATTAGTTGGCAATGTATTAATCAGAAGGACAAGTAAAATTAATTGTTGATATTGACTTGATGCTTTCTTTAACATTTTTAGTTGGCGTTGTAAAGAAGATAAATTAGTTTATTAGAGGCTATGTCAATTTCTCGATGCTTAGTTATTAAATGAGAAGTTTGGCCACGTGGCCAAAAAAAATTTCTGTGGCCGGAATTATTATTTCTCTTTTTTTTTTATCTTTGTTTCAGCTACTCGACGATAGATGGCGTTGGTGTGTGGCGCCCTCTTTTTATTAATCCTGACAACTATACTTCAGCAATTCAACAATAGATGGCGTTGTTGGCGGCGTCCCCTGGTAGTAGAATTTAGCAACTGTGTTTCTAACTGTGCTACTCGACGATAGATGGCGTTTATGTCTACGAACTTTATAGATCGCTGGCGATGACTCAATTGTTTTTTTTCGTTATAGGTTATTTTTACAAAACAAGTTTAAAAGCACGGAAATTGTTTATATACACTGCAAACAGTTCTGTTCTGGTGGAATATAGCACTTTTCTTTAGTTTGGTCACTTTTTGTCCCAGAATTGTCACTCACTCGACACAAACGGTGTAATGTTTTTCTGTTTAATAACTTCACAATGCTGTTATTTTTCGTGTTGCAAACGTTTTCACACTTGTATCTTGCGTTATATTGTCACTTTTCACAGTTTTTTGTTGTAATCACTTCATATTTTTAAAGAAATCAAAATTAATGTCTGGAGATCATTTGAACCAATGTTTACGTTAGCGCGCCCTCTCGCGGAGTATAATGCATACCAACCAATAATTGTTGGTTCGATTTGGTTGGCATATGCCTTCTTGAATGAGCTCCTGAAGCTCTATCTACATACGAATAATGAGTAATGAGTAATGAGTAATGAGTAATGAGTAATGAGTAATGAGTACCTTTATACCTTTTAGGATGTCGATAAACTTTTAAAGAAGGCATTATACCTTCTAGTATAAAATTCCGAATCTGTAGGTACCTACTGGATGACGTTAATAGGACCTCCTTGGGTCAGCATAGGTTCCCGCAAAGGTCGCCTCAGTTTGACGACTTAATAGTCCTTTGGAAGGGTATTTTGGTGCATTGCATACCTACGCAAGCATATTTATTTACTTATAAAAGTTTTTTGAATCTGGTGATATTAGAGTTATTTGTATCTCGGTGTTTCTTCCTTTCAAATTCAAATAACTTTCGCTTTAAGTTAACAAAATAAACAGTCAAATAGACAGATAGATAGAAAACACTTAATTATACCACACAAAGCAGAAAACAATACATAAATCCAAATTAGAATAGAGGGAGTATAAAAGTCGGCCTTATCGGTTACCTTAGGATGGACTGGGCATGAAAGGAACAATATTATTTATTAGGTAACACTTTAATAAATAGTTAAATTAAAATAAAAATAAAAAAAACTTACCTAAACTAAACCTAGGTATATAATATTCATACTTACACATATAAGTACTAAAGTATTTTATACCTGAACAACATGCTTAATGATGAATTCCTTATTATTCCTAAATTATTTTGAAACTCGATAGTTTTTTTATTATAATTTATAATTTAGGTAGGTAACTAGCTAATAAATAAAAAATAAATATTAATAAAAATAGATAAAAGTACTCACATATATCAGTGCAAGCACCCCCACAGTTAGCAAAACCCTCATCTTGACTAGTCGACTGCGTCACTTCGACTGATCGTGTGCAGTGCTGAACTCGCCTTGAAACTTTGAACTTTGGAGCCTGTTACACCGTACGACACGATCACGATGTATATGTCTCTAGAATGACTAGGTGAGCTACCAAGAGTTTGTTTGTAACATTTTCGCGATGCTGAAAATGTAGCAGCAGCAGGTCGTTTTTTTTTTAGCTTATGTATAGGTACTATTTTATGTTACCTTCTAAATAGGCTGAGAGTCCAAAGTGAATCTCTGTAACTTCTCCACACAGGCACGACAGATACCTAGTGCGAGGGCTTTTTTTTCAGAAGCTGGTGCTTCCCGTATGGTCCCATTTCAATTTGGCCCAGTTCTGACACTGGCAACTACATGTCTTAAATTTGCATTAAGTACCTGTGTGTGCGACAAATGGACAAATCAATATAACGGCAACCATGATTTCGATGATTCATTTTTTTTAAAACTAAGTTTTGAAGCCGTTTTTATTATTTAGGATTTTAGTTATTATTGGTTTATAGTTTTTTAAAACACGCCAATTATAATTTAAAGTCGTGCATTGTAAAACCTAGTGACATTCACCCCGCTTCTCCACTAGACCAGTTTTGAGCAGTTTTACTATTATGCAACTAATTTATAAACAAAGATCGATTCAAAGGAATACTCACACGAATAGTCATGGCGGAAGCCTAGCTTGCCAGGTACCTAATACAAAAGGAATGAAGCCTAACATCCAATAGAGTAGGCACTTACGTACTTCTAAAGCCGCGTATCGACTTCGCGCTCCAAGAGGACGAACATTGGCGCCCGTTCCGGCCGCGCGAAATGGATACCATTTTGGAACGCGCGCCAAAGTGTTCGTTGGAACGCACGAACGTGGAGCGGGCCGTTCCATCTGGTGTCGGTTTTTAACCGCGTATCAAAGGTGGCTCGCGCGCCAGTTGAGACGGACGCATTGTGTGTTTGTTGCGTTCCGCTCGTTTAGGACTGGGTTGCATGTTGAACGATCAAACACTGGAACAGTAGCCACGCGCGCCAGGCGCGCTAAGTTGATATTGTTCAAATATATGGAACGCGTTCCGCGGAACGCACTCTCGGCGCGGTCATTCATGGCACGCGCGCCAGGAGCGCGTAGTCGATACGCGGCTTAAGTGTCTCACGCTCCTGACATGAAGATGATTAATTATATAATTAAAGAGCAGAGACTAATTCAGGAAGTCCTATAAATAACTGACGCAGTGCATCATAGTCCGCATTAGCTAATGCGATCTGCAGGGACCGTAACAACCCGGAGTTTGGTAACCCGTTCGTAAGGGGGCGTCCCATTAATTACCTGAGGCGTGTAGAGGGACGGGGACGGGGGGAGTCAAATACTAGCCCTAGTCTAAATCTAATCTAATATAAATATATACAACTCGATTAAGCACAGATTAACTGATTTCCATTACCTTATAAAATTAAGGGAGAAGGGGGGGGGGCGAAAAATCAACAAAATGACCTCACGTAGGTAATGAATGATGCCCTCTACCTAACGCTTTCATCATCTGCTCTCCAATTGGGTTACTTTCGAGCCCTACTTAAAACTCAACATCAACAAGTTTCTTATCTTTCATAAATTTCGCGCTCTCGGTCTAGCTTCCGCTCTCGCTCTCGGTCTAACTCTCGCTCTCGCTCACGCTTACTCTAGCTCTCGCTCTCGCTCACGCTCACTCTCGCTCTCGGTCTAGCTTTCGCTCTTGGTCTAGCTCTCAATGAATTAATTAACCAATCAATTTTCACTTTGTTTTGTAGTAATTTAGTATAATTTCTGTCACGTTCTGTTGTGACCCTCTTGCCCCTCTCTGAGAAGACATTTGGATTTAAAATTTATTCTGTTTCTAAAATGTTCAATAGCGCAAGCTGAAGACAGGGCGCTATGGCGTCATTGGGGGAGGACTATGTACAGCAGTGGACTGCTATAGGCTGATGATGGTGATATAATAGATGACGACCGATGTGGCGCGGTGGGCGAAGGTCCGCCTGCGACGCAGGAGGTTGCGGGATTCCCGCCTCGGAACAATTGTGTGTACGATCTGCAGATATTTGTTCCGGGTGTTCTGGTCGTTTTCTATGTATAATATAATAAAAAATATCTATCTATGTAATATATAGTATTATGTATATCAGTTATCTAGTACCCATAACACAAGCTCTGCTTACCATGGGTCTAGATAATGCTGTGTGAATTGTCCAGCATTATTAGTATTATTATTATAATTGTTTTGTGATTGCAAAATAAATACTTTAAATAGACAGGTACGTACTTATATAAAAGGTTCCTATATTTAAATAAAACCAAGTGTATTAAAAGTTAAAACAGCTGTTTATTAATCACAAATTTATCGTTTATCAAATTTATCATTTTAAACTTTCTTCTCCACACTAACAAAAGGAAAGTACGGGAAGCTGCTAAACCAAGAACCGTCAATAACTCTCTTGTCTTGGTTAAAAGCACTAATGCGATCTATTTCTTCTTGAGTCAGCTTGAAGTCGAATAGGTCTATGTTTTGTGCGATACGGGATTTGTTTGTGGACTTCGGAATAGGAACCAGGCCTCTTTCGATCTGCAACAAAATTGTTATTGTTAATATATAATTAATAGTTATAACTTATTTATTTTATTTAGAACTAGTTTGTGCACAGGGCTTTATACGCGTTGCTATGTACCATAAGTCCGAACCATATCATAATATAAAACTGGCCAAGTGCAAGTCGCATTCGCGCACAAAGGGTTCTTAAATATTTATTTTATTCTGTTAAGTATATTATTATTATATATTATTATTGTAGTAGTATTTGTTGTTATAGCGGCAACAGAAATTAAATACTGATGTATTATTAGTAAGACAGTTGAAATTTTCACAGATGATTCTGTGAAAATTTCAACTGTCTAACTATCACGCTTCATGAGACAGCCTGGTGACAGACGGATGGACAGCGTAGTCTTAGTATATTTCACCCTTTAGGTACGGAACCCTAAAAACTCAGTAGTTCTTCTTTTGCTTCTAGGCGCAGCTTTGCATCCTTGCACTTTTTGAAGGATAAGATGTAATTCTTATCATTGTTAGATATTATCTAACAATGATAATATCTAACAATAATAATATGTAATAATAATAATAGTATGTAATTATGATTGACTTGTTTATGGCAGACGTCCGCAATCTCCCCTATAGCCCGATTACCCAGTCCATCCATCCATCACAATAGCCTGGTTTTATTTCTTTCATTTTTCTTTGCAATAGTCTCTACACCTGGCGGATACCATCTTTGGGTGTATCATATTGTGCACCCGAGGATGATACCCGCTATGTGTAGCCATCGCCTTTAGATTAACTTCTCAAAGGGCCTCTGTGCTGTTGGCTTCGGCCCCACGCAAGCCTTCCAAAGGACCGGGTCAATTTATGGCCCGAGATCATGGTAAATGAGATAGTATGTAGGCTACTTTTAATCCAAAATAGCCGCCTGATATTAATCAAAGTTCAACAATTATACTCAAACAAAAATTGCAAAACGTTTTGTAGTTAGAAAAATTATGTGTCACAAGATCTCATCTATTATGTATTCAAGAAGTTACCTCAGTTTCAATTTATTAGCAAAATAATCACATAATTTCGATATCACTGACATTTAGAACAAAGGTTCTGCTCGTGTCGCGCGTGAGATGCATTTCAAAGTTATAATTACAAGGTTATTTGTGATAAAATAAAATTCAGCTATAAATAAATTTATCCACATGGTTTGTATAATGCGTGTAGGACACCCTCCGGCCAGGTGGGATGACGACCTGCTAAGGACTGCAGGCAGATGCTGGATGCGTCAAGCTGAACACAGGGCGCTATGGCGCTCATTGAGGGAGGCCTATGTCCAACAGTGGCCTACTATAGGCTGATGATGATGACTACACGTTCTTTCCGACCTTGGCCATTATACTATAAAAAGGTTGTAAGACGTAGGTAGGTATGTAAGAAATTGTATGATGCCAAATTAATATAACAATAATCCAAGAAAATCTATGTTTATTATTTGATTTTATAATTTTGTTTCTACCTAACTTTTTTCGATGAATTGTGTACTATTAATTTAATAATAATAATAAATTATTTATTTCGGACCACAGAAAAGTCATCATCATCATCAGCCTATAGCAGTCCACTGCTGGACATAGGCCTCCCCCAATGAGCGCCATAGCGCCCTGTCTTCAGCTTGCCGCATCCAGCATCTTTTGCAGGTCGTCATCCCACCTGGTCGGAGGGCGTCCTACACTACGTTTACCGAGTCGTGGTCTCCACTCAAGAACACGTTTGCCCCAGCGGCCGTCGGTTCTTCGCGAGATATGGCCGGCCAACTGCCACTTCAGCTTGCTAATTCTTAGAAAAGATCTTCTTTATAGAAAAGTAACAGATCTTATTTAACTTATTCTACGGTCCATAGTAATATATACCTTAAAACTAGCATAAATAAAACAAACTTAATGATAATGTGTCTGAATACACTAAAAAGAAATGATTATTAAATAATACGTGTTTTAAATCCCTGAATTATACCATCACGTCTATTAGGTTACGCGCGACCGCTGCCGTGTAGTAGTTAATTTTCACTTACCGAATATCTAAGAACAATCTGGCCAGTGGTCTTGTTATACTTCTCGGCTAAGCTCACTAGGAAGGGATCGTCTTGTCTCGGCGGCGGCGGATTCTTTTCCTTGCGGGTAACCAGGAACCCGAACGGACTGTATGCCATGACAGTTATGTTCTTAGCTTGCATATGGGATACTAGTGGTATCTGAGTTAGCGTAGGGTTTACCTGTGGAAGAGTTGCAGTTAATAAATTAGATTAATTGATAAAATTTCAGCATTATTTCGTAAGTTTAGTTTGGTTTTAGTTTTATTGGCAGCTAGAGGCTACGCCATGACAGTAATGTTCTTAGCTTGCATATGGGATACTAGTGGTATCTGAGTTAGCGTAGGGTTTACCTGTGGAAGAGTTGCAGTTAATAAATTAGATTAATTGATAAAATTTCAGCATTATTTCGTAAGTTTAGTTTGGTTTTAGTTTTATTGGTAGCTAGAGGCTACGCCATGACACTTATGTTCTTAGCTTGCATATGGGATACTAGTGGTATCTGAGTTAGCGTAGGGTTTACCTGTGGAAGAGTTGCAGTTAATAAATTAGATTAATTGATAAAATTTCAGCATTATTTCGTAAGTTTAGTTTGGTTTTAGTTTTATTGGTAGCTAGAGGCTACGCCATGACACTTATGTTCTTAGCTTGCATATGGGATACTAGTGGTATCTGAGTTAGCGTAGGGTTTACCTGTGGAAGAGTTGCAGTTAATAAATTAGATTAATTGATAAAATTTCAGCATTATTTCGTAAGTTTAGTTTGGTTTTAGTTTTATTGGTAGCTAGAGGCTACGCCATGACACTTATGTTCTTAGCTTGCATATGGTATACTAGTGGTATCTGAGTTAGCGTAGGGTTTACCTGTGGAAGAGTTGCAGTTAATAAATTAGATTAATTGATAAAATTTCAGCATTATTTCGTAAGTTTAGTTTGGTTTTAGTTTTATTGGTAGCTAGAGGCTACGCCATGACAGTAATGTTCTTAGCTTGCATATGGGATACTAGTGGTATCTGAGTTAGCGTAGGGTTTACCTGTGGAAGAGTTGCAGTTAATAAATTAGATTAATTGATAAAATTTCAGCATTATTTCGTAAGTTTAGTTTGGTTTTAGTTTTATTGGTAGCTAGAGGCTACGCCATGACACTTATGTTCTTAGCATGCATATGGGATACTAGTGGTATCTGAGTTAGCGTAGGGTTTACCTGTGGAAGAGTTTCAGTTAATACATTAGATTAATTGATAAAATTTCAGCATTATTTCGTAAGTTTAGTTTGGTTTTAGTTTTATTGGTAGCTAGAGGCTACGCCATGACACTTATGTTCTTAGCTTGCATATGGGATACTAGTGGTATCTGAGTTAGCGTAGGGTTTACCTGTGGAAGAGTTGCAGTTAATAAATTAGATTAATTGATAAAATTTCAGCATTATTTCGTAAGTTCAGTTTGGTTTTAGTTTTATTGGTAGCTAGAGGCTACGCCATGACACTTATGTTCTTAGCTTGCATATGGGATACTAGTGGTATCTGAGTTAGCGTAGGGTTTACCTGTGGAAGAGTTGCAGTTAATAAATTAGATTAATTGATAAAATTTCAGCGTTATTTCGTAAGTTCAGTTTGGTTTTAGTTTTATTGGTAGCTAGAGGCTACGCCATGACAGTAATGTTCTTAGCTTGCATATGGGATACTAGTGGTATCTGAGTTAGCGTAGGGTTTACCTGTGGAAGAGTTTCAGTTAATAAATTAGATTAATTGATAAAATTTCAGCATTATTTCGTAAGTTTAGTTTGGTTTTAGTTTTATTGGCAGCTAGAGGCTACGCCATGACACTTATGTTCTTAGCTTGCATATGGGATACTAGTGGTATCTGAGTTAGCGTAGGGTTTACCTGTGGAAGAGTTGCAGTTAATAAATTAGATTAATTGATAAAATTTCAGCATTATTTCGTAAGTTTAGTTTGGTTTTAGTTTTATTGGTAGCTAGAGGCTACGCCATGACACTTATGTTCTTAGCTTGCATATGGGATACTAGTGGTATCTGAGTTAGCGTAGGGTTTACCTGTGGAAGAGTTTCAGTTAATAAATTAAATTAATTGATAAAATTTCAGCGTTATTTCGTAAGTTTAGTTTGGTTTTAGTTTTATTGGTAGCTAGAGGCTACGCCATGACAGTAATGTTTTTATCTTGCATATGGGATACTAGTGGTATCTGAGTTAGCGTAGGGTTTACCTGTGGAAGAGTTGAAGTTAATAAATTAGATTAATTGATAAAATTTCAGCATTATTTCGTAAGTTTAGTTTGGTTTTAGTTTTATTGGTAGCTAGAGGCTACGCCATGACACTTATGTTCTTAGCTTGCATATGGTATACTAGTGGTATCTGAGTTAGCGTAGGGTTTACCTGTGGAAGAGTTTCAGTTAATAAATTAGATTAATTGATAAAATTTCAGCATTATTTCGTAAGTTTAGTTTGGTTTTAGTTTTATTGGTAGCTAGAGGCTACGCCATGACACTTATGTTCTTAGCTTGCATATGGTATACTAGTGGTATCTGAGTTAGCGTAGGGTTTACCTGTGGAAGAGTTGAAGTTAATAAATTAGATTAATTGATAAAATTTCAGCATTATTTCGTAAGTTTAGTTTGGTTTTAGTTTTATTGGTAGCTAGAGGCTACGCCATGACACTTATGTTCTTAGCTTGCATATGGGATACTAGTGGTATCTGAGTTAGCGTAGGGTTTACCTGTGGAAGAGTTTCAGTTAATAAATTAAATTAATTGATAAAATTTCAGCGTTATTTCGTAAGTTTAGTTTGGTTTTAGTTTTATTGGTAGCTAGAGGCTACGCCATGACAGTAATGTTTTTATCTTGCATATGGGATACTAGTGGTATCTGAGTTAGCGTAGGGTTTACCTGTGGAAGAGTTGAAGTTAATAAATTAGATTAATTGATAAAATTTCAGCATTATTTCGTAAGTTTAGTTTGGTTTTAGTTTTATTGGTAGCTAGAGGCTACGCCATGACACTTATGTTCTTAGCTTGCATATGGGATACTAGTGGTATCTGAGTTAGCGTAGGGTTTACCTGTGGAAGAGTTTCAGTTAATAAATAAGATTAATTGATAAAATTTCAGCATTATTTCGTAAGTTTAGTTTGGTTTTAGTTTTATTGGTAGCTAGAGGCTACGCCATGACACTTATGTTCTTAGCTTGCATATGGTATACTAGTGGTATCGGAGTTAGCGTAGGGTTTACCTGTGGAAGAGTTTCAGTTAATAAATTAGATTAATTGATAAAATTTCAGCATTATTTCGTAAGTTTAGTTTGGTTTTAGTTTTATTGGCAGCTAGAGGCTACGCCATGACAGTAATGTTTTTATCTTGCATATGGGATACTAGTGGTATCTGAGTTAGCGTAGGGTTTACCTGTGGAAGAATTGCAGTTAAGTTCCAGCTTTATTTCGTCAGTTTAGTTTGGTTTTAGTTTTATTGGTAGCTTAGCTAGAGGCTTATACCGTTTTATAACTACCGCTTTCTGACTCAGCAGCGTCTAGTTGATTAGTTTTTACTGATACATTAAAGAGTATAATAATGCTGGCTCCTTCAATCAGTGCACTCCGAAAGCTTCTTGCTGTATGTGAGTCCTATGCTGCGTCACATGGACTGGCATACAATGTCAGGAAGTCAGAGTTCATGGTCTTCAAAGCCGGTGCTAAGTGTCCGCTATTTGTTCCACCTGTTACACTGAATGGAGTGCCTCTCAGAAAAGTGTCCAATTTTAAATACTTAGGACACTGGTTGACGGAAGACCTGAAGGACGACGAGGACAGAGGACAGAGGGAACGCAGAGCATTGTCAGTCAGGGCGAATATGCTGGCCCGCAGATTCGCAAGATGTACAGATGCAGTGAAGGTAACTTTATTCAGAGCATACTGTACTTCATTTTACTCAGCGAGTCTGTGGGTCAACTATACCCACGGCTTACAATGCTTTGCGGGTCCAATATAATAACGCGTTTAGGTTGCTGTTGCGACTACCGCGATTCTGCAGTGCCTCGGACATGTTCGGCCAGGCACGCACCGACACCTTCGATGCCATCTGGCGGAAAAAGTCACTACTCAGCAGAACCCGCGGGAGTGGCAACAGCATCCTAACCGCGATTACTGGAAAATTTAATTGTCCGGTAATGCACCAATTGGTCCAAAGGACAAAATCTGTAGTTAATTATAAGTACTAACATCTAGTTATAAGCAAACTAACACCATGGATTATTATTATCTGAATAAATGAATTTAATTATAATAATTATCTAGAATCGATTAGTAGGTAATGTAAATTGCGTATAAAAAGACACAGCGACGGAGTGAATTTTAGGTTAAGTATGGGCGGTTCCATTCCCAACATTGTACTGAGTTTGGCTAGTGAATCAAGTCTATGATCTTATGCCTTTATATGCTAGAATTCGGTTTGAATTGTTGCTAAGTGGAAAACTGCTCTTACATTGATCAAATGATCTGACAATACTAGTCTACTTGTAATGGACAAGATATGTATAAACAAAAATCTTGACTTTCAATCTCTTCAATCTCATTACCAATAGATTTCTTTCCGGCTGGTGGGGGCACAGAGAGGGGCTTCGAGGCTTGGCCTCATTACCCCGGCGTCAACTCGAGGGGTGACGACCCCTCGGCCCTTGGGTTAGTGGGATTTTTTTTCCCCCTTCTCATTGTTTTTTTAGGCTGCATTTGGTTTATGTTTTTTTTTCTCTCCAAACTCAAAACTATGTCACTCTCCCTCATTCTCTTGGCTAGTTTATTAGAGTCTAACCTATTATGCTTTTCGAGAATTCGGTTTGGATTCAGTGCGTAACTGCTCTTACATTGACCAAATGATCTGGCAATTGGCAATACTAGTCTACTTTTACTGGTGTATTATGTATAAACAAATAGCTTGACTTACGAGTACTTCAATGTCATTAACAGCTGAGAGTTTGGCTAGGGTTTTGGAGTCTGATCTATTATGCTTTTATATGCGAGAATTCGGTTTGGATTCAGTGCGTAACTGCTCTTACATTACTGCGACCTAATGATCCGGCAATACTAGTCTACTTTAACTGGACAAGACATGAAAAAAAGCTTTACTTACTTCAATCTCATTAACAGCTGGAGGTACGGTGCCAAGTTCCAGCAGCCTGTCAATCTGCGATATGTTGAAGTTGGAAACCCCGATGGATTTCGTCAGACCCAGCTCTTGCGCTTCTTCCATGCCTGCCCAGGTTTCCATGTAGTCTATGTTATCGGCAGCACCGTTCTTCTGGAATAGCAGGAAAACAGCGTAAATACAGTGAAGTTACATGCACAATGCATATGAGGCACATCAGCAACATATTTGCGGACGAGTGGAGAAGTCTGATGCTTACATGTTTAGCTTTTTGTGAATGTTATTTTTGACAATGTTTTTAATCTTGATAAATTTTACCCTATTTTGACGTACCTATATTTAATTCCTAATTTTATGTTGACTATTTAGTAATTTGAATTTATAATAGAATATTAGTTATTAAGCTTGACTATTGATGATTTGACTGTATAATTATTTATAACATGTGTTCTTACCTAATCTAACTATATTTTATACTAACCTTCTGTATTATAGTTTGACCGAAACCGCTGTACCGCTCCTTAGGAAAGTGCGGCGAGGTGGGGGGCGAGGAAAAGAGCAAGCGTACGCGTTGACGGCAGACTGATGGATCGGAGCGGCCGATATTCCCCCCCGTCTCGCCGCTCGCATACCTCAGGCGCGGTACAGCGGTTTCGGTCAAACTATAGTATGATTAACTTAGGGCCGTTCTGATTACATCAATAAATAAATCAGGTATAAATAACGAAATCTGTGGCGCAAGTAGCGTAGGTTCGGCTGCGACGCAGCAGGTGAGGTTGCGGGTTCAAATCCCGGGGCAATTGTTTGTACGATCTGCAGATAGTTTTGTGTGTGGCAGTGTCGGTCGGGTGTGTTTTGTTTGCCGCAAATCATTTTGAGTTCGTGTATGAACATTTTAAAATAATAGTAATAGCTTTCATGTAAGTACCTCATCAAGTACCTATTGGGAAATAGAAAAAAAATAATCATGGTCCTTTGGGAATAAGCCAAATAAGATATTTTGAATGAACATTTTCCCAAATGGTCCCGAAAAAGAAGCGAGTAACAGCGCAACGACTAGAAATCCTCGACAACCCGAGGTCACTCCGCGAAGCCTGTGAAGATCCCAGGAGTATTCTGCGCTTCTGGTCGGAGTTAGGCTGGTTAAACTAGCAAACACACTACGCACAAAGGACCAATCGGAGTCTAAGTGCGGAAACAGGAGTACACTTACCATAACCATAACCATGGTCCCGAAAAACAATTGAATCGAATTTCGTTCGACCATGGGTTCATAGAAAATGGTAAACGATTTGTGGATAATTATTTTTCCTTCGAAGACAATAACGCCTTTTCTCGCGTTTTTGACGCTAAAATTAGCATGATAACGTGCGTTAGGTTCGTATTTTCAGGTAACACACACCTATTGAAATCTTACCTGAGTAGCCACAGGGAAGTGAATCAGGTACAGATCAACATACTCGAGTCCCAGTTTTGTGAGGGACTCGCTTAGAGCTGGAACCACCTGGCCCTTTCTATGCTTGTCGCACCACAGCTGAAAATAAAACAAAAACTTTAGTAGGTGGAGGAAACAGTACAAACAGCTGGTTTTTTTCTGGTTAAGAGTCATAAAACATATCTATAGTAATATTATAATGAGGAAAGGTTTGATTTTTGTTTGTTTGTTTGTATCGAATAGGCTCCGAAACTACTGTACCGATTTGAAACAGCTTCTATGACCCCCTCGTGCTTCTATTGTATGAGACATCGTAGACCTTACCTTAGTGGTGATAAACAGATCTTCTCTCTTCACGATCCCCCTGCGTATAACATCTTCAATGCCCTGGCCGACTTCCGGCTCTGTACCGTACACAGAGGCTGTGTCGATGTGGCGGTAGCCCGCCTCTATCGCCCAGATCACAGCGTCACGGACCTCGGAGCTTGGAACCTGAAATGTGAATATATAAAATGCAAGTAATTAGGTAAGTACCTTTCGTTTACCTGTAAAAATAATTGAAGATCATCCGTTGTATATCTAATTTATTGCAATTTAATGGAAAAGAAATGTTATCCAATGAATTAGTGTAATAAAAGCGCAGATTTTAAGTTTTTTTTCGTTTAGGTCGCTAGATCAAAGTTCGCGGCGAACTACTAGTATTAGTATAGATGTAGTTTGGAAAACCGCAACCATTAACCCAGAAAAGCTCTCGAGGTTGCGGTTTGCGATAAGCTTCTAACAGTCAAACCAATTTTCCGGCAGGCTGATTATGTAAAAGCAACAGCAACAGCGACGCGACCGCGACCGAAATTTTAGCAAGCAATTTTTAGTTCACCGATTGTCCGGCAGAGGGAAACCTAGTGTGGGTGACGTAGTACCTGGTGTCATCTAATACAAAATTGGCTTTTGACAGCACTGATTGCTTAATTTTCGCCTGTCGCAAACCGGTCGCAGTTACATAATCAGGGGGCGGATCTCTGTGCTGTGGTACAAAGTTAAATACCTACTCGAGGAATTTATATTTATTTATTTATGGTTAATAGACGAGCAGCATGTGGCTGATGTGTATATATCCTACAGTGTTGAATTTAATTAATTGCGTAACTTTTTTTAGTTTGTTTTTTTTTTGTCTCGTAACCATTTCTCGAGCTTATTCATCTTATTCTTGAATCGTTTATTGGTGTGGATACAATGTCTTCTGGTAATAGGTTCCAATTGTGTACCCTCTATTGCTAATAAAATGGTACGCGGAAAGCTACATTTCTTAGAGTCACGGGACAATAAAAAAAAAGTCAAAGTTATATTTCCGCCAATGAGATTTTACATTGATTTGCGCGGTAAAACGTATCTTATTTACGTTTCTAATAATTCGTAGGAAGTAGGATTTTTTGAAAACATCAATATAATTATGCAAATGTTCTGTGTTTACTCTAAGTGTTATCATTAAAATGTCTGTAATCCTTAAAAGATCTTGACGACAATATATTTACGACCTATATAGACCTATATAGAATATATTGGACGACCGATGTGGCGCGGTGGGCGAAGGTCCGCCTGCGACACAGGAGGTTGCGGGTTCGATTCCCGCCTCGGAACAATTGTGGGTACGATCTGCAGATATTTGTTTCGGGTGTTCTGGTCGTTTTCTATGTATAATAAAAAATATATCTATCTATGTAATGTATTGTATTATGTATATCAGTTATCTAGTACCCATAACACAAGCTCTGCTTACCTTGGGGCTAGATAATGCTGTGTGAATTGTCCAGCATTATTTATTTATTTAGGATTAAATTGAAACAATTATTAATCAACAAATGCTATTATAATATGAACGATTTTATGACAGATAAATTTTGGGCATAACCTTATTTTACCGTTGCGCCTCTTACTATTATTATATTACTTTAAATTTTTTACATTGTATAAAATTATATACAATAGTTATAGTTCATTTATTCATAACTATTGGTTACATGTCACACACATTATATTCTATATGTAAAAAACTACATACATCCACATTATTGTACCTATAATATATAATAATATAAAAATATATTATATATATATATAATAATTATAGGTTAGAACATTATAGCTCATTTAAGCTTGCTAAACTACTGTGACATTTGCATGCCTCGACGAGGTAGGTATGTATTGGAAATACCATTTTTATTAAAAACTATTGTACCTACATGCCAGTAAATAAATGATTTGATTTGATTTAATTTGTAACTCTTAGGTTGTCAGTTTGAACTTACCCCTGGCGCAGCGGTGCCCCTGCCGGTACCAAGTGCCACGCTGGGGATCTTGTTGCCATCGGACAGGACCTTGTACGGAGTCCCCGCAGAGGCTGCTGCTATCTGGAAACGGGTCAATATGAAATCAGTTAAAACTCATATGAATTATTGTTATTCTTATGAGGATAAAGATCCATATTACAAAGAGACATTATCTGTCTTTGTAATGTTCTTTTTCTGGTGACTGTTGTGCAAGAAAGCATTTTTGTATTGTATTGGAATACCTAGCCTATTAGAACTTGGCTAACGCTTTAACGCACGTCTCGCTTAGAAACGTATCATCGTCTCAGCCAAATAAAACCAAAGCTGAAAAGGCTCTGTACAAAGATCGCCTATGGTTTTAAAAACGAGTTTTAGGATATTTGATTGATATTCATATTAAAATTCATTTTATTGCATCATTGTATGTAGTAGGTACCTATTTTCATTTATATATGCAGTATTTAAATGATGTATGAGACACAATGGTAGGTACTCAAGCAGGGCGTGGCAATACCTAGGTATTGAGAGTGGAAGTGAGCTGGGTTTCAAGAGTATTTTTTACTTGATTTCAGCAGAAAAATATAATTCAATAACATAGTTTTTAATTAATAAAGTCTATATAAATAACTAGCTGCGCCCCGCGGCTTCGCCCTCATGGAAATCTATGTTTCAAATAGGTTATAAACCTTCCTCTTGAATCACCCTATCTATTTAAAGAAACCGCATCAAAATCCGTTGCGTAGTTTTTAAGATCTAAGCATATAGGGACAGACAGACGGCGTATTGTTTTAAGTATATCAGTCATCTAGTACCCTAACACCCTGTACAACTAACACAAGCTTGGGACTAGATGGTAATGAGTGAATTGTCCAGCATTATTATTTATTATGTCTCTCATTTACCATGATCTCGGGTCATAAAGTGACCCGGTCCTTTGGAAGGCTTGCGTGGGGCCGAAGCCAACAGCACAGTGGCCCTTTGAGAAGTTAACCTTAAGGCGATGTCTACACATACCGGGTATCATCCTCGGGTGCACAATATAATACACCCAAAGATGCTATCCGCCAGGTGTAGAGACTATTGCAAAGAAAAATGAAATAAATAAAACCAGGCTATTGTGATGGATGGATGGACTGGATAATCGGGCTATAGGGGAGATTGCGGACGTCTGCAATAAACAAGTCAATCATAATGTTAAAAAGAGTGGCAGACGGTGGCTTGCCGAATGCTGGATGGGTTCCTTATTATTTATTATTATTATATACATATGTATATGTAGGTAATAGCTATCAATTCGCAATTCGCGATGTCTCCCCACGCAACACACTACACTAGGTATAAACTGGTATAAATTATAAACTGTTTCTATGATCTAGCAGCGGGCGACATGATGAGATAGTTATACGTAGATAGGTAGTATTTACTTACAAAACAAGTCACAATATAAAATAGAAGCATGTTGCCGGCTTAAAAGCTTCCACACAACTGGTTAGGTTCTTGACCGAGAAGAGCAAATAACGCAGTTGTTGCGTATACCTATGTAATATGTAGTAGGTAAGTATGTAGGTAGTTAGGTAGGTAAGATAATAATCTTGCTTAAACTAGTTTTTGTATTAGTCGTGGCTTGTATATCTATGGGAGCATAATGTGTCTTTACGTACAATGTAGAGGGCGAGCCTGATATTTTTATTTACTTAGTTTGACGTTAAATAAAACATAAAATATTGGAAAACAAAAAATCGAATCATGGTAAATATCCCGTTTTTAATAACTTTGTTAATTAACATTATGACAGTTTAAAAAGTTTTATTAGTTTGGCGTTATTTCTAAATCAACTTTAACTTTCTGAATTTCACACAGTAATTTTGTAGTTTTTCGGGAAAAGTTTTAAGTATCGGATAACAAAATACTTAAATACATAAAGGTTTAATATATTAAAAAACTAATTTTAAAAACAAGCTTTTTTAATCATCTAAGACTGTCGGCAAGTGCTTGGGAAGACCAATCCAACGAACGCAAACTCAACGGGGTTCAGTCGTTTAGGAGTCCCTATGGCCACCTTCTGTCTCCATCATCAGACCAGCTCTGTGATACTATAGCTGATGAATTGTCATCAAACTTACATAATTTCAGATCAACCGGTTGGATGATAACTGGTCTAAAATTCAATTGTATGATTTGTCCCAGATAAACTAACAGGGCAAGTAGAATAAAAGCTTGTAAAAACATAAAAACAGGCAATTGGGAGCCTCCTCCTTATTTTAAGTCGGTAATGAAGGTGGCAAAATAAGCAGCGTATTCCAAATTATCCCCTTCTTATCTCCTGTCACCCTGCTCTATCTAGGGGGAAAGTTTGAAAAATCTATCCCCCGTTTTGAAAGAGTGAGACAGATAAAACTGTATTAATTAATAGAAAAAGTTATGTTGTCTGTTAGTCACAGAGGGACAGATAGATCTTTTTCTATATAGAACAATCATAGCCTGAATCACCCTATATCTGTTTGTATGTTAGTTAGTACATACCTACCTATTATATTATGTCTGAGGTCTTCATGCCTCATGTTTTCGATCGTAGACCAAGGTTTGAGCAAAAGGAAAAATACAACGTTGCTTGATATTTTGTTTTATATTATGCTAAACAAAAGTAGCGATGGTTGTACAATGGAAAAACCAAAAACATGTTTATAGGTTTTAAAACATCTAGAAGATGTTTTTTGTTGCTGTTTTTTGAAATGTGCAAAGGTACCTACTAGGTAGTAAGGTACTAATATAATGTAGATACTTAGCCTACTTTACTTACCTATTTGGAGAAATATTGTTTACATCGTATGTACCTACAAGCGTAGATATACGAAGTAGGTAGGGTAAAGGGAGGTAATTTCGTGATACAGGTAATGTCGTGATAATTTTCTAAATGATATGTAGAAGAAAATCATCACAACATGTAGAAGAAAATGATGCTGAAGAAACTGTAAATACAAAAAACTATGATGCTAATGCTGGTCCATCTTCGAAAGTTAAAGATCCTGCTGCTGCTAAAAAGACTAGAAAAAGAAAAGATAAAGAAAATCAAACAAAAAAATCAGTATGTTCTGTATGTGACACAGCATATTCCACTGACGTTAGATTAAATATATAATAAAAAAAGAAATGGATCCAATGTTCCTACTGTGGTCGCCCTTATCATAATATATGCTTGAAAGTTGCCCCGGATGAGAACGAAGTCTATGTCCAGTGTGATGCATGTGCAGAATTAGAACAATAAAGCTTTTTTTAGTATTATTGTAACTGTTTATTCTTTTAAACCCTGTATGTTTTACCTATACTGGATGTTACCTTCCTTATATCACGACATTAACAGTACAACACACGAACTTCCCTATATGTATATACAATGCAGAATAACATAATTATTTATCAAAGCATATACTAGTATCTAGTATTTCGTTCATAAACACTATTATAAAACGAATGCCCTAAACAAAAAACTGTTGTCTGGGTAAATTGACTAATTAATATTAGAGAATTGACATAAAATATCAAACGTATCACGAAATTACCTCCCTTTACCCTACATTTAAGATGTTTTTTAAAACTATGATTTGGTTTACTTGTATAAACGGATGGTCTACATCCATATGTTGGGTAATAATGTTACTTAACAATTAAGTGCCATTATAAACTACGATAGATCAAATCAAAACAGAGTAAAATTACAGGAAAAATACAAATAATTCGAAAAATTCAACCTCGAATCTTGTTTTATTGTTATTTTATTCATATACTGATTTCCTTATTCTTTACTGTTAGATACAGTATAAAAACATTACCTACATTTAGGTACAGTCAGCGTCAAATTGATATGAGCGTCTAGAGTAGTCAAAATGATCTGAAAAACATAAAAGCATTTTAATATATATGCAGTTTGAACTATCAAATTGTTGTAACACCCAATGTGTTCAAAATATCTTACTACTCATTGTTTTATATTTATATGAGCAGTCGGGGTGTTCAAAATAATCTAAGCAAACAAAGCTCTCTGAGGTGGAATGCAAACTCACAATTGCTTTGATTATTTTGATCACCCTGACTGCTCATATAAATATGAAACAATGAGTGGTAAGATATTTTGAATACCTTGGGTGCTTACAAATATAAGATGATTTAAACTACGTACATTAAAATGCTTTTATGTTTTTCAGATCATTTTGACTACTCTAGACGCTCATATCAATTTGACGCTGATTGTACCTATTTATTTTTAATCGAGGTTCTATGCTCGGATGTATGTACCAATCGATATGTTTTTTAAAGTATTTTCGTCGATTTCGGAAAATTATTTCGGTATTGTATGAATTATGAGTCCGAACGAGGAGATGCCATAAATTTTATTCCCGACGAATTAGTAGTTGTCCTAAAAAACTTTAAAAACAGTGCAAATAAGGATCTGGAAATTTGCTTTTAGTTATAAAAATTATTAAAAAAAGCGATATACATAATGTAAATACTAGAAATAAGAATAAACTCGCTGTTCCCACAACTAGACTACATAAGATAAGTGCATCTTTTAAAGGGCAATGTATACGCTTCTACAACAAAACTCAAAATTATCAATAAATAAATTTAAAAAAATTGTGAAGCATATTCTTTGTAAAAAGGCTTATTACAAAATATCAGATTATCTAGAAGATAAAAAAGCTTGGAACGAGTTTTGCTACAACTCAAAATCTAACAAATTACAGATAAGCAAATCATATGTACTAGACACATAAGTTATGAACATACTAGTGGTTTCTTCTCACTTCTTCCACTGGTGGACAAAAAATTGAAGTGAACAACAATACATATAATAATGAATAGTATAAAATATGACTTGTCTAAGTGCTTATTTGTAAGCCTAAAGAAATAAACTTTCATTTCATTTCATTTCAGTTTTTTCAAAGCAAGTCATCATCAGCCTATAGCAGTCCACTGCTGGACATAGGCCTCCCCCAATAAGCGCCATAGCAGCTTGCCGCATCCAGCATCGCAGGTCGTCAAAGCAAGTATTATTTATTTATTTTAGCCATTTATTATCATAGAATAAATTAACATTACAATATAAATAGATAATGAATATTTATTACACATCCCGTCATTTAGATTACAAAAGGTAGGGAAATCATTTATGGGCAATAGCGTGCGCTTCTATAATAAGCTTCCTTCTTCGAAATTGGAAGGAAATATTTCCAAAAAATTTGAAAATATAGCGCACAATAAAATGGCCATACCTACTTGCTGCCGTTGCATTATTATGACATTCCTTGATTGACAATGGCATTTTACAGATTATTATTGTTCCTTGACATGTATTTTATTATTATATTTTTTGATAGCATTATTAATTCTAGGCCCCTTTTACAGCCTTGTGAATTTTTTGCCTGAATAGGTGTCTGTTTTTTTTAAAACTCCATACAATCTATTATAGTGTTTTCTTCCTACAGATAAAAGTTTGTTGTAAAAATAATAATTAATAAATATCATTAATTAATTAATATAGGTATGTATAAATAGTAAAGTAGATTAAACGACATCAAGTGGATCAACATGTAAGTACCTACGGTGGAATAATGAAATCGCGAACCCGCAGCGAGCACGTCGATTTTCTTTAGCATTCTTTTTTTACATTTAGGTATTTATGCAGTCTATACTAAAAAGCGAAGTATAAACCAGTTGATACTGTGTAAATGATTTTTTACTTTACTTTAAATCGCTTAGCCATGCACAAATTGCAAGAGTTTATATGCAATCATAATGTATATATATATTAAGGCCAGCGAAAAGGAAACTCCTATATATTTGTTTTAGAAACTTAGTCAGTCTAGTACAGTCTATACTAAAAAGCGAAGTATAAACCAGTTGATACTGTATGGTCAAAACGCAGGCAGTGGGGTCAAGTCATAACGCAGACAATAAAGTCGTATCAGTTATAATTAACCCACTTTAACCACCTCATTGAAATCAGGTCCAGTCCAAAAATGTCAATCGGAACCAAGCGGTGAGCAAACATCGACTTTCTCTGGTGTCCGATACTTTATTGTAGACAAAAGTACAGCCAAACGTTAGTGTAGCCGAAAATTGCTTGGTTAATTTTTATGATATTAGATTAGACTATTAGATTATGAATTGTTTCAATAAAGCTTTGGCTTTGGATGGGAATCTATGGATTCATATGAAAATGCTTACGGAACCTATAATTGCACATTATAAATACAAAATTATATTCACAAATTTGTTGTTTCAAAGTCCATGCGGTTCGAAGATCCAAATATGTACTGATTTATTTTGAATTCTACACTTCAACCCGTGCGATCCCAAATAATTTCGATCTGAAGTGGAACT
This sequence comes from Eupithecia abbreviata, assembly GCA_943735965.1. Lineage (NCBI taxonomy): Eukaryota > Metazoa > Arthropoda > Insecta > Lepidoptera > Geometridae > Eupithecia > Eupithecia abbreviata. The sequence goes on from OX030995.1 coordinate 3,171,286, forward strand.
AACTCAAAGGAATTACCAGAAATTTTAATTACTGGTCAACAGAAAACTGTCTAATACATTTCTGTTGACGGTTGCTTCTAAAAATCAGCTACCATTTCTCTATTAAAACCATACCATAGAGACTTTTTCTTTAGGTACCTTTTATTTTAATTGAATTTTGTTCTACCTACCAGTAGTAGAGGCTGACTAACGAAAACGTATACAGACCCTATAGACTGGATTCGCTTTCGTTAGTCGACTCTACGGGTCATTTGTTTACCCAGAGTCGAATAGAGGATAAAGGATCGATTAGAAACTAGGCACTTAGAAGTCCTTAGTAAGAGGTGATCAATTGTAATTGAACATTTAAATGCAAGGATGATGATGACAATTTGCTACCTACTTACTTATCAAGCACTGACTTTTCATATTATTTCGTCGTTTGCATGTTCAATTGGGGTACCTAACTGACAAACGACTTTTTAGTAGAAGCATTCAATGTTTTTCTCGTAATCTTTATTATATTTAACATAACTTGATTCGCATATTACCTTTTTCGGGTCTGATTTGACGGAAAAGCTAATTTATTGCATTTTCTGACTAAATATGAAGTTTGACCCTAGTAGCCTTATTTTCGGTTAATTTCAGTTACACTTAATTGTTTTTAAGTAAGGCACACTACTTTCTTCTTCAGAAGGGGAGGGGGGAGGGGGGGGGAGGTTCCTAGTAAGGTGGTAAATTGTTCTCGAGGCGCTGCTGCCTGCCCCCCGGTGGATATTAGTCGATCAGATTCACCTCTAAGAGTAAATTAAGTTAGTAATATTAATTTCTAACTAAATTCCTACTTAATTACTATCTATGTAGGTACATACTTGTTTTCATTATCATGTCCCTACCAAGAGTCGATCATTGCTCTTTGCACAACGATCACGCGATCATCGAAAGTGACTTAGCAAGTTGCTTTTTACGACAATTTATAACAGAAATGTGCGCTCGCGTAATTGCCAATTATCGCATCTCTTGTGTTACGATAATGATAATTTTATTCAATAATTTTATCAGTGACTAGCGGCCCGTCCCGGCTTCGCCCGGGTGGTCATTTGTTTCAAGCAATTTTTTAAAACACAAGCTCTACTTAGCTTGGGGCTAGATAATGCTGTGTGTATTGTCCGGCATTATTTATTTATTACCGACCATTTGGGATGACGACCTGCGAAAGATTGCAGGTAGATGCTGGATGCGTCAAGCTGAAGACAGGGCGCTATGGCGCTCATTGGGGGAGGGCTATGTCCAGCAGTGGACTAATATAGGCTGATGATAATTTATTTATTGTGTACTATTGATGAAATTGTCTAAATAACCATCTTGAATATGAAGAATCTTGCTCAAATCGTTCAACATGACTTGTATAACTTCCAATAGTGAGTAAATAATCATTGCAAAAAATATTTCGAGTCAATAGCTGCAGTTACGCTGTAGCCGAAAACGGCTTTGAAACTTTGAAAGGCGGCGCGGTGCGTAAATACTATAGACAAAACATATTTTAAGTCTATAGCTGAAGTTACGCTGTAGCCGAAAACGGCTTTGTTATGCGATGTTTTGCTTCTATGAAAGAAACCATTCGCTTCTAATGACGGATTTAAAGTAAAGTAAGTAAAGTAAAGTAAAAAATCATTTATTTCTTTAGGCTTGCAAAATAAGCACTTAGACAAGTCTTATTTTATGCATTAAATTATTATCAAATAAAATTATTTTACTGTTCACTTCAATTTTTTGTCCACTAGTGGAAGAAGTGAAAAAGAAACCACTAGCATGTTCATCTCTTATATGTCTAATACATGGTTATTTGCCTATTTAAGTCTAAATATAATATGATTCGATACATGTCAATATTTAAGTAAAGCTATGCACAATAACAAATTACTTACCTACATACTATTGTCGGTGCGACACTGAGCGACATCTGGCCAAGCATTAACATCAATGAGATAATCATTTATGGAGTAGAAAGCCTTCGTCTGAGATTTATTTCAATAGTCAATGATCATTGCGGTCTGCCTTGGCATCTAGGTCCTTAGATCCTCACCGCGTCATGATCTCCGAGTCATTAGCACAGTCATGTCACACTTTCTACCTGTGCTGTGCATTATATTATTCCTTGGGGCTTAATGTAGGTCTATGAGTATTTTGTTCTAGAATCCAAGATGTCACACTTTGACTGCGGTTTTTTTTCGACGAACGTGATCTTTTTTTTTACCTAAAAAATTCGTGCTGCCGCTCTACACAGCGGTTGTGTTGCGCCACACATGCGTTTCGTTCGAAAAATATTACAGCTCTGCTGAGTCACAAATATCTGTATTTTCTCAGCCGCTGCGCTAGTGTGGATTTACGCATATTAGTCATTTGTAGAAAACTCATACCGTGCGTTTTCAGCACTCAAAGTGTTAATATGTCAACAATTTATAAATACTACTAATATTATAAACGCGAAAGTTTGTGAGGATGTTTGTTGTTCTTTCACGCAAAAACTACTGAATGGATTTTGATGAAACTTCACAATAATATAGCTTACATATCAGAATAACACATAGGCTACATTATATATACATACGATATATTGTATATTATCCAAAATATCTATCACCACGGGTGAAACCGCGGGGCGCAGCTAGTAAATAAATAATGACACTCAGTACGTGCATTGTCGGTTGATAGTCAATAGCGGATTTTTGAAAGATGGACAAATTTTGAAGAATTTGCGCGCTTTCTACCATATCCATTCATATGTTTTAAAACCCACTATTTGCTAGCTCTGGTGGCACATTCCAAATATAGCAGTGGTCGAGATCAAAGGCCACGAAACCCAAAAAAACCGCTGCGGAAAAAACATGCTTTTTCGGATGACTTTCAAGGAAAAGAAATCATAATCTCCAAGTTTTGTGTGCATTGTGACATCACGCTAACATATCCAAAAAAGAAACTTGCCAGTAATGATTCGTCTTTAGTCGCGAGAAAACTATAAAAAAGAAATTCCTTTTCACCCGAGTGCCCGGTCCAATATGATCGGTAACTGTTTCTTTACCGAACTAAAAGATACCAAGGAGGTCTGTTTACACTAGGCAAGTTGGACACATTAAACACATTAAAGAGCTTACGTGCGAGTATGTACAAATTAAGAGGGAAAAACTCCTACAAACGGTTGACTAGATGGGTGGGCATACAAGAGCATGAAAAGGGATACCTGATTTCTTAAATGGGATGGTAACAGCGTATGTATATAGATCTTTCAGCGAGGAAATATATATTTATTCCGATAAAATCAAGTTTATATAACTACAATAAATCCCTAAATCAGTAGAAAATAACCCCAAATTCTAGTAAGTTCCACATTTGTGGCTTGTTGTTGTCGCACCGGGTAAAATTAGCGCAGAAAGCAGACACTGGCAAACCGACCAATTTTTACCAGGTAGGTAAGCAAGCGTGTCTTATACTAGCAGAGCAACTGACTGATCAACAACTTTCCCAATGCAAACAAACCTGCGCACACGCATACAATAGTTGTCACAGCCCCTGCGACACGCGACTTCATTCACGCCGCTTACCGTTAGCCTCACATTTGTCTCTTCACTTTCCACCTCGAACCACGCTTATTATGCGGTGAATTTTCAAAAAAACTCTACATTTGATTAGCGGAAAAATGGCGCGTTTTTTGACATTGACAGTTTTCATACTTTTCGCGGGAATGCTATCTCCTTGCGAAATGAAAAGGAGGTTGAGTTACCCTACGGAGAAGCAGCTGACTTTGCAGCGGAAGGAGACGACTCCAGTGGATTTTACAAGGCTGGTGGTGATGCGGCTGGTCTATGGTTTTGCGAAGGTGCTGGGTTTTCAAGAGCCCATCAGTGAAGTGTTGAATGGCGCATTCGTCCCACCGGGAGCTGAAGAAGACGATGATTTGTTCGGTGGTGATGATGATGACGAAGGTGGATTTTTCGATGACTATTGATTCTAAGTGATTTTTTACCAAATGAAATGCATTTATTTCTCGGACTGTTAATACTTTGTAAGTACATTACGCCTATTTATTGCTGTTTTTAAATCAGGTTAGAGTAACGGTTATATTCGTTTATTCACGGTCGCACGACTCAACCAATAATTTAGCTTTATTACTACGTTTAAGTATGACGTTATAATTTTCTAAAGAGAACGTCCTACTTTTACCAAGTGACACCCTTTTCGAAGTCGTTATGCAAATATTTATTTGCATTATGTTTTTGTTAGGGTTTTTTAATAAGAAGGTTGTTGTTACATTCTGGCTCGTAATGAGTAAAATTGACTGACACTGTATAGCTTTAGAAAGTTTGTATGTAGGTCCTTACCTATGTAGTTTATTATTTATTTATTTATGTAAAGTGCCTAACTAGTTAGTACGAACCTAAACAATAGTACTTTGAAAACTTTTGAAACTATCATGGCATGAAACTGTGCCGAAATATTAGATAACTCAAAAATCAAATCATGGTAAATATTCCGTTTTAAATGACTTTAATAGTAGGTACTTCTAAATAATAAGTAGGTACCTACTTACCTTAGGTACTAGGACTACTTAAGCCATCATTTTTGAATTGTTTAAGCAATTCTTAGCTTATAAAAGATTAATAAGGATATTTTATTGGATATTTATTGCGTACATTTTGTCGATTAATCGGTATTAATCGATATATAATCAATCTTTAATAATTATGTTAGCCAAACGCAGAATTGTAAAAAGTTGCTTACATTATGTAGGTATTACCTATTACCTAGAATTGCACAGATTTAGATTACCATCAACATATTTATTGTAATGGATATTAATATGGTGGTTTACTTAATAGTCTGGTCAAGTTAGCCTAAAAATTAGGGGTTACAAACATTTTCATAGAACTGAAAAATCGTAGGTATGAACGTTAGTTACAATATCCCTAATAAACAAAATGTGAAAGTTCCCAATGATCCCACGGTTGCAAAAGAAAAATAATCACGGTCAAAGTTCACAATTTTTTTTTCCAAGTTTTTAGCCATACAATAAGTTTAGTTGTGTGTGAGAACTCACATCACATCATCCTCAGTTTTCAGAGAATCACCATTATAGATCTAAATGTGAAATCATTCATATTGTCCATAATAATGCACGCATGACGAGATAAAATTCTCGTTGGATGTCTATCTTGACCATATAAATGTAACTCTTATCTGATACTTAATAAAACAAAATTTGTACTCATAACAATATTTTTAATGATAAATTATTCAAATAGCTTAAGTACCTTATTAAATAGCACCTTAAATTAATGAATAAGCACAAATCAATCATTAAACCAAGCAGGAAAATCAACACCTTTCGAAGGAGTTTTAACTTTATTTGATTCTACACATACTACATCATCATCACTATCATCGCTTCCAACATCACTTCTAACAGCACCAACATCACTTCCCACATCACCAACATCACTTCTAACATCATCAACATCATTAAACCCAACATCATCGTCATCACTAACATCATCATCCATACTGACATCATTTTTATCATCAGAACTTTTATCATCCCCTATTTTACACCCTTTCATTTTCCTGATCAAATCTCCCCACTTAAGTTTAACCCCACAAAAGGGGCAATCCCCTTCTACAGGCACATATTCCCCTGGGGATAGTGTAAGTTCTGCTAAGCAGGTTATATGACAGATTAGTTCACAGCTGGTGTTAAGACAGGACATTTTAAGATGGTTAGTAATTAATCGGGAGCATAGAAGACATTCAGTGTTTGACGGTGTTGTAGGTAGCGCGTTTTTTTTTAGGTTTCGGCTTTTGACAGGGCCATGGCAGATTGGCATGTGGCTTGGTGGTGTTCTTTCAACCTGAAATGTGAAAAGAAGAATTAATAAGTTAACATACCCAAACTACTGTTATTTCTATCCCATGGGAACTGCTAATAGGATTAAAAGATGTTTATTCCAGGCCTGGAACTACCTGTAGGCAAAATGTCAGCCCGATCCATTCTGTGGTTTTGGCGTAAAGTGGTAACAAACATCCAAATAGCTAAACATCCAAACATTCCGATTTATAACATCAGTGTGTGATAGTGGAATTTGGATGTATGGAAAGATGATTAAATGTTTCTCACGTCTTCACACCAAAACTACTGATGGAACTGGGCTAAATTTTTGCATAGGTTTAGACCTTGAGTAACAAGTAGGTTTTTTCTACATAAATCAGTTCTCATGGCATAGTAAAAATCTTAGAACGCTTCCGTAGAAAAAAACACGTGAGAAGCCGCCAGCTTAAACGTGTCCAAAGAGTGAAAAGTGAGTACGTAAGTAAAAGTAAAAATGCACAGCAGAGGCAAAAGACAGGTTAAACTGATATATGTAGTTAACAGTTACGGTAACAAAAATGGCTAACACTCAGCAGACCAGCGCTATGGCAGGTATTCTGCTGGATGTACATTATGTGTAGTCCAGAAGAAAATGTAAGTTACCGGAAAGTCTTCTTGGTAATCCGTCTCCAGCCATCGTATCAGCAGCGGCAGGCGGCACCAGGGTCCAACTCGGAGCATCTCACTCAGCACTCTCAGGTTGAACTTATAGACCGTCTCCTTTCTCGGTATCTTGCGGAGGTTCAGGTGTTGCAGTCGCTTTGTTTTGGTCGGGTTCTGCCAGGCCCATTCAAACTAAAAGAAGAAGCTTTACTCAGATAGGTGCCTAGGGGGCCAATTATCTAATCTAGAATTAGTAATCTAATCTTGTAGTTAGCTCCTAATATGTCTCATATAATAAACTAAAATATGTAGTATAGTAGATTAACCAACATCAAGTATAAGAAAATGTGTCGCTAGCTTTGACCTTTATTTATTTGATGACAGAGCACATGTGGCTGTTTTTTTCGCAATTTTTTTTCACCTTTATTTCGCTTATGGTTGGAGGCATCACTATTGTCGAAATTGCTTTTCCCTAAATACGAATACATTTATGTGATAAAATTAGACATACTTACTCGAAGGGCTGAGATATTGTTCGGGAATCCATGCACTATCAAAACCATCCTCCTAAAAATGTTTCTTTGTTGAGAAATAAACATCAAACAAAGAATACAATGATAAAAAATTATGTTTCATTAAGTGCCAATTATTTTTGATCATATTCGGAACTGGACAGTGACGCAAGCGTCGCTCCAAACCATTTTATTTTTTTGTTTTATTTATCACTAGCTGCGCCCCGCAGCTTCGCCCGCGTATAAATCTGTGTCAAATGGTTTATAAACCGTCCACTTGAATCACTATATCTAATCAAAAAAACCGCATCAAAATGCATTGCGAAGTTTTAAAGATCTAAGCATACATAGGGACAGATAGATAGCGGAAAGCGACTTTGTTTTATACTTTGTAGTGATGGCTACCTAATATTCAGAATAGAGTTTCATACACACACAATTTCTACCAAAAAGAACAGGTTTTATAAGGAAACTTACCAAGGCCCCCTATTGCTGGTTCTGTGAGCCCCACCAGCCCAAGTTCCCTTGTTGTGCTGAGTTAATCGCCGTTTGGGATCCCGTGTGTAGCCGATGTAGCAACGACCTTTGTATTTAGGGTTTTCGCAGCAAAGCAGGTAAACGCCGAAGAAATCTTCCACAAGTTCTGGCTGAGCCATGTTGTCAAGAACCTTTCTGTGATTTTCGTGAAGTATTAAGTATTTTCAACGATTTCGTCTCCGGTTCCAAACAGACATCTATTTGTATTGTAGTAATACTTTATAATTCAATACTATTTGGTTCCTTTATTGGATTTTTCTCAAGAAGTTTTGTTTGTTTACTGTTGGTTGTTCCAGTCCAAGGTTAGGTTATGTGTAGGATTCAGCATCAGCATCAATTTTCAGTTGCATCTGAAAATTGAATATTTTTCCGATCCGAATCGAATGCTTTGAACCAAAAACAACATGAACCGAACCAATGCAAGTAAGTGCGACAAAGACTAAAATAGTACTTATGCTTAAATTAATTACCTACATGCGAAACTTCAACTTCTTTTTGCTTTGGCGCCGCTTGCTTTTCGCTACGACTCTGCCAGTGTCTGTTTCAGAGTGTCATAAACTCCTTACATAGAATATGATCAGTTACGAAAAATTAAGGACTTATAAATTTTGCATCAAGATGATTTTGCTAAAATAAAAGTACAACACAACATAAATAAGCAAAAGGACAACACATATAAAGCACAATGATTTTAAGGCAAATAAAATATTATTGTACAATTCTATAAATGTACTTAAATTTTTACTATAACTTAATATTATTATTTTTTACAAATTTACAGAGTATAAAATTAATTATGGGGGAAAAGGTTAGGGATAATATAATTTTCATGGAGGTAGGACGGGGGATTTCAGGGGGGAGGACGTCATAGAGGGAATATTGTAACTTCGGGCAATTAAAGAAAATGTGATCAACATTTCCTTCTTCAAGCCCGCACTCACACATTGAATGATCCCGGATCCTTAATTTCGCTAAAAACACCGGTGTGCATGAAAAACCTAATCTCAGTCGGCAGATAGTTGTAGTTACTAGTTTACTAGCCTTGCGAAATTTAAAGAACCAAGGGGAAGAAGGGATATCCGGTTGGATTGCGGCATAGTACTTGCCTTTAATGAGACGAGAAGAATGCCACAAATCCATCCAGGATTTTTCAAAAAGAGGTTTAGGTAGTAAGCATAGGTCATGGCAATATAAATGAAAATGCTCAAGAGAACCTAACTGAACTGCGTCTTTTGCGCAAGCGTCTGCTGTCTCATTGCCTGGAATACCAGAATGACCTGGTATCCATGCAAGAACTACATTGATGCCTAGTTTATGACATTCATAAAGAATATTTTTAATTTCAAGAATGATAGGAAGGCGAGAAATAGACTTGAAAGGATTGGACAATATAGATTGTAAGCAACTTTTAGAGTCTGAAAAGATGATGGATTTATTAAGATTATGGGATTTTACAAAGCGGATAGCCTCTAGAAGTGCAACAGCCTCGCCGGTGAAAACTGATGAAGACGAAGGACATTTAAAGCTGAGAGAAATGCTTGTGAAGGGTATCCACACCGCAGCTCCAACTTCACTATCACTTGATAGTTTGGATGCATCAGTGAAAATGGACTTCCACTCTTGAAATTTCATATTCATTTCAGCATCAAATATTCCTCTGGCATCAACAGAATTCTTGGCAATACCGAAATCTAAAATGACGTGGGGTTGGAAAACTAGTGCATCATAAGGGATGAGATAAATAGGGTATGTTGGATACTGTCTGATAGGATTTGGTAGTCCTGAAAGAATTTTAAAACTGTGAAGGAGACATGGAATTTTATCCGAAGGGCCAGATAAACTAAGTAAATGTTTTAATTTTGGAAGAAGGGGATGATTTGAATTTTGAGCTAATTTGAACAAGAACCTGTCACTGAGGAATTGCCTTCGTATACATAAGGGAGGCTCTCCACATTCAACCTGCATAGCGTTGATTGGTGAGCACTTCATTGCTCCCAGTATTATACGAAGACATCTAGACTGGATTTTGTCAACTTTGTTTAGACCTGATTTGTTGCAAAGATTAAGAAGAAAAGCTCCATAGTCAAAATGGCTTCTGATTATAGCATTATACAGTAGTTTCTGGGTATATGGATGGGATCCCCACCATACTCCAGAGAGACAGCGTAAGATATTAATGTTTTTCTCACATTTTTGGCCAATAGAAATAAAGTGGGAGGTACCTGTCATTTTAGTGTCCAATGTGATACCCAGAAATTTCACGTTGTTTGATTTGGGGATGATTTCTTGATTAATGAAAATCTCTACGGACGGGATAATTCGTTTTTTGGTAAAGATGACAACAGAGCTTTTGGGTGCTGAGAGGGACAAACCATGGTCACTAAGCCATTCACCAAGGTAATACAATGCCGAATTAAGTCGGCTACTTGCTTCTGTCACAGAAGGAGAGGAGACATAGAGACAAAGGTCATCAGCATACTGTAAAACTTCACAGAAGGAGGTAACACTTTGTTCAAGATCAAAGGTGTAGAGACTATAAAGTAACGGGCTCATTACGGATCCCTGTGGTAGACCTTTCCAAACTGTTCTAGGGGGAAGGAGACCGAGAGGAGATTTAATAATGACAGATCTTTCCATTATTAAATTGCATATGAAACGAACCAGCTTTTCAGGGATTCTCAGCTGTCGAAGTTTTCTTCTGAGAACCGAAAGTAGGACATTATCATAGGCCGACGCTATATCGAGGAAGACACCAACCAAATACTTTTTCTCTCTAAAAGCAATATGTATATCTGTCGTTATTAAACTCAGGTTGTCCATAGTACCCATGCCCTTTCTGAATCCAAACTGAGATTTAGCAAGGACAGAGCTACTTTCGGCCCACCACTCGAGACGGCGCTTGATCAAATGTTCCGCAACTTTGGCCATTACAGATGAAAGCGCAATAGGTCTTCGACCAGCGGGGTCCGAGGGATCTTTACCGGGTTTCAGGATGGGGACAATGATTTGGGATTTCCATTGGTCAGGGACTATACCATGATCAAAAAATGAATTTACAAGTGTTAGAAAAATTTGTTTTGTTTTATCAGAAGATTTCGTAAGGAAGGAATAAGGAATACCGTCTATACCAGGGGATGAGTCAGTCAGTCCGTCAAGTGCGAGTATCAGTTCATTGTACGAAAAAGGTGAGTCCAAGTTGCTTGTTGCAGGAAGAAAGGAAGGTGATGATGGGAATGACAAATTGTAAGGGACATAGGGAGGGGCCAGTTTGTCCGAAAAGGCTTCAATCCATGATACGGGATCATTATTTGAAACGTTTTCCATGTTTACAGAACATCTGAAACGTCTTATTTGTTTCCAAACAAGAGAAGGGGGAGTGCGGGGTGATAAATGTTCACAAAAGGCTGTCCAACTAGTCTTCTTTTTCTTACCCGTTAATTTTCTAAATTTAGCAGCTGCTTTTTTATAATTCATGAAGTTTTCTGTAGTCATGCTTTGACAATACGCTTTCTCCGCCGCCTTACGCTCATTAACAGCCGCTGTACACTCCGCATCCCACCACGGAGTGGATATTTTAAAGCCACTTGCTGGTTTTTTACGAGGTACATGAAGGTCAGCAGAAGATAGCATAATGTCAATGAATTTATTGTAAGACGTGATAGAGTCTAAAGAAAGGGAGAACGAGTCAATTTTGAAGTCAAGGGTGGACGAGTATGCTGACCAGTCAGCACCAGAGAGTCTATATTTCAAAGAAGGAGAAGAATTACTAAAAGGGGTGACACTATTGGTAATATTTATATATAATGACATTAATATGGGAAAGTGATCACTTCCGTAAGTTTCTGGTAGGATTTTCCATGAAATTTCAGGAAGTAATGAGGAAGAACATAGGGAAAGGTCGACAGCACTCTTCGGATTCTGGTTGGGGAATACTCTACGGGTAGGGGAACCATCATTGAGGAGGCATAAGTTTGCTTCATCAATGATTTCAAGGAGGGAAAGGCCAAACATATCAGAGTGGCTGTGACCCCACACAGTGTTATGGCCATTAAAATCCCCCATGATAATCATGGGGGGAGGTATAGATGAAAATAGGAGGAGAATGTCAGGGATCAATGAAGAGTTAGGATGAGGGATGTATAGGGATATGAAGGAAATACCAAAGGACCTAATACCAACAGCGTTGATATCAGGAGGAAGGGACGGGATAGGGATTGAGGAAAAGGTAAGGGAGCGCTTTATTAATAAAGCGCTCCCGGCATGCCCGTCAGCCCTGTCGGCTCGGCGACAGGTAAAGCCCGAGATCCGGTAATGGGATCCGGGCCTCAGCCATGTCTCCGAGACGGCAATGACTGACGGGCGGAATTTATTTATTAAGTGGATCAATTCATGCGTTTTTGCACGCATGCTCTGGGCGTTCCACTGGAGAACTACCACTGGATCCATTGCTGGCGGTTTGTGCGACTAATTGTGTAAGTTTTGAAGCAACGTTGGACGGTAGGGATTGGGGATTTTTTAGGATAATATCAATTAAAATGGAGAGAAGAGTTTCTACAAGATTATCACTATGGGTGGATGATGTTGGTTCGCTATTTCCAATAGCACAGCCATTTGGTAATGATGTGCCTGGGTGTGCAACTATATCCCTATGAGCAGCCTTGTTATAAGACTTACCCAATGGGGCTCTTGGTTTAGGAGTGGCATAAACGGTTTTTACATAAGAGCGGGGGGGAAGGTGGGATGGATCTGCAGAAAGAGGTTTCCGCAAGCTATTGGATGGGATAGGGTTGGCGAAAAGTTCTTGCGCAACCTCCGTAAAGGAACGTGTGGTTTTGGGGAATCGACGTGACGCTTCTTCGTATGAGATAGAGTCTTGTGCCATTACCATTTTTATTGACTTTTGTCTCTCTTGCTCTGGACAGTTTCTACTGGTGGAAAAGTGTCGACCAGAACAATGCAGGCATGAAGCATTTGCTTCTTGGATCTCACAAGAGTCCCCTGAATGCTCTTTAGAGCAACGGAAGCACCTTGGCTTCGACCTACATTGTGTCTTTGTATGGCCAAATCGACAACAAGTATGGCACTGAATTGTTGGATACTGGTATAACTCAACAGGAAGGGAATTGTAGTAAAGGAAGATTCGGGGCGGGAGGCATTGCCCTTGGAAGGTGATGACAACAGTTTGGGTGGGTACCCACGACACTTTTCCATCATCGGTAACTTTCCTATTGAGACGTCGAGCTTTCAATATAATGCCACAGCCATCAGGGCGAATAACATCCCTGGCAAACTCATCCATAGATAGGTCTGTCGGGACATTGCGTACAAGACCCATCCTTGTAACATTGTAAGTGGGGATACTTGCTACATACTTACACATGGGTAGTATTGGTGATGCCATGAACTTATTTGCAGCATTCGCTGAAGTGAACTCAACCGATACTTTGTTACGACCAACTTTTTTGACACCTTCACCAGGGCATACATTTTCGAACTTGTGGGTGGCCAAGAACTGGCCAAACTTAATTGGTTTTATAATAGTGCCAGACGCCGGGTCAGTTTCCACGTGCGACACATTAACTATAAATGGTCCCTTATCCAAGCTTGTGTAGGCTTGTATAGCACCTACAACTATCGACGGGTGTGTGTAAACAGTTTGGATAGAGGGGACATTCAACTCATCAGGTGAAGATATGCTCTTCTTGGCAGGAGGGGTTTGGTGCTGAGCCTCATCTGCAGAGCGCTTATTAGGTTTAATCGTTACCTGTGGATCGGGAGGGTCTGGAGGTGGAGGAACGGGCGGCGGTGCCTCATCGCATTCCATGACGCAAGTTGAGGCGGCAAAACCTCAAACTCGGATCACGGAACGATTACACGCTAAAAGCACTTACAACACAATAACCAACACCACACAGGACAACACAAACACTTATTTCGTTAGAAAAATCAAATTGGAATAGTAAAACAACCAAAAATTCTCAAAAACACAACCCGAGAAGCTTATTCGCTACCGAGGTTGACAGCCGAGTCCTTACATGCGAAAACGACTGTACATTTTTCTGGGTGCCATGCTCTTACGGCCAACCAAGGAACAACCATGGAGGTTACAGCCCAGTAATATCTGTACATGGATGGCATCATATTCCAAGGCTGTAAGTTCTGATTATGTAAAGTACGGGCTGAACATTAATAGCACGGCCTCGTCACTTACAGCCGTGGAAAGTTCTGCCATTGGCAGAGCATTCCAAGGTTGTATATACCAAGGTTGAATTATCAGAGGCTGACAGATATTGATACGTACCAACCTTTCACAGCCCAAACTTTACAGCCTTGGAAAATAATGCCAAGATGACATCCTATCCTATGCTGCGTTTACAATCACTAGCTCGTGCAAGCTGACAATTGGATAGCATCACATGATAATTTCACTGTCAATGTATACTCTGTAGAAACATAACACTTATGTTTCTACAGAGTATACCCTTGAATAATTAAATCTCCGTGTGCCTAGTCCGTGTGGCTGGAGTTCTAAATACTCCTGCCTAACCTCCGTCCGTGTAGTTGGCCCCCTAACTTTTTTTATGAGAATAGTGTTGAAATGCTTCACAATATATCACAGAGATGACGCTACTAGCTACATACTAGCGAATAATTTGTCAAAATTTAAAAATGCTCCAATTGGAGCTTATCTGACGACCGATGTGGCGCGGTGGGTGAAGGTCCGCCTGCGACGCAGGAGGTTGCGGGTTCGATTCCCGCCTCGGAACAATTGTGTGTACGATCTGCAGATACTTGTTCCGGGTGTTCTGGTCGTTTTCTATGTATAATAAAAAATATCTATCTATGTAATGTATTGTATTATGTATTTCAGTTATCTAGTACCCATAACACAAGCTCTGCTTACCATGGGGCTAGATAATGCTGTGTGAATTGTCCAGTATTATTTATTTATTATTATTTATTTATTTATTTATCTATAAGCTTAGCGCTTTGCACGACAAGAAGGAACTACGAAGAACATCCTTCCGCTACCTACCGTTCATAGCTGGACCCAGTGACTGAAGGCATCTGTCTTTGAATGGATCTTAATTCATGTTCTAGAAAGATGATCTTACAGCCCCATCCAAAATTCTACCATATTTTTATAGTACTTATATGTAGCTATTAGATAAAACCCTACCTATGCCTTTACCTGCGTACCATTATTTAATCAGTTCCTAAATTCAGTTCCTAATACTAACTGTAAATATTATCAATATACCTAAGGGATTTGAAAGTAGAGACACGAGTTGAAAGTGAATATCGTAAGGCGAGTGCTGTTGGGTAGATAGGTACGTACCTACTTATCGTAAGGTACCTAACCTTTCAAATACATTATTTATTTTGTATGTATTTTATGTATGCACCACATCTAACCTACCTATTACAGCATTGTAATATTGATAATAATAAATAAAACCACCTTTGCATCATAAATTCATAATCTTAACTTTAATGTATGTAGATATGTAATGCTGTGTAGCAGCACAGCATTGTGCATTACAGCTTATATATATGATTGCTGAGCTGTATGCTGTGCAAAATGCTGGGGCAAACGTGTTCTTGAGTCGAGACCATGACTCGGTAAACGTAGTGTAGGACGCCCCCCGACCAGGTGGGATGACGACCTGCGTAAGACTGCAGGTAGATGCTGGATGCGGCAAGCTGAAGACAGGGCGCTATGGCGCTCATTGGGGTGGCCTATGTCCAGCAGTGGACTGCTATAATAGGCTGATGATGATGATGATGTAATGCACACTCAATAAAAAAATAAGTGTAGGTCTGTATGTTTGTTTTAATATAATTATGTACATATTAAATTCAGTCTCACGTTGGCCAACTCGTTTTGCCCATCGTGTAGTGCGGGTGTTTATGAGTGTTGGTGTACCTATATAGGTGTGGTCTGGTGTAGTATTGGCCAATACATTGATTGACGCTTGATCCTTTTAGTATTGGTTTTTAACCCTAAGCCTGCGCATCCTAGTGCGCGTAATTTGTCACTTCTGTCGAAGGGGCCTACGTGGGTGGTACGCGCTTTTGCGCCGCGCGGTACTTATGTGATGATAATTTTACGTTTTTCTACTGTGCCTATGTAGTAATAAACCTTCTTGAAATAGTCTTGAAATTTTCTAACCCATTCAATAGTAAATATTAGTTGTTCACAAATGAACATGTTGCTACTTGAACTGAAAGATTTATTACGCGGGTGGATTCCCGCTTTACGTACAAAATGTTTGAGGGTTAACATAAAAAAAAAGATTTTAAGTGAAGTATCTCTTTTATTTATAAATATAATAAATATAAATATATACACTACGCTACATTACTGAGTCAACAAAAGTATAGCTCTCAAGGAATTTTTTACAAAAAAAAAGAACCACAAAAAATGGTTAAAGTCGGCGTGACGTGACCCTAGCGGCCCGCTGCGAGAGTATCAAATTTAAGGATTGTTTATGAATTCCACATGAATGAAGTGGCCTCCTGGCCTCTATTGTGGCTCAAATCACAAGAGTAGTTTATAAGCAATACTCAGACAAAGGTTCACACATCCTTAGAATACTATTTGGAGATTTCTAAACTAAATACCAGAACCTTTTAATACGAATAACAAATACACACTAACAATGTATGTATTGTAGTAATAATTACTATCAACATGTCAAGATTTTTTTTTATCCAAAAGCTTTAATATATTTACAAAAGATTCATAGTAAAATAATCACCTATTCCTATAGAAAAACATTTAGAAATTCTACAACCAAAAGTCTCAAAATTCTCAAATTACCATCAATGACAATGCCAAGGATCAACTAACAAAATGGATATTACTGGATGCGGCATGAATATATTTTCATCGAGATTTTTTGGTTGTAGTTTTAAAGTCTTTTACAAAATAAAATACTTTAAATATTTTTTTGTGAATTTTATAAATATTAAACTGGAAAAAAACATTTACATAAACCATCGACAACTGAGCTACTCTCGGTGTACCTATATTTAAAATTTCCTCATTGTCATCACTAAAGTCCTCGTCGCTTCCTGGTAAAAAAATTGTTATTTTTAATATGACATCATAACACATAATGATAACTCCTACAAAAGAAGTTAAACATACTGAAATGGAACATTGAAAATATATCAGCATCCGGAAGGGCAGGACGCGGAGGACTGTAGCTCACGATTCTAAAACAACAATTTTAAATTAAATACAACCGTTACAATTAAATGCAATGTAAGAATGTTAAATGGATTTCAAAATGCCACAAATACCCCGTCTGGGATTCACATATTTCGTATGATTTTATTCCTACATGAGCTGCCTTGTTTGATGATGATAATGATTGCGATACCGCAATGCCACATCCATTCGTATCTAGATCCGTGAAAATGGTCGGCCATGTTGGCAAAATACATGCATGTACCGATATTGTTTACATTTTGAAGAAATTTTAATACTTACCTACTTCTTTTGATAAATTAGTAAATGTATCACTTGAATATCATTAAATTATAAATTGTTTATCGGTTTAATTGGTATTTTAGTATGAACAATAAGATTTTATGTCAAACGATTTTAAAAGATTTTCAATAAGATTTTATGTAAATAGTAAAGCTTTCGCCCTTGATGACGCATCCATTCCCGAGGCTGATAATGCCGGCATGTTGAGTCACTCAGCTGTTACTTGCCGTTCGCATATTATTCTTATCGTTCGTTGAGCACAACAGAAGTACATGTAGGTATTTGTTTTGTAAAGCTCAATCCACACGTCCCCGCAGATTGTATGTTTTATTGCGTATTGTACCATTTCTTCCTTCATAGTACATAGGCTGTTTTCAGACTTCTGTTGGTAGATATGTAGTTCGTTGTAGTTTGCACATAAGTTTTTAATACCTATATTCTGTAGTTAGTGTTTTGGTGTTAGACTGTAAGCTAACTGCTGTATTTTTTATAAATAAATAAATAAGGGTATTCATGTATGGTGTGCAGTTTTGTAGCTCGTTTTCGGACATCGGTTTGTAGGCGTCCTTTTGTAGATTTATGGAAACGTAGTCACAATAGTCACCATAGTTTTGTGTATAAGTTGAGGGTCTTCGATAAGGTTGTAAATCTCGTAGGCATCCCGAGTTATCAAAGGAATTTTGAAATAATATAAAGTACCTACCTACTTCAGAGTCAGCCTTGCCTTTGATATAGTTTCCGAAGATCCACTTGAATATTTTCCTTGAACCATGGCCAACTATCGAATGTGTCCTTCGATAGTTGACCAGATATTATGTTAAGCTCTTCCGTAAGATGCTGTGGACTCAATATATGGATGTTGAATTTTCCGTTGTGAATTTCGGTAACAGTTTCCAAAAGTATCTCTTGAAGACCTTTCAAATTCATCAAAATGTTGTACGCGACAATCGACATCATAGTAAAGTCATTGTTTATTTTGACGTCTCTCATTTCAATAGCTAGTGTGTTCACGGCCTTATTCAGTGTTATCAATTGTGTTGGTTATACATTTTATATTGTTGGTCGATAGAGTTCTCTATTCTCTTCATTTCGTTATTCTCGGCTTCTAGAATGGAAGTTTGATTTTTCCACAATGAAGCGAAGTGTTGTTCGTTAGATCGGATGCTGTCTTTTTCGTATTTTTCGGCAAAGTGTTCATCCAGCACTCCGAACAAGTTGTTGGTGAGGTAGGTACGTACTAGCGTTGCCAGACGTCCCGTATTTCCCGGGACGTCCCGTATTTCAGGTATAATTTTAAACGTCCCGCCGGGACAGACTCTGTCCCGTATTTCAGCATTATTTTTACATTATGAACATTTTCAAAAAGCTGCAGAGCTTTTAAGGATCGATCAATTAAATATGGAGGACATGTTATACGAAGAATTTCAAATTATTAAAAAAAAGCCTGGAAATTGCAACGTCTCTTGATGACAAAAGTGCTATTGAAAAATGAAAAAAAATGGAAAAAAAGAATGAAAGGATTTTCCAGAAGTGAAATTCCTAACATTTTTCTAATAATATCGTTTGTCTTCAGCATACCTAGTTCCAACTGTTTTGTAGAGAGGATTTTTTCGCAGATGGCATTAAAAAGGACTGATGTGCGCAACAAATGTACTCCGGATTTGATAAAAAGCGAATTAATGACCGTTTTCAACTATGATTATAGGTGCATTTAATTTTATAAATATGTAAAATCAAACAAAGACATGTTAAAGCTTGCACAATCTTTAAAATATACCTAACTATTAACGAGCAATAAAAACAACGTAAAATAGATTTGTTTTTCATTTGTCCCGGGGAAAAAATTAAAATCCCTTGTTTTTTTGCCATAATCAGCATGTGTTCCTTACAGGATCAAAAAAAATCTGGCAACCCTAGTAGGTACCCATCGCCGTTGATGAGCCCCCACCGAACTAAGTTGTTCATTCGTTTTCGGTCCAAAAGCATCCCGCTGTAATGCATCAGTTCCGCATAGCCGTTTTGTAACTGGAGTACCTAGTATTAAGTTACATTGATTATGTGTTTCGATGTTAGTACATGTTTGTCGCAGTGTAGAAATGTAGCTTTTGAAAGCTTCTATTCCTTGCCAATAAGGTTGCATATCCTAGTATACGATTAATTTCCATTCATCACGTACTATAGTCTATCCATCCAGAATGTAGAATGTTTGTAAACAGAGCCACTGACAGTTCAATCAGCTGATGTAGGGGTGAAAAACAATTTTTTATTTAGGTCACATCTTGAGATTTGATGGGGGTGCCTTACTGGGCTGGTGATATTTGATGTAAATAATTAAATGGCATAATCAAAGCATCCCTGTGAAATCAGCCTACTTTTATCATTACATATCCTTATAGAATGGAATAAAAGCTAAAGGATTATGAAATAGGACTAAAAATCAATAGACTTTTTGTGCTCTCAAACGATTTTTCACCTGTGCCAACTCAATTAAATGTAAATAAGTGCCTGTTTAAAGTATTTTCCTTGAAGCACTAAACATTATTGATGAAATTGGAAGAACTCATAACTTTTGGACTGATTGTCGCTAAGCAAATATGCAGCGTGAAATTAAACGTTAAATAATCCGGCTTTTAAAATAATACTCTTTGTCAGAAATATGTATGGTCATAGTGCTATCCTTGATTCGAAATCGTAGTTAAAAAGTAGCCAACTGTTTGCAACACGGGACGTCAAAACTGAGATTCGTTAGGGATGGCACTGTTACAAAGACAAAAAATCTCTAGTGATTTTAATCTTTGTTTTTGACCACATAATGTCGATTTGTAAATTGAAATAATTAGATTCTGCATAGAATTGACGTCAGGATTATAAAAAGTAATAAATCTAATAGAATGTATATGTGAAATCATTAGAATTCTATTAGGCCTTCATCATTTCGTGATGAAAACCCTAAAAATCAGCTGATTTCTTATGTTTACAAACATTCTACATTCTGGATGGATAGACTATAGGTGCATATCAGTGACCTTATCAAAGTACATAGTTTGGTTGTTGTTTATGTTAGCTAGGCTGTAGTCACACCGAACGGGATTTAGTATCGCAAAAATGCATAAAACCACCCAAATTAAATTGCATGAAGTTTTGTTTCTCCTTCGAGTTCGTTTGCTTTGTGGTTGTTCTAGCTGTGTTTGAATAGGTTTCTAGAAATTGCTTGGTATATTTCTTATCAGGTTTGTAGATTGCACCCAGGTGAAAATTGTAGCGTTGTATGAATATCCATAGATAGTTGATTCCATCTATTATTGTGTTCTGTGTTAGGTCGTAAGAAAGGCTTTTGTGTATGTATATAGAAACGCTTTCTCCCTCTCGTCTTTTCGTATATTGTAGGCATGTGAATATTCTGGTAAAGTAAACAACTGGGCTTCTTCGTCCGATCTAAGCCAAGTTTCTGTTATTACTATGAGGTGGGTGATACAGTTCATTGCCTTTATAATACATTGTAATTTATCGAATTTTCCTTTGGTGCGAATACTGCGCATATTGGTGTAAAATATCTTGAGTGAAGACGGGTCGTAAAATATGCTGTCGTAGGTAGATTTAATGTAGTGGTAGGTATTTGTAGTATCATTAGTTCCTGGTGTAGATTTTATTAGTTTTTTGAAGGGATTTTTACTACCTTTGGAATCCCCTTAACGTATTTTATCCCGATGTCTATTCCCCGTTCGTTTCACGGGTCTTTAGTTCCTCTTGGATCGCATGAAGATAGGATCTGCGCCGGAGTTTGGTCTACGTAGACGCGAATATTAGTATTTTCGGGAAGTTTGGACTTATTTCGTAGAGTAGTTTTTACTTCCTCAGCTGATTGGAAGGACACTTTTATTAAGCGGGTTTTATTAGAGTTGTATTTTCCGAGTCTTGAATATCTTAGTGGTGTAGTGTAGGGTAGTCCTTGTTGTCATGGATCTTTTCAAGTACTTTCAAGACTTGACCTTGATCATGCTGTTGTCGTATCTTTAGGTTCTTCTCATTAGATTCAGGAATACCCACGACGATAAGATTGTTCATGCGGCGGTGGCGCTCCTCGAGTTCCCGAAACATGTTTTCATGTGATGTGTAAGGGGTGCTCCACTCCATCGATGTCGAGGGCTCGCTTTGTTGGCAAGTAGTTTTTATTGATTGAATATCACTCTCTAGGTTTTTTATTTTATCGCGAATATCAATACCTATTTTCCGTCTTGATATTGGATACCTCTTAGTTTATATTCTCGTATCTTAGATTTAAATTATCGGTAGTATCCCGCATCCTTTATATGTCATCTAATAACTGTGAGATTTTTTTGTAACTCGGCGAAGTCTTCTTTTTGTTGGGCCGCAAATCTTTTAAAAAAATGTCATCATTTCTTCGCGAAATGTGGCTAGTTCTTCTGTAATGATTCCTACATATGGGTCCGGCTGCTGTAAAATCACTGTAAATCTGAGATTCCTGGTGAGCGGAGGTCGGGCTCAGATATAACAGCGTGAAGACTCTTTATTCTTCGGGGTAGGATGTTGTTACATTATATTGATGTCTTCGAGGTGGGGTTCCGATGAAACAGCAGCGGGTAGGTTTTTGTTCTTTGCTAAGTGTTTCGTAAACATTTTTTGTACAATGCGCTAGTAACACGAGAGGGGAGATAGTGTCTCGTTTTCGCACCGCTGCTGGTTGCGTTTGCGCTGTGGCTACTATGAGTTTCTCTGTGGCGGCTTCTCGGAACTATGAAGACGTAAATCCAGTAGTGGTGCACAAACGAACTTCACTTATATTTCAATACATTTTGAATTGTTTTTGGATTAGTCCGTATTTTTTATTTTTTGGCGAGTAATTAGTTGCAACGAATAAACGCGTGTACTAGTCGGGGGACTACACGGAACTTCCTTAGGTTTTTACGGAAAATCGAATCTTTTTTAATATATTTTATGGAGCTAGGTAGGTATTTTATTATAAATATTATCTAATCGCGAGTAAGGACCTTTGCTAAATTGTGTAAGGGTAGTCGTAGGTAAAATTAGTTTGTCTTTATTTCGTCTATTGTACCTAGTTACTGAAATATTCGGATTTAGATTTAAAGAAATGTCGATATTAACTACAACTAACTAAAACTCTTTTTAACTTTACTTCGAACAATCTAAACTCATAGCATTGTAGGTGGCGAAGTGGCGAACTACGCACCCTACAACTTTGTTGATTTTTTCTCTTGTGAACTCTATCGTGACTATAACAGTGAGTGCGGTGAGTTTTATAAGGACACTAACTACAACTGGGTGAGTGAGTATTTACTAGGTACCTATGTATTGCCTATAAGTAGCGGATCGGTTCGACTGGCCTCCCACACAAGCGGGTCTCACCGGTTGGATTGAGAAGTCGCACATACTGAAAGATTAGTACCTACCACACCACATCCACAACTACCTACTTTACACTAGGTATAACTACAACGTAACACTATGGATATCCAGAATATTCTAACAAACCAAACTATACTGCAAGAGGAGATACAAAGACTCCTAGGCAACTACAAGAAAGATGGAGCGAAAAACTCAACTTTATGTGAAGAAACGACTTGAAGTTCTAGATTCCTACTGGAAGAAATTTCAAAATAACCATATACCCACAACTTTGCCAATGTAAAGATCGCAACTAAGTATGCGTAGGTGTAGGGAGGTACTTCACGGAGAACCACTTCTAACTAACAAGGCAGATTTACGCTGTAGCTCTAGCGTTGATCGCACAGTATGCGGTCTCTCCACAGCCGAATGAAAGAGTCCTACAATCCAGGTATCTGAAACTCAACAGCCTTCGGGAGAACTATCTACATCGCACCAACGAGCAGGTGACGTTGCCCCTGCCTACCAAACAAAATCCCAAGGTAACCCTAGCTAGTCTGAAGACCTACTGCGAAAACAGAAAAGTAACTTTAGGGCTTTTGCTAGTACACTATCTACAATCAACATCGAACAAATAAACGAGAACTGGGAGTTCGAGGACGCCCTCAAAGCTCTCGAATCTAGGTGGAGAACCGTCGACTCCCTGCACTAGGAGATCCACTGTGAAAACGCGCTCGACCAAGATTACGAATCGATCTTCGAGACCTACGAAGAACAATACCACTCCATGAAGAAAAAATAAATAAATAAATAAATTTATTTTTTTATTTATTTTTATTTATATTTTATGAAGAAAGCCTAAATAGCTAAATAGCACTAAAATGTGGTCTGTTTCTCAAATTGAAAAATCGAATCCTGAAATGGAACTACATCCCTAATTTCTCTGGATCCTACCAACACTGGACATCTTTCAAGGACTTGTTTCAAGAGGTAATCAATAACAACAGAATATTTGACGACCGATGTGGCGCGTTGGGCGAAGGTCCGCCTGCGACGCAGGAGGTTGCGGGTTCGATTCCCGCCTCGGAACAAATGTGTGTACGATCTGCAGATATTTGTTTCGGGTGTTCTGGTCGTTTTCTATGTATAATAAAAAATATCTATCTATGTAATGTATTGTATTATGTATATCAGTTATCTAGTACCCATAACACAAGCTCTGCTTACCATGGGGCTAGATAATGCTGTGTGAATTGTCCAGCATTATTTATTTATTTATTTAATACTATCAGGTGCACAAAAGATGCAGTACCTAAAATCTAAGGTAAAGGGTGAAGCAGAAAAACTAATACAATACCTAACAATTAGTACCGACAACTACTCGATATGCTGGGACATACTCAACAACAGGTACAACAACAAGAAACAAATTTCTATTTCGCACCTTAACACTACCTATACTAAACCTACAAACACTACAAAATCAAACTGGTAGGTACTTCCATCAAAAAACTACATGATACGGCGAACGAATGCATAAACGCGATCGAAAAGGTCAGCGTCGATATCTCAACATGGGACGCTATCCTGGTACCTGGTACCTTCTCTCGCTGAAACTCGATGCCGACCCGACACCTACAGTGATTACATGGAATCGGTGTAGGAACCGCAAGAACTACCCAACTTGTCCGAATTCATGAGTGACGCAAACCTGGCATCTTATATTCTTGAGTAAAACGTTGGTTTAGGCACAAATAAATCGTAAACATAACAGACGCCATTACATAAACATGTTGATATTATTATTATTAGAAAAAATATTTTCCCCATAGGTACCTACTTATTTGTTTAATCTATTTCTACTTTACACTTGTAGGACTTTTATTTGCCAGATATAATTAGGGTTACCTCCTAACTTACCTAGATTTTTAAGTTAAATATGCACACCTATGTTCTATTAAGCTTGGTATAAATAATCAAACACTTCTGTTTTATTTTCACAGGCAAGGGAATAGATTATTGCAGACTGTCCGGATGTTGATGTGTCGGAGCATTAAATATAAAAACTTAATTGGTTTCATTTGACGATGAACCCTAGTTTTATTAATGTCTTTAAATTCGTTTTTAGATTTCCTTTTGATCCGACATCAGTTCAGTTCTTTATTAAAAAGAATATTCTTATATGTCAAAGAAAATAATACATAGGGTAACAAAGATAAATACATAATGAAATAACACGAAAAATAAAATAGACTGTTGCTTCCCGATGGGTTAAAAAACTTATACTGAATCGTAAAGAAAAATTTTGGAAGCCAACTAAATACACTAAGATATTATTATGTTCTATATATTTTGAAGAAAAAGACTAGTATAATTATCATGAAAGGTGATTTGTGCAAATTACGAGAGGGTGCTATCCCAACAAAGGTATGAAAATGTTTCGGCCATAATATTTATTTCTATCTATTTAACTTGTTCGCTAACTGAACATTACCCTGTATGTAAACACCCATAGAGTATGTTATATTAACAGGACATTTTCTGTTAATGAAATATCATCTAACATAAAAGTGATAAATATCATTTACTCCGTACAAAATGTTACAATTTCCCTACCTTATGGGGAAAATGTTAATAGCTTGCAACATTATTTGTGCACTTGGGTGCGTGTCGGCTAATGTAATAAATAACGTGCTGCTTACGCACACATTGGTTGATTTTTAGCTTCAACTTAGAGCGGAATGTTTTGTGAAATTATCACTCTACGTCTTATTACTCTGAGACTCTAGATATATAACAATTGTTTGTACGACCAAAAAGACAAACAATGCAAGTCCGAAAAACGCTGCCTGCAGTGTAATTCAAATCATCATACCTTGCTATATGACGCTTCGCAGAAAACACATACAACATCGACTACGTATAATAGACGCCTAATACCTATTTATTCACTGTGCAAACAAATCTGTAAACCAACTAAGGTGAGCGGGCGCGGGGAAGTGAGTGCTCGCTCATTGGTCCGTTCAAGGTTACGACAAATCATGACCATTATTAGTGACGGGGTAAGTTCTATAAAAACAATCGATACTTGCAACAAGGTAATATTTACTTTGACGATTTGACGACCGATTTGGCGCAGCGGGCGAGGGCTGCCTGCGACGCAGGAGGTTGTGGGTTCGATTCCCGCCTGGGGTTAAATATTTCTACGATCTGCAAGTACCTATTTGTTTCGGGTGTTTTGGGTATTTTCTATGTATGTATAATAAAAAATATCTATCTATGTACCTAATGTGTTGTATTGTATTAAGTTGATCAGTCATCTAGTAACTATAAAACAAACAGCAAGCATACGGCTCTATGTAGGAGCCCGTTAATACATACGTTTCATTTATACGATTCTGGCATAGCGTAAGTGTGTGCAGTCAGCTGAGTGCTACGCAATCGCCCGCCCGGCCGAGTGACGTGCTACATACTGCATAGCGTTTAGGACCGCGTAGCAGAAAGACCTACCTAGGTTAGTGTTTCAACAAAGGTTCTAAGATCTTTAGGTACATGTTTATATATCGAATCCAAAATTCCTTCATACTTATCCAGGCCTAAGACTGGCTTCATTAAAAATAAAAAAGTAAATAAAATAACATCGCGCGCAGCGAACATTGCAACTGTCGTGCGTATCGTGAACTAGGTCAAGGGCAAGTGCCCGCCCACTCTCGTCTCACCCCGCAACCCCTTTCTCTGTACAGCTGACCGACACACAAACGCGCGCCCGCCTACAAAGAGCATAGAAGATTAGAACTGGAAATTATAATTTTTTTTTAAGGAAAAAAAATCATTGAATTAGATAAAGTCATAGAACAAAAGTTGTTAGTCTGGTACCCAAATGTACCCAAGTCACCTTTAAGAGGTTATTGATTAGTTACCTATAACCCTGTAGAGTATAAAAAAAAGTATCAATGGTAATCTAGCTTTATACTATAGTAGAATAGAATAATATAATATGAAAAATATAAATAAATATTAGGGTTAACATTTAGGTACCTTACATTTTAGATAATACCGTGTAGCAATGTAACGTTAAATATTATTTTAATCGACTTTTACATAATTCATCATAATCTTTCCTACGGCCATCGACATCTTAATGTTGATGGCACTATTTGCCCCCGCCTTCTCAGAGAAGAAAGGAAAGCAAATACAGAATTGGTTATGAAAGAAAGAGATGCACAGTTGACCTCGACAGTTGACCTCAACCGGCCAAATTAAGTTGAGCTCCGTCAGGAGTCATTGAGTAAGCCAGCGCAGAGATTGTCACGGGTCACTGGTCTGGTCGTTACTGATCGAACGTTAGTGGGCGTAGATTTTTATAAGATCTCTTTTCCTTATGTGATGTCTAAAATCGTTTGCCCTGTATTAGGTGTCCAGGGTACGTAGTCAATGACATACAACGACAGTCGAAAACAACTGTCCTTACGTCCTTAGAGACACGTCACAGCGTAAAACCGCTGACCCGCAGGAACATGTAGGTATCTCTGTATGGTATGTAAACCGTACAGTCACTCGTATTATTTCGTGTGGTTTGCTTTGTGCGTATCTCCGAGACAAAACAAATTACCTATTTCTGAATAAATTATCACAATCCTTACCTTACCTTACACTGTTCACAAATATTATTTATAATTTTTAACTATTATTTCGTTACTTATTCTCACATAAGTAATCACATTTAGTAGATATTTATCGTAAGAACAAAGTTTTTTTTTTATTACTAGCTATTAAGCACTTGCGGAACAATATTAATCAAAAATCTTGCATAATGTAACGAGAATAGATAACATTTGATTGAAAAAAGAACACTGCTTACGAGATTTGAACCCTGTCATGTCACTGATATCTTGCATTTATTTGCCTGTACATATCTGCCGCAGAGCCAAATTGCTACTTGTGAGTTTGTTCGAAATTTAAAGTCACGTTACCAAATGAAAAAGAAAGAAAATTATATTTTATTGACGAATTGCAATTTAAAGATACAAAACATACAATTTATGTTGGAAACGTCTAAACATATTAAAGAAAATGGAAAATTATAAATTACGTGTCGTTTTTATCTCCCAATCAGTCGGCAGGATTCGAACCCACATACATAGAGATAGGGGGGTACTTATATGTAACGCTTACTATACTTACCTACTATTATATTTTTATTTAGTCTGGTACTTAAAGTTATAGTCTATTGCGCTCATTAGGCCTATGTCCAGCAGTGGACTACTATAGGTTGATGATGATGATGACAGTTATTTCTTTTGTTTTGAAGTATTTTTTTATGTTTTCTAACAAACATGGCCGCTTCTTACTTATGTAGGTATAGATGCACGATAAGCTAAGTGAATAAAGTGTCTTGCCGAATTTTTGCGGAGGAATATTTACAAGGATATGTATCAAGAGACAAGACGTAATTTTACTCGTCCCGTCCCTGGATACGTATTTATTTATTTTGCGTTATAAAAGTTGTTCGATGCCCGTACTGTCACTCCACACCACAGTATAACACCGTGGTTGAAAGCTGAAGTACCTGCGGATGCCAAGGATCTATTAGATTGCCATGAAAATAAATCTAAAAGCCACAGATATTTTTTCCGGGTGTTCTGGTTGTTTTCTATGTATAATGAAAAATATCGATCTATGTAATGTATTGTTGTATTATGTATATCAGTTATCTAGTACCCATAACACAAGCTTAGCTTACCATTGGGCTAGATAATGCTGTGTAAGTTGTCCAGCATTATTTATTTATTTATTTGTTTATGTATACATAAATCGGCTTATTGGCAGATTTTGATTTTCACAAAGCATAATTTAAAAATTATGTATATCACACAATTTACGGAATACATAAGTAAGTAAAAATACTAATCAGAATACATATAGATATTCTGTAATGTGATAAATCATCAAAGCAAAACATGCGCAACATGAGAACGCGTCCCAATCAATAAATTACCTATTTAATTCTGGACTCGGATCGTAATTTACTTCCAACTCATATTTTTCAACCTGTA
Source organism: Eupithecia abbreviata (assembly GCA_943735965.1). Lineage (NCBI taxonomy): Eukaryota > Metazoa > Arthropoda > Insecta > Lepidoptera > Geometridae > Eupithecia > Eupithecia abbreviata. Next base: position 3,199,756 of record OX030995.1, read on the forward strand.
AAGGTTCCAAACGCTTTCAAATTGTTTTATTACCTTTCATAAACTGAGAACATGTAGCGCCACCTGTTACATTTTTGCCACAACCACTGCATTTATTTATCACCATTCTGTGTCAATGTGTGTCAAGAACTCAAGATAAGTCACTCTTCAATTTATGTAGCGATTGAGCAAAGTGCTTTCAGTTTTATGAAGTTGAAAATAGATGGCGTTACTTGGTTACTATGATGATAGTAACGATTATACAGAGAAAATAGAATTATTAAGAAATAAGAATTAACAGGCAAAGTTTTATGGCTATGTACCTACTTTTCTTTCTTACTTTTGTTACATTACTTGTGTTGTTATAAAATTGATGTGTGACCTACCTCTGCGAAACTCAAAACTTAATATACCTACCTAGGAACAATACGATCTACATAAATCTGAACTTCTAGTGAGGTACGACAACCTTCCCACTCATTTACTCAAAAAATACTAAATAAAATACTTGTCATTGTATTAATGGGAAGGTAGGTGAAATAATTATTAATTAATCACCTAACTGCCAAACTAAGTTCGACAGGTGTGTTTCTGATTGTTTATTTATTTAATCTGTGGTTTTTGTTAGATTACAGAACGGGACAGTAACATTTTTAATCTGTATATGCATCTAACGAAGCATAGGCTTCCAACCAATCACAAGCACTGGTCAAAGTTGCCAAGTCTGTGATTTCCAGGCTGAACATGACTGACACGTAACAAGAACTTTCAGCCGTGGAAAGTCTGTACATGGATCTCAGTACAGTTTGGACACACTTTCCAAGGTTGAACAAAACTGGGTCGAAAGCTACAGGTTGTAAGTTAATATTACGGGTCAGTTATGAACGGCCCGGTAACCACAGCCATTTGTAAGCAAATTACCAGGCTGCGCAGTACAGCCTGCTGAATCCGTGGTCGTATTTTCCAAGTCTGTACATGCCATGGCCGGCAGTTATATGGACTCCATTTTTCTCTGGTTGACACACGGTTGACATGACAATGACATTACTGAGTGACAAAATTGTTAGATCAGCTGTGTGTGTGTGTTTACTGTTTTGTAGGGGACTCCACGCTGCGCCGCCGCGGCGCGCACCGAAAGAGAATACAATAACTTTAAATACGTACGACCGCGCGCCGATTGATTTTCAGTAGATAATTATTGGATATTCATTCCACTGGTGGTGGCGTTTCCATTGTAATCTATATTTTCTCCAAATTTCCATTGATTATCAGCATCATATATCCATATCATATCATGCACTATGGCGGAATATGATCCAGATAAAGTCACACAGAAGATTTGTGAACTGTAAGTAAACAATCACCACTTATCCTCATCTCATTTGACCAATCTCACTAACTATTTATTATTGTAACCTCCTTTCAGCTGCTTCGAAAACACTGGCAAGTACTGCTGTCCACGCTGTAACATTCTCTTCTGCTCCCTCGAGTGCTACAAGTTGGAAAAACACGCAGAATGTTCAGAAAGTTTTTACCGAGACTCGGTTCACAGGGAACTTTCTTCTTTCCAAGCGGACAACGACGGGTCCAGGCGGAAAATGATCGACATTCTCAAGAAACTACATGTAGCTGAAGGCGCCGGCGGAGATTTCGGCGGGCTGGATGACGGTACAGAGGATGCTAATGATGATTCCGACGACGAAGAAGTGATAGCCCTTTACGAAAGGATCAAAGGCTTGGATCTGGAAGATGCAGATGCGCTTTGGGACTCTCTGACAACAGATGAACGGAATGAGTTTGAAGCTATGATCAACCACGGGGAAATTGGGCATTTAATGCCTGACTGGGAACCATGGTGGATGTTTAAAATCGAGAAAATGCCAGTAAAAAATAGAAATAAGGAGTTGGAGGAATATAAAAAGTTGCGTCGATGCCCTGAGCACAAGGAGGTTCCTGAAATTAGTGCACTGACTGTAAGTTTATATTATCAGAATCACTACATAGTACATAGTAGAAAACATAGTCGTTCCTGCTGTCTGTCTATCTGAACCTATGTATGGTTAGATCTTTAAAAAAATGCAATGGATTTTTATGTGGTTTTTTAACATATACATATATAGAATAGAATATAGATAGAGTAATTCAAAAGGAAGGTTTATAAACCATTTGACACATAGATTTCCACGCGGGTTGTATAAAAACCATACTTAACTCTTCAAATATTAATCTATAAATAAAATTACCCTGCAAATTGTATCTCCTTTTCCAGACAGTGGAACCTTCAAAAGCAATCCGATACAACATCACCAATGTTATTGCCTCCTACGCATTTACTCTGAGGTACTTCTATGGAGAAGTGGACCCTGCAGAATGGGCCATTTACTTCCTCAACATTTGTGATAATTTGAACAAAAATACTAACTTCGAAGAGCCTGCTTTGGCCGTGGAATCTGTTGTACAGAACTGCCTCCAGGTGGGTATTTATCATGATGAAGGCAACAATTGTAAACCTTAAAAAGGTTGACCTAATCTGAATTCTAATTTCAACATTGTCTGTTCCAGAGTCAACTGGTCCATACTGACAAGAAGAGCTTAGATGTGATGAGATACGACACATTCCTGATCCTACAAGGGCCTTGCGATGACAACCCAAAGTACTTCTGCAAATCTGCACTATCCCATGTCCACCGAATACTGTCCCGTGCGAGAGCTACCGTGAAAAGCCAACCAGACATTGAAAAACCTAAACCGGAGAACACTAAAGATTCAAAGACATTTTCAAAAAAGTTTCCGGAACACGAAGTAAAAAATATGGTGAAGTTAGATTTCGACAAAGTCAAGAAGTGCTTGAAGAAAGTGAAGTACTATTTGTCTTATCTGGAGAGTTATACTATGGAGTATGAGTTGGATGAGGAATAATTGGAGTCACTTTTGGGTTTCAGTACTCATGACATATACCAGAATCTTACTTCACCCATTCATTATTCTATATAATAGCAAAAGACAAACAAAGATGTTTGAGTAACTTACTTACCTAGTCATCAAGAATATCTTTGAGTAACCATGTAGCACGCAGCATATCAATATTACAGCTTTATACTTCTAATACATATAATCAATAAACGATAAATAAATAAATAAAATAAATCATCATAGCTATAATAATCACTCCTTAGCAACTACTTACTATACTCCGATGCAAAAACTTGTATATTATTTGTATACAAAACCCAAGGAATATTGGTGGAAAAAATTTAATAATACTGGTATCATCCAAGTAATATATTATCTGTGTCCAAGCAAAGTACACAAGCTTGAAACAATTTTTGGTTTTATAAGGTTTCATTTGAATTTAAACTTAAACACGCTCCACATGCGAGGTTCTGTTGTTTATGTTTGTGTTTTAGTTTCTAGTGATGACCTTTCTGTTACCTAGTTATTTCTGTTATTCTAAAGTTTTTGTGAAGTATTAATTCATAAATGTCTTAGTTGACATAAAATCTTTGGATTGGAAATCTTGGATTCTAAAGTATAGTAACTAAATTGGAGTATAGGTGGTACATATATAGCTGGGAATCGAATATAATATTTATATATAGAATTAGTAACTTTATACTTCATTGTATACAAATGGACAATCTTTGCCGCCCACCTGACGGGAGTTTCCTCGTCCCGTCCCGCGTCCCCGCGAGGTCCTATCGCGGAGCGAACGGCAAGCGAAGCCTCGCGTTTTATGACATCCGTGTTTGGAGTATTTATTCTAGGTACTAGTGTAGTATTATATCTGTGTACTGGATCTATTTTTACCTTTTAAAATAAAGGATCTATAAATGTCATGTCTTTGTTATTTCGCATCTTATTGCCACATCAATGTGACCTCTTTATTTCATTGCGCTTTCTTTATTTGCATTCTTTATTATTACGTTGCGCTACGGTCTGACCAAAGATTTTGGGTTCTTTGTGTCTGGATGGAGAAATAGATAAATAATGCCGGACAATTCACACAGCATTATCTAGGTAAGCAGAGCTTGTTGGGTACTAGATAACTGATATACTTCGTTTTTTTTTATTACACATAGAAAACGACCAGAACATCCTGAACGAATATCCGCAGATCGTACATTCATTTTCCCGAGGCGAACACGCAACCTCCTGCATCACAGGCGGACCTTCGCCCACCGCGCCACAGAGGTCGTAGACAGGATAGGAAGTACCTAACTCCTAAATTTATGAAGCTTTGGTATCTTTATGCGTCCCTAAGTGGTCCCTACGCACGCACTAATGTTTCACCACGGGGCGGTTGGTATATTCTAGCCGGATAAAGATAATTTATTTGCATACACATATTGTTTACACATATTACGACGACAGATGTGGCGCGGTGGGCGAAGGTCCGCCTGCGACGCAGGAGGTTGCGGGTTCGATTCCCGCCTCGGAACAAATGTGTGTACGATCTGCAGATATTTGTTTCGGGTGTTCTGGTCGTTTTCTATGTATAATAAAAAATATCTATCTATTTAATGTATTGTATTATGTATATCAGTTATCTAGTACCCATAACACAAGCTCTGCTTACCATGGGGCTAGATAATGTGTGAATTGTCCAGCATTATTTATTTTATTATTATTTATTGTATTATTAAGATGCATAATAATAAAAGATAAATAATGCTGGACAATTGCACACAGCATCATCTAGCCCAATAATAAAAAAGATAACTTTTACCACATAATTTATTTGATCCAACAAGAATAATACACAGGAATGTCCAAATACCATATAACATCAATAATAATTCTCTATTTACAATAGAAATACACATTCAACACAACATCTAAATTGTTAATTGTTTTAATAAGTATCTAGCGCTTTTTACTGTTTATTTCTACTGACAAAATAAAATTATGACCCGTTATGTTAAGCATTTCTGTCTGGATTAATTAAAATAAAAGTATACCTGGATTTAATATCTGTATGAAAACTATGGTGAGGCAAGAATAAACATATAGTTGAATACAGGTCACAAAACGGTATCAAGAATAGGAAATTAGCCTATACACCGATTTAAAAACCTAAATATTTTTTGGAAAACACAAGGAGCATTGGAGTGGAAAATATTTGACGAAATTGGTATCATCGACAAAGTACAGAAACTCGGCACAATTTTTTGTTTTTGAAGCATTTTCAGCCATTCATCATATTTAATTGTTCTCACGTTCGTTTTCGAATTATAATAATGCTGGACAATAAATTAATAATCATTTAAATTGAATTTTTTTTTTTGCTGAAGATAAGATTATACGTTTTGAAGTTTGTGTTTTAGTGTTAACATTGCTACCTTGATATTTTCTGTTACGGTAAAATTTTCATAAATAAATGTCTTTGTTGACGTAAAATATCTTGGTTTCTAAATCGGAGTATAATATTCTCTAAGTACCTACGTCACGGAACTTGCCTACAATAACATATAATAAATATTTTACTATTTAACATTCAAAGGATTGAGGCTAGAATCACATGGGTACACGCTACACGCGATAAAATACTTTTTAGTAGGTATATATAGTTATACAGTATAGTATATTCGTAAACGGTCCCTTTACATAAGGTATCCTTTCGAAAAGTTCTAAGAAGAATAATAAATAAGGTAACATAATTATGTACTTCACCACAATAACAGCCTCCACCATCTTCCATTAAACAATTCACCCCACATTCAAATAAAATAACATAGATCTAATAACATGACCTATAGACTCATATGTTATCATAAAATGTATATTATATACGAACATTTTTGTAAGACCTTATTGTGAGTGGAAAATAAATGTATTTATTATTATTATTATACTTATGAAGTTATTTATTGTGTCTACGTAATACATGTTTCTAAGGACAATACTCTAGAGAACCTGGAACAAATATTTATTTATTTAAAATCTTTATTGCACTACAAAGGGTACGAAGAGAGGGCTTAATGCCGAGGCATTTTCTACCTGCCGACCAGAAAACCCATGTATATAAAAGGAAATATATGCAGATCGTACAAAAAGAAATTGTCCCAAGGCGGTAATCGAATCCGCAACCTTCTTCGCAGGCGGACCTTCGCATGCGCCACATCGGTCGTCCCTCATACGAGTAAACGACCGCGTAAAAAAATGTGAAGAGATCTTTAATTATAGTTTGACCGAAACCGCTGTACCGCGCCTGAGGTATGCGAGCGGCGAGACGGGGGGGAAGTATCGGCCGCTCCGATCCATCAGTCTGCCGTCAACGCTCACGGAGGTAGGTAGCTTTTCTACCGGACGTTCTATGTCAGACGCACATGAGATAAATATCCAAAGATGGATCGAGCGCTATCTCGTGATGTCAACCCCGTCTTTTTTTTTTAAATTTTTTGACTTTGTAAGATATGATAAAGAATAGATGGATGGATAGATGTTTGTTACTCTTTCACGTAAAAACTACTGAACGGATCTTGATGAAACTTGGAACATACATAGTATGTGTACTGGAATTACATATAGGCTACTTTTTATCGTGGTACCACGCGAGCGAAGCCGCGGGCGAAAGCTAGTTAAAAATCGTTTTATAAAATAAACATATCGTTTACGATATCGTAAGATATATCCGACAATATCGATCTCATGTGTACTCTTGCTCTTTTTTCCTCAGCCCCCACCTCGCCGCACTTTCTTAAGGAGTGGTATAGCGGTTGCGGTCAAACTATAGCACAAGGCCTAATAAAGTTTGTAGGTCATGCTATACAGTAGATCTTTGAAAAGGTTAGTACAAAATACCAAATAGGTAACAACATTAGGTAACAAGTCACTAAGTACCGAATACGAGTATAGTTTAAATGTTAAGTAAAAGTTCTAAAACTTTAGTATTTAATGACGAATGGAATACAAAATTATGTTTGAACAGCCCGCGACTTCGCTCGTGTTAATGAAGACATTATTTTATGAAAACAATAATTTTGTTACACATTCAACGCGAAAAGAATCATAGTAAGAAAAAGGAACGCCTTTGCCCAGCAGTGGGACAAAAATGACCAATAAATAAATAAACGCGAAAACTACTGAACAGCGCCTTGAATTCGGTTGCACAATAATATCGAGACCTCATCGTACGTCTAATTTTCTATGCAAAATGAGAACAGCGCCTCTATCGTTTGGACATGGAACTACGCAAATCCCACACAAAAATGAAACGCCACGATGATGTCTCGATGCTGTCGTTAAACCAGTTCTGTTCTGATATTATCGAGACAGGGGCCCAATTCTGCTAACCAATCGCTTCACTGAGACAATGATATCGTCGCAGAATCGCCACATCATTCTATCATTAGACTGTCAAAAGGGACGACACTTTTGATGTGCGTCCCGCCATCTGTAGTTTTTTTTTTTTTATCCAAGGTTATCACCAAACCGTGTCTATGGTGACGATTATATTCTGCAACGATAGGTGTCATTGTCATAGCGAAGCGATAAGCTTAGAATAAGGCACCAGGGCTTAAATTAACAATTCGAGCCCTGTCTTAAGCGCTTTCATCCGCTGTGAGAATTCGCCTTAGAAAATTGACTAAACACTTTTCACCGATGTTTCACGTGAACAAAGCCACGGGCAAATGCCTATAAGTACAGTAATTAATACGGTATCTGATTCTGGTAATACTGAATCATGTCGTAAGTTCTCGTTCTAAAGTTCAAGAAGGAGTTTCTAATGACTGAGAGCATGTAGGCTGCCGCTTCTTTTTCCGTCGAGTTGGGTGCGAACCGCGACCTTAGCAGGCGGATGGTTTGACCTCTAAAGCAGGGGAGTCCTGTATCCAGCATTAGGGATACCATTGATATTATTGCTTCTTGATATGGTCTGAAACAAAGAAAAATATAATTTTATTCATAAATCTTGTTGAGTTGTGAGTGTGAGAATAAAATACATTATTATAATATTGGTGCATTTGGATCTCGATCGTAATCAAAGTTGAAGAGAATAATACAGCCGGCTGCCACGATATTGAATCGTGCGGATATATAGATAGATAATACTTTATTGAACACTTAATAAATATGTAACTATGTACAATAAATCTTAAAAACTAAGTTACAATTGGCGGTCTTATCGCTCAAGAGTCAAAAAGAAAGAAGAAAGAAAGAAAATAATTTTATTTGGCCAAAAAACAGGTTTAACAAACAACACATTAAAACAGTAAAACACAGCAAACATAAAATTAAATTAAATAAACCTACAGGGAAACAATAATAATAATACACGTAACCTGCTGACCAAAAAGGGTCAAACTCAGCTATTTGCTGAACCACGCATGGCGCGGAACAACGCTGATTTTCAGTTTGTACCTTTTTTATTTAGTCACATCACGGACAAGGAAAGAGAGATGCTCTAAACAAACAAAAAAAAATTAAAAGTTAAATAAAAATAATAAACTGTAAGTAAAATTATAATGTGCTAAACATGAACGAAAAAATTAGTCTATGGTGCTAAACTTTAGATAAAGTTCCTATCAGGATAAAAATAGAACCGAAACATTGCAGTTATTCCGTACTTATGCGCTATAAGTACGGAATAACATACTAACAAAGTAGGGATATGTAAGCCAAAGTCAAAATATTATTCTACATTATTCGACCGCTCACCTGACAGCTACGAACCGGAAGGGCGGCGCCTCCATCTTGCCTACCATCACCATCTCATCCGTCAGCTTGATGTCTTGTTGATAGTATAGTTAGACAGCTCACCTGACAGCTAGGAAGGCTTGCACACACAGCTCGCAGAACCACCGGAAGGGCGGCGCCTACATCTTGCCTCCCATCACCATCACCATCTCATCCGTCAGCTTGACGTCTTGTTGATAGTATAGTTAGACAGCTCACCTGACAGCTAAGAAGGCTTGCACACACAGCTCGCAGAACCACCGGAAGGGCGGCACCTACATCTTGCCTCCCATCACCATCACCATCTCATCCGTCAGCTTGACGTCTTGTTGATAGTATAGTTAGACAGCTCACCTGACAGCTAAGAAGGCTTGCACACACAGCTCGCAGAACCACCGGAAGGGCGGCGCCTACATCTTGCCTCCCATCACTATCTCATCTGTCAGCTTGATGTCTTGTTGATAATATAGTTAGACAGCTCACCTGACAGCTAGGAAGGCTTGCACACACAGCTCGCAGAACCACCGGAAGGGCGGCGCCTCCATCTTGCCTCCCATCACCATCACCATCTCATCTGTCAACTTGATGTCTTGTTGATAGTATAGTTAGACAGGTCACCTGACAGCTAAGAAGGCTTGCACACACAGCTCGCAGAACCACCGGAAGGGCGGCGCCTCCATCTTGCCTCCCATCACCATCACCATCTCATCTGTCAACTTGATGTCTTGTTGATAGTATAGTTAGACAGCTCACCTGACAGCTAAGAAGGCTTGCACACACAGCTCGCAGAACCACCGGAAGGGCGGCGCCTCCATCTTGCCTCCCATCACCATCACCATCTCATCTGTCAGCTTGATGTCTTGTTGATAGTATTGTTAGACAGCTCACCTGACAGCTAAGAAGGCTTGCACACACAGCTCGCAGAACCACCGGAAGGGCGGCGCCTCCATCTTGCCTCCCATCACCATCACCATCTCATCTGTCAGCTTGATGTCTTGTTGATAGTATTGTTAGACAGCTCACCTGACAGCTAAGAAGGCTTGCACACACAGCTCGCAGAACCACCGGAAGGGCGGCGCCTCCATCTTGCCTCCCATCACCATCACCATCTCATCTGTCAGCTTGATGTCTTGTTGATAGTATAGTTAGACAGCTCACCTGACAGCTAAGAAGGCTTGCACACACAGCTCGCAGAACCACCGGAAGGGCGGCGCCTCCATCTTGCCTCCCATCACTATCTCATCTGTCAGCTTGATGTCTTGTTGATAGTATAGTTAGACAGCTCACCTGACAGCTAAGAAGGCATACACACACAGCTCGCAGAACCACCGGAAGGGCGGCGCCTCCATCTTGCCTCCCATCACCATCACCATCTCATCTGTCAACTTGATGTCTTGTTGATAGTATAGTTAGACAGCTCACCTGACAGCTAAGAAGGCTTGCACACACAGCTCGCAGAACCACCGGAAGGGCGGCGCCTCCATCTTGCCTCCCATCACCATCACCATCTCATCTGTCAGCTTGATGTCTTGTTGATAGTATTGTTAGACAGCTCACCTGACAGCTAAGAAGGCTTGCACACACAGCTCGCAGAACCACCGGAAGGGCGGCGCCTCCATCTTGCCTCCCATCACCATCACCATCTCATCTGTCAGCTTGATGTCTTGTTGATAGTATTGTTAGACAGCTCACCTGACAGCTAAGAAGGCTTGCACACACAGCTCGCAGAACCACCGGAAGGGCGGCGCCTCCATCTTGCCTCCCATCACCATCACCATCTCATCTGTCAGCTTGATGTCTGGTTCGAAACCGAGGTTGCCACCGGGGGATGATTCGAACATGAAGCCGAAATCTGGAGAAAAATCAAACAATAGCTTAGATCAGTATCTCACAGAGATATCTTGTCTGTTTATCAGAGACGCCCAAAAGGGTTCACATTGTGAGACTTACCTAAATTTAATCACTGCCTATTGAGCCAATGTGATGACATGAGTTCAGTAAATTCAATTCAATAATTACATATATAGAGTATTGACGCGCGTGAATAAATGTAATATGGACGTTCTTTGTTCATAACGAAATGAAATGAAAGTTTATTCCTTTAGGCTTACAAATAAGCACTTAGACAGGTCATATTTTATACTATTCATTATTATATAATAACATCATTTTGATGTTCACTTCAATTTTTTGTCCACCAGTGGAACAAGTGAGAAGAAACCACTAGTATGTTCATAACTTATGTGTCTAGTAGATATGATTTGCTTATCTGTAAGTTGGTAGATTTTGAGTTGGAGCAAAACTTGTACCAAGCTTTTTTATCTTCTAGATAATCTGATATTTTGTAATAAGCCTTTTTACAAAGAATATGTTTCACAATTTTTTTAAATTTATTTATTGATAATTTTTGCAACTCACTTGGAGTTTTGTTGTAGAAGCGTATACATTACCCTTTAAAATATACACTTATCTTATGTAGTCTAGTTGTGGGAACAGCGAGTTTGTTCTTATTTCTAGTATTTACATTATGTATATCGCTTTTTTTAGTGAACCGATTGATGTTTTTATGAGTGTACAAGTGACAGGTTAAATGTTCTTATTTTGTTGTAAGTATACGTGCAAGGTATGCTTATAACAATCCCAGAATTCAGTCCGCCATTTTCAAGCAATGATTAATACAGTCCAAAAAATACCAGGCAGCGGATTTAATTAAAAATATATTTATTTATTTAATTTTCGGAAAACTTACGGCTAAACATATTACAAGAAAGATTAAGTATATCTATAAGGACGGCCAATTACAATCGAGGATATCGAGAATATACTTTTTTTTTTTGACGACCGATGTGGCGCGGTGGGCGAAGGTCCGCCTGCGACGCAGGAGGTTGCGGGTTCGATTCCCGCCTCGGAACAATTGTGTGTACGATCTGCAGATATTTTTTCCGGGTGTTCTGGTCGTTTTGTAATTATATATATAGACTTTAGAATTTTTATATAATGAGAATTATATAAAAATAAAAATCATTATTATAATACTTACTGAATACTTAAAATTAGGAAGTATACACCTGACCTGCCCACCACCACAGGTGGGTGGGCAGGTTAGGTGGAAGGAGGTGCATTTTACCTACAAGAAGGTACAGGGCAACAGTCTACTGGTACAACAAACAAACAAATAAATAATGCTGGACAATTCACACAGCATTATCTAGCCCCATGGTAAGCAGAGCTTGTGTTATGGGTACTAGATAACTGATATACATAAATACAATACATTACATAAATAGATATTTTTTATTATACATAGAAAACTTTATAAATATATCTTTCTTTCTCTTTCTTTCTAAGTCTCACCGATATGTATAAGATGTCCTTCTGTATCCAGCATGATATTCCCGTTGTGTCGATCCTTGATTTGCAGCAGGAATCCTATCACACTGTACGCAGCCATTGAAGTCACGAAGCAACGACGAGCGGCCTGTAGGAAAAGCAATCTTATTAGAAGGGCAAAGGGTTCAAATTTAGCATAACCTGCGTACTTATAGAAAGGAATAATGACGTCATCTTTTGTGATAATGTCATGCTCAATTCGAATCCGATCTAAACAGGGCAGCATGAGAAATGACGTCATTCTGAATCCCATTATTTAAGTACGGTGGTTTTAGTAAAATGTTTAGTTCGAAGAACTGAAAGTAAATGGTTCCTACACGGTATCCAACAGTTTAGACTCATTTAACTAGACTTTAGACTAATGACATAACTAGACTTTAGAAAAATGATAGTTAATTCCGAACCAATGTAATTGAATTTAAGAATTCTTATTTCTTTATTTATTGAATTTCTTATGTATATATGAAATTCTTATTCTATTGAATGTGCGGGGTCTTATACGATTTCATACAACGAAATCGTATAAGACCCCGCACATTCGGATTCCGCCTAGTCGGACGAACAATCAAACAAAATCATTTAAGTCAATTCGTTCGTTTATTCGACTCTGTTGACTCGAAAAGTCAACAGCTTTCAGCTTAATATCTGTTATTTTCTACCTTTTCATTAATTGGATAAAAGATTTTAAAGAAGGTCTAACCTGAAACTCCCTGGTAGTTTCGTCTCCGTATTTCTTGATGAAATACTCGTACATTCCGATGTCAGTCTGCCTGCCGAGCTGGTCTCTGGATTTAGCGTTCGGCACGCATTCGATTACGCCACACTGTAAACATTTTGAATACGTATACAATTAATCCTTAGCTCAATAAATATTTAAAGATGATGATTCTTTGTTAATGGCAACTGTGTCTGTTGGACGGTTGGACACTTTTCTGCCAGTGTCAAGTAATGGAAAATAATTGTAAACTTAATGAGTTATCAAATTATGAAGATTGTTTCATATTTTTACCAGAACCTAGTTCGTTATCTAGCAGGGTGTACCACGTGCAGGTTAGGTTGGCTTGGGGGCACGAGATGTTGGAGTCCCCCTTACACCCTTATTTTAAGATGACATGACATCTTTGATTTGGCAATGTGTCTGGTTTGTCACTTTTCTGCCAGTGTCTAGTTCATAGAAGTTTTATATTTATGGAATGGAGGCGGAATTACGATAATATGAGCGGTAGAATTTGAAAAACCAATGAGATCTTTACCTCGAACAAAAATAATAAAACTTTGAAGAAAAAATTTAAAAAATACACAACAATAACCAACAATATAATAAATAAAATAAATAAATAATGCTGGACAATTCACACAGCATTATCTAGCCCCATGGTAGAGCTGAAGAGCTTGTGTTATGGGTACTAGATAACTGATATACATACTACAATATATTACATAGATAGATATTTTTTATTATACATAGAAAACGACCAGAACACCCGGAACAAATATCTGCAGATCGTACACACAATTGTTCCGATAAGGCTCATATTTATAATTGGATAAAGCAGATATTTACAATTTCATCTTATTTACATCAATAACTAACTATTTTAAGATATTTGTTGACGCTTGAAGCTTGTGGTAAGCCATTTTGTCACTGTGAAATGTTTTTTATAGCCTTTAAAAATAGACCTTCGTTTTACCACAATCTCACCTGATGGAATGTGCGGATGGCAGACGGTGTATCACGAAGATTTTATCCACGAAGGTTCATAAGAAGATACCTATTCATATCTTGAAGACATCCAGGTTTGTGCAATTTATCAAAATATGACGATTTAAAGCCCATACTTGAATGCTTATTATTGTGCCGTGCGGTTACGCTATTGGAGGTATGTGCTAAGTCCTTTAGGCTTCATCATTATCATCATCAGCCTATATCAGTCCACTGCTGGACATAGGCCTCCCTCAATGAGCGCCATAGCGCCCTGTCTTCAGCTTGCCGCATCCAGCATCTACCTGCAGTCTTTCGCAAGTCGTCATCCCACCTGGTCGGAGGGCGTCCTACACTACGTTTACCGAGTCGCGGTCTCCACTCAAGAACACGTTTGCCCCAGCGGCCGTCGGTTCTTCGGCTCCTTTAGGCTTACTATGCAGATATTTGTTTCGGGTGTTCTGGTCGCTTTCTATGTATAATAAAAACTATATATCTATGTACTAATGTATTGTATTAAGTATATCAGTAATCTAGTACTCATAACACAAGCTCTGCTTAACTTGGGGCTAGTGATGCTGTGTGGATTGTCCAACATTATTTATTCATTAATTGGTAACAGGTAGACGCTTGAAATATTCACAGAATTTTTAGTTATATATTTACTTACTTTAAAAATTAATAATAACATTAAAATAAAACTAATATTTAAGGGACATACAACAAACCTAATTGTCTATAGATAACACTTGGCCGATTTTTATTTAATATTATGTTACTAACGTAGATTGCAGCTTACAATCCAGGTTATAACCATAATTATGTAGATTGTCCAGCATAATTTATTTATTTATTTACTTACCCCAGGTGCAGTGGCGACCACTTTATATGGGTACAGATACAGATCCAAGCCAACTTGTTGGAACACGTTCTTGAAGAGAGAGATCACTTGAAGAGCCAATATGTCTTGCCTGACGTCATCGCCTACTTTAAAAATGGCGGCCTGCCAGACCTCTTGCGCTATTGAGTAACGGTCTTTGCCTTCCTCCTGGAGAATTGAACAATCGTTTAATATAGATTAAAAATAACACAATACACTACAATATAACTTTATTGCATCATCAATACAAAAAAAATAATAAAAATACTAAAGATCTTAATACTAACTATAACTAGTGGCACAATCGGCGGGCTTATCGCTAAAAGCGATCTCTTCCAGGCAACCTTTGGATGGATAGGATCGGTACGTTTTAAAGCTGATGGTGTCGTAATTATTTAAGATAATTATGTATAACACCAATTATTTTTAATACGCGATTAGACCACATAATTAGGAGTACTATTTGAACGGGTTTTGATACAACGGGTATTTATCGTTTTTATTTATCTATTTTTTCCAACGTATTAACAGGTTTACACACTGTCGTGGTCAGTCGTGCTCATCCCAATCAATAAATACTCGTTAAAATAACACTTGTAATGATCACAATAATTTTCATCATAATCATCAGCCTATGTTAGTCCACTGCTGGATATAAGCCTTCCTTAATGAGCGCCATAGCGCCCTGTCTTCAGCTTGACGCATCCAGCATCTACCTACAGTCTTTCACAGGTTGTCATCCCACCTAGCCGGGCGTCCTTCACTACGATTACCGAGTCGTGGTCTCTACAAAAATAACACTTTACTCCAGCGGTTATCGAATACTTGTTATCTCTTCAAGCCAAAACTACTGAACTGATCGGACTGAAATTTTGCATATAGATAGTCCTAGGCGTGGAATAAAACATAGGCTTACTTTTTCTCCCGTAAAACACCCAACGTCCCATGGGAAAGAATGATGCACCGGAATCCATAAGAGCTAGCTACATATTTCTTTGAATTATAACAGTCCTGTGCGTAATTACGCAAACTTTAAAGTAGTCAACATGTTTTTCTGATTAACAGTTCTCTGCCCAGAGGACTGAAATTTTCCCGATGCCAGTTAATGCCGAATGAAATATCATTGTCTATGTATATGTATCATTGTTATAGTGAAAAACAACGCGTTAATTCACAAAAGAGGAAACGTTTACCGTTTATTGGTATATCTAAGAAAAGAAAGGGTTCGCGATGTATCAAGTTATTGATGTATCAGTCTACTAAGGCTGAGCGCAGACTTGAGTCAATATAGTTTTAAGACAGACTATTGCTTTACAAAATTAATGAAGAAGCGCAAACTTCAAACAAAACGTCTCATAGACAAAATTATCTAATACCTACAAGAACTGCACGGCGACAAGTTTGAATAACGATTGTCGGCTTCCCTTTTGTATGTATGCGGGCGCGCACATCAAAGTCAACAGTCAAGTGACGTACCCCCCTCTCTATTAGTGCCGTCCTTTTTACAGTCTTTCACTATGCATATATGGGATGCACCCAATATTTACGTCTGCGTCGATTTGCAAGGGAACGCGTAACTAGGACGCTTAATTGACTATAAAAACTCATTTGTCAATTTGTGATAAGTTATTATTGTTTATACTTATATAATTGTAATTTAGGATTAAATTTAATCTAAGAGTGTTCATTGTACTGTAGTATTTAACTGACATGCCAATATTAGTGATAATGTTATGGTGAATAAATTGAATTTACTGAATTAATACAGCAGTATCGATGAAGTCCATTTTGATACTGAAAAAGAATTGACGCAGACGGTGCGCGATGTCGTAATAGACAAAACAGTTTCGTTTTAGGCGTGCGACGTGTCGTAAACAAAACAGTTTTGTTTTCGTTTTAAGGCAGAATTGTCTATGTGAGGAAAGTCTGTCTCAAAACTGTCGTGACTCCAATATGCGTTAGCCTAATATTATAATAATAGACGAACGGGTTGAACTCACGGGCTAGAACTAGGTCGAAGAATAAATAACACATTTATTCTCCACTCACAAAATAGGCCTTTTTCAGCGAGCTGCTGGCCTTCCTGGAGGACATCGGGTGGTTAGACTAGCAACCCCCCCACCCGACACGCAAAAAAGGCCCACCGGCGGCCAAGTCGCGGAAACCAGTCCAGAAACAAGTAAGTAGGTCTTTGAAAAATTTGCGTAAATAATATTCATTATGATCTGTAGATTATTGACCTGTTTTGTGAGGGGCTCGTGCTTGAGGTAGGTTAATTAGAATAAATGAACGGACTGTACCTCGAATCTCAAACTAAGTAAGTATAAGGCTCTAGATAGACGGACCGCATTAGAACTGCAATAGAACTGCAAACCAACTGCGCAGTGTGCAGTTGGTTCGCAGTTCTATTGCAGTCGTGTCAACTGCACGCCGACTGCAAATGAACTGCAAATTTGCGGTTGGATTGCAGTTGAAATGCGGACCGCGTTTCAACTGTCTAGAGCCTAAGATCTAACGATTTCTGTAATACTTACCATAGGCGGGTCCTCCCCTGAAGATATCGCCATGGCCACGGCTTCCATCTCAGCGATCCCGTACTTCTTGACTCGGAACCGCGCTAGGTAGGGAGCCTTGGCGGCACTCTGCATTGGTGTTCCTGGACAAACATGTTGTTCATAGAATACGAGAGAAGAGATTTTCACAAAAAAAAAATGCAGGACTATCCACACAGCATCATCTAGCCCCAAATTAAGTTAAGCAGAGTTTATGTTGGTACTATACTAGACGACTGATATACTTAATACAATACATTATACATACATATATATTTTTTATTATACATAGATAACGACCAGAACACCCAGAACAAATATCTTTAGATCGTACACACAATTGTCCCGAAGCAGAAATCGAACCTGCAACCGCCTGCATCGCTGGCGGACCTGCGCCCACCGCGCCACAGAGGTCTTCGTAAATATATTGAGTATTGAAATCAGTTATCTAGTACCCATAACACAAGCTCTGCTTAGCTTGGGGCTATGTTGCTGTGTGGATTGTCCAGTATTATTTATTTATTTATTATCTGTTTCTGGATAGAGTAGATACAAATATTTAGAGGGAAGTTAAATAAAGAAATTTAAGACTAACCAAGGATATAATCATTGACGCCCGAATACTTGACGCCACCCAGATTTAAGTATGTCCCAAGGGACGAACTTCCGACAGATTTTCATTTTCACCTGTCAAAAAATCGCAATTTGACGAGCTGAAATAAAGACAAATAATGCTTACCGCTCTTGTAGTCAATATCGATGACCATAGAGTCTGGATTCGACGGAAGGTAACATCCCGGTTGAACCTTGGAACAGAAGAAAGAAGAAGTTTCAGAACTACATAAAAAAATAGGTTTCTTACCTACTTGGAGATACCCCCCGGGGCAAACTTATTATTACATCAAACAAAGGAAATATCAAAAATTTCATTGGGCATTTTGTGATACCTAGCTTTTTTTAATGCTTAATAGTTAATAATTGCTAAGGGTGCATGAATGCAGAGGAGACGGCAGCGCATGTGCTTGTAGACTGCGACAGCGTGGCTTCTCAAAGACTGCATCACCTTGGGACACCGAGGACGCCTAGGGAGGCATGCACCGGCATCAGCGAACTGCTGGCCTTCCTGAAGGACATCGGGTGGTTAGACTAGCAACCCGACACGCAAAAAAGGCCCACCGGCGGCCAAGTTGCGGAAAGCAGTCCAGAAACAAGTAAGTAAGTTAATAATTGCTGTAATAGTCATATTTTGTAAAGTTTAGGTTAGGTTAGGTTAGACGCGAAAATATAGTTTGGTGGCCACCAAGGGCAACTTCGTATTCCATCGATATTTCCTTTGTTCAATGTAATAATAAAATGGGTGGCGGCGCTAGGGGGTACCGCCTTAAGGAGCCATACTAAATTATGGAATTAAAATAAAAAAAATCCTGAATTTTAATCATGTTATAAATCACTACATAGTATACTAAAAAAGTCGCTTCCCGCTGTCTGTCTGTCCCTAAGAGGAAGGTTTTTAATATTTATATTGTTGCGACATCTCTATTATTATGTATTCTTGTAAGGTTATTAGGTAGTTTCTTTTATATTTAAGTTTTATGAAATTATATAATTATGTACCTCGTCTAATATTTAATTTTAGCTGATTTTTCTATGACATTTATATATATTTTGTATGTTTTATGGGTAAATCCGAAATAAATGAGTTAATATATACACCATTTGACACATATACAGCAGATTACTTTGACATTTTATCTAATTTATTATTCAATTTAACTTATACCATTATTTATTATCTGTTTTATTGTGACAAATTATTATAAATGAATTTATTTTAATTTTTTAAGAAGGCATGTCTGTCTGCTTTCTTTTGCACAATGCCCTATGGTGTTTCCTTTGTGATAAGTTAGTATGTGTTATAATAAAAATGTGATTTATCTTTTAAAATAGTATTTAACGACATCAAGTGTAACATTGTGTACCTACGGTGGAAATAAAATAAACTAAACTAAACATAGATTTCCACGCGAACGAAGCCGCGGGGCGCAGCTAGTATTTCACTAGAATGATTACACGAACATACGCGAACAAGTATGATATTATTAATTACTCACGACAACTTTCTTCAGCGCCTCCAAACAGGCCCGTTTGCGCTCGGCTCCCTTCGGGTACGGTCGTATAATCCCGCTAATGTCAGTTATCTGCTTGAAGAACTCGAACTCTCGCTCGTGGAACGCTTGTGCGGGACCGGATAAGTTCTCCACTATGCTCTTTGTTAGGGACTCTAGGATGTCGTATAGGGCAACTGGAATGAGAAGATCATTGTTTTATTTAATAAAAAATGCTAGGTTCTGCCTATGACGTAGCGTAATTCATCATCATCATCAGCCTATATCAGTCCACTGCTGGACATAGGCCTCCCCTAATGAGCGCCATAGCGCCCTGTTTTCAGCTTGACGCATCCAGCATCTACCTGCAGTCTTTCGCAGGTCGTCATCCCACCTGGTCGGAGGGCGTCCTAAACTACGTTTACCGAGTCGTGGTCTCCACTCAAGAACACGTTTGCCCCAGCGGCCGTCGGTTCTTCGCGAGATATGGCCGGCCCACTGCCACGTAGCATAATTGCTTCGTGTGAAATGGATAAACGTTCACTGATAAAACTTGAAACTATCATGGTTACACAAAAGTCATTTATAACGGAATATTTACCATGATCAGATTTTTGAGTTTTCCAATATTTAGGCAGTTTCATGCGCCATGCTTACGGAATAACTAATGTAATGGCGAATCCGTTTTTGGCTCTTATCATTATTTCATAGTTTTCATTTGACCTCAATCTCACCTGATGAAAAGTGACAATGTTTTGTCCACCACTTTTTTTAATTAAGGGTTTGCGAATTTTTTGTATTCTTTAACATTAAATAATAAATAAATCAATAATGCTGGACAATTCACACAGCATCACCGGCTAGATGATGCTAAGCAGAGCTTGTGTTATGGGTACTAGATGACTGATATACATAATACAATACATTACATAGATAGATATTTTTTATTATACATAGAAAATAACCAGAACACCCGGAACAAATATCTGCAGATCGTACACACAATTATTCCGAGGCGGGAATCGAACCCGCAACCTCCTGCGTCGCAGGCGGACCTTCGCCCACCGCGCCACATCGGTCGTCATTATCCTCTCTGATTCAATTTCACTCATCCATTTTTACTTTGACCTATCCAACTTCACTACCTATCAATCCAATGTTTTTCAATTTGTTCTCCTTTTCAATTTCTACCACTCACCATCTTTATTATGCATCTCTTCGTCCGTATACATGTTTGTATGCATGTTCCATATCAGCTGATGCGCGACCACTTGAGAGTTCTTAGCTAGGGATTTGATAAGTTCCGCTACATAGCCCATCTGTGAAAAATAAAACATGACTTTATTAAAAAACAAATCATAATCTATAATTGTTTCGGTACTTAGAGATAGACGGTAGATACTGGCTGCGTCAAGCTGAAGACAGGGCGCTATGGCACACATTAGGGGAGGCATATATCCAGCAGTGGACTAACATAGGCTTCTGATGATGATGATATTATACTTACGGTATCATGTCGCAAGGCCTGAACCAGCTGAGGAATGTACAGCAGTACCGCAGAGGATGGATAGGAAGTGAGTGTGGCGACGGCTGCTTGCGCTGAGAGGGGGTGCGGGGGGTACTGACGGCTGAAGTATGCTAGGGCTTCGACGGGCGTCACTCGGGCCCAGGTTATCATGTGGACGAGCTGGAAGAAAAACCATAATCAAACCATTTACAATCTAAACCCGTTTTACTTTAAGGTCCGTTTTATGAAATAAATAAATAATGCTGGACAATTCACACTGTATTACCCCATGGTAAGCAGAGCTTGTATTATGGGTACTAGATAACTGATATACATAATACAATACATTACATAGATAGATATTTTTTATTATATATATAAAACGACCAGAACACCCGGAACAAATATCTGCAGATCGCACACACAATTCTTCGAAGGCGGGAATCGAACCCGCAACCTCCTACGTCGTAGGCGGGCCTTTGCCCACCGCGCTACATCGGTCGTCGAAAGCTTGCTCATCATCGATTTATCCATCGATCCAAACTTTCGCACTTAACTAGTTGTTAAGGTGTGCGCGAGCTGCAAGAAGCACGCGCCGGTTGTGGGCCTTTGTTTATTTTTTAATTTGGTTCCCCTTATCGTAATCTACATCCTCGATATGTTTATATTAGTGTGAGTAAAGTGATAAAACTTACTTCATGAGCATCGTTCAACAGGTTCTCAGTAGTGACGAGATATTTCATCGCCTGCGGTATATGCGAGACCGCGGTCGGCTGCGCTTGGACCTTTCGCTTAATTTCCGCGATTATACCCTCGTGTTTTAACCTGAAATATATAAATGTATTTACTTCAAGCAGTATAGCTCATATTAGAAATGACACAAAACCTTAAAAACTAATAGGAAAAACGGATCTTATGCCATGATAATGATCTATATCTTGAGCGATAAGACCGCCAAATTGTCACATATCTTGTATTATTATTGTTTACCTTGTTTGTTTTATTTTTAAGTGTGCAATAAAAGTATTGTCTATCTATCTATCTATATCCATACATATATGCATATACATATATACACTCTATAAAGAAGAAAGGTTTGAGTTTTTGTTTGTATTGAATAGGCTCCGAAACAACTGGACCGATTTGAAAAATTCTTTCACCGTTGGGCGCTACACAGCCCCGGTAAACATAGACATATATTATATTTTCAAAAAAATTAGGGATACTTACGAAAATTCCAATAATGTAACCCAAGGTGTAAACAAATGACCCTAGAAATTCCTTACACCGCATGTGCTGCGAAAACTATTTATGATAGAATAAAATACTGTACTACGACTTTGCAGAACATATCGCCTTATGACAGAAATTACGTACCTTTCAGGTAGAAACACAGCCAAAGCCGGGCTGATATCCCAAGCTAACTTAGCGTACTCGCGCCAAGTTCTGTCTGTGTTCGGTTTAGATCTCCAAGTGTTGATATTATCTTCACCTGGAACCGCTTGTTCAGGTCTACTGTGTGGGTTGTGCCATGTCACTAGGAACTCTATTTCTACTGCCTGTGGGTTCAAAATGGATAAGTTAGACAAATATATCATAATCACATCAAAACTAAAGTCATTTAAAACGGGATATTTATGATACCATGATTTGATTTTTGAGATATTCAATATTTTAATTGTAATTTTAATTTCATGGTAAATATCCCGTTTTAAATGACTGAGTGTTATAGTTTGACCGTAACCGCTGTACCGCTCCCTAAGAAAGTGCGGCGAGGTGAGAGCCGAGGAAAAAATAGCAAGAGTACACATGAGATACGTATTGTCGGATAGATCTTACGATATCGTTAACGATATGTTTATTTTATAAAACGATATGTTTATATTTTTTACTAGCTTTCGCCCGCGGCTTCGCTCGCGTGGTACCACGATAAAAAGTATAGCCTATATGTATAAGCTTTCTCTGTCTGCTTTTCTTTTCTTAAAATATTCGGCCATATTAGAAATGTCGGTCTTGACATCACGAGATAGCGCTCGACCCATCTTTGGATGGATATTTATCTCATGTGCGTCTGACATAGACCGTCCGGTAGAAAAGCTACCTACCGCTACTTGCGCCGCTACTTACGAGCGGCCGATACTTCCCCCCCCCCCCCCCCCCCCCCCCGTCTCGCCGCTCGCATACCTCGGGCGCGGTACAGCGGTTTCGGTCAAACTATAATAACCATGATAGTTTCAAAAGTTTTTTTTTGCATAATCACATCATTTTATATCACACTAGGTAATCGACGACCTCTGCGACGCAGAAGGTTGCGGGTTCAATTTCCTCCAAATTACAAAATGTGTGTACGATCTGCAGATATTTGTTTCGGTTGTTCTGGTCGTTTTCTATGTATAGTAAAAAATATTTATCTATGTAATATATATCAGTTATCTGGTACCTATAACACAATCTCTGTTTAGTTTGGGGCTGGATAATGCTATGTGAATTATCCAGCATGATTTATTATTACAGTGCAGGGCTACAGAAAGTTATCCTACTTTTTTTTATTAAAGAAGCAGTTACAATATAAACCTTATCTCCTCACCATAAGCTCCAAAATGATGTTTCGTTTCTTAACATAATCCTTGACAAACGTATCCTGCGACTTGATTGGTGGCTTGACGCTTCTATTAGAACGTTTGCCGGTCAGACTCCCCGCGCCGCTGCTTAGGGTTGTTGTTGACATTGGGACCTGGAATTGATACAATACAACTTTTCCTTAATCTTAACTAGCTGTTCCCCGCGACTTTGCTCGCGTGGAAATCTACGTGCCAAATGGTTTATTAACCTTTCATCTTGAATCACTCTATCTATTTAAAAAAAACCACATTAAAATCCGTTCCGTAATTTTAAAGATCTAAGCAAACATAGGGACAGACAGACAGCGGGCAGCGACTTTGTTTTATACTATGTAGTGATTTATTCATTTTTTATTCATCATCATCATCAGCCTTTATTTCTCCACAGAGAACCAAAGTTATCGACGTAGCTAAAAAAATACAGATAATAATTACATTTTTAACTTAAATCGCAGTTTTTAGTTAGGTTCTACTTACAAAATAGTAAGGTTTGATCCACATCTGACGGATGATGCGTCGAGCGTATCATCGGTCGCGTCTATTCGGTCTATATAATACTTTACGTCGACCGACTATGCATTGACGGAAACGTAACATACGCTGTACGCTCGACGCACTAACGCATCATCGGTTGAGTGTGATAGGCTGAATGTTTTATTATTTGCCTGTTCTGGCGTAACGCGACCGATAATACGCGACGCATTTCTCGTTAGATATATACCGACCCTAAGACTACTATTATTATGTGTTTTTCATTTCCATGTTCTCGGACCATAGTGCCAGTCCAAATGGATCTTTCTCCTAGCCTCCCTTTCAAACTAATTGATACCCTACTACACTACATAATAAGGTCGAAAGTCGTACCGTATTGATCCAGCCTGTGGTCTGTCGACTGCCGATTTCGCTGCTGTTGACGGATACTCTCGTGTCGGTAGGAGATATTGATGTGTAGATGCTGTGAGAACTAGGGCCGCCCATAAGCTCGTATTCTCCTGAAATAAACGTTTTATAATAAATATAGGGAATTTATGAAGAAATTTTAGATTCTATGTATGTCATGTTAAACATGAGTCGATATCATGTTGAGTCAATTTATCATTGAGTCGATTATGCCTAAAAACACGAGTCACTATATCAAGGAGTCAATGATACGTGTTTTTGTCCAATGAAAAATTGAGTCATTCTATCAATGTGTCTATGAGACAATAAAAAATTTAGTCACAATGTCAATAAAATGAGTCAATACATCAATGAGTAATATTTGTATGACAGTGAAAACATGAGTCGCTTTAATTATAAGTATTAATACAACGGGTATTTATCACGTTTATTTACCTTTTTTCCCGACGTTTCAACAGGTGGAAAAAAGGTAAATAAACGCGATAAATACCCGTTGTATTAATACTTATAATTATGTGTTCAGATCGCGTAAGTTTAAAAACATTTATGAGTCGCTTTACCAACCATTAGCCACCTATCTACAACATACCTATCAATAAGTCTAATTGTCAATAACTTAATGAACACTTACCGCCCATATCACTGCTTTTCAAATACTTCTTATCAGAATGCATCAGCTGCCAGAACTTTATCAGCGACATGATATCTTCTCTCAAAGCGCCGGAGCCCTTCGCAGGGCACTGCAGACCTCGGCAGAAGTAATCTAGGCATACGCTGTACACCCTATCCCTTAGTATGTTTCGGGCGAGAGAACGGGGTAGGATATCACCTTGTAGGAGAGATAGACCGCAGGCAAGTAGCCTGTAAACATAAATAGAAACATTAATAATATCACAAAATAATAATTAATTATTATTAATATATACAAAACTCTTTGCCACTGCAACGTATTCGACTAACTATGCACATTACTCTATTGTTAACAGGTTACAAAGACTCTATAATTTGCAATTTCAAACCACTGACATATTTCATGCCAGTAAAGTAGGATTTAAAAGATATGTTTTAAAAGTTCTGCAGGAGGACTCTGTATAAATAATAGTTTTAGTAATTTTTTTGTCTTTATGTGTTTTAATTGTATCAAATTTTTCTCATAAAGATAATCTTTTTTCTAATTAACTGTACCTGTTTTATAATCTCTGTAAGTTGTATTTTGTTTGTTTGTTTGATTTGTTAATGTTAGACTGTTGGTATTTTGTTAGTTTATATATAATATAATGTAAATCTCTTATTGGCCGTAAGTTAGATTATTAAGGTTTAAATTATGTAGATTACGGGCTGTTGATTTTGTTGAAACAATAAAAATAAAAAATAAAATAAAATCACAACAAATCAAATTAAAATATTTTATTTCTAGGCTTACAAAATAAGCACTGGTGACAAGTCAAAAGTTATACTATACATTATTATCAAATAAGATTATTTTTAACTGTTCCTTTTGTTCACCTAACATAAGTCAAATAATGATCTACCTTTTCCCGATTATCATGGCAAACATACTATGCCCTATATATTCGATGCCCGCGAAATAGGCCCAGCCTAGTAAGGGGATAATAGTTAATCATATACCCACCGTATATATATATACATAATGAGTCACCACACAAGTCTATATCATACATATGTTATCCATCCAACGTGTTCATATAAAAGATATTTGTAAAAGAGACTGTCTAAACAAAACACTGAAAGTTTAAAATTACTTGTCTGATGAACTATCGCGCGTCTCGATAGAGATAGATTTGTCAGTCAGACGACCGATGTGGCGCGGTGGGCGAAGGTCCGCCTGCGACGCGGGTTCGATTCCCGCCTCGGAACAATTGTGTGTACGATCTGCAGATATTTGTTCCGGGTGTTCTGGTCGTTGTAGATGTATAATAAAAAAATCTATCTATGTAATGTATTGTATTATGTATATCAGTTATCTAGTACCCATAACACAAGCTTTGCTTACCATGGGGCTAGATAATGCTGTGTGAGTTGTCCAGCATTATTTATTTATTTTTATTTATTTAAGTATAATAGTCAATACTTAGAAGATTTTAAACCATACAAGGATATACTTCATTTAGAGGCCAGTACTTACCTAAATCTTACGCCAACTGCTTCGACGTGTCTGTTTATGTGATCTCTTACATCGCCCACTGTTATTGGCAACGATCTGCAATAAAAAGGATTCGTGAGTCACTATAGTTTTTTCACCTTTGGCACAAGGTTAATAAAGATAGAAAAGCTATATTTATTTTTTTGCATTCTTTCTCCGTACCTATATTATTCATTTCTCCCAAATTTGAGCTACAATCAGTGTTGATACGAAAGTTTAGAAGCATGTATTTCACTTATGTATATTTAATTTTTTTACAGTTTAGGTTGTTTATCTACAAACATAGATAATGACGAGATAAATTGCCATTATCGTTCGTTTTGGATAATTAACATCATACAGCGTCGTAGTTGATACCCTCCGTGATTTGTATGAGAAAATGACCCACTTGTTTAACCTTAAGAACGTCTCAAGTGATAATTTGTCAAAAAATGGCTACTTGAGACGTGCTTAAATCTGAGATGCGTTTGAGTATTTCGGCGTAAGACAGTTATTCATTGAAAACTGTCAAAAAATCGCGATGTACGTATATTTGAGCTGTGTTGTGTATTCGGGGGCTAGAGATACGATTTAAAATTAAAAGGGATTACGATAAGAAAATCACCGACATTTACTAGTTTATTTATACAATTACCTGTGAAGAAGACTGGCCAGCATTTCCACTTTCTCTAAGCTGTTGTATTTAGCTGTTTCCGCTACTTCGGATAAATGCCGAATCCAAACTGCGTGGGGCGCAACGAATGGCGGTTTCGGTTCTAGTTTTGCACCTGTAAAAACGGATATTAATTATGTAATTCTTTATTGTACACACACAAAGCTTAAATATAGCTTAATTAAAAAAGATATGAACATAAGCGAGCTGAACTCTGAGTAAGAGCTTCTTCCGCCTTTTTATTAATGTATTGTATTACGTATATCAATAATTAAGTACCCATAACACAAGCTCTGCTTAGCTTGTGGCTAGATGGTGATCTGTGGAGTGCCCAGCATTATTTATTTCTTAATATAGGAAAAAACCATCCTTGAAATTATTTATCGTACAAATAAAGTTTTTTCATTTCAACTATTCGGTCAGCTGGAAAAATCTGTAGAAAAACTATTTGGACAGAACACTAAGTTTTTGTGGTTGGTTGTAAAAAAAACGAGCAATTCTTGGTCCGCAAAAAAAAAAATATATTTATGAACCGTAAATAAATAAACGAAACAATTAATAAAATATATTTATTGCATGAAGACTGCCGAAATATTGGAAATTGTAATTTATTTTTAACATAAATATAGGTTACCTAAGGCAATGAATGAACATCATCTCTTACCTTCGTAAGCCGCTAGAGGGCTGATTTCCTCCTCTGCGGGTGCGAATAGCCCCATCTTCCGGTCTACAGTGCACAACCAGGCTGCGAATATCTCTTGTAATAGTCGTAATTCCAACTCAGGACGCGCCGTGCTGAGCCATTGCCAGCACTCTACGGCAGTGGTCACTGCATCTTCGGTAAAGATTTCCACTTGCGACCATGCTGGAAAGAAACAAAGGAATAAATCAATACGCGTTTCGTACGTCATCATCACAATGGTACATGCTGAAAAAGAGCGTTGTGGAACCCCACAACGCTGTTTTTCAGCCACATTCAGCTGAGCATGAACTTATTCTGTATACTATCATAATAAATATACATATTTTCATTTCATTTTCATTTCAATATCTTCAAGGTGTTCGATTCTTTAAGGGTAAATGCCGTGGGATGATCAGCCTTGCGCAAGGACATGCCATCACAGAAGGGGATCGAAGCGTGCGGCGCTAAGTGCTGCTCTATATCCCAAATTTGTTTTGTCTCGCTCGCACTAATAGCACGTACCTACAGAATGCAGCAGTGTTCTAGCCACAGGCGATGTCTGCTGCGACTGCGAGTGAAGTCTCGCGTGGACCAACAACGCCGTGGCCCGCCATAGCGCGGCTCGATGCGCTGTCTCGCTCCCACTCGCGCATGCCTCGCGTAGTGCCGTGTGTAGTTTCGCTCCCACTCGCCAGAGGGCAGCTTCGCCGCCGCCTTCCGCCATTACTGCGCCAGCGATCTGAAAATATGACAGTTTCAATATTAAGATCGACGATGAAGAGCCAGAATGAGTTGTAAACATTGAACAGTGCACTGAATTAACACACATATTGCGTTATTACCTAATCCGACTGTACCAAGCAGTTTGATGACATGTATATGTGAATGTACTAGTGGTTTCATTTCCCTTCCTCCAGTGGAATAAACATTCAAGTAACGAAATAATCAATAACCCCTTATTTTTTATTTGATAACATAGCATACAATTTGTGAGTGCTTATTTAAACAAGTAAATAAAATAAAGTTATTGAAATCTGAAAGAAAATTATTTAAATTTTTTTGTTAAAGCGAATGTTTATGAAGATATCTGGCTTGACAACGCCTTAGCTATAGTTCTAAACTTTAAATAATCATATCATACACCGGCTGCGCCAATTAATTTTTCTATAGATTGACTCATTACGGCTGTAAAATACGGCTGCGCCAAGTCATTTCTCTATAGATTGACTCATTCTAACATACCTCTCCAGCATATCGACTCCTCTGCGAGACCACAGCGAGTAACGCAGCTGAGTCGTGAGTCACGCACAGCGGCCGCTTGTCCAACGCTGCTCTGGGCAACGGCGCTGACATTCTGTTCAGTCCGGCTGCGCCAAGCAAGGCACCTGTTGCTAAGGCTAGGCCGCAGTGATGCCATAGGGTTGAGTTTGGCACCTGAAATTGTACAATGCATTTAGCACTCCGGTGTCGCAAGTGAATATTCGTCTTCGCGCCATTTAGGATTTTTTTTAATTTTATTTATTGAAGGATATTAAAAATCTGACTAGATAAGAAAATTTCCACAAACAAGTCATCACATTTTTGTATTTAAAAAAAAATCAAGATACCAAAGTAAAACACAAATAGCGATATAATTATAAGTATTAATGCAACGGGTATTTATCGCGTTTATTTACCTATTTTTCCCGACGTTTCAACAGGTTTACACACTGTCGTGATCACGGGATGACTCAAATAAACGCGATAAATACCCGTTGTATTAATACTTATAATTATGTGTTCAGATCGCGTAAGTTTAAAAATATTAAAATAACGATATATGCACTCTTATATCTAGGCCACACGGTTCATTTTTGTAGCAGCCGCTTATCGAGTATTTTGCTAGTAAAGTTTGCGCATGAGCTTGTAGTATACGATGGCGGAGGGTGTTAGAGTCTTGTAAGGTCTAGAGTAAATAAAGCACTTTGCTTATATTTGATATTCTCAACGACTACACTACCTCACACCGAAAACGCCTGCAGGGAGGCATGCACTTCTGGAGGACTAGCAGCCACCCGAAACGCAAAAAGGGCCCCACAGTTTACTAGTTGCGGAGACTAGTCCATTAGAAAGTAAGAAGTTTGCCGTATGACAAATCGTTATTGTAAGTTTACCTGATTAAGATATTCTTGTAAATGCGACCGTGTGGACTGAGGCGCCCATTTCATGGCCTCTTGAACAATTCCGTGGCAGCGGTCAGCAAAATCTTTTACTATGCTCTGAAACATAAGGACTCCATCAGTTACGGTTATTGAGAATTGTATGTCTATAGAGAGAAGGTTCAAATTAATTTCAGCTTGTGTCTGGCAAAAGCGAACATTCAACAAAACTGCGTGCGATTATAGTTCGTTTTAGGAACACCAAACCTCCACCGTGTTTAGTGTACGTACGGTAGCAAATTAAACCGTATGCGTATGAGACACATTCACAAAATAGATTTCAACTCTAAGAGCATGACCGTTAAGTCCAGAATCCATCAACAACTTTACCTCCCTCCCTTCCAAAGTGTCTTGCAGTTGCAAAGTCATATCAGTTCCTGGTACTTTCAACAAGGGCGTTTCTTGATTGGCATCGAGCTCTAAACTGAAGCTGAGCACTTGTAGGATGTCCAGCATTGACCATAGCACCTGAGAAAAGACAGGATATGTTTATTTTACTTTATATACTGATCTACTTCATTAGATATTAGATTTTTTCTTATTATATATAGAAAACGTCAAGAAAACCCTGAACAAATAACTGAAAATCGTACAACACATTATTCTATCTTACCTGACAATTCCACAGCAAGTGAGGGAACCTGTCGACCAAACCCGCCAGCCATTTGTCGGCCACTCGTCTGATCTGCTTGTGTATATGGTTGAAGTTAACTAGGAGGAACTGAGCGTGGCCCTCAAGTTCCCTTTCGCGAGATTCATCTTTCACTTTATTCGACATTACGTCTAGAAATTTCTGGAACACTTTGTCGCCGACGCTGTAACAAATATTTACAATTTTGGTTGCAGTAAATCCCATAGAAACCAAAAATAATATATACTGAACCATTTGTTACGAGTAATCAAAGTTATTGAACCATAGCAAAATCAGCCTAAGTTTTATATAATATTTGATTTAAATGCTACTAACTTACATTAGAAACGGTTAGTTTGATTGTCATTTTGAAATGACACGACAAAATTATATACAAACTTAACTTCATTTCTTTGGAAAACAAACAGCTTCATTTAATATTGATATATGAGATTGATTAATCACCTCAGCCCGTTAACCCACACTTCTGTGTATAGGCCTTGATTATCGAAAGAATTAGTAATCGATTAAAGAAAAAATCGATAAATAATAATTAATGCTGGACAATCCACACAGCATCATCGAGCCCCAAGCTAGCAAAGCTTGTGTTATAAGTACTAGAAACCCCAGAAACAAATATTTGCAGATCGTACAAACATTTGTCCCAAGACGGGAATCGAACCCGCAACCTCCTGCTCACGTCATAGGTCGTCGACAAATATTGACCGAATGTTACAAAGTACAATGTACAAAGCGAACATCATATCCACCTTGAACACAATAAGTAAAAGTGGACCAAGAGTGTTACCTTGCGACACACTGCCACATGCCAGCTTTGTCCTTCTGTAACGCCGTATCACTCAAATACTCTATGATCGGCTGCAGACTAGGCTCTGGAGAATTTGTTACTCTGAAACATTTGCATGGTTTAATTTCAGTAAAGTTTCTATACCATGTAAATATCATTGTATTATATTAAGTCCTCCACGTCGATTTCAATGACAGCGACCCTAAACATCACGCATTGTTATTTCTATCAAGAGCTCTAATTTGGCTCGCTAGGCCAAACTTGACTTAATTACCTACCGTACGACCCGTTTTTTATGTTTGATTATAATAAAATTACGTATCGTATATAATATCTTCTGACAATCTTTCTGAAACTAAAAAGAATGTGGTTTTTGACCACTTTTTTGCAACTACCGGGACACTACTCTAATATGTTGTCATCATCATCATCAGCCTATAGCAGTCCACTGCTGGACATAGGCTTCCCCCAATGAGCGCCATAGCGCCCTGTCTTCAGCTTGCCGCATCCAGTATTTACCTGCAGTCTTTCGCAGGTCGTCATCCCACCTGGTCGGAGGGCGTCCTACACCACGTCTACCGAGTCGTGGTCTCCACTCAAGAACACGTATGCCCCAGCGGCCGTCGGTTCTTCGCGAGATATGGCCCACCGCCACTTAAGCTTGCTAATTCTTTGAGCTATGTCGATAACCTTGGTTCTCGTTAATATGTTGTAATAGAACGGAAATACTAACCTCAAAGTCTCCAGCCAATAAACGCTCAGGATATACATACACGGCGCAAACGTCAACTTATTAACAATCACAGTTATATCTGGTTGATGGTCCAGAAGGTTCAAAATCTGTGTTTTCAGTTCTTGCAGCTCATTCATAGATACAGAGTCGTTTCGAACAGCAGATGTGTATTGAAGCTCTCGCATTTCGGACCGTAAGGACGTTTGCGAGACAAGGTAGGGGGATTTTACTGCTATCTCTTTTACACCCGCGTACCATTCTTGCGGCCAGAGTCCTGAAAAAATAGTTTCGATGTTTAAATTTGTGATAGGGTAATATGGCTGAAAGGTCTTTTAGCAGAACATTGTCATTTATCAGGGTCTTTCTAAGAAATTTAGAAGTAGAAATTGAGTTTTTTGATAAATAATTGACTATTAGACAGAATTTTGTAGATCTTGAAATTTTTAAAAAAAGTCGAGAGCTTACTGAATGCATGTAGCTTACTTAGTTAAACTTAATGTCTATGAAAGGAAGGGACAAAATAAAAAACTCGAGGGATTGTTAAAGACCAACAGATATTGGTTGGCCTATTATACACTGAATTAACTAGGATACTTTTAAAATACAAAAATAAATTACTATTATTCGTTGTTTCATTATTCTCGAAATAAATTCAACTCCAACATACAAAATCATATGCTGTTAGTAAAAAATAAATCATTCAACAAGCGAACTCTAACTTTTTCCTACAAATAAATATCTAACGATGCGAACTAACTAAGCACACTTCTGTAAATAAAAACACACTAATATTCAGATACAAATAGTTGTCCACAAGTTACTCTTTACTAACCACGGTGCTGTATCGACCAGATAAATTTAAACCTAGTTTTGATAGACATAGATTTCCAAATTTCAATTAAAATGTCACCAAATAAGATTAAGGACCAAACAATTATATAGAAGACGACGTAGTCACACCGTTGCCAAGACAGTTACCCGGCATATAATGAATAGTTTGGATACATTGCCAGCGACCGACGACGCGACATCGCCGCGCTGCCGTGGCGTCCCGGTGATAAAGGGACCTGTTAGACGTGTTAGGTATTTTCTTGTTTTATGACTTTATTTATTTAAAAATTGACGCAGACAAACAGAATGAGAAAATTGCAACCGTAACTAAATTAATTTATAGATACGGAATTTCCAGAAAATTTACTATATGAACTTTGTCGTCTAGAAAATGAGTTTATAGAAAACAGAATTTACAAAAAATTTACTCTATGCCCTTTGACATCCTATTTGAGAAAGTCAAAATCTGGTAAATGTTATGATTTTGTCTATCTTAGAAAAAAAAAACCGGTCAATACAGCATAACTAATACCACCAAACCACACATATTCTAACTCTAGAAGCCAGTACTCACGCTTTCGCATAGCTACAGGTGAGGCCATAGAAGAAGAGAATACAATGAATTTATACAGATCTATAGAACAATAAAACATTTCAGTATTTTGATACGGGTTAGTGAATGTCTGGACTGGCGGGCGAAAATGTACTTTGGGAATAAGGCTTAGGACTTAAAATTGTCTTACACAAAGACTAATGAAGATACAATGACCAAACCAGGTAAAGTTACTAGATTTAGTCGCCTAAAAATAATGTTTAAAATTTGTTTAGAAAGATGACATTACCAGAGCAAAGATTTCAATTTTTTATTATTCTTTTTATTGCAATAGCAACTAAGCCTTTATTCGGGTTAGACAAATGAATCGATTCTACTCTGGCATAATAGCGTTATATCAAGTGATATAATGAAGAAATTATTCTATTCTCTTTTTTTGTAAAGATCTATAGAAGAAAGTATCTCTATGTCTTGAAGACTAATATCAACTCTATAGTATTCGTCGAAATATTTCCCTGACACCTATAATAGAATTGCAAAAATTTGCCATCCACTTTCGCCTGTACCAGTTCCAGACCAAACAAAGAAAGTGCATAGGGTTATTCATAGATTAGCTTATCGTTAGCAAAGCATCGGCTAACTATTTACCTGATTCAGCTGCGGTAAATCCCATGACCACGCAGTATAGCCAGAAGTCTTTGAACAACTTGTGGAGACGGGGCTTTGGGTTCTTGATTGGGGGCAGTCGCTTGACTAGTACCTGAAACAACGTTTTAAGGCTATTGTGGTAATGTAGAAGGATTTTTTATGACGGATTTTGATTGATTAAACTAATGCTTGATTCCATGATTACACTAAGACATCCGTGTAGAACACCCTACTTGTTGTGCACAGATTTTCCGAATATTCGCAAAGATTTGCAATTAGAACCAAGGTTCGCAACTAAACGTAACTTAGGTACTTTTTAAATCGTACAAATTAAGTGCCAGTACTAAATAGTTCAAATATCGGAAAAACAGGTTTTTCGTACCTTTAAAACAATATTTAAAGAACCTAGACTTTCTAGGTTTAAAACAGCCGCCAAATTATTGGACTTGGTTCCACCTAATCTGCGTTTTCATATGACAAACGGCCGTAATAGACTTGTCTAGAATATTCCACAACTCAACGCTATGACAGATATTAGTTTGTTTGGTTAGACCGAGGTTCGCAGCACTAGCGGACGCCTTGAGCGCTTGATTAGTCCACTCACTAAGACGGAGCTAGGTAAACCATAGGCAAACAGACTTATCTAGAATTTTCCAGATTTCTCTAGAATGTTCTACAACTCACCGCTATGACAGGAATCAGTACGCCGAGGTTGCCGGCGCTCGCAGAAGCCTTCAACACGGGCGCAGGCGATCGGTCCGTGGCCCTCTCACCGCCCAGACCGAGTTGTACAAACAATTCCAGCAGTCGAGTCACCAGCTCGAGTCTGGCTGATACGCCGCGGACGTTTGCAGCAATGTTTCCTAGAGCGTTGAGGACTGCGCCCGATACGTGTCTGGGAAAGAGGTATTGTTTTGCTAGTGTTATGTTATGGCCCATTTGTGGAAGCCTATGTGCAGCAGTAGAATTAATTTAATGAATGAATTGATTAGTGCCCATGACGCACCCACATGTGCCGTCTCTGGTTTCTTATCTTTCTTCCCACCGCTGCCACTATCTTATTAGAATAGTTCTCTATCCATCGAACCCCACAATAGATGACACGACTCACCTGTACTGCTTCCTGTCATCAGTGTGATGATAGGCAGCGCTGGCAGCCTCCACAGTGATGACAGTGAACATGCGCATGATCTCGTCGTGTGCCGGACCTTCGGGGCTCGCGAGCGCCATGCAGCCGAGCTGGTCCACTATTAATGTGTCTAGTGAGGAGGGGGAGCGGCATAACCTGTAACAAAGATTTTAAAACGTAAAAAAGTATTTATTGCATTAAAAGACATAGGTAATGACATGTTTACTATGTCTTGTATAAATACTAACAAACAAACACACAAAAAAATACATAATAGGTATCTTAGGAAGGGTCACAATTTAGACTCAAAAAATTGAGCAGTAACGAATTATGTCTTTTTTTTCAGAAGAATTCGAATTATGTCTTTGCAGACAGCTATTATTACCTAGAATTGTTTGTGTCTGTTGATATCTTTACTAGGCTAAGCCTGTATCGCAGATATCAATAGAGTACGAAAATTGCGATCATTTGATTAGTTATTATTTTATTACAAACTATCTGCTTTGCAAGGAATACTATAAACTATTTTCTATTTTTGTATAGGGAGACCTCTCAAATGATCGTCATAGAGGTTTATTTTATTTACCTTGCCGCATCCAGCATCTGCCTGCAGTATTTGGCAGATCGTCTTGCCATTTGGTCAAAGGACGCGCGGAGTCGTTCTACTCAAGAACCCAAATGCGGTCAAAATTGGCCTAAAACCAACCTACCTAAGGACCGGAAGACGATGATAGCCAAAACCACTTTACCTTGCTAATTCATCGAGCTAAATATATCGCGGGACTTCAATATGCATTAAACGCACTTGAATTTTCTGATCAGCTTTTTATTTTTTATTCAGAAGTTAGAGCTGATTTGGTTCATACAATCGTCCATTTTAGGACAAAAGAATTAGAATAGGCGATAAGCCGCCCATTGTACTTGTCGCATGTAATGTCTTATTTTGTAACGATCTGCATCTGGTGTACAATAAATAAATAAAATAATAAATAAATAATGCTGGACAATCCACACAGCATTATCTAGCCCCATGGTAAGCAAAGCTTGTGTTATGGGTACTAGATAACTGATATACATAATATTACAATTACATAGATAGATATTTTTTATTATACATAGAAAACGACCAGAACACCCGGAACAAATATCTGCAGATCGTACACACAATTGTTCCGAGGCGGGAATCGAACCCGCAACCTCTTGCGTCGCAGGCGGACCTTCGCCCACCGCGCCACAGAGGTACACAACAAAGTATTTTTGTATGGTATTGTAATTTAGCCGTACTTTGTCTAAAAATCTATAGCAAAACAGTAGTAAGAGTTCGGTACCTTTGCTGGAAGAATTGCAGAATTGTATCAGTAGTCTTTGGTGTGTCCTTCAGAGCTACGGCGACGTGGCCCAGCATTATCACAATATTGGTGCTTATGAGAGATGATTCACTGCAACAAACAGAAAACAGCCCTATAAACTTAGAAAATAAGGTCTCATATCGCACAAATACAAAAATACAAAAATCGTTTATTTGAACAAGTAAACAGTTTTAACAGGTTACATGTTGAACGAGGAGACCACAAAAGTTAAAAACTGCGGTGTAGTCTCATCGCCCGCCTCCTGACATGACATTATTGTAGAGCTTAGGTAATAAAGTACTTGTCATAGTTATTATTATTAGGGTGTTTACAATGGTAATGAGTAGGTAGTTATATAATATAGTTAACATGCAAAATAAAGATTAAAAAGAACAAATATCAAAGAGTGATTACATAGACATATTTTAAATTTAAAAAATAGGTGTTTACAAGTTAGTGCTAGAATGAATTTATAGGCAATATCGCACAAAGGAACGCTTTACAAATTAAATTTTGTGTGTTATATTTGTTAGTGACTCAGCATCTGTTTATTTTGAAACTTCTAGATGGATGCACATCTTTGGCAACGAAGCAAAGGTTCTGGAATGTTCTGGACGTTTCTACGAAGGAATTCACCTGTCGGCTGTCACTGTCTCAGCTGTGAACAGTCTATTGCTCACAGATCCTACTAAATCAAGGATGCAGTAACGACCGACTGTAAAAAATGTTTCTAAAGCAGCACAAAGGTTTTCCATATTATTTTTTCTGGAATGTTCTAAAGGGCCCTGCATATGCTTACAACGAAGCGAAGTATCTGAAACGTTCTGGACGTTCCTACAAGGAACTCACCTGTCACTAGTCTCAGCTGTGAACAGCCTATTGCTCACAGACCCCACTAAAGCAGGGACGCAGTAAGGATCGACCGTCAAAGCGGCTTCTAACGCCACGCATAGGTTTTCTATAGCCGCGTCTCGAAGCTTCTCGAACGGGGTTGATTTTACTGGTACGCCCGTTTCTGTGAGGCCTTTGAGCTCTTTCCCTTGCACTGAAATTATATAATAAGGGTATGAAGACTGCCTGTTCATAGAAGCGGAGCGAGCCAGCGCGGAGTATTTGACCGAGAGTTAATCGGTGAAGCCGGTCTTATTGTATGATGGTATTATTTAGCTATGGATTTTCCGAGTAAAATTGTCGGATAAGCGATTAAAAAAAATATTAAGTTTCTGCAGTCATCAACCGGAAAGTAAAAAAATCATAATTTACCTACAGCCTATATTATTAGGTCCACTGTTGGACATAGGCCAACAGGAAAATAAATAATCATCATCATTTACAGCATATACTATTATTTATAAGGTCCATTGCTGGACACAGGCCTAATTACCTTTTATATGAATGGCGATAATCCCCACGCTGGGCTCGCAGTTCGTAGTACATTTGTCATCTAGTCCCTTAGTCGCCTCTTACGACACCCGCGAAGAGTTGGGATGGTGCAAATAGTATGCCAAACGGCCAAAATAAAAAACAATAAAAACTCACGTGTTACTTTCATATGCTCTTTCCCAGTTTTCTCAAGCTCCAACTTGTGCAGTTTAAACAAAATCGGTGAAGGAGTAACGAGGAAATCCCTCAGGCAGTATATTGAGGTGTTAGCGATAGGCGGGAACTTAGTCGCTAGCTTACCTAGACCCTGCGAAAGAGAATTTTGTAATGGTTGTCATTAGATTGATTTTTGATTGGATAAGAAAATTATCAGAACCGAGATGATATCGGTTAAGGAGTAACAAGGAAATCCCTCAGGCGGTTTAATGAGGTGTTAGCGATAGGCGGGAACTTAGTCGCTAGCTTACCTAGACCCTGCGAAAGAGTGTTTTGTAATGGTTGTTATTAGACTGATTTTTTGATTGGATAATAAAATTATCAGAACCGAGATGATATCGGTTAAGGAGTAACAAGGTAATCCCTCAGGCGGTTTGATGAGGTGTTTGCGATAGGCGGGAACTGAATTGCTAGCCTAGCGACCCTGCGAAAGAGGACTTTGTAATGGTGGTCATTAGATTGATTTTTGATTGGATAATAAACTAATCAGAACAGAGTTTCCTGGCGTTGTGTCGGAGACCAAGAGCCCCTTAGGGTCGCTGAGTAACAGAACTAAGAAATAATTATATATGAAAACAAATAGAAGGTAATACATTTGCAGAACGTTTAAACGTTTGTCCCATTGCGGGAATCGAACCCTCCAACCTTCTGCGTCGGAGGCAGGCGGACTTTTGCCCACCGTGCCACATCAAAGAAGAAGAGAAATATTAATTTTTACCCAATTTCATAACACGTACAAAGTCTATAGCAGACATCGGTCGTCTTTATTTTTTTTCTTTTCTACAGGGCGCTCATTAGAAGAGGCCAATGTCCAGCAGTGGACTAACATAGGCTAACGATGAAATTGATGGGTTACTTACTTCTAAACAGACCATCAGTAACGGCATGTGTGCGAGAATCAACTTGTGATTATGATTCGAGTTTATTTTTTCCGTCAAGCGGCCGCATAACGAGTCCGCACCTAAAAACATTTTTTAAAATTGCATTATAACATACAAACATTATTTGACTGATAAATGAAAACCAAAACAAAATATATGAATTATGAAATTCAATAATATCCAATTTTTTCGATTTCCACGGTATTTGGGATATTATTTAATTCATTAGAGAAAACACCCAGTGAGAGGCCTAACGCACTATAATAACAAAAACTTTATAATGAATTGTTTGTTAGTATATTTCATATGATATTTTAGAGATGACATGTATTCAAACAGCTAAAAAAATTAACCACGCTTCTAATTTGTTATTAAACAGAACGCCATTATTTCATATCATTGGATAAAAATGAGAATAATAGGGTAGTGCCCTGGGTAAAAAAAAAACATTATTATTATATTATTGTTCGTCCGTTAGATTATCAGAAGATAATGGACAAGTATTTTTTGTTTCGAAAATCAAACAAAAATTACAAAAAAAAATCGATCATCAATCGATGAAATGACATTGATCGATGGTGGAATTAATTATTATATTTAGTCCTTCTGAAACTATCATGGCTCATGACATTAACATGCGCCATGATCACGGAATAACCAACAACAGTTATTCCGTGATCATGGCGTATGAAACTGTGCCGAAATATTGGAAAACTCAAAAATCAAATCTTGGTAAATATCCCGTTTTAAATGACTTTAGTATATTTAGTCCATCTGTTAGGTTATCCGAAGATATTGGAAAAGTATTCTTTGTTTTGTCAATCAAAAAAAAGTTACAAAAAAAAACAGAAAAAATGCGTCAAAGTTTGAGAGTGAAGTTACGGCGCGCGGCGGTGTCTTAGAAAGCGTCGCAGATTTTTTTTAGGACACTAGCCTATATGTATTTCAATTTATTGATACAAGTTAAATTTTTTGTTTGTATCAATAATTATTAATCGATTGGTTTTAGGTTAGTTGGAATATGGGAGGGGGGGCACTCAAATCCATAGAAATACCTATTAATATTGTTAATGCATTTATAAGTGTTGGCAGGTCAAATTCTTCATCCACTGTGGAACCAGAACTTATATAAATACACATAATACTTCTGAGAAATATATAAAATATAGAATATAAATATGATATCTCAAGCAAGTAAAGATCCCAATAATATCAAGATAGATAAAGCCTTAACACTATTATTAAATTATTATACATATCGATACCTATCATAGATATACAAATTTGAAAAAATATAGAGGTAGGTACTAGCTACTGGCCGCGGCCTCGCGTGCGCTTTTTGCACAGTCACCGTCTATGTCTCTACTAAATTATATATCACGATCCATAAAGCCGATTTGGCGTGATAGGGTTACAGATAGATAGACCGAAAAAAAGAATTAGGTATCTACTTTCGAATGTATCATATTTTCGTAGTATGGATGGTGCCACCTAAGCAAAGCGAGCTCAACCTATATTTCAGCAAAATCCGATGTACGAATACAATGTTTCTAAACAAATACTTAACCTAAAATTAACTCTGTTGCCGCGTCTTTTTATATGCAATTTACATTGCTTGTCGATTTGAGATAATTACTTCCATAAATATTGCATACAATTATATCTGAAACTCGACGCCAGGCAGTGAATTTTAGGTGTTTATGGAAATGTTTGTACGACTGGCAGAATCCAGTGATCTAAAATAAGTCTTATGTACCTACTCACTGTATTACATTTTTCACTTCTCTTGCTCAAAAAGTGTATCATAATAGTGTAGCTTAGCGGGCCTAAAACTCGAGTTTAATACCTCGGGCTAAAAAGTATTTTTTCTTTTTAATTTTTGTCTAAAATCATCAGCCCGTACAAAGCATTCGTTCTCTTACATAAAAACTCGACTTCTTGGTGCTCCGTCAATCTTTTTTTTTTAAAATAGAACTGTCTTGGTGATGTTTTATGAAGGTTGATTCTTCCCTTCACGGTAGAATGCGAACTGTTTCGTTGCGGGTTAAATAGAGATTAAAAAAAAAAGATGGTATTGGCGCTAAATCTCTAGAATTTTCTTCATTCCAAATCACAACCTTTTACGAAAATTATCTAATTTTGAATTGTTTTATTTTCTCGCAATCGAAGTGAAAAGTAGAGTGTTTTACTCGGGCCAAAACCACCCATTATAACTCGGTCTTGTCATCCTCCCTCGCTACGCTCGGGAGTATAACCTCGTATATAATGGGATGGTTTAGTCCCTTGTAAAACAATCTACTATTACATCGAGTTTGGCTAGTGTATTTATATATATTATCAGCTTTGATTATATAGTTACCAGTTTCATCACCAATCGCCCAGACCAGTAAATCCACGCAAGCTGAGTTAGCCATAACGTTCACTTTGAACTTGTTCACGGTAGCGTAGTTGCTTTCTCTGTCTTCGCGTTCAGACGCGTCGTGGTGCCTGCTCTGTAGCTCTGTTTGACCGCTCAGGAACAGGCATTTTACGAATTCCTGGAATAATTAAAACTGATTATTCTTGTATTAATTCATGCATTATTAATTCATAATTAATAATTACGTTAATTCATATCTTCTTCCACTAGTAGACAAAAAATTGAAGTGAACAGTAAAATAATTTTATTTGATAATAATTTATATATAAAATATGATTTGTCTAGGGGGGGGGCTGTATCCATGCTTTAATAGTTGCACCGCCTAGCTTGCTTGCTTTCCTAGTCACCTAGAATAACCTGCTTGTTTAGTATAGATACAGACCTGCCTTACATACACTACCGTCCAAAAGTTTGGAAGCAGCAAGGTAAAATCAAATAAAACGAAACAAAGTCATTTAAATTTAAATTTATTGATAAAAAAATAAAGAACACAAAGAAACTAACTATAACAAAATAAAAAAATAACATACAATGGTAAATTAGATTAAATTTTAGCTTCATCAAAGTATCCACCTTTCTCCTTTATAATCTTCTCACATATTCTAGGCATTCTATTAATCAATTTTTAAAAATAATCTTCATCTAATTTGTTCCATTCGTTCTCTAATAACTGCCACAAATGTTCTGAGCTCGTAGGAAAACGACTTTTCACCCTCCTGTCAAGTTCATCCCAAACAAGTTCAATGGGAGAAAGATCAGGGGATTGAGATGGCCATTGCATGATTTTTAAAATATTTTCAGCTTTTTTAATGTTTAAAAAGTTCTGGCACAGTTTAGACGAATGCTTAGGATCATTATGCTGTTGAAAAATGAATCCAGAACCAATGAGACTTAGTCCACTGGGTATGGCGGAATCTTGGAGAATTTTTAAATAGCCTTCCTTGTTTAGTTTTCCGGTTATCCTCACAAGATTTCCGTTGGTTTACTGTTGCCAAAGCACCCCCAAACCATGACATTACCGCCACCATGTTTGATAGTAGGCACTGTACATGCCTCTGAAGCCCTCTCTTCTTTTGACCGGCGTACAAAGACACGTCTATTCGATCCGAAAATCTGAAATTTTGATTCGTCACTCCAAAGGACATTTTCCCATTGTTCTATACTCCAGTTTTTATGCATTTTTGCCCATTCTAGTCTCTTTTTCTTATGTCGATTTGTTAGTTTGGTTTTTTAGCAGCAACACATCCTCTTAATCCGCAGACAGTAAACGTCTTTTAACAGTTGTTTTTGAAATGGGTGTTTCTCGCGTATCATTCAGAGCTGCAGTGATCTGTGGTGCAGTTAAGCGTCGATTCCGTTTAGAAAGAACCCTAATGAAGTTGTCCTCTTGATTTGTTGTGGATTTGGGCCTACCAGATCTCTTTCTATCTTCACTTTTCCCAGTTTCTTGTTTTCTGGCAAGGGTATAGTGGACATCTTTACAAGAAATTCCGAGCCTTTCTGCGATTTGACGTTCACTGTATCCTTTCTCGCGTAGAGTGCAAATAGCGCTTCGCTGATCAAGTGTGATTTGCTTGCGTTTTGCCATTTTCAGAAGAAAAAATACGGTCAAAGCAGTAGCCGATATCTTTCGAATATAGACAATGTTACTATCACAACTTTCACGTGTCAATGCTGAAGTGCGACTTAATAGGGTCTAAAGAAGTTAAAACCACCAAATATTACTAATAAAACCATACCATTGCATAGGATAAAATAGCCAACGGATTAAGACATAAAACGCGTGTTACGTCAAAATTAAGGAATTCCTTAAAACTTGATGAATGTGGTATAATAATCCTTTTATGTTTGTGTAACAGTTGTAAAAGGCTGTAAAACTTAAGATTTATATGGTTAAATGATAATTTTTACCGCTATTAGTCGGCATTCATTTGTTTTGTTTGAAGGCAGGTGTGCTTCCAAACTTTTGGACGGTAGTGTAGCTCTTCAAGAAATGTAAGGCGCAAACGGTCTTAGGGGAGAGTAGCGCAACAGTCGCCGATCCCTAAGGCAAGCCTGGTGGGGAATCCTTCACGTGGTTGTCCCCTGTTATTGGTCTAATTCCCTCAGAATTAGATGTAACTAAAACCACCAGACGAACACTGCCTGGGATAAAGTGATCATGTCCCGGCGGGTCCACCATCAGGCGATGAGCAGATGCTGGATAGTAATGACACGCTATCATCTCCCACCCTTCCCTCTCTCCCTCCCATCCCACCCCTAACCAAGAATCCGCTACGGAGCAAGGTGGTCCAGCTCCGTGGGCCTGTTATCCCCAAAAAGAGAGATGGCAGGTGGTGGGAGGACCACCTACGCTTTTGATGCTGTGCGTAGGGGGCCCGATAGGGGGGATGCAACTGTCCTGGTGGCTGAGCGGACAGATGTCTCTTCCGCAACACTCCTCTTTGGCGTGAATTTCCTCCGAAAACGGGCGGTCTTGGTCTAACCAACCAAGACAAATCAGCATGGCGGTCGGCCTTCAGCTACCGCTGGTGAGAGGGGGGGGTCGATGGGGTCTGCAGCCGGCGGTGCACGCCTTAGCTCGGTGATGGTGGTCAACACCGAGTATAGTGGTGCCGTTGAGGCTCGTAGGCAACGCGATCACCCGTTCTATATCGGACCGGCAACCCTGGTGTATAATGTGAACAACATACATCCCCCTGGTTGGACTCCGTGGTGGGTGGGGCCCGGAAAGATGAATCAAATAATAAAACTTTAAGATGCAGACTCCAAAAAATGACCACTTTGGGCCCTCAGCAGAGGAGGCGGTGGAAGCCTACGCGGCCGTCAAGGTTGCCAAGGATTCTACTGCTGGCTGGTCGATCGTCAGATCAAAATCCAACAAATTAGACAGAGCGGCAGGGAAAGTGGAAATGCCAGTAGCATTGGC
The DNA here is from genome assembly GCA_943735965.1 of Eupithecia abbreviata. NCBI lineage: Eukaryota > Metazoa > Arthropoda > Insecta > Lepidoptera > Geometridae > Eupithecia > Eupithecia abbreviata. The sequence goes on from OX030995.1 coordinate 3,244,274, forward strand.
AGGAGCCCCTACTACCGATGTTCGAACTTCGGAGAGAGCTAATGCTCCCCTAAGCAAGAACGCCCGACGTAAACTGCGGAAGCAACGACTGAAGCAGGAACAACAGGCGGCTTCGAGCACCGGAGCCACTGTTGCGAACGCAGACGGTCCTAGCTTCTACTATAAGCATCGACAAAATGCTAAGCATGCGTCTAAATCCAAGCCGCAAGCCCCGCTGGCGAAACCTACGAGCTCGCTCGAGGTGGCTGCCGGGTCTGAGTCAGGCCGAGGCAAGGAGAAAACGACGAAGCATAGCAAGCACTTCAATCGTCAGGACCGAGCAGCCAAAGCGATCTCCCGATCAGCTCAGGCCCCTGCCGCGACTCCGATCACGGCCCCGGCCTCGATCCAAGTGGAGCCAGGCAAGCGGAAGGGACTGGACGATACTGTGTCGCCGAGAGGAGAGCACAAGAAGCCAAAGCTCGACTACTCACGTCGCGTCCCCACTACCAGCTATGCTGAAATTGCGCAAAGCAACCTTAGCGTAGCGGTAGTGAAGACAGACAATCAACTACTGGTAGAAGAGCAAGCCACCGCACTGAAGACGTATCTCGGCAGTCGGATGATGGACGAGGCCAAGAACCCGGACATCTTGTTCACGCCGCGCTTCCAGGGTAAACCCATCTTCACCGACGGGGCCCTAAAGCTGTGGTGTGAGGATGAGCCCACGGTGGAATGGCTGATCGCCACCATCAAGCAGCTGCCGAGCTCTGCTTGCCCCAACCTTGCGGTGGTAAAGCAGCATGAGCTGACAAGGAAGGTTCGTGCAGCAATCTTCTTTCCCGAATGCATGACCTCCTTGGAGGACACTAGCATCCTACTGGGGAAACAGAACAAGTGGGCGCTTGTTCACCAGTGGACCGTGTACACCCACCAAAGGCAGGCAGACAACATACTCTTTGTGACGATAGGGATCCCTGAATCCTTAATCCCTACCATCATGGAGAAAGGCCGCAGGTTGGCGTACTGTCTGGGAAACGTATACGTACGTTTCTATGGAGCGGACGGGAAGCTCCAAGACGACCCTCCCAGCTCGCTGAACAAAGCAGCTGGGAACGAACCTGGGCCCAGCAAGAGCTGCATGTCCGAAGGCCGCGACTCACCGGTGCCTTTCCCTCAACACTCATCACCCAGACCATCGTGCTCAGATACGATGGAGGTGATGAGTGAGGAGATGAGCGAGAAACTGGCGCTGGCCTCGGATGGGGACACAGACGAGGCTACAGGGGAGGGGAGGAAGAGCAAAAGGGAATCCAAAATGATGGTGACCCAAAGCCCCTCCTCTTATAATGTCGTCCAAGCAAACCTCCAGCACAGCCTCACTGCAACGGCTAACCTGCGCAGAGTGCTGGGGGCCCCAAACAGCGAGACCATAGCCCTGATCCAGGAGCCGTGGATCAGGGCAGGGCATGTATGTGGTCTCAACAACCTTAACGGTAAGCTTATATATGACAACACTTGTAAACATCCGCGTACGTGCATTTATGTACCACGCAACATAAAAACTGTGCCCTTAACCGAGTACTGTTCCAGAGACCTGACGACAGTCAGGCTTCAGGGGGTTTTCGGAGGGGAAACCGAAGACGTAGTGCTAGCGTCAGCCTACATGCCCGGCGACGAGGCCGTGCCCACGAAAGACACTACGGATCTGGTAAGACAATGTGAACTGAATAACTCAAAACTAATAATTTCAGCAGACACGAACGCGCATCACCCCATATGGGGCATGCCCGTCTCAAACAGCAGAGGAGATGATCTGGTAAATTTCCTCTTCACAACTAATGTCACTATAGCAAACAAGGGCGCAGAACCAACCTTCGTAACGAGGCGATGCCGCACCATAATTGATCTGACACTGGTAACGGAGAATTGCTCAGATTACGTGCAAAACTGGAGGGTATCAGATGAGACCTCCTCCTCCGACCACAGGTGGATCAGGTACGAACTGACGTTAAACAAAACTACTCCAGCACCCAGGCGTAATCCCCGCAAAACAAATACAGAACTGTTTGCAAAATCCTTGCAGCAGCACTTAGGCGAGGGTGGCCCGGTAGCGGATATAGGTAACATAGCAGAGATAGAAGCAGCAGTACAGCATATCACGCAGAGCCTTAACAAGAGCTACGAGTCAGCCTGCTCTCTAACCGTCAATAGAGAAACGGATGAAGGCAAGCAAGGCTGGTCTCGACGATTGGAGGAGCTCAAGGGTAAGGTCCGTAAGTCTTTTAACAGAGCCATGAACACATACGACGACTCCGACTGGAACGTATACAAGAAGGCCCGGGCCGATTACAAAAAACAGTTACGCCGTAGGAGTCGTCTCAGATGGAAAAACTTTTGCACTAACATAGAATCAAACTCTGAAGCGAACAGAATCAGAAAGATCCTGGCGGCAGAGCCAAACCGCGAGATCGGTTCGCTTAAGAGGTTTGACAACACCTACACGAAATCGACGGCAGAAACACATGAACTCTTATTACAAACACACTTCCCAGGGTGCCTCATAGACGGTGAAACAGAGTGGCACGATACCAGTCAAGTCACACCATCGGAGACCGACTGGACCGTAGCATGCTCAGTGGTAACCGGAGATAAGGTAAACTGGGCCATCAACACTTTCAAACCATACAAGTCGCCAGGGATGGACGGAATATTTCCTGGCCTCCTTCGCTGGGGGATAGTACACATAGGCGGGACGTTGACGGCTATTTTCAGAGCCTGCCTGGCCTTCCGCTACGTACCGCTTATGTGGAGAGAGGTTAGAGTCCTATTCATACCCAAACCAGGCAAAAGCGACTACACTGAAGCAAAATCCTATAGGCCGATCAGTCTCACTTCATTCTTACTGAAGACGCTAGAGAGGCTATGTGACCGACACATAAGGGATAACATACTAACTATAAAACCACTGCACCCACAACAACACGCCTACACTTCAAGTAAATCAACTGAATCTGCGATACACACAGTAGTCAGTAGATTAGAACAGGACATTTCAAACAAAACACTGTGTCTGGCAGCCTTCATAGACATTGAAGGAGCCTTTGACAAGACAAACTTTAACAGCATCAACGCAGCCCTACAGAAGCACAACGTAGAGCCAACGCTGGTAGATTGGATAATCAGTATGCTCAAGCTGAGAGCAGTACGGATTGATGTGCAGGGGGGGACCAGAGGAGTGGTTTCAAGAGGATGTCCACAAGGCGGAGTCTTGTCACCACTTCTGTGGAACCTGGTAGCAAACGATCTAATCACCAAGCTCAACGCTCAACGTTTCTTCACGGTAGGCTACGCGGACGATCTTGCGATACTCATATCGGGACACTTTGCCAGCGTGACGTGTAACATTATGAGTAACGCGCTAAAGACCGTCGAAAAATGGTGTATAGACTATGGACTAACCGTGAACCCAACGAAAACAGAACTAGTACTGTTCACCAACAAGCGTAAATTAGGAACATACCAGCTACCATTTCTATTCGACACGCAACTTACATTATCCGATTCAGTTAAATACTTAGGTATAACTTTGGACAATAAACTTAACTGGGCAACACATTTAGAAAACAAGATAAAGAAAGCTACCATCTCATTCTGGCAGTGTCGCCGATTGTTAGGGAAAACATGGGGTCTCAGCCCAAAGATCACCCTGTGGTTATACAACACTGTAATTAGACCCTCTCTGACATATGGTGCCCTGGTCTAGTGGCCAAGAACAAATCAAAGCACTACCATAAATAAACTACAAAAGTTCCAGAGACTGGCCTGCGTTGCGACTACAGGGTGTATGAGAACTGCCCCCACGGCAGCACTCGAAGCCCTGATTGGCCTATTACCACTGCACTTACATGTGCAACAAGAGGCAGCCGCAGCTGCATACAGACTCTGGGCTTTACGTTTATTGAACCACAACACAAAAGCACAACACACCACTATTATAGACGACTATGCAAAAAGTAACCCTATGCTACTCTCGATATATGATAGGGTGCCTAAAACACATATACTGTCAAAAAGCTTCACTTTACAAATGCACGAAGAGCCAAGTGATAGCTCAAACATACATGAAGTACGAATATACACTGACGGCTCTAAAATGAAAACAGGTACGGGGGCGGGAACGTTCTCGGAAGATCTTAATATTCACAAAACAACAGCACTGGGTGCCCACAACTCCATCTTCCAGGCGGAATGTGTAGGTATTATCCAAGCTGCGACTGCAGTGCTACGAAGGAAGGTAACTGACCAAAACATCAGGATCCTCTCGGACAGCGCGGCAGTACTACAGCAGTGGCGGTAGCTTCATACAAGCCCAAAAGCCGGGCTTGCCCTACCTCGAATTTCATACCGACCGAAAACATTTACTTCAATATTTCAATTTTCGCGGGCCAATACATTCATTTGTTTCTTTTTAATCTATGGCTAGATGACTATCTAGCTTTGCTATCTAGTAAGTATCCGAACGCGGCGCGGCCGCGCGCGGCCTCAGGTTGTCTCTCAGCCATGCATCTCTCTCACACTCATGGGCTTGCAACGGGGCTTTGCAGCCGCCTATATCTGTCCCGTTCTATCCTATGACAAAGTGCTACGTCTATAGATATAACTAGGTTAGTTTTCTATAGCGTTTAGTATGGAAAGTTAAGCCCGGCTTTCACTGTGAAGTGCGATACAAACTACGGTCAACTCACGAAGTTCGTACAAGACAATTTTCGTATTCATTCATTCGAATCACTTTTGTTTGTTTTGGTTATTGAGTGATTGTGTGAGCGACAATTAGCATATTTATTTATGTTCCTAACTTTCGAGATTTTTGTATGATTTAGAGTTTAAAATGAGTGTAACAGGTGATATTGTTACTTGTGAGGATTTGAAGTGTGTGAAAGTTTTAATAGGCGAGGAGAGGGTGAAATCTTTATCTTTCACGGAGAAAAAAGACCTGTGGCTTTCCGCAAAACCTACACTACACTGGTTTTGTTTATTTCGCAAACAAGTAAGTCTCATTATCATAAGACAATTTAATAGATCAGTGTACAAAACTCATTGGATTGTTGGTTGCTCCTATTCCAACAAATTGTATTGCTGGAGTTGCATATTTTCTAACGAGATAACGGTTTGGAATACTTTTTTGGTTTTGATGATATAAATTTAAAAAAAATTCACAAAAACACATGAATGTAATTTCATTTTGTAATTTCGATAACCAACGCATAGAGACATCATTATCTCGTCAATTATCTGAAGAAATTTCAAATCACAATACGCGTGTTGTACTTGCTCTCCAAATACGACCTTTTTTTAGAAGAAACATATGCAATAACAAGATAGCGGCAAACCGGTGCCTAGTTATTTAGCGAATCGTATCTCGGGCTTGCCCTGTTCTCAAGCCCTAGGAACGCCACTGTACTACAGGCCTTGAACAGGAGAGAACACAACTCAGGACTGACTTTGCAATGCCACCACCTGCTAGAGCAAATAAGTAAGTCCAATAGAGTCACCCTACAATGGATAAAAGGCCACAGCGGATCCAGAGGTAACGACGAAGCTGATTCACTGGCGAGGAGAGGTTCAGAATGGCAACCGGCAGGGCCTGAACCAATAATTCCCCTCCCCTTTAGTCAAGTCCGCTCATGGATCCGTCAACGCACAGCCAAACGACACGAAGAGCACTGGGCAAGTATTCCAGATTGCAGGCAGTCGAAGGAGGCATTCCCGGTTTTAAACCCACGGTACTCCCGAAAACTCCTCAATCTCAAACGTGACAAACTCCGGAAAGTCGTCGGGATTGTCACGGGACACTGCATGCTAAACAAACACCTTTTTAATTTGGGTATCACGGACAGCCCCCTTTGCAGGGGGTGCATGAATGCAGAGGAGACGGCAGCGCATGTGCTTGTAGATTGCGACAGCGTGGCTTCTCAAAGACTGCATCACCTTGGGACACCGAGGACGCCTAGGGAGGCATGCACCGGCATCAGCGAGCTGCTGGCCTTCCTGGAGGACATCGGGTGGTTAGACTAGCAGCCCCCCACCCGACACGCAAAAAAGGCCCAACGGCGGCCAAGTTGCGGAAACCAGTCCAGAAACAAGTGAAGTGAAGTGATGATTTGTCTAAGTGCTTATTTTGTAAGCCTAAAGAAATAAATGATTTTTTACTTTTACTTGTTACTTTACATGGTAGAGATCGCTCTTGAGCGATAAGACCGCCAATTGTAACTTAGTTTTTAAGATGTTATTGTACATGGTTTCTTATATATTAAGTGTGCAATAAAAGTATTTTCTATCTATCTAATTATAAAGGACACCATTTTGTCGATCTTTTACACCCATAATCTGAAAGACACATTTTGATGATTCTTCGTTGATGGCAATATGCCTGGTTGGACATTTTTCTGCCAATGTCAAGTAATGGAAAATAGTTGTACATTATCTGATTTATCAAATTACGAAGATTGTTTGATATTATCACCAGAGACTAGTTCATTATCTAGCAGGGCAGCAACGTGCAGGTTAGGTTGGCTTAAGACGCGTGGACGCTCGCGTGCAAAACTTTGTGGGAGGTGTAAGGGGACTCCGACATCGAGATGTCGGAGTCCAACCTTTTCACAGTTTTAAATAGAATGTTTAAAAATATATTTTCTCGTCAGATGTCACTGCAATGTACGGTAATGTACAATCACACACACACACACACACATAATTATATATTGTATTTGTACCACCCCTTTTTGTCGGGGGTTAAAAGTTAACTTGGAATCATTTACCTGAACGTCTTTGGTGAATGGTCCTGGTAGATCTTTCTGATGCTGCAGAATTTCCCGTAGAAGAGTGACCATTACCAAATTTAATGTTTCCGAGAAGGATTTGTATGGGAACACCTGAAAAAAATATTCTTTTGTAACTTTTTCTATATATTTTTCACTTGTTTATGACCAAGTTTGGCAAAATCAGAGGAAAATTTAAGACAGGTCTGTATTTTAGGGTGTTACCACACTAATCGATCGATCGCCGATCGATGCAATGGCATAATGGAGTGGATTAGTCGACATCGATCGATAATATCTACCACACCAACCGATCGTCGATCAATGGTGGAATTAATTTGACTTCGATAGATAGTTTATACCGCAACGTGGATCAATAATGCCATCGATCGACGATCGATCGATTGGTGTGGTAACCCCTATTACTATCTTTACCTGGATTTGTCCAGAAGCGTAAATATCCTCAGACTCCTCATCCAAGAACGCCAGCAGATCTTTAGTCAGGAGCTTCTTAGCCAACGACAGAATGGACTGAAGATATGTCACGTAAAACTGAACGTTCACTCTCTTCTCTGGCGACTCCGAAAACCTCATATAAGGAAACTGGTTAAAACTAGATCCGAATTTACTAAAGAAATAAGTCGTAGGATCGTAAGGGACAGAACTGTAGCTGTTAAGGGAACCACGTTTTAGAGCCCCATTGCTGTCTATGGTGTCTGTACCGTTTTCAAGCAAATGTTCGTTGTTAGGGTTCAGATTCCCGGAGAGAGATCTGGGTATTATAGGACGGAACTGGTTGAATTTTCGTTTCTTATCTAAGGTCGCGTATTCGAAACTCGGTTCGGGTTCTTTCGTTTTGACCGGGCTCGGCGGTTGGGGGAATAACCTACATAGTAATGGGGGATCCACCGTCGAATACCGCCCCATAGATCGAGCTAAGCCGATCAGAGTTGGGATAGTACTCTTACAGAGCTGTAGTTTCGTTAGATTAGTGTCTTTGTTCTCGTGACAATCGAGTATGATCTTTGTTAGGTTGGACATGAGTTCTATTTGGGTTGTGATTATCTCTTCCCGTAGTGATGGTTGCTTTGAAGCGACATCTGATAGAAGGGTGTTGAGGCAGAAGCTGTACTTCTCTGCCATTGGTATCCCTGAAACAAAGAATACACATTTTCATTATACTTATCAGACACACATATACGCATTCACACTCTACAAGGGGTAGTGTTCACTTTCCACCTATTCACTAAACCTTTCTTTAACACTTTGACTGCTGAAATAACACGGTATGTGTTTTCTACAAGTGACTAATATGCGTAAATCCACACTAGCGCAGCGGCTGAGAAAATACAGATCTGTGTGACTCAGCACAGCCGTAATATTTTTCGAACGAAACGCATGTGCGGCGCAACACAACCGCTGTGTAGAGCGGCAGCACGAATTTTTTTGGGTTAAAAAAAAGATCGCAGTCGTCGAAGAAAAATCGCAGTCAAAGTGTTAAGTGCACATAAATTAATATTATTATCACATTCCTTGACATTTACTTTATTATTATATTGTTATATTATCTATTATAATTCTAGGCCCCTTTGCGGCTAATAATTGTTAATTTGTATGTGCTTAAATAGGAGTCACTGTTTTGTCTGATTTTTTTTATCTCTACGTCTCCATACAATCGCCACCTTCCTACACAAAAAAAACTTTTGTTATATAAATAATAATAATTAAGTAATATGTATATGTAAATTAGATTATGACCGCATCAAGTATATCAACATGTATGTACATTTGTACATATAAAGCTTATAATGCTCTTTTTAACTGTGGTAATAATATCTTTTGGTTCTGTGGATATGGCAAGACAGAGATTTTATTATTATTATTCAAGGCCTGTGGTTATTTAAAATAATGACGCACTATGGTGTTAATGCTAGACGACAAAAATAGATTTTAAGTGGTGGACATTTTAAATCTATTTTTGTAGTAAGAATACAGATGTTTGTATATAACTTCACGTATGTGTCACAGCCGGATCGTAGATCAGCCCGATTGTAAAATGGCTAGACCGCTTACAAAACGAGCGCTGATTTGTTGGGAATATTTAATTAATTTCATACGACGAGATGGCTGAGTGACATCTAGCCATATTGATAGTGGTCGTTCAGAAATCGGCAAAGGCAATTAAATGAATGCGGCCGCGTTTGCAAAACCGAATAGCCATTTTACAAACGGGCTGATTCTACCATCCGGCGGTCTATACCAGATACCAAAAACTTGCATTTAAAGCTACGTTTACATTTCACGCATGTTTTGTTTCAAGGCTATTTGCATAGCTGTTTTAGGGTAAACAAAGAGAGTATTGTAATGAAAAATTGGCGGTGATATCATGCGTAAGTTTAGGCAGCTGTATATCTATACTAATATTATAAAGAGGAAATGTTTGATTTTTTGTTTGTTTGTTTGTAATGAATAGGCTCTGAAACTATGGGACCGATTTGAAAAATTCTTTCACCGTTGGGAAGCTACACGGTGAACATACTCGTATACTTATATAGGCTATATTATATTTTCAGAAAAGTTAGGGATCCGTACTGAAACCGTGCGAAGCCGGGAAGGTCTGCTAGTACCTAATAAACATTAAAATGTATTAAGAATGATTCACGCTACACCGTGTCACGACCGGGCCGGGCCCCGGCCGGGGCACGGTCAGGCATGAATCACTTCATACAAAAAGTATAGCATAATGTTTAACCGTGCCCCGGCCGTGCGCCGCCGGCACGGTCAGGTATGAATCACTTCATACAAAAAGTATAGCATAATGTTTGACCGTGCCCCGGCCGTGCGCCGCCGGCACGGTCAGGCATGAATCACTTCATACAAAAAGTATAGCATAATGTTTGACCGTGCCCCGGCCGTGCGCCGCCGGCACGGTCAGGCATGAATCACTTCATACAAAAAGTATAGCATAATGTTTGACCGTGCCCCGGCCGTGCGCCGCCGGCACGGTCAGGCATGAATCACTTCATACAAAAAGTATAGCATAATGTTTGACCGTGCCCCGGTAGCGACACGGTGTAGCGTGAATTTTGCTTAATGATAACAACTATGTTTGTATGTACACAAAAGGCATAATTGTGAAAAAAATCTGTTTACCTCACATAACCACTGTACTTAGTTCTAAAAACGTTCACAATAACAATTATTTGACAATCATAATTTTAGGAGTGATCGCTTGCGGGTTCGCCTGGGCCATCGAATATTACAGCACTTTATTTTAACATTGTAGCTCAAAGAATTATTAGCAAGCTGAAGTGGCAGCAGGCCGGCCATAACTCGCGAAGAACCGAAAACCGCTGGGGTAAACTTGTTCTTGAGAGTTGACCGCGACTCGGTACGGTACACGTAGTAAACGAAAATGACTTGGTGGGCACGACTTTTATATGTATATAGTTGTTGTTAAATGAAGTACTTGAAACTCAACATAAAAGCGTGAGATTTTCTAAACAATTCAGTACATTTTATTTGAACTCTCAACTTGACAACAAGCAACCATGTTCAAAAAAGTGATGATACTTTTCGTGGTGGTTTTGCTGATTGGGCAAGTAAGTTTTTTTAATAACTCACTAATATATATATATATATATATATATGAATAATATACATTATTAGTGAGTAATCTATATATATAAAAGAAAGTCGTGTTTGTTACAACACTTATAACTCGAGAACGGCTGGACCGATTTAGCTGAAAATTGGTGGAGAGGTAGCTGAACCAGGAGTCTAACATAGGATACTTTTTATCATTTAAACAATTTGACACATAGATTTCCACGGGGGCGAAGCCGCGGGGAGCAGTTAGTAATATATATAATAAATAAAGTAGTGTTTCTATCCTATGTGACAGTTCATAGGCATAGACCATTAAACGATCAAACATAGGCTACTTCTGGGCTAGGTTATGGGATAAAGAGTCGCCTATGTTAGATTCCCGGATTAGAAACACACATTATGTAAAAGTGGATGACGTAATAGAAAAAATATATAACTTCAATAACACCATTTCATTCCCATGTACGAGTACCTATAGATCGCAGTCACGTTCGATGGAGACTCCCATACCTCCTATTGACATTTGCTTATTCGTTTCAGAGTTATCAGCAAACTGAACAAGCCGGCGGTAAGTTTATGATTACACCAATTACACCCATAATACTAATAAAACATGTAGGTAGGTCAGATAGTTCAGAGAGGACTGTGCTTTTTTTAATGACAGAAAAAAAACGACTCATATAAAATGCTTCCGACTTTGATGTGTACAAAGCAAGAACTATAATTATTATGAATAGGTAAATATAATTTTAATTGAAAGGAAAATTTTCAACAAATTGTACTGTTCCTTCAAATCCACCCTAAGCAGTTATAAGGTTATCTCGAAAATATCGCTTTCAGCGATAAGGCCACCCTTTATACTTATTATATTCTAAGTATTTATTTCTGTATTGTTTCCTGTTTTGTGAGGTATAATAAAGGTTTTTTATCTATACCTTGAAATGTACACTGTTTTTTAAGTTTTGCGGGACTAAAATGAATCCCTCCCCTGGACCATTATCTTTACATTAGCAAAAGAACAAAAAACGGTCTCGAATTGACGGAGTCATCCGTCAATTGGAGACCGTTTTTTGTTCTTCCTAGTAGGAAGATAAAAAAAAATCTTCTCTTTTTGTCAAAATTTTAAGATCGTTTGTATTTTATTTCATCAGTGAAGCCCATGATAGTGCTGTACGTAATAAGTTTTATAACGCATCATAATATCGGTTTTTTTTTCAGGAAGCGGTAGCGAGTCTGGCAGTGTAGGAGGTAAACATACGGCCAACTGAAAGGGTGTGTCTAGGGAGTAACTATTTAATCCCATATTCGGTCCTTTATGATCTATATTCAAGGTTTTTCATCCTACCATTATCATTAGGATAATGATAAAGTTTTAAATCGATATGTAAGCAAAATGCTCAATGCTCTTTGCCGCTCAATGCGTTTGAGTGGAGTTCGGGAGGCGAAGAAATACTAACAAGCCTAGTGTGCCACCAAGCAAGCATTGCTGTTTCAACTGGGGCTGTTATATGGATATTTCTAGATTCCACCGACCACCAGTCCCCAGACTTGAAATTTGAAGTTATTACAATAAGTTGAAGAAACAAATCATAAACGATCTCTTATTGAAAAAACAGGAAATAACATACTCGTAGATCCAAGGTTTAGTTTAAAAAAAATTAGACAATGTATGAATGATAAAATTTTTGAAACTATCACGGTGTTATACTATGTAGTGATGTTTGTTATTTCAGGTGGTGCTAGCGGCAAGGCCGGTTTCAATTTTGGAATGAGTGCCGGCGCCGGCGTAAGTGGCCAGGCAGGAGGCCAAGGGGGTGCCAAAGGACAGGGTGGCGCCAGTAGAAAATAAACTTTGAAATATAAACATTAAAGTTTCTTTTCACAATCACGCCTTCAGCCGAACTTACATAAATGATTTTAATACTGTTTATAAGAGCAGTCGAATTATAATGAATGATGAATAATAAAATAAATCACTACCATTGAATAAGAATTTCTAACTCAATGATCACTACCTTTTACCCAAGTTATTTGCACATGGACATTGCGGATATTTTATTTTTATATAGGGTGTAATATGTAAGGAAAAACTTTCAGGGGTTGTTGAGACTAGGTAATGAAACCGTGGAAAAATTTGAAAAATAAACTAGAATTTAATTTTCGAAGAGAATTCATAATATTCAAATTTGTTTTTGAAATATTATTCCTGTGTTTTGTGATCGAAGCTTTAAGACACTGTTAACTAAAGTTATGTAACCTACTTGTAATTAATAAATGACCTATCTATCTATCTATCTAGATAGCCAGACGCGGCAGAGGATACTCTTAAACCATATACTCGTACATGTGTAGTTAATTAATATTTTTACACCATGGTGAAAAGGAAAAACATTTGGTTATCTATTTGCATAATTTGTTCCGCGTTAAGTTTTGAAAAGAAATCTAGCCGCGGAAAATAATATACGCTTATTAGTTTACTCAATTGTATTCATATTTTACAAGGTTTAGACTGTATTTACACATTTGTTTTATAAATGAAACATGAGTTATTTCCCAAAATATTAAAATTTGGCTAGTATAAAACGCTGAAAATTTTTAGAAGAAATCAGTTGACTGTGACTGGTTATTTGGAAAAGTAAGACCAACGCAACGCAGCCATGTTTAAACAAATGATGATTCTTTGTGTGGTGATGATGATGATCTGCAATGTAATGGTTAGTAAATTTTTGTCATAATTATATTAATAATTTACTGTGATAAATTTATATGAATCTTTTATTTAATTTTTAAAGAAGGCATGTCTGTCTGCTTTTTCTTTAACACAATCCCTTATGGTGTCTCCTATGTAAAAATTAATGTGTGTTACTCATATAATAAACTTGTAATATCATTTTAAAGCTAATAGAACTTAACGATATCAAGTGTAACATGTGTACCTACGATAGAAATGTATAAACAATTACATAATTCAATCAAGATTAGGTTGAATGGAGAACTGTCATAGCTATAAGGGCGCCCTTTTTACTTCCACTGTTTTTAGAATTTCTTTCTGTATTTGTTTGTTCTGTCTTTCTTTAGTACAATAAAGTTATGTACTTAATTAAACCAATTCATATAAGACAGAGTTCCTCATAGCGAAATAAGTGTTTATATGTACTTTGAAGTGTACTGTGTCTCTTTCTGTGGCATTGTAACTCGCAAGCAGAGGAACCTATGTAGTTTTTTTTTTATTTTATAGATATGACTTAATCGATTTATACTATTCTTTGCTTTGTTTGTTATTTTTATGATTAAATTCTTGTATTCATGATGAAAATTATTGTATCCGTTCTACTGTTACTAAGCAGAAAACGAAAATATTCGAGGGTTTGGAAGTTTTGCAACATTTCTTTTTGTTTTTTAAGAGCCAAGCTGGCGGAGCAGATGGCTTGACCGGCGGCGCGACACCCGGTAAGAATATCATCTCGATATTTATACATTCGTCAAATAGCCTCTACCCGTGACTAGGAATGCATTTTCCCGGATAAAAAGTAGTGTATAACGATATAAAAAGAAAGACTGCAGGCAGATGCTGGATGCGGCAAGCTGAAGACAGGGCGCTATGGCGCTCACAATGGACAATTATAGATTGATGATTATGCAAATAAATCAATAATTTAAATAATGCTGGACAATTCACACAGCATCATCTAGCCCCAAGCTAAGCAGAGCTTGTGTTTTGGGTACTAGATAACTGATATACATAATACAATACATTACACAGATAGTTTTTTTCTATACATAGGAAAACGACCAGAACACCCGATACGAATATCTGCAGATCGTACAAACATTTGTTCCGAGGCGGGAATCTATTGTATTAAGTTTATCAGTTATCTAGTACCCATAACACAAGCTCTGCTTACCTTGGAGGTAGATGATGCTGTGTGGATTGTCCAGCATTATTTATGAATTTTATAATTAGTTGTAGCAAATGAGGCCGCAGCAACAGGCCCGACGGCAACAGGAGGTGTGGCACAAACCGGACTAGGTACCGCAGGAGACCCGGCGGGCAATGTGGCACAAACCGGACTAGGTGCCGCAGGAGACCCGGCGGGAGATGCACCTTTAGCTACAGGAACTTCAGCAGCAGGAACGGGTGGCGACGTGGCAGGCGACAACGTACCAAGTTAGTACTTAGTAGTTTCACTTCAAACTTCAAAGTGCTTTATTTCAGTTTACTCGTATAGTGAAAATCCAGCTTAATCCTTCACACAAACTTGTCTGAAATGCCTCGAGCATTCCTTCAAAACACTCGAGTTTAGGTGTTAATTTGGTTAAGTCTAAAATCCACTCAAATAAGGTTATACATAACCACAAGCCCTTGAGGAGCATTCAAGGGTAGGTCAAATTCAAATTTTTCAAATTCAAATTTAAAGATTTTAAGCTCGCCATGTGAGATGAGTCGTTGAAGTTTGTGTTTTACATTGTAATGATATCCTTGTTATATCCCATAAAATATCTTAGATTCTAAATCGAGTTTATCCAATACCCAAGTTGCACCAATGGTCTTACCACTAGACATGTCATTTATCAAATTTTTGGTTATTACAGTTCATATTTCACATTTTCAGAGACACCATCATTGAAATAAAGAGCAGATTCAAAAATAACGGACCAAGAAAATTGCGGAAATTTAAAATGTTTGATTCTCTTCGCTATCTTAACAATAATGTAGGTACTTATGTATATTTACGAATTATTATAATGTTTCACAAACTACTGGGTTTTTTATTATCTCTTAGGAATATATTAATAAGCTTTAATGTAAAAATCTCGTCTCGTAATACCTCTGCCCTAACCAGCATTGAGATCACTAAAGAGCCGCTAGTCAGCTTTTTATTACCTTCGACTATGATGTTGGAAAATTAATAGTAATAGAGTATAGTAGTAGTAGTAGTTTATAGGAGTATAAGTAGTCAACATGTTTCGAGTAGGTAATTAGCAATTTGAGATTTTATCAATATTCACAGGGTATATTAAAACAATATGCTGCAAATACAGATACTGTGGATAAGGAATGGCAATTTATGTTTCCTTTAAAATATTTCAAGTTTCAAAGCTATGTTGTGAAAGCACAAAATAGAAGAGCCAAGTCAGCCATGTCAACCTTCGACTATGAAGTTGACCTGCTTTACTGATAAGGTGGTGTCCTTCTGTAATATCTGTGTAAAAGTATCAATCTCAATTAATTAATTGACCGCCTGGCCTAACATTTTACCCATTACCAGACTGGTGGGTAAAATGTTACTTAGGAAAATATCATCATCATCAGCCTATAGCAGTCTACTGCTGGACATAGGCCTCCCCCAATGAGCGCCATAGCACCCTGTCTTCAGCTTGCCGCATCCAGCATCTACCTGCAGTCTCAGCTTGTCATCCCACCTGGTCGGAGGGTGTCCTACACTATATTTACCAAGAAAATAAAGTAATAAAGGTCGAAAACACTCACGGTCAGCATTTCGAACCCTGTACAACGTCTCCTCAAACTGTGCATGTGGCAGACACTTCAGGACCTTCAGGAAATAAGGCAGGAGTTTATCCTGATGCTGTAAGCCACTCTGTAGGAAGTACAAGCCAAGGGCTATGGAGGCCTCTTGACTCCGAGATGTGATCGCAAGTGAGCTTCCTGCTTGCGGACATAACATGAAGAGAGTATTGACCTGGAATTTCATCGTTTTTGTGTTAGTTACCATAAATTAGTGTGATATGATATTGTGGAAAAATCAAAGATATATTGGTGGCATTAGAATATCTGCTAATAAATTCTTTCATAATCATTAGGAGCCCCAAAATGCAAAATTCAGGAAGGAGATTACGATAGATGTCTAAAGTGAAAAATGGTGGTACAGGTACTACCCATATGGACTAACAGAGACAATGATAAGAAATAGATGAGTTATTACATACATAGGTAGGTAATTAAATAATTTTCCTATAAGTACAATATCTAGTGATTAGAGTGAGGTCACTTTGTTTATGATTTTTCCAAGGTCTCGCTACTTGGCTCTTATTGAAAATACCAATGTAGACTCAGAAACAATAAAGCTGTGTTTCAAAATAAAAGTAAATATAGCTGTTGATAACATCAAAGGAAAACAATGCTAAATTATTATCGTAGGTATAGTGTCGTAATTTTGACTGACCTTTTCCCATGGTGTTGGGTTCAAATTAGACAAACAACGGGCCAAATGCTGAACTGTTTGCTTGAAGAATTCGTGTTCATCCATTTTTATGTTCAAATTGTTATGGAAAATAACATTTTCTACAATTTATTCGTCAACGAAACCCGAAATCAAATCATCACATCACTTCGCGACTCCTTCACGATCACGAATCACGATCGCAAAACTGTTGACATTACGATTATTATTCTGTCAGTGTCTGTTGACTACAGACACTGACAGAATAATAAAGCAAGTATTAGACCATATCAGCAGTTCGTCGGTATAGTGGCGTGTCAGGGTGGCTCTGGAATATTGGTTAACTCATCGGTAACGAGGGGCATGTGCAGCGTATAATTGGCCATAGAAATCCTCTATCTCGGCGGATATCTCTGGCTTTGACAATACGGTTCTCCCGTCGTGCGTTTTAAGCTTTGTCAGGTGGCTCCTGCCAAGCTGCTGAGTGAATACTTTGGACCCTCGGTTTCGCTCTATCGCCTCTTGAATGAGGCGCGTGTTGGAGCTCCGAAGGTCGTCCCGTACCATCTTCGCAATCCGCTTGTTCAGGTCTGACCTCTCTGACAAAGTCGGTTGGGTGGTCTCCCGTCTTTTTGTCATCAGCCCAAGAGTCTCATCCGAGAGTTTGGGCTTCTTGCCAGTACGCTGCTTTCGATAGAATTTGATGCCCTCGTCCCTCAACGTTTCAACCAGATTGTGTAGGGTCTCGTCAGCGTCATCAGTGGTTTCCAAGGCAACGAATCTATTCCCGAGAAGCTGTTGATACTTCTTTGTGCCCGCCATGATTTGGGTTGGGTCAGGTCGGAGCGTGGACTTCATGAGACGGTTTCTTTCAAGCTTCAAGTTGATATTCAGAGAGCCTCGGAGGAGTCGGTGATCAGATCCGGTATTGAACCTGTTGATCACTGAGACATCTCTGAATATGTGCCTGCTATCGGTCATGATGAAGTCGATCTCATTTTTAGTCACAATGTCGGGGCTTTGCCATGTCCACTTCCTTTGAGGCTGTTTCTTAAAGAAAGAGTTCATTAAGAACAGCCCCTCCTTCTCAAGAAAGTTGACAAGCATTTGCCCCCTGTGATTCCTGACTCCATAACCATGCGAGCTATCCCTTGTGATTTTTGGTCTTACATAAAAAGTAAAAACCAGTCACCAACTCGTACACTTCTGTGCTGAAATACGGTAATCGCTCTTCCGACCAAGGTGATGAAATATGTAAATTTTTTGGTGAATATTTTCATTCCTTCTAAATAACTCCTCCTCTACCACACAGCCTGAGCCGGTCTCTTCATCTTTCCCTGACCCACCAGCAGATCTCTACAGTCGAAGTCTTAGAAGATAACGTCTTTAAATTAATAAAAAGTAAAAAAAGTAAAAGTAAAAGTCATTTATTTGCAAAACACGTGTAAAAAAGATGACAAATAGTTTTTTTGAGTCAGCATGTTTGACCAATATACATTGGTGTGCAAAAATAATTAGAGAGTATGGCATGCAGGTCTAAATGTAATTGTACATAACAATAACAAATTTACAAGATTATTAATACATAGCATAAATTTAGATTACATCATTTAGAAATTCGTCAATTTTATAGTAGCATTTTTCACATAAAAGTTTTTTAAATTTAGTCTTAAATAAGTTTACATTTAAATCTTTGTAGCTCTTAGGTATTTTATTATAGATTACAGGTGCCATGCACACTACACTCTTTCTCAACATAGTAGTTTTTGATTCGTGTCTGGCTAATCTAGTGTTGTCCCTTCTATTCCTAATTACAATGTCACACATTCGGGGAAACAGATTGGGATTGTTCCTAACAAATAGCGCAATCTCCAAAATGTACAAGCTTGTAAGTGTCAGTATCTTATGTTTTTTAAACAGGGGCTTACAACTGTCTGTAGGTTGGATTTTAAACATAGCTCTTATACAGCGCTTTTGCATTTTGAAAATTATTTCCTTATCAGTAGAATTACCGTAGAAGATAATTCCGTATCTGATCACCGATTCTACTGTACCATAATAAGCTGTTAATAAAGTATTTTGATTAACAGTTGGGGAGAGCTTATATAGAGCATAAGCTAAGCTGCTAACCCTTTTACTTAGAATCTCTATATGTGTTTTCCAGTTAAGCCTTTCGTCAATTTGTAAACCTAGGAATCGTGTAGAGTCAATTGCTTGAATAGTATTATTTTGAAATGTTAATTTAATGTTTAAGGGATTATGCAGTCTTTGGTTGAAATGTATTATACTAGTTTTGTCTAAATTAATTTTTAAATTATTGTTATTAAGCCAGCAAATAATTGAGTTTAATGATTCATTTATGTCCGATTCATAGGTTTCCTTGTCTTTACATTTTATAGTCACTGTACTGTCATCTGCAAATAAAGTTATTGGTTGATTTAAAGCATAGGGTAAGTCGTTTATATACAATATAAACAGGAGTGGACCTAGCACACTGCCTTGGGGGACACCGTATGTAGTGCTTCTTACTTTTGATTTATATGTGACTTCATGTTTAGTTTTAAGGTTTAGTCTTGTAATTTCAGTTATTTGTTGTCGTCCCGTTAAATAAGATTCAATTAATTTTGATACATTGCCACGAATCCCATACGCCTCAAGTTTGTTGATTAGAATTTTATGATTTACGTAGTCGAATGCCTGGGTCATGTCACAAAAGATAGAACAAATTTGTATTTTTTTATCAACATGGCATATAACATGTTCCAAGAAATCATATATAGCCATATTGATAGTTCTTTTTTGTCGAAAGCCTTTTTGTTCATTGCACAGGATGTTATTTTTCTCTATATAGTCATATATTTCCCCGTAATAGTAACATTTTGAAATGTTGTATAAAATAACAGTACGCCGCAGAGGCATCTTCAATTGTGTACATGTCAGAGAAGGTATAGTTTTTTATGCACATTAAAAACTTTCTTATATTTTCTGAGCTATAGTCGTGTGTTACTTTTCGCCAATATGTAAACTTTAAAACTTTCTTAACAGGCAATTTGATAATTTGTGCTGTGTGGTCGGACAAACCAAAGTCGATCACTTCTGTTTTACAGATTTTGTTGTAGTTATGTGCATAGTTGTCTAAACAGGTTTTGCTGATCAAGCGTGTTGGTTGTCTAATTGCTAATTTTAGATTATAATTAAGTAGTAAGCATTCAAAATCTAGTGTCAAATTATTAGTTTTTAGGATGTCTATATTAAAATCGCCTGTCAATACAATGTTATTTTCGTAATGCACGTCAACGTTTTATCAAGTTTATTAAGAAATGTGTTCAAATTATTTGTCTTAGGAACTCTATATATACAAATAATAATAATTTTAAAGTCAATTAATTCAATGGCACAGCATTCAAAAACATTTGCCAGTGATAACATTCTGATTTCTTGTACTTCTCTCCAATTATAATTTCTTTTAATTAGTATGCATGCTCCGCCTCTTTTGCTGTCGCTTCTACTGTAACATGCTGCTAGAATATAATTTTCAAGGTTTAGGTGCTGTTCATATCCAGATTGCATAAAATGTTCAGTTATACATACTACGTCAATATCAATGTTTTTATCTTTTAATTCATCTAGGTTTATCATAAGTGCGTCAGCTTTGTTGAGTAGTCCAGCAATATTTTGATGGAGTATATTTATATGTTTAGTCTCGAAAAAACATTGATTCTTCTTCTTTTGCGTCCAGAGATTCTAGATGATGTGTTGTGTTGTTGTTGTTATTGTGGTACTCTCGAATTTCATCAGTATAGTGTCTAAGGTTTGTAAAAATTACTTCCATACCCTTCCTATTTACTTTCCCTGTGTTTCTATCAAACATCGTATAGTTATAGGTAAGCTCTTTGTTCGAATCTAGTATGTAAGCGTGTTCATGGGTGGTGACGTCTAGGTAGAGTAAGTTGTTGAAATTTTCCACTCTCCAATTAAACATATCTGTAGTAGAACCGATTTTATAAGTTGGAAGACAGATAACAATGTTTGTGTTCTTTACTTTCAGTAGTATGTCTCTCATCTCTATAACTAAATTTATATAATTATTAGTACTTTTAAATTCTTCCTCACCTATTAAAAGTATGCAGAAGTCATCCGTGGTGAAGTCTTCCACTTTCTTTTCAATGTCCTTGATCAGTTCCTTTGTATTTGTGTTTGTCTTTAGGTAGTGGCATAGCTCTATTTGTCTGTCGAAGCATTCTTCTGCCATTGACAGAATGTTACTATGCTTGTTCATGCTAAGTATGCAGATTTTATTATGTCTTTTTGGTTCTTTAGCAGTATTTTTGTTATTCGTTCGTTGTTCTTTGTGTGTGTTTGTGTCTGTGTTCTCTAAGTTTAGACTCGAAGTATTTTTTGTAGGTTTAGTGGCGATTTTTGGTGATTTTTTCACGGTATTTTTTGTATCTGTTCTCTTTTTAGGTGAAGATTTACCTTTCGTTCCACTTGTAATATTTTTTAATAGTTCATTTGATTTCTTGAGTTCATCGTTCTCGCCCTTATATTTATTGTTTTGCAAAGACAAGAGCTCTATTTCTTCAAGTGCTCTTTTTAGTTTAGCCTCCAGTCCGTCTATTCTCTGTCTAAGGCTTAGAATGACTTCGCTGTCCTCGTCCATACTGCTGACTGTGATATGTGCTGCCTGAGTAATTTCGTCATCTTCGTCATCGTTCTGTATTTCCGATGGTGTCAGATTTCGGCGAAATGTTATATGATCTAGAAAACTCATTGTTATTTCTTATTTGATCCAGTAAAAAGTTGTAATTAGTCAAAAAAATAAAAATAAAATGAATTTCGTGTCCAAAAAGATGTTATTATCTGCAAGGTTTCGAACCATCGGTTTCTGCTTCTCAGTCGGGTGTCACAACCGTTCGGCCGCCGTTCAGATAACTTTGTGGTCGAAATTAGCGTACTGGCTCAGTTGTAAGGCGGTTAAATGGTAGTTTGGTGATTATTGAGTTCAAACGCCGAGTCGAAAAATAATTGACGGTAGTAGCATCAACGGTGTTTATTGGAGCCAACTGTTGTTTTGCCAAATATTAAGTTTTATCTTCACTGGTTTTGTATTGTATTTGGTTATTAGGGAGAAATACTAGTAACAAATGATAGTCTTCTGTGATTTATGTGTTTTGTGATGGACTTGTTTGGGATTTTATTGATGATCACCAGGTCAGTTTTGTTAACTTGTATCACTTCGTAATTACGCGTTATATCATATCACAAACACTTGTGCCGGTAAATTATATAGGTACTTATATTTTAAACACTTTTTTGGTTGTTTTTGTACGCTTTATATATTTTTTATAAATTTAAACTGCAGAGCTAATGTTTACATAGACAGCAGCGCCATCTCTCGCCGAAAATTCTTTATGTTCCATTAGTTAAGACCAATTATAGGCGGAATGCATTTATCTATAGAGCTTCTTGCTCATTGAATTCATTAGTTAATAGAAACAGTTAGATAGATATATTCAATACCAGTACTAGTAAGATTAGACGCTTACTTAGTGACCAATTCTTTAAAGTGTAAACTATATTATGTTACCTGTTTAAATTAGTTTTCTTTATTCAATAAAATATTTAAATCTACATAAATAAATCGGCGGGCCCGGACAACTTACCAGCAATATTCATTCATTGTAAACTGCGCGAAGTTCTTCGTCTCTCTCTGCTATATCGACGCTCTCTTACGGAAGGAATCGTCCGAAATCATCCCATATGAAAGACTGCCTTCATCACCCCTATTCACAAAAAGGCCCCAAAAACCATGTACCTAGTCAATTACAGGCCTGCTGCAGCGGCCTGCTTTGCAGGCTGTGTTTGTTTGCGAAGGTTCTAGAAAAAATTATCTATTCACAACTATTTCCTGCACTCAAGCAATGTTTCTTGCTCGATCAACATGGGTTTTTGCGTGGTATGTCAACTACTTCAAATCTTCTGCTTTTTGCTGAGTCGCTTTCTAGGTATATCTCTGAACAAAACCGCTGTCAAACAGTAGTTTTAGGTGGCTACCTCTTCCGTACCTAAGGACATCCCTTCTCGTGTAGGTACCTACCACAAGGCTCCTTATTAGAACATCTTCTTTTCACATGAAAATATTTCGTAAAATCAAGAATATAGGTATTCTTGATTTTACGAAATATTTTCATGTCGACTTCTTACAAGACAATTTAGTTAGATTTCAAAATGATTTTAATTAATATTCTAAACAAGTTGGAATTAAATGTCTCTAAATGCTACGTGAATACATGCACCAGTTAACCTACTAAAATATTATTTGACCACAAATATTATTCATAATATTTCACTAACTAGATTTGATTCTATTAAATATTTGGGCGTAACTTTTGACACAAGTTGTAATTTGATCAACCCGTGGACATTATAGTTAAAAAAGCAACTCATTCACTTGGCTTTGTTTTTAGAATGTCATCGGAATTTACGAGTATACAAACCTTTAAAATACTTTATTTTACGTACGTAGGTAGTCACCTAGAATACGCCTCCCAGGTGTGGAATCCAAGGTACGATGTGGGAATAGAGTCCATCCAGGTTTCTACTGTACTTGCAATATCAAGTTCGTATTTATTTGCCAGATTATGAAACTAGATGTCGTAAATTTCACTTTCTCCCCCTTCGAAAACTAAGAGAAGCGATATGGCAGATTTGACTTACTTAATTAACACAGCAAACGGCACTGTCGATTGCCCAGAGCTCCTTGAGCAAATAGGACTGCGCACTTTCACGGTTGCACTGATGTTACCGAAAATTCTTTATGTTCCATTAGTTAAGACCAATTATAGGCGGAATGCATTTATCTATAGAGCTTCTTGCTCATTGAATTCATTAGTTAATAGAAACAGTTAGATAGATATATTCAATACCAGTACTAGTAAGATTAGACGCTTACTTAGTGACCAATTCTTTAAAGTGTAAACTATATTATGTTACCTGTTTAAATTAGTTTTCTTTATTCATTATTTTTCTAATAATTTAAAAATTTTAAGCATCTTTCAGCGGAAACTTTTAATTAGCCGTCAGCAAACATGCACTGGTCTATCGAGGCATGTTGTATATAGTGTATGTATCTAAATATTTGTAAACCAAGCTGTTAGTTTCTCCAAAATTTTGTAAATAAATAATTCCATATTGTGGACAAGAAATCTCTTGTCCATAATATGGAATTATTTATTAGGAGGATAAGGGAGCCCCGGGGATGCTGCCAAGGGCCCCTTGGCAGCATCAGCAACAGCATCAGCAGGAGCATCAGCACGACGACCATTACCATCATCAGGTCCATAATATGTCCTACAGCGTGAGTAATATTTAACACAATAATAAAGTTAAAAAATCTAAAACAAACTGAAAATCCTGTTTCTAAGTTTTGCGGAGTCAAGGAAATAAAACCATAGGCTCATTATTAACTAACACAAAAAATATCAAAATCGATCCACATCATGAGAGTTTCTGTTTATTATTTTCACTCACATTAAATAGAATCCTAAATCATTACTTGTACATTAAGAGTAACCGAATGATGCCAAAAGCACACATACCTTTGGACATCATAGCTAAAAAATATTATCATAATAAGCGTGTTATTAATCTAGTATTTACTTTATATTTTATGTATGCTAGTTTTTAAGGTATATATTACTATGGACCGTAGAATAAGTTAAATAAGATCTATTACTTTTCTATGGTCTGAAATAAATGATTTTATTTTTATTATTATTATAAAAAGCATCTCGTCCACTTGGCTTTGTTTTTAGAATGTCATCGGAATTTACAAGTATAAAAACTTTTAAAATACTTCACTGTGTTTTTTGAAGTAGGTACCTATAGATTTTTTTAATCACTCAATTTTTTTTTCTAAAGTATAAATTTATGTAGCTCGAATTAAAAAAAAAAGATGAAATGTTTCCTTGGAATAAAATTTGCTATCTTGAATATTTCGGCTAGGTAGGTACTTGCTTTCCTACAGAAACGCAGATGGATTTCTTTCTCTTACCACATTTTGCATTTGAATATACACGTGTTTGTAGAACTATTAAAAATATATAATTAAGTATTAACGCCTTCCTCGGAGATTGGTGGGAGATCGCACGTGACCGCACTTGTTGGAAAGATTTGGGGGAGGCCTTTGCCCAGCAGTGGGACGAAACAGGCTAAATAAAAAAAAAATAAAAAAAAGTATTTCTTTTATTTGAGTATTCTCATCGGTAGTAGGCAAGCTGACAAAGATTTAACCAACTGGCCACAAAGATCCAAAGAGAATAGTATAAATATAAAGTAATCGATCGGGGGGTCCTCACCTCGCGGTCTTCGTCGAAAAAATGAGAGTAGATCAGTATACATATGTAGCTAGCTAAGCAGCGGGAGCTGCCGCTCGTCGGTTCAGCTCGTGTTTAGCCAGAAATATGTGGCTCCTGCCTCGAATGTAATCGTTCGGGACATAGAGCTTAAGCGGTTCATTGTCTCTGGTTGCAAAATATACTGCGCTGCCGGTAAAAGACAACTTCACCCATGTGCTGACATCATTTTTTTCCTCTTCTCTAACTCTATTCTCTGGGAGTATTTCGTGCGATCTCCCGCAGTTTCCCTCGTGCCACCTTTCCCACGGATGTCATGGGTAGCTGGTCCATAAAGATCACTCCGCCTCGTAGTTGTTTACTTTCAGAGAGATTTTCTGAAACAAATCAAGTCATCATTATGAAATGAAATGAAACTAAATTATGCTATAGATATTTTTTATTATACATAGGTAACGACCAGAACACCCGGAACAAATATCTGCAGATCGTACACACAATTATTCCGAGGCAGGAATCGAACCCGCAACCTCCTGCTTCGCAGGCGTACCTTAGCCCGCCGCGCCACAGAGGTCATCATCATCAATTATCAGCCCCAGTCGTCGCTTATCAGCCCGTTTTCGGATCAAGTCAATATTACTAAATTTCTAAAAGTAAAACTAAAGTTTAAAAAAACCATCATCATCATCAGCCTGTAGTAGTCCACTGCTGAAAATAGGCCTCCACCAATGAGCGCCATAGCACCCTGTCTTCAGCTAGCCGCATTCAGCATCTGCCTGCAGTCCTTCGCAGGTCGTCACCCTACCTGACCCGAGGGCATAAAAAGATCATGCTGCGTGCATTTTATATTCAGTTCATATTGTACTGGTAGAGGAAATACCTGCGACAAGGTCCTTGACCTCCTGGGCAGTGACGTCACGGCCTGCTAACCTCACCACGCAGGCCACTGCATGCTCGCCATCCTCGCTGTGAGGGATGCTTGTGACGCTTACTTCCAACACGCCAGGGTGTGAGCGGATCACCTCTTCTAATTCGGGTGGTACCACCTGTAAAGAGTTTGTGTTAGTCTTGACGTTCCATTTTTGTATGGTTTTTGGTAAAGCGCCTATCGTGCGGGCATGGAACTACGTAAATTTCATAAAAATGGAACGTGTCGATGTCGACTCGATATTTTGATACTCGCAGTAGGTACCAATACCAAACTTTTAGGTCTCGAGATATACCTAAGTAAGTACAAATCAATTTTATGCGTGTTTTGTGGTACCCAGCACTTTTCTCAACTCTCTTCATTATAGACACTGAACTTTTTTATAACTCACGCACGCGTAAACATTAAAAGCGAAATCTTACATGATAATTCCTGTATTTGATGAGCATATTGAGTCTTTCCACGAAGTAATAGTTTCCGTTCTCATCTCGGTAAAGCATGTCTCCAGTTTTGAACCAGCCATCCTCTGAAAACGCTTTTGCTGTTTCTTCGGGGTTATTGTAATATTCCTGTAAACAATATAAAACTATAGTGTGACTGTAAAACCTTAAAACCAAAGAATAAACTAGATGGCGCTGCACAAAAAAAATCGAATGGTGATTTTTACGATCAGAGTGATACTTGGACGCTGTCGTAGTAGACCTTTGATTAAATTATACCTACTCTTGTTCAAACAACGTATAAAGTATAGCCTGCGTATTTAAATAGTGGGATTGAGAATGACGTCATTCGACCGATGATGTGGCGCGTAAGTCCGCCTGCAACGCAGGTGGTTGCGGGTTCGATTCAAACATATAATTTGTAAAAAGTGTTTGTTAAATCCCGGCTAATGTAACCAAGGAAGAGCGGAACCTCCTAGTATTCTACACTTAAAATGAGGCTTCAAAATATTATGTAAGATAATCATGGACTTGTGACGAAACAAAAACATTGTATTATATTGTATAGCTTGTCCACTGGCCATAATAATGGAAGTTATCAATCAACTTACCGAAAAGCTTATACCCTTTGTCCACATCTCGCCAGGTACGTTCGGCTCAGTTATTTCCTTTCCGCTCTTTGGATCTACGAGCTGCCAACAAAACAAACGGCGGTAACACTTACAGAGAGTAAAATAGATTCAATTGTACCGACACTGCGTCAAAAAGGGATATTATTGCAAGACGTGAAGAGGGGGCGGCGTCAGTCGCGCGACGATTCATTGCCAGGCGCCTCGCACACCTTCGCTTCGAGATCCGGGAACTTTTTAAGGCGGTAATCCAAGGCACACTAGCGCCACCTATTTTATCTAACGTATAGTTGTACTTTGTATACTTAAGAAACAAAGTTGCAATTGACAAACAAACTCTATTTTAGCATCTCTGCCTAAAGTATACAAAATAAAACTATTACAGAGGTATTAAAAAGTTTAAATTAATAGGTGTCACAAAACTCCCCGCCCCTTCCATTCCTATAGCTCATCCTTTACCGTACATGCCATAAAACTGTGGAATGCCCTACCCATTTCGATTCGACAAGCTAAGTCTCTCCCTATATTCAAACATATGGTCTATGAACATTTCCTTAACTCAGCATCAAACTGTTAATTTATATGCATCATACCTATATTATATATTTATATGTGTATTTTATATTTATATTATATATTTATGTTTGTATTTATACTTATAGCTATCAATATTTATTAGTTAGTATGTCCCAATTAAATATTATTCTATATAACACGCCACCGTCTATACTTGTTCTAACTCTTCATGTCCATCCAAAGGTTGCCTGGCAGAGATCGCTTTAAGCGATAAGGCCGCCCATTGTACAACACATTCTTTATTTGTCTTTTACCTGTCCAGTGTATCTGTTTTTAAGGTGTGCAATAAAGAATTATTGTATTGTATTGTATTGTGTCACAAGCTGCCCAGTGAATTTTTTGTAATTTCCTTTGTTCAACGAAATAATAAGATAAAATATATAAATGTGTTCTTTATATATAATGTACATAATATTTTATCATACACAGATAACGATCAGAACATCCGGAACAAACAAACTAAGTTCCTAATTTGTATTATTGTATATTTTGAAACACAAATAAACATTTTCTATCGATCTAAATATATATAAAAAATATCTGCAGATTGTATAAACATTTGTCCCGAGGTGAGAATCGAACCACCGAGCCACATATAAAACAGTTCACTCTCTAAGCTAGGTACACCAGCAGATCTAGTTTCGGAGCTGAGCCTGTATTACCTTGACTTCCGTGGATAGACCGGCGCAGCCACAGTTACCAGGCGGTCCGCGAGGGTTGGGGGCTAGCACCGGGCCTAGATTCTCTGTTTGTCCGTACGCTTGTACTAGCATTGTGTGTTCCTTCACTCTCTTCTGCAATTAAATCAAGCTTATCAATACACAGGACATTCTATCATTGCACCGACAAGAGCTAGGGCTCTTCAATCTTTATTATCTTTACATAGTATAAAATTAAGTCGCTTCCGCTGTCTGTTTGCTTAGATCTTGTAAACAATTCAACGGATTTTAATGCAGTTGTATATAATAGTGATTCAAGAGGAAGGTTTATATGAGTAACACGTTGAGCGCCAAGGCACCTCATAAGCAAATTATGTTAGCAAATGCCAATAACAAAACTAAAATTCACAAGCTTCCAGCAATGTGAAATTCGTCTTTTCGTCAAGATAAAGATGATAGATATAACAATATTTAAAGAAGGATTTCAAATCCACAAGTAGGTAATTTATATTGTGTTGTTGTGTAAAATCAACAACAAAATCTCAGTCGAAATCGAAATTTTTTGGGATATTATTAAATTTCTTAGATTACCCCGAGTGCGAGGTGCGCACTATAATAACAAAAACCGTATAGAACCTTTTTAAGTTCAATTTCTTTAATTTTTTGTAGGCATACCCAAGTAACAATTTCTGGTTCTATAGCAGTCCATAGAACGTATCTCAAACACCACTTTTGGTACTATAGAGGCCCAAAGAAGGTTGAGTAAAGCCGATTTGGCGCAATTATATCACCAAAAAGTGACATAGTAGACCTGTAGAAGTGTTAGCGGTGACATTTTTGTTCTATAAAGTTGATATAGTGGTAATCATATGACAATCTATTGACATAGTGGGTACAGTAACGCTACTTTAGTGTCATTTTATACTGTAGTAGCGTTCGTGTTACCATTAAAGTGCCAAGTTGTTCTATAGAAGAGTCCGTAATTCCAATACATCACAAATATCTTTCTTTCGGCATCGGCAGATGGCACGGTCGAAAAAATAAATTATCTGTGTAAAGTGATTTCAGTTCAAGGATTGTAACGTGGTTAGTTTATATTATCTTATTTTGACATTAAATAACTCGTTCAATACTGCAAAATTTTCGTGCGACAAAAGTTTTACCTATAGATTAGTACTATTTTTATTTAGTATTTTTAACGCGCCTCCGGTTTATTGAGTTTTGAATAAAATAAAATATTAATATAATATTAAAGGTTTTGTACTATAGAGCAAAATGGTAACTCCGTAACCCTTATTGGCCAACTATAGTACTCATGACAAAGTTTCCGGCGCCATCATGAGTAAAATTATCCTATAAAGGTGATGAAATATCCGCTATAGAGCAAAAATGCTCTATTATGTCGTCGTTAACACTACTAAAGACCATGGACTATTGCAGTGATTTGTGGAACCACGATATCACTAGATGGTTCTATTGTTGGATATTCATCACTGCTATAACGCAATATATAAAACGGTAATCAGGGAAACCTTATAGAGCAAATTAGATACGTAAAGGTGAATCAAACACTACTATAGAGTAATATTGCTCTGTACTGGCATATTTGAAACGTTTATAATACCTGTCTATAATGGCTCTATAAAATGGTGAAGTAAACCTTTACATCGACAGGTAATAGGATAATTTGGCTCTATAGCTTACAGAGCAAAAACGTTTCACCAAACGCTTCTATAGAACCCGTAGGTACGCTAAAAACCTTTATACGACGTTTACTCAACCTTTTAGTGATATAAACCTAAGTTATAGGTCCAAAATGTTACTTGGGTAGTGTGTCGGACAATAAAGCTCTTAGTAGGTACTTTTATTTATTTAATCTGCTGTTACCCAAAGGGGATACAATTACTACGTAAGACTGTTACCGTTTATTAGTAAGCAAAATAAATTACCTTGAGTTCCTCAACCATGTCTAAGTAAATCTTCCCTCCAGTTAAAAAAATACTGTTGAAACACGTCAAGTCGCAATGCTTGGGACTGTTGATTATTCCCGTCGCGAGTGAGGGACCCATAAGACAGGATATTGGCTGAAAACAAAAGATAAAAACATGTAGGTAAATACAGTGGCGTCCAACGTTAGGCGATCCTCGACATTGGTTTTTGTTTAGTTATATTAAATACTAGCTGCGCCCCGCGGTTTCACCCGCGTGGTAATAGATATTTTGGATAGTATACAATATTATCTTTATAAATTGTAGCCTATGTGTTATTCTGATGTACATAATAAGGTACATATAATATTGTAAAGTTTTATTTAAATCCATTAAGTAGTTTTTACGTGAAAGAGTAACAAACATCCATCCATCCATCCATACTTACAAACTTTCTCGTTTATAATATTAGTAGGATATCTTTATAAATTGTAGCCTATGTGTTATTCTGATGTATAAGCTATACCTTTTATTGTAAAGTTTCATTAAAATCCAATCAGCAGTTTTTACTGTCAATAATAATAAATATAAATATAATAACAATGCTGGACAATTCACACAGCATTATCTAGCTCCATGGTAAGCAGAGCTTGTGTTATGGGTACTAGATAACCGATATACATAATACAATACATTACATAGATAGATATTTTTTATTATATATAGAAAACGATCAGAACACCCGGAACAAATATATGCAGATCGTACACACAATTGTTCCGAGGCGGGAATCGAACCCTCCTGCGTCGCAAGCGGACCTTCGCCCACCGCGCCAAATCGGTCGTCAATACTGATATTATTAATTTCTTAATATGAAAATGTTGTGTTTTTTGGCTAACGGCTTGTTATCTTCATTGAACCGAAATATTCTTGTATTAATTAATTCAAATTTACTTCAAAAGTAGTCCGCTACAGTCATTGTAATCCAAGTGTGTCCAAAAAAATAGTGAGGAAAGGTTTCTTGGATAGAGCAATAAAATAGAAGAATGGTGATAATTGAGAGCGAGCCAACAAGAAACATGATGACTCTATGATGAGTTTCCAAGTAGGTAAGTTTCGTTTACTTTTCCTAGTTCTGGCCGACGCGCCCGCACCGTGACTTCGGCAAATTCGGCTAGAAGAATATCATCATCATTTTACGAGTTAACGGCATGGATATCACATTAATTGACCGGATATCAACTGGATTGGCGACAGATTCAGTGACAGTGAGTAGAGAAGATAATAGATATTCGTTGTTAATAATAGTTTGCTCAATATTTGTAGATGATATTAAGAGTTGATACTATCTGAAATCGGTTATTTTCAACGATCATATCTTCCACAATTCTGAAGCATTTACTTTGAAATTTTAATATGTTATAGTTCAGGATTGATGCTAGACCACCAGTGTTTCGAAAACACGATTACATAAAATTTTCTCGATAGAAAAAAAATCCAAAGTTCACTCTAAACTGTACTTTAAACCGTCGCTATTCAATAGATACGTTAAAATAAGCCTTGATACTTTATACAGTAAACAATCAGAGTATAAAGCAGACGATGTGTGTTTTAGATTTTCAAAATTACTATTATTTTTACCGTAAAAAAATAATACCTAAACATTCACGCGCTATCTTCCGTCCGGGCCATAATTCAGTCTAGCTTCGGCCTTCGGACGGGGAGCCTGTGTCGCTGCTCCGCGCTTCGTGTCATCGGACTTTGTATATTTGTAAATATGGGAAATCTTTATAATAAGTGTAGAAAGCGACGACGGAATCATAAAAAAGATGGAAAACACATGAACGACGTTATAAAGTAAGTACCTACCTACCCTACACGTTGAGGTGAGGTGAGGTGAGGATGTGGATTGTGATTTGTGAGTAAGTAAATGTCGCAGCCAAACTAATTATTTTTTATTTTATTTTAGAAAACGTCGATTAGAAAGTACAGCTCCTATTGTAAGCGATGATGGCGACAATGATAAAGAAAATAATGTCCCGGTAAATCCGTGTGTACCAAACACCTACCTACCTACCAGTAAGGTAGTAAAGCTCGATTACACTTTACGGTTCACCGTCAACGGTAAGAGTTAGGAAGCTTAAAACGGAAGGTGTAATCGCTGTTAGGAAGAAAGGATGCCGATACCGGAAGACCGTGCGCTCCCGGCCGTCCTAACTTCCTAATTGCCGGTGCACCGGCAAATGTAATCGCTGACCGGCCGCGGCGGCCGCTCAGTCGCGCGAGGCGTTTATCGTGAGCGGACGTGCATCAGCGAGCCTTGCGTGCAATAATGACTTCCCAAAAGGAAAAGGATGTATTGTCCAATGTTCTAGAACTTTATAAAGACATGCCTAACTTATGGAACAAAACTCATCAGGAATACAAAAATAAACAGCTTAGACACGACGGATTTTGTGTTCTTTTAGAAGTTTATAAAAATTTTGACAGCGAAGCCACAATAAAAACGATTAAAAGAAAAATAGACAACATGAGGACAAATTATCAAAAAGAGGCAAAAAAGGTTGGTACCTACTTACATTTTATTCTTGTTAAATAAAGGATTCTACTAAAATCCTTCTATTTACTTAGATAGGTAGGTACCTAGAATAGCACAGTAAAACGTAGACAAATTCTACGTTTTACTGTGCTATTCTAGGTAGGTATACTCTAAGTGGAGAGACAAGCTACTTTTCAAAGACCTGTACCCTGACCTGTTGGTATCTTAAACTAGCTTTTGTCCGCGGCTTTGCCCGCGTGGTAGTCGGATAAAAATTAATATCTATTATATATATAAAAGAAAGTCGTGTTTGTTACAACACTTATAACTCGAGAACGGCTGAACCGATTTGACAAAAAATTGGGGAGGAGGTAGGTTAGAACCAGGAGTCTAAAAAAAACCATTTGACAAATCGATTTCCACGGGGGCGAAGCCGCGGGGCGCAGCTAGTTTTAGATAAATAAAACTGCACAGGTAATAAAATGATGTACGATTATAGGGTACACAGAGTAAACTTTTTAACGCAAATATCTCAATACCTTTTGCTTAGTTTACTAAAAGTTATATTGAATACCTACCTACTATTAATTTTTTTTTAGGTTGATGCATCTAAACATACGGGAGCGTCATCGGAAAATGTTTATGTGCCATCATTGTGGTACTTCGAGGCATTAACATTTTTGGGGTCAACAACAGAAGCTTGTCGTCCCGTAAGAGATTCTGTAGGAAACATCGTCAGTAATGAGGTAAGTCAGATTAACTTCCAAACGTTTTATTGATTATTGATACTTATCACAAATCATATAAAATTACATCGCTGACAATTGCAACTGTTATTAGTCTAGGTAGAAACCACATTTATCATTTTATCTTGAAAAGAGACTCTGCCTTCTTCAATGAAATATTTCATAAATTTGTCTCGGACTTCATTCCCTTCTTTATTTCGTTGGCTATCACTTAGGTGTTGTAATGCTGTCAGTCCATCGCTAACATTTCTCCAGTCTCCTTTACGAAATGTGGCCTTGCTTGTATTTTCTCTATCCACAAATTCGTGTGGTATGTATGTTGATGCCGATTTTCTTAAGTAGTTGTGCAAAGCACAACACGCCAAGATTATAGGATCCACATTTTCAAGTTTGTGATTAAGAGTTCTCCGCAGTACTCTAAAACGTGAAGCTAAAATTCCAAAGGTATTTTCCACAACTCTTCTCGCGCGAGATAAGCGGTAGTTAAATATACGCTTTTCCTTGCTTATATTTTTCATCGGGAATGGTTTCATAAAATGTTTGTTCAATGCAAATGCACTGTCACCAAGAAATACATACGGCACAATTGTATCTGTTCCTGGTAACGTAGATGGTTGTGGTAAATCTAGCGCATTAGTTACCAATTTTTTATAAAATGTTGTTGAGTTTAGTATTGCTCCATCATGAACAGATCCATTGGTACCCGTTTGAACATACAAAAATTCGTAGTTAGCGTTAACTACTGCGAATAATACTACGCTAAAAAAGCCTTTGTAATTATGAAATAGGGAACCACTTCCTGGTGGTTTTTCAATGGCTACGTGTTTCCCATCGCAAGCACCGATGCAGTGACTGAAATTCCACAATCTTTCAAAATCTACAGCAATTTCTTTCCATTCTGTTTCTGTTTCGGGCATCTGAAAATAAAATAAAATTATTGTTTGCAGGATTCATCATCATCAGAGGCGGGAAAAAGTCAGGCATCAGCTCCTTGCAAAAAAAAGAAGAGGTCTATTTTGCAGAAGCAAGAAAACGTAATAAATAGCGTCGAAAAACTGTTGTCTACGAAAGATGAAGAATGGGAAGTGTTAGGAAGGTCCATAGGGTTTCAATTGCGTGATTTAGAAAGAAGACAGTTAGCCATTGCGCAAAAATTGATCGGTGACGTAATATTTTACGCAAAAATGGGCAGAATAACTGAAGATACTCATATAACTTTAGGATCCATGACTTATTCACCATCTCTTTCCAATACGACTGATAATTCTTCCTCTTCATCGTCGTATATGAACAATAACCGTATAAAATATCCATACCAGCATCGTATTCAGTCACCTCACCCGTCACCAGTGTACCATAATCCGTCGCCGCAATACCGTGTTCAGTCACCTCACCCGTCACCAGTGTACTATAGTCAGAACAGTGTTCAGTCACCACAGTACCACATTCAATCTCCTGAGCCATCATCACGGCAACCAGTCCAGGCACATCAAACTTCATCAGTGTTAAATCTCCAGGAGTTTGGCCCTCCTCAAATTGAGATACCTGAATACGACTCTACCCAACCACAATACGAAATCCAATTACCAACCCAAACTGACGCGAATTCTTACACACAAACTTCATCTACAGCACAATGTGAATCTCAGTCTTCATCCCCATCTCATCCTTCACAAAATGACGCGACTTCTCACAGACAAATCAGAAAATCAAATAAAATTGATATTCAAGAATACTTAATACTTAAGAAGAAATAAATTGATTTTATGAATAAAAGACAATTTCACTTTTACTAACCTTTATATACTGTTTAAGACATCTATAGATAGCCCAGCATGTTTCAGGTATAATTTGTGATAAAAGTGGCTCAGATATTAATGTGCTGTACTTCAGGTCCTGATATGAATTTCCTGTCGCTAAAAATCTTAGCGTTACAGCTAATCGTTGTTTTGCACTTACACTTTCTCTGAATAATGTGTCTTGCTTCTGTATATGAGGTGTCACTAAACTTAGAAGATAATCGAATTGTGCAGAATCCATACGTAAATAATTTCTAAAATCCTCTGACTCTAACGAATGCAAGATGTTCATATTACACATTTTGTTTCTTAAAAGGAGATATTGCTTGATCCAACATTTTCTTTTTTTCTTCCTTCTCACATTTACAGCCGCAGTTGCGGCAAGGGCGATTCCAATTTTTTGAAATTTTGAGAGCACAGGCGCCATACTCCTACTACGTTCGACTGGCAACTGAGTTAGGAAGGCGGCGACCGTGCAGTGTAATCAGAACGTCCTTTCCGCCGCCACGGCGCACCGTTCCGGTAAACCGTGAAATGTAATAGGCCTTGTAGACCTTACTTGTTTATGGGACTGGATGGCGCTAAGTATGTGAAAATCGTATTTTTTATACTTATAGGTACCTATACCTAGGTCCTACCTAGGTGTAAATACAAGGTATACCCACCTCAATTTGTATCTCCATGTGATAGAAGTAGTATTTTCACAACACATCATTATCTAGGTAGAAATATATATTAGGGTTCCGTTTGACTAGGTATCAATACTATAAAATATTTACACCTAGGTATACCCACCTAATTTGTATCTCCATAATATATGAATCGTTACTGATACATGATGGAAGTAACATCGAATGATCTGGACATTTTGGATATCAGAAAAGATCCGTACGAGATTTTTTTTTACCAATTACAAAACATTGAATTGTAACTAGTAGGTTAGGTACCTACTATAGTTACTAACTATAGTACCTACTATCTACACCTATAATGTATTATAACTTTCCTAACATTTTTACGAGTTTGTAAATTTTAGGGTTCTGCAATAATTAATTTAGTCATGGTTCCAACCTTACGAACACAAGCTTTTCTACTTTTAGTTCATGAAAGTGAAGATATATCACATGGTTCAAAATATAAATGGGTAATAATGGACTTATACGGTTTATACCTTGAACGAGAGTCCTTATTAATTATTCATTATAATTCATTCATATTACTAGAGTGGGCATATTATATTTACATGTTAGGTACCTATTTTCTTGACATGTATGACTGTTACAGGATGGAAGTAACGTCGTATGATTCGACAAATGGCATAAACCCGGACAAGACAAATCTTTATCAATTACAGAACATAGAATTGTAAGTAAATACTTACATATCTACTGAAATATAAATATACCTAGTGTATATTCTTTCCTTCGTTTTCACGAGTTTGTAAATTTTAGGGTTCTGCAATAATTTAACCTAGAACTATTCGTACCTAACGAACACAAGCTTTTCTACTTTTAGTTCATGAATGTGAAAATATATCACATGGTTCAAATTTATAAATTGGGTAATAATGGACTTTTTACGGTTTATAGCTTGAACGAGAGTCCTTATTAATTCTTCAGACAAACACCTCTCCAGAGTCAAAGTCACTACCCCACCCTACCCAAACCTACCCTACCCTACGCTAACCTACCCTGCGGGATAAAAAGTATCCTATATCCTTCTGCTGGTTCTAAGCTACCTCTCCACCAATTTTCAGCCAAACCGGTTCAGCCGTTCTTGAGTTATAAATAGTGTAACTAACACGACTTTCTTTTATATATATAATATACACAATAGATATAGATTAGTGTGATAAAATATCATTTCATTTCAGATGAAAGTTGAGATCATCGAAAGGGATGACGAATTTTGGGAACAACTAATGGAACCAAATTTTTTTATTTTTTATTTAACATATATTTTGTCCGAGTTATGCGATCCCTGGCATGTTCGCAATATGAAAATACGAGATATAAGTGAATTGAAATAAATTTAATATAAAGTAATATATATTGTTAATAAAGTTAAACATATTATGTATGTGCAAATATAATCTAGACTATATTTTAATTTATTACAATATTTACCTGCACACTACTTGCCATACACATCCTATTTCCACACAATGTTTTTTGGCAAAATTCAATTTTACTTAAAACACTAATATGCGGAACCCTCACTCAATATACTTAGACATAAACTTGTATTCTATTTCATTGCTTATATAGGTTTTGTTGTGTTAGTTTTACCTTATATAGGTAAAACTAACACAACAGTAACACAACAGTAGGTAGTACCAATCTTCGTTTATATTAAATCTGTAAACAAGGTGTTATAATAAAAAATCCTATTTACTAGTACCAAAGAATAAATAATAGTACTACGTACCTATTTTTAGGTTGGTAGTAGGCATAAGTATAATTTACATTTCGCAGAACACTATCTTACTACAGAAAAGAATGTTCGGAACCCTTCAGCGCTATAGCGACTCGCACCTGTCTAGTGTTTGGGTAGAAAATAACGTCTCGGGCGCGGTGGTCTAGTAGCAGTAGTAGGTATATTGGCAACTACATTGAAAAACAATAAAATAAAATAATGTTTTGTAATTGTAAGTAGGTAGGTAGGTACCTACCAATATCCAACTATCATAATATTAGGTAGGTATAGGTACATACTAAGGTATAAAGTTACTAAAAAGCATTACCTACGTATTTGATAATTTCATTTCTTAGTAGGTACCGTATATATAATTAATTACCTACCTTTTAGACAATAATATTGCACCTACCTAACTTCAATAAGATTGTTTTGAACTAGCGTGAACCCAACCCAATATAATTTTGCGCGCGAAGTAATAGCGCGGCGAGTAGGTACGTTGCCACCGGCCGTCCGCCCCGTGGCGCCGCCCGTGCGCCGCGGCGCGGCGGCGTAACAAGCTGAGGCGAAATTTGATTTTCTGCTGAGGTAATGTAGGCCCTTAATAAAATAAAAAAAAACATTTATTTCAGACCATAGAAAAGTAACAGATCATATTTAACTTATTCTACGGTCCATAGTAATATATCCCTTCGACCAAAACTCTGCGCTTAGGAACATCGAGAGATGATGGGTTGGTACTCTCACCATAAATGAATTGAAGGTCACATTATGGCGAGAGTTCAGCTTCTCGACGCGCATCGTGAATCCGGTCTTCATGTGTGTGTGTGTGTAATAACATGGCCCATAGTTGCGTGGGCTCTGACGTCATCAACATGGTTGGATGAGTTAATGGCATGTATATGTAGCATTAATTATCCCGGATATCCACTGGATAGGCTATAGATTCAAAAGTAAAAGTGATTGGAATGATGCTTACCCGATATTTATTGATAATATCAATAACATGGTCCACGGTCGCAGGCGCGGAAGTCATTAACTTGGTCTGACGTATTAATGGCATGGATATCGCATTGATTAGCCCGGATATCCACTGGATGGGAGACAGGTTCAGTGCTATTGTGTTGGGCTGGGCGGTACTGTAAAAAAGAAAGGGCTGTTTTCACTTAACAATAGGTAAACATGAGATAAATTGTTTACTGGTTTCTGTTCCTGTAAGTAAGTTATTGGTAATACTTATATATAAATAAAACTTAGTTATTTTTATTTTATTTTTATTGTTTCAACAAAATCAACAGCCCTTAATCTAAATAATTTAAACCTTAATAATCTAACTTACGGCCAATAAGAGACTTACATTATATAAAATATAAATTATATATAAATATCCACTTTTGGACATCGACGTAAGCGTAGAAACATGCGAAGCCGCTAGTAGAAACGAATTAGGTAACATTTAATTTAATACGAAGCTGATTCACGGTCGGGCTCGTCTACCAGTTAAAAGTTGCTCTCACTGAGAAAGAACATCTCACCATAGAAAGAGTTATGCTCGGAGTTTCTCTGAAGGACGAATACACACGTAACGAATGCATCTGACTGAGAACCAAAATTATCATCATAGCTCTAAGAATTAGCAAGCTGAAGATGTAGTGGGCGGCTATATCTCACAAAGAACCGGCAACTGCTGAGGTAAACGTATTGTTGGGTGGAGACCACGATTCGGTAAATGTAGCATAGGACGCCCTCCGGCCATGATGACCTACGAAAGACTTCAGGCAGATGCTGGATGCGGCAAACTGAAGACCGGGCGCTGCGCTCATTGGGGGAGGCTTATGTCCAGCAGTGGATTAACTTAGGCTGATGATAACGATGAAACATTAAAACTGCATAACTAAGTAGGTTTAGGTACCTTGTGTTTGTATTTGTACACATTAATGTAATAGCATCCTAACTATACCGATATCTACTTGTAGGTACAACTATCAATTTCTTATCATTATCGCGGTATGTAGGTAAATCAAATATTTCCACATAAATCTGATCAACAACAATGTTAATAGATTACCTTCTTATCTGAAATTAATAGCACAGTTAATAGTTTGCTCATGAAGGACTCTTCATGACACTTCGTTTATCAAAATCCATCAAGATTTATTTTGCTAATGGTGTATGCACACAGCCCGACGACGGGGCTAACTATTTTTCTTTGTTCTTTATTATATTTAAGGGACTTTGAGTCATTTTAATGACTATGTCTGTCCCGTATTTTAACAACATACTAAAAAACAACAACTGGAACTAAAAACCAAATTATATCTAAAACTAACCTAAATAATTTAAGATAGGGGAAACTTTCTTGTCGTCAGCTTTGAGTGCCGACACGTTTCCTTGTCGGCTTTTTTTGTGACCAATCGCCGGCAATTAGTGACCAAACCGCTGTAATGCAAACGGGCTCTATGAAGGCACTAGCTAAAATTACAGCCATTTAGTAGATTGTTTGATCTGCACCCGAACATCTCATAAACCGCCTTTATGATTATTCGGTATGATTACTACAATACTGATTACACAATTCACAGATGAATGTATGTGTGTTACTTATTATTTTTTTTTTTTTATTTATTACAAGGAAAACCAGCAGCACATACAGTAAATTAAAAATAAGAAAATAGAAACAGAAGGCTATTAAGAGGTTTTCACAACAGCTAAAATAAAATTATAAATAAATAAATAATGATGGACTATCCACACATCATCGTCTAGCCCCAAGCGAAGCAGAGCTTGTGATATAGGTACCAGAGGACTGATATATAATACAATACATTACATAGATACATATTATTTCCTATTTCTTAAAAACGACCCCGCAACCTCCTGCGTCGCAGGCGGACCTTTGCCCACCACGCCAAGAGGTCTTCACCTCTACATTATACTGAGCGGAACAGACTGATATTTTGTATAGATGTAGTATATGTAGATATACATATACTGGGATGATATGACATACCCATCTGTCGAAGTCGGCTTGAAGATACCCGAGACAAAAGACATGATCTTAGCTTTGACGGCGCTATTCTTGATGGCCGCTACCTTTATCACGCCTGTCGTACCGCCTGTACTGACCATCCATAGGTAGGTGGTGTCATCTACTACTGTAGCCCTGAAAAACATATGAAAATAAATAAGTCGTTTAATTTTGATGTCTTTCGTCGTTCAAATTCTGTTTTCTCCAGTTAGCCCAGACAAAAGCTTGTCCAGAATCTAGATTGATCAATTATTAATTTATCATCGAATACTTAAAGTCTTAGAGTAATTAGCGTAGACAAATTTGAATTTGCGCAACGGAGAAATAAGACAAGGAAC
The DNA here is from genome assembly GCA_943735965.1 of Eupithecia abbreviata. Taxonomy (NCBI): domain Eukaryota; kingdom Metazoa; phylum Arthropoda; class Insecta; order Lepidoptera; family Geometridae; genus Eupithecia; species Eupithecia abbreviata. The sequence goes on from OX030995.1 coordinate 3,285,244, forward strand.
GTCGACCAGAAATAAATGAGAAAACGGCCCGGAATAAAATAATAACTATAATAATTTACCCAAAGTATTAAATGTACCCACTCGATGGACCGACGATATTGTAACGGTCGCAGGGAGTCGATAGATGGAGGCGGCTCAGGACCGTTATTAGTCGCGTCGTCGCTTGGTCAGTAGTGGCTGTGTACGAGCTTCTAGCCTAGACAGAAACTGATCTGTCCATCGAGTGGGTGTTGGGTAAATTATTATGTTATTATTTTATTACGAACCGTTTTCTCATTAATAACGGGTAAATGGGCACTATTTTATAGTATCAATTGAACAAAGCAGCAACAAATTCCGTCTCTGATAAAAATTTACGGCCTCTTGATAATATGGAACTCAATATCATAAAATCCTATCTAAAAAATAGAGTACAGGTTGTTAGAGTTAATAATGTAAAATCAGATAAAGAACGAAGTGACATAGGTGTACCACAAGGTTCTGTAATAGGTCCTCTGCTATTCCTGATATATGTCAATGATATAATAAACTGTCTACCAGAATGGGCACTTGTAATTCTGTTTGCTGACGATACCCATGTCGGGATAAGAGACAGTACAGTCGAAAAAGTTAAGACTCGAACTGATATGGTTGTTGCTAGTTTAAAGCAGTGGTTTGAGGATAATGGCATAATTTTGAATGCCAATAAGAGTACAATATTAACTTATTCAACTAAATTAATTAATTATCAAAGCAACGAAGTAAAATTTTTGGGTTGTACATTAGACTCAACCTTATCTTTTGAAAGTCATATTAGTAACATATGCAAAAGATTAGCTAGCGCAAATTATGCCCTATTCGAATTAAAACCTATTTTAGATAAGCAAACTCTAATATCTATTTATTATGCCTATTGTAATTCTATAATCAGTTACGCTATATCCGTTTGGGGTAGCGCTTCACAAGTGGATAGAGTTCTCATTTGTCAGAAGAGATCATTGCGCATCATACATGGTCTACATAGATTAACCTCAGTAAAGGCATACTTCAAAAAATCTAAAATTCTGACAGTGATTGCATTATTTATCTTGAATAGCCTACTAGAAATACATAAGATTAAAGATGAAATACCCAAAAAGATGAACATACATAGCTACAATACAAGAAATAAAGAAAAGTTACACGTACCTACTACTACACTGGTAAAAACACATAAACAGGGTTTAACCCTAAAGCTTGATTTATATAACAAGTTACCACTAGAACTAACTCTACTTCCTTTTCAGGAATTTAAAGCAAAAATAAAGAACTTTTTAGTATGTAACCCATTTTATAGCATTAACGAGTTTTTAACGTGCTCATTTGTCAATTTGTGATAAGTTATTATTGTTTATACTTATATTATTGTAATTTGGGATTTAATTTAATTTAAGAGTATTCCTTGTACCGTAGTCTTAATTGACATGCCAATATTAGTAATAATGCTATGGTGAATAAATTGAATTTACTGAAAGGCAGCACCTGCATTATGTATGGAACTTACTGGAACTCTTCAACGGGCTCCTCTCCGACCCCCTCAATCAGCTGATGCATAGACTCGTCTCCCGTAAAGCTGACCACCTTGGTATCAAGAGCCAGTGATGCAACCGCTTCCATATACACCCTGTGCTGCTCTGGCTCGCAGAAGGCTATCTTCGGCTGCGTCAGCTTGAAGAATGTTTGGATTTCGGCTGTAAAAATGGTAGATAAACATTATCGGACAATTGACACAGCATTCAATGCCAATGGCGGTCGTATTGACATGTCAATTGTTCTTTTATTTTCATTCTTGACCAGAATTGCACAGCATCTGCACCTGCCATCCTCTAATTTAATTTTAAAGCTTTGGTTGCCGGGAAAAAATAGCTTTAAGCGATAAGGCCGTCATTCGTGTACGATTAAAAAAAATATTTTTTAGATATAAGATTTTGAATTAATGATAAGGTATCTTCTTAATTTAAAAGCACCGTCTTTTTGAGAATACAACACAAAAGGCTATCCGAAAGTGTGCAGCTATACGGTTTTGCCCTTTTACTTATTTTATGAAGCAACAATCCTCCTAAGTTCCTAAGGTTGCTTGGAAGAGATCGCTGATAGCAATAAGACCGCCCATTATACCTTTATTCTGAGTTTTTATTTCTGTATTGTCTTCTGTTTTGTGTGGTGCAATATAGTGTTTTCTATCTATTTATCCTCACAGCGCGAGCAAAATGTCAATTTGGATCAATGTTATCGTGGCCATACTGCACTGTGTCCATTGTGCAAGATGAAGGTGAGCTACTGACTAGGATGTCATTATCTGCGAGCGGATGTGATGCCACATACTGTTACAGATGTACCTGAGACCAGTTAAGAATGATCTGGAATTAACTAGTCTCTGACTGTACTTAGGAAGAAACCTATGAAGTATTAGGTAGGTACTATATAATTCGTTGTTAATGAATTTAGGAATTTTTTTTCTGAGCTTATTTTGCTGTTGCATATTCATTTTATTTGAATTCTCAGTTGTAATATTTCAAACTGAATTTTGATTTCTGATTGAAACTTATAATTTTTATTTGAAATTTTTATGTGTTAATTCAGATTTTATACAGGATTTTAATGCATTTTTATTAGTTAGCGTAAGTGGTATTTGAACGACCGTTATAATTAAATAGAAATTGAATTTAAATAGTTATTCCTTATAATATAGTTGTTAAATAATGATTAATGTTACTAGCTGCGCTCCGCAGCTTCCCGCGTGGAAATTTATGTGCCAATGGTTTATAAACCATCCTCTTGAATCACTGTGTATCAAAATATGTTGCGTAGTTTAAAGATCTAAGGGACAGACAGATAGTGGGAAGCTACTTTTTTATACAATGTAGTGATCATCATCATCATCATCAGCCTATAGCAGTCCACTGCTGGACATAGGCCTCCCCCAATGAGCGCCATAGCGCCCTGTCTTCAGCTTGCCGCATCCAGCATCTACCTGCAGTCTTTCGCAGGTCGTCATCCCACCTGGTCAGAGGGCGTTCTACACTACGTTTAGAATACGTTTGCCCCATCGGCCGTCGGAATGTAGTGATAGTGATATTAAATTGTCACAAAAATACGTAACAGTATCTCATTGTCTCATTGGCACGGAAGACGCAAGTTTGAGCAATAAATATGCAGGTATAGATATACTCACCTAGTTTATACAGCGGGTCCAGTCCAGCAATAACCATGCCGTTCATAAGCGCGGCATAGTACGGTACATGCAGGTCTAGATGGTTGTTCCCTCCTATAGCCACCACGTCGCCGGGGCCTAAGCCGAGTGTTCTAAAGCATCTCGCGAGACGGATGGACCTGCGAAGAACTGAGGAGTTGGTTTCTTGCTGGCCTGTGGCTGCGTCTATCTGAAAGTGCCGGAAAAATATAGTAAAGGTACGTTTGTATGGTAAGTACCTATATAAATCTCGAGATCTATGAGACATACAGAGCTGGAGTTGCGTTCAAATTGTCGCTAATTTTGTCTAGGTACTTCAATATCGGCACAGATGACTTTGCCGTAGAAAGCATTTTTTAAAAGTTGTAGGCCAAACACTGAAAAAGGCCTAGGTCTTTTCGAGCATCACGAAGTTAGCACAGGTCTTTCGAAGTTGTAAACCTGGTTTAATACTAAAGGTATCTATCCGAACAACATTCCAAAAATCAAAACCGTGCAACTTTTGAGCTAGAATTGTTTTAGATGACTGGCCTAGTATTTTGTTAGGGCAAAACAGATGAATATAACGACATAATACGTACCTACTTAGTTAGCTCTTATTATTAAGAAATAAGGACTACAATTACCTGACACACAGCATCCGGTCTCTTCTTCATAAAATCCAAGAAAAGCTGACCCATAGAATTTTGTTCAAACATTGCACAACTGTTTACGACAACACAGATCTATTTTTACTAACAACCGTCTAGCGTAGAGTCACACTAATACTGAGGCTAAATAAAACGAAGCGATATCTTTATGTATTCATTGAACTAGCGACTGACAATACTCGTACATTGGGGTTTATTTCTATACCTCCCCTGTCTTTGATAGTCTTGCTCTATCCTAATGATATAAATAAATAACATAATTAAAATAAATAAATAATAAATAATGCTGGACAATCCACACAGCATCATCTAGCCCCAAGGTAAGCAGAAAAAATCATAAATCATCGTATTTTACAAAAGATTCAACCGTTTGTCAGATACGGTAACAGAAACCGATGTCATCCTTTACCTACGTATTTTCCTTACAAAGTTTTCGATGATTCAATGATTACAAAGATTTCAGTCGATTTCAGCTATAAAGAGAACGTGTGACTGAACAGGCATTGAACTTGGAACGCTTGACAAATCAATAGGGTGTTAATTGAGGCTAGAGGATGCTGTGTGATGTGATTGTTCATCATTATTTATTTATTTTGTATCCTGGTGGCTCTCTTGTGGCTTGCCTTCTAAGGCCCGTATTATGAAACCTTGCTCAGTCATAGATCAATGCTTGAGTGAGGCTAATGCCATAGAAAAGCTTTACTCAAGCATAGATCGATGACTGAGCAAGCTAAAGTAAAGCTGCAACATGATTAAACTAGGTTGATGTCACCAAATACATTAAACGTTATTAACTTATTAATATTATAGACGTTTTTATAAATTTTATTATTATTATGACTATTATGTGTGGTGACATCAGCCCCAAATACAGTGAAGAAAAAGTATAGCAAAAATTTTACTTTCCTATATATAAATAATTAATTTTGAACTGCAAAAAACTCGTTCGATAACATCTGTTATCTCACTCTCGATGGTTCGTACCATCTATCTCTCGTTTAGTTAGGAAAATAACTGTGTTTGATTTAGTCATGAGGAAACAGTCTACTGACTAGGATAATTTTGTCAAGGTTAAATATATATTTACCTGTTTTTTGGACTTTGATCCGAGCAAAGTGCGAAATTATAATGTTAAGAGTTTCGCAGTCAAATGGTAAAAACTGAACGAATTAAATTCCGGTTGGTCCGTTGTCGATCACGACACGACATGTAGAACAAAAGTTATCGACATGGCTTAAAGAATTAGTAAGCTGAAGTGGCTGTGGGCCTGCCATATCTCGCGAGGAACCGACAACCGCTGGCTGGGGTAAACGTGTTCTTGGGTGGTGACCGTGATTCGCCAAACGTAGTGTATATATTTTTCTTTTTAGTTGTATTTTCCTTGTATTTTGTGTGTGCTAATAAGAATGTTTCTAGTCTATTCTAGTGTAGGGCGCCCTCCGAACAGGTAGGGATGACGAACTGCGAAAGACTTCAACCAGATGCTGGATGCGGCAAGCTGACGACAAGACGCTATGCCGCTAATTATTAGGGAAGGCCTATGTCCAGCAGTGGACTATTATAGGTTGATAATGATGATGATATGTGATATACTGATGGTGAAGATTCACCATCAGTATATCACCATCATTTGAGCATCTGGTCAAATTGCAGCTGGAACCTTCGTCGTGCCTGGCGCGACACGCCCTTGCCGCGGTTATTGATCAAAGTAAAGTAGCATCGGTAAAAAACCAAATCTATTTCGTATTACGAGCATGACTTAACACTTTGACTGCGATATTTTTTCGACGACTGGGATCTTTTTTTTAACCTAAAAAATTCGTGCTGCCGCTCTACACAGCGGTTGTGTTGCGCTACACATGCGTTTCGTTCGAAAAATATTACGGCTGTGCTGAGTCACAAAGATCTGTATTTTCTCAGCCTAGTGTGGATTTACGCATATTAGTCACTTGTAGAAAACACATACCGTGTGATTTCAGCACTCAAAGTGTTAACTTTATATTGAGCAAGATACATAAAAAAACTAGCACATACTAGTTCTGATCTGTTTCTATTATTTCATGGTAATTTTCTTTTTAATAAAGACATTTACTTTTATTCACTGAAATAATTACATATTTTAAAATAATAAAGAAATTACCATCAAATAATAGAAACAAATCAGAACTAGTATGTAATTTAATATTATGGAATTAAACCTATGTTAAATCATAAAGGCAAATCATTCACTGTACAAGCTACCCGTCTTTGGAATGCTCTCCCTCTGGACATCAGATGTGCAAAATCACTCCCTATCTTCAAAAAACTGCTGCATCAGCATTATTTAACCATATACAATATTGATAGCCTTATGTCTATGTAAGTTTATTATAATGTTTGTAATGTAGGTATTTAGTGTATTTGTTATCAATTATTTATTAAAGTGCCACCGTCTATATTGTTCATGTCCAGTCCATCCCAAGGTTGCCTGGAAGATATCGCTCTCAGCGATAAGGCCGCCCTTTATACCTTTATTCTAAGTTTTTATCTCTGTATTATTTTCTGTTTTGTGTGGTGTAATAAAGTGTTATCTATCTATCTAAAGGCCTATGTCCAGCAGTGGACTGCTATAGGCTGATGATGATGATGAAATCAGAAAGAATGCTAGTGTTGTTTAATTATGTTTAATAAAAAGCATTTTAGAAAATATTCGAGTATTTATTAATTGTATTTCAGGCACTTTAAGCTATACATACCTCATTCGACTTTAACTACTAAAGCAATATTTCATCGAACACCCGCATAATTATCCTTTGATAAAAATACTCTCATTGCATAACATACAGACTTAGGGGCCGTTCAAATATTACGTAAGCAGATTTATTACAATTATTTACCCCCCCCCCCCCCCCCTGCAAATTAACGAAACGCAAATGCGTTTCGTTTTCAAGCATAGACAATGTGAGGGTTGCCATTATTCGTGTAAAAAATTAAATAACTACCGATGACGTAATCATGACCTAGACTCCCCTACCCCCCATGTCATCCAAAATTAGCAAAACACGCCCAAGACCCCCCCCCCCATAGTGCTTACGTAATACTTGAACGGCCCCTTATACGGCCCCGGTATTTCATATACTCATTTAACAGAAATAAAGTCCATTGCATGGAAAATCATAACATAAGTTAATTACACGAGGTACAGTCAACAACCAAAATCGTTAAACACTGAAAATGTAAAAACTTCATCCTATAAACCTAAAAAGGGTTCTACGAAATTTCGCCCTGTTAAGCGATTTTTGTCTACATATGACTTAACGCCTCCATAGCTGTGTTGTGTATAGTTGGCAACAGTCGTCTAGCCATATAAAAGTGCTTAGAACCAAGCTCCACACATATTAATCCAACGCCGGTACCACACAGGACAATGATGTGCATTCAAATATGGGTTTTACTCTATATCACTGATCAGAACTACAACCAATCACACATACAAGATCTTAAAACTAGTTATAAAAGTACATTTGGTAGCTATACTATGCGGATTGTAGCTAAAAATTGAGGAAATGAATGCTACGGGTACTGGTAGAACCAATACACGCAGCGCTGATCTTCCGCCGATTCCTACAATCAGTAGCAGGTAGCGCACAATGATAAAAACAGTGCCTACGTAACAAATTATACAACAACAAATATAAAGTATATATATAGTACAATAAAAGTATATATATAAAAGTATATATATAGTAAAATGGTTACCAACAAGCTTCAAACGAGTGGCCCGTGAGCTGTCTGTCATTTGATACCGTCAATGTGTAATATATCTTAATGTTGCGTTACAGTCCATATTTGAATCTTTTGAATGCACATGTTTATGCTATGTGGTAGCTGTGCGCCTCTACGCGGTATTGGCTACCCAGAGCGAAGAAGAAAAATGTTGTCCGATTTTTGCTATTGCTATTTTTGTATACGTATACATTATAATTGTTTTTTAAGTTGGTGCAATAAACATATGATGTTTGTATACCGTGAAAAATTTACGGATGCCGCTCTGGGTAACGTCGCGAAGGTCTGAATATGCCATAGTTTTAACTTAAAAACTCCATGAGCGTGTCAAGCGATTTCGTCACGGCGGTAGTTCCATCGACTCCGCAGGACAATCGCGTGTAGATGGTCCTTTATGTAAAGCTAGATCAAATGGAATCCTGTTGAACTATCAGTACTTCCTTTTGTAGGTTGCCGGAGCCGATTTTGCAGTTTGGCATGATTTTTAACGCTTCAACCCTGAAACAAAATATTTTCTTAGAAACTGTTATGTTCTGATAAAAGTGGTAAAGTCATTTATGATGCTGTACATTTTTTTAAAGGAGTTAGGCAGTTGTCTCACCGCCGGCGAGAAAAATCTAACTATCGGCTATTTTCTCGCTCAAGAAACGGACAGTTAGATATACATTCCGTGTAACAAAAGAGATGCATATACAAATAGGTGATCGCTGACTGTTCACACTGCCGGCGAGGACTCGCTTCACTAGTTTGTCGCTGGGCGACAAGAGCCAGGAAAATAACACTCGCTCAGCGATCAGAAAACTCACGCCGCGCGCCGAGAGAGCATCCAGCGGTTATTTCTCTACAATGCGGACTGTCGTTTGGCCGCCGCGAGCGAGTGATGCGAGTAATCGCTCGTCTAACTCGCACACTCGCTTATAGCCGAGCTACACAACTATTGGAACTACGTACTCGCTCCCCGCTTCACGCCGACTCTTTTCTACATTCTAGCTCTGCTCGCTACTCGCTCATCGATCCCGGTGAGACAACTGCCCTATGCACAGTACGGAATTAAGAGGATTACCACACAATTGTAATTTTTAATTTTGATATTATTATGGAACCAAAGGGACTATCATATCTCCCAGAATTAACTTGGGGCTAGATGATGCTGTGTGAATTGCCCAGCATTATTATTAATTAACTAGTTTCTGCCCGTGGCTTCGCACGCGTTGTTTCTATGGAAACGTTTAAGATTATTTATATCCTATGGGAACTGATTTATGGGATAATAGGAGCCTATATTTTATTCCGGGCCTAGAACTACCTGTATGCAAGATATCAGCTCGATCCGTTCAGTGTTTTTGCGTGAAAGAGTAACAAACATCCATCCAAACTTTCACGTTTATAATATTAGTAGGATCTGTAAGCTAGTGGCAGTGGGCAGGGCATATATTTCGCAGATCAGATAACCGCTGGGGAAGGCTTTAGCGTTGCGATCGCAACCCACTGCGGGCCATTGAGTGGGGGAATATCTGTCAACCGACGACGTTATAGCGATCGTAGATAATCGATGAAAGGACGCGGCTCAGGATCCCCATCTGTGGCATTTGAGGGAGTTTTGGCGTCATTTGAGGAAGGTATATTATATACAGTAGTGGACGTTTATAGACAATGATGATACACTTACTCAGTAACATTGTCTACTACGGTGTCTACTTCGCACCGTATCGGGTGTTCGCTGCACTCGCGTATGGTCGTGCCGTGCAGTTCGACCGTGGAGCCGGCACACAGCTGTATTCCAACGCCGCATCGCTTTATCGTGCAGTTTCGTAACTCCACCTGGAATAACAATACTTTAAGATGACTCTATAAATCCTATTCATATTTATTTATTTATTGCATCATTGTGTACATTTGTATGTCTTAACACTTTGATTGCTGAAATCACACGGTATGTGTTTTCTACAAGTGACTAATATACGTAATCATCACATCAATCCACACTAGCGCAGCGGCTGAGAAAATACAGATCTGTGTCAGCAAAGCCGTAACATTTTTCGAACGAAACGCATGTGCGGCGCAACAAATTTAGAGAGACAGTGTAGAGCGGCAGCACGAATTTTTTAGGTTAAAAAAAAAAGATCGCTGTCGTCGAAAAAAAACCGCAATCAAAGTGTTAATATCTAGGTAATGTATACAAATATGTTTATTAGATGAGTGAGCAGAAAATTATAATTCAATCCTAACTAATATTTTAAATACGACCTCTGTGGCGCGGTGGGCGTCCGTCTGCGACGCAATACCCAGAACATCCGGAATAAATATTTGCAAATCGTACAAAACATTTATTCCAACTCGGGAATCTAACCCGCAACGTCCTACGTCGCAGGCGGACCTTCACGTGCCGCGCCACATCGCTCGTCGACAGGTCCCTAATTAGTTGACCACGACTTTATAAGTTGTCAAATATTCTATTCCTCGAGATTCAAAGCAAAGGGCGAATAAGGTATGTCTGCGTCTACTTAAATGTCAAAATAACAAAAATACAAGCAAAGCTTGTGTTATGGGTACTAGATAACTGATATACATAATACAATACATAGATAGATATTTTTTATTATACATAGAAAACGACCAGAACACCCGGAACAAATATCTGCAGATCGTACAGACAATTGTTCCGAGGCGGGAATCGAACCCGCAACCTCCTGCGTCGCAGGCGGACCTTCGCCCACCGCGCCACATCGGTCGTCTAAAAACTAAATAACATAAATATAAATCGTTACCTGAGCTCCCTTATGTACGACTATTCCAGAGTAGAAGTTATCAAAAGTGCAGTCTTCCAGAAGAATCTTCGCCCCTGCCATGGCCACTATGCCTTGTGCGAAATCGCCCTGCAATATAAATGCTAAGATGTTTAGAACGAAGAGAATTACCAAAAGTTATATGTGACGTGGACACTCACGATAGGGCTGGTCCACCAGTTCAAAGTCGCTCAGTGAGCTATGGAAAGAGCTATGCTCGGAGTTTCTCTGAAGGATAGGATTCGCAACGAATACATCTTACAGGAAAACCAAGGTTATCGACAAAGCTCAAAGAATTAGCAAGCTGAAGTGGCAGTGGGCCGGCCATATTTCACGAAGAACCGACGGCCGCTGGGGCAAACGTGTTCTTGAGTGGAGACCACGACTCGGTAAACGTAGTGTAGGACGCCCTCCGACCAGGTGGGATGACGACTTGCGAAAGACTGCAGGTAGATGCTGGATACGGCAAGCTGAAGACAGGGCGCAATGGCGCTCATCGGGGGAGGCCTATGTCCAGCAGTGGACTGATATAGGCTGATGATGATATGTTAAGTGCTGTACTGTAGTTATTCATTGATTGTGGCGCATGCAACTATGCTGAAATGTTGGAAAACATAAATCATTGTTAAAATCATGCAGTTAATTATTCTGTTCATTCATGTTATTACCATTATATATTAGATAAATATTATACATATTATACATTATGTATTTATCTGAGGCACCAGAGCTGAAAGTTAGTTTCATTTTTTAAATATTTCTTTTACTTTTCTATATGCTTCAATACCTATCAGCACTCGATGTCTACACGTGAACGTGCCTTCGACAAACAAGGGGGGGTTTTGCCATAATCACCACGATTAGGGAGGTCTGGAGATCTCAGTACCGGTGTCACTTTGACTGCTGAAATCACATGGTATGTGTTTTCTACAAGTGACTAATATGCGTAAATCCACACTAGCGCAGCGGCTGAGAAAATACAGATCTTTGTGACTCAGCACAGCCGTAATATTTTTCGAACGAAACGCATGTGCGGCGCAACACAACCGCTGTGTAGAGCGGCAGCACGAATTTTTTAGGTCAAAAAAAAGATCGCAGTCGTCGAAAAAAAATCGCAGTCAAAGTGTTAAGGCAGTACCCCGAGGCACACTAACGCCGCCACCTATTATATATTATTATTACCTTGAACAAAAACAATATCAAAAATTTCATTATATATTATCAATATACATACAGAAAGACCAATGTATATCACCTGTGAACTCTGTGAATCATCCAGCAGCTTGCAGTTAACAGCATGTAGCGTGCCACTTCGCATCAGCAGTAGCGTGTTAACGAGCGCGCAGTCGAGTGTCAAGTCCCGCAGTCGGCATGTTGAGCTCAGCTGGAGAAGGCAGGAGCGCATGTCGGACGATTTTAGTGTTGCGCCTGAAAGTAGAATAGCAAGCATTAAGTACAATAAGCTTTTTGAACTTTCGCGATTTGTCAACACGTTTGCTGTAATGCGGCGGCTCAGCAGATAATTTTTTGGCACCAATAATGATAATGTTGGTGATAGGTTTTTTGAGTAAACATTATTGTTAATTTTGTAACCTGAAGATAATTATCAAATTTAACTTTATATATGCTATATGCACCAATTCACTTTATTTTCAGTCTCTTCTTATTATATTATTCTGTTATTTATCCGTTAAAACCTTCAATAAGCTTTCTAGTATTTATGAACTTTTTATTGTGTTATAAGCTTCTGGTTTTCCTTTAAATAAATATAAATATATGTGAAGTAAACGTAGATTCCCGCCTTTGGGCAAATATTTGTACGATCTAACAGTCTGGTTGAAATTGGGTGTATATAAACATAGATTTATTTATTTATTGTAATAAGTTTACAAAGCAGTTTACAATCACATTTATGCATTAAATAATAGAGTTACAGTAGTGAACCAGATTGTAGACCTAGATGTAAACATAACAAGTTTAGAAAAGTGTTGCAAACATAGCCAAAACAATTTCCGTATAACTAAATGTTTTTATTGAAGTTAAAGTTTAAGTTTTAGTTAAAGTTTCTATTATATATACCTAAACAATACATAGTGTATTATTTAGGTATATATAACATAGTTACCGTATATAGTATCGTAGTAGTATACCATAAGATATTAGTAATTTCATATTATACTCATGGATGTGAGCCGAGGTAACGGATAGCTGTCTGTCTGTCCTTATGTATGCTTAGATCTTTAAAAGTACGCAACGGATTTTGATGCAGTTTTTTTAATAGATAGTGATTCAAGAGGATGGTTTATAAACCATAATGACACATAGATTTCCACACGGGCGCAGCTAGTCGACTATAAAAGCCGAATGATTTAAATCTCGAGTCTATCGTCCACTACATAGAGACTGCTTCCCAGCGTCATTATGAAACGGCCTCAGATCACTACAATCCTTTGATATCCACCACCACTACCCGATTATCCCATAGACGATCCTCCCAGGAGTTCTCTCCTCTGTAGACCGAGATACGTTCTTGGTGACTCCGTTGACCCAATCACCGACGCTAACAGTTTCGCTTCCGCAAACAAACTAATCGACCAAAAACCGACCGCCGGATGCGGGGTCAAAGAATTCCCCGCATCCACCCTTAAGTGCACTTGTGCACCTAGGCGTAACCTATCCTCTTCTAGCATCTAGCAACAGCCCAAACCGAGGCTCGCTCCTAAGTGGTGGCTCTTGTGCGTGTTGCCCCAACATAATCTTAGCGGTGAGGCGCCTTCTGCGCCCACCAAAATTCCGGTAACGCTGTCATGGCCATCTGCGGTCAACAGCATATTACAGGCACCCTTTCTGCTGCAAGTCGTTGTGCTATACCACAGATAATATAATACATACCTATACGGACGTTCCCTTTCTTGTGTATTGTTCCGATAAGTACCTAAGTGTAGTGTGAATAAATAAGCTTGAAATTGCTAAAATCAGAAGCGGGATAAACTCCCAGTAAAATAGTCCACGTATGTGCCAAAATAGAACAAATCTACCTACATGAGAAAACCCAGTTTTCGTAAGTGTTGTGATCTTGTGAGTTCACATAAGTACTTTTGTTTTTTTTTTCTTTGTAATGTGACGCGACCTAGGTCATGTATAGACCTCGATTTTGAGACATTAATTTTGATACTGGTTTTATGACGCACAAGGGCTATATTTAGTCTGAAAGTAACGGACTCGTGTAAACAATTTTTCTCTGAGCATTATATTTTGACGATTCCTGCGCTGTATTCGATTCATTCCCGCCTCGGGACAAAGGTTTGTACGATCTGCAGATATTTGTTCCGGGTGTTCTGGTCTTTTCCTATGTACAGTAAAAATATCTATCTATGTGATGTATTATTTATGTGTATCAATTATTATTATCGAGTTTTCATAACACAAGCTCTGCGTAGCTTGTTGCTAGATAATGCTGTGTGGATTGTCCAGCATTATTTAATTTTAATGTGGCAAAGTTCTCCCTCTTTTCACGTTATTAGTCTTTACTATCAACACTGAAAATAAGACCTTGCCTTTATAGCTGCAGAGTGCAATATCCATCAGCGGCATCTCCGGCAGTTCATAACTCTTGGAACAAACCACCACTTCTTCAGGTTCTAGCGAGAGCGCCTCTTCTGATGACGTTACGACTGTTAATGTCTGTTCGTTGGAGACTCGAGCTCGAAGGAACTTCGATATTTCGTCGAAATCGAAGATGGAGCCGCCTTGCCATAGAGCTACCACCTGAGAAATAAATGTATGACAAAAAAAAACTAAGGTTTAGGCGCAATTTTGTGACAGTTTTAATGACAATATGTCAATAAATCTAAATGTAGATCGTAGACGTTAATCGTTTTGTGATTGGTTTATTTTTTCTGCATTCTACAAGGTATAGGTATTATACTAGCAGAAAAGTAATTTGTCGCAAATCGTAAACCATTTGATGTTAACAAATGAACTTGGGGTATGTTAAAAACGGGGATTTTTTTTTTCAGCCATGCATGGTGATTATGGCAAAAACCCACCTTTGAGGCAGGCACATTTCTAAATAGAGGTAAGATAACTTACGTTTTTCTTCCCTTTATTCTTCTGATATTTGTTTCTAGCTTTTATCATGTACTGTTCTCGAATTAATGGATTCTCATACAGCGTCCATTTCGACATGAGTCCGTCTAGTTTTGCATTCATTTCTGCGCATAGCGATATGTAGTTCGGTGGTAGAAGGGAATCTGAAAATTTGTCATTAACATTGTTAACATCAGTAAACAACAACTGAAACATAAAAAAAACTTTTGAAACTATCTTGGTTTTTACCACAAGTCTATTAATGGGATATTTACTATGATTTCATTTAATTATATATATATGTATATAACAACACAACAAATTATATATATTTAACAAAATCTAGTCCTTTTTCTAAACAAACTTTAAATACTACATATGTTTTTCTTACAACCAATGACGGATTTACATTTTACACATAGATATTTATTCATATTGATACAATTAAATTTATATTATTCCCCAAGCCTATCAAGATCATCTTGAAGTTTCAAACAATCCGAATGATTTTTGATTTTCATGAAAGTTTTTGTATACCTAGTCAGCATACATCAGAAAGTCCAGCAGCGTCGCGGTGTCAAAATTCACCAAGCGCCGCAGGACAATTTTGTATAAACAAATATAGGTAATATGTTTCAGTTATTTATATATGCTGAGCCTAGCAGCGTCCCGACGGCTTCATGCTGCGCCCAGCAGCGCCGCGGTGTCAATCTTCACCAAGCGCCGCAGGACAATTTTGTATAAAGGTTTATTTTGAGCATGATTTTGAATTACTATGATAACAAGTGAGCGCAGCATCGCGTCTCTGTGTTAGCTGACGCTTTTAAAA
The DNA here is from genome assembly GCA_943735965.1 of Eupithecia abbreviata. Taxonomy (NCBI): domain Eukaryota; kingdom Metazoa; phylum Arthropoda; class Insecta; order Lepidoptera; family Geometridae; genus Eupithecia; species Eupithecia abbreviata. The sequence continues at coordinate 3,300,574 of OX030995.1, forward strand.
ATAAATCCGATAAATAGTCACAAAACAATTGTGAATTAAACCAACACTTAACTATATACACTGGACAGGAAATGGCCGCATTTACAACTTTGCTTTCATCTTATGTGCCATTTACAATTGTGAGTTACATACCCAAAAAGCAAATAAACTGTATATTAAAAATAAAGCTGTTTTATGCTATCTATTTAAAATTCATTTATTGTTTGTGAATCAGGTTATTTACAGGCAGTACACGCCACCGTCTATACTTGTTCTAACTCTTCATGTCCATCCAAAGGTTGCCTGGCAGAGATCGCTTTAAGCGATAAGGCCGCCCATTGTACAACACATTCTTTATTTGTGTCTTTTTCCTGTCCAGTGTATCTATTTTTATGGTGTGCAATAAAGAATTATTGTATTGTATTGTACATAAGACTTATTTTAGATTTATCCAGGAAGGTATTTTTGTTTGCAGATATAAGAAATTTACCATCATCACTAGCCAATTCTCCTTCACACAGCGAAGAATCCAAATCCTTCAGCTTCTCATGTGCATTAATAGCACTATTCCTAAGCAGGACTATAGACCGGGCCACGCAGCTCGGTATTGTACCATTGTGCATCTCTGACCAGAGGGTCATGCGTTCTTCTATTGTGTTGGGGAGCAGGATTTTGTCATCTTGGTCATCCCATGGCATCCAAATGTCATTGTAGTAGAACCTGTCAAACAAATGTATACGCTTGTCAGGGAGGTCTATATCTGGGCGACTGGTACTGGCTGTTAATGAGCTGTGATATCCTCATATTACACAGGACATAGACAGACTTTACCAGACAGATAGTCAATTACTTCCCTCAATACACTCATATTAATGGACAGATTTTTGTCAGTTACTTGACAAAAAATATATTAGAAGTATGGAGTCTACACTAACTAATAACATATAAGCACAAGACACTACAGCTAAAGATAAGACTTTTTTTTTTTCGACTGACAATTATTTTATTTTATGGCTCATCTAGTGTTTTAAGCCCCATTGCCTTTCATCAAATACAAAGAAGGGATAAGATAAAAATATCTGAGACCTGAAACATACTTTCTTTGTTAAAAATTTACTAGCATTTAACAATAACAACAAAAACAAACACCAAGAAGTAAAATTGTAGGAAATGAACTTTACCTCAGTATATCAATAAACTCAGCAGTAGTAGCTGCATTGACACACTGCTCTCTCTGCGCTGTTGTCGGCCAGAGCTCGACGAGTGGCACATCCACCACAGTCTCTGGTAATGTCACCGATTCATGTTGTACGCTAAGTACATCCACGCATGCTGACAGGTTCTCAAAGTCCACCGCTGTGACTGTTATGAATGCAATGCAGGGGTATCTTACAGCTGTAATCAAGAAGAGGGATTATCAACAGTGATTATGGCACAAAAACCCTTTTAATAGGGAAGCATGTTCACATTCAACCTTAAATGTTTGTGTGCTTGATTGGTGTGTTTGTGAATAAGCCAGGCATGTGTACTCTTGTGTCCGCACTAAGACTCGAATTGGTCCATTGTGAGTGGTGAGTAGGCCTAAGATCACCCACTGCTGATTGGTTGCTCCAGTCACCATTCCTTACACTGCTGCCTTTGAGAGGGCTGTTAAATTCTATCCTAAATATGAGGGATAATGTGTGAGCTAAATATTCACAAAATATATAATCATTATGCAACTGAGAGGGTAAGCTGCTGGTTCTATGTGCTTGGAGTAAACACTCCAAGCACCCATAGCTTTGTAGGTAACAGAAATACTTACAAAACCTCTTGCAGAAGTCCTTAGATAGCTTCCAAAGAGCATCCCATCCCACAGGCTCTACTAGCAGCTCAGCCTGGTTGCTCCACTGCTCCCGAGCGGTGCCGCGGCCGGAACTGAAGACACGCATCAGCTCCTGAAGGATCTCATTGTCACTGAGAGAGAATGTGTACACAGCTGGCATCTGAAACATTAAATAAATAATTATTGCTGGACACAGCATTGACAAAGTTCGTATAAACTGTCAGGTTATGGCGTTTTATATCCCGTTATTACCTTTGCAGTGCAATCAATCTGTTTACATTGATTCTAAATGAGAAGAAAATCAAAGAATTTCTAGAATTTTTAAACAACGGTCAGTGAGTCATTTAGTTTTGATTAATTATAGTACATTGAAATTGTAACTGTTGTTGAGAACGAACCTTAGAATAGTAGCTGCGGGATTCGGTTTCAATGAAAATCTAGTTTAAAATATAAAAACCAACTTGAAAATAGCTAAATTGAAAAGATTCATTGAAAACACAATCACAAAGTTTTTACCGGTTCGTTGTTTTGAATAATTTTGACGTGACTTCTTTCTTTCTTTCTTGTAATCGTTGTCAAAATATGACAGCTTGATAGATTTGACAGCTTGCCGCACGAAAGATACGTTTCATTTTATGTTGTGTTTCAAGAGATATAGTGGAACGAAGTAAAGGTCATCATCATCAATACCATAACCGGTCGCCGCCGCGCCGCCCGCGCCGCCGCGCCGCGCCGCCCGCGCCGCCGCGCCGCCGCCGCCGCCGGCCGGTACCACCGCTGGGTACCACCAGTTACGAATGAGCCCCCTCAAAATAATCAAAATTACACGAACCATATCAGAAATCAGTTGATCATGAGTTTAAAACCCAGCCCAGCCATAAGGTTACCTACTTTTACTCAGGAGAGATTTTAAACAAATAAAATCCTACCTGTCTAGAGGTAGGTAAGGTAGGTACCGAAGTTAACATTTTCATACGTTTCCGATCCTACGTCTGTCCTCATTCGGTAGGTAGGTACCTGACCATTACTACTATACTACGACAACGTAGATTTATTACTTACTAGATACTGTCCAAGTGCCCACGGCTTCGTACGCGTTGTTTCTATGGGATGTTTCTTTCCTATGGAAACTGATTTATTGGATTAAAGTAGCACTTTGTTTTAGGCAAGGTATTCTAGGCAAATATGCAACATTTCAACTCGTATTATATATATGTACATAATTTATAAACCTTCCTCTCGTTGAATCGCTCTAAAACCGCATCAAAATCTGTTGCGTAGGTACCTTGTTTGAAAGATCTAAGCATACCTAAATAGGGATAGACAGACAGCGCGAAGCGACTTTGTTTTATACTATGTAGTGAGATAGGTACATAATAACTAGATAACTAGCTACTTACGGGAAGGCTGCGCAGTTTATTCAAGTCAATTGAGATCTGACTATCATAGAGTACAGCAAGGGCCTACCATTGTGTACATCTCTAAGAACAAATTCACGTGGTTGCTTCAGGTTTTGATATTTCGTCTGGAGGGATATTATCTGGATACAAATAAGGTACCTAGGTATAATACCTATCTACACACTTTCACTCTTGCCATATATTCTGGTAAATTGCTATGTAGGTAAAACATTTGAAACTATCAAGGCTTATAACACAAAATATTTTTTACGGGATATTTACCATGATAATAATCAAAAACATGAAACAATAAAAATCATGATATACATATGTATGTATATCCTGTAAAAAATACTTTTGCGCTATGTAGGTAGTTTAATTATTTAAATTTCACGTTCTTTTGCGGTTTGCTCCGAACATATACGATGTCGCACGCTCGCAAAATATTTTTTGATATTGCAACCTAGTTATTAACAAAAAAAAATCTATAGATTCTAGAACCGAATACTGAATAATGGTAATTTCAATTTTACAGACCATGTTCGGGTACCTACTAACATCGCTGTTCCTCGCTCTCCTGGCCTACTGGCTCCACTGGCGATGGACTCACAGGAGGATGCTGGAACTGGCCAAGCAAGTCCCCGGTCCGCCAGCCTGGTCCATCATAGGCAACGCACTCTACTTCCTGACGAAACCTGGACAAGAGGGAAGTGAGTATAAAGTAGAATTGTACGAAAGTGACTTATAACGGGATATTTACCATGATTTGATTTTTGAGTTTTCCAATATTTCAGCACAGTTTTATTCCGTGATCATGGCGCATGAAACTGATCAAAAATCAAATCATGGTAAATTTGTGTTAATAACCATGATAGTTTTAAAAGTAGAATTAATTATTAATTTAAAGTATAGGTACTGTCCATACACTACGTATTAACTAAGCTGGATTTATCAGAAAAACCAAGAGATAAATTTTAACGACTAGCTGTTTCCCGCGGTTTTACCGGCGTTACATTCGAATTTCACGTTTTTTTAATATAATATAGCCTATGTTCATTCACCGGGGATAGTGTAGTTTCCCAAAGGCAAATTATTTTTCAATACGGTCCAGTAGTTTTGGAGCCTATTCATTACAAACAAACAAAAATTCAAAACTTTCCTCTCTAAAATATTAGTATAGATAAACTGTAGTTACTAATGAAATGATAGTGAGACGAGACGGGTGTTTCACGTTTGTGGCTGTTGAACTATAATTCAGTATGTCTATAGATCTATTGACCTTTCTCTCTTCTAACCTATATCGCAGTAAGTTTAACCAACGTAATATCTACTTCGCACTATGACTAGTCATAACACGATTTAGTCCCTCTACGCATTAGGTACACCAGTCTTAAATGTTTCGGCTGACAGTTGATCGGGAAATGATATAATAAAAAGTATTGTTAAAAATGGATGTCTGTCGTAAATGCGAGGTAAGCATTAATTAGGGCAATGCACAAAGTAGGTACATATTATGTGCTCGTACAAAATAGATAGTAGTAACTTTGAGAGCGTATAACTAATTATTTACTGTTTTTTTTTAATGAATAATGCCTTCTATAGATGAAGGATACATCTGGGACCAAAACCAAATAAAAAGAACAATCGAAAACATGTTCAAAAAAAATTTGTAGGGGAAAAGAGTTAAAATTTCGGAAAATTATTTAAAAAAAATTGTAAAGAGTTAGGGTCTTCTACTTCAATTTGTATTTTACAAATAGGTCCACCTACACACCCACCGAGTTTGTCTAACCCTCCACCAAACACCCTGTATATATAAGCATAATATACAGGGTTATTGGTAATTCGACGTATTCCCGTTAGGTGATAGGGGTGACTATTTGCGATAATTTTCCTGCGATAATCCCCATGACAAATTACAAAATGTCTTGATTGTTACTTAGTATTAATTTTGTTTATTGTTGTTACTGCTTAACTATTGCTAAATTTTATTTTAAACTAGCTGCTCCCAGCGGCTTCGCCCCCGTGGAAATCTATGTGTCAAATTGTTTAAATGATAAAAAGTATTCCTATGTTAGACTCCTGGTTCTAAGCTACCTCTCCACCAATTTTCAGCTAAATCGGTCCAGCCGTTCTCGAGTTATAAGTGTTGTAACAAAAACGACTTTCTTTTATATATATAGATAGATATGTATTTTTCGTTTTATTTACATTGGGTATTGTTTTAAGTTAGTTTTATAGAAATTTTAAAGAACGACCTTAGGTTTAGTTCGTACACGAATTTCCGCCTGCTTCCTTTGTAATGATGATTTTTTCAGTTACTTTGAAATAAGTTGTTATGCATTGTTGGACTGCTAAGAAAACGGTTATGTTTTTAAAAAAATCTGCAAGCCAAGTTTCATAACGATTTTTTTAGTTTTTAAGGCATTTTAGAGGAAAAAAATCTCAATGAATAATGAAATAATATCGTTTTTTATCTCGCATTTTTAAATTTAGAGCGATAATTGTTGTTTTAATATTGATAAATAACCAGTGTTTATTCGTTTTTATAAATCAGAAGAAAAAAATAGTTTTAAATAGACAGTTTTTTTTAAATCACTTTTTGATGTTGCACTTTTGACTTATTTTGAAAAAAACTAAAAATCATGATAACACTTTGAGTGCTGAAAACGCACGGTATGAGTTTTCTACAAGTGACTTATATGCGTAAATCTACACTAGCGTAGCGGCTGAGAAAATACAGATCTTTGTGACTCAGCAGAGCTGTAATATTTTTCGAACGAAACGCATGTGCGGCGCAACACAACCGCTGTGTAGAGTGGCAGCACGAATTTTTTAGGTAAAAAAAAGACCGCAGTCGTCGAAAAAAAACCGCAGTCAAAATGGTTCACTCTTGCATGATGCACATGGGGAAGAAAATTATCGCAAATAGTCACCCCTATCACCTCCTACCGGGAATACGTCGAATTACCAATAACCCTGTATAAATAAGCATTATCATCGTGGTTTGCCGGAAGACCAGCGTTGGTTGCGAGCATGCTAGTCATCCAACACATGCTGAGGCAAAGCCATTTTGTTACTGGACTAAGACTTACACACTGACCTACACGTTTCCTCTTAGTTTAAGTTTATTATGTTCTGTGTAAGTCTTATAACAAATAAATTCATCATCATCATCAGCCTAGAGCAGTCCACTGCTGGACCTAGGCCTTCCCCAATGAGCGCACTAGCACCCTGTCTTTAGCTTGCCGCATCCAGCATCTACCTGGTCGGAGGGCGTCCTACACAAGTCCTACAAGAACACGTTTGCCCCAGCGGCAAACGTGTTCTTGAGACAAATATATTGTTGACAAATAAATTAATTCTATTCTATATCTTCGGTCCTTATTGTCATCCACATTCGTTTGGATCGTTACAACATGTGTTTTTCTTCCACTCAGCCGTCATCTTTGTTATTAAAATTTCATTACACCTAGGTATTTATAAATATTAATAAGCATAATAATATGCTGCATAGAATAAACCTAATATATTATAGAAGGTTTATTATACCTATACCTACATAGATTACCTACATGATTACTATTGATATTGATTAATATTGTTTATTTTTATTGACGACCACTGTGGCGTGGCGGGCGTTGGTCCGCCGATGCAGGAGGTTGCAGGATCAAAAGGAAATATTTAATTGGGGATTTCGAGATACCATTGTAGCATTTTTTGAATGACTCTGTTATAGTTTCATTTTGTATAGCTTACGCATAAATAAGCTCTGCGATAGGTAAGTATCACAAAATTCCCAATGAAAGAGCATCGAACATCGTTGGCATACCTACTCGTCCGCCATTTTGAAAAAAACGTGATTCGGCGGCCAGTGATGAAACGCATGTCAATCGACAGAGTAAATGATTACAAACAAAAAGTGTTCTATGATCAAATCTCCTAAGTGATACGGTTTCTGAGATATTTGGGTCTAAAAACTATAGAAAAAATCTGTTCCTGAGCTATGTTCTAACATGATGTTTATTAGGTAGGGTATGGGAAATAAAATCCAACCTTTTTCTTGATCATATTTTTAGTATTATAGCAGTAGGTATGTACATAATTTAAATTGGTATCTACAACGATTGGTTTGCTACCAGCGGCTTTTTTTGTTTTCAAATTCGTCATTCGCTTCATTCTCTATATCATGTCTGACAATTATTGAATCCAAAAATGTCGCTGGTGACGAAGGCAGTGTTTCCTGGTGTCGATCGGCCCATGCCATGAACCATATTACACACATAATATGAGAACAACAGCCCAGGGTTCTTTACCCCACTATGCACGAGCAATACCATCCCGCGACTTTTTCGCTGCCCTCCATGAGGTTATTTATTAAAATATACACAAAATACGTACGGTTTCACGAATGACGCGATTGAATTTTGGCACGTAATAGCCACGAGTCATCTAGAAACAGATTGGCATCATTTCCTCTACATACTTGCACTACATATGCACCATTTGTTTTTATATGTTCGCCATAATAACTCTTGGCTTGAGCGATTTGATAAGTTCCTAACGCCTTTTTTCGCAAGAATAATTCGGTACGTAATTATAATTATATATTAATTATTTATATAGGTATATATATTAATGTTTAAGTATAATATAAGTAGCTTAGTATCATTATGAGTAGTATATTTTATTATCTCTATTATATGGCACTACCTACCAAACTGTTGTCCACACTACCCAAAGGTTAGCAGGTAGAGAATGCTATCTAGCATTATGCTCGCCTATGTACAACTTTTTGTGCAATAAAGTATATTCTATCTATCTATAACGCCATTATTATAAGATCGTTTTTGGTTAAGATAGAGAAATCGTCTAGCCCGACATTTGCTTTCATTGTTTGGAAATCCACCCTGTGGTGATTTAAATTATTTTGTATCACTATTTCGCTTATGGTGTTGGGGGCGTTCTGTTTCAAATTAATTTGGTTCATAATTTCGTTCACTAAATAATTGTGATCGTTGTTTCGAGCACCAAAAGCATTGAGTAAAGCGCATGCAATGCAAAACTCTTCGTACATTTTTCTTGCAGCTACATTTGGATATTGATTTCTTAATTGGCGAAACTGATTTTAATGTGCCCATTAACAGTCTCGACTACCCACCGGTATATATATATATATATATATATATTGTCACTTTGCGTGATTTATTGGCATCTTGGGTAGTCAGTTGCCTCTCATGTCTACTTTTCGTTTTGGGCATAAAAGCACGATATCCTGACGCTTCCAGTGCTCCAATAACGTCCCGAAAACCGCGATCATATTATTTATATATATATAATAAATACGTCGCCGGGCTGGAAAACTCTCCGAAATTCTTCATTTTCAATTAATTCTCCCATATTAATTGCGTCAGATTTATCGGTCCCATAAGAACCAAATGCTTCTATGACGTATCCATCTGGTGCCACAATCAAAAATATCTTCAACAAATTCCGATATTTATGAAGGCTATAGGTTTTTGTTTTTTTTTTCAAAGAAATAATAAGAACTTTTTTGAACGTATATATAAGTTCCGTCGCAAATAGAAATGACGCGATTTGGTTGTTCAGGACTTCCAATTAAAAAATTCGGTATAGACAAAATTCTTTGACGTAATTCTTCCCGATATTCTTCAGTTTCTCTATTACGCGAAAGACCCAGATGCAGTGGAACAAATTCATTCAATAAATGAGTTCGCACCTTTTTCATTACAAAGTGTACGGGGCTTAGCCGAAATAAAGAGGACAACCTGTCGTTAGAGTTGCCTGTGTGCAGTTTGCCATTGCTAAAGCCCTTTTGGGTTGTTTAAGTTGTTGCAATGATGGAGTATTATATAAATTACTCAAAAAAGCAGCGAATCGTATAACTTTTTTTTTCTTTTTTTCTGACTCAAATATCTCAAAAACCGTATCACTTAGGAGATTTGATCATAGAACACTTTTTGTTTGTAATCATTTACTCTATCGATTGACATGCATTATATCACTGGCCGCCGAATCACGTTTTTTTCAAAATGGCGGACGAGTAGGTATGCCAGGCTCCATACAAAAATGTTCGAACCCCTTTTTGTTGTTTCCTTTGTTCATCAAAATAATTGGATAGTAGGTAGCGGCGCTAGTGTACCTCAAGGTGCGTTAATTGGTTTTGTTTCAAATTGTATAAATTTTAAACACTTAATTTTTTTTATTTAAGTGGGTTTGGATACTTTAGTATTTGGATAAGAACTTTATTTGAATTCTATATAAGTAGTTTAACTTATTATTTAAAAAGGATGATTATATGTAGTACTTGCCATGCCTATCCATAAATAATAAATAAATAATGCTGGACCATTCACACAGCATTATCTAGCCCCATGGTAAGCAGAGCTTGTGTTATGGGTACTAGATAACTAATATACATAATACTATATATTACATATAGATAGATATTTTTTATTATACATAGAAAACGACCAGAACACCCGGAACAAATATCTGCAGATCGTACACACAATTGTTCCGAGGCGGGAATCGAACTCGCAACCTCATGCGTCGCAGGCGGACCTTCGCCCACCTCGCCACATCGGTCGTCAAAACGTATCCATATCCCAAGTCCGTGGGACAAACTGTATAAAGGTAGGGCTGAATGGCGTTTATTACACTAAAGGCGCGTAAAAAGGCAGTTTCCACGAATTACTGTGGAAAATGCCTTACTTCTTGATTTTGATCCTTGACAATAATTTACTGTTATCATCATATAAAATAATAATGACTTATTATGTTGCAACAAGTTTATTTATTTATTTATTTACAAAAGTACCTCTATTTTTACGGTAAGTAAAGTTTTAAGTTAAATAATAATCTTTATAATTAACTGACCGATGTGGCCCGGAGGGCGAAGGTCCGCCTGCGACGCAGGTGGTTGCGGGTTCGATTCCCGCCTCGGAACAATTGTGTGTACGATCTGCAGATATTTGTTCCGGGTGTTCTGGTTGTTTTCTACGTATAATAAAAATATCTATCTATGTAATGTATTGTATTATGTATATCAGTTATCTAGTACCCATAACACAAGCTCTGCTTACCATGGGGCTAGATAATGCTGTGTGAATTGTCCAGCATTATTTATTTTATTTTATTTTAATTATTACATTTTTCATAAATTGTACTGAAACGAATCACTACATAGTATAAAACAAAGTCGCTTTCCGCTGTCTGTCTGTCCCTGTGATCTAAGTATACGCTTAGATCTATAAAACTACGCAACGGATTTCGATGCGTTTTATAATAATAATAATCATTTATTTCAGACCATAGAAAAGTAACAGATCTTAATCAACTTATTCTACGGTCCATAGTAATATATACCTTAAAACTAGCATACATAAAATATAAAAGGACTAAATTAATAAAAACACGCATTTTGATTATGCCGACAGTGTGTATATATATTATAGACAGAGCGATTCAAGAGAAAGGTTTATAAACCATTTGACATATACATTTTCGCGCGGATGAAGCCGCGGGGCGCATCTAGTTGTTCATAAATTGTACCTACATATTTAAATAATTGCGGTCGTGTCAGTATCACATACATTGTAGAGTGAAGTCAGTAAGCTGAAACCAAATTTAATTCGATAGTCACTTTGTGACAAAACTCCATTAATAAATCTATATATATAAAAGAAAGTCGTGTTTGTTACAACACTTATAACTCGAGAACGGCTGGACCGATTTGGCGGAGAAGTAGCTTAGAACCAGGAGTCTAACATAGGATACTTTTTTTTTATAATTTAAACCATTTAACACATAGATTTCCACGGGGGCGAAGCCGCGGGGCGCAGCTAGTAAAGATATAAAAAAAAATCGCTTCATTGGCTCTAAATGACCAGTCTCTGTGATACTCCCATCACAGAGACTGGTCATTTATTTATTTATTTAAGAAGATAGGAGTTTACAGTATAAACCAAAGCACTCACTATCCTATGCGACTATAAAACATGTAGATACGCGGAACATAAAAGTCTGCACAAAAAAGGATGCGTCTCAATTCGTGTTATCATAATTCGGCATAGAACGGCAGACCATTACGATCTCTTTAGTTTAAAATTTGCTAGAATAAAAACTTAAATATATATCACATCACATCTCATCCATCCGATCTCAATTTTATTTATTTGCCCAGAAAATACCTACCCATATATTGCCAAATAAAAGGAGTCACGTCATGTCAGTCGGGAAATCCCAAAATCACTACAGTAGCACTGTAGAGGAATTCTTCTAAGCTATTTGTTTATCCGACAGAGAACCAAGGTTATCGACATAGCTCAAAGAATTAGCAAGCTGAAGTGGCAGTGGGCCGGCCATATCTCGCGAAGAACCGACGGCCGATGGGGCAAACGTGTTCTTGAGTGGAGACCACGACTCGGTAAACGTAGTGTAGGACGCCCTCCGACCAGGTGGGATGACGACCTGCGAAAGACTGCAGGTAGATGCTGGATGCGTCAAGCTGAAGACAGGGCGCTATGGCGCTCATTGGGGGAGGCCTATGTCCAGCAGTGGACTAATATAGGCTGATTGATGATGATGATGATGATTTGTTTATCTCAACTCAGCCATGTGGACGTAATCATCATTATCCGATAAGTGGAGTGTTCATCATGCTAAAACGAGTTGCATGCCCTAGGCCGCAGATTACGTACGTCATCTTATAACCTAGCCTAGTCCTCTGGCTGGTTAATAGTGTCTTATCGCATCATAACAAAGGCTTAATTATGATTAACGCGTAATTATTATACCGTTCGTGGATTTATGTAGTACCTCTGACCTGGGTCCCTTATTTTTTAAAGCACGTGTAAAAAGAGAAGTGTCTTGTATGTATTGTGTACCCATGGCTACCCATAGTACATCTTTCCGTGTGCCTAATGAGTCTGTGTGTCAATTAATAAAATCAATAATAATATGTGTCCAGTCCTTTCATGAATAACAAATACCATACAATATTGTGATTGTCAGAGATAGATACAATGAAATACAGGTACCTTGGATCGGTGTACACTTACGCGAGAAGATATTTGCGTGAAAAATCACAAATGCTTACTATAAAACTTACCGCGAGATCACAGAGATTGCGAGTTTCACTATGGCGTGGGTGATCTCTCTCTCTTTCCTCGAATATTATATTATCTCACTTTCTATTCCTTTTCCATGAAGATTATAATATTATCGTTGAGCTTCGTAGCGCTTGCTACGACGCTACGCCGAATCGGCGTGGCGTGGCATACTAAAGACTTCAACGCGCACCCACTTTGGTACAACAAACGAAATTTCTTCATGTTTTGACGTAGGAAAAATTGGGTAAATATTAATAATAATTAGTAATAGTAAGTAAATATTAATTTACCTGTCAGCCACGCATGACTCGTAATTGCAAACATAAAAGTGCCCGGGCCGACATTTCATTTAATGTAGTAAATAGTGAGATGTGGTAAAATAGGCAAGATCATCTTCACAATGATTAAATTCGGCACACTCTTAGTTCTAGATATTTTAAGTTGTGATTGGTTCAAGCAAGTTCCATTCCTGCAAAAATGTTCTTCACGCATATGCCCCTGACCTGCCAGTGCGAACTATATGCTTTACACCGGCTTCCCACGGTGCGTGATATTGCGGACGCACGCGCACCAGCCCGCACCACGCACCGTGGGAAGGGTCTCGTCCGTGGTCGCAGAGGACGTCTGTGGCGGTGCGCCGGTATCCGTCGCGAGGCGGTAACTTCAAAGGTGCGGTGCGGCGCGTATCATTTGTTAATTTTATTTATTTATTTAATTATAGTTTATTGCACACAAGAAACATAATTATAACATTTTACAAAGTGAAGAGACACAACAGGCACAACAGACACAATTTTCTACCGTGATCCCACTGCTATTGGTGACAAAACAGAAAATAAATAAAATTAGATATGTCTATGTACACTTACGTTAAACGACTTTTGTTGTATGCTGATATCCACTAGCGACGTGGTTTCTTTTTACTTTTACTACGTCGCATAATTTGGTAATTGTTAATTAATACCACAGCCGCGGCTGCAGCGTCGACACGTTCTCTTTCACTTTGCATTTTGAAATGAAGTTATCAAAAGATCTACACAGACCGCACGCACCGTTGGAAGAGCCCTGTCTGCGTGCGTTGCCGTCCATGATCGTCGGCTGTGCGTGATGATCCGCAGAATCGCGGACCGTGGGAAGCCAGCTTTAGATTTATTTATATGTTGAAGTCGCAACGATCATACTACATAGATAATTTGTCGAGTAAGTTGTTTTCCATATCTATAATTATAATTTTTTATCCATTGACATGGATCAGTACAAACCCGTAGATTATTGCAGCAGTCTGCAGCTAGCTCAAATTGTCTCTTCTGTGAATACTAGTTCTAATTTGTCTCTTAACAAACAAACAAACAATTGATTATTTGATAAAGGCCCTTTCTATTGGTTGATTTTACACATCTCAGCGTCGCTTCTTTGGAGGAACGATTCATGTTTTTGATAGGCTTTTCCAGATATTTTAAAATAGATATTTTGATTGCATAGTATTAATATTTTTTTATTTATTATTTTTGTGGCATAAGTAACTACTAATAAAAATAAAAATAAATAAATAAAAAGTGCATAAATAATAAGGCTATCTTGTAAATTTTGAAATAAATATTCTTTATATTCTTATATAGATATGAAATGTTTGCTCTTGGTTATTTTATAAGGCTCTTTCACATAATACTTAATTGGCCTAAAGCTAGGCACTCACCATGCGTGACATATAACCAGTTTATCGTTAAATAGACTGAATATATTCATGGCACGAACACCATAACCATGACACCATGACCTTTAGGGTTTCCAGGTAAAGTATTATTTTTATGTGACATGTACGATTATGGCAAAAACATGTGCTATTCGATTGTTGAAGATAAATTACCTTCCTGGTAGTTTCGTAAATCCTTTCAAAACTGGTCATAAATGTAATAAGATGTTCTTCGGTACTGTGGCGTTCATCATTAGCTGACCCTGACAGGTTCCAAGTCTCGTTATTACATTAGTTTTGTTTATATTAGAATTTTTAATATTTTATTGAGCTGATTTACTGATACTTTGTTTCTATTATTATAATTTTTTTTTAAATATAATTGACATGTGCACTGTGTTTATTTTTTATTTTATAGTGTTCTTTTTTTATTTTATTATAATTAAGTTGTTAAAAATGCATGTAAATCATTAATTGCACGCCCATAAAGGGCAAATTACATTGACACTGTATTATTTTATGAACCATCTTCTCACATGTAATTATGCAATAAATATACTTTTATAAATTACTAGCTGTTTCCTGCGGTTTCACCCTCGTTAAATTCAAATTTCACATTTCAAAATTTTTATATAGCCTATATTCACCGCGGATAGTGTAGGTAGCTTCCCAATGGTGAAAGAATTTCTGAAATCGGTCCAATAGTTTCGGAGCCTATTCGATACAAACAAACGAACAAAAAATCAAACCTTTCCTCTTTATAATATTAGTATAGACTAACTGTGCCCCGCGATTTCGTCTGCGTAGAAATATATGTGTGGTTTATAAACATTCCTTTTGAATCACTCTATCTATTATAAAAATCGCATCAAAATCCGTTGCGTAGTTTTAAAGATCTAAACATACTTAAGGACAGATAGACAGCGTGAAGCGACTTTGTTTTATACTATGTATTAGTAGTAAAATAACAATTGTTGTTGTTAAATAGGTTGTTTTCTTAATTTTAGGGTAAGATTTTAGTTCTTTAAAGCTAAAATATTTTTGTATTCATAGAAATTCCATGAAATTGTATTGTTAAATCGTTTGTTAGTCCGAAATTAATGAGTTAATCATTAAAAATGAACAGGGTATAACCTAACGATGAACGCCATTGACATGGCATGGGTTATGGCAAGTTAAAAGGTTAATGCTTTTGGTAGGCTTTTCCAGATATATTAAAAAAGGTATTAAATTGTTCTTAGTTATTTTATATGGCTATGTCATATAATATTTAATTGCCTTTTTACGGTTTTAATTAGCGCTTAAGAGGAAGTTAAGTGTGTAACTAATTCAAAAAATGCGTATTATGGAGCTTTGAGGTCAATTATGCCTAAATCTGTACCTACTGTAGTGGAGGAATCCAAATCGAACCAGCCCGGAGATAACCTATTATATGTAGTATATTAGTATTGATATCTGTTTTTTCTAGATATTATGGATGTAATAGAAAAGCTGACGAATGTGTACGGAGACTACTTGAGGTTCTGGCTCGGCCCTGACTTGAACATCGTCGTGAAGAACCCTGCTGATATCAGAGTAAGTGACTGATTTCCTGAATTTTCTTATTTTAATGTAATCTCAATGAGATCAGACCTAATTGACCTTGCACACTGAGACTTCTACAATAAAGAACAGTCTATCGAATAACCTCATCGAGTTTCTATTCTATATATTACTACTATGTATATGAAAAATGGTTTATGAAAAATGGTACCTTGAATTTTTGTGTGTATTTTCAGTAGGTCTACTACTGAAAATACAAGGCCATTCAAGGCCATTCAAGGTCATTGACGACCGATATGGCCCGGTAGGCGAAGGTCCGCCTGCCTCGCAGGAGGTTGCGGGTTCGATTCCCGCCTCGGAACAATTGTGTGTACGATCTGCAGATATTTGTTCCGGGTGTTCTGGTCGTTTTCTATGTATAATAAAAAATATCTATCTATGTAATGTATTGTATTATGTATATCAGTTATCTAGTACCCATAACACAAGCTCTGCTTACCATGGGGCTAGATAATGCTGTGTGAATTGTCCAGCATTATTTATTTATGTGTCGGTCAAGCCATTTCGGAGGAGTTTTGTTACATACACTGTGACACGAAATTTTTATAATAATAATTATATTAGATGAAAAGTTACAAAATTTAATAAGAATCGGTCAAGCAGTTATAGGTAGCAGCGAAGGAGTTTTGTTACAAACACTGTGACACTAAAGTTTGCTTTATTCGTTCCTATATTAATTTCAGTTACTGCTGACGAGCAATAAGGTGAACCAGAAAGGCCCAGCTTATGATCTGATGAAGACCTACATTGGGCCGGGTATCCTCACTGGAGGTTAGTTTAGTTTTGTCTTTGGAAATATACCGCACATAAGTAATTCGGAAACAAATTCCAAAAAAATTCTATTGCTAATAATGTCAATCGCTAAAACTTAGAAGAAAAGTTTGTTGCCTCACCCGTTTTTCCCAATTTTGACTAGCACTGAGCGTGTCATGATCTCGGGAAACGATTATGTGCGCTACACCTTATATCCTACCGATTCTCAAACTTTAAGACCTATGCGGTGTTAAGCGCACATAATTGTTTCCCGATTTCCCGATCCCGATTCTCAAACTTTAAGACCTATGCGGTCTTAAAGTTTGAGAAAAGTATATTGTTATTCTGTGGTCACGTGTAGTTATTTGTACTTCCCCTATAATAAAGTCAACATTGACGTTATTATGTCATCATAGCGATATCAAAACGGCCATCAAGTACCGTGGTACACAATGATAGCCGTTTATTCCACGTCCATATCTTGAGAACGGTAAAAACGTGGCATATTATCCCGAAGATGTTAAAAACGTGGCATATTATCTACAAGATGCTAAAAACGTGGATAAATCAGTCTCAGTATATCAGCATTAAGACCCCATTGTGCACGTGCCGCTCTTGATACTATCTTGTAGAAAGCAATAGCTTTGTTGGTAACAAGCTCAAGGTGCCTTCTGAAATTAAGAATAGGTCTTAAAGTTTGAGAATCGGTGTAGCGCACATAATCGTTTCCCGATTTCCCGATCCTACCGATTCTCAAACTTTAACACTTTGAGTGCTGAAATCACACGGTATGTGTTTTCTACAAGTGACTAATATGCGTAAATCACACTAGCGCAGCGGCTGAGACAATACAGATCTTTGCGACTCAGCACAGCGGTAATATTTTTCGAACGAAACGCATGTGCGGCGCAACGCAACCGCTGTGTAGAGCGGCGGCGCAAATTTTTTAGGTTAAAAAAAGATCGCTGTCGTCGAAAAAAATCGCAGTCAAAGTGTTAACACCTATGCGGTCTTAAAGTTTGAGAATCGGTAGGAGGCCTATTTTAATTCACCAAAATACACAATTATTTTTCGTTTAGTTTTTTGTGCAAATTGGCACTCTAATTCGGTGTATTAGAAATTAGAGTAGGTACGCCAATAGATCTATATTTCGAGTTGAATAATAAAAATAGGTCCTAGGTACTTTTATTTTATCTGATGTTATCCTCGTAACATTAACAAAGTCAACATTTTACCACCATATACATATGTATTACATATGTAAAGAACGATAGATATTTCGGATAATATACGATATATCTTTATAAATTGTAGCCTATGTGTTATTCTTATGTATAAGCTTTATTATTGTAAAGTGTTATTAAAATCCATTCAGTAGTTTTTACGTGAAAGAGTAACAAACATCCATCCATACTTCCAAAATTTCGCGTTTATAATATTATTTATTATTATTTTAGCCTAAATTGGCATAATACCAAATGCATAAAGAATATAAACATATTAGAACTACATAATTAACATTTGAAACAGTCGTTGTTGATACAGCACCAAATTCTTATGATTGTTCATTTTATAAATTCCAGGCCCTGAATGGCGCAACCACCGGAAGATTGCCAAGCCGTCATACAACAAGAAGGCTGTACAGCATTTCACAGCTATATTCAATAGCGAGGCAGACAGCCTTGTGAAGAAGCTGTGCAGCAAAGAACGGTCGTTTGATGTTTACGAGGATGTTGTTAGGACTACTACGCAGTGTGTTTGTCGTAAGTGCCATTATAAATAAATAAATAAATAATGCTGGACAATTCACACAGCATTATCTAGCCCCAAGGTAAGCAGAGCTTGGGTTATGGGTACTAGATAACTGGTATACATAATACAATACATTAAATAGATAGATATTTTTTATTATACATAGAAAACGACCAGAACACCTGGAACAAGTATCTGCAGATCGTACACACAATTGTTCCGGGGCGGGAATCGAACTCCTGCGTCGCAGGCGGACCTTCGCCCACCGCGCCACATCGGTCGTCGTATATTATTATTCAATCAAAATAGATTGAAGAATTATATTATAATGTTCTAAAATAGTGATAAATTAGTTGGGGAATTCGATTCGGAAATCGTATTTTAGTTATAGTTGAAAATACATTTTTTGTTTACACTAGCACCCGTTTGCTATGTATGAGTTTCCTTCACATCCGTCAGTAACTAAGGGTTAACTAGGTACCAGTGCAGGACTGGTACCTAGTTAACCCTTAGTTACTCGCGCATAAAAACATACATAAGTACTCGCGTGGCGTGCTTTCCACCCCAATTTTAGAATTTAAAAAAAACTACCACATACATACAAAATCAGACTTTTATTTATGATTAAGATTTAAAAATTAGCGTTGTAAATTCGAAACTTCAATAACTAGAGACGTTCAAACAGTCGCTGGGTTAAACACCCTACGCGAGTAATTAAGAGTTAAACTCGTGTCTAACAAACATGGGCTATTAACGACACACGTGCATGGACAGCAAGTACCAGAAATATTGCAGATAGGAAGTTTTAACCTCTGGCAGAATCCAGCGATAAGTCTTAACTGGCTATAAATCACCTGATTCACAATCAATAAAAGAAACATTTCTTGCTTTGTTCGGTAATCGAACCCACAAAAATCCAATAAATATCACGCTGTATTATGGCACTGATAAGTATCAATAGAATAGAAAGAAAAATAGAAATTTTGAAGTCGAATAAAATAGTGTTGCTACTTTGATTCATATTCAGGAGGTTGCGGGTTCGATTCCCGCCTCGGAACAATTGTGTGTACGATCTGCAGATATTTGTTCCGGGTGTTCTGGTCGTTTTCTATGTATAATAAAAAAATATCTATTTATGTAATGTATTGTATTATGTATATCAGTTTTCTAGTACCCATAACACAAGCTCTGCTTACCATGGGGCTAGATAATGCAGTGTGAATTGTCCAGCATTATTTATTTATTATTTATATTTTGAGCTACGGTTTAATGCGTAGCGGCGTAGCACTAAAAATAGGGAAAAGAAAGAGCTACGAGTTATGCTACGACGTAGCAACAGCTACGAGCATTTTAAGGTACTCGTACATATTATAAATAGCGAATAACCCAGATTATTCGTCTTGATTAGACCATGGACGAATAAAATCCTTCATCTATGATTAGACGAAGAATCTGGGTTATTCGCTGTTTAGGTTAAAAGTAAATTTATTGGATTTTATAAATATTGTTTTATTGCAGAAACGCTGATGGGGCTTTCAAAAGAGGACAGCCAAAACGTTTATAAAATGGAAGATATCGTCTTCATGACACCAGCGTAAGTATAAAATCCCAGAAAATATTGATTGTCACGTTCGACATATAAAAATTATGGATTTATACATTTACTACTCGCTCTACTCATTTGATATTCATTCAAGATCATTCAGGATTGTTGAGGACAATGAGAACTCAATTTATGTGGAAAAAAATAAGAAGTCAAGTTCATTCGGTAAAGATTGCGAGTATATTAAAATTACAACGTTTACAAAGATCATGGATAGTGGGGTGTGGGAACAAAATAACCAATCCGCGTCTACCACACGTCATTTTAAAGCGCTCCTATTGGTCGTTGATGACGCGGCTGCAGTATAGTAGAAACTATACGATGCACTGTAGCATACTGTGTGATAGGTACTTGCTGCTGCAGTTAGATGGCGCTCCAACAAGGATATTCATAATTTCGAATAGGGGTACATATATTTTTAATCAACTAATTATTTCTTGTACTGATTGAGCTTTTAATTAGTATCTCTCTCTCTTGTCTCATTAACTAAGTCTTGCTGTTTGACAACGGCAGGCAATTCCAAATTCTTGTTAAGTAAAACTAGATATTTTTCATTACAGTTTCTACCGTCAGATCTTCGACAAGATGACTCTCTGGTGGTTACAAATCCCTTTAATCTACTGGCTGGTAGGCGGCAAGCGGACCGAAGCGCGGTACTTGAAGACGATAGACGAGTTTACTTCAGACATATTAAGCAAAAGGCGAACGGCATTGAAGAGAGGCGCGGGGGACGAGGAAATGATGGGTATTGTTGACAGGTGCGTAGATCTAGAATGTTCTTTTGACATCTAACACTGACTAGTAAAGACGCGGTACTAGAAGACCATAGACAAGTTTACTTCAGACGTATTCTGCAAAAGGCGAGCGGCATTGAAGAGAGGCGCGAGGGACGAGGAAATTATGGGTATTGTTGACAGGTGCGTAGATCTAGAATGTTCTATAAGGTTCTATGTACTGACTAGTAAAGACGCGTTACTACCTCTAGAAGACCATTAGACAAGTTTACTTCACAAATACTCTGCAAGAGACGGCGGCATTGAGGAGAAGCGCGGGGGTCATGGAAATTATGGGTATTGTTGACAGGTTCGTATAACTTATTTAGCTTTTAAGATAGAAGCGCTTTACCGAATTCCATAGAAAAATTAGACTCGGTCTCGATACTGTCGTCAAACCAAACTCAAGGTTCGGGAGGCCTATCTTAAACGCAATTGCGTGTTTCGTAATATTGGTATTCTAATCCACCGAATTAGAATAGCTATCTATCTATCTAATCTACCAATTAGCACAAAAAAACGAAACGAAAAAGTTAATTAGACCCCAAATAACGGCGCATTTAAATAAACGTTCTGATTTTTAAAATAAATTATCTTACAGACACAACAACACCATTTTTTTTTCAGATACATCCTATCCGGAGAGCTAAGCGAACAAGAGATCAAATGGGAAACCATGAGTTTATTTACTACTGTGAGTTACATACCTATGCTATACTACTTCTTACTATTACTATACTATACTTCAATTTTTTTTTATGTAAAATATTTTTAAACAACCTACCCTTACTCAACCTATAGTTCACTTTGTAGCCGTGTAGTTTTATTTACAATTTACATTCCTTGTTTACCTATTTAAGATCTTTCCTTCAAAAATATTACAAGCAATCAAATCGGAAACTCGACGCTAAAAATGTGAATTTTAGTTAATTTTTTTGTTATTGTTTGTTTGCTTACAAACACTTTACATCGAATTTAGCTGGAGTTCATACTTGACCTCTCTTCTTTTAGTCCTATTTTAGATAAGTAAAAACTAAATTTTCTTTTAACAGAGTCAAGAAGCGTCAGCAAAGATTGCATCAGGCGTTCTGATGTTTTTGGCACATTTACCAGATTGGCAGGTAAGATTGGAATTGATAGAAAATTAACCCCTTCCTTGTTTGGATATACGTTTATAAATAGAAGTAGGTAAATGTGCTGAGGAAAATGAGATATTTCATTTAAATTAAAGACATCTATATCTACACTAATATTATAAAGAGGAATGGTTTGATTTTTTGTTTGTTTGTAATGAATAGGCTCCGAAACTACACCGATTTGAATTCTTTCACCGTTGGGAAGCTACACTATCCCCGGTGAACATAGGCTATATTATATTTTCAAACAAGCCGGGAAGATTCGCTAGTAATAAATAAAAGCGTGTTAAAAAGGCCGTTAACGAATGGAAATTTCAGATATTGCATTAAGCATTTCGTGATATCTATTAAAAGCTTTTTAAAGCCTCTGTTATCGTTTTATTTTGTAAAATTTAGGTAGAGATGCGAAAATAGAGTTTGATGGCCACCAAGGGCAACTTCGTATCTCAGCCGAAACTATACAAAAAAAAACTATGTATTTATAGAGACATTAAAAAAGCTTATACATAATAGGTATCACAAACTGCCCAATACAATTTCTAAAATGAATTTTCTTGTACGTAAATAAATAGATGGCGGCGCTAGTGTGCCTCGAATTGAGCGTTATTTGGGTTACATTGAAAGCATTTTTCTTTGTAACTTATCTTTATCGAAAGAGTTTAGAAAAAAACACAAAATAATCTATGCCATACAAGTTAAAACACCATTTTTCAAAAATAAATAAAAAACTATTTTATATATCTGAAATAGTAATTGTACCGTTTGTTTACTTAGTTGTAACCTTTTTTCTCCTAAACTATCAATCACAAGATTACTTTTTTGTCATCACCATATTAAATAAAAGAATACCAAGGACACCTCTGACCTATTTTTGCAAATTAATTTATTAATTATTTTTTTAAGTATTCGGTACTCGTTCATCGCGTGAGCTCCCCTCTGCGGGTCTACAATTCAGTGCGGGGCGAGACGAGCAACATCGTCGGCATATAGTAATCTCTTAAATAATATTCTTAAGTATAATAATTTGTATTTATTATTATTAACTAGGAGCGCGTATACAACGAGATAATCGAGACCCTCGATCCATCGGACACAGTTGTGACATCAGAGCAGCTGAAACAGCTGAAGAACCTAGACATGGTCTACTTGGAGACGCTGCGGTACTTCTCCATCGCAGCCATGATACAGAGGACGGTGGAGGAGGAAATCACTATCAATGATGGTAAGAAGGATCTTAATGTAAAGGTACAAGTCCGAGATAGGCCACAGACTGCATCCGTATACTTCTATATTCAAACTACCTAGGTACTAGTCGATTACGATCCTATCTTCAACCAATATTGATAATTCATTTGAATTTTGTATAATTAACTTTTTTTCTGGTCCGTGCGTTACACGCAGAAGGTTGCAGTTCAAAATCGATACTTTCAACCACAGATTCCTTTGAAATGCCTGCTGACGTAATAACTTTATTATTATACACTCATTTATTTAAATTCTCGTATAAAATACATTTTTTACTATAGAAAATACAATAAAATATTATAAAACTATTCTACAGTAAAAAATATATCAAAACGGTAGATCACCGACCGCGAAGCTACTCGTAGGCTCAAGCGGCCGGTGACTAGGGCTACAGAGAAAGGAACTTCCTGACGATACGTGCCGAGTCCAAGAGTAGTAGTAGAGTACGAGTAAGAGAGTAGTATAGAGTGTAATTATTATTATTTTAAGCCATTACTGTCCCACTGGTGGGCAAAGGCCTCCCTTTTCTCCTTCCACTCCTCGCGATCCAACGCTGCAACAGGCCATGATGGAAGATGTACCTAATAACTTTAAAAGTTGTAAAAATATTGTAACTAAAACTTATATTTCCTTTTTCAGGTAAAATTACCCTCCCAAAAGGGACATCCCTAGTAATCCCTATCCATGAGCTGCACCGCACCGAATGCTATTGGGAAAACCCTCATAAGGTAAAAGGAAAAGTATATACCTACTACCTGTTTTTGAGTCAATAGACCTTCTTTTGACCACAATCTCGATGGAAGGACGTGACGAAGTATCCTACCAGAAAATTCAATCTTTAAAAGATCGATAGACAAGCTAGTAAAGCTACGTTGCGGCAGTGTTCGACTACCTATATAAAATTGATCTGTCTAATTATTTTTAAACACGCGATCTGAACACATAATTATAAGCACTAATGAAAAATAGGGAAACGTGTTCTTGAGTGGAGACCACGACTGGGTAAACGTAGTGTAGGACGCCCTCCGACCAGGTGGGATGACGACCTGCGAGAGACTGCAAGTAGATGCTGGATGCGGCAAGCTGAAGACAGGGCGCTATGGCGCTCATTGGGGGAGGCCTATGTCCTGCAGTGGACTGCTATAGGCTGATGATGATGACAATGAAAAATAGGTAAATAAACGCGATAAATACCCGTTGTATGCTTATAATTAAGGACTCATAGGTACCTGCGTAAAATTAAAACTCTACATATCTCAAGACACTTAATCTGTGTGAGATGAAAAATAATTGTCGGGTAAAGCATAGGTCAAATCCCCCGTCAAATCTCATCTGCTACATATTTTGTTTGTTTCTTATTTGGTACGTCATTGATTTATACTACTAAGTACATACATTATATTTATACTTATCATTAGGTATATTATTATAATTTAGGGTTAAATTTAAGATTATTCATTGTACTGTAGTATTTAATTGACATTACAATATAAGTGATAATGTAATAATAATAATAATCTTTATTTCAGACTACATGGGTTCATATTCACTTAAAAGTACACAATAAAAATAAAAAAGTCACATAAATCTACAATAAATTAAAAATAAATAATGCTGGACATAATTCACACAGCATTATCTAGCCCCATGGTAAGCAGAGCTTGTGTTATGGGTACTAGATAACTGATATACATAATACATTGAATAGATAGATATTTTTTAGTATACATAGAAAACGACCAGAACCACCCGGAACAAATATCTGCAGATTGTACACACAATTGTTCCGAGGCGGGAATCGAACCCGCAACCTCCTGCGTCGCAGGCGGACCTTCGTCCACCGCGCCACATCGGTCGTCAAATAAACATGAAAATGTGAATAAATTGAATTTACTGATTATTAATTATCTTTGTTACCAGGTGGACCCGGGCCGTTTTCTACCACAGAACGTAAAGAAGCGGGACCCTAATGCCTTTGTGCCGTTCAGCTTAGGATCTATGGATTGTTTAGGTGAGACACTAAACTATACGGCAGAGAACCAAAGTTGTCTATTATCGCAACCTAACTATACGGCAGAGAACCAAAGTTGTCTATTATCGAAACCTAACTATACGGCAGAGAACCAAAGTTGTCTATTATCGAAACCTAACTATACGGCAGAGAACCAAAGTTGTCTATTATCGCAACCTAACTATACGGCAGAGCACCATAGTTGTCTATTATCGCAACCTAACTATACGGCAGAGAACCAAAGTTGTCTATTATCGCTACATAACTATACGGCAGAGAACCAAAGTTGTCTATTATCGCAACCTAACTATACGGCAGAGAACCAAAGTTGTCAATTATCTCAATAAATTTGCAAACAGAAGTGGAATTAGTCTGACCATATCTCGTGAAGAACTGATAATCGTGGAAATCTGTTTTTGAGTGAAGACCATGTCTCTGCAAACACAGTGTAGGACTCCCTCCGGCCAGGTGGGGTGACGGTGATGAGCTACGAAAGTCTGCTGGAAGATGCTGGGTGTGGCGAGCTAAAGATAGCTAGGGCGCTAGCTTAGCTAGGGAAGTAACATGGGCTGATGATGATTATTACTTATAATTGACAGAGACGAAGTAACGTAATAGGGAAGGAATTAGTAAAATTTGCATGACGGCTATGGTGCAGGAAATCTCGGTCTAATTGTACGTTGCACGTTATAATTTATGTATCGAACCACCCACGAAAGATTACGTGGGTAGGTACTACCTATATATGTATGTACAAATATAAAGGAAAACGAAAACTGATTGACATGGTTTTTTATTCTTTCTTTATGGTACCTATAGCTTGGGTGTCAGTACGGCCATACGTCAGACGACCGATTTGGCTCGGTGGGCGAAGGTTCGCCTGCGACGCAGAAGGTTGCGGGTTCGATTCCCGCCTCGGAACAATTGTTTGTACGATCTGCAGATATTTGTTCCGGGTGTTCTGGTTGTTTTCTATGTATAATAAAAAATATCTATCTGTGTAATGTATTGTATTATGTATATCAGTTATCTAGTACCCATAACACAAGCTCTGCTTACTATGGGGCTAGATAATGCTGTGTGAATTGTCCAGCAATATTACCAAAAAAAATAGGCCTGTTGTGATCACCACTTTATTTGTTCAGCCTTGAAGCTGTAGCGTTCATAATTAGACACTAACCCTTGCAGCTCCAAAGAACTGTAGA
Organism: Eupithecia abbreviata; assembly: GCA_943735965.1. Classification (NCBI taxonomy): domain Eukaryota; kingdom Metazoa; phylum Arthropoda; class Insecta; order Lepidoptera; family Geometridae; genus Eupithecia; species Eupithecia abbreviata. The sequence goes on from OX030995.1 coordinate 3,326,685, forward strand.
ATTTTCTTCGGGGTGATGTCTCGTAGTTCGTCTGGGCTATGCAGGTAACAGGGGCTCACTATACTAAGTGTCATTAATCATTATTCATCACCTCCTATATAGACGACCGATGTGGCGCGGTGGGCGAAGGTCCGCCTGCGACGCAGGAGGTTGCGGGTTCGATTCCCGCCTCGGAACAATTGTGTGTACGATCTGCAGATATTTGTTCCGGGTGTTCTGGTCGTTTTCTATGTATAATAAAAAAATATCTATCTATGTAATGTATTGTATTATGTATATCAGTCATCTAGTACCCATAACACAAGCTCTGCTTAGCTTGGGGCTAGATGATTCTGTGTGAATTGTCCAGCATTATTTATTATTTATTATTATAATATATAGCCTAGCCCAGCCTAGCTGAACCACGTTTTTTCCTCTTTAAACCACATTTAGTTTGTGATCCGACATTCGAAATTATCACGATCAATTCATTTAACAAATTTCACGAAAAACGTTCTGATAACGGTAGATACTCGTACTTTATTTGTATCACTTGTGAGCATAGGTTCTGGGGAAAATAGGGCACTTAAACATAGACACAAGGCTAGGGCTTGATATGAAACTAATGTAATGTTAACACCTACATAGTTAACAAAACAAATTTATTTATATAATAAAGGTCTCGCGATTCATACACAAAATAAAAATGGCTTACTTCCCAATAAACTATACATGTATATGCACATATCTCTGTTCTAGAATGCAACTCGGTGTTTCTTCCTCGCTTTAATCATAAGAAATTATATACAGAAATTATAGGCAGAAACGCAGCAGATTCATAAAATGACCAGCTCTATGTTTATTCATTAGGTCGAGTATATGCCACTGCACTGATCAAGACCCTGGTTGTGAAGGTGGTTCGGAAGATGCACCTTGAAGGTGTAGGCTCGCTTGACGGCTTGAAGCTTGATGTGGCCATATCTGTAAAATGCGCTGACGGGTACTACGTGAAGGTCAAACCGAGGAATACCTCGCGACAAACTTCTTCTTATAGGGTACATGCGTGATTATGGAATAAAGATTTTGTATTGTTTTGTTTGTTTTCTTTGGTTTATGGTTCTTAATTACCATGCCATGGAGGCCATAGTAGTACCTCGGGCGGCGTATGTCCGTAAAAGTATTGATTCCACAGAAATATAAATACTATTTAGATTTATATGTGACCAAGGTGCATCCAGATTAAGTACCTAACATTTTATATAATTAATTTATGTTGTTATAAAACACGACGACGACAGTATTAAAGTTTAATTTTAACGCATTTAAAATATGTTAAATACCTAACTATGTTTTAACTTATTAATCTGAAAGCACCAATTTTCTATAGCCATCTGCTTCAAGACCACACCAAATGACTGAGTTATAAGCCTCAAGCGTTGTCAAATTAAATGGTTGAAGAAAACAAGAAAAATGTATGATAATAATGTACAGGTCTAACTATGTTGACGTAGACATCTGCCTACGTCATTTAAAATCTTGTCTCTGCTATAACATCTGTTTTAGTCTAGGTAATATAATTATATTACCGACTATTGACGACCGATGTTGCGCGGTGGGCGAAGGTCCGCCTGCGACGCAGGAGGTTGCGGGTTCGATTCCCGCCTCGGAACAATTGTGTGTACGATCTGCAGATATTTGTTCCGGGTGTTCTGGTTGTTTCCTATGTATAATAAAAAATATCTATCTATGTATATCAGTTATCTAGTACCCATAACACAAGCTCTGCTTACCATGGGGCTAGATAATGCTGTGTGAATTGTCCAGCATTATTTATTTATTTATTTATTTTATTTAGTAATAAAACTAATAACAATATATAACCAATATCTGATCTTCACGATAATATATCATTTTACAATGTTTCGTGTAGTTTGATTTATTAATAAAAACACAAAAAAATAAAGAGCCTTGCGAAGTAAAAGGAGCAAATATATAGCAGATATTCCAAAGCAGTTTCAACCTTATTGGTCACCTTTTGATGTTAGTGGCCATATTTTGTGATTTGTTTATTGGATTCGTTGTAGAGAAATAATTTAAACGGAAAAGTTTTTCGCGGAGTCCCCTTAAATACTTATACAAGACCTAACCTAACCTAACTCTATCAGACCATAATAAAGAATCAAATTGAAATACCAGGAATAAACATAAAATAGCTGTGCCCACAATTAGGCTACCAGAAGAATAATGCACCATTCTCTTAAAGGGCAATGAATATACGCTTCTACCACAAAACTCCAAGTGAGCTGCAAAAAATATCAATAAATAAATTCAAACATAATGTCAAACATATCCTCTGTATCCGGATTTACTACAAAATTATTAGATTATCTAAAGTAAAGTAAAAGTAAAAAATCATTTATTTCTTTAGTCTTACAAAATAAGCACTTAGACAAGTCATATTTTATATATAAATTTTTATCCAATAAAATTATTTTACCGTTCACTTATCTCTAGGCGATAAAAAAGGTTTGATGAGTTTTGAACTTGAAAAGTAAACCTAACAAGGTAAAGGTTTCTTGTTCGCTTCTTTACTTTACCTTAAAAATATATCATCATCATCATCAGCCTATATTAGTCCACTGCTGGACCCCAATAAATAAAAATATATTTATGTGAACAAAACATCGAAGCGATCAGTTTATTTTCTAATTTTACTAATGTGATTTGAATTTTGTGACGACGTGTTCAAGAGACCTGAGAGGTCAACATAAACGAAGTGAAGCATTTTGGTAAGTATCTATTTGATATTTAACCGAAGCCCGGGTAGGTTACTTGTATTAGTTTAACAATACTATAGAATAGAATAGAATAGAAAAAACATTTATTTAGACACAGGTACAAAATACAGGCATAGAAGTAAACAAACAAAAAAGAAGTTTATCATGAGGGTAAACGACACAAATAGGTGATATTAGGACTAAAATAAGACTACCTCCATGACCCTGCGCCGAAATAGGGGTTGGCTCAGCGTGTGCTGAACATTATTATATTCAGCGCTGTTTTTCAGCCAAAGACCTTAATTACTAGTTGAAGTCACGGACGACAATTCGGTGACAACAAAGAGAAAAATATTTGATACAAATAAACAATAGGAGAGTATAATATGTATATTATGTCTAGTAAACAGAGATATAAAATAATAATAATAATAATAACCGTTTTGATATATTTTTTACTGTAGAATAGTTTTATAATTTATTTCATTGTATTTTCTATAGTAAAAAATGTATTTTATACGAGAATTTAAATAAATGAGTGTATAATAATAATAAACGAGATAAATTAGAATGTAATATAACAATAATAGGTGCGTGTAATATAATAATAAAGAATGACGTTTCACAACAAATACAGAAGGTTTGTACGTAAGGTAAAAACAAAAATGAAAAGATAAAGTAATAGTAATCTATAAATTATTTACAGACTTAGAGCCCAGCCCTTACTAATCTAACTACCTTAATATTTCGCTCAACGCTTTGACTGCGGTTTTTTTTTCGACGACTGCGGTCTTTTTTTTTACCTAAAAAATTCGTGCTGCCACTCTACACAGCGGTTGTGTTGCACCGCAAATGCGTTTCGTTTGAAAAATATTACAGCTCTGCTGAGTCACAAAGATCTGTATTTTCTTAGCCGCTGCGCTAGTGTGGATTTTCGCAGATTAGTCACTTGTAGAAAACTCATACCGTGCGTTTTCAGCACTCAAAGTGTCAACTGAACCCTGCGATCTAGAGTACTTAAATAATTGTTTTATGACTTAGTTTTTCTTTTCCGCAAAGACTTATCGTTTTTAATCGAGTCGGTCTGCATCTGTCTTACTAGGTGGACCGGTCAAAAGTAAGGTAGGTGAACCTACTTCACAGAAATGTGTGCGTTGAAAGAGTGTGGTTGAAAGGGGATTTTTTGGAAGTCTTGTCTACAAATCCACTGTGCCTCAGTTTAGTCTATGTGTGTACTGTGACTGTGCATCTTTTTTCTGGGCCGGCCGTTGATTTTCCGCGAGTGCTAAAACATACACTAGACAGACAGTTTTGAAGATATTAACTATCTAGATGCGTGAATTCAATAGTTTTCTTTTTTATTTTCAGCTACAATCCAACATTTTTGAGTGAAAACTTGTTCAGGCGCGTTGAGCAGTTTTTGGGTGAACAAAAAGCGTGAAACTCGCATCAGCACCGCACGCTTCCCAGTATAAATCTATACTAATATTATAAAGAGTAAAGGTTTGATTTTTTGTTTGTTTGTAATTAATAGACTCCGAAAGTACTGGACCGATTTGAAAAATTCTTTCACCGTTGGGAAGCAACACTATTCCCAGTGAACATAGGCTATATTATATTTTCAAAAAAGTTGGGGATCCGTACTAAAACCGTGCGAAGCCGGGAAGGTCCGCTAGTAAAATATAAAATGACTTAGTTTTCAATTCTATCGGCAGTCCCCAAATACTGCCCTACATGTTTTTTTTTAACAATCCGTGGGTTTAAATTTCGAAAAATTAGTCTCAATTTCCTATTCGTATACAATGCACTTGTGTGTGTCAAAGCACTGAAGCTATATATGCTTGTCAACTCACACATTGTTTCGTTTTTGGTTACAAAAACAAGAAAATTGTAAATAACACTATCCCTCTGCTGTGTCAGCCGTTTACGGAAAATTCGTTTAAAGAACAATTCGACTAGTAGCAATAACAAATCTTCTAAAACGATATGCGGATTGCACATAAACGCAGAAAGCACACAGATAACTTTTCTTTTCGTGATTTAGGGCACATTATACGCGATTTAGCGTAACCGACCCGAGCGTGACGAATACGAATCTTCCCATTTCCAGAATGAGCTGGGTGCTTTTCCTGTTGTCTTGCCTTCTGGTCTTCTGGCTGAGATGGAGGCAGAAAAACAGGCGCCTGCTGAACAAAGCCAGTTCTTTCCCTGGTCCGCCAACGTTACCCTTCCTTGGCAATGCTCTAGCCTTCATCGTAAGACCCGAAGGTATGTTATCTTTAATGCTGATGATGGTAGAATATGAGTCTACTGCCACTATCTACTTTAATATGATTACTATATTTGAGCCAAATTGGATGTACAACGTTTGTAAACAAACCGTTCATAGTTAATCTAAACTTTACTGTGTTATCGCGTTTTTTTATACGCAAACTTGACGATTTGAGAATGAGTTTAATTGTTTGTATAAATAAAATAATAATAATAAATAATGCTGGACAATTCACACAGCATTATCTAGCCCCATGGTAAGCAGAGCTTGTGTTATGGGTACTAGATAACTGATATACATAATACAATATATTACATAGACAGATATTTTTTATTATACATAGATAACGACCAGAACACCCGGAACAAATATCTGCAGATCGTAAACACAATTGTTCCGAGGCGGGAATCGAACCCGCAACCTCCTGCGTCGCAGGCGGACCTTCGCCCACCGCGCCACATCGGTCGTTAAAATCATCATCATTGTATCATTGTTTGTTTACAAACATTTCATGTCTAGTTTGACTAGTGTATAGTTATCAAACTTTTTAGTTTTGTTATTCTACGTGGCGATTCTACAAAGATAGTTGTCGTATAAAAAGCTATTGGTTTAGCAGACTTGGGTCCCTACTATGATGCATGAACTTATTGTACGTAAAAAAAAACATCAAAAGAATGTAAACACTTCAATTTAGTGTAGACAATATAATTTAAAAAAATTAATAACCCTGTTTAACAGTGTTATTGATAAATGTTGATCTGGTCAACAGCTGTTCACCGCTGACTAAAAGTACAATATTAATTGTTTATCGTGTATACCTAGACATTACCTAGAGCTCAACTAAACACTACTAACTAAACATAAGCTAGGCAGGTGCCTAGCTTAGGTAAGGTAGATTAATTGAAGGTAATTAAGGTAAATAAATCTATAATTATTCTTCTATGAATCGGAATGCGAGACCTTTAGGTTATATCACAAGGTATCATTGAGTGGATTTAGAACGTTTACGTAGGTAGCTGTAAGGTTCACAGAAGCAGTAAAAAAATTACTTGTTACTTGTTAAATTACTTGGTTGTTAGTCTATAAAATATCTTAGGTACATCAATCACGTATCAATGTTTTGTTTTGTTAAGAATAAGCAGTACTTTGTTGTCACCGAATTGTCGTCCGTGACTTCAACTAGTAATTAAGGTCTTTGGCTGAAAAACAGCGCTGAATATAAAAATGTTCAGCACACGCTGAGCCAACCCCTATTTCGGCGCAGGGTCATGAAGATAGTCTTATTTTATTCTTAATATCACCTATTTGTGTCACTTACCCCCCTGATAAACTACTTTATTTGCCGTTATTCTATGCCTGTATTTTATACCAGTGTCTTAACACTTTGAGTGCTGAAAACGCACGGTATGAGTTTTCTACAAGTGACTAATATGCGTAAATCCACACTAGTGCAGCGGCTGAGAAAATACAGATCTTTTTGACTCAGCAGAGCTGTAATATTTTTCGAACGAAACGCATGTGCGGCGCAACACAACCGCTGTGTAGAGCGGCAGCACGAATTTTTTAGGTAAAAAAAAAGATCGCAGTCGTCGAAAAAAAACCGCAGTCAAAGTGTTAATAAATGTTTTTTCTATTCTATTCAGTACGTTCCTACTAACTAATAAATTATTTGTTACTAGCTTCTGCCTACCGCTTCGCACGCGTTTATTCAATTAGCCTATAATGTTATTCCAAGTCTAGTACGGAGAGTCTATTAGGCGACAGTATCAAGAGGTGATCCGTTGCATCTCTTTTTTAAACATAAAATTGGGTTAACACTTTGACTGCTTTTTTTCGACGACTGCGGTCTTTTTTTTTACCTAAAAAATTCGTGCTGCCCCTCTACAGAGCGGTTGTGTTGCGCCGCAAATGCGTTTCGTTTGAAAAATATTACAGCTCTGCTGAGTCACAAAGATCTGTATTTTCTCAGCCGCTGCGCTAGTGTGGATTTACGCATATTAGTCACTTGTAGAAAACTCATACCGTGCGTTTTCAGCACTCAAAGTGTTAAGGGCCCGGTGACCCTCGCTTGCAAAAATCGCTCCGAATATCGCTGTCCCTGTTTAACCCTTGCGCCAAAAAAAACAAATTTTGAACGGCTAATATTGCTATCGCGCACACATGGGGCGCGCCATGTGTGCGCGATAGCAATATTAGCCGTTCAAAATTTGGTTTGTTCCGTAATGCCAAAATTTATGACTGAAAACTTTTTGTATTCTTCACAAAGTATTGTTATTCTGTAACTAGACAATAAAAACTATGTTCCTTAATAAATAACACGTAAGATGTTTTTAATACGAAACAAATAGCAAGAAAACTTGTCCATTTTCGCATAAAAATTTTGGCTTTTATTTAATTTTAGGCAAGTATTTTGAAAAAAATACTATTTAGGAACCTAGATAATTACTATTTAAATGCAAATAATACAATATTATAGTGGAAATATGCCTGAATTGGAAATCATTTTGGTATTACGTTTGTATGAAGAATTCGTCCCTCCGGAGGCCTCTTAACTATGAATATTGAGCATTCGTTCAATGTTATGTCAAACGCCATAAGGTTACATCAAAAAAGTTTGAATGGGAAAAGGGATAAATTGATTCTACGCAACACCTAACATGAGGAATAACTATTGCAACATAGTAAAAAAGGTATTAAATTTAATGTTTGTAATGCATTAAACTCACACTTTGCGATTTAATTACTTCTATGAAGACCTTTATAATTACAAGCTCCTTACTTATTATTGTGTCGGGTACCGTAATTGTCTACCTACCTCGCAAATAGGGAGTGACAAGTCACTGGCTTTAAACTGGTTGTAATCACCTCAAATTGTTTATGATAATGTACCCTACTAGTGATGTTAAATTTTAACTCATTCGTGAAGGCGAATACGAGTAATGGATGCTTACATTTGCGAATTCGAATATTCGCCCATTTATCCAATCTGTATCGTTAAAGTTACCTTTGTAAACAGGCTTCCCGCGACACAGGCTTGCCTCGTGCGGGGGCCGCCAGAAATGTGTACATATATCATAAGTGAAATGGCAAATAAAAATTTTTTTTTTTTTTTTTTTGTATTTTTATATCTTCATCATCATCATCAGCCTAGGACTAATATAGGCTGATGCTGATGATAGGCCTCCCCCAATGAGCGCCATAGCACCCTGTCTTCAGCTTGATTCGCATCCAGCATCTACCTGCATTTATATCTTGGATGGCTTCAATTTGAGAGACGACACGGCTAAAAACGCCATTTTGAATGTAAACTGTGGGACAACCCCGATATTTATAAAATGTGTATGTGTGCGGTTTTTTTGTAATGTACATAATAACTAAGTAGATCTTTTTGTGCGGTTATTAATAAAGTTAGTATTAATTTGCACTTCATTCTTTATGCAAAGCAAATCACATTACGTGGTGATTTCTTAGGCTGAGGCAAGAATTGTTGCAAATACAAAAATCAAACAAAACAAGTACTTATATGGCGAATATTCGCGAACGCGAATATACTACGTAACATCACTATTCACTACCACCTACATTGTAGATCAAGCATTTGAGCGGGACATAATTGCGGGTAGGCTTCTATGCTATACCATGGTCATTCATTGACTCCATAACCATAATGCCAGGTTAGACCATGTAACTGTTATGGTATCTATGGCCTAGGTACCACCGTGTGGTGTCGATTCTAATAGCTTTCGAGCGGAAGAACCGAATACCTCGCTCCATATATCAAGCATCCACTGCGTGTAGGAAATATGTAGGTTTAGTTACCTACGCTGTGCAGGCAGGCAGACCATACTAAAGGGAAAAATCATTTAAACATATATAAATAGTTATCAAATAAGATTGATTTTCTGTAGGTACACTAAATTTGTTTGTACACTATTAAAAAAAGTGAAAAAGAAAGCACTAGCACATTCAGAGAAAGAGAGACAATATTTTATTATGTAACTAAATCAATAAAAACTAAACAAACATGATTTAAAAATAAACGACAAAGCAGACAAATTGCAATTGTGTCACACAACGGATATGGAGTTTTTTTCTGGGTGAGCGCTGGATGTCTTCTTTTCTATGGTGTTCGATGTGGTGATGATGTACCTACACACAGAAATACTCAGAACCTTCGGCAAAGGAGAATGGACAGATCATTTGCCGAAGATTCTGAGTGCATCTGCATGAGTTGTTGTCGTAACTATCTTTTCAATGTTAGATATTGCTGAAATCAAGTGTAGATTAATAAAAGCATTGAGATTAAAATGTATGCCCTCCAATTGACTATTATTAAAAGTTACATGTATAATCTCTTGGAAATAACAATTTAAATAAATATAGATGTTAGAGCTACATAAGTCATTTATAACGGGATATTTACCATTTACCATTTTTGAGTTTTCCAAATTATTTGATAGAATAAAAAGTCTATTATATAGCCTATGATTCATACCTGTATACAAAATTTCAGCCCGGTCCTTGTATTTTATTTTCCCCTAAGTTTCCACCGCGTTACAGCGATCTGTGTTTATGTTGTTCTATATTGTTCCAGAAGTACCAGATATGATGCGAACCTTAATAGTGAGGTATGGCTCAGCTTTCCGCCTCTGGCTCGGACCTGATCTGAACATCGTGGTCAGCGATCCTGCTGATTTGAAGGTATTATATTTACGAGCTACTATCAATAATGTGGGGGTCCTAGCTCCTACGGTGTTTTCTTACTGCAGGGTTCTCTACGTTCCTTGAGTGAAATAACTGATGGACTGCATACTAGGTTTTTATTCTTCAAGAGGCTTTTGGCGCCATATTTGACTGACTGACTACGCGTGGAAATGGTTTAATAAACACTCATCTTGGAATCACTCTTAAAAACCGCATTATAATCCGTTGCGTAGTTTTAAAGATCTAAGCATACAACGCTAAGAGGCGACGTGGAAGGCCCAGGATGAGATGGCGCGACGAGCTCGAGGTATATCTTCCATCATGGCCTGTTGCAGCGTTGGATTGCGAGGAGTGGAAGGAGAAAAGGGAGGCCTTTGCCCAGCAGTGGGACAGTAATGGCTTAAAATAATAATAAGCATACATAGGGACAGACAGGCAGCGGGAAGCGACTTTGTTTTATACTACTATGTAGTGATTTATTTTTCGTAACATCTTTTTAGGTTTTTTTAACCCTAAGGCGATGCTAGATACTGGTAGGGCATTTAGTATCCTTTTAGAAGCTTTTTTGTGTACTTAGTTAGGTAAGACTTTAGAAAAATTTTGTAGTCTAAGATTATTTTGAGCAATAATCTATCTTGTGATACTTAGATGAATGAACTTATATTATTCTATGTCGTCATACGATTAAATAAATAATACCTAAGAACGTTTTACTATGCTTACTAACACTTCCTTTGTCCATTAAGGACAATTATGCAATGCGAATTGGTACTTAACAAATAAATTTTCTATAATCAGTGCTTACAGACAGTCCTAAACCATGTATTTTGGAAAATAATTTACATAGGGTATCACTCACTACCTACACTATCGGTAGTATATGTAAATATTTTTTTAAATCTCTAAAAAGATTAAACACCGATATTACAAAAAAAGTTCAAAGTTAAATACGGAGTGATTTGTTTTGTCAGGGCGAAATACAGTAGTGTGGTTTTGTTACTATGTGCACTACGTTTAAGCGATGCGCTTGGATTTTTTTTTATTTTTTTTATTGTACCCATGAGGCACCAATGCAAATTTAAATAGGACGATATTCGAAATTTCATTATTAAACAGATTTCCTAATAAAATTTGGCGGTTTTACTTGTTCTGTATTTGTTATTTTTCTGTCTTGTGTATCTGTTTTTGTTTGGTGTGCAATAAAGGAGTTTGTATTGTATCTTTTCATGTCAAGCCACACACAACACGTATGAGTTTAGGAGTATGTACAAAACATTTTGACGACCGATGTGGCGCGGTGGGCGAAGGTCCGCCTGCGACGCAGGAGGTTGCGGGTTCGATTCCCGCCTCGGAACAATTGTGTGTACGATCTGCAGATATTTGTTCCGGGTGATCTGGTCGTTTTCTATGTATAATAAAAAATATCTATCTATGTAATGTATTATATTATGTATATCAGTTATCTAGTACCCATAACACAAGCTCTGCTTACCATGGGGCTAGATAATGCTGTGTGAATTGTCCAGCATTATTTATTTATTATTATTATTATTTCACATTAAACTTTCACCATTGTTAAATTAGAAGGAAGAAAACACCACACTCACCTAGCGACAATGGCCGAGTAACGTTCTTGAAGCCCGACTGAATTTATATAACCCAGAGTTTTACAGGCCATATAATTAATTTTATCCTTAGCTACAATGTTGTGGTTAAAGGCGGGCGAGATCTTGTACATACATGTATTTAGTTTTCGAATGTCTTGAAGCTTGAAAGCTATATGGATAATTAGTTTTTAGTAAATAGGTATTTTTGGAAACTTGTTATTAGCCCTCAGTAGCATATCATAATTATATCATGCATGTTAAGATTATCTTAGCAAAGACCTTATTGCAAGAATATGGCTGGCTGTTTTGTTAAAATTAAAAGTAAAAGAAAAAAATGTCTTCAGCAAAACGCTAAATGCAGATAAGACGGATATAAGATTTACTAGAGATAAATTATCCCAAAATTGTATGCGAAATGCTGTTTTTCAGGCACTTTTTTCCTGAAAAACAGCACACTTTTCACCTAGTTCAGATAGATTCATTTATTAATTTCCTTATTAATTTCATAGATTAATTTCCATCAGAATATTCTCTAGTCCTAAGATATTTAATATTTTATCATCTATTTATACTTTGATTTATTCCATTTGGGGTTCCGTACATCATTTCATTTCACCCCAAATGATAATCCTTTGGGGTGAAATGAAATGGTGTGAACATCCACAATTTCACAAAGAACATAAATAGTTACTTACTAATTACTTCTATAGTTTAGATTGTATCTAAATCTACATAGTATGTAGGTAGATAAGTGAAACTTTGCAGATAACAAAATTTTCTTTAAAATATTAGCCCAATTTAGTCAGAGCCAAAATTAATGTGCCTAAAATAGTTGAAAAAGTGTTTTTTCTATCCTTTTATGCCTAATTAAAAACGGTGTCAAGGACTTTTAAGTGAGGTTCTCTAAAATACAGAACCTTACAAGTCATGTTTATTTTAATAACTCGCACATAACCCTGAGGGTCATTTTATTAGTTTTTATGGCTCGGCTACTAAAATTTCTAGTTTTGCTAAGCGCTAATTGGACGGTAGTACACAGATCAACAGGTCAACGTAGACTGTCATAATTTCTGTTCAGTTGGTGATATCTTAGTATTTTCTACGTTATTGCGTTGTTAGAGCATAAAACCACTCTTTCCTAAACACACTGCTGTCTTTGGCTAAGCTTTCGAAATTATTAAAATACTACAATCTCTTAATTTAGCCCAAGGCGGCCTGTAGCTAGTTATTAACAATTTCCCGTAACTTTCCAGCTTCTGGTTAATATTTGAATCTAAATTAGTCACACATTCATTTTTCAACATTCGTAGACAGTCCAGAAAACCCAAATGCTCATTCAGAGTTCAGTCTCGGCGGATAATGCGGATAATGATAATGGTTACCTACTAAATAACTACAAACATCACATTAGGTATATAAAACAAAAAATGATAATGTTCATTATAATTATACCTATATCGATTCGGCTATCATTTTTTCATTCTTTAATTTTACCCGAAAAGATTGTATGGATTTTGCGCTGTACAAACTTGGTAATTTTATTTCTCCATATATAAAAGAAAGTCGTGGTAATTATTATTTATAACTCAAGAACGGCTGAACCGATTTGGCTGAAAATTGGTGGGGAGGTAGCTTAGAACCAGGAGACGGACATAAGATTTTCATCATTTAAACCATCTGACTCATAGATTTCCGCGGGGGCGAGGCCGCGGAGCGCAGCTAGATATAATATAAACAAATTGCAATTTAAATTCAAATCAGAAATTCCCACAATGCAAATCGCTCTGATTGTTGAGTGGGAACAGAGCTATGCTCCCATTCAGAGGCCAAAGGTGCAGATCCAGTGGATTGTAATTACATGTATTAGACGACTCAATCGCTGTCTCAGCATGGTTTCATATGATAGTAGTTTCATTAGTTAGGTACTGTTATGTGGTAACTGTTACTGGTATTACTGGACTTCAATAAGTAGGTATTTAAGGTCTTTGGCTGAAAAACAGCGCTGAATATAAAAATGTTCAGCACACGATGAGTCAACCCCTATTTCGGCGCAGGGTCATGGCGGTAGTCTTATTTTATTCTTAATATCACCAATTTGTGTCACTTACCCCCCTGATAAATTACTTTATTTGTCGTTTGTTATTCTGTGCCTGTATTTTGTCATCATAATCATCATCATCAGCCTATAGCAGTCCCCTGCTGGACGTAGGCCTCCCCCAATGAGCGCCATAGCGCCCTGTCTTCAGCTTGCCGCATCCAGCATCTACCTGCAGTCTTTCGCAGGTCGTCATGCCTGGTCGGAGGGCGTCCTACACTACGTTTACCGAGTCGTAGTCTCCACTCAAGAACACATTTGTCCCAGCGGCCGTCGTCGCGTCGGTTATTCGCGAGATATGGCCGGCCCACCGCCACTTCAGCTTGCTAATTCTTAGAGCTATGTCGATAACCTTGGTTCTCTGTCGGATGTATTCGTTACGAATCCTATCCTTCGGAGAAACCCCGAGCATAGCTCTTTACATAGCTCGCTGAGCGACATTTCCTAGTTATACTTATGTAATTTGAATTTTGTGACCTATCTAGGAGTCCTGTAATGTCAGGAATATTGTTCGAAGTTTTCATCGGTCACTCAATCTCCTGGTTCAGTTGTTTAGAGCGTCCCTGTACATACTGACGAGATCGTAGCGGTTCAGGTCCCGTCGAAATAGTTTTTTTTTTGGGATATCATTGAATTTCTTAGAGATTAGCTCGAGTACGAGGGCTACGCACTATGATAACAAAAAATCCTTAGGTAGGTATTGTTAGTGTAAGGTAAATAAATAATGCTAGACAATCCACACAGCATTATCGCTAAAGCTAAAGAGCTTGTGTTATGGGTATCTACTAGCACTAGATGACTGATATAGGTACATAATGCAATACGTTACATATGTATAGTTTATAGTATGTAACGTGTAGTTTTTTTATTTATATATAAAACGGTCGCAGGGGTATTTCACGCAATAATAATATTTATTATTATATATATATATTTATTTGAATTTAATTTCATTTCAATTGTTCAAAAGCAAAACAAGCAAACAGCTTTTTTTTCTGTATATGTATATGTTTTCGGTATATAACATATATGTTATATACCTATAATCTATTGTATTATGTATATCAGTCATCTAGTACCACAACCTCTGCTTACCTTGGGCCTAGATACTCCTGTGTGGATTCAAGTAATTTAAAACGGAATATTTACCATGATTTTATTTTTCAGTTAACCAATATTTCATGCACAGTTTCATGCGGCATGAAAAAAAATCAAATCATGGTAGTTCCCGTTTTAAATGACTTTAGTGTTAATAACCATGATAGTTTCAAAAGTATTACTGTCCAGAATTATTTATTTTATTTTATTATTGATGATATTCTATACAGGCACTCCTTACAAATCCGAAAATCAGCTTCAAGGGACCCATGTACAAATATATGGCTGTAGCGACTGGCGAAGGAATCCTCAGCGGATCTGGTAACAAAAGAACTTTTTTATGTTTTTAACCGACTTCAAAAAAGGAAGAGGTTCTCAATTCGACTGTTTTTTAAAAATCTTTGTTACCTCAGAACTTTCGAGCTCCGACTGGGTGAACCGATTTTGATGATTCCTTTATTTGAAAGCTGGAGCTTCCCGTTTGGGCTCATTTTAATATGGTCCAGTTCTGACAATGGCATCCATCAGAATATCATATAAGTCTTACATTTTCATTAAGTACTAGCTGCGCCCCGCGGTTTCACCCGCGTGGTGATAGATATTACGGATAATATAAAATAATATCTTTATAAATTGTAGCCTATGTGTTATTCTGATGTATAAGCTATATTATTGTAAAGTTTCATGAAAATCCATTCAGTAGTTTTTACGTGAAAGAGTAAGAAACATCCATCCATACTTACAAACTTTCGCGTTCATAATAAGTAGGATGTGCGCGACAAATAGAGCTCAAACAATCCAATTAGAATTGTTGCATTTGTAGGTAAAATTCGGCTTCAATTAATTTGAAACACGTTTTCAGGGCCAAAATGGCGGAAGCACAGAAAAATAGCAATGCCAAACTACGGCAAGAGAGCTATAGAAGGTTACAATAGCTATATGAACCAAGAGATAGATTTCCTTCTACCGAAACTAATAAAACTGGAGGCGCAGCTAAACGGGCGAAGTATGAATATCTACAAAGAGGTTGTGAAAACTACAAGCTATGTATTTTGCCGTAAGTATTTTATATAGAACCTTCTTTCTGCCTGCGGCTTCGTGCCTGTTTCTGTACCTATACAATGGTGTATAATGGGTAATTTATCAGGCATAATTCCAGTTTTTCCCCGTGACAAATCCCCCTTAATGGGAAAATCTTGAAAACCTTTTCAATTAAGGTTTAGGGCGCATTCATGCAGCATCCGTTTTTTTTTTCGTGATGGTGCATGTACTGTTGTTACTGTATGTTACTGTATGTCACACTAAAAAAAGTTTCATATTTATTTTATTGCATCATTGTATTAGGTAATGTATAAGAAACACAATGGTAACCCAAGCAGGGTGTGGCAATAGTACTGTGAATGGAAGTGAGCCGGTTTCTAAAAAGCTCTGTATAATAGACAAGAGAGAGAGAGAGAGAGCGGAAAATTTAAATTCAATCACATAGTTGTATTTACAATACAATAAAATTCTTTATTTACAACGCCAAGTTACAAGTCAAACATAGTAATAATAATATAGAAATAAAATATTGTCCTTAGCTAATTTATGTATGTAGGTATGTCATTAACAAAATATAATTGAACAATTGTATATGAAATTAATTAATAATAAAATTTATAGGCACATTGTAGAACTCGTCTACGGAGTAGAAAGAGCTCTCTAAGAGCCATTTTATTTTAAGTCAATAGTAAAAGTATTAAGTAATTTTTTATTATTTATATAGTTAGTGTTACGGATATAGTAGGTAAAGATTGTTTTCCTTACAAAAAGTGTAAATCCGTAGAAAAGAAAAAGCTCCTGTAAAATTAAAACATATCTTCTGTTTGCCACCAATTCCGTTTCTTCCTAATAAAACCATATATCCATTTCTATATAATTTTTTTTGATGACTCGTTTCAGAAACTCTCATGGGCCTCACCAGGGAGCAAACCTTGGGGCTGCCACGCCTACAGGAGCTAATAGATGATACACACGAGTAAGTACCCACCTATCGATGTTGATTCAATCAATTTCGTTTCATTTTGTAAGTGTAGCAGAGTGTGTGTTTTTTTTTAAGAGTCATTGGGTTTATTAAAAAAAAACAGAAAAAAATATATACAAACCAAATGCAGCCAAAAAAAATTGAGAAGGGGGAAAAAAAATACATTCCCACAAAACCCAAGGACCGTGGGGTCGTCACCCCTCGAGTTGACACCGCGCCGGGGTAATGAGGCTAAGCCTCGAGGCCCCTCTCTGTTCCCCCACCAGGGCCGGAAAGAAATTTATTGAAGTCTAGCAAGATCGTTATTTAAACTCGTATTCGTGTGTTGTAGTGGATTGTCGTACGTAGTGGAGTATCGTCGTTATCATACTTTTTAAAAATCTTTTTTCAAATAGGAGCCTACGTGCGTAGCCTCTCCGTGCGTGGCAGTGCTACAGAGGCTTTACAAGTTTACACTGAAGAACTACAATATTCAAACACTGAAAGAGATCCCTGAAATGACGCAAACGTGCTAGAGTCCATTTATTTTATTATTTATTTATTTTTTATTTTTCGTTTATTAAGGCACAAACAGTTTAGAATATTCTTAAAATTAACAGTAATATAGTTTTGTTTAAACCAATCAAGATGCCACTAATAGACACATTCAACTTTTAACACTTTGACTGCGGTTTTTTTTCGACGACTGCGATTTTTTTTTTTACCTAAAAAATTCGTCCTGCCGCTCTACACAGCGGTTGTGTTGCGGCGCACATGCGTTTCGTTCGAAAAATATTACAGCTCTGCTGAGTCTCAAAGATCTGTATTTTCTCAGCCGCTGCGCTAGTGTGGATTTACGCATATTAGTCACTTGTAGAAAACTCATACCGTGCGTTTTCAGCACTCAAAGTGTTAACCTTCCCAATAGAAATATAGCCACTAAGAAGTATTCATTGATGATCAAAAAAATTACGTGATGAGCAGGCATGGACCTAAATAATTATTTCGGTAAAAAAGCATTATTTAGGTCCATGTGATTAGCTATCCAAATACTGTCTGAGAGATTTTAATAAACTTTAACTTGGAAAAAAAGATCCGGCGATACCCGCGTTGATAACATGATCCATACATCTAGTAAGATTTAACACTTTGAGTGCTGAAAACGCACGGTATGAGTTTTCTACAAGTGACTAATATGCGTAAATCCACACTAGCGCAGCGGCTGAGAAAATACAGATCTTTGTGACTCAGCAGAGCTGTAATATTTTTCAAACGAAACGCATGTGCGGCGCAACACAACCGCTGTGTAGAGCGGCAGCACGAATTTTTTAGGTAAAAAAAAGATCGCAGTCGTCGAAAAAAAACCGCAGTCAAAGTGCAGTGTAAGAAAATAAACTTTGCCTTTAAAAAACACTGTGGCTAACTTGTTCTTGTGGTACATTTACGTTTGCTCTGCGTAACTTGGGGCTAGATGCTGTGTGGATTGTCCAGCATTATTTAATTATTTCAGTTTGTACGAGATAATATTCGACCGCATGACGCGATGGTACCTACAAATAGACCCCGTCTTCTGGTTGAACGAGAGGCATAAGAGGTTGAAGCATGGACTAAAGTTGATCGGCGATGTCTGCTCGTCTATCATCAGGCTTAGAGAAGAGGTCCTGATGGATTCTAAGATGTCAAGCTCGAGTGAAAGGTGAGTGGCTACTCTACCACTTATTTTTCTCCATATTTACAGAGTGGTGGTCGTTTCGATGGGTAAAGTTTGTCGTACACCTGGAAAACCCGCTAAAAAGTTTATTTATTCAGACATTGTCCATAAATTACGCATCATCATCAACTTATAGCAGTCCACTGCTGGACATAGGCCTCCCCAATGAGCGCCATAGCGCCCTGTCTTCAGCTTGCCGCATCCAGCATCTACCTGCAGTCTTTCGCAGGTCGTTAACCCACCTGGTCGGAGGGCGTCCTACGCTACGTTTACCGAGTCGTGGTCTCCACTTGAGTGGAGACCACGCCGCTGGGGAAACGTGTTCTTGAGAACACGTTTGCCCCAGCGGCCGTCGGTTCTTCGCGAGATATGGCCGGCCCACTGCCACTTCAGCTTGCTAATTCTTTGAGCTATGTCGATAACCTTGGTTCTCTGTCGGATGTATTTTTTACGAATCCTATCCTTCAGAGAAACTCCGAGCATAGCTCTTTCCATAGCTCGCTAAATTACGCATAACCATTGACAAAAAATCATAAAGTCAAGCATCTTTATTAGGTGTAGGTTACATAGTATAAAATGAAGTCGCTTCCGCTGTCTTTTCGCTTAGATCTTTTAAACTACTCAACGGATTTTATGGCAGTTTTCAGCAATAGCTTTTCCTTACTACTTTTATAACAGACAGTCATGAAATGTTTCAGGAAAAAAATAATAGAAACAGAAGAAGACTCCGTGCAGTCGGAACTCAGCGTCGTCGATCGATTCATTCTCTCTGGGGAGCTGACTCCTGAGGAGCTGGTACAGGCGACGTTCACTGTGTTCACTTCAGTAAGTATACCTATAATAAGCTGGTTTTATTATTACCCGTTTCGGCAGCGCCGTAGGAGTGCGTGAGTTCGGAGATGTATGGGGGTACCTAGTAGTTGCGTTTCAAAGTCGCGCGCTTGTGCAGTGCAGCGCCCCGTTCAGTAAACGCTTATCAGTACGTTACCAGCGCGCTGCCACAGGCGCTGCAGAGCGGCGTGAGCGTGACTATAAAACCAGCCTTATATGCCTCATCGATTTCGACGGCATTATGAATTCTTCTATTATGAGCCCTATATGGCTCGCTAGACCGAACTTAGTCTTGAATACCATACGGCACGTAGGCAGTAGAGTTGGCCCGATTTGTACCTACACAATAACTATGAAGCCCATGCATGTACATATGTAGGTATGTCTAATCTAGCCTGTAGATTATCCACCAGTAGCAAAAGATCCCGCCAACCTCATTCAACATCCTGGATGAGATTGGCGCGCGTAGAGACCTATGCCCATCAGTGGGTAAAGTCAGGTTCACCATTTTGTTCAGGACTGCTTCATCATCATCATCAGCCTATATTAGTCCACTGCTGGACATAGGCCTCCCCCAATGAGCGCCATAGCGCCCTGTCTTCAGCTTGACGCATCCAGCATCTACCTGCAGTCTTTCGCAGGTCGTCATCCCACCTGGTCGGAGGGCGTCCTACACTACGTTTACCGAGTCGTGGTCTCCACTCAAGAACACGTTTGCCCCATCGGCCGTCGGTTCTTCGCGAGATATGGCCGGCCCACTGCCACTTCAGCTTGCTAATTCTTTGAGCTATGTCGATAACCTTGGTTCTCTGTCGGATGTATTCGTTGCGAATCCTATCCTTCAGAGAAACTCCGAGCATAGCTCTTTCCATAGCTCGCTGAGCGACTTTGAACTTTTTAGGACTGCTTAGCAAGTTCAATAAAGTTTCAAAAATCTTCGTTTCAGAGTCAGGAAGCGACCGCGAAGATAGCGTCAGCTATATTACTGATGCTCGCGTATCATCCTGAATGTCAGGTAAGTACCTACCTAAGGTTAACGCTATTCCTTCATCTGCTTGCTAGATCTAGAAAGGTTAACTAAAAGGATACATACCAAATACGCTGACACAGCCTGTTGGTCGTCGGGGCGGTGGGTTTGTTGTCAGCAGCTTAGTTAGTGGGGTGTCAGCTTCCAAGATGATAAAACATTACCGGCGGCCTGCTATGTTCACAAACAGGAGGGAGATTTCCATCAGGTGATGCTGTGGTGAAACGAAGGTCTATTGACAATAAAAAAAACAACCTCTGAAATGTAGCCAGATGCCACAAGTCACTGGGTACCTAGCGAGCGTCGCACTGTCGCTGTCGCACCAAGTTATGTGATAAAAAGTATGTTTTACTGTTGTGTGTGTTTTACCCTACCTGTATGCAAAATTTCAAGCCGCTCCGTTCAGTAGTTTTTGCGTGAAAGAGTTACAGATACATACATACAAAAATAATAATAATAATAATGCTGGACAATTCACGCAGCATTATCTAGCCCCATGGTAAGCAGTGCTTGTGTTATGGGTACTAGATAACTGATATACATATTACAATATATTACAGATAGACATTTTTTATTATACATAGAATACAACCAGAACACCCGGAACAAATATCTGCAGATCGTACACACAATTATTCTGAGGCGGGAATCGAACCCGCAACCTGCTGCGTCGCAAGCGGACCTTCGCCCACTGCGCCACATCGGTCGTCGAACAAACTTTCGCGTTTATAATACCTATTGTTAAACAGTTACACATCAAACATGCTTTATTTGCTGTAGACCTCACAGGACATTTGGACACGTCACAAATTTAATATTACACAAGTTAAAAAAAAGGAAATAAAGTGATTACTTTGTTTTTTTTCACTCAATCTTTTTAAGGAAAAGTAAAGAAGGTATACCTAGGATTATTGGTCTCAGATTTGCCATCCTTCATGAGCTTCATGTAGTATCAGTGGCGTAGCTAGGTGGACAAGGGCCCCGGCATAGAGAAGGAATCGGACCCTCACCGCTCAAAAGTTTACGGGTGGAATAGTCGAATTGATCTCACGACCGTCAAGGGCGTCAAGCACGTGAGCTTATCGCTGATAGAATGTGCTACGGACGTACTCAACCAAACAACCAAATAACAATAACAAAAAAATAGAGAATTCTGTGATTGTTGGTGTTCATTTAAAATCATTAAAAAACACAAAACTGAGCAGGCTTGAAGCCTAGCTTCGGAAGCTGGCTGACCCTATCTTTTCAAAGCTTAGATTAGTAGAGGGCCCCTTGAGCTCCAGGGCCCTGGAGCACTGCACCACCCAGCCCTACGATAGCTACGCCACTAGTATGTTAAAGGCCAATGATGACGATGATTCAAATCAACAGGACAAGCTCTTCGCAGAGATAACGTCCGTCATGGGAGATGACGACCGGTGGTTAACGAAGGAGGATCTGAACCGGATGCCCTATCTAGACATGGTCTTCTGCGAGGCCATTAGACTGTTTCCTATAGGGGCGAATATACAGAGGACTGTGTCTGATGATGTTACTATCAGTAAGTAGATAAACTCTTATATTGCTTTCCATTCATTTTTCATTTGTTATTTCTATTGCTGTACCTATGCATAATTTAATTGAATATAAATAATTTGACCTTAATTAATCTCAAATTGCTACCTGTAGCTAAATTTAAGAGATACTGCATGCATGCTTGGTAACGATCAAAATGTAGGATTACCTACTTACCACAAAGATAGTTCCTAAGGATAAAACTTGGATAAAACATGCGGGTTGTGGATCGCAGTTCGAAGAAGAATGTTTTATGCTTTTCCTAAATAAATAAATAAAATAAGGTATTGTTCGATAAATCAAGTGTTGATTTGATACCGAAGAAAGGATAATATATTTAGTTTGTTTGAAAATGTTGATAAATAATACCTATAAACCAGTTACTTAGCATAGACACGGTGAAAACATACTTCCTATGTTTATGCTAAGTGTTCCCAATTTATGTACCTAGATAGTTTTTAGGAGATACTTAGTTTAACAATGAAATGAAAATGAAATGAATTTATTTGTTAAAAGACTTACCCAGACATAATAAACTTAAATGTAAACTAAACGTGTCGGTAATCATGTAAGTCCAGTAACAAAATGGCTTTGCCTCAGCATGAGTTGGATGACTAGCATGCTAGCAACCAACGCTGGTCTTCCGGCAACAATAATGAATTTATTTTGTCTTTCAATTGCTCAGTATTAGGTTCCAAATAAGTACCTAGGTATCTAATACAAAGATGCGGAGGTCACCTTCATTTAAGGTTTCAACTATCAACCACTATGATCTGATTTTTTGAAAACTTTGAGCGCGTTTTTCTCGAAACCTTCAAGAGCACACTTACTGTAACTATGCTATTAACGGCAGATTTATTCACGTGTTAAATCGGATTTCCCACTAGGTTTACCTACCTACAAAAGTCCTTGTATTTATGAGCTAAATCCCCTCTCAGTCCCAGGCGTGAATAGATCCCTACTACCAATAACTATTCTTTATCTATAAGTAGGTAATTCTTTATTGTAGGTACACACAATAAATAATTTAACTAAATAGGATATGTACATAAGCGAGCATAGTAATCCTACAGTAATTATAGGTAAGTTTAGACTTTAATAGGCAAATAACCATGTATTAGACGTATACATATTATAAGAGATGAACATACTAGTGATTTCGTTTTCACTTCTTCCACTAGTGGACAAAAAACGAGTGAACAGTTAAAAAAAAAATTTGATAATAATTTAATGTATAAAATATGACTTGTCTAAGTCCTTATTTTGTAAGCCTAAAGAATAAATGATTTTGACTTTGACTTTGAAGTACTTACTATACACTTTATAACATTTGCGGTCCACTTGCAGGTACAGGCACCCTCCCCGCTGGCTGTTCCCTCGTGGTCCCAGTCTACTACATGCAGCGCGACCCTCGCTTCTGGACCAACCCTGATGCCTTCGACCCAGAGCGGTTCACACCGGAACAAGTTAAACAGCGCCATGCGAACTGCTACATGCCTTTTAGTTTGGGACCTATGGATTGCTTAGGTATTTAGAGTTTGTTCTATAAAAAAACGGAGTAGAACTTAATTTAAATATTTCTTTAACTATGACGGCGGTGTCAGAGCTACCAGGGTGCCTGATAGTTCGCCACTGATTTATTTATTAGATCTAGGTTAACATGAAGACAATGCGGATCATAATAAAAAAGTAAAATGTTGGTAAAATTACCAAAAAAAGAACTATAAAATTATTTATAAGAAACCCCTGTAAACTCCTGTGTGTATGATTTGTAATTCGTTGTGTATTTTTTGTTACTTGTATTATTATGTATGTATCAATAAATAACTGAACTGAACTGAACTGAATAATCACGTATTATAACAATGGTCACGTTTACACGAACGGGGCGTTGCTAAGCTAAAACTCTAGGAAGTTAACTAGCTCTCGCACGTACCTTCGCCCTAATTACATTGTACTTCGTAGGTACAGGCGGTTTCCCGAGGCACAGTCGCCGTCTCCTATTTTATCATATTATTACGTTGAACAAAGTAAATATCAAAGATTTCATTGGGCAGGTTGTGATACCTTTGTTGCCCTTGGTTGCCACCAAACTCGTATTTTCGCGTGCAATAGATATTTATCCGAATATCTATTGCACGCGAAAATACGAGTTTCACGTTTTGAGTCTATCCGAATAGATATAAAAGATATAGGTACCGTATCGACATATAGGTACCTATATAATTGGGTTTATTTATTTTTTACAGGAAGAGACATTGGAAAGAAAATGATAAAGATGATTTGCGTACGAGTGCTGAGGGAATTCAGATTATCGTCTTTAGATTCATACAAGGATCTCAAGCTATCAATTGCTATCTCTGCTTCTCCAATAAATGGCTATAACGTTATTTTGAATCGTAGAAATTAAAACGATTGATCGAACTAACGTTTTGTCTATGTTTTCTGTTTTCTACCTACCTACTTAGCGGTGGTTCAGTCGTCATAGAATAGAACTCGGGGACTCGGACTTTAAAAATAATAGAGCAAGGAATTCATGTAAAATGTGTTAAAATGAAAGGAATAACGCGTCTGCTTAAACCTCATTTCATTATCATTTAACTGTAACGTACCTATATTTTCACTCTTTTTCTGGGCTCCACTAAAGAAAGAGCATGGTAGAATGTGATGTGTTGATGTGATGATGATGATGATTCTTTGTTAATGGAAACTGTCTGGTTGGATACTTTTCAAGTAATGGAAAATAATGAATAGGTAGTAAAAATAATGAGGTATTAAATTATGAAGATTGTTTCATATTTTCACGAGCGTAGTTCGTTATGGTGTACGTATCACGTATGGTATCACATCACGTTGGTTGATAGGTAGTCAGTCAGCTGATAAAATGTCACATGTGTCAAATAAAATGTCAATGTCAATCTCAGATGGTTGGTTGGTGGTTGTTTGTGGTCGTCGGGCGTTGCTTACTTTCATAATTCATAGGTTATTTTTTCAATTTTGTACGTAGGCTAATCGAATAATTTTCATAATAACGACGCTAATAAGTGCTCTAATTAATGTGTAAGATTAAAAGCCCGTCGTAAATTATGGCTTCCCTATCTAGATTCCATAAAATCGCGTTGGTAGGCCTAGGAGCAGTTGGTGGAGGATATGCATATTATAACTTTAATGCTCCTAAAAATGATATGAAATTCGATGTCTTCAATTCCTGGACGACAAACTACACTCCATCTGTAAGATGGGATAAAAACTGGGATCAGTAAGTACTATAAAAAAGTTAAGCACCTATTTTGCGAAACACTCGTATTTCACTGCTAAATATTCCTTTCTATTGCTTACGTATTAATGCCGGGCAGGACTTGCTTATTGGGTAGATATAAAGCATGGTATAATTATATGGCAATAATTGCATGTGTAATTTACAACTCAAATTCTAGGGTGTTTTTGCATGCATGGGTGAATAACACATTTTAGTGGAGCTGATTCTAGGTAGGTGTATCTTAACATCCTTTTTTACTTCAAACTTTTCAGCAGAGAACCAGAGTCAAGAGTTAAACCTATATCAAGTAATAATCCCGAAGACCAGAATAAGTACAATGAGAAACTAGAGCAGTCTAAAAGCAAGGCAACCCGCCATCTCTTCCTTATCCGACATGGCCAATATAACTTAGAAGGAACAACTGATAAGGAACGAGTGCTTACTGAATTAGGTCAGTTTAATCATACAATACAACCTACTTTGTTAATAATAATTTCTACAGAGCTACAAGTTACTGCGCGCGACTGTCTCACGTGAAAGTATAGTAAAAAGTGCAAAAGGTAAGGAGGCATTTGTAAACTTTAGGAAATTGTGTGCAATAAAGTTTTTAAACAAATATGGGGAAATTTGTGCTGTTGCGGAAATTTAATAAGAATAGGTACATTTAATTGTTAAGTACAGCAATAAGACACAAGAAACAATCATAAGATAAAATAATTAACATCTAAACAAAATGTATAAACCTTTCTACTATCTGTTTTTTCTCTTTTCTTTTACTTTATTTATCTAATATAGCATACAAGAACATGTTCATAGTATTGTCTTGTTCACCACAAAATCTAAAAGGTTATAATCTTCCTTTCAATCCATTTCAGGTCGCAAGCAAGCAGACCTAACTGGAGAGAGGCTGTCCTGCTTGGACATAAAATGGGACTTGATAGTGCGGTCTACAATGACGCGAGCACAGGAGACCGCCGCACTAATACTAAAGCATTTAGACAAGGATGTACCAGTTAAAGACTGTCAGTTGATAGAGGAGGGTGCCCCCATTCCTCCGGAGCCACCTGTCTCTCATTGGAAGCCTGAGGCAAGAGTAAGTGTTAAGTTTGACTTATACTTTATTATTTCTTAACAGGTTGTGTACTTAGTATTATGTACCTACTTTCTAATTCTAGTTGTACTTGGTATTTCTATAAACCTTTACTTGACACATTCTCTTTTGTGTATCTATCTTGAAGAGATTGATATCATTGTTTATCTGATTAATCTTGGTATCAATAGGATGTCTTATTGTATTGATTGGGGTTTAGTACCTAAAATGTTAGACACATTTTAATAAATTCTCAAAGATTCTGGAAGGTCTATACTCCAGCAGTTTAATATTGATTTGTTTTAAGATGAGGATTTATTATGCGAAATAAAATGGTGGACCTTACATCTTTTTTTACAATCAGGACACTAATACATATATTTGTATTAGTGTCCTCTATCTAAATATTTAAAAATAATTGTGCACTATGATTAAGCAAAAAAGATGCATGGGCCACCAGAAATACAAAAATCTTCAAACCCTTTTAGTGAATCCATTAGTATTAGAGCTATTTGGTTTATGATGGTAATTTTTAAGAAAAACCAAAACTGACACCTTTTAGTCCATAATAGTTCTCATAGTGTTAATAGTGCATAGTTTCTCTTTCCACTAGATCTAGGGTAATAGTTTTAGTTGTATCTACTACCAGTTTTGAATTCATTCCATGACTAATTGAAATCCCATTCCATTAACAATTTGTTTGTAAATTTTATCGCTTTTAGATACAAAATATTTTATTTCTGTGTGGATTTATCCAGTGTTATTTATATATTTGACTTATTTGGTACCTACTATAGTATTTTTCTGTGAATCATGTATTATATGACTATTAATATTTTGTTTTCTTTATTCATTTGATTACCTATTTTTGAATCTTTTGCTCATAGCTTTGTATCCCTTTGAAACCCATATCTGTGTTTTCTGTATATTTTTATACCCATATTAGTCTATACATTTGATTATCTTTTTTTGAACATTTCGCTCATAAGTCATAAAGATAACTAAGTATCGCTTCGAAACTCTATTCTCCTGGAATGAAACAAAACTGGCGGGTTATTAAACTAGCAATGGTTTTGGCATTTTAGCAGTTCTTTCAGGACGGGGCCCGCATTGAGGCGGGGTTCCGCAAGTATTTCTACAGGGCGCCCGCGGACCAGACGCAAGACACCTACACGTTGCTGGTCTGCCATGCTAATGTTATACGGTTCTTTGTTTGCAAGTGAGTGCCGCCATTTTCTATATATTTCTATCTATGTATATAAGTAGTTTTAATTTGACTTAAAACATACTACCACAATTAACGTAATTGATGATCGATGTGGTGCGGCGGGCGAAGGTCCGCCTGCGACGCTGTTACGGGTTCGATTCCTGGCTTGGGACAAACGTATGTAAATAAAAGGCAATTAAAGAAAATATTAGTCACCCAAAACAAACGAAATCTGCGTATTTTCTATGTATAAAAAATTAATACCTATCTTTATGTAATGTATTCTATTTACTATATCAATCATCTAGTACCGTGTAGATTGTCCAAAATTATTAATCTTTGTGAGTTAAAAAGGGAAATGCATCATCAAAGATTATTTAATTGTAGCCAACATTATCTTCAATCGGATTATTACGCAAGGCTGATGTATGGAAACTGCTGCATTAGCACTTAGAGCATGATGCTGCATTGACGGCTCGTGTAAATGACGTCAATCGCGATGTCTTTGTTTACCTAGATTATAAAGAACTTAGCATTCTCGATTCATACTTCGAACGAGTCTACATTGTAATTTTTAATAATAAACTAGCTGCTCCCCGCGGCTTCGCCCCCGTGGAAATTTATGTGTCAAATTGTTTAAATGATAAAAAGTATCCTATGTTAGACTCCTGGTTCTAAGCTACCTCTCCACCAATTTTCAGCTAAATCGGTCCAGCCGTTCTCGAGTTATAAGTGTTGTAACAAACACGACTTTCTTTTATATATATAGATTAGGGTCAATAAAAATAAGTCTTTTTTTAAAAGCCACCCCGGAGCGTCCTTCTTAATTAGTTATGTCTATCTGTTTATCTTATCTATAAATAAATAAATTAAATAAAAATAATCAAAAGCCTTTATTTGATCCTGCTACATTGCTTTCTAATTGAGGTACTGTTATTGTGTTATATCTATAACACTATTATATATATACAATTAACACTATTATAAACAGGGTTATTGGTAATTCGACGTATTCCCGCCAGGTGATAGGGGTGACTATTTGCGATAATTTTCACCCCCATGTGCATCATGCAAAAGTGAACCATTTTTAAGTTATCATGATTTTTAGCTTTTTCAAAATAAGTCAAAAGTGCAACATCAAAAATTGATTTAAAAAAAACTGTCTATTTAAATCTATGTTTTTCTTCTAATTTATAAAAATGAATAAACACTGGTTATTTATCAGTATTAAAACAACAATTATCGCTCTAAATTAATAAAAACTATATTATTTCATTATTCATTGAGATTTTTTTCCTCTAAAATACCTTAAAAACTAAAAAAATCGTTATTCGAGCAAGAAAATTTAATTAAGCTAACGCCTCCTCCAACGATGTCCACTTCTCTCTATCTTGAACCACTTTGGACCAGCGACTTTTTATTTCGTCCTCCCAGCGTGTTGAGGGCCTTCCTCTCTTTCTTTTTCCTTGAGGTCCTCTCCATATGGTGGTGCTGTAGGTCCATCTTTTGTCTCTAAGCCTCGCTATGTGAGTTATCTAATAAACCATAAATACTTCCAGAGCCCTACAATTCCCTCCCGAAGCATGGCTGAGGATATCCCTAAACCACGGCTCCATAACTTGGATCTCAATCCTGCCCAACGGCAACGTGGTCCTTCGAGCCTTATCCGAAACAGGCCACATGGAACCCAAGTTCATCACGAGCCGGTAATCCAACCACGGTAATTGTGTTTAGTAGTTAGATGTGGTTAGTTGGGTCTTAGGGTCGGTACATATCTGACGGAAAATGCGTCGAGCTTATTCATCAGTCGTGTATATTCGGTCAAATTAGACCTGCCACATTGTTCAAACGCGAAAGCCTGTACGCGAACGATCTCCGCTGACGTTACGCCTAGTCTGAATGCATCATACAAAGATAAAGATCATATTTGCATAAATATATTGTTATTAAGACGTACACGTACGTGTATTTTGTATGACACGTTACGTCGACGGACTATGCGTTGACGGAAACGTAACAGACGTTATACGCTCGACGCACTAACGCATCATCGGTTGAGTGTGAAAGGTTGAATGATTTATTATATACCAGTTGCGCCCCGCGGTTTCACCCGCGTGGTGATAGATATTTTGGATAATATCCAATATATCTATATAAATTGTAGCTTATGTGTTATTCTGATGTATTAGCTATATTATTGTGAAGTTCCATCAAAATCCATTCAGTAGTTTTTGCGTGAAAGAGTAACAAACATCCATCCATACTTACAAACTTTCGCGTTTATAATATTAGTAGGATTCGCCTGTTCTGGCGTAACGCGACCGATAATACGCGACGCATTTTCCGTCAGATATGTACCGACCCTTAAGCCAGGTACTAACTGGCAGTAGGAACTCGCTACTAGAAACAATCGATAACTGGATCTGTGAACTAGCTCCTACTACTACGTATGTAGTTCTGAACACATCAACACAGTTGCAAATTGATACAGTGAATACGCACTTACGGGGCGTAATGTAACATGTTACACAGCGAGCGTTCGTGCAGTCACCACGTATAAACAAGGCGCTCGCAACGAGCAACAAGCTCATGCTCGCTGCTGCTCGCTGCGAATGTTACATTACATCTCGTAACGACGGTCAGTACCTGGCATTTAGTTGCAGTAAGATAATCACGTAATTTGTTATTATTTGATCAATAATCCTGTATTATAAAAATCCTTTTGAAATCATCATGGTAATCATCAACAATAAAGACATTTTAAACGGGATATTTACCATGATTTTATTTTTGAGTTCTTCCAATATTTCGGCACAGTTCATGCGCCATGATCGCGGAATAACTCAAAAATCAAATTATGGTAAATATCCCGGTTTAAATTACTTTAGTATAAAAATCCTATTTTGTGCTGTGCGGCAGCGGCGTTGGATAAATGGGCGCAGCTTTATTGTGTTCTATGTATAGTGTAGCTAGTGGTTTCTTTCTATGTTGAAGTTAGATCAAACAGGGTTATTGATATATCAAATTATTATAACTGGGAGGTAGCTAATATACAATAATTAATTCTTATTTCTTATTGTGTAGTAGATAGTTGTAGCTAGACGGGTTTTTTATATACATTTTGTTAAAGTAACTAACCTTATACAGGGTTATTGAAATAATTTGTATTTTGTATTAGTAGACAACGTTTTTTTGAGGTAGATGTTAATTAGAAATTAGTTCCTTTATCTTTATTTTATTTTATTTTATTTTATTTTATTTTATTTTATTTTATTTTATTTTATTTTATTTTATTTTATTTTATTTTATTTTATTTTATTTTATTTTATTTTATTTTATTTTATTTTATTTTATTTTATTTTATTTTATTTTATTTTATGCGTTTAAAGTAGGGATACTGGGTTATATATACAGGATAATATATAATATATGAATTAAATGTATTAGAAAGCTATTCAGCTTGCTTGTAATGTGCAATAATTTTAGTTTAATTTCAGTGTTCCTTTTGATAAGTTAATCATCTTATTAATATTGTTTTATCTATGTATATGTAAGAATTATCTTTTTATTGTATAATTTTGTTTTATGATATATAGTTTTATTTCTTTCTTTATTTTGAGATATTTACTTTTGTTTTCAGTTATTTTGCGTTTAGAGATCAAGAATCAGGGAGAAATACATAATTTTGTTGTAACGTTACATTACTTTAACAATTTGAAGAAAATATCTACCTATATAATACGGATTTAAGCGCGTTAACTACGAAGCTTGTTTCTGTTGAAACAACACCAACGCTAACTCGCTTATCTGTCATTAATTTGTCCAACTGCAATATTTTTTGTAGAATTTTTAAGTAAAATAGAAAATATCTTTATGTAATATGTATATGTCTTCTTATTTGTGTTATACGCATTTTTATATTATTAAACCGCATGCATGGCCTTGTTTATTCACTGTAATGAGTGAAAATGAGAATAGAATTGCTCGCTTCTTAGAGACTGGGGCATGATACGACAAAAATATCACCACCGACGACTAACAAAGTACTTATGGTTTCAAAAATCAAATCATGGTAAATGTCCCGTTTTAAATGACTTTAGTCCTTATCGTTTGCAAAGCTTACTCAAGTTTACTCATTATTACTGAAATGGTGCTGCATGAATGAATGAGGCGTTTTCTTAATGTCAAAAAATTGTTCGAAAAGACTGAAAGCGACATAAAAGCGATAAATTTCAATGCATTTTCGATTTAATGGAGCGGTGAACGACCAGTATTGCCACCTTATTTGTCATTTACTATAGCCAGATGCATGAACACCTAATTAGACTCAAATGTGTTGTCGTTGTTTGTCCTTTCATGGTGCTACTCAAAATACATCTGTGATTGGGATAAAAATCTACCTTTCATAACGTTCTCTAACATCATGATGTTATGTAGTAGTACAGTATACCCTCTATAAATGATTATAAACTAACCTAAAATTTTGCATGATATTCTGTATCCTAGCTAAACCCTTACAGTGCTCCTAACTTATGATCAGCCGGGCTACAATACGCACCGCGACAACTGTTTGTCGTCCCTTTTGTCGTGCATTTCTTTCATAATCGCGCAATAAGGAGCGAGAAAAACAGTCGACAAGTTTTGTCGCGGCGGCACCCATCACGCTGGCAAGAAGTGAACTATGGTAACCCTCTTCAATAGCTAACGTGTGATAAATAGTTCCCTACTATTGCTGCCCTAATATAGCTATTTTCGAACTAAACTAATATTTTAGCTAGCTCATTTGTTTCGATTCTAAATATTAGTTCTAATTTGTTACTATGATTTTTTGATAAACATTTACTTTTATCTGTACCTTTTTACCATTTACAAGCCAACAAAAATGTGGTTAAAGATATTTATTTACTTCTCAAAAGATTAATAATCACTGGTGAGAAACAAAAATAAGCTTATTATTATGTTAGTAGTTCGGTACGAGCTATATTATTAAAATTATGTGGGTAGTTAGCAAAAATACTATACAGAGCAAAAATGATTGCATAACGCTTAGTTCCAAATCTTAGTTCGTTATGTTGAATTAAACTAACCACGTCAGTTTTGCGGAGAGTGTTACCAAAGTTCGCATCATACTTTAAAAACCTTTCACCGCCCGAACAATTAAGCTGCACTATAAAATGCTTAGTTTTGTGTCAGTTTGTGACCCAATAATCACCAAACCCTAATCCCAACAGGAACCGTCACCCAATAAGAGTATTGACAGTAACAAAGACATGCAAGGATACGGATGGTTAGTATAAGGTATATACTTTACGATTCCGCGTCAAGCAAGTATTGTTTTGACGAGAGAGTTCGGCAAAGGCATGATAAAACTTTATCGTCGATCGATCAAACGTGTGAGAGGGGTTTTCGACTTGCTTAAACTATTACTTCTAAATAGCTCAATAGATGGTCATGCATGGCTTCGTATTGCTAATGCCAAAATGAAAGAAATTGAAAGATCAAGTTTTCTGGATGACCAAATTACTTCTTCAAATCAAAGAAGGATTCTAATTCAAGAAGTTATTTAGTTCGTGCGAAAAATATGGCCTATTTTAATTATCCAAAATATGTACTATAATTAAAATAATATATTACATTATAAATTTATGTCTATTGGCCGGAGCGAAACACGAAATTTCGTGTAGGAGAATTAAAATTGGCCTAGTCATGAAGTTCTCTCAGCTCATTCATGTTTGTCTTTCTTCAGTTTTACATTGGCAATAAGACGCTGTCGCCATACCATGGCGATCTATCGGTTGAATTTTTTTTTTATGAATAATGAAATCCCCTCAATGCTAAGCTTAGCAATCGATATAAGACGAAAACTACATTTGGGTATTTCGTGGTTTAGGGCTAAAATTTTACGTATACGTATAATTTGATCAATAATATGATTTTGTTAATTTGTTAAGTTAAAATTATAAAACAATAGTAATTGTTACTTGATTTAAAACCGCATTTATATTTGCCTCCTAGCCTACGAATAAATAATAAGTCCTCCTAGCTATTTTAATAGGTTATCAAAATCATTTTGTCAAAATATGTCTAACGAGTTGGTAATTCTTGAAAAACCTGAGTACCTATTTGTATTTAAATGTACCTGTGTTTTTTTTATGTCGATTTTACAAGTTAATTTCAGTAAATGTACCACTGGGCTGGGCAATAGTTGTACAAAAGAAATTGTGATAAACACGACAATTATCCTGTATATGGTTTGAAAATTTTGCTCCTGATATCGGAAACTACTTTGTTTAATTTTTCAAAATCGCGGCGTAAATTAACATTATAATATTTGGATTATACAAATAATAAATGTCATAGAATATAGAACGTCATAATTGCTTAAAGCGTGAGGTTACTGAGATATTCCCATTACCCAAAAAATAATTATCATCTCTGTCAATATCTCAGAAAACTGACGCTTATTATGTTAAAGGTTATTTTCGTTTAGTTTTATTTTCCCCTACATTTGCACCGCTTTACAGCGATCGCTCGCACGCGACTGGATGTACACGGAATTACAGCCGAGAAGTAACATGTTATATGGCATTTTTATTTGTATCAGTGTCCTATATCCGAATAGACCTATACCATAAATATTTTAAACTTACGCGATCTGAACACATAATTATAAGTATTAATACAACGGGTAAATTAGACCTATGACTATAATGAATGAATGTAACTGAAACTCACGCATTTACCGTCTCTGTTCCGTAAAAAACAAAGTGGTGGCCGATGTTAGGGTACCGATACAGTAATCTAGATATACTTAGATTACAGAGATGAAAGGGGTTTACCATTTCATCTCTGTAATCTAAGAATATCTAACCATTTCACTGCCATTTAGTCTAAATATCCGATTCTGTCAATGAGTATAATTATACATATACAACTAAGGCATTTACAAATTGTTATTAGGTTTATTAATTTTTTTAAACGTATTACGTGTAACATTTTAATACAAACGATAATTTTCACATTGCCATCTTTTGAGTAGTGCCATGAGTAGGGTAATAGCTATTCCTTTAGTATCAAAAAGCATAGCTGCTTTATTAATTTTGTGAGATACAATCCAGCGAAAAGTCTTCTATATTTTTAACTCGTTCAACAGTTAATTAATAGGTTAAAGTCGATAACACGTAATGCTTCCAGTACCATGTCGAAATACCTAGTATTATCTAAAATGCATGTTGAATCCTTATCGTTATGTATAAATGATTTTGTAAATAATTTACATCAATAAATAGTTTTGATAAATTTTACGTGTTTTATTTTTTTGTGAAAAATTGTTAGTAGGGTATGTACCTATTCCTTTGATCTGATATAAAACCTAAGATAGTATTAAAAATACTTCAAATTTTAAGTAAAAAAGTTTGATCATCACACTATTGTAAGAAAATGTAGCAAAAAGCAAAGTGATCTAGGTACATATTTTTTTTTCAAATGCGTGCAGTTGCGCACTAGTGGTTGGCGGCCTACGCGTTCCACACCAAAATTGGAGCAATTTATCAAACAAAATATATCAACCGCCCCCGCGGTTAACCAGTAGATAGTTGAGAATCCTCATTATCATCATCATCATCAGCCTATAGCAGTCCACTGCTGGACATAGGCCTCCCCAATGAGCGCCATAGCGCCCTGTCTTCAGAGAATCCTACTCATGTTATAAACGTTTTTATGTATGGATGTTTGTTACTCTTTCACGTAATAACTACAGAGTGGACCGATCTGAAATTTGCATCCGTAGTTCCAGGCCCGGAATAAAACATAGGCTACTTTTTATCCGATATTTCATGGAATATAAATAATCTTAAAATGTTTCCATAGAATCAACGCGTGCGAAGCCGCGGGCGGAAACTAGTGCATAATAAGACTAACCCACTAGTGGGTAGGGACTGTAGGAAGGCTTACACTATTCCGCTAGGCTCTGTTGGATTGGTAGAAGTTTCTAGATTAAATATCCTGAAACAAACTGAAATAAAGAAAACTACACAATAATCACTAAGAACTTTATTAATTGCAATATTGGTCTGTATTAGTTTTAAAAGCATGAAAGTTAAGTTATTATCACTCGTTTGATACAATAGGGTAAGCTCTCAAAAGTACGAGTAGATACGATAAATTCTTGATAGGATATGTGAAGAAATTTAATAAGATTTGATAGAGTCTGCGCAAAAAGAGCAAGTCTCAAATTGAGGGTGCGCGTGTGCCAGTGTACTACTTTTGTTGCGTTAATGTTACTCGTAGTTCACCGTTTCGCCAAGAGACTTCTCTTTTTTGCACAGACTAATTATGTAGGTTTCTTACCTGTATATTTGAAATGTATTTTTTATAGTTAGGGTTGAACCAAACTTAATAAGAGCACGCACAACAAATTTTGAAAAAAGTCCTATAAATAGCCATTAAAAATAAACGCGCTTATTGGTGTTAATTCAAGTGTTGCCAAAACTAAAAAAATAGACAGCACTAAAAATATTGCCGTCTCTTTCACAGAGATGAAATAAAAAGTATGGCGTCAATTAATTTTGACACAAATAGCCAAATTAATTTTGACACAAATAGCCAAATTACGTTGACAATTAATTAATTTAAACTTTATTGCACTACTAAAGGTACAAAGGGTGGGCTTAATGCCGAGGCATATTCTACCTGGGAACCAGGAAATACATGTTTAAAATAAAAGGTTGGCGAGCTAACATTACATAAAGAAATATAAGTATTAGCACAGATAATATAATACTTAGGTTCAACCATGAAAGTTCTTATATCTTAAAATTCAAAATCTGATCTCACTCCTTAAAGACTAAGAGAAAAGGTAAATCTTAGAACGTAATTATTATATTATCGTAAATAATATATTTATTAATGAAAATATTATCATGCTATCAAAATGTATCTACTAGTGTGGTATTAATTATTATTATGTACAAAATTTAAAGTTTGAAAGTATTTGTAGTAAGTTATAATCAATATAATGATCATCATCCTTAGGTACTACATAATACTAGATTTTTATCAAATTTCATCAAGCATAGACACATAATGCGATATACCTAAACAAATGCCTACATTATATCCAAAAGCGTATGAAGAAGTAGAAACTGACTTACACATCTATTAGTATGTATTTGTTATTGACTTCTTACCAATTAAAAATAATTGTTTATTATAGTTAAATCATATATGTAACATTACAGTCATTTAAAACTAAGTCGTTAGTTACATTATGCAAATTATAAAAATAAAGAAAATAAAAATCACAAAAAGACAGACAAAGAAAAATAATATTGCAATGACAACTTGAGATTAGTGTACAAACACTAAAATCGTGCTATTCAATTACTTGCCCTCGATATCATTAAATAACGTTCGAATTTAATATTTCTATATCGTCACATAGGATTATGTTTATCCCTGTAAGAAAGTTAAAAAGTCGATTAAGAAGAGAACGCAAAGCTTTTACAAAGCAGATTAAACATAAATATTAATAATACATTTTTGGCACTATCCTTTGGTGTTTATTATTTGGATTTTATAGGCCTTAAGAAATTTTATTAAACGATACATTATTCAATGATTTTAACGTACGGACTTTAGGAACAAGCCCTGTACCTAGTTGTGGCTTTAACTTTAAAGACCTGAAGAAAATATATTTTTATTAACCACAAATAAAACTATTATTGGATTTAGAAAGAATATTACGGAACCTAATTATGTAGTTTATTAATAGTAGGATGGAAGTTGTATTTATAGGTTACTTTTATTTTATGTTTAAACACTTTACAAAAAGGTTCCTTTTAAAACTCAGTATTAAATAATTACTTAGACATGTGGTACTACCTATTGTTCTCAGAAATGTACTAGGCCCTATAGTAACTACGGTATCCGATATGGATAAAATCATTACATCTCAACTAAAAAATGGAAACGTTAGGCCTAAAAATTTCGTCCAATCTCGCACTTGGTATACCTATCCCCATCCGATCTCCGGTAGGTTAGATGGCAGGCACTGCACGTGGTAGCGGTAAGTCCGGGGTTTCTATGACGTCATCGTCCTCATCGTCGTCGATAGCGTCTTCAGGTTCGCCGAGCGCCCTCACAAACTCTGGAATAGTATTTGAACTAGGTTACAAAGGCCGCCTGCCTACATTTAATGGAGTAAAGTAAAAATAAGTGAATTGTACATAAAAAAAATCCTCTACGAGTTTTTATTTCATAGAAAACCGAGATTGTTTTCTTAAAACCATGGTAACGAAACCTATTAGGTATAGAATAGGGATGCTCATCAAATATATCGATGAAGTCACCTTTCAAACAAACCAATACCCAGGTCCTATTATTTTATTCTATATATATGAATAGATCATTCATCTGTCTAGATTCCAGACGGAGTAAGTAATTTCTAACATCCGTCTGGGACCAAGTTATTTTATTGGCTATACATACACGCCAAACTTATACACCGCCGGGTTTAAAACGAAGAAACAAGTCAACAATTATTATTGGAATGTCCTAAAAATTGATTAGCATCTCACCTAAGAAATCGATGCGCCCATCGCCATCTGAATCAACTTCTTTGATCATGTCTTCAACTGAAAAAAAAGTCACCGTTTAGTATTGCTAGATGACTTTTGATGCTTAACAGCTGCGTTTCAGAAATCAATTTCCTATAAGTAGCTTAACACTGATTGCTGAAATCACATGGTATGTGTTTTCTACAAGTGACTAATATGCGTAAATCCACACTATCGCAGCGGCTGAGAAAATAACGATCTTCGTGACTCAGCACAGTCGTAATATTTTTCGAACGAAACGCATGTGCGGCGCAACACAACCGCTGTGTAGAGCGGCAGCACGAATTTTTTAGGTTAAAAAAAAGATCAGTCGTCGAAAAAAAACCGCAGTCAAAGTGTTAAGTTTCTAACTACGGGTGGAATATTGACGGTTGCTCAATGGCGAATTCCCAAAGTTATCAGTTAGCACTATTTTCTACTCTCTCCTTAAAACGATCTTCTCGCAAGTACTGCAGCATTACCCTCAGACGCACTGTACCCTCGGACCACCTGAACGTTTCACTGTTGTGTATAGATTATTAAGTGTACATATATAATTATTTGTAATATGTATTTAATATTCGTCTTAAAAGTATCCATAATGTTGTTGTGTTCATATTTATTTTATCTCATCTGTGGTACACGTGGTCGCTTCGTAGCGATAACGCATGTAATGTAATGTTTTTTTTTGTAATAATCTGCATCTGGTGTAGAGTAAAATATATGGTATTGTATTGTTACATCACCATTAGCCTCAATATGCGGCGATAGGTCTAGGGATAACTCTGGGAATGTAGGGGAATAGTCATCTGGCATGGGAGTGTTTTGGTCACGCTCTGCAGGTGGTTCTACTCACTTTCCTCTTCCGAAAGATCTTCCCCCAAGCACTGCAGCACAGCTCTCAGATCAGACGCACAGATGTACCCTCGGTTGTGTTTGTCGAAGACCCTGAAAGCGTCTCGTAGTTCTCTCTCTTCCTGCTCTGCAGAACTGGTGCCACCACCGACACCTGACATGGACTTGGAGAGGATGCTGACAAATTCTTCGAAGCTGACATTGCCATCGCCTGGAATGTAAATTGTTTCGGTTCGGATACAATTATCACTACTAGTATAATAAGTATAAAGTAAGTATGAATGCTTAGATCTTCAAAACTACGCAACGGATTTTGATACGGTTTTAATAGATATTCATATATTTGATGTTTTTAATAGATAGAGTGATTCAAGAGAAAGGTTTTTATACCATTTTACACGTAGATATCGTCTTTTAGGTATAGGTTTCTTGTTCCTTCATATTTATGCTACCTTAGTTAATCTTGAAAATTATGTAAGGAAGGACAGCTCTATTTTGATGGAAGTGTCGTCCCGCAGAGGCAAAAAAATGTACAAATTGAAACTAACACGCCTTTTGCGCCTGGTCAAAACCAGCTTTACAGACAGCTTAGGCTCTACCTACCATCACTGTCAACTTCTTGCAGCATATCCTGTAGCTCTTCCACCCTTGCGAACTGGCCGAGGCTGCGCATCACCCGTCCTAGTTCCTCTTTCGTGATGGTGCCGTCTCCGTCCTTGTCGAATAGACGAAAAGCTTCACGGAACTCTGCAAAGAGAAAATTGTCTTGGAATTAGCAAAATTCAACACTTTGAATATCGCATTAGAAATCATTATTAA
The DNA here is from genome assembly GCA_943735965.1 of Eupithecia abbreviata. NCBI lineage: Eukaryota > Metazoa > Arthropoda > Insecta > Lepidoptera > Geometridae > Eupithecia > Eupithecia abbreviata. Next base: position 3,366,167 of record OX030995.1, read on the forward strand.
AAGACTTCGATAAAAGGACCTACACGTTTGGCTGTCTCCATGTTTTTTATCAGACAACGTATACCTATAGTAGGTACCTAATACTATTCTCACACCTTCTCTGTTGACTCACACTAACTGTGTTGTCAATGTAGGTAGGTACATAAAAGACTACTGTTGTCATTGGCCAATTACAACTGTGTAGCGGCCAGATTACGTATAATGTTTTAGTTAGCAGATCACTAGCAGATTGACACACTAGTGATTAATCCCCTATTGTCTATCTCTTTCCCACTCCTTATTTAGGTACCTACCAAGAAAAAAGAAAAACATGGCGATCGTCAACTAAACGAAGCAACGTCTCTGTGTGATGATCGATAAAAAGAGGTTCGAACCTACAGGAACAATGCAAAAACAGTTATACCTGTGTTAATTTGTCCCATTTCTATTCCTACTCTTGTCTTTATTAATATCTGTAGCTTTTGGAAAAACATAAGATCGAAATTCATCTAAAGATAATTAGCATTAGAACCAGTGCGAAAACAACAACACAGAGTGAGAGATAATTATAAGTATTGATACAACGGGTATTTATCGCGTTTATTTAGCGTTGTTTTTAAATACCCGTTTTATCAATACTTATGTTACTTACTTACTTATTATGTGTTCAGATCGCGTAAGTTTAAAAATAGGAGAGATTTTCGATAGGCTGGTTTTATTGTTACGCGTTTCGGCAGTGCCGTTGGAGCGCGCGCGTTCGGAGATGTTATGGGGGTAGTAGTTGCGTTTCAAAGTCGCCGGCCGTTCAGCGCTGCCCAGCTGCGCGGCGCGTCCAGCAGCGGCGTGACTACCTATAAAACCAGCCTTAATTCTGACCTTTCATCTGAGTCCTCGTGATGCCGGAGGTCTCATCTACAATGGATGCTTTCCGGTCGAGCGTGGTGTCTGCGGCCGGCTTCAGGAAGCTCACCTGGCGGGCTGGACGCGTGGGTGATGTGGCTAGGTGTTGACTGGAAAAAGAAGGTTTTATTCAGTTTATTCCCAATACCACCACCACTGGAGCACATCGAGAAAAATAATCCCAGTAGCCACCAGGTAGCGGGAATCGAGAACAAACACATTCCTCATTACCACCGTGATGGCTATCGAGAACAAACAGATTCACCATTGCCAACAGTCTGCGGCAACCAAGACTTTCTTTAATTACCTACTTGCCTGTTTAATTCAGCGCTTACGGCTTCCTTCTATTTATTTACTTTCAACGTTAGCAGTTACGTCACTTTATTTTCTACCCCCAAGATTCGAGACCTCAGTAAATACGGAGCCAGGTTCCCAGTGCCATTCTTCAATGATAAAAAGAAATTGGGTCCCTCGGTGAAAAATTTCGTACGTAGGTAGTATCTACATATATCTACGTAGTACATTCCCTTACATAACGGCTCGTCTAGGGACTGTACTAAATCTTCTCAGCGAAGTAGCTGTAACATTTTCTCTATCACAAATCCAATTAAAAAGATATTCACTCCGGTTCCACTGCGTCGTACTGTATTATATTATCTTTGGAAAAACTAATTTTCTCAAACAAAGAGTAGGTAGGTACTCCCGATACGAGACCCCGCTACGTCTGGCTTTGGAATGTATTATGCAAAATACCTTTACTCCGATTTGGAATCCAAGATATTTTAAGTTAACAAAGACATTTATGAATGAAAACTTAACAAAAACTGATAACAAACAAAAACAACAAGGTGAAACAAAACAACAGCAATGTCATCACTAAAAAACACAAACTTCATCTCACATATAGGTAGGTACAGCGAAATATGTTTAAATTTGATATTGATAGATTCAATAACGAACGGGAGATCAATGAAAGCTTTAAAAACCAAATTTTACTTCGAGCTTCTGTGTCTTCGATGATACCAATGTCGTTATATATTTTCCACCAATATTCCTTGGGATTGAAAACCTATACAAAAAATATCCAGGTTTTCTAATCGGAGTATGTATGATTTTTGTATATTGATATTTTCTACATCGAGTCAATTCGAAATACTGGGGCAAATGTAGGTTATAAGGTATTATTAGATATTCTCCGGTAGAGATTCTATTTCTGTTAAATTATCAATACCTACCTACACACATAATCAGAGTTGTAGAACGTACTACCTACTGACCTGTTCTGCTTTACAAATATAAGATTTCGAAAACTCAAATAAAAAAAAAAGTTTATTACATAGTTACTTAATTTATTTCATGTCCAATTAGGTAAATAGAGTAGCATTTATTTCGACACACACTAGCGTTTAGTGATGCCAAACTAACAAACCTAATCTATGAAAACTAGTTAAACTGTTTCTTCTGAGTTGTATCTACTAACTACTAGATGATGATTGTAGGTAATAACCTAGAGACCATTTTCAGGGTGGTATACCTACTTTACTGTATATCTCGCCCATGTAATACCTCCATCAACAAACAAGAGCCCGGCAACTCGACGAATCAACATTTGATCTCGGGAAGGGCAAATATTTGTAATAAAATGTAGGGAATAATTTTCTCGAAACGGAAAGGTACAGAGGCGAATTCAGTTTCATTTTGGAAAGGTTCTTGGGGGACACTTATATTTTACTTATCTTAGAGACGCTTCCTGTTGGTATTGATTTGAACTACTTGGGTTGCCTATAATTTATTCTGCAGTTAGCTCAACGGTTTCAATGGTAATTCTTATTCTAATTCTATGCGAGGGGACTGAGTCTCTACTGACACCATGCATGGAAGTAAAGTAAGTAAATCAAGTAAGTAAGTAGGTATATTGTGCATTGTCCCTCTGCTATTTTCAATGGTAAATATATACAAGGTGAAATTTGTAACTATAGTGCTTCTTGTTTCAAATAAACTTTCAACAACTCAATAAACTTTTACAAAAATTTGTAGTGTAGCAATTGGTTTCATAAAAAAAAAACATTTCTTGCTCGCATCATTCTAGAAAAGAAGAATCTAAGTTTACCTAAAAGAACATTTGCATTGATTTCATGTATAGAGAAGTGGCTACTTATATGTTTTTACATTGAGCAGCCTGGGCAGTGAATGCCCTATTATAGGGATACATAGAGATTTTATTTATCATTTGAAAGATGTAGGCGCCCTTAGATTGTACTGACTACATGCCTGGATTAGGAGCTCTTCACAATCGATACAAGACAGTCAAGCGTTTGTGCCCCACTCTATAAATTGTTCAGGATTTAAATTGATGGGTAGACTACTTTCGACATACGGTACGGTAGTAGTAAAAATGATGTTTGGCAAAAGTAGTGTAGGACGAACTCCGGCCAGGTGGGATGATGGACCTGCGAAAAACGTATTCTGGCAGGTGCTGGATGAAGCAAGTACAGGACAGGGCAATATGGCACTCATTAGAGGAGGCCTATATCCAGCAATGGACTATTATTGGCTGCTAATGATGATACTAAAGTCATTTAAAACGAAATATTTACCATGATTTTGATTGATATTATAGGTACATATTGGAAAACTTCAAAATCAAATCATGGTAAATATCCCGTTTTAAATGACTTTAGTGTTAACACTTTGACTGCGATTTTTTTTCGACGACTGCGATCTTTTTTTTAACCTAAAAAATTCGTGGTGCCGCTCTACACAGCGGATGTGTTGCGCCGCACATGCGTTTCGTTCGAAAAATATTACAGCTGTGCTGAGTCACACAGATCTGTATTTTCTCAGCCGCTGCGCTAGTGTGGATTTACGCATATTAGTCACTTGTAGAAAACACATACTTACCGTGTGATTTCAGCAGTCAAAGTGTTAATAACCATGATAGTTTCAAAAGTTTTAATGCTAATGATGATGTTTGAGCAAAAATCAGACTGCTGACTATAGATCTATCGATAAGTTTACACTCCTGGCAATATCTCTTGACTTTATCACCTGCTTTTGAAAGAGATGGCTGTAAAGCAGAAGCATAAAGTTTTAATGGCATTGCGGAGGTTTAAAACCTTTTTTACTTACAGGTGGTTAAGGCTTGGCCGTTTAGTTTAGATAGATAAATAGTCGGTAGGTACATTACTTTGCCACATATATCCACAATAATTTATAAAATTTATGTATTCGGTATATTGTTCTAGTATCCATAACTTAAGCCCAACTTAACCTGCCTGGGTCTTTGATGATGCTGTGTGAATTTTTAATTTTTTATTGTTAGTATGTATATTATTTTTATATTTATAAATAAATAAATAATGCTGGACAATTCACACAGCATTATCTAGCCCCATGGTAAGCAGAGCTTGTGTTATGGGTACTAGATAACTGATATACATAATATAATACATTACATAGATAGATATTTTTTATTATACATAGAAAACGACCAGAACACCCGGAACAAATATCTGCAGATCGTGCACACAACTGTTCCGAGGCGGGAATCGAACCCGCAACCTGCTGCGTCGCAGGCGGACCTTCGTCCACCGCGCCATATCGGTCGTCAAAATTAATTGTTCAGCAATACTAATTGATTTAATAGTTCATAGTTCATATATTTATTTGTGATACACAGGTATTACAGGGATGTTCAGACTTAAAATTAAAAGTACTGTGATCTGCCATTAGGCGTACAAAAGTTACATATTATGGAAATAGACCAAAAATCTATAATAATAATAGTACATAATCCAAAAATAAAAAAATTAAGAATTGAAAATAATGCGTTTTTCATTTTGAAAATCAAACACGTCTTCTATCTATACTACATTTACATAGTAACTAAAATATCTACCTAGTTTTTGTACTAAGCGAGTATCTTTAATACCACAGTTTAATAGGATTAGGGAGGTGTTAATCTGGAGAAAAAAGCTTAAATTTTTTTTTTCCAATCCGAATGAAATTAGAAAAGTTGTATAGGAATTAAGTACCTAGAGTTATTTGTTAGTGATGTTGTCCTCTAAGTCGAATATCGGCTACGGCGGCGGCGGACAGTTCAACAGGGAATAGCTATAATACGGAGGACTAAATTAAAGTGCACGCGTGCATCTATAAAAATTCGTTGATAAGCGATTAATTGCATAGAAATTTTCTAAACTCCGCTATTACCTGTATTGAATACTGCAAATAATAGTAGGTAAGTACCTTTCGGAGGGGCTGATGGCCAGTGCTGGGGGCTCTCGACTGGCGGGGCGCGAGGACTCCCCAGGCTCCCCTCCGCTGCTTGTTTGTCGAGTCTATAAATAAATAAAGAAGATGTAGAGTCACTCTTACGGTAGATACAATACATTTATGTAGGTAGAGCTGAAAGATATAAAGCTTAAAAACACGTTTGTGTAATTTGTCTGTCTGGTCCATGTTGACTCATTTTAGATAAATCGAGATAATCAGACATAGGCAAACTTCGGAAATGGGGGAACGGTTAATTTTAAATATGTAGAAGTGCTTTTATCAGAGGACAAGGCGACTTCTTTTATCGGAGGACTTCACTTCTGCACTTCGGGACGCTATGTGTAGAAGTAAATAAATATTATTAATTTCAGATCGCACAAAATAATGAATTAATTAACCTAAAAGTTTATTATTTTTATAATATTCTATTCTTCTAAACTAATTAACAAAGGAAATAACAATCAAATAAATATAAGTAAATAAATAATGCTGAAAATAATACTCCTCTCGGACGCGTCGCTTCTACCAGACGAGACGCTCAGATATTGAAATTGATTTTCTTCAATGTATTTTTCCCTTTTTTTTCTCTAATGGTATCTCTATTTCAGACCGAAAACCCGCGAGGCATATTATCGAATGAGTCAGTGAGTATAAATGTATTTATTTTCTCACGATATATACCTTCAAGGTTAGACGTGTAAACATTATATTTCTAGGCTGTATTAAATGAAAGTGAGTAATCCGTAGACCAATCTATACAGTAAACAGCACTTCTACAAATAAACCTAAATTAATCCGAGCTCGGCTAGTCAATTAAATATTGATTGCTTTGGGTTTTTCGCTTATAAGCTCGTCTTGGAAATATCTTGTAAGATCTGTCGAGTCTTATGTATAACGATTTCAGTCACTATTTACTAGTTTGTCCCCGTTTTCGCCAACTTTAGCTATGATACCTATTTATTAGTGAAACTAGTGTTTAGAATTTGAGTTTTTTTATTATACTCTATAAAAAATCTGAATTTGACGTGTAGTTATGGAGATCATTCGTTAGAAACAAAGTTACACTCATTTACAACATACACTACAACATACACTTAGACAAAGTTAAGATCGTGGGTTAGTAATTCTAGTTTATACTTATTAGAGACACAAAACATCACTTACAGAGTTCTTCTGGCCCATAGTGCAGTGATTTTCACAGCTGGAGATATATATTTTCTCTCGTTAATAAATCGTATGGACCGAGGTAAGTAGATAATAATAATTACCCAAGACCAAAAATCCCACCCCAAAGATCTCTCAAAAATCTATTTTCTAGTAAATAGTACTCGAAGAAAGTCTGATGAATAACTTTTTCATTCATAATTTAATTCAATTCAAATTCTTTATTTTCAGACAACAAAGGTCCAAAAACACAAACACAATATTACAAAATACAATTACAGCTAAGAAAATAAAATCAAAATAACTAATATGGAGTAAGTAATTTCACCCATAATGCTACTCCACGGCTGGACATAGACCTATCGCAAATTATCTTCGCACAGGACACGAGAGCGTCTGTCTAGCGAATCGAGGTCGCTACTCAAGAAAACAAACGAAAAATAATGACTGCCCTTTCTTCTGTGTTTGTTTACCGTGGACAACTGAGACATTCAGATTGCATGTCAATTTTACCAAAAGTGGTCGACAGACGGCGCTTAGTTTTTACATAGACTTATGCAATTTTTTTATGTTGTCTCAATATTATTTAAATGTCTAAAATATGTGAAGCTTATCCTATTATAATGCCATTGTCCATTGAAGGCCATTGAAGGTCCGCATGCGACGCAGGAGGCAAACTCCTGCGGACCTTCGCCCACCGCGCCACATCGGTCGTCAAGATAAACATTAACTCACCATGATCCCTTTCAGCTGATTCACCAGCGGCGAATCAGCGAAGAAGTTGTTCACGGCTGAGAATATCTTGGTGCGCTTGCTTGTCTCTTGCTGGCAGGCGCTCCCACGCCCGCCCAGCTTGCCTGTAAAAAAACCACATCTGTTAGTCGTAGAAACAGAATTCGATGAAAAATTTTCGACGTAACTATCATCATCATCATCAGCCTATAGCTCATAGGCCTCCCCTAATGAGCGCCATAGCGCCCTGTCTTCAGCTTGCCGCATCCAGCATCTGCCTGCAGTCCCAGTACAGCGGCCGGGAACTGAGGGCCATATCTCTTCTTGGCTGTTCTCATCCCTATGAGAACAGCCAAGAAGAGATGGCATGGATTAGGGGGTCAACGCCCATAATCCCCGCGCTGGGATCGCAGTTTGTTGGTTTGGTTTTTCTTCAGGGAACGCTGCTGCCCGCCCCCGGTATGTTAATCGAATTAACTATACATCAAACTAATAACGTTATGATTCAATAGACTTTATGTATCCTTATTTTTAATAAACTTAATTATAGGTATTTTACTTAGGATTATTGTTCGAACGAAACTATCCTGTCATAGTAAGTTCTAAAATAGCCGTAATAATAAACAAAATAACAGCTATAACTCAGCATAACCTTCACGTTAAAAGAAACAGGGTAAACACGTGCAGTTTTTAGGAATCCAGATGTTTTTCTGCTCTTGATTTAAGCACATCTGAAACGATGAGTGTTCCGCCTAGACAGCCACTCAACGTGCCAAATACCTACAAGGTTGGGTTGTTTATTTAGATAATAGAGAAGAGCTGAGGTACACTAGATCTTGGCTGAAGACGGGAACTCGGCAAACGGAACGCAGGACGCCCTACGACCAGGTCGGATGCTATGACTACTACCTGCAAAATACTGCTGGCAAGTCTAAGTGCAGCAAGCTGATGTTAACCAGTTTGAGGGAAGCCTTTCTAGCAGTCAACGAGTTTATAATGAGCTGTGACACAAGCTCGTAGGGAAGCTCGGGACCATCACCCAATCCTTCACGAAGTCCTAAAAGTAAACCCCTAGTTATGGATAATTAGGGTGCACTGTGCAGTGTACAATAAACTATCTTCTATTCTATATACACGGTGTAACATGAGGGGTGGATCATCGGTAAATGGGGGGTGAGGGACCTCAGTAGCTATCGATTTAACCCCCCTGTATGTTCAGCTATATTCACTGGTTCAAAAGTTATTTGGATTTTAGTAAAATTTTCGAAAAAATCAGATTTCATCCTTAATATCGCAATAGCTATCCTTTCCTTGACATGATCCAGTAGTTTTTTGTTAACAAATCACGGATTTTTTGCACTTGACACTGTTTTAATTACATTTTTCAACATGATTCCTTCGTACTAGCCAAATGAAATATTTAGGGCTTATTCTTCATGAATTGGAATATGGTTAAATCGATAGGTACTGAGGTCCTCCACCCCCCATTTACCGATGATCCACCCCTCATGTTACACCGTGTATATCACTTTGCCCCATCACAACTAATGGCAGTCTAGTCAACGTGCTTTATAATCAAACTTAAACCTTGCCGTATCGCGACGATACCATTGTCACCATTCCCATAGTAAAGCAATTGGTTAGCAGAATTCAGCCCAGGCATTACTTTTTTACGACTAGATAGGTAAAGTTTAGAACCTTAATAAAACAAAAGAGCGTTGTCTGTGTGCTTCCCTTCTTCTTAAATATTTAATTTGTTTCTCCTAGTGTCTGTGTTCGTGGGTATTTTCGCTATTCCCATTTTATTGAGTACTAGCTGCGCCCCGCGGCTTACCCCGCGTGGAAATCTTTATGCCAAATGGTTTATAAATCATCCTCTTGAATCACTTCATATATTAAAACCGCGTTTCAAAGATATAAGCATACATAGGGACAGACAGACAGCGTGAAGCGACTTTGTTTTATACGAGAAAATATGTTTATATAGTCTCTCATAAAAGGTCTGCGCAGTTGATTTTTAACACTTTGACTGCGGTTTTTTTTCTATGACTGCGATCTTTTTGTTAACCAAAAAAATTCGTGCTGCCGCTCTACACAGCGGTTGTGTTGCGCCGCACATGCGTTTCGTTCGAAAAATATTACGGCTGTGCTGAGTCACACAGATCTGTATTTTCTCAGCCGCTGCTCTAGTGTGGATTTACGCATATTAGTCACTTGTAGAAAACACATACCGTGTGATTTCAGCAGTCAAAGTGTTAAAGGACCGGGCCACTATATGGATCATCATGGAAATGAGAAACACATAATAATAAAAAAACCTACTTCATTACAGACAAATGGTGTGAAATAAGTGAGGAAAGGAAGGCACATAGTTAGGCATCTATGTGATTGTTTCTCATGATTGTATTGCATGACTGTGTTTAGTGTTTCTACAGATTATGGAAATGTAAATGGTTTTTAATTTTTATTATCACCATTGTGGGCATGAATGTAGCGTGTCAATATCTCTAAAAAGCCAGCCTGCTTACAATACATCTTCATCGTCATCATCATGATATTACCTATGATAAATATATACATGATAGATAAAAATATAGATAGCTACACACTTTATTATATATACCACACAAAACAGAAAAGCCTATGTTAGTCCACTGCTGGACATAGGTTTCCCCTACTGAGCGCCATAGCGCCCTGTCTTCAGCTTGAGGCATCCAGCATCTGCCTGCAGTTTTAATTGTAAAATTGTCTTCTATTGACAAGAAGGCATTTACTACATACTAACATAACTCTAAGAATTAGCAAGCTGAAGTGGCAGTGGGCCACATCTCGCGAAGAACCGACGGCCGCTGGGGCAAACGTGTTCTTGAGTGGAGACCACGACTCGGTAAACTTAGTGTAGAACGCCCTTCGACCAGGTGGGATGACGACCTGCGAAAGACTGCAGGTAGATGCTGGATGCGTCAAGGTGAAGACAGGGCACTATGGCGCTCATTGGGGGAGGCCTATGTCCAGCAGTGGACTAACATAGGTTGATGATGACGATGATGATGAACATAACTAAAAAAAAACTTGCAATACATCTAAATATGAAATAGCAAAAGACCTAACGTTTTTTACTCGATCTGTCATCACATATGTATTTCTCACCACTACTGTAGAGTTCAAAGATTTACCACCGTCAAAGGAATAAATTTATATAAAAATACCAACAGAAGGAAAAGTTACAGTAAAAATATGTGCCTAACTAATTTATTCTCGTAACTTCTCGGAAAAGCTATAATAGCTTCGAGGAACTTGGGCGTAGCGTAAATGAACCATTTTCTCAAGATAATCTTTATGTTCTCCAAGTTACCCAAGTTCTTCTACCATTACCAGGGCCTCATTAGGTACCTTTAGAAAATCCTCTTAAAATGCTTTAAACTAGATTATTACAAACCGTTACCCAATCATGTCCCCATAAAGGACGGTTGAACCGAAATCAACTAAACAGCTATCGAATCCAGATATTAACGGCAAATTATTAATTCAGACAATTACATGCATAATAAATAAGCGTATAGTTCTAATCAATTTGTTTGGGAAAGGTTCATTAGACTTGACATCCAGTGCCTTTTCTGCAATGTCTGTCCACCTTAGCAAGCTATTGTAAAGCGACGGATTGCACTGCATTGTGATAAAATAATGAAAGGCTCAACTGTCAACCCATGTACGAGTATAAGCAAAAGAGGGTCGATTGAAACACTTATTAGAAACCAAACTCTTATGAGATTGGTGTCCTCAAAGGAGAGTTCCACCCATCTTAGGTTGCATTTGTAGTTCGTAGGCTAAATATGTTATCGTTATTTGTAGGTGCATATGTAGTGTAATAGATGTCTTCTTGTATTTAACTCTTGGTTATCGTTGTAGTCAGTAGGTTGGTAGTTATATTTACTGACAGACGTGTGTCGCTGGGCTCGCCTTGTCTCGTCACCTTGAAGGTGATAGCTGAAAATCAGTGTTTGCTCATAGAGCAATATTATCACTGAGCTATTTACCTTTTTGGCACTGCTACACACACGCATTTCTTTGTAATTACTTTTGATAATCATGTTTTGTTTTAATTTTGTACTTTTGTGATTAAGCTGATTAATTGTATGTGTGTGTTTTATTTGTCAAATAAATGATTTACTTATTCTTGATTCCCAACCGTCACTATTGTTAAGTTTCTACATGGCAAGTCCGGAGGGTTTTTTTTTATCGAATTGTCATTCAGTAAAAGCTCTAATTCAAGTTACCGAACCGTATAGAAGAACGCGTTTACATTTCGAATTATTTAGGCTTTTACACGACCCGTGAACGGATTAAGTGTGGTCCCAGTTTTGTTTGCGCGTTCCCCTTTCCTTCATTCGACTTAAAGAAAATCTCATAAATGCTTTTCACGTTAGACTGAAACATTCTTGCCAAATCTTTCCAATTAAATTAATAGTAGACTATTAACTAATTAGAAAATTCTTACTAGTCACCCTAGCAAACTTTAAAAGATTTGACCACACCTATTGGTTGTGTGTAAGGAAGAATAGAGAAAAAATATACTCAATGCATAAAATATTTTCCACTAGCTTTTGCCCGCGCCTTGGGACGCGAATTTTCGAGATAAAAAGTAGGTTCTATCCTTCCCCAGAATCCATATATCTCCCTGTCTATTTTCATTAATATCCATGTGTTAAATTTCACCTTATTCAAAGTATAGGTACATTCAATGGGCTGGTCCACCAGTTCAAAGTCGCTCAGCGAGCTATGGAAAGAGCTATGCTCGAAGTTTCTCTGAAGGATAGGATTCGTAACGAATACATCCGACAGAGAACCAAGGTTATCGACATAGCTCAAAGAATTAGCAAGCTGAAGTGGCAGTGGGCCGGCCATATTTCGCGAAGAACCGACGGCCGTTGGGGCAAACGTGTTCTTGAATGGAGACCGCGACTCGGTAAACGTAGTGTAGGACGCCCTCCGACCAGGTGGGATGACGACTTGCGAAAGACTGCAGGTAGATGCTGGATGCGGCGAGCAGAAGACAGGGCGCTATGGCGCTCATTGGGGGAGGCCTATGTCCAGCAGTGGACTGATATAGGCTGATGATGATGTACATTCAATGGTCCTGTATGTAATTGTACCTATTGCTAGGGAGAGCAACAAATTTGAAAGTATAAAACAGAGCTCAGAAAAAAGCTCCTTCAATAAAATCCTTTGAAACAAGTTTTAAAAGAACAAACATTTATTATAAAAGGTCAGGACACCGTTTAGCTTTGTTGGAAAACTCGGGAAGTTTTTAATGCGAACTGATCTAGTTTCTGCCCGTGGCTTCGCATTTGTTTACCGACCATATTAAAATGTATGTGTTCAGGTTTTGCATCTAGAATAATTTATATGAAATCACTACACACTAATATTATAAATGCAAAAGTTTGGATGTTTATTATCTCTTAACTGGAAAACTATGGTCAAGAACCGCCAGGGATAGGAATGAGTGGAAGATAATGGAAGAGGTCTATGCCAAACTAGGGCAAACAGATAACATGTGCTAAAATAAGTTAGATTTAAGGAAAATTGTTAGTTATCTGAATAAAGGATTATTTTATATTATTATTATATTATATTATTTTTATATTATATTATTATTATGTCTCTCATTTACCATGATCTCGGGCCATAAAGTGACCCGGTCCTTTGGAAGGCTTGCGTGGGGCCGAAGCCAACAGCACAGAGGCCCTTTGAGAAGTTAATCTAAAGGCGATGGCTACACATAGCGGGTATCATCCTCGGGTGCACAATATGATACACCCAAAGATGGTATCCGCCAGGTGTAGTGTATATTATTATTATATTATATTATTATTATATTATATTATTATTAATTTCAAAACTGTTGACCGGATCAGGCTGAAATTTGCATCGCGATAATTGTTATTTGCATGGACATGATGGAGGTAGGATTAACATATAGGCTTTTTATCTCGCAAAAAAACGTGTGAAGCCGCGTGCAGAAGCTAGCTATACAAAATAATAAAGGTAGGTGGAATACAAACATGGTACCTGACTGAGTAACGTATTTCCTTCCCCTTAGAATATGCGAGCCATTTTCTATTTAATGACTGAATAACCCATTCCTCCCCGTCCTAAATACCCCCAACCTTTGAGGTTTTGATTAAACTTAATAATGAGAAACTACATAATGTTAAATATTATTAGACTCCATAATTAAAGGTAACGAATTGCCGAAACGATGCACGCTATTGACAATTTCAAAGAATGAAAGTAAGCCTTCTGACTGAGTAATCTATTTCCTTCAACATCAAATCATCATCACCATCAGCCTATGTTAGTGCACTGCTGGACATAGGCTTCCACTAATAAGCGCCATAGCGCCCTGTCTTCAGCTTGAGGCATCCAGCATCTCCCTGCAGTCTTTCGCAGGTTGTCGCCCCACCTGGTCGAGGGAACTTCAAATATGCGACCCATTTTCTATTTAATAACCGAATAACCCATTCCTTTCCCGCCTAACACACCCGTCATAAACCTTTGCGGTTTTGATTAAACGTATTAATGATAGACTAAATAATGTTAAATTCTGATTAGACTGCATAGATTTATAATAATAAAATAATTATAACTGTAGGTTAATAAAATACCTAATTATAATTTTATAGGTAATGATTTGTCGAAACGATGCACGCAATTGACAATTTCAGAGAATAAAAATAAGCCTTCTGACTGAGTAACCTATTTCCTTAAACTTCAAATATGCGACCCATTCACTATTTAATAACTAAATAACCCATTCCTCCCCGTCCTAAACATACCACCAACCTTACATAATTAAATTCTAATTAGATTGCATTATTATAGGTAACGATTTGTCGAAACTTTGCAATTGACAATTTCAGAGAATAAAAATAAGCCTTCTGACTGAGTAACCTATTTCCTTAAACTTCAAATATGCGACCCATTCACTATTTAATAACTAAACAACCCATTCCTCCCCGTCCTAAACATACCACCAACCTTACATAATTAAATTCTAATTAGATTGCATTATTATAGGTAACGATTTGTCGAAACTTTGCAATTGACAATTTCAGAGAATAAAAATAAGCCTTCTGACTGAGTAACCTATTTCCTTAAACTTCAAATATACGACCCATTCAATATTTAATAACTAAATAACCCATTCCTCCCCGTCCTAAACATACCACCAACCTTACATAATTAAATTCTAATTAGATTGCATTATTATAGGTAACGATTTGTCGAAACTTTGCAATTGACAATTTCAGAGAATAAAAATAAGACGTCTGACTGAGTAACCTATTTCCTTAAACTTCAAATATGCGACCCATTCACTATTTAATAACTAAATAACCCATTCCTCCCCGTCCTAAACACCCCTCATAAACCTTTGAGGTTTTGATTAAACTTATTAAATGAGAAACTACATAATTCAATTCTCATTAGACTGCATTATTATAGGTAACGATTTGAAAAAACGATGCACGCAATTGACAATTTCAGAGACATAAAATAGAAATTAATGTTATTAAATTCTCATTAGACTGCATAATTATCCTACCTGCCAAAGACTGCAGGTAGATGCTGAATGTGGCAAGCTGAAGACAGGGCGCTATGGCGCTCATTGGGGGAGGCCTATGTCCAGCAGTGGACTAACATAGGTTGATGATGACGAAGATGATGATGATGAACATAAAACTTTTTTACTCGATTTGTCATCACATATGTATTTCTCACCACTACTGTAGTGTGAGTGGAGACCACGACTCGGTAAACGTAGTGTAGGACGCCCTCCGACCAGGTGGGATGACGACCTGCGAAAGACTGCAGGTAGATGCTGGATGCGACAAGCTGAAGACAGGGCGCTATGGCGCTCATTGGGGGAGGCCTATGTCCAGCAGTGGACTGATATTTTTGGTAGTGTATAGTATAGAGCGATTCTATACAATACCAACAGAATTTTACCGAGGTGGTACCATAAAAAAAAGTTTTTTTAGTCCTAAGGGAAAGGGGACAGGGGTAAAGGTAAAAATGGGTAAATATTTATCCCGCGGCCGCAATACTTAAAAACAGTGTAGGGATAAATGAGGATCTACAAAAAGGAGAAAACCGACTTCGAGTCGATTTTTAGTTTTTCAAAACAAAGAAATTGTTATTACAAAAAACGCGTACGAAGCCACTGGCAGTAGCTAGTAACAGATTAACAGATTAATACTCCATTTATCTAAGAAAAAACCAGTGCCAAACCAATATCAGATATTATCCTGGTCAGTATCTAGTCAAAATATTTTATTTCTTTAGGCTTACAAAATAAGCACTTAGATTAGACAAGTCAAATGTTTATCAAATAAGATTATTTTACTGTTCAATTCAATTTGTTGTCCACTAGTGGAAGAATTTAAAAGTAACCACTAGGTACACAGTATGTTAATCTTATGTGTCTAATACATTTCATTTGCTTATCTAAATATAGGTATACCTATCTGATCTTTCCGAAAGAAAACCTTATTATTTTTTTTATTTCAAATGTCACGTCTGATGATTGAATTATTTTATAACGAAAAAACTTAGAAAATACTTATAGAGCCGTCAATTTTGGTCAAAATACATGGAAAACCCGATTTATCCGTTACCAAGCCACAACAAATCATCATAAACTACCGTTTGTATGTAAAGACTTACCCTGGTCACAGATGATGGAAGGTAGCGAGCAGCGAACTGCCCGCGCGGTCGTGAGGAAAGCCCGGAGCGCACTGGGGCTGGCTGCTAGGACCGCGCGTGCGTACGAGAGGCGGCTTAAGGAACGGGCTGGATCATGCGACTTCACTCAACTTTATTTATACTCCTTGCATGATAAACTATATACAAAACTTATTCTAGAAAATTAATACAAAGGCGACCTTTAACCCTAGAAAGAGTTCTCTTCCAGCAAACCCTGTTAATAACAGTAATGTAACGATCCTTTAGTAACTGTTTTCCAGAATTTGTATCGCTTAGCTTTTAAGCTTAAATGTTCTTAGTTTTGTTGGTTTTTAATGTAGGTAGGTACACAGAGGTTGTGTGTGTGCGCGAAATAAATGATATTCTATTCTACCTACTGACTTAGAAAGAAACAGAGAAAAAACAAAGCAATTTAATAAAATTTAC
Organism: Eupithecia abbreviata; assembly: GCA_943735965.1. Classification (NCBI taxonomy): domain Eukaryota; kingdom Metazoa; phylum Arthropoda; class Insecta; order Lepidoptera; family Geometridae; genus Eupithecia; species Eupithecia abbreviata. The sequence continues at coordinate 3,382,409 of OX030995.1, forward strand.
AAACACATCGTATAGCGCCCTCGCACTTGGCCCTCGATTTCGGCGGGACTTGAACCCGCGACCTTTCCCCTGTACGAGAATGCTCTATCCAACTAGTCGAAAATTTTTGGAATAATATTATAACTGAAAAAATACGTCTGTAGTCAACATAATTTCACCAAGGGACGGGCAAGCGTCTCATCCAAGCTACAAAAATAGACCCCTAACAAATAGCAAATCGAGAAACACTTAACAAAGCTTTCTTCATTGAAAAGATTTCAACGCGTTCCCTTAGCTATGAAGTTAATCTGTCCATGAACGTTGATTTGCAAGCAAAGAAATTATAAGTGGCTCTAACATTTCAGGGTGGTAGCCAATAAGGCCTTTTACTGACAATATTAAATTTTCAGTCGCCTAAAAAAGTCGCGGAATCGCGACGATGAAAACGCAGTCTAAGTGGAGATTAAATACTTGCGCTGGGAAGTGTACAAGAGTAGGTAACAGAAGCAATAAATATAAAATGCACCATCTTCAAGGCAAAGAGGCCTCAATGAAAGAGTTTCATAGAATTCCATGGGCGTTATCTGCTTTTCATTCTATTTTATCATGTCGTGCATAGCATGCATGGTTTTATGTTTTGCGATAGATATGAATAAGTTGATATTAGGTCAATGGAGACATGCATTACGTACCCACAATCAATTAAGTATTAAATATATTCATTAATAGGTATATAGGTATAAATATAGAAGTGAACAAAAAATAGATAGATAGATAGATAACACTTTATTACACCACACAAAATAGAAAATAATACAGAGATAAAAACTTAGAATAAAGGTATAAAGGGCGGCCTTATCGCTGAGAGCGATCTCTTCCAGGCAAAAAAAAATCTAAGTGATTACTTTATTTCCTGGTTTTACTTATGTAATAAGAATTTGTGACGTGTCCAAAGAGTGCTGTAAAGTCTTAAAGAAAAGAAGTACTTTGATATTTAATATTATAAGCCGAGCCTACTTAAACTCAGAGTTATTTACCTACTTAAACTTAGATTTAGTACATATTTACTGATTCAATTTAAGTGAACTATAATGTTTTTATGAGAAATAAAGTTCTTTAAACCATATAAGTAGTTACTAAGCCTACAAGGATGATGATGATGCCCTTATAGCTGAATGTCGGCGACGGTGGAGAATCTCAACTTGCCTACAATACCTACAATACAAGATTGGCCTAGTCTCGCCAGACCAGACAAAAATCTTTAGTTTCCACCAAAGCGATATGCAAAATAACAAATTATTTGTAGCCCAAAATATCAAAGCATGGTATCAATATCAACACATTCACTGTCCAGTCTAGCTTAGGCAGAGGCGGCGCGGCGGGCGGCGGGGCTGTGCGAGTGTGTGACCCGAAAGGGCGTGCCTCGTCAACCGCCCTGGCAGCGTCGGCGGCGGCGGCAGCAGCGGCAGCGGCAACCCGCCTACAGAGACGATGAGCAGTTGCGTCATGCGTAGGTCATGAATGAAAGTAAAAAAAAAGAATCATTGATGTCTTTGGCGCAGCGGTGCAGCCGCGTGTTACGGGTTCAATTCCCGCCTCGGCACAAATGTTTCTACGACCTGCATATATTTGTTCCGGGTGTTCTGGGTATTTTATCATCATAATCATCAGCCTATAGCAATCCACTGCTGGGCATAGGCCCCAATAAGCGGCACAGCGCCCTGTCTTCAGCTTGCCGCATCCACCATCTACCTGCAGTCTTTCGCAGGTCGTCATCCCACCTGGTCGATTTTCTTTGTACATATATTTAAAAATTATCTAGATATCTATGTTATGTATTTATCTGAAACCCATAATACAGCACGCAACACCCTCCTGGCAGTAAACAAAGATACCTCTACCAGAACCCACCTTGTTCTTGTGTTGATTCCACATCATCAGAGTTTCCAGCTTTCTTCCAGTTAAAACACGAAATAAAAGATCGTCTATGTTTTTTAAGGACACCAACAGAACTTATTGCAGGATCACTTTTAGTCACTTCACTATTCATATTTCAATGTCATTTAGCGGATTTATTCACTGTTTTAATTCAACTGTACGTTCAACAGATCCTAGACTATTAGCATCTGAAATTAAAGAATAATGTTCAAAGGCCTGGCATTCAAGAGTTCCTTGTATGGTTGTGTTATACGAGTAAGATTTAGCAAAAAAAAATATAGAACTTGATTCAGCCGAACGAAAATAAATCACAACAAACTGACGAAAATTGTGCAAGAATGAGTAATACATTGGAACGATTAGATATTGGAATATCGATATGATTCTTTAACGATTATTGGATAAGATAGGGCAGCAATTTTATTTATATTTATTCACGACTAGCTGTTTCCCGCGGTTTTACCCGAGTTAACTTCAAATTTCACATTTCTACATTTTAAACAGCCTATGTTCACCGCGGATAGTGTATCTTCCCAACGGTGAACGAATTTTTCAAATCGGTCCAGTAGTATCGGAGCCAATTCAATACAAACAAAAAATCAGACCTTTCCTCTTTATAATATTAGTGTAGACAAAAACCAATCACAACACACTCAGCGGGCCAATCAGATTGTAGTCTATATACTAGCCAAAGTCGATGTAGAATGTTTGTAAACAAACCACCCATACTTAACCTAAAATTCAGTCTGTTGCCGCGTCTTTTTATTCGCAATTTGCATTACTAGTCGATTTGAGATACTCCTATCAATATTGTTTGCTTTAATTATAGGTTTGGCTAGTGTATAGGGTAAAATAGAACAAATTACATCACTTTGTTATCGAATGCGTAAATTATTTAAAATAAATTTCAAAATGTTTATACAGTAAAAAAGGATACACAGTCTCTTTAATCATATTAGAAGACACATTTTAAGTACATATCAAATAAACCTACATATAAATCATTGTGTCAGGGTGACTTCGCTCTTCCACGTTTAAATCAAAAACACTGTTCAGTAAAAAGGTACTTATTAACCTTCTAAGCAGAAAGTGAAGAATTAACTAGGATGTTAGTAGTTCCAACACATTACCACTGACAGCCGAAACTAATGAACAAACTAAAACTAACTATAAACTTTCAAACTCCGCCTGTGAGTTTTCAAATAGCAAACTCCATCGGCGCGAGTTGAACAACACAATGCGAGTTCCACACGCGGTCAGACAGGATATCATAATATAAAAAATATATAAATACCTACATTATTCCTTCTTTACCGTTGAACATGCAATGATTATTTATAGGTAATATCATAATTTATTATTGCGCATAATTAAATTAAATTTTACAGAAGTTTTAGTTATATAAACCTTCCTCTTGAATTACTTTAGCTCTATCGCTGAAAACGGCAGTTTAAAATATTTTACAGTTTAGAAATTTTAAGAGGGTAGTTGTGTCAACAGTTACGACTTTGAACGAATTAGTTCCAAATTACCTTTGACCCCATCATAACTAGGTAACTTAGAATGCAAATTTCCAAAAGCATGCAAAATTTCAGCCTCCTAAGTTTTTTTGATGAGAGTATACGTCGTGATTGGTCCCGTATTTGTCTTTTATAAATTTTAATAAAAATTTAATTTCTAACATACCTACCTAGGTAGGCAGAATGACCTTTTTCTCCATGTAGATAAGGCTTACCTAGGTTATTTTTAATAAGGTTTTTAATGCTTGAGCCTCACAGTTTTGGGTCAATTAAATATTCATTGAAATTGGGGTCTGGACCACATTATGGTACAAAAATAATCTTAATAGCCATGAAATAAAATAGCGAAGTTATAATATCAATAGAACCCTCGTATTCGGACAAAGTTCCCGCCTAGGTCTTTATTACTTCCAAGGTCAATTCAATGTTCAATTCATTCATTGTTCATTCCCATATTCCACGGTGTTACTTACAGCTTCGCACAGAGTCTGCGCGAAAAAGAAAAGAACGCATTGCTATCGCTATAGCTCCGCTCAGTTCATTTCATTCGTCGATTCGCGGCAACGGCAGGCAACCCATTCTCATTCTGGTTTTAGCCGGCCTGAGAGTCAGTCGCGTTCTCCCCAACACAAATTCAAATAATCAAAAATGGAGTTCATCGGCAAGAAATACAAGATGACCTCATCTGAGAACTTCGACGAGTTCATGAAGGCGATTGGTAAGTGCTTGAATTTAGAACTACATCGTTTTATCATTATAATAGTGTGGCACACAAGCCGGCCGGCATTCTACCGTTGCGTTGACCACGCCGCCGCCGCCGCGCCACTTGCGTACACCATATAATAAATACCTACCTACGCCACCCTACTTTTTGTCGATTTTCTTTTCATACGCTATTGTGGACATTAAATGGGTTATTATTGAGCATTAGCATTGTAAATTACGGTTATTTTGAGTTGGAAATTGATGGCTATCTTTTTAGACTTCTGAAACTTGTAGATGTTCAATGTTCATATAGCCAACCCATAATTTTCTCCGACTTCTCAAATTATACATACATATATACGGCCATTCTAAAGGCTTTGTAAAATCCGGTTGTTTTTGAGTGTAGTGTAAATCACAAACCGGTTTTTTATCACCCCTGCTCTGCTCATTATGCGTGCATGGGTAGTGCTAAATTTTATCAAAAATATGTCTACCTACAACTTGCTATTTTTTATTTGTCGGACATTCCTTTTGCACATCGAACGTAAATTTTGAACTTTTAAAAATCCAAAAAAAAGTTTATTTATCGCCCCTGCTCTGCTCATTATGCGTGCATGGGTAGTGCTAAATTTTATAATAATATCTACCTACCCACAAGTTGCAATTTTTTTTTTCTGTTGGAGATTCCTTTTACATTTCGAACATTTATCATATTTAATTTAAAAACAAGATTCTATAATCATCTAGGACCAAAGTGCTTGGGAAGACAAATCCAACAAACCAAACGGGTTAAGTCGTTTCATTTAGGAGTTCCTATGGCCACATTCTGTCTCCATCATCAGACTAGCTCGATGGACCATTGCATTGTCACCGATCTTACATTATGTATTTATGATAATTTCAGCTTATTCGGTTAAGAATAACTAGTCTATAACTCAACTGCGACATTTGTCCCACACATACATATTAAAAACCTTAGATAGATAGATGGAAAACACTTTATTCCACACAAAACAGAAAACACTTTAGTAATAAACAATAGAATAAAGGAAGCATAAATGGCTGCCTTATCGCTGAGAACCTTCTGCTCGATGATACGATAAATAACATAACATTGCATTGTATGTCACCGAACTCGCATAAGTAAACCAGTTGAAACCAGTTGAGGAAACACAGTTGAAATTCAGTTGCAGGATTTATCCCACAGAAACTAAAAAAGCAAGTAGTACCTATAAAAGCTGGTAAGAGTAATAAATAACAGGAAGGAAGCGATTTGCTAACTCGCTTTCATAGAAAATCGGAGGCTTTGTAATTTTTGCGGGTGTTGGTTGGTTGGTGGTGGTCTATACACTCTATACTAATATTCTAAAGAGGAAAGGTTTAATTTTTTTTTTTTGTATTGAATAGGCTCCGAAACTACTAGACCGATTTGAAAAATTCTTTCACCGCTGGAAAGCTACACTATCCCCGGTGAGCATAGGCTATATTATATTTTTTGAAAAATTAGGGATCCTTACTAAAACTCCAATAACCCAAGGTGTAAAAAAATTATCTTCAAAATTTCAATACGAAGCCGGGACGTTCCGCTAGTATGTAATATACATCATTTATTTAGGAAGCAGATTGCCGTGGGATGATCGTTTTAGCTAGGTACGACTTATTTAGGAAGGTACCTATCTAGTCTGAAACTCTTCAGCGTACACTGCTTGCGTACGTGCATACCTATAGCAAAAGTTCCTACTAGGTATTTTTTTTACCTACCTTTACTTCAAATCTTATTGCATTAAATTAATAATAGGTTGTCTAGCATTTATTTATCATTAAGTAGGAATAATTACAAAATAATATTAAGGGTTTAATAACTAATTTATTATTTTTAAGGTTTTTTTATTATTGTGTGTAAGCCCTCGCACTCGGGGTAATCTTTATCAAAATGATATCCCAAAAATAAACAATTTCTGTTTTATTTTATTTATTTATTTATTTTATTTATGAACAAAATCCACAGCTCTTAATTATAAATTAACTTTATCTTATAAATATCACTAACAGCCAACAAACGGATTTACATTATTATTATTAAGACAAATAAGGACGACATCACCAAAAGTGCCATTATAGAGGCCAAGATGAATAGAGTTTGAAAATGTTTTTTTTTATATTATTTAATTTTATTACTCATATATTTGTGTTATATATTAGGACCTCAAATGCCACATTCTTTAAAGTAATTTTTTATAAATCTTCTGAATTGCATGCCCATAATGGGCAAATTACATTGTTATGCTTTTTTTATGTAAGATCTTTTTGACATGTAATTGCAATAAATATACTTTGACTTTGGCAAACCAGTTAGGCTTTGATAACCAATTTCTCATGTCCATTCTGTATATTTGTTTGTACACATTGATATACATGGAATCAGCGCCATTGGTCAATACAAAGAAATAGATATAATGGCATGACGTGTTCATTTTCCATGTAACATAGGTAGGTGTAACGTAGGTATATGGTTTTATCTATACTAATATTATAAACAGGAAAGGTTTGATTTTTTCTTTGTTTGTAATGAATAGGCTCCGAAACTACTGGACCGATTTGACCTTTGAGAAGCTAAGCTACACACACTATCCCCGGTGAACATAGGCTATATTATATTTTCAAAAAAGTTAGGGATCCGTACTAAAACCGTACGAAGCCGGGAAGGTCCGCTAGTTCGTAAATATAAAAGCTACGTAGTATCACTTATCTACAAGCAATATACTTTGTATTGACGGGATTACATTTTTAATATCGCTAAGCCCTGCACTGGTGGGCCTTTTTGATAAGTGTTTTACCGATCTGTAATCTATATCTGGTTCGCTATTTTTGATATATCAAGTTCTGTGTTTTTAAAACTTTAGCAGAATATAAAAAGTAACTAAATCCATAGGTAGCTTTTTTGGTGTTATTTTAATTTTTGCATATTTTACAATAGCGAATTAGATAAATTTTATCAATACAAATACAAATCATTTAGTGATAACGTTACAGGGCAAAAAGGGTAATCAAATACATATAAAACTTAAGTATATTGACTTAATATAAAAATATATGACTTATAATAATAATAATAGCCTGGTTTTATTTATTTAATTTTTCTTTGCAATAGTTTCTACACCTGGCGGATACCATCTTTGGGTGTATCATTTTGTGCACCCGAGGATGATACCCGCTATGTGTAGCCATCGCCTTTAGATTAACTTCTCAAAGGGCCTCTGTGCTGTTGGCTTCGGCCCCACGCAAGCCTTCCAAAGGACCAGGTCACTTTATGGCTCGAGATCATGGTAAATGAGAGACATAATAATAATTGGGGCTAGATGATGCTGTGTGGATTGTCCAGCATTATTTATAGATTAAATAATAAAAATCCCTTATTTATATTATATTTGGTAAATTCACAACTCTAAGAAATTTTGAAGACTCGCAAGGATTTACTTAATTACAAAAAAGTCTTAGGATTAATGCAAATTTGTATTCATGTTTAAAAAACTTGTTGAATGCACTTTAAACAGACTTCCTACAGACGACAGATTTACTTAATTTAATGTAAAAAATCCTACAATTAACGAGGAGATCAAAATTTTTAAAAATGTTATGTTCACTTTGCCTGACACTATCGTCTAAGTATTGATAAAAACTAAAGATGGTGAAAAATATTTACTTAGTTCATTATAAATAACTAATACTAAGTATGTGGAGACCACGACTCGGTAAACGTACTGTAGGACGCCCTTCGACCAGGTGGGATGACGACCTGCGAAAGTCTGCAAGTAGATGCTGGAGGCGCAAAGCTGAAGACGGGGAGCTATGGTGCTCATTGGGGGAGGCCTATATCCAGCTGTGGAAGTGTGGACTGCTATAGGCTTATGATGGTGAATGAATGATGATTATCGTTAAAGTAAAGAATTCGCAATGACCACTTAATGCAATAAACCGTTGGAAATTACAATCATACGTTGTTATGAGTTATTGCAGTTCACTGTTTCCTTCTTATCGTAGTGGGTACACAATGAACCTCTGTGAGGTAACCTTGAGATAACGAGTGATTCACAGTAGCCCACTGTACTCTACTTTCTCGGATAATGATTTTACTACACCTTATTAAAACAGTGGTCTTTGTAAAAAAGTATGTTTCATCAAAAACCAAGTGATTAATTTAGACTTTATCCTCGAGTATTCTTGGAACTAATCTTCTTAAAAGTCTGAAGCCAATCACCTTGGTGTGGTATTTCTAAACACAGAGAATCTAATACCCAACCCAACCCAGCATTTAGGTAGTTAGGTAGGTACCTACTTTAAACCAATAAAACCGTGCACAAAAAACAAAGCAGCGAATTGTTTCCTTGATTTTTTCAGAAGTCTTAATGATATATTATGCTAAGTTCAAAGGTATCTGTTTTCTCTCTTTTGAATCATATGAAGTTAGGTTTTTTTTATCTTTTATTTGGTAAAAAGAAAACAAGAAAAAAAACACACAAAAAAACATAAGCCAAAAAAAAAACAATAAGAAGGGGGGAAAAAAACCCACTAACCCAAGGACCGAGGGGTCATCAACAGAGAGGCCCCTCTGTGCCCCCCCTACCAGGGCGAGATAGAATTCTATTGATTGTTAGGTTTTTTTTAATCTTCTATTTGGTTCATGAGGGTTTTGCCAAACATGGCATATCACCGAAGTTAGGTTACTATCGTCATTATAAGAAACAATTAGGTAGTTAGGTACTTAGTTTCAGAATATTAATACATTAAACGGTTACCTACATAGTTTCAACATTTTAATACATTTGTCTCGGATAACCAGCAGATGTTTTGTTTCATTTGATAAACTAGTTGAATGAACTTAATACAGACAGATTTGTCAGACGCATTGTCACGTAAACCAAGGTTATTTTTTGTAGATAACGTCTAAAAACACCTACTCTTTACTAGCATAGACTAACAAAACACAAGGTTAGTCTATGGTACAGCTATTAGATCAACTAGCGATATATGTTTTAACCTTGACACTGTAAAAGACCTCTGGTAAGAACAATGCAAAGAACATTACTGCCTGAGATTTTTAATATACAGCATCAGGTAGCGGAGCATGGAGCGTAGCATCTTAGGAGTCAAGCTGTCAGACCGCGTGCGGAACAGCATACTACGCTCCAAAACACGCATCGTTGACGTTGGTCAGACAGCCGGAAGCCTGAAGTGGAACTGGGCTGGACACGTCTGCCGTATGTCCAGCGACTTGTGGGCAAAGACCACCACAGAGTGGAGCCCACCCAACGCTAAGAGGCGACGTGGAAGGCCCAGGATGAGATGGCGCGACGAGCTCGAGGTATATCTTCCATCATGGCCTGTTGCAGCGTTGGATCGCGAGGAGTGGAAGGAGAAAAGGGAGGCCTTTGCCCAGCAGTGGGACAGTAATGGCTTAAAATAAATAAATAAATCAGGTATACCCATATAACCCATATAAAGTATATATACAGACTTTTTCATAAAAAAGAACTGAATATTTCAGTTTTTTTTGTGAGTTATTCATACAGAATAAAAGTAAGTAAATAACCTTGTACTTTTGGACTTTGATTCTTCTGAGGACGACGTGACCGTGAACAATGACAATAGCTGAATATTTACTGCATTCTACATTATTAATGTAACGTAAATATTTATAACTCTGTTCTATATGATTTTGTAACATTTTATAACATACAGATAAAGACGCAAGCCATCAACCAATATACATAGATAAAACAAGAAGTCGGTAGATTAAAAACATAAGACTAAAATTTACCAGCCAATATAATCTTTGATTAATAATTTTAATAAAAAATATACTTTATAGATATTTTGGATCATATTATTATTTACAACATAGGAATATGTCTACTATAATATTTTCTTAACATTCCTAATGTCCAGCCTGAAAACCAGTGTCACTATCGTCCTCGGTCGATAATGACAACAAGCTGAGATTGGACCTTATTAGAAAGAAAGAAAGAAAATACATTTATATATAAATAAATATATTAGCCGCGCACATAGTGAATTCTTATACTTGGGACTCTACTGCCACGCTACATTATGTAAAGTTTAAATCCCTACTACTCAAGTTGTTTTGTATTTTTATGTGTTTTCCTTTTTTTTGTAACTGTTTCTTATTGTGTGGGGCTATAAATAAGTTCTTTTTTTTTATTCCTATATTATAATATATCTTATATTTGAAAAAAAAAAAGGACTCTGATAGGTAGGTACTCAATATTTTATTGCTGTTGTATAACTACATACAAGGAATCTTATAAATAACACGTAGTTAAAATAAATATGCCCTGCTAGGGCACGGCAATTTAGGTTTTTTTTTTGGCTAGATAATTTACAATTTAAATTTTGTTATCCGTAGGCAAGGAAAGGGACAAAATGTTAGTCCACATTAGTATACCGGTTGTGGTCAGTGATTATATTTCAAGGAAATGCCTTCGTAAGTTGATACTATGAAATGAGATCAAAATCCTTACGACACGCGTGTCTCCAATCAATATTTAGGATGCCATTCCTTCTTAGGCAAGATTCACAAGAAGTTAGGTAGATCATCAAATTTCAAAGCGAGAGTTAAATAATAAATAATGCTCGACAATTCGATAATCGTTTTGGCGTCATCTAGCCCCAAGCTATACATAGACACTGCTTGTGTTATGGGCACACGAGATGTTTGTTAAACTTAATAGTACAATACATTAGTTAGATGAATATTTTTATACATAGAAAATACCCCGAACACATATTTGCAGATTAAACCCACAACCTCCTGCGTCGATGACAGACCTTGCGGCATAGAAGTCGTCATAGAGAGTACCTAAGTACTTTTAAACTTGGTCGTTTCGTGCTTTCGTGCAAAAACAGTATAAAGACCGTCCAATTAACTGTTAAACCAAGATTACGAAAAGTAAAACAATAGATAAGCACATTTTTTTAATTTAAAACTATAAATATTAATTTAACATTAGTAGGAGCTTGTGCTTATATATAGGTGCGAAGGTTTCTTATAATAAACGATACAGAAAAACACAGGCGATCGACGAGCCGATGATAATACAGAAGCGGTTATTCAATATTGTTCCGATACAGTGCACAGTCTCATTAGCACATTCGCGGTAATCCTATGCTTTAAAAGACTACGTTGTAGACACCTCGAACGAGTCATAATCTAGTTAGATGCCTGAAAAAAAACACAGTGAGGTGCTATGATTGTTGTAACTTGTAGTGTATTGTATTGTTCTTAATCAAAAACGTACCTATACTATTGTTATTTAAAAAGACACTTAAAACAAGAGGTTTATCTAGTAACTGCGTTACAGCGTGTTGCCACATATTTGGCATCAATATACATATATATCTATATATATATATCTTAAACGAACTATGTCTAAGTAGGTATAGGTACCTAACATTGTTAGTAATTGGAAAACACTGTGAGCTGCTTGCAATGATTGTTGTAACTGAACAAAAATGCTAAAAATACTATTTAGCATTTTTAACTCACATTGGTTTGCTTATGTTTGCTTACCTTTGTTGTGCTATAAATTTTATATCATTATCTGACCAATGTCATGTCATGTCATAGATTTGTCACACATACCTATAAAAAATAACATTATATTGGTCTTAAAGTACGTATATTCATAAATAATAATGCGTATTTTATAGATGCCATACAATTTGAAATAGTACCTATATAATGCCAATTAACTGTACTAAAACCAAGGAATACATACGTAATCAATTTGTGTAATTATCATCAGACATCTTTACCACCACGTTAATTAATGAATCTCATTGGAAAATTTGCAAAACAGAACAATGTTAACGAACGGGTAACAACGTAGCAAATCAAACTATTATCTAATGTTTTTCATTGCATTCAGTAACAATCAATGACACTGTGGTTTAAAATAATAATAGCGTTTGGTTGGACTCTAGAATACCCCACGCAAATGTAACAAAATCTCAACAGGATAAATCAAAATGCGGGTAGTTATGCGGGAAGTACAAAGAGTCAAAGACCCACCGCAGATCCTATCAATTAGGTAGATCGCATGTGAATATCCCGGCATGGAGAACCGGCCCCAGTGGTCCAATTGTCGTAAACTGGTCGACAATCAGCCTCAATTGCCATCAATATAGCCCGAGACAACTTTAGACGTTTTCTATCACGACATAACGTGGCCTGATCAATTTTCTTTTTGTGTGTGACGCATGAATAGTGATTTGGTCGTCAACTCTTTGTTGGCGGGTGATTTTGTCAATGATACCTACTAATAATAGACTTTGTTACTATGTAGAAAGAATTTCAAGGGTTTCATTACAATTAGTTTTCTTTAATGTTTCGTGGCTTTGTAACTTACTATTGCTGAACTTACCTACTAAGTAACTTAGGTAACCCTTTTTGGCCTTTTTATCGCTTTACGAAACTAGACTATGAGCTCGTAGCTCCAACAATAGAAGCTTTTTTTATCGCTTTATCATATTTTTAAATCTAGGGAGCGACTAGGTTATCGCCATCTTGCTAGACGATATTAGATAATTTGCGAGATATGCGAGTAATCTTCTTAGGGACCTACTAGGAAGTACCAACCTACATATTAAGATAAAGACATATTAAGAGTTGGTGTAGATCTAGCAATGTTTACGGTAATTTTGCGCCTTATGTAGATAAGGTGGGGCCTCATCATATCCCAGATAAGTCTTCGAAAGAAGTCTGAACTAGTATTTTACAATTGAACTAACTGTTGCAAAAAATCTAGAGGTAGCTCAACTGAACCATAATATCTATCATTATCAGTCGGAAGCTACTCCATAAAGTTGGTATCATCAGCTACTCGAGACCAGACTCACCAGCTCTCGGGTCATACGTCGCCAGACAAGATAGTTTGTCATTTGTCCCGAGATTCATCCCAGCTCCCCACATTCTTTGAATATCAGTAATTGACGACAATTGAGTCATTGGTTCCTGCAGGATGTTGTGGGCATTGTGCCCACGCCTGGACACAATCTGCATCAATATAGCCATTATGCTGACGTTGTTGGCTTAAGATTGATTTATTACGGTAGTTTATGATGATTTGTTGCGGCTTGGTAACAGATAAATCGGGTTTTCCTTGTATTTTGACAAAATTGAAGCCTCTGCAAGTATTTTCTAATAAAGTTTCTAGTTTTTAAAATAAATATATGAATCAGCAGGCTTGAATTTACCTACTTTCATTTACTTGTTAATTGACAAAACATCATACATGAATGACTTAAGTAATCAGGAGGTCTAAAAATTTAAATAATGTCCCATATTAATGTTATTCCTAGTGTTTCAAAGCTAGTTTCTAGTTGGCACGCTCGCAGCGACAAACGTGAATGGACATTGAACTTCTAAAATTAAACCAACAAGATTCATTGATGCATTCAAAATACTAAAATTATGTCATGTTGTAGAATTTGCTGTACTTCAACTAATATGATACATTAATAAATCACATTATAGAAAATACTTGGCAGACTTACCGACCTACCTTTTTAAATGTTTTATATGATATCTACCTATCTATTTTATTATCTAGGTATAATTGCACCTTTAACAGATACTTTAACCTTTAACGGCTCTAGACAGACGGACCGCATTTCTACTGCAATCCAACCGCAAATTTGCAGTTTATTTGCAGTCGGCGTGCAGTTGATACGACTGCAATAGAACTGCAATCGGACTGCACAGTTTGTTTGCAGTTCATTTGCAGTCGGCGTAAGATCACACAAAAATATATTTATGATAGGTATGTATGTACAGTACCTACCTACTTATCTTTTATTTCGTCAAGGCAAAGTCTAGATCAGGTAGATTAGGATTGGATGAAGCTAAAAAGCCATTTTTATATGCTTGGATAATCTTATGTTACAAGTAAGAAGGTAGGTATGTATACTAACTTATCTTGTCATCGATGCGTTAACACTCATACCGAAAGATAACTATTTTAGATAGGTAACTGATTGGTTAGTAAACTTCCACGATAAAAGTGTCAGGTTCACAACAGTTGAAAGTTATCTGATGTCATTTTACTGTCAAAATGGCGCGACACATTAGTCAGTCACAGCGAGCCATAAAAATAAGAAGTTGAAGTTGGTAGTCATACCCACACAAATTTATAGAGACATGTTATTTTATGATAACATGTTATTTTATGGTATTTTCAAGATAGTAAAATAATCCTCAACATCATACATGCTAATGGAAATACAAATAGGTTTCAACAAAGCCTAAAACACTTTTTATTGAATTTAAATTCAATTAATATTTAATTACCCAAATCTATATTACCTATGTTATAAAAGAAAGCCATGTTAGCTACACTATTTATAGCTCAAGAACGGCTGAACCGATTTGGCTGAAAATTGGTGGGGAGGTAGCTTAGAACCAGGAGACGGACATAGGTTATTATTATTTGAACCATTTGATACATAGATAGATTTCCATGGGCGCGAAGCCGCGGGGCGTAGCTAGTATCAAATAAAAAGTAAACAGACTCTGCAAATGTAGCAGAAAGGCAGGATGAAATCCCTCACATTTCTTAACTTGCAAAAATTACCAGCGAATGCATGTCATTGACCTTCACGTCATGCCATGTCACACCACCAATGGAGCCTGGTCGCGCCCACATAAATGGACCAATGAGAGGGCAGGATTTTATTGATTTATCTCGGTCTCATAACCACGTGACTTTCGAGACACGCTGATATGGAATGCAACAGGCTTGGCAAATGAAATACGACGTAGGTAGATAGATATTTTTTTATTGCACACTTAAAAATAAAACACACAAGATAAAAAAAAATACAAAAACCTGATAATTCTTACTAATTTCAGCGGGACTTTTTTTGTGAAAAGCACTATACCCACCTTGCGTCAATTTGGTAGAATGCTTTTTTTTTAAAACATTAGTGGGACTATAAATGTTTTTCAGCGATAAATTTATTGACTAAATTCATTCGGTCGCACTGCCTACAGCGCTGCGTCTACCTACGGGATTTCTTTAAAGCCATATTTGCCAAGCCAACGGCATTATATGGCGTCATAGAGAATGGCGGCAGCATAAGAAAACATGGCTTAAAATTTGCGCTACAATTAGTGTGAACGGGTCTTCACCCGCGTTCGAATATACCTACCCCAATACACTTAGTATAAATAGGTACCTACTTAATTACATACAAATCAATTATATTATTGTGAACGAAATAAGGTTATGAATTATAGACATCAGGAGGAGACCGCGCGGTGCGCTATTAACTTTAGATAGGTACTGGCTTAGAAAGGTACCTTACCTTACTAATAACTATATAAAAGATAACGTACCTATCCAGTTCTCCAGGGATGAACTAGCTCGTATGGAATGCAGTGGGAGTAAGCAGGATGGAAGGGATTTATTCTTCCTGTCTTCGTCTATGAATTGAATGACCAATCGACTTCCCATCTTGTTATTAGGTAGATAAAGTTTAATTATAAAGGTACATCACCTCCATAATAATACATCACTAGGTATATATCTCTCTCTCTATCAGATGAGTGAGCTAAGAATATTTGTAACACATAACACCAATTTTGTTTGATAAAAGTCATCGATAATAATTAATATATATATTATGCTACTTTACAATAATATAGCGATACATCAGAATAACACATAGGCTACAATTCATAAAGATTATAGTATTATCCTTAAAATACCTATCACTACGCGGGTGAAACCACGGGACGCAGCTAGTACTTACATACCTACATATAAATAGATAGACATTTATCAAAGGAAGGGTTGCCTTACGTTTCATCGTATCATA
Organism: Eupithecia abbreviata; assembly: GCA_943735965.1. Taxonomy (NCBI): domain Eukaryota; kingdom Metazoa; phylum Arthropoda; class Insecta; order Lepidoptera; family Geometridae; genus Eupithecia; species Eupithecia abbreviata. The sequence goes on from OX030995.1 coordinate 3,398,446, forward strand.
AAACTACTACGTGTACTCGATAAAGCTTATTAGAAAATGTACTTCCTACTAGTATAATAATTTTATTGAGAAATCCGGATAGTCGGCGCTCTTTGCCGAATAGCCACCGACTATTCAGTGGCAAACTACGAAAGTGGCCGGATAGGATAGATCTACTTTATCAACTAGTCAGAACATCTTTAAAATAAACGAACTCGGAATGGTGGGCGTGGGAGGCCTTAGCCTAAATTTAGAATGAAGAAAAATGGAAGAAAACGTAAGAATCAGTGTCATACATAACTTATTTAGTAAGCATAGGCGGCGGAGGTAAACAGGCACCTATTTACATGTTTTTTTTACCTAAGTATTATTTTTTTGCTTGGCGTTAGGTAGGAAATCTATTGCTATTTATTATTATAGGTATTACTTACAAAAGACAAAACAAAAACCGGATTTTACATTGTACTGAAATTCCTGTAGGTATAGGTACCATTATCTTCTATTCCTTTTTTCCTTAAGCAATTTTCCTTCCCTATAGTACCTATAGGAATAGCGAATGTTTCCAAGGAATTTTATTAGCCGTCCGTGCACATTCCTTATTTGGCTCAATGGGTCCCGGTGCTCATGGTTATTGATTTGGCTTAACGGGATTGTAAACTGTGGCTGGCTTTTATGAGTCAATCAATCTACTGGCTTCTGTGAATAAGTCCTTACATAGGTATTTTTCAGCCTTTTACATGTTAAGAATTTAGGGAGTCGTTTTCTCAAAATACAAAGGGCATCACGTGATCTTCTAAGATCTCTTATGTAACGTACAGCAGTTAGTGAACCTCTCCTGATGAATACCAGCTCCGTGCGCGCTGTCAAAGAAATCCCACCCCAAAACATTACAGAGCCTCCACCTTAACTGACTGTTTCGGTCATGCAGCATTGGGCATAACGGTCACCTGGCCGTCTCATGACGTTACGGCGCCCGTCTGAACCGTATAACGTCATTCGGCATTCATCACTAAAAAGAATTGACGCCCATTGGTCCATAGTCCAGTTCAGGTGATTTCACGCAAATTGTAGTCTTGCTTATCGATGAGCTGCGGTCAGTTGTGGTCCTGTTGCTGGCTTGTGAGGTCTTAAATCTTGTTCACGGAATCTTCTTCTCACTGTACTGTCACTTATAGCCACACCCCGCACTTCTTGTAAGCGTCGCTGAAGATCAACCCCAGAAAGGTGCCGATTTCTTAAAGCTGAGGTCACAATAAAGCGGTCATCTCGTTCAGATGTGACCCTTTGTCTTCCAGATCCTGATCTTCTTCGATAGTCTCCAGTCTCCAGAAACCTCTGGTAAATTCTCGTAACCGCAGATCGAATGAGATTCAATCTTCGCGGCACAACACGTTGACTGAAGCCTTGTTGCAGCAAGGCTACAACTTGGGCTGCCTCTGCCTCAGTAGTGTCCATAATTTCAGATGAAATCTTGCAAAACTACAGCCTTAGTGAATAAAGATAGCGTTAATTATCGAGCGCACTGTTTAAATGTTCCGTTTCACAAAGGGAATTGGGTTCAACTGAATCTCGACGTAAACAATGAAATCGACACTAATCAGTGTAAGCGTTAAAAAGTTTGTTAAGTACCCTCAAGTAGGCCGTAATTTATGGTAGACAGATGTCAAATATCATAACAAACCCTTGTAATAAAAAAAACGAAGTTATAAAAAAGAATAGTGAAAAAAGAGGGTGGGCCGATTTTTTTGATGACCAGTGTACATTTCCCGACATCCTATCTTCACACCAGATGTAAATAATACTTCAGTGCACTAGATTAAAAAACAAGCGAACCAATCTGAACAAAATGGCGAGAATATTCCGCCTCAAAGAGTTTGTTTTAGTGAAAGAAATGATTTAATGTCGTCCTAACTTTTTTTGTTCAAATATTCCCTGTACTTAGAAGTTGTAGAAAGCATAAATGAATAAAAACCGCTAAATATTTGCGGCAACGTAAATCAAACCACCTAAGTTTCGTACCTACAAATACAACCTCCAAGAGCAAACCTTTTTTAAAAAGCGTAGCTTGCCTTTAGGTACTCTTTTGTAAATGCCTCTAAATATCAATGTCACTCAGTCACTCACTATGTCATACATGCTGTCAATGTTTCAGAGACTTGGCTGCCGTGATCTTTTTTTGCCTCACAAAAATTACTTTAGTTTCTTTTGTAAAACCAGAAAAGGTGAAAATGGAAGCCCTGGAATTTGCGGGACATTGTTGGGAAGGAAAGAAGTATAAATTAATTGCAACCGAAAACTTCGATACTTTTATGAAAGTTATAGGTTAGTTCTTGGTAGCTAGTAGATTCAGACCTACTTCTTGGTTACAGTTATTAGGTACATCATCAGCTTTTCTCGACTATCTTGAGTTATTTGTTTTGGTCCCTCTATTCTTTATATCATATGTACACATTGGTGGACAAATCATAATCAACGCGGATTCTGACTGCTTTCAGTGCTTTCTCGCGGGCAAAAGTTTTAGACGAAATTCCACCTCGCCCCAGCCACTTGTCCCCCCCCCCCCCCCCCATTGGTCGCCCATTGGTCCATAGTCCAGTTCAGGTGATTTCACGCAAATTGTAGTCTTGCTTATCGATGAGCTGCGGTCAGTTGTGGTCCTGTTGCTGGCTTGTGAGGTCTTAAATCTTATTCACGGAATCTTCTTCTCACTGTACTGTCACTTATAGCCACACCCCGCACTTCTTGTAAGCGTCGCTGAAGATCAACCCCAGAAAGGTGCCGATTTCTTAAAGCTGAGGTCACAATAAAGCGGTCATCTCGTTCAGATGTGACCCTTTGTCTTCCAGATCCTGATCTTCTTCGATAGTCTCCAGTCTCCAGAAACCTCTGGTAAATTCTCGTAACCGCAGATCGAATGAGATTCAATCTTCGCGGCACAACACGTTGACTGAAGCCTTGTTGCAGCAAGGCTACAACTTGGGCTGCCTCTGCCTCAGTAGTGTCCATAATTTCAGATGAAATCTTGCAAAACTACAGCCTTAGTGAATAAAGATAGCGTTAATTATCGAGCGCACTGTTTAAATGTTCCGTTTCACAAAGGGAATTGGGTTCAACTGAATCTCGACGTAAACAATGAAATCGACACTAATCAGTGTAAGCGTTAAAAAGTTTGTTAAGTACCCTCAAGTAGGCCGTAATTTATGGTAGACAGATGTCAAATATCATAACAAACCCTTGTAATAAAAAAAACGAAGTTATAAAAAAGAATAGTGAAAAAAGAGGTTGGGCCGATTTTTTTGATGACCAGTGTACATTTCCCGACATCCTATCTTCACACCAGATGTAAATAATACTTCAGTGCACTAGATTAAAAAACAAGCGAACCAATCTGAACAAAATGGCGAGAATATTCCGCCTCAAAGAGTTTGTTTTAGTGAAAGAAATGATTTAATGTCGTCCTAACTTTTTTTGTTCAAATATTCCCTGTACTTAGAAGTTGTAGAAAGCATAAATGAATAAAAACCGCTAAATATTTGCGGCAACGTAAATCAAACCACCTAAGTTTCGTACCTACAAATACAACCTCCAAGAGCAAACCTTTTTTAAAAAGCGTAGCTTGCCTTTAGGTACTCTTTTGTAAATGCCTCTAAATATCAATGTCACTCAGTCACTCACTATGTCATACATGCTGTCAATGTTTCAGAGACTTGGCTGCCGTGATCTTTTTTTGCCTCACAAAAATTACTTTAGTTTCTTTTGTAAAACCAGAAAAGGTGAAAATGGAAGCCCTGGAATTTGCGGGACATTGTTGGGAAGGAAAGAAGTATAAATTAATTGCAACCGAAAACTTCGATACTTTTATGAAAGTTATAGGTTAGTTCTTGGTAGCTAGTAGATTCAGACCTACTTCTTGGTTACAGTTATTAGGTACATCATCAGCTTTTCTCGACTATCTTGAGTTATTTGTTTTGGTCCCTCTATTCTTTATATCATATGTACACATTGGTGGACAAATCATAATCAACGCGGATTCTGACTGCTTTCAGTGCTTTCTCGCGGGAAAAAGTTTTAGACGAAATTCCACCTCGCCCCAGCCACTTCCCCCCCCCCCCCCCCCCTCTTCCCCCGTCTGGCACGTAGACCGAGAATCTAGGCTTACCTAGGGTACTCTGTTTTCGGTCTTAAGACTCCCGAAAACTGCTCTCACCATCCCACCTACTAAGCAGGTAGGCAGCCTTTATATAACAAACCTTCTTTTCAAGTATCATATGACGCTAGGCAATATGCAACCTCATTTTCACAAACCTCGTTCTTTTCGGGCGTCGTCGTCGGCATCAACCAACCTTCCTTTCTCAAATCTCGTTCCACGCAATGGCCATAATATTACGCGCAAGCTTAAGCAACCTTATAAAACAAAATTCGTTGTTCCAGGTGTCGGCCTCATCACCCGCAAGGCAGCCAACGCAGTGACCCCCACTGTAGAGCTAAAGAAGGACGGAGACAGCTACAACCTCGTCACGTCTTCAACCTTCAAGACTACGGAGATGAAGTTCACGCCAGGAGTGGAGTTTGATGAAGACCGTGCGGATGGCACCAAGGTATGTTGCGTACGAGATATTTTGTTGGTAGGCTAGCAATACGTATTCTTTAATTTAGCAATTTGCTAAAACCTGTGGCCTTCATTATTCTTCATAATCTATAAACACACCTTGCCTGCTCCACGACACTCTTAAAAATAAGGTTCTTTGATTTGCATTAACAGACGACAAACCAACCACTATGTATGTCAGGGCTGTCTCAAAAGAATGAATGGGCTCCAAAGTAATATAATTATTCCACCCCATGCTAACATTCATTCCACCAAAGCGTAGAGACGAAAATACTGTGTAGAATCAATACCAATAAAATCTCAAATAGGTAAATTTAAGTCGTAAAGGCCTACTCTCTGTGACCCTATTTTGACACCATGTTAACTAACGACTATTCTCACACAAGTTTTGTGATTGTAGTAATAAAGTTCCCGATCATCATCAAACTATGTTAGTCCACTGCTGAGCATAGGCCTCCCGCAATGAGCGCCATAGCGCCCTGTCTTCAGCAACTTGAATAAATAAGAAGAATGAAGTTCCCGATTTCAAATTAAATTTGTTGCTGCAATTATCCTGCTTGATAGGTTCTGGTGGAAACAAATCACATGTTTACCTTAAGGGTGCGGCGACCCTCGCTTGCAAAAATCGCTCCGAATATAGCTGTCCCTGTTTAGCCCTTGCGCCACAAGCGGGCGCGATAGCAATATTAGCCGTTCAAAATTTGGTTTGTTCCGTAATACCAAAAATTATGACTGAAAACTTTTTGTATTCTTCACAAAGTATTGTTATTCTGTAACTAGACAATATAAGCTATGTTCCTTAATAAATAAAACGTAAGATATTGATGTTTTTAATACGAAACAACTAGCAAGAAAACATGTCCATTTTCGCATAAAAATTTGCAAAATGAGATTGGCTTTCATTTCATTTTAGGTAAGTATTTTGAAAAAAAAACTATTTGGGAACCTAGATAAATACTATTTTAATAAAAATAATTCAATATTATAGTGGAAATATGCTTGAATTAGAAATAATTTTGGTATTACGTTTGTATGAAGAATTCGTCCCTCCGGAGGCCCCTTAAATAAGATTTAGTTTCGCTCAATCACTTTTTCAGTGTGAAATCATCCTAAGTAAGAGAGCTGATGTTCAAAGTATGAATAACTCTTTCTATTCCAGGTCAAGAGCACATGCACATTCGAAGGCAGCATCCTGAAGCAGATCCAGAAGGCGGCTGACGGCGTGGAGGTCTCCTACATCAGGGAGTTCGGAGCTGATGAGATGAAGGCTGTAAGTATATCTAACATTATACGTACAATTATATTTGACGACCGATGTGGCGCGGTGGGCGAAGGTCCGCCTGCGACGCAGGAGGTTGCGGGTTCGAATCCCGCCTCGGAACAATTGTGTGTACGATCTGCAGATATTTGTTCCGGGTGTTCTGGTTGTTTTCTATGTATAATAAAAAATATCTATCTATGTAATGTATTGTATTATGTATATCAGTTATCTAGTACCCATAACACAAGCTCTGCTTACCATGGGGCTAGATAATGCTGTGTGAATTGTCCAGCATTATTATTATTATATTATTATTAAACATAAAATATCGCGCTCGTCTAATCTCCGTCGAAACTGACCGATTTTGACGACAAAAATTCGTCTAGAAGACCATCATTATTGAATACAATACATAGGAAGGTGTAAATACTTAGCTTTTCTAACCAAACTAGACTGGGGAGACAAAAAAGGACCACCAGATTATGTAATGTGATTAGTTTATTTGACCTCACAGTTAAAATCCAAACCTTCATTACCTTCAAATACCGAACAACAATTTAATACTTAGCTTTTACGAAACCAGAATAGGAGACAGAGAAAACCTCCAGATTCATAATCCAGTTTTGGACCAGATTATGTAATATAAATAAATAAATAAATAAAATAAATAATGCTGGACAATTCACACAGCATTACCTAGCCCCAAGCTAAGCAGAGCTTGTGTTATGGGTACTAGATGACAGATATACATAATACAATACACTACATAGATAGATATTTTTTATTATACAAAGAAAACGACCAGAACACCCGGAACAAATATCTGCAGATCGTACACACAATTGTTCCGAGGCGGGAATCGAACCCGCAACCTCCTGCGTCGCAGGCGGACCTTCGCCCACCGCGCCACATCGGTCGTCAATATGATTTATTCATTTGCCCTCTAATGGAAATCCAAACCTTCAATACCAAACAACAATTTCGTAGCTACGGGGCGCGTAGCATTGCTACGAGAACATTGTAGCGCGTTGATGTCTTTTGAACGTAAAATTGATTTTCTTTAATTCTTCCACACTCACAACCTAACTACATAGTATAAAACAAAGTCGTTTCCCGCTGTCTGTCTGTCCCTATGTATGCTTAGATCTTTAAAACTAAGCAACGGATTTTGATGCGGTTTTTATAAATAGATAGTGATTCATGATTGACACAGATTTCCATGCGCAATACATAAAAATACCTATACTAAATAGTAAAGTAAAAGTAAAGTAAAAGTAAAAAATCATGTATTTCTTTAGGCTTACAAAATAAGCAGTTAGACAAGTCATATTTTATATATAAATTATTATCAAATAAAATTATTTTACTGCTCACTTCAATTTTTTGTCCACTAGTGGAAGAAGTGAAAAGAAACCACAGTACATGTACATAGGCGCGCTTAACCCTGACAAAGAGTTTTCTTCCAGAAACCTTAATAAGAGACCGACGACTAACGACCGGAGGGATCGAGGGATTTCTTTTATTTCCTTTCCGTATTTTATTAATTTTTATTCCTGTTATTTTCCAGGTAATGACCGCCAAAGACGTAACCTGCACCAGGGTCTACAAGGTCCAATAAGCATCTAAGACTGCAGGGCTGAGCCCGCGACGTACTCCTATTCCTACATTTAGCACAACTAAATTATGTTTATTACTTTTATTTAGGTCTCGTAGTACTTTGGTTCGTATCTATCTCTCTTAAAGTTTATTTTTCTACGCTGAAGTGTATTTTGCCAAAGTAAGCTAACAAACCTTTGTTGTATAAGTTTTTCACGCATAAAATAAATCTTTTTGTATCAAATTGTGTTTTTTCTTACGTATGGCTTTTCCTGACAAAAGTTACGCTCACGGGAATCTATCCGAAACACGCATGAAGTCAAATTTAATTACTTTATTACATGGAAACATAGCATGTAATGTACCTAGTCACTAAAGCCTAGTTCGGACTAGGCTACTACTTTAGTAGAGTAGTGAGTATTTTAGTAGCTAATGTTTCCAGTTATGTTCTACATAATTGGAAACTAATTTTAAAGTTGTATCTTCGCTCCAGCGAAACAAAATTTTCGCGGCAACTAATGAGCGTGACTAAATCGACAGGTTCGGACTTTTTTAGCCGGTGAACCAGTAAACACGGACGCGTGGTGGGAGGTGCTACTCGCCCGATAAAAATAGAGTAAAATGAATCGACTCGACTAAATCGTTCACCAAACTACTTGACTAAATTGTTGTAGTTCGCACAGTTTTAGCCACTAAATTACTCGCTACTCTACTAAATTACTAGCCTAGTCCGAACTAGTCTTTAGGGATATTTTTGAAAGCTAGCAACACAGCTTGTTGCTAGCATTGTGAACAGTTAGGTACCCTATACTCAAAGTCAATTGCATATATTTCTTTAGGCTTACAAAATATGCACTTAGACAAGTCAACAATGCTCTATATCAAGGCCGCCCAATAGATTTTCTAGGTGGGCAATTTTTTTTGTTTGTGGTCACGCCGCCGCCGGGCTGGATGCCGGCCGACCGAATTGCTGACTGGCTTTGGGCGGCCTTGCTCCATATACTCCTATTCAAAAACCTGTATATTTTTATGTATAGAAACAACGGGTTACAAAACCTTAGGAATATTGGTTGAAAATATTTAACGACATTGGTATCATCGAAGCAAAGCATATAATCTCGATCTATAAATTTTTGGTTTTGAAAGCTTTCATTCCTCTTATAGTAATTGATTGCTCTTTCGTTTTCGTTATTCAAATTTAAACATTTTTCACTGTACACGCACCTGACGCACCGCACATGCTTTGTTTTAGGTAGTTTGTGTTTTAGTTATTCGTCATAACCTTGCTGATATTTTGTTTTCTATTGCTATTGCTAACAGTAAAAATAATTATTGACATAAAATATCTTGGATTCTAAATCGGAGTACCTACAGTTACTTCTCTAAAAATCTAATAAATTAGTACAACTATACAACCTACAACCATAGCTCGCTGAGCGACTTTGAACTGGTGGACCAGCCCTATCGTGAGTGTCCACGTCTCAGCTCGTCGCTATGGAAAGAGCTATGCTCGGAGTTTCTCTGAAGGTCAGAGATGTGTAATGCATCCGACAGAGAACCAAGGTTATCGACATAGCTTAAAGAATTAGCAAGTTGAAGTGGCAGTGGGCTGGCCATACCTCGCGAAGAACCGACGTCCGCTGGGGCAAACGTGTTCTTGAGTGGATACCACGACTCGGTAAACGTAGTGTAGGACGCCCTCCGACCAGGTGGGATGACGACCTGCGAAAGACTGCATGTAGATGCTGGATGCGGCAAGCTGAAGACAGGGCGCTATGGCGCTCATCGGGGGAGGCCTATGTCCTGCTGTGGACTGCCATAGGCTGATGATGATGATGATAACCGACAACCATAAAATACTAGCTTTTCAAGTAGTAGCCTTTTTTATAGTCAAAAGACCATGTAAAATTATTCCACTGTCTTACTTGTTGTTATTGCAACACCCTCACTGCCATTGAAGTCTTACAGTTATTGCACCTATTCGCCTTAAAGAAGTACCATGTACCATAGTACCATGCTTGTGATTATGGCACATCCTCCTAGGAGGCACACACCTTCAGCAATTGGCTGATGAGTACCCAATACCAAACGTACCCGTATACGAATCTATGCTCCGATTTAGAATCCAAGATATTTTATGTCAACATAGACATTTTTGAATGAACAGAAAATCTTTATATTCTCTTCTCTCTTCTTTAATAAAACACAAACTTCAACAATGCATAATCTCACGTGTGGAGTAAAAAAATGTTTAAATGAATTCGAAAACTAACTTAAAAACGATGAATGATTTTGAAAAACTTTTAAAAACAAAAATGGTTTAGAACTTCTATGCTTAGCTTCGATGATACCAATGTCGTTAAATATTTTCCACCAATATTCCTTGTTTTTTTAATCCCTTTGTGTACAAAAAATATCCAAGTTTTTGAATCGGAGTAGGTATTAGCAGGTATTAGTAATTGAAACATTCGATTCGAGCTCTCCACATTTCTATAGGCCTTCATTAGGCATTCAGCTGTGCATTCAGCCTTTTAGCGACATCTTTAATCTACGCGTTATTACTGTGAACTTAACTTCTGTTAAAAGTACTGCTACTCGATACTGGATGGCGCTTAAAACCTTCACTTCTGTAGTTCGTGCTTGTTCAAACGGATTGGCTTGACGTCTTGACAAGCTTCGTATAAGGGTGAACTGACAGCTCGACAGTTAAAGGTAACAAAATTAGGAGGTCCTACAGGTTGGTTCAAAATACGAGAATGTTTTGGTCTTTTTAACTTATTCGAGTATAAATATTGCGGGCGTTTCTTCAATCAAAATTTCAACCAAAAGGCAAGTCGCGCGGCGGCTTGCTTCTCGTTTCGTTCATTTATGTTGTATGTAAGTTGTGTTTAGTTTAGTTTCGTTCGCCGATTCTTGATGAATGTGCGTACGTTCTCGGCACGCGATTATTAATAATTTCTCGACATCTGTCCATAAAATCATCCGAATTTCGGGAACCTGTGCACAGTGAGACAATCTCTTACTTTTTGGTGTTATTTTTTATCCTGTTATATTATTTTATTGTGTGTTAGTGTAATTTACAATGCGTTAGAACTGTGTGGATATAATGATCGGAATTTGTGTTTTGTTTTGTGTATAGTGGAATCTGGATAGCATACCTACTTATTTGCTTGGAGTAAGCTCAAGTAAGTAAATATTTACACCGATAAATAGGTAGTTATATGTACAGGGAGACACCAGACTGAGTATTTTTGCAGTTTCCCGCTAGGCAATGTCCAAGAATAGTTCGAGGAAGGAAGGTAGATATCAGTTAGATAGGGTTTGCATCCTTGACAAAAAATATAGGTACCTAGATGTCTTTTTCTGCTAGGCTGAACTTACTACCTTTCACAAAAATGATTATCCAGCCTTGTTTATCATCATTCTAAGTCTGGATTATTAACTTCTGGACATAATACCTCGTTTTTGCTTTTACCTGACTTATCTATCCTGTTTTTCACCTGCATAGAGTTACTGAAATCCAACAAAATAATGCCACATCTCAATAAATTACGATCCTATCCTATATATTTCAGAAAGGTTAATACTGTAGCTGGTATGTAGTTCTAAATGGTTAGAAATCAAAATAACTTTTGTAAAGTCATAAACAAAGTTATTCTATCAGTATGTATTTTGAAAAAGAGATTCCTACTGAAGAAACCACAGAATTCAAACCAAGAAGACCATGTAGTTCAAGCTTAAAATTTAATAATATTATAAAAGAGGGTAATTTTGTCCATTACCTTGGCACCTTTATTTTTTTTATTAGCTTTGGGGTGGCTTTCGTATCACTGCGGCCATGATAGGCCTATTGTGATCGCCACTTTTACATCAGTCCCGAAGCCGTGGCGTTCATAGTTCGCCACTAACCCTTGCAGCTGCTAGGAACTGTAGGATTTTCTTCGGGGTGATGTCTTTCAGCTCGTCTGGGCTATGCAAATGCTTGCCCAGATGGATGCTGCGTTTGTGCATCAGTGCTCCACACTCACTTAGCAGATGGAGGGGCGTTTCATCCGCCTCCTCACAAAATCTGCAGGATTGTGTGTCGCTTAGCCCTAGTTTGAACATGTGCTTGTTAAGGCGACAGTGTCCAGTTAGGGCTCTTGTCATGATGCGAAGGTTACCTCTGCTTAGCGCTAGGATTCGGTTGGTATACCGACTATCGAAGGCTTTTATCAGAGATTTTGAATGATCCATGCCCGAGGAGTTTCTCCAAAGCTTGTGCGATTCCTCGAGGCAGGATCCCAGGAGTGTTCTGTGCGCCAAGCTTTTGGGTATGCCACAGAACGGCTCGGGTCCCAGCTGAGTCCCCTTGGCTCCGGAGCGCGCAAGTTCGTCGGCACATTCATTGCCGTTGATTCCTGCGTGCCCCGGAACCCATCTTAAGAGGACTCTGTTATTCGAGCCCAGAACGTTAAGTCGTGACAGACAGTCCTCAACTAGCTTGGACGTGATGACCTTCGAGTCCAACGCTAGGAGTGCCGCCTGGCTGTCAGAGTTGATAACTATAGTTTGGTTGGAGTAGCGCTTTTTCAGATTTATATCCGCGCATTCTAAGATGGCGAATATTTCTGCTTGGAAGATAGAGGCGTGATTTCCCAGGTTTATGCTTATGCCAAACCTGGGTCGCTCTCCGTACACTCCACAGCCTACATCCGGTCCCATTTTGGAGCCGTCTGTGTACCAGATTAGGCATCCATCCTTGCAGAGAGGTTGTCTATTTAGCCAATCTTCTCTGGAAGGAAGTTCCACTGTGTAGTGCTTTTCAAACACATGGCGTGGAAGCATGGCATCAGTTGTCATGCTCAGAATGGGATGTTCCATAGTTGAGTCTTTTAAAGATCTCAGTTTGTGGGAGAGCCAGTTGCCTCCGCCCAGGCAGCTGGCCCTATACATGCTGGTCTTTGCCTCTTTATGTATATACATGTGAAGAGGAGGAAGGCCCAGCAGTGCATTTAATGCCTGACCGGGGGAGGTGGACATGGCTCCCGTGGCCATAAGACAAGCAGTCCTTTGTAGGCTATTTAGTTTGTTGATAGCGGTAGACTGAAAGGCCTTGTCGTACCATGCCATAGAGGCGTATGTGATAATCGGCCTCACGATGGCAGTGTACAGCCAAAGGGCAATCCTGGGGTTTACACCCCAATTGTTGCCCATGAGTCTGCCGCTAGCACCTAGTGCCATCTTTGCTTTATGTAAGACGTTGGCTAGGTGTGTGTTCCACGTCAGTTTTTGGTCGATGGTTACGCCCAAGTACTTTACTTCTGTGGAAAAGGTTATGATTTTACCGTTTAGTTTGGGCTTTGCGAGCTTGTCTAGCCGCCGCTTGTTGGTAAACGGTATAATCACAGTTTTGTCAGCGTTGACCGAGAGTCCACTATTGCTGCACCAGTCGCTGACAGTGTTGAGAGCTCGCTGCATGATGCTAGAGATGGTAGATTGGCAGAACCCTCGTACGACGATCACGAGGTCATCTGCATAACCTTGCGCATCGATATTGAGGTCTGCCAGTCTGCACAGGAGCTGGTCCACGGCTAGGGTCCATAGTACAGGCGATAGGACTCCGCCTTGGGGACAGCCCCTAGCCGTGGTTATCTCAATGTTTGATTGGTGAAGGGATATTTTTGCTCCCCTACGGGTGAGCATGTCCTCGACCCATCTGGTGGTGGTTGGGTCGACATTTTTGCTTGTCAGCCCATTCACCAGCAGTGATGTGGGGGAGTTATCAAAGGCCCCTTCAATGTCAAGGAATGCACAGAGTGCGATTTCCTTGTCCTCCATAGCTTTCTCCACTCTATCGATGAGGCTACTAAGCGCCGTCTCAGTGGATTTGCCCTTGCGATAGGCATGTTGGCTATGGTGGATGGGAGACGCGACAAGCGCCACGTCTCTAATGTGTCTGTCTACCACTTTCTCCATTGTTTTAAGAAGAAAGGAAGAAAGGCATATTGGTCTGAAGGACTTTGGCTGGCTGTAGTCCTTCTTTCCTGCCTTGGGTATAAAGACAACTTTGACATTAGTCCATGGTTCTGGCACAGTTCCCCAGGCGAGGCTCGCTCTGAAGATTTTTACCAGATATGGAGTGAGGACGTCGATTCCCCGCTGTAAGAAAACAGGGAGAATTTCATCCTCACCACATGCTTTATTAATTTTAAGAGAGTTAACGGCCCACCTTACCTGATTCGGTCTTATAATCCGGGCCGCCCTGTTCCAGTCCTCATTCCGAGGCTTATAGGGGTTGGCAGGAGCCGGTTGAAGTGATGTTTTGTGCCGTGAACCAGGGAAGTGGGTCGAAGCCAGCAACTCTAGGGTTTCACTTTCATTTGTTGTGAAAGTGCCATCTCCTTTCTTCAGGAGACCTATTGGATTAGTGTTGGCTTTAGAGAGCAGTTTGTGGAGTCTAGCGCTTTGAGGTAGGATTTTGACTTCCTCGCAGAGCTTCCTCCAGGATGCTCTTTTAGCCTTCCTAATCTCTATGTTGTATTTCGTTAAGGCTTTGTGGTAGGCCTCCCATGAGCGAGTCTTTTTAGCCTTGTTGAAAAGTTTCCTGGTTTTACTCCTTAACTTGCTGAGCGTAGAGTTCCACCATGTGACTGATCGCTTTGTGGTCTTGGATTTTAACGGGCAGCTCTCCTCATAGGCACTGCAGATGCCTTTTGAGAGAGTGACTGCCGCTATCTCAAGACTGTCGCGAGTTTTAATACTTTTAGGGCAATCTTCGAGCATTTGCCTTAGTTTGTCATTGAAGACATCCCAGGCAGTTGCCCTAGGGTCCCTATAAGTTATGATTTGAGAATCAAGGGAGGCCTTTATCTCAAAACTGATGTGTTTGTGGTCGGACATGGAGTTTTCGCTGCTAACATGCCAGTCATTGATGTGCCTGGCAAGATTGTTAGTGGCGAAAGTTATGTCCAAGACCTCTTGTCTAACTCGGGTTACAAAGGTCGGTTCGCGACCTTTGTTAAGGATGGTTAGATTGTTAGTTAGGAGAAAATCGAAAAGTGACTCACCTCTAGAGTTGACGTCCGTGCTCCCCCACGCTGAGTGGTGTGCGTTGGCGTCGCATCCAACGAGAAGTTCAGCGTTGTTTTTGGCGGCGTAGTCGACCACTCTCGCCAGGTCACCCGTTGGGTTGTCTCTCTCTCCGGGAAGGTACGCCGAGCATATGATTGCCCTCGTCCCACTCCATCCTTTGAGGTCGACAAAAGCGGCCACCAGGTCGTCATTACATACCTCTGTAATAGGCAAAAAGTTAACATATTTGTTAAAGATTATACATGCTCTGGGCCTTGTGCCATTGTTGTTTGCTAATATCTTACCGGCAGCGTCTAGTCCCAGAACCTGAGTATTGGCTACCCAAGGCTCCTGGATCAACGCGAGGCTAGCTTGTCCTTCCGACAGACAAACCTCCATTACCGCGGATGCTGCCGCGGCATGGTGAAGGTTTGCCTGGAGGATCCTCGCCGTCCCCGCCTGGGTAGCCATTATAGGTTTCCCCGCTGGTAACGAGGCTTAGACCCAGCTAGCTTCGGGCGCGCTCCGCGTCCTCGACTAGCTCCGGTCAGCCTGTCACCCGCTCCACCTCCTCGGGGACCTCCTTGTCCTCGTCTCAGCGGATTTAGGCTGTTCTGAGGCGTTACATTGGAGGGCCCTGCCACGACAGGTCGCGGCCTTGGTCCTCCTGTGCTTCGCCCAGATGTGCCCGTTTCGCTGGACGTGGACGGCTGCGGTCCACAATCGCCTCGCCGTGATGGAACGGACCTGCTTAGGGGCGGTACATTGGAGCGCCCAGCCGCGACGGGTCGCGGCTTTGGTACTCCTGTGCTTCGCCCAGAGGTGCCCGCTCCACTGGACGTGGACGGTTGTGGGCCTCTCTCCTCGTGCGTCTGCTTTGTCTCAGGGCCGCCTTTGATCTTGAAGGCTATTTTCCTGAAACCCAGGGTAGCCTGAAAGTCGGCGGCTTTAAGGGCTTCCACAGACAGGTCGTCTAGGGCGAAGGTTATGACGAACCCGTTCCCCTCTGACCTGCTGTGTAGCACCTTCCAAAGCTCTGGACGAAGCCCCTCGTTTTGTGCCCTAAGTAGTTGGACGACTTCGTCAACCGACTCCGCCTCAATACTGGGCACAAACGTGACAGCCACTACTGCCTTGGGCAATTCACTCTCTGGAATCACCGAGAGTTTTGCCCCGGCCCATGGCTTGATTCTGGGGACCTCGTTGGTGAGCCAGTCTTGGCTCTCCTGGTTCACGCAGGTAACCAGTATCCACCCAGGTTTGTGTGCGAAACTGGCAAACTTAGGCCCCTTCCCAGCACTATCCGCTGTTTTCATTATCGCCAGGGACAGGGAACGACGGACCAGCCTCATCTGCTCGTCACTCATGGAGGCGGCGGCGCGTATGCCTACACGCTTCGCCTCCGTGACCTGCTTGAAGCTTGGTCGGACGATCGGATCTGTCTCCTGGGACAACTCCAGCCTTGGGGCCTTTTTAGGTTGCTCCCCGGGTGAATTTTCCTCCGATCTCAATCTTTTGGCAGACTTTGGATCTGGAGGAGCGTTAAGCTTCGGAATTTGGCTCCAAGGCTTGGTCGCCAACGGACGAGCTTCTTCGAAGCTTAGATTGGCAGCCATTAGCCTTCGGAGCCGCTTCCGGGCTGCTCCGCTCAATTTACGGGTCCTCTTACCTGGAGACGTTGCCGTGGCAGGGGCCGCAACTTCGGAGCCGCCGACCTCTGTACGGTCATCTGCAAAGCAAGGCGCCGTAACCATAGGCTCCGGAGAGGCCAGTAGGGCCTCCTCCATCCTATTGTTGGTTTCTCCCGAGATGGGAGAAGAGGGTTCTCCAGAAGGAGAGAAGGGTTCTCTGGAAGGAGAAGATCTGTTTTTAGGGTTATTACAGTCCATACAAATCCCACGAGTAGCTAGGGAAATAAAACTACCCGCCAGCAGAGCCCCGCATGCCCACGGCAGGGCTGGAATACTACTCCGATTCGCCCTGGTTTCGGAGAGCCACCGTTCGAAACTGAATACAACCATCAGCCATTCATCTCTCAGCACGGTACGGATAACACCTTAGATTGGTTTGTCGGATTATTGGCCACCGCTAACAATCTCCGGTGAGGGACATTATTAGCGGTGGGAACCAGGGTGCACCGGCCCGCCACCTGCTACCGTTCCCCAGGGACGTATCCCCAAAGGACCGGTAACAGTACGGGCTCACGAGGAGGTTATCCGACCACGACACCCCGAAAACCTTGGCACCTTAACAGCTGAATTAATCTTATTGAGATTGCTAGGAGATAACCAGTATCCTGGGAATTAACATGGGCTATTTTTATTCTGAAACATGGGTGCGAAGCCACAGACAAAAGCTAGTTAATCATAAATTTGCCAATTAAATAATGCATGTCTGAAAAATTATGTTAGTTTGTTAAACCTATACTAAAGAATTAAGTGTAGACTGAGTGCCCATGGCATACATCTTAAAGCCATAGTTGTGTGCGGTGAATGCAATAAGTACAAACCTGCTCTAAAGTTTTAAATCATAGATATTTAACAACCAATGTTGCATGGTGAGGTGTAGGTCCTCCTGAGACGCAGGAGGTTGAGGGTTCGATTCCTGTCTTGGGACAAGTCTTTGTATGATTTGCAAATATTTGTTCTTCATCTAGTACCCATAACACAAGCTCTATTTAGGTCAGGGCTAGATAATGTTGTATGGTACAAAGAAAAAAAATTTACTACATATTTTAATAAAATTACCTTACAGTAATAAAATAACAAATCAATTAATAGCTTAATATGTTTATAATCAAATTAACTTTTAACTTTTAGTCAATTAATAGCAGATAAGACAAAGGTAGATATTATCATTTATTCTACTTAGCCTGGGGCTAGATGTTGGTGTATGGATTGTCCAGCATTATTTATTTTCTACCACTCACATATTTAACTTTACACATAAGATAACCTGCTCTAACTTACTTCTAAGTATGTACCTACATAACATTAATGTTTTTTAAAGTTTGCTAACTTACCATGTGACAGTCAAAAATGCGCTCTATCGATTTGGCAGGCAGCCGGCGGCGGCGGCGGGCGACGGAATCGATAGAGCCACAGATCCTTATTCAGTTACTATCCCAGCTGTTAGCAAGGATAGTAGCTTAAAATTCATTTGTAGACACTAATACTCAATAGTTGAAAAACTTTGTGATGTAATTTTGTGTTCCTAGTATAAACTATGTAATTGTGTACAACAGATAGCCTAAATTAATGTATATGTACTTTGGATTTGTGTCTGATTGTGGCTATCCCTACTAGCACTCAAAGTCTCAGTTAGTATCATAGTCTGTCAGATTTTGAGTCCCATATTGCGTGGTCTAAAACCAGATGATTTGGGCTAAACAAACCCTACAGAAAATCGATATAGCTAAATAAAAGTAAGCTTAAAGTAAGCAATACTTATGTATTCTAAAGTTTTGCAAGTAATCCACCCCGAATACCACCTTCGGAGTTGCGAAAGTCTCCACGCGCCTCACCCCTGTAGGCTTTTGTACCGTTTAAGACGAAGAATCGATAGCACACCCCGACCGACCCGTCGTCAGCTGAGAATCATGCCCCTTGCGATAACTAGCCAAAGGATTTTAACCTTTATATCCTCTAGTCTGGCCGTCTACATTTTGCAAAGGTCATCTGTATGTATAAGAAGTAGAATTCATTGTAATACACAACCCTGGATTGACACGTGTGTGAAGGCCTTCGGTGGTTGTGAACGGAAACTCATAAAATATGGATTGACCGGCCATCGAAGTCACGACCAGCGATAATATATAGGTGATAGGCATACTTGTTAAGTTCGTGAGGAAAAGTTGACGCTATCCAATGCATTCGTAAAAAGCAGAACTTTGTTACTTGAAATTTGTCATTGGATTGCTATTTTTTCCGCCCTGTTATAGATAAATTTTTAAACTTGCTCGTTAAACAGCAAGAAATCATTAGGTTGATGGCAGAAGTTTTTTCTGATCTTAAAGTAAGGCCGCATTTTAAACGGCATTAGCTGATAACTTGATACTGGTTTGTACAACATTCTCGTGAAGGCAAGACTCAAGTATATCGTCATCGTGGCTTGGCTTGCATTGCATCTCAAATCTCGAACGACTAGCTAGATAATTCACCATTTAACGTCGTCTCGATCATGGAATTGCCTGAGAATGCCTGCTTGTGGTTTCGATTATTTCCAATGTCAACGAGTTAACGGGGTATGTGCATTGCACATTCGCGACAGGCTGACGTCATTAGAGATGCGTGCACAATGTGGAATTTGACCTGGTATTTTGAACTTACATGCGCTAGATTCTTTGGGTACGCTACCAGCGATGGTACATACGAGTATCGTTATACGAAAATGTTCATCCGTTTTCAGTTACTCAATTATCTTTCTAAAATATCAGAAATACATCCAGAATTCTCTATATTTTCCATCCAAATTACAAGATTCTTGCACATTCCACACTGGAGTGTTGTGGTGAGGAAATTTAATTCTAGACCAACGCTATAATCGCCTTTTTCATTTCATTTTAATGTTTTTAATATTTAACTTTCATTTCGTGAAATGAAACTGCATGGTTTCGTTCAGGTAGTGGACAGTCCACTACAACCAGACTTCCATACTTGCCCACAGTGCGCATTGCAGTGGTGGTAGCCAATCTGATTTTAAAGTGGGTGAGTGCAATTTGGACTCGGCTAGGTCACGTTCGACATCGTTAGTTAATCCATTAAATTATGTCATGTGGGGTATGAATACGGTTCATATTGCAATTCAAAATGCTATCACACTGACGATGTTTTAGTAATCCTACTACAACAACAGCTCCCTGCTATTTTGGCAGAGATATTTAAACAGGCCACTAATTTAAAACATAACTCATATCACCTGTTTGGAAACATTGCCAGGATGTTCTAATTAGCCTGTTTGGCCTAGTTTCATTAGGTGCATTGGCCTGAGCGGGTATTAAACGCCTATGCAGTGCTTGCAAACCCATTGTCTGTAACTGGATGTAGGGCATCCGCGAAACTGATTCATAACGTCTTACAACATCCACACTATGCCTTACACTTAGTCATAGCCATCATCATCAGCCTATATTAGTCATCTGGGCATAGGCCTCATTAGAGCACCATAGCACCCTGTCTTCAGTTTGCCGCATCCAGCAACTACCTGCAGTCTTACGCAGATCGTCATACCACCTGGCAGGAGGGCGTCCTATACTATGTTTGCCGAGTCGCATTTTCCACTCGGAACACGTTTACCCCAGCGGTTGTCGGTTCTTCGTGAGATCTGACTGGCCCACTGCTACTTCAGCTTGCTAATTTTTTGAGTCTTTCTTGTCTATAATTTTGGTCATAGTAGTAACTGATTGTCCCTGCAAGTCTTCTCTAATAGTATGCGACCTCATTTACCTAATTCTGTTTGACATAATAACCCAAAAATACCTACCAACCGAATCTTTAGTTTTTTGGCACCTTATCTTCTTGTTCATCCCATAAATTTCCCAGTCCTCCATCAGTAGCATAAAATAACTATTTTTCACTACCGCCATGCCTTTTACATAAACCCAAATATCTATTTCGGTATGCGAATCTATTTACATACATAAATATACACCGTTATAGTGAATCATCATTTAATTTGTAGGCGTTAACGACCACATAAGCTTACGGCGTGTAGTATAACAGACATTGACCTTGTCTTCAGTAGTAAATATCTTCCATTCCATAGTAAGATTCACATAGGTTGTCTTCTGTCGCTTCCTTTAATAAGTGCTCTTGTTCTAAGTGTGGTTGGCTGTGAGAAATACCTAGCACTTAAAAATAAGGAATAAATAATATTTGATGTTGACTTACTATGTTTTTATTTACAAAGATATACTTATTAATTATTATGTCTCTCATTTACCAAGATCTCGGGCCATAAAGTGACCCGGTCCTTTGGAAGGCTTGCGTGGGGCCGAAGCCAACAGCACAGAGGCCCTTTGAGAAGTTAATCTAAAGGCGATGATGGCTACACATAGCGGGTATCATCCTCGGGTGCACAATATGATACACCCAAAGATGGTATCCGCCAGTGTACAGACTATTGCAAAGAAAAATGAAAGAAATAAAATCAGGCTATTGTGATGGATGGATGGACTGGGTAATCGGGCTATAGGGGAGATTGCGGACGTCTGCCATAAACAAGTCAATCATAATGTTATTACTTAATATTATTTTTAGGTAAAATAGGTACATTTTTACCTAAAAATACAGTACAATAAGGTGTTCATTCATTCATTTTTGATTGCATAGATTGTAAGTTTCTTTCAATGGATAATCTTAATCTTAATTTCTCAATCTTAATTTTTTTTAAAATAACAATTGAGCTAACTGCAGACTGTTGCAAACAATCTAGAGAGGCAGCTCAACTGATCCATATCAATACTACTCTGCCTGTTTGAATAAGATCGGTACCTTCCACCAAAATGTTGGCCTGCAATTCAAACCTTTGCTAGCATACAAAACTGACACTGTCCTTTGATATGCGTCAGCTTCTGATTTGTATTTGTTTGATGAACGAAACGGACACATTCAACCAAAACTTCTTCATTACCATAAACTACTGCGCTCAAATTCATACATGTTCGCACGCACCTGTTATGCAAATAACTCGTTCTGGTTCCCAGCTAAAAATGTTGATGTTTGTGATTTTACCGTTTCTCGCTTCACTAAAATAGGCTTTAAACATTTGAAACTTGTTCTCACTGGGTTATTGTTTTTACTTAACTTGACTTTTCACTCCTTATTTTCTGTGTCAGTATTTTAAGTGGCTTATCTATTGTTGCTTCGGTTACATTTATCTTTTTGCATTATTTGTTTTCTGGGCCTTCGTGGTTTGGACCGGTTGTAAAGAACACCTCTAGTGCGATTCCCATCTCAACCTCGGGAACGGGGCTTGCGTGTCGGGGACTAATATTACCTTTGTGGGAAAGTTATTGCTGTATTAAATATCAGGGACGATCATTGAACGTTTCAATTATTACCATTATATTGTCTTCTATGTTATTGTTCGTCTCTATTTCTATTTATGTTTATAATAATGACTTTATTGGTCAGTGGATATAAGAGAGTTATTTTCGTAGAAAGCATGTTTATTTTATTTGTCTTACAAGAATTAGATCAGATAGTATGTCATCTGATGTAATTAAAATCACTCGGTAAAATATGTCTATTGATTGATTACAATTATTATGCTCTAAGCAAATGATTGAGTAGTCTAAGTATGCTCCTGCCTGACATCATCAGCAATTTCTCAGTCTTGTACAGCGTTTCGAACATCCTTCCAACTCTTAACATTTTCTAGAAGTTTGACTATATTAGCTGCCCATGTTGAATCACCGTGTCTCTACTTCCATCCATCTTGAATACAAACAGCCCAATAAAGTCCCTAACTGGCATAAACCTCCCAAACATCCTCCCAACTTCCTCTCTTCCGTTCCACAGATTACAACATAGTTACGATCGGGGTGCATTGACCCAGTCTCACAGAATTAAGTAGCAATGCTATCGTACGGATGTAGTTGATAGTACGATACCAACAGCTGTGTTTATGCGGATATTGCACTAAAACTATCGCAGAGCAATCTTTTCATTCTACTTAGCATTGTAGGTACCTATACATTTTCCCTTTTGATAAATCAGTTTTGGCCCCCCTTTACTACGGCTGGTTTATAATATTTAATCAACGGATCGTTCGTTTTGCATAGCCTTTGTGATGGGCAGTAAAATGTTAACATAATTTGTACAGGAAATACTGATCGTTTTACGACGACAGTGAAGTGGTTCTAGAGAGTCGATGGCGGCTCAGAACCGCTATTCAACTGTGGACGTATTACGGGTTGATGATGATGGTTGTTTTGTGCATTAAAAGTAAAATGCAACTACACTTGAACTTGTGATAAATTTCTATGCAAGAAAGATCATAAGTTCTACATACTCTCATTAAACTGTTCTCTCTACTCCGTGTAACGTTCCGTATGACGACCACTGTGGCGCGGTAGGCGAAGGTTTGCCTGCGACGCGGGAGATTGCGAGTTCGCCTCTGGACAATTGTTTGTAAGATCTGTGTAATGTATTGTATTATGTATATCATTTATCTAGTACCCATAACACAAGCTCTGCTCACTTGGGATTTGATAATGCTGTGTGAGTTGTCCGGAATTATTTATTGACTTAGGTAAGTATAATCTAGAAGTTCTGTAATGTAAAGCGATGCTTACTCTAGCATCAACAACCCAGTTTACACACAATTAGGTCACAAACAATAGGACCCCATTTCCCATGGTAAGGGTGGTCGCTCCAGGTGGTAGCCCGTATAAATGCACCTATTAACTCCCAGAATGACAGCCAATTTGTAGGGAAGTACAATTGCTGGGCTTCATTTATAGTTTTTGCTCCGTTTGATAAATGACTGACTGTTGACCAGCAATTAGTTTAATCAGCGTTTAATTGTGTTGTTTTGACAAGCAATTATCCGGTCCCCTTTAGACTGAATGGTGTTGTTGTATTGGCACCCTTAATTATGTTTTAAATAAAGACTTTTTTTATATACTTATTATGTTTATGTTTTAATATTGTCAGGATTCAAACAATAATATAAAAATGTAGAAAATTTAAATGAACCTGAAGATTCAGGGCAGTTTGGTAGATCTATTGGCAAATAATGGAAATTGGAAGTATTGGTCAAACAAATCGCAAAATGATTGCCCTTCCCAGTACCCAACGATGCAAACCCAACATCTTGAATTGATTGACGGGTCAGTTAAAATAGTGTTGCACAAACAAGAAACACCGGTCGTCACTTCAGTGGTGCTAAAAGCCAACTCTACCTATTGCTCGCTGTAGGTGAGTGCATTTTTATTAAAAGAGCACAGCCCATTATTTGGCCGGTCATTTTGAAGGTCTGAAGAAACCTGCAGTTAATTATGGTTGACTAATTCTAACCATTTATTGTCATAAACACATTTCTATAGGTTAGTTTCAAGATGTTTCAAATCTAAATACTAAACTCTAGACTTTAAGAGTGTCTCAAATTACTCAATCAACAAGGAATCTGAACCCCGCGCGACCATAATCTTTATAACCATAGTATTTAAAATCTTGCAAGTCCAATGTCAGTAATGATTTCCTTGAATGTCTCAAGAGGTAAATTACCTCTGTCTGCTCTGCAGCGGATGTCCATTGTTTACTATGAAACGGTTTCCCGAAAACGGTATGTGTTGTACCTACAAATGAAAATCTAATTACGGGCTGTTTCTTTCCATAAATTTGTTTATGCTCGTGGCTTAATAGATATTTTCAGAAAACTAACTTAAATTAGGTAGGTACCTATCATCTATCACCAGATGTCGGTCTTGGGAAATAAGTTGTGCTCTTATCACTACATAATGTAGTATAAAACAAAGTCGCTTCCCGTTGTGTCTGTCCCTATGTATGCTTAGATCTTTAAAACTACGCAACGGATTTTGATGCGGTTTTTTAATAGATAGAGTGATTCAAGAGGAAGCTCTGTAAACCATTTGACGTCTTATATACATCTAGCATTAACGCATAGTTGTCGCTTGGCTCGTCAGTAATCTTTTTAATTTACCAACACAAAGCAGCATTACAATAGATAGACGGCAAAAACAACCTCGGTAGCGATGTCGTGTTCTAGCTTATCTTTATAGTCTCATTTCTACTAAATGCAGGTTGTTTTTTTGCATCATAAAACACTATCGTCTCAGAACCTCCATGGCCCCCCGGCAAGTCAATACGCGCTGGCATTGCGTAACCAGGTGATTGAACCTGGGCTGCGTTCGTACCCTACCCGCTGAACACTCGGCGTGCGTGTTACTGTTTGTTATGGTACCTACTAGTTTGATGGGATTGCTGGCAGATGAATCTCAGTTGATAAGCCAATGTTTTAAGTTGGCTGTGCCAGAATTGAAATTATGTGTGGTATATCCGCGTTCATATTGACGATTTACTTCCTGTTCATGTCATCCATGGTATCGCATTTATGCAATTTATTATTAGCTTCGATAACTTTGAATTGCATTGTGTATTGGATTCCATATTTTAAAGCCAAGCTTCGGCTTATGTAGTTCACCTCACCTGTGCTTAATTGCAACGCGAAAAGGTGAAGGAATCGCAACGCTTGTCACTTGAGTCCTTGGTTTCTTGCGAGTTCCGGCAATATTCCATTAATATTATTGATGCAAGATGCCTGCCTACCAGAGGCCTGTTAGGATCATACATAATCATGTAAGACTTACATACTTAGCCTGCTTAAGCCAGTCAACACGGTGACCTCAAGTTTGAACTGTACCCGGTAATACTATTCGACATTTGTTTGTAAACTGGAAATCCGAGCCTCGACGTGACTACTCCGTTTTCCAGTCGCACTGGGCCTGCCGTGACATAACACTCATGACACGCAATTAAAACAAGATCTGGTAACAAGCGCTGCATTCCATGCTATTGTCATCGAGACGAGACGTGTTACTCGCACGTGCCATGACAGACTGTTGAATTCCACCAAGGTAAATGTAAACGATAATGAAACGAAAGGTTTATACTTTAAAACTCTGATTGAAATACCAAGTTCCCCGATAGACGAAGGGGCTTGCGACGTGGTCAACTAAACAGGTAGATTACCTTGAGATTGTGGATTGGATCGAGAGTCGGGATAATCCTCCAGACTTTAATGTGCGGCTCGTTGCCGGATACAAATGACGGGTAGCTCCAAAAGCTCCGATCGAAGGGGTTATTGACGCTAATTTCTCGCTGCGGGGATCATTATGAATACACATGCTGTTTTGGCTTTGTTCTCGGGAATATTAAATCTGTTTTTAGTTTAATGTAAAATTTCCTTTAATATTTACGTTGAATTGCAATAACTAGAAATTCATCTTACTTTCTAGTAAGACAGGTGGACGTTTATGCTTAACAATCGATTTTATGAACACTGCGAAGATTGTAGGTTTTATTGATATTCTATCAAGGTTGCTTGCAGCCAATTTCAAGGTTGAGCAGTTAGCTCGTGGCAAAAAGTTCTCATGCTACTGCTAATCTGTTTTTTTCTTGATCTATGTAAAGTAAACTGATTGTGAGTTTATATTTTATTCATTATACCTTCAGGAGTTTTTCTTGGTTTCTTCTAGCTCTTCGTTTTTCTCTAGACTAGTCTACATAGAGATTCTCAAATTCCGACGTTTTGTATAGACAAAACGGTCATTGCCATGTCTGAGTCAAGTATTCAATTTTCCGTCGATTAACGCGTATTCGACATTCCCTCGAAATGAGCGCGTGTCAAGTTTTTTCGTCTCATACAATACCAGCTCATTACAATCCATACAAAAACATTAAATAATTGAATGAACGCGTGAATGGTTATTTATATGCGCCATTCGCAATAAAGCATTGTTGAAAGTATCAAAGTGTGTCGTCTGGTGTCTAATGACATTGATTTTACTGACAGATTTAATGGATATCCTTTCATTTACTTCACTTCTAATCTTAGTGAGCTTCGGAACAAACGATGCCATAAATTTTATACGAGTTCCTTTCTAATTTGGTGTAGTGGTAGAAAATGTACTTATTTCCAAGTTATTGTGATTGAATTTGTTTTAAATAAGATTTAATGTCTTCTTTGTTGAAATCTGTCCTCGGAACGTCATCTACGAGTATTTTCTTTGCGACAGTTGGTCGCACGTACTTCTATAGTTTTGATGGTTATCTTTCATTTAAAACACTTAACTGAAATCAAATTACGATATATGTTTCCTCGACTGCTACTTAAATGTTCACAACTAGAACAACATCATGTATTTGATTAGTCCATTTAGCTCCCATCGTAGATGTTCTATTTCCGTCAGGCATATCAATATTGACATTCATTTACCGGCTCAGATGGCACCTACTGCCTGGCTAATTCCCTGCCAGTAGGCTTTAGCACGTGTTGTGTTAAGTTGACATGGTCATAGGGCGTGCAAAACCGGTTTTCGGTTTTGCTCAAAACCGGAAAACCGGACTAAATTTTAGATTTTTTGAAAACCGGTTTTGAGAGACAAAACCGGTGCCAGCTCCGGTTTTCCCGTTAATGAATTAAATTTTGATTTTAATCCACTTTTTTCGAATGCACTCAAGAAATATGTAATTTTGAGTCATCAAATATAACCAAATGCAACATATGCCCACCTAAACTCCTCCTTCCACGACCCCCGCACCCGCGACGCGATTCCTGCGTTCCGCCTGCCTGCGTTGTTGCCCAAATACACTTGCCGGGAGTGCACGTGCACAGCGATAGCGTTAACACTTCGAGTGCTGAAAACGCACCGTATGAGTTTTCTACAAGTGACTAATATGCGTAAATCCACACTAGCGCAGCGACTGAGAAAATACAGATCTTTGTGACTCAGCAGAGCTGCAATATTTTTCAAACGAAACGCATTTGCGGCGCAACACAACCGCTGTGTAGAGTGGCAGCACGAATTTTTTAGGTAAAAAAAAAAGACCGCTGTCGTCGAAAAAAAACCGCAGTCTAAAGTGTTAAGATGATAACTATGTTTTGTATGGGGTGTTCCAGAATGTTTTTCGTTTTTTATTTGAGTATAATGCGCCAACCACAACTGGTGTGCAGTAGACTCAATCGCTTGGTGGACTTTTTTAGTTTGTTAGCCATTAAATTATTAACGGGAATGCAGTGCGCATTATGCGTGCAAGCGTTTTATAGAAACATCGATTCGTACACTCTGTTTGACGTCTTTACATTTCAATTTAACGACTACGAGAAATTGCCAAGTGCAAATTTAATCAAGCAATGAGTGAGCAAGTTTAAAGAGACTTAGAATGCAATGCCGGATTAATCAATTGGGTGCTTAAAGATTTCGAGAAGGAGCATGAATGTCGACCGCGTACGCCAGTGTGTTATGAACAACCATGACAATCACTATGATTACGCGCAGCTTCGTTTAATTTGAATGAATCCGCGCTTCGTCGCATTATTCACAAAGATTAACATTTTAACCCATATAAAATTGTAAATGTTCAAGCAATTAGGCCGGTGAACCTCATTGAATGACTTAAATTCTGTAGGACAGTGAGAAATTGTTTTAGGAATTACAATATCGTCTGGCTCTCCGACAAATCGATTATTACATAAATAGTCATGTTAACAAACAAAACTTCACCCAGGGCTGCCAGTTATCCGATAGAACTGCATCAGAAATCACTAAAAGTTTAAATTGAAATGTGTCCTGTAGAGACGTCGAACAGTTGTGTAAGAAATGTAAAAATAGTGGTTTTTATTAAACGCTCGCATGCAAAATATACGCTGCACTCCCGCGATGTGTTCCATGACTATTAAACTGCAAAAGCCCATCAAGCGATTGAGACCACTCCCCACCCCCTGTTGTTTGTGGTGGCGCATAATACTTGAATCAAAAACGAAAAACACTATGAGACACCCTTTATGTTTAAAAAATATTATACTTCATTCTTACTTGTTGTTGGTTTGATCTCAGTTAATTAAAGTTTATTTTTAATTTCATGTTAACTAATCAATTAATGTGGTCTACTTAGTAGGCATAAATGGTTGATTAAAACAGGTAAATCATAAAATTTGTTGTAATTGTAGGTTTTGTGGGTATCTAAGAATATCGTTTTCTTCTTCAAAATCTACTATACAAAAAAATAAAAAAAGTTTGCCAAAACCGGTGCTAGCACCGGTTTCCGGTTTTGGGCTCTCAAAACCGAAATTCAAAACCGGTTTTCAAAACCTTCCGGTTTTGCACGCCCTACATGGTCATCGCTTGATTCAATAGGTATTAGTTCATGGTGTTTGTTTTGTGTTGTCGTTCATGTGTCATGTTTGCTATCTTCGTATAACGACTTTGCTAATATATTTTCCTTCTTGTTGTTTTTTTGCTCGGTTGTGTACTGTAGCAGTAAGTCTCCCATCTAGATAGGTTGGTAAGTATTTATTCCCAGATCCCGATTATAAAAATACAAAAATACTGACACAGATCATTATAAAAGACATTATTGTATTGTATTTAATTTTGATTAATTCACGACAAGGAACAATTATACTCAAGACTTTCTGGTATAAAATAAAGTTTTATCAAACAACAAAACGACTAATTACACTTCTAAATATCAATTTCCTAAAAATCCAAGCCGTCACCAAAAGGCAGAGTGCCCAGAATGCGGTCTTTCTGTAAACAAAATTAAAACGTAAGCAATCTTATTGTCAGTCTTAATAAATAAGTTGTCCACGAATTGTAACATATATACATAGTAGGGCAAAAGCGGTAACATAACGTTGATAATGAATGCTAGTTGAGCACATTATTCGTGAATAAACACGGTTTAACAATTACCTATAGGTAATGGTCTGCCTGCGACGCAAGAGGTTGCGGGTTCTATTCCCGCCTCGGAACAATTGTGTGTACGATCTGCAGCAGATTTGTTCCGGGTGTTCTGGTCGTTTTCTATGTATAATAAAAATATATATCTATGTAATGTATTGTATTATGTATATCAGTTATCTAGTACCCATAACACAAGCTCTTCATTCATTCTTCATTCTCTTTAATGTTTATCGTCATAAAAACCTCGCAATTTCAGTGCGATTTAAAAACTCTCCGAAATTTATTCAAATCTGTAATTTCCTTATTTTCTCGTCATAATGTTAAAGTGATGACATGCCAAACAGGTCCTCCAAAAATCGTAAGCTCAATTTTTTACGTTTTTATGAGACTTTTTACTTTACCGCTGCATGTCCCGTTGCTATCTGAATTACAACAGTTATGTACTGCCGGTTAAGTAGATAAACAGAAAAGTAATTAAAAAAGAGCCTAGATATCTACTGTGCCAAACTTTCTTTTCTTCAGTTAGATTTTACTACAACCCCAGACTTATAAATTGTTTATAACATAATACATACGAGTATATTATAAGAATTAGGTACCTACAACAATTGAAATGTATATTTCATATTTCAATAACATTATTTCTTTATGCTTACAAAATAAACTCTTAGACAAGTAAAATTGTATACTTTAAATATTTTCTTAATAAAGGAAATAAGGTGTTACTGATTTTCTCATCAATATTTGTTTTTGTCCACTAGTGAAAGAAGTACAAAAGAAACCACTTTACAAATATTTATATATTTCACTATCACTAATGATTTGCATAAGCAATGACGTTATTCCAGTCCACATTATTATTTATATTATCTTTACCTATATTTTGACCTTGGTATTCAAACCTGTTTTGGTTTTGCTAAAAATATTCTCTTTAGTGATTGCGAATTTCTGACCTTCTACATCATGCATGACTCATCGATATAACCTCTCACTGCCATTGTCAAAGAATGCATTCTTTAAAAACGCGCTTGCTATGCAAGTTAGGTCGCATTTTGAGCATGCGCCAATTTCTTTAGGATGACTGCTTCCATCCATTGTGTTGATTAAATAGGGCATCTTAAGGGCTGTTTGCTATACGTTGAGTTATTGAGCTTGGTTCGAACGTTCTCTGAGAATATAATAGTTTAGACTAAGCTTGCTTTTTTGTGAACCAGTCTTCGATTAGTTTTCTTTTTCATCATATTCATTTCTTTTTCATACTTCTTAAAATCGTCATCTCTTGTCGATACATTGCTGGACAGCTGCTGAGTTTTAACTTTTGTCATTCACTTCAGCATCGTCGGACACCCTGCAAAAATACTTTAAACGGTCATAATTCCCAGCATTTCTCATTCCCAATATCAAAATTGCATTTTGCATTAACCATTTTATCATTTAGCCTTCCCATCTTGCACTCTTGATCCTTTTCTCATTGCATCTAATCTTATTTGTGCAGTGTTTGGATTACAGGCTATGTGAACTTGGCACCCGACTTTGGAAAATCGATTTTTTTTTATTTGATTCCTATAGATAATCGTTTGTAGTTGATTGTAGTGAATTTGGTTTTTTTTGTAGTAGCTCAAAAAAAAAGTTTGGCCACTTTGAAAAAAACGCAGTACCCGACTTTAGGAAAACGAAGTTTTTTTAATTGATTCGTATAGATAATCGTTTGTAGTTGTTTGTAGTGAAATTATTTTCGTTTGTAGTAGTTCCAAAAAAAAGTTAGGCAACTTTCAAAAATTTAAATTTAAAATCTTCAAATCTTCTGACTTATGGAAAATCTAATATTTTTTTTATTGATTCGTATAGATCATCGTTTGTAGTTGTTTGTAGTGAAATTATTTTCGTTTGTAGTAGTTCCAAAAAAAAGTTAGGTAACTTTCAAAAATTAAAAATTAAAATCTTCAAATCTTCTTACTTATGGAAATTCTAATATTTTTTTATTGATGCGTATAGATAATCGTTTGTAGTTGTTTGTAGTGAAACTATTTTCGTTTGTAGTAGTTCCAAAAAAAAGTTAGGCAACTTAAAAAAAAAAACTTCTGACTTATGGAAAATCTAATAT
Source organism: Eupithecia abbreviata (assembly GCA_943735965.1). Classification (NCBI taxonomy): domain Eukaryota; kingdom Metazoa; phylum Arthropoda; class Insecta; order Lepidoptera; family Geometridae; genus Eupithecia; species Eupithecia abbreviata. Next base: position 3,429,479 of record OX030995.1, read on the forward strand.
TTTTTTTATTGATTCGTATAGATAATCGTTTGTAGTTGTTTGTAGTGAAATTATTTTCGTTTGTAGTAGTTCCAAAAAAAAGTTAGGCAACTTAAAAAAAAAATCTTCTGACTTATGGAAAATCTAATATTTTTTTTATTGATTCGTATAGATAATCGTTTGTAGTTGTTTGTAGTGAAATTATTTTCGTTTGTAGTAGTTCCAAAAAAAAGTTAGGCAACTTTCAAAAATTTAAATTTAAAATCTTCAAATCTTCTGACTTATGGAAAATCTAATATTTTTTTTATTGATTCGTATAGATCATCGTTTGTAGTTGTTTGTAGTGAAATTATTTTCGTTTGTAGTAGTTCCAAAAAAAAGTTAGGTAACTTTCAAAAATTAAAAATTAAAATCTTCAAATCTTCTTACTTATGGAAATTCTAATATTTTTTTATTGATGCGTATAGATAATCGTTTGTAGTTGTTTGTAGTGAAATTATTTTCGTTTGTAGTAGTTCCAAAAAAAAGTTAGGCAACTTAAAAAAAAAAACTTCTGACTTATGGAAAATCTAATATTTTTTTTATTGATTCGTATAGATAATCGTTTGTAGTTGTTTGTAGTGAAATTATTTTCGTTTGTAGTAGTTCCAAAAAAAAGTTAGGCAACTTTCAAAAATTAAAATTTAAAATCTTCAAATCTTCTTACTTATGGAAATTCTAATATTTTTTTATTGGTGCGTATAGATAATCGTTTGTAGTTGTTTGTAGTGAAATTATTTTCGTTTGTAGTAGTTCCAAAAAAAAGTTAGGCAACTTTCAAAAATTTAAATTTAAAATCTTCAAATCTTCTGACTTATGGAAAATCTAATATTTTTTTTATTGATTCGTATAGATAATCGTTTGTAGTTGTTTGTAGTGAAATTATTTTCGTTTGTAGTAGTTCCAAAAAAAAGTTAGGCAACTTTCAAAAATTAAAATTTAAAATCTTCAAATCTTCTTACTTATGGAAATTCTAATATTTTTTTTATTGGTGCGTATAGATAATCGTTTGTAGTTGTTTGTAGTGAAATTATTTTCGTTTGTAGTAGTTCCAAAAAAAAGTTAGGCAACTTTCAAAAATTTAAATTTAAAATCTTCAAATCTTCTGACTTATGGAAAATCTAATATTTTTTTTTATTGATTCGTATAGATAATCGTTTGTAGTTGTTTGTAGTGAAATTATTTTCGTTTGTAGTAGTTCCAAAAAAAAGTTAGGCAACTTTCAAAAATTAAAAATTAAAATCTTCAATCTTCTTACTTATGGAAATTCTAATATTTTTTTATTGATGCGTATAGATAATCGTTTGTAGTTGTTTGTAGTGAAATTATTTTCGTTTGTAGTAGTTCCAAAAAAAAGTTAGGCAACTTAAAAAAAAAAAACTTCTGACTTATGGAAAATCTAATATTTTTTTTATTGATTCGTATAGATAATCGTTTGTAGTTGTTTGTAGTGAAATTATTTTCGTTTGTAGTAGTTCCAAAAAAAAGTTAGGCAACTTTCAAAAATTAAAAATTAAAATCTTCAAATCTTCTTACTTATGGAAATTCTAATATTTTTTTATTGATGCGTATAGATAATCGTTTGTAGTTGTTTGTAGTGAAATTATTTTCGTTTGTAGTGGTTCCAAAAAAAAGTTAGGCAACTTTCAAACATTTTAATTTAAAATCTTCAAATCTTCTGACTTATGGAAAATCTAATATTTTTTTTATTGATTCGTATAGATCATCGTTTGTAGTTGTTTGTAGTGAAATTATTTTCGTTTGTAGTAGTTCCAAAAAAAAGTTAGGTAACTTTCAAAAATTAAAAATTAAGATCTTCAAATCTTCTTACTTATGGAAATTCTAATATTTTTTTATTGATGCGTATAGATAATCGTTTGTAGTTGTTTGTAGTGAAATTATTTTCGTTTGTAGTAGTTCCAAAAAAAAGTTAGGCAACTAAAAAAAAAAATCTTCTGACTTATGGAAAATCTAATATTTTTTTTATTGATTCGTATAGATAATCGTTTGTAGTTGTTTGTAGTGAAATTATTTTCGTTTGTAGTAGTTCCAAAAAAAAGTTAGGCAACTTTCAAAAATTTAAATTTAAAATCTTCAAATCTTCTGACTTATGGAAAATCTAATATTTTTTTTATTGATTCGTATAGATAATCGTTTGTAGTTGTTTGTAGTGAAATTATTTTCGTTTGTAGTAGTTCCAAAAAAAAGTTAGGCAACTTTCAAAAATTAAAATTTAAAATCTTCAAATCTTCTTACTTATGGAAATTCTAATATTTTTTTTATTGGTGCGTATAGATAATCGTTTGTAGTTGTTTGTAGTGAAATTATTTTCGTTTGTAGTAGTTCCAAAAAAAAGTTAGGCAACTTTCAAAAATTTAAATTTAAAATCTTCAAATCTTCTGACTTATGGAAAATCTAATATTTTTTTTATTGATTCGTATAGATAATCGTTTGTAGTTGTTTGTAGTGAAATTATTTTAGTTTGTAGTAGTTCCAAAAAAAAGTTAGGCAACTTTCAAACATTTTAATTTAAAATCTTCAAATCTTCTGACTTATGGAAAATCTAATATTTTTTTTATTGATTCGTATAGATAATAGTTTGTAGTGAAATTACTTTCGTTTGTAGTAGTTCCAAAAAAAAGTAAGGCAAATTTAAAAAAAAAACGAATCAATCTTCTGACTTATGGAAAATATAATATATTTTTTTATTGATTCGTATAGATAATCGTTTGTAGTTGTTTGTAGTGAAATTATTTTCGTTTGTAGTAGTTCCAAAAAAAAGTAAGGCAACTTAAAAAAAAAATCTTTTGACTTATGGTAAATCTAATATTTTTTTATTGATTCGTATAGATAATCGTTTGTAGTTGTTTGTAGTAAAATCAATTTGGATAGTGTCTCTATAAATTCATTTATAGAAATTTTCAACTCATTATATTCCCAATACGATGCAAAGTCGTGGTATGCCGCTAGCATACACTGCACCGTACTGTCAAATGCACACGTGTTGCGCACTGCAACTATTTTTTGTTCGATTTTAACAGGGCCCAAACTATTACCGTTTACCAGTAATGGCAAACTCAAACGAAATTTCGGCCGCTGATGTAATATTTGTAAATCCGGACAAGGTGTAACATATTCTCCTCGTTTTTTTGGCTGGACCGATTCAATCTTTTTAGCAAGGCCACGCCAATCTTCTTTCTCATTCAGAAATGGCATTGCTGATTGGTCGGCCTCGGTCCAAATATCATCCACTAAATTCATTTGATCTTGTTCACCGTTATCTTCACATTCACGTTTACGCGGACCTTCAGTATCTATTACTTTTAGGTAAGGTTTACTTCCTTGCTCTCGTTTCAACTCGTCTTGCGTCAATGCAGCAGTTAAAGAGTCTGCAACTCGTGGCGTCGAATGTGTTACGTTTGTTTGTGGTTTTTTAATTTTATTTGTGTGTGCGTTCAACAAGATAGTAGTGCCTGCCAGGTTCCTTAGATGGATAACGAGGAACTTGTCCATCCTAATCGATTTTTCTTTTTTGAACACCAGATGTTTAACTTCTCGAAAATATTCTTCGCTGCGAGCTGAACTTGAAACAAGTCTAACGTCATTGTCACTGGAGAGCTCCACGAGAGTTGAGCTATTCGGATCATCGACAACCATAACAGCAGTCCACAAAACAAAATGTTTTACTAGTTTTATCAGTCGAGATCCGAACGCACAGCATTGATAAGGATTCAATCGCCCGTGTTTAAGGTGACTTCTGCTATGGCACTCGATTTTGGATACTATGGATTCTATACCAGTACTCGAATCTAGTTCCATCTCTTCATCAAAGTCGTCGTCAAATTTTTGTAGCATACTTTCCTCTGCGTCTTCTTTGTTGGTACCGATATCGGGAAGACTGTATGATTGTAAGCGCTCGAAAACCCGGCTTTGTGCTGCGAAACAATGACTGTTTCTATCCTCGATGTCTTCATGAGTCGCAAACGCAATAGTAAGGACGTCTGTACACAAATGAATGAAATCTTCGATTTGTGTACATGTTGTTAGAAGACCCACACATCGAAGATAAAAGTCCTTCTTTTCGGGGCTTTCGCGATTCGTCAATAATATGAGGCGGATTAGCCGCTGCTCGAAGCATTTTGATATTTGGATATAACCTTGTTTTGCAGTCCCAACGCTAATATCTTGATAACTTGAGAGCAGGCGTAGACACAATCTTGACAATCATTTCACTAATATAAACTGTAGGGGCTCGTCGAAGGTGTAAGACTTCAACTAGGGCTGGTCGGGAGTGATGATCGAGTAAAACACTTCAGAACACTTAATGTCGGTTTATTCTACCGAATACACACAACTTCGCACTTATTACAAAGTCACTGCACTGCACTATTCACTTTCCTTAAGACTTGTTTACTTGGTCACTTGCAAATCAGAACTAACTAAACCCGCGTACAAGCTCGGCCTTTATACCTCTGCCGAGCCTTATCAGAAAATTCTACGATTTTCCGGGCTATACCTATCTCTTTCTATATTCCAGAACATTTCTGCTTTCCCTTTCTATCCTTTATATTCATTCGAGAACATGTACTTAGCTAGGTAGGTATATACACGGGCCGGTCCCTAACAACTACATCCTAATCTGTGGCATAATTTATTAATTATTACAGGTGCAGGTAGTTGTACCTATGACTTGAACCTAGCAACCGACTTTGAAATATTCTATTTTTTTATTCTATTCTATTGTACCGGGTTAGTACCCGATTGACGGATATCGTTTGTGTACAGGTCGTTCGAACTGACTAGACGCGACCGATGATAAACTCGCTCGACGCATTTTTCGTCAGATATGTACCGACCCTAAGGGTATAAAATTTATGGGAATGAGGAGGTGATGGAGTCGTTTTTGACCTCAGTAAATTTACTTACTTAGGTCAAAACGACTATTGATAAACCTCCCCCACCCCATAACTTTTACACCCTTAGGGTAGAAACGAAAATCTTACAAAGTCACTATACTGCACATAACTGCACTTCACTATTTACTTATTCAACTCGTCACTTGCAAAATAAAAACTGACTAAACCCGCGAACAAGCTCAACTTGCTCACATCTGCCGTACCTTACCTACCTACTAGAAAATTCTACGATTTTCTGGGGCTATACCATTTCTATGTATATTCCAGAGCATTTCTACCATCCCTTACTTTCTATTCGAAAAGAACAGGTACCTACATAGCTAGGTAGGTATACACTAGGGTGGCTCGAAATTTTTTTTTTCGACTTACGGTAACCTAATAGTGAAAAGTTTGTGCTTTTTTGGTTAAAAACCAACTATGTAAAATATTATTTGATTTGATTGACAGTAACTGCCTCCGCAACGTCATCGAATATTAAAAAAAACATGATTTTGGAGTCTACTTTGACGCTACATTACCTACTGCATAAAAATTAAATAAGCTGACTTTTTTCACCGACTAATGCCTATTATGGTCTTTTTTAAAAATAAAGTAATAATAATGCTCGATCTTGTGTTTTAAACGCGGGGGAGGAGTGCGGGAGGGGGGGCTTAGCCGCACGTGCCGCGTCGTGTGCCATCGCCCATTGCGCATCTTGACGGATATACTTCGGGACCTAAATCTTACACTGGACCATTAGGTAAAGCTCTGGAAACCTGTGAATTACTGCCTGTGAAAAACTTTCACACATCGAGGGAGAGTTACTTCCTGAAATGTCGAAAGATTGAAGTACAGATCAACAGTACTTGCACAAGATAGTCTCTGCGGTAATCAGGTGATTTCCCAGATGACTTAGCAAATAAGTATCCAGGCAAACTCTCTCATGCCCGCTGGCTCACACGGGCATTTGAGACACCATCGGAAAATTTGAAAACTGGGGTTGCATTTGTCGTAAAAATTTATTCACCATCTTGGTTTCAAATTAAACATAACAAACATAGCCATCATGCAAAAATGGTTCACGACATCTTTGCAATATAATTAGGGTCTCCAGATACCTGCCAGATCTCAAAAATGTTATTTATCCTGTTATTCAACGCAATAACTATCTTGCGCATCCGGAGAGCATTCTTCTTGCAATGATTATTGATGACAGGAAACACATTAGAGAATTAGCAGCGCATATTGAAGGCACGCAGCATGCCTCAGCTTTCAGTACCAAGACTATTTGAAGTACCCCGTATAAATTTCAATGCTTCCACATATATTGACTTGATAAAGTGGCAGGAAACTCTGACTGACCCACCTATTTTAAAGAACTTGTCCGATCAAGAAATCCAGCACATCGTTAAAACTGGAGGTGAGGCCGAGCTGCTATTTCTGAGGCTTCCCTGTCATACTCAAGCCGTTGAACGAGCAGTAAATATCAACTGAAGCTTCAACTTCAGAGTACACAAGAAAAGCCCGTTTGGGTGCAATAGAAGCGAAATTGGAGTCAAGGAAAATAATGCCGAAATTTGAGTCAAAACGAGATTTTCGAGCTTATTAAATAACATAATTTGTCATTGTCATTCTTAGTATTTTAGTTTGTTTTGTAATTTTATCTGAATAAATATGTTTATTATAAAAATACTGGATTTTAATTACTGTCTACGTAATTTTATAATTAAATTCTTACGTTTTTCCTGACGTAAAACTTTTTTGTTTTTTATTTGAATTTGAGGTCTGTGCGGAGGCAGAAGGAGTTATCCAAAAAAAATGAAAAATTGCATTTATTTTCACATCAATATTACGCACCGAACCCCCCCTATTAGAACTTAAAATTCGAAAAATATTTTTTTTCCATACATTCGTGAGCCACCCTAGTATACACAGGCCGGTCTCTAACAACTTTATCGTAATCTATGGCGTAATCGGAGACGTGTAAGTAAGTACTATTGCCTATTCTATACAAATTTTCATACAAAGTAAACCTTATTATCTATTTAGAAACTACAAAATACTATACCTAATAAGATTCTAACTAGATTATCATCATCACATAACGCTTAACATTCTATTATTTGTGGGTTCCGTCGCAAACAAATATTATAAACTATATATAAATATATATGGAAAATTATTATTTCTTGGTTCGATTCTCTCAAAACTCGGTATAAACAAACTAAAAAAAGTAAATAATTCACGTATCTTGGTCAGGTATTATTATTACAAAACGTCCCGGCGCGGCGCGGCGGGTGCGTTCTAATTGTTCTAAATTGTAAAACCCGAGTACCAGAGTAGTAGAGATATAGGTTAGGTATTATTCCAGTCTCACGCTGTGCGCGGAATTACGCGGACGCGTTGAAATCGTTTGTTCGGTGACTCATAGCGGTGATAAAAAATGGCTACAAATATTGTAAAGTATTCCAATTGTAATATTGTAATAGACGAGCTACTAAGTTTTGTGCGTAACGTAATGGATTACATGGACGAAGATAGTCTTCAGCAGCTCTGTGTATCGTCCTTCTCGGATGATGATATTGTGAAGGCAAAAAATCTTCTGTTTGATTCTGTGCCGAACGCTAAGAAAATGCCCCTACGACGAAAACAGGGCAAGAAGAAAATGTCACGAGATATAAATGATATGGTTATCTTTATGAAAAGTGCTAATCGCGAGTTGTTTCCCATTTTGACGACCGATGTGGCGCGGTGGGCGAAGGTCCGCCTGCGACGCATGAGGTTGCGGGTTCGATTCCCGCCTCGGAACAAATGTGTGTACGATCTGTAGATATTTGTTTCGGGTGTTCTGGTCGTTTTCTATGTATAATAAAAAATATATATCTATGCAATGCATTGTATTATGTATATCAGTTATCTAGTACCCATAACACAAGCTCTGCTTACCATGGGGCTAGATAATGCTGTGTGAATTGTCCAGCATTATTTATTTATTTATTTATTATTATTTTTGTGGCTAGAGACCTTCATCGGCTGCCACCGGTCACTTTCGATCATATTGATGTTACCCGCTTTACTAAAGAAATCCTCTTGTTAAAAAATCAAGTACAGCTACTGGAAGAAAATGCGGTAACTACAGATCAGTTTTGCCGACTTCAACAGGAGGTCGAGAATATGAGACATGCATCTTTACTACATGATTTTACACGAACATCTAAATCGTCAAATGATTTCACACGTACGTCTAGTGTAAACATTAATAAAAGAAGAGGAGCATGCCTACAGAATAGTTTCGAGTTGGACAGTGGACCCTCAGGACTACAATATGTGCCTGAATACGTTTCAATAAACTTACCTCAGGCATCAGCTGTTTCTCAGGTTAATGACCTACCGTCAACATTGAGGCAGTCAGTAACAAAAGTATCGCAAACTACTGTACTAGCCCCCGTTTCATTCATGCCAAATGAAACAACGAATGCAACTGCCCATACCACGATATTACCATCGTCGGTATCGCAGAATAATATTATATCGGAAGCATTGAGTGACGTGGCGGCGGCGGAGGCGGCGGAGGCGGCGGCGGCGGCGGAGGCGGCGGCGGCGGCGGTGGCTACGGCGCCCGCGCGCGTTGGATCTACTGAATATGTGAGCGAGAATGCACATCGGGAGGCGGCGGCGGCGCCGGTGCCTGCGCCTGCGATGGCGGCGGCAGCTACGGCGGCTCATGCGCGAGGTGGTTCTACTGCGTGTCGGGCGGCGGCGACGGCGGCGGCGGCGGCTACGGCGCACGAGCGAGGTGGTTCTACTGCGCATCGGTCGGCGGCGGCGGCGCCGGCGGCGGATGCGGCTACGGCGCACGAGCAAGGGAACCACCTCGCTCGCATCGGGCGGCGGCGGCGGCGGAGGCAGCTACGGCGTACGTGCGCGGTGAATCTACTGCGTATCGGGCGGCGGCGGAGGCACCGGTGCCGGCGGCGGCGGCGGCGGCGGCGGCTACGGCGCACGAGCGAGGTGGTTCTACTGCGCATCGGTCGGCGGTGGCGGAGGCGGCTACGGCGCACGCGCGCGGTGAATCTATTGCGCATCGGGCAGCGGCGGCGGCGACGGGGGTGCCTGCAGCGCACGCGCGCGGTGAATCTACTGCGTATCGAGCGGCGGCGGAGGCGCCGCCGGTGCCTGCGGCGGCAGCGGCGGCGGCTACGGCGCCAGTTGGAACTTGCTCGACTGGTACGCGACTCGATGTTCGTGGTGGATTACTAGCGCGGGACTTGAGTGCTATGAAATGTGATCAAGTGGTAAGGGACACGGAATGGCAGATAGTGCGTAATAAATCTGCTAAGCGCTATAAGTTAATTGGACAAAGAGGTTGTGCTTCTACTGAACTTAATTTAGTGTTTTGTTTATGTTAGCGACGACGACATTATGTCAAAGGTTTAAATTAAAAAACAAAATTCCATAGAATAAGCAATATTAATTAAGTCTCCGATTACGCCACAGATTAGGATGTAGTTGTTAGGGACCGGCCCGTGTATATACCTACCTAGCTAAGTACATGTTCTCGAATGAATATAAAGAATAGAAAGGGAAAGCAGAAATGTTCTGGAATATAGAAAGAGATAGGTATAGCCCGGAAAATCGTAGAATTTTCTGATAAGGCTCGGCAGAGGTATAAAGGCCGAGCTTGTACGCGGGTTTAGTTAGTTCTGATTTGCAAGTGACCAAGTAAACAAGTCTTAAGGAAAGTGAATAGTGCAGTGCAGTGACTTTGTAATAAGTGCGAAGTTGTGTGTATTCGGTAGAATAAACCGACATTAAGTGTTCTGAAGTGTTTTACTCGATCATCACTCCCGACCAGCCCTAGTTGAAGTCTTACACCTTCGACGAGCCCTACAGTTTATATTAGTGAAATGATTGTCAAGATTGTGTCTACGCCTGCTCTCAAGTTATCAAGATATTAGCGTTGGGACTGCAAAACAAGGTTATATCCAAATATCAAAATGCCTCGAGCAGCGGCTAATCCGCCTCATATTATTTACGAATCATTGAAAGATCTGCGGTTCATCGATGATAAAGGCAATATTTTATCATGGTCTAACGATGTTTGGCAAAAAGCGACGGATCTGATGAACGGTAAGATGTCAAAGGACTATCTTTATCTCTACTTAACCCAAAACAGGAACGATGTATTTAATAGAATCCATGGGATAGAAACGTCGGGTTCGGTGAAAAACGAAAGTAATGCTGACGACACGGCTGAAGATTCACGTCAAGATCAAAATTGGTCTATGGGAGAGATAGACTGCGGGTTGCCTGTTTTACGTAAAGATTTAGATATACCCACAAGCGAATGGGCCGCTCTCAAGTCTCATGTCGTAGAATATAAGGAACGTCAGTATGAGGTCCTCGTCATAGGTTGGGCGGACGCTCTCTACGATATCTTATGGACGCACCTGAAGTTGCCTTGCCCTTTCTCATTCAAAAGTGCGAAAATCAATCGGAATCCAGGGGAAACGTTTTTGTCCGTAACAGGCAGTTGCTCGGAATGCGGATCAAAAATTCATATTTATTGTCTGCGTGAACCAAGCACCAACGACGGGGCGACGACGTTACACGTTTCAACATTTGATTCTCGCGGAGTAGCGCACCAGAAGAAACGGCAAGTAGGTGGAGACAGACGATTGCGCATCGGCAAAGAGTTGCAAGGTACATCAACTTACGCTTGGCAACGTAAAGAGGCGAAAAGATTGATGGACTTTGGCGATGTCATTCCAGCGAACATACCGTCCGAAGAAGTTGTCCGCAAGGCAAAGCAGGAAGCTCGTGACAAGGATTTAGGATTATTTAAAGTTAAATCAGCTCTTGCCTCTGTATGGGAAATGAAGTACGGATTAGAATTTAATGGCAGCATACACGAGATTGGCCTCGATAAATTCTATGTGATGTACTGGACTCCAACACAGCTATATATGTACAACAAGTTTATAAAGGAAGACGACGTTGGAAGCATCAGCATTGACGCAACGGGCAGCTTGGTGAAGCAAATACCGAAACCTGATGGTTCAAAACGTGTTGTTTATCTCTACCAAGCTGTTTGTGGATTTCGTCAAAAGATTTTGCCATTATTTCAAATGATATCCGAAAAACATGACACGAATACCTTATCGTACTGGATTCGAGAGTGGTTGCGTTCTGGCGGGTCGTGTCCGAAACAAGTAGTTACAGACTACTCACTGGCACTTCTCAACGCAACTTCTCTCGCATTCAACAACACTGATCTCAAAACTTATCTTGACACGTGTATTGTCTTTGACAACAAAGGAATGGTGCGGGTAAACCCACCACGTTGTAGAATACGACTGGACATTTCCCACTTCGTAAACATGGTGGCGCGTTGGAGCTGTTTCAGCCGCGAAAGCCCCGAAAAGAAGGACTTTTATCTTCGATGTGTGGGTCTTCTAACAACATGTACACAAATCGAAGATTTCATTCATTTGTGTACAGACGTCCTTACTATTGCGTTTGCGACTCATGAAGACATCGAGGATAAAAACAGTCATTGTTTCGCAGCACAAAACCGGGTTTTCGAGCGCTTACAATCATACAGTCTTCCCGATATCGGTACCGACAAAGAAGACGCAGAGGAAAGTATGCTACAAAAATTTGACGACGACTTTGATGAAGAGATGGAACTAGATTCGAGTACTGGTATAGAATCCATAGTATCCAAAATCGAGTGCCATAGCAGAAGTCACCTTAAACACGGGCGGTTGAATCCTTATCAATGCTGTACGTTCGGATCTCGACTGATAAAACTAGTAAAACATTTTGTTTTGTGGACTGCTGTTATGGTTGTCGATGATCCGAATAGCTCAACTCTCGTGGAGCTCTCCAGTGACAATGACGTTCGACTTGTTTCAAGTTCAGCTCGCAGCGAAGAATATTTTCGAGAAGTTAAACATCTGGTGTTCAAAAAAGAAAAATCGATTAGGATGGACAAGTTCCTCGTTATCCATCTGAGGAATCTGGCAGGCACAACTATCTTGTTGAACGCACACACAATTAAAATTAAAAAACCACAAACAAACGTAACACATTCGACGCCACGAGTTGCAGACTCTCTAACTGCTGCATTGACACAAGACGAGTTGAAACGAGAGCAAGAAAGTAAACCTTACCTAAAAGTAATAGATACTGAAGGTCCGCGTAAACGTGAAAGTGAAGATAACGGTGAACAAGATCAAATGAAATTAGTGGATGATATTTGGACTGAGGCCGACCAATCAGCAATGCCATTTCTGAATGAGAAAGAAGATTGGCGTGGCCTTGCTAAAAAGATTGAATCGGTCCAGCCAAAAAAACGAGGAAAATATGTTACACCTTGTCCGGATTTACAAATATTACATCAGCGGCCGAAATTTCGTTTGAGTTTGCCATTACTGGTAAACGGTAATAGTTTGGGCCCTGTTAAAATCGAACAAAAAATAGTTGCAGTGCGCAACACGTGTGCATTTGACAGTACGGTGCAGTGTATGCTAGCGGCATACCACGACTTTGCATCGTATTGGGAATATATCACGGAGTTGAAAATTTCTATAAATGAATTTATAGAGACACTATCCAAATCTGGTGTTTCTGCGTCACTATACAACAAACGTGGTGACATATTAAGACAGATACAGCAGCTCAAAAATGGAGTGTTAGACTGCCATATCAACATCGCTACTTTAATAGGGTCCCTTTTACAAAACACTCCATCCCTTCAAATGGAAATTAAATGCAATGATTGTCATTTAGAGGACACCAGATGCTTCCCCGTCCTGGAACTCAACCCATACCCAATTTTTAAAGATGCCATGAAGGGTCTACAGAAAGCTGTGAGCCATTCCGCTACATCTAAAACTAGAAGCGGGTGTTGCTTTTGTAAAGGAACTAATATCACAGAGACGTTTGTCGGAGGAAACCACATTTTCATCAATGTGGAGGCTGCTGAAATTGAGTTGCTTGCCGAACGGCGAGGTCTTGGGAATTGCAGAAAACGATTTACTCTATTGGAAATCCCAGATAAATTAAACTTCTGCGATAGTCAGTACAAAATGGTTTCGGCGATAATTTACGATGCTGGGCATTACTACGCTTGTATAAAAAGAGCCTCTGGTAAGTGGGAAGAGCATAATGATCTTTGTACATCAAAAAAAGTAATGGCGATTACCAAACGAAACATGCTGAAACAACGTCGAATCCACATGTTATTCTACGTCCGAATTAATGTAGAAAAATTAGAATCAAATTTAGAGTAAACTGGAACGAATTAACTCAAATGTTGTTTGTTTGTATGTAATAAATAATAATAATAAATAACTTTACAGTATTTATGGATCTTTAAAAATATTTATAAGTAAGATCAAAATGTTATTTTTAATTGCCTGATTTTATTTCGTTATAAAATATGAAAAATGCTGGGATAACACGAATCCACATGTTATTCTACGTCCAAAATTAGATTAAACTGGAACGAATTAACTCAAATGTTGTTTGTTTGTGTGTTTGTATGTATCTTTACAGTATTAATGTATCTTCATCTGTGTGTTTGTATGTATCTTTACTGAATTAATGTATCTTCATCTGTGTTTTAATGAATCTTTACAAATATTTATAAGATATATTTTTTTTTAACTGTGTAATTTTATTTTGTTATATGTTTTTTGTTCTGTGATTATCTGTGTTATCTATACGAATCAATAAAGAAATATTCGGTTTTTAAAAGTGGGGTTGTGAGTTTTTTCAAAGTCGCCTAACTTTTTTTTTAAGCTACTGCAAACGATTACCTACCCAACTAGTACACAAGTGGTAAAAGAAGCTCTATAGTAGTCGTTTAGAAGCGATTGACTTCATATGTAGATAAGTTGTAAAGTGGCCGTATACACTGCTATACAGCCTCTGTACGCAAAAGACGCACTTTTATAAAGGAACTAGCTATGATACCCGGCTTCGCTCGGGAGTAGAATTTCCATAAGTAAGAAGATTTGAAGATTTTAAATTTAAATGTTTGAAAGTTGCCTAACTTTTTTTTGGAACTACTACAAACGAAAATAATTTCACTACAAACAACTACAAACGATTATCTATACGAATCAATAAAAAAAATATTAGATTTTCCATAAGTCAGAAGATTTTTTTTTTAAGTTGCTTAACTTTTTTTTGGAACTACTACAAACGAAAATAATTTCACTACAAACAACTACAAACGATTATCTATACGAATCAATAAAAAAAATATTAGAATTCCATAAGTAAGAAGATTTGAAGATTTTAATTTTTAATTTTTGAAAGTTGCCTAACTTTTTTTTGGAACTACTACAAACAAAAATAATTTCACTACAAACAACTACAAACGATTATCTATACGAATCAATAAAAAAAATATTAGATTTTCCATAAGTCAGAAGATTTGAAGATTTTAAATTTAAATTTTTGAAAGTTGCCTAACTTTTTTTTGGAACTACTACAAACGAAAATAATTTCACTACAAACAACTACAAACGATTATCTATACGCACCAATAAAAAAAATATTAGAATTTCCATAAGTAAGAAGATTTGAAGATTTTAAATTTTAATGTTTGAAAGTTGCCTAACTTTTTTTTGGAACTACTACAAACGAAAATAATTTCACTACAAACAACTACAAACGATTATCTATACGAATCAATAAAAAAAATATTAGATTTTCCATAAGTCAGAAGATTTTTTTTTTAAGTTGCTTAACTTTTTTTTGGAACTACTACAAACGAAAATAATATCACTACAAACAACTACAAACGATTATCTATACGAATCAATAAAAAAAATATTAGATTCCATAAGTAAGAAGATTTGAAGATTTTAATTTTTAATTTTTGAAAGTTGCCTAACTTTTTTTTGGAACTACTACAAACGAAAATAATTTCACTACAAACAACTAAAAACGATTATCTATACGAATCAATAAAAAAAATATTAGATTTTCCATAAGTCAGAAGATTTGAAGATTTTAAATTTAAATTTTTGAAAGTTGCCTAACTTTTTTTTGGAACTACTACAAACGAAAATAATTTCACTACAAACAACTACAAACGATTATCTATACGCACCAATAAAAAAAATATTAGAATTTCCATAAGTAAGAAGATTTGAAGATTTTAAATTTAAATTTTTGAAAGTTGCCTAACTTTTTTTTGGAACTACTACAAACGAAAATAATTTCACTACAAACAACTACAAACGATTATCTATACGAATCAATAAAAAAAATATTAGATTTTCCATAAGTCAGAAGATTTTTTTTTTAAGTTGCTTAACTTTTTTTTGGAACTACTACAAACGAAAATAATTTCACTACAAACAACTACAAACGATTATCTATACGAATCAATAAAAAAAAATATTAGATTTTCCATAAGTCAGAAGATTTGAAGATTTTAAATTTAAATTTTTGAAAGTTGCCTAACTTTTTTTTGGAACTACTACAAACGAAAATAATTTCACTACAAACAACTACAAACGATTATCTATACGAATCAATAAAAAAAATATTAGATTTTCCATAAGTCAGAAGATTTTTTTTTTAAGTTGCTTAACTTTTTTTTGGAACTACTACAAACGAAAATAATTTCACTACAAACAACTACAAACGATTATCTATTCGAATCAATAAAAAAAATATTAGAATTCCATAAGTAAGAAGATTTGAAGATTTTAATTTTTAATTTTTGAAAGTTGCCTAACTTTTTTTTGGAACTACTACAAACGAAAATAATTTCACTACAAACAACTACAAACGATTATCTATACGAATCAATAAAAAAAATATTAGATTTTCCATAAGTCAGAAGATTTGAAGATTTTAAATTTAAATTTTTGAAAGTTGCCTAACTTTTTTTTGGAACTACTACAAACGAAAATAATTTCACTACAAACAACTACAAACGATTATCTATACGCACCAATAAAAAAAATATTAGAATTTCCATAAGTAAGAAGATTTGAAGATTTTAAATTTAAATTTTTGAAAGTTGCCTAACTTTTTTTTGGAACTACTACAAACGAAAATAATTTCACTACAAACAACTACAAACGATTATCTATACGCACCAATAAAAAAAATATTAGAATTTCCATAAGTAAGAAGATTTGAAGATTTTAAATTTTAATTTTTGAAAGTTGCCTAACTTTTTTTTGGAACTACTACAAACGAAAATAATTTCACTACAAACAACTACAAACGATTATCTATACGAATCAATAAAAAAAATATTAGATTTTCCATAAGTCAGAAGATTTGAAGATTTTAAATTTAAATTTTTGAAAGTTGCCTAACTTTTTTTTGGAACTACTACAAACGAAAATAATTTCACTACAAACAACTACAAACGATTATCTATACGAATCAATAAAAAAAATATTAGATTTTCCATAAGTCAGAAGATTTTTTTTTTAAGTTGCCTAACTTTTTTTTGGAACTACTACAAACGAAAATAATTTCACTACAAACAACTACAAACGATTATCTATACGAATCAATAAAAAAAATATTAGATTTTCCATAAGTCAGAAGTTTTTTTTTTTTTAAGTTGCCTAACTTTTTTTTGGAACTACTACAAACGAAAATAATTTCACTACAAACAACTACAAACGATTATCTATACGCATCAATAAAAAAATATTAGAATTTCCATAAGTAAGAAGATTTGAAGATTTTAATTTTTAATTTTTGAAAGTTACCTAACTTTTTTTTGGAACTACTACAAACGAAAATAATTTCACTACAAACAACTACAAACGATGATCTATACGAATCAATAAAAAAAATATTAGATTTTCCATAAGTCAGAAGATTTGAAGATTTTAAATTTAAATTTTTGAAAGTTGCCTAACTTTTTTTTGGAACTACTACAAACGAAAATAATTTCACTACAAACAACTACAAACGATTATCTATACGAATCAATTAAAAAAACTTCGTTTTCCTAAAGTCGGGTACTGCGTTTTTTTCAAAGTGGCCAAACTTTTTTTTTGAGCTACTACAAAAAAAACCAAATTCACTACAATCAACTACAAACGATTATCTATAGGAATCAAATAAAAAAAAATCGATTTTCCAAAGTCGGGTGCCAAGTTCACATAGCCTGGATTACAGCACTTACGCATACCTCTAAGTGCAGTGCTATCAGCGGCCGTGAAACACTGTAAAAATACACATCCCTGGATTCGATATTACTTTGTAGACTTATTGCTATCTCGGTCAAGTCTGA
Organism: Eupithecia abbreviata; assembly: GCA_943735965.1. Classification (NCBI taxonomy): domain Eukaryota; kingdom Metazoa; phylum Arthropoda; class Insecta; order Lepidoptera; family Geometridae; genus Eupithecia; species Eupithecia abbreviata. Next base: position 3,446,681 of record OX030995.1, read on the forward strand.
ACAGGAATTTATCGAATCAATTTACTTAGTTTATTTTGAAGATGAATTTCTCTGCTACGATATTGCCTTTCTGTACTATAGTAATGTCTACCATCTATTTATTTACTTTGTATATTATTTCAATGATCCAAGCTGAATGTTCAAAGTCTGAAGACAATTTTGGACCTTATACCAGCTCAGTTATCCGCATTTACCTTACCATAACTCGCTCATTCCTCAATATACGGTACTTGGACAATGGCGTACAATTTGAATGCAAGTTAATAGTCGTTTAATTCAAAGCACATAAGCGACAGTTACTTTAGATGGAAACACATTTGATAACGGGGCTTTTGACGCCTGAGCATTGTCGCTGATGATTGGGTGCTTATCTATATGATCGGTGCTAGGTGGTTTTGTGGTTGGTTAACGCTACCCTTCCCTACGATCACATCCTTCATACTAGCCTCCACGTTCCGCGTCATATCGTACGGGGGCTGTGTCTTAGATAAGATTATTTATATTATTTTAGTATGTAAAGTTAAGAAAAACAGCTGGCTAGGTAGAGCAGGTAGCAGTACCCCCTGCTGAATAGATCCTGGTGGATCTCCCAACAATGATCCCAACATGCTTAAGCTCGCATGTTGGGATCGTTGTTGGGAGATCCACCAGGATCTATTCAGCAGCGGATTCATCATTATACCCTTATGAGAAGAGCTTATGACCAGCAGTGGGGCGGTAAAAGTTGTTGATGTATGATGTGATGTGAAAGGAGCTTTACTAACCTCCTATTATCTTTTCCAGCCCCTCGCCGCCATGTTTAACTTCATGAAGAAGTCCACCGTCCTGGCTGGCGGCGACGCGGGAACCCTCGAGGAACGGGACGGGGACAAGGAGAGACGGAAACGAGAGAAGAAGGAAAGGAAAGAGAGAGAGAAGAGGGAGAGAATAGCGGCTGGGTTGGAGGAGCCGTTACGGTTGGAAGAGGTACGATTGAAAGTTTCAGTTGTACTTAAGGAATCTTGATCACAGTTACGGAAAATATGGCCAGGTTTAACTCAAATTAAATAAAGAACCTATACATTTCGGCAAAATTATGAATGCTCTCAGAACTCAGGCTGTTTATGCCACAGCCAACTTTGTTGCTGATGTTTATGTCTGGGCAACGTGTAAGTTATAGAGCCAATTGCTACCCAACTCCTGCCGATCGATACTTATTCTTACTTCAAAATGATTTGACTCTTAAATCATCATTATATATCAATAATTCTTAAAAAATATTAGATGACCTGGATTTTAAAAAAAATTCCCAGTCATAATTTACTGCTGCCCTGAACTTGATCAATGAAATTACTGTTATCAGTGAGTAACCAGTTTATCTTACCCTGTCATCTCGTATCATTGCAATCAACTTGGCGCAGGTTTTAGCATGTTTTATTACGACTAAATTATCTTCAAAACGAATGATGATCATGTCTTATGATTATAGATGACTATAAATCGGGTTGTACACTGAAACCGCTATTTTGATTGAATCAAGTTTACTTAATTCATTTAAAATATTACAACAAGTTTTACCGGTTGCGGAATTTTTGAAAAGGCGCTTAATATTTTCGAACAGCTTTGCGAATTTTGTGTTGTTAAGTTATTCAGTCGATATCGTTTTTCTTTGATGTTTCTTGTGTATTAACATCTTTATTCATGGTTTTGGTTACTGCAGGTTTTAGGACTGTATCGATAGCTACACCAGTTTTATTAGATTCGATACAGATATTATCTAGTATGTCGCTTCGAACCAAATTCTATACGAAAGTCAAAATAGTGAAGTGTATGAAGCCAAGTAAGTTTTGTTCTTTTGGATAGACGAGGCAAAACTTCGAGCGAGCTTGAAAAATAACCATAACATTTATTTAAAAAATTTAAGGCAGTCTTCGCATTGTAATAAAAACTCTTTAAAAACTATTCCAGTTTTCCCCTTTAAGAATAATTGCCCAAGCAGGAAAACCGGAAGTATATTTTTTGAAAGTCCAGAATTCCCCCTCAACGGTGTTTCTTTTTCGCGTGCTCGATTCGTGCGGTCCGTGGTATTCTGTCGAGTGTTTTAGTAACATTATGATTACCGCATAGCCTCTCGAATTTCGCTACCGCTCTAGCTAACGTCGTAGGTCTGAACTGAACAGGCCATCAAGTTTGATGGTTTATTATTATTTATGGTAAATAGCCCTGCTTGTCAAATATGTATATCGATCATAGAACGGATTCTAGTCGACCAAAGAACTGACTCACAAATGTCATGGTGCTCGCTCACAGTGACCCTAACTTAACTGTTCTAGTGAACAAAATTGAACTAAGGTTCACCTCACACCGAGACGACTCTGCGCGCACTTTTAAAAAGAAAGTGATTCAAATTACAACTTTATTTACACACGCAAGAAGATACTTTTTACAAACATGCATTCCCCGCAGCGTGGTGCCGCGAGGAGTTTTCATATTAGGTCAATAAAATTTGTATAATTTTACGTATCAATAAAGTTGTATTTTGAATCACCCTTAAAATGAGTATAAGCTGACCCTAAAGCCATTACTGCATGTTTACTCTCAGATTCGAATAAAATACTCATCGCTAGCGACACTGTCAAGTTAGTAGCAGTAGGTAGCACTGTATATTATTGCCAAGGAACGTAAATCTGCGGTGGTGTAACCTCTTGCGGTTGACCTATTGCCGTTGCAACAGCATCCGAGATCAACTAGCAGACTCTGCGGAAGATCTATTAGGAATTTTGACATTTACTTGTTATTTGAAGAGGATTAAGAAAGTGGAGCAAGAGGTTAAATGCGGAATTAATTTTTATGGTGAATAATATTGACGACCAATGTGGCGCGGTGGGCGAAGGTCCGCCTGCGACGCAGGAGGTTGTGGGTTCGATTCCCGCCTCGGAACAAATGTGTGTACGATCTGCAGATATTTGTTCCGGGTGTTCTGGTCGTTTTCTATGTATAATAAAAATATCTATCTATGTAATGTATTGTATTATGTATATCAGTTATCTAGTACCCATAACACAAGCTCTGCTTACCATGGGGCTAGATAATGCTGTGTGAATTGTCCAGCATTATTTATTTATTATTATTTATTTATTTAATATAGGTACGGTTTTTTTGATGAATAGACCTTCGTTTGACCACAATCTGGTGGTAAGTGACGAGGTAGGTAACCATTATCTATCATAGTGAATATCTAATTCTTTAATGACTTCTAAACGAACACGATAGGTATCTACTCCAATGGTCCAATAACATTAAAGAACCTTAAAGCATAAAACTAAATTTGTATACTTATTTTTATTTGCTTTGGGGTGGCTTTCGTATCATGGCGGCCATGATAGGCCAATTGTGATCGCCACTTTTACATTTCAGTCCCGAAGCCGTAGCGTTCATAGTTCGCCACTAACCCTTGCAGCTGCTAGGAACTGTAGGATTTTCTTCGGGGTGATGTCTTTCAGCTCGTTTAGATACTCATTTTATGCCATGTATTGGTATTTGAGACTGTATTTGCAGTTAGAAAAATAATAATCCATCCATACTATATTTAGAAATTCGAAAGTAACTCTGTCAGTCTGTTACCATTGACGCCTAAACGGCTGAACTGATCAAATGAAATTTGGCAGCGACGTACATAAATGTCAAAAAATTATCTCGGGTCATAGAGTACTTGAAAAGCGCGTGCAAAGCTGCGGGCAGAAGCTAGTAATTACTAGAACTAATTTCATTTACCTAAATGCACGATGCACGTTTTCTACTTTCCGTTAGCAACTTAATATAATACAACTAATAAATATAACAAGCTAGAGTTTTCGAGGGGACACACTTTCTTGATATTGATCGTTTTATCTCTTTATTGTGTCCAGTAAGTCTAAATAGTCCAATCTAAGACCGATCACTACCGCTTAAATATCGATTAATCCACAATCATCAATCGACGTTCGATTGATGTTATCGTATCGGTAAGCGATAAATAAATAGGTACAGTTAGATAGTTTTGTTACTGAAGCCATCACAGCTTATTACAAAGATAACACGTAAGTTATGCTAGAGCCTTTTTCCTTTAACTGGTCCGCTTGCGGGTCTGGTCCGCATGCGGGCCACCTATACATTAAATAATATACTTTCCTGTCTGTAATGTATTCTGTTATGTCTGTTGTAGAAGAGCGAGACCTTCTAACATAAGTCTTTATACTTAAATGAAGGTCTCCACTACGGTGTAAACAATAAATTATTGCAAAACTTTTACAGAAATAAATTTCATTATTATTTTTTATTTCGCGTGCGTTGCGGCCCGCTTGTAAGGAGGAAAGCAGGCGGAAATCCATATGACAGGAAAGGAGCCCTGAACCTGACTTGCTATAGAAATAGGTTGGTACTATACCTACATATACCTACGCAGGCGCAGCAGAACACCCAAACCATCGCTGGCAACTGCCTAGCTGTCCAAGTGTCCATTAATAAACTTACGTGGAGAATTGCTTAATAATAGTTGTCAACAATATTTACGCTTATAGCCATAATTACGGAGTCAATGGCCTCTTTGGACGCATTTCGTTTTGAAGCAGGCAAATGCCGGTAATGCCTATTTACGCCTGCGCTGAAAACTCAACTTGACTCAAGTAAAAGGAAGTGAGGACTTCCTCCCCTACATTACGAGTAGGTTAATTCAAAGTCTGACAAAACTAGACAACACGCAAAACAAAAAAAAACACGTTAATGATAACTCTAATTTGAAACTCGAAACAAATACAAAAAATCTATAGTAAAATTAAAACCGCAACCGTGTACATCATTACAAACCTATGCAACAGCTATCACAAAAGCTTTCTGAAGATGAAGGTTTAAATAATTATCCACAAAACATCACATTCACATGCGTGAAAGTTCGCTTGATATCGGACTTTAAATTTGATATGATTATAATAAAGTCTCGGGAAACTGCCCCAAAGAAGACGACTTCAAAGTTATGTAAATAAGTCTTAGAATGAGTACGGAGAAATAATAAGCAACGCAATTAGTGTCTATCTTCTAAAGCAAACTGTCGTCCTTTACAAATATGACATATCTGTGTAAACATGAACAATGTTTTTTGTACATAACTTGGCTTTACTAATGTTTTCCTCGAGTCCGCTGCTTAAACAATGAGGTTTTTAGGTTAAACTGTAGAAGTCACCTCCAAATCTCTATTAAATAGTAACCCACCTTCAGCTATAGACTGAACGACACTTAAACAGTATAGGCCCAAACACAGCTCCTTGATCAAAGTCCGGTAACGCTGTCATGGCCATCTGAGATCAACAGCATAATAGTCTATTCGAAAAAAAAAATCCATCCAACATCTCCTTGCGCTAAACTAACGGTTTCGGTAACCAAATCTTAGAAATGTTATTCTCATCACATAAACGTCACGGTGCGTGCTCATTGACACTATTCTATATTCTTTAACCAGATCCGGTGCACGAGACATTGAAACTAAATGTGACTTCCATCTGGTATTGTGGGAACATTCACTGTGTCATTGTAGTTATGGAATTGATATCATCTACGTAACTAACTACAGATGAAAATGTATATGTACTAGGGCAAAGTAATACGATTCTAAATCCTGTTGATTTCCACCAACTGAGTTATTTTTATAATGGTATTGAATCGTCTTCACTACATCATTATCATAAGCCGTTTAGTACCCACTGCTGAGCATAGGCCTCTATGTCCGCCATTCCCCTCGATCCTGCGCCAGTTTGGGCCAAGTACGTATAACCGTGCAGACCATGGTCGGACGTGTCTTCCACCCATCGCGCCGAGACGGACTTCCTCTCTTTCTAAACCTACCTACTGTCACGAAACAAGTTCCTAATTTAAATGTTCTTCATTATTGCTACACAAGCCTATCCCGAAAATTCTCAATTCGCTCGATTACACGAGTTAGCACATTTAGCACAGTTAGTCTTGAGGAACAGCACATCATCTCATATTAGAACTTGTTACATACTCGTACGTAGTGTAGCATTTAAACGTCATAATCAGTATTATACTTTCCGACGTTTGCTGGTTTGCGTTAATATTGACATGTTCAAAGTTAATATGACCAAATTTTTCTCTAGCATCATTCGTAAGTTCAAAAAAATAAATTCAACTTTATTATCATTGCTTTACGACTGAGTTTTTGGTTTATCATCTGATCTCTTTCCTCTCAATAAACTACATTCATTGTTTGTCAACAATCTAACTACAATGAGGCTAAACAATCAATTCTTATTGTCGGCTGTTTCATACCAGTCTGTGATTTAAGTGTTGAAGTCTGTGCTTGATTGAAGTGCTATGGAGGAAATCCTGAAGATCCAGTCAGGAGTACAATATATTCGGATTGCTATCAGTACATTGGTAATGTTTTAATTTGATTGCCAGTATTTTGTTTAACAAACAAAATACTAGTTCTGTGATGAAAATAGGATTGTAATATCGATTCCGGCGTGGTAAAAAATATTGAAATCTTATATTAAAATACTGAAAGATAAATAAACTAATTTAATTAAATGCTTAGGATTCATATTGATATGGATTAGTTAAGTTACCTCGTTTGCAATAGTTTCCAGTTAGCTCAACTGTTACAATAAGGTATTATTTGTTCAAACAATAAAAGTATATTTTTCCATCATTCCATAGTTTCTTGATGCGTTGTCAAATCTTTATTTACATACCATCATAATCAATAATTATAACTTTTGTTTATAGAACTATTGTTTGTTTTGTTTTGTTATGCATGAACATGTGCCTGTGTGTGGCATTAAAGAGATACGATCTTAATTTTGATTTCCATCTGATCGTTCTTTTCGAAAATTTTAAATATATATATATAATTATTTTCGTAGTCGTGTTGGCTTATATTTTTCTTTCACGTATCACTTATTTATTTGAACATTTTTATTTGTGACAATATAAAATGCCAAAGCCTAGCTAGATAATAAAACAATTTCAAATAAAGTAGATAATTTATTGATGATGCCCTATTGGAATATGTATAACATAATTATATTCCATAGATTCACGCAAGTTCTTTGACTTAATTAATCAGAGCAAAAATCAGCGGATGTTTGCAGTGCATTTGATACGACTGACATGATTTCATTGAACTTATCCACTAGGGCTTCGGTCTATCCAATTAATATTCTTCCATAATTGACGACTACGTTATGTCTAACTAGACTGACTGCATTTACAGAACTGTAGACGCAGGTTCATAAAAACAGAAAAGCATTAGGGTTATTATTACTCCTCTTGAGTCCAGAGGGAACTCATGTATGCAATCTTTGTAAACACCCGTTGAATACATCGTTGGTTTGCACTTATAATTATATTATTTCTATTAAATTTTATCACAAGCACTTCATAAAGCAGTATTTTCAATTTCAACTCTATTTACCTCATACGTATTAACACATTATAAAATATAAGTGGGACAGTGCAAGATTTAGGTCTTAATTCAATTCACCAATTAAGCGTGTACGATTTACCTCGTTTTGCGAACGGGGTTTGAGTCCGACCGGTTTTGATACACTTTCGTTGGTTGCGTTTTTGCGCACTCATCGTGAGGAATGCACTTTTTTCGCAACGTAATCGCTGTCGTACCAGAGACTTGAAGTTTCGAAATAAAACCTAATCTTGCGCCTTCCTTGTGAATAGGGAATGCCATAGGTAACAGTTTTGAGTCTCTCGTTGATTTTTCTGCTGGTTTAATTTTATTAACGCTTAGGAACTTTTCACTTCGACTCTCCTATAGTCCCATTAGCTCTGTTAAGATTTACGGTGCCATTTAGTTTTGAACTTACAAATAGAACTCTATTAAAAATGCGTTGTGAGTGCCAGTATGACTGGCTATTTTCAATATCTCAATTATTATCCACCTAGCTGTATATTTTCAGCAGTTGAATTATAATGTTCTTGATTAATTGCCAAGTCGTTAGGTTCTCAATCGAAAGTAATGACATTGCAAAGCAAATGCGCATTAGCAGGTGTCAGCTGTTTGATTAATTATTCCTTTGGTTTTGCTTCGTTCAGTCGGAAAAACCGTTCGGATGACTTGCTGATAGCTCGGCTAGTAAGTAAATGGTGTAGAACAACATGGCATTCTTAAAAAGTGCAATGAGAAGCTAGAAAATATTGCATTTCAAATTTACAGTGCACTACTATTTTAGAAACCGGTACCTGTTAAGTTGATATGAACGGGATTGATAAAATCCGCTTATTTCCAATCAATTTTTATTACAACCTTCATGTTCAGCGATCTGATTTGCGTAAACACAGCAATCACTTAAATTGTCTTTATCTTTCCCAGGTTCGACGGTCTCTGAAATTGCGGGGCAGGCGTAAAGAAAAGGAGAAGCTGCCCTCCGGCATCACTGCTGACTACACAGCCTCTCTGTTCGCGCATCTCGAACAGGATTCTAACTACACCAACTATCCCGTGATACCGACCTCAGGCTCCAATTCCAATCTAAGTGATGAGAACAACCATCTCTCTCCAAGCTTTCCGGCAACGCACACGTGGAACAGGAAAGATGGCATACTCCAGTCGGACAGCTCGGAAACATCCCTGAATTCTTTAAATAACCCAAACGCGAACACCAGTCCTCGACAAGCGCCTAACCTACCTCCGATACCTCCGCGGCCCCCAAAGCGAGGGATCCTCAAAGGCCCTCGCCTAAGCAATACTAGTTCTAATTCTATAGAAAGCAATGTCCAAAGTTGCGATACGCCAGATCACGTCAATGGCCAAGATACCAATTTACTGGCGCGAAACACGCAACAGAACGAACTTATTTCATACGGCATTCCACCCTCGAAGAGTACATCATCGAGCGATGACTTGCAAGTGCAGAACTTTACCAAAAAGGTTATCCATTCCCCTGTTGAAGCCCAATTCAAAAATTATAAAAACGGCAACCCCACGATAACCACGCAAGATGTGGACGAACCAAAGACGAACGGGAGTTACATTGGTGTGACATCCACGTCTCCAAGTGCTGATTCCCTAACGGATACGACGACGAATTCTTCGTTCGCTACTCCGCCATTTTCTACCTCACCTGTGGGAGAATCCCAAGGGTTCCATAGATGGTCCAGAACGAGTAACTTCGAAGATATATACTTACCTTTGCCGGGGTTAACACCCTTACAACTTCCGAAGCCTAGGGTCCTTACTATACAGCGACAGAAGGCTCCTAGGAATGACTTTGGTTTCAGTCTTCGCCGAGCCATGGTCCAAGACAGAGTCTTCATGGGTGAAATCAACGGCCATAGCACACTCAACGGTGACAACAAAGGAAATGAAATCCGAAGCATGGATAGTAAATTAACCTTAAAGTCTGTGATATTGGCGGAACCTGGGTCTTATCCAGGGTCTAGCGAAGCGGGGCTGCTTCCTGGCGATCGACTGATTGAAGTCAATGGTGTTAATGTTGAAGAGAAGAGTAGAGAGGAAGTGATTGAACTCATCAAAGGGAGTCAAGAATTCGTTACTATAAAAGTGAGCATTTTCAATATTTTCATACGTATATAATATTGTAATAATAAATAACTGAAACAATAAGATTACATCATATCGTTTCAGTTATTTATTACCTATTAGATTTAGTTAAGTTTTCATTCGTAACTTTCTTTGTAGACGACAAATATGTAGGTATATTTAATTGTAGGTCTGAGTATATATCCCTGAGTATTGTCAAATTTGATCTAGATACCACGTGAACGAAGCCGCGGACAGAAGCAAACTAGTTTGCAATAACATGGTTTCGTTATTTTCACGTTCGTAGATCATTATTAAAGTCTCGTATTTGATTGCTAATAAAACGCACGTTAATTACACATAATCATAAATCATTAATTCTACGACTCGTATTTAATGGCTTGGGAGTAAATAAGGTACCTAATAGATAATTTTTAATGTGAAAGCGATTTGTTCTTCTAAGAAGCGTAGCTGACCTCAAGGTCATAACTGTGATAGATGTACAGTGTGGATTTTTAATAACCGTTGATGACCTGTGTAAAATAAATAAATAAATAATGCTGGACAATTCACACAGCATTATCTAGCCCCATGGTAAGCAGAGCTTGTGTTATGGGTACTAGATAACTGATATACATAATACAATACATTACATAGATAGATATTTTTTTTATTATACATAGAAAACGACCAGAGCACCCGGAACAAATATCTGCAGATCGTACACACAATTGTTCCGAGGCGGGAATCGAACCCGCAACCTTCTGCGTCGCAGGCGGACCTTCGCCCACCGCGCCACATCGGTCGTCAGTGTGTTGGTGCAGGGAAATGGTCTAAGCAGACTATCCATATTTTTTTAAGAAATTGTCTCTCCATTCAGACTTTAAAATAAATACAGTTCGCACGAAAATAGATTTTGATGTTGCGATGTGTGTGTAGCCGGTTCTTCGTCAAGTCTTGTGCTGTAATATGAAAATATAAGAAAAGATTTGATGCCCATCGATCCTGTTTCTTTTACTACTGCTCAAAAACTATCGGACCAACTGAGGTATGAGTTCTAAAATAGGAAAACGCATTTTTGTAAAACCCGATTTTTTATAATTCACTTGTGCATGACGAAGCAGAAAGCCTGTAGACGTGCAATACTTCGGTAGATGGCGATATATTGTGTTGCTCACATTTGAAGCGCAGTAAAGAATAAATCGGATTCGCGTTTATATTTATTGTCCGATCCTAATTAAGAAATCAATCGTAATAACCGTGTGAAACGAACACGCACTGAGTCCGAGAGTGCTCTCGTAAACGCCGGACATGAGAGAAAGTGTATGGATTCTTTCGAAACTTATACGTAGGTTAAAGTAGGCTTTATGATCGTGCTTTTAGTGATTTACAGCGATATGTTGCAATAGAAAGGTATACATCTTTATGAACGAAAGAACTGTGAGTTTTTAGGGACGGAAGTCGATTTGACAGAAACACCAGTTCAACAAGTTGATGGGGCCTAGAAAACTTAATATTATGATCAACAACCAACAACAACGGTTCGAAAGATGTTCGAACAAATAATTCACTTTACCAACATAAAAAAACAAATCGAGTGTCCTAGTTACCACTGTGTTCTTTATTCACTCTTGAAGGAACCTGTACTGTTACAATTCAGGGCTACAATTATTTACATTTATTACAATTCAGGGTTACAATTTATTAACACTATGATTTTTGATCAATGATATTATTTTTGTATGTCCTGCGCAGCAGATCACAAATAGGCACGACGCGTTAGATATGCATCTTCCAGACTATCCTATAATATCAAGAGATATACTTAATACAATAGATTACATAGATATATGTTTTTTTATTATACTTAGACAACGACCAGAACACCCGAATCAAATATTTGCATCGTACACACAATTGTCCCGAGGCGGGAATCGAACCCGCAACCTCCTGCGTCGTAGGCGGACTTTCGCCCATTGCGCCACAGAGGTTTTAAGTAATCTTATCAAGTATCATAACTCAAGAACGGCTGAACCGATTTGGCTGAAAATTAGTGGGGCGAGCTTAGGACTTCAGAAACGAGACGACATAGGATTTTACAACTTTTTTTTAATTATTGCCTCTAAGGCGGAACAAAGTTTGCGGGGTTAGCTAGTACATAGTCATACATAATAAAACTAATGTTACTCTCAATCCCTCAGGTGCAACCAATATCAGAGCTGTGTGAGCTGTCTCGCAGGCGTGCTGCGGACGGCGGCGGTGACGTAGAGCTGGAGGAGAGCAACGTACGAGGAGGGACCCTCAGCAGATCTGGCAGTCGACGCTTTAATGCTACTAAGGTAAGATTGATTTTCCTTTGCATGACATTGTTGTTCCTTTGGAAGACATATTGTTGTTCCTTTGGAAGACATATTGTTGTTCCTTTTGGAAGATATATTGTTGTTACTTCGGAAGACATATTGTTGTTCCTTTAGAAGACATATTGTTGTTCCTTTGCGAGACATATGTATGTATGTTCCTCCGTGTCTCCGTCCATCTGTAACTGGAATTTGGACCCAAAGTTAGTCACCTATTCGTTGTGTGCTACTAGTATATCCAACCAGCCTGATGGGCCTTTGTGATCGATGCAACCACTCATAGACGACAGATTTATCATTATGGAACCTAGATTTTCTCGGGATTTCTCGGTAGATTTTCTCGGCGAGTTAAAAGTGTGTTAACAAGGGCTCTAACTCCGACTATGAGTGGAGAATATTTACTATTAGCCATCTTAAAGAATCTTTCTACCCATTATCATCAGCCTATATTACTATTTATATTATTAAGGGAAGTCTATGTCCGCAGCTGGACTTAGGCCTCCCCTAATGAGCGGCATAGCGCCCTGTCTTCAGCTTGACGCATTCTACCCATTGCAGACTAATATGCAGACTTTTTTCTACTGTCCATTCGCACCTGTCCGTTCTATCTAGATTCCAGCTTTGATTCACTATTAAGAGATTCTAATTTTCTATTATAAATCCCAGTTCCTTCCATGGACAAAGTGGAATAACGTGAACAGTTGACACGTTGAACACCCTAAACATATTAGTCTAGGCAAACTGTCTAATAATATTTTTAATAGCGAATTATAAGTATCAGAATGATATACATAACACACTGTTCGCCCCTCTGCCATCTGCTTACGAAATTTACTGACAAAATCTACGAAGCGACGTGTGTATACTATTGCCCTTTTGCAATTCAAGGTCTTCTTACATTTTCTTTACCGAAATTATCACCTCAAAAATTCCTCCAAATTTACGTCACAAATTTACAAGTCGCCATCGAAGAGAGATTTATCGCCTACCCATTACGGTTACTAATCGGTCGTTTTACATATTCATCCATGCTAAATTCCTAATTGCATTGACTGACAAAGCCTATGGTAAACCGGTAATTGTGCCAAAGACTTTTAAGTATGCAAGTCAGGCTAGAAAAGTGGAATAGGCATGAAATATTCAGAAGGGCTTACTTTATGAACGTGAGAGAACCTAATAGTAGATGACTTAGGTCCTATTTCGCCGTTGAAATTGAATAAATACTAGGTAAACTCGGTTAAGCGCTTTGAACGAGTTCATCGCATTTTACCGATAAAAAGTTGACCGATTCTAGCTGAACTTAGTCTAATTACGCCTCGCTTAGCCTAGCTAAACCGAGTTCAAGAGCTGTCATGTCGCAGTCACACAAAAGCGGTTGGCTCAATTAAGCTGAACTTGGTTTATACAATTATGTATATGTTTTGGCGGTAAAATGAAACCTTATGATGTATTTGAATGATAATAAGAATGGACTGTGACTTAGCTTTCCCGTGGCCATGACTAAACTGAAATGACCGAGGAAAAATCTTTCTTTGAAGTGGGTACTTACGGAGATGGCAGGACGAATGAGAACCTCATTGTTCGAACTGGCCTACTATGTTAGTGGCGGCTGCCTTCATTCCACAATAGGGAATGTTTAGAAGGGAAGCGAGGTCTTTCTCGTGCAGAGGGACATTGGATAGATTTGCTGATTGGATAGATCCCAACCCAATCATCCCACTGGACACACTGGAGGGACCTACCCAATCATCACACTGGAGGGACAATAATATCCATAACACCCATTCTACAACTTTTGTAGTTTGACGACTTCATTATGATTATAATGACGCGATCCGCACTCACAAACCACAAGTCCCTCGTAAAGGATCAAACGGTGGTGTTCTTCCAACAAAAACTAGATTAGTAGTTAACTACTTAAATTCATAATGAAATACAAACTCACATGGTGGAAACTGTAAAAAACACGTAAAAATAACTTAGTGTAGATAAATAATAATGTAAACTACATTGATCTCCGTATCGACAACATCAGCTTGATTGTACTAGTAACCTTGAATTTGTACAAATAGTTACACAAGCTTTCTTACTGTACAAAGGTGGTCTTGCGTCATCGGACGGTAAACATTTACTTGGAGGTTCTGGGTATTTGTATCCTTGGGCCTCAACTACGAGCACACAATGCTGAATGCTGAATACACTCCCTTTGCCTGTTATCAGTAATTTATTTTTGTATTTAATATTAGTTTAGGTTAAGTAATTTATAGGCTATAAATGATTTTCTATTCTATTCTATTCTAAGAGTAGATTTGATATTCTCTTGTTAGTAAAAAGTCTTTATTCAAAAACTTTAACTATATATGTATTAGGCCTCCTCAATTTCGATGACGGCGACGACCCTAGAGATCAAGGATTCTTCTATCATGAGCCCTAATATGGCTTGCTAGACCGAACTTGGTCTTGGATTAAGTTACTTAAACTAGAACTTACTTAGTTTAAGTTACTTAGTACAAAAATCGACTGAAGAAATGGACTCTGGAGAATACATTTTATTCTGTAGTAGAGTTCTACGAATGACCAATTATTTAAATCACTACATAGTATAAAACAAAGTCGCTTCCCGCTGTCTGTCTGTCCCTATGTATGCTTAGATCTTTAAAAACTACGCAACGGAAGACGTCAGTTTTATATTTACTATGTAGTGATTAACAATATAATTAGGTTTTATCTAATGAATTTGTATAACTGAAAAAGGGTTTAGTAGATTAAATTTTTTGTAATAAATAAAAAGAAACATTTATTTCAGCTATTGTAGGTACAAATTTAACAAAAGTAGATAACGTCCACAGGTTAGTATTATTACCTACTTGCCTTTTAGCAAACAGTTGTCGTATGTGTTCTTGAGTAATGAGAGCTTGAGCATTCTCCATTTCTAAACAAGGAACAGTTAACTAGAGCTATCTCTAGGAAGTTGCATATTGCTCACGTTCACACATTGTTATCGATTCTGTGCAGTCATTTCTAAGTGCCTTGCGAAATCTCTACAAATCGCGAAATAAACAATGTGTCGCCGTCTCGTATCGTAAAATTAGTCCGTGTGTAGAATAGCTAGGCCGATTGTAAAATCGCACAATTTAATTAATTGCCTACGCTGATTAACGTCACATAGCCAACTTGTCGAATTAAATTAATTAGTTTTCCCAACAAACAACACCTTTCGTTTCGTAATCGGCGTATCGATTCTAGAAACAGGGTGATTCTACGATTTAACGGTGACATGTTCAATCAGTGTTACCATGTGTCGGTAATGTAATTAATGATACTTTATCCTTTTACAATTCGAAATTTTACGGTAGAGCTTTATCGACATTATGGTTTGTACCTTCTTACATATAAAACAAATTAGAACTAGTATTTACAACTGAAACAGTTGAGTAAACTGCAGACTGCTGCAAACAATCTAAAGATCCAATTCTCTACTTATGTATTTGTATTCCTGTTCTACGGATCTACTTCTACAATGCGATGCCGAGCGGGCCTGAAAAAAATATCAGAATAATAGAAAATGTTTCAATCTTGGTCTCTTTCTGTTTTTACTTTGTGTATATGTTAAGTTTTTATAAAATAAAATTTATTTCGTGCTTCATTTACATTTTGGTAGATAAGTATATAATTGTTAACACTTTGAGTGCTGAAAACGCACGGTATGAGTTTTCTACAAGTGACTAATCTGCGAAAATCCACACTAGCGCAGCGGCTAAGAAAATACAGATCTTTGTGACTCAGCAGAGCTGTAATATTTTTCGAACGAAACGCATGTGCGGCGCAACACAACCGCTGTGTAGAGCGGCAGCACGATTTTTTTAGGTAAAAAAAAAGATCGCAGTCGTCGAAAAAAAACCGCAGTCAAAGTGTTAAAAAACCTAAAAATCGTACTGTACCCCCTTAAACCCTTTCTTACATATAAAAAGAACTTTTAATTCTTCTATTATGCGAGGACACGCAGATTATTGATTTTATTTATCTTTATGGGTGAAATAACAAAAACAAAAAACCGTTCAAACTAACCTACTCCGCCTCGTTACGTATTGTTAGAAAATAATACACATTATTGTTTCTGTAACGGTACGTGCGCATGTTACAACATTACATCACTCTGTATTCATTCAAGCTGTATATTTACTGTTCACTTGTATATAGTACGATGCCTCATCCATCAGCAGTCAGCAAACATTTGTCCACTACAGGACATGCCTATGTATAGGTGACTATGGAAAACCCCCTTGTTTGAGTCAAGGGGATTTTTCCAGCGAGCTTGAAAAGCGGTTTGGTTATTAAATAAATAAAAATAAAATAAAAAGTAAAATTAAACATTAAGAACTTATTACTAGGGTTAGTTATACCTAATACTATAAATTAAAACTAAAATTAAATTAAATCACTCTCTCCACGAAACATTTCCACAGGGGAGAGGTGATTCTACCTGCTATAGTGTTTAGGATGGTGTTGGGGCTGTCGCGCACCCTGCGCATCAGGGATGCGGTCTTTTTACGGAGGATGGCAGCAAAGCCATCCGTCTCATATTCCTGGTGCAGTACTTATTGCTCAATGTGCTTTATTTCCTTTAGACCTCAGAGGATTCTCAAGTCACAAAAAATATAATAAAAAAAAACAAATAATATAAAATCGCGTACCTAACTCTTTTTTATTTTTTCCCAACACCACAAAACGTACGCTATAAATACTTATTATATTATCTTTAAAAGTAAAATAATAAAGTAACATGAAGTGTAGAATAGGTGATTCCTCTTTTATTTCAATACAATTTTGTCCGTACCCTTTTGTTTTTCCATCACGGTTAGTAAAGTTTTATTTTCCCTTTGCAAACTTCCTAATACAAACACTAAAAGACAACAAAACTTAACACTTTGACTGCGATTTTTTTTCGACGACTGCGATCTTTTTTTTAACCTAAAAAATTCGTGCTGCCGCTCTACACAGCGGTTGTGTTGCGCCGCACATGCGTTTCGTTCGAAAAATATTACGGCTGTGCTGAGTCACAAAGATCTGTATTTTCTCAGCCGCTGCGCTAGTGTGGATTTACGCATATGAGTCACTTGTAGAAAACACATACCGTGTGATTTCTATAAGTAAGTTCTATTCTGTGGTTTTGCGGCTTTAGGAATGGTGTGATTTAGCGTTTACAGTTGCTTTGTGCGTACAAGGGATTATGGAATCATCATCTGTTCACCGCTTTTGAGCGGTGACTGTGCCAACAAGTTTTTGATCAGTGTTTACTCGGATCGTGCCCTAACTTCGACATGGCTTGTCGTGTATATTCGAAACAAGGTTTATGTCAAAACAATGTGTATGAATGCTCAAAGTTCTACACATGTGGTTAAGTTTTATCATATGCGATGAAATTATGATAATACCTTTGAATATTCGGTGTGAATAGCAAATTGTTTAGACTTTGATGCCCTCGTGGAGAGAAATATTGCATATTATATAGGACGGTACATTTATGAGGAAGGAAAGTTTAATCTTGCAGTGAATTATATATTATATATATTAATTTATGTTCAATTTGCGAATGTAGTACTAATAAGATATAATCAGTTTAATTCAGGCACGAAAACAATGCACACAATAGAAAAACATAAAATAAAAGCCTTAGGTATGGAATAATGTTGTATGCGTACCGAATCTGTTAAATAATAATTATCATGTATTTCATGGCTTCACAAGACAAAGGGCCCCTAAGATAATACCTTAGAGACTAACCTACATGATAATAAAACTTAAGCCCACAGAACTTAATAACTTAAGCGCTGGTCGCAGAAGAACATGGGCTAAGAACTTATGTCGTGTTAATCAATGGTTTCTTAACCGTGTTCTTTGATATTTAAAAATACTGGGCCTCCACATTCGTAGCATTCAATTGGCTAGGGTCTATTGCGTTCTATGGGCGTATCTAATCGATCGGCACCAGTCGAAATTCTGAATGGGAATGGGACATTACGATGATTGGTGAGAGGAATGGGCATGACAGCAAACATACTTGATAGGATTGCAATTGGGCTGTTGCTTTCTGTGTTCCGATTTCATTAGTACTTCAGTTTTTGCATGGTATATCTAGTAGTAGTAGAGTAAAAAATATCTTGTAAAAATTTCACCTGCCTAAACAAAAAAAGTGACAAAAAATGCTGAACATCGCACAATTGCCAAAACTCGTATACACACAAAAAGATTGGCTCTGTTCACCGATTTTTAACTGAAGTTATCGATGTCTGAAAAACTAAAGGTTTCATGTCCCAACATTATTTCGGTCAAAAGGTCAGTTTCGTTCCTCATAGCATAGACCATAGTATCATTGCATTGTAAATACTAGTTCTAATTTGTTACCTACTAATATTTGATTATAATTTTCTTTCTTAATAAAGATAAGCAACGTAATTCTTACCATACCACATCATAAATTTAGACCAACATTGGATTATCCCGCTTTTGTAAAAGCTCATTCGCAGGATTGAGGAAATCCCCTAAACCAACGATTCCCCTTCAAGGCTCATTGTTGCGACCCCATATCTAAAACAATGACTCATTCTGTACTTCTATTATATTGAACAGTATGGTTACAATTTCAGAAAACAAGCTTCATATTAAGGCTCTGATGCTTCGAATGTTCAATTTATGTTTTGTTTTTTACAGTAGGAACGTAAAGAATGACACAAGATTTTGGACTCCTATACCTACGACTATGAATGAAGCTATAATGGCAGGGTGAATTTGATGATTATGCTAATTTCAGTCCTTTCTAATTCGACCAACTTCGCGACCAATCTTAATTCAAACTAAAAAAGTCGAAATTCATTAATTCAAATAGTTTGATTATGTAGGTATGTTTGATAATGTTGATTATGTTATGTTAAGAAATGCTCATTAGTATTGCTTGCTATAAATGTCAATGCGGTATTGGCAGACATACGTTAAAACTATTACAGTAAGCCGTCTAAGGAATGTGAAGGGTAGGGTAATTGTTAACTATTCTCTGGTGAAAGGACTGTAAGTAATTAGCACTGCTGTGCAAGATTTTATAGGTAGTGGTCTTAGCTTTAGAACAACACACTGACACGATTTCCTAGATATACATTGAATGTCGCCGTGGTGATACGCACGAGTGCCGCCAAAAACCAAACTTTTGAAAGTCTCTGCAAAATATTTATTAGTTAAAGAAGCCTGATAAGTTAAATACTTTTTAAACCAATTAATCCTAGATTTTGATTTTAGAAGTTTGTTTTTATGGCAATATGGCTCGTATCACCACTGAAGCGATTATTCCCGAAGACTCTATATGAGCTATGGAGTTTACCTACTGCTTACTAACATATTGTTTCTAAAAGGAAATATTGTGTTGGGGTCAGTCCATCCTATTTGCGGGTAATTTAGATATTAGCGCCCGTCTGCTGCCTGATTGGAGTAGATTAGTAACCCTGCTATATCGATGCTTTGGTGGACATTCGCGCAGTCGAAAACTGCTTTATTAAATTTTCGCGAAATCTAAAGGTGGGTCTACGCTAGACGAACCGAGCACGAGCGGAGCCATTCAGGTTTCGTCGTTCACGGTGTCAAGTGTGGACGTACAACGAACCTACAACGATCACTGTCCTCGAACGCAGTTTTCCGCAGTGTGCTCGCGGCTCTTGGCGAATATGGACGATATTAATAATTCTTGGGATATACGAGACCATGCATCACTCTTCTTATTTTTTTTAAAGTAATCCTCATGTTTTGGGTCCCATATCAAAGAATTATTTTGATATAATTCAATTAATTGCACGGAAGCATCTTCGGTCCACGTTTCCATGATGTTCGATTCGAGCGAACGACGTCTGTCACTAAACACGTCCACGAGCGCACTGCGAGCGCGAAGCAAAACCCTTTGTGTTCGTCAAAAAACCGACAACAGGCGGAACGCAGCCGAGCACGAACGAAATGTTCGCAGCGCGCTCGTTCGAGGCCACCTTAAAGGTGGGTCTACGCTAGACGAACCGAGCACGAGCGGAGCACGAGCCGAACACAATTCGTATAGTGTGGACCGACCTACAAGCCTCGAACGAGCGCGCTGCGAAAATTTCGTTCGTGCTCGGCTGCGTTCCGCCTGTTGTCGGTTTTTTGACGAACACAAAGGGTTTTGCTTCGCGCTCGCAGTGCGCTCGTGGACGTGTTTAGTGACAGACGTCGTTCGCTCGAATCGAACATCATGGAAACGTGGACCGAAGATGCTTCCGTGCAATTAATTGAATTATATCAAAATAATTCTTTGATATGGGATTTTTGCTGACCACCGCTATAATAATCGCTGCAACAGCAGCGGCTGCTGCAATATTATTAATATCGTCCATATTCGCCAAGAGCCGCGAGCACACTGCGGAAAACTGCGTTCGAGGACAGTGATCGTTGTAGGTTCGTTGTACGTCCACACTTGACACCGTGAACGACGAAACCTGAATGGCTCCGCTCGTGCTCGGTTCGTCTAGCGTAGACCCACCTTAAGCCCCAGGTAATAAATATATTGTATAAATTGACTTTAAAAATGCATTATGCTGCACATCCTGTTTCCTTAAATCCTAAGTAACGACTAAACGGATAACAAAGAAGTACATTATTACAGAGAGATGAAATGAATGAAAATAAATTGATAATGCATGGGCCTGAATAGTTAAACAAATAAAAAAATCAAAGAGAACTTACTAATGATACAAGGCGACGATGATGCATACACTCTACTAACTCTGATAAACATGACAAAACTTCCGCACGCAATACGTAAGCTCGTATAGATAGTCAATAGCACAGGCCTTTACAACCTCTCGTGTCGTAGTACCTATTCAGTTCAGTCGGAGGGCGGGCGGCGTTGTGAAGTTTTAAACCCTACCTTAAGTTTGTTTACGTTTAACACTTTGACTGCGGTTTTTTTTCGACGACTGCGGTCTTTTTTTTACCTAAAAAATTCGTGCTGCCACTCTACACAGCGGTTGTGTTGCGCCGCAAATGCGTTTCGTTTGAAAAATATTACAGCTCTGCTGAGTCACAAAGATCTGTATTTTCTCAGCCGCTGCGCTAGTGTGGATTTACGCATATTAGTCACTTGTAGAAAACTCATACCGTGCGTTTTCAGCACTCAAAGTGTTAAGTTTGTTGTGTATAGTAGTTTTAAGGTGAATAAAAATATTTTCTTTCTTTTCTTTTACCTTTGAGGCTTGAAGAGTCAACTTTTACAGTCGTAAATATTCACTAGGAATATGCAGAGTAGGGTAGAATAGAAATGTATTTTCAGAATGGAATAATTTTACTAGAGGTAGATGGCTTTTTTCTTAACTTTATAAAAGAAATTAATGATCATATAATAGAAACGAAATAGAACAAGTATTTACAATTGGAACAAATGAGCTAACTACAGACTGTTACAAACAATCGACTAACAGGTAGCTCACTACTACTACTACTACTGCTGCTACTCCATATCAATAGCAGTCGGAAGCGTCGTCCACAAAATATTTATAAAGAACTTTTGTTTTGTATATTAGAACAATCAGGGATAGCTGGAAGGGAGAGCGGCAAGCAAAGGGCGATACAGCCTGAAAATTATCAAATAAATGAATACAATCAACTGGTAAACTCAGTTGTTTTATTGCCTTTTAACCACTACTGCTATTTGATTACGAAAAAAACAACAACCAATGAGCGGCAAAATAGTATGAATGATACACACACACGCACATACAGCTGAATTGACCAGCTGGTAACGATGTAGTTATGACGGTGGTACAATCCTACCTAATGAAAGTAGAAAATGTAAAAATAGAAGCTATAAACCGAGATTCCGTTTTGCGAGTCCGTTAAAATAACAGCTGCTATGCTGCTAACTACCCCGTCTAGACGCCACGCCCTTTAAATAAGCTACAACATAACTGAAAACGTACATAGATATAGTCAGCAACGAAAATCGGTGTCTACGCCAACTACTAAGGGTGGGTATGGCACACAATTATGAAAACTATTTCACTTGTTACATAACATATACAAACTGTTGCACTTTATCTTAAGATTGAAACCCGAGGAATGTAACATTCTGGTCAAACCCCCTACGGGTTTAAAGAGTGTTAAATATAAGAAATCATGTATATTTAAAATAAATACGAATACTGATGTTCCATTGCTGAACACAGCAAGTTAAATAACGCGTTATTGTAGATACTGACAACACAATATAATAAAAAGCTATAAGCACAGAAAGAAATGTTAAGAATCGTGGAAGAACAAACTCAAAAATATTTTTTGTGTCTTAGTTTGTTTAGCAATTTATGGAATAACAGTTGGTAGTCGACTTTTGAACCATAAAATTGTATATATTTTTTTTCCTACTTTATTATGGTCGGTAACTAAAAGAGAGAAATAATATTACAGCATTCAATTGCAGTTGGTAGCCAATCTTTGGCCATAAAGTTGTTAAAATATGTAGTACCTACATTATTATGGTCAGTAACGTAAAGAGTGAAAAGGCAGTAAAGCAATATAAAATTCATTCGGGCTACATTTGAGGTGAATGAAATACTGTTCAGATGATTTTTAAGATTTTTATTCGCGTTAAGCTACATTTGTTGCTGACTGTACGGGATACTATAGGCACCTCTAGTACCTCTCCTGGAATGGTACTTCGCTACTCCAGACTCTGCCACTTATAAAATTAATAAGCTAGGTACTTACTACATAGTCGTAATTACGTCGACATGCACGGCGACAACATTGCTCTTGGTTTTTGTAAAGGAAACTCTGTGGTACTCAGGGTGGCTTTTTGAATAGAACAGAAAAACATTCAAACCCAAGTTAAAATTAGACTTATACCTAATTGAAGTTCAGATAAAATCAAGAATACCTTATTTCTTATAATAATTTATAGTAAACTAGCTGTTTCCCGCACACGTTACGTTTCACCCGCGTTAAATTCTAATTTCACATTTCTAAAATATAATAAATAGCCTATGTCAACCGGCCGGGTGATTATGTAACTCGCGACCGGTTTGCGGCAGGCGTAAATTAAGCAATCAGTGCTGTCAAACGTCAATTTGTTATTGTCAGGAGAAGGTTCTTATGAAAGAAAAAAATAAGAAAATTGCGCGGAAAATTAGAAAATTTAAGAATACTTAACCACCATATTAAATTATTTCTAATGTAACCATAGCGCTTTTACAATTCAAACTTTTTTTTTTGACATAACATTGACAGAATGCTCAATATTCATAGTTACGAGTAAGACAGATCAACGTCTGTCGGGTCCGCTAGTTTATTATAATAACCAAAAAAAAATTGTCTACTAAATATTGCCTTGTGCTGTATAACTATACCAATAGAAATAATAGTATGTGAATACATTTACAAGGAGCTTTTTTCTTAAGGCTAGAAATACGAGGGCGGCTCCGGCCAAACAATTTCATTATTAATTCAGAAAAAAGGGACATTCAGAACGCCAAGAAATCTTGAGCCATGGTCGATATTGTTTACATTTTAGGGGAAGATTCCTGGTTTAGGGTAAACTTTTTATTTCCCCTGGGCGCCGCCATAACATACGGCTTCCCTGTAGGTATACCTACGTACAAACCTTGATTAAAAAATACCTACATAGCAAATAGTAGTAAGTACACGTGTTTTCGATGTGTGTCTTCTGTCCGAGTTTTTTCAGTTAACTAGATAGGTAGATAGAAACTACTTTATTATACCACAGAAAACAGAAAACAATACAGGAATAAATGAAGTATAAAGGGCGGCCTTATCGCTGCGAGCGATCTCTTCCAGGCAACCTTTGGATGGACTGGATATGAAGGAACAAAATAGACGGTGGTACTTTAGTTATACATATAGATAACAGAAAAGAAAACAAATACACTACATAACATAATACCTACATTATAATAAACTTGCATAGACATAAGATGAGCTATCAATGTTTTCATAAGAATAAATAATGCTGATGCAGCAGTTACTAGCTTTATATCAGAGCAGATAGAGCTTTGAAAAACGGACGATTTTCAAAGAGTGTTTCAGACAGGGTTGGCTTGATTAAAACAAGTTGTTTTAAAACACGTGTTTAAAACAGTGTTTAAAACAGTTTGAAATAAAACTATGTTTTATATTAAGAAAAAAACAGGGTTTAAAACTACCTTTAATTGCAAATGAATGTGTATAAATACCACAGACAGGCTGTAGTATTTACACACTACATAGGTAACTCCCCGCCAGTAAAGTCCCGCAGGGAAAGTCCCTATGTCGGCCGTCGAAAGAAAGTAATTCACTGGATTAGTGGGTACGCTACCTATTCCCCGCTCTCTCTCTAGTTCTCTACCTACCTACAACACTACATACAAGGTGTATGTAAAGAGTTTTGTATTGATTAATAATAATAAAAAAAAAAAAAAATTAGATTAGAGGTACTGACATATGCAACAAAAGTAAATATTTATTGTTTTGTTAATTTTTACTAATGTGAATTAGGAAATAGTTTAGAAATGGATTATTTTATTATTCGCTATAATTTATTTGAAATTGATAAGTAAAAAAAAACACTTGTTTTAAACATTTTGAACTGTTTGTTTTATAAAATATAAAAAAAACTGTTTTTTTCCAACCCTGCTAATGTGAATTAGGCAATAGTTTAGAAATGGATTATTTTATTATTCGCTATAATTGATTTGAAATTGATAAGTAAAAAAAAAAACAAAAAAAAAACTTGTTTTAAACATTTTGAACTGTTTGTTTTATAAAATATAAAAAAAAC
Source organism: Eupithecia abbreviata (assembly GCA_943735965.1). Classification (NCBI taxonomy): domain Eukaryota; kingdom Metazoa; phylum Arthropoda; class Insecta; order Lepidoptera; family Geometridae; genus Eupithecia; species Eupithecia abbreviata. The sequence goes on from OX030995.1 coordinate 3,471,402, forward strand.
TGTTTTTTTTCCAACCCTGGTTTCAGAGATCCACTACACTTACTTCTACTACACTTTGCAAAAACTACAACAACTATTTACTTTTTACAGGGTCTAATTAAATTCAAGTAATTTATAACGGTAAATTAACATGATTAAATAAATAAAAAAAGCAAACTAAAAATTCATATCATCTTTTATAATGTACGTAAGTTATATTTTGTTTGTGTGTGTAATTTTGTTTATATTTTGTATTTTTTGACTGTTGGTATTTTGTAAGTTTCTTTTATAAAGTGTACCTAAGTCTTTTATTGGCTGTAAGTTAGATTACTAAGGTTTGAACAGTTTAGATTAAGGATAATGTACGTAAGTTATATTTTGTTTGTGTGTGTAATTTTGTTTATGTGAGACTGTTGGTATTTTGTAAGTTTCTTTTATAAAGTGTACCTAAGTCTTTTATTGGCTGTAAGTTAGATTACTAAGGTTTGAACAGTTTAGATTAAGGATAATGTACGTAAGTTATATTTTGTTTGTGTGTGTAATTTTGTTTATGTGAGACTGTTGGTATTTTGTAAGTTTCTTTTATAAAGTGTACCTAAGTCTTTTATTGGCTGTAAGTTAGATTACTAAGGTTTGAACAGTTTCGATTAAGGACTGCTGATTTTGTTAACACTTTGAGTGCTGAAAACGCACCGTATGAGTTTTCTACAAGTGACTAATATGCGTAAATCCATACTAGCGCAGCGGCTGATAAAATACAGATCTTTGTGACTCAGCAGAGCTGTAATATTTTTCGAACGAAACGCATGTGCGGCGCAACACAACCGCTGTGTAGAGCGGCAGCACGAATTTTTTAGGTAAAAAAAAAGATCGCAGTCGTCGAAAAAAAACCGCAGTCAAAGTGTTAAAACAATAAAGAAAAATACAAAAAATAGTATTTAAATAACCCGTTATAAGCTACTTTTGTGTTAATAACCATGATAGTTTCCAAAGTTCCAATAAAATTTTCTCAAAAACATTTAAATCACAGTGAAAGCTTTGATTTCCTCAATTCAGCTCGTGAAATGGAAACTGCCAATCAATATTGTACAGTCCAATTCGTGCCAGTCTATTTGAGCTGGACACCAATTAGGATATAGGGGGTTATTCAGAGGGCGAATACGAAAATTGGGAATTAATCTAACGGGAACTTTTAGCTTCGAACATTTTGATGTTTGGATTGGATTTAAATTGAGAGATGGAGATTTACTTTAAAATGGCTATTCAGAAAATCCGTTTCCGATTATTTAGGTATTCGAGACGGAATTTGACTTACTTTCGCGGGAAATCCAAATATAGCAGTTTTTAACACTTTGACTGCGGTTTTTTTTCGACGACCGCGACCTTTTTTTTTACCTAAAAAATTCGTGCTGCCGCTCTACACAGCGGTTGTGTTGCGCCGCACATGCGTTTCGTTCGAAAAATATTACAGCTCTGCTGAGTCACAAAGATCTGTATTTTCTCAGCCGCTGCGCTAGTGTGGATTTACGCATGTTAGTCACTTGTAGAAAACTCATACGGTGCGTTTTCAGCACTCAAAGTGTTAATGTTTTCTGTGTTCTACAAGATATATGTAGCTGAAAAGTACTTTCCCGTAAAGTTTTCATTCATAAATGTCTTTGTTAACATAAAATAACATCTTAGATTGTAAATAGTAGCTATGATATAATATAAACATTTATACCTAATATGTATAACTATAGGATAATAACAAGAACACTGTAGGCATTCGTGAAATGTTTTGTATCGGTGCACAAACACAAAGTCTATCATTTCTTATCATAATTAAAAAGTAAACTGAAAACTGACCAAGTACATACCTCCTTCCTCCAGAGAATCAAAGTTATCGACATAGCTCAAAGAATTAGCAAGCAAAAGTGGCAGTGGGCCGGACATATATCACGAAGAACCGACAACCACTGGGGTCACAAACCACAAGCTTCTTCTTTAGTGGAGACCGCGACTCGGCAAACGTAGTTTAGGACGCCCTTCGGACAGGTGGGATGACGACTTGCGAAAGACTGCAGGCAGATGCTGAATGTGTCAAGCTGAAGCCTGGACGCTATGGCTGGATGATGATGACATACCTCCTTACTCAATACAATACCGACGATCCATTATGACCATTGGCATTGTCCCACAGAATAGTTTACCACGCGTGGGGGAGCGGGCATTAATTTTAATTAGCGGCCGAGTGCCCCGCGCTCTTTACATTCTGCTGACGTTTTCACTGAGCTTATTGTAAAGTAAATTTAATAAAGCGCATTGTAAAAGTGCGTGATAAGTGAATTTTTTAGTTTTTCTGTTTAACGTCTGTCGGGCTCCCAATTTATCTACAGCGCTATCGATATTAGCAGTATTTACCTTATGCCTAGGAAAGCGTATTAAGGTCAGCAGGTAAAACCCACTGCTGAGTATTAGGTCTACTAATCCATTGACATTACAGAAACTGTCAAATTGGTATATCTACACGCTGTCGTCGGCGTAATTATAAAAAGCGTGTAGCTTGCGATGCTATCATGAGACGGACACTGGCAAAATTGCGTCAATCCAGACGCAGAGCCATCTAGGAAGAAGTTGAAGTTGATAAAAAGCGTGTTATCTATTTAGTCTTTTTATATTTTACTAGCTGCGCCCCGCAGTTTCACCCGCGTGGTGATAGATATTTTGGATAATACAATATATCTTTATAAATTGTAGCCTATGTGTTATTCTGATGTATAAGCTATATTATTGTAAAGTTTCATTAAAATCCATTCAGTAGTTTTTACGTGAAAGAGTAACAAACATCTATCCATCCATCCACAATTACAAATTTTCGCGTTTATAATATTAGTAGGATGTATGCTAGTTTTACGATATTAACTATGGACCGTAGAATAAGTTAAATAAGATCTCTTACTTTTCTATGGTCTGAAATAAATAATTTATTATTAATATTAAAACAAATGGATAGTTTACAGAATTTTTAATCATCAATCATTTCATATTTTTAATACTGGGTATGATCATTTAATTTCTCCATCATATGATTACAAACTATTACATATTATATACACTGTACAGTTTAAAGCACTACAGTTATTGCTATGCATTATTATTTTTAGGGCCTATAAATAAATTGATAATTTGGAAACTACGCCAAGTCTTTTCGTCCATAACGCAATGCTTGAAAACGAAGTTTTCTATCAGTGCGTCCTACCCATTATGACCTACGGTGCTGAGACATGGTCACTCATGGTAGGGCAAAAGTAGTGGACGCCCTGGATAAAAATGAATTTAGAAATTATCACTTTACTTTCTTGGCATTTGTTGTGGTTTTAATTTTCTAGCCCTTTTAAACTCCCCAAAAACATTCTCTTTCCAAATTGTCGCCTTAAATGTAAACATTTTCATAGACTAAAGCACTGCAGATACCTTTTCATCATCAATTTCTTCTCTTCACATACACTTAAATCAGTGGTCCTGTGTCCAATTTATCGGTCTTAACATTATCCTCAGTTAAAAGCTGCCATTCTTTTCAAAACTCTGCATTTCATATTTAGCTATAACATTGCAAACCTCCATCTTGACTTTGGGTATTAAATTTGGCTGTAGCTTCTTAACACTTGCTGCCATACTCCTGAAGAAAACATCTATTTCATTTGTATGTTCCTTAAGTACTTTTTCTATTAGACTGTCTAAAACTTCCGACTTATTTGGCTGAGGTGCGGGCGGTGGGGGTGCCGTTTTTGGTTTTTCTTCAACATATTGTATGAATTTAGGCAGCACCATTGGTTTCGGCAGTATCTTGATTGGTGGCAGGCCAACGGGAGGTGGTATTGATTTTTTTCTTCCGCAGTGACCTTTTTTAATTTTCTTTGGTGGTTCCTCAGGGTCTAAGGGTGATATCAGCCCTTTTGGTAGTTTGGGTGGCTCTAGGTTTTCCACGAGCATTATCTGAAATTTTGAAAATGAAATCATTAACTGGACATTCAAGAAATACTAATAAATATACCAATACACCCTTAGAAGCAACGAAATAATTGATTTTTTAATGGAAAAATACAATTTGAACTACGCTGAAAGTTCTTATTAAATTTTATTAACAATTTAAATTATAAAATTTTCTAAATAAATTAAATTTTATTATAATTATTTAAATTAAAGCTTATCCCTTAAAATATAAAAATTTTACGTGGACAAAAAATTGAAGTGAATAGTAAAATAATTTTATTTGATAATAATTTATATATAAAATATGACTTGTCTAAGTGCTTATTTTGTAAGCCTAAAGAAATAAATGATTTTTTACTTTTTACTTTTTATTATAGGTACGGTAAATAGACAATTAACATGTCTCCAATTTTTTGAAAGTTTTTCAAGTTCAGTTTAGTATGAGCCTAAACTTGTCAAGCTTAGGCTCATTATTATTACTGTTAGATTTTCATTTACATGATATCGGGCAATATTGTGACCTGATCCTTTGGTACGCATGCATGGGGTTGGGTAGCAGCACATTTGCCCTTTATGAAAGTTAATCATAAGGCAAAGAGCTACACATTATTATTGTTACTAGCCCTGGTCATCCCAAAGGCCTCCCCAATTCCCTCCAGTCATAAAAAACCATCAGGCTCATTGTAAATTGTAATATTTTAAAACTCACTTCATAATATTCTTGTTTATCCATAATGACCTCCTGTTCAGTCGTCTCCTCAGCTTCTAAATGCTCTTCAAGATCTACTTTCTTTTCTGGTTCATTCAAGAAGTCGAGCTTTGTGAATAGTCCTGTAGTTATATTACGCTCGTTGCCGAGCCGCTGTGTCTTCATGTAGCCATCTCGAAGTGCTTTCCACCTCTTCTTGCAGTCTTCAACTGAAATGTAAAAGATATATTTTAAAAAGTTTACCTAACTCTGTCAAATGTCTTTTAAAACTTGTTTATTAATCAGTGAAAATATTTTTATTTATTACATAGGCACTAGACTTTTATATCATGCTTTGTGAAGAAGTCCAGTATTATTTATTGTTTTGAAATCCAAAGGTTCTTGTTTAAGTAGTATAAATTAGCGCTCAGTGTGTGGTGACTTTGTAAACAAAGAAAAAAGCATGGAAAAGTATAAGTTTACCAGGTTTGCAAAGCTCCTGCGATATCTGTTCCCATGTCGCTTCCCTCGCCAGTATATTCTTCCTCGAGGGGTCTTCCACATGATATAAACACGGATGTGGCTTCACTAATTCCACAAGTTTCTCAAACTCTTCAGAATTCCAGCTGATCGCATGAGGATTGTTTGTCATTTTCTTTAATTTTGTTCTCGTTTCTCAATGGCAACTTCAAAACAAAATGTCTACCGGACGAATCAGAAGCGAAAATAGCTGCATCGCGGGGAGCGACGTCACCAGTACCGGAACGTTATTCAATTTTGGCTTGATGTTTCCTACTCTCTGATTGGTTGTTTTACCGCAGTGAGAAAATTTACGTTCTTGCTGCAACGCCATCTAGCGTGGAGTAGTAGAAACTAGCGTGCGTCTCGTGTTAGCGCCATCTAGGCTTGTTCTTGACTAAATTATTGTAGTCGGTCGTTTCCAAGCTGTTTCTAAACCTTGTCAACAGATGGCGCACCTAAATAGTTTTCGTTCATTGGCAACAGATGTCGCTCCTTAAACTTGCTGCCAAATATATAAATGATGACATACACCGGGGGGCGGGCAGTAGCGTCCCTTGCAGCTTAATCGCTACACTGCGATCCCCAACCCGCATGCCCAGCGTGGGGATTATGGGCATCAACCCCCCCATGGATGGAAATGATGGGATTTGTAATAAAACAAATAATATATTATATGCATTGTTGTTTTACTGACTTATATTGCAAGCTAGCATGATTAATTCAGAATATTGATCAAATCATTAGTAGGAAGTAACTATTCGCGTAAAATGGTGTGTCGCGTAATGGTGATGAAATTCCTTTCCTATCCAATAAAGTTATAAAAAGCTCGTGTGTTTACACTGTGCATTTTTTGATAACTGGGATAAGATAACGGGGATTGTATAATGATAACGTAATCATAGGTGCACTATTAAAAAAAAATTAGTAAAATTTGGTCACTGGGTAACCACATTTTAGGAAACCACAGGTATTATTTAAGTACCTACTTCATGTTTTTACTTTGGATGGCTTTGGAACACACAGTGTGCTTGGGTAGCTAGTGTAGCTACTGAAACCGTAACTTGCTTCATCTACTATGGTTTAACAAGATATATTAGTATATTACTAATTGGATCTTATAAATAATGCTCGTGCCAACTGCATACCATAGAATAAATAAATAATTAAATAACTTATGCTTGAAAAATCACACAGGATTATCTAGCCCCAAGGTACCTACTGCCTAGATAGGCAATACCGATGTGTCGGTGATGGCTGTAGGTTTGATTTATGCTTTGTTTTCATGGCATTGAATATACACTAGGAACTCATATAGGTAGTTTATGGGCAGTAAATCAATACTTAATTATTTTACATTCTTGACTAGACGCGCTCCGCAGCTTCGCCCGCGTGTAAATTGTATGTGTTATTTATAAACCTTCCCCTTGGATCACTCTATCTATTTAAAAAAAACCGCATCAAAATCAGTTGCCTAGTTTTAAAGAAAAAGCATACATAGGGACAGACAGACAGCGGGAAGCGACTTTGTTTTATACTATGTAGTAAAAGGTTTACAAAAAAATATTACAGATGTAACGTTTATAAGCCTGGAGGCTGGGATCAAACAGCGGCTATTTTTATCGTATAAAACAGTTCTCATGGAATAGAAACAACCTTTAAACGTTTCCAGCATCTCAACGTTTTAACACTTTGAGTGCTGAAAACGCACGGTATGAGTTTTCTACAAGTGACTAATATGCGTAAATCCACACTAGTGCAGCGGCTGAGAAAATACAGATCTTTTTGACTCAGCAGAGCTGTAATATTTTTCGAACGAAACGCATGTGCGGCGCAACACAACCACTGTGTAGAGCGGCAGCACGAATTTTTTTGGTAAAAAAAAAGATCGCAGTCGTCGAAAAAAAAACCGCAGTCAAAGTGTTTCGTTTCTGTTTCGTACGTTTCTGTTCTATAGAACAACACTAGCAAAGCCGGGGACAGAAACTAGGTAGTGCTTTATATGATAGACTTAACTATGACCCGCTCCTTCTATGGCAAAGTTTAAAGTGTAATTTTGGCCTGAAGTAATAAATCAAGCTAGCTGCAATCTACACATATTAAATTAATATTAAAATAATATTAATTATATTATTATTTTAAAATTAAATTTAAATATGGGTACTTACTCTATCTATTGCATTGGGTGTACCTAATATAACCCGTAAAAATAGAGGTACGTTTGTAAATAAATAAATAAATATTTTATTTATGCGATAGTAGTTTCTGCCCGCGAATTCGCACGCGTTGTTTCTATGGAATGAATAATTTAGAATAAAAGCTATTTCTATACCATGGGAACTCTTTTTTCAGATATAAACTAGCCTATGTTTAATTTCAGCCTGATACGTTCAGTAGTTTTGGCGCGGAGAAGTAACAAACATCCATCCATCCAAACTTTTGCATTTATAAATTAGTATGATGGATGACATTAATTGTAAAATAGAATAACGAGTGCACGCAAACTGCAAAGCACGTTTATATTATTATTATATATGGAAAAAAACTTTATATACAAGTTTCTTCCTAAAAAGCAGTAGCCAATGTTGCGTCCGTATTTAATAGTAACCGAACGCAGTAGCTAGTAAATAAATCTGAGTTACTATAAATAAAATCTTAATGCATTCCGCTCTAATTAATGTGCGTAGAGTTCTCATCTATCGGATCTCTTGCTGTTTGAAGTCGGTGCTATAAATTGTAGGTAAAATCAAAGGTAATGAGAAAGTGGATTCTTAACAAATGTAAAATTACGTGCGCTTTGATATATGGCTTTGAATAAGATCATCCCGTTTATGAAGAAAAATATCATCTTTAATCTTATCTAAGTTAAAAATATCTTAGTTTTCATAACTAGCTTCGCCTTCGGCTTCGCATACGTTTTTTGCTGCCCTTCCACTCCAACCAACTAAACAGACCAACTGAAACGGATCACTTATTTTTCTTTCTCAACAATACAACTTTTTAGTTGTTGATAAATACTAACTACTTATCATCATCATCATCAGCCTATAGCAGTCCACTGCTGGATATAGGCCTCCCCCAATAAGCGCCATAGCGATCTGTTTTCAGCTTGCCGCATCCAGCATCTACCTGCAGTCTTTCGCAGGTCGTCATCCTACCGGGTCGGAGGGCGTCCTAACTGACTTTGACGACCGATGTGGCGCGGTGGGCGAAGATCCGCCTGCGACGCTGAAGGTTGCGGGTTCGATTCCTGCCTCGGAACAATTGTGTGTACGATCTGCAGATATTTGTTCCGGGTGCTCTGGTCGTTTTCTATGTATAATAAAAAATATATATCTATGTAATGTATTGTATTATGTATATCAGTTATCTAGTATCCATAACCCAAGCTCTGCTTACCATGGGGCTAGATGATGCTGTGTGAATTGTCCAGCATTATTTATATTTATATTTAACTACTACCATTTATCAAAAAAACGTATGCACCTAGAATAACTATTCTGGGTATCTTCATCAATGCAAAGCGCCATAATTTCAGTAGTTTAAATTATTCATGGAATTATACTGGACTCCCGGTACAAACTGATGCAGCACCCCTGAGTAAATAAACTAAAAATTATAAGAATTAACAACTTTCAAATCTTAAAGACAACTAACCAAAAACCATGTGTATTTCGGTTCATAAATAGTTTATTTATTATATTTATTTTCAGCCATTATTGTCCCACTTTTCCTACAGATATTATTGTATGAAACTAAATTACACGTTAGATTAATTAAGTTATATAAACAACTAGTTTAAAAAGAACTCTAAAAAAACAATGTACTTAAACTTAATAATTTGTTGGAAATAAAAGGCTTTTTTATTTTATTTTATTTATTTATTATTGTCCCACTGCTGGGCAATGGCCTCCCTTTTGTCCTTCCACTCTTTGCGATCCAACGCTGCAACATGCCATAGTGGAAGATGTGCCTCGAGCCCGTCACAGTATTCTAATTTAATATGTGTTTAAATATATAAAATAACAATAAAAAAATATATACAGCCGAACCGCCTCCTCATGTCTGTTTAAAAAATAATATCTATATCTTTATTTGAGCCTCCGTTTCGTCTACACAAAAGCTGCAATGTTGACGCGGTTCCAACGTGATCCCAACCGTAATGCTACGTGGGGTGGGACCTGATGAAGTGTGCTTCCGCTGCATTTACATACATTAAGCATTGGTTAGTAATTAAAAAGCAAGACTGGTTTAAATTCAACAGAGAGAGTGAGGTGATGATTTACTACAAGCTGAATTTGCCTAAGGTGGTCAGTTTTAACGTAGACTAGCCATGTGTGAAGGAAATATTATAGTGCAAAAGTGTATGCGTAAACACAGGTGCACTATTCCCACACTCTCATAATCTGATGGGACTGGGGAGAGGTCAGGCGCAGGACCAACGGCTTAACGTGCTTTTCGAGCCATAAGGTGTTGCATCAGGGGCCTTATTCTGCTAAATCATCGTTTACGTAATATGAAAATTGTAGGTAGGTACTGTCGTAGAATCGCCGTCATATATACATCTTTTGGTATTCTACAATGGTGAATCTACAAGGAAATGAAAATGAAATGAAATGAAAATATATTTATTCTGATAGCTAAGACTTAATTATCTAACTATAGTAACAAGCACACGACTTAAAAATAATTAAAAGTAAATAATTAAAAATAAACATTGATTTAACACAAAAGAGACATTTCTAAATTAATGTTGTGTAGATCAAGCCGTGTGTGATGGTCAGTGCCGTGTTCTTTCGTGTGTTATCAGAACAGGTTCATGCTCAGCTGAATGTTGCGAGTAGCCCCACAACGCTGATTTTCAGCATGTACCATGCATGTACCATTGTGATGATGACGTACGAGACTTTAAAAGCTAAAATTTAAGAGTGATAGCAACTTGTCTATGGAAGGTAATATAGATTAATAAATCAAAAATAACTAGGTACTTAAATATTATAAGTTATTCAGACATTTAAAATAACAGTGTACAGGAAATTGTAACCTAAAATAAAAGAAAAATGAATGGGGATAATCAGTTCCAGAGCAAACTCAACCCACATACTACAAGGAAATCATTGTCGTAGTTAAACCAGTTGTTGATTAGCTTTGAGGGCCAATATTTCAACTTATAAACAATAATAACCCGTGACCGCAATCGCTGTGACACGGTTGAATTGTACACGATTAAATATAACAGTAAGTAACTTTTGTTATACCTCATCATGTTTTGTTTAATTTAATGTAACAAATTCTGATTACTTATTAGGAAGATGATTCATACTATCATAATAATCACGAAAGCCTCTGCATAATTACGTTGCCATCTTTAATCTAATGATATCTGTGACCATCAATCAATAGATTTCTTTCCGGCCCTGGTGGGGGCACAGAGAGGGGCCTCGAGGCTTGGCCTCATTACCCCGGCGTCAACTCGAGGGGTGACGACCCCTCGGTCCTTGGGTTTTGTGGGAAACTTTTCTTTCCCTTCTCAATGTTTTTTTTTTTTGGCTTCATTCCGTATATAATCTTTTTTTTTTTTAATAAACCCATGGACTCTATGGTGGTTCCGCAGGGATCAGGTCCCGCGGAAGGGGTCGCCATGGGCGGTCGTCTTCCTGGGTCCGGGGCTGGGGCGGGGCGATGTTGTGGAGGTGCTCGTGGTGCCCGTTGTCGGCGCGATCGTACATTCGACGCGCCGTCTGCACGACGAATTCCTCCACGGATTGGATCTGCAGGTCGCGGGCTATGACGTCGTTCCTGACGTAGCGGCCCGCGCCCGTGCAGATCCTGAGGGCCACGTTCTGCAGCGCCTGGAGGCGGTCCTTGTATCTGTGACCGCAAGAGTTAATATTAGGTTGGCCACTGATACATGGATAAATAAAATCATGTATTATTATTTATTTACAAACAACACTTTATACAAACGTTTTTTAACTTCGCGATTTAAAGCAGGGCCGATAAATCGCAGAATAAGTGCACTTTGGTAGTTTTCATTTAATTTATTTTAACTAGAGGGACATAACATAAGGGACAGTTAGTTACAATATTACCTAGCCAGTTAGCAGCCTACGGTATTGCAGATTGGTTGAACTGTATATTATTGTTTTAAACCCAGGTTTAACCAGGTTAAAAAGTTTAGAACTTATACAGAAGCTATTCAAATAACTAATGCCCAAAACTGATTACCCCTTCAAGACCTCCTAAATACAATAAACTTCTCCGAAACCCTTCAGATTACATACTAACCATATCTCACTGGTTGTTATTTGTCGCTAGATAATGGAGATGTCTTGACTATAATATAAACAGTTGAATTCCGCGCCGCGTCGCCTGCGCACGCGTCTCGGTTTTGTCGCGCGATCGACCAATCGAATCGAAACCGAATCTCGTAGTCGTCTGTTTCAAATTTTTTAACGGTTTGTTTGGTGTTTTTGCAAATGGAAATGTAGATCTAAATCCTGTGTCTAAATCTATAGATTATTCTATATTCAATCAAAATTCTAAGAATTTTATTATATATAATATATTTTTATAGTGAAGTGTTATAGTGAGTGTTTTAAATGCAGATCGGAGAATAATACAAAAAAAATTGCAGAATCAGAGAGGCTCTGACGAATTAGGAATTAGTTAACTCGGTTTAAGATTTTGTAGGTAAAGGTTTTTATGCTGCTGATTTTACCTGTTGACATTGTGTTCTACTTAAAAGATAGACATAAAGAAAACCCCAATAGAAGAATCATATACAGCGATTCGCTTAACGACCCATTCCACTCTTTCTATGCCCAACATTTTTTCGAATTTCTTTGACGGTTGCCTATTTCACACACCTATTCACAAATATCTTTGTCAACATGTTGAGTTCAAAAGAAATCACATCAATCACACTAAAAATATTAATAAATAAAAAAAAATATATTTTTGGCCATGAACATGTTACAAAATAACATAAAGAATAATATACCTACATAAATACCTCTTGACCTGGAATAAAGGCTACTTTTTAACTTATAGAATGTCAGTTTCCGTTGGAAATAAATAACCTATACTTTTTCATAGAAAAAACGCGTGCGAAGCCGCGGGCAGAAAGTAGTGTCCAAATCTTTGATCAAATATCGGTGCAATATGGTGATGCTAGTAAATTGTATGCAGTCATCCAATTTGATGAAATGTACATTGGACCAAGCTATTGGATTTACAAACTAGTTATTGCACTTATCTAACAAAATCCGTTCAGTACCTAGGTACCCTTTTTACGAAACCCTTTGTGACATTTGTTGACATTTGTCACTCACTGACAGAAAGCTTTCAATTGTTATGTCAACTTATAATTGCCTAAACCACAGAGTAGCCAAACGCGTTTTGACACTGTCGATTTGATTTCATTAATTCATAACTTGGCTAATTGATTGAGCAAGGAACTAGTTATTTTGTATTTGAACACATGAGTAGAATTACATATTTTTAGATAGAAAACAGGTTGACAGAATTTGAAGCTGGTTGTCGGCACTTGTAGATCCCGTTACTAAAGCCTTAGAAATGTATCTATTGTAATTTTAAATTTTCATTGGTATTTGACGCTAAAAAATGCGTAAACGCCTTGCACCAATGTCACCGAAAACAACAAATGTCATTAAAAACCTTAGAACCTTTAAAAAAATATGTATAAATGTAGATAGATAGATAATTCATTTATTTGACAACTGCAGCACATGTTACAAAGGTCACAATAGAAAAGGCACATCATAGAATAACACAGATAAATTAGAGAACAATTAGTTAAGTACCTAGTAGTATACAATTAGTAAAAGTACATATAAACAATTTAAAAAAAAAGAAGAGATTTAAAAATTGTGTGTGTGCTGCAGCCCGTCAAAAAGGCAATAACTCGGCGAAAGGATTTGATTATTAGGAGCAAAACACTGATTTTCAGTATTGCCCTTTGAGGCGACCAGAAGAACGAAACACTGACAAAATAAACGATGTGTGATTGCAGAATGTAGAGTGGTCGTACATAATTTTCAACCTTAAACTGCTACATTTTTCCATAAAATTATTGTTATTTGTTAAAAACATGCCGATTCTTTATACATAATTTAGAAACGTAATTCATCAAACATTTGCAATTCGACTGTACCATCGTATACCGATAAATAAAATTCAGAATGTACAAAAAACTGCTATCGAAAGACAGAAATCTGGTTTAAAGACTTTAATAACCTGCTTTGTGCGTAACCTTAGCCTTTAAGACAGAACCTGATAGACCTATATGACAGTAACGGATTCGTCCCAGGAATTAACATAGTAATGTCAACTTGTAATGCTTGCTCTGAATGTAACGATTGTGTAATAGGTTGTAACTACTGCCCTGTACCAATATCTTGAGATATAAGATCAATTTAAGAAGTTAAACTGAGTGCTTCCTCGTTTGATCGACATATTTTGAATACGATTCAGATATCGTATTACCTATCTAATAATAAATTACTTAATTAACGTGTCTTTTCTAATCGACGGAAATCAAAAGAGAAGGTTTTATGTTCAGCTGTATGTATTTTTTATGTACATATGCTTGTCGATTTCTACATCAAATTTTCCAAATCGATGCACGATTCTTCTACTATTGTATGGAAAATGATCCTGAGGCGCGGTCCCATACAAATGTTATCCCTGGGGCATAAGTATTTGTCCCGTTAACCTGAAAAAAGAATATCAAGTGGATTTTTGTTTTTGAATGACTTTCCTATTCCATTTCCATTAGTCTCAAAACTACACCGTCGTGGTTCGGTTATTTAAAAAAAACTAGCTCGTCCGAACATCTACTCCTGGGCCTACCGCGATAGCGTCAAACGACACCGAACACAAAATAAATAGCTACGAACTTAAGCATGCCTGTACCCATTACTCTCGCAGACATACCTAAAGGTTAATAAAAGGTTCTTTTCGCATTTTTGTACTTGAATTACGATGCCGGGTGGTCCTTTAATCCCATAATGAGAAAAGTTAGCTAATTAGCTAATTGAGGCGCATTGTTTTGATCTCCCAGCAAAGTTGCTTACCACTTACCGGGACAGACAATTTATATCACACCAGAACCTTACATTTAATTTTCTAAATGAGGACAGGTAGGTCCTTTAAATTGAGTAAATAAATAATGCTTTGCTTTGGTAAAAAAATCAGAGCAAACAAAAAATTAGAGCTATTAGAAGCATGTGATATGGGTAGTAATAATAATAAATAATGCTGGACAATTCACACAGCATTATCTAGCCCCATGGTAGCAGACAACGATTTGTCCGTTTTGTTGCTTGAAGTTAAAATGACTATAGGCCTCCCCTTATGAGCGCCTGAGCGCCTTGTCTTCAGCTTGCCGCATCCAGCAGCAGTAATAGATGACTGATAAGCCCGAAAATGTAAAATAACTTTTTTGTTGAATTTACGCAAAACAGATTAGATTATGATCGGTCAGTAAAGGTGCATCTGAGTCAAAACATTAGTTTTTTCTGCAAATATTATGTTCTATTTCGGGTACCTAAACGTTGCATTAATCTTCCTGTCCAAGTGAGTTGCACTTGCACATGGATTCTAAACACCCATTAACAATCCAACTATATTTATTACGGATGTCAGACATAACTAAACTATGAGAAATATGAGAACTCCTTGAGAGACTCATGACCCTAAAGTACCCTGTATCTAAGAATTCCCTTAACACAGTAGCTAAATACATCAGGAGCAGCCCAAGAATGTCTGACTGCATCTATAAAAGGGTTTGGATTACTGCTAATTAATCTATGTCGGGATTAACCATCGTGCGTTTATTTTAGTCGATGCAACCTTAACTATTCGGGCGTTAATGGTGTAATTTGAAGACTTTCGGCGATCTTTTTGTTTTATCATAACTAAAAGGAAGTCTTGTCGGCCTTTCACAAAGATTCTAGACTTCTCGGGCAATGCCTGTGATAATATGGTGATTTCTTTTTTCAGACATATTTAGAGTTCTTGTTTTTAATTTTTTTAGCCTGTTTCGTCCCACAATTCCAATTTATTTTCTTAAATAAATAAATAATTATACTATGATCAGAACAACCGGAACACATGTCTACAGATCGTACACACAATTGTACTCATTTGACAACGAAGGATAGTCATCAATTGTTTTTTTGTGAATTTGTGATATTATCCTGAATGATTTCTATTCGAATTCGCGCCCAGAATTGAGTCCTCTTTTTCTCTTTCAAGTAAAGACCGGGATCTCTCATCTCATCTTTGAATAGTCAGATATTAAAACTACATAAACGATTGCCAATAACATCTATCATACGTTACTAAACCAGTAGCGGGCGTGGGCAGACTCGTCCGGTGAAATTTTAAGTAAACATTGCCAAGCACTCTGCTAAATGGCATTCTAACTTCTCTATAATGAGAATGCACTTGTGGGATTATTCAGATTCGGTTCTGAAGTGTTTCTGGCTTGGTTTCGACCTCTTTGATTCATGCTGTATTTTTTAATTCACTAGATGCGTCCCGCAGCTTCGCACGCGTGGAAATCTATGTGTCAAATGGTTTATAAACCTTCCCCTTGAATCACTCTTTTAAAAAAAAACGTTTTTTTTTTGTTTTATCAAAATCCGCTGCGTAGTTTTAAAGACCTAGCATACATAGGGACAGACAGACAGCAGTGACTTTGTTTTATACTATGTAGTGATTGTGATAACGATTCATATTTACCGTTTATTTAAAAAACACAGAAACCAGTGATTTATTGAAAACTATAAAATCACACTTTTTTCTAAAATGAGAAGGCCTTGAAAGGAAACTAGACGAGTATTTCGATGCCTCATTTATCAATATTGTTTGAGCGGTATGGTTGCTTGAAGTTAAAAGGATCCGCCAACCACATACAGACACTCAAAAAACATACGAATAAACCATACTAATAAAACGTACACTTTAGTTAGAATTTTAGTTTTAGCTAATGTGCAAGTATGCATTGTTTGAGTTCGTTTTTTTTACATTTTTGTTTACTAATTTCTATATTTGTAATATTTTTTGAGCAGTTTTCATTCACAGATGCCTTCGTTGCATATAAAATATATTGGATTCTAAAACAGAGATAACAAAATCAATCATCAAAGGTATCATTTGATAGCACTAAAATGTAACCTCTTTTTTAAGAAATAAAATTACAATCAAATCATAGAAACAAATTACAACAGGTATTTACAATTGAAACTATTGAGCTAACTGCAGACTGTTGCAAACAATGTACAGGTACAGTAGCTTAACTGATCCGTATCAATACCAGTTGGAAGCTAACTAAACATTTTGCATGACGATCGAAATAAAAAGACAGTTTATGTGTTGTAACATTAGTTTACAATACAATACAATACAAAAATACTTTATTGTACACCAGTTACAGATCATTATAAAACACTTCACATGATACAAGTACAATGGGCATGGTAGTAGTTTAATTCCTGTATCAACTGAATCGACACCAGTGTAGATTTCCCTGAGATCTGCGTCCACTTCGTCAATCGATTGATACCTGGATAAATCTTAATCATCATCATCTCATCTCTATAAGATTTCTGAAAGAGTTATTGACCTTGTCTTTATGATATGTTTTTACTAAACAAACAACTTAAACGAGTTTACTCAATCGTAAACTTAATCAACATTCTTCGTTTCGATTTTGGTGTTTATTTGTATTGGAATGCAATTAATTGAAATTGTTTTACGCAAGTCTATATTGTCGGAGTTGCAACTGAATCCAATAAGCTATTTACATGGTTCTTGTATTACAAAATTTTATGGCCAACATTGTTTTATTCAAAATCCAAAGTAATTTATTTGATTTGTTATCATTCGATACTTCGATTTTCTCTTCTCTTCTTCGTTCATTTTCTTGTAAACCCCATGAGTAACGTTTTATAACTTAATATTCTTTACTTGTATAAATGTGCTTTACCATAAATCAATCAATAAATGATTATATTCATTGTAATTAATATCAGAAAGTTTTATTTATGCTCAATTACATATTGGTCACACCATATGCCTGTAAATTGCATTTTCCTACAAAATATTCAAACTATGCATCATGGTAAAACAATTATAATCGTGAACTTTAATCGCTTACTTACAGAGTTCAATTTGGTGTCTTTTTCGTTAGACAGTTCAACGATCGAATCGAATATTTGCACTCTAATTGCATCAGTATCACAGCATTACCTCGCCCTTATTTTGTAGCAGATAAAATTTAAAAAGAATGAAACAATCTTTGGATATCAGTAGACTAAATAAAAAAAGACTGTTGATCTGATGTGTGATGATTTGTCATTTCCATCAGGTGATATTGAGGTCAAAGAAAGGTCTATCGACTATAAAGAAATGCATGTACGGATGCAATTTTTTTAGTGGTAACAATTATCTTTATTATTAGAATTAGAAAGAATTGTAACCTAACCGACATATTATAATAGTCGCCAGAGTTGAGCGTGCGTGCCCCTTTGTCTATACGGACTACATCTTTAACCTTAATATTTGATTAGAAAACTTGATTTTATGAAGTAGAATTTATGACGATCAGACTCGTATCAAAGGCAGCATCTAAATAAATAAATATAAATATAAATAATGCTGGACAATTCACACAGCATTATCTAGCCCCATGGTAAGCAGAGCTTGTGTTATGGGTACTAGATAACTGATATACATAATACAATACATTACATAGATAGATATTTTTTATTATACATACAAAACGACCAGAACACCCGGAACAAATATCTGCAGATCGTACACACAATTGTTCCGAGGCGGGAATCGAACCCGCAACCTCCTGCGTCGCAGGTGGACCTTCGCCCACCGCGCCACGTCGGTCGTCGAACTTCTGCATCTACACGAACTTTATCTTTTAACAACTTAGATGCGCGTTCCTAAGTAGCAAACCCTTTGCCTAAGGTTTATTTAAAAGTATTCGACTCACTACGACTAAAACTGGAATTAACAATTGTTGGATTAATTGCGGACAAATTGACATTGTAACTGCCCACATCGATCCGGCCAGTAGATTCTACTTCACCGTTGCTTTTGCCAAGTTGATTGCCAACTATTTCATTGATATTTGATAGAACAGCATCGATAAGGATTGATTTATCATCTTGCTTTTTGTTTCCGACCTATCCTAACGTTCCTCACGTATTTGTCTGTTCAATGATATTTTGCTATAGACGTTTGTGTTATTTATAGTTATCTTTATACTTATTATAGTTATAATTTTGTATATTAACGGGTTTAATATCTTAGTTTATATCAGGTATAAATTATGCTCCTAGAAGATACGAACAAAAAGCTTGACTCAAGTTTTGAATTAATTCATAATTCTATAAGTCACCTTGGTTCTTTACATTCACTTGATATTTTACTGGCATCAGGATTTGGTATGGAGGCGTTAGTCATTGACTGATATTGATGAATTGATTTCCAATAAAACTTGTTGGATTTACAATTATTAGTATTACGAATACCACCAAGAAAGGACGCGTCTGATTTTTCTGTCAATAGTTTGATAAAGGTAAGGTTACCTAAGGTTTGCTGGAAGAAAACTCTTACTCAGGGTTAAGCTCGCCTATGTATGTACATATATTTTTTAATTAAGTTATTTTTAAGCTTTGTATATATGTGTTCCAGTGAAAATGTAGAGAGTTGGTTTCGTAGCAACCCGGCGTAATAACTCTACTATAGGTACTTACTTGTAAATATATGTATATTTACGTATATGTATATACTAAAAGTAGATACCGTGTCGCATCAGAACACATGTCACTCCGTCATTTGTCGCGTTAAATAACCATGAACTGTGCTAATTTGCTATGCAGCAGTTGTATAGGTAAATGGCTTGTTTCTCATATTCACCGGTCTGTGAAACTTTAAGTCATGTGGGGTAAGAGCGGCATACAAATTGAACGTTAAAGCAAGACTGTATAGGTTTAAAAACAGTTTTATGCTTTATCTTGCTCTTCGTTTTCGAAACCAATGTTTTGTTCTGCATCTCCAAAAGATGAGGGATGACTGATTTTGCAATTGCAACAAAGAACAACGGAAAACCAAAGGTAGGGTGAGAAAACTAGATAGATAGATAACACTGGGCAACAAAATTCGAACTTTGTCGCGCCACACGGACTTCACTTATATTTTTTACTTTGATGGATGACTGTTAGTGAAAATATGTAATTAAAAAAAATCTATTGGCCAAGAATTTAATCTATTGATATAGTTTAAATATTTAAAAATAGTGAATTTCTGATAAAAAAAAAAGCGTAAATGTTCTTTTATGAATGTCCAACTTAAGATTTTCTGGCATATTTAGCTTCTGGTTGGTCCCTTTTTATCGTCCAGCAGTAATCAGCCAATATCCTTGGGTTCCATTTGCCCTTATAGCGTTTTTCCATCTGTGAAATATCCTGATGGAACCTTTCTCCGTGCTCATCGCTCACAGCACCTAAATTCTCAGGAAAAAATCTAGATGCGAGTCTAAAAAATGAATCTTAAGTGACAAGTTGCAACCCAAAGCTTGATAAGCCAATAACAGCTCGCTAACAGACTCCCTGTAATTGTCACTCTTATGGTTACCTAGAAAATGTGAACACACCGTCTTAAAAGATATCCATGCTCGTTTTTTCCAGAATTTTTATTTTTTCTTCAAACTCTGGATCTTTTACTAACTCCCTGATTTGAGGTCCAACGAAAACAGGTACCCTCTTTTATGTTCGCATCACTTATTCTAGGAAAATTTTCTTTTAAATACCAAAATACGTTTCCATTGCGATCCATCGTCGTAGCAAAATTTTTAATGCAGCCTAATTTAATATGTACTGGTGGAAGAAGTATTTCGGACGGCTCTACAAGGGGTAAATATTTCACATTTTTTTGTCCAGGGGTTAAAGATGCTCGCTTAGGTCATACTTTTTTATGATAATGGTTTTTTTTAATTAATTTTTCTTGTCTTTGTTTTTGGAAAGTTAAATCACCACTAATATAACAAAATGAACCCGGATCGTAAAAACACTTTCTCAGCATACTTACACAAACTCAACAATTACTTATAAAGCACTAAATTTGAATAAATACAAAAATGATTAATTTTATGTCTATTTATTCGCTACCGTTTACTTGCGTTTATTACCCTAGTACAGATTATGCTTATTAACACATCACAAAAAATCTGAGGCCAATCGAAACAAAACTACTGCAATTTATTAATGAGGGTAGGTGGCTAAAACAGTATTAGCTATCAGAGTTCGTGTGGCATGACTAGTGTTGGCCAGTGTAATTATTTACTTATTTAAACTTATATGTTTTAAATATGCACGACACATTAAGTAGGTACGTTAATCTGGGGCTAAATGATATGATGCCGTATTAAGTAACCGTTATATATATGTATTTATTTACCGGGGATTAAGGTTTTTTATTGCATAAACATTCCCTTATGTAGATCGCGACAATGTTTTGCTTTTAGGTAAAACGGCAAAGGTCATAAACCGACATGCCCAATGCCTATGAGTAGACAAGGCGAAAGTGTAGGCCGTATGCGGGGGCGTTTTGTTTTCACTTTATAATTTTATCAATTTACAGTGTCACTATCAATAAAAACGCTAAAATATCGCTGTTTACGATTCTGGTTATTGACCGTTCAATATGGTTATGATATGCACGATGATCTAATGTTATAATAATATTGCCGTAATATATATCTTTTTGTAATGTTACTATCTTGATGGATTGCTGTCATATTATCACTAGTCTTCTTAATATTTCTGAACTTACTGTTGTAACAATAGGTATATATTATCTCTATTATATGGCACTACCTACCAAACTGTTGTCCACACTACCCAAAGGTTAGCAGGTAGAGAATGCTATCTAGCATTATGCTCGCCTATGTACAACTTTTTGTGCAATAAAGTATATTCTATTCTATTCTATTCTGCATATGCATTGAATGGGCACGTTTTTTAAAAAACTTTGCTTAAACTTAAAGACGACGTCAGTCAGATACCATCATCAGACTGACGGGGCCAATCACTGGTGACAGCAGGTGGCGTAGTGCTTTAACTGAATGGAATCCCATGAGAAATGATGCACTGCTAGCAGGCCACCTGATAGATGAGTTTTGGCTGGATATGTAAAGGCTGCGAACCAGACTTATCCGACAAACCCTAAACCGCTAGGAGTGGACACTTGGAGGAAGCCTATGAGGGGCGTTCAATATATTCTCGGTAGGTCTCAATGTTAGAAAAAAGATAAATATTTGTTATAAAAAAACAGATTTTTTCAATTTAGTCTCCCATGCATGACATCAATAAATTTATTTTATTTGATCATGAAATAAGTTTTTGTACATCCGTTGGATAGATACGATGATATTGATGATAAAAAGATGCAAGTAAAGTCAGGCACTGAAGCTGGTCACAAAGTACCAGTATATATTGCACAACGTGCCCCGACTGCAGCTGAGCCGAGACCAATTTTAATGCAAATGCATGTAATTTAAATATTCTATTCAACGCAACACATTTTAGATCTTACTCCCCCGATATAAGCCTTCAATATTTCGTGTATTGTGTCGTGACTCTCTTGAACACTAATTAGGTGCTTTATGTACTGTGTTGAATACGTTACATACTGTTTCTTTATTGTTTGTTAGAATCAGTGTAAGGACGAACCGAATTTTGTTCAAAAAGTCGAAAATGCTATCGACCAGGCTTGGACCAGACTATTTTAATTGTTGGCTATTTTCTTAGTATTCTAGCCATTATTCTCTACGGACATATAAATGACGCTACCATCATCGAGGTAAATTCTCTTAAACCAGCGCCCTTCAAATTCTAATCCTAAATCTGTCTTTGAATCCCAAAAGGAAATAGACTCGATTAAAATATAAGAAACAAAATGTCCGTCCTTCCATTCCCTTTCCCAGTATTTTAGGATCTTCGTTAAATTATGGTGTTGATGCTTTTATTTGGAGACGGGATGAGTTGGGTTTTCTTTGACTTTTTACATCCTTCTTGTGTTTAAAAATACTCTTTATACCTACTTAATTTTCTATTCATCATCATCATCATTCGTTGACCCCACTGCTGGGTTTAGGTCTCCTCTTTTACAAGCCCAATGAATAGGCGCTCGGCCTAATTCACTTTTCCAGTTATCCCTAACGATATCGTTCGACTATCTGGGTCCGTACTCGTAAAATCGAAAACCAACTCTTATGTCGCTTGCAAAAGATTAGCGTTTGCCCGTGGTAGGTCACCCTCGAAGACGTCTCGCTTGTAATTCATCGTAATTGTTATCAGTTATGGTTGGTACGACATCTGCCTCAGTTTTTAAAAAATAAATTTATCTTTTTTCTCAGCAAAATTAATTTCATATCCTGATCAATAAATTAACTGACTTTAACGTTTAGCCCGAATCAGAACCAGCTATCGATTCAATAGAAAATTACACAACGAACATTCCTAGCACCGTGCTTAAAATTAACATATTTATCATCGTAATAAAAACTAGATCTTGATATTATTGAGCTTAAAATTATAACATGTGTATTCTAAAGTGAATTCCTATGATGATGTATTATATTTTTGATCATATTAGGTTTTATTCTTTTGATATCATATAAACCTACAAATATATCTATATTATAATCACCTAGCACCGGTCAAATAATTATGAGTTTCTGATAAGATGAACCCAAGTCAATTCATTTTTATCTCTTCTCTGAATCCAACCCAACTGCAGTCTCAGTGATTTCTTTATCTACCAATTTGTTTCTGGAATATTTTATACATTAATCCCGGATCTAGAAGCCTTTGAATATTATTCGAAGAACGTTGTTGTCACTTAACTACTAAACTTTCAGTCTGACGTGAAAATACGTTGACATTTTGCATTTATTGACGCCTTATTCGCCGTCTCTATGTTTCCATGAGTTGGACACATGTTTTCAATAACAAAGAAGTCTAGTGAGTCCTTTGTGTATCCGCGTTTTCATCGTTTACCAGTTAAGCGTTTTTTTATATTTCACTACGACGTCATACAAACTTGTAGGAGAAGGCTATATGTTATTGATGGAAGGTACACCTCTCCTTTCATTTCTCATTGCCATATGTCTTTCCTTGTAGGTCTGTCCAAAACTACTGAGTAAAAGTAGATTCTAAAAAAATAAAAAAAATATGCTGGACAATTCACATACAGCATTATCTAGCCCCATGGTAAGCAGAGCTTGTGTTATGGGTACTAGATAACTGATATACATAATACAATACATTACATAGATAGATATTTTTATTATATATAGAAAACGACCAGAACACCTTTTAACTAAACATCTGCGATTACTTTTAACTTAATATCTTTTTATTAATGCTGACATTGAAAGTGAAATAGATTATTGCATTTTGTCACCCAATACATTAGGAAACGAGTTCTATCAAGGATCTTGACATTATTTTAATGGCTACCACGAGAGCTTAAATCGAATCCAGTTTTCTGTTAATTTATTATTGAATTTATTATATTGACAGTTGGACGAGTTTTTAGTCCGTGTCGTAAACTTTATAGCATGGCTTCTAATACGGCTGGCGCCAAAATCGTAAAAGGAGATGGCTTATTTTCTACAAATACGGCCACAGTTTGTGTTAGGTACGAGAAGTTTTAAATTTTTTGATTTTAATAAAATTGATATTCTCTTTTCTAGAACACTTACTTCAATGTTACAAAATTAAGGCACGATTATTTTAACGGCCCTAAAATGTTTATGTTACCATGCCTAGACCTATGCTTACTAAATGTAGAATATGTACATTTCCTTATGAGATAAAATTTGGGCATCAGAGTTTTTGATAGCAAAGCATATGTAACTGATGATAAAGGTGAAAATTACTATGTAACTGATGATAAAGGCTGTTATTTTAAAATAATAGAAAATTATTATTTTACCGATATAAACAAATATTATGGACATAATCCATATATTATTTAATAATTTATATCTAGTCTCATAGTCTGCAAATAGCTCTTAAATATATTAGAAGATTGATGCTATAAATTACATAAATAATTTGTTTATTAGCTGTTAAATTGATAATTAACTGTTTTTAAGTTATAATGTTTATAAATCAACGTATGTCGTTTGTCTCTTTGTCTTCTGTGACAGAATACTTATTTAATTACCTTCTGGTATTGTTTCGATTAATAGTTGATATTTATCGACAAATGCGACAAAGTATAATTGTAAAGGCTTATAAAAAAATTTAATATTTATTAACAAAGAAAATAATAATCAAGTAATAGAAGCAAATTACAACTGGTATTTAAAATTGTGACGATAGAGCTAACTGCAGACTGTTGCAAAAAATCTACAGATAACTCAGACGAATCATATCAATACCAGTCGAAAGCGTCCGCAAGACGCTGGCTGCATTGCCTCGCTGTATGGCAATAGCTTTTAAAGTTAGATATTGAAAACCATGGACTTGACATTCATTTTACGTCGAGTTGATCATCGTATGACCAACTTTCAAGAAAACTCCGCTACAACATCTTCCTAGGTTTTTACGTTACGTAAGATATCAACATATTTAAGAACAGGGTTATAAATTTTGGAGACAATAGCATAGTTTTCGTTGCCATATTAAAAATGAATAAACTTCCACTGATTTTAACATAAATTACAGCTACATAATAAACGAAAAAGAAAAGGTTAGTTGTTTCGTTCACCGGTGGGCGTTTTAAAACTATACATCGTGGAGATATTATCAATGATGATTTTATTTTATTTAACAAATTAACTGCCTCCTACGCTGTACGTGATTAAATCTGTTTATAGCTCTTTCTGGGCTTTTAGGGAAGTAATTTGATTCTTCATTGCTACTTGTTTAGTGTTTGATTTCTATCGTAATGGATTGTGAGAAAAGCGTTACCGGAAAAAGTGCATATCTCAACCGATATGTGGCGCGGTGGGCGAAGGTCTGCCTGCGACGTAGGAAGTTGCGGGTTCGATTCCCACCTCGGGACATTTGTATGTACATCTGCAGATATTTGTTCTGGGTATTCTGGTCGCTATCTCAGTTTCGAGATGTTAAGACCATCGAAGTTAGTTTACATTGATATTATGTAGAACTTAAATTTTTCTCTTATGTAAAATCTGAATTATGCGTATCGGTATGATGTATTCATTATTCATGGATGCAAACGCCAACGAAAACTCTGATCTCAGATAACTTACAGATTCCACTTGATTGCATACTACCTTAAGGTATCATCGTATCCTTACCGATATATTCATCTCCAAATCAATACAATTAATCATAGAACAAAGGGCCTGAGTCATTTTCTAAGATGCGTGTTCAATTAAAGTAGCGTGAACTATCGATCACTTCAGCGCTTGCGCAACTCCGCAGGGCAGAGTCTACAAATCGCATATCCTGATTGGTATCGATCGTAAGATGCGAGTCACGATTGGTTGGTTGTAGACTTGTAGGTGCTTATTCGTTGTGCGTTTCCATTCTGATACGGCATGCATTTTCCTGCTTACCGGTACCTACATACATATTTATAACGTTCAATTTGCCTTTCACATATACTATATACGATACTCGATATTTTAATTAACTCAAAATAACTTTTCAGAGTTTATTTTAAACACAATTACAATTTTGATGGATTCTATTTGAGATCCTTCCTTCAATAAATATTGTTAACTATTAAATCTTCATCCCGACTGCAAGTGATTTTTTTTGTGCAGTGATTTACTTACATACATAATTTGCAGATAACTCCCAGCTCGACCATATAAACGCAGCTCTGTCTCAGTTTATTCATGAAAAAGGCCTATATCATTGACAAAGAACTGTTTGGCTACGACTATAGCACGAAAAAATAAAATTATAGATTCTTTAATCATCCTTATCACCTTGACCGAACGAAATAATAATGGGTCGTTAAACAATAATTATGTCAGTATGGAATTATTCTTAATCCAATTGCGTGCAAAGGGGTTTACCGACATAACATACAAATTCCACACTATAATATTTAACCCTTAAATGCATGAATTTTCTTTTTATTTCATTTAATACTCCTAGATAACAAAAAAAAAAATACGAAAAAAATCATGAGCATATAAATATGGTTTTTTAGACATAAAAATATTTGTATCATATCTGATACAACATGCATTTGACCTGACATTTTTGGTAAGTATGAAGAATAAAGAACTTGTAAAACATTGATTTATTATCAAGTATTTACACATGGAATTTATTAAAACAGTCAGAGGTATTTTTGGAGCATAAGTAAACTTTATATTTTTCACACATAAATGCTACTGAAGAGCTTACACCCTGGCATCATACACCGCATACAATTCACTAATTACCAAATCTCCGGGCAATCAATAAACAATCAAACCCATATTACAAATGGCGGCCCAATGATGTTTTTTTTTTTATTTTGTTTTCGTTCGGAAACTATTCTACCTTCTATTTATATACCCCGTTAGCCAGTAATCAAAATAGAAACTTTTCTGGAACGAGAGAAAGTTGTTGTTTCATTTTTGATACAACATGCATTTAAGGGTTAAAGATGACATATTACCGTATGTTAGTGAAAACAGTACACAGATAGTATCAATCAGGTAGGAGCTACTCGTATGTATGTCATACTTCGACAAACGTATATATGCGCGTGCAATAGGCGCCACTTTATTTACTCTTCTACCAACTGTCACAAGCTCCAAGTTCTAAGCTGTACTTCTTTGTTTGTATGAACTTTGCAAGAAGCGTTGACCAATTGTATTTGGGCTATGTTTATATTCGTTACACAGTTCGTTAGGTTTGCGTTAGTTATTTCATAACTATCTCGAGAAATCTACTTTGGATCTTCGCTAGCAATGTCTTTGTTTATGTAAATATGATTATTACTAAATTGTCTATTATGGATTTTATTGAACTGGTAATAGATCGATAGTTAAGAAGTAAACTTGAATCATCAATAAGCCGCTCTTTACCATTTATTATTTGTATATTTTCTTTGCACTATTCTTTGTTGCTATGGTGTGCAATAATAATTGCTGAATCTGTACCTATAGGTAACGTATGCGATATGAGCTACTTAGTAGCCACAGTACACGCATATATGGGAATACAGATGGGAACATTTACCTTGCTAGTTAGTAAAAAAAATTCAAACGGCAATAAGATGACAACGAGGCCCCAGTAAACTGGATAGTTATACTTAAAATCACTCCTTATACAGAGATAGTGTTCCCTATTCTCAAACACACCGAGCAAACAACTGAAGTGGCTGCTAATTCGATAAAAAAGGAAAGTGGGTGTTCCCACGATCAGGTGCAGATAGCACTCGTCCAATATTGACTGAGCGATAGCTGAAATAACAAAGTGCTTTTTGTGATAGAGCCTAAGTCTGTTTGGGCACGCTTTGGTATTTAACCTTAATTTACTTTTGTTTTGGCGTCGATCCTGTTACGTTCGATTGTGATCGAGTCGACTCTATTAAACTAAGTCACCAAGAAATATCAAAGTCAAGATATGATCCAATTCGTCAAATCTTGTCTACATGAGATAGACAATGCGAGGAAACCGTAAGTAAAATATAAACGTGAAATCGTTGGTCGTCAAATTGAAAAGTCAACCGCGAAACTGTTGTTTTGCGCTTTGAATGCCCACATGCCAGTCGTTCTGTGGTTCTTTAACTGTTTCCTACATATTTGTAGGTGAACTCTTGTACAAAACTCGTGTTATCTAGGTTTCCAGTCCTAAAACGCGAAATGTTAAAATACGAAAACTTTTGAAACTATCATGGTTATTAACACAAAAGCCTTCAGTTATTCCGTGATCATGACGCATGAAACTGTGCTGAGAGTCTCTTTTCATTTATGCAAACTTAATGAATTTTTGTAATGACGCAGCAGAGGAGTCGAAAAATTTAATTAACGATGTAGGTTACTTAAATCACATGGACAGCTCAAGAAGTGAATCATACATAAGTTAGTTTATGTGTTCAAATGAGCTTCTCTTGTATTAGAAAATCATTAAGCCTGCCTAGAAATCAATGACTATACTAATGTCAAATAATATATCTGCCTTAGATGTATTCTGATTTATATGTACATATGTCGATGGCGACACGTAAACCGAGGAATTTCGCTATTAATTTTACCATTAATTTTACGACTATTAACTTTTACTTCTGAGCGATCATTAATGCTACGTATTGCAGTTTGATTTATAGGTATTGCCTCTCAATTACCTAACCTAACCTATGCAGGCTCTACTTCATATGATATTACGTATTGTTTGAACAATCTGTTACGAGATCTTCAGCATCTGTGTAAATATGCTGTAAAACATCGGTAATACGCGTATTAAAATAGTCTGATATTGCATTTACCTACTGGGACTTAAATACGTTTATCTTAAGTGGAAACATGTACCTGCATGGCTGTACACTAACAAAATTAAATGTAGGTGTATTGATATAGATATACCTAAAAAAATATGTTGCATTTCCCAAAATGTTCTACTGTACCAAATTAACTGATGTGCATTGGAATTGATGTGCATGATTCCAATTCCGTTTTGCGCACTGTTGTGTATATTTTATATTCTTTCAAACTTGTTTGTTGAGGACAATCACTATCAATGTAGCTCTAAGGCTATAATTTAATAGCTAAGTCAATTTTCCGGAACACGTTCGTGAAGTTTGTGCGTGCAGAAATCCCATGCACGGCTGGTACAACATGACCGACCTGACCCAACTATTTAGAACTGAACTCTATGCCCTGTATATAAAACCTTTGTCTAACCCGATACCATTTCGTCAGAGCCCTCATAATTTACCCTTCAGAAATGCTTCACGATTTGTTTCGCTCACGCTCCACTGATAAATTTTGACGACGTATTATCGCGCCGATCTGCACTATAAACTAAACGCTCTCATTGCGCAGTGATATTCACCATGATTGCACCGTTTGAACTTTAACCTCTGAAATGCCTGGGGCATGAAAAAATAAAAAAACTTGGGAAGAACACAAGTGCAATGTTTCAATTACAAGGATCATTTGAGCAGTCGCTCCGTGGTGGAGACGAACTGTCTCCAAGCGGCAATAAAACTCTCGCAGCTTTGGCCAAAATACACAAACACTGCACTGGCAAAGCCCACGCTCTAGGATGCGGTGACCACAAAGATAAACACAACCCACTCGCTAAATCCGATTCCAACGGCAGCCTCCAATCAAGGAAATCGTTTCGCAATGAATGCATCATAGAAATCAAAGAAGCAGACAAAAACAACCACGCTATTAAAAACAATGATGGACTCACAAAGAGCTTTAGTAATAGCACCAGCTCTTACGAAGGCCATAGTGATACTGATTCGGAGAGCTTGAAGTCGCGTCCTGAGCAGAAAAATCTAGATCCATGCGAACGCCTCTTCTCGCAAAATACTAAAGCATCGCTAATGAAGACCGCAAGAATGCGATACGCCGATGATACTGTCATTCAAGATGAAGTAGATGGAGAAAAATGCAAGCAAAATTTCAACAGAACTCCTTTAAGATCAAGCTACAGAGAAAGGAAGTCTGCTGTAGTGACAATCGAAGAAGTGAAATCCGACGGATCAAATCACGACGAAGAACTGGCCAATGCCTTACTTTTTGATGAAAAACGCAAAACACCGACACAAACAAAGTCAGGGCTACAACGTAAAGGCTCTGGAAATAGCTTGACAAATGGTAAAACTAACGGCCCAAGACCGCCATGGCGAGGTGCGTGCAAGAAAGGAATACCTGCGGAGCCTTTCGTCAGAACACCGTCTTTTAGAGGCAGCATTCGGAAGAAAAATGCTAAGGGCGATGGAATTCCGTGGCGGAAGCTTTATGAACTTTCGCTTTGGAGAAAGTGTGGGGTGAGCTTCGCGTCTGTCGGCGCAGACACGGAGCGTGCCTTACTGAGGCCGTGGAGCGAGCTGTCCTCACAACAGCAGCCACCACCAATCACGGTAAGTCATTCCTCAAGCGTCAATCAAGTGTGCGCCCCGGGCGTCCGCACTTTGATATCTCACTCCTATTTGGCAGTCAGCGATTACTGAACAGCACTCTTATCGATTGTGGGCGCACGATCTTGAATACCATTACGTTTTGATGTATCAGCCAGGCTATATTTTCAATAATCGCCCCGTAACTACACCATCGTCAAAAGGTTTCCGTGATCCCATGCAAGGTAAGACTAAAAATGGTAAATGTGGTTATCTTATCTGAACGCTGAAGGTAACTTGCCTTTGTTTGTCCAGAGATAATGCAACGCTCGATATGGAATCTTAATATTTGCCAAAATAAAGGATACTTTTCTAAATATGGATAAGGTTAATCTTCAAGCTTTGTAGCGTCTCAGCTTTTCCACTAAAATTAGCTTGTTGGGTAGAAATCAATTGACTGCAATCATTGGAGCACTTTCAATTTCGAGAGATCACGATACGGTGCAGGTCATGGATCGTGGTATCGCCTCGTAACATTAGTCGTCCATATGAGGTAACGATGGTGTATCGCTGGCGACCGCCCGCGGTCACACTGGGCGGTCCAGCCGAGATCGCAAGCCTGAGACTTCTTACCATACAGTCTCGCTTTAATGCGGACAATTTACTACATTACCCTATTGGGTGTTGAAACTCACCGTTTCTTATGATCTTCGTAGCGTGTCTCATTAAGAGATTTTCGTGTTTATTAAAATTCCGTACATCCGTTTTAAAGCTTGTTTACAAATTAATTAGGTAGTTGTCGGTTGTTTATGTTCATTTTAATGTTCTGTAGACTTTCGTCAATTATATAGGACTGTATGAGAAAATAGAAGCCGATGTGGTAAAAAAAACTGAGATTAACGCTAACAAAAACGACAAACAAGGACTCGTAATGCAAAAGCCAATGCCGTTGATTCGTTACAAGGCGCGCTTACATAATACATCGAGTGGAGACATGAATACAAATAGGTTCTAGATCTGTTTGCAAAACAGCGTGGGTAACACACGAAGAACAATTGATATGAATTGTTGAGGATTATTCAAATCTTACAGCTTGTTTGCTATTATTCTGTGTCGTATGTGTTGAGTCTTATTATTCCGATGCACGGATTCGTGTAGATCCTTGAAATGTAATTTCTGTTGTTTTGAGTTTATGCAAATCGTACTTGTTATGCTATGCTGTGTTTTCATGGTTGACTGATTGCAACAATGTTGTCAAGCTTTCATAGAGGTAATTTTCTTACAATAGGCAATACTCAAAACATTAGATTTTCTCTTAAGAACTTTATTTTCATAGAATTTAGTTAACTCAATGTTCGGTTCGATAGTGAATGATACCTCTCATTCAAGCTCGCTTAAAATTCATATGATAAATTCACCAATATATTCAAATCAAATTAACGTATGCTACTGTAATTGCTTTGTTGCTCCAAGATATATGGATCACAAAACAATGGCTTTCGTAACGTCTTAGAATTCATTGTTAATCTCCCGTATAATTTGTCTCCTACGTACGTTTGTACTATTTCTACTCTTGCGCAATATTGCTCCTAGACATGCCACTGAATTTTTAACTATCTAATTTGCCTTTACATTTTGGTCTTCGTTTTAATTT
This sequence comes from Eupithecia abbreviata, assembly GCA_943735965.1. Taxonomy (NCBI): domain Eukaryota; kingdom Metazoa; phylum Arthropoda; class Insecta; order Lepidoptera; family Geometridae; genus Eupithecia; species Eupithecia abbreviata. The sequence continues at coordinate 3,503,321 of OX030995.1, forward strand.
TATGTTGTATCTGGTTGATCTTTTGTGTCTTTATTATCTTTACTGATGTCATCCGGTTTATCATTTATTTTCGACTGCCAAAAACATCTTCAGTTATTCTTTTACTTGTTTTAGTAGTTCTATAGATTATGTTCTTTTTCTTTATTAGCATTTATATATATATTGCTGTTTATGATACCTTGGCCTTTACACATCATTGCATTGTGCAAACCATTAATTTAGAATCGATATCTGATGTAGGCGTTCAAATACCTTTAATTATCGTATCTAGAGATGTTCCTTACTTATTAGAATGTGCAAGGACGAATGTTCTCCTACACAGTACATGCTGATTGTGAAATTCAAATGTAAATTGTTATTGTGTATGAAATAGTGACAACGGCCTTCATTGTTTGGTTGTTGACAGGGGATCTGATTTGTTTTATGCATCTGAATGTTTTAAGATTAATTAAGTTATACCTAAGGTTTATGCTTACATAAATTCAAAGTCAAAATTTATGGTATTCTATTTGGAAGATGATTCCCATTAACCTGCGCATGGAAGATGTCTTGAAATTGATCAGATGAGAGTTAAACGCGTACAGTAGTATTTTTATCTGCTTTAATTAGTTGCCTAATTTTGTATTTTTCTTGTTACAGGTATGTATTGAACTGCAACAGAACAGTGACTCTTAGATTTCCAATCTGGTATTGTATCTTAACTATTACCTAAGAATCTCACTACCGTTAAATTAGCGACTATTCACGAAAAGTTAAAGCCTGGCTTCGGTATGCAACTTTGCAAAAGTAAAAATACATCTATGCCAATTTCAGCCCGACCAACTCGTTATGTTTCCTTTTACAATACTAGTTCGGTTATTGGTATTGGTAGGAAGTATTTGGTTCTTCTCTCGTGTTACAATAATCCAATTAGGCCTAGCTCTGAAGAGGCATTATAACTGACGTGACGCCTTCTACGGGTTACCGTTCGAGTTGCATTCCAGCAGGCGTCACCACAGACCTGATAACACTAGTGGGAAGCTATAGTTCCACTCTATTGGGTCTGGTGATGGGTTTACGAAATCTATTAAGGCTGGAAATGTTGGAATAAGACTTCCCGTGACCAATGTGTAAATTTGCCGAATTATCGGGAAAAATATGTAGATGATCGGGATAATTATAAATCGGGAAATAGTTATACTATAATCAATAGGTAGGTACGTGTTTCTGTTTCGATCTGTACGAATGAATGGAAAAGATTACAACAGAATCAATTTGACTCCATAGACTAAACGGAAATTAGGATCAACATTAAATTTGGGGATGTGTTTATCAGATGGGTTGATTGCTTCATCGAGAACTTTTCGAACCGTTCCATTATAACTGACTAATTGTAATCTGAAAAATAAATGAATTATTATTATTATTATAACTTAGTGGAACAACTAAATATATTATGCAGCGCGTGAACAAGAATCACTGAAAAAGTTTGTTAAGCTCAGCATGGTCTTTGTCCATCATAAACTAAACTCTTTTAAGATCACTTCAAAATGCTACAAAGCCCACCGAGATATAATTGGGTATCGATTAAAAATATCATTGATGGAATCGAGGTGACACCTCACAAGATAACATCGGTGCTGGTATGTTGACAGCAGATGATATCTCTAATGATGAGGAACAACTGTAAGAGCTTTGATAACGTGAGAACACTTCATAAATACAGTTGAAGCTGACGCCTGTAGGTTATTTATGATATAAAAACCCTATCGATTCAAACGAACAAACCAACTTCTTCAAAAAAGGCTGTATTGAATTAATTGAAACGGTAGATACAGGTGAAAGTTTCATTTCAAATCGTAAACACTAAAAGGATCATTGTAGCACTTCAACTATAATGTAGATACCGATTAATTGACTAGTAATGATTGGATTGTATCGTGGGACCCTTACCTATTTCATTCATACATTATTTCTTTAATTGTATCGTTCAACGGAAGTTTCAGTTGGAATTATCTACTCCGTCGACATGTCCCTCTACCTCCAATAATTGAATTAGTGATACCCTACCTACATCATTACGATTATTTGAATTCGAGATTCTATTATGATGACTGTAGATTTTGGTAATTTTTGCATCGTTATGCTTGTTCTGTGTAAAACCGACGATTTTGATCAAAGCTAGCAGTCTATAGATTTTCTTCCATGCCTGTTCACTTAAGAGGTTCTTTAAATTCTCTATACCTCAGTTAGATTATAGAAAACGATCGTTAAACTCCAAGTATCATTCAACCATCTAATTCCCTCAATTCCAAGAAACCGTTCACCATTTACGACATCGCAATAGCAATGATGCATCGGACAAGCTATTATTTTTCCAGCGCTTTGAGCAATGCCAGACCCACGCGTGTTTCTACATTGTCATGACATATTTCTATGTTTTGACAGCGTTTATGATGTGTGGTCGATTATAATTATGTTTGGCAGTTACATTACATATATAAACTTACCTGCTAACAGCTTTGGAATTGATTTTTGAAAGGGATAAATATTTTGTCTTGAATTAACTGTTTCAACGAAATATAATTTGCTATTAATGTATTACTAAAGCTCTGAATATAGACGCAATCACACTATCAAACATTGGGTGGATGGATGGATGTTTATAACGAGTACTTCACGGCATAAACCTACGGCATAAACCTTTAAATAGGCAAATAACCATGTATTAGACATATAAGAGATGAACATGCTAGTGGTTTCTTTTCACTTCTTCCACTAGTGGACAAAAAATTGAAGTGAACAGTAAAATTATTTTATTTGATAATACTTTATATATAAAATATGACTTGTCTAAGTGCTTATTTTGTAAGCCTAAATAAATAAATGATTTTTTACTTTTACTTTACTTTACTTTAAAACTGAAACATAGGAATGGATATTATAAAACTTGAAAAAAATTGAAAACTTACATAACTACTGAACAGAACGGACTGAATTTTTGCTAAAATGTAGGTCTAACCTAAACCTGGAATAAAACAAAGACTTTTCATCCTTTAAATCAGGTTTCATGGAATAAAAAACACCTTTGAGCGATATCAAAGAAATAACGCGTGCGAAGCCGCGGGCAGAAACTAGCAGGATATCTTGTCGCTTTAAAAGTTGATTCACTTGACGACTGCATTGCGTCTATCAACATCGGTTCTGCAGTATGACAAGGTACTAAATTGTTTATGTAACGTAATGTTGCTTACATAAATATTGCTAATATAAATCGACCTTCGATTAAAGTTATTACCTAGTACGTAACACCAGAAGCCTGGAACGAAATTAATTGAAATAGCAAATCGAATCAGTTACTAAGTTCTCATAGACTTAGCCGTAAAGGCTATTTTCCATAAAATATGCTAAAATGCGTACCGTTGTATTGACCAATACGATCTTTTGGATACCACTTTTTTTGACATTTGCACTGTATGCTTGGCTACTCTGTAAAACAGCATCTGTGTTTGGCTTCTATATGAAAATAAAAAGGTATAAACAGTGATGTGATGATAGGGGCAGATCTCTCACACTCGTAGCATCGCTTCAGTACCTCGGAAATTCTTGATACATTCTTGCAAACGCTACTTCAACGCATTGCCTTTGACCAGCCTCTGCGGCGTAACCCCGGTAGGGGGCGGGCACGGACGGTCAGAGGTTTTTACAAATTATTTATTTATTTTTGCTATTTTTAGAAAACCTTAGTATCTAAATACACCTAATATACAATTTGGCCAACACAAAAAAAAACATCAAAAATCATGTAATCGCGTCTTTAAATTATATTATGTAGGTCTATCTAGGATCTATCTGATAAGAGAACTTCACAGATTTTATTAAAGTCCACGATGACTCACAAAACTTGCGGATCAACGATATCGAAACCAGCCAGTAAAATGCACAAACGTAACGCTACAAGATTAGGTTTTGCAACCGTCAAACGAGCCAGGAACTTGTCGGTAGGCTCGACGAAGTCGGATCGCCTACGCACCTCTTTCGTAAGAATCTAAGGGGGAGCGCTGACGATGCGTTAAAGAAGCTCTAACTTAAGCTTTCGTGTACAGATACGTACGTACAGTACATGTGTATGAATGGAGGCGATTCAGGACCGGCTTTTAAGATGTGTCTTATCGGTGAGGCCTATGTCTAGCAGTGGACGTTTTTGGGCTGCTATAATAATGACTATGATGATGATTACTCTGTTTATTTATTCGACAATTACATTACCCTTTTTGTGTTTTACCGACATTTAAATTGATTCCTGTTCCTAGGATTTATATCATGACTATTTATATCATGACATCTAAGTAAGGTAATTAAAAAGGTATTATTTATCTACATTATCGTCGCTAAAGACAAATCGACTTTACGGTGCTAGATAACGCACCGAAACGAGTGCTTTTAAAGATAAGATGGCGTCAAATGATAAATTGATTTTCTTTCTTCCTAATGAGATCTGGCTCTATGAGAGAAACCGCACACAAATAAAACATCATCAATCAACAACAACGTCAACATCAGAGGCTCCTTAGAAAGACTACGTAATGCTATGTCTAATTAAGCTAAATATGCTGCAAAATTCTGGGGTCCTATACTATTCAGTCAACTTATTGTTAAATATTGGACCATGAAACTTGTAAGCGGCTGTGATTTCCATTGCGTTTAAAAACTAGCAGTTGCGTTTTCTTCTTGCCTCGTCTGAAGCCTACCTTCATTAATGTAAGCAACCAAACAGTCCGTTTTGTCGATCAGCTGCCAATCACGACGATGGGCATCGCTTCTCGGAAGTAATGTCTTTATCGACGTGCTTTGTCTGACTGATTAACTCGTATTTAGTACACCTATCGAAGAAATATTTCTTTCTAGACTTTAGTGACTAGTATTTTTTTGTAGGAATCAAATTATTCTATTTCTTCCCTTTTTGGGGCAGTTAAGCTCCAGTGCTGGTCCGCTATGTTTTTGATGTCAGATTTCCATCTTTTGCTTTTTCAATTATTAATAATGCTAGAAAATCCACACACCATCATCTCACCAGATCGGACAAACATGATACTATCATTTTCAGCTCGCATTTTCCACAGTGTTGGACAAGGACCTCCGTCCCTCTCGTACAGACAAGACAGACCGACTTCAGACTAAAGTATTATGTGTGACCAACATCAATTTATTTAGATATACATATTGCTAGCTACGTTGTGGGAACTTTTAGGCTTTAAGTATTTTATTACAGTATGCCATAATTACTTATAATACTAACTAATTACTAACACTTCCTAGCAGCATATTTATTATGAAATAGCGGAAGCTCATTTCTAAAATTGTTTAATTCTGTTACAAATTATAGATTACCAACAAACGGTTCTAGATTAAAAGAATAGTAACGTTTCGTAACCTATGCGTTTATTGAACCCCACTTGCATTACGATAAAGTTATTAGCTACGGACCACTTACTCTGTTATTCTATTTCTGGTTCAGTTGAGTACGTTTGTAAACATATCGATGCATGTTTTGTTTCTTCGCTGTTCTCCAATGAAGTATATAATGTTTGGTTATTAAGCACAGAACTGGGAAGCATTATACGCCCGATGAATGTGGTCTAGCAATGCTCAAGGCTTTTGCTATTCTTGTTTGGGCTTGCCCCTATTAGACTATTTAGACTCCTCATGAGTCTAGTCATTATGTAATCATAATCACAGATTATGTCTAGAGATTATTTCCTGTGCTGTAACATTCTGTATGTTCAATTCCTTTTAAATAATAGTTTTTTTTCTTTGGTTGAAAGCGATTTGTGTTATAGGTTATATATTTGTCTCCTAGAGTAGAGTTGTCCTGTTATTCATAGCAACCTCCACTGTACCGTGCGTTTCCCTTCTAAAAGATGTATCCATCCTTTTTGTCTCCATAAAATTTCGTCAACCGTACCACCAAACGACCCAAACATCCACCTGTACCGCTTCTAAAACCGACTGCGCCCGCTCATAAAGGAATGCCAGCACGTCTCAGCTTCCTGTCCCGTCCTAATATGTATTCTATATCAGTCGCGCCAGGATTAGCGATTTGGAGTTTTATAATGGATGTCATGTGTCGTAAAGATACGAATGTTATGATTTTACAGCTTTTTGAACAGGATTTCCGGAATAACACTATCTTGTGGGTTTCCTATTTACATTAAGCAGGGTAAAAGTTTGGTGTACGTTACTTACCTTCTTGAGGTACTGTCGCCTTGGAGTAAGTACTGAACAAACGGTTACGTAGCTACTGAAGTGCTGTTGCCATCAGGTCGTGTCTCTTTTCTGTGAGTAAATATTTATATCCAGGAAATGTTTATATCATGTGCATTACCGACAATAAATTACTAAAAGACTTAAAGGAAATATCTTTAGTAAAAAGCTAAGTGGATGGGTACTTAAAATATGTTTCTATAATGTAAAATAATATTGAGAAATGTGCATTGTAACATAAATTTACTAATAAGTACCTACTTTTAACAATACGACTCACACACAACACAATAATGCGCGTCTGCGTGTAGACTGATTATGATTATTAAATAATAGTTTTAAGCCCAAACATTGTAAAATAAAATTGGACCATATTATATTCTTGCAAATAAATGATTGATTGATTTGATAAGAAATAATGCAGACAGGAGGAAATGTGTTAAGAATATCGAATTATCAAAACTCAATAACATTGCGATGCATCTTACGCCAAGAGCAAAAGTATAATATCATTTGATATAATGAGTCAATATCAGCATTTGGACGGACCAGTATCGGGTTTCCATTTACGGAGAGGTTTCTAAACGCATCGGTCTTTAACGACCTTGTTGCTCAGTGAAATTATATAATTATACAGCTGGGCGGGTTTATGCTGTTATTGAATTTCATATCGATTAGGGATCTAGGAAAATTCATTCAGTTTTATAAGGAGTAAGTAACAAAGCAAGAACGTACCAGTATTTCTAAAATCTTGTATATTGTATTAAATATAACAGTCATCTAGGACCCATAACACAAGCTCTACTAAGCTTGAGGCTAGATGATGCTGTGTGAATTGACCATCATCATCATCATCAGCCTATAGTAGTCCACTGCTGGACATAGGCCTCCCCCAATGAGCGCCATAGCGCCCTGTCTTCAGCTTGCCGCATCCAGCATCTACATGCAGTCTTTCGCAGATCGTCATCCCACCTGGTCGGAGGGCGTCCTACACTACGTTAACCGAGTCGTGGTCTCCACTCAAGAACACCAATTGATAAAATACCCCCCTTAGTACCGGAAAATGTTCATCATCCTGCACTTGAGTTCACACTCACTGATCTCAAATGTAAAGTAATCCGTCCAGCTCCTCGTACTGTTTATCTATTTCACTCTGCTGACCAAAAAGCTGTTAATAAAGCCCTTAACGAAATAGATTGGCATTCTAGTTTGAATATTAATGATATCAACTCCGGGGTGCAATCTTTTTATGAAATTCTTAATAACATAATTAACAAACATGTCCCCAAGAAAGTTTATAAATCAAATAACAGATTTCCGGTTTGGTATACAAAGCCATTAATTAAAATTATTAAAGAAAAACGCAAATACCATACTCGATGGAAAATTTATAATAATAAAAATGATTATGACACTTTTAGCATTCTTAGGGCTAGACAAAAGGAATGTGAATCAGAATGCTACGATTATTTCATAAGAATCTCAGAACATAAAATCAAAACAAATAGTAAACATTTCTGGTCATTTGTCAAATCCAAAAAAAGGACCGATGATCTCCCTGATACAATGAATTATAATAGCACACAGAGTTCAGATGGTAATGTGATAGCAGATCTTTTTAATTCTTACTTTCATTCTGTCTTCGAGCACGCAACGCCCGGTGCTCATGTCACTACCAATGATAGTAATCCTGGCAATTCGAATTTGGTCACAACCTTGGACAATATTGAAATTTCGATGGACATTGTTAAGAAATATCTTGAGCGTCTCGATATTAATAAAGGTAGTGGGCCGGATGGCATTCCTCCCGTGTTTTTAAGGCAATTTTGTGATGCTCTCACATTACCTATCTTCCTTTTATTTCGATTGTCTCTTCACACTGGTTGTTTGCCAAATATATGGAAACAATCTTATGTTGTGCCTGTTTTTAAATCTGGCAATAAGCATGACATCCAAAACTATAGACCTATTTCTAAACTTTGTACAGTTGCCAAAATGTTTGAAAAAATTATTTACGACACACTTTTCCCTGTTATGAGACCACTGATTATTGATGAACAGCATGGTTTTATCAGCAAGCGTTCTACCGAGACCAATCTTTGTGAGTTTACACATATAGTATCTGATGCTATGGATAAAGGGTTTCAAGTAGATGTTGTGTATACAGACTATTCCAAAGCATTCGATAAGGTATCCCATTCACTCCTAATTCACAAGCTGTCTGAGTTTGGTATTCATGGAGATCTTCTCGGATGGCTAGAATCTTACTTGCGATGCCGTAGTCAGGCTGTCACTGTTAAAGGTTACTGCTCTACATTTGTACCAATATCATCTGGTGTCCCCCAAGGTTCTCACTTAGGCCGATACTATTCTTGCTATTTATTAATGACGTCATTAAGACTTTTATCCATTCAAAATGTTTTATTTATGCTGATGACACTAAAATTCTCTTGAAGATAGCGTCTGAATCTGACTGTCTTTTGCTGCAAAGTGACCTGACTAGACTTATAAACTATTGTCAAACGAATTCCATATTTCTAAATGCTAAAAAGTGTAATATAATTTCTTTCTCCCGTAAACCCAAACCAATATTTTTTACCTATAAATTTAATGATATTGTGATTCCTAGAGTTAATGAAATTAGAGATCTTGGGGTATATTTAGATTCTAAGTTAACATTTAATGTTCATTTTAATACCATCACCGCCAAAGCATATCGCATGCTTGGTTTTATTCTTAGAGTTTCCAGAGAATTCCAAAATTTAGATACTTTGTTACTTCTATACAATAGTTTTGTCAGGTCCATTCTAGAATATGCATCGACGGTCTGGAACCCGCAATATAACATTCATATCTATGAAATTGAGAGGATTCAGAACAAACTACTTAAACATTGTAAGTATCGGTTTCCCTTTTATGAAACTGATAGCATGACCAGCCTGCAAACCCGCAGAATTGTCAGAGACCAAGTCTTTCTATATAAGATTCTAACTGGAGAAGTAGACTCACCATTTTTGCTTGAAAACATTTATTTTCAATGCCCCCGACGATCTGCTCGTAATAAAAAGACTTTTTTCTTGCCTAATGTAAACACTAATTATAGGAAAAATATGTTTCTTAGTAGAGTTTGTGAATTACATAATAGGAAACTGTCGGATATAGATGTATTTAACTTACCATTGCCGAAGTTCCGTAAAGAAGTTCAACTATGCGTTGCCAAGGACTCATTATAATTAAGTATCAAGTTGTATTAATATAGGTATCTATTTGGGTATTATTATTTATTATTTTTATTCATGTATACGTATTTTCAACATACTAAGTTTTTTTTCTGTTGCTCTGTTCATTTAGCTTTATATGTCTTACATAATAGAGGAAATTATTTTGGTTTTTGTATATCTTAAGTCTCGTAGTATTAAGTTTTATGTACTGTTTATTTCCCAAATAAAATAAAATTAAAAATAAAAATAAAACAAATTGACAATTGACCAACATTATTTAATTATTTATTTATTGTTTGTTATTTACACCATTAAAAAACGCTGAAGTTTAGATCTTCTTGGAACTGAACGACAAAAGGGCCTTCGCTATCTTTTCCCGTTCTTCACAAATAGTCGCGACAACTGATCATCTAATGCGATCCAATCAGCGATCTGATCTTGGCCTTCCACGTCGTAAAGTAAGTTAAAAAGTAAATTGTAAAAGCATTTCTCCTAAACGACTTGTTGTAGGCGTTCCCTCGTCAATCTAATACCAATTTTCGACCGGTTACAATAACAATGTCCCCGATAGAAGAAGGTTTAGAGTTCGTTAACGATACGTTGCCCAGTTAATGGTGGTAATCGATGCTGTTCTCATTCTTCGCTTTAACTATTGTGCAATTAGCTTTTAAGGTATCTTCGTACAGTCAATAGCTTTTAATAACAATCAAGTTAACTGGGCATAGTGCGGTCCTATCTCTGGATTAGACTCTATTGCTTAGCTGGGCCATATACACTACCGTCCAAAAGTTTGGAAGCAGCAAGGTAAAATCAAATAAAACCAAACAAAGTCATTTAAATTTAAATTTATTGATAAAAAAATAAAGAACACAAAGAAACTAACTATAACAAAATAAAAAAATAACATACAATGGTAAATTAGATTAAATTTTAGCTTCATCAAAGTGTCCACCTTTCTCCTTTATAATCTTCTCACATATTCTAGGCATTCTATTAATCAATTTTTTAAAATAATCTTCATCTAATTTGTTCCATTCGTTCTCTAATAACTGCCACAAATGTTCTGAGCTCGTAGGACAACGACTTTTCACCCTCCTGTCAAGTTCATCCCAAACAAGTTCAATGGGAGAAAGATCAGGGAATTGAGATGGCCATTGCATGATTTTTAAAATATTTTCAGCTTTTTTCTTGTTTAAAAAGTTCTGGCACAGTTTAGACGAATGCTTAGGATCATTATCCTGTTGAAAAATGAATCCAGAACCAATGAGACTTAGTCCACTGGGTATGGCGGAATCTTGGAGAATTTTTAAATAGCCTTCCTTGTTTAGTTTTCCGGTTATCCTCACAAGATTTCCGGGTTTACTGTTGCCAAAGCACCCCCAAACCATGACATTACCGCCACCATGTTTGATAGTAGGCACTGTACATGCCTCTGAAGCCCTCTCTTCTTTTGACCGGCGTACAAAGACACGTCTATTCGATCCGAAAATCTGAAATTTTGATTCGTCACTCTAAAGGACATTTTCCCATTGTTCTATACTCCAGTTTTTATGCGTTTTTGCCCATTCTAGTCTCTTTTTCTTATGTCGATTTGTTAGTTTTGGTTTTTTAGCAGCAACACATCCTCTTAATCCCGCAGACAGTAAACGTCTTTTAACAGTTGTTTTTGAAATGGGTGTTTCTCGCGTATCATTCAGAGCTGCAGTGATCTGTGGTGCAGTTAAGCGTCGATTCCGTTTAGAAAGAACCCTAATGAAGTTGTCCTCTTGATTTGTTGTGGATTTGGGCCTACCAGATCTCTTTCTATCTTCATTTTTCCCAGTATCTTGTATTCTGGCAAGGGTATAGTGGACACCTTTACAAGAAATTCCGAGCCTTTCTGCGATTTGACGTTCACTGTATCCTTCCTCGCGTAGAGTGCAAATAGCGCTTCGCTGTTCAAGTGTGATTTGCTTGCGTTTTGCCATTTTCAGAAGAAAAAATACGGTCAAAGCAGTAGCCGATATCTTTCGAATATAGACAATGTTACTATCACAACTTTCACGTGCCAATGCTGAAGTGCGACTTAATAGGGTCTAAAGAAGTTAAATCCACCAAATATTACTAATAAATCCATACCATTGCATAGGATAAAATAGCCAACGGATTAAGACATAAAACGCGTGCTACGTCAAAATTAAGGAATTCCTTAAAACTTGATGAATGTGATATAATAATCCTTTTATGTTTGTGTAAACAGTTCTAAAAGGCTGTAAAACTTAAGATTTATATGATTAAATGATATTTTTTACCGCTATTAGTCGGCATTCATTTGTTTTGTTTGAAGGCAGGTGTGCTTCCAAACTTTTGGACGGTAGTGTATGTGTCCAGTACAACAACATTTTCAGGATGCTTATGCGGCTGCCTCGCTTTTGCAGCGCGTCTGGTATGTTCGCGGAGGCGCGCACGGACGGCTTTCATGCTATTATTCGCAAAAAAGTCGCTTCCCTACTTCAGCGTGCGCGAGCCAGTAGCAACGGCATCCTGAAAATGATTGTTTCACGTCTGGACTGTCCCATCCAATACAAATGGATGAAAATATTGATGGGTCGGTGTCCTTATAAATGTCCATTAGGTTAGTAAGTTTTCATTTTGTGTTTTATTAATATTATTTTTTAATTTCCCTAAGTTATATTATTCTATTTTTATTTAATTTTATTTGATTTTATGTGTGATTTATTTTGTGACATTAATTTTTAATTTTGTATGTTTTTATTTTTAAGTTTGTATATGGATTGAGAATCTGATAATAAATGAGTTAATAATAAATATATCTAGACCGGCTCGTTTGTATTACGAACGTAATGGCATAGAGCCAGCTTTCATCCATCATTTAATTCCTCAGTCGCCCGTTGCAGACTCATTGTCTCATTTGCACCTTTTTCGCGGCGCTTGTGAAATTCTTCACGACCTTAGTTGTTTTCTGTTACTGTGAAGATTTCATTCATAAAGCCTTTATTGACATAAAATATCTTTATTTCTAGAATCGAGTATACACCTTTTAACTAGAACTCGACAGTAGACCAAACATCCCGTCCGTACCTACAATTACCATTTCATCGGTCCATCGACACAACGGCAGCATCCAAACATGTTCTCGCTCCATCAACCTGTCACCCGCGATAACCGTGAATTATCTCCAGAGAAACGCCGCTGGAACCTCGAAAGGACTAGGGTCGATCCACATCTGACGGATGACGCGTCGAGCGTATCATACAAATACCAATATAATATTAATATTATTTAGCCATTTCACTTAAATATGTACACATTACTGGCAGCCCCCGCACGAGGCAAGCCTGTGTCGCGGGAAGCCTCTTCAAAGGTAACTTAAACGTTAAAGTTTTATAGAAACTGTTACAGGGCAAACAAACAAAAATAATATTCACATAATTCTTTCCATCCAAAAGTTGCCTGGAAGAGATCGCTTCTAAGCGATAAGGCCGCCCATTGTACTTGTATCATGTGAAGTGTTTTATAATGATCTGTAACTGGTGTACAATAAAGTATTTTTGTATTTGTATATTAAAATAAATCAATTAATTTACTTATATTCGTGATACAAAAATTATTAAACAAATCATCATCATCGGTCGCGTCTATTCGGTCAAATCAGAACTTTCATACTACGCGTCTAATCAGTTCGAACGGCCTTTACACAAACGATCTCCGCCGATGATACGCCTAGTCTGAATGCATCTATCAAAATACACATGGCGCGATACGTTACGTCGACCGACTATGCGTTGACGGAAACGTAACATACGCTGTACGCTCGACGCACTACCGCATCATCGTTTGAGTGTGAAAGGTTGAATCTATCCTACTTCCTACTAGTATTATAAACTCGAAAGTTTGTGAGGATGTATGTAAGTATGTTTGTTGCTCTTTCACGCAAAAACTACTGAATGGATTTTGATGAAACTTCACAATAATATAGCTTACATATCAGAATAAAACATAGGCTAAAATTCATAAAGATATATTGTATATTATCCAAAATATAAATCACCACGCGGGTGAAACCGCGGGGCGCAGCTAGTTATTATATGAATATTTGCCTGTTCGTAATGCGACCGATAATACGCGACGCATTTTCTGTCAGATATGTACCGACCCTAATTACCAGTATCTACGTGACTCGTCTAATTCATATCGCCGATGCTCCCATATCTGTCGGGTAATGAGCTTCCTGTGACTTAGAGACGTTGAGGCTTCGCCCTGCTTTGTATGGAAGCTTGTAGGTGCGGCTGACACATTATAAATGACTAGTTTCTGACCGCGGCTTCGCACGCGTTGTTTCTATGGAAACGTTTTAAGGTTATTTCTTTCCCAAGTGAAATGATTTATGGGATAAAATGCCTATGTTTTTTCCTACCTGTATGCAAAATTTCAGCCCGATCCTTTCAGTAGTTTTTGTGTGAAAGAGTAACAAACATCCATACCATACATACAAACGTTCGCGTTTATAATATTAGTAGGATAGGATTGGAATATGGTGAACCTCTCAAAAATAATAAGGTACTTAAAAGCCTATGATTATAAATGGCGTATGCCTTGATCGACACCTAAAAAAAATAAAGTATTTTGAAGCTACGCGAACACAGCATAATAAAACTAACCACGGGTATTTACACGGACGACCGAGGTGAAGAGGTTGCGGGTTCGATTCGAATTTCAGGGTCGATTCGACTTCCCTGCGAACTGGCGGCGCGGTTGCGGCCTGGCCGTGGCGCCAGATTATCCATTTCACTCCTATTAAATTAAAATACAAATTAAACCCGATCACCGCTGGGATAAACCTGTTCTTTAATGGACGACGCAGGAGGTTGCGGGTTCGATTCCCGCCTCGAAACAATTGTGTGATCTGCAGATATGGGTGTTCTGGTTGTTTTCTATGTATAATAAAAAAAATCTATCTATGTAATGTATTGTGTATTATGTATATCAGTTATCTAGTACCCATAATACAAGCTCTGCTTACCATGGGGCTAGATAATGCTGTGTGAATTGTCCAGCATTATTTAATATTTATTTATTTATTTACCGTGTTTACTTTTGATTTTTCCGGTGTTTCAGATGATTGAAAAAGCAGTATCATGCATGACAAGAAATTATCACTACATAATATAAAACAAAGTCACTTCCCGCTGCGCTGGTCTGTCTGTCCATATGTATGCTTAGATATTTAAAACTACGCAACGGATTATGATGCGTTTTTTTTTAATAGATAGAGTGATTCAAAAGGAATTATTATAGACTATTTGACACATACATTTCCACGCGGGTGAAGCCGCGGGGCGCAGCTAGTAAACTCCTTTATATTATCAGATAACACAACATAAAATAAAAAAGGCGCCGCTGAAAACCAGCGCTGCACTGGCTTATGTCAATGTAGCATTTAATGCTGAGCCGGTAGCCTTTCTGTGTTCTCGTGTTTTAATTATTTTGTTCGTTCCTAATTTGTTATCTTTATTATTATTAGTTCTTTAGTTGTATTATTTTATATGAAACACAAATAAACATTTTCTATTCTATTCTATAAACGCATCAGTGATGCAACTTTCATTTCACAAGTGCAAGATTCCATAGAATTTTACTGCTAACAATTGATCGGACTTGATGAACAAATAGTCTGTTAGCGTCGTGTGATATTCGTCTGCAATTTGTTATGGAATTTCTATCGTTGAGTAACATTTTACGATCTTTTGATGTGTTTATTTCTTGTGTTATCGGTGAACGGTGATCTGCGCTCGTTATTTTGACGACAGAATGCCTATTACTTGGGTTACTTTATCATATCAAACCGTTTGAATCCACTATTAGGTTTCCATCATCCGATAACCTATTTTTCAGTGCCCTGCTAGTTGCATCCAGTGGTTACTTTGATCTTTCTCTTGGACGGATGTTTGTCTGCTTTTTGTTTCTTTTGCGTTTCTTGACCACCATTCAATAGTGAATTTCGTCTACTGTCCGTCATCACTTCTAGCCAAGTAGTATCATCATCAGCCTAATTCGTTCACTGCTGGATATAGGATATAAGACAGGGCGCTATGGCGATCATTGGGGGAGGCTCAATGATCGCCATAGCGCCCTGTCTTCAGCTTGACGCATTCAGCATCTACCTGCCTGCAGTCTTCCAAGTACTAAGATGTACTTAATTGTGATTATTTCACTACACGGTCTTTCTCTTCCAATGTTCGTATCAATGCTTCCAGCTCATCCCACCATTGTTTACTTTGCCAGAGATGTCATTATATGACATCTCTATACAAAATGATCAAATCTTTTCGTTCCCAAGCACAACTATTGATTTGTAGTAGGCACTGGCTTCAGTTACAATCAGGTCAGATTCCTTTCATTCTTCCTGTTCGCTTTTGGTATTTATTAGTGCAGTCCAGTTAGATATAATCTGTCACACTGTACCTTGTTCGTGCTTTGGAGTTATTAAGCTTCGTAGTCACAATACAAATTGTACCTTAACAGAAATTGAAAGGTAACTGTCTGTTAACATGGTATTGCGATAATCTAAGGACATTACTCGTGTCACAATATAATATAGTACTGAACAAAGTTATGTTGTGTAATTGGCACTAAATAAAGTTTGTTTACATTATTATATGCATACCTTAAGCCAAAGGAATTGATATATCTTAGGGAGCAAAGAAGAGATTGAGACAACAGGAAACTATTTCATAAATATCTGAGAATATTAATAATGTCCCAAAAAAAATCTACTTTGGCGGGCGAGCGAAAGCAAAGCGAACAAACAAAAATACTAATACACATACGAATATAAATAAACACTAATACATAACAAAAATAGCTGAAGTATTTAATTATTATTTTTTGATTTCTATAATTTATATCATTCTAGTTGTATTTACTTTCATTAACAAGCATTACTAAGAATTAGCAAGCTGAAGTGGCAGTGGGCCCGGCCATATCTAGCGAAGAACCGACAACCGCTGGGGCAAACGTGTTCTTGAGTGGAGACCACGACTCGGTAAACGTAGTGTAGGACTCCCTCCGACCAGGTGGGATGACGACCTGCGAAAGACTGCAGGTAGATGCTGGATGCGTCAAGCTAAAGACAGGTCGCTGTGGCGCTCATTGGGGAGGCCTATGTCCAGCATAAGATAGGCTTATGATGATAAACATTATTATGGGTTACGAATCTGAAATAAATGAGTTAATAATGTAGATATAAGAACATTGAGCTTCAAATGAATATCAAAACAACATTACAAACTGTTTATGGCAACTTCACGAGTGCAGGAGTCAGGGTCGGTCTCCGTACACAATGGGTGGTAATCATGCAAGCAAATTATCTGCCTGTCGTCATATTATACAAAGGAATAATTGATTTTCTTGCTATTAGATGCAAACACACTAAACTATTTGGAATTATAGGGTGTCATTGTATAATGTTGATGACTTTTGTCAGGGGAATGCTGCGCATAAGTAATAAATACATAGATTTCAATTAACTCTGATAAATTTAACACGACTGCGGTTTTTTTTTCGACGACTGCGATCTTTTTTTTTACCTAAAAAATTCGTGCTAACACTCTACACAGCGGTTGTGTTGCGCCGCACATGCGTTTCGTTCGAAAAATATTACAGCTCTGCTGAGTCACAAAGATCTGTATTTTCTCAGCCGCTGCGCTAGTGTGGATTTACGCATATTAGTAACTTGTAGAAAACTCATACCGTGCGTTTTCAGCACTCAAAGTGTTAAAACTAAATTTTAATAAACTGCAAGAGTTTCGTAGTATTTACGATCAAAATGATCTCTACCTAGTATATAGGTTGTTCGACAGACCGTGCCATATGGTAACTGGGCGTAGGGAACTAAAGCCTCTTATTTTTTGTAAAGAATTTTCAGGTTTTTTTTTGTATTTTTCTGAAATTTGACCTATTACTTGATTTGTAAGAAATAAAATAGAACACGATTAAAAGCAAACTATAATCAGCATGCTAGCCCCTACTAATAAAAATAATATTTCCGTGAGATCTAGGTAAATGAAGCAGCAGGGCATAAAAAATAGATAAGTGAAATTTTAGTATTTAACTTTGCACTGCATTAAAAATAAACTAATATGTATATGAATCTTCAACTTAGCTACGAGGGTGTTTTCAGAGTTAAAAAAGTCACTAAGCATTGCACTTGGTTCACCCTACCCTCAGTTTCCCTATGGCACATGATCTTCCGAACACCCTGTCCCATCTGAAGATCTTGTAAGCGTGTATAATTTAAAACAGTTTCCGAAATTGATTTCCTTTGATCATACTGATACGTTACTGGTTACTCCGAAACACAGATTTCACTTTGTAGCTATTTCATATTCATCATCATTTCCCTTTTTCCCAAGAAACTCGACACCTTTTCCTGTTTAACACATTTAGCTGCATGGTTTATCTCGTTTTGGTCGTAAATAGATATTTCTGTGTGCGTTGCGTCAAAGTCTTCTGTTTGTGGGTCAGCCATCAATACGAACCCATTTACAGAGACACCTGGCGTAGAACCGTTTATTCATAGATTTTACATTTGGTTTTGCTACTCTATAGCGTTAGATACTTTATATTTAACAAGCTGCGCCCCGCGGTTTGGCCCGCGTGGAAATCTATGTGTCAAATGGTTTATAAACCTTCCTCTTGAATCACTATCTATTTAAAAAAATCGTATCAATATCAGTAGTTTTAAAGATCTAAGCATACACTGGGACAGACAGACAGCGGGAAGCGACTTTGTTTTATACTATGTAGTGAAATGTTCTACATGAATAAAATTGCTTACTTATTATGAATCATCACGCTTTGTAATAAAATCATCACACGTTGTAACAAAGACTAAAGTTTGCATGGCTTGTTCACGCCAAACAACGTGCGACTCCATGGGCACCTGGCATACAAGCAGCTGGTAACCTACGAATTCAAATAATTGTCATATTCATTTATCATCTCTCATTGAACAGAAGAAACATTGACCTCACTGCTATTGATGGGAATTTATATAAACTTCTGTGAAATTTACTACTATTCTCTGTTTTTACGTTTAAAATTACATAACGTTTATGAGCAAGTATAAAATTATGTAAAATAGGATACATAAGATTACTAAAATTTTAAATAGCTTCATAAACAACCGGTAGATACATTGGCATTGTGCGTTCATAATTTAGTATCAAAAACCCGTAATATTTGACCGAGTGTTGCCCACGTGCGCTCAATTCTGACGATTTAAAGTGCCGCTGTCAAAGGTTGAAATCTGTTTTGGAAACAGCTTTGGACTGGTTTTCTTTAAATAGTCTAATGTTGAGTTCGACGCGGTGAAAGGTCGGAACAAAACGTTTGAATTTTAACATTAACATTCATTAATGCCACGTTCTGATCAATAGTGATGATAGCTTGGAAAGATAAAGAAAACTGTCACGCTGCTATAGTATCTACCTACCTATGCAGTCCTAAATCGGATTTTGAAATATAGCCAACTGATTGCCTTTGATGTCTTATATGGAGCCGCCAGTACTACTCCAGTAAGGAGTTTTATGGAGGCTTCTATTAGGATTATAAATTTGGTCTGAACTGAACATTCTGTCCGTTCTTTTAAGGTTTATATGACGAGCTGAGCTTGCGGTACTAGTTTTCGTGAACCGGTACCTGACCAATCCTTCCTTAATTCCATATATTGATAGATAAAGTTGAAATAGATAAATGGTCTAAAATTTATAAAAAGGAACAATTAACGGCTAAGCCAACAATCGCTTAAGAGAGTCAAACTTCTTAAACAATTTTCAAGTTTAAATGAAGCACTTTTCTTGTTTTGAAAATATGTACTCAAATTTCAAAAACCAATTCCTGTTGTTGACTCTACCTTCTGTTCTATTTTGAAATGCCTAGCCGTTTATATTAACGTTCTAGTGTCACCATATAATGCCTAGATCGCTACTTGGTACGGACACCGTTGTCACACAGCAAATTTTATTGTCACTATCAAAGTTTATTGGCTTCCTTACTTCTTTGTCTTAAAATATTACTATTTCATGACCAACGTTCTAAAACTATCTCTAATGCATTTAGTATAAGGTGTTTTTGGTTTTGACCAGTTATCGTAACGATATAAAACTTGTTCTAGTATTTTGAATTGCATCGTATCTGAACTTTATTGCTTTGGCATAGAGCTTTCGCAGTTTCAATGGTTGTTAGAACTTCTGTGCAGTTTCTAGTTATCATTTACTGTATCTCTATCGATAACTTTGTTTAGAGGTATTTTATCTGCTACAATGAATTCATTATTTAATTCAACGGCTTTTGAACATTTGTTGTGTTTATCAATGACACTTGTCGGGTCTCTATTTGGTTTAGCTTTTCAATTCTCATTATAGCGACATTGTGTTTCATTGTATTTATTTCTAGTATACGCTCTAAATAGATAAACGGTTCGCTCGTAAATATAAGATGAAATTTGTGGTGTGGTTGCAGCTGTAAAATTGCTTGTTGAAGAATGTAACTTACTGTCCTTCTGTTAGGGCTTGTTTACTTTTGTGGATCATTGTCTACCAATCAATTTAGCATTCAAGTAGTAGGTAGTAGGTGCGATGAAGTTCAAGGTCTTATTTCAGTAAAGTACACGAGTTTGACCGCGATTAAGAAGATGCAAGCAATACCTGGATGCGATCTCTTCTCAATGTTGGTGTGTTGTGCTTAAAAATCAAATCATGGTACATATCCCGATATAAAAGACTTTTGTTTTAATGATGATGATGCAGTAGAATGTACAATTTCATGATTTTAACAGGACTAAGACAACACTGTAACAAAATGCCGAACAGCACTTGAAGACGGTCGCATTTGTGTGGTGGACCTAGATGTTCCAGAATTCAGCAAATCTTTAGTTAACAGTACACTTGTGATCAAGCCCTTATTACAAGAGTTGTGAGAAATTTAAGCAACACAGTGTTGTTGGTACTGGTGGTAGACTACAGATCAAACTGCGGAAACTGCGACTGCAATGAATGTACTGAGCGTAGGATGGCTTAATCTATTGCTCATTGACTTCCTTGTGGGCCGGTGTGGGTGACATTAAAGGTTTTTGCGATCTTGCGACTAAATATACCTCCATCTATAGAATTGGAGTGTAATATGGCGCTCTCATTTTGATCTAAACATTAATAATAATAATAATGATGGACAATTCACACAGCTTTATCTAGCCCCATGGTTGTGCTTAGCTTGTGTTATGGGTACTAGAAAACTGATATACATAATACAATACATTACATAGATAGATATATATTTTTAATATACATAGAAAACAACCAGAACACCCGGTACAAATATCTGCAGATGGTACACACAATTGTCCCGAGAGGCGGGAATCGAACCCGAAACCTCCTGCGTCGCAGGCGGACCTTCACCCACCGCGCCACGTCGGTCGTCAATTAATCTTAGTTTATGACAAGACAATTGTATTGTTGAGGAAGCTTTCTGTAATTCTTCAACAGCCTTTCTAAAGGGATATGTACATAGGCGAGCTTAACCCAGAAAAAGAGTTTTCTTCCAGCAATCCTTAACTTATATAAGCTTTTATTATAAACATAAACTATACAATAGGTACCGTGAGTAGGACAAATTTCTTTCTTTCCATCTAATACAATTATTTCACATATATATAATAAAAAAACTGTAACGTTAAGCTGATATAATTTTCATATATTTGCTGCTGACTAATGTAGAGTCAGCTAAAGTAATAAAATACTTATAAGACAAACAAAAAGTAGAATTATCTCTGAAACGGTTGTAGAAACTCGAGTATCAATCTTAACATCAGTGAACAAATATGGAACAACATTAATCATAGATTTTAATCTCGACAGCCGTGCCATAAAGATGTCCATGCTAATTTAGTTTCTGAAATTAAATGAGAACTTAATCTAAAGAAGTGGAAGTGGGCGGGGCACATTAGCCGAATTCACCCCGAGAGGTGGGCTAATGCTGCAACACCCTGGGTCCCGGAAGGAAGCCGCGGGCGAGGTCGGCCAAGAAAGCGCTGGCGAGACGAGGCGCCTTCCTCAGAGTTTGGTGGGAGACCGCGCGTGACCGCACTGAGTGGAAAGATTTGGGGGAGGCCTTTGCCCAGCAGTGGGACGAATTAGACTAAATAAAAAAAACTATGGAAAAATAACATATAAAATAACACGTTATACGAAAATATCAGACTCACACGAGCAGATCCTTAATATCTTGTGGAGTTAATACATTTTGCTATCTTTTTATTGTAATTAATAATTTATCCAGTTGCTAACGAACCCGTTTTACCAAAGAAACTGACACTACATAAATAAGTTTTTTATGCGACTGTTAATATTTTTAATTAAGATGTTTCCTCATTTAATTGTGATAAAGTATTTATGTCAGTTGGACAATCAAAACACGAATTTTACCTTCATAAATATATCAAAGTAAATACAATGCTATAAAAGATCAACCAAATGATAAAAAATCTTAAGCTTTTGTATTGATTTCATTTTCGTCATCATCCCACTCGGCGGGAGGGCGTCCTACACTACGTTTAGCAAGTCGCGTTTACCCCTGCGGTTGTCAGAGTTGAGAGAGAAAAACATTTATTAGTGAATTGCCTTGAAGTATTTTATAACAATACTTCCCGTATTGTTATCGCCCTTCACATCTAGGTCTCTATCAGCTAACTCTTCATATAACGGAGGATTCTCAAAACAACAATGGCTTCTCACGTTGAATTCTAGCAAAATTCCTCAGTAACAAGCTGTCCCATAAGCTATTTACCGACTGTTCAGCTAATGGCAATAAAAGACAAGTAAATTGTTATCCATAAAGTTTAAATAGGCAGGTCCCTTCGGCGTTGCATCACAACGAGTCATGAGGAATCAATTACAAGGCAGACAAATTCAATTTATGCTAAAGGTCTATTGTAGCATTCACTAGATGAGGTCTCTGAGAACATCTTCAGTCATTATTTTACGCTGTATGTACAGGGACGCACTTGACACAGACTATAAATAATAATAATGCCGGATAATTCACACAGCATTATCTAGCCCCAAGCTAAACAGAGCTTGTGTTATGGGTACTAAATAACTGATATACATAGTACAATACATTACATAGATAGATATTTTTATTCATACTGAATTTTATAATAAGTCTTATTGTAATAAAACTTCTGAAACTATCATGGTTATTAACACTAAAGTCATTTAAAACGGGATATTTACCATGATTTGATTTTTGAGTTTGCTGCTCATAAAAACGAACTCGCAGTGTCTTCAGTTATTCCGTGATCATGGCGCATGAAACTGTGCCGAAATATTGGAAAACTCAAAAATCAAATCATGGTAAATATCCCGTTTTAAATGACTTTAGAGTCTTATTGTAGTTGCCATTTACTAAAGCTCGCTTTGAAAATGACTGACTAAGCAACCGAATGTATTAATTCGAGATTCATTAGAATATACTTTTGAAACTATCATGGTTATTAACACAAAAGTCATTTATTTATAGACAATATATTAACCATGATTAGTGTTTTGAGCTATCCAATATTGCAGCACAGTTTCATGCGCCTTGATCAACAGACATGAACAACAACTCGCAGTGACTTCCGATATTTCGTGATCATGGCGCATGAAACTGCACCGAAATAGTGGATAGTCAAATATCAAATCACAGTAAATATCCCGCTATTCATTATAAATATCTTATTGCATCTCTGTAACAATTCAAGGAAGCCTTACCGAAGACTGCAATTTAGAACTCAAGACGTGTATGTCCCAAGTATCGGCGTGTAAGGAAACAAGCTGGAGACGTAATAACACTGTTTAGTGGTGTTAAATAAGAGATGCTGCAGTAAACTGTTTGGAGAGACGACTAAAGCCTGAAGCACATTGATATTATACAGCATAGCCGTATAAAATTTACTAATACTGCGTGCAACTTTGAATGTTGTAGGTCCTTTATCTAGTTAGATTAATCACCAATTTCAATTGTATTAGCCACTCCTCAGAATCCATTACCCTCTGGTTGTGAGAATTCATGGCTATTAAAGCAACAAATCCGTTGCAAAGGCAAAGTTTAAATGTTAACTGGCTGTGATTAAACAGATATATCATTCTGATTGACAAATCAAAACAAAATAACCTTCATTATTTTGACGCAGGAGGTTGCGGGTTCGATTCCCGCCTCGGAACAATTGTGTCTGATCTGCAGATATTTGTTCCGGGTGTTCTGGTCGTTTTCTATGTATAATAAAAAATATCTATCTATGTAATGTATTGTATTATGTATATCAGTTATCTAGTACCCATAACACAAGCTCTGCTTACCATGGGGCTAGATAATGCTGTGTGAATTGTCCAGCATTATTTATTATTTATTATTATGTCTCTCATTTACCATGATCTCGGGCCATAAAGTGACCCGGTCCTTTGGAAGGCTTGCGTGGGGCCGAAGCCAACAGCACAGAGGCCCTTTGAGAAGTTAATCTAAAGGTGATGATGGCTACACATAGCGGGTATCATCCTCGGGTGCACAATATGATACACCCAAAGATGGTATCCGCCAGGTGTAGAGACTATTGCAAAGAAAAATGAAAGTAATAAAACCAGGCTATTGTGATGGATGGATGGACTGGGTAATCGGGCTATAGGGGAGATTGCGGACGTCTGCCATAAACAAGTCACTCATAATGTTAAGAAGAGTGGCAGACGGTGGCTTGCCGAATGCTGGATGGGTTCCTTAAAAAGCCGGAGTAAATTACCGGAGAGGAACAACATCGGCGCAAACGACTGAGGGGTGTCGAGAGGTGCGGCCCCGATTTCACCATCACGAAGACTGCTCGTGAGCGGGTTTCCTCGCTATTACGCCATTAGACACTTCCACCCCCGAGTCTACATCCTAAGATGCATCTCTCGCGACTCCACTCAGACCGGCCAATGAAGGCAAGCAAGAGGTGGGGATCTGGTTCTCTTGGGATGCCACTCCACAAGCGGAGACGAGAACCAGGAACTATTATTATTATTATTTATTATTATACTGAACCTGGCGTTCAAAATATTAATAACCTCTAGAATCCATGACATGATCTGATCTTCCGACGTTTGACAAATTGGATCAAATCTAACGGAAAAGTACCAGGCACTCAGATATTACCAGAAGGTGTACCTTGCGTGTGACTCTAGCCTATCATCAAGATCCACAAGATCGTAATCATTGGTTAGGCGACTACTG
Source organism: Eupithecia abbreviata (assembly GCA_943735965.1). Lineage (NCBI taxonomy): Eukaryota > Metazoa > Arthropoda > Insecta > Lepidoptera > Geometridae > Eupithecia > Eupithecia abbreviata. Next base: position 3,528,091 of record OX030995.1, read on the forward strand.
ATTTATATGCGTGGAAGGAGCGTGACGATGTCACCAGGTAGTTTAGGAACGGGTTCCAAGGGAAATGGTCGTGTCATGATGAACGCACGGACGTAGCTGATTGATGTCTTTATTTCACAAAATTATTTTATGTCTATACCTAATGGTGGAGTCGACCGTTACGGTGTGTCGTTTCTGCTAATAACGTTGTAATTTTACCCAATTGGTCAATTAATACCAGTCAATGACGCTATAGTTTGATTTTATGGCATTGGCTAAGAATTTTCGGTTTTAGCTTTTTTGCATTTTGTTCTGTTCAAGTTTATTCTGCGACGCATTTGAAGTTTCATGGAAGTTGCGGCCAAAAAGGCACTAAATCATTTAACAGTTTTATCAATCAAAAACACATATGAAAGCCCGACGCGTTAACAACGTGCTGTTTCTTTGATTTATCATTTACAACGATCATTCATTCTGAATCATAAATATTCAGAAGCGTATCAGGTATCTGATTTACGACTATTGACTTAATGCTTTTAACTAACGAAAGCTTTTCCTTTGTCCACAGGCGCGGTCTGAAGAACAGCTGGCTTGTGAGAAAGAATGGCTTCAGGCTGGTCACATGTGGCTCGCCCATCGTGGAGGGTTTACTGCTGTGGTCAGAGAGGGGGAGGCGGACCCTGGGAGGGCCAAGGTTCGGGTGCTGCAGACCGGGGAGGTTATTGTCGTCGATGAAGATGATTTGGAAAAGGTACCTAAGATTACTGAAAATCAATGATGTGACCACCGTCCACCGAGCAAATAATCGGTTGTTATTTTTCTTCAAACAATTACGACCAAGCGGCAGCAAGATAAATTTGCCGTGCTTATTCTTAATCCTGCTATCACAGCCGTGAAAGACAATTAAGCATCCTCTCTTTAGGTGCTTTTTCGGTAAACAGCGAGATCGTTTATTTTGTAGTTCCTTGCTGCACACGAGATTTCATTTAAAAACTGAGAAAAATTTGGTCCGACTTCCACTCCGGGCGTTTACCGAAAATGTAGATATTAATTTGCCATATACATATTTGTATTATCATCATAAGTATGTACATGGATGTATAATCTATCTTCTCCAGGCCAACCCTCCTCAACTGGAGCGCTGCGAAGATATTGCTGCCCTCCGTTGTCTGAACGAATGCGGCGCCCTCAACGTCCTCCGCTCGCGGTTCGCCGCTGGTCTGCCCCACGCCCGCGCCGGTCATGCGCTCCTGGTATTGGGTCCGCCAAAACGGACCGCTCCTATCTACACAGACAAGGTATTTTGGGTTCTATACACATAGTCATAAAGTTGCAACTGGACAGATAAACATCAGAATAATACGAAGGATAAATCTGCTGCCGACTGCACTGCGGCAACGAAACGCACCGCTCCTATTCTACACTCACAAGGAGTTTTGTTCTCTAATCGTTGTCTTAATCTCAATGCAGAACTAGACAACCCGTAGGCACAACTTTACAGGTACCGCGGTAACATTAGGATTGTCAACATTTGAAAAGGATATGCCTACGACGACGTTCATGCGTTCCTAGTCCTGGTTAGTCAGGAATCATGAGCGAGATATCTTAACTAACTTGCAATGGTTGCTTTCTTGAACAGATGACGACTTTTTCTCACCTCAGATGAAATCACCAACCAGTCTCCGTAAAAGGACATTTTCTCAAGTTATGACGCTGCCTACGCTCACTTGCTCTCATTAGTATTGATAAAGCCATCAATTCTACGGTTTATACTCGATTCTCACAGTTTATTAATAAGCTATATCTTTGCAACTTTTGGCGCCATGCCATTTTAAGGAAACCGGATCACTTTGTTGTTGCAATTTTTATGATCTCAATTCTGAGATCTCGTATCTCGTGTATCTCTTGTGACCAATCATCCATCTGTGCGTTTCCAACTTCTGACTAACATACTCCTCTAAAAGTGTCTTGCGCTGCGTTTTCGGTTGGTTTAGCAACGGTTTTTAAAGAAGATATTTTGTGAAAGAATTAAAATGTAAAAGTCCTTTAGGCTAACGACCTCATGTTATCGTAATCTGTATTACAAAAATCCCGGTCTATCTATCATCATTTAGCCACGCCTCCTGCGGATAACTTTTCAGAAAGCTTTGTAAAAGAGCGCAACATTAATCATCACGAAATGAGTAACTACTTGTAAAAACGAAAATCAAAGTTTCTGATTCCTTTTCGTGTGAATGTAATGTATATTATACCTATATACATTACGTTTTCATGCAAAACGTATGCCCTGATTCGTGCCTGCTCAGAACAGGAAAATCTACGTCGCTTGCATAAGAAGCTTGCATTTGATTTGCGTTTTCTTGAAAATGAATGAGAAACTTCGTTTTGCGAGTAGGCCTCCTGGACTGGACACAGCCTTAGGCCACTCAAGCATCCAGAATCTTGTCAGAGAGCCTCCATTACGAAATCCATCTACATATTTTATTGCAATAAGTAAAGCCTAGCATATTTTCATGCTTCTGTTTATAGACGAGTCTATGATTTTACGACCTTAGCATCATGATGTTTAAAAGTCGTAAAAGCGTCTCCATAAATTTAAATTATAATGTTTGCAGTTAATGAGAGCTAGCAATTCTAAGATTCCACCAATCGGATTCAAAGTTTGCGTTAAACTGTTAAATTGCATGTATTTGTGATAGTTTTTACCATAGATTATTACCCCCGGTGACGTAACATAAATACACCTTCAAATGACCTCTAAATTATCGCTCAGTCAGTCGCAAAAATATGTATAGTTTGGGATGTAATATAATGTATATTATAGCATATGGTCTCGTTCAAAATGTATGACGAGCTATAAAATATTATATCTCAAGATGTAATATATATTGTATTACATCCCATAGTCAAAAGCCGGCTTAACAGAAGTTAGACGGACTGCTTGGAATATTTAAACGATATTTCAGGGTCCAATATATCCTCACCAATCAAGCTCACTATTCTGTCCCCTTTATTGTGTCTAATGCCCGCGGGTAAGGCACCTGGACAATAAATCGCATAGATACATATTTATGGAGTACTCTAGATTAATTCTACGATTAAACAGAGACAGAGACATTGATACCTCTCGGACAGACATTTAAATTGCTGTCGAAGCGATATCGGTTTGTTTTGAATTAAATAATAGGCAAGGTCGAAATCCGGGTCTCTATGAAAGGCAGCCTGTGAAGAGAATTATTTTAATTAGCTTCGCAAGTGTACATGTAATAAAACAAATATGTACTTTAAAACGAAAAAGCAAATACAGAGTCCTTAGTACCACGCATTGGTTTACGATGACGAAACAAGTTTTCTCTCCCAAGAAGATTCAGTGCTTCTGGACGGATGTAGGCTAACACGAGGCAATAGGGACTAAATTATGGAGTCCAATTAATACAGAAATAAGAGTACACTTGACAAAACACAACAATCCCCTAACCAATAATATATCGACCGAAGTCTATCGGCCGCGACCTAGGTTTTTTGCGGGTAATGTATATTATACCATTCTGATATCATGGAATGTTTATTGCTACCTCCTAACTATCAAATTTAACCTTAACTCCTTGTCTCGATTTCAGGTTGCAGCAATGTTCCGAGGTTGTCGGTCGGATGATATGCCACCTCACATCTTCGCAGCAGCACAGTCCGCGCACCGATGTATGCTGGCTTCTAGGCGGGATCGGGCTATTGTCTTCCTAGGAAGGTGTGTATTTTGAACTCGACGTATAACTTGGTGTTACGAATAAATGTATTGTATTGTATGCCATTTTAATTTGAAAGACCTAAATTGAATGCGCCCTCTTGTCGGTCTGATCGAGGTATTTTGAACCAAATATAAATCGCCTCACTGAATCAGTGTCTGTTGATGTTCTGATGTATTTTCTTAGGCTTATCCATAAGTAATTCTTTTTGCACACAGTTATACAAAACAACAAAACACTGAGCTATGAAGTTACCATAATCAATGCAGGTTAAACCAACAATAAATAACTTGAAACTGTTATGCTGTTTGACGTAAATTACATATACATATGTATTTAAATGTGAACCCAATCAAAATAGTGATATAACAAATGCAAATTCCAACGTGATGATTGCAGACTTGAGCACGTGCCCTACAATTTCCATAAAACTTCGTAAATATTTTCTTATGCAGATGATATTAATAGAAATATGGAAAAGCTTTCCAATAGCAAACCGTAAAATTATTATGAACCGGCGCCTTTTAATATAAGCTATTAAAATGTTAATTCGCTAAGCACCGCGATTCAATCGATTTCATACTAAAATCGCTTCAGGGGATCGAGTTACAGAACCTGTTTTGGTATCGGATTGCAAATAAAATATTCTATTAGGTTTCGATAAACTTTAACTTTTTTTTTTGCCATAAAATTTTATATCTTTGGTGGAGTTTCCAGTGACTTAGTGCAATAGATTGTTTTTACGTAAAATTAAATTTGTGACAAGTTTACACTTTATGGCTCACGACGCACATGCTCGCCTCCAGCCAAAGGCTGGGCAGTGAATACGTTCATCATCATCATCAACCTATAGTAGACCACTGCTGGACACAGGCCTCCCACAATGAGCGCCATAGCGCCCTATCTTCAGCTTGCCGCATCCAGCATCTGCATGCAGGTAATGCGTTATGGACAACAAATAAGACGAGTATTTTGAATTTGATACCAACCTCAATATTATCAAAATTGATTTAGCTATTTTTCTTCAAGGTTATTAGGACACCCAGATAATAATATCCCTACATTCAAACGTGCGAAAAACACGCGAATAACTGGTTTTCTCTGTATGTATACATTCATACAGTATTAATACTTTGTTTGTCTTTTCCGTGATGTATAAGGATATATCTATGACGCGATGAAAATTGCGCGCTATAAGTAGATTTGCGGAATGCTGATTGCTAAATGCATAGCATATGCATTTGTATTGTACCTTAACGGTTTTATATGAGGAACAAAACATAAAACAGTACATTATATTTTGAAACTAGCCTGGCATAGATTATAGAAGCCTAAGTCTTTATAAACACAGAAATTTACAATCAATTAATCCTTTTTAAGGTTCCGTACCGAAAGAGTAAAATCTATTACATTAGACAGTTCAAATTTTCACAGATGATGTATTTCTGTTGCCGCTATAACAGCAAATACTAAAAACCAGAATCAAATAAATATTTAAGGTGCTCCCATACAACAAAAGTGATTTTTTTGCTCGTTTTTCTCGATATTGATAACGGCAACAGGTAGACGCGTGAATTTTATCGAAATATTATTATTATAACTGCGCCCGCGGTTGGTAGATATTTTGGATAATATACAATATATCTAGTTATTCTGATATGTAAAATATATTATTGTGAAGTTTCATCAAAATCCATTTAGTAGTTTTTGCGTGAAAAAGCAACATACATCCTTCAAACCTTCGCGGTTATAATATTAGTAGGATGATATAACCTACATCTCTGCATCGATCACCTCTCAAATCTCATCTACCGTAGAACTAAAACCTTATTTATACTTCCAGGTCTGGGTCCGGTAAGACCTCAGCGATGCGGCACTGCGTGTGGTACCTAGCCAGTGCGTATCCAGCGCAGGGCTCCAAGCTCACCCCGGAGAAATTGGAGGCGGCGTTCGACGTCTTACATATCTTCGGATCATCTAGGTATATTATTATTATATTAGCCCGGAAAGTCCCACTGCAAGGCAAAGGCTTCCCTCCCTTCCACCAGTGGGCCAAGATCGCCACTGATTGGTTCCCGGAAGGACGACGGCCACGTGGAAGACCTAGGCCTAGACGGAGATGAAGAGTGTAGCCGGAACGTGCCTTGATCCAAAACATCGACATCGAAGCGAATTAGCACAAATCATCTGCTCAAGGGAAGACGTGCCAAGCCGTTTTCCAAATATTCCAAAGATAAGCCCTTTACTGATAAAACGAGCTCATAAAGACAATCGAGCCGATCTAGAAAGAAAGAAAATTATTTATTAGTCACATACACAACACACAAATAAATTTAGTTACACGAATATAAGACTACTTAATACAGTAATAGCCCGCTTTACGCGAGGTATACATTCCGCAAATTGCGTTAACTGAAATTCGCGTATATCGGCCGGGTAATTATGTAACTCGCGACCGGTTTGCGGCAGGCGTAAATTAAGCAACCAGTGCTGTCAAACGTCAATTTTGTATTAGTTTGACACCAGCTACAACGTCAAAATTGGTCAAAATTGGCGTTGGACAGCATGATTGCTTAATTTACGCCTGTCGCAAACCGGTCGCGAGTTACATAATCACCATACGGGTCTACTATTACACATAGCCAAAGGTATATACAAATAATTTGAATCAATCACTTTAATTTTACGAACGCTTTTATTTTTTTGCACTCACTTTTGTTTTATGCAGAATTTTTTAATACATACATTAAAAAATTCTTATGGAAAGCGGGGTACTTATTACTTTTTTTTACTAGAAAATAAGTAGCACAGTCAAGTGTTACGTATTTATTATGTAAACAAAAAATATAATAAAAAATGTAGGTACTAACACAAGTAGCATTGGGTTGGTACCTGACGTGGTAGCGGCTAGGCTACAAGTTCTAATTCCATTGTAATCTAAATCTTAGTAGAGTTTTTTCATTTGTATTTCAGGACGAGTACAAACCAGCACGCGTCTCGTTTCGTATCGCTCGCGTCTCTCGACTTCGACGGCGGCGGTGCGTTAGTCTCAGCGTCCGTACAGACTCTACTGCCGGATCTCAAGCCGGGACAGACTCAGCTGCGCGCTTTACACACGTAAGTACTCTAATTAGTCAGTACTTAAGTACTTTTACGTTACTCGACACTGTTGCCTTCACTAGCACATGTTCAAACTAGGGCTATGAAACACAATCAAACCTCATAAATTATAATTTACGACCTCTGTGATGCGGTGGGCGAAGGTCCGCCTGTAACGCAGGAGGTTACGGGTTCGATCCCCGCCTCGGGACAAATGTTTGTACGATCTGCAGATATTAGTTACGGGTGTTCTGGTGGATTTTTATTAACAATAAAAAATATCTATCTATGTTATGTATTGTATCAAGTTTATCAGTCATTTAGTACCCATAAGCACTGCTTAGCTTGGGGCTAGATAGCGATGTGTGAATTGTCCAATTATTTATTTTAGGACAGTACTTATCCTCGGAACAATTGTGTGCACGATCTGCACATATTTGTTCCGAGTGTTCTGGTCATCTATCTATGTAATGTATTGTATTATGTATATCAGTTATCTAGTACCCATAACACAAGCTCTGCTTACCATGGGGCTAGATAATGCTGTGTGAATTGTCCATCATTATTTATTTATTTATTATTTATGTAAGTACATTTTATAAGTTCCTAGATTCGAATAATGGGATAAAAAGTAGCCATTGTTTGATCCCAGTCCAAGAACTACTTGTATGCAATTTTAACCTGAGCCCTTCAGTATTTTGCAGTCATAGCCAATTAAAAAATTACCTCCGGTCAAAGAGTAGCTTATTCTAAAATAAAGTCTTGATATGTGAAGTACCAGGCGTCTAGAACATTACAAGAGTATATCCTTTCATATTCGCCGTAGCAAGCATCTCTTCGAACATCGAATTCACTTTATTCCCACGTTCCAGATTATTCCACGGCTGCGACGGCCGGCTCCGCCGCGACCTCCTGCTCGACCAATCACCGCTCAGCACTCCAAACCCTTTCATCGCTTCAAGCGAAAAGACGGAATCTCCAGCGGAGTTCTCAGCGCTGAAGGAAGCGCTGCAGCTGCTGAATGTTACGGAGCAGGAGCAGATGGCGGTTTGGAAGATCATGGCGGCGGTCTGTCATTTAGGATGGGCTGGTGCTGTTAAAGGTAGAAATTAATGGAAATTTGTAATAGATAGAAATGTAGACTCTCTTTGTTTAATTTAAAGAGGGAGATAAAAGACACAATTTTATAAATAGGTCTCATTGCACTGTGTTATATGGCCCGGTACGAAGAGGTGCTTTTAATGATTAATAAATAAGTAACTAAATGATTTGCTGTAAAATTCCATTTAAATTTTAAAGTGCACCTTAATTATTATTATTTAACATTCTCCATAACATATTTAAATACAAAGAAACTGTTAAACCTTAGTTAGACCACCATTGTTTCTACTCATTTAAGTGTCACACGCTGTTTTTTTTTATTTTATTTTATTGTTTCAACAAAATCAACAGCCCTTAATCTACATAATTTAAACCTTAATAATCTAACTTACAACCAATAAGAGATTTACTTTATATAAAATAAACTAACAAAATACCAACAGTCTAACATTAACAAATCAAACAAACAAACAAAAGCTGTTTGTTTACCATTTGAATAAAAATAATATAATACCAAAACAGAAAAACTACAAAAACGCAACAATTAAATACAAACGGGATTACATCACTAGATCTAAATTAGGGATTACATCACTAGATCTAAATTAGGGATTACATCACTAGATCTAAATTAGGGATTACATCACAGATCTAAATTATTAATTGAAATTGAAATTTAATCTTATCTTACATTTTCTGTCATATAACTAATATCCACTTAAATTTTCAGCAAACACCGGTTCCGGGATCAAGTATCAATTCGCGAGTACAGGCTGCGGCCAACGCGCAGCCAAAATGCTCGGAGTATCACCAGAAGAGTTGACAAGAGCTGTGTTCGCGACCGTACCATCCTCGCCGCAGCAAAATTCTAACTTGAGGTATTGTTGTCACTCTTATGAACAAAAAAAGGTTGCCTGGAAGAGATCGCTTCTAAGCGATAATGACGCCCATTGTACTTGTCACGTGATGTCTTTTTGTAATAATAATAATAAATAATGCTGGACAATCCACACAGCATTATCTAGCCCCATGGTAAGCAAAGCTTGTGTTATGGGTACTAGATAACTGATATACATAATACAATACATTACATAGATATATATTTTTTATTATACATAGAAAACGACCAGAATACCCGGAACAAATATCTGCAGATCGTACACACAATTGTTCCGAGGCGGGAATCGAACCCGCAACCTCCTGCGTTGCAGTAATGATCTTATTGTTTGCTTTATTTTACGCATATGGTGTACATATAGCATTTTTGTTTTGTATTGTATTGTAACTACCGATCGCCCAAGACGTACGTGTTTTTGCGGAGTCAAAAGCTAATCTAAATGTTATTTTAAGTTTATATATCTGCTAATATTGAGCCTGATCCTTGCAGTCGTTTTTTTGATCATCAAAACAAATACTAGTACCATCTAGTTATGACGGTACGCCGACGCACACTAGCACCATCATCATAATCATCATCAACTATATTAGTCCACTGCTGGACATAGGCCTCCCCCAATGAGCGCCATAGCGCCCTGTCTTCAGCTTACCACATCCAGCATCTACCTGCAGTCTTTCGCAGGTCGTCATCCCACCTGGTCGGAGGGCGTCCTACACTACGTTTACCGACCACGTTTGCCCCATCGGTCGTCGGTTCTTCGCGAGATATGGCCGGCCCACTGCCATCACTTTTTTCTAATTGTTGCGTTGAATAAAGGAAATATGGAAAAAAATATTGAGCTATTTGTGATACGTATTATAAGCTTTTTTATGCCTCTTTAATTATTTTCTTTTGTATAGATAGATAGAACATTCATTATTGCACATTAAATAGAAAACTATGTACAGAAAAAACTAAAAAATTAATTACAATTGACGGTCTTATCGCTCAAGAGCGACCTCTACCAGACAACCATTTGTATAGTTTAAGGCAGAGTTACGATACGAAGTTGTCCTTGATGCGTCAAACTCTGTTTTCGCATCAGCCTAATAACATTTTTGAAATTTTCTTTGTTCAACGTAATAATAAGATAAAACAGGTGCAGGCGCTAGTGTGCGTCGTGCGCTTTTAATAGCTCTGCTTTTCTGAATTTATTTATATTTATATTCATTTAAAGGAGAGTCATAAATAACACATTAACAAGTTCAATAGTACTAAAAAGCTTATTGAAGGTTTTCATGGATAGAATTTTAATAAATCTAAAACGATAATAAGAAATGTCCCTACTGTCATAGGGATATTGTTTTGTGCATTTTTACCTTCGATTACCAATAATAAATAATAATAAATAAATAAATAATGCTGGACAATTCACAAAGCATTATCTGCCCCATGGTAAGCAGAGTTTGTGTTATGTACCAATAGATCTGGTGATCAAAGATTTTTACTATTAATTGTTGTTAGATCTGCCTACTATAATAATATTTTTTTCTGATTTCAGAACACCTTCCCCTTCAAGCGAGAGAGAAATCTCGGGCACAGAAGCTGTGGATGCGTTTGTGGCCGGACTTTACGGAGAGACTTTCAACATTATCGCGGCCCTTGTCAACAGGTAACGTAGCTATATCAGGTGTTTATTACGCACCATTTTTACCCGATTACGACAAAGCCAAAAAAATCTGGAAAGGAAATCCATTGCAAAATATTAGGATAAAATATTTAGTAGATTCCGCGTAAAACGTATTACTAAATATACCAGGTCGACTCATTATCGTCAGCCTATGTAAGTCCACTGCTGGGCATAATCTCCCCTAACGAGCGCCATAGCGCCCTGTCTTCAGCTTAACGCATCCAGCATCTCCCTGCAGTCTTCCACAGGTCGACTCAACTGTTAGTAACATACATATATGTATAACTAGCTGCTCCCCGCGGCTTCGCCCCCGTGGAAATCTATGTGTCAAATTGTTTAAATGATAAAAAGTCCCTCCCTATGTTAGACTCCCGGTTCTAAGCTACCTCTCCACCAATTTTCAGCTAAATCGGTCCAGCCGTTCTCGAGTTATAAGTGTTGTAACAAACACGACTTTCTTTTGTATATATATATAGATATAGATATATAGGTCTTTAATATTTTGTTTGCTTTCACAGGAGTTTATCCACATCAGCGCGAACCTCAGCATCCATCTTGCTGCTCGACACGCCGGGAGCCGACAACCCTATGTGCTCGGGACAACAGAGCGGCGCGCCTTTATCCAAATTACTTTCTAACTATTTACAGGTAAGGTTTATAAATATAAAAGCTTTATAAGTTAAGAATACCTTAATATTATTATGTTAGCGTTAATATATTTTGTCAATAGATCTTCTAGTTTATATGTATTGTAATATTTTCAGGAGCGCTTACAAGCAGTATTCCACGAGGCGGCGTTAGTGGCGCCGAGGGAAAGATATGCGCAGGAGGGAATTACGTTGGATGATGGCGCCGAAGACGGTAAGAGGTCCTATCATAACAACTATAGAGATTTGATAAATTTATTTGAATTCAAATAAATTTAATGTAGAAACTGTCGCGTCCTTTCCACCAAATACTAGCTTATCCCAACTCCAGAGAGGCTAGATTGCTATTTGACCTAGCGAACTGTGCTGGCTCAAGTGGCAACTTAGCTTCATAAGTAGCTAAACGTAGGTACATAGGTAGTAAGTTAAGTAATGATTAAAATATGTAACTAGTTAAGTAATATAGTTCTAATTAAGTGTTTGTTTTAATTAAGTGTTTTTTTTTTCTTTTGTTAATTCCAGAAGTGGTTGTTTTGTTAATTTAAGTTTCTTCACTGTTACTAAGTCAACCGACATAAACATTGTTAAAAGGTTGTAAAATCTGAATAAAAAAAAAAACTGTCTACAGAAAGATCTTAACAGCATACAATATTTAACTTATTTATCTTGGTATACTTGTTATCTATCGATATTTCATATCATAGAAATAAAATACATTTGTCGACTGCGGCGAGAATCGAATCTGCAACTTTTGCCTCACAGATTTTCTCTCAATTTACCACAGGGGTAATGAAATTAATATAAAGTGAATTGTTTTCAGACTGGCTGTCAGAAACAGTGAACCCCGGTCCAATGGTGGAGCTACTCGACAAAGCACCGCAGAACACTATCGTCAGAAGCTCTCAGGCGGACTTGAGGGAGTGCGATCGACGGGGACTTCTATGGTAAGCCTCATAACGAAAATTTCTAAATAGAAGCGTTTAACTTAAAATAAATCGCATAGTAATATATAGCAACTAGCTGACCCAGTAAACGTACCGTCTGATGTTTAACAGTTACGAAACATAAATACTTTCTTATATTTAATTTTTTCGTCTATTTTCCAATATTTTTAATAGTTATTCTGCTATTCGGGACGGAGACAAATACAACAAACCAAAAACCATTATCAAACCCGATTATCATTTATATTGCATTAAATAAGGGACAGTACAATTAATAGCGCATTCAAACCGAAGTTACTCTGAGCTGAGTTCGGTTACTCGATGATATCAAGTTATTCGTCGTCAAGAAGTTCAATTTTTGTATAGGGTTTGCGTACTTCTACTTTAAAGGCGCTGTACCAAATACTGCTCAAAAATGTTATTTTGAAAAAACTAAAAAGTCTTATTGTTCCCTTGTTTTAAATTGTTTTTTAGTTTTGTGCGTGCCCTAGTGAGTAAACTTGCAATTTTTCTTCATACTGACCTGATTTTTTTGCGTTCATCTACATGAGAGAGAGAAATAATACGAAGATATATATTTCAGGCTACTAGACGAAGAGTCAATGTACCCGGGTTCAAACGACGATACATTCCTAGAGCGAGTAATGACGCACTACGGATCTCCGAACCACACTCAGTACCTGATCAAGAAAGCGCCGCACGCCAGGCAGTTTGTGTTACAGCATCTACAGGTATGTTTGATCAATAGTGCAGTAGGTATGATCAAAGTGCAGTAAGTTTGATCAATAGTGCAGTAAGTTTATCAATAGTGCAGGAGGTTTGATCAAAGGTGGAATAGGTTTGATCAAAGTGCAGTAAGTTTGATCAATAGTGCAGTAGGTTTGATCAAAAGTGGAGTAGGTTTGATCAATAGTGCAGTAGGTTTGATCAAAGGTGGAGTAGGTTTGATCAAAGCGCAGCAAGTTTGATCAATAGTGCAGTAGGTTTGATCAATAGTGCAGTAAGTTTGATCAATAGTGCAGTAGGTTTATTTATTTAAAGAAGATAGGAGCTTACAGTATGTACAACCAAAGCAATCACTATCCTGTAAAGCTAACTAACTGATAAATAGTATTGTACTATTGATCAGTTAGTTAGTTTTACAGGTTTGATCTTTAGCCTCGCAGGTTTAGTCAATAGTCAAGATAAATAAATGTACACGTTTTTTATTTCACACCACACCACCAAATACTTTATTGCTGAGTGTCCACATCGCTTAATGTGGTGTATATTCATTTGATCATTGAAGTACGATAACCCTGTCAAGTTTGATCAAGAGCTTTGTAAATTTACAAAAACAAAAACTAAAATACTGTTGTATTTTCTTTTCAGGGTACGAATCCTGTTCTATACGACGTCACCGGCTGGGTGAAAGCGAGTAGAGAGAACCCTGTTACAAAGAAATCACTAACGCTACTTCAGGAGAGTCAAAAGTAAGTCGACAAAAATGAAATCCAACCAAACTCACGACGAAGAATGTTGGTAAACAAAACGCCTATAATTAACCTCACTCTGTTGCAATGACTTTTTGTTTGTTTTTAGATACTTCTTTAAATAAATATTGCTTACAATTTTATCTGAAACTCGACGCCAGGCAAGTGTGTTTCATTAATTTAGATCGTGGTTTATTTACAACCCTCCGACCAGGTGGGATGACGACTTGCGAAAGACTGCAGGTAGATGCTGGATGCGGCAAGCTGAAGACAGGGCGCTATGGCGCTCATTGGGGGAGGCCTATGTCCAGCAGTGGACTGATATAGGCTGATGATGATGATGATTATTTACAAATAAATAAATAATATATCAAATTTGGCTAGTGTATAGTGTTCTTGTCAGTCACACTTAACAGAAATATGTTTTAATGACAAAAAATACAAAATTGTAGATCGAGATCGAGTTAACGCTCGACACGCCTAGCGATTTTTTTCTACAGATCACAGATTTTTTTTGAAATATTTATTTACACCATTTAATTGTTTCAGCGAGGAGATTGGTCGTCTATCGTCGTGGGCGCGAGGCGCGTGTGGCGTTAGTGCTTGGTCAGCCGCCGTCGGCGACGCGTCGACGCTACGTCGCGCCTCGTCTATTAGACGCACACTTACTTCTGGTAACTACTTACTAGCCGGGCTACGATCAGTACCGCGACAACTGTTTGTCGTCTGTTGTGTCGTGCATTTGTGTGCTTATTCGTACCAAAAAGAGCGAGACAAAACAGTCGACATAAATTAGATAACTTAAGAAGTTCATTTCAGTGTCGCAGCAGGCGGTATTCATTAGAATTTACAGCAGTGTCCTCCAGAGTACAATTAAATACGTACGCCAGCTACGATTACGAACTATCTGTAGCATATAGGAACCAGTTGTAGGAGTAGCACGGAGCTGTTACGCTGCTTGGTTAGGCAATGAGAATTAAGATGATTATCGGAATACTAAGCGTGGTGATTATGCCACATCGGATTTTGAGGAGTCTACAGATAACAAGTTATTATTTTATAACTTACTGTTATCCTTAACACTTTGACTGCGGTTTTTTTTCGACGACTGCTATCTTTTTTTTTTACCTAAAAAATTCGTGCTGCCGTGTGTGTTACAACGCGGCTGGGTTGCGCCGCACATGCGTTTCGTTCGAAAAATATTACAGCTCTGCTGAGTCACAAAGATCTGTATTTTCTCAGCCGCTGCGCTAGTGTGGATTTACGCATATTAGTCACTTGTAGAAAACTCATACCGTGCGTTTTCAGCACTCAAAGTGTAAAATTTTAATCGTACGAAGAACTCTTTCAAAATGCCTACACAATTCTAGTGTATTTTTACCATACTTATTTGCTGTTTTGTTCACAGGAGCAGCTGGTATGAAACGTCGCTCGACAGCTCTCCAAGCTAAATTCTGCGCAGATGGCGTAGTGGACACACTACGACGTTGCGGCTCCGGCGGAGTTCTCTTCGTATGCTGTACGCTACATCAGCAACTGAGCAATCCTTCTGATGACGTCAACGTACCGCTGCTACGATCACAGGTTTGTTTATACTACGCTGGTAATGATCCGCCCTGATAGTTGACTGCGATCTGAGTGTTGCACGTTACAAAGCTCATTTTTCAGGTACGCTAAGACAATTAGGCAATACTAAATTCTGCAACAAATAATTTATCATTATGGAGTGAGCGTAGCGAAGCAAATCTTTATTTAACCTTTCCTTTGCCTAAGCACTGATCAGCGTCTACTAACTTTATCTGCCTAAGCACTGATCAGTGCTCTAAGACTAGCGATACAATTTTATTCGTTTTTGGTATTTAAATGAAAGTAAGGTTTATTTCAATTAGTTTTAAGGCGATATAAGAAGAAGATAGCTCTCTATACCGTTTCATACTATTGAATATTTATTTAGAAGGCAATCATAACGAAATATTAATTTGATTTAAAAGAATTAAACTGTGATTGGAAAATTCAAAAATCTAATAATAGTAAATATTCCGTTATTTATATTGAACATTTATTTGTTTCCAGTTCCGTGGATTCCAACTCCTGGACGCAGCGAGGCTCTACAAACAAGGATTCCCAGAACATATGCCATTGAATGAATTTGCTAGAAGGTGAGATTTCAGGGCTGTTGCGGCTTAACCACAACCATATATAATAAGATCAAATCAGTAGTATTTTCTAGAAACTCGGCTCACTTCCACTCTCGGTACTGAGAGCTCAGTATTGCCACGGCGTGCTTGGCTAGCATTGTGTCTCTTATACATTACCTAGATACTAAGACCTCTGTTTACGTATCTGGCGTCTTGCGTCCATTGCCTCGATGCGATTTTCCTCAAACGCTTTGACTCTGTTGTAAATAGTAGATCGCCAAGATGACCTACGAGAGGCAAGCTCCTACACGTATACATATAACTCATCGGGCCAACTCTACTGCCATGCGTGCCGTAGGATATTCAAGACCAAGTTCGGTCTAGCGAGCCATATTAGAGCTCATAATAGAAAAAATCCGTGATTACTTAGGGTCGCCGTCATCGAAATCGATGAGGAGGCCTATATATATATATACTAAGACCTACAAATGTACACAATGATACATAAATAAATATGAAATATGACACGGGTCACCAGTCTTCCTGAATTACTTTAAAATGATGATGTCTTCTGGAACTAGAACAATATCCCACTTACATTTCGTTTATTTGGAGATTATGTTCTGTGAAATTGATCACCCTACTACCAGGCACACTAATATCATAGTTTGATTTTAGTTCCAGGCCTGGAATAAATCAAAGGCTTCCTTTTTATTCATATTTTTTCCCATACATAAGTTTCAATGAGACAGAAGAAATATTAAAACGTTTCCATAGAAACAACGCGTGCGAAGCACTTGATTGTGACTTAGTTGGTAAATAAATAAATAATGCTGGACAATTCACACAGCATTATCTAGCCCCATGGTAAGCAGAGCTTGTGTTATGGGTACTAGATAACTGATATACATAATATAAGATAATATATATAATAATAGGTAAGATCGTGCCGAGGGAAGATCGCGGGTTGAAGTCCCGCCGAAATCAAAATATTTTTGTGATATTATTTAATATGTTAAAGATTACAATATTACCCCAGGTACCGCCTCCTAGCGACATCTGAGAGCGAGGAACCAGAATCGACTCAAACAGCCCTCTCCGACCGACAGATAGTGGACGATATGCTGCTGACCCTAGACTTGGATGTGACCAGCTACAGGCTTGGGCTTACTCAGGTTAGTGGGATTGTGAGCTTTGTGCCAATGAGCACAAAGTTATTATTTGTGTGTTTGGACAGGTGTTAATTTTTCAGCTAAAGAGTCATCGAACTGATCGATTTTGGATTTGTTAGAGGGAAAGTAAATTTTGTGGCACTTAACACAAAGTTATAAATTGTGTGTTTTTCGTTTTTTATTTAAATGGACAAATTTTCCAGCGACCGACGAATAGTTTTTGTTCATTTTGGACAGAACATTATTGACATTGTCAAAATTCTATATTATTATGGAAACTTTATCATGAGCCTTCAGAATTACCATAAAGCTCCATAAAGTATTATTTCGTCACTTATGTCTTTTCCTCTCCTTCGATAACCTAGAGATTTAGAGGTCATTCATAACCATTATTTGATTTTTTAGTAAACCAATATTTCGGCACAATTTCATACGACATAATCAAGGAATTACTGAAGGCACTGCGAGTAAGTTTTAAAAAAAAAAAATCTTTTGCTGTCTTTTATGGTAATGACCATGATAGTTTTAACCTACTTAGAGATTACTTAACCTTACTTTGTCTATTTGATATTTGTCGCGAAGGTCGTTAGCTACGAGTATAATAAAACATTTCGTTTTATTTCGACGACGACGCGTAAAACAATTACAAGATTTAAGTAACAACAATTAAAAAATTATCTGTAACCATGATATTAAATAAAATTTGAAATGGACAGTCAATTGATCATGACAGGTTATACCATGACTGTCCACTTCTAAGATGCGTGAATAATATAGACCTTCGTTTGACCACACGTGATAGAAAGTGACGATGTGGCCGTCGGTGGTATCACGAAGGTCTAGAAGACACCTTTTCTAGATAAAACTTATATAAAAAACAGTTTGGTATAAAAAGGCCTTTCCCTAGTGCGCGGCTAAGCAGGTCTAGACTCAGCTTAATGTGGCTACCGCCCGAGGACTGTAACGACGCTGGTTTTCAGTCTGAACCTCTGGATGACGTCACACACCCACACAATGAAAGACACAATAGATAAACTTAGGGCTAAACTAATTTTATTCACGCTTGTGACTGGCCGGAAAATCAGTAGCAGGCGGCGAGTTTCATTCCTTAGCGGTGCAAATGATGAAGGTGGAAGAAGTGCGATTGGTAGGTATTTTTATATTATATATAAGGTATATAGTTTAGACGACCGATGTGGCGCGGTGGGCGAAGGTCCGCCTGCGACGCATGAGGTTGCGGGTTCGATTCCCGCCTCGGAACAAATGTGTGTACGATCTGCAGATATTTGTTTCGGGTGTTCTGGTCGTTTTCTATGAATAATAAAAAATATCTATCTATGTAATGTATTGTATTATGTATATCAGTTATCTAGTACCCATAACACAAGCTCTGCTTACCATGGGGCTAGATAATGCTGTGTGAATTGTCCAGCATTATTTATTATTTATTTCTTTATATCCACCAGATGAATGTGGTATTCTGCGGTTTGTCTATTTGTCCTGGAGTGGCAGGGGTATCTAGTGGCGTTTAGGTAGGTATTTGATTTGCATTCTTACTTATGATCTCTAAGTCGTATGGCTCTTTCCTGCGGATGCTCTGCTATGCGGATTTTCGCCCGCGTGCGGACCACACAAAACCTATATCTGTTCCAGATGATCCGGGTGCGTGTGGCATGTATGATAGGAAAAACATAATTATATGTATGAAATTATGGTTTTATGTGAAACTAAAAAAAAACGCACGCGGGGGCTAAACCGTTTGACACGTTCAAGTCCTTACAAACATTATAATAAATCTACTACTAACCATTCTAAATACAAATACTTGCACAACTACTTCAGACCTTCATTCTACGTATTCGAAACAATTAATTGTACACGATTTAACTTGAACGAATCATTTCGTGTTTTATGATCTATGACATTAAGCTATCACTTCTGAACTTCCCGAGTAAAAGTTATTGCCAGTAACACGAGAGATTGGTAATTATTGCGCTGTAGAACAATAAAAGTGTATTTAACGTGCGAGAAACACTCAATAGATTACCTATACCGTTTTGTATATTCATGGTTGAATCGTAAACTTTATGTGGGTGGTGCTGCCTAGCGGTTACGTTGTCCGTGTGTCCACTGCTGGATATCTGCCTCACTTATACGCCGCATCTATCTATCAACACTATACTCGTACTTTCGCTAATATCTGTTTCCCGCGGTTTCACCCGCGTTAAAATCGAATTTCACATTTCTAAAATATAATATAGTCTATAAAACTTCTGAAACTATCATGGTTATTAACACTAGAGTCATTTAAAACGGGATATTTACCATGATTAGATTTTTGAGTTTTCCAATATTTCGGCACAGCGCGGTTATTCCGTGATCATGGCGCATGAAACTGTGCCGAAATATTGGAAAACTCAAAAATCAAATCATGGTAAATATCCCGTTTTAAATGACTTTAATATAGCCTATGTTCACCGGGGATAGTGTAGCTTCCCAACGGTGAAAGAATTTTTCAAATCGGTCCAGCAGTTTCGGAGCCTATTCTATATAAACAAACAAAAAATAAAACCTTTCCTCTTTTTACAATTTAAAACAATTTATAGCACTACTACAACTAAAAATTAAGGTCTTTGGCTGAAAAACAGCGCTGAATAAAATAATGTTCAGCACGCGCTGAGCCAACCCCTATTTCGGCGCAGGGTCATGGAGGTAGTCTTATTTTAGACTTAATATCACCTATTTGTGTCGTTTACCCCCATGATAAACTTCTTTGTTTGTTTATTCTATGCCTGTATTTTGTACCTGTGTCTAAATAAATGTTTTTTCTATTCTATTCTATTCTATTCTACTACTCAGCATCATGTATCTAGCCCGAACTAAGAAGAGCTTGAACATCAAGAAACCGTAAAAAATATTTTAGTTATTTTACACTAGCTGCGCCCAGCGGCTTTGCTTTCGTGAATATATATGTCAAATGGTTCCTCTTAATCATCTATTAAAAAACTGCATCAAAATTCTTTGCGTAGTTTTAAAGATCTAAGCATACATGGGGACAATCCCTCCAACCTTCTCATGGTCCTGCCAACCTTGCGGTTATACGGACCGAAACTGTGAGAAAAGAATCACTCGGGTGACTCCAGACTCTACAAATCCTACGCTCCTTGTCCCGAACACTCTCCCCCTTCTGGGGCATGCCACATCACATTACAGACTTCATTGCCGGGCTGCTCCACCCCAGCTCTGCTGCTCTGTGCTGCTCTGTGCCCATCCCTGGTCGAAAACGTGCTCGGTGCTGCTCTGTGATTAATTGTTATATTACAATTATCACGCTAACTTTTGACATAAGAAACACTTTGACAAGAACGCCACTGTACATATCTATACTAATATTATAAGGAAAGGTTTGATTTTTTGTTTGTTTGTAATGAATAGGCTCCGAAACTACTGGACCGATTTGAAAAATTCTTTCACCGTTGGGAAGCTACACTATCCCCGGTGAACGTAGGCTATATTATATTTTCAAAAAAGTTTGGGATCCGTACTAAAACCTTGCGAAGCCGGGAAGGTCCGCTAGTAGGCAAATAAATGTAATATGAAATCTGCTTTCCGCAAAAAAACTAGGTCTGAAACAAATATCTGCATACCAATCAAACACTTGTATTGCCTCGTGAATCTAACTTGCAACCCTCTGCAACACATACATTCGGCCACTACGCCACAGACGTCGTCCTGATTATAATCATCATCATCAGCCTATATTAGTCCACTGCTGGACATAGGCCTCCCCCAATGAGCGCCATAGCGCCCTATCTTCGGCTTGACGCATCCAGCATCTACCTGCAGTCTTTCGCATGTCGTCATCCCACCTGGTCGGAAGGAGTCCTACACTACGTTTACCAAGTCGTGGTCTCCACTCAAGAACACGTTTGCCCTAGCGGCCGTCGGTTCTTCGCGAGATATGGCCGGCCCACTGCCACTTCAGCTTGCTAATAGGCCTTTCCTGTGATTGAATGATTATAATACAATACAATACAAAAATACTTTATTGTACACCAGATACAGAACATTATGAAAGATATTACATGTGACAAGTACAATGGGCGGCCTTATCGCTTAGAAGCGATCTCTTCCAGGCAACCTTTGGATGGAAAGAATTGTGTGAATTAAAGAAAGGCAGGGGGTGTACCAAGGATAGACCTAGAATAAAATTGAACATAATATGAGTATTTAAAGATAAATAAGTATTAAATATTATATATAGTATTAAATATATATATATGTATAATATACTACTATGTATAATCAGCAGGAAGTAGAACTAGTTGTCTCAATTGGATGAATCGCTTTAAAACTTACATAGGCCCTTAATTATTCCCGCTGTGACCTTTCACATTCTTCTAATTATGATCACCTTTATTAAGTACTAGGCTTCGCCCGGGGGAAATTGGTTTCATTAACACTTTGAGTGCTGAAAACGCACGGTATGAGTTTTCTACAAGTGACTAATATGCGTAAATCCACACTAGCGCAGCGGCTGAGAAAATACAGATCTTTGTGACTCAGCAGAGCTGTAATAGTTTTCGAACGAAACGCATGTGCGGCGCAACACAACCGCTGTGTAGAGCGGCAGCACGAATTTTTTAGGTAAAAAAAAAGATCGCAGTCGTCGAAAAAAAACCGCAGTCAAAGTGTTAATATTTTTTCTCCTACTTTGCAAATCCGACGGCTACGAAAAAGTCCTATAATTTTTTGGGTAAATAAATAGCTTACTACTCGTATGACACTCAAAAGTAACGTGGCTTTCAATTGGTCAAATAATTTTCAAAAACGGTTCAGATGCTAAAGCATAAACTCACAAACGTTACCTCTTTATAAAATTAGTATAAATAAATAAATAAATATAAATAATGCTGGACAATTCACACAGCATTATCTAGCCCCATGGTAAGCAGAGCTTGTGTTATGGGTACTAGATAACTGATATACATAATACAATACATTACATAGATAGATATTTTTTATTATACATAGAAAACGACCAGAACACCCGGAACAATTATCTGCAGATCGTACACACAATTGTTCCGAGGCGGGAATCGAACCCGCGACCTCTTGCGTCGCAGGCGGGCCTTCGCCCACCGCGCCACAGAGGTCGTCTATATTCGTATAGATTCTCCATTTTTCTCCATTTTCTTCATTTTTTTGCAGTACCCCATTTTTCTAAAGAGCTGCAGAGGACGCCAAAAACTACTAACAGATCGGGCTGAAATTTTAGATACAGGTATTTCTAGGCTGGAGTAAAACATAGGCTTTTTGTCTCATAGATCAGTTCCCATGGGTTAGAAATAACCTCACGTTTCCATAGAAACAATGCGTGCAAAGCCGAGGGCAGAAACTAGTAGAATCATAATGTGGAGAATCGAATCATCTCAAATCGGTCTAAAAGCGAACCAGTGCTGGCTGATTTATCTATATTGTTTCTTAAGTGAACCATTGTTTCTGCCTTATATTAAGTTGTTAATCACAAATCAATCTCGATGTTGCTATTGAGATATCCAATAAAAGTATGGCAATAATTTGATGCGTATCTCATTGAAACATCATAATTGATCTTCTTTTTTGTAACTCTTCTTTATGTAGAGCCGCGTACCTGACGCAATGGTTTCGACGGAAAATCAGCGTACTACATAATATTATAAAGAGGAAATGTTTGATTTTTGTTTGTAATGAATAGGCTCCAAACTACTGGACCGATTTGAAAAATTCTTTCACCGTTGGGAAGCTACACTATGTGTACTACTGTGTACCCCGGTGAACATAGGCTATATTATATTTTCAAAAAGTTAGGGATCCGTACTGAAACCGTGTGAAGCCGGGAAGGTCCGCTGGTAATTAATAAATATGGTATTAAATAGTTTTTGAAACACAACGTGAAAAAAATATTCTGTTTCATATTTGTCTTTACTAATACGGCGTTTGTCAGTTTAAAAAAGAACATCACAACAATCAAATTATTGCCAGAAGGCGGTTTACTTAGATACATGGATAGAAAATAAATAATGCTGGACAATTCAAGCATTCTCTAGCCAAGCTAATTAATACCAAGGTAATTTCCATATACGCCGTTTGTTATGTCGTCGTAAGTTTAGCTTTAGGGGTTAACGCGTAATTGTAAATTTTCTAATCAATTAATGTTTTTGAACTTACCCGTTGTAATAATACTTATAATTAAATTTCTAATCGATTAACGTTGACCTTTCTCAAAATAAAAGTCGTTAGATGTTATCCTCTCATGCTAAGTCATTGTGGTTCAAAGCGAAAAGCATCTTCAGTTCTTCTGCTCTGGTCTTCTTTCTCTATCTATCTATCAGCACCAACTGCTGAGTATAGACTTCTTCCTTATTTCACCACCCCTGGCGGTCTTGTGCCAGTCGGATCCACTGCTTCCCTACAGCCCCCACAATGTCATCTGAACATCGGGCAGGTGGCTTCTCTCTCAGGAAAAATAAATTCAAATAGATCGTGAAAACATTCCTTTGCCATAAAATATCAGATTATCTAGAGTTATCATATGATCACTTAAAACCGACGTCAAATTCTTAAGTATTTACAGTTTTTCCGGACAAATACATATGTACGTATTCCTCGGAAATAAAACTTTTTATGGAAACACCTCGGGATAATTCGCTATACAATAGCGAAAGGTTTTCGAAAATATGTCCATAATATGATGAAAATACATATATAAAAATACATACATATAGCCGAACATAACCTGCTCTTTTTTTCTTTGCGTCTTGCTCGGTTAAAAAAAGCTTCTGCACTGCACCTACTCGATAATTCACAACTAACAGTCTAAAGGTTTCTTCATCGCTACTCATACGTTGTCGTACTTTTGTATCATAATAAAAAGATTTTCATTCATTCTATTAGCTAGATGATCTCGAGTGAAATTTTCAGCGTTATTAAAGACGCCATCGGATTTTATTCTCCATTTCTAGGTTACTCTGTTATAAGAAGAGTTACAATAGTGACATTACGATCGCTTACAAAGAAACGGCGATGAGAATCACGCACGGTACAACAATGCCTCGGTTTCACTACTCAAAACAAATAGACAACAATAACAGTTGTTTCCATCACATCAGTATCCAATTACTTTTGTGATATGTAATGGGCCGTTGAAAGAAACTCGCAACGTAATAGGCACCTATTCGAAATGAAAGAAAGAGTTGATGGTCGACTTAATTTCATCATAGAGACAATTTGTGATACAATCTAAAGATTAACCGCTGAGCGATTGAGCGTTTAATTACCAACCCTGTTTTATGACAGTTACGAATACAGACACCATAGTCTTACTTTTCGTTGAAGTGCTATTTTGTAAGCCTAAAGAAATAAATGATTTTTTACTTTACTTTACTTTTTACTTTATTAAATAATGCTGGACAATTCACACAATTAAAGCCTCAAGCTATATAGGCACATATTGTGTTATGGGTACCGTGGGTACCAGATAACTGATATACATACTCGTAATACAATACATTACATAGATATATATTTTTTAAGATAGATTACTTTTGTAAGTTTTTACTTTTGTCTGTGTCGAAAAGAGAGCACAGAATGGCCGTGTCGCCGCACCTTCAGCCGACCAGTTTGAAGAACCCTTGTTTCAAAATACTTACGTTTTATGATAACCTTAATAATACCTGCAATCGGTGACTTCAACCAGTAATTCGCTTAACAACACTAGGGCGATCAACAGCATTTTAAAAATATATTTGAAAAACTAAAAATGGTGCTAACTGTTTGATAAATTACTGGTGTATTTGGTACAGTGTCTCATCTTACCAACGCACCATTAAAAGGTGACACGATTTATGATGATTTGACCTTTTAAAATAAAAATAAAACTCATTCTAAATCTGTCCAGCCGTCTAGGAGCTACGATCGCACAGAAAGAAAAAAATCACACGTCAAACTTTTAGGACTCTTTTTTTGTCGTGTGTCAAAAACAGAAAAGTTCAGCAGCGAATTTCGGGTTAAAAGTCAAAAGTAACCCATCACTTACCACGAAAGTGCACTGTGAACTTGACCCGCCTACTGCCTGTAGGCTGAGGTGACTCATTGCAGTCGTTACAGCATCGCCGACGTAACATGAGTCGGCACTTTAAATCTGACCCACTATCAACACAACTAAATTGTGTGCATGAGTCTACAGAAAGTGTGATGTGTTGTTAAAAGCTTTTATAGAATTTTAGTTCTTTTTGTGCGTTTGTTGATGAACAAAGTCCCTTTCTTTAAATCGTGCATAGATAAATTGAAAGCGTTTCTTATCTTGACATATTAATTTTACAATTTACATTCTCTCTAGAGGCATTTTAAGTATATTAATAGACTTGTTAGATAACATTGTGCCGTCTTTTTCAATTTGTGTTGTATGTTTTTTGCAATTCTAGGGAACTGTTTATAATTTGATTACCCAATACCCGGACATAGTCTACAATAATACCTATGCAGAGTGAACTAACAGAAAAATTATTATGTTTATAATGAGCGTAAGGACACTTATCATCATTACTCGATACCCTAAAGTCATTTAAAACGGGATATTTACCATGATTTGGTTTTTGAGTTTTCCAATATTTCGTTTTAAATTACTTTAGTGTTAATAACCATGATAGTTTCATTGAAGTTTTACTCGATACCCGACTTCTGGTTATACGCCATCAAACTCTTAATGCCACTCCTGGGCTAGTCGCATTCACGAGGCCTATTTTAATTATCCAATGCGCAATTACGTGTTTCGTTTCGGCCAATGTTGGTACTCTAATACACCAAATTAGAGTAAGTACCAACAACGCCACAAAACGAAACGAAACCCGCAGTTGCGTATTTATTTACAATCTCACCGCGCTGGGCGAAGAAGCGTAGGAGATGGTTCTTTAAAGGTCGATAGGTAGTGATGTGATGATATAATGGGGAAAGGAAATCTATAAATAATAAAGTTCAGCTCCGTTAACTACATGTTATCGAATTCAAATATAAAACAAATGTTTTCACGTGGTCACGAAATATGTGATGCAGATAATTATAAGCTGTTTTGGGCCGCAGATCGTAAAAAGTACGCGTTAGTGAAAGCTAGTTGCACTTATGTAACACTTATCTTCTAGGTTTGCTCTGACCGCGAGGAATTGATACTTTACGTAATGCTACTAAGGTTCTGGTACTGATGACATACATAGTCTAATAGGTATATAATACATAGTCCTGGACATCGAGGAGGTAATTCGAGTCATTATTAAAGCGTTTTATAATATTATTATAATAATGGATATATTTGGAGCGGGATATTTTAGGTTAAATGTAAGTTAAATAAAGGCAGAATTTAACAATTTTGTTGATTTTAACAATTTTGTTTGTATGATGTAATTTCAGCCCAAATTACGGAACGGAAAACAAAATAAGCCAATTTACAAAACAATTACTATCTTAAATTTCTCATCGCTTCGCTTAACACACTGGAAATTGGACGAGTTTTTCCTGTGTCACGCTTGTAATCAAACGTAGTTGGGCACAAGAACAATTTATTAATGTTAACATTTTAATCTGGCACACAAGCATAGAGGCAAACCTCGATTTGACGCCATTGTGTCACATAGCTTTTTTGGATCTGCAAAATATTTGTTAAGTTTTGTTTAATGTAAACATACCTATGTGCGAGTGAAAATATATGTTGGTTTATAGACCTCTGTATCTCATGTCATTTGAGTAGCCAGCGGTTACCACGTCTAGACCACTTGACCGAAAGTATCAACTCCTCTCATTCCACAACCAATCTTACTAAGGTTTATGTTATGCCTCCGCTACGTACTGTTGGTATTAAACTATCTGTGGTTCTGTTATAAAACTGTTACGTCAACGCTGGGTTACTTACCAACGTTTCCGAAATGCTATCTGTGTCGAGTGTCCACTATTCTGTTGAGGATCAATGTTTGAGTGGTGAATATCGATCTGTCAGGATTTACAATCAAATTTAATGAATTAATTAATAAAAATAATAGAGTAGCGCATTCCGTACTAAGACCCCCACTTTCTCAAGTCCCGTCCCCAAAGTCGTATTTTTTTCAGACAATAAATTTATAAGAATATAATAATAGTGTTTATTAACAAAGAAGAAACAAATTAGAATGTGTAATGTACAATTGAATTAGCGGAGCTAACTGACGAATTGCAAATAATCTAGAGATAGCTCTCACTTTTAAATTGAATCTAGATGCCACGCCTTTTTTATACTTTTGTTGTTGCATAAGTTTGATATGAAAATAGTTTAGGTTCATTTTGTAAAGAGCAATATTTGTAATTTCATTATAATAACCAATATAATCAATACACATTAAACATCGCCCTTCACCTTTCCACTCTATTAAAGAAAATATTCTTACATTCGCAATATTATTTAAAACTCTTCGAATACCTATATATAAACTTCTGGTTTTCCTTTAAATAAATAAATAAATAAATACCGCCTTACGCACATAACTTCTGCCACCCCTTTGTCCATATTCAATGCCAAAAAGCACTCGACATTACCCGGTTAAAATCTATGAGGGATTTGTTTATGATTACATGACGAACCGATTTATATCTATATATTTTTTTTCCATTGAACTCTTCTTGTCCATAGAATATTTTCTCTTTCAACATTCAAGCACGAAACACTCTTATATTCTTTCAAACACACATAACTTCTGCCACCTCATTGTCCATATTCAGTGTTAAAAGGCACTCGACATGACCTGGTTAAAGTCCATGAGGGTTTTTTTTATGATTACATAACGACCTGATTTAAATATGTTGTCCATTGAACTCTTCTTGTCCATTGAATCTTTTCTCTTTCAACCTTCAAGCACTAAACATAAACACTCTTAAAATCGCAAATATTCTACGAATCTTCATCGTCTACCTACCTAAATTTTTTGCTAATGTATATATATATATAGGCCTTTTCATCGGTTTCAATGACAGCGATTCTTGACTTCACGGATTCTTCTATCATTAGTCTAATATGGCTCGTTAGACCGAACTTGAACTTGGATACCCTACGGCACGTATAGCAGTAGTGTTGGACCGATAAGTTATATGTATACGTGTACGGGCTTAGGTCTTCTAGAAACAATGGTCGCCAGATGCAGACGTACGAAACCCTTTACCTGCATTTGGCATGGATTGTGACACACATAACAAACCCATCCACCTCATTGTCCATATTCAGTATCAAAAAGCACTCAACATGGCCATGGTTACAATCCATCATATTACATCACGAATTGCGACTCGAAGAACTTGTCCATTGGACAATGTGCCGGTAACCTTTTACCAAGAGCAAGAATTTAATGAGGGTATTGGTTTTGTATTGGTTTCGTAAGCATCGGAATAATTTAGAAGTGGGTTGACAGATAAATAACGCTGCGACGCCGCTGAGGTCGTCAAAATCAAAGCAATCTAAGTTATGCTGAACGCTACAGAAATAAAAAAATTAAATTTAAAATTAAATTAAAATTAAATTT
This sequence comes from Eupithecia abbreviata, assembly GCA_943735965.1. Taxonomy (NCBI): domain Eukaryota; kingdom Metazoa; phylum Arthropoda; class Insecta; order Lepidoptera; family Geometridae; genus Eupithecia; species Eupithecia abbreviata. The sequence continues at coordinate 3,556,529 of OX030995.1, forward strand.
TAACAATGCCAACTTAGAGGATTGATCATGAGTAAATAAAAAGGAGGAATTATTATTGGGGAGGCCTATGTCCAGCAGTCGACTGCTATAGGATGATGATCATAAAATAAAATTATAATACTGTAGTTAGACACTTAAGATTTTTTAGAATCTTTCTACCCCATCGGCTATAAATTGGCACAAATTAATGTAATTAATTTGCAGTGCCCTTACTGGGTGGATTTACCTATTGACTCAACTATTTACCTTATTTACCCAACTTAGTTATAAATGTTCAAGCAGAACAGATAAATTATAAATAATCGTTTAATTGTGCAAACGTCACAAAGTTACTGTTATTTCCTGTAAGAAAATAACAATAACTCTTTGTTTTTTACTCACAGAACCTTGGTCTTCGATGGCCGCTAGCGAAATGCTAATCGAATGAATACATAACCGCGTTTACGTTGCCTTCCGTCCTAAACGTATTAATCGGTAAATTAACCTATGTATTTCAGTCAATATAACTAGCTATATCCGATTTATAGCGCAATCGACTCACTGCAACATCCTAGTTCTTTCGACACTACGACTCTATAGGATACTTCTCGTTGACCTAGCTAAAGTCATAAATGCTAACTTTCATTCTCCTACAGAGAAACCTGATCACCAAGATTCGGATAGTAAAGCATCGTAGGAAATTCTGGATGCGTAGGTTTTTCTTTTGCACTGGTTTAAACCGCCGTCCCAAAATGGAGATTGTATCGATAAAGATAAACAATCATTGTTTTTGAAAAAGGTACATAAAACTGTGTAATGGTCTGAACACTTTGTCCTTAAAGATTAAAGATGTTTATTTGCCCGAATATATGTAACAATGTATGTCATAAATTTATCATACGTGCAGTTATATTCTACCAAACATATTATGCATGCAAATATGTAAAATTAATATTTGTAATTTAAACAATATTACTATATTTTTAAATGACAAATATAAAATGTTAATCCATTCATTTTATATTTGTCATTTAAAAATATAGTAATATTGTTTAAATTACAAATATTAATTTTACATATTTGCATCGGACAAATAATAATAAACATCAGAACAATCATAAATAATCAATGTCAATGAACATAATCAAAGTCTTCTAAGTCCCTGTAATTAAAATATTGATTCATGGAATAATAGCATTTACCTAGAAGCCATTTTTTTAGTTTAATACTTTCGGACATATTACAATATAATTGTTATTAGTACTCAGGTTAAACCCCAAAAAAAAGTTTGACGTTTGTATCTCAACATCGTCAAACTCAAATTTGTAACATTTCTCTTGATCTTCAAGTTAAAGAGGATCCAATGTATTACGATAGTTCTAAGTAAATTTGTCGTGGGGGGTGCGGTTATTTACGAAACCGCCTGGATAAACCCTTTTATATGCTAACAAATCGCGAAAGTTTATAAAAAAGATGAATAGCTTGTTGCTTCTTGTATGATAATAATCATCTTATTCTTGTGGTCGCGAGCGGTAAACTGGATTTGATATGGGCGGGCTAAATTTCTACAGGTATGATAATGTATGTACATACATAATATAACACATCTCACATGTTTAGACAGCTAGACGTTTAGACGGAGATAGTTCTAGAATCACTTGGAAGTAAACTCCCTAGTTTTATAGTCGTCGCACGAGAAGAAGTCCTTAGTTAGGTTATGTATATTTTACGAAAACCATAAAAGGTTTCATTTCCTTCCATACATTTAGCGCCTTTCAGCACCCCCTTCTGAATCTTTTCGTTGTACGACGGCGACTTAATAGTTATATACGAACTCTTCTTTGTCTATGTACTTTTGTTACTCTATCGTTGAGTTTTACGACTATTTGCCACAAATCTGCCAATTCTATAGTTCAATTGAAATTACTTTGAGTGATTCGTCAACCGTTCGGTAACATCGCGGGGCACAGCTACTATGACCCTTGACGCCTTGAATGACCTGATGTATACCATACATCAGGTCATTCAAGGCGTTTTTTGTGTCGGCCATGACTTAGTATGTAGTCATATGTCATGTAGATTCAGAGCGATAATCGAACCAGTTTGCATGCAAATTCTAACTGTTCTTATACCTAACAGAACCATTTTGACAGATTGTCAGTACAGATCAAACTAATTTAGGGAAGGTTTAGCATATTTTTATAAAATTACCACGGCTCATAAAAAAAATGATAGCAATAGTTAACAACGTACGTATTCATATTTATGTAGGTACGACGTACTATCAAATTACGATGTGCTTATTTAGATTAATGATAAAACTAATTGCTTCATCAATGTAAATCCCTATAGAATACATTGTCTGTTATTCAGATGTAGTTGGCGTGCATCACGCACTAAGATCTAGATTAAGGGCTCCATAATGTCATGCTTGACTAAACATAAGTATAAAGCTGAAGGCGCACCTGTCCGCACCGCAGGAGCCGCAGTCATCGCATTTTCTAAATCCTAATATGAAATAGTATGCAAAATCGCGCACCTATCCGCAATCCGCTATTTTGATAACCTTCTTTGAGCAAACTCGACCTTGCGGGCCTTCCCGAAAATGCGTCAGTAATTTCCATTACTGTCGTTTTTTGTAGCCAGCTATGGCAATTGCCAGAAATTGTTTGGGAGAGGGGTGCTCAACACAGAACTTATACCTGCGGGGTAGAGGATTTTGGTACAATGGTTTTGGTATTTTAGTGCGTAAGCGTCACACTGGGGGTAGTTTCTAGGAAATTAAATAATTTTTAAAACAAAAAATCGACTTCGATGGAACTTGAACCCACTACTTTCCCTCAGTACGGGATGCGCTACCTTTTGCGCTACGACGTCAGTTTTATTATTCTTTCTATTGAGCTATGTTAACCTAGCGATAGGTTGTACTCTCGCTATTATTTTCTAGACACTAAAGAATGAAAAGGCTAGACCACGTCTTTTAAGTAGGTATAAAGGTAAAACTAACAACCGTACAACACAAATTATGGTACACTTACCCATCCCAAGACAATGGTGATGGTAAGCTGACAATACCATACAAACAGTTAGTGAACATTCGCAGTTTACATAAAAATAAAATTATGCAGTTTAAGTACCGAGAGTGTGTTGTTTTTGTATGGTTACAAAAGTAATAAAACGAGAATTAAAAAATTCGAGAATAACTCAAAAACTACTTGGTCTTGTCATTGTCTTGACAACCTTCTTTGAGCAAAGACGTCCTTTTCAGCTTACTCGAAAAGGCGTCAGCAATTTCTATTTTGTTGTGTTTTGTTTCAGGTGCAAATTATTATTTAAATTATGTTCTTATGTGGTTTTTGTTGAGCTTGTTTTATATGAACTTTATGGGTCTGACGATTGCATTTTTTTGTTAATACAAGCCTGTTTCCTCTGAGCTAAGGCCTTGACCTTATTTTAGCAGCAAGCCAGTCAATGCAAACCTCGACAATATGTACGAATTGTAAACAAATTTATTTTTCTTGCGTACGTAACAACATTACTAGGTAATTATATTTTCTAAGCTTACGAGTATATGTGGTTTATTATCTAATACACATTAAATGTTGCTAATAAAGGGTCAATAATAGTTTGCGTAGGAGACGATCCACCTAAGATCAAATAGAGCTGCTTCTGGTAACATTACATTGTTTCCAGTGGTTTCTAGAAAATATCGTAATTTACTTTCTAGAGGCAACAAAAGCTGCAACCAAACAATTTTACTGTTTCTGACCCACCAATTAAAGTCTGGGATTTCTAATCACGTTTTCCAATCAAGAGAGAACCAAAGACATTGTTTCATTGCTGGGGACACTTTCAAACAAACTTACTACTTTTTTTTATAGTTTAAACAACATCTTAATATATTATGAACTTACAAAAAGCTGTAGCACGTACTCCGACGCTAGGGTTGATTCCCTAGGGAACTTTTAATTCCCGGCGCATTTAACGGCTGACCAACCATCTTCGACGGCGGACGTCGCAGGCCCTTTCTCCTTCCTGCCGTCGGTGTCCACCCACCTGAGCGGCCTTCGGAAAGCCAGGATAGTACCGGACCACGAAGCTTAATCAGACCGGCAAACCTACCTACGACCTTCTTCTTTTTTTTTTTTTAAATATATATTTATTTTCTTAATGTTGACGTTAATTGTTTAATTTGTAAATTTAATTCCACCCAAAACATTAACGCCACACTAACGTACAAGCACATATTAAGATGTTGTTTAAACTATAAAAATAAAAAATAGTATGTTTATTTGAAAGTGTCCCCAGAACTTTTCCGACTCTTAGCGCGACTTAGGCGCCCCGCGTCTTCGCCCGCATGGAAATCGATGTGTAAAATGCTTTATAAACCTTCCTCTTGAATCACTCTATCTATTTAAAAAACCGCATCACAGGGACAGACAGACAGCGTGAAGCGACTTTGTTTTATACTATGTAGTGGTACGTCTGTTCGCTAGGATCAGTCGCTTAACAAGTCGCTTGGCTCTTAGCAGTATTCTTTTGTAGTGTGACATCTATTAGCTACGATTTGTCACGGTACTACATAAACGCTGCCGCGAGCTAACCTTATCATTGGATAATCTTTCATGTTTTGTCAAACTCATCGACGTCTATAAAGCTATAACTATAAAGCTTTTAACTGTGAGCTTTACGAGTACTTTACCTCACACAGCTAGAATAAAGCTGATGTGTCAAAGCGACATCACCGCCATCAATGGTAAATAATCTCTAATATGATCTTTAATAAATGTAAGGGTAGGTAAAGGTCATCAGAAAAACAGTGTCCTTACCAGTTTTTAAAGCTCGCGTTAATGGATTCTACCTGTCAGAATCGTGAATATTAGTACTTATTATTTATTTATTAACTAAGTATTACTAAGTAGTATATTATACATATATATATATATATTTAATACTTATTTATCTTTAAACACTATTATGTCATATTATGTTCATTTTTATTCTAGCTCTATCCTTGGTACACCCCCTGCCTTTCTTTAATTCACACAATTCTTTCCATCCAAAGGTTGCCTGGAAGAGATCGCTTCTAAGCGATAAGGCCGCCCATTTTACTTGTCACATGTAATATCTTTCAAAATGTTCTGTATCTGGTGTACAATAAAGTATTTTTGTATTGTATTGTATTGTAAAGGTATGCCGTTCACATTTTTGTTTGTTTGGTATATGCACGAGTATGTAGTTCCTAAATTTCTCGTTCGTAATTTTCTAGTTTATTCATATTATAAATCAAATGAATGTCTCGTCATGGACCGAAATTGTATAGGGTACTTCCCGTTGACCTAGAATCATAAAATTTGGCAAGAAGCAAGGTCTTATATAAAACCCTCGGTGAGCGAGTTTATCAGTTTATTTATTTCCACCGTAGGTACACAATGTTACACTTGATGTCGTTAAATACTATTTTAAAAGATAAATTTCATTTTTATTATAACACATACTAACTTATGACAAAGGAAACACCATAGGGCATTGTGCAAAAAAAAGCAGACAGACATGCCTTCTTAAAAAATTAAAATAAATTCATTTATAATACTTTGTCACAATAAAACAGATAATAAATAATGGTATAAGTTAAAATGAATAATAAATTAGATAAAATGTCAAAGTAATCTGCTGTATAAGGGCATTGTCAAACTATACTAAAAATATTGTACAAAATTAAATAATATACAAGAGAGAGAGAGTCCAACTAGCATTTGTCGTTTTTTTAATGTATAAGACCCTGTTATCGCGTTGCACACTTTAATTCGTCTACACAATATTTTGAAAGTAACGCCCAAAGATATAAATCTCTGCTGAAATTTCTACAAAGGAGGTGCCTAACTGTAATTTAACTGGCTTTCTTTTATCCGCATTAAAAAGAGCACTGAACTCATTATTCGTAAAATAAATAAATAAATTTAATCAGTAGAACAATAGCATATAAACATTATTCAAATCTAATAAGTAAACGTTACTGGCACAAAGGACAGATCGAATAAATAGGTCTGGCCTGTCATATATATAATAATATGTACCTATAGATAAAAACTAATTAACACTTTGACTGCGGTTTTTTTTCGACGACTGCGCTCTTTTTTTTTACCTAAAAAATTCGTGCTGCCGCTCTACACAGCGGTTGTGTTGCGCCGCACATGCGTCGAAAAATATTACAGCTCTGCTGAGTCACAAAGATCTGTATTTTCTCAGCCGCTGCGCTAGTGTGGATTTACGCATATTAGTCACTTGTAGAAAACTCATACCGTGCGTTTTCAGCACTCAAAGTGTTAACACTTCTACTGACCTTTAGCAGTTAAATAATACATATTGTACTATTTATTTATGAACTTAGTTATAAGTTCCTATTTATTAACATATATATATATATATATATATATATATATATATATATATATATGTATATATAGGCCTCCTCATCGATTTCGATGACGGCGACATTAAGCAATCACGGATTTTTTCTATCATGAGCTCTAGTATGGCTCGCTAGACCGAACTTGATCTTGAATAACATATTAACATTTATTAACATACGTCACTAATAAAATGCCTATTTAAATTGGCCACTAAAATTAACTAAGGTTATTATTAAATTTGCCTATTTCCTTTGATATATGTAATTTGTCAGGTATTCATCTTACCTTTTGTTTAATTTTTTCCTGCTTTTCTATCGCATTACTGCGATCGTCGGTCGTCACGAGGCGACTGGATGTACTGACAGCTGAAAATTTACGGGAGTATCCACAACTACCCTCAATTCGTCTTCAGAATCAGGATTGTCCAAGTTCACATTACGACAATTCAAATTCGGTTGTTTCTTGATCTCAACAGGATCATGTAGCTCAATCCAGTGTATATCAGTTCAGCAAAACCTTTTACAAATTCCCAATTCAGCATAACGAAAGGCAGATAGTTTCCAAGGTGTGACTCATAAATAGAAACTTGGTATTAAGATAAGAATTCTAATCTCTTTTAGACTATCAAATACCTCTTCATTGTTTATTTTTTATCATTCGCTAGCTCATATCGCAGCAGACATATCTATATCAGAGCTTGATTGACTTTGTTTGTGTGAAAGCAATACCACTTATCGCTTAATACTCAGACCATTTGAAATATCAACTACTTCAGTCACAAACTAGCTTTCGCCAGAAAGGAAACTCCGAACAAACATGAAACACATAAAAAAGAATCCAGATTCATTTACTCTCTTCAGATACTTAGGCCCGCATTTGAAAGCTTGCTCAGTCATCGATATAATTATACTTGAGTAACGCTTACACCATAATCATTATTTAAGCATAGATGCCATGCCTGAGCAAGATTTCATACCAGCTAGGGGCTTTGTTAGAGTACACTTTTTTTAGTGGGAAGTTTTGCTTTAAGTAAGCTATGGTAACAATAGGTGCGAATCCGATTTAGGGGCTCTTCTGTAAGCTATTTTATCTAGGATAATGCTTTGAAGATAAATCCACTGAACCCAATACTCGGCAGGGTCGATTAAGTCGTTTCGTTTAGTAGTTCCTATGACCACCTTCTGTCTGAATCATCCGACCAGCCCGATGGTACCATGAAATTGCATTGTCACCGAACTTACTATGCCAATTTCAGCTCAATCACTTGCGTTTTTATATACTTAAACAGGGCAAGTAGAATAAAAGCTTGTAAAAAATTATTTCGTGGCTCGAAAAAAAAAAATCGTCGCTTAACTTCAACATATATCAATTAAACAGTGTTAACTTTAGTGAGCCATCTGTATACCTTATGTCTAAACTATATTGTGCTTTCTTTTGAAGCTGTATTGTATTGTTGTTTATAAGAGTAATTTCAAAATGTAGCTATACCAATACCAATCAAACTATACAAATGAAATGGGAGCATAATCATTTGTGTTTGGTTAGTTCATCAATGCTTTGAACAGAGCAGTGTAGAAGCTACCTTTCCTTTATTTCTTTTGGATATACTGATGAGCGTTCCGCTGCCGTTATAAAAGCCAGGGATCCCTAATAGTGCCGAAGGTAGGATAATCAGGAAATAACTAAAATTAAGGCCCTTACTCGTATATTCTTACATAACTTATTTTCGTACCTAAAACGAAATGATCCACATTTTATCTCACTACTTTTTAATCGTTTAATTTATAAACCGTGATGCAACCGAATTGGCACGAGGCCCTTAAAGATCTTTCACCGACATGAAGTCAGCTAGACTCAAATAAATCATATTAATTGTTCGAGGTGATGAAAGTAAGCAGTAATGTCAATTGCTTATGGAAATCCGTCTACGATGATTTTCCGGGAAACCACCGTGACGCTGTGTGGGCATGTGCAATCTGTCCTATGGAGTAATTAGTGGGACTACAATGTATGTGAATAACTACGTAAGAAATAAGACATTTTTAACATGTTACCAGTTACATGTTAAAAATGTCTAGTGACGACATTTCAATTATCAATTCAAATGTTTATACGTGGTAGGACTAGATGCTGGACGCGGCAAGCTGAAGACAGGGCGCTATGGCGCTTATTGGGGGAGGCCTATGTCCAGCCGTGGACTGCTATAGGCTGATGATGATGATGATACGTGGTAGGATTAAATAAACGCGTATCTTGAAAATTCCTATAAAACTTACTACATATAACCAAGACTTGAAAACCAAGATATAAAAGAATCGGTTATCCTTATTTTACTGGTTTAACATCCTTACTGCAGAAACTGATGTTCTTATTCACATCTGCCAATTTGTTCTGGTTGTAGCTGTGGATTATTGCCTAGACCCAGACAAGTAATAATACGTTTCTTTCCCTAGATGGAATCTTTGAACTTTTTCTGTGCTAGGTACGTGCTTGTAAACTAGCTCGATGCAATAACTTGTTATATTAGAATGTTTCGCACAAAGGCACAATCAAAAAAGAAAACAAAAAACATAGTCTAGACTCTAGACTGAATGGTGATTAAGGCTCATATTTCTTTATAATAACCTTTTGTATTAGATTAACACCGTTTTTATAGTCCGTTCTAATGTCATTACCAGACCATACAAGAACTGAATACCTTTGCAAATGCTTACCTGACCTGCCCTGAATAATCAAAAGAAAACATCCAAATTAAGATAGCAAAAAACTAGACGAATAGAACATGTAAAGAGATCTATGCCAGAGAATATACATACATTTAGTAATACTAACATATAGTATATAATGCTCTCCAATCGACAATTAGCAATAACGGACCTGATCTAGCAGCACTAGTATCAATTTGAATACTAAACTTGATTTTAGGATATTGGCGGACTTGCTATGTAAAGATTTTTAAACCACGCGATCAGAAAACATTATTATAAATATTCTTGCTGCACACAATTAGAATCATGTGTCAGGACATTATCAAACAAAACATGAACTCGATTGTTTGTGGAAGCACAGACATAACATATTTTGTTGAAATTAAAATAGTCAATAGCAGACCAAATTGCTCTCTTATGTCGAACAAAACCGAACGGAAAGTACCAGGACCTCAACACAGGCAAGGTGGTGCATACACAACCATGTTAACGTCCTGACCAGCTGTTCTCAATACGCCGAACAAAATAAAACTAAAAATACCAGGAAATCAAAGCATGCACGAAATGGGATGCACCATCATCTACGATAACTTCGCAATGCAACCGACCTGACCAGCTACTCAACAAGCCAAACAAAACAGACCTGAAAGTACTAGGAAATCAAAGCAGGCAAGTAGGTGCATACACCATCTCTACGATAACTTCGCAATGCCGGTTGCATTGCCTGACCAGGTGCTCTCAATAAGCCGAACAAAACAAGCGAAATAACGTAACAGAATCGCGATTACGTGAACGGAAGGCCTCGGCGCCGGCGCAGGCCAGTCTTGTACTGAAACGCACGCGGTCCGCCCGCACTTTCGCTCTCGTGCGCAGAGCTTCCGTGATCTATCGATCTATTGCTTCCTAGATCCTGGATTTTAGGCCGTGCTCTTGTTAAAGAACAGGATTTTTTGGAGACATCATTAAACATTCTAGGGTGAACTGTATCTATGTATAGTTTACACTTATATCAGAGCATCCTAGATTTTGTATTCCTGTGCGGATAGGACGAAAGCAAGTTTCTCTCTTGCCATAATTATATCGATTGCATTTATTAGTATCAGTTACTTTATTTTGGCCCTTTGATAAAGTGGCCGAACAGTGCAAAACTGTTTGGATTACCCTAGGTTAAACTGGTTCAGTGCATGAAACTAAGTGACGAAGTGTTTGTGAACTTGATCATTCAAAGTGGCTGCGCATTACAATAAAATACTTACAAATCACGATCCAAAAAGAAAACAAAGTACAAATTCAAAATCGTGACTGCTGTGACTTGTGGAAGCTCGCGAATCAGAGATGTTCTAATCTGAAGCGATTGTGAAGGGTATATCAAGCTTCAGTGAGTTGGATCAAGGTTCTCGTTAACCTGTGATCTAAGATATCAAGTCTTAGTGGATTGCAATAAGGTGGTGTGTCGTGTGGCGTGAAGTACTGACTATGTTCGTGATCCTGGCATTCATTGGCGTGCGTTTCGCTCTACATGTGTCGAGGCAGAGTTCTCGCGCACTCGCCGACGAGTGTTACACAAGAAAGTAAGGATTCCTTCTGTATTATAACAGGCTAGCATGATCGCTCTAGACAGCAATCTATAGGTTAGAATAGAGAAACATAACATTCAATTTGTGACGTGTCCAAAAGTTCTGTAAGGTCTAACTAAAGGAAATAAAGTACTTTGATATTTGCTATTTTAATATACCGAAATTCGGTTATTATTGAAGGGACGATCAAATTCAATAGTTTTCGCATTGTTTTAAATTTTTCTCTATTCTAGACTAGATAAAAGCTTTATTAGACCGTTCATGATATCGTTACTGGTGCCAATCTTTATGACCGATATAAAGCTACCCAGCCTCTTGAATTCTTTACAAATCAAGCTCAATCTGACTACAAGTATATTTGCCTGTCTCAGAAAGAAGTAAACCAATGTTTAGAGGCGTTGAGTATTTTTACGAGTTTTTTAAAGCTGACAAACTCATTTTATCACTACTAAAGGAATAACTAATATGGTGGGTAACCTTTATATCAGTCATAGGCAGCACGAGCAGGGCGCGGCAATACACGTCCGATCTTATGTCTGATTGTCAGATCATGGTCTATGGATAGGCGTATTCGATTATCCGAAGGTGATATGTGTTGGTATTTACAAATGCGTGGAACGAACGCCTACGGAGAGTCGAATGCTTATCCATAGAGAATCTGACCCGAAAATCAGACGAAAATCGGTCGTCTATTGCCGCCCCTATTTGTTACATGTGGTGTGACACTATTCTTACAAAAATACACACTACACTATCAAATTACACCGTAATACAAATATATAGATAATACAAATATTATAATCAAAAGAAACTCATTTACATCTAGATGTAAAAGTTATAAATCAGGTACAATTTTTATGACTAATTATTTACTAAATTTACCTGTTTGACAAGGACAAAGCTGAAGACGAAGTGTTGAAATTAATATGGAGGCCTTAAGAAGGATAACCTTGACCAAGGTTTAAAAAATACAGTTATTAAAATACAGAAATTCAAATATTTTTGTAGTTGTATTTCTACTACTTAAATCTAGTGTGGCACGATCGGCCTTATCGCTGAAAACGATCTCTTCCATGCAACCTTTGGATAGACAGGATCGGTTAGTGTAAAAGGATAGACGGTGGCGTAAAAGACACAAAAAGGAAAATTTCAAAACAAAAACATATTTAATATGATACTATATTTTGTTTAATATCATCATTAGCTTATATTAGTCCACTGCTGGACATAGGACTTCCCTCACGAGCACCATAATCTTCAAGTGTTCTTCTAAAATAAACATGTGATAGTATGATGTTAAAAACGAAAACCATTAATTTTACACTGTTTTTATGTGTTACGGATTCCTTTATATTTCCCATTGGAATACAATTTGTATGGAACCAACTCGGGATAATATAATCTCTACAATAGCTTAAGAATTTTCAAAATCGGTCAACAGTTAACACTTTGACTGCGGTTTTTTTTCGACGACTGCGATCTTTTTTGCTGCCGCTCTACACAGCGGTTGTGTTGCGCCGCACATGCGTTTCGTTCGAAAAATATTACAGCTCTGCTGAGTCACAAAGATCTGTATTTTCTCAGCCGCTGCGCTAGTGTGGATTTACGCATATTAGTCACTTGTAGAAAACTCATACCGTGCGTTTTCAGCACTCAAAGTGTTAACAGAGAAATAGACGAGCATTGTACATATATGTATATACATATGTATGATTCTACATTAAAAACACACATAACTACAGCCGAACACCTAACCTCGTACTTTTTTCGAAGCTAATAATACAAAAACAACTTTTATCACATTACTTAATTAGTTACCTACATACCTGCTCATCGATTGATTGCTAAACATATATAATTAATAAATACATTTTTACAACGGCCACGAGGAAGGCCTAGGCGGAGATGGCGGGATGAGCTCGATCTATACAATAAGGAGTGGGTTCTCCTTGCTGAGGACCGAGATGAGTGGAAGAAGGGGAGGGAGGCCTTTGCCCTGCAGTGGGACACCCCGGGCTAATATAATAATAATAAAATAATTTTTTTAAGATTTATTAATAAATCAGTAATTTTAATGTGTAACCTTAGTATTGTTAAGAGAACTCTAGTGTCTAGATAAACCTATGTTAGGATTTAAGATGCTATAAACAAAATATAACAAATTTGTATCAATAAATAAACAAATAAATATATCAATCAGTAATCAATACAAATTGTTAAGTTCTTGATTGGAAACATTTTATTAATTGATTACCCGCCCCCGGCATCGAACTTGTAGTTTAGTACCTATACACTAGCCAAATATGATGCAGAATTTTTGTAAACAAACTGCCCATACTTAACGTAAAAATCACTGTTCTCGCGACTTTTTATGCGGAATTTACATTACTTTTCGATTTGCTATCCAGACGCCAAGCAAATGAGATTTAGTTTCTTGTTGTCTTATTAGTAATAATAGTTGTAAGTAACAATAATTATATAACTACTACATCATCATCATCAGTCTATGGTAGTCCACTGCTGGACACAGGCCTCTAATGAGCGCCATAACGCCTTGTCTTCAGTCCAGCACCTGCCTACAGTCTTTCGCAGCTCGTCATTCCACCTGGCCGGAAGACATCCTAAACTACGTTTACCGAGTCGTGGTCTCCACTAAAGAACACGTTTACACCATTAGATTGTCGGTTATTCGCAATCGCGATATGGCCGGCCCACTGCCACTTCACTTTGCTATTTTCTTTTTTTTTTGCTGGTCTATTCGCACAGCATTATCTAGCCCCATGGTAAGCAGAGCTTGTGTTATGGGTACTAGATAACTGATATACATAATACAATACATTACATAGATAGATATTTTTATTATACTTAGAAAACGACCAGAACACCCGGAACAAACTGCAGATCGTACACACAATTGTTCCGAGGCGGGAATCGAACCCGCAACCTCATGCGTCGCAGGCGGACCTTCGCCCACCGCGCCACATCGGTCGTCAGAGAGATCAGAGTTATGTCGATAACTAACTACCACGAATACATATAATTCTCGAAGTATCTTTGGATCGTAAGTAAACAAAGAATATATTAGTGTGGTAACCTACAATTAAATTCATAATGAAGGTTAAAATTCATTAGCATGTATCGAGTGTGAAGCGAATAGATTGACCTTTAAAAAAGGCCAAATAAAATTCATTTTACACCAACGGAAAATCGATGGACTTATCCGTTTTAAGGTATTGCAACAACAATCTCTTTTAAAGTCAGATCAAGGTGAGCTGCGGTCGTTTGCGTCAATTTTATATCTTTAAACTTTACTCTTTACTAATTTTTTCTTATGTCATTCAAATTGTTTTAACACTTTGAGTGCTGAAATCACACGGTATGTTTTTTCTACAAGTGACTAATATGCGTAAATCCACACTAGCGCAGCGGCTGAGAAAATACAGATCTTTGTGACTCAGCACAGCCGTAATATTTTTCGAACGAAACGCATGTGCGGCGCAACACAACCGCTGTGTAGAGCGGCAGCACGAATTTTTTAGGTAAAAAAAAGATCGCAGTCGTCGAAAAAAAATCGCAGTCAAAGTGTTAACGTTTATTAATTTGAATTATAGTGATAGTCATTCTTTAATTTTATACAAAGTTAATCCTCTATTGGCCTTAAGTTTAGTAATTAAGTATGTTAATATTAGTTTTAAAGGCTGTTGATTTTGTTTCTTAAATAAATAATTAAACCTGATATAAATATTTTACAATAAAAACTATCGCAATCTGACGAATTCATTATAAATGCTCCATTATACTGCGATCCTCTGTTTGTCTTCGTAACTACTATAGTAGTACTAATATTATAAGTCAGTCCTACTAATATTATTAACGCGAAAGTTTGTAAGTATGGATGGATGGATGTTTGTTACTCTTTCACTTAAAAACTACTGAATGGATTTTAATTAAACTTTACAATAATATAGCGTATACATCAGAATAACACAGGCTACAAACGCGGGTGAAACCGCGGGGCGCAGCTAGCCTATATACATAGTTTGACGACCTCTGTGGCGCGGCGGACGACGACGACGGTTCGAATGCGACACAGGTTTTGGGTACGATTCCCGCCTCGGGATCAAACAAATGTTTTTACGATTTGCAGATATTTTTTCCGGGTGCGGTGTTCTATGCATAATAAAAACAATACATATCTATCTATGTAATGTATTGTATTATGTGTATCCAAACGTACATAATGAATTAATGACATAAACATATTATAATGAAAAAATAAATGAATGATCAGTATATAATGCGTCAGAAAAACAAGTTTATTTCTATCAAGGTTAACAAGCTGTAGGCCCATGAGGTTGAAATAATATTAAATCATATCTATGGAATTAGGTTTATTAAATAAAATAAATAAATAATGCTGGACAATTCACACAGCATTATCTAGCCCCATGGTAAGTAGAGCTTGTGTTATGGGTACTAGATAACTGATATACATAATACAATATATTACATAGATGGATATTTTTTATTATACATAGAAAACGACCAGAACACCCGAAACAAATATCTGCAGATCGTACACACATTTGTTCCGAGGCGGGAATCGAACCCGCAACCTCATGCGTCGCAGGCGGACCTTCGCCCACCGCGCCACATCGGTCGTCAATATTATACATATCAAACTCAAAAGGCAATAGCATGTATTTCTTTAGGCTCACAAAATAAGCACTTAGACAAGTCAAATTTTATACTATTCATTATTATCAAATGACATCTTTTTTATTTTTAATATAATGAACTTAGCCGTACTTTGATTACCCAAGACGACGATATGACGAGGGATATGTAAAACAATTACATTTTGGTATCGGATTTGTTGAAATTTGCAGCAAAATGACAAATAGATCGTAGAGTACGTAAACGAACAAGAGACGAATGAAATGATGAATTAATGGTTTCAAACCCCGTTTGGTTTTGAAACCAAACGTTCCGATAGCAACAAATCGTAAGAGTTCGAAATATTTTTTGGTATTGCCAGTGTTAAAAATATTTTCACGAACATGTTTCTTTTTTAACCTCTGTTTACAAATAAACTAGGATTCTAGAACAGAATGATTATTATATTAGGTATGTATATTAACAAAACACGTCAAATCACACGGAGTTTGACAATTTTGCTCGTCATTATTCATTACCGGTCTGAACCTCTCTCGATATTTCGTTCCGAATTGAATGAAGCTTGAGGTTGGTGTCGCCAAGGGCGTTTAGATAAACCATTCTTGAACGAAATAAGTAGTCTATGGGAGCAAAGTTTTATGATACACCCGTGTGTATCAAGGACACGCAAGACTTTCAAACTCACGATACTACCGTTAGTATCACGAACACTGGACGGGTCAGATAAACATTTTATTCATAATACATCTAATTATACGTATATTATACAGAATAGATGTAAATGATGATTTTGACCTGATCTTCAAATTTTATATTACCTTCTGGGCATTCATCAAAAAGTGATAAAGCAAGCTAATCTTATGAAGATTCCAAACCAACTCACTTAACTTTCCTGAGTTACGATGCCAACGAACTTACTCGCCTTTTTAGGGCGGTTAAGTAGTCAATCACACTATGACACCGTGTGCTAACTATATTTTTATATTTTAGCATTAATTGATGCTAAAATACTACAAAAAAAAAAAAATTACAAACGTACCTCTATTTTTACGGGAACACCCAATGCAATAGAGTACATATTTAAATTTAATATTAAAATTAGAAATAATTATAATACAGAAAAACAACACAAAAATCGTAGAGTCAACATGGTTAGCACCATAAAACTACATATATCAGTTATATTGATGTCAATCGCGAGCTATGGAAAGAGCTATGCTCGGAGTTTCTCTGAAGGATAGGATTCGTAACGAATACGAGTATATCCGACAGAGAACCAAAGTTATCGACATAGCTCTGAGAATTAGCAAGCTGATGTGGCAGTGGGCCGGCCATATCTCGCGAAGACTGAGTCCTCCGACTAGGTGGGATGACGACCTGCGAAAGACTGCTGGGTGCGTCAAGCTGAAGACAGGGCGCTATGGCGCTCATTGGGGGAGGCCTATGTCCAGCAGTGGACTAATATAGGCTGATGATGATGATGTCAAACATTTACACACCCTGAAATTCCACAAAATTCTCAAACGAAACGTAAAAAAATCATAACTCTAAAACCTCGAAAAATCGAGGAACAAAAATACGGTATTTTTGAATACCCCCGGGGGTGAGGAATGATTTTTTTTACGATTCAGGTACTGTTTGTTAAATGACACATAACTAAAATGAGATTCTACTGTAGTTTTTTCGCACGATTTATATTTAAAGTGTGTGATTTTTCTCATGATAATGTTGAAACAATAACGCAGTTTAGCTCTATATGTAGTAATAAACTTCACGCATTCTCACAATCCACTAGTTATTTATTAAATATCTTCTTATAATGATATTTACTACTATCGTACACCCGAACAATAGATTAGTGTCGGTGTGTGTATGTTAGTATAGTAGGTATGGTGCTCTCTCCGTCCCTATATGGCAAAAAATCAAATGGAAAGGGAAAAAGCTAATAAAAGACTTTATAAGCCGGGGATAGGTATTTTTTAAAGCTTTCTGCTTTTTGGTTTAAATTTCTGGAATCTCGTTTGAAATAAAATACCAAATCAATTTTCAGTCAGTTCGAATTTACTCGTTACTTCGAATTACACCCCAGCGGATGTCTAACTTATGGGATGTGTTGGCGTAAGACCGGAGAGTATAGCGTGATAGAGGGTAGACATAAACCTACCATATAGTGAGAGAACGATTTGCAAGATAGATCGATAGTAGTTAGTAGAAAACCACGCTATCTCCAGGTGACAAGGTTCAAACCTAAAAAGGTTAGATCACGACCGCGCTCAAAGGTCATCGCGTCAAATATTATGTTCATGCTAATACGGTACCTAAGGTCTAAGTGCTATCATGGAAGCAAGAAGCTCGGCCACAGCATTTCTCACGACTTGCTACCAACTTATCTTTACACTCTGCAACGGTTCTATCGGTAGTTATTTTATAAGATTCGAAGAGATTTTTTAATGTAACGGATTTCGTTCCGATTTTATCCACGTGAAGGGAGAAATTGGTGGCGCTTTCATTGATGTTATCTTCTATTCATTGCGATGGGTATTAGCGAGTGGAAGTGCCAATCAGCATGTCGTATAACACATAATTCAATTATCGACATAGATAGGTGGTACTGGTACCTTACTCGCTTTTGGCCGCCCAGGTCGTTGATTTAGATTGTCAAATATTTGTCTCTGCATAACAGTATCAAATTCATCTGAAAGATTAATAACTTTCCCGTGGCTAAGGTCACGTGTTGCCTGACATATGTTAAGATAATATAGTTTCTATAAAGGAATTTTCAAAAACAGGGTCAACAAGGAACAAGAAACAAACTTTTAACAAAATCTCATTATAATATTAGTGTGTCTAGTCTAGACAAATTCATCGCACATATTTCATCAAAATTCGCTTAATTGCGAGGTTACTTGTACGATCGTTATGTTACTTGAAGACCTGGTAATCTGTCTAGACTTCATACGATCTGAATCTAAAATTAAATAGCACGAAACTGCTCAATGTTAGTAGTTTGATGAACTCACTGTGTTAACCTACAATATAAATATTAGAAGTGTTGCTAGACGAAAAAAGAGAAAATCTTTTATTTGATAAAATTCCACATTGATGTTATTAAAAAAAAACAAGCGGTATTGTCATCATCGTGATTAGGAACGTGTGAAATTACGTGGTTCTGTCTAAAACGAGACAATTTTATAATGATAGCTCCATCTAATGATCGGAGAAAGTTCCGTTTTGGGGAGCGTGGGGTACTGTGGTTAAAAAGTGGTCTCGGTCTGATAGAACCCCACTAACTTCACCCGTGGATTTCATAGAGAAGCAACTCAAGAATGTCACTAGCGGCAGGCCATTGGTTTATAGATTCCGTTTAGGAAATCGCTTTCTGTATAGATTTGAGAATTGAGATTAAGAATATCCTTTGCTATACTGAGAAGAAGTAGAAGTAGTACTTATGACCAATCAATAAGGTAATGTTGATTATATATGCTGGTATAAACTGCTAAAGAGTATTAGGTAAGAGGTATACATAGATATAGAAGTAGAGGCGGGCAGGCCAGAGAAAAAAAATATGACATGAGTTACTGCTCCTACCGTTCCTCTGGTAGGAGGTTCCCTTAGTTGACTCTTACGTGCGAGGACATCAGCGGGCTAAATTGGAGAGAGATTTTTACGCCGTGACTACAACCACGGTTAAAATAATGCTGTACATCATCTAGCCCAAAGCTAAGCTGAGCTTGTGTGTATGGGTACTAGATGACTTATATACTTAAAACAATACATTACATCGATAGATATTTTTTTACTATACATAAATAATGACCATAACACCCGGAACAAACGTCTGCAGATCGTACACAATTGTCTCGATGCGGGAATCGAACCCGCAACCTCCTGCGTCGCAGGCGGACTTTCGCCCACCGCGCCACAGAGGTCGGATGATGATAGATATGATTACTTCAACAAATAGTAATTGATTACTCGCGTGTACTGTACTTTCAACATAAGCCAACGAATGTATCACTCTCCAATTTTGACGTTGATTTATAACACCGAGATTTATAACAACGGACCCGTGAAAGCATTGGATTATGACTGTTAAACTAAACTAATGGGCTAGCAATGATCAAATTAATTTGCGTTTTATTCCCATTAGGATTACCGGAACAATTTCCGGTTCAAACATATAATTGAGTTTATAGTAAATGCAACCTTAAATCTACCCAATACACCTGAATTTCCCTAAATTGTAACAAGACAAAAGTGATTGATCAATGATTATACATGTCATGACATATAGCCAGTCTCTCAAGCTAATAACCGCAAGCCTCGGTCATATGCAAATTTCCACCTATTAGAAATCGACTGATATTTCGAAATTAATGCTAGGACTTAGTAGACCAATTAGAAATTCTGCATTGTAGATGTAACAGTTGCATAAAAAGTATACCCAAATATTTGAGTTGTATAAATACTAATATTTAACTTGTA
This sequence comes from Eupithecia abbreviata, assembly GCA_943735965.1. NCBI lineage: Eukaryota > Metazoa > Arthropoda > Insecta > Lepidoptera > Geometridae > Eupithecia > Eupithecia abbreviata. Next base: position 3,576,368 of record OX030995.1, read on the forward strand.
TTGCCGTAGGTATTCTGTTTCTTTCATTTATACATAGCTATGTAAATTCCATTCAGCAATTTGCGTTATAACTTCATACAGAGCACAATAATCAAATGTCGTCTTACGATCTCAGTTTTCACGAAATCCCTTTGTATTCAACATTTACGATTTCTTAATCACAAACTATGTATCAAGACAGAATTTTGTAAACTCAAGTTTGACGCTTCAAAACCTTGAGATAAAGTTCATATTCCGAAGACCTCAGTTTTCACGGAAGGTGCATAGGTGCAAGGCCCATAAAATTTGATACTTACTTGAGGTGGAACCTAAATCATAATTACGACCACGCGACTCTCTCGGCTACATTACACCTCGGTTTACTGCCCACAGCTGATGTAGCAGTGTTCCGCACAATGGAATAGGCAGACTGATAATTTACTTGTAACCTGAAAAGCGATTTATGGCAGGGGAACACTTGGGTTTATTACCTTTCCCTTAAGAACCTCTGAAGGGGATTGGATGCTTAGTAGCTATACTTCCGATTCAACATGGGTATTTCTTGAATACAAAGAGTTACAAGACCCAAAGCAAACATTTGTAGAAAATATTTAACGACATTGGCATCATCGAAGCACAGAAACAATTTCTGGGTTTGAAAATTTTCATTCATCATTGATTTTAAATATCTTGTTCGTTTAAGAATTGAAATTTGAAATGTTTTCGCTTATGCGTTGTTGAAGTTTGTGTTTTACGTTTTAGTGAAATGATAACCTTGTTGTTTTCTGTTATTATTCTCTGTTTTTGTTAAGTTTTCATTCGTAAATGTCTTTGAAAACATAATATATTTTGGATTCTAAATCGGGTTATAGTTTCTATTAGAACACTATTGTGTTTGGAGGCATTAAACTATTTGACCCTCAAAATATAAAAAAAACCGTGTACATAATAATATAAAGAATTTCTGTAAGTCTGTAATTCGTTTCTGAAAAAACATAAAATTATTCTATACAGCAGAACCCCAAAAAAATTCCAATTAAATGAAAGTTGCTAAATACTACGATAATAATTATCAACCTTAGCCTTTAAACAAATTATAAAGTCTACACAAAAACTTTATAGCACAAAATAGACGTAGCTTTTAAAGAATCGTTTATAGACCCCCCAATGATCTAGACGTCGCTGACAATATAATTGTAGCCACAGTCTCATCTTTGGATGGTTTCATTACAGCTTGTCAGATCTTCTCTGTGCCACCAAGCGGGAGTTGAGATGTATGATTTATCTATTTGACATGGATATGGGTAACTTGTCTATCTCCTCGTCGTTTTTTTTGTTTGATTTGGGTACTTGATTCCGATCAAGTGGACTTGTGATTCATCGGGGCGCATTCACCAGCGGAACAGTAACAGGACAGTTTTTTTTACCGGATTGTTTACTACTGGAAACAATCGTTTACTGAGAGAATTTTTGTCTCTCGAAACATTAAAACAGTGTTAAGTATTAGAGAATTTGAAGTAGGTTTTTACTTCAAAATAATAAAATTATTTATTTAAATACAAAGGCAAAGGGCACAACCTTACTTTTATTTATGGAAAAGTGTTCATTAAGGAATGCGAAATGATTAAAAATTTTAATTTAAAGAAACTGAACTGTAGAGTTTAATCGAATAGTTTTTGTATACAATGTCTATCATTTAGTAAGGTACCTTCCTTTAGTCTTTGAATAAGACTTTAATAAATCCTTAATTCTTCACTTTGCATGTTGATTGCAATCTTTATTAGCAATAGAAACTGCTAGGTATAATATATAACTGCAAAAATGTAAAATGATTTCGTTCATGTAACAGTTATAGTCATTTAAATATTCAAATGATCTCATATATTCGATTATTGACCTCCCTCAGCAAAACCGGTAAAACGCGATATTTGTATTTTTCAAGGTTGATAATGAACTCAAGAATTTTATTTACTGATTAACCTTGAAGATTACTCCGTTTGCAATCCCCTTTCTCTTGATAGCTGCTTTAAGAGTAAGTACATAATTGATAAGTGTAGAAAAACAAAATTGTATAGCTTGTGTTATGGGTACTAGATAACTGATATACATACTACAATATATTACATAGATAGATATTTTTGATTATACATAGAAAACGACCAGAACACCCGGAACAAATATCTGCAGATCGTACACACAATTGTACCGAGGCGGGAATCGAACCCGCAACCTCCTGCGTCGCAGGCGGACCTTCGCCCACCGCGCCACATCGGTCGTCAATTGTCGGCTTTAAGTGTTCCTTAAAAAAATATGAACCATTTTATTCGGCCACGTTTTCATTCGGCGTAGTAGATTTTTTCATTAAAATCCGTTGCGTAGTTTTAAAGATCTAAGCATACATAGGGACAGACGGACAGCGGGAATCGACTTTGTTTTATACTATGTAGATTAGTGATATTTACATTACATGGCACCACCCTATCAAATAATAAAGACATATTACCCAATTAGTCAATTAAGTTTATGATTTGAATCTTGAATCATATTTATTTGGTACTCTCAAAGAGAGAGGCCATAAAAAGTCTACAAAATTGCCTTGTTTTTTTTTACCATCTTTAAAGCTTCGAGTAAGTAATCGCACTTAGTCACGACACGATATCAGGTACATACCTAATAGCAATAGTACCTATTTATGTTTTTCATAATTAAAAAAGTTTTCCACCTCAATTCTCCAACGACTCAATTAACTCTTGACCCTTCCGTACGCACGTTCTGCGTTACATTGATTGTCAAATTGATATTAACAGATCACGATCACCCACTGTTGGGTTAAGCCTCCATTTTTTAAATCTATATTTCTGTTGATTTCAATGCGGATTTACTTTGCCTAAAATGAGTTAGGCCTAATAAAGCTATAAACATGTGAAAAAGAGGGACAACCTTGTTAACATTTTTATAGCTGTTTGTAGAGCCATACGTACATAATCACTATAATTCACTACTCCCCGCCATCTACTCAAAGATAATATCAATAGATTTAATAAATAAGTACACAGAACACAAGCTCTGCTTAGCTTGGGGCTAGATGATGATGTGTGAATTGTCCAGCATCCTACTAATATTATAAACGCGAAAGTTTGTGAGGATGTTTGTTGCCCTTTCACACAAAAACTACTGAATGGATTTTGATGAAACTTCACAATAATATAGCTTACATATCAGAATAACACATAGGCTACAATTTATCACCACGCGGGTAAAACCGCGGGGCGCAGCTAATAATTTTATCTTCCCTCTGCAATACTTGGAAATCATGTAATTCAAGTAAGCATAAGTAGGGTCTACAACGATGACCTCTGTTGTATGTGCGATGCTTGTATCAACTTTCTTCACATGTTTGGTGGAAACTGGTCGCTTGTGCGTGTGCCTTGTTTTGAATATAAATGAGTATTTGCTTCCAGTTTTCTATCAGCTCTAGCCTGCTACTTTGCTTACTTACATATTACTAGCTAACTAGTTTCTCGCAAGCTCTTTCGCTTGTTTCTATGGAAACGTTTAAGGTTATGTCTATCCCATGGGATTTTTTCTATGAGATAAAAAGCCTATGTTCGATTCCAGGCTTAGAGAGACCTATACAATTTCAAGCCCGATCCGTTCAGTAGTTTTAGCGTGAAGAAGTACCTAACAAACATCATCTATACTGGATGTATAGATGATGTTTGTTAGGTACTTCTTGTCGCGTTTTTAATATTAGTTGATAATAATAACGTGGCTCAATTAACGTTGTACGAAGGAATAATAAAGCTATTCATTGAAATTATGAATCTTTATATTCCGAAGATAGCACATTGGGTACAAACAAACAAATATTTTACGTTTTTATTTACAAGGGGAGCGAGGGTCTTGTTGTATGCTCCTAGTAAATCAATACGAATAGAACTCATAATTTTCCGAGATTGTTAAGAACGTATTTAAATATGTTTTTAACCGCGTACTTACCCTTCAAGTTCAATTAACCTCGTCATTGAATTTAATATTTAACCGGAAATCTTAAAGTGCGTTGGTATTTTTTAACACATAAATAGGTAATTAAATATTTTATTTAAGTCATTTTCCTGGTCTGAAGGTACAGTATATAGATAGAACATACTTTAATTGCACACTTAATAAAGAAACTATGTACAATAACATCTTAAAAACTAAGTTACAATTGGCGGTCTTATCGCTCAAGAGCAGTGGATATTTTACTATTTTATTTACTTGATTATTTTCGATTTCGATTTTTTGATAATAATATTATAAGGAGGAAAGGTTTGATTTTTTGTTTGTAATTAATAGGCTCTGAAACTACTGGACCGATTTGAAAAATTCTTTCACTGTTGGGAAGCTACACTATCCCCGGTGAACATAGGCTATATTTTATTTTCAAAAAAGTTAGGGATCCGTACTAAAACCGTGCGAAGCCGGGAAGGTCCGCTAGCATTTTATATATTTGATCGAATGGATTGTCTTTTCTAAGGGTATTCTTGTTTTAATGAGCGGAAAAAAATTGCACAAATAAGTAACAGAAAAAGTATTTATGGAGGTTACAATGGAGGTTAACTGTCGTAATTTAGCCAATTTTGCAAACCAATCGATCTTAAAATGTTTGGATGATGTAATGCTATAATTAGCATAGTTCATAATAATGATATAGTTAGCATAGTTATTTGTAGAATGTGATTCATGATGAATTTTTAGATTCACAAGAAAAAATACAACTGTACAGATTGTACGGGTTCATATATTCTTTAAGATATATTTTTTGTAAATAATCCTATATGTTAAAAACTGTCGATGTTAACTGTCATCGCTGAATCAAGAAAGCCCTTGACCTTCTAAACTTTTGCTTTTGATAACATAGTACATATTTTCAGAGACGCAACGCGATCAACATGTAGGGTAATAAAAGCACACATTACGCGATACGCAAAATACCCAGTAATAATCTTCACTAAGCCCTAGGCTGGAAGGACAGGCACCTGTTTAACCACTCTAAGCGGTACTGCCACATAGCTATAGTTTAAATTCAGTGAATAGATATAAATTTAAATAATTATGGTAGTCATCATCATCATCATCAGCCTATAGCAGTCCACAGCTGTACATGCCTCCCCCAATGAGTGCCTTAGCGCCCTGTCTTCAGCTTGCCGCATCCAGCATCTACCTACCAGTCTTTCGCAGGTCGTCATCCCAGCTGGTCGGAGGGCGTCCATTGCGTTAATTGTGGTACTAAATAAAGCTTATTTTATTTTATTATTTAAGCACTAGGCTAGGTCATCATTATTTTATCCTACGGTTATTTATAAATGCTGTAATAAGCTGTGTCATCCATTTCATTATTCATAGTAGAAATTTTATACTCTGTCAACTTAAGCTACGAGTAGTAAGATCGATTGCTGGCTGCTAAGTGATTCCAATGATGGATGACTGAGTGCAATGGGTCATTCATTATGTGTTATTATTTACGCGATAGATGCTCTAGGATATATGAGCTTTAGTATAAATGACAAATCTATAGACATTAAAAAATATAATAGATTAATTAATTAATGGGATTGAGAAAAGTATTGTCTTGATTCTTGATTGTCCGATACAATATACAACAATAAAACATTTAACTAGAAAATTAATGTCAAAGGCGAGCTTAACCCTTAGAATAGTTCGGATCTCTTCCAGCAACCTTATTATAAATAATAAATAAATAATGCTGGGCAATTCACACAGCATTATCTAGCCCCATGCTAAGCAGTGCTTGTGTTATGGGTACTAGATAACTGATATACATAATACAATATATTACATAGATATATATTTTTTATTATACTCGTACATACATAGAAAGCGACCAGAACACCCGGAACAAATATCTGCAGATTGTACTCACTGCGTCGCAGGCGGACCTTCGCCCACCGCGCCACATCGGTCGTCAAAATATTGAGAGAGAATGTTATAAAAGTGGATAAATATGCAATATTCTAAAAAGCTTTTTGTTTTATAAATAAATAATACTTGACAATTCACAGCATCATCTAGGCCCTAGCTAAGTAGAGATTGAGCAGGTGGAAATAAATTTCTTGGTATAAGATGACTGATACTTGTCTAAGTGCTTATTTTGTAAGCCTAAAGAAATAAAATATTTTGAGTTTGAGTTTAATATACTTCCATACATAAAATAGCGAAGCCGCGAGCAGAAACTAGTATTACAATAATTAGAATGGTTCATGGAAAAAATGCGTAGAATCTTAAAATATGATCTATATTTTGAGATTTTACGCTTTTTTCCTGATATATTTACTCAATGTACTCGAAGTATGAAGGTGCTATGTGTATTACAAAGTAAAGATACAGAGTTGTAGATTCAACGATGTATGCTAAAAATTGGAAATGGAGGCAAATAGAGAGTGTTTGCATTGTAGAGAGCTGATCGGTAGTACGTAACGGTGTATTTTGTATGTGTGAGGTCGAAATAGAACGAGTTTTACTTGATTTTAAAGTCTATTTTACGTAGACAATGTTTATTAATACAAAAAGTTCCCATATATTCAGGTCATTGGCATATGACTAGTGCAGAAAATCAATTACATCTTAAAAGGAAGAGATGAGGTTGAAGACGGACAATCGTTTAATTTGGGCAAAACCGTCCGACAGAAAACCAAACCACGGCAAAGGCAGTGAGTGGGCTGGACATATATCACGAAGATGGAAACGAGTAGATAAATTTATTTATTGTAACATATTTGTTACATTTTACTGTTGATAGCGTCTTAAATCCTAACATAGGTTTATTTAGCCACTAGAGTTCTCTTAACAATATTGAAATAAAATTTATGCTAGCATCGACAATTAGTGCGATGCTTAGCATAAATGTTAAAAAATTACAGTGACATCGTTGTCCGGAACTTTGATGATGATGAATTTAGGCTGAAACTATTTTCGCATACAAGTAGTTTCAGGCCTGGAATATAAACACTACAGCTACTTTTTATCCCATCATCAGTTCCCATGGGATAGAAATAATCTAAATCATTTCCATAGAAACAACGCGTGCGTCGTGTGCAGAAATAATTGGGTATAATTTTAGATATTACAAAAACGAAAGGATACTTGTAGTGTTTATTTAAACACGATTGATACGATAAATTTAAATTATAACTAAAAATAAATTAAAAGTTATATAACAGTGTTTTTGAAGTATGTACCAAGTAGGTAAAAATAATAATAACAATGCACGCTAAACACGCAACCATCCTTCAGTTGGGCAATAAAATACAATGTAGGTAGACTCTCGTTTCACTTATCTCTTAACATAGTATATGCCGAGCCAAGAATGCAGGAAAACAAAGATTTAATCAAAATTTAACAGTAAAAGACTGTGCCTACTGGAATATAGAAGCTGGTTTTCTCTTCATTTGCATGTTTCAAATCCAATAAATATCCGATTTGCATTTGAAATGCACAATAACAAGACCGCACGCTGAGATCAAATAGGTTACGTATCTACGAGTATTATTATATCTCTCACCATGATCTCGGGCCATAAAGTGACCCGGTCCTATGGAAGGCTTGCGTGGGGCCGAAGCCAACAGCACAGAGGCCCTTTGAGAAGTTAATCTAAAGGCGATGGCTACACACAGCGGGTATCATCCTTGGGTGCACAATATGATACACCCAAAGATGGTATCCGCCAGGTGTAGAGACTATTGCAAAGAAAAATTAAATAAATAAAACCAGGCTATTGTGATGGATGGATGGACTGGGTATTATTATGTCTCTCATTTACCATGATCTCGGGCCATAAAGTGACCCGGTCCTTTGGAAGGCTTGTGTGGGGCCGAAGCCAACAGCACAGAGGCCCTTTGAGAAGTTAATCTAAAGGCGATGGCTACACATAGCGGGTATCATCCTCGGGTGCACAATATGATACACCCAAAGATGGTATCCGCCAGGTGTAGAGACTATTGCAAAGAAAAATGAAAGAAATAAAACCAGGCTATTGTGATGGATGGATGGACTGGGTAATCGGGCTATAGGGGAGATTGCGGACGTCTGCCATAAACAAGTCAATCATAATGTTAAGAAGAGCGGCAGACGGTGGCTTGCCGAATGCTGGATGGGTTCCTTAAAAAGCCGGAGTAAATTACCGGAGAGGAACAACATCGGCGCAAACGACTGAGGGTGTCGAGAGGTGCGGCCCCGATTTCACCATCACGAAGTCTGCTCGTGAGCGGGTTTCCTCGCTATTACGCCATTAGACACTTCCACCCCCGAGTCTACATCCTAAGATGCATCTCTCGCGACTCCACTCAGACCGGCCAATGAAGGCAAGCAAGAGGTGGGGATCTGGTTCTCTTGGGATGCCACTCCGCAAGCGGAGACGAGAACCAGGAACTTCCCCGGGAGCACTCGGTACCCGTGGTGTCGCTACTCACCAACAGCTCGCCACAAGCTGCCCTGCGGGTAGTATTATTATTATTATTATCCTACTGCTGAGCAAAGGCCTCCCTTTTCTCCTTCCACTCTTGCGATCCAACGCTGCAACAGGCCATGATAGAAGATGTGCCTCGAGCTCGTCACGCCACCTCATCCTGGTCCTTCCGCGTCGCCTCTAAGCGTTGGGTGAGCTCCACTCTGTGGTGCTCTTTGCCCACAAGTCGCTGGACATACGGCAGACGTGTCCGGCCCAGTTCCACTTCAGGCTTCCGGCTGTCTCGCTACGAGTATGTGCTTATTATATTTATTTTGTTCCTCCGAGACAACCAAACTAGATAACTGGTATAATGTTACCTGTATAATGGTGTATGTATAATCTACGTGGAAATAATATAAGTACTATTAAACGGGTATCAATCGCATTTATTTACATATTTTTTCCGACGTTTCAACAGGTTTACACACTGTCGTGGTCATGGGAACAATCATCCTATGACCACGACTGATATTTACGATCATTAATATTATAAATCTGAAAGTTTGGATGGATGGTTGTTTGTTACTTCTTCACGTTAAAACTATTAAACGAATCTAGCTGAATCGGGAAATTTTGCATACTTTATGTTAGTATGCAAAATTTCCCGATTAAGTACCATATATGCAGACATAAATCTGCCTGCATATAGGGTACTTTTTATCGCAATAAAGCAGTTCCGTAGAAATTTTAAAGTTTCCACATAAACAACGCATGCAAAGCCACGGGCAGAAACTAGTCTATATAGATAAATAAAGTAGAGACAATTTATGGCTTAAAATATTTATAATAGTTTACTGCTTAGATGATCGGAAATAACGGAGCTTATCCGAAATGTTTGTAAGGTGTAGTTCCCGTCTTATAACGGGCGTATTTTCTTGAAGGAAGGCAAATTGAATATTTATTCCGATTACTATCTATATCTATCTTATAATATAAAAATGAATCGCTGAATGTGTTGCTAAACTCAGATGTCGAGAACAGCTGAACCGATTTCGCTAATTCTTTTTTTAGAATATTCCTTGAAGTACGAGGATGGTTCTTACGGAGAGAAAAAAGAGAAAAGATTTAAAAATTGCTTAAAAACAAATGAGCACCCGGTCGAAGCCGGGACTGGCCGCTAGTTATAATAGAAAAGTCATTTATAACACGTAATGATTTGAGTTATGAGCCATCTAATATTTCGACACAGTTTCATGCGCCATGATCACGGAATAACTGAAGTCAAACCAATATTTGCCAATAGAAATCTAACTCTAATTGAATTAGGTTTTATTGGCAAATATTGTTTATGATTGGTTGGCCTTGAAACCCCTTTTAATGGCCTTCTAGATAATCAATTATTGGATGGATGGTTTTAGATTATTTCCACGGCTGCGTAGGTCTACAACGTCCCACCGCGTTCGGTATAAAGCTGACGTCATTTATAGGACACCGGTTTAAAGCAACTTTCTGTACCTTGTACCTAAGTTTCTATACGAGTTCCTGGATAAACTAGAAATGTGCGATAATTCCACGGTATACTGCTACTGCTTTATGGTTGCCAATTAAAAGTTTCTCGAAGTAAATAAAACAATTTACTTCAATCATCTCACATAAAATTAAAACGAAAGAGCAAAATTAACTGAAAGTGGCTTTAAATTCTCCAAACACGATGACTTTGATGACCTCAGCGGCGGAGCGGGCGAAGGTCCGCCTGACGCGCAGAAGGTAGCGAGTTCCATTCCCGCCTCGGGACAAATGTTTGTACGACCTGCAGATATTTGTTCTGGGTGTTGTATAATATAACCTTTCTATGCAGTATAAGGTATTATGTACCTCTCAGGTATCAGTTATACATATTTGTGCCTCTATCAGTACCTCAAGTAACCCTTATCACAAGCTCTGCTTAGCTTAGGGCTAGATGATGCATTGTGGATTCGTGTGGATTGTCCAATTTACCTCAATATTTAAAATGAAGTTCTCTTACGACATCCACACGGCCTGAATTTCAGGGTCGATTCGATTTCGCTGCGAACTGGCGCGGCGGCCTGGCCGTGGCGCCAGATTATCCATTTCACTCCTATTAAATTAAAACCGATAACCGCTGGGATAAACCTGTTCTTTAATGGAGACCGCGACTCGGTAAACGTAGTGTAGGATACCTTCCGGATCGCCCTATCTTGAACTTGCTAGGCGGCAAGTTGAAGATAGGGCGCTATGGCGCTCATTAGGAAAGGCATACGAGTATGTCCAGGACTATTATAAGTTGTTGATGATGATGATGATGATGAAATTAAAACATGTCTTGCTTGTTTTATCCGTAAGATCTCGCGTAACAATATATTTTTGTCCATTCCGGCTTAACACCGTTTTTTTACTAATCTGATGAAAGTTTGTAAGAGCGCGTTATCTGTCTGCCTCGTCATCAACATTAAAGTTGAACAAGAGAATTTAAACAACAAAAAAAAAGTCGTACTTTAAGCTATTTATAATATTAGGAGGGCTGCACCGATTACACACTCTCTCTCTCTCTCTCTTCAAGGAACTCTCTAGAGTTGTCTGAGTTCTGCCAGTGTCAAGTAATGGAAAATAATAATTAATTATCTGAGGTATCAAACGAATAGAACAGACTATTAAGTTTTATTGCGGAAATGGAGATTGATTGATATTTGTTCCGGGTTTTTTGGGTATTTTCTACGTAGAATAATAATATATATCTATCCATGTATTGTATTATGTATATCAGTCCTACGAATAAATAATAAGTCTCAGTCATCTAGTACCCATAACACAAGCTCTGCTTAGCTTAGGGCTAGATGATGCGTGGATTGTCCAACATTATTTATTTATTATTATTATTTGTAAAAAAAAATACAAAATGTACAGTTTCAAATAAAATATAGTAAGATAAACGCACTAGCCGTCCACCTCTTCAGCACATACATACGTTCACTGCTGGTCAAACTGCTGGTGGGAAATGAATGCTCTTACTTTAACACCTCTGCTGCGATCTTTTACGTTTGGGTAAAAGATCGCAGCAGAGGTGTTAAAGTAGAACGAAAGAAGCTGCTGTCTTTTTTTGCTAGGTTCTACTCTTACGACATCCTTGGGCTAAGTTTGAGGGTCGATTATTATGCCGTGAACACCCAGCCATAAATCAATAATAAATCATTTATTTTTTGCAGGAATGTCGGTACAATAGATCTTAATAATAAGGTTCCTATACATTTTGCCTCGTCAGGGCGTGCAAAATTGTTACAAATTTATTAGCTACAATATTCTTAGGCTTTATAAATCATGTCAAAAAAATTATATAATCATAAAAGGTAGATAACTAAAATGTCAGAAAGAAAATTTTACAATTTTATCAAAAAGTCCTATAATTTAAATATTCTTTCATGTCATAGAAACATCTATCAATTAACCACTTTCTAAGCTTAATTTTAAATAAATTATATAAATATTTCGAGCTCATAACCTATAAATATTTCGAGTTTCACTGATATTTTGCATACAGGTAGTTCCAGGCCCGGAATAAAATATAGAACTTCTCTTTTATCCCATAAATCAGTTCCCATGGTATAGAAATAACCTTGAAACGTTTCCATAGAAACAACGCGGGCGAAGCCGCAGGCAGGAACTAAAATAAAATACGTATACGTAATTTTATCACACATTTCCTATTCTCAAAGCCTATGCGTGGCTAGAGCCAAACAACCATGCCGGCAATGTTTACGGAAGCGACTGTATTCATAATAACACTCCCCACTCTAGGCGGAGAATGTACAGGCTGATGGGTAACCGCAGAGACGAAGATATAACCCGACCGGATAGAGTTGTACATTCAACTTGACTTTTAGTTTCGATTGTTTTGATAAATTTTTTTCTTGAGTTTTAGCAAAAAAAAAAATATTGAGGTGTTGGTTAGGAAATACTGCGGTAAGTTAGTAAAGTTTTTATCGTCATTAATTTATTCATATGAATTTATGTTAAACACAAAATACTCGTAGATGAAAGAATACAGCCTTAATAAATAAATCTATATAACTATAACACAAAATTATATCAAAATAATATCTAAATGATTAGGTTACTTATACTATTCAACACACACAAATACACAATACACTCGGCATACCACATGTAACACATGTCTTATAAGCATCCTAAAAGCACAATCGACATAGAACATCCGTTGTACAGATGCACCACAGCGGCTGTGGACTTCTCAGTGCCGGACTGGGTTCACTACCTCGCGGCTGCGCTGTTCCTGCTCTGGGTTGTACTCGGCAGGCGGTGGAGCAACGTACACACATCAACATGAGCGTAATGTATGTTCTTTTATTTATTTCAATAAAGAAAACCATATAAATATTATTTTTAATGTAATATGTATTTTAGGAATTAAAATGAAATGGTTACAGATGATACTCGATTTACAAAGTATGGGACTACCAAAGTTAGTACTTCGGTAAATTATAAGTTGGCATTAAAATTAAATCTGAAATAGATTGTTTTGTTTCTTATAGAACTTTCAAAACGCAAAGACAAGGTCACGAACGCAATTGAATTAAAAAGTAACAGTAAAAATGTTGTAAATACAAATGATCTCCTCAATTTAGTCGTGTTATACCACCAACGCGCGGTTTCAACATCACGCTGTATCTCCAACTGTGAATGAGTGTCACTACTAGGCTACTCGGTACTCTTCTCGTTAGCTAGATAGACGGCCAGTCGCTCGTTGAGAGTCGACTGTGCTGGACGTATGATCAACATCGTGAAATAGAAGTAAAATGTCCTACACCGCTGCATCGTGGACCAAAACGATAAATTCCAGATCTTTTTATGTTAGTTCCTGAGTCTGTCTTTTAATCTAGAATGTCAACTGGCAGAACAGCTATGTTGCAAAACGGCTTTTACACTAATAAAACCTTTAGAATACCTATTCGTAAGTAAAATTCTTAATTTTTCAGTTAACCATGTTTTGTCACTACTTCTTAACTAGGTGGCAAAGGTCGAACGTACCTAAGTGGAAAATACTAAATGATGTGAAAACTGAAAGCAAACAGCCATAGCCTTATCAATTACCGGCAGAAGCCCCATAAATCGTATGAAACAGCTTTCCACTTAGTAAGCCAAGCCTTTAAAATAGACAGGGTATTTATCAGCATCAACAATCGGCTGTGGCCTGACTGAGGGACATCTGATAACTGCACGATGTCTGAAATGTGGCCTGAGAAGTAACTGACGTTGCTTTGCTTTCTATGATGCGGGATCTATAGGCACGATGCAATGACTGATAGTGATATTCAGCGCAATGATGTTCTAATGTAGGTACGATTAGGGACCGTAAAAACTGGAATCGGCAAGTTTCTGATTCGTTTTGTGCAAACGCTATCTTATGCAAGTTACAAAAGAGTTGGTTTTACAAGAAAACAAATCGGAAACTTCGGTTTTCGTTTTACGAGTAGGTCTCTGATGCATAATCTCTTAGTTATGATTACACACATTGATGTATTCTTTTTTTTTTGCGCGGAACACTATTTCTGTTTCTATATTATAATCTAATTGTAGCCTTAGTTAACCTCCATAACATCAGCCGTTTCGCACAACAGACATGCAGACTAATTTTTATTCTGGTGTTTTGTTATTAGTACCGTGAGTTTAGTGAAAGCCTCTTGTTTTGATCAAGCCGACACTTACTTTTTACTTATTGGTATACTAGGATAGAGAAGAATATAGAATGGAATTGTATTTTGTTTATCTCGATCCCTGATTTTATTGAAGAACTCAAAGTTAGTAAGGCTGGTTGACTTCGCAATAGTCATATGGAAAGCTAATGGTTTCGCAATGATTCGCAATTAAGAAGTGTAAGTCTACGGTCCTTACTTACATAATGTCACATTTTAAAAAATTTGGGAAAATCATGACGTGTCTGTCTATTATAAGGTAAATAAATATGCGCTTACGCGCAGCATTCGTCCCAACGATACCCATATCCACAGTTGAAAATATCTTCTAGGGTAGATTACATATTTCGTATCTTCTGGGCCTCTTTCACCCTTCAATCAAGGTGATGACGACACAAACATCTTTACACTGGGAGGGAAGCTGAGCACATGCAAATTACGTGAAAGCCCATAAGTCGGCCTAACCTCGTTGACAACTTAGAGTCTAGCCAGTCAGCTAGACTCTCAAATGGAAAGCGGATAATGGCCCTGTGATAGGGCTTTACGCAAATTGTCTGGTCTAACTTGATTTGGAAACCGATAGTGACTTATCTTGATAACGACGTAGGTGCTCATTACATTTTCTTCCTGTCTAGGCTTCCTACTCTGCTTATGCAATACCTTTTTTTGTATAAAAACTTGTGTACTGTCTTTACTCACTGGTAAAAGTTTTCTTTAAATTTCAGTATTCCAAAGGTTCTCTGCATGAAATGAAAAATAGTTGCGCACGAGCAAGACTTTTAGACTGCCATCTATGCGTCTGACAGTGCATTAAATAACAAGGTACCTCAGTACACAAAATAAGCCTTTCACTGCGTGCGCCTCTACTACTATAAAGTTAATGCAAAACTCGAGAGATGGCGCCACTCAGCCACGCCATCAAACAATATCCGAAAAGTTTATAGTGTGACTCGCGCGGGTAAACTAGTATAAATCAATAATATAAACTGCTATGTGAAAATTTCATTCATTTTATTGAATATTTGTTTATATTGTAGGTGAAAAAATCATAAGCTGTTGGGTATATTAGATAACGCATAAAAATTACCTCAACAGCAGATATTACCGCACCCCATTGCCCAGGGTTATGTTTTCTATCCCGGAACACATAACTTGCAACCAGTAGTTAGTTGCACCACCGTTTAATGTCGCACCAACCTCACATAATGTAACCGGCTTAACTCGATTGATTAAAGCTTTGTTAATAACGGAAGTGGCTTTTAATCTCTGATTACGATTAGGCTACTTATGAAAAACATTTCTATGATCTTGCTGGACAACTTATACTTCCTATGTTATCAAAACAGAATAACGGCTTAATTGACATGAAGTGACATGACATGTGGCCTAGTAATTATGTAATAATAATAAGTAAGTATGTAGTAATATAATAATAATTGTTCGAAAGTAAATAGTAAATTAAATAAATAAATACATAGAGAGCCTTGAAAATGTACATGTGAGTGAGATTTTCAGGCTTTAAGACTATAAACAAGTGCACATTTTGTGAGAAACGCATACCGATGATTTAAGAAATCAAAGAAACACATCATTTAAAACAACCGCCATATTTTTTTTCTCTGTATGTAAAATATTATCTTAAGTTAAAGTTAGTGTAAGAGTTAAAATGTAAGAACCACACTGGTTCTTCCCATCCTCAAAAAGATGTAGTTTAGCTTTCAAAGGTAGTTTCTTCAAAACTTTTGTATGTAGAGGCATAGAATGTTGTTTGAACAAAAGACACATTTCTATGAGTTTTCTGACCCCTTATTCATATGACTTTGTATGTTAATTTTAATATGTGTTAAGCTAACGCAGTTACATACATAGTATGCACAGTCAATCAATCAATATGCATGGTGTATGCACAGTGCGTATGAATTTAATAAAGTATGCATTCAATTATTTTAATATTAACCTTTGAATAAATGAATACGTTGTCTCGTGTCTTTAACATTTCCGGAAAACGTATTTGTGGGAATAATAAGGCTCATTTAAAAAGTAAAATTTTAACTAAAGTGTTTGGTTGTTCTGCACCTATGCATAAATAATTTTCTATATGAAGTGATGCCTTTTTTTTCTACATTGATATCTGCGCTGACATTTCGCTTTTGATTGTTATTAGATTCAAGATTTTAAAAAATCTGAGAATACCTTCGTTTGACTGCAATCTGACCTGATGTTAAATGTAGCCAACCATGTACCACGAAGGTCAAGAAGACATATTTACTTATGTCTTGTACTCGTAGAGACCCGGGTAGTATTTATATAATTTATTAGTGATCCTTTTAAAGCTCCAAGAGTGATTTATATGCGTAAATATGCGTTGTTTCGACTCTGCCTAATTTTTTGTAACCCATCAAAATACCTCAATCTAAATCAATGGTCGTTATTTTCCGGAAACCAACTAGAGCATCAAATATCAATGCTTACGTCAACTTTCTCTGAATACCCGCATTCGTTACAATGATTACTATTATCTGCAGACATGTCCTAGTTTTGAAGTAATGCATGCGTGACTATAGCGGAATCCTGGAGCGAAAGGTATGCTTTGCACTTAAACTGCTATTGGGATATTGCACACATAACATATAATGCACCTTATATGTGGAATGATTCTCTGCGGTATTAATTGTTGAGGTTAGGTTGATTGAGGCATTTAGAACGGGGCATTTTGAACAAAACCCCATACACAATTTATAATTAATGTGCATTTTTATATTTATTAATCTATATTATTAATGGGCATGTCACACAGTGTCTATGTTACTCACACAAACGAAAACAGCGCTGGTATACTTCTAAACGCTGCGACTCTTTAAAACATTCGATTTTGGTGCTTTTCGTATTAATCTGGTAAAATAAAAATAATGCATCGCTTAGCAGTGATCACTTATGTTTACAATATATCGTGCTCCCTCAAAATTAAGTCAACTATCTATAAAATAAAATGACCAAGTCTGTCTCTTATGTGACCGATTCGTTTTCTCTGTCTCGTGTGACTGTTGACCGCAACATTCATGAGTTCTCCTCCATGTCGAAACAATACTATAATGCGCGTATCGATTAGTAACTACAAGTTTACGATCAATAAAATCAATGAGAATGGCAGAATTGGAGGTTATTGCCATGATATGGGTAATAAAATTAATAAATATTTCGCAATAAATAGCTCTTTACACGATAAAGTTAGGCCTTTTAAGTTTTGACGCAAAAGTGCTGTGTCATTTCAAAATAAGTTATAATGGCAAAGATGTACAAAATGGACGCTTTGTATATTTACATGGCACTTTTTAATAGGAAACGGTTAAACCTGTAAGCTGTGTTCAATATAAAACAACGACTAAACAAACGAAACCTAACCAACAACAGAACTAAAGAAAGCCACATTCTATGCTAAAGCCAGCTATTCACTCTAAGAAGAGGACCTACTTAAACAAATCGAAAGGCGTAATATTTATGGGTAACCTGTTCAGTATGCAGTGCGTGCGCAAGTGCGTGATACATTTTATGAATGAATATTGAAGGAAATTCCAGCACATGACTGGTGAATTTATATTTAGAAATTTTTGCGTGCGGATACAATGCGTCGGGAAGCCTGATCTATGCTGCGATGATACAAGTATCATCAGCGCTTTTTTCACTTGTGTCAGGGTGCCACAGCTGGCACTAATCCAAACACCAATCACTGAACATGACATGATTTCAATAACCTATATTGTCCAATGACAATCATGTCATGAGGAAAGCCCAGCGGTCATATGGGTAGACCTAACTTGGGTGAGATAGGCTCAGAACTGTGTGGAGTGACACAAGAGTTAGGAGGCCTATCAATACCCAACTATGGGTAAAGTTGGGTTATTGAATATAATGGTAGGTACATTTGATGATGCATCGATAGCTCTTATAGGCACTTTAAACCATGCTAGGATTAATTCATCATTAGGTGTATCTAAGTAACATTTGATTCCTCCGTCTTGAAAATGATGCTATCTTGCGATGTCGCAATATCACAAGACTATCAACAACTCAGAAACTTGGGCTTCAATTCGTGTGAGAACACGTTAGGTGCAATCAGGAACTCATTCTAGTGCTTTTATAGTCGCATTGCGATTCTCACAGCACTCAAATCTCTATTGGATGATAAGTGGCTCTCAACAATCCTGTGACATTGGCGTTACGACTATGTTCAATGTTAGGTTTGCATTCTAGACCTGCGCAAGTTTATAGTTGTCATGGCAAACAAAAGAAAATTATTTTAGTTTTAAGGATTTAAATAATACATATGTCCCAAAAAATTAAGACCTAGACAGTAATTTAAGCCGCAGCCTTCCATATACAATTATTGAACGAATTTTCCCTAAGCGTGAGTAACACGCTTTCAACTAAAGTTAGTTTTATGTGTTCTACAATGCTCAATACCAAGTCTAACTACACGATGGCCATTTAATTGTTATTCAACTGCTAAGCCCCTTTTTCACTCTTTGATGAGCTAAACCAATCCAATAGCTCACCTAAATCTCAAGATATTCGTATGTGATTGATATACTATTACTGCATACAACTCTGAATTGACTATGCACAAAATATCTCAGCAGATTCGCTCTTATCCCGTCCATGTGAATGCTGTAACCTTTTCGTATCTACAAATTAGTTTTTGTTATCGATTCACCGTCACTTTCGTTGGAAACCATGAGAACCAGTGACAAAGTGATATTAATTGTTCGCAAAAACTCAGATCAACAGCTACTTGTAAGTATACAGCATCTAAGAGTGGCGATAAGCTAGGCGTCCGTGCATTCTGAAAAGGCTAATATGAACCAGACGATAACATTATGGAGAAATGATGTCTCGCTAAATGTACGATGAGAATCTGGCGTCTTTAATGAAGGCATGATGTCTTTGAAAGTGTTTTCAATTTACTTAATATACTGATGTGGGTATCCGGCTAAAAGTAATATAGGTTAATCAACTAGACTTTATTTTAATTTCTCCAAGCTGTTGGGGTTCTAGCAAACTATCCGTTG
This sequence comes from Eupithecia abbreviata, assembly GCA_943735965.1. Lineage (NCBI taxonomy): Eukaryota > Metazoa > Arthropoda > Insecta > Lepidoptera > Geometridae > Eupithecia > Eupithecia abbreviata. The sequence continues at coordinate 3,595,591 of OX030995.1, forward strand.
GTCAGAAAATGTCGTCGATGTGCCAATGAGGTTTTTACAATATAATAATGATAATGAGCTAGTGTGTAGTTTAGCAGATAACAGGAAGATAACAGAGAAAGGTAGTAGAATTAATGTCAAAGAGACCTCAGTGTTGCATCGCCCATACATGTCGAAAAAATATGTAATCAAATCAAAAAATTATACCTTCATGACTTTTCTCAAGTAAACGAACTTGTCATATAGCAACGAGTAACCGAAGGAACTAATAATTTACAAGCAATTTCATTCCTATTTACAGACATTAGTGAAATTGGCACTTACCTGAGTAATATAACGGCGGCAGCACTGCCACCTTGTAATAAGACAAGCATCTAACACGTGCTCTACAACCTATTACCACTTCTGTAATTATTCTCACATCGCCTGTTATTGAATGCCCGGGGCTATGTATTTAGAAAGTTGACTTATTGTATGGCAGTATCATTAATTTTCCTTCAATGGTAAGGTGCTATTATACCTATGCCTAGAACGGCGATGACGAAACTGATGAGATTGGTGAAAGAAAACGTTTGTTATATAACTTTCATAAGCAATATTGTGGATGTTTTAAAAATCAGTGTTACTACTACCGATTTCAAATATTTTTATCCCTGTATTTTTCATAAGGAAGTTACATTACAGGGCAGCGAATGCGGTAATCATCATACTCTGTATATTTCTTACCTTTGTTTGAACTCATTGTTTGTACTACTCAAGTTTACTTCATATGTTTATCCGGGTAACCTGGAATGGAACCTTAACCACCTTCTATCCACATACATTGTACTGACTGATCAAATATTTATTTTTCTTCGTTATTCCTAAAATGCGATGGGCAAGTTATAAGACCACAGCGGTTTACAATACGGTCTTCAATATAACACAATTTGTATAAATGTGTTAGAAGTTTTGGTGTACTTTATTTTTACTGAAGCTTATTGATTATTTGTATGATTTTCATATCACTCCGTTTTTCCTATTATGTACTTCAACATTGTTAAATTTTAACATATCTGTACCTTAATTGTTTTAAATATCTGTTAAATACCTCTGATGTTGTGTCTTTTAAAGTAAAACAAGTTATGTTCTCGTCTCAAAAAACACGTGTTTGTTTGAGACTTTGCTTTGGAATTTCTTCAACTTATACCCCGATCGCGTCTATTGATTGTAGGTGCTCTTTTGGATAACACAGGAAATGAACTTAAGCTTGTTTATACAGATTGCTCTACCGGTTGCTGTTGTGTCATTGCTTGCAACATTATGTCACTATTATTTAGTTTCATTGCGTCTATTATTATGTTACTTCTATTACTTCTTGAATAAAACTCTCCATCTTCTCTAATAACACTTCTATTTTCGAAGGAATAGGAACTGTTCTTGACAGAAATTTAAAAAAATATTCCGAAACTTCATTTATATTTCCTCTTTAATTTTATCAGCAACATCACTTGTTTGGTTTTCGTAGCTCATCCATACTCTTATATTTTACTTACCAAGTTTTCTAGGATTTAAGCTAGTAACTATGTAATCCCTCTAAATAGTACGTCAACATAATAATGTTGTATTGCGATGATGACAAAACAGGAAAGTCATCCAATTTGTCCTGCCAATTCCCCAAACTCCCGTATGATTTGATTTCATCCAATTAACTGACCGACGAGACGACCCGTTCATCTCTATTATCTTCATTGCTCATACCTACTTTAAGGCCTGCTCATGTTGGAACTTGAGACGTTAAGTTGAATATAAATCCTCGGATTACAAGACCGTTGGTATAAGACAGAACTTTTTCCTAAGAAACTATTCTATAGCTGTAGCAAAACAATCTTATAGGTCTTATAGGATTATTTGCTACAGTCTGCAGTTAGCTCACTTGTTTCAATTCTAGACACTAGTTCTACTTTGTTTCTATTATTTGATTGTAACTTTCTTTATTAATAAAGACTTTATAATCAATATTATCTAAACATGTCGACTATTATCATAACTTTCATCTGAATTTTTACAACTACTATATTTATTTTTATAGTGGACTTTGATATGATTTCCAAATGGTAAGAGGTTATGTAAGCTCTAATTTATTAAATCTAGTTTTGTTGTTTTTCTTATTTGCATTGAAAATTATTGCAACAGAAGATGGTTATGGATCCTGTAGACTAAACTTGAAGGCTATGGTGCCGTATAGTGATCTGTCGGTCTACTCATCTGTATTCCTGAGTCACTCATATTATTTTCACCGCTTACTGCTGCCCGCTGCTTGTATATTGCAAAAAAAACGGGATTCTTAAAATGAACCGATGACTCCGAAAAATTGTATGAATGATACACTCACATCATCATCAATCTAACAAAACATCTGAAAAGAGCTAGTGTGGATATACCTCAGTTTTCATCTGATTACGCCTGCAATGTACCTACTAACGCCAATTATAACAGTTCCATGTCAGTTCCACTTGTTTGGTAACTGGTCGTTTTTGACATGTACATTTGTTTGTTGCGTTATGAAAGTGATGTTTGTTTGATTGGGAAATCATAGCTACAGTAAGAAGGCAAGACATCTTTTTTTTTAGCTTTGGGCCTTTTATATATTTTATCTTAGTCAAAACATATCCGTTCTATCCATTAAAAATAGTAAATGAAAACATTTCTTGTTAAAGCTCAGGGTATCGTCTTTTTGTGTCGGTGTCCTGAATTTTACGATGCGATAAACACATTAACCGTCTGTAACAGGATAACCGTGTTTCGTCTCTAATTAGGTCTTAGATACATTTCTCGGACACATTAACAATGTTTTTGCAACCTGATTTTCGTTGTATGTAACCGGCTATTGGGCTTGCTTAAAAACGATGTAATCAACCTCGATTCTTGTTTCGTTGATTTATGTAATAGCTTATTTCTTGGCGAAAATGTTTTATAGATACCGTTTAGCCCGGTTTTTTGTGTTTTTTACGTCGTTTTTAACGTCTGCTGTTTTTTGCGTAGTTGCGTGCGTTCCTTTAACGCTCAATAATATCCCAAGTTAGAAATATCAGTTTTGGATCTATACTCTCAAATTAATCAAATTATTGATTACGTTTCAATAAATTATGTCAGAGCTGATCCGATGCTCCCGCTATCGAGCATCAATCATGCACGATTTGTCACGTCTGCAGGCAGCCCAGAGTGACATTGACTTTCTTATTGTCGCCGGTTGATAGCGCGCCGGCGCACGCACGCACATGCTCGCCGCTCACCGAGACGCGCGCGCGCATTGCATCGCTCCGCGACACACCGTGCCGCGGGCCCGCGACATGCCCGCAGTGAAAGTTTTCAACATATTCGGCGGGCAGAAGCCGACCGAGAAACACCCTTCTACTCCCATGCAAAAATTCTACAGGACGTTCTCGCTAGGCAGTGAATCCTCCCCCGAACCTAAAGGCAAGAAAGTTACTGCTATCGCGGCTTCCCTTGAAAAACTTAGCGAGCCCGCGAAAAAAGTTTCGAGTGATAACGTGCTTAAACCAAAAATAAACAATTGTGTTGTGAGTCAAGTGGACAGTTCTATAGCGCATCACGTGTATGAAAATGTAAACATTGTAATTGACACTCCACACGCGGCAGGACAAGGGAACCTACTCGACGAGACCAAAGGATACTCCTCTATTTACGAGCCAATCACGTTTGTTGGTAATTTAAGCGGCTCGAAAAAAAATCGAGAAATCTGTTCTGATTCTAAGTTAAGCAAAGCTCTGAAATCTTTTGATAAAATACTATACGAGTTTTCTTATACTTCCCTGGATGGGTCAAGCACTTTCATTCCGCCTAAATTACAGAAATCAAAGACTTGTAGTATTATTGAATCTCATTGCATTTTAAAGAAAGCTCTATCAGATCAGAACAGCGGCAGAAAAGAGCTGAACAAAGTTACACGAAACAATTCGATCGAAAAAACTACAAGTTTGTGGAATCTCGATGACATGAAGGGCAAAGAACTCTCTGCACCGCTTGTACCTTTGAAAGCATCAACCCCTGTTGAAAACATGAATCCTGATAAGTATGCTACTTATAAAATATCATCAAAAAACCCGTCTCGGTCTAATTGTATTAAGATAGAAGACCTTAAAAAACTTGATGTGAAAACAAGAATATTAAAGAAAACTTTATCTAATCCACCGTCGACACCCGTTCCGGTTGTGACCAAAACTAAGCCGATCATTAAAAAAGTCGAGAAAAGAGTAAGTGACCCAAAGAAAACAAAACCGAAATCATGTTCAGATAATGGGTCGTTAAACAAAACGTGTGTAGAAAGTAAAGACGCCCCAAAATCGCAAATGCAGAAAGCAAAAAGTGTTTGGGAAATAGGAAACGAATCCGTGTTTGTTTCTAATTTGGAAAGGACGAGATCCACAACTTCTATCTCGGGCTCTCCAAGCAAGATCCCGGTGATCAGAGGTCAAATGACAAACAACAAATTCAGCAGTACTAGAGCACTTTTTTCTCCCACTCCGGTTGATCTAAACAACGTAGAACAGGCTCGCGAGTGTGCTCAGAAGAAAAAGCCAACTGTGTCAAGAAAAAGCATCGACAAACCCGAAGCTTTCCGACAAATAAGACAAAAATCACAACTCAGTCTTAAATCCGATGTGAAGCGTGTAACCGAAAGAACCAAAAAAGAAACTCTAGACGGCAAAAAAACAAACTCGTCATCGAATGGTACAATGAAAGATTACACGGATGAAATAAATGCCATGCGAGTGAAGCTCCAGCAGAAAAAAATAAAAAATAAACGAGATCTAGTCGTGTCGGCGTCGGATGCCAAACGAAATGAAAATGTACCGGAAATAATCGATTCAACACTGTCACCTGTCATGTCGATAATAAAAAAGTTGGAACTTAAAACAGCCATGGAAACGAAAGCTGAGACTCAGTTCGTCAACTGCAAGGTGATTCCCGCAGCGCACAAGGAAATATGCGTGGCTAATACAACTTTCCACAACCACTTGAGCACACTCGTCGGCCGTCAAATCAAGTACACAGAGTCCCGAGACGATGTAAAGACATGCTCGCAGGAAAAGCTGACTTTAAACAAAAACGACGAGAAAATATCCGACACGCATTCAGACTGCAGCGACGACTCCGGTCACGTGTCAAACGATGCTGCAAACGAGACCTTTGATACGGTGGACCTTAGCGGGGTTGACGAAGTTGATTGCAAAGCTTTCGAAGGACCCAAGCAGTTTGGGAAAGATGTGCCAGAGAATGCAATGAGCGTGTCCCCTGTGCGGCCCGCGCGCCGCGCTCGTCTCAACGAGGTCGCTAGCGGTACCCGCGCCACCGACTCGCCGAAACTGGACGAACAGGTACGCGACACTGTTTACCTATCGATAACAAATTACAGGTGCTGCTTATCCGAGCTCCCTCGGTGCGAACATGCGACTGTTTAGATCGGAGATAATAAATCTTCACCCGACAAGACTGCACAAGTATGGCTTGGGGCTCGAAAGCCGTTTCACAGACCACGCACTGTCTCCTTGTCATTATTATGGGGGTCGAAGACCTGTTTACCATTTTGTACAGCGCTTGTATTGAGACAGGTAACTGTAAAAGACAACATTATGCTATTGATATAATTGCGAGTTATTATTATTCAAACAATGAACCAAAATATATTTTGGTCTCGGCTGAATTGAAATAAACTTTCACGCAAATGTTTTAGACCAATACAGTTACGAAATTAATAATTCATGAGTGCAAAATTGATTTGCAAATTGTTTACTAATAGCGATTTCTCAATAGCAATAAAATCTCTGCCAAAATCTACTAATTAAATACAAGTCAATCAGTATCTGTGCGACAATACTGTCCCAAATACTTCGTTTAAAGTTAAACATAACGGTAAATTATGTAAGTTTTTAGTCAAGTTGCACTTAAGTTTTCATTTGCATAATATGAAGACGTTTTCAATGTTGACCGTAATTAAGACATTGCGCAATATAGACCTCTAGACGGCTTATAGCCCTAACCGATGTCATATCTGATAGCAGTAAAGTTCAGGTTGTCATTTAGGAAGCAGCGAATCGCTAGTGACAGAAGCTACAAACGTTTGTTAATCACTTCAGATTATGCCACCGCATTCCACAGACTGCATGTACCGAATTTTAATTTAATTAAACATTACATAACACTATTGACCGACGAAACTGTTCTTACGAAGATACCGACGATAATCTGTGAACCATGAACAACAAAAGTTGCATCAATTGCAATGATGCGGATTCGCGACAGGTGTACTGTACTGCAGGGTCAAATCTCGGTCCAGATTTATTCAACGCTCTCACTTTCACGACGCTATCATTTTGTGTACCTATTATGACGCTGGTTGAACATAAGCGTGGCCAGAACGAATTGTTTTCCATCGCTACTCAATTTATGTGACTGCGGCTGCCATTTCTCTGATTGCAATGCTATTACGGCGACAGGTGTGATAGATGACGCGATTAAATTGGAACGCAATGTAGGATTTGTTATTAGTTAGGTAGGTATTTTCTTTCAACGTTTTCTCTATAGTTATGTGCATTGTGCAGTTATTTCAAAAACTCTACGTTCTTTATATAAGTTACCAAGTACAGGACACTTACGACGGACGTTGAACGTCACGGAGCTTTTCAAAGCTCTCTGTTTCAACTACCACTGACTATTTAAGCGTTTACAAACTTAAGTGCATGGACACAACTATCTTAACGACCTTATCGTACCGTTGGGTTTTGATAAAGTTTATTTCATAGTGTAGTTAAAGAAGCGTTAGGTATAAAGACTTAAAGTTTCTAAACATTAACATGAGCTTGCTTTTACCCTACTCTATTATCCGAAGTAAGTTTAACTTGTACAGTCTACTAGTTCTCATCTCATCATCATCAAGCCTATGTCCAGCATGGACTATGCTGGACATAGGCCTCCCCTAATGTGCGCCATAGCGCCCTGTCTTCAGCTTAACGCATCCAGCATCTGCCTACACTCTTTTGCAGGTCATCATCCCACCTGGTTGTAGGGCTACTACGTTTACAGCGTCGTGGTAACTACTAGTAATATTGTACTCAATAATAGTTCCAAATTGATTTTATTATTTGATTGTCTTTTTTAATAAAATATGTTTTAACATATAAGAAGCAGACTGGTCAATGTGAAGATATAACTTTGGATTGAATCAAAACATTAGTTATACCTTCTTGTATTTTCTTTCACTTGTCTCTTAACTTTCGTGTAGTTATAATTCCGATCTCACCCTTGCATCGCACTGCCAGTGACATATATCACTTTCCTTTTCGACTCTCTTCGTGTCGACATCATACGTGAGAAAATTCGAAAAGTCGCTACGAAGCCTCCGATTGTATTTCTATAAATGGTGGTGTTGAATAAAGATGTTATTTTTGGCTGATAACCATTTGTCGAACGGCGCGATAACTTTTGAACTGAGATTAACTGTCTGGCATTATTGATGAAGATTCAATCAATAGCTGTCATACTGTCATAACATTTTGTAAAAACATATTAAATAATGCTGGACAATCCACACAAAATCAACTACCCCAAAGCTAAGTAGAACTTCTGTTATGGGTTATAGATGACTGATACAATATTTCACATAGATATATATTTTTTATTATATATACCAACACCCGGATAAATATTCGCATTTCGTACACGAATTTTTCCAAGGCGGGAATCGAACCTTTAACTTCGATATAAATACCCCTTTGTAGAAATTACGTTTCCAAAGAAACAACGCGTGCGAAGCCGTGAGCAGAAACTAGTAGTACTTATAAGTACGTGTTCAATTTTTATTTTACTTATGCCAAGTTTAAAAAAAAAATAGCAAATTATTCTCACAGCTGCTGTATCTACAAAGTTCTAAATAACTTGGTAGCTGTCGGATATTAGAAGAAAGATATATGAACCACATGAATACAATTTGTGTATTTCATATACGGAATCATACTATAAAATATGACCTGTCTAAGTGCTTATTTGTAAGCTTAAAGAAATAAAAACTTTTCATTTTCATTTTCAAGTCATTTAAAACGGGATATTTACCATGATTTGATTTTTGAGTTATCCAATATTTCGGCACAGTTGCATGCGCCATGATCACGGAGTAACTGAAGGCACTGCGAGTTTTTATGGGCAGACATACCGATCTACCCTCATTTTTTGTCTTTTGCTACGAACGTTGCCACTACCACCGGTATCACTATTATCGAACGCAGCTCGTTCACGACACACAACACTGACGGTATCAGAACGCGAAGATTATCGGAATCATGTTCATGTATCATGTTATACACATTTCAATACACAATGCAAATCAAATGTATGAATGTAAGTACGAATCTAACATTACATGTTCGATTCGTACTTACATTCATATATTGTATGAAGCATTACTCCACTGCTTTCTCTGTCCCGACGGAGTCCGATCCATTATGAAATTAACATTTATTAAACATTTGGTGGAATAAACGGTTATTGCTGCTTACCCGACTGAGAAGCCATAACTTCTTAATGCAGTTCTTGTTTTTATAATCTGCAATGTATGGTTATGAGGACTTATGCGTTCGTTGTAATATAAGCGAATACGTAGATGGAAGCATTATTTTTTTATATTTAATCTAAAACTCCCATAGCTGCACGTACTTATAATGTATATTATTTTATTTTATATTTTTTATTTATTTATAAAATATATAATGCTGGACAATTCACACAGCATTATCTAGCCCAAAGCTAAGCAGAGCTTGTGTTATGGGTACTAAATGACTGATATACATAATACAATACATTACATAGACAGATATTTTTTATTATACATAGAAAACGACCAGAACACCCGAAACAAATATCTGCAGATCGTACACACGTTCCGAGGCGGGAAACGAACCCGCAACCTCCTGCGTCGCAGGCGGACCTTCGCCCACCGCGTCACATCGGTCGTCGAAGTATTTTGTTAGTAAGGGACATTAGCCAATTAATTTGATTATTTTGTTTTAAAAGGTTTAATAACTTAAACCATAAGAAACACTTCCGGCGATGTAGACGAATGAAAGTAAAATAATTTAAGCATGTAGTAATTACTATGATCTCTCCAATAAATTTAATCTCCTAAACTTTATGATAGGAACTCCTGGAAAACAAACTTAATAGTCTGCAAATTGGTTGTTACGAAATACAACGATACCTGATATTACAAAAGTTGTATTATTGGAGAGAAAACGGTTTTCAGCGTGTTATTGTATTTTGTTTCAGCTTATTTCAATAGTGGGATGATATTTATATATACATATATATTACGAGATTACACTTACACATACTGAAAGCTATAGACTATATTTATTAATCCGTTGCATCATCATTATCATCATCATCATCATCAGCCTTTAGCTACTGCTGGACATAGGCCTCCCCCAATGAGCGCCATAGCGCCCTGTCTTCAGCTTGCCGCATCCAGCATCTACCTCGCAGGTCGTCATCCCACCTGGTCGGAGGGCGTCCTACACTAAGTTAACCGAGTCGTGGTCTCCACTCAAGAACACGTTTGCCCCAGCAGCCGTCGGTTCTTCATTATCATCATCAGCCTGAATACGTCCACTGCTGAATATAGGACTCCGTGCGCTCGCAGGTCGTCATCCCACCTGGTCGGAGGGCGTCCTACACTACGTTTACCGAGTCGTGGTCTCCACTCAAGAACACGTTTGCCCCAGCGGCCGTCGGTTCTTCATTATCATCATCAGCCTGAATACGTCCACTGCTGAATATAGGCCTCCATGCGCTCATTAGAGGCCTATATCCAGCAGTAACTTTTATAGGTTGATAATAATAATGAATACAGTAAGCTTGAAATCAAGTATCAAAAATCTCAACCTCTTTTAATAAGCCAACGATGTTATCACCTTATTCTTGTGAATGTGACAGTACATTTAAATGCTTATAGGAATTCTGTAATTGGACCAGCGATTTTAAACAAGAGAATGCGTCTACCGTTATTTTGAAACTGTTCTGTTCGTATCTGTACACATACTTAGGCTACGGGCTCTGTATATGATTGTACCAGGAAAAAACATTCTAAGTAGAAAGTAATAGAAAAGTTATATACAATTTGTACTTCTGTATTCACTAGTACATTTCCCAAAGGGATATGCACCTCAAGCCGGTAGCCAAGCTTTCGCCACGTGAAGAAAGTTGTCCTATCTTCTGAAGACTTAGTCGGAAATAATAGTAATAAAAACATTGGTCATCATAACTTTTGCGATTTTAGTAGAGCGTAACAACTAAGTGATTTTCTCTGTTTCTTGCCAAAGGTACTCTCTGTGATGACAAGGTATTTTATTTCATTGTGACTTTCATTAAATTAATCAAAATAATTGTTATGGTAGCAGAACGTGGGCAAGCTTGGACGAGTTTTGCTACTACTTAAAAAATAAAAACTTGTGGGCTATGACACAAACTAAAAATATCGCATGATTTCCGGTTCAGTATTATATATTAAGAATTTTTTGACCTTTGCTGAAATAAATAAATTTGAATTTTTTAGTGGCCCAATGCAGAAAAAGTGCTGCTCCTTTCAATCAACAAAATTACCAAAATAATAAATCTACTGGCTCTACTACATATACTAACTGACGCAAATAAATTTACGAAGTACCGAAAACTATCAGAACTACTACTAAGACAAATAATGTACCAATAGTTTTATGGATCTAAAGAATGAAACTTGTGAGAACCGTCAAAGAAACTCGTGAGAAAAAATATTATTCAATCAAAGAAGATTTAAAATATAGCAGTAATGTTCCAAGTCTAGACTATTCTGAATAGTCTACGTTTTATCGTCTGTCTGTCCGTCCGTATGAGGCGAAAGTCTATAAACGTTACAATAGCACTGCTGTTGCTTTCGCAACCGAATTGATATGTAACCTGTTTGATGCGACTTCCTGGTTGTGTAATAGTTTTGTCTCTTTTGTCGTTCACTGATTGTTTTTTTGTTGTTTTGCATTCGGTGACTATCTGCCTTCCTTCTACCCGCGTCTTGTGACCTGTGAACCTTGCACCGGACAGGGTTAAATTATCAAATTTAAACAGTGAACTTGGCCCCCGCTTTTTTCTTTATTTTGTGTATTTTTTGCGCTATATATTCATTTTTTTCGTGAAATGGGGACATAAAAAGTTAACACTTTGACTGCGGTTTTTTTTCGACGACTGCGGTCTTTTTTTTTACCTAAAAAATTCGTGTTGCCACTCTACACAGCGGTTGTGTTGCGCCGCACATGCGTTTCGTTTGAAAAATATTACAGCTCTGCTGAGTCACAAAGATCTGTATTTTCTCAGCCACTGCGCTAGTGTGGATTTACGCATATTAGTCACTTGTAGAAAACTCATACCGTGCGTTTTCAGCACTCAAAGTGTTAATATGTAGTAAAGCAACGAACACCAAAAAACATCAGACCAGAATTTTAATATCCTATTTATTGATATCGCTTGAGGCACTTTAATACTTCTAAGTAGCTAATTAAGATCCCGGACACTAATTTAAAACATATAACCCGCTCGCGGGTTTAAAAGAAGGGCGTTTTCAAGAGAAATAATAAGAATGAAAATATTTAGTAACAATATGGCGCAAAACATTTCTTATCAGATCTATCAAAATGTAGTCCGCGTGCATAGCTCGCTCACAAATTGCCACAAATTGACGCAAACACAACCTATTTGTAGAAGAAAAAACCACATCAACTACAAAACAATGAAAAAGTTATACCCAGCTCAGTTAAGACGTAAAAATCTGTTCTAAGAAAGTTTTAATAGAACGTGCTAGGAGTCTAGAAGTCGCATTATAAACATATTTTCAAAAGTTACGAGTATATTACGATTTGACAAACTATCGCCAGTTGGCAATATCTGACGGTGTCAATTGTCTAGTACCAACACCTGTCACTTGTCAACAAATTTACAAGTGACTACTTTTACATAGAAATCATGTGCGAACTCGCGAGATTCCGCACATTTCGATGACAATCTGCTACATTGTTTGTACTTCCATAAACGATTGTGTAATTTGTAACGAAGGCATAGACTTACAGACTTAAATGAAAAAATGAAATGAAAATATATTTATTCTGATAGAGCAAAAAACTTAATTATCTAACTATAGTAAAGAAATACAGCACACGACTTCATCATCATCATCAGCCTATATTAGTCCACTGCTGGACATAGGCCTCCCCCAATGAGCGCCATAGCGCCCTGTCTTCGGCTTGACATCCCACCTGGTCGGAGGGCGTCCTACACTAAGTTTACCAAGTCGTGGTCTCCACTCAAGAACACGTTTGCCCCAGCGGCCGTCGGTTCTTCGCGAGATATGGCCGGCCCACTGCCACTTCAGCTTGCTAATTCTCAGAGCTATGTCGATAACTTTAGTTCTCTGTCGGATGTATTCGTTGCGAATCCTATCCTTCAGAGATACTCCGAGCATAGCTCTTTCCATAGCTCGCTGAGCGACTTAAAAAGACTTAAAGTATATAATTGATAATATGCATTGATTTATATATATATATTTTATTATTAATAGACATATCTAAATTAATTTAGTGTAGATCAGCCGTGTGTGATGGTGAGTGCCGTGTTCTTTCGTGTGTTATCAGAACAGGTTCATGCTCAGGTGAATGTTGCGAGTAACCCCACAACGCTGATTTTCAGCATGTACCAAACTTACCATCTGGCTGTTGAATGTTAAGGTGGATCTGCTCGAGTTATACCCAGGTACAAGAACTCGAACAAATATCTTAATAAGTATGTATGGGTAAGCATAAATAATCTTGTTTCATGGTCGCAAAAATAAATAAATGGCACAATTTTGTCCTTTATCTGCTACGAGTGCCTATTCTACGGAAACCTGCACAGTCTGATATCCTAGCGCAAGTCTTTTTTTAGTAATATAATTTGATTGTTTTAACGACTACCTACCTACATTTTAAATTCCTTTAGATTTACATTGATTCTTAAGTTTAGCGGGATAAAGTCTTAATCCTCGGGACTACTTATAATATTACGGTACCACCTCTATCCATCTATCGTATTTTGACATTATATTGGTTTACAAGTGACAGAGAAAACGGAAAACCAACAAAAAAACGTTCATCTTCCAAACAACCGGATATAGAACCTCCGCCTTTTTTGAAGTCAGTTTTACAAGAAAACACATTTTCACCAGCCAGTTAAACATCATTATATAATTACAGTTGTTCCATGCAACCGATAATAATTTAATAAAAGCACCCATTGTGTTACAGAATCTGAGAAACATGTTTTAATGTTGATAGCTTGGACGGAAAATATACCCACTGTACTTATTTATAAACATGCCATAAACAGTGACTTGTTTTCTTGACGCAACGGGTTACACAAGCTAAAGACATTTTAAATATACTCCCAAGTATACCTTAGGGTCAGCTTACACCGAGAGGCGACGCGACGCGCTGCGCTCACGTTTTATGACAGTGATTCAAAATTCCGTTACAAAACTTGTAAATACTATCATTTAACATAGCTAAGAAAACTCATAGAAATAACAGCTATCTTCTTCACACCAAAACAACTGGACGGGTAAGGCTGAAATTTAGCATAGCTCTAAGCCTGAAATCAAACATATGTAGGCTACTTTTTATCCCATTAGGGATAGAAAAAACCTTTAAACATTTCCATAGAAACACTGCGTGTGAAGCCGCGTGCAGAATCTGGTTAGTTATATATAATAATAGTTGATTAGTGCGCGGCTTGGGCGTACTATTAAAGTCACATCACATAGCAACGTTTATAGGTAAAACGTTAGTGTATGTTCAAGATTTCGTATGCGTGCTGGAGACATTTGATATGTTTGTAGTACTTCAAGTGTTTCGGTTTTATTGCCGATGTTGTTTGGTTGTAAATGAAGTAGGTACTTTTATAGAGGTCTATAAATAGCCAGAATTGGTAAACAAGTGTACAATGTGCTACGATTGTTCATGTACCTTTTTTTTTGTTAACGTTTGACCACCATCAACTTTTCTTAATGCCTCCATCTTCTATTCAGCCTGTTGAGAATGTTCCATCCAATATTTCTGTTGTGTACTCTATTGTCCCGCTTTATGAGGGATAACACGTAATTTGCTACACCGAAACAACAGATTGCCTGGCTTTAGGTATCTACTTATAATGTAAACACTTGTATGTACTACAGTTACTACATATGTATACTTCCTGTTTTTTACACCAACGCAACGTGATATACATATTATCCTTTTCGAGCTTTATCCAAATTTCATTCATTTAATTACATCTTCAGCCTACACTGGACGCAGGTCTCCCCCTGATAAGCGACTTATGGGTGTTTATCATACGGTAGTAAAGTAAAAAAAATATTTATTGATATAATAGACAGTGTAACATGTAATACAAGTCCATATTCTAATCTAAATAATAAATTATGTGTAAAGAACAAATATTTCTTAATACATTACCCGGTTCTGTGAATATTTTTTCCTTGTACATTGCTGGTACCTATGTACGAGTAACAAGGGTAAATTCCTATTTAATATTGTTTGCCTTCAAAATATAAACAAATACCGCGATCAAACATAAAATATCGAAAGTTGAACAGTTAAACATATAGAGGAAGAAAGAAATCTGATCCTCATAAAACAAGCTAAAGGCGGCCTCGAACAAACGGAGAACTGCAAACAATTCCACGAGAAAACTACAAATTAAAACTATTAAATTTCCCTTCAGCTGCTTTAAAACGGCCTATGTAGGGCTATTTTACTTCCAAATCGAAAGCACTAAACCTACTTTCGTTAGGGCTGCCACTTATGTTGCCACTTCGATTTGAATACACTCTGACATGACATTTTAAAGAGTACCTACAGTTAGTCAACGCGTACTGTAACTACCTTTATTTTAAAATATATATTTGATCGTTCTAAAGCCAAATTATTGATTCTTGTGAAAATGGGATCGTCTCTTACAGGCAATTGGTAATTCCTTTTTTATTTATCTCGAAACACCTACAAGTTTGAATGACTCATGTGTAAGGGAAGACATTACTATTCAAGTAACCAAGAAAGTTTCCAAGCCTGACTTTTCCCAACAAAAACCTGTAAAATTCCGGTTCAAGCCAGTTACACTCCGCCGCTGCCGCCAATAGGATATCCGACACGACAACCCTATTGTAGACGTTTAAAATATTTACTTGGAGATGATGGCTTTCCATGCCAAAGTCTATGCATTTTCCAGCGTCTCTTTCCCGACACTAGAAAGCTGTTGAGAGCTATTAATTTGGCTGTTGGACATGGAGCCTAAACGGCCTGTTCCTTTGCGAATCTTGATGGGTACTAAAATTTAACCCATAACTTGGAAGAAATGACTGCGACGCGACGTCTGACGGGCAATGGATATGCATAACGTTACGACTAATGACTTGTTATTTTATAGGTGACTTTGCAAAGCTCGGGAATTCATTGAAACAGAAATTATTTATGCACAACCTACACGCTTTCCTATATAAATTAAAATTTCTCAAGGGCTAGATGAGTACCCAACTATATTTTCTCAGACGTGCCCTATCACCGAATTTACCGTCGTTATTCTATAACACATTTGTATCAAGAAGTAGGTACAAAGTCACTTTGGAGAAGACACAGACAAGATAACAATGTATAGAGTGGCCTAGTGAGCATTCTTTTTGCTTATAAATAAAGTTAAACGATCATTGGTTGACCTCCAACTGGGCCCGACTCCGTCTGCACTTCCGCTTTTCCGATTTCTCTGACTGGTTGTTCAATCTAAATCGGTTTCCCTATATGGCTTTATCTCGTAAAGTGTCGACTTAATGCGTTTGCTTGGGTGGCGGTATTTGTCGACCGATTATGGCTTATTTACTGTTTCTGATTCATTTTGTCTTCTATGGTTGAGTGTTGATAAAATTACAGCACTTACATATCTACAAAATATATTTAAATTTTGTGAGTGTTGACATTACCGGCTTAGTTAGTCAGCCAATTTAATATATATTTCTTACTTAATTTTACGAGTAGATTTGAATTCGATATAAACTACATATCTAATCATACACATCTTAATAAAGGACACTGCACACACGCAATGCAATATATTCTCTAATTTAGCAAATTTTCAAAAGTGTATTTAAGGGCACTTTTGAAAATTTGCAGTTTTAAAAACTTAGTAAATTCACAAAATGAAATAAAAGTTCTTAGGACAGTCTTTGCAAAATAACGATCTTTGCAAACAAGACATTCTTTGTTCATATACAATATCTATATCCAAGCGCAACTGTACGGCTAGGCTTACGAAACACGATACGACACTACATTACCCACCAGCTGTAGTATAGACGAGACACTACAGCACTGCTATCATGTTGACAAACAAACCGTCTTATATCATTACAGTTAACTCCAGTTACAAACTTACGAGAGTGTTCAACAGAGCTCAGCTTGTTTTGTTTGTTTTGTTACGGAGTTAGGTACCTTACGTTATCTCAAAATTCTTATGACATTAGTAGTACTATTTTGTTAACGTAGTAGGTAATTTAGAATCTAAAACTTGATTACTTGCTTACATATCATATTGTTTATATATGATAGGTACGTTGCGTCGATACGACTAGGTACTCATCGATTTCCATGAGAATCATCATCGTCGATTTCGATGACGGCGACTCTAGACAACACAGATTTACACATTTGCATAGATACAGCGTAATAGTTGGGTTATTTTACCAAACACTTTCCGTCTTAGATAATTTAGGAGCATTTTTTTATTAAAACAGTATTTTTTAAATAAATAAACGTAAGTCCGTAAGTAACGTAATCGTTATCGTTTCAAGTAGTTATGTGTATTTGTAATATTAGTACGATAATACGTACTAATATTACAAATACACATAACTCTATTTACTAACATTCTCATGATCATTTGCATTTTGACAAGCAAATTGATTGTTTATTTATATTTAAGTAACAATGACTTTACTTTATCAATCGAATAGATAACACCTATTGAGACAATATTTATATGACAGACTGACACAACTATCAATTTAAGAGTTCGACCTAGATGACGTTCAATGAATAAGGACATTATAATGTTACTCACTTTACAACGCCTCTTTTAGTATGAATTATTACTATGTATTTTATTGAAATGCCCGTTATAATGGTAATAAATCGTAATTATAATCATGCGTTTTACAATGCGCACGGCGACGCTGTTTGGATAAAACTGATCATTAGTTACGTCTATCAAATTATCAATACCTAAACCTTACGATAAAGGTGGCAGATCACTGTCGCCACTTTGTGCGCTTTTCAATGCCCTGTGTTCGTGAGTCATAGTAGGTATCGTCTCGACGTCGTCGCTATAGCAAATCCCATACATTATACAACATTGGATTCAACATCGATACAACATTGTATGGGATTTGCTATAGCGTGGAATGGAAGGAAATACTAGGTACATAAACAATGGAACGTCTCTTCATCGAACGAAACTACTGAGCCGAATAGGTACGGGGCTCTATAAATACACGAAGAGTTAAGATTTATCAAACACAATTGATTAACAATGGTGTTTATCGGTCCATATAAAACTGTGACAGGTTATTCTTCTAAATCCAGGTCATTTCTGATCGCCCACTCCGCTCATTGAAGCATCTCAACCAACTTAAGTTTTCAGTTGATGGCGACGCTGCCAGGGAACTGACTCATAGAAACTGAGAGTAACTTTGAAGTGGACGCCGTCATTCCAACGTGATCCACCTTTATGAATAAGTTTGTAGGATATCTTGTAACAAAGTCGCTCCGATAACGTATGGATCTCGGTCGTCCGTTTGTATGGAGATTAGGTGCAATTCCTTTGAATTATTGACATAAGTTGTGCAACTATTGTCTGTATTTTGTGCCACATATCAGGTTATGCTACTCTATGGCAGATTCTATGTTCGCATTGAATTCGTTATCGAATTCTAGATTCTTGGAATACGTAGATATTGGGTTGCTATTGCTACTCGTATTATCCCTTCATAAATTGCTTAACGGAAAGCGAGTCTAGTTCCAGTGGTAAGGTAATTCAATCCTAGTTAAGATGAAACCTGAAAACTTTTAAAGTAATTTCTTGTAAATAAATATTCAATTCGAAGTTTTGTTTAAACGTAAGCAAAACCGGTTGGGTTCACTTTGTTTTTATAGCACTTACATACAATTTTAAATCATTATTGACAGCTTACGTGCCGAATAAAGCAGGTTCCATACAAAAACTGAAAGTAATGTCTCTTACATAAAAATTGGATGACTTTCGTTTCGTTACGAGCGGTCCGCTAACAATTACATGCCAATGATTTGGCTCTTTTGCTTTTTTTGCAGAATGAGCTTTTTTTGTATATGCTTATGGTTGTTTTTTAAACGACGAAAACTTTTATTATATCTAGACGTGTTCTGATATCGATTTCAATGGCGAACAATTTTTTTTCTATTAATAAACACATTACATCAGCATCACGATACCCACCGTATCGTAATAGAACTATCAATGTGCTCAGGTGGATTCGTCACGCAAAATTGAGAATTTTTCGCATTACTTAAAGAGTAATTCGTGCTTTGGAAGGTTCTTTCATCCTCAAGCCGTTGCGGAATAGGCCCTAAGCCCATACTTAAGGTGAATAGTAAGGCAAATGACCTTGGGCATTTGGCAGCCGAGAGGGGACACCCACGCGCCATCTATGCAGCAAGGAGTGCGTCTTTTCGATTCAACAAACCACGCGCGCGCGGACTCCAGCCTACTCGAAATACCCTTTTCCTGCAGATGAACGGAACCATAATACAAATGCTTATAAAACTCTCGTATTGTTACAGATTATGTTCCGCGGCGGTGTCGTGGGCGGGCTGGACGCACGCCGCGACGCCGCTTTGGCACGCGTCCTCGTGCGTCTACAAGCACGTGCACGAGGCCTGCTGGCACGAAGACGCGCGCAACGTCTCAGAACCCAGCACACGGCGGCAAGATGCGTGCAACGGAACGTTAGAGCGTTCCTGGCGGTCCGGGACTGGCCGTGGTGGCGGCTGCTGGTGCGCGTCACGCCGCTGCTGGCTGTCCATCGCACGGAGCATAGGCTTAAGCAAGCACAGGTTAGTAGTTACTTTGTAGAGGAGTGTAACTTCTTAGAACCTAGCACACGGCGGCATGCGTGCAACGGAACATTAGAACCTGCCTAGGTCGCGCTGCCTGGCAGGAGAAACATGGGGAAATAGGTTATTGTCTGGCATCGTAAGACGAGCGCCAAACGAAAGGCGATCTCTTGGACATCATCACGCTGCTTTAAGCTTTGGACATCTTATGGTATTCTGACTGATTTTTGGTGTATTATGTAATTTATAGTCGTAAACAAATTGCATCTACATATTCTAATCAATGCTCCAATCCAGCAACATTTCACAACAAAGTTTATCTCGGACCAAAAACCGACTGACCAATTCGAACCGCATGACCCTCAACTTAACCTCTTACACAAAAACAAATCTTTATCATGACACAACAGAAATACCTCAAAAGCTCTAGCAGTTATGTTATAATCATAAGTTATTAGTTGGCTGAGGGTATCTTATGACCTGTGCCACACTTCCTGTATGTAGGTGGCAGTCGAAGTGGGGCAGTGACCTGTCTCTGATAAGTTCATTGTAATCTATGAAGAAGCTCAAAGGTTGTCACTGTGAAGGAATGCATCTGTGTTTTTTATTTGTTTCATTCATAAAAGGAGTTTATAAATAACTACATTGAATAGCAACGAGTGGGTGGAGATGTTTATCCAGCAGCTTTGCGTATCAATAAGACAAACAATTATCAAATGAAGTCTTATGTTTGAAAAGATTTATTTCCTTGAAAGGGTCTGTAAAGTTTAGTATTCGGAATGCATAAATCGAAGCTTTTTAATAAGTTTTAGTTCTAGAAAGGGTGTGTCTAGACGTGACCAGCAAATAAGCTCCCTAAAAACACAATCCTAGGTGCTATCGGCCATTAGGTACAATTGCCTCTTTTGACTACGAACATGATAGAAATCTGATATCACAGTGATGGCTTTCTAACTTGAGGATCTTCTTCAGTTACTTGAAATTTGCTTTGAATGTTGTGCCAATGATATAGGAAGATAAAATTAATTACTTGTTGTTAGCGTAATAGCGTGACGGAGTCGCCATTGTTTTGGTATGTTCACACCGGATTCAAAGTTTTTGCGAACCGGCTGTTTTTATTTCCTTTGTCCGAAAAACGTTTGTTTTATTTCTTCAAGGTTAAGGATCTTGAATTCACCAGCCGTGAAAACCTGTAAGGGATTCTCACGGTCACTTAATATCTTGATCGATACATTCCTCTTCAGAGCTACGGGAAAGGAATTGTATCATGGAAGTGTGAAATAAAAATGTAAGAATGACTAATCCATTGTTATTTTAATTGGTTGCCCATAATTATCATTTTCCAAAATCTCTATCCAGCTATCTCTCAAACACTTGGGTCTGACTATGTACTCTTATGGCTCAGCGAGCCAAAGTTTATCTTGGCCTCAGATAAGATACTCGCATATATCATATTATAGAATTAGATACTCAAATTTAGCCTGTACTGTGCAGTTACCGCTTGTGGTTCTGGAAAGTCCACTTCAGCCACATTTTATATTATTATATTATTCATTGCACACACAAGTTTATTTGCCATTTGTTTATTCTATGATATTTGTTTATGTATATTATTCTATGTACAAAGGCCTAAAGACTCTCTAAAGACTTGTTACAGCAAACCTATGGCTTTATAGATTTTATAGATGAGAATTTATAATGGAAATTTATAATGTGTACATACAATACAGAAAAGTTATACAGAGAATAATAAGTTCGTATAT
This sequence comes from Eupithecia abbreviata, assembly GCA_943735965.1. Classification (NCBI taxonomy): domain Eukaryota; kingdom Metazoa; phylum Arthropoda; class Insecta; order Lepidoptera; family Geometridae; genus Eupithecia; species Eupithecia abbreviata. Next base: position 3,616,574 of record OX030995.1, read on the forward strand.
AATTAGTTCCTCAGCTATGGCTCCAGCCTAAGGTAGGCTGGAGACATAGCGGACTACGGCTACACTGTTGATAGCATTGAAGGGAATCACAAAACAGACATATGGGCATGCTTACGTCTCTGCTGTTCCATAATCTGACAGTTATGTCCGGTGAAATGTCTTTACGACATCATTCATCATAATAATACCATCAAAGGTTTGGTGCGACCTAGTTTTGACGATGACCGTTCTAAACCACAAAGTTATAATGAACGGAATTTTGATTTCAACTTGCACCTTCCAGTTATATAAAGTTATGACGGAGAAAAGCCCGTGATTGACCTGGATCTTTTGAGTTTATGGTGGCTAGCGTGGCTACTGATGGATTTCGAACCACCGAAGTAATCCATATGACTAGCAATACATTAATGGAAAGTTGCTGATATAAACATATTATAGGTAAAGTAAAAAAAAAAAAATTTTCCAATATTTAGGCACAGTTTCATGCGCCATGATCACGGAATAACTGTGCTGAAATATTGGAAAACTCAAAAATCAAATCATTGTAAATATCCCGTTTTAAATGACTTTAGTGTTAATAAACATGATAGTTTCAGAAGTTTTACAGATACTTCGATTTCGAATATAAAAAAATATGTCTTTATATGTGTTTCGTACATACATGAAAAACAAACACTCAAATGCAAAAGAAAGGCCCAACGGCAACGGCCCAGCTTATCTCTATTTGCAATAATACGCCATCGCAGCACCGATTTTCAGCGGTAAAAATTTATATATATATATACACTATTTCGCGTTATTATATTAGGTTCCTAAACTATGCTCAGCAAAAAGTAACGTTGCTATGAACTGGACATCACCTAAATACTGATGATGAATGATGTACGTATACTTAGACTGAAAGTACCCTACAGGGAGAGTCGGTGTTTTACAACATTTTCCATTTCAAACACTTGTAAACTTGTATAGGCCGAGATTGCTGTGAAAGTTACAGATGTTAATGTGTGCAGGGAAAGTCGCGGTTTTGTTATTAGCTGTGGTTAGGGTCAAAAGTTGAGCCAGAGAGTAATTCCTTAAGACTAAGTGGTTAATGACTAACAGGTGTTAGAATTATACTTAGGTGTCGGGGCTCTGTACTTTGGATTTATTGAGCGTCTATGCGCCGACGCCGCTAAGGGGATTCTTATGTTTTATGTTGTATCAATATTTTGTAAGAAACAAGGTTAAAGCTTTCTTTATCTATGAGGGTTTTTTACCGTGGACCTCTCTTGTTTTTAGCGAAATCGCCGAATCTTGCGTTTGTTCGTATGCAATTGTAGGATAGGTACTGAAATAACGAGGACATTCAGAAATGTGTCAATTCAATACTTATACATACATATAAGTGCACAACCTGTGCCCAATTCTTGCTATTTCTGCGAACCGAGAAAAACTGATATTTCAATGAACTTTTCAAAACCCTCAAGTATATATCTCGCGAAGGTCTGTAAGTAATCATTATGATTCCGATGCGAGGCCGACCTTTTCGCCTCGGGTCAACTTTCATAAATGCATCAAATCGAAAGGATACGCCTATCTAGATATGCGCCTACAAGATCCTCTTATTAGCTCCCCTCAATTCCAACTCTACTGCCTTATCTTAGGATAGATAATTGTGTAATAATCTTCTGCGAGCATTTCCTTGCAAATTTATTCCTTTAATAGATGAACGAAATGAATATCTATATTTTATAACTAGTTTTAAAGTATATGCTTAGATATGAGCGTCGTTATGTCGGTGCATAGCAGAGAGATCTTAGATATATCTTCTGTGAAGTTAAATAAATAAATAAATAATGCTGGACCTATCACACAGCATTATCTAGCCCCATGGTAAGCACTTAAGCAGAGCTTGTGTTATGGGTACTAGATTACTGATATACACAATACAATACATAGATAGATATTTTTTATTATACATAGAACACAACCGAACACCCGGAACAAATACCTGTAGAGCGTAAACACAATTGTTCCAAGGCGGGAATCGAACCCGCAACCTACAACCCGCATAGCAGAGAAGTCTTAAAATATATCTTGTCTGAATATGGTTTTGCAACTTTATGCTCCCAATATAGCAGACATTTCTTTGATTATTTCTTGTTGGTCATCCATCTACTCGTACCTATCGAACGTCACTGTACCTAAGTATCGAACATAGGTTGAAACCCGAAGGCACTAATAACACCAAGTCTTTGTTCGTATCTCCATGATAACCTTGCTAAGACGATAAACAATCTGCTTCTATAACGTACCCCACATTTTTATCGTACATTCAGTCAATTCAATTTATTCACCATTACATAATCACTAAAATTGGCAACAGTATCATCTCAGATATCCTCACATGAAGAAATCACAGGAAACTGGCTGCGGTCTATAAAATCTGACCGTCCTCATGAGGCACTCAATATTATATATATATATATATATTGCTCCTTATGCGACCACACTATCCGGTGCGGCTTCTGTTATGGGTGCCATTTGGTAATCTGTACCAGAAGTTTGCTGGTGCATGACCTGTCATAAGTGGTCTTTTTATTTTATGTAAACTTGCCTGTTGAATGTGCAAAGCTATATAATATAGGTAGCTATTTTTTGCCCGCGGCTTCACACACGTTAATTTGGGAACTAATGTATGGGATAAGTGTAGTCTATGTCTTATTCCAAGCATATATGTGTAATCTATGACTTCAGCCCAATCCGTTCAGTAGTTTTGGCGTGTATGGGTGTACATGTACACGCCAAAACTAACTAGTTTTGTGACATATCACATAACTTCTCCAGAAACTTTAGTGCTGCGATGCCTCTCTAGTTAGTAGCACCGAGTAATTTGATATTTTAATACCTAGCATAAAATATCCTAGGCGTAATAACTTTTTGAAACAGGATCTAATACAAATTGCTAACACGCGAGTAGGTACTCTATAATTCTCATCATAAATGATTAACTCCCAGAGATCGGCTTCCACTTCGTTAATCCAGCACTTGATATAACTACACTGGTTTATTCTTATTACCCTCCTGCCCATGAACTCCATTTATAGTTCCAGCAACAGGTACAATAGCAGCATTGCAATCGGATCTAAAAATACTCATCTACATCTCGTTTTTTGCATCGATTCCAGATAGCCTTAAAAAAAAAACAAAAAAAAACATGTCCGTGAGAAAAATATAGGTTACTAAGAATAAGTACTCTTGAATAGACCTCTATTCCCAAGCAGGTGACATCGTAAATGGAAGTGACATTGGAACTAGTTAATTAGATTATGAATGTAGGAGAACGTTTTTGCTAATGGGATTTTTTTGTGGCGACGACACGATGTTATTTGACCTTGGGAGAAAATTAACTTCCTGCTTAGGTCTAGGTTTTATCGTAACCTTCTTCTTGCCCTTGTTTCCATGGTTAGGTTAGGTTATGTTGGAAGGAGGAAATAAGCAACTGCCAAAGTTGCTTATTTCCGCAGAAATTATTTTATATCAAGTTATTTTTTAATAAGTATTACTTATTTATTTATTTAAAAACAAAAACCACAGCCCTTAAAAACTAAAATTAAGATATTTAATCACTAAACATAAGGCCAACAGGATTTACTTATTATTATTATCATCCTGGACTATTCGGTCAATTAAATCCATGATACTCAGGGTTCTTATCAACATCTATTACAGTGACAATGAGCTGGGATATCGTGTCTCTGGATCGGATAAATATTGCTATCGTATCGGATCAAAGATTTATCTAATTACCCAGTCGTGTCGCATAATTTGAAAAGACTGATGACCGCCTAGCAAAAACTGACGCGATCACTAGTACAGCTCGAGAATACATCGTTTAACGGGACGTGTTTTTACCTTCTAAGTGTTCCCACGTATGTAGTCTTCTTACGGGGTGGAATTTATGAGTGTCGTCTCATTATTTGTACTAGTGTGACAGTCCTTATGTTGTTTATAGGCTACTTAAGTTAGTACTACGTGTTTGTGTCCCATCAAAGGAGACTGGTTTGTAGAGTTGCTGTTAATACTGTCTGTATGTATATTGTTTTATGTTTTTTGTTATTTTTATTCTTACAAATAGACAACTCGTTTGGATCGGTCCACTGTTTATATTTTTATTCCCATCATATGGAACAAAAGTTTTATAAATTTTGCCTGTAATAAAACGTTCATTTTGTTTTGTAGCCATTCAAATCTGTTAGCGACATTATCTATCGGTCTATATTGTGATCGTCTGATCGATCAGTTATAATGCAAATGAGATCAAATAGAGCGTGAACGGTGCTACACTCGAATCGGTTGAATCGATGCGGAGAGAGATTTGTACTTCGTGTGTTTGCGTTCGCGTGTCTCATGTTATGTTTCGTTGGACAATATGTTTTCGATACTTTATGCCTGTGTATTTATCATAGAGATCCAAGTCTCCATGTTCTGTAAATGCTTCTTATACCTGGCTAGATGATGCTTTGTGGTTTGTCCGGCAGCCCCGGTGACGCAGGAGGACAAATGCAGATCGTACTACAATCTGCAGATATTTTTTCCCGGTGTTCTGAATGTTTTCTATGTATAATAAAAAAAACTCTATATAGAATAATGTATTAAGTATATCAGTTATTTCGTACCTATAACACAAGCTCTGTTAAGCTTAGGGCGAGCTACATAGATTTTTTTTTTTTTTTTTTAAAAAACAATTTTTTTTTTTAAAAACAATTTATAATTAGTAACTAAACATATATTGCAGAATAGTTTAAAAAAGGTCGCGTTGGAAGCAGATGATGCTGTGTGAATATTGTAGCAAATTTTATTTACGTAATTATAATTATACAAACACTTATTTCACTTAAAAAGACGGTCATGTAGACGGAAACATAACACAAGCATTCAACCAAGTTTTGAAGGCCTTATTTCCTTATTAAGTTATTAGTAGTCAGAATACTCTTTTGCTTCCGTGGCGGATGATCCAACTTCAGTTTTTCAGCAAAAATTTTGCTACGGATGTCAGTTTCTTTTTTTTGTATTTTTTATTTAAATATTTGACCTATTACTGAACCCTTCTTCTTTCTTGAATTGCAGCATCAGTTTCTAATAAAAAATAACCAGTTTTAGACAAAATATTATAAAGTTCTTCTTGTGTTTGGCGTTATTCGGAAGAGTTTAGCTTTTATTATCGTCATATCACCGACTCGTGTTTTTCTAAGGGGTAAGACTTCTTTATGGCGTCCGATGACGGTGCCAGTATATCCGGTCCCTTACATCGTGTGTAAATTGTAGTCGTAATAACATCATCAATAGGTTACACATCATCATCATCATCATCATCATCAGTCTATATCAGTCCACTGCTGGACATAGACCTCCCCCAATGAGCGCCATAGGCCCTGTCTTCAGCTTGCCGCATCCAGCATCTACCTGCAGTCTTTCGCAAGTCGTCATCCCACCTGGTCGGAGGGTCTCCTACACTATGTTTACCGAGTCGCGGTCTCCACTCAAGAACACGTTTGCCCCAGCGGCCGTCGGTTCTTCGCGAAATACACGATATATAGGTTACACGTCAGGCTTTAAATAATATACAAGCAAGGTCCAGGTTATATAAAGGTTTAGATTACAAGAAATCGGTTAAAAGTCCTTAACATGTGATTCTTAAAACTACCTCACTCGGTTCTCAGAACTCGTATACTTAGATAACACGATCTGCATTACACCATCAAATACCAGCGGCCTAGGTCCCAACCGCAGGAAGCTGTGAAACTCTATCCTTATGCCTTGCGTGATGCACGACTTGCTTGATAAGACATGCCTAGTTTGTATGTATTTTCTACTAGCAAGCATCTAAGCTTTGTACTTTTTCTTGTACAAAGCTTAGACTAACAAATTGATGTGTTGAATTGAGACTCGCTCGAAACCTGAAGTAACCAATTAATCAATAAATTTAGATTTAGCTACTTTGTTTGCAAGTGCCGGCTCACACCTAGTTGCGACGCGACGCGACGCTACGTGCACTTTGATTCAAAATATAGCTTTATTTACTACGTAAAAAGGTACAAATTGGGTTGACATAATACGAAAATTCCGCCACACTGGTATCTTTGTAACGCCAATTTGTATGTTTTTGCGTATTCAAAAAAGTTGTATTTTGAATCAAAGTGTGAGCACCGTCGTCGCGCCGCGTCGCGTCTTGGTATGTGTTGAATCTAAAACTAATTCTGTAGTTTTCTCGTAATGAAGTCCGCCATGCCGTCCGTCCACCTATCCAACCAAACTTCCGCGAGTACCTACTTCCTAGATAAAATAAAATATTGGTTGGTACAGGTCTATCTCAGCTCCATGCGAAAATAATTCCAATCCATTCTGTAATCTGAAGTCATTTACATCCATATTATAATATCCAATCCAAATCTTCGCATTTATAATGATTATGATTTGTTACGATGAGTATTCAATTAAAAGAGAACGGGCGTTAATTATTGGAAAGCATAATCGATTTGCCTCTGGGACCACCTACACGATCAAGTACGTACGTGTACTGCCGAAGAAGATGCCTTCGAGCCACTTAGCTTGATCATACGATAGCGGCCCGTCCCGGTTTCGCACGGGTATTTCACAAAAATTATAAATAGTTTTATGAGCCCTAATTTTTTGAAAATATAATATAGCCTATGTCACCCGGGGATAGTGTAGCTTCCCATCGGTGAAATAACTTTTCAAATCGGTTTAGTAGTTTCGAAGCCTATTCAATGCAAACAAACAAACAATTAAATCTCTCTCTTTATAATATTAGTAATTTAGTATGGACAACTCTACGAGCGTTTCTGTATTAGACGTTAGTTTTGAATCGCAGCTATACAAACGCCCGTAGACGTGGTCCAGTTTACAGTCAGTTGGTCTATGCGAAGAATTTAGTTCACCATGCTAGACTTATTTGTGAAGCAAATGTTCACTGCATGTTTTAAGAAAAGGGCTTTTTAAGAGGGCAAATAGTTGGGATATTAAGCAGCTACCCACCATACTCGTAAACTATTAGGTTAACACTTTGACTGCTTTTTTTTCGACGACTGCGATCTTTTTTTAACCTAAAAAATTCGTGCTGCCGCTCTACACAGCGGTTGTGTTGTGTTGCGCCGCACATGCGTTTCGTTCGAAAAATATTACGGCTGTGCTGAGTCACAAAGATCTGTATTTTCTCAGCCGCTGCGCTAGTGTGGATTTACGCATATTGATCACTTGTAGAAAACACATACCGTGTGATTTCAGCACTCAAAGTGTTAAATACTTATTTTTAAATTAAAAATATTATTTAAAAAAAATTAAACGATCACATAAGCCTCTTATTGTAGTAATTACAGCACTAAAGCGAACTTAATAGAAATATCATGCATATTAAATTTTTATTAGCCTTTTCTAACTATTTTGAAACAGGATGGTAACAAAATTAATTAATCAAATTATCATTTTAATTTCATCATCATTAATTACGTCATCAACATCGACAACATGTCACTAATCAGTGCAAAATTAAAATGTATTCAAAAATCATTTAAAATGCTACAGTTTAGAAAGGTCATCGCTCCACGTAACAGCTTTCTAAGATCAACGCATCCATCATTCAATCAATACGTGTAATCTCATGAATTATGGATCAGCAATCAATACGTGAGTCTCTTGTGTTGTATGAGATGTTGCCGGGTGGTTGTATGGCGCGCTTGTTATGTGATTTTGTATGGGTTGGATTATGTAAAGGAGCATAATGTCTTTAATTAAAGTATGGTCCATTGTCTGTGTGGGTTGGTCTGAGTCTGTACTGTACACCTTTAACACAGGTCATGGACGGCTTAAGAGGCGACTAAGTGAACCTACCAGAGGAAGAGCTTCCTTCTGCGTTTTATAGGTATATTTATACCTTATATGTTATTTTATATAATACTCGCGACCCGCCCCGGCTTCGCAAATGCATGTACATATTATATACATACAAACCTTCCTCATGAATCACTCTATCTATTTAAAAATCTGCATCAAAATCCGTTACGTAGTTTTAAAGATCTAAGCATACCTACATAGGGACAGACAGACAGCGGAAGCTACTTTTATGTAGTGAAAATATTATTTCAGTAAATGAATAAAATAAATAATACTGGACATTTCACACAGCATTATCTAGGCGGACCTTCGTCCACCGCGCCACATCGGTCGTCAAATCATCGGTATCAGTCGGTATTACAGTGATATAATTGATTAATTATGTCACAGAGTACAAACATCTGAACATACAAACTTCCGCATCTATTACATACCTACTCGTATTTTAGTTAAGTGTGATTTTCCTCCCGCGGCTCACTCGCGATAGGGCCGATCAGCACATTATGGGTCTTACGTCTATACAAAAATAATAAAATGTGGGTTAAATAATAAAATATGAAATATATTTCCATCAGTAGCAAGACTGGCAACCCTAAGCTACAATATCCGACCATGCGACACTATACCGTACAATGTTTTCCCCGCATTGGCGAATAGAAACGCCTTATTTCCGCCCGACTTAATAATCGGTATGACTCTGATAATTGCACTGCACATAAATGGCAGGCGAATAGCCCATATTAGTATTGTCTACATTATAGTAACGTAAGTGATACTTGTAGATGGGAAGACTTTGCAATCTTGTTTGTTCTTGGCGTTGTTAGTCTGTAATCGCAGGAATTAGAAGAAGGTAGATAGTGCCGCTTAATGTTTAACGCATTCACTGCCTAGCTAACCAGATAATGTGCGTCGTGCGTTGTCCATCAGTGTTATATAGAATTCACAGCCCAATTTTGTGCAGGACCACCAGATAGTCATCCACCAGAGTCATGAGAGTGTTAACATATTCAGTGCCCAATGACGAACATGTTTGGGCTGGTCAGTGAATGCTTAAGGGCCCATGATGGGTCCATACCGCATATTTGAAAAAAATACTGCAGCCTACAGATTTACGATGTGATCGACTGAACATAAACGGAGACATCTGGGGGTGGAAGGATGGACTACATTTTATTGTAAATTTAACAATAAAATGTAGTCCATCCTAGGGTTGCCTGGAAGAGATCGCTCTCAGCGATAAGGCCGCCCTTTATACTAAGTATTTATTTCTGTATTGTTTCCTGTTTTGTGTGGTATTATACCACACAAAACTTTATTATACCGTTTAATAAAGTGTGTTCTATATATCTACGTACACTTTCTGGGTTGACAACATTAAACAGAAGTATGGTGAGAGTTTCAACCATAAAGCAAAATAAATATTATGAAACTCTAAGATAACATGTCCTAATTACCTAATTTTGATAAAAATAGAATGTTTAAATGTTTACATGCGTATATTTAAACTAATACGTGGTTTGTCAATCGCGTGTTATATTCCCGTTTGACTAATCTATTCGCTCTATTGAAGTATTTCTGCGGGTTTGATAGGGCACGAACGTAAGTCAACGTTCAGTACGCACGCGTTTATTGAGTAAAACTTTGTAAAATCATAGGTACACGGATAAAATGCAGCATTTAAAATATACACGCGAATTTGCGCGCGTTTTGGTATAAATAAATTATTAGTAATTTATATATAAAATATGACTTGTCGTTGAAGTGCTTATTTTGTAAGCCTAAAGAAATAAATTATTTTTTACTTTGCTTTACTTTACTTTATACCATCTCCTTGCCAACTTTAATCAGGCCCCGCCAGCTATATAGCCATGTTTTTGTAGCCATATCGGTGCCAGCCAGATAGATTGCATTATAATTCACTAGCTGAGCCTCGCGGGTTCGCCCGCGGAAATCTATGTGTCAAATACACATAGATTTCCGCGATAAACCTTCCTATTGAATCACTCTATCTATTAAAAAACCGCATCAAAATCCGTTACATAGGGACAGACCGACAGCGGGATGTGACTTTCTTTTATACTATGTAGTGATTCTGTCAGTGTGGTAATTGGAAGAGATGTCCGAGTCTAAGCTAGCCTTTAAATCAATCCCGTCTGAATATTGACGGTTATGGCCAGTTGATAGATAAAACCATCAATTAATACGGTTATTTTTTGTCAACAGGAAGAGTTGGAAACCCTGCGATCTAAACTGGAGAAGACGGAAACCGAACGTTCACACTTCAAGAATGAAAACGAGAGACTTGAATCTAAGGTAAGGTTCCTTCATCCTTCTAATATGAACTAAAAGAGTCCGTAATATACCTGCCACGAGCACCTCCACAACATCGCCCCGCCCCAGCCCCGGCCCCAGGAAGATGACCGCCCATGGCGACCCCTTCCGCGGGACCTGATCCCTGCGGAACCACCATAGAGTCCTTGGGTTTATTTAAAAAAAAAGATTATAAACGGAATGATGCCAAAAACACTTTGAGAATAAGGGAAAGAAAAGATTCCCACAAAACCCAAGGACCGAGGGGTCGTCACCCCTCGAGTTGATGCCGGGGTAATGAGGCGAAGCCTCGAGGCCCCTCTCTGTGCCTCCACCAGGGCCGGAAAGAAATCTATTGAATATACCTGCTTTAGACGAATCAGTTGACGTACTGAGTACGACTTGGACGATGGATGGCACGTGAAAATGCCCGAGTGAAACACGAAAGAGTGTTGTTAAGATCTAGGAACACTTCTTATCTAAACGTTTCAGTGTCATGATGATAATTTTAAATGGCTGTTGTACTATGTTCTTTTAAAAGGCAGGCTTCATCATCATCATATTTTGACTTGTGTAAGTTCTAAAAAAACGTAAGCCTACAGAAATTAAGTTTTTTAAATCTGAAATCATCATCATAATCAACCTATGCTAGTCCTCTGCTGGTCATTGACCTCCCCTAATGAGCTAAGGCAGACTTAAAAGGTTTAAAATTGGTACATATATTAAAACATAAACGCCTACTGAAAAACGAAAAGCAACCGTCGCTCATTGCCCAAAATAACTGATAACGATCTTTACTCCGAGAAGTCTGCGTAGTTGTTTCAGGAGATTCTTTAAAACAATGTATTTTATGCTAGCACCTCCAGCGAAGCGTGCAATGACAGGCAATCATTTTTAATCACAGTGTAGTATAGCTTCTATAAAAAGATATTGGTTATTAATCTAGTCTACGTCAGTCTCCACGGTTTCTAATTGGGTGTAAAATGACAGAAAAGGATAAGTTTTCTCTTTAGTCTTTATGTTCATGAAACATAATTAAAGCTATAAGCTGATAGCTGGCTTGTTTTTATTGCAGAACTCGTACGGGTTCGGTTATTGTGGGAGCATGTCCGGTCTTTCGGACGAGGCTCTTTGAATTGACTTTGGGAGTCCAGAGATATAGTAAAGCTATATAGGTTATAAAACAGTATGAACAATAATATACAAGTGCTGTTTTTAAAAAAAAATATATTAATAATAACTTAGGACGAAAATTTGATTAATTACTCTGTTATCCTTTTAGGATAACAAAGAGTAAATAATTTTTATGGGATAAGATGAATGCAGGTGTCTGAACTAAGTAAAAACCTGTTTTTGTTACTATGTCAGTATGAACTACTATTTTATACTTTAGGAAAAAAAAACAAGCTTAAAGCTTACTTTCTGATTCCTTTTCTTCTCAAAAAATATTGTCTATCAAAGATAAAGGAGGACTTCAGTTGAAAAGTACTTGTTTTTTAACTTTATAAAGGTCAAATCGATTTTTTTTATTCAAAAGTCAGTCTAGTAATGCTTTTCCATCTACGGGTAGTTGAAACCTATGAAAATAGGTTCTTTCATATAATTTGTGACGAGCAACGTCACAAATTATATGAAAGAACCTATTTCCCTAGGCGCTCCCGCAAAATCACATGCACTCGAAAGGCTGGATCATACTTAAGAGTTCTATAGCTTATAAATACTGCTCCAAGAATGCAACAAGTCTGCTGTCATACAAAAACTAAGGCGAAACACAACTTGTTTATACAAAGAAATGGGGCAAACATCAAAGGCGACCAATTAAGCTTAACTAGTACGTATCTACTTGAGAAATGAGTTTTGAAATGCATTAAAATTAAACAGGGTCTGAAGAAACATTGTTGAAAATCTGACAAAGGGTTTGTTAATCATAAAATATTATTATGCAATACGTGTAAAATATAGGTTTCTTTTAACATTGACTAAAACTATCATGGTTTATTACCTCGAAAGTAATTTATTGGTATTTTAGCTAAAAATTCAGATTATTTATTTATTATGGTAAATATCCCGTTATAAATGACTTTTGTGTTAAATTCTATAATTAGCAGCACACTAAAATAAAACTTTTTAAACTATCATGGTTATTAACACTAAAGTCATTATAGACCAGCAACCGCGTCGCGTTCTGATACCGTCAGTGCTGTGTGTCGTGATCGAGCTGCGTTCGATAATAATGAAATCGGTGGTAGTGGTAACGTTCGTAGCAAAAGGCAGAAAATGAGGGTAGATCGGTATATCTGTTCATAAAAACGAACTCGCGGTGCCTTCAGTTATTCCGTGATCATGGCGCATGAAACTGTGCCGAAATATTGGAAAACTCAAAAATCAAATAATGGTAAATATCCCGTTTTAAATGACTTTAGCAGCACACTATTCCAAAAATACTGTTAGCCCGAGGGTAGTTTGGGTAGCAAATATCAAATTGCTTTATTTCTTTAAGACCTTACAGGACTCGTTACAAAATTCGCTCATGCACGTTTCATAAAACCCATTATTTGTGAAAAAGATACCGAAACTTGTTTTAATTCTGTCATCCAAAGAACTTTTTCAGCAAATCTTCCCAAAAATGAACTCTACAAAAGAATCACTTGCAATATCGTTATCAAACAATGTAGTAGTCGGTCACAATCAAGACAATAGCATTAAGGTGACATGCTCATTGGTGAGGAACGGAGCCGCAGCGAGATCTCCTTGAGATGAAGGATACTGTTAGTTCGCTAGGAGACACAGCTGTGACTAGGGACATAAGAGTTTTAACTAGTCTAGTTATTTTAATTTTGTTGACAACGTTTTATTTGAGGGTGACCACACATTAAACAAAATTATGGTCGCAGTTCCAGAAATCGTAAATTTTTTTCGCTTTGTTTATATTGTATCAGTGATTATATTTGAAATTTGCCCTTGACCCTTAATTGATCGAGTTTATACGTACGTTGTTTGTATTTTGAGAAAGATAAAGTATTTTGTTGTGTGTTTGGCAATAATTGTTTGAATTTTGTACGGAATGGAATCAAAGCATGCATGTAAGTCACTGGTTGGTTTTTATCAGACGACTGTAGATTTACATGTTGATTAACGAGTGGTTAACACATTTTAAAGGTGGAGTTTCTATGTTAGGCTGTATGGCAGTTTTTTTGTATCTTCATTAAGTTTTCACTCAGTATCAATATAATATTGCTAGGCAGCAATATTATATTGATAATAAGAACATAGGAATCTTTAAAACCGCTGGTTTTAAAGATTCCTATGTTCTTATTATTCTTAATATTCTTAAAATTTCTTATAATTAATATTCTTATTCTTATTAGTAAAAGCCTTACCAGATCAGACACAGCGCCTTCTGTGCATGGACATGAAAAACACTTCAATGCTCATGTCAAAATTCTCAACAAAACACAGTCTATAACATAAACAATTCCTTCAAACCAGCTTGATAAAAAATACAATACTTCAACATTGTTCTCAACACTGAAACATTTCACAAAACACCTGTGATTCAATAACCGCTTAACCTAGAACTAAAAAAATCGCACGTAATTAATTCCGCATCGCGCGGTTCCTTGACCGCGCCTAAAATAAAAATTTATGTCATCGACTTATGTAATTTCTGTAGAGCAGCGTCAATATTGAAGCTTTTCACAGTTTTCACTGGTGACTCTCTCGCTAGAACTTCCTTCAGCGGTGTTACCGAAAGTGAACAAAGAAATTTCTTTGTTATATATATTCGGGTTTACCTATGAAAGTATGAGCTGCCATTATAATATATATATATATACATAAATGTTTGTAGAATTTTTCAGTCGAGTTATGTTTTACATTGAAATCTTTATCCAAACGCAATGTTATAACTTTGGGTTCAAAACGAGTGTGAGCCCCAATACAAACAAAATTTTGGTTTTAATATGCAATATTGGCTAAAATATGTATTACTTTTCTAAATAAATAATATATTCTCAAAAAAAATACTATACGGAAAGCAGATTTGAAATCTTGTTGCGGAAAGTACTTTAGTATGGCCTTTTAGGACTTTTTTGTATTCTGTTGGAACTCGGAACATGCGATAAACTACAGTTGGGAAATACAATTTATGATTAATGTCCATCCACGGTTGTCTGGTAGAGATCGCTCTTGAGCGATAAGACCGCCAAATTGTCACATATCTTGTATTATTATTGTTCACCTTGTTTGTTTTATTTTTAAGTGTGCAATAAAAGTATTGTCTATCTGTCTATCTATTAATGAAGTCAGCCCTCATGTAAAAAGAAAAATGCAAAGGCTTTCCGATGTTCTCGCAGACTTTAGGCAACAATGCAAAAACGCTTTTATGCTTACTTATAGATATACATTTGAACCTGATACTGATCCATTACACACTATGGTCCCATATCAATATTTATTTTGAAAAACAAATAAGCAATATCCGAGCAGATAATAAACCGTCGCACAATTTGCCAGCGGCGAGACGAGAATAGCGACATTAATTTCAAAAGGCGTATTTCTGGAGCGGCGCTGGACAAATCTCGGAAATTGGGCCGGTCAGTTCGGTCGCGGCTGAACTACGTTCACACTGAATTATCTGTACAGAGGGCGTACTCGGAGGCGAAAATCGAAGCTTCTGTTTGTTCGTTATCGTGCAAAACATACCCTTATATCATTGGCATTAAGATTCCATTTGCACAAAAACTAATCGAAATCTTTAGTTCGTTCGAGTGAGAAAATTGGTAGTCTCACTTTACATACATAGATAATGAAAGAAAATTAAAAATTTAATAAACTACTCGCGGCTTCGCGCGTACTTTTTCGAGATAAAAAGTCGTCCTGGTTATTTATTTATCTCTTTGCCAATCCCGCTTCGTCGTGAAAAGAGACAGACAGGCAAAATTACTTTTAAATTATACGTTATATAAAAATACGCCATGAACTTATTACATGTTTGTTTGTAAAAATCCGGCTATTGTGCCAAAAGCTCATTGATAACTCATTAGCTCGCGAGATCAGCGTCTATCGAACGAAAATCAAAAATAATTTCTGTCATTGCGCAACGACGACGCATTGTATGCCGGATCTACGTCATTGCAGAGGCGGACTTAGTGACAGACGTGGGGGAATTTAAAGACAGTTACGTCAATCGGCTTTTAAACGTTGAATTTATATTTGGTGCGACAGAAATAAGGGGATGCGATACTAAGACCACTTATTAATTATTATTATTATTCGTTTATTTCAGATTATTATAAAATCCATAAAAAATAATATAAAAATTATACATATTAATAAAAGTGTGTGAAAAAAAGTCACGGTGATTTTTTTTCTGGTTTTGAGTTTTATTTACACGTTTGCACATTTAATTGCACATAATATCATAGAAACGAACACCTTACATTGATAAAAATGTTTTTGACCAGTCAGTGGTCATTGAAATCGCCATTCTAGGATAAAACATGATCCTAGTAGAACAAAAGTTCCAACTTCCAGTTTCGTATTTCAAAGTTGTGCTCCAAGTTGATGATGGAGTCAAAATCATCTAAATCTGAATCTGTTTGTGAGTGTTCTTGCCCTCACCTTTGCATCCTACATCCTGATGATGGGTTCAAAATCATCTGAATATCAAAATCTATTGTGAGTGTTCTTGCCCTCACCTTTGCGTCCTAGCTACATCCCTGCATTATTGCATCAAACAGACGGTCATTGGCAGGCGTCAGGCTTGCGTGATATATTTCTCGTTTGCCTATCGAAACCGCGTTTAGTTACTAGGTCGGGAGCCGAGCCCAAACCTTTATGCGTTTCGTTACCGCTCATTTAAAAGCTATAAAATGTGATTCCATTTCATTTCTAAATGTTATGGTTGTCATTGAGATCATTATAATGATCTCAATGACAACCATAACATTTAGGATTTTTTTTCATAGTACTTGTTTTCGGATCACGTTTTATGTTTTTCTAGAAAACATCTTAATCGAGTCAACTCTAAATTTAAATATCCTTACTGCTTTCATTAGTCTTCTTCTTTTCCGTCATGTCAACACTACTGTCAGAGCGGTAGTGGCCATCATGTTAATTCTTGTTGAGTTGCTGTCTCACGATGTCTTGCCATTTTATCTTGGTCTTTCTACTACTTTCATTAAAGTTAAGACACTGTCTATATTATATTATCTATCTTTGTATGTAATTAATATAGTATATCAGTCATCTAGTTTATAAAAAAAAACAGCTTATTTTGGGGATACATGCTGCTGTGTGGATGGTCCAGCATCATTTATTTAGTAGCCTTATTAAACACATAAGAAAAAAAATGTGTAAAGTTAATACCTGTTATCTTTACATATTTTTAATTGTTTTTTTTGTGTTGAAAGATCCCGAAAATAAATTAATAAATAAATAATCCTTTACTCTCTTTAATCCAATGTTTTGCCAACGTAGATAATAAAAAAATCAATAGAATCTGTCAGCGGTTCATTTTTTTTAACTAGTTATCTATTAATACTCACTAGCACGTCTAGAACAAATTAGAGCGACGTCCGGCTAACTGAATCAAGACGATAATGTATTCTGAAAACTAATCTAGACCCAGCATCCGCCTCAGAAAATTATAACGTCTGGATGTATTCAGGGCTTGTCATTCAATAGTCACCGAGAAGAACCGACGTTCAACACATGAAATTCTCAAATATATGGTGCTGGTAATTTGTCATATTCTGAAACTCTTTGTTATTGACTAGTACACTACTTGCAAGCATGGAGATTGTTGTCTAGGGTAGAATAGGGAAAAATGCGAAAGCCATTACGTAACTTTGTCATCCAATGCATAAATTGTATGAAATTAATTCCTTCAACTTCAATAATGTAGGTACGCAATGTATATAAATGCAGTGCCATTATAGTATTTTCTACCCTAGAGAATAATCCCCGTGATTGGCCTACTGGTTATTTATATTTATGAATGAGACGTACAAGTATTTTACAAGCGCACCTAGTTTATTCAAATTGATCACCAAGAGTAAATCAAAACATCAAGTAAAGATATGCCTCTATTGCTCCAGTATCAGAATCATAGATTTGTCATAGTCAAAGAAGAAGGCGGATTCTGGCGTGATTATTCATTTCACCACCCGGGCACGAACAATGCTTTTGGCACTGTTAGTGTTTTTCTTTGATGGTACTGGTCTAGTCTGCAATATTTTAAAGTCCATCTAAACTCAACCAAACCAAGCACCGCATTAACGGATACTAGAAACTAAGCCCGCATTATGAAAGCTTGCTCACTCATAGATCTATGCTTGAGTGACGATTATGCCATAAAAAAGCGTTACTCAAACATACATAACTGAATAAGCTTGTGCAATACGGGCCTAATACTCTTCGTCATAGCAGCCAATGTAAATTAGAGGACAGTCAATGTAGATAGAGCAATGATCCAGAGGAAGGTACAATCAGGTCACTCACAATTTACTCGCAATTTATGAGAAAAACATTCGTCTGTTTTCTTTCGGTTAGTTCAACAGTCGGAATTTTCAGTGGATCTCGAAGATTCAAATGTTTTGCCAAATTGTGCTAAATTCTACATGTAAACATGATATTGCCTAGTTATTTATTAGGAATATTTCCTTGCCAAAACTGCGAATCGTTTTGCCAACGGCTTTTTGGTTTAGGGTTTCTTCCACTGACCGTTAATTTTGGTTTAATATCTTCATAAAACCCAAGTGAATGAACGCCAATTAGAGACAATAATTATAACCAAACGCACACTATAATATTATTTCTTGGATTCGTTCACATTAAGCTCAAAATCAAACAGTTTTGCGTCTTATCAAATATTTGGAGCATTTGTAGCGCCACAGTTCGTATAAAGTTGCGGCTGCTGACGGCATCAGCCCAGTATTCAAATTGGTTTGCGATTTCAAGGCATAGTAAATGCAATAAATGTCGGACCGATCGGTGCATGGTAAAATTATATTTACCACTTTGTAACATGACGTTCAGACATTCGGTCAACATCCGCATTTCCACGATCAAGTTAATTGTTTGTAAACAGCTGTAACCTTCGTTGATTGCGCAAAATATTGCACGTACTGTTCAGTTATGGGAGTAAAAGTATCGATCTATTTTTCAATACGTTTAAACCTGTTGGCATCCCCATTCGTTATGAAACTCTCAGTCGCTACATAATTTAGTCGAGTTGTTCTCGCATTTTACATTATTCTCTATGTCATCTTCCAACCAACTACTACTACCAAAGCTCGGGTTATTGAATCGTAGATCGAGGACAAATGAATGTTGTCATTGGTTTTACACCAGGTTTGAAGGTCCGCCTAGTGTCACTGGCGCGTGCACTTCGACATCTAAGTAAACTTAAAATAGTCTGACGTCGGCGACGGCCCGGCGACCGAGATAGCCGGCGCAGTGCGTTCGCGGAGCCCTCGCGCGCCGGGTCTATTTCCAACTGCCACCGTCGTACACGGCGCATCCCGCGACCGACAATAATACTGCATCTCACTGTGCAATGGCTCTGGACTTTCACTGCGGCGGTCACTTCCGCTTCAGGAAGCGCAGGCGGGTAACACCACAGTAGAACAACCACCATGCCGCACGCTCCGAATATCAACGGTCCCGTCAACGGGACGACCGTTCCGCTGAAACTTCACATACCAGAACCGAATGGCACCAACGGTGCACTGCACAATGGAACCAACGGGCTATTTTCTCCGCCTCTCATCTTGGACACGAATCCGAAAAGACCGCCGAAACCACCGGTTGGTCGGGTCGTACTACCCATGAAGAAATCTAAAACCCTTCCCATACATTTCGAGGAATCTGTCCCATCACCGCCATCCACAGCACTTCTTAACGGTAAAAAACTATTTGTCACGAAACCGCTGAATGAAGTGCACACTATCCGAAATGTACAAGACAGTGGAAGTTATAGTTCGAGTATATTGAACCGCTCTCCAAGTCCTCTGTACAGAAGGAGCAACTCATCAGCTTCGGTGGAGACGGGCTCTATCGCAGAACTAGCTAGAAGGCACGTGCCACACAGCTACTTGGTATCACGATCTCCAAGCCCACTGTCTTACAAAAGCTGTGCAAGTAACTACTCGACATGCAGCAGCAATGGAACCTACGTTCCGTTATCGCGATCATCAAGTGTAACCTCGACTCTTTACAATAGAACCAACAACAGTACACCAACTCCCAGAAGGATGTACCCTCAAGCTTACGACAGTTCAGAAAACGTAGACTTACGAGAACTGAGAGCTAAGGAACAAGCTCCCGTTATTTTCGATGCCAATTTGTCTTTTGTACTGGGAGTAAATAAACAACCAATGCGACAGAGGTTCAAGCCAGTTGCAGCACATTTAGAAGAAGGGACATCGTCGAATCATCTAACCAGCAAGATCGATAACTTCCTGAAGAGAACCGATCATGTTATGGACGAATGGCGAAGACTAGGACATAGAGATGAACCTGATCTTGATTCTTACTACGGAAGTAGGAGAAAACTTGGTAGATCAAAGTCAGCAACCAACATCATGATAAAAGGTTTTACGCTGTTCAGTCGAAGTGGAAGCCGCGCCAGCAGTGTATGCAGGTCAAGTCGAGGGATCTCTGAAGATCCAACAACAGCATCAGAGTTAGAAGAGGTTGGTTATCCATGAATTCGATACCCACGTTTCTGTTCTGTTTGCGCGGTCGTTAAGATTGCCATAATTTATGTTTGAGTGATTGTTACACGCTCTACCAGCGCAGCTTGCGATACAATCTAAAACGCGTGCCAATTTTTTATGATTGTTGACTGTAAGCTAAGGAGATTCTTCAGACGTTGTCGCTCAAATAAAACAGGAAGCTTCTGTTTTTCTCCTTGGCCTTTCCGAACTTTTTTTTGCGAGTTGGCAGTTGGTAATGATCGTTTTGTGCAAGAACAGCTGCGGTGGGCCAAAATTAGACTGAACCTCTGGTTTGAAATATAACTGTCTAGTTAGACACTCGTATAGCGTCGCGAAGATTGATACTTACTACAAACTAGCTTCTGTCGTTGGCTTTGCTCACGATGCACCTCGGTACAACATAGACTATAGCAATCAGGAATAATATAGGTATCTTTTAGTGCAAGAATATTTAATTTCTGAGTATTCTCTATTATGGCTCCTGAAATCACCAATTCAAAACAAGAACCCTCAAGGGCGAGTGAGACTTGCGTGCCGAAAGTTTCGAATATTATTCAATTATATTATGTATGTATTATAGAGAATAGTTAGATACTTCGCTATCTGATGAATATCGACAGTACATAAATAAATATTAATAATCCTACCTCTTGATAATATTATTGATTAATTAATTATAGATTAATTGCAATTCATTAGGATAACGTGCGATCTATCGAGCGGAACTAATTCTTTATGATCTCGAGCATTAGAACGTAATATATCATGGTGTGATAATAACTGACGGTAGAGGCAACACGTTAAATGATAGTGCAGTGTGTACTGTAATTATTTCTTCCCACTTTCTATTGCATTTACTGTTTGATAGCTATGTAGCTGTTGTTCTCTGTAGATTAAACGCTTTCAACGCAACAGTACCAGATCTTCACGGTGTTTTAGATTGTAACGTAACAATTCTTTGATGTATCTAAAAACGCAAGTGTAACGAGTAATAAGAAGAGAATTAGAGTTTTTTTTATAAATTGAGGACTTTATTTTTGTATCGGTTCAAATTTGAGTTTTCTTTGAGAGAGTATTAGGCCCAGCTGGATCTAGTTCGAGATGCATGGAAAACTGGGGAAGGCCTGCTTGTTATTCATAGTGAAATATACTTAGTGAAATGCTAGTTATGAGAAGGTTACGAAATTAAATTGCAATTTAAATAGTTTTGCCGTCTGGCCCTGACCATAGCAAACCAGTAAATCTCATATTTAGATGATTGATTACGAAGTTAAAGCGCCTGTGCCAAAACCCACTAACGAATCACGTAAACGGGTGTACGAATAAATTGGAACTATTTGATTTGACAACTAAAAAAGATTTATGTTTAACAAACAGTTTTCGTGATGGCCTACTTATTCCTTCAAACAACCTATAAACTATTCACCTAGTTTCAGCTTTGAATATTCGTAATGTGATAATTTGAGTAAAGATTGGGTTTTGTTTGAAATTCCTTTGATTTGTTATTCATAATAACCCATCAAGTTTTACGGCAATCATAAAGAAACCTTAGCAGATACCTAAATATTTGGATTTCTGATGATGTTTTAGTCCTATCTCGAAGTCACAGCATACAGTCAGTCAACAAGCCAGGACAGTACTCAAAGAGGCAATAAACATGTTGCCGCCGTATCGTAGAATCACCTTCTTTTTACAATGTCTAGGTTGAAACCAGCGTCGTCGTCGTCGCCATTCTGTGTAATCGCTATGAAATAAATAAATAACATTCTATAACGCGAATGTTAGTAGTAGCCATTTCGGGCGAATGCCACCCGCAGTTCTTCCCACATCTTTTCTGTCTCAGAGACAAAGGACAATACTAAAATATTGTGTGCAGTAAAAACTCCTCACAATAAATTTCTAAGTATCCAAAAGTCACGCACGACTCACGTTCCAAAATTCAATAAGAAGCATTCCTTGCTTGGCGTCTTATCGCGTGCCATGTTACATGCAAACACACCTCGGAAAATCTACCTTTCTTTGACATAACCTGTTACTTATACCGTTATATCTTTGCCCACAGCTATCAGAAGTGGGAGGTGAACTGTCAGAGGAGCGAGCAGCAGCTGGACTTGCGTCGGAGAGAGCTGACGCCGAGGCCGCGGAGAGACTCCGCATCGAGAAGGACAACCGAGACCTGCTCGTCAACAACCAGAGACTGCAACAGGTTGGCACTCCTAGAAGTACTAGTCCTTAGGTCTTCTCATAATGGCCCATGCTTCCAACTCTTCCAGACTCTAGACTTTAACCGACGACGCATCAATTCGTGATATTTCTTCCTCAGGCATCCGAACGCCTGGAACTCGAGCTCCTCCACTGGCGGTCAGCAGAATCCGGCAACGGCGAGATCTCAGACTCTGAAGGCTCTGAAGCCGACGCAAGCCTCTCCGGAGACAAATACAAGCGAAGATACGAGCGCGCGCATAGAGAGCTGCAGTTACTACGGGCCCAGCTTAGACGGCAGCATGAGGATGACCTGGAACAGCTTGTTATGGTCAAGAAGCAGCTTGAGAAGAAGGTTTGTTGATATTTATAACTATTATAGTTACCCGGGACTTCGTGATTATTCATTGTCAACATCTACAACCCAACGTCGTCACCCCTAAAGGTTAGGTGAAGTTGGTTATTGGTGCCTGTAATTAAATGATCTTGAAGAGTGTTTATTGAGAGACCAAAGGTAGCATTTGATCTGCTAAAATAGTATTAATTTCCTTAAAAATATCCCAAGCAGACGAGAGTCGCTTTCTCATTCATAAAATTAGTACGATTGATACGCTTTTAGCAATGGTGTGTAGGCGGTTATTACTATCCAGATTAAGTTTAAAGAGGTAGTTATGGAAACTACACCATTTAATTTAATTTTAGAAAGAAATTTTAGATCGTGTAGCAAGTCATTTAGTTGTTTAGCCGGAAGTGCTAAAATCGTAAACTGGAACTGCGTAGAATGTTGCGCTTGCACAACATTTATCTTAGGTTTTGGCGGAGTTATGTTTTAACAGGAATTATATCCTTTAATCTTTATTTATTTGTAGTATTAAACTAGATTAATTCTTTTATTATGGTTCATTTCGGTGGTCATTATACATGTAGGTCTCGTAAACGTTATTGTTTCAATTTAATGTACAATACAATACAAATTCGCTTTATTGCACATGAAACACAGAAAAAAACAGTAAAGAACAAACAAACAAAGATACATATGCACAATGGGCGGCCTTATCGCTAAGAGCGATTTCTTCCAGGCAACCTTTGGATTGACACGTAGCTATATTATAGGTACGGTGGCGTAATGAAACACTCCATTCAGATTGTTTTCTGTTAGTCTAGCTAAGGTAAGTACAATATTTTCTGCTTGACGTTCTAAATCTAATAATTTACTTAGTTTGAATATAATAATTAGTTTTGTAATCCCTAAATAAATCGCATTTAATCAATAAATCTGTAACTCGAAATAAATTCGACCCGAAAAAATTTTGTTGTTAAGAAATTGAGAGAATTCCAGCAAAAATAACTTGCGTAATTCAAAACATTTTGTTATTTTTACATTTTGAATAATGTTGTTGAAGTCTTCGTTATATTTTTGTCAGTTTATATTTATCGCGTCTCCACATAACTGTAAATCCGTCGGCCGTGACTCTTCTTGTTACTTCTATTCTACACTAACAACAATAAGGATTGGTAGATCTGTTTGTACTTATTTAATCGAAACAAAAAATCTTTAGAGTAGTCAGCTTTCCAATTCTACTCTACACTTAAAACAATAAGGTTTGCTAGATCTGTTTGTACTTATTTAATCGAAACAAAGAATATTTAGAGTAGTTAGCTTTCCAATATTATCTAACAAATAAAAAAATAAGATAATTATATATTTGTAATTGAAACAAATGTATTAGTATAGTTGTATCACAGAAATTTACAGCGCTTAGCCAAGACCAAATATCAAATCATTCTTAGTTTGTTATTCGATAGATTTTTCGGTAATTGAAAGTTCACTAGGACTATGATTAAATAGGCAACCCGTACCAAAAAACTGACCGCTTATAAAATATTTTTTAAAGGAAAAGCGATCAGAGACATAGGCATCCGTCTAGCTATAAAATAGCTTGATCATGCGTTAGAATGTATTTTAGAACGACCTTCGCGACTAAATATACATTTTATAAGTATTCTGAAATGAAAAATCGATGCTATTTAAAATGAACGTTTATATATTTATGAGATTTCAAGTACATTGAATTAGTGAATATATTTACAATTCACTTTTTTTTATTTTTTTTTTATTAGCCTCCCGTCACAGAGCACAGCAAGGCTCTACTATCAATTTCTATATTTCTCGCCTGGACTATGTCATTTTTTCAACAGCTTTCATACGTTCTGAAAATCAAACAAACATCAAGATTAACAATTATCATCGAAATATATTAAATAGTAGACTGAGCCGATTTCAATAAATAAAGCAATTATTGTCACCTACTGTAATTTATTAACAATATGCTTTAACATATTTTCCCATGAAATTTTTTCCTAAACTAGGTCACATCACAGTTCTTATCTGCCTAAACCTATCACAAGATCATCCTTGGAACGACATCTGATAAGTTATAAGATTCTGATATCACGAACTATACCTTTTCGTAAATTGTCGGTGTACCTACGTAGTTATACGCTTATATTTTTCCTTAAGTTTTAAAATTAATGATATCCGTGCAGTTTTGTGGAAAATTTCGTGATGTTTCTGTGATTTGGTTTTAAAATGGAAGGTGCTAAAGAGGTTCGCTATAATATTAGTTTAACTAGTTTTACAAGCTGTAGCTCTGCGATAGGCTTCAAGCGGTATCAAATGCAATATGTAGCACCGTTTTGTGTAATTTTTTCGGTTGTTTATCGCCTCACGACAATTCTATGTTTTTCCATATTTCAGCTATCAAATTTCTTCCAAAATTACGTCTCGAATTCAGATGAATAATGTCGATATTTCGCATGTTACCCATTGTAATTTATTTACATGAGTCAACCAATATTAGATACATCTCTATAATCCGATCCGAAACGCCAGCTTATCGTAATGATGGTTCCTAAAACACATTTGGACAGCAGCCAGGAATGATAACTCATAAAGCTGATAGAGTTATGTGTACGAGCTCAGTGCATTTAACCATGCAATTATTTTTATTTACGATGGTAAGGGATGTTTGGGTTGATAAATATCTCAGTTGAATTGGCCCCGAAACTACTGTAAGGGTGCATTTTCATTGGACGAAAGCGGTTTCAGTACAATGTACGTACGGTATAGCCGTGATTTTCGTAAATAAGGCCCTTATCGAAAACGGCAATAATGAAAATTATGGTTTTAGATTTTCTGAACAGTTAATATCCAAGCAAAAAATAAATACCTACATCTTAATTATCTAATACCTAAACTTAAAATTCAGCGACTTGTGGGCAAAGACCACCACAGAGTGGAGCCCACCCAACGCTAAGAGGCGACGCTGAAGGCTCAGGATGAGATGGCGCGACGAGCTCGAGGTACATCTTCCATCATGGCCTGTTGCAGCGTTGGATCGCGAGGAGTGGAAGGAGAAAAGGGAGGCCTTTTGCCCAGCAGTGGGACAATAATGGCTTAAAATAAATAATAATAAATAAACAAAAACTTAAAATTATTAGAAATAAATTGCAAAAGCAAGTACTGAAAATAATAAAATTGATCAGAGTTTGACACATTTCTTTCAGGTATGATTCTACTTGTCGACAATAACATCTTCGTAACGTTACATATAGTAGATTTAATATCGTATGTAATTTATGGAATACGCTCTAAAAGAAACTAATAAGAATAACATACGTTTTGTGGGTTTTTATGAATTTGATACATTCTTCTTAGTTACGTGCAATAAAAGATTAAAGGCAATTAAAGGAAAACATCTAAAGTCTAAACCTAAGTGATTTTCGTTTCAGGTACAAGATGCATACGAAGAGGTGGAGGAGCAGAGGGCTGTCGCGGCGCAGTGGAAGCGGAAACTGCAGAAGCTGACCAACGACATGGCGGACCTGCGATCACTGCTCGACGAACAGGTAGGTGGTCGTGTGACGGTTGGCCAAGTGACATGAATCGTTCAACAACTGGCAAAGTGACATTAACCATGGTTGTCTGGTAGCCAGCCGTACCCTGGTTATATGCTCTATGTACATATTTATTTACCCACAGACATGCCGCAACAACTTGCTGGAGAAGCGTCAACGCAAGTTCGACGGCGAGTTGCACGCCGCGCAAGAGGAACTGAAGCGAGAGCGCACGGCCAAGGAGCGGCTCTCGAGGGAGCGCGACCAAGCGCACGCGGACAAGTACGCGCTAGAGCAGAGCCTCTCTGTAAGTATAACAACTTCTATCGAAATCCATCTTACTTTACTATCTCTTACAAAATTATTGTTCGTCTATTCCAGGAAGCTCGGCTAGAACTCGAGCTGAAGGAGGAGCGACTATCCGCCGCCAGCAGGGAGTTAGAGGAGAGGGGGGGAGGGGGAGACGAGGTGACGTCACTGCGCCGGGCCAAGACCGAGCTAGAGCGACGGGTGCGGGACCAGGAGGAGGAGCTCGACGACCTGGCGGGGCAGATACAGGTACTATTGTCAAAGAGATAAGGTTCAATATTGTAAGGCACGAGAGTCGTGAGACCTGAGGATATTTATCAGACCCAAGACCTGGGTCTGGTAAAGATCCTACGTCGACTTTTGTCTTGCATAATTATATGTTTTATATAAGATAGAACTGATAAAAGTCTTTCAGAGACAGCTTCATATATGTAAATATTCTGATATTATTCGATTGCTTGAATTGTAACTTTCAGCCGCCATGTTTGATTAACAACACTGAAACAAGATGGCGGTTCAAAGTTTCCTTTGAAATGAGTTTCTTTCGTTCAAATTGTACAAGTTTCAACGCAGTTTTTGATTGACACGTAAGTTTGCAAGGAATCCATTCGACAATGACAAACTTATGATATAAATTACTCTTCAAATGTGTTTTTTCTTCTAGTTATTGGAAAGCTCCAAACTACGCTTGGAGATGCTTCTAGAACAGCAGAGGAAAGAGGCGAGATTAGAGGCCGCTGCTCGAGACGACGAGATGGAGGAGACCAGGGCCAATGCTGCTAAGAAACTGAAGAGTAAGTTATAACTTTGTAGTGTCAGCGTTCATCTTGGTCTAACAATACAATACAAAATAAGTAAATTAAATTATAAATAATGCTGGACAACCCACACAGCATCATCTAGCCCCAAGCTAAGTACAGCTTGTGTTATGGGTACTGATATGTATAATACGTTACATAGATAGATATTTTTATTATATTATACATATGTAGAAAACGACCAAAATACCCTTAACAAATATCTGCAGATCGTACACACAATTCACCCGAGGCGGGAATCGAACCCGCAACCTCATGCGTCGCAGGCGGACGGATAGCAATATTATTATTATTAAAGATTTATTATTTATCTCTATTCTTTATATAGTGGTGACATAAATTACAGAGATAGATAACTTTTTATACCACACAAACACAAAATAATATATGTAGGTACACAAAGAATAGGATAAGGCTTTGGGGGATCTCTCTCTCTCTCTCTCTCTGTCTCTCTCTCTGACACAATAGTATCATGAACCATACACTCTCTCCAGTGCTGGAAAGCCAACTGGAAAGCGAGCACTCCGAGCGCAGCCTGCTGCTACGCGAGAGACACGAGCTGGAGCGACGACTCGCCTCGCTCGAGGAGACCGCGCGCGCGGAGAACCACGAGCAAGCGCAACTCACGCAGAGACTCAAGAGGTTAGTTATATATATTATTTTATATGGCTAGTAGACAAAAATTTCAGTGTTTTGTCTACTAGTGGAAGAAATGAAAAAGAAACCATTCCCATCCTCAAGAATACTTACAAGAATTTAAAATTAAAAAATAATCATAGCCATTGTAAATCATACGCATATCCCCAATTCTTCGCGTGGGTGTCGTATTAGTAGTGTAGTAGCAGTAGTAGGTACCTGTATAGTCTTCATGGTTTTAGATTAAAATTAAAGAAATGTTTGTTCGACCATCAGATGCAACAGGAGAGTCTAAGACAAAACACAAGTATTTTATGAGGATTAATAAATAGTTAAACTTCTTATAATCTATATTCTTATATCTATATAAATCTTATAATATTTTATTCTTATTATATATATTTGTTTTTTTTCTGTTATGTTTGCTCTAAAATTCACTTTTGTTAAAATATTCAGTACTTAACATATTATTTGTTTATTATTCACATTCTATTTTTATTTGTATTTTTGTTTGATTTTATTTATATTAGTGCGTTTTTGTTTGTTTGTTTGTATAGCGGTAGTGAGTAGTCAGACCGTAACGCCAACAAGTTGCTTTGCCGGAAGACCAGCGTTGGTTGCTAGCATGCTAGCAACCAACGCTGGTCATATCATCTAAGCATCCAACTCATGCTGAGGCAGAGCCATTTTGTTACTGGACTTACATGATTACCGACACGTTTAGTTTACCTTTAAGTTTATTATGCTCTGTGTATATATATATATAGTATAAGTCTTTTAACAAAATAAATTCATTTAATTTCATTTTAGTGTAACAAATGGCTCCTAAGGGAAAACAAAAGGGGAATCAGAATATTATATTATTATTGTTGACGACCGATGTGGCGCGGTGGGCGAAGGTCCACCTGCGACGCAGGAGGTTGCGGGTTCGATTCCCGCCTCGGAACAATTGTGTGTACGATCTGCAGATATTTGTTCCGGGTGTTCTGGTCGTTTTGTATGTATAATAAAAAATATCTATCTATTTAATGTATTGTATTATGTATATCAGTTATCTAGTACCCATAACACAAGCTCTGCTTACCATGGGGCTAGATAATGCTGTGTGAATTGTCCAGCATTATTTATTTATTTCTATTTATTTATTCAATAGAAAAAAAATTGTTATTTTCGTTTTCGTTTCTGCCCTCGACATGACACGCCTTTTTCCGTGATATAAAGACATATTGACATTATTATAAAACCATATTTTTTTACAAAAAAGGAAATCATCCAAAGTCTCGTAATTGTCCATATCAAAAGTAACTGTGTCTATAAAATACTTAATTTAGTCGTCATTCAATCACCTGTCAATAAGGGAACTTCATGTAGATAGACAGCGGGAAGCGAGTATGTTCTATAGAACAAACTCGCTTCCCGCTGTCTATCTATCCCTATGTATACTTAGATCTTTAAAACTACGCAACGGATTTTGATGTTTTTTAATAGCTAGAGTGATTCAAGAGGTATGTTTGTAAACCATTTGACACATATATTTCCACGCGGGCGAAGCCGTGGAGCTTAACACTTTGAGTGCTGAAAACGCACGGTATGAGTTTTCTACAAGTGACTAATATGCGTAAATCCACACTAGCGCAGAGGCTGAGAAAATACAGATTTTTTTTGACTTTATGACTCAGCAGAGCTGTAATATTTTTCGAACGAAACGCATGTGCGGCGCAACACAGCCGCTGTGTAGAGCGGCACGCATTTTTTAGGTAAAAAAAAAAAGATCGCAGTCGTCGAAAAAAAACCGCAGTCAAAGTGTTAACCTTGCCTGTGCCTAAGCACTGATAAGTACCTACTATCATTGTCTGCCTAAGCTGCTGTCTGCCTGCTCTGATCAGAGCTCTAGTACCGGCGATACAATATTATTAGTTTTTGGTATTTAAAGTAAAATAAAATAACCTCGTGGACGTTGTAGTTATCTTACGGATAATGTTTGTTTGCAGGGATCTGAAGAGGTACCGCGCTTTGCTCCGCGACGCGCAAACCATGCTCGAGCAGAAGGAAAAGGAGGGCGGCAACAAGACGCAGATCAGGCAACTCAAGAACCAGGTAAGGGAATTAAACTTGGTACAATCCCTGCCTTTCTTAAATTCACATAATTATTTCCATCCAAAGGTTGCCTGGAAGAGATCTCTTCTAAGCGATAAGGCCGCCCATTGTACTTGTATCATGTGATGTCTTTTATAATGATCTGTAACTGGTATACAATAAAGTATATTTGTATTGTATTGTATTGTACAATAAATAAAATATAACCTGCGTATATGAAGAATGGGATTCAGAATAATGTCATCTCTCAATCCAACCAATGAATTTCTTTCCGGCCACAGAGAGGGGCTTCGAGGCTTGGCCTCATTACCCCGGCGTCAACTCGAGGGGTGACGGACGACCCCTCGGTCCTTGGATTTTCTGGGAATATCTTTTTTTTTCCCCTACTTTTTTTTTGGCTGCATTTGGTTTATAATTTTGTTTTCTCTCAATCTATACTGATATTATAAAGAGGAAAGGTTTGATTTTTTGTTTGTTTGTAATGAATAGGCTCCGAAACTACTGGACCGATTTGAAAAATTCTTTCACCGTTGGGAAGCTACACTATCCCCTGTGAACATAGGCTATATTATATTTTCAAAAAAGTTAGGGATTCGTACAAAAACCGTGCGAAGCCGGGAAGGTCCGCTAGTCCTATATGAGCGGGACAGCATGAGAGACGCCATTCTCTATCGCATTCCGCATACCTACGCAAACTAATATTTGTTACTTATATTTGTTTTTTGTTTCTTTAAAAACACATGACATAACATTGGTGTCGGTTTTGTTGGCACCAAAACTTTAAATAAGTAAAATATGTATACGACAGTTTGTAACACAACTCCAGCATCATCATTTCGTTGCCAAAAATATACCAGAAAACTATAGGTAGTTTGTTATAGAAACGGCAGAGTTTTTCGTTTATTACTTCACTTGATACCAAACCAACAAACAACCATTTAGAGTTTGCTCTCCACTTAACTAACTAATTTGTAACTTACTTATAGGTGGAAGACTTAGAGTTAGCAGTGAGAGCAGCCATCAAAGCCAAACAAACCGCCGAGGCAGAAGCGGCGGAGTCGAACGCGGCATTAGAGGAGTCAACGCGGGGCAGGAACGACGCGGCAGAGAGAGCGTTAACTGCGACCAGAGAGGCGGCCGCGGCGCGCGCGCAGTTAGACGATGCCGAGGAAGAAGCCGCTGAGGTACCTTCATTTAAATTCCATCACCCATCATCAGCCTATGTTAGTCCAATACAGGACATATGCCTCCCCCAATGAGCGCCACAGCGCCCTGTCTTCAGCTTGCCGCATCCAGCATCTGCCTGCAGTCTTTCGCAGGTCGTCATCGCATCTGGACCACCCACAATATAAATTATAGTAATAAAATAAATTCAATTAAATATTTTGTATGGAACGTATGACATTTGACAATCCAGTATTTGAAGCGATGGCAATTTTTCAGAATCACTTCAAAATAAAATATATTTTTTTAAATCTCTACAGATCTTGATTGATACATAAGAAAATGTGATCTCAATTACCACACAGTAACTAAACCAAAATAATTCCCTCCACAGTTGCTCAAAAAATACCGCGCAAGCACCACCGCCCTCTGTGCCGCCCAAGCGGAATCTCGCGAGGCGAGCGCACGAGCCGACACCGCGAGCGAAGAGGCGAGACAAGCGAGGGAGAAACTTGCAGAGATTAGTGCTAAACTAGCGCACGCGGAGGCGGGGCACTCACACACACAGCACGAGGCAGAGAGGCGCCTCGAGCTCAGGAATAAGGTGGGTTATAAGCTCTGCAATTTTGAGACAATTTGCCAAAAAAAAGCTCATGTGCTCCTTTGAACAAAGTAATAATTTTACCATCCCTATATCCCTAATAAATAAAAATAAAATAAAAACTTGGTTTCGTGCAAACTTTTAAATATAAGCTTGTGTTCTGAGTACTAGATAACTGATAACTTTATGGAATATTATTAAGTTATCAGTTATCTAGTACTCATAACACAAGCTCTGCTTCGCAACTACCTGTCAAAACTCAAAAAAAGTTTAACGAGTAAAAGTGCCATAAAGTTCATCAAATTACGTGCATTAAATGTTAAAGAAATATAATACTGCCGCGTCAAACAGCCTACATATTATTTATGTATACACTTTTTCTATTTCAGGAGCTAGAATCAAGTCTAGAACTGGAGGCCACAGCTCGCGCGCGACTCGAAGGCCAACTGTCAAGACTGAGGGAGGCCCACGAACAACTCGCGACCGAACTCGCCACGGCCCGACAGAGGGAGCAACTCACTGCGGACGAAGTCAGGAAGCTTACCAGGCAACTGAGGTAATATTATCAATAATCCACGTCAGCACATATACCTACTGTAGGGTGCGTAGTGTAAACCAAATTAACGCTATGCAAGGCGCATTTTGCTGCGTGGGTTCGTTTGATTGACAACGTGGGTCTACTTGTACCGCGTGCATAGCGTTGACAGCGTTGAGTTGCGTGGATGCCTTATTCTAGCAACCTACGCGCGTACGAATGACGTCATTAATCTCGTATCTTGCTTATATCTTGGTTACATACCTATCTTCTTGCAAAGAAAGCTTTTTGTGCTTAGCCTCTCCGACCGTGGCTTTGCGCCACGACGCCACGGTATAATCAACATTATACAGGGTGTTTCTTGAGATGGCTGTATATAGGGTTCGTGGCTTAGGCCCCCAGTGGTCGACGCACCTAGCCCAATATAAAACCATGACAGCGAAAATTACGTGTCAAGTATAATTTATGAGAAATAAAAAGTGCACGTTTAATTTTTTTAATATGCTTTTTATTTATTTCAACAGAGAACTAAAAGAAGAAAACTCCAACCTAATCGGCAAACTGAACGAGGCCGCACGCGCAAAGTCCGCTGCTGAATCCGCTGCCGCCGCGGCCGCAGCGGAAGCGGCGTCGGCTCGCGATGAGGCCAGGCTAGCGGCGCGGCGAGCCACACAGCTACAAGAGGCCATCGCGGGGGATCTCTCTAGCCCGGGGGATTCCAGGGACACTGACAGGTATTGAACCAGTTTTTGGAATTCTGCTAACTGCGATTACTTTACTATATTTAAGTTTTATCAAATTATATCATTATAAAAATCTAATATTTAATTTAATCTGATTTTAATGTGACATTTATATTATTTTTGTTTGTTTTATGGGTGAAAATGAGTTAATAATTGCCAGTTAATGATAGTTCAACAATAACAATCCGAAATCGGTTAGAAAATCGTATACCTATTAACATATCTAGCTTAGGCCGGCGAGTTTTTCCTGGATTAAAAGTAAGTAGAACTGTTATTTAATCCCCAATAATACATATTATGTATATTCATCACCATCATCATCAGCCTATAGCAGTCCACTGCTGGACATAGGCCTCCCCCAATGAGCGCCATAGCGCCCTGTCTTCAGCTTGCCGCATCCAGCATCTACCTGCAGTCTTTCGCAGGTCGTCATCCCACCTGGTCGGAGCGTCCTATACTACGTTTACCGAGTCGTGTATATTGTTATATCTTATTTAGATTTTTTGAATAGTTTAGTCTTGGAAAGGTATCAGACAGACTTAAAGAATTTCTCTTGCATTGCATTACACCTTATTGTAATTCTGTGACTAATCATTTTTTTAACAAAGTCTCTCAATCAATCTGTTTGTGCAATATCATTTGTCTCTTCTATAATTTAATTCATAATCTTTATTCATTCGACGACCGATGTGGTGCGGTGGACGAAGGTCCGCCTGCGACACAGGAGGTTGCGGGTTCGATTCCCGCCTCGGAACAATTGTGTGCACGATCTGCAGATATTTGTTCCGGGTGTTCTGGTCGTTTTCTATGTATAATAAAAAATATCTATCTATGTAACGTATTGTATTATGTATATCAGTTATCTAGTACCCATAACACAAGCTCTGCTTACCTAGATAATGATATATGAATAGGCTAGATAATGCTGTGTGAATTGTCCAGCATTATTTATTTATTTTATTTATTCACAATAATAGAATTGTATCTGAAATTTTACATGCGCCCTTATTGAATATAATGACATGTCATACAAAATTAATACTAAAGTCATTTACACACTTACACAAAAAAAAAATAACACATAATAATTCAACAAATTCAATTTTATTTAAATATTTTTTTATTCAGAGCACATATGTAAGTTTACTTATATATTGAGCACATATGTAAGTTTACTTATATATAGATTTAGGTACCTATCCGGTTTATTGTTTTTTTTTCTATTTCAAGCTTTTACTATCATACGTTTTGCTCTACACGTTTTGTTATGATTCTCAGTATACACATAATTTGTGAAATGATCAAGTTCTAAACCCTTTATTATTCTAATTCTGTATATTTTGTGATTATTTTATGTTTTGTGCGTTTAAATAAATAAATAAAAATTCAATAGCCTGTTCTTTATAATGAATTTATATTTACCAAGTGGTCCAACGTGTCTATGTATGTATATGCTTAATTAAATAAACCGAAACTGATGTATTTAAGCCTTAACACTACAGTAATTAATAGAGTACATTTTCCCTCCAGCGAGAACGATAGCTACAGTTCCGACGAGTCGATCGGCACTTTCCTCGCGAACCACAAGCTGAGCCCCTCCGCTCCGTCCCGGAATAGTCTTCATCTCGACTCACAGAAGTAAGTAAAGTAAAGTTAAAATATTATTATAAACATCAAACATCAAAGCGCTTTATTTCTATAGACCTTACACTCTTGGACAGGTTACAAATTTCAAATTGCATAAGTTAAACTAGGAAATAAAGTCATCACTTTGATTTTTTGTTCACCTCAATCTTTGTAAGGTAAAGAAAGCAAACAAGAAACCATTTATTGACCATAATAGACGGTGTAACAGGCAATAAGACTCCATAGGCTCTTGAACAAAATAGTAGAATTTTACAACAGCAATATCAACAGCCCATTGTACTTGTCGCGTGTAATGTATTTTTGTAATGATTTGATTATGGTGTAAAATAATGAATTGATTATGGTGTACAATAAAGAATTGATTATGGTGTACAATAAAGAATTGATTATGGTGTACAATAAAGAATTGATTATGGTGTACAATAAAGAATTGATTATGGTGTACAATAAAGAATTGATTATGGTGTACAATAAAGAATTGTTGTATTGTATTGTATTAACGACATTGTCCTGTTCATTCTTTATTCTCTTGCCCAATATTTATTAGTCTACTATCTTCCTTTCCAGATCCCAAAGCTCGGAAGGGCGCGCGAGCCGCTCAAGCATCACCTCCGCCAAGCTCAGCCCCACCAAGGACGCATAACAGCCGCCGCCCGCGGGCATCCTCGCCAGCGCACTGCCCGTGCTGTGCGCGGCCTTCTGCTCGCGGCAGAGACACGACTCCGCACACATCGTGCTCGAGTAAACAGGACTGTTTAAACCACGCAGACGCAGTGTTAAAACGTAATATTGAACGGTAGAGACCGCTCCGCACATATCGTGCTCGAGTAAAGTATTATAATTACCCTGACTGTATAAAGTAATAATAATAATAATTGATTGTGCACCCGAGGTTATACCCGCTATGAGACGCCCTCGCCTTTAGATTAACTCTCGTATAGGGCCTCTGTTGGCTTTGGCACCACGCAAGCCCTCCAAAGGACAGAAAATATCGGTCTTCACTCAGCATATGCTATGGTATAGAAATTATACCATAGCGCTGGTCTCGTGGAGACCGTGGTGTGTAAGGTGGCCTCATACACGCATACAAACAAGAAATAACATAAAACGTCTTGTGTTTCCTAGAGCACATAGCGCCGCTCGCTTCGCTCGGCACAGTATATCAACAGTCGTGAGAAGCCTCCGCCATGCACACCTGCGTACTTAAAGAATAGACTAACATCTCATGCTATTCCGCTCAGATCGGATTCGAACTGAGCAGGACAGCATTAGAGATGACGTCATTCTCAATCTCATTCTATAAGTTCGCAGGTTCCACTAAAATATGCCTACTCTTGATGCGTTAGACTTTACTTGATGAAAGAGAAGAGATAATTGGAATTACGTAGGCAGAAGTTGTCCTTCTAAAATGCTTCGAACACTATTTGAAAACATCTGAGGCTGCATTTTTATGATGAAACAATCACTGATTGTATGCCATCTCAACTCGATTGACAGTCAATCACAAACTATATAAAACGACTTACGACTTATATTTCTCGAAATAATCTGCATCACGATGTGTCTAGCTTATTGTAAAAGTGTTGTCGAATAGGTACGAGAAAAGTTTTTTAAAATCTCTCAACAGCGAAAGAGTTTCGTATATTAATTTATAACCGTATAGCTTGGAATTTGTACTAGTATCCTAGACTGCTCAATATACACAATAATCGTTTTTGAATTCTTACAAGTTTTTAACAATTCATGAGTAGATGCTTTTTGATATGACGTAATCGCGTACAATGCTATATTATGGTATAGATAAATAAATTGGCGCTAGTGCTCCCTAGCCTTTAGACCACACTTTATAAATAACAGCGTAATATGAAACCGCTTGGACATTTTTTTGAAATATTTTCTCAGAAATCACTCTTGTGATTGAAAAATGAATTTCTAATTCTTGAGAAATTGATTGGAAACCCTCTTTTATAACCTGCGCTGCGCACTTGGGATTGATGACTGACAATGATTTCATTTTACGTTTTAAACAACCCAGCCTATAACTGGCTTTTGAAAGACATTGCAATGCCCTTGAAACCGTTTATATTGATTTTCACCATACAATTGCAAATAATTCATCATTAAATTAGCTTTTAAATGTCAACATAGGATGGTAGTAAGATATTTGGATTTTGCATAATTCCACAGCGGGACAGTATGTGACGTGACGTCTTTCTCCTTCCCATTGTTTAAGTACGCAGTTTATACTAAAAGCTTGATTTTAACACAGCGTTCTCACATTACGCTATTACGAAGTTGTGTCTAAAGTGAAATTGGTGTTATTGTAGGCAGTGTGAGTTGCATTCCGGAAAAAAGGGCGCACTAGCGCCATCTAGGCTTTGACATTAATTTATTTAGGTAAGGTTTTAGATAGGGATGCTGTGTTGTATAGATTATAGGCGTAGCGAAGCTTAAGGAATGGAATTATTTCGTAAAATAACACTACATAATAATCTGACGCAGCTTTGATTTACCATGTTGTTTGATCAAAAATGTATTTGGATTGGAAGACTTAAACATAGAAGTATTAGTTGAAATCGTCTGTTTTTTCGCTACCCTAATAATAAGCACAGTCCAGAGCCGGTTTCTACCGAAAATTTGCGGAAAATTCTAATAAGGAAATGCATTAATCTACATTTTAAGTTTTTTTTTGTGATGTTTTCAATGATCAAATTAGCCTTATAGATCGTCAACTTAACTATATACTTGTATACTACACACTAGCCAAACTCGATGTAGAATGTTAGTAAACAAATCACGATACAAATTCCTAAAACTCTAATTGGCGTCGAATTTCCGATATAAATCTAAGCAATATATTGAAAGAAGAATATGAAATCGACAAGTAATATAAATTGCTTATAAAAAGGCGCGGCAACAGAATTAATTTTAGGTTAAGAGTGATTTGTTTACAATCATTTTACATCGAGTTTAGCTAGTGTATATTTATATTCTTCTAATTTTCGGTGGAAAGAGGGCCTTATGTGGCGTTTCGCAAGCCAGTCAGTATTTAGACGGCCTAGTGGCATGAAATACAAAATAATGTTAAGTTCTTTGTTATTTAGTTAGGTAACTTTTGTAAATAACTAGAGGACATTATACGATTTTTTTTATTTAAATGTGTAATTGTGTGATCAGACTGTTATTCTATGAATTTTTTGTTACGAGTTGTTTCTTTATTGTAGGCATTGAGAACATATCTGATAAGCGAATACATTTGATATTGTGACCCTTTGGACCGGTCGATTCGGTTGACCGAACTGACACCATCGCTCTTGTATTTTATGTGATTGATACAAATAAGATTCAATTTGTTAGTTAGCCGAATGAAGCGGGTCCGAATCGTGGGGCTAGTTTGATTTATTAATATTTGAATAGGATCTGTGTTAGCATATTCCATTAGTAAATGTATCGTGAAAATGTAATTACTCATTAATAATTAATTCTCTGTATGTATTCACCTATATGTGTCTGTAACCTTATAGCAACGTATTTGTATGTAATTTTAACGTTACTTCATTCGATACTGGTTGTAAAATGAAATTATTTAATAAAGTAACTGAAAATTACGAGTTGTTGTTTCTGTGTACCTCTGCGAAACTTAGTTCCAAGCGCGTTGCCTAAGTAAGGCAGGTAATTTTACAAATATCTTAAATATAAAATTAATGTTACACATCAGCGAAACTGTCAAAAAAAATACAATATTTATTATGCATCTTTGTGGCATCCATCTCAAGTTATATCATCTCAAAGTTTATTTTAGATATGGATCTAAAATCAACTTTTCAATACAAGAACCACTGTACAAAATAATAAACGATATTTGGATTAACAAATAATTTATTATAAAGTACAATGACAACTAGGGGCAGGTGAAACCGAGTGCAATAGCTTACGCAGCATTATCTAGATCATTTAAAAAATATTTGTCCAAACTATCCACAAAACTACCCGGACCGAGGAAAGGTAGAATAAACCCCCTGTTCCACATATCCCTACTGCTCTATTTCTACTGGTAGGGAAGAAAGGATTTTTTTTCCACATTTAGCTACTAGGGGGGACTACTTTTCCGCTTATCTCTACTGATAAAATAATTCAGGAAAGTGGTATCTTCACAATCAAAATGTTTAAGTGCTTCTATAAGTGTTTATTGTAATCATTCTATTGGAACAGGGGAGTTATGGTGGTATTGTTTATTATTACAGGATAGAAGTATTATTGAGAAAACAGTGAGCCATTCGGAATGTTGTTTACGTGATATAGCCAAAAACGAAATTGATATGCGGCTGAATGATTGCAAACGAAAAGTTATTGCTGACCCTACACTTCCGATTCCCAAAATTTACGAAGAAACGCTTGATGGAATATACAACGATGGTTTGGATTTGATAGCAGCAACACCAAATTTTAGAAATGTTAAGACTGCCTTATACAACTCAAGAAACAAAGAGGCAGGAACGAGTAAAATGTTTTACACAGATTTTGAACAGGTGGAGGTGCCATCGAATTATCAGAAATTTCTTTTCGCTGACTATAGATATAATGGTGGTCGTATTTTAATATTTGGTGATGAATGGTCCAAAAATATGTTAATCGATGGGAAAGTTTTATTTATAGATGGTACTTTTAACATTTGTCCAAAACCTTTCACTCAGCTAGTTACAATTCATTGCGACATTGGAAGTACCATAGAGTGTACGAATATAATCCCAGTGCTTTACGCACTTCTCCCAGACAAAAAGACTGAAACTTACGTTACATTGTTCCGACTCATTAAATCACAAATAAAACAGAGCGCTCATAAAAAGTGGGATCCCGATTACATTATGGCTGATTTTGAGGCAGCCATTGCTAAAGCTATGAGAATCGTATTACCAAAAACTGAAAAGGGAGGGTGTTACTATCACTTCCATAAAGCGATATGGAAAAAAGGGAGACAACTGAAGCTAACGAAAAACAGAGACACGAGAAGAATACTAGCATTAATCGCAACGTTACCTTTGTTGCCATTGGATAAAATACAAGAAGGATGGTCATTCATTGAGAGTCAGATTTTAGACGAGTTTAAAATGGATGCATTTAGTAAATATTTTGTAAGAACATGGCTAAAAAATAAACAATTTCAGGAACAGTGGTGCGTGTTTGGAAAGAGGCACAGAACTAACAATTTCGCAGAAGCCTGGCATTTTAAAATTAATAACAAGAGTAACAGAAAAAACAGTTTGTATGCTTTATTAAAATTATTATACAACCAATCAACGGTTATGAAAAATCGGATGAAGTCCATCAAGAATCCGCCAAAAAAGAGGGCGCAAATATATGTGATCCGTGACCGCGTCATTCAAAATGCACAACTGCATTTAATCACAGGAGATATAACGGTGGGTCATTTTTTAGATATGCTAAGATAATTATTATTTATTTGTTGATTTCAAAGAAGTTTAATTGTTAAATTTAGTACCGATATAATATAAGAATGTTTTTTTAAGGTACATACCTTACTACCTACAATAAATGAATTTTCCATCTGATTGTACTTTTTCTTAGTAGAAATATGTGGAAGTGAAATATCATTGTATCCCCCCTAGTAGCTAAATGTGGAAAAAAAATCCTTTCTTCCCTACCAGTAGAAATAGAGCAGTAGGGATATGTGGAACAGGGGGAATAAACACGCGATTCTGATATAACGTTATTTATTTTAACTTCTTAACATAGTCCGAACACGATCATACATTTCATTCATATATTCTATATATTTATATAATATAAGAAGTATAATATTATGAGTAATACTCAAGCCATAAATTAATTACAATCTATAAATAATAGTAAGTTTTTCTTCTACTTTCTACCCTCAAAAACGCTGATTAATTTAATTTCATTTCTGGATATTTTTTTCTAATATACATAATAGGAATAAACACAATACCTCACATCACAAATCTCTTTAATTCAATCTTAGATACAGGTCAGATCCCGAAACAGATGTGCCATTCAAACATTGTCCTCCTTCACAAGAAGGGAGACAAAACGAATATTGGCAATTACAGACCCATCAGCCTAGTGTCACATCTGTATAAAGCCTTCATCAAAGTCATTCAAAGTCGCATAGGAGATATACTCGACCAACATCAACCACCAGAACAAGCCGGCTTTCGTCCCAGTTTCTCGACCACTGACCACCTACATACGCTCAACCAGATCATCGAAAAATATAACGAATTCCACAAACCCCTTTACATAGCCTTTGTTGATTATGCAAAAGCATTCGATAGCGTAAAACACTCTGCAATATTCTCAGCTCTTAAAGCCCAAAACATTCAACAGACTTATATAGACCTTATTAGAATCATATACAATTCCAGCACTGCAAATATTAAATTGAGCTCTTCAGGCCCATCCTTCATGATACAAAAAGGAGTAAAGCAAGGTGACCCACTTTCACCAATCCTCTTTACGGCCACTCTCGAGGAGGTATTTAAGAAGCTAGGCGACTCATGGGCCACAAAAGGCATAGACGTCAATGGAAAGCGCCTAACCAACCTGCGTTTTGCGGACGATATTGCCCTCTTTGCCTCCACACCACAAGAACTCCAAACAATGCTGCAAGATCTGAGCACAGCAAGTCTTGAGGTTGGACTTCAGATGAACAGAACTAAGACACAGATCATGTCTAATAGCACGAGACGTAGGGTCTCGGTAGATGGCAGGTTATAGAGTACGTCGACGAGTACATTTACTTGGGCCAGCTAGCTAGCTTCGATAACAGGCAGGACAAAGAGATCGGTCGTAGAATCGACAACGCCTGGAAGAGCTACTGGTCCTTGAAAGAGCACATGATGGGGAAACTTCCTGTGACACTGAAGCGCAAACTCGTCGATATGTGCATCTTGCCCGTCCTAACCTACGGTGCGCAGACATGGTCGCTGACTGAAGTACAAAAATCCAAGCTCAAGATCTGCCAGAGGGCAATGGAGCGTAGTATCTTGGGCTTCCGGCGAATCGATCGCGTTAGGAATACGATGCTACGCTCTTTGACAGGTATTGTCGATGTGGGAGTTAAGACCGCCACACTGAAATGGAAGTGGGCGGGGCACATTCGCCGAATGCACC
This sequence comes from Eupithecia abbreviata, assembly GCA_943735965.1. NCBI lineage: Eukaryota > Metazoa > Arthropoda > Insecta > Lepidoptera > Geometridae > Eupithecia > Eupithecia abbreviata. The sequence goes on from OX030995.1 coordinate 3,658,300, forward strand.
CCGAGAGGTGGGCTAATGCTGCAACACCCTGGGTCCCGGAAGGAAGCCGCGGGCGAGGTCGGCCAAGAAAGCGCTGGCGAGACGACCTTAACGCCTTCCTCGGAGATTGGTGGGAGATCGCACATGACCGCACTGAGTGGAAAGATTTGGGGGAGGCCTTTGCCCAGCAGTGGGACGAAACAGGCTAATTAAAAAAAAAAAAAAAAAAAATACATAAATAATACGAAGGTAGAAAACTTACCTAGCGACCTCTCGTAACTCTGTAATTAAGGTGGCTTCATAGGGCAAATTATAACAAAAATAATGGTACATATATGGTATATAAAAAAAATCCTTGCCTATCAGTCAAGTAAATTATTAGGAATCAAAATTCAAATACTGGAGACAAAAAAACATTGACCGAACAATTTTGAATAGTACAGCCGGTTACTATGTATTCTGAGATTTCATTTCAGTTGTCGCTGATTTAAACCACTGCCACACAGCATAAAATAATTGAAGCGAACGATACGATACTATGCCACTGAGATGTATCTAAAGAGGACGAGTTACAGCTCTTATTTGAATGCTTATAGCGTATGTTACGTGCTGTTCTTTCACATATCAAAGGTTCAATTTTAATTCTCAGAAACTGAAATAAAATACAAGAATTTTCACCACATGAAAGTCGCCTAATAGAATTTACAAGTCTTATATAACTATGAGATTATTACGACTTGATAATCGCCTCGTACGCCGTAAAAATGCACTGAGCTACCTCTACCGTACGCGACTTCAAACTCAACGTCGCTTCGGGATTCCCTGGCTGTAACTTCAACTCCAGCAAAACCCAGATGTTATTAGTAAGTTTGAGGGATTGGTATAACATGTCTTGTCCTTCCACGTTTCGTTTCGCGATGGTGAATATGTTGTTTAGGGTCATTTTGTGTGCGATCGTGTCTGCGTTGCCGACCACGTTTGATAGCGTGTGTTGAACTTCGTTCGCTGCCGGGATCTCCTTCCAAGTTGTTAGGAACACGCGTTTGTCGAGCTGTCCGTCCTCAGTGAAGAGAATGTGAGCGGGGATCAGGCAGGCAAAATAGAATACGTCGACGTTGTTTTTGATCGCCACCTGAGGGTAAATATTAGACTGATTAATTTAGGGACCTACGAGCTTAGGAAACTACAGAATAATAAATAAATTATGTTGGACAATCCACACAGCAACATCAAGCCTCAAGCTAAGCAGAGCTAATGTTTTGGATACTAGATCACTGATATACATAATACAATAGATTTAATAGATAGATATTTTTTATTATACTTAAATACGACCAGAACACCCAGTAAGGTTTTAGATAGGGATGCTGTGTTGTATAGATTATAGGCGTAGCGAAGCTTAAGGAATGGAATTATTAAAATAACACTACGTAATAATTTGACGCAGCTTTCGATTTACCATGTTGTTTGATCAAAAATGTATTTGGATTGGAAGACTTAAACATAGAAGTATTAGTTGAAATTGTCTGTTTTTTCGCTACCCTAATAATAAGCACAGTCCAGAGCCGGTTTCTACCGAAAATTTGCGGAAAATTCTAATAAGGAAATGCATTAATCTACATTTTAAGTTTTTTTTTGTGATGTTTTCAATGATCAAATTAGCCTTATAGATCGTCAACTTAACTATATACTTGTATACTACACACTAGCCAAACTCGATGTAGAATGTTAGTAAACAAATCACGATACAAATTCCTAAAACTCTAATTGGCGTCGAATTTCCGATATAAATCTAAGCAATATATTGAAAGAAGAATATGAAATCGACAAGTAATATAAATTGCGTATAAAAAGGCGCGGCAACAGAATTAATTTTAGGTTAAGAGTGATTTGTTTACAAACATTTTACATCGAGTTTAGCTAGTGTATATTTATATTCTTCTAATTTTCGGTGGAAAGAGAGCCTTATGTGGCGTTTCGCAAGCCAGTCAGTATTTAGACGGCCTAGTGGCATGAAATACAAAATAATGTTAAGTTCTTTGTTATTTAGTTAGGTAACTTTTGTAAATAACTAGAGGACATTATACGATTTTTTTTATTTAAATGTGTAATTGTGTGATCAGACTGTTATTCTATGAATTTTTTGTTACGAGTTGTTTCTTTATTGTAGGCATTGAGAACATATCTGATAAGCGAATACATTTGATATTGTGACCCTTTGGACCGGTCGTTTCGGTTGACCGAACTGACACCATCGCTCTTGTATTTTATGTGATTGATACAAATAAGATTCAATTTGTTAGTTAGCCGAATGAAGCGGGTCCGAATCGTGGGGCTAGTTTGATTTATTAATATTTGAATAGGATCTGTGTTAGCATATTCCATTAGTAAATGTATCGTGAAAATGTAATTACTCATTAATAATTAATTCTCTGTATGTATTCACCTATATGTGTCTGTAACCTTATAGCAACGTATTTGTATGTAATTTTAACGTTACTTCATTCGATACTGGTTGTAAAATGAAATTATTTAATAAAGTAACTGAAAATTACGATTTGTTGTTTCTGTGTACCTCTGCGAATCTTAGTTCCAAGCGCGTTGCCTAAGTAAGGCAGGTAATTTTACAAATATCTTAATAATAAAATTTTAATAAAGCATACAAACTGTTTTTTCTGTTACTCTTGTTATTAATTTTAAAATGCCAGGCTTCTGCGAAATTGTTAGTTCTGTGCCTCTTTCCAAACACGCACCACTGTTCCTGAAATTGTTTATTTTTTAGCCATGTTCTTACAAAATATTTACTAAATGCATCCATTTTAAACTCGTCTAAAATCTGACTCTCAATGAATGACCATCCTTCTTGTATTTTATCCAATGGCAACAAAGGTAACGTTGCGATTAATGCTAGTATTCTTCTCGTGTCTCTGTTTTTCGTTAGCTTCAGTTGTCTCCCTTTTTTCCATATCGCTTTATGGAAGTGATAGTAACACCCTCCCTTTTCAGTTTTTGGTAATACGATTCTCATAGCTTTAGCAATGGCTGCCTCAAAATCAGCCATAATGTAATCGGGATCCCACTTTTTATGAGCGCTCTGTTTTATTTGTGATTTAATGAGTCGGAACAATGTAACGTAAGTTTCAGTCTTTTTGTCTGGGAGAAGTGCGTAAAGCACTGGGATTATATTCGTACACTCTATGGTACTTCCAATGTCGCAATGAATTGTAACTAGCTGAGTGAAAGGTTTTGGACAAATGTTAAAAGTACCATCTATAAATAAAACTTTCCCATCGATTAACATATTTTTGGACCATTCATCACCAAATATTAAAATACGACCACCATTATATCTATAGTCAGCGAAAAGAAATTTCTGATAATTCGATGGCACCTCCACCTGTTCAAAATCTGTGTAAAACATTTTACTCGTTCCTGCCTCTTTGTTTCTTGAGTTGTATAAGGCAGTCTTAACATTTCTAAAATTTGGTGTTGCTGCTATCAAATCCAAACCATCGTTGTATATTCCATCAAGCGTTTCTTCGTAAATTTTGGGAATCGGAAGTGTAGGGTCAGCAATAACTTTTCGTTTGCAATCATTCAGCCGCATATCAATTTCGTTTTTGGCTATATCACGTAAACAACATTCCGAATGGCTCACTGTTTTCTCAATAATACTTCTATCCTGTAATAATAAACAATACCACCATAACTCCCCTGTTCCAATAGAATGATTACAATAAACACTTATAGAAGCACTTAAACATTTTGATTGTGAAGATACCACTTTCCTGAATTATTTTATCAGTAGAGATAAGCGGAAAAGTAGTCCCCCCTAGTAGCTAAATGTGGAAAAAAAATCCTTTCTTCCCTACCAGTAGAAATAGAGCAGTAGGGATATGTGGAACAGGGGAATTAATGTTACACATTAGCGAAACTGTCAAAAAAAATACAATATTTATTATGCATCTTAGTGGCATCCATCTCAAGTTATCTCATCTCAAAGTTTATTTTAGATATGGATCTAAAATAAACTTTTCAATACAAGAACCACTGTACAAAATAATAAACGATATTTGGATTAAAAAATAATTTATTATATAGTACAATGACAACTAGGGGCAGATGAAACAGAGTGCAATAGCTTACGCAGCATTATCTAGGTCATTTTTAAAATATTTGTCCAAACTATTCACAAAACTACCCGGACCGAGGAAAGGTAGAATAAACACGCGAGGCTGATATAACGTTATTTATTTTAACTTCTTAACATAGTCCGAACACGATCATACATTTCATTCATATATTCTATATATTTATATAATATAAGAAGTATAATATTATGAGTAATACTCAAGCCATAAATTAATTACAATCTATAAATAATAGTAAGTTTTTCTTCTACTTTCTACCCTCAAAAACGCTGATTAATTTCATTTCATTTCTGGATATTTTTTTCTAATATACATAAATAATACGAAGGTAGAAAACGTACCTAGCGAACTCTCATAACTCTGTAATTAAGGTGGCTTCATAGGGCAAATTAACAAAAATAATGGTACATATATGGTATATAAAAAAAATCCTTGCCTATCAGTCAAGTAAATTATTAGGAATCAAAATTCAAATACTGGAGACAAAAAAACATTGACCGAACAATTTTGAATAGTACAGCCGGTTACTATGTATTCTGAGATTTCATTTCAGTTGTCGCTGATTTAAACCACTGCCACACAGCATAAAATAATTGAAGCGAACGATACGATACTATGCCACTGAGATGTATCTAAAGAGGACGAGTTACAGCTCTTATTTGAATGCTTATAGCGTATGTTACGTGCTGTTCTTTCACATATCAAAGGTTCAATTTTAATTCTCAGAAACTGATATAAAATACAAGAATTTTCACCACATGAAAGTCGCCTAATGGAATTTACAAGTCTTATATAACTATGAGATTATTACGACTTGATAATCGCCTCGTACGCCGTAAAAATGCACTGAGCGACCTCTACTGTACGCGACTTCAAACTCAACGTCGCTTCGGGATTCCCTGGCTGTAACTTCAACTCCAGCAAAACCCAGATGTTATTAGTAAGTTTTAGGGATTGGTATAACATGTCTTGTCCTTCCACGTTTCGTTTCGCGATGGTGAATATGTTGTTTAGGGTCATTTTGTGTGCGATCGTGTCTGCGTTGCCGACGACGTTGGAGAGCGTGTGTTGAACTTCGTTCGCTGCCGGGATCTCCTTCCAAGTTGTTAGGAACACGCGTTTGTCGAGCTGTCCGTCCTCAGTGAAGAGAATGTGAGCGGGGATCAGGCAGGCGAAATAGAATACGTCGACGTTGTTTTTGATCGCCACCTGAGGGTAAATATTAGACTGATTAATTTAGGGACCTACGAGCTTAGGAAACTACAGAATAATAAATAAATTATGTTGGACAATCCACACAGCAACATCTAGCCTCAAGCTAAGCAGAGCTAATGTTTTGGATACTAGATCACTGATATACATAATACAATAGATTAAATACCTAGATAGATATTTTTTATTATACACAAATACGACCAGAACACCCGGAACAATGTCTACACGTATGGTACACACAATTGTCCCGAACTGTATGTAGCTATGATTTTGGCCTATTACTGCGTTACGTATGAAAAACTGTAGAATAGTAACATATAAGTTGTCTCAAACTATTTTGAGAGTGAACGAGCAAACAAAGCGGGGTCCCGGTAAGGCAGGGTAGCTTTTGAAAGATCGGACTCAAGTGCCGATTAGCAACAGGAAGGCCCCCCAGCAGGGCTACCTGATAACGTGCGATACGTTATGTGCTAACCGGGTTAGCACATAACGTAACGCAAGTTATCAGCGTTATAACGTTAATTTTTTTCGACTTCCCCACAACCCTCCCATTATTACGGGATTCTCTATCTATTAAATGTCGAAGTTCCCACGTACCTGTAGGTTGTTAAGCGGGTCCATCCTTTGCACGGGTCCCGTGGTGGCCAGCGTCAGAGGCGCCTCAGCGGACGCGCCCGCTTGAAGGGCCCCGACGCACAGCCCGCCGAGTGGGTACACGCCGAAACTGAAATATGTTTTATTGAATGTTGAGATAAGAGTATTATATGGTCATAGTTGTCGCTAATGACAATGAAAATTTTGATTAGAATGACTACACAAAAGGTAATCCAGGTAGTTTGGTGGTTAGATTTTTTCTAGCCACTACCACAGATAATATAATACATACCCAACATACAAATAATTTTAGCCTTATTTTATGTGTCTAAGTTTATTATAAATAGTTTGTACTGTAGGGATTATGGTAATTAATTAATTAATTGGTATTAAGTAGTATATTAGTTTTCTTTTTCTCTTAATATCTATTCAAGTGCCACCTTCTATACCGATTCTACATGTCCAGTCCATCCTCAGCTTTTTTGGAAGAGATCGCTCTCAGGGTAAGGCTGCCCAGTAAATTTCCTCTATTCTAAGTATGAATACGAAGAAATTTCTATATTATTTCCTCTTTTATCTATTACTTATAATCAAGTGTTTTTATCTATATACACTATACTTATCGATACATAATCGGCTAGACGGTCAGAAAAGACTAAATATAATTTAAAAAATATATACATAAGTAGACAACAATGTTTATTAATGTAGCAGCATTTTGCAGAGTAAAAAGGCTATGTGATATTACCTGTTCTTATTGAGCTGTATAGCAAAGCCGCTCATGGCCTGCATGGCTTTGTTGGTGAATGTCATCTCCATGCGCGGCTGGCCGTTCTGACGCGTGAACGTACCCCAGATCTCCAGACCTATAAACAATAAGGTATTTTGTTAAAACTGTGGTTGTTATTTCACACAACTTCTGTTATTTGAATTGTTTAACCTTTGATTAGCGCAAGCACTGAACAAACAGTGCCTATACGCTCCTATAATACCGTGCCTATCTCACGTTTTACTGGATTTTAATATTTATTATTTTGAAATGAGATCTAAGTAAATAGTTTTATTAAACGATTCTCATTTCGACACAATTCGAAGGTAATTGTTATTTAAAGTCGGCGGAATTGTATCTGTGTTTCACAAAGGAGTGTATGTATGTGCATTACCACATTGGAATCGCATCCAGAACTCAGCTGTGAATCAATGTAAATCGAATATGTCTCCGAGCAGGCCGGTGGTAGAGGGCACTACTGTGCTCGGCTCGGGCCCGGAACCCAGCAGTGAATCAATGTAATAGCTAATAATAACTAACCTTTTCCTTTGTCAGCGGGCAGCCAGCACTGCTTAGGCGGCACGTGCGAGGCGGGCGCTGCGGTCGCGCCGAATATGTCTCCGAGCAGGCCGGTGGTAGAGGGCGCTACTGTGCTCGGCTCGGGCCCGGAACCCAGCTGTGAATTAAAGAAAAACAGAGCTTAGTAACTAATAAAAGGGCCGCCGATGTCCATGGACAATAGATCCGCTATCAGGTTACATTCATAGATGAGAATTTACTTACCAGTACATCTAGTCCGCCTGCCAGTAAGTCTAGGTTGGAGGCTTGCGGAGCCGCGGGCGGGGGGCCGCCGATGTCCATAGACAATAGATCTGCTATCAGGTTTGATTCCTGCAAAATAATACAGACCCATAAATATTGATGGTTTTTTCTGATATCTATTGCTTTTTCATGAAACTACCGGGCTTCAACTGAAATACACACAAAGACACAACACAGACTTTGCACAATTCATCACAATAATATTATAAATGCGAAAGTTTGAATGTTTATATTTAAGGCTGTCTGTTACCTCCTCACACCGAAACTACTGAAAGGATTTGGCTGTTTGGATGTTTGTTACCTGTTCACACCGAAAATACTGAATCGGGATACCGGATCGGGCTGAAATTTATATAGTTCTGGACCGGCAATAAAAAAAGCGTGCAAAACCGTCGGCTAGTCTTATATAATTGAAGATTACTTTCATTAAGGAAAAATGCGTAAAAAGCCATGGACTGAACATAAATATTAGCACTTTATTAGCTTTGTTCTTACCGTGTTGGACTGGTTGGGTATGACAGTGGAGTGCGCTGCTCCGGCCGAAACGTCTTCAGTGACCGCGCCGCGCGCCGGCAGCGACTTGCGAACGCCCGCGCCTCGACCTGAATCGAATAGAATATTTGCTGCTTTAGAGTTCTAACTTACAACTAGTTAGTTGTAAACCAACCTTACACAGCAGCATTAATTTAAATCATGATTTAAATGTAAATTTAAAATTATTCTTCTTCCTTACATTATTTCATTGTATTTTACTTGTATATTATTTAATTTTGGACAATATTTTTAGTATAGTTTGACAATGCCCTTATACAGCAGATTACTTTGACATTTTATCTAATTTATTATTCAATTTAACTTATACCATTATTTATTATCTGTTTTATTGTGACAAATTATTATAAATGAATTTATTTTAATTTTTTAAGAAGGCATGTCTGTCTGCTTTCTTTTGCACAATGCCCTATGGTGTTTCCTTTGTGATAAGTTAGTATGTGTTATAGTAAAAATGTGATTTATCTTTTAAATAGTATTTAACGACATCAAGTGTAACATTGTGTACCTACGGTGGAAATAAATAAACTAAACTAAACCTTCAAAAAACGTAATTGACAGATTGGTCTGACGCGTGAGACTGATGCGTGTGAACTGATGTGGCGAGTCAGTTTGTCAAGCAGCGTGGGTTCAAGCTTCTATACTTTATTCTATATCAGTTTCTATAGAGATTAACCCCATATAAAATCCCTTTCCTTATTCGTCATATTAGAAAATATTCTATACGAGTGAAGAAATGAATTGTCATCTCAAGGTACCTCCCCGAGTTTGAGTAAAGGATTATAATTGAATGAATATATATTCTATAATGGCTATAAGCGAACTTCATCATCATCAGCCTATAGCAGTCTACTGCTGGACATAGGCCTCCCCCAATGAGCGCCATAGCGCCCTGTCATCAGCTTGCCGCATCCAGCATCTCCCTGCAGTCTTTCGCAGGTCGTCATCCCACCTGGTCGGAGGGCGTCCTACACTACGTTTACAGAGTCGTGGTCTCCACTCAAGAACACGTTTAAGCAAGGTAAGCGAACTTACCTTCAACAAACGCAGTTGGCGGTTTGTGGTAGACTGACGCGAGTGAACTGATATGGCAGATCAGTTCGTCAAGCAGCGTTGGCTCAAGCAGGTCAGTTTCCTCCGAGATGAGTGGTTTGTCTGCTAGCACCACTTCTTTGGCGGCCGCCGGGTCGGTGGAGAGAAGACGCCAGTAAATGAAGCCTCGGTCTCTGTTGAAGGGTTTTTATGGTAACATTGGTGTTATTAAATTGTATTTGGAAGTTTGATGTATATGTTTGACGGATCGCGTTTATTTACCCATTTATCCCGACACGTTTCAACAGGTTTACACTCTGTCGTGGTGACGGCAGGACCATGGCAGTCGGGGTACTAATAATAATATGTTTAATCACAAGTTTAAAAATATTTTATGTTGTATTTAGTATTTATTGAGTACTAGCTGCACCCCCCGACTTCGCCCGCGTGGAAATCTTTGTGTCAAATAGTTTATAAACGTTCCTCTTGAATCACTCTTATCTATTGAAAAACCGCATTAAAATCCGTTGCTTAATTTTAAAGACCTAAGAATACATATGGACAGACAGGCAGCGGGAAGCGACTTTTTTAGGTACTATGTATTGATATCAGTTATCGTGTACCCATAACACAAGCTCTGCTTGAGGCTAGATGATGCTGTGTGTGTAGTCCAACATTATTTATTTATATTTTATTTTATTTTATTTACGTACCTGAGATCTGGATTGTCTGAGTCCTGAGTAGCGAGGCTGAGCACGTGTTGAACCAGCTCTTGGGTGTCGGCCGGTCGCTTCAGGAATAGCTTCACTACCGCAGTCAACAGCTGTAGTTGCACCTATACATTGATTCAGTGTTAATAACATCAGCACATAAAACGGGTGTTGAGACTTTACGAGGTTATTCTAAAGTATATCGCATTTTTATATAACCGGATCCGATTCGAACTGTGCAGGACAGCATAAGAGATAACGCCATTCTCAATCCCATTCTTTTAGTATACAGGTTTAAAAAAATGTATGTAATGTACATGGCTGGCAGGTTCATAGAAGTCATGAAGAATTAATGAAGAATTTCGGTCTAGGGTTTAATATTTTATAGTGTAAAATGGTCTCTTAAAGACGAGAGTTGCTGCTAACGGTTCGTACGACTCGGGTACTAATTTTTAGTTTCATCTGCTGACTAAATATATGGTACTTGCTGCGCCCGCGGCTTCGTCCGCGCCGCACCCAAATCGGTGGTGTTGTTTCAAAGATTTGAGCACACATAGGGAAAAACACACAGCGGGAAGCGACATGGTTTTATATTATGTAGTGATACCGTTGTTAGTAAGATTAGTTACCTGTGCATTCTCATCGTGGAACCCTTCAAGGAAAGAGTCTAGAAGCTCATCAGCATTGTCAATACGCTCAGCGTACTCTCCTACGATCCAAACCTGAAAGAAAACGGTCCAATATTTAAGAAAAATAAACCTTCACGGATATATAAGAATGAAGAACATACAATATAAAAATAGGGCTTATTATTTATTTAAAAACTTTCACCCAACATAGAAGCTCTGACCTCAGGCTCGTCCAGAGTATTTGTTTAGGTATTTCCAGAATATAAACCTGATGCCCACTGAAGGTTCTTCCACATAGTTAACTTTTGTTTGGTTTGGATAGTTCAAGAAGGTTCTCGTCGTATCTGTCTATTCTATTGTACTTACCATAGAAGCCCTGGCCTCGGGCTCGTCCAAAGTATCAAGATTCTCGCACAGAGTGCTGATAATGCTCTCGTATTTGTTCGGGTATTTCCGGAAGATATCCTTGATCACCACTATAGCTTCTTGTACCACGTAGTTCACTTTAGTCTGGATCAGTTCTAGGAGAGTTGACACGCACCGTTCTGCTGAGGGTTCCACCTACAAACAAACAATTATCAGGATTATTTTTAGTATGAGTCAAAAGGGTTCGCAATGACTTAAAGTTAAGGCGGCTGTAAGGTTTAGGTAGAATAGTTTGGTGGCCACCAAAGGCAACTTAGTATCTCTGCGTAAACTGTACAAATTAAAACACAACATAGAATCTTATATAGGTATCACAAAATCCCCGATTTTTTTTTTGATATTTCCTTCTCTTTTATTAATTAACTTTGTCCAAGTTAATAAAAAAAAACTTCATATTTCTAAATAAGATAAAATAGGAGACGCTAGTTTGCCTCGGGGTACTCCTTAAGCCATTCACAGTCCAGCCCCTGCGACGACACGGAAACTAAACCAGGGAAAAGATTGGTATAAATATTATCTTCCCATCTAGAGAGATTGTGGTCAAATGAAGGTCTATAAAAATATGCGTTATGGGCGAAACCGAGCTCACCGTCGTATAGTACTCTCAGTATTTTGAAAAACTATTCCCTTTTTACTAATTTAGTAAACTAGGAAACACCATTAGCGCAGCTGGATCTAGCGGGGTCATAACTTCATAAGTCAACAACACTGGCGCAGCCGGTTGGATCTAGCTAGAGACTTCAACTTCAATTTTTTTTTAGATGGCCCTATATCTGGTTTGACGTAATTCTGCCAATGACCGACTCAAAGGATCATAAGCCAACAACACTGGCGCAGAAGGTTGGATCTAGCTAGAGACATGAGGACCTACCTTAATAGCGCACCGTCCGATGGCCCGCACCGCCTTCCGTACAAAGTCTACGTCGACCTCCGTCGCGTATTCCTTCAGCTCGCCGAGCACCTGCGTGATGTTAGCTTGGGACGCGAGCCGGATCATTATGTCGAGCTTCTCTAATTTCACATAGATCGGGTCGTTGTACTTCACGAAGAATACCTGGAGATAAAGTAAATAGAAGTTTAGTCTAAAGGTTTTCGCTTCAATCAATCGCCTACAAAGTTTTTTGTTACTAGATACTAAATATAACGACTGTTGTGTTGATTGTTATAGGTATAAACAATATGGATTCCCATGGAAACTCGTAATTTAATGAAACCCACAGGCTTTTTTGAAGAGGCCTTGTTTCCGTGCCATATTGCGACGGGCCATGGGGAGGTTAGTTGGTGAGTAATTCATTTCATTAATTTAAACGCTTTACCATCCTAATGCTACGGAATAAGTGAGCCGCATATCCTCACACAGCGTGGGCGAAGGGAGCCGCGCTTCTTCCTGTGTGGACTGATATACTGTGCGCTGTGCCAGTATGGCGAGCGAAGCTAGCCTACTTGTTTGCTACTCGCTAGCACGTACAAGGTGTACTTAATTACTGTTACATACATGTTACGGCGCCGGCTTGCGAGATGGTGTGCTGACTAGTTAGTTCCGTGTCTTCTGTATTAGATACCTTCATCTCGCTCGTATTTGAGTAAATCGGTCCGCTTCTGCACTTTTAATATTCCCGAGTATTACATACTGCAACCCTGGGTATGTGCTCAGTAGAATTACTAGCGGCGGCGCTAGCTTGTGATATAGAATTCTGACGAATTCCGTATCTTTTGTAATCTTACCTTCATCTCGTGTTTGAGTATATCGGCCCGCTTCTGCACCACCAGGTTGATGTTCCTGAGCGCTACATACTGCACCTCTGGCTCCGCGCTCAGTAAGGTCACTAGCGGCGGCGCCAGCTTGCGAGATAGTGTGCTGACCAGTTCCGTGTCTTCTGCTACCATCTCCATCAGCTTCATTAAGACCTGGGGAGGACAGTAAAAATTAGAATAAAGTTAACGAAACTAATAATTTCGGTCTAGGGCTGACCACAATCAGTAATTATTATTATTACATTGATCGATTCTAGTGGGAATGGTCGGTCACGTTTGACATAGCTCACGACAATCCTATGGCGACGAGCGAAGCAAGACGCACGCCCACACCGTTTCACTTATACAGCCTAGCCGTTTTATGTACCATGAAATATGTTCCCGGGTGACTGTCATACATGACAGATGTGTCATACCTTGACAGCTGACAGTACGACGGCAGCGTTGGCATGCGCCAGCCTGGGCGTGATTCTCTCGCAGATGGAGTGAGCCTCGCGCGCGTCCCGAGGTTGGTAGTTGGAGAGAGCGTCTAATATGAACACTTGTCCCCACTCCGTGCACTCGTTCAGAGCGGTCAGGAGCTTGTTGATGGTTGGCGCGTTCATTTCTGGAATGAGGCCGGGTTTAAGAGCGAGATAAACAGTTAGATGGTAGACCTCGATGGTCGTCGTGTAGAGAATGCATTAGGGGAGATTAGGAAAAATTACTAGGTACTTCTCATTATTATATGACCTGTCTAAGTGCGTATTTGTAAGCTAAAAGAAATAAAAACTTTTTCATTTTCATTAATTACAGTTGGTACCCCACAACACGTTGATGCTAATGGACGTTGTGCATCCTGTCAGGGTCGCCATAGAAGAATACGTTACCCCTAACGCATTCTTTCTACGGCGGTGACCCTGACAAATGAGGAAAAATGTCTTGATGCTTCTGCAGGTCATTAATTACAGTTGGTACATAACAACACCTTTATCAAAGTACATCATTCTAAAAAACTTAATAAAAGCAAGAATATTTTCATCTGTTCTTACCAACAAGAGGTTTGCCCGAGACGCTGGCCTCGTTGATCTCAGACAGAGCGGCGACGGCGTTAGCAACCACCATCGGATTTGAATCGCTCAGCAGATCCTTCAGCTGGTCTAAGAAACCCTGTGAATAAAGATAATAATTGGACAAGCTTGTCAAAACTCCGTGAAAGCTGGTTTCCACCAAATGGAATAGGAGAAACATTCCAGGACTATGAAATTTCCATAAACTGGATGCTGGCTGACAATTGGCAAACCAGACACATATTGCCAATAACAAAGAAGTAGTAGAAGAAGTAAAGTCAGTTACCTGATCCTCCACCATACTCGAGGAGATATCATACAGCTTAGCGACACAGACGGCTGCAGTCTTCCTGACATAGGGGTCTTCATCCTTTAGGCATTTCCTCAGCGGCTCGCACAGATACTCCGTGATCTTGTCGACCCTGATGCAGCCCATGGTTCTGACCGCCAATGCGCGTATCAACGGGTTTGAGTCCTCGCAGTCCTGAACAATATTTGGGGTTATAGAAAGCAAGAGAGCTATTGCTTTCTGCAAGACTACCACGCTATTTAACACTTGTCCAGTCCATCCTAAGGTTGTCTGGAAGAGATCGCTCTCAGCGATAAGGCCGCCCCTTATACCTTTATTCTAAGTTTTTATTTCTGTATTTTTTTCTGGTTCGTGTTGTATAATAAAGTGTCTTCTATCTATCTACACGCAACTCGCGTTATTATGCGAGTTAAATAGCGTGCTAGCCTTGCTGAAGCTTTAAAGCAGTAGAATCTCACATGGCGTTTGTACTATTTGTGCAATACTTTTGGGATAATGGTAAGGCAGAAGTTACAATCACGCTGGTCATTGCACCTCGTTATTTATGAACTTTGAGCTATGAAATGGCCAGCACCTAATTTAGAGGATTCATTATTAGTGATTTTATTCGACAGTGAATACCGTGCTGAGCCTTGCAGTGTAGCCGCTTGAAATAGGGCTAGATGTCGCTCAGATCCACATCGACAATAGCATGTAAGAAGTTCAATATTGTGCTTAGCTTTACATAAAAATTTACATGTATCTGAAATCGCACTATAGTTAGATTTAGATAGGCAAGATATAAATGTATTAGATACTTGATATATGAATGTTCTAGTGATTTCTTTACTTTTTCCACTATGGACAAAAAATTTAAGTGAAGAGACGAGAATCAAAATCGCCTTATTTCTTATTTGATACTAGTATTTTATGGTATAAAATTTGACTTGTCTAATTGCTTATTTTTTATGGCAAAAAAAATATGTTTTTTAATCTGAATCTATTAATGTGTGTGTTATCTGCATTTTAATTGCTTATATCCCAACGTTTTCAACCAAGTGAGATTCTACAATACAATTATTACAAGATAACAACATTATTTACGTGATTTCTATTTCGATTATAGTATGAGCCATGGGTTTTATACATATTTTTGCAGTATATACTTGATTATATGTTTTAAATGGTAGATTTACACATTACAGTGCTTATGATGTTTCTAATATGATTGGACACATGATTTCATGCGTATTCTAATTAAAACATGCAATAGAAAGGCAATGCACAGTATACAAAATGAAATAGAAATAATAATAATGATGTATAAGAATGACATCATCATCATCTAGCTAGCCCATGCTAAGCAGAGCTTGTGTTATGGGTACTAGATGACCTGGAGAACTGTTTTTAGTTAGAAAACATTTTTGATAATGTATAACCATCCTCTTTACTTACAATTTCTAGGAGCCCTAACCTAACTATTTCATATGAATGATCAATATTATATATATATCGAGTATATATAGTGTTTGGAAGTCTACTTTCATCAGATGAAAGTAGACCACCAAACACTTGTATGTGTAAATATGTTCAGGTTTGCTATATTAAAATAATCACCACAACTACATCATCATCATCATTAGCCTATATTAGCCCACTGCTGGACATAGGCCTCCCCCAATGAGCGCCATAGCGCCCTGTCTTCGGCTTGACGCATCCAGCATCTACCTGCAGTCTTTCGCAGGTCGTCATCCCACCTGGTCGGACCACAACTACAGTGCATTGCCAATCAAAAACACGATTGGAATGTGTAAATCTACAATAACTATGAATTGATGTCTTAGGTCTGGATTACCTTAACAAGCTGGTATGTTGGTAGATCCTTCCACCCAATTACATGGTATAGGAGACATTAAACCACAAAAAACACATGTCATGTCACATATACAGTTAACTAAACTAAAATGGTACTAATAACACTGTAATTAGAGTGTTTTTCTTTAAATAGCTTGTATTCCTACTGTGCTACATCAATAATAAGTTAAGTGTATAACAGAACAATGATAATAAGATTACCACACCATGCCTGCCTATGCCTAGAACATTGTTTGAGTACATGCAATATGATTTTCAAAGATATATCCAAAAATGGTAGTATATTCAGTGTGTTTTGTAATGGATTACATTTAAGTAAAACCCATTGCCCCACTCAGATAAGATTCAAGTTTGAATCTTATACATAGGTTAGAATGATGACATCATTCTCAATCCCATTCTTTAAGTATGCAGGTTATTTGAGTTAGGATAGTTCAGTTTTATTTTAATACAGGACGGGATAAAGTCAAAATACTACCTATTTTTTGCAGAACTACTCCATCCATATAATATTGAAGGCTTAGGATTAGCTTCAACAAGATATTATTCAAGTATAAATAATTATGTGCTGTTTGATACCTAAATAGCAAACTATTAAAATTCTGCTTAAACACACTGAATTGACAAACAAACATGCTTCAAAACATACCTTGACAAATGTGTTAACGGCCATTATAGCCATATCAGGCTGAGACTTCGCATAGTTCATCAAATACAAGTAAACGAGTTTTTTCAGCTCGAGGTTGTCGGTTTGCATACAGTTGACAACATCAGGGAAGAGTGCGGATACATCTTTACCAACTGTCATGGAGGCTATGACCTGCAAGATAAAAATTGAGGATTTTAGCTTTTTTTGTTGATGCTACAAGATATTTAGGTCTTAGCCTGTAACTACGACATACAATGATGAAAGAGACAGTGTCACTCAAAATTCATTTGATTTGTAACCACAAGGATTTTTTTTTGAGAAACGATCTATGAGTTGTCAATCATATAACTTCATTGGTTTTATATGCACAAATACATGTATTGTATATACTAGGAAAATGATACATTTCTTGCATTTTTTTGGCTACACTTTGTGTTTACTGTCATTCAAAGCCATTCATCATCTAAGATGGTATGTATGTATCATAGAAAACAACTCACAGATTCTGTGAGTTGTTTTCTTTCTTACCTGACCACATAAGGTAGGTATTTGTTTCAGTAACATTTGGTTTTTTATATCGGTAGTGGGTAGTCAGATGCTAGTTCAACTGAAAGGTAAACATTATTACTCACCTTCTTTACCGCCTCCTTTTTCTTTTCCTTTTTGTCACTGTTCAACTCAGATTTCAACTCAAAAATCTCCCCCTTTTTGGTAGTTGTAAAATACTTTGAATCAGTCATCTTGGCCACTTTATTTTAAAGGAATATCTTTTCAGTTAGATAATAACAACGAATTTTAGCACCCTTCCTGGAAAATCGATATCAAACCAAGTTAGTTTTTGACAGATCGGCCTAGCAAGTTGGGTTTGGGTTGAAGTATTGTGATGATTTGACGAGTTTTCTTATGATACCAAGCGAGAAAATTTTTAGGAATCGGGAAAAACTAGTAGATAAATTGCAATCAACAAATACCTCAACTATGATACCTATCTTCGAAATAACAAATAAAATGTAAACTTTTGCTTTGCTTTGACACGAACACTGCAAACGAAACGAAAGGGGCGTATCAAGAGTAGTGATGTGCTTATTAAATACACAAACTTATGCCATATCGATAAATCTTATACAAAGCTGATACGCTGCTGCCGCCATGCAACATGGCGGGACGCGCGCGGGTGCCGCCAATTCACACGTACCACAACTACACGACAGCGAAAACCCGTGGTCGAGTGCTAATTTGTATGGAATAGATTAATTCACACAGTGATACAGGCGGTTTCTGGGTCTTTCTCATTGTAAATCTACGAGCGGGCGGCGGATATCTTCTTCAATGCGTATAGCTCATATAAATTATACGCTTTTAATCCTACATATACAGACATTGAGTATACTGGAGAAATATAGCCTAACTCCCAATCGCCAAAACATTATGTCGATCCCAATACCAAACATTCTGTATAAATTCATCGATAAAATGTATATAAACTAAACTAGTCAAGCAACACTAACTTTATGTGTCAGTGATGTCAGTCAGATGTCAAAATAAACGAAAA
Organism: Eupithecia abbreviata; assembly: GCA_943735965.1. Lineage (NCBI taxonomy): Eukaryota > Metazoa > Arthropoda > Insecta > Lepidoptera > Geometridae > Eupithecia > Eupithecia abbreviata. Next base: position 3,676,348 of record OX030995.1, read on the forward strand.
CATTTTTGAACGAAATTTACATCTCTTTTTACGCATAGCCTAGCGTTCAAGAAAGACGGTTTGTTTAAACGAAAATACATTCTCTTGGCTGAAAAGCCAACATTATTATTAAATTCCATCAATAAAAAATTATACTTATCAGCGAAAGCATAGTAATAGTATTTTCTGTGCGAAAGAAGCAGAGATATAAATCGGAAATGATTATTTTATAATGTGTACTAGGAACTGACGAAGTTTCTAAAACGGAACGTATGTTATGCCGCCTCCGTACGTTGGTTGAATTGAATGAAGTCTTTATCCTAGACAAGACAAGACAAGAAAAAAGTCTTTACTTAGAGTTGAGTTGCAGAGCCTGTGTTTGCGGGCCTGAAAATAATATATTTTAGATTCTAGTGGCAAAGCAATAAAGTTCATCTCAGAATGCAGCGGCTACCTTTTTGAGACTAGATCTCAGAAAATCTTCTCGACCATCGATCTCTGTATAAATATAAAGTAAAAAATGCCATAGAACGTAATTTGGTACGCCCCGCCACCGCCGCGCCGCGCCGCGCCGTAGATATTATACGCGCAGGCAGATTAGGGCGCGGATCATATTCTCTTTCTAAGGCGCAGATCGATTGATTGAACGAACGTCGCCGGCCGGCTTGCCCGGCTTTGCGGTAGTCCTTCCTTTTCTAATTACATTCGGCTGCCGCACCGGGGCGGCGGCGGCGCGGCGGGTGGGAAACCCCCGATGCAGATGCACCGTGTTTTTGTGTAATTGTAGCCATTGCATTGCATTGTAAGTGAACTTTTGATAAAGCGTGAATTGATGATTCTGTGTAATTGAAGAAATGGAGCCACTTATTTGTCTATCTCAGAACTTTGTTAATAAACAAAATGTGCGTTCCTATGTAAATATTCGTAGACGTGGTTTGCTAAGTACTGGACCTATCAAAATTTCTGCAAGTATTACACCTGAGTTGCGCTCTTTACTAACCAAAATGGAAGGGAATCTAAAACTACGGTCCAAGCGTGATTTCAAGGAGTATTTCGCTGATATTGATAGCACACAGCATTTGAAACCAGTTGGGAAGCAAGTTATTTTTCAAAGGTCTTGGGGAGCACTCTGTGATATAATACCAAAAAGACTATTTGGAGCTAACAACCACAATAAAAAAAACTTCAGAAAGCTAGTGGAAGCCACTATCTACAGTATGAGACACCAACATTTTAAATTAGGAAGGTTTGTAGATAAGTGGGACTTTACATCTATATGGCACATCAATGACCCTAGCTCAAAAGAGATTTTGTATTGTATCCTGTCATGGATTCTTCAAAATATCCTTTCACCCATACTTGCCTTGAATTTTTATGTCACAACTTGCAAGATTGATTCTGATGAAAATAAGCTCCATTTTTTTTGGAAAAGCCATTGGCAGAGCTTTTATGACAGAAAAATTTCAGAGATGTTATACACAGGAACTCTACAAAAGTGTGAAAGTTTGAGTAAAAAGATTGAGACAAACCACAGTCTTGGTGGACGGGTAAAATTAAAATCTCAAAAGAGAGAAGTACCCAAACTCCATCTTATATTAAAAAAGAATAAAAATTATAGGCCTATAGTTCAATACAGAGCCAAAATGGTAAATGCAACAGACAAATACAAAATCAAAGCTAGATTAAGCTTTTTGAAAATATTAACTAGAAGAAAACCAAAGAAAATTGATGAAATGTATTCTGAGTTTTACGATAAATGGTTAAAATTTAACAAACCATCAGTTTATTTTGTTAAAACTGACCTGAGTAATGCTTTTGGTGCAGTGAATAAAGAAAAGTTATTGAAAATATTGCAAGAGAAACATTCAGCTCTTCAAAAGACAGAGCAAAATCTTTATCTCAAGAAAAAATATGCTCAGCAGTTCAATGATATCATGGCAGAACTACGTAAGCCACTCTTAGTCCGTGCTGGATCCACAGTTTATGAATGGAAACAAGGATTAGTACAAGGTTACAAGTTCTCACCGGCTCTATCAGAACTCTACTACAATCATATGGATGAAACATACTTTTCAGAACACTTGAGGAACTCAACAGCTGCAATAAAACTATTCATCCGAGTTGTAGATGACTACTTGTACATTACAGATTCATTAGAAGACGCACAAACGTTTTTGAGCACACTAGCTAACTACAGAAATGTAAACTATGGTAAAACAGAAGTCAACTTTCCGCATCCTGATATCAAAATGAGTGAACAGATCACATTTCTTGGTAACAGTTACAATACCAAAAGCTTGCAGGTCAGTAGAGCTAGTACTGCCTTTGAAGGCCCAATGTGCTTCAAAATTGCATTCACTGGAGCCATAGCAGATGTGAATAAATTCCTGGAGAAGAGGATCAGCCAGTCTGGCATCCCTGTTAACAGCCACATATTCAACTTCTACTACAACCCTGAAGAACTGATTTGGAGCCATATCTTCACAACTTTTTGCCTGTCAGCCAATAAATTCTGCACAACCCTAGCTATTGCTTGTGATGAGTCTGAGATTGTTAGCTATCTAAAGCTGTATAAGCAGAAAGTAGTTGTGAAATTAAGTAACTCAATAGTGGAGACATTGCTTAAGAACAAACCAGTTGGTTTTAAGTTTCTTTTCTGTGGTAACCATTTGCAGTACCTGTCATGGCATGCATTGTTCTTATGCGCAAAAGGGACACCTAAGTGCAGTGGTTTAATACCTTCTATTAATGATGAACTTTCTAAAACCAACTGCCTCTTTGGTAAATGGAAAGACCATTACAGTTCTGTAAGTTCAAATGGGGAAATGTTACAAACAGCCGCTAAAGAAATTTGTAGAAGAACTGATCTTAGAATGATAGTTAAAAACTTTAAATTACCTCTGGGTTTTGAGTGCTACAATCATCGCAAGATATCGTGAAGATATACAACAGTAGAAGCAAGGGCTTTCGAGAAACAATTGGAGTTTTAGTAAGAAGCTATAACTATAGAAAGTAAAGTAAAATACAAATATTCAAGAATAATTTCAAATATAATTGCACTTTCAGTTCCTGCCATAAATCTTGTATTCATTATTTATTTACAAATTGTGTATTATTGTATGAAATTATCATTTAATTGAATGGAAATGTCACAACTATAATAATTATCAGAAATAGTAACGAAAACACAATGATGCAACTAAAAAAATAAATATTTCAAATCCAAAAATTGTAAGAAATCTATTTTTCATTAATATAATCACTAAATGTCAAATACATTTTAAATATTTATATATATTTCATATCGAATCTATCATATATAATATATCGAAATAACTTGTGACAAATTTTTTGATTTGTCACTATATAAAAATTCTACTTGCTTACATCTAAAGATAGTCGGAATAAAGCTGTCTTTCCACTAGTTACCTATGTGAGGATAAGTAACATGATATTAACCAATAGGATCGTCTCATTTTGTGAAGCTCTATCACATACAATCACATACATGGTGAAAAGGCAGCCAAAGACAAATACCCAAAAATCATGCACCTTTAGTCTCAAACAGCTCTGTGATTTTTTTAGTATTCAAGTAACAAAATTATTATTATTAAATTACACAGGTATTTAATTGTATTAAAATATATTAATAATTTGTAATTGTATTGAACATTTACTTTTTTGTGTTCTCAGCGCCTGGTGATGATTTTTGTGGAATACCTTATTCCGATTTTCATGCTGTACAAATAATATTTCAGTATATTATTTATTACATATTATCGGCATTGATATGGACCCTGATACTGTACACATGCCAGCTTAAACCTTATCTCATAGCCATTAAAATATACTTCCTAACTACAACTCCTTCACATTATTACAGCCAATATCAATCAATTTTGATCAGAAAATCTTGAACCTCCAACTTTTGTCTCATAATAGCAGATAACACCACCTCAGTACTACACACGACATTCAAAGTTTTGTCTGCTTGAAGTAGGTAATAAACTAAATGCAGATCATTAGGTACAGTCAACACTAGATAACAATAAGGCCTTTGTGCGTGCATTTCCTGTATCGATACGTACGAACGTCGATTCTTCTCAACCTTCCCTCCGCAAAGCTCGATCATTTCCACTAACGCGTTCCTAGCTGGTTTCACGCAAGGCGTTAGGAAGAAAGTAACGCCTTCAAACAATCTTCGCCTTTGCTCCCCGCATAATAAGACTTCGGATACATCGCATTTAAACATTTTGTTGAACGCTGCGTCTTTTAGCTCGTGCATGGCTTCGTCTGCGAATTTGTTATGGCGTTGGCTTTCATACACCCACTCTGGTGTTAGAAGATGTTTGACGGTGACGAGGCAGCTGACGAGCTTGCTGGTACGAACGAGCTTTTCCATTACGAGGTGGGTTGCTTCGATGGGTGACGTAACGACAAGGCCGCCGAGTTGCCTGAAAAAAGAAACGTAGGTTAACATTTCTGCCCATGCTTTGAAGTCTGAGAAGGAGGCACTGGTGACTACACAGGTTTTAAAACCTATTACTGGCACACCTCTCACATACAGGTATCTGTATTTACTATACTACACCTTGCTATACCAATTAACTATAATGTAAGATGACCTTTCTGTGAAGAGAAAATAAATGATTTATTTATTTATGCTTTTTGAATGGGTTTGCGTTTCTTTGTTTGGTAATAGATGGCGCTGTCTAATTTTAATTAGGCACTTCGAAAAAAAGGTTTTTACATACAACCTATGATAACATTGATATTTTTATTGCAATAGAAATATCAGTAAAATAACACAGTATGTTACTAACAATAACAGATTCTTGTGCCTTCAGTAAACGCAGTGAGCGCCGTAAGCCGTGCGAATCGCTGTAGAAATAAACGTAGGTTATAATATAAATAGGTAATGCTAGACAATCCACACAGCATCATCTAGCAGAGCCCAAGCTAAGCAGACCTTATGTTATGGGTACTAGATAACTTATATTTACTTAGTCAATCCAGCGATACCTAAGCCAACTGGTCTACGCTCAAGTCTAGCTAGATAATGGTAGATTACTTGATGTAAGTGCTAAGTTTGTTCTGCAGCTGTGGAGTGACCGCAGAGAACAAATTCTCCGCGAGGTGCAATGGCGGCGGCATCACAGCCGTCAGTAGCGCCGCCAACGGCTTTTACTTTGTCAATCCACGGATACCTAAGCCAACTGGTCAACGCCCCTATAAGTCTAGCTAGATAATGGTAGATTACCTGATGTAAGTGCTAAGTTTGTTCTGCAGCTGTGGAGTAACAGCAGACTCTCGGCGTGAGGTGCAATGGCGGCGGCACCACAGCCGTCAGTGGCGCCGCTAATGGCTTTTACTTTGTCACTCCAGCGATACCTAAGCCAACTGGTCAACGCCCCTATAAGTCTAGCTAGATAATGGTAGATTACCTGATGTAAGTGCTAAGTTTGTTCTGCAGCTGTGGAGTAACAGCAGACTCTCGGCGTGAGGTGCAATGGCGGCGGCACCACAGCCGTCAGTGGCGCCGCTAATGGCTTTTACTTTGTCACTCCAGCGATACCTAAGCGAACTGGTCTACCCCCCTATAAGTCTAGCTAGATAATGGTAGATTACCTGATGTAAGTGCTAAGTTTGTTCTGCAGCTGTGGAGTAACAGCAGACTCTCGGCGTGAGGTGCAATGGCGGCGGCACCACAGCCGTCAGTGGCGCCGCTAATGGCTTTTACTTTGTCACTCCAGCGATACCTAAGCGAACTGGTCTACCCCCCTATAAGTCTAGCTAGATAATGGTAGATTACCTGATGTAAGTGCTAAGTTTGTTCTGCAGCTGTGGAGTAACAGCAGACTCTCGGCGTGAGGTGCAATGGCGGCGGCACCACAGCCGTCAGTGGCGCCGCTAATGGCTTTTACTTTGTCACTCCAGCGATACCTAAGCGAACTGGTCTACCCCCCTATAAGTCTAGCTAGATAATGGTAGATTACCTGATGTAAGTGCTAAGTTTGTTCTGCAGCTGTGGAGTAACAGCAGACTCTCGGCGTGAGGTGCAATGGCGGCGGCACCACAGCCGTCAGCGGCGCCGCCAATGGCTTTTACTTTGTCACTCCAGCGATACCTAAGCCAACTGGTCAACGCCCCTATAAGTCTACCTAGATAATGGTAGATTACCTGATGTAAGTGCTAAGTTTGTTCTGCAGTTGTGGAGTGACTGCAGAGAACAACACTCTCGGCGCGAGGTGCAATGGCGGCGGCACCACAGCCGTCAGCGGCGCCGCCACGGGAGATTCTAGGCGTGGTCGCTTCGCTCGCCGCGGGTTAGAAGCCAATGCTGCGGCACTACGTTTGGCACGCTCGTGGGATTCCTGGGTTATGTTGATCGCCATTTTCCAGGCGTCTGTAAAAAAAAAACAAAGTTAAGTAACCATCCTTTGTCAAAACAGAAATACAGTTTTTTGAAATATTTTGATGCTTCTAATTCCTCATTAAATTGCGCCGCCACCTTTTTTATCTTATTATAATATATATTACGTTGAATAACGGAAATATCAAAAATTTCACTAGGCATTTTGTGATACCTATTATAAGTTTTTAATGTTTCTGTATGTAATAGTTTTATTTTGTATATTTGCGCCCTAACTCGGTATGATGACGCATGAAATCGATCAGGATCCGAGATGTATTCGATTATCAGCGAAGTATTGAGCTCAGTTTAAATTTATTAAAACAGCAGTAAACTTACTCATCAAATGTGATACGAGACTGTAGTCCATCCTGAACGGGCTGGCCAAACTGAACTGTTGGTACTTCGCGTTCTCGATCTGAAATAATAATGATTGAATAGGTAGTAGACTTCATCATCAAACACTTTCGTCAAATTCGTGGAAATCTTCATGCAGTTTAATAGCCCCGCAACAAAACTCACTTTTTTCTCTCGATATATATCAAATAGAAATTTATTTTTTTGTCCATTTTAATATTTATGCACATGTACCCACTTCTATACTCCCTAACTCGAGTGAGTTTTCTTCTTGATTATTTACAGTAATGTAGGCTCTATTACCTGAGCCAGAGCGCTCATATTCCCCAGCAGTAGGTCGGTGAGCCAGGCGGCGGTGACCACAGGGACGCCCCACTCCCTCGCTCGTCGGTACTTGTTGCCTTCCGCGCGCTTGCAGATTAGTACTGTGTTGTCGCGAGTCATGTACGGGGTTAACTGTGGAAGAAGGCGTCATTTAATTAATACATTAAAAAAAAACGAATAGCAGTATAAGGGACGTAGCGACAGTGAGGTGGTGACGTTTTACGTACACTCGCTGTGCTTGTGCGTGATAAAGAGCAGCTTTCATCGTGGCTCGCTTCGCTCACTATCTAATCAGACTGTATGCGAATTGAGCCGTATACTTACTAATTCAAGATATCAATACAGACAACGTATTATCTCAGAATATACAAAGCCCTTCGTTTCTATAATTCTAAATACAATAATGAAGGAACTCTGTACCCCTGTATTTGGAGGAGGGCGGTAATACACGCGACACAGTTTTATAACTAATGCTTGTATTATCGTTTTCACACAAGTTACTTATTTTCCTTGTATTATGTTCCAAATAAAGAAAATTTAAAAATTGTAGAGTCCACACGATAGATGCTATGTATGAAATCCCATAAAAAATTGACGTCTCTTCTCGATACTATCAAGTAATAAACTAACGGCTCAGTTTACTCACTTTTCGACAGTGTACAAGTATAATAATTATATCTATACTAATATTATAAAGAGGAAAGTTTTGATTTTTTGTTTGTTTGTTTGTAATGAATAGACTCCGAAACTACCGGACCGATTTGAAAAATTCTTTCACCGTTGTGAAGCTACACTATCCCCGGTGAACATAGGCTATATTATATTTTCAAAAAGTTAGGGATTCTTACTAAAACTCCAATAATAACTCCAATAAACCAAGGTGTAAAAATTCACCTAATAAAGTGAAATTCGAGTTTAACGCGGGTGAAACCGCGGGGAACAGCTAGTGTATATATATAGTTGTTGGGATTGGGACACATACCTTAGCCCCGATATGTGCGATGCAGGCCGAGACCCGCTCGCGTTCAGCGGAGCGCCAGCCGGAGATAGCCGCGCGGTGGTGTTTGGCGGGCCGGTCGCGAGCTGGGAACAAGATACTTGATTAAAAAAAGTTTAATTTATGGAACATAAGAACAAATATGTTAAATCCCGAGTCATTGAGTAGTATATGAGCGAACCGAGTGAAAGAGTTACTAAAGAGTTTGAAGATTTTTGCCCCTTTTTAAATCACATTTATTTCAGACACAGTAAAAAGTTAATATACACGGCATAGATGTCTATAACACAGGCTTTATATGCCTAGCGTCGAAGGCTAGCCAAATCAATCAATGTATCCATAGATTTAATAAGTACCACTATTTGTTTAATTTAGATAAATGATTGTTTTTGGAATTAATTACTTTGTCAATGTTTGTATGCAATATAATATGATGAATACAAACTGAAGAAAATCCTAGTGGACAGGGCATACTACAGTTTAAAAGAATTCCTAAATGACAAATTAGATGACGCCAATGTCGCTGATCCACACTTATAATACCTATTTATTACATTTATTATAATAAAATGTTGATATGAATAATTAATTATGTTTTGGTAAAATTACCAAAAAAAAATTATAAAATTATTTATAAGAAACTCCTGTATCCTGTGTGTGTATGATTTGTAATTTGTTGTGTATTTTTTTGTTACTTGTATTATTATGTTTGACATATAAGAATATTCTTATCAATAAATAACTGAACTGAATAAATAAAAATTTCATTTCAAAAAATGTCATACACAGTATACATATATGTATAGCGAGACACATTTTAAAACATACACTAAAAACCACAGGTATTTTTTTCAAATCTTGTGCATATTTTTATGTGTATAACCTTAATTTAATCTCCAATTGCTATGTACCTGTAGTAAAAACTAATTTGACGTGTTATTCATGACAATTTGGAAATAAATGATTATTGATTATTATTGCTTATAAATTAAAAAAAAATGATTTTATTTCAGATAACTTAAATGATCCATAATTTGTTAGTAAAATTAAACATTAAGAACTTATTACTAGGGTTAGTTATACCTAATACTAGAAATTAAAACTAAATTAAATTAAATCACTCTCCCCATGAAACATTTCCACAGGGGAGAGGTGATTCTACCTGCTATAGTGTTTAGGATGGTGTTGGGGCTGTCGCGCACCCTGCGCATCAGGGATGCGGTCTTTTTACGGAGGATGGTAGCAAAGCCTTATGGTAGATGTTAGAGCATACTCCATACAATAATCTTCAAACCACTTTGACTACTGACTTATACTCGCATCTAGAGCATAAATTTAAAGGTGTGAATAAAAAACCAGGGCTTTTTATATTAAGAATACCTACATGAGTACATAGTGGGAAGGTGTAAGGCTTGCCACGGAGGGGCTACGGCGCGGCGGACCATCGCGTCGGACAGCCAGTACGCGGTAACGCAGCGCTTCGCGTCGCGGAGAGCCTGTGAACGAATGGATATTAATTATTGTATGTCTGTATAAATAATAATAAATAATGCTGGACAATTCACACAGCATTATCTAGCTCCATGGTAAGCAGAGCTTGTGTTATGGGTACTAGATAACTGATATACATAATACAATACATTACATGGATAGATATTTTTTATTATACATAGAAAACGACCAGAACACCCGAAACAAATATCTGCAGATCGTACACACATTTGTTCCGAGGCTGGAATCGAACTCGCAACCTCCTGCGTCGCAGGCGGACCTTCGCCCACCGCGCCACATCGGTCGTCGGTCGTCTGTATGGAGGTAGTTAGTCTACCTTCATGAATTGGGTCAAAAATGTGTTACTGAATTACGCCTGTTATTATTCTACACATGTTTTTTTATCATAATACTTGACAATTTCTAACTCAATGTGGACAATTCACACATCAGATAGCAATATTTACAGATATTGCTATCTGATGTGTGAATTGTCCAGCATTATTGCGTGCTGCACCTCGCATGCGACACTAAATTTAACGAGTGAAAGACTCTGAAAGTTTATTAAAGTTCATAATAGTTTCAGAGCGAAGCGAGCCCGAAACCCTTGCTCGCGCACCTTGGTGAGCGAAGCAAGCTACAAACCCTTACATACACATCGTCACAGAACCCTCGATTTGCTCGCGAGCCACGCGCTCTGTTCCCCATGTTTGTATATGTGGTACTGAGGAGACACTGACCTGCATTACAGCGCCGTGTTTCTGCGTCTCCGCCAGCACGTGCGTGACGCGGGCGCAGTAGCCCGTCTCCACCTCGCCGCCGCGCCGCTGGATCGCCTCCGACCAGCGAGCCACGCGCTCTGTTCCCCATGTTTGTATTTGTGATACTGAGGAGACACTGACCTGCATTACAACGCCGTGTTTCTGCGTCTCCGCCAGCACGTGCGTGACGCGGGCGCAGTAGCCCGCCTCCACCTCGCCGCCGCGCCGCTGGATCGCCTCCGACCAGCGAGCCACGCGCTCTGTTCCCCATGTTTGTATTTGTGGTACTGAGGAGACACTGACCTGCATTACAACGCCGTGTTTCTGCGTCTCCGCCAGCACGTGCGTGACGCGGGCGCAGTAGCCCGCCTCCACCTCGCCGCCGCGCCGCTGGATCGCCTCCGACCAGCGAGCCACGCGCTCTGTTCCCCATGTTTGTTGGTACTCCACCTGGGGAAAACAAAATGGTGGTTATTATCATAACAATAAAACCGGTCCTAGGCAATAAAATTGGGAGTAAAACCCTATTCCCACATATAAATAATGCCGGACAATTCACACAGCTTTTTCTAGTCTCAAACTAAGCAGAGCTTGTGTTATGGGTGCTACATAAGTGATATAATTAATATAATACAATACATTATATATATAGATATTTTTTACTCTACTTAGAAAATAATCAGAACACCCGGAACAAATATCTGCAGATCATACACACAATTGTTCCGAGACGGGAATCGAACCTGCAACCTCCTGCGTCGCAGGCGGACCTTCACCCACCGCGCCACATCGGTCGTCAAAATACTTACAATATGAAAGACGCAGCCCAACAGGAACAAGTCCGGAGGTAGTTTCAGGTTGGGATTATGTCCGTAGAACTGCGCACGCGCCGGTGGGGCCCGCACAGCGCCCGCATACACTTTGTTGCCCACTACACCCACGCCTGGGGTTGCGGCCTGGGAAGAAAGATTGATATTAGATTTCGATTTGTATTACGCCTGCGGGCTGATTGGTGATCGCAATGGGAGTGTTGAAAATAATTATGAAACTGCTACTTTTCTTTCGGTAGGTTCCCTTAGTCCATAAATGATTACATCAATGATGTTAATGCTTGGCCACATGTCGCTCAGTTTCACACTGACAATAGTATGTAAGTAATTCAATGTTTTGCGTAGCTTTACATAAATATTGACATGTATCTAAAATAACATTATATTTAGATTTACCGACTTTGTTTTATACTATGTAGTGATATTCAATCGGTATGTTAAAATTTAATCTTTTGCCTTTGTAATAATTTTCTAGAATAATGTTTTGTACATGTTATATCGTGTTTTATACGAATAAATAAAATTCTTAAAGCAATAGAATCACCTGGTGTGGATGATGCGCCGGTCCTAACAGAAGTCTCGCCGGTGCCCTCACGGCGCCGCCGGCCGCGTGAGCCGCCGTCATCAACCTGAAAATAGTACATTATTATATTATAATCTGATAGTGGTGATCTTAGTGGCAGTGGGCTCTTCCCGAGATGCTGATATAGTCGAGTATAAGAACAATAGCTTGTATATAAAACTACGACTAATATGATGGTAATGAGTGCGGTTTAAATGGCTGATGGTGATGCACTGACCTCTGTAGGCGCCCGGTCGAGTAACCTGCTTAGGTCGAACTGCTGATGATGTTAATATACCTCTGTGATCGATGTATCGAACAGTAACAAAGACGTACCCCCATATCTTTAGTCATTACCTCAAATAATTCTCCACCAACTTGTTCAAGGGCGTTTCGAGCATTCCTCCAAAACATGCTCGAGTTCGGTATGCTTAGTCGTTAATTTGGTTATATATCAACCTCACTCGAACTTGGTTGAGTCGAGTCAGTGCGTCACCGTTACCGTTACCGTTGTAGGTTTCATCGTCGTAAATGTAATTGAGATAGTCTCCAAAATCCATTGTAAATAACAACAAACTATTTCGAGGAGCATTCAAGGTAGGTAGCGACGTACCTTGAGATGGCAGTTCGTTATTCCACTCGTATGAGAAAATTCTCGAAGGCTGTTTCGAGTGAAGGATTTTTTTACAATCAAGCATACCGAAACGTATTTGGAGGTTGAGTAGAGTTTGAATCGAGGTCGAGGTAATGACTAAAGATATGGGGGGTTGTTCATTACGTACCTCAAAGTCCCCGCGGCCGAGGGCTCGTGCTCCGTAGGCGGCGCGGTGCCTTGCAGTCGGATACTCAGCATGTTGGCGAGCGCTGTCTTCGTCTTGGGATTCACAAGGAGCGCGTTGTATCCCGAGTGCGAAGGCTTACGCACTACAGTAACAAAGACGTAGTTCATTAGGTACCTCAAAGTCCCCGCGGCCGAGGGCTCGTGCTCCGTAGGCGGCGCGGTGCCTTGCAGTCTAATACTCAGCATGTTGGCGAGCGCTGTCTTTGTCTTGGGATTCACAAGGAGCGCGTTGTATCCCGAGTGCGAAGGCTTACGCACTACAGTAACAAAGACGTAGTTCATTAGGTACCTCAAAGTCCCCGCGGCCGAGGGCTCGTGCTCCGTAGGCGGCGCGGTGCCTTGCAGTCGGATACTCAGCATGTTGGCGAGCGCTGTCTTTGTCTTGGGATTCACAAGGAGCGCGTTGTATCCCGAGTGCGAAGGCTTACGCACTACAGTAACAAAGACGTAGTTCATTAGGTACCTCAAAGTCCCCGCGGCCGAGGGCTCGTGCTCCGTAGGCGGCGCGGTGCCTTGCAGTCTAATACTCAGCATGTTGGCGAGCGCTGTCTTTGTCTTGGGATTCACAAGGAGCGCGTTGTATCCCGAGTGCGAAGGCTTACGCACTACAGTAACAAAGACGTAGTTCATTAGGTACCTCAAAGTCCCCGCGGCCGAGGGCTCGTGCTCCGTAGGCGGCGCGGTGCCTTGCAGTCGGATACTCAGCATGTTGGCGAGCGCTGTCTTTGTCTTGGGATTCACAAGGAGCGCGTTGTATCCCGAGTGCGAAGGCTTACGCACTACAGTAACAAAGACGTAGTTCATTAGGTACCTCAAAGTCCCCGCGGCCGAGGGCTCGTGCTCCGTAGGCGGCGCGGTGCCTTGCAGTCGGATACTCAGCATGTTGGCGAGCGCTGTCTTTGTCTTGGGATTCACAAGGAGCGCGTTGTATCCCGAGTGCGAAGGCTTACGCACTACAGTAACAAAGACGTAGTTCATTAGGTACCTCAAAGTCCCCGCGGCCGAGGGCTCGTGCTCCGTAGGCGGCGCGGTGCCTTGCAGTCGGATACTCAGCATGTTGGCGAGCGCTGTCTTTGTCTTGGGATTCACAAGGAGCGCGTTGTTGGCTGAAACATAATCAATATTATATCAATCGTTTATTTCTGTAGGTCTTACGTATTACATAATATACTGTTTACACAAACACATACCACACAATATTTTGTGAAACAATACAGAAATAAATACTTATAGTAGAAGAAGAGTCCGTCACAGCTGATGGAAGTCTACGTTGCTTCAAAGTCAGGTTGAAACGTTAGCTTATCGAGCAGAATTTCTACTCAGTGAACAAACTACTAGAAAAGTAAATTTAATATGACTAATCCGTATCAAATGTTTTTATGTCAACTTTTTAATTAATTTATTTTGTTTTTTATTTATGTTGAAATTTTTATTATGCTTGTGATGATAAAATACAATTAAACACAAAATGAGCTTATCGCTGACAGCGATCTCTTCCTTATACTACCCTAACTAAAAACTTTAAATTGAATTAAAAAAATATTTTGTTATTTCATGATCTCAAACTAATATTTCCCGACTGGTTTTTGCCTAAGCTAGCTCAATAATATAATATGTATACTTTTGATTTTCCTCATATAAGAGCATGAAAATATCCTATTGTTATACACACCTTGATGTTGTTCAGGTGTTGTGGGCTGCAGCAACGGTTGGTCGCCTTGTCCATCTGCCACTAATACTTGCTGCGTCACCCCTGGCGATACCTGAATAAGAGACATATAATAATTATTGCTATTTGTTATACGGGCAGCAGAATCGCTAAGAATCTTTGTCTTACAAAAAAGGTCTATCAGATATTTAGCAGGTTTAAAATATAGAGATACATGTAGAGACGTGTTTAAGAAGCTAAAAATAATGACAATGACCTGTGAGCAAATCTATCAAACCATTATATACATAAGAGACAATCTCAATAATACTTCAGAAAAAAAAAAGAAATCCATAGTCACAACACTAGAAATAAGGAAAATATTGCAGTCACACACAAGACTATCAAAAATACAAAAAAGCTTTATGTGCCTATCTATAAAATGTTATAATAAAATACCATTAGAATTTAGAAACAAACCTGACATTGAACTATTTGTATTTATTAAAAGAATTCTATTGAATAAGAGTTATTATACAATTGACGAAGCTTTGGCTGATAAAAATATATTTTGTGATGTGATAGGTACTGAAGCTAAGGTTGCTGTTCATTAGCTATAAGTTTAAATGTATTGTGACTTATCTAAGAACATATTTATTGTGTCAAAAGATAAATACATGAATTGAATTGAATTGGACAACATTTCATAATCAACATCAGCCTATGTTAATCCACTGATGGACATGGCCTCCCCTAATGAGCCTTATAGCGCCATAGCGCCCTGTCTTCAGCTTGATGCAACCAGCATCTACCTGCAGTCTTTCGCCGCACAACGTTTGTCATATTATGGAAACTGAGGACGGTGGAACCAAGTGCCAAAAAAATCCAAAAGTGCTCTCGCTCTTGCTGTTTTGCTGTTGACGCTGGAATGCTAGCTGCTGCATTTGTTCCTCTGAACCTTATTTATAGCGCTTGCTATACCATGACACGACACCTTGACTCATTTATTTGACGGCACGACTCATTGACTCACCGGCACTTGTTTGACGGCATGGTGATGCTGCGCGAGCTCTCTCTGCGCTTGCAGCTGCTGTATCCGCTGTATTTGCTGTTGACGTTGGAATGCTAGCTGCTGCATTTGTTCCACCGAGCCGCCGGTTGGGGTAACAGGGCTGGATACTGCTGTGCCGCCTAAAAAAAATATAATACAATTTTTCAAGTATTTCTATGTATAATAAAAAATAAATCCGCATCAAGGCACCAAAGCACAAATCATTGTAATAATAACAAGTAATTTATCGTAGTTTGGGAAGAAGGCACTAGTGACAAAGATTAGTAACACAGGTTTTAAAACCATCACTGGCACCAGTCTCTCACAAACAGTATTATCTACTGCACTACACCTTTTTGTGAGGTAGGTACCTGTGAGATGATCTTTTTGAGAAGAGAAATAATTTATATATTTATTATTGTATATGTAGTCATTGTATATGTATATCAGGTACCTACCTTAATCTCTGAACTGAAATAAATTATCTTATTATTTATTTAAAATCAAATCGTTTAGATGGATGAACAACTGACAGTTATTTTTATGATGTAAATGATTTTTTAAAGGCTAGATCTTAGATACGTAATTTAATTAGTCATAATGCATGTTAGAATATAGTGAGACATGACTGCATTATTTAGACTTAAACCCACTTTATACCGTGTTTGACGCAAATATATTGGAATGTAGGTACCAAACACATGTAAAAAATTTGCGTTTTAATAAGATATCTCACGTTCAATATCACTGAAATCCACGTCTTCGAAGTCCATAGCGTAAAGCGCCCTCGACCGGCATAGAGCAACTAGACAAAATTGAAATTATAATCCCATAGCGGTCACTAACTTGATCTAAATACCAAATCCGAGCGCCTCTACGTACGTGAGCGATGTAAAAATGCGCTTAGTCGAGGAAAGTTTTCTATCGCTTTGAATATGGTGATGGGTTGATGGTGTGGCATGTTAAGGATTCTCAGATTTGACGACCTCTGTCGCACGGTGGGCGAAGGTCCGCCTGCGATGCTGGAGGTTGCGGGTTCGATACCCGCCTCGGGATAATTTTGTGTACGATCTGTGTTCCGGGTGTTCTGGTCATTTTCTATGTATAATAAAAAATATCTATCTACATAACGTAATGTATTGTATTAAGTAAATCAGTCATCTAGCATAATACAAGCTCTGCTTAGCTTGGGGTTAGATGACGCTGTGTGGATTGTCCGGCATTATAATTTTTATTAGTAGCCCGTTGTGTCTAATGTAGAGGAAAGCCTACATTTTCCCATGCATTCCCAGCAAGTTCTGGGTACTCTTTCAGGTACGCGCGTCAACCATTTGATCTACGCGCTTCTCGGATTTTTTCCGCGCATAATTTACGCGAAATTATCAACCATGATCATGTCTTTACAAATTCAGCTATAGTTTACCCGATTGCGCAAGAAGGGGGATCATTATTTATGTAGAAAACTAACCGCATTGACAATTCCCATAACTTGCATCTCATCCCAAATTCACAAGCCTAATGTTGTCGTTATAATAATAATAATAATAACGGGTACCGAGTGCTCCCGGGGAAGTTCCTGGTTCTCGTCTCCGCTAGCGGAGTGGCATCCCAAGAGAACCAGACCCCCACCTCTTGCTTGCCTTCATTGGCCGGTCTGAGTGGAGTCGCGAGAGATGCATCTTAGGATGTAGACTCGGGGGTGGAAGTGTCTAATGGCGTAATAGCGAGGAAACCCGCTCACGAGCAGTCTTCGTGATGGTGAAATCGGGGCCGCACCTCTCGACACCCTCAGTCGTTTGCGCCGATGTTGTTCCTCTCCGGTAATTTACTCCGGCTTTTTATGGAACCCATCCAGCATTCGGCAAGCCACCGTCTGCCGCTCTTCTTAACATTATGATTGACTTGTTTATGGCAGACGTCCGCAATCTCCCCTATAGCCCGATTACCCAGTCCATCCATCCATCACAATAGCCTGGTTTTATTTCTTTCATTTTTCTTTGCAATAGTCTCTACACCTGGCGGATACCATCTTTGGGTGTATCATATTGTGCACCCGAGGATGATACCCGCTATGTGTAGCCATCGCCTTTAGATTAACTTCTCAAAGGGCCTCTGTGCTGTTGGCTTCGGCCCCACGCAAGCCTTCCAAAGGACCGGGTCACTTTATGGCCCGAGATCATGGTAAATGAGAGACATAATAATAATCAAGTTAATAGATCCAGAAGGCGGTACTCTTGGACTCGGCACGTATCGTCAGGAAGTTCCTTTCTCTGCAGCCCTAGTCACCGGCCGCTTGAGCCTAGCTTCGCGGTCGGTGATCTACCGTTTTGATATATTTTTTACTGTAGAATAGTTTTATAATATTTTATTGTATTTTCTATAGTAAAAAATGTATTTTATACGAGAATTTTAATAAATGAGTGTATAATAATAATGTTGGCTTCGGCCCCACGCAAGCCTTCCAAAGGACCGGGTCACTTTATGGCCCGAGATCATGGTAAATGAGAGACATAATAATAATAATATTCGTTTATTTCAGGCAAAAAACCCATATCACAAAAAATACAATTACAATTTTAAAAATATGCACAAATAAAAATTAAAATACTTAAAACAAAAGATATCACGACGCTGTCGCACGTCATTTTCTGTTTCCCTCCATATGTAGGGAAATCCAGTGCATGTATATGGGGTTATTGTAGACCTGGTCAGAGACAGCCTTCAAAATGCTATTTTTGGAGCGGACCAACCTACCCCAGAAAGCTGCGACGCGAGAGCGGACGATGGCGAAGAAGTCGGGCACTCCCGCTTCGGAGAACATGCTCGAAGCACTGCAGCATCATCGTTATGCCATAACAAAAGCCGCGAGCTGATTCCACTCTGATACAGATTATGAACAAATAATAATGTTTTTCTGTTGCATCGTATCGCTTATCTGTTTTATTCAGGTTAAGCGTAAACGGCACCCACATGTAGGTTCAGGTAAAAATACATACAACCTTGTCATACCAACAAGACTGCCGTGAACTGACAGTAAACTTGACAAGGTGGTGGCACCATTTTATAAATACTGAGTCATGAGGGTGCTTTTCAGGGCTAACTGAAAATAAGACGACCTCTGTGGCGCGGTAGGCGAAGATTCGCCTGCGATGATATAAGAATATTCTTATTAATAAAGAGCTGAACTGAACTGATGCAGGAGGTTGTTGTGGGTTCGATTCCCGCAGTGGAATAAAATAAAGATATCAAATGTAGTCGTCAGATTTATTTTGGTTTTTATTCGTTACCTATGCAATGGAGCCAATGAGCTGCGAAAATGGTGTGATACACTCACTAATACATCTGAATTGACCAGCAGAGTTGAGCTGCGTTGCTAAGCGACTACCTATATATGTGTAAAACCCAAGCTCAGATTGACCACCTAAGCTGCGTCGCTAAGCGACTACCTATACTCGTATATGTGTAAAACCAAAGCTGAGATTGACCACCTAAGCTGCGTCGTTAAGCGACTACCTATACTCGTATATGTGTAAAATCAAAGCTGAGATTGACCACCTAAGCTGCGTCGCTAAGCGACTACCTATACTCGTATATGTGTAAAACCAAAGCTGAGATTGACCACCTAAGCTGCGTCGCTAAGCGACTATCTATACTCGTATATGTGTAAAACCAAAGCTGAGATTGACCAACTAAGCTGCGTCGCTAAGCGACTACCTATACTCGTATATGTGTAAAACCAAAGCTGAGATTGTCCAACTAAGCTGCGTCGCTAAGCGGGGAGTAAAGTTTTCTTTTAAAAGTCTTGTTTACTAAAAATATCTAGGGTAAAATCGAGAAATATCGAGTATAGTTACTACTCATATTTTGAAGATCGGATGAGGGTGTCACAAAATCGGATGGAATGGCTCAAATTAGGAAATATCTGTGGGAAGTTCCGGGCTTCGTCGGGATATTGAAGGGGAAGAAAGCCTTACCTGGTGATTGAGGAGGTGCGGGCGAAGCTATGGGTATTGTAGCTCTGGCGCCCGGCGATTGTAGCCATTGTACCTGCAAGTACATAACTTTGATTTAGATTTAAGCAAACAAATATAATAATCATTTCTTTCATGGCATCAGGCCTTCAATATAAAATATATTTAAATGTTACTTATTAAGGCCCATATTTGGCCCTAAAGTTTTGTGGCTATTTTACATAGTTTTTACACAGTTCGTCACTTATATTCCTTGGTAGTCCTGTTAAAATGGTACCAAAATTCAAAATCCTATATTTCCATAGGCTTACAAAATAAGAACTTAGACAAGTCTAATTTTAAACTATAAATTATTATCAAATACCTGTTGCTGCTGTCCCATTTCAGGCGCGATCTGACTGCGTATGAAGGTGACACTCTGCGGGGCCGGGGACTGCGCCCCCGGGGACGCTACCACGCCTCCTGGTTGCTGCGATACAACAAATCTATGTTAAAGTCATTCGATAAAGTATTTGTCGTATGCCGCGGCAGAGTGTGGTGCCGTATGGTATGTTTAAGGTATTCTGCCTGCGACGTAGTAGGTTGCGGGTTCGATTACCGCTCGGGACAATTATGTGTACTATCTGAAGACATTTTTTCCGGGTGTTCTGGTCGTATAATAAAATATCTATGTATAATAAAAAATATCTATGTTATGTATTGTATTAAGTAAATCAGCCATCTAGTACCCATAACACAAGCTCTGTCTAGCTTGGGGCTAGATGATGCTATGTGGATTGTCCAGCATTATTTTTATTTATTATAGTCTATGGAAGGAGGAACGAGAAGACTTCGCCCAGAGGTAAGACAAACATATATATAAGAAATGAAGTAAATATTTACTTGCTGATGCGCCAAAGCCGCCGCGCGTTGCAAGGACAGCTGCCTGCGTTTCTGCAACTGTGCTACGAACATCGCTCGCTGTTTCGGATTCATCTGTTGCAACTGCTCGTGCGTGCGCGCATCCAGGTGGATCAGTTGACGCCCACCGCCGCCTGCTGTCCACGACACCTGGATATTGGGTCTTATGTATTGCGGGGTAGAGATGGTTTTTGTATAATACTCATAATATGATAACGATATTGAGTCTTATGTATTGCCTTATGGGGCCTGTCTGAGGGTTGCAGGCAGAGTGAGTCCCGTTATAAGCCCCCAGCCCTGAGACAGGCCGAAGACAGAGTGGTGTGGAAGCGGTTCATCAGCGTCACAGTGAAAGCCTTCCAGGACGGGCACGACCTTCAGCAATGAAGACAATGACAAAGAAGTATTGTGGGTTAGAGATGGGTTTTCTATAATACTCTTTACATGATAACTGGATATTGGGTCTTATGTATTGCAGGGTAGAGATGGTTTTTGTATAATAATCTGCGATCACAAATTTTCAATCGAATAATAAAAATAAGAGCTCAAATTTACGGAGACGGATTTTTTGAGCCGACCCGACGACATCTAGATGGTATTTGTGATCGCAGATAATACTCATAACATGATACCTGGATATTGGGTCTTATGTATTGCAGGGTACAGATGGTTTTTGTATAATACTCATATTATTACTTTTTAAGCGGAATGTAGAACTGGGCTATGTAATAGTGTGAGGATATCTATGTGATTGTGAAATGAAATGATAGTCGAAAAATTAGGTTTTTCCTAACCGCTATACCTACACATAAGGAATTTCATTGTGATAAAATAAGGAAAAAAGTCTATAGTACAGTTATACTGATGAGATCACAAATTAAATATCATGTGTTGCCGAGTCATGTCTAAGCTAAGAAATCTCACTAATATGCGAAAGTTTGGATGAATGGATGTTTGTTACTTCTTCACGCCAAAACTTCTGAATGGATCTGACTGAAATTTTGCACAGATATAGCTCTCTCCTGAAATCAATCATAGACTTCTTTTTATCCAATAGGATAGAAATGACCTTTACTATCTGTAAAACCATTTCACATGACAAAACCCATGCAAAGCCACGGGCAGAAACTAGTAACTTCATGATTGTGAAAGCAGAGTAGCAAGCAAGCTTATGATTATGAGTGCAATGGTTTATGCGTTATAATAGACAGCTTCTTAAGAGCTTTTTTCATGAAGGTATCGTTAGCATAAGTTCAGAAATAAGGAAGATGAAAATGCAAACAGGAAGAAAAGCATGAAAAAACAAACAAAAACTTTTATTACATAATGTAAAACATAACTTTCTAATAATATCTTACCCTAGGACCAACCGTGCCTGGCTGAGCAATTTGCTGTCTCTGTTGCAAATACTGTTGTTGTTGCCATGAGACATTCTGCCCTTGGACCAACTGCTGCCCACCAGGGGAGACTATTTGCTGGCCTCCTGCGTGAGTTATAATCTGTTGAATGCCCCCACCAGCAGTCAATTGGCCTCCTGCCTGCGGAGACTGTGGTAGCTGTGAGAGAATCTGCTGAGTTTGCCCAACATTTTGACCAATGATTTGCTGCCCTGATTGGGTCACAATTTGCTGCGAGGACTGAGCAATGACCACTTGGTGCTGTTGCCCTTGCTGAATCACATGTTGACCGCCTTGTGATAACACTTGCTGCGTTCCCTGTGTTATAATTTGCTGACCGCCTTGATTGACTATCTGGCCTCCTTGGTGGACAATCTGGCTTTGAGAGACTAATTGCTGGCCTTGTTGTAGAGTCACTTGCTGGTTTCCATGGACTAAGATCTGTTGTTGGCCAGTGTGCTGGTTTATCAACACTTGCTGTGGAGCTTGCACGATTTGCTGCTGTCCTGAGCTGTTTAACAGCTGCTGCTTTTGTACCAGTATTTGATGGTGAGCCTGACCGATGGCTTGACCTTGGGAATTGATGGACTGTTGTAAGATTTGCGGTGATTGGATAGTGTGCTGGGGGCTCAATTGAGGCTGTTGGTTGTTGATCAAAGCTTGCTGCTGAGTTTGTATTATTTGCTGCTGTAAGATAACTTGGTTCTGTTGATTCCTTTGAACCAAAGGGCCCCTTATGATCTGATGTTGCCCTTGTACATT
Organism: Eupithecia abbreviata; assembly: GCA_943735965.1. Lineage (NCBI taxonomy): Eukaryota > Metazoa > Arthropoda > Insecta > Lepidoptera > Geometridae > Eupithecia > Eupithecia abbreviata. Next base: position 3,698,631 of record OX030995.1, read on the forward strand.
TTGCACCATCTGTACATTCTGTTGCCTCCAAGCTCCCTGTGTAGTTTGTTGTGTTTGAATGGTCTGCTGTACAGATTGTATCTGCTGACCTTGTTGGTTCACTAGTTGGCCTTGCTGGTTTACTAGTTGGTTTAATTGCACTTGTTGGCCTGACTGTCCTTGTGTTGAAGAGACGATTCCTTGGCTGACCATATTCATATTCTGCTGTTGGTTGGTCATTGATTGGACTGTCTGCTGTTGAATTAAGCCTTGATTCTGCGAGTTGAGCTGTTGCCCTGAGCTAATTATTTGCTGGTTAATGACTTGTGGCTGTCCAAGATTCTGGTTCATTTTAGCATTTTGGATTATTTGCTGAGTGGACTGAGCTAGCTGTTGAGCTATGTTCTGGACGGCTTGGGAAGCAGTCTGCTGGCTCAGGCTCAAGCCTTGTTTCATGGCCATGTTTTGCTGGTTTAGTTGTTGCTGTTGGAGATTGTTTGCACTTTGGCTCAACATTTGGCTGATGTTCTCAATCTGCTGCTGAGCTGAGCTCATAGACGTGGTAGGGGATTGAATGCTCTGTTGCATGTGGTGCTGACTGCTTTGAATGTGTTGCTGCAGTTGCCCAGACATGTTCTGAGTCATTTGAGAGACCGAAACATTTGGTTGCGAGAATTGGTTATTCATACCTTGCTGCTGGTTTTGCTGGTTGATTTTATTTTGTTGCTGTATCATCTGCATTTTAAGTTGATGTTGCTGCAGCATTTTTTGTTGTTGCATTTGTATTGCTGTGAGGCCATGAGGCTGTTGCTGCTGCTGCTGACTTTGATTGTATTGTAGGTTGACTTGTTGATTCTGCATCATACTGGGTTGCGAGACAACTGTGTTCTGACCAAACTTTTGAATCATTTGTGTGTTAGCTTGGCTATTCTGTATTTGTACATTTTGCATGTTCTGTGTTACTATTCCTTGTGGTAATGTCTTGGTCATAATGCTGGATGTAGGCACTGATGTTGAAGTGTATCCCATAGTGTTTATGGCTGACGTTGCCACATGCGAGGACGGGGCACTGGAAGGAGGGTGGTTCCAGGGCATTCTCTGTTTCAGTTTATCAAGCAGTGCCTGAGTACTGTCATCTTTGCTTTCCGCCATGTTCTGAGTAGGCACTTCGTTTTTTGCAATACCTTCTTCAAAGTCAAATCCTGTGATTGCACTAATCCTGTCCATAGGCTTGGGGGGTGGCTGAGGCACAATCAACAACTTTGGATGAAATATATCTGTGGCAGCTTGGATTCTTGCCCGTATACTCTCTAGCACCCAATCAGGGGTAACAATTTTTAGTCTTGAGGGTGGAAAGCTAAGAGCTATACTATACTTCTTTCCTGAGGCTACGCCACAAATTAGGTGAGTGCATTGAGAGTCCAAGTTCAACTTCACTCTGCCACCGTAGTACGTGATCACAGCAAATAGCGATTTTGCATCCGCAGCACTGACTTTAGTAACACAAGCCACAACATTAAGAAATATCTTACTCTTGTTTGGGCTGTAGGGCTTAGGGTTAGCGAGTTTTTTTAGACGCGCGCACGCTAATATCCAATGCTCGGTCACAGCAGGGATCTGGTAAATATCTTGAGCTTCGTCAATATCATTTTCAGATGGATTTTGACCGCAAATTAGATGTGTGACATAGTCAGACAAATACTTGGTATTTTCCGCGCCGCCGGACAGCAAAAGCCGCATAATCTACAAGCACATTTCAAAAACAAGTTATAGAGTAACCTATACGTAAAAACAACTGTATTTACAAATAAAATAAAAAGAAACAAACCCTTTCCGAGACATCTCCAGACAGGTAATACTTGACATCCTTGAATATAGCTTCTTGAAAAGTCAGAGTTTCTAAATCGTCAACTATTGTTACCATTTTCTTTATATGTTTCTTAAAATTATTAGACACAGTTTTACACGCTCATTGTGATAATTTATAAATAATGCTGCTCGGAAATTCATGTCATGAAATGTAAACTCAAGCGATGACCGACGGCCATTTATCATCAATCAATTTTGCCAACCAAACAACAACACAACAATAAAGGCTGTCAAGCTATCTGTCAATCATAGTCAAGCAAGAATTAAGGTTACGACAGACGAACAACTATACCTGACCTGCCATCGCATCATAGAATAGTATACTTCATTTAAATACAGAATGTGACATTAGGTGTGCTTTTTTGGAGTCAATTTTAAAAGAAAAACTATTAACTGAGGATGTCAAGTGCAAGACATGGTTGTCTTCTGTTATTTTTTTTGCGTATAATATTTTTATACTTATTCGAAATTATATTTTAGTTACCTACAAAACACAAAAGTTACGGGATTTTATTGTTTTAATTTTTTTATCATAATATATAAATTTAACTCTATTTATAAGATCCTATAATAACTATGCTTTTTTTCGGGTCCACTAATTCTGCAATTTGACTCTCGTCGAGGAAATTACGCTTCGATTCGACCCAGTACCTACACCGATTATGTGGCACCTTATCTTAACATTATTAAAACAAAATTAGCATTTTTCTATGCAGGGTAATTATTTAATATTTGCGCGAACAGATGAATCTATCTATGAAATAAAGTAGGCTAATTATACAAACTGTATAAAATGATTCGACTTATCTTACGTACTTATCTATATCTATAGTTCATGTTTTCCCCCTAATCTACCTTCCATTCCACACGTCCCATAGAACGTGACGTTGTTGTTTAAAGTACTTTAATGGTCATTTTATCATTCACAAAAATCTAAGCAATGAAATGTAATGTTGGGCAAAGCTACTTTTTTTTACTTAAGTATGATAAAAAACCATTTTAATCATTTCGCAACTTTTCGTACTTAGTATGTACTGTAGGTACCTATCTAGGGTTGACCTTAGCTACGTAGGCAGATAGACAGTTCTAATAACATCTAAGTCTCGTGCCAAACCGGTATTCCCAAAACGTGTTGTACTACTAGTATTTTCCTGTTTATCTTTTATGTGATTCAGATCCATCAAGAACACCCAAAGCCATCAATTTAATGAAGTCATAGCAATTAATATGTTGGTTATGAATTATGATACATTTTATATATTTTAATGCACCGTTTTACTGAGTCTGATTTGCTCAGCTACTTACCTACTTATTCAATAAACTATTGAGAAAAATCAACGCTAGTGTACATTGTGTGAACATGTATGGCGGCTTATTGAAAAGTTACCATCTTTTTAAAGAAAGACATTCCAACCCTACATTGATTAGGTTGGCTATTTATTTTTCTATTTTTATTTATATTAGACACATAGAATAGAACGCGCAACTGTTTATATTGATTCCCTATCCTTCTTTCTTGAATGAACTTTCTGCAATAGCAAAAACATATTTTTTCTGTATCACCCGCCCCTATTGTATGATCTAAGTGGGCGTTCTATTCTATCCCCTCCTACATAGTACTGGTTGCTCATTATCATTACCTTTCAATATCATTGGGTATATTAATGGGTCATCTGCCCATAAGAACACTGGCTTACGTTACCTATCTGTCTTCAAAAATAAATCCTACTTAACTTAAAGTGGAAACACCTGTTTGTAGAATGTCGTTGACGACAAAGGATTATCCAACTAATTTCACCGCATGAATGGTCAATACATCTTACAGCCAGTAAATCGCCGACACGAGGCATAAGCAGTCGTAACGTGAAAAAATGCGATTCTCCTGCTTATAAAATGAAGCGCAATTTTTTTTCTATGGTGGTTGCTTTAGGGCTTGTATTATCAGTTAATTGCCAGTATGGACAATCGCCGTGCCCTGAAATATTTTCGTACCAAAGCGATGGAAACAGTGTTTTTGGATACATAAGTTTGAAGCCCAGTGGTGTAAGTGTAAGCTCTGTGCTTTTGAGGGCCAATTTCACAGTGGCTGCTCAACTACCTACGGTAGGTACCTAAGTTATACATATTCAATTGTTTTCCGTAGAACTTAGACCTTAATAATCATCATTTGCTGCCTTGAAATCTCAAAGTTTGCTGCCCACTTTGTTCAGCCATGATAACTAAATGTAGTACCTATGAACCTCCGTTGTCATTAATTCCTTTAAATAAGACCTAGATTCTAATTCCTAAAAGTACCTACCTACTTTACATACCGGGATCCTGATAGTTTATTCATTATTCGAAACACGCACTACCTATGTGTTTTGTGCATAAATTTATCATTTCATATTTAAATTCGTAGGTTACGAAATTGTACCTATGGTACCTACCTAGCCAAATTGTAGATTTATGATGAGAAGATTATACTAATTTTAATATTTTGCTAATCTCCTTGATATTACAGACAAATTCTTTAAACTTGTTTTATTCAGATCCGGCTAAATTCCGGTTATAATAAATTAATTCATTTTTAATATTGGTTTTTAAATTATTTGTTTTAATACTTAGACATACCATAACAATAACATAAAGTTGCCTCCGGGGAAATACAGAAAAGTGAAATTGCGGTCAAATGAATTGTCTGACTGACATTTAGACATTCTTAACACGGACTTGCTAAATTATTTATCAGCCTTCCTTACAACCTGACTAAATTTTGAATAAGATAAATAACAATAACAGTGTTGACGTTATACTTTTTTTACCATTGGAAAAGAGTTTAATATTTAAATTGATTACGCCTTCTCGAATGACATAAGATAGCATAGGTAACTTAGGTACTCCTGTGGCCAGCGACGCCTCATAGTGGATCTTGATCGTGGACATAAAATTGAAGTGAACATTAAAATAATGTTAAGTGATAATAATGAACAGTATAAAATATGACTAAGTGCTTATTTGTAAGCCTAAGGAAATAAAAACTTTTGATTTTGAGACAAGACTTCTCTAGGCATCCCGGGAGACCTAAGTTAAAAGATTAAAATAATAAGGTACCTAGGTTAGGTACGATTACGAAACAACTTATGATTTACTTATTAGGTAATGATGACTAAGATAAATTAATATAAAATGTATGTACCACTATGTAGTCATTAACAGTATGAAAAATCAGATATTAAAATATAATAGAGATGAATCAACAGCGGGCATACGGATATGACCCTGTTATAATACGTAATAAAATATTTATTTTTGACATTATGGTATACAATAGTTTAACTTTAAACACATCAGCCACAACAGTCTATGAGATATATAACATAAGGAAGGTATATAAGTCTTTATCTAGCTGGTAGGTACTAGATCTACTTGCGGCGAAATAAAAACACACTGGACAATCCACAGAGCATTATCGAAACCCAAGCTAAAGCAAATACCTAATTATTTTTTTGCTGAATTCAATCTATACTAGAATAATAACTTGGTTATTATCGCTTAGTAAATTATATAATCATCATATTATAAGGTGAATCATACTTTTTATTGTCAGATTGTGCACTATAAAAATGGGCACAACAATTAGATGGCTTCAGACAAAAACCTTTGTAAATTTATATTCAAGCAATTAAATTAGGGGTCTTTACAGACTTGAGATATCTCTTTTATTTAGATTGTTAATAGTCAATCGACCCGTAAATCAAACGCTATTATCAAGTGGGCTAAATGTTTATATAACAATATGCAGGTGCCCACTTGTAGGACCAACCTACTTAAGTTTGCCCCTATGTCACTCGCTATATACATATTTACTCAATGTTCTGTCCAAAAACAGCATAGACATATTTTACGAAAACCTGCCGAAAGCCATGAAAAAGGCACAAAATGTTATTGAAACAAAATTATAAATTATTTAGTATTGTGTGTATGTGCAAAAATATGTAATTTTTAGTATAAGTAGTTATAACATCGCCTTAGGGCTTAATAAAAAAACCTGTTATGATGTTATTATCTCAATAAATAAATATTACAAACTTATATAAATTTAAATAATGCTGGACAATCCATACAGCTTTATCTAGCTCCAAATAAGCTGAACTCATGGTTTTTTGAGGTACGATACAATAAATCTATCTATTTATATAATATGCTGTTAATAGTACCGTCCTACTTACACAGGGTAAACTTACATAGAGTTACAAACATGCGAACCAAAACTAACATAACAAATATTTATGCAACTCGATGTATTAGAAAAAACAAATAATAGAATCATAACTAACTAGGTACAAAGGTTTTTGTTATTATAGTGCGTAAGCCTTTGTACTCGGGGTAATATCTAAGAAATTAAATAATATCCCAAAATGTTATTTTTGGGATATTATTTAATAAATAGGTACGTTTACTTTATTTATATAAACACTATTTACTGCTAAAGTCATTTAAAACGGGATATTTACCATGATTGCCGAAGTATTGGAAAACTCAAAAATCAATTTTTGAGTTTTCCAATATTTCGGCACAGTTTCATGCGCCATGATCACGGAATAACTGAAGACATTAGTTTTAAATGACTTTAGTGTTAATAACCATGATAGTTTCAGAAGTTTTACTATTTACTGCATGCCGCTCGAAGATCATCATCATCTAGATAATAAGTTATAATGCCGAGTTCATTTTGGCCAAATGACGATTAACTAATTTTTTGTTATAATTTTTTCACTTGAGGAAACTGTGGTAGTTATGGATGGATTCATGTAAAAAAGGTCAGGCATTTTTTCTCGGAACCTGTCAGTCAAAGTAATCAAATATGACACATAAAATATAACTACCTATTTTTGCTTTTTTGAGCACAGTCCTTATTTCTTATAATTTCTTTTTATTTGTGACATTGTTAGCCATATTGTGAGAGTCCTAAGTAACCTCTTCAAATGTCGAATGCCAAATCAATTCTCATCAAATGTCAGCGTGCAAATATCATACACTCACAACAATGACTAATTTATTGTTGATTCAATTTCAAACGATCATCAATTTGTGCATGCATGAATGATTCGCATTATCACGTTTGTTGCACCAAAAAGGGTTCAGAGAACTAAACATTGGCAAATTATCGTTTCTTTGCCATCGATATTCTTTGCTTTATTTTATTATATCGAATGTTTTACTAGATGGATAAGTTCCTTCGTACAAACTTTTTTTAGGTACCTAGTGGGTATTCCACCTTTATTAAGCTTTGTTTAGCTGCATTTAGAACAGCTTGAATATGATAACATTTAAACTAGATTACAAATAAATAGATTTGTTAAGATCGCATAGCAAAAGGTCAAATAGTTTGCAACGAAATACTACCTATTATACATATTTCCTAGTTACTGAAGAAGTAGGTAAGCTATTTTATATTTTTTACAGCTAAAATCTATAAATCTTCAAACACTGATTAAATCAAATAAAAATTGCTAACTTACTACAGAATATAAACGACTAAAAATAATAATTAATTTTTTGTGTTTATTTTCTGTAAAATCTTGCGAGCTTAATTCAAAAGAACCACTTCCCACAGCAATTCTTGTAGTTAACAGCGGCCTAGTATTTACTATTTATATGATTCTTGCATTCTCTCACCATAAGGTAGCCGCTTTTTCCTTGAAGGGACTTTCCCACCTCCCAAGGCCCGTTACTCAGTTGTTTGTCATTTCAAAAGGCTATTGGACTTACTTACCTTTACAAGTTGTACATTAATCATGCTTGCACTTTTTGTTTACCTATGACATTCAGGCTGTTGCCCTAAATGTCGTAAGTATGTTTCGGATACAAAATTATTGCGGTCATGAATACCTAGGAGTAGGTATCCTACCTATTAATGACCGTAATAATTTTAATGAATCAGAACAGAATTAATAATAATAATAATATATAGTTTTTTTTTATAATACATACATATAAAATACCAATGGAACAAATACTAAATTGAGCCTACAACCTTCTGCGTCGCAGGGACCTTCTTCCACCACGCCACATCGTTAAATAAAATCTTGTTTGTAATAAATACCATACCATCTTTAAGTCTTTCTCTTACCCATCACAAAACAAAGGAAAAATATAAAAAAACCCGACTAGTTTTGTAAAGACCTTCAATAATAAAAGTATTTTGCGTTTTCCTTATTCTTGCTTCGTATGAACTTTCTTTACGACAGCTGTTATAATAACTGAGCTTGCAACTTTTTTTTTAAATTTATTTATTTACCAACTTAAAGATATTGTTACATAAAAAGGCTTAAAAATAACACGAAGGAAACCACAAAGGTTTGTATAGAACTTTATAGTTGCCCTGATATTGCATGTAGTGAGAGGCATCAATCACTACAGAAATGGTTTCTCCGGTAGCCAGGTAATCCCCCATGGAAAATGAATAACCTATAGGTGAATTGTTTGATATAAATGGTCTGTCCTGCTTAATTAGGGTACCTACCTAATGTATAAGTAGGGAAATTTGAGAAGTAATGGTTGGTATCCTATTAATTAGTTAAGCTCTAACTAAATTTTAAATTAAGGGGTGAAAGGGGATCGGTTGTTAAACAAGGTACCAAACTCAATATAGAATATTTGTAAACAAACCGCGCAAAAATAAAATTAAACGCCGTTACATAAACGTACGCGCATGACGCATAAACCGATAAAATCTCGTTCGATAAATTCTGAGTTAGATTGTTGATGAAGTTAATGAAGAATTTATGCGACAAATAACAACTAATTTATATCTATGTAGGTACCTGTTCTGTCCAAACGCGTCAAGTGATTTTGATTCTGCTCGGCACGTTGGAACATTACATTACACAACTATATTTGAACGTTACTTTTACAATTTCCTACGAAACAAAAACCTACATTGAGTTTTACATGCATTTTGGCCACTTTAAATATACTTTAAAAATTTTGTTTACTATTTGACAACTTTATTGGAGTACGTGTAATATAAACCAGCTTGCTTTTTACGTACAGTTCAGTTTCTTACAGTTAAAACGATCAATTATAATATTTATAATTAATAGCTTATGTCCGTAGGAACGGGTACGTTATTATGTGATTGACATTGAACACCAATTGAAAAGGCCATAAAGCCTGTAGTTTTCGCACTTAGCCAAGCAAACAACATGCAAATCATTCAATAGGTAAGCAGACTTAAACATTCATTCAATAGGTAATCGTTATGATGTGCTAACATGTTTTTATCTTTCGAAGCATCATTATATAGTCACGACGACTTTATGCTTAACTGTTTCTTCAATAGACTTAGCTACCAAAATAAACAGATGAAGCTTTTTTTATTCAATGATTGTTCATTGAATTGATCTGTATCAACCCACAAAGTAGGTCTTGGTAGGTACTTGAAATGCGCTGATTATATATACCTACAACACTGAATTATAAGATAAGCCATCGTTTAAATAAAAAAGGTATTAAAAAAACCAATCTTAATTTTATTTTAAATTACTTAAATTAATGACATAATATAGTTTATGTTTGTTTTCAGACGTACATAGGACAAATAGAAACAATTGGCAATGGCAATCAGCAGTTGCAGAAGTTCAACAGAGGCGTGCCATTGCAGTACCGGGTTCATTTCCCGGTGACATCGCCTTTGCCGCGGCTGACTTCCATCTCTGTGAACGGGAATGTGATATGCTATGGACCTGGAGGTTAGGTCTATCAAAATTCAACTGATGATTATTAAAAATGTCAATAAGGTGTGAAAAGGGGTAAACGTTCAATTTTTAGAGCTCTGTGTAATTTGTTGATCATTTTAAAACGAGGTGGTAAAAAAGCCCTGTTTAATCTTGTTATCTCAGTTAAATAGTTCTATAAGATCTGCAAGCACCTACCTAATTATATATTTACACTTTCAGATGTTCCCAGTCCTCATCAATACGTAACAACAATAAGTCTCGATCACATGCTTTATCTCAAAGGCGGGAATCCACAAACCTTCAATCCCTTCGAGTCTCCAGACTCTGATAATAACTTCTCTGGCCAGTATGGGGACAACACTCAAATCTTCACTATAAATGACATCGGAAACCGTGACGAAACGTGGTCAGTAGTTTATCCAGATAGAAGGCCGGTGCAAGTTGCACGACCAACACGACCGGCAGTTGTGCAGCCGAAGCCTACCCAAGAACGGCCGTCACACCCACAGCCAGAATTACCCAGTTTGGAATACCCACAGAGTCAACCAGACTACAATATTTACTATCCAGATAGGACGACGACGACGGCTAGACCGACTACACCAACGACTAGACCTCCGCCACCGACATCACCACCGCCAACACAAGCTCCGTAAGTTTCTATTATATTAAGGTTTTATAATATTTTTCAAGTCATGAAGATCGTTAGTTCTAAATTATTTCGAATTTTTATATATTTCTTCTTTCTAGTCCAGGTACCCCATCGCGGTTGCCTTCTAACACAGCAATTGAGTGCGGTATCATTACCGGAGGTAACGACCAAATACCTCTTATCTTCAACGGCAACTCTTACCCAAGAGGGGATTGGCCATGGTTGGTTGCGATTTACAAGAGGCAGGAGGGCAGTTTGACATTCATCTGCTCTGGAACTTTGGTGTCGGAGAGGCATATTGTTAGTGGTAAGAAAAAATCTTATTACTCAGCATTAAATCATACTCCCAGCGAAACAACTATACCTGTGTTTTCATTGACATTATTTATTGCAGCTGCGCACTGCATGCACCTGAGGAACACACAATTAACAATCAAGGACATAGTTGTGAAAGTGGGAGTGTACAATCTGGAAGACTGGGGTGACGATATTAGCATGACGAGGACTCTGCAAACAGCTAGAATACACGAATCTTACAACTCTTCTACCTTAGAAAGTAAGATTTTAGTACTTTGTGATCATAATAAGTATCAATCGAATCGACTTTACATTATATTGCATACAATATCTACCTAATCATATTGATTTATGGTAGGCAGTCCACCAACGGCACCAACAACATGCCTAGTATTTGATTTACCTAGGCTCAAATAAGCAGTAACTAGAAGTGTACCTACCTAACTCGTTTACTTGAGCTTAACAAACTCAAATATTAAGTACCTAGCTACAGTGTTTAATTTTCCTTGATCATTTCAGATGATTTAATTGTCTTCACTATGGAACGCACCGTTGAATTCAACAACTACATTCGTCCAGCATGTCTTTGGAATGGCAATCCGGACCTTGGTTTAATAGTTGGAGCTTCGGGAGTCGTAAATATATTCCAATTATTTAAAATTAGCAGAATTAAGTTGTACGTATGATATGTTGTACGTGAGAAAAGTAAATGCATGTTTGACTTGGTATCATTACGGTTGGGTTTTTTTATATAATTCGAGTCATTATATTTAAAAGCCGAATTAGTATGAATAGCAAAAAAAATTCATTGGAAATCCCCGAATAGATAAAACTGAGACGCGGGAAAATATAGTTCTAAAGAGACGTCCAATTTCCAGGTGGCTGGTTGGGGTCAAAGCGAAATAAGCCCAGTTGGTAAAGGCGAACCTCGTATGGTGCGGATACCAATCGTCAGCACAGCTGCTTGCAGGGCCAGCAAGCCAGAGTTCCATAAGCTGACATCACCTAAAACCATATGCGCAGGTAATCTATCGTTATTTCGTTTGATCAAAACCAAGAAAACAACAATCAATGTCATCAGTGCCATTTGTCGTGTGTTAAAATTTTGAAAAGGTATTTCATTCTTTTTCAGGTGACCGCAAAGGTTCAGGCCCCTGCTTAGGAGATTCAGGCGGTGGTCTATACGTTTTGGACAACGGGCGCTGGCGTCTGCGAGGCGTTGTTTCAGTATCTTTAAAGCCATCGAACGGTGAACATACATGAAACTTAAAGGAATACGTTGTATTTACTGACACAGCACAATATGTTTATTGGATACAAAAAATCATGTCACAAAACTTGTTTGACTATTGAAGGCTGATTTAATTTATCCCTCCCTATCAATATATCATTTGCCATAATTTAGATATATTTAGGTATATACCCTATAAGATAGGTTTTAAGATTATGATTATATACTACTTGATAGATAGAAGATTATACAATTATTATATACTCCTCAATAAACTAGACTGGTATTTTAATAAAAATAATTGTTTTAAGCTCTGTTATTTGGACAACCTGTATTTCTTCTTTGACGATAAATCAATACCCGGCCACAGCTCCGTCTTACTTGCATGCCTGCCAGCAGAAACCAGTTTGCGCATGTAAGACGAACCGTGTGAACTGCAAGATTTTAGCTCAATAAAAAATATCATGACCTATCCGTACTGACTGTTCAGTCCTTGTGCAATTCAATTTGCACGTGCTTACTTGCACGTGTGGTGAGAGTACCGTAGCCGGGCTAATAGGATTAATCTTAATTTAAAAAGCATGTTGATGCTTGTTCGTCTGTATTAGCCTTATTTGTTAGGTTGGTATTGGTACCTACTTAATTTTTTAAATAGCAACTTTATTGGTGCTGTCAAATCAAGATGTTGAAGAAATTAAGCTGTCAAACAAAAAATGCCGCGAACTTATCGCGTGTTTACCTATGTTTACCTTTTACTTTTGTTTACATTCTATTTGAATTAAAGAAAGATTATTCTTTCTTTTTTCACTGAAAATGTCTTGGAATAAATTATTATGTAATAACAATGAGTTGCATTTACTGGGAACTTTATCTGGAGGACAAAGTTTCAGGTACATATTTGCAAAAAATAAAAATAAAAAGCTAATTTATTTCATTTATTAGCAGCAATTATGGCATGAAACTAAGGTAATTGCAGCCAATTTTTCTTGCAGATGGAGTTACAATAAGGAATCAGATGAATGGACGGGTGTATTTTCTAAAACTGCGTGGAAACTGCGACAGAGAGATGAATTCTTACAGTACAGTGTTATTGGTTCACTGTTAACCAAAATGAAGCCAAATTCCACTGTAAATAAGGGTCTTTTCGAAAAGCTGCTTGTAGATTATTTCCGACTTGAAACAAACTTGGGGGAGTACTACAAAGATTGGTCGGAAAAAGATGCTCTATTCAAATCTGCTAGTCAACAGTTCTATGGTATAAGAATGCTTTGTCAAGAGCCAGTAGAGAATCTATTTTCATTTATCTGCAGCCAGAATAACCACATATCTAGGTGAGGATTTTTATAATTTCACTAGTAAAATTTTTTTTTTTTTCAATTTCTATCCAACAAAATGGTACAAGTCAAACAAGTAACTTTGAAGGTAAACATCTACATCTATAATATAAAAATGAATCGCAAAATGTGTTGGTAAGCGCATAACTCAACAACGCCTGGACCAATTTGGCCAAATCTTTTTTTAAAATGTTCGTTGAAGTTCAAGGATGGTTTTTACGGCGAGACATAGAATACTTTTTATCATTTAAACAATTTGACACATAGATTTCCACGGGGGCGAAGCCGCGGGGCGCAGCTAGTATATATATAAAAATCTATTGCTGTTTGTTAGTCTTGCTAAAACTCGTGAACGGCTGTTCCGATTTAGCTGATTTTGATTTTGAAATATTTGTCGTAGTCCAGGGAAGGTTTAAATGGTGAGAAAAATGGTAAAATTATAGCACAGAAATTTAACGCGGGCGAAGCCACGGGGCGTAGCTAGTTAAATATATTTTTTATGTATGTTTGCTTAAAAAGATTCTTGTTAGCGACAACGACTTATGGAACAGAAAGAAAAAGGACAGTAGAAATAATTATAGAGTAAAACATATTCAACAAGATTATTAAAAAATGCAAAAACCACTATCTATGTATACTTTTTAGCTAATTAATTGGGCATGACTGGATATAAGCCAGAAACAGAGAAGTTAATGCATTCACAGACCATCCATGATTTAATTTGAAAACTTTAATAATGATTTAAAAATTGCTGGTTTCAGGATATCAAGTATGGTTGAAAAGCTGTGTTTACACTACGGAGAAAAGATCTGTGAACATGACAGCATTGATTACTATGCCTTTCCTGATGTCGCGAAACTTACAAGCCCTAAGGTAAACAATATTCAATTGAGATAAATAATGCTGCCAAAAAAATTATGTCCTTAAAATTTTAAAATATTTATTTACAGCAAACACAACCAAACTTTATCTTATCCTAAAATTTTTTCTTGTGTTCTGTTTATTGTAAAAAACAAAAAAAACTTTAGGTAAAATACTCATACATTTTGTAGATGTTCTGGTCAAATTGTATTAGTAGGTAAGCTATTTTCGTCCGCTTCCTAGCAGCACTCCTAGGCTGTGCCTTAGTGCTAGTAAAATGTGTGTGAAGTCATGGACAGTAGCTAGTACCCAATATATGTAAATAAATAATGCTGGACAATTCACACAGCATTATCTAGCTGCAAGCCAATCACAGCTTTTGTTATGGGTGCTAGATAATCAGTTATCTAGCACCCATAACACAAGCTGTACAAATACATAATACAACAACATCATCATCATCAGCCTATCTTAGGTTAGACCACTGCTGGATATAGGCCAATACAATATTATATTACATAGAAAGATATTTTTTCCTATTCATAATTGTGGAGACTTCACTGGTCTATGTAAATCCTTATTGTAACTCTTTATAATGTCTATGTACTGTCTGTCTTCCAAATAAACAAAAATTAAAATAAAAAACGATTAGAACACCCGGGACAATGCTATATTCCTCTAACTTCTGTATATATGGATAGATTGAACCTAGATCTGCAGATCGTACAAACATTTCTCCCGAGGCGTGAATTGAACCCGGAAACTCCTGCGTCGGACTTTCGCCCACCTCGTCTGTATGATTATGGGCAAATAAGATGTATTCTTCTGCCCCAACAGGTTGAATCTGAACTGCGTGAACTCGGTTTCGGATACCGCGCGAAGTTCATACAGAAGTCAGCGGCACAGATTGTGGAGTGGGGGGGCGGGAACTGGTTCCAGAGCCTTCGAGAGATGAAGTATAAGGACTGCAGAGCTGAGCTGATGAAGCTGCATGGGATTGGACCGAAGGTTAGTATTGGTTAGTATTTATTTACCATTATAACTAGAGATGGGCCGAATATTCGGTATTCGGCATATTCGGCAGCTTTACCGAATATTCATATTCGGCCGAATATTCGGCTGAATCACCTAATGTTCGGCAAAGTTTTTACTGTTAAGACCCGTGTATTATCATGATTTGAGTGTACAGTGTAATGAAGTAAGTATTTTAGAGTGTATCTTTCTGATTTTGTCGTCACTGAAGCTTTATTTTCAATTAAAGTAGGTTGGTAAAAAGATAATAACTTCAATCAATATCTTCACGCCGGATCCCTTGCAGGGTAGGCAAGGCAAGGAATCCATAATCACTTAATGCAAAATATGTATAGGTAGGCGCTTGGCGTAAACAAGTTTAGACTTGCATTTGTGCGACGGAACGGAATCAAATGTACTGAATATTCGGTTCGGTAAAAGTTTTACCTAATATTCGGCCGAATGTTCGTATTCGGTGAAACCCATGTTCGGCCCATCTCTAATTATAACACCGGAAGTTATACAAGACAAGTCATGTTGTATATTTTTATTACTTTGACGACCGATGTGGCGCGGTGGGCGAAGGTCCACTTGCGACGCAGGAGGTTGCGGGTTCGATTCCCGCCTCGGAACAATTGTGTGTACGATTTGCAGATATTTATTTCGGGTGTTCTGGTCGTTTTCTATATATAATAAAAAAAAAAATATATATCTATGTTATGTATTCTATTATGTATATCAGTTATCTAGTACCCATAACACAAGCTCTGCTTACCATGGGGCTAGATAATGCTGTGTGAATTGTCCAGCATTATTTATTTATATTTTGTATATTAATATTGGACAATCCAGCATCATCTAGCTAGCCCTAAGCTAAGCAGAGCATGTTATGGGTACTAAATGACTGATAAACTTAATACAATAGATTACATAGATAGATATTTTTTACTATACATAGATAACAACCAGAACACCCGGAACAAATCTGCAGATCAATCACAATTAAATATTTACTATGATTTGATTTTTGAGTTTTCTAATATTCCTTTCAGGTAGCCGACTGCATCTGCCTTATGTCACTGAACCACCTCGAATCTCTACCAGTGGATACCCACGTCTACCAGATAGCAGCACAGAATTACCTCCCGCATTTACGGGGCAAGAAGAATGTCACCGAGAAAATGTATGCGGAGATAGGGGACCATTTTAGGACCCTTTATGGGGATAAGGCTGGTTGGGCACATACTGTAAGTTTTCTATAAATAATTCGATAAGGTTTATGTTATTACTAGTCCAATCCCTCCCTGTTTTTAAACATATGGTCTTTGAACACTTTCTTTCTTCCTCCTCAAATAGTTAATATTTTATGTATCAGTGTCTATAATCAGTATTTATTTCCATTAACGTTTATGTATAAAGTATTTATGTATTTGTATGTTTTTTTTATTGTATATAATTTATATTTACATTAGCCTAGAATACGCCACCGTCAATACCTATACTACAGCTACGTGTCCATCCAAAGGTTGCCTGGAAGAAATCGCTCTTAGCGATAAGGCCGCCCATTGTGCATCTGTATCTTTGTTTGTTTGTTCTTTACTGTTTTTTTTCTGTGTTTGGTGTGCAATAAAGCGTATTTGTATTGTATTGTACTAGCTGCGCCCCGCGGCTTCGCCCGCGTGGAAATCTATGTGTCTTTATACCCGCGGTTTTGCACGCGTTTTCCTGGACTCAAAAGTAGCCTTTACTTATGTTAATCCAGGTCTAGATATAAATCTGTGCTCAGCCCGATAGCCCGATCCGTTTAGTAATTTTGACCTGCTTTATTTAGCCACTATATTGGGAGGAGCTTGTAGGATGTTTTTTTTTTTTTTTTGTAAGTCGCATCACACTACATAGTATAAAACAAAGTCTCTTCCCGCTGTCTGTCTGTCCCTATGTATGCTTAGATCTTTAAAACTACGCAACGGATTTTGATGCGGATTTTAATAGATAGAGGAAGGTTTATAAACCATTTGACACATCACACATCGATTTACATGCGGGCGAAGCCGCGGGGAGCAGCTAGTATTACTTTAAATGCGAAAGTTAAGATGTTGCGTACATTCCCCACCCATAGAAATCACAGACCCTTTACAAAAATTATCTTTGCAGTTGATTCCTTTAATTCTCCCACGAAATGGAACTCGCGTTATTTTGCGCCACAGTTGATCTTTTTTCCACTGCACTCGAAAAGCTGTCTAACTCCTAGCCTAGAATCAAATTATATTTTAATCATCATCAGCCTAGTTAGTCCACTGCTGGACAGAAGCTTCCCCCAATAAGCGCCACAGCGGCCTGTCTTCAGCTTGACGCATCCAGCATCTACCTGCAGTCTTACGCAGGTCGTCATCCCACCTGGTCTCTGATCATATCTATCTTTTAATGCACTGATCAAATTCCATTTCAGATACTGTTCTGTGCTGACTTAAAGAAGTTCCAACAAACCGAAAACAAAGAAATAGAACGCAGCGAACCTGTTACTAAGAAGAAGAGGAAAAAGTGATCTGTACCGATTACTTTTAAATTTATATATGTATAAGATTTTACTTTTTTTAAGTTCTGCGCTCGCATTAGGCCATAAATAGCCGATAAAAATATTTTAAACTAGCTGCGCCTCGCGGCTTCACCCGCGTGGAAATTTCTGCGCAATTTTACCATGTTTTCTCACCGTTTAAACCTTCCCTGGACTACGACAGACATTTCAAAACCAAAATCAGCTAAATCGTCCCAGCCGTTCTCGAGTTTTAGCGAGACTAATGAACAGCAATTGATTTTTATATAAAAAGATTTTGGCTCTATCTTAGATAGAGTTATTTTTAATAGCCAATTTTGGTCTATCCGAGTTGAGAGAGTGCAATTCATTCATTCATTCTGATCCTATGATCGTTACAATAGCGAATGCTAAAGTTAATATTAGTCTCTGTGATAAAACTATGAAAACTATTTTTACAGAATTATGCTGTCAAATAATAAATAGATAAGTTTTGTAAAATGTTTTTTATTCAAGTGTCTATTAAAAAAGTTTTGATTAGATGAGAAACGTTACAATATTCTGAGGACGTATTCACACAGCGGATCCGTCTTCCAATTCAATTTCTTTATATCCAAACAACAAGGGTCCATAGAAAACATAAGATTACAAAAAAAAGAAAATTCAATTACAGCGAAGAAAATAAAACCAATATAACTAAATCTAGAGTATAACTAATTTCACCCAGTGGTGTCGTATTGGACAGTCATATTTATAAGCTATAACTTTAAGGAATATGCTGTATATTCTATGCTATATTAATTTCCAGTACTGTTTTTACGGAAAGTTTACTACTAGAAATAATATTTGAATGGATCCAGAATACTGTTGGGTGTGTGCGAACTTGCTAGAACTATATAAACGATCACAGATAAAAAACGGAACCTGTAAAGCTGGCTTCCCACGGTCCGCGATTCTGCGGATCATCACGCACAGCCGACGATCACGGACGGCAACGCACGCAGACAGGGCTCTTCCAACGGTGCGTGCGGTCTGTGTAGATCTTTTGATAACTTCATTTCAAAATGCAAAGTGAAAGAGAACGTGTCGTCGCTGCAGCCGCGGCTGTGGTATTAATTAACAATTACCAAATTATGCGACGTAGTAAAAGTAAAAAGAAACCACGTCGCTGATGGATATAAGCATACAACAAAAGTCGTTTAACGTAAGTGTACATAGACGTCTAATTTTATTTATTTTCTGTTTTGTCACCAATAGCAGTGGGATCACGGTAGAAAATTATGTCTGTTGTGCCTGTTGTGTCTCTTCACTTTGTAAAATGTTATAATTATGTTTCTTGTGTGCAATAAACTATAAATAAATAAAATGACACGCGCCGCACCGCATCTTTGAAGTTACCGCCTCGCGACGGATACCTGCGCACCGCCACAGACGTCCTCTGCGACCACGGACGAGACCCTTCCCACGGTGCGTGGTGCGGGATGGTGTGCGTGCGTCCGCAATATCACGCACCGTGGGAAGCCGGTGTAAAACGGACTGTGTGCATACACCCCAACAAGTTGATATTCCTAAAATAATTGTGATAAGACTTTTTTAGAATAAGTAAGTTTTTTTAATATAATAAGTAAGTTCTACAGTAATAATAATAATAATAAACTTACTTAAGATTAACTTCTCAAAGAGCCTCTGTGCTGTTAGCTTCGGCCCCACGCAAGCCTTCCAAAGGACCGGGTCACTTTATGGCCCGAGATCATGGTAAATGAGAGACATAATAATAATACTAAATAATACATACTTTGGTTGTACAATGTTAATCCCGTATTTTCTAAGCCGATTTTAATTCTTAAATAATACAGAAACAACACATTAGCTAATACAACCTGGAATGGTTCAAAACAAACTCTTTTAGAAAGATTTAAAATTGAAAATCCAATATCACATTTATAAGATAAAATAATAAGGAAATATTGCACTTTATTACTAACTTAACTAAGATGAGATTTGTGCACAGGTTTAGTCTAAAGCTTATGAATAAGGAGCCTTTACATTATAATTATAACCTACGTCTATCGACTATTAAGAACTAATATTTAAAGGCGAGTACTGACCGGCGTTACGGAGTATTACACAGCGAGCGTTCGTGCAGTCGGGGACGAGATACGGTTTAATACGACGGGATATCATACTCGCAAACAAAAAAAGGAACATTACGTCCCGTAACACCGGTGAGTACGCTACGCACTTTAAAAGGGCGTAAAAAAGATAGGCATAAGATTTCGCGTTCATAAGAGCGGGACAGAGCAAACCTTAAGAACGGCATAATCGCAATAATCAAGTTATTGTTTATTTACAAGAAAGCTACGGAACTTAAGAAGACACTGGTTCAAGGAACCAAACAATTAGTAATAACTTACGAATCAAAACATTTAATTCGTTTCAATAGACTGCAAGGTTAATATGGGCAGGGCTGATATCTAAACAAAATGATGTGCGAAATAGAGCACATTCATGTTATTTTTACCTTTTTTTAAATCGTAATTTCACATTTTAGGAACCACAGAAAAAAAATTGAATTTTATGTAATTAAGAGTTTTTGGTAAAAAAAACTTATTTTTTTTATTTTTTTATTTAGCCTGTTTCGTCCCACTGGGCAAAGGCCTCCCCCAAATCTTTCCACTCAGTGCGGTCACGTGCGATCTCCCACCAATCTCCGAGGAAGGCGTTAAGGTCGTCTCGCCAGCGCTTTCTTGGCCGACCTCGCCCGCGGCTTCCTTCCGGGACCCAGTGTGTTGCAGCATTAGCCCACCTCTCGGGGTGCATTCGGCTAATATGTCCCGCCCACTTCCATTTCAGTGTGTCACAAAAAAAACTTATTACATACATAAATAAAATTTACTTACGCGAGTAAGTTCTGAGATCTAGACCTAGTTTGATAATTAAAGCCATTAGGTTCGCCCCTTGCCATGGCATGGCAGTCAAAGTTTTTAATAAATTAATAACGTCGGACAGTCCACACATCATCATCTAGCCCTGAGCTAAGCAATGCTAGTGTTTTGGGGATATACTAGATTACTGAGTTATTACAATACGTAGAAATAACTAAATAATGCTGGACAATTCACACAGCAGTTTTGGGTACTATACTCATATACATAATACAATACATTACATAGATACATATATTTTTTTATTATACATAGAAAAAGGCCAGAACACCCGGAACAAATATCTGCGGATCGTACACACAATTGTTCTGAGGCGGGAATCGAACCCGTAACCTCCTGCGTCGCAGGCGGACCTTCGCCCGCCGCGCCACATCGGTCGTCAAACTACTAGCTATAATAGAAAATAAATAGTTACGTATAATGCAAAGAGACGTACATAGGTATTTATATAATAAAAGCAGTATATTATTTCAGTCAGGGAATCGAATTACTACTAATCTAACAATATTCAGTTCATAAGCGCGATCTACAAATATTTGATCGCAGTTACCTAACCCAGAAATAAATTCTAAAAATCTTCAAACGCGATCTACGCGCCTAAAACTTTACTTAAGTTATGTGAAGCCGAGGCCAAAATTGCGTATTTTTTTAATTGATATCAACTCAAATAATTAATGTGACTTTTTTTAAACTTACGCGATCTGAACACATAATTATAAGTGTTAATACAACGGGTATTTATCGCGTTTATTTACCTATTTTTCCCGACGTTTCAACAGGTTTACACACTGTCAGAGAATTAACGAGTCGTTCATCGTATAAGTACTGGTCGCGGGGAGTCGATGGATGGAGGCGGCGCAGGACCGCTGTCCCTGACGTCATTTGGAGGTCTATGTCCAGCAATACTGATGATACGAACTTAGTTGCCATAGTAGATCTGGGGGCAGTGTTCGATCAGCGCCTGTAGCGCTCTGATTTCAAAGGCTAGGTCTGTGATGGCGGGCGGCGTCGCGACTAGAGTGGGAGCGAACACTGTGCTTAGGTTGTGGGCACTCATCTTGTTCAGCTCTGCTTGTTGGGATACCCTGAAATGAAAAAAATATAACTATAGCGGTTTTGGTTTCTTCACACTAAAATAAATAGTGTACTGAAAAAAATTCAGGCGCACACTCAAAGTATCTAGATCGAAATAAACAAATCGACGACAACCTCTGTGGCGTGGTGGGCGAAGGTCTGCCTGCGACACAGGAAGTTGCGGGTTCATTTTGTGATGGTCATTTTTAACAAAAAAATCAAGCTAAACGGATCGTAATCTAACATGAATAAGAGATACATTGTATCCTATATCAGGACAAAAAACTGAAGTGAAAACAAAAATTATCGTTTTGTGCTTATTTTGTAAATATAAAAAAAAAAAATTTAATTTTGATATACCTAGGCTCTAGGCTACTTTTTATTCAGAAATAACGCGTGCGTAGCCGCTAATAGAAGCTGGTGGCTCCACTCACTAAGATGGCGAAGCGAATTCGAGCACCAAAGGATGTAGTGCACTTGCAAGTTCATGTTGTCTACAATATCGATTGCAGCTGCGGGCGTTCCTACATAGGCCAGACTAAACGCACGGTCGCGGAACGCGTTAAGGAACATATAGCAGCGGTCAAAAATCGCCAAGTTAATAAGTCGGCAATAGCTGAGCACGTAGTAGACTCAGGAACCAATCACTAGATTGAATTACACTACAAGATAATGTTTCGGGAAGCGATTTAAATTCAGAAATATCCTAATTTCAATCGGGAAGACGGGTTCAAACTCTCTGCCTCGTGGAATCCAGTTATAGCAAAGTGTACTCGTCGTAGACCGGTCTCTCAGTGCGTCGCGGACACTTAGTGTTGTGTGTCGTCCGAGCGTGCAGATGGACATTCCTACTATCGAAAACCAAGTGAAGGTAGTTTCAAATAAACTAGCCCCCGCTTCGCTGTAACTCCAGTACTCCAGTAATCCCATGACCACGACAGAGTGTAATGAAATGAAATGAAAGTTTATTTCTTTAGGCTTACAAATAAGCACTTAGACAAGTCATATTTTATACTATTCATTATTATATTGATGTTCACTTCAATTTTTTGTCCACCAGTGGAAGAAGTGAGAAGAAACCACTAGTATGTTCATAACTTATGTGTCTAGTACATATGATTTGCTTATCTGTAAGTTGGTAGATTTTGAGTTGGAGCAAAACTCGTTCCAAGCTTTTTTATCTTCTAGATAATCTGATATTTTGTAATAAGCCTTTTTACAAAGAATATGCTTCACAATTTTTTTAAATTTATTTTTTAATAATTTTTGCAATTCACTTGGAGTTTTGTTGTAGAAGCGTATATATTGCCCTTTAAAAGATGCACTTATCTTATGTAGTCTAGTTGTGGGAACAGCGAGTTTATTTTTATTTCTAGTATTTACATTATGTATATCGCTTTTTTTAATGAATCGATTGATGTTTTTATGAGTGTACAACAAGTTTTCATAAATATATTGACATGGTACTGTCATTGTGTTTATTTCTTTGAATTTATTACGTAGGGATTCTCTGGGACCCATATTATAGATCGCACGAACAGCCGTAAATCTGTTGAAACGTCGGGCAAAATAGGGAAATAAACGCGATAAATACCCATACTTATAATTAGAAGCTAGTGACACAGCGTGTTTTTTTACAAACATTGTATTTTGAGATTGGCCGGAGTATAGTCGTTAATCTCCTTTGCGTGGTTTGCTTCGCTCGCCACGCAGTGGGGGGACAACTTGGAGGATAGGAAACTGGTCGGCTCGCTTCGCGAGCCTCCCTGCTTCCTATCCCCGAAAGAAATTTTAGTCCAGCTACTCCCAATCCTGAGCAAAATCGCTGTTTGCGTTTACCCCCTTTTGAGGGGGAAGGAGGGGGAAATTTGGAAAAATACGATTTTTCCCCAAGTCGAATTGAGCATCTCTTAATGAATCTGCAAAAAAAACATACCTTCCCCTCCACCATCAGGGAGAACAACTATGTCAGTACGTGAATCAGTCAGTGGTAGTCTAGTTTTATACTTTAGGGCACAGGGCGTCTCACCTATGTAAATGTTGGACCATGTACTGCAAGCAGTTGAAATGCGCCGGCGGCAGGCAATCTAGGCATTCTCTCAGCTTAGCTATTTGATTGGCGGGAGTTTTCGTTTCTGAAACAGCAATCAATTTATTATAGCTAGTAGCATAGTTTGTTACCTGTGCGTAAAATACCAGCTATGGACCAGATTTGAGGTTGACTTGACTTCTTTGTTATTGGCAACAAATGAATAAATAAATAATGCTGGACAATTCACACAGCATTATCTAGCAACATGGTAAGCAGAGCTTGTGTTATGGGTACTAGATAACTGATATACATAATACAATACATTACATAGATATATATTTTTTATTAAATATAGAAAACGACCAGAACACTCGGAACAAATATCTGCAGATCGTACACACAATTGTTCCGAGGCGGGAATCGAACCGGCAACCTCCTGCGTCGCAGGCGGACCTTCGCCGACCCCGCCACATCGGTCGTCAAAATGACCTGTTCATGGTAATTTTATAGTCATAGAATGGAGGATTTAGATAATAATTATCATTAAATGTATAAAACATCCCAAACCAGAGTAACTGAAGGATGTAGTATGAGAAAGATTTATAATTTTTTTAATACGTTTCATGGACCTTACTAGTATAATATTAAAATATTAGGATGTGGATATGGTTAGGTTTTGTATCTTTCATATCTTTGTTACAAAAATCTGTTGGCTCGTTCAATACCGAAACTTTCGTCGATATTTTTCGAGTCGAAATATCCTCGTCTCTACTATTATTAAGTTGAGATTTTAGCAGTAAAATTAACTTATTTCTGCTTCGTTCCGCTCCGCTGCGCTGTGGTGCAACCGGACCTTAACACTTTCTCGGCCCAAGACGTGGGTGGGCGCCACCATAAAGCGAGGCTCTTCTGTGCAGGTGGCACCGTTAGGGCTCGGCAGTAAATATGTTAAATAAGTAAGTCGTAAAATAAGCTTGTTTAAATGAGAATAATTTATCGCTAGTCGATAAAACGTCATCTTGTCTTGACGACCTCTGTGGTGGGCCCGCCTGCGACGCAGGAGGTTACGATTTTGATTCCCGCCTCGGAAGAAATGTTTGTACGTAAAATAAGCTTGTTTAAATTCTCTGGGTCCATATTTAACTTACGTATAGCCCGCACCAATTTGGGATGCACTTCGTAGGTAATCAACGGCACTGGTAGCAGCCGAAGGTACAGTTTCAAAGTACCCGCGACTACGTTAATGTTGCTGTAAACACTGAGGTCTGCTGACTCGCCGTCTGGAAATTAAAAGTTAGTTTTGAACTTCCATTGTTCTACCTATGCTTTTATAAAAAAGTCACAATATCTTAACAATTTAATACAAAAATGCTTCAAAATCAAATCAAAATCAAAATAATCTTTATTTGGAACATAAATACAAGGGAAATAGATAACTTGTGTGAAAACGATAATACAGGCAGTAGTTATACAACTGTGTCGCGTGCATTAACGCCCTCCTCCGAATACAGGGTTACTTCAAATATGCTTGTGAATATGTCTCCTTTTTTTTTCCTTCGCCGTTATTAACACTTTGACTGCGGTTTTTTTTCGACGACTGCGATCTTTTTTTTAACCTGAAAAATTCGTGCTGCCGCTCTACACAGCGGTTGTGTTGCGCCGCACATGCGTTTCGTTCGAAAAATATTACGGCTGTGCTGAGTCACACAGATCTGTATTTTCTCAGCCGCTGCGCTAGTGTGGATTTACGCATATTAGTCACTTGTAGAAAACACATACCGTGTGACTTCAGCAGTCAAAGTGTTAATATCGAGCCTAAAAATACCGGTTGTTGAATAGGAGCTATTTCTTTTATTCGGTTTTTTAATATTTTTTGTTATAGTGGCAACAGAAATACATCATCTGTGAAAATTTCAACTATCTAACTATCACATAGCTTTAAGAATTAGCAAGCTGAAGTGGCAGTGGGCCGGCTATATGTCGCGAAGAACCGATGGCCGCTGGGGCAAACGTGTTCTTGAATGGAGACCACGACTCAGTAAACGTAGTGTAGGACGCCCTCCGGCCAGGTGGGATGACGACCTGCGAAAGACTGCAGGTAGATGCTAGATGCGCTGCTGAAGACAGGGCGCTATGGCGCTCATTGGGGGAGGCCTATGTCAAGCAGTGGACTGCTATAGGCTGATGATGATGAACTATCACATAGGGTCCCGTTTTACCCTTTGGGTACAAAAACAAGGCATTACATGCGACAAGAACACTAAGCAACCCTACTTATTCGAATTCCAAACTTGCGAAATTCTTGGAGGTCGCAAAATTTTACCCAAACCTGACCCCAATCATGCGCCAACATACTAGTGGTTTCTTTGTGTGTGTAAAATATTTTTATTTGATGATAATTTATAGTATAAAATATGACTTATCTAAGTGCTTATTTTGTAAGCCTAAAGAAATAAATGCTATTGACATTGGCTTGACGCCAGCGCATTGAAGAGTGCATGCCGAGCACGTAATCAATCTCACTTGCTAGGTACACTTCATTCGATGCTACATATACTACTATATACATCTGCTTATTTGATGAGAGGTCATTTAGTGTGTCCTGAATTACGGCTCATTATTCAAGCTGAGGCAGCGGATGTGCTGTGTTCACCAGAAATTAAGCTTTAGTCACTAGCATATCTCATCATCATCAATAATAATCATTTATTAATTATTAAAAAAAATCTGGACAATTCACACAGCATTATCTAGCCCCATGGTAAGCAGAGCTTGTGTTATGGGTACTAGATAACTGATATACATAATACAATACATTACATAGATAGATATTTTTTATTATACATAGAAAACGACCAGAACACCCGGAACAAATATCTGCAGATCGTACACACAATTGTTCCGAGGCGGGAATCGAACCCGCAACCTCCTGCGTCGCAGGCGGACCTTCGCCCACCGCGCCACATCGGTCGTCAATTTATTTCGTAACTTTCATGAAATACACTTCACATTTATACTTAATCTTTCTTGTTATATGTTTAGCCGTAAGTTTTCAGAAAATTAAAGAAATAAATTCGTTTTGGCTACAGATAGGTAGCAATTTTAACTTAATAATGTAAAATCAACAAATAATATTATAAACAAATATAAGCCCCAACAGCATCCTACAAACTGTAGCGGGCAGGATTGATTCGCCAATATGGAAGAAATTCATAAGAAAAGTAATTTTATTATTTTTAATGATGATATAATTAGATTTTTTTTAATTAATTTATTATAATTTATTTTAATTTAATTTAATTTTAGTACGTAAGAATTACTAACATTTATTATAAGATCATGACGACCGATGTGGCGCGGTGGGCGAAGGTCCGCCTGCGACGCAGGAGGTTGCGGGTTCGATTCCCGCCTCGGAACAATTGTGTGCACGATCTGCAGATATTTATTCCGGGTGTTCTGGTAGTTTTCTATGTATAATAAAAAAATATTATCTGTGTAATGTATTGTATTATGTATATCAGTCATCTAGTACCCATAACACAAGCTCTGCTTAGCTTGGGGCTAGATGATGCTGTGTGAATTGTCCAGCATTATTTATTTATTTATTACTAACAAATTATGATGATCCATAATTTGTTAGTAATAAATAAATAAATAATGCTGGACAATTCACACAGTAGTAGTCCGAAAACAAGGAATTTTAATATTTTATTTAATATTCAATTAAATTATACATACACTACTCAACAAAGTCTAGGGAACAAGGATATTTTAGTGTATACTTTTAATTCAACTTTTTTTTGTCCCAGATGTTATACATCAAAAGAAGCGAAATTTATTTTTGATTTCAGTGATGCAATTAAATAAAAAGCGTTCATGTAAAAAATTAAGGTTTAATAAAAAAAACTGAAATAGTGCCTAAACCAAAAAAAAAAATTCTTCAAATTACAAAAACATATGACGCTTACGTGGAAATTAAATGAAAAAACATTATTTGCAGCTGTTTAATAATCCGTTGGACCTCCCAGGGCATTAGCCACGGCTCTACATCGGCGTGGCATGCTGAGTATCAAGTTATCAATTGTCGCCTGTGGAATAAGGCTCCATATTCTGGAGAGATGCGAAAAAAGTTCTTCTCCCGTGTTCAAATTTTGAGAAAAATCACTGAAAGCTCTTCTTCCGAGTAAATCCCATGCATGCTCAATTGGATTGAGATCGGCGGACTGAGCAGGCCACTCTAATACCGTGATATTGTGCTCGCTGAACACATTCATCACCTGTCTTGCGGTGTGTGGGCGTGCATTATCCTGCATGAACTCGAAATCTTGGCCAAACTGCTGGTGGTGGGGGATGCACTACCTGTTCAATGTATTGCTCTGCGTTCAAATTGCCTCGTATGCGAACGAGATCAGTAGACTCATTCTGTAAAAAATCGAATTCGAACTCGAATTCACTCAAGTGACCGAGCTCACTTCGAACGCAAACCCACTTCACCTTGAAATGGTATTCTGTTTAAGTTTAGAAGCACAAGTGATGTGAAGTGAGATGCGAAATGAGCTAGGGATTGAACCTACGCGTTACAGCTATAATCGACAAACCGATTTACCTTTTTTTGGGGTTTTATACAATAAAACGAATGAAAATTAATTCTTTTTGTAATATTATGTCAATAAAAGGTCGAAAATATTATTATAATTACGTAAAATGAATAAAATGATAAAGAATAAATAGTTGTAAATTTGTTTGGTGGAATAGGCACTGAGTCTTTGCCTCATTCGTTGTGTCAGTGTCAAAAGTTGGCTGGCTATGTTTTGTTTTGTTTTGTTTGATTTGTGGTGTTCCCCTAATTTACTGTGAAAACATAATAAGAATTTGGATATTGAGTGAATATTACAGAGAAGATGAAGTAAGTACAATTAGGTACCACGTAGGTTAGGTACCTATTCACAAAGTTACCTTGACAATCTAGTAATATGTAGGTAAGTATTTTACTGTATTTACTTAAACATTCATCAATCACCATTACAGTCCACCCAACGAACGATCGTCTCACCCTAGCCGAGCACAAATAGAGGCTCTTTTGCTATATTTAGAAAGAAATCCCAGCCTTGCAAAGGGTTTCTCAAAGGTTGCAAGTGCTAGGAATGCTGCACGGAAGCATTGGGAGAGGTTGGCCATCCAACTCAATAGTATGGGAGGGAGCGCCAAGACTTGGAAGCAGTGGATCAAGGTACGTGTATATAATACTAATTTTACCATATATTTTATTAGTTATTGGCTAATATTCATGGTCAACTTAATGCAGCTATTATGCAATTATTATGTTTATGTTTTCTAGTACTGGGCCGACAAAAAGAGTGCTGTTAAAAAAAAAGCTGCTCTACGTGCTGCAGTCCCACGCCGGACCGGTGGTGGTGTAGAAGAGGTGATAGATATATCGGAGGTGGAGGAGCGGATCATATTCCTAATGGGTGGTGAAAGCTTTGCTATTGGTGATAGGCATTTAGCTATTGATCCCTTTAGTGTAAGTTTTTATTTTAGATTACTTGTAAAATTTTAGTATTTTTAATAGTACTACAGAATTTAATTTATGATACTATTTCTAGTAACCCCACCAAAATGAGGAATTATTGCCCTCATCTGCATCAGCACCTTTAAGGCTGGGGGAAGTAGCAACAGATACTACAGTGGTATGCCTAGATTATTATTATACATAATTATGATAAAATACTTCATTAAGAGTACTCATTTCTTGCTTGATATATATGAAGAAATTAGTACCTACTCATAATTAAGTCTCTCTGTTTATTTAATCATTATGTCTTTTTGTCTGTTTTAGAACCCAATAGCTGACACACACTGCATTCCTGGGACATCTTATCCATCCGTTAGACAGAGTTATGTTATACCAGATGTAAATATTAATTTATTCCTAATTTTTTTATCGTTTTTATATTTAATAAAATGTAACATCTATAATATAAAAATGAATCGCAAAATGTGTTGGTAAGCGCATAACTCAACAACGCCTGGACCAATTTGGCCAAATCTTTTTTTAAAATGTTCGTTGAAGTTCAAGGATGGTTTTTACGGCGAGACATAGAATACTTTTTATCATTTAAACAATTTGACACATAGATTTCCACGGGGGCGAAGCCGCGGGGCGCAGCTAGTACAATATATTTCTAGGTGACTACAGAAACTCTCCCAAATTTGGCTTCACCACCCAGGACCCCACCAATTGTGCTTGAACACCCCGTTGTGCAAACTACTCCTTCCAGACAGGGTGTTTATCCGATCCGGGCTTCTCCTACACCACTGCGCCTACATTTTCGCAACTCACCACCACCAAGCCAGCTGCCACCTCGACACACAAGTAGGTTATTTCCTTTCTTTTTACTGTAAAAAAAATTCCTGGATACAAAATGTATCTACTTACAACATAACGAATGCTAAGATTGGTGAAGTTCTGAATATATTGTTATCATAGTATTCAAAATTCAACAACTGTTAGATTTGTCTGAACATATTATGTAACTTCCTACACACAAAATAACTAGGTACCCTTGTTTAACAATATTTTTTACTAACCTCTACCTATAATATTGTTACAGGTCCACGTCGCCGTAGACGGACATTGATACCGCCATCACCACCATCACAGCGGCGATCTCAGTTGACCAGCACTACTGACAGATTTATGAGGCTGGAAGAACAGCGATTAGAGCTAGAACGCCGGAATACCGACATTTTGGAGGCTGTTACATCTGGTATTCAAAGCCAAATGGAGCACCTGTCCGAGGCAAATAGGGCCATCGCATCGGCACTTACTTCGATCGCAGAGGCTCTTAGAATGTTATCAGAGCGGAGGTAATTTTAAAATAAATGATATATTTATAAAGTGTTTTTATTTTAATGTAAATTGCGTGCGCGCCACAAACTACTTATTAGGTCTTCTCTACTTGACTGGCCTATTACAATTTCACTTTGAGAGCCTGGTGTAGCGTGGCGTGGTCGAGATCGTGCAGCGGCGCGAAAGCTTGCCTCCCTTTCATCATCGCGGTGGTCCAAGGCAGGTGCTGGTAATCCAGCTCTATTACAGATATTGTGTAGCACACAGCATGCTATCACCACTTTAGCAACCTTATCAGGGTGGTAGTGAAGTACTCTGTGAACCAGCAAACATCTAAATCTGCCTTTCAGCCTGCCTATTGCTCTTTCCACTGTGTTGCGCGCTGTCGCGTGCATTTTATTGTAATAGCCTTCAGGAGTTCCCTCTTCGGCGTTGGGCACGGGAGTCATTAAATATGAACGCTGTGCATATCCAGAATCCTATTATAATGTAAATAATTGTATTTTATAAAATCATACTATTTTAAATATAAAAATTATCCATTATGTTGAATAGTCTTACCTAGCAAATAAACAGTTTCATTAGCATTCACCAAATCCTCTAAATGTGTCTTTATAACAGTGTTATTAAAAATAAAGCTGTCATGTGTTGCACCCCCATATGTTGAATCAACATGCAAAACATTGAGATCCGCATCAGTAATCTAAAAAAAAACAATTTACTTTATACAGGTAAGTAGGTATAAAGTGCTAGGTGCTAGGTGTAGGTACTAATTTAATTAATTCAAGACAGAAAATAACCTACCAAGAGAATATTCCTTGAATGGTTTCCTTTACGACAATAGTACCGCTCTTCGTTTTCCTTAGGCCTCACCATGGCAACAAATGTTCCATCTACACATCCAACAACTCCTGGGATCTTAAATTTTTCATAAAATCTGAAAAGAAATGAAAATTTAACAATCACTATTGATATGTACAATAATTAATATATATATGTAGGTACTTAAGCTTAATTATTTGCTCACAGATGCAATCAATTATCTATTTTAATTACTAGGTACTGGTAGTAACTCCTAGATAGGTAGGTACCCTTGATTGGCATTTTTTACCTACTTATATACATTTTATTTGTTGCTTATACAAACCTTTCTTTTAATTGTTGTCTTTCTTCAATATTTTGTGGAAATCGTATATACTTTCTCACAATACTAGGATGACATAGGGTTTCAACTATCTCATGAATGCAACGAGATGCCGATGGTTGAGATAAAAAGGTATTTATATCTCTGCCTAGTATTCTCTGATAACTTCCGCTAGCTAAAAACGATAGCGTACACAGCAACTGAAACATTAAATAAAATATGTAGGTAGTACACGGTCAAAGATCTAGGGAATTTAGGTACTTGCCGGGGCGGTTCCGGCTAACGAATAGGACCCCTCCATTTCTGTATTTTATTGAAAAATCAAAAGCTATATTATCTTAGGTAGTTTCTTTTTCTTTTCTACCTTACTTACGTTACCACTCACATAAATTATATTTACTAGTTTGTAAAATAAGTAAATAAAGAGTAGGTAGGTACATAGGTATAATAGGTAGGTAACCTTAGCTATCCACTTACCTTTACTTTCGTCGAAAGGCGTCTACGTGGTCTGCGAGAACTTGGAACTAAAGTCCTTATTTCTAATAGCAAATTTTCAATCAACTCTCGGGATAATCGATATAATGCTACGTAATTTTCATTTCTGTTAAATATTGTTACACGTCTGAAATGTTCAGCTTGGTGTCTGCTAGTATTAATGTCTAGCTCGTGAGATTCTCTGAGTAAACTACTAAAAACGAATAACCGAGACATAATTCGTGTAGCCTTAAAAACTAGACCAAGAACTAGACTAAAAACCAAATTCGATCGCTCCTTTGTAACTTTTTATTTGACAAGTGAGTTCGAGTTTCAAGTATCGAGATGATGCGGGAATTCCCTTACAGAATACCAACAGTACGTCATTCTTTAGCGTAAATGTCAAAATCTCACTCAACTTAGTTCATTTCATTAGCACGCTCGTCACTGAGGCGCTACAGGCGCTATCGAGTTTCACAGAATACAAAACTTTAAACTCACCGCGGATTCAGCTTAGTGAGGATCGAAATGAGTTTATAGAATGAGTCTACAGTTCTCCCACCCAGGCGAATTCCAGCCCACACCATGATCGTTCCGCCTTGATAAGGATGAACTTCCTGAGGATTTCGGAGTCTACTTTGGCGACCAGGAACACGCCAAACACGCACTCTCCTTGAATCAGGATGAAATCCGAAGCGAGACTCATCGGAAAAGAGAACACGTGCCCACTGATTGTCGGTCCATCGCAAATGTGCATTAGCCCACAATAAACGACGCCCTCGATTTCCACGTCGCAAAGCTGGAACTCTTAATGGTCTGCGAGCGCGGAGATTGACTTCATGTAATCTTCTCCTGGCAGTTTGGTCACTGATAACCACTTACACCTCTTAGCGTTGTAAAGGTACATTTAGCCACATTTATATTCCAGGAACTCCTCATAGCTGTAAAAGCTATCAGCTAGCATCATCAGCCTATGTTAGTCCACTGCTAGACATAGGCCTCACCAACAATAAATTTCTTTCCGGCCCGGTGGGGGCGCAGAGGGGCCTCGTGGCTTGGCCTCATTACCCCGGCGTCAACTCAAGGGGTGACGACCCCTCGGTCCTTGGGTTTTGTGGGAATATCTTTTTTTTTCCCCTACTTCTCAATGTTTTCTTTACATAGGCCTCACCACGTTTACCCCAGCGGTTGTCGGTTCTTGCGTAATATGACCGGTCCACTGGCACAGCTACCATTTCTACGCTTCTAAGCGATAAGTGGAGAAGTCTGATGCTTACATGTTTAGCTTTTTGTGATTGTTATTTTTGATAATGTTTTAATTTTTACCTATTATATATAATTTTTTTGACCTATTTTTGACTTACCTATATTTAATTCTTAATTTAATAATTCATAATAAATTTATTGTGTTCTCACCTTAATTTAACTATATTTTAGACTAGCTGCGCCCCGCGGTTTCACCCGCGTGGTGATAGATATTTTGGATCATATACAATATATCTTTATAACTTGTAGCCTATGTGTTATTCTGATGTATAAGCTATATTATTGTAAAGTTTAATTAAAATCCATTCAGTCGTTTTTACGTGAAAGAGAAACAAACATCCATCCATATTTACAAACTTTCGCGTTTATAATATTAGTAGGATTAGAAGTCTGTAATTAGTATAATTGGACTACGGCCGTTCTGATTACCTAAATAAATAAATAAGGCCGCCCATTGTACTTGTCGCATGTAATGTATTTTTGTAATGATCTGTACCTATTTGGTGTACAATAAACCATTTTGTATTGTACAATCTAGGGCTTACCTCTATCAAAAGCCAGCTTCAACGCCTCAATCTCATCCGCGAATCCCGAGACTCTGTAGATCCCTTCCGAGTCTAATCCCCGGGCTTCAATTTCGTTAACACAACGTCTGACCACGAACGGCAATGTGCTCGAGTGCGCGTTCAATAACGTCGTTAGGTCTATCCCGAACACGCCGCGTAGTTTCTTCAAGTCTGGTACGCAGTGGGCTGGTACTCGTTCGGAACATTTTGAATGTGCTATGAAGCCGCAATCTGAAATGGGTTTAATTTTGCGATTTGTTAACTTCATCATTAACCTAGTATAATAGTCCACTGTTCGACATAGGCCCTAGTGAGCGCCATAGCGCCCTGTCTTCAGCTTGCCGCAACCAGCATCTGCCTGCAGTCATTCGCAGTCGTCCAAGTCGTCATCCCACTTGGCCGGAGGGCGTCCTACACTACGTTTGTTAACATATTAAAGATTAATTTACCTTTTATTATATTGTGGGGAAAATTAAACAAAAGGTACCTACGCAATAAATCTATATATATAAAAATTATAAAAGAAAGTCGTGTTAGTAACACTATTTATAACTCGAGAACGGCTGAATCAATTTGGCTGAAAATTGGTGGAGAGGTAGCTTAGAACCAGGAGTCTAACATAGGATTTTATTTTATCATTTAAACCATTTAACACATAGATTTCCACGGGGGCGAAGCCGCGGGGCGCAGCTAGTACCCAATAAATTATTCTTTAACACTTTGACTGCGGTTTTTTTTCGACGACCGCGACCTTTTTTTTTACCTAAAAAATTCGTGCTGCCGCTCTACACAGCGGTTGTGTTGCGCCGCACATGCGTTTCGTTCGAAAAATATTACAGCTCTGCTGAGTCACAAAGATCTGTATTTTCTCAGCCGCTGCGCTAGTGTGGATTTACGCATGTTAGTCACTTGTAGAAAACTCATACGGTGCGTTTTCAGCACTCAAAGTGTTAAATATGGTTTAATTTATTTGGTTTATTGGTAGTCGCAATTCCAGATACTATAGACTAGCAAGGTAACGTAAGCCCACGCCGGCCTCTGTCTGTTTGTTCATTCTATATTAAATACAAATTTATTCATAAAAATGTCAGGTATACAATGTCAGGTCTTATGTACAAGTTGGTATTAGTTTCACTGACTCAAGGCCTCAAGGTATAATGTACTTACATTTTATTTGTTTGTTCTACCACAGATAATATAATACATACTGGTTCTACACAACAAATAAATAAAATTGAAGTGACCAGCAGGTTATGTTAAAATCTACAGCTTTTTACTAAATGCCTAATAAGTTGTCTGTCTGTTTGTTCTGGCTTTACGAAAAGGCTGAACCGAGATCAGGGATATGCGATCACAAGGATAGATTTGTGATTAGCTTTTAAACGGAGTAACTAAGGCTAATTTTAATATGCAAAAAAAATTGAATATAACGATAAGGTAAACACGATCATACATCTATCTATTTTATTAAAGAAAATAAAAATATCTGACTAGATTTTTGAAGGCTATGCTGATTCCAAAACTCCAAGTGAGTTGCAAAAATTATCAATAAATAAATTTAAAAAAATTGTTAAACACATTCTTTGTAAAAAAGCTTATTAGAAAATATCAGATTACTTAGAAGATAAAAAAGCTTGGAACGAGTTTTGCTCCAACTCAAAATCTACCAACTTACAGATAAGCAAATCAAATGTACTAGACACATAAGTTATGAATATACTAGTGGTTTCTTCTCACTTCTTCCACTGGTGGACAAAAAATTGAAGTGAACTATAAAATATGACCTGTCTAAGTGCTTATTTGTAAGCTTAAAGAAATAAAAACTTTTCATTTTAATTTTCATTTTCATTGAGTTTCCTTACCTTCACATTTAACCCCTTGTGCGGTAAACCCCCAAAGGAAGTTCGCACAAAACTCACACCAATTCAACCCCTTGAACGTGTGTACTTTGAAACCGTGGGATTTGGAGTATTTGATCACCAGGGGGTTATCCTCGATCGTGGGGGTCAGATCTAGAGGTTTCTTTAAGAAGTCATCGGACATGTCCTTTTCCGTTTTTGTCAGTTTGTTTATAAATGGGCTGGAGCGGTTTGAAGCTCTGAAACATTAAATAAGAAATGAATTAAAGTTATTTTGGTAGTTCTTTTGAGTGCTATGCTAGAGCAGGATTAGGATCGGATTTATGTGAAGTTTAACACATTGAGTGTGACGTGACGACACGCCGCGCCGTTGTTCGACAGCTTATTCCACGGCAGCGAAGTTGGCTGCGCTGGCAGCGAATGTGTTAAAGTCCCACTTCCAAGCAATCAGTAATATTGAAACTGGAATGGTAATCCATTTCAAAGAGAGATCGAAACTGGTTTTGTAAAGTAGTAGCACTTTCCTACTGACGCGAATAGGAGTATAATCGACCAATCATATTGGTTGAAAAAAGAAATCGTCATCCAGCTTGTTCCTGATTGGTCGACTCCACTCCGAACCTCTAGGACCGTATCGTAAGCAACTAGAAATCTACTCGTAGGAAATAAACACTAATAAATAATAAAAAAACTATTCTAGGAATACTCAGTTCTTGAATCCTAAACAGTCACACATCAAAATCAAAGATATATTGGTGGGAAATATTATATATCTGGTATCATAGGAGCAAATTGTAGCAGTTCGAAACAGTTTTTGGTTTTGAAACCTTTCTTATATATATGACTAGTTTCTGCCCGCGGCTTCGAACGCGTTGTGTCTATGAAAACCTGTCTATGTCTATTACAACGGGATAAAAAGTATCCTATGTCCGTCTCCTGGTTCTAAGCTACCTCCCCACCAATTTTCAGCTAAATCTGTTCAGCCAGTAAATAGTGTAACTTACACGACTTTCTTTTATGTATATAGATTTGTCCGTCATTCATTATTATTGAGCTTGCATTTGAACCTCTCTCGTACTTGCACTATTATTATGCGTTGTTTAAGTTTGTTTTTGTTTATAGTGCTTCTTACTTGTTTTCTTTTCTTGTTATAAGTTCATTAAATATTTTCATTCAGAAATTCCTACGTTGACACAGATCAACATGGGTTCTAGAAAGAACGTGAAGGTTATATGTGAACGAAAGTGTAGGTTATATGCTCGGCTATATGATTTTATTTATGTACCTATGGCCGTCGATTTCTTCGTCATCAATGGACCGAGGATGATTCTTTTGTAGTTGTCATTATCATCATCAACCTATAGTAGTCTACTGCTGGACATAGGCCTCCACTAATGAGCACCATAACGCCCTGTCTTCAGCTTGCCGCATCCAGGATCTGTTTGCAGGTCATCATTTGTAGTTGTATAAATGAAGGATGATTCTGAGGTGGTTCCTTAAAAATATTATTCCCGAGGGTTTTAGCATTTACCCCCCTTTAAAACTTAAAAGACTTTGAAACTAACTGATTTGAAGTTAGTTTAGAGTTTATTCAAAACAATGGAATTATTAGCTAGTTGTACTGACTGAGGTGTAGGAAGTCGATGGATGGAGACAGCGCACGGACCGCTATTCGTGGCGTCGAATATTTCGGCACAGTTTCATACGCCATGATCACGGAATAACTGAAGGCACTGCGAGTAATTTTGTATTGGCAGACCAGACACCGATCTTCCCAAATTTGTTTGTCTTTTGCTACCCACTACTACGGGTTTCATTATTTACTATCTGTCAATAAAAAATTACTCGCAGTGCCTTCAGTTATTCCGTGATCATGAATCTGTGCCGAAATATTATAAAACTCAAAAATCATGGTAAATATCCCGTTATTAATAACTTTTGATGTACTTTTTTAAAATTTAAATCATGTTTAGGTACTAATTGTAAAAATACAATTTGTATTAATTATTATAACAATTTTTATGAAGTAAATTGATTTTACCAATAAATTGTATTTCTGTATTTCTATGTATACTTACTGATGAACCTGCTGTGACAAAGTCTTCAACTTCCTCCTATTCAAAGTCACATACGGACTCTCCGTATAACTCGCCCTCGAGTTGATCATCTCTAGGATATGATGCGCCTTAACCTCCATATGACAAGTGATCAGTCCATCAGCTACTAGGTCGTATATCGTGTCGTAGCGCTTCTCTTTAATGTAGTGGGTGCTGTCATAGTATAGCTTGTAGTGGTGGACTTTACCGTTGAATCTGGAATTATACTTTCCTTCAAGTAGTTTAGTTAGTGTAGTAGTATCAATTTGTAAGTCTGTTAATTAATAGACTTACAAATTAATAAATACTGAAAAGATTATTGAAGTTTTTCACGGATAGAAAATATAATCATCATCAGCCTATAGCAGTCCACTGCTGGACATAGGTCTCCCCCAATGAGCGCCATAGCGCCCTGTGTTCAGTTTGTCGCATCCAGCATATTCATATTTATTTTGTTGCATCATTGTGTACATTTGTAGGTCTTAGTATCTAGGTATAAGAAACACAATGGTACCCAAGCAGGGTGTGGCAATAATGTACTGTGAATGGAAGTGAGCCGGGTTTCTAAAAAGCATCTACCTGTCTTTCGCAAGTCGTTATCCCACCTGGTCGGAGGGTGTCCTACACTACGTTTACCGAGTCGTGGTCTCCACTCAAGAACACGTTTGCCCCAGCGGCCGTCGGTTCTTCGCGAGATATGGCCGGCCCACTGCCACTTCAGCTTGCTAATTCTTAGAGCTACGTCGATGACTTTGGTTCTCTGTTGGATATATTCGTTACGAATCCTATCCTTCAGAGAAACTCCGAGCATAGTAGGTCTTTCCATAGCTCGCTGAGCGACTTTGAACTGGTGGACCAGCCCTATCGTGATTGTCCACGTCTCAGCTCCGTAGGTCAGAAAATAGAATAATACAATTAAAAGACTATGAACATAATGTAACTGGTCTATATAATTAATAATACATCATATATAAAGTTAATTAGATATTTTTAAGTTACAAAAATTTTACAAAAATATTTAAACACATATCATTAACATGATCATTATTGGCAGAAAAATTTTCTGCTGGGCTTATTAGTGACTAGTTCTACCCGCGCCTTCGCGCGCGTTGTTTCTATGGAAATGTTTTTTAAAGTTTATTTCCTATCCCATGGGAACTGATGAAAATGCACCACGCTACCACTGTCCTTAAAACGGAAACTCATGGACATATGCATTCTCCCAATCCTCACATACGGTGCACAGACCTGGTCATTAACGAAGAGCCAAAAGTTCAGCCTCGGGGTGTGCCAGAGTATGGAGCGCAAGAGAGTATCCTTACAGACCGCGTTAGAAACACGTTACTGCTCTACAAAACGCAAATAGCCGACGCTGCCCAAAAAGCCGCCAAACTCAAGTGGGACTGGGCTGGACATGTATGGCGTATGTCAGACCAGCAGTGGGCGAAGATCGCCACTGACTGGGTCCATGACAGACGACGGTAACGTGGAAAGCCTAGGTGGAGATGGTGGGATGAGATCGATGTATACAACCAAGAGTGGGCTCTCCTTGCTGAGGACCGAGATGAGTGGAAGAAGGGGAGGGAGGCAAAGGGAGGCCTTTGCTCTGCAGTGGGACACTCCGGGCTAATATAATAATATTTTTGATTTCTTCTACGCTACTCTGGATTATTCTCTAGTTTTTGCCTGATCTGCTGATAGCTAAATTGTTTCAATTGTAAATAGGTACTAGTTCTAATTCGTTTCTATTGTTTGATAGTAGCTTTCTTTGACACTCACTTATGTGTGTGTCCAAATAAATGCTATTGCATTCTATTCGTGGCCTTCGTAATTTGGATGGCGGATGGAGGCCTATTTTATTTCGCCAAAATATGCATTCATCTGTGACTTTTCATGTACTGTGCAAAATGGTGATTTTATTTAGTGTAAGAGTACACCATTTGGCCGAAACGAAACACAATTTCGAGTTTTTTTTTTTTTAATTTTAATTTAGCCTGTTTTGTCCCACAGCTGGGCAAAGGCCTCCCCCAAATCTTTCCACTATTAAAATAGGCTTATGTCCTTACGCGAATGGTGACATTAATTTGTTTTGCTTAAAAACAATTGTAAGAGAAAGAAAGCTTCTGATATGCTATTCAAATTTTGATATTTTATGGATGACCTCTGTGGTGCAACGGGCGGAGTGCCGCATGCGACACATGTGTGCACGATCTGCAAATATTTGCTATCTATCTATTTAGTATATAGTATTATGTATATCAGTCATCTAGATAACACAAGCTCTGCTTGGCTTGGGGCTAGATGATGCTGTGTGAATTGTCCAGCATTATAATTATTGTTTATTAATATTACAATAAATTCTTTAAACAAAACTTCATTGTTTTAAGAAACAATGGCTGTAGAGTGTAGTAGTACATAGTTGCTGACTTGACAGCGATCTTTTTTTTAACCTAAAAAATTCGTGGTGCCGCTCTACACAGCGGTTGTGTTGCGCCGCACATGCGTTTCGTTCGGAAAATATTACAGCTCTGCTGAGTCACAAAGATCTGTATTTTCTCAGCCGCTGCGCTAGTGTGAATTTACGGATATTAGTCACTTGTAGAAAACTCATACCGTGCGTTTTCAGCACTCAAAGTGTAAGACCGATGATGATGAGTAAAATTAATAAATGCGGAAATTGTAAAATTTTATGAAGGTTGTTTATTTGTATTAGCAATATGGTAACATAATGGTTTGATGCAAGTTTGTTACAATGTGGTCATTCAATTTATTTAATCCAATGAAATCTCGCTGTGGATGGGGATAAGTGCATATAGTGAATGAATAGAAATGTACAAATAGTTTTTTTTTCTCAAATGGGGTGCTGAACAGAACAAGTCACAATTATGAAACTTTCATATGAAATGAAATGAAATGGTTTATTTGACACGACACATGGTACATTTTAAAAACATAAGGATAACTAAGAACTAGGCACAAACTTATTACTAAAATAGTAGAGGAGAGACAGTTATACAGGGTTATTGGTAATTCGACGTATTCACGTTAGGAGGTGATAGGGGTGACTATTTGCGATAATTTTCACCCCCATGTGCATCATGCAAAAGTGAACCATTTCTAAGTTATCATGATTTTTACCTTTTTCAAAATAAGTCAAAAGTGCAATATCAAAAATTGATTTACATTGGTTATTGTTTTAAGTTAGTTTTATAGAAATTTTAAAGAACGACCTTAGGTTTAGTTCGTATACGTATAGTATACGCTAGATTCTATAAAGTGAAGCGGTCCTCAAATAATTTAAAAATTGTTTTTCTTTAAACTTTTTTTCCTTAGTTGAAATAAAGGAGTGCATAAGGCCCCAAAGACCCGGCCGGCTGCTACATCTATGCAACATTTCAGCATAATTAATTCAGTTTTCCTAGTGTACAATAATATGTATCTAAACGTAACAAATGAATTGAATTGATAAAAGTAGTTTTAGCATGAAAAGGTAACAAACATTCAAAAACATAAAAATTTAATTTATAATATAAGCCGTACACTTTTATATTTTCCCCTATATTTTTTAAACAGCCCTGTATTTAGAGCAAACAAAACAAAAAAAATTTAATCGATCAGGCCGTTTTTAAGTTCTAGCGAGACTAACGAACCAAATAAAACTAACTATAACATTTTTATATAGTTATACCTACAGTTTTATTTGGAAAACGGAAGAGCTAAACTTAGTTATAATTAGAAAAAAGAGCCTTACCTCCATGACAGCGTATAGAAGTCATTGTCCTGTTTCCCCTTTCTAATAAGAAAAGCTCCGTTCGGCTCATTTTCCAACAGCAAAGTTGCTTCCTTGTGCCCAATGATTCCATGGTATTCTTTCCCATAAAACTCGGGCCGATCCGGACAATTCTCACAGATAATACGCTTAGGTACCGGTGCTTCCATTTGAATACGATAAACTGCAAAGAAGGATGAGATAATACAACTTGAAAGAGCTATAAACTCGGGTATTACGATGATATACTAACGCTCTGGTTTCCATATGTTTGTAAGGTTTTCCATAGCTAATATTTACACAGTCACCCTTTTGATTATTATAACAATTTGTCACTAGGTTAGTGTGTCAAGGTATGAAGAAAATAATCGTGGAAACGTAAATAAAAATGTTTGTAAAGAATCTGAATCATGAAACGTAAACAAATCTAGCCATGACACTTACTTTGTTACTGACATTGATCGACTTGACATGACAGTTGACATAATTGACGTTCAAAGTGTTTCTTGACAAAATCGTTGCAAAAGTAACCTGCGACACAGTATTTTGCTTCTGCAGGTCGCATCGCTTCATATTTTTGTTCTAGCACCAGTATGTTTCAAAATAAAGACTTTATACTTTACTAACCTTGATAATGTATTTGCTAATCATGAACACCGCCCCGTGACCGCGACCTGAGCCCATAAATTAATTAATCTCCCAAATAAATGATGCGGGCTTAGCTTAATTATTAATTACATGACCTTTGAAGGAGTGAGGGTCGGAAAGACCTTTGTAATAAATGAGAACCTACAATACCTTTTATTCGAAAGTTCGCTAAAGGTAAAGGAACCTACGTAAATGGTGTTACTTTAGTTAATCTAGCTAGGGAATTATGAATGGCAGTGGCACCCTAATAACTTTTAGGTATCGCATACGGCCACTTAGTACGTAGGTACTTACTTACCAAATAACTGGTGATAGGTACCTAACCTATTAACAATAATAAATGATGACCTCCGTCCGTGCCTGCGATGCAGGAGGGAGGTTGCAAGTTCGATTCTTAAAATATTTGTACAATCTGAAGATAAAAATTAGATATCCTACTTATAAACTATATAAAATACCGGTGTTTTTTGCATCACCCCCCTTAGTTGCCTCTTACATCATCCGCGGGAAGAGTTATCCAGCATTACTTAATTATTTATTTAAAATTCCCCGAATTATGTATTTAAGCACGTAGGTAAATAGGAACCTACCAAACCAACCCAACTATAATCGTCGTTAAACATCATAAATAAAATTTCTCATGCTTCTAATTAACTATGTAATAGTACCTAATTACCAGAACTGATCAGAGGAATCATACAATACCAGAACTGATTGTACTATTAATACAATCAGTTCTGGTATTGTATGATTCCTCTGTTAACCAGGTGAAATTGGATATAGATGGATTAATACAATAAGTTCTGGTAATTAGGTACTAATAACATATGGATATGGATGGATTGGCTACACTACAAGGTCCAAGGTTCTTACTAAGTACCTACCTTATACCTACCTAGTTCTGGTCTGAAATATTTAATGAGATTATTAACCGGTCTTCATCATCGTCATTATCAACCTAAAATAGTTAATTGTTGAACATAGGCCTACCCTAATGAGCGCCATAGTGCACTGTCTTCAGCTTTCCGCATCCAGCATCTGCCTACAGTCTTTCGCAAGTCGTCATCCTACACTACACTACGTTTGCCGAGTCGCGGTGTCCACTCAAGAATACGTT
Source organism: Eupithecia abbreviata (assembly GCA_943735965.1). Classification (NCBI taxonomy): domain Eukaryota; kingdom Metazoa; phylum Arthropoda; class Insecta; order Lepidoptera; family Geometridae; genus Eupithecia; species Eupithecia abbreviata. Next base: position 3,741,965 of record OX030995.1, read on the forward strand.
GACCCAAGCGGTTGTGTCGGTTCTTTGCGTACATGGCTGGCCCATCACAGCCCCTTCAGCTTGCTAATTCTTTGAGCTATTACGATAACTTCCTATCTATTAACTAAATGTTTACTAACCTGTAGGGATAGTTAAGACGGGCACACCAATAACATATTTTTTGTGAAATGCACGGATGTTTATTACCTATTTATATATATTTCTTATAAGAATATTTCTTATTAATAAATAACTGAACTGAACTTTATCTTTAGTTTTAATTTCTAGTATTAGGTATAACTAACCCTAGTAATAAGTTCTTAATGTTTAATTTTACTAACAAATTATGGATCATTATGTCATCTGAAATAAAATCATTTTATTTATTATTTTTATTTTATTTTTTATTTATGCCAAAATTACTGAAGGCAAATTATTCATACCTACAGGCAATTATGCCTGTATGAAATTTTGCATAAAGGAATAATTGAAGAAATTCTTCTTAAAAATAAACTAAACTCTGGATTTTTCGTCCATCATACAGATCTGGAAGAAAACAGACTATGTACTTTTTACGCCGTGACTCAGTTCCCATGGGGTAGAAATATTTTGAAACATCGTGTGCGAAGCCGCAAACAAAAACTAGTATACATAATATTTTAGGGAACTCTGTTATTCTCCCGGTCTGCAGTTTTCAATAAAAACACTTCAAAACGCAGTAAGTCAAATCTAATGGAAATATTGGAATGTAGGTCAAAGATAAAATTTAAAAGGAAAAGATAAAATGCAAGAGTCATAAAGTTAAAACGGGAAGGTTGCATGTACTTGTTAAGTGGCAAGTTCTGTTGTTCCACGCATAGGAGTTCCTATGCGTGAAACCATACCTACACTACTTACCTACGACACGTGCTGACGCTATCAATGATATTATATAGAGTAGATACCTATACCTACAACATAGTAAACTTACTAATGTTTAAATAGAAAAATGACAAAAAATATTCATTCAAGTAGGTAAATTGATCTATATTAGGTAAAGGCATCACTTGTTCTCAAGTGATGCCTTTTGATTGATTTTACTAAAGACAGTAAACTTGGAAAAGTTATCCGATGATATAGCAGGTAAAATTATATTTAATTAATAATGTTACTCACTGCGCAATAAAAAGTTTTTTTTTTTTTAAATGGCTTTATTTCTTAATCTCCTACCTATCTATGCAAAGTTGATGATAAAGGTAAAGGAAATAATAAACTAACTACTGTACCTTGAATAGGACGAGAACATGTTAAAGCGAAAGCGTCTTAACACTTCCATTGCCCAAGACGCAAACTTGACTCTAGCTAGCACTGCTTTTCGCAAGTATAGTATTAATCTATCACCATTGTGCTAATGTCATTGGCGTTACCGTATTATTTAAAGTAAAAAAAAAATTAGTTCAATTGAATGACAAATCACTGATTTTACTGAACAAAACCAAGAAAAATATTTAATAACGTTTAATGCAAGAGTGCGAGTTAAAGAACAAGAATAGGAAGTTTTTTTAAAATAAATAACAAAAAAATATACTAGTTGGCCCCTTCAGGATCAACTACTATATTTGTATATTTTTTAATGGTATATTAGTAAATTTTTTAGAGTGTATTAGTAGGTATATTATTTTGTAGTATATTTTTCAACTATAGTTTGACCGAAACCGCTGTACCGCTCCTTAGGAAAGTGCAGCGAGGTGGGGGGCGACGGCGGCAGACACGTTATTATCCCTGAGTAGTCTGTGGGCAGACTGATGGATCGGAGCGGCCGATATTTCCCCCCCGCCCGTCTCGCCGCTCGCATACCTCAGGCGCGGTACAGCGGTTTCGGTCAAACTATAGTAAGTCCAGAATCATGCCATTTGACGTAGTTTATATACTCGTAATTATGTTGCGTGGTACCCTGTACCTATAATAAGTTGTGCGTAATACGAACACCTGCTTAATAACCTACCGCTTATACATTCTTGTCAACTGATTAAATAATATAAGTATTCTCATTTATACCCACGTAATAGGAGAAATCAATTCAGTATTACTTATTTGGTTCCCTTTACCTCCGTCATAGTATTGAACGTTCTAAACTCAATGCTCAATATATACACAATACTAAATATATTTATTTATTTTATTTTATACTTTTTGCACGATAAACTATATATAAAACCTATTCTAGAAAATTAATACAAAGGTGAACTTAACCCTAAAAAGAGTTCTCTTCCAGCAAACCTTATTGGGAGAGAGAGATATAGTAAAGAGAGAAGTGGGTATATGTGCATAAATAAAATTATAAATAGACAGAAGATAAAATTTTAACTTACTTATCAATATACTACTAAGTACTATATATACTGCTAAATTCTATACATACTACTAAATACTATAATAAGATACTAAACAAAAATACTATTTAACCTAAATTCTATACTTACATATAATACATATACTTAATAGATACATATACTAAATACATAAAATACAACAGAATCATGAAGATAGATAATGCTCTTTGACTTTACGCTTGAAAATGGATATTTTTTTTGAATTTATTGTTGTCCTCACATTATTGGCGTAATAGGTAGATAATTATGTGTAAGTAAGTAGGTATCATAATAAATTGTGAACCCCATTGGGCGTAAATTCGTGACCAACTTCAATAGTTACTGTAACTTAGGGTACGAAATGCAACAAAGAACACCTGGTACTTTCATCAGGTATTATGTGGGTACATACCTACCTACATTTATCCCGAGTAGGTTAGGTAGGGTAGTATATTATTTACTAGATGCCCCCCGTAGCTTCGCCCGCGTGGAAATCTGTGTCAAATGGTTTATAAAAATTCCTCTTCAATCACTCTATTTATAAAAAAAACCGCATCTAAATCCGTTGCGTAATTGTTTCTAAGTAGATCTAAACGGGACAGTCAGACAGCGGGAAGCGACTTAGTTTTATGCTGTGTAGTGATTAGGAAAATTACAATAATAGACCAAAACAATGAACAACTAGTATTTACACTTATATCTATTTCCCAAAAATCTAAGCCCTGACAAATTAAATTAGCCACCGCTTGAGCTCCTTGATGGGATCCTACAGGCACTTTCACTAAGTCGCTAAGCGACGTTTCCGCGCTCGCTCCGCTTATGCTTAAAACCAAGCCCTAACTCTAATCAACCAAGCAGATTTCGAGTTTACATATATAAAGGAAAATTGCTACACATTTCATTCATTGTTAAGTTAACTGCAGAGGTTAATTTGATAAAATGAAAACCGCCTTGTTCCTGTTTTTGATACAATATTTGCAAGTGCACAGTTGGGTGCTTACGAAAAATGATTTTATTTCTACAAATCATAATGAAAATGGAGAAATGAATCCAATAATAGCTTTAATATACCCCGGTAAGTGCGTGCAAATTTAATGATACACAATTTGGTTATTTGTTGTAAGAAATCAGAAATTAATAACGTTTATTTCTTAAGCCATACAAAATATAAGTAATTTACACATCAATCACTCCAATATTATAAATGCGAATGTTTGGATGGATTGATGGACGGATGGATGACTGGATGGATGAATATTTGATACATTCTCAAGCAAAAACTACAGAACGGCTGGTTGAAATTTAGTATTCATATCATTGTAGCTCTCAGCCTGCAAGCAAACATAGGCTACTTTTTATCTCTTAAAACAGTTTCCATGGGATAAAAATAACCATTAAGGGGCCTCCGGAGGGACGAATTCTTCATACAAACGTAATACCTACCAAAATGATTTCCAATTCAAGTATATTTCCACTATAATATTGTATTATTTGTATTTAAATAGTATCTAGGTTCCTAAATAGTTTTTTTTTTCAAAATACTTACCTAAACTTAAAGGAAAGCCAATCGCATTTTGCACATTTTTATGCGAAAATGGACAAGTTTTCTTGCTATTTGTTTCGTATTAAAAACAACAATATCTTACGTTTTATTTATAAAGGAACATAGCTTATATTGTCTAGTTACAGAATAACAATACTTTTTGAAGAATACAAAAAGTTTTCAGTCATAATTTTTGGTATTACGGAACAAACCAAATTTTGAACGGCTAATATTGCTATCGCGCACTCATGCGGCGCGGCGCAAGGGTTAAACAGGGACAGCGATATTCGGAGCGAATTTTGCTAGCGAGGGTTGCCGGACCCTTAAACGTTCCCATAGACACAATGCGTGCGAAGCCGCGGACAGAACTTAGTGAGTAGGTAATAAAGTGTTAGTTCTTTTTTGTCAACTAATTTATTCGCATACAACGTATACGTACACTTGTGTGTGTCAAACTACTGAAGTTATATTCTATGGTTAAAGTTACCCACATTTGACCTTTAAGCCGTATTTGCCTCCTTTAAAAACCCACAGCACCCCTCTTTAACAAAACTAGCTGCTCCCCGCGACTTCGCCCGCGTTTAAAAGCTATGTATCAAATGGTTTATAAACCTTCCTCTTAAATCACTTTACCGATATATTAAAAAAAACCTCATCAAAATCCGTTGCGTTCGTAGTTATAAAGATCTAAGCATAAATAGGGAGAGACAGACAGCGGGAAGCGACATTGTTTTATACTATCTAGTGATGGTAGGTACCTAATAGTTACCTATATTTGACCCGTAAGCCGTATAAGGTACCTCCTTTTATAAACGCACAGAGCCGATCCTTTTAAGAAAAATAGTTTATAATGGGAGTTTCTTTGCAGGAACAAAATGGCGGTCTGGCGACGTATCTGACAACTACGATGAGCTGTGTTCGGAATGGATGGCAGAGATGTGTTGCCGGGCCCACGGTGGGCCTAACCACAACCTGTCCTTTAGGGATGGAGACTCTGATTCACCACCTGTCAAGTTCACTCCACGACTCGGTAAACGTAGTGCAGGACACCGTCCGACCAGTTGTGATGACAACCTGCGAAATACTGCAGGTATGTAGATTCTAGATGCGGCAAGCTGAAAACAGGGCGCTATGGCGTTCAATGGGGGAGGCCTATGTCCAGCAGTGGACTGCTATAGGCTATTGATGATGATGATGAATTCAGTATTACTTATTTGGTTCCCTTTCTCCGTCATAGTATTGAACGTTCTAAACTCAATGCTCAATATATACTCAATACTAAATATATTTATTGTTGTCCTCACATTGGCTTAATAGGTTGATGATTATGTATAAGTAAGTATCACAATGTGAACCCTATTGGGCGTAAATTCGTGATCATCTTCAATAGTTATTGTGACTTACGACACGTAATGCTACTAAGAACACCTGTAGTTTCATCACGTATTATGTGGGTACCTACCTACCTACTTTACATTTACCCCGAGTAGGTTGGGTAGTATATTATTTATTAGATGCGCCCCGTGGCTTCGCCCGCGTGGAAATCTTTGTGTCAAATGGTTTATAAACCTTCCTCCTGAATCAGTCTATCTATAAAAAAAATCGCATCAAAATCCGTTGCGTAGTTTTAAAGATCGAAGCATGCATAGGGAGAGAGACAGCGGGAAGCGACTTTATTTAATACTGTGTAGTGATTAGGAATTTTACAATAACAGACCAAAACAATTAACAACTAATATTTACACTTATATCTATTTCCAAAAATCTAAGCCCTGACAAATTAAAGAGGTGGCTAACCTCTTGAGCTCCTTGATGGGATCCTACAGGCACTTTCACTAAATCGCTAAGCGACGCATCCGCTATCGCTCCGCTTATGCTTAAAACCAAGCCCTAAATCATCAAATAAGCAGATTTCGAGTGTCAATTGGAATTCGAATAAACATAATTATAATAAAGGATTTTTTTTACAAAATAAAGTAATTTAAACATCAATTTCAAATCAAATTATTACATCAATCACACAAATATTACAAATGTGAATGTTTGGATGTTAAGATTGATGGACGGATGATTAAGTAAAAAGTAAAAAATCATTTATTTCTTTAGGCTTACAAAATAAGCACTTAGACAAGTCATATTTGACATAGATGACTGGATGGATGAATATTTGATACATCCTCAAGCAAAAACTACGGAACGGCTGGTTGAAATCTAATATTCATATCATTGTAGCTTTTAGCCAGGAACCAAACATAGGCTACTTTTTATCTCTTAACACTTTGACTGCGGTTTTTTTTCGACGACTGCGGTCTTTTTTTTTTACCTAAAAAATTCGTGCTGCCACTCTACACAGCGGTTGTGTTGCGCCGCAAATGCGTTTCGTTTAAAAAATATTACAGCTCTGCTGAGTCACAAAGATCTGTATTTTCTCAGCCGCTGCGCTAGTGTGGATTTACGTATATTAGTCACTTGTAGAAAACTCATACCGTGCGTTTTCAGCACTCAAAGCGTTAAAACAGTGTCCATGGGATAAAAATAACCATTAAACGTTCCCATAGACAACGCGTGCGAAGCCGCGGACAGAACTTAGTGTAATAAAGTGTTAGTTCTATTTTTTGGCAACTAATTTATTCGCATATAACGTATACATGCACTTGTGTGTGTCAAACTACTGAAGTTATATTCTATGGTTAAAGTTACCTACATTTGACCATTCGGTTACGGTACCCCCTATGTCAATATATTATCATACGAGTCACCATTATATCAACTTTATAGAGCTAAAATGTCACCGCTAATACTTCTACGGTTCTACTATGTCACTTATTGGTGATATAACTGCGCCAAATCGGCTTTACTCGACCTTCTTTGGGCTTTTATAGTGCCAAAAGTGGTGTTTAAAATACGTTCTATGGACTGCTATAGAACAAGAAATTGTTACTTGGGGCCGTATTAGGTACCTCCTTTTATAAACGCACAGAGCCGTTCCTTTTAAGAAAAATAGTTTATAATGGGAGTTTCTTTGCAGGAACAAAATGGTGGCGTGGCGACGTAGATGACAACAACGATGAGCTGTGTTCGGAATGGATGGTAGAGATGTGTTGCCGGACCCACGGTGGGCCTAACCACAACCTGTCCTTTAGGGATGGAGACTCTGATTCACCACCTGTCAAGTTCACTCCACGACTCGGTAAACGTAGTGCAGGACACCCTCCGACCAGTTGTGATGACATCCTGCGAAATACTGCAGGTATGTAGATGCTAGTTGCGGCAAGCTGAAAACAGGGCGCTATGGCGTTCAATGGGGGAGGCCTATGTCCAGCAGTGGACTGCTATAGGCTATTGATGATGATGATGAATTCAGTATTACTTATTTGGTTCCCTTTCTCCGTCATAGTATTGAACGTTCTAAACTCAATGCTCAATATATACTCAATACTAAATATATTTATTGTTGTCCTCACATTGGCTTAATAGGTTGATGATTATGTATAAGTAAGTATCACAATGTGAACCCTATTGGGCGTAAATTCGTGATCATCTTCAATAGTTATTGTGACTTACGACACGTAATGCTACTAAGAACACCTGTAGTTTCATCACGTATTATGTGGGTACCTACCTACCTACTTTACATTTACCCCGAGTAGGTTGGGTAGTATATTATTTATTAGATGCGCCCCTTGGCTTCGCCCGCGTGGAAATCTACGTGTCAAATCGTCTATAAACCTTCCTCCTGAATCAGTCTATCTATAAAAAAATCGCATCAAAATCCGTTGCGTAGTTTTAAAGATCGAAGCATGCATAGGGAGAGAGACAGCGGGAAGCGACTTTATTTAATACTGTGTAGTGATTAGGAATTTTACAATAACAGACCAAAACAATTAACAACTAATATTTACACTTATATCTATTTCCAAAAATCTAAGCCCTGACAAATTAAATTAGCCACCTCTTGAGCTCCTTGATGGGATCCTACAGGCACTTTCACTAAATCGCTAAGCGACGCATCCGCTATCGCTCCGCTTATGCTTAAAACCAAGCCCTAAATCATCAAATAAGCAGATTTCGAGTGTCAATTGGAATTCGAATAAACATAATTATAATAAAGGATTTTTTTTACAAAATAAAGTAATTTAAACATCAATTTCAAATCAAATTATTACATCAATCACACAAATATTACAAATGTGAATGTTTGGATGTTAAGATTGATGGACGGATGATTAAGTAAAAAGTAAAAAATCATTTATTTCTTTAGGCTTACAAAATAAGCACTTAGACAAGTCATATTTGACATAGATGACTGGATGGATGAATATTTGATACATCCTCAAGCAAAAACTACGGAACGGCTGGTTGAAATCTAATATTCATATCATTGTAGCTTTTAGCCAGGAACCAAACATAGGCTACTTTTTATCTCTTAACATCTTCTTTCTTTCTTTCTTTCTCGAAATGTGATAAAGTCATTCTAGTTGGTGATTTTAACATTAATCTTATAAATGCTGGTGACATTAAAGTTAAGATCTTTAATGAGTTCCTAACCTGCTTTGAGTTGACTCAATTGATTGATAGGGCTACGCATTTTACTGACAGCAGTGAAACATTAATTGATGTTGTTTGCTCGAATGTTCGCTCGCGAAACGTACGTGTTGATCTCATAGGATCTCATATTGGTCACGCGTTTATAACATGCGAGTTTATATTCAAAAAACCAAAAACTCAACCTAAACACGTTGTTTATAGGCCCTTAAGAGATATATCTATAGATTTTTTCAATAATGATTTACTTTCCATAAAGTGGGATATTATTTGTTCTGGTGATAATGTTAACTCAATGGTTCAGGATTTTAGCGATGTTATTACATTGCTATTTGATATACACGCTCCTTTCAAGAAAGTAATTATTAAGGACAGGCCATGCCCATGGCTTACTGAGAATGTGAGGCTAATGATGCGTCTTCGAGATGAAGCTCTCGTCAGATATCGTAAAACGAAAGTAGAAAGCCATAAAAAATATTATAAAGAACTTAAGAAACAAGTTAACATTGCAATTCACAGTGAAAAGAAAGCATTTTTTAAACAGAATATTAATTGTCACATTGATAATTCCAAAGCTCTATGGAAAAATTTAAAACATAAAATCCTTCCCCCTAAATCAAGTGAACTGCCGGCCCATTTTGATAACCCTAATATAGTGAACGACCATTTTCTTAATATACCAGGTAATGCAGCTATTGACATATCTACCCTAACGTATTTTGAATTTAACAGATATAGTGATGTTACCTTCTCTCTGCACCCTACTGATCCCGTATGCGTCTCAAAATATTTAAGAGAAATAAAATCAAATGCCTCGGGCTTAGATAAAATCTCTATTGACATGTTAACATTAACGCTTCCTCATAGTCTTCACACAATAACTTCAATTGTTAATCAATCGATTTGCTCAGCAGTATTTCCTGATGCTTGGAAAACAGCTATTATCAAGCCTATACCAAAAGTCTCTAACCCAATGAACATTAAAGATTTAAGACCTATCAGCCTTCTACCTTGCTTATCAAAAATTTTGGAGAAGGTGGTATGTTCTCAGGTTAGCGATTATTTGGAAAAAAATAACATCTTACCCGAATTCCAATCAGGTTTCAGAAAAAGCAGAGGCACTAATTCAGCTTTACTTGATGTAACTGATAACATCAGTGAAGCTCAAGATAGAGGAATGGGAACGATACTTGTCCTTTTAGATTTTTCCCGTGCGTTTGACGCAATAAATACATCACTTCTACTTTCTAAGCTAAGTTTCTATGGATTTGACCATCTAACTATTAGATGGTTTCATTCATATCTCAATGATCGTTCGCAATATGTGGAGATTCCGAGAGACAACGGAAACCCTTTAATCTCTGAGATGCAGGCTGTAAAGAGAGGCGTACCACAGGTATCAATCCTGGGCCCTTTACTGTTCATCCTTTATAGTGCTGATGTGATTAACAGCATACATCATTGTAAGTTTCATGTATATGCAGACGATATACAAATTTATCTGTCTTTTAAACCAGACCTTTTACGTGTTGCTGAGTCTAAAGTCAACGAAGACCTCGCACGTATACAGGAATGGGCGCTATCTAACTCCTTGCTCTTAAATGCTAATAAGACAAAATACATGATACTTGGAACCAAGGCTCAGGTTAATAAAATAGCTCTAGGTGTCCCTGAACTCCGCATCGACAGTGATAAAATTGAGCGAGTCACAGAGGCACGTAATCTTGGTCTGATTATTGATGAGCAGTTGAAGTTTGAGCGTCATGTATCCGAAATTGTCAGGAATAGTTTTTATAGGCTGAAGATATTGTACAAGATCAGAAATTACTTGAGCACTGAAGTCAGAGTTCGGCTGGTTGACTCTCTCGTGTTGTCTAGATTCAATTATGTCGATACGGTCTACGGACCTCGGCTTTTGGCTAAAACCTCTAAACTCATACAGAGAGTCCAAAATGCTTGCGCGCGCTTTTGCTTCAACGTCCCACCGCGTAGTCATATAACGCCCTTCTTAAATCTACACCGTATCTTGAACATGAAACATAGGCGGGATCTTCATCTTGCCACTTTAATGTTCGGAGTGTTTAAATCAGGTAAGCCAAAGCATCTCTACGACAAATTCGAATGGGCCAGAGACCACAACAGAAACCCACCGCGTGCGTGCTCCTTCTTGCTACGAACTCCGCGACACGGCACAGCTGCCTTCCGCGGTAGTTTTCGATTCTGCGCCACTAAGTGTTGGAACTTATTACCTCCGCCTCTGCGCGAACTTCAAAATAAGTGCAATTTTAAATTGAAGTTAAAAAATCAACTATTGGAACTTCAAAGTAGATTGCAGTGAGGCGGGGCAACCATATACACACTCAAAGTGTCTGCTATTGCTCAGCTTCTACCGAAACTGGTGTCCTTGACAGAACACTAACACACTGATTTATTCACATACAATACACACATACACACACCCTCACATACACACCCTTATACACTCATATCTACTATACACTGATTAACTCACACAAAAAATCACCCATCACACACTGCAGGCTTAGTGGCGTACGAACTCGGATGAGAGAAGGACACGTGATATAGCGTTATCGGAAAAACACATAGCGCGTTACAGCTGTAGTAGGTAGGTAGAGTTTGCTCTGTAACTGATTATCCCTATTCATTGAAATTAAATTAAACCCGTCGATTTTTTCAATTACCTTGAGTGTTTTTTGTAGTCTTGATGTCTCTGCTGAGTTTTGATTTTTTTTCTATGAATGTGTCGAACTGTTATTGTTTTTATACATTTTTCTTTCTTTTAGGTTAAAATTACGTGTACTCTTTTAGTTTTTAATCTATATTACCTTTTATAGACAAGTTGCCTTCACTTTTTAAATTCTAGCTTTTAAAGTCTCGTACGTCATCATCACAAAGGTACATGCTGAAAATCAGCGTTGTGGGGCCACTCGCAACATGCAGCTGAGCATGAACCTGTTCTGATAGCGCAGCAACACGGCACTGACCATCACACACGGCTTGATCTACACTAAATTAATTTAGATATGTCTATTAATATTAAAATATATTTATATAAATCAATGCATATTATCAATTATATACTTTAAGTCTTTTTAAGTCGTGTGCTGTATTCCTTTACTATAGTTAGATAATTAAGTTTTTTTGCTCTATCAGAATAAATATATTTTCATTTCATTATTTCATTTCATTTCATTTCATTTCATTTCATTTAACACTTTGACTGCGGTTTTTTTTCGACGACTGCGGTCTTTTTTTTTTACCTAAAAAATTCGTGCTGCCACTCTACACAGCGGTTGTGTTGCGCCGCAAATGCGTTTCGTTTGAAAAATATTACAGCTCTGCTGAGTCACAAAGATCTGTATTTTCTCAGCCGCTGCGCTAGTGTGGATTTACGCATATTAGTCACTTGTAGAAAACTCATACCGTACGTTTTCAGCACTCAAAGTGTTAAAACAGTGTCCATGGGATAAAAATAACCATTAAACGTTCCCATAGACAACGCGTGCGAAGCCGCGGACAGAACTTAGTGTAATAAAGTGTTAGTTCTATTTTTTGTCAACTAATTTATTCGCATATAACGTATACATGCACTTGTGTGTGTCAAACTACTGAAGTTATATTCTATGGTTAAAGTTACCTACATTTGACCATTCGGTTACGGTACCCCCTATGTACGTTTAATATTCATTTATTCTCAAAAAGACAATTTAAAGTCACTTACATGAGAACAGGATTCTTAGGTTAAGGTTATACATAGGTTGTGGTCATTCAATAGCTGGCTCATTTGATGTGTTCACTTAATAAGAAGTGACTTATCATTTATGATATGTTGAGCTAATTTGAGTTTGAACACATTAAATGAGCTTACACTTTTAATTCGGGAGGGTAAAGTATTGTAAAGCTGTGCGCCTTCACATAGTATCGTTTTTTTGCCATAGTTAGTCCGAGTTTTCGGAAGAACGATAAAGCTGGCACGACGTGAACTACGTTTGCTTATTTCTCCTATTTTTGTGTATGTTAAATTTGTGTGAATTTTATTATTTAGTATTTTACGGACTAGGATGCATGTTGTATATTTGTATAACTGTTTAATGTTCATTATTTTTGTTTCCTTATAAACTGTTTCTGTGGAAGTTAAGTAGGGAATATTGAAAAGAAGTTTGATAAGTTTATTTTGTGATATTTGAAGTTTTGCTAATTTTGATTTTACAGCACTGCCCCACAGCTCTATCAAATATAGCAAATGTGGTTTGACAAGGCTGTTATAGATAGTATAGCGTATTTGACGCGGAACACAATGCATGACATTTTTTACTGAACCAGTTAGCGATGAAAGTTTCGATTTAATGTGTGTGATGTGTGTATTCCACGTCAAAGAGCTATCCAAGTGTAAACCTAAATATTTTTCACTGTTTCTTTCCTTTAGTTCAACATTGTTTATTTTGGGAGGGTCATAATAAGGTAGTGGTTTGTTTTTGGCTTTAAAAATAATGTAGCAAGTTTTAGAAATATTTATTGTAAGAAGATTGTGTTGAAACCAGGAGAAGAGGTTGTTGAGATCTTTTTGAGCATGAGACAGCATGGTATGAATTGAAGCACCAAAATAGAACAAACATGTATCGTCCGCATACAAAGTAATATCACCATCTAAGCCTATCTGATGTGCATTATTAATATAGATTAAAAACAGGAGAGGTCCTAAAATAGATCCTTGAGGGACTCCACAAGTTATGGGTTCTGTTTGACTTTGGGTATCTTCTATTTTAACAACTTGAAATCTATTTGACAGGTAGGATTCAAACATTTTAAGAGCAGTTCCTTTGACACCTATAATTTCTAACTTTTTGATAAGTAATCTGTGGCTTACAGTGTCAAAAGCTTTTTTTAGATCTATGAATATGCCTAGAACAATGTTTTTCTTATCTATGTTTGATTTAATTTTGGTGACAAGGTCGATTGTAGCTGCGAGGGTATTACTTTTGGATCTAAAACCATATTGTTGTTTGTAAATGAAATTTATAGTTTGTAGGTGGGTTTCTAGTCGATTGTGTAGTATTTTTTCAAAGATCTTCGAAAGTATAGGTAGAACAGAAATCGGCCTATAGTTACCGGGGTCTGTTTTAGAGCCTGATTTGTAAATAGGTGATACCTTTGCTATTTTGAGTGTATCAGGGAAAACACCGTCTGTTAGTAGTTTGTTAAGACAATTTGTTAGGTTAGTTATTATTAGTTCTTTTATGCATTTTATTACTTTAGTACTTATGCCATCTAAGCCTGTGCTAGAATTGGAGTCAAGATTTTCTATTATTTTGTTTACTTCGTCAACGGTACATGGTTCAAAGGTGTTAAATTCACATTGAGCAGTATTGTGTGGTAGGGCTTGCATTGGGTTATCATGAAATGTTTTAGGTATTTGATCAGCTAGGAGAGAACCAATTGTGGAAAAGTAGTAATTGAATGCTTCGCATATCTCTTTCGTATCAGTTGCTTCTTTAGAGTCTACTATTAACTTTGAAGGCGCACAGTTCTGTTTGGTTTTGTTATTCGCTAAGTTATTAATAAGTCGCCACATTTTCTTGGGTTTTCTAATGCAATTTGAAAACACTTTGTAGAAGTAAGAGTTCTTGGTTTTTTGTATAAGTTTCGCTGTATAGTCTCTCTTTGTTTTGAATTTTTCTTGTAGTTTTGGGTTTGACGGATTTGCTTTCATTTCTGTCCATAGTGAATTTCTTTGGTTGATTTCGTTTATGATTTCATTGGTTATCCATTCTTTTTGAGGTGCGTTGATGATCTTTGTCTTTTTGACCTTACATTCATTTACTCTTTGTTTTATTATGTTTTCGAGTTTTGTGTAATCAGTGTCAGTTGTCTGGAGTCCTAAGTTTTCGATTGAGGTGTATACTTTTGAGTAGTCTATTGCTTCATATTTTTTTGATATTTTTGTCTGTGGTTTGAATTTCTTCATCTCGAAATATATTTGTTTGTGGTCCGACATGGATGAGTTAATAATAGCCAAGTGAAAGTTATTATTTTTCATGTTAGTGCAAACGTGATCCAGGATAGATTTTCTTGAGTCGGAATCTCGCGTAGTGTGTTTCTTGTTGATTTTATTTAGAATTCTATATCCAGCTTCATTTATGAGTTCTGTGTATTGTTTGGTGTTTTTTTCAGTTTTTTTCAGAAGGTCTACATTGAAATCTCCAAAGACGATCGAGTTTCTACGTTGTTGCAATTGAGCATCGTATTCTTCAAGGAATCTCTCATAATTAGTGTTGCCAGGGTGATAAACAAGTCCTACTTCCAAAGCATACTTTTCTATTTGAATCCAAAGGTAGTTGTTTCCATCTTTATATTTTGACTCAGACAAATTATGTTTCAAATTGTTATGAACGTATGCTGATACTCCTCCTCCTCGAATATCTGTCCGAAAATTGTGATAGTGAGTGTAGTTGGGTAATTTCAATTCTTGAGCTTGTGTTTCATTTCTAATCCAGGTTTCTGTTAGGAGAATAATATGGATTGTAGTCGGTATTGATTCAATAACACATTTTAACTCATCTAGCTTCCCTCTTTTACGAATACTCCGCGCATTTAAGTAGAAGAAAGTCAAACGTGATTTATTGGTTTTTAAGTGTAAGTATGTGTTGCATGTTTGGTGTGTCAGGTCTTCTCTTTTCGATTTTATGTTGTTGTTTACTTTTAGTTTTTTGAATCGGTTTTTACAATTGTTGGTAGTCCTTTGATGTATTTGATAGTGATGTCCTTTTCGCCGTTTTCTGTGCGGCGAGCTAGATCCTCTTTTATTGTTTGTAAATATTTTTGTTGGGCTGGGGTTTGGTCACTGTATATCTTAATATTCTCAGAGAAATTCGTTTTATTTTTGAGTATTTGTTTGACTGTTCCAGGAGCTTCATAGCAAACTTTAATTCGTCGATTTTTTCCTGGGTTGTACTTTCCAATGCGGTATACCTTTACTGGCTTTGGAATGTTCTGATCTACAGATAAAGTGAGAGATATGACAGCAGATTCGTCTTTGTTCACTCTTTCCTCTGTTCTTAGCGAGGTTTGCTCTGGTATTCCTGCTATTATTATGTTTTTTTCTCGTTCATTACGTTCTTTCACTTCTTGTATCATTGCTTCATTGCTTAGACTTGAGTAGCTCAGTATATTTTTATTGTAAAGTTCAGTTTCAAGATTTGCTAGTTTGGTTTCGCCTAGGCTTATTTTTTTTTCTAACTGTATAACATCGTTTTTTATACACTTCTGCTCATTGGATATGGCATAAGAAGATGCTTTGATATCATCAACTTGAGTCTTAACGTCGCTTATGCTGTTCTCAATTGAAGCAAAAGTTTTTTCATTTGAGGTTTTTAAATCGCTTATTTGAGTTTTTACTTCTTCCATATTCTCTTTTAGTTGATTGATAATATGGTGGTTTGACTCGACATACCGTTCCAGCATAGATGTCATACGGCCGAGTTCACCTCGAATTTCTTTTATTTCGGTGGTACAGTCGCAACGATCCATCGGTTCTTTGCGCTTGCGGAATGTTATAAGTGAATTTGCTTCGGCATTAGTGATCTTTGACAAGTCTGGTTGTGATCCACCACTCGTATTCTATGTCAATATATTACTTTATATGTCAATATATTATCATACGAGTCACCATTATATCAACTTTATAGAGCTAAAATGTCACCGCTAATACTTCTACGGTTCTACTATGTCACTTATTGGTGATATAACTGCGCCAAATCGGTTTTACTCGACCTTCTTTGGGCTTTTATAGTGCCAAAAGTGGTGTTTAAGATACGTTCTATGGACTGCTATAGAACAAGAAATTGTTACTTGGGGCCGTATTAGGTACCTCCTTTTATAAACGCACAGAGCCGTTCCTTTTAAGAAAAATAGTTTATAATGGGAGTTTCTTTGCAGGAACAAAATGGTGGCGTGGCGACGTAGATGACAACAACGATGAGCTGTGTTCGGAATGGATGGTAGAGATGTGTTGCCGGGCCCACGGTGGGCCTAACCACAACCTGTCCTTTAGGGATGGAGACTCTGATTCACCACCTGTCAAGTTCACTCCACGACTCGGTAAACGTAGTGCAGGACACCCTCCGACCAGTTGTGATGACATCCTGCGAAATACTGCAGGTATGTAGATGCTAGATGCGGCAAGCTGAAAACAGGGCGCTATGGCGTTCAATGGGGGAGGCCTATGTCCAGCAGTGGACTGCTATAGGCTATTGATGATGATAATGAATTCAGTATTACTTATTTGGTTCCCTTTCTCCGTCATATTATTGAACGTTATAAACTCAATGCTCAATATTATACTCAATACTAAATATAATTATTGTTGTCCTCACATTGGCTTATTAGGTAGATGATTATGTATAAGTAAGTATCACAATGTGAACCCTATTGGGCGTAAATTCGTGATCATCTTCAACCTGAATCAGTCTATCTATAAAAAAATCGCATCAAAATCCGTTGCGTAGTTTTAAAGATCAAAGCATGCATAGGGACAGAGACAGCGGGAAGCGAATTCATTTTATACTTTAAAGTGATTAAGAATTTTACAATAACAGACCAAAACAATTAACAACTAGTATTTAGACTAATATCTATTTCCTAAAAATCTAAGCTCTGACAAATTAAATTAGCCACCTCTTGAGGTCCTTGATGGGATCCTACAGGCACTTTCACTAAGTCGCTAAGCGACGTTTCCGCGCTCGCTCCGCTTATGCTTAAAACCAAGCCCTAATTCATCAAATAAGCAGATTTCGAGTGTCAAATGGAATTCAAGTTTACATTATATACAGGAAAATTCTGAATTTCTTAAGCCATACACAATAAAGTAATTTACACATCAATTTCAAATCAAATTATTACATCAATCACACCAATATTATAAATGTGAATGTTTGGATGTTAAGATTGATGGACGGATGGATGACTGGATGGATGAATATTTGATACATCCTCAAGCAGAAACTACGGAATGGCTGGTTGAAATTTAATATTCATATCATTGTAGCTTTTAGCCAGGAACCAAACATAGGCTACTTTTTATCTCTTAAAACAGTTTCCATCGGATAAATATAACCGTTAAACGTTCCCATAGACACAACGCGTGCGAAGCCGCGGACAGAACTTAGTAAGTAGGTAATAAAGTGTTAGTTCTTTTTTCGTCAACTAATTTATTCGCATACAACGTATACGTGCACTTGTGTGTGTCAAACTACTGAAGTTATATTCTATGGTTAAAGTTACCTACATTAGACCTCTAAGCCGTATTTGCCTCCTTTTAAAACCCACAGAACCCTTCCTTAACAAAACTAGCTGCTCCCCGCAACTTCGCCCGCGTTTAAATCTATGTGTCAAATGATTTATAAACCTTTCTCTTGAATCACTCTATATATTAAAAAAAACCTCATCAAAATCCGTTGCGTAGGTAGTTTTAAAGATCTAAGCATAAATAGGGAGAGACAGACAGCGGGAAACGACTTTGTTTTATACTATGTAGTGATGGTAGATACCCAATAGGTGTCTACATTTGACCCGTAAGCCGTATAAGGTACCTCCTTTTATAAACGCACAGAGCCGTTCCTTTTAAGAAACATAGTTTATAATGGGAGTTTCTTTGCAGGAACAAAATGGTGGGGTGGCGACGTATCTGACAACTACGATGACCTGTGTTCGGAATGGCGGGCAAAGATGTGTAGCCGGGCCCACGGTGGGACTAACCACAACCTGTCCTTTAGGGACCGACCACCTAAACCACTACGGTGGGGAAAACGTAGTGTAGGAAATCCTCCGACCGAGTGGGATGACGACCTGCAAAACACTGCAGGTATGTAGATGCTGGATGCGGCTTAATGTTTTTCCAAAACTTAGAGAATTTTTTTACCTTTTTATTACTAGCTTTAATATCCATTTTGATTTGATCTTGGTGTGTTTGACACCATTTCAGTTTAGCTTTAAATTATTTCCGACTGTTACACATATCTTCATAAATTAACCCATTACTCGGTATTTCGTACAAAAACCAAACATTTAATTTAAGCCGGGCCTCCTTGTGTGCTGCACTTACATGTTTATTCCAGCCAATTACATTCCTTCCTTTATTAAATTTTTTAGATTTACATGTCAGAATAACTCCGTTAGTAAAGATTTTTACAATGTCACTATATAAATTATCAATTTTGGATCTATGTGATATGTTACAACAATACCATCTGCACTTAATACGAATTCATTTGGAAAATTAATTAATTTTAAATTGTCATGACAAAATTCTGTATACATATTTATTTGAGAACAATTTCGGTCACCCCAGATAATTTGATTTATTAAGTTATTATTATTATTCACTGAAATTATTTTCTTACGAACTACATTCAAATCACAACCCTTCTAACACAGGAAAGTGGTCCGACCACATAACTAAAGTCATGTAAAACGGGATATTTACCATGATTTGATTTTTGAGTCATCCAATATTTCGGCACAGTTGCATGCGCCATGATCACGGAGTAACTGAAGGCTTAAATTTCCCTTGGCTTGGTCAATATCCCGTTTTAAATGACTTTAGTATTAATAACCATGATAGTTTCAAAAACGACCACATAACATCGTAACATACCTTAATGTCCTTAATGGTTTCCCAAGCCGACTGCGTCACAACACAGTGGTCGAGCCACCGGCGACAGCCATGCGCGTCACTCACAAACGTATATTCGTTCGAGAGTCCATAACTTGTTTCAACATATCAGCGCAGCACCATGTTTGTTCCGCACAAAAACGAATTAATTCGTTACTAAATAACTCGGACGGATGCGCGTTAAAATCACCCAGGATGTACACCGATTCTATTTCACTACTCTCAATTATACCACTAATTTCTCCTAAACACTCAGCAAACTCGGTAAGATTATCTATGCACTGTGTAGGCATGTATACGCTGAACACTAAAAAGGACCGATTC
This sequence comes from Eupithecia abbreviata, assembly GCA_943735965.1. Lineage (NCBI taxonomy): Eukaryota > Metazoa > Arthropoda > Insecta > Lepidoptera > Geometridae > Eupithecia > Eupithecia abbreviata. Next base: position 3,761,397 of record OX030995.1, read on the forward strand.
CTTATCTCGAACTACTATACAAAGAACACCTGTAGTTTCATCACGTATTATGTGGGTACCTACCTACCTACTTTACATTTACCCCGAGTAGGTTGGGTAGTATATTATTTATAAGATGCACCCCGTGGCTTCGCCGGCGTGGAAATCTATGTGTCAAATGGTTTATAAACCTTCCTCCTGAATCATTCTATCTATAAAAAAACAGAATCAAAATCCATTGCGTAGTTTTAAAGATCTAAAGCATGCATAGGAACAGAGACAGCGGGAAGTGACTTTATTTTATACTGTGTAGTGATTAGAAATTTTACAATAACAGATCAAAACAATTAACAACTAGTATTTACACTTATATCTATTTCCTAAAAATCTTAGCCCTGACAAATTAAATTAGCCAACTCTTGAGCTCCTTGATGGGATCCTACAGGCACTTTCACTAAATCGCTAAACGACGCATCCGCTTATGCTTAAAACCAAGCCCTAACCCATCAAATAAGCAGATGTCAATTGGAATTCGAGTTTACATATATAAAGGAAAAATCTGAATTTCTTAAGCCATACAAAATAAAATAATTTACACATCAATTTCAAATCAAATTATTACATCAATCACACCAATATTATAAATGTGAATGTTTGATTTAGATTGATGGACGGATGGATGACTGGATGGATGAATATTTGATACATCCTCAAGCAAAAACTACAGAACGGCTGGTTGAAATTTAATATTCATATCATTGTAGCTTTTAGCCAGGAACCAAACATAGGCTACTTTTTATCTCTTAAAACAGTTTCCATGGGATAAAAATAACCGTTAAACGTTCCCATAGACACAACGCGTGCGAAGCCGCAGACAGAACTTAGTGAGTAGGTAAAAAAGTGTTAGTTCTTTCTTCGACAACTAATTTCGCATATAACGTATACGTGCACTTGTGTGTGTCAAACTACTGAAGTTATATTCTATGGTTAAAGTTACCCACATTTGACCTCTTTTTATTTGCCTCCTTTTAAAAACCCACAGAAACCTTCCTTAACAAAACCTAGCTGCTCCCCGCGACTTCGCCCGTGTTTAAATCTATGTGTCAAATGGTTTATAAACCTTTCTCTTGAATCACTCTATATATTAAAAAAAACCTCATCAAAATCCGTTGCGTAGGTAGTTTTAAAGATCTAAGCATAAATAGGGAGAGACAGACAGCGGGAAACGACTTTGTTTTATACTATGTAGTGATGGTAGATACCCAATAGGTGTCTACATTTGACCCGTAAGCCGTATAAGGTACCTCCTTTTATAAACGCACAGAGCCGTTCCTTTTAAGAAACATAGTTTATAATGGGAGTTTCTTTGCAGGAACAAAATGGTGGGGTGGCGACGTATCTGACAACTACGATGACCTGTGTTCGGAATGGCGGGCAAAGATGTGTAGCCGGGCCCACGGTGGGACTAACCACAACCTGTCCTTTAGGGATTCTGTACCACCTAACCACCGACCACTACGGTGGGGTAAACGTAGTGTAGGAAATCCTCCGACCAAGTGGGATGACGACCTGCAAAACACTGCAGGTATGTAGATGCTGGATGCGGCTTAATGTTTTTCCAAAACTTAGAGATTTTTTTTACCTTTTTATTACTAGCTTTAATATCCATTTTGATTTGATCTTGGTGAGTTTGACACCATTTCAGTTTAGCTTTAAATTATTTCCGATTGTTACACATATCTTCATAAATTAACCCATTATTCGGTTTTCCATACAAAAACCAAACATTTAATTTATGCCGGGCCCCCTTGTGTGCTGCACTTACATTTACATGTTTATTCCAGCAAATTAAATTCCTTTCTTTATTAAATTTCTTAGATTTACATGTCAGAATAGCTCCATTTGTCAAGATTTTTACAATGTCACTATTTAAATTATCAATTCTGGATGTATGTGATATGTCACAACAATTACCATCTGCACATAATACGATTTCATTTGGAAAATTAATTCATTTTGAATTGTCATGACAAAATTCTGTATACATATTTATTTGAGAACAACTTCGGTCACCCCAGATAATTTTATTTATGAAGTTATTATTATTATCAACTGAAATTATTTTCTTACGAACTACATTCAAATCACAACCCTTCTAACACAGGAAAGTGGTCCGACCACATAACTAAAGTCATTTAAAACGGGATATTTACCATGATTTGATTTTTGAGTTATCCAATATTTCGGCACAGTTGCATGCGCCATGATCACGGAGTAACTGAAGGCTTAAATTTCCCTTGGCTTGGTAAATATCCCGTTTTAAATGACTTTAGCATTAATAACCATGATAGTTTCAAAAACGACCACATAACGTCGTAACATACCTTAATGTCCTTAATGGTTTCCCAAGCCGACTGCGTCACAACACAGTGGTCGAGCCACCGGCGACAGCCATGCGCGTCACTCACAAACGTATATTCGTTCGAGTCCATACCTAGTTTCAACATATCAGCGCAGCACCATGTTTGTTCCGCACAAAAACTAATTAATTCGTTATTAAATAACTCGGACGGATGCGCGTTAAAATCACCCAGGATGTACACCGATTCTATTTCACTACTCTCAATTATACCACTAATTTCTCCTAAACACTCAGCAAACTCGGTAAGATTATCTATGCACTGTGTAGGCATGTATACGCTGAACACTAAAAAGGACCGATTCCTTATCTCGAACTACTATACAAAGAACACCTGTAGTTTCATCAAGTATTATGTGGGTACCTACCTACCTACTTTACATTTACCCCGAGTAGGTTGGGTAGTATATTATTTATAAGATGCACCCCGTGGCTTCGCCGGCGTGGAAATCTATGTGTCAAATGGTTTATAAACCTTCCTCCTGAATCATTCTATCTATAAAAAAACAGAATCAAAATCCATTGCGTAGTTTTAAAGATCTAAAGCATGCATAGGAACAGAGACAGCGGGAAGTGACTTTATTTTATACTGTGTAGTGATTAGAAATTTTACAATAACAGATCAAAACAATTAACAACTAGTATTTACACTTATATCTATTTCCTAAAAATCTAAGCCCTGACAAATTAAATTAGCCAACTCTTGAGCTCCTTGATGGGATCCTACAGGCACTTTCACTAAGTCGCTAAGCGACGTTTCCGCGCTCGCTCCGCTTATGCTTAAAACCAAGCCCTAATTCATCAAATAAGCAGATTTCGAGTGTCAAATGGAATTCAAGTTTACATTATATAAAGGAAAATTCTGAATTTCTTAAGCCATACAAAATAAAGTAATTTACATATTTCAAATCAAAATATTACATCAATCACACCAATATTATAAATGTGAATGTTTGGATGTTAATATTGATGGACGGATGGATGACTGGATGAATGAATATTTGATACATCCTCAAGCAAAAACTACGGAACGGCTGGTTGAAATGTAATATTCATATCATTGTAGCTTTTAGCCAGGAACCAAACATAGGCTACTTTTTATCTCTTAAAACAGTTTCCATGGGATAAAAATAACCGTTAAACGTTCCCATAGACACAACGCGTGCGAAGCCGCAGACAGAACTTAGTGAGTAGGTAAAAAAGTGTTAGTTCTTTCTTCGACAACTAATTTCGCATATAACGTATACGTGCACTTGTGTGTGTCAAACTACTGAAGTTATATTCTATGGTTAAAGTTACCCATATTTGACCTTTAAGCCATATTTGCCTCCTTTTAAAAACCCACAGAAACCTTCCTTAACAAAACTAGCTGCTCCCCGCGACTTCGCCCGTGTTTAAATCTATGTGTCAAATGGTTTATAAACCTTTCTCTTGAATCACTCTATATATTAAAAAAAACCTCATCAAAATCCGTTGCGTAGGTAGTTTTAAAGATCTAAGCATAAATAGGGAGAGACAGACAGCGGGAAACGACTTTGTTTTATACTATGTAGTGATGGTAGATACCCAATAGGTGTCTACATTTGACCCGTAAGCCGTATAAGGTACTTCCTTTTATAAACGCACAGAGCCGTTCCTTTTAAGAAACATAGTTTATAATGGGAGTTTCTTTGCAGGAACAAAATGGTGGGGTGGCGACGTATCTGACAACTACGATGACCTGTGTTCGGAATGGCGGGCAAAGATGTGTAGCCGGGCCCACGGTGGGACTAACCACAACCTGTCCTTTAGGGATTCTGTACCACCTAACCACCGACCACTACGGTGGGGTAAACGTAGTGTAGGAAATCCTCCGACCAAGTGGGATGACGACCTGCAAAACACTGCAGGTATGTAGATGCTGGATGCGGCTTAATGTTTTTCCAAAACTTAGAGATTTTTTTTACCTTTTTATTACTAGCTTTAATATCCATTTTGATTTGATCTTGGTGAGTTTGACACCATTTCAGTTTAGCTTTAAATTATTTCCGATTGTTACACATATCTTCATAAATTAACCCATTATTCGGTTTTCCATACAAAAACCAAACATTTAATTTAAGCCGGGCCTCCTTGTGTGCTGCACTTACATTTACATGTTTATTCCAGCAAATTAAATTCCTTTCTTTATTAAATTTCTTAGATTTACATGTCAGAATAGCTCCATTTGTCAAGATTTTTACAATGTCACTATTTAAATTATCAATTCTGGATGTATGTGATATGTCACAACAATTACCATCTGCACATAATACGATTTCATTTGGAAAATTAATTCATTTTGAATTGTCATGACAAAATTCTGTATACATATTTATTTGAGAACAACTTCGGTCACCCCAGATAATTTTATTTATGAAGTTATTATTATTATCAACTGAAATTATTTTCTTACGAACTACATTCAAATCACAACCCTTCTAACACAGGAAAGTGGTCCGACCACATAACTAAAGTCATTTAAAACGGGATATTTACCATGATTTGATTTTTGAGTTATCCAATATTTCGGCACAGTTGCATGCGCCATGATCACGGAGTAACTGAAGGCTTAAATTTCCCTTGGCTTGGTAAATATCCCGTTTTAAATGACTTTAGCATTAATAACCATGATAGTTTCAAAAACGACCACATAACGTCGTAACATACCTTAATGTCCTTAATGGTTTCCCAAGCCGACTGCGTCACAACACAGTGGTCGAGCCACCGGCGACAGCCATGCGCGTCACTCACAAACGTATATTCGTTCGAGAGTCCATAACTTGTTTCAACATATCAGCGCAGCACCATGTTTGTTCCGCACAAAAACGAATTAATTCGTTACTAAATAACTCGGACGGATGCGCGTTAAAATCACCCAGGATGTACACCGATTCTATTTCACTACTCTCAATTATACCACTAATTTCTCCTAAACACTCAGCAAACTCGGTAAGATTATCTATGCACTGTGTAGGCATGTATACGCTGAACACTAAAAAGGACCGATTCCTTATCTCGAACTACTATACAAAGAACACCTGTAGTTTCATCACGTATTATGTGGGTACCTACCTACCTACTTTACATTTACCCCGAGTAGGTTGGGTAGTATATTATTTATTTGATGGGCCCCGTGGCTTCGCCCGCGTGGAAATCTACGTGTCAAATGGTCTATATACCTTCCTCCTGAATCAGTCTATCTATAAAAAAACCGCATTAAAATACGTTGCGTAGTTTTAAAGATCGAGCATGCATAGGAACAGAGACAGCGGGAAGCGAATTCATTTTATACTATAAAGTGATTAAGAATTTTACAATAACAGACCAAAACAATTAACAACTAGTATTTACACTAATATCTATTTCCTAAAAATCTAAGACCTGACAAATTCAATTAGCCACCTCTTGAGCTCCTTGATGGGATCCTACAGGCACTTTCACTAAGTCGCTAAGCGACGTTTCCGCGCTCGCTCCGCTTATGCTTAAAACCAAGCCCTAATTCATCAAATAAGCAGATTTCGAGTGTCAAATGGAATTCAAGTTTACGTTATATAAAGGAAAATTCTGAATTTCTTAAGCCATACAAAATAAAGTAATTTACATATTTCAAATCAAAATATTACATCAATCACACCAATATTATAAATGTGAATGTTTGGATGTTAATATTGATGGACGGATGGATGACTGGATGAATGAATATTTGATACATCCTCAAGCAAAAACTACGGAACGGCTGGTTGAAATTTAATATTCATATCATTGTAGCTTTTAGCCAGGAACCAAACATAGGCTACTTTTTATCTCTTAAAACAGTTTCCATGGGATAAAAATAACCGTTAAACGTTCCCATAGACACAACGCGTGCGAAGCCGCAGACAGAAATTAGTGAGTAGGTAAAAAAGTGTTAGTTCTTTCTTCGTCAACTAATTTATTCGCATATAACGTATACGTGCACTTGTGTGTGTACTACTGTCAAACTACTGAAGTTATATTCTTTGGTTAAAGTTACCTACATTTGACCTCTAAGCCGTATTAGGTGCCTCCTTTTAAAAACGCACAGAGCAGTTCTTTTTAAAAATAGTTTATAATGGGAGTTTCTTTGCAGGAACCATATGGTGGCGTGGATCTGACAACTACGATGACATGTGTTCGGAATGGATGGCAGAGATGTGTAGCCAGGCCCACGGTGGGACTAACCACAACCTGTCCTTTAGGGATTCTCGACCACCTAAACCACTACGGTTCGGTAAACGTAGTGTAGGACGTCCTCCTACGACCAAGTGGGGTGACGACCTGCAAAAGACTGCAGGTATGTAGATGCTGGATGCGGCAAGTTGAAGACAGAAGAAGAAGAAGTTAACTGCCGAGACATTATATTTGTATAATATTTAATTTGACAAAATGAAAACCGTGCCACCTAACCGTACCACTACCCGGACGCTCAACTCGTGGCGGGCGGCCTATTCCTGGCACTGATTCTTGGACTGGGATGAAGAAAGGGACTGGCGCTAAGGCGAACGGGTTTGCTCTGGAGGAGAGTGCGGTTATCGAATAGACCTAAATCGTAAACTTTGACCCGGTCTGCTCACGAACCCCTTCTCTAATTTTAAATAAATACTGTTTTTCCGTGTAGTTTTCTCATCTTTCTTTTAATTGCTCACCCCTAGGCTTGTCTGCTAGGTGGCAAGTGAAGTTTTCCGTCTTTCTTACCAACCACCAACACAAGGGAAGACCATGGACTCTTACATGGTTCAACCACATCTAAGGACAACATCTCATCAAGCTGTTCAGAAATAATGCGTTGCTTATCAGATTTGATGAGATGATACTACTAGCAACCAGTTTTTGAGAATCGAGAAGATTGTCAAAGGAATTCAACGGAGAATTAGATTAATCCGCAATATCAGAGAGACCAGGATCAGTAGTATATAAATTTTCCGAATTTGTGAGGTATTTCTTTCTTTGGGTAAAGACCAAAATCAGACCAGAAGTCTATGCCTAAAATCAAAGTATTTTCTATGCCCGTAGCATGGTAGGTAGCAATGGTCGATGCGTTGAAGGAAGCATGTAGGAATTATGAATGCATCAAAACTCACGCTGATAACTTCAAAGAGCCCCCGGCTGCAAGCTTCACTAAGATTACACCACCTCACTTTGAGTCTCACCCTGAGTCCGATTACGAATTTCGGCAGCCATCTTGTAATCAAAATCAGGTAGGTAAGTACGTCAAAGTCCTCCCTCAAGCAAACCAACAGAACCTACAGATCTGTAGCCGAGCTCAGCATTCTGTCGTCTGATAAACAGGGTTAACAGACGATAACCCTGTTTATCAGGGGCTCGTGTGAAGTTTAAAACCTCTCTCGAGGTTTTAAACTCCACACGAGCCTGTATAAATGCACGGAAACATGTCTTACCGTCATACCTTTACCAAGCTCAGACGTAACGCCACGATGGCATGTGACGTTTACCTTAAGGCGATCAATGTCGAGGCCATCCGCTACTGCAGTTGCATTAGAAGCCGCACCAGCAGCAGAAACAGAAGGTGCTGAACTAAAGATGAGCTTTAAGGCAGGAAACCTATTACAGTTCCTCTGGAAGCTTTCCTGCACCTTATCGAGCAAAGCAGCATCTTCTACTTTGCTTGGTCTAACAATTCTCTGTAGTCTATGATGTAAATGATACAGTAAAGCCCTAGTCCTATTGACCAATGAGTTAGTGCAAGAAGTCGAGGATTTGAACGCTTCCAGGTTATGTCGGACCTTATCAAGGGTATCGTTTACCCCTGTTAAATCATCCACGAATTCAAAAACTGATTCACTAATATCGTTAGATGTGTTAATTTTGTAACTTACTTACGGAGCCCCTCAACGATCTCTGAAGCAAGTTTCACCTCTGATGGCAACCATACATTAGCTCATACTTTTGTAAAAGAAGGAATTTTATAGAAAAAGCCATAATTAAAGCTTTTATAAACACGCAGAAAAAAACAAGTAAACAGTCCCTAGGTAAACTGTGCAAATTATTTCGGCAGTAAATTCAAATCACAAAAATTAAAAATAAAAGTAAAATAAAGAAGAAAGATAGCCTTAATTATTGTGCCAAACAAAGAAATAAAAAATAAAAAAACGTAAAATTAAGGTCTCCAAAAAAACCGTAACAAAATTTCCGTTGAGGTGTGAATCACAGCAAAATTTTACACAAAGGAAACAAACAAAAGCACAATAACTGAGGCACTAATTTAAATTATAACTAGCATAGCATAGACTAATTAATGATAACTAGGTATTGCCAAAAGATAGGTACTTACGGACTCACGACAACAGATGATGACGACGATTTATGCTAGATACTAACTACGACACACCAAATAAATCCAGCACCAAGGAAAAAAAACTAAAAAGTCACCAAAAACCATGAAATTTGACTTTTGACCACTTGTCATCTAGGAGACAAGCCTTGGGCGTGAGCAATTAAAAAAAGATGAGATTATTACAAAGAAACAGTATTTATAAAAATTTAGAGAAATTGTTCGTGAGTAAGCCAGGTCAATGTTTACGATTTAGGTCTATTCGATAACCGCACTCTCCTCCAGGGCAATCCCGTCCGCCTTAGCGCCAGTCCCTTTCTTCCTCCCAGTCCGGGAATCAGCGCCAGGAATAGGCCCGCCACGAGTTGAGCGTCCTGGTAGTAGGTGGCAGGAACGGGTAGCTCCAGCTACGGTTATCGCACCATAGTCGGCGTAGGTGCAGTGTACAAATTCGTCAATCCGATTCGAATTCAGTCCGTACGGTGTTCCTGGAAATCCAGACCTAGGTTTAGGGACGCGCCAGTGTAAGGGGTTTATAGGGGAAGCCTGAGGGATATACAGTATCTTGCTTCCCCAAGGCAAAAATTAATAAGGGGCGGCGTTTAGAAATGCAAGATAAAAGTTATAAGAATAGATAGATTGGACGCTTCTGAAAGAAAAGATTTAAAAACTAGTCGTTAAGAATTATATAATGCACAGCTTATGTATTTTAGATTCGTCTAGGTTTAACTAGGTGAGAATTTGAATACTCTCGAGGTTGTTAATTTCTGTTTTAAAAATTGAGAGAAGGGAACGTAGGCGTAGGTTCGTCTTCAAGCTCCTAGGGTGTCTGCCTGGTGGCCGGCCTGCGAATGAGCTCGCCCCATCACTCCGCGGCATCGTCACGCCCTGCCGCGACCAGTGCGGTTATTCGGGGTCACGCGTAAGCAGGTAAAAATTAAAACGATAAGTAGGATACCTACCTAGATGGGATTAAAATAATTAAGCCATTACAGTACAACGTTACACTAGTTCGTGTTTTTGATACAATATTTGCACGGGGACAGTTGGGTGCTTACGAATATTAATATTTCAGATATATCAAAGGTCAATTTATATGATAATAACGGTGGAACTGAAAAAAATTATGTAATTTCTACAAATGATGATGAAAATGGACAAATTAATCTAAAGATAGCTTCAATATACCCTGGTAAGTGCGTGCATATGATACACTATTTGGTTATTTCTTGTTAGAAATCAGAAAAAAATAACTTTTATTTCAAATCAAATTATTACATCAATCACACCAATATTATAAATGTGAATGTTTGAATGTTTTGATTGATGGACGGATGGATGACTGGACGGATGAATATTTGCTACTTCCTCACGCAAAAACTATGAAACGGATCAATCAATCAAAATCTTTTTTGAGATCATTGTAGCTCCAAGCCTGGATCCAAATATAGGCTACTTTTTATGTCAGAAAACCGTTTCCATGGGAAAGAAGTAACCTTTAAACGTTCCCATAGACACAACGCGTGCGAAGCCGCGGGCAGAAACTAGTAAGTAGGTAATAAAGTTTTATTTATATTTTTTGTCAACCAATTTATTTAATAAGATCGCGGAAATAACGTATAAAATGTTTATGAAATAGTTTATAATGGGAATTTCTTCGCAGGAACAAAATGGTGTGGACCAGGCGACGTAGCTGACAACTACGATGACCTGGGTTCGGAATGGCGGGCAGACATGTGTTGCCGGGCCCACGACTACTGCCCCGATGTCATCCCAGGGGGTGGGACTAACCACAACCTGACCAACAGCGCGTTTTACACTAGGTAACTCCATGATAAGGTATCTAAGACTTGATAACAGTATCTTGAGAATTTTGAAACTACCATGGTCATTAACACAAAAGTCTTTTTTAAAAAGTTTTTAAACCATGATTTGATTTTTGACGCAAATCAATACCAGTTTCTTCCGTGATCATGGCGCATGAAACAGTGGCGAAATATTGGAAAAATAAAAAATCAATGGTAAAAATCCCGTTTTAAATGTCTTTAGTGTCTCGAGGTATTTTTAACTTGTTAATTTGATGATTTTGGGCCCGTATCTACTTCTTTTTAATTTTCATTATTTAATTTTATTTATTAGTAACTTTTAATTACCTATTTATTTAATATGTTTCAGGCTAAGCTGTGAGTGCGACGAGACTTTTAGGATGTGTCTTCAGAATGCCGGGACCTATACAGCAGAAAATATCGGCAAGATTTATTTCAATGTGCTGAACACCAAGTGTTTTAGAAACGACTATCCTATACGGAACTGTTTGAAAAGGGGGAGGTAGGTCTATTTATTAATTTGGTAACCAAGATTTAAGTATACATATATAGGTACATATGTAAGAGTTGTGTGCTAAGTATTAGTTATGATAGAAGAAAAATACAGGAGTCTAAGTTGCAGGTAGTTATATTTTTGATCGACTTTCGAAAAAAGCAGGAGGTACTATGTGTGGCTGTTTGTATATTTTTAAGGGTTCCGTACCCAAAGGGTAAAACGGGACTCTATTACTAAGATTCCGCTGTCCGTCCGTCTGTCACCAGGCTGTAACTCATTAAACTTACGCGATCTGAACACATAAATTTAGGTATTGATACAACGGGTATCTGTCGCGTTTATTTGCCTATTTTCCCGAAGTTTCAACAGGTTTAGTTGTATCAATACATGTAATGTAGTTAGAAAGTTGAAATTTTCACATATGATGTATTTCTATTGTTTATATAACAACAAATACTAAAAAAATAGTATATAATAAATATTTAATGTGGCTCCCATACAACAAACGTGATTTTTGCTCGATATTGATAACGGCAACAGGTAACTAGTATTCACTTGATATTTAGTTATACATATATTCACTTTAAAATAAATAATTAAATTAAAATAAAACATATTTTAGTTGAGGGTAAGGGGGTTTTATGACACCTATACAACAGACATAATTATTTATCCGTTTTTATATAATACGGTACGGAACCCTTCGTGCGCGAGTCCAACTCGCACTTGACCGGCTTTATTTAATTCTGTTATAGTTAATTAATTTTGTATTTATATTAATTATGTTCCCTCTGGCCACGTGGTCCTTTGTCCTACCGATCGGACCACATGAACTTTTTTTTCCTATTAGTCTGATTAATCGTATTACAAGTTTTGTATTTATTCAATCGTATTTTTGGTCTGGTTGTAATGATCTTTTTTTTCAGTTGGCCGATAAAAAGGTGCTTGAAGTATTCATACGATACCAGCGCACAAAAAGCCTACCAATGGTTTGATCTACCTTACTTTAGATAATAATGAAGACCTACAATGTTTAGTAAAGATAGGTAAAGAAACTTGTTATCAACAGTGAAAAGAAATCAATGAAGCTCGCTGTTTCTGAGCAGCAAAGTAGTTTTGCGAGTGAAAAGGAATTTATACCAAAGTTTAGGTTTTATTGATGATTAACACACGCAGTAGTCGCAACCAGCAACACCAACTAGTTAAAAATATAGTAATCATATTAACAATAAAGAAAAGCATTAACTGTGAATCAACAAAATGTACACCCACAGAACTAAAAACAAAAAATTAAGAAAAAACAGTGCTAGGACGACTGTCAATGTCTGTCTATTGTTAACCACAGACTTGTAATGTGACGTCATCCATAGGTTCAGCCTGAAAACCAGCGTCGTTACAGTCTTCGGGCAGTAGCGACATTAAGCTGAGGCTGGACCTAATTAGCGCGCACTGAGGACAGGCTAGGTACATTATTTTTATTATTTTATATTGTTTATCTTTTAGTTTTAGTATTAGTTTTATACTTATTTTCTATTGTTATATTTTAGTTTTTAGTCTTAGTGTTAGGTATATCTTATTTAGCTTAATGTGTTTTTTTTTATGTACGTTTGTCTTTTTTGTGTGTGCTAATAAAAGTTTTCTATTCTATTCTATAACTCATGGTAAAACCTTTGGCAGTTGGGAGCATTACTTAAAAAAAAGTTTTGGGGCAGGGCACCAAAAATTATAATAATCTGTCCAAAATATAAAGTTGCTACCACTGATATTATTTAAATAAATAATAATAAATAATGCTGGACAATTCACACAGCATTATCTAGCCCCATGGTAAGCAGAGCTTGTGTTATGGGTACTAGATAACTGATATACATAATACAATACATTACATAGATATATATTTTTATTATACATAGAAAACGACCAGAACACCCGGAACAATTATCTGCAGATCGTACACACAATTGTTCCGAGGCAGGAATCGAACCCGCGACCTCCTGCGTCGCAGGCGGACCTTCGCCCACTGCGCCACATCGGTCGTCATTTAAAAAACAACTTACGTTTAATATTCATTTATTCTCAAAAAGACAATTTAAAGTTACTTACATGAGAACAGGATTCTTAGGTTAAGGTTATACATAGGTTGTGCATACTTAAACTATTGACATCAAAAATATATTATAGATATTATAATTATGACTTTTTATTAGATAGGAACATAAACATTGATGAATCAGTGAAATGAATGTATTAAATAATAATTATTAAACCAGTCTAATCATTAATGTAATTTATGATTAAATATTCTCAATGTGTAAAAAATTCAGTGTTCAAATTGTTTTTTTTTTCAATTTGAACATTTATTAATTAAACGCTTATTTTAAATTATCGTTTCAATTATTATTATTACCCCAACCACTACATAATACACTTTCACAGATTTCGAAATAAATTTCTTAATATATAACTACTTAATTGGTATAAGAAAAATTAGGCTAGATACACACAAACATAGGTATTTTTTCTAGCAATAACTCTGTTATTTGACAATATTTTTTTATTCGATACCATTTAAGAATGGCAGTAGGCAAGTTTATTAAGTTACGGGCCACCCAGACCTCAAATTTGTTTTATACCAGAGGTGCTATTTGTAAAAAAAAACAAAAACTTTAATTTTAATTTTTAATTATTAAAAAAATCAAAACAAATAGTTGCAGCTAGAAATACGAGTACTTTGTAATGCTCAATCGCAAGGCCAACTGTTCATGTAATAAATACGTAGATTTGTTCATATCTGTTTTCAATAAAATCATCTAACCGGGAAATTTGTTTCCACAACGTACAGCTTATCGTATAAACTATCAAAGTCAAATGCATAGGGTATACAATACCTACTTCATTCATTTTCTAATAAAAGGGCTTAAGAAATAGTCAATGCAGTCATTTACTTTTATTTTTTTATATTATATTTGTAATGTTTATTACATAGACGCAGTGGGAATCAAACATATTCTAACAGATTATCGAAAAATGAATACTAAAACAAATAGTTATGTTTTTCCTAGTAAGTGACTAAATCAGAATAATTTAGAGTACAGAGAGCTCTTTCGTAATCCATATTATATACAGGGTGCAACACATCATCTAGTTTTGTTAATTAATAATGTTTGTTCCTTTCAAAAGTCAGTTATTTTACCAGAAGTTTCAGTTTGTTAAATATTATTTGCTTCAAACTCAGGTCCAGGTCCACCGTTGCAATTGAACGCGATCGACATAATATAAACTCAGCACCCTTTGATCCTGTTTAAGCTGAGGTTAGATTAACAAAAGGTGAAATTGGACCATAAAAGACTAGAAGTTAGTCTAAGAATAGAACTTTCTACCCTCTCTATGGCTCCCTTAGTTATTCATGTCTCGCAGTTTTCAATTTTAACGTTTTCCCTCAAGGGTGTGTGTCTTCGCAGATACAAAATGGTGTGGTCCTGGCAACCAAGCCAACGGCTTTGAGGACCTAGGCAGCGAACAACAGACAGATATGTGTTGTCGGCAACACGATTTTTGTCCAGATTATATCGAAGCCTACCAGACCAACGAAACGTTAAAGCTTTCTAATCATGCTGGATATTCGAGGTAGGGTATACCTAATAACCGATTTTGTAAACTTATTTCTTGTTAGTTTTTTTTCACTTTGACTCATTTTGACAAAATTCAGAGTAAGAAATACCTAACGTGACAGACAAAGCTATGAACCCAGAAAAGTGCCCAACCAGACACAAATTGCCATTAACAAAGAATTTTCCCTTCTGCCTTGTGTAGATGTCAGTGACAGTGCAGGCAGGCTAGGTAATTAAACTAAGACACGCTTTTGAATACTGTCTCTAACCAAGAAGGTCTTAATTAGGCTTCCTCTTTGCTTTGACCTATAGTGCTCTGCTAAATCATACGCGTAGAAAACCATCTTATGCTGTCTTTTGAGTTAAACACTGACGTCTACGTTCATGACTTCCCTTATCGTGCATAAAATTAATACGAATTTATAGGCTTAGTTGCAGCTGTGACTATGTATTCCATGATTGTCTCAAGAAGCTAAGTTCTCTAACAGCAGAAACTGTGCGCAAGCTCTACTTCAACTTTATCCAAACCAAATGTTTTGAGAAGGATTATCCACTGAAGTGTGTAGCGACGAAAGGGTATGTCCATTATTACTTTTTTGTAACTTTTTGTGTAACTTGCTTCTGTGAAAGATCACAAAACCCGTGCTAAAACACGTCTGCAGAAGACTGGACACGTCTTCAGAAGACTGAAGACGTGTCTTAGCACGGGTTTTCCGGAATAAAAAGTAGCCTAGTTATTATTTGACCAATTTTAAGATAACTCGACTAAAAGCCGACGGACGCACCCGAATCTGTAACGCATTTAGGACATTTCTCAACGAGCTGTCAAAAGTTAAATAAATGGCTTGGTTTGACGGACTATCATTTACCCTCTACAAAGTAAACGCTGAAAAAAAAGCAAAATTGCTACGGCAATCTCCGCTCGCCGTCAACATAGTTTCTTTATATATGTTGCTAACCTCTTATCAAACTCTTAAAGTTTTCAGGGATCGGGTCTCTTTTTTTCTTAATTATTTGCCTCTTGCTCCGCTCTCCGTTACCGTACTTTCTATTTCCAGGCGTTGAGGGTCGGACGGTGTAGTCAACTCCTAAGGCGGTTCACTATTTTGTACGATTTTTGACAATACGCCGCCGCTGCAAGTATTTTCCCCTGTTCTGTGTCCTTCTTACTGTGTTGAGATGGTACGCTTGATGGCACACCTGTGTTGTTGGTAATATTTTGTAGAATTTGCCGCATTAAAAAAGTCTGCTTTGTTTCAGGACGCTGGTAAAAAAATGCTTGCAGTACGATAAAAACAACAATACGGAAATGGTTTACCAGTGGGTTGCTCTAAGAAGCCTACGTTAAAGAATTTATGGAAAGAATGATGTAGTTTACCTTAGTTATTTACTTACCAATACAATATACCAAAAACAATTTCGAGTAGAAGGCCAAAAGGAGAATCCAGCTACGAAACTATGTCGAGTCTTCTCGTCATCCTTACCGCAATGCTTGAAAATGAAAGTTTTCAACCAGTGCGTACTACCTGTTATGAATGACCTACGGAGCTGAGACGTGGACACTCACGATATGGCTGGTCCACCAGTTCAAAGTCGCTCAGCTATGGCAAAAGCTATGCTCGGAGTTTCTCTGATGGATAGGATTCGTAACGAATACATCCGACAGAGAACCAAGGTTGTCGACATATGTAGCTCTAAGAATTAGCAAGCTGAAGTGGCAGTGGGCCGGCCTTATCTCGCTAAGAACCGACGGCCGCTGGGGCAAACGTCTTCTTGAGTGGAGACCACGACGAGAAACGTAGTGTAGAACGCCCTCCGACCAGGTGGTATAACGACCTGCGAAGGACTGCAGGTAGATGCTGGATGCGGCAAGCTGAGGACAGGGCGCTATGGCGGTCATTGGGGGAGGCCTATGTCCAGCAGTGGACTGCTATAGGCTGATGATGATGATTACTTACGTACATACGTAGAATTATAATTACACGTAAAAAAAAGGCTAAAGTGTGGTCATTTAACGCAAGGTAAGTGGGGACAATGTACAAACATACCTTTATAAAAGCCTGTTTGTTAATTGTTGCTATAAATATAATGTTGTGTAAGTAAAGTTTTTCTGCATTAGCCCATTTTTTGTGTATTAATTTCTAAGTAATTTGTATTTAAAAATGAGTATAATTATAATAGATGGTACTTAAAATACAATAAATAAAGAAGCGGCATTTGTATTATTTATTTTGTTTTAGCATATTTCCTTGGTACATTGTAAGAGATTTACCCATTAGTGTTATAATTAAGGTAATATACAACTCTTTATATTAAATGCACACATGAATGCACGGTTAATATACAATAACTTTAATCCCGTATAAATAACCATATAAGTTATACATGCGATAAAAGATAATTATGATAACAATGTATAAACAAGTGATCAACTTCGAACGGTGTTAGAATTAACACTATAATAATATTTATTATTGATAGAAAAACTTCAAATATAGGTTATACACGTAGATATGTAGCACTGTGCTTAGCTAAAGTTTAAATATACCGAGGCTCTGGCATTTTATTTACAATCGAAATATACATCGTGGTACCTAATTTGTCGTGAATTAATTTAGTGGGATTATATAATACTTGATACGAATGATATATAAATGTCTGAATGTAAATGCTAGGAATTGCAAGCTAAATCTGAATTGTATATATGTGAAAAGGGTTTAAATACACGAGAACAAGAATGCTTTGGTTATATACGAAGCTTTATAAGGACTTATTTAGAGAATTATCCCTTGTACAAAGTGAGCAATCGTGAAATAGCCTACGTTCAAGCGACCTTACAGACCAATATTATATATATATACAATAACAACTTCCGAACAGTTTATTATTAAAAGTATAAACAATTCAACGTCGCTTCAAGGCCCAAATGAATCGAAGACATGTACATATATTTAAGAATGTAAAGGTAACAGACATTAAATATTTGAATTAATACTTTTATAACTAGACGCATGTTAGATTACTTTATAATTGCTAACATTAATATAAAGAATTATATATAATTCTCATAACAATTATCTGATGCAAGCAGTCTTGTCGATAGTACGACAGAAGCCTTATGTTCTTGACATAATGTAAAACCATAAATAATACGAATGGAAAATACTTATGTCATATCAGTATCATATTATCACGACTTTGACGAATTCCACCGCTCAGTAGTTTTGATATTTGAAAACAAACGTTTTTTAGAATTGTAGGAAGTGATAAATAGTTCTATCCAGACTATTCTGGATCATACAATCAAATGGAATATCGGGAGAAGTAAAGAAACCAGTAGAGAAATAATAAAAAAAAAAAAATAAGGAAAAGAGAATATGTCTTTTGAAATTTACGGATGATGACGGAAAGTCACGCTTAGATATCACAGAATTTTAGCATGTCGTGATGACAAGGAATTGCATATACGCAACCCTGAGACTTGGAAACTTATGAAACCTGTGAGAATGAAACCAAATTCGTGCTGTAAGCAAGGTGGAATCATAACACCTAAACAATTATTTAACATTCTATTAATATAATTGGAATTGTATAAGTTAGATAAATTATATAATAAATTAGTTACATAAATCAGTAGACAGAGAATGCCCAAAAATTTCACAAATATTGTCTTATGCATGATTAATTGATTACCGTGATTTAAATATTTTAAAACCCAACTGATATTTTACGTTTGTACTTACTGACATTATGTACAGAAATCGCTTTAATACATTTCTGCGATAGTTAATTTAAGTATATCAAAATGAAATAAAACTAATGTAAATGTTGTTGGTCAAGAGGACGGTACACAAACATGTATCCATCTACATATGTATGTTTGCATCGATACAAAACTGATGATGAATATTATAAATTCTATTTGATAGTTTATATAAAAGAACACTAGCATTCATTAAGTGATTGTAAGTGCTAGGTACCTCTAGCTTTTCAGAACTAACATAAAAATACAACACCAACTAGTACTTTCAATGAACCATGATTGAAGTAACAACTAGATAGTAAACTTTACAACTCCATATCTATTCATAGGGAATAACGGAGCTTCAATGCAATAATATGATTTATAAACAATTCATTCATTTCTAATCTAACAGACGGGTAGAGTTAAGAAAGTACACAGCAAACTGGAGCAGAACCTCCGATCATGGATACTACCGAGTCAGCACTAGAACCCGAATATTCACTATACTGTGCGTTTATTGAATTTAACTATATACAGCTCCCTAGAGTCTCCAATTAACATGGCTCCCGAAAAACAGTCGATAGAGTTCCAGAACAACATCCAACAGAACCGAAGCGATCGCGTCCGGAGCAGAATCAACATCCAAATACAAAGGATTGGGAAACAACATAGAGGAGATATAAACGCCGAAGACGTATCGGGGTCGCGGCGGCGGCACCGGCCCGACCACCGGGATTATTTGCCCCCCAACCCGAACTTCATGAAGATGAGCTCCTTGCCTTTGCTGAGGATGTCTCCGCCGGGGGCGGTCATCTCTGTGAACTTCTGCATGAGGTTTGGCTGGGTGGTGGAGGGCACCTGTGGCGTGCCCGGGGCGAGCGGCTGCACTGCGGGCGCGGGCACGACGGCGGGGCCGGCGCGGCGTGCGGGGGACGGGGCTGCGGGCGCCTGCCCCAGCGGCGTGCCGGCGGCGCCCGCGCCCTGCCCCGGGGACTGCGCGGTGGGCGTGCTTGCGTTACCAACGCTCGTGCGGGCGATCGTGCTCGCTGGCTGAACGATCGCCGCGCCTCTCCCCCTCGCCTGTTTCCACATCATCCACAACTTATCACTATTTCAAACTCTTTAAACAATTTTGGTATTTTGAAATATGAATCTTAAATCAAATTTATTATCAAGAATTAAATGTAATGTTTCAATAATGTATTTAACATTATTGAAACCATGTTACAGATCAGAATCCAAGTAGTTTTGCAATTCATATTTTAAAATATTGTGAAATATTTATGGAAGTACAATTGATGGAAAACTTGATTTGGGATATCAAAACAATGGATTATTTTAAATTATATGTATTAGTTCCATGGTTATTGTTAAGGAAGATCTTTATGAAATAGATAAAGATTTATAGTTATTAGTTAACAATGGATACCTTATCATGCTTCTATAAACTCACATTCTTCATTACTGAACACTGGAATATAAACTGTGCATTAGGAGAACATGCATTGCCATATTAGGTACACCAAAGCATTTGAAATTTTAAGGGCAAAATGTTGCAAGAACCTAAGAATATAAATTTGGGGACACAACATTGAAAATTATTAAAAAACAATAACATTCGACATGCTCTGATTCTACGACAATAAGCGTTAAATGGATTAAAAAGTACTATTCGATTACTGAACATGTTTTTGAGAATATCGATACGACTGACGGTAAAGTGCCAGTCAGTACAATGCTAGTAATCGTCTAGTATCGGACCACATCCACAGGCCTCAGAGACGCTGTAGTTGCTAGATTCAATGAGTATAATGGTCAATTTAATGTGAGTGAAGTATACGCCAGTGTATGTATGTTCTAGTTTTTGTATGATCAGTCCATGACATGCTACGAATGTGTATAATTCATTATATTCATGATACTTGACTGTCCGCAAAACAATAAAATAGTTCGAAAAGACTTCGGGCCATCGTTGATTATGATGCCCAGTACACTGAGCGTAATAGTGAAACAAAATATAAAAATAGATAAGTAGAGAAAATAAAACGAAGAAAAAGAAACAGTGAAAATAATAAAATCTATAGGTATGAAGTGATAGATAAACAAAAGAACGTCTAGTATCGTTGCAAAGTTTCTGAAAGTATCTTTGTGGGTCGATTTAAAAACGGTATTTTTACCTGAGAGTTCGCCTGTTCTGGATTACTGGCGCATGTGTTGTGGTCTAACTGAGAAGGGGGAAGAGGGCAGGCATCTAGCAAACAGACAATACACACAACATATATAGTGACCACAGACAACCACTTGAATCTTGGATCACACCTCACGCGCATCGTGGATCTGTGCAAGACTATGTTGCGTGTATTTGTTTCTAGCCCACCCACTGTGATCATCACGAGTGGTTTTCGTAAATCAAGGTGTATTACGTGAAATAATAAAATAAATACAGGATAGAGAGTAAGGATAGATGAAAATATTAAAATAAGATGTCAACTCGCGCAGATATTAGCCTAAAATCATCAGTATTAGTATCACCTGACATATTAAGTATTGTGTGTTTGATTAGTTTATTTTACTTGCTTCCAATATCATCGATGTTTGTGACTGTGTAATCCAAGATAGTGTTATTAGCAGAGTGTACACCAAGAGACTTTGTGCTCCGTAGATTGCAACCGGACTCGCTTACATTCCGTTTTACACTATTCAGTGTCTGAATTCATTTGAATTTACCCATTCTCATACAGAACAATCAAACTCAACCTTAAAATAAATAAGGAAGTGATTTTAGTTTGATATAATTCGTAAATTATTAATGAAAAGATTTTGAATAAGTTTGTGATTGCTCTGTAAGATAATAAGGTTGGAAACGGCAAAACGGAATACGACATGCTCGCCAGCGGAGTCCCGTCGCAATCAGTGTACAGGAAAGATGATAGAGGATACGAGAGCGAAATAGCTAGCGTCTTTAGTAGTCACATAGCAAGTCCAAGGTGCAAACATGAAACACTCAAAGCTCTCAGTGGCCGGTCTGACTCGCGTCATCACCGAACTTACCTAAAATATCGATCTGGTTTGCTCGCAGGTCTTGGGATATTCTAGTAGTAGATTCTTGTAAAAAATGCTTTTATAAAGAAGCTCGGTAACTCGACATATAAATTGTTACGTTCTAGTTCTCTGTCATCGGTTGAATAAAGATTATCGCTCTTATGTAGAGTGACCAGGTACATCATTCTCACTTATGGGAATATTATCATACATCTTAATCTGCTTATATTTGTAGACCTACCTGTCAGCTTGTGAATCGTATCTTGGTCTTGGTATGGCTTAGACACTTTCTTGGGTGCATTTTTGATCGGTGAATAGAAAATCATTTGTATTCCGAACGATAAATTTTGACGTGACACATGACGATTTCATAAAAAATATAAAATCGGTGTTACTATTCATTCTTGAAATCTAACAAGAATATTCCAAAACTTACGAACAAGCCTATATAAATATGTATAGTAAAAAAAATATCAGGAACTAAGGATCATGAAGGAGTCAAGGATGGGAGAAGTGTGAATGTTGGGAGACCCACCTGTTTTCCGCTGGTGATTGCGTGGGGCCGCTACGTTGTCCCGAGGGGGCGGGGGAGGCCCTCGGGCCCCTGGGCCAGGAGCTGTGGGGCCCGCGGGGCCTGGTTGCACCATGCCCCTGCCTCGCCCGACGCCGCCGCCCGCGACCGATGTTGAACCGCGTACGCCACCTGATCACAATTTATTTATTTATTTATTTATTTCGGAACACCATCAGCTACTATAATATCTATAGACTTAAAAATGACAACAGAGAGCTAATAATAGGTATTCACTGATAGAATCTAAATAAGCTAAATTATGTGTGAACACTAACAACATTGTGACAAGAAAGAAAGCGAACTTTATGGAAAACCATAAAGTGATCGTACTTAAACTAGTGATAAAAATAAAAGAAAACATAAAGCAGAATATAACACAATTATCAAGAACCGACCTAGACCTAAGTTAAGTGCCAAAAAAGTCAAGAGACATGTGACGCCTTGCCTTGCCAATACATTTAGCTTAGATGTGATTAACTGGAATAATTTTACCATCGAGGCTCACGTTAGACCTACGGAGCTCGATTATTACCAACATGCTATACTTACAGCTGTCTAGGGAAGAGGCTTGTCATGAATTTGAGAATTAACACTATGATTCTAGTTCGTATTGGAAGAAAACCGACGTTTGATCCGTTAACGAGAATCGAGGAAGACTTTTCTTTATATTTTTACCTTGACTACTCTGTCCGGCGGTCGTGTACTGATCGTTGGCGTCCGTGAGGAAGTTGCTAGGCACCAACCCTCGGACCCCCTCGATCTCCGCCATGTAGAACCCGTCATCATCCATGTCTCCATACACGTGGATGATCTGGCCCGTTTGAAAGCTCAGCTCAGCCTGCAAGGGGTAACCCTGCGATTAATAGGAATGAAAGCAGTTTCGGGTGCACCCACATCGCTGGAAGAGGAAATGAAAGAAGAAAGGTTGAGGTTAGTGCAGGTCCCGCAGAAACAAACGAAGGTGGCTAGCACTGTGATAGAGATACACACATTAGCAAACTGTAAGCAGAGATTATTAGAAGTAAACTTAGCTGTGGACTTAATAGAAGTGGAGTTCATAGAAGTGGAGTTCATAGAAGTGGATTTAATAGAAGTAGACTTAATAGAATGTATCAAGGTGGGTTTCAATAATTTTTCGGTAGCTGACAAGATAATAATTAGTAATTGGATCGATAATTATCAATAAGAACGCCAATTGTCAATGTTATTATAATTTTTTAATATTTTATTTCGCTTTTAGTTTCACGTGTGCATTAAAAGTATTTATATTGATCTAATTGGAAAACAAAGATACACAGATTTGCTAGACACCTCGTTTGACGCTGCCAGGGACACAGGAGAAGTGTAGAGTAGAATTGAGGATATGCAAACAACAAAGAAACTACACAGGTAAGAGTGGTAAAGCGTATAAAGTGGAATGTGCCATGGTGTAAACTGTTGTAAGGGATGCTTTAGGTGTCTCGTATTCTGTTCTTAGAGTCTACTTCTAAAGTTCCATCCTAAGAGATCGCTCTCAGCGGATAAGGCCGTCCCTTATACTTCCTTTATTCTTTTGTTTATTTGTATTGTGTGGTATAAAATAATGTTCTGTATCTGGTGTACAATAAAGTATTTTTGTATTGTATTGTATTGTAATAAAGAGTTTTCTATCTATATCTATAGTAATTTAATTTTGCATTGCTTGTTACGTCACAAGTAACGGCATGATGTTTTTGTTGCAATAGAGTAAAAAAACTATAATATTATATATACTATAATATACATAATATTTGTTTCACTTGTTACTTCTATCTTGTATCTTCTGAGTTGAATTTTGTGTATCATTTTCCTAAGCAATTGGTGTCCAAAGGCCATTACCAATTCTCAATCTCCCATGGTTTTGGTTCGCTCGAAATTCAGCTAAGTTGAGTTTAAAGTAAGTAACTACCTAACTTACTTTATATCAAGATCTATTATTATTATACTCTGTATAAATTGGAGTATTACAGTTTATTTTTATTATAAGTATCTTTATTTATTCATGTTTTTTTAGTTTTGTCACAATGTGACTATGTCACTCCTGTAAGAGATCAATTCTTTATACATAAAAACATAGCAAAATACATAAACTCAACAAATAAGAAATATTTGTAAGTTTTTATGTTGGTGTCCGTATTTAGAAAATAAATACTTTTGTTTGTTAAGTATTGATACACAAAACCAGAGATTGATTATTGGTAACAGCCACCACTCGTTCAGAAGCACTCACATCAGCGTCGACATTTGGGCTGAGTTCTTGCGGGTCGTAGTCATAAAGCGCCACCATCCTCCTAACGGGCTGGTTGGCGTACGCGTCCGTCCACCTGTCCCTAGGCTTGGCTGTCGTCTGCCCCGTCGCCTCCTGCTCCGACACCTCCACCACCATGTTGTGAGGGACGTAGCCGCGGCGTCCTCTTGATTCTCCCCAGTAGAAGCCATCAGCGTCCTTGTCGCCCCATACCTGAAATTCCCAAATGGGGATGAATTATCTATAGCCAAATTCGAAGTTGAATGATTGTAAATAAACCGCCCATACCTATAGCTTTAGTTTAAGGCTCTATAAGGTGCTAGAGTAAACGTTTGCTTGGTTTCATAGTGCGCTTGTAAGCAGTACATTATTTAATTTATTTATGTACCAGCATAAAAAAACTTTTAGTTTGAGTATATAACCGTATTGCGGCCTTATAAAGATAGCGAAACATCGGCTAACTGCTAGTTGAAACAAATTTAAAAACATTTTATTAGTTATTGTTTGTCATTCATAACTTATTCTTATTTATTTTTATTATTATTTATTAGCCCTGGTCAACCCACTGTTAAGCAAAGGCCTCCCCAAACTCCAATCAGGCATAAAAATGACCATAATTTCTGAGAAATTGCTAACCTTGATAGTGTCTCCCTCACTGAAAGGCAGCTCCTCATCACAGCTCTCCGGGTTGGGGCTCATCGTAGTCGGGTCGTAGTCGAATAACGCCAGGAAGTATCGACTTCGCTTCGATTGCGTGTTCCCCTGCGGATGCCGGGCCCCCGGCTGCGCCCCTCGGGGGCCCTGCGGTCCCCCCGGCCGCGGGGCAAACGGCATATTCGCTGGTTGGCCTTGCTGCTGAAAATGGGAAATTATTTTATGAAATTAGGTAACGGGCCTCTGGGGCAAACGTGTTCTTGAGTGGAGACCACGACTCGGTAAATGTTGTGTAGGACGCCCCCCGACCAGGTGGGATGACGACCTGCCTGAAAGATTGGATGCTGGATGCGTCAAGCTGAAGACAGGGCACTATGGCGCTCATTGGAGGAGCCCTATGTCCAGCAGTGGACTATTATAGACTGATGATGAGGTAACAGAGTCTGAGGCATGTAAACCGTTCTTTATTCAGTTGAGAACTAACAATGCCATCCATATACATGTTTAGAATAAAATAGTTGTCACTATGTTGATATGGATGGTCTCATGTTTATTGTATAATATATATAAGAGCTTACTGCATGAGGAGCTGGCGGCCTGCCCCTTTCGTGGTGGTTCCGAGGCGCGGGCGTCTGGTACGGCTGCGGTTGTCCGGGATATTGAGTCTGTTGCTGCGTCGCTGGATACTGGTTCTGTTGCTGTTGCTGGCCGGGATACTGCGTCTGCTGATTACTTGGGAAGCTGCCGGCTGGAGGATACTGTGGCTGCGTGCCATGGTACCCCGGGGTATTCGGGTACGCCGGAGGCCCACCCGGCTGCGTAGCTTGCGCCGGTTGGGACGGTTGCTGCTGACGTCCGTACGAACCAACACATTAATAAGGTTAGATTTTCCATAACGAAGCGAACAGCAATATAATCAAGCTCATAGCCATAAATCCTTTGGCGTTGCGTCTCAAAGCGATCAAAAATTACCTTCTTCGGCGACGTATTTATACAAAGACATTCCGTTGTAGCACTATCAACCCCCATGCACAACGAAAGCTAGCGTGCAGCGAAACACTTTAAATCACATCATTCAATAGCAGATTATAAATAACGTCGCTTTAAAAATGCTTCTCACAGAATTTAAATGATTTTATTGTCATTGATCACCGCTTTGAACCTTCGAAATTAGACCCCTTAACTCATTTACCCTTTACAGTTAAACATCGAGGTGTGGCGGGTGTGTGAGAGGAGTTTGTAGGAGTGTATGGGACGCGTCGAAGCCAAGACAGCATGCAGGAACAACCATACAACACGCTGCATGCTCGGGTGATGTTCTGTATCGAGTGCTCTGTAGGGGCCTATCAGACCGGGCCGTGTGGGACGTGACCGAGTGTCGAGTGTGGCGGACATCGAGGACGATAAAAGTAAAACTGACAACACATAAACACCGAGAAGTGGAAACTCGTGATTGGGAGGCCGTATAGAAGAAGAGGCAAAGTGAATAGTGCTAGCACATCGATGACAGGCTAGGAGAGATCGCAGACCTGCGTCCGCCGGCGCGCTGGATCCTCGTCCTCGCTACCCAGCTCCGCCGCGCCCTCTTTAGTGATTTCGATCGCCGGTATTCCCGATTGCTGATACCACACGGTCATTCAATATCACACAGTAACAATGTGACAAAACATGATAATGATTGTGCTGAAGATGTCAATGATACCAATGTGCTGAACTGAAATCAGTTGAATGTTGCATCACGGGTTTACGTGCTTAGCTTTGACACAAAAGATTTATAGATTGTTGATAAATCAAATACGAAAGCGGAGAATAAAGCTTGAGAAGACACATTTGAAGTGAGTAAAGAACACATTGATATTAAACGTGGAAGAAGATATGCAAGTAAAGGAAGGCAAGTTAGAGCAAGGGAAGCCGCATTTACAGTAAGTGAAGGTGAACAGTTGACTGCCGTGGAAGCGTTTGTATTAGATCGTGACCATTAGGTAGTTCTTCCGCTCGATATTGAAGAATTCATGATATTTGGTTGGGTAATGTGTTATGAAAAATGTATAAATGTAATATGCGTCATGTTTTGAAACAAAACCTTGAATAAAACTTTAACAGTGGGTCTTGCCACATATTGTTGCCATAATCTTAAAAATCCAAATAGCAATAAAATGTAACTAATAAAATCTGGGTTACACGCTATTATGTTAAATAATTGTTTATCATATAGGTAAACAATTGCAACAGCTATTTGTATAAATACTCATTTGCTACTGTTTCTTTTTGTCTACTTGTATATAAAAGCATACTCAAAGAAAACGTCATCTTTTTTGCTGTATGGCTACATTATTAAGTAATGACGCTATTATTACGGGCACACTGTGTTATAAATATAAAACAAAAATAAAATCAAAACTAGAAAATAATTAAATTCACTCTCAAAAAATCGTAAAAAATGCTAAAAGAAAAGAAAACGTGTGTAAACTTCAGAATAAAACAAAAGAAGATAATAAGAAAAGACGTGTTAAAATTCCTTACCGAAGGGGTTATTTTGTCGAAAATACTCTTTAGGAGGCCTGTGCCGAATCCGCTCGTTGGCTATGGGAAAGGTGTATAACAGTTATGTGAGAGAGCGAGGTAAGGTTAGACTATGTGGCATGAATACACTCATGAGCTTAATGACGCGCTTGTCTGTGTCACAAAGTACAACCTCTTTATCTGAATCAGTATTATCTGTAGGGTGTTGTGCGTTGTTTCGGGTTTCGGCCAATAGCACTAGTGACTACTGATCTAGTCGCAAGCAGAATGCATTTAATTTTGAACGATCGAGCCGAGTGCATAGCTAGAGTTGATGGCGCGAGTGGTCGTTTTGTGACAACTTTCGGCAGAGAACTAGTGGACGGTTAGAAGATTCCAGCGACAGAACCACAGGAGATAGTATAAAGAGTGCAGTTTGCAACACCGATATTACCGGACGAACCATCTGTTCAAAGTAAAGGTCACATTACAAGTAAGATATTAATAGAGGCAGAAATTACAGATAGGTCGTCAAGTAAGAAAAGAGCATATGACATTGAACGTAGTAATGATAGCTAAGAAGACACAGACGAAGTGAAAATCTTTAGAGATAAAAATCAAATATAAGCTGATATTAAATACTTCAACATCATAAAGAAATTTACTGGCAAAATCAAATATGTAACACACAAAATATACAACACTGATCGCAAAATAAATTTAATAGACAGACTGAGTGCCGTGCCAACATTTATGTAAAAATTAACATATTAAGATGAACTTATAAACAACATTTACTCATATAAATTAGGTAGTACTTAGATTAATTCATGTTTATCTTCATTTTGAATATCAAAATATTTTAGATAATACACGATAAAATCAACCAACAGGAAAATAAGTGTAATATAAAAAGTTTGGTCACCTGTGCAGCGTGTGGATCGTGTCGATTGTTTGACGGGAATATCTCTTTATCGGATAGATTTTCATCATGCTCTATGACTTGCTGTTGCTGCTGGTAACCTTGGGTTCTCTGAGCGCCCCTGTAAGAAGGACCCGGTTGGTTCGGGCCAGTCATTGGACCCGGCATTTGACCCGGAATTTGACCTCCCCGCGGCATTCTAGAAATAACCCCGCGAAGTACAGTCGGCGGGATTGCCGTCGGCGCACTGTCACTAGATTGACTGTCTCGAGACTTGGTGCGAACCTGGAAAAAGACAGTGCTAGTTACAGAACTGAATATTTGTTAATAAAATTTCACACTACAGAAGTAGACTTTGCAAATAGCGTTCTCACAAAAGCTCTACAGACAGGCATACTTACGGTGACACATTTGGGATTGAGGCCGATCAGTTTGCCAATGTCGATGAGAGCGTGGTCGCCGGTAGGCGAGTCGACGTCGGTGACCTTCTTGCCGTCGGCGTACACCGCGTACCCAGTGACGGGCCCCGAGGCCGGCGGGCGCAGCACCGGCTGCCACGTCACCAGTAGAGTGCCGTCTTGCGGACCCGCTTCCACCTGCGACACCGCACCAATCACCACCAACAATCCAGCCAATCGTATCACTAGCCAATTGGGTATTGAATCGTTTCAACGTTTTGTAACCAACACTGGCGATGCTAAGCGACATCGAGGGACTCACACCACACTGACGGGGATGCTAAGCTAACGGGTGAGCGTTGGGAACGGACAACACAATTTTTTCTGGAGCTGGATTTATGGTTGCGATTGACGCGATTCCTCGAGACTCTGACGTGCTGTGTGCGTTGAGGTTGTGATTATTTGAAAGGAGGGGTGTGTCAGTATTAGTGAGTCACACGCTTTGTGGAACGTTGGAAAGCTTCGTTGTGCGTGTGCCGAAAAGTTTTTGATCAAATTAAATTTTAACTTTATTTCGGATTTTATTTTCCACTATCCACAGGGACGTGATTTGTATTATTGACTCCAGAGTATCAGCGAGCGTGGAGTGTGAGTGTAGATGTAGATACAGTACATACAACTTACAAGGATCGAACCAAAAAGCATGCTCCGTTCATGTCATGCTGACTAGGTAACCTTTGCGTAGACATACCATAATTTCATTCGGAGGATCCGGCAAGCCTTTTGGCAGAGTCCTGAAATCTGTGTACGCTCCGGGGGCTTCTTCAATTGGTATTCCTGGGGGCCCCGCCCTCATGTGCTTAGCCCTAACAGTGACACGGTATTGCGTGCTTGGAGATAGGCCGGTTATAATATGGCGGTACACGCCCGGCTTCACTGTCCGAACCTGAAAACAAAAATTGGCAAATGTTCACAACCAATTCCGTAACGAAATATTTTTCAATTAGCGGTTTCATGGCTTACTTCGACGTTATTGACGCAGACTACGTGCTGGTGGTTGGAGTTGGCAGGCAGCCAAGAGATCACGGCTTGTGAGCAAGTGACTCCGCTGGCTCTAACGCACGTTGGGCCCATGTTGTTCGTGTCCCGCCCTATCACCATTGTACAAGCTGCGTCTCGAGACGTTCGACGCGATGCTGTCACTGAGCGTACGCTGATTCGATGCGGCTTCAAAAGAATTCAAACGATTAATTTATAAGATCAAAATCGACCAAAACAGTAACTATGAGTCAAAAACAACAGTGTTATTTCAACAGAACTAATGAAGGTGCAATAACGGCGAGCACTCACCCGATTAGAATCCACGCCTTCGACCAATGCGCGCGTCCTCTCGCTCGCTTTGACGGTGGTTTTGAGTACTCCATCGACGTAGACGTGGTAGCTCTCGATGTTTGCGTGCTGGTAGGCCTCCGGCGCCGTCCACCCAATCAGAACGGACTTGTTCAGCTGCCTCTCCAGAGTCAACTGCCTCGGTGCTGGCACTAGCGACGAGAAAAACAGCCCTGCTGTTCAGGTCCGAGGGTTGAAGTGCGGCCAGCGACGTGCGAGTTATGCGAAGAAGCGTGCAACGAGTTTCAGGAGAAAGGATGGGTCGGGTGGGAAGGAGGAACAAATCTATAACCTCTATAATCTACTTGCAATTTTAATTATTATGTGTTGAGTGTGCTACACTTGACTGTTGATATCATGGCATTCCTTTGAATTTTTACAGATGTTTTAGGACTAGCATGCAAAGGACAAGAATGGTTGTTCATAAAAATGTTCTCTAGCTAGCATTTTTAAAATATTCCAAGTCTGAAAGCTTCAATCAAATTTAGTAATCATAACCATCTATCTATTCGCAATTTATAATCTAGTTGATTTCTAGTGTTGAACGTAATGATGTTATGTGTTGGTATAAATTTCGCCTTACCATTGTCGTCATCTTCGGGCCCTTCGACCATATCGGCCATTTCACTGAGTCGTGCTACGTCACGACTGATAGTAAGGTCACTGACCGTAGCAGACTCATCCTGGTCTCGAATACTCGTGACGACGGCCTGTGAAATCGACTCCAAATAAATTTAAGGTATATTTGCACCTAAACTTGCTCAAAATCTAGATATAAATATAGGAAGTAACAAGTATACCTGGTGAAATTCGAGAAGATCATCGCCCACGAGTCTGGAGCAGTAATTGGTGGGAACTAAGCCTCGACGTCCATCTAATGTTTCAGCATCTAGCACAGGACCTATGGGCATGTTAGGGTCCATCCACACCAAAAGATAGTCTCCAGAGTTTACCGCCAAATCGCCTTCACCACCTTCCATGCTGAAATTACAATTACGCAGTAATGAATCAGGACATGCAATCCAATTACTGTGTTTAGAATTCTCTATAACTTTAACTTACTCTGGTTCGTAAGAGTAACGTGTGATAAAAACCATGCATCGCCCTTTCCCAGGTATGTCCAACATGTCGACGGTTTCATTCCCTGCACCGCCATTCATGAAGTGAGTGTTCCGAACTGAAACGGTGAAAAGCATTCAGCACCTTATCTTAGTGTTATAGAGTAGATTCTGATAATACCAACCATCTAACTCGAGTCCCGTGTTTGTCATGACTCTTGAAAGTCCTCTGTTTCGATCGTGACTGAATCCATCCAGTCCACCAACTCTGTCAGTTCCAAATTGGCTATCTAATCCTAAGTTCCATGAAGGTTGATGCGGCGTCACCGGTGTTACCACTCTATTCACACCTGAAGTGGTCCCGTATCTTCCTAAGAGATCAATTTCATCTAATGCTTTTAGTTTTATGTTCAATGGATTGTTCGTCAGTCCTGTGGAGGAAAGCAGGGGATTTGTGTACGTCCCAGTGCCTGAGCTGTAGGCGTTTAGGCTTGCATTGATTGCTCCTAATTGATTCGCAGCTGCCAGGTTAGACAGCGCATTTCCCAATGATCCAGCAACGCTGGAAGGTATTCCTCCAAGCGTTCCTGTCAAGCCTCCAGGCAAACTAGTCGTAGTGTTGTTCAGAACGCTTGACATTGTTGATGCTCCAATGTTTCCTGTGAGTCCAGTGCCAGTCATAGCACTGCCCAAGTTCAGAGCAGATACATTGCTTGTAAGGTTATGCAGATTGTTTTGCAAGCCGGATAGTGTGTTCGACAGACCGACGCTGTTGACCATAGGTGCGGATACGGGGTTAGTGAAGGTAACTTGATGTGTGTTCGAGAGGCCGTAAGAATTAGTGGAGTAAGATGAAACTGGGTTAGCGTAAGAAGTGGGATTGTGCGCGCTCATCGAGTAAGAGACTGAGTTTGAACTGGGAGCAGTGAACTGCCCTGTCGCGTGGAGAGATGACAGAGTCGGCATGGTGCTGCTCTGGCAGATGGCAGTGTGGCCAGTGTGGTGGCTACTGTGGCCACCGTGGCCGCTGTGGCCGCCACTATGACCGCCGCTGTGGCCGATGCTGGTGTACGAATGCGGCAATGGAGACGGCGTTGGGGAGTGAAACTCTCCTAGGCCTTGGTTGGACCCGCTTGACTGAATACCTGTAGAGAGAAAATGATCTGCTAACTAATGCTTTGACTTTCTACGATGAGATTAGTTTAAAAAGTTATATCGTTTCATGAAAAGTTAAAACGATTTCGAAACAGGAACATGAACGTATTTCAAAACCGTAAAAAGTTTTCAGGAACCCATAAGCTTTTTAAACTAATCACGAGGCAGAAAGTGGCTACTCAAACTACTTTATGAATTTATAAATTTACTCTAAAGTATAATAAATCGTTTTATTTTCTATATAAATTCAGCATGTCAATGAAATAATCAAGATTTACCACTAATGCAAATGTAGAGACAAAATGACTTCTACAAAGCATCCATAGCTACGATAATGCATCAAAAATCTCTTACCATGTGTAGTAGACCGCGTATGCTCCAGCTCAGCCAGGATCCTATTATCCTGTTCGATCTTGGCCATGATCCTCTCGATCTCCGAGGCCGGCTGTCCGTGCTGGCTGGGGTTGGACCACGTGGTGCCACCAGAGGCGCCACGGGCTCGCAGCGTTGAGGATAGCTCTAGCTGTAGCTCTTCGCAGCGGACTGTCTCTAGTGATGCCTAGAATCAACAAAGAATTATAGTAACTAAATGTATAATAATAAATGATTGATATCTTTCATTCAAGATAATTATGTATATGGATGCGGCAAACACAGGACCTTTGTATCATAATTAACACCAACAACAGGAGCCTATGATATCAGTGTAATATATTATCTTCATCACCCATCAGTGGCTAAAATCTGACTGCAAATGATAATGACACTCGTTCCCAACATTGAACGGATGCAAAGCAAATGGTATAAAATAAAAACTTATGCGATCAGAACATATAATTGCACTAATACAACTTCTACAACAAAAAATTAAAAGTAGGTAATTAAACGCGATAAATACCCGTTGTATTAGTGCTTATTATTATAAAATATTGTTATCAAAGAGATTGGTACATCATCTTTAACCGTTTTCCTGTAACGATGAGGTAACAGGAAATAAACACATTCAGTTCATCCTACGTGAAACGAAATGCCAAGGGTCGTCTTCCTTAGTAATCGTATGAAAGTTTCTCACATACCGATTCGAGATTTCAAAGCACAGCATTGTGCTTTGGAACCGCTTTGGCAGAATAGCTATTAAAAACATTGGGAAATTGACGAAAAAATAGATTTACCCATACAACATTTTCATGGGTTTCATAACTGTCAAACATTGACTGTTAGGCGGTACGAAGTTCAGCTAGTTATGTATTAAAAAAAGGTAAGAATGAAAACCGAATGTAAGATATTGTAGAACCACCCCGTAGAAGACCAAATTAAAGAGGTCTTTAAACCTAACAGACATTGGGGAGTAATTTGGCAACCATACGAGTCTGGAGTAATCAACTCTTTCGTGTGAATAATCATATTGCAGACTGAGATAAAACCTTTTGACTTGGCGTCGTTCCACAAGTGTATTAGGTTTCCTCTCCGGTTGTTTAGTAAAGAGGGTGACTCTTTTGCTTATCAAAATCTGCGAATTGTTTTAAAACTTCTACCTCTGTATTTAGACTAAAAACTGGTCAATTATGCAAGTTTCTGTGACGAATAGGAATTTCCTAAAAGAAAATATGTCTCTGAAACTGTGCAAACAAGTAGGGATAGCAAGTTCTTATTTACACTCGCAACTAATATAAATGACGTAACTGATAGAATCGAACAGCAGACTGGTTTAGGTATTCATTTAAAAATTAGGATCAATATCATCCGTATCCAAATGTTACCCACTGCTGAGTGCCCATAGGTAATATACCTTAACTCACTCTTAACTTATTTTCAAACATTTTCAATAACAAAATATCTGTCTTCAATTTCAATAATAAAGTTTTTGTCCCACTTTTTCTTCGTTAACTAGAATATTATGATAACCAATATAGTCTTACCTTCTTCTCCAGCTCTCTAACCCGGCTCTGCAGCTGTTCGACCGCCATGTTGTCGTGCGACCCGCGCTGTGCGTTCCTCAACTGCGACAGTGCGTCGGCGTGCGCGCGCTCCGCGTCGGCGCGTGCGCGCTCTGCCTCACGAAGCCGCCGTGACAGCGAGTCCGTGTCGCCGCCGCCCGACATGCCGCCGCCGTAGCTCATCTTCTGCGAATGATATTGACAAAAAATAGTTTTTCGTGTTTATTCTTGTCTTAGATAGGAGTAATTCAATTATGATACTTCATTGGATAGGGCTTTATTAAGACTCTGCCTGAGGGCGCAGTTTAACAGAATCTGTTTATTCCGACGTATATAAAAATAGCTTTTGACTCTCTATACTATAGATTATAATCCCGAGAGTATAAAAAACCTATCATTCAGTTGATGAGCATACATAAATATTAAATATCAAGAGCGCGACGGGCCGAAGTTTCCGTATTATAAGACTACTTGGCTACGGCATGCTATGGCGAAGCATGTGCTACGAAATTCCGTCTTTGAACCTCTACAACCCTCTACGCCTGTTACGGGTGATGCCTACGGCCTTCTACGACGTAGAATGTGCTACGAAGTTTTTTTTTCAACCTCTACAACCCGCTACGCCTGCTACGGGTGCTGCCTACGGCGTACCATGTGCTACGACTGCTACGGCGAGTAAAAAAATACATTGTTTCTTTTTATTTCTGATCCTAAGTTCTTTTATTTATTTAAATAGCTCAACTAACATTTTCAATCATATGCAATAAAATTATAATAATGAACAGTCAGACAAAGATAACATTTTGGGCTAACTACACCATAAGTTAGTTTCAACAAATCAAAATGATTAAAAAATCGTGACAATCATCCATCCATTTATTTATTTATTTATAAACAACTACATAGGTACTAGAGATAACTCAAAAACAAATTAACCAATACTAAAAATATTTTTAGATTAGGAGAACAATCGATCGTGAAAAAAACACGATCAATATAAAAATGAGTAGAGTAGGTCGCTACGAGGTACTACTTAGTGGAAACTATATGACCCAGATTTACACGAGGCGTAAAAAATGCTACGCCAGCGCCGAATGGCCGCACCCACAACAACGGTTGAATGAAATGTACTACCTCTTTTGGTTTGGAATCTAAATGGGTAAAGTTTAAGTAGGTGGTTAAAGTTTGCAGTTGGGTTGCTTCACCTTTTTTTCGCATCTCGAATAATTACAATGTGCGGAGTGTTTTTACTCTCTTAGATTGATCCGTATTTTTAGACATGATAATAGTAGATATAGGCCAATTTTATACCAGACTGTTTATAATTTAGTTTTATTGTGTTTTATGTCAGTTTTTCAGTTTAATGTGTTATAATCTATGTTTTTGAATGAAATAAAATAATTAATTATGAAATAAAATGTTATCCTATTCTAATTTCTATAATGATTCAAGGCCGATTTTATTATCATAGGTAACTTTCATTATGAGAAAGTAATTTGGCGTTTTAACAGCACTTTACTATTTCTACTCCTCAAATTACAGTTGTGCAATAATGACATTTATACAGGATGTTTGTTATTGTCACCGAAAATCACCCAAAATCACGCCCTTAAATCAAAATATATTTTTGGATTATGTTTAAAGTGCCACAAAATTAATTAAGCTGTATTCTTCATTTATACTTATTTTAAATAAAGTATTACTTAAATTGAAACAATGTGTCGATTCTTAGTCATAAACCTGTGCACTGTGACTTTTGGTCATCTGGAACAAAAACATTTGGCTCGTTCAAAGGACAATACCGTTGGACATCGTATTCAGTAAGAAGTGCTCTTACACCAAAAATATAGTAAAATAATCCTTATAACTTAAAAATTCCTACTGTATTTCGTTATTTTTTATCTCGTGTTTTTACTTGAAAGGTTTTGGATCTCGATCTTGCGTGTCATTGATTGATGAAACGGAAGTCGATGTACTCTAATGTGTTTTCACAATATCTTATGATCGATATTTTACTCATACAGTGATATATAACGACTAGGAATAGAAACTAGAATAGCTAAACTTGCGGAGAAATGTATTAACCAACTTCCAAAATTCATGTTCTTTGATCTGCTGCTGTATATTTTGTATGTATTTTGAATAACATTAAATGTTTGATTTACAATTATTATCAGAGTACATATTATTATTGTTTGTTCTAGTTAAACATTTTTCATTGACTACTCACAATGTATAAGTAGGTGGGTTTAGTTTTTTTTCTGTTTGTGCTTTTTGTCCTAAGCACAACTAATAAAAAAATGAATTATTCAATAACGACTAGCAGAAATTTAATTTAAACCCAAAATAATATTAAAGCTGTCGCCAATACGCGGCGTGCCCAGAATGCTGTCTGCATTGCTACGTTGGACAGCAATCCTTATTCGATGACCAAAGTTAAAGTATAAACAAGAATACAGATAAAATAAAGTTTCAAGTTATGGTTTTGAGAGATTTTATGGTTGTTATTAGGGTTATCAATGGCAAATACAAGCAAGAAATATCCCTAAAACATTTATTCGATATGCGACGCAGAAGGTTTCGGGTTCGATTACCGTCTTGGGACAAATGTTTGTACGATCTTCAAATTTTTATTTCGGGTGTCCTGGATAGTTCTATGTATGATAAAAAAATATATCTATCTATTTTATTATTGTAGTATCTGTATCGGTCATCAAATACCCACAACAAAAGCTCTGCTTAACTTGAGGCTAGATAATGCTGTATGTCCAGCGTTATTTCTATTAAGCCTACAACCTACTAGCCTACTACTAGACAAAGGCCTCATCATAGACTTCTAATCATCACGATATTGTGTCTTCCTTTCAGGGTCATACTAAAACATTTGTTTCTTTTATTCGAATACCTACTTCATCCAGCATAGATATCTACCCACACATCATATTAACTAGGCAATCGGCCTTGGCTAAGAAATATTGGCAGGCATAAGATTTGGGCGCGCCATGCCGTCTGCGTCTAGGCTCCATAGAAAGAGCGCTGACCTGTTTCACCCACCCAGCCACCCCACGCCCACCGGTGGGGTGGGGTGACCCCCTCTCTGCAGACTCCATGGTGTAGAAGTGTCGAGCGCTGCGAAATTTTACGGAATCCTACGAATGGATGGAACTGCGGGACGATCTAAATAGTTGGATCTAGGCTGTTGAATTTCCTATTTTTTTATGTGGTAATGTTTTAAAAGACTGGTCATGGTGCACTTGCCGGTTTCTATTACAATATTCGATCTATAGTTTTGTGATTCGGTAGTTTATGGGCTACTATAGAAATTGTTAAAAGCTGAAAACAGGGCGCTATCGTAACGCTCATTAAATAAATAATGCTGGACAATATACACAGCATTGTCTAGCCCCAAGCTAAGCCGAGCTTGTGTATGGGTACTAGACGACATACATAATACAATACACAATCATAGATAGATATTTTTTATTATAGATGATTGGATGGATTGGTCATTGTAAGCAGTTGCCACGCAAGTGTTAGTATTACTAGGTAAACATAGTTATTCTGTGACGGAAGTAAGGTATTCTGAATATCCTATTGTATAAGCCTATTGTATTTTTGTATATTGCCTCTTTGGTCCAAATGACCGGACTCAAAAAGGAACATCCAAAAGAACCGCATATACCCTAAAACCATTAAAAATGTGCCAAGAGCTTGCACTTTTTAAATAAGTTTTAGGGTAAAAAAGTCTACATAACTACTTATCGTGTTAAGATCTTAATTTGGCAGGAAATAGAACAGAATGTGATTATCGAATCATTAAAAATACAAAACCACATTCGAGCATAATACACATAACCCCAAGAAATCTAATTACCCCCCACCTCCTAACCATTAGGTTCTCAGCTACTTCCGGCAAGCGAGTGCCTGAAACGGCGTCGTTTAGCTAATTATTCATGAAAGTGACTACAGCCCGTGGGTTTACCTGCTAAATTTTAAATTCATATATTTAAATTCTCGTTATAAAATTATTTTTTTACTATAGAAAATACATTAAAATATTATGAGACTATACTATAGTGAAATATATATCAAAACGGTAGATCACCGACCGCGGAGCTAGGCTCAAGCGGCCGGTGACTAGGGCTGCAGAGAAAGGAACTTCCTGACGATGCGTGCCGAGTCTAAGAGTACCGCCTTTTGGATCTGGCTCTTGATCCAACTTCCTAGCGAGAGTCTCGATAATTTTATATCACGTGCTTTTATTTTTCACTACACTAGCCTTATAGTGGTCAGATTGAAATATAAATAAATAAATAATGCTGGACTGTGTGAATTGACACTGTATTACCTAGCCCCAAGCTAAGCAGAGCTTGTGATAAGGGTACTAGATAAATTATATATGTCGCATAATAAAATAAGTAACATAGTAGAGTAGGGTAGATACAATGATGGGTTAATGTATGTATGTATATACGGATGTTTTTTATTATTTTCAACCCTTAATTCGCCTGGCAGCGCAAAAGGTTGTCACATTTCTATGACATTCTCATATCCAATTAGAACAGAGTTTTTCTGTGTGTATATGTGTGTGTGTGATCTCTAACACACAATCTTTGGACACGGATTGAATAAAACAGAACTTAGACTACATAACCGACTGCAATTTGTAATCTGCACTCAAGTTTGAACAGGGCACGTGCTTGCAATATACAAGGATGGCGTATTTGATGAAAAATGGATTCTTGCATCGCACGCCCCCGGAATTGATAAGTGCTGAGTATGAACGTAGCTAGTATGAACTATGTTCAAAAAGCATGGCTAAGGCAATACAGACAGAGCAACTTTAGTTTAACACTTTGACTGCTATTTTTTTTCGGCGACTGCGATCTTTTTTTTAACCTAAAAAATTCGTGCTGCCGCTTTACACAGCGGTTGTGTTGCGCCGCACATGCGTTTCGTTCGAAAAATATTACGGCTGTGCTGAGTCACAAAGATCTGTATTTTCTCAGCCGCTGCGCTACAGTGGATTTATGCATATTAGTCACTTGTAGAAAACTCATACCGTGCGTTTTCAGCACTCAAAGTGTTAGGAAACTGATTTTTTTTCCCTATTACACATAAACATAACAGGGAAGATCTTGTAAGTAAACAGGTATGTA
Organism: Eupithecia abbreviata; assembly: GCA_943735965.1. Taxonomy (NCBI): domain Eukaryota; kingdom Metazoa; phylum Arthropoda; class Insecta; order Lepidoptera; family Geometridae; genus Eupithecia; species Eupithecia abbreviata. The sequence goes on from OX030995.1 coordinate 3,800,860, forward strand.
GTGTTGCGTTACTTGTTGCCGCGTAGTAGCTCTGTCTGCAAAGCGCCTAACCCTTGAGGATCTTAGAACTAGTGTTCTCAAAAAAAAACTCAAACTTTTACATCAAAATATCGATTGTAGGATTATTATTGTAGGTATTGAAATACCATATTTGCTAGTGAAATGGAAATTACTATAAACATCAAACTTATATTAAAACATCCTTAAAAGTAATAAAAAAATATATTATATCTTAAATCTTACTATACTTCTCATAGTCTACATACAGGTAATCGGAATGCTGTCTTCTATGACGGTAGACATATTAACATTGCCGTTCAACGTAGCAAAGCTGCCAGCTTCTGGTGACGGCTTAGATTTTTCGAAAATTGATATTTATAGGTGTGAATACTAGTTATCATTTGCTATTTTATTGTTTGAATAATATCCATAAAACAAGTGAGGAGTGGAAGGAGAAAAGGGAGGCCTTTGCTCAGCAGTGGGACAATAATGGCTTAAAATAAATAAATAAAATAAATATCCATAAAACCAGTTTGAATAAAAAACCCTATATCTGATTAGCATTCCTCTCGAAAGCACGCTACTGTTAACTTCAGTAGTAAATTATCGAATAATAGCCGCGCGCTGTTTTACATGCCAAGTGTACTGGCGTACGATACGAATTGCACATTCTTTAGTATTTTTATTCATTATTATTATTATGATTATCCGGTCAGTTTTACCCAAAATTTAAATTAATGTCCAATAACAGATTCGCGAAGGACCGACAACTGCTGAGCACACGTGTTCTTGAGTGGAGACTACGACTCTGTAAACGTAGTTTAGGACGCCCTCCGATGACGACCTGCGAAAGACTGCAGGTAGATGCTGTATGTGGCAAGCTGAAGACAGGGCGCTATGGCGCTCATTAGAGGAGACCTATGTCCAGCAGTGGACCAAAATAGCCTGATGATGATTTTTTATGCATCTAGTCTTCACCTATAAATTAAGTATATTAACAATAGACATGATTGTTAGTTTTTTTTTAATAATTTTTGCTTTTCGAAAAAAAAATGTTCTGCTATACTTAAATCAATTTAAAACTATCAATTTCCTATCTTTCCTCCAGTTTTTCTCACATTGTTTGCCGAAAACACCATAAAAACACCATAGGGGTAATGCAGTTTATTACATCCGAAAGGCTTCAAAATCATTAAACCAAAACAATGTCTCTGGTTATTTTTATTGACACTCAGGCGTTTTGCGTCTTATGTGTTTCAAATCTTAGGCAATGTGAGATTAATGAATTTAACTTATCAGGCATATTACTTTTTAGGCACACATGTTAGGCATTTTGCTACAAAGGCTAAAAGCGTTTTAGATGACCCGCTCATGAGAGTAATCTTGTTATTTTTATGAAATGCAAAACCAACTTATAAAATTAACCCTTCCAGTTCAATAAATCTTCAAAAGTAGCGAAGTTTGGGAAAGTTTATGTAAACTAGTGGTGATTTTGGATCATTCGTCTGCTATGAATGGAATCGTCTAGACTGACGGACCGAGACGAGATCGTTTTTAGTTTGATGCTTCACAGATCGGACGTTTTCGATAAAACTTGAAGGGTGAGCTACCGTGCCCAACCCAAATCAACGTGTACACGGCTTGGGGTCGGTACACGAAGGAAAATGCGTCGCGTTACGCAGAACAGGCAAATACATAATAACACATTCAAACTTTCATACTCAACCGATGATGCGTTAGTAAGTCGAGAGTTTAGTGTCTGTTACGTTTCTGTCAACGCATAGTCGGTCGACGTTATTATAATTATCGTGTTTTGGATGATGCATTCAATAAAATACAAACATTCTTTATAGTACACCATAATCAAATCGTAGGTATATTATTTATCTACCCAGCAACATGCTGAGTTGACACCTTTTTGACTCGACACCAAATGTTTTGCCAGGCAGGTTGTGGAGATTATTAGTTGGGTACCTAGTTTTTTATTTATAATCATAAATTTTTGAGCTCTAAAAAAATTTGGGGGTATTTTGTTTTTTCTTTATTTTGAATTTTTAAGTTTATAACTGTTTGACCTCTATTATTTTAGTAATTAAGTTTGTGCCTAGTTCTTAGTTATCCTTTGTGTTTTTAATTGTAATGTGTCGTGTCAAATAAACCTTTTTCATTTCATTCATTTCATTTCAAATCAATCATTACAAAAATACATTATATGCGACATGTACAATGGGCGGCCTAATCGCATTCGGACTAGACGTAACCTCAGTAGAAATCATTTGTGTAAAGGCCGTTCGAACTGACTAGCCACGTAATGTGGCAGGTTTTATTAGACCAAATAGACGCGACTGATGATACGCTCGACGCTTTTTCCATCAGATAAGTACCGACCCTCAGGTTGCGTTAATATCTTAGTAAGAATTAGGTACAACATCATCTGATCTCAAAGGTTAATCCGAAGAACGTATCCACTGATATACTGTACCTTACTTATGATAAATTTATTTTTTCAATAAAATGGCGCTGGTTTGATGCGTTATCATCTTAACCATAAGTTATTAGGATTCTGTATCATTTTTCTTTGTAAATTCTGCTATTTTGTTTTTTAATATATATTAGTTTCTGTATTGTATAATATATAGTATAATTTTGGTAATTGTTAGTAGGTACTTGCATATTCATATATCATAATATTTTTATTGTCTATTGTTGGTTGTATTTATTTTAATTCAATGTACCTTTGTGTAAGTTATAAGATTAAGCTATTTCTTAATTTTCATTTATCCTCTGCAAGCAAGCAATCCCTTAGCTAATATGTGCGAGGACACATAAATGGTTATAAGTTTTAATTTAAGTTATAAAACTGTTTGTCTTCCGAATAAAGCAAAATAAAATAAAATAAATTCATTTTATGCTATAATTAATAATAACATGTACCTATTTTGTAGCCTTTTCTGAAATATAAACTTATATATGTTTTTATTAAAACTACTGATTGGATCAGGCTGAAATTTTACATGTATAAAGTGCTTGACTAGCAGCCTATATGTCTAGTATATACAATAAACAGTCATGTAGGTTACATTTTATGCTGGAATAAAGTGTGCAAACTCGTGGGTAGAAGAAGTAATGTGTTCGTTATTCAGTGGGTTGGTTCTTTCCTTGAAAACTGAGACTCATTTAAACTTCTAAAGTACTTTCAAGTTATGTTATTTTATGTGGAAACATGAGCGTGACTTGAAAAATCGATCTAGTCTAATATTAGCCCGTTGTTCTTAGAATGTGAGTGGAGCTATTGACTAACTGAATGCCTAATGATGAAAAGTTACCGCATGGTAATGACTTTTCAATTTTTAATTGTTATTTCTATCCTTAAATTATATGTCATGTCAAGAGCTTTTATAAGAAAGTTGCCCAATGAAGACGAGAAACAAAAATGCAAAAGGTAGGTACCAAAAATTAAACGACTTAGGAGTTTCTTTTTAAACTATCATTTGTAGTTTTCGTGTCAATGCTTGAAAACGAAAGTTTTCAACCAGTGCGTCCTACCCGTTATGACCTACGGAGCTGAGACGTGGACACTCACGATAGGGCTGGTCCACCAGTTCAAAGTCGCTCAGCGAGCTATGGAAAGAGCTATGCTCGGAGTATCTCTGAAGGATAGGATTCGTAACGAATACATCCGACAGAGAACCAAGGTTATCGACATAGCTCAAAGAATTAGCAAGCTGAAGTGGCAGTGGGCCGGCCATATTTCGCGAAGAACCGACGGCCGCTGGGGCAAACGTGTTCTTGATTGGAGACCGCGACTCGGTAAACGTAGTATAGGACGCCCTCCAACCAAACCAGGTGAGATGACGATCTGCGAAAGACTGCAGGTAGATGCTGGATGCGGCAAGCTGAAGACAGGGCGCTATGGCGCTCATTGGGGGAGGCCTGCAGTGGACTGATATAGGCTGATGATGATGATGATGATTGTAGTTTTCAACCCCTAATTTTCAAGCTCAATCTGTTCTCAATACCAACTACAGCGATATTTACCCTCAAAGACAGCCGCTAAATATTTCATGAATATGTTCACAAAACTCAGCTGTACCAGTACCTAGTGTTAGAAAATGTACAGACGTAGCATATTTTATATGACTTTTGAAACTATCATGGTTATTAATACTAAAGTCATTTAAAACGGGATATTTACCATGATTTGATTTTTGAGTTATCCAATATTTCGGCACAGTTGCATGCGCCATGATCACGGAGTAACTAATATTGGATAACTCAAAAATCAAATCATGGTAAATATCCCGTTTTAAATGACTTTAGTATATTTTATATGTGTTACGATGTGACAAGAATCAATGGTGTTATATCAGATTCTGTAACGATTGCTGTCGTGATTGTAATTGTTATTGCTGTGACTTTACTTTTTGACAGTTGGTTGTTCCTACGCTATATCTATAAGTGACTAATCTATGACGAAATCTCAACGTCAATTCGGCAAGAGAAAAAACATCATAATTTATTGGTTAATCAGCGTACGAAATGAAAGGTATCGTAACCTTCAGCCGGTTACGAACAAAAGGCCAAGTAATGGAAAATACAATTATTTTCCATTACTTGGCCTTTTGTTCGTTCGTAGTTATCTAAGTTATCAAATTGTGAAGATTGTTTGATATTTTCACCAGAACCTAGTTCGTTATCTAGCAGGGTGTACCACGTGCAGGCTAGGTTGGCTTGGAAAACGAGATCATGGAGTCCCCGTTACACACCAGGTTACTAACTTCTATTAGAACAGAACGTTTTGTGTCATAAACTCTCTTAGTAACAAATCTTTACGGATTAGACTTTGGTTAGTGTCGGTTAATTATAACGATTGTTTGAAGAGTTTTACAATATCGACAGCAATCAATAGTGAATCAGCCCTGTTAGGCGTTTTAGGAATATGGTTATTATTTTATTTTAGGCACAATTGATATGAAAATAGGGAAACTTTTAATGAACTGCTATCCCTTCTCATTACAACTCAAGGGGTTGCGGATATTCTCAAAATAAAGCAGTAAAAAACAACAAGCAAAGGCTAGATTTGATTTCCTGTTTGTTTTTAATCCTTCCTTATTTTTTATCCTTTCGGTATTTGAAGGAAACTACTGAGAGTTTTCTTAATCTTATATTCATATTTATTTATTGCATCATAATGTAGGTCTTAATATCTAGGTAATGTATACGAGACACAATGGTGCCCAAGCAGGGTGTGGCGATAGGTATTGAGAGTGGAAGTGAGCAGGGATTCAGAGAAAATCTGTGCATTAGATGATGATGTCTTCATTAAAAAATTAAGTCAATAATTTATTTGTAACTCATAAGTACATATAAACACATAAGTGGATTGGATTTAGTACAAATAACAAGGCTTAAGAAAAGTAATATATTCAAACAATGATGCAGTGCGGTATGTTTAAATGGGTTTTTACTCATTATTTTTCGGTTTTTCTTATCATTTTTAATACAATCTATTTAAAGTAAAAAGTAAAGTAAAATTTTTATTTATTGACAAAATAGATAGTGAAACAGGCAATACGAGTCCATTGGCTCCTGAACTAGTAAAAAAAAACTGTGTTTCAGGAACCAAACAAGATAGACAGTGAAACAGGCAATACGAAAACGACTATAAGTAGTTACCCTCATGATCATGACCTCAATGACCTCAAAGCATCAAGTTCCGCGCTGTCACATGTTTTATTTTTAAAATTATCTTTAATTTTGTTACGTACGTTCCATTTTGGCAGATCTCGCCCTTATGCCTTGCGTGTTCCCGAAATATAATGAAAGCAGGCCATGTAGCCACTGATTTTATTGCTTACCTCCATTGCGATTGAATATGACACAGCAGATAAGCCGAATATAAAGTACTTGCTTTCGTAAAGCTTTTAGGCGATAATGTCAGTAATATTTTGCTAAGTGTTTTCTATGTAACTGTATCACAAATCGCATCGTCTCGGATTTAGGTTCTTAAATTTGACTACCAAGCTTTACGACCTCAGTGGCGCAGTGGGCGAGGAGCAGGAGGTCCGGGTTCGATTCCTGCCTCGGGACGAATTATTGTACGATTTGTAGGTATTTGTTCCGGGTGTTTTCTATGCATAATATAAAACTCTATATAGTGTATTATGTTAAGTATATCAGTTATCTACCAATAACACAGTTCTGCTAACCTTGGAGCTAGACTAGATGATGCTGTGTGAATTGTCCAACATTTTTTATTTAATATATTTTTATCTAGCTCCAAGCTAAGCAGACCTTGTGTAATGAATTCTGGATGACTGATATACAAAATATAATATATACAATACATAGATAAAGACCCGGAACAAATATCTGCACACCGTACAAACATTTGTCACGACGCGGGAATCGAACCAGTAACCTCCCGCGTCGCAAGCGGATCTTCGCCTACTGCGCCACAGAGGTCGAATCTATTGAATAGAATAGTTTATATTTCAACACACATAAGTGCAATATGTACTTTCATACAACAACAAAACAAAACTCAACATGTTTATGGGGGTTTATAAACAAACCGCAAATTTTTGGTTTTATTTACTTTCATCAACATCATCAGCCAATAGCAGTCCACTGCTGGACATAGGCCTCCCCAATGAGCGACTATACCTTATTGACTTTACCTTATCTACAAATAAAAACAATAATGGCTCTAACTCTGTTAATGCTGCTAATAGTACCTACATAATATTAAAATAAGTGTAGGTACCGTAATTCGTAGAGAGATATCGAAAAAACCTGTTTTTAGTTGACTTGGCACACCGCCCCTTATAAAATTAAAATTAAAATGAGAATTAATAATAACTTTACGATAGAACTGAAACTGCTAAAGTCTACAAACGTGACATTATACACTTATGGAAATCAATTCACTATAGTTTTGAATGGCTGACAATAACTAACTAAATAAAATTAGATATTTCAGTGAAACTCTTTTCAAATTAGGAAATTTGTTGTTTATTTATTTCCACCGTAGTGTTACACTTGATGTCGTTAAGTTCTTAAAATATTAAAAGTTAAATTACATTTTCCTTTACTAATATTATAAAGAGGTAAGGTTTTATTTTTTGTTTGTTTGTATTGAATAGGCTCCGAAACTACTGGACCGATTTGATTTTTTTTTCTGGAAAGCTATACTATCCGCGGTGAACATAGGCTTTATTGAAATTTAGAAATGTGAAATTTTAATTTAACGCGGGTGAAACCGCAGGGAACAGCTAGTATTCACACTTACTTTCGACATAGGAAACATCATAGGTCATTGTGCAAAGAAATAAAAAACAACGATACCTAAGCGACAATCAAAAAGATGTGACAGCATTAAGGTTCACAGTGGTACACTTTCTTACTTTCCAATCTAATGTGCCTAAATGAGAGTTCGCACTCGTTAAGTAGGCCGAGATGATGAGGCTATAGAAATAAGTTATTTCTACGGCAGCAACTGTCAAACAACTGGATATCGAATGCTTTTGTTTATGTCAATGTGATGTTTGAATACTTTCTGGTACAAAGTTTTGTACAGAGGTTAATTTAAAATGCTTTTCGAGATGTTTTCGCGCATTAATTAACATTTTTATAAGGACTATTCCATGGTTTTTTAATATATAAATCTGTAAATTTCATACATAATAATAACATACAGGCATTTTTTTTTTAAACTTCAATGTATGCGGTGTTGCAAATCAACACCGCACATACATTTAATTTCACGTGGTTCCTTTTATTATTTTTATAATGACATATTATTATTCCATGAAATTCATTTTTATATTCGTCCCACTACTGGACAAAGGCCTCCCTCAAATCTTTCAACTCGGTGCGGTTACGCGCGATATCCCACCAAGCTCTGAAGGAATATTTATCGGAAAAATTATACGAAGTATAAAAGAGTTTCACATCTATCAAAGCTTTATATGATGGCATAAAATTCGTTTCCGATCCGATGAGTAGGAAACCGAGTGTATGACGAGATTATAAGTGCACGCTCTTCATAATATTCTCCTCTACTGCACCCCGTTACGATAGCGATACGGCTACGCTATGCTATCGATACGGCTAGGTTACGCTGTCGATACGGCTACGCTATGCTATCGATACGGCTAGGTTACGCTGTCGATACGGCTAGGTTACGCTGTCGATACGGCTACGCTATGATATCGATACGGCTAGGTTACGCTGTCGATACGGCTAGGTTACGCTGTCGATACGGCTACGCTATGCTATCGATACGGCTAGGTTACGCTGTCGATACGGCTACGCTATGCTATCGATACGGCTAGGTTACGCTGTCGATACGGCTACGCTATGCTATCGATATGGCTAGGTTACGCTGTCGATACGGCTATGCTATGCTATCGATACGGCTAGGTTACGCTGTCGATACGGCTAGGTTACGCTGTCGATACGGCTACGCTATGCTATCGATATGGCTAGGTTACGCTGTCGATGGATTTCTTGTCTACGCTTTGGGGGCTGGAGATACAGAATCGCTTTCATTTGTTTATTTGTTACCGTTATAACATTAGAATAAAAGGCAAGTCATGTTTTTCAATTTGAACAAGATTCTTAATCTTATTCAAGAAGGTAATTTAATCAAATAATCAATAAAACACAATATATTCCACAATAATTAAAAAAATAATTTAATTACTTTACGAAATACGTAAAAAGTGGTTTTTGGATTTTATGAAACGTAGTTGCTTATTGAAAACTCAAAGTTTACGGTAATGGGTGCAGTTGTGATTCGAAAGCGAATGTGTCAAAGCCTTTACTGATGTTATAGCAGCCTGCCTCTTACATTATGCTATATTGCGCTGTCGTTATCGTATCGATACGGGTATATGTTAGTGTAGCTATAACGACTGCTATCGTAGCAGTTTTAAAAATAACGGTATTGGAAATTGTGTGGAAAATAAAGTAGTGAATATTAATTCTTGTACAGGGTGTCCTCCGAATAACTGCAGTCCCCAAAACAGGTGGGACTAGATCGAAATGTGTTTGAAAATCTGGCGGCATCCTCATTTAACGGCAGCCATTTAAAATTTTTCTTTTTACAAGTGCTTTGCTCTACTCAAACTGAACTCGTCATATCTCTTCGGTTTAAAGTTTTTTTTTTCTCAAAGATCATACATATATATTATGCAGGTCATTATGTTCACTTAAATGAGAAATATTTACAAAACTTCTACTTAGAACCTACTTATAAAATACGTACTTAAGTACATATGTGCTTAAAATCGATATTAGTATGAGTCTGAACTCTTCAAGTATTTTAGTCTCAATGGTACACAAGTAACCTTATTTCACTCTTGAAAATATTTCCTACTAATTTTTAACAAACAACTATGAAATTAATATTTAAAACTATTGAAAAAAAACACAGAAACTTGAAAATATGTTAATTGTTTCACCCGTTTCTGCAGTTATTCCGGAGACACTTTGTATGAATATGTCTATTTTAATAGGACTTTTTAGAGATAAAATATAATATTGCTCATTAATAGGGAATCTTTAAAATGGCAATTCTTGTTTGTAAATATTACTAAAGCTGAATTTTCACCAACGTTATGACTACCTCAAACATTGCTTGCACAGCATGTACCTATTTTACATGTTAAACACTGTTTTTGTATAAAAATCCTTATTACAGCATAGCTATAGAGTCCAAAATCCCGTGCACCGAAGCGAAATTACAACAAAAACTATAATGTAAGTAAAAAGCGAGGCCGCGGGGATCGTGCCAAATCCTGGCTATTTGAAGCACCCGCCCCCTTACTTGAGACGTCTCTCGCCCGGCTAATATACGACACATTATATGGCTTGTGTCTAGGCAATTTAGGTATATTTTTATATGGATAGTACGATGTCTACTTAAGGACAGTTATTGCTCCCAGAAGGTGGTCTAAGAAATGCAATTTTGGTTAGTTGACTAGTACCTTGTCAAAATTGCATTTCCCCACTGGCTGTATTCCCCGCAGACATTAATAATACAATAGCAATAAAATAATAATAATGTTTTTTTATTTCGTAAGACAAATAAGTCAAATATATGTCATATATATGACACCTACAATAAATGATGCCTACATTAATCGTAAGAACATGTACTAAATTCATGCAAATAAATACTTTCATTTCTTATTTCTAAGGTACTATAGAGCAGACCTAATAATTTGTCTATGGTATTTAGTCGAAAAGTAGACGAATAGATGACGTATAGAAGCGACATGCATTGTCTCTGAAAATACTTCAGAATAACAAAACCCTTCGCAAACAACGACAGATCATCACATTATAAAAATTCTGTCATTTATTATTGTGATAATACTCAATCAACTATTGTTAATGGTACCTCCGAGGAGCTTCGAAGCTATTGTGATCTTATGCTTACCTTCATGCACTTTCCCCTCCAAAGAGTCTCTTCTCTTGTCTTCTTTTTATGATTTTGACATCACAAGCATAGGTACTAAAATTCTCACGTAACCAAGAAACTAACGAAATTTTGCGTGCGGAAGAATCGGATTCGCGGTGCCGACCGAATTAACTCAAAACTCATAAATTTTTATGAGATACATTCATGAATACAATATTTTCTAAGGAAACTTATTCATTTTCATGGAATACAATAAGAAAATAGCAATTTCAAGTAAAACCAACACTTATACCAAAATCATAAAGTCTATTTTTCGATAAGGACCCGAGTCTTTACAAAGCCGTCTTCAATGGAGAATATGGTAGAAAATCGATTGTTGAATGCCAAGGCGGTTACTTGTATTTAATTGTTTGACCTGCCAGTGGGCAATAGCTACAGCCTCATGAAAGCACACTGGATTGATCAATAAAGGTCCTTGTAACCCTCGAATGCTGTCAGGCGCGAAACTTCGACTTTATCGACTGGTAATAGACTTACTTTTCACAGGATTTGTACAAATGCCCTATTTCAGCGCTTCTGGCCATAAACATTTCAGGCTTAGATAAGCAGCGATCGATTGAAACTCGTATGGTGTTAATATTACTAGGTGCAAGATAATGTGAGGCGATAGTAGGTAGGTACTCACGTAGGAGACTCCCGCGGTTACATCAGCTCAGTTCTTGGTACAGTCCGAGGAACAGTCACTATCACTTGCGTAACATAAGGACACATGTCTTTGGCATCGCGGGGCGCGGTGGTAACGGGGTTCTATCGAGCGGGATTTTAATTCTGAATGTCACGTTACGTTGGGAAAATAAAAAAATGTGAACCGTTCGGGCGGAGGCAGCCTGCCGTTCGATAGTGGGGCGCCTGCGCGCAGCGAGCGTGACGCGGTGCGCGCCGCCGCCTTCTGAATGGAGCCGCCCGGGTCTAGGCTCTCACTCTGCCGCTCACTATACGAGCCTTAGCACTTATTATAGGCGTTGCGACGTCCCGACGTCAAAATCTGCGAGGCTGTCTGTCATTCTACAGTTTTAGGGCCAGATCAGACACGGCGGAATCACCGCATTTATCTTACCATCATAAAACACCGAACCCGTTTGCCGCCGCACGAATTCTACCGCGCCTGAAGTTTTTCGCATCGCATCGTAAATAGTATCGCGCAGTTGTAATTTTTTTGTCTCTGGTTGGCCTGGATACGTTTTGGTTACGTTAGTAGTAGTGTGGAAAGATATCATCGCAGATTTCGACGCTACCCGCTGCTGTTTTGTCTGTAGATAGCTCCGTGGAGGACTCTTCCTAATACCTACCTAAAACCAAACACTATAAAATTACGTAGGAACTACTAAATTGTTTATTTTTTTTAATGTTCGTAGTAGCTCGTTTTTTTTTCCATCTGCAACGTAGAGGGTCTACGAGATTCTACAAAGAATTAGGTACATAATGACCAATATCAAACGATTTTAGGTAATTTTTATAAAACCTACGCCATCCCCTTTTGTTTTTTGTATACTAGGCCGAGCACGACGATTGTTCTCTAAGGTGGAATAGACAATAATAACATCGCATCGTCATACATTGCGAATATTATTGAAGGAATGAATTTCAAATAATTTACGTATTCGATGACAAAGTGACGTAATTTTTTTTCCCTGATCCAGGCCATTTATGACGTCCTCAGCGTCGATAAATAAAAAATGGAAGACGATTACGTTTTTTATTATTTATTTATTTTAAGCCATTACTGTCCCACTGCTGGGCAAAGGCCTCCCTTTTCTTCTTCCGATTACGTTAGTTTGTAAAAATTCATCATTAATCCACACATTACCAAGTTTTCTTGCTATTTGTTTCGTATTAAAAACATCAATATCTTACGTTTTATTTATTAAGGCACATAGCTTATAATGTCTAGTTACAGAATAACAACTTTGTGAAGAATACAAAAACTTTTCAGTCATAATTTTTGGTATTACGGAACAAACCAAATTTTGACAGGCTAATATTGCTATCGCGCACGCATGTGGCGCGGCGCAAGGGTTAAACAGGGACAGTGATATTCGGAGCGATTTTTGCAAGCAAGGGTCGCTGGACCCTTAAGTACAGACATTAAGTATATCTCGTCGACCCTCTACGGCGCAGGTAGAGTTCCTAAGGTACCTGTTAGGTATCTTGATATTTTACTAGAATTTTCATGATCACTGCTGGACGTATATCTCCCAAACAAAGGAGGTTTTTGTAGTAAACACACAAAAAAATTGGATCGGAGTAACATTTGTCTCAAAGCGGGAATCGAAACAGCAACCTGCGTCGCAGGCGGTCCTTCGCCCGCCGCGGCATAACAGTCGTCTAATATGGTTGTGCTTAAAGAGTATATATACCTATATAGACAAGACCTAGGCGTGTGACACGAGCTTAGGTCACATTCACACAGTTTCCGTTTGCATTGTTTCATATTCACAGGATCCGTTTTTTTCCGTAATAGCATACATAATGTAGTTAGAAAGGCGTGTTCACACACCCGATAGTATTCCGTATCCAGCAAATTGTTTCCAGTAGCGAAGGATCCGTAAAAACGGTCCTGTAAAAACGAATCCGCTGTATAAATATTTAGATTAGAAGATTCCCGCCTCAGAACAATTGTGTGTACGATCTGCAGATATTTATTCCGGGTGTTCTGGTCGTTTTCTATGTATAATAAAAAAATATCTATCTATGTAGTATATTGTATTATGTAAATCAGTTATCTAGTACCCATAACACAAGCTCTGCTTACCTTGGGGCTAGATAATCATGTGTGAATTGTTCAGCATTATTTATAAAAAAAAAACCTACACATTATAATGGTGACTTACCTCATCCCTGCTGCGTCTTTTCACGAATTCAAACACTTCACAGCTCTTATAAACGTCTTCAACAATATCATTATCTTCATTTATCGACTCTATTTTATTTGTTTCACCGCTTTCATTTGTTTTGTCGTTTTCATTAGTTATATCATTTTCATTTCTTTCTCCACTAACATCTATGTAAAATATAATATCACGTTCGCTGCGGACATTACCGGTGATTTTGTCTTGCGAATCTGCTATCCAATTACTGGGAAGTGTGTCAGCATTAGAGGTGTTGGTTTTGTTGCACAGTGTTAATATATTTTTGGTCATGTTTTGGTAAATTTTGTACAGAAAATCACAGTCTAAGCATTTCATTCTGCTGGTTTGCAAATCTTTTGTGTATTTTATTTAGGAGTCAACTTTTATAATCGCTTTGTGGATTGTCCAGCATTATTCATTTGTTTTTTATAAGAATGCTAGAGGCTCCTAGTTTTTAACTTCCATTTAAAAAGAGTTGAGTTTAGCAAGACTTGTGTGTGTGGGAGGGCGAATAGATAAGCTTTGACCAGATTATAATATTTAATCAAAGCTCTCGTTATCTAAATGAAATATTGCCTTTCTGCAAATGAAAGGGCTTATTAATCTAAATACTAATGAAAACTGTGTGTCATGCAACTGTGGGACAGCATCATGATTATCATCAGCCATTAAAATAAATAATGCTGGACAATTCACACAGCATCATCTAGTCCCAAGGTAAGCAGAGCTTTTGTTATGGGTACTAGATAAGAGATACTAATACAATAGATTACATAGATATATATTTTTTATTATACATAGATAATGAATAGGTTATTGCTGGACATAGGCCTCTCTAATGGCAGCTAGAAATAAATAAATAATGCTAGACAATCCACTAAGCATCATGTGTGGAAGTAGGTACTGTGGAAGGTGCAAGTGGATTTTTAACCGTTCTCATTGGAACGGTAGCCTGCCGTTTACTATATTTCCCTTACAACAAGCCTGTGTCCCATTGCAGGGCAAAAGTAAATTCATTATTTTCTTTTAAATAAAAGATCTTGGTGACTGGTGGAGTGGTCTATCAAAGAGTAAATACAAATATCTAACATCGAAGTTAGATATTTACTGAGTATATTAACAGTTACGTAATGCCGTGAATAAAGGAAGGAACTAAATATAAATAGGTCAGTATTAAACCAAAATATATTTCTGATAACAATATTTACAAAAGAATAACAAACATAACGCAAGTTTAAGCAACATTTTACCTAGCTAAATTTGTCTAAAATTCATAAAATATATCAATTCTAGCTATAACATGTTTCGATTGGTATAAAACAATTTAAAAAAAAACGATATTGCCTGCAATAAGTAAAAAATATGAATTAATTTTTGCTCAAAAAGATACAGATGGTATACAAAATCTACATCAAGTTTTATTTGTCACACAAAATTTGCAATTTCTTACCCTGAATACCAGTAATAATATAATTAAGTATAAATAATTATAATAATAACAATACATTACATTCTTAATTCTAGTAAAAATATTGTTCTTTTGAGCAATTGTTCAAAACATTCACAAATAAAGCTCATCTTTATTTGTAGTTTGTATCACTATGAGGTTTTTCGAGTATTTATAATGATTTCAGTATACACTTGGATGAAACGAAACGCACAAAAACAAAAGACAATCTTCAAAACTATAGAGAAGTCTTAAATCTATGATCAAAAAGTTTGATCTCCCCATAAAGTTCCTACTCAATCCAATGAACTGAAATAATGAAATGACTGAATCTTTTGGCGAGTACAAGGATAATATGATTTTTGTTACATTGAAGATATTGAAATCTAACTTATTTAGTTTGACCATTAGATATGTATGGTTACAATTTAGAGCCCTCTGGCTGAGATGAGTTAAGGTTATTTTTTTTTTATAAGATTATACTATTTAAGGTAATTTATTGTGCGCGCGCAAGTCTGGTGAGCATTTTCAGAACCAATAACAACAACGAAAGGAGAATATTTAAGGGAGCGTCCGTGAAAAATTGCACTCTGTCCTTAACCGTTGTTGCGTGTCTGTTACTGTTTTTAAGATTTCACAATTAATCTAATGTAAATAATGAAAAATATCACAAAAAATGAACAATATCTGATCTACACGATAATCCATCACAGGGTAATCATATTCAATTCGAATTATTTTTATATATGTACATAGGTCCATAGTTGTAATTCAACGGAGGGGAACAATAAATTACTTGGTTTTAGAGAGGATTTCGAGTCAACGAGGTTGGTTCCATTGTATTTCAATATGATATTCGTCATATTTTGTGATTTGTTTATTTACGTATATTACATTCGTTTTAAAGAAATCTTTAAACGGTGAGGATATCATTGCAAATTTTCCGCGAAGCCCCCTTAAGCTAAGTGCCCAGTGTAATTCCTATCTAGATGGATACAGGTACATTAATCGATCTCCAAACTTTTAAAGCTACTAGTGAAACTAGCGAACATCCCCCGACTTGGCTTCTTGATCCGCTTCTTTTCATCAGCCTTGAACATCTCGCTCTCAATCAGCCATTCTCTGTAATTCTCTTCCATATTCTTTCTCTGTTCGTCGTGTAGCTGCTTTACTGGAACAATAGGACCTCCAAAGTCTTCAGGAAGGAGTTCAAGGTCGACAATGGATTCTGGGCCTTCGGAGCAGAAGTTGAGGAGGTTGAGGAGATTGGAGTGAATGAGCGGTTTGACGAGGCACATGACTTGATTGATGAAGGAGACAGTGTGGACCACGTGGATCTTCTTCAGACGACAGGGGTGGGCGTTCTGAGGAAGAGAGAAACCTTATTAGTTGACGATCCGCCTGCAAAGTATGGTGATTGTGGCAAATCGACCCTTGTTTTCTTTATTGGGTTAGGCACGTTCAACAGTGGACGTGTGTCAGCTGATGGGGATTACAAAAAGGTTACATAGCTGAGAGGATAATAACTGTCACCGACACGAAAAACGTTCGTGTTTAGTGCATACAAAAGATTTTTAACGTAATATTTTGAAAATCTTCTTGAGGTGATTTTGTAAGTATTTGAACATGCAAAAACCATACATAATATCCAAATTTTTAGAATAAACGAGATTATGATGTAGTGCATGAGGTAAGTATGTAATAGACTGTAGCCCTTCATGTCGAAGATCACGATTGTTTTTCAAAGAAGTGTCGTCAACGTCCCAATATCGGTATGTATACGAGAACCAAAAGATAGTTGCTCTAACGAGAGCAGCAGAGAGAGATGCGCAGTCGAGAGATCCTAAACGACGACGACGTTCCGTTTCAAGATGGACAAATTAGCTATTGTTATTTTAATTTATGTATGTATATTTTAATCTCATACCATACGTATTATACTCTACGTCTAATTTGTTTCTTTGTACACCTCCTCTATCTGTTCTATCGCTTCTCCTTTAAACCTAAGGTTTTGCTGTAAGAAAACTCTTTGTTAGGGTTAAGCTCGCCATTGTACATATCTTTTTTTAGTTAAGTTATTTTTAAGTGTTTTGTGTACAATAAGGAATTACAAGAATTACAAATGCCCTTCCATATTCCGGTTGGCAATTTCCGTATAGATAACCAGCTCCATATGGTCTTAGTTCTCTATTAGAATATGCAATACCAATTTATTGCGTACAATAAAAGGTTATGACCGACCTGTATGTAGTGCATGAAAGCCCGTAGCGCCGGCAGCGTGACCCTGGTGAGATGGCCGAGACTGCAGCCCTTCATGTCGAAGATCACGATGTACCCCTCCGAGAGACAGTCCTCGGACAGCTTGATGTCATTGAACATACAGAAAACGCGCACCGCGTCGCCAAAGTTCAATTTGCTATAGTCGAAATCCGAGAGACGGTAGAGAAGAACGTGGTAGCCTTCCGTCGTCTTGTTCGGGAGGGCTACCATGTGCCTGGAATGGGAGAATATTATGTTAGTTATTTATAAGAGACAAACCAAACATTCATAATTTGTCACATTCTACCTACACAAACAAACAAGACAAGAGGTCGAACGGGGAACCTGTGTCAGCCTACTTATATAGTTTAAACGAAATGATATGTCGTGAATTTTTTAATTTGTCCGGCGCTCATTAAGGGAGGCCTATATCCAACAGTGGACTTTTATAGGTTGATGATGAATCCTACTTGTAATTTGGATTCCATTGTAATCCACTGCACAGACCCAACATATCTTACTGCCGCTTGTGCTGTGGCCTTGTTTGCAGGCGTTGTACGACGAACTCTACAAGACTGAATTCAGGACCCTTTTTTGACAGCTAGTTCGTACTTCGTACGTCTATCTTGTGATGCCTGTTTCGTGAGCTTTACCACGAAGGAGTATATACTCCTACCTCGTCAGGCCTTAGTTCCTTTTTAGATAGACAGATCTTATTCATTATAAAGTAAGTTACATAACGTTGTATAAGCACTTGGTTCGCACTTATTTTACACATTGATTATATCTACTATTATTGATTATTTAGAAGTCGCGATTAGAAATAAGATAAGATAAAACCTACCTCTGTAATGAATTCTGTATCATGTATAAACTTCATAGCTAATAAACAAGGTTACAGTATCACTGCCATGACAAGGCAAACTAAAGCTAATTACACACATGCTATGCTTGCAGTTTGTAACAAAATATCAAGTTCACGAGGATGCACTTCAACAACTATGATTTAGTGGTCAAGCCTTTTTTTGGACGACCTATTTGATTGTTGAGTCCTAATTTGCCTTTAACTGCTGTTAAAAATGTATGTTACATATATTTGTTTAAAAACTCTTTTATATTATGAAACGTCTAAATCAGTTTAATTTATTATTTTTGCTTACGATATGCTGCTATTTGTGATTCATCATCAATGTTGGCCTATACTACCATCATTATCTCAGATCTCTAAATAATGACAAGTTAATCACAAGAACCTGCGACTGATAGAAATCTACATAATGATTTTATAGCAACAGCTTGTACGAGCATCTAATATTCTACTTGGCCAAGGTTGAGCAAGCCTTGAAGCGCATTTACGGAGTATACAATATAGGCTGCCAATTCAGTCATCAAAATCAAGTTGAGATGACATTACCAACATTTTAGTTCATATTTATTGATAACTTTTGGTTACAGGTCACATATTATAATGCAATATGTAAAAAACTACATACCTACAGTATTTTGTAGCATTTAATTTTTCTAATTCGTTTCCGATAAGCGCCTGTTTGGCTTTTATCTCGTGGGGGTAATGCCCATAATCCCCACGCTGGCATGCGGGTTGCAATCGCTGTTTGGTGGTTAATAGTTCTGCAGGATGCGCTGCTGCACCCGCCCCCCGGTGGATATTCCTTAGTCGCCTTTAGGACACCCAAGGGAAGAGTTGGGGTGGTGCAATTTCTATGCCGGCAACACTCTTGGGCCTATTTTTTATTTCGTTATAAATAACAATCTAGGTATACCTTTACGTTCGTATAAGTTATCTTGCTCAATTAGTAACGAAATTGAGGGGTCAGGTTCAACCATTGTATGTAAATCTGAGTTATTGTTTGTGGCCTACGTTGGTCTTTTGTTCTTAATAATTCATAGTATTGTAATGGACCACATTTCTGTGTGGTGCAAGCCATCTACTGTAGCCATGTGAATTCTGTTGAAGCGCTAAATTTAATGAACAACTGCAGAGTAGCTTATCACGTTGAACGCCGACGGAAATTCTGCGATTTTCTGTTTGGGCCATGGGGGGCACCATTTGGACGACACTAGAATGCCCCGTTCAGGCCATGGGGGACACCATGTGACCGCGATCTAGTGTTGATTTCAAACCCTTCTGCCAGGCCAAACGGAGATGCTAACTTAGCTTTTTCAATACAATGGGACCCCCGCGGCCCTGTAGACTAATATGTTTTGAATTATGTATATTGATGAAAATCATGTTTTCCGGTTCGGCCCTCAGGGCTAATGTACTGTCGGCCAAATGGTGACCCCCATGGCGTTCAACGTGTTATATTTCAATATTTTGTACCAACCACTGATACAAGCCAAAATGCCTGGACATCATCATTTACTTAAAGGAAAGTATTTTTATGTGTTTTTTTTTACTTTGAATGGCCTGTCTATTACTTAGTTGAAAGAGACATCACAAACGTCATTTGTTTTGTTTGATTTGACAGCATTTACAATGGAAGTCGATGAAGAGTTTTTTCCAATCGAACCAACTGGTTGATCATATATTTTATTTTGGGTAAACTTGTTCCAGTCGGACCAAACAAATGACAAATTGAAACGGATCACTTATTTTTCTTTCTCAACTATTCCTATCGAACCAACTTTTTAGTAGGTTCGATAAGAATATTTTATTATTTTTGTGTCGAGTTTGAGAATTACTGAGGAAAGTACTCAAATTAGTGCAAAATCCATCGTAAAATCCTCTACTTACTCACAATAATATGAATCCTAAGTAGGTAAGTATCTATTAAGGGGCTTGTTTTCAAATATTGTATCCTAACTTTAGTACAGATACAGAGTAAAAGTTCGCCATGACTCGGTCAACATGTGGACGAACGAGCCATAATATTGGTTCAAATCACAAAACTTACGTAATATCCATAATGGTTTTATTCTTCGGCGCAAGAGGGTCCCTATTCGTGAAGAGGTCTGGCGTGTTGGCTCGCAGGGTGAAGTAGCATTCGATGGTGTCTTTCGTCTCTTTCTGCTTGTAGTAGTTAGAGTGGAGGAACAACATTATGTACTCGTCTGATATGTGCGGGAGATGCGGCTGGCTTTTTATCCTGGAATCGGAAAATTTATAATCAACAAAACATTTCAACATGTAGTATTTATTATCAACTAGCTGAGCCCCGCGGCTTCGCCCGTGCCGGTTGGTTTAAATGTTTTGGCGCGCGTTTATGCCTTCTGTATGAAAACACAGACCGAAAATCTATTTAAGCATTATAAATTATTCTGTACGAACTAACCATCCTCGCATCGTCTACTTTAACTCGACTGTAGATATAGGAACCGGTAGCTAGGAACCGGTAGTTATCTTTACAAAACTATACTCGGTTCCAGAATCCAATATATTTTATGACAACAAAGACATCGAATATAAGAGATGAGCTAAAAAATTAGAACTGATAAACTTCACTTGTCATATATATGTGTCTCCGCTACATTAACGGACTCATACTTAACTGTCGGGTATTATTAGCAATGTACTATGCTGCGGAATCAGAGGCAATTATGGTGAGATCTCAAATTGCCGGCACAGATGAGATAATGCGAGTTAACCGGCAAGTTAGCGGTATCTGTGGTTAAGTTACACGTACCAGCTTGGTTCTGGAATCATTGGCATTTTTTGTAAACAAGAGGTTACATAATTAAACAAAGATTATTCGAAAATACGGCACTAGTATTAGCGAAGCGAATCGTAGAACAATTTTTGGTTTTGAACTTACATTCATCATTTCGTTCTCAGATATTTGGTATCAATTTATGTGCGTTCTGATAACAGGTTTTGTAAAGTTTTCTTTCATCCACAAAACGCATTCATCATTATCATCATCAAACAATTATAGCCCACTGCTGGACATAGGCCTCCCCGAATAAGTGCCATAGCGCCCCGTCTTCAGCTTGCCATATCCACCATCTGCCTGTAGCCTTTCGCAAGTCGACATCACCGGGCCGGAGGCGTCCTACATTAAGGTAAACCTAGCGGTGCTCGGTTGTTCGCGATATATGACCGGCCCATTGCCACTTCGGCTTGCTAATTCCTTGAGCTATGTCTATAATTTGGTTACGAATCACACCGAGCTGAAAAGCGATGGAATCAGCGATTATTTCCATAGCAAACAGCATTATCTTGCTTTAAACAAGCAGAGCTTGTGTTTTATTAACAAATATTTTAGGACCAAATATCAGCTGTTTAATAGGTAAATAAATATTGAACGCGCTAATAATGGAATCCGCCATCTTTAGCGTCACAATTGGTAAAACAAACCACTTATTTGGAATTAAAAGGAGCTTCCTAGACGTGAGCATTCGTCTGTAACTTAACAACTTTGAGCATTCTGCTAAACCCGATTCAGTTCTTTTTAGAAGGTCAGACTAATATGATCGTTAGAGGCTGCTCATTGTAATGCTTCGATTCTTCTTCCTCACAGGATACTCGAATGATGAGGTGGATGTTGTAGAACTAAACGAACTAAGAGCATAAACCAGAACGTTTTTTTTTTCTTCAAATGTTGATACAACATTATACCTATATATTATATAACAAACCAAACATAATGTCAAAATTATCTGGTAGTTACTCGACTGACTCTCTAATAACACTCCTTTACAAACCTTTGTGGTTTTCTTAGTGTTAATAATAACACTAAGAAAACCACAAAGGTTTGTAGCTTTCTTTTTTTTATCTTTATGTATTAATGGATTTTCTTTGGAATATTATTTTAAGTTGGTAAATAAATAAAAAAACATGCGTGGTAGTCTTTGGGGACGATAGAAGTAAAAACTAAGTAATTTTATATTTTATTTATAATGGGGAGCGTTGACGATAACGCGAGTTATTTTTGTTCACCCAAAAAGTTCTCAATGCGCCTACAACAGTTCTCACTTTAAAAAAAAAACTACGATGTTTCTGTTTACTGTGAGGGACAGAATGAGCATTCGCACGTTTTGCCTTCCATCATTACAGGCGAATGAAGTGGTGCCTTTACATAGTCGAAATATATTGTTTATGTTACCATTCTCTAATCTGCTGTATGTCGTCTTCATGTTCCTCCAGCTGCAGTCTGAGGCCGCGCAGGAAAGGATGAAGGAACTTGGTGGCCGACATCACTGCGTGTACGCACCTAACCTCTCTGGAACAAATGGAGTAAAAACTTTTAAGTAAATTCATATATTTTTCGCTCTATTATAAAAAATTAAATAATTCTGGACAATCCATAGAGCATTATCTACTCCCAAGCTACGCCAAGCTTATGTTATGATGACTGATATAGGAACTTAATACAATACATTACATACATAGATATTTTTTACTATACGTAACAAATACCCAGAAAACCCGGAAAAATTTGCAGATCGTACAACTTTTTGTCCCAAGACGGGAATCGAACCCCCTGCGTCGCACAAGGCGCACCTTCGCCCACCGCGCCATATCTGTCATCAGTTTAAATATAATTATATCTGAGTAATACTCGTTGCATAAATTCAAGTCTTTAATGAGTTCCTAATCAACATTTTATGTCATCAATAGAGTGCTGCCACTTTAAGCTTCCGCTTCCGCTAGTTTATAAAATTAAAACCTTATATTGTTGCGCCGTTTTAGGTGGAAGCGACTCTACTCGAGTAGGTCATGAGTACGTATAGGCAATGAAAACTCTAGTTTGATCTAATCAGTATTTGCCTATGTATGCCAAAGGTCGAAGATAGCGTTCATGCCCTCCTTTACAGATGGGCTTTGCTGATTTTGCGAAAGATAAAAACAAGATCGTCCTAATTTCAACAATTTTTAAAATACACAATGCCAAATCATGATTTCTAATCATACTATAAGGGAAATAAAACAAATTATTTCTATAAGTGGCTATCCAAAGAGGTCAGTGTTACACAAATCAAACAAATTGTTATTAATTATCGCCAAATGACTCGAACACATGCAGATTTCTTTTTTCAGTAGCCTTCATAGAATCTTGAATCTATGATAAATAATTATCAACGATATTCTTTTGCACAGAATACCTAAAGCTTATACATACATATTATTCAGTTTAGGTGCAGTCACGCTATCTTTCGGCACTAGCACCCAGTAAAACAACTAGTTTTCCTAAATAGAGCACACGCAACTGAAAAAACCTGTTATTACGAATTCGGAGCTTCATGAATACTGTAATTTGGTGTTACAACCGCAGCGATGCGAGTGAAGTGGCACCACTTTTGCAATAGTGGGCACGAAATAGTTTTTCTTGTTTGGGACTTATTACCAAATAACTAGAAATGTTTTTTATTACTGTTCTAAAATGTCACAATGTTAATTGCAAGATTAATTAGGTACATTCCTATTGTTATTAAAGTTAGATTCCATAAAAACCGACACTTTGTTTTTATAAGTAACTAGCCTCTGTGCACGGCTTTGATTGCGCTTATCCCGGGTAAAAGTAATATTCTATAAATGTCGACTTATGATTTCAAAGATACTGTTAGACACAAATTCGTCTGCGACGCAGGAGGTTGCGGGTTCGATTCCCGCCTCGGAACAATTGTGTGTACGATCTGCAGATATTTGTTCCGGGTGTTCTGGTCGTTTTCTATGTATAATAAAAAAAAAATCTATTTATGTAATATATTGTATTATGTATATCAGTTATCTAGTACCCATAACACAAGCTTTGCTTACCATGGGGCTAGATAATGCTGTGTGGATTGTCCAGCATTATTTATTTATTTAATTCGTGGTATTCTTTAAAGTATTCTTAGACAGGACTACACAGAAAATAATAATATCAACTTAAATAATAGATATAGGAAATAATCAACAATACCTCTGTTAACTTTACATTTAAATAATTGTTTATACTTTACACGACAATTAACATAGGTAATTGATCGATTAGTGCAAGCAAACACCATACGACTCTGACCTTGTATATTTTATATCTCTGGGAATATGCCTAAAGAAAATTTGGACCTTCACACTATTTACCTACTTATGTACATAAAGCTACCGTTTGTGATTTTGTAAATAAATAGGCTTGGCTCTTTCCTGGCTATTATTAACCTTTTATATAAAGAAAAAAAAGGTTATAAAGGTACGAAAAACTAAGAACGGTATTTCGGAAATTCATCTTCCAAGGTAGTTGAAATGGGTTGAAAGGTCATTTTCATAATAACTTCAAAATCATATATGTTGGCTCCTCAAAAAGACTAGAAATAGATTAAAAAAAACTAAAAAATACTATAAAATACATACCCTAAAGTTCAATTCATACCCAAAAATTCAGTAAAGAGGCTAAATTAAAATCACACCCCGTGGGTTCAAAATAGTGATTGCAAGTTTTTTTTTTTTTTTTCGAAAAATTCGTTTATTATATTTGAAATCTCTAAATCAACATTACTGTCCGATCCATGCAGTAGTTTTAAATGCCCGGGATACACGAGGCTAGTTTTTCAAGCTAGGATAGCAAGGTAGTGTCAGTAAGCTAGCAAGCTAGTACTGCGTGCTTCGTGTAGACAAATCTAGCTTTAATTCTGAGCTAGTATAACTAACTAATAAGCTAGGTAACAAAGTAGTAGTAAGCTAGCAGGATAGTTTAGTAGAGAACTAGCTTGCTATCCTAGCTTGAAAAAAAAAATCATTTATTTCAGACCATAGAAAAGTAACAGATCTTATTTAACTTATTCTACGGTCGATAGTAATATATACCTTAAAAACTACCATACATAAAATATAAAAAATACTAAATTAATAACACGCTTATTATGATAACGCCGACAGCGTGTAGATGTCGTAATCAGGGTGTCAGCTGATGTCGTCGGTGCACGGCGCGGGCGCGGGCGGTGCAGCGGTGTCCCGTTGCAGGCGGCCAGCGAACCTCCGGAACATGACACCCTTCGGCCAAAACTCTGCGCTTAAGAACGCCTCAAAAAATAAGCGAAATAGCCTCGTGTATCTCGGGCATAAGTGATGTAGGTATCTAAACTTTCACATTTATCTATTTATTCATGTTTTTGTTTCTACAAATTAGATTTTATCAACAACTGTGCGTTTCTCTCATATAATAATTATATTACGCAGAAACATCTACTCAGTCATACATCACGATCGAGAAATGTTTGCAATCGTAATATTTGTATGTCACTTTCTACGGCATCCGTGTGAAAGTTAAATGTACCGTCAGCAGCAAAAACTTCTATTCCTCTTCTCATATTATATCTTACTATACGTGCATCTCTTATTATACGTGTTCTTTAGTGGAGACCACGACTCGGTAAACGTAGTGTAGGATGCCCTCAGACCAGGTGGGATGGCCTGCGAAAGACTGCAGATAGATGCTGGATGCGTCAAGCCGAAGACAGGGGGAGGCCTATGTCCAGCTGTGGACTAATATAGGCTGATGATGATGATGATTATATCTTAACTCTTATTTCAGTAAAGAAACTGAATTTCTGGAAAACTAGGGAAATTAAACAACTGAAATGTCAATGGTCATAGAACCATTGTACGTAACTCATACTAATTAACACATTGTCGTGGTCACGGACTGAACCTGTTGAAACGTAGCGTAGGTACGAAAAATACGTATCATTATCATTATTATTAATAAAATAAATAACGCTGAACAATTCACACAGCATCATCTAGCCCCATGGTAAGCAGAGCTTGTGTTATGGGTACTAGATAACTGATATACATAATACAATACATTACATAGATATATATTTTTTATTATACATAGAAAACGACCAGAGCACCCGGAACAAATATCTGCAGATCGTACACACAATTGTTCCGAGGCGGGAATCGAACCGGTAACCTTCAGCGTCGCAGGCGGACCTTCGCCCACCGCGCCACATCGGTCGTCATAAAAAAAGGTAAATAAAAGCGATAAATACCCGTTTAAGAGTAATACTTAAAATAAGTACTACTTGTAATTTCGGATAGTTGTTAGCTCAATGGATGCGGCTAGCGCAGGTCCACTGTTGACTTCACAAACTTCGTCAAAAGTAAAAGTCTTAGCAATTTAGCAACTTTAGAAGTCTTAGCCTTAGAAGTCCTAGCAGTAAGTAAAATCCATCTGCTGATAATAAAGCCGGTAGACAAGGTAGAGACAAAAAAGTCAATAGTTTCGTGTCATATAAAAACCGCAGATGACAGATAAGTACAGTGCACTGAAGGACGAGGCATAAAGGCCTCACCGGGGCCATTGTCGCCTTGCCCTACAGATAAGTGGTAGGCATTGTTAGATCCGTGTTTCTCAGACGCGTCACGCTATACGACACACATATACAAGCACGAGAAGTATAGGTACAAGAGCTTCCTTAACTCATGGCTACAAGTCGGGTATAATAATGATTTCTCAATAGTTTCTGCCCGGGGCTTCGCACGCGTTGTTTCCATGGAAACGTTTTAAGGTTATTTCTAGCCCATGGGATGATTAGATTTGATGCAAAATTTCAGCCGGATTCGTTTAGTAGTTTTTGCGTGAAAGAGTAACAAACATCCATACGTATAAACTGTCGTGTTTATAATATTAGTAGGATAATATTATTCCTCATTAATAACTTATATTATACCTCATAAATCCTTAGTGATAAGGAGTCCACGAACCAACTACGGAAAAGAATAAATAAATAATAAATAAATAATGCTGGACAATTCACACAGCATTATCTAGCCCCATGGTAAGCAGAGCTTGTGTTATGGGTACTAGATAACTGATATACATAATACAATACATTACATATATAGATATTTTTTTTTATTATACATAGAAAACGACCAGAACACCCGGAACAAATATCTGCAGATCGTACACACAATTGTTCCGAGGCGGGAATCGTACCCGCAACCTACTGCGTCGCAGGCGGACCTTCGCCCACCGCGCCACATCGGTCGTCTATATATTACATACAAAAAACATTATTTATGAAAATACGCAATTATACAACAACTTGACCGATAACATGAATAACTGTATATCAATTGCACATCATTTACGAAGAGATTGAAACAATATATTTATGACCAGATTTATTATGTTACCGTAACGATGCCGACCATTCTATAGTTACAAACATACATAAAATATAAATTTCATAAAGAAAGAAAATAATTTTATTTGGCCAAAAAACAGGTTTCAACAAAATAAAACACTAAAACAGTAAAACACAGCAAACATACAATTAAATTAAATAAACCTACAGGGAAACAATAATAATAAATAAATAAGGCCATATCTCGCGAAGAACCGACGGCCGCTGGGGCAAACGTGTTCTTGAGTGGAGACCGCGACTCGGTAAACGTAGTGTAGGACGCCCTCCGACCAGGTGGGATGACGACCTGCGAAAGACTGCAGGTAGATGCTGGATGCGTCAAGCTGAAGACAGGGCGCTATGGCGCTCATTGGGGGAGGCCTATGTGCAGCAGTGGACTAATATAGGCTGATGATGATGATGATGATGATGATGACATAAAATACAACAGAGTCATGGATGATGCTTTTTTCGAAGTCGGTTAAGAATAATTTAGCCTACGTCTAGTATGTATTATATTATCTGTGGTCTAGCTAACTTTTTTTTGGTTAAAGATAGAGGATGGCACTTTTTGTAATGAGATATCTTTATGCTTAGTGCATTGTATTTTTTTGGCGACCAATGTAGCGCGGTGGGCGAAGGTCCGCCTGCGACGCAGGAGGTTGCGGGTTCGATTCCCGCCTCGGAACAATTGTGTGTACGATCTGCAGATATTTGTTCCGGGTGTTCTGGTCGTTATCTATGTATAATAAAAAATATCTAGGTATCTATGTAATATATAGTATTATGTATATCAGTTATCTAGTACCCATAACACAAGCTCTGCTAATATGCTGTGTGAATTGTCCAGCATTATTTATTTATTTAATTTATTGTACTTACTTACTTTGCGTACTTAAGAGTGTATAATACCTCAAACTGCTAATTTTCAACTCTGCCGGATGTCCATATCGTCTAAACTACTGAATATTTAACTTTGAAATTGATATATGGTAAAGTTCAGGACTTAATCTATCGATCATATGTTTCGAAAACACGATCCATAAAATTTTCTCGATAGAAAACAAACGCAAAGTTACCTCTAAATTTTTACTAAAACCTAAATTTCTCAATAAATACAGAAGTTCAGATCTTGACAATAAGCGTGGTAATAGAATTAAGTATAAATAAAAATGTTATATGTTTCGGTTTTTTCAAATAATGTCCTAATTAATAGGTAATAAGCTAAAACTTGCGTTGCAATGCCCTGTCCCGCTCTTATGAACGCAAAATCATATGTCTAGCCTTTTCACACAAAGTTGAGGTTGTATGGGCCCTTAAAGACAATATAATATAGTAATAACAGAGTGCGTCCTTATTTTTTAATCAATTTAAAAACTTAGGAAGATGCTTTTGCTATGCTGGTGCTACCGTCGAATTTGGGAGGCTGATGTCCAGCAGTGGACGTTTGTGGGCTAATATAGTCATAAACCTGTCTCTACATTTTCATAGATATTTTAATTGGTAATTTTGAGTGTTACGTATTCAACTTTGCACCTGGATTCTACATTCTTGGATGCGTGTGTGTTTCGACGGTAAAATATATATGGTAAATAAGGTTGTGGAATGCACTACCAGAGTCCATTAGAAAAATTATATCCTTGCCAGTTTTTAAAGCTCACGTCAAGGAGTTTTTCCTGCCAAAAGAATGAATATTGGTACTTACTATTTATTTATGTACTTAAGTAGTGTATTATTTGGTTTTTAGTATTCTTGTGATGTTCTTATTTAGATAACCTGTGGTACACCACCTGCCTTTTCTTAAATCCATATAATTCTTTCCATCCAAAGGATACCTGGAAGAGATTGCTTCTAAGCGATAAGGCCGCCCATTGTACTTGTCGCATATAATGTATTTTTGTAATGATTGATTTGATTATGGTGTACAATAAAGAATTTTTGTATTGTATTGTATTGTATATGTAATAAATAATTCGTTTCTTATCTTCCCACGGTGCCAAGATACCGAAACACTGTAGTTTGCTGGAGGGCCATTAGAGGGAAACCTGTTCAGCAGGTTTTCAGAACTTTGTTTGGCCACTTTTATTTATAAAATAAAGCATGACTTTAACTTGAATTTTGCAACTATCATGGTTAACAAAAGTCAAACTGTGCCAAAATATTGGAAAACTAATAAATGAAAAAAATCAAGAAAGATACCCTTTCTTGATTTTTTTCATAACCTTTAACATAACCTAACACGATAACCTTTTTTTTTATTTCGCGAAGAACCGACGGCCGCTGGAGCAAACGTGTTCTTGAGTGGAGACCGTGACTCGGTATACGTAGTGTAGGACGCCCTCCGACCAGGTGGGATGACGACCTGCGAAAGACTGCAGGTAGATGCTGGATGCGGCAAGCTGAAGACAGGCCGCTATGGCGCTCATTGGGGAAGACCTATGTCCAGCAGTGGACTGATATAGGCTGATGATGATGATGATGAAAACCTGGCCTGATTTGTTATAGCTTTTGAAAAAAAACTGATCAGAAAGGGTTCAACATTAGAAAACAAACGACCACCGAATCGTTACGCTATCTGGTCTTTTGGCGATTAAGTCCAAAAGCAATGTAACCTTAACGCGATCTAGTCATATCGAGATTTAGTCTTAAAGCGATCTAGTCATAACTGCTGTCTAGTCGTATTGAGATGGTAGTCCTAAAGCAGAAGCTTTAGGACTACATCTCAATACGACTAGACAGCTAGAATAACCCAACTGTATTATTAAGGGTATTTGTAGGGTGTGTGTGTACCCTACACACTATTACATACCAGGTGTGAGGTACAGAAACGTACGCTATTATTAAGGGTACCTTTAGACAAGTTCCAAACTCATTTCCGGTTTTTTAACGAGAACGAAATTCCTCAGCTGCTTAGCGTGACCGCTCCTTCACGTAATACACGTAACTAGACGTAGCAACGACTGATCAGTACAACAAGTGTTAAATTTCTCAAAACAGGGTTATTTCAAGTCTCAAAATGACTTTTATATAGGTACCTATAATTTGACGACCGATGTGGCGCGGTGGGCGAAGGTCCGCCTGCAGCGCAAGAGGTTGCGGGTTCGATTCCCGCCTCGGAACAATCGTGTGTACGATCTGCAGATATTTGTTCCGGGTGTTCTGGTCGTTTTTTATGTATAATAAAAAATATCTATCTATGTAATGTATTGTATTATTTATATCAGTTATCTAGTACCCATAACACAAGCTCTGCTTACCATGGGGCTAGATAATGCTGTGTGAATTGTCCAGCATTATTATTATTATGTCTCTCATTTACCATGATCTCGGGCCATAAAGTGACCCGGTCCTTTGGAAGGCTTGCGTGGGGCCGAAGCCAACAGCACAGAGGCCCTTTGAGAAGTTAATCTAAAGGCGATGGATACACATAGCGGGTATCATCCTCGGTTATTATTATTATTATTATAATTAACAAAAAAAAATACAGTAATTTTGTTTGTAAATAAAGTTATTTTTTAAAAGAAAATAAAGTTATTTGCTAAGAATAATCCATGCTATTTGAAATGTTATAATAAATAAATAAATAATAAAATCTCTTTATTTCGGATATCCATGGATCCATATTTGTAAGTATTAGTAAACACACAAAAATATAATTATAGAGGGTTAGTAGAATCTTAAATTAAATTATAATATAATTAATTAAGTTATAATATAACATAAGCATGCCCCTTTCCCCTGATCCCTATAAGAAAGATATACTTGCCGGGATTGTTATAAGATTGTTAGTTTTATTATTTTTAAAATTCCAGCTAGAATAAAAAAACATATTAGAACTAGTATGTTGCAATTAAAACTGAGCTAACTTCAGACTGTTGCATCGTGGAGTTACATGAAAATTAAACCTATACTTATCTGATGTTTCAGAAACCTTCCCATATCAATTCATTCTATCATTTATTTTTGAAACATTGTTTACTTGCAGGTATTATAAATCCAAAGGTTCGAATTGAGCTGTTTTTATAATTTTTCTTCACTACTGGTACCTAAGCTTTCACAAAACTAAAGGTAGGTACCACAATCTTTATTTTTCGAGACGATAAAGCGAAAACTCACCATTTTAATTGGGTAAGTGAAGATTAGGCCTAAGATAGAGCACGCTTCCTTAAAAGTTTCTTTTCTCTTTCTCATTCACTCAAAGCTTAGGTAATTATGTAGAGCAATTTGCTTTTCATGTCAAGATTAATGGTTGACAATTGACCTACTGTTGTTAAGATACTGTGAAATTGTCTTATGTAACAGCTGACTAATATTGGCAAGACAATTATATTTCCGTGATTATTTCAATGAGAAGAAAATTAACAGAAATTAAATAATAACAATAAAAAACCCCGACTCTGTTTTTTAAAATAATGATTAGGATAGGCTATAGAACTGTTTAAAAATATACCTATAGGAAATGTATACCTACACCCGGAATTTAGACGAGTGTTTTGAGGCGGAACTAATCCAGCGTTAGTTATAACATGCTTACGACTAACTCATGCTGAGATAGAGTCCGTTTTGTGACTCATGTACAAAAATCTGTTTTGTCCTTTATTTTATTTTTTAAATCATGTTTGTTTTATGTTTTTGTGTATTGAGTTACAAATAAACTATTCTATTCTATTCTAAATCCTGAAGGCAAGACGTACCAAACTCTAGTTTCTTTATTGGAAGGAGTTTTTTTTGCGCAACTGCCTTTGGACAAGCGCAGCAGGTTCATGTCCCATCAAAAGCAAATCTTTTGGTGGACATATTCGTATAAAACTAGACTTACTTTACTTGAAACGATATTTATTATTTTAAACGATATATTTCTAACATTTATTTATTATTTGTTTTTAGGTATTCATAATTTCTTGTTCATATTTAGCTTATCTTTGGTACACCCCCTGCCTTTTTGCATCTGGTGTACAATACAACATTTTTGTATTTATATATTTAAATTATTTTTGGTTTTTCCCTCCCTAAAGATATAAAACACCGACGAATAGCTAGAGTCAAACAATACAGTGTTATATGTGATTCACCGACACTGCGTGACCTGCAGATTCTGTCCATGTCCTGTCCATCACAAACATGTTTGCAAGGACGACTCCAGGTCTTCATTCTTAAATTTTCGTTTTGGAAGAAGGTACTTTCATTCAATAATCGTTCTTTAGAATGAAACTTGAAAGAAAGCTCTTTCCTGATTTAACAGTGGCTGCGGGAAAGGGAGATCGGTATTTAGTACTTCATTGGGTGTAGGACAAAATAGGTTTTTTAAACTTTATTTAAAAAATACGTGAGAGTAAAAAATACGTGGTGAATTCAAGGAGGCGCTTATTGGGGGATGGCTATATCCAGCAGTGGACATAGGCTGATGATGAATTCAAGAACCTGTTCTTGATGATAAGCAGAACCGCTAGTTAACGTAGTGTTAGTGAATTACCAATAACCCTATATTCTACTAATTGTAGAAAATGAGCACATATAAAATTATATATTAATATTTTCCTATCTTTTTTTATTAATAAGAGTGAACTTGTATTTTTTGCTGTTTACATACATTCACTTACAGAGAAATATAGGATTATCTTAAGTAAATATGCAGAGCGGGCGGATTTTTTGTACGAAATTAAATGCAAATGTTGTTCATATTTTACAAAGTTAGTAAACGTATTTGCAAAGATTCATTAAATCGGTTCAATAGGCCAAGCGGGGATTGTTCTCTAGGGTAGAATAGTTTTGACTATCTATGTTTACGACACAGTGTAATTTTTTTTAATTCATTCGTTGACATTGTGACATAATTTTTCTCTTTTCTACCTTAGACAACAAAACACACCCTGCTGCAATTAGGTAAAAAAACATCCATCCATATCCGTTTCGCCTTTATCATATATGACACAAAATCGAGTACCAATTAAATTGACCTCAGAAAAGACCTCTTAATCAGATATTCCTAACGGTAAGACTCTCGTATAGATAGACCTCCGAGTTGAACGAACTGAGCGACTTATTTTACATCCATGCCCATCTATCAAATACATTTTATATTAATACCTATCGATTCCACTAACACTTTCATAAATACTGTCAATAAAAAGCTGACATGACGAAAACTGATACAAAAATGCACAACATAATGAAATAAAACTCGGTTCATGATCGCTGTCACACCTGCACATACGTAAATTAAGATAAAATAATCAAGATACTCACACAATAATCCCTTTCTAAGTCAGAATTAAACACGAAAAAGGTAAAAAGTCCAGTTATATCACAGCACGTGTTCACTCTACGACATACAAAATGCGACTGACCACTCAGAGGTTTGCAAACGCTACTTTCTAAACGCGAATCGTAACCACCTGACAGGTGAGTTTGGGCACTTGACTTGCGCGAGCGCAGGTAGTATTTAGGTATTCTGTGTCGCGTGTTGTAGGTCAGGAAAAACTAGCATTCTATCTCGTCACATCATTCATAGATAAATCTCATCCCATACATCTTTATGTAGGTAAGGTAACATCAGTAGGTCAGTTTTGTTCGTAATATGATTTTATTTATTGATGCACTATTTTCTTATGTAGGTAAGAAGATTACGAACAAAACTCACCTACTGATGGTACGTAACCTACATCACTACATAGTATAAAACAAAGTCGCTTCCCGCTGTCTGTATGTATGCTTAGATCTATAAACTACGCAACGGATTTTGATGTGTTTTTTTAAATAGATAGAGTGATTCAAGAGGAAGGTGTATAAAATATTTGAAACATAGATTTCCACGAGGGCGAAGTAGGGCACAGCTAGTTAAGTATATATGCGACCTAATTTTACCGACCGCAATGAATATACATAATGTAGGTGATAGGTCATGAGCGTTGTATTTTGACTTGGCTATAGCATTTCAATAATTGTCCTCGGGTTAAATCTTATATATGCAAGAGCTGTGGGATCAGACAGGGCAAGACTATGACCTCTGCTCTACCTTTATGATGTGATTTTTGTATTTCCCTTAGCTAATCTTTTAAATCTTATCGGTATTTCCAATTCCAAGTTTTCCATGTCCAGGTGATTTTTCTATGACATATTTATAAATAAATAAATAATACTGTACAATAATATTTTTTGTTATAAATAGATAACGACTAGAACACCCGGAACAAATATCTGCACATAATTGTCCCGAGGCGGGAATCGAACCCGCCACCCCCTGCGTCGCAGGCGGACTTTTACCCGCTGCGCCACAGAGGTCGTCTAAAGTTATCTATGTACCTATGTAATTTATGTATTAGTTATCTAGTACCCTTGTTACTTGTTACTTGTTTCTGGACTGGTTTCCGCAACTTGGCCGCCGTTGGGCCTTTTTTGCGTGTCGGGTGGGGGGCTGCTAGTCTAACCACCCGATGTCCTCCAGGAAGGCCAGCAGCTCGCTGATGCCGGTGCATGCCTCCCTAGGCGTATCTAGTACCCATAACACAAGCTCTGCTAACTTTGGGACTGGAGGATGCTGTGTGGAGTGTCCAACATTGTTTTTATTTGAACCTTAAAAGTCCGTGTAAGAACCTTAGCTTCTGTTGATTTCCTCGTGAACCAGTTTTAATGATAAACACATTTGTTTTTATCTTTATATGTTACTAGCGGACATTCCCCGGCTTCGCACGGTTTTAGTACCGAACCCTAACTTTTTTGAAAATATAATATAGCCTATGTTCACCGGGGATAATGTAGCTTCCCAACGGTGAAAGAATTTTTCAAATCGGTCCAGTATTTTCGGAGCCTATTCATTACAAACAAACAAAAAATCAAACCTTTCCTCTTTATAATATCAGCATACTCGTAGATGAATTAAGGGTAAAAGAGTTTTATGAAGCATTTAAATGACCAGAACAAAAATAATACCTACATTTGAAATCACTCGATTTATTTTTAGTTTTATGTTATTCTATAATTTAAATATAAATAAAAAACAATAAAATATTTATAACATCTTTTATTATCGAGTTTTACTCAATGCATGAAATGAGGTTTCTTTAGGAGTACTTCAGGGATATAGCAATATGATGTATATGTTTTTTGTGTGCGGTTTAGTATTTATACAATATATTGTAGTGCAATGTCTTATACCAGGATTGATTGTAAAGAAACGTAAGTTTATAATACAAAAAACCCATGATTTTTCCAAAAAACTAATAAGAAAATCAAGCCAAATCCTTTCAGGAATCTCTTAGATGTGCAGCGGTATTCAGAAATCAGGTTTTCGAATCAAAGGCTCGGTAACTGGCATGGATATGATGTACATAAATAAACATTTAAGTATAATATGTTCGTATAATATTATATTATTTTTGATGTTTTTTTATATTAGCTGCGTTAACTGTGGAAAAGTAATTTTCCGCAAATTATAGACCATTTTCTATGCGGGCAAAAATATTAAAACCGCACAAAATACTATGATAAAGATCGAATCCGGACCAGCTTCCGTGTCTTCAATTCGGAAACCTGATTTTAGATTTTAAGATTTTAGAAGAATTTAACAATCTTCTGTAGAAAGTAAAGAGTTAGACTCTAGCTCTTGGATCTAACCGTTAGAGAGACCACCGCCGCCATTTGCCAGTTACAGTTTCGCCGTGTCACGTATTTCATTACCTAACTGGTTTATGTTAGGTAACTTAAAAACTTAAACTTAACTGTTTTTAACGTAACGATTGTGCTAAGTTATAAACAGTAAAGTTTAAGTGTGATATGCTGCGTATAATTACTGTTGTCTCGTCGTGACACTTTGCTCTATGGAGGTACAGTCCTTTTTGCCTCTTCTGTTTTTGATTCTTCTCTGTAGATGAGAAAAAACATAAACCGAATTCACATACACTGTTTTTTAAGATTTTCGGGACAAATCGAATTCGAAAATTTTGCGGTAATAAGACCACCTCTTTATCATTCTCGATAAATCGAAAATGATAAAGAGGTAAAGAAAATATTTTGCCATTTTAATGGCGAAATATTTTCGAAATCTGTTCATAATTGACGAAGAAATTACATACATACATACGATAAATTTAACCTTCATAAAAATAACAAATTAACATAAACTTAGAAACTCCTCATTACCATACCACAAGGTACTTTCATTATAACATGATTATACGTATATTGGTCCTTAATAATTAAGTGTGTATTTCTTACATAATGCAATAAACTTTTTTTTAGTTTCATTTCATTTAATATTATGTTGTAATTGTCATTATAAAATGTTGATTATATTAAATTTATACATATTTAATTTTACATTTAATTATTTTTTTCATTTTATATAATTTGTTTGTTTTAATTTGATGATTGTGTATAATGTATTTATATAACTTAAATGAGTAATTGTGTTTTTCTATGGTTTCAACGGCATACGGAGTTAATTATAATTTATTATAATATTAAAACGTTATTGTTGCAGTCGACAAAACTCTGATAGCGAGGAAACGCCAAGACACCATGGACATGTGCAGACTTTTCACAGTAGAGAACGAGAAACTTCGACGGACCAATCACGCGCCTAAAATAATAAAATCTTATAGAAAACCTTCGCGGTTCAAGAGAGATTTGGCGGATATGGAAGAAAAGATTTTTACTGCTAATATAAGGTAGATTTTTGATTACTTTTACCGCCAAATTAAAAATAAAATAAATAATGCTGAACAATCCAGCATCATCTAGCCCCAAGCTAAGCAGAGCATGTGTTATGGGTACTAGATGACTGTATACTTAATACCTACTATAGATTAAATAGATGATATCTATGATATATATGGAAGAAATCGCTCTTAGCGATAAGACCGCCCATTGTACATCTGTATCTTTGTTTGTTTGTTCTTTACTGTTTTTTTCTGTGTTTGATGTGCAATAAAGCGTATTTGTATTGTATTGATATTTTTTATTATAAATAGCTAACGACCAGAACACCCGGATTAAATAATTTTGGTTAAAAACAATATTATGTTCGTTATTCTGTTTAATTGTACATGCTGAGAACTTATTTCAAAACAATAGCCGCAGATCGTATCATAGCCGAGATGGCTAGAATTCTTAGGGTTCGGCAGGGCAGGTCCAGTCACTTAAATCCAGTTCAGTGTTTTCTTACTTACCGTCAATGATACTAATGTAATATTTCAACAGGTCGAAAAGGTCAGTTACACCGTTCGCAGTGAACCCGGCACTAAATGCGGAAGACGCCAAACGAGTGGAGATTATTGTCAATAAGCTGTATGACGATATGGAAGAGAGGGGAGAAAGAGTCACATATCGGCAGATGAAGACTAGTCCGAGCTCTATCATGGTACAGACCTACCCAATTTGAAATTAGAATATGTACCTACCCACACAGTTTATAGAAAACTGGCCGCAAAGAAAAAAAATCCTCCCTACTGCCCCTACTGGCCGTATTAAGAAAATACCTACAACCAATTGACATATTTGTAAACGGAATGGATTCAGCAGCTTGTTTTACTCTGTGGTTTAATAGAGATATCTTATTAAATTCTTAAAGTAAAATAATATTTTTGAAAATGGAATGGTTGCAGTAGCGTGTTTTTACTCTATGGTTATAAAGATATCTTATTTAATTCATAAAGGTTTTGTTCAAATAGAAAGAGGTTGTAAAAAAAGCGACCTCCTTGTTTTGCAGGGAACAAAAAACCAAAGTTTGCCAAGCAGAAGATTCGACTTTGCGCCCGCCTTCCTGGCAGGTCCTCAAGCACAACTAAATAAGGAGATAATACCTGACAATTACCCCTTCCCAAGCAAAGGCAGATGGAGACGCGGTATCGTGCCTTATTTCATTGATCCTAGCACTTATGGTAAATCATTTAATGAATAATATCGCCGTTCTGGACATCTCTTGCTTTGCTTGTATAAAAAAACAGTTGATGGTAAAGAGGAAAAAAAGTACCAATCTGTATCGTTTTAGCGAGTCCATTTGCTTTATAACAGCACGTTACACGTACTAACGTGCTGTTATAAAGCAAATGGACTCGCTCAAACGATACAGATTGGTACTTTTTTTCCTCTTTATCATCAACTGTTTTTTCGCAGCGACTTAGACACGTCATTTGACGACCGATGTGGCGCGGTGGACGAAGGTCCGCCTGCAACGCAGAAGGTTGCGTATTAGATTCCCGCCTCGGAACAATTGTGTGTACGATCTGCAGATATGTGTTCCGGGTGTTCTGGTCGTTTTCTATGTATAATAAAAAATATCTATCTATGTAATGTATTGTATATCAGTTTTCTAGTACCCATAACACAAGCTCTGCTTACCATGGGGCTAGATACTGCTGTGTGAATTGTCCAGCATTATTTATTATTTATGTGAATAAAAAAACAAACATGCGAAAATACTTGCTACAGAAATCTCATGAAACTCGCAATATAAATCACGTCAACCACAGATAATATAATACATAGTGTACTTCAACACACAACATTTTTTTCATCTACCTTCCTCTATAACCTTTATCCTGTTTTTCTTATCACTGCTCTTTATTCTGTGTCTTTAGTCGAAGAGATCTTCCAGTTTTAAAAGCTTAAATAATTGTATATGTGTTGTTATATACTTAACTAGCAGCGCCCCGTGGCTTCGTGCTCGTAGAAATTTATGTGTCAAATGGTTTATAAACCTTCCTCTTGAATCACTCTATCTACTAAAATAAACCACATAAAAATCCGTAGCGTAGTTTTAAAGATCTAAGCATACTTAGGGACAGACAGACAGCGGAAAGCGCCTTTGTTTTATACTATGTATATAGTAATTAACTACTAGTTTTTTTTATCCCCAGACGCCCATCTCGCCGAGGTTATAATGTCAGCATTCGATTACGTGGAGAAGGCGACATGCATCCGATTGCAGAAGCTAAGAGAAAAGCCTACTGACCAGGCTTCCATGGAGAAGGTGCTCTGGCTCTACATATCAAACCCAACTGGCATTAGGCAGTGCGTGCATAGCAATGAAAGGAGAGTCATCAACGGTGTACAGGTATTTGGAACGGTTCATCTAAGGTTTTGGGAAACTGTAGACCTAGGAGACAAGTCTTTTTGGTCTTCTAGTATAGACACGAAATACAGTAGTTAGGAACATAGAATAGAACTGTATTTGGACTGTTAAACGGACCTGACAATGCCGCTGACTCAGCCTAGGGAGTTAAATAAAACCGTGTGATGTGGACGGCGTTGGTGATTTTGGTGTGTAGACTCCATAACAGATATTATATTATATATTATATTGTGTGTATATGTAGTGGCAAATAAATGATATGTCTATGTCTAACAGATAGCAGATAAATGTTCTTCTTATTAAGTAAAGTAAGGCAGAGAAATAAAAAATAGGGAATCGAACCAGCAACATTCTACGTGTCAGACGGAATTTTTTCCGCTAATTCTATTACTATGCCCACTGCACGGCGATGGCTAAAAATATCTTTTGGCTTGTCCACAATAACTAGATATCCCCCTTTCTTCGAACACTTTACTGTGGAAGATATCATTTTTAGCGATAATGCGGCTGATTATGCCACATTAGATTTAATTAAGTAGTCGTTACTATTTTTGTAATTGTTTTACATATTTTGATGGATTTCTTTGATCAAAGATTTTCTGTCTATCTAACTCTTGACAAGCCTTAATCATGCTATCCCCACAGCTTACAGTATTCGGCTACGACTGCATGTCACTCGGAGACATAGTCCACGAGGTGATGCACATCCTGGGCTTCTCTCACGAACACCTGCGTTCCGATCGGGACCAGCACATTTCCGTGCTCTGGGACAATATCAAACCGGGTGAGTACAATTAAACATGGATTAGTAATGCCTTCAGCTAACAATATTTGGCTATAATTGCATGTCACTTGGAGACATAGTCCAAGATATAATGCACATCCAGGGGTACTCGTACCAACACGTGCACTGCGATCGGGACCAGCACATTTCCGTGCTCTGGGACAATATCAAACCGGGTGAATAACATAAACATAGAATAGCAAACCCCACAGCTAACAATATTGC
Source organism: Eupithecia abbreviata (assembly GCA_943735965.1). Lineage (NCBI taxonomy): Eukaryota > Metazoa > Arthropoda > Insecta > Lepidoptera > Geometridae > Eupithecia > Eupithecia abbreviata. The sequence continues at coordinate 3,841,057 of OX030995.1, forward strand.
ATGTTATTTGGAGACATTGTCCAAAAGGTCATGCACATCCTGGGCTCATCCTTCCAATAAATAACTTAATAATATCTGTTTATTTAATATAGCACACACAAATAAAATTTTTTTTTGTATGTGCTGCTGGTTTTCCTTTAATAAATAAACTGATAACAGCTATTTTTGAAAAGCTGAAAGCACATAAATGCGTGGCTGAGCAAACTATATTAATATTCTATCCAATCTATCTAGCAGTAAACTCAACCTATTATCATGGCAACTGGTACATTATAAAAAGATTTACTTTATAATTTTATAGAATAGAATAGTTTATTTGTAACTCAATACACAAAAACTTAAAACAAACATGATTAAAAAAATTAAAAATAAAGGATAAACAGATTTTTGTAATTGAGTCACAAAACGGACTCTATCTCAGCATGGGTTAGTTGTAAGCATGTTACAACCAACGCTGGTCTTCCGATAGAGCCGTTTGGTGACGTCACGGAAGATAACACAAGACAATCTATAACAAAAAATAAAAAAAAACAAGACTAAAACATAAAATATAAACTATGACAACGGATAGCGGTTCTACATAGAATAAAAATTAGGCAGCTAAGTAAGTTTGTGTTTTAGTTCATATACAAAAATTAAAATACAAAAGATAAAAAAAATTAAATTGTAACAGGCGAAATCAAAAAGAAACACATAAAATTACACACGGATAACTACTTCAACAATTGCGTAGCATCATTATTTGATACTTGTATCGTTTCTATGACTTTCTTGTTTCTTGTTGTTAAACTGTTACAGAAATAAATTTTATTTTATTTTATTTTTAAAATAATCAAATATAATTCTATAATGATCCTCTCACCTCAGCAAGTAAATCAATCCCTAATTACATTAACCCTAACTACAGACTATAAAATCTTTATAATTCCAAGGTTACAAGAAGTATTTCGACCTGAACGTCCCGCTGCCCACGGAGTATGAGCTGGAAAGCCTGCCGTATGACTACTCCAGCATCATGCACTACCCACCACGAGCGTTCTCTAAGAATGGACAGGCTACCATTATGACGGAGGTAATAATTCTGTGTTAACGCATTACGATGAGCTCTTCTTCTTGAAAACTGCGCACGTCAATGCTGCTTTTCTGTTTCCCTTAGGTCATAGGTCACCCCATAGGTCATAACAGGTACGCACTGATTGAATTCTTTCATTTTCAAGAATTGCGGTATGGATGACGAGAAGACTCGACGTAGTTTCCCAAACGCTGACCAGCCTAGCTGGATCCTACTCGTGGCCTCCTTCTCGAAATTGTTTTTACCTAACTGCAGAACCTACGACTAACATAACTGCAGACCTATGACTAGCTAATAATAAAAAAACAATGCTATATCTATCTAGGTACTTTACCATACTGGGTCTGAGGTACATACAAGTAATACAGTAATCTACCTATACATTTTGTTATAATTACGAGCTGTGCCATTTCCATGAATTTCGTCAGATTTTGGTTAAATCAATCTACGCTGTTTTGAGTCCTTATACGAAGGTGTCTCGGTCTTTTTCCCACTATTTGTATATTATGACAGGGTTGTTGTTTAATAACCTATCTGTAGGATTATTTGTAATCCAAAAGATTCCTTCCTCACAATTTAAATGAACGCAGTTCCCGCGAAGATTCTTCTATCTGGGGTGTGTTTTAAATATGTTCAAAATGTTTCAGAAAATTGGAATGCTATTTAAAAGTTCCAAAAAGTTAGTAAAGTCTCTACTGATACAAAAATTCGCTTTATCTACAGTTGGGAATCAAAATAGGCCAACGCGAAGGCTTAAGTGAAATCGACGTCGAAAAGGTCGCCTTGATCTACTCCAACGAATGCGTCTCCCGCAACAGAGATTATCTTCTGCAAACCTGCCCTACTGTTGTCAAGTCCACCACTAAGCCAGTTAACGTCACATCTGAGGATATAAAGAACTACTTCGAGGATAGATTGTGGAAATTTGGTCTCATCAATTACAAGTTGAGGGATAAGTTAGAATTCAGTAAGTTGTTTATTAATTTTGTGATTGTACGAAGCGTATACAGGGCGTCCCACAACCGTGCCAGATGGAGGGAAAGTACCTTAAATATTGTAGATAGAACAATTTACTGAAAGAAGACTTCATTTTGATTTCAAAAACAATTTAAAATGCATTCAAAGATTTTTTAATAATCGCCTGTCTGAACCGGGAATCTGTATGTGGCGTGGATGTGGGACGCCCTGTATATTTGCTTTGATTTTAGAGTTATAAAGATTTTAGAGGTACAAATGATGGTAATAAGCGTTTACTTTAGAAGTTTAATTTAATAAATAGTAAATTAATTTATTTTTTCATTGACTACCTTTTTATTTCGAATTAAGCAAGTGATTTTACTTTGAAGAAAAGCGTCAGAGAGCAGTTAAAAAAAATTAAAAAACACTAAATTTATACCATGGTTAGGAATCTTATATTATTCCTGTTTTATCTGATTATTTATACCAAAGACTAGTAACCTAACTCATGTTTTATTTTAAAGCTGTCGAAGAACGAGCTAACATCAATGCAGTATTCAAACACATAGAGCAAGAGACATGCTTACAATTCACTGATGTAGGCGAAGATGATGATAATGAAGATGAAGAAGACGGCAGCAATGACTTGTCATTTGAAGAAGGAGGAGGACTTGCAAACTCTACGGAGGTAAGAAAAACACAAAACTTACTAGCTACATGATATTATAGCGTTTAAAAATATTAATTTGACTTCCTATTTATAAGGATAATAAAGAATCCAAACTAAAAGAGACCAAACTCCAAGAGAGTGTTGAATTTGTGCAACTAAATCAAAATCAAACAGATCAAGATGTTAATGACGAAACAGAAAATAATGATAAAGCCAAAGATAAAAATGCAGGTGGAACTCAGGATAACAACGAAGTTGAAGCGCAGGACAATAATGAATTAGAAGAGCAGAATAATAATGAAGGAGAAAATCAAGATGACGATGAAGGAGATGGAAGTGAGAATGTAGAAGTGGATGAAAATCAAAAAGCTGAAATTGTAATCACTCAACCTGAGCAGAACCTGCGGCAGAGGAATGGACATAATGATCAGAGCAACAAAAGAAAGGATATTATGAAAAACATGAAGAAATATAATATGACTGTGAAAAAAGATCTTCTCAGGCAAGGTAAGGTGGTACTATTGGCCAGGGTAAAAACCAAAGTTATAATAAAAATATGGATTAAATAGAGGTTATTTGGTTTAGGTGAAAAAAATTGGTTAAGTCTGTCAAAAAGTAAATGGGTTAATGGTGGTAAATGACTCCTAGGTATTTTTCATAAAATATTGACTGTATAACGCATGGTCAGCAGAATACTCCATAGTCTCAGAACTACATGTATGTATGCCTGATTCTGTTTCACATCACACACCACCTCAAATTTACCTATTTTCCTGTCCACAGCTGGACATAGACTTCCCCTGTAGGTATGCCAAGCACTATCATTGTTGTCTAGAGAAAAATATATCACCTCGTCATCGAATGCGTTAACTGTTTAAAATTCATTCCTTCAACTCATTTCAACTTCAATAATTTATGATGCGATGACATTTTTGTCTATTCTTCCCTAGTTTGTTATTCTGTTTGATTGCAATCTAAATAAACATTACTATACCAACTGACATATATGTAGATAATTTCAGCAAATTACAAGTACTATTTAAACGGGTATTTATCGCGGGATAACATCTCGTGACCACGACAGCGTGTAAACCTGTTCAATAAATTTCATTCCGGCTTGGCCTCATTACCCCGGCGTCTACTGGAGGGGTCCCTTGGGTTTTGTGGGAATATCTTTTTTTTTTTTGGCTACATTTGGTTTGTTTATTTTTTTAGTTTTTTTGTGTAATGGTACCTGATTCCTGCGGAACCACCATAGAGTCCTTGGGTTTATTAAAAAAGAAAAGAAAAAAAACATAAAAAAATGTTTTTTGTTTTTTTTTTTAATAAACCCAAGGACTCTATGGTGGTTCCGCAGGAATCAGGTACCTGTTGAAACGTCTGGAAAAATAGGTAAATAAACGCGATAAATACCCGTTAAAACGTGCTTGTAATTATGTGTTCTGATTGCGTAAGTTTAAAAAACCTAATTTCAGTAATTGCAAAAAAATGGAGGAAACGATTTGTGAAGCGGACCAAACGAGATACAAGCAATGCTGCGCCGCCCAAGCTACCACTACCAAGAAATCCAAAGCTTCCCAAAGGACCAACAAGGCGGCATTCCAACGCAGTGTTAGAGTTGAGGAGATCAGCTGATCCGGGGTGCGAGTGCCCTGAACCTGGGGCGCCAAAGGCTGAGAAGGTAAATAATAGTCTATTTGAAAAGGGTTGTGGTGGATGGTACTGGTTGATCCCCAAACAGCCCTTTGAGATTGGTAAGTGGTACGGTGTAGGTTAGTGGTCAAGGAAAGTCACTGGTTCATAGTATGGACTATATTCACATCACAGGACACTATATACTACTGGTTATATACTACTGCCGCCAAAGTTATGGTAAATGGTAGGAGATGGTTGAATGGTAGTTAAATTCCAATTCAAGTATTTGCCCTGTTTTTTACTACTTATGCTTAGGGAATAAGTTATGGGACCACCACGAATTATTTTCCATCTCTTCTGCTTTGTCGTTGTCTTCATTGCTGAAGGTCGTGCCCGTCCTGGAAGGCTTTCACGGTGACGCTGATGAACCGCTTCCACACCACTCTGTCTTCAGCCTGTCTCAGGGCTGCAGGCAAAGTGAGTCCCGTTATAGCCTTAATTTGATCATCATTTATTTTCCATACCATAGTAGTTTTTTTTAAATCGGTCCATAATTGGCGGAGAAATCGATCGTATCTTCTATAAAAACTATCATAGTGTAGTTCATCCGTATGAACGTAAGCTTCTGTAAATAATGTTTCACTTCAAAGCGTGGCTAATAAGGCTGATAATTATTAGCCTTATTAGCCACGCTTTGAAGTCGGAAGAAGAGCTGAAATGAATTAAATGAAAATGAATGAAAGTTTTTATTTCCTTAAGCTTACAAATAAGCACTTAGACAGGTCATATTTTATACTATTAAATTATTTTATAGTTATAGTTCACTTCAATTTTTTGTCCACCAGTGGAAGAAGTGAGAAGAAACCACTAGTATGTTCATAACTTATGTGTCTAGTACATTTGATTTGCTTATTTGTAAGTTGGTAGATTTTGAGTTGGAGCAAAACTCGTTCCAAGCTTTTTTATCTTCTAAGTAATCTGATATTTTGTAATAAGCTGGAAGAAGAGCGTAGGGTTATAATTATAATTATAACCCTACGCTCTTCTTCCGACTGCCAATGCTAACTAAAACATTCCTAACCCTATTCTCAAGTTGAAACCAGTAAATATGCATCACATTCTTACATCGCTGGTTATGTGTGAGCATGCTTGAATTGGCATCGGGATTAGCGCGGGTTACGCAACGCAGACATGCGAGGATTGTTAACCAAATCCTGATCATTGATATAATTAAAACGATGAAATTCAGGCTAGTTTTGATGAAGCACTGAAAATTATGAAATAAGCTTCTGTCAGCGGATGATGATCAAATTACTTTCAAAAAAGTCTTGTTTTAAAATGGTCTTTCCATGCATTATTTTTATCTTTGTTAAACTTTACCTTTACTTCGCGAAGGAAGGCGCGGGCAGAAACTAATCTTTAAATCTTCAAGTCCCGGTAATACTGTAGAGATCGCATCCAAGCGATAAGGTCCCCCATCGTACGTGTCGCATGTAATGTCTTTTTTGAATGATCTTTATCGGTGATGATTTTTGTATTGTATTGTATTGCATTGCATTGTATTGCATTGTATTGTATTTTATTGTATTGTATTGTATTTCATTGTATTGTATTGTATTGTATTGTATTGTATTGTATGGTATTGTATTGTATTGTATTACGAAAATTATATCAACATTCCAGGCATTGGAGATTGGAGCAGGCTGCTTCAACTCTGTGAACGACCTGCTGCATTTCTTCGTCCACTTGCTGGGCTTGGACCACCAACACAACATGCACGACAGAGACAACTATCTGTATATCGTCTGGAAGAACCTTACTCAAGGTATACTCATTTAGTTATTCTTATATCATTTAGACGATTACATAAATTATATTGAGAGAGACGACCTCTGTGGCGCGGTGAGCCAAAGTCGTCTCGACGCAGGAGGTTGCGGGTTCGATTCCCGCCTCGGGACAATTGTGTGCACGAACTGCAGATATTTGTTCCGGGGTTCTGTTTATGTATGTATAATAAAAATATCTATCTATGTAATGTATTGTATTACGTATATCAGTCATCTAGTACCCATAACACGCTCTGCTTAGCTTGGGGCTAGATGCTGTGTGGATTGTCCAACATTATTTATTAAAAATAAAAATAAAAAATGTACTAGTTTCTGCCCGCGGCTTTGCATGCGTTGTTTCTATGGCAACCTTTTAACGTTAATTCTATCCCATGGGAACTGATTTATGTAATGAAAAGAAATTATATGTCCGTCTCCTGGTTCTAAGCTACCTCCCCACCACTTTTCACCCAAATCGGTTCAGCCGTTCTTGAGTTATTAATAGTGTAACTAACACGACTTTTTTTTTTAATAAATAGATAAGTAGATTATGTTATTAATTAAATTTAGACGATGGGTGGATATTGCCACCTAAACCAGCCGCACTAAAAGTATTTTTTTACTTAAATTATGGATAATTGCATCTGAAATAAAGACCTATCATTATTATACTTGGAAACGTTTCCGACTGGCACCGATATGGATCAGTGGAGCTAGCAGTAGATTGTTTGCAACAAACATATGTCTGGCATATGTATCGGCATATATGCCAACCCAGAGCAAGCAGTATAGTTATACAAACCAAATGAAGCAAAAAAAAAAATACATTGAGAAGGGGAAAAAAAAAAACCCACAAAACCCAAGGACCGAGGGGTCGTCACCCCTCGAGTTGACGCCGGGGTAATGAGGCCAAGCCTCGAGGCCCCTCTCTGTGCCCCCACCAGGGCCGGAAAGAAATTTATTGATTGAGCAAGCAGTACCATACAAAATCAATACATAGCAACATTCCTTTCGCTGCGTATGTTTCGATTTTCATTCGGATCCGGAGACGCACAGCCTAAGACCCCCAAGGTATGAGCGCGTTGAAGTCTTTTGTATAGAAAATGAGAGGTGACCTAAACTCCTACTAATATTATAAACGCGAAAGTTTGTAAGTATGGATGGATGGATGGATGTTTGTTACTTTTCACGTAAAAACTACTGAATGGATTTTAATGAAACTTTACAATAATATAGCTTATACATCAGAATAACACATAGGCTACAATTTATAAAGATATAAATAAATAAAAAGAGCTTTATTCCATATCAAGAAGGTACAATTTTTAAACAATAATAATACAATTAATTTAATAATCATGAAACACATTATGATTTAAGGATTAAATAGAAAATTACGTCAGGTGTCTTGTGTCATCCATGAGATAGGTAAGTAGGTACGTTACTTCTTGATATGGACCGCCTTTGGCGGTGTCTGCCTCCTCCAATATTATTTTATTTTTTTCATCGATAATTAATTCCAACCATATCGCAGTGGGTACACGGGTAAACAGGAATTACCCCTACACCCACCCCCCACCGGTGGGTGAAGCCAGTAGGTGCACGGGTCGCGGGTCGGATTTCTAGTAGTTTCTTTAGGTGCCATAGAAATTTTTAATCTCTGCTTTTTTTTAGCGTTTTCAGTGTGAGACGACTGGACGATGGTATACGAAAAAGTTTGGATATTTGTAATATTTATGTGTAGTATGGTGACTCCCCGATATTGCTATAAAATCTTCTATTTTTCTAGGGAACCAACTCTTTTTTTTTGTATATATAAAGATATATTGTATATTAACCAAAATATCTATCATCACGCGGGTGAAACCGCGGGGCGCAGCTAGTTAAATATATTGACTTGATATAATTATGACTTGTCTAAGTGCTTATTTTGTAAGCCTAAGGAAATAAATGCTATTCACTTTGACTTTGACTAAAACTCAGAGCCGCTTGAAGAAATAAGCTCAAAATAGTTGTACTAAACTGTAGCTTGAAAAATGAAAGTAGGAACGCGTTGAAATCTTTTGTATTGAATAATTTGGGGTGTTTTAAAAAACTATAACCCGACTTCAAATACCTAAACAATGAAAATGGGTTTAAAACTTCATTTAATAAAAAAACATCGATATTGGTTGACGTGATATTGAGTTATTCGATTTATCGCGCACATACTTAATGCAAATTTAAGATTTATATGGTTTGCTCATGGATGTCATTGTCAGAACTAGACCAAATTGAAATGGGATCACATGGGAGAGCCTACTCCATTTTTGAAGTTGGTTAAGAAGAGCATTTATATACTGTTTTGATTTTTTATTCCACTGGTTTATGTATATAGATGTAAAGGAAGAAATGGAGAACAAGCTCCCACCAGCCGCCTCAGTAGGATTCCAGTACGATTACCAGAGCGTCATGCACTACCCATGGCTGCAAATCAAGGATGGGAAGACTAACGTCATGTATCCTATTTGGGTGAGTGAGGATATAATGATACGTTTATGATTTTCCCAACAAGTTGGGAAGTGTACTGTAACAACAATACAAAAAACTAGAAAACTCCGCACTAAACCCAACGTCGCTCGCCGACTGAATAAAAATAATAAATTAAAAAGATATATATATTTGATCTGTAGTCTACAGAATAGCAAAAAAGTAAATTAGGTACTTAAATTCTGATGGAAATTAACAATGCGTGTGCCTGAACTACTAGGTGAAAACCTGTTTTTCAGGCAAAAAGTGTGCTAACAATAAATAAAATAATGAACAATTATACAAGGCGACGTAGATGCATACTTTACAATGATTATTTATGCTACCTACACTAAACAATTTTATTGTTCTACTTAAAAATCAATCATCAATAAATTTTCTAAGCAGCGGCTAGCGTTGACAGGCCCGCATCGGACGCTCCGCACTGTTCAAAATTCGTTTGCAAATGGCGGTCGCATCGGCAATTACGTCGGCAAAACGATCATCGGCATTACCTACGCTCAAAAATTCCGTCTGATGCGATTCGCGCGAAACGTCCGATGCCGGCCTGTCGACGCCCTTCTCCTTCATTATCTCAGAATCACTTTTATGGTGACCTATGTCCACCATTGGACATAGGCCATCATAAGGAGCGCCGTCTTCAGCTTGCCGCATCCAGCATCTGCCTGCAGTCTTTCGCAAGTCGTCATCCCATCTGGCCCGGGGGCGTTCAACACTACGTTTGCCGAGTCGCTTGAGTGGACTCAAGAACACGCTTACTCTAGCGGTTGTCGGTTCTTCGCGATATATGGCTGGCCCACTGCTACTTCAGCTTGCTAATTCTTTGAGCTATGTCGATAACTACGTCACTATGTAGCTAATCGGTACAGGTACCCGTACCGAGACGGGCCACCAATAAAATAGCAACTGCAAGGAACCTCTTCTTTGATTTATGTCTATATACTAATATTATAAAGAGGAAAGGTTTGATTTTTTGTTCGTTTGTTTGTTTGTAATTAATAGGCTCCGAAACTACTGGACCGATTTGAAAAAATATTTCACGGGAAGCTACACTATCCGTGGTGAACATAGGCTATATTATATTTTCAAAAAAGTTAGGGCTCCGTACTAAAACCGTGCGAAGCCGGGAAGGTCCGCTAGTTGTTCATAAAACCTCTGAACCTCGCTATTTGTTTCACAGAATGACGGCTGGGCGATGGGCCACTGGCAGGGCCTGAGTTCCGTCGACGTACAGAAGCTGAATATGCTTTACTTCCCCGAATGCTCTGAGAGGATGCGGATTGAAAAAAAAGAAGAAAAAAATACGTAAAAATAATTGTGTTGTTTTATTTCTTGAATTTAGATAGGCAAGTAGGGACTTCTCCTATAGATAACGGGAGCTTAGCTTTTAAATTCACCAAATGGGTACGAAATTTATTTTTCACTTCGATTTATTTTTATGCTCGTTGCACCAAAACTACTCTATCGCAACAAATGTCGCTGGGTCGTTTGAGTAGTTGCTGTGTATTAGTTAGAGAACTAATTCGGGAACCACAGAACGACTATACAATGTGTATTTAGGAAACTTGGACAAATTAATATATTATTAATATAATTGTTTGGTGTTTGGAAAATTAAATTGGTTATTAGACAAAAATTATAGATAAAAATCGTATAAAAAAGTTGGATAAGTTAGCTATCCCAAAAGCAAGGTGTTTTAATTTACTAGTTTTAGAATGATAAGAAAATCTTTTAAAGAAAATGTTATACTACTACTTTTTGACCTAAACCAATAAAAACCTAAAAAGAAAAAATAAACCTAAAAATCCATTTCAGACTATAAAAACCTTCCATAACCACAAACTGAATTTTTTATTCGAATTTTTTTTTTTATGCTAAAGGTTAGGATAAATAAAAGGTGGCGCTCGTTTCGCTACTCCTACGCGATAAAGATATTTGAAATCTATCCCAACTGATTTTATTGTTTTTCGGAAGAAATATTAATCCCTTGAGCATAAAACTTTTATGATTTCCACTGGGTTCATAACGTAAAAGCGAAAAAAAAATCGCCTAAAAAATGTATTGTGTACCTAACAACAGCATTGAGAACCTCCTCCAAATGGAGGAGGTTTAGGAGGAGGGAGGTTTTAGGGAGGAACTTTGAAAATTCAAAGTCACTTGAAAATACATTGTAAAAATGAGCATCAAAATTTTTTCCGATTTTTATTTACGTTTTTCTGTAATAACGACACATTCATCATTTTAAAATATTTGCTCTTCTGAAAAGCAAAGGCTTCGCTTTTTTAGCAGTATGCAAAAGATTTTTTTTCTTCATTCTCAATCCTGCACCACCATTGTCATGATTGTCCTCATTTTTATCTAAACCGCCATCGTTTTCAATCCCCACACCTCCTTCATCATCATTCTTTTCTCCTTCTTCATCATTCTTTTCTCCTTCATCATTCTTTTCTCCTTCCTCTTGTCCAATATCCTCATCTTGACCTGGATTAGACACTTGTTTTTCGAGAGAATAATCGATATCAACGCTCTCGAACGATTTTTTCCCATCTTTTACCGCAGAAAGGACCATAGGACTGTTTTTGAAGACATTTTTGCACTCGTCTAGGAGAGCACCGACTTTCCGCTTGTTGCATTCATGTCCGTACCAGAGACGTAGCTTCATAACGTCCAGTTGGGAGAGTTTGTTTGAAGGGATTATTAGGAGTCCTGGTACCTGTATTACAATGCAGATCATTTTAGAGACACTCAAATCACTCAAATTCGATTCTAGTACTATGAAATCGACAGTCAGATCTGAGAGGTCAGACCTGAACTAACGAATTGCGAAGATGGTACGGCACGACCTTCGGAGCTCCAACACGTGCCTCATTGAAGAGGCGATAGAGCGAAACCGAGGGTCCAAATTATTCACTCAGCAGCTTGGTAGGTACCACCTGACGAAACTGCCTGACGCACGACGCGGCGAGACGGGAGGACCGTATTGTTGAAGCCGGAGATATCCTCTGAGATAGAGGATTTCTATGATTGGATGCCGATTATACGCTGTACATGCTCGTCGTTACCGACAATTACCATGATTCCAGAGCCACCCTGACACGCCACTATACCGATAAACTGCCAGACATTAGTCAAGACAAGATTGTGAGAGAACTCTGAGGCAGCTTTAACGCGCGGTTAACCGCTAGTGCGTAGAATTTGATTGTTAACTTAGAAATTGTCAACGAGTCGTTTATTACCCTTGTTGCAATAGTAGGTCCTCCGTTGTAGCTGTAAGCTCTATCGTGGAAGTGCATGATGCTCATAGGATCGTATTCCACGACCTTGTATGAGGTGTCTTCGGGCAGCAACCGAAACAGTTTGCGGTAACCTATGGAGATATTAATGTAAAAGATTATGTTTACTATTATTATGAACTGAGCTTGCCGCATCTGCAGTCTTTCGCTGGTCTGAGGGCGTCCTACACTACGTTTACCGAGTCATGGTCTCCACTCAAAAACACGTTTACCTACCTATCCTAAGCTGTAAAAAAAAATTCAGAACAGTTAGAATAAATGATACTACAATAACTATTCTGAAAATAATTTTACTTCTTTACTTTCTTATTAGTATTATAGTAGAAAATTGTTTTCAGTTTTAGTATAATATAGTTATTTGTTATTGTAGTATAATTTATACGAATAATAGAATAGAACAGAAAATCATTTGTTGCTTCAATAGAAAATAACACAAGATAGAATATGTACGTTTTATCAAGATATAAATGACTTTAATTAAAACTAAAAACTAAGACAAAATTAGGAAATTCCGTCCGCAGCTTGCTGTAATGTAGGTAATAATATGCATACATCGCAGTTTTCCAATTTACCTACTCTTCTCGGAAAGCATGTCATACATACGACATACATAACCTACCAACATTATAAATAATAAGAAAATAATTATATTAATACTCGTTTCTGCCCGCGGCTTCGCACGCGTTGTTTCTATGGAAACGTTTAAGATTATTTTTATCCTATGGGAACCGATTTATGGGATAATAAGGAACCTATGTTTTATTCTGGGCCGAGAACTACCTATAATTTCAGCCCGATCCGTTCAGTAGTTTTTGCGTGAAAGAGTAACAAATATCCATCTATACATACAAACTTTCACGTTTATAATATTAGTAAGATATTCGATTCCTTGCAGTCCTCCAGGAAGTTTAAATAAAATGTACATGATCCTCACGTGGTTGTATATTCTCCCACATGATCCTGATGTACTGGTCTCTATGAGGGTGTGAGACCTCATCCTTGAAGCCGATTGCGTGAAGTACAGTGTGGATGAGATTCGCGTCACTGATGCATTCGAATCCTATTACGATTAACTGAAAAGATAAATATGCCGCAGTGGCGTAACTACAGGGTGGCAAGTCGACAAAATGCCACGGGCCCCCAGACGGAAGGGGCAGTATATTGGCAGTTGGGATTCTCCTCTGATCGGGGGCCCCTTCCGGCCGGGGCCCGTTATAAAAAAAACGATTAGGTATTGTTATTCAGCTTCTCTATATGGGGGATGTTGCTTCAGATGATATGCTGAATTAATAGGGAATATGATCCACTGAAGATTCTGTAACCACGTCCACAGCAGATTCTTATCAATCAATCGATCGCGATCAATACGAATGGATCTTAAACGTAATTAGCCCTAAAGCACACCTTCTGCATCCATTATTTCAGTGTGCAGTGCATTGATTCAAAAATTTGGATACCTATATGTAAGAATATGCACATAAACACAATTTTTTCTCTTAACACTTTGACCGCGGTTTTTTTCGACGACTGCGATCTTTTTTTTTACCTAAAAAATTCGTGCTGCCGCTCTACACAGCGGTTGTGTTGCGCCGCACATGCGTTTCGTTCGAAAAATATTACAGCTCTGCTGAGTCACAAAGATCTGTATTTTCTCAGCCGCTGCGCTAGTGTGGATTTACGCATATTAGTCACTTGTAGAAAACTCATACCGTGCGTTTTCAGCAGTCGAAGTGACACGACTCAGTCTGTTATAATTAACCTCATGTCCAGGAATAACGTTAGACGTTGCAGGCTGTCAAAGGTTTACATTACTTTTATTAAGTAATCTAAAAATTCTCGGTATGTCTTGATACCTTCATAGGTACAAGAAAAGAGATAGATAGATAGAAAACACTTTATTATAGGTACCACACAAAACAGAAAACAATACAGGAATAAACAATAGAATAAAGGAAGTATAATTGGCGGCCTTATCGCTGAAAGCGATTTCTTCCAGACAACCTTAGGATGGACTGGACATGAAGGAACAAAATAGACGCTGGTACTTTAGAGAACACTATAAAAACAAACGAACAGTAAAGAGTAAAAGTAACACACAAGTTTACACTTAAATAAATAAATAAATAACGCTGGACAATTCTCACAGCATTATCTAGCCCCATGGTAAGCAGAGCTTGTGTTATGGGTACTAGATAACTGATATACATAATACACAATACATTACATAGATAGATATTTTTTATTATACATAGAAAACGACCAGAACACCCGGAACAATTATCTGCAGATCGTACACACAATTGTTCCGAGGCGGGAATCGAACCCGCGACCTCCTACGTCGCAGGCGGACCTTCGCCCACCGCGCCACATCGGTCGTCAAAAAACTTAACTTTAAAGGTTGAATAATCTTACAATTTCTCCGTGTAGGCCCATGACCGGTTCATGCTGACACTCCCGTTCGTTCTTCTGGTTTGAGAAGTGAATCCAGGGGGAGGTAGGTTCCGTCGGCTTGAAGTCCATGCTTTTGAAAATTACGCATGAAGACGCCTCTATTGTGTCCATGGCTGCATGTATCCGGTCCGTTATTATTTTATCTGTAATACCATGATTTATTGTCATTATTATCGTTTACTTCATTATGTATGTACCTACATAACTATCTCAAACCTTTTCCATATAGAAATTCAATAATATCCCAAAAAAAACGATTTCGGCAGGCCCCAAGTGCGAGGGTAATGTATTATAATAAGAACCTTTTCCATATTTTCGACATTTTCAATCTTTGTCAATCGGTAGACCACCTAGTTTTTCAAAGGCATAATAACATATTATTTAGGAAATACATTTTACTTTCGTCAATTACATCATTACAAATTAATGGTCCGTCATACATAATAGTATAATATTATTACCTACTCATTACATTACGTACTTACATATCTATTACTCACCATAACTCTGAGAATTAATAAAATATGGCACAATTCCTTTCGGAAAAGAAACATGCAATTCTAATTCATCTGGTATATCAACGGGAAACCATGGCACAACCTCGTCATATTCTCTTCTTGTTCCATCTGAAACATATTAGTACAGTCCTGCTATCTATTTTAAAAAAAAATTACTTGGTGTCTTTATGGGACTCCCCTTCTGAAAATAAAGTGCTGACCTCTAGGGCTCAACGGCCCAGAAACTTTAAAGAGCTCGTGAGATTTTTTCATAGTCTTGATAAGCCACTTTTCTCTCTAAGCATAAAAATTATCAAGTCAAAAAGTTTGCTTTTATGGTGCCAAGATATTTAGTAGCTGCAGCACGCTAACTACCAAGCACGTAGCTTCCTGGTAAGTAAGTATGTACCTACCTAGCTAAATAATTTTTCAGAGTAATAAAACAAACCTACTTATTGTAGCATTAATGGTGACTGCTGGCTTAGAATTTACAAAAGAATATTGTGAAATAAAAAACGATGTAAAAAATGCAAGACTAAACATTGCTACTTTTATGGGCACCTTTTATTACTGAGTAAAATAAATAAAATTTCGTAAGCTTAGGTACCTACTGATATGGAAATTTATTCTAAAAGATTATGTGCCTGAGTAGGTAAACATAGGTACCTAGTACTATTATTATAATCTCTAACAAGGTATTCTGGGTACCTACTTAAGTACAAGTGCAAACAATGCACTTGTACTTAAGTAGGTACCTAGGTACTTATACCTCAACGTTTACTATTTTTTGTAAAAATAATAATACGTTTACTATTTTTAAAATCATGCTTTTTAGACAAATCCTCTCCAGCTCCATCATCGGGTCATCTAGGCCCAAAGGATTGGAAAGACAAATTCAATGAACCCAAGGTACGTCGCACAGAACTATATCTGTGTTGTGTGTTGCATAACTAGTTCTGTGTTGAGTCGCGCATCATTTCAATAAGCTGTTCCCATGGCCACCCTCTGTCTCCATCATCATACCAGCTCGGATGTTACGTGGCAAGTTGTATTATAATCAACATGCCATTCAGATCAATCGGTTGAGGATAACTGTCTAAAATTCAGTTGCAAGAATTGCCCCGCACATTGTATACGTACATAACAGGGCAGTTGTATTATATTATATTATCTTATAATGAAATAGAGTTATTTTATACACAAAAAAGGTTGGTTCAGATTTTTGCGGTCTTAGGCTTCACTTCCGGTTTTCGAAAAATCTTTTGCCTTTGGTAACAAATAAAAAAAAAACAATAACTGTCAACGTCAAAACACAAATGTCATTGAGAAAACATCGGCGTCTTTTGTTTCGTTTGTTTGTATTCTCTTTGGTTTGGTTTGGTTTGATTGTCATAATTAATTTCTGGAAGGTGGCTGGCTGGCGGCTGAAATTGAATCTTTTTGGAACCACTAAAATTAAATCTATTTATCCTCAGAAAATATCAAAACTCTCGAACTGCGCTCTCTGTACGTGTAAAAATGGAAGGCTATCTGGTTGTGCTGTGTGTTTTCTTTGTGATTCCGTTTGCCCATCAATCTTCAACCACATCCCCAAGCGGCTCGGTAAATTTAGACGAGCTATCATTTTACAAAGTAATAAGTAAATTCGACGCTACGTTGGTGAAGTTCGACGTTGCTTATCCGTACGGCGACAAGCACGATGCTTTCGTGGCAGTTGCTAAGGGCGCCAGCGACAACGACGAACTTTTGTTAGCTGAGGTTGGAGTAAAAGACTACGGCGAGAAAGAAAACGAAGCTTTGGCGAGAAAGTACGGAGCGACGAAGGATAACTTCCCGGTGGTAAAGTTATTCTTGAAGGGTAAAAGCGAGCCGTTTTCATTTGACGACAGTAAAGGCTTCACCAGTGATAAGCTACGGCGATTCATTCGAGAAAATACCGGCATTTACCTCAGCCTTCCAGGTTGCGTCAAAGAGCTGGATTTACTAGCTATAAAGTTCATGAAATCTAAGGATCAATCTGAAAGAAAAGATATTCTACAGGCAGCTGAAGACATTGAGGGAAAATTGTCTGAAAAGGTATGTACATTTCAATCTCAGAATTTGATAATCAACTGTCCAAAATTAAAAGTAAGTGCAACATGTTTTATAGGAGAGTCAAAAAATGTATTCATCATGTCAAGAGTGTGCTCTTAGAAAGTATGAGACCTAATAAAATCCTAATAAGACCTATAAGCTAATAAATGTTAGTTCAAAAGTTGCGGTATCTTATGCTTCAACATGAATTATTTTTCATAAATATTTAGAAAAACATGTTTGGCAGCTTCTGTTGTGTTTGTTTATAAAAAAAACATTTAATATTTGGATCAAATGCAGTCAGTATTTTGATTTGATTTATATGGTCTAAGTTCAGCTGTGTGCATAAAATGTCCACAGCTGTCCAGCCCGTCATACTGTGCCCACATATTATGTGGGCATAAAAGATGACAGGGCATTGGTCAATTTGGCCAACAGAAGGATGACCGTGACTAATTTTGTTTTTTTTTGTATTTCAGAATGCTCTATCTGGGAAAATCTACAAAACACTTCTGCAGAAAGTCCTAGAAAACGGGAATGAATTTATAACCACAGAATATGAACGAGTAAATAAGCTTTTAAATGGTAAAATTTCCAACAACAAGAAAAAAGAACTTGAGACCAGACTCAACATTCTACAGACATTTAAACTAAAGAAAAGTGGCAAAGATGAGCTGTAAAGTAATTATTAATATAAATGCATTGATTTAATTTGTGTGATGAAAGAGCACATTCCTAGTTTCTGTATATATTATATTTACGAAAATTGAGGCTCAATTTACGATGTTATCTGACAGGATATGCCGGTATGATTATCATCCAAATGACTAGGATAATTACAGTAATTTGTTCTGGAATATGATTTAAGTAATTTTCTATTGTAAATTTATAACAATTTTGTTAAATGAAAGCTTTTTTATGTAGATTTCTAGTTTCTACTGTATGATAAGCATTTATTTATATTCCTAGGTACAATGGACTGTCTTGCCTTGATATTGAAACACAGTTATTTTAAGTTGAGTGACATCTCTAATTGTGTCAGCAAACATTCCATTTAGCAGCTATGGCTTTACACCTTTGTGAGAAAGGCCTTTGGAATAAATTCATGCCCACACAAAATATGCAATGTGCTATGCTTTATTTTAAAAAGATAGGCATTCTGTTTACTCTTTAGTATGAAAAATAATATTTTTATACAACATTTGCAGAGCCAATCACCATGAAATCATGTTTATCTACTTATTGATTTCATGGTGATTGGCTCTGCAATATTCTATGTTAGAAAACACGTTCATGATTTACATAATTTTCGTTATCAGAGTGAGTGCTTATGTTGAGTAGGTATAGGTAGTTTTATTTTTAACGGTTTGTGCAATACAATGTGAGTTGACATGAAAGTTTTAAAATGTGATTTAAAAATAAATTATGAAAATCCATAACATTTTTTATTGACGTCGGCATAAAATTTGAGTCATAAAAATTTAATTCCATGTACCTACCTAGGTAGGCGATAGGTCAAATACATAGACTTAGTATTATTTCGTTTGTGGTCAAATACTTAACCCGTACCTAGGATGACTTATAGGTGCTTATTTCTGAACAGAACCTGTGACCTAAGGACTTACTTTTTTTACGTCCTTTGTGGCGCGGTGGGATAAGGTCCACCTGGAGGCGCCGCGCCGCCGCCTCTACGCAGGCGATTGCGGGTTCGAGTCCCGCCTTAGGCCTAATGTTTGTCTATGTATGATCTGCAGATCCGGCTGTTCTAGGTGTTTTCTATGTGCAACAGCGCATCAACATCCCGCGGTTACGTTTGCACCATTGATTTGCCCCATTAATGGTGCAGGCGTAACTGGTTAGTTTGCACCATTGATTGATAGGGAAAAGAAAAAACAGACAAACAGACCGTATAAAAAAAAGTGTGTATCTAGTGTTAAAACTTCTTCAAATAGCTTTATTATTAGACACTTGAGGATTAAGTTACATCTTCAAAGTATTTCCTCTTTGCATGTTACATTATAATATTACTACTACGGTACTGCTGTCGAACATCTTATTCATCACGGATTACCATGTACCTACTAGGGCCGGTCGGATGTCTCGCCATGCCAGCCACATCATCCGGCGGGCCTCTGTCACCACTTAAAGCCTATTCTCGAACCGAATAGTCTGTTGCGTGATGATGGTAAGACATAAGTAGAGGTATGTATGACACTACTTAGTACCATGGTAGTTACATACGTCGTCATACTTGCGCCTTCATATCTGCCGAGGACATCCGAGAGGGCTGAGGAGGCGGCTTCAGATTCGGCCGAAAATCTCATACTCACAGAGCCTATGCATTTGGTCCCCTTCGAGTCGAGACCCTACCCAAAGAGAATACAATAATACCAGGCTAACATAAGCACGTAGAAGTGATCCATCTCATTTGATACGCAATAAAACGTCTCCTCTTTAATATGGCAGCCTGGTACTTTGAATCCGCGAGTGCCGAATTTGGGAGGATTTTTACGAAATATATTTGAGTGCGGGTTTTTTCCTAAAGTGTAAGTGAATATGAAAGAATATTTTATTTTATTGTAACAAAACGGTCAAGTGTGTGTTTGGTGGGATCACGAAAAAGTTTTGTCCCACCTGTGGGACATCGCAGTGGGACCACGGTTCCGGAGTGAGTAACTTGGTCCGTGGGGTACCGACTGAGGATCTCCGATCAGCGTCTAGTCGAAGCGACGAGACGTGACCTGATGATGGTCATGTCTGGCGCAACGCATCAGCATTGCCATACAGCAGGGCAATGTAGCCAGACTGGTATTAATTTGTATCAGTACCTAGTTACCTGTAGATAGTCTGCAATTGTATACTAGTTTTATTTTTTTCTATTACTTGATTATAATTAGTCAAGTATTAGGTTTGACGACCCATGTGGCGCGGTGGACGAAGGTCCGCCTGCGACGCAAGAGGTTGCGGGTTTGATTCCCGCCTCGGAACAATTGTGTGCACGATCTTCAAATATTTGTTCCGGGTGTTCAGGTCGTTTTCTATGTATAATAAAAAATATCTATCTATGTAATGTATTGTATTATGTATATCAGTTATCTAGTACCCATAACACAAGCTCTGCTTACCATGGGGCTAGATAATGCTGTGTGAATTGTATATCAGTACCATAAAAGAAACTCTTTGTGGCTAGATTATGCGGTGTGGATTCACAGCAACATTTGTTTAAAGGTTATTTATTATTTTCTAGGATCCACAAGTTATTGAGGTAGCAAATAAGATAGCAATTTGAAATTAGAAAAGTAAGAAATGCACATTGTAAACCATTTGCTAGACTTTTTTTTTTTTATTTCAGGCGGGCGTGACCAAACTTAGGCAAGAGCAATAAAATCAACTGTAATGTACTTGAAACAACCGTTATATTCCGATTTTAGAAAATATTTTTAGAATAGTTTCTGACACACATACCAGGCTAGACTTTAAATCTGAAAAAAAACGGAATGTAGTATAATAGCCAATGGTATCTGTGACAAAAAATATTAAAAATTTTACGTTGCAACATTTTGAATTTACATTGTAAAATATTGGGGCATACATCACAAGATAGTCATAACATGTTAATACATCAACAACTTCAGAAAGATTAATACATCTACCATGGCTAGTATTACAAATAAGCAATGCAATCATAGTACAACATCGACGACTTCTTTGGCGCAGCGGGCGACAGTCCGCCTGCGATGGAGGAGGTTGCAGGTACGATTCCCAACTCGGTACAAATGTTTGTACGATCTGCAGATGCTTGATCAGGGTGTTCTGGTGTGTTTAATAATAAAATATTATACATATACTATGTTAAGTGTAGCGTTTATCAGTTTTCTAATAACACAAGCTTATCTTGGGGCTAGATGCTGTTGCATTGTCAGCATTATTTAATTGTTATAAAACCTATTTCAACAAGTTTTAAATGCGACTGTATTAAAAGTAATGTATATAAGAATGGGGCACATATTCTTCATAACTCTAAAACTAATAAAATAATGCTAAATGTCTAGCTCAAGCACATAGTAGTACATCACTGATAAAACTAAATTAAAAGTATTTCATCAAATGCAGAATAACACTCTTACTGAGAAAAAATCTTAACACCCACTGGCTAAGCAGTGTTTCTTCTCATTCCAACTAATGGCATTAGAAGAAAGTTTAGAGAGGTTAGTAAGGCAGTATTAACACGTTGTACGCCATATCACCCACCGGTGAGCCTAGCTTACTTTTCCATTCGGGCCGAGCCAAAATGAGGTAATCGGTAATTTCCATCAACTTGAAATTTTAATTCCAAAGTTAATAAAATGAAGTAATTTACATGGAAAATAAAAATTACCTTATTAAGAAGCGTTTACGTCAAACCTCTCGCGCGGCTCACCGGTGACCCCCATGGCTCAAACGGCACAGTACGATTAGGCTCACCGGTGAGCCCCGTGGCCTGAATGGAAATGCTCGATTTTTCAAAAAGCGTTCAACGTGGTAAGTGCAAGGTCGACTGGCCCGCATCGGACGCACAAGCGATGCCCCGTCACTTATGGCGCACACTAAGATAGCAATTATGCCGTCAGACAGCGGCGGCCGATAAAATTACTTATGCCAATTTTAAAAACAAATTCACGGACTAGTCATGCCGTTACCACGGCGCGTAGTGTAAACCTGTCGAAACGTCAGGAAAATCAAAGCAGTGGGCGAAATACCAGTGAATAGGTAAAAAAATATAGTAGCGGTCAATGTATGACATGGATTTTTGATAGATTGAGAAAAACGGCAAAATTTATCTGCAATGACTTCATTATTTCGCACTAATGCCTTTAAATCGATATGTGCTCCATTTTATTGTATCCACAAACCAAAAACAAGGCATCTGCTAGTAAATATGAACATTTAAACATTTATTCTAATCTAGTTATATAACTAGAATATTCTAATGAATATCAAATCCAAGTATTGAACAGAATGTTCATTTCGTAAAAAAAATTATACAATTATCGCCAATCGTAACTATGAAAAGAATAAACAAGAACAGTTCTTGTTAAGCCTGTAGGCCTAGCACGGGGATTGTTGTCTAATATAAAATAGAGAAATCTTACGTCACATCATCATCGAATGCGTAAAATATTTGAAATAATTCCTTTAGCTTCAATAATTTACGCAATGTATGACGATTCCTACTGATTGTCGCGGTCACGCGAGAAATTGTTATTTTCTGCGTTTAACAAGTACTCAATGTATCTAACTAGTAGGTAGTTTCGCGACAAAATAAAGACATCGGCTATGAATCTGCTAATGTGAACACAAATTTATAATGTATTGACTTTTTTAGGAGTCTATCGACATATTATATAAAAGATTTGTTATTAAAATCAACATAAACTGATTACACCCAAAGCGATAATCGCATTCAGTAAAACACTATCTATAACGTAAAGTTTTTTCATCAAATGCTGTTATAGTAGCAGTAGTATAGCTTAGAATGCATAAAAAAACAGGCAATTTCCCGCGCGACTTCTGAAAATCAGAGATAATTATTATGAAGTTATTACAGTTTCTTTAAACACCATCAGAGATGTGAGTTAATATTACAAAAACCTTACAGTACGTTATTTACTTAGAGGGCAGATATATTGACAATACAGTTCATAAATGCAAATACAACTTCATCCCAAATTATGAAAGGCCTCTTATTACATATAACAACATTGTATAATCTATTCCTCTTTGTCAACAGTAAGTTTCTTAAGCTGTAGCACCACGCCATCTTCAACTTCTTTTAGTTCATTAGATTTATCATTACTAGGTTCAGGAGTGGCATCTTCGCTGGATGAGAGGCTGTTTTCTGTCTCCTCCACTTCTTCCTCGTCAGATGTGGGAGGGTCATCTGTGTATAGACTACACTTGGTTCTGACTATTTCTTGTGCCTCAGCGAATTTCGCTTTCCATAGTTCAGCATCTGAAATGGAGATATAAAGGAATACAGTTTGGGATGGGTAATCTCTTTAATTTCTGCTTAGGTTTACAAGCCCTTTAGTTGTTAAATTGTAGCATTTTCTGTGATTAAAACTAGCAACGGCTAGATTCCTTACACTTATATTATTAGGAGGAACAATTTATTTGAGTTTGTTAGTAGAGGGTAAATATCTGAAACCACGAACTATGACTACAACTAATAGAAACCTGCAGTATTCTATTCCAGAGTAAGAAATTGTTAAATTCTGTAAAAATTTACTTGTCTCAGTGCTTATTTTGTAAGCCTAAAGAAAAAAGGGATTTTGAATCTTTCAACCATTCATACTACGAATGCTAAGCCTGTTCCACAGACGAAAAAATTTATAAAACTTGAAAATATCATGGTTATTAAAAAAAAAGTCATCTACCATGATTTGATTTTTGTATTTCCAAAAAAATGTAAATCAAATCATGTCAAATCCTGCTACACATTACTTTTGTGAAAAAATGTTCCGAGTGAAATCTGACAAATTTTATTAACTTACTCTCAAGGCTCCTAAATCGTATTGCCAGCATCTCCTGCTTGCAAGTCTCATCAGCGAAGTCGGCAAACACAGACCAGTTGAAAGCCTTGTTAGAACCGCAGTGCGCATTCATTCTTATATCCGGGGTAATAAAATGATTTGCACACACTTTATGAGTTTTCTCACGACGCATAACCACTCGAACTGTATTGTTGTCTTTATGGCGAAGCAGCTTTATGTCTCCAGTTCCTCGCTCCTGGAATTTATTTATAGACATTTCATACTCACTAATAGGTACTAAGCATGGCATAACCTCTATGATAGCATATGATAAGTATTTATCTACAGACACATTACAAGTCAATTAGACAAATTAACTATGAACCTTAGTAGGTTAGAACCAATTAGTTTAATCTACACAAATATTCCGTTAAAAGTTCTTGTTCACTTTAAGCAAACTGCCTGCGTATCCCATCTTTGCTGGATATTGTGTTTCTTGAAGACTGATGATTACTTACTACATTGGGTACCTATTATTACAAAAACGAAACAACCCTTACTTCGTTTTTTCCTACGTACCTTCCACTCATGGTCCACAGTATCATATCTGTAGAGTCTGGACCGAATCTTTACCAATTCCTCTTCATCTTCCTCGTTGGTCGGAACATCCACCAGCGGCAGAGAAACTATCGGCTCGTAATGAGGATCATGCTCTTCCACATCACCGGCTTCGCTCTCACTGTTACGCCGAATGCTTTCTTCCTACAAACAATGCAAATAGGAACATCGGTAAAAAATAAACGTCGTCACAGCATTGTTTTATGACTTTGAAATTGGTTTAGATTTCTGGTGAAGTGTGAATGAATAGTAAAACTTTCTACTTGCCTGGGATGTCATTCTTCAACTTCAAAAGAAAATAAATCTTCGTTTCTTCCAAATATCTGAATAATTTCAAAATACAAACAAAAGCGCAGCAAGTTTCAGTTTGTTGTGAATGAGTGAATGAATGAATGAAATGAATAATTACCTACTTAAAATTTCAAGGGGGTGATTCCTAGGGGTGATTTGTCTGTTAAGTGGTGTTTTAGATAAACTGACAAGTTGAATGTAAAATAGAAAAGTTATCAATGAAATGTAAATGTGTTTCATAATTCATGCTAATAGTGGGTACAGACCATAGATACAGACCAAGCGAAAATGAGCGAGCGAATGCAAACGAGTGGGATTCGATGATCGGTATGTTCACTCGCTTTCGCTGTTGTGTCGACATGAAACGAACGCATGTGAAACCCAGGGAACGTTAGCGAACCAAGGTGAAGGGTGATCGTTCGTGTGGACGCGAGTTTCTGTGTTTTTTCTGCGTTCTACAAGGATTAACAGTAACAGATCAGTATCGAATTTGCCGTAAATTGTATCGTCCGTTCGTTCCACTTTTCTTTGATGTATACCACCGAAGCATGGCCGAAGGCTAACGAAGGCCTTCGTTTGGACTCGCCATAACGACCCCACTGGTTCGTTCGCGTACGTTCGTTAGCCTTCGCTCACTCCGCTTGTATAGTCTATTTAGGTCAGATTTAGGCCCAGTAAGATTGGCTAGAATATGTAATGGCTCCTCTACATGATGGCCCAGCGCTGGACCGGACCACCGAGATGGCCTAATAATGTATTTTGGCCATCAGTAGATTCTAGCAGATTTCATTGAATTGAAAAAAAGAATGAAGTTTGATTTTGTTTGTGCGGTCAAGTGTAAATGAGTCGGTTTGAAATTGTAATGTTTATTTATTAAATCATGTTTAGTAAATATCTTAAAACGCCCCATTTAAAATCTCATTATCTCTTTGTGTTGCGGATGCGGACGTAGTATATAAATTATCCTTTCTCTGGACTGTGTCTTTGTGCTAAAGAAAACAACAAATATTAATCATACGTTCCTCCGATTTCCGGCAGGTTTCTTTGAAAATGTTATGGTTTTGCTGGTTTTGAAAAATTTTGAAGTTGATAAAGTGTAACAAATCGTTTTTAATTTCCCGAAATCGGTGAGTACAATACAAACCTAGTTTAGTGCCGAAGGCGATACGGTCCCAGTCACCGAAGTCATCGGCATAGTTCACGACCTATATTCCCGGTTATTTTGAGATCTCTTCCTGTTCAAATCACTATCCGGGACACGCCAAATAAATTACCTACTCCAGTTGTTTGACATGTTCTCTTTTTCCGTACGGTTTGTCTGCATAGAGTACCTAATAGCTGCTGGTTTACACTCACTCAAAACTTAGGTACACCAGACGGTCCATATTTTCTCAATAATTAATTGAAGAATCAAATGCTTTTTTCCGCGAATAGACAATACGAAAGTAAGCTGTTACATTGTTATCTCTTATTTTAATCCATGCCTCCAGTTTTATCGTTATATTATATGTATATATTACAGATTCACTTTATGATGCTACATGAAATTTTCAGTACTATCCAATAAAAACACTGAGTGTAAATAATCAACTTAAATACAGCTTAATTTATCCCTTAGCTATGTGCATTTGTAAAGTCTATCCCTAACCAAATTGACAATGTTTTAGGACACAATCATGTCAGCAAAAGTGTCAACGGAGGAACTCCGCAACCCTGAAGAGCTGGATGTCAGCCTGAGGATGGAGTTTGGGCCATTTGAGACGGTCCACAGGTGGAAACTGCTTTCGGAGTGTAATGAATTCGTTGGTGCCAGGTTTGTAAACAATACCTAGATAAATAGATGGATACTTAACTTGTTAATGTAGGTACTACACAAATATACAACAGTCTTTCTAACTAGCTAGCAAAAACCAATGCTGAGCAGGCCTCTTATTTATGTGTTATAAAGAAGAGGCCGAATACTACCTACTACCTTCACAATTTAAAGAAACTAGGTATACTTTTTTTAAAATCATATAATATAAGAACCTTTGTAATTAAATACATGGCGGTCCTATTGGGTGTAAAAATCACATTACATTTTTTCAGACGAAGCAAACACACCGCGATAGCGTACAAAGACGCGATCTACGTGTTTGGAGGCGACAATGGCAAGTCTATGCTGAACGACCTCATACGATACGACATTCAGGAGTCGTCGTGGACCAGAGCCGGCTGCATGGGATCGCCGCCGGCCCCCAGATACCATCATTCTGCTGTGGTATGTACCTAATAAGACATTTCAGGCATTGCTGTTCAGTGTTGCCACAGAACACGAAAATAACGTTGTGCGAAATTCTGTGAAATACTGACCAGTATTATGTCAATATTATACCTTCAATTTATTTAAGCTATTGTCTCCAGATCCACCGGCACTCCATGTTTATTTTCGGAGGCTACACTGGCGACATCCTCGCAAACTCCAATCTGACGAATAAGAATGATCTCTTTGAGTACAAGTTCACTTCGGCTACCTGGTTTCAGTGGAAATTTATGGGACCGTGAGTACCTACACCATCATAGTACATATTTAGAATTCCATAGTAAACAAGGAATCCTTAGTTTCCTTCCTGGTAGTTTCGCCATGTCTGTCTGTCCGACTGAAGCTTAGCTCAGAAACTTCTAGTAGTACAAAAAAAATTAAAAAGAAAACAGACATAGTAAAATTACTTCCTGCCAAGTTGAATATATACGGCCGTTTAACTGAACGTCCATCTGTGATCATCGCTGATCAGACACAAACAGAAACTTGGATGCCTTTTGTTTCGAGTTTGATCTTAATTTCGTGACCCCCAAATGAGTGAACCAATTTGGATTGATGTCAAAAAATGATTTTTAGACCAATTAAACAGAGCAAATAAAGATACTTACTATAAAATATATATATACTGAGAACTTACTATAAGGTTTTTGCTATTATAGTGCGTAATAATTAATAAAGTACCCCAAGTGTGGACCACGACTCGGTAAACGTAGTGTAGGACGCCCTCCGACCAGGTGGGATGACGACCTGCGAAAGACTGCAGGTAGATGCTGGATGCGTCAAGCCGAAGACAGGGCGCTATGGCGCTCATTGGGGGAGGCCTATGTCCAGCAGTGGACTAATATAGGCTGATAATGATGATGATGATGAAGTGTGGACACTTGGGGATTTCTGAGCAATTATTATTATACTAGCTGCGCCCCGACGCTTCGCACGCGTGGTAATCTATGTACCAAATGGTTTATAAACCTTCCTCTTGAATCACTCTATAAATATATTTAAAAAAAAAACAAATCAAAATCCGTTGCGTAGTTTTAAAGATCTAAGGATACACCGACGACCGATGTGGCGCGGTGGGTGAAGGTCCGCCTGCGACGCAGGAGGTTGCGGGTTCGATTCCCGCCTCGGAACAATTGTGTGTACGATCTGCAGATACTTGTTCCGGGTGTTCTGGTCGTTTTCTATGTATAATAAAAAATATCTATCTATGTAATGTATTGTATTATGTATATCAGTTATCTAGTACCCATAACACAAGCTCTGCTTACCATGGGGCTAGATAATGCTGTGTGAATTGTCCAGTATTATTTATTTATTTTATTTATTTACATAGGGACAGACAGTCGGAAGCGACTTATTTTTATACTACTATGTAGTGATTAAATTTCTAATATTAGTATGTTATTTAATCTCAGGGAGCCAGTACCACGCTCAGCGCACGGAGCTGCTGTGTACAACGACAAGCTATGGATATTCGCGGGGTACGACGGCAACGCGAGACTGAACGACATGTGGACCTGCAGCTTACTTGTAAGTAGCTTTTAAGGGCACACAACGACCCTAGACTAGGTAAACGTACTGTAGGACGCCCTCCGACCAGGTGGGATGACGACCTGCGAAAGACTGCAGATAGATGCTGGATGCGTCAAGCTGAAGACAGGGCGCTATGGCGCTTATTAGGGTGGGCCTATGTCCAGCTGTGGACTAACATAGGCTGATGATGATGATGAAGCCGACGGAGGCGTGAACTCGTCGGTAGGCGAGGCCTAAATGCATGCTGTCTCATCTGACTTAATGCTTATCAGGGGAGGCTTGCGCCTAGGATGAGTATGAGTAATATGCGAAGAGCACGCTAGGATGAAATGCACAATGATTCATTCCTGAAACGACCACATGTACGAGAATTTGGAAGCTTGTTCTTTTTACGTTTTCGGGTGTATTACAAACATGGATAATGACGAGATAAATTGATTACGGGCAACATACTGTATTTTTGCAGATAATTCAAAAATTTAATACGTATTTAAACATTAGGTGGAATATGTAAAAGTCGTCTGCAATATGATTCCTAATTATTATAGCTGCGCGGCTTCGCCTCG
Organism: Eupithecia abbreviata; assembly: GCA_943735965.1. Classification (NCBI taxonomy): domain Eukaryota; kingdom Metazoa; phylum Arthropoda; class Insecta; order Lepidoptera; family Geometridae; genus Eupithecia; species Eupithecia abbreviata. Next base: position 3,869,882 of record OX030995.1, read on the forward strand.
CGTGGAAATGTATGTTTCAAATAAACCTTCCTCTTGAATCACTCTATCTATAAAAACGTATCAAAATCCGTTGCGTATTTTTTAAGACCTAAGCATAGATACATAGGAACATACAGACAGGGAAGCGACTTTGTTTTATACTATAGTGATTATTTATTTTATTTTATTTCTCAGGGAGAAATGCACACATGGGAGAAGATAGAACAAAAAGGCACGTGCCCGCCAACGTGCTGCAACTTCCCGATCTGCGTGGCGCGCGGGAAGATGTTCGTGTTCAGTGGACAGAGTGGCGCTAAGATCACTAACGCACTGTTCCAGTTTGACTTCGAAACTCATACGTAAGTGTAGGGGCATAAAGTGGATATTGGACTGGGTTAAATTGAGCTAAGATCGTCACCGGGATCGGTTCGATTTTGAAACTCACCGTTCCAGAAACAATATCGATTTTAGATTTACTCGATTTTATGAGTACTACATGCTTCAACCAACATTAATCATTAACCTTCCAGCTGGAGTCGTGTTTGCACTGAGCACCTGCTCCGCTGCGCCGGGCCCGCGCCCGCGCGCCGCTACGGCCACGTGATGGTGGCGCACCAGAGCCATCTCTACGTGTTTGGAGGCGCCGCGGATAATACTCTACCGGCGGACTTGCATTGCTACGATCTTGATACGCAAATGTGGTACGTAGTGTCATGCATTACCATAGGCGACCATTTGACGACCTCTAGCGCGGTGGGGGAAGGCACAGCCTGCGACACGGGAGGGATTCGATTCCCGCCTCGAGACAAATGTTTGTACGATCTGCAGAAATTTGTTCAGGGTGATTTTTCCCGAGGCGGGAATCGAATCCCGAACCTCTTGCGTCGCAAGCAGAACTAAGATAAGAATTCTTAACTCTCTATCAGTTGTCTTCAAATCCATTATAGACTTTATTTCAGTCATTGTAAAGTCCATTTTCTCTTCCAGGTCCGTGGTCCAACCATCCCCAGACTCACAGGTACCGTCAGGTCGGCTATTCCACGCGGGGGCTATATCGGACGACGCTCTCTTCATATTCGGGGGCACCGTGGATAATAATGTTAGGAGCGGGGAGCTGTTCCGATTTCAGGTGAATTGAGCTTTATTTTTATTGTACTTAAGATCATATTCACTGTAAGATAAATACTGATGTACGTTTTTGAAGCAAAATGAGCTTTGGTTTTACAACATTTAACATCATATTCGCTTGAAGGCAGATACAATCAGGCGGATGTTCCTGATGTATCAAAAGTGAGCTTCATTTTCATTACCTTTAAGATCACATTAGCTTCAAGACAGATACCGTCAGGTCGATGTTCTCTGTCTAGGTAAATTGAGCTCTTTTTAATTGCAATTAGGATCATATTAGCTTGAAAACAGTTACCATCAGGTCAACTATTCCACGCGGGTTCGTTATCGAATGACGCTCTCTTCATATTCGATGGCACCGTGGAATAATGTGGTAATAATCGCGGTAATTATCCCGCGATTATTGTCCACGGTTCTATCTATCTATCTAAATATCATTTTCCAAGGCATAAGGTCTTCACACTTTGGGTATTCTCTAATTAAATAATATGATATTATATATATTTAATAATTTTCCAGCTGTCAAGCTACCCCCGCTGCACCCTCCACGAAGACTTCGGACGCATCCTCAAATCCCAGCAGTTCTGTGACATCACGCTACTGGTCGGTCCAGACCAGACGCCCGTCATGGCGCACCAGGCCATCATAGCGGCTAGGTCGCACTTCCTCAAGGCTAAGATCAAGTAAGTAGCTATACATTGTGGGATATTTAAATTGGTAGTCTTCTAACTACTAGATAACTACTTAAAATAAATAAATAAATAAAATAGCCTTTATTGCTGAACGAATTTTACAATGTTTTACAGTTTTCTTACATATATGCTTACTTTATAACAGTTACTTATCTTTTTACATAAATTAAGTATCGGTAAACGGTCGTTTCTGTATTTCAGCTTGTCTTTCGACATAGGCCTCCTCTAAAGATTTCCACTCTATTCTATCTTTCGCTATGCGGGTCCATATTGGACCCGCCACTTTTCTAATGTCGTCCTCCCATCTTCTAGTCTGTCTGCCTCTTTTTCTTTTGCTATCTCGTGGTTGCCATTCAGTTATTAGTCTCGTCCATTTCTCCTTCTTCTCTCTTATCATATGCCCAGCCCATCTCCACTTTAAGCACCTTAGATAACTACTTAGTTGCACTTTATTACCAGGAAAGGCAAACTCCAATTTCCAACATTCTCGGCCCGATTGTGTACCATACACCGACTAGGTATCTTATTCACATGACCTTTATTAATAAAGAAAGTTACAATCAAATAACAGAAACAAATAAAAACTAGTAGTTAATCCTTACGTGTATTTGACGACCGAGATGTGGCGCGGTGGACGAAGGTCCGCCTGCGACGCACGAGGTTGCGGGTTCGATTCCCGCCTCGGAACAATTGTGTGCATGATCTGCAGATATTTGTTCCGGGTGTTCTGGTCGTTTTATATGTATGATCAAAAATATCTATCTATGTAATGTATTGTATTATGTATATCAGTTATCTAGTACCCATAACACAAGCTCTGCTTACCATGGGGCTAGATAATGCTGTGTAAATTGTCCAGCATTATTTATTTATTTATTGCAATACATTTTACTTTTATAATATCCTTTATCATCATCATATCAGATTTTTTATAAAAATTTAAAATTGAATAAAATGAAGATCGGAATATGGAGACCTCAGTCAGACTGAAATCATTCGTCATTTCTTTCACTAATAAAATTTTCCTATCCCCAGGGAAGCGCGCATAGAACGCGACAAGCTTGAGCGAGAAAGACAGAGACGGGATCCAAGTGAGCTGAGGAAGCCGTTAGAGGTGACCATCAAAATACCAGAGGCACATCCCGAAGCATTCAAGATGGTGCTCAATTACATTTATACGGATCGGATAGATCCTACAGAGAAAGGTAAAATAAAAAGGAATATTTTCCTGTAGAGCCTTATTACACTAGCAACGAAGGATAATTATTATTAACACTTTGAGTGCTGAAAACGCACGGTATGAGTTTTCTACACGTGAATAATATGCGTAAATCCACACTAGCGCAGCGGCTGAGAAAATACAGATCTTTGTGACTCAGCAGAGCTGTAATAGTTTTCGAACGAAACGCATGTGCGGCGCAACGCAACCGCTGTGTAGAGCGGCAGCACGGATTTTTTAGGTAAAAAAAAAGATCGCAGTCGTCGAAAAAACCGCATTCAAAGTGTTAAGAGCCATTATCACACTGGCGATTTTATAGCGAGGCGAGCTAGCACCTATTGCACAGCGCACTCGGCTTGCTTTGAAATCGCAAAATATTACAAAAGGTACTATTAAGATTAAGATAGTAAATTGAGTCTCCTCTATTTACTAGGCTGGAGACCGACTATGGGCTGCTTGTTATTTTTTTGATCACACCTTTTAGGGTGTTTAGCAGACAGAATGTATTCCAAACTGACATGTTACCTTTAGAACCCTTAATGTCGTTTGGCATTCAATATAGCGCCCTTGTACCTACTCATGTATTATATCCTCTCGGTTAATGTCCTCCATTGATGATTGATTTGATGCTGGATGCGTCAAACTGAAGACAGGGCGCTAATTTGGGGAGGCCTATGTCCACCAGTGGACTAACATAGGCTGATGATGATTATGAATGTAAGTAAGTATTTTATTTTTCACATAATACACACATATACAATTGGCATAACAAGTTGCGAAATTTAAACATAACATAAGATTTAAAGTAAGTAAAAACAAAAAGTTGATGCAACTCTTATATCTACATATGTCTACACCGCCGCCGCAAGTTCCTTTTAACTATACCAAATTGAATCGTTGTTTGCGAGTATTCGAGAAGGTATTTGACATAAATATTAACAGTTACAACAAAACTTTGTAGGAACCGGGCATCAACACAAAGTATCTGCCTATAATATGAAGCGATCTTAATTGTCATAACCAAAAATACGTCGGAGTAATGTCCTCCATTACTCCTTGTAGACGAAGACCCGGCGTCCTCCGCGACAGTACTGCTAGTGATGGAGGTTCTCCGGCTCACACTCCGGCTGAACATCCCCCGCCTGCGCGCGCTCTGCACGCGCTTCCTGCGAGCCACGCTGTGCAGCAGCAACGTGCTGCCGGCGCTGCACGCCGCGCATCATGCTAATTTGACCTGCATCAAGGAGTATTGTCTAAGGTAACTATTCACAAACCTAGACGAGGACCTAGCATCTTCAACAACAGTACTGCTAGTGATGGACCGACGCTCCACGCTGTGCAGCAGCAACGAGCTTGTCGTCCATCAAGGAGTATTGTCTGAGGTAACCATTCACAGACCTAGACGAGGACCTAGCGTTTTCAGCGATGATAGTACTGCTGGTGATGGACCGACGCTCCACGCTGTGCAGCAGCAACGAGCTTGACGTCCATCAAGGAGTATTGTCTAATATAGAGTTACCTTCATCACAGCCCCTACAGACGATGCCATCGGCCACCTGCATCAAGGTCACAGCCCTTCTAGACGCCTCTTCAGATACATTACTGCTAGTGATAGAGGTCCTCCGCCTGTCCGCATTTCCTGCGTGCGATGCGGTCTATCGATCAATATCGATTATTGATATCACAATTGATAACACGAGTTATAAGTCAAGTAGGTACGTACAATATAGTAGTAGGTAGTAGTAGGTTATCTTTAAATAACAATAGGTACTAGCAATAAAGTAAACATATTTTATACACTCAAAACAAAATAAATTGTAAAAATTAATTATTGATTTGATTATAAATTTGCAATATTATGACTCCAAAATATCGGCTCTCATTCTTACATAATTCGTTGTTATATTTCTCACTGACCCGCCACAAAATATTTCCCTCCCACAGGTACATAGTAAAAGACTACAACTTCACCCCCATAGTGATGTCCGAGGAGTTTGAGCTGATGGAGCAGCACCTGATGGTGGAAATCATCAGGCGCCGGCAGCAGCCGCACACCAGGCTGTCGGTCAACTCCTGTGACAGCGAAGATGAACGGATATCAGGTACAATCTAACAACAACCATCCTACTAATATTATAAACGCGATAATTTGTGAGGATGTATGTAAGTATGTTTGTTGCTCTTTCACGCAAAAACTACTGAATGGATTTTGATGAAACTTCACAATAATCTAGCTTACATATCAGAATAACACATAGGCATTAATAAAGATATATTGTATATTACCCAAAATATTTATCACCACGCGGGTGAAACCACGGGGCGCAGCTAGTTTTGAATACACATGTATTCTATAGCCTGTCAAAAGACTCCTGACACGAGGAAAAGACCTAGAGGTCGGGGGTTGTTTGAGGCTTAATGTAGCAAAGCATGGCAGTAGATATCAGGCAATACATTATTTAAAGTGCTTCCTACTGAATTGAAAGCAATAGAGAACCCAAATTTTTTCACAAACTTTTAAGTAAATTTTAGCTGAAGGGGTGTTTTTTATACAGTTGATGAATTTATCACCCGAAAGTAATTATTATGTTAGAACAATGAATTGGATTATTAAAAATTACATGCTTTCAATTTACATAGCAATTTTTTCTTTTATCTAGTCTAGAAAGTGTTTAGAATTTTTAGTCAATGTACCTGTAACATTTATTTGTAGCTATATTCATTCATACACCTGATTTTGAATAAATAAACTGAAACTGTTGTGATCGATCAAAAGAGGCAATATTGGCATATTTTTTTTTATTTAACCTGTTTCGTCCCACTGCTGGGCAAAGGCCTCATCCAAATCTTTTCACTCAGTGCGGTCACGTGCGATCTCCCACCAACCTCCGAGGAAGGCATTAAGGTCGTCTCGCCAGCGCTTTCTTGGCCGACCTCGCCCGCGGCTTCCTTCCGGGACCAATGTGTTGCAGCATTAGCCCACCTCTCGGGGTGCATTCGGCTAATATGTCCCGCCCACTTCCATTTCAGTGTGGCGGTCTTAACTCCCACATCGACAAAAGTAAAAGTAAAAAATAATTTATTTCTTTAGGCTTACAAAATAAGCACTTAGACAAGTCATATTTATATATAAATTATTATCAAATAAAATTATTTTACTGTTCACTTCAATTTTTTGCCCACTAGTGGAAGAAGTGAAAAGAAACCACTAGCATGTTCATCTCTTATATGTCTAAATATAATATGATTCGATACATGTCAATATTTAAGTAAAGCTATGCACAACAACAAATTACTTACATACTATTGTCGGTGCGAAACTGAGCGACATCTGGCCAATCATTAACATCATTGAGATAATCATTTATGGAGTAGAAACCCTTCTTGATGAGATTTAGTTTTATGTAATTTTTAAATTTACGAATAGGCAGCTCAGTTGCTTCAGATGGAAGCTTATTATAGAAGCGCACGCTATTGCCCATAAATGATTTCCCTACCTTGTGTAATCTAAATGATGGGATGTGTAACTTCTTCTTGTTTTGTATTTCTATTGTGAACATCACACTTTTTCATAAGGCTATCCTTATTTTTGTGGGTATACATTAAATTTTCATAGATGTATTGCGATATTACAGTCAGAATATTAATGTTTTTAAATAATTCCCTCAAAGAATCTTGTGGCTTTAATTTATAAATAGCGCGTACCGCCCTTTTTTGAAGAACAAATATGGTCTGGATGTCAGCTGCCTGTCCCCAAAGCAAAATACCATAAGACATAATACTATGGAAGTAACTGAAATAAACTAACCTAGCTGTGTCTTCATTGGTAATATATCTAATTGTTCGAACTGCTTAAGCTGCTGAACTAAGTCTACCTGCCAGAGCCTCTATTTGCGACCTCCATTGAAGAGAAGAATCAATTATGTAACCCTAGGAATACAGTAGAGTCTACAAGGTGAACAATCTCATCCTTCAGCATAATTTTTGTTGGGAGTTCTCTTACATTCGGTAGCATGAATTTTATACATTTAGTCTTTTTAGCATTGAGTAGTAAGTTATTTGCGGTGAACCAATCTAGTATTTGTGAAAGCGAATTATTTACATCGTCTATTTCTATCAACTTTAAAAATCAATGAAGTATCATCAGCAAATAAGACTATATCACAAAGATCTCTTGCTAAAAACGGAAGTTCATTTACATATACTAAAAATAAAAAAGGACCTAATATTGATCCTTGCGGGACGCCTAGTTCAAGTTTTGATCCTCTAGATCTTTCTGTACCAATATCTACTTTTTGAACTCTATCAGCTAAATATGATTGCATAAGGTCCAGTGCCTTGTTATTAATTCCATAGTGTGTGATGCTACGCTCATTGACAATACCTGTCAATGAGCGTAGCATCGTATTCCTAACGCGATCGATTCGCCGGAAGCCTAAGATACTACGCTCCATTGCCCTCTGGCAGATCTTGAGCTTGGATTTTTGTAATTCAATCAGCGACCATGTCTGCGCACCGTAGGTTACGACGGGCAAGATGCTATTGGTAAATTTTAAACACCTCTACTAGAGACGGACGGAATCATATTTGCTTAGCCTTTGGCTTTTAGTTTGTAACCTAATTGTGCATTACATTCAAAAAACACGGGTCGAAATTTCAGTCTAGTTACAAACATAACTTTCACTGAGGCACCTTCCCGTAATATCATAAACCTGTGAACAGAATCAAATAGTATTCAAACAAAATATTTTGAAAATTTCTTGTAAATCACAGAACACATTTTCTACTGCATGGGGTGATTTTCTACCAAAAACATTCTCTATGTTGTATGAAGTTAATCAAGGAATGAAAGCAATAGGATTGAGTGATGTTCATAACTAAATTATTGCTTGAATTGAGTTGGACATAAACCGTAGCTTGAATAGGTACCATTCCACTCATCCAATATCTTAGTCCAATATACATTTGATCTATAAATTTGATGATGACTTCGTCCGCTGCCTATTATACCTAATATTGTACCTTAGGCCCGTATAATGAAAGCTAGGCAGGGCAGGAACGCTTATCCGCTTATGCCTAATAAAAGTCTAACTCAAGGATAGATCACTAAGCAAGCTTTCGTATTATAAGCCTTATTACCCTTCTGTAAGTCATACAACTGTGTAAAATATTGTAACTTAATAACCGTTTTTTTTTTCAGGCACAACCCTAGAACAAGACATGGCGATGTTAATAAGCAACGAGTCTTCCCTAAGTGACGTCATCCTCCAAGTGGGGAACACGTGTCGGCGCGCTCATCGCTCCGTGCTCGCGGCGCGGGCCTCTTACTTCGAGGCTATGTTCCGCTCCTTCTCACCGAGGGATAACCGGGTCCAGGTAATATACACTCTATTTACACTGAGTAAGGAGCTATAATTATACTTATAAGAAGCGACGTCATCCTCCAAGTGAGTAGCACTTGACGGCGCTTACTCGGATGAGTTGTTGCTTCTCACCAATGGATAACCTAGTCCAGGCAATATACACTCTATTTTTACAGTGATAGACGTGATGGAAGTTATGAAATTTTTAATGAGTGAATCCGAATCTGAAATCCGGAGGTATGGCCAATGACAGAAACGATTTCAAAATGAAATAAGCTAAAGGCCTACCTGCAAATCAAGAAGCTTGCACTGCGGTCGTTCAACTATGCTTATCCACTGCTGGACATAATTGTAGGCCTCCTTTAACAGATCACATTTACCCATGTTTCGTTTACGCTTTGTATGAAAAGCTATAAAAAATGTACAAATGTTCGTTTGTTGCAGCTATCTGACATGATTCCATCGGACGAGGCGTTTGACTCGCTCCTTCGGTACATATACTACGGAGATACCAAGATGCCGACTGAAGACTCGCTGTACCTCTTCCAAACTCCTATTTATTACGGTAAAACATATAGTTTTAAATGACGGCGGGTGGCGGCGCTAGTGCGCCTCGGGTGACCGCCTTAAAAAAATATTTAAGTAGTCTGAATAAAGTCATATTTAATTTAACTTTTCAGGTTTCACCAACAACCGCCTGCAAGTATTCTGCAAGCACAACCTCCAAAGCAATGTCACTCAACACAATGTGCTCGCGATACTGCAAGCCGCGAATCGACTCGGTGCTACCGATATCAAGGAATACGCGCTGAAGATGATTGTGCATCACTTCGGTTCGGTATGTATTCTTAATACCGACAATTGTTACTTAATAGTGCAATTCTAAAATGGACCGCAGCTGAAGGCTGCAAGCGACACTACTAGTTTCTAGTTGCGGCCGCGGCGCGCAGCGACCGCAGACTGCAGCGCCAGTGGTGTCGCGAACCGTGCTTGGAAATAGAAGCAACCGCGACCGCAGGCAGCACTGCGGTCAACTGCAGCCGCTAGCCGAAATGTCGCCTGCGGTTGCAGTCTGCAGCCCATCTCGGACTTGTACCTTTATTTTTAGAACCCATTTTGCACACTTAGTATATAAGAAACTATTTACAATAAAATAATACTAAGTGTGCAATAAAAGTATTTTCTATCATCTATCTTATTCAATAGTTTCCACGAAGTACGATATTAACCTTTTTATCATTTGTTATTTGCTGTGGATTTTCTTTACATATGGTTAAAGATATTTATTTCTCAAAGAAAGTCCCCTAAAAGAGAAAAGTTTTTACATTTGTACTTAAATTCTACCAGTTTATAGTACTCGTAGTATTAGCAGTAACAATTAATATTGGGGGACCTTAAATAATACGGTATTTCCCTACAGAATTTTTATAGTACATATACAATTTGTCTTGTCTCAGTGCTTATAAGCTTAAAGGAATAAAGTTATTGACTTCTGACTACTACCAGATTAATTTTCGAACTAGTGGCAAGCAGTATGCATGAAGGACCACCGTTCAAAGCAGCACTATAGTAATTAAAATAAAAACTTCCTGATCCACGTTGGCACGCATCCAATTCGCCGTTCACTCATGCTTCATTTTCAAAGATACTTTAAAATATTATATTTCCAGTCTTTTAATTCTCTTGTTTCCCCACAGGTGGCCAGACAAGATGCTATAAAGAATCTCCCCCAGGCACTCCTAGTCGACATAATCTGGGCGTTGGCAGAAGAAACTACGTTACAGCTACCAGCGGACCCAACAATGCCAGCATCGTCATCTAACGACACACTCTGCGAAGATTCAGATCTCAAACATCGCGGCATGGGCAAATCATGACTAAAAGACTGCAGGCGGGTGGACGAAGCTAATAATAATAGAATGATGGTGGTTTTCTTTGACAAATTTTCAGATAGTTCAATATAATTCAGGGTTTTTCACAATAGTTTAAATACCTACTACACTATCATTGTCAACTAGCTGCGCCCGGCGGCTTCGCGTGGAAATCTGTGTGTCAAATGGTTTATAAAATATCTTCCCTCTTGAATCACTCTTATCTATTAAAAAAAACCGCATCAAAATCCGTTGCGTAGTTTTAAAGATCTAAGCATACATCGGGACAGACAGACAGCGGGAAGCGACTCTTTTATACTATGTAGTAATAACTGATGATAGCTCTTGAAGGCCTGGCCCTCTATGACGCCGCAGTGGGCCTGTGGCTAGATTGTATAATTATCTTGCAAAGAATTCTTTTTATTCTGGATATGTGATACAGTATCATCTAGCTTAGCCCTAAAGTAACCAAAGCTTGTGTTATGGATACCAGATGACTTGTTTAGTATCATGCATATAATTTTGTAAATATATTGTACATACAGTTAATAATTTTATACTCATACCAGGAGAAAACGTTTTTGAAAGAGTGCTGTCTCCTAGCGGGAATCAAAGGGTTTCTAATGCAACCCTTGCGTCTCAGGTAGACCTTCGCCCTTGTGGTATAAGGCTGTGTGAGTTGAATAACATCCACAAATACAACCTATGTATTATAAGGGTGTAACAAAAATGAAGGACCAAACTTTCAAGGGCGGTGCAGGTTTGATCAAAGAAACCTGGAAAATTCTTAAAAAAACATCCCTGCCATTCGTTTTTTTTAATACATAAAAACAAAATGATCACTAAATTAGGCAATGGACTGCTATATGTGTCATTTAAAATTAAATAAAAAGACCTACGTACCTGAAAACATCTCTTTTACAAACCCAAAATATCTACACGGAACCCTATTGGGCGAGCGGTCTCCGCGGTCAACGACCTGCACCATAGGTATAAAATAAATAACAAATAAAAAAAAAGGTAAATTTAAATTTGTAAATTTTCAATGCGTTCAGGTGTCAGTTGGTTGTTGTTAGTTGTTATTGTTCTTTTGTTATTGCTATTTTGTTATTGTTGTTTTAAAAATTAATCCCATGGATTTAGTGCTGGCCCGTAATTTCACTATGTGGAATTATGCGGCCAGCATCTCCGATGAGGAGAAGGCACTAGATGCTGCTCCAACGAGGCCTGCCGCCATGGCTGGACAAATGACGCATGGCAGTCAATGTGGGTAAGACGGCCGCACTGTTTGTCTTCCGCCGCCTCCACCACCCACCTCAACTCCAGCTTCGGGGCCAGGACGGTGCTTGGAGCTCGTACATTTTCATTTTCACACGAGGTACCTCGGCATCAAGATTGACAGGTCGTGGAGGATGCAGCCGCAGGTTGACCGCGCGCTACAGTAAGCGCGCGTCGCCGAGCGCGAGCGCTCCTCCGACCTATCCTGGGATCTCGGCTGCCACTGAGGACCAAAGTGCGGGTCTACAAGTCCGTCCGGTCCCGACTATGCAGCGCCGAGCTGGTACGCCCTGGTCTTCCAGAGCAACAAGGACCGGGTACAGGCGCTGCAGAACGAGACCCTCAGGATCTGCACGGGCGCGGGCCGCTACGTCAGGAACGACGTCATCGCCCACGACCTGCAGATCCAATCCATAGAAGATTTCGTCGTGTCGGCGCAACGAATGTACGATCGCGCCGACAACGGACATCACGAGCAGTTTGAAACATCGCGCCGCCCTAGCCCCGGCCCCAGGAAGACGACTGCCCATGGCGACCCCTTCCGCGGGACCTGATCCTGCGGAACCACGATAGAGTCCTAGGGTTTATTAAAAAAAAAAACAAAGAAAAGAAGTGGAATAAGAGCTTCCCACTAACCCAAGGGCCGAGGGATCGTCACTCCTCGAGTTGACGCCGGGGTAATAAGGCCAAGCCTCGAGGCCCCCACCAGGGCCAGAATGAAACTCTAGTACAAATTTGTTCCGATTTCTGGAAAATTATGAATACTTTCAGGTGTCAGTCGGTTGTTGTTATAGTAATTGTTGGTTGTTGATCGAGTGTGGCACGCAGGCCTGATCCTCAAGTTGATTGCCTCCCCCACACCAGCAGCCATCATCCAGGTGGTCGCATCCTTCCTCCGAGGACGGAGCTTCTACGTTGCGGTCGAAGAAGCCCAATCTCGACCATAACCCATTATTGCCGGGGGAGCTGTCTTTCTCCTGCTTTGTATGCGCTATATACTAACGACATCCCTACCCTGGAGGGCCAATTATCACCTGGAGAAACAGGCGTCACATTAGCGCTCTTTGTGGATGATAGCGCCTACTGTCACAGCAGCTTGCCAGATGCAGCGCTTGCTGAACCTAACAAACTGGCTAGATAGATGGCGCATTGCAGTCAACGCTGGAAAGACGGCAGCACTGCTAGTCACTCGTCGGCGCACGGTTTTACCAGCCCTAGAACTACGAGGACAAGCCCTGGACTGGCAAACCTCCGTTCTATATCTAGGAATCGAAATAGACAGGTCACTGACCATGAACGCACAGATAGAAAGCGCGTTAACACAAACACGCGCCGCCCGAGCCATGCTAAGACTAGTCTTGACATCCAAACTGCCACTGAAAACCAAGATTGGGGTCTACAAGACTTACATCCGCACGAGGCTCACATATGCAGCACCAGCATGGTACTCCCTGTGCTCTGCAACAAACCAGAAGGGAATCCAAGCCCAACAGAGTATCGCTCTCAGAGTCTGTACAGGCGCCCCGCCGGGCGTTACGTACAAAATACTGTCATCGCACGCGATCTGCAGCTAAACACCATAAAGGAGTTTGTGGTCCAGCTGGCGCGCAGATTGTACAATCGTGCGGACAACTCTCGCCACTTACACCTTAACGGACTCGCTCCTCAACACACGAGACCTCCGGATGCAAAACTTCGTGGCGACCTCTGCCCCGGGTGCTCCTAGAGTCGCCCGAAGCCATCACCCAAGAAGAACAGAACAGCCAACCAGGCTACCAAACAGCTCTTGAGAAGCCTACAAGGCTCTCATAGCGACAGCACATGACTTGAGGAAAGCTTTCCTCGACGTAGAAACCGGAAGAAAAAACTATAGTTCGATTCCTGCCTGCATTCAACAACGTAAACAACGTTGAATCGAATGTTGACGACCACCTGAGCTGTTGGTTGTTATTGTTCTTTTGTTATTTTTATTGATGTTTTAAAAATGAATCCTATGGATTTAGTGCTGGCCCGTAATTTCACTATGTGGAATTAAAGCAGAAGGCACTAGAAGCTGCTCAAACGTGGCTTTTAGTGCCAACTCCAAAAAAACGGCCGCGGGCGGTGTCAGCATTGCTAAATAATGGCAATGTCGTGGAGCAACGTTCCGACACTGTGTGTAGGTTTCGGTGGCGTTGCCGCAGAAGGGGCTGTATCGGTGGGGTTGTGGCAGCCACAAAACTTTATTTATAAGGTCCCACTTCACAATGCTGCAAACTATGCGCATCATTTAATGTTTTTCGAAGAGATATGGTGTCGCTAGCTGCAAGGGACGTAAGGGTGGACCGGAAAACAGCAATACAGATGTACCACTACTTCAGAGAGGTATGTGAGGTGGCGGAAGCTCACGACCGTGAGCTTATCGGTGTCCAAAATAGAATATAATATAATAGAAGTCGACGAAACACATTTATATACAATAAATATCACCGCGGTCGACTTCTACAACGATAAACGTGGTCGTTCGGATGAGTCGGCTCACAAACGACGTGCATGTCGAGCTCATCCCCGACAAATCCTGCCAGACCCTAGACCCCATCATAGCGTCCGATGTCAAGCCCGGACGTTTATTATGTCAGACAGGCACCGGGCTTACGAGGGAGTGGATGCGAGATTAGGCATGAGGAGTAACGCCACCATGAACCACAGCCTTGTTTGTCAACGTGACTGGACCTTCCCGTTGACTCCAGGCTAGGCATACCGGTGGCTGAGTCTGCAGACGTGCGGGTGAGGGTCCACACCAACACCATCGAGCGATAATGGCTCGAATTGAAACGCCATGTTCGCTCATGCCGAAGCACCCGCCGCCTAAAGTGGTTGTATATGGGATGGAGTTTACGCCGCCGCCGCCGCGCCACCCCCGCTGCGTGCCATTGTAATGGCCGCCCGTAATAGTATGTTGCTATGCTAAAGAGGTGTACACAAGGTACTTAGACCTCTTGAAATTTATTTTTCATGATAAATAGGCACATGCAACGTGTTCTGTGATCGTGAAGCTGCATAACCCCGTTAAAGTTTGGTCCTTCATTTTTGTTACACCCTGTACATATAAATTAACCCAAATCACCTACTCTCATAAAATATTGCTGTGCTGCATTCTTATTACTATATAAGTGTAATTTACTTATGATTAGTTGATAAGTGTCTCTAGTCAATCTACATTATATTTGCAGTAAGCAGTGTTCAATGCACTGTTTAGCATACAACTTGTGTACATATTACATATTTTGTTTTTTATAAATGTTAGGAAGTACTTAAGACAATATGTTATGTTAGGAGTGTCTAAATAAAACAGTTTTATCAAATTAACATTTTTAATCTAGTTTTAAATAAGGACCAATGGACATTGCAATAATTTTTAACATGCTTTCTTCTCTTCTACTTCCTTCGGCTTAAATCTGTGTTTAACTTCGTCCCACGATTTCTGAAACAATGAAAAGAGATATTCAAATCCCACCAAAAACATAAATGTAAAATAGGAGAGCCAAGTTCAATGCAAAAATTATGATTGGCTGTGGGCTTCGCGGCAAAAAGAATTGATATCTGAATGAGTGCCAAGTCAAATCTATGTAGGTTAGATTTGACTTGGCCAGTTTTCATTACATCAGTCATTTTATAAAGTTATTCAACGTTTTAATTCTGATAAAAACTGGCCAAGTCAAATCTAACCTACATAGATTTGACTTGGCACTCATTCAGATATCAATTCTTTTTGCCGCGAAGCCCACAGCCAATCATAATTTTTGCATTGAACTTGGCTCTCCTATTTTACATTTATGTTTTTGGTGGGATATCATTACTTTTTGTAAAGAAAACTAGGCAGGTATTGACTCGGCGTTTCCAAATAGAATTCTACTTGACAATAGATGGCGACACTTTGTATCATGGGAAATAAACCTACGTAGGCTCAGAGTAATAAGACATAGAGTGATAATTTTACATAACATTCCGCTCTAAGTTGAAGCCAAAAAACAAGCAATGTGTGCGTAAGCGGCACGTCATTACAAGAGCCGACACGCACACAAGTGCACAAATAATGTTGCAAGCTATTGACATTTTCCCCATAAGGTAGGGAAATTGTAACTTTTTGTAAGGAGTAAATGATTATCATATTTATCACTTTTCTGTTAGATATTTCATTAACAGAAAACTTCCTGTAAATATTATATACTATATGGGTGTTTACATACAGGGGAGTGTTGAGTTAGCAAATTATTTAAATAGATAGAAATAAATATTATGACCGAAACATTTTCATACCTTTGTTGGGATAGCACCCTCTCGTAATTTGCATAAACCACCTTTCGTGATATGCTTGTCATTTTCTTCAAAATGTATAGAACATAATCATATCTTAGTGTATTTCGTTGTCTTGCAAAACTTTTCTTTGCATTTCCGTCTAAGTTTTTCAACCAATCGGGAAGCAACAGTCTATTTTATTTATCGTGTTATTTCGTAATTTTTTTTTGTTACCCTACATATGTCTGTATTATTTTGTTTGACATAATGTCAAAACAACATGAATATTCTTATTAATAAAGAACTGAACTGAAGTCGGATCAGAAGGAAATCTAAGAACGAATATAAAGATATTAATAAAACTAGGGTTCATCGTCTAATGAAACCAATGAAATTTTTATATTTAACGCTCCGACTACATCAACATCCGGACAGACTGTAACAATCTATTTCCTTGCCCGTAAAAATAAAACAAAAGTTTTTGATTATTTATACCAAGCTTAATAGAACATAGGTACATATTTCACTTAAAAATCCAGGTAAGTTAGTAGGTAACCCTAATTATATCTAGCAAATAAAAGTCCTACAAGTGTAAAGTAGAAATAGATTAAACAAATAAGTACCTATGGGGGAAAAGAATTTTTCTAATAGCTAGCAACATTTTTATGTAATGGCGTCTGTTATGTTTACGATTTATTTTTGTGCTTATACGCATGTTTTACTCAAGAATATAAGATGCCAGGTTGTATTTACCCCTGAAATATTAATCTTCTATTGTTTCTGATTATTATGAGAAGAGTTGTTACACCCTTTCACTGCACAATAAGTCATTATTATTAAAAAATTACGGAGCTCTTCCCAGTAGGTCTTGACCTTGAGCACTGACGTGACGAGCGATGTACGTAGCCTTTAAAGGCTAACTTGAAATTGCGTCACTTCGCGTGCGCCTACTGCGGTTCTAAGCCTAGTTATTCTAAGTACGTAGGGCTCAGTAATAATATATTTTAATAATCAAATGTACTGAAATTTGTTCAACTACACAACTGACCAATATAATTCTTTTTGGATTTTTCTGAATACCGCATCATATTATAAAAGTTCTCGAACATTTCCATTGCGACTCGGCGTTTCCAAATATAATTCTACTTGACAATAGATGGCGATACTTTGTATCATGGGAAATAAACATTTATAGGTACGTAGGGCTCAGTGTTAATATATTTTAATAATCATATGTACTGAAATTACTTCAACTTAAGTTCCTAAAGACTTTTTAATCGCCAAAATTTTAATTTTTTAGTTTTTATAGTCATTTTTAAACAAGCCGCCATCTATCGTCAACCATTAACTTATAAAGAAAAACAGGGCCAGGGCCGTATTTAGAATCCAATTATTTTACTGAATGTCCCACGGCTATGTTGAAACATAGCATGTCTGGAATGCACCTATGGAATGTTTTATAATAAATATTCTATATTGAAAGTACTTTCCCTCCGTGAGACAGCTACTATAATAGTAGTTGTTTAGTAAATTTAATGAAATTGAAGCCCACCTATTATTGCCATTTTAAATTGTGTATGTTCTAGATTTCCATCTCAAGATAATGTAAGACAGCAATGGATCACAAAAATTAATAGACAAGACTGGACTCCGACGAAATATACGAATATTTGTTCTTGCTGATAATACTGATAATCATATTATTCTTCTGATTAAATTAATAGCTGAAAAATATATAGGTATTCGTTTTAAGCATTTTGCAACCATAGAAAATGATAGGGCAACCAACCGACAACAATTAACCAAAACAGTTATATTTGCTGGAAAATTAATTTTGTGAATTTAAAATAAGTCTTAGTACGTCCCCTACACTAGTGACATCTAGTGTGAGGTAGTAAAAATATGTAGTTACTTCGAAAACAGAATCTATTATTTGCCGGTCCCTAACAACTACACTGTATTCTATTGCGCAATCGGAGACGTTAGTACTATTGCTTATTCTATGCAATGCGGATTCTATTCGAATTTAAACCTTATCTCATTGACATAAGGTCGTCGTTGCTAACATCACTTATTTTTTGACTTTTTTTTATTTTTTGATTTTATCCTACGCTTACACACAATTACCGAGCTGGATTCCAAATTTCATCTTTCTAGGTCATCTGGAAGTAGGTTAGAATTAGGTACTATATGTATGTCAGTCAGTCAATGTGAATTTTTACGACTTTTCGACCTTCATATCTTTGTAACCGTTTGAGCTAGCTTCATGAAATTTGGGCTTCTACATGTCCTTATGGATATAATTCAACACACGTAGTTTTATGTTTTTACGTTAAAGAGGTTTTGAGTTATAGAAGGGTGAAAAGTGGCACCAAGTGGTTCGTGTAATGATACACTCGGCGCGTTCCTTTGCTTGAACTTGGCTTGGTCACGCTGCCGCGTGCCCTGATAACTGCACACCTGGACACCTTTATTGCCCACAATAATGTGCCTAAGTCAAGCTCTGTTTAGTTCCATAAGGCAGTAATATAAGAATTCACCATTTCATTGCATTATATAGGTAAAGACCAATAGTTAGTTTACATGAACAGCTAACTAGTTTTAGGTTAAACTGTAATCTCTTGATCACACTACTGTGATCAAGACTCTAGCCTATGCTAGTCTTGAAAAAATTAGGTCATCGATATCGTTTCCCAGGGGTCTACACAAACGAAAGCTGATTTTGGGGGTTGACAAGGTCTATTTATATATGATATCGACCCCTATTAAATTAACACAAGTTCTTATTTAAAACTTTCAAGATAGGTACTGTATTGTAAGCCTTGTGTTACATGTACTAAGAATGACTTATTATATTTGTAGGAAGTAGCATTGTTGTACTTTTAAAATAATCTGAAGGTCCTACAAGATGAAAAACTCAGTACAGGAGTATGGACAAGTTCATGTGAGTTCGTTCAAAGTTTTCCAATTAATAAGTAGGTATTTTGTACCAATAGGGAAAAACTTGAGTTAGGATCATTAAGTAATTTGGCTAATGAGTATCAGTTCATTTTGGAAAAGGGGTCTCTTGCCCAAAATAGTTTGAGGATACTTGGTTTAGTGGTCTTTTGTTTTGTCAAAGTCTGTGTGGTGAAGTCCTCTTCGACAGTGTCATTATTGTATTATAGATGAGCAGCTGAGATGATGTCTATATCACAAAGTATTTCACTACTAGTTTGTCTTGTACAGTGGTCAGATTTGATCGAAACCAGTAGAGGAGTTTGTTTTTGAAGCTATTCACAGACGGAGCTGTTATAAATTCTTCAAGAAGCCCATGAACAGTACTTTGCAGAAGTTGTTCAGGTTGGTTTCTATGACAGACAATTATATCCACTAAATACTTGGGTATATACATAATGATGTTATGTTCATAATTACCTTACTAGTTGGAAACTGGTCAAACTCATGACTATCACATTAAGATCGTTGAAAGGAATTACATAACGAATAAACTTACTCCACGGTTGATGGATTGACATATCGCCTCGGCTATCAGATCAAAGGTCCTTTCGAAGAAGAACGCGCCTCCAGCGACGGCGAGGGTGAAAGTGGAGGTTCGCTTGAAAACACCCCGGTTCAAAGTAGCCCAGATCGACATTTTGGTACAATTCAACAAGAATTCTCGTCGATCGAATATTTGGTGACCAAAAAAAATTTTATAATGAGTGTTGAGTGAGATTGAATTTGACAGTGACAATTTCCTAGCCATAGACTAATTAATAAGCCAGCAACATTGTCAATGCCTGATTCTGTAGTGTGTCTGGGCCTTAAATACACGAGAAATCGCACTTACATAGTCTCCTCGTAGGTTTCTTTGTACTACAAAGCACTACGCTTTGTAGTATAAAGAAACCTACGAGGAAAATCATCGTTTTAGTAAACTCAAATGGAAATAAATACGCGCTCCCGCGATTTTCACCTGGTTCTTTTTTTAAATTATTGTTTCGAATACGTACGATGGAAGAGGCCGATATCATTATTATGGCGGATTCCGAGTAAAAACTTTTTTCCGTTTGACCTATTTTGAAAATACCTACCCGAGTCTGTGTATTGACTTGATTTTTGCCGCTAAAACTGAACTTCGTTGTACTTGTTAATGAATATCTCTATTTCCTTGTGATTGAACGATATTGACAGAGGTCTCAATATGATTCGCCCTTCAGCTGAGTTACCAGGTCTGGAGACATTCCCACGATTGACACAGGACGACCTTATTTTATTGGCATCGGTAGTCAGCGTCAAATTGATATGAGCGTCTAGACAATTTCAGACAGAGCGATCAGTTAAAAATCTGACCATAATTTTTTTTATAGTGAATATAGTAGTTTTGATTCAACAGCTTCTGCTTCATTGTACAAGCATTCGTTCCACT
Source organism: Eupithecia abbreviata (assembly GCA_943735965.1). Lineage (NCBI taxonomy): Eukaryota > Metazoa > Arthropoda > Insecta > Lepidoptera > Geometridae > Eupithecia > Eupithecia abbreviata. The sequence continues at coordinate 3,890,101 of OX030995.1, forward strand.
AATGTCGCCTGCTGCGCCACTGAGGGTGGTCTCTAACTGTATCAAAACATCCAATGCTTTGGATGCCATTGACTAGTATGTTTAGTGCTAGGTAAATAAATGTAAGGAAATAAATAATAATGCATTCATTAATTTACGTTTTATTAATTATAATATTGTAATCTTACAATAATAAAATTCAGGGAAACAGTATCATACATGAATAAATACAATGCTAAACGATTAACTTTCTTTCTGCATTTTATGTTCATAAAATCAAGAAAGTAAAACGAATAAAGATATAACAATGTTATTTATTTAGAACATACAACATTAATGGTAGGAATGATTTGAATGAGTCATACAACAATGATAAATATTCTTTGTTAAGTTTGATATACGAGTTAAATTCAACTATAAAAGTAAATCTAATAATTTAGCAGATGCCTAGCATTAGAGCACCGTAGATGTAATTTTGCGTTATGTTAAGTGAGTTTATATAATGCTATAACCGTTTGGCTTCTCTCACTTATCTAACGAAGGCAACAATCCAAGTGACAAACAAAAGCATCACGCGTGAATTCTAGCACACGCTCGCAAACATTACATCATGTTAATAATCATACCACTTAATTATTCTGTCTTATCTAAAATCTAAAAATATCTAGAAAATATAACATGAAACCAAGTAATATTAAAATATTTTTTCAACTGGCTTAATTTTTTTGAATCATTATATACATACAATTAAATACTCGACGTCGGGATATATGTGCATTTTGAGATAGGATAACCAAATCATTGCACTGTGTAGGCCCGCTCGCAACAATTTCACGATGAATAATGTGAATGAAGTATTAAATACATGATTAATTTATTAGTTAATAATTTCAATACTAATTTAAATATTGGACTCGAAAAGTACACGGCAAACCTCTATGTACATAAAACTATGCTATTATTGTTGTCTATGGACCTAGCGTAGAGTAGACCATGAGTAGATCTTAGTACCGTGATCTACTCATACAATCTTTTATTTTATTATTATAATCGATTTTCATATTGAAATCGGTTTAAGTAGCTAATATTCTGTCACAGAATTAGGTCTGAATAAATTTAACTGCCGTCAGTACAATTTATATGTAGCAGCTAGAAAACATCTACGTAACACGATAGAATATTGTTTATTGTTTATCTAATTTAATTTCCAATATTTGTCCTCATAGAATTTCTGATGCGAAGCCGTTGCATACTCTCATTTTTGATAAAAATAAAGCACTTCTTTAAATGAGAGCTAAACATATTAATATAATTTGTACAAGCTAATAATATTGTATATCCGTGATCAGCCCACTACCTCAGTGCAATCCCGACTAGTACTATGCAAACTTAGGCCAACAATAGAACAGAAACCAATAGAAAACTAATGCTACATCATAAGAACTGGAAACTACCGAGAAGGAACGGCGACGTCGGGATTGAATAGAGATCTTTCAGAACTGAACGTCGTCCACGAACTTTGGTGGGTGTGGTTCGATCAAGCAATAATATACTTTCGTGTAATAAGTATAATAAGAAATAGATAGTCAAACGCCATTTTATAGCAAGTCTGTATAGTCAATAGCCGATATCAAGCGGTAACATACACGATTACGCGAAGGTTTGGAACAAGACAATTCCAGTATCGACGATTAAGCCGATCGTTTCATCATATATACCTAAGTAAGCGTTTCCGACTTTATTTCTGCTTATTAAATTCAGACATATACAATATAAAATAAAGACATCTTTAGATCTTTTCAAATTTATCTAACCATCGACCGACGCATCGAAGACGAAGTTCGAAAACACTAGATCTGAATGTAGGTAATACAAAATCGTTTTGATTTTATCGAAATTATCGCCTCAAAAGCCACCTACCGTCAATCAGAAACGAAGTGATATTGTCTAGTTAAGTTTTAGATAGTTCTAATAGAATCAGATTCGACAAATAAGAGCTGCAATCTCTAATCACTATCTATCATTGACCATAGATGACGCATAGTTACGTTGATTTTTTTCGTTCTCGCGTGGCGCTAAAATAAATCAACCGGTTATTATTATTTTTAAACTTACGCGATCAGAATACATAATCACAAGTACTGTCATCCCGTGACCACGACAGTGTGTAAGGCTATCGAAACGTCGCGTCGGGAAAAATAGGTAAAAAACGCAATAAGTACCCGTTAAATAGTACTTGTAATCAAGACCATGGATGACGCATAGTTACGATGATTGTTTTCGTTCGCGCGCGGCGTTCTTATAAATCAATCGGTTATTGTTGCTCGATCTCGCCACACACACACGTTCTAAACAGTTCTGTTAGAAGCGGGCGAGGTCCCCCCACACGGGGGCTGCGGAGTCCTACATGCCGTAGCCGTGGTAGGGCGCGGGTGACGGCGCTTGTGCCGCGTACGCGTAGGGAGACGGCTGCGCTGGCATGCCGGGGTACTGCATTGATGGACCTGCGGAAGATATCAAATTAATTGTATTGCATTGTTTTCCGCGGTTTCACACGCGTTAAATTCGAATTTCACATTTCTTAAATATAGCCTATGTTCACTGGGGACAGTTTAGCTTCCCAACAATAAAAGAATTTTTCATATCGGTCATGTAGTTTCGGAGCCTATTCAATACAAACAAACAAAAAAATCAAAATTATATTATAACCTTTATTTTTAGTATAGAAAACAGAGTTAAATTAAAGGGCTTGCTTCTTTCCACCCCTATGTGTTTTCCGCTAGCCATGGTCTTTCATTGAAGCGAGATACATAGGCCTCTTGAAACTGCAGTGGGCGAGTACTAGATAGGTAAAAGTAAAAAGCTTCTACAGGAAAATATTCATCATTTATTGTGATTTTATGCATGCAGGTTCTTAGGTGTAGTATCTTAGTGGGTAGGTACACAATGCATATAAACCCGGTGGTTTCGTTCATGTTGTTATATAGGTACTTCATATTTATAAAATTAATTAATACCTATAGGAATGTCATTTTTAAATAAGTAATTAAATACATCATCACTTGCAAATAACTTTTGGATGGATGGACAGCGGAGTCTTAGTAATAGGATTCTGTTTCCCAACCCTTTTCACAAACTCAAAATCTAAACTAGGTAAAGGATCAAAGTGATCAATTTATTTTCTAGTTTAACTTATGCAACAGATAAGCAAATCAAATGTCCAAGACACATATGTAAGTTATATGAACATACTAGTGGTTTCTTTTTCACTTCTTCCACTGGTGGACAAAACATTGAAGTGAACATTAAAATAATTTTATTTGATAATATTTAATAGTATAAAATATGACTTGTTTAAGTGCTTATTTGTAAGCGTAACGAAATAAAAACGTTTGATTTTGTCCTTTGGGTATGGAACCGTTAAAATCGGTAAATACATAGACAAGTACACTCACCAGCAGTAAGCATAAGCTGCGGCTCCATGATCATGGCGGGCTTGGTTTCGTTCTCCGCGCTCTCGGTGGTGCGTTTCGCGTCCGCCTCTTCCAACTTCTCTACTTTCGTTGTTAATTCGCGTACAGTCTGTTACCAAAGTAAAAGTTGAGATATGGTTGGATGGGAGCAATTTTTTTTAAACACAGTATTGTTTCTGTTAAAGATTGAATTATCTCTTATGGTATTAATCTTATGGTAAACTTTCACCCCCTCATATGACAATTTGTAGCCTATGGCATCACACTAGAGAGCAAAGGGCTCCCTTACCTAATAAATATATATATTGTACACTAAAGATCATAAAAAAAATTTATCTTTTTAAATCCAAATTAATTTATTTTTCGAAAAACATAGATTACAAGGATGTTAAATTAAAATACATAGAATGAGCACGACCATGAGCTTTATAGCATGCAAAGTCACGATAAATGCACCTATTACAAATTAATACAATGTCAATATTTATATTAATTTTTCAATGAATTGTCTTATTCTAGAATTTGTCCATCAGATAAGTTGTACTGTTTACCTGAATCAGGAATGGCATGGCGAAGTCCATGATGTTATGTCTCCAGGCGAGCTCGATTACGACATCAGGTTTCACCAAGTCGTAGCACTGGAAAATAAACATCCAATATATAAGCAATAGTAATAGAATATGTACCGAGGGGATAAAGCAGTGTGGGGCTATAATCTCTTTCTTTTGGTTAGGATTACACGACATAAAGTATTATTTTCTAATATAGGGTGAAAAAAAATGACATATAACCAAATCTAGCTCTAGTCCTGTAGAAGATACTGACACTTTAGTAGGCATTATCATCGATACATGATTGCTTCGTCCTGAAACCGTGGCGCGTTCCACATACCGTTTGGTAAGCACAGGGATTTTTGACTAGAGTAGTATAGAGACGCATTTGTCATCAAATACTTAAATTATTTCCTTCAACTTCCACGTGCTTGGCCTACTGGTAAAGACAGACAAAGAAGCACTCATAATTCTCTTTCTGTCTCAAGGAAGTATTTCCTCTGCTACTTCGGGCTGTATCGATTGGGACGCGTATTTAATCAAGTCAATAGTATGGATTCCATCGCGTTTAACGTATACCACCATTCATTACATTGCGTCGATTAGTCTGATTCGTCCCACTGCTAGGCAAAGGCCTCCCCCAAATTTTTCCACTCGTTGCGGTCACGCGCTATATCCCACCAAGTTCTGAGAAAGGCATTAAGGTCGTCTCGCCAGCGCTTTCTTGGCCGACCTCTCCCGTGGCTTCCTTCCGGGACCCAGATTGTTGTAGCATTAGCCTACCTCTCGGAGTGCATTAGGCTAATAGTATGCCCGGTCCACTGCCATTTGAGTGTGGCGGTCTTGACTCCCACATCAGCAATACCTGAGCGTAGCAGCGTATTCGTTTTTAAATTAACTTTTAATAAATACCTGGTAGAGACAGGCAGAGAAGCACTCATAGTTTTCTCTCTCGAGGAACCAGTTGAGTAGTTCCTCAGCCACTTCGGGTTGTCTCGACTCGGACGCGTATTCCATCGCGTCCGCGTAAAGGGCGTCCTTTTTGCAAAGTTCCACGCTCTGCTTCCATCTGTTGTTGCCTGTGGAATTTATGTAAGGGTGTAAATATGATCCATTTTTTCACTTTAATGTTTACTAGCGACCCGCCCGGCCTCGCACTGGTGCAATGCATGTATTATATACATACATATAAACCTACCTCTATAACCATCTATTAACAAAAACCGCATCAAAATCCGTTGCGTAGTTTTAAAGATCTTAGCATACATAGGGACAGACAGACAGAGAGGGGGATCCGACTAGTTATACATAATGTAATGAATGATTGATTAATATTTCATTAATAGCGACAAAGCTATTTGCACGAAAAATTGCGCGCGACCTGACGTGGGTAGATGGGTTTAGGCTCCAAGAAAGTAATATAGTTTCTGTGCTTAGAGATTATGGAACGGCGCCAGTAGTGGTGGAAATCAGGAAAATATTATTTTATCGTAATTCTAAAATGCATAATTTGTACAACCGATCACAAGAAGCAAATTTTCAATCAAACTTTTTTTGTTTTTATTTCCTTGGGCGTGTGTACCTGTGAAACTTTCTTGTCACTATCATTGACAATTTCACTCCGGATGCACCCAAACAGCCAACCAGACGTTAGAAAATATAGATTTACCAATAATAATTGTTTTTTGTAAAATTACGTCATGATTACTTAGTCATTGGTAGGTTTACTTACCAAAACCAAACAACTGGATATACAAATGGAGCTGTAGGTTGAATTAATAAATAAATAAATAATGCTGGACAATTCACACATCAAACAACCTAGCCCCATGGTAAGCAGAGCTTGTGTTATGGGTATTAGATAACTGATATACATAAAACAATACATTACATAGATAGATATTTTTTATTATACATAGAAAACGATCAGAACACCCGAAACAAATATCTGCAGATCGTACACACATTTGTTCCGAGGCGGGAATCGAACCCGCAACCTCCTGCGTCGCAGACGGACCTTCGCCCACCGCGCCACATCGGTCGTCAAGAATTAATATCATTAATTCACGCTTACCTTTGTACAAGTAGGCAGCAATTCGTCTAAACTCTGTGAGTTCGTGTTTCTCCAACTGTTGCGCCAACGCAATAGTGTCGAAGTTATCGAATGCATCTATCGATGTTCGTAGTCCCTGAAATAAAAAAATATACTTTCTAGAAATCCATATCTTGTATTTTGTCAACATTGGAAAATTTGCTCCTCCGCGACCTCACGACAGTTGGTTGTAAACATGACCACTCATGCAGAAGGTCCATTTTGAGACTTCATGCAAGTTTTATCTGTGCTTTCTCTTATAATTTTATTTATTTTATGTTGATTTGATTGAGTTGTATTACATACTTTTTTTACAAATCCCGCAGGCTACGCCAATCAATTGATAATAGCTAGGATCAGTATCAAAACTAACCTGATAATCCTCCTCATCAATAAGCAGCGAATTAAGTGCCTCATTAACAGCCTTATTGTTCAAACTCTGCACAGATCTGAGGTAGGCCTTCACTAGTTGCAGATGGGCGGCCTTGGTGAAGAAGTTGACGGCTCTGGTGTGGTCCATGCGTGGGGCTAGCACGAGAAGTAGATCGTTGAGGAGGAGCGGCTTGAAGTCTAGGTAGAATTGGATCGCTTTGTAGTATAGTTCCATGTTGGCTACCTGTGGTGGAGATAACATTGTAATTATTGTACAGCGCTCCAAAATACGTGTTCTTCAGTGGAGACTACGACTCGGTAAATGTAGTGTAGCACGCCTTCCGACCAGGTGGGATGACGACCTGCGAAGACTGCAGGTAGATGCTGGATGCGTCAAGCTGAAGACAGGGCGCTATGGCGCTCATTAGGGGAGGCCTATGTCCTGCAGTAGACTAACTTAGCTCATGATGATGATGATCTCCACAATATTGTGGAGTCAGATTGGCCCCCTTGCTGTGACGTAACCTTTTTTCTCCTAATCGGAGGGTGGGGAATATTTAACGTCCGACACGTCTCTAGCTAGCACTTTGACTTTCGGTTTGCGTCTTTAGCTTATGAAAGAGCTTAGACCACACGTGTAAACTACTACAGCACAACATAAATTTACGGCTGCAATAACACATTATAATAGTAGTACCTACACATACACACTAATACACAGTACACATAAAATAAAATAAAATAAACCTACAGAGAGACAATAATAAATGACTACAGTGCTAGCCAAAAAGGGTCAAGGGTGCTAAACCACGCTTATTTTCTGTTTGAACCTATTTATTTAGTTACATTTTGGACAAGGAAGAGAGATGCTCTATGCACTTACTTTAGTAATAATGTCCTTGAAGTGTCCCTCGCGCCAGGCCTCGGTGGGGTGTTGCATCATGGTCAGGGCCGCGTTGTCGTACTCCTCATATTTGTCGTACAGGAACACCAGTTCTGACCAGAGATGGGCGTGTTCCGCTGCGCGAAGCACCTGGGGAAAGAAGGGTTAACTGGCATTTTAATGCTGATATGATTAAAATAGTGCAGCGTTAAACGCTATTTAACACATGAAGTAACGCGCGTTATGTGTTAAATAGCATGGTAGCCCCACAGGACATGTTAGTTTTTGACATCTACCGGAACAGCTAGTCGAACAGGGACGCTTCAGACAACCGTGACTGCTAGAAACTTGTGAAACTTTGTCACTCTGAAGGTGTTGTCATACCTGACAATGCTTAGTTTAGTAATATCTGTGTATTGTGTGGAATCGCTCATGAGACTTTAGTCCATTGAGTCGAATTTTTGTATGTCTTCAATAGGTCCAGGATGCTGTTTTTTATGTCTGAGAGTGTGATGCTGTCAGATATCAGCAATATATATAATAAATAATGCTGGACAATCTACACAGCATCATCAAGCCCCAAGCTAAGCAGAGCTTGTGTTAAGGGTACTAGATGACTGATATTTAATGCAATAGATTACAGATATATTTTTAATTATACATGGATAACAACCACACGAAACAAATATCTGCAGATCGTACACATAATTGTCCCGAGGCGGGAATCGAACCCGCAACCTCCTGCGTCACAGGCGGACCTTCGCCCACCGCGCCACAGAGGTCGTCATGTAGTATTATAGTGGCGGGTTTGTTTCTTTGTATTTTTTGGTGTAGTGTGACATCTTACCTTGGGAATGTTGACCCTGGACCAGAACAGCTCCAGATGCTCCCGCATCTTCGCTGGCTTGTATTTAGAGTAGAGGATGGCTAGTTCTGTGAACATGCCCATGTGAGCGCGTTCTAAGCCCAGCGCCGCTTCGAGAAGGCTGATCAGCTCATCGAAGTGACCTCGGTCCTGTGGAAAGAAGAATTGAAGTTAGTTTATTTGGTATACTCTTGTTTAATTGATTTTCAACGCTTATAGGACATCATGGCACAATTATATATGGTTTTATTTCTATAACATATGGATAAAGTTGTTTATCTATAATTAAACCAAGACCATTGGGGTGCATTCCTAATAACGAGGAGAAGCAAAATTGAAAATGTATTGTAAATTGGGAATATAATAGGGACACAATAAGTGGTCCTATACTATTATCATCGACTCTTCATATTGGTCCAGTCTTTGCCATGATGCGAACTGCTGAAGTGGCGGCGGCGCTTTGGCCCTGGTGGTCGTCCTAACAATTTGTTGCAAATAGGCTATATGCAAATAAAACACATCTGCATCAAGCGGAATGCCCTATTTCTATGCGCAGGTCGAGTTGGCTTTATATTACCTAGAGAGAGTTATAACGCACCTGGTAGTAGTTGATGAGGTCCTCCAGTTCGTCGGCGTGCACCACGATGTGCAGGCCGCACATCTGCGCCAGGCGGAACTCTCCGGCGTCCACGCACGCGAAGCACACCTCTTTCCATGTGCGGGTAGAATTGGCTTTACGGGCGCTGTCCACGGCACCTGGAGAAATGGATTATGTTTGTTTGTAATTGGTGGTTGAATTGGAATAGTTATGTTTTCACGCAGTGGCAGATTATGTGTGCTTAAAAAAGTTCTTACCTTGGAACTCCTTCAAATGAACCAGCGTGATCGCCAGCCGTGCGAAGTTGCTGACGTTATTGTACAGCAACTTAGCCGCATTGTACATCTTATCATCGAAGCATCTATCTCCTATCTTCTGAATGTCCGCATGGTTCGGTCCAGAGATGAATTCCTCTAGGTCGGCAAGGCGGCCGGTGCGGGCGTACGCGTAGATCAGTTCTGATTCGATGTAAGATTCGCGTGCCTTCTTGCGGGCCATCTGGAATAAGGAGGGATAGCGTTTTGTTGAGGTTGATGTTTTTAGGTAGTTAATTATAGAGCCTCTTTGGTGAACAGCATGACCGGATATTAAGGGCAAGGCGAGGTGGCCTTCTATTGAAACTGTCAGAAATATCAAGCAGCAGCAGGCTCCTATCTAAACGCAGCCTTAGATCAGTATTAACGAGCCCTTATAAATTAAGATAAGTGACAGTGAATATTGTACATAGTAATATTGTATTCCTCAGAGATTTCAATTATGACTTTTGTACATATGTATATGTAATGTTTGTTAAACATTACATACATATATCTCAGATGACAGACGTCCACGCCGGACACAGGCCTCCACTTGTGGTATAATATACACGCTTAGAAAAAAAATTGGAGTTGAAGTGAAGCATTTATATGCCACATGCTTAAGAAAATTTACATACCTGCAAATACCTAACAAGATCATCCCAGCTTTGCTCCTTCGTAGCCGTATCAACCACATCCATATACGCCGACGGGTCATCTGCCTTGATGTAAGAATCGATAGCTTCTTTCACCAAGCCTTGCTGTAGTTGGGCCTTGGCCAGTTGCGACCAAACGCCTGGCTCGTTGCATCGCTCGGCGAATTCGTTGGCGCGTTCTAGATCTTTCACTTGCTCGATTAGAACCTATGGGAAGAAAGTGAATTGAATGTTAATACTCCTTGAAGTTTAACTTTAAGTAAGGTAGGAAACAGAAAGAGTTTATAAATTGTTGTTACTACATATGTATAGCGATATTTTCTGTTAAAGAACCAGTAGAATAAAAAAAATAATTGGATGAACTTAATGGATTTTCTCAACTCCAATAAATGCATAAAAGATTTGTTTAATGTTCAGTATTCTTTATCTTTAGATTCACTTTTTTATTTTATACAAAATAAAAAAGTGAATCTAAAGATAATAACCCTTAATATTTAACAATCCTTCAAAGTAAATGATTTGCCACTGTTGCGTGTAAAACTCCCTGGCATTGAGATTGTTGTATTCAAATATTGCGCGCGACTAACGCAAAGCTGCGCGCACTTCAAATTCAAAATAAACCTTTAGTTACTACGTAAAAAGATACAAATTGGCGCAAGCGCGGCGCGCGGGGTATTTCGTATTATGTCAATAAAATTTGTAACTTTTCGCGTTAAAAATAAAGTTATATTTGGAATGCTGACGACCTTGCGTCTTACTTTATCAATCACTCATAACTTATTTTGTTATACAAGATAGTCCTTCATGGGTCAATAGTAAATAGGCTTTTGTTGAAATCTCTTAGCTTACTTACTTGAATGGCCGAAGTATTGACATCAAACTTCTTGAAGATGGCAAAAGCTTCCTCATACAGTTCGTTGTTGATAGCAATGTTGGCGATGTCAGGCGCATCGTAGTTGTCCAGGCGATTGATGTATTCCATCACGCGGGACCGGTCCGCCTTTATTGCTGTGGAAGTAGGGGTCAATATTGAATACTTTATGATTTTAATGTGTGAGAGACAAAAGTACAAGCTGTAATTCAAAAGAGTTGTCAATTGCATCAACGGTAGTATGGTCCACAAGTAGACCACAGTTTTGCGGATATCACTGATCTATCGCGCAAAGAAACATCCTTTTCGAAGATTTCGAATCTGCTTTTCAATTCAAAAAATAAAAATACAAAAAGTTTTTGTACAAAAAAGCTTACAAAAAACACCTAAATATCTACATATGTCTTTGATTTGAGTGGTTTTTAGTTAAGGTGGATATAGAATACACAATGACCCCCGCACTAGGCCTATTTCGTGGGGGTTTCACAAAGTGACAGTAGACACTCAAACACTGAGATTTAACTTACCAGTCAAAATAAGCAAGTTCTGCAGATTCCTGTGGTCTGAGAACACAGAGTTGTCCAACACAATCTTCTCGAGCAACTCAATCAGCTCGTTAGGTAGATCGGCCGTCATAAAGGCCTTCACTGTTACCGAGATGTCTTCTGGGTCTTGAGTCTCTGATAGGGCCGTTTGGACCACCTGAAGTTCAAATACATAATTATATTTGGGTAATAGGAAGTTTGCAATAATTCATAACTTTCTAGCGGTAATATATAAAGTATAAAGATATGCCATTTAAAAACTGACATCTCTTCTGAAATGGTGTAATATTTAGATTAAGCATTAATTTTTCGATTTATTGTATCTCATTATAAGTGAACCTTTTTGGTTTATGAGAAATAAACATCTTTAAACCGACCTGGCAAACTATTGAACCAGACGCGATTACCTCAAAGTTTCAAAGTATTTATTGTTACATATTGTTCTCAAAATTTAACTGATTCATTAGATTCTTCTTTCAAACAAATATTTAGTATTAGTTCCTCTTTATGGTATCTATCTATCTAGCTATCACTATGGGTAAATTCATCATTTCAGCTTGTTTGCACTCACTGGCTGGTGAAGGCTTCCTTTCAAGCAAGAAACACACATATACCTAGACTAGAACATAGAGAAACATTTACCTGATCAATCAGCTGTCTCTTGTAAGGGTTAGCCTCAGCCAGCACCTCCAACCACAGATCCTGGTCCCGCCTTCTGACGAGGTACCGCGCTTGAGTCTTGAACAGGGAGTTGTCATTGCAAACGGCGATCAGTTCGCGGTCGCATTGACCCCTCTCGTAGGCGACGCAGGCTAGGTGCGGGTCGCGCTTCTCGCAATAACGACCGACTACGCGAGAGTCGTACCTATGAAGAAGGGTATTAGGTTTATTATTGAGTGGTCTAAAGCCAGAGTGATATAACATTCTAGTCAGTTTAAAAAGGATCTTATGCGGTGATGCAGAGTTGTCATTGCAAAAGGTGCGGGTTGCGCTTCTCGTAGTACGACCGATCACTTTTGGCTCACTAAGTTACCATCACATTACACAAGTCTAATCTCAACACTTATTTAATGTATGCATGCGATAAAATTTCCAAAAGCCATGCTTGAACTGTATTTTCAACCACAACACATATAAACGTAATCGGGGCAATTAGGTTGTTCTGTTTGTTCGCGTGGTCAGTCCGAGGCAAGTGTGAGAAGTCTTACCATTGGTTCTCCTTGAGGAATCGTTCAGGGTTATTGTTGGAGTCGATGTAAATCTTGGCCAGGGCGTTGTGCGTCGCTGGTTCGACGCTGCCGTCGTGCACGCGAGTTTCCAACCATGGGAGAAGCAGCTTCAATCTGCAATTATATTGGTGTTTATTAATTACCAAAAGCTTATAGTAGTAAAAATAGTGAAGAAGCCTAACCCGCCAGCATTTTCTATTCAGCGCAGTTCGTGTGTACAATGTTACTGTAATGTGTGTGTAATGTTAGTGTACAGTGTGTACATAATATATATTTTACAAAGCTGCCGCGATCCCCTTTTGTTTTTGCAGACTGGGAGGCCTGGATTTGTGACGTCAGTTGGATAATTTTGTATGAAAAAATAAGCCATAAGTTGGAATAGTCTAGAAGTAAAATAAATAAATGAATATGAAAGTTATACCTGTTTCTCTTCTCAACCTCAGCAACAAGCTCGTCAGTGGAGAATTGTCCTCGCACCACGAGGATCAGGTTCTTGATGATATCTTCAGCGCAGTCCACGTCTAGCAGACCGCCGACCACCACCGGCAGACGAGAGGGGTTCACCTGTGAACGAACAAAGATATTGTATAGAAAAATCAACAAACTGTTGGTGTTCCATTCTGAATAAATAAACTCTAAAACTATGAGCATGAGGTGCAAGATTGAATACACGGAAAAGTCGCACATTTGGATGATGCTTAGGTGCTTATTTTTTTGCATGGGACATGTAACAGATCAAAGTTTTCATTGTGGAATTATATTTAGAAAACGATAGATTTCTAGAGATTGATGATCTTTTAAATTGTGAGTTTCACTCAAAAATGAACCTTACCTTCTGCACATAAATCTCAATATACTTCTGCAGGCTGTTCCTGTACAGATACAAGACCAAATCGTGTACGAAGTCGAATCTATCGCACACGATGATCAGCGGCAGTTGATCGGGCAACTTGGCTTCTTTGAGGAAGTTCTTGACGCGTTCGGCGTTGTAGCAGTTGGACTCACGGCAAATGCGTTCCACTTCCTTGATCTGACCGGTCTTGCAGGCAGCCTGGGGGTTAAATAAAAATAAAGGGCTGTTCTAGAATAAGTAAGATAATTTTGAGATATTATATTTTAAAAGTCTATGAATGAAGTTTGTTGTAAGCTCAGAATTACACAATGCAGGCTCCATTTTGGTTTATCTTGTAAAGATAGGACTCAATTTGCTATTGATTCACTTGTTAAGTAATCCTTGATGTTTAAGATAATATTAAATATAAATATATATTGCATTACGTTTCCATTCCACTAAAAATACAATCCCTTGTGTCCATGACCAATGACGGTCAATTACCTCATTCATAACACACAATCACACATTTTATATTACATATTCATTTGCGAAACTAAAAGCTTATATTTAGTTATAAATAGAACATATACTTAGAGCAAATAAAGTTCATGACAGTTTCCACTCAGTTTCTAAAAATAACTGAACTAAATAAAAAATATTAATTAGTAATCTAACAGTCTTTTACCTGAATATACTTGAAGTGCACTTCAGAATCCTGGCTAAAGTTCACAATGGATCCCAGGAAGTAGAAAAGCCCCTCATAAGTCTTGAAACTCTCAAACAGCTCGATCAAAGACTTGGTGGTCAGCTGTTCATGGTACTTGGTTGCGATTTGAACGCAAATCTGCAGGTTCTGACGGATGTTGGCTTGTAGCATGGCCTTCAGGCATTCGAGGGAGTCTTCTACGGAGAGGCTTCCGAAGTAGGTGACCAGCCAGTCTGCTGGGAGGAGGTGGGTGTGGACCTGGAAAGTTCATGGTTATGAGATATTTTGCAACCAACTTTTGATGTTTAGTCACCATAGACAACGGTAGGAAAACCAATTTGCATGCCCTCCACTAATGCAAGACTAAGACCTCTGTGACCCATGTGTGCAAATAAATGATCTGTATTCTGCTATGCTGCCCATGGGATAACTACTAAAACTATATGATGATTGTAAATTGTAATTGTCTGATTTTGTGTGTTTCTGTATATGTGCGTGTGTGTGTGTGTGAGGGTGTGTGTGTGTGTGTGTGATTATTGAAAGTAATAATACCAGTTACTAGTAAAATTCCTTTTATGATGTCAAAAATGATGTTGCATTTATAGGAACAGTTTATTATTGATTTTAAGAGTAACCGCAAACTAGCGTAATATAATAAATAACCGCAAATCCAGTGGTCTGATGAGACCTACAAGTTTGCAACAAAAAAAAACTACTAAAACTACCAGAGGTAAATTAAAACTGGGAAACAGTTTTATGTATTTTGTATATTATCAGTCATCATCATTCATACTTACACTAGGCAAAACATTACTCTGCATAGTTCACCTATTTAATTTCTAAAATCTGCTTGTAGAAACCCTGGTAGGCCTATCTTAGACATCAACTACTGTCGTCGATTGTACTAAATAAGGTACTCATACTCATTATTTTTCCATACTAAAATTATAAAGCGGAAAGGTTTTATTTTTTGTTTGTTTGTAATGAATAGGCTCCGAAACTACTAAACCAATTTGAAAAATTCTTTCACCATTGAGAAGCTACACTATTCTAGGTGAATATAGGATGTATTATATTTAAAAAAAAATTAAGGATCCGTACTAAAACCGTGCGAAGCCGGGAAGGTCCGCTAGTTTATAATATTTCATAACCTACAAGCACACAGATCCCATGGCAGCATCCAATCCACAATCCTATCCATCCATGGTTGTCTGGTAGAGATCTAGGGGGCTCTAGGAGGATCTAGGAGGATCTAGGAGGCTCTCTTGAGCAATAATACCGCCAATTAAAAGTTTTTATTGTACATACTTTCCTATATAAAAGTACAATAAATTATTTTCTCTTCTACTCAACTTACCACAGCCCGCTTGATGTCATACAAGTCGGTGTAATGCTCCAACGCGCGCTGGAGCAGACCCGCCTTCTCGCAGAGCTGAGCGACGTGCGCCCGGTCGTAGTGAGTGAACATTGCGTTGCCTAGGATCGCGTCTGCTACTTGCGGCGCCGACATTAGGTTCATTTCTAGGAGCCTGGAAGAAAGGACAACAACGTTATTAAATTGGCTAATTTAAAATGGTGCTATAGGTAATACTAGGAGGGATCCTTGCTATTAGTCAGCTTTCTAACAAATAAATTCATTTCATTTCATTTTAATTTCTTTCTTGATCCAAATCAAAGTGAAGGGCTCGTTAAATCTCAATACTTAAGTCTAAAGAGACTCTTTTGAAGAGTGGAATGATTTGTTTTCTCTTCATACTTCGGCTTTCAAATTTTTTGCGCCATGTGTTATTGGCAAAGTAGCCGTACGAGAATAATTTGAACTCACCGAGTCTGTAAAGGTCCTTCCTCAGGGCGATTGTTCTTCAGCGCGTCCAACAGGAAAGCGGTACATTGCTGCACCATGTTCTGTTCCATAAACACGTCGACGATCTGGTTGATGTCAGCGAGAGGCGGGTCCTCAGCGACAAGCATTCCTGCGAACCCAGCGCCCTGTTCGGGGTTGCTGCGCATCACGGAACGGAGGAGGAGTATGTACTCGGGGGTGTAGCCAACCTAGGGGAATAGATTTATATTCCAGGTTATTTAGAATTCGAGGTCCTCAATATCAACAGCCCCGTTGGTGACAGAGCAGCCAACAAGCGTTTTTCTAGACTATAATAGAGAAAATAATTTGAGATAATTACTGAATTTAAAAAAAAAAAATTATTCAATAATAAGGTATACACAGTCATAATCATATTAGAAGACACCTTTTAAGTATTATGGAAATGCTTGTGTTAGGTGGCTTCGCTCTTCGACGTTTAAATTATGTATGTAATCGTTTTTTAAGGAATGCATTTCAAATATTTTAAGTATTCAATTACGATTAACTGAGTATTCAGATGCTTGATGCGGCAAGCTAAAGACAGGATGTCCAGCAGTGGAATAACACAGGCTGAATGATGATTGTCATCATCAACATTGTATACAACATTGTATGTGTCAATAAGGCTTTGACGAAATTCTTACGCGAATTGCCCATTGCATACAAACCCTCAAATTGCACCAAAAGATACAACTATTGTTTTATCAACTATATCCCTTACCTTCTTAGCATAGAGCACAATCTTCTGGAACTGGCCGGTCTCAGCGAAGCACTGTATGACCTTGCCGGCGATGTTAGCGCGGAGGTACACAGATAGAGCTAATGTCGGGTCCACTTGCTTTACTAGATCGCCAAGCTCTTCGGAGCATTCTAGTTTTTCTTCTTTCAACCATTTCTCTAGGAGTTGTTTGCGGCCTGGGGAATCAGTAGAAACTCCATGTTTAGTTATTCATCTTTTATTTTAGTTATTCTAACTAATGAAATGAAAATATAATTTATCTATCAGAATAAATATATTTTTATTTCATTTCATTAGTAAGAATGATGCCACTGCTACTTACAAGTGATTATTATCGATAGAGGGAAACAAAGGTGTTAATAGTTTCTTTGTCCTCTTAAATTGAAGACTGGAGCAAACAATGTCAATGACCGTGAAAAGAAAGCATGATTCATTTTTATTATGTAGTTACAAACTATTACATAAATTAACTAATGTAATTTTCATGTTTCAAGCCATTTCGGATTCTGCTGTACCCAGTATATACCGCGTAATTTTTTTATAGGCGGTTTTGTACAAGAAGATATTATCAATAATCTCTTCTTTCAACAATAATGCTTCACGTTACCGACCCTAATTCGCCTAAGTCTCACCTTGCAACAGCACAGGTCGGCACAGCTCAAGCGACTCGAATTTGTTCAGCTGCGCCTGATCCAGCAGGATGCCAAAGTACTGCAGCAGTGGAGACGTCTGCCCCGGCTGTGTGGGAACCTGCTGGAAGCGCTGGATGGTCTGCGGGGTGCGCAGGATGCCGCGGGGGGCCATTGCTGCTACCTAGAAACGAAAGATAGGATAAAGGGATATCTAGCTATAGCTTAGTATCTGCTGTTTTTGACAGTTAGGTTACAGAAATACGGTAGCTTAGTTTCTGCGTTTGTCAGTGATTTTTTTAAATCTCTGTAAGTTGTATAATCTCTGTAAGTTGTATTTTGTTTGTTTGTTGGATTTGTTAATGTTAGACTGTTGGTATTTTGTTAGTTTAGTTTATTTTATATAATGTAAATCTTTTATTGGCCGTAAGTTAGATTATTAAGGTTTAAATTATGTAGATTAAGGGCTGTTGATTTTGTTGAAACAATAAAAATAAAAAAATAAAAAATAATGATAACAGCAACCTTTCATATCTTAAAGGTGTTATTGGTATCAATATCCAGTAAATAGTGTTATTTCAGATGTCGTCAAAACTAAACCAATTTATGCGCTCCCTTTCTAAGGATCGAAATAAAAATGATAGCATCATTTCAGTGCTGTAGTTTAGTTTTGGCGACGTCTGAATTAACACCACATTCTACCATAACTGAGCAGCCAAACTCACGGTTGTCCGCTAAGTTTTCCAGTCATATTGTTGAAATAGACATTTCCTCTTAAATTCATGAGTCATCAAATAAGTTTCTCATTAGACTATGATAGAGGCGGCTCAAAACAAAAGCGGTTGATGATATTTTGTAATAATAGTTCAAAACCCAATAAAAACCCAAACGAACGACAGCTCCTTGCACAGCGAGGCGCGTTCGGTTATGGCGTATGTCACTACATACGCCGTAGAGATTGATGTGCCTATTAAAATATAGTATAATTGTACATACCTTAGCAGCCTCTCCATACTGCCCATTAGTGAACAGCATATTGAACTTCCTGACAAATAGTTCTTCAGCACCGGCCAAGTTATTCCTCACTGCGATGCGGAGAGCCAGGTCCGCGTTCTGAAGGACAGTGTTGATGTATGTGACTATAGATTCTTCTTCCACGGTCACGGAGAGGACTTGGCCTTTGCGGTTCACTCCTGGAGAAAGAATTAGAGTGATAAAGTGGAAGTCCGAAGTCGAAGATTTTCGAAGGCACTGTGAGGCGACAACAGCGCGCAATCAACAAATTAGCTTCAACGATTAATAATAATAATAATAATAATATAATAATATAATAATATAATATTGTGGGGCTATTGCGGCTTGTAAGGTTGCGCGGGTAAAGTTTCCGGACTCTAACCGTGCTCCGCGCCAGGCTAGCAGTATCCCTACTTGGCAACAGAGAATAGAGAAGCGTATTGGTAGGTTCAGGACCCTCATAGCTAAACTAATCTGCTTTAGGGAGGGCAACCATAGACCTCGGGTTATGCGCTTTGTGACACAAGCTTTTGACGGAACTGAAGTTCAACCTCAGGACTATTTAGCCTCTGTCACAGAGCGCATAGACTACCTAAAGCAGAAAGTCTATGCGTGGGCGAGCCGAATAAAAAGATTTAAAAAGAGAGTTGACAGATTTTGGCAGAATCGCATCTTTCAAAGTGATCAAAGGAAAGTTTACCGTGACTGGGAGAAACCTGATCTACGTGTGTCTGATGGGCAGGTACCGGATGTCGAAACTGGAAATAATTTTTGGCGAGGCATCTGGTCCATACCGGTTGGACACACGGAAGCGGACTGGATGAATGTGGTCAGTGCTGAATGTGAAAACATCGAAACCATGGATGCTATAACCATATCACGGTTAGATATAAGTAATGCAATCTGCTCGGTTCAAAACTGGAAAAGTCCTGGCCCGGATGGATTGCATAACTTTTGGTTGAAATGGTTTCGGTGCTCACATTCGGTTTTGGCTGCACAATTCCAAGAAGCGATTGAGATCGGGTCACTCCCACATTTTATGACGACGGGTGTAACTGTCCTGCTCCATAAATCTGGTAGTACTGCGGAACCAAAGAATTATAGACCCATAACGTGCTTACCCACCATCTACAAGTTGCTTACATCCATTTTGACCACCAAAATTAACACTCATATTGTTACAAACAATATTTTAGCACCTGCTCAGAATGGATGTAGGGTTGGGTCCCGTGGTACTAAGGAGCTCCTCCTCATTGACATGGCCATTAGTCAACAGGTCAAACGTGGCAGAGGGAACTTGTCGGCTGCTTGGATAGACTATAAGAAGGCTTATGATTCGGTGCCTCATACTTGGCTTGAGAGGGTCTTAGAGTTGTATAAAGTAGATACTACTCTAAGATCATTCTTGGGATCATGTATGAGACAGTGGACCACTATTCTTCGTCATCCAGGGAGCCGAGCGGAACTACCTGCCACCAATGATCAGATAAGGATAGAGAGGGGTATATTCCAGGGTGACAGTCTGAGTCCCTTGTGGTTTTGCCTGGCTCTGAATCCGCTCAGTACTCTACTGAAGGATTCAGGAATAGGCTATCGCCCTCGGAGAGATGGTGAGATCGTCTCTCACTTGCTGTATATGGATGACCTCAAACTGTTCGCGCCGAATAAAACACAGTTGATGGCCCTTCTGAATATCACACAGATATTCAGTAGTGCTATTAACATGGAGTTCGGTGTCGATAAGTGTGCGGTCATACAAATACAGCGAGGGAAAGTTGTACATTCTGATAATTTACAGCTTTCAGAGACCATATCCCTGAAATCACTCTCGGAGGGCGAAACTTACAAGTACCTTGGTATGCCAGAAGCGTTGGATATTGTGGACGGAGACATAAAGCAGTCGGTGAAGGAGCGCTTCTTTTGTCGCCTCAAAAAAGTGCTAAATAGCCTTTTGTCAGGCGGCAACAAGGTACGAGCCTTCAACGGCTGGGTTATGCCATTGCTCACGTATACGTTTGGCATACTAAGATGGACTCAGACAGAACTAGACGCCTTGGACTGTAGGGTTCGTCAACTTTTAGTCACTCATCGCATGCGACACCCTCGATCTTCGGTAATGAGATTGTATATCCCACGGAAATGTGGTGGTCGTGGCTTTTTAAACGCCAAGACTCTACACAACCGTGAGGTATGCAATCTCAGAAATCACTTTTTACAAGTTGAATACCAGATGCATCGCGATGTGGTTGCAGTAGATAAGAACCTTACCCCTCTTTCCTTGGCTAACGAGAACTGGCGCAAACCTGTGGTGATGAGCATCCAGGACCGGAAGACTATATGGGAGAGCAAAGAGCTGCATGGGAGATCCTACAAGGTTCTCACAGGACCTGATGTAGATCTCCTAAGCTCAGTGAACTGGCTACGCTTTGGTGACCTCTTTGGGGAAACCGAAGGTTTTGTCTGTGCAATTATGGACGAGGTGGTAAAGACGAACAATTATCGAAAGTATATCATGAAAGACGGCACGATCGATATTTGTCGAGCGTGTCATCTTCCTGGGGAGACCCTCCGTCATATACTTTCGGGTTGTTCGCACCTTGCTAACTCTCAGTACTTGCACAGACACAACCAAGTAGCCAAAATTATACACCAGCAACTTGCTCTCCGATACGGCCTTACTGGTCCTGAAGTTCCGTACTATAAGTACACACCGGCGCCAGTTCTTGAAAATGGCCGTGCCACGCTCTATTGGGACCGATCTATCATTACGGACAGGACTATTCTTGCGAATAAGCCTGATATTGTACTGATAGATCGGTTAGAACGGAGGGCGGTGCTCGCTGATGTCACCATACCGCATGATGCTAACCTCGTTAGAGCTGAGAAAGATAAACTTAGCAAATATCTTGACTTGGCTAACGAGGTTGTCAGCATGTGGGATGTAGATTCAGCGACCATAGTCCCGATAGTCGTTTCGGTTAACGGCGTAATAGCGAAGAGCCTCGATCAACACCTGAAGAGACTCTCGCTAGGAAGTTGGATCAAGGGCCAGATCCAGAAGGCGGTACTCTTGGACTCGGCACGTATCGTCAGGAAGTTCCTTTCTTTGCAGCCCTAGTCACCGGCCGCTTGAGCCTAGCTTCGCGGTCGGTGATCTACCGTTTTGATATATTTTTACTGTAGAATAGTTTTATACAATTTTATTGTATTTTCTATAGTAAAAAATGTATTTTATACGAGAATTTTAATAAATGAGTGTATAATAATAATAAATACATTTATTTTCCACTCACAATAAGGTCTTACAAAAATTTTCGTATATAATATACATTTTATGATCACATTGACCTGTTTTGTGAGGGGCTGGTGCTTGAGGTAGGTTAAAAAACCTGTATTACAAGTCACCACTTTAATTAATCAACAACTGCTCATGCCGAAAAGGAGAAAAAACTGTGAGGCGAAGCATGATGGGGTTGGTTGATAGTTTGTTCTCGCCGCGGGTCAATGTTTTTAATATTATGATGTTCAGGGTCTCGGTGTTTCTTATGACGCATGAGATGAGAGAAAACATTGGAAAATTCAAAACAAGCAAAAAATGCAGTCTCGATTATGTGGAACTGACGACAAAATAAATTAGCGCTTATTACGCAGCAATACAAATAATAAATAATTGGCTTTTGTTGTTGGAAAAGGTGGAAATCTCGCTTTCTAATATGGCACGAAAAGCTCTAGCTTTCTTGAATCTTCAATAAAACTGTTTCCATGCTGCCATAGCGTTCAACCAATTTCTCAGTCAGCCAATTTCTAAAATTGCAATATCAACAGCAGAGTTTTATCTTGACTAAGTTTGACACAAAGACCCATTTTTGGCTAACCAATAGTGTTGTAAGCAATGTTGCATAAGGATTTTTGGAGTCTGGCCAGATTTGGAGGGTGGCAACATTAATAAGGCTTGATCTTGATGGAGTAGCTTCGAGTTAATTATTTATAATTATTGCTGGACGATTCTCATTGCGCCAAGCTAAGATCAGAGCTTGTGTTATGCGTACTAGATAACTGCTATACTTAAAACAATACTTTATTCATTTTATTTTGTATTACTTTACTAAACATTAATTCACCATCATGATAATAATAATGATGTATTGAAACAAAAAATAATAATGTAGGACAACACACTAAGCGTCTGCTAGCCCCAAAGTAAGCAGAGCTTATATTTTAGCTAGTTTTTTTACGGAGACTATTTATATTTACTTTTCCTGGAAAATAATTAGATAAGGAACGAAGGAAGCACATCATCTGCATACTGTGTTCTTCGTAACATACTGAACATTATCAGCATCTATGAACCTTGCAATAAGGTTCAAGATCTCTTAAAAAACAAATCAAACTCACCAATAATTCCTCCGCTGGCCTCATGCGGCGCAGTCACAAAGATGGTATCAGACGAGATCCTGTTCATATAGATACAGGCTCCGCTCTCGATATCATACATGTGTATGTATCCGTATTTGGTGATCAGGTATATGACGTCATACTTCGGGGAAACCTGCATCGCTACAGGGAAGTCGTTCTGAGCCTCCGCGGGGAAGAAAACGTCTACGGCTTTCTTAGGGAAGGGCTGGTTACCGGTTGGTGTTTGGCCGACCTCTGTAAAAAAATAAATGCTGATTAGACTGTTAATAATTTTGGACTTTCCGAATTCAAGGTGAGTTGCCTGCTAAATGGCTTGTAGCTCGTCCATAGTTGGACATGACGGCGTTTCTCTTTGCGCGGAGCAGAGCAGACTTCAGCAAGAAACCACAAATCATGAACCAGTAGGAAACGAGATGGATATTTCAATATCCACCTTCATATCACCAATCCACACATCAAGAGGCATATTTTAACTCGACTATACGCAATTGTTTATTCTATCTAATACACCGAATTAGAGTACCAATTTGCACAAAAAAGCGAATCGAAACACGCAATTGCGTAATCTGAATTAAAAGAGCTTCCACTTTAGGCTCTCTCCCTCTGGTGTTATAAACTACGAGCTACAAGCTGAGCTTGGACTTATTCTTATGCAGTCTATAGAATAGACCGGTCTGTGGCAATTTACTGCCAAGTGCCTGTGCCTGCCGGGAGTCGAGACAAGACTA
Organism: Eupithecia abbreviata; assembly: GCA_943735965.1. NCBI lineage: Eukaryota > Metazoa > Arthropoda > Insecta > Lepidoptera > Geometridae > Eupithecia > Eupithecia abbreviata. Next base: position 3,913,442 of record OX030995.1, read on the forward strand.
GACAGAGTGACATGTTTAGCGCTGTGCGAGCTGACACAGTGTGTTTTTAAGCTAACACAGACGGAACACTTCCGGCAGATCGACGATTGGTGTAAAGCGTAATACTCTGAGACCAGTCTGACGTCAAACTTACCAATAACATGCAGCTTTCCGCCCTGGGCGGTTCTGACGGCGAAGCAGAACAGAGTAGATGCCTCAGCGTTGCCCTCTGCCTTGAATGAAGCAAAGGATGCTGCGTGTCCCTCGATTGGCTGAGAGCATTTACGCTCGACTGAGTACAGTTGCATGGCGCCTACTACGCGGTTTTGCTGGGCGGAGATACCTAGAAAGTACAAGTTATTTATTGAAAACTATACAAAAAACTCAACTCGGACGGAAAATCACTTTAGCCGTTTTCAGCCGTTCGTGACAAAGAGCGAACCACATAGAAACACGCGAAAAACATAAACCGTGCCTCGGGTTACAAATAAGACGGTACTTTGACATCTTATTTTTCAGTACACGTATGTTTTAATATCCCCTTCTGGCGAGCGAATTTGAAAACTTTTGTATATTGCCGTCTATGTGTATTGAGAATAACAAACATTACTACGAACCCCATTTCGACTCGACTTAGAAGGCAACGTGTTATCCGCAAACATTCGTTTAATTTTACAAATCGCCGCAGAATCAAAATTTTCGGGTATTTTATTCAAATATAGAGTACAGTATTATTAGTTCTTAAATTATATTATTTTATATGAAACACAAATAAACATTTTCTATTCTCTTCTATACATTCATGAAAGTCTTTTCGATCAAGATTGAAATGCCGGTAAACTCGTACACGCCATTCGTTAGATACTCTGAATGGAAATTCTCAATCCGGTACTAAATTGTCTTCAACGACGTAAAAGGTATCATGGCCTTTTATTTCCGATCATAAAATCGCGTGTCTAAGGGATTCATGTTTTTACGCGGCTGATCATAATTCATAACATTGCCGCATGTTTAGAATCACACTATGACACTAATATTATAAATGCGAAGTTTTGGATGGATGGATGGATGTTTGTTACGCCAAAACTACTGAACAGATTGGGCTGATATTGATATTGCATACAGTTAGGCCAGTCGGCCTGGAATAAAACACAGGCTACTTTTATCCCATAAATCAGTTCCCATGGGATATAAATAACCTTAAAACGTTTCCATAGAAACAACGCGTGCGAAGCCGCGGGCAGAAACTAGTAATTAAATTCATAATCTTAACAAATGTTCACAATTTAACAATATAAAGACCTAATTTATTCAACGCAATAGCGTTGTATTGTTCGTTCATAAGGTTTTGATTCTAAAAACAAGCCCATTCAAAGTAGACTTTCATGTCCGCAACGAGAAATCAGGGAAGTTTTCACCAAACAACCCATTAAAGGTGTTGTTACCGAGTTTATACGTCACCAATCGATAATAGCGCGTCACTAGATCGCTGACCTGGCGAAATAGCGTGATCGTAGAGAATAGATGAAGCAATTTAGCGTATCGTTTTAGTTTAGGTTGTGTCTTGTGTGCTATGTTATACCTATTTGTGGTTTATCAAGACACTTTTACAGTAAATAATCGTTCGTCACCACATTTACATAAAATTTTACATTCTTGAATTCAGGATTTATAGGTAACAGCAGTTAAGGGTTAACGGTAAGCTAAAAGTTCTTTTCTATGGTCAGCAGTGGATGGATGAAGCGTCCACTTCATCCATCTGCTTATGATGAAGACAAGCAAAATGTTTAGTTATTTAACACTAATTAGCACCAAATTTCTAGCTTTTCAAGCAATGTTGATGACTTCATATTTTTTTGTTAGGTTTGCCGAATTCTTACGTCAAATGTTGATTGCTATTTTGTTTCCAATGTTAAATACCAAACGAGGCTGTTCAAAATTACTTAAGAGCTGCGTTCAAAACTGATGAGTACCGCAGGTTTTTATGATAGCTTGAATTTTTTGCCGCTTACTTTTTTACCTATATTGAGAGAGATCAAGACAACCTCACTTTGAAATGGAAACGTTAAAATCAATACGTACGTGTATAAATAGACCGTCTTTTATCAGAGAGCATGTCTCTGAGGTAAACATCGATATATTTAATCAGTTGTTATTATTAAACACTTACCAACAAGCAACAACCACTGCTGCTTAGGATCCGTCCTGTAGTTGATAATCTGACAGTCAGCGAGCGATGAATGCCTGTCAAACATCTTCACAGGCGTAGAGTCACCCTCCATAGACCAGTGGTACACACTCATCTTGGTGACCAGAGCTAAGGTGTTGAGGGATATCCATTTCCAGAAGACGACGTCCTCGTTCATGGTGTGGGCTTTCATCTTCGACTTCATCTCGATGTTGAAGATCTGGAGCGTCTTTTGAGCTGTTGGGAGAAAAATTCGGATAAGTAAATAATAATCATAATGATGTCCTTCTAGAAATTCGACCATAGCGAGTCTCAATTCGGATTATTTTCATAGTTGTCAAAGGGTTACCTATTTTTTTATATTGCTGGCTTTGGTTTGTTTTTTTTTAGTTTTTAGAATTTTTATTTCACTGCGCGCGCTCTATACCACAAATGTTAAGGACGCAAAATATTGTCATATGTATTAGAATAACTATTACCTTTAAAATTTATTAGATATAATTATAATATACGTGATGTTTGTGTTCTTTAAATAAATCTATAGAAAGAATAGGTAGGTAATATCCCTTTCCAGTAAAAACGGTTTAAATGAATAAATTCCTGATAATATGATTTCCTATTGGATATCACTAGACTGCGAATGCTATGATTGGATAATAACAATCATAAGATACAGTCGATCTAAACATCTACACTTTAACAGCTTTATTACAAAGAAATTTCGATACATTTATACTGCATAATTGTAACTGATAGGGACGAACGCGTGACGGACAGAATCAGGCAACAACAGGGGCGGTGCCCGAAATACACTAAATCAATATAAGGTTACCAAAATACAACATTGTACGAACAGCAACTAATCTAACGGATAGGTATGTATTTAGCTGGACATTAATGAGCGCCCTGTCTTCAGTTTGAGGCATTCAAAATCTGATCCAAAATCTCAATTCCTAGTCTTTAGCAGGTCCCTAATAGATATCCCTAGTAGTAGTCCTACACTAATTTCACCGAGTCGTGATCTCCACTGAAGAAAACGTTTACCGAAACGTATATGCGAGATATCGCGCCAGCGATCGATAAGGCGCAATAAGGCTTGCTTGCTGAATTTTCTTTATAAATGAACAATATATTAAAAACGACATTTCCATTCATTTAATTATTCACGTGCTACGTAGATATGAGTCATTGTCTCGACCTGACGAAGTAGGAAACCTACCTACTACATAATAATTACTGTGGGTGGGACTTTTCACACCCTTTTAAACCCTCCAAGGCTTCGAAGACACTTCGGTTTCAATGGAATCGCCAACAGTTGCAGTTTTCTTTGAGACCGAAAAGTCCTATAGAAAGATAATCTCACAGAAAAGGAAAAGTCTGGTGTTTGTTTTTGTCCTTTGTGCGCTTATCTTGTCGTAATCAATAAGAAATTTATTATCCATTCACAAAAATGTCGTAGAACATAAGTTTACGTTATACATAATTAATTATAATAAATTTGCAAGTAGAATGCTCGCGATACATAGTTTTCGTTTAGATATATTCCAACTATACGTAGAAAAGTATAACCAAAAACGATTGAACCTACTAAAGTAATTGGCAAAGTTTTGTTTTGTTTAATTTAAAACAAAGATTGTTATGGCCTTCCACGTTCTCGTTCGTAAGGCCGTAGTTACAATGATCTATTCTATGGTTCTGAACGATGCGGTAGGCAGTAACATTATATCACTGCTTTCGCTCAAGAGCATTACGTGAGCCGCATATGGCATAAAAACCATGCCATATGCTTTGGTACCGGGTTCCTGGCAAATGAGCCAAATTCTAGATGGATTTTGACTTGTTAAATCAAAAAGATTTCTATCTAGCCTCAACCGGAGCAGTGTAATGGGCAAACTAGTTCCTATATCGATTGGTATTTCGATAACTTGATAAACCATACCACCATACAAATTAATCTGTTGAGCTAACTGTAGATTGTTTGCAATTAACTCAATTGCTTCAATTGTAAAAATACTCGTTTTTTTAGATTGTATTTTTCTTTATTAATAAAGGTTATACAATAAATGAATGAGATAGATAGTATTGGTTTATTTTTCTTGGTAACACCCCGAACAAAGATCGTACACACATAACAGAGATCGCCAAAAGTTAATAAGCCGTCGTAATATCTACGTTATAAAAAGGTGCAGTTAATTTAGGTTAGTTACGCAAAAGCAGAGACAGATGCTAGTAATTGGACAGCGGATCCTATGATACGGAACTAGATGATAAAAACAACAGCAAGTCTAATGAAACTAGTCATTACAATCATGCATGACTCATTCAAGTTCGTACCCTGATAAATACAATGTCCAACCAAAGTCAAAGTCATCGGATGATAAGAGATAGCCTTCTTTTAAATTCAATTCATAAAAGTCGTCTAAGACCATCTTATCTTCTATGAGTACATTCTACGCAGCTGCACTAAAAATGTCTCTTTCATATCGATCGTAATAAAAAGAATGGCATCAATTTTCGTTATGTCAAAGTTTAGTTTCTTGTGGTGTCGAACACCACTGTACAAAATAAGTTTATCCCCTGAAAAATAATGTATTTTGACGATGATGGTAAATTTGTCACTATCTTACGACTGCGTTCAATCAAATGGTGTGTGCGTGCTAAGAATATCTACAGAGCTACTGATATCAAAGGGTTGGTAGCTTGAATAGGTCATTTAAAGACCTACATATGTTACTCGCTCAATCCTAAGACATCGTAAATTCACAGGTAAATCTTTGAAAGCAAAATCTATCACCCTGACGCTCTTGTGTCTCAAAAGTTTCAATCAATATAGGATTAAAAACCAACCGTTTAAAGTGGGCGTAGGCGGATATTGCTTACCGTATATTGATTCTAGCCAATTGTAAGCGTCGGTCGTCGAAAGAATAGCGTTTAATTTGGCCGGTTCTTTGCGCTCCGTGTGGTTCTTATCGCGATTAGATAACATTTTAATTTTCTCTTCTTCAACAATGGAAAATCTATTTTGTCTCATATTTGGAATACGAGAGGATAAATATACGTACGTATTTTTTAACATAGTGCAGCGAGGTGATGTGAAAGGATTTAGCGAGCCATAAAGTGTGCAGAGCAACCAAGCGATGTTAAGAGGGATGTCCCTATCGCGTGGTCGTGTTACGGTGTCTGTGCTGGAAAATTGAAGAGTTTTCCTGCATTACGTAACAGTATATTGGTATATTGTGTCTTGTCACGCATTGATACACGAAAGGCTTTAGAAGAGATCATTATGATTTGGACCAAATTCATTTCGACCTGGGCAAAACTATCGTAGACCGTTCGGTCGGCAACCCCAGGTTGTTCGGTTTTGATCCAATTTTATTTCGTTGTATAGAAAACTATAGTCCAATCGCCTACACCAGGTATTGCTGGATTGACACAACGGAAGCTCTCTACGGACTCAATGCTAATAGCTAGCTTAGCTATCGTATCGAAAGACATGTCAAAACCGATAGATATACTCGGAGAAGTCGTGTGTCGGAGGCAAAATCCAGTCTGGGAAGGAGCCACATTAATAAGTACCGGTAGTGAGTAGGGATCCCGGAAAAAGCGAATGGTTACTCGGATAGAATGAAATAACTACGAACAGTAACTATCTTCGACAAAATATTTACAATGACGTAAGAGCTGTCGCTAATAAGTTGTGTTGCTTGGAGTGTTGAATTGAATTACGTCGTCATCTTGGATTTAAACACTTTCAACATGCGTCATCAAACTATTGTGTAAAACAAGAGGTCAGTACTGAATTGACTGAGGAATCATAGATAAATAATAGGATTACATACAATGCGATGTGTATGAATGACACAAAAATTAACGGATTCTCAAAATTTGGGGTTCCGTTACCGGCGTTTCGGTGGTGGTCACACAAACTACCAACAAAATAGTAGGTATACCTGTTAGTTATTAAAATTTCACAAACACGTTTTTGATTGAACAAAGTTACACAAGTTTGTTTTTGAAGTTTATTTTGTTATTGAACGACTTCTTGAAAAACTCACAAGAAACGAAATTCATAAATGTTTAAACTTTGCCCTTTCTAACATTTTAAAACCATTCTGAATCATACTTGAATTGTGTGTATATGTAGGTATACTTTATTTTGTGTATTTTATACAAAATTTTACTCTTCTATTACAACTTTGTTACAACTTGGACATTGGTTTTTGTGAATTGCAAGGAATATGGGGCTCTCATTTAAAATTACGTAATTATATCTTCGCAGTGGCCTGGATATCTAGAGATGTTGTAGATATTATCATCTTGCACATATGACATCATCATGTTATGATTCCGAATCTGCATATTTGTAATCCCAATCTGCATAACTTAATAAAACATGTACATTAGATACATACCGGCTTAGTTTAATTCGTTTCTTTTATAAAAAAAAACTTGTTTTTATTATAATGGCGGGATCGTCCCGACGTATTTAATAAAGAGTGGGTCCGATGACGTATACACGACCAAAAAAGCAAAGCGCCTGGGCACATTCTAATTTCCCTTTAGATGAGAAGACGATCCATCGTATTTAATCTATTCTATGCGAGATTTCCAAAATCCAACATAAAGGATGGCCCTGAACGAGACAAACAAAGCGTGCGTTGACTTCAGCGTCCAAACTTTCTTTGAATTATATTATTACAAACTTCCGTTGCAGCTTTGTGCCAAGAATATAAGATTCAAAACATAAATATGTGAGTCATTGCCAGCTCTGTGATTCCCAACGGTCGGTGTTATCCGTGATGTAGCGAAGATTTATACATTTTTGTTACCTATTTTATGGTGACGCTCGCGCTACGCGGTAAAGCCCCAAAAGAGAGTTTGGAAGTTCTATCAAGAAATTAAATAAGCTACAAGAATTTGAACTGAAAGTCGATTTTATTTTCCGATTAGGCTCGAACCTTTCTATCACTTTTGATAACTAGATTGATTTTGGATCTTAGTAAGTTTAAATAATTCTGTCGTAAAATATAAGATGGCATTCAGCCCAAGGACATTAAAACCATCTGCTTAATTCAGCATGATGAAAATGTAGGTTAAATTGAGGTGTCTGACGATTTGGCACGATTTAGCACAATTTATTATGAACACACAGAACGTCACAGAAATAGGCAGCTTTTTTTAGGACAGAAAGGTCTAATAACCTTTTACAGCCTGGTATCTAAGAATAGGATAGTGTCCTGGGTAAAAAAAACATTATTCTATTAAGTCAGTTAAATTATCAGAAGGTATGGGAAAATTATTTTTTTATTTGTCAAAAAAAAGTGTCGCAAAACGCACGCGGAACTACTGGGGTCTTCATCATTTTTTATTTAATTATCAAAAGAAAAAATACGTCTCCAATATCGAATAATAATCTAACTGACGAATTAATTAGTATGTTTTTAAGACATGACACTAGACATGTCACTTTCCAATATCAATGCTCATTTTATCTCATATTATTGTCTTTGATAAAATTGCTCTCTATTGCATGATCCCATCCCATTTATAATTACGTCCCAGTAAAATCGATAAAGTAATGTTTTTGTCTGGAAAAGACGTCTATTAAATCTGTTATCAGTGGTTTGTTTACTAAAAATACTTATTTGTAGGTTGTTAACATTATAAAGATAACTTTACATTACATATTTTTCTAGATTATGGGTGGATGCTTAATGGTTCATGCATAAATCACTTATTTTAACACATAGACTAGGTGTATGATGCTAATCTGCATGAACTATTATCTTGTTTAGTTCATTGTCCTACATTGGCCTGGACTTTTGACTTCTTACTTTTTAGATTATTCACAGATATTCTTTATGGAATGAATCTCTATTTAAGTTACATGGGATTTTTTTAATAGACTTGGCAGATTGGAGCTCAAAACATGAATAAATTTACTAAAGCACATAAAAACACTCATAACATGATATTTAATTTGATAAATTTCACCACAAACTATTGACATTCCTGTGCTAAATCCAGGCAAGTGTTCCTATAAATCTAACACCAGAATCATGGCAATGAGAACAGTATACATGCACTTTCCCCCTTACTTAAATAGTTTTAAAACAAATATGACAAATGTTTTGAGAGCTTTATATTATAAGATAATGGACAGGAAAATGTACTCATAATAGAACTCTCTCAACTTTAAATAATTGCTTGGCAGCATTTAGTCTTATTCTGCTGTATGTTAAAAAAGGAATACAAAGAACCAATAGCAGCTAATCTGATATGATCAGTTTATAAGCAAGGAGGTATTGTTAATAACCATAATGCTCTCTAAAGTTTTAAACTTACCCTCAACTCCAGCTTTGCCCTTCAGAGCAATTACTTTGCTGGCCGGATTCATAATAGCGGAATCAGCACTGATCGGTCGACGGATGGGGTTTGTCGGGTCAGCCATGTCAATGATGACCACCTCAGCAGTGTCCCCAACCTTCTCTCGGACACAGATAAACTTGTCCGATTCCATGGTGAGGGTGTTGAAGGAGATCGATGCTGGATTGATCCCAACATTTGTGAGCTGAAAGATGTTAACAGTTGAGGTCTCATGTTTTGTTACCATACATTTTAAGCTTGATGCATAAAGCCTGTAGTCTTTCCCAGGACTTCATCCCACCTGACCAGAGGGTGTCCTAAACCTAGCCCTTAAGTAAGGTATTATTAAACTAGAAATACTCTGATAACCTATCTTCATTGATTTGTAGTGGAGCAAACCCTAATAAATTATACACAAGCATATAAGACCATATTCTGTCTCCTTGACTCATGACCTATCTTAGAACAAGGTCAAGAAAAGTATGAGAGCATGATGTGACCCTTAGCGCTCATTATAGTTTTAGTTTTCATTTGCCGAGGTTCCCAGATAACTACGACTAAACAATACAATGCTCACTAAGTGATATTACACTCAGTTTGCAAATAGGCAAAAGGAAAGTTATTTTCAGTAAAAAATTAACAAGCTCACCCACAAAGGTTATTGAGAGGGAGATTCCAACACCCACCCTCTATAGGTATTAGGTGGTGGGTGGTCTTCCAACATAATAGTTTGTTAACTGCTACAGAAATGGACATGATACATTTACTAAGGTGGGTTACTTTCACCAATTATTTGACTACATTGCAGGACCTATAGCTATGAATTAGCAGTATTTTATTTATGAATGATGTTGTTAGAAAACAATATAATTTTTGTATCTTTTTGTATGGATGGCTTACCTGTTAAGATGACAAATTCATGAAAATGAAATGACTTTTTGTCATTCATTTACTCTTTCTGATAGTACAAGATAAGTGATAAGAATTTTGGGTAACTTTGTTTGTTTGAAGACAAAGTGATTATGAGATGTTTGTGGTCCTATCCTGAACATTATATATTAGACAAATACCTACAGTTGGAAAGAGAATTTCCATAGTGGGATTCTTACAAGAGAACCCAATAGGAAGGCAATAGGAAGTGGAGTGTAAAAGTTTAACTTATCAATGGAAAGCATGTTTTTGTTGGAATCTGGCGTTAAGTTAGTGGAACATAGGATTCATAGTGAATTTGGAACAAATCGATACCGGCCGCCCTCTCCTGTGGGTTGTAAAGGGGGTGGAAACTGTCATAACCGTAATTGCGCAATGGTTCTACCCACTCCCACGGACATAATGTAAGAAAATAACGCTAATAACGGCCCTACAGAGTCGCTGCACCCTCCATAGGATACGCAGGGGAAGCCCGATCGGCAAATTCAATAAGTTGATGGGCGTACACTCACCTGTAAATGCTCCTGAAAGCGTATTGGAAGAACCTGCGCCATGGTTGCTTACGCTTCCGCCCTAATAATTCCGAACCGAACAAAAAAGCGACCCTTCGAAATCGCGGTGTCTGAAAAAATTTCACAAATCAATTTCACTGCTGTCTCATCCGAAAACACTTTTGACAATCAACATGGCGTTCATGTCCGCTCGAGTGACAACGACCGGAACGCCATAAACGTATTAGGCTGCGATAAAACTTAATTTACTCACTTTAAATTTTAAATCTACATGAAGGAAAATAAATTGATTGCAAATAATTCGTATTTCGCAGAAATATGACGAACAATCCACACCCGCAGCTGCCACATACACAAATGAAATGAACGAATGAGTGAATGAAAAAGAACGAAAGGTCTACTGTACTGATCGATAATCGGTAGTATTACGACTATCGAGTCGAGAATTCTACTTAATGTTAATACCTACGTGTAAAATCGCCTTTATATTTAAATTGTTTCGATAACGTAGTTTACTGTAGCATAAATTCCCTATATCATTCTTTACAATGAAATTTATGGTTTTGTCCTTTTCTAGCAAACTTTATGGATGAGTCAATGTCAATGTCAAAATAAATAATACGATTTTGTTTTTATTTCGTGTTTTCGTTTGTGTTCGATTATTGCATGATTTAGCATTTATTCTTACTTATTTTATTAAATACCGCATTTCAATAAACTACATTCAAAATGGTAACGCACCTTACTTCTCCCCATATTACTACAACCATACTGCTGTCCTTTTGTCTCATAAAGCATATTTTGCATTTCAGTTCGGGTTCAACATGTTTCATGAGATACCCAGGCCATTTAACATGACCTACAGATGCTACTCCGTATCCATGCTGCCAGGAAACGAGAGACAGGACGTGGAAAGGGGTGGCAAAAGTAAAAATCAACATACCCATTCTGGCTTTGTATAAAAAATCTAACTGGGGGTCATGCATTAATCAACAACAATTGCTTTTCTTATAAGTTCTAGTATACCCTCTTATGATTCTGTACATTTCAGTTATAATGCCACCATCAGCCTTAGAACTACTCACAAGGCTCAGTGTTGAATACCCGATGATTTTCAAACTTACCAATAAAAAGACAAGGAGACAAACTCACAGTGGTGTCCTAGAGTTTGTTGCTGATGAAGGAAAAGTATATCTACCTCATTGGGTAAGTATTTCTAATATTGGACCAAAAATTTTTACTTACAATATAATACAAAAATACTAAAATGCACATAAACAAAAATACATAAGACAAGACTTCATTTTAAGCACTATAAAATACATCTGTAGTTATCACAGCCAATAATTTTATTATAATTCACACTAACAAAAATACATTATAAGATGAGACTTAATTTAAAGCACTTACAAAATACAGGCATAATGTGTAGTGTTCTCGGCCAATAATTTTAACTTATTCTTTAACAGATGATGGCCAACCTAGTGCTAGAAGAAGGTGCATTGATACAGATTGAGAGTGTATCTCTGCCAGTAGCCACCTTCTCTAGATTCCAGCCGCTGTCTGAAGACTTCTTAGACATTTCCAATCCAAAAGCAGGTAAAAATACACACTTATATACATACACACAACCATGGATGAATAGGATTGTGGACAGTACTGACCATGGATGAATAGGATTGTGGACAGTACTGACCATGGATGAATAGGATTGTGGACAGTACTGACCATGGATGAATAGGATTGTGGACAGTACTGACCATGGATTAATAGGATTGTGGACAGTACTGTCCATGGATGAATAGGATTGTTGACAGTACTGCCCATGGATGAATAGGATTGTGGACAGTACTGACCATGGATGAATAGGATTGTGGACAGTACTGACCATGGATGAATAGGATCATGGACAGTCAAAGTCAAAAATCATAGGCTTACAAAATAAGCACTTAGACAAGTAATATTTTATATATTAAATTATTATCAAATAAAATAATTTTGCTGTCCAGTACAGTTCACAATCCTATTCATCCATGGTTGTCTGGTGGTAGATTGGTTTTGAGTGATGATAAGACTGCCAATTGTAATTTAATTTATATTGTACAATACAATTATTCTTTATTGCACACCATAAAAACAGATACACTGGACAGGAAAGACAAATAAAGAATGTGTTGTACAATGGGCGGCCTTATCGCTTAAAGCGATCTCTGCCAGGCAACCTTTGGATGGACATGATGAGTTAGAACAAGTATAGACAGTGGCATGTTATATAGAATAATATTTAATTGGGACATACTAACAAATACATAACAATAGCTATAAGTATAAATACAAACATAAATACATAATATAGATATAAAATACACATATAAATATATAATATAGGTATGATGTATATGAATTAACAGTTTGATGTTGAGTTAAGGAAATGTTCATAGACCATATGTTTGAATATAGGGAGAGACTTAGCTTGTCGAATATAAATGGGTAGTGCATTCCAGTTTTATGGCATGTACGGTAAAGGATGAGCTATAGGAAAGGAAGGGGCGGGAGTTTTTAGTTGAAGAGTGTTTGTTGAGCGGAGGGAGCTAGCCTCTAAGGCTATGGGTTTGGTGAAGGTATTCAAAACGTTCATTGAGGTAACTAGGTGTATTTGGGACGAAGAGGATAGAATATGGAGGAGAGGTAGTGTGCATCCCGGCGAAGGCGGATGGGCAACCATTTTAGCTTTTTGCGGTACTCTGTGATGTGGTCATACTTTCGTAGACCGAAAATGAAGCGTAAGCTAAGATTCTGAAGCCGCTCAAGCTTATCAAGCTGTACTTGGGTCAAATCAGGATAGCTGGCGTCGGCGTAGTCTAGGATGGGAAGCAGGAGTGACTGGGCGAGCGCAATTTTGGTGGACGTCGGTAAAAGGTTTCGCAACCGTTTAAGCGAAGCCGCCGATGCGACGATCTTTCGACTTACTTCAACTTACGCCAATTGGGGTCCCCAGGACAGTTGATTATCCATGATAATACCAAGATTTTTGACAGTCTTGCTGATCTCAATTTGACATTATCAAAGAGAACTAGGGGAAGGTGAGCCCAGTCAATCCTGGAAACCATTCGCGCGCTACCAATTATGGTTACTTGCGTTTTCGTAGGGTTCACTCTCAATCCATGCGCGTTACTCCAAGCAAGAATACCGTTCAAATCGTTGTTGACCCTATGGATGGCTTCACTTAGTCGTACATAGTATCTTATATATATACTAAGTGTGCAATAAAAGTATTTTCGATTCATCTATTCTATTCTACAGTCAGTTTTAGAATCCTCGATATTATTTGTTAACAAATGTGATAAAAACTTAGAAAAATTAATATTCATATTTAAAGAAGAGTATTTAAAAATGTTGTCAGAAGAAATCAGTGATGATGATGAGCCTTTGTTAATGGTAATTGTGTCTGGTTGGACACTTTAAGCCAGTGTATAAGTAATGAAAAATATTTGTAGATTATCTAAGTTATCAAATTATGAAAATTATTTGATCAGAAATCAGTGAAGCCGTGTTTTAATTGGTTCAATAAAAAATTACATGATTTTTTATAAGGACAAAAAAATATTTGTTTATTACAATCAATCAATGAAATAAATCAGAACTTTTATAATGGAGCTTACTGCAAACAATGTACATGATTTTCTGCATTTCAATTCCAGTGTTAGAAAATTGTCTACGCAATTTTTCCTGCCTGACCACGGGTGACGTCATCGCTATTAAATACAACTCTAAGGCCTATGAGCTATGTGTGCTGGAAACTAAGCCGGGCAATGCTGTCACCATCATTGAATGTGATATGAATGTAAGTATATAAAACTCTCGCAATGCCGTTGGCGTATCAATATACATATATGACGTACAATGTCGAATGCCATTTCATTTATGATAGATGCTCGTTTTGTCCTTCATCTATACTTCAACAACTTGAACACATTGAGTGCCTAAGACGGATTTGAGCTTCTGTAGATCGTGTAACTTGTGTCGCACTTTTGATGCTGGACAATGACATAGATTTAAAAATTACATGATTATATCGTCAAATTAATCCACAAAAGTTGTGGCCGACAACGTCTAAAAGCGCGTTGGGTAGACGTCATTGCAAAAGTCGCAACCCACACGTCTGGATGTGAAAACATGGGCGTCGTAAGAAGTAGTGTTAAGCGCTGCGATGATGATGATAATGTAGAGTCTCTATGGTAAAGAGTCATATTAAATAGAAGAGAGTGTAGAATCAACACTTTTCTATTTAAAATGAGCCTTATAAAACTATACAATAGACACCATTAATTTCAATCCATATCCAGGTGGAATTCGCGCCACCAGTTGGCTACAAAGAAGAGAACCATATGCCACGCCGCAATGAATCAGCGGAAGGTATGGAAGAGGACCCAGCTTCCATGATGCCTGAAGAGAGCGGTTTCATTGCCTTCAGCGGTGAGGGAAACCGGCTAGATGGCAAGAAGAAAAAGCTTGTTAGCGAGAGTGATCCTGAGCCGCAAGCGTCGCAGCCTAGACAGGTATATTTATCAGCCACCCTCCGTATTATTTCATCCACTACACTCCGTCTACGCATTTATCTAATTTTACTGAACGCAATATTTCACAGACGCAATCTGTCATAGTTAAAAATCCAAATTCTCGTTTTAGGCTTAGAGCTTACGACCGCCAGACCTTCGTCATTTTGTACGGAAAACGTCTGTCTGGTAGTGGAAGAACTTGATTTCTAATATTTATAGTTTTTTCGGAATACTGTATACAGGTAGCGAAATAAGGCTGAGTCTGGACCTGTATAGCCGCGCACTAGGGAAAGGCCTATTTTATACCACACAGTTTTATTAAGCGAGTTTATTGTGTTATAAATTAATTTACCTATGTTCTTTTTTTGTTGTTCTTTCCTTTTGTTGTTAGTGCTAAATACATTCTATTATATTGTATCTACAGGCTTACGTGCGCGGCATACCGGACTACGATTTCGAGATCGGTACTCTCCGCTTCATCAGAAACGCACGGCCTAGCAGCGCTCGAGAAGACACTCCGGTAGAAACATTCCAGGCCTTCAAGGGTGAAGGATTCACGCTTAGGACCGCTAGATCTAAAAACTAGGTCATATAAAAGTAGAAGTAAATAATATAAATAAATATCCAGGTTGAATGTCTATCTAGTGTGTATCTTCGACTATTACTGTTGGCCGAGCACGGGGATTGTTGTCTAGGGTAGAATGGAGAAAAATTGCATCGAAAATAATTGAAACTCAAGCATCACTTCAATTTCAATATTTTAAGCAATGTATGACGGTGCGATGTCATATATCTCTTCTACCCTAGACAACAATCCCCGTGATAAGCCTACTGGTTTAGGTAGAGAAGGACTTAAGAGTCTATTGGTGTCAATTCAGATGTCGGTAAAACTAAGCTAATTTAAAATAACTAAATATCATGCCACTAATTTTATTTAAAGATAGAGCGCTATGACGGTCATTTGGGGAGGCCTACGTCCAGCAGTGGACTATCATATCAGTTTATTTATTTCCACCATAGGTACACATGTTACACTTGATGTTCTTAAATACTATAAATTTTAAAAGATAATATTACATTTATATACATACATAGCCCGATGATGATGAATTTTATGTTAAATAGACTGCAACATATTTAGTGCTATCAAATTAATTAGGTAAGTTTATTCTTTAAGTATATCTTTGGTAAGACATCTGAATTGTAAATCTTAATGAGCAGAAAACTCAATAAAATAAAAAAAAATGATTTGGATTGTAGGTATTTTTCTCTAGTCTAGAGGAACACTTTTGTAATGACAATTTCTCAAAGCTGGCGAGTTTGTCTTTTCATGCTATCTACGATGGCGTCACAAATTCAGGCCTCTATTAAACGAAAATAAACCCTTTGGTTTTTGCTAGTGACATTAGATCTTCAAAGTTTCAAAGTTCTTAAGCCAATTCATGAGCATTAAGAACTTCGTATTTCGTTATTTGTATTGATTCACCCGATACTCGCTATAGAGGTGGTCCCTACTAAAGCGCAATTTGAGATTGCTATTTGTAACCTACATATATTTGCGACCAGAGACAAATTAAATTGTGAATAAAAAAAACAATAATTGCTTAGAACTAGAACTTCCGATATGCTCTGATGATACCAATGACGTTAAATATCTGGAAACAAAAAATATCTGGAAATCTTGAACTGAGCGAACAGTACCACCTTTTATTTTGATTTAAAAGATAGATTCTCACATCGATTTTATTTTCTTATGTTAGGTATCTATTTATATTTTGAACTTATAGCTGAAAGAAACTTTCAGCCTCAACAATATATCTCCAATTCTGTTATCTGTTCATTGATAATATTGAGGTGTTATTGATAAATGATTGGTGATTGATGTTTGTGGTGATACCTACTTAGTATCTGTAAAATAAAAACTTGTAAGAATGCATGAATTTGAATTGTAGGAACTTCAAAGAAAAACGTTAGAAATGCATATAAAATAATTTTATTTTATAAAAAAGAACTGAGGTCAATTAATTGGAAATTACATAAATGCCTAAGGAATTAATAACTTTACTTAAAATTAATACTTAAATTAAATAATTATTACAAATTAATGTTCCTTTAACAGCAAATAATTAAATACTGACTTTACAGAATTTCACATTTTGATAACTTAAATAGTTAAGAGTAGGTTAAAAAACTCTAATAAACTTCTGCTCTTAGGTATTGACCTATATCTAGGTAGTAGCCTTTCTATACCCTACCTACCTACCTCATCATCATCCTAAGTTAGTCCACAACTGGATATACACCAACCTAGTTTATTTGCATTTATAAAGGATATAAATATGCATATAAAAATTCAATGACTACTACAAATTGAATCAAATAATCATAGTTTACTAAAGTTTTTCCTTGTTTAAGGCAAATGAAGCATTGCAATTGCCACTAAGTAATATCCTCATACATAACAAATTTGTTTGAAAGTAGTTAGCCATAAACAAACAATAGATTAACTATATTTACACAATATGATGTAAGCCTTCAGTTAATGCTTATTGAATAAAATGTAAGTTCTTCATTTCAATTATTTCATTATAATCAATTTTAAAGGAATAATATTAGCATTCTATACTATCACACAGATTTTGGTTTAACATAAAATTAAATAGAATCACGGCATGATCAGTCAGTTTTGTGAATGGAAACACAGCTCATTGCCTGATTAATCTTTCCAAAATTAGTTATAAACAGACTCGGGTACATGATGGTAACCCCATTGGAACTTATATGTATGGATTAGGGTCACATATGCAGGGCCCGCAGTGACAAAGAGAGAAAAGTGACACTAAAGCACCTTAGAATTAGAACCTTTTCAAGAATTCTTCTGAGCAAATTCTAGCACGAGCATTCACAGCTAACTTCATCTCACTGATTTCCTTATCAATCTCTTCCATGAAATAAATGACGAAGTCGACGAGTTTGTGCTTGAACATCTGTTCTGTGTGAAAATTTGTGATCAGGAAGCTGATATGGTATCCGTCCACCGGTTTCCGCCTCAATACGATAAAGTTTTCCGCCCTCATCATCATAAACCTCATGAACTTTTTACATAGAATCTTCTCGATCTCGTCCGCTTGTTTGATCATAATGCTAACTCTTATCGAGTTTATAGATGACTCAATCAGCACTTTCTCGTTCGCGTTTCGAGAAATCACAACAGGGTTCAGCAGAAGTTCTTTGCTTGTTCTAACCTCGACTTCGGGTTTGTTGTATCGCTCCACAACTTGTGATGAGAAGTGTTCTAAACACATTGCAGCCGTGAGTGTATGGCGCACTGCCGTTAGATATGGTTTTAAAGTAGCCGACATTATTAGAGATTACAAAAAATAAACGTAATCACTCTCCCGTTACCACACCTAGCGTTTTGACTTGACAGATGAGACAACTAGTTTGACTCATCCTCAAGACATTTGACATTGACTGACAAACCAAACGGGATATAATACAGCTGCGTTCCATAGAAGTTGTATGAAAAGTTCTAATTATAGCATAATCTAAACACTTTTTTCGAGGACAAAATAATATATTGCCATACACAAAATATTGGTATGAAACAGTTTTTACCGGGTGATAATTTTGTCGGTTCTTTTGATCTTTGGTACCGTTCGTCTTTCTAATACTGTACAATTATTGAAGGATTTTTTTTATTTTTGGCAAGATTTAAAATTATTTTCTTTAAACACTTTTTGTCTATTAAGTAGAAAATTGAGTATTTTCTATATTTTCCTGTTTTTAATCCACTTTTTTTACACTAGCAATAAAAACAATAATGAATGATGGCGGACGTATTGTAATGTAAAATGACGCAAGTGTAACGTCCTGTACGGCATGCGTTTTATCAATAATTCTATAGTAAAAATTAAGTTTTATCAACCAAAAACGCCAACTGTGAACACATGACCAAGTAGAAAATTAGTGTCAACTAATTTTTGCAATGGCGCGCGAGTTTGACCACCTTTTCAAACTGCTCATTATCGGTGACAGTGGTGAGTGGGCGAGGCCTATGTCTTCACAACAACCGAAGTCCGATGGTTTTCGTCATGAGTGCTCATGTGTTTCAGGTGTGGGGAAGAGTTGCTTACTTCTACGATTCGCTGACAACACGTTTTCCGGTAGTTATATCACGACTATAGGTGTGGATTTCAAAATAAGAACTTTAGAAATAAACGGTGAGAGAGTGAAGCTTCAGATTTGGGATACAGCAGGCCAGGAGAGATTTCGAACGATTACTAGTACGTACTACAGAGGCACTCACGGTGTTATCGTGGTTTACGATGTCACGAACGGCGAGTCCTTTGCAAACGTGAAGAGGTGGCTCCATGAAATCGAACAGAATTGCGACGTCGTTAACAAAGTACTAGGTGAGCATTATGACCTTTTTACTCCTAAATCTTACGTTTATCCTTAGTGGAACAATCGGGGCATGAAATCATAGAATTATTTCGACTTTTAATATAGTTAGTCTTAAAACTGTAACTGAATTCGAAGAAGCTTTCTGCGTGGTCACTGCCCACCTTTTAATCACATCAATGTGTCATACAATGATAAGTAAAACAATAACAATTGAAAAATTTGTATATACAATTTCTGGCTTTATCCATACCAGTATTTATTATATTATCTGTGTCCATACATATTTGGTAATTGCTTTCCTTTTAAAACACAGTGCAATGTAAGTGAAGTGTGTTATAATTTATGTGGTTGGCCTAGTTTTGGTAACTCACAAATATGGCTTTGTAATAAGATTATTGCGTAAAGGTTAGAAACAAAGCTAATTAGATTTGATGTTTTTATCATTTCCCTTTACTCACTTCCATAAATGGTAGCATTACAAAATGTGTGGCATTGATGAATCAACCATTATAAATTATCCAGTTAAGATAAAAATATTTTAATTACAAAGATTTCCACTGGATGTTATATTATTTACTGCATTATTTAGATTCTATCAATATTTACCATATTGGGAAGGTACCTAGTTGGAATAAAATGAATTATGAATGAATGTACACTTTATTGCACTAAAAAAATAACAAAATAAAAACCTATCTAGATATCGACTAAATATACAATAGGCGGCCTTATTGCTGATAGTTATTTCTCCCAGGCAATATTTGCCTTTTTATCTTCTAGAAGGTATTAAGAACTAAATTTTCTAAGCAGCAATCTTTATGGTAATCTAATATCTGCCCGTTATACTTTTAGCTGATAAGAGACTCACCACAATACAATGGTTGTGTGATGATGGATTATGATTTTTCTATACATTTTCTAGTTTTCTTTTAATAGCTGTGAACTTTATTCTGCAATGTTATTTATTTTCAAGACATAAGTCGTGAAAATAACATTGCACGATAAAATATATAACTCTTCTGATAGATGTCAAAAGTCAAAAATCATTTATTCTTTAGGCTTACAAAATAAGCACTTAGACAAGTCATATTTTATACATTAAATTATTATCAAATAAAATTATTTTAATGTTCACTTCAATTTTTTGTCCACAATTGGAAGAAGTGATAAAAAAACCACTAGTATCTAAACGATCTAACTCTTAAAGATTTGTGTTTTCAATCGAAAAAATAATTTTAATTTCCAGTTGGGAACAAAAATGACTGCCCATCAAAAAAAGTGGTAGTCACAGAGGATGCCCAGCGGTTTGCCAATCAAATGAATATACCACTGTTTGAAACAAGTGCAAAGGAAAATATCAATGTTGAAGAAATGTTCCTTACTGTTACTAAAATGGTAAGTGAAGTTTGCAGATTTTCTGGAAAACCAAATAGTACTGTATGTAGCTTGAGTGCTTTTAACTGGACAAATCCCCTAGACACCACTGTAAGTAGTTTTACCTGACTCAATTTAGTGAAGTTAAAACTTTTGAAACTATCATGGTTGTTAACACTTAGTCATTTAAAACGGGATATTACGGATAGTTATTCCGTGATCATGGCGCATGGAACTGTGCCGAAATATTGGATAACTCAAAAACCAAATCATGGTAAATATCCTGTTTTAAATAACTTTAATGAAGTTATTGAAAAAAAAGAACAATTTGCTTTAACTTAAAAATACCACTAATTGCAGTGGGAATTGTCATGAAAAGCACTTTAATTAGGCAAAAAAATTATTTCATTTAAACATTATAAGGCAACATTATAATACTACTTTTAATTTTACTCCTTGGCAGGACCACTTTATGTCCATTATCATTTCAAAGAAAGACCAACCTTGCTTGTATTGTAAAGTTTACAAAACAATGTACACATGCCCACATTGCCCACTGCTACTTTTGTATGTTAATCTATGATAAATGTTGTCAAGTAGAAAGTGACTCATTCAATACAGATTAAATCTTGGCTCAGACTAATGTTTACTTATTTAAACACCCACTTTTATTATGACAATAGTTTGGGTCAGAAAATGAGTGATAGGTTGGTTTAAGATAGATGTAGTGGTAGGGTGGTTTTAAGATAACATAAGTATGTTTTGTGTTGTACCCAAGTTAATACAACCACAAACAAATAGTCCACCCAATAACTTAAACAAGAAAACAATTAATAAAAACCATTTAACTTACCGTATATGGATTCAGATTATTTCTAATTCAGACTATATTTACTGAACCTACTTTCCCATTCAATTTAACTTCAGGAAATATAACTTAAATTGATCACATTTATTAATATTACCAATTTCCGTGACGAGTTTAATAATACGTCATGCAATGGAATTCCCATGCCCATATTTCTGTTACACAGTAACTGCTTTCGTCAGTGTGGAAAACTATTTTTAAAGTTTCGCGATTTGTTAATAATAAAGATTTATTTATAGAATACCTTTTGTTTTATTTTCCCCACGTTTCCATCGCGATATATGATTAGCGATAGTGGCGACTCCGCCAGTCAGGAAGCGACTGGCGGAGTCGCCGCCGTAGGGGAAAATAATGCAAATGGTACGCGATACCTGATAAATAATATTTTCGAAAGTGGAAAACACTTTAAAAATAATTATTTGAATCCAAACTAAGTCACTTTATCTACTAAAGATAAATATAGAACGAAGATTAGCACAGTGGCTTAGATAACATTCCAAAGTTAGCTGTTTGTAACAATTACTTCCTGTCCAGTCTATCCTTAGGTTGACTGGAAGAGATCACTCTCAGCGATAATGCTGCCCTTTATATTTCCATTATTCTATTGTTTATTACTCGTTACCGACGAGATGACCAAGATTCCAGAGCCACCCTGACACGCCACTATACCGACGAACTGCCTGAAATCAGTCAAGACGAGATCGTGTTAGCTCTAAGGCAGCTTAAAAATGGAAAAGCCCCCGGCGAGGACGGTATTACTTCAGAGCTTCTTAAAGCCGGAGGAGCCCCTGTAATACAGGAGCTACGGAACCTCTTTAATACCGTCCTTGACAGTGGGAGAACTCCAAAGGCGTGGAGCGGGAGTTTGGTGGTGCTCTTTTTTTAAGAAGGGAGATAAAACCCTTCTTAAGAATTACAGACCCATCTCACTCTTGAGCCACGTCTATAAGCTGTTCTCACGAGTGGTCACGAACCGTCTCGCCAGGAGACTCGACGAGTTCCAGCCACCGGAACAGGCTGGGTTCCGCGGAGGATATGGCACCATAGACCACATACACACAGTGAGGCAGATTATACAGAAGTCCGAAGAGTATAATCAGCCCCTGTGTCTGGCTTTTGTGGACTATGAGAAGGCATTTGACTCCGTCGAAACCTGGGCTGTTCTGGATTCCTTACAGCGATGCCAGGTAGACTATCGTTATATCCAGGTGCTGAGTTGTCTCTACGAAGCCACCACCATGAGTGTCCAAGTACAGGGTCAGCAGTCTAAACCCATCCAATTGCGCAGAGGAGTGAGGCAGGGGGATGTCATATCCCCGAAACTGTTCACGTGCGCATTGGAAGATATGTTTAGGCTGCTGGACTGGAAAGGAAAGGGCATTAATATAAACGGCGAGTACATCTCACACCTGCGATTCGCTGATGACATAGTCTTAATGGCGGAGTCGCTTGAGGAACTGAACCAGATGCTGGACGGCCTAGCTTCAGCCTCCCGATGTATCGGTCTTGGCATGAATTTGGATAAAACCAAAGTCATGATCAATGGTCACATTGATCCAAGGCCGGTGGTCGTACATGGTCACCTTCTCGAAACTGTTTCCGAGTACACTTACCTTGGGCAGATTCTGCAGTTGGGTAAAAACAGTTTCGAGAAGGAGGCCAAAAGGAGGATCCAGCTGGGCTGGGCAGCATTTGGGAAACTACGTCAAGTCTTCACGTCATCCATACCGCAATGCTTGAAAACGAAAGTTTTCAATCAGTGCGTCCTACCCGTTATGACCTACGGAGCTGAGACGTGGACACTCACGATAGGGCTGGTCCACCAGTTCAAAGTCGCTCAGCGAGCTATGGAAAGAGCTATGCTCGGAGTTTCTCTGAAGGATAGGATTCGTAACGAATACATCCGACAGAGAACCAAGGTTACCGACATAGCTCAAAGAATTAGCAAGCTGAAGTGGCAGTGGGCCGGCCATATCTCGCGAAGAACCGACGGCCGATGGGGCAAACGTGTTCTTGAGTGGAGACCACGACTCGGTAAACGTAGTGTAGGACGCCCTCCGACCAGGTGGGATGACGACCTGCGAAAGACTGCAGGTAGATGCTGGATGCGGCAAGCTGAAGACAGGGCGCTATGGCGCTCATTGGGGGAGGCCTATGTCCAGCAGTAGAATGCTATAGGCTGATGATGATGATGATTGTTTATTTCTGTAATGTTTTCTGATTTGTGTGGTAATAAAGTGTTTTCTATCCATCTACCTCTGAATCAATAGTAATGATGATCCCTCATTCTAACTACATACATGAATCTAATATTCTTTGCAGGTACTAAGATCAAAATTAGAAATGAAGGAGAGACAAAACGTCACATCAAATGACATAGTGAACATAAAAAAAACACACAAAACAAAGAAGAAATGTTGCTAGTACTAGTGTTATGGACCATGCTTCAATGCTCAAATGAGAGATGTGCACAAGTCAACCCCAGAGCTTGTACCAGTTTATATTTAGCAGGATTAAGGTACAAAACAAATTGTTTTTGTTGTAGCGGGTGACCAATTAGTGTTGATTGATCTGCAGCAGGTTTTGTATAGGTCGATTTGCTGAACCAAATACACCTCTATTCTACACTGCACAAATTCAGGAAGTGGTATTGAATTCTGCTAACCTCTTACTTTACTATGTCAATGGTTTTCTCGCATAATAATCCATAGATGAAAGAAACTCTAGATAGAGCATGTGGTGCTATTTGCACTCAGAAATTCATAGAATAGTTTCAACTTTAACACTTTTGCCATGCATGCATCCCTACAATTGTTGTTTCTTTCATCAAAAGTGAAATATATTTCATTCTGAGACGATTCTATTGCTATGGTGAAGCAATTAATTTAGTGGAATTAGGGCCCTGCCTGACTGCGTACATAGCCTGTCAGCCGGCTTACTTAGCATAGCTAACATTTTAGTTAAACGAACGTTCTAAAATGTTCGCAAAAGCTATAGGCGCTAAACAAGCCGTCTGTCAGTGCTTACATAAATTGACAATAAGTCTTAAAGGCTTGTTCAGACCTACGCGATACTTGCTACCCAGTTCACTAGCGGTAAATAAGTAGAATATTGCCGCTACCGCTCTGGGTAAGAGAATACAGGATAGGTCTGGGGGTCTACTGATAAAACGAAAATTGAAGTTTATGATTCGTTTAGGTTTAAATGCTTTCTTATGCAAATAACATAAGAGTTGGTTTCGCTTGAAAAAGAAACTGAAATTTCGATTTATCTTTTCCGGATAGACCCCATAAACAGGCCTTGGAGTTTTGTTTTAATGAGATTTTTCATACAAACAAGTAAAAAATAGTTGGCCTGGTTCAGACTCGGATCAAAACGTGCTGCTTTCTCAAGAGCGTGTATAAATAAGTTTAATGACTCCAAAAATTCATAGTGTAATGTAAAATTTAATGCATATAGTTAATGTGTATGTCTGTATTCTTTTAAACATTAAATGTGATGGAGTGTTTATGAAATTGTCTTGCATAAAATGTATATGCTAACATTATTGTAAAGTTGAGGATTGTATGCGATAAAATGGTGTTTCTTTCGTGTAATCTGAACAAAATATGACCCACCTATACTCGGATTTAGAATCCAAGATATTTTATGTAAACAAAGACTATAAAAACTGATTACAATAATATAAAACTCGAGGTTGTCACTAAAAACAAACAGAAACTTAATTTAATATTCGCAGCTCATGTAAAAATATGCGTTATTTATTGCTGATTTGAATTCGACTAAAAGCTTTCAAAACCAAAATTTGTTTCGAGCTTCTGTGCTTTGCTTCGATGATACCAATGTCCACAATATTTTACACTAATATTCCTTGGGTTTTTACAACCCCTTTGTATACAAAAAATATCCAGGGTTTTAAATCGGCGTATAGCTAAGTATGTGCTCTCGTAAAGTGGACCCTATTTTGTTTGGATGTAAAGAACATTGTTCATTTGGCTATAAGAGTGGGGTTTCCAAGTTATTATATGAGTTGACCGTCGTAAGATTTTCCATTCACAATTGTTGGCTATTTATTTGCCTAATTTTAATGAATTCACCAACAATTTAGAAGTAAAGTTTTACCGCGTCTTAACGTTGATACAACCCACCTTAGAATGCTGTGTATTAAAATGTTTTGCCGACTATGGTTTATCAACTACGGGCGCGTATCTTGCCGCGTAATACCCGCCGGCAGATGTGGTCCTTTAAACTGTGTATGTGTTCTATGTTATATTAAAATAGTATTACAATCAAAGCAATGAGCTAGTTCTGGAGACATGAGTTCCAGTGTATAATTAGGGAATAATAAATAGTGAGAACATATTTATTTAATTGGCATGATTTTGTGCAGAATATTTGTATCATTTTCATATTTATATGTTGACTTCCAATTTAATGTAGCCAAATTCGAAATTATTTTAATTATCTTGCATTTATAAATATTATCTTTTGTGATACATGTTTTGTAAAACTGAGTGTTTTAAATTGGTTCCTTGGTGTAATTCCATCACAAATACGCTAGAATTAAAACATATCGCAAGGTTAACTACCTTAATTGGTGTCTAAGAGATTATGTTATTCTGAAAACGTGAGTTTAGTTTGTATATGTCTACTATGTATTCGTTAATTATATTGTAAAACAGGGCAATCTACTGTCCTAAATATCACACCAAGGGCATGTTGAAAAGTAAATTGTATTCAGTTTAATTTGATTATTAAAGTAATCATTTTTTTATTACACAGATGTTAAGTACCTATTACATTATGGTTCATATTTTGCATGGATATGATAACTTACCTACTCATTTTTATTTTTAAGATATTATTTTATTTGTTTATAGAAACCAGCATTTTATTTGTTTTATAAAATGTAAATAGATATATTTTGCCCATAATAACAATATTGTTTTAGTTCTTCCTTCAACCTCAACCTTCATTTAGCCATTAGTGTGAGTGAGACAGCAGTTGCATAAAAAACATTGAGGTGTGAAACCAGAAAGAGTAGAAAATCCTATACTCTAGCTCTCAAAATCAATACAAATCTGTTCTATACTTTGAGCATTCAGATGGTTGAATGCTCAAAGGTTCTATATGATGTGCGAAAATGTCTCCCACCTATGGTACACCCTGCTAGATAAAAAACTATGCTGGTGAAAATATCAATCATGCAAGTGTTCTACTGGAAACACTTAAAAGTTATTTCTATCCCATGGGAGCTGATTTGGGATAAAAAGTAGCCTTTGTTTGATTCCAGAATTGGGCAGGAATTCGCATATAAGTAGATTAGATACTATACAAAATTTCAGCCCGAACCATTTAATAGTTTTAGCGTGAAGTAACATGGATGTATGTATGTTACTTCACACTAAAACCATCCAAACTAGCATTTTTAATATTAGTATGATAGATAATACAAGATCTGCTTTGGGGCTAGACCATGGATAGACTTTCCAGTGAGTGACATGAGTATGTATTACCGCACACTTAACTTACAATATTTAGATTTCCCGACCGCTGGGTGAATACCGCGTTGACGCGACTCTGAAAAGGCCTTAAAGGACGAAAGGCAAAGGAAAGAGGCCTTTTATCTTAGTTCTTGATAATGATGATTATGGTGGCTAGCCACTACCGGGTATCGCAAGGGGTATTTTAGGCCTATTTATTTACCCTAGTTTCATTCGTCCAAGCCGGGTGCTGGCATCTATTTGTTCGACAATGTTTGTTGCTTTGCTGGTCACAGTTGGCAGCACTGTCAATTAGTGCCAAAATCGTGGCGCATGTTTTGAAAATCCTCGAACCTCGAAAATGACATACAAGCGAAAGAAATACCACGTTGGTGATACTCATCTAAAAAAGCGCTGGAGAGTGAGAAATAGGAAAAAAGATCTTGATCAGATCGATACAGATCTCAAAGAAGGTAAGAGCCAAACCCTGAGGCAGACTTGACGTTGTTTTCCTATGTTCCTATTTTGAGGTTATGCATTGAGTTGACATTTTTTGTTTTTGTTTTAGAAAATGCAGACAAACTTCTGAAGCAGAACGTAGATTTGGACTTACCCGGTGCAGCCCAGCATTACTGCTTGCATTGCGCGCGGTATTTCATAGACAATCATTCATTGCAGGATCATTTCAAAACAAAAGTGCACAAGAGAAGACTTAAAGCCTTAGAACTTGAACCTTACACTGTAGAAGAATCAGAAAGAGCAGCGGGTCAAGGCAATTACAAACAGGCGGTTAAACGAAAGATAGTCACCCAAAACAGTGAAAAAAGTGTAGTAGATGAAGATGGTGATGCAATTCTAGATGAAGTGAGTCCCAGCAAGAAGACGAAAATAGACGAGGATGCTTCGTAAATGGGTTATCAAAGTGAGACACTGCCATCACAGCCAAGTGAGGAACTCAGCCTTATTTGTGAATGGTGCTAAAGCTACACAACAATTTGTTTATATCAGTCCACATGTTGATATCACCGAGAAACTAAAAAACAAGGATATCACAATACAGCAGCTTGATAAAAGAAAGTCGAACTTAAATCTTAACATAATAGAAGATCTCTGGTCTGTTTATGGAGAATTAAAAGCAAAAAAACTTGAATATGAAGGGAAAAAGGCAGAAATATCAAGCAAATTAAGTAAACTGATTATAAAAGATCCAGATGGTGAGGAAACCAAGAAATTTAAAATCCAAATTGATCTAATAAAAGATAACATAAGAAAGTTGAAGGAACCATTGTGGTCTGCAGAGGAAGCAGCTATGTTAGAAGCTTTGAAACTACCAAACAGCTTACATCCGAGGACATTAGACAAGCATTCAATATTATATAAACATTTGGATCCCCCAAAGAATAATAAAAACCACCTGCACATTGGAAAAGAAAGAAATCTGATAAAATTCATTAAGAATGAGAATTATTATTTTACAGGAGATGCTGCTATCTTCGAACTTGGAGCTAAATTTTATTTAAGCTCAGTTTTGAAAAGTCATAATTTTATTCAATTCTCTAATGCTGATTTTGTCAAAAGCCTTATTGTTGAAGGCTGTGGTACCGACCATACTAACCCAGATTCTTCTTTCATTTTACATCACAACGAAGATACTGAAGTAAACAAAGATACCCGGATGCATTTGACAGGATCAGCTTCATTGTTTTCATTCTTAGCTTACCACACAAAGAATGTCATATATCCCAAAGTTTTACCCTTGAAATACTTTACAATGGGTCGGCAATACAACCCATCTGCTCATAAAGAAGACAGCTTGTTCCATGTCAGTCAGTCTTCTGTTATTCAGTTCTTTGGAGTTACTAAAACAGCTGATGATCTTGATATTTTATTAGATTCCATGGTGGAAACATTGAAAAATGTTTACAGTATGTTTGGCTATCATTTTCGCTTGATTATTACACCAGCAGAAGAACTTCAAATGTGGGAATCACTGAGGATATCAATACAAATGTATTCAACATCTTTAGAAAGATATATTGAAGTAGGTGATATCTCTTTGAGTGGGGACTTCATAGCAAAACGGCTTGTGTATACTTATGTTGAGAACAAAGAACATAAGTTTCCTTATCTATTATCAGGCACTGTGCTGAATGTGCCCAAGTTTCTAGCTTGTGTTTTGGAACAGGATAAAGATTTTGTAATTCCAGAAATCTTTCAATTAAAAAATTGGGCACTTTAAAAGAACAGACAATGTATAATGTATACCATGTTGTAAAGTTTTATTGATGTTTATTTTAAGAAATGTTCAATAAAATAGTAAAACAACAATAATATTGTATTTATTAATGAATGTCTTTTCCATTATACATAGGTAACAATGTATGTAATAGTAATATCACAGAAGTCTATAAATTAAACTTAAACTCAGTTTTCATCCATTGAGGGCAGTTAACATCTATAGGATGTTGAAGAGTCATTTCTAAGATGTCCATTTGTCCTTTTTTGGTCAATAACATTAGGGTATGTGTTCTGTAAAACAAAAAATATTTGTGTTAGATACACTGTCATAATATTATGAAGAAGTACTAAAATGGTCTATGTCTTGTACCTTGTGCCATATCCTTCTTCTGGTATACTAACAAATAAAGAACTTAGTTGCTTGTGCTCAGCTGGTCTTCTCAATTCTAGCTCAGGGTCTGGTAAATGTCTAAAAAAATAAAAATAATATGAAAAGTAATTTTCCTGCTACTAGTATAATTAGGCGATGTAGTCACTGATGATGACTTTAGAGCAACAATGTTACTTAATATTTTAAAAATTGTTATTAAGCTTTCCATCCCTCATTCATAAAAACCTTTACAACCTCTACTATAAGGAATAGCTGACAGTTGATAGCTTACAGCTCTTTATAAAATATTATATATTTTGTTAACAAAACTTCAAGTTCTAAAGCTAATCCAATACAAACCTTTCCCCATCCTTCAAAAGTTGTACTAAATTCACAATCAATTGATCCTTTGTCTGAACTTTGTTAAATTTCTGACATATTTCATTCATTTTTCTTTTACCAGCTTCAACTTTCTTAAGTGGTGTATCAGGCAGGCTATTGCCAAAGCCTAGGCATACTTCTTTATGTACTGATAGCTTATCTGAGGCATTACTGTATGAAGATACCACTGGTTGTAAATTTCTGAAACAATACATACAGTTTATAGAGATTTGTTTAATTACCAGTTTTCTTTGAAAATTTGTCAAAAATTCACTTGAGACATGGTTCAATCTGAGTTGTGTTGGAGTATTGGAGGTAAGGGGGCTTACTTGCACAAGAAGTTATGTGTATTTATGTGATTGATTAAGTTATTGAAAAAAAAATCAGAGGGATTTGAACCCATAACCAGTGTGGGAATATGCTAACCAACTACATAAAGTAACCTAAATAGTTTTTTTTAAATTGTAAGGGCTTACTCTCTACACAAACAAAAACCTACCTTATGTAACTAGGTAGTTAGGTATATTTTGTTGTCAAACCATGTAAACTCAAATTTTTGTTTTTTTAAATACATCATACTTGGTTACTAAAGCAGTAGTATAGTAGGAAGATATGTAGGTACCTGAATTCAATAGCAATGAAGACAAAGTCATTGTATTCCGTGCTGTTATTTTGGATAGATGCAATGTAATCAACTGAAGTTGATTCTGATTTTACAAAATCTGATACAATTGCCCCTCTACCTGAAAACATAAGTATACTAACTAACTTTACAAGTTTTAAAGCAACAAACAAAAGTTTACTTAATTAAGTGACTGAAAGTACAAGGGAAATGGTAAATGAAACAAGAAGATTGTATAGCTACATACTTTTGGCATCTGGTTTGTGGATTCTTGGCAGATTGAGTAACACCCCCAACTTCTTGCGAAATGGAGAAATGGCCAGCCATGATCCCCCACCACTGTCTGCTTGTAAGTCTCTCCCTGGTAATTTTGATTGCGAACATCAACATTTTAAACCAAAACTAACATAAATAAGTATGTCTGTTTCTAGAACATCAGGTAGTTAGACTAGCAACCCCCCACCCGACAAGCAAAAAGGGCTAATTATGTGGCACAGTTGCCGAAACCATTCCAGAAATGAGTAACAGCAAGTAACTGTCTGTTATCCTATCTTTGATCACCATATAGCAATGTACCATCATTTATTTTATTTTATTTTTAAGCAATTTTGATAGTGCACTAACAAAAAAAGTAGAAAATTATACCCCATGAAATAGGCCTAGTGCGGGGGTGGGGTACACAGTACTCAGGTGGGGGTCACTGTAAATTGAAACATCCTAACCAGAAATCTCTAAAATAGAAGAATATGTATGAACTGTAACTACATAATTTAAGGTGTTATTATTTGTAAACTATTTGTATTTAATCCTGATGTAACTGCCCCTGTATAGAAAATTTGAATTATGCAACTGTATGGAATAAAAATTGGACTGACCTCCAATAATTTTAGGATCTTCCTCCCAATACTCCATATTCTTTGATGGCCTTTTGTAATATTCATCTCTATTTGAAGCAATTATCAGGCTGTAGTCGCTCTCTTCATCTTGACTGCCGTTGTATGCGAAAATTACACACATTCTATGTATCAAAGAACAAAAGAATATTCGGCCGGTGGACGAGGACGTCAGGGCAAAGTTCGTGATTGTTTTTCGTATTCGTTATCGTAGTAGCCAAGGTAATCAGTATACAATATAGATATATTACATCTTCACTCGGCAAGTTTTATCAGAAAAAAATTTGATGGAATGTTTACATTTTGCAAACAATATTTGGTATTGTATTGGTAAAATAAAAGTATGTATGTATAGGTACGCTGCTATTTAAACGTATTCCCTCCCATTGAATTTCAATCGGGATGCCAGCTTAGGCTCAACTCACACCAAAAGAGCGTCGAAGCGCAGCGCAGTTTCAGTGTCATATGAATTTTAACTTTATTTTCGGGAGTCCGCGCGCCTTCTCTACCGAGCGGGTCGCTGCGCTTCGACGCTCTTTTGGTGTGAGTTGAGCCTTAGATTTTCACTTCACTTATCTCGACTGAACTTTCTGACATGGGGCAAAGATTGATAAATAGACGTAACCACAAAAAAAAGTACGAGCTGCCGGCGGCGCGACCCCGGTTTGTTTTGTATTGTTTCCATTTTCCGGGTTCTTTCCAAAGAGTAAAGTTGGTTGTTTGCCTCTTCGGTCGTTTTAAAAATCAAGATCTCACCAGCTTGATCTACGCACCTGCGTAACCAGTTATTCGATAGGAGTTATTGTATTCTCTTTGTTCGATAGGACATCCATGTTCACTTCGGTTGATCAAGCCCACGTACCTATTTGTGCTAACGGGTGCTGACTAACGATATACCGCAATCCCGATAATACCATGTCAAACATTGGTGGTGAACACAAAAACAAAATTGATCTTACTGACAATGACGACGACAATAGTTTCAGTTTTCAAGACATTCCTGACGAATCCATACTAATCAGCAGTGATGAAGATAATACAGCAGATAAGGAGGATATCCTCACTTCTGATGAAGAGCTCCCAGATGTAGATTTAAAAGCTAGAAAGCAGGCAATTTTAAACCTGTTTCCCACCAAGAAGGAGCCAGAACCGATAAATCTAAACAAATATAAAAAACATGAACCATCACAAGGTTATCCTTACATCAAAATTAAAAATGAAAGTCCACCTCAAAATATTCACAACCGCACTGAAGGTTTCCCTTCCACCTCAACTGGATTTGAAAAACAAAACCTTCCAGGAGTGAATAAAATGATTGAAGGTGTAAAAATTAACTTGCCAGTGGACCCGTATGGGTGTCAGGTAGCCCTCATGTCTATGGTGAGTGAAGTCCCTATTAATATTAAATCATCATCATCAACCTATAATAATCTACTGCTGGACATAGGCCTCCCCTAATGAGCACCATAGCGCCCTGTCTTCAGCTTGCCACATTTAGCATCTGCCTGCAGTCTTTCCCAAGTCATCATCCTACCTGACCGGAGGGAGGCATTAATATTAAGTGATTTGGCCAAATTCAGGGGTAGTTTTTTACCCAACCAAACCTGATAAATTATGTGCCTTAACATTTTGTTAATTTTCAGTTGATAAAAGCTATAAAAGGAAAGAAAAACTGCTTGTTGGAAAGTCCAACCGGGTCAGGAAAGACCTTGGCGTTGCTGTGTGGGGCCTTAGGTTGGCTTACTGCTGAAAAAGGTAACACAAAGTATAAACTGTAATTGATCAGGGTCTGGTGCTATTGTTGATATACCATGATAATATAGATCAATGATCTGATACCTATTACTCTGTACTTATTTTGGAGCCAGATACTGTGATAATGTCCAGTGTCACTATCACTGCATAGTATAAAACACTTAAACAAAGTTGCTTCTTGCTGTCTGTCTGTCTTTAAGTATGCTGAGATCTCTAAAACTCCGCAAAGGATTTTGATGCGGTTTCTTTGATACTTAGATTTCAACACGGGCGAAACCGCGGGGCGCAGCTTTTTTATTATAAAAAGATACCTTTCTACAGAAAATATCTTTTCAGAAAAATTAGCCCAAGTTAATGCCAAGCAATACTTTAATGATAATCCCGAGGTGAACCAAGGTTTTGCAGCTGAGAATGCTTCTACACCAAAGAAGAATAGCACACCTAGCTCTCCTGAAGAAATGTTCCATAAAAACAGCTTTGGTAAGTTGTTAGTGCTAATCTGACAGGACTAAAAATGATGGCATCACTACATTGTATAAAACAAAGTTGCTTCCTGCTGTCCTTATGTATGCTTAGATCTTTAAAAAGTACGCAACGGATTTTGATTTGGTTTTTTTAAATAGATAGTGATTTTAGAGGAAGGTTTATAAACCATTGGCACATTATGTAGATTTCCACGCGGGCGAAAAAGCGGGGCGGAGCTAGTCCTTTTAGTGCTTTCTTAATGGACAACACCATTTTTAGTGCTTTCAAGTTAATTTAGGTTTTTTATGGACATCTGAATTGACACCAATAAACATCTATGTAATGTATTAAATATACAGGGTGTTTGGTATTCGCACTGTCACAATTTTTTTGGAAATGGGGGGGTTTTGGACTGTATTTCAAAATTTTTTTGGTTTTAATTCTTTCAGAAGAACAATACAAAAAAGTGTCTGTTTATGACCCTAGCAGTCAAGTATCTCTTACTTTGACCACCTTATAAATCAATTTATTGACTTAATGTAACTTAATTTAATGTAGGATTTCTAACAAAACCTCCTACCATTAAAATTGCCATGTGTATTTTAAAGGAAATGGTATGATTAAAATGCTGACATTTACAGTGCGAGTATTATTATAATTTTAGGTGAAAAAACCATTTATGATAGCCCAAGTCATGGAGGTAGTATGAAGAGAGCACAGCCTATGGACTGTGATGAAGGTAACAAAAATTCTAAACCTAGAAAAATAACAAAACTACAAAAAGATAACAAATTTAATTATGTGGGTGTGGTAATCGGCTATCTATTTATTGATTTATTTAGGGCACCTTTATAACTAGAGATAACACAAAGTACCTAATTGGGTAGAAACTAGAAATGCCACTATGAGTATGTGGTAATTATATAACCATAAAAATAAGATGGAGAATGACGTCATCTCTCATGTTGTCCTGCTCAGTTTGTATCCGATCTGAGTGGGACAGCATGAGAGATGACATCATTCTGATTCCTATTTTTAAAGTACCAAATGAATACCCTAAATTATATCTTTTATCACATTTCTGTCCTTCAAATGGGCAAAATCTCTTAAGAGATAATGGAGTTGACATCAATCTTATCTTTTATAGGTCTTTATGTATGTATAATAAAAAATATCTATCTATGTAATATATTGTATTAAGTATATCAGTCATCTAGTACCCATAACTAGAGATGGGTTTATGCCGGGCATTTATCGGGCGTATTGAGTTAATGCCCAATATTTTTTTTTATTCCCCTTAAATGTCCAATCACAGGGCAGATATTATAATTTGTGTTATCCATGCAATTGCTTTTATAACTTACATAAAAAAAGTAACATACCTAAAAAAATGTGTAGACTGAGGAAAAGTAAGTAGGACGTACCTATTTCTTATACTTTATCTATTTCTTTTACTTAGGCTAGCAAAAACAAATACAGACAAACGAAAACTTACTTTTTTTACGTTAGTATAGTTGTATAAGAAATAGGTACCTCCTACTTACTTTTCCTCAGCCTACACATTATTTTTAGCTATGTTTAAAAAAATACATTTTTATGTAAGTTATAAAAGCAATAACATGGATAACACAATTATAATATCTGCCCTGTGATTGGACATTTATTGGGCATTTACTCAATACGTCCGATAAATGCCCGGCATAAACCCATCTCTACCCATAACACAAGCTCTGCTTAACTTGTGGATAGATGATGCTGTGTGAATTGTCCAGCATTATTTATTTTAGCACGATTCGAAACTGTAAGTTAAAAACCAATTTTATGGCCCACAGACTCTGAAGCTGGGCTGGTGACAATCCACAAAAAGAGAAAACTAGATGAAACGAATGACGATATTCTGCTGAACAACCCTGAGATTGATGAATTAATGTCCACAGTTGAAATGCCTGAGAGAATGACGTACGTATTTTATTTAAAAGGGTAACATTGGTTTATCAATGAAATTGTTATAAAACTATCCCTCGAAAAAAATGCAATCCTAATGTTTAATATTCATTTATTCTCAAAAAGACAATTTAAAGTCACTTACATGAGAACAGGATTCTTAGGTTAAGGTTATACATAGGTTATGGTCATTCAATAGCTGGCTCATTTGATGTGTTCACTTAATAAGAAGTGACTTATCATTTATCCTAAAGAGTTTGACATGACCAAAATCAATTGATCAATGCAAATAGTTGACACCTCGTATTGATTTGTTGTTGGATGTTAAAATTCGTCTAAAATAATTATTTTCGTACTTACGCGATCTGAACACAAAATTATAAGCACTAATACAATGGGTATTTATAGCGATATATTTACCTATTCCACGGGACGACTTGAGTCATCCCGTAATCGATCTTGTAAGTGACGCAGGATTACTTGTATTGTTGTATCATTATACGTTATCTATAGTAGATATAATCAATTCATGAAAATTAGGTGAGAACCAAGGGCTTAGACAAACCTGGAGGCATTGTTACCTACTTGTCATTACATAGTATAAAACAAAGTCGCTTCCTGCTGTCTGTCTGTCCCTATGTATGCTTAGATCTTTAAAACTAAGCTGCGGATTTTGATGCGGTTTTTTTAAATAGATGATTAAAGACGAAGGTTTATAAAACATTTGACACATAGATTTCCACGCAGGCGAACTCGCGTGGCGCGTAAAGAATATTTTTTATTTTATTTATTTTATTTTTACAATATTAGGAAAACTTACAGCTAGATAAAGATAAGATACTAGAATATTTAACTTAAGGCCAATTAAAAGTTTCCACATATAATTTGAAAAAAAAGCAGCAATTTAGAAAAAAAATACAGAAAGTAGACGATTTATATTATTAAGTTAAAAGAAAGAAAAAGTTACACACACAAAAAAATATTTATAATGAAAATACATGAAAACTGACTTCAATTACTTTTTAAAGAAATTATTACCTAGTAGGCGCTTAAGCTGAACAGACGTATTGAAAAATATATCAAATTCGTGATCTTTTACTAATGTGTTAAAACATCTGCTAGCCCTAATGATGAACGAGTTTTGCCTATAATTTGTTTTCGCAAAAGGAATATTTAGCAGGTTAGGATTCCTGAGTGTTCCAATATTAGTTCGCAGTCCTATCTGTATATAAATGTAAATGTACATATATCTATCTATCTATCATCACAAACATCTTCCAGTGTACCAACAATCTACTACGGCGCTCGAACCCACAAACAACTGCAGCAAGTCATAAAAGAGTTTGGACGAACGTCCTACTGCCATATGGTGAATATGTCCATCCTATCCAGCAGAGAACACAGCTGCATCAGGGAGTTTGATAAGCAGATGTGGGGGACTAAGAATGATATGTGCAGGGGATGTATTAAGGTAAGCTGCGACTTGAGATTTTAGAGAAATTTAGTGCTATAATTACAAATTTTATACAAACATTATAGAACGTGCCTGGATAGACTGAATTTTCTGCATGTTTCGTTTTAAGGATGTTTATACGAATCAAGGCATTGGACTGAAAACGAATAGATGCGAAACTCAAAATACATACATATATCCACAAGCACATAGAATTTTTAGCCTCTTTTTACAGCGTAGTGAGCTTAATACACATAATTTGATCGCGATAATAACGACGCGCACATTCGGTTCCTATGTGCTTGATTTACTTTCAGTGTGCATTGACACACACACACACCCTCACCCTCTCCCAAACTCACACACACACACACACACATGCACACTCTTATATGGTCTCCAGTTGCCCAGACTCTCATGAGACTGGTGCCTCAGGAGAACTAGCATGCACACTCATTGATACTCATTCACAAACCCTAAATAAATGTGTATAATAATAACGTATTATATTGGATAATACTTTCACTAGTAATTTTTTTTTAAATATTTTTATATATGAGTTTTTAATTGTACAATTGTAAGTATAAGAGTCTACTTTTAGCCCGCTATCCCATCCCCTCGGTGACCACCTATCCGACGGGAGTATACTGAAAACCAGCGCCGCATGTCTTGGCATGCAGCACAATGCTGAGTATACTCCCTTTGCCTATTATAAGAAATTTCTTTTTGTATTTAATATTAGTTTAGATTAAGAAATGGCAATAAATGATTTTATTATTATTTATTATTATTATGTCTCTCATTTACCATGATCTCGGGCCATAAAGTGACCCGGTCCTTTGGAAGGCTTGCGTGGGGCCGAAGCCAACAGCACAGAGGCCCTTTGAGAAGTTAATCTAAAGGCGATGGCTACACATAGCGGGTATCATCCTCGGGTGCACAATATGATACACCCAAAGATGGTATCCGCCAGGTGTAGAGACTATTGCAAAGAAAAATGAAAGAAATAAAACCAGGCTATTGTGATGGATGGATGGACTGGGTAATCGGGCTATAGGGCTATTTATTATTATACACTCATTTATTAAAATTCTCGTATAAAATACATTTTTTACTATAGAAAATACAATAAAATTGTATAAAACTATTCTACAGTAAAAAATATATCAAAACGGTAGATCACCGACCGCGAAGCTAGGCTCAAGCGGCCGGTGACTAGGGCTGCAAAGAAAGGAACTTCCTGACGATACGTGCCGAGTCCAAGAGTACCGCCTTCTGGATCTGGCCCTTGATCCAACTTCCTAGCGAGAGTCTCTTCAGGTGTTGATCGAGGCTCTTCGCTATTACGCCGTTAACCGAAACGACTATCGGGACTATGGTCGCTGAATCTACATCCCACATGCTGACAACCTCGTTAGCCAAGTCAAGATATTTGCTAAGTTTATCTTTCTCAGCTCTAACGAGGTTAGCATCATGCGGTATGGTGACATCAGCGAGCACCGCCCTCCGTTCTAACCGATCTATCAGTACAATATCAGGCTTATTCGCAAGAATAGTCCTGTCTTATTATTATTATTATTATTATTATTATTGACCAAGGACCTAAAACTATATTTTCATATTTAAGAACATTTTCTTTTTTCTCCTGAGTTACTCCTGAGTAGGTACCTAGGTATATCATTTAAAAAAATAAATTATTTACTTAAATTTAAATTAACTTACAGAAAATTCCACCAAAAGACCAGCACCCTGGCACACCAAAAAAGAAAGAGGAGACCAACTGCAAATACTACGACAACCGTAAAGCCCTAGATAGGACTCGCCTACCGCCAGCATTTGACCTGGAAGACCTCACTAGTGCAGGGCATGACTTGATGGCTTGCCCGTACTACGCTGCTAGAGAAATGGCTCAGGCTGCTAATATCGTATTTTGCCCGTATAACTACTTGATAGATCCGTCTATTAGATCCAGCGTGAGTATTACACATACATAGATATAGATATAGCCGAGCATAAGCCTTCCGCTCATTCAAATATCACCCTTGATATCCAATGGTAGTAAGGGTGTTATTCGCGTATTTAGATAAACACGCATCCTTTTTATTGATCTACAACCAGAAATATCATTCAATCATCAATCTTACTGCCATCTAATCAAAGTTCATTTCAGATGCGAATCAACCTGCAAAACCATATAGTGATAATCGACGAAGCGCACAACATAGAGGACATGTGCAGAGATTCTGCCACGTTCGCGTTTTCAAGAGAAAATATACAGACGGCTTTGAAAGTTAGTGAGTATTCTATTTATAGAAATAACTAGCTGCTGCCCGCGGTTTCGCACGCTCTTTTCCGGAATAAAACCCCCGAGATACCATCTATCTCCCTGGAGAGTGGAATGAATTTCAATTCAGCCAAACGGCTGAATTGAAATTCATCCCATTTAGGCGTGAAAAGGTAACAGACGGACAGAGTTTCTTTTGAATTTATAATAAATTTTCATAATAAGATTTACAAACGGGTGTTGTGTTCTGGTTGTTATCTACATATGTATAGGAAAAATATATCTATCTATGTAATCTATTGTATTAAGTATATCAGTCATCATACCCATAACACAATCTTTGCTTAGGTTGGTGCTGATGGTTCATAGTTCATAGTTCAATTTATTGGTAAACAAAAATATTACACGTCAAATAGTACATACCTTAACATATACTTAAGTATATTAGATGGTATCGTTCAATTAGGTAATTATTCGATTAGAATATGTGAAATTATACATTTCAATTAAATTATACAATAAATTTATAATTAATTATTCGGTTCTATAGTAATAATAGTAAATAATAACGATATTAAGCATCCTATTTTGATGCTGTGATGCTGTGATGCATTTGTGCATTTGACTAAAGAAATAAAATATTTTGACTTTGACTTTGTGTGAATTTTCCAGCATTATTTATATTATTATTTATTTCCTAGGAATTGGAATACGCATCCCAGTACCGTTACGCGGGCGATGATTCTTCGAATTATATCGAGAAACTGGTTAATGTACTAAAGAGCTGGGATTATTGGTAAGTTGAGAACCTAATTGTTAACTTAAGTTTTTGTTATTATAGTGCGTAAGCTCTCTCATTAAGGGTTCTAGGAAAATTAAGTTTAGTATTTATTATATAATATATATATAATTAAGTTTAGTATTTTAGTTTAAATTTTCATGTTTCTTTTTGTTTTAAATTTAGTTTATACTCTTTTTTTACTTATGTCATTCAAATTGTTTTAGCTTTTATTAATTTGATTTATAGTGATAGTCATTTTTTAATTTTATACAAAGTAAATCTTTTATTGGCCTTAAGTTTAGTTATTAAATATGTTAATATTAGTTTTAAAGGCTGTGGATTTTGTTTCTAAATAAATAAAATTAAATAATATCCCAACTTATAATATCTAACGGTGCTAGAGTGTTAGAAAGTCATAAAGATTTTTGAGTCATCGGTCACTTGATTTCGTGGCTCAGTTGGTGAGAGCGTCCCATTACTGAGGGTAAGGTCGCGCGTTCAAGTCCCGTCGAAATCTAAAATTTTTGGGATATTATTTAATTTCTAATTTTCAACATTTTGTTTAATTTGACGACTGATGTGGCGCGGTGGGCGAAGGTCCGCCTGCGACGCAGGAGGTTGCGGGTTCGATTCCCGCCTCGGAAAAATTGTGTGTACGATCTGCAGATATTTATTCCGGGTGTTCTGGTCGTTTTCTATGTATAATAAAAATTATCTATCTATGTAATGTATTGTATTATGTATATCAGTCATCTAGTACCCATAACACAAGCTCTGCTTAGCATGGGGC
This sequence comes from Eupithecia abbreviata, assembly GCA_943735965.1. NCBI lineage: Eukaryota > Metazoa > Arthropoda > Insecta > Lepidoptera > Geometridae > Eupithecia > Eupithecia abbreviata. The sequence goes on from OX030995.1 coordinate 3,954,084, forward strand.
TAGATGATGCTGTGTGAATTGTCCAGCATTATTTATTTATTATTATTTATTAATTTAGGTACATTGTAGCAATTTATACTTGAAGGTCACGTCATAGTTGAGTTTTATTTGTTAACTTCTAGGTTTAGCAATCAGAGGATTCTCATAGACAAGATGCCTATAAACAACAACGAAGCGTCTTACTCCTGGCAAGCGGAACACTTTACAAAGACTTTGCAGAACCACGATATTGGACGTGCTAACTATTATGGTTAGTATGTACTTGCCCCCTTAGCAAGGACACTGATGACATTCGAAGACCTCTGTGGCGCGGTGGGCGAAGCTCCGCCTGCGCCGCAGGAGGTTGCGTGTTCGATTCCCGCTTCGGGACAAATGATTGTACGATCTGCAACATTGGACGCGTTAACGGTATTATGGTCAGTACCTGCCCCCTTAGCTTAGACATCCAACGACATTCGATGAGCTCTGTGGCGCAGTGGGCGAAGGTCTACCTGTGATGCAGGAGGTTGCGAGTTCGATTCTCGCACAGGGGCAATTGTTTGTACGATCTGCAGATATTTGTTCAGGGTGTTCTGGCCGTTTTCTATGTGCAATAAAAATACATTATTATCTATGTAATGTATTGTGTTATGTATATCAATCATTTAGTACCCATAACACAAGCAGTGTAGCAATATGTATATCCAATTTATAAGTCAGATTACTTACAAACTGTGTAAAATGTGAGTCATTTGTAAAGACTAAATATCTGGCGTGAAGAATCAATAAGAAGAGCCAATAACCGAAAAAACCAATTCAGCTCGAGCTCATAAAGATTCAGATTCAGATAATTTATTGTCATACTTCATACACATAATAAAATCACAATAATGTAAATTAAATTAAATTAATAATAATAATAATAAGTAGTCGTTTGCGCCGATGTTGTTCCTCTCCGGTAATTTACTCCGGCTTTTTAAGGAACCCATCCAGCATTCGGCAAGCCACCGTCTGCCGCTCTTCTTAACATTATGATTGACTTGTTTATGGCAGACGTCCGCAATCTCCCCTATAGCCCGATTACCCATCCATCCATCCATCACAATAGCCTGGTTTTATTTCTGTCATTTTTCTTTGCAATAGTCTCTACACCTGGCGGATACCATCTTTGGGTGTATCATATTGTGCACCCGAGGATGATACCCGCTATGTGTAGCCATCGCCTTTAGATTAACATCTCAAAGGGCCTCTGTGCTGTTGGTTTCGGCCCCACGCAAGCCTTCCAAAGGACCGGGTCACTTTATGGCCCGAGATCATGGTAAATGAGAGACATAATAATAATACACCTGAAGAGACTCTCGCTAGGAAGTTGGATCAAGGGCCAGATCCAGAAGGCGGTACTCTTGGACTCGGCACGTATCGTCAGGAAGTTCCTTTCTCTGCAGCCCTAGTCACCGGCCGCTTGAGCCTAGCTTCGCGGTCGGTGATCTACCGTTTTGATATATTTTTTACTGTAGAATAGTTTTATAATATTTTATTGTATTTTCTATAGTAAAAAATGTATTTTATACGAGAATTTAAATAAATGAGTGAAATAATAATAATTTATTTGATCATAAATACATGCATACATAGAAACACAATCAGATCAACTTAAGATTATTCATATTTTGCTAATATACTAGGTCTAAATATTATAGTGATCTCACTTTGATCTCTACACTAGGATACCCTGTGCCGTAGAGACCAAAAAGGAGTTTGGTTCTAATTTAGAGTGACAAAGTTAATACTAAAGTATTGTTCAAAACATACTTGAATGACTTTGACTTGTTACTTCAGTTCCGTTACGTGCTACTATACAAATAAAATAAAATAAAAATTAAAAATTAACAATTGCCATACCTATTTTCTATATCTATTTATTTACCTACAGTGTGATAAGATGGCCTCCGTCTCATCATAGTCCATATCAAGAAGCCATGAATGTAGGGTCTGTTTGCAACCTCTTCTGGTTTTGGAAAATAAGTTAAGTGTCTTGTTTATTTTCGTGTATAAGAAAGGACCTAACCAGGGATAGAATCTACGAAGAAATTGTGTTCGCCTAAAAGGGGGTTTCCATTTGATGTGTCGGAAGGACATGACAATTTTAGAAGGCGCTATTTTATGGTATTTTAAAATAACTGACATAATGAAGAGTTGCCTTACTGTCAAGAGGCTACATTCTCGATAAAGAGTTTTGGTTGGATACAAGAGTGGTTTTTTGTGAGCTACCTTGAGAACTGCTCTTTGGCCGCGCTCTAGCTTTAGCAGATTCGTCTTGCATGCTCCACCCCAAGCTACTATACAATAGTTGATGATTGACTGACATAGACTAGTGTACACAAGTTTTGTCAGAGTCTCATCTGCTATAGCTCTCAACCGCTTAAAGATAAACATAAGCTTCCGGACTCTGCCAGTAATAGCTTCTATATGTTTAGCCCATGTAAGTCCTTCATCAACAATGACCCCAAGATACTTCAGAGAGTGCACCTGTTTAAGAACTGGGCAGTCACAATTCGTTGTATCAATCGAGGAACAATTATGAATTTTTAAACTAAGAGGTCGAAATGGCTGTGTTCGTTCACTAATTCGAAATGATATGAATTTAGTTTTATCAACGTTCAGAGTTAAGATGTTTTGTTGTAACCAAGTACCTACCATATTCAATCCAATTTGACTATTCTGCTCTACTGAGTCCCAACTATCACCATAGAAGACAATAGCAGTGTCATCGGCAAAAGTAAAGATTTGACCCTGGGTAATGTCAAGGGAGCATAGATCATTGATATATACCAAAAAAAGTGTTGGACCCAAGACACTACCCTGGGGCACACCAAAGTTTACATCCAGATAGTCACTGTATTTATCTTATACACGGACTCTTTGTTTTCTGTTTGTCAGGTAGGAGGTGAACCAACTTAGTGCAATTCCGCGAATCCCCAATAGTTCTAGTTTCCTTGTGAGTATTTGACGAGACACCGTGTCAAATGCTTTGGCAAGATCGAGAAAAATTCCAGTGCATTTATAGCCTTTGTCAATCTTGTCGACTACAAGGTCACAAAGCTCAACTACGGCGTCCTCTGTGGATTTTTTGGCTCGAAACCCAAATTGCTGCGGAGCTAGAAGTTTGTTATCTTCTAGAAACTTCAAAAGTCTGCGGTTGACAAGTTTTTCTAACATCTTGGATAAACAACTAAGAAGAGATATCGGCCTATAATTTGATGCTAACTTTGGATCACCATCTTTAAGAATTGGTGTAACATTAGCTAGTTTAAAGCTGTCAGGTACGATTCCGCTCTCCATACTCAGATTACAAATATAAGCAAGGGGCTCCGCCAAGACAGTTTTTGCTTGTTTTAATATAATATTAGTTATGTTATCGTGACCAGATGAGGATTTTAATTTTAAGGTCCCAATTAAACGCTCTATCTCAGCTGTGTCAGTGGGTGTAAAGAAAAAGGATTCGGCTGAGTTATAGTAATTATGAGACTATGACTCGTCAAACACGATATAGATACAATAGAGATAGGTAATATAGAACAATTTTGCTGTAAAGGGGCAGTAGAAAAGATATAATAAATATGCTTAAATATAAGGTTCTTAGCACTTTGACTGCGGTTTTTTTTCGACGACTGCGATCTTTTTTTTTACCTAAAAAATTCGCTCTACACAGCGGTTGTGTTGCGCCGCACATGCGTTTCGTTCGAAAAATATTACAGCTCTGCTGAGTCACAAAGATCTATATTTTCTCAGCCGCTGCGCTAGTGTGGATTTACGCATATTAGTCACTTGTAGAAAACTCATACCGTGCCTTTTCAGCACTCAAAGTGTTAAATCTTATATTTAAGCATATTAAGATCAACTGCTAATAAAATATTATATTTTAGAGTTCCACGAATCTGCAGAGATGTTTTGCAACAAGCTGCGTGACGAGCCGGGTTCTTTTTACGGTGTGGGCCAGGCTACTGGTACCTTGGTCGGGTCTTTAGATGTTGCTTTAGGTAAGTGTTTGAAAGTTTAAGGATTAGAATAAAAACATAGCCCGGGGCACACCACTATGATGCACCCGCTTATATATGAGGTCTATAATCTGTCTCTCTCTTTCTCACTGAAGCAAATGCATCTTGCTTTCTCTGAGCTGTTTGTTAGTACACAAGTAAAGCTAATCAACGACTATACATCGGTGTCTACGAGGAGAATATTTGGTTTCAAGGATTTCGTCTCTCTTTTTCGTGGAATTTTGTGTTTATTATAAGAGTGTGCGTCGTGATTCGACTTTACTGCAGTGATACACGGTCAATCCCTCCAAACTTCCCATGTGTAATGTGTCGTTTTGTGAACTTGGATGTTCCTGATTCTGAAGACGAATCGAGGCTGGTTTTATTGTTATGCGTTTCGGCAGAGCCGTTGGAGTGCGCGCGTTCGGAGATGTATGGGGTAGTTGTAGTTGCGTTTCAAAGTCGCGCGCTTGAGCAGCGGCGTGACTATAAAACCAGCCTGAAGGTAGTCGTGAATACTGCCTTCAATTACTAGGTATATCAGTCGTCTAGCTTAGGGCTAGATGATGCTGTGTGGATTTTCCAGCATTATCTATTTATTTCCCGTCTGTAAATCCGAGTAGGTACATCTAGTCGCCCCGTGACACGGTCGCTATAACGCGATAGAATATCAGATAAATAATCTTTAATTGTAATACTTCCCATACAGGCTACCTATTCCGGCATGACTGCAAATACATGGATGATTTCAAACCGGTGATTGTTCGCACGGTGCCGAGCGACAGCAAATGGAGTCGCTTTAAAAAGGTCAGTCATATAAGTTTTTGTTATGACATAACAATAGATAGATGACATTGTAATCTGATAAGATTTGGTGCATAATATTTTTGGTAATATCGGAACGATTAGTTCCATTTTTAACCTTCTAAAAAAAGGATGAGGTTCTCAATTCGACTGTTGTCTTTTGTTTGTTACCTCAGAACTTTCGACTGGGTGAACCGATTTTAGTGATCCTTATTTATGTTGGTGTGTGAGTTGGTGCTTCCCGTGTGGTACATTTAAGTTACCGGTCCAGTTTTGGACAATATCATCGATGAGAAAACCATAAGTCTTTTTTCACGCTTTTCTTTTTATTAAGGCGACAGCATATAATACAGACAGACAGTATATAATATTAATTAATATTACAATTTTACTTTCATGTTCCCCCAGGAGAAGAAAGAAGAAGTGAGTTAGTTTTTTATCAGTCGGTAAGCTGGTTTAAAAGCATGTATGGCAATTTAAACGCTTGTTGAGTTATATTATGCATTTTACACAAATAATCAACTCAAAATATATATTAATATTTTAAGTTGGCCGGCGGCAGTAGCCTTTCGAAAATTGGGTATATTTTCGGTGGACAGCGAAAGCAAATCAAAATTTTCTTTGATAGTTGTCAAGAATCTATTCTCCGATTCAAAAACTTGTATATTTTTGTATACAAACGGGTTACAAAACCCAAGGAATATTGGTGGAAAATATTTAACGACATTGATGTCATCGAAGCACAGAAGATCGAAACAATTTTTTTTTTGAAAGCTTTCATTTAATTATTCTTTCGATTTAATGTTAATTTGATTAATCACTCTTTTGAATTAAAATTTAATAATTTTTCGCTGCACATGTGAGATTATGCGTTATTGAAGTTTGTGTTCTACATTATTGTGATAACCTTGTTGTTTTCGGTTATTGTTAAGTTTTTAATCGAAATGTCTTTGTTGACATAAATTGTCTTAGATTCTCAATTGGAGTATCGTTCGGGAATTTTGCACGGTCAATAATCAGCTAGACTCGGTCCCGTTGCCTGCCGAAAATGCACCATTTGGGTACTTATTTTTTTCTGCATTTCCGTTTTCTACACATATTAACAAACTGTAAGCACTTAACATAGGATAAGTCAGATATTAACCTTGCACATCTAAAATAAACCATTTAATAAGCTACTAAAAAGTTTATTTTCTATGACTTTATGAAATAATGCTATATTTCATAGAAACATAATCTGACAGCTCGATAACTATTGAAATTCTCGTTAGTGCCGATATCTGTCGAGTCGCAGAATCGCATCATTATTCTTAAATCGATACCCCACAGTCTAGGACATTTTTAAATCATTAATTATAAATGTAAGCGGCCTAACTATGACCCTAGTTCCGCACTCACCCTGATAAAGTCAATCGTTAAGGGACCTTGGTGTTCTTTTATGGTGTATTTCTATAATGAGTTCGTTAAACTGCAAAAGTTTTTATAGTAAAATATAATTATTTCATTCAATCAAAGAAAATAAACGCGTGGACAGAGTAAAACGTTGTCATCCTAAGTTCATTCATCGCTATTTCTTCTATCGCTTTAAAACCAAGTTACAAACACCAAACTATTTCCTTGAGCTTGATTTTTGAATCGCTCTAAGTTAGAGAGCTCGATTACGTTGTTCGTATAATTCTCAGCTACAAATGACACAAATTTGTGGCACATACCCATAACACAAGCACTGCACTGCTTAATGTAGGGCTAGATTATGTCCAGGGAACTCTTCGGTATTATTATTATTTGATATTTGCAGGAAACAGAAGAGAAAGACAAATACGAGCTCCGCTTAATCTGCCTGAACCCGGGCGCTGTCTTCGAGGGGCTCCAACACTGCCGGTGCACGGTCCTCGCTTCTGGCACTCTCACGCCGCTCATCAGTCTACATTCAGAGCTGCAGGCAGAGTTCCCGCTGAGGATCAGCCCAGCGCATGTTATACCGCCGGATAGAGTGAGTGTTGACCACCTTTTGTTTATACTTGTCTGGTACATGAAATACATTTTTGGGTTTCTCCAACACTGCCGATGCACGGTTCTCGTTTCTGGCACTCTCACGCCGCTCATCAGTCTAAATTCACAGCTGCAGGGCGAATTCCCGCTGAGAATCAGCCCATCGCATGTTATATTGCCCGATAGAGTGAGTGTTGACCAACTTTTGTTTATGCTTTTTTGTTTTCTACAACAAAAAATAAAACAAAACTACTGTTACTCGCAAATGCACGTTGGGTCATATTCATTCACATTTGGTTGCGTTTGCTATTCCACATTATTTTAGTTGATAACTTTCCTCTACATTCCAGGTATGGATAGGAACACTAGTGACGCACCCCGACGGCACTTCCCTAGAATGCAAGAGTCGAGACACGAACCTGCCTGAGACACAGGACTCCATCGGACAGGCCATACTGTGGGTGTGTCAAGTGACGCCGAATGGAGTGTTGTGCTTCATGCCGTCTTATGCACTCTTGAACAAACTTGTTGATAGGTAAGGGAGTTATTCGGAATTTACACTATAGTGAGTGACCCACCACAGCTTCTCCTTAGAATGCAAGAGTCGAGACACGAACCGAGAAAAAGACACTGCGGGATTTCATTGGTATTCACACTCACAGTATGGATAGGCGATACTGTGTGTGTCAGGTAACGCCGAATTACGATCTCTGTGACGCGGTGGGCGAAGGTTAGTCTACGATGCAGGAGGTTGCGGGTTCGATTCCCATGCAAAAGTCGAGACACTAACCGAGAACGAGACACTGCGGGATTTAATTGGATAGGCGACACTGTGGGTGGGTCAGGTGACGCCGAATCGAGTGTTGTGCTTCATGCTTTGTTGAATAAATATGTTGAGAGATAAGGAAGTCTAAATACGGAACTTATACTATAGTGACCCACCACGGCATAATATATAGCACCTCCCTAGTAATGTAAAACTCTAGACACGAACCTGCCTGAGACACATGATTTAATGAAGCTGGTTGAGAGGGAAGTTTGATGTCTAGGAAGTTCAGTAAAATAATTATTTATATATTCATCGATTTAAAATATTAAAAAGGTTTTATTTGGGCCAATGTATATCAATAAGACGACCGATGTGGCGCGGTGGACGAAGGTCCGCCTGCGACGCAGGAGGTTGCGGGTTCGATTCCCGCCTCGGAACAATTGTGTGCGCGATCTGCAGATATTTGTTCCGGGTGTTCTGGTCGTTTTCTATGTATAATAAAAAATATCTATCTATGTATTGTATTATGTATATCAGTTATCTAGTACCCATAACACAAGCTCTGCTTACCATGGGGCTAGATAATGCTGTGCGAATTGCCCAGCATTATTTATTTATTTGTTTATAAATCCACATCCTGATTTTATCCACTACTGGCTTGAACACTGTGCCAAAAAATTCTATTCCTATGCTTAAAAATTACTTAATTTACCAATACCACAGATAATATAATACATACTCCAATACATTAACTTTAATTCTTGATGCCCACGACTGATCTGGTAATGAACATCTAAATGTCACATTGATAATTTTGTTTGAATGAAATCAATGGAAACTACTCATAAGTTTACTTACAAATGTATTTTTTCAGATGGGAGAGCACAGGTGTGTGGCGACAGCTTTGCAAGCAGAAACACGTGTTCCAAGAATGCAGGAACTCGAAGGATCACAATGATATCATGGAGGTATGTTTTTATCAAAATCAAAAAAATAAATTGAGTGGAGACCATGACTCGGCAAACGTAGTGTAGGAGGCTCTCCGGCCCGGTGGGACGACCTAACAAAGACTGCAGGCAGGCAGATGCGTCAAAATTAAGACAGGGCGCTATGGCGCTCATTAGGGGAGGAGGCTAATGATAATGATGTATAATAATTAATTAGAAATTAGTCATATTTTTTTTTTTTTTTTTTTTAATGCTGAACAATTCACACAGCATTATCTAGCCCCATGGTAAGCAGAGCTTGTGTTATGGGTACTAGATAACTGATATACATAATACAATACATTACATAGATAGATATTTTTTATTATACATAGAAAACGACCAGAACACCCGGAACAAATATCTGCAGATCGTACACACAATTGTTCCGAGGCGGGAATCGAACCCGCAACCTCCTGCGTCGCAGGCGGACCTTCGCCCACCGCGCCACATCGGTCGTCAAATATATATCTGTCCGTTATTATTACATTTCATAGATAAATTTGAGCGCCATAGCGCCCTGTCTTCAGCTTGAAACACAATACTGAGTTACGTTGACACAATAGATGTTTTATTCTCGCTTATGCTTCAAGTTACAATACTATAGAGTCACAAACAGACAAAACATGTCCACGCCAAAACTCGTCGCACGCTACGCAGTGCGCCGCGTTTTTTTCACTTTTTGTTTAGTGAATGAATTCATGTACACTTTATTGCACTTAAAAACGTAACAAAATAAAACCTTATATCTCAATTTTAAACATGAACAGTACAACCGGTGACAGCGATTTCTTCCAGCCAACCTAGGGATGGAGAAAGAGATATAAGTCTACTAAGTGTTGGTAGAGCACAAACAGTACAGAAATATAATCAAAGACAAACTACATAATATATTCAATACTTTAGTTGTATTATTTTTAGGATTACTACAAATACGTGTCGACGGATAAAGGCGCGCTACTGTTCGCAGTCTACAGAGGGAAAGTGTCAGAGGGCATGGACTTTAAAGACCAGCAGGCGAGAGCGGTTATCACTGTAAGTACTTATTACACACTAGATAAAGTACTAATCACTAGATAAAGTATAAAACAAAGTCACTTCCCGCGCCCTCCGTCTGTCTCTATGTATGCTTAGATCTTTAAAACTACGCAACGGATTTTGATGCGTTTTTTAAAATAGATATATAGAGGAATGTTTATAAACTATTTAAAACATAGATTTTCACAAGGGCGAAGCTGCGGGGCGCAGCTAGTATATTATAAATGAGAAAGTTTGGATGCGTAGATGGATGTTTGTTACTCTTTCACGTAAAAACAACTGAATAAATTTTAATAAAACTACAATAATATAGCTTATACATCAGAATAACACATAGGCTACAATTTATAATAATAATAATAATATATAATAACCCGCAGGGCAGCTTGTGGCGACCCGCAGGGCAGCTTGTGGCGAGCTGTTGGTGAGTAGCGACACCACGGGTACCGAGTGCTCCCGGGGAAGTTCCTGGTTCTCGTCTCCGCTTGCGGAGTGGCATCCCAAGAGAACCAGATCCCCACCTCTTGCTTGCCTTCATTGGCCGGTCTGAGTGGAGTCGCGAGAGATGCATCTTAGGATGTAGACTCGGGGGTGGAAGTGTCTAATGGCGTAATAGCGAGGAAACCCGCTCACGAGCAGTCTTCGTGATGGTGAAATCGGGGCCGCACCTCTCGACACCCTCAGTCGTTTGCGCCGATGTTGTTCCTCTCCGGTAATTTACTCCGGCTTTTTAAGGAACCCATCCAGCATTCGGCAAGCCACCGTCTGCCACTCTTCTTTACATTATGATTGACTTGTTTATGGCAGACGTCCGCAATCTCCCCTATAACCCGATTACCCAGTCCATCCATCCATCACAATAGCCTGGTTTTATTTCTTTCATTTTTTTTGCAATAGTCTTTACACCTGATGGATACCATCTTTGGGTGTATCATATTGTGCACCCGAGGATGATACCCGCTATGTGTAGCCATCGCCTTTAGATTAACTTCTCAAAGGGCCTCTGTGCTGTTGGCTTCGGCCCTACGCAAGCCTTCCAAAGGACCGGGTCACTTTATGGCCCGAGATCATGGTAAATGAGAGACATAATAATATCTTTATTTCAGGCAACAAAGAAAGTGTACAAAAAGTAACTTAATTAGGGCCCATATAATAAATACCTTAGAGACTAGCATAGATAAACAAAAATTTATAATTAACCGAGTCACCGAGGCCGACGCTCCGATGACGCATGCGCGGTGTCATTTGACAGGCGTCCAATGAACTTCCTGAAAATGACACCTTTCGGCCAAAACCCACTGTCCATAAACGTAGAGAGTCGATCCGTCGGCACTCTCACCATAAATGAACCGAAGTTTACGTTACGGCGAGACACCAATTTTTCGACTCTCAAGGTGATGCCGGTCTTCAGCACCAGGTACTTGACCACATCCTCAGCGGTCACGGTGTAGAAGACGCGCGACACGTAGAGTTGCGTGGTAGGTACTTCGGCACGTAGCGGGCACAGCTGCTCTGATGCGTTCGGTACGGCGGTCCCGTACTGATTGCGACAAGTAGGTTTCCTCTTCTTCCTTTCAACAAGTACGAAACCATCCTTATCACATCGGCCCTTCTCAGGACCAGGAGGCAAGGCGCCACGATTAGGTTCGCGGCCACTCTGCTTCTTCCCCTTGCGAGATTGTCGCGCGGGTTGAGTCGCGGCGACAGCGGCGTAATCACGTTCCGGGGTGGACGTGACACGCAACGGCTCGGTAACGCAGACGGCACGAGCGGCGCGGGCAGCGGGCGCGGGCGCAAGCGCAGGCGCGGGCGCGGGGGCAGGGGGGCGCGCGTCGCGAGCTGGAGAATCAGCTGCCACGGGCGATGCTAACGTCGACACAAAACTGCTTGCCGACACATTCAGCTGCGCACCGCGGCGAACGTTGACATTGGATGCCACCGGGTCAGATGACCTTAATACCGATTGCGTATTGCGCAATGAATCAACTTCACTGCGCAGGTCGGCGATGGTACTTTGAGCGGCATCCATCTTCAGCTGCATCTGTGCTACGGTCGACTTCAACGCTTTGATGTCCTTGAGCAAGCTCGTACAGTCAATATGGTCGAAGTCCAGCGGCGGCACACGATGTAGGTTCCGGGCGACGAAGGCGGGCAAGTCATCTGGGTCATTCACCTTGAAGACGTGGATGATGTCCTGTAGACTGCGCTCACCATGTTGAGCGTTCCGTAGAGCAATGTCCTGGCCTTGTGGATCTCATCTTCGGTGAAACTCGACTTGCAGATCTGCATCGCCGAGACCTCATCCATGACATCCAGTCGATCTTGGAGGAAGGCTAGGTTCGTTAGCCACGAGTTTTTCCGAACTCATGGCAACTAAACATGCATCGGCCGAAGCCGCGCGATATAAAGATATATTGTATATTATCCAAAATACCTATCACCACGCGGGTGAAACCGCGGGGCGCAGCTAGTATAAAATACTATAAACTATTATTATGATAGACTACTATTATATAGGGACTATTATTATATATGTATAGGGATTACATTTAACTTACTGTTATATTAAGTAATTACAGTATTTTTTTTTATAATATTAGTAGGATAATCTTATCATAATCTATTTAAATGATTAGTAGAACTGCTACAGAATAAAATGTACTGTCCAGAAAATGTACTGTCCAGAAGGCATTTCTTCAGTCGAATTTTACAAACCACGCTTCATTTCGTCGTGTGAAATATCCATAATTATTTAATTCTATTTGCCTTCGTTACAGATTGGAGTTCCTTACCCAAACACATTCGACATGGCAGTTAAAGCGAAGATGGAGTACAATGACCGATACTCGAAAGAACGGAACTTATTGAATGGACGGGATTGGCTGAAAGTTCAGGCGTACAGGTAAGAGCTTCACTAGAAACATAGTTTCAAAGAAAGTCGCATCCCGCTGTCTGTCTGTCCCTATTTATGCTTAGATCTTTAAAAGTACGCAACGGATTTTGATGCCGTTTTTTTTTAATAGATAGTGATTCAAGATGAAGGTTTATAAACCATTTAACACATAGATTTCCACTCGGGCAAATCCGCGGGGCGCAGCTAGTCATTTTATAAAAAAAGACTTATTTCTTATAATAATGCAAATTAACTTTGCAGGGCACTTAACCAAGCCGTAGGGCGCTGTGTGCGTCACAAGGGCGACTGGGGCGCCGTGTTGTTGATCGACGGACGGTTTCAGAACCCGGTGTACACCGAACACTTGTCCAAATGGGTGCTCAAGCTTGTAAGTACTTTACGATACTGCAACGTTATTATGTTCATCATATTATGATGACCACCGCGACAAGCGCGTATCTGTTTCAACTGAAAAATGACCGCATTTTTCACGTGAAACAGATACGATCTCTTCCATCATTATCATCAGATAATGATGGAAGAGACTGATGACTCTTACGCAAAAGCTGGCATTTTCAAAGTAAAAGTTTTCTTTGCACGTAAGCTGCGATCTCAAATACTATCTAGATGTACGGTCGACGCAAAAAATCCGTCTCCGTAAATAAGAGCGCATAATAATGCTTAGTGCAATGTAATGTGAGCTCTTACATGTTTTGTTTAGTTCGATTGAAACACAGCCAACGGAAACACGTGTCACAATGCCGCAATGTGTATTCAAAAGTTGCAAAATTAAAAATATTATATTATTTGTTAGTTTAAAGCTAAAAATATAACTTTTTCTACATTTACTTACCTCAAGTGCGCTCTTATTGACGGAGACGGCTTTTAGCTTTGATTTTGTATGTGACCCGAAATCTAGATAGTGAATGTGATAATTTTGTAAGTCCAAAGAGTAAATTTATACTAGGCTTAGTCACTCTCGTATTTGGTCAAATCCAGCCTAAAAATATTAACTATTATAGCGAAACTTTTTGATGTATGTTACTCCATTTTTAGGCTGGAAAATATTTTTAGTTAGCTAGACAAACGTAGGCTTTTTATTTTTTATTACGAAAAACGTGCAAAACCGCAGAAAGAAGCTATATGATATGATAGCGAAGCTGAGATTGTGCTGTGTAAATCATAGTTCATTTATTTATTTGAAAATGAGTATCAACCACGACTCTATACTACATTTACATAGTAACTAAAATAGCTAAACTAAATCAACTCAATTCAAACTTCAATTTATTTTTGTTATTTTTAGTATTAGCTTTTTACTTTTGTATTTCTAAAGTATTTTTCTTAGTGTGAACTGCTGCCCTGTTTACTACAGTCTAGATTATTAGTAATTCATTTTGTAATCCGGCCTCCCGCGATACAGGTTCTGAACCTAGTGCGGGGGACCACCAGCAAATATAAGCATTTTTGTTGTGTTGGTAAATAAATGAATTTTGTATTTGTATTTGGATTTAAATCACTTTTTTTTTCTGTTACAGCTGGCTACAAACCACCATTCATTCGAGAGTCTACAGAACAGCCCCAACAGTTTAGAATCCTTCATGCAAAATATGACCATCAGGGAGGCGGAGGACTCCAATGATTTTAGTTGATACTTAATTTAACTCTAATTAAACCTGATTTATGAAGATTATACGGATTTTCAATCAAGCTTTTCAAGAAGTTATTTCTTTTTTCTTAATTTTGTTTGTGTCCTTTATAATGAGTCATTTTTCATAATTCTAAATATCTAGTCATACATAAGTTATAAACTTATGACTGAGTATTCAGAATTATGAGAATTCAATGTGGACCACATTGGAATTTCATAATTCTGAAGTATTTCATTAATAAATGTTCTGAAATATTTGTTAGTACAGTTGTAAAAGCATCCAGTCAAGAGTTACAACCAGTTATATGTGGTCCCTCAGACGTGACTTAAAGAGCGTCATATCTCTTGACTGATCAGAGCTCATAGATACCATGAATTACTACAACGCTAAGTAAATCATAATTTATTAAATCCAGTCAATAGGTGCAACCAGTTTCATGTAGTCCATTTTACAGATAGGAGACTGTACTAACAAATGTTTCGGAAAATTTACTTTGAATTAAGAAATTCCAATGTGGGTCCCACAGTCGTAACAGACAAATTTTGGTTTTTATATACATTTGAATATTTATAATATAATTATAAAAGAATATTATATTATAATATTATTATAATTTTGTTTGTGTTCGGACATTAAAGTTTTTTTTTCTAAATTATATAATGTTTTTACATGCCATATCCACATTTGTGGGATTTCGAAAATCTAACTTAACGTAAAGGTAACCTCTATAAAACCTAAATAAAAGATATAGAAGAATTTTTCATCGAAGATCAAGCATTAAAATCAGACATATTTTGGTTTTAAAATACCTTTGAATATTATAAAAGAATATTCATATTATTATGATTTTGTTTGTTGGAAATAATGTCCGAATATTTTCGGATTGGACACATTTTAGGTTTTTTCTAAATTATAAAAATTTGATGTTTTATTTTTTACATGCTATATCCACATTTGTGATACATATTTCGAAAATCTAACTTAAAAAACTAAAGGTAACCTTTATAAAACCTAAATATAAGATATAGAAGACTTTATCATCAAAGATCAAGCATTAAAATGTGGGTCATAGCGAATAAATAAGGATTATAAAACGCATTTTAATTATAAATACTGTTTATTTTATCAACTCCATGTATGTATGTATGTACAATATGTAAGTTTGATTAAATTAAATTTATATACAGCTGGTTTTGATTTTATAAATATCCTAAACCTCTACTTCAGGCTAGGTAGCAAAACATAATTATTCAACAAGCCAGGTAACAAGGTAAAGCCAAGGTATAAATGTTAAAATTACCTAACACAATTGTGAGGTAATATAGAGGTAAAAATTTTTCCTAACCATTACAAAATTAGCTTACTCATACACATGAAGGAATATTTGTGTAAATAAAACACTCCAACATTTAAAACTAAGCCCCTACAAGGCTGGAATACAGTCATTACTAAGAGATCATGATTGGTATATTTACTAAATAAATATTATTTTAAAGTTACTCCGTATGCTGAAACTTCTAAGGGTGCGTCCAGATTTAAGTAACGTTGTACATAAACATGTTGATTACATGTATAATGTATACCATGGTATAGCATGTTTTGTTACTTAATGAGGACGCATCTTAAGATTTTTGAGGAGCAACTGGGAGAATTTTTAACTTCTGTTTTAAAAAACTAGCAATCTTGAGTCCATTTCCTTTTGTTGTCATCATATTAGAATTGGAAGTAACAACAAAATTACCATTAGGGGTCTTCACCTTGTTTTCTTCACTTATAGGAGTTATTATTTTTATTTTAAGGTCTGCATTTTGTTTACTATCCAAGTTTAATTTATTAGTAACAAACAAGCTCTTGGCTTTGTTTTGTTCAACGTTTTCTGATTTTGGCACTATTCTTTCCATTCTAAAATTAGGACATTTTATAAAAGTTTCATCGTGTTCAGTAGTATTTTCATTTATAGAACCCAAAGCTTTTATAACCAAACTGCCGCTTTGGGGTGCCTGCAGTTTGATAACTTCCGTGTTCAAAGTGTTGAAGTTAGTTTTATTTAATTGTGAACTCAGAGGTTCAATATGTATTGAGCCTTTTGATTTAGTTTCATCGATTTTCGTAGTTTCCAATTTGTTTTGTTCTAATTGTAAGTGAAGAGGTTCTATTATAAACTCGCCATTTAATGTCTTAATTTGAATTTTATCTGTTTTCAATTTGTTTAGTTCTTTTTTTGACTTGAGAGGTTTAGTTAAATTGATATCGTTTGCTAACTGTGGTTTGACTTCATCTTGTTTTGAATTTAGATTATCAACGAAAGTGAACCCTTTTTTTTCTCCTGCTATTCGCAATGTCTCATCTTTAATTATGTGAATTTTCTTATTTTCATTTCTTTTTAAATGTTTTACTCTTCTATTCATATTAATTTCTATTTTTGAATTTAAAAGATCAACTAAAATGGGTTTTTTCATAGTTGGTACCTTGTGCAATTTTTCATCTTTAATTATTTCAATTTTATTAGTTTTATTTCGCTCTGAATTTTCTACAATTTCTACTTTTCTTTTGCCATCTGTTTTTGGATAAATAGGCAAAACTGTAATAGGTCTTCCTATTTTTGGATTCTTTCGAATTCTTTCATCTTTAATTATTTCAATTACGTTAGTATTATTTCGCTCTGAATTTTCTACAAGTTCTACATTTATTTTGCCTTCCATTTCTATTTTTGAATAAATGGGTAAAACTGTAATAGGTCTACCCATTTTTGGATCCCTTCGAAACCTTTCATCTTTAATTATTTCAATTTTCTTAGTTTCTTTAATTTTTAAATTGTCTACATTCCCATTTACGTTAATTTTAATTTTAGATTTTAAAGGTTCAGATGTAATAGCTCTTTTCATCTTTAGCACTTTTTGCCCTGTTTTGTCTTTAATTATTTCAATTTTCCTAATTTCGTTCGGAATATCTGAATGTTGTTCATTTTCTACGTTAATATATTTTTTTGAATTCGGAAGTTCAGCTAAAACAAGTTTTTTCATTTTTAGCAATTTTTGGAAATTTTCTTCATCATCAGCCTTTGTATACTCACCGCTGGGTATAGGCATCTCTATGTTTATGCTATGCATCTTTATTATTTCTTCTGAATGGTGTTCATTTTCTACATTCATTTCACTACAATTTCTTAAATCCATAGGTTCAGTGGAAAAAAATCCTTCCGTTTTATTATTATTAACCTTTTGCAAACTATGATCTTTAATTATTTTACTTTTCTTAGTTTCATTCCTTTCTACATTAAAATTTTCCGTTGCTTTGAGTAAGCTCTTTGAGTTCATTTTCTTGGCGATCTTTAGTTTCTTGGGTTTCTTTTTAACAAATTTTAAGGGCAATAGAAGTAAATTACTTGCAGGTTTCACATCTTGATTTGTGTCTGTTTGAGCTTTCTTTGTCTTTGCGTTTTTGTCAGTATTCAAATCATCACAGACGTAGAGGTTAATGATAGGCCGATCATTTGTTGCCATTTTCAAGCGCTCTGGTTTTGTTGTCAGTACAAGTTTTGGTTTGTCAAAGCTGAAACAAAAGATGTAGAAAATTAGAGACCTATTCCTACTCTGCTAACCAATGTGGCGCAGCGGGCAAAGGTCTGCGCGTGCGACGCAGGAGCTTGCGGGTTCGATTTCGTATCCATATCGTACAAACATTTGTCCCTAGGTAGGGGTTCACGTACTTTAGTTCGTATGACTTTACCTCGATGTTTAATACCTCGACGGTACGTTTCGTCGATGGGTTGTTATCGGACATCGAGGTACCGTCATTCGAACTAGAGTACGAGACCCCTAGGTGGGACCTTGGGACAATTTTTTGTACGATCTGCATATTTTTATTTCTGGTGGTCTGGGTATTTTCTATGTATAATAAAAAAATATCTTTGTATGCAATGCTATTAAGTAAATCCGTCATCTAGTACCCATAACACAAGCTCTGATTAGCTAGACGATGCTGTGCTGATTGTCCAGCATTATTATATATTATACTCTGTATATTACTCGTACATAATGTTTGTTCTATGGAAAAAGTGGTTAGACTTACCGTTTAGTGCAATCAACTTTTTTGACATGTCTCGCGAGATGGGAGCTCGTTTTATACGTTTTGCTGCAGACATCACAGGCGTATGGTTTTTCTTCGCTGTGGGATCTGAAATTGAATAGAACATTATTAACCTTTAATAAATGAGAGAGGAATGATTTATCGTCGAGGTTGGCCTATCAGTTTTTTTATTTCCACCGTAAGTACACAATGTTACAGTTGATGTCGTTAAATACTATTTTAAAAGATAAATTACATTTTTATTATAACACACACTAACTTTTGACAAAGGAAACACCATAGGACATTGTGCAAAGAAAAGCAGACAGACATGCCTTCTTAAAAAATTAAAATAAATTCATTTATAATATGTAATTTGTCACAATAAAACAGATAATAAATAATGGTATAAGTTAAATGGAATAATAAATTAGATAAAATGTCAAAGTAATCTGCTGCATAAGGGCATTGTCAAACTATACTAAAATTATTGTACAAAATTAACAAGTAAAATACAATGAAATAATGTCAGGAAGAAGAATAATTTTAAATTTACATATCCTATCCTAAAGGATAGAAAAATTACATTAAATTATTTATTAATTATGAATTAAAATTGATTCATTTTATACTTTTTAGTTTAATTCGTTCGTTTTTTTAGTGTTGTTATACTGTTCGAAAGCGAATTGGAACAGAGATTTTATAAAGGATCGAAAAAAGAAAATATGGCCTACCCAAGCGATCACCCTTCCAAGTACTGACGGCGCCCGACGTTGCTAAACTTCCTGATCGGACGAGAACCACAAAACTATTTTTTGTACCCAATAACACTATTATGACCCTTCATTATGAAGAAATCCATCCACTCGTTTAGAATGTTGATCGTAACAAATAAACGTCGTACAAGAAAAACATAGACCTCTATTTACGCAGTCGGGCAACAGAAAACTCTCACGCACTCGTAGAAAAAGGGAGGGAGGCCTGTTGCTTTAGACGCATCATGGGTCCATAGGACGGTATCGTATTACTCACTTTTTATGTATATCCAGGTCCCATTTAGAGAAGCATTTCTTCTCGCAGTCTTTTATATCACATTGGTAAGGGTGGATCAGCTTGTGGTTGAGGACTTTGTGTTTCTTTAGCTGTAGAAATAAGTTTCATTATCAAAAAATCGCATGGTGGAGTTCCTAGTTAAGTTATGAGAGGTAGTCTACCTACACTTTCTTTCTTATAAATAATAATAATAACTTTAAGGCTAGTATACCAGGCCGTAGCCATCATCATCGTCAACCTATGTTAGTCCACAGCTGGACATAGGAATTCCTGAGTCACCCACCTACTTTAGAAATCTTTAGGACGTTCTACGGCTCAAAGTTCCGTCGTCATTAATAAAAGCTATGCAATGTTTTGTCAGAATAATGCAAAAGAAGTATTAATTTCTTACCTGATAAGCTGTCTCATAGTTCTTATTACATACGAAGCAAGTATGCATGGTTTTAACTGAAGGCGTGTGCTCTTTACGAGTGTGCTTGTTGAGAGACGATTTGTAACTGAACTGTGCCAAGCAAATTTCACATTCGAATTCTTTGACGGCTCCGTCGTGGGTCCCTGGAAAGTAGATCTTATTGTTAGAAACATTGAGACGATTATTGTGTATGGAGAAGCGAAAGAAAGGGACAGAGCAATTTGTTTGTAGCTACAATTTCCATCATCAGTCTATATTAGTCCACTGCTGGACATAGGCCTCCCTCAATGAGCGCCATAGCGTCCTGTCTTCAGCTTGACGCATCCAGCATCTACCTGCAGTCTTTCGCAGGTCGTCTTCCCACATGGTCGGAGGGCGTCCTACACTACGTTTCCCGAGTCTTGATATCCACTCAAGAACACGTTTGCCCCAGCGGCCGTCGGTTCTTCGCGAGATATGGCCGGCCCACTGCCACTTACTTCAGCTTGCTAATTCTTAGTTACAATTTCCAACGTTTTTTATTTAATTTTTTTTAATTCTTAGGTCTCGAAGGACAATTGTTAGAGCTGAAACGTTATTGCGTTGGAGTTAGAATCTAAAATTTGTATTTTGTTCCTCTTATATGATTTTACTCGATGAGAAATAAATGATAGTAATAAAACTATTTGTTGCATTAATCTAGAAACGTTACTGGTAAAAACAGCTTGCATACGTACCACGATGCGAAATATAGTTGCCTTTCTTATTAAACACTTTCTTACACTTCAAACAGACATATTTTGTTTTTATTCTGACTTTCTTTTCAGGCTTAAGTTTCTCAGGCGGTTTTTCCTCTGTATTGACATCTTTTTCACTGTCTAAATCTTTGTTCACAACTTCAGGCTGTTCGGGATAATTTTCGGTTGTTAAGGGTTTATTTTCCATGCCTATGTTCAACATATCAGTTAGTTGTTCAGCGTCAATCTCACTGTTCAAACTTATTATAAAGGTATCATCATGTTCCGTTGATATGTACTGTACATTATTTTCTCCTATGAGCTGGTTTAAGTTCGCAGCCAAGTTCGTACTGGCTTCTAAATCAACATCGCTCTCGAAAATCGTCGAGCAATCATTGACTGAAACCGGTGGGTTGAGAAATTCGTTCACTTTAACATTTATTTCTGGTGGGTTAAGATACTCCTTTGGTATATCATCTTTGACCTGATCGATTCCCCGAACGAACGCGTTCATCAAGTCCTGATCTAGGCTCTTTCCGTTCATGATATGATCTATGCTTCTAGCGTCGTTCAGATCAAAGAGATCGTTGCGTTCGTAATCGATATTGTTGCACATAGTTTGAAAGCTGTCTATGTCTATATCATTGTATAGCAGTTCATCGTCATATATGTCGTTTACTTGCATATTGTGCATTTGGTTCATTTCTTTGAGTAATTCTATTTGCATGAGGTTGTCTTGGTTGACTTCTGGGTAGTTTATTAGGTCATTTTGTGTCGACATCGTCATGTAATCGTCTTCAGCTGAAAGGATATCGTCGACGATTTTGTCGACAGTTCGGTTGGTGTCGACGTGAAGTTGGTTGGACTTGTCTTCTTTTGGTGGTTCGGGGGGTGGTAGAGACGAGTTGTTTGAGTGTTCTCTGAAATTACAAAATTTAATGAGTGATAAAAATGATTTAAGTATATCAATGGCCTGTAAAAGCTTGCTGAGTCCTCAATCTATGCTTGAGCACAGATAATATAATACATACGCTTGAGTAACACTTATGCCATAAGAAAGCGTCACTCAAGCATATATTGACTATGACTGAGCAAGCTTTCATAATATGGGCCTAAGTCCCATAGGATATTTTTTGAAACACATTAAATTTAATAATAGTTTGCATGGAACAGATCGCTCTCAGCGATAAGGTCGCCCTTTATACTTCCTTTATTCTTATGTATATTTCTGTATTGTTTTCTGTGGTATAATAAAGTGTTTTCTATCTATCTAAATAAGTGTAAAAATACAGATATAAAATTACCTGACACAATGTTCTAACAACGAGCTCTTATACTTGAACGTCGTTCCACAGACTCTGCAATAGTTGTTACGATAGGACTTCTTGGGTTCAGCCGGGTTCTTCTGCACCATTGAGCATTTCTTGCTGTGGCTATGCAATGAGGCTATCTGCGAATGTAAGGGAAATGTCAAGCAAGCATTCTTTTGATACAACTGTAAATAATAACCAAAGATCGGCGATTGGGTGCTATTTTAGACGTTGTCACTAACATGGATATGACTTTCCGAAAATGGAAATTCCAGAATTTTCCGTTCGTTTACTTATGAAACTTAAATCTATTGTGCACCAACATTTTTCCGCCACGGTTAGACTGAATAAAATTCAAATTGTTCTCACTTTTAGAACTTGAAGTTACTTTCCGCCATATTGTAAATGTAAACCATTAGGTTGGCCTAGGAACTACTGACAGGAGTGACAGGTGTTGATCAAACTTACCACAATAGATAATAAAAACAATGCTAGTCCTTACTGTTGTTGATTGGATTATCTATTGTAGGTTCAATAAATCCACCTACTTGCACATTTCTAGGAATTGCACGTGCATTCGTTTGAAGAGAGCATACACAGTAACGTAAAATATTATTACCTCCCTGTAGGTACAAAATTTGAAGTTATTGTAATTTTTTTGACTCATTCGCTTACTTCGGTTTGTCGAGTGCTGTTCAGTTTGCTATCCGTGTGTTTTGTGGCCTTATTTGTTGACCACTGCGCGTTACCTGGATTTTGGATTTCACTGCATAACTTGGACATTTTTGGCTTGAAAAACGGACTACGAGTATTGCAACTGGACTGGATACCTTTGGCATTGATTGGACTTTGTTTGGGTGAGTATATTTTTTAAATATTGTGTTAAGCTAAACAGGATTGCATATTATTTTTTGGTAGATAAAAGTGATATTGTAGCAATTTTTTACGTAATTCCTACCAACTTACAGTGCGGCAACTTATTGATATGGACAAGCTGTGAGATTGCAAATTCCATTTCCCTTGGAGTCCTATTTGAAAATATTTGAATTCATATTAGTTTAGTTCTAATTATAGTAAAACTGCTCTTTAGCTATATAGGTAACGTGCTTCAAGTCTCTAGTAAACTTCCTCTTAAGTTTATTGTATTTCTTTATCTTAGATTTTCCCTGACTCGGCACTTTTGGCTTGATAAAACGTACTTCGATTTGCTGCTTTGATTGGATATTTTACAACAACTTTTGTCAAGGTGAGTAAATTAATAGCTAATTAATGTTTTCTATTTTCTGTGCTACTTGTTCTTTTTCTAAATTAATGCACTAGTATTGTTTTTAATCTGAGTCCTAAACCGATATTTTCCAATATTTTTACTATATTGCTACTTTACTGTTCTACTTAAATCAACAATTGTTTTACTTTGTTAGGTAACGGTATTTCAAGTGTTAAAGATAGATAAAGATATAGCTACAACGATACTTATTTTTATTAGGTGTAGCAGATATGGCGAATGTTATGCGACAAACTGTTCTGAAGTGGATAGATGACCACCCAGAGTTAACGTTCGATCCTGCGACAAACTCTATCTATTGCACTAAGTGCAAAATTACTTTCAAAAGTAAAAAATCAATCTTTATGAAGCACATCAACAGCAAAGTGCATACTCGCAACAAGAAAGTCAAAGAAAACTTTTATTTTGACTTCATACATATTTTTTTAATACAATGTAACATACCCTGGGCACAGGTCAATAATACTGCTTTAAAAAAATGTTTTGAAAAATATTTCTGTCCATTTCGTTGTTGTACTTGTGACAGTAATTTAAAGTCTACCCAATGAATCCATTTCTATATAAATAATATAAATTCGATGCTAGCGATTAATTAAGTTGACTACACTATTGTATTAGGTGATACCTGTGAAAATAGTTGTAATGCTTTGAATAAAATACAAATACAAATACAAAATTTTAAGGAAAACATATTTGGATAAAGTTTTGAATTCCAAATTACATGCAATACATGAAAAAACAATGAATGAAAAATTATGGATTTCATTGGATGAGACGAGTGATTTTCTAGGAAGGAATATGATAAATTTCTTGATAAGACCATTAAGTGAAAATATAGCAAGCAAATCATATTTAAATGCTTCAAAAATTATCGAGAAAGTAGATGGTCCTATTTGAGCCAATTTGTAATTGATTGCCTCGAAACCTTATGGTCAAATTCATTTGAATTTGATATGGAAGTAAACAATGTCCTAATATTATGTACTGATAGTGTTTCATACATGTTGGCAGCTGGAAAAAAATTAAAATCATTTTTACCAGCCATGAAACATGTGACATGTTTGGCTCATGCACTTCACAGGGTATCAGAACAAATTAGATTAGAATATACAGACGTAGATATTCTGATATCAAACGTAAAAAAAATATTTTTAAAAGCCCCGAACAGAGTTCAGCCAAACTTTTGATCGGTCGGATGACGAAACACTTTCATCATCGGAAGCTTGGCAGTGACGTTAGATGTAAAGGACGTTTGATACTTTCGGTCCGCAAATTTCGATATTTATTCTAGAATTTCGAAAAAAGACTAAGTTTAAAAAAGAAATTGTAATAATATTTTGTAAAACGCGCCGGCCTGGAACATTGTTTCGCAGCTGCTTAAACTATAGACAGGATATGAAACCTTATAGAATACATCTACATTAATTTAGGATAGTTTCAAATCTTGACTACGGTTAAATCAGCTGGAAAGCAATGTACTACGCCAGCGTTTTACAAAACATCATTACATTTTTTTTCCACTTGGTATTTTTTGCAAAAACCTAGATAAAATTCATACTTCGCGCCCAAGTACGTCGCCATGTCCTTAAATTTTGTTATGTAAACTATTCAGCTTGCTGGACATCTCCAGAAGTACACCGAGGTGGATGGTGCGTAGTGGACTTAGCAAAGCCTGACATAGAACAACTATTCAAATGTTGGGACTTATAAAAATCTACTTCCCATTTTAACCGACTCTGTCAATCTGTAAGGAAAGTAGATTTTTGCTTTATTTTCTTAGCGTTCATTCCATATCCAGAGAACATTTTTGCATTAAGTAATAAAATGTCAGATTTCAAGCTTTGCTGGATTGTCTTTACCCTAATATTGTAAGGAGAATACTCACCGGGAAAAATATGTTTGCGTGACAAGTATTTAAATATATTTTTTTCCTGAAATATGCTTTTGGTGAGTACTATCTTATTCTGATATATTTTATATACCTAAGAGATTTTATATTTTATTTGTATTTTAAATCAAGAAATATACTCTGTTAATTTATATGAGTGTTTTTTTTAGTAAACAATTATCCTATTCGGAATCCCATCATTAATATTTTTACATCTATTACTTAGGCGATCAACACACTGCGACGCACCACGCTGCATGTTGCATGAAGAATGCGTGTTCTAACGTTGCTTGCATCTCCGTTTGTATAGAAAACACGCAATATGCAGCGCGCACGCACGCAGGTGCGTCGCAGTGTGCTAACCGCGTTAATACCACATTCGCACTGAAGATATTTTTTTGTAGTATCCTAAAGATACTACAAAAAAATAAAAAACGAATACGACTATAACGTAAAGAAAGGATACTATCCTTCCTATCGTGATTCCAACATTCATCCATATTCGATATCCCAGTGATATATGTAATTCCGAGGTTTTCCATTTTTTGGTCATATCCATACTTTTGATAACATCTTTTGTTAATAGCACCCAAAAGTCCGATCTCTGATAATAACACAGCATTATCTAGCTAGCATAGCGATGTCACTGTGTTTGTGTGCGTGCCTGCCTATCGCACTGATTTCCGATGCTGAAATAAATTTTATATAAGTATTGTTAAGAGAATCCTAGTGTCTCTAGATAAACTTACTTGTGAATTTCCTTATTAAATAGCTGAGTAGATTGAAGACTCACCTGTTTATAGCGATGCCCGCAGCCACCACACGGGTAGGCGTTCTCATCCCCGCGACTCAGCATATGTCGCTTCAAATTGGACTTGTCTGTGAATTTCCTTATTAAATAGCTGAGTAGATTGAAGACTCACCTGTTTATAGCGATGCCCGCAGCCACCACACGGGTAGGCGTTCTCATCCCCGTGACTCAGCATATGCCGCTTCAAGTTGGACTTGTCTGTGAATTTCCTTATTAAATAGCTGAGTAGATTGAAAACTCACCTCTTTATAGCGATGCCCGCAGCAACCACACGGGTAGGCCTTCTCATCCCCGTGACTCAGCATATGCCGCTTCAAGTTGGACTTGTCTGTGAATTTCCTTATTAAATAGCTGAGTAGATTGAAAACTCACCTGTTTATAGCGATGCCCGCAGCCACCACACGGGTAGGCGTTCTCATCCCAGTGACTCAGCATATGCCGCTTCAAGTTGGACTTGTCTGTGAATTCCTTATTAAATAGCTGAGTAGATTGAAGATTCACCTGTTTATAGCGATGCCCGCAGCCACCACACGGGTAAGCCTTCTCATCCCCGTGACTCAGCATATGGCGCTTCAAGTTGGACTTGTCTGTGAATTTCCTTTCACAAACAGTGCATGCATGTTTCTTGACAGCTGAAAATAAATAAATGTTTAGGCCCGTGACCAAAACTCTATGGATTTTAAAAATTTAGTACTTACAACAATCCGAATTCAAATTATTTACACGCATTGTTATTTCCATCAGAATTGAAGTAATGTACTTTTTTGTTACTCTTTAGTGGTTTTTGATAAAAATTTAAGATATTTTTGAATATTTTTTTTTTTTAACAAATATCCTTTATTCAACATGTGAGCAATACCAAACTCATTAAGGGGGTCTTAATGAGTTTGGTCTTAAAGCACGACAACACGATCGGCGCCTGTACTGGCTCCTTGGGAATATCTACCTTAGGATTATCCAAAAAGATGAACCCAAGGACGAGAACAAGGACGCCTCAACAAGCAATCCTGGACCCAACCCTGGTCCAGAGCCTGGTTCCCCTACCGGATCCAAGGCTGACCACGATCCGCAGCCTGGCCCCAGTTCGGGGTACGCAGCGGACTCTTCTCCAGCCCCGCATTCATCCCAAGGGCTGGACCTCATGGATGTCCAGGATCCACCATCCCCACTATCTGAGGAGCGCTTTCTCGATACGGGGGGGAGCGATGTTAGCGAGAGCGACACCGGCTCCTCTCCTATCAAGCGCTCCTAAACCAACACACAAATCACTTCCTGATCCACCACTCCCCGCCACTCCTTTCATCCAAGCAAACCTCCAGCACAGCCTTACAGCTAGCGCGTCCATACGCAGAATGCTGGAGGAAAACCCCAACACCGTGGCCCTTATCCAAGAACCGTGGATAAGGGCCAGATTTGCGGCCTAAAGCTACCGGGTAGCAAGCTCCTCGCAAACACAACTGTAAGCAACCTCAGAACCTGCATAGTTGTTCCGCGAAGTGCGAAAACACTACTAATAACCGAACTCTGTTCCAGAGACCTAACAGCTGCTAGGCTATATCTATCTCCCACCAACAAGTCGCTAACACAGATAGTCCTAGCATCAGCCTACCAACCAATCGACGAAACAACACCCACACCAGAGCTGGTGTCCCTTGTCGAGTACTGCGAGAGGGAGAAACTCGAGCTCATCATCGGCACCGACTCCAACGCACACCACACGCTATGGAATAGCGCCAGGTCCAATGACCGAGGAGAAGAACTGGTAACCTATTTTATCTCTACTAACCTTCTCCTTCAAAACAGGGGCTCTGAACCCACTTTTGTAACATCCAGAGCCCAAACAATAATAGACCTAACACTAACGACCCCAGACATTTCCGAATTCATCAAAGACTGGCATGTCTCTAACGAGGCCTCATGCTCAGATCACAGATGGATAAGGTATGTTCTGGAACTGTCACTACCCACCCCTCAACCTAGGCGTGTCCCACGTAAAACCGATAGGACTAAATTCTTCCAATCAGTCAAACTAGGAATTACAGACAAGCCTAACATACCTGATAACATAACAGTAGCGGAAATAGACCACTACACAAATCAAACAACATATATTCTTACCAACAGCTATGAACAATCCTGCCCTCTAGTCATACCTAAACAGGGGACAAACAGACGATGGTGGGGTCCTGAACTGCAAAGACTGCGTCGCAAAGTAAGGAAACTGTTCAACAGAGCCATAAACACTAGACAAGACGAAGCATGGGTGAACTACTACAATGCGAAAAGAACCTACAAAAAGCAAATTCGCCTTAGAAAAACCGAATGTTGGGAAAGGTTCTGCACCAACATTGAAAACAACAATCAGGCCTCCCGTATAAGAACTATACTGGCAAACGTGCCAGAAAGCACGCTTGGGTGCCTCATCAAACCTGACAATACCTACACCAAATCAGACGCTGAAACCAGTGAAGTGCTTCTGAATACACACTTCCCAGGCTGTCTTGTCACAGACACCAACACATGGGAAGAGATATCAGAGCGCACGCCCACCGACCAAGACTGGATAACAGCCCAGAATATGATAAACCGTGAAAAGGTAATCTGGGCAATCAACAGCTTCCTTCCCTTCAAAGCACCAGGACTGGACGGGATCTTTCCAGGTATGCTCAGCTGGTGCAGTGGCTTACTAGCAGACCACCTAGTGAAGATATTCAGGGCATGCATTGCCCATAGATATATACCTCACATATGGAGGGAAGTGAAGGTAGTATTCATACCTAAACCAGGAAGGAGTGACTACACCCAACCTAAATCTTTCAGACCTATAAGCCTGACATCATTCCTTCTAAAAACATTAGAAAGGCTTTGTGACAGAGAAATAAGAGACACCACACTCTACCACAACCCTTTACACTCTCAACAACATGCCTACAGCAAAGGCAAATCAACAGAATCCGCCTTACATAGCGTAGTCTCACGAATAGGAGGTGGATTATCATCAAAACAACCTACACTGGCTGCCTTTATAGACATTGAAGGAGCTTTTGACAAGACCAACTTCACCAGCATATACAGAGCCCTTACCAGATATGGTGTAGCGCCGACGCTGGCCGAGTGGATAAACAACATGCTCCAACACAGAGCCATACAAGTCAAAATCAACGAAACCACAAGAGGTGTAGTCGCCAGAGGCTGCCCCCAGGGGGGCGTCCTTTCGCCCTTGTTATGGAACATAGTTGTAGACGAGCTAATTCGCAAGCTCAACGGTCATGGTCTGGTCACGGTAGGATACGCGGATGACCTCGCGATCCTCGCGACCGGCTGTTTTGAGCACACACTATGTGACCTGATGAAACTCGCCTTCAAAACCATTGAAACATGGTGCAACGATCACGAACTGACAGTAAACCCAACAAAAACGGAACTGATCATGTTCACAAACAAACGACAACTGGGTAATATAAAAATCCCAAAGCTATTCAACACAGATATAACGCTAAAAACAGAAGTCAAGTACCTAGGGGTCATACTAGATAGCAAAATGCTATGGAACAAACATCTTGACTACAAACTCCAGCGTGCGACCGCTACTCTCTACCAATGCAGCAGAATGCTAGGGAAAACCTGGGGACTTTCACCGAAAATATCCAAGTGGCTCTACACTGCTATCATCAGACCAACATTAACCTACGGAGCGATAGTTTGGTGGACTAGAACGGAACTGAGCACCGTGGTAACTAAACTACAACGCTTTCAAAGAATGGCATGCTCTGCGATAACAGGATGCATGAGATCCACACCAGGCGCTGCCCTAGATATAATTCTAGATGTAGCACCTTTAGACCTCTACATACAACAAGAAGCCACGATATCGGCTCTAAGACTACACAACACAGGCCTCTGGGGAATCACAAGTAGTCCTCATGCGCAGATCATGGACAGGGCCATAACATATGAACCACTCACAGCGGCCCCTTGTGACAGAATGGCCAACAAACCAATACTAAACAAACACTACCAAATACAACTATACGAGGACCAAAAAGATGAATCAGGTACCCACGAAGTCAGAATTTACACAGATGGCTCCAAAACCGAAACCGGTACGGGTGCCGGGGTTCACTCACTGGACCTCAACATTAACATATCAATAACGCTAGGAACGCATAGCTCTATATTCCAATGCGAATGCGTAGCAATAACACAGGCAGCGACAGCCGTACAGAAGAGAGGAATCAAAGACCAACGTGTACGCATCCTCTCTGACAGCGCAGCCATACTCAGAGCCTTGGAAGGAAACAGCTGTAGCTCCAAGCTCGTTTACGAATGTCACTCTGCTCTGGAAAGGATATCCACTGAAAACTGGATCATCCTACAATGGATCAAAGGACATAGTGGATCGCTAGGAAATGATGCTGCGGACGAACTGGCACGGAGAGGATCGGCGACAACCATAGAAGGACCACCGCCATTCCTACCCCTGCCATTTTCTCTGCTCCAGACATGGACCAAGCTCAGAACTAGAAATACACATAACGAACGATGGACTAGCCAAATCAATTGCAGACAAGCAAGGACGGCACTCCCATCAACATCACCGAAGCTAACAAAACGCCTACTAAATCTGAATAGATCGGACCTACGTGTCCTTGTGGGAACACTAACAGGACACTGTCCACTAAACAAACATTTATTCACCATCGGAGCGACGGATAGCCCTCTCTGTAGAGGATGCCTCAGCAACGACGAAACAGCCTCCCACGTAATCCTGGAATGCGAGGGAGTACTAGAACAACGTATAGAAATCCTCAACTTGCCGAGGTCGCTCCGCGAAGCCTGTGAAGACCCCAGGAAGATTCTGCGCTTCTGGACGGAGCTAGGCTGGCTATGCTAGCAAACTCTACGCATAAAGGACCAACTGGAGTCCAAATGCGGAAAATGGAGTACCCCCACCTGAACCTGAACCTGAACCTGAGTTTGGTCACTTTTTTTGAGCAGTAATATTTTTTCCTGAATAAAGTACTTAAATGCTTTGTGTGGTTATACTGAAAAACTGACGCGATCTGAACTTATAAGCACTAATACAACGGTATGGTGATTATGTAACTCGCGACCGGTTTGTGACAGGCGTAAATTAGGCAATCATTGCTGTCAAACGTTAACTTTGTATTAGTTTGACACCAGCTACAACGTCAAAATTGGTCAAAATTGGCGTTTGACAGCACTGATTGCCTAATTTACGCCTGTCGCAAACCGGTCGCGAGTTACATAATCACCCGGCGGTTATTTATCGCGTTTTATTTCCCTATTTTTCCCGACGTTTCAACAGTTTTACACACTGTCGTGGTCACGGGATGACTGGAGTTACGCCGTAATAGGTAAATAAACGTGATAAATACCCGTTGTATTAGTGCTAATAACTATGTGTTCAGATCGCGTCAGTTTAAAAAAAATTATTTTATTAATCTTTTACCTGCATGAACATCCTTATGCTTGTCCAAGTCGGAGAGTTTGTGAAAGGTTTTGGGACACACTTCACATTTGTGCGGTCTGAAAGCAGAAGGAAAATTGAAATTATTTCCTCAAAAACATAAAAAGTAAGTATATGTTTAATACTAACTACTCAAAAAGATAATCTTCATTTCTTTGCTCTATTTATGCAATGCAAAGAATGCTTCAGTAATATACTACCCATAACACAAGCTTGCTTAGTTTGAGGCAGAATGATGTTGTGTGGATTGTATTGTCCAGCATTATTATATCCAGCATTACCATAAGCAGAAACTTTTCTAGTTCTATTTGTTCATATTTTGAAATGTATTGTTATTTAAGCTTTTTGTTTCCCAATTAATAAAAATAACTACCTGTAATCCAAGTGCTTAGCAAACAGATGTTGCTGCAGCCTCCACAGCGCCTCGAAGGACATCTCGCACTGTGGACATCTCCACACCCTCTCTAACGGCTGGTGCGTCAGACTGTGCTTCATGAGCTGTTGTTTGGTCGAGAACTTTTCATCGGGGCATTTGTCTGAAAACAGTTTAATTATAATGCAGGCATCATATTATGCATGAAGAAGATTAAGGGCCTACATTACCTCAGCAGAAAATCAAATTTCGCCTCAGCTTGTTACGCCGCCGCGCCGCGGCGCACGGGCGGCGCCACGAGGCGGACGGCCGGTGGCAACGTACCTACTCGCCGCGCTATTACTTCGCGCGCAAAATTATATTGGGTTGGGTTCACGCTAGTTCAAAACAATCTTATTGAAGTTAGGTAGGTGCAATATTATTGTCTAAAAGGTAGGTAATTAATTATATATACGGTACCTACTAAGAAATGAAATTATCAAATACGTAGGTAATGCTTTTTAGTAACTTTTTACCTTAGTATGTACCTATACCTACCTAATATTATGATAGTTGGATATTGGTAGGTACCTACCTACCTACTTACAATTACAAAACATTATTTTATTTTATTGTTTTTCAATGTAGTTGCCAACATACCTACTACTGCTACTAGACCACCGCGCCCGAGACGTTATTTTCTACCCAAACACTAGACAGGTGCGAGTCGCTATAGCGCTGAAGGGTTCCGAACATTATTTTCTGTAGTAAGATAGTGTTCTGCGAAATGTAAATTATACTTATGCCTACTACCAACCTAAAAATAGGTACGTAGTACTATTATTTATTCTTTGGTACTAGTAAATAGGATTTTTTATTATAACACCTTGTTTACAGATTTAATATAAACGAAGATTGGTACTACTATCTATATAAGGTAAAACTAACACAACAAAACCTCTATAAGCAATGAAATAGAATACAAGTTTATGTCTAAGTATATTGAGTGAGGGTTCCGCATATTAGTTTTTTAAGTAAAATTGAATTTTGCAAAAAAACATTGTGTGGAAATAGGATGTGTATGACAAGTAGTGTGCAGGTAAATATTGTAATAAATTAAAATATAGTCTAGATTATATTTGCACATACATAATATGTTCAACTTTATTAACAATATATATTACTTTATATTAAATTTATTTCAATTCACTTATATCTCGTATTTTCATATTGCGAACATGCCAGGGATCGCATAACTCGGACAAAATGTATGTTAAAAAAATGTTGGTTCCATTAGTTGTTCAATTCGTCATCCCTTTCGATGATCTCAACTTTCATCTGAAATGAAATGATATTTTATCACACTAATCTATATCTATTGTGTATATTATATATATAAAAGAAAGTCGTGTTAGTTACACTATATATATAACTCAAGAACGGCTGAACCGATTTGGCTGAAAATTGGTGGAGAGGTAGCTTAGAACCAGCAGAAGGATATAGGATACTTTTTATCCCGCAGGGTAGGTTAGCGTAGGGTAGGTAGGTTGGTAGGTTTGGGTAGGGTGGGGTAGTGACTTTGACTCTGGAGAGGTGTGTGTTTGTCTGAAAAAGGAAAAATAAAACACAATCTTATTATAATCTAGATACCAAATCATATTTCAGTAGATATGTAAGTATTTACTTACAATTCTACGTTCTGTAATTGATAAAGATTTGTCTTATCCGAATTTATGCCATTTGTCAAATCATTCGACGTTACTTCCATCCTGTAACAGTTACACATGCCAAGAGAGTAGGTAGGTAAGGTACCTAACATGTAAATATATGTGCCCACTCTAGTAATATAAATGAATCGTAATGAAGAATTAATAAGGACTCTCGTTCAAGCTATCAACCGTAAAAAGTCCATTATTACCCAATTTATAAATTTGAACCATGTGATATATTTTCACTTTCATGAACTAAAAGTAGAAAAGCTTGTGTTCGTTAGGTACGAATAGTTCTAGGTTAAATTATTGCAGAACCCTAAAATTTACAAACTCGTGAAAACGTTAGGAAAGAATATACACTAGGTATATTTATATTTCAGTAGATATGAAAGTATTTACTTACAATTCTATGTTCTATAATTGATAAAGATTTGTCTTGTCCGGATTTATGCCATTTGTCGAATCATACGACGTTACTTCCATCCTGTAACAGTCATACATGTCAAGAAAATAGGTACCTAACATGTAAATATAATATGCCCACTCTAGTAATATGAATGAATTATAATGAATAATTAATAAGGACTCTCGTTCAAGGTATAAACCGTATAAAAGTCCATTATTACCCATTTATATTTTGAACCATGTGATATATCTTCACTTTCATGAACTAAAAGTAGAAAAGCTTGTGTTCGTAAGGTTGGAACCATGACTAAATTAATTATTGCAGAACCCTAAAATTTACAAACTCGTAAAAATGTTAGGAAAGTTATAATACATTATAGGTGTAGACAGTAGGTACTATAGTTAGTAACTATAGTAGGTACCTAACCTACTACTTAGTAGGTTTTTCAATGTTTCATTTCATGTTTTGTAATTGGTAAAAAAAAATCTCGTACGGATCTTTTCTGATATCCAAAATGTCCAGATCATTCGAAGTTACTTCCATCATGTATCAGTAACGATTCATATATTATGGAGATACAAATTAGGTGGGTATACCTAGGTGTAAATATTTTATAGTATTGATAGTCAAACGGAACCCTAATATATATTTCTACCTAGATAATGATGTGTTGTGAAAATACTACTTCTATCACATGGAGATACAAATTGAGGTGGGTATACCTTGTATTTACACCTAGGTAGGACCTAGTTATAGGTATTTACCTATAAGTATAAAAAATACGATTTTCACATACTTAACGCCATCCAGTCCCATAAACAAGTAAGGTCTACTACCTTACTGGTAGGTAGGTGTTTGGTACACACGGATTTACCGGGACATTATTTTCTTTATCATTGTCGCCATCATCGCTTACAATAGGAGCT
The DNA here is from genome assembly GCA_943735965.1 of Eupithecia abbreviata. NCBI lineage: Eukaryota > Metazoa > Arthropoda > Insecta > Lepidoptera > Geometridae > Eupithecia > Eupithecia abbreviata. Next base: position 3,988,664 of record OX030995.1, read on the forward strand.
GTACTTTCTAATCGACGTTTTCTAAAATAAAATAAAAAATAATTAGTTTGGCTGCGACATTTACTTAGGTACTCACAAATCACAATCCACATCCTCACCTCACCTCACCTCAACGTGTAGGGTAGGTAGGTACTTACTTTATAACGTCGTTCATGTGTTTTCCATCTTTTTTATGATTCCGTCGTCGCTTTCTACACTTATTATAAAGATTTCCCATATTTACAAATATACAAAGTCCGATGACACGAAGCGCGGAGCAGCGACACAGGCTCCCCGTCCGAAGGCCGAAGCTAGACTGAATTATGGCCCGGACGGAAGATAGCGCGTGAATGTTTAGGTATTATTTTTTTACGGTAAAAATAATAGTAATTTTGAAAATCTAAAACACACATCGTCTGCTTTATACTCTGATTGTTTACTGTATAAAGTATCAAGGCTTATTTTAACGTATCTATTGAATAGCGACGGTTTAAAGTACAGTTTAGAGTGAACTTTGGATTTTTTTTCTATCGAGAAAATTTCATGTAATCGTGTTTTCGAAACACTGGTGGTCTAGCATCAATCCTGAAATATAACATATTAAAATCTCAAAGTAAATGCTTCAGAATAGTGGAAGATATGATCGTTGAAAATAACCGATTTCAGATAGTATCAACTCTTAAGAATAAACATTGACTCAACTATTTATATGAATATTATAAAATTATTTTGTAAGCAAATTTCACAGAGAGGTAGACAGTACTGAGGCTAATATAAGAACTTGAAAAGAACTTGCGACGCCATATGAGCTAGTGTTATGAAAATGACATGTTGGAATTTATTTTTTAAGTTTGAGAAGTATTAACATCTCTCAATACAATAGTACACATGAAGTTATTATTGAAAACCCACCACATTTCCAAAGATTATCCTTAGAATGCACTCTCAAATGTCCGTAGTACTTCTTAGCATTATCAAAATGCTTCCTGCAAATCTCACAGTGCAGCGTAGTAGGCCCATTCAAGTCGGGTTCTTCCAAAGGATCATCACCCGACAGAAACTGCGCCAGCACGTCATCGTCAGCACCCAGCAAGGATCCGTGTGGTAACGTAGGATGCAGATCATCGTAATCACAATCCTGACCTCTGATCTTACCAAAATCTAGATCTTGGCCGTCTACAAACTGAAAAATAAAAGTTCAGGACACGTAACAAAGCAACATTTTGAAGGTTTCCTGTATTGGAAGTCATGATGTTAGGGAAGAAACTTACCGGAAGACTGAAATAGGATAAATTTGAATCCATTTTCACATCTTTGATATTAATATTATCAGGAGATAACTTTTGTAATTTGTAAAATCCATCAAACAAATCACAAGAATAAAAAAATCAACAAAGGACGGCCATGATGGTTGACATTTATTTTCTATTTTGACATTGAAGGCAGATTAAATGAAGTTGACATTTATCGAAGCTATTTCTACATGTGGTACAAAGATAGAGCTTACAGCGTTATTACTCTAATTTTAGCGCTATTAACGCCTTTTCACGAGTTGTTCACGCTAAAATGCGCCTTACACGCGTTATTCGCAGTAAAATTTGCGTAATCACGCTGATAACGCGCGTTACGTTATGTGTTAAATAGCGTGGTAGCCTTGCTGGTTTTTACTTTGCCAATTCAAATATTTTTGTTGTTTCTTACTACTTCATGACTAAACTAGCAACCTACTTTTTGTCCTAAAATCTGTTCCCATGGAATAGAAATAGCGTTCAATCCAATCGTTTCCACAGAAATCGCAAATCCGCAGGTAGAAACTAGTATGATAATAAACTAAGACGCCAACGTGTGGACACTGTTTGCGGAGTGCGCCAAGATCCTTTGATGTGTGCACGAAAAACCGACACTAGTCGGTTTGCCGGGTTTGCCGAGCAATGTTGGTCACCAACTACCAACAAACGCCAACTAGGTTTGGGCCCAATGTATACCTACAGGCCGCATAAGATTTCGTAATCCAAAATGGCGCTGAGATGACACCATTGCCATTACAATGGTTTAACCTAATCCCTCGGGGGAGGGATAAATAGCTTAATGATGCGTTCAGCCATTCATTTTAAAAAAGGTAAGGAAAAGGTAGGTGTAAGTACCTACCTAGCATACAGACAGAGCAGTGAAAAGGGTAGGTACACCTACTACTTAAATTGGTTGGTTGCTACCTATATACGCTATGATACACAAGTAGGTACCTAAGGTATACCTTTTTGTGGAATAGCCTATTCGCCATTCGAGATCATTTAACCGTGTGCCTATTGTGCACCCTTTTTCCTTACGCGACAACTTTTAGGGGTTGCGAAATATGGAGTTTGTCTATGAGGAACATGGCAGAGCATGAAATAAGGGGTTGTTCCCGCATGGTTTCGCAATTCATTTAATGACGAGTGACTACGTTATCTATCCAAACTCTATGTAAAATGTTTGTAAACAAACCGCCCATACTTAAACAAAATGCACTCCTGTTGCCGCGTCTTTTTATACGCAAGTTTAATTTGATAGTTAGGTAGATTTGAACTTAACCGTAGGTACCTACTTGTAGATTTGAGATCCTTCCTTCAATATTATATTAAGTAATATTAAATTTAGTATTGCTTACAGGTACCTCAACGTCAAGCAAGTGAGTTTTACTTATTTTTGTGTCATGGTTTGTTAACAAACATTCTACATCGAGTCTAGGTCGTGTATGTGTACTTATGTAAAAGGATTTCACTCAAAACTGCAGTGCGCCACACAAATTGAGGTAGGTACCTAATAAAATATAGGTATCTGTCATACATATTCATATAAGTATTTTTTTTTATTTATATACATAAAAAATGGTAGTCGGCCTCAATTTCCTCATGGTTTCATTAAGCAAATTGAGCTATTATTATTTAAGTACTAACCTAGAACAATTATATGTCGGAAAAACACAGTTTGAGAATAAAGAAGAAACGCAACAAAACCATCTTATCACTTTTTATGACCGCGATAACCGCTATACTTAATCGATTTTTTCAGAATTCAGTAAGTTTACTTTTTGAAGCTATATATACATTTTGGACTGCTATAGGCTGATGATGATGATGACTTTTTGAAGCTACTTTGTATTATGTTGGAGTAATATTTTGAGTTTGTTTGTTTAATTTATTATTTCTAATATATGTATAGGTATTGTAATTAACTAGTGTAATTGGTTGTAATATAAGTAATCGTGCTAGTTAATAATTAAATAAATAAATTATATTATTTTAACTAAAAATAAATAGGTAAGTAGGTAATTCAAATTGTGACTCAAGCCACGATAACCGCTAGTTATTTAACGATTTTCTAAGCTTTAGTAGCTTAGAAAATCGGTAAATAATTAGCTAACTACAGCTTTAATCGTTTTTGAATCTACACAAAAAACGACACCACCTACTTTAGTTTTTTATTATTGTTTTTGTCTGTCTAAATATAACAAAAAACTGTTGATTTTCTACAAACATCACGGCTTGTTTAGTTTCAATGGCCTTGTAGTTTATTGGCATCATTGTATCATTAATTCATCATCTAATGATGATTACAGCCTAGCAAATAATGGCAAATCATTTTCGTTGTCTATTGATAAAAAAGTCAAGCCTAGGTAGGTATAAATAAGTTATTCCCTCTCAACGCAAGTAATTTATTTCATATTTTTAAAGTAATGTAATGATTATGATAAAATAACGACTCATGGTTAAGTTAATTACCTACCTAACCTACACATGTTATACATATTTAAAAACTCAGTAATTATTTGTTGTATTTGTTTAAGTGTCAGTAAGCATTTGACTCAACACCCCCCTAGGTAATTTACATAAATAAAATAAATAATTTAAATGTGTATATTTTGAGCAAAAATGAAAAAAATCCACTCATAACCTAACAAAAATATTTTTTAAAAACGAATGCCAGCATGATAAATACAAAATACACAGCGCATAAGGCTATACACCTGACCTTGCCTCAACTTTAACCTATCTCATTTAGGTAGGTATCTATAAAAACAATATGTGAATGAAATTCGAGTGTTCGTTTGTAATTTATTATGCAGCTTTTTACTTATTGCATAAGGAAAGATAAAATGTACAACAGAAATGTGTAAAGTACCTACCGGTAGCTACGTTAAAAAAACTATTTTATTGTGACAAAAAATTTGGTTTTGAAACGGCTGGATCGATCTTGACAGAACTTTCATAGGCAGATAGCTCATGTTATAGCGGGAACAAAAGAGAGTTCCGCGGAATAAAAAAGAATTTCTGAAATCCACGCGGGCGAAGACGCGGGCAAGCAAAGTAGCTACGTAGGCATACCTATTCATATTACAATGTAAGTAAGACTCTACCTACCTATCTAGTGCCTAACCTTAGGTGATGAACCGATAAGCAAGGAGTGGTCATTGTTCCTATAGGTTTACACGAAATAAACGATATTTTTTTAATATTAGTGATATTATCATGGACGTTTCCTTCATCTATGATATTAGTAAATACCTAAATACCTAGTTATAATAAGTTTATTGAATGCTGTCTCCACCTTCTTACAAGTGTAATATAATTAGTAGCTGGGTATTAGAACCTGTTTCATGCTAACATTTCTTGAGGTAATAGTATACATATTGTACCTACAAGTAACACTGTTGGTGTAGGTACCTTCAATAAATATCATAGAATCTTTAATAAAACCATTCATACAAATATCACTTTCAAAAAGAGCCAAACACACAGTAAATACAGTAGAAGAACTGACCATCTTGTTTTGCCTACGATAAGAACTCAACAGGGTAAAAAGACGATTACTTTCGAAGGGGCCCAGTTCTATAACAGGCTACCTGAAGACGTTAAAGGTGCTGGAACGTCTGGCGTGTTTAAAACCAAATTGCATAGAATATATACTTGAGGATGTAACGCTACTGGACTAAACCAAAAAGACGGAAAAATAACACAATATTAATACTTAGCTTAAGTTTCTCATGTACGTAACATGTATGTTGTAAATGAAAAAATAAATATCTTTGAACTGAACTCTTGAAATTACTGCACTGAACCCAAAATATTAAAAATACACAACTCGTGGAGAAACTCGTTAGACTTCACTCCTCCACTTATTGTGCCATTCAGTCATAAATAATTATGTTTCTACCGGCAACGGTAAAGACAAGACCTGTGTACGTAGGTACAGTGTTTTATGAAAAATATTTGAATGAAATATACATAGAATTATGTGCAACATAGTGGAGTGTAGTTGTGCGTTGAATATTCAGTTATTTTGTTAATTATTTATTGTTAAATATTTTCGTAACCTTGAGAGTGCAAAGTTTACTTTTTTGATAAATTGTTATATGTATACAGTGAGGCTGAGAGTTCGTTTAAGAAATATTTCATCAATATAAAGCAAAAGCCCCTTCAAAAATCTACTGCTGGACTTATTAACCATACGAAGCCACAAATAGCGGCTCTAAGCCGCCTCCATCAGAGGTAAGTACATTATACACTTAAAAAAATTAAATCGATGTAGAATGTTTGTCAACAAATAACTAACTAGTTTGCTTGGCGTTGAGTTTCATATAATTAATAGAATTTTAGAATAGAATAGCATTTTTTTTGATTAAGAGTCTCAAATCGACATTTAGGTACCTAAAAAAGTCGAGACTACAGAGTTTTATGTATGATCAGCATGTCTTTTGCGTTTAGTAGGTATGGTACGGGCTGTTTGTTTACAAACATTCTATATCGAGTTTAGCTTGCATATCCTAGCTTACCTACTTTTAATTTATTAATTTGATAATTATTTGTGTATAATATGTATACGTAATATAATGTTATGTATTTAGATTGGTACCTACAAGTTCAAATAAAGGCTGGCGCTATCCCGTTTTGTTTTTCACATACCTACTGGTGGTGGTCCGGATTTGTGACGACACGTGACTTCTCGTCAGCGTGGATAAAACTATGAAAAAACAAAAACAATCGCGCCAGCTTTTAAAAATCTACCGATATCTAGATTACTTAGTAACCAACAAATCTACCTATTCGCTATGTTTAGTCCATTATTGAAGGTCCTACATAAATACCTACATACATACCTACTGGTAATTATTTTAATATTATCTAAAGGTAATGGCCATGTATATCTGATAGATAAAAATCCTTATCTGGACTAAAAACCTACTATTTAATCTGAACTTATTACATAATGCTGCTGTCGAAGTATAAATCATCTGTTCAACCGATTTTAAAAAAGGAGGAGATTCTTATTTTTTTGTGATAAATTTATATCATTCGATATTATATTCGTCGATTTGTGAGCCGATTTATTTGATTCTTTCACCTTTGGACGACCTCTGTGGCGCGGTGGGTGAAGGTCCGCCTGCGACGCAGAGGTTGCGGGTTCTCCCAAGGATACTTGGGAGTATCAGGTACCTACCTAGGTACTGATGAGGCTAAATATATAATGCTGGTCAATCCACACAGCATCATCTAGCCCCAAGCTAAGCAGAGCTTGTGTTATGGATACTAGATGACTGATATAAAAAAAATACATTATATAGTAAGATATTTTTTATTATACAAGATAACGACCAGAAAACCCAAAACAAATATCTGCAGATCGTACAAATATTTTTTCCGAGGCGGGAATCGAACCCGCAACCACCTGCGTCGCAGGCGAACCTTTGCCCACCGCGCCACAGAGGTCGTCAAAAGGCGTAGGCTAGTTATCTTAGTACCTACAGCGTAGATAAGTTATACATGTATTATGAATTACTTGATATCGCTCGAAAAATATACATATATTTAATTAACAGTTCATGTGCACTAAGAGCCAAGGCTGGTCGACCATGGAGCCATATTTCGGATTAAATTATAAATTGGAGAGAACTGAGAATTTTGAAGATTTAATGATATATCTTGGTAAGTTATTTTTTTAATATAAAAGAATCTGTTAATCTAATTTTTAAACTGGATTAACATACACTAGTCAAATAGATGTAGAATGTTTGCAAACAAACCTCGATATAACGATATAGATTTACACAGCAACAGAGTCAATTTTGGGTTAGATTAAGTGGTTATGTAAACTAACCACTTAATCTAACCCAAAATTGACTCTTAACACTTTGACTGCGGTTTTTTTTCGACGACTGCGATCTTTTTTTTTACCTAAAAAATTCGTGCTGCCGCTCTACACAGCGGTTGTGTTGCGCCGCACATGCGTTTCGTTCGAAAAATATTACAGCTCTGCTGAGTCACAAAGATCTGTATTTTCTCAGCCGCTGCGCTAGTGTGGATTTACGCATATTAGTCACTTGTAGAAAACTCATACCGTGCGTTTTCAGCACTCAAAGTGTTAAGGAAAATTGGTATTGAAAGGATCACAAGTCAACTAGTGTGGCGAATCGATTTATCGAACGGTACAACACTATTGAGTGTCCCCTCCCTACTGGACCTGCCATTGGGATGATTTGGATTGCCCCATTATTCTTTTATATCTTCCAATTTCCATGCAATCACGTTGCTTTATTTGTAATAGAAGAATACAACCATCTCCAAATAAACTGCAGTGATTATCCGCTCTTTTATTTCCATGGTAAGAGTATCCCCCATACAAGTACCTATACCTGATGTAAATTCCGTATAAAAAGACACAGCAACAGAGTCAATTTTGGGTTAGATTAAGTGGTTATGTAAACTAACCACTTAATCTAACCCAAAATTGACTCTTAACACTTTGACAGCTCTGCTGAGTCACAAAGATCTATATTTTCTCAGCCGCTGCGCTAGTGTGGATTTACGCATATTAGTCACTTGTAGAAAACTCATACCGTGCGTTTTCAGCACTCAAAGTGTTAACATTAGTGGTTTGTTTACATTATCGTGTTTGACTAATAAATGAATAAATAATGCCGGACAATCCACACAGCATTATCTAGCCCCATGGTAAGCAAAGCTTGTGTTATGGGTACAAGATAACTGATATACATAATACAATATATTATATAGATAGGTATTTTTATCATACATAGAAAATGACCAGAACACCCGGAACAAATATCTGCAGATCGTACACACAATTGTTCCGAGGCGGGAATCGAACCCGCAACTTCTTGCGTCCCAGGCGGACCTTCGCCCACCGCGCCACATCGGTCGTTTTTATGTTGGTGGAATATTATTGTTAAGTACCAAACAACATTGCACCATCATAAAAATAATAAACGACTCAATTAAAATAATACATTACTTATATTATGGTTCAAAAGTGCAAAGTTATAAGAAAATGTATTATCTCACATATATCTACTGTTTTATAAATATAATGAACGACTCAATTAAAATAATACATTACTTATATTATGGTTCAAAAGTGCAAAGTTATAAGAAAATGTATCATCTCCCATATATCTACTGTTTTATAAAAATAATGAACGACTCAATTAAAATAATACATTACTTATATTATGGTTCAAAAGTGCAAAGTTATAAGAAAATGTATCATCTCCCATATATCTACTGTTTTATAAAAATAATGAACGACTCAATTAAAACAATACATATTATGGTTAAAAAGTGCAAAGTTATAAGAAATGTATCATCTCCCATATACTGCTTTATAAAAATAATGAACGACTCAATTAAAATAACACATATTATGGTTAAAAAGTGCAAAGTTATAAGAAATGTATCATCTCCCATATACCTACTGTTTTATAAAAATAATGAACGACTCAATTAAAATTATATATTTACTTTTATGGTAAAAAAGCAAAGTTACCTATAAGAAAATTATATCATCTCCCATAAACTATTTTATTTTGTTTTTTTAAATAATAAATAATGCTGGACAATTCACACAGCATTATCTAGCCCCATGGTAAGCAGAGCTTGTGCTATGGGTACTAGATAACTGATATACATAATACAATATATTAAATAGATAGATATTTTTTTATTAGATATACATAGAAAACAACCAGAACACCCGGAAAAAATATCTGCAGATCGTACACATAATTGTTCCGAGGCGGGAATCGAACCCGCAATCTCCTGCGTCGCAGGCGGACCTTCGCCCACCGCGCCACAGAGGTCGTCGTTTATTCTGGTGCAATGTTTTTATAATGAACGACTCAATTAAAATAATACTTATAACGTTAAAAAGCAAATTATAAGAAAATTTATCATTTCCCAGATAAAAATTTCGTGGAGCGAAAGATAGCTGCTACCCTCCGCTCAGTCGAGGGCATCAGGAAGAATGGTGATGGAACCTTCACGATCCACTACTCCTGCATCGTGACGTCCTTCGATCTGGTCTTCACGCCAGGAGTCGAGTTCGAAGAGGTCAAGCCGGATGGACAAAAGGTGATTTTAAAAGAATATTTGTTGAACCTGTCTGTTATATTCTGTATTGTTATTCAAATCAAATTAAATCATTTATTTGCTGTAATGTTCAAAAACAAAACAAACAAAAGTTCTTAATTAAAAATGGTATTTCCAATACATTAGGTACTACCTCATCGAGGCGTGCAAAATTAAGATAGCATGCAAATGTCATTTCATTGAACCTCTGTTCATCTCTGATTACAAATTTGTGATCGCAGTTGAACATTGTTAACTTAAACTTACCTTTATGACCGATGTGGCGCATATGGAGCGGGTTTGATTCCCGTCGCATCTGCAAATATTTGTTCTGACTATTTTCTATGAATTATAAAGAAAAAATCTATCAACATATTGTATTAAGTACCAACTATTTACTGCCCGCGTTTATCACACGGTAACTTAAAACTAAAAAAGTAACCTTAGTTTTATTCCAATAAAACACCCTTTATCCCATTAATCTAGTAGTTTTTTTTACCATCACCACCACTATTAGCCTATAGCAGTCCACTGCTGGACATAGGGCTCCCCCAATGACACCCCCATTTTACCATAACCTTCCTTTAAATTCTTGCGTGTAACTGAGTAGCCAGGTGAACCGTATTCCTTAATTTACTGAATTTACCACTAAACTGTATTATTTCCTTGTATTTCAGGTGATGTCCCTGATAAAACTGGAAGGCAACACCATCAGACACTCGCAGAGAGACGTTAGTGGGAGGACCCTGCTTCACGTCTACGAGTTTACACCAGAGACTATGATTATTGTGAGTAGGACTTCCACTAACCGACCTATTGCTACATAGTATAAAACAAAGTCACTTTCCACTGTCTGCCTGTCCCTATGTACTGTCCGTATGCTTAGATCTTTAAAACTACGCAACGGATTTTGAACCGGTTATTTTAAAAGAGTGATTCAAGAGGAAGTTGTATCATAGTTTTATAATTGAAGTTTTATATATATACTCGTACATATATATCGCAAATCGTGCGATGTCGCTAGTTCCTAATAACTCTAGGTCTAGGACATGAGTAGTGTGATGCTTTAATGTCACTATTTTGTTTTATTTTCCTTATGGATGGCATGGGTGTCATTGCGGCCATGATAGGCCCTTTGTGATCGACACTTTATTAGTTCAGCCCTGAAGCTGCAGCGTTGACAATTCTTTATTATTATTCTTTATTATATTTATACTATAAATATTATTATTAATAAATAATGCTGGACAATTCACACAGCATTATCTAGTCCCATGGTAAGCAGAGCTTGTGTTATGGGTACTAGATAACTGATATACATAATACAATACATTACATAGATCGTTTTTTTTTTATTATATATAGAAAACGACCAGAACACCCGAAACAAATATCTGCAGATCGTACACACAATTGTTCCGAGGCGGGAATCGAACCCGCAACCTCCTGCGTCGCAAGCGGACCTTCGCCCACCGCGCCACATCGGTCGTCATGAATTCACCACTAACCCAGCTGCTAGGAACTGTATGATTTTCTTCGGGGTGATGTCTCGTAGCTCGTCTGGGCTATGCAGGTGTTTGCCCTAGTGGATGCAAATTTTTGCATCAGTGCTCTGCACTGTTCTATACTATACTCCGATTCAAAAACCTGGATATTTTTTGAATACAAAGGGATTACAAAACCCTAGGAATATTGGTAGAAAATATTTAACGACATTGGCATCATCGAAGCTAAGCATAGAAGCTCAAAACCATTTTTGTTTGTAAAGCTTTCATTCATCGTTTTATTCATTATAATCTATAGTTTTCGAATTCATTTAAACATTTTTTTCCTCTACATGTGAGATTATGCATTGTTGAAGTTTGTGTTTTAGTTTTTAAAGATAAACTAGCTCTACCTCGTTGTTTCTGTTAATATAAATAATAAATAAATATATAATGCTGGACAATTCACACAGCATTATCTAGCCCCATGGTAAGCAGAGCTTGTGTTATGGGTACTAGATAACTGATATACATAATACAATACACTACATAGATAGATATTTTTTATTATACATAGAAAACGACCAGAACACCCGAAACAAATATCTGCAGATCGTACACACATTTGTTCCGAGGCGGGAATCGAACCCGCAACCTCATGCGTCGCAGGCGGACCTTCGCCCACCGCGCCACATCGGTCGTCAAACTTTACATTCAAAAATTTATTTGTTGACCTAAAATATAGAAAGAAAGAACATTTATTGATTCACAAGTAGGTACAGCTTGTTACTAAATAATTATAGTATCCATAATTAAACTAGAACATAAAGAAAAAAAATATCTTGGATTCTAAATCGGAGTAGGTATACCTAGGTACTATATGATTAGTAAGTAAGAGAAGTAGAAGATATCTCTTATTTTTTTTATTTCTTTGACGACCGATGTGGCGCGGTGGGCGAAGGTCCGCCTGCGACGCAGGAGGTTGCGGGTTCGATTCCCGCCTCGGAACAAATGTGTGTACGATCTGCAGATATTTGTTTCGGGTGTTCTGGTCGTTTTCTATGTATAATAAAAAATATCTATCTATGTAATGTATTGTATTATGTATATCAGTTATCTAGTACTCATAACACAAGCTCTGCTTACCATGGGGCTAGATAATGCTGTGTGAATTGTCCAGCATTATTTTTTTTTTTTTTTATTTATCTGAGCGTCTGGTCGAAAAGTGTATATTAGTGACTTTGTTAACTGATTACAAAACAGTAAAGAAAATTGTTTTTACGTAGCTGGTTACGAATTAGTTAGTTACCAAAGTGGCTGAAGCGGAAGGAACGCGTCGCATCGACCAGACTCTCAGGGATTTTTTTAAACTAGTCTTAATAAATTGAGTTGTAGGTGTTGGTGTAAGGAATGTAATGTAATTTCAGTCAAATTGCATTGCATTCTTTACATTAGCACTATGATATAATTTATATATAGATATTTTTATATATAGATAATGATGTAATTTTTTAAATTCTATAATAAATCACAATATGGATATATAATAAGTCTGAATCAATAAACGAATTCAATTTAATTTAATTTAATTGGTGTATTTCAGTCTAAACAAAAAATATTTCTTTTTTATTCCAGACTACAACTGGCGAGGGTTTAGATAAAGTAGTGAAAAGATATTACAAGCTGAAGAAATGAAGATTATACCGGGTGTTCGCTTTTTATACACTCTAGTCATTATTTAAAATAATGGTTGTAAATATTATTAGGGTTTTAACGCACAGAGGGACGGTGAATTCAACCTAAGATTAAATATAAAAAAATCAAGATGGTGATAGAATTAAGTTACAAAGTGTTTATCAGACTTTTAATCAGATTTTATAAGCATTACGATAGAGGTTATCTTTATAATATTGTTTTTAATCTACCAAGGTACAAGTAATTTATATTTACCATGTTTCAAAATAGTAAATTAAGTACGTATTTTTATTGGAAGAGAATTTTTTCATTTTTTATTTTTTATTTAATTTTTTTGATTTTTTATTGGAAGAGAATATTGCTTAAATGACGTACAATATTTTTTGAACAATCTTCATACATCGACTGTAACACAACAATACCTATACAAATTTTACGAATGCTTTATGTAGGTACGTTTATTTATTTAGGAATTTTGATTTTTATTTTAGTCAATTGACCTTCGTTTGACAACAATCTCATCTGATAGAAAGTGACCATGTGGCCGACGATGTAGGTATCACGAAGGTGTAGAAGATAGGTAGGACCTATTTACTTTTGTCTTAAAGGTGACCAGAAAAATACAATACCTATAATAACACAATAAATACAATACCTAAATAAAATACAATACAAAAAATGCTTTATTGTACACCTTAAGCAGATCTTTACAAAAAGACATTACATGCGAATTACATACAATTGAATTAAATTTATACAGTGGACGGCTTTATTGCTTAGAAGCGATTTCGTCCAGGAAACCTTTGTATGGAAAGAATTATGTGAAGTAAGTGTAAGAACGAAGACCTTGGGGTGTACCAAGGATAAGTTAATTATGAACATAACATTATGAATACTTATTTAAAAACAAATAATAAATAAATGTTACAAACACCAAACTAAATATTTACTAATTATAAACATAAATAATTAATAGTAAGTAGCTAAAACAATAAAGTCATTTAAAAAAAGATATTTACCATGATTTGATTTTAGTTTTCCAATATTTCGGCAAAGTTTCATGCGCCATGATCACGGAATAACTGAAGGCGTTTAAAATGAATTTAGTGGTAATAACCATGATAGTTTCGAAAGTTTTCTAGGTAAAACAATATTCATTATTCTGGGAGGAAAAACTCCTTGACGAGAGCTTTAAAAACTGTTAAGGATACTGTTTTGAAAAACAGCAGCAAGGAACGTGTTCTAAGCCCCAGCAAAACGTATTTAGATAAGAATTAGAATTATATCAGTTATTCGATGATATTAGTTTACTTATCGTTTCTAAATTATCTATTCCATTAATAGTTCAAGTGCACTAAGAGTCAAGGCTGGTCGACCATGGAGCCCTATTTTGGATTAAATTATAAAATGGAGAGATCGGAGAATTTTGAAGATTTAATGATATTTCTTGGTAAGTTATTTTAACATTATTTATTTAGACAGAGAACTAAGAGCTGGACGACCATGGAGCCCCATTTTGGATTAAATTATAAAATGGAGAGATCTGAGAATTTTAAAGATTTAATAATATTTCTTGGTAAGTTATTTTAACATTATTTATTTAGACAGAGAACTAAGAGCTGGACGACCATGGAGTCCAATTTTGTATTAAATTATAAAATGGAGAGGTCTGAGAATTTTGAAGATTTAATGATATTTTTGGTAAGTTATTTTAACATTATTTATTTAGACAGAGAACTAAGAGCTGGACGTCCATTGAGCCCTATTTTGTATTAAATTATAAAATGGAGAGATCTCAGAGTTTTGAAGATTTAATTATATTTCTTGGTAAGTTATTTTATTATTATTTATTTAGACAGAGAACTAAGAGCTGGACGACCATGGAATCCTATTTTGGATTAAATTATAAAATGGAGAGATCTCAGAATTTTGAAGATTTAATGATATTTCTTGGTAAGTTATTTTAACATTATTTATTTAGACAGAGAACTAACAGCTGGACGACCATGGGGCTCTATTTTGTATTAAATTATAAAATGGAGAGATCTCAGAGTTTTGAAGATTTAATGATATTTCTTGGTAAGTTATTTTAACATTATTTATTTAGACAGAGAACTCGTTTTCTCTGTTTTAACATTTGGAATGCTGACGTAAATATTAAAGATTATTTAGCATACCATTGGTTTTTTACCATGGGTGGTTGGCAGATAGAAAATACCTTTGAAATTAGGTATACTCCCCTTAATATTGTTTAGTGTGTTATATAGTGTTTAAAAAATAGGACAGACGTAGGTAACAAAGTGTACTCTATACTGTGTGGAATGTACAGCATTAAAATAATAACATCACAATAGCCTGGTTCTATTTCTTTCATTTTTTTTGCAATAGTCTCTACACCTGGCGGATATCATCTTTGGGTGTGTCATATTGTGCACCCGAGGATGATAGCCGCTATGTGTAGCCATCGCCTTTAGATTAACTTCTCAAGGGGCCTCTGTGCTGTTGGCTTCGGCTCCACGCAAGCCTTCCAAAGGACCGGATCACTTTATGGCCCGAGATCATGGTAAACGAGAGACATAATTTATTATTATGTCTCTCGTTAACCATGATATCGGATATAAATAAAATAAAATAGGTATTTGAAAACTTGGAAAACTTAAAATAACGCTCGATCGATATCAGCCTTTATTTCTTAGGGGGCCCATAATCCCCACGCTGGGCATGCGGGTTGGGGATCGCAGTGCAATGAGTGTGCTGCAAGGGACGCTGCTGCCGGCCCCCCGGTGTATGTCCCTTAAAATAACGCAAATCCTGGTAATTTTAGGTATACATATAGGCACCGTTATTAATTCAAAGTGCTTTATTTCCTGGCCTATTATTTATTTATTTCAAATAAAATAAATAAATAATAAATAAATAATGCTGGACAATCCACACAGCATACATAATACAATATATTACAAAGATAGGTATTTTTTATTATACATAGAAAACGACCAGAACACCTGGAACAAATATCTGCAGATCGTACACACAATTGTCCCGAGGCGGGAATCGAACCCGCAACCTCTTGCGTCGCAGGCGGACCTTCGCCCACCGCGCCACATCGGTCGTCTAATAATTGCTTAAGTAAACTAGGAAATAAAGTGATCGCTTTGATAATAACTTTAGTATAAATAATATCGATGCAAATAACACCACTAAAACTCTCCAGATAAAAACATCGTCGAGCGAAAGTTAGCAGCCACTCTCCATCCAGTCCAGGGTATCAGGAAGAACAGCGATGGAACCTTCACGATCCACTTCTCCTGCATCCTGGTGTCTTTCGAGCTGGTCTTCACGCCAGGAGTCGAGTTCGAGGAGGTCAAGCCGGAAGGAATTAAGGTGATTAAAAAAATTATATTCGAAATTTCTATTTCGAATATTATTTTTAAAAAACATGGGGTAGACATTATAAAATGAATATATACAATTAGTCTCATAATTATTATTATAATTTGCATATAATATAAAATTATTCTAATCATTATTTGAATTAGTAACGTAATTTATTATTTTGCTGGCTGTGTTATTTTGATTTTGTGTACGTATGTGTAATTATCTGATATAAATGAATACAATACACTAGTTTCTTGCCCACGGCTTCGCACACGTTGTTTCTATGAAAACGGTTGGAGGATATTTCTATCCCATGCGACCTGATTTATGGGACAAAAGTTGCCTGTTACTCTTGTTTCGTCAGAAAACTTGATTGATTATAGTATTATATACGATACGGAGTTTCTCTGACGATAGGATTCGCAACGAATACATCCGACAGAGAACTAAAGTTATCGACTCTGAGAATTAGCAAGCTGAAGGGCAGTGGGCCGGCTATATCTCGCGAAGAACCGACGACCGCTGGGGTAAACTTGTTCTTGAGTGGAGACCACGACTCGGTAAACGTAGTGTAGGACGCCCGCCGACCAGGTGGAATGACGACCTGCGAAAGATTGCAGGTAGATGCTGGATGCGTCAAACTGAAGACAGGGCGCTACGGCGCTCATTGGGGGAGGCCTATGTCCAGCAGTGGATTAATATAGGCTGATGATGATGATGATGATGATACGGCAACACTTTTTGTAGGAGAAAGATGTAAATAAAAGTTGGTAACACTGCATCGGCCATTTATGGTGAAACGAACGTGTTTTTATTTTTATTGATAAATCCGATAATTCCATAAAGATCTAAATATAGGAACCAATAAAACGTAGGCTGTGAGGGTTTCATATAGGTAACGTCTAGCCCTCATACCATCCATCCTTTCAATTAACTCTATGCCAAAAATCAAGTCGATTGGTTGCTAATTAGGGCGTGAAGGAAGGAACAAACACACTTGCGCATATATAATATTAGTTAGGATTTATACGTATTTTACATTAACATATAAAAAGTAAAAGTAAAAAATCATTTATTTCTTTAGGCTTACAAAATAAGCACTTAGACAAGTCATATTTTATATATAAATTATTATCAAATAAAATTATTTTACTGTTCACTTCAATTTTTTGTCCACTAGTGGAAGAAGTGAAAAGAAACCACTGTAAAATAATATGTAAGGATTTTAGGATTTAATCGTATTTCAGGTAATCGCTCTGATAGAATTCGAAGGCAACACCATCAAACACTCACAAAGAGAGGCCAACGGGAGGACCCTGCATCACGTTTACGCGTTTACACCAGAGACTATGACGATTGTGAGTAGCAACTACCATTTTACTGTCGTCACGAACCATAAACAAAAGAGAAACTCTTTTATTTATTAAGTTTAGGTTTTACTAGTTGCAACCCGTGGCTTTCACCTGAATCATTTTATCTATTATAAACCACATCAAAATCCGTTGCGTAGTTTTAAAGATCTAAGCGTACATAGAGACAGACAGACAGCGGGAAGCGACTTTGTTTTATCTAGTAATTAAGGCTGAACGCACACGATAATGAGTTAGATATGTCACGTCCACGTGACATAATTATCTAACTCATTATGTCATATCAATACATTTTTGGACTTTTCTATAATAAGTACTATCGCTTTCGCTAATCGATTGTTACATTGTCCGCATCATAGAAACTCTATTTGACTGAAATGCGGTGCAATGTTGCATATTACAAATGAAAACAGATATATCCTAGAATTAAAAATTCTTTTACTTGACAAAACGCTGTAAGGTATCAAAGAGTTTTTGGAAAACGATTACAGTCAACGTACCTACAGTAGTAAAAGTAATCTCCGTAACATCACCAGACCCAAGAGAGATAGGTAATGATTAGGATTTAAGAGACTTTAACGTGCCCCTATACAGGTTTTTTTTTATTTTTTTTTATTTAATTGTAATGAAAAAAAAAACGCCTTCTGTAAAATCATAGCAATGTCGCCTACAATGATTTTCTACAGTGCCTTATTGTGTGACCATTTATAAAATATATTTAATTCCAGCTGATGTATATAAAATTGATTTTTTATTTCAGACAACAACAGCTGAGGGTTTGAAAAAGGTGGTGAAAAGATATCACAAACTGAAGAAATGAAGAAACAGAATCTTTTTGTATTAGCTAGTCATTATTTTAAAGTAATGGTTGTATTATTAAATAATTTTTGTATTTATTACCTGTCTGCAGTGCGGAAAAATCATTTATTTATTTATTTATTACACCATCAGCTACAATAATGTCTATAGACTTAAAAATGACAACAGAGAGCTAATAATATGTATTCACTGATAGAATCTAAATAAGCTAAATTATGTGTCATCATCATCATCATCAGCAGCCTATATCAGTCCACTGCTGGACATAGGCCTCCCCCAATGAGCGCCATAGCGCCCTGTCTTCAGCTTGCCGCATCCAGCATCTACCTGCAGTCTTTCGCAAGTCGTCATCCCACCTGGTCGGAGGGCGTCCTACACTACGTTTACCGAGTCGCGGTCTCCACTCAAGAACACGTTTGCCCCAGCGGCCGTCGGTTCTTCGCGAAATATGGCCGGCCCACTGCCACTTCAGCTTGCTAATTCTTTGAGCTATGTCGATAACCTTGGTTCTCTGTCGGATGTATTCGTTACGAATCCTATCCTTCAGAGATACTCCGAGCATAGCTCTTTCCATAGCTCGCTGAGCGACTTTGAACTGGTGGACCAGCCCTATCGTGAGTGTCCACGTCTCAGCTCCGTAGGTCATAACGGGTAGGACGCACTGGTTGATGAAATTATGTGTGAACACTAACAACATTGTGACAAGAAAGAAAGCGTACTTTATGGGAAACCATAAAATCATGCTGAATTCTCCGCACTGATGAACGGTAAACTCAGCTTAGGCTTAAATAAAATAATAATAACAAATGAAGAAAAGTGATTTAATACAATTACAAAGTTGATATCAATGTATCAGAATTTTAAATCTTTTTTCCGTTTTAGGAAGTTATACCTTACAATAATTATACCCGAACAATTACCTAATTAGATACCATCTTGACAATTGAAAGAGATAAATGTTGAACATCAAATATCCGAGTGCTTTATTTCATATAGACCTTACAGGCTGTTTACAGGACTTTGGACACATCACAAAATTCTAATTACATAAGTAAAACTAGGAAATAATGTTATCACTAAATGTTCACTTCAACCTTATTAATGAAAAGTAAAGAAGCGAACGTAGCTAGTATGCCAAAAGAAAGGTGGGTCACTTTAGTCACCTCATGGAAAGGTCCTAAGGGCAAAAGAAGAATTGGTAGACCCCTAGCAAGATGGTCAGATGAAATAAAAAAATATGTGAAAACACAAAATTGGACAAGCGTCGCAGAAGACCGCAAACACTGGACAGGGAGGCCTTTACCCGAGAGGGGTCCTAACTACTTATTAAATATATGCATTAAATCCAATCGAAACAAAAAACTTTTCAAATACATGATTAAATAAAGAAATAAAGTAATAAACAAAATAAAAAAATAAACATTAATCATGAAATCTACATACTGACATTTTCTATAATATTTGACATACTTAGGGAGGTACATTAGATTTAGGTAACAAATTTTTCATAAGCATGATTGATCAATGTTATTAAAGGTTTAAAGAATAAAAGGCTTTTTTATTTTTTTATTTAAAGAAGCGAACAAGAAACGACCTTATTAGATTGTTAGTTTTCAAGTTGGAGCAAAACTCGTCCCAAGTTTTTTTATCGACTAGCTAGATAATCTGATGTTTGTGTAATTATCAAACCTATAACAAAATATATATATACCTACCTATAATGACTTGATTGATAAATTGACCTTTACTTCAGTCCACGGTTTGATTCGTATTGCAAGCATGTAGCCACATTATATCGGTATGGTGATTATGTAACTCGCGACCGGTTTGTCAATTTTGACCAATTTAGACGTTGTAGCTGGTGTCAAAGTCAAACTAATACAAAATTGACGTTTGACAGCACTGATTGCTTAATTTACGCCTGTCGCAAACCGGTCGCGAGTTACATAATCACCCGGCGGGTCTTAACTTGACGTAAGGTTACGTCATGTGTGAAATATGTTTATTTGTGCGAGTATAGAGCTTTTGTCCTCCAACCTGAGATGATGACCTGCGTAAGACTGCTCAGGTAGATGCTTGATGCGTCGAGCTGAAAACAGGGCGCTATGGCGCTCATTGGGGGAGGCCTATGTCCAGCTGTGGACTAATATAGGCTGATGATGATGATGATGAGAGCTTTTATTGCCCTGTAATCCTAGTACAGGGATTGTTGTCTAGGGCAGTATAAAGAAATATGACATCGCATCGCCATACATTGCGTAAATTATTGAAGTTGATGCTGCCGTCAACTTCAATAATTTACGCAATGTATGTATGTTTCAAATCGTTTACGCATTTGATGACGATCTGACGTAATTTTTCTACTGTACCCTAGACAATAATCCCCTTAGACAATAATCTCTGCCTGTTCGTAATTTTCCTTTTAAATTGAGTAATACATATCAGACTAGCTTGATTAAAAAGAAAATGGGTATGTTTCTCTATAAACAAAGAAAATTACAATTAATGAATTAGAAATTACACTTAAAACAGAAGAGGTAACTACAGACTGTTGTAAACAATCTTGAGATAGCCCAAAAAATAGATAAATAATTGGATCTCTATAACAATGACTCTACATTTCCAGAGTCATTGTCATACATGAATATGTTTTATCCAAGCGTACCCATTGGCAGAAGCTAGTATTGTGTAGACAGATCAATAAAGTGAAAGTTTATAAATTATAAGTTTCTGCCTGCGGCTTTGCACGCGTACTTTAAATGGAGCGAATTTTTATGGCTTATAGCTATGTAATTAATTGCATCCCGATCCGTTCAGTAGTTTTAGCGTGAAGAAGTAACAAACATCCATCCATATTAACATCCGTAATGTTAATATGGATGGATGCTTGTTACTTCACCATCTCTACTCTCTCCATCCATCCATATTAACATTACGGATGTTAATATGGATGCATGTACACCTACTGTGATAAATAAAAGACCAAAGAATAAATTTTAAGTTCTCGACTCGACGACGTAAAGGGACTCGACATAATATAAGTATAACTATGAATTTTACAGAGTAATTTTACGGTCACCTAAAATTCCGTGTAGTTGCCAAAACCTCATAAACAATTCAGATACCTTCTTTATTAATAACCCCAACCCTCCTCAATTACCAACGGAATCATTAATTCATCTTCAGTCCTATAAAATCGAATTTCGTATCGTATCGCATTTCGTACCCGGCATCTCCGGGCCACTTTACCGTTCCCTATTCCATTAGACGAAGTATCCTATTTACATTGACCGTGTCTTATATAGTCGACCCTTATGTGCTTTGAGCTTTCCACCCTTGAGCTTCACTCTTATTGTTAGTGGTATAGAGTTGAATCTTGTGTCGGAGGGTAGGTGTGGGGTGTCGCGGTGTCGTTGCCATGGCAACTTGGCGCCCGGTCGCGGGATTCTGACGCCCGTTCGTGTCGGCGCCCCCCCGCTCCCCATACACCCGCCGCACAAGTGACACGCGCTGCGAAAAAGCACAACCACCCTGTATGTAGGGTGAGTAGCGGTTTGGAATTTGGAAGTTTATTCTTGTAGATTCCAAGTTTGTGTAACAATTCTAAAAAATAATGCTGGACAATTTCACACAGCTTTATCTAGCCCCATGGTAAGCAGAGCTTGTGTTATGGGTACTAGATAACTGATATACATAATACAATACATTAACATAGATAGATATTTTGATCATACATAGAAAACACCCGGAACAATTATCTGCAGATCGTACAAACAATTGTTCCGAGGCGGGAATCGAAACCGCAACCTCTTGCGTCGCAGGCGGACCTTCGCCCAGCGCGCCACATCGGTCGTCAAATACTAATTTGTACAGGCAAAAGTTTTCAAAGTTACTGTCCGGTATATATGTATATATTTAACTTGTCATTGTCGAAGTACCGTAAAGAACTGCAACGTTCTGCAGTTAGACAAATTGTGTGACAAATTGTTCCAATTGTAAAACTAGTTCTAGCCGCTTAGCTCTTCCTTATCTGTGCACCTCGCTGGAATGCGGCGCCTCTCCCTCTCACCTCTCCGCGCACTCAATAATAAATTGATTTGAAAAGGTTAGTAATTTTTTTTTACCTCCACATTTCTCGAAAAAACTTTTTTGCACACCGTACCCAGACCGCCGATATGACGTCACGAGGTCAGGTGCACAGATATTGTGACCGGGTTGTACAAGTATTTAAAACCAATTTAAATAGGCAAATAACCATGTATCAGACATATAAGAGATGAACATACTAGTGTTTTCTTTTTCACTTATTCCACTAGTGGACAAAAAATTTAAGTGAGCAGTAAAAAAAATGTATTTGATAATAATTTAATGTATAAAATATGACTTGTCTAAGTGCTTATTTTGTAAGCCTAAATAAATAAATGATTTTTGACTTTTGACTTTTTTAAAACCAATCAAATAAAGTCACAAACTAAACCCATCGTACAATTAATTGTTCACATTTATGAAAAGTGAAAGTGTCGGTAAAATTATTGTTAAGACTTAGTATTAAACTATTAAGGAATTTCTAGAGAATCCATTTAATTTTTCCCCATAAACACTGGCTTTCCCCGATTCTCGAAGATACTAAATTTCCTTTACCATACTCTTGCCCCCGGGTCGGCTCGTTGTGTCGGCTCACTATTTCCAGCAGTGGACCATTACTTATTGATAATGATGATGTTTTAGGATTTTCTAGACTCTAGAATCTAGAGAATCAATTTATTTTTTCCCTATAAACTCAGGAATTCTTTGATTTTGGAAGATTAAAGTTGATTATGATGTTTTAATAAAATAAAAATAATTTATTTCAAGCAGTAGGTAGAGCTCATATCAGATAAATTACACAAGAGGACCTTGAAAACTAATAGGATTGCTGGGAAGGTGGCGTTCACAGCAGTGCCTGGTGTACGGGCAGTCCACCCTCCCAGCTATCATTGCTAGAACGGTATTGGAGCTGGTCCGCAACCTGCGCACCAGGGAGGCGGCGCGCTTGCGCATAGTGGTGTGAAAGCAGTCGACCCGCGCCGCCGCAAACATCCCTGAGGCGCTGCAGTAGCGGGGTAGCCCCAAGACCGCTCTCAGCGCATTATTATCCTGGACGCGGATGGCGCTGTACGTCCAAAGCGTATACTTTGCCCACAGGCTTCACGTACGTTTAAGGAATTCCTAGAGAATCCGTCTAATTTTTTCGCCATAAACACTGGCTTTCTACGATTCTCGAAGATACTAAATTCCCTCAACCATGGTCACCCTTGCCCCTCCCGGGTCGATGGTCGGGGTGGTGGGCGCTCGCACCTTTTGTTTAGGACCCTCCCCCCTCATTTACCGACCCTCCTGTTTGCTAACGGTTTACGTGGCTAAATGCAGGAAATGTCACGTTTTCGCTTTTATATTTGCCATCCGTTTTGTATAACGCTGTGCTGGGTGGGGGGGTTTTTGAGTGTATATATTATCGTATGTTACTGCTATGTCATAGCTGCATTATTTATTAATATCGTTTAATGTGATTTTATGCATACAGGTAATAGTTCTTAGGTGTAGTATCTTAGTCGACACAATGCATAAACACGCTGTCAGGGCTTTTTTGGGTTCGTACTTCATATTTATAGAATTAATTAGGAATTAAATAGGAAAAATAAAGGAATGTCATTTTTAAATTATTCGTTATATTAAATAATATTGTAGGTACAAGTAAGTTTATCAATTTATCAGGTTTTTAATGTAGGTATTATGGTATGTACCTAGTGTAATATTTTTAATGTAAATTTTTTATAAAGTGTCACCGTCTATATGTCCAGTTGATCCTAAGGTTGCCTGGAAGAGATCGCTCGCAGCGATAAGGTCGCCCTTAGTGCTAAGAGCGATAATGAATACTTCCTTTATTCTAATTATTTATTTATGTACTGTTTTCTGTTTCATGGTGTATAATCCGACATCCACTATAGGCAAACTCCTTCATATAAAATATATCAAATAATTAAAATAACGCTGGACAATCCACACAGCATCCAACCTAAGCAGAGCGTGTGTTATGGATAAGTACTTGATAATTATATCTACTAATATACTTAGTACATAGTACATTGATAGATTTATAGATAGATTTTATCTATCTATAAATCTATCAATAAGATAGATCCATAGAAAACACCCAGATCATCCGCAAATAAAGCTGCAGATCGTTCATTTGTCCCGAGGCGGGAATCGAACGCCACCTCCTGCGTCGAAGGCGGACTTTTGCCCGCTGCGCTACACAGATCTTCATAATAAATCTTCTATTCGTGTAGCTATGAAGCCGTTATATTTTTGATGAACATATATAAAAACATGAACCAACCAACATACACAACGAATTCTGCTAGCGTAAACTACCGTAATACAGTCGAATGATTTCATGAAAATTCGTCGCGAAACACCGAAAGCTACCCCCGATCGATAAAGTCCAGGGGTGCGAAGCTCCGCCCACATTTCACACGAAAGGTGACGATTGGACGGACTTGACACTCACACAAACACATACACACACGCACTACACAAACACAACATATATCCATGTGTGTGTGGATGTTTTCCGTGAACGGCATGGCGACAGATTATCTATAGGTGAATATTTACAGAGAATTAGCAAGCTGAAGTGGCAGTGGGCCGGCCATATCTCGCGAAGAACCGACGGCCGCTGGGGCAAACGTGTTCTTGAGTGGAGACCACGACTCGGTAAACGTAGTGTAGGACGCCCTCCGACCAGGTGGGATGACGACCTGCGAAAGACTGCAGGTAGATGCTGGATGCGTCAAGCTGAAGACAGGGCGCTATGGCGCTCATTGGGGGAGGCCTATGTCCAGCAGTGGACTAATATAGGCTGATGATGATGATGATGATGAATATTTACAGCAAATTTTATATTTATATCGGTAATGCTGAATTGAACACAAGGGGCTTACTCTGAAAACGAAAACCGAAGTTTCTGATTTGTATTGTTCAAAACATTATTCTTATGTTACCCACATAACGAAAGCTTTTGCACGAAAACTCGGAAAACTATTCAGAATATTCGAATTTTGTTTATTTAAGTACGGGCCCTGAACCTATATTTAGTTAGTGTGATTCTGTAGCTTTAAGTAGTGACACAGATTTAGCTCAATGGCGTTTCATATTAATATGATTTACATTAATTAATCATTATCATCATCATCAGCCTATAGTAGTCCACTGCTGGACATAGGCCTCCCCCAATGAGCGCCATAGCGCCCTGTCTAATTAATGATTTACATTAATTAATCAGAATAAAGTAGCTTTCCTTCGTACCTTGTCGATTTTCCGAAGCAGTTATATTTTTTATTGAAAATAATTGGTCATTCATCAATAGGTATTAAAAAAAGCGAAATTCACTCTGTCTGTCTGTTTACCTTTTCACGCTGAACGCAGACGGCTGAACGGATCGTAATGAAATTTGGTAGAGCGGTAAAAAATACTCCGGGGACGAACACAGGCTACTTGAAAAGTGAATGCAAAACCGCGGGAAGAAGCTAGTTTTACATAAGTAATTGAAGATATGGCTTACAATGGAGCACGCTTTAAATTTTTCTCTGCTATCCTGTGACGTCACTCGTCCCATTTGTGGCGACCCCACAGGTCAAACAAAACATACATAGATTCGAATTAGAACGAATAATACCCAGTTAGCTTAAAATGCGCGCCACGACAATATTTAGTTGTTACAGGTACCGCGACTCGGCAAACGTAGTGTAGGACGCCCTCCGACCAGGTGGGATGACGACTTGCGAAAGACTGCAGGTAGATGCTGGATGCGGCAAGCTGAAGACAGGGAGCTATGGCGCTCATTGGGGGAGGCCTATGTCCAGCAGTGGACTGATATAGGCTGATGATGACAGGTTTCGTACGGCCAAGAATCGAATCCCCGACATTCAGTTAAACGGTAAACTGGTTTTTACACCACTCAAAACCCAGCCCGCATTTAAGGAACCCATCCCAATCAATTGACTACCGAATCATATCATGAGATCTGAATCAACAATACGGCAGATGCACACTAACACAAAGAGTATAGTTGTAAACAAGCTTTATGAAAGGGAAGTTCGCGCCTGACGGACAGATCTCATGATTTGAATATGGAAAGGCATCGGGGCGTGCGTTTGCGCAAGATAATTCGAGTTTTTTTGATGATTTTGTTATGTTCTGTGTACGGTTCGGTTTTATACTTAGTTGTAGCTTTACTCTAATATTATAAATCCGATGATTCGGATGTTTGGATGTTAGTTAAGTACCTACCTCTTCATGTCAAAACTATACTAAACTGATTACACTTACTCTATTCTAAGTATTTATTTCTGTATTGTTTTTGTTTCCTGTTATTGTGTGGTATAATAAAGTGTTATTTCTATATATCTATCTAACCGTTTCGCATTGCATCGAGATTTCGTATTGTATGCAGGTAATTATAACAACAACCGAAGCAAGTGAAAAGAACTCCTCGTGAAATAAAACCTAGCAAATTGTCGTTTCCTAAAACACTCTCTCAGTCAACAAGGCATCGTAAAAAGCGTGCAAAACTTGCTTCATATACCCATCGATTTATTGCCTACGAGATGGCTAACGTAGCTATGGGATTTTGGCTTTAATCTCGAGGATGTAGCGGTGGTATTTGCTTGGAGTGGTCTTTCGGTGGGGAAATGCCCGTCTTTATAGGAATTGTGGGGCTAGGCGACATTTTTGTAGGGGGTGGCCAAAGAAGAATGATACGAGTGTAGAAAGGACCTGCCTCGCAAACTAATTTTGGGTTTTGATTTTGTTGAGAGCTTTGACGCAATTTTTTCAACTCTTTTTCGTTATAAGACAAAGACTATACTAGGGTTGTTTAGATGGCTGAATGACAGAGATTTTTATGATATAAATGATTTTTTAAACGATAGTTCTTAGACACTTCGTAGTCATCATTATTGCATGCTAGAATATAGTGAGAAATGAGTGCAATATAGACTTCACCTATACATATAAAACATAGGCTACTTTAAATCAGTTTCCATGGTATAGAAATAACCTTAACACTTTGACTGCGGTTTTTTTTCGACGACTGCGATCTTTTTTTTACCTAAAAAACTCGTGCTGCCGCTCTACACAGCGGTTGTGTTGCGCCGCGTTTCGTTCGAAAAATATTACAGCTCTACTGAGTCACAAAGATCTGTATTTTCTCAGCCGCTGCGCTAGTGTGGATTTACGCATATTAGTCACTTGTAGAAAACTCATACCGTGCGTTTTCAGCAGTCGAAGTGTTAAAGCGTTTCCATAGAAACTACGCATGCGAAGCTGCGGGCAGAAAGAAACTAGTAAATAATATACTGTGTTGAGTTTTCTGTACTGAGTTCAAATGTAAAAATATTTCGGTGTCATCGAAAAATTATCGATCACTCGTTTACATCTTTTGTATCAAATTGTGCGACGCGTCGTCGTAGCCAACTGCTACGAAAATGTGGTCGGTTTTTGCCGTATTTTGCACTCGTGGTCAAACACTGCCAACTTCCTGAGTGTTAGGTATGAGTATCGCATTAACTACCTTTTTAATAAAATTTAAAATGTATTATTTATATATATTTTTTCTTTTATTTATATTGCACAATAATTACATCTTAATCCGCTGCCGCTGGGGCAAACGTGTTCTTGAGTGGAGACCACGACTCGGTAAACGTAGTGTAGGACGCCCTCCGACCAGGTGGGATGACGACCTGCGAAAGACTGCAGGTAGATGCTGGATGCGTCAAGCTGAAGACAGGGCGCTATGGCGCTCATTGGGGGAGGCCTATGTCCAGCAGTGGACTAAAATTGTATTTAGCAGAGTTAGTTGTGTAACTGTGTAGTTATAAATAAGACAACCTCTGTGGCGCGGTGGGCGAAGGTCCGCCTGTGACGCAGGAGGTCGCGGGTTCGATTCCCGCCTCGGGACAATTGTGTGTACGATTTTGCAGATAATTGTTCCGGGTGTTCTGGTCGTTTTCTATGTATAATAAAAATATCTATCTATGTAATATATAGTATTATGTATATCAGTTATCTAGTACCCATAACACAAGCTCTGCTTACCATGGGGCTAGATAATGCTGTGTAAATTGTCCAGCATTATTTATTTATTTATTTAAATCATGCGATTTGATCGGGGTTTCTGTCGAGCCAATTCTACGTAACATTTTTACATAGGGTGGCAACACCCGCCGTCATTTTGTTGTCATCGGGTTTTTCGCGATCGCGTCGGCGTCGGCGGCGACAATGCTGTATTATTCTGAAGGAAATAAGAGAAAATGAACGGCCAAGGCAGAGTTGGACGATGATTTCAGGGGTTCTGATTGGGTATGATTTTATTTGATTTGTCAACAAGGGACGAAATATAAATGATATCAGATTTTTAAAATTTAAAACGTTTTCATTGTCTACCTGCTGTCCATTGCTGAAGTGGAAGTGGGCCAGCCATACCTATGTATGTATATCACGAAGAACCGAAAACCGCTGAGGTTAAAAAAAACCGTGTTCTTGAGTTGAGATTGCGACTCGGCAAACGTATTGTAAGACGCCCTTCGGCCAGGTGGGATGACGACCTGCGAAAGACTGCAGGCAGATGCTGGATGCGGCAAGCTGAAGCCTTTACGCGGTGTAAACCTATTACGCCCTACAACTAACTCGCGTTATGCCTAAACGTCATTTACAGTTCTCTTTCGGCTTCACTATCTGTTTGCCTGAGTTGCTATAGGACTGCTAGCTTAAGGACAACTTCGCTATAAGCCTAGGTCTTACATAGCCTACATCGCGTTATGCCTAAAAGATAGGGCGCTGATAGCGCTCATAAGGGGAGGCCTATGTCCAGCAGTGGACTATATTATAGGTTGATGATGATGATGTTTGTCTACCACTAGGGTGTCTACCAGTGGGTGATATCTTGGGGGTGGACAAATGGAATAATCAATTCCGTTGAGTCCGATATATTAAAGTAAAGTAAAAAATCATTTATTTCTTTAGGCTTACAAAATAAGCACTTGGACAAGTCATATTTTATATTTAAATTATTATCAAATAAAATTATTTTACTGTTCACTTAAATTTTTTGTCCACTAGTGGAAGAAGTGAAAAGAAACCACTAGCATGTTCATCTCTTATATGTCTAATACATGGTTATTTACCTATTTAAGTCTAAATATAATATGATTCTATACATGTCAATATTTAAGTAAAGCTATGCAATAACAACAACAAATTAGTTACTACTATTGTCGGTGCGAAACTGAGCGACATCTGGCCAAGCATTAACATCATAGAGATAATCATTTATGGAGTAGAAAGCCTTCCTGATGAGATTTAGTTTTATGTAATTTTTAAATTTACGAATAGGCAGCTCAGTTGCTTCAGATGGAAGCTAATTATAGAAGCGCACGCTATTGCCCATAAATGATTTCCCTACCTTGTGTAATCTAAATGATGTGATGTGTAACTTGTTCTTGTTTCTTGTATTTCTATTGTGAACATCACACTTTTTCATAAGGCTATCCTTATTTTTGTGGGTACACATTACATTTTCATAGATGTATTGCGATATTAAGGGACCACATTTGATTTTTTAAGATTTAGAGAAGTTTATTAATTCAGATTATTTAAGAGACCTGCCAGACTGCGCTTGCAGCACGCGCTCATCTGAAAAAAGAAGCCCAGTAGCAATAATCTATACTCCCATTAAAAAACCTTTTTCGTGGCATTATGCGAGATTATGCTTTGTTGAAGTTTGTATTTTAGTTTTTAGCAATAAACTTGCTGTTGTTACCTTATTTTTTTCTGTAATTCTTACTAGTTTTAGTTAACACTTTGAGTGCTGAAATCACACGGTATGTGTTTTCTTCAAGTGACTAATATGCGTAAATCCACACTAGCGCAGCGGCTGAGAAAATACAGATCTGTGTGACTCAGCAAAGCCGTAATATTTTTCGAACGAAACGCATGTGCGGCGCAACACAACCGCTGTTTAGAGCGGCAGCATGAATTTTTTAGGTTAAAAAAAAGATCGCAGTCGTCGAAAAAATATCGCAGTCAAAGTGTTAAGTTTTCGTTTATACGCAGTTGTATCCAGTTTATCATCGTTGCCATATAATATCTTGGATTCTAAATCCGAGTAAATCACAGAGTTGGATCTCGCCTCATTCCAACCTCCAGTTTAGGCATCAAAACGTGATAAACAGAATATATAGATAGATAATACGTTTATATCATCGTCTTATGAAACAGGCTGCTTAATTCAATTTATTTAGTATCTCTATTTTGTATACACAAATGCACAGTTGAAGCACCCAGAGATGTCTTAACGCAAGCGGAGAAAACACACTAATATTATTAATGCGAAAGTTTGTAAATAAGAACTAGTATTTACAATTGAAACAATTGACCCAACTGCAGAATTTTGCAATCCATCGACGGGTAGCCCAACTGAATGAATACCAGTAGCAAGCCCCAAGACGCTGGCCGCATACTCCGCCGTATGGCAATGCTGATGCGCTGCATCTGCTCACCAGCTCTCGGGTCTGTCGAGACTTGCATATTTGCGCCTCTTGAGATTTTCGGCCAAATCTACCGCTGCACCAGCATTCACGGAATTCCTCGGAAGATGGAAAAGCACACACGACAGCCCTAGTACACGATAATCCGTGATCCGTAGTTCGTAGTTAACCCTCTTATCCATAATGTTTGGTTTAGCTCCTCAAAGGTATTCCCACCTGTCTCCAGCAGATCCCTAAAACGGGGAGAAAATGAGGAACAATGTCACCCTTCGGCGCTGCGTGGTATTACCGCCGTCGGGAAATGAGCGCTTTGTGGCCGAGGGACGGCTCTGTTACATTAGACTTGTCATTTCCATTACAGGATAGTACACGTTGTTTATAATCGTAGTCAAAGCTCTAGCAACCGATATTACCGACCCGCAGGCTGATTATGTAAAAGCAACAGCAACAGCGACACGACCGCGACCGCAATTTTAGCAAGCAATTTTTAGTTCACCGATTGTCCGGCAGAGGGAAACCTAGTGTGGGTGACGTAGTACCTGGTGTCATCTAATACAAAATTGGCTTTTGACAGCACTGATTGCTTAATTTTCGCCTGTCGCAAACCGGTCGCAGTTACATAATCAGGGGGCCGATATAGTACTCCTCCTCGGAGTTTTTAAACTAAGAATAGAATATACAAATGGAAAATGGTTTGACTGATATATCTACGTTAATTTTTTCGTGTTTTTCGTATATTACGAAATTTTGGTTTTGTTTTGACCAGATCCGCATCTGACGGATGGGATGATGCGTCGATCGTATCATCGGTTACGTCTATTCGGTCAAATCAGACCTTTCACACTACGCGTCTAATCAGTTCGAATTCGAACGGTCTGTACAATAACGATCTCCGCTGATGATACTATAATACCCATAGTCTGAATGCATTAATTAAAATACGTTACGTCGGCTAACTATGCGTTGACGGTAACGTAGCAGACGCTGTACGCTCGACGCACTAACGTTTTTTTTATATATTTGCCTGTTCTGGCGTAACGCGACCTATAATACGCGACGCATTTTCCGTCAGATATGTACCGACCCTAAATCAACCATCTTAATATAGGTATTAAGATGGTTGATTTAGGGTCGTTGTAATCGAATCGTTTCGTAGTTGAAACGAATCGATCACAAATAATGAAGACTCCTTACTTTATTTTATTTCCTTATTTGTAGATGATCGTTTACTAGTAACCCAGGTGCTGTTCACCATCCGTCGCTCAATTCTGAAAAGTGAAATCTGGCCGTAGGTTTCTTGTTTGTACTTCATTGTGTCCGCTTATAGCGGAGTTAGAGAAACGACAGGCTTTTG
Source organism: Eupithecia abbreviata (assembly GCA_943735965.1). Taxonomy (NCBI): domain Eukaryota; kingdom Metazoa; phylum Arthropoda; class Insecta; order Lepidoptera; family Geometridae; genus Eupithecia; species Eupithecia abbreviata. The sequence continues at coordinate 4,020,731 of OX030995.1, forward strand.
TCACCAAGCACTTTTCAAAATTAAATATTCTAGGTATTCAACATTATATTTCATCCGTCTAGCGTACAAACAAACAAGAAACAACAACAATGTAAACAAAAGAAAGTTAGAATTAAATATACCTATGTGAAACAGATTAGAACTACCTAGTATTTACGATTTAAATGAGCTTACGGACAAACGGAAAAACCGTTTAAGTTAGGTTTTGGATTCATTTATAGTTATTGTGAAACATAAATAAAAGAAAAAGAAAAAAAATTGTAAATAACAACAAGAAAGTAAGCACTGGTATTAAACATACACGATAACAGAATTTCTATGATTTTTCTAACCAACTCTTATATTATTAATTTGATTGTTAAGAAAAAGTAAAAACCGACTAACCGACCGTTAAAAACAATATTTAGTTATAGACTGTAGAATAAGTTATTGTATATATGACTGTTCTAAATGTCTAAAAAAATATTTTTTAATATTAAGTAGGTATTGAACGATAAGATCGCTTATTGTTTTAAGTTTTTATTGTACCTATAAATAGTTTCTAATATTAAGTATGTAATGAAGAATTTTCTATCTATTATCCCAAAAAAACCGTGCGTAACCGCGGAATTAAGAAAACATAAAAAGACTAGATTAATAAAAACATAAAAATTCAAACAAACACCGGCGGCAGCGGTACCTCAAAGGCTTTCAGGTTGTATTAGTTTTTTTGGAGGTATACAGGGTGTATAGATTACGTCTTCTACTAACTTGAAAGGGCCATGCATTGGTGGTGAGAGGAAACCCGATATCTATTGAAATCGGCAAATCGTAGAGCTTTGGGGTTTGCCGTGCGCTTAAGTTATAGGCTTATAAGTAAGTTAATAGCTAGGCTAGGAAATTAGACTGGTTTTAAATTAATTTTTAATAGTGTTTTCAATATAATTTTTTGTCTCTGCCGTAGAAACACTTACACGTGAGTTGAGCATATTGTAACATTTTGGGTACTTTGGTCGTTGAATCAGGAATAGTCGTATCTACAAATATAAAAAAACTTTAGGCAAATCTCTTGGTTCTTCTTCCACTAGCGGACAAAAAAATGAAGTGAACAGTAAAATAATTTTATTTGATAATAATTTAATGTATAATATATTAATTGCTAAGTGCTTATTTTGTAAGCGAAAAAAATAAATTATTTTTGACTTTTGACATTTTTTACTTTTATTCACCTATCATTTTAAAAAATATGGAGAAGAATAGATAGAAAAAAAAAGAGAATAGAACAACGAAATCTATAAAAGGAATAGAATTGAAACCATGGACGTATGAAATTGAATGAAAACGTAGGTGGAAGTTTACATTTCCACACCAGCGTCATTAATAATAATAAGTATGATGTAAGCGAGTTGTCCCTAAAAAGTTTGACGAAATAGCGAAGTATTGCGCAAAAATAACCTAAACGTCAACTGACAAGGTATTTTTTTATAGCGTGTTATCGTAAACCAACAAACAAATCAAGAAAACAACCCTTCAATAAAACCTATAGCATCGCTACAAAACAGGTGATTACTATGATTTACAACCTTCTTACTACCGATAAAATACTTTTTACTGGCGGCCTCATTTAAAAACGCATAAAGAGTTCGTGATTTAAAAAAAAGAAAAGAATAGAATTATCGGGTCTCGTGCCGTTTGGATGTTATTGGAAAGCGATCGGATTGTTGTGTTCTTATCAGATAGGGGTGGTTGGCGATATCGCGGTACTCGTAAATGTAGAATTATTCATCGCGATAGTACAAAAAAGGGTTGATCGAATTAAAATGCACTGTTTTTGTCAGCTGCTTTGATGTTATCTGTTGATCGTGGTAAAGCAATGACCTTTTGTCTATTCAGTGTCCTTTCCTTTATACCTGATTTAAATACCTACCTAGTGTTTTAAGCTTAGTTTTAAGTCAGTCATCAGTATCGACTGAGGGATATCCACCAGGGGGCGGGTAGCAGCGCCTCCTGCAGAACAATTTACCACCAAATTACGATCCAACGACAGAGCTTTTTTACTTGTACGATTTTAATATATTAATAGGTATAGGAACCTACTTTTAGCCTGCTATCCCATCCCCTCGGTGACCACCTACCCGACGGGAGTATATTGAAAACCAGCGCCGCATGTGTGTGCATGCAGCACAATGCTGAATAATACTCCCTTTGCCTGTTATTAGTCATTTACTATTGTGTTTAATTTTAGTTTAGGTTAAGAAGTTTTTATTTATTTATTTATGCCCAACCCGCATGCTCAGCGTGCGGGATTATGTCATTACCCCCAAGATAAAATCGAATCAGGTGCTTATCAGTGGGAGTACAGCAGTGGACCAAATATAGGCTGTTAAGGTGAGGAGAGGTGAAGTAACAAGTACGAGTGACAAGTGCAAGTATGTTAAGTGATTTGTTAAACCAGCCTGAACGGTATAAAAACATTGGGAACATGGGCCACGAAGTATTTTTTGTATTGATGGTGCATTAGAGATACATATATTGTATTGTATTATGGGTAAGTTCCCTAAGGGATATGTTTAATAATTTATATTCTAAAATGAAACTTTGATTTAATCTGCTTGTAAAAATAACAGTAACAGATGCAGAATCTCAGATCTATAAGTACTTCTAACAATATAGGTACACGATAAGCCCGCCATATGTACGATCACTTAACACATAACTCGCCCTGGGGGTGTAATATTTTTCACCCCAGCATGGGAGCAACAAAAACACGGTCCTAGCTTGGAGCGAGAGTTTCACCCTATTGTCCGAATACAATACCCTGTACACGGTAAGGATTTCAGGGTTCCGCTGTTTCATGAGTGAAGGATTTTGGGGTGTAACGATATTATTTTGAGATTTTTGTAAGAAAATGTTGAGAATAAAAAAGGAATTATATATATAATAATAAATAATAAAAAGTATTTATTTTCAAAAAATGGTTTCTATAATTAATATTATAATATTGTGTTTATTGTATTAGACGTGAGCAATGCGAGCAATGAGCGTGAGCTCGATTTAGAAGAGTTTTACGTAAATTTAATGACAAAAAAAGGTATTTTCCGGAAGAAAATTAAAGAAAGTAGGCACCCCATGTGTTTCGCACCAAAAAAGAAGATTTTTCCATTCTATATTTTGTTTTTTTCATCAGATTTGAGACAGCATGCTCTGATAAACCATACAGAGAAACCTTCAGGGTTTACATATAAAGACAGAAGAGCAATACGTGTGGGCTTTTGCCTATCACCGCATTGGAGAACCAGCGATGCATACACAATCTGTGGTAAAACCACTCGGTTCGCATTCAAGAAAATCGATCCCCTCGCTGATTGAATCGATTCTTTGTTGATTTTGTTACGTTTACTACACGTAGTCCAAAAGTATCAAATATCATACGGGACCTCCAAAATAACCCTACTCACACTTAGCCGCTATATTTTAATACTCCCTGGATCCGATGGCCCTGGGCGCCCAGCTCAGTTAATTATTGACACATCCGCTTTTGCCTCATTTCTTTTATGGTCGGACCCTGAAATTCATTCGTACAACTTACGAACCATTTTTTAGTATTTTGTACCTTGATTTGTACAGCTATTTGTGAAATGTACGACACAAATGGCTGTTTCCTTGCTTTTGTACGAGAAGGGGTGTGACTTTTGTGTTAAAATTATTGGTTATCAGTTTTCATTTTTATTTTGTTGATTGGCAGCCGTTGATTTGTATTTATGATTAGCGGGATTTGTTTTTTGTTCTTGGTTTATGAATTGACTGTATTAGATTACATTTTCCTATAGAAGTGGCTGAAGAATGGATTCCTGCTGTTGCAATCATAGGTGGCAATCGATGCCATATTCAAAAATCTATAGGTAATTAGCGGCATTGTGTGGTTGACGATGACAGATTTGAAAATCAATGGTTGCCTACATTCATCAAAGTCCTTTATTTCCTCCTTTTTTTTAGACCTCACAGGACTCTTAGACACGTCACAAATTTCAAATTGCATAATTTTTTTGCTGCTTTAATTGCGCGGTGGGCGAAGATCCGCCTGCGACGCAGGAGGTTGCGGGTTCGATTCCTGCCTCCTAAGAATTGTGTGTACGATCTGCAGATAATTGTTCCGGGTGTTCTGGTAATTTTCTATGTATAATAAAAAAAAAAAAAACTATGTAATGTATTGTATTATGTATATCAGTTATCTAGTACCCATAACACAAGCTCTGCTTACCATGGGGCTAGATAATGCTGTGTGAATTGTCCAGCATTATTTATTATTTATTTATTTAAATTTATTTATTTTTTAGTAAAACTAGGAAATATGATCACTTTGATTTTTTCTTAATCTTTTTAAGGTAAAGTAAAGAAGCGAACAAGAAACCTTTACATTGATAGATTGTTAGTTATCGAGTTGGAGCAAAACTCGTCCCAAGTTTTTTATTCTAGATAATCCGATATTTTGATAAAACTATTTGGTACCTATTCACAACTTTACATAGATACTTTATATATATTACATAATATTCAGTCGATGAGCTGTTTTCAGTACAGTGAAATATTGGCCGAGGGTCATTTGAATATCATCAATATCCAAGTATTAAGTATTGAATACAATGATGTCTGCCACCACAATGATGAAGTTAAAGTACCTACCGCATAAACAACGTTTACCTAAACACTTATTCAACATATCAAACCTTAAACTTTTGGAAAAGCGCTACATATCGCTAATTCTTCACGACAAGTCGCATTTTGTACAAGTCGCCGAGTTTGGAGTGTGCGAGCGAATGAAGAGCGTATGTGAAACACTCAGCGGCATTACCCACCATGAGAACACTCGGAGCGAGCGGAGCCGGGCACCTTCCTAGTCGCACCCGAATAATTCAAACATGTGGCTGAAGTTCGGCATTGGAATCAATCAGAATTTGCCGATGACGTCATCCGCAATGTGCTCATCACTAAGCACCTAATCAATAAACGAATTTAATTTAATTTAATTTAATTTCTGGATTTTTTGCTTTGATTTCTCTAAATTTTTTCTATCGATTTCAATCTCATGGACACACAGTTTTAAGATCTTTATGATCATTATGAATTATGTTATCTTATCGTGATAGTGCGTTATTCAAAATTAAATCAACAAGATATTATTTCTCACATAAGTAAGAAATTATATCTGGGTACAGTCAGTGTAACCAAGAATGACATTAGTCACACATGTTTTTTTAATAATTTTCCAGATTGATATCTAGAGTGACTAGAACAGGGCTACAACGGGAGCGCGCCCGCTCCACCAACAAAAGATGTCGTTAGGGCGTAGTGCACGCAGGAGGCCACTTGAGAATTTTTCCTCTTTATAGAACTTCGTTTGGCGTACGTATGTAGCGTGCCTATGTAAAGTGCCTAGGTACATAATTTTACTTGTTTAGATATAAGTAGGTACCTACCAAGGTACATTCTGCCTAATTGCGCCTCCTTGTTGTAACTACCCTGTCTGAGGTACTTTCTGACGGAGGGGTGGAGTACCTAAATTATCGTTCGCGAAAACTGTGGCAGGTGTATTTATCGTGAGTACCTACCTACTTAAAAAGTCTGTTAAAGCTAATTATATGTATAGCTAAATGTTTCAGAAAAACGCACACAAAAAGATGTGCAGTTTGCATAAAAGATGCGCAAACTGGACATATTTTTCATCAGTTTTTCCTCGTTTAATCTATTTCTATCATATTTTTGAATAATTATTATTTCCCATTCTAACGGTTTTGTAAAAATCTACTAAATACCTGATATCAAAATCTGAGTAGTTACTTAACTTTTATCTTTACGACTAGAATTGTTATTAAAAAAGCAGTGACGTAATCGTCTGTCTCAATTCAACGAGAAAAAAATCGCAATTATCGCGCCCTTTTCGAAATCTGCTGACAACATGGCTGAGTTATCAAAACAGGGTGCTAGGGGTGCATCGCACCCCCGGCACCGGGGCTCATCTTGCTAATCCGCCCGACGAGGATAGTAAAAGTGATGGCTCTATTCATTCCGAGGGCTGGGGATGATGGGGTTGCCAGGAGAGTTGCAAATTATTTTGTAAATTCTTATGTAGCTAGAATTTAATAATAATAATAAATAATAATAATAATAATAAATAATGCTGGACAATTCACACAGCATTATCTAGCCCCATGGTAAGCAGAGCTTGTGTTATGGGCACTAGATAACTGATATACATAATACAATACATTACATATATAGATATTTTTTATTATACATAGAAAACGACCAGAACACCCGGAACAAATATCTGCAGATCGTACACACAATTGTTCCGAGGCGGGAATCGAACCCGCAACCTACTGCGTCGCAGGTGGACCTTCGCCCACCGCGCCACATCGGTCGTCAAAACTAACGTAACGTAACGTAACTTTTAAAGCTTTATTCTAAGACGCTCTCTTTGATCAAAACTTATACCCAATGTTTTATGACGACCGATATGGCGCGGTGGGCGAAGGTCCGCCTGCGACGCAGGAGCTTGCGGGTTCCATTCCCGCCTCGGAACAATTGTGTGTACGATCTGCAGATATTTGTTCCGGGTGTTCTGGTCGTTTTCTATGTATAATAAAAAATATCTATGTATGTATTGTATTATGTATATCAGTTATCTAGTACCCATAACACAAGCTTTGCTTACCATGGGGCTAGATAATGCTATGTGGATTGTCCAGCATTATTTATTTATTTATCACTATCAGTGAAAACATGAGGTGTCAAAAATCTTTGACTACGTATAACGTTAAATTATTAATTAATTACGTATAACGTTAATCAATGTTTATTTATTTGTAGCCTCTTATCCACAATTCTGCTTAGTAAACAGTGGAAGAACACATACGTTTTATACAAAATATACTGGAAAGTTTGTTTAAAAGGTACTTATTTCTATAAAAAGTTGGTCAGAAAAATTCGATGTCTTATTTCAGTTAACAGAAAACTTTGAATAAATTACTGGTATATTCCCATTCCAAAACAATACTAATTTTTTCACCCATAACACAAAAACACAAAAGTAATATTTTTCGCAGTGGCAACCCCAAGTCGAGGGGGTAGTCGGAAAGCGCTAAAATTTAATAAAGCCGAACCACCGACGCGGATCGCCCTGCAATTAATAACGCACTAGAGGATAGTGATGATACCCACACACTTACATACATACACAAACGTAGCTAAGTGGAGGACAGCTGAATAGCCTTTTAGGAAATGCTTTTCCGATCTATTTGTACGAAATTTTGCAATAAGACATGTCTGTCTGAGATCTGAATTCAAATTTAAATTTAAAAATATTTTATATATTTTTTTGTACAGAATACAATATTACATTATTATGATTAGAATACAATATTGTATAATACACATATAGCTATAAAACTTTTAAATCTATCATGGTTATTAGTCATTTAAAACGGGATATTTACCATGGTTTGATTTTTCAGTTATTCCGTGATTATTGCGCATGAAACTGAGCCGAATTATAGGAAAAATAAAAGATCAAATCATGGTAAATACGCATATAGCTTTTATACATAATACTGAGATTCGACATGAAAAACTTTTCTGTAAAACAGTTTTTTCTAGAAATTAGACAAAGGCAAATAAAATTAGAAAGCGCTAGCGAGACGACCTTAACGCCTTCCTCAGAGATTGGTGGGAGATCGCTCGTGACCGTACTGAGTGGAAAGACTTAGGGGAGGCCTTTGCCCAGCAGTGTGACGAATCAGGATAATAAAAAAAACAATGTTATAAGTTAAATAGCTATCATAGACAAGCTGTGACGTAAACACGAGCAGGGGGTGTCCTCTCATACTTTATTTAAGAACATCTTCATGTTTATGTACATGGTTTATGTTAAATGGTCGTACTTTTATATCGTTCGTATTCGGTATTTTATAAATATTATTACTTCGTATCTTTTAGTCAAATGGTTCGCGATTATGAAAGAAAAATTTGTTAAACTTAAACAAACAATTGGCAACGTATAACCAAATAGTTGGGCGTATTTCAAAAAACTATACTTAACTCGGTTTATTTCAAATTCCTTAATGAATGTTTGAGAAGGAACATTTCGATAGCGTGATCTGTTTTTTAAGTGGCGAAATCTAGGTAAAATTCGAGTCTAATTCAGTTTAATTTTATAATGATAAGTGATGGATGAGACATGAACGACAATGAAAATATACTTTTCACTTCTTTTACTCAAAAACTTTGTCGTTAAAGCGTAGCTTAGCAGTCGTAACATTCGATTTTACGATCTAAGCCCTAGACAAGGCCCCAGAAAATAAAAAATACTTTAGTCCCTAGTTTGGGACTAAAATATTTTTTATTTTAATTTAAGTCTGAAATCATCAGCCACTACGGATAATAGGTCTTATATTCAGTTGCATGCTTTGTCAATACCATATAATATACAGTAAAGAGAATAGAATAACTACATTATGTACAATACCATTCCATACATACTAAACGGACAATTTACTGATAAATTTGCGAGGATATCATTTAACAGGGGAAGTTATCCATAGATAAGGCCACCATGAAGTTTCCTTTACTTGACATCTGAACTCTTTAGTAAAGTAAGTTTAACCTCTTGCAAGCTCTTACCTATCTACCATAGAGAGCTGTACCTACACCGTTACAATAGTCGACTGCTATGCTAAACCCGAAGGCTGTACTCGGCTGGTAATTGCCACTTCTCCGCCAATTACGTGGTACTCGATGCTGTCGCGGTGCCTTGTTAGCAGGGTGGAGGTGTACCGGGAGAAATATATAATACACGTGCCATGAGATAAGTCCTTAGGTATCTGCACTTAGCGAAGTACCCGCACGTGGTAAAGAGAAATAAATAAATGATTTATTAATTATGAGAAATAACACATAAACAAATTAACAATGTAAAGGTTTCTTGTTAGCTTCTTTACTTTACTTGGAAACCTTTTGCTTTGTGGTTCTGATAAAAACTTCTCAAAACTGGACTTCTCAATAGTGTAAAACTCAAAAATCATGTCATGGTAAATATCCCGTTATAAATTACTTTTATGTTCTCAAAACTGGTTAAAAAGACTTTCAAATTGGCTCGTTGACTAAAATCATGAACTTGGTTTTCAGTTATTTTCATGGCTACGGCGTAGCATGTCTACGAATTGATCATGTCGTACCCTTGCCCTCGCAATCACATAACACTAATGTTAAATGTGGAAGTTTGGATGGATGTTTGGATGTTGAAATGTTTGGGACCTCTTCATGTCACAACTGCTAAACGGATCGGGCTGATTTTTTTTAATATTGGTTTCTGCCCGCGGTTTCGCACGCGTTTTGTCTATGGAAACGTTGAAAGGTCTATCCCACGTCTATCCAACAACCTTTAAATGTTTCGATTTATATGATAAAAATAGTAATTCTTGATTCCATGGCTTTGAGTTAGATCTATGCAATTCAGCCTGATCCCTTAAGTGGTTTTGCCGTGAGGAACTAACAAATATCCATCCATCCATAGACTCACAAACTTACGCTTTTATATTATCAGAGGAAGTGAGTCTTGGCCTCCGATAAGAAAAGTAGACATTTTTCCTGGTTGCTTTTACTACATCTTTTTAGACACACTTCGGCTAGCTCTCGACTCTTTTACGCAAAAAGAATACCTACTAAGAATACCTAGCTCAAGTAAGAAATAAATATTTTTTGCGTAAAAGTGTATAAAAACAAACTGGCATTTTAGTCCTAATGTACAACCAGCCTCTAGTTCAGATAAGTACCTAGCTTCCCCAGTGTTTTAAAGTTGTTAGCGTTGCTGACGAATTTCGGCATTTTCGTGAGTCGAGTGGCTAATAGTTGGGTTTCCGGTAATTGGACGATGGAACCGACTAGAAATACTTAAAAGATCCAAGAATTAAAACATTGCAAAAATGGATAAAATTCCTGCGAAATCGAACAGGCTTTACAGTTATACAGGAAGGAATGAACTCTATGAAAACTTTTTGAACTTTCATGATTTTTAACACCGACAAATATAGGAAATATTTTAAAACTCCGAATAACACAAATCACAGTAAATATTCCGAAAACTGTAGGAAGTTAGAGAGACACTAGAATAAAAGGTTTTAGTAAAACTACGGACAGTTTATGCGATATCGCAGGAAATTCACAGATAAAGGAAAGAAAAAACTACTAGGAAAGAAGATCTTATTATGCGTTAAAAAACTTTTCTGCTCTTCTGTTATTTTTCTTGTACTTTTTTTGTGTTAACCTTATATTAAGAACGTTATGTACTGTCTATTCAACATAAAAATAAAATCTACTAAAAGAAGATCTCAGTCGAGTCCTAGCAGATTTTATTTTAGATTTTCTTTTTAAATTGACTAAGATCTTTATTATGTTGATAGATTATCTTTTTAAATGTCTTTTCGAAATGAAAATCTTTAAGTCAACATAAAGAAGAACAAAAGAACCTTTCAAAATAACGCAGGATTTTAAACAAAACCAACGGCGGCAGCTATCTCCATCCTCTCGAGTGAAGGGCCAAGGGACGGCTGATATCGATTGCGATTAGACGCCCCTTGCCACCCTTAGGGCCGCGGAGGCACTTGGAACAATCTGAGTGATGGATGATGCTGGAGTTATGTATGTACTTTAAGCTGGTGTTTGGTTGTGCAATAATGGCGAAAGTAGTTTTGTGAATGGTGGTTTCGTTTTGATGGTTTTCTAACTTTAGTATTACAGTCTTACATGATTCCTACCTGTAAAGCTAAATCCATAGAAGAAGGCTTAGACTGTTAGTAGACACAAAAGAAAAAAATTCGATTTTTTTTTTGGTTTTTGTATTTAGTATACGTGCATTTGTGTGTGTAGGCACTGAAGCTTTATGCTTGTCAACTCACACATAAATTTGTTTTTGGTTGTAAAATCATGAAAATTTTTGAATAACACTATCCAACAGCTGTGACAGTAGCGTGTTTTTTACACAAAAGACATTTTAATGGGATATTTATTTACCAAGATAAGCTTTTCAAACGTGTGTTTTTCATCGATGCCTAAACCGTTTTAAACTGCCAATAAGAATTCTGATTAAAAAAAGAAATGTCGGACACATATCCATGATACGCTTTGTTTAGACAATGTCGACCAATGTCAAGAGGCCCTTAAAGATAGACCTCTGATAGATTATTATTATATTAGCCCGGGGTGTCCCACTGCAGGGCAAAGGCCTCCCCCCCCCTTCTTCCACTCATCTCTGATAGAAAATGAAAATGAAAATGAAAAGTTTTTATTTCTTTAAGCTTACAAATAAGAAATTAGACAGGTCATATTTTATACTATTAAATTATTTTATAGTTCACTTCAATTGTTTGTCCACCAGTGGAAGAAGTGAGAAGAAACCACTAGTATGTTCATAACTTATGTGTCTAGTACATAACACTTTATTACACCACACAAAATAGAAAATAATACAGAGATAAAAACTTAGAATAAAGGTATAAAGGGCGGCCTTATCGCTGAGAGCGATCTCTTCCAGGCTACCTTGGGATGGACTGGACATGAACGAACAATATAGACGGTGGCACTTTAATAAATAATTGGTAACAAATACACTAAATACCTACATTACAAACATTATAATAAACTAACATAGACATAAGATAAGGCTATCAATATTTCATATGGATGTTCATTGCATAATCTAAAATAGATTGACGAAACGTTTCTTACACCTTTCTTTCCGATTACTACTATTACTTCTTTCTGATTATAGGAGTCAAAATAAGGGTTTTTTGATTGTACAATAATACAAGTATATAAATCGTATTCCTTTTTGTCCACTCGTCATTCTTCTCTGTAAGAAGTGACTCTACTTAATGTAACAGATTGTCTGTTACAGTAAGTAGTTATTCTCAGAACCGCGGATCTGTCTCTTGAAGTACATTATTTTGATTAACAGATGCCTGGCTCTCGTCAAAGCCACCACCAACGACAGGGCATCTACCATCTTAAATTCATCCCCGTGGAGGGTACAATGATCCCCCGCAATTAATATCGTCCCCTAGGATCCCCATTAGCAATCGAACCCACTTTGTGCAAGCGACGGGATGGGGAGAATTAATTGCAATGTGACAAATTCATGTCGAGCTGATGCCTATGGCTTTGGACGTAGTTTGCGTGACGTATGTATTTGTAATGAAAGTATTTATGAAGAGACTAGTTTCCGGCCGCAGCTTCGGACACGTTTCTCTGGAAACGTTTAGTGGTTATTTATATCCCATGGGAAGTGAATGTGATCTTGAAAATAAAAAGCAAATGTTTTGGTTTAGACCTACATCTATGCAAAGTTTCAGCCCGATCCTTTCAGTGGTTTTGGCGTGAAGACAGACAAACATAGGTACATCTATCTATCCAATCTTTGCATTTATAATATCTGCGTGATGAAGAGTGAAATAAAACTAACAATACACGTGGGCTCAGTAAGCCGTCCTCGAGCACGTTGCAATCGGAACAATCGGCACCGGTACAAATCGGTACCACAAACTTTTCTAACTTTTCCGTTTCATTAAGGACTATGAATCTTATTCTGAGAAACTGATAGAACTAACTTAATAAATATTAAAGTTTATAAGTATTTAACTTCGTAATCGGCACGTTTTCACAAGAAAGTTGGTGAATACGGAAGTTGGATTTTTCACCTAAAGATTTAGGTGGAAATCTTTAGGTGTGTCGTAAAGTCTATTCCAATTGTCATCACCTCACACCATCTCCGACACACAGGTGGCAATCTAGAAAAATACCCCAGTCGCCACCACTGGTGGCAATGGTGAAAATGGTTGATGAATAATGATTAGCACAAAAGTCTTGAAATTGATGGATATTTACCATGTTTTTTTTTGTTTATTTAGATTTTGGAGTTTTCCAATATTTGGGCACAATTTCATGCGCCATGGTCACGGAATAACATACGGAATAACTCTCGTAATAACCACGATAGCTTCGAAAGTTATTATGTTGGTATTATTCAATACAACAGCAATTTACCTGTATGTTTGTGGTTTTGACGACAGTTTTGTGGCAGATGAAGGTCCGTCGGGACAAAAGTTGGTAGGATATTTTAATTTTTTTTAATTTTTTCAAAAAAATCAACAGCTCTTAATCTAAATAATTTAAACCTTAATAATCTAACTAACGGCCAATAAGAGATTTACACTATATAAAATAATCTAACGAAAAATGTGGAACGCTTCACGATTTTGCGTTTCAGGATCTAGGGATGTTTCGAATGTGCTCCGTGTTTTCTTTGTAAAGTGAAAACATATCGGTCTTTGTGTCCAAGTAAATCGGTTACCATAGAATAGCTCTGCTTAGAGTAGAATAGCATTTATTTCGATTTTATTAGTGCTTTATTTTATTGTCTGGGTGGTCTGGTCGTTTTCTATGTATAATAAAAAATATGTATAATTCTTATTTATTGTATTACTAGCTGCTCCCCGCGGCTTCGCCCCCGTGGAAATCTATGTGTCAAATTAAATGATATAAAGTATCCTATGTTAGACTCCTGGTTCTAAGCTACCTCTTTTTTTACCTCTTAATTTTCAGCTAAATCGGTCCAGCCGTTCTCGAGTTATAAGTGTTGTAACAAACACGACTTTCTTTTATATACATATATATAGATATAGATATAGATCAGTGATCTAGTACCCATAACACAAGCTCTGCTTAGCTTGGGGCTAGATGATGCTGTGTGAATGGTTCACCATTATTTATTTATGTTATTTCTAAGCTTGGGGCTAGATGGTTCTGTGTGAAATTGTCCAGCAATATCTTTTTTTACTTATTTATTTTAATTGATTGCGATAGCTTCAAGATATAAATCTATATCTGAGAAACTCCCTCGAAGTAATCAAGCAAAATTTAAGCTTAGATTTCAAGCAAAATTCACCTAAAATTCTAAGTAAATCCATAACATACAAATTAGGCGCGAAATTGCTCAGAAGGCGCTCTCAAAAACCTTGTTAGCCGGCCATGTTTGCTCTGTGACAGGGCACACCCTCTATATACACAATAACTGACAACCCTAGCATTTGGCAAACGAGACCCTCATCTTACCACCTTAGAAATAAAGCTCAATATCCAACACTTTTAATTCAAAAGCTGTAAGAACAAGTTGGTAAAGATGTATGATTTTGTGGCATTGACAAAGTGTCCTTTTCTTTATTACGGAGGGTTAGAGTTCAAATTCTATATGTTTTGTAAAAAGGAGCTGTATAAATATGTTGGCAAGGGTGTATGTGCCATAGGGGTGTGGGTAACACCCCTGGTGTCGTTTCGCGACGTACCACGTATGTGATACTGATGCATAGGAAAGTGATATTTGTTGATATTGCTTTGGTTAGTTTCGATTTATGGAGCTTATTTCAACGAATTTTCATTGGTGTGTCATGCGGTGCCACATAAAAGAAGTTATTTCTGGCTTAGATCTAAATCTTTGCAATGTTTCTTCCATAGAATAGAATAGAAAGACATTTATTTATACATGAATTAACAAAAGACACACTTATAGAATAGGTACATGTGTAAGGTTGTTATAAAAAGGCTCTAAACTCAGCATAATTCTGACCAAGCTCCGTAAGAGACTTAGCCAGCGCTGGTCTTCCGTTAGAGCCCGTACAGGTGACGTCACGAACAGGCATACGCTATGAGATAAAAAAATACCGTCATCCTGTCTTTCCACACTTTGAATTGAATATTGCTTCTATACTAGGCTGCCCCTAGCTTCTCCTGAAACAACCCTATCATTGAACAACATATAACTTGAACTTGGCTTTGGGCTTGTTGTACTTATGCACCTTTAGGTTTGTTCTTAAATGGATAGATTCTCATATGGACACCTATACTCAATCAAATTAATGAATGCTGTGTGAATTGTCCAGCACTATTTATGTTTTATTAATTGAATAAAGAAACAAAAATAAAAAATGTTTTATTCAATAACAAAGGATGGGTGTTTTCATCATAGCAGATGACACATTTTAAGTAAAACTTCTGAAACTATCATGGTTATTAACACTAAAGTCATTTAAAACGGGATATTTACCATGATTTGATTTTTGAGTTTTCCAATATTTCGGCACAGTTTCATGCGCCATTCATGTTATTCCGTGATCATGGCGCATGAAACTGTGCCGAAATATTGGAAAACTCAAAAATCAAATCATGGTAAATATCCCGTTTTAAATGACCTTTTTAGTATTATGGAAATACTTATGTTGGGTTAGGTTAGCTGGCTTTGGCTTCGCTAGAAAGAAGAAACAACTCAAGACCCATCAGATTTTCGCGCAGGTATGGATCAATTAGATTGTTCATTAGCTAACAAGCTGTCGAACTTTGACGACCGATGTGGCGCGGTGGGCGAAGGTCCGCCTGCGACGCAGGAGGTTGCGGGTTCGATTCCCGCCTCGGAACAATTGTGTGTACGATCAGCAGATATTTGTTCCGGGTGTTCTGGTCGTTTTCTATGTATAATAAAAAATATCTATCTATGTCATGTACCTATTGTATTATGTATTTCAGTTATCTAGTACCCATAACACAAGCTCTGCTTACTATGGGGCTAGATAATGCTGTGTGAATTGTCCAGCATTATTTATTTTATTTATTTATTTATTTATAACTCTACATCCAATTTGTAAATATGGTCTCCTCGTACGATGGGATGGTAAGAGTAGTAAATAATGTAATTGTTTTTTTTTTTAAACAATTAAATTATTTACTACTCTTACTTACTTAAAAACCGACATCAAATTACTTAGTATTTAGGTAGGTAGACCGTTTTTTTTATGTTTTTAGGGATAAATACTTTATACAATTATTATAAGACCACCATAAGCTCATACATATAATCATATAATATCATATATAATATCAATACATATAAGCTCTACTAACTTCGGAGCTATGGAATTATCGAGCCTAAAATTATAGACTTTTGTTAAATAATGTAAAACGGTTATTAACACAAAACTTACTCGCAGTGCCTTCAGTTAATCCATGATCATTACGCATGAAACTGTGCCGAAATATTCGAAATCTCTAAAATCAAATCATGGTAAATAACCCGTTATAATTGTTATAGACACATCCCAATGGCAGCAAAATATCACGACAAACCACAGTTTTTATTAATATCCACATTCAACCAGGTTACCCTGTTACAAAACACAAGCTACTAACTTCGGAGCTATGGAATTATCGAGCCTAACATTAAAAATCGAAAACTTTTGAAACTATCATGGTTGTTAACACACTTACTCGCAGTGCCTTCAGTTATCCCATGATCCCATCAATCACGGCCCATGAAACTATGCCAAAATATTGGAAAACTCAAAAATCAAATCATGGTAAATAGCCCGTTTTAAATGTTTATTATAATGTAGACACATTCAAATAGCAGCAAAATATCGCGACAAACCACAGTTTTTCAGATCACATTCACATTCAACCGGTACCCTAAACTATAACACAATCATTACTAACTGAGCTATGGAATTATCGAGTCTAACATTATAAATGTAAAACTTTTGTAAAATAATGTAAAAACGGTTACTAACACAAAACCTTACTCGCAGTGCCATGATCCATGATCATTATCATGGATTAACTGAAGGCACAGTGAATATTTCGCGCCATTGCGCATCAAACTATGTAATATTTTCAAATATTTTCAGAATCTTTCAAATCAAATCATGGTAAATATTCCGTTATAAGTTTAATAGGCACATCCCAATGGCAGCAAAATATCGCTAAAAACCACAGTTTTTCAGATCACATTCACATTGAACCAGGCCCCTGTTACAAAACAACCGCTAGAGCCTCGGGCTTACAATTTCGTCGGGATATGTACAAACTTCGGCTCAGCTACATAACTAGTTTTGGCGTTACGGTCACCCCCCTGGGTGGGGGTGTCGCCCTCGGCGTCAATAGTGTCCCTCTGTCCAAACTGGAGGTAGATACAGATATTGTATAGGTACTATCTATACGTGACAGGGTGGGTTTTGAGTTGGGAGTGGATGGCAAAAACTGAAACTATGAGAGTTAGAGGACATGCGTGAAAGGAGTACCTACCTAATGAGTTCGATTTATGAGGAATAAAAACTGTGTCGGTACATTTTTCGAATATTTTTTGTACGGACATTTTAAAATACAGGCTATAAATCCTAGCTAGCAGCAAGCACACCAGTTGTTCGAGAAGATCAGTTAAAATTTTCACATCTATTTAAGTAGCCTGAGTATTGTATCAATGTAAAATTGTAAAAACAACCATTACAAATCAAACAAAATAACTGTCAGTTTTAATAATGCATTTCTTGGCAAAGATCAGCAACCAAATAATATGTTGGTGCAAATATTCCTAAAATAAAAATAACGATTCGGTTCGATTTTCTGCCAAAGCAAAAAAAAGCTAAGTTTATGCAGTTTTTGCTTTCTCATAAATCGAGGTCTTGACTTCCTTCACGAATTTTCTCTCATTATTTCGAACTTGGACATCCATTCTATATCTCAAAAAGCCACTCTGTAGGTAGAGTTACCTCTGTCAAATGGATATCTAGCTCTACTTATGTTGGATGTTTCGATTCAAGTTCGAAATTGACAAAGAGAGATTTAAGTCACGGGCTTTATCAATATGTTTTTTTGCATCCTAGGTTCTACAAGTTAATTAAGTTAGCAGTAGGCTAGTTTAGCGACCATCGTAATTTAAGCCTGCTATGCTAAACCCATGTTCAAACAATCTTTGATTCAGTGGCCTTTTTGCACTTTCGACATAATGTCGATTTTTATAATTAATCTATTGTATGTCAAAAGATTCCAAAACGACAAATGATTATAAGTTTGTTTACATAGGGTCAAACAAATGGGTAATGGCAAATAGCAAATGGGTTACAGTGGTTGCAAATTTACCTATTTGCTAGTTTTGGACTCTATCGACATTATGTCGATGTTTATTATAAATCTCTTGCATGACAAAAGATTCCAAAACGACAAATGATTATAAGTTTGTTTACATATAGGTTCAAATGGGTAATGGCAAATAGCAAATGGGTTACAGTAGTCGCAAATTTACCTATTTGCTAGCCAAATCACTTGTAGAACGCAGAAATTATAAAAAAACCTTCGTAATTGGTGAAAAATTCGTCACATGAGACGTACTTTTGTATGTGTTTAGTATAGGCTGATGATGATATTGATTTGTTTTTTTATATTGATTGATTGATTAAGTTGTCCTAGTAATACAAAAACACATAAGTACTCCTAAAAAAGCGTTTTCTTTTTAGCTTCATCGTAAAAATTAAAGCTACGTATTGTAGGAGTGCTCAAGATTATGAATTAAAAACTTACCGAGCCCAATTTAGTCCTTTCTTATCCACGAATAAAAGAAAGCCTAAAGAAGGGTGCACAGCAATAGAATTCAACTGAATGGGGTGCCCATTCTGTATTGCCCAATATTAATAACAAAAAACCAACTCACAGAACGGATGAAGATGCTTTAGGTCTACCATTATAAAATGATCTTTAAATTGTAATAAACGAACGAAAATAATCAACGAAAACAGGTCAACGTAAGTTGGATGTCGGACAAAGATTTTCGAAAAGAACATGGGCTCAAAATGTTATAGAATCTCATTTGCGGATGATATTTCGAGTTGTTGTACCATTGTGTTATTTGTTGAGCAATTTGCCACCTTTTGGTATTTGTATTTTACGGTTGAATTGAGATTATGAATTATGAACATCTGCTTGGCTTGATGCAACAGAAATAAAATGAAATGCTAGACGAGTGTTTTTGCTTGGCTTTGAACGATTGGTTAGTTAGTTCTCTCATTTAAAATAAATAACGGTTAGCTCAGCTTTGTTATGAATAAAGAAATGGCAAAATTTAATGGGATGAAAGCTTATTTAGCTAATCATTAGAAGTATTGTAAAACAAATATCAAAATGTTCTAGGAAATTTTGATCTTAATAAATGCTTAGTCACTACTAAGCATTATATTTTTTTACGAATGTTAAACCATTTAACTTACTACGACAATTAGGTAATCAGTGGCTCAATTTTTGTACGAATCATAAAAATTCATGATCTAATAAAAATAATGCAATACTTAAACGTAGCGATGTAT
This sequence comes from Eupithecia abbreviata, assembly GCA_943735965.1. Taxonomy (NCBI): domain Eukaryota; kingdom Metazoa; phylum Arthropoda; class Insecta; order Lepidoptera; family Geometridae; genus Eupithecia; species Eupithecia abbreviata. The sequence continues at coordinate 4,039,939 of OX030995.1, forward strand.
GTTGAAAACAAAGCGATTATTCTGAGACTAATGATAATGTATGACATCTGATAACATTCTATTGTTAAAAATATCTGTCTAAATAAATACCTATATAAGTATTGTATGTGTATTATGTATATCAGTAATCGAATACCTACCCATAGATGATATTGTGTGGGTGGGTTGTCCTGCATTATTTATTTTTGTGAATATGCTAAACATTAATAGCATTTTAGTATTGATAGGTAAACCATTTTAGCTAGATCGATTTTCATCATGATCCTACTAAATACAAGTGTATGAATGAAGATAAAAACACAAAGATTTTAGAAGCATATGCTCCGAAAAAACATGTCATGACATCACATCCGATAGAAAAAAGCCTCCGAGCAATATACACGTAGGGAACGCCAAATAGTTTTTTTTGCATCATACAATCGATTAAAGGAAACAGAAAACCAACTATAACAGCAATCAAAAGACACACCACACCAAAAGAACAACTTAAATGGCCGCTTAGCATTCTATCGAGCAAAAACAACAATACATTGTCCAAATACCATTGAAATGTCGTCGTTCCGAACGATTAGCCGCGGGCGGCGACAATGCAGCAAAATAGGATGAAAATGTCAAATACAATCTCCTACGGCGATCTAAACTGATACACCACCAAAAAACAACTACATTCAAACCAAAACCAACCCTGTCTCTTCACAGTATGATGCAAAACACATTGTAGATACACATTCGCAGATAAACCAAATAACAATGGGAACAGTAACACTAGAATTTGTACTATTGCAAAAAATACATACAATGAATTGAAAGGAAGTTGATAGAGATCTTTTACATCTTGTTAAGATTTAGCGGATGACAATTGAAATCAATCGTCGAAACTATCATGTGAACATAGAATTGCATAAGCTGAACAAAGGCAAAGTCTTGCTATAGTGGAGATGAAGTCCAGGTATCTTTATAAGTTCGCAATATTGAATACCTTTGAAAGGATTGAGATTTTATTATTATTATTATGTTAGCCCGGCGTGTCCCACTGCAGAGCAAAGGCCTCCCTCCCCTTCTTCCACTTATCTCGGTCCTCAGCAAGGAGAACCTACTCTTTATCGCCATCTCCGCCTAGGCCTTCTTCCGTCCGGGAGAAGACCATCAGTGGGTGAAGATCGCCCAGTCAGTGGCGATCTTCACCCACTGATGGTCTGACCGAGATTAACATGTAAACAATATGCCACCTTGTACTGTTCATATTGAAAATTTTGATTTACGGTTTTATTTTGTTATGTTCTAAGCGCAATAAAGTGTACATGAATTAATAAATTAATTAATTCACTGCCACTGCCTTGCATCATTATACAATATGATATAAAATAAAATAAGCTAACTTGTCTGTGTAATTTGACTATACAATTTTGATGGAGGTATTTTCTCTACTTCACATGTTAAAGGGTAGGCATTACTTACACCGTAAAATTACTGATAGACTACCTTCACCGGTTTTAATCTGAGGAAAGGATGGATTATATTTTGGGTAATACTCTAACTAAATGTTTAATTACGAACGAAGATAGCGATATAAACTAAGAGCATAGCTATCACTCGTGCCCAAAGGGAGTATATACCCACAAAATGCTGAGACTCAGCCCCAGGGATTTTGGGATTATAATACGATTATACATGTCGAAAAAATGTACGGCTGTGATTGTAAGGGACGTATTATTCTGAGGATGCAATGGTATTATCACAATCCTTTGACAGACAGACGCCTTGGGCTTTTTTGTTTGATTGCCAAACAAAAAAGACTAGAGCGGTTACGCGCTGCATTCGATCCAAATCCGAGAAACTACGTTCCGAAGTAGTCATAATCTGTAAAACTTTTGAAACTCTCATGGTTATTAACACTAAAGTAATTTGAAACGGGATATTTACCATGATTTGATTTTCGAAAATAAAATATACCGTTCCATGACTATAGTTGTAAGTTGGTGTATTCATTGATGGTATTTATATACATTTTTAGAAATCAAATAGTATGACGGAAAACTGGTCAGTCAGTCAATGCGTACAGTACAGATCCGTTTTCCGTCCGATTTCTCTCGCGTCGTTTGTGAATCTCAAATTCGGAATAGAATATTGACGGACCAAACTAGCTGTTGTACTGTTTGTCTGAACGCTTGTGTCCGAGTCGGTCCGTGTTTAGGAATGACAGACATGAAGCCCTGAATGTCCTTCGGGCTGTCCACATTGCTGGTTTAGTGCGTAAAGCAATATCCGAATTCGGTCTGAGTTTTTTTTTACTAGTATTTACAATTGAAACAATTGAGCTAACTGCGACTGTTGCAAGCGTTCTACAAGTAGCACAAATGATCCATATCAATACCATTCGGAAACGTCCCCTAGACGCTGGCTGCATTGCCCCACTGTATGGCAATATAGGCGCTGCGCTAGATTCTCACTAGCTCTCGGGTCACGCTTCGATCATACCAATTTATTAGTAAAAAATAATAAATTGTTCCCACTCCAACGCTCTTTCTTTCAAGTCAGGCATGCACTTCAAATTTTAATATATTCATGAGAACCAATTTCACGTCACATAAAGGGATAAAGGAGCTTTATCCCTGTCACTTCCAGATGATTATGGCGACACATGCCCGCTATATATATATATCTATTTACATGCAACTTCAAAGCAATGTTGACATTAAGCGCTTGGGTCCTGTTTTGTCATTGTCCTTTACAATATCTTAATTCACACCCCTAGCTTATTCACTTTCCGATCTGAACCCAACTCTAACATATTTACCTAAGAGCGAATATCCTTTGACAGTGTGTGGAAATGACATCTCTTTCATAAGCTAATTCTATTACGACCCTCGTTGGAAATTCGGATTTATGTGGTGAGGATGAAGGTTGAAATTCGCTTGGAGGGTTATCCCTTTTTATTAGGGGTGTACGTAGTCAAAACCAGTGTTAAGCATGGGGTTTGTCGGACCCTTTGTAATTAATACACATAGCCATTGATACGCCAAATTGCCGCGCACAAAGCCTTTTTTTATTATGTCTGTGAGTTTAGATTTATTTTTTGGGGATCATTTTTGGCAGTAAGTATTTGATAATGCGAACTGAATAAGGATTATTTTCTTTTTAATTTATGAAATGGATACCTTTTACGATATAGATAGAAAAAAAATTATAACAGAAATTAGCGCTGTACCAAATTAAAGATACATTGGAAAGCAAACCGTAAGTTTTTAGATTTTCTCAAACCACTTTTACTAATTTTATAGATAACTAGCTGTTTCCCGCGGTTTCATCCGCGTTAAATTCGAATTTTACATTTCTTATATATTATATCATATATGTTGACCCGGGACAGTGTAGCTTCGAAACGTTGAAATAATTTTACAAGTCGGTCCAGTAGTTTCACAGCCTTTCAATAATACAAACAAACAAAAATCAAACCTTTCCTCTTTATAATATTGGGAAACATGAATTTCTGACAATCTACGCTACGCAGAGCTTACGAATAGTCTACGACTAGGCTACGAATGGTCTACGAAAAGTCTACGAAGCTGCTACACCCCGCTACGCATTTGCTACTTTGTCGAAGATCATATTTTGATGATAAGGTCGATCGTTTCGTGTTTGCGATTTGCAAGAGGTTTTTTTTTTGCGTTCTACAAGGATTAAACTAGCGGAAATGTAAACTGCCGCAAATCGTGTTACGTACCATTTTATATTAACTTATGAAAACACGAACATTAATACAACGGTAACAACTTTAACCGACGGCCGCTGGGGCAAACGTGTTCGAGTGGAAACCACGACTCGGTAAACGTAGTGTTGGACGTCCTCCGACCAGATGGGATGTCGACCTGCGAAAGACTGCAGGTAGATGCTATGCTGGATGCGTCAAGCTGAAGACAGGGCGCTATGGCGCTCATTGGGGGAGGCCTATGTCCAGCAGTGGACTGCTATAGGCTGGTGATGATGATAAATAACGGTATATTTAGAGCATTTGGTAAAGAGATCTAATGTAGATTTATTTTATTTCATTTATTTTCAAAATTTTGGTAAAAATTATAACTAGGTCTTGAAAATAGTAAATTTTTTAGTACATGCCGGTAAATACCAGCGCATGTGTGCTGAAGGCTTATTCCCTAATACCCCCAAAATACAAATGAATCGAACTTGGTTTTATCATTATTATATGAGTTTATCTCTTAAATTTTACTTTACTATTCTGGTCGCGGTTTCACGCGATACTTTGAAAAAACAAATTCCCCTACCGATTAAAAGAATTACTTGTTTTTCTTGTAAGAATAATTACATAAACTAGTAGGTATACCTATTGCAAAACAATTTGTACAAACAAGAGAAGATATACTTTATTAGTTAGCAATAAATTTTGAACAGCTAAAAGATTTCCCTGAACATAGTTAGTATGTCTGGGTACTTACTGTTTTTTACTGATACTCATCAAACGCTGCACTATGATGTTTTACAATTTTGGACTCTATGCCTGTAGACTTTAATGTGAAATTCAGTAAGAGAACAACCGCCCCTCACTCAATTCACAATCGCGAGGGGTGAGAAAACTGGCGTTGTGGACTGAAGATGGCGCCAGTAGAAGCTCTAAATAGAAGTTGCAGTTGTAAGCTCTTTGAAATGTTAGTTCGATGATATTTCAATAGATGACACTTTTCACAAGATTTCAGGTTGGATAGAAAGGAGCTTAGTTGTCATCAAGTACGATCATCTGAGGGTGAAGAAGCATGTTTTTTTATCAACCATTTAACTCCCGGTAGATTATAAGTCTATATATAAGAATATACACGAGATTTTAGTTGTAGGTAGTCACCTACAACTAAAATCTCGTGTATATTATTGTAGATAGATTCTGAAATTAATACAATAATTTCAGAAAATTGTCTCTAAATACAGGTATAAAGTAATTTAATTTAGGAATAGGAATTTATACCCACCGTGACAAAAATGTCTATCGGCTCGGTTTAAAAACAAAAAAAAAACTTCTATAGGATTCTAATTTAAATGTTTTCAAAGCTTGTGAAAATAGTAGAAACTTTGTACGTGTAATAATTTTACCTGTCATAGAGTTAACCAGGGGTTAACCATGAAATTATAAGGACCTACCTACAGTAGAGTTTCTGAGGTCGAAATAACTATATTTTTTTCTTTCACAGTTTCATACAACGGGGGTTAGTTTCATTGAAAACACAGATGTCAATGATTTCATAACACTCATATCTTTCATGAAAAATAATACATTACCTATACTATAGTACCTAATATGCTAATTTCCGCCCGCGGCTTCACACGCGTTTCCATGGAAACGTTTAAATGTTATTTCTATTCCATGATTTGACAGGATACTTGTATTATTGCCTGTGTTTTATTTTAGGTCGAGAACAAACGTATGCAAAATTTCAGTCCGACCTGTTCAGTGGTTTTGAAACATCCATCCATCTAAACATCCAAACTTTCGCATTCATTATTAGTAAGATGAGATTTAATACACTTCGTACCTACATTTTATACGACGGATTTGTACGCATGGTTTTGCTACTCACCGCTAGATGGCAGTACAATACTCACTTTTAAAAGTTTGTGAGGAGAAATCTCGAGTCTTGATAAACTTTGTAATTTGTTAATTTGTGGATTGTAAGTATGCTTTTTTGTAGCAATTTTGTTGTATGAATATGTAAGCATATACCAAGGTATAAAAAATGTTACAGTTAGGTAATTACTAACATAAAAGTTTAATGAAGCTTGTTATCTACAGGTTAAGAAAAAAAAATTAATCGCGGATTAATCTTAAACTTTTTTTAATGGTCTAATTAGGAATTGTCTTGGATTAGCTGGATCATAGTGTTTTGTTTGTTAAGAATTCTATCAAGGGTATGAATACTTATAATTCTACCTTTGATTCCGAAATAAGTTGAACCGAGCAAAACCGCTGGCAGAAGCTAGTGCTATTAAAAACCTGATCGATATTTATAAATTAAAAGCAAAGTTAACCCTTATATTAGTTCTACCACGATAATGATCATTCAAACAATAAAAACAATGAAAAAAACCTCGTCAAACCATCGGGACAGTCACGAACAGCGAGCTATTAATGGACTGTCGTGCTCAAAACTGTAAAATTACCATTTCGAATAACGGCCACAAAAAGCGTTTCTAGGAGAACCTACTCTATTAGCTAGGTAACGTTATTACGAATGGGAAGAGGCGTTCGTTTCAGTTTTGAAGTGAAAATATTTTAGATTAGCACAAAGTGAATTCATTTATGCTGGGTATCGTTGCTAAAAACCAATGTCTTAGCTTTTATTGAGCATATTTTTTTCAGATTTTACATAAACACAAATGTGGTCATTTGTGGAATCTAAATTCAAACTAGAGATGTGAACGACAAGAACAGTGAGCGACTTTTGTATAAATTATTATTTATTATAGGTAACAAACTATTACACTCTTAGCCTAATTCAAAAATATATTTATTCGAAGTGATATTCTTTAAGTGTAATTTATTATTTATTTATTGAGATAATAACATCATAACAGGTTTTTTTATTAAGCCCTAAGGCGATGTTATAACTACTTATATTAAAAATTACATATTTTTGTATATATACAATACTAAAATAATAAATAATAGTAATTAATATCTTTATAGAAAAAAATCTATTGCTATTCGTTAGTCTCGCTAAAACTCGAGCCGATTTAGCTGATTTTGGTTTTGAAATGTTTGTCGTAGTCCAGGGAAGGTTTAAACGGTGATAAAACATGGTAAACTTACGCAGGAATTTCCACGCGGGTGACGCCGCGGGGCGCAGCTAGTCTCTTATTGATTTCAAATTCAACCTTTCTAAGTTTAAGGGTTTCGCTTGTATAGTGCGTAAGCTTCACACTGGGGGTAATTTCTAAGAATCGGCGCTTGGTCCCAGAGGATTTCGATTTCTACGTCGTGTGACTACGTGGCGCATAACTTTATTGTCAAACTTATTAAATTTTATTCAGCTGACTCTCAGCTAATAACACATGTATACAAACCTTTGTGGTTTCCTTCGTGTTATTTTTAAGCTTTTTTATGTAACAATATCTTTAAGTTGGTAAATAAATAAATAAAAAAAAAAAAAAATTAGCTCATCCCGTACTGAAGGAGGGTACGGGTTCAAGTCACGTCGAAATCGAAAATATTTTACGACATTATTAAATTTCTAAAGTTCTTTTACTTGGCCACTGATTCTCAGGGCTCTGAACACGGAGTGCCTCGTCGCAGACCACAACAATTTGTACTTGCCACGCTTTAAAAATTTTTGTAGTCTACGTTTGATAAAAGAAACAGATGGAATGGACGGTTGCTTTAGACTAGGTACTTTGCTTGTGCATTATAGCACCGTACGCTCTGTCTAGCAGAATTAGGTCCCAGGACCACTCCAATTTCTTGTCGTAAGAATACACTTCAACCTGAAAAACGTGGTGAAAATAGCAAACCCATCATTTGAGAGAGGCATATCCAGCAGTCGAGGTATGTGTGCTAAGTATTCGCTATTTGCCCCTTACGTAAAGTGGCACCAAAAATTTGTAACGTTATTTTTACTTATTTTCTATTGTTTATCTTTTAGTTTTAGTATTAGTTTTATACTTATTGTCTATTGTTTATATTTTAGTTTTTAGTTTTAGTGTTATATCTTATTTAGCTTAATGTGTTTTTTTAATGTACGTTTGTCTTTTTTGTGTGTGCTAATAAAAGTGTTCTATTCCATTCTATTTTTATTTTTTTTTATTTTCTATAACATCGCCTGTTTAACACCTTCTCCTTTTTTCCTTTAAACCTAAGGTTTTGCTGTAAGAAAACTCTTTGTTAGGGTTAAGCTCGCCTATGTACATATCTTTTTTTAGTTAAGTTATTTTTAAGTGTTTTGTGTACAATAAAGAATTACAAGAATTACAAGAACAGCACAAACAGTCAAAAAACAATATTTACAATAGGAAGCGAGCGCGATCGCATCAGCCATAATCTAAAATTTATATTACAAAAACTGTTTAAGTAGTCTACCCTTCCACTGTCGTGACAGTATTGCCGTGCGACCTCCTGTGTAGCTATTATTTACAGTTTTCAAACTATCTATGAATTTGTGCTTTCGTAATAGACTGAAGGACAAGCTTTCGTAGGCTGGGGCCTATAGGGCCAGACTCCACCAAAGCTGAGATGAGCGGAGATAAAATGTTAAACAACAAATATAATTAATGAATGAACATATTGCACAGCTGAGCCCCGCGGCTTCGCCCGCATGGAAATCTGTGTCCATTGTCCAATGGTGAATAAACCTTCTTCTTGGATTGAAGTGATCCAAGAAGGAGGTTTTTTAACCATTAAAAAACCGCATTAAAGATCTAAGCATGACAGACAGACAGCGGGAAGCGACTTTGTTTTATACTATGTAGTGATATGAAAATCTTATATCTAATTAAAAACTATACAAAGTACAAAAGGCCTTATCGTCGAGGGCGTTGTTATTAACGTGCTCAGATTTAATGGAGACCACCGAGCGGAGGTGTAGCATAATTGTATGCGAATAATCAAAGAAGAATCAAAGAAGCGGGGATTTGACCTGTGCCTTGCAAACTGGCGACGTCACGCAGCGGATACGAGTGGAGATGACGTAAGCTGTGCCTCGCTAGTGCATTCATCTCAACAAACATCCGACGCTCGGCGCACGCAGCTCAGCTTCCTAACCAGCACACATCTCCGCTTTAGCCAGCACAGATCTCCGCACAGATTCGGTAGAGACATCCTAGTTGAAAAACGTGTTTTCTCATTTCCGCTATGAACAGTATATCACATAATATTTAATCTTATTATATATCTATCTTATAATATAAAAATGAATCGCAAAATGTGTTGGTAAGCGCATAACTCAACAACGCCTGGACCAATTTGGCCAAATCTTTTTTTAAAATGTTCGTTGAAGTTCAAGGATGGTTTTTACGGCGAGACATAGAATACTTTTTATCATTTAAACAATTTGACACATAGATTTCCACGGGGGCGAAGCCGCGGGGCGCAGCTAGTCTATATATATATATATTATCACATAATATAATATTTACTAAGGTTACAAATTTGTTACAGTTTACCCTTGATCGTCGTTGATCGTCTTAAATCCTAACATACATAGGTTTATCTAGACACTAGGGTTCTCTTAATACAACTTAAGCTAGCATAAGAAATTAGTGCGGTAGGCAGTCACGTACACAAGCGCAGTGACATTGCTGTCCACTGTTACATGTCCGCTTTGGTGGAGACTGGGCCTTATACCCCGTTTTGTATAATCTGAGTCACTTGAATACTTCGTTGTGATATACAGCCGGACGAATTGCCGTGTCAGAAAATCAAATCGTTGTGATTGTCAATTGTCTACTCTCCAAGGGCTTGGTTTGGTAAAATTCAAATCTCCTATTTCGATGTGCTATAAGCCATTTGTACTTCACTTACTTTCTACAGAGCATCATCTAGCTCCAAACTAAGCAGACCTTGCATTAGATAGATAGATATAAAACACTTTACACTACACAAAACAGAAAAACAATACAGGAATAAACAACAGAAAAAAAAGGAAGTTAAAGGGCGGCCTTATCGCTGAGAGAGATCTCTTTCAGGCAACCTTAGGATGGACGGCATTCATAGTAAAGGAAAACTTTACTGGCAGAGGTCATTACATTGACTTATCTGCTAAGCTTGGGGCTCTAGCCAGACGATATTGTCTGAATATCATCATCATCATCATCAGCCTATATCAGTCCACTGCTGGACATAGGCCTCCCCCAATGAGCGCCATAGCGCCCTGTCTTCAGCTTGCCGCATCCAGCATCTACCTGCAGTCTTTCGCAAGTCGTCATCCCACCTGGTCGGAGGGCGTCCTACACTACGTTTACCGAGTCGCGGTCTCCACTCAAGAACACGTTTGCCCCAGCGGCCGTCGGTTCTTCGCGAAATATGGCCGGCCCACTGCCACTTCAGCTTGCTAATTCTTTGAGCTATGTCGATAACCTTGGTTCTCTGTCGGATGTATTCGTTACGAATCCTATCCTTCAGAGAAACTCCGAGCATAGCTCTTTCCATAGCTGTGTGAATAGTCCAGTATCTTTATAAATTTATTTGTTTCTATTATATATTTTCATATTATATCAAGCAAATGTGTAAGTGCCTTTTTAAATTTCTCAAATGGATGATTATTTATATATTAACACCAGATTAGATAGGTACCTAGCGTTTATGCCTTTTTAATCTCATGTTTAGTTAGAAACTAGAAGTATATTTTCAAAAAAGCTTTCAAACATTATTCCTAACCATTGATAAACGTTTAAATTCCATGTCAGTTTCTATAAATGACTTGGCGCCTTTTCATAAGTCCCGGTTTCAGGGTAGCCGGTGCCGGGTACATCCGGCAAATTGTATCCAATACCCGGCACCGGCTATCCTAAAAACCGAGACGTATGAAAAGGCGCTTACTCATTAAGTGACAGTGTCTCTTCGGAACGTACATTATATCGATGGTCATGACCTAAGTTTAAAATCTTTATGAAACAAGAGCTAAGAGCATAGAAGCTAGGTAGCAGTAGCGTAGCTCACGTGCTTGACGCCGTCAGCTTTTTAGTTAATTTTTCATTCGCTCTTACTTTGCATCTATTCTAATGTATGATGTTCATTGCTACGTGGAAACTGTAAAGAGAGGCGGTGAGGGCCCGATTCCTTCTCTATGCACCGGGCCCTTGTCCACCTAGCTACGCCACTGCTAGGTGTACATATCTTGTGTTATTATTAAAAAGAATCATCCATTTGAAGCAATTTGAGACCGAAATTTCCCCGCCACCCCAAACTTGCAAGGAAAATTTCCATATCCAATCGATTAGTCCAATTCTCCTTCGATTTATTGCCCACTGACACCCGGAAGCATCGGAGGGAGCCATCATAGCAAACGCTTGTAAATTTCTATGCAAATGTCCCTAAGACAGTTCACAATTTTCAACCTTGGCGGGGTTAAAATAAGGTTGTGTACCCGCGGTGGGTATGATCAGAGGATGTCGTAAATATCGTTTACGATGCGACGATGTCGCCAGCAAGGGTTTGGTGGAATTAGCGCGATGCGGGAGGTGACTGTTGGAAGCAGGCTCGAGACAGGTGGCCTGCTTGAATAATCAATAAGGCTTTACGACAAATCGGATGGTGATGAGAGGAACTGAAGGAACATAGTTTTTTGGTTAGCTGACGGAAAAAGCAAATGTTCTTGGTATTAAGTGGCAATGTTCTCACAAGAAGCTGACGAAACAGTGACGTGATGCATGACTTGTGTCTGTCAAGTTGTGGCTTTTTTAAAGGCTCGGGTTGCAATGCTTTATGGTGACAGAATTAATAAGCAGTTTAGTCTAGTGTATAGGCTACAATCCATAAAGATATACGAGTATTGTATATTATCCTACTATTATCCTATTCGACGACTGATGTGGCGCGGTCGGCGAAGGTCCGCCTGCGACGCAGGAGGTTGCGGGTTCGATTCCCGCCTCGGAACAAATGTGTGTACGATCTGCAGATATTTGTTTCGGGTGTTCTGGTCGTTTTCTATGTATAATAAAAAATATCTATCTATGTAATGTATTGTATTATGTATATCAGTTATCTAGTACCCATAACACAAGCTCTACTTACCATGGGGCTAGATAATGCTGTGTGAATTGTCCAGCATTATTTATTTATTTATCCAAAATATCTATCACCACGCGGGTGAAACTGCGGGGCGCAGCTAGTTCATAATAATTAATATAGGTAATATAATAATAATTCATAATTGGAAAACTCCAATTAAAACGTTTTCATTCACTACAAAAATAGGTTCTTACTTAAGATAGTCCAAAGCCGGGTTGACCGGTATTCATCATCAACATATAATAGTCCACAGCTGGACATAGGCCTCCCCTTATCAGCGCCATAGCGCCCTGTCTTCAGCTTGCCGTATCCATCTGCCTGCATTCATCATCCCACCTGGACGGAGGACGTCTTACACTACGTTTGCCGAGTCGCGATCTCCACTCAAGAACACGTTCCCCAGCGGTTGTCGGTGACCGGTGTTACAGAGCGTCATGTAACGGGTTACACAGCGAATTCACCACACGGGGCGTAAAGTATCATATCACCCGACATCAAGTTCATAGTTCATGAAGTATTTATCAAGGAGTTTCAAAGTACTAGATATTTTACCAATAAGTATTTTATCTATCGGGCACTTCACTACATACCTACTATTCAGTCAAGTGCGATCCTTTTCAGAGTAGTGTAACCACGAGTAAAATAAATTACTCGTAGTCACACTGGTGGAGCAAAACGGTGTGACCACGAGTCTGTCATCGTATGTTCACAGAATGAACTTTAAAACCTACGAAGCCTTTCTGTGATGACATAGTTCATTGTCATCTATAATGGCGATTATAATGGCCAATAAATTCGTAGTAAACATTCCGACAAAAACTCACGACTGGTGTTAAATAATTATGGGCAATTACGTCCACTGGGCCGCAATAACATGGTACACTGGTGGTATAGGAATTAATTGTAGAAAGGGACATCTTTATAAACATTTCGATGAACCATTATAGGTAGTAGCGCTTCGTCATTTGAGTTTAAAAAAGGGAATAGTGTAGGAGTCGAGGGTTTGCTTACTCCATTATTGAATATCTGCGATCACAAATACTATTTAGATGTCGGGTGCAAAAACTCCGTCTCCGTAAATGAGCCGTATGAGAGCTGGTGGGACCACGAAAAAATTTTGTCCCATGAGTGGGACATCGCAGTGGGACCACGGTTCCGGAGTGATGAGAGCGCACTTGTAATATGAGCTCTTATTTTGTTTAGTTCGATTGAAACACAGTCAACGTAAACACGTGTTATAATGCCGCAATGTGTATTCAAAAGTTTTAAAAACAATAATTTAATATTATTTGTTAGTTTAAAGCTAAAAAAGTAACTTATATATATAATTCATTTATATTCTTATATATATAATTGATTTATAAGTTACGAATCCTATTCTTTAGTTAGAGAAACTCCGAGCTCGCGAAACGCAATTGATTTGATACCCCGGTATCGATTCCCTGCGTCTCGACTTCCCGCTGTTTCGAATTTAAAAAAATGGATAGCTCTCTACATAGCTCGCTGAGCTACTTTGAACTGGTGGACCAGCCCAACCGTGTCTTCGTCCACGATTCAGCTCCGTAGGTCGTAACCTACCTGTGATGACCTACGGAGCTGTCGTCATCCATACCGCAAAGCTTTTATACTAAATATTCAATCAGTAGTTTTCCAAACGCTGCCCAGCCTAGCTTGATCATCCTCTTCGCCAGCTTCTAAAAAAATCTGCCTTCCAGAAAAGTAAATCAAATCAATCAATTTATTTTTACAAAGCCTCAACTTACCTTAAAGCTCCTGCACTATAAAGTAAGAGTAAAAAAAACAACGTTTGGTGAATTCGTTTTAACCTGGACAAGAGTAGGTACCTGCTACCATTTCAGTTGAAGTAGTGACAAATTGTCGCCGGCAATTTTATCAAATGTATTGCAAGTGGATGACAACAATGTGGTCAGTAATGGATGATCTACTTAGTATTCAATATTCAGTATTTATTGGAGTCATACAACGTCAGAGCTTCATCATCATCATCATCAGCCTATATCAGTCCACTGCTGGACATAGGCCTCCCCCCATGAGCGCCATTGCGCCCTGTCTTCAGCTTGCCGCATCCAGCATCTACCTGCAGTCTTTAGCAGGTCGTCATCCCACCTGGTCGGAGGGCGTCCTACACTACGTTTACCGAGTCGTGGTCTCCACTCAAGAACACGTTTGCCCCAGCGGCCGTCGGTTCTTCGCGAAATATGGCCGGCCCACTGCCACTTCAGCTTGCTAATTCTTTGAGCTATGTCGATAACCTTGGTTCTCTGTCGGATGTATTCGTTGCGAATCCTATCCTTCAGAGAAACTCCGAGCATGGCTCTTTCCATAGCTCGCTGAGCGACTTTGAACTGGTGGACCAGCCCTATCGTGAGTGTCCACGTCTCAGCTCCGTAGGTCATAACGGGTAGGACGCACTGGTTGAAAACTTTCGTTTTCAAGCATTGCGGTATGGATGACGAGACGACGTCGAGTCTTCACGTCAGAGCTTAGTGACTAGAAATTGTTATTGTGGGTAATACCTAGATGGCAGAATCACCTTTAAAACTAAAGCTTTCCGTAAATAATCAAATGATCGAAATTTTTGTACTCTAATGATTTATTCGATATGGCTTAGGCTAGTGAAGAAATGAACAGACAAATAACAATACTAGGGAATAATTAGCTGTCTGCAAAGGATATACCTAATTAGTCGCTGCCCTTAATTTTTTGTGTGTAATTGTGAGGGTCACTATTTACAAACAAAAAATTAAGGGCAGCAAATAATTAGGTATATCCAATGAAACCTAGGTATGTGTAAAGCAAACAAATTTAGTTAAGAATGTGCATCTAATGTAATTACTTGTCTTTTGCTGCAATAAATAGTTTTCCTTTTTTTATATAATATAAATAAAAATTATAAGTAAAAATCCTGCAATTTACGACATAGCGCCCCGGCTCCTTTACTGCAACTTTGTTATTAACGTCTAGAGTTAATGAACTGTCGCCATAAAAATAGGTAGTTGATTCCCTAGAATGCACAGCTAACGCGACATCCGCTGAGAAATTCAAACCGCGAGTCACATGGTTTTGGCGGGTGCGGGTTGGCTACCGCAGCCATTTTGGTCACGACATTTCGCGCCCAATTTTCTTCTTGTCAGCCAGTTTGACATCTCAATCGTTAGGTTTTTTAAACTGGCAACACGGAAAGGCTTCGCTGAACTTCTGACGTATAATTGTGGCGTTTTAAAAGTTAAAATTGTGATTTGTCGTCGCAGTAACTTTTAATGGTATTTTTGATGTGGAAAATAAAAGTTAGGTGATGGGTTATGGTGGAATTGCTTCCGCCAATTTTAATGATAATGCCAGCGGGATGGCAAGCGACAAGCGAACAAACTCTGTTCAGCAAGTCTTATATTTCTCTTGGAATAAAATGAGCTGCACACGATTTTGAAATACTGACCTTGATATTTTTCAGTTATCTAAGCTTAGGATTCTCACTATGTAGGTACTAATTTTCGTTTTTCAGCTAAAAAAACAAAAGTGCAGTTTCCACTAAAAACAGTTTATAATTTATATATTAAGTTCTTCAACAACTTTAAAACAATGAATTGCAAATAAATTCCCCCATCTATTTTAAATCAAGAGCATGATTACAAACTGATGTCCCTTTCCCTTGATGTGAGGAAACCGTTTCTATCCGACACCAGAAAAGCTGTCTGAACCGTGGAACGGACTATTTCACTATTTTATTTAAGTTGTGATAAAATAAACTCTACCTGTTGATACATAAGGTTCAACGAGGAATGCAGATAAATGCAGATTTTTAGATTTATATTACACTTAGATGAATGTCATTCATTCGTTCGTTCTTAATGTAAATTTTAGGATTGCACCTACTTGCCTTATAATTTAGACTGAATTGATCTCCTTATATTATTTTGCTTTGATTTGATTCAGAGTCTGAAATATATGTTATATTTAATTAGAGTGTTTTCTCCAGAGTCTGAGTCGATGGAGTGAATGTTTTCAAAATAGAATACTGTCTTTATTCTGTTCCATGAACGCATCAATTATCCTAACCTCCCGAAAACCGCATCCGACGTGACGTGTCACCGCCCCTACACGTCTTTGAATTTAGAATCATTTCGAATTTCGTAGCTCCCTTTACTTTACTGTAGCTCTGTTCCCTTTTCTCTGCGTTTTTCGTTACGCA
Organism: Eupithecia abbreviata; assembly: GCA_943735965.1. Classification (NCBI taxonomy): domain Eukaryota; kingdom Metazoa; phylum Arthropoda; class Insecta; order Lepidoptera; family Geometridae; genus Eupithecia; species Eupithecia abbreviata. Next base: position 4,055,874 of record OX030995.1, read on the forward strand.
TAGCTGGCAACCCTTTTGTTAAATTGAATTTGGAATTCGTCGTTTGACGTCACCGACTCGTATCAGTGTGAATGCGCTTGAGCTGTGAATTTGTCTGTGATCTCAAATACATGAACCCTAAGAAAAAGTAAGTACTTACCGTGCACCGATAAACCTCATAAACTTACTTAGGAAGAAGCAACTTAAAGTAATATATAATATAGAGTATAATGTGAATATAATAATAAATATATATAGTCTGAAGGTAGAGTCTATCATGTTATCGGATATGCATAAAACGATAGAAATTCCTTATTATGTGATGAAAAGACTCGAAAAAACTTACAGTTAATCCCATAGTAGCAAATTATTTAAATATTGAAGTGATTTATACGACACTTATCCCCATATCTTTAGTTAGTCGTACCTCGACAACGATTCAACTTCTACTCAAACTCCAAACGCATTTCGGTATGCTTGATTGTAAAAAATCCTTTCACTCGAACTAAACTTCGAAAATTGTTACTACGACGTCATTTCAAAGTAACTCGCGACCTTCCTTGACCCTTCAGACGAGTTTGTGAAGGATTAGTTCAATAATTATCTAAAGACTTCGAAGAAGCGGGCCTTCCCGGCTTCGCACGGTTTTAGTATGTTCACCGGGGATAGTGTGGCTTCCCAACGGTGAAAGAATTTTTCAAATCGGTCCAGTAGTTTCGGAGCCTATTCATTACAAACGAACAAAAAATCAAACCGTTCCTCTTTATAATATTAGTATAGATATAAGGGTTAGTTTCTAGATACAACTTGCCTTACTTGGATAGGGACTTTCCCTATCCAAGTAATTCTTAGTTCCTAGTCGAGTCTACAAAGAAGGTTCGTGACAAAATATTTTATGCTGAACTGTTCAAGTGTCCAAGTTTCGGTGTAAAATCGGATTACTGTGACCGCTCCCGCATAAGGTTGTAGAGGGAAGGAAGTTTTCGGAAATACTTTGTAGAGGACTTTTAGTTCTGCTGAGATTTTTGCAGAGACAGATTTTTTCATTTATTTGTGTTCCTACATAAGTATATATTTTATCTAGAAGCTAACTTAAACGGTAATTCTGTTTGTTCGTAAGCTTCATTAGTATCTATAATCTCTAATAATTATTAAATTTGATACTTAAAAGAGGGTCACAAACCCACGCAATGTATATTATTTTAAGTTTACCTACTTGAATAAATATTTTGGATTATGTAATAAGCTTGTATAGTGAACCTCTGAAGCTACCTATACCTAAACAAAAAGAAACCCTAAACCACGTTTAGAACATAAAAGATGACCCTGAAAATCTACAAAATGTAGCTTACAACCTTCTTAGCACAACAGAAATCGCATGCGGCAAATGCATTCAGTATTGGTAAATCGCAATTTTCGTGTTAGCTATTGTTGGGTGACAGTGTTGCCTGATTTATGCAGGGGTTTATGCCTCAACTATCCGGAAGAAGAAATAGTGTGTTGCGTATACTTAGGTCTCCAGTTTTATGATCAATGTTGCCGGTTTGAACCAGTTTGCATAAATACTTTGAAGGGTTAAAAAGTGACTGAGGTTTAATAAATAAATAAAAAATAAAAAAATATTGCTGGACAATTCACACAGCATTATCTATCCCCATGGTAAGCAGAGCTTGTGTAATGGGTACTAGATAACTGATATTCATAATACAATACATTACATAGACAGATATTTTTTTATTATACATAGAAAACGACCAGAACACCAGGAACAAATATCTGCAGATCGTACACACAATTGTTCCGAGGGAATCGAACCCGCAACCTCCTGCGTCGCAGGCGGACCTTCGCCCACCGCGCCACGTCGGTCGTCAAAAATATTTTTTTTTAGAAATAACATCATTTTAATTCAGATTACTGTGATCAATATTTTGTTAGTAAAATCAAGTATATTAAGAACTTATTACTAGGGTTAGTTATAATACCTAATACTAGAAATTAAAACTAAATTAAATAATTAATTAAATTCAATAAGAATGAAACATTTCCACAGGGAAGAGGTGATTCTACCTGATATAGTTTTTAGGATGGTGTTGGGGCTGTCTGTTAACACTTTGACTGCCGCTTTTTTTCGACGACTGCGATCTTTTTTTTAACCTAAGAAATTCGTGCTGCCGTTCTACACAGCAGTTGTGTTGCGCCGCACATGCGTTTCGTTCGAAAAATATTACGGCTATGCTGAGTCACACAGATCTGTATTTTCTCAGCCGCTGCGCTAGTGTGGATTTACGCATATTAGTCATTTGTAGAAAACACATACCATGTGATTTCAGCAGTCAAAGTGTTAATGTGATGTTTGGTGTGTACGGGCAGTAACGCATACTAAGTTATTACTATAGTGTTTTTTCTTATTCGCGTAGTTTCTTAGGTTATTTCTATAAAGAGGTTTGATTTTTTAGAACAGTAATGTAACTCTAATATATCACGCAGTTGAGTGAATCTAAATATTCAGGTCTTATTCCGCCAAATATAAGGTCGTTTCAATTATTGTGTAGAAAATATGCATCATATAAAGCAGCAGAACGCACGTTTTTAGTCTGGACGAAATGAAAAAACGTTGGCAATAACCATAATTCAACCGAAACTCAGTGCAATAAGGACGACTCTTCAACGGCGAGTCTTTGCAGTAGCACAAGCCAAAGGCCTACTGGTAGAATCTGGTAGAATGCACGCGACACTTGTCGTCAATTGCCGCTTGCTAATGTCAAAACTTCTGTTTATAGACGAAGCCTTCCAAATTAAAATTTTACAGCATTCGCTTGCTTGTGTCAAATCAAAACTTCTATTTACAAACGAAGCTTTCTTCTATCCTCGACTTTTCAATTTTTACAACCCGATTCGGTTTGCTTTTGAACATTCATGCAATATTTTTTATGCAACGGGTTTTAAACTTTATGGGCTATGAAGCAGCAGTTTTTGTAAAGTAATTTCGGTGGTCGTCAACTTTATTAGGTATGTCAAATAATATTGTAATTTTGAACGAATTTCATATTCAAAAGTTTTTCGTAATTAGGCTGGCTATGCTAGCAAAATACGCATAAAGGACCAACTGGAGTGCAAATACGGAAAAAGGAGTACCCCACCTGAATCTGAATCTGAACCCACCTCGGGACAAATCTTTGTACGATCTGCAGTTATTTGTTCTGGAAATTTATTTATTTTTATTAGTATGTTCTTTATATGTATCTTTTTGACGGCTCCATGTTATCTTTACTTTATTGAATAGAGTGATGATTAAAAAAAAATATAATGGACTATGTTATTTTTGCTTACAGCATTTTGTATTACCTTACAGACATAGGCCTCTGAATGGCTCTATTTTTAGGATCCTATTATTAAACAATTAGGAAACTTCACAGGTGTGCGTGCAGTATCAAAAAGAAAATAAATGGGTGGATAGAGTATAGGAATAATGATGAGGAATTGATATTTCAAAAATGAAAACACAATAATAGTTTACTGCACAATTTATTACTTACTTTAGATTTTTACGTTGATATTTTTGTAAGTTGTGTTATCTGTTGACTAGATCTATAGGCTGGTTCACATTGGCCATCTGAGAACAAAAGTATTTATTATTATTTATATTACTATTCTTGAACAATATATTATGCATTATAAACTAGCTGCGCCCCGTGGTTTCGCCCGCTAGGAAATCTATGTGTCAAATGGTTTATAACCGTCCTCTTGAATCACTATATCTATTAAAAAAACCGCATCAAAATCTGATGCGTAGTTTTAAAGATCTAAGCATACATAGGGACAGATAGACAACGGGAAGCGAAGATATCTTTATAAAAAACATACACATTACATACAGCCGAACATTGGTCCTTCTTTTTTGTAAGTCGGTTAAAAATAGGGTAGAAAATATTCATAATTACATCACAGCACGCAAACCAGCGAATCTTTACACGGAAACGTTAAGTCACTGTGGTCGACAGTGGCCTGTGATCGGTTCTATCTATCTAATCAGTCGGTAACACCCACTGCTGAGAAAAGGCCTCTTCCTTATCTCGCCACCTCTGGCGGTCTTGTGCCAGTCGGATACACTGCTTCCCTACAGCCCCTACAATGTCGTCAGACCATCGAGCAGGTGGTCTGCCTCGACGCCGCCGTATGTGATCGGTTCACCTTCTATCTATTCACACATTGAACATGAGTTCAAAAACACTTTATTATCCTTCTAATATTATAAACTCGAAAGTCTGTAAGCATGGATGGATGGATGGATGTTTGTTACTCTTTCACGTCATAACTACTGAATGGATTTTATGAAACTTTACAATAATATAGCTGATACATCAGAATAACACATAAGCTACAATTTATAAAGATATATTGTATATTATCCAAAAATCTATCACCACGCGGGTGAAACCGCGGGCGCAGCTAGTACCACATAAAACAGAAATTAATACAACACACCACAGGACTTGCAGATGATCATAATACCTATCTATCTAATCAGCCGGTAACAACACCCCATAAAAAAACATATACATTAGATACATCCGAAAATAGAACCTTCTTTTTTGAAGTCGGTTAACAATAGGGTAGAAAATATTCATAATTAAATAACAGCACGCGAAGCAGCGAATCTTTACACGGAAACGTTAAGTCACTGTGGTCCACAGTAGCCTGTGATCGGTTCTATCCATCTAATCACCCGGTAACACCACACTGCTGAGTATAGACCTCTTCCTTATCTCGCCACCCCTGGCGGTCATAATACCTATCGATGATAATAAATGAGAATATATACCTTACGTTCATTTTAGTACTCTCCGTACTCCCACAAGGGTCATGCGGGCTTCATAACGTACGAAAATATGGCATGAACTATTATCCACCCTATCATCTTGCACTTTTTTGTAATCAATTTATATAAAAAAAATCATAAAATTTTCAACCAAAATGTTTAGATTTTTGCGGTAAAACAATTGAAATTCCAACTTTGATTTTGACATTTATGCTGTTGTAATTTGATAGATGTTCAAAAAGTTTACATGATTATGTCAAAGTATGAATTATGGTACCTACCTACCCTTTGGTATCATCTTATTCTAGAGTTATCCATCAGATATTAATTAACGTTGTAATCATCATCAGCCTATGTTAGTCCACTGCTGGACGGACATCCGTTGTAATACCTACCCTTATATTATATATTAGCCAATTAACAATTCGTTTAAGGCCAGGATATTTGAGCGCAGTAGGCATTTAACGATACTTCCCTCCCCGCGTGGCAAGTCGCGCGAATACAAACTTCAAATGAACTCGCTGACCTCGCGCCGCGCCGCTCGCGCCACGCTGTCGTGCACAGTATAATTTGTAACAGTAGTTTAACTCCAATGTAGCAGTCCCTAAATGCGAATTTATTAATTATAAATTATGAAAATAAGTTTAAGTAAGATTACATAGTTTTTTCAAATGACCAATTTTGTTTTAAGGTTTGCAGTCTTTAGATAAATAGTAAATAAATAAAAGTAATAGTAATAAAAATAAAAATTCATTGATTAAATAACACAAATTGCTTTGTTTAAAATGTAGAAGACAGTTAGAGGCGGGCGATGTCACAGGTAGTGTTTGCACTATTCGTTTAATTTTACTATTCGATAAAATTAATATTTTTAGCGCTAAATATTCGAATATTTTTTTAACATTGATTGAAAATAATACAATATCAATTCAACACACACAAGAGCAGCTAGACTGGGGTTTGGTCTGATTGCAGCATAATTTTATTCAAATAAAATCAAGAATTTAATTAGTTTTATAGTTTCTTAATAAAATAACACATTTATCGTTTTACAGAGTACACTTCGGTTTACCCTGTAAGCCGTGTCCACTTAGACATGGCAAAGCCCGACACTGACAAAAAATAAAATCGACTTTATCATGGCAGATAGCAAGCACATATTCAGAGATGTCTCAGTGATCAACAGGTTCAATGCCGGATCTGATCCTGTTAATATCTGCAGCGTTCCCGCACAGCAGTATGCCATAAGACATAACACTATGGAAGTAGCTGAAATAGACTAGTCTAGAAGTATCAGCGTCTGTAAGGTGACGGATTTTTTTGACGGTATACGCCGCAGAACTAAGTCTCTTCGATAGCTTATCTATGTGCGGGTCCCATTGATGTTTATTATCTAACCAAGGTGATTCTTACGTTTCTCTTTTTACGTTTACATCAGCCTTAACTTGTTTAACATTAGGTAAAATAAATGTAATATATTTCGTTTTTGTTTCGTTATGTATATCAGTGGGTGTGTGTGCTGTCACATAGCATAGCGAGCGGTGTCGAATTGCGGTTCGCTTCGCTCAACGTAATTCGACACCGCCGACGTTACATTCGAAATCCACGTCCTCAAATTAGTCGAAAAAAATTAGTCTGTTCTCCATAGTCGTATTGCGGCTCGCCTCCACCCGAAAAAAGTTCAAAAATAGGCCAAATTTTTTATTTTTTTTTTAAAAGGAGAGTCTAAACGTGCGAGGGAGGTAAATTTCTTTTTGAATTCTTAATTACTCGACTTTCTCTATATGATTGTGAAGAAAATTGTCTTCTAAGTTGCTTCGTTTGGAAGATATCAAAAGGGGGGGTGAAAATAGGGGCGAGAGGGGGATGTTTTTTGTTCTCCAATACAAAAGAAGCCCTTTATATTATACCGCAATAAACACCCTATCACGACGGCATCTGGTAGCAACCTCAAAAGGGGGTTCTGGGGGGCCAAGGGGGGCAATAACTTTTTTTGCAATCAATATCACTAGTACCCCTCTATACAACCCCTTGGAAAATAGTAGTTTTTTGGGACCCCCTCTACGGGGTTCTGGGGGGCGAATCTCAAAAAGTCGGAATTTTTCTAGGTCACTCCGACACCCCCTACACGATTCCGAAAAAAAATATACCTCCCCCTTTACCATCAAGGAGAACAATTATGTCAAACAGGATGTGACGTCACAGGCAATCCAGCTAATGAAGAAAAAACGACACTATATATTTTTTTTAAATCCTAGAAAAAACGTTGACCCCCTCGATGTCCAGAATCACCCCTTTTCGGCTTAGTAGACCCTGTCCGTGGCACCCTGTATAGTAAAGCCCTAGAACCTTTTTATTTAATCGAGTACCTAGTAGGTAGTTAATTACTGTTCACTTGCTGTTTTTTTTAAAACGTGCCCTTGTATCTTGGCATCGATGAGCTGCAAAGTTTAAAATGTACTGAACAAAAATGATCATACAGTTGCGCTACTGTTATGTCTGTACGCTACCCTCCTTTTGTTGACTGTTTTAGGTAGTTGATAGTAAATAAGTATATGTAATAGATATAACCTTATTTCTATTTTAAGATTCCGTAGTTTTCGTCTGGATGCTTTTCTATTTATTTGCCGTTTTTAAATTCTTTCTTAAACGGTAAATCGATCGATTCACGGGGGGTACTGGGAGCCGGCAAGAGCGACACAGGTCCTACCTCAACAAGGCCCGGCGGGCTACTGAAGCAGGCCGCTTGAGCGCGGAGTACTTATATTCTATAATTATTCGTTTTAAAAAAATACAAAATTGTTTTGAGAAAAACTAACCAGAGAATGCCCTTCTAAACTTCGTTGCCTATTTTCTGGTAGATTTTTTGATAGTACAACGGTTATACACTTGAAGTACAACAAGAAACCAAATAAAAACTAACCTTTTTTCGAGATTTTTTATCATCAGGTGAATATATATTAATAAATATCGTGTTTTGAACCGTAGAATGCTCTATAGTATATATCCAACTACAACATATATTTTTTTCTGATCAAAACAAAGGATATTTGATGGTTTAAAACTGAATCTAAGATGCATGATTTCGAATATCGTGGCCTTAATTTATATTTAAAAATAATGACATTTTGGATCTCGTAAATCGATCTTGTTTGATATCGTTGGTACTGGAGGTGACCGCGCCACGCCCCGTGCTGCTTCGATCCCATAAAAACGGATCAATCTTTACATAAGAAATTATATTATACTAAAAAAAATCGATTTCGCTGGGACTTGACAAAAACTTCAGTCTTTACTTGTCGGATCGATATTTTTTACTGGATCCGAAATACTGTCAAGGTTGAAAGGTTGTCTGGAACAGATCGCTCTCAGTGATAAGGCCGCCCTTTATACTACCTTTGTTTGAATATTTTTAATAAAATCATTTTATTTCTGATTACTGTGATCCATATTTTATTAGTAAAATCGAGTATATTAAGAACTTATTACTAGGGTTAGTTATACCTAATACTAGAAATTAAAACGAAATTAAATTCAATAACTCTCCCCATGAAACATTTCCATAGGGGAGAGGTGATTCTACCTGATATAGTTTTTAGGATGGTGTTGGGGCTCTCTGTTAATGTGATGTTTGGTGTGTACGTACAGTAACGCATACTAAGTTATTACCTATTGTTTTTTCTTACTCGCGTAGTTTCTTAGGTTATTTCTATAAAGAGGTTTCATTTTTTAGAACAGTAATGTAACTCTAAAATCTCACGCAGTTGAGTGAATCTAAATATTCAGGTCTTATTCCGCCAAATATAAGGTCGTTTCAATTATTGTGTAGAAAATATGCATCATATAAAGCAGCAGAACGCACGTTTTTAGTCTGGACGAAATGAAAAAACGTTGGCAATAACCATAATTCAACCGAAACTCAGTGCAATAAGGACGATTCTCCAACGGCGAGTCTTTGCAGTAGCACAAGCCTAAGGCCTTCTGGTAGAATGCACGCGACACTTGTCGTCAATTGTCGCTTGCTAATGTCAAAACTTCTGTTTATGGACGAAGCCTTCCAAATTCAAATTTTACAGCATTCGCTTGCTTGTGTCAAATCAAAACTTCTATTTACGAACGAAGCTTTCTTCTATCCTCGAGTTTTCAATATTTACAACCTGATTCGGTTTGCTTTTGAACATTCATGCAATATTTTTTATGCAACGGGTTTTAAACTTTATGGGCTATGAAGCAGCAGTTTTTGTAAAGTAATTTCGGTGGTCGTCGACTTTATTAGGTATGTCAAATAATATTGTAATTTTGAACGAATTTCATATTCAAAAGTTTTTCGTCGGCTAAACCAACACTATAAACAATCACAATAACTCTGAGCGGGCGAAGGTCCGCCTGCGACGCGGAAGCTTGCGGGTTCAATTCCCACCTCGGGACGAATTGGAAGGAAACAGCTGTTTACGAATGTCACTCTGCTCTGGAAAGGATATCCACTGAGAACCGGATCATCTTACAATGAATCAAAGGACATAGTGGATCGCTAGGAAATGATGCTGCAGATGAACTGGCACGGAGAGGATCGGCGACAACCAAAATCCACCACCGTTCCTACCCCTGCCATTCTCTTTACTCCTGAAATGGACCAAGCTCAGAACTAGAGATACACATAGCGAAAGATGGACTAGCCAAATAAATTGCAGACAAGCAAGGGCGGCACTCCCATCAACATCACCAAAACTAACAAAACGCTCATTAAACCTGAACAGATTGGACCTACGTGTCCTTGTGGGAACACTAACAGGACACTGTCCACTGAACAAACACTTATTCACCATCGGAGCGACGGACAGCCCTCTGCAGAGGATGCCTCGGCAACGACGAATCAGCTACCCACGTAATCCTGGATTGCGAGGGAGTATTAGCACAACGCATAGAAATCCTCAACTTGCCGAGGTCGCTCCGCGAAGCCTGTGAAGACCCCAGGAAGATTCTGCGTATCTGGACGGTGCTAGGCTGGCTATGCTAGCAAAATACGCATAAAGGACCAACTGGAGTCCAAATGCGGATAAAGGAGTACCCCCACCCCCACCTCGGGACAAATCTTTGTACGATCTGCAGTTATTTGTTCTGGAGGTTTATTTATTTTTATTAGTATGTTCTTTATATGTATCTTTTTGACGGCTCCATGTTATATTTATTTTTGTGAATAGAGTTTGATTAAAAAAGACTATAATGGACTATGTTATTTTTGCTTACAGCATTTTGTATTACCTTACAGACATAGGTCTCTGAATGGCTCTATTTTTAAGATCCTATTGTTAAACAATTAGGAAACTTCACAGGTGTGAGTGCAGTATCAAAAAGAAAATAAATGGGTGGATAGAGTATAGGAATAATGATGAGGAATTGATCTTCCAAAAATGAAAACACAATAATAGTTTGCTACACAATTTATTACTTACTTTCGATTTTTACGTTGATATTTTTGTAAGTTGTGTTATCTGTTGACTAGATCTATAGGCTGGTTCACATTGGCCATCTGAGAACAAAAGTATTTATTATTATTTATATTACTATTCATCAATCAATCCCAAAGGTTCTAGAGACAGAGGATGAGAAAATACAATTTGTAAAAAGCCTAGAAGAAAAGAAAGAAGAAATACTCAATCAAAATGGTGAAAATGTACAAGCATATTCTACGACAAACTAGAAAAGGCAATCGTAGACAGCATCCCTAGAAAAGAAAATCGAACATAAGTAAACAATACCATCTGAAAAATCTAAAATATTACTTCAAAAAAGACACGATCTACAGAACAAAAATCCACTGACCAGAGATGACAAAATAGAGCTCAGCGCACTATACAAGGCAACTAACAAACAAATAAAACTAGATACAAAATATACAGGACAGGTATAATAGAAAAACACCTAACTTGTACTGGAAGCCTAAAAAGAGCACAAACCGAACTAAACCAAAAAAAACACTGGATACCAAAACTAAAAAAAGGACATACATGTAAAGACACTAGAAACAAAATTCTTGCAACTGCTACTGACTTCTATGAAAATGCATACAAGACAAGATATCTAAAAACGATTCCACAAGAAATCTCTATCTGCATGACTACTAAGAAAAACGACATCCTAAATTTTGAAGACAGAGAGATAGACCTACTTATCAAGAAACTAAAAACACGAAAGAGTCCAGGCGCCGACGGAATATCCAACGATATGCTTAATACATCAAGCAAAGCACTATTAACGCCTTTGACTGTCCTATTCAACCAAATCTTAAAAGAAAAAAATATTCCAAGACAATGGGCAGAGTCGGACATCGTAATACTATACAAGAAAGGAGACCCTACAGACATAGCTAATTACCGCCCAATAAGCCTTATGTCAAGCCTGTATAAAATATTTTCACAAGGCCTACAAGAGAGACAGAGACTTACTCCAAAAGTGGAAAAATTTATTTACGTAGAACAAGCCGGTTTTCGTAGAAGTTTCAGTACAATCGACCACATCCATACGCTAGAACAAGTAATCGAAAAATACCAAGAGTTCCGGAAACCTCTATATCTGGCTTTCATCGACTACCAGAAAGCATTTGACTCAATAGAACATGAGTATATCTGGAAAGCTATGAGACAAGCTAAGGTAGAAGAAACCTACATAGAAATTATAAGAAAAATATATGAAAACTGTAGAAGTAGAGTAAAACTAGAAACGACGGGAAAATTTATTAAAATTGGAAGAGGGGTAAGGCAAGGGGACCTCCTTTCGACGACACTATTTATTACCAATCTACAATCAATAATAAATGAGCTCCCCTGGAAAAATTAAGGTATAAAAATTAACGAACAGAACCTAACATACCTAGCCTTTGCAGACGATATAGTACTTCTCGCAGAAGACGCGTTTAAACTCCAACATATGTTGACTACCCTACATAACGCTAGCAAAACAAGAGGACTAGAGATGAACCTACAAAAAACACAAGCTATGACAAACAACGAAAAGAAAGACTTACTGATTGAAGATACGACACTAGAATACGTAGATGAATATATTTACCTAGGGATACTCTTCGATGTTATTTGATGGCTTAAATGAGACCTTCATTTAAGCCATCAAATAACATCGAAGAAATAGACAGAAGAATAACAAAAACCTGGAATAAATTCTGGAGCATGAAGGAAATTTTAAAAGGTTCACTACCCGCTCTACAACACGCTCTTAAAATGAAGTGGGGATGGGCCGGACACGTAGCTAGAATACCAAAAGAAAGGTGGGCCACTTTAGTCACCTCATGGAAAGGTCCTAAAGGCAAAAGAAGAATTGGTAGACCCCTAGCAAGATGGTCAGAAGAAATAAAAAAATATGTAAAAACACAAAATTGGACAAGCGTCGCAGAAGACCGCAAACACTGGACAGAACTGGAGGAGGCCTTTACCCGAGAGGGGTCCTAACTACTTATTAAATTATATGCATTAAATTCAATCGAAATAAACAACTTTTCAAATACATTGTTAAATATTATTAAATCTACATACTGACATTTTTTATAATATTTGACATACTAACATTAGATTTAACAAATTTTTCATAAGCATGATTGATCAATGTTATTTAAGATTAAGGAATAAAAGGCTTTTTTATTTTTTATTTTATTTTATTTATATTACTATTCTTAAACATTATATTATGCATTATAAACTAGCTGCGCCCCGCGGTTTCCCGCTAGGAAATCTATGTGTCAAACGGTTTATAACCGTCCTCTTGAATCACTATATCTATTAAAAAAACCGCATCAAAATCGGATGCGTAGCTTTAAAGATCTAAGCATACATAGGGACAGATAGACAGCGGGAAGCGACGAAATCTTTATAAAAAACATACACATTACATACAGCCGAACATTGGTCCTTCTTTTTTGAAGTCGGTTAAAAATAGGGTAGATAATATTCATAATTAAATCACAGCACGCAAACCAGCGAATCTTTACACGGAAACGTTAAGTCACTGTGGTCCACAGTGGCCTGTGATCGGTTCTATCCATCTAATCAGCCGGTAACACCACACTGCTGAGTATAGACCTCTTGTGCCAGTCGGATCCACTGCTTCCCTACAGCCCCTACAATGTCGTCAGACCATCGAGCAGGTGGTCTGCCTCGACGCCGCCGCATGTGATCGTTTCACCTTCTATCTATTCACACATGAACATGAGTTCAAAAACACTTTATTATCCTTCTAATATTATAAACTCGAAAGTCTGTAAGCATGGATGGATGGATGGATGTTTGTTACTCTTTCACGTAATAACTACTGAATGGATTTTATGAAACTTTACTATAATATAGCTGATACATCAGAATAACACATAAGCTACAATATATAAAGATATATTTTATATTATCCAAAAATCTATCACCACGCGGGTGAAACCGCGGGCGCAGCTAGTACCACATAAAACAGAAAACAAAACAGAAATTTATACTAAGAACACACCACAGGACTTGCAGATGATCATAATACCTATCTATCTATATAATCAGCCGGTAACAACACCCCATAAAAAACATACACATTAGATACACCCGAAAATAGAACCTTCTTTTTTGAAGTCAGTTAACAATAGGGTAGAAATTATTCATAATTAAATCACAGCACAGCACGCTAGTTATTAGTACCAAATAAACGTTTTATCTATCTATCTATCTATCTATCTATCTAGCACGCGAAGCAGCGAATCTTTACACGGAAACGTTAAGTCACTGTGGTCCACAGTGGCCTGTGATCGGTTCTATGCATCTAATCACCCGGTAACACCACACTGCTGAGTATAGACCTCTTCCTTTCTCGCCACCCCTGGCGGTCATAATACCTATCGATGATAATAAATGAGAATATATAGGTACCTTACGTTCATTTTAGTACTCTCCGTACAAGGGTCATGCGGGCTTCATAGCGTACGATAATATGGCAACAAATAATATCCACCCTAGCCAACACATCTCGCACTTTTTTGTAATCAATTTATATAAAAAAAATCAAAATGTTTAGATTTTTGCGGTAAAAATTTACAAAAATCTAAACATTGAAAAACGTTGAAATTCCTACTTTGATTTTGACATTTATGCTGTTGTAATTTGATAGATGTTCAAGAAGTTTACATGATTATGTCAAAGTATGAATGATGGACTCTACTCAGTCGTAGCATAGATGATCGTTAGGTACCTACCCTTTGGTATCATCTTATTCTAGAGTTATCCATCAGATATTAATTAACGTTGTATGATTAAAAGGTTAATTAATATTAGTACCAGCAGTGGACTAACATAGGCTGATGATGATTCATCAGCCTATGTTAGTCCACTGCTGGACGGACATCCGTTGTAATATCTAGGCCTTATATTATATATTAGCCAAATCGTTTAATTTATGTTTAAAAATAATTACATTTTGGATCTCGTAAATCGATTTTGTTTGATATCGTTGGTACTGGAGGTGACCGAGCCACGACCCGTGCTGCTTCGATCCCATAAAAACGGATCAATCTTTACTTAAGAAATTAAATAATATTAAAAAAAATCGATTTCGCTGGGACTTGACAAAAACCTCAGTCTTTACTTATCGGATCGATATTTTTTACTGGATCCGAAATACTGTCAAGGTTGAAAGGTTGCCTGGAAGAGATCGCTCTCAGTGATAAGGCCGCCCTTTATACTTCCTTTGTTCTTCTGTTTATTCCTGTATTGTTTTCTGTTTCTTATCTATCTATCTACTGTCATGTTTGTGGTGTTCATACAACAACATCCGTCATCGCCGAATATAAATGTATACAATAAAACGGGCCTGTAAAACGGACTGCTGTGTGAACTTACCCTAAGTTGTTCTAAGCTCAGCTTGATGCTCTTCCTCACGTGGGCTTCGTATCAGGGGTCATCATAATGTACGAGAGTAGAGACATTGCCATCGCCCACGCCAGCCAACACATATTGACTTGTTTTTGACAATAGCACCCCCGCTATTGATTATTTTCCCCAAATTTTCGTCTTGTTAAATTGTTTTGCCGTAAAACATATTGACATCTGTAATTTTTTGATAACTAACAATAGAGAAAAATACTGGCAGAAAAGTGGCAAACCAGACACATGTTGTCAATATCAAAGAAGTCAAGTAAAGTTAATTCAATTACCTACATAGAGCTTAGATTTGAAAAAGTTTACATGATTTTGTCAAAGAAATGTTTCAGAACCCCACTGCTTATAGTACCAAAGAAAATGGATATTCTGAAAAATACTTAAAAAAAAATCTTCTTAGGTTTTTTTCCCACAAAATCGCGCGCCTAGAGATGATAGCAGAGTCAAACTTCCCATGTTTATTACAATAAAATTACACTTTATCCAATCTCAAGCTGTCACAAAGTAATAAAATTACTTAGGCGCCGAAAATGCATAACCATATTTTATCGTTCACCCACCATTAACGCTTTTGCATTACTCAAATCGCTAGTGTTGCCGAGCTATCTTGCCTCGGTGGTTCGCGCCAAATTCTCCCGCTAAAATGTGACATTGACATTTCACGAGTGAGTTGTCAGTGCGTTATGGCGCGCATGATTTAGTTTATAACCCCAACACTATGCTTTCAGCTTATGCAATCGGGTTAGATTAGATTTACTGCCTTATATTTTAACCCAGACAAGCCTACCGTCTACCGCTGGAGACACACATGCCTGTAGAGGACACGCTTGCATGACAGCACGTGCCACCTATTATAATTGCCATGTGTATATACTAACTGGCATGCAGGCATGCCAGTTAGTATATACACATGAAGGTGGTGCTTCCCGTCTGGTCCTATTTAAATTCGCTGCAGTTCTGACAAGGTAGGTATGTAGGTAGGAGGATGAAACTACTCTTTTTTATATGAAGATTTTTTCCTAAAAACCATCTAACTGGTTCCAATTTATTATTTAGAACGGGTAATTTTTCCAAAGATATTACAAGTGTCTACCAAAACAAAAATATGGTGTTTATTCGAGGATGTCACCCCATTTTTCGGGCCATTCACCAGTTTATGTCCGCCTTTTAATACGACTCGCACAAATTGGTGTTCCCCATAAATTACAGTGCAAGGCGGCTGTCCCCTAGCCCCTGCCTTTATTGTGTCTGTTCGGAGCAATCCTACTTTTGATGTTGCTTGATGCCTAAACGTTGTGAAATGTTCTTGGTTCCTACCAAGAGCATTTCGCAGCACAGGATGATTAGATAAAAAAAATAACCGGCCAAGTGCGAGTCAAACTCACACGCACACGAAGGTTTCTATACCATTATCTATAAAAACGAGCAAACGTTTGTTGTATAGGAGCCCTTAGTAATATGGTCCCGTTTTATCCTTTGGGTACGGAACCCTAAAAAAACATCGAACAATTTGGTAATATGCACTGACATCTAACGCCTATCTTACCTACCTAAATAGGAAAGAACCTTTAATAATAGTTTTAACCTACTTCAGAGAAGAATTAAAATGAGTTTGATTTTACAAGATTAAAGAAACTAAATGAGTCGAAATATTTCCTCAAAATAAGGGTCAGGGATCAAAAAATAAATTGGATTTTATTTAATTTCTTAAGAATCGGAGAGACTAAGTGAAGTACCACGACAACAGTCTTACCCCATCAGCCCTCACGATTATTGGAATGCTTTATTACCACTATCGCAGATTCTCCTATCAACCATGCCCTCTACCCTGGCTTTACCCTACACTGCCAACTAGTGATTGGTCAAAGAACTATTCCAACTTGAACTTTGCGCTACTGACATAAGAGTGTAGATTATTAGTGGGGTGTAAAATCTTCCACCTAATTTGATGACAAAACTTTTCGTATCCAACTCATTTATACCCATATCTATATCGTGTTTATCTTTTCCAAGATTGATGTGTATATCGTAGTAGTTTTATTAGTAAATCCCTTGAGAATCTGTTAACTTGCTAATTAATCTTTGCGAAGTGGCGAGCTGATAAGGGAAATTAAAAGTTTGGCGAAGTGTGAACGGTGGCGCTACCGATTACTGGCCTTTGTCATTATTATGCAATATATACGAGTACTTTACTTGATAAAATTGTTTGTTTGCATTTAAAAAAAAAAATATTCTGAAACATATGAGACGTCACGACAAATTGCAGCTGGTAAAGGCAGATGACCTTTTCAAGGTACCGTAGGTTTTTGGCCATAATATATTTTAGTTTTACTAGACGTAATATAATATCAGTCTGAACCTGGTACTCATAACAAAAGCTCTGCTTACTTGGGGCCAGAAAGAAGAAAGAAGCTGTTTGACAATTTCTAGTACCTAAGTACTTAAATGATTTAAAAAAAAAATATCGATTCTTTCTGATGATCTTTATGACGACCGATGTGGCGCGGTGGGCGAAGGTCCGCTTGCGACGCAGGAGGTTGCGGGTTCGATTCCCGCCTCGGAACAATTGTGTGTACGATCTGCAGATATATGTTCCGGGTGTTCTGGTCGTTTTCTATATATAATAAAAAATATCTATCTACGTAATGTATTGTATTATGTATATCAGTTATCTAGTACCCATAACACAAGCTCTGCTTACCATGGGGCTAGATAATGCTGTGTGAATTATCCAGCAATATTTATTTATTTATTTTTCTTGAATGTATCTAGCCTTAAATGATTTTCCTGCTAACTCTTTTAAATAAAATAATTAATAATGCTGGACAATTCACACAGCATTATCTAGCCCCATGGTAAGCAGAGCTTGTGTTATGGGTACTAGATAACTGATATACATAATACAACAATACATTACATAGATAGAAATTTTTCATTATACACCCAGAACAACCAGAACACCCACAACAAATATCTGGCGGGTTCGATTCCCGCCTCGGAACAATTGTGTGTACGATCGCCGCAACCTCCTGCGTCGCAGGCGGACATTCGCCCACAGCGCCACATCGGTCGTCCTATATAAATAGTAGAAGACATTTTTTTCTGATAGAAACTTTATTTAAAGTATATGGGTAGGTGCTAAAAATAAATTCTAATCACATCAATCCCCAAAAAAAAAATCTAGCCACCACAATCCAGACAGGGGTGTATCCGACGAGCGCTTCAGTTTGTGCACTCGTGCGTCCTAACTCCGGCCCCTGATTGGACACGTCCAGCTGTTTCTGTTGGCTTTGACATTGTTATTGATACGTTTGTTTGTTTCATCAATTTGGTCAACTTAAGGTTGAACTGACGCTCTTTTGCTACAAAAATAAATTAATATTGCTGGTATATATAATCCAGACAGCATTATCTATAATATTATACAGTACCTATGTAATATAATTATATTTATTTTTTATTTTTTTCACTGATTGTACAAAACAGCTTCAATATGTTGATGTTGTCCGAAACGTCGGTAAGCCACACTTTGTTCATCATCATCATCAGCCTATAGCAGTCATGAGCGCCATACTCTAAGCACTGCTCTGTTGTATTTTCCCTTATTTGCTCGTACATTCTACTAATTAATAGATACTTACAATACCTATAGGAAATACAAAGGGCGGCCTTATAGCTGAGAGCGATCTCTTCCAGGCAACCTGCTAATGTTTTTTTTGAGTCAGAATGATTCACCCAGTCAAAGCAAGACATTCATATTCATACAGCGTTACCTAGTTCAATTTGGCTCAAGGTAGCTGAGCTTTTGAGTTACACAACCTCTATGAACGACTTTTGACTATTTTTTTGTATAATTAGTGTGATTTATTTAAAGCAAGACAACAGCATTGCAAATTATCTGTTAAATAGAGTAAAAGATTGGTCTCCCCTTCTAGACTGTTGCTATGTCTGTGGGCGACATATTATTTCCCCAGCACTTATTCTCTGGACTCGAATGGTAAACGTAATTCGTCTATATCTATCGAATGCGCCATTTTTTTCAATCATTGCTGCATTGATGTAAATAACGTACATTATAAATTTTTGGGTAAAAAAACTATTTTTGACAAAATTAAATAGCTTTGGTTTAGGTAAAGTAAAAAAATAAGGTAATTATCCAATTTGTACCTCCGACCAGGTGGGGTGGCGACCTGCGAAAGACTGCAGGTAGATGCTGGATGCGTCAAGCTGACGACAGGGCGCTATGGCGCTCATTGGGGAAGGTTTATGTCCAGCAGTGGACTATCATAGGCTGATGATGATATTGATGTACATTTGTTTGTATATCATAGGTTAGGTACCTATGATGCCTCCTCGTACCTCGTTCGTACCTATTATAATATAAATAATATATAAATTATTTACAATTACATTTAATCATAATTATTCATTTATAACTACTTTCTCTGAGGCTTGAACATCATCTAGCGCAGTTGGAAGTGGCGTTAGAGACCATCAAATGGCATGTTCTGGGGTTATGTGAAGTCCGTAGAGAGGGGGAGGACACCGTAACCCTAGACTCGGGCCATCTTCTCTACTTTCGCGAGGGTGATAAAACATCCCAGGGTGGCGTAGGCTTCCTCGTCAATAAGGCCCTCTCTAGCAACGTCCAAGAAATCTTCAGTGTGTCGACCAGGGTAGCGTACCTGATCCTTCGGCTGTCCAAGCGGTACAGCAGTGGACTGCTATAGGCTGATGATGATGATGATGATGATGAACTACTTTCATGTTACGATTAGCTGTTTAGTTGAGTTGCCTTGTTTTTTTACGCAAGCTGTGGGACTGAGGATACCTTTAATATAGACTGCACTACTTTTAAAGTTTATGACCCCTTGTGTTAACTCTTGTTGTTTGTCCTTAATAAATAAATAAAAAAACAATGAGTCGTTCCTGTATTAAAGCGTTCCCTCCACTAGTTGGTAAACGATTGCATACCACTGTTTTATGAACAGCTAACACTCTTGCAACAATTTTTATCGCCACCAAAGAATGGCAGTTACACATTAAAATCAACGCGACAAACGCCATGAGAAAATATCAAGCGATAAAAAAATTGCAAAAAAGTTAAATGTGGCCACGACATTCGTTTGTCGACACCAAGAAGCGCGCGTCATAACGTGAAATGACAGCGCGACGTAAAGTTTAAAAGGTGTTTTTTTTCTCTTTTTTTTTTACGAGGAAAGTTACGAATGAATGAATGAATGAATGTACACTTTATTGCACTAAAAAAAAAAAAAATGAAAAACCTTATATCTAAATATTACCAAATAGTACAATAGGCGGCCTTACGATAGAAGGGCAAATTGGAGGTACCTATAACTTAAAGAACTTCCTATTCTACCCGACTGCACAAGAAGGAGATGTTTTTCTTCTTAATTTCTTTTTTATTTTTGCAAAAACTACGTCGAATGAGGTGCTGACTTTACCAATTACAGATTTTTTTAATAATCTACAAAAAAACGTTTAAAAGGGACTCTGGTCTTATCGTTAACGAAACTAGTCGACCAAACCTTTACGTCGTCCAAAAATATATCTCTGTGATCTAAAAAAATCACTTATACCCATTTTGTGAGAGATTTGTTCAAATCGCTCATTTAATGGCCATATAATTAAAAACTTGTGTGACTGTTGTATGCTCGTTTAGTATGTGCCAAGGATAGTTCCTAGTATTGCTGCAATGTGTGGCGGTATGCTCGAAATGTACACTAAGTTATGACAAGGTTTAGCACACCTGCCTCACCTAGGTTGGTGAAGAAGGGTATGTAACCTAGTCACTGGCCTTTAGACTTATTTTATGATGATCTAGATAGACTAATTTTATAAGTAATTAAATTATATCCCAAATATTTTTTAGAGAATACCCCAAGCGCGAGGGCTTACGCACTATAATAAAAAAAAGTCTTATGTTATGTGAGTTTGGCTACTAAACATAAATGTATACATCATATCATATTTCATATTAAAATGAGAAAATGATTATACATTTTAGAAAACCAAAGAAATAAGTTAGGTAAACATCTACGAATCAGCAATCAACAACTTACAATTTAGGTACGTTTTTTAGTGTTTTAGTCGAACTCATGTGAGTGCGAATAACTCCACCATGCATAAATTAAGGAGCGCGTAGATGGCAACATTATTTAAATAAATTATAATGTACCCTTCTATTTGAAGTCACAGTTGAATGCTTCTTAAATAAGGTTTTATTGTGCTAAATGCGTTGTTTACGACTATCGATTTAAGGTTCATAGATGCGTGTGAGCGTGTTCAGTTAAATGGAAATTATGGTACTTCCTTACTTACCGTGTGGCAGTGGGCTGGTCACATCTCGCGAAGAGCCTAGAGCAGTCCACTGCTGGACATAGGCCTCCCACAATGAGCGCCATAGCGCCTCCAGCATCTACTTGCAGTCTTTCGCAGGTCGTCATCCTACCTGATCGGAGGGCGTCCTACACTACGTTTACCGAGTCGGGGTCTCCACTCAAGAACACGTTTGCCCTAGCGGCCGTCGGTTCTACGCGAGATATGGCCGGCCCACAGCCACTTCAGCTTGCTAATTCTTAGAGCTATGTTGATGAACTTTGGCTCTCTGTCGGATGTATTCGTTACGAATCCTATCCTTCAGAGAACGTGTCGGTATGGGAGCCCCCTTTAATATTTATTTTATTCTGTTTTTGTGTTTGTTGTTATAGCGGCCACAGAAATACATCATCTGTGAAAATTTCAACTGTCTAACCATAACGTTTCATGAGATACAGCCTGGTGACAGACGGACAGACAGACGGTTGGACAGCGGAGTCTTAGAAAAAGGGTCTCGTTTTACCCTTTGGCTACAGAACCCTAACAATGTACCTAGGTACCTCTCTATGCTACTTTTAGCCAACCTCATAGATCATAGTTAGAGGAAAACACAGTTTGTGATATGGCAACCCAGTAGTTTAACAGCTCCACGACCACGACTCGGTAAACGTAGTGTAGGACGCCCTCCGACCAGGTAGGATGACGACCTGCGAAAGACTGCAGGTAGATACTGGATGCGTCAAGCCGAAGACAGGGCGCTATGGCGCTCATTGGGGGAGGCCTATGTCCAGCTGTGGACTACTATAGGCTGATGATGATGATGATGATGAGTTTAACAGCTTAATGCGTTCGCTGTTTCATTAGAACTAAAAAACAAAAGTTTTGACTGACATGCTCGTTAGCTAGTGACACGATTTTTTCAGTAACTTTCCCCTGGTATGGGTGAATGATTGGTGTTTTTTGGAGTTCCGCGGCTAACATCGTAGGAACACTACACTCATGGTATTGTAGGTACTAGAAACATTATATTTATTATAGGCAAAGAAAACGAAACAAAAATAACACATTTATAAAAAAAAAACTTTGCGATTACGATAACGATTTAAAAAAAATATATCCAAAAAATTGTAGATCAAAAGTTTTTTTTTTGGCTTAGTACACATGTTACGTAGCCATCTGTATACAATTTATTTCAGACACTCAATACTATTTAATGCATTTACTGACTAACTTTACCGTCGATGTTTTACAAGAAGCAAAAAATAATTCGTAAGAGTTATAATATTATTAATTTGTTAAGCCATAAATTGACCAGGGTATTTTAACTTTAAATGTATAAAGTTAGAAAAAGTATAAAGTTACTTAGAGTAACATCTAAAATGTAGATTAGATAGCCTACGGAACACCCAATAAAGAGCGCCTATACATAGTTCCATTTCATTATATTTCCCCTAGGTTGAAAATAGGAAAAATACAATCACAATCTCATTATAGTAAGCATGTCTTCACACGCGATTCCGTTGTCTTTTTCACGTGTAATCTGTGCCTATTTTTTACCGTACAATTTATTACGTGCCCTTTATTGGTTGCTATTTGTTATTTTTATGCGGCTTGTCATGTGTTTTGGATGGATAGGTTTGTTTTTTTGTGTTTTTACAGCAGTGAGATAGTTACAATATAATACAAAAAAAGGATTTTTGTATAATGAAATGAAAAATATGGACTAATACTGATATGGACCTAAATTTAATTTTAATTATGATTTGTCGTTGTCCGAAATAAATGAATTTTATTTATATTTATTTTATTTATTTTATTGTACACCATAATCAAATCAATCATTACAAAAAATACATTATACGCGACGAGTACAATGGGCAGCCTTATCGCTTAGAAGCGATCTCTTCCAGGCAACCTTTGGATGGAAAGAATTATATGAATTTAAGAAAAGGCAGGGGTTGTACCACAGGTTATTTAAATAAGAACATAACAAGAATAATAAAAAACTAATAATAAATATAATGATAGTTATTATAGGTTAAATAAAATTTGTTAATCTTTATTTCTTGTTATAGCTAGCCTATCGCCCATCGTATTTTATGAAACAAAATATCAATGTTAATCTGGATTTATGTGACTCTAACAAACCGAGTTTACTCATTTATTAATAACCCATACTTACAAGGTTTATTACATTTCAAGTTTAGTTTAAGCATAATAAACAAGCTGTTTGTTTTCCATCTAAATAACAATAAAAAAAAATGGACCGAATCGAGTCCATATTCGGACAAAAGCGTCTGCATCCTAGCTAACCTAACCTAACAGGTAGGTAGGTGTTTGGTCCAAAGGCGACTAGTTTAAAAGAAAGTCAACATTTACTTTCCAGCCTTAACTTTTAACACTTTGACTGCTGAAATCTCACGGTATGTGTTTTCTACAAGTGACTAATATGCGTAAATCTACACTAGCGCAGCGGCTGACAAAATCACAGATCTGTGTGACTCAGCACAGCCGTAATATTTTTCGAACGAAACGCATGTGCGGCGCAACACAACCGCTGTGTAGAGCGGCAGCACGAATTTTTTAGGTTAAAAAAAAGATCGCAGTCGTTGAAAAAAAACCGCAGTCAAAGTGTTAACTAATCAAACTAAAGCAATCAATACTAAACACATTACAGAGGCCATAAATAAGGGTAAACTGACCTATGTTGGGACACATTTGAAAGTACCATGGCTAACTGTTATTGCGACCACTGCATCGATTGTCTACAACAATGGAACAGCGTCATACTACATTTAAAGTGGATGATATTGTGGATACTATATGGGTAGCATTATAAAGCACTTAAGGTGATTGTCGATAAGTACCTACCTTCATTTACCATTTTAATTGAGACTCTGAGACACGCTGTGCTATGGTAGGTGTAGGTTTTTTACATTTCCTTTTAGACCTTTTTATACATTATTATTAAATATTGTCTGGTCCTAAAGAGCAAAGGCAGATAGTATATCAAAATACTAAACCGGTGCGATCACCGTTAAAATGCAATTTTAATGATAAATTTAATTTATTTAAGGTTTTACAAACAGGTATTAGGTAACATGTTTTACCAATTACGGTGAACAAATTGAGAGAAATGGCAGTAGCACACAGTGGCTAAAATAATTATTGAATTATTAAAGTAAAAAAATTAAAATCAGGTAAAAAATAGAGGTTTTATTTGAAGATCTATTTTTTTTTTCTTACTCAGAATTTCAAGAAATTTATTAAAATTAGTTCAGAGCATCGATAAAGTTGGTAGGTATCATTACCATTTCAAAACCATGTAACTCTAAATTTATGTACATTTGGGTTTTTGATATCTCAATTTTTATTTAAATACAGTAAATAACCCACTTTTCATGATACACAACTCCTTAATAGAGCCTCTGTTGTATCTGTGGATAGAAAATAAGTCACTTTTACAGGGTAGCTATCTACACTATAAGGTGGCTCTGCAGTGTGGATCGGACACGTTATCAGACACGGCTCTACCTAATGGATTAGGTGTAGGATGGCAACATTTTGTAAAAAAAAAGAATCGCAAAAATACCAGCATATCCAAGTTGGGCTGAATGTGCTGGGATTTTTGCTCGAGGTGTTAAGCTGGCAATCCCAAACTGTTCGAAGTTTTATCTATACTAATATTATAAAGAGGAAAGTTTTGATTGTTTGTATTGAATAGGCTCCGAAACTATTGCATCTATTTGAAAAATTCATTCTCCGTTGGGAAGCTACACTATCCTCGATGAAAATAGGCTATATTATATTTTAGAAATCTGAAATTCGAATTTAACGCGCGTGAAACCGCAGGAAACAGCTAGTACAAAATAAATTTAATCAAGAACTACGTTTAAAAAAGTGAAATGTTCGGATTGACTCTTGTCTCCTTGATTGTTGAAGCTAAATAGAAAGCTCTAGTGTGCTATGAATACTCAAGTCTATTTTAATAATCTCTACATACATCCAATGCACATTGGTAGCTTGATTTTAGATAAGTTATTTTCGACTCCGCACTCATCATCCGATATGGTCTAGTGGCTAGGATACCTGGCTCTCACCCAGGAGGCTCGGGTTCGATTCCCGGTATCGGAATAATTTTTGCTTTTATTTTCCAACTAAAGACTGTCGCTGTGTTGCCACCCTATTAAGAAAACGCGAAAAGGCGCACAATCGGAAACGCATTACTTTGACGAGTGTCTGTCGTGTGTTATTGGTGTTTGTCACGGAATGTTTGTCAAGGGCTTCGCTTGAAACGAACAATGTACATTGCAGTTGTCAAATAAGTGGTAAACTACTATATTTAGAATTTAGTAGTTTACCTTTGAAAACTTCTCAACCACACACTATACCTACACTTTAGAAAAAAACAGAATTTGACTTTATTGTTAGACATTATTTAATGATGATTTATTTTATATTATATATTATATTGTATTAAGGTGCAATTTTCTACTTTTCTTCAAATCTCCAGTTAATTAATATCTTAATCAACACCTGAAAAGTCTACTATTAAATTTAAACTTTTTCCGTGAAACAAAAGAAGTTGCTTTTTGCTTTATAATTATTTCGAAAGAAACATTGTACTGAGCTTTGTACTTCAAATGGAATACCTACCGGTTATTGAATCAGCAGGGGTATTGAATCTCTAACTAAGATATAACAACAAGAGACCGTATAGTCATACATTGCGTACATTATTGAAGTTGAAGAAATATCTAATAATTTACGCATTCAATGACAAAACCTAGACAGCAACCCCCCACCTTTGGAACAGAAGGGCCAAGCACGGGTACCCTCAGGTTGTTCAAAGGTCCAAAATACTCGTGCCTTTTTTTGACCTTTGGAGCAATTTGCCCCAAAACTCTATTCGAATTAGGCATGCATTTTTTTTTGCAAATATTTGCGCAGTTTTAACTTTGTTGTATATGATAGTTTTAAGGTAAATAAAAATTATTTCTTTCTTCTTTCTATATTTGATATTTGTGTCAAACAGTCCTCCAAAAGTCCAAAGAGAGCTTGTCCCTCAAAGGGGCAGCAAAGGGCACGCTCCGCCGAGTCCAGCCGCGCTCCATCACAGTCACCGCCAGGGACAGAATCCGCGCCATCCATCCTCACAGCGTCGCAGCCAATCCGCTTCTAGGGCTGTGCTGAAGACATAATGGGAGATCATTTTACTGAATCTATGATATATTCATAGCACTTAGGCCTCCTATTTTGGCGTTAGGTAAAACTTTGAACGACAATCGAATCAATCGCCAAACATAGTCGATTTTTTTTTATATTTAGTAATTTTCACAAAAGTTTCTAAGTACATACAATAGATCCATACATAGTAGATACAGTGCCATCATGTATTATACAAAAATGTTAAAACGATTGTTAATTTCATGACGGAAAGAAGAATACAAGGTTGGACACGGGTATGTATTATATTATCTGTGGACACGGTAAATCTACTTTACCTATTTGGTTTCGAGTCCCTGGCTAATACACTATACAGTTATAGTACAGTATATAACTCGCAGTTATAGCTCGCAGATTTTTGAACTAGGTAGTTAAAAATCTATGGCAAGATAGACAAATTTTCATAATTCAAGTACAGTGTAAATAAGTAGAATCTGAAATGCGGGCTCGTAATGACACTCAAGGCAAACGACCTATAAATAACTAGCTGCTCCCCGCGGCTTCGCCCCCGTGGAAATCTATGTGTCAAATTGTTTAAATGATAAAAAGTATCCTATGTTAGACTCCTGGTTCTAAGCTACCTCTCCACCAATTTTCAGCTAAATCGGTCCAGCCGTTCTCGATTTATAAGTGTTGCAACAAACACGACTTTCTTTTATATATATAGATATATTGCTTTGACTGTCTGAAAACAAGACATTTGCGAAAAGTCGGCAGCCCTAGCCGCGTCGGACGCAATGAACCGATGTCATAGGGGCGATGGAAGCCGGACTGTTTGCCGAGACGCAATTATGTTAAGATTACATATTTATCTCCTTACCCATTTCTTATAGGGGATGCTGGAGGACACAGGTTATAGAGCTGTTTATACCCTCTTCTATTATGTTTGCCTGGTACTTTTTAAATACCATGTCAAATTATAATAATTATGTGTAAATAAAATCGAACTTTTTAACTTTATGTAAATTAAATGGGAATCATGTGCCTAATTGAAACATAATTTGACTTGTCTAAGTGCTTATTTTGGAAACGTATGGAAATATTTTTTTGAATTTTTCTAACCCTTTGAAAATCTCAACCTGATAAAAAGGCCCATCTGGTTTTTTCTTACATTATATAACACTTGTTTAATGTAGTGCCTGAGTGTATTTTACTCTAGTAGACTATTTTAAATTAAAATGTAATTAAAAAAACATTGCATTACACTGTAAAAATAAATTTATTAATTTTTACAGTGTAATGCTATGATTTAAATTTAAAATATAAAATTTTCTCCTTAGTCAACTATTAGGCCTCGTCAAAAAGAAAACACAAACAAGCTCAAGGTTAATAATTTTTGTCGTACAATGTGGTATCAACATCTCTCAGAAAATTCTCGCGTAGCAACTTCGATCCCTAATATTGATTCCGAAATTCGAAGAGTCTGATTTTATCATTGTTTTAAATGTAACGCGGCTTTCGTTATGGAGCCACAGCGGGGCTCATTGGGATTTCAGAGGGATTCAACGGGATTCTAGTGGGATCCAGTGAGATTGCAGTGGGTTTGTAGAGCCGATGATTTGATTTAGTGGTTTATTTGGATTATGATGATGATCTCTATCATTTGTTGCGTGTATTTTAGAATTTGTTTTTTTTTAAGTTACTTAAGAGTGTGTTTTGGTCATAGATAGATAGATGATTTATCATGAACAATATTTAAAATTGTATTTGAATATTTATTGACGACCTCTGTGGCGCGGTGGGCAAAGGTTCGCCCGCGACGCAGGAGGTTGCTGGTTCGATCATTTCGAGACAATTGTGCGTACGAACGATCTGCAAATATTTGTAACGGGTGTTCTGGATATTTTCTGTGTAATAAAAAATATCTAATCTATGTAATATATTCTATTAAGTTTGTAAGTCGTCTAGCACCGATAATAAAAGCTCTGCTTAGCTTGGGGCTAGATGTTGCTGTGTGAATTGTCCAACATTATTTATTTATTTATGAGTACGTCGGCCACATCGTCCCTTACCATCAAGTGAGCCTGTAAACAAAGAGGTATTATCTCGATTAAAAAAGGTAGTAAGTTTTTACGAAAAACTAAAGACTACCCTGATAGTCAATAAGGATTAGAGTCCGAGTGTCGGTACCAGCTGGTGGAGATGTTAACACTCCATTACCGGTCGTTATGGACACTGGACGGGCGCTACTTGTGCGCTTCTACTTGTAGGACTGGCTTACATGGGGACCGGTATTACGGTTGGAGTTGCAAACGACTTGGAAAAAATATTTCTTTCTAGTGTTGTATTCTTCAATGACCGCTCAGAAACCTTTCTTAAAGACGCTAGCAAATTCAATGCTTATCTTCTGGACGGATACCATTCAATACTCAGATAAAAGTTAAAATACGACAGCGATCTTGGCCTTTAAGGCGTGTGCCATGAACATACTGTAAGAGCAAGAAAACATGATGAGAACTCAAAATTTTGCTTACAGGTTTAATGCTTTTTAGTCCCAAATTTGATAAGCAACTAGTCTTATCTTCCTCCACATTAAAACAAAGCAATGTTGTTTGTGGTTGCCATTAGGTTTTGATCAGGAAGAATGTGCAAATAGGATACCTACATTTTATTGGATTTTAATTCATACCTTGGTTGTAGGTATACGCTGGTTATAGGTTGTATAAAACTTCAACCCAATTTCTAAAGGACGTTAGAACCTTTTTTAGTACCCATTTTTAATTAATAGAGAGAGACAGTCAATCAAATAATAGAAACAAATTAGAACTAGTATTTACAATTGAAACGATTGTGCTAACAGCTCAACTATGTATTTATCTAGAAGCATCCCCAAGACGCTGGCTGCATTGCCCCGCTGTATGGCAATGCTGATGCGTTGCGCCATATACCTACTCACCAGCTCTCAGGTCACGCGTCGCTTCGACCAGACGCTCAAATATTTTCATTTTTAGAACTTTTTGATTAGTTTTCTACCCGTGCAAATTCTTGAAAGCTTTCTTGGTGAGTATCTGGCGCATTGTGTCCTGTATTAATTATTTCACAGGAGCAACCAGATAACCAAAAGCAGCGCCATGTAACCCAACTGCGAACACCACTCGCAACGGTAACCAGGTGTTGTAATGCCATTAATATCAATTGAACATTGACCGACTGCCACCAGCGTACCCTGACCTCCTACACCCCACGGCACTCACCAATTACAGACCCTATCCTCACAGGGCAGGGGTCAGGTACGTTTGGTTATTAATATTTTATGAGATTTCTCGATAGAAGTACGATTTGATAAAATAATTTCCTTTTTATTGAAGGTTTTTGTTAATCGCCATTTGTCATAATATGCTAGGTGTAAAACCTATTTTTCTCTTGGAAAAAATTGTTTAAGTAGCCGATAATAATAAATAAATAATGCTGGACAATTCACACAGCATTGTATAGCCCCAAGCGACTTGTGTAATGGGTTCTAAATAACTGATATACATAATATAACTCAACCTAGCACAGCTTCTAGAATTCATGTTATTGTTAACTAGTTGCTGCTTACGGCTTTATATTATGTATAATGTTTATAAAAAAAAGTCAAAAATCATTTATTTCTTTAGGCTTACAAAATAAGCACTTAGACAAGTCATATTTTATACATTAAATTATTATCAAATAAAATTATTTTAATGTTCACTTAAATTTTTTGTCCGCTAGTGCCACTAGTATGTTCATATCTTATATGTATAATACAATATATATACTAATATAATATATACTTAGTTGTTTGATTAATGTAACGCATCAATCAAACAACTTAGTACACCAACGTAAGATTTCTAACGTAAGAAATAAGAACGTGTAACAAACAATAATATTAAGAGTCATGTGAATCGTGTACAAGCTTAAAGTGTAAATGATTGTAATGGGTATGATTGAACGGTAATTTGTCCAAGTTAGCGTAGTCGATGGATTTATTTACACAGAACTGGGGTTGCCCTGTGTACAACAAATTTTCAAATAAATAAGGACTAGGCATTTTTTATAATCAAATCTAGCTGCGCCCCGCGGCTTCGCCTGCGTGGAAATTGTTGTTGGGGTCATGGACTTCATTTCTCCGGTAGACCAATGTCCTATGTGCCACGGCTGTTGATATCTAACTGTATATACGACGACCGATGTGGCGTGGTGGGCGAAGGTCTGCCTGCGACGCAGAAGGTTGCGGGTTCGATTCCCGCCTCGAAACAATTGTGTGTACGATCTGCAGATATTTGTTTCGGGTGTTCTGGTCGTTTTCTATGTATAATAAAAAATATCTATCTATGTAATGTATTGTATTATGTATATCAGTTATCTAGTACCCATAACACAAGCTCTGCTTACCATGGGGCTAGATAATGCTGTGTGAGTTGTCCAGCATTATTTATTTTTTATACATATTTATAATAACATATTTTTTGAAGATTTTTTACAAATCGTCCGAAATCTCGGTCATTTCGCGTAATATCATTATTATTTGTAGTTGTGATGCCACAAAATAATTTTTGTGCTGTATTTCTTCTAAATCGTTTATTATACGATTGACTTTAAAATTAAGAGTTAGAAGGATTCAAAGTTCAAAAATTGTGTATATGGTATAACCCTGGCAACTTCTAAATTCATTAAAAAAAAAAACTACAAGTCATATCGAAATTTGTATTATTTTAAAAAGTTGTTCAGTTATTAGCCTTTCGAACAATATTCTACATGACATAAGTAATTATTAATTAGGTTGTCAAAATAAGAGATACTAAATTCTACTGGTTTGCTAGGGTCTTTCAGACACTTTTTAATGTTTTGTTCTTCTGAATTCATCAAAATCACAAAGCTCAAATTGGCCGCATTCTCACATGAAACAACTACACGATTAGAAAGTGAGAATGCGTTCAATGTCAGCAAATTTTGCCTTAGTGACAAATTGTTTTACAAAAACGCCACATCTTGGGCTGTTCAGCAATATACAAAAAATAATCTACAACTGGCAACCCTAAACTTCATCACACCTACTTACATAAAAACGTGTCTTAATACATAGACACGGCTTGTAATTACATAGCTGTATTAATTTGTGTTAATTCGTTAGAAAACCATGAGAAGGCGCAATCTATAATGATATTGTCTCTAGACACGCTCTGTTTTTCCTTTGCAGCCACCCATGCGGTGGAAACTAATCGGGCTGCAATCGTTTTGTATTGTGTGACCCATAGCAGACGAGCAACTACCTATAACAACCACTTGTTTCATAACTCAGCAGCACGCTGTCTGGCGTGTAAGAGGGACTCCAACATCTCGTCTTGCAAGCCAACCTAACCTGCACGTGCTAGATGACGAACTAGGCTCTGGTGAAAATATCAATCCATCTTCTTAATTTGATAACTCATTGATTTTGCAATTATTTGCATTACTGGACATTACCGGTCCAGTAATAACGCTTCAGTCAATTATCATCACGCTTCAGTCTTTTAATGATACAGTAATTAAGACACAAGAGGCTAAAGTCGATGGTAAGTGGCAAGTTTGCAACGATTCAGAGTTATTCTGAGATTGACACTTCGCAGAAATGCTGTCAATGAAGTGTTGTTTTCACAGATATTTGAAATGTGTCTGTTGGCGATTAGTTTCATGCTAAGAACAGAGTTTACTTTGGGTTTAAAGCTAGGTTTTTACTTCAAGCGTCTAGAAGAGGAGAGTCAACACTTTCTCCGCGCAGCTGCGATTGACACTGATGCTCTTAAATACGTGGATCTTTTCTTTTGCAAAGAAAAGGTTAAGACAGTCTCCTATCGGAATTACCGTTCCATGCCATAGTCACTAAGGTACTGTTACTTTCCCTTCTACTTGCTACGCCTAAACATTCGTTATACCGGAGGAAAAAAGCTGAATCCTTAGATTGCTATCAGCTGACCTCAAAAGGCTACACTGGAATCATAACAATGAATTGCTCAACATTGCTTTCTTGCTGATGACGTCAGATTGTTTGTTTCTCAAATCATTTAGATACTACCCTATAAAACACGCAAAAACCATTACCCTTCCCTTTATAAACTCAATCTATCTCGATACTAAATCGATCCGTACGCCTGACAGTTGACGGTGAAAAAACAGAAAGTAATTTTTACTCCAATCAATCACCAGAAAAAACAGGCCAAGTCGGGGGATAATTCGCCTGGATTCCGGAGTAGATTTACTGTCACGTCGTCGCGTGTACAACGATGAGTCGCTTTTGGGAGGAGGCTGTTCGGAGCTGGTTGCCAGCGCTTAGCAAACCACATGATTATATCACCAACATACTTTTATTTTGTATTTCCCATTGTCGGAAAAATAACCCGTCAAAGCTGTTACAAACGGCTATTAAATTTGTAGTTAGGATTTATGAACTAACGGCACAACAATAAGTAAACTGGTGAATTAGTGGAATTGGCGAGTAAGGACACTGACCAGTAAGTGGTACGCTAACTCGCAATTTTTTTTCTGTGCGGTCCATATCTGCGCTACTTGTTTTGAAATTATATAATTAATTGTAGGTACCGGTAATTCTGGGAGATACCAATCTACACGCTTGCAGCCGCTTGCACCCTGACTGCAGCAATATAATGAGCATCGCCGACTCATTGTCCGCTCCTAAAAAGAGAATATAAATAACCAAATGAGAATGGAAAAACGGCAAAAATGGTAAAATAAGGGAAGTGAGACAAAGGCGCCGATCTCGGATAATTTCTTCGGGATATGCACCAATTGTCACTGTTTTGTTCTATTTGCTCGCTGACAGGCTTGGGAAGACCGCGCGAGGCAATAAAATCGTCAGCAACACCTCCCTTTTTGTGAAAATAATCAGATAATTATTTAAACGACGAGGGAATTCTTTGAGATCTGACCGAAGATAGTCAACGAGATTGCAACATGCATAATAGGGTGATTGCTATTCATAAGGCTTGCCAAATGCTTGCAATGTCCTAGAGGCCCTTCTCATCAAGATTTTGATTAAAATCCAAGGTCAAAATAAAGCGGAACAACACACCCCTCAAATCGCAATTCAAGTATTACTCCAACAATCACCCGTAACTAAAGATATCAAATAAAACTCGCTTAATATTCGACACCATTCAGAAATAAATGTCCAAATATTTGTTCCTCGATTCAAATAAAACCATGCCTAAGCCAGCCAGTCCCAGGAGATGGGTCAAGCAATGCCATCAGTAAAGTGCACTCTCCTACTATAAAATAGAACACGATTTTCTTTCACTTACGTAATCATGCCATTTGTGTTTACCAACTGATTCCCCCGGCCAATCTTGAGCTCTAAATCCATTGGTTTATGGTTTTATTCCCATTGGCAATGATTTCAGTCTATTTCTGCCATGCCACTGCAAAAAGGACCGTAAAGCTGCTACTGGTTTCGTTGAAGTTAGCTTGCGAAGTTCTGGGCAGAAAAGTGGACAATTCCTTAAGGTAGGATTCGCCACGGCTAATATTTCGCGGTTATATTGGCTAAGAGATAGAGGCTGGATAAAATTTATACGGTTGCCTGAGATGAGTCACGGCTCCGTATCAAAATTAAATATCTGTGGGGTGGAATTTGGGCAAAAATGTGTTATGCTGGACACACTTTCACTTTTATGAGATGGTCTTTGCGGCCGGGCTTAGGGTGGTTATGATGCTACGTAAAATATTCTCCCGTTGTCCGTTTTATCGGCGAGCTTCTTACATTTAAGTCAACAAATCAAGACAAGAGTGATTTTCTAGAATGGCTTAGATACTTATGGACTTACCGAATCAATTGACATGACAGATTAGGCCATGGAACACGATTAGACTAGGCCTGGTGACGATAAAGAAGAATCCTACATAAAAAAAGGCAAAAAAGTTTATTACTAAAAAAGCTTACAAAAACGCAATGATACATATATACCACTAAAATCTAAGACCTGAACACTAGTTTAGGTGGATATACCGATTGATTAAACTCAACTTCAACTTCCTGGCTAGATGGCTCTGCGTCTGGACGCAATTCTGCCAATGACTGTCTTATAAACAATGACATTGTGCACTAGGCTAGGCCTGACAAAAATGGTAAAGGTCTTGATGACGTCTTCATACCGTCGACCAAAACAAACTCTGATCTCTGGTT
Organism: Eupithecia abbreviata; assembly: GCA_943735965.1. NCBI lineage: Eukaryota > Metazoa > Arthropoda > Insecta > Lepidoptera > Geometridae > Eupithecia > Eupithecia abbreviata. The sequence goes on from OX030995.1 coordinate 4,090,300, forward strand.
ATATTACTCTGGTTATTACACTAATCACCAAGTTCAACAACCATCAAATTCCGTCAACTGTCCCACCATCCTCAAGAACAGACCGTGACGGGAACATTAGTCCACAGGAAGCAAATTACAAGTGATATTTATTTATTATCGTTTGATTTATGCATCAGCTATCAATGGGTCTAAGGGCGCGGTCGCCGCCGTACGACGCGCTTCGCTGGATGTGTTGTTCATCGGTGTTATTGTTTACTAGAACTGGCATGGCACTAAATAAAATAAACCTATAGAGAAACAATAAATAGCACAGGTTATATATTAGTATGGACCGTATAATAAGTTAAATAAGATAGATCTCTTACTATTCTATGGTCTGAAATAAACACCTTAAACAGAAAAAAGCATGCAAAAGCGATGTCTGAGATTAGGTAATGAATGAATTGAATGAATGACTTAATTGATTGAATGAATGAATTATAAAAATGACAGACTCAATTAGGCAATATTATTTTAACATTAACTAGCATATACATCTTGGATGTAAGAATAAAAGCGTTTTGCAAGTGGCAAATAATATGAGTAAAATTGTCGCGGTTTTAAGCTTATATTATGGAAAACTGTAGTCTTACCTGTTTCAATTCAACCGATCTGCCTATTCGTATCCTACATATTTTATTTCGACGACGACGGTTTCGAGGTTGGCCTCTTCTAGCATCCTAACATCGATGTCCGCCCGTAGCGTCAATTTTCACGCGTCGTTGCTACTATTAATATTCAAATTGGCGCGATCTGTCCTGTGGACGGCCTATAATTTATGTGAACGCAATCCGGACTGAATAACGAAACTGTGTAATTGAGCCTTTGTTGCGGAAGAAGTTTTTGAATATTGCATTGCGGTATGGGTCGTCAATCGCCGGGTTTTGTTCGAGTTTTTACCGTTGTTTTGTTTGAGTCCGTGTTGAGTCTTCGTAAGATCTTTTCTATATGCGCTAAGGGAGTAGATGGAATTAAAGGAATTAAATAATAGAATCTCGCAGATATATCAGCTTTCTTTTGTATCCTTTATCGTATAAATACTGTATCTTGGAAAGTTAGAAACGTAAAATATTTCAAACTTATGAAAAATTTATGTTACTTAAAATCATAAAGGAAAGAAAAAGTAAAATTTAGTAGTTGGTGTAAGATATGGCTTTCTACTCCATAGATGATTACATCAATGATGTTAATGCTTGGCCAGGTGCCGCTCAGTTCCGCACCGACAGTAGTATGTAAGAAATTCAATGCTATGCTTCATCATCATCATCAGCCTATATCAGTCCACTGCTGGACATAGGCCTCCCCCAATGAGCGCCATAGCGCCCTGTCTTCAGCTTGCCGCATCTACCTGCAGTCTTTCGCAGGTCGTCATCCCACACTACGTTTACCGAGTCGTGGTCTCCACTCAAGAACACTCAGAATGCTATGCTTAGCTTTAAATAAATATTGACATGTATCTAAAATCGCATTATATTTAGATTTAGATAAGCAAATCAAATGTATTAGACACATAAGTTATATGAACATACTAGTGGTTTCGTTTTCACTTCTTCCACGAGTGGGAAAAAAAATTAAGTGAACATTAAAATAATGTTATTTGATAATAATGAATAGTATACAATTTGACTTGTCTAAGTGCTTATTTTGTAAGCCTAAAGAAAATAAAAATATTTGAATTTTGAATATAATTAAATGAAGTTAATGAAATTGAAAAGTAGGTATGGATACAATTAAATTGAGTTACCCTGTTTTGTTTAGCTTGGGGCTAGATGATGCTGTGTGAATTGTCCAGCATTATTTATTTATTTAATGACCTAAGTGACGCAAAATGAATTACATAGGAAAACCATTATTTTCTACTTACCTACGGTCAACGCCTCTTAAATTCAAAACGCAATAAAACACATTCTAAACGGACATGACAGTCGGACAACAAAGGCCCCAAATAATCATTAAACGATTTATACCCAAATGGCAATACCATTGTAATCGATTCCCATGACATGTGGCGGTCACAGAATACGCAACAGGCTGTAGGGTGCGCGGGCGCTGCTGGTCACCCGGAACCGATGTATCAACGGCTGGATTTGGGAAGTGATGTTTTATTCTGTCACTTTTATTAAGCTTTTTAACAGCTGCCATTTAGAAAGTTCACTCGGCAAACGTAGTGTAGGACGCCCTCCGACCAGGTGGGATGACGCCCTGCGCAAGACTGCAGGTAGATGCTGGATGCGTCAAGTTGAAGACAGGGCGCTATGGCGCTCATTGGGGGAGGCCTATGTCCAGCTGTGGACTGCTATAGGCTGATGAGGATGATGATGCGGTATAATAAAGTGTTTTCTATCTCTCTACCTACTTAGTGATTTGATATCCATTGTGGTGGTGGTAGTAATGTGCGGAGGCGCGTCGTCACGGCGCCCGCCGCGCGACAATGCGTCGGTTTCACGCGTCAGCGGCGCGCGTCGACGCCCGCGATAATTCTACATTCGGTTTTGATTCTGAGGGTAATGTGATTATGTATTATCCTATCAAAAACATAAATGTGAAATAAGTACCGCGTTCTATATTATTATGAATGACTAGCGGCCCGTCCCAGCATCTCACGTTTTAATATAGCTCACACTCAGGGATAATGTAGCATTCTAATGGTGAAAGATGTTTTGAAATGGGTCCAGAAGTTTTTGAGTTTATTCGTTGCTAACATACAAATCTTTCCTCTTTATAATATTAGTGTAGATATATGCGTACCTATGTAGACTAACCACAAAATAAGTGAGATCGTGCCAAGTTCAATGGTTCTAGATCTGCAGATATTTGATCCGGGTGTTCTGGTCGTTTTCTATGTATAATAAAAAGATATCTATCTATGTTATGTCTTGTAAGTCATCTAGTACCTACCCATAACTCAACCCTTGGGGCTAGATGATGCTGTGTGGATTGTCCAGCCGAATAGGAAAGTTAATTTTAAAATGTAAACTGATATCCATGCTAAAACTTATGAAACTATCATGGTTATTAACACTAAAGTCATTTCAAACGGGATATTTACCATGATTTGATTTTATAACTCAACGAAAGATTGTATAACTCAAAAATCAAATCATGGTAAATATCCCGTTTTAAATGACTTTAGTGATATCCATGCATTGACAGATCGTATCACTATAACAAACTTTTCGAAGCTCAAATCCATATTTATCATAATAATTTTTCCAAACATCGTAGCGAGATAGACAAGTTGCATTATTCAATGCGCAGGCGCCGAGACGGGTGGGCCGGTCTATTTCCGACAGCTACCGAGAACTGCCGAGCGCAGATTCCGACACGATAGGTGCTTTAAATTAATGGTACTGCACTTATTTTAGCATGCTAATGCGTTATCTTATCTCAGGGTAGATTGGTGTTGCACCAATATATGTATGTGTTTAGGGACTTACAACTTTCAACATCATCAACATCATCATCATCAGCCGATGTAGTCTACTGCTGGACATAGGCCTTCCCTAATGAGCGCCATAGTGCCCTGTCTTCAGCTTGCCGCATCCAGCTTCTGCCTGCAGTCTTTCGCAGGTCGTCATCCCTACCTGGCCGGAGAGCATCCTACACTACGTTTGCTCGGTCTTCGCTCAAGAACACATTTACCCCAGCGGTTGATGATTCTTCGCGAGATAATTATCGATATAAGATTATTTATCGGGTATTTATCGCGTAGATATCTTTTGTTTTAATTTCCCCTACGTTACCATCATTCAGAAGACGAATTGAGGGTAGTCGTCGATTCTTCCGTCAATTATCGGCTGAAACTCCGAGTATATACCTATACGATAAATTATCTTCTTTATTATATACATTTATTGGTCCTATTCTTATTATATTATTGTTAAGTATTATATACTTACTATTGGAAAACCATTCTGCTGAATACCTTAGTGCTGAGAGTTGGATAGGTTAGGTACCTATAGCTTTTCAGCGAGGATATGTTAAATGTACATATAGGTTGCATGTGTTGATGAGTTGATGCTCAAATTCGCTTACAAAATCTCCTCTAACCGCGTTCAGTTCCGAAGTCCATTTGATGCACCGTAGGTAAAGCTCCCCACTACTCCCTTTGATCCATCTTTAATGGATCACCCTGTACTGCACAGTGGCGACCGAAGAGCTATTTATTTATTCGTAAGCCGCATTTGTGTAGTTTATACCACCAGTTTTGTTTTATATGATTAAATTTGTAGTTTTTACATAAAGCTTGCTTTCATCAATTTACCGAAATATACTACTTTAAAAAATAGGACATATTCTCTGCTGCAATATCTCTTCCTGTCACAGCGCAGAGACTGCAGTGAATGGGTGTGTGATGGGCTTTCTCATAATAATACCGTAGGTCCACTGCTGAACAAGCCTCTAAATAATGAGGTTTTGCCATCATGATAATGCTTGGCAGGCGGATTTTGGAGGAATCGATTCATCGACCGCCACGGCACAGTCGGCAGTGGATGAGTTAAACGTCATAGGGGGTCAGCAAACAATGAACGTTACAGTACCTACGTGTTTATAGGTTACCTTTTATCCCGGACTTTAAAGTGTTTAAAATTTTGAGCAAGTATTGGCATTTTTTCATGATTCCCAAAATCTGCTTAACATTATGCAAAATCCTATTGTTTGGTGCTCACAGGATGTCTATCTAAATTGCACGACGATTAGTTTCTAGGTATTTCCACTTTGTATGCGATTTGCAAGTTTGCGTCTTGCAATCGGCAGAGGGCGAAATCAATCAGATATGCTTGAATAGAGACACGCTATTTTTGCATTGCATTGCGACGAGTTATTGACCATATGGATATCTTTGGATACAAATGGGGCAATGATGATGATGAAACCAGACCAATTGTTATCAAGTTGCGGCCGCATGCCGCATGCCGCATGCATAAACTTGAGACTGTAGCGCCAGTGGTGACGCGAACCGTGCTTGGAAATAGAAGCAACTGCGACCGCAGGCAGCACTGCAGTTGACCGCAGCCACTTGCCGCAATGTCGCCTGCGGTTGCAGTCTGTAGACGACATTGCGGTTTTAGGAATAGTAAGTAGTATAACAAGTGTATCACTTATCTAGTACCCATAACACATCAAGCTCTGCTTAACTTGAGGCTAGATGAAGATGTGTGAATAGTCCAGCATTATTTATTTATTATTTATTTGGCCTTTGTCCAGCAGTGGACTGCTATAGGCTGATGATGAAAATGATGATGGTTTATTTAATTACTAGACTCCACACACATTCACTCTAGCCAGATCGTGAAGATATGTTTCGATGTATCTAGTCTCAACAATTTAAAGAAATCGTAAATTGTGCCCCTTGACATACCTATGTATAAAACAAACATAATTAGTAAAGAATCTGCATCTAATGTTACCAAATCACCTACGTCTTTTGCCGTAGTAAATACATTTTTACTTTAAAAAGCATGGACGCATTAACTCAAATAAGGTAAAACTTTTAAAACTATCATGGTTATTAACACTAAAGTCATTTAAAACTTACTCGCAGTGCCTTCAGTTACTCCGTGATCATGGCGCATGAAACTGTGCCGAAATATTGGATAACTCAAAAATCAAATCATGGTAAATATCCCGTTTTAAATGACTTTAGTCAAATAAGGTACGCCAGTCAAAACTGACCCAAAGCACCTAAAGAGCAATGACACGGCCGTTCCTTAGTTTCCAACACGCATACCATCACCCATTTGCGTTTATCTACATCTCGAACCTATGTTATATCTGGTCGCAGCATCTCACGTCCTGATGCCGTGAGGAGATGGGCGTCAGATCACGACAGCGCGACTGTTTCATAGCTGTGCTGCGACGCTTTGAATATGACTGTTCGTATTACTTTGTCATGTGACTGTTCTTATTAGATCTTACCTACTAAATAAATAATGCAGGACAATCCACACAGCATCATCTAGCCTCAAGCTAAGCCAAAGCTTGTGTTATGTTTCATAGCTGTGCTGCAACGCTTGCCAAGTGACTGTTCTTATTAGGTCTTACCTACTATAAATAAATAATGCTGGACAATTCACACAGCAGCATTAATCCTCAAGCTATATAAGCTTGTGTGATCACGACAGCGTGACTGTTTCATAGCTGTGCTGCAACGCTTGCCAAGTGACTGTTCTTATTAGGTCTTACCTACTATAAATAAATAATGCTGGACAATCCACACAGCATCATCTAGCCTCAAGCTAAGCCAAAGCTTGTTTTATGTTTCATAGCTGTGCTGCAACGCTTGCCAAGTGACTGTTCTTATTAGATCTTACCTACTAAATAAATAATGCAGGACAATTCACACAGCAGCATTAATCCTCAAGCTATATAAGCTTGTGTGATCATGACAGCGTGACTGTTTCATAGCTGTGCTGCAACGCTTGCCAAGTGAGTGTTCTTATTAGGTCTTACCTACTATAAATAAATAATGCTGGACAATCCACACAGCAGCATTAATCCTCAAGCTATATAAGCTTGTGTGATCACGACAGCGTGACTGTTTTATAGCTGTGCTGCAACGCTTGCCATCTGACTGTTCATAAAAGAAGACAAGAGTAGGTAACATAAAAAAATCCAGATAGAAAAGGAAAAACGAAGAGAGGTATTTTGTTTTAGGTATGCAACTTGTCACCTGCAACCATTTCTAGTCCATTCCCTATGTCATACGACTGCAGCAATTAGTCCAATGGATTACTAATAACGATCGCCTCGTAACGGTCTAATTACTGCCAATTGGTCAATAGGTTTCATGGGAAGGTTATTCTGTAATTATTTCAATGAAATAGGGTGGTCTATACGTTATTCATTACATGCCGATGTGTTCAGAAAATGTTTCAAGTTATTCTGGAGGCACTTATTAAGTAGCCTTGCCTTCTCCCCTAAATTCCTGCTGTCCTGGTACTCTAAGTGACAAAAAACTTAAGTATAACCTGTGTAATTATAGAATGTGATTAAAAATTACGTCTTGCTTTCCTGCTCAGTTTGAATCCGATCCGATTAGGACCGCATGGGAGATGAAGTGATTCTCAATCCCATTCTTAAAGTATGCAGGTTTTAACTTACCTAAGCGAACTTCAATATGCTAAGGTGTTTGAGATTGATAAACGTAACTATAGGTACCGACAAACTGAAACGTATCAACTAATTTTTGATCAAAATGAGTAACTCTTCAGAAATGAATGGCACGGTGTACTTAAAAATATTAATTAAACATATATAATAAAAAAACTACTGTTTTAAGTACCTAATCGCAAAGCTCGTAGCTAAATTAAAACAGTACGACTTTGTCCAGTTTTCAGGAGTGGTTTCTTTACCAGCAATGCAATGCAAACACATCTTTTAACCATATTATATAACAAAATAACTCAAAAGGCCGTGATCATTTGAAATCACCACAATCGTCATACAAAACCAAGCGTAGGTGGTAGTTTTATAATTCCACCTTACCCTGATCTACTTTCCAAAACAATTTCCACCATAACGTTCAAAATTACGTGAACCTATCAGCACTTAAAGTGGTGAAACGCTGCTAACAAGAGAACATCGTGCAAGCAATAATCATCATAATTGGAGAGGCTCCCTACACTAAGCTGAGCACACACTGATGTTATCTGGTAAGCTAGGTGTCACGTACGTAATTGCCGAGGTACTATCTGATGGTAGGCCACTGGATCTGTATGCTAAACTAGTTTTGTGGTTGTAGTGCGAGAGGCTTGGCGCCTGGTCTACCTCATTGGATACCAAGATTCCAATGGGACCTTAACACTTTGACTGCGGTTTTTTTTCGACGACTGCGGTCTTTTTTTTTACCTAAAAAATTCGTGCTGCCACTCTACACAGCGGTTGTGTTGCGCCGCACATGCGTTTCTTTCGAAAAATATTACAGCTCTGCTGAGTCACAAAGATCTGTATTTTCTTAGCCGCTGCGCTAGTGTGGATTTTCGCATATTAGTCACTTGTAGAAAACTCATACCGTGCGTTTTCAGCACTCAAAGTGTTAAATTAGGAGAAAGCAAATTATAATGACTGTTGAATATAATTATAGTATTATATAATAAGTATTCAGCAAAAGTACAAAGTTATTACATATGAGATGATAATAGCTAAAAAATGTGCCAAAACGGTGTCTGTAGAACAAGGCCCTAATTCTACTAAATTAATCGCTGCACAAATACAATGATCTCTTCTCAGAAATATCTCGCATTTGGCATTTTACTTGTGATGAAAGAAATTTCCATCTGTACCGACAGATGGTGAGACGCCTGTCAGAAGTGTCAGAAGCTGTTTCTGTCTGAAAACTTAGTCGAAAATATTCTCAATCGATGCCCTATCCAAACTGCAAAAGAAGTTCTTGCAGAAAAATACGAAAGACACGATTATATACTTTTTTACTTTACATTTTTACTTCTCAAGTCGTCGATAATACCCACGCTTTGACTCTGCAAGGCTATGCACAAATAGGCTATGCACAATAATGTATTTTTCTGCCCCTGGCTACAACACTACCTACCTCGTCAGTACCGTAACCAAGGTGCGCAAATCCACGATGAACTTAGGATAAGCCAAAGTAACCACCATGCCAGAAACGTCGTGGTGTTAGATTGATTAACTGGCAAGATAGGCCGCTTGTTTAGGACAGTCCATTCATAACTTGGATTTTGTGCTTATTAAAAACACTATATTTTTTTATCTGAGATCTGCGACATGTTGTTTTGATGCCTACTTTTCAAGTTTTTTAGAATCTTTAAATTCATAATTACAACAGTTTATTCCAGTTTTCCCACCTCGATTTGGGTTTATCTATACAGGGTGTTTTCTTATAAATCGACGGCATGACTCTTTTTACGAATGTTCTCTAACTCTCGTGGTAACGGACTTAGCCATCACCGCCCTTCTCTAAAAACCACCCTGTATATATTAAAGGGGAAAACTGAATGAATAATGTAATCAAAAATTCTCCCATAAAGATCTTTTGATTTTTTTTGTAAACAACTTTTTGTTATGTAAGTAGCTAGAGATCGAGGAAGATGGAAGGAGCTGGAGGAGGCTTTCACAGCTGAAAGCGGTACTCACATGTGTAGATAGAGATAATATGTAGTTTAGTATTTAAGTTAAGTGTGAGAAATAAAAGCTGTTTTATTTATTTATTTTATTTTTATCGTTTGCCTCATAAAAAGCCCACATTAATAAATAGGTAGCTACATACATCCTGTATATGTATAGGTTTTACCTATTAATTAATTGAGTCATCATCTCACAGCCCGCCATACTTCAGAGGTGGCCATGGGCATATCAATGGAAACGTACCTTCATGTCAGTTATAGCGTGTGTTTACATTCACAGATTAAAGCCATTTAAGAATGCTTGCAACGTTATTTTCTCGTCGTGCCACGCATATGTTACCTTGTGTCCGTACTGAATGTTTAAAACGTGCTGATTCTCTAGATAAAATGAAGTTACCTAGTTGATACAAGTATTTAAAACTCTCAGTTCTTATTCCGCTCTACAGTGTGTGCCTTGACAAAAACTTACGACCTAGGTTCATACTTACTCCTCTTAACTAGGTTCTGGTCGCTGCCGGTTCGCACGTTTTTGTCATCATCATCATCAGCCTATAGCAGTCCACTGGCTGGACATAGACCTCCCTCAAAGAGCGCCATAGCGCCCTGTCTTCAGCTAACCGCATCCAGCATCTACCTGCAGTCTTTCGCACTGTTGGTGTACATACCTTTAATATATAAATAAACTATGCAGATTGCATCTGGGTGGGACTCTGCATGTATGTTTTTTATATAAGATTACAGTTTGTTAAGGAAAATCTTTCGTGAAAGAACTTGATCTGAATTCGTAGTCAATTTATTTATTTATTTAGAAACAAAATCCACAGCCTTTAAAACTAATATTAACATATTTAATAACTAAACTTAAGGCCAATAAAAGATTTACTTTGTATAAAATTAAAAAATGACTATCACTATAAATCAAATTAATAAAAGCTAAAACAATTTGAATGACATAAAGAAAAAGAGAGTATAAACTAAATTTAAAACAAAAAGAAACATGAAAATTAAAACTCTAATATAAGTAAAGATTTTTGAAACTATCATGGTTATTAATACTAAAGTCATTTAAAACGGGATATTTACCATGATTTGATTTTTGAGTTATCCAATATTTCGGCACAGTTGCATGCGCCATGATCACGGAGTAACTAAATCAAATCATGGTAAATATCCCGTTTTATATGACTTTAGTAAGTAAAGATTGTTATAAGGCGAAAGTGATTAATGGTTCTTTTATTAATTTAAATAATTTGAATTCCCGCTTAAGTGATTCCTATACACTACATCTCCCCAATGACCTTCCAATTAAATAAGTTCAAGCTTTCTGAATTTATCTCGGACCCTATTAAATTAGTGTCATTCAAACAGGTTGATGACAGGTAGAGATGACTCTACCGGTGACTCTATCTAATTAGAATTTAGCACCTCGCATCAAAGCCCACCGCAAAATTTCGGCTGATTTCCCGAAACTGAGCCATAGAGACCCCAATTTATTTGCCACCTGACAGTTGTCAATTCTATTTGGCGCGAAGTTAACAAAAAGTTTGCAAACTCTTTGGCACGAAGTAGAATTTTCAGAATTTGTTCTTGAAGAATACAATTTTTGCTGCGTCGGAATTATTTAGGGAGTTTTATCTTTGCATGAGAACCCCTTGGGTTTATTTTTACTTCATAGATCTACAACTGTACCCAAAATACTGTAACCTATGTATATACCTACTGTGACTTCAATAATTATACGTCAGCAACTTTTTTGTTTTTTTTTATAGTCATTTTTTATAGCTGCGCAATATACAATAATATTTATATGTGCCTATGTGATATTCTGATATGTAAGCTAAATTATTGTGAAGTTTCCTCAAAATCCATTCAGTAGTTTTTGCGTGAAAGAGCAACAAACATCCTCACAAACAACGCGTTTATAATATTAGTAGGATATCCCTTCGTTTGACCACAATCTAACCTGATGAAAAGTGACGATATATTTTATATGCTTTATACTGGTATTTTTAGTACTCGATATAATAAAATAGGTTTGTTCAGATCTCCTGCTGATTTTGGGTCCATGATAATAAAATGCTTCTCTCTCTCTTAATAATTATACTTCATTCTGCCCTCGGCTTTGCACTCACTGTTTCCATGGAAACTTTTTCAGGTTATTTCCCATGATTTATGGAATAAAAAGCCTGTGTTTGATTTCAGACTAATAATAATAATAATAATGCTGGACAATTCACACAGCATTATCTAGCCCCATGGTAAGCAGAGCTTGTGTTATGGGTACTAGATAACTGATATACATAATACTATATATTACATAGATAGATATTTTTATTATACATAGAAAACGACCAGAACACCCGGAACAAATATCTGCAGATTGTACACACAATTGTTCCGAGGCGGGAATCGAACCCGCAACCTCCTGCGTCGCAGGCGGACCTTGGCCCACCGCGCTACATCTACCTATGCATAATAACAGCCTTACCATTTAGATCCATTCATTAGCTTTGACGTGAAGAAGTAACAAACATCCATCCATCTAAACATCCAAACTTTAACATTTGTAATTTTATAGTGTCAACCTATAAAATTACAGCGTGATTTTTTATATAAACATAATACAGACAGCTTTAATACGTACCGATCCTATCCATCCAAAGGTTGCCTGGAAGAAATCCCTTTTAGCGATAAGGCCGCCAATTGTGCCACAATATTTAGTTAGTATTAAGGTCCTTTACTTAACTTGTACTTGTTTTGGTTAACTTGTATTGTTGTCAGATCGTTCGTTAACTACAGTACCTAGATTATCAATTTATGTTTAAATTAAGTGAGAACTATAGAGCTAAGACAAACCTAACATAGGCTTTAAGGCATTATTAACTTAATGATATAACCTATTTGTATGAATAAATAATCTATCTATGTATTATTTTTTTGTATTGATGGTGCGATAAAGATATATTGTATTGTATTGTAATACTGACTAATTGACACAGCATCATCTAGCCACATGTTAAGCAGAGCTTGTGTTGTGTACCATAAGTAGGGGTTTTAATAAAACAGTGAGTTATTTTGTCAATAGATTTATCTATATATTTTAATGAATAATTTTCAATTACAGCTGTTGCAAAATGTACAGTCTCCTTCATAAATCAAGCATTATTTCGTAGAAAAGTGGCAAAACAATTCATATTGCATTTTCAAGTCGACTCATTTTGTCGCGAGTACTTCTGTGTTTAAATAACTGCTTCATTTTTAATGCCTTGATTTTTTTTTATGTAGAATTTAATTACTAATGTTTTTTTTTCAGTTCGATAATTAGCCCAATTTTTATTTGCTTATTGTATGGCTATAAAGTTCAAAATTATATATGAATTTATTTATATAAGTTTATACTTTTAGATTTAAGTAATATAAAGTATTTAAAAAATAAGCAGTTATTTCAACACAGCTCATTGATTTAAAAGTTACGAGCAGTGGCGTAGCTATCGTAGGGCTGAGCGGTGCAGTGCACCGGAGGCCTGGAGCTCAGGGGGCCCTTAATCTAGGCTTTGAAAATATAGTGTCAGCCAGCTTCCGAAGCTAGGCTTCAAGCCTGCTCACAAGTGTTTTTTTAATGATTTTAAATAAACATTAACAATAACAGAATTCTCTATTTTTTTGTTATTGTTATTTGGTAGTTTGGTTGAGTACGTCCGTAGCACATTATATCAGCGATAAGCTCACGTGCTTGACGCCGTCAACTTTTTAGTTAATTTTTCATTCGCTCTTACTTTGCATCTATTATAATGTATGATGTTCATTGCTACGTGGAAACTGTAAAGAGGGGCGGTGAGGGCCTGATTCCTTCTCTATGCACCGGGGCCCTTGTCCACCTAGCTACGCCACTGGTTACGAGACATGCTTAAAATGTAAATACACGTAAATCTATTTCAATTTAAACTTTTATTTACTTACGGTATAGTGAATTCCATGGAAAATTATATTCATTTATAATAATATTTTTGTATTTTAACTAAAATAATTATTAACTATATATTACAAATTTTAACTTACTTTATAAAGATTTTTATCAATCGTTTTTCGCGTGATTTTGATTGTTGTAATTATAAGTTAAGTTAAGTTTAAGTAAAGTTAAGTTTTTGTTCAGCTTGTACTTTTGTCAAAGTTTGTACCTAAAGTGAGCTGTTTTATAATTTTTTTATAATAAGTTATAAATCATTAATTTAGAGATATTAAAAAAAAACATAAATTCAACAATCAATAACACGCATCTCACAGCACAATTGACAAAACATATTTTCCAAATATGTCTATTAGTAAACACGTAAAATATACCTTACAAATTGTATTTACAAAATAAAGTATTTTATTTATTAATACAATAATTAGACAATAATAACTATTCAATCGAGAATTAAGTAAATCAATTATATTTCTTGAACAAAAGTGTTTGTAGGTTGTGGTATAAAAATATTTTAAGTAATAATAATAATACTGGCACATTGATTTAAATATAAGTATTTTTTTCATTTTGAACAAAATTAAAATCACAGTAGAATTAAGATGACTATATCCAATTACAAGAAAAATAATTTTCCGAGGTTAAATAAAGACGGATTTCTAAACAAATGAAAGTTAGCTAAGTGGAATTAGGCAAAGAATATAATTAGAAACCGATGTAAAAATAAGCTACAAACACCTTTGTTCGTACAATTTATTCTAAGTCTATTGCAGTGGAGAATCTATCGTGTTATCTAATGTGTCATCTACATACGTGGTAGGTCTGATTTCTGATATCTCGTCACTTCGCTGTAGCAGGATCCAAGCAACCGAACCAGCGAGTCAAAACTAGTTTCATTATCAATGCCAATTTGAAGTAGAAAAACGGAATGTTGCGAAATATTCCATTTCAATATTCCAATATATTGCACGGTCCATTAAAAATACGACATGACAATAAAATTATGTATCCGATAGTACCCGCAAATACAAAGTATTCAGCTAAACTCTGCTCCGCCATTTACATAAAAAAACCCCGTGAGAATCGCATTTGATTTTGACATCTGTCATTCGGATCATGCTGCAATGAATGGACGACGCAGTGAATTATTTGTGCTTCTTCGATTACCATAGTTGAGTTATTATTGCACGAATATTTTACCGCAAAGCAGTGGTTCAGCTAATTTGTAGCTGACATATTGCATTGGCACTTATCTATTAATGGTAGCGTGACTTGACAGATACTTGTCAAACATTCTATAACTGGAAAATTCCTATGACAAGTTAATTCGGTACGTAATGTTCCAGCACCCTTACTGTCTAACAATAATTGGCATGAAGCCGTGCCCATCGAGGACTCATTAAGTGAATGGCAGACCATAATTACTGAGCGATCCAAATAGAATGTAAAATTGAAAATACCCAACTATGATGAACAAACAAGCACAACACGACATCAACGGTCCGCGAACGGTTACTGTGAACAACCCCTAAATAAGCTTAACTATTTACAATCAGTATACAAAATATCGACCCGGATAGAACTCGAAAGAAAAAACAAAATAGGAACGATACAAAATGATGCCCTGCGCCCCCGTTGACTAGCGAGGGGCTTATAAATACGCTATGTACAGTGACGCGGTCAGTCCGGGGTCTCGACGTCGAGGCCGTTGACCATGCGCTCGATGCTCTTGAGGTCCGAGGCAGGGGGGGTGGTGGAGGTGCTGGTCGGTGCGTCGGGCGGCGGGTCGGCCGAGGCAGCCCGCGTGGGCGGCGAGCCGGGTCGCGGCCGGGCCGGAGACGAGCTCAGGCTTCGAGCCCGCGGTGCCACCTGCTCAAAAGCAGACCCTAACCCAGGCAGAGCGTACGGCGCAAACCTATGCGCCTTACTTAACGAAGGCGCGGGCGGCACCGGCGCCGGCGGCGGCGGTAGCGCGTACTGTTGCAAGAACGGATGCAGATTAAACAGTAAGCCCGGAGGCATTTGGTGTGGGGGGAAGAAAGGTGGAGGGTATAACGATGGGGGGTAAAGATATGGTAGGAGCGGGGGCTGAACGGGGGGGCCTAGGGAGACGTCCGGCGCCGGGGAAGGCCTTGATGGGCCTGGTGGGGGGGAGTTGGCTCGCGCGCCGCCGGAGCACGACGAATCGGAACCAGCGTCGATAATGTCCTCGCCGCCGGAGTCTGCGCCGCCGCCACCGCCACTCGAGCTGAACCATGCTGCAAGAAAAGAACAAAGGTTAGCTGGTGATTGTGGGATGAATATTGTTCAGGCTTGGTTACAGAAAGAAAGGCACAAAGTCATTAGTAATAGGATATTTACCATGATTCGATTTAAATATAAAAAGATGGAAATCTCAAAAATAAAATCGTGGTAAATATCCCGTTATTAATGACTTTTATAGTTTCAAAAGAAAGGCTCACTCCTATATTAAGACACGAGTCCCACCTAGTGTATGGAAATAAGAAAACAAAAGACTGTCAGTCTCGTATAAGTTATACATAGCTATAAGCTTTCGGTAACCAAGCAGTCATGTGTGACCTATGGAGCTGAGACGTGGACGCTCACAATAGGGCTGATCCACCAGTTCAGTAAATGGCCCAGGACGAGGATGGAAAGAGCCTTGAGTTTCTCTGAAGGATAATGAGTCAGAAGTCGGACTCCAGTTGCATTCTACCTATACATCTTTAGTTTATAGACCAGATAGTTATGAATACCTACATTGACTTGTCTTCTTTTATTTGGCAATATGTGAGACTGATGACAACTGATTATTGCAAAAAGGTTCATCGTAGAATGGAAGAAATGTCTGGTGTCCAGAGGAGCGATACTCAAAAAAAAGTGTCAAAGTAAATGAATAATCTTTCTTTCTACTTACAGCTGGTGGAGGTGGGAGCGGCGGCAGACGCTGATGGCGGCGGACTCGACGGACCGCCGACGTCAAGCGGACGTTCATCGTCGTCGTCCCGCGCGTCCGATCGCGCCGTCAGCATTGCTTGCCTGCGGTACACAGACAGACTGCTCGTATTAGTGAAATGAAGGCGAGAAACAGTAAAAGCTGGTGGTTGGTCTAAACTAGTCTAAAGAGTCTAAATAGTGGAGTTGTTGGCTAAGTCATCACAAATCGTTCGGTGCTTATACCTCAGTGAAATGAAGGCGAGAAACATATATATATATATATATATATATATATATTATAGATATAAGTTGTTGGTCTTAGAAGTCTAAATAGTTGTTGGCTGAGTCATCACAAATGCCTTCGTTCGGTGCTTATACCTTTGTGAAACAAAGGCGAGACACAGTAAAAGCTGGTGGTTGGTCTAAAGAGTCTAAATAGGGTGAGTCAGCTTAAACCGTCGTCGTCAAACACAGGCGACATTTGGCCAAACATGTTATGCACAGAGTAGCATATGCTTTATTTTTAAGAATATCATAAAAAACAAAGGACATGCAATCTAATGATTGTTTGATATCCAATTGATGAAAAATTGAACAAGGTTTTTCATCCTTTATCGCTATGCTTTATCGTATAACCACGGAACAACACGTGCTAAATCTAATTTGGGATACCCAAAACTTTCAAAAAGCACCTTTCATTCTTATGCTCGGAAAACACACCTTCATACGTCATGTACTCGTATATCTGACTGAAAGAAAGTGATAATAGCCTGTACTGTTACTTGAAAAAGTTTAAGGTTTTACCAAATTCAAACAAATCGAATGAGATCTCTTTGTTCGAGTCTCCTTCGTTATTAGTCTTTAAATCATTATACATATTTCATAACTTCATAGCCCGATTATAACACGCCAACCAACATAGTTTTCCCATAACAAACCCAAAAGAAAATTGGATTAGGCCCTAAGGGTGGAAATTAGGTAGTATCGTTAGAAGACGATTAACCTTTCAAAGGGCGACGGGGCGACGTTACATTAGTGAAATATCAACAGTTTGACACCCTATTTGATGGCACGGAACGGTGGCGAAGTCATTTGGTAAACCAGCACAGGGTTAGTTATAAACGAGATACAAAATTCTATAGTTAAAGCTAAAATTTTCCTGATAGTCACTAAAGTTGAAAAATAACGCTTAAGTCATTTTCATCCTCTAGCTGTATCATTGTAAGCAAAGCTATGTTATTGATTATCCTATTTTATTTAAGTACCTACTGCTATAAACGACAAAAACATCAAAGAGGTTCTATTTTACTGCTGCAAAGAGGAGGAACTTCTATAGTCGGCTGTATGTATTTTTTATATTTGTTCGTAGGTTTCTCCATCAATTATGGCCCGATGTGGAAAATTATTTCTCTATTATAAGGAAAACAATACCGAGGTGGTCCCAAAAAAAAATTATATACAACATAAGTGTTTGTCCCGAAAAATTTATTATTTTAGAGGTAAAGTTTATCGAAACCATCAAATTATTGGAATATTTTAATAGTACGTCTACTGTGTAGTTTTGGTAAAATTGTGTTGTTGTATAGATAATACGAAAAAAACACGCAGTCATACAAGAATTTGTCCAACAACGGAAACCAAACACGTGACCATTAAAGCGTCTCCCTCAGACTTAGGTACGCAGCTATGTTGTGGCAACTTCAAAAACTATAAATGTATTTGTTACTTATTTGTGGTAAATGGTTAATGTTACACGTTTAAAATGCAAACTGAAACGTGTTCATAAGTAGGGCACTAAGTTCTCAGGACAACGAAAACTTCAAAGATTTTATGGGGATACTTATAAATCTTCATTGTTAACTTTTCTAATCGTTATTGTTTAGTTTTACGAACACCCGTTCCGAAATTTTAAAACAACTTCTTTTACCGGGAAGCCAAACACTTTTCTTTTAGTGTAAAGTTTATAAACCTGGTAAATTAAGTTCTTAAACAAGAATAAATTAAGTTAAATGTTATTAAATTGCCATTTAATTCCAATCTATGCTTCCGCCATCAAAGGTGTCTCAATGTCACTTGCCGGAACTGTCAAATCTGACATTTCAATGATTCCTTCTGGCGCCACTACAAATACGTCTGACTGTCAAGATATCCTCTCAATTACATGCAAGGCCTAAAGACAGATGGCAAAGCGGTCCCTTATAAAAAGCTATAAAAGAAACAAAAGAGATACGAAACGATTTAAAAGCGTCCACCCCAAAAAAGACAAAAAGCTTCCTCAATTATTTGCCTTCTGTCGCCCCGTTAAACAAACAACTCTTTAACACGTGCATTGTTTTACGGTACCCTAAATGCGGCCGCATCTTGGTTCCGTAGGGTCCCTGATTACCGGGTTCAACAGTAAATTCATTTTATTAACTCGTCTCATAGTCCGCTGATAGAATTAAATTTGTGCCACCCTTGAGGTGTCAGGGTTGGCAGGTAAACAGATATTTTCATTAAACATTAATGAAACAATTTAAAAATGTATTTTATTTTATTTTATTCTAAGACAAATGACCATAATGTAATTAATCAAATGCTGATACTATTTTATCAGTGTGTTTTCATTAAACACCTCCAAATGTTCAGGTATAGAAACTAAAACGAATGTTCAAGCATAGCATAGCAAAAATATAGCAATTATGCCTACATACAGTTTCATAGAAGAAAGTACTAGATACTACTAGGTCATTACTAGATGGTAGTAGCCAGCTTAAATACAGATCAGTTATGATTATGACGTGACAACCCTGACTTAAACCGTCCACATTAGGGTGTTCACGTTACAATGTAAACTCGTTGGGGTGGCCTGCCTTGTAATTTTGCCAAATTTTTATCCCTCGGTTCGGTTAGTTCGAGTCGTCGACCCCTAGGGGTGCTTTTTATTGTCGCTATTTTGTCGAAGACAAGGCTGGGGTATTAAGTAGGTGTTTTGATTCTTGTCTTATTGTGGGGAAATTCAGATTTTAGGTCCACAATGGCGTGTCTCTGTCTGGCAGGAAGTTTTCAGTTTATTTAACTCGATGGTGGAAGTGACCAATCAAATGTTGCTAATAAGAAGGAAGCAAATGCTTTGACGATTGGTTATGTTCGATAATTCTTAGAAGCAATGGCTGAAAAATCTGTTATGATATGATAAAATATAAATGTAAAATATAAATATAAATATCAGTGTATTATATTGAAGACAGGGCGCTATGCTGCTCATTAGGGGCCTATGTCCATCAGTGGACTAACATAGGATGATGATGATATGATATTGTATAATTTTTTTATAAATTCTGTTGTTAACCAAAAGTTCCTGATTCGCGTCGCCAAGGACTGGCGAAAGCTTTGTTATTATCCCCAGCCTATTCTTCTCCAATACTGGACATAGGCCTTTCCTAATGAGCGCCATAGCACCCTGCCCTATCTGCAGCTCTTTAGCCAAGGCAAGCTGAGGACGTTAAGAGGGTCAATGAACAACTTTCAAATAAATATAAAGACTAAGGCGATGTCTAGATTGTAAAATAAAGACTGTGCGACATAGAAAAGGGTTCATAGGATGTGTTGTGGTCAACCACGTGTTCCGCTGATGACCACAGATTTACAGAATGTAGATGAAATATAATAGTATTACAATAGAATGCAGAGTCATGTTTGTTCTTGTATGACGCAATCTTGTCAGCTGAAAACTTGCGATAGGGTGATCTAAAATACCTAGGTTTGAAAGGACTCATTCCATCCATTTATTTCCCATCTAAATTGAAAGTTTCATTAATATATTTTTATGTTTCAAATATAATAGATGATGTGTGAATTGTCCGGAATTTTTTTTCCACACTCCCGCCTCTCGCCGTTATAGGAGTCTAGCCGTGGTGCGAACATTATATAGAAAATGTTAAAACTAAAGTTTATAAGAAGCGAAAGTAATTTCTTGCAAAAAAGGTTCATGGACTTATCGCTTTACTAGGAACGGGTAGAATCAAGAATTCAACGTCAAATGCCTGCGCAGTGCTAGGGTTGTCCAATAGTTGGTACAGTGCCACTATTTATCTGTTTAGATTTAGATGGATTTAATGAAAACTATGTTCTTATTATTCGTTATTATCACCATCATTATTATTCTATTGACATGATTATGTGGAACGACAATCGTCTTTCCCTAATCAGGGTGGTGACGATTAGAGTTTGGTTCCATCAAATTCACATTATTTGATTTTTAGCAGTAATTTTTAAATAAATACTATTCATCAAACTAATTAGAACGAATATTTATCTAACTGTACTAACTTCATTCTGTTGCAAACAGTCTAGATGCCTTCAGCTTTTTTTTTTATAAAATGTTAGTTTAAGTCATAGGACTTAAACTCGAATTTAACTCCCGTTAACACCACGCTATGCTATAATGATCGAACACTTTATGAGCAAGAGAATAGTAAATAAGTAACCATTCACAAATACTATCAAATGCTGCCAACTGAACAGATAAATCGCTGGCACTAGACTTATTCATGATTAAGATATCCGGCTGCAAATTCGATGTAGATTGTCAATTGACTTTATTACAAGACCAACTTCCTTGAAGCCTTGTCAAGTATTGAATAGGTTGTTCGGCCGCCATTGTTTCTGATTGTCAATCGAATATTTGGACATTTCATAGGCCGACATTTGCAAAATTAACAGACACCGCCACCCGTTCCGGAGCTCTATGAGGGCATTATAATTTCAATTGCACTTTGTATCCTTGCGTTAATGCATTCACTGCCCAGCATCAGTGGAGAGAACTGTTCTACGCCAACGTACAATATAACTTAAGCTGCTTAGACATTATGTAAATATTAGTTGGAATTACTTATATTTAAATATTAGTTGAAGAAGCCACTGGTTCCTGAAACACAGTTTTTTAAATAAGCTCAGGAGCCTATAGACTTGTATTGCCTGATACACTATCTATTTTGTCAATAAATAACATTTTTAATTTTTACTTTTTACTTAACTAGGTATAAATAAGTGTGTCATATGATCTAAGTGTGATAATTAAGAACATTTTTCCACACTACATCAAAGTTTATATAAAAAGGGGGACAGTTAGCATTGTTGTTACCTTTCATATTTATTACCTACTTAGCTACTTTTTCAATTAAATTAATTTCATTTATTTCATGTTCACAATAATGCAGGCACACTACCTACACGTTTCAGCCATAGCTATAAGAAGGAACTTACATAATTTTAAAATAATAATTATTTTTATTTTACATTCGCTTATTAATTTCTGCCTTTTCAGCAGGTAACGATCCAGAACCAGTTTTTCATCAAGAAGCCGTGAAAGAGCCACAGTGGCAAAGTGCCAACCCTAACGAAAAGCTATGTATGCTAGAATGTGACAAGTACCTATGACTTATGCAACCCGCCCAGCTTTCCCGCGGTGTTTGTCAAAACACTCACGTTCGCGCGCTTCCGGCGGCCGCCATTTTGAGATGAGCCCGCAGCTTTCGGTCCGGCTCTAATTCCGGACCTATGAGCCCATCCGGTGCAAAATGTTGTGTAAGCGAATTAACCTACCCGATGCGGTCGGTTAATTTATAATGGTTTGTTTTAGGCATGTATTACAGTTTTCAGGGGTCGTAAAAATTATGAAAATTGTCGTATTGCTTTACGGTTGGACAATAGACAGAAGTTATCTTTGTCATCAATAAATACAACTTTATTTTTCTAACACATCCAGTCGCCCCATGGCCTCGATCGCTGTAGCGCGATTAAAACGTAAAATAACACATTAGATTGCGATAAATACCTACCCGATAATCTTCAATATGTTAACATATCGCGAAAGTTTAAAAACTTTAATTTAGAGCTTTTTCTCGTCTCTAGACTTGTAAAAAATGTTTATAATATAATAAACATAATTTTATGTCACAACGAAGGAAATAGGGAAAAGGCGTAGATAACCTAATACACGAAACAGCTATTCCATCGAGGCGCCGATTCGTATGAACAGAATTTAGAGTATCATTCCAAAGAGGATTTAATAGATCTTTTCCCAAATCCTATATTTTCAATCAAAAACACTCCTTGCTCAATCAGAGATTAGGTCCACAATAGATACATCAGATGTATATCGCTAATCGAGTCCTCGCTCAAATTCAAATAGGTTGGTGGAAAGGCGGCCACAGGCGCTAGCAAATTATACCAGGAAATAAAAAACTTGGCGAAGTGGCTCTGTTTACGCATGTTGGTGTTCCGTAGGCGTAGCTTTGCATAGATTGTTTTTTTACGCAATCCCAGCTTTCATATTCTAAGGCCGCTAATGTTTTCCAAAAAAAGTATGAGATTTGTGATTTTTTTTATTTGGTTTGAAAAGAGCTTGCTATCACTTATCTACCTTCATCATCATCATCATTCTATGTTAGTCTAATGCTGGACATACTTACCTATCTTTCCATATTCAAAGAGTAGTGTCTACTATAACGTGTGGTCTGATTTTTTAGATGACAGACAAATATCAGACAAATCTCGTATCATGAAAGTCCATGATTTCGCGGTAGCTACTGACGGAACCCTAAAACCACAGCTGATTTTATCGCGGAAATCCAATTTTCTCCCTTGCACGCTAAAGACGCTGGAAAAAAGCGCCAAGTCGAAATGACTCCACCATTTTGAGCCGTTACCCGCCATGTTTAAACTCCGAACACGAATGAGGAGGCGCCGGATTGGTTTAATTTGAATTTGGAACGCCGGGCGCGTTGGCCGGGTGCGCTCAGAAACTACGATCGTGGAGTAATTAATTTACAGATTCACAGATAGGATAATTTCGTTAGTTTTTAACTTCGCCTTAAATAAAAGGCATTAATCTTTCTTGGTATTCCGCCACCTACTTGGAAATGTTTAGTAGTCGCTCATTTAGGCATTCATATAATTGAATTTCGGGAATTTATAGATATTTACAGCAATTATAAGGTAGTTAAGACGAAGTACGATTGGAATGTGCTGATCAAAATCAACATTTTTGGTGTGAATTTATGGCTAGCTATTTATGTTAATATTTTACTATTTTTACATAGCTTTCGCTCGTGACTAACAAAGGGAAACAACAGAATGAGACCCCACGCACGTTATGTTAAAATAGATCTTATCCTACAAATCATAGAGTTTTATTTGACTTCGTTGGACCTCACGTTATATTTTTATATCTCTATTTATTTGAAAGAAAACCAGAGGCTTATAAATAACAGACTTACTAATGGATGAATAATAAAAGCTTATTGAAGGTTTTCACGGATAGATAAAAAATACTATGAACAAATGTGACTGGTCTATATATGAATGTACAAGTGGTTTCTTTTTCACTTCCTCCACAAGAGGTCAAAAATTTTAGTGAACAGAAAATCAAAAACACCTTATTTCTTATCTGATAATAATTAAACAGATAAACATTTTATTCGTAATATGTCAAATTATACGCCACACTTTATAAATCATTATAGGTTTTTCCCGATATAAAAATAAATTATAATAAAATTTTAAAAATAAGATTAATAGTAGAATATAAAATTTGACTTGCCTTAGTGCTTATTTTGTAAGCCTAAAAAAATAAAGTTTGAAAAAGGTGTTTGAATTAGAAATTTTGTTACGTTAAAATAGATCTTATCGTTAAAATCATAGAGTTTTTTTCTTCGTTGGAACTTCACTCTTTCTGTTCTGTCAAATTCATAATACAAACCCGTATTATGATGATTATGTAACTCGCGACCGGTTTGCGACAGGCGTAAATTAAGCAATCAGTGCTGTCAAACGTCAATTTTGTATTAGTTTGACACCAGCTACAACGTCAAAATTGGCGTTTGACAGCACTGATTGCTTAATTTACGCCTGTCGCAAACCGGTCGCGAGTTACGTAATCACCATACCGATTCCCGATAGACAGTAAGTACTTTGAAATTCACAAAGGTATTCTAATTTTCGTTTTCTGCAAAGGATACCCCCAATTAGTGGGAAAGAGTTAACGAAACTGGAAAACGTGCACCGGGAAAAGAGATTCCATTTTTCTTTGTTACCAGAATCCATTTGTAATATTTTACCAAGCTAATTGACGTCATCTTTATTCATTAATGCATTTACTGCCTAGTCCGCGTGATTACTTATCTAGAAAAGCGAGTACGTTGTCGGCGATTTAAGTTTTAAGTTATTATTATGACATAGAAGAGGTATTGTACTAAGTTATTGAATGTATTTCAAGTGATTTTTGACAGTTTTCGGACCAAATAATTAATAAGTGTACAAAATATGTGCACCAAAACAAATACTATTTTGCCAATAATTCTAATTATATAGATATTTATTTAAGTACAGTATATAATAATATTTAATATATAGTTAAAGTGTTAGATACTTACTTCTTTTCCCTTTTCCCCGCACCCGTGTCTCTGAATCCTTTCGCAAAAGGGTTGTTGTCGATCTTCAGTTGTGTGATCTGTTAACAGACAAATTTTAATTAAATTTTATTGCAAACTAACCGCTGCGCCCTGCGGCTTCGCCCGCGCGGAAATCTATGTGTCAAATGGTTTATAAACATTCCTCTTGAATCACTCTATCTATAAAAAAAAAACACATCAAACTCCGTTGCGTAGTTTTAAAGATCTAGCATAGATAGGGACAGACAAACAGCGGGAAGCGACTTTGTGTTATGTAGTGATCTGTATTTTCTTTCGTCTTTTTCATTTTCTCAATATCTCTCGAACGTAAAAGAATGAATATAGATCATTTAATTGTATTTAATAATTTGTGACATTAACTGAGAGTTATTTAGCTCTAGTTTAAATTCCTAAAGGTGCATTCACATAGGAACGATTTCACACATCCGCCAGTATTCGGGATTTAGTGAACTCTTGTTTCTAGTAGCGAATGATCCGTAAAAAACGTTCCTGTAAAAACGAATGCTAGGTAAATTCGCCTTAAGCTTCGATCCCAATAAGCTCATGTTTTTGGCATATAAATCATAAAGATATTTTATAAGCCAAAAACATGTGTTATGTAAAGACATACTCGTAAATCATGTTTTTGGCATGTAAAAATTCTTTATTTTGTCAGATCTTACCTTTTCATTCTGATAAGCAGTAACAGCTATGAACTCCGTCTCCTTGAAGACATACGTCCTGAAGGTGGAGTAAGGCAGCTTCAGGATATCGTTCGCCCGCACCAGGTGGAACCGCGGCTGGTACTTGTGCATCGAGTTCAGGATCGTCTGCGTAACACACTTCAAACACTTTAGGATTGTGATCAGGGGATTTAGATTTTATAATGACAGCGATAGGGCATGTTTTGTGTTGTCGTGGATTTTCCCCTTGAAAGCTCATCATCAACACCAGAACCATATTAGGTTTGAGATATTACAAGATAGGGTGCCATGGCGTTCAATAGGTGAGGAGTATGTTTCCCTTTGAAAGCTCATCATCAACACCAGAAGCATATTAGAATTTAGATATATCTACGGGACAGGGCGCTATGGCGTTAATTAGGGGAGGACTTTATCCAGCAGTGGACTGATATACACTATACTGGTACGTCTTAATCATCATCACCGAAGCATATTAGCATTTAGATATAGGTACGATACAGGGCGCTATGGCGTTGATTACGGGAGGTCTATGTCTAGCAGTAGACTGATATTGGTTGATGATGATGAGAGATCGACTGCTGAAGATAGTCTACCTCTGACGATGCCAATCAAATAGTTGCCATTGCGTCTCCACGCACAAGCGAGAAAGCTGCGGATAATAAGCGTCATTCCGGTGCCAGAAGTGGGTATAGTAAGAGTTGGACAAATAAAGCAAATGACTTAAAAAGAACTTGTCCTATATCGTCAAAACCGTTCTCATGGAATCATCTATATTCTAGCCAAATTCGGTGTAAAATGTTTGTAAAGAAACCACCCATACATAAAAATTTGCTGTGTTGCCGCGTCTTTTTATACGCAAATTATTACCTGTCGCCTTAATATCTTTCTTTCAATAAATACTGCTTTCAATTATATCTGAAACTCGACGCCAAACAAGTGATTTTTCGTTTTTTGTGTCGAGGTTTGTTTACAAACATTTCACATGGAGTTTGGCGGGTGTGTAATTAATTATTCTTGGGTCTAGGTAACGTCACCTTATTGATAAAGGTGTTCGCTGTTCCCTTCGCGTCACCTTTAAGGAACGTAGTCGTTTATTATTAACGGGCTTAATTATTGTGAAAAATATCTTCTTAAACCGGTGCGGCGAGATTCCTAATTGATGTTAACCTCTTTGTTTTATACACGAAGTTTATAAGTACCTCAATAAAAAGTTTACAACCAGGGTGCTATAGGCTTGAGCTCGGTGGTCCGTTCACATTGTAAATCCTCGAAATCGCCCATCAATTAAGGCGTGTCAAATAAAACTCACTATAACCCGATGAATAATAAAAAAAGACGTTGAAAAAACCGTGGAAAATCATGGGGTGGTTTCACCCTATGCCATTAGGTCTCATTATTGTGTGCGACTATTGAATAGAACATGAGGGATCGCGATCTTTCGCAAAGGTGCCTGTTAAGCGAAATTAATCCTAATCAGCTATAATTGGACGTAATGCGTCTGATAATTTCTAGATTTTTTCATGAAATTACAGATAATGTTGATTTAATTACAGAAATTTACTATCGTATTTCTAGGTAAGTATAACTGCTATAAAAATGTACGGAAATGCAAAATTGCAACATTGGGGGTGTAGAATTTTACTTTAGGTAATTCTAACACTCTCATTGCCAACGTTCATTGACGCTCATGCCCGGCTGCGCCTCCTCGATGTTAGGCAGTGCATGTACTAAGTTCCCTTTCTTTTCTTAGGCACTAATGCTTGGCACTACCAATAGTGTGAAGGAAAATTTTACTTTCCTGTGACACTACTGGTAGTGCTACGGGCAAAAGTACATTTCCAGTGGCACTATATTGTGTTCTACCACCCGAAAAAAGAAAACGTAGATTCAGTATTGCCTTCGAGTTATTTTTGAAATACCTATGTTTCAAATATTTCGAAAATAGTAAAATTGGTAAATTAAAAATGGCTTAAATGGTATTATAATATCTAGTGCCTAAGCTTGTTTTATTTAAGTGTGTGAATTCTAGCTATCATTGTTTTTATCTCATTTAATTTCTATCTGAACTTTAAACTAACTTAAGTTACTAAAGTCATTTAAAACGGGATATTTACCATGATTTGATTTTTTTTTGATAATAGTGAAACCGGTGGTAGTGGCAACGTTCGTAGCAAAAGACAAAAAATGAGGGTAGATCGGTATGTCTGCCCATAAAAACTCGCAGTGCCTTCAGTTACTCCGTGATCATGGCGCATGCAACTGTGCCGAAATATTGGATAACTCAAAAATCAAATCATGGTAAATATCCCGTTTTAAATGACTTTAGTATTAATAACTATGATAGTTTCAAAAGTTTTAACTTAAGTTATAATTTTAATGAAAGGAACTAACTAGTAGTAACTAAAAACTATTATAACCTTAGCGTTAGAATTTTACTAACAAGTGGACATACAGTTTTTCCAATACATTACGTAATGATTAGGTAGGACCCTATGCGGTAACGAAAATTACAACCCCTGACATGGACAAAGTTAAAGTTGCGTGTGCGAGAAATTGTATTGTTTTTATATAAGTAGGTATATTTTTACTAAGTAAGGAAAATAGATGGTGGGTAGGTTAGGTATATTATTACTTAGCAAGGAAAATAGGTGGTAAAGAATCTAATCTAATCTTGTAAAATTTTTATATATTTCATAATCACCCGTTTTTCATCATGAAACTCTGAAATTATTTGAGATAAATGGTTAATATGTCATCATCATCATCATCATCATGGGCCTATAGCAGTCTACTGCTGGACATAGGCCTCCCCCAATGAGCGCCATAGCGCCCTGTCTTCAGCTTGCCGCATCCAGCATCTACCTGCAGTCTTTCGCAGGTCGTCATCCCACCTTGTCGGAGGGCGTCCTAGACTACGTTTACCGAGTCGTGGTCTCCACTCAAGAACACGTTTGCCCCAGCGGCCGTCGGTTCTTCGCAGGTTAACATATGAACATATGTATTTTAATGGTGTTTACCGTGTATAAAACATATACCTATTCGCGATAAATTTTGTAAGGATTTATGATAAATTTCGTAAAAAAACAATAAGTAACTAAGCAATTTTTGTTACCTTATAATACAAAGTATAAATTAATAATTATTAAAAATTAAATCAACTCCACTTATAAATCAACTCCTTTCACGAATCTCCTATCCACTCCCACCTTCAAAAGCAACCTGTTTTGTCTCTTATTATGAAGACGGAACCTAGGTCTTTCTTTTGAAAGAAAGAAAATATTTTTATTTACCTTAAAACTACCATACACAACAAACTTAAAACTACGCAAATTAATACTATACATATATCTTACAAATTATTGTGCGTAGCAGTGTTCAGGCAAATATGGCCCTCACTCAGCATTGTGCCGGATGCATACTAATGTGTCCACCCAGCGCTGATTTTCTTCCCCCAAGTTTCCTGATTTTATGATGAAATTCTGACCTTGATCTTACACAAGGTATTCAAATGTACCGGTAGATGTTAAAATATAGTAAAGAACCCATAAAAGAACTTTTGGGTCAAGATAAATGTAAAAAGATCAAATACGAACAAAGAAAGTGGCGTCACCCTACCCGCATTGACAACTTTGTTGTGTCCGATTTAATTCTACCCTCCCCTTATGTCCTGCATTGTAATTTTACTCGGTCCGTTTGTTACAACTTTGTCCATGATTTTTGTATGAGGACAACGGTCACGGGTTTCTTTAAAAATAGTACTTCTTGAATTTGGTGGATGTTTTAGCGCCATCTGTGTTATTATGAAAGAACTTGCATGGTTAGGGATGATGTAGTACAAATAATGAGTAGACAAATGTATATCAATAAGTGATACTTAGCATTATTCATTATTTTTTTAAATATTACGATGAAATCCTGCTAAATTAATATTATAAGAGCGAAAGTCTCTGAGCCGTTGTGTTGTTGTGAAGATGTTTGCGGAAAACAATGCCGAAACTAAAACTAACTAACTAAAAAAATGGATCACGCTGAAATTTTACACACATAAAGACCTGAACGGTGAATCACATATAGTCATACATCTATACTAATATTATAGAGACCTTTCCTAGGTTTGATTTTTTGTTTGTTCGTTTGTAATGAATAGGCTAACGAAAGTACTGGACTGATTTGAAAAATTCTTTCACCGTTGGGAAGCTACACTTACCCCGGCTCAAGTATCATAGGTATCAAATAGTAGCAAAAAGGTACTAAAATTCCATAGTTTCCAATCATAAAAAATCGAACTTGGTCCAGGGGTTCTGACGTTAACCTATATTATATTCTCAAAAAAGTTAGGGATCCCTACTAAAACCGTGCGAAGCCGGAAAGGTTCTCTAGTGTACTAGGTATATATTAAAAAAGCGTGCAAAGCTGCGGGGAGAAGCTAGTATTATAATAAAACCAATAGGTAGTTAACTGAAATACCTAAGACGCGTTAAAGATTCAAGCGACTCACATAGATAGGTACCTATTTACGTATTTCGCATTGCAAGCCCATTATCTAGATACTGCATCCATTGTTGCCACTGGGTGAACAGTAAAAATATGTGTTTGTATGCAAATACTCTATTAATATTCCACGGCAGGCCCGGGCTGGTATAACGATAGATAAATCAATATTCATGACAATGAATACTGTGTTGCAGGGAGACATCGAATGTGGGTGAGATATGATTTGTCTAGGACATGCATGTTTATTTCAAAAACAGCGCACAGTGAAATTTAATTACTTATTTAGCTCTAAAACACTTTTTCGTCGACTATATCTGGTACAAATGAGTTTTATTCTGACGAAATCGGCTGTTATAACTTTCAATTAAGTTATAACAGCCGAATCAGGGGCCTCCACGCGGGGGCGTCACACACCGGGCACCCACGAACCCGTTTGTTTACCTTGGTTTGATTTTTGAGTTATCCAATATTTCGGCACAGTTTCATGCGCCATGATCACGGAATAACGGAAGGCACTGCGAGTAAGTTTTAAATGACTTTAGTGTTAATAACCATGATAGTTTCAAAAGTTTTACCTTATTTGAGTTTTAATATTTTTATGCTCGAACAGCAACGTCGGAAGCCGGACTTCTTATTATAACTGCTATAGGGAGGTTGGATATAAGGGCATAAGTCCCAGTAACAGTATCAGAGCACAAAGTCAAAGTCGAACTCATTTATTATGGCTTATAAATAATAATAATAATAAATAACGCTGGACAATTCACACAGCATTATCTAGCCACATGGTAAGCAGAGCTTGTGTTATGGGTACTAGATAACTGATATACATAATACAATACATTACATAGATAGATATTTTTATTATACATAGAAAACGACCAGAACACCCGAAACAAATATCTGCAGATCGTACACACATTTGTTCCGAGGCGGGAATCGAACCCGCAACCTCCTGCGTCGCAGGCGGAATAAATGAGTTTGAATTTAGTATGGCTTACAAAATAAGCACTTAGACAAGTCAAATTTTATACTATTCATTATTATCAAATGCAAGAAATTCTATTTAAGTTTTTTTTTGTAATACCAAAACTTCTTATTCTTTAGTACTCACATGATATGGGATATGCTACAAAAATATGTTATTTCACGTAGGATATAGATCAGTGATGTAAAGAATACAACACTTAGAAAAGCCTCGAGCTGCCTGTTTTTCAGAATTGACCCGTAGCATAAATACACGGCCGGGGGCGCTCAGCAGTCGGTTTATTAGTCCTGATGTGATGTCTAAATTGATTTTGATGGTTTTGTGTTCAGCTTCAGATATCTGACATGACTTTGATTTTATTTACAGGTGTGGTCTATGTAAGTACTGAAAGACTGATATATGGTGTGGAAAATTTGGATTTAGACATTGAAACGTAACGATATTTATGTATGTATTTATACAAAAATATAATACCTACTGATACTTATAGTTATCAGGAGGTATTTTATGTATGTCCCAATTAAATATTCTGCATAACACACCACCTATACTTGTTCTAACACTTCACGTCCATCCAATGGTTGCCTGGCAGAGATCGCTCATAGCGATAAGGCCGTCCATTGTACAACATATTTTGTATTTGTTTTTTTTATTTTCCTGTCTTGAGTATCTGTTTTTTATTTGGTCTGCAATAAAGAGTAATTTTATTGTATTGTTACCTACTAAAGCTGTGCGTCGAATGAATCGGACGGAGCGTACGCGGCGTCGGTATTTAATAGGCTTCGGCATCGGCAGATATGCGAACTCAGAGCACGCTGTACTTACCATAGAAATCCATATAACACTTAATTTAAATGTTCTAAAAGCTTTACATTAAAACATTATTTAAATATCTCTTTTAATTTTAAATTCAAGCATTTTTTCCTGATAAAATTACCGTGTAACACAAATGGCATTTTGTAGTACGGTTCATATTTGCGATTATTGACTAAACCTTGCCATACCGCTCTTATTAGCAACTAGCTGCGCCCCGCGGTTTCACCCACGTGATGATAGATATTTTGGATAATATACAATTATATCTTTATAAATTGTAGCCTATGTGTTATTCTAATGTATAAGCTTTATTATTGTAAAGTTACATTAAAATCCATTCAGTAGTTTTGACGTGAAAGAGTAACAAACATCCATCCATACTTACAAACTTTCGCGTTTATAAAATTAGTAGGACAGGGACCATAAACTCTGAACGGAAACTGTCATAATCAATTCATCTAATCATATTAAAAGCAATCTGGGCTAAATGTTTGTGTAATGTGTATGGGCTGCGTCAATTAGGCAATAAAACGAATTTATTCCGTAAACAGCTGTGATGAGATGATGCACTCAATTTAGTGGAAACATGAGTTATGATCAACAGATTGAATTGGGACTGATGTTATAATTCTTGGTTATTATTGTATCTGCCTATATTTTAAGTTGTTCTTTGGCTTCTTTCTTTAACTACGACGACCGATGTGGCGCGGTGGACGAAGGTCCGCCTGAGACGCAGGAGGTTGCGGGTTCGATTCCCGCCTCGGAACAATTGTGTGCACGATCTGCAGATATTTGTTCCGGGTGTTCTGGTCGTTTTCTATGTATAATAAAAAATATCCATCTATGTAATGTATTGTATTATGTATATCAGTTACTGTTATCTAGTACCCATAACACAAGCTCTGCTTACCACGGGGCTAGATAATGCTGTGTGAATTGTACAGCATTATTTATTTATTTAACTAGCTCAATAATACGTGTATAAAGAATTTTAAATAATTCCTCGTACTTCTTGTTTGTGCTGAGTGATAACTTTTTAAAGTTTTTTTTAAATGCAAACTGAACGATATTATTCAAATAATGGAACAAAGAGCAAAAGAGTTATTGATAATTTAAACACATCATCATTATCATCAGCCTACAGCAGTCCACTGCTGGACATAAGTCTCCTTCAATGAGCGCCATAGCGCCCTGTCTTCAGCTTGCCGTATCCAGCATCTATCTGCAGTCTTTCGCAGATCGTCATCCCACCTGGCCGGAGGGCGTCCTACACTACATTTACCGAGTCGTGGTCTCCACTCAAGAACACGAACAACGAAGAACGATTTAAAAACATATTACTCGTACAACTCAAATACTTATTCGTTTTTATGTAAGGCTTGGTGTTCGCTTGCAATGAATGAATGAATGAAAGAACTCTTCATTGCACTTAAAACTATGAAATAAAACCTTATATCTAAACATTACATATTATCTTTATATATGCTTGCGTTATTGTTTAACAAATAAAATTATAATACATAATTGTAATATACAACTTTGGCATCTTATTAATGTCGTAAGCTTTGATATCACTTTCGTAAAAGCCGACAATCCCATTTCCGAGACCAACATCAAAATAAAATTATACTTACTTATATCCTCAGCGTCGGTCTTAATTACCCACAGGCTTTTATTTTTTTAAATCCTCAGTTCAATTTCTTTATTTTACTGCTGGACAACAAATTTATATGTAAATGGAGTTGTCCGGTGGTCCGTACCTACCTATCGATGATCCCTTGTCGATATATCGATTAAAAATAATTGCCCCCACTCTAAACTAGGATAGGGCTGCTTTTGGATGATTTATTTGTGGGAAATCTGGGAATTGGTTTGTCTCGATAATTAACTGGATAGATTTGTTTGAATAAGCTTCGAAGTCTTTTTTATTTGTATACTTGAAGTCGTAGTAGATAAGAGTAGTACTTGATTTGTAATTTACTACTTTAGTACCTTACCTGGACCAAGTTTATCAAGTGAATCAAGTATTCACTTGATAAACTTGGTCCCTATCTACCTACATAAGTAATACTTTTTGTGTCCTACGACGAAAATATCTAGTATTATTTTTATTGCATTGTAAATTAATATATTATTATAATATCAATAATATCATAAAAACTTAATTGTTAAATATTATTAATGAAATAATCACTTAACTCCGCACACAGTCGTCGCGTCGTTATGAGGGATGTAAGTTGGTAATAAAATAAACGACATTATTATTTTGAACTTTTATCAATCAACAAATAAATAAACAACTAGATATAAACCAACTCTATTTTATTGAAAGAAAGGTCAAACTAAAAAAACAATTTAAAATTCACTGTTTCGGTCAGAACTTGTAATCAATGTTCATCTCTCGTCTAATCGATACTCCAAACGGTGCAATCACTAGTAATTAAAGTTTCGTTCTAATTGCCGCGGGATGGCGCCACGAGCGCGGCGCCTGCGTTCTCCGCGGTCACAGCTCGTAAAATAATTTAAGTATTGTAACGTATTTTATGGTGTTTTGATGAACAGCAATGGTTTTTTATAACATAATAAATAGTGGAAAGTTTGAAACGTCTTTCGATATGGCCGTAGAAAGCTAATAGACCTAGCTGTGTTATTTTGTGAGAGAAAAACTAAAATATCAACAAACAATTTAAAAATGTATCACAATTAGATTTGGAAATCAATTGGTTAAAAATATGCACGAAAGACTCTTTTGTGACCATACAATAGTTATGCTATTCGACACGAGATGGCGCTAAGCTTTTGGGCTATAATTCATTGTTATGACATGGACAGGACATACTTTGTTAGAATTTGCTATAGTAAGTAATACATATTATGTAGTGTAAAAATATGTTTACATAAATATAAAAATTCTTAGCTAGTGACGAAGATTAGATACATACCTAATATAAATATACAAAAATTAGTCTATACCTACTCCGATTAAAAACCTGGATATTTTTGTTGTAGAGGGGGGTTTCAAAACCTAAAAAATATATGTGGAAAATATTTAGAGACATTGGAATCATACAAGAAGCTCGCTTTCATTCATCACCCATTTCGTTTTTATACCTACGGAACGTCTTTGGTAAATAACGTTTTTGTCTAGTTAAACAGTGTTTTGATTCTTTTTTTTCTAAATTGGATATGAAGCTGCGTAGAAAATATATATTTCAGCAAAACTTTCAGATGGTGATGTTTTATAATCTGTGGTCGTCTCCATCGCCCCACACTCTCCCGTCAAATGACTAATTCGCGGCAAACACACACGCCATAACTCATATCAACTACCAATACGGATGGAGCGGACAAACAACACCCGTCCCGCTCTGACGACCTAGGAGAAACCCAAGCCGCTTGTTTGTTTTTTCCTTTTACTTCCTTTGAAATCTTATTTTGAATTTTATACCAGGGGCGTGGATGTTGCATTTGTGCACCCGCTCACACATAGGTATTCGGTAAAGTCGACCTCTCGTTCTAGCTTTTTGTAATTTTAATTCGCAGAACCATCGAAACGTGATTTGAGTCGAAAGAAGTTTTTGTTCCGCAGAATTCGATGAAGCAGGAATGGCATTTTGTCATAGGGCATGGTATCGAGCAGCTATGTGGTCTTTGAAATACTGGCGAAGAAAATCATGTTCAAATTATTGGTCTTCATTGTTCAAATGCAATAAAAATTTGATCATGGACCTACAGGATGGCGAACTCTACATTTTCAGCTTTAAATAGTTTTTCTGTCTCATAACTACAAAATTGTCAAAAAAAAAAAAAAAAGTGGTCAACTTGGCCAATTTAACCACGATTAGATTTATTTTTACCTAACGGAGCCCCGTTGGACAAATAAAAGCCCCGGAGATGTCTGAAAGGAACTAAAACATGGTTAAAGAAACTCATATTGATTTATCTACTTTATGTCTATATAAAAATAAAATTACAAAATAATACAAAGAGATTAGGTACAGAGAAACATCACAAAGTTGCATAGCCAACAAATGCATCATTGAGGTAGAGGCAGTCAGTAAGTAAGGTGATCGTTCACTTACAGCCACCAAGTTAACTCTGCAGGTGGATAACACTTGAACTAAATCAGTTCCTTCAATATTTCTCTGAGATTCTAAAGTTTCACCCAGGCACGGCCTTACAGTGGCGTCTAGTAGGTACAATTTATAATTTAACCAGCTTGCTTTGTCCGCGTGGAAATCTATTTGTCAAATGGTTTATAAACTTTCCTCTTGAATCACTCTATCTATTAAAAATCGGCATCGAAATCCCTTGCGTAGTTTTAAAGATCTGAGCATACATAGGGACAGATATAATATACAATAATATGCAATGCAATTATACAGATACAATGCAAATTGTTCCTATAGATGCATTTTAAGAATGGAGCGATAGAAAAACAAATGAGCATCGCACTAGCTTTTAAAATTGTCCTATTCTAGCCGTCACCACAGGCCGCGTCTATCTCGGAGAGGCTTGATACAAAGGTGTTGCCAGCGACTGCAAAGTTACCTTGGTGACACTCTACCACGAGTGTATGGAACAAAAGTTGAAGCAGATTACGTTAGCCAGAGAGACCGACATCAATATTGACATTGACTGTTGACACGCAAACCGTCTTAGCTGACGGTACACAAAAGGGTTCCAAATGCCCTTTTTACGGCAAAAAGCGAGGGCAAATATTGAAACGCGGTGACACGACTGACGCTCACGGTAGTTTATGTATAGTTTCACCGGATATCTGTGGGCTAAGGCGTCGCTCTAATCACTTCTGTGGTTAGACTATCCAAAAAGCATTCTTCGGTGATGCCAACTCTATCAATAAGTGGTTTCATTTTCACTTCTTCCTGTGAACTAAAAAATGTGAAGGTATGTTTCAAAATGTGTCTCGTTATTATGGACTGTGTATTTTAACTTTGCACTATCGTACTACTTGTCATATCCTATGTATAAAAATGAATGTAATTTGATTTAAATACAATACAAAACAAAAAATATTTATTGTCCAACAGATAAAGAACATTAGGTACCTACAATAATGCATTACATGCGACAAAAACAATGGGCAGCCATATGGCTTAGAAGCGATCTCTTCTAGACAACCTTTGCATGGAAATAATTTAAAGAGGCAGAGGGCAACAAAGATAAGCTAGTATAAATATGAACATAGCATGAATATTTAAAAACAAATAACAAATATTTGTTACAAATACCTAACTACATAGAAATATTAATCTATACTAATATTATAAAGAGGAAAGGTTTGATTTTTTGTGTGTTTGTTTTTTTGTATTGAATAATCTCCGAAACTACTGGACCGATTTGAAAAATTCTTTCATCGTTGGAAAGCTACCTTATCCGCGGTGAACAAAAGCTATGTTATATTTTCAAAACAATTAGGGATCCTTACTAAAAATCCAATAATGTAACCCAAGGTGTAAAAAAAATATGTTGAAAATTCCAATACCCGTGCGAAGCAGGTACGGTCCGCTAGTAATATATATAGATAGTACCTGTTATAATTATTAAAGGTATGTTATGATGCAGTTGGTTGGGGACCAACGGGGCTCATTACTTAGTTACCTACCCGTGTTCAACAAAAAGCTTGTATATGTTCTTAAAGATGATGGAACCAGGCCCTTTGAATCCGATTTGGTACGTCGAAGACCTTCCTGATTTTGATGGCCGTTGTACTACGTAATATCACTAAATAGTATAAAACAAAGTCGCTTCCCGCAGTCTGTTTGTCCCTAAGAATGCTTAGATCTTTAAAACAACACAACGAATTTTTAACAATAGATTGATTCAGGAGGAAGGTTTATAAATAATTTCACATTGATTTCCACGCGGGCGAAGCCACGGGACGCAGTTAGTGCTAGATAATTCTAATTCTGTGTAAATGATTTCATGTCATTTGATTTCATTTATTTACTCAAAAAAATTACATTGTGTCGGAAATTTTCACATGTTATAAATGTGTCCATTATTATGTAAAAAAAAGCTTTTGCAGACGACTCTACCTACAGTCTTTTATTGAGCTTATTACGAATTTAGAGCAAGAATATAGAGGTAAAACTTATCTTCTATTTTTTTTTGTTCATGAAAGTGAACATTTTTATCATTGGTATTTTTTATTTTTCGTTTATTTTTATTTTTAAAATTTAATAAAATAAAATAAAAATTGGTATAAAACGTTTATAAACCAATTTTTTTTATTATAAAAACGGTTCTGGGTGGCTTTTTTCCCCCTTTTCAAAAGCTTTATCTGTGTTTGGCATTTTTCTCATTTGCACAAAGTACATATGTATGTAAGTACATTATAAATATGCGCTAACGCATAGATTTATCGCATTTTCTTCTTTTTTCCAGACACGAAAAACTATTTATATGTATGCCTACATATCCACTCAAGAAAACCTCAACGCTAATTTACTTATTCTTATCTAAACCATCCTTTTTCATACATAATAGGTACATTCATAATAGAGGTTCTCTCCACTTTAATGTAGTTGCAGCAATATCTACCTTCAACTTCACGATCAGTTATCCTGATAGAAACAACCCATCTTCATTGACAACCAACTTACAAACAGCCTCGCATACATTAGCAGAAGCTCTATCAGAAATGGATCAATCCAAACCTTTTAGTCGACCAATAAGAACTTAACAAGATCTAGATTCATGTTCCATTCCTATAAAACTCCTTCATGTAAGCCTACATGTAAATAGGTAACTAGTGATATCAACACAGGTCTCGCTTGGTACTTAGTACCTACACTGGTTCTACTGGTAGCAAGCCATTAGCGATTAACAAGGTATCGGCGGGCGAGCACTGAATTAAAATAAATATTTGTCGGCATCGCCTGTACAAAGAGCCTCCGCTTTGATCTCCACCGACAGAGGTGCCGACTACGCCGTGTTGACGTCTTTGCGCGAGGAAACCTATGGCAATAAGTTTTTCCAATCACGTAGTTCTATTCGCAATTGTATTTTATACTAGGAATGCAAGGACTAGCAGTTCGAACTCGCTTATTCTATTATTTTCAGATTATATTCAATGAGTGTGTGAGAAAGCAAATACCTTTTCGCTAACAGCGATCTCTGCCAGACAACTTTTGGGCAGCTATGGTTATTTATTGTGGATGACACGGTAGGGGTGGCACGTATGGACGAAGCTTGCGTTGTTATCCGCAGTGAATGAGCCTGATCTCACGGGAACACTGCATTTTTGCGGCAACAAGTAAGTACAGCCTATATGTTGAACCAGGTTATAACCTGGTTCAACATATGTATAGGTTGTACTTACTGCGGTAAGGCCGCCCATTATTGAGCTTGCGTTGTTATCCGCAGTGAATGAGCCTGATCTCACGGGAACACTACATTTTTGCGGCAACAAGTAATTACAGCCTATATGTTGAACCAGGTTATAACCTGGTTCAACTTACTTACAGTAGTAGTAGTAGTAACAATACTTACAGATAAAATTTTATCTATATTGATTAAGCCGTTTTTATTTTAATGAAAATTGTGTCTGGTTTGAAATTTTTCTGCCAGTGTCAAATAATGGAAATTAATTGTATAATAAATGAGCTATTAAATTATAAAGACTATTTGATATTTTCAACAGAGCCTAGTTATGTAGCAGGGTTTACCACGTGCAGGTTAGGTTGCTTGGGAGACTAGATGTTTGAGACCCCACACTCCATTCTGTTAGATATAAGGCAATGAAATAAAATCATTGGCTTCTCTCTATTTTCATTGAAATTGAACATTGATAAAACTCCAGCCTTCCGTTGTTTACTAATAACGATAGTACTTTACTCCCAGTAGCGGTAAGTATAAAGGCAGTGCACATGAGATACCTATACCTACTTAAAGTAAAGTGTAATGTTTGCACGGCAATAAGCAAACAGCGGCAGGTAGAGTCCTCACCATGAAATCGATATGGGTCAGACAAACAAACCCAAGATGAGTATGAGTTACTCATTTACTCATCATACTACTTAGTATGAGATGTGCATTCGTTTACGATGGCGAAAAAAGTTTTCGTCTCTTTGCATAGATATGGCGCCACGGATAGAGATCCGGAACCATTTTTCGTAGTATGACAGAGGCTGAATGGTTTAGGCCTTTGATAAATTATGTGTAATTTTCATACGAACTCTATTTAATTTTCAAATGGTTTTGAGAAAGTTGACAGAGGCAATTTTCACGGAATATTGTAGATATTTATCTTATAATTTTTGTATAAGCGAGATAGTGGTCTGTCGCAGCGTTGGATCGCGGGGAGTGGATGAAGAAAAGCTTTTGCCCATCTGTGGGAAAGGCGTCAATGGCTAAAAATAGGTTATAAGCGAGATAGAAGATCATATTATTATGTATATCGATCTTTCGAGATCTCTTTTCCGTAATCGTACTTATTGTACATACTAACTTACAGGCATTGTTATCTAGCTACTTCATCACTAGCGAAAATGTTTTTTTATTATAAATACAAGATAAAATAATATTGATAAGTTAATTTGATATGTAGGCTTAAGGCAACGCACTAAAAGGATCGCCGGTATTGCCGACAGCTCGATGCGTCTGCGCTGTACGGTGCGGATCGTACACACAGTTCTATAGCAAACCATATCAAAATCCGTTGCTAAAACCATGCTAAAATCCGTTCGATGCGGTCGACATTCCGATGCCAGAATTTTGACGCTAGCCATCAGTGCAATATTCAGGCTACAAATATTGAGGCTGCAGTATCTACCCCCGCTTTACCTACCTGCTCATATAGTAATACAAGCTAATGGCCCTACAGTTAGACGTTTAGAATTGTCATTTGATTTTGAACCCTTAGTCTACAGTCGAAAACAGCTTTTGAAGTAAACATTTTTCTTTCGCAATTAAGGTGAAATTGAATCGTCATAAAGCGCAGTAAAACTAGAATTTTACTCTTTCTATACTCCTTCATAATAACTCCGTATGTCTTTTATCCATGCCGCTGTACTTAAGTCTTAACTAAAGTGTAAACCGATTAGTGAAGAGCTTTACCTTAATGACGTGGGATTGCAAAGAGGGCTCTTTGGCGATGGTCGATGGTTTGATGTCATGAAAGAGCAACAATCATTACAAGTTCTTTTTTATATTTGCTGTGGCTTGCGTTTGAAATAGGTGAAATGTGTTTTAAAAAGTAAGTGAAATCACTTTAATTGTTATTCAAAAAGCTTTCTGTAATTTTGCACTAGTTTTAATGGAGCAGTGAGTTTTTCCATTATCGTGTACCATTTTTCATTATTTTTAATGTTCAGAGTGTTCTTGACGACCGATGTGGCGCGGTGGGCGAAGTTCCGCCTGCGATGCCAGAGGTTGCGGGTTTGATTCCCAACTTGGGACGATAAGATCTGTAGATAGTTATTATGGGCGTTCTGGGTATTTTTAATGTATAATAAAAAAACAATTATCTTTGTATTGTATTCTATTAAGTATATCAGTAGTCTAGTACCCATAACACAAGCTCGGCTCTTAGCTTAGGACTCGATGATGCTGTATGGATTATCCAGCATTATTTATTTATTCTAAGATGAATCGGCGAAAAGCGATCCGGCTTTGTGCCATTAGGTATATAGACTTCTAGAGCATTTCGAAGAGCCACAAGGAGAATAATCAAAAATACGTAACCCAAAAACAAGATGACAGTGAATTTTAAATTAAAACCTACGAAACTACAAACGAATTGTCTCCAAAAAGGCAAATAAACACAATTTATGCCCGTTGTAAACAAGCTCCAATTTATTATATGATCAATGGACGGGCGCCACCTGCCGTCAACATTGAGAACTAGTGCCTATAATTATACCCAAACCTTTGAATGTTACACTCTAAAGCGTAGAAGCTACGGTTGTTTTTCGTTCGTATGTATTTCGCTGAAGTTTTTCAACATCTACGAATATATCAAAAGTTAAATCGGAAGAATATTGTTATCTTCCATGTCGATCAATTCATTAAAGTTAATAAATCAATTGCAGGGTATTTTTGAGTACGAGGGCGGGTTTGGTACTTTCTTTTTAATTTGTAAGTAGATCACTAACTTATAATTAATAAATAAAAATAATAAATTAAATAAATAAATAAATAATAAATAATGCTGGACAATTCACACAGCATTATCTAGCCCCATGGTAAGCAGAGCTTGTGTTATGGGTACTAGATAACTGATATACATAATACAATACATTACATACATAGATATATTTATTTTATATATATTTTTATAATTATAGGGTAGGTAGGTCTGAGACTAATTTCAGTAATTTCTTTTGCAAAAAAAATAATAAAACAGTTAGTAGGTATCTAAATAAAGTTACGTGATTCATTTAAGTGAATTAATTAATTAATTTTGACGGCTAAAATTATTGGCAAACGTGTTCTTGAGTGGAGACCACGACTCGGTAAACGTAGTATAGGACGCCCTCCGACCAGGTGGGATGACGACCTGCGAAAGACTGCAGGTAGATGCTGGATACGGCAAGCTGAAGACAAGGCGCTATGGCGCTCATTGGGGGAGGCCTATGTCTAGCAGTGCACTGATGATGATGATGCATTAATTCATTTAATTTTTTCATTCATTATTTATTCATTTTATTATTTTTTTCGAGTTTATGTTTTTTGTCTTTGTATAAAGTCTATGTATCGTATCTATTGTCTGTGGTTCCTTACACTGGATCAAAAAAAGCTAAAGCTAAAAAAAAATTTTGATTGTTAAGAGACAGCCCTACACCGCATTAGAAGATCCCTCCACATCATATCCCTGGTCTTAGTCCCAGACACTCCCCCGGGTGATGCATGATGCAGAGAGGGTGCAAACAGGCTTAAATTAATTATCCTACTGATTGATAGCGTTGAGATGATCTAGTAGACGTTCTAATCTTCGTTGGCAGTCAAATAACAGCGAAGACCAGCTTTGGTTGCACGTAAGTACAACCTATTCATTGTTTATTTATTTATTGTCATTGATGTCTATTACAAGGTGTTACAATATTTTTATTTTTATTATTTAAATATGTAGAATCTTCATTAATCTTGTAATGTGTGTTCTTGAATATGTACGTTATTTTTTCACCGCAAGATTCTGTGTTAGAGTTCTTATTAATAAAAACAAATGTTTTACGTTATCCATTTAGTCCTTATATAAATTTGCAAGTATAATGAACAAAAATACATAATACGTCACCTAAGTAAGTTTAATTATGTCAAAAATATAAATTTTAATTAGAAGATTAACATGAAAAATGTATAGAGAGAGAGAGCTCTACCTTAATGAACGAATGCCCGAAAAAGTACCTATAACGCAAGGTTGGATAAAGGCAAATTGGAATTCC
Organism: Eupithecia abbreviata; assembly: GCA_943735965.1. NCBI lineage: Eukaryota > Metazoa > Arthropoda > Insecta > Lepidoptera > Geometridae > Eupithecia > Eupithecia abbreviata. The sequence continues at coordinate 4,133,174 of OX030995.1, forward strand.
CAATGCTCTTGATTTCAACACATGTCAATATACCAGAACGCTTCAAAAAACAAACAGAATCGAATTAACTGTATAACAGCTGTCTAACGACAATATAACTGTTTATTACCTTCATTATCCAACGCTTGTTAGTTTAGACAAACATACAAACCCCTAATCATAGCACAATTAACTTCGTTTCTACGCCAATTCGTATTCTAATTTTTTTCTTCACGTCTACTTAAATTTTCGACTGTATATCAAAGGCTTTAAAGCGTCAATTCCCTTAATGATGGTATTATTTTTTTACATGTTCTAAGATTTAGAGGCTTAGGCTATTTTGGACGGTTTGTTAAGGTGCGTAAGGTGCTGATTTCTGTGAAGGTGATTAACAAATATTTGAGTTGTTTCTCGTATATAATTAGGATACAGACACCTCGGTGTGATGATCTCTGGCGCCTGAAGGCAGTAGGGTGACCCTAAAGTATTTTTAACTAGGATAGTTCCCGGTACTAATAAACTGATTTGGGTAAGTTTTATGGTACTTTGTTTTGAAGAAAAGGGTTGTGGCGCTAAACTTGTCAAATGGTAAATCTTTTTTTTCTTTAGGGACTTAAGAAAATCTGATAGATGAATGTTAGAGAACAAGCACATTTGAGAAAATGACCGAACTAATAAAAATATGTATAATTATTATCCTACTAATATTATAAACGTGAAAGTTTGTATGTATGGATGGATGTTTGTTACTCTTTCACGCAAAAACTACTGAACGGATCGAGCTGAAATTTTACATACAGGTAGTTCTAGGACCAGAATGAAACAGAGGTTACTTATTATCCCATAAATCAGTTCCCATAGGATAGAAATAATCTTAAACGATTCCATAGAAACAACGCGTGCGAAGCCGCGGGCAGAAACTAGTATTTCATACATCTATTATGTGATGAAGAACGTCTGTATATTTGTCTTCTCTACCGCAAATTACCTTCACTATATAAAACCATTTATATAATATACTTTATTACCTATTTCTTTATAAAAAAGTTTATATTATTTATGGGACAATTCATTATTAGAATGATGATTATTTATGGGACTATTCATCATTAGAATGATGAATTATCCCATAAATAATATTAACTAATGAAAATAATATAGAAAATAGAATATAGTACTTAGAACTAAATAGGACTGAATTAGTTCGGTCCTGTTTAGTTTTAAGTACTATAATTCTAGCTTCTACAAACACCTGATGCTAATAAATAAACATTAAATAGCAAACAATCGCGATTAAAACGTACAAAAAGTTTTTTCTTCCGCTTTGTCTAACGACATTTGCCATAGAACGATGTAGATACGTTTATTAAATGTCACATTGTCAATCCTTGTCACAGATATGTACTTTTTAATATGTTTCTATAACAGTTCACACGTTAGACATAATTGAATTGAATCGAGATACATGGCTTATTTATCCAAGCCGCATGAGTTTTTGTAAAAATATCAATAGTAGATATTATGCCATTTATCAATAGTATCGATTCTCATTTTGTTGGTTTGTCGGTACATAAACACCACAAATTTAATTATAATTTGGAAAAAGGTAACTTGAATATTATATATGTAGCTTGATTATGCAATAACTCAAAATGATTCTATATTTTTATAAATAAGATGCATATATCACTAGCTTTATGTACAATTTATCACGCGCTACTAATTTGAAGCTAACACTATTTTAGTATAAATCATTAAAAATACCTTTTTACAGCTAAAGCTAGGTAATTAATGTTTAATTTTCCATGCCATTAAATGTCCCTATAGTAAATGTAGAGCAAATAAACTTGCAAACGAACCTAGGTATGCAACGAGTACATATTGCGAGTGATTTATGTTTATTAAATGAATACGATACTGTTTTTCCGTATTTAAATTCAACAATGGACACTATGTTATGCGTATGATGATGGATGTTGTATTAAGAGGCAATAATGCTGTCAGATCTTCCTTTGTGTTGCACTCTTAAGCAGTCAGCTACATAGCTGTCAGTTTTGACAGTTGGCCATAAAACTCTTTTATCGATCAAATCAGATCGTATGGGACATTCCTACATAATCAATCATGTTGGTTTTCCTACAGTGATGATGTTAAGATAATTGGTAAGACCGTAGTAAATTCTTGATATGAAAAAATATCGTACATATTTTTAGTCTCATGATTTTAAATTAGCTTATATTTGCAAGTGTTGATGGCAATAAATTGAGCACGTAATTGAACTTTGATTGTATTTTGTGTTATTTTTTGTTATAAATAATTATGTATATTCTTTATACTCTATAACAAATTTAAAGATATCATTGGAGAATAATAGACAATTTAAATAATTGTCTTAAAAAATACGTACTTCCCTTACCAACCTTAAAAGTATAATAAAGTTAGTGATAGTGGTAAAAAACTCAAGCTCTACAAGACGCTGTTAGTTATTCTAGGATTAAATGCCATGATAAACGAACATTTGCGATGTAAGCACCCTCTTCAAATACGAAATATTTTTAAAAGATCCGTTCTATATTGTAATCTTACTATTACACCAAAATTACGTGGTTGGCTAAGCATTAACACAACCAGTAGGTTACCAACAAAAAACATAATAGAGCAGGCCTTACCATAAATAATAGAATCATTAACATCTGCTTGTATGATTTGGCCCATCAGCTTTTTTGGTAATAGAAAAAGTGGTCTCACAAAGTTGCGGGGCGTTGCCGGAAAAAAATGTATTTTGACGGTTATTTTTTAATTTTCTAGCTCGTTTACGTGTTTGTGTTGTATTTTTACATTTATCATTATTTTATTGGAGGTAGTGAAGTTTATAATGGGTCCAACAATACTATTCAGAATATAATTTTAAATAGTTTTTACTCTACATGCTGCCAAACCTATATGGGGGTAAAATACACTATACACAATGGGGATACATTATTATAAAAAAAACTTTATAAAAATAACCATTCCCAATACCATGCAAACCGAAATTTTCCAAAATTTCAAGCAAATATGAAAAAAATTGAAAATGTTCAGTAAAAATAAAAAATGAAGAGGCATGAACAAGAATGTTCAGAATAAAGCTAATATAAAATAAAACAAAAAATGTCTACTAACCAAATGATCAGAGTGGGGATCTCTTGGCGCACTAGGGGCCGGGTTGGGCCACAGCAACTTGGACAACATCCGTTGACTTTGGTTATAGATGAGCTCCTACGAAGGAGAAAAATGTACTTTAGTATACCAATATAGTAGGTATAAGTAGTAAAGGTATAGGCGAACAGCCTAAAAGATGCTATGAAGTTCAAAAAGTAAAATCTGCATGCATGACATTTGTTGCCGCAGGTTTATTGTTGCATCTGGAGTTTAGGATATCTAGTAACCCTAAAGCGCCAGAATAAGGGTTAAAGTTTTTCCCATTTATTCTGATAAATATTGTTCTACCTACATACAGTTTAGGATATGTAGTAAACCAGACCTATAAAGCGCCAAAAATGGGTGAAAAATATCATGTGTCAAATTTATTTAAAACATCTTTATTTAAAATATATATGTCTAAAAACTAGAGGTAACGAGCACAGAAAATAATAAATTAAATGATTGACTCTACACAGACATAACATTTACCCTTTGAGACACTATACATTACAATACACCTAAAAAGACTAGCCTAGCCATATGAAAATATTGTTTTAATAAATTACACGTTTTCGAAGATAAAACATTTTTATTCGAAAAGAACGTCGCCGTAGGTCTTAACCAACAAATAACACATCATAGTACAGATACAGTTGAATGAGATTATTAATAATAACCTGTTTTTAAAGAGTCAGCGGGCGCGCCTCCGGCTTGATCGCAGTTAAAGTTAATGTTGCCGACAGGGGTCGACAACTGTTGGACACTAGTGAAATGTGAATTAATGGAATGGTTTTAAAACTTTTTATTTAATAAATAACTAACCGATTAACTGTAAACAAAATAGAGATGGTAATGACAGCTGAGATGACTTTTTTAATCCAACGAATGACTTCACAAAATGTCAGTAATAAAAACGTAGGTAAGTTGAAGAGATTGGAGAAAACAGTGTTATTTGAAATTTAGATCTTCTTGGGATTCGGATCTTATCAAAGTAAACGTGAAGTATGAAAAGAAAACCCATTTCCAGCAATTAATTCTAACGTTGGACTAACTGATGCAAATAAAATGATAAGTATTAAAAGCAGCAACAGTTGTAAACTTGCATAAACACCAAAAACCCATCTCAAACTTTCATGAAAGGCAAACGGTGTGAAGCCAAGAGTTGCCTGCTTCTGACGTTAAAAAATATAACAAGAACGTAATAATAGGTTGTGCAAAGTTCTCGCCTAAAAACAAACAGAGTCAGTGCAGCCCAAACTTCAGACCGCTAAATTACTTTAATAACTCCAACGGTGCCAACTCGTTTTAAAACTTCAGACTCATATTATGATTCATTGTTTTAACCATTTTGTGCACTATAGGGCTTACAGGGTTAATAAGATTTGGGAAATGTTTTTTTTTTAACGTTTTCTTTGTTTGTTTTCGTTATTGGTATGAAGGTTATCCTGTTTTTGAGAAGCTGTTTTGGCGACGTTGTTTTGTTTATTATTTTGTGCAATTGGATTTGTTAATTTACCGTCCCTATTTTCTATACATATAAAAATGTAATATTAGATAAAATAAATAAATGATTTTGGACAATTCACAAGATTGTCTAACATTATTTATTTATGTTATTTAATATTACATTTCCTTAAAACAAATATTAAAGAAATGTAATATCATTCTAATAACACGACCGATGTGGTGCGGTGGGCGAAGGTCCGCCTGCGACGCAGGAGGTTGCGGGTTCGATTCCCGCCTCGGAAGAATTGTGTGTACGATCTGCAGATATTTGTTCCGGGTGTTCTGGTCGTTTTCTATGTATAATAAAAAGAATATCTATCTATGTTATATATATGTACCCATAACACAAGCTCTGCTTACGATGGGGCTAAATAATGCTGTGTAAATTATCCAGCATTATTTATTTATTTATTAATAACATAGTCACAAAATTATAGTTTTCTCTATATTGTCATTAGTCTAGCAGCAAGAAAATAGGCAGTTATGGCAACACGTGTGAATAACAGATACTTATCGCTATTATACAGCTGTCAGGAGGTAATTTAAATGTCTATAAAAACCGGATCGGAAATCAAGTTTGAGTTCAGCGTAACGAATGAATAGTTGAACATTTTACTCAGTCAATAGTAATAGGTTTGAATGTTTAAAAGGGGCTTTGGGGTGTTAAATGTATGGCGAATGGGAGACGAATGTTGCTATTTAAAAAACAAAATGGTGGACATGGTTTTTAATGATAGATCGTTAAGCTCATGATAGATAGATAAGAGATTTATTCGACACTGTAGCACATGATACAAAGGTCACAATAACTAAGGTGCATCTTAAGGTGAAATGAGTCCCAAAACCCACATTTTGACTTAACGGAAAATGAAAAATAAAATGAAATGAAATGAATTTATTTATAAAAGACTTACACAGAACATAATAAACTTAAGCTAAAATCAATTTTAAGGGAACAAAACACCTATTATTCGAATATATTTCGATGAGGATCAAAAGTTTAGGATATTAGTTAGTAAGTTATGGGAGTCGAAACATGATTGACTAAACTTGACTCAATAGAAAAAAATGGCAAAGTTTCCTCTAAATCTTCATTTTTACAGTGATATCTCTACGGAAAACCAGTTTTATTTGCTAGTTATTTAATATTATTGTAATGGAATTTCTTCTACGTGTTCCCTAATAAATACTTCAGAAAATAATGGTCTTAGTTTTTTGAGAAACAGTATTATTTTAGAGCAATAACAAATTTAAAAATAAAACCAGTGAAATTGCGCGCGGGCCGATCATTCTACCGCTCTTGCCTCCCTTTCTCGCCTTCCCCGAGCGGCGTTCGTTCGTCCTTGTCTCGAAAAAGCGAACTCATTTCGCCGCAACATAACACAGAAAAATCATAAGTTTTGTTGGATCAAAGCTTGAGAGAACAATAAATAGGTACACAATTTAAAAAGTAAACAAAAGTAATGCATATTTATTAAAAACTGTTTATAATATTCGTCGTAATTCATCGTCGTAATTCATTGGAAAAATGTAGAAATTTAGATCAAAAACGTTTATTACATAAGTTAATATGTTTTATTTATCTTGCTTAGGTATTATTGTGGTCATATAGACCCTATCATCATAATCAGCCTATATTAGTCCACTGCTGGGCATAGGCCTCCCCCAATGAGCGCCATAGCGCCCTGTCTTCAGCTTGACGCATCCAGCATCTACCTGCAGTCTTTCGCAGGTCGTCATCCCACCTGGTCGGTGGGCGTCCTACACTACGTTTACCGAGACGTGGTCTCCACTCAAGAACACGTTTGCCCCAGCGGCCGTCGGTTCTTCGCAAGATATGGCCGGCCCACTGCCACTTCAGCTTGCTAATTCTCAGAGCTATGTTCGGTTTTCTGGATCTTTGGTTCTCTGTCGGATGTATTCGTTGCAAATCCTATCCTTCAGAGAAACTCCGAGCATAGCTCTTTCCATAGCTCGCTGAGCGACACCCACACCCTGATATAGACCCTATAGCTCAACCGAATAAAGAACTATCTCTATTATACATAAATAATTAAAAAATAAACGATTAATAACTTATATTGATCGATGAGAAGACTAGTAAAGCTATCAATACCCATGTTACAAAACCAGGTAAAATACATCAATTAAACATACCCTTCAATTTGCCTTATTCAAATATGGTCTGACACTTTGATAAGTTACTAATATCCAGATTATCCAGTAGCCATCGCAGTTAGCAATTATAGTCAATATTATTTATAAGAAGTGGGATAAATCCCGCAGCGGAGGATTTGCTATATGAATTTGTTCGTTGAATTTTTCAAGGGCATTGCTGTCATTTCAGTCTTTAGCTTTTGTGTTGTTTTTGATTGATTTTGGCTAGCTTTGACGATGTGGCGTGGTGGGCGAAGGTCCGCCTGCGACGCAGGAGGTTGCGGGTTCGATTCCCGCCTCGGAACAATTGTGTGTACGATCTGCAGATATTTGTTCCGGGTGTTCTGGTCGTTTTCTATGTATAATAAAAAATATCTATCTATGTAATGTACATATTGTATTATGTATATCAGTTATCTAGTACCCATAACACAAGCTCTGCTTACCATGGGGCTAGATAATGCTGTGTGGATTGTCCAGCATTATTTATTTATTTATTTGTTAAAGTGCCATCAAGTGATCAAAAAGTTGTCAAACCCAGAACTGGTTATAGAAAAAAGCACTGATCATCTGGCTCATTATCATGCCTATTTTAGTCCACTGCTGGAGATGCGCATCCCCTATTGAACGCCATAGCTCTGTCTCCAGCTTGACGCATCCAGCATCTGCCTGCAGTTTTTCGTCATCCGAACTGGTTTACTGAGTGGTCTCCACTCAACAACACGTTTACCCCAGCGGTTGTCAGTTCTTCGCGAGATATGACCGGCCCACTGCCATTTCAGATGCTAATTCTTAGAGCTATGTCGATAAGGAGTCGATAACTTTGGTTTTCTGGACCATCTGTCTAAGAGAGTTTAATACAAGGGTCGTAGTTGACATTATTCTATAACGGAGATTTAATAGGGGGCAAGTCAGAACTGGCCAGAAATAAATGCCTAGATTGTGGACCAAAGACTATAAAGTACCTGCGATCCTATGTATGATTGTATTGAATCCGGTTAGTACCGATTTTGTCTGATGAATTGTTGAGATTATTCTCAGGCTGTTGTCAACATTCAGACCAGAGCGGTTGTGGTTATCGCATTGTTAAATTCAAATTGCGCCTCGCAATGATCTGAAACCGCAAAATCAACATTCCCTCCCTAATGCTAGTCAGCTGTGCAGCCTTACAACTTAATACCATGACATCAGAATTTAATTTACAACTCCGCGAACGGTGTTTATAGGAAATTGCTCAGCGCGAGGTAATGCGCCCAGTCTAGACGTTGAGCAACAGCGATAACTTCAATAATTCCTCTCGAAGCCAACATTGTTTGAACCAGACCCTGGATGCCACGACAAATCACGAGGAACCAGTCTCAGGACGCCAAGAACTTAATCAGGCGCGGATCGAGGTCCCGGCCGCTCGAAACGTGTAATTAGCAGCCAGTTGAGGAAACATGAATGGCCGGGACCGGCGCCGGCGCACCCGGCACGCCTCGACGACGATTCCACAACTTTTATTACCACAAAACTAACAGCGATTATCTGAAATCTATACAAAGTCGTAACGAAGAACATTATTCGCGAGCCGTTGCGAGCACGAGCCCTCGCTTTGTAATGATAAAGGCTTTTTTATAGACAGCGGCTCACGAGTCGCAGCATGACATCTAGCTGAAGTATCTACGATCGGGACGGGCGATACGGGCCGAGGGCGCGGCGACGTATAAGGAGGCCTCCGGAGACGAGACGCCGACAGAGCGAAAGATCAACGCTAATTAAGCGCCATAAAACCGAATATCGTTCTCATACCGTCGTTAGCTTTCACCGCGCCGGCCAACAAATTCTATCGAGACGTCGTCGATGAGAAAAAAGGAATTACCTCACACACGAGCCCACCTTACGAGCTTCGTAATAGATTAATGATATAGCCTGCAAGGTCTGTATTTAAACGAAAATCCTTGGGAGTAAGTAGGGGTCGAGGTGCGGTGCGATGACGCGACGCGGGCGCCGCCACCCGCGCGCGTGCGAGCGGGACGCCGCGCTACGGGCGAACAGGGAGGCACGTATAATCGACAGAGGCGCCACCGACTCGCCGCGGGGCGGCGCCCGCGTCGGCCCCACGCGCTCGACATGTCTTATTGAGAAATTCCCAAGATGATGCATAATTCTCCTTTTGGTTTCCTGTGTAGTTATTTTACTCCCTGTTAACAAGATTACCAATTCGGTGACCGAGAACGCAGACGCATATTTTATCGAGGCATCGCTCTAGACCGGCTATTGTGTGCGGACACGGCTGATTTATTCCTTTGCGTTTGCCTGATTTTATTGAAAGGCTCGGCTCCTATAAAATTTACTACGTTGCTGACTTAATGTTCTGGTAAATTCACTACGCTTAATATTTTACATTTGAGCAAACGAAGCAGTCTTACTACCAAACCAAGCACTTCACAAATAAATTTATGAAAATTCATCTCCAACGAAAATAGCGCTAGACTATACCAAAGCTTTTAACATAAAGAATTTCAATAGTCATCTAAACTTTTTACTATCCAAGGAGCTTTGCCAATTTCGCCAGACTGAGCCCGTTAAAACAGCAATACCTTATCAGACAGTTATGCTAACAAGACATGCTAATTCCCAAAACCAACAAGCATCCAGAAAAAAAAAACACAAAACGATCGCTGTTCGAAAAAGGAATAAAATCGAGATGAGGTGGCCGGCGCCACAGACCAATTACCAGAAGGTAAGGCTGTCAGGCTAAGAAAGACGGACGAGCAATAAAAAGGGATAAAAATACCGGACAAAGAAACATGTGCAAACGGTTAGGAATTATACCATATAAGTACAAGTAAGGACTAGATCTTTTATAATCGTTATTTGTGATCTCCCATTTTTTTTGGAGAAATGCTTTCGAAAGTAAGGACGCGTTCTCCCGATCTGATGATGAAATCGTGCTTAAATCTAATCTGCGTTCAAGTATTCGTTAGGCTTTGAGAACATGCAACAATGCTGCCTGCATTATGGCAGTTACCGATTTTATCCGGTCAAAATCTAAAAAACCGGAAAATCCCAACCCAAAGTCCATGTCAAACCTCGATACTGGCCAGCAAGCTATGCTGGGAATCTGTTTCGCTTTCTAGAATTTTTTGTTGTTCTATATGGTTTGAAATTCATAGTATTCGAACTTCGAACATATGTAGATGGAACTCAGTTCTTAGAATGGCATGTGCCTATGTTCAAACTTGATAGAATGTCAGATTTTGCGACGAAAATTCGAAACTCAAAATCTTTGAGGCAAAAATAGGGAAAATAAATAAATAATGCTGGATAATCCACACAGCATCATCTAGCCCCAAGTTGATAGAGCTTGTGCTATGGGTGTGCGATGGCTGATATACTAAATAAATGTACAATACATTACATATATAGATATTTTTTATTATACATAGATAACAACCGGAACACCCGGAACAAATATCTGCAGATCGTGCACACAATTGTCCCGCGGTGGGAATCGAGCCCGCAACCTACTGCGTTGCAGGCGGACCTTCCCCAACCGCGCCACAGAGGTCGTCGTCAAATAAATCGAGACGAGATAATGCTTAGTGCGAAAGCTTATACGTGAAGAATCGAGGTAGGATCTCATCATCATCAGCCTATAGCAGTCCACTACTGGACATAGGCCTCCCCCAATGAGCGCCATAGCGCCCTATCTTCAGCTTGCCGCATCCAGCATCTACCTGCAGTCTTTCGCAGGTCGTCATCCCACCTGGCCGGAGGGCGTCCTACACTACGTTTACCGAGTCTTGGTCTCCACTCAAGAACACGTTTGCGTTTGCCCCAGCGGCCGTCGGTTCTTCGCGAGTTATGGCCGGCCCACTGCCACTTCAACTTGCTAATTCTTAGAGCTATGTCGATAATTTTGGTTCTTTGTCGGATGTATTCGTTCCGAATCCTATCCTTCAGAGAAACTCCGAGCATAGCTCTTTCAATAGCTCGCTAAGCGACTTTGAACTGGTGGACCAGCTCTATCGTGAGTGTCCTCTCTAGGTAGGAAGGATCTAAAGGTTGGCAATAATAGTATCACGTAGGTACCTACACAAGTAACAGGAATCAATAGGTACAAGTTCGGATATCCACCGGACATTCTAATCCGGGTGTCGGGGCGTGACCGGAGCTGTGACGTCACGGGAATCGACCAATCACAGCCCGAAGACGTAATCTCATTGTCACCCTCCAAGTGGATAGATATAGTACAATAGGTAGTGTAGTGTAGAGTACTACACTACAATATAGAATAACACTAATAATCCTGTCTGTTCAGGGTTGCCTGGGAGAAATCGAGCTCAGCGATAAGGCCGTCTTTTGTACTATGTTTATATTATGATATTCTTTTTATTTTGTTCATTTTTAACCCTTAATTACTCGCGTGGAGTGTTTAACAGCCCAGCGACTGTTTGATCGTCCCTAGTTACTGGAGTTTCGAATTTACAACGCTAATTTTTAAATCTTAATCATAAATAAGAGTCTGATGTTGTATGTATTTGGTAGTTTTTTTCTAATTCTAAAATTGGGTTGGAAAGCACGCCACGCGAGTACTTATGTATGTTTTTATGCGCGAGTAACTAAGGGTTGATACAAAAACATTTTAATTCATTCTGTTGTGTGCAAGGTTCTTTAATCAAGCATCAAGCCTTAATATTTTTATGTCAATAAATAAAAAAAGTAGCGATTTTTAATAAATTTTTGATTTTAAACAAGAATGTAGTACACGGATTAACATTACTTACAAAAATATTTATCTTTCCCGTCGGAATCGAACATGCCTTCTGTTTGAATACATTTTTCAATTATATTTTAACACTTTGACTGCTGAAATCACACGGTATGTGTTTTCTACAAGTGACTCATATGCGTAAATCCACACTAGCGCAGCGGCTGAGAAAATAAGATCTGTGTGACTCAGCAAAGCCGTTATTATTCCATCGAAACGCATGTGCGGCGCAACACAACCGCTGTGTAGAGCGGCAGCACAAATTTTTTAGGTTAAAAAAAAGATCGCAGTCATCGAAAAAAAACCGCAGTCAAAGTGTTAAGGAAATATCGAGTTAAATCTTAGTTAAATGAACGTTCTTGTGATTTTATTTAACTTCTCCTCAACATAATTATATTGGTCCAGTTAAAGTCTAGGCTTCTCTTGTACAGTATCAGGCTGAAATGTTTTATACAGATAATAATAAAATAATAATAAAAATGATTTATTTTCAAAAAATGGTTTCTAAAGTCTTATAACATTTAAGTTTACCTTTAGGTAAAGTACTCTACCCTAAAACCTTAGTTCTGAAAATGCATCGACTCCTCGTTCTAACTAAGTAAAACTTGTGTTTAAACGCGAGGGCAAAAAGACGAGGGTAGAGATGCCATACAGTAGTGTAATAAAATATAGGTAAATTTTCATCCCACCAATCAGTTCCCATAGGATATAAATAATCTTAAACAACGCGTGCGAAGCCGCGGGCAGAAACTAGTTTATCATATTTGTGTGATAGGTGAGGTGAAGTTATCACTTTATCAATCAAAATGACCTATATGTATTGTATTGTATCAATCAAAATGACCTTTATTGTATTGTTGACCTTTATGTAGGTATATCGGAGTTTCTCTGAAGGATAGGATTCGCAACGAATACATCCGACAGAGAACCAAAGTTATCGACATAGCTCTGAGAATTAGCAAGCTGAAGTGGCGGTGGGCCGGCTATATCTCGCGAAGAACCGACGGCCGTTGGCTGGGGCAAACGTGTTCTTGAGTGGAGACCACGACTCGGTAAACGTAGTATAGGACGCCCTCCGATCAGGTGGGATGACGACCTGCGAAAGACTGCAGGTAGATAGATGCTGGATGCGTCAAGCGGAAGACAGGGCGCTATGGCGCTCATTGGGGGAGGCCTATGTCCAGCCGTGGACTAATATGGCTGATGATGATGATGATGATGTAGGTATTGTATTATTGTATTGTATCAATCAAAATAACCTATAATATCTATCTATGTAATGTATTGTATTATGTATATCAGTTATCTAGTACCATAACACAAGCTCTGCTTACCATGGGGCTAGATAATGCTGTGTGAATTGTCCAGCATTATTTATTATTTTATTTATTTATTTATAATAAGATCTGACCAACAAATCTACGCAGTAGTCTCTTCAACAGTAACCATTCCAGAAACAAACCAAACATCAAAGTAGGCCGTTATCGTCTATCTATCGACAAAGCATCGTTTCATCGTAAATCTCTCTCGTTATCTCGTAAAAGTCGGGAGGCTCAATTAACTAAAAACGTGTCCGAAGCTGGGCAATTAGATAGATAGTGGCCCCACGCTACTGGTGGTCCCTAAAAGGTTACCTACGTGACGTGTGACAATGCGTCATAGAATGAATCTGCTTCACTGAGCTCCATTATACAAGCACGCTGGATAGAATAACGCAAGCGAAGACGCGAGCAGAATCTAGTATTATAAATGTGATAGATTGTTTATTTTGGTGGATGGATGATTTTTACTCCATACATGATTATCTGAATGATGTTAATGCTTGGCCAGATGTCGCTCAGTTCCGCACCGACAATTGTATGTAAGAAATTCAATGTTATGCTTAGCTTTAACACTTTGACTGCCAAAATCACACGGTATGTGTTTTCTACAAGTGACTAATATGCGTAAATCTACACTAGCGCAGCGGCTGAGAAAATACAGATCTTTGTGACTCAGCACAGCCGTAATATTTTTCGAACGAAACGCATGTGCGGCGCAACACAACCGCTGTGTAGAGCGGCAGCACGAATTTTTTAGTATAAAAAAAGATCGCAGTCGTCGAAAAAAAATCGCAGTCAAAGTGTTAAGTAAATATTGACATGTGTCTAAAATCGCACTATATTTAGATTTAGATAAGCAAATCAAATGTATTAGACGCATAAGTTATATTCACATACTAGTGGTTTTTTTTTCACATCTTCCACTAGTGGACAAAAAAAATGAAGTGAACATTAAAATTAAAATAATGTTATTTGATTATAATGAATAGTATAAAATTTGACTTGACTAAGTGCTTATTTTGTAAGCCTAAAGAACTTCAACTTCTTTTTTGTTTTGGCGCCGCTTGCTTTTCGCTACGAAAGCAAGAAATATAAAATAAAGAAATAAACGCTATTGACTTTGACTTTGATGTTATTACTTCTTCACGTCGAAACGACTGATCGGATTGGGCCGAATTTGTTGACTGTTTTGTATAGATGTAGCTATATGCCTGGAAAAAAAAGTGTCAATGGTAAACCATTCTACCAATAGCTCCGTGGAAATAGCATCCCACGCACTATCATGAGCTTCTTTCATCTATGGACGATTCTGCGTCGATACTATTGTCATAGTGAAGCGATTGGTTAGCTGAATTCGGCCCCTGGTTTGTTTCTTGGTCAGGCATAATTATTTCCATCCAAAGGTTGCCTGGAAAATATCGCTTCTAAGCGATAAGGCCGCCCATTATTGTTGTATCATGATGTCTTTTATAATGATCTGTAACTGGTGTACAATAAAGTATTTTTGTATTGTATATATTGCCTTCAGTTTAGAATCAAAATTATATTTGTACATATTCGTCGAAAGAAAACGCGATGAAACGCGCGTTAGCTTTTTTAATATTTAGGTACCTAAACTGGTTGGTTTCATCTGGTTCCATAGAATAGCAGGACTATGTTATATTTCATTCAGTAATATGTTTAAAATTCGAAACATTCCAAAATTCGAAACATTCAAAATTCGAAATCCGAAATCATATCAAAAGTGCACCGTACTAAAAACTCTCCAAAACCATTCGTCCAAATGAGTGAATTCCATGCACCTGACTGCTTCCTACATCCGTATAATAAAAGCATAGAGTTCAAAATTGATAATCAAGGCTCCACACTAAAATGACCGACCGACATTAATTGAATTGCAATAATAACCCGGTGAATAAATTCACATTTATAAAGACTAAAGAGGTTTATACCTATACGGACTAAATAGGTCTTTATGCCAAACAAATCGGCCTCCTTTGAGAGGTTCAAAGACGCCGCGGTGATTGCGTTATTTTATTTGTAGTTTATCGCCAATGAGTGCTGATGCTCAGAAGGGGCAGTTCATGCTGATTGTCGATGCCTCAATGAGGCAGGGTACTGAACTTTTTATAACATGTCATTATGCAAGGATAATTCAACCAATGTGAACCTTTTGGGACTAAATAAATTACATGGTTTCAATTCAATAACTCATTAATTTTACATCGTTTTATAGGAAATTATATGTATTAAATATATTGTAACGAATAATACGGTTTAAAACTATAATTATAAAATCTACTAACTTTAAATATTATGTGTTTACACTAGCCAAACTAGGTGTAGAATGTTTGAAAACAAATCCCCCTTACTTAACCGTATATTCAAATTTTTGCCACGTCTTCTGTCGGTTTGAGATCCTTCCCTTTAACTCACTTGATTCACGTCGAGTATTAGCTGTATCATTTTTGTGACGTGGTTTGTTTACAAATGATCTACATCGATTTTAAATGAAATGAAATGAAAGTGAAATGAAAATATATTTATTCTGATAGAGCAAAACACTTAATTATCTAACTATACTATATTTTGGCTTGTGTATAGTTAGGAACATGAGAATAAGAATGCTAAACTATTAACAGCTGTTTTACAGCTGTAAAACAGCTGTTAAACAGCTGTATCTTTGTAGGTGCAAAACCTAAGTTCTATCTGAAAGCCTGTATTCAATGCCAGCAAAATCATAATTTTGTTAATGAATCGTTATTGCGAATCGCATTTTATTAATTCCGCAACCTACGCATTGCGGCGCACTTAATGAAGAATTTTTATTGAAATCCTTATTTTGTTTACATTATATGGAATTTTAAAAAAATGCTCATTATCCATCTAAAATATTCATTTTGGCACTGTTTTGACTCTTATACCGTTATATATACGTTTGATTTTTAAACCGGGATGTTTACCATGATTTGATTTTGTAGTTTTACCCTTTTGTTATTTATAGTCATGTACCTATTTCAGTTTCGCAATCCATCGTGATCGAGTTGCGTTCGATAATGAAACCGGTGGCAGTTGTATCGTTCGCAGAAAAAGACAAAAAATGAGGGTAGATCGGTATGTCTGTCACGAAAAACGCACTTGCAGTGCCTTCAGTTATTTCGTGATGATCAAGGCGCATGAAACTGTTCCGAAATATTGGGAAACTCAAAAGAAATCATGGTTAATATCATTTATATATGACAATAAACATGATAGTTTCTTAAGTTTTATGGCAACATTAAGACAATGGATTTTTCATTAAATAATTTTGTGATGCAGGTCACTATACCTATCGCCTACTATCTATTATCTATACCTATTCATTTTATTGGACCACAAATGATTTTTTTCTCCAAAAGAAAAACCAAGGTTCGTTTGAACTTACCTAGATAGAGTAAGTAATCTATGATGAGATTCCCATTTGTAAAAAGAACACTAGATTCCAAATGCAAATTCCCAACCCAGCCCAGTTGGTCATCCAAGTGAGAGATAACGACAGAGGTAGCGTGTTGGAATGAAAGAGATAGTACGTATTCCTCACGGTGGCATCCCGTCGGGTGACAAACAAATGGGTGTTTTAGTGTTATCAGCGCGGTATACTTTCATCTTGCGAGCGGTAGCTGAGTTTATCACTGGGATTGTTCCTAAGCCGACTAGAGTGGTGAAGCATTGTAGATGAGTAAGTAGGTATTAAAGCTATGGGTGGGCTTTAAAGTTAACCAAGTATAGGCACACTTATGCGCAATTTAAAAAGCTGAACCTACTTGGTACAAGTGGGTGAAAATTATCTACAAAATAGACTATAGACTAACAAATGAGATTTGGTTGAGGGCAAAGTACTCGTATATAGGTACAAAGTTTTCATATACCTATTATAAACATTTTATGAAGCGACAAATAAGCTAATGAGTACCTTCTTTGTAACAAGCATACAATATAAATCACGAAGACCTTTTTTGATAAATACAACGATTTAAAAAGATATATAGCCTGTGTTATTTGGGATTAGTACGGATTTATTTATATTATCAATACCTCAACCCATATATCGAAATCTGTTCAAGGATTAAAAAACCCTGGAAAATTATTGGGCAGTTGTGTAAATACTGTCAGTGGCATTATGATATACTCTTGGTGCGTTCTTCTGAACAAACTGTATGTATAGTGTATAATCAACGTTGTCAAACACTTCAGTGCGCTTAGGAATAGCCCTCTTCAGTAGCCGAGTGTATTATCTTATTTAGAAACCTTTTAGAGATTAATTCAAGATTAATCGGATTTCTATTAGACGACAAAGACGACGTGGGTGTAAATATTTTGGTCATTTGATATGTCATTGATGGAAATAGAAAGTTAATATGTAAACTAATGAATTCGTTGCGATAAGTGAAAGTAATCCTTTGGAAGGTTAAGGATCGAATTGAGGTTATAAATTATATAGCTTACTTTGGGAAAATATAGCGAAAATTTTGGGAAAAAATCGTGGCTATTGTTGAATGAATTAAGGATTTGATATCAATGAATGTATGAGTGATGTTGTGTTTAAATAAATAAATAATAATGGTGGACTATCCACACATCATCATCTAGCCCCAAGCATGACTGATATACATAATACAATACATAAAGTACAATAATCAGTGCTTATTTTGTAAGCCTAAAGAAATAAATCCTATTGAGTTTGAGTCTTTGAAATAGTCTTTGGTACCAGCTAAGGTAAAGCTATCAGTGAATAAGTAAAGCTCAGAGTGATAGCGTCCGATACAAAGCTAGGGCGGGGTGCTGGGCGGCGCCCAAGTGACAAATGGCGTCGGCGCAGGGCGGGAGCCTGATTGGTACAGCTTCTAACAATTCCGAGAAGAGATCTGATCTATTTGGGGACACTTCGGAGGCTATTTCTATGCTAATGTTATAGAAGTGTTTGTTTTCTCGGAGTCAATGGTAAATGTGAGAAGATTTCATGCAGCTGTTCCACCTCCACGCATGGAGTGGCTACGCACGTGTGTCTAGCATAATTTCGCATTATAATGGGCGGCCTTATCGCTTAGAAGCGATCTCTTCCAGGCAACTTCCGCATGGAATAAATTATGTGTATTAAAAAAGGCAGGGGTGTACTAAAATAGGCTATAATAAATATGAACATAACATTATGAATGCGGTGAGACAACGCTGCACTTGCCGTATGGTGCTAATCTCAATGAAAACCGGTTTTTGACTGTCTTAGATGGCAATATTATGATTCAACGAAATTGTGTTAGGCAGATATTTCTGGTTTAGTTTATGGTACAGGAATGTAACCTAACCATCATTCAAAGTTATCATCAATGAAATATGTATATCTCATTATAAATGACTCTCGTATAACCACGATAGTTAAAAAAAAAACTGCACACTATTGTACAAAACGTTTTCCTAAAGCAAGTGAAATGTTCTTTGAAAACTGTCAAAAATCATCAAGACTTGAGTTTACCCAAAAAAAGTCTCATAGCCAGGGCCGTAGGCGGTGCGACCAACTTTATTTAGATAATTTTAGCGTAGCAAAATATTTTTTTACTGATTTCCGCAAGACTTCTTTCGTGAAAAACACTCTACCGCTTTCCCTGTCCGAAAATACACCGAAAGATACAAATACCTACATTGATTTCATCAAAATATTCCCAAAAGTAATCAGCACTCAATAAAAGTCGGCTGCAGTGCGGTGCATTATAAGACCGGTAGCTATACAGCTAATCCCGTTAAGATAACGATACGTGAGTGAGTATTAAACGAAGTGACATTCCGTGTCCGACACTTCGGTGTGACGTCGGCGGACGTTGGTGGTCCGATTAGAATTATGCTGTTTTAAGGTTAGAGTTTCGTGTGAGAAGTTTCGTTGGACAGAATAGTTTTTACGAAAAAAGTTTCTAAGGTTCCGTACTCATAGGGAGAACTTATATGTTATTATTATTAGTAATAGGGTCCCGTTTTCGAAGGACGGATGGATGTCCGTCTGTCTGCAGGCTTTATCTCATTCACCGTAAAGGTAGACAGTTGAAATTTTCATCATCATCATCATCATCAGCCTATATTAGTCCACTGCTGGACATAAGCCTCCCCCAATGAGCGCCATAGCGCCCTGTCTTCGGCTTGACGCATCCAGCATCTACCTGCAGTCTTTCGCAGGTCGTCATCCCACCTGGTCGGAGGGCGTCCTACACTACGTTTACCGAGTCGTGGTCTCCACTCAAGAACACGTTTGCCCCAGCGGCAGTCGGTTCTTCGCGAGATATGGCCGGCCCACTGCCACTTCAGCTTGCTAATTCTCAGAGCTATGTCGATAACTTTAGTTCTCTGTCGGATGTATTCGTTGCGAATCCTATCCTTCAGAGATACTCCGAGCATAGCTCTTTCCATAGCTCGCTGAGCGACTTTGAACTGGTGGACCAGCCCTATCGTGAGTGTCCACGTCTCAGCTCCGTAGGTCATAACGGGTAGGACGCACTGGTTGAAAACTTTCGTTTTCAAGCATTGCGGTATGGATGAAGAGAAGACAGTTGAAATTTTCATAGATTATGTAAATTTATAGCAGCTTTAATAACAATTATTAAAAAATATATATAAATGAAAGAAGCGTAAACCATTTTTTGCTATTTTGTTCTACTTTTGCTTGCTCTATCTCTTGAAACGTAAAACGAGTAGGTAGACTAGATATCTATGAAGTAAAAAGACTGTGTTTGATTCCGGGGGGGTTACATGTATGCATTTCAGCCAGATCCATTCCATAGTTTTTGCGTGAACAAGAAACAAACATCCATACATCAATCCAGTCATCTATCTATTTATACAAACTTTTGCATTTATAATATTTGTGTGATAGCTGTTTTTTGAAACATACCTACCTATTTTTTTAAAGTAAAAAAAAAAGAAATCTAGAAATTAAAAAAAAATCGGTCATGACTGTATTTAACTGGTTTCTGTTACGTAACTATTTACTTTTTTTAAATGCATCTCTCTTTAGTAAACCAACAGAAAAACAATAAACATTAACTGTTCAAAACAAAACATCTTAAATTCTTAGGGAAAATATTCACGGAATATAGGTAGGTACCTCAATTTATCCAGTTTCATATTTGAACACATCAATAAATCAGAACAAAACTTCGTACAGAGTCACAAACATTTTTATCACATGTCATTGAACACACACTTATCGACTCCCTATAAATAATTCAGGGAAAACTATGTATCCCTGTCTTGGAGTAGAAAAAAGGACGGCAGCATAACATTACCTATGAACATTAACACTTTGAGTGCTGAAAACGCACGGTATGAGTTTTCTACAAGTGACTAATCTGCGTAAATCCACACTAGCGCAGCGGCTAAGAAAATACAGATCTTTGTGACTCAGTAGAGCTGTAATATTTTTCGAACGTAACGCATGTGCGGCGCAACACAACCGCTGCGTAGAGCGGCAGCACGAATTTTTTAGGTAAAAAAAAAAAGATCGCAGTCGTCGAAAAAAAACCGGAGTCAAAGTGTTAAGCATAAGCAACGTGTAAGCTTGACAACTTTGTAGTTATGAACTTGATTATTTTCTTGTTCTGATAAATAGACAGATCACACCATGAATGGATTTTTTTCACCTACTGCATAGAACTTCATTAAAAATTATTACTTAGATCAACATTTTTATATTACACCGGAAAATTAAATAAAGGCACTACCTACCTTTATAATTATCCTATTTAAGTGTGATAAAGTCGAATTGAATAAAATGTGTGAGTTGTGCTGTTGTTTGGCAAGTAAACGCCAAAAACTAACTAAAAAACTACAGGGATCGGCCTGAATTTTTCCAAACATATATACCTATCTGGAATAACATATAGGCTACATTTTATTTAAAAAAAAACACGTGCGTAGGCGCGGGCATACGCTAGTTATCAATATTGATCTTAGCTTAAACATCACCTCCATTATTTCCTGTTTGCTCTTCTAACCATGTCCTGACAAAGTCACATGCTCTATCATTTATTATTTGTCTATGGATCCCTCCAAGGATTGCGTGACGTGCGTGAGCTAGAAGGGCGGCCATTTTGTTCCCAAAATTGGCGGGAAAATTGAGAAAACGACACTTCCACCGAACCGCTAATAAACTCACAGCAAATTATGCAAACGACCAAACTCAACTCACGGAAGCATTATAAAAACATGAAAATTTTGGAAAAATATTTTACCGAAGTTTTCTATAATGGGATATTATTATTGTTTTATTATAAATGCAAAACTTTTGATGCGTCTATTAAATTCTTTGCGGTGAGCTTTGTTTGTGGCTTTAGCTATAAAGTTTGGCGAGGAAATAGTTTGGGAAGTATTTCGACACTAAGAAGTCGACTGTGTTGATTTGTGGGGTGCTTGGTGGTAATGAAATTCCGATTGCTTCATTAGGTAAGTTTTTGGGGCTATTTTCGTTTGTTTCAATTCCTAGTAGATTTTTTGACAAAAACGAAGTACCTTGCTCTTAACCAGAGAATAACTACATTACCTATATTCTTTATTTATAAAGAAAACGACAATCAAATTAAAGAAACAGATTATAATTAGTATTTACAATTGAAACAGTTGAGCTGCAAACAATCTACAGATAGCTCAATTATTTCAATTACAAATTCTAGTAATGTACTTAATAAAAATGAATTGATTTTCAGCTAAGTGTTAGATAGGCCTGTGTTTTACAGTTCGAAAAAGCGTTATTTTCGAAGGCTTTTTTGAAATATAAAATTAGGTAGATATGTATGTACCTACTGGAATAAGCTATAACCTCATACAAACACAGAAACACTAAAAACCGTAATTGACTTGTACCGAACATAACCTACATAAAGTTAGACAAATAAAAACAAAATAAAACCGCATAGAGGCAAACACTCCAACTTTTTATTCTACTTTTTACTGCCGATAAAAACGTCACTGCTAAAGTACGAAACTACGTATTTTCTGGCTTCCTATAATTCGGGACTTGGGTTACAACGCCTTCACGATTCAGGGTACGGTCGTGTCACAATAAAACGCCAATACGAGTGGCATTAGGCGGAACTCTCGGGATGGGCTTGAGGCACGCATGTAGAGGAAACACCAGAAATGCCTGACCCTTCACGCCCTAACAGGAGCTTCCACATATTGGAACGCACAACACCAATTTTCAGGCTAGAATTTTCTAGAACGTTTAATCACTTCCTAAAGATTATACACACAATTGTACTTTAAATAATTATACCTCAGTACAACAATAAAATAAACCATGGCTATAATAATATGTGCTTGAAAACAACAAACATTTTCCGTATGCACTGTTAAAAATGGCTTCAAACTTATTAACCTTTGCTTTGCTGTCTATGGATGACGTTTACTAGGGTAAAGGTTAAAGGATTGAAATCCAAGAAGATACAACCGAAAATCGAAATATATAGTTAAGATAGTCTAACTGATTAGCCTAGAAAGTCAGCATAACTTAAATAAATATAACCCATCAAAACTTGATTTAGATTTACAGTCAGTTCTTTTGACAATGAGGCACGCACGTATCACCATTCATGCGATTATCCGGATTTACCCTTTAGCAACAGAAAAAATTTCGCAAATACTGACTCCACAAGGACCATGCCCAGATCTATAAGATCAGTAGGTAGGTATTATACTTCAGGAATAATCTGTCGGGAGCTCAACATACACTGGACTAACCCCCCGTGTCTATACGTAGGGCAGGGGGGAAATCACCTATTATTAAGGGGGGTGCCAAACTAACGGTTTCACGTGTTGTTCGTTTTTATGTGTTTCGTTTGAAAAGAATCGCTTGATGGTGTAATTTAGGTGGAGTTTGTTTACCTTCTGAGAAGGGTCATAATGATATCTACTGAAATCTGCTGAAAGTAAAGTATTAGTGTTCTCTACATCCTCATTTTATTTTATTATTTTAGCTTGATCTCTAGTTTTCTTGGAAAGTTGGGAATAGGTGCGTCTAACGATAGACAGTGGGAATAAAACATAGCAAACATACATTGCGTAATTTATTGCAGTGAAAGGAATGACTTACAAATATATAACGCATTCGATGACAATGCGACGTAATTTCTCACTATTATATCCTAGATAATAATTAAATGCTTTGGTCCAAATTAATTCAATTTAACTTACGTTAGTAAGCCAATTACTGATGAAAGTTAAATTGAAATCTGTTAATATCTAATACATATAAAAAACTTTTAAAAAAACTAACTTAATTTGGACCAAAGTGCAGTGAGCATTGTCACCGAACTTACATAAGTAGGTATGCCAAATTTCAGTTCAATCGGTTGAGAGTAACTGTTCTAAAATTCAGTTTAACGATTTGTCCCAAAGAAACTAACAAGGTAAGTAGAATAAAAGATTGGAATAAAACAAAAGCTCAGTAAAAAAACTTTCAAAAACTCCTCAAATGGATTATAAAGCCTTTTTGGTTGTATCAACGTCCAAAGCACCAACCCACCTCCAAATTTGAATAAATAATTCGCAAACTCATCACGTCTGGCACTTTCCAAATGATCACTCACAAAAACCAGAATCCGAATTTCACAAATTCCATTCTCTGTATTTTGTAAACAAGTTGTCAAAACTGGGCATGAACAGTATGTACAGATATGCCATCGAATTAAACGATTATGCCAAAAGTGAGAGACCACCAAAAACTTGAGTAAACAGCCCGTTGGGAACCAGTGGTTACCGCGAACTGTACGTTATTAAGAGGCTTCTTATTACGAGGTAATTACGGTTATTTATTTGGAGTTGACTTAAGTGGCATGTTCCTGACATAAGGATTCTGTTCAATGGATTTGACCTGAAGAAGAATTGAGCTAGGAGGTCACAGGAAACTCCCTATAATGGAATACCTATCAGCATTCCAGCTGTACGAGCCTTCCCCGAACAAGGGGGGTTTTACCATAGTCACCACGCTTGACGGATTGGTGGTCGCTGTAGAGGTGTTAAAAACAGAGAAGAATGTTGGGACCAATATTCTTGATTTGTTCAGTTTGTCACCTCAGCAGGGCTGAGTTGCACGGGTCGCCGTGACTACTAAGGCTAAGGAAAGAAGAATACAAAATTATTCAGCTTCATGTTCTATCCCATTGCCAAGCGTAGTGATTATGGTAGAACTTGTTTGGAAACATGATCAGCAACGTATATGTGCTACTGAGGATTCCTGCAGAAGTGAGAAGTTCGCAAATACGATTCCATACACAGTAGAACTGTCAATGTAGAATCTAGACGAGTATAGTGAGGCATTTTACTGCCACTTCAAAATATTGAAGCAGAACGCATCGCAAAATTATTTGTCAAAAATATTGAGGAGATAAAGCTGTCAACATCAAAACAGTAACTTGCCACAAAACTATTTCAGAAAAAGCGAAATACTTCCAACATGATATACGACAAAAGGCGTGATCCCATGATTTGCATGTAAAAATCGTAAATGTGAGAACTGACACGACATATTTCGTCGATATGACATACTTTTGCATGACAGGCAAAAATGATGGAGATATCGACACCTACAAGCGTTCAATGTTCACTATAACATGGTGTTTTTATTCATACAGCTTGTTTCAAGTATAAAAAGGTTTTGCTGCAACTCTAAAACGAACAACCTAAGAAGGTTAAGGTTTTATGGTCACTTATTTACTTTAGGTGGTACGAGTACCGTAAAAATATTGAATGAAACAAAAACTAAATTTTATTTATTTAATGACAACTGGATCTTTTTAGGCATCGAAAAGAACAATATTGGTAAATCTAGTTCTATTTCGTAGATATGGTAGAATTTTTTAGTTACGGTAGTAATTAATTTCGGTGGTTATGGACCACTAATAATACTCATCACTTTTCTATTTCTAGAATAACCCTTCTTGTAACAATACATATTACTGAAAGTGACCGCTTTTGAAAATGACTATATTTTAAATTAAAATAAAATATATTTTAGGTCAGTTTTAGTTTTGCCTGATAGATAGGTTACTTACGGATACTTTATTAGGGGCTTATGTCCAGCAATGGATGTTTCGCTTGCGTTGATGATGACGATAGAGTAGGTGAGTTCCCCTGACCGAAATCAAAACATTACTCTCTAAACCGGTCCTTTTGTCTTGCTATGGAATTTTTGGAATTGGTATAATTTCAATCACAAATTTTATTACAATTCTTTGAGACTCGTGAGGAATCTACGTTTCTTCTCAGTCATTTTTGTGATTTTTTCTTCAATATTTTTATTTTTCTTCGTCACCCTCACACCTTACGCCTCCATTCGTGAAAACGCCAATTTTACATACTCCGAATATTGTACGCATAATATATTTGATATCTCTGTTGTTTTCTGTTAGGGCTGTCGTTTACATATTTTTTTAAGACACAACAAAAAATATTGGATGGTTTGAAGCTTGTTTCTTTTTGAACTTGCTGTATTTTGCTACAATTTAAGCACTGCAGTTTTGTATTTTAGAAAGGTGTTTTAAAAAACTATGATTTCGATTTTTGTTTGTTAATTACCTAAAGTCGTCTAATTACTTATGATTACTACATTATGTACTACTACGACTTACATAGTGATTTAATTTGAGATATAATATCCAAAATATTATTTAAAAACATTGTCTTATTATATCATAACCTGAAAAAGATTGAAAAATGTAATGGTTGTTCCATGTGGTTCCAACCCTAACTCTAGTGCCATGAATTTCAAAGGAAATATTTTTACGTGTGAGGGGCAACTAACAGATATAAAGTGGGAACGTTGGATGCCTTTCCTCTACAGATATCAGTCAGACACGCCAGTATTCAAGTAAAAAAATCTAGGAAATTTTTGTTAATGTAATAAAATGTGTAAAAACTTTTTGATAAAAAAAAATGGGGTAAAGGCTATCTCACCAGCCCCCACCAAAACCTACCTAATGTTTGGGTTAGGCAAGATGTCAAAATTCAGGAAAACCAATTTTCCGCTAACCTTTCGAGCTGATTACAAAATTTAAGGTAATCTAAGTTTGATGTAAGTAAGGGGTTACTAAATCTTACTTAGATTACCTAGATTTATAACTAGCTTGTAGCCAATCAATGGCTTTTCTCAGACAAGTTAAGAAAAGCTTACAGCATTAAAAACTTAAATGAACCGCTCAAACACTTGTGGAGTATTAAAATCGCAGGTCAAACTCAAGAACTTCCAAGTTACAGCGTTTATTCCCATTATCTGCGAGAACTCCATGCAAATACCGAGTCTTGGTTAACATACGAGATAATTAGTTTGCTAACTTGCTAGCGGAGGAGCCGCTAAATGGTGTAAGTTTAAAGTGTTGGTGTGGTCTTTTCTTTAGTTTTTTAACCTTTTTTATAAAACGAGATGATGTTTTATAAAAAAGGTTAAAAACTAAATAAATATTTTACCAAAAAGTTTGTATACGAAGGTTGTGAAGTTAGAAGTAGATTTGGCATAGAATTTATTTGAAAGAACATAACTAATGAGACTTTTTCTGATTAGTTTCACCGATATCAGCTTCCTTCTGTGTATTTTTTACTCCTCTACAGCGATCACTGAAACACTTGCCAAGCGTGCTGATGACCTATGTCAAAATCCCCGTCGTTTGGGGGACGCACGGTCAGCAGACGATTGTGTGCTGATGAGATATATAAATCGGAAAATATAGAAAAATCTGCGACAGTGATAGTGCCACTATCAGCTTTATCTTTATGCGTTTTCGCAGCGCAATGTCTTCGTTTTTAAATCGCTTGCAAAACGCCAGTGTGATACCCCTCCTAAAGCCGACGACAAGTGTCCAAAGACGGGAACAAACAGAGTTAAGTGCGAATGGACAATATTGACACGTTATATCAAAACAGATGTATCTTTTGACACATTTTCACGAAGGCTTGTGTCAATGTTATAGACAAATAATATTAGTGGTACCATGAGTGCGCAAAAACTTTACCTTATTTATATTACATATCAAGTCGAGAATAAAGTGAGTTCTAATAAAGAATACGGAATAAGTTACCTACAATATAAATTAACGTATTCCTTTAGGTCTTAGATTATATCCAGGGTCTGATGATGGAGCAAGAAGTCATTGCCATTATATAACGACACAAATTACAAGACCTCAAGGTTGAACTCGCAGTTTAAAAAGTAAAAAAGGTTTAAAGATTTTTAGTTATTTTCTAACAACGTAGCTCGTTGAACATTTAACCTACTCGTAGTTTTACCAATGGAACACCCGCATATACCCAGTATAGATAATAATTATTTATACGATATTATTTATTTATAGAGTAGGTAAATAAAACGAAGTAGTTACTTTCGAGTAACATAAGTAACGCCGTTTCTACATTAAGCAGTAGTAGCACCGCATTTGATCCAGACCTGATCCACTGCAAATATTTGCCTCAACCTCCCGTGGGAACAAGCAGCCCGGATCATACGTAATTTGGCGGGCAAGACCAAACTACTAACATTCAACCTTATCCCTACCATATAAGAGTTCAAAATTATCTAGCAAAACAAACTAGAAACACAGAGATCTTATAACAAAGAGCATACAGTGCAAAACACCCTGCTACAGTATATTTTGCATTATTTTATAGAGACACGCGATTTTCAGCTATGTTGCTGAGTTTTCTAGGTGCATTTTTGACAGCTGTCAGTTATGACGTAGGATAGGTGTAAAATGACCGCAGTACGGATTAAAACTATATGCACTCGGTATCATGAAGCCCTAATCCGAATCGAGAGCCGAGATTTCAATAGGGTTGGCAGTATTGGGAAAAACAGGTGTATGAAGAGATTACCTTGTCGCTGTGTCTATACAATTCTATACAATTACTAATATCATAAAAGCGAAAATAACTCTATCTCTTAACCGCTCTTTCTCTCTGTGAGTCGCAGGCAAGAGCTAGTAAGAGATAAATGTATAGAGCATCTATGAAGATTGTATTATACACTTATGAATATAGATTAAGTATCCTACGCAGAATCGCTCTATCACTCTATTCACTTTTCTCGTCATCTATAATATTGTAGGCGCCTGTAGCGGTCCTGTTCACTGCCAAGATTCAGCGATGCGACCTGGAGGGGGCCTTGGCGTCGTCGATGTGCAAGGAGCTGTCCTACAGATTTTTGTGCATCAGTGGTAGTCAAGGTGTTAATGTTTCTTCAGCAAAAAAGCCAACATAATTATTATAAGTAAACCCCTTTCAATGTCAACGGTCGATGTGAGCTTAATTTAACACGTTTGACAACGGCTAATAAGTTATTTTTTGCATAAAAAGAGGTCGGAATGCTATGTATACGGGCCACCTGACCAGAAGCGGTTACCTTGCCCATAAAATAGAACTTGCATAGAAATTCGCGTTAACTACTTAGTCGTTTTTGCTTTGAAACACATTATAAGAATAATTATTGTAGCATCTATTAATAAAAACGCTCGTCTACGTATCTATAATATATAATTTAAATCAAAATGAGAATGTTAAAGCTTTGTATGTATGTATAGTATAGTAAAAAAGAAAGAGAAAGAATTTGTGTTTTGTTTTATTCGAAAATAAAACCAAATAGGGTAGTTATTCGATATTTGGTTAAATCCAAGGCTCTCTTAAAGAGAATATTCGCCAGGAATGCGAGAACCTGTCGCCCGAAGTTCTGGCAAGAGTGACGGAAAATGCCATAAAATGGGCCCGGTGGCCACCTATATCATTCTAATGGATTAAGTAAACAAATTTTACAAGCAGAACCAAAGTTTTCTCATAAAAAAAATTACAGCAAAAGAACATCGGATGATTACTTTTGCTCCACCCTGTACAACATGGGTTTCTTCAAGATAAGAGTGAGTAAGTGTCTTGTAGACTTTCCTGATACATTTTCAGTTAACACCAGGTGAGATTGTGGTCAAACAAAGGTCTATTGACGATTAAAATATGGCCTTATTTGTCCATCATCTTCATTTACATTAGTTAGTCAAACGGTTAACACTTTGACTGCTGAAATCACACCGTATGTGTTTTCTACAAGTGACTAATATGCGTAAATCCACACTAGCGCAGCGGCTGAGAAAATACATATCTTTGTGACTCAGCACAGCCGTAATATTTTTCGAACGAAACGCATGTGCGGCGCAACACAACCGCTGTGTAGAGCGGCAGCACGAATTTTTTAGGTTAAAAAAAAGATCGCAGTCGTCGAAAAAGAATCGCAGTCAAAGTGTTAACCATCAAAAATATAAAAGAAGCTTCCTATATGTTGGCAACCCTAGCATGAAACCCAAGTAGGTGAGCGTTACCCGATAGAATACTTATAGAAAACGGCAAGTTGCAATATTTGCTGAAATGACCCGATGTTTGAACGTAACATGATACTGGGTCAAAATATGTAGTTTCGCTGTGTTTTCATGAAGCAATTTTGGTAGTAAAAATAATCCACACAGTATTATCTAGCCCCAAGTTAAACAGTGCTAGTGTTACTGGGTACTAGATGACTGATATAACTATGTACTATTACAGTATAATATATTACATAGATATTATTCATTAAAACATAGAAAATATACAGACCACCCGGGACTGCTTGTAGATCGTACAAAAAATTGTCCCATGGCGGGAATCAAACCCGAAACCTGCTGCGTCGCTGGCGGACCTACGCCCGCCGCGCCACATCGGTCGTAGGTAGGTAATATTTTTTTTTTTGCAAATACGCTAATTCTACTCGTAAAACAAACAAAGGGGAAAGAATAAAAGTTAAAATACTCTTGAAAGCGCCCAAAAAGCTCTTACGTATTCGAAATTAAAAAGAAATAATGGCTTTAACCAACCACAAATCTTATAATCTGAGTCATCTCAAAGTAATACTCTAAAGATCAATTTAATTAATCCCTCATAAAAATCCATAAAAGAATGGGCAGACGGCGGCGGGCGCCATGCGCAATTCAGAGCCTTTTGAATGTCTACTTTCTTGACTCACTGAAGCAAAAAGGATTAAACTTTACACCAAGAAGGTTAAATAATGGTTGAATACAAACTTTTTTGTCTCGCCTATCTTCATCTTCAAAGAGTTCGCAAACTTTTTTCTTTCTAGCTTTAGATACAAAAGGGTGGTGATGTCCCTTTATCGGTTGAGAAGGTCTAATCAGCTACCTATTTGCTCGACTGGTTACAGAAAGGTCCTTGTGACGTCCTATTTGAGTATCTCGAAATTCAGTGGCTTGTAAGTCTTGAAGTGATGGCATGAGGAGGCTACCCAACTACTTACCTACCTTACATTTGAGTTACCTGTGGGTAAAATCATACCTCTACGCCTGAATATAATATGTATCTTGCTAATCAATTTAGATGTATTTGTATGTTTATCAATCAAACTCACCGCTCATTGGGTAATATTCTTTTCAATAATTAATAATAATAGATAATGCTGGACAAATCAAACAACATTATCTCGCCCCAAGCTTAGCAGAGTTTGTGTTATGGGTAACTGAAACACTATACAATAGACTACATAGGGTGCATTTATTTCTTTATTGTTTTCTGTTTTGTGTGGTATAATTAAGTGTTTTCTATATCCATACATAAATATTATTTATTATACATTGAAAATATCCAGACATCAAAAAGCAGGTAATGAGCGGCGATAATTTTAGACCGTATTATTTATTGAGACGTGTGTTACTCGCAAACAACACCAAAACTACTGTACGGGTTACTCTTGGATAGGGTTATTTCTCCTGCAAAAAAGCGTGCAAAATTGCGGGCATCCTAGAATAGAAATTACAATAATAATATATTATGATCATTTATCGGGTATTTAACGCGTACCTTTTGTTTTATTTTCCCCTACGTTTTATAATAAGAATATTTTAAAACCCCGATAAAGCTCATCAATCCGATTACGTCAATACACCTTCCAGAAGACAGAACAGTTACACACGACAAAATAAATATGTAAAGTAAGTAAAGGTTCGCCCGTTCGCTTGCTTGGGCAAAGGGCATATGCTTTGCTGCTCAGAAATTTATATACAATTATTGATCAAAAGGTGCCTTTGGCAGGCATTGAAGTGTGGCGACTGGGCCTCGGAATTGTCTATTAGGGTGATAAAATCTCAGGCCATCTTGTGTGATGGTATTAATTTGTCGAGTGGTTTTCAGGGGTGGTTTTGACGATGTAGAGATAGCTTCGATATGAGATATGATCGATATTTTGTCTACAATAGTTACCGATACTTTGTTGAAAAACATTTGTTTAAGATGTTATAAAAGTACTACCTAGTATTTTCAATGGTTTTTGATGACTACAATGGATTTTCGAAGAAGTTCCTCCTAAAGTTCTCAACTAATCTTCAAACTATAATAGTCCACTGTTGGACATTATGCCTCCCTCTAAGGAGCGTGCGCCCTGTCTTCGGCTTGCCGCATCCAGCATCTGCCTGCAGTCTTTCGCAGGTCGTCATCCCAACTGGCCGGAGGGCGTCCTACACTACAATTGCGACGTCGCGGTCCCCACCATAGAACACCCCAGCGGTTATCGGTTGTTCGCCAGCTCACAGCCACTTCGAGAATTTTCTTAATTACCTATTCACCTGTTTTAAAAGTACATTCTTTTTCTGCATGTACCCTTTCTCCCAAAGATATCCTATATAGTCCTATTTTTCGGATTAGTATCCGAAACTTCAAGTAAAATCATGGTATACATATAAAAATACCGTTATTCAACGCTACTAGCAACCAAACTGTCGAGCCAGAAGCCGTAATAAGAATCACAAAAACAAGAAAAGACCTTATTAAAAGGCTCTATCAATAGGTTCTATGGACCCGCATCTATCAAAATGGACCAGCTGCCTTCACGATCCAAAAGACACACCGCACAATGAATTATATGCTCCGATGATATCAGGAGGATTATCAGAACACAATTAAAACTAGTAGACTTGGCGAAATTGGACGACGAGAGTTTGAGAAAGTGGTTTCGTGGTTTCTTTAGTCAAAGATAGAGATAGAGAAATACTTAGTGATCAAGCTCAGTTATAGCACAGAACAAATGAGTTGAATTATAGAGATAATGGCAATAATGCATGTTAATTTAAATTAAGTTTAAATGGAACCCTAAAAGAACGCCATGTTTTTTTGCACGTCAATGAGTTATGGTAAATTATTAGATAAGTACCATGTATGATGTTAGAAGGTAGGTTGCCGTTGAGAGTCCATAATACTGATTTTGGAAAGCTGATGTGTTATGCTTCTCATAATGGTAGATGGTTTTCTACAGCTTTTTAGAAGGAACAATGATCGATTAAAAAAACGATTACCTACACTCACTGATCAAATTAATTAAGTATTTATTCGGATTCAAGACCAATTAGGCCTTTAATTTGTATTATAAAAAAATATTACCCCAACAGCGGTAAACCAAAGGGATAATCAAACCTCATCAAAAACCATCAAATTGGTCACAGATTAGGTACAAAATGAACAGAAGGTGCACATCTTAAGGACCGCGAATATTTTATAAAATTATCTACAAAGTTTTTGCGTCACAGTGTCATTATAAGCGACACGACACGCCAATTCAAAGAGCTGTTAACTGCTCCATAAAAAGTGGTTGCTCTAAAACTCGGAGGTGTTGTAAAAGAGTGATTGCACTCAATATATCCTCGAGCTTTTGTCCGTGGACAGCTTGTATCACTTTTATAATGCTTTTATGCAAAATTACCTTCGTCACTCTAAAACTTGGATTAAAATTACAGTTTGCTATAAAACTTATGATGAGCAAGCACCCACTTAAGTCATTTAAAACGGGATATTTACCATGATTTGAGTTATTCCGTGATCATGGCGCATGAAACTGTGCCGAAATATTGGAAAACTCAAAATCAAATCATGGTAAATATCCCGTTTTAAATGACCTTATTGTTAATAACCATGATAGTTTCAGAAGTTTTAGAGCAAGCATCCACTTTGTAGCCTTTTCTGAAATAAAACTTAAAGTCTTAAACTACTTCATAAAATAGAAATTGTTTTCTTTAAAACAACAGAATCTACTACGTCTTTTTCTTCTGGCTCTTTCTTTTTACCATAAATTCAATTCAATACAATTTACTTATTTCAGCTTCACAAAGTACATATTACAGCCATAGAGAGTTAGAGTTAGAGTACATAATTTAAAAACTAAAAATAAAATCATTTTTATTGGAAGGGACACATCTTGCGTTTACAATAATATATCACCATGGGGCTAGGTAATGCTGTGTGAATTTGTCCAGCATTATTTATTTATTTATATTAAACAAGGTTTTACTTGTCTCGATTGTCTTGCGAGTTAAGATAACTCCTAAATTATTCTGTGTCTTTGATTTAAGTGCGAGAACCGACTGTTTGTTAAAGTATTGCTTCATTTTATTCTCGCTTAAAACTAGGCAATTTAGGGGCCGATAAAAACACAAATAGTTTAATTACAGAGTTTTAATTAATTGCCTTTACTTAAGAAGGAAGTGGACAATAAATAAATTGTGCCAATTAGATTTTGTTTTAATGGCCGTGCAAATAAAATACAATATAAATGGGATTAATCAATAAAGCGAGTGCCAACACAACACCAACGTCGTAAACTAAGAGTATGTTTATTTCAATGACGAGTAAATTTATTAGAATTTCTCTTTGGGCACAGATAATATAATGCCTAATTTAGACGTAAAAAAAACAGTATACGTAACAGAACAATTTCTTGGTCTTTTAATCCAAGTGATAGCTTAATTGTCTGATTGGAATAGGACTTTTTACTATTCGTATCATCATTATCATCATATTAGTCATCATCATGATTATCATCAGCCTATGTTAGTCGACTGCTGTACATAGGCGTCCCCTGATAAGCACCATTACTAACGCCCTGTCTTCATCTTGGTGCATCCAGCATCTGCCTGCAGTCTTTCGCAGGTTGTCATCCCACCTGGCGACTTTAAAATTTGACTATCTGTTGTAACTGTTCGTTTAATTTTTATTAACACTTTGACTGCGGTTTTTTTTCGACGACTGTGGTCTTTTTTTTACCTAAAAAATTCGTGCTGCCACTCTACACAGCGGTTGTGTTGCGCCGCAAATGCGTTTCGTTTGAAAAATATTACAGCTCTGCTGAGTCACAAAGATCTGTATTTTCTCAGCCGCTGCGCTAGTGTGGATTTACGCATATTAGTCACTTGTAGAAAACTCATACCGTGCGTTTTCAGCACTCAAAGTGTTAACCGATTTCTAAAATATCAAATTCCTAGTTTTATCTCTACATTACTTTCTGTACAAATAATAATACTCTTTGACTGAGCACATTTGTTAATGCGCCGATGCCGAATCGAATCTGAGAAAGTTCAAAACTACCAAATCTTTGAAACCGAATCAGATATGCCGATCCGTAAATAATTCTAAATCGTGCCTACACGTGCCGTACTATAATAGTAAAAGAAACTTCAAAACAATCAATTAATCAGTCGTAAACTTTTTATAACCTGAAATGTTTCTCGTACATTGTTAGCTTTGTAAAAATACCGTTAGAAATACCAAATCGCGATCACTATGCAATGTATAATATGTATATTTGCCTACTGATTAGCCCACGTCGCAATGTGTCCAACAAAATGAACCTCATTATCGGGACATTGGATATGCCTACCTAATTACAATTAAATAATAGAAGGTTGCTTAGCAATAAGGCCGTCCATTGTACTTTTACGTTTCATTTTAGTAATATCTATGTTTTTTGTGTCATTTAGTGGTAAACTTTTAAAACCATCATGGTTATTGACATATAAGTCATTCGTAACGGGATATTTACCACGATTTTTGTATCAAATCAAATCATAGTAAATATCCCGTTATAAGAGACTTTTCCCTTTATAATGTTTTTTAAAATAACTTTAGTGGTCTACAATAAGGAGCTATGTATTGTATACTTCTTCTAGTCTTCTTCCGTCTATACTTGTTCTAGCACTTCATGTCCATCCAAAGGTTGCCTGGCAGAGATCGCTCTTAGCGAAAAGGCCGCCCATTGTACAGCATATTTTGTATTTGTTTTTTCTTTTCCTGTCTTGTGTATCTTTTATGTATTTGGTGTGCAATAAAGAGTTATTGTATTGTATTTAATAGAAATCTATCTATTAACAATTGAGCTAACTGCATTGCACTCGCAGTTTTTCTTAAAGTATTTTATTATAAGTATTTTTTGTAGTATTTCTATAAGTATTTTATTTATAATATATCTCATAACTTTCAAGCACACAGATCCCCTGGTACTGTCCACGATCCTATCAAATAAAATAATTTTATTTGATAATAATTTATATATAAAATATGACTTGTCTAAGTGCTTATTTTGAAAGCCTAAAAAATAAATGATTTTTTACTTTTACTTTACTTTATCATGGTTGTCTGGTAGAGATCGCTCTTGAGCGATAAGACCGCCAATTGTACTTAATTTTTAAGTTTTTACTGAACATTGTTTAAAGTTAAAGTGCAATAAATAATTTTCTATTCCATTTCTGGATCA
This sequence comes from Eupithecia abbreviata, assembly GCA_943735965.1. NCBI lineage: Eukaryota > Metazoa > Arthropoda > Insecta > Lepidoptera > Geometridae > Eupithecia > Eupithecia abbreviata. The sequence goes on from OX030995.1 coordinate 4,168,680, forward strand.
TGGCGCGGCGCTTGCGTCTGTGCCAAAATACTGAAAATTCAACGTAAACCTTGGTAAATATCCCGTCAATAATGTCTTTAGTGCTAAACCATGATAGTTTTATTACGAATCAGTTCAAAATTAGAATACTGAAACCTATTGCTTCATTGAAACTATGAGTGACGAGAAACATCGACATGAACACGAAATTATCGACAAAATTAATCGTAACAAACCGATCGATATCATCTATACATGAAAAATAGACTGCGTTTAAAATCGGCATGTTTGTCAGAATGGGACAAAAAATTTAAGACAAACCACTATCATTCGATCTTTGTACCTGGCAGATATATGACGTGCTTGCGAGGGTGTTTGTTTTTTATAATTTATTGACTAATGGGTACTTATCCGTCAGGCTCGGCATGTGTTTGAAGGATCATTATAATTTAGGAGTCTTTGTTTGCCTTTGTCTGCTTTGCAATTAATAAAGCTCAGGGAATTAAAATGCAAAGAAAAAATATGCATCTGATTTACTTCAACCGTCGAGTTGATTAAAGGTTATTTCTGGAAAACAACAGTTAAGTACTACGTAGTAATATATTGTTATTCTATAGTAATGTTTCAATTTAGATAATAACTCTGAGACATCATTTTCTATAAAACAGCGAGAGAATTTTCCAAATCTGTACTGCAAAATCGACGAAAAATAAATAGGTACTGCTTCACATACCTCGTATTTTGTTTTTCGTTTCGTCGGATAAAAACCTAAAAATAAAGCGTTGCTATTACTAAATTTTCTACAAAATAAAATCAGCTGGTCAAATTCTACGCATACCGAGGCGAGGCCGTCGTTATTTCAATTACCTGTCCTTCGTCAAAGACAAAGGACTGACACGAAAAAAAAAGAAAAAAACAATCGACTTATCTATGATCGGATCGCGGTAAACGCGCTCAAGTGTATTATGTTAAAGGGATTTCGGAAGCTTTTTTGAAAACGAAACTGGGTTTTTGATATTAGCACTCGAAATTAGTGGGTGCCTTTCGTCAGTTTCTTGAATACGTCAGTTGATGAAATATTCGAAATATTTATGAAAGTGCCACCGTCTATATTGTTCCTGCCCAGTCCATCCTAAGGTTGCCTAGAAGAGATTGCTCTCAGCAATAAAGCCGCCATTCCTGCCTTCCTTTATTCTTAGTGTCGTAATTCTGTATTCTTTTAAGTTTTGTGTGGTATAATAAAGTGTTTTTATCTATTTCTCTATGATTTTTTATCCAAACTTATAAAAAATCATAGAGAAATAGAAATAGAGAAGAAGAGAAATAAACCATAACTGAAACTGTCAGGCGCCTGTCTTGGCCCTATTTCACATGTGACAGCAGAAGGGTTAAAATTATTTTACGCAACATTACCAAAAGGGCGTAAGTGGCACTTTTAAAAAAGCAAACAGCTAAAAATAATAAACGTTCAAACCCCAAATAACACGTCAATAAATCATATAGTAACGGCCTCTGCCTACCTGAATACACTATTGAAAGGAACGATGATAGCCCAATGTAAATAGGCCATAATAACCATACCCTACAATGCACACCCGCTGGGCTTTGCCCCATCGTACATGTCACTTTAAGTCAGCTTACAATGTAGAATAATCTTTATCTACAACGACTTAAGATACTATTCAGAAGGTTACATTTGAATTTCAAATCGGTTATACGAGGGTAGTCGGATAATTCCATTCCAATTTGAACTTTTATACACCAAGCATAAGCTACAGATTCCTTTGATAAGTAAAGTGGCGTTACATTATATTTGATCATCTGCGCCTATACCCTTAATTATAATATCACCCACATTAAACTTGAAGGTAACAAAAAACGCCGGTACTCGAAATGCTACTTGGGTGCATTGTGTTTTGACGTCGCCATTGTGGGGTTAATGTGAGCTTCCATGGTTATGAAAAGGACAACACAAAACATGTCAAGCAAATAATTTGGATTGGGACCGGTGAAGATCGGATACTTACAACTTATAAGAGTTTTTATATTATACATTTTATTTTTGTGATATCTATACAGATTTGTAGCATTTATACCGTTGAACTGTTGGACAATTTACACTGTTGCAATTTTAAGAAAAAAATCACTATCTCATACATTTACTAAAATAAGTTATGAATGTCACACAATCAAGATTCGTAATTAAACTGCTCACATTGATAATGTATTTGTCAAACCACAACTGTTTTTGAAGATTATTTGAACTCAACCAAAATATAAATGGACGTATTTATGACCCATGTTCTTTTCATTCTATGAAATACATATTTGTTTTTCTGGTAAAAACTAGATGGCGCTGTTAAATCCCACCAATTAAAGATCTCCACCAATCCCAACCATCAAATAAAAATTGGTACTCACGAAACCGTGCTTATCGCTGATGTTGTTGGTCAGTTTGAGTTTGTGGAAGGACACCACTTTCTGCATCCATTGCTCGCCCGTCGACGGTGAGTCCGGGTGTATGTACATTCTCTTCGGCATCTCGGGGTCAGCTTTACCAGCGACCATCCACCGGCTGAACAAAGAATACATTTTAACCCTATCAAAGTAAACCAACCTAACAGTAAGGCCACTATGTAAAATCATTCATCATCATCCTATGTTAGTCCACTCCTGGACATAGGTTTCCCCCAATGAGCGCCACAGCGCCCTGTTTTCAGCTTGACGCACTGGGTAACATGTACGTGGAAATTGAAATGGGGATTGCAGACTGAAAGTTAACTAACTCAGTTTAGCTTATCTCGTCTAACTGACGCAATTTTTCATACATAGCTTAGTTAGTAGTAGTATTTTGTTTGTAATTTGCACATAGTAGTATATTATTTGCAATTTGCATGTATAAAAAACAGCTTTCGCTAAGCTAACCCAAAACTAAATTAGCTTAGCTTTCGGTCTACAAATGAGTTGGGACGTGACAAAACAGCTAGAGATACATATATATTTTAGAAAACAAATTCAATTTCGAAATTTTACTAGACGTTTTTGGATGCAATAATAAGAATAAACTTTCTACTGGTAAGGTCAAATAGATATTTAAAATATCTTTATAAAGTCTAGTTTGAATAGGGTTTATAAAAAAAATAGTACTTAGCTAATTAAACATGCTGATTATTATTACTACTTAATTCTACCAAAAAGAAACTAAACTAAGACAGACCCATCACCGAAGAAATCTTAAAACATGCAAATGAAAACCATCATGAGATTGCATACCATGCTGGGTGCATGTGTGACAGTCAAAGAAGCAATCTATCAATACTGCCAAACAAAAATGCAATGCGAAAGATCTGCGTGGTTTGGAACGTAAAAATACAGAGGTTACCTTTTGAGTCTTGTGTATCAGCAAGAGCAAAGAGTTTGATTTCAAATTTACGCCAACTCTATTTCTTTACATGTTTTGAACTTGGGGATTTGGATTTAGAATGAAATGATTAAAGAACTTTTTGTTTTCTAAGACTTCCCAAGTTAATAAACGAAATATCGCAGATCTCCCGATCTACATTCCAGTACGCATGCTTCTTGCCTTCAAGTTCGAATTACATCAAAATAAGATTCAAATTAGCCCGACTTTTTCTTATTTTAATTTAATTCCCGTAATACCTGTTATGGAATTTGTATCTGCAATCGTCGGCAGCTATGATGTCCATTAGCAATATGTATTTTGCTTTTTTATCAAGACCAGATACGCGAACTTTGTAGGCAGGGAACATACGTCTGTAAGCAACAGGGAACACAGTTGGGACACGTCTAGAAGACAACTTTTGAGTTGTCTTGGGGACAACGTTTTGACATCACATCGATTGAGAGACTTCGTTCAAACTGTAGTCGTTTTGGTTGTCATTTGTTCCTATTTTTTTACCTTGTGATCTATCCTAACGTTTTTATTTTGTTTCTGGTGACTGTGCTCATGTCGTATTAATTTTTGGTATTTTGTGAGAAATTTACCTGCAAATAGTGCTTTATCTGAATAATATTGAACGTCCTTGATTTGTTAAAAAATCAAATTAAAAATCACCAAAAAGGTACCTACATTGGCAAACGGAAATGTTCTTCACTAATTAATTATCTCAAGAAAAATTGCTGGGGCCTATAAAATTTTGATTTAACAACCTCCGCCTCGGTGCCCGCATATCCTGTAGAACACCAACAAGGTGTTACTAAGAATTTTTGCTCTGCAAAAAGGTTGTATATCCTCCAAAGAGGGCCAAAAAAGGTGCGATACTTGTCATTGTGCGGTTTTGCGACAAGTTTGCGACGCAATACTGCCTGGCATGGAACGTGATCAAATGCGGTGCACGAGTTGCACAAGTAGATGAATATAGGTGGAACCTCTACTAGAAGTCTTGAATCAAATCGAGTTGAATTATGCAGTAAGTTACTCATCCCTAACCTACCGCGATAAAATTATATACAAATTATACCTATTTGAATTCAGAATACAAAGAGAAACGCCATAAATTCCGTTCCAAATTGCATAGACTCTATGAAATCTTTTGGGCGAACACACATTTCCGTTTCTGGTCGAGTACCACCGAAGGTGTAATCAAACAAACAATTCGACTTTAGAAACGCAATCGAGTAATTAGTAATTTATGCATCGAAGATTTGTAGTAATTAATTACCATATTAACAGCTAGCCGGGCGCTTTGTCGGCGTCTGTACCGAAGCTGAGTCACAGTCACATTTCGACCGGAATGCTGGGGTCGTATTAATTAACGAATATTAAATCGATGTTTATCGGCCATCTCGATGTTGCCAAACTGAGCCGAGCGGCGGGTTTGATGCCGATCGACAGACATAAACCGGAGAACGAATCTTATCAGCGCTTGTCATCAGCCATCTAACAATGTACACGATCAAATACGATTATCGATTCGACGAGCCCCCGAGGGATGCAACTCGATTACGGCTCCGAGTTTTTTTGTCCGAGATCTCTAATCGAGACGAATTTAATCCCAATTTCGGTTAATTTGGGAGAACAGTGCGAGTAGCATCAGTATTTCTCACCTCTGGTGTCGGGCGCTTTTTATACCACTGCGGCGTTTAAGACAAAGATATTTTAATGATATTACCCATAAGATGTGAGGTGAATCCTTAATCGGCGGCTGATTCCGTCTAAATCGTCGTGCGATGTCGTTGCCCTTAAATTAAGCGTTCCTGATTCTTTACAAATTGTTTAGACGTAATTAAAGAGAGATGGGAACTAGTGCATTGCGTGAGGAGAATCACAAGTTAAATTAAATGAAAACAAGCGTATAACGGAACGCAGTTAGAAGAATGAGAATCTCCAATCAACGGTGATATCTGGCCGGCAATGTGGCGTCGGTGACGATGCCAAATTCTCGGTGGAACTCGAAACGTGGACCATTTATTGAACATAGCAACATTTTAAGGCTATCATTCTCAACTAGATATTTGAAATCTTCATTCGAAAGCCTGCATGATAAAGTGTAAACCTTTAGAAACGTTGCAAAAGTCTCAAAAAACCGTCCAAATCCGAGCAAAACCAACAATCTAGCGTACACGACGCTAAATTCTCGGTCGTTATACATCAATGGTTAATAAAGAAGGGTGATGAGCGATGGCAGTGTCCAGCAGGCAATGTTACCTGTTGTGGAACTTATATCTGTAGTCGTCTGCGGCTACGATGTCCAGTAGAAGGATGTACTTTGCCTTCGCGTCCAAACCGGAGACGCGGAATTTCATTTGTGGGAACATTTGTCTGTGGAACATATTCCCTATGTAAGCTGGAAATACTGAAGGAACTATGGGCCGTATTTTAGAACAGAGTTTAAGACTTCTTGAGCATTGTATGATGGCATGTTCTGTTTAGATTGTGTATCGTTTTGAAGTTAGTTTTAACTCTGTTTTAAAATGTGACCCTAAATATACGGAAAAAAATTTAACCTAGGTCTGCATTTCAGAACTTAGCTTTCAATTTAGATCACTAGGAAGGTACCATACTTGGTAGTGATCAAAATTGAAAGCCAGGTAGGAAAAACAATTACATAAGACATTGTGTTTATCAAATCTGCCAAGAGTTGGAAAGTTGAGTTAAATGATATGTAGGTAAATCGAAGTTCTGAAATACAGAAAAACTTATTTAACACAAAATTAGACGTTGCTCGTCTCAGAAACATAAAAACCTTTATCGTAATAGCCTCTCCTTTCTTCTCTCTTTCTCTCCACACTTTCTCACCATAGACAAACTGAACGATCAGCTTCGACTGTAGGATCAAACCTTTGGGCCTAATATTATAAACGCAAAAGTTTGTTGCTCTTTAACGCAAAAACTACTAAATGGATTTTGATGAAACTTTACAATAATATAGCTTATACATCAGAATAACACATAGGGTACAATTCATAAAGATATATTGTATGTTATCCAAAATATCTATCACGACGCGGGTGAAACCGCGGGGCGCAGCTAGTCATGCATAATTTATAATTAATTTATTGTTTGTGAATCAGGTAATTTGCAGTCAGTACATAAGACTTATTTTAGATCGCTGGATTCTACCGCTTACGCGTACAAAAATTTCAATAACATTGCAAAGATATTGTAGCTAACAATCAGGAATATATGATTATTATATTTAAAAGCATGCAGTTATATGTATTTCACTTATATTATACAGTTATTGTATTAATATTCAGTTATACATATTATAAAAATCTCTAACGAACAAACATTTTTCCTTGTTTATTTTATGCCAAAGGTGACTTTAACCCTAGACAGCTCACACTCATTAGGCTTAGATTTATAGTGATTACGTGATGACCACACTATTTGCCGTCTGATGGACGCCGCGTCCACGAGACGAATACGTAAGTGACGAATAGCTCTGTTCCTTGTTCGTGTGTTATGTGAATTGTGAACGTAACTGTCAACTACTTTGCGTCTTGAATATTGTTCTTGTGAGAATACTTTGCAGTATACTCTCTCTCAAATCGATGACCTCAGTGGCGCGGTGGGCAAAGGTCTACGCCGCCTACGATACAAGAGGTTCGGTTCCCGCCTCGGGACAAATGTTTTTACGATCTCCAGATATTAGTTAGGGGTGTTCTGGGCGATTTCTATGTTTGAATATAAATTTATATTTTGTAAGTCAGTTCATTTGATTTATTTCATGATGAAGATCTAAATAAATCTAATATAATACTCGCAACAATGCACTCGATAATACATATTGTGGTTACGATATTGTGGTTTTGCAAACACTTTGCGTAACACCTAATATGGTGTCACAATATAGTAAAACACATTAATCAGAATGAAACATGGATTCTGTTCTTATCTTTCTTCAAAACCATACGTTTAATATTCATTTATTCTCAAAAAGACAATTTAAAGTCACTTACATGAGAACAGGATTCTTAGGTTAAGGTTATACATAGGTTGTGGTCATTCAATAGCTGGCTCATTTGATGTGTTCACTTAATAAGAAGTGACTTATAATTTTTAAAGCAAACCATAATTTCTCTAATATAGAGATTGTGTTATGGGCACTAGATAACTGATATACGAGTAAATAATACAATACAGTACATATATATATTTCTATTATACAATAGAAAACGACCAGAACACCCTGAACAAATATCTGCAGATCGTACAAACATTTGTCCTGAGGCGGGCACGAACCCGCAACCTGCGTCGCAGGCGACCTTTGCCCATCGCGCCTCAGAGGTCGTCCATTTAGTACCTACCTGGTTTGTATTGTTTTATATTTTGAAATGCAAATAAAAAAAATCTATTCTATTCTATTCTTAGGTTAGTATCTTTAGTTACAAGATCTTACTTTGCATCGCATGTATCCATACCAATTTGATATGACTAGGTACAAATTACGTGATACCTAAGTAGTAATGCTGACCTTACGATATGTTCTGCAAAGGTGCTGTTTATTTCTGTTTTAATTGTGGCGAGGCGAGGTACAATAGGGTAGAACGATTGTCAAAGAGTAGGAGAAAGAGCCGTCTTGGGGTATTAAAAGAATTTTATTTTAACCATGCTGGAGAGAGTTTACACTGCATTATCTAGCCTCTAGCCATTCTTTATTGCACACTTAGATTATAAAAACAATGCAAGATAGAAACTTAAAAAACTACATACAATTGGCGGTCTTATCGCTCAAGAGCGATCTCTACCAGACAACCATGGATGGATAGGATCGTGGACAGTACCAGGGGATCTGTGTGCTTGCAGGTTATATATTATAAAATTAAATTAAATACGTGACCTCACAGTTGTGGAAAGATTTGGGGGAGGCCTTTGCCCAGCAGTGGGACGAAACAGGCTAAATAAAAAATACTTATAATAGGTACTTACATGAAAATAAACTACATACATATGATAAAATATCTATATACACCGTGTGCTTGTAGGTTATAATATTATTAATAAAATACTTATAATACTGACACAAATAAACTACATACATAATCATAAAATATATATACATATACTTTTATTATGTATAATACCTACACATATCCAGAAAACCCTGAATAAATATTTGCAGATATGTATATCTAATCCCTGTGTCGCATAATGGTTAAATATCATTATGAAAAATATCGATGTTATTGGATTTAAAGACTTACTCCATTCTAAGAAATAAAATAATATCCCAAAATTTTTATATTTCCGCGGGACTAAACCCGCGACCTACATACACTAAATTCGTTTCCCTTAGTGCCGTTAATAACCTTTGAGATGAAATAATGACATCACTAAAATCACTATTCAAGCGCATCGTACCATATTTCAAACCGTCAAAGATAAGTAATAGAAAGGACAGTCAATCACATTCATAGACGCAACACTGTCTTCGTTGTATTTTAAACTTTATCTGTAATAAATTAAAGGCGATAAAGGAACAAACGTAGTGTTGTCAGTAATTAATTGTTGAATGATGGATTGCGTATAAAGTTCTCGATTTTATAAGGTTCGTAGGTTGTTAACATTTTGAGACATTTCTTGGTTAATGACTCATTAAGGTTAAGTCTAGAATTTCGGTCGTTAAATTATTTTTATTTTGTGTTTGTATCCGAGGCCGGAGCTCTGTGTTATCTTAGTTGTTTAAATTCAAAACTAATTTTGTCACCTGATAAATCACTAAAATCTTTAAGGTAATAAATAATTCTAGTGGCGAGCGAAAGTCTGCCTACAACGCCTCCTGCGTTGCGGGTTTGATTGCCGCGTTGGGACAATTTTTTGTACGATCTGCTTTTTTCGATAAAATCCTTCAGGGTTAAGGATCATAATTAGAAATTACCAATAAGTATATCTACAGTACATCTCAAATATCGTCGACCACTTCAAATAATAAACCAGTTTTAAAACAGGCTACAAATAGTAACACGAAACAAATAATTACAAAAATGACAGAGAACTGTTTTGCATTTAGGTCGCATCCCTAATATTATACGCTCCGGTATTTATCCCACTTAATTCAACCCAAAATTACGGCGATCACTCGCATTTTCAAAGACAACCTTTTAAAAGACTATTAATTAATCTCACAATTACCCTGTCTGTAATTGGGGAGCCCTCCCCCTCTCCCGGGGGAAGGGGATCTGACACGTCGGTGCATTCTTGTGGCTTCGTCGGAGAGGCGAGCGGCACCAAATGTTAAACGGAGGTTAAGTTATGGTGTATTTTTGGGGTTAAAATTACTAATATTTGACATCATTTCACACTAATATTATAAATGCGAAATGGCTCGGGTTGTAATTTTGCATAGATGTAGCTATAAGTCTGGAATCAAACATCAGCTACTTTTTATCCCATATCAGATTTTCCATGCAGGGAAAGAAAAAACCTTTTAACGTTTAGAAATAACTATATAGTAAACTATATAGTTATTTCTAATAAACTCGTGTGAAGTCACGGACAGAAACTAGTTACCTACGTATTTTTTTAATTTATACGTTTAATCTGACTAGTTAAGGAACTGAATCAATTTTTTTTTCTAAATAAATAATACCCTGTGCCTAAAGTAGGTAAGTGTTTGCTAAGAAAAATCAATTGAAACTGGAGTCCTGTTCTGCTCCTTCCTTATTGTTACCGATCAAGGTATATAAACCAGCAATACTCTCTATAGTTTTATTTTTATTTTACTATAAGATAAAGCTGAACACCCAAAAAAAGCTCTGCTAGGTACCAAAAACTATGTCCTATCACTTTCAGATTAGAACGCAATTTTTTTACCACCTTGTTGACTTAAATATACTTTATGTCTAAAAAATGTGACCAATCAATACTAACCCTAGATAACACCTCAATAGTCTACCAGACTACGGTAGAAGTGGCCCACCCCGTTCGTTTTTCACGCGAATGTGCCGACGACACGCCCGCATGTACTCTAGTCTCCACTCCACTAGAGACTAAGCCGAGTTTAGCACTTTATCCGTTATTAGACGCGATGCAATTTTGGATATAGATTACGCAATCTAGGGTTAAAAGGACGTCGGAAAAATAAGTGAAAGAAGTTCGTAGTTTTTACAGATTTGTATAATTTAAAAGAATTCGCGCACTACGGGTTTCAGCAAAAAATATGTGAGTAAAACTTAAAAACCTCGAAAGTGTTCTGGTAAAATCTCAATTAGAAGTAAATAGGAATTGTAATTAAGTTTTTGCATATTTCCCAAGCCAATAATAATATTATACATTAGTACTAATAATCATATGAAAAAAGGACTCGGATCTTTTTCTAAGCAACAACCCCACAATGTGCAAAATACTATAATTTCCCTTTACATAATAACCGTCAGGCAATACATTCTGTTAACCCTTAATTACTCATTTATTACTCAGAAGTAACAACTTCAACTCAGAATATGGCTAACACAAGGTGTTGCATTAAGATAAGGCTTTAAGACATAGCTGTTCGAGAAAAGCTGGTTTATGATTTCTTTGTATAAATAGTGAATCAGGAATATTTCCATAGGAAGTTAGAATTTTCAAAAATGTGTGGTGTCTCTGTGGTGTCCTTAATGAGTCTTCGAGTAGAAGGTCTTCCACTCGGCGATATTGCTAGCGGTCGCACAGAGTCTATAGATGGAGGCGGCTTAGGACCTCTATTTGTGGCGTTGTTAAGGGGAAGCCTATGTTCGAGGACGTATACCTACATTATAATTAATACAACTCGAATGATTATTGATTTAGTTTGATCGAGGTGTAGGATGTAGAGTTTCCATAATATGCTTGACCCGAGGTAATTCGACCTATCACAAACAAAAACATTATTGAACCAGCTGATTAATATAAGCTGTCTAGTTAAGGCCAGACACAAACAGGTGTTAAAATAATTAAAATTCGAGTCTGACGTAACATACAAATTAAAATTCCAGAGTAAAATATGGAGCTAAAACTAGTTTAGATTAAATTCTGGCTTTAGAAGAAGCTTTCGATTTTTTTTACAAAGATGTAGAAGCCTCTTATAGAAATCAGACCCTAGAAATGACATCACCATAAATTGACAGATAGAGTAACACTTTTTTTTTGTTCATGTGTGTTCTTATTATTTGAGAAGATGAAGATAGATTTGAACCTGTGTTCAAATATATACAATAAAATACAATTATTCTTTATTGCACACCATAAAAACAGATACACTGGACAGGAAAGACAAATAAAGAATGTGTTGTACAATGGGCGGCCTTATCGCTTAAAGCGATCTCTGCCAGGCAACCTTTGGATGGACATGATGAGTTAGAACAAGTATGAGACGGTGGCGTGTTATATAGAATAATATTTAATTGGGACATACTAAAAAATACATATCGATAGCTATAAGTATAAATACAAACATAAATATATATTATAAATATAAAAAACACATATAAATATATAATATAGGTATGATGTATATAAATTAACAGTTTGATGTTCAGTTAAGGAAATGTTCATAGACCATATGTTTGAATATAGGGAGAGACTTAGCTTGTCGAATCGAAATGGGTAGATATGTGTTTTTAGTCTATTTCAATCTACGCCGCCTATGAGTAAATTACTCTTTCTCTATTTTTCTCTTACCGCCATTTCTTTCTAGATCATTTACTCATGTCATAATCCAACTAAATAGTGACGCTTATCTCGCGAAGAAGCGACGGCCGCTAGGGCAAAAGTGTTTTTGAGTGGAGACCACCACTCGGTAAACGCAGGGCGCCGTCCGACCAGGAGGGATGACGTCCTGCGAAAGACTGCAGGTAGATGCTGGATGCGTCAAGCTGAAGACAGAGCGCTATGGCGCTCATTGGGAGGCCTATGTGCAGCAGTGGACTGCTATAGGCTATAAATACTTTTAAACTTACGCGATCTGAACACATATTTATAAGTATTAATACAACGGGTATTTATCGCGTTTATTTACCTATTTTTCCCGACGTTTCAACAGGTTTACACACTGTCGTGGTCACGGGATGTAAATAAACGCGATAAATACCCGTTGTATTAATACTTATAAATATGCTATAGGCTAATGATGATGATCATCAACCCATAGTATAGCGACACTTCAGTTGTCGGTACATATTTGGGACGCTCACCTACGTGTGGTATCCTACGCACCGAGTGAAATAGTGCCACTGATCAGCCATAAAGATATGTCTGCGCTACCGACCACCATTTAATTAATTTAAATTAGGAATTGGGATTGTCGCGTGAAGATTAACGGCTTTTAAAGGAAGTACTTGAAATTTAGACTCTAATCTGTAGTAACTAGAGTTCGTTTATGTCTGTATACGAATGAAATATGGACACATCTTGCGAGTCTTTGAAAAATATTATGTAAAAGACGAAAGTTAATTCAAAATTTGAAGAGTATTTTTAAATGTGAACAACTCTGTCGACTGTGCCTACTATTAAAAAATGTATCTACAAATCGACCTACAACTGTTTTATTAAAATGCAATGAAATGAATTTATTTGTTATAAGACTTACTCAGAACAAAAATTACACAGAAATGTGTAATTTTTACGTGCTGGTAAGTGTGTAAGTCCAGTAACAAAATGGCGTTGCCTCAGCATGAGTTGGATGACTAGCATGCTAGCAACCAACGCTGGTCTTCCGGCAAAGCAACTTGTTGGCGTTACGGTCTGACTACACACCAGCAAACCAGTGTTCTTGAGACGCTAGAAATAGCCATGCATGAGTCGTTGGCAATAGGCGCGTTTCCCGTGGGACGTGGGGAACAAAACGGGTTGATCATTCAGGACTCGTTATTTACCACAAAAACCGAGGTTCTAAGGCTCATCGTCGTTTTCAACAAAATTTTGCGATTTTCGTCGTCCACTGTACATATTTACTTACAAAGTTAGCACAAATTGTAAATACATAATTATAAATTTGCAAATAATCAATAATCCATTACGGACATTGTAAAGAAAACCTAATTTAATATCGTGTAATTGATATTGGTCGTCTCATTTTTGCACGATTCCGTAAATTATGTGTGAAAATCTGACAGTGACATTTTATTAGAATTTTACTGTGTTTTTTTGTGAAAAATGTGATTTGTGGGAAATTCGTAAAGAACTGGTTTCCAGAACTTGGCCTTGCAAATCAGTATTCGCGAGGGAATTGTCTTTATTATGTGACAATTGCATCGCAAATATCTGCATTTGCGATGCAATTGTCACATTATTGGTACACATTTATTTGTACACATTTATACAGTTATTGGTTCAGTTCAGTTCAGTTATTTATTGATAAGAATATTCTTAAATGTCAAACATAATAATACAAGTAAAAAAAAAATACACAACGAATTACAAATCATACACACACAGGAGTTTACAGGAGTTTCTTATAAATAATTTTATAATTGTTTTGGTAATTTTACCAATACATAATAAGATCCTGGCGGCAGGTAGATGCTGGATGCGTCAAGCTGAAGACAGGGCGCTATGGCGCTCATTGGGGGAGGCCTATGTCCAGCAGTGGACTAATATAGGCTGATGATGATGATGATAATAAGATCCTTAAGATTCCTAGATTCTTAGAAATTAATAATTATCCAATAGCAAAGTGCTTTATCTCTTTTAGACTCTTGTATACGTCATAAATGGGCTGGTCCGCCAGTTCATAGTCGCTCAGCGAGCTATGGAAAGAACTATGCTCGGAGTTTCTCTGAAGGATAAGATTCGTAACGAATACATCACCACAGAGAACCAAGGTATTTGTATACTTACAATTTTTAATATTTTAGATCACAAAGGAATATTGTTTAATAAAGTCTTAAAAGAATGGCTCGTGCAACGCTTTTATACAATCCAGGAGTTTCTAACCTTTAAAGTTTAAATTATATTATTGACATTAAATCTAACTTTAATTTTGAATATTTGTATTGTATAGTATGGCTTGACATTTATTTTAATTAAACTTGACTTTTTCTCTTCATCCATACCGCAATGCTTGAAAACGAAAGTTTTCAACCAGTGCGTCCTGCCCGTTATGACCTACGGAGCTGACACGTGGACACTCACGATAGGGCTGGTCCACCAGTTCAAAGTCGCTCAGCGAGCTATGGAAACAGCTATGCTCGGAGTATCTCTGAAGGATAGGATTCGCAACGAATACATCCGACAGAGAACTAAAGTTATCGACATAGCTCTGAGAATTAGCAAGCTGAAGTGGCAGTGGGCCGGCCATATCTCGCGAAGAACCGACGGCCGCTGGGGCAAACGTGTTCTTGAGTGGAGACCACGACTCGGTAAACGTAGTGTAGGACGCCCTCCGACCAGGTGGGATGACGACTTGCGAAAGACTGCAGGTAGATGCTGGATGCGTCAAGCCGAAGACAGGGCGCTATGGCGCTCATTGGGGGAGGCCTATGTCCAGCAGTGGACTGATATAGGCTGATGATCTGAGTGGACTAATATAGGCTGCATCAGCCTATATTAGTCCACTGCTGGACATAGGCCTCCCCCAATGAGCGCCATAGCGCCCTGTCTTCAGCTTGACGCATCCAGCATCTACCTGCAGTCTTTCGCAGGTCGTCATCCCACCTGGTCGGAGGGCGTCCTACACTACGTTTACCGAGTCGTGGTCTCCACTCAAGAACACGTTTGCCCCATCGGCCGTCGGTTCTTCGCGAGATATGGCCGGCCCACTGCCACTTCAGCTTGCTAATTCTTTGAGCTATGTCGATAACCTTGGTTCTCTGTCGGATGTATTCGTTACGAATCCTATCCTTCAGAGAAACTCCGAGCATAGCTCTTTCCATAGCTCGCTGAGCGACTTTGAACTGGTGGACCAGCCCTATCGTGAGTGTCCACGTCTCAGCTCCGTAGGTCATAACGGGTAGGACGCACTGATTGAAAACTTTCGTTTTCAAGCATTGCGGTATGGATGACGTGAAGACTTGAAGACTTGACGTAGTTTCCATGTCTGATATGAATAAACTATTTCTATTTCTATAATTTTTCGAATTTTCGCCATCAAAACGAAACTAACTCAACTTTAAATCGTTAATTAAACCTGAAAATTACAGTTATTTTGTATAAGACATGCTATTCAACTCAATTGTACTAAATTTGAAAATAAATCAAAATTTTAATTATCTTGAAACATCAAAAAGGCTGTAAATACTATTTAAATACGGAATAAACCTTCTATTCAGAGCGTGGAAACACAATATTGTTATAAATAAGCGATAAATTAACAAAAAATGCCTTAAAATTTTATGAGACAAAAACTACGTAGATTCATTCAACGCATCTAATAAATTATTTTTTATTACAAACTTCCTACATATTATTTGATAAAATGCTTAATACCTTGAGTAAAGCAATGTTATTAATCAAACCAGGCGCCTAAAAATACTTGGAAATTAAAAATAAATATAGTAATATTAATACGAATACATCCGACAGTGAACCAAAGTTATCGACATAGCTCTAAGAATTAGCAAGCTGAAGTGGCAGTGGGCCGGCCATATCTCGCGAAGAACCGACGGTCGCTGGGACAAACGTGTTCTTGAGTGGAGATTACGAGTCGGTAAACGTAGTGTAGGACGCCCTCCGACCAGGTGGGATGACGACCTGCTAAAGACTGCAGGTAGATGCTGGATGCGCCAAGCTGAAGACAGGGCGCTATGGCGCTCATTGGGGAGGTCTATGTCCAGCAGTGGACTATCATAGGCTTATGATGATGATGATAGAAATATTTAATATTATTATGTATTCTTTACTATTTAAAGATCCATAGAAATACAAAGGTCTTCATGAAACAGTTCAGTCTTATATTATCTACAATAGCTCAAGAAACGAAGGAAACAATCAAAGAAACAAGAAAGGAACCGCTCATTCCAACTTGACCCGAAACAAAAGACGGCGCTTGTCTATGGCACAGAATAAATAATTGTGTACGGTAAGAGTTCCAAATAAAAAACTCTATAAATAACGATTAACAAAAAGCGTTGTCATCTCTCTCTTATCGAGAGCCGACTGACGACGGTAGCTCTCGTAATGGACAAGAATACTGTGGAGTTGACTTGTTTATATAAAAAAAGTGGAACAGGTTTTTGTCAGGTGGAAATTGAGAAAAACTAACACACACTTGTACACAACCTTATATTTAACTTTTTCTAGTATCAGTCCAGTTTATGAAAACTACTTGTTTCATAAGCGCTGATGTTTCGTAATTTGGGCTTACTACTACTTAACAATAATTATGGAAAGACCCAAATTACGAAACATCAGCGCTTTTTAAGCCTGCATCGAATACTATCTTCTGAAAAACACAATATATTTTGAAACAAGCCATTCAAAGAAAAAGTATAAACTAGTTTAACCTAATTTTCTTTTCGTAGCCCTGTGCCGAAATAAGTATCGCGTCCGAATTATGTGCAAAACCAAACCTAGAAATCGAGAAACCTACCACATTTTTAGAAAAAAAACAGAAAGGGTTTCGCTATTTCTCACTTTTTATATACCGTAAAGCGTTTGACCATGACCATTATGACCATTATGGATGACCTTAGATGGAGCACGCTTTCCTAGATGAAACTTACATATTATGTTCTAAGAATATCTACTCCACAGTTTTCGGTGCAGATGAAGATAAGCTGCGTCTAACCACGCGGCGCCGCCTCGGGGTGGCCGTCTGACACTATGCACTACGATACATTGCCGCATAGAGCTTCTCTTATCTGCAGTATGTTTTTGATACTCTTGAATTTTGCAAATTAGGCATTAGTAGTGTTAAAAGCCGTAAAATGTTTTCAAAATTCGTCGAATCATGACGTGTTTTTAGCGTTTCGGTATTTTTGATGCGTTTTCTGTATTTTTAACGGGCAAAGCACAAAAACAGCTTTGGTGCTATGTCCGTTAAAAATCATAAATATAATTCTGAACATATTAATTTTTTATTTGAGCAAAAAAATAAGTTGACATTATTAGATTTAGCAATAAAAAAGTTATCAACACGGCTACAGAACAATTAGTCAGTAGAGAAATGCCTTAGTTTACGGATCATTCAAAATGCATCGTGAAATATTTGGGCATAACGACAAAAAGGCTTCTACAAGTCCCTTCGTTCCTCGGTACGAAACTCTTGATCCGTAATTAATTAAATACAAAGAATGAGGCTCCAGTGAATCGTTGGCAAAAAATGTATTTTGCGCACCTGCTCTGTGGTTTTTGCTGGTCAATACTAACCTTGGAAAAGGGAACTTTAAACTAGAGTGTATTTTTTGTTTGTAAAATGGCACAACCGGTAGCAGCTTTGCATAACTATTGGTAATGGCGATACTAACTTTGCTTGTAGCTATGATATATAAGCGGTCTACAAGAGTTTTGTGAATATTATTATTTCTTATTAAATACGTTTATTTTAGACAACAATAAATAATAATACAAATAATAAGTAAGGGTTAATATTCGAGTCTGTTAACATATAGTACTATAAATGTATTAAATTAATTTACACCATAATTGCCAGCCACAACACACAAAAACTCCGTCATCAAAACAAACAAATGTCCCAAAACTTCACGAGTCATCAATAACCGCACCGTGTCATCAGTCATTATATTATGCGGTTCTTTTGAACGTACAAGACAAGTGTCGATTAAACCAGAGACGACAAAAAAACGACAAAGTTCGACAAAAAACGACAGGAACACGCTGTCGCTGTCATGTCGACGTCGGAACGGAGGCATTTTGGAACAGATCGTGTGATAAACCGTGAATAATTATTCAGTTGACGGCAGTGGGATGGCGCTGAGAAAAAAATGATGCTGATTCCAATGTAAAACACTGTAGAAGGTTAGGTTGCAAAATCAAATTGGAATGAACTGAGTTGCAGGTTAGTAAGCACCTGAGACGTAACTCTTGACCGGATAACCTAAAAAGTCTTCTAAAAAACTTTATATCCTCGAAACACAAGACATTAGGTAAATAAAGCCTAGCTATTACCCAGCAGTTGGTCATCTCTGACTACAATATTGATGACAATGTGTAAATAACAGACTCCTCAAGTGCTCAACACCCTTGACAATAACTGTACCTATCATGGGAACCTAATAAACAGCAAGTTCTACTTACAACCACATTGCTACCGAATGACGAACACGTTGTACCTTGTACTACACCTCACGTTCTCCCAAACGGAAGACGCTGCAATCCGGCCAATTAGACTGTCATTAATTACAAGAAAGTAAACAGACAAATTCGGTGATATGTATGCTGTTGATCACCTGATCTGTATACGTGATGGGGTTAAGGATATGGGTGACTTGCGTGACGGAATTGTAAATTTGAGAACTGATCTATTAGAATGAGAGACGGGAAATTGAATATAAATCACAGGATATCAAACTAAAGACGCTGAATCGTGTGAAACCTTGTTTTGTGCAAAGTCAGAAGAATTGTCAGATGCCATTGTTTGAAGCTGCGTATTCGGCTTGAATAAAATTGTTTGCAGCTTATATTGTTATCTCCTTATCCCCGTAGCTTTGTTAAACTAATTATTTACCTTAGTTTAAATTTAATGAAACATGCATCTGATCTTGTCACTAGAGTTTCTGACAACTTCATTATTGGTAATTATTTTATATGCCACTAGTTTCTACCTGTAACTTCGTGGGTTTCTATAGAAACTTTGGGTTATTTCTATCCCATGGGAACTGATTTATCGTATAAAAAGTATCATAATGTTTGATTCCAGGCTTAGGGCAACATCCATGCAAAGTTTCAGCCCGATCTGTTTAGTACCTGGTTTTAGCGTGGAAGAAGTAACAAACATCAATCTGTCCGTCAATCCAAACTTTCTTATTTATAATATTAGTGTATGTACTGCCGGTAGCTACCTATACCCATTGGATAAAACTGATAGGTCGACTTGACCCGATTTGCATGCGCCAGGTCATTGATAAGCTGTTATCAAATTGGAGACGTGACAAAGTTACGGATGTAAACCACCAATGAATACATGTAAGATTTCAACTGATTGAAATCACCGGACCTTAGGTGTAACTACTTAGGCCAGTACTAGGGTGGGACAACGTTGAAGAAACGAAAGAAAACATAGATAGAAAACTGTTACTACTGTTTATACCACACAAAACAAAAAACAATACAGAAATAAATACTTAGAGGAAGTATAAAAAGCGGCATTATCGCTGACAGCAATCTCTTTCAGGTAACCTTAGGACGGACTGGAAAAGATATAGAGATATAAACTTTGTTGACGTACCTACAGCAGAAGTATATCGAAATAAAATTGATAAAAATGGTGAATTCGGTAGACCAGCAGTGAGAAAGTGCGTGAGGGTGATGATGATGATAATAGTGTGACTCACAAATTCATACCTTATGTTTATCTACATAAGATATGAATTTGTGAGCCAGAGATTAATGTTGGTATATTTTTGACACTCAGCTCAGCTGGCAACACAATCTATATAACACGAAAACTCGCCTTAGACGAACGATAATTCAACTAAAAATGGCGAGAGTCGCGAGCCAAAATAAAACATGGCGGCGGTATACGTCGGGAATGTCACACAAATGTGTGGACACAAATTCAGGGCCAAATGCCCTTCTGGCTCCTGTTGTGTTCTTTATTTTTGGATATCTACCATTTGTTATACATAATACATTTCGGTATCGCGGGATCGCGTCCGTCAGAATCGGGCGGCGGCGCCAGACCCGCGCCAAGAATACAGGTTGCTTCCTTTTTGAATTCTTGGACTCAAGAGTTTATTTTCTTCGAGAAGAAATTTGCGGACGGTGTTTTACTAAACAGAACTACCTACATTTAACAGGTTACGGGTGTATAGAACAATGTATAGTGTAGATTATTAGATTAATTATCATGTGTCGCATCGTTTGTATCGTTTGTGTGTATCATGTTATGGGAGGATTAAGTATAGTTTTGTCTATTTAAATTCTCAATCCTTAACTTAAATCAAGAAAAAAACTTATAAACTATCGTTGGAATGTTAAAAAATGTCATTTCTGAAAAATTATCAGCAGATGTTTAGTAAATCAAAGTTTTTTGAAACAATAATATACAGACACAACTCTCATTATGGTGGTTCTAGAGTAAACGACTATAGGAAGTCTGAAGCCGTCTAAGAAAGTCAAATCAAAATGGCGACAGTTTAAATCAGTCAGCCGAGGTAAAAAAAAAACATACTTACCCAGTATGATTTTTTTTAACGGGTTTGTTTAATTGCTGTCATAACTAGTCTATTGCCAGACGAAAACTTTACTTCAACAAAAACGTAATAATTTCAATACCAAATTCTTACATACCAAAACGTTGGAATATTTTGATCAATGAGTTTTTTAATCTTGATTGATTTTGATGCGATAAAATTGATTAAATAGGTTCCTAAGTTAACATTGCGATTTCCATTTTCCGCTACGATTATTCCAAGTGGCATCGCTCTCCGTACGAAATCTATTTAGGTGAAACAATGCTGGGCTTCATCATTTATAAATAAAAAAGTCTAGATTTTGATGATCTTTGCTAGAATTGTAGAGTTTGTTCTACTTCGGACCGAAATAATTTAACACGCGCGGGCAGTAGATATCAAACGATTTGGGTACCGAGCAAATAAAATTATTTCTACCCGGGCGAAGCAAGCGACCTGACGAGCTCAGCTTGTTATATTTCGATTGCATAGGTACGTCTTATATTTTTTTAGTTTGATTGAAAGATAGTTAGATTCTAAAGTTGTTTTAAGAACATCCTATATAAACATAGTTTCGAATCGAACTCGCCTCTGGAATCCGTCGCGACTTGAACTTATGAGTTACAACTGGACCTTTTTGTACCCAAAAACCTGCAGAGAAAATCAGCCTTTATCTACAAGCGAACAGGCAAAGGAATGGTTGAGAATAAAAATAATACGAAGGCGCATTTTTGAATAAAAGCGACGTTTATTTGACATTGGAATTTATTTGAAGAAGAGTTTGAAGTTTTCGATAATTTAGCAAGGTCTACATGCTTTGTTTTGTGGGTCAATCGAGGCATATAATTGATAATGATGATGAAGTTAATGGCGTGTTTTTATGAAGAAACAGTTAAAAGGACAAAATATTGGTTTTAAAATGTTATGCATTCGGGAAGGCCTGCCTATGTCCAGCTGTGGACTATTATAGGTTGATGACGAGATACCGGTCCTTCCAGCTTCGAGTGTTCTAGGAATGCTTTATTGGAGAACAAAACTCTAAAATTAAAGAAGCATTGCTAAAGATTCTTGTTTTTTAAGTACAGTTACATATATAGCAAGAAGGCCCATTTATACCTTGATTTATTGAAGAACCAAGAAGATTTAAATCGTCTTAAACTATGTAAGTAACGTATTCTATTTATAATCAATGTGTATTTTGCGAAATCCTTGAGACCTGTTTCGACTAATTTGGTTAAAAACCTCCGTCTTCTCGAAATTGTAACAAGACAAGACGTAAGGATACAACTTGTGACACAGGTACGCTAGAAACAGCGCGTGGCATACAAACAACATCATTTAATTTTATAGTGTCTAGGAAATATTTAAAGCACGAAGAAAATGTTCTAAGCTTTACATTGAGAAACAATTGAAGTGCTTCAGTGAGCCGATGCTCATTTGTTAATGTATATATCTTTTTAGCATTCAATCAACACAAAATTGAAAAATCCTAACTAAAGCGATGATTTTTGCATTTATTTTAGGATTATGAGATTTTCACGTTTAAGTTTTGAGAAGTTCACACCTTTATCTTCTTTAGATTAAACGCCAACAATAACAAAGACTCTATAAATCAAGGGTTAATGCTTGGGCAATATGAAAGCTTTCATACTGCTCGCTCACGCGTGGTCATGCCCGGTATATTATGCACGATTACTAGGACCACACAGTTTTTATAGTTTTGCCCCAGCTTCTCTCAATCAGCTACAACCAAGCCAGCAGACTCGGTATGGTGTTGCATACAAATCGAACAGGTAGTGTCTAAAGTACATATTCTACGCATGCGTCGTGATAAAAATTAACTGATCACTGCATATGTACGGGCATTTGCATTTTAATAGGTTGCTAATGAAACAGGGGTTGGTAGTTCCTTGATGTGGGCTGATTGGTTGGTTTTAACCTTGTAGGGTCTTTATTGTTATGGACGGTTAGTAATTATATTATACGTGTCACGAACTAGGTAATAAGGCAAAAGGTGGACCTTACGACGGATAACTTAAAAATATGATTCGATGCAACTCATGTAATATATCTGTATCGTATCTGTACGCCGAGTCTTCTCGTCATCTATACACAATGCTCGAAAACGAAAGTTTTCAATCAGTGCGTCGCCCTAGCCATTGTGACCTACGGAGCTGAGACTTGGACACTCACGGTAGGGTGATCCACCAGTTCGAAGTCGCTTAGCGAGCTATGGAAAGAGATATTTTCAGGGTTTCTCTGAAGGATAAGATTTGTAACGATAATCTGTATAAAACTGTAGATAATCTTACCCATTAGGTAAAGGAATAAAACTGTAAATAAAACTTTACACAGAATGATTAAAAGACAAGAAAAACGCAAAAAGTCATACAAATTCACCTTGCATACAAATAGCCCAACAATGTGTACCCGAAAAGACCTTGCATCCATCACTCCAGACGTACAGGCTCCGAGAACTAATGTACAATGCAAATTGTCAAGGTAACATCAAATATAGACGTAGAAGCCACCAATTTAGCTGTTCAGGTAGACGAAATAGGAATTAAGCTAAAGGCATCCAAATTGCTAAAAGATTCTACTAATATACTTAATGTCGACTCCACCATCAAGTGAATGGATAACTTGGTAGAACTTATTGTTTGGCAACATCATCTTCCATGTAAAGCCATTGTCCAAATAGGCTGATAATTTAGAATTCTGTACACGGGTCTTAAGCACTTTACCGATTATTCTAAAATCGAGATATATGAGGCGTCGATTTCGTGACATTTGCGCTCCGTGAGGAGAATTGATGGTAGAACAATCGCGCCGAACGCGGATGTTGGAGTTGTGAGAACTAGATGAATCATAGACCGTGAAGACTATTTCGGTGGCGACAACGAGTCTAAGGGAGGTTATAGAGAAGTTTGATCGGGAAGCAGTATTCGGAACTGGGAAATATTGGCTTATGAAGTAAAAAGTATTCAAAAGCCGCGATCCATAATGTAATACTAAGAGGTCGGAGGAGGAGACGTAAAAGAAGGAAAGCAAAACTTAAATCATATACTAAAACAAAATACGTAGAAACATTGAGTTTATATGACCTTTAACCATAGATATTATTATATACAATACGAAATGTCCATGAGATAGCCACACAATCGCTACTGTAAGCTTTTTTTTTAATGGCAAGATTCAAAATCCATTTGATTCAATCAATCATAAGGAGTATGGCAGATCGTTAAAGTTTGATCTTGTCTGATATGTACAAACGGTGGGTGGCTATTGCCACCTAAAATATTTATTAATTGTATTTTTTTTATATTTTGACTGAGTTACCCTATGTACCTACCTCTTTCTGTCTATATTTTGTTTTGTTTCGTGTTTTAGTTATAACTATTTTAAGTAGAATAATATTGTACCTACATTATGGATCTCGTGTCTGGAAATAAAGAATTTATTATTATTATTATTTGAATCGATAAATGTTTCTCACGTGTCCTAAAGTCCTGTACCTTTCAGGACTTTGGCAACATAACTTGATATAGGTAGGGCAAAAAAACAGTTAATATAAAATTTTGTACCTACATCACATTTGCACAGAACATTTGCCCTTCAAAGGCAAGTAGTACAAATCACCCATAGCGTGCAGCTAATGCGAAAATAAACAGCAATCGACATCGGCACTTGTAAGTGCCAATGTTGTATGATATCACTTTAGCATTGCATCTTTATATCGTCGCAACCGTTTCTATTGCATTTCGATTTATTATCTTGTTTGGACTATCTATTCTTGTTTACCGAATTTTGGTAGCTTTGGATTTTATTCGAGTAGTGTAAACTTTGATAGCTGGTTTATTGGATTTTGATGCTCTTTGATTTGTTATTGTATTGCTTATTTTAAAGAGGTTCGGTTTGGGGTAGATTTCTTGGCACGAATATTGAAGCGGGTTTTAAACGTCAATAGACAAGCCATAGACAATTTCTATTCAAATTTAACTTAGCATAATCAATCGACTTTACTCTGTAACATTGTCTTAACACTAAGACTGCTGAAATCACACGCTATGTGTTTTCTACAAGTGACTAATAGTGGCCGTATATGTCTTAACTACTTTTCATAATTATGTTACAAGACAATATGTTTTATTTAACGCTGGATATTTCACACATATTTTAACTGTTTGGCTTACTACTTATTTATAGTAAAGGTCGTTCGTCTGGTCGTTTTCTATGTATAATAAAAAATATGTATCTATGTAATGTATTGTATTATGTATATCAGTTATCTAGTACCCATAATACAAGCTTTGCTTACCATGGGGCTAGATAATGCTGTGTTGATTATTTATTTATAGAAACTCCATAGTTGGCCACCAATGATTAAAACCAGATTCCCAAATCTCGATTTCACCCATCTCCAAACGGCTCCCAATAATGTAGCCAACTGAAAGCCAAAATATGTGTAAATACAACCAGTTCACACAAGAATACTGTGATAAAATTACATTACTAACTGTACAGCCTATTGTGTGTAGCTTCTGACGACGAACTTCACAGTTAATTAGTGAAATATTTTAATTAATTTACCTACTACTACTTTAACACGTCTGTCGTCCATGACGCGGGTGTAATTAAACATATGGTTTTGACAATCGGTTTCTGTTTTAACTTTGGCGTTTTTGGAAGACGAAACGCTGTCCAGTTTTTATTTGAATTTTTGCCTCTATTATTTCTTTGGAAAACTATAAAATTATTGCTGTACACTGTCTGTCATAAAATATAACCCCTGAGTTATTCCAAAAATTCTTTAAAAATGAGACATCTAAACGTAATACCTACTTGTTTAGATATCTGAGATACGATACGCACTTTGACGATATACATAAATTCCCATCTTGGTGTATCTGCAGATTTCCAAGAAGAGCGGCAATCACAAGAACTATTATAACAATTTCTTTGCCTGCCAGTGATCTGTAGTCCCACTACGTTAGGTCACACTCTGCTGCCCACCGATCTAGGAATGTACCCGTTATTTAGAACTAGTATAAAAAAGTGTATTTTATGTGTTATTCGCCGATATGGCCTCTACAACTCAGCTCGTGTTTGTTGAAGGAATCGAACTTTAAAAGTAAAAAAGTAGTAAAGTGAAAATTAACTTCAGTGAGCTCAAACTTGCAAAGTTCTCAAACTCTCAGAAAATCATCGCAGATTCTTCCACAATAATTATAATTGTTTCGTATTTTCGAAAGTTATGATGCTTGGCAATTTTTTATATTTACCTATTCTATCAAAAAATTTTCAACAGTTCAAAGCGTTTGATGAAAAATACGAACAGTCTAGTCTTATTATAAATGGACAAATTATTATCTGAGCCTCTGGTCAAAGCGACGCGTGAGCTGAGAGCTGGTGAGTATCTAGCGCAGCGCATCAGCATTGCCATACAGCGGGGCAAAGTTATCTGTAGATTGTTTAAAACAGTTTGCAGTTGCTCAGTCGTAAATTATAGTCCTAATTTGTATCTTTTCATTATTGTAACTTTCTTTGTTAATAAAGATTGAATTATTTGTTTATCTCATACCAGACAACTCAAAATCATCAAAGTATTATAAAACTTTATCAGTGCATAAATCATAAAAATGTTTATGACTTTTTAAATAAACATAATCTTTTATCACTCGGCTGATGAAAGAACTCCTTGGTCCCGACCTTTTTACAGATAGTATGAGAGGACGCATTGATATATTATCAGTTCAAATCATTAATAATAATGACCTGATAATAATCAAAGACGCCTACTGAGAGGCTGGTCAATAAGTTCTCATAATCATAACGTTATTATAAGTCATGACGTCTAGGTACGTTTGGCTTCTATATAGATATTGCTGATTGCTAGACCATAAAAGATAGGACTTGTAGGATATACCTGCAAGGAGGTCTGAAAAAAAAGTTTGCTCCAACTTGAAAAATAACAGCTAACAGGCTAAATTTTTCTTCGTCGCATCAACATATCGACAGAAATCAAATATCACTATATTTTCACGACTATTCCTATCTTAAGAATATAACATTTTGTATACACTTAGTATACAAATTATGGAAATAAATAAGTTTTGATTGTTTGATTTAAAACAGACATATTGAAATTGAATTACTTATTTACAACTAGCTGCACCCCGCGGCTTCGCCTGCGTGGAATTCTATATGTCAAATGGTTTATATTCTTTTCCTTCATTTTGAATTACTCTATCTATTTAAAAAAACCGCATCAAAATCCGATGCGTAGTTTTAAAGATCTAAGCATACATAGGGACAGACACACAGCGGGAAGGGACTTTGGTTTAGACTATGTAGTGATCTATCATTATCATTTATTATTATGTTTATATCTAAGTATCTAGTTTTCTGTTGACACTTGAAAATAACTGTTCAAAGTTCTCCTCGGTCCTCAGAGAGGTGTCACCGAAGTCAATCACCTTTTCAAAACCCTTGAAGCTGGAGTGGCCCAAATTTCGGCACCTCGACTGGAGGGGACGGTTTAACGATAATAAAGAATTTGAGATGCTGTTATTTCGGTGGGACTGTGGTCTTCTATATTTTTTATAATTTTTTATTTATAAAAAATACATATTTTTAAACTTTCGCGATCTAAACATATAATTAAGTACTAATTTAACGGGTTTATATCGCTTTTATTAAAACTGCACAACGTTCAATAAAAAAAAAAAGTTTATTATACTTAACAACAAACGCTAAGGCGACATGGAAGGCCCAGGATGAGATGGCGCGACGAGCTCGAGGTATATCTTCCATCATGGCCTGTTGCAGCGTTGGATCGCGAGGAGTGGAAGGAGAAAAGGGAGGCCTTTGCCCAGCAGTGGGACAGTAATGGCTTAAAATAAATAATAATAATACTTAACAACTTTAACCTTTTTAAATAATTGTTATCAACTTGTCCATCCCATTATAGTCGAACGAAAAAACGGTCTGGTTCATAACACATAATATACACCCAAAGTCCATTTCATGCTTTTCCCATTAAACCCGAAAACAGTTGTGAAGCTTTTAACTGTATTTCCCCATAGACTTAGTAAATTTAAAACTTGATTAAGATCATAACTCAGAGGTTTGCGGCAAGCCTCCAGATTCCTACATTTTAGCACCGCCTAATTTATGATCTAATTACACTCACGAGCACAGAAAACGAACCAATTAAACGAACAATCAAAGATAGCGCGCAAAAGCTTACAAGAAAAAATCTTCTTTCGTTCCGTCGGTTTTTTTCCGACGTTCGTTTTAGTCGGGTTTTATGGAGACAGGTCGGTCGTGTCGCGCTAATTAAAGCCTCTCGTAAAGTAGAAGGGCTCTCGTCAATCAATGTTAGGGTAGACCTGAGTCACTGAGTTATTGGGACGTAGGCGACGCGGCTGACGTTTGTAAAGTTGCGTTTTGATGACGAGCGACGGAGATAGCGATAACTGGGCTAGCGATAATTTTTGTTTCCAGAAAATCAAAAACGTATAGAATGTTTTTGATTTTCTAGAAACAAAAATTGTATTAAAAAAAATCTATATAAGATTTAAGTAGGTAATTTAGTTACGAATTTAACAAGTCTTGAATCTTGTTGTATTGTTGAAATAAATTGCTCTACCTACCTCTTTCAGTAAGTCCTACCCACATCCTTCAGTGTTCACATGTCAAAATACGTGGGACTTTTTTTGTCCCACAGTGTAATGTCAATGAACTCTACTCAAGGTTAAATTAATTGTAGATGATTGAAGGTGTTTGACTCAACACTAATCAAGCTATTGGACAGTTTTTAAAGGCGACCGATTATTTTTACTGACAGACAAAATACATTTAATAAAATAATATCTATGTCATATCATATATGTTTAATGTATTTTTATTATTATAATTATGATGTATGTAGTTTTTACATATTGCATTAAGTATAATATGTGACCTGTAACCAGAAGTTATCAATAAATGAACTATCGGAATTTAAATCTATTAAAATTTTATAACATTAAAACTCAATTAAGTTTTTTTTTTTAATTTTTAATTTTGTAATAAACATCACTGGACAAAAACATAAGAATCTCGAAAAATTTATATTAATAATAAATACCTAACGTTGGATAACCACACAGCATCATCTAGAACCAACCTAAGCAGAGCTTGTGTTATGGGTATTAGATGACTGATAGGTACATAATACAATACAGTCAATTTTTTAATTTAAATAGTTAATACCCAGAACACCTGGAACAAATATTTACACTACTTATATTTGTCCCAAGGCGAGAATCGAACCTGCAACCTCCTACCGGTCGTCAAATGACGTAACTTTTCAAATATAGGAATTTCTCACCAACTATTCTAAAGATGACATTTATCTAATTAGCTCTCTTAGATTTTTTAGCCTCATAGGAATAGAGTCTAGAGTTGTACAAAAAACTTGCCGCTAGGGAGGTTTCAATCAATAGAAAGGGGATAGAACTTCGTGCGCAGAATGCCAATGCAAGATGGGGAAAAACTAGAAAATTATATATTTTTTTAATAAATATGAACTCTATTTCAATGACTTTAGGAACTCACTTACCTACGGACTAACACAGTGTCAGTGGCTTCTGTCGGAAATAATTATTGTGTACTTCGATGCTTAGAAGAAGAAGGCTGAGAATGATTGTCAGAAAATTGCGACAAATTAGTCTCAATTTCCTATTCGTATTCGTGCACTTGTGTGTGTCAAAGCACTGAAGTTATATGCTCACAACTCACACATAGATTAGTTTTTGGCAACAAAAGCAACTGCACTATCCCTCTGCTGTGACAGTAGCGTGTACTTAGTGGCGCGGTGGGCGAAGGTCCGCCTGCGACGCAGGAGGTTGAAGGTTCGATTCCCGCCTCGGGACAAATGTTTGTACGATCTGGATATATTTGTTTCGGGTTTTCTGGTTGTTTTTCTATGTATAATCTTTCGCTTCGATGCGAAATCATAATCATTTTGATGATGATTATTTACATATCGAAGCTATCAAAGTCTAAAGTCTATGGATGGTGATATCTCAGGAATACTCTTTTTGGCGTCATTTGGGGGAGGCCAATATCCAGCATTGGACGTGTATGGGATGTGTAATAATATTACCAAAAAAAAAAAAAACTATTCCGATTAATATTCCAAAATCAAATTTAATACATATTGTAGCCAGTTTCAAAATACGTAAACATATTAATACATACATATATTGAACATTTAAATTATTATATGAACATACTTTTAGTAATGTTTGCATTTCTTATTTTGGTGAAGTATGTGACACTACCTATTCTAATGTTTAACACTTTGACTGCGATTTTTTTTCGACGACTGCGATCTTTTTTTTAACCTAAAAAATTCGTGCTGCCGCTCTACGCAGCGGTTGTGTTGCGCCGCACATGCGTTTCGTTCGAAAAATATTACGGCTGTGCTGAGTCACAAAGATATTTTCTCAGCCGCTGCGCTAGTGTGGATTTACGCATATAAGTCACTTGTAGAAAACACATACCGTGTGATTTCAGCACTCAAAGTGTTAAGACCTTCTATTAAGACCATATTTCTTGCAATAAATATTATGAAAAATTATTATTAAGTTACTCATTAATTTTTTGTGCATGGAAACTAAATCATGGCTACCAGCTAGCCAAGTAGCCGTTTAGCGTCAAACAAGCCCCGCCTAATAAAATATCCTCAAAACCAAATACCTATAAACCGAAGCAGTATTAAATTTCATTTTCTCAGTCTGACCGTGGCTCGACAGAATCTCGTGCTTTCAATTCGCCGACTCTCCCTTTCTTTACTCTACAATGCCCAGTTTCAGGTACTTTGATATTGCCGACGAGTTTTATGAAGTTTTGTACCGATGGGCCCCTCTGTACTTTGCTCTGGGTACAGCCTAGAGAATGTTACCTAATCTGTGGTAGACTGGTACACTTTTGTTTTCAGTCAGAGATAAGTTTAGGTTACGCAAAAGTGACAGAGTCAGAGAAGCGCTAGTTTCTACACGCGGATTCGCACGCCTTGTTTCTAACGACAGGTCATTGATATCCCATGGGATTGATTTATGAGATAAAAAATCACCATCATCATCGGCCTATGATAGTCCACTGCTGGACATAGGCCATAGCAATGAGCGCTATAGCCCTGTCTTCAGCTTGACGCATCCAGCATTTACCTGCAGTCTTTCGCAGATAAAGGATCAACTTCCAGCCCAATCTGTTCAGTAATTCAACTTTTTTTATAATATTTAAACAAAAGTTGCTGAACATTGCCAATTTTCCAAAACTCCTATACAGGTTAGACGCTTTAAGACTACATATAGATTTGACTAGATAGCAGTTAGGACTAAATCGCTTTCTGACTAAATCTCGATATGACCACATCGCGTTAGGATGAAATAGCTATCAGACTATATATACATACGACCTGTTATCAGATTGACTCTACTTGTATACCTCTACATTGGCCATATCTCGCGAAGAACCGACGGCCGCTAGGGCAAACGTGTTCTTGAGTGGAGACCACGACTCGGTAAACGTAGTGTAGGACGCCCTCCGACCAGGTGGGATGACGACCTGCGAAAGACTGCAGGTAGATGCTGGATGCGGCAAGCTGAAGACAGGGCGCTATGGAGCTCATTGGGGGAGGCCTATGTGCAGCAGTGGACTAATATAGGCTGATGATTATGATGATGATGATGTATACCTCTAAAGGTAACACCAACATAATTCCTAAGAGATATAAAAATGTACCTAAAACATAAGACTATGTAAAAAATAATACTGTAACTACTTTCTAGTTAGACAATTTGTTATTCGACTAAACTCTAATAAGACTGATAGTAAATTGCAATTTTGGTGGCACTTCACATGGCTATTTGTATTTGTGTATTTGTCATATTTGGCAAACAATTACCATGTGTGGACAGTTTATTTGACAAAGTTCGCCTTATTTGCCTATTTGACAAATAAGGCCAATACCAAATACGCGTTACCGTGCGCTTGTCGGTTTCTCGAGGCACATCAAAGCAGTCAAATAGGCAAATACGCAATAGGCCGTCCACACAATGGCCGTATTGGCACCTTGCGCTCTGCTCAGTCTGCTGCCAAATATAAGTATTTTAATAAGTATTTTAATAATGCTGGACAATTCACACATCATTATCTAGCCCCACGGTAAGCAGAGCTTGTGTTATGGGTACTAGATAACTGATATATATAATACAATACATTACATAGATAGATATTTTTTATTATGCATAGCAAACGACCAGAACACCCGGAACAAATATCTGCAGATCGTACACACAATTGTTCCGAGGCGGGAATCGAACCCGCAACCTCCTGCGTCGCAGGCGGACCTTCGCCCACCGCGCCACATTGATCATCGTTGTGTGTTTGTGTGTTTGTTATTTGTGTGCCATGTGTGGATGGTCGTATTTGCCTCTTTTTGCATGTTCGTCTGAACGTCATATATTTTGCCAAATACAACAAACACCCAATAGCGAACACTAATAGCCATGTGAAGTGCCACCTTTACAAGATTCGTATCATACTAGATAACAATAGAAAAAGCAAAGTTACCAGTATGATAAATTTTACAACCATTTTCGCACTATTCTTGTGTTGCCAACACTAATTACAATTGACTTAATTATGGCAAAAACTATGAAAAAAACGATACTATCAACCTTATCTAAGAGATTACAAGGCCTATAATTTCTTGCAATATTTATTCAGTCAGTAGAATAATGTATGGAATATACATAGTTTCTCCATTATTAATGTTTCTTAGAAGTTTCTTTCTCTAGCCTGAGTGGCATTTGCAGTTTTTTCCAATAAAAATTTGCTGTGTGTGTATTATCAATTCTTAAAATTTAATAAACGTCGACATAAAAAATGCGCTTTCGCCTTTTTCGTCTGAACTTGTTTACATCTTAGTGTGAAAAACTCTTTGAAAGAAACCTCTTTTATTATTCTGTCGCCTAGAGGCGTCTAACCGCGACTCGCTTACCTATTCCCCTTGAAAGTAGGGCAAACTAGACGTCTAGCCTTTTCTGTATTTTAAAAAAGGAATTCCTATTTTGAATGGTGGCTCTGAAGCTTACATAATCTATGTTTGGGTAGAGCATTAATTTATCATCATCATCATCATCAGCCTATAGCAGTCCACTGCTGGACATAGGCCTCCCCCAATGAGCGCCATAGCACCCTGTCTTCAGCTTGCCGCATCCAGCATCTACCTGCAGTCTTTTGCAGGTCGTCAACCCACTTGGTCGGAGGGCATCTTACACTATGTTTACCGAGTCGTGGTCTCCACTCGAGAACACGTTTGCCTCAGCGGCCGTCGGTTCTTCGCGAGATATGGCCGGCCCACTACCACTTCAGCTTGCTAATTCTTATTATAGAATTAATGATAGTTTTAAAAATATATGAATAAGATATCACGCATATAAATGCGAAAGTACGGATGTGTAGATGGATGGATGGATGTTTGTTACCTTATAACGACTAAACCAATCGGCTGAAATTTATGATAAATGAAGCCCAGAGCCTAGAATCAATCATATGCCTGACATTTTATCCGATATATCTATATTTTTTTATTATACATGAATACCCAGAATACCTGAAACAATAATTATTTGCAGATCGTACAAACATTTGTCCCAAGGTAGGAATCGAACCCTCAATCGTCGCCTCGCAGGCGGACCTTCGCACGACGCGGCACGTCGTCGGTCGTCTGATGGTTCCTTTTTTAAATACCCAATGAAAGTTTAGGTATTCTAACACAATTCCAATTATGAAATGACCACGCAAGCATTGATATCGATGCGTAATCAATTACATACAGAAATAGCATGCTAAAGAACAATTTACTGACAAACTTCACACCAAATAATAGCAACTCTATTAAAACGGAATTAGGTTGAAAGTAAAGTGAAAGCATTGAATAGGCTTATTTCATGCATGGACACTGGCCACGCATTTTTATTTTTCTATTTGTCCCGGACAAGAGCAGTTGCGCCTTCACTGAATAAAATATATAAATTAAATGATAGCGTATTTTAATTATATCAAAAGGGTGGTTTGCGGTGAAATATATTTAAAGTTTTATGTTCAGGCTTGGCTGTAAGTATTTATTAGTTATTATATTATCCTTGGTTTAAGTACACAATACTGGTTGAAGATGATAAGAACTCTATGGATTGTGAGCTTCTCTCGGTCTAATTCTTTCAGAGATCATCACGAGTATAAGTTATGATTTTAGTATATTATTTATTATCTGTAAGTAGTTATAAGTTCAGACAATAAGTAATTATTCTATTCTATTGCAGAACTCCGATCCCCAGGAGGGTTTTGTAGTAGGAATAAAATATTCAGTGTGGGCGCTACAGCTCTAGACAGTTCAAAGCATGCATTCGATATTCAAACGTATTGCATGTTCAATCGAATGTTGTCCGATTAGCAATGTATGTATTTGTTGCGTTTACGCCTCATCGTAAAATGTACACGGAAATTCTTCACAATAGGCTTTTCTCGTATAATAATATATCTCCCATTTTAATATTTTATTTATAACTAGCTTACATGATTTATTAATTACTGTTTAAATACTTGTACATCCTTCTAATATATATATATATATAGACGACCGATGTGGCGCAGTGGGCGAAGGTCCGCCTGCGACGCAGGAGGTTGCGGGTTCGATTCCCGCCTCGGAACAATTGTGTGTACGATCTGCAGATATTTGTTCCGGGTGTTCTGGTTGTTTTCTATGTATTATAAAAAATATCTATCTATGTAATGTATTGTATTATGTATATCAGTTATCTAGTACCCAAGCTCTGCTTACCATGGGGCTAGATAATGCTGTGTGAATTGTCCAGCAATATTTATTATTTATTTATTTATTATTTATATTATAAACGCGAAAGTTTTTGAGGATGTTTGCTGCTCTTTCACGCAAAAACTACTGAATGGATTTTAATGAAATTTCACAATAATATAGCTTACATATCAGAATAACACATAGGCTACAATTCATAAAGATATATTGTATATTATCCAAATTATATATCACCACGCAATATATACAAGCCATTTTTTTCGATTTAGTGATTTAACATGTTATATGTTAAAAGGTGGCTTCCCTCGTAACCATCATAAAGTAACGAAAATACACTTAATAACAAATATATTATAATATCTGCTTCTAGATTATTTGCAGCTGTCTGCAGTTAGCTCAAGTGTTTCAATCGTAAATACTAGTTCTAATTTGCTTCTATTAATTGATAGTAGTAGGTAGTATAGTTTAGTAGTAGTAGTTGTAGTAGGTATATGTGGAAACCGCGACTTGGCAAACGTAGTGTAGGACGTCCTCCGGCCAGGTGGGATGACGACCTGCGAAAGACTGCAGGCCGATGCTGGATACGGCCAGCTAAAGACAGGGCGCTATGGCGCTCATTGGGGAGGCCTATGCCCAGCTGTGGAATGCCATAGGCTGATGATGATGATGATTTGATAGTAACTTTCTTCTTGAAAAATATCAAATGATTACATCATCAACCAATTATTACTTTTCGTTTATTATCAATATTTTTCGATAATAATTCCATTCATAGATACTTACTTGTATATTATCTAGTTAATATTGTTTATGTTCTTATCTTTCCAAATATGGTCGCATATTCAAAATGGCCGACTATCGACTAATAAAAAGTATATGAATGAAGACTTAACAGCTGCTGTAATCTATTATATACTAACTGGAATAAAACTAAAATGTTTCGTAGTTATTGGGGAAATTTATTTATATAATGTTTGGCGATTCTGCCGTATGTCCAGCGGCTTGTGGGCATAGACCACCACAGAGTGGAGCCCACCCAACGCTACGAGGCGACGTGGAAGGCCCAGGATGAGATGGCGCGACGAGCTCTAGGTACATCTTCCATCATGGCCTGTTGCAGCGTTGGATCGCGAGGAGTGGAAGGAGAAAAGGGAGGCCTTTGCCCAGCAGTGGGACAATAACGGCTTAAAATAATAATAATATTGGCCATTCACTAAATTATCTTAAAGAATAGGTCTGTTAAATTATTTAGGTGCCTAAAAAAATCTTAACTTATTGTCTATATATAATAAAAACGGTGCTGTAATGTATTCTAATATGTAGATATATAAGTACCCATAACACAAGCTCTGCTTAGCTTGGGGCTAGATGAGGCTTTGTGCGTGTAATTGTCCTGCATTAGGTATTTATTTATTTATTTACGACTAGTTCCTGCCCGCGGCTTCGCACGCGTTGTTTCTATGGTAACGTTTTACACATATTTGGGCCCTTAGTACCAGTTACCAATTATAGTTAGGTTCGTGTGAATATCAGCAGAAATAAAAGGAATTAACGCTTTAAAATGCCAAAATAAGATAAAATAAAAATATCTAATTCGAAGGTTATTTCTATCCCATGGAAATTGATTTATGTAATAAAAAGTAGCCTATGTTTTATTCCGGGCATGATACTACCTATTTCTAAATTTCAGCCCGATCCGTTCAGTAGTTTTTGCGTGAAAGAGTAACAAACATCCATACCTACATACAAACTTTCGCTTTTATAATACTTGTACGATTTTTTAAAGGCACCAGAACTTTTATAGCTCTTATTCACTTCAAAAAATTATGTAAGTTCTGAAGCTAGAACAATTTTTCTTTATTACCATAAAAAATCTGGGTGTATTAAAATACCTAGCGAGATTAACGACCGTGGAGCGTTACAAACTGGACCCGATAACAAACAAACAGAATAACACAACCAATCTAATCTCACTCTAATTGTAATGCGCTACTTCCGCGCGTTAATGTTGGCCTTTACGTACTAATTTTGACGTAAAAATGGGTCCGGTTTAATATTTATTCATATGCATAGTAATTAGTAGGATTTTGGGAGGAAATATTTAAAATATGGAGTTTTTGTCGGTGTACTGGTGGTACTGTCAGCGTCGAAAGTTAATGGTGATCAAGTATAGTTGGGGTGTAAGGGGGACTCCAACATCTCGTCTCCCAAGCCAACCTACACTGCACGAGGTACACTCTGCTAGATAACGAACTAGGCTCTGGTGAAAATATAAAAAAATGTTCATGATTTGATAACTCAGATAATTTAGAGTTATTTTCCATTACTTGGCACGGGCAGAAAAGTGTCCAACCAGACACATATTGCAAAAAATCTTCTTCACCAAGCAAAGTTTGATGATAGAGAGATAGAAAACTCTTTATATAACACTTTGACTGCGATTTTTTTTCGACGACTGCGATCTTTTTTTCTAACCTAAGCCATTCGTGCTGCCGCTCTACACAGCGGTTGTGTTGCGCCGCACATGCGTTTCGTTCGAAAAATATTACGGCTGCGCGTGTGTGTGATCTGTGTGAAAATACACAGATCTGTATTTTCTCAGCTGCTGCGCTAGTGTGGATTTACGCATATTAGTCACTTGTAGAAAACACATACCGTGTGATTTCAGCAATCAAAGTGTTAAGCAATAAATACATTTTATCTATGTTTGGTGATGTCTACGTTTGCGAACCAAATAAACATCTATCTAAAACTATGTAAAATTAAGGGATCCGAATTTGTATTAACTTTTTCAAAACAATCAAAATATAGTAGGTACCTAGTTTAAAGATAATCATTACGAAGTGGTAAAAACGCAAAGTTATAAATAGTATGTCCTTTCAACCAGCAAATACATCACTACCTAATGTGATATTACCCGTATTGCTATGACCTTAAAGCCACTGTCCCACTGCCACGCACGGGCTGCGTGCAGTTGCGTGGGTTTCGTTTTTTTTACAACGTGGGTCTTTAAGTTTCCATTGCAGCACATACTAGACACGTACGCTGTGCACGGCCACGCGGCGCATTTAGATGCGTGGGTTTGTTTGTTTGACAACGTGGGTCTTTAAGTTTCCATTGCAGCACACACTGTCTAGTGTACGCTGTGCACGACCACGCGGCGCATTTAGTTGCGTGGGTTTCGTTTGTTTGACAACGTGGGTCTTTAAGTTTCCATTGCAGCACACACTGTCTAGTGTACGCTGTGCACGACCACGCGGCGCATTTAGTTGCGTGGGTTTCGTTTGTTTGACAACGTGGGTCTTTAAGTTTCCATTGCAGCACACACTGTCTAGTGTACGCTGTGCACGACCACGCGGCGCATTTAGTTGCCTGGGTTTCGTTTGTTTGACAACGTGGGTCTTTAAGTTTCCATTGCAGCACACACTGTCTAGTGTACGCTGTGCACGACCACGCGGCGCATTTAGTTGCGTGGGTTTCGTTTGTTTGACAACGTGGGTCTTTAAGTTTCCATTGCAGCACACACTAGACACGTACGCTGTGCACGATCACGCGGCGCATTTAGTTGCGTGGGTTTCGTTTGTTTGACAACGTGGGTCTTTAAGTTTCCATTGCAGCACACACTGTCTAGTGTACGCTGTGCACGACCACGCGGCGCATTTAGTTGCCTGGGTTTCGTTTGTTTGACAACGTGGGTCTTTAAGTTTCCATTGCAGCACACACTGTCTAGTGTACGCTGTGCACGACCACGCGGCGCATTTAGTTGCGTGGGTTTCGTTTGTTTGACAACGTGGGTCTTTAAGTTTCCATTGCAGCACACACTGTCTAGTGTACGCTGCGCACGACCACGCGGCGCATTTAGTTGCGTGGGTTTCGTTTGTTTGACAACGTGGGTCTTTAAGTTTCCATTGCAGCACACACTAGACACGTACGCTGTGCACGGCCACGCGGCGCATTAAGATGCGTGGTTTCGTTTGTTTGACAACTTGGGTATTTACATTTCCAATGCAACACACACTATGCACGCACTTATTGCTTAACCACGCGGCTCATTTAAGCTGCGCGGGTTCATTTTTTTGACAACGTACAAATACAAAATACAAATAGTTTATTCATATCAGACATGGTAAATTCAATAATTCGTAGGTCTACGTATTCGGTTTACGTGTACCTCATGCATAGCGTTGACAACTGGCTTATAGCACAGGTTTGCGTGACAGACGAATCTTGCTAGTGATAATGTAATTAAAACCAGGGACGATAAGAATGCGTAGTTTTTTCGTAGGTTCCAATGGACGTTATGACATATGTACATTTCCTTGCAAAGCAAAACTAGACACACGTACGTAGCATCTCTGTGCGTAGGTGTGACAGTGGCCTAAAGCACAGGTTTGCGTGACAGACGACTCTTGCTAGTGATAATGCGCTGTAATTAACACCAGGGACGATAAGAGCTTGGGGAGTGGTCTTGAATAATGGTGATGTTTACATGTACTTAAGTATTTTTCAGTTTCAGTTTTAAAATTCTTTATTTCCTTGTCATCAGGTCTTGCTATTCCAGCTGGACACGGAAGACCGATGTGGCGCGGTGGACGAAGGTCTGCCTGCGATGCAGGAGGTGGTAGTTCTATTCCCGCCGTGGGAGACACAAAGTACATTGCAGGAATTTTCAGGGCATAACAATTAAACAGGCTCGACATTTTTTTTATTGATTAATAGGCCTAAGACATTTTAGATAATATAAAAAATAATGAAGTAGACATATTCCGTTTTAAAACCGAAAAAGATATCAATATGGGCCTAAGGCATTTTGTATGCAGAAGTACTTCGTTCTAAAACCATTCTCACCGTCTTAGCTAACCATAGTACCAACAATAATGTACAAAGAAAGTAATAACAACCATAATAATTTATCGACTATAAAGTGAAAGAACTCAACCGATAATTTAGATATTGATTCTTTAAAGCTTAGGTTCTAACGCACGCAGGAGTTATTATTTTAATAGCGTAATTTTATTTGTTCAATCCAAGCGTTTTGTTGTAGTCTATAATTTAATAGCCAAGTCTACGCTTTTAACTAGATCGCCTTTTAATATTGATAGTGGTAACTGGTGGGTACGCACTGGGTGGCGGCGCGCGGCGCGGTGTGTGGGTAGCGAGCTTCATCTAGGATATATCTAGAAAAGCTCGCTACTCACATTATGTTATTAAGAAAGAAAGAAAATGTTTTTATTTACCTTAAAACTACCATACACAACAAACTTAAAACTACGCAAGTTAATACTATATATCTCACAGATTATTGTGCGTAACAGTGTTCATGGCCAATATGGCCTTCACTCAGCATTGTGCTGGATGCACACTAATGTAACCCAGCGCTGATTTTCATTGAAGACCAGAGGGATCGTGTCACGTCACGGTTGATTAGACTATCTATTGCTATTCAAGTCTCATTATTTGAATAACATAGAAAATTAGAGTAAGAATCACACTAATATTAAATGCGAAAGATTAAATGGATGGATGACTGGATGTATGTATGGATGATTGTAACTTTATCACGCCAAAACTACGGAACGAATGGGGATGAAGTTTTGCATTTGGTAGTTCTGAACTTGGAATAAAACATAGGCTACTTTTGATCCCATAAATCCCATGGGATTGATATAGCCTTTAAACTTATCCAGAAAAAAAGCGTGCAAAGCCGCGCGCAAAAAAAAAATCATAATGAATGTAAACAAATTCAAGCTATTATTTACAATTGAAACAGTTGAGTCAAAAACCTTATTGGTATTAGTATTACGTTATTTATTATTAAGTATTAAAAAAAATATATGACTCAGGGGGATATTTCAACCAGCAACCTTCCATCCAGGAATTTCCATTTCATTGTCATTTCACTATAAAAACGAATAAATGTATTGCCTAAAATTTTATTTATGTACCTATATCATTTAACAAAAGGTAATTCTATTTGATTTTATTTCATCATTATTTTACAATTATCTATTTATAATTATAGTCCCTAGTTCCACGAGCGCAATAACATTTTTTTTAGTATGTAATTGTGTTTGTTTTTAGTATGTATTTTTAGTAACAGTCCGCCATAGGCATTGTTACACTACATTGTTATCTCAATTTAGAAAAATATAAATCGTGGTCCGTGTGGGCGATAATTTATAACGCTTTTACATCTTCAAATTGCAAATAAACTTGTCATGACCTCATGTTCACAATAATGGCAGGTTTGATGCTTTAAAATTGAAACAGTTAACGTAACTTATTCTTATCTGATTGTTATAAGTTATTTTATTACGAGGTGCTTTGTTTATTTGGTAAAATAACTGTTGCAATTTTTTTTAATATCGCATACCCAAACGTAAGATTTAATTTTTACCGACTTGTAAAAAGGAGGCGGTTCAATGTACGGATGGCGCATGAAACTGCACCGAAATGTTGGAAAGCTTAAAACTCATCTACAATACTAATATTATAAAGAGGAAAGGTTTGATTTTTTGTTTGTTTGGAATGAATAGGCTCCAAAAGTACAGGACTGATTTGAAAAATTTTCACTGTTGGGGAGCTACACTATCCCCGGTGAACATAGGCTACCTATATTATATTTAAAAAAAAGTAAGGGTACCGTACTAAAACCGTGCGAAGCCGGGAAGGTCCGCTAATTATAAATAAATGTTGAGGTCTTATAAAGGTTTCTGAAAATTAACGCGCGTTTAAACCACCCAGGGCGTACAATTTGCTAAATTTCCATAATACCTAGGCTTGATGGAATACGCTAAGTAAGATCTCCCAGCTTGTTTAGCAACTTCACATCTACTTGCCGAGATTAAGTTATTATTGGGCCTCGTGCCTCGAATAAATTTACCTTGTTGATAGACCGGGACTTAGCACCAGTAGTTTAGTAGACCTATTTATAATATTCTCTATAGCAATCGTGACTAGCTTCCGGGGTTTTTTATCGATACGCCGATTTATAAACCTGAATATTTTTGTATGTATACAAAGGATATTACAAAACCCAAGGAATACTATACAATACAATATATCTTTATTGCACATATCAAGACAAAAAATAATAACAATAAAGGATCTTAATACTAACTAAAGCAGCGATTTCTTCCAGGCGACCTTAGGATGGATAGGATCGGTACGCATTAAAGCAATATTATGGCAAGGAATATTGGTGGATGATATTTGACGACATTGGTATCATCGAAGTAAAGCATAGAAGCACGAAAGCTTTTTTTGGGTTTGAAAGCTTTCATCCATCATTTAATTGAGAACACGTGCGTTTTCTAATTCAAATTTAAACATTTTAACTCCACCCGATTATGCGTTGTTGAAGTTTGTGTTTTACTTTTGGCCTTATAGCTAAGAAGCGATCACTTCCAGGCAACCTTTGGATGGAAAGAATTGTGCGAATTTAAGAAAGGCAGGGGGTGTACCGAATTTAACACTTTGAGTGCTGAAAACGCACGGTATGAGTTTTCTACAAGTGACTAATCTGCGAAAATCCACACTAGCGCAGCGGCTAAGAAAATACAGATCTTTGTGACTCAGCAGAGCTGTAATATTTTTCGAACGAAACGCATGTGCGGCGCAACACAACCGCTGTGTAGAGCGGCAGCACGAATTTTTTAGGTAAAAAAAAATGATCGCGGTCGTCGAAAAAAAACCGCAGTCAAAGTGTTAAGCTAGAATAACTATGAACATAATAGGATTCCCTATAATTAGACCTTACTTCTGGCAATTTATCTTGATTCTAGCTCAAAACCTTGCTGTTTTACCTTGCTCTGTTATTATAATCAGTTATTTGGTAAGTGCCAACCAGAGAACAAAAATACAAATAGCATAAAATATCCAGAGCAGAATTTATGTTCGGTCTTGAAATAACAGTTAAAACCACAAAATGTAGGCAC
Source organism: Eupithecia abbreviata (assembly GCA_943735965.1). Lineage (NCBI taxonomy): Eukaryota > Metazoa > Arthropoda > Insecta > Lepidoptera > Geometridae > Eupithecia > Eupithecia abbreviata. The sequence continues at coordinate 4,211,202 of OX030995.1, forward strand.
ATTAAATGCAGTTCAAACATTATGTTCAAAGATTCTTGTCTTCTCCATAATTGCAAGTGATTTCGAATTCGTGTAGTCTTTTATTAGTGAGTGGGCGCTATTTTGAATGTTAAAACGGCCTGTATAGCGTAGCGGGTGAAAGTCCACCTGCGACGCAGGAGGTTCTATGCGGCTTCGTTTCCCGCCTCGGGACAAAAGTATGTACGACCTACAGCTATTTTATCCGGGTTTTCTGGTTTTTTTACGCATGAAATATAAATAAAAAAATATATCTATGTAATGCACTGAATTTAGTACCTATGTATATCAGTTCTAGTATCTAGTACCACAAGCTGTCTAGCTTGCTAATTATGCAGTGTGAATTGTCCAGCATTATTTATTTAAATAATTTTAAATTTATTATACAAATTCCCTCGATCGGGCGGAAATTTGTACAAACATTCAAAAAAAGTGTCATGAAACTTTTCCTATGACATTTTTTCAAAGGTTTCAAGGTGCTGGCGCCTCTTGGCTCTTTTAGGAGTTTCTTTTTTGGGAAATTTCACCCGTGGCTTTGATCTTTTCAATTCTACCCTCCCGAAATATTCCGTTTGTCGTTCCTCTTGCGAAAGTTTGTCAGTGCTTAAAAGTTTCCTGAGGGGTTGCATGATACTCTATTTATGTTTTGCTTCCAATAGCTTCTCTTTTATTTTTAAAGTTGTTGAAGGTAACTAAGTGTTCAGATTTATTGCAAAATTATTTAAATCGAATGAGTTCTCTCTATTTTCTTTAATAAATTATTTATGTCTTTATTAAGTTATAGTTAAACTTAGTTCTAATAGGTATAGGTTATGTTTTCTAAATAGATAATGGTCTCTCAGACATTTATTTAAAAAAATCAACAAATTTGTTTTTTTCGGGACCGTTAACTCCAAAAAGGTTTACAACATTTTTATCATATCTTATTTTTAATGTTCACTGATTCAGTCACCAAATAAAGTAAGTCGTAAAACGTTGTGGGGTCTACCAGTTAGGCCTACAAGTCATAATTACGGTAGGGAATTTTTATTGTCGTCAGAAGAAATGTTTTGCGTGAAGTTTACTTACTCAATGCGTATAAATTTATCAAATTCATTTCGTAATCGTGTCACATTTTTTTATTACAATGTAAAGCTCTAAATCGTGGACTTGAGTCTGTTAAATATCTGAGAAGTTGCTAAAATGCTTTTGGTAATAATTGTACTTTTTTTGTCATTGTGCTCTTTCGTTTGAATTCCAATTAAAACGTTTCCCAAATATTTTTGTTCAAGGCTAAGTTTTCGATATTTTTGTGATAATTATAGAAATTTATAAATATTTTATGTTGTAGTATGTTTTAACACTGCTTACACTGTTATAAAATATTATTTGAAAATAAAAATTATACTTTTTTCTCAACCACAACTTTGCAAGTTTTTTTTTACCTAAATTCATATTGCTGTTGTTTTATACTTTAACAGCTTTCTTGAAGTAATATAAATTTATAGTCCTCTACAACGTACACGAACAATGCATTTTCTCTTTATTTTTCTATGCAAAACATGGTCCCTAAGCTTGGAATAAATGAGTATTTTCCAACTAGAGCATAAATTTATGCAACGACACGGCCGTCGGATGCGTTTTGGGCAAAAAAAATACGCCTATCGCGACGGCGAGTGACAAAGACGACACTAAAACTACTAACTAGGCTAACAAACTAAATCTACAATCAAAACTGTTCTTATTTTATGTAGAGAAAACATGATAGACTTGTAGTGAACCAGATTGGCTTCGTTGGTAGAGCAGAGGATAGGTCTTTCTATTGTTTGGAGAGTTCCATTGCCATGGAATCCAAATACTGTTCACGCAATCTTGTAAGATTTCTTGTAAGCTTTTCCGTCAAAAAATGTTGTAATAGGTTATTAAACGGACGTGTCTAAGTTTCTGTTGTAGTATTATAAACATTAAACGTATTTTTGAAGTGAGAAGTTAATGAAAAGTTTCAGTAGAAGCCGTCCTAGGTTGTTATTGTAAACAACTCCATGTGACTACATTTAACTAAGTTTTCCCTAACCCTCGCCTCACTTACCACTGCTCAAGCACAGGTTATCATTCATATTGGTCATCAGAACACACACAACACTTCACAGCACGTCTGAATGCTGGAGAGGCTATCACGGTCACCGCGGAGTGAGGAGCAACGTGTACCGCTCGCTGCCTACTGACCTGCCACTCTTGGTGATGACCATCTCGGTGCCCAGCTTGTGGAACTTCTCCCAGAGGTCCTTGCCCTCGAGCGTCACCTTGGGGTCGTCGATGACTCCGTCGTCGTCTGGCGGCAAGCTCACGTAGGGCGGCGGCGGCGGCTTCAGCAGCGGACAGGGGTTGGATAGTGCGGCGGCGGCGGCCAGCGCCGATGAGAGGTACGGCGGCGGCGGCAGCGCGCCTGCGGTCAGCAGCGCTGATACAGAGAAGTCGCTCGGCCGCGGCGCCAGCAGCGGATGGAAGGCGACGGCGTCGCGCCGCTCCGCGCCCTCGAAGCGCATGCCCGCGCCGCCCGGGACCCACGGCGCGCGCTCCACGACCGACGGCTCCTGCGTCGCGCTCGCGCCCGTTCATGCAACGTCCATAACGCGCCGGCCGGCGGCTTGTGCGACACTCCGCGCTTTCACGACACCCGTTCGCGCGGCAGGCGTCAAACGACTGGTGGCCGGCGGCGCCGCGCGCGACACCCCTCCCCGCGCCCGCCGCCTCGTCCAATGGCGGCGCGCCCCCCGCCCGCGCGGCCCCGCCTGCCGTGCCACATAGCGTTGTTTTTTGTTGCGGGCGAGGTGTCCGGGCCCGCCACACCTCGCTCCGCGCCGCGCCCGCGCCCGCTCCGCTAATCTGGTTAATGCTGCGCCCGCCGCCGCCGCCGCCGCCGCCGTCGCCGCCGCCTCCTTCTAATTGGACACGTTTCCGTTCGTTCATCAATTGAGCTCGTTACGTTCTCGCAATATCTTTTGTGGTGGTGCTAGAGCTGCCCTCCATTACAAGAGCTCGCCCGCGTCTCGGACCGCCGCCGCCGCTCTACTTGTTTGGATGCGAAACTTTTTCGTTTGTTGCTGAAACTTTCCTGTCCTGGTTATCTCTCGAGAACTTTGTACAAGTTCATTCCTTGAGTCAGTAGCAGGTATAAAGTTGAGTTGTTTGGGCAAATGATCTCATTCCCAGAAGTTTTATCAACTTATATTAGGTAGGTATGGCAATTTTGCGCTCTGTTAATACAAAATGCTTAAGCGGCTTCGACCAATCAACTTAACTATTTACCTACTCACCCTTTAGCAGTTTGCTTAAATTTTAATAACACATACCTAGGTACTACCTTACCTATAGGTACCTATACCTACCTTATAAGTTTAATGACAAAAACGTAATAACTTCGTAAACTTAATTCGCTATATAAAAGTTCACCGTAGAGTTAAATTAATGAACCGGCCAGGTAGGTGGCATAGATCCATTTTCAAGATAGCTTTTTCTTTAAGAATAAGTCCCTACATTTTATTTTTAAAGCTAAGAATTTTCAACTTAAGTAATCAATAAAAACTTGAATTTATTAAACAGTGCCATAAAATACTGTAAAGTCTATTATGGACGATAAAATTAAATTATAATTTAATTTTTTAATGAATTATGTCTTTTTAAAAATGATAGGAATTTAGCTCACCTTATAATATCAAGCTCCAAGTCAACATGTACCAATAATTTTAGAGCTAAATAAAGCTTAGTTAACTATGAGTTATTTCGCTACTTAAAATTACTGCTTTGATGCGCAAGAGTATCTTCTGCATGGCCCCTTCTATTTACAATAAACTGCCAAAATCACTGAGAGAACTACCTCTCACACTGTTTCGGAGAAAGATAAAAGCCACTTTGGAAGCTAAATGCTACTATACATTAAATGATTTCATGACTGACACACATTTCATGACTGACACACATTTCATGACTGACATAAATTTTTAGATTTAAGCAAATGACATCTCTAGCTTTTCATTATTTATCAGTTTTATTTAAATTTATTAATTATTATATTCGATTTACCTATTTACTATAAAGTGCAAATTTAAATTAAGTGATAATTATTGTAACCAGATTTTGCACGCCACAAAGGTAGAAATACATTGTGTCTTATTTAAACACCACCACCTATGTACCCTATTTACATGTATTTCATGCAATAAATATTTACTTTACTTTACCTGAATCTTGATGTAGGCAACGCATTAGTATTGCCATACAGCGGGGCAATACAGTCAGCGTCTTTGTATTTATTTTTAATGAATGAATGAATACTTTATTGCACTAAAAAATAACAAAATAAAAAACCTTATATCTAAATATTAACAAACAGTACAATAGGCGGCCTTATCGCTGATAGCAATTTCTCCCAGGCAACCTTTTGATGGGGAAGAAGACAGAAAATGAAAAGTAACAAAACAAAAATAAAAAACTATACATACATTACAGAACAATTTTTTTTAAATATTTTTTTAATGATACCATAGAAAAAATAAATGACCAGAACACCCGTAACAAATAGCTGTAGATCATCGTACACACATTTGTCCCGAGGCGGGAATCGAACTCGTATCCGATCTTCGCCCACCGCGTTACAGAGGTCGTCGAGTAAGTATTGAGATTATTATTAAGAAAACAAGATATCACCATAACAGTTATTTATACCCGACTTATTATTTCACTACTGTGTTATAAATAAACAGAGATGGCCATTTGATAATAAATCAAACTGGTCCTTTATAATGTGCTAATGCATTCTTATCGAATCTAATAAAATTAAGGTTTAAGTATATTTCCCAAAGAAAAAAAAGTAGAGTAGTTACAATGTCAATCAATTTTATAAAGGAAGTTTGTTTTAAGACACGACGAGACGTTTCATAAAAACAGTACCTAAGTTTTTACTTATGATTTAATCATTTTTAGATTTAGGTTTTTTGTCACACAATGCGGTCACACAAATTCACTTAACCTTTACTTTCGGAATTATTCTTTATTAACAAAGATAGTTAGTATTTAATTATAGGTACAAACAAATTAGAACTATAGCTAGATAATGATGTGTGAATTGTCCAACATTATTTATTTATTTATTGAAACAATTGAGGTATCAATACTTAGAAATCTCATTAACGTGGATATACCTAAACCTATACCTAAATCGAAATCCAAAATCCCTTATTAACATTAAGTATTTATAAATGTCTTTTTTGCTAGGGTTTGCAGAGAAGAGTTTGATACTTAACGCAAAAATAAAATTGAATGATGTATGTATTTGATAAAACTTATATAATTTTTTTTCACATGTATCACAAACGTAGAACATTTTGTAGCACAAACATGGCACAATATTCTGAGACAGCCGTAGTTCAAGCGTAGTATATTCGTAGCACCCTCGTAGCATGCCATAGCACAAGCGTAGAACATTCGTAGCACAGCCGTAGCAAAAGCGTAGAATACTCGTAGCAGAGACGTAGCAATCCGTAGCACAAGCTTAGCCCGCCGTAGCACTAGTATAGCCAGTACCATGGCAAGTACCTATAATATAGCATATTCGTACCACTGGCGTAATACAAGTGTAGAATACTCGCAGCAGAGACGTAGCAAGTCGTAGCACAGGCGTAGCCAGCCGTAGCACTAGTATAGCCAGTACCATGGCAAGTACCTATAGCATATTCGTAGCACTGACGTTGTACAAGTGTAGAATACTCGAAACACAGGCGTAGCAATCCGTAGCACAAGCGTAGCCAGCCGTAGCACTTATATAGCCAGTACCATGGCAAGTGTAGCATATCCGTAGCACTGGCGTAGTACAAGTGTAGAATACTCGTAGCAGAGACGTAAAAATCCGTAGCACAAGCGTAGCCAGCCGTAGCAGCAATGTAGCCAATGCATGGCAAGTATAGAATATTCGTAGCACTTGCGTAGCTAGAATTTACAAGCTTGTACTGGCGGCGTAGGTCAGAGCTAGCGAGCCGTGTTGGATTCTGGTTACGAAGGCAGCCGTAACTTACAAAGCACATTTCGGGTTTGACCGATCACCGACGACCGACTATTTTCATGGCAATTCTTTATTTTTTTAAGACTAGCACAAATAGCGATAAAAAATCAAATAATTTTTGGTGTCATCAACTGTGTAATCTACACAGTTCGGCATTATTTATTTATTTAATTAATTAAATATAATTTAATCCATTTAAACTTTTTTGTTTGCACCTCAGATTAACTCTTTCCCATCAATTTACCAACATTGCATTCACGCCCTCTGGTGGCGAATAGCGTAGTGTTCATTATTGTTGATCAATTTACATGCGTCTCAGGGGCCTATTTTAATTCTCCATCACGAAGTTTCGTGTTTCGTTTCGGCAAATTGGTATACTCTAATAAATCGAATTAGAGTATCAATTTGCACAAAAAACGAAGCGAAATAAACGACTGCATATTTTGGAGAATTAAAAAGGCCTTCAGATGCGTTACGGTGAAGTTTTTATCTGTCAAAATAAATATATTATATTAATAATTGATGGTGTCTCAAGAAGTGACGACTTCTGTAGCATAGTGGACGAAAAGCTGACTGATACTAGAAGTGATTGATTCTTCTCTCAGATAAGCTGGACGATAAATGAATTGTGTAGGCATGTTTGAGGGCAATTGCCTGGATTGTAAACAAACCTGAAATAATAAAAAAATATAAATAAATAATAAACCTAAAATTCACTCTATTGTCACACTTTTTTAACGCAATTTACATTACTTATCAATTTGAGATACTTACTTCAATAAATATTGCTTATATTATATCTACAAGCACGTGCTTTAGTTATTTGTTTCGTGATCATACTTTATTTACAAACATTGTGCATCAAGTCTGGCTAGTGTATTGTAATGACGTCATCACATCACACTAAGTTTAGGAAGGAGGGAAAGTTTAGGTGTTTGCATAGATATTTCTTAGACATCGTTGCATAGATGACCGATGTGGCGCGGTGGGCATAGGTCCACCTGCGACGCAGGAGGTTGGTTGGGTTCGATTCCGGCCTCGGAACAATTGTGTGTACGATCTGCAGATATTTGTTCCGGGTGTTCTGGTCGTTTTCTATGTATAATAAAAAATATCTATCTAAGTAATGTATTGTATTAGGTATATCAGTTATCTAGTACCCATAACACAAGCTTTGCTTACCATGGGGCTAGATAATGCTGTGTGGATTGTCCAGCATTGTCTTATTCACGCTTATTACATTTGTCATTACGAACCGCGCTTCAATTTTGCACAGATATACATTCTGGTAGTTCTAAGTCTGGAATAATATAAAACTTTTATATCCAGTAACAATACATGCAAAGCCGCCGTCTATAATTAGTTAAACAAAAGAAAAACCGTTTCACCTACTTAAAAAAAAAAACATTTCGTTCAACACCAATATCTCCCTCTGAATTCAAATAGATATTGATTCCCATAATATCAGATAATTCCCAAATCACCGTCTTTCCCCAAAGAAACCGCGATTTAAATAACAATACCCCACTTATTCCCCCTCGGTTTAAAAGGGCCTCTCGTCATAACCGAATTTTCCTTAACGCGAATCATCTCCTTAATATTCGTTTCCTTTTCACCCTTCTTAAAATACCTTGTTATTTATTTATTTATATATTTATTTTGAGCCATAATTGTCCTCGAGCTCGTCACGGCATCATCCTAGGCCTTCCACGTCGTCGCCTCGTAGCGTTGTGTGGGCTCCACTAATCGCATTATTCGTTTCTTTTACACCCTTCTTAAAATACCTTGATTTTTATTTATTTATATATTTATTTTGAGCCATTATTGTCCCACTGCTGGGCAAAGGCCTCGCCTTTCTCCTTCCACACCTCGCGATCCAACGCTGCAACAGGCCATGATGGAAGATGTGCCTCGAGCTCGTCGCGCCATCATCCTGGGCCTTCCACGCCGCCTCGTAGCGTTGGGTGGGCTCCACTCATCTCATTATTCGTTTCCTTTACACCCTTCTTAAAATACCTTGCACTTAATATTTTTATACTTATAATATATGTACTTATTTTCTATATTTAGTAGTACATTTCCATGTAAGTATCATAAGTACTATATTTAATTTTATAATATATAACCTACAAGTACACAGATCCCCTGGTACTGTACACAATCCTATCCATCCATGGTTGCCTGGTAAAGATCTCATTGGCGGTCTTATCGCTCTTGAGCAATAAGACCGCCAATTTTATCCAGTTTTTAAGCTTTTATTTTAAATTGTTATTTTATACTAAATGTGCAATAAAGAATTATCTATCTATAATGAATTGATGATATATATAATATGTATGACTTCTCAGGGACGGTTTTCTTGATTTTGGAAACTTCGGCAGGCACCTAGCAGGCATTATGATAGCTAGCTTAGTTGTCGATGTAAGCTTTTCTATGACATAAACGTCTCTAAACAAATAGCCCCCTTATCCCTAAGCGACAAAAGCTATGTTTTCTCTTTCTCTATCGTATCGCATGAACGAAGCCACGGGTAGAAACTAGAGTATCAATAAAAACCCGCATTCTAGAACACCGTAACTTCTGTGCACCATCGTAACTACATAACTTCATTTCAGAATGCGATTCGTATAGTTTTTAGCGCGTAGGTGCATACTATTATTGTTTCTTGTCTTGCTAATTAGCACAATTTAAATAATTACTTACATTATCGACTTATCTGGAGTTAGAGTATTTGATTCTTCATTTATTTTCTAGTAAGACGCAGAAATTCGAAAACATGGGCTAACCATGTTTTCGCATGCACTTTTCAAACAAAAAGTCTTCAGGAATTTCTATCTTGTCAAGTTCTGTTCTTGCTTCAAGTTCAGCCGGGATCTCACAGGCAGTATTTGAGTAATATAATATTATATATTATTATTCCACACCGAATAGTATATGTAAGAAATTCATTGATGTTCTGAGTTTTGCAAAATATTGACATGTAGGTATCTAAAATCGCATGGAAAGTCCAGAAGGAAATGTTACTTGCACAGAGTCACAATACTAGCTTCAAAAATACTGGAAGGGATGAAATACGTATTATAGTGCGTAAGTTCACCCTCAGGGAAATTTAAAAAATACATATATCCTAAAAATAACGCATTCGACGGAACTTGAACCCGCAACCTGCTCTCAGTACGGGAATGCGCTACCAATTCCGTTACGAGGCCAAATAACCGACATGTCGAAAGTCTTCCGTACTTCATTAGTCGAAAAACTATTGCGATATTATTTTTTAGTAAAAGATAAGTTAAAGAGTAGAGTATTTCTGGTTCAAGTTTCTTAAAATAGAATATTTTCCGATTCTCGCCTCCGCCAGATCGTTTAATCAGCCCGTTTATAAAACGACTAGCGTTCCTACAAAACGAGAAGATAACTTGCTTACTCTAACAACAGCAAAACTCGTCAAACCACTTTACTATTCGTAAATCTGAATCATTGCCAAAAAGCCGAGACTAGATAGAGCTATAAATTCATCACTATTTTTAGGAACTAATAAAAAACCTGCTTTTTGCTCTAATAGCATATTAAATGGTGCTAGAAGCGCTATTAAGCCTTATATAGAAATTACCATCTTGATGACCGGTAAAAAGTAGGGTATAAATGATAAGGCATTATGTAAAGGAACAGTTCAACGGACGATGCAATTCAAGTAATTATACTCCCTACTACCAAATGTACAGCAGTGGACATAAATAAATAAATAAATAAAAATAATGCTGGACAATCCACACAGCAATATCTAGCCCCATGGTAAGCAGAGCTTGTGTTGTGGGTAATAGATAACTGATATACATAATACAATAAATTACATATTATTTATTTTAAGCCATTACTGTCCCACTGCTGGGCAAAGGCCTCCCTTTTCTTCTTCCACTCCTCGCGATCCAACGCTGCAACAGGCCATGATGGAAGATGTACTTCGAGCTCGTCGCGCCATCTCATCCTGATCAAATCAAATCAAATCAATCATCATCAAATTACATAGATAGATTTTTTTTATTATACGTAGAACCAGAACACCCGGAACAAATATTTGCAGATCGTACACACAATTATTCCGAGGCGTGAATCGAACCAGCAACCTGCGGCAGACCTTCGCCCACCGCGCCACATCGGTCGTCACTTGGACACGTGGACTTACGTACGTAAGTCCACTGCTGGACCTTGATGGACATAGGTCCAGCAGTGGACTTAAATAGGCCGATAATGATGATGATTTACTCTGTGCTGACTGACAGTCATAGAGTTGTGAATAGATTTGGACGACGTTTATGTCGATATCAAAAATAGCAATTTATTTTCATATTTGGTAATTTCTAGTAATATGACTTTTCCAGGTGTAGGTATATTTGTTTTAACAATGATGACCCAATCACACGGAATGATCTAGCCCCAAGCTGAGCAGATTCGAACTTGTGGTATGGGTACTAGGCTACTAGGTAACTGATATACCTAAGTACAAGGTAACAATGAGTTTTTTGAGTTAGTGTTGTCACTACTAGGTAACTTTATACACCTACAGACCTTTGGAGGCGTTGCCTTATTGGCGATTTCTTCTTTTAGCTAGCAACTAGCCTAATACCTTTTACGGTAGATTACAGATCAGATACGGTAGATTGATCCAAGTGTAGGTATATTTATTTTAACAATGATGACCCAATCACACGGAATGATCTAGCCCCAAGCTGAGCAGATTCGAACTTGTGGTATGGGTACTAGGCTACTAGGTAACTGATAAGTACAAGGTAACAATGAGTTTTTTGAGTTAGTGTTGTAACTACTAGGTAACTTTATTCAACCTACAGACCTTTGGAGGCCTTGCCTTATTGGCGATTTCTTCTTTTAGCTAGCAATACGAAAAAGGAAATCTTAATACTTTAAGTACTAGCCTAATACCTTTTACGGTAGATTACAGATCAGATACGGTAGATTGATCCAAGTGTAGGTATATTTATTTTAACAATGATGACCCAATCACACGGAATGATCTAGCCCCAAGCTGAGCAGATTCGAACTCGTGGTATGGGTACTAGGCTACTAGGTAACTGATATACCTAAGTACAAGGTAACAATGAGTTTTTTGAGTTAGTGTTGTCATTACTAGGTAACTTTATACACCTACAGACCTTTGGAGGCGTTGCCTTATTGGCGATTTCTTCTTTTAGCTAGCAATACGAAAAAGGAAATCTTAATACTTTAAGTACTAGCTTAATACCTTTTACGGTAGATTGATTACAGATTGGCTTTAATCGTGGAATACATACGACGCTCATCTACCTATGTACATACAATTAAATGAGTGTGTTCGATACCTACGTAATATTTTTCTTTTTGTCAACCTATGGCGTCAGTAACATTAATTCATCATCAGCCTATATTAGTCCACTGCTGGACATAGGCCTCCCCCAATGAGCGCCATATAGTCTATAGCCTTCAGCTTGACGCATCCAGCATCTACCTGCAGTCTTTCGCAGGTTGTCATCCCACCTGGTCGGAGGGCGTCCTACACTACGTTTACCGAGTCGTGGTCTCCACTCAAGAACACGTTTGCCCCAGCGGCCGTCGGTTCTTCGCGAGATATGGCCGGCCCATTGCCACTTCAGCTTGCTAATTCTCAGAGCTATGTCGATAACTTTGGTTCTCTGTCGGATGTATTCGTTGCGAATTCTATCCTTCAGAGAAACTCCGAGCATAGCTCTTTCCATAGCTCGCTGAGCGACTTTGAACTGGTGGACCAGCCCTATCGTGAGCGTCCACGTCTCAGCTCCGTAGGTCATAACGGGTAGGACGCACTGGCTGAAAACTTTCGTTTTCAAGCATTGCGGTATGGATGAAGCGCAACAAAATAACATCAATTAGTTAATCCTAATTGATTAGGTCTTTGGATGTTATCCAGCCAAAGACCTATTAAGGTCTTTGGCTGAAAAACAGCGCTAATCATAACATGTTCAGTACACGCTGAGCCAACCTATATTTCGGCGCAGGGATATGAAGGCAGTCTTTGTACTACCACCCTTTTGTGTCACTTACCTCCATGTCAAACTGTTTTAGTTTTTCCGTTTGTTTATTCTAAACCTGTATATTTTACTTATCTACATCATCAGCCTATAGCAGTCCACTGCTGGACATAGGCCTCCCCTAATGAGCGCCAACTGTACTTGATCATTTGTACCATTTTGTACTTGTATCCAAATAAATGTTTTTTCTATACATCACAGATATAAAAATGGTTTCTTTCCCACTTATCCCACATGTGGACAAAACATGAAGAATCGATAACACCTTTTTTTAAGAGTTTTTAATGTGCATCACCCCACCTCTTCACGCGGATGTCATTTCAGTGGTTAATGCACTACTAAAAAAATATGTGAGCCAAGCCACAGTAAAAGGTTAGTTTCATAATTAAACTAATTAACGATTAAATTAAGTAACTATTGATAATTATCAAAGCTATACGCTATATATAGACAATGAATATTCAAATGAGAAATTACCGGCACGGAGGTTATTGTATAGGAATGAAAAAGGACACTAGGCGTTTTCAAGGGCAATGCCTTTATTTATCCGAGCGGCAAGGCGGTAAGCAGACGGAACCTTATCAAAGTAAATCAATAAATTTCACGTCACGTTTTCCATACTATTGTCAAAATGAGATGGAACCTTGTTAAAGTAAATTTTCTACTGCCTTTGTATGAGTTCGAAATAGTTCCATAAGTAGGTTCGGGGATACCGCATGCTACTGGTGCATGCTACCCTGGTTGCGTGGAAGAAATCGGTTTAAGCGATGAGGCCGCCTATTGTACTGTTATTATGTAAGATTTAGATATAAGGTGTTATTTTGGGTACAATAAAGTGTTCATTCATTTATTCATTGCTACTGTTTGTACCTGTGGTTTGTACCTACTGATAAGGAAAGTAGGTAGATATTGTTTTTATAAATGTGTATGGGTATCCCAGACCGCAGTAACAACTAGGTACTACATATTCTAGCACTTACTTGGTACCTAGGTAGTGCTTATGTTTTGAAACTAGTTTTGTTATCTAGAGAGAGAAGTGATAACGTTATTTCCTAGTTTTATTCTGTAATTTGGTTTTGCGACGTGTCTCAGATAAGGTCTAAATGAAATTAAGCACTTTGATATTTGAGATGTAACGATCGTAAGCATCTACCTGCTCCCACCTAGGTACATAATGGACCTTTTTCCCTAGGTCTAGTGTTATCTGGAGCCTTTCCTAAGTTTCCCTTAGAAGTAACCCCTATACCAAGCCTCCCTAGAAAGCATCTCAAGTGCTTTCTAGGAGGGCAGCGCAGCGATGCGTTAACACGATTTCTAGCTTCATGTAGAGTTCTTATTCAAGACCTGACTTTACGATTCTGTTAGCGGAATTCTCTACTGTAAGTTACTGAAAAAAAGAGATTTGTACTATCACTAAATAGTATAAAACAAAGTCGCTTCCCGCTGTCTGTCTGTCCCTATATTTGCTTATAGATCTTTAAAACTGTGCAACGGATTTTGATGCGGTTTTTTATAGATAGAGTGATTCAAGAGAAAAGTTTATAAACCATTTGACACATAGATTTCTACCCGGGCGAAGCTGCGGGGCGCAGCTAGTTATTAATACCTAATACACGTTCTCGAATATAATTCTGATATGTAATTATTTTAGAGACATGTGGACATGTGTGGCGTATGTCAGACCAGTAGTGGGCGAAGATCGCCACTGACTGGGTCCCGGACGGACAACGGCCACGTGGAAGGCCTAGGCGGAGATGGCGGGATGAGCTCGACCTATACAATAAGGAGTGGGTTCTCCTTGCTGAGGTCCGAGATGAGTGGAAGAAGGGGAGGGAGGCCTTTGCCCTGCAGTGGGACACCCCGGGCTAATATAATAATAATAATTATTATTATTTTACTAATAAATTGATTATTCTTACTATTCTTAAAGAAATGGATAACGAATCAGGTATAGGATGAAAATATTGGATAGCTCAAATCATGCTAATTAAACAAATTTTGTGTAAGGTAATAACCATGGTAGTTTCAAAAGTTTAGTTTGAATCACAACAGAACTACTCAACAGAACAAGTGAGAATTGTATTGCCATTTGTTTTGTGGACAGAACTCATCATCATCATCAGCCTATAGCAGTCCACTGCTGGACATAGGCCTCCCCCAATGAGCGCAATAGCGCCCTGTCTTCAGCTTGCCGCATCCAGCATCTACCTGCAGTCTTTCACAGGTCGTCATCCCACCTGGTCGGAAGGCGTCCTTCGCTACGTTTACCGAGTCGTAGTCTCCACTCAAGAACACGTTTGCCCCAGCGCGGCCGTCGGGTCTTCGCGAGATATGGCCTGCCCACTGCCACTTCAGCTTGCTAATTCTTTGAGCTATGTCGATAACCTTGGTTCTCAGACAGAACTAATGGGGAAAAAATCCCAGTAGTTCTGTCAACAGAACTACTCATCAGAACAGGTGGGAGTAAACGGTTTTGTGAAAAAAAATGAAACAATAAGCACAGTTACCTCATTAAACTTGGGCAAGTTACATAAACTTATTATATTTTAAAATCACAAACCTATATCCAAACCACTAAAGTCCTTATCACTTTATATCAAAGCCCACCCAAGTTATTCGCAGTAATTAAAAAAATACTGAGCTTTAAAATACTACTTTATTTTATAAAACGCCTGATAATGCTAACTCAATTATATGGCAATAAAATTATAACTGTCATGCGTAAATGGGAAACAGCTGTTGGGTTCTCATTTTTTGTTGTTTTCTGTGTTTTTAAAAATGAAGTAGAATGTGACCTGGGGTACTTAACTCAATTCTTAAGTCAAAAAGGGTTAAGTAATATACAACAGGTTTTAATATGTAACTCATATTGTGTGGTAGACCAATAAAAACTATAAAATATTACCGGCCACCTGCTTATTCTGTCAATTAAAATATAATGCAGTTAAATACATAATATATAAAAGTAACTAAAAATAAATAGGTTACCTATCTTCACATATGTTTGGTATTCCTGTTTCATATGGTTTCTTGTTGACTTCTACCACCAGTGGACAAATAAACTGAAGTGTACAGAGAATAATAAAACACTTTATTTCTTATTTGATGATAATTTATGGTATAAAATTTGATTTGTCTATATTAGGATAAAGGATTTTGAATTGAAGTATGATTTGTGCTGTCGACGCCAGTGCCATCTACCATCGAGTGGCTGCAACTAATTTCAATTTGGCTCTACCAATCGATAATATTGGAAATGACAAACAAATATCGGAATCTGATTATTTAGTGAGCCTGGTAGTGTATATATATATAATAATTACAAGTAAAATATTTACTTTGACAGAAACAAATAGTATATACAATTGAGCTAACTGCAGACTATTGCAAACAATTTACAATATAGTAAAAGTAAAAAAGGTAAAGAGATTTTTATTTTGTCAGAACTCTTATAAAGTAAACTTATAACTAGTTAAATAATAATAATATAAGCCTTTATTCAGATAACTAACAATTTTCCTTAAATCTAACTTATTTTAGCCCATGTTATCTGTTTGCCCTAGTTTGGCATATGCCTCTTTCTCTACTGTTAATCTCTTATAACTAGTTATAACAGATTAACAGAAGACAGAAACTGACAAAATCGGTTTCCGCATGTGCTATGGTAGAGCAGATCGCATAGCGCTGGTTTTCCACATTAATATACTTTTTTGTAACTTTTATATAAAAAAATCACCATAGTTATAATTTTATAGACCTACACTACCAATCAATTAAAACACCTAACTCACCCATAGGTATTTTTGTCAGCCCAATTTAATCCGTATTTGGTAGAGTCTAGAGTCCTAACTCCCGAACCTATATAAAAGGTACTAAAACTATTTTATAACCCTAATAATATTATAAACGCGAAAGTTTGTAAGTATGGATGGATGGATGGATGTTTGTTACCTACTCTTTCACGTAAAAACTGAATGGGTGTTTATGAAACTCTAACAATAATATAGCATTTATAAAGATATATTGTATATTATCCAAAATATCTATCACCACGCGGGTGAAACCGCGGGACGCAGCAAACAGATTAACCTCCGCCGCTGTCGACTTCATCTAACCCCAAAAAAGTATAAAAAAACTCAAAAACTTCAAACGTGTTCCAAGCCCACCGATGCTAACTTACTTTCAAATTAGACATTAAAAAAATGTCTACTCGATACAAATATTGCACACGAAGCAAATAAAAAAACTAACATTTTATTTTTCTATGAAAGACCCGCGCATTGTGGCGCGCTGCGCCTGCGCACAAAACGATCAAGACCTCTCGCTTGACAACCGTTGAAACGAAATGCAAATACGATAACGCCTGTGAAAGACAGAGACGGGCTTATTATGGGCGTTGCATCGTCAATTCTTGCATCCAATTAATGTTCAGTGGGCTTCTAGTGGGAGGGGCAACCGGGATCCAAACTAATAGGGATCGAGAGAAATGATCTATAGATCGATGGGCCTGCGCAGCGCGGTGTATTGTTATCGTTGTAGTCGTGGATTTGTTTCATGTTTACGTCTGGTTGCTGAATTCTACATTCAAACTAAAGTCAGAAATTCTGTAGGTACCTATTGCATATACCTAAACGCAAAATGTGTAGGTATGTGCACTAAGAAAACGTCGTATTATACATATAGGTACCTATAGAAAACAAAAATAAACATACAGTTTGGTCGTGTATGCCTCAATTGCATAGGGAAGCGTAGGTAGGTACCGTTGCGCTATCCTCACCTATCCAGCTTTGTCTAAGGGAACCCGATACTTACCAGCATGGTTCGGTGGTTCAATGGGAACCAGAAAAAAGCTATTGTTTGGAACTTTAAAATGAGTTCTGCCTTGGGTGTGAAAACGTATTTATCCGTCTTTGATAAACTAACGTCTTTAACGCCACTCGGCAATATCCTATCTTACTAGGAAATTAGACTAGATGCATATTTAGATAACAATGTGCATTTAATGTAATTTCCTATGTCTATTGCTGCAAAATACTTTACTTAATTTTTACTTTAATAATATTAGAAACGCCAAAGTTCGTTATGCCATTGTAAAATGTATACAACGCCAAAATCACTAAATAATTTGAGCTGAAATTTGGCACACATAAGTTCTGGACGTATACCTAGTAGCATATTAGGCTATTATTTATTCCGAATAAAAGCTATAGTAAAGATATTCTACAAGAAATGAAACGAAAAATAATTAATAACAGAATTAGGTTGCTTTTTTCGGAAGAATAGCTTCCTTTGCAGAAGGTGCAAGAATGCAGAGGAGACGGCAGCGCATGTGCTTGTAGAGTGCGAAAGCGCAGCTTCTCAAAGACTGCAACACCTTGGAATACCGAGGATGCCTAGGGAAGCATGCACCGGCATCAGCGAGCTTCTGGCTTTCCTGGAGGACATCGCGTGGTTAGACTAGCCAATTCCCACCCGACACGAAAAAGGGCCCACCTGTGGCCTAGTTGAGGAAACCAGTCCAGAGACAAATACAAGTCCTTAACGAGAATCAATAAGTCGATAATATAGCTACCTATAATAGGTACCTACTTCAATTTCTTTCAAGTTTTTTTATTACGACCATTTGTAGATAAGACCTATACCTATGTACCATAATTTGCAATAAACACTTTTTTTCTGTGACGAGTTCATTATCGAATTAAGCGGGTTAACTACGAACCCCAGTTTATGTTGAAAGAATCATAGACGAGAGATTAAGAATGTTGGATTATAGTAGAAATATGTAGATAGGTAAAGAAACTTGATAGGTATCAACTTACCAGCTACACCTAATAAATAGGTGGGATCCGATGGATAAAACTTTGCGGTTTGTCACTTCAACGACATGTGACAACAAAAACTCCCTACCGGGTATATTATTACCTTTTATTGTTGGCAACACAGATTTCGAAAATCGAATTTAAACATCTGTCGTTATTCAATAGTGGCATTGTCCTTTTCTTTTGAATTTGGAACCGGCAATTGCATGTAGGTAGGTAATGTAGGAATTTTGTACGTAAGCTGTTTCGGTAGCTTTACGGAGTTTTGTAAACCATTGATTATATTAAGAAAAATAAGTGACGTGGTTGGACGTGGTTTTCTCATAATTCATAGGTAGTTTTTTTATTCGATTACTTATACCAGGACTAGGTACCTATGTATATTTACAGTCAAAATAAGTGTATGAGTCAACATACCTAAGCCTGTCCCTAAGGTGGATCAACATAATGCCAATTAAGTATCTACCTAAGTATACCTATCTTAATAGTAATATGTCCGATGGACATACCTACATATAATACCTACATGTATTATTACAACTGTATGTTCAACCACACCAATTCTTAGTATGGCCTACAACTAATACATGATTTGATTTTATAATATTTTTAAAGAAATGCCAAAAATGAATGGTCCACAGATCTGAGGAAATTCGCAGAAAATTCATCGGAAGAACATAATACAATTTATTTTTACCGACGCCATTTTTATTTCTGTGTCTGATGCTATCAATATACATATATACATAATTGATCAAGATGCCAGGCCTTGAAGACTTATTAGCGCGATGGGCGAAGGTGAACAATAATCATAATTAATCGATAATCAAGCCAGTTAAGTTGAGCAATGTTTTATGAAATCTTCATGAAAATTCATGTCAATGAAACTATGGGTATGGTCTAACGAGAAAGTTTCAATTTTTTACCTTCAACTAGTTTTTAGGACAGCGTTTTTTTAACTTTCTCACCAAAAACACCCGAAAAACATGCGGGAGCCGCGTAATAACCACAACTGTCAAAATATACAAATCGATTAAAACCGTTTGGTATCCTGTCTTGCCAGGTTAAAAAACTACAACAATAGGGAAGGAAGTCGCAACCACAAGACGTGAAAATTACCCCAGACCGTCCCTAATTATACGATTTTACCACAATTTCGCGGCAACAGACTACTTAGGGTCCTAAAATCACCACCTCTCATTGTGACCGTTGAGAACTCCAAATCAAACAGGTAATAAGTGGCTACTTATGCTTTGTGTTGCCACTTAAAAAGACCGTTTTTTCCCCGATTCGAGTTATAAAATATTGTATGGGTAATTGATGGGATTGTGACCATTTGTGGTGGGGCTGGTAGCAGGGTTTGAGAGTTTGATGCGTAGATAACGGTGAATTTATTTGTGAAAACGAATGAATGAGAACCGGTTGAAATGAAAGATGGTATCTGTCTTTGATTTAGCCAATTTAGGAGAATTTCTTGTGCTAAGGCCCTTAAAATTTTAATTGTGCATTAAAGTGAACAAAAAATATTATCTAGGTAGAGCATATCGCCAAGATTGTTTTTTTATTACGCTGGGTATTTTCACACTGTATCATCTAGTTCTAAAGCAATACTTGTAATGCTTGCTTGCTTGATTACATTGACTGTAAGCTATTAGGCAGACGTCTATAGGTAGGTACCAATTTTTTGCCCTACGGTGAGAATTGACCGCTCAAACTCTTGCCTATCAACAGACCCACTGCGTCACAGAACTCGTCAATTTCGTATAGATCTGCCCATGCAAGAAAATGCAAAAGACGTTTGGTGGAACTCATACAAATAGGTACGCTTGGACGAAAGTAGGTACACATCAAATACGGTACCTACGATATCTAATTCAACTTAATAGTTATAACCTGCGTACGTATAAAATAGGATTGAAAATGACATCATCTGTCACACTGGCACGCTCAGATAGAATTGGAACGTACCAACGCAGGTAATACCTTTGTTCTTATTAGTAGAATCAATCTCTATAAAACAAAGGAGGATCAAAACGCTATCGATGCCGACAAATTCATGATCGCTCTATCATCCCCCGTAGCTATGGGGACCCGGCACCCACCCGAGGGGTGTGTTGAGGTTAGTCGATCGACAATTAATATTAACTTGGAATCTGTGGGATTCCGCGCCGCTGTCCGAATTTTATAGCCGGCGCCACCCAAGCAACAAGACAGGAGACGATAGAGCTGATATTAATTATAAAATAAAATAAAAATTGTTTACTACATATCTCGTGGTCGATAAGCTAAATACAGATTGACGATATTACAATTGTAAAGAGCACAAAAATATGAAAGAAAAATATAGAAAAGATATAGAAGTTTTTGGTTACACGAAAGTGTTTTGGTTAGTTTTAAAATCAGTTAAATAAATAATGCTGAACAATCCACACAGCATCATCTAGCCCCAATCTAAAGAGTCCTTGTGTTATGGGTAGGTACTACCTAGATGAGATGACATTACATAGATAGATTATTTTTACATAGAAAACGACCAGAACACACTGAAAAAATATCTGCAGATCGTACAAACATTGGTTCCGGAAATAGGTACAAGTAGGTACCTATACTATATATATCTCGCGAAGAACCGACGGCCGCTGGGGCAAACGTGTTCTTGAGTGGAGACTACGACTCGGTAAACGTAGTGTAGGACGCCCTCCGACCAGGTGGGATGACGACCTGCGAAAGACTGCTGCTGGATGCGTCAAGCTGAAGACAGGGCGCTATGGCGCTCATTGGGGGAGGCCTATTTTCAGCAGTGGACTAATATAGGCTGATGATGATGATGATGATGAGGTACCTATAGAATCGCTCCTTGGCCGTGGTCCCGTTCAGCTGCTCCATTTAAGAATAATTTTTCAGTGTTCCAGCAAACTGTACTACCGATTAAGTTTCTTACATTCCTTGCTCCAGTTGACTGGATCACTTTACCACCATTATAAAAATAGTTAAATATTTTTTGATTCTTATTAGAATATCAAATCCCATATTATATATCCCATATTATAAATGCGAGAGTTTGGATATTTAGATGGATGGATGGATGTTTGTACTACTGAACGGATAAACAATACCATACTTTATTGCACATCAAACACAGAAAAAAACAGTAAAGAACAAACAAACAAAGATACAGATGCACAATGGGCGGCCTTATCGGTAAGAGCGATTTATAGGTTTTTATTTCCACATCTATCGACTCCACGCATCTCTGTCCGGTCGGCGGCGCCTATGCCGCAGCGAGCGGCGCGTACTCCAGCCGCCCGATTATTTATACGGCCCTCGAGAACATCGCGCTACATCGCTTTTTATGATTTCGAGTTTAGCTAGCCCACACTGGCGCTGACCTAAGTAGGTACTATAGTCCTCCTCTCCTCTGGTATGCGAAGAGGAAAGGGAGATGTGTAGGTAAAAGATGTTGAGTTCGTTCCAGTTGAGATGACGTCGCCTGGTAGGCAAGCGAAGGGCCGAGCATGAAAAAACTTACAGATTTAGCAGGAAATTGAGAAAAAATCTCGAAATCATAGAAATTGGTTATTCAGCAGCTGTCCAGCCTTAAGAACATTGAAGACGTAAACGTCTTCTGTGGCGTCTTAAGCAGTGAAAGTGTTCATTGGTGATTGTTGACACGCACAGTTGTAATTTTTTTTTTCATTTACCTACCCTGTTTACAATTGCCAATTGGTATTGTAGTAGGTAATAGGCATAGAAGAAGATGGATTAGAATGAAAGTTGACAGAAATTAGCTGCTGCCAAAAACAACGACAAGTTAGTCTCAATTTCCTATTAATATAGATACGTGCACTTTTATGTAGGGTAAGTCCGGGGGAGATGGCCCTACTAACTTTGACGATATATTTTCAAGAAACTATGGCGATTAAAACAATAATTTTAATTGTAAACAAAACTTTAATTATTATTCTACTCGTATTATACTCTCAATCAGCCTCAAAATCAATAAAAAATTGACTTAAGGATCTCTAAAAAAAATTCACGATTGGCCATCTCTATGTATATGTACGAAGTTATATCCTTGTCAACTCACACATAGATTAGTTTTTGGTTACAAAATCGAGACAATTGTTGAATGACACTATCCCCCTGCTATGAAAGCAACGTGTTTTTCCTCTTAACACTTTGACTGCGATTTTTTTTCGACGACTGCGATCTTTTTTTTAACCTAAAAAATTCGTGCTGCCGCTCTACACAGCGGTTGTGTTGCGCCGCACATGCGTTTCCTTCGAAAAATATTACGGCTGTGCTGAGTCACATAGATCTGTATTTTCTCAGCCGCTGCGCTAGTGTGGATTTACGCATAGGTATTAGTCACTTGTAGAAAACACATACCGTGTGATTTCAGCAATCAAAGTGTTAATAATAGGTTTATTAACATTATACATTCATTGATTGATACAGTTTCAATTCATTATAGTTTTTGTACTGTATTCAAACCATAACAAACCAAAGAAAGTAGTCTCACGTTACAAAATTGCTACAATAATTGAATTGCAGTAATTTTCCTATTATGGCACAATAGAAAAATACCAATTGGTTATTAAGCTACTGTTAGACAGAGTTATACATGCTACTGCGGGCAGCTTCGCACGCATTCTTATGATGTAGTAAAGTTTAAAAGAAATTTATGTATTGAAAAAAAAATTAAATAAAAACTATTGATGGTTCAATAATAATTTGGTTTAAAAAAACCTACTTTGAATTCCTGAATTTAATAATTGTAGCAGAAAATTGGGTTTAGAATTTAAACGTAAAACACCAGAAATTAGTGAGATTTTATTTCAAGTTGAATATCAGTTGAATTAAAAGGTCAGCAAATTAAAAAGGTTTTGGTAATTTTGTTATGTTTTGGGATTTTGCCAGCAGAAATAGTGAATTGAGTTGCAACTGTCTGCCATACTGTGTAACTACGAGTAGTACCTAGTCAGCAAAATTACTAAATTCGTCAGCAAGTAAACGACGAATTTAGCGGGCATTTTTGGGCAGCTAACATAATACATACCTACTTACTAGCCACGCCACTTTTTAATTTTCTAAACAGCCTGTAGATATACCTAATCTACTGGCAGTTAAGAAAATTAAAAATAAATTGACCAATGGCGCATGAAGGAGGCGGCTCTTCAAAGGAGGAATCATTCGATTGAAGTCTTTTCTAAAATGGAACGGTGTTGATTTCAATGCTTGAGGCTTTCAAAGTTCTAAAAAAATATAGGTACTTACGTATTGACGTTAGGTACTTACCCACCCCAAATTTTATTAGTGAGAAAGCCTATTGCCTTCTGCAATAATTAATAATATTAATAATTATGATTTATTTATTTTTATCCATTATTGTCCCACTGCTGTGCAATAATAAATAATCATTTATTTCAGACAATAGAAGAGTAAAGAGTTGGGGTCGTGCAAATACTATGCCGCTAACACACGACTACTGTGTGGAATGTCCAAATTATACAAAATAAATACAAAATGTTTATTCAATAATAAAGGATACATAGTCATAATCATATTATTTATTTGTTCATTAATATTTATGATAAAATGCGTAGAACCTTTTTAATATCCCGCAGTAAGTAGCCATTGGAAGCTTATTAGGTAGTTAGGTAGGTACTACATTTGATCGATTGTGCCTCTAGATATACATAATTAGGTACCTAGGTATTACCTCAGTTGATTTAGATATAAAAAAAATATGTATTGATGGGGCAATAAAGTTATAGGTTTTCTATTATATCCAGCATAACAAACATTCTAGAAATTTCAAACATTAAACTCCTGATACATAAACTATTCCCTGAAGATAATCAATCAAATAAATATCAATTCGAACTGACCAATAGCAACACGGCTACGCGCGCCAATACAAACACGAGGCGTTAAAATTAACACCTCGACCTGCCAAAACAATTTCAACTATAACTCTATAGCGTTGCAATCCAATTTACTTTGGCTTGAAAAAGCTATTCATAGAACAAAGAGACGTATAACGGAATGATTTTGAACCATGTGCCAACGGAATAGAGTTTATTTGTTTCATATTTTACAGTATGGGATAGAGGCGTGAATTTTCACACCTAGCGCCGCGACTTACTTTGCGCTTTAAGCCTATAGTAACAGAGTTCGTGTTAGCTGGTAGAGATTAGTGAATTTGTATCATTTTGTATTTAGAATGGGAATAAGGTGTCGGATTTCGCGCCTTTGGTGTGAAGGGTCGAAATACTGGGCCCTTATTGGTGGACGCTGAAAGCTTAGAATATGTTGAAAATAAAAACAAACTATGTAAACCTATAGCATACCAATAGACAATACGTTATTGTCTATTCTTATGCCTATAAAGCTTTTAGAGATACCACCTACAAATGAAAATAATTTAGGGATGGAAGGAATCTTTCGTCAAAAAAAAAACACAGACAAACTAACTTATTAAAAAATATAAGCTCACTAGAGCTATTTTTTTGTTGAGCTAGAACTACAGAAATACCTTCATTTCTAAAACACTATTCATACATGCCTGGAAGAGATCGCTTCTAAGCGATAAGGCCGCCCATTGTACTTGTATCATGTGAAGTGTTTTATAATGATCTGTAACTGGTGTACAATAAAGTATTTTTGTATTGTATTGTATTGCATACAGGACGTACAATAAAATATAAACTAACACAACAACAACGAAACCAACTAGGTATATGTAGTTGGTTCCTAAACCTAAAGTCATCATCATCATCAGTTTAGTTTAATCCAAAGCTGGACATGAGCCTCCGCTAATGAGCGCCAAAGGTCAATTCTTATTTCAATCGAAGCCAAAATAACTTCATAACAAAACGATTTCTAGGTAAGTAAGTAAGTAAAGTAAAGTAAAAAATCATTTATTTCTTTAGGCTTACAAAATAAGCACTTAGACAAGTCATATTTTATATATAAATTATTATTAAATAAAATAATTTTACTGTTCACTTCAATTTTTTGTCCACTAGTGGAAGAAGTGAAAAGAGTGAGGTAGGCACTTCAAATTCCGAGTAACTTCTAGTTTTACTTCTAAAATAACAAAGATGTCACGGGCGATGCCGTCCGCAAGATGGCGGCACCGGCGCCTATTTAGAGATTTCTCAGTAAGCGTGACAAGACTACCTAGAGCTTGAACGAGAAAAGCCGGAAAATAGTTGTAAGAAAACGAGCAAGTAGGTAGGTACCTATATTATATATATAGGTAAGTACTAAGTGGACATACGTTGCATAATAGCTGCAAAATAATAGATCGATAAAACAAAACGAAAGCCATAGATCTGATGATTACATCATCATCAGCCCGTACCTACACCTCCACTGCTGAACATACGCCTCTCCCAAACGACCCCACGAATAGCAGTTCTGAGCCGCCTCCATCCATCGACTCCCTGCGTCCGCTACGATGTCGTCGGTCCATCGAGTGGAAGGTCCTCCCACACTCCGTTTCGCATTGCATCGCCGACGCCACTTAAGAACCTCTACTCCCCAATGATCTGATTAGTTAGAAAACTAAATTAATCGTAATATAGGAAGGTTCCTTCTTTAGTATGGCCGCATACACGCATGGGTTTGAAAACTTCTCTTAAAAACGAAAACACCAGAAATTACATAAAGATCATGAAACCTAAGCCCAATCTAACACCCAGTCTTTAGATAATTCTTGAACTAATCCATCACTCAAACTCGTCTGAAAAGCCTTGAGCATTACTTCAAAACATACTAAGTTCGGTTTATTCGATAATTTGGTCATTGTCGTAAATGTCAGTGAGATAGTCTCGTAGTGAAAAGAGATGCTGGATGCGGCAAGCTGAAGACAGGGCGCTATGGCGCTCAGTGGGGGAGGCCTATGTCCAGCAGTGGACTGCTATAGGCTGGTGATGATGATACCGAGTTTGAGTAGAAGTTGAATCGTGGTTGAGGTACGAGATATGGGGGTAAGTCCAAAAACGAACACAGAGAAAAGCCGGACAGATTGGTAAAACTGACAGCTCTAGCTAACAACCTGACAAATAGCGGGTAGTTAGAATTTATCTTATTTCTCTACGATCATCGCCCTTCGAGCGTCGTGGTAAGTATAGACAGAATAACTCAGACTATAGGTACCTATAGCATTACGACTATATCAAGACATGATAGTAAGTAGGTATGATCGAGCTTAGAGATAATGCGAGAGTTGATGACTGATCTGCGACAACCTTTCAACTTTCTAACTCTGCTTTTGAGCTATAAGATCGCCAAATGTTACTCAAATTTTAAGTTTTTATTGTAGACTAGTTTCTGACAAACTGCGAAACGCTGGGATAAAAGGTAGGCCAATGTTTTATTCCGGGCCTGTAACTACACGTTGGCGTTTATAATATTAGTAGGATATTATTCATAGTATAAGTGTGCAGTAAATAGTTTTTTTATCTAGAATGCTAGTACTTAGTATCTACTTACCTGGTAACTTAAAATTTCATCCCGATTCAGTACCCAGTTTTTGCGTGAAAGAGTAGCAAACATCCGTTGATCAAACCTGGCTCAGACCGGGAGAGGAGGGACGCGCCCCCGCCGTGGTGGGCTATCGTCTGAGGCATATTCCGCGGCCACAGGAAGTGCGCTCGCGCGGCGGTGGGGTTGGCTTCTATATTAAGCGAGGTATAACTGTGCGCACTTGGGCTCACCCGGTAGACCCCTTACACAGGGCAGTTGAACAAATGTGGCTCACTATGACTCTCGGCGGGAAGAAACTTGCTATTGGGACGGCATACAGACCACCGTGGTTAGATACTGATCTGTTCTTTGACGCTCTTACGGACTCAATCAATTTACTACCTACCTGTGATCACGTCATATTGCTTGGTGATTTTAATATAAACCTCCTCAATGTTACAGAAATAAAATCCGTAAAACTATCTACCTTTCTTACATGTCTAAATCTTAATCAACTAATTTCTACGCCTACTCACTTTACTGAGACATCTCAAACACTTATTGATTGCATATGCTCTGACATTAAAGCCAATAGGACTGCCGTTGAACCTGTAGGAGCTCTTTATGGCCATTACCTGGTTTATTGTGTATTTAATATTAAAAGAAATAAACCTAAGCCCGTTACAATTACTTACCGGCCTATAAAATATATTTGCATCGATAACTTTAACAACGACTTACGTTCTATTAGATGGGATCTAATTGCGACACTTGATGACGTTAACGATGTAGTTAATGTTTTTACTCATAGCGTTCTGGCTCTTTTAGACCTGCACGCTCCTTCCAAATCAGTTCTGATCAAATCGACCTCACATCCTTGGATCACAGATACAGTCAAATTGATGATGAGGTTACGTGACGAGGCGGCGGTTGAGTATCATAAATGTAAGTCAGAAAGCAAGAGATTGTACTATAAAAGCATGAAATCTACTGTCAATCAAGCTCTGTATCATGAGAAGAAAGCATATTTTAATTCAAATATAAATAATAAAATAAATTGTCCTAAACAGCTCTGGAAAAATTTAAAAAATACTTTATTACCGAAAGACAATCTTGAACTTCCACTTCATTTACAGGATGCTAATATTATAAATACTCATTTCTTAACGTTGCCTAACTCATTTGTAACTATATCTGATCTTACATATTTCGAATTTCATAAATTTAGCGAATCAATCTTTAGTTTACAACCAGTCAATTTAGACCAAATTTCCAAAATTATTTATAGCCTTAAATCCAAAGCAGTGGGTTCGGATCTCATTAGCTTAGATATGCTAATGATCATTCTACCTGAGGCACTTGTTACCATAACTGCCATTATTAATAGGTCAATCGCCACTTCAGTATTTCCAGACGCTTGGAAACGGGCTATTGTTCTACCTTTGCCTAAGATTCCTAGTCCATCTATTTTGAATGAGCTTAGACCTATAAGTATACTGCCTTGTCTATCGAAGGTGTTAGAAAAGGTTATAAGTTACCAGTTAACGGAATACATTGAAAAGAACGGAATTCTGCCTGAGGTACAATCCGGCTTCAGAAAGGGACGCAGTACCACCACTGCTCTACTCGATGTCACGGATCATATACTCTGTGCACAAGATAAGGGACTTTGCTCTCTGCTCGTACTGCTCGACTTTTCAAAGGCATTTGATTCTTTAAATTCAAACCTACTATTATCAAAATTAAATTATTACGGTTTTGACCAGGGGGCTCTACGTTGGTTCAACAGTTATCTCAGAGATCGTTATCAGTGCACAAAGGTAGTTCGTACTGGCGGTACAGACTTATTTTCAGACTTTTCACCTGTCAGGCAAGGAGTTCCACAGGGTTCAATTTTAGGGCCTCTTCTTTTTATTATTTTTTCAGCCGACGTGCAAACTGTTATCAAGCATTGCAAGTTTCATATTTACGCTGATGATATTCAGGTTTATATTTCTTGCAAACCATCTGATATTGACAATACAATAGCGACACTCAATAGTGATCTTTCTAATATAGCTTCATGGTCTAAAAGAAATAGTCTCCTGTTGAACCCGAACAAAACGAAATACATGATTTTTGGTACTAAATATCAGATACAGCGTCTTAGTCCCACGCAGAGTGTGATGCTAATGGGTGAGTCAGTAGAGCGTGTCAACGAGGCACGGAACCTTGGCCTGCAGTTGGATAGTCACCTTCGTTATGAGAAGCATGTTTCTGATTCTGTCAGGAACTGCTTCTACAGACTGAAGATCCTCTACAGACTGAGACCGTGCCTCAGTACTGATTTACGCATCCAGCTTGTAGAGTCTATTGTGATGTCGAAACTTAACTATGCGGACGTAGTAATCGGACCCCGATTGCTTGCGAGAACGCAAAGACTTGTTCAGCGAGTCCAAAATGCCTGCGCCCGCTTTTGCTTCGATGTATCATTTAGAGATCACGTCACGCCGTTTTTAAATAGGCATTTCATCCTAAAAATGAAGCATCGTCGAAAACTGCATCTTGCGTGTCTTATGTTTGGGGTTTTAAAGTTTAAGTCACCATCGTATCTTTACGAGAAGTTGTCATGGTTGTCTAGCTCAAGATCTTGCGGCTCTCGCCAGTGCTCGATGCAGCTCGAGATACAGCGGCACAGCTCTGCCTGTTTCAGAGGCAGCTTCCGCTATGCTGCTTCGAAGTGCTGGAACAATATCCCGCCACCGTTAAGGAACCTGTATAGTCTCCATGGTTTTAGATTAAAACTAAAAAAAATTTTGTTCGACCATCAGATGCAACAGGAGAGTCTAAGACAAGACACAAGTATTTTATAAGAATTAATAAATAGGTAAACTTCTTATAATCTATATAAATTTTATAATATTTTATTCTAAATATATATATATATATATATATTCTGTTATGTTTGCTCTAAATTTCTCTTTTGTTAAGCATACATGTACTTAACATATTATTTTTTATTATTCACATTCTATTTGTATTCTTGTTGATTTTATTTAAATTAGTGCGTTTTTGTTTGTTTGTATAGCGGTAGTGAGTAGTCAGTCCGTAACACCAACAAATTGCTTTGCCGGAAGATCAGCGTTGGTTGCTAGCATGCTAGTCATCCAACTCATGCTGAGGCAAAGCCATTTTGTTACTGGACTTACATGATTACTAACACGTTTAGTTTACATTTAAGTTTATTATGTCTGTGTAAGTCTTTTAACAAATAAATTCATTTCATTTCATTTCATTTCATTTCATTTCATTTCATTTCATTTCAACCTTTCGCGATTATATTATTATACAAAGAAAATACAAAATTATTTATTTGCCATTTCACTTATATGTACATATTTCTGGCGGCCCCCGCACGAGGCAAGCCTGTGTCGCGGGAAGCCTGTTTACACAGGTAACTTTAAAGATACAGATTTAAAGAAACTGATACTGATACAGGGCAAACAAACAAATACAATAAGAAAATAAAACTGATCAATTATATATGTAGGTGATACAAAAAATAATTAAACAAATCAAGAGCACAAAATTTGCAAAAATAAATAAATAAATAAAAATAAATAATGCTGGACAATTCACACAGCATTATCTAGCCCCATGGAAAGCAGAGCTTGTGTTATGGGTACTAGATAACTGATATACATAATACAATACATTACAAAGATAGATATTTTTTATTATACATAGAAAACGACCAGAACACCCGGAACAAATATCTGCAGATCACACACACAATTGGCGGGAATCGAACCCGCAACCTACTGCGTCGCAGGTGGACCTTCAACACCGCGCCACATCGGTCGTCAATATGCGTCACTCACTGATTACGTATGCGGAGAGCGGAGTTACTGTAGGATATATGTTATTAGTAGGATAGTTTCTAACACAAGTGTGCAATAAACAATTTTCTATCAAGAATGTTAGTACCTACATACCTATCTGGTTACTAAAGTATACCTAGATGAAATTAAACGAAACAAACACTAATGAGGGTAAACGACTTTATGAGGGTGCCACCAAATATGGATGGACCATTAATACACATTTCTTTAATTATTTATTATTCTTTCATTAATTCTTGATTGTACATACAATCATACATAAGAATAACTTAACTATAGTTAGTTTAGGATATGTACACATATGCTTGTACCTAAATTACATAGCTTAACCATGATAAGGAGTTTTCTAACCTTAGGGTTATAGGAGAGCCTATAACCCTAAGGTTTGTTGGAAGAAAGGAAAGGTTAGTAGGTGTAGTTTTAGCCTCTACTAATACTACACCTACTAACCTTTCCTATACCTAACCCTATTTCCTTACCGCTTTTGTAGAATCTCACCTAAATTCAGGAGAGAAGTCACTCTCTGCAGGTACCTATAACTACGTCGGTATCGTCTCCCTCAGGAATTGATCCCGTGGGGTGGGAGAGGGTGGCTTTGTGCCTTCTGACCAGTGTGACTTCGGAATGTTGGATGGCCTCGATAGGTTATGGATAGGGATTTATGAGGGACTAGCTTTACTACTCTACCCCAGATTTTTTTAAAATTATTTCTAAGAAAATAAATTATATATACCTATTAAATTATGAAATTATGCCATTTTAATAAATTATTTCCTTTTTATTTTTCTTATTTTATTTAAATCAAGCTTAAGGTAAAAGCTTGAATAAAATAAAAGCTGCAAAATAAAAAGAAACTGCTATATTAAAATGACATTTTAATTTAAGAGTGTTGCAATTAGTCGTACCTTAATAATAGTTCTAAATACCTATAGTCTATCCATCCAGAATGTAGAAAGTTTGTAAACAGAGCCACTGACAGTTCAATCAGCTGATGTAGGGGTGAAAAACATTTTTTTATCTTGAGCTTTGATGGGGGTGCCTTACTGGGCTGGTGATATTTATGATGTAAATAATTAAATGGCATAAACAAAGCATCCCTGTGAAATCAGCCTACTTTTATCATTACCTATCCTTATAGAATGGAATAAAAGCTAAAGGATTATGAAATAAGACTAAAAATCATTAGACTTTTTGTGCTCTCAAACGATTTTTCACCTGTGCCAACTCAATTAAATGTAAACGTGCCTGTTTAAAGTATTTTCCTTGAAGCACTAAACATTATTGATGAAATTGGAAGAATTCATAACTTTTGGACTGATTGTCGCTAAGCAAATATGCAGCGTGAAATTAAACGTTAAATAATCCGGCTAAATTAAAATAATACTCTCTGTCAGAAATATGTATGGTCATAGTGCTATCTTTGATTCAAAATCGTAGTTAAAAAGTTACCAACTGTTTGCAACACGGGACGTCAAAACTGAGATTCGTTAGGGATGGCACTGTTACAAAGACAAAAAATCTCTAGTGATTTTAATCTTTGTTTTTGACCACATAATGTCGATTTGTAAATTGAAATAATTAGATTCTGCATAGAATTTACGTCAGGATTATAAAAAGTAATAAATCTAATAGAATGTATATGTGAAATCATTAGAATTCTATTAGGCCTGCATAATTTCGTGGTGATAACCCTAAAAATCTGCTGATTTCTTATGTTTACAAACATTCTACATTCTGGATGGATAGACTATAGGTATCATCACTAAAGCTACCTTTTGGGAAAGGCTTAATAGTTCTACAATGACCTGAAAAAAAGCTACAGGAGCTTACTCTTAAATAGAGTTCCTTCATCAATTTCAGTTTTAGTTCAAATTTATAAAATTTTGCTAGCTTTACAGGGTTAGATTTTGGGGGAATTAATTAATAAAATTCTATAAAATCTACTTTCCTCAATATCGGTCTTGAAACCACCAGAAGAAGACTTCTAAGAATTGGGAAGTTAACAAACGATAAAAATAAGCTATTTTCAAGAGTAAGCGCCATGTTAAACAATGAATTGACAATCTTATTCTTCATCATCAACCTATGTTAGTCCACAGCTGGACATAGGCCTCCCTCAATGAGCGCCATAGCGCCCTGTCTTCGGCTCGACGCATCAAGCTTCTACCTGCAGTCTTTTGCAGGTCGTCATCCCACCTGGTCGGAGGGCGTCCCACACTACGTTTACCGAGTCGTGGTCTCCACTCAAAAAGACGTTTGCCCCAGCGGCCGTCGGTTTTTCGCGAGAAATGGCCAGTCCCCTGCTACTATAGCTTGCTAATTGTTAGAGTTATGTCGATAACTTTGGTTCTCTGTCGGATGTATTCGTTGCGAATCCTATCCTTCAGAGAAACTCCGAGCATCGCTCTTTCCATAGCTCGCTGAGCGACCTTGAACTGGTGGACCAGCCCTATCGTAAGTGTCCACGTCTCAGCTCCGTAGGTCATCTATATATAATCTTCTTCTTATTATGTGATAATGATGTGTTAAAGTTGCATATGGATAAAACTTCTTATCGTCTGTCTCGAACGAGGTAAAACCAGACTGACAGGTTCGTTCTATAGTGCTCATACACGAGCTCACTAATCCACCACGTGCACTACTGTTCAAAATAGGTTATTTAATGCTGGACAATCCACACAGCATCATCTAACCCCAAGCTAAGCAGATCTTGTGTTATGGCTAGACGACTGATATCCTACTAATATTATAAACGTGAAAGTTTGTGAGGAAGTTTGTTGCTCTATTACGCAAAAACTACTGAATGGATTTTGATGAAACTTCACAAAAATATAGCTTACATATCAGAATAACACATTAGCTAAAATTCATAAAGATATATTGTATATTATCCAAAATATCTACGATCACGCGGGTGAAACCGCGTGGCGCTGATAGTACATAATATTCCCGTGTCAGTGTTCAATTCAAAAAATTTGACCTTGAAGATCAGGAGGTTGCGGGTTCGATTCCCGCCTCGGAACAATTGTGTGTACGATTCTGCAGATATTTGTTCCGGGTGTTCTGGTCGTTTTCTATATATAATAAAAAATATCTATCTATGTAATGTATTGTATTATGTATATCAGACCTATAACACAAGCTCTGCTTACCATGGGGCTAGATAATGCTGTGTGAATTGTCCAGCAATATTTATTTGTTTATTTATATCAGGGGGCGAACGTAATGCTCGCAAACAAATGTGTTGCTTTACAGACGAGCTCGCTATGACGAAGCACCTTTATAGGTAAAACTATTAACTTAAAGATGAAAGTGTTCCGCCCCTCCATTACAAACTTATGAACTTCAAAGTTCTGTTTTTAGATAAAAAGCTCTCAGGTCTCTCCCCTTAGTGTACTTTCAGTTAGTTTTTACTTTGTTCCTTTTTAAGCAAGTTTTAGTGGAATTTCATAAGGTTCAGCTGTTTTTAGAGTGTTTGTTATTTTATTTTACCTAAGTCTAAAGTCATTTAATAAATAAATAAATAAATAATAATAATAATGGACAATCCACACAGCATTATCTAGCCCCATGGTAAGCAAAGCTTGTCGTATGGGTACTAGATAACTGATATACATAATACAATACATTACATAGATAGATATTTTTTTATTATACATAGAAAACGACCAGAACACCCGGAACAAATATCTGCAGATCGTACACACAATTGTTCCGAGGCGGGAATCGAACCCGCAAATAAATAAAAAATAAAAAAATAAAAAAGCCCTTTTTGATCCTGCTACATTGATTTAGGTACTGTTATTGCGTTATTTATAATTATAACACTACGTTTGGTTATTAGCAGGGTCCCCAGGTTGGGTAAAGGCCTCCTCCAACGATGTCCACTTCTCTCTATCTTGAGCTGTTTGCCACCACTTTGGACCAGCGACTTTTTTTATTTCGTTCTCCCAGCGTGTTGAGGGCCTTCCTCTCTTTCTTTTTCCTTGAGGTCCTCTCCATATGGTGGTGCTGTATGTCCATCTTTTGTCTCTAAGCCTCGCTATGTGACTAAAGTCATTTAAGACGGGATATTTAACATGATTTGATTTTAGAGTTTTCTAATATTTCGGTACAGTTTCATGCGCCGTGATCACGGAATAACTGAAGCAACTGCGAGTAAGAATCACCCCTTTTTTAATGACTTTTAGTGTTAATAACCATGATAGTTTCATTTTTCTTTATTTTAAGGAAGAATAACGCAAAAGAGGCTAGGGAGGGTAAAAAGAGACCTTTGAGGAAGTGCGAAGCCGCGGGCAGAAACAAGTTATAATATGTGTAACTCTTAAATGGACAATAAAAGACAGGCAGCCTCAAAATGAAGATGATGAAATTAAATGTCCCAAAAATTTTCGCTTACTACTTAGTTTGTTATGTATGGGCCCAGTCGCCTGTATCCTCGTATTGAGGACGTAAGTGTTCTCAAAAAGCTTCATTTTAATCTCAACCTCAAAAACGTTGTTTCGTTTGTTATCCTAGATAAATATTATCTAATGTTTCTTAGTAGCTGTAGTAGGTACAGGCAACAACACAAGACATATACCTACTTGCCGTTATACGACACGTTCGGTACAGTCGCGTGCGGCGGGGTCAGGGAGGGACTGTCACTGACAAATGACCGAAAGACCCTACACCCTCCAATGATCATCACCCAACTTTACCGTACCTACTTAGTTACCAGGATGTATTCTCAAAAATCTTCATTTTCAGAAACTCAAAAAGGTTGTTTGAATCCTAGATAAATAAATGTTTAATGTTTCTCAGTAGCTGTAGTAGGTACAGGCAACAACACAAGACATATACCTACTTGCCGTTATACGACACGTTCGGTACAGTCGCGTGCGGCGGGGTCAGGGAGGGACTGTCACTGACAAATGGCCCGGAGGAGACCCCGGCACCCTCTCGATGTTCGCGGTGAGGTACACTGGGAGACGTTTATTTTACTAAGAAAAGCCTGTTAGAAGGAAATTATAATAAAATTATAAAAACTACTAACTTACAAATCTTTCCTCCTTTTATTAGTGTTGAACTAATATTATAAGGAGGAAAGATTTGTATGTTTGTAACGAAAAAACTCAAAAACGACTGCACCGTTTTTAAAACTTCTTTCTTTATTAGAATGCTACATTATGCATGAGTAACAAAGGCTTAAATTATACAGATACGTTTCAGCCTAATTTTGGCGACGGTGCGGCGGCGGCGACCAGTCCCATATACAGGTACGCTCTCTCAGTCAGTAACATTTACAGATAATTATCTGTAAATTGTACCACATGACTGATATACATACATACATTCATCTAATAATCACCCAGAAAATCCA
Source organism: Eupithecia abbreviata (assembly GCA_943735965.1). Lineage (NCBI taxonomy): Eukaryota > Metazoa > Arthropoda > Insecta > Lepidoptera > Geometridae > Eupithecia > Eupithecia abbreviata. Next base: position 4,246,853 of record OX030995.1, read on the forward strand.
AAAAAGATATCTAATAGAAAGAAATATAATAAATATATTAGTCAAGAGTGTCTTTTTTATTGAAGGTGTTTATTTTCTAGAAGCTACGTATTGAGTAAGCATGGAGCTTAAGATTTCTCCTTCAGTACGTACCCGCGAGGGGCCGCCAGGGTGCTATAATTTCATAGGACGGGCGTCGGGCGCCGCTTATCTCGGGCGCTGGCTGCAGGCGCCTCCGCCAGCGCCTCTGCCCCCCGACATGGAGCGAAACTTGAAGTGAACCTGAAACTGAACAATATTTCTTGAGAATTTTTTAACTCTTCAGCTTGACGTATCCAGCATCTACCTGCATTCTTTCGCAGGTTGTCATCCCACTTGACCGGAGGGCGACCTTCACTACGTTTGTCGAGTCGCGGTCTCCACTCAAGAACACGTTTACACCAGCGGTTTGTCAGTTCTTTGCGAGATGAACGAGATCTTGCGCGGTTCCCGCCATGGAGCACACTGGTACCGATTAATGAAATCTGGGACATAGAGGTCGAAGTCCGAATTTTGATCTGATTTTTTTAAATTAAGGTCTTTGGGTGATTATAAACCTCTTTTATAGAATACGTTTTTTTGATATACATGCCCGTTTCCAAGAAAAAAAATGATAATTTTTTTTTTGTATGGAGAAAAATGTTTTTTTTTATTTTTTTCGTAAACGGGCAGAGATGTTAAAACCAAACCTTGTAGGGATTATAGAAGGCATAATACCTTGCATTATCTCCAAACACATCTACTTCATATCTCTGCCCGTTTAAAAACAGCAGGCGTTCAAAAAATAAAAAATATATTACGTGATTTAATTGGTTAAAGACGCTTGGTTGATACTTAAATAGAGAAATTGTAATAATGTCACTTCATTCCATCGGTAAAAAATGGAATAATAACAATAATAACCCAATAGCTCAGGTACCTGTATATATACTTCATCTTACTTTCTACCTGAGTATTGTTTTAAATTCATTAGTTGAAGTATTAGGATTTTTTTTCCTGCCTGAACCTTTATAATAGTGTTTCTAGCTATCTATTGTTATAACATGGTTCGATTCTAAAAGAGGAAAACATATTAAAATAATTTTAAGTTCTATTTATTTCATTTTTTTTTACAAAAAGTATAATACACAACAATGATGATGATGATGACTTAGATATTAACAATAAAAAATGTTTTCAATGTAAAATTAATAAAATTTGAAACTAAAAAGTTAAAAACAAGTTTAAAACAATTTTATTCAATGATATTTACATATAAACATATAAAAATGCCCATTATACAATAATAATAAAAGTACCTACACATATTTAGGTAATTCTTATAGTTTAATGTATGTAAATAGTTATTATATATATGTTAACTTATTGTAATGGGTCAGCTAAGCTAGTTTCTACATTTATATTTCCTTCATGCTCAGATGATTCTTCTTGCAGAATTGGCTCATCATCTATTATGAGATCAGCAACATCAGGGAAATGTTCCAATTTGTTCCTCGCCATGGATTTTGGTCTAATGTTAGTTATATAAGGATCGGAACTGATGAGGAACTGATGGATGATATCGGTATTTGTCTCTTTCCGCCCTATTTTGCGGGAATGTCTTTCCCTGATGTTTCTGAAATCCTTATTGCGAGCTTCAGATGCTTCTTCCGACAGCATTCCTACAGGTATGAAACTGAAATGCTGACATATTTCTGCTCCATGTATTAACAGCTTATGTATACTTGATGGCATATAATACCACGGATACAATTGTACATATAATTCAGCTGTCTCTTGGCAGTATTTTTTAAAATTCAGTATATTTATATTTTTACCACATGATATGGACTGTAGGATTACTGCAAATCGTTTAATTAAATTAATATCCACTCCCGTTATTTCTGCAGTTTTCTCATAGTCCCTGAAAAATCTTCGAGCTGTGTTGCCATCATTAGTGGTGCCGAAGCCTTGTTTGACAATGTCCACTAACAATCCAGTGCGCTGAAAAAATTCTTGCTGAGTTAATTCTTTTTTGGTCTTTTGTAGTAGTTTGTCTTCACCCCTTGCAGCCCATTTTTTGAAGTCCATGTTGTAAGATATGTGCAGTATACATTCCATAGACCTCAACCACATATGCAATGAAGATAAACCATATTTATACATATTTTCAGCGACTGGTTTGTTCATAACCAAGCTTAAATTGTTCATCTCTTTTGGTTTTGCATGGCAAATATTGCAATTTGCATGGGATGAGGTTTCTGACAAAGCTGTGCTAACTTTTCCATCGATCATCGTCATGTGTAGATCATGAAAAACCTCCATGTCATCTGCAAGGAAATAAAAAAATAATTAGAATAATGTAGGTATGTATGTTCACAAATAAAATAATACTTATTTTGGTACGATTTGAAGTACGCTTATGATAAGAGTTTAGGACTTAACAGTTTTTAGGGTTATTTTTTTGTCGCCTACATGACAAATAATAACTATGACTTACATATTTTAGTTGGTGCGAGGTTAGCTATTTCTTCATCCATATCTGCTGTGTTTTTCTGTATGTATTCTTTTGTTTCCTTGACAAATTCGAACATAACCGGCCTGCAGTAATTCGTTGATGATGGACGTGGATTTTGCCAAATTACCACATCATCGCACATAAGGCGCAAAGGCACAAAGCTTGTCATAAATACTGATGAGTCTGAAAATTCCGTGTTGACTTTTTGTTTATAAGTGCTGTGCGATGAAGACCCATCACAGCCCCACTTGCTTATTAATTTGATGGAACCGGAATCAAAGTGATGATGACCGATCACTTTAAATATTTTTGTCACCGTCAAATCCAGTATCGATTGAAGCTTAATCCGGACACCTGTTTCTGTAATCGAAATATCTTCAGGATAGCACGATTTTTTAGCTTCGATTACTTTTTGATAACTCGGCAAAGGCACTATTTTATCTTCGGACAAAGATTTTCTTAACGTTAAATATTGCCATTTTGTAAGTTTAAGAGCAGTTACAAGGGCCAGTGCTTCATCTTCCGGTATACATCTTTGCGATTTGGATTGATTTTTGAACATGAAACTGTGAATATTTTTAGTCTTATCATTATCCTTATAAAGACCGTCAATGACCTCAGCCAAAAGAATATTTTCATTATCTTTCAATCTATTTACTAAAGCCGACAGCAATTCTTCTTCGGAGTGGTTTCGAAGTGATGAAAGCCGCCTTCTTTTCTGCTTGTTCGACAGATCTTCAAATGGCTTTCTGTGCACTGGAGTATTTGTAGCAGCATTTGAATGCGAACTGACTTCCGTAGTTTCCACAGAAGTATCTAACGAAGTATCTAACTCTTCGGGGACATCCATATTTTCTTGCGCAAATACTGACTTCAAATCAATGGATTTTAAAGATGGCCACGAGATATCCAAATGTAACCATTCCATGTTCTTGGTGAAAAAATTTGATTGACATCTATTTGCTTGCAACCATCTCTTGTGTAAATTTGACACGTATGTTCTTGTGAATTGTTTCAGAATATTTAGATCTTCAGCAGAAACTTCAACGTTTATTTGATTCAACAACGTATTGCACAATATATCACTATTTTTGATATTTCCACTTGATTTTAGTAGCATATATATATCCAAATTTGATGTAAACTGAGACATATCGGAGGGAAAGAGCGTTTACGTGTTTAAACTTTAGTAGCCAACAATCGAATGGCACCATTTTTTTAACAAATAATAATTAGGATAATTTGGAAGGGATAGATAAGATACAAAAGAATGCACTCACAGGTAACGTGAACAATAAAGGATATTCGACCTTGCAAGAGCCTCCAGCTAAAACAATACTCAGGTAGAAAGTAAGACGACAAGTATATTATACAGGTACCTGAGCTATTGTGTTATTATTATTATTCCATTTTTTACCGATGGAATGAAGTGACATTATTAAAATTTCACTATTTAAGTATCAATCAAGCGTCTTTAACCAATTAAATCACGTAATATATTTTTATTTTTTGAACGCCTACTGTTTTTAAACGGGCAGAGATATGAAGTAGATGTGTTTGCAGATAATGCAAGGTATTATGCCTTCTATAATCCCTACAAGGTTTGGTTTTAACATCTCTGCCCGTTTACGAAAAAAATAAAAAAAATCATTTTTCTCCATACAAAAAAAAAATTATCATTTTTTTTCTTGGAAACGGGCATGTATATCAAAAAAACGTATTCTATAAAAGAGGTTTATAATCACCCAAAGACCTTAATTTAAAAAAATCAGATCAAAATTCGGACTTCGACCTCTATGTCCCAGATTTCATTAATCGGTACCAGTGTGTGGAGCGGCGAAAACTTCATGTGACCTGAAACTGAACGATATTTCTTGAGAATTAGTGAAAGATTCTCTCTTAGACTTCCTAGAAGTCATTTATTTGAGTTATCGCAACTTTATCACTAAGTTTCGTAAGAAAGGTGCTATTTATATTTGTTTTTCAGCGTGTCATCGCAGGGACGTCTTAGAACAAGCATACCGACTTATATTCTGTGCCCGTTGACTGTAAATAAATGATTTGATTGGATTTGAGCGTCTTGGGGACGCTTCTGACTGGTATTGATGTGGATCAGTTGAGGTACCTGTAGATTGTTTACGACAGTCTGCACTAACCGCAATTGTTGGTGATTCCATTATTTTTTATTTATTTTATCATTAATTTCTCCACTCATGTTACAACAAACCTCGGCGCCTCGTATTTACATATTCATACAAAAAATGGTGATTTTGCGTGTTAAATAGGTACCTACTTATGCTGTGCAAAAGCCTTTTAATAGGAAAATCCTTATTAAAAACCATTTTAGTGGCTTACCTATTGATCAAAACCGCACGACATTGTCAATCTCTACAAAATCCTGTGAAATATTTCAATTCTGAAAATTCTAAAACTTTTCTTACCAAAAACTGAATCATTCTGAAAACTTCATCCCCCAAGAGGGCGTGGGGGTCGCAGGGGTCGCGTGCCACTTGTGTACGCGACTGTATCGGGAATTTTCGATAAACCACATTCCTTTGGTAATCGTGTATTAGATTATTAAGTTGGGAGGTTCGGGGCTGAAGTGTGGTCTCTCAAAGGGTTAATATATAGTTTGGTGTGAGTTTAGGCCTATGGGATTGTTTGTACCTTACCTTATAAACAACATAATGTAGCTTTGACCCTATACCTATGTCGAACTGTCGATATCTAGGGAGATTATTTGTTCTAACACATAAACGTTATCAATAAAATAACTGAAACTGAAACTCTAACTTCGAGTCAGCTCACACCGCGACGCGTGGCTTCGCGCACTTTGATTCAAAATTAAACTTTATTCACTACGCAAAAAGGTAGTTATTGTTTTTTAAATAATACGAAATCACCTCGCGGTGCTGCGCTTGTGCCTATTCGTATCTTTTTGCGTAGTAAATAAAGTTTAATTGTATCAAAGAGCGCGTAACGATAGATATTTTTCATATCAGTGTGATTCAGCTTCTGTCCACGACAGTACTAACGCCCTGTCGGCGACATTGAGTAATGCACCGCGTTACATGTAGGGACATAAACTTAACATAGACTGATTCTATGAAACGCTATACTTGGATAAAACGTACCTACCTACCTACATTACTACTTAAGTAACTACTCTAGAATCCAAGATAGTTTTTGTAAACAAAGTCAATGCAGGAAAACTTATCAAAAACTGTTATCAATAACAGAAAACAACAAAGCAGCAAGGTAATCACTAAAAACTAACATTAACAAAGGCTGATTCTATGATTACCACTATATATTTATACCTCACAATTACAATTTTACCTGTTTTTTATGCACATCTTGCCCAGGAGGAATTATGACAAAAAACAGCAATTCCGCCCCATCCTTTGTTCTTCTTTTATGTCTAGCCCACCTTCTGCCTCACTCCAAAGAGGTATGCGTGTCCGCCGAAATTCCTAGGGACGAATCTGGCATAAATCCCTAAAATAGTACTATTTATGTTGTTTATGTATTCAATAGGTACATAATAATAATATGGCTTGGCCAAATATTACAAAAAAGGTATTAAACTTTTTTATAGGAATTGTAATTAAACTTTGTATAGTTTCTCTTACCTTTGTTTTCTGTCACGATCTGCCACGAAATGAAATAGGGATTATCTGGTGTACAGAGCTGATCGGGATGCTTCGGGGTCGTTATCGCTCCGTGAAATGGTTTATAAACCTTTATCTTGAATAACTCTATATATTGCTGAAACTGCATTAAAATCCGTTGAGTAGTTTAAAAGATCTAAGGGAACAGACAGCGGAAGCGACTTCATTTTATACCATGTAAAGATACCGTATTTTCCAGCAATATTTCGGTTATACTTTCACGCCTTTGTTAATATAAAATATACTAGATTCTAAATCTATTTAGTATACATTAAGCTGTGATGGTGTTCTGAGGAGTGTATTTAATTGTTGCTTTTTTGCAGCATTAATTACAACTGGGTGTGTTTCAATAGCCTAGGTGCTTAACCGGTTATTCAATCATTATTTATCTCAGGTACCTACGTCACTCGCCTGGCTTCGCATGGCTGCTTTACAATAGTTAACACTTTGAGTGCTGAAATCACACGGTATGTGTTTTCTACAAGTGACTAATATGCGTAAATCCACACTAGCGCAGCGGCTGAGAAAATACAGATCTTTGTGATTCAGCACAGCCGTAATATTTTTCGAACGAAACACATGTGCGGCGCAACACAACCGCTGTGTAGAGCGACAGCACGAATTTTTTAGGTTAAAAAAAAGATCGCAGTCGTCGAAAAAAAATCGCAGTCAAAGTGTTAACACTCTTTAGAACTGCTCTTATCTTTAAGAATAATCATCATAAGCCTATGTTAGTCCACTGCTGAACATAAGCCTAACATAAGCCAATGAGCGCCATAGCGTCTTCAGCTTGACGCATCTAGCATCTCCCTGCAGTCTTTCGCAGGTCATCTCACCTGGTCGAAGGTCGTCCTACACTATGTCTGCCGAGTCATGGTCTCAAGAACACGTTGTTTTTTTACCAACCGCTGGGGGATGGTAAAAAACAGACTACTTTTCTTCCCATTCTACCCCTATTCACTATGGATAAAAACCTAGACTATGTTTTATTATGTCTATCGCTAGGTATGCAAAATTTCAGCCCGACCTATTCAGTAGTTTTCACGTTAAGAGTTAAAAAAATGTAAACACCTAAGCACCCTAACATCACTCTTCAAACCTAAATCATCTTAGCTTCTTCCGCTGCCTCTTGCGCAAAAGTCCGAAATAAATACTTCCAGAAATTTCCATGTCACCCATTTTGAAACAATCGATAAAGAATTCCCTACCTAACCATTGTCCAGGAACACATACCATACAATCTACTTACCTACCTACATGAAAGACGTTCATATAACCCTACTTTCAGTAAGAATAGAAGCCTTTTATAAAGTGGCGAATTTTCCGCCTGGAGTGGGCATGTGTGTGAGTGCATGTGTGTGTGAGTGCACGTGTGTGTGGGGGGTGGCGCGCTGACCCGTGGCGCCGCCTTCAGATTGTTACGGCCAAAGAAACACTCCGGGAGGACAGCAAAACTGTGGAGCGGAGGTAAGATAAAAGTTTTTATGGAGGACCGCATTCTTGAACGAAGCTCTATTTTCGTATTAAATAAAACATCTCTGGTTTGGGTTCCCAAAAGAAGGACACTATTGTCAACATCTTTAGAAAAGTGTTTTATCTTAAAAACAGTTTAGTTCAGAGATCGTCTAAAGCTTTTAAATCTGAGTTTGTTAGTTGTTGACAATAGTTGTAGTTAATAGTTGAGTTTACGAGATACCGATACCACCTTCAGTTTAGCTAAGCAAAGAAAATTACAATCAAGTAATAAAAACAAATTAGAACTAAGTACTTACTTACTTGAAACAATTGAGCTAACAGCAGGCTGTTACTGCAAACAATCTGAAGGTAGCTCAACTGATCCCTATCAATACCAGTCGAAAGCGTCCCCGAGAGGCTGCATTGCCCCACTGCTGTACCAACAGTAAAGTTCACTCTACTATCAATGACGACCGATGTGGCGCGTTGGGCGAAGGTCCGCCTGCGACGCAGGAGGTTGCGGGTTCGATTCCTGCCTCGCAAGCTCTGCTTAGCTTGGGGCTAGATGATGCTGTGTGAATTGTCCGGCATTATTTATTATTATTTATTTATTTATTAATGGTTTTCGTTCTTTCTTTAATGCCGGCAATATTTTTTTATCAAACAGCGACTCCACACCTCCCCGCCTCCCACAGAACACATTCAAAGGATCGTGAGTTTCTTACGTTCCATCCCGCACCACTTTCATTTCATATTTTATTTTATACTTTTATTTATCTCAGTATTTTGTTTCGGCTAGACGCAGCCTGTTTTTATGAAGGTCCACTGGCCATTCTTGATCAGCGTTTTGTTATGATCCCTCGTAAGTGTTCTTTTTATGCTTGCACTTGACCATTCCTCTTTACTCTTGTAATAAACCTTATTTGTAAGCTTGGACTTTTCTTGTCTTTGTCTTTCGGTTCTTCTGGATATTGCTGAGTAAGAGAGTAAGAAAAATACAACATAATGCTGATTCGGAGGCCATTTTGTAGCATAAGTTTATAGTTTTAGTTTTGCCGTCGATTTCTTATTAGCCAGTACTTATGTAGTCTTTATGGTGTTGGGTAATCAAAGAAACGAGTATAGTACAATTGTTAATGCTATAAATAAAGCCAGTTAGAATCAAAAGGGTAAAGCTAAGTTCTACAATTTTACAAATAACGCAGCAATAGCTGGCTTCTTTACGACGGCTATTTCTGTATTGTTTTTCAGGAGTGATAAAAATCCTTTGGAGCGGGTATAGATCGAACAAAGCCAATATCAATACGGCTTGTATTGATATTGCTTTGTTCTATTGAATTTGTATCTTCGGCTTGGGGAATAGAGTTGGGTTTAGCTTGGAGCCTAGCTGGTGACTTGGCAATTTGAAGGCAAGGTGAAGAGAAAAGGACAATTTTTAAGGTGAAACCTTTGTATGTTTTGATTCCTATAAGCTTTGAGCTAATTACTGAAAATAACCAACCAAATAAATAATAATAAATAATGCTGGACAATTCACACAGCATTATCTTACCCCATGGTAAGCAGAGCTTGTGTTATGGGTACTAGATAACTGATATACATAATACAATATATAGATAGATATTTTTTATTATAAATAGAAAACGACCAGAACACCCGGAACAAATATCTGCAGATCGTATACACAATTGTTCCGAGGCGGGAATCGAACCTGCAACCTCGAGCGTTGCAGGTGGACCTTCGCCCGCTGCGTCACATCGTTCATCCATTTTTAGACGACCGATGTGGCGCGGTGGGCGAAGATCCACCTGCAACGCTCGAGGTTGCAGGTTCGATTACCACCTTGGGATAAATGTTTGTACGATCTGTTATAGGTATTCCTATTTACTCCGTGTAATAAAATATTTCTCTATGTAATGTAAGTTAAGTATATCAGTTATCTAAGTACCCATAACACAAGCTTTGCTTAGCTTGGGGCTAGATGATGCTGTGTGGATTGTCCAATGTCCAGCATTATTTTATTTTTATTTATTTTATTTAACATTAGAACGATTGCATTGATTTAATTACCACGTAGCTAGCAACACTCAATTAAGTCGTTCACTAAGTACATTAAAAAAAACAATCTTCATCAAAATTGGTTCCAAAGCATCTACGCGACTAAGTATAAAAACTGCTGCAACTGGGCAAGCATCTGCATAGCCCAGACGAGCTTCGAGACATCACCCCGAAGAAAATCCTACAGTTCCTAGCAGCTGCAAGGGTTAGTGGCGAACTATGAACGCTACGGCTTCGGGGCTGAACGTATAAGTGGCGATCACAATAGCCCTATCATGGCCGCCGTGATACCAAAGCCAGCTTAAGCAAATAAAAAAAAATAAGTAGGAAAGAAAAACAGAGGAGCATCAGAGAAAAATAAACCTTACCAACTTGAAAAACTTTCTCAAGAGCGCGAAAGCACAAAACTCTTAAGGAAGTCAGTAATTAAGGCGACGCCACTTCCAAATAGTCTCAGTTTGTCGAGTTTGGGCACTCGGTTAAATATGAGAGGATAATTGTTATGGCCATAAGTTTTTTGTTTTTTGAGTGAAGGAAGTACCTAATTGGAAGTTTTATGGTTCGTCTGGTGGTCTACTAGACGTTTATTCTTCTGTATAAATAAAAAAAAGTACGGGTGCTGCAAAGTTGAAACTTTTTAGTTACCATAGATCAAAAACCTAGTCATCGAACTGGTAACGGAAAATCAAACCAAACTAGTAACAGACTATTAACTTAAAATAAAATTCGATTTAGGGCACAATAAGTACATTATCATCATCATCATCATCAGCCTATATTAGTCCACTGCTGGACATAGGCCTTCCCCAATGAGCGCCATATCGCCCTGTCTTCAGCTTGACGCATCCAGCATCTACCTGCAGTATTTCGCAGGTCGTCATCCCACCTGGTCGGAGGGCCTGGTCCTACACTACATTTACCGAGTCGTGGTCTCCACTCAAGAACAAGTTTGCCCCAGCGGCCGTCGGTTCTTCGCGAGATATGGCCGGCCCACTGCCACTTCAGCTTGCTAATTCTCAGAGCTATGTCGATAACTTTGGTTCTCTGTCGGATGTATTCGTTGCGAATCCTATCCTTCGGAGAAACTCCGAGCATAGCTCTTTCCATAGCTCGCTGAGCGACTTTGAACTGGTGGACCAGCCCTATCGTGAGTGTCCGCGTCTTAGCTCCGTAGGTCATAACGGGTAGGACGCACTGGTTGAAAACTTTCGTACAATATATACCTACCTACAGCGCCTTCTGAAGTCTAGTGGATTCAGCGGCTTTAGGAGTGGTATTGCTTAGCCGGTTTAATGGTTTTGGGTATAAGAATCTTCATCTGTTCAACTGTTTAGGCGGTGACTGTACCTGGTACTACGCAGATATAGCCATGGAGGTAAGATGGAGGTCATCAGAACACTTCCCTTTATCTGAGCTTCGCTTCGCCGTCTGGCTGCCTATTAGTAAAGATAGTGTGGAGATGGACTTTTTGCAATTGTAAGGATCATTATTTTATTATGGTAGGCAAAATGAAAATGATGATTGATTATAATTCTTTGTTAATCTAATGGCAATTGTGTCTGGTTGGACACTTTTCGACCAGTAATGGAAAACAATTAAGAAAATTTCATAATGCTAACAAAAAACAAAAAACTATTAATGGTTTTTTTAATGTTTTATGAACTAAAACTAGCATTTTCCGAATGCTCTTCGACTCAAGTATCTTAAAAAAAATATTTTACTTCGCTTAAAAAATACCTTCTATAATGTAGTATATACTTACGTGGCACCTTGTATACCTAATGATGATAGTAAAAGAGCCAATCATTACCAAATCCACCTTAACCTAACATGCTATCTCGCGTTACCCCTAACTACCCTCAGTTAAGCGAAATTACTTTATCTCTTCACCTTCGCTGTAAGTTTCCACCCTGTCTCCCCCCACCCCATTTGTTTGTTTCACTCCAGATCACTTCGCGTTGGATTATCGTTTTTATTGTTTGATGGTTTAGAGTTTAATGTGGCTCTTTATTTTCTTTACGTTTGCTAAAGTTTATTGGTACTTACTATTTATTTGTGTATTTAAGTAGTGTATTATTTAGTGTATTATTTAGTTTGGTATCTGTAATATTTATTATTTGCTTTTTAGTATTCATGTTATGTTCTTCGACGACCGATGTGGCGCGGTGGGCGAAGGTCCACCTGCGACGCAGGAGGTTGCGGGTTCGATTCCCGCCTCGGAACAATTGTGTGTACGATCTGCAGATATTTGTTCCGGGTGTTCTGGTCGTTTTGTATGTATAATAAAAAATATCTATCTATGTAATGTATTGTATTATGTATATCAGTTATCTAGTACCCATAACACAAGCTCTGCTTACCATGGGGCTAGATAATGCTGTGTGAATTGTCCAGTATTATTTATTTATTTATTATTTATTATTTAGATAACCTGTGGTACATCCCCTGCCTTTTCTTAAATTCATATAATTCTTTCCATCCAAAGGTTGCCTGGAAGAGATCGCTTCTAAGCGATAAGGCCGTCCATTGTACATGTCGAATATAATGTATTTTTGTAATGATTGATTTTTTTATGGTGTAAAATAAAGAATTTTTGTATTGTATTGTATTGTAAAGTATGATAATTGCCTTCGATATTTATTCTAGAAGTCTTTCGATGTTTTGGTAGAAAGCGACGCTCTGTCGTTCACCAAAGCGAGGATTAGAAGATTATAGATTAATATTAGAAGATAGGATATAACCAATAATGATAATGTTGGTGATAGGTTTTTCGAGTAAACATTATTGTTAATTTTGTAACCTAAAGATTATATCTAATTTAATTTTATAGATGCTACTAGTTGTTGGATGTGCGCGAGCTGCAAGCAGCTCGCGAGGGTTGTGTATAGGTATTGTGTTTTTTTTTTCATTGTATTCCCCTTGTCGTAACCTACACCTTGTATTATTTTGTTTGAAATCGATAGCCATGAGAAAATTTTGCGATGAAAAAATGTCAGCCATCTTGGATTTGGAAATGGACATCTTTTTCGTAATCTACGAGTTTGAGTTTTCGAAAATGATACCCATATTATGTGGGTGCTCGTCTCAAGGCGAGTATAAACTGCAATATAGAGATGTCAGCCATCTTGAATTTGGAAATGGACATTTTTTTCGTAGTCGACGTATGCGAGTTGATCGAAAACGATATCTATATTAGTGGGTGTGCCTTCACACAGCGCGGCTCGCTTCGCTCGCCTTGCTGTATGGCGGTGGTCGCATTGACGCACGACTCTGCTCCTGCTGCCACACAGCAAGGCTCGCTTCGCTCGCCTTGCTGTGCGACAGCTGTCGCATCAGGTCAGGAAGCGCGGCTCGCTTCGCTCGCCTTGCTGTGTGACGATGGTCGCAATTCGATCGCATTGTGGCTCGCTTCGCTCGCCACAATGCTACCCTGGGTTAAGGGTGAGGGGGTCTTGGGGGGTCACAGCACGGCTCGCTTCGCTCGCCGTGCTGTTCCCCTTGGTCGCATCGGATTCGAAATCCTCACCCCCAAGTTAGTCAAAAACGATACCCATATCAGATTTTTTGGTTGGGGGAGGGGGTACAGGGGGGCTGGGGGCGTGGGGGGTCACGGCACGGCTCGCTTCGCTCACCATGCCGTTCCCCTTGGTCGCATTGCGGCTCGCTTCGCTCGCCGCAATGCTCCCCCGGGTTATAGTTGAGAGGATCTTGGGGGGTCATTGGGGGGTCACAGCACGGCTCGCTTCGCTCGCCGTGCTGTTCCCCTTGGTCGCATCGGATTCGAAATCCTCACCCCCAAGTTAGTCAAAAACGATACCCATATCAGATTTTTTGGTTGGGGAGGGGGTACAGGGGGGCTGGGGGCGTGGGGGGTCACGGCACGGCTCGCTTCGCTCACCGTGCCGTTCCCCTTGGTCGCATTGCGGCTCGCTTCGCTCGCCGCAATGCTCCCCTGGGTTATAGTTGAGTGGGTCTTGGGGGGTCATTGGGGGGTCACAGCACGGCTCGCTTCGCTCGCCGTGCTGTTCCCCTTGGTCGTATCGAATTCGAAATCCTCACCCCCAGGTTAGTCAAAAACGATACCCATATCAGATTTTTTGCTTGGGGGAGGGGGTACAGGGGGGGGTGGGGTATGGGGGAGTCACGGCACGGCTCGCTTCGCTCACCGTGCCGTTCCCCTTGGTCGCATCGCGGCTCGCTTCGCTCGCCGCAATGCTCCCCCTGGTTATAGTTGAGGGGGTCTCGGGGGGTCATGGGGTGGGGTCACAGCACAGCTCGCTTCGCTCGCCGTGCTGTTCCCCGCGGTCGCATCGCGGCTCGCTTCGCTCGCCGCGATGCTCCACCCGAAAAAAAAGGTCAAAAATAGGCTAATTTTCGGTTTTTCCTAAAAAAAGGGGGTCTGGGGGGCAAAAGGGGGCAATTTTTTTTTGTCATTCAAAACCACTTGTCCTCCTCTACAAGACTGTGAAAAAAAAACTCTTCCAAACCTATCCGTTTTGGAGATGGAAAGGGGGGCCAAAAAGGGGGTCAAAGGGGGGGTTCCAATTTTTTTTCTTCCAAAACGAAGAGAAACCCTCTATACGACCCCGCAATCAGAACCCCTCTATCGCGACGCATCCGGTAGCACACTCAAAAGGGGGGTCCGGGGGGCAGGGGGGGGGCGAAATTTTCTATGCAATCAAAATCACTTGTCCCCCTCTATACAACCCCCATAAAAAAATTAAGAAATATGGCTCCACGTAGGAGCCCCCCCTGAGGGGGGGTCTTGGGGGGGCAAATCTCAAAAAGTCGGAATTTTCCCTAGGAGACTTTTACCTCCCCTATACGATTCCGTAAAAAAAAACATACCTTTCCATCCACCATCAAGGCGAACAATTATGTCAATCAGTCAATCAGTGAATCAGTCAGTGGTAATTTAGCTTTATATATATAAATATGTACCAATTCACTTTATTTTCACAGTCTCTTCTTATTATATTATTCTGTTATTTATCCGTGAAAACCTTCAATAAGCTTTCTAGTATTTATGAACTTTTTATTGTTTTATATATAAGCTTCTGGTTTTCTTTTAAATAAATATAAATATAAACTTCTCCGTTTACATTGCATGATTCATTCCCTTTAGACGACCGATGTGGCGCGGTGGGCGAAGGTCCGCCTGCGACGCATGAGGTTGCGGGTTCGATTCCCGCCTCGGAACAATTGTGTGTACGATCTGCAGATATTTTTTCCGGGTGTTCTGGTCGTTTTCTATGTATAATAAAAAATATCTATCTATGTAATATATAGTATTATGTATAT
Source organism: Eupithecia abbreviata (assembly GCA_943735965.1). NCBI lineage: Eukaryota > Metazoa > Arthropoda > Insecta > Lepidoptera > Geometridae > Eupithecia > Eupithecia abbreviata. The sequence continues at coordinate 4,261,853 of OX030995.1, forward strand.
CAGTTATCTAGTACCTACCCATAACACAAACTCTGCTTACCATATAATGCTGTGTGAATTGTCCAGCATTATTACTATTTTTTATTTTTTTTTTATTGATAAAAGCGTAAATTATAAGAAGAAGGAATCACTGTGATAATATTAAATATTAATATTATATTAATATTTGCACACCGGCTTGCGGGTTAAATACATGTCACACCACTCTAGTAATAAGATCTGTCTTGTACCTATAGGTATAAAAAAAATAATGCTGGACAATTCACACAGCAGCCCCATGGTAAGCAGAGCTTGTGTTATGGGTACTAGATAACTGATATACATAATACTATATATTACATAGATAGATATTTTTTATTATACATAGTAACGACCAGAACACCCGGAACAAATATCTGCAGATCGTACACGCAATTGTTCCGAGGCGGTAATCGAACCCGCAACCTCCTGCGTCGCAGGCGGACCTTCGCCCACCGCGCCACATCGGTCGTCAAACCTATAATAATGTGTTCAGCAAATAAATGATTTGATTTGAAGGACATAATTATACTTACCTTCAAAGTAAGTTAATTTTAGTTACTGTTTTTTTTTGCAACAAACTAAAAGAACACTGTGTTAGTTAATGAATACTATAGTTTTTGGTTCTTCATCCATACCGCAATGCTTGAAAACGAAAGTTTTCAACCAGTGCGTCCTGCCCGTTATGACCTACGGAGCTGAGACGTGGACACTCACGATAGGGCTGGTCCACCAGTTCAAAGTCGCTCAGCGAGCTATGGAAAGAGCTATGCTCGGAGTTTCTCTGAAGGATAGGATTCGCAACGAATACATCCGACAGAGAACTAAAGTTATCGACATAGCTCTGAGAATTAGCAAGCTGAAGTGGCAGTGGGCCGGCCATATCTCGCGAAGAACCGACGGCCGCTGGGGCAAACGTGTTCTTGAGTGGAGACCACGACTCGGTAAACGTAGTGTAGGACGCCCTCCGACCAGGTGGGATGACGACCTGCGAAAGACTGCAGGTAGATGCTGGATGCGTCAAGCCGAAGACAGGGCGCTATGGCGCTCATTGGGGGAGGCCTATGTCCAGCAGTGGACTAATATAGGCTGATGATGATGATGATGATGATGATAGTTTTTGGTAAATATGTATTAATAGCTCGACTAACTTGTGAAGGACAGGTTCAGTCTGTGATATTCAAACATGACTAATCTACATTTTTTCATTTATTTATGGCTAGCTGCGCCCCACGGTTTCACCCGCGTGGTGATAGATAATTATGGATAATAAACAATATATCTTTATAAATTGTAGCCTATGTGTTATTCTGAGCTATATTAATGTAAAGTTTCATTAAAATCCCTTCAGTAGTTTTTACGTGAAAGAGTAACAAACATCCATCCATACGTACAAACCTTCGCGTTTATAATATTAAGTAGGATTATACCTCTACATTAAGTTGGTACATAATATAAGTACGTAATTCGGTTTATCCGTAAGCCTTTTATCACCATATCCAAAAAATTCTGCTAACTTAACAAATTGCTAACTTTCTCTCTTCCATTGGCATTATTATGTATTTTTCGATTGAAATAAGTAAGAGTGAGAAATAACAACAGCTGTTTTCCTAAAACAGCCATTATGAATAAGGGTGTTAGTCTGTATGGTAAGTAATATTATCAACCTAGTTATTATTTAAGGGTATACAATTAGAAAAAAAACAATTAACACCACCGTCGTCGCTCATCAGGAGCTGCTTGCAGCTCGCGCACACCTTAACAACTAGAAAAAGGCGCGGAAAATTCGCGAGAGCAATTTGCCGAAAACACAATTTGCCTAATTTTAACATACTCTACTTCCGCATACGAACCTACAATATCTAACCACAACAATCTCCAACGAAAAACTTATTTACAGTAGAATACATACTTTTATAGCGGATATATCTCTTACACGAAAAGCCTCTCATCATAGTACAGGGGGGGTATTACTACACCTCCCGGCGTGCTGCCCGCTATTTTCCGGGTAATTTGCCCGGGCCAGGGGAGCGCGCGCTGGCCCTTTCTGTGACGTCACAGGAAGCTACTTTGAGACTCGTGGAGAGAGATTTTCTAAATGTCAAGGATGATACGTGAAGTGTAATAAAATAGATAATATTGTAATACCTAATTCCTTTTTATTTTTTTAAGGAACAAACTTTTACAAATAAACATAATTGAACACTAGGTAATTAATTAGTTAGGCCCCTTTCGAAGATAGGCCTCGGATAGGCGTTTTTCCAGTCCTGTCTTTTCTGGGCTTTCTCTAGCCATGTTTTTCCGATGGTTTTTGATATTTCATCGTACAACATAACACATGCTTTTTTTTGCATGCATGCTCGGGGAGGCTCGATGATGCTGGGTGGATTGTTAAGCATTTATATATTTTATTGGTTTCGAAGATAATAATTATTGATAATGAAGTTTTGTTAACCGACAACCGCTGGGGTTAACGTGTTCTTGAGTGGAAACTACGACTCGGTAAACTTAGTGTAGGGCACCCTCCGACCAGGTGTAATGACGAGCTGCGAAAATAAGGAAGATGGTCGTTGCGTCAACCTGAAGACAGGGCGCTATGGCGCTCTTTAGGTGGATATCCAGTTGTGGATTAACATAGGGTGATGATGATGATGTAAGCCAGACTTACGAAGTAGCACCCGCTATTTCGTGCAGCTAGTGGGAAAATATATCTTAAACCTTAAAAAAAAAGTGTTGCCTAAGTCTGAACTCCTTGTTGAACACTCGTCACATATTCATTTATTTGTTAAAATCTTCAAGTCTACAAAGGTAATGAAACAGCTGTGATCGCATCGCCGAAGGTTTCAATACCGAAAATCCGGTTTCGAAAAACATTTCGCCCGAATGCCCACCATTGTTGCCAACTTGCAGACGGCCCGCCAATTTTTTACCTCAACAATCCAATTTACCAAATAGTTTCCTACCAAATGACAAATTAATCTCTCGAAAGTTTGTGCCGATTTTTTTCTTTTTTTTTTAGCCAGGGGCAACGGTCCGAGGTGGATCGTAGTGACATTTCGGTAGTTTTGTAAAGGCTTGTTCAGAAGCGATGTTGAGTCGTTTTGACATGTCGTTTCCTTTGGTTTGTGGTCTAATTAAAACTTAGAATCCGGAAAGAAATTAAAAAGAAAGGTGTATATTGTCTATGTTTTTTGTTTATCTTAAAAAAGTTTATTTATGTAACAACGAGAGGCGGATTTAAATATCTACCTAAACAATCGTGGATTTTTTCTTAACATAATTTTTCTCCACATGAAAACAATGTTTCATCACGACCAACCCAGAACAAAAAACCAAAATAATTGTTTATCAGTCGATATGCTAAACTATCCTATATGTTTTGATAACTAGTTTCTACCCGCGGCTTCACACGCGTTGTTTCTATATGGAAACGTTTTAAGTTTATTTCTATACCATGGGAACTGATTTATAAGATTAAAAAAATCTATCAGAAATAAAACCTGTATGCCAAATTTCAGTAGTTTTGGCGTGAAATAGTAATAAACATTCAACCATCCACTTAAAAATATAAACTTTATCATTTATAATATTAGCGTAGGTACCTACCTACTAAGTTTTAGGCTTAAACTACTACAAAACGACGATTCAAACAGTTAAATCATCCAATACGAACGAAATACCTGAAGCATCACATTGCAAATGTCATCATATCACATGAGCAAACCTATTGAAAAACGTTTAGCAATGATTGCAGCAAACCTCCTTTCTAACCTTTTTTCTGGGATTAAGCCAATCCAATCTTCAAAGAGCAACCATAAAGTAAAGAATAGAGCATAGAGATTTCAACCTTTTAAAGTTTTCGCTCGACTTAATCCGTTGTGCGTTTTGCGACATTCGGAAAGCATCTTTACAATTACTTGCACCCGGGCTTAAGTGGCACTTGGGATTAAATTATCTGGATATTTAGACAACTATGGTAAAAAAAAAAATCTCTCTCAGGCGCTATGGTTTGCAAAAAAACTACGATCACTAGATAGTTTTTACAGCCAGCTGGTTGATCAGTTACCTACATCAAACAATGAGGAATTCCAAAACTCCAATAAAAATATAAGAAATGTATATTCAATCCTCATAAATTACAAGGTTTTTGGTGTAAATCTGCAAACAAAGAAGCTAACACACACGACATCAATCGTGACCTCGACGGCTGATCCACAGCAAATTGAATCGTGGTCCAAATAAAAAAAAACTCAGCTCGGAACGTTGGCGCCAACGCGCCAGCGATGTTCTTTATTTGAATGTCTGCTCGCGTTCTTTAACTTTTTCTTTTTAGAACATTGTTACCGCGAAAGCTCTCCCATCTATTCAAAAATAGAACATAAATTCTTCTAAAAAGTTACGTGTAGAATTTGGCGGTGGTTGTGTCCAAGTTGTAACATGTAACCTCTTTTTTCCAAACTTCGAATATTTTTCTAGCTATCTAGCTAGTCTATAACTACCTGCTTTCATGCTCCGCTGGATGATATTTTGAATCGACTAGAAATATAAAAAACGTAGCATTTTTGATCGATTGACAGACGTCACAAAATCCTCGTCAAACTTTCCTAACAGGAACCAAACAATTTGAATAAATTCGAACAAAATATAAAGCTTGTAAAGTAATAATTGATGACAGCGGCAGCAATAATGTACGTATTACGATATTTTATCGCAGGACAGGTCGGTATGTGAGCGGGCCACAGCAGGGCGCATCGCGGCATATCATCACTGGACCACCCGCCCAATCTGTGACGTAGGCGCTTGCGTAGACCATGCCTAATAGTGTCTACAGTCTACACATTGCTTTAAATCAGAAAGCGTAGACTTGAAGAATATAATAACATTTGTATGTATATAACATATTATACAAAAGCTTTTCTACTTCCATTTTGTGGCTCGTACAATTATTTTGTCACACTTCTGCCGCAATTTGTTCTAAACTCCTAGTACCTGGTTTCAGTTTCTTTATTCGCAAACAGAGACTTTTTTACAATTCAAAATACATAATCAACCGTAAAATACCGACTTCATCACTTAAATGAAATATAAAAAAGTTAAAAAGACAGAAATAAGAGGTCACAACAAAAATAAATTGATACATAAATCAGCTATAAGTTTTTCTAGAAAAGTAGGACTTCAATCAAATCTAAAGAAAAATGTATTCTTATAATAATTTCCATTTTTTTTTTTTTTATAATAATTTTTTTTGTGTTAAATTAACCGCGGATCTAGATTACATTTTTTAAAGTAAGAGTTAATGAGTACTTACTGACTAATATCGCCCCAAATAATGCAAAAGATATACATTTATCAAGTGGCTAAAATCAAAACTAAAATTTAATTTGAAAAATCCCTTGTTATCAAACCCATATTATTTCTAACTATAACGCCAACAGAGACAGAAATTCCACAATTCCAATTTTAAAATTTTAAAAACTTGTAGATGCATCGATAAGGTTGTAATTAAAAAGGTTTTATGTGGACGTGTTTAATCAAATTAGGCGTCGAACGGATGGTTTCTGAGAAAGGTTTTCTTGTATGAGAATTTGTTTGCCTAGTTTTGATGGGATTTTACGGTTTGTTATACTTTGATATGAGGGAAATATACAAAGGAGGGTAGAAACTCGAGGCTTTATCCTGTCTTTTTCAGCTTCCAAGGATTCGAAGCTAGGAACATATGTACATACCTACCTAAAGTGAAAAATAATTTCAGCACACCTTTTCCTAGTTTCTTGGATAGATAGCGACTTCCCAAGCTTTTCTAAGGATAAAAGTAGCCATTCATGCCCAGCCCATCTATATAGCCGTTAAGTCTTGAAAAGTTTTGACAGAGTGCCTTTTCCATTAACAGTTTTACCAACCTAACCAAACCAACCAACCCTTCTTTTGGAATTTTATAACTCTAGCCTAGTGCTTGATTAGAACATATTTTCAGAACTGCAATTTTTCAGAATCGGAAATGGTGTCGTCTTCTCGAAACTTCGCCAGTCCATCCTCGATTCCAGAAAGATCCACACACGGCGGCTGCTTTGTCGGCTCGTCAAACGACACGCGTCGCCGCGCCCGCCGCCAAGATGCGTAGGCGCAAGTGGGGAGATACAGCGGTGTACCCACTTCATACATACAATCAATATTTGTTTCATACCAAACTTACTACCCACTATACTTATCAGTTATCTTTAATACCTTCATTTTCTATTTTATATCATCAGTACCTGCGCCGCGCAAACATTGTTTGGTCGAATCATAAAAAAAATTGTCCAAAACATTTAAAGAAAAAACTCCAAGTGAAAACATTAATAAATACTCGCGAGTGAAAGTCTAGTGCTGAGTTCTGGAAGTTAGATCATTGCATGTTTTCGGGAATTCATGTAAGTAGTTTATTTTGTCTACCCTGTGTAACGAGCAAAGATCTAATCTCTTATCACTTTCGTTAGGTACTGGTTCAGCATTATACCTATTTCATTCAACTCCATTCAAAGTCCTTCGATTATATTTTTTACCAAAATGTGGAGACTGACAATAGTTAGTCTCCACATTTTTGTTCCTATTCTCAGACCTACTGAATATACATATGTACATACAAAATGTCATAAGAATTGGACAAGCCGATTCAGAGGACTTTTGTTAAACTATAATAAGTTGGTTGTAAAAACTATAATACGAAAATTGTATATACATATTAGATAGAAGAAGAAAAAAAAGATATAATCATTTATTTCAGACTTAAAAAAAGTAAAAGATTTTATGTAACTTATTCTACGGTCGATAGTAATATATACCTTAAAACTAGTATACATAAAATATAAATAGAATTAATGAATACACGCTATTTTGTTTTGTATGTTTGTATTTTGTACATATAGGTTATTTGATGGAACAAAGTAGGGGTTGTAGAAACTGATCAATTAAAAATTATCACCAATGGGATAATTTGTTTTTGGCGACTTAGGTCTATCAGACCTAAGTCGGAAGAGAAAAACAGAAGGAATAGCGACATCCTTTTTGATAAGACCTATAAAAAATATTTAGATCAAATACAGCGAAAGGAAATGTCACCACTTCAGCTTATTCGTAAAGTTGTAGATTTCAGGCGAAAATATATGAAGATTAGGAACTAAATACACGTACATGAGTTTTTTTACTAGTTAAGCAAACAGAGTAAAAGTTATCTTAAAATTTATTTCGTTTTAAGGCAAAATAAAAGAATGTTATTATGGAACAACGCAGTTTCATTTCAGTTTTTTTTAGGTATTCTTGACATTTTTATACTTAGACGTTCTGGATCATAATCTTGCCAAAATAATATGTTTACATTTTTAAATGTTGGATTTCTATACTTATACTTTCTGGATTATAGACATTTTTACATATTGACATTTGTAAATATCGTCATTTCTATATCTCGGCATAAATAGCCTTCGACAATTACATTTTATAAATTTGTCAATTTTATAGCTAGTCATTATTCCTGATAGACCTAAGTCGCCAAAAGCGATAATTTTTAACTGAAAATGTATGATGAAAAGTTGAATGGTTTTTAAGTTAGTATCAAACGTGTGTTTTAACTTTTATCCATGACACTTTTCAACATGGCACAATGATCACATTTAATTTTGTACTTGGTACTCTTACATAATATCCTGGTTTTTATGAATGTAAAACTTCAAAAGGAGAAGTCCAATATAACCTATTCTCATGAGTCCAACTCATAAGACTCGAGCAAAGCCACAGGCAGCAGCTGACATTATAAATATGTGCAGACGTATAAATAAATATATACAAATGGAGGCTACTGGCGCCAAGCGGGACGCGCGCTCCTCTTATTGTCCGATGTGTGGCGGAAAGGTGTAGAGTAGAGCTTGTTCTAAAAATATAATTTAATTATTTTGAAAAACTACTTCTACTAAAAATCTACTTCAAATTCTAAGGAATTACCTTGTCCTTTTGTCTTAATGTATGAGACCACTTCGGGATCTCCATAAAATAGCAAAATAATTTACCAAATCAGTCCATAAATAATTGAAGAAACGTACAAAAAAACGCTCTTATTTTCTTAGTTTTTGTCGATTTAAAAGTTTAACTAAAATGTAAATTCGTTAGTACAGAATTTTATGCGAGAAAAAAGTTGAACTGCATTTGTTCGAGAAAGGAGATATTATTGGCACGAAGAGAAATAGAAAAACACAGCTTATTGTGCGCGTTGAAATCTTTTTTTGTATGCTAGTTTTGGATGAGGTTTGCGTAGCGTAGCAGCAGAGCGTTCGTAGCACGTTCTACGAAGGTCTACGACAAAACACAATAATGTAATGCTTGACGCGAAGCATGCGTGATGCTTATCTTGATTGTTTTGTCTTTAAGGCAGAAGTTGAGGAGTACCTAAGTAAGCTGAGAAGTAAAATTTAGAAAAATAAACTCAGTTTGGCAAACAATAACGAATCCGCGTCTTAAAAGGGGTTTTTCCGCAAATGTCCTAACGGATACCGGCGTAATTAGAGAACGAAATAATAAATATCTGCCTACTACTAATTTAATAATGTTAGATATACCACTATATCTTAGATTATTAAATTAGTAGGTAGGTAGATACCTAAAACCTACCTAAAAGTTTATGTATGTCTTTACCTAAGTAGATACTTATTATAGCTAACCGGTGCTAACTTTTATATTAAAAACACTTTTTTTCACCTAAAACTGACCTTATTTTAAAAGTATTATTAAAAGTTTGAGTAAGATAATATTCTTTAGGCAGAGAGTGAAGAACATAGATAGATAATTCTTTATTGCACACTTACTATGAATTAACACTGTAAAATGAAAGCTTAAAAAACTAGATACAATTGGCGGTCTTATCGATCTCTACCAGACAACCATGGATGAATAGGATCGTGGGCAGTACCAGGTGATCCGTGTGCTTGCAGGTTATATATTATAAAATAAAATAAAATACTTATAACATAAGAACATAGGCTGTTTTTTATCTATGCTCCTAAATTTTTGTTTGTAAGTACATTATACTAATATACATAGGTGTAAGCACACTCGGCTAATATAATCTTAAGCACATACTTAAGTTCGTATTTTATAAATAGGTACTAAGTAGAAACTTTGTAAATATTCTCATTAAGAGAACGTTGTATACTATGCTCTTTGATAAAATAAAGAATCTTTAAACGGAAATTAAAAACTTTTAGTCTCAACACACCGGTGTCCTCTCTACGCATTCCCAAGCTCCTTATAGGCTTATCGGATTTATAAAGGCAATATTGTATTTGTATAAAACAATAGCCTGATTATAGGTGGTTCTTTGTGTTATGTTTTTTTACGTTTTGTTTAAAAACTCGATTTTGCACACGCGTCACTTTTATTCATATTTTTGGCTTTGAAAAGGTAACATATTTTTGGGGAGAGAAATTAAGTAGTAACCGTAACCTATCACCGGCCATACCTATCTCGCGAAGAACCGACGATGGCCGCTGCTGGGGCAAACGTGTTCTTGAGTGGAGACCACGACTCGGTTAACGTAGTGTAGGACGCCCTCCGACCAGGTGGGGTGGCGACCTGCGAAAGACTGCAGGTAGATACTGGATGCGTCTAGCCGAAAACAGGACATGGGGGAGGCCTATGTCCAGCAGTGGACTAATATAGGCTGATGATTATGATGATGATGAACCGTGACCTGGACTATTTATTGTTGTCTAGAATAAATTTTTATCGAAAAATACATTTTATGTCAAGTCTACAACTTGGTCTGCTATAGTACTCACTTCCAAGATCTAAATGTGAACTTTGAAAGTGAGTTCTAGTAGACCATCGTCTTCAATCCCATTCTTTTTCTACCCGACTTATACCTTAAAAATTTGTTTGTCTCTATTTTCATACCTACGTTAACTATGATAGTTATGATAGCATTCTAACTAATAACACCCTTCAAAACTATAAATTAAAATAAAAGCGGTAGCTATTTCCTTTCTGGAAAATCAATACTACGTTTTTCCCTTCGACTTGAAGCACGTGTTTGCCTCCACGGCCATTTTACTTTAAAATTAAACACCCTATAGAAAAAAAAACGCTTAACCCTACAACGACAAAACCTTCATTCATAATTCCACAATCCTTCGCGGCGTTAATGTCACGCCTCTCCCACCTACTTACACAAAACTAACAATGAAAACCTCAAAGGAAAACCAACCATATATCAACGAGAAAAGGTTTAAATTCCCTGTTCAAAAATCTAGGGTTGAACGGGGTAATAACGCACACGCGTGAAGAATAACTCTCCAGGTGGCGAATACAAGCTTTTCGTACATTCCCACACATGCTTATTACAATGACATAAGAACTATTATTCGTGCAGAAGTGAAAAACTAAAAATAGTTGAGGTTAGGTGACAATCGTGACGCCATGTTGGTTTAGGGGAGGTGGGGTGGGGGTGACTAATAAGAGGTTTATACCGCTTTAATTGGCTCGCCACGACGAAAATTGATACGATATTATGCGCCGAAGAAATCGATATCAGTGTTTTAGTTAAGGACCGGTTGATTGAAGGTCGACGATGGACTTTGTCATTGAAATAAGAATTAATACTGGAAAACCTAAAATGGTAGTCGTTTTTCGAAGATATTTTGGCAAGAAACTGACCTATAGGTTATAGGAATATTCACAAAATGGAATTGAAATTAATTTACAATTACACCTGTTCTAGAAATAATAATAAATATAATAATGATTGACTTGTTTATGGCAGACGTCCGCAATCTCCCCTATAACCCGATTACCCAGTCCATCCATCCATCACAATATGGTTTTATTTCTTTAATTTTTTTTGCAATAGTCTCTACACCTGGTGGATACCATCTTTGGGTGTATCATATTGTGCACCCGAGGATGATACCCGCTATGTGTAGCCATCGCCTTTAGATTAACTTCCCAAAGGGCCTCTTTGCTGTTGGCTTCGGCCCCACGCAAGCCTTCCAAAGGACCGGGTCACTTTATGGCCCGAGATCATGGTAAATGAGAGACATAATAATATAATAAAAAAATAGTAATAATAATAATTCATAATTCTGGACAAATCACACAGTATTATCTAGCCCCAAGGTAAGCACAGCTTGTGTTATGGGTAATAGATAACTGATTTGTATAATAAAATATATTACATACCCAGATTTTTTTCATAGAAAAACAACCAGAACACTCGAAACAAATATCTGCAGATCGTACAAACATTTGTCCCGAGGCGGGAATCGAACCCGCAAACAGCGACAAAGGGTCGCAGGCGGACCTTTGCCCATTGCGCCACAAAAGTCGTCAAAAAATAATTGCATTATTAATTTTATGCTCCATTAGGTACATGCCAAGGTAAGCTATAACAAAAGAAAAACACTACAAAGTTAGTAATCAGTTAGTAATCACTTTGACTGCGGTTTTTTTTCGACGACTGCGGTCTTTTTTATTACCTAAAAAATTCGTGCTGCCGATGCCGCTCTACACAGCGGTTGTGTTGCGCCGCACATGCGTTTCATTCGAAAAATATTACAGCTCTGCTAAGTCACAATGATCTGTATTTTCTCAGCCGCTGCGCTAGTGTGGATTTACGCATATTAGTCAATTGTAGAAAACTCATACCGTGCGTTTTCAGCACTCAAAGTGTTAAGTAAATCCTACCATAGAAACTCCACCTTACGAAGCCTACAAAGTTAACGGCCAACAGTTTTGGTCGGACATAGTCAACCTTACTATTTATTTATAGTCTATGGAAATGTATAATTACGGATACAAACTTTCAAGTAGTAATTACAATCTTTGGCAGGGCTGGGAGCTGTGAATGTGCCATGTGGGTAAATTCTCTAGTAAATAAGTTAGTACTGTGTTCTACAGTTCAATAGTCATGACTACGACCAAGTAGGTTTGTTTCTGAAGGTGGGTCGTTTCGTGTAGGCGAGAGATTAAAATTGTTGTGGTTCCTATTAAAAAATATGAACCACATAAATTCTGAGTAATGCAAAAAATAAAACTAGTGGAAAAGTATTTCATCACAAATCGTTTACTATTTTTCTATATGCTTATGAAAAAATAACTTCGATATATTGGTATTTTTGGAAAATTTGGTTTTGGACTAAAATTACATTTCCCAAATGTTTCAAAATACAATAGAACCGAAGTTGGTTGTATCATGGGTTCATAGAAAATAGTTTCAGATTTTCGGCAAATCAGCCCGTTTGTGGAATGGCTAGGCCGATTGTCCATACGGGCTAATTTATTGGAAATACCAATATATGTACATATTTGATAATATATTTACGAAACACTTGAAAACTTTACTGCTACAAAAATGCTATTATTCAATCCACGAATTTTTCTCCGATGACAATTTAAAACAAAAAACTGAAAGTGTACTAGCTGACATACCTACAGATTAAATTAGTAAGCCTATCTACCTAATCATGACATTCCTATAATTTCTATATGACATTCCTATAATTCCTATATGACATTCCTAATTTTATAAATAATGATTGTTTAGAATTTTAGGCTAATATTTAAAAAGAACCCAAAAATTGTTGTGCCCTGACAGGGTTTTTATGCATTGTGTACCTACCCACTAAGACTACACCTAAGATACTACTACCTGTATGCATGAAATTACAATAAATGATATGAATTATGAATTATTTCATTCGCTGAGATAGCTGATAACATTTTGTCATATTGTTCAAAGTTGATCGTTCAACGATCAGTATAGACATTCTGACACAGATAATAGAACATTCTGTATTGCACTCTTAGAAACTATGTACACTTACAACTTAAAAATTAAGTAAAAATTGGCAATCGTATAGGCAATTGATTGACTTGCGTCGTTTTGCAATCGGCTTTGCCTTTTTACAAACGGGCTGATTCTACGATCCGGCGGCAACACATATATTAACAGAAAACAGGTATCAGAATACGCTTATTCAACAAAAAGCATTGAACATATTCAACAAAAACCATCGAATGCGAACATGAAATACATGCATCAACAAAAACTAAGTGTCGGCTTGGCCTGGCGCCAACAACAGCTATTTATGTCCATATTTCTTGTTTTATCGTCTATGCGGTATTTTCAATGCGTTCTGATTACAAGAACTATAGAAAAATGTGTTCTTGCTCACTCAGACTGGGTGGTCACGCAATTTACCTTTCAATGTAATTTATCTGTGAAACATAGAGAAAAATTAAATTCAACCTAAGAATTACGGTTTTGCTGGCGCCCACCGCGGAACAAATTTGAATAATTGAGTCTTTACAAAATCTGCAAATACATACTGAATTCTTCGAAAAGTTTTCCAATCGATCGAAGGATTTGAAAATGGTTATAATTATAACCATAGAAGATGGCAACACCTCGTTCGTGTCTACTTTTAACTCTATAAAAGTAGACACGAACGAGGTGTTGCCAAAAAAGTCGACAAATTAGTCTCAATTTCCTATTCTTATATGAGTGTGTGTCGAAGCATTTGAATTATAATTTATTCAAAATTTAAAATTCAATATTCGAATGTTTTTATTTTCTTATTACAAAATAAGCACTTGGACAAGTCAAATTTTATACTATTCATTATTATCAAATAACATTATTTTAATTTTAACGTTAGTCATAGGGAGCTTATCCTTGTATTAGTTTTTGAGTACAAAATCAAGATAATTTTTGAATGGCACTTAAACCTCTGCTGTGACAGCAGCGTATTTACCTCTATGGTAATAAGCTAATAACATTAACAATGCGATTATTACATTTTCATGTTGACATATGTATTTATGCACCGTGCTGGGGCACCAAACAAAAAAAAATTGTCTATGGAACATTTCAAATATTCCCTCCAAAAGTGTTATCACTAAAACGTCTGTTCCTCAAAAGAGAATTTCCACTGTGGGTCTGCTCAAGTGCTAATTTAATTCTCAAGCTGAAGCCTGCACTTAAGGGCGAGTCTACATCTGTATTAGTGTACTCCCAGCCAGCAGGCGGTCGCCATGACACCTTTAGATGTCCGGCAGAAAGTACTATGAGTCTGAGTGAGATGCGATCGAGTTTAGAGCTCTACATGTTCAGAGTTAGAAGTAATAACCAAACGCGATTTATAGCTCTATAGCTAGGAAACGCACTTTGACTTTTATTTGTTAAATATTAGCATTTTTAAGATATGTATCTATCTCCGCATTGCGCGGCGGCCAGGATTGTTTATTAAATGGTTTATATTTTATACGATTAGAAACTGATAAAATGAATGCGTTTGGCTAGAAGCCCTTTCAAAAGAACGTGAACGCGTAGACGATCAAATATGGACTAGTATAGAATCCGTAGACGGCTAAATCTAAAAATCCATGTATTACAATACAAGCTGAAGTGGCAGTGGGCCGGCCATATCTCGCGAAGAACCGACGGCCGCTGGGGCAAACGTGTTCTTGAGTGGAGACCACGACTCGGTAAACGTAGTGTAGGACGCCCTGCGACTAGGCGGGATGACAACCTGCGAAAGACTGCAGGTTGCGGCAAACTGAAGATAGGGCGCTTAGGCGCTCATTGGGGGAGGCCTATAAATAAATAAAATAAAGATACAGAATTCAAAGTAACAATCGAGTTCCAAAAGTAGTGGTTATAATCTTGTCGGGTCACTCAAGTAAGAAAGGGGGGTGGGTCGTGGCTCGGACACTTGGGGTGTGGGAGACCCACCCGACATTGGCTTTTGACAGTCCAACGCAGTGGAATAGTCGGAATGTTGGTATTACATTACAGGCATTTGTGGACCGCTTTGTAGGCTTAGTTATAGTTACTTTACGGATAATGGCGGAGGATATAATTGGAATTAGAGATGGTTACGGTCAGCTCTGAAGTAGGTATCGATTTTCGGAGAGTCAGACAGAAGATTATTGAAAATCCTAAGTCGTCAAGACGAAGTGTTTTTACTCTAGGTAATAAAAATAAAATAATAAATTGCTAATTTCAGACATTTTGTGGCCATCTTTTAGTGGTATTTATATACCTATGTAAAAATTTTACAAAAACTGTATTTTCAATTCTCTTGTTGTAAAACTATGTCGTAAAGCATAGCTTGGTAGTCGTACAATTAGATTTTATGAACAAGGGACTAAATTATTTTTCTTTTTATTTATTGTATGAAATCATCAGCCAGTACAAGACATTCATCCTCTTACATATAAACTCGAATATTTGGTGTTCCATAAACAAAGAACATACATTTTGACCGAAATACCTGGAGAAGTAGATCTTTATAGGTCGCTGAGTCACAGGAGTAGTTAGGTACCTACTCCTGTGACTCAGCAACCTTTAAAGTAAGTAAAAGTTTTAGAACCAATTGTTTTTTTTTTCACCAATAGTCACCAAAGGTCACCAATATATTCAGTAGGTATACTTACCGAATAATACGGAGATATAACAATAGAGATTCAAGTGTGACAAATTTGCTAGTATAGGAGACCCTTTTTCATGCCTATAGCTTCACGATTTGATATCCTCTAGGCCCAAGCTTGTAGTTCATGATTTGGCTAACCTAGGACAATACGTAAAAACACCACAATCAACCTATCTGAGGACTAAAATAATTTAAAATTTAGTTATTTTTTACACGATTAAAATAAACCAATTTATTTTTGGAAATTGACTTAAGTTTGACCCCAATCTCACCTGATGGAAAGTGACGATGTGGCCGACGATATCATGAAGGTCTAGAAGAAGACCTATTCACTCTTGTCTTCAAGAGACCCAGGTTGTAATTGAACGAAAAAAAACAACATAAGATTAAAATGATATAAAATATAATGCTTTCCACGCGGGCAAAGCTGCAGGGCGCAGCTAGTAATGTATATAATCTGGATGTAAAGCACTAGTTAATGTTTCTCAAGTGAGCGTCTAGTAATTTTACAATTAAAACCTCTCATGCAAACGCAGAATTAATTGTCTCTGTCAAATAGTAATTGACCCTATCGCTTCCTATTTAAGAGACCGGAGACCACCCAGCGTGGAATGTTCATCCTCCAATTCCTGTTTGCTGTTCGTACTTAGTAAGTTTACCTACATATACATACATACATGCATGGACAACGAAATATGCTACATATTATGTGTTTTTATTGATGTATTTAGGTTTGGAATATAGCTCCTTCTCCAAAAAGACTGATGTTGAGCTGAAATATTTTTTTTTTAACTGTCAGGTTTATTAACACTAAAGGCATTTGAACGGGATTATAAAAAATCCAATCATGGTAAATACCCCGTTTTAAATGACCTTGGAGCTGAGATGTTTAGAAATACATATTTTCATAGAGTTGAGGAGATTATCGAGCCTTAAAATATAATGACACTTAGAACTAACAGCATATTTATAATATCGTACGGGCTATTTAAAATAAACATTTAATAAAAGAAAACCAAAAGTAATATCTACGCTAGAGTGCTCTATTAAAATAAATACAAAACCGTCAAAAAATATGGTAAAATTTTACCAGCAAATTATAAACAATATTAAATTTTTTCAGTACATTTCCCTATATCATCTATATCTATATCATAACAAGGTAACATGATATTTAGGGAAAACAAATGAGAAACGTCACTCACCTGTCAAACCAATACGTTCGGTAATTTTCAATCGAAAACAAGCGGTATCTATTACGAAACTATCACTACCAATTTGGAAAAAAAGAACGCCGAAAAAAGGTTGACGTCTTAAGCGTCACCTGTTTCGACCTTCTTAAACATTTTGGATGTCAAGCGTTCTTTTTTCGAAGTTTAAAAGTTAATAAGCGTGAATGTAATGGTAGCCAAGAACACGGGTTGGGAATCGTTCGTTAATCGGATAATCTAAAGATGGCCGTCGTGATTTATAAATGATGCGCAGGCGCCGCGGATTCCGACTGGCGCGCCGCTGTCTTTTTGATGCTCAAACTTTTGGTATGTCTCAGATATTGATACGATTCTTGACAATTTTTATTTGGTACGCTTTGATAGATAATTCAGTTTTTTTTAATAGTGTCATCGATAATTTTAACCGCGAAGATAAACTATAATTAAGTTTTTAATAAAATAATGTTAGGTAAATAGCTAACCAAGTATTCAATAATTTATTTTTAACACGATAGATACCTATACTCCGATTAGAATTCAAGATATTTTATATCAACAAAGACATTTATGAATGATATTATGAAACTTTAAAAAAACTGATAACAGTAGGTAACAGAAAACAACAAGGTTAGGCAAGGTAATCACTAAATACTACGCATAATCTGACATGGGTAGCAAAAAATGATTTTTTTATTCGAATTTGAAAACGAACGAGTGATCAATTGAATGATAAATGAAAATTTACAAAATAAAAATTGTTTCGAGCTTCTGTGCTTTGCTTCGATGATACCAATGTCGTTAAATATTTTTACCAATAATATTCCTTATTTTATGTTACCCCTTTGTATACAAATTATATAACTTGTCATTACCTGTTCGTCGCTTTGTATAATAATAAGCAAGTTCCAATTGATTATTTAATTTGTTGTTAGCACTCTTTCAGCCTGAAAAACAAAATTATAAATAAATAAATAATGCTGGACAATTCACACAGCGTTATCTAGCCCCATGGTAAGCAGAGCTTGTGTTATGGGTACTAGATAACTGATATACATAATACAATACATTACCTATATAGATATTTTTTATTATACATAAAAAATAACCAGAACACCCGGAACAAATATCTGCAGATCGTACACACAATTGTTCCGAGGCGGGAATCGAACCCGCAACCTCCTGCGTCGCAGGCGGACCTTAGCCCACCGCGCCACATCGTTCGTCAAATTGTTCACCTAGTTCAGGCACTTGCATTGTTATGTCCATCAGAATTTAAGTAGTGTACTTTTTTGTTACTCTTTAGTCCTTAGATATTTTTAAATATTTATTATTATTATTCACTATACCGACGAACTGCCTGACATCAGTCAAGACGAGATCGTGTTAGCTCTAAGGCAGCTTAAAAATGGAAAAGCCCCCGGTGAGGACGGAATTACTTCAGAGCTTCTTAAAGCCGGAGGAGCTCCTGTTATACAGGAGCTGCAGAACCTCTATAACACCGTCCTTCACAGTGGGAGAACTCCAAAGGCGTGGAGCGGGAGTTTGGTGGTGCTCTTTTTTAAGAAGGGAGATAAAACCCTTCTTAAGAATTACAGACCCATTTCACTCTTGAGCCACGTCTATAAGCTGTTCTCACGAGTGGTCACGAACCGTCTCGCCAGGAGACTCGACGAGTTCCAGCCACCGGAACAGGCTGGGTTTCGCGGAGGATATGGCACCATAGACCACATACACACAGTGAGGCAGATTATACAGAAGTCCGAAGAGTATAATCAGCCCCTGTGTCTGGCTTTTGTGGACTATGAGAAGGCATTTGACTCCGTCGAAACCTGGGCTGTTCTGGATTCCTTACAGCGATGCCAAGTAGACTATCGTTATATCGAGGTGCTGAGATGTCTCTACGAGGCCACCACCATGAGTGTCCAAGTACAGGGCCAGCAATCTAATCCCATCCAATTGCGCAGAGGAGTGAGGCAGGGGGATGGTATCTCCCCGAAACTGTTCACTTGCGCATTGGAGGATATGTTTAGGTTGCTGGACTGGAAAGGAAAGGGCATCAACATAAACGGCGAGTACATCTCACACCTGCGATTCGCTGATGACATAGTCTTAATGGCGGAGTCGCTTGAGGAACTGAACCGGATGCTGGACGGCCTAGCTTCAGCCTCCCGATGTATCGGTCTTGGCATGAATTTGGATAAAACCAAAGTCATGATCAATGGCCACATTGATCCAAGGCCGGTGGTCGTACATGGTCACCTTCTCGAAACTGTTTCCGAGTACACTTACCTTGGGCAGATTCTGCAGTTGGGTAAAAACAGTTTCGAGAAGGAGGCCAAAAGGAGGATCCAGCTGGGCTGGGCAGCATTTGGGAAACTACGTCGAGTCTTCTCGTCATCCATACCGCAATGCTTGAAAACGAAAGTTTTCAACCAGTGCGTCCTACCCGTTATGACCTACGGAGCTGAGACGTGGACACTCACGATAGGGCTGGTCCACCAGTTCAAAGTCGCTCAGCGAGCTATGGAAAGAGCTATGCTCGGAGTTTCTCTGAAGGATAGGATTCGCAACGAATACATCCGACAGAGAACCAAGGTTATCGACATAGCTCAAAGAATTAGCAAGCTGAAGTGGCAGTGGGCCGGCCATATTTCGCGAAGAACCGACGGCCGCTGGGGCAAACGTGTTCTTGAGTGGAGACCACGACTCGGTAAACGTAGTGTAGGACGCCCTCCGACCAGGTGGGATGACGACTTGCGAAAGACTGCAGGTAGATGCTGGATGCGGCAAGCTGAAGACAGGGCGCAATGGCGCTCATCGGGGGAGGCCTATGTCCAGCAGTGGACTGATATAGGCTGATGATGATGATGATTATTATTATTATTTATTATTTACCTTTGGCTAAGCGCAAGTAATAAAGCTACAAACAAAACTTCTTGAGAAGTCTAGACCAAGTTTGAGCACCTCTTGTCAAAAAGAAGATGAAACTTCGGATAGTCGCGACATCTACAGAACGTTGTAGAAAACAAAAGCAAAGAGACACCCTGAATTCCCTTCGCTCTAGAATTTAATTACCTTACAAATTCATTATAAATATATCCGAATTTGTCAAAGGAATATTGTCACAGAATCACAACACTAATCATTTACTTTAGTACTTAATTAAAATTAAATACGAATTTTACAAAAAGCTTCGCTTAGCTTTAGTTTTTTCAAAAAGGTACCTAAGGTACCTAACGATACCCTGCCCTTACATGCCATGTACAGGCATTTAAAATATATATATATAATAAATAAATAATAAATAATGCTGGACAATTCACACAGCATTATCTAGCCCCATGGTAAGCAGAGCTTGTGTTATGGGTACTAGATAACTGATATACATCATACAATTGTTCCGAGGCGGGAATCGAACCCGCAACCTCCTGCGTCGATTCCCGTCTCGGAACAATTGTGTGTACGATCTGCAGATATTTGTTCCGGGTGTTCTGGTCGTTTGCTATGTATAATAAAAAAAATATCTATCTATGTAATGTATTGTATTATGTATATCAGTTATCTAGTACCCATAACACAAGCTCTGCTTACCATGGGGCTAGATAATGCTGTGTGAATTGTCCAGCATTATTTATTTATTTATAATACCAAAAATACTTAATTGTACACCAGATACAGATCATTACAAAAATACATTACATGCGACAAGTACAATGGGAGGTCTTATCGCTTAGAAGCGATCTCTTCAACTCTCCACCTTTGAATGGAAAGAATTATGGGAATTTAATAATGATGGTAATGATTAGTAAGAATTGAACAGGTGCCCAAACAATTATTTAGGAAGAGGTATCTTCCACTCGTTTTTCTGGTTTATGTACCTATGCTTCAAAAAGGTCTTGAATCAATTAACTTATTTTATTTTCAAATCCAAAAACAGTTTTATGTTGGCAATAATAAAGGCGATTTAATTACAAAGTTGTGGCTAAAAGATTGAGTGCCCTGCCATATTTTTCTCTAAAAGCCAATTAACGGCGTAACGAAACAAGATTGCTGTAAAATACTAAAATAACATATCTACAGTATTTGCGAAGATTGATTTGTATAAAAAAAATTACGGAGAGGTATATCTAGTCAATCCTAGTAATATTATAAACGTCAAAGTTTGTAAGTATGGATGGATGTTTGATACTCTTTCACGTAAAAACTACTGAATAGATTTTAATGAAACTTTACAATAATATAGCTTATACATCAGAATAACACATAGACTATAATTTATAAAGATACCTATATTGTATATTATCCAAAATATCTATCACCACGCGGGTGAAACCGCGGGGCGCAGCTAGTATTTATATATAATCGTAACTGGTTATTCAGCTGAGATATAGACTCGGTATAGAAAGTTGCCGCCATAGGAGCAATTTATTACAGGGCAATGTTACAAACCAAATCGGTAAGGTATTTACTTACCTACCAAGGTATATTTCTTTAGATTTTGACACCGATGTATAAATAAATAAATAAATAATGCTGGACAATCCACACAGCATTATCTAGCCCCATGGTAAGCAGAGCTTGTGTTATGGGTACTAGATAACTGATATACATAATACTGTATATTACATAGATAGATATTTTTTATTATACATAGAGAACGACCAGAACACCCGGAACAAATATCTGCAGATCGTACACACAATTGTTCCGAGGCGGGAATCGAACACGCAACCTCCTGCTTCGCAGGCGGACCTTCGCCCACCGCGCCACTTCGGTCGTGATGTAAATGTATTATTTAACAACAGTAAAAATGGGTTCTCTGAAAGAGATATATTAAATTATATATATTTGTTTAAGAATCTGAACAACCAGTACCTATCTTGACATTGACGTATAATATAATTATAATATATTAAGTTACGAAAAAAAATCCGTCAAAAATTACTCTTACTTATAACTTTGCATGGCTCTGTAGGAAAAACACTCTTAACCCTTAATTACTCGCGTGGGGTGTTTAACACCCCAGCGACTGTTTGATCGTCTCTAGTTATTGAAGTTTCGAATTTACAACGCTTATTTTTAAATCTTTATCATAAATAAAAGTCTGATTGTGTAAGTAAATCATAAATAGAAGTCTGATTTTGTATGTATTTGGTAGTTTTTTCTACGCGAGTACTTATGTAGGTATGTTTTTATGCGCGAGTAACTAAGGGGGGAGAGTCGCCTTATAAGTGTTTTTTTTTAAATCATGCTTATTGCTTATGTCATATCGTGTGTAGATAGGCAATTTAATGAATGGCGGAATAGGTCGTTTTCATTCCATGCCTTACTCTGTCTTAGCTTGGAAGTTAGTAAGGCCTTATTCTTACTTCATTCCAAAAGTAACCTTGCAACTTTACCTCTTATAAAGCGCAGAAAAACCAAGAGTCAATCCGTCATCAATTTAAAACCGCTATCCTAGGTTACAAGGAGCAACTTTCATCACTCGCCTTAATCAGCCTGAGACCAGTCTCAAAACCAAGAAGACAAAGACAGCCGTCCCAAGACACGTCGCTACAAAAGTAAACAAGGATAGCAACATACAAAAAGTAAGTCACAAGAAAGGGACGAGAGGCTTTATGGGTGGCCACCCCCCACAGTTGGTCGATGACCATAAAAATGAGTTTAAAATTGAAACATCAATATAATAAGCAATCAACGAGGCTCGACCGGGGCATAATTATACAGGCTGAGCCTGTGTTATAAATTACTTGGTAAACTGAAATACAGATTGCTCCGAAATCATTCGAATAATTTAGCAAAACGATTATTCGCCGATACGACTTAAACTAGTCATGGGGTAATGCTAGATCGCCGTGATTCGAATGATATTGCTTTGATTGTTGCTTATTAAGAAATTACCTACATAAGGTCTATTTTATGAGTTCTTTCCCGTCGGTTTGTTTAGGTGGGTTTTCAGTCTATTAAAATAGATTTTCTGGCAGTGCCTATTTACCAACATGGAAGTTAATTCAAGGACCTGTTTTTTTCTACTTCTCTATTTCAATTTGGAAACACCAAAAAAGAAGACCTATAAATTGTGTAGATAAATATTGTGATTGAAAATTTCATGCTGCCCTACCAAATAGGATCTAAGCGGACCAGCATTAAATATTTAATCCCTATCTTTATCTACATGACTTATACCACAGAACGACTATATAGTTCTACGTAGATATTTATACCTAGAAATATGTAGATAAATAATGAAATCACACAGCATCATCTGTACCCAAAGTAGGCTGAACCATTAGGAATTCAATGAAAATGAAATTATGCAAAAAATATAGACATTACGTAGAAATTTTCATTTTCCTGTAACCATTTTCCTCGCAGTGGTTTTATCTAAAAATGGCAACACCGATATACATATTTCCATGTGGCAACACTCTGTAAGTTAGTCTGACTGTCATAACTGGGTAATATATATCATTAAATTCAGGCCCCTGAGGCAGAGGCGCCGTGATATTCGGTTTGTTGATTTTTCGACGTTTTTTTTTCTCAACCATTTCTGAACGAGGTGTGGATTTTGATATTTTTGTGTGGATACGACACAAAATTGGAAAAAGTCCTTCAAACCTCTTGACAAAATATTAAATCGGTCCTATGTACCTGCGGGTTTTTTCTTAAGTTCTGTTTATGATTTAAATAATTATATTTTATTCTTATCTTTACTCTAAATAAAAGGCTCCGAAAGATCAAAAACATCGAATCAAATTTACACAAGACTTCGTTACCAGGGGGCCTATTTTTAGTATCCAAATACACAATTGCGTGATTCGTTTCCGCATAAATAAAATATTCTGTTTCGTTTTTTAAGTTAAATAAAAATAGTCTACGTTTTTATCTCTTTTATCACCTAACAGCAGGCGACATAATATCTGGGATCTCCTTGAAAATACATTTGAAAGATTTTTATCAATATATGGCTCAACTTTGTTCTTATAATGAATGAATGAATGAATGAATTAACACTTTAGTGCACTTAAAACTATATAATAACACCTTACATCTAAATATAACACATAAAAAGTACAATAGGCGGCCTTATAGCTGACAGCGATTTCTCCCAGGCAACCAAGAGCAAAAATCAAGAGCTAAGCTTCATTTATGCTCACAAGATGTGAAGATACTGTGAAAACTACAGTCACAGGGTATCGGCATCAACCTTGTATCAGAGTGGAAGCAAGATCATGTATTTTGTTTTTCGTGTAGCAAGTGAGTTATAATGTCATATCCACACGAATATATCGTAATTTGGGAGGTTCTATCCCATACGTGGTAGGAATAATTTACGGTTTCACGTGATAACAACGTGTTTATACCTCCACCTAGCAGGATAAATGACGTCACGCCACCCAGATCGCTCCTAGCTTAACACTTTCATGGCCTAAGATACTTATAGTCGATATGTATCGCCTAGCGCGGCGTAACCCTGCGGGTCGCAAAGCCGAGGCTGGGCAGCGAAGGCGTTAAAAAATCTTTACGTTTTCCTAAAATTAATGTTTCTGGTCATGGCATTACATATTGTTTATTCGACTTAGAGGTACGTGTAGACCGACATAATTCCATGACTGTGTGTGTGACTGTGTAGTGTACCCCATGACATGTAATTCTTTCTTTAGTTAATGACAAACTAAAGAAAGATATACCTTCAATCTTATTATACTAGGTGATAGGTAGATTATTCAGTACCTAAAAGATATTTTAGAGCACACTGTAATCGAATTGAAAAATTTGCAACTCTGAAAATATCACGAGTCAAACGCGTTGGGTATTATATCTCTCAAGAGCTAAATCCTAGATCTTCTTTGGTCATTTAAAAGTTGAAACAAAGTCTTTGCTCTGTATGTCTGCTCTGCTTTTTCTTGCTTCTAAAAACCTTTCCAAAGGTTTCCAAGTCTTGCTTGGTAATTAAATTATTTGTTTATTTTTATTTTTTTCAGCCTTACTGCAGGTTAAAACCTTCTTTTCAATCCTTTCCGTTTTCTCTGCCTTAAACGATTTTTTTTATAATGTTGAAATAAAACATCCTTTTGAGAAATTGAAGCCATTCCATTTGGTTCCATTTGATTTCTGAAAGTATCGCCCCTAACGCTAAGCCAAAATCCTCCCCCAAATGACTACAAACTGCAAATAGATTAAAAATATTAAACTTAGTTATCACTACATAGTATAAAACAAAGTCGCTTCCCGCTGTCTGTCTGTCCCTATGTATACTTAGATCATTAAAACTACACAACGGTTTTAGATAGAGAGGATGCAAGAGGATGCTTTATAAACGACTATTTAAAACATTATATTTCGACGGAGCGAAGCCGCAGGGCGCAGCTAGTAATA
Source organism: Eupithecia abbreviata (assembly GCA_943735965.1). Lineage (NCBI taxonomy): Eukaryota > Metazoa > Arthropoda > Insecta > Lepidoptera > Geometridae > Eupithecia > Eupithecia abbreviata. Next base: position 4,286,916 of record OX030995.1, read on the forward strand.
AATATTTTGACATATTATATTTTTAAGTTTTTTTTATTTATTTTAAGTATACGTATCAAATCTTCCATCATGGCCTGTTGCAGCGTTGGATCGCAAGGAGTGGAAGGAGAAAAAGGAGGCGTTTGCCCAGCAGTGGGACAGTAATGGCTTAAAATAATAAATAAATAAATACGTATCAAATCAGCCAACGTTTTGTCAGTAGATTCGTGCTCCCCTACTCTTGGGTGGCGAGATCTCACAAACTATCGCCTATTGATTGCAATCAAATCGCTAGATCGTGACTTCGTACGGTTAATGTCTCTTTTTACGTAATCCTCTGTTGCCCTGATTGGTGATCGGTTATGGGAAAATGAATTTTGATTCTAGGTCTTCAAGTGATTTCGAAAGTTACCCACTTAATGTGCGGCTGTAGAATTATACGACTCGTTACATCTGAATACGTAATATAGCACGACGAACATATAAATATGGCATTTGAATTTCAATTTAATTAAATTTTATTATTAAATTTTATGATACATAATATTTTGATATTTCACGAATTTAATAAAAGTTATATTTACTTGTTTAGCATAATGCTTATTTTTACGGTACTTTGCACTTACGTTGCTTTGCAACGTAGTTCACGTCGTGCCAGCTTTATCGTTCTTCCGAAAACTCGGACTAACTATGGCAAAAAAACTATGTGAAGGCGCACAGCTTTACAATACTTTACCCTCCCAAATTAAAAGTGTAAGCTCAATTAATTTGTTCAAACTCAACTTAGCTCAACATATCATAAATGATAAGTCACTTCTTATTAAGCGAACACATTTAACACTTTGACTGCGGTTTTTTTTCGACGACTGCGATCTTTTTTTTTACCTAAAATATTCGTGCTGCCGCTCTACACAGCGGTTGTGTTGCGCCGCACATGCGTTTCGTTCGAAAAATATTACAGCTCTGCTGAGTCACAAAGATCTGTATTTTCTCAGCCGCTGCGCTAGTGTGGATTTACGCATATTAGTCACTTGTAGAAAACTCATACCGTGCGTTTTCAGCACTCAAAGTGTTAATGAGCCAGCTATTGAATGACCACAACCTATGTATAACCTTAACCTAAGAACCCTGTTCTCATGTAAGTGACTTTAAACTGTCTTTTTGAGATTAAATGAATATTAAATGTCGACAATTATTTTACTTGTCTTCTGATAAATGACTACATAGAATAAAACAAAGCCGCTTCCCGCTGTCTGTCTGTCGCTATGTACATATGCTTAGATCTTTAAAACTACGCAACGGATTTTGATGCGGTTTTTATAATAGACTAGCTTCGCTCCGCGGTTTCACCCGCGTGGAATAGATATTTTGGATAATATACTATATATCTTTATGAATTATAGCCATGTGTTATTCTGATATGTAAGCTATATTATTATGAAGTGAATGACGACCGATGTGGCGCGGTGGGCGAAGGTCCGCCTGCGACGCAGGAGGTTGCGGGTTCGATTCCCGCCTCGGAACAATTGTGTGTACGATCTGCAGATATTTGTTCCGGGTGTTCTGGTTGTTTTGTATGTATAATAAAAAATATCTATCTATGTAATGTATTGTATTATGTATATCAGTTATCTAGTACCCATAACACAAGATCTGCTTACCATGGGGCTAGATAATGCAGTGTGAATTGTCCAGCATTATTTATTTAAAAAAAAAAAAAAAAAAAAAAAAAGTTTCATTAAAATCCATTCAGTAGTTTTTACGTGAAAGAGTACCTAACAAACATCCATCCATCCATACTTAAAAAACTTTGACGTTTATAATATTAGTAGGATAGTGATAGATTCAAGAGGAAGGTTTATAAAGTATTTGGCCCATAGATTTTCATACGGGCGAAACCGCGGGCGAGCTTATGACATAAGCTCGTTTGCCTAAACGCATCAACTTAACGATTCCCCGAAAAGTGAAGCCACAGCAGTGTTCAAAACGCATTGACTTGTACGCCTCTAATCCTTGACTCCAAACCTATTACCGAAACCACCCAGGAAGGCACCCGTCTTAAATTCCACGAGGTTTCTTAAGGATGTGTTAAGAATTATAGTTTTTTGGTCGGGTTCTTGTAAAACCTCTGCATCGGTTAAATTGCTAAGAATGTTATAATAATTTTTAAATTAGAGTCTGTACTCACTTATTTACCGTCTACGCTCGTTTTAACACTTCCTGTCCAACCAAAGATTGATGCCTGGCAGACGCTCGCTCATAGCGAAAAGGCATTTTACAACATATTCTGCACCTATTTGTTTTTTTCCTGCTTTATGTAAGTATTTGTTTTTTGGTATGCAAGAAAGAGTAATTTCGTAATAAATCCCCTCAGTCAGGTTCAGGTTCAGGTGGGGGTACTCTTTTTTCTTTTGGGGTCTTCACAGGCTTCGCGGAGCGACCTCGGCAAGTTGAGGATTTTTATGCGTTGTGCTAATACTCCCTCGCATTCCAGGATTACGTGGGCAGCTGATTCGTCGTTGCTGAGGCATCCTCTGCAGAGAGGGCTGTCCGTCGCTCCGATGGTATATAAGTGTTTGTTTAGAGGACAGTGTCCTGTTAGTGTTCCCACAAGGACACGTAGGTCCAATCTGTTCAGATTTAGTTATGAATAAGAGTCCCCTCTTATTCATAACAAGTTTATCTTCTTCTCATTCATAACGAATATTCGACAGCAAATTTTCAGTCGACAGTTTCCTATAAGCATTGAAGACTTTAAAAACCCGGTGTTCCAGCTTTGGGCTCTGCCGAAAGCTCAGCTAAAGCTTTTTTTCCATTAAAAGCTGTTCCTAGGCCATTCCCGTTCCTGCTCTGCTTTTCACTCCCATTCATGCTTTAGCATTTTTGGTCAATTGCAGCCTTCAAGTTTACTTGCCCATGTAAATTGACATTATTGCACTGTTCGTGACTCAGGCAAGCGCTCTAAAAGCTTTATAGGATCGTTATTATGAATAGCCAATAGTAGGCCGACTATATTGTTTTGAAAATAATTTAAATTAGTGTTTAAGGTTTGGCTGAAAAACAGCGCTGATCATAACATGTTCAGCACACGCTGAGCCAACCGGCGGACTTTCAACCGCTGCGCCATAGAGGTCGTCAAATTTGTTTGACATAATATCCAAAATGCACCTGTAACACAATTATCTGCCTCAACATAGTAAGCAAGAACATAACAGTATCTTTCCGAATCCCTCCAGCTGTTTTTCGATCCCCAAGTTGCACAAAAAGGCCGCTCCCAATCAAAGCATGTCATCAAACCCATTAACGTCATCCCACCACCCACCGCGACAACATCCTCATAATATCTATGTTTACAGATAATCATATAATTCCGACCACAGATAATCATATAATGGTAGATTACACGTCAATTTCCCGCGTCTATCTTATTATTTATACTTTTTAAACGAGCACCAAACTCGATAATGGTCCGGATTGAAGTCACGACCGTGTGCTTGGGGACAGAAGCGTGGGAGACGATATTGGTGTCCTTGTTACTAAGTTAATGAGTACATATGTATGATACCAAGTAGGTACTTGGTTAGTTTTAGATTCAGGGCAGGTAAAGCCTAATGTTTCATAGATACAGTAAAAGAAAAAATATTTTTATTTCGTCAGAACAGAGACTCTTTTAAATAAAACTTTGATTAACAGAAGACAGAAACGGACAAAATCGGTCTCCACTCAGCATGTGCTATGGTAGAGCAGATCGTACCATAGCGCTGGTCTTCCGTGGAGACCGTGGTGCGCAAGGTGGCCAAAACCATGTAAACAATATGATTCATATTATTATTTATAATTGCTTAAAATTTAAAATACGTACATATAAACAGTGAACGAAATCAACTTGTAAACTGAAATAAATCGCTTAAATCACTATCTCAACATATTCAGTATATTGGATAACTAATGAAATGACCACTGTGGCGCGGTGGGCGAAGGTCCACTTGCGACGCAGGCGGTTGTGGGTTCGATTCCTGTCTCGGGACAATTATGCGTACAATCTGTAGATAATTTTCCGGGTGTTCTGGTTCTTATCTATGTATAATAAAAATATATATCTATGTCACATATTGTATTAAGTAAGTATATCAGTCATCTTGTACCCAAAACACAAGCTTTGCTTATAGCTTGGGGCTAGATGATGCTGTGTGGATTGTCCAAGAATATTTATAATTTATTTATTATTATTTATTTATGTAGGAGTATTGACACGGAAACCCCCTACCCACATAACACAAGCTCTCCTTATTTTGGAGCTAGCTTGAAGAGGCTGAGTGTTATGTCCTGAAATAATTATTCATTTTTATAGCAGGAGTCGTGGCGCGGTGGGTGAAGGTTCGCCTGCGACACATGAGGTTGTGGGTTCGATTCCAGCCTCCTCGGTACAAATGTATGTAAGATCTGCAGATACTCGTTCTGGGTGTTCTGGTCGTTTTCCATAAACCATAAAAAACATCTAGCTATGCTATATTGTATTATGTATATCAGTTATCTAGTACCCATAACATAAGCTGTGCTTACCTTGGGGCTAGATAATGTGTGAATTGTCCAGCATTATTATTATTCACTCATTTATTACAAATTCTCGTAGAAAATAGGTACATTTTTTACAATAGAAAATACAATAAAAAATTATAAATGTATTCTACAGTAAAAAATATATCAAAACGGTAGATCACCGACCGCGAACCTAGGCTCAAGCAGCCGGTGACTAGGGCTGCAGAGAAGGAACTTCCTGACAATGCGTGCCGAGTCCAAGAGTACCGCCTTTTGGATCTGGCCCTTGATCCAACTTCCTAACGAGAGTCTCTTCAGATGTTGATCGGGGCTCTCCACTATTACGTCATTAACCGAAACGACTATCGGGACTATGGTAGCTGAATCTACATCCCACATTATTATTAAGACTGAAGTATGTTTGTCTACTGCACGGTTTTCCCTGTGCGGATGGCACAGGTGATAATGTGCCGATGGCCACCGGTTCCGATGATTACACATGATTTATGCGGCACAGCTCTGTGACAATGCGCCTCTCGTGCTGATTGCACATGGATTACAGTGCCGATTGCCGACGCTACTTTCTAGCCCGATTATTGTAGTCATCATCAGCCTAGAAGTCCACCGCTGGACATAGGCCTCCCCCAATGAGCGCCTAGCTTAGCGCCCTGTCTTCAGCTTGCCGCATCCAACACCTGCAGTTTTTCGTAGGTCCCCCACCTGGTCGGAGGGCGTTCTACACTACGTTTACCGAGTTGTGGTTTCAGTCACTTTATTTACTTCCGAAATTTCCGCATTGTAAATCTTTAATCCTACTCCCTGTTCTAAACTAGATTAAACGTACACAAATATTTACAACAAATATTTGATTATAATATTAAATCAATATCATGTTCTTATTTAATAGCTCTGCGTCAGATTTGTACTTTTTATTTGAGTAGGTACCTATGACTATTGTACAAGCTTGTTCTAAAATCCAAGTTATGCCATACCCTACTTATTATTTTAGGTAAGTCCTATAACCGATCATAGATACCAAAGGACCTGTACCAACATAAAAAATCCAATCACGTAAGTGACATGACATAAGTGTAAGTGAGGCTCCCCACGCAACCACTGCAATATTTCATTGATACTCTACTCCACTAAACTAATGTGAGTGAAAATAGGTGATCGAGGTACCGTCAGCAGAAACGGCATTTTGATGGTGACAAAATCGATTAGGGTTAATCTCGCCCGCGGCAAAACTAGCTTTCGGGTGAGTTGTACATCTTCTAGAAAGCATAGTCGACAACTCGGCCGAATTAAGTTTCGTGACTTTAGATTCGGGCCAGTTTTCATTTACGTCTAAGTGAAGTGGTCTACTCGCCCACCATTAGATGGTAATTGCTTTAAAAGTGGTCCATATCGAAAAGATTTTTAAATCTTACCGAAACTTTGGAAACAATAAGTCACACTAATTTTATTATAAAGTTTGGATGTTTAGATGGATCGGGCTGAAATTTTGCATTGTTCAAGACGTGGCATAAAATATAGACTTCTTTTTATCTCATGAATCAGTTACCATTGGATAGAAATAACATTTAAACGTTTCCATAGAAACAAGGCGTGCGAAGCTGCAGGCAGAAACTAGTTTTGCTTGTAACCGTGCCGTTCCCAACCATAGGGCTTAGTTTTCATTTATTTCTTGCATTTGGTAAGATTTTAACGACCTAATTGATGAATTTATTAAAAACAACATAATTTCTCGAGTCAGAATGATTTTGCCAACGTCCAACGTGTAATGGCTCGGACACGCTCGGCGGCTAGCGAACAATGCGCCACCCCACGCTGCCACGCTCACGCTGGCGACGCCATTAGATGCATTCAATACGACGATAGATGTCCGAAAGCAAGAAAAGGTGGACGTAATGTCAGAAGGCATGAGTTGCTGGACGAGTTTTATTCTAGAATAAAAAAAAATACAGAAATAACCAAAGCCTATACAACGTACAATAGTGACAAAACGCCTACGAAGCCGCGGGCAGATTCTTATAAAAATATCAAATAGATCACATTGATTCTTGCGAAACTTTTTACAGAGCAAAATATACAATAGCTTTATTATACCACACAAAACAGAAAACTATACAGAATTAAAAACTTCGAATAGAAGTATAAAGGGCGGCTTTATCGCTCAGAGCGATCTCTTCCAGGCACCGTAGGATGAACTGAATATGAACGAACAATAGTAGACGGTGGCATTTTAATAGATATTTAGATACAAAAAAGAGAAAACAAATATACTAAGTAGGTACCTATATGAAGTCACTAGCTGCTCCCCGCGGTTTCACCCGCGTGGTGATAGATATTTTGGATAATATACAATATATCTTTATAAATTGTTGTCTATGTATTATTCTGATATGTCAGCTATATTATTGTGAAGTTTCATTAAAATCCATTCTATAGTTTTTACGTGAAAGAGTAACAAACATCCATCGATACTTACAAACTCTCGCGTTTATAATAATATTTATATAAGTAGGATTTGAATTATTGTCGTGAACAGGGTCGAAGCTCACAATTTATTAAAAAATATAATTTATTACTTAATTATTTTTTTTTTTTATTACGGGTTATATTCCTTTAAACAACAAAACGACAAACTACAATAATATTAACACTATATAGACCTACATAATATATAGATAGATAATTCTTTATCGCACACTAAGTATAAAATGACAATGTAAAATAAAAACTTAAAAAACTAGATACAATTGGCGGTCTTATCGCTCAAGAGCGATCTCTACCAGACAACCATGGATGGATAGGATTGTGGACAGTACCAGGGGATCTGTGTGCTTGCAGGTTATACATATATTATTAAAAAAATACTTATAATACTTACATGGAAATATACTACATACATATCATAAAATATATATACTTATACTACTTATATACATAGGGACTCAGTTATGCATTCATCATCATCATCATCATCATCATCAGCCTATATTAGTCCACTGCTGGACATAGGCCTCCCCCAATGAGCGCCATAGCGCCCTGTCTTCGGCTTGACGCATCCAGCATCTACCTGCAGTCTTTCGCAGGTCGTCATCCCACCTGGTCGGAGGGCGTCCTACACTACGTTTACCGAGTCGTGGTCTCCACTCAAGAACACGTTTGCCCCAGCGGCCGTCGGTTCTTCGCGAGATATGGCCGGCCCACTGCCACTTCAGCTTGCTAATTCTCAGAGCTATGTCGATAACTTTAGTTCTCTGTCGGATGTATTCGTTGCGAATCCTATCCTTCAGAGATACTCCGAGCATAGCTCTTTCCATAGCTCGCTGAGCGACTTTGAACTGGTGGACCAGCCCTATCGTGAGTGTCCACGTCTCAGCTCCGTAGGTCATAACGGGTAGGACGCACTGGTTGAAAACTTTCGTTTTCAAGCATTGCGGTATGGATGAAGAGAAGACTCGACGTAGTTTCCCAAACGCTGCCCGTTATGCATTAGTGACAAGTATATAAATTCCTTGAAATCTAAGGAGCGAAATAAAAGTCAGGATTCCGACCACCAGTGGAGACATGATTGATTCACATCGACAAAATTTGTCAAGCTACAAATTACAATAACTTTAACTTAAGTATCAAGGGACAATTCGTTATAAATCGTACAAATATTATTATGTAACTGTGTCCTTGTGAAAGGGTGTTCTAAACACGTGCCATCAAATTTTGGGGTAAGCACACCACCCTATCTAGACCCCTCAATCTATTACATCCAAAAGCAAATTTATTAGACTCTAGCACCGTGAAATAACAACCCGGATCAAGTTATATTGGTTAGGGTATCAAGAGATTTCATTAAATACGTTTAAAATTTATTGCATACTGTTTGTTTGTCGGTCCCAGTTCGGTATCGGATCAAAAGTGGTTTTTTATTATCCCTCATAACGTTTATGGGTGTAGTTATTGAATTATCACTGCCAGTGTATTAACCTTTTGATTTTTTAATGACCTGCTTGTCTGAATTTAAATATTTCTTTGCTGACGAGATTTGAACCAAATTAAAATTATTATTTTTTATATTTCTTTAGGCTCACAACATAAGCACTTATTCTCACATTCACAATCCATAATATCTAATGCACATTTTTTTTCAAATCATATTTTTCGTTAAGGACTTTTACTTCGTAAAGTATGCCAGTCATAACCTAAACTTATAACTAACAAACAAAACAAAATAAATAGCAAAATAAAAACATAAATTTTGGCTATTTTTAACACTTTGACTGCGGTTTTTTTTTTACCTAAAAAATTCGTGCTGCCGCTCTACACAGCGGTTGTGTTGCGCCGCACATGCGTTTCGTTCGAAAAATATTACAGCTCTGCTGAGTCACAAAGATCTGTATTTTCTTAGCCGCTGCGCTAATGTGGATTTTCGCAGATTAGTCACTTGTAGAAAACTCATAACCGTGCGTTTTCAGCACTCAAAGTGTAGGGTGATTGATGATGATGCATACAAATATCTAATGCACATACAGAATTAAAAATAAATGTCACAAAACAAAATCAAACAATAACATCAAATAATACTAGAATAATATAACTTACGGAAATTAAAAAATAATAATAACAAATACAAAATGAAAAGTTACTAACCTAATGGAGAAATAGAAGGAAGGACCCTATCAATATCTTCATCCAAAAATTAAAAACGTAAACGTCTACGTTAAAGTAAACTTAGACAAATTAACTTTCATTCCGGGTGCTCTGGTCGTTTTCTATGTATAATAAAAAAAATCTATCTATGTAATATATTGTATTATGTATATAAGTTATCTAGTACCCATAACACAAGCTCTGTTTACAATGGGGCTAGATAATGCTGTGTGAATTGTCTAGCAATATTTATTATTATTATTATACTACTATTATAAATTATTATCAAATAAGATTGATTTTTTGTTCACTTCAAATGACTTCAATTAGCTCATTACCATTTCATGGGTTTTTTCGCTACCAGGCTCACGAAAAATAATATAAATAAAATAACATTTTATTGCAATTACTTAAATAACTATAAATACGGGTTCTGGAGCCAGCCTTTAAGTAAAATTTTGACAGGAGACCTCGCTCTTACTATTAATATTGTTATAATAAAGGAGTATTTAATTGTTTCTCATAATTTTCTTTCACGATAAGTTTCATGTTAACTGTAGGTTCGTTGGAAGTAAAGAAAATGTAACACAGACAGACATACATAATTTCTTTCACTTTTATAATATTAGTATGGAATGGATGTTGTTAGTCGGAGATAACTATGAGTTACCGATGGATAACGCCTCGTAAGTAAAGATATTTTACTCATAGAGATTAAAAATCCTGATCAAGACATGCCATTAGAAAAGATACCAATAAAAGTTCCCACAAAAACTACAATACAAGCCCACCATCCCCAATCGCGACATTTCACCCTAAGGGGAGAAAAGACAAATTATTATTTTCCATAATCATCGCACGACCATTACTTCTCTCCAGCCGAGCGTGACCAAAAATTATTAGTTTTGCGCATTTTAGTTTTTTCTGCACGTCCGCCGCGCGTGGCAGTCTCAGCGACACTGAGCTTTTCGCACCGGAAGTTGTAAAGTAGTGATTTGTAATGCACGCGCCGCTCCGACAGTACTTCCTGTTATCCCGTAATGACTTGCTAGATCCATAGATACATAGAATCGCGGAATCGCCTAATGTCTTGCGTTTTCCCCTATTTTATCGTTGCTTTTACTTTTATGCTCTGTTTGGCTGAAATTCACTCTCCATTTAATTACGCCGGGTGTAGTAATGTCTTTGGCAGATGACGGCAGTTCAAACGAGCCGTATAAACGCTTGGTAGTGGAGACACGTCAGTGACAGATAGTAGGGGTAAAGTGACGTGTTTGACTCTACGACTTTATGTTTCTGTTAAAAGGGTCTGTGAAAATGTTCTATAATATGTTGCTGTGAACTTAATATAACTAGTGTTTAACCCTTAACAATATAATTGTGACAGTTTTCGTTTCTTTCTACTGATTTCTTTGAGACCCAATAATCGGTCTGACCCGTTTAAGTTTCTTCATTCTGAATTCTTAGACCCAGTACGTTTTGTTCTGACTCGAGTGGTTGCGGAGTTATGACTGTTAGAAATTTCACAAAAAATTAATTATTTAAATAATTCTTTATTTAAGAAGTATTAAAGTAAAGTTTCCAGTCTAACAATAGTGAACAAAATAACTGTTGCGCTATGATTGTGTTTTTATGCTTTATGTACCCACTTAGGCTACCTCCTACATATAATCTTATTTAATAATAATTTATAGTATAAAGTATGACTTGTCAAGCCTAAAGAAATACAATATTTTGAATCATAAAATCACAATAAATTATATATTATATAATTGATTGTGATTTAATGAAAATAAGATTATTATGTAGGAGGTAGCCTAAGATATTTTTTAGTAAGATAAGCCAAAGTAAAAAGTTTCTGATTATTTGCAAGTAAAAACTTTCAAAGAACACATTCGTGACACGAGCTCACATACAAGTCGATCGTGGATGCAAATCGATATATTACGGATTTATCCGCCGGGCGGTCCGACCGTACTTTATTTATGACGACTACCGAAGGCTTTGCGGCGTCGGCGCCGGCGCAGCCCAGTCGCGATCTTACGATACCTCCCTGATATCAGTCAATTGTCTATATAGATCGGTATTGAAGAAATGAACCAGGTGGGATGACGACCTGCGAAAGACTGCAGGTAGATGCTGGATGCGGCAAGCTGAAGACAGAGCGCTATGGCGCTGATTGGGGGAGACCTATGTCTGCTATAGGTTAATGATGATTGCTATAGGCTGATGATGATTGAAGAAATTGAACACTAACCCCTTATTCTTAACACTGTTAGGTACTACTGTGTATTTATAAATGCGAAAGTTTGGATGGATAGATGGATGTATGGATGTTTATTAAGTACTTATTCACGCTTAAACTACTAAATGGATCAGGTTGAAATTTTGCAGTGATGTAGCCTGGAATCAAACATAGGCTACTTTTTATCCCGTGGGTTCCTATGGGATATAAATAAACTTAAAACGTTTCCATAGAAACGCGTGCGAAGCCGCGGACAGAAACTAGTTCATAATAGTCTGCTAACTTTGAGCATTGTTATTTCTTACATATCTTACCTAAGTAAATCAAAATCTTTTCAGTGTTATTTAAAAATTATGGTGGAAGTCAGAACCGTAAGTCAAACCTTCATACACGAACACTGCAAACATTACACTCCTTTTTTGGGCAGTCGCGTATAAAGGAACGAGGTCGAGGTATTATATGACGAGGTCCTAAGCTTCGTTCAAACTTCAACATCAAAAAAATAAATAAAAATGTATAATGTAATGTAAATGCTAATAGAAATTAAAACCTTCAAAGTTATAAAGCTCTCGAAACTTTTTGTTTACACCAAAAAGTTTCTAGCGATATTTATTGATATCATGATTATTATTTTGTGAATCGCTTATTTAGTTTTTAGTATAGAAACATTTCCTTTGAAATTAAATAAAGTTATCAAATATTGCGACAGAGTTTCCAAAGTTCCTTTTTTTTACCATTTACCTACTCAATACGCGAATTAACGTCTGTTAAATTTCTTCATTAAGTTTTAATTCTTTGCAATAAATATTTTTTATAATTGTAACTATCTATAGATAGAAGTTGACTCATGACCCACTTACCCAATACTTCTCTTGAAATTATCAAAACTTTTCGTAGGACGCCCTCCGGTCAGGTGGGATGATGACCTGCGAAGGAGTGCACGCAGATGCTGGATGCGGCAAGCTGAAGACAATGCGCTATGACGCTAAGGGGGGAGGCCTATTTCCAGCAATGGACTACTATAGACTGATGATGATAATGAAATCCGATAAAAAATAAGACGTATCGATACTATTGTCAACCCAAACTCAGGGTTCTGGACACTCAAAGAAAGAGTTGCCAACCAAATAGTTTCTTTGGAACCCAACCAAGCCAAAGTTTCGGCAGCCCTAATTCCATTAGTCAATATCCTCATCAGGGTGCCCACAAACAACATAACAAACGAACTGATACATGTTTGTGTTGTATTTGTTTGTATTGGTCAGTAAACAGCAAAAGTAGTCTGCGAGTAACGAACGGTAATCTGATTCGGGTGGTCAGTTGAAAAGTTTGATACGCAATCAACTGTGCTAACAGATCTATTTCGTGGACAAACAGACAACCCTATCGTGGGTGTACTCTTGTATAGGGTAAGGGCAGACTCACAGCGATGTGGGATAAAAAGTTTTTATTGTACGACTTTGGAGCAAGGAGGTTCTATGTTTGGCTGTATGAATGTATTTTTTTTTGTGTAAGTATGTACACTGATTTTACCGTCTGTTGTTGACCTCGATAATGATCCCGGGTTGGTCCCATATAACATATTCCCGAGGGATTCCTCTTTGCCCCGCAAATCTTAAAAAATAGTGTAGGTACCTATTAAATATAAAGGAATTCGAAGTACCTAAGCGTTTAGTTTTTTTTAAACAATCACTTGTTTGTTATGTAAGTACTTGTCTTGGTCACAATAGTGACTCATGAAAAAGAGGTTGATGAGAATTGGGAAAGGAGTATGTTTTGTAGGTTGTTTTCGACAAAAAGGGGAATTCACATGATTGACGTACTTCCGTCAACGCCGGTAGTCCAACAAGTCTCAATCAGGCATTATTTCTTTGTACCATTACCCAATTTGTTCCCCAAAGTACTCTCAGTACATAAATCTATCCGTGCAATTCTAAAAACTGACATGCACATCCCACAATAAAATTAAAACTGGCAAAAACTTTGACAGTTAATCCCTTAGTATTCATTGGAGCGGCGAAGCAAAGGCTCTTGTCCAATACACAAAAGTAAACGATTGATATATCCTGCTAATTTTGAAATTCGAATCGTATCCGACAATAAAATATGTCATATCAGACCTTTTTGGATCTGCATGCAACCGAGACGAAAACAAACTCCTTGGTTTAGCCTCTTTGCCCTCTTTGAGCCAACGAGATACTTCCTGTGCGAATTGATTGCAGACAAAAGATGGAAATTCGAGTTATAAGATCCACCCAATTAAAAGTAAGAGAATGCGATGGGGGTCTCGAGTACCATAAATCAGTTTAGTGGATTTTAATTATATTAATCAGGATGTCCTTTTCAATGAGTTTTATTGGATCTTTTGTTGGTCTAATTTGTGTGAGAGCTTTTTGAATTAATTTAGTCTGGACGTTAAAGGACGGAGATGCTTGTCGATTTATAATGCCTACCTACTTGCTTAATTGGCATAGACTAGCGCATTTTTTATTTGTCATTTCCGTTCTATAACTCTTTGATTCTGAATTGTAAAACAATTGAAAGCCTTTGAAGATCCTAAGTATCAATCAAAATTCAAATAGCGATCCATGTTTTTTGGGAAACTATTTAGGTACTTATGATTTTTAGTCTCCATTTAAATATATGATACAGATTCGAACCCACAACGCAGTAGCAAGATGAGATGATAAGTAAACTATAGTATTGTGAAGTTTCATCAAAATCCATTCAGTAGTTTTTGCGTGAAAGAGCAACAAACATCCTCACAAACTTTCGCGTTTATATTATTAGTAGTATAGGATGTCCGTATATGCATGTACCTATGTTTAGAGAGATAGAAAATACTATTATACCACACAAAACAGAAAACAATACAGAAATACATACTTAGAATAGAGAGCTATCTCTTCCAGGCAACCTTAGGATAGACTGGACATGACGACATAGACGGTGGCTGTTTAATAAATATTGTGACCATTTCTAATATTCCTAGATGTTACTTTTAACAAAAGACCCCACTCATAGAAAATATATGAAAAGCTGTTGTAATAAATAAACCGTAGGATTAATTAGCAGTCATTACACCCGATAATGCAGTCGGACAGACAGACCTGCAATTATCTGTGAATTAGAATTAGTTGACTATTAGACCGGTATTACAACACTATAATTGAATTATAATGAGTTTTTTTTAATGTTATGGGGTGCAGAAAATATAAAATAAAAAATTACTTCGGTATTTATTTTTCCAAAATCAACCAATGTGGCGTGGTGGGCGATCTTCCACAGAAGGTTTGTGGGTTCGATTTCCGCCATGGAAGAAATATTTGTAAGATCTGCATTTTTGTTGCAGTGCTTATGGGTATTTTCTATGTTCAATAAAAAAATATCTATCAAATTAGAAAACGGATAATTACATATTAGAATTACGGAATTCACATCTTTACAATACAATAACTTTGATTGCACACCCAATACATAAAAGATACACAAGACAGGAAAAGAAAAAAAAAAGAAAATATGCTGTACAATGGGCGGCCTTATCGCTAAGAGCGATCTCTGCCAGGCAACCTTTGGATGGACATGAAGTTCTAGAAAAAGTATAGACGGTGGCGTGTAATACAGAATAATATTTAATAGGGACATAAATTTAAAAAAAATGCATTCATATAATCTTTAAGCAGTATTTAAACATTTCTGCGTTCTGGAAGCAAATAAATATAATACAAAAGTAGATTTCAACAAGTCATAGACTATTTAATATGACCCCCTAAGATGGTCGTATTAAATAGACCTGAGAGTCGTAATAGACCTAGAGTAATAACTTTTTATCAAACAAAAACGCATGCGAGGCCGTGGGCGGAAGCTAGTTTTGAATAAAAAAGGGTCCTAAGTAAGTACCGTGCCGCTGTACCACTTGCACAGAGTAAAATTACCTTGTAACTGTGCTCTTTGGCACGGAACGAATTTATTTACTTTATTCACATCTAAGTGATGATACTTACGTATGTACAGTCAGTTCTGAGTTATTGCATCTTAATGTGGGCCGCCGTTTTGTCTTATGGTGGCACCTCACATAGACATAGACATAGACATAGACATTCATTTATTTGCTGCTGAAGTACAAAAACATAAACAAAGTAGGTATGACATTTTGAATAAAAAAATAACTTAATTAACTTATAACGAGAAAAAAAAAAGAATTGCAAAAACAAAATATCAAAAAACAAAAGAGACAGATGTGTGTTACAGCAGCAAAAAGGTCTCGACTCAGCATAGATGCCTTACTACTCAGGAGTAGATAGGCGCTGATATTCTGCCGAAACCACTATGATCACAGGACCCTGTGAGGCTACATGGCTATTTGTATTTGTGTATTTGGAATATTTGGCAAACAATTACCATGTGTGGACAGTTTATTTGAAAAAGTGTTCGCCTTATTTGCCTATTTGACAAATAAGGCCAATACCAAATACGCGTTACCGTGCGCTTGTCGGTTTCTCGAGGCACATCAAAGCAGTCAAATAGGCAAATACGCAATAAGCCAGCAAAGTCCACACAATGGCCGTATTGGCACCTTGCGCTCTGCTCAGTCTGCTGCCAAATGTTTGAGTGTTTGTTATTTGTGTGCCATGTGTGGATGGTCGTATTTGCCTCTTTTTGCATATTCGTCTGAACGTCATATATCTTGCCAAATACAACAAACACCCAATAGCGAACACAAATAGCCATGTGAAGTGCCACCTTAAAAGCTTAAAAATAGGAAAAAAAAAATTACCACTGCATACCGGTAGAAGTTTTGAATGATTGTGTCTATGACACTAAATATGATATTTTACATAATTTTTTGTATACTGTCAAATATACCTAAATTAAAAATAAAATATAATTTATTTATATGACGACCGATGTGGCGCGGTGGGCGAAGGTCCGCATGCGACGCAGGAGATTGCGGGTTCGATTCCCGCCTCGGAACAATTGTGTGTACGATCTGCAGATATTTGTTCCGGGTGTTCTGGTTGTTTTCTATATATAATAAAAAATATCTATCTATGTAATGTATTGTATTATGTATATCAGTTATCTAGTACCCATAACACAAGCTCTGCTTACCATGGGGCTAGATAATGCTGTGTGAATTGTCCAGCATTATTTATTTATTATTTAGCAAATACAAAAAAGGGAAGCATAAGTTAAAAGAAACATTCATTAAAATACATTAAGCTCGCATAATAAAACTAATTAAAAAACAGTTTTGCATAAATAGGCCTTTCCCTAGGGCGCGGCTAAAAACAGGTCCAGACTCAGCTTAGGCTTCGTGTGAACTGCACGCCGACTGCAATTAAACTGCAATCGGACTGCGCAGTTGGTTTGCAGTTCTATTGCAGTCGTGTCAACTGCATTCAAAATGCAATTTGCGGTTGGATTGCAGTTGAAATGCAGTCCGTCTGTCTAGAGCTTTAATGTTGCTAACGCCCGAGGACTGCAACGACGCTGGTTTTCAGTCTGTGTCTAAAATCACGGTGAAAAGAATCATATGTAAAAAAAAATGAGACTATGAGTATGTGCATAATAAGCCGTTAGTTACACACTTGTTTAGTATTAATTTACCTAGCTGTTAGTCCCTTGGTCACGGCATCACGCGTGAACTGCTGGACCGATTTCGCTAATTCTTCATTTGTTATTTTTCTTATTGTCAGGAGAAGATTCTTATGAAAAAAATTCGGAAAATTGCGCGGAAAATTTGAAAATTTGAACATTTAAGAATACTTAACCACCATATTAATTTATTTCTAACGAGCGGACCTTCCCGGCTTCGCACGGTTTTAGTACGGATCCTTAACTTTTTGAAAATATAATATAGCCTATGTTCACCGGGGATAGCGTAGCTTCCCAACGGTGAAAGAATTTTTCAAATCGGTCCCGTAGTTTCGGAGCCTATTCATGACAAACAAGCAAACAAAAAATCAAACCTTTCCTCTTTATGATATTAGTATAGATGTAACCATAGCGCTTTTACAATTCAAACTTTTTGATGTAACCTTATGGCGTTTGACATAACATTGACAGAATGCTCAATATACATAGTTAAGACAGGACAATGTCTGTCGGTAATAAATAGTAGTAATAAATAAATAATACTAAGTTATGCACATAGTCTCATCTCAGTTTCGCTAAGCAATGATATTGCAAACGGAATAATCCCAGCATCCCATGATTTATACAACCCTAAATCGTCCTAGCACCGGAATTGCCGCCATTTTGACGCACACGCGGCCGGAAGCCGGCGCACGCGCATCGCCGCCGTCACTTCCGGTTCGTCGCCATGACGTTGTCTATTTTAGAGAAAATCTATGGTCAATTTTGGTAAAATTTAGATTGCTGATGGATTGTTTCACAATCGAATGATCTGTCAGTTTGTTCTCAATGTTTTGATGTGGGGTGGGTACTAAGGATAAAATATTGCAAGAGCTTAAATGTGTGTAAGTGTGTAAAGTTATCGACATAGCTCAAAGAATAAGCAAGCTAAAGTGACAGTAGGCCGGCCATATATCGCGAAGACCCGACAACCTCTGGGTTAAACATGTTCTTGAGTGGAGACCTAGACTCGGCAATCGTAGTGTAGAACGCCCCCCTGTCAGGTGGGATGACGACTTGCGAAAGACTCCAGGCAGATGCTGGATGCGGCAAGCCAAATACAGGGCGCTATGGCGCTCATTAGGAGAGGTCTATATCCAACAGTGGACTAATTATAGGTTGATGATGATGATAAATCGTGTAAATAATACCTGAAGATAACCACAGCTTCAGGAGCTGAGTAAACATACTTAAGATTTTTGTTTTTTTGTCATGATGGTTATTAAACCAAAAATTTCCCTATTCTTTTGCGCAACCTAAATAAAATATTTACAAAAAATAAACATAACAAAGTTGTTTCTTGACTAATCACTTCATCCAATCCGACTAATCGCCTAAGAATGTTTCCCCATCCATGTTTATATTCATGATGCATACATTTAGGTATCATTAAGATTGACAGCCTCTGTTTTCCACACCTCATCAATTTCTGGCCGCTTCCATTGTACAGGCGACTCCAAAATACTTAAAAGATATACTTATGGTCATTAAGTAAAAACGCGCTGCTTTTTCAGCAGAGGTAAAATATAGATATAGAAAGAAAGATTAAAGACATTGTACTTGTATCATGTGAAGTGTTTTATAATGATCTGTAACTGGTGTACAATAAAGTATTTTTGTATTTGTATTTGTATTTGAAAGATATAAAATATACTAGAGATAGAAATAAAGATATAGAAAATACTTTATTGCACATTTCATTAAAGGAAATAAAGGAAATAATAAATGAAGGTACAATAAAAACATAAAAATTAGTAACAATCGGCGCTCTTAGGGGTAGTGCTATTCAATAACTTGTAAAATTTTCTTATTTACCTCGTTTGTTTCTGCTTTCATTACATTATATATTTATTCTAAGCTACGATTTAAAAATTTCATATAGTTTTATTTCATTCTGTTATATTCCTTGTATCACGCAGAAAATAATTAAAATCCACAAAAAAATTATCAAGCGCCAACACGAAACGAACAACCTTAACATTTTTGTCTAGCTTAATTGAGTATCTAGTAGATTAAAAATAACCCGTTGACTGCAAATAAATGATTGATTTTGAATAATTATGCAAATGAATTGAGGCAGAGGAAACGAATTCATTAAAATAAATGAAATTTTAATTGTAAGCAATGACCTCAAGAATCTTTCATTGGTAAGAGAGAAGTAAGAAGAAGTTTGACTTGAATTAAAATAGATAAGTAACTTACAACCATGATTCATGATCCACGCTAATCTATAGGTACCTATTTTACTTAGGTAACTAGGTCAGAGGCCCAGGCCTCCCGATGCCCTTGCACTGTTAAGTCAATAGTTATTTGAAGGCCAAAACATCAATTCTGCTAAGTAAATTAAACCAAACTTTAAGTGGGCACTTTTGTCTGGACTTGTACTAACAAAATTTCTATTTATGCTGGTGTATCAAATTACTTTTCTATTGAGTTTCTATCACGGACATAATTTGATAAATCACTTCTCGATATACTTAAGGCATAGTGAACAGGATTTCTACTTCATATAATCTTCTAATCGTATGAAATCTATAAACACTATTTCAGAATCAGAACATTCAGTGTCTAGGTACAGGTTTCCCAAATTTAATGTAATTATTTCCATAAAGTTTCTGAAATTAGTAACTTCTTTCTCTTCCTAGCATCGAAACTTAATGGCTTTATTGAGAACTAAGTGATGGAAACTTTTTATCACGCAAGGCACTTACAAGGAGATAATTTAAAAAAATATATCTGGATTATTTTGTCTATTATCGACCTTTATTCTAATTTCACAAGTCAGCTAACGATCTGATCACCATAGACAGCGATTTATCTATGGACTGACTGATAGACAAAAACTTCACAACGAATGGGTTCATTTGAACGTCATTGCTTCAATTTCAGGCATTGTCTATGCTGTTCATGCTACCGCTGCAAGTATAGTAAACGTAAACAAGCTTGCATTGCACACCGTTCATTTATCACCGACATCTACCCACAAATTGCGACGCTATAGTATCCCGCGGTCTCCGCCGATATAAATCTTCTATTGAAAGAGTTGGCATCCTCAAGCATTCACGAGGTTCCTTTCACAAGGACAAACAGACAGTCTGTAAACACTTGTGAGGGAGTGAGATCAAAGCGCGATAGGATACAGCGCGAACTTTAATTTGGCGCCAACGGACGACACGACGCCATTTTGTGCGTTGCGTTCTAGAAGTATATGGTAAGATGGCGATTAGTTTGTGTCTATGGGATGAACTGTGCTGTAAAGAAAGGGAAAAGGATGTACCTAGATTTACGGAAGAATCAAATGTTTAGTAGAGTAGGTACCTAGGTATTACATAGCGATGAACCGTACTCTATTATTTCAGTACCTACACGTAAGGTATAATAGATTTTCAGTTATTTTTATGCGTCGTTGTTGATAAAAAACAGTGTTCTTCGATTATCATTATTTTTAAGTCTTAAATATAAGTTATACAAACAATTACAAGTATTAAACCTAATGCTGGTGGGTTAATACTGAGAATATCACCAATATTAGGCACTTACCATACATAAGTATAAATAATTTCCCCGTACCTAGGTAAATCCCTAAAACTGGAAGCTAAACGCTGAGCTGTGAAATTAACCTCAATAACCAGACCGCTGGAGTGTTTATGAATTTTGATTATTCATGAAGTTGGGGTGAAATGTGTATCCCTTAAGGGATAAGGGAAGGTAAAGTGCCTCCCTTACACACCCCATCCATTTAGGTTTCAGTTTTGCCAGGGACTTCCTTAATACTAGACGGTAGCTAATTGGGAATAGGTTTATTTAGCTTTAGCAACAAGGTAATCTAGGTTATTAGAGCTAATAAGCTGTTATTAATACTCGTAATAACTCTAGCTCTACAGGGATTGTTCAATAAATTGTATGTTAAGGCACGAATTTAAAATTAGCTATATATATACACTAGGTGCGCTACGTGGCTTTGCCCGCGTGGAAATCTATGTTTGAAATGGTATAAACCTTCCTCTTGAATCACTCTATCTATTTAAAAAATGCATCAAAATCCGTTGCGTAGTTTTAAAGATACATAGGGACATACAGACAGCGGGAAGCGACTTTGTTTTATACTACATATGTAGTGATACAATACAAACTGCAGTCTAAGATGGCGCAAGGAACACTAAAGCAGAGCACCCGTACTACAACAAAAAGCTGTACCTACCTGTATAAATCATCTAGATGAAAACACCTAATACATAATTTACACCACAGGCCTATTTACAATGCGGAATCCACCAGCTTGTTTCCCAACAAAGCCCCTGGTCTAGACACCCCTCCCTCAAGTGCTAGTATTGAATAATTCAACGATAAGCTGCCGCCTTGCTACGTTTTATTACCCACAGAGTGTCATTTCTTATATTTGCCGAACAAAAACTTGGGCAGTTTACATGTATTCTCAAAGATTTATATGGCTTTTTACTTGAGATAAGGTTTATTTATGACGAGTTGTTAGTTAAGAGTTGATTAATTTAATAAAGTATACCTAGTTATGTGTTAGTTAGGAGTTGGTTAATTCATCATCATCAGCAGTCCACTGCTGGATATAAGCCTCCCCCAATGACCGCCATAGCGCCCTGTTGCCCGCCCCCAGCTTGCCGCATCCAGTATCTACCTGCAGTCTTTCGCAGGTCGTCATCCCACCTGGTCGGAGGGCTTCCTACACTACGTTTACCTAGTCGTGGTTAATTAAATAAGTGTAATTACTTACTAGTCACAGCGCGCAAGAGACCGGAAATCATCAGCCCGTAGTTGTCCATACCTGCCTTCCCCAAACGACTAGATTTAGCGATCCTGAGTCACCTTCTATCGAATATCTGCGACCACGGCTACAATGTCGGTCTATCGAGTAAGGTCTTCAAAAGTTCAAAATGTTTCGATTTGTTTTTTTTTTCACATCAATTAAAACATTGAAGGCAACGCATAACAAATTTACGGGATTTTTTGAAAATGAAGTCCGGATTATTTTATATATTTAATTCAATAAACTTCATACCAGAAGGGTTTATGCTCCATGTAAATTGAAGTGCCTATGCGGCGGCCATATTGTCTTTAAGACGTCGTAAAAGCTATATGATATTTTATTTAATGAAAAAGTTTATAGTCTTATAGCACGCAAATACTAGGCACCTGCACATACCAACATAACAAACTCATTAGTATGAACGAAAGGGACAGATTTACATTAATATCACGTGCTAGAGTGCGTTAGATAGAAGTTGTAAATACAAGGAAAAATTATACCTGAACTATTGTTCTTTTTATCGAGATAATAATAATAATGCTGGACCATCCACACAGCATCATCTAGCTAGGCCCAAGCTAAGCAGACCTTTTATTATGTGTACTGATGACTGATATACTTTACACAATACTTAAAATAAATAGATATTTTTTACTATACATAGAAAATACTCAGAACACCGTGAACAAATATTTGCAGATCGTACGTACATTTGTCCTAAGGCGGGAATCGAACCCGCAATCTCCTGCGTCGCAAGCGGACCTACGCCCGCTGTGCCACATCGGTCGTCAATATACATAGATATGGAACGGATGATGGACGATGTGGCCGTCGGTGTAACATGAAGGTCTAGAAGACCTTCAAGATACCCACTCTTGTCTTGAAGAGACCCTGTAACTGGCCGGAAAAGCAGTAGCAGGCATCGAGTTCCATTCCTTAGCGGTGCGTCCGCTGAGATCTTAATTATTATTATGAAAAAGTGATCAAAAGTAAGCATGCACCTGATAAATATGTCTATAACTTTGACCTAGCTTTAGAAAGAGTACATATTGAGAAAAAATGGTTTAGATGACATACCTCTTCCGGAGGAAACGGAGACACTCTTCAGTTGTTCTAAAAATAAAAACTAATTAAGACAAAATTGGCCCACATAAAAGCTTTCGTATTGAGCTATGGCCTATAGAGCTGGCTACGAATTACCTACCTCCGTATTTTAATAAGGAAAACTAGAAAGAGCACTATCCAAAGAGAGCAAACTTAGCCAACTGATAACGAAGCAATTACAGAAGCCAAAGTACCCAATACCCCGATGGACAATAAAAAGAGGCATTTTCTGTCACTTTCTATCTGAAATAGAGCATCACCAGCAAATCATACAAATTGTTATACTCTCAAACAGCAATCCAGAGAAAATAAGACTTGATAAATCTGTTGATAAAAATAAAATATTCTGATTGCCGCATTACTAGAGAAACTAGAAGTGACTTTAATTGTGGCTAGCAAAAAATTGTCCCTATCTACATTATGTAGGAATACTACCTACCTAAGGTTACTGTGATAAATTTAAACATTTGAAATATCATAGTATCACTGTGTTAATAACACAAAAGTCAGCGGGATATTTACCATGTTTTTATTTTTGAGTTTCAAATCATGGTAAATATCCCGTTATAAATGATTTTCGTGATATTTTTTTTGCAGTGTACCCGAAACTGAAACGTTTTTCTAACTAGTTTCTGCCGGCGGCTTCGCACAGATTGTTTAAGGTTTTTTCTATTCCATGAGAACGGATTGATAAGATAAAGAGTATATATTTATTACAGGCCTAGAACTACCAGAATGCAATATGCAAATTTCAGCCCGATCCTTTCTTTGCTCACAGATGTGGTCTTAGATTAAATAAAATCAAGAAAGCCACATCCAGAATCCCGAAATCCTCGAAAACCAGAGATAATAGCCGAGCAAATAGTTCGGTTAGCTCACAAACAAAGAGTCCTATGCAACTTCCTTGTTTTTTTTTAAATCTAATTAAATTAAATTCAGAAGGTCACATCTAGAATCTCAAAGTCCTCTAAAACCAGTGAGTCACGTTGTAGAGACTTTCTTTCACAGATATTATGGTCCCTGTAGTTAAATAAAATCAAGAAAGCCACATCTAGAATCCCGAAATCCTTGAAAACCAGAGATAATAGCCGAGCAAACAGTTCGGTTAGCTCACAAACAAATAGTCCAACCCAATAAGGGTTGATTCGTTCGGTTGATTGCAATCAACCCCCCGTCATACGTGATACGAAACGAATACTGTTGATTATATTATTGTGTTGAACGAATTACTTTGGTTTCGGATGTTGAAAGAATTGCTGAGAGAATTACCTACCGTATTAAAAAATGGATAGGATTGTGTTGTGTAGTCATCATCAATCTAGTCATCATCAATCAAGTCATCTAGAATCCCGAAATCCTCGGTATTTCAGTATCTTTGAACTGACAAGAGAGATTTTCTTCCACAAGTGGACAAAAAATTGCAGTGAACAGAAAGTAATCTTATTTGATAAAAATGTATAGTACTTGTCTAAGTGCTTATTTTGTAAGACTAAAGAAATAAAATATTTAGAATTTAGATTTTTTTTAATTTAAGACTTTTGGAAACAAAGATCTTTACCGAAAATAAGTAATTCCTGGAATCAAATTTAACAAAATACCATAACTTATCGCAAAATAGTGTAAGAACTTAGTACAGTAATAATTTTCCTTGGTAATAGTACCAATAATAATGAATGAATTATTTAAATATTATAAGTGTGGATCTACGACATCAGCGTTAATCTTTAACTGGTGACGTGGTGTTTGTGTAATGTAAGTGGTGACGTTATGCTATGGAAAGAGTTATGCTCGGAGTTTCTCTGAAGGATAGGATTCGTAACGAATACATCCGACAGAGAACCAAAGATATCGACATAGCTCAAAGAATTAGCAAGCTGAAGTGGCAGTGGGCCGGCCATATCTCGCGAAGAACCGACGGCCGATGGGGCAAACGTGTTCTTGAGTGGAGACCACGACTCGGTAAACGTAGTGTAGGACGCTCTCCGACCAGGTGGGATGACGACCTGCGAAAGACTGCAGGTAGATGCTGGATGCGGCAAGCTGAAGACAGGGCGCTATGGCGCTCATTGGGGGAGGCCTATGTCCAGCAGTGGACTGCTACAGGCTGATGATGATGATGATGAAGTGGTGACGTCAGGCCTGACAGGCCTCGGATGAATCTACGTAGGTACGAGTATAATTCACGCAGTACGTAAATGAATAACTGTAGCCTACCTATTTGTGCTAATATGGATATTTTTGTACGAAATAAAACAATTATGTGTATTCTATCACTTTTATTTAACATCGAAAAACTCTTCTAAACTGTAGTATAGGTCCACTAAATCCACTAAATGTAGGTATGTGTTGATTGGCATCCAAGAAATCATTACACAATCCTTACTGACTGCAATTTCAAAATATCTAGTTTAGCATATTTAGCATAAGTAACTCTAACGTGCGCATTGTATTTAGAATTAATACAGTCGAGGCTATTGGATTTAATTATTTTGTATATTGTCAGCACTTTGCCTGAAAATCAGGTTTTTTGACACATGCATTATCTTATCCCATGAAAAATATAAGATGAAGTACTTTCTGTTATCTTTTTAGACCTAAATTATTTTTGAATAAATTATTATTTATCTTTCTATAGCTAATATAAAAATGAATTGCTGAATGTGTTGCTAAGCACAAACCTCGAGAGCAGCTGAACCGATTTCGCTAATTCTTTTTTTAGAATATTCCTTGAAGTACGAGGATGGTTCTTACGAACAGAAAAAAGAGAAAAAATTTATAAATTGCCTGAAACAAATGACCACCCGGGCGAAGCCGGGACGGGCCGCTAGTTTATCTATATTTTTCGAAGTATTTCCGACTTTGCATAAAAGACTGAATACCAGTCTTTGGTTTAGTAACTTATCAATAACGGCATTAACGAAATCGAGTTACCGGTGTACGTTTCGTTAACGAACCGATGCGTGATTCAGTTAACATAAATCATTGTCTGTTTACTGTATTAGGGAACAAAAATCTGTATTTATTTCTTTTGTAAAGGCAGAATAGAAACATATGTGAAACATTTGACGACCTCTGTGGTGCGGTGGGCGAAGGTCCACCTGCGACGTAGGAGGTTGTGGGTTCGATTACCGCCTCCGGAAAAAAACAGAAAATGGATTATTTGCCATTTAACTTATGAGATATGTACATATTACTGGCGTGTACTCGTGTAAAAATGTTTGTATGAAGTGCAGATATTTGTTCTGGGTGTTCTGGTCGTTTTCTATGTATAATTAAACATACCTATTTATGTAATGTATTGTATTATGTATAGGATCTAGGATCTGGCAAAACAGAAGTATATCCAATACCACCAAGATGAGAATCGTGCGAACTTTGGTGTTCTCAATATATCTGTATGGCTCGGAATCATGGTCCATTCGGGCAGTCGACCGAAAAAAGATCGAGGCTTTTGAGATGTGGTGTTGGAGGAGAATGTGGACAGCAAAACGAACTAACAGATCCATTCTCGACCAACTGAATATCAGAACCGGATTGTCGACGATTTGCTATCAACGAGTTCTCAGCTATTTTGGCCATATCGCTAGAATGCAACTAGACAACCACGAAAAACTAGTGGTAATGGGCAAGATAGAGGGGAAAAGACCAAGAGGACGGTCACCAACCCGCTGGTCTGATCAAATTAAGGCTATAACGGGACTCACTCTGCCTGCAGCCCTGAGACAGGCCGAAGACAGCGTGGTGTGGAAGCGGTTCATCAGCGTCACCGTGAAAGCCTTCCAGGACGGGCACGACCTTCAGCAATGAAGACAACGACAAAGAAGAAGTACCCATAACACAGGCTCTGCTTAGATCATCTATCATCTAAGCATCATCTATGATGTGTGGACTGTCCAGCATTATTTATTTATTTATATTTATATGTAGATGATAAAGTATGAATAAGGTATATAAAATGTAGATAAACAGCGGGGCTAGCACATGTACTTCACCAGCACACCTCACCTCACCTCAACAGCCTATATTGGTCCACAGCTGGATACAGGCCTCCTCTGATAAGCAACTTATTGGCTTCTATCTCATAGAGAGTAATGCCCATTATCCCCACGGTGGGTATACGGGTTGGGGATTGCATTTCGGTGGTAAATTGTTCTGCAGGAGGCGCAGCTGCCCGCCCCTGGTGGATATCTCTTAGTCGCCTCTTACGGCACCAGTACCGTTCAACAAAATGCTACTACCCAAAATTGTTTCTTCATCATCATCATCATTAGCCTATAGTATAGTATAGTATATATAGTAGATGTTAATGCTTGGCCAGATGTCGCTCAGTTTCACACCGACAATAGTATGTTAGTAATTTGTTGTTGTGCATAGCTTTACTTAAATATTGACATGTATCGAATCATATTATATTTAGACTTAAAATAGGCAAATAACCATGTATTAGACATATAAGAGATGAACATGCTAGTGGTTTCTTTTCACTTCTTCCACTAGTGGACAAAAAATTGAAGTGAACAGTAAAATAATTTTATTTGATAATAATTTATATTTAAAATATGACTTGTCTAAGTGCTTATTTTGTAAGCCTAAAGAAATAAATGATTTTTTACTTTACTTTACTTTACTTTTACTTTAGTAAAAACTAAAAATCTACTTCAAATTCTAAGGAATTAAGTCCTTTTGTCCTAAAAAAAACCTGTAATTGCACACAATTTTTTTAGGACAAATACTTTAAATTTACATTTAACCTCGGGGTGATGTGGTGGACCTCTTACGACACTGTGGGCGACACAGTATGGGACCACTTCGGGATCATCCTCCATAAAATAGCTAAATAATGTTCCAAATCAGTCCATAAATTGACCGAAAAATCGAAGAAACATCATCATCATCATCATCAGCCTATAGCAGTCCACTGCTGGACATAGGCCTCCCGTAATGAGCGCCATAGCGCCCTGTCTTCTTGCCGCATCCAGCATCTGCCTGCAGTTCTGCGCATGTCGAAAAATGGTTAATCCCATAACAATAAGCCTTCGGAAGTAATAAATAACCACATCCTTCTAGATAATACGAAACTCTGGCGACACATTGCAAACGAGAACTTCCAAAATTAATTTATGACCAAACCGTCACTACCTTTACCACCAGACAAAAAAAAATACCATGAGCCTTAGAAACATCATAATAAAGCTCCAATTAATATTGAGTATTGGAAATTCTTAAGTTGGTAACATTGCGGTCGGCAAAATTTGTGGTTTTCTTAAGAATTATCCTCATTTACTAATAGGTGTAATTTTTAGGAAGCCTTTGCGATCATTTTGTCGCCGCTTGGTGTCGGATGGATTTAAAATTTAGTCAAATTGGGCATCCTCTTCGAATAATGAGAGGAAATGTTATTAAACACAATGACTGACGCTTTTCACTTCTTCCACTAGTGGACAAAACATTGAAGTAAACATTAAAATTAAAATAATGATAAGAATAAGGATATTGTAAAATTGTGTAAAACATCCTTCCTATCCATATTATTGATAATAATGAATAGTATAAAATTTGATTTTTGATTTTGCTGGGGCAAAGGTGTTCTTGAGTGGAAAACACGACTCGGTAAACGTAGTGTAGCACGTCAAACTTATCGGGGAGATAAAACCTTATCTGGCCCTTCAAGTAGCAGGTAACTTTATTCCTCTGTTAGTGACCCTATTCGACAGTTAACTACTATCTGACCATTGAAAAAACATGAATATTGCTATTCCACGAATAAATGTCTATCTGATTGTTTATCTGGGACTCGAAACGACTGCAGCTTGGAACTCCTGACGCCTGTACAGTAGGTTATCATAGAACCTTCGCTGTAAAGGCCACTCGGCTATGGAACAGTCTTCCCATTGAATACCGCGAGGCATCCTCGATAAATGTCTTCAGATCTAGAGTCTATAACTATTTTCTTTCGCAGAATAATTCGGTACGTAATTATAATTATATATTAATTATTTATATAGGTATATATATTAATGTTTAAGTATAATATAAGTAGCTTAGTATCATTATGAGTAGTATATTTTATTATCTCTATTATATGGCACTACCTACCAAACTGTTGTCCACACTACCCAAAGGTTAGCAGGTAGAGAATGCTATCTAGCATTATGCTCGCCTATGTACAACTTTTTGTGCAATAAAGTATATTCTATCTATCTATCTATCTGGCGATTGAAAAATCGGCCCTAAGTTAGACATATTACTTTTATAGGGTAAGTACCTAACTTTCTGTTCTATATTGTGCACACACTCATTCAATATTCTCATGTAATTTTTTGCTCTACAGTTAATTTTCTATAACCCTTGTTGTTTCAAATGACAATAAAAAATAATAATATCTATCAGCCGACGCAAATTACCGGCTCTTCTGGAAAAAACTATATTTTTTGCAATAGCAACCCCCATTCAAAGATGCTTTAATTAATTTACGACAAAGACATACGTTCTTATAATTTGTGTCAAGGCATTGTAATTTATTTCTTTTCTATTTGTAACTAAATTACTGTTCTGAGACAATGAGTGCCTTTTGTGCCACCAACTGTCTCCGTTCACATGTCACGGGGATATGCTTGTGTTCAATTAATAGAACAACGGAGGTCATAATCATAATACAATTATGGATATCAATTGTGTGACAGTAAGATGGTTGAATCAATTTTGTTTCATTTTTTGCACAAAAAATCTGCAGGACATGTCAAATAGAATAAATCGAAGAGTTTTAATTAACTTTTGGACACGATATTATTTGTGATAAGGTGTGTTCCCAGTTAGAGAGTTATAGGTACAATCCTACTAATATTATAAAATGCGAAAGTTTTTATGTATGGATGTTGGCAGAAACTAGTTTTTTTTTTACATAAATAGAAAAAGTAGCTAGATTTCGTTAAGGTCATCTTCCGCTCGGTGATTTAACCCCGCTCCCAAGATATAATATTTATTATCTGTCTTAAATAATTGAGATTTTTTTAAAATCTAGATAATAAATCCGTAAAAAAGTACCCACAGGCTTTAGTTGTAGAATGGCTTGTTCATATCCTATTTCATTCCCGACTCGACTCTACATTATTTTCCTTTTCTGTCGAATTGATATTTTTTTTCCAAATTCACACAAAAAAGTGACCTCCCAAAAAGCAGTTGCTCACACGATGTCACGGATCAAGCGTATCATCATCCTAAACATTGTTATTTTGAACAAAAACCCATCGAATTTCCGAAAAATTGCCACAAAAAACCTTAGGGTCGCGGCACGCGAGCTTATTAGTAAAAAAACTTACAAAATAGGGTGTTTTTACAATAATTAGTAATTTGCACATCGTATTGTGGTTAGTAAGAGCAGGCTTCAATTGCAAAGGCTTGTTAGTGGTCTGGTAGGCCATATGGCGTCTAACGGTAGGCGCTTCCTTTCTATTGTGTCGCTTCAATTATATTAAGCGAGCTTACAAATCCTAAGTTGTTTTAAGTAACCACCGGATGGAATAATCATTAAAGTGCAGGCTGCAATCACAGTCTTAGCTTAACGACTTAAATGAAAACAGAATTAAATTTTACGACACAATTAGGTTCTCGGATTAGAGTATGTTATTTAATTTATTAACATAGGTTTCTCTAGATAGAGATAATGTAGAAAAAAAGGAATAAAATGGAAGAAATTGTCCTAGCGAAAAATTTTATAATTCTGAACAATCCACACAGTACCATCTAGTCCCAAAAGTTAGCAGATATTATGATTTAATGATTTAATAGTAATAGTTAAATAAATAAAATTAAATGATTAAATTTCTCATAGTTTCAATTTGTTAGTGCAATATGAATTCGTAGGTACTCACATTTCGTACGCTTGATTATTATCAGCCCGTATATCTTCAACTTCAGGTACCCAAAAAAATCTGAATGCCATCAGAGACATAAATAAAGGCCCAAGTAGCTGCCTCTTCATTCAGCCATCTTGAGTAAAAGTGAGATAACGAGCGTTTAAATAAATTAGTAAACCATGCATTTCAATCAACGCACCATCCTTCCATTTACCCCATGCAAATATTGACAGGGCGCGCGGGGGGGTGTCAAAGCAAGCCGCTCCTTTGATCTCACCGCCACCTGCGAGTCTTCTGACTACCGTAGATATTTATAACCGCATCTTAAGTTTTCATTGTCTTGGCATAAGTGCAGAGAAAAAAACAGATGAATAGAGGTAAGGAGATGGTACATCTGGATGGTTTCGGGTTACCTCTTTGCAAATAGATGATAATAATTAGACGGGGCTAGTTCAATGCTCGGTGTGGATAATAGACGCAGTTCTATGTGATAATAATATGGGCCGCCACCGCCGCCATAGAAGCCGAGAGAAGGTTTTGCATAGTTCACGAAACTACCTACATAATTTTTCATTTCTTTCCATATTAAGCGCCTTGCATAATAGTGGTTAGATGTTTTTTCATGTCATGGCAGCGATCCAATAGTTTCATACGAAATCGCTTGTAGTTTTCGAATGATTTTGAGTGATAATCCTACTAATATTAAAGTATAATATATAATATTTAAGTATAATATAAGTAGCTTAGCATCATTATGAGTAGTATATTTTATTATCTCTATTATATAGCACTACCTACCAAACTGTTGTCCACACTACCCAAAGGTTAGCAGGTAGAGAATGCTATCTAGCATTATGCTCGCCTATGTACAACTTTTTGTGCAATAAAGTATATTCTATCTATCTATTCTATCTAATATTATAAATGCGAAAGTTTGTAAATGGATGGATGTTTGTTACTTTTTCACGTAAAAACTACCGAATAGATTTTAATGAAACTTCACAATAATATAGCTTATACATGAGAATAACAGATAGGCTACAATTTATAAAGATACCTATATTGTATATTATCAAAATTATGTATCACCACGCGGGTGAAACCGCGGGGCGCAGCTAGTTATCTAATAAGTCGCCTTTTAGCAGTACAACTTGGCAAGTCAGCGGTAGTAAACAAAAAGTACCTATGTGTATTTACTTGCAACTTTAGGGCCAAACTCCAGCAAAGCCGAGCTGAGAAGAGCGGAGGAAAAATTAGCCACAGAACGTCGGTTGACAAATGTTGTTTCCGCTCAGCTACAGTGAAGACCACCGAGCGGAGATGTATCATAATATTTGTATGCGAAGAAACAAAGAAAGATCGAAGCGGAGATGTTACCTGCGCTTGGCAAGCTAGCGATGTCACGCATCGAATAAGAAGAGCCTTCTAAGAGGTGAGCGGAGATGTGGGTTGTGCTGTGCCTCTCTAGTCGATTCATCTCAAAAAACATCAATACAATACAATACAACATGCTTTATTGCACATCAAACACAGAAAAACAAAAACAGTAAAGAACAAAGATACAGATGGCCTTAGGCCTTATCGCTAAGAGCGATTTCTTCCAGGCAACCTTTGGATGGACACGTAGCTATAGTACAGGTATGACGGTGGCGTATTATAGACTAATGTTGTATATAAATTATATACAATACAAAACATGTACAAATACATAAATACTTGTTTATACGTTAATGGAAATAAATACTGATTATAGACACTATTACATATACATACATATAATATTAACTATTATAACTACTATAGTTATAGTTAGTTTTAGTTATAAGTTGAAGAAAGAAAATGTTTAGTTTAATTGTTAGATTTAGCTTGTAATGTATGGTAATGCATTCCATAGTCTGGTCTGGTCGCAAACATCAGACGACGCTCGCCGCACGCAGGGTCCAGTCTAGCCAGTAGGCCTCGCCGCACGCTTCGATGGAGACACCCTAGCTGAAAAACATCTCGTCTCGTCTCCGCTATGGACATCTCCACACTTCTTCATCTTCGAGACAAGAGTTATACATCGTCACTTGTGTGAGATTGAGTGAGATTGCGGTCATATTCTCCAGAAAACTAATAAAATTATATCTATTAATTGAAATTGGTCCTACTAACTGGTAGAACTTAGGGTTATAAAAAACCTATAACAATTAACCTAGATGTTAGTCATTACCTTGAAGATTATTTTTTTGGGATATTCATCGTCATCATCAGCTTATATTTAGTCCACTGCTGGACATAGGCCTCCCCCAATAAGCGCCATAGCGCCCTATCTTTGGATATTTTCTTTTTTGGGTTATTAATTTATAATAATGTCACAAAAAACTACTTACAAGAGACTACCCCGAGTGCCAGGGCTTACACACGATCCTATCCATCCATGGTTGTCTGGTAGAGATCGCTCTTGAGCGATAAGACCGCCAATTGTACTTAATTTTTTAGTTTTTACTGTACATAGTTTATATTTAAAATGCAATAAAGAATTTTCTATCTATCTATCTACACACTATAATAAAAAAGCCTTATAATATATAATACCTAATGATTTATGGGTTGTAGCCATAAATAAAATCTATTCTGTCCATTACCAGTCTTGGTCAGTGAGAGTGAAGAATGGATTATTTTATTAAAATCCATTCCAACACTATAACTTACGGATACACATTCCACAATGGGAACTCCCCTATCCCTAACAATCAGCCGGTCAATTTGACAATAGCAATGGCCCCCTATTTTCAAAATATTTATACCGGCCATCACAATTTCAACTAAGTGCGCTTCTGGACCCCGAAATGTCAATTGAATTGTTCCTGGCAATTATTTTAAATGTGTTTGATGATGGGAACTACGAAATCAATATTAAGCTTCAAATACCTACAGATTTTTTTAATGTATGGGCTCATCTTTATTACATAGTATAAAATGGAGCTTCCGCTGTCCGTTCGCTTAGATCTTTTAAATTAGATTAGGTACTCAACGGATTTTAATGCAGTTCTCAGCAATAGATAGAGTAATTCAACAGGAAGGTTTATATGACGACCGATGTGGCGCGGTGGGCGAAGGTCCGCTTGCGACGCAGGAGGTTGCGGGTTCGATTCCCGCCTCGGAACAATTGTGTGTACGATCTGCAGATATTTGTTCTGGGCGATCGTTGGTCATTGTAATGTGTTGTATTGTGTATATCAGTCATCTATATAATAAAAACTATCTATCTATGTAATGTATTGTATTATGTATATCAGTTATCTAGTACCCATAACACAAGCTATGCCTACCATGGGGCTAGATAATGCTGTGTGATTTGTCCAGCATTATTTATTTTTATTTATTTATTTATATGTACTAGGTGCATGAAGTCGTGTGAAGCCGGGCGGGTCGCTTGTAGGTATTCTAATAAAACAACCAAGACGTCGTAAATATTATATGGCCGATCGTGTGAAAAGTGCTATCTAGCAATTTTCAGACCGGCCTTGGCCTCAAGCTGGATGATGAGGCGGGGGGCCTTTGCCTTGCAGTGGGATTATGCGGCTATAAATAAAATGACATGCCTAGATTACTATAAGAAAAATAACCCACAGACCCTATATTACAGATCTTGACTCATTGCTCACGCATGACGCACAACTGCACAAGTCACTTGTGTGTGCGTCTTGCAGACTACTAGCTGCCTCCCGCAGGTGCAGCGGCCAGTGAGCAAAATGTTAATGAAAAAAATCCACAGCTGGGGCGGGACTTGCTTCATGAAAAAAATGCATGATTTTGATAAACTAAGTTCCCAAAATATTTTTACTTTAGTTCCACTTCTAAACGCCAGAAGCCGCTAACCTTGCAATTTACACGCATCATTGAACCTTATCTAAACTTACAGCGACATCTATTGATGAGTAGCGGAACTAAACTTATAAAAGGACCTCTACCTTTTTACTGTTTTCTTGAATAAAGTTCTACAAGGTCAACTAAAACACTGTTTTTTTTTATAAGAATTTATCAAAATATTACAAAAGTTTTCTGTTCAATACATCTGGTTGAAAAGTCTTCGAAACGAATCGATAGCTACCTATAGATGGAGCTCTCTGTGACATTAGAAGTACCTACATAAAATTTATTGTTAGCAATAAGTATTCATTGAAGGAAATATGTCTAAGTGAAAAGTAATGTAACTTGCATTGGTATACATATAAAGACACGGCAACAGAGTGAATTTTAAGTTATATATGGGTTTTTTTTAACATATATTCCAATCGAGTTTTGCTAGTGTACCTATAGCCTTTAAAATCCTTATAGTGACAACACTCAGTTATTACCATTATACCTAATTACCAAGTCAGTTAATCCCATTAATTCTAGACAATTAATAATTCAGGCCTTTTCGATGAGCTAGTAGCGTAGTGCGGAGAAAATGTGAAACCTAGTTAGACTTCACCAGGAGTCGTTAATTTCGTATCACTATTTATTGGGCTATACAAGGACAAAATACCTTATTTTATTTTATGATATTTTAAATATTTTATTTAAAAAAAACCAGAAAGTAACAACTTTGGTCACTACA
This sequence comes from Eupithecia abbreviata, assembly GCA_943735965.1. Taxonomy (NCBI): domain Eukaryota; kingdom Metazoa; phylum Arthropoda; class Insecta; order Lepidoptera; family Geometridae; genus Eupithecia; species Eupithecia abbreviata. The sequence goes on from OX030995.1 coordinate 4,322,297, forward strand.
ATTTACAAACTTTTCATCGATTATCAAAAATCAGCTCTTGTACGCTAACTCAAGCGCAATAGCAATCTCTACGGTAACAATCAACGTAGTACACAATACAACTCATAGGTGGCGCTGATAAGCCTTTCACAGTACATTATGGTCCGACTTCGAAAAAAGGGTGTTCGATATACGTTTTTTTAAGTTTGCCGATTACTCCGTCAATTCTGGACCTATTTTGATAGTTCTTTTGCTAATAGAATATACATAGGATGATCAATTGACCATCTCGGGTCAATAAAATTGTATTCCCGGGCGTTTAGTATTTCGGTTTCATCATCATTATCATCAGCCTATAGCAGTCCACTGATGGACATAGGCCTCCCCCAATGAGCGCCATAGCGCCCTGTCTTCAGCTTGCCGCATCCAGCATCTACCTGCAGTCTTTCGCAGGTCGTCATCCCACCTGGTCGGAGGGCGTCCTACACTACGTTTACCGAGTCGTGGTCTCCACCCGCCGTGGTATTTCGGTTTAGAGATGTATATTACTCATAAAAACAAAAATGCTTATTTAATGAGATAGATAAAAATCTTAAAATAATGCTAAAGCTAATAATAGCTAAATCCGACCGACGATATGCTAGTATGTAGGTATGTAAGATATGTTAGTAGTACCTCTACCACCCTCTACCTACTAAGTTTATTTGCCCCGCCCGCGCCTGACGTAACAAACAGTAATGGAATTTATAGTTGGGTTTTAGTTATTTCAAAACAATAAAATTAGTAAGTTAATAGTTATTTTGTACTTTAATCTAGAACCTGAGATTTGACGATAGTATCGAGTTGTGATAGAACGGTTACCTCTTTTAATTTGTATGGGATTTGTATTATAGTTCCTTGTCCGCACTATAGGGGCGCTGTACCAAAAATAATGGAAAAACGAGATGTCACGATCACTTCTCGATAAATAAAATAAATCAATAAAAATAAAATACAATACAATATAACTTTATTGCACCGTCAATACAAAAAAATAATAATAATAAAAAAAATACTAAAGGATCTTAATATTAATACAATAACAGGCACAATACAATTAACCGCCCACCTATATTTCTTTCAGTTTTCAGTTATCGTCAAATTAGGACCATAATATGTGATGGAGAAGAAAGAATAATTATTCTTTGTTAAAAACAACCATTAAAAAAAAACAAATTCGACTATCTTCCAAATGTGACACAAACAAAAATCATCGATGCCATAGGAGATTTCTTCCCCCATTTCGTGTGAAGTCAAATCGCGTTCGAAACACAAACGTGATCTAGTAACTATGCGAAACCACACCAATCTGTGCCCAAAACACGCTAGAAGCTAGCGCGTTTCTTTGACGGTTCAAATCGTGGCCAAATCGCGTCGTGTCGCGGCGGGGAATGTCTTAATGACATAGGGATAGTTATTTATTAGGTTTACTTAGCTGTTGATATTTTAATTATGTATATTATAATCTCATCTCATAATGTATAATACTATTCGTCTAATTTGTTTCTCTGTACACTTCCTCTATCTGTTCTATCGCTTCTCTTTTAATCCTAAGGATTTGCTGTAAGAAAACTCTTTGTTAGGGTATGTGTAAGCTCGCCTATGTAATATCTTTTTTTAGTTAAGTTATTTTGTAAGTTTTTAGTGTACAATAAAGAATTACAAGGGAATACGGTACAGATTCCACGCCCGCGGGTTTGTCGCAGGTGTGTAACACGCTTCGAAAGTCAATAGAGAATAATGCCCCAGAGGCGCTCTAACCAAAATTAACCATATGAGCCACGATATTTCTTAGAAATTACCCCGTGGGCTTACGCACTATAATAACAAAAACCTTATAAACGAAGTGCCCTGAAATGTTTATCTTTATCTAAATATAGCGGACCTTCCCGGCTTCGCACGGTTTTAGTATGGATCCCTATCGCTCCAGTAGTTTTGGAGCCTATTCATTACAAACAAACAAATAAAAATAATAATAATAAATAATAATATTAGTATAGACTAGTTTCTGACCGTCGTCGCTTAGCACGCTTTGTTTCTACCGAAACGTTTTAACACTTCGATTGCTGAAATCACACCGTATGTGTTTTCTACAAGTGACTAATATGCGTAAATCCACACTAGAGCAGCGGCTGAGAAAATACAGATCTGTGTGGCTCAGCACAGCCGTAATGTTTTTCGAACGAAACGCATGTGCGGCGCAACACAACCGCTGTGTAGAGCGGCAGCACGAATGGCTAAGGTTAAAAAAAAGATCGCAGTCGTCGAAAAAAGATCACAGTCAAAGTGTTAAAATGATTAAATTCGACAAATTGGAACTATTAACAATAATAATACCTAGTATTATTGTATAATAATAGTATTATTATCACCATGCGTTGGAAGGTGCACCCGTCTAAAAAGTATCAATATAAAAATAAGTAGTAGTGAAACAGGTCTATCAATAGACCTGTCAAACTTGATTGAACCTGACATAATTATGACCGACAGAACCGAGAACGTAACTCAAAATAGGTACAGTCAGCGTCAAATTGATATGAGCTCCTAGAGTAGTCAAAATAATCTGAAACACATTTTTATATACCCAGTTCGCTCATCAAATTGTTATAAGCACCGAAGGTGTTCAAAATATCTTACTACTCATTGTTTCATATTTATGTGAGCAGTCAGGGTGATCAAAATAATGTTAGCAATTATGAGTTTGTATGCTACCTTTGAGAAATTGGTTTTCTTAGATTATCATATTATATATAGATATATCAAATTGCTTCCATGTTTTTCAGATCATTTTGACTACTCTAGACGCTCATATCAATTTGACGCTGGCTGTACCTATATACGTCGATAACTACGCGCATAGCTCCAGTCAATGATAACGAAATAAGATAAAGCAACTTGAATATGGCTCAATTATATCAATACAAAAATAAACCCTTGCCAACTTACTGAGAAGTGTTATTCTCCAACTGTTATTAGGCGAAGCGAGAAGTGAAGGCGCAAAAACACATAACGGGTATAATAACACCTTTATTTGTGTCCAGCACTAGTACGGGGCGAGCTAGCGCTACAGACGGTCATAGCGACACAAACAGAGCAACATAAACAAAATGAATGCTTACACAATCGCCATCGCGTTGTTGTTATTCCGGAGTTTCGGACAAACGCGGTTCATCGCAGAAGACTACTCAAGACTGAAGCAGGACATCATAGAACTAGAATTAAAGCAGTCTCTGGGAGGAACACTAGTTTTGGACGAAGATGAGTTAAGAGCAAACGACGTGCTGATGAAATTGAAGAACCAGGAAGTCGATGATGAGTTTAACAATCCGCAACTTGACGAGTTTTGGCAGCGCGCAAAAAAGTCCAAAGTTTACGAGATAATACGGAGAATGCCGAAAGGAGCCGTTCTACATATCCACAGCAGCTTCATGCTGGATGCGGACAGCATGATTGCTCTGACGCACGAGTACGAAAGCAATTTGTACGCGTGTTGGCACACTGATTTAAAATTGCAGTTTTCCGACTCCGTTCCCACTGGACCTTGCCCAGTCAATTGGTCTCTACTCAGCGAGTTACGGAACAACTCCGATGATACACAAGCGTTTGATGATAAACTCAGAGGACATCTTTGTTTGGTCTGCTCATCACAGAAAAACCAGCACGAGGGCATTAACGATGTGTGGAAAAAATTCGAAGCGACACACAAAACCATCAAATCTCTTATTAGTTTTCGGCCTGTCCGTGAAAAATATTTCTATAGGTCTTTGGAGAAATTGTACGATGACAATGTCAAGTACGTGGAGATCAGAACTGGGTTGAATGCCCTATACGAGCTAGACGGAACTGTACACGAGAGAATGTACATGGCAAAATTGTATAAGAACATTTCGGATGAATTCATAAAACAATACCCAGATTTTATAGGTTTCAAATTTATTTTGTCGTCGTATCGCGGCGCGACGAATGAGAACGTACGCCAACACATTGAGTTAGCGAAGGAATTGAAGCGAGAAATACCCGAAATTTTCGCCGGTTTCGACTTAGTGGGTCAAGAGGATCTGGGACGCCCGCTGATCGATTTCCTGCCGGAATTCAAGGCGGTGACTAACGAAATTGACTTCTATTTCCACGGAGGAGAGACTAATTGGTTCGGAACATCGAGTGACGAGAACTTAGTGGACGCTATCCTTCTAGGTACGAAGAGAATTGGCCACGGATACTCATTGCTTAAGCACCCTGGTTTGCTAAGCATCGTGAAACAAAGGGATATTCCGATAGAAGTGAATGTGGTGTCGAATGAAATATTGTCTTTAGTGAACGATGTGAGAAACCATCCATTGGCAACATACTTGGCTTTGGACATGCCCGTGGTTCTCTCTAGTGATGATCCCAGTGCGTTTAGGACAGATCCCTTATCCCACGATTTTTACGTAGCGTTCGTGAAAGTGGCCAGTAAGCGTTATGATTTAAGAATGTTGAAGACACTAGCATTAAACTCTATAAAGTACAGCGCGTTAGACATTGCAGAGAAGGGTAAACTGTATAGAATCTTCAATGACGATTGGAGCAAATTCATAAAAGGTTTGATTTTGACGAGTGAACGTAAGGACATTGAAACGTGATAACTTGATAAGTTATGGCAGAAAACTCTCAGTTGTATAGCACTGGACCAATTCTTTATGTAAATCTACGTAAGTAGATTTAAGTTCAATTTCACCATGCTATGTTCGTTAACTTCGAATCACAATAGCTAATGAGTGTTTAATAATAACAAGGCTATAAGAAAAAAAATGATAAGGCTAAGGCTACTTTATAAGCATTCTTTGTATAAGCAAATAAATGAATTTTGTATTTGTATTAAAATATTTAAGTCGTCCAGCACTGAAAAGGTTTTTCTTATTGAGGACCAGGAATGTTGTAAATCTAGTGGTTGTGAAACTCGAAGCAGGTCAGTCAGTTCAGCTGGTCTTTTTAATCCTGTAGTTCGCTAGCGCTTGTTTATAAACTCACTTTACATATATTTAGCTGTCATAGGTTTTTTTTAAGAATATACCTATTTAGTAAGTAACACATTACTTAGTGGTAACCTAATACTAAGTGGCTTGAAATATCTTCCATGTATTAATTTTTTGGACGCTTTTGGCTGGTATTGATTGATATAGATTAATACAGTCTGCAGTAAACTGAATTGTTTGAATTGTAATTACTATTTCTAAATTGTTTCTAATATTTGATTGTATTTTTCTTTTTTAATAGTGGTAAAAACATTGTGTATAGATTCACCATTATTTAAATGGTTTTTTGCTGTAATATTTTATGGCTAAGTTTTTATATATTATGATAATGAATAGGAGTATTTTTAAATGTCATAATTTTAATCCTTCGTCAATACTTCTTAAAACTACCAATGAAATACAATACGTAAATAACAAAGTGAAATTGTTCTACTTAGTAATTTTTTTTTTAAATGTAACAATTAACCTTTTTGTTCTACATACCTACCTATATCTACATTTTTTGTTATTTAGCCTGTTTCGTCCCACTGCTGGGCAAAGGTCTCCCCCAAATCTTTCCACTCAGTGCGGTTACTTACCTAACTTTAATCCTTATTCAATACTTTCCGACTTATATAAACTCCCAATAAAATGAAATTCGTCAGAAGTCATCTTAAGGAGTTCCCGACGTGCGCTGATACCCACAACTACCGTAGGTACTAGACATCGTCATCGACTAAAGCTACCCAAAATTAAATTAGCCAAACTGAAAAACAAAATTGAATATATAGGAAAATGTGAAAATATACAACAACCTGCCGGACTCTATAACTAGTGCCGCGTCAACTGCAATATTCATGAACAAACTGAAGAAAATCCTAGTGGACAGGGCATACTACAGTTTAGAGTAGTTCCTAAATGACAAATTAGATGACGCCAGTGTCACTGATCCACACTTATAATACCTATTTATAACATTTATTATAATAAAATGTTGATGTGAATCATTAGTTTTTTTATTGGTAAATTTACCAAAAAAATTATTTATAAGAAACTCCTGTGTGTGTGATTTGTAATTATTTTTTGTATTTTTTTGTTACATATGTATTTTGTCCAACCGTATAACCACCGTACCGTATATTACGTCCTCCGACCAGGTGGGATTACGACCTGCGAAAGACTGCAGGTAGATGCTGGATGCGGCAAGCTGAAGACAGGGCGCTATGGCGCTCATTGGGGGAGGCCTATGTCCAGCAGTGGACTACTATAGGCTGATGATGATGATGTATTATGTTTGACATATAAGAATATTAATATCAATAAAGAACTGAACTGAAATATGTTAATAGCAAAGTAACATCATTCTACATAATAAAATTATCTTCTTAAAATGGAATAACGAACCTTTTTATTCATACAATTATCTTGAAGTAGTCTTATCTCTTGGCCAGAAATGTACACAGATATTAAAGTTATTTTTTACATGAATATAGACATCGTAGGTATTTATCTTTATTAAGGCAACGCCTCGAAGTCGAGATAAAGAGATATAATGTAACCAATATTTATTGAAGAATCTATAGAACATCACATTGATTAGAATTTTGAATTGTGTTTCAAAATGGCTATTGGCTATCATGTACAATTTTATAAATTCATTAATTTATAATTTTTATAAATAATGCTGGACAATTCACACAGCATTATCTAGCGTCCCATGGTAAGCAGAGCTTGTGTTATGGGTACTAGATAACTGATATACACAATACAATACATTACATAGATAGATACAATACAATACAATATAACGTATACTGATATTTTTTATTATACATAGAAAACGACCAGAACACTTGAAACAAATATTTGCAGATCGTACACACAATTGTTCCGAGGCGGGAATCGAACCCGCAACCTCCTGCGTCGCAGGCGGACCTTTGCACACCGCGCCACATCGGTCGTCAACTTTTTAAAATTTTGAAATATATAATATATATTTCAAAATTTTATTTTATTTATTCTTTTTTGGTGGTACTGTTTATCTATTTTACAAAAAATAATAAGTAGATCATTTTGTTGCGTCATCAACATTACTTATCGACGGAGTATTTTGCTGTGACTCTCACGGTATAATTGATCGACGTTAGTGATATGGGGTCGGACTACATTTAACCACTCAAGAGCGCTCAAAAATGTTAATAAAATTATAATTTAGGTATTATTATCATATGTGACATGGTCCGGCAGACCATGTCACATATGATAACGGACCCAAGTGCAATTGGCGGTATTTTTAACCCTGAAAAGCCTCATTTTTAAGATTTTTTTCCGTAGTTTGAACCTATTTAGTGCGACAAGTAACATTGCTTACATTTTTTCCATTCAAATAGCATGTTAGTCCGTACTATTTAATATTTAGGTAGGTACTATAAACTTTAATAGAAGGTAAAACTAAGTGCAATTCCCGCCGAAATCTAAATTTTTTGGGGTATTATTTAATTTCTTAGAGACTAATATAGTAAGAAAATAACGCGAATTACCTACTCCACTACATATTTTATATATCACAAGCTGCTCCCCGCGGTTTTACCCGCGTTGTGAAAGATATTTTGGATAGTATACAATATATGTTTATGTATTGTAGCCTATGTGTTATTCTGATATGTAAGCTATATTATATAAAATTAAGTTAAGGTGTTATTATTTGTAAACTTATAGTAAATACATTTTTAGTTTTTTGTATTTGTATTTTTGTATTAGGTATTGTGAAGTTTCATCAAAATACATTCAGTAGTTTTTGCGTGAAATAGTAACAAACATCCATCAATCCATCCATCCATACTTACAAACTTTCGCGTTTATAATATTAGTAGGATATGTCCTCAGTGCCATATTAGTGTAATGATCGACACGAACATAAACAGGCATTTCTGTGAGATCCAACCCCAACACTGTCCTGTTGTGTGCTTCGTATCAAAGTTTAAAGACCGTCAGAAGGTCAAGAATATACTCAGAATCCAACGTAGTTTTAATAATTATTAGGAAGTCGACACTGCAGCTTGGAACTGCTGACGCCTGTACAGTAGGTTATCATAGAACCTTCGCTGTAAAGGCCACTCGGCTATGGAACAGTCTTCCCATTGAATATCGCGAGGCATCCTCGATAAATGTCTTCAGATCTAGAGTCTATAACTATTTTCTTTCGCAAGAATAATTCGGTACGTAATTATAATTATATATTAATTATTTATATAGGTATATTATTACTGTTTAAGTATAATATAAGTAGCTTAGTAGCATTATGAGAAGTATATTTTATTATCTTGATCACAGATAATATAATACATTCTCTATTATATAGCACTACCTACCAAACTGTTGTCCACACTACCCAAAGGTTAGCAGGTAGAGAATGCTATCTAGCATTATGCTCGCCTATGTACAACTTTTTGTGCAATAAAGTATATTCTATTCTACATAAGTCTATTCTATAACAAAGTCGCTTCCCGCTCTCTGTCTGTCACTATCTATGCTTAGATCTTTAAAACTACGCCACGGATTTTGATGCGATTTCTTAATAATATATAGAGTGATTTAAGGGAAGGTTTATAAAACATTTGACACATAGACTTCCACGCGGGCGAAGCCGCGGAGCGCAGCTTGTGATTTGATATGATGCGCATGATATGGTAGAGTCGACGATGCGTTAGGACGGGGCGATTGCGCGTTGCAAGGCGTGAAAACTCACAGTTCAGCACCATTTAGTTTGTAGCACTAATTGGTGACGATTTGACACGTAAGGGTGGATCTGGGCTGGTGTTTGGAGATATGAATTTTGAACCATCACTACATGGCATAAAACAAAGTCGCTTCCCGCTGTCTGTCTGTCCCTATGTATGCTTAGATCTTTAAAACTACGCAACGGATTTTGATGCGTTTTAATAGATAGAGTGATTCAAGAGGAAGGTTTATAAATCATTTGACATATCAATATCCATGCGGGCGAAGCCGCGGGTCGCAGCTAGTGACGAACAAAGCTGAACGCGCAACTGTCCGCGCCGCAGGAGTCCCTTCAAATATTTTAACTGCCATGCATAATTTTGTTGTTTATTGAAGTGAAAACTTCTTTAGGCGCGTAAAGCACTTTTTGTGAACAAAAAGCGTGAAACTCGCGTCATCTTCACCGTACAAATAGAATATACCTAAAATGACTTAGGTAGTTTTCACTTCTATCGGCCGGCCCAAAGACTTCCCCGAATTTTTTTTCTTTTATTAATAAGTTTAGTTTGACGACCGATGTGGCGCGGTGGGCGAAGGTCCGCCTGCGACGCAGGAGGTTGCGGGTTCGATTCCCTCCTCGGAACAATTGTGTGTACGAACTGTAGATATTTGTTCCGGGTGTTCTAGTCGTTTTCTATGTATAATAAAAAATATCTATGTATGTAATGTATTGTATTATGTATATCAGTTATCTAGTACCCATAACACAAGCTTTGCTTACCATGGGGCTAGATAATGCTGTGTGGATTGTCCAGCATTATGGAGGGAATCGAACCCGCAACCTCCTGCGTCGCAGGTGGACCTTTACCCACCGCGCCACATCGGTCGTCAAAAGGAATAAGGCTATTTATAATGGTTTTCTCAGAAATAGTGATGATAATGGTATTTAAACATCATTTAGAATTTCAAAAAGAAGTCAATAATTTTACTAAAAATAAAAGAAATGTGAGTTACTTAGAGATAGAGATGAGGTATGTATTACTTTTCAAAAATGTTGCTTGCTAAGCTTGATTCTATCATTCAATGTATGACCAAGAAATGACTACACCTTTCTAATTTATCATTAACACAGTGTTTTATAGCAGGCATGAAATTGCATAAGCCCGAACATTTACATTCAATACTGAGCACAAACTCGATAAACGTCGCCCAGCGTTTTTCGAATTCAGTGACCAATTGTTTTTTATCCTCATATGAGCTGTAATTCAAAGAATTCAACACTAACTTCTTCAAAAGCCTCAAATCTGCATGTTTGCTTGCGACTCCAACGAAGGCTACGTAGAAATCATGAGTCATTGGATCTGCCTCCCACATCCCAGGATCATCACTGGACAAAACAACCGGGACGTCTTTCGCGAGAAACGATGCAAGCGGATGATTCCTAACATCATCCACCAATTTCAACACAGCGTTCGATATTACATTCACTTCTATAGCTATTTTCCTTTTCTTCACTTCTTCTAACAGTAAGGGATGTTTGACTAGAGCAAAAGCATGCCCTATTCTCTTGGTATTAAGGACTATAGCGTCGAGCAGATTCTCGTCTGTGCTCATTCCATACCAATTGGTTTCGCCTGCGTGGAAGAAGTAGTCTAGTTCTTTTCCTGCTGCCAGAAATTCAGGTAAGAATTCCTTCAAAGGCGTTCCTAAGTCTTCTTGGCCTACTAAATCCAATCCAGCAAAGAAACCTTGCAGTTTACTTTTCAATTCTTTAGCTGTTTGTATGTATTCGTTGACTGTATCTTTTCTTACTAATCTTAGGGGAGCATAAATAAATTTAGCACCTAGGAAGTCTGGATAATCAATTACGAACCGATCGACAACATTCTTGTAGGATTTTGCAGTGGCTATTATATCGTACATATTACCATCCAAATCATAAAGATGTGGCAAATCACTCCTTATTTCGATATACATAACGTTGTCTTCTCTCAACGCCTTCAGTGTATCGTAAAAATATTTTTCCCATACTGGCTTGTAGGAGAACAGTCCCGACGTAGCTATGAAACACTGCTGAAACGTCTGCCATACAACGTTGACATCCGTATAGACTTCGTTTGGATTATCAACTACCAAGGTAAAATGTTTTCTCAAATTAGCGTCAAATTTCGCTACACTTCCAGAACCGGACGAGTATCTTGCGTCTTTCATAAGAATCCACTGAGTTGTACATGGCGTTGTTGGTGTTTTCTTTGAAAATTGAAACTGAACGGACGTATCATCAAAACAAACATATAAGTCGTCCATATAGGTAATCCCTAGAACATAATCAGGGCTTAGAATCCCAGTATCATGGGCATGAAGCACAGCACCTTTCGGCATGTTCTGCAGTATTTTGAACAGCTTCTTGTTTTTTATATCATCTTTATATTTAAAGAAATGCTGTCCCAAATTGAAAACGTGCTTCTGATCTAATACGTTTTCTAATTCCTTACACTTAAGATCCATTATAATTTGGTTAGCCTTCTTTTCACTTGCACTAAGCACAATATCACTGCCAAGCATCATTTTAAATTCATTGTTGAACAGTTTTTCTCTCTCTTTATTGATATTTTCGATCTGTTTAGACATGATTGGAATTTGAAAGTTGAGTAACAGGTGAAGTTTGTATTCTCTTTGGTGAACGCAGTCTACGTTACCAATTTCAACGACCGAATGTCTGACGTAGTTGTTGTATTCTCTTTGACCGAATGGCAAACAATCTAATCACATACAGTCCGTCTAAACAGAGTAGAAATTAATGTTTGTGGAACTAACTATATTCTGTGGCTGGCAACATTTCATTAAAAGTCAATCTTGTCACTTGCTTGTCATTGTAATGTAAACATTGTTTGTTTTCGTTTGAATTCTTGCTTCAATTCTAGTTTTTATCCAAAAACTTATTATAAACATTTGAAAAATGAATAAAACAATCCGCAGCGGCACTCGTAAGTTATGAATTAATGTAGTACTTTTAGTCACTTTACACTCCTTTAAATAGTAATGTCTTATCCAAGAGTGGTCTTATCATGAAATATTTACTTCTATATCTACAGTTGAGGTTATGAAAATAAAACACATATTTATAGTGCGTGTGACTAGTTTTGATACTTAACAATATAATTTATTTTTTTCAGGTAAATCCAAGAGTACAGTGCGACGAATAGTTTCGGAAGGATCCAAAACTAAAGGAAAATTCAGTACTCCTGCTAAACATAGAAAGGGACGACCAAGAAAAGAATTAGACGATTTTGACCAGTGTGCAATCCGACAAAAAGTGCATTATTTCTATAGTGTAAAAAAAGAAGTCCCTACTCTTAATAAAATACTAACCATGGTAAGGGAAGACCTTGGTTTCAATGGAAGTCGAGCCCATTTACACAAAATTTTAAAATCTATTGGCAACATACTTGGTTTTGGAAATTGTACGATGACAATGTCAAGTACGTGGAGATCAGAACTGGGTTGAACGCCCTTTACGAGCTAGACGGAACTGTACTCGAGAGAATGTACATGGCAAAATTGTATAAGAACATTTCGGATGAATTCATAAAACAATACCCAGATTTTATAGGTTTCAAATTTATTTTGTCGTCATATCGCGGCGCGACGAATGAAAACGTACGCCAACACATTGAGTTAGCGAAGGAATTGAAGCGAGAAATACCCGAAATTTTCGCTGGTTTCGACTTAGTGGGTCAAGAGGATCTGGGACGCCCGCTGATCGATTTCCTGCCGGAATTCAAGGCGGTGACTAACGAAATTGACTTCTATTTCCACGGAGGAGAGACTAATTGGTTCGGGACATCGAGTGACGAGAGCTTAGTGGACGCTATCCTTCTAGGTACGAAGAGAATTGGCCACGGATACTCATTGCTTAAGCACCCTGGTTTGCTAAGCATCGTGAAACAAAGGGATATTCCGATAGAAGTGAATGTGGTGTCGAATGAAATATTGTCTTTAGTGAACGATGTGAGAAACCATCCATTGGCAACATACTTGGCTTTGAACATGCCCGTGGTTCTCTCTAGTGATGATCCCAGTGCGTTTAGGACAGATCCCTTATCCCACGATTTTTACGTAGCGTTCGTGAAAGTGGCCAGTAAGCGTTATGATTTAAGAATGTTGAAGACACTAGCATTAAACTCCATAAAGTACAGCGCGTTAGACATTGCAGAGAAGGGTAAACTGTATAGAATCTTCAATGACGACTGGAGCAAATTCATAAAAGGTTTATTTTGACGAGCGAACGTAAGGACATTGTAACGTGATAACTTGATAAGTTATGGCAGAAAACTGTCAGCTGTCACACTATGTGACCTAATGAAACTCGCCTTCAAAACCATTGAAACATGGTGCAACGATCACGAACTGGCAGTAAACCCAACAAATACGGAACTGATAATGTTCACAAACAAACGACAACTGGGTAATATAAAACCAAAACTATTCAACACAGAGATAACCCTAAAAACAGAAGTCAAGTACCTAGGGGTCATACTATATAGCAAACTGCTATGGAACAAACATCTTGACTTCAAACTCCAGCGTGCGACCGCTACTCTCTACCAATGCAGCAGAATGCTAGGGAAAACTTGGGGACTTTCACCAAAAATATCCAAGTGGCTCTACACTGCTATCATCAGACCAACATTAACCTACGGAGCGATAGTTTGGTGGACTAGAACGGAGCTAAGCACCGTGGTAACTAAACTGCAACGCTTTCAAAGAATGGCATGCTCTGCGATAACAGGTTGCATGAGATCCACACCAGGCGCTGCCCTAGATATAATTCTAGATTTAGCACCTTTATACCTCTACATACAACAAGAAGCCGCGATGTCGGCTCTAAGACTTCACAACACAGGCCTCTGGGGAGTCACAAGAAGTCCACATGCGCAGATCATGGACAGGGCCATAACATATGAACCACTCACAGCGGCCCCTTGTGACAGAATGGCAAACAAACCAATACTAAACAAACACTACCAGATACAACTATACGAGGACCAAAAAGATGAATCAGGTACCCATGAAGTCAGAATTTACACAGATAGCTCCAAAACCGAAACCGGTACGGGTGCCGGGGTTCACTCACTGGACCTCAACATCAACATATCAACAACGCTAGGAACGCATAGCTCTATATTCCAATGCGAATGCGTTGCGTAGCAATAACACAGGCAGCTACAGCTGTACAGAAGAGAGGAATCAAAGACCAACGTGTACGCATCCTCTCTGACAGCGCTGCCATACTCAGACCCTTGGAAGGAAACAGCTGTAACTCCAAGCTCGTTTACGAATGTCACTCTGCTTTGGAAAGGATATCCACTGAAAACCGGATCATCCTACAGTGGATCAAGGGACATAGTGGATCGCTAGGAAATGATGCTGCAGATGAACTGGCACGGAGAGGATCGGCGACAACCATAGAAGGCCCACCGCCATTCCTACCCCTGCCATTATCTCTGCTCCAGACATGGACCAAGCTCAGAACTAAAGATACACATAACGAACGATGGACTAGCCAAATGAATTGCAGACAAGCAAGGACGGCACTCCCATCAACATCACCGAAGCTAACAAAACGCTTACTAAATCTGAATAGATTGGGCCTACGTGTCCTTGTGGGAACACTAACAGGACACTGTCCACTAAACAAACACTTATTCACCATCGGAGCGACGAACAGTCCTCTCTGTAGAGGATGCCTCAGCAACGACGAAACAGCTGCCCACGTAATCCTGGAATGCGAGGGAGTATTAGCACAACGTATAGAAATCCTCAACTTGCCGAGGTCGCTCCGCGAAGCCTGTAAAGACCCCAGGAAGATTCTGCGCTTCTGGACGGAGCTAGGCTGGCTATGCTAGCTAACCACTACGCATAAAGGACCAACAGGAGTTCAAATGCGGAAAATAGAGTACCCCCACCTAACCTAACCTAACCTAGCCAAACTGAAAAACAAAATTGAATATATAGGAAAATGTGAAAATATACAACAACCTGCCGGACTCTATAACTAGTGCCGCGTCAACTGCAATATTCATGAACAAACTGAAGTAAATCCTAGTGGACAGGGCATACTACAGTTTAGAGTAGTTCCTAAATGACAAATTAGATGACGCCAGTGTCACTGATCCACACTTATAATACCTATTTATAACATTTATCATAATAAAATGTTGATGTGAATCATTAGTTTTTTTATTGGTAAATTTACCAAAAAATTATAAAATTAATTATAAGAAACTCCTGTGTGTGTGTGATTTGTAATATTTTTTTGTTACATATGTATTATGTCCAACCGTATAACCATCGTACCATATTATTATGTCCTCCGACCAGGTGGGATGACGACCTGCGAAAGACTGCAGGTAAATGCTGGATGCGGCAAGCTGAAGACAGGGCGCTATGGCGCTCATTGGGGGAGGCCTATGTCCAGCAGTGGACTACTATAGGCTGATGACGATGATGATGATGTATAATGTTTGACATATAAGAATATTCATATCAATAAAGAACTGAACTGAAATATGTTAATAGCAAAGTAACATCATTCTACATAATAAAATTATCTTCTTAAAATGGAATAACGAACCTTTTTATTCATACAATTATCTTGAAGTAGTCTTATCACTTTGAGTGCTGAAAACGCACGGTATGAGTTTTCTACAAGTGACTAATATGCGTAAATCCACACTAGCGCAGCGGCTGAGAAAATACAGATCTTTGTGACTCAGCAGAGCTGTAATATTTTTCGAACGAAACGCATGTGCGGCGCAACACAACCGCTGTGAAGAGCGGCAGCACGAATTTTTTATGTAAAAAAAAAAAATCGCAATCGTCGAAAAAAAACCGCAGTCAAAGTATTATCTCTTGGCCAGAAATGTACACAGATATTAAAGTTATTTTTTTACATAAATGTAGACATCGTAGGTATTTATCTTTATTAAGGCAACGCCTTGAAGTCGAGATAAAGATATATGTAACCAATATTTATTGAAGAATCTGTAGAACATCACAATGATTGACGACCGATGTGGCGCGGTGGGCGAAGGTCCGCCTGCGACGCAGGAGGTTGCGGGTTCGATTCCCGCCTCGGAACAATTGTGTGTACGATCTGCAGATATTTATTCCGGGTGTTCTGGTTGTTTTCTATGTATATTAAAAAATATGTATCTATGTAATGTATTGTATTATGTATATCAGTTATCTAGTACCCATAACACAGACTTCCTCAACTTATATCTTTCTTTTTATATTTAAGTTTTATCAAGTTTCGTAGTCACATTTCATTTAATCTGATTTTACTATCACATAATAGGGCGCTAGATAATGCTGTGTAAATTATCCAGCATTATTTATGCAAGCAATTATTTATATAGCCAATAGTTATTTTGAAACACAATTAAAAATTGTAATAAATAAATAATGCTGGACAATTCACACAGCATTATCTAGCCCCATGGTAAATTTTTATTTTATTTTATTTTATTTTATTTTATTTTATTTTATTTTATTTTATTTTATTTTATTTTATTTTATTTTATTTTATTTTATTTTATTTTATTTTATTTTATTTTATTTTATTTTATTTTATTTTATTTTATTTTATTTTATTTTATTTTATTTTATTTTATTTTATTTTATTTTATTTTATTTTATTTTATTTTATTTTATTTTATTTTATTTTATTTTATTTTATTTTATTTTATTTTATTTTATTTTATTTTATTTTATTTTATTTTATTTTATTTTATTTTATTTTATTTTATTTTATTTTATTTTATTTTATTTTATTTTATTTTATTTTATTTTATTTTATTTTATTTTATTTTATTTTATTTTATTTTATTTTATTTTATTTTATTTTATTTTATTTTATTTTATTTTATTTTATTTTATTTTATTTTATTTTATTTTATTTTATTTTATTTTATTTTATTTTATTTTATTTTATTTTATTTTATTTTATTTTATTTTATTTTATTTTATTTTATTTTATTTTATTTTATTTTATTTTATTTTATTTTATTTTATTTTATTTTATTTTATTTTATTTTATTTTATTTTATTTTATTTTATTTTATTTTATTACGTAAAATAATAAGTAGATCATTTTGTTGCGCCATCAACATTACTTATCGACGGAGTATTTTGCTATGACTCTCACGGCATAGTTGATCGACGTTAGTGATATGGGGTCGGACTACATTTAACCACTCAAGAGCGCTCAAAAATGTTAATAAAATTATAATTTAGGTATTATTATCATATGTGACATGGTCCGGCAGACCATGTCACATATGATAACGGACCCAAGTGCAATTGGCGGTATTTTTAACCCTGAAAAGCCTCATTTTTAAGATTTTTTTCCGTAGTTTGAACTATTTAGTGCGACAAGTAACATTGCTTACATTTTTTTCCATTCAAAATAGCATGTTAGTCCGTACTATTTAATATTTAGGTAGGTACTATAAACTTAAATAGAAGGTAAAACTAAGTGCAATTCCCGCCGAAATTGAAATTTTTTGGGGTAATATTTAATTTCTTAGAGACTAATATAGTAAGACAATAACGCGAATTACCTACTCTATGTCCACTACATTTTTCATATATCACTAGCTGCGCCCCGCGGTTTTACCCGCGTTTTGAAAGATATTTTGGATAGTATACAATATATGTTTATGTATTGTAGCCTATGTGTTATTCTGATATGCAAGCTATATATAAAATTTATTATATTTATTTCATTATATAAAATTAAGTTAAGGTGTTATTATTTGTAAACTTTTGGTAAATAATTTTTTTGTTTTTTGTATTTGTATTTTTGTATTAGGTATTGTGAAGTTTCATCAAAATACATTCAGTAGTTTTTGCGTGAAATAGTAACAAACATCCATCAATCCATCCATCCATACTTACAAACTTTCGCGTTTATAATATTAGTAGGATATGTCCTCAGTGCCATATTAGTGTAATGATCGACACGAACATAAACAGGCATTTCTGTGAGATCCAACCCCAACACTGTCCTGTTGTGTGCTTCGTATCAAAGTTTAAAGACCGTCAGAAGGTCAAGAATATACTCAGAATCCAACGTAGTTTTAATAATTATTAGGAAGTCGACACTGCAGCTTGGAACTGCTGACGCCTGTACAGTAGGTTATCATAGAACCTTCGCTGTAAAGGCCACTCGGCTATGGAACAGTCTTCCCATTGAATATCGCGAGGCATCCTCGATAAATGTCTTCAGATCTAGAGTCTATAACTATTTTCTTTCGCAAGAATAATTCGGTACGTAATTATAATTATATATTAATTATTTATATAGGTATATTATTACTGTTTAAGTATAATATAAGTAGCTTAGTAGCATTATGAGAAGTATATTTTATTATCTTGATCACAGATAATATAATACATTCTCTATTATATAGCACTACCTACCAAACTGTTGTCCACACTACCCAAAGGTTAGCAGGTAGAGAATGCTATCTAGCATTATGCTCGCCTATGTACAACTTTTTGTGCAATAAAGTATATTCTATTCTACATAAGTCTATTCTATAACAAAGTCGCTTCCCGCTCTCTGTCTGTCACTATCTATGCTTAGATCTTTAAAACTACGCCACGGATTTTGATGCGATTTCTTAATAATATATAGAGTGATTTAAGGGAAGGTTTATAAAACATTTGACACATAGACTTCCACGCGGGCGAAGCCGCGGAGCGCAGCTTGTGATTTGATATGATGCGCATGATATGGTAGAGTCGACGATGCGTTAGGACGGCGATTGCGCGTTGCAAGGCGTGAAAACTCACAGTTCAGCACCATTTAGTTTGTAGCACTAATTGGTGACGATTTGACACGTAAGGGTGGATCTGGGCTGGTGTTTGGAGATATGACTTTTGAACCATCACTACATGGCATAAAACAAAGTCGCTTCCCGCTGTCTGTCTGTCCCTATGTATGCTTAGATCTTTAAAACTACGCAACGGATTTTGATGCGTTTTAATAGATAGAGTGATTCAAGAGGAAGGTTTATAAATCATTTGACATATCAATATCCATGCGGGCGAAGCCGCGGGTCGCAGCTAGTGACGAACAAAGCTGAACGCGCAACTGTCCGCGCCGCAGGAGTCCCTTCAATTATTTTAACTGCCATGCATAATTTTGTTGTTTATTGAAGTGAAAACTTCTTTAGGCGCGTAAAGCACTTTTTGTGAACAAAAAGCGTGAAACTCGCGTCATCTTCACCGTACAAACAGAATATACCTAAAATGACTTAGGTAGTTTTCACTTCTATCGGCCGGCCCAAAGACTTCCCCGCAATTTTTTTCTTTTGTTAATAAGTTTAGTTTGACGACCGATGTGGCGCGGTGGGCGAAGGTCCGCCTGCGACGCAGGAGGTTGCGGGTTCGATTCCCTCCTCGGAACAATTGTGTGTACGAACTGCAGATATTTGTTCCGGGTGCTCTGGTCGTTTTCTATGTATAATAAATAATATCTATCTATGTAATGTATTGTATTATGTATATCAGTTATCTAGTACCCATAACACAAGCTTTGCTTACCATGGGGCTAGATAATGCTGTGTGGATTGTCCAGCATTATTTATTTATTTAGTTTATGCTATCATTGTCATACTTTGTAAAGTAAAAATCCCTAAAATATATTTAAATCTGATTTAACTATTATACGAGTACCTCTATATCTTAATATTAGTAGCAATTTGTACTTACCTAATATAAGACCTACATATACTTACCTTTTGTACATCATCATCATCAGCCTATATTAGTCCACTGCTGGACATATGCCTCCCCCAATGAGCGCCATAGCGCCCTGTCTTCAGCTTGACGCATCCAGGATCTACCTGCAGTCTTTCGCAGATCGTCATCCCACCTGGTCGGAGGGCGTCCTACACTACGTTTACCGAGTCGTGATCTCCACTCAAGAACACGTTTGCCCCAGCGGCCGTCGACCTTTTGTACAACTTGATCTTTATAAAAATCTTGAATCTTAATTTATTAATTCCTATAATCATTAAAGTTAAATCATCATTACAGTGTGGACTTGACTTTAGGGCTCTACCTACGAAACAAATTAAGCCACATTCACACATAACGCAGTCACCGTCAATGTAAACGCATCATTATTAAAAGCAACTCATTAAAGAGTTCATAAATCACTGAAATTGACGGCTGAAAGTGATGTAGACACAACAAGACAGCGTTCCAGTTTAGTTTTTTATTCGGGACATTCCTATACAC
Organism: Eupithecia abbreviata; assembly: GCA_943735965.1. Classification (NCBI taxonomy): domain Eukaryota; kingdom Metazoa; phylum Arthropoda; class Insecta; order Lepidoptera; family Geometridae; genus Eupithecia; species Eupithecia abbreviata. The sequence goes on from OX030995.1 coordinate 4,342,345, forward strand.
AATGTAGGCATGATACTCCAGCCAATCTCTACATAAAGTACCTATTTTTAAACCACAACACAAAAAATATAACTCCCATCAATTTTTTTGCGTTTATAAAAAATGATTTATTTATTGATATATTAAAGCGATGTTATCTACTTAGAATAATTATAACTATACATAATATTAAGGGAAGTTTTCAACGATAAATACCTAATTGCTTACAAATATATTTTTTATATACTTACGACGACCGATGTGGTGCGGTGGGCGAAGGTCCGCCTGCGACGCAGGAGGTTGCGGATTCGATCTGCAGATATTTTTTCCGGGTGTTCTGGTCGTTTTCTATGTATTATAAAAATATCTATCTATGTAATATATAGTATTATGTATATCAGTTATCTAGTACCCATAACACAAGCTCTGCTTACCATGGGGCTAGATAATGCTGTGTGAATGGTCCAGCATTATTTATTTATTTTATCTTTTTTGGCTGCCAACAGGATTTGGGAATAATGGTTGCTAAGGCAAACACTTCATAATCAAAGAAGTAACAAGGAAAACCCAATAATTCTAATCGAATAAAGATAACATACATCGGGTCGAAAATGTCATAAGTAGTTTTATTATCTCAACTAGAAACACTTATCAACTAAATGAAACATTTTAATTTAAGTCAAGATGCATACCGCTATACTTATTTAATATAGTCGTGTACGTGTTGTTAAGATAACAATTGATAAGAAAGTTCCAACTAAGGAATGCCGGATTATCAAAGTAGGTGGAACGAGAAAAACCATTATCTTACCGATAACTTAATTCAAAAGAAATAAGGCTATTTATAATGGTTTTCTTAAAAATAGTGACGATAATGGTATTAAAACATCATTTAGAATTTTAAAAAAGGCAAAATTCAATAACTGTACCTACTAAAATAAAATAAATGTGAGTTACTTAGAGATAGAGATGAGGTATGTATTACTTTTCAAAAATGTTGCTTGCTAAGCTTGATTCTATCATTCAATTTATGACCAAGAAAGACTACACCTTTCTAATTTGTTTTTGGTTATCATAAACACAGTGATTTATAGCAGGAATCAAATTGCATAAGCCCTAACATTTACATTCAATACCGACCACAAACTGGATAAACCTCTCCCAGCGTTTTTCGAATTCAGTGACCAATTGTTTTTTATCCTGATATGAGCTGTAATTCAAAGAATTCAACACTAACTTCTTCAAAAGCCTCAAATCTGCATGCTTGCTTGCGACTCCAACGAAGGCTACGTAGAAATCATGAGTCATTGGATCTGCCTCCCACATCCCAGGATCATCACTGGACAAAACAACCGGAACGTCTTTCGCCAGAAACGATGCAAGCGGATGATTCCTAACATCATCCACCAATTTCAACACAGCGTTCGATATTACATTCACTTCTATCGCTATTTTCCTTTTCTTCACTTCTTCTAACAGTAAGGGATGTTTGACTAGAGCAAAAGCATGCCCTATTCTCTTAGTATTAAGGACTATAGCGTCGAGCAGATTCTCGTCTGTGCTCATTCCATACCAATTGGTTTCGCCTGCGTGGAAGAAGTAGTCTAGTTCTTGTCCTGCTGCCAGAAATTCAGGTAAGAATTGCTTCAAAGGCGTTCCTAAGTCTTCTTGGCCTACTAAATCGAATCCAGCAAAGAAACCTTGCAGTTTACTTTTCAATTCTTTAGCTGTTTGTATGTATTCGTTGACTGTATCTTTTCCTACTAATCTTAGGGGAGCATAAATAAGTTTAGCACCTAGGAAGTCTGGATAATCAATTACGAACCGATCGACAACATTCTTGTAGGATTCTGCAGTGTCTATTATATCGTACTTATTACCATCCAAATCATAAAGATGTGGCAAAACACTCCTTATTTCGATATACATAACGTTGTCTTCTCTCAACGCCTTCAGTGTATCGTAAAAATATGTTTCCCATACCGGCTTGTAGGTGAACAGTCCCGACGTAGCTATGAAATACTGCTGAAACGTCTGCCATACAACGTTGACATCCGTATAGACTTCGTTTGGATTATCAACTACCAAGGTAAAATGTTTTCTCAAATTAGCGTCAAATTTCGCTACACTTCCAGAATCGGACGAGTATCTTGCGTCTTTCATAAGAATCCACTGAGTTTTACATGGCGTTGTTGGTGTTTTATTTGAAAATTGAAACTGAACGGACGTATCATCAAAACAAACATATAAGTCGTCCATATAGGTAATCCCTAGAACATAATCAGGGCTTAGAATCCCAGTATCATGGGCATGAAGCACAGCACCTTTCGGCATGTTCTGCAGTATTTTGAACAGCTTCTTGTTTTTTATATCATCTTTATATTTAAAGAAATGCTGTCCCAAATTGAAAACGTGCTTCTGATCTAATACGTTTTCTAATTCCTTACACTTAAGATCCATTATAATTTGGTTAGCCTTCTTTTCACTTGCACTAAGCACAATATCACTGCCAAGCATCATTTTAAATTCATTGTTCAACAGATTTTCTCTCTCTTTATTGATATTTTCGATCTGTTTAGACATGATTGGAATTTGAAAGTTGAGTAACAGGTGAAGTTTGTATTCTCTTTGGTAAACGCAGTCTACGTTACCAATTTCAACGACCGAATGTCTTACGTAGTTATTGTATTCTCTTTGACCGAATGGCAAACAATCTAATCACATACCTTTAGGTGTCAATTATCAGATAGTGTAATGAGAAGTACAAGTAAGGTTGTGTACATAATGTCAAGTAAGGTTGTTTTTTTTATTTTTTTTTATTTTGCTTTGGGATGGCTTTCGTATCACGGCGGCCATGATAGGCCTATTGTGATCGCCACTTTTACATTTCAGTCCCGAAGCCGTGGTTGTAAAAAGCGTAAGGTTGTTTACTCTGATCTATTTCCGAACGCGTCAACCTTTCTGTGGGTCGTTTTTGAACGAAGAAGATTATTTTACCATTAGAAGTATGTACGTACATCACGTCATATTTGATGCAGCCTATAGAATGCCGCAGCCATGAGGTGACATCAGCGAGAACCAATCGCAAGTGCTATAAAATCGTTAAAAATAGTGGCGACCAGCCACGCGAAGAAATAACCTTTGACAACAAAATCGACGGCAAAAAGGATGTCCATTCAAATTAAAAGAATACAGACTGTTGTATTGTATTAGGTATGTATATCAGTTATCTGGTACCCATATATATATATATTTTAATGCTGGACAATTCACACAGCATTATCTAGCTTCGCCCACCGCGCCACATCGGTCGTCAAGAACCGATATATCAGCGGTATATCAGAAGCTCTACTTAGCTGGGGGCTAGATAATGCTGAAATTTCCTGCATTATTTATTACTATTTTAATTTCTTATTCTACATTAGGTACACCAATTCCAATTCTATTTTCATTTTACTCTATGTTTGTGCCCTACACTGAACAAAGGTAATTCAATCAATGGTTTAATAGTTTAAATTCAAGACACGCACTTAGGTTATTAAATACCGTGACTATTTAAATTGAATATTGCTCAATTTAATATTGGTCTATTATGTCAGGTAGAAGTAGGTACAGTATGGTGATTATGTAACTCGCGACAGTCGCGACCGGTTTGCGACAGGCGTAAATTAAGCAATCAGTGCTGTCAAACGTCAATTTTGACCAATTTTGACGTTGTAGCTGGTGTCAAACTAATACGGTCGCGAGTTACATAATCTCCCGGCGAATTTGTTTATATTCCTTCTCTTGCCTTGAATAAGACTGTACATTCAAACAACCTGGTGTTATTTAGGTTGTAGGTATTACAAATTAGTAAAAGAGTGGTCAAGTTTTTGGGCTAGCCAGTGAATTGTTCAGAATTAATTGGTGTGTACAAGTTTTGTAGATAACTAGATTATTTCAGGTGACTTGGTTTTATTGAATTAATTTACAAGGTTTCTTGGACAATTTGAGTTGTTTAGTATTTGGTAAATCAACGAAGAAAATCGTAATGAGATACAAATGTATTGGTAGGTATTCCGGTAGGTTAGTTAGACCAATTTTGACGTTGTAGCTGGTGTCAAACTAATACGGTCGCGAGTTACATAATCACCCGGCGGATTTGTTTATATTCCTTCTCTTGCCTTGAATAAGACTGTACATTCAAACAACCTGGGTGTTATTTAGGTTGTAGGTATTACAAATTAGTAAAAGAGTGGTCAAGTTTTTGGGCTAGCCAGTGAATTGTTCAGAATTAATTGGTTTGTGCAAGTTTTATAGAAAACTATATTATTTCAGGTGACTTGGTTTTATTGAATTAATTTACAAGGTTTCTATAGTTGTACCAAATACTATAAGTATTTGGTAAATCAACTAAGAAAATCGTAATGAGATACAAATGTATTGGTAGGTATTCCGGTAGGTTAGTTAGACAGAAATATATATAAATACAAGCAAAGGTGATAATGATTTAGAGATAGTTCGTGATTATCGTTAGTTTTTTGTTGGTCGCAAATTGAACATTTATTTTTATCGTTTTTTGTATGGAAAATTGGTGCCCAGCAATTTGGTTAAGAGACCACACCATAAAAAAGTTAAGTGCAGACACCTATTTCAAACTATGAACGAATTATCTATGAACTTAGATGTAACAACACATTCTTTCGAACTATGATGATTGTTTGTTAATGACATTTGTACCTGTTTGGACACTTTGCTGCCAGTGTAATGGAAATTATGTAACTCTAAAGTTAGGATATTATTGTTCTGTGCTCTAAAATAAATGCGTGGGTTATGTGAATGTGGGATTTAGGTCACGTGGACCACATTATTATACAATTGCGTCAATCCAGACGCAGAGCCATCTAGGAAGAAGTTGAAGTTGAAAATAAATGACTTACCCACATAACAAATTATGAAGCAGTTATGAAGATTGTTTAATATTTACATCAGAGCCTAGTTATCGAGCAGGGTGTACCACGTGCAGGTTAGGATGGCTTCGGAGACGAGATGTTGAGAGTCCTTACCTTACAGCACCAAAATGATAGAAATATGACGTTAAAGATGTAATATTCGACCTTAGCAAGATAGGCCGGCGAACATAAAGCAATTGATTTAAGGCCAATTTTAAAGAGGATATTGCGCAAAATAAATTAACCACCTATAGAATTTCGAATTGCATGGTGGCCATATTAGTCTGTGACGCAACTTTACACTATGTAATTATTTGTATTGACAAGTATGCAAAGTCTGCTCTGCATATACGCCAAATGAAATTTGACAACCGATGTGGCGCGGTGGGCGAAGATCCGCCTGCGACGCAGGAGGTTGCGGGTTCGATTCCCGCCTCGGAACAATTGTGTGTACGATCTGCAGATATTTGTTCCGGGTGTTCTGGTTGTTTTCTATGTATAATAAAAAATATCTATCTATGTAATGTATTGTATTATGTATATCAGTTATCTAGTACCCATAACACAAGCTCTGCATACCATGGGGCTAGATAATGCTGTGTGAATTGTGCAGCATTATTTATTTATTATTATTTATTTAAATTGTCACACATTTATGCTTTGTCATCTTGTTTGTTGTGTTTTTATGTGTGCAATGCAATAAAGCATTTTTTATCTATCTAAGGCTGCGTTTCCACGAGAGATGCGTAGAGAGGAATGTTTTTAATCACCAAAAGAATCACTTCATTTACTTAAACCTCGCTCAGCGCAGGTTTTTGTACATACAAAACATGGGAAAGATGTGTTGCGATGGATTTTGTCATCATATGTACCTAATCATGGCCTTAATCGGCCTTGCTCGCTTATTTCAAAAGAGCTCGCAACGTATCCTCGCACCGATCAGCTACCTCGCACATCTCTAGTGAAAACGCAGCCTCACGGTAGAAAATGTTCGCGTTTTCAGCTGGCGCAAGGAACCCTAATTTTCTCTCAGGCACACTTTCGAAGATTGCACTCTCCCTAGCAATGCGTGGGTAGCCCTCAGAGATAAGAGCTGTCATTAGAAGATTAAAGGAAAAGGTGGTAACTCATGTCATGCATCGTCAGTCAGATTAGGTAGAGGTAGGTACTTTACCATTATTTGACTCAAGGTACATCTATAGGTACTAATATTATAAAGAGGGAAAGTTTGTGAGGTTCTACTGTAGGGGTTAATCTCTGGATCTACTGAAACGATTATGAAAATTTTTTGATTGTGTCACTTTTGTCATTTTTTTTTACAAATTATAGATACCTAAGTTAGAATTGCGTCAATCCAGACGCAGAGCCATCTAGGAACAAGTTGAAGTATTAATTTTTTACGCCGCCCAGACGAGACAGATTGTATTAGAGCTTTATTATTAAGAACTTCTATTGTACCGATATTCCTGCAGATGAAATATTTATCGTCATGAAAATTATGAGCTTTTCACAAATAAAATAACGTGACCCATGTTTCCTTATTAAAGTAACGATGATCGACAGAAACATAAAATCTGCTGACCGGCATACAAAACATTCTGTTGTTGGTACATCAAACGCTGAATCAACAAACTTACCAATTCCATTTACTTAAAAAAAATGCAAAATTAAATTCCACGACGTTTTTTATGATAGCGAGCGAACCCGAGGAAGTAAGCTAGTCTCTACTTAACAGCATAGCTTTAAAATAATTCCACGACGCTTTTTTTCATAGCGAGCTAACCCGAGGAAGTAAGCTAGTCCCTACTCTACTACTTGTAACAGTATACGTGACTTGATTTACATTTACTTTAAAAAATGCAAAAGGAATTCCACGACGCTTTTTATCACAGCGAGCGAACCCGAGGAAGTAAGCTAGTCTGTACATACTCAACAGCATACGTGGCAAATGCAAGCCCGCCATTCTTTTAGAAATTCTGGGCGGGTTTACTAAGTGGTACTTGATACCCCCAACCCCGAGAATGGAACCGAGCATGGCGGATGACGAAGCCTTTTATATTTCTCTTATTTCTAGCGAACATGGCTCTTTGAAAACGAAACCCCTTTCAACTGACGCCGTGGTTGTAATTTACACCATCTTATACGAATGGATATTTGATTTTGATGTTGTAGGTGTCTAGGAAGTTTGGGAATTTTCTTTTACGCCTAAATTAAAGATTATCTACAGCCAGCGTTGCTCTTTGCTGCTCAAGGGTGATAATAAGTGTAAAATAATTTCATGACACGTGATAATCTATCTAATTAAATCTTTTTTCGGCATGATACGAAGGAAACTAAGTTGTTAAGTTTGCAAAAACCCAGTGGGTTCCAGTTGAACTACAGTGCTATATAATATGTGGAGGTTTTTTCATTACTTCGTTCACAGGTAAAATCATGGTCTATTTAATATTATTGATTTTGTTGATTTATGCATGCTACAATGAATGAACGAATATAAATAAATGGCATACCAGGATAGATGTTAAATCTTAAATATTTTCGAATCCGTATGCCTGTATTTATGACCCCATCGAGAGAGATTCATAATGAGATCACCAATAACAATTAAAAGTTAAGTAGAAATAAATTTTCAAAATCGGTCGATAAAATTGACGGAGCAATCGACAAACATATAGGTAAATAAAAAAACATACATTCAGCCGAACATCGAACTATTTCCTCCTCCCTTTTCCGAAGTCAGTTAAAAATGAATTAAAGGCACAGAACGGTTAAAATTTTAGAAAACAGTAGAGTAAACTAACAATTGTACAATTATTAGTTTTCGTATGGGGTTGTGACTCTTGTGAGTTATATTTTAGCTCCTGAGGCTTTTAAGTTTGGTACCTAGTGATCGCAACGAAAACTATGCAGTTTCAGCTAGGCGTTTAGGCAGAATACCTGATTATCTTTTAAACCGCGACATTAATACGTAAGTTATATTAATAAGTCCTAGTTGAGGACCTCTGTTAGGACTTATTTTTTTCAACTGTGCTTACGTTTTGTACTTTAGTTTTTTGCGTTTGACTGTGAAATAAGTTTTTCACGTTAATTTTCAACATTCTGTACCTTTTGTACTACTTTGTGCTTTTGTAGTGTAACTTTACTCAATTAGAGGTTGGCCGTTTTTGCATTTAAGCAACGAAGAGAAACATTAATCACGTTAAAGGAAAACCTATTTAGATACATATATATAAAATGCGAAACCTTGGATAGATGTTTGTTTGATAATTGAGCACGCCTACGGATCAGGCTGAAATTATTTTTATTTGCATAGAAATTATATTTATTTCTTAGCCTGAAATCAAACATACACTAACACATAACACTTTTTATCCCATAAACCAGTTCCCTAAAGGTAGAAATAGGTAACCTTTGATCGTTTCTTTAAAATAAGCACAGCGAGCGAAACTGCCAGCAGAAACTAGTTTACAAATAAATAACATGATGTTGTAGGTACTTATAAAATGTTTTTGCTAAGCTTTCTAAGAATATTATACTGGTATCTTGTGGCCTGTTAGGTTAAGATAACATAATTTCTTAGAAAGTGTGTTAAATTTATAATAAACAATCATGACTTGTTTGACCTTCTATTCCTAAAAACAATTGCATGGCGCGATACAGGAGCATGTAGGTTTGATTCCCGTCTCCGAACAAATGCTTGTATGATTCCAGTTAGTTCGCTCCACCATCACTTAGATGGTGGAGCGAACTAACTGATCATATTAAATCATGTTTATGATTATCAATAACTACCGCCTCCGGTTTTGTTTAAATCGATGGCTCCTGGATATAACATGGTGTCAAAATAGCAGTACTTAACCATTAGGTCATTATTGGAAATTTTATTTTTGTTTTTATATGTATTTACATATGTATTTATTCAAAGCATTACAGCTATTTTTACAGATATTACCTAATACAATAGTGTAGTCAACTCATCGAATTTAATAAAACTAATAATCAAATATAAACATGTCAATGAGCAAAAAATAATCAAATATACATGTCAATAAGCAAAATAAATGAATGTATTGTAAATGGATACTCCTTCTGGAATAATGATACGTATTTATTGTTAAAAAATACGTATCATAAATTAAATTAAAATGGTTACAAAATCAAAGAAATATTGCCGGAAAAATATGGGTAATTAGGTTCACAAAATCTGTAAAAAAATACATTGACGGCGGTGAAATACAGAAAATCATAAAGTATATAGAAAAAGAGTTAAAGCTGGGACACATGGCGCTCATTGGGGGAGGCCTATGTCCAGCAGTGGACTAAAATTGGCTGATGATGATGATGATGATCTTGGATTCTAAAGTATAGTAGGTACCAGTTCAGTGCCCCTACACTAGAGATAGCTGATCCCACTGTTACATTACATTTTGCAGTTGCATTTCCTCAAGTAGAGCCGACAAGACCCGAAATCCATTCTAAACTCTACCCTGTCACAGTATCTGAAAGTTCAAATTCCTCTGTATTTATAGAGAGGTAAATAGATGCATTCAGTACCGCAACCCGTGGAGTGATACCCTCAAAAGAAGGGTGCTTGTGCACTAACGAAGCCATTGTCTGGTCTCATCTTCCTGTTCTGTGCACTAGAAATGTAGGTAAGGTTAGATATGGCTTGATAACTCTTGTGTATCCCATCACCAATCTTCAATATCATTAGAATAGAATAGTTTTTATTTGTAACTCAATACACTAAAAAATAAAACAAACATGATTAAAAAATAAAGGACAAAACAGATTTTTGTAATTGAGTCACAAAACGGTCTCTGTCTCAGCATGTGTCAGCAGCTGTCAAGTAGTTGTCAGCAGTGTTGTAAGCATGTTACACTACAACCAACGCTGGTCATTAGGTATTTTATTTTCTTTATTTGGTTTACCAATGGTTTAATTACACGGAGTTCTTACATCTATATCGTGATAGCTATAAGTGGTTTCTTTTTCACTTCTTCCACTAGTGGACAAAAAATTGAAGTGAACAGTAAAATAATTTTATTTGATAATAATTTAATGTATAAAATATGACTTGTCTAAGTGCTTACAAAATAAGCACTTAAACAAGTCAACATAAGAAATAAATGATTTTTGACTTTTGACTATCTTTACATAAATGAAGTCACTTCCGCTGTCGGTTCGCTTAGATCTTTTAAACTACTGAACGGATTTTAATGCAGTTTTCATAGATTGAGTGATTCAAGAAGAGGGTTTATAAAGTGGGCGAAGCCGTTCGGCGTAGCTAATATCTTATAAAATTTCTATTATGTGAGAAAAGTTGTACAGAATACAGATTTTTTTATGAATGACTATGTTGTAATTGTATAGGCTAATCTTGTTTGGAAAAATTAACCTCTGAGGGGGTTAGAAAAGGTGGTAAATTTTCAAAGGAAAATTATTATTCCTTGGTTCGATTCATTCAAAACTGTTGGTACACGGTATATACCTATACCTAAACTACAAAGTAAATAATTAAGTAGATACTGACTATTCTCAACATCAATACATCAACAATTTGGTTGTGAGGTTGGCACATTTTTGAAAATATATGTCAAAACTCTAGTACCTAACCGTAGAAATAAAATCAGTTTACAATTTTGAACGACTTTAGGGGACACATAAAAGCCGTGCCAATTTGCAGTGCTTGTTTACCCTATTTTATGTTATATTCGGAGGAAGCATAATACATTGTACTGGACATGCTTCTGTCAAAACAAAGGTTTATGGGATTTTTACCTAATGATATAGATATTAAAACGCACAGGTTGTAAAAATATAGTTCGTTTAGTAATAATTTAAAACTTAGTCTACATTCAAGCCCGCATTGAAGACATGCATGGGATTATTATCTAACTTCAAAACAATGTTGTGTGAATGAAGTAATATAAACTCTCCTAATTACCATGACAATAGTTACCTACTATGTATATTGATATCCTTAATACTTAGAACAATCAAAGTTGTTGATAAACCTTTTCCATTGTGAGTGAAACTTCCTCAAAACAAGAGCCTTCCGTTGCGGTTCTAGCGCGCTGTACTTGATAGAGTTCTCGGCTAAGGCCTTGAGGAGCCTGATGTCGTGTAGGCGGCTGGCGACGCCGAGGAAGGTGACATAGAAGTCGTCGGTGGCGGGCAGCGCATCCCACGCCCCCGGGTCGTCGCTTGCCAACAGCACGGGTAGACCGCGCGCCAGCATAGCGCTCAGTGGATGGTTGCGCACGTCGCGCACCAGCGATAGCACCGCGTTGGACAACACGTTCATCTCCAGGCCGATGTCTCGAGCCACCACCTCCTGCATCAGCCGCGGGTGCTTGAACAGCGCGTACGCGTGCCCTATCCTCCGCGCGCCCAGCAGCACGGCGTCGTACAGGTTGCCGTCGCTGTGCGTACCCCACCAATCCGTCTCTCCCGCGTGGAAGAAGAACTGGAGGTCACTTGCTGCTAACAGCTGCGGCGCTAACGCTATCAGCGGCGTCCCGGGGTCCTCCTGACCCACAAGATCAAACCCTGCGAAGATCTCTGGTACCTCAACCTTCAAAGCACGCGCGGTCTCGATATAAACGGCTAGTTCATCATTGTTGATGTATCTCGAAGGCGCATAGATGATTTTAGCTCCTTCAAAATCGGAGTAATCTTTCATAAAACGGTTCAGCGCTTTTTGGTACGCTTTAGCCGTGACGACCTGGTCGTAAGTGGTACCGTCAAGCTCGTACAGGGTCGGCAGTAAGCTTCTCACTTCCATATACATAATGTTGTCCGCTCTGAAAGCTTTAAGGGCATCGTAAAAGTATTGCTCCCATACAGGTCTGTACGATAGAAGAGGAGTCAAAGTTACGAAGTAGTTCAGAAAAGCGACCCATGTCTCTGTGATCGTAGGATATACTATATCAGGATCATCGACGACTAAGGTAAAATGCTGCCGAAGGAAAGCATCGAATTTAGTAACATTTAAAGAACTTTTTCGAGCGTCGCTGAGTAGTTGCCATCCGTTACAATCACTGTTGTTCGGCAGTTGGTTAGAGAACTTAAGATGCAGATGATTCGCAACAGGTAACTCGGCTAGCGGTCCATAACAGAAGTACAAGTGGTCCATGTAAGAGATGTTCATGAGATAATCAGGTCCGAGCAGCGCCATATCGTGGGTGTGGAGAGACGCTCCCTTCGGCATGTCCTGGAGTATCTTGTAGACTTTCGACTGACGCATCTTGTCTTTGTAAGTGAAGAAGTGTTTTGAGAAGTTGAAGTACTGTGGGTGATCGAACGCGTAGTCTAGTTGGTTGAACTTGTGCCGCATCAGGCAGTCGTTGACGGCAGTCTCTCGGGCATCCAGCTCCATGTTCCCTCCGAGGCACATAGCACTTTCTGCTTCTGCAAGTTCCGCGCGTTTCGCGAAGTATTCCGAGTTGCATTTTCCGAGCGCGATAATCGTGGTCAATATTATTATAACTCTCATGTTTGGCGGTAGGTCACTCGCGTTACGTGTGACCTGATAAGTAGTCAAGCGGGTACTGGATTTGTGTGAAAGTGTAAAGGTCGGCTCGGAACGTCTGACTAAGCAAACAATCAAATTGATTTTAATTTAACAGTGTATGTGCCTACAGTTGTAGCTCAGGCTGTAGGTCGGTCGGTCGGTAGGTATGTTCATTCAATTGTGTATGTTATTATTCACTGCTTGGTGATAAATTAATACCTAATGTTTTATTTTTTTATGGGAACAAAAGAGTGGTTCACCAATGTTACCTTCAACGTTGGATAGGTTACATATATCTATATAACGAAGTTTCTCGTCTTTATGGATAAATAAATAAGATATTATTATTTTCCTAATCATTGGTTTATGGTGATACTGCCTAATGAGTCCAACCAGCGATATACATAATTACTTATATTTAAACAAGGAAACTGATTAATATCGGTTAATATAGGTACATGTATCGCTGTTTGACTCGTTGTGTCATTTACCTATAATAATATTTGTACCTACCTACCTACTATACCTAAACAACGTAAAATACAATCAAATAAGAACTGGTAGTTACAATTGAAACAACTGAGATAACTGCAGACTGTTGCAAACAATCTACAGGTTGCTTAACTGATCCATATCAATATCAGAAGCGTCCCGAAGACGCTGGCTGTAAGACAATGCTGGTGCGCTGCGCCAGATACTCACCAGCTCTCTAGTCACGCGTCGCTTAGGGGCCGTTCAAATATTACCCCCATCCCCCTTGTCAGCAAAAGTAAGCATAGCTCTTGGTTACGTAAACATTTTTCAATTATAAATGTATTTTTTTTATATTACAATTATAAACGTATGCATTATTTGCGGGAATCCCCGAAAATGCGTTTCGTTTTCAAGCATAAACAATGTGAAGGTTGCCATTCGTGTAAAAAAGTAAATAACTACCGATAACGTAATCATCATATAGACTCCCCTACCCCCCATGTCATCCAAAATAAGCAAAACAAAGACCATAGTGCCCCATAGTGCTTAGGTAATAAAATAAACAACTGTATGCAATGATGTTATAATAAAATCTCATTGTCTGTATGAACGTATTTCACAGGGCGATGATAACTCATTTAAATCGCCCCGCGAACAATTCTTTTGTCAAAGTAGTTAGTCACGTTTTTTAATTCAATTCCATTTCAATTTGTAATTTGCATACCTAGTCGTCAATAAGTTCACGTATTTAAATTTGATACCAATTAAGTCGACTGTATTGATTAAAAAAAAACAAAATTCCTTACAAAATGCAACTTGAATAATATGTTATTTTCGTTTATGCTGAAATTTGCTTGATTTTATACGTAGGTACCCTATTGTATGCCACAAAAATGTAGGCGGTAAAAAAAGTTATTAAATAAAAATTTTTAAAAAATATTTAAAAATTTTTATAAAGGCCCCATGATTACTAAACATTTTTATTTCGATTACAATACAAATAGACAAGTATTACCTTAATTAACACATCGATACAAAAAAATCACTTCACAATCTACCCCTTTAGAAAGCCCTAGAGAGCTACCCACTTGGCCCTACGGTTCAACCCTACGCCCCTCATCCAATCCGAGTCAATGGATTCGATCCATTGTTAGCCGATCCATCAGTCGTCAGTAATTAATATCGCAAAGGCTTTGAATGTACCTAGACATAGAAAGTTAGATACATTTATCAACGACTAGCAGTTTCCCGCGGTTTCACACGCGTTAAATTCAAATTACACATTTCTAAATTTTAATATAGCCTATGTTCACCGCGAATACTGCAGCTTCCCAACTGTGAAAGAATTTTTCAAATCGGTCCAGTATTTTCGGGGCCTATTCATTACAAACAAACACACAAAAAATCAAACCATTCCTCTTTATAATATTATTAGTATTTATAATATTAGTAATATTATTAGTGTCGTTTTTCAATGTATAATAATTTTTGTGGGTTCGATTACCGGCAGAAGCAAGTTTTTTAAATTCTGTTTATACATTTTTCATTAATAGATTTTACTTGCCCTTACCCTGTAGACCAGGGGTGGGGAAACTACAACCCGCGGGCCATCTCCGGCCCGCGACCATCTAATAAAAATCGAGTTAAATTTTCGTATTGTTAGAAATTTCATTCTCATTGGCAGTGCGCGGCTCGCATAAAACAATCACGTACCTACATATTACGGCAAGTTATGTTGTAGCTTACAAAATTGCTAAAAGTAACAAGATATTATCGGTTGGTGAATTTGTAAAAGATTGCATGGTGGCTGTAAGCAACATTATTTGTCCAGAAAAAAGTAAAGAGTTTAAATCTTAAGCTTTATCACGGAGAACGATAACTGATCGAATTGACGCCATCGCTGAACAAATTTATCATCACAACTGGAAAATAATTGTAACAAATTTGAATACTATTCCCTAACCATGGACGAGAGAACAGACGTGAGCGATACTGCCCAATTGTTGATTTTTATTAGAGGAATTGATTCAGAGTTCAACATAACCGAAGAATTAGCATGCAATCATTGAAAGGAAAAACCACTGGAAAAAATATTTACGATTCTTGTTTTGAGGGTATTTCAAAGTGTAACTTACCTATGGACAAATGATGTAACATAACCACGGACGGAGCACCCAATATGGTGGGCAGCAATTTGGGCTTTATGGGTATATTTTGCAAAGAAAACCCCAATAATAATGTATTATTTCTACACTGTTTAATACACCAGGATGTGTTGTGTCAAGCAGCTATTGACATACAACCCCTTTTGTGTGTGGTTGTTAAACTTATCAACACAATACGTTCACGGAGTTTGATGCATAGATAATTCCAAGAATTTCTAAAATCCACCGAAAGTGCGTGCTCTGATCTCCTCTACCATACTAAAGTGAGATGGTTAAGCTGTGGTAATGCATTTGAGAGAGTGTGAAACTGCAAATGGGACGACTTTAAGATCATGTGTGACGAAAATTGGCTACCTGAATTCTCATTTTTCACAGATTTGCTATCACACCTAAATAAATTAAATACAAAGCTTCAGGGCAAGAATCAATTCATAGATGAGCTTTGGGGACATTTAAAAGCCTTCAAATTGCAGCTCAAATTGTTTTGCCGTTGTATAGAGAAAAATGAACTTACCCATTTTCCGAAGCTGAGCAGTATATCACCTGTCTCAGACAACAACTTAAATAAGTTCGCTCAACAACTTAGGAACCTGCACGAGGAATTCGATAACAGATTACAAGAATTAAAAAAAAATTAGCCATCGCTAAATATTTTTTCGATGCCTTTTAATGTCAACGTCGATGAAACACCCTACTTGTAACTAACCTCCAACTTGAACTAATTGAGATGCAATACAATACACATTTGAAGCAACTATTTCTTAACACCAGCAAATTGGAATTTTATAAGTCCATATCTAGAACACAATACCCAAATATAGTTGCCCACGCCTAAAAAATAATGGCTATGTTCTATACAAGCTATTTGTGCGAACAAACGTTTTCATTAAGAAAAAATTGTCTTCGTAATAGTCTTTCTGATCACTTTTTTTCACTGCAAAAAATTTCAGAATCACAAATGGAGCCGGCTTATGATGAAAAAATGCAGAAACAAAAACAGTTCCACATGTCACATATACCCACTAAAACCAGTGCTCCTCAACCTTCTACTTCGCAGCTAACTTAAGAGTTTAATTTAATTGCAAATTGTAATTTATTTCTTATTTCATTGGTTATTTTATTACCTGTTTCAGAAAATACAAAATTTTTAATATTTTTATTTCAGTAAATAATGTAGCTAAAAATGCAACAACTTGGCCCGCCATATATTTCGTTAGTAAATATTGGCACGCGAAGGAAAAAGTTTCCCCACCCCTGCTGTAGACAGAAAGATTGGTATGGTATGATCCTTTGTTACTATCATCTTACGAATATTAAAATGAAAGGGTTCCGGTTCGCACGGGTGCAAATGCATGTATTTTGTAACATATAAAACTTCCTCTTGTATCACTCTATCTATTAAAAAAACCGCATCGAAATCCGTTGCATAGTTTTAAAGATCTAAGCATACATATGGACAGACAGACAGCTGGAAGCGACTTTGTTTTATTCTATGTAGTGATAAAACATAGTGTTGGAATAAATATATTATCGTAAATAATTAGATACTAACACATACACATAGGTTTAAATAAATATCTAGAGATAATATTATAAAAAACGGTCTTACTTCTTTTACTGCAGACTCTGTCTTTTTTTCTCATATCTCAATTTGTTATCTACTCAGATAGTAGTAGAATGTTGCTAGTACAAGTTTTACCTTAAAATATTTAAGAGGATATATTAATGTCTAGTCTTCGCCGGCTGGCACTGCATCTTCTAATCTCTTTATGTATTTTACACGCAGCTCCGTCACTGCATCGCCTTTTAGTTGATCCTGTAGATAAAGAAAGTTTTGAAGGATATTATGGGCACATGTACATACAATAATAATAATACCGTGGATAGCAATAATTTTTAGACTAGATTTGAGGATTACAAAAATAGAATAAGCACCACCTAGCACAATTAATTAGAACTACAATTCACAGGTTTACAGTTTGAATAAGCGCCACCTAGCATAACCTTTAAGACTACAACATGCATGTTTGTATTTTTCATACAGCTGACTGAATAGTACACAGTATGGCGTATAGAGGGCACTTTTCAACCAAAGTAAATATTATAATATTACTAGTATCTGCCCGCAGCTTCGCAGGCGTTTTCATGGAAACGTAAGGTTATAAACTATCTCATGGGAACTGTTTTATGCCATAAAAAGATTAAAAATAAAAATATTATTTGATTCCAGGCATGTAGCTCTAATCAAATATTATTTGATTAGAGCTACATCTGTGTAAAATTTCAGCCTGATCCATTTAGTAGTGGTGATGTGAAGAATTAACAAACATCCATCCATTCATCTGAAGTGTCGCATTTATAATGTTTGTGTTTTCACTGTTTTGAGATTTTATATAAACCTAAAAAAAACTTTTTAATGCGATTCTATTAAGAAATACAGTTTTGTTGAACATTTACAAGAATGCAGATCAATTGAATATTAGTAAAACTTTCCTAAGCCATTTCATTTAGTCAAAACTGTATTTAATTTGTGTTATTTTATATATATTGTGTCATGTGTGTCTCTAAATATCAAGTCCTCCTCTAGGGGTGGACTTTGTTCAGCAGTAGACTAGTATGGGATTAGGAGAGCTATCAATTACCTGCACAAACCAGCACTGCACATCAAGCTGAACCATCTGCAAAGCCCCACGTATAGCCCCCGGTATCAGAGCACAGTACTTCAGTCCATTGTTGCTTGGCATCTCGACCCACTCAGAGAGAGGACATTGGTCCCAGACGAGCGAGAACTCATCTCCTGAGCTACTCCAGCTGGTGACTGTTGGCTGCATGCTTAAGTACAGTCTGTAAGTAAGTAGACATTTTTGGAATATTATTTAATTTCTTAAGAGTCTGAAAGTGTTGTTAATTGATTTTTGAAGCCTTTATTATGGTTTCTTATGGATTGTGTAGTGTACTCCTTTAAACACTGAGACAGAGTTGGTGAATGTTTTGTTTGCTTTAGAAGCTGAATCTGTCCAGGTTATTCTGGTTAATTTATTAATTAGGCAATATTTAATTATTATAGGAGGAATTGATACTGGTACACAATTATTTTACTTGGTAAACTAAAACAATAACCACAGAAAAAACTGCGCGGCTGGCAGGGTATTCTTCAAATTTTTGACTGGTTCTTCTCTGCATATTATAAGTTAAAATTGATAGTACTCATAATCAATTTTGATAGCTACACAACATGATGCTATGTGGATTGTCCAACATTATTTATTTATATATATCTATATACCTTACTATAGTTTGGGAGTCACTACTCTTACTACCTGTCTCTTCATTCAATTTATGTGGAGATAAATTTGTATAAACTAGCATAGCACCTGAAAGCTTGCTGTAGCTTATCAGCAGTCTCTCGCATCTCCATACAACGATTAGAGGTAGTTCTAGCGAGGAAATCTTCTATCAACCTTACGCCCATGTTGTAACCGATTCTCTCTAATTGCTTGTTCACATCATCTGGATTCTCGACCTCCTTTAGCATCTGAGATACCAGAGCTCCGTACGTGAGCGTCAACAGCTCTGAATTCTGCAGAAATATAACAATTTAAAATAAAAAATCAGCAAACCTGTATTCTTTACTTTTGATGGTAGTTGAACGTGATTTGGAGTACTTACAACTTTCTTGGCATCGAGCCTAGATGTTTGGCGAGACATATTTAGTTACAAAATGCACGAAATTCGACCAAATCTTGTTACAATTTGTAATCCTCCCCTTCACAAAGTTCGCAAAAGGAAAACAAAAAAAACAATCTTTTCTATCGTGTTGTGCTGCTTGTGCTTGATTCATTGATTTTTTAATCAGTGTTGCCAACGATGCGGAGACTGATATCGCTATTCTTCAAAGCATAAGAAGCCCAATGTAGCTGAATTTTTGTTTCCGTACTTCTGTAGCTTAAAAAGTAGCCGAAAAGTAAAAATAAATTATATTTGTAGAACATATTTAATTTTAACTTTATTTCTTCTTCTTTACTATAAAAAGATCTCATCGATCCATCAGTTTGCCGTCAACGCTCATGACGGTAGGTAGCTTTTCTACCGGACGGTCTATGTCAGACGCACATGAGATAAATATCCAAAGATCGATCGAGCGCTATCTAGTGATGTCAACCCCGTCTTTTTTAATTTTTTTAAGTTTGTATTTATGGATGGATTTTTGTTACTCTTTCACGTAAAAACTACTGAACGGATCTTGATGAAACTTGGAACATACATAGTATATATACTGGAATAACATATAGGCTATTTTTTATCGTGGTACCATGCGAGCGAAGCTGCGGGCGAAAGCTAGTAAAAAAATATAAACAAATCGTTTACGATATCGTAAGATATATCCGACATCGATCTCATGTGTACTCTTGCTCTTTTTTCCTCGGCCCCCACCTCGCCGCACTTTCTTAAGGAGTGGTTATATAGCGGTTGCGGTCAAACTATAGCAGCAATATATTAAAACTCGTTTTATTCTATAAACGAGTTTTACGAACTGCCCATTTGCGAACAATAATATTACAAATGTATAATGAATAAATTAATTATTACAATTTATATTTGAATGTATAAAATGTGTAGGTACTTGCAAATTGTTATAAAAATAACATATTACCTACTTATGTTGATGTATAACTTGGTGTTAATAAATGAATTTTGTATTTGTATTACACATTTCACTTCATTACCACCTAATCATAGTTTTATAATTGCTAAGACAAGATTTGGGTATTTCCCGCCCTGAAGTAGCCTAATAGGCGACCAAACGCCTTTAAAATTTTTTCATAGCCAATTCTAGTCCTGAGTAGCCTAAATGGCGATAAATCGCCTACATTGGCCACACTATGTACCTACATTGTTATGTTATTTTACTATTTTCTAGTGTGTTATTTCATTGTATCTTGTAGTTTTTAAGATGATAAAATGTACTAGGCATAACGATTTGGAGTTATCTGTAATGTTATGGTCTTATGTAAAATAAACAATTTGAATTTGAATTTTGAAATTTGAAACACTGTTTTTAATTTGACTGCAGTGCGTGCGTGCAGTGCAGAGCGACAGTGACAGACATGACAATGAAATGAAATGAGACTAGAGAAGAAACCAATTGACAAAAGAAGTCGACTCGCGAACGACCACCATAGAATTGAATAAAACGGTTTAGATATGTTCTAATTATGGTCGCGATTAGGGTCGCGAAAATCTGTTTACAACATAGTTTACAATCAATACATTCCACATTGAGTTTGACTTGGTTTAACTAGTGTACCTATAGGTACTTACCTCTGTATGCTACATAAGCGCAAAATCGCTGTTGGTCGTCGACGTTAAAAAGGTTTGTGCTCGGTCCGTGACAAAATTTTACATGTCTATGGTGACTTTTTTTTATAGATTGTGGTTTTGCGTAGTTACTTACTTCATTGTATTCTCTTTGGTTGTCTGTCACTTACATACAGAAAGAAACTTCAAAACACAAACAAATTTTGAAAAGAAAAGAATTACTGGAAATAATTTGAAACCGTTTACGGTAAAAATTGTGATGTTTTATGATAATTTTACTGTTACAAAAACGATAATACGTGACAATGGATTGTAACGAAAACAAGTCTCCTACGCCAGGTCCCACTACGACTCCCGCAGACTCTGTTTCTGGCAATGCTAGTGCAGTCAATTCCTTAATCCTGGACTATTACAAAAAGTTTGGAAGAAAACGGGATTTAGAGCAGTATTTTTCTTTATCAACAGCCCAGGGTGATGTAAAAGATCCGACTGGTACATTTTGGCGGAAAATGAAGAGCGAGAACGATTCGTCGGATTCCGGTGGGAAGAAGAGCGACTACTCTTCTCAGGAGTTGTGTAGGATTTCCATTAGGTGTTCAGTTCCTGATCCAACTTCATCACAGGTTTGTACAAAAATCTTCTTTGGTACGCGTAAAAATAGAGGGAAATATCATTTTGAAGTTAGGTTCTTAATACAAATGGTATTTTGTACTGTGGTATTTTTATTATCTACTCTTTCATTTTTTACCAAACAATCTGATAATGGTAGTTACCTAACCTACCCTAAATATTTATAATGTCATCTCCAACTTAGGTATTAACAGCTGGAATTTTATTTTATTCTAACACTGTCTGTATTCCAGATTTCTAAAACTTTCTAACATTATTGTAATGATTTTAATGAATACTTAAGCTGCAAATGTAGTAATATTGTGCAGAGGAACTTGTGTTGTGGTTTTGTGGTGGAGATGTGCTTAGGGCACTAATATTTTTATTTAATTAAAATTATTTTTTCATTATAGAGGGAACTATAACTTTATTTCATTATTAAGTGTGTCTATGAATTACTGTTGAGACAAAATAGAATAGAATATAACTTTTCAAAACAGTTTAAATTCCGATTCATCTGCTGATACCCTAATGAGTAAATTATACATCCAGTCCAATCTACTGGCACTGTATAAATTATTGACAAATTAAAGCCGATGAACATAGAGCTGACAAACATAGAACTTGTATTTGTTAAATTAATTTGCCATCATAGTCTGCATTAAGTATAACTTTCTTTGTTCCAGTACCAAACTAAGCCTAAAGCTATATTAACCGGATCTGCTTTGTTAGAAAGTTTAGGGATCCACGTAAAAGCGCTGGTACGTAGGTACTGGGTTGAATGCACTGTGAAGAAACTATCGCACAAATCTGAACCTTCCACTATGACTTCTTAGAACACAATTTTGTGTGCACCAATGATAATCAGACCATTATTTTACTGTTGTTGAGATATGATCTTTATGTTCCAGGAGGAAGATTCAAAAACTAAATCAGAATCTCCACCAATAATTACTGAAGAAGCTCAGAATGTCACCCGAAATTCTGATGAGGAGTCTAATAGGTCGTTTGACTACAATTCACAGAAATGTAAGTGTGCCTCTGTTCTGTAATGCAGTTTTATTCAACTTCGAAACAAGGAGGGAGTTCTATGCTCGGTTCGGCTGTAGGTTTTTATGTACATATGTTCATAAATTTTTCTTCATTTATGAAGAATAATTATATAAAATTAACTGATTTGGATGATTTTTTTTGCATTTATACAAAAAAAAAATGATTCTGAAGTGGTACCATAAAAATGATAAACCTGAGGGATAAGTATTTATTTATTGTTTATAGACGAGCAGCTTCTAGCTGATGTGTCTTCACACAGTGTTGAATTTATTACTATAAATAAATAAATAATGCTGGACAATTCACACAGCATTATCTAGCCCCATGGTAAGCTTGTTTTATGGGTACTAAATAACTGATATACATAATGCAATACATTACATAGATAGATATTTTTTATTATACATAGAAAACGACCAGAACACCCGGGAATTATCTGCAGATCGTACACACAATTGTTCCGAGGCGACCCCCTGCGTCGCAGACGGACCTTTGCCCTACGCGCCACGGAGGAGTCAAATGAATTTATTTATACAGTAAAACTAAAAAAAATAATTAAGTTGTATTCTTGGCATAAAGTCCGTTGTAGAATCATAGATAATTATTCTGGTTATATGTAGAAAAACCATTTCTTGAATAAAAGTTAATAAATCATAGAAATGAGAACCACACGTTGCGCGTGGCCTGACGCACTTGCCTGGTTCTATAACACTAGGAACTTGACTGACTTTAGTTACGTTATTTGTGCTGTGTCGTGGAAAGTTGAATTGTTTTCATGCTTAGTTTTTGATTCTTAATTCCTATGTCAGTTAAACTCTGAGTACCCTGACGTTTTATACTTATTTTTAGTTTTAGAGACCGTTATTACATGTTAGAAAGTCTTACGCCGATTTAAATTATCTCCAATCGCCAAAAGCTTTATGGAAAATGGCTAGAAATCAGCTGCCTAATAAAAAATGCAGCCCTCCAGCATTCTTAATAATGGCGTCTGATATCGCCAAAACTTAACTGATTTCAAACTAAACAAGAGTCCATCCTTTTAATTTCTTTTATTAAGGTGAAATACGTCCCAAAATCCACGTTTTGACTTAACGGAAATTAAATTTTAAGGGAACAAAACACCATTTTTTCGAATATATTTTGATGAGGATCAATAGTTTAGGATATAAGTTAATATTTTATAGGAGTCAAAACACGATTGACTAAACTTGACTCTATAGAAAAAAATGGCAAAGTTTCCTCTAAATCTTCATTTTTACAAAGATATCTCTACGGAAAAACCAGTTTATTTGCTAGTTATTGAATATTATTGTAATAAAATTTCTTCTACGTGTTCCCTAATAAATACTTTAGACGATTATGGTTTTAGTTTTTTTGCGAAACAGTATTATTTAAGAGCAATAAGAAATTTAAAAATAAAACCAGAGAAATTGCGCGCGGGCCGGTCATTCCGCCGCTCTTGCCTCCCTTTCTCGCCTTCCCCGTGCGGCGTTCGTTCGTCCTTGTCTCGAAAAAGGAACTCACTTTGCCTTAAAGGACGACTTCTAAATTGACACTATTGTTCATTCAGTTACATGCATAGTAAATCTCACTAAAAATTACAATTTGTTTTGCTTCTACTTGTTTTCACCTACCATGCTAATACAGAAATATTGGTCATAATAAAATGCACAGTTGAACACACTTCCCACATATATATAAATTCTCCAAACAAGCTTAGCACATAAAGTTTAATTTAATTTCAGCATTCGATGTTATGGATACTTCGGCAAACAAGCCCCTATCACCAACTAGCAGCGTGACATCACAGCGTAAACTCGAATGGGATTCTTTAGCAGATGTTGGCTATGCCAATGAAAGCGACAGAAAGAACTCTGCCTCAAGTCTTAGTACGCTAGAAAGACTTGCCTTAAAACAACAATACTCAAACAGCGACACAAAACTGGACAGTATTATCGAACCCCCAACCGCTCATTCCACGCCTTTAGACGAAAATGACCCTAAAGTAAAGACTAAGAAAGGCGCCGGGAAGAAAAGCACAAAATTCTACAAGAAAGACATAGAATATCTCGAGGTAAATGTGCCACAGAATCCAGAGAACAACCCAGGTCAATCGATCAACGTTAATCTCACAAAACACATATCATTTAATGTTGAAAAGGATGGTAAAGTCACTGTTGACAATATTCAAAAAGACGTTAGCGTTTCTCCTGAGAAAGCGATAGTTGAAACACCTAGGCATAAAATTGACAAAGATGTACAAACATCTTTAATAAAAAACAAAGATTCATCTGTACAGATTACAGGATCACAAAAAGTCCCTGTACTCATCAGTTTAAACACACTAAAAAGATATACAAGACGGAAGAAGTTAAGAACTGCGCGAAGGAAGTTAAAACAAAAAAAGAAGGATAAAGAAAATATACCAGTTCAAGAGAAAAGTGGTGAACAACTATCTGAAGCTGAAAGCTTTGAGTACATGCCCGGTCATATGTACAATCAAAATCAGTTTACAGAAAATGATAGATCTGGCAACACAGCAGGCAACAAATCTAGCTTGGAATCTAGTGGCTTAGCTACTACCGATTCCAGTAAAACGTCCAAATTTACCTTCACTAAAGACCTACAGCAAAGCATAGATATTTTAAAAGCAGCATTGCAAAACAAAGGCGATGATACTCTTTTGAGAAAAAAGCTGATCAAACAGGTCTGCGAAAGGCTACTCAAGTCTCGGTATAGGGATGAGGAAAGTACAAGCGATTTTCTCTCTGGCCTCAGTTTTAATAGCAAGAAGCTTGGTCTAAGCAACAGAAATAATATCACAAGCAGTACTTCAGATAACTCTGATGAAAAGTATAAAAAACCAAAGAAATCAATTCTCAGGAACGATAAATTTAATGCTTGTGCTCTAGCTTCTTCATCCCAAAGCGCCCCAAACCTACCTACTGCATCTAAAAGCGACAAATTAGTCTCAACTACCCTTATGAAGAATTTCACAACATCCAACACTGATTCTGACTTATCGAAAGAAAAATCTTCATCAGAGAACATTTTCGCCAAAACCTCTTCTCAAGAACTTTACCAGAAGTATTTAGACGCCCTAAGAAGAGAGGAAGCTTACAAACAACATTTGAAAGACAAGGAAATGTTTTTGAAGCAGAAATTGGTTTGTTCTTCCGATAGTGCCTTAAAAGTACCAGCAAGGTCTGATATAAAGGTAAACAATAGACTGAAGGACTTGATAAAAGATCTGACTAGAAATAACTACGATGATGGTTCGGGCGATGCCAGCAAACTGGAGGGCGGTCCCAATTCTAGTAGTCTCGACCAATTTGCGCCTATCAGAAGTCAAAGAAGTCATTCTGTGTTTACTTTGTCATCTGGTAATTCTGACCAAAGTAAGAAACCGAATTTGAAAAAGCGTCTTTCGTGTGACTTGAAAGATCTCACTCAGCCTGGCACTAGTAAAGAGCACTATTGCTGTTGCCCCCATCACTCTAGAACTAACACAGCCCCTAATTGCTCTCGTCCAGTCACTATTAAGTGTAGTAGGACATCTGATAATAAAGGCAAGGCTCTCTCCCCTTCACCAAGACCTCTAAAAATCGGTGATGCCCCTGACGATTTAACCTATACCTGCTTGTGTAGCAAAAAAATAACCCATGATGTGCCAGACAACTTCGTGGTTGTAAAGTGTTCAAAGTTTTCGAAATACAATGAAGAGCACGGCTCAACATTAGCCGGTCGTTGTAGGAATCTTTCACCGCGCAAAAACAAAAACACACCGAGCGTACCGGAAAATATACTAGTATCATGTCCAAATGTAAGGGCAAAGAAGCCTACCCCAGAAATACCGGCCGATAAAGCAACAACAAAATCCTCACAGACAAATTTTTTACTAAAAATGCTGCGAAAATCTGGCGGCGGTAGTACAAGCTCAAACGAAAGCAAGAAATGCTCGAAAAAGGCTAATAGGGAACCAAATGACAGACAAGAAAGTAACATTTATGGAGCTACTAGGTGGCTCCAAACCGAAATTAGTATAGATCCGAAGATACCCGAACCATCTTTGTCGGATATCAACATCGTAACGGACTGCGCGAATCTTGTAAGCGAGCACTGCAGATGTCTGCCGGTAGCAAAACCATCCGTTACTGACGTTTATAGCCCCAGAGCAACAGACGCATACTGCAATAGCTCTTCAAAATCCTCTGGAACGTCTAAATACATCGACGATATCTTCGACGAAACGCCTAGAAAAGAAGCTAATGATAAAATCCGTGAATCTGAAAGCGATCGTTCAGAACAGTACACGATTCCAATACAAGGAACGAATATGACTCTAATGGTCAGCATTGGTTCTAATGGACAGAGACCCCAACCAGAAAAAATGATTGCCGAATGTGTTGGCACGGAGAAACCTGTTGTGGAACAAAGTACATCTTTGACAGAATGCTCTAAAGGTGTCCAGTTCGATAATGATTTACCATTACGTCCATACGATCAGAATAGAGACAATTGCGGAGTACAAAAACAAATAAATGATCGCAATGTGTATACAACACTTACCACTGATGGACCTAATATGCAGGGTCTGAGATCCAGCCCAGAAGAAAGAAGGCCGTCGATACGGACAACAACTGATACCGGCTCTTGTAGCAAGTCATTATCTATTATAAATGAACTGAAGAAAGCCCCAGATAGCGGTTGTATACCAAACGCTCCTAAAACTTGTAGTTGCGGATGTCAAAGAACAAATTGCAGTGAAGATCAATGCGGGTTTCATCCAATCGATTCGACGGGACGTAGAAATGGCCTGAAAATTGTTGCAGACAGCGTTTGTAAACCAAACATTACTAAGACGTGTAGCTGCGGATGTAAACAACCGAATTGCAGTGAAGATCAATGCGGGTCTCATCCAATCGATTCGACAGGACATAGAAATGACCTGAAAATTGTTGCAGACAGCGTTTGTAAACCAAACATTACTAAGACGTGTAGCTGCGGATGTAAACAACCGAATTGCAGTGAAGATCAATGCGGATCTCATCCAATCGATTCGACGGGACATAGAAATGACCTGAAAATTGTTGCAGACAGCGTTTGTAAACCAAACATTACTAAGACGTGTAGCTGCGGATGTAACCAACCGAATTGCAGTGAAGATCAATGCGGAACGCATCCAATTGTTACAAAAGCGTCCGTCGAACAAGAAACTCAATGCTCTGCGCCAACCAGTCCGAAATGTTCATGCGGCTGTGCAGGCTATCTGAAAGATTGCAATAAGGAATGTGGTCAACTCAAAATCATTACCGGCCACGAGAAACCAAAGAGCGTTAAATGCTCATGCGGCTGCCCTGGCGACAAAGAATGTGGTGAAAACTGCGAAAGAAAAAAAAACTCACTTAAAAGTTGCTCAAGTCATGATAGCACCGACAAAAGCAATAAAATCAGTGGAGATGCACGTAGACCGCAAAACAAATGTTCAATTAAAACAGTATGCTCATGCGGCTGCGGCAGTGACAACTGTGAGAATAAATGTCAGGAACATAAAAACGACACAAGTTCAAGATGCGTTGACAAGTCTGTATGTACTTGTGGATGTGGCGGTGACTTTGACAAATGCAGTAGAAAGTGTGTGGAACGTAATAAAATCTCAAAAAATCAAGACGATCCAAAGTGCCCATGTGGTTGCGGTGGTAACATTAAAGATTGCGCGAGTAATTGCTCCAAAGCAAAACCGAGCGTGTCTCGTAAAGGCGACAAAGATAATTGCGATGAAAATCCTTTCCCTCCTTCTGATCCAAGAGATCCTTCAAGCTCGTGCTCTCAAACGCAAAGAAAATCACCTCATAACAAAATGGTTTCTGGCAACAAAACGTGCAGACACGACCATATCAAAAGCGGCAATCAATCCGAACAATCCGACAACTACAACACGTCAGTTAGTGACTACTACCAAGAACCAGATCCAATATTAGAAATGATACAGAGCATCACGAAAAAATACGCAAAGAAAGATTTCGAAAGGAATAACAAAAAGAAATGTTACAAAGAAATAATGCAAGTGCTGAATTACCTATTGCAAACAGATGGCGAGAATACCGACGAGAATGTCCATGTAACATCTGAGAGTAAATCATCAACATGTCGTAAAGCAGATAAGAACACTTCACTGAAGAAGATAGTTTCACCGAAGAAAGTAGTTACACCAAAGCGTTCAGCTTCGCCAACGAAGGCAGAGAAACCAGCTCAAAAGTCAAACCCCTGCATGACAGAATCCTCTGACGGACCTCAAACAACTGACTTGCCCAGCACTTCCTCAGACTCCGCGACCTGCCGAGTCCTCAACAAAATAAAGAAGGAATGCGAACGGTACCATCAGAAACGCTGCAAGGTCCACAATGGGAAGAAATGCGAAGTATCATCGAGTACCTCGGCCCATTGCGACGAATGCAGGCGGGTCCACCACTGCGCTTGCCGATTACAAAAATGTGGCAAGCCGATATGCAAATGCCCCAAGAAATGCGAGAAGAAGAAACCTGTCGCCTACAATTTGATATTACAATCAGAATCTATCAGTGAAGAGACGTCTTGCGTTGAACAACCTCGTACACTTAAGAACATTGTTGTGAAAGTTCCGAAGAATAAGTATTGTAAAGGGCCGTGTAGCCCGCGAGAGGGAAAAAGATGTAGAGCCGAGAGTTTGCCCAATGACAGCGAGATTTCGAGCATGGAGGAGTTTCTAAAGAGGTCCCAAGCTTGCTGCACGGTCAGAGAGTATTTGGAACAGAACAGACCGGATTTCATTGCGAAGAGTTCCGAGCGGCAGAATTGTCTGCGGGTTGTCAGTGATTCTAGGTAAGAAGCATGATTAATTTGATGATAGCAATAAAATGTTTCATCAATTATAGTATTTGGCTGTTAATTTTGGCCATTTGACACTCACCAAGTTTTTTTACTTCAGAGACGAAGACAAATGCGGGTCTAATCAGTTGAAAATGCTTGTTGTTCATGCACCATCTTGTACAGGCGCTTGCAATATGTATCAATTTCAACCAGGTATTTTTTCGTATATTTGTAGAAAGTATAGTCTTACACCTTATTGCACAGGGACTTAAAGATCAAAGTTGAATGTAGTCTAGGCTTAAATATAGGACTTTTTTGTAGGCCATGTGACCTGTGTGACAAGCAACAGTATAACGCCATGCACACAATCTTGTGCAAATAGTGAAGTAACAAAACTTGGTGAGTTTTATAGTCTATCGATAAATTGATAGTCTTTCATAGTAGATTAGGATCTGTAGGTTAGCTTTCACGAATATTGTGTACCGCTAATACTATTTACTATACATTGCTAGCTTGCCATGAGTATGACGCTGTCTTATTATCATTTCATACAAAAACATTCCTCTTTCCCTACACGCACGATCATAGATGCGTTCAAAATAAGGCAAAGCAGAGCTGACACAATTGACCAATAAGGTCAATTGTTATTATTTAGTAAGATAAAGAATATTGTCATTTATTTAGTAAGATAACTCCTTGGTTATATCCTTATTAATTCGCTGTTTTCAGAGCAATCCTGCGGTCAGACCAACGGGACCTACTGTCAATGTGCCTGGCACAGATGTCAGATGTAAAAAATTTAGACGCTGAGCAATTAAGAAGTTTAGCTAAGGAACTTGGGAGGAATTTACGCCGGAAACCACGTAAGTATTTAGCGCCCCGAGTAATAATTTCAAACAAAATAGTTTTTTTTTTTTTTTTTCAGTTTGAAAAACTTGTATTTTTGTAGTGACCAGCTCACCAGTGAGTGGTATTATCTATTTATAAGTATTAATATTATTTGCGTTTATTTACCTATTTTTCCCGACGTTTCAACAGGTTTACAGACTGTCGTGGTCACGGGATGACTCTAGAGTGACCACGACAGTGTGTAAACCTAGTAAATACGATAAATACCCGTTGTATTAATACTTATAAATATGTGTTCAGATCGCGTAAGTTTAAAAGTATTTAGTGGTATTATCATCAACCTATACTAGTCCACTGCTGGCCTTAGGCCTCCCCTAGAGCGCCATAATGGGCGGCGATATGATGACAAAAGGCGGGCTTATCGACAAAACGATCTCTTTCAAGCAATGTCGCTAATTCGATCTTAATCCTTTTTCAGCTGCACCAAAATTCATAAATGAACGTGAAATGAAGAAGCACTCTGAGAGGATCTATAAGTCACTGCCAGAAGTAACGCGGAAGAAGGAACAGGCGCGGAAAGAAAACATCAAGAAGACGAATCTGCTGATGGCTAATATTTTCAAAAACGTAAGTCTTCAGAACTTTATTAGCTTAAGGGAAACACACTACTGAAAAGCCACGCGGTGCGTGTTTAGTTGTATCAAAGCGTATTAATTTTCTATGACCAGATTCACATTATAAACACTCGACAACGCGACGCTTCGAAATGCATAAGCTCACTTGGTGTGGTCTAAATCTAAAATAGTCATATTTAAGACGCACTTAAGGCGAAGACACATTTTTGAAACGCGACGCAATGGCTACGTTGCGTCGTCGCGTTTCAAAAATGTGTCTTAGCCTTAAGTGCGTCTTAAATATCACTATTTTAGATTTAGACCATCAATCAATTATCAAAAACGTGGGCCATCCAAAAAAAGTATATATTGAAACACACTGACCATACATTAAAACACACTGAAAATTATGCAATTTCGAACCTAAAATAAAATAATGATATTTAAGACGCACTTAAGGCGAAGACACATTTTTGAAACGCGACGCAATGGCTACGTTGCGTCGCGTTTCAAAAATGTGTCTTAGCCTTAAGTGCGTCTTAAATATCACTATTTTAGATTTAGACCATCAATCAATTATCAAAAACGTGGGCCATCCAAAAAAAGTATATATTGAAACACACTGACCATACATTAAAACACACTGAAAATTATGCAATTTCGAACCTTAGGTTTCCGGGTTAAAATTAAAGACTAATAACTATGCACTCATAAATCAAATTTTTAATAAGAATTTGTAATAATATTATACTAACACGCCACTCAAAACGAAGAAATAAATAAATTATGCTGGACAATCCACACATTGCCCAGTATGTATATTCTAGAGGCTGCTAAATTTGTAAAGGAACATTCGAATTTATTTACTAAAGCTAGAGATATATACCCTAGACGTGTTTGTACGTAACCCAGAACAAATTGTTCTGTCTAGAACTCGCAAGACACCCTTATATAAAAAGAACTGTTATGCTATGTGTGGTTTTGACCGACAACAAAGATTTATAAAAAAGTTAAAATTATGGCTCATTGGAAAAGCTTTCTATACTGTCAAAGAACACATGGACCTAAATTTGATAGCACATTATTGACATGTTCATATTGTATAACTTATTAATTTAACACTTTGAGTGCTGAAAACGCACGGTATGAATTTTCTACAAGTGACTAATCTGCGTAAATCCACACTAGCGCAGCGGCTGAGAAAATACAGATCTTTGTGACTCAGCAGAGCTGTAATATTTTTCGAACGAAACGCATGTGCGGCGCAACACAACCGCTGTGTAGAGCGGCAGCACGAATTTTTTAGGTAAAAAAAAAGATCGCAGTCGTCGAAAAAAAACCGCAGTCAAAGTGTTAAATAATTTTAAAATGACATTGTAGGAACCTAGTTTTAGAAATTGTTTGCATGCGAATGTGTTTTGGTGAAGTATGTGACACTACCTATTCTAATGTTTAAGACCTTGTATTATAACCATATTTCTTGCAATAAATGAATTGAATTGAATCATCATTCAGCCCCAAGCTGAGCAGAGCTTGTGTTATGGATACTAGATGACTGATACAATAGATTACATAGATAGATACTTTTTATTATACATAGAAATACTCAGAACACCGTGAACAAATCTTTCCAAATCGTACAAACATTTGTCCCAAGGCGGAAATCGAACCCGCAACCTCCTTACTGCCAAATACTAATTGCTTTGGTACGAAAAAAGATCTCCAGCCGCACCACATCGGTCTTCAAAACCTCATCAGAACTAAACCTTATTCACTGTTTATAAAGTCTAAATTAACAAAATATCTCTCGTCGTTTCAGAACCTCCAAAAGAAAACCCTCCGCGGTTTAGTGGACATCTCAAACTACAGCCCCATTATAAAGATATGACGAACAACTATTGTTGTAAACAAATTGACACGTGACATTGTACTGTACTTGCTATGTCTTGTTTTAGGGGGATTTTACCTCGTATGTATATTGTTTTATATTTTATTAGCTAATAAACATTTTGATTATATTTATAATTTGGGATCTTTCATTTAATTAATACAATCACAGTTTCTAGAATAGTATCATTTAATAAATAATTAATTAATAATGCTGGACAATTCACACAGCATAGGTACTTACATAAAAAGATAGTGTTTATCAACATGGAAAATACCCTGAACAACCAGAATAAATATATGCAGATCTTACAAACATCCCGCACCGGAAATCGAACCCCCAACCACAACCAAAGTAGATATTAACATAAATAATTGGCCGCCATCTATACAAAATTCGCCATATTGGATTTCAAGACAACTAGATCACAGATTGACATGGCGCCCCCATCGTATTTACACCAAAGAGGATATACATATATATTTTTTTATGATCCCTTTTTTATCTACAATCGGCTGTTTAGCCATAAGTGGCCATAATTAGATATGGTCTTGCGAAAAGCACCTTTCTTTCGCTTTGAACACTTTAGTTCCTCTGGTCAAGGTTGAGTATTTGCCATCTTTTAAGGCGTTTTATGTGGTCTTTGTCCTGTAGTAGGCTTCTTGCTAGTGTTGCTGTGATTGTTCAGTCTTTCTTTGTACTTTTTGCTGTAGTTGTTGACTTCCTCTCTTACAGTTGGCATTTCCAGGTATTCATGTATTTCTGAGTTTCTCACAAACCAGTGTGCGCTGGAAACTGTCCGTAGAACGATGTTTGGAATCGCTGGAGTATCTCTAGGTTGGAGTTACTTGCTGATCCCCAGAGTTCTATACCGTATGTCCAGATCGGTTTTATTATAGCCTTGTAGACAAGAAGCTTGTTGTAAAGAGAGAGAGTCGTGATTTTCGGCCCAATAGCCAGGAGAAGTTCCTAAATTGTATGTTCGCTTCTGTTCTTTTGGCCTTAATGTGGTTTGCCCATGTCAGTCGTCTATCTAGGTGTAGGCCTAGGGTATTTCACCGTGTTGCTGGTTGGCAGGATTCCTCTTTCCATTCGAACAGGTGCACAAAGAAGATATCAACGAGTCTTTACCTACTATACGTTCCATTCTATCAATATTATAAAGGGAAGTTTGTGCCGTTATGATTATGAGGATATTTGGCCGAAGACAACCGAAATCCAGGTACCTACTAAATGAATCGGGCTGAAATTTTGTAGAAATAAAGATCTTTACCATAAGATATGTATTATATTATCTGTTACCATAAGTCATATCATAACATATACTTAAGCTACTCTTTATTAAAAAAACCGTGTGAGAACCGCTCGTAGAAACTTATTACAAATCAGATAACAAATACGGTTATTCCCTCTTGAGATTTAGCACCATTTCTTTGAGCTGCTTTCTGTTAACCTTCGCAGATGGAGTGAGTGGCAACTCTTTCAGGAATACCACGCCCCCTCGTAGCTGTTTTGTGTCAGTTAGGGTCTCTGTAAGAGAAAAATCTCATTTGTAATTATTCACCAATATAACTTAGCCGCGGGCGAGGTCGGCCAAGAAAGCGCTGGCGAGATGACCTTAACGCCTTCCTCGGAGATTGGTGGGAGATCGCACGTGACCCACTGAGTGGAAAGATTTGGGGGAGGCCTTTGCCCAGCAGTGGGACGAAACAGGCTAAATAATAAAAAAAAAAAAAAAAAAACTTTGGTAGTTATATAAGGCAATGTTGTACAAATTGAGCGAGGTTCTTAATCATATTCAAGAAAGTTATTTAAACAATTTCATCAATAATACGTACACAATGTAGATACATTCCGTACATAATAATTTAATTTAATTACTTTTTTATTTAATAAAAAGGGGTTTTCAATAAATTGCTTTACATACATCCATTAATACTGTAGAATCCATAGTTCTCAATCTCAAAAATTAAAGAGGTATACGAATAAGTGTATATTCTCACGATACCGAAGCCACATTCATTCTATCGACTTCCATCCATCCGCAAATAGGTCAACCTAAGGGGGTTATTCTTTCTACATTATTTTGTATTTATTATTTTACCTTTGTCCAAGTCCTTGACCTCCAGAAAGCTCAATACGGCCACGTCCAGCACGCCCCCATGCTGCTGGATCACTGCTTCCAACCCCACTGGAGATATCTAGAACATTCCACTAGATATCTGCAACATTACCTCTGACCAAGTCCTTGATCTCCTGCGCTGTGGGCGGTGTCCCCGGCGCCGGCACCACGCAGGCCACGGGCAGATCCCCGCGCGCCGGGTCCGGCACGCCCGTCACAGCCACGTCCAGCACGCCCCCATGCTGCCGGATCACTGCTTCCAATTCCACTGGAGATATCTAGAAAGTTAGGAACATTATACTTTATACCCGAGTGCTCTAAGAGAAGGCCTATTCTCAGTCATAATTTGGGTTGCCGCGAGACCAAGTGGACTATCGTTATATCGACGTGTTGAGATGACTACCAGACCGCGCCGCCATCGCGCCACCAAGAATATCCAAGTACGAATAAACAACCGGTCTGAACTGAACCCATCCAGTTGACAGAGTGGGGCATGATGTCATGATTACAGAGGCATTAAAAAAAGATTTTAATAGGTATCACAAACTGACCAATGAATTATTTTGAAATTCCTTCGTTCAACGTAGTAATAATAAAAAAAACGGCGCTAGTGTGCCTCGGGGAATTATGGGGTGAATATTTACCTGATGATTCATATACTTGAGCAGCAGCTTTATCCGATCAACAAAATAATAATTCCAATTCTCGTCCCTGTAGAAAACATCTCCGGTTTTAAACCATTCTCCTTCGAAAGTCTCTTCTGTTGCCTTTGGATTGTTGTAATACCCCTGTGAATAAAAACATATTTGTCTTAATAAATAAAGCTGGACAATCCACACAGTATCAACTAGCACCCATACTAAGGAGAGCTTGTGTGCTTGTGTACTTGATGACTGATAAACAGAATACAATATATTAAATAGATAGATATTTTTTATTATACATAGAAAATACCCAGAACACCCGGAACAAATATTTTGCAGATCGTTAAAAATTTTGCCAAGGTTCGAACCCGAAAGGTCGTAGGAGGAACTATGTCCGCCGCGCCACCTCGGTCGTTAAAAAACAAAGGTACTAACTTCCGCTACATTTTCATTAAAATCCATAATTTACCTATCACTACATAGTATAAAACAGAGTCGCTTCCCGCTGTCTGTCTCTATGTATGCTTAGATCTGTGACGGATTTTGAGTCGTTTTTTTTTAGATAGAGTAATTCAAAAGGATGGTTTATAAACGATTTGACAGATAGATTTCCTCGCGGGCGAACCCGCGGGGCGCAACAGCTAGTATACCTATAAAATTATGTATGTGTAATATCTATCTACCTTGAACACTCCGGGTCCTTTTAGCCACAGCTCGCCATTCACGTTTGGTTCCTCGATGTCTTTTCCGGACTCGTCTACTAACTGAAAAAAAATACAAGTATCCTTGAATACTGAATCCACGCGTATTTTTTTATTATGAATTGAACAAAAGTTAGACGTGGCTTATTTAATTGTAATATGGAAATGGAACAGAAGGGCACAGCAATAATTGATACGATTCTGTCTGTTGCGGTGTAAATGACGTAAAATATATTACGCTATTGTCATCATCATCATCAGCCTATTTGAGTCCACTGCTAGACATATGCCTCCGCTAATGAGCGCCATAGCGCCCTGTCTTCAGATTGATTGATATTGTTGACGCATCCAGCATCTACCTACAGTCTTTCGCAGGTCGTCGTCATCCCACCTGATCGGAGGGCGTCCTATACTACGTTTAACGAATCGACTGTTATATACTTACCCTATATTCCAAACCTGCATGCGGCTTCCCGCACGATTGTGGGGGCGATGAGAATTGGTGCACGAATCCGACGTTTGTGATTTCACTCATTCCATACGTATTAGACACCTTCGCCTCTGGGCTTACCTCCTAAAGCAAAACAGAGAAGCATGGTAATAAAATAAAAAATAAATGAATAAGTTTTAGTGCCAGTAAATTGTAAATAGCAATTTCCAAATTATTATTTTCCCACGACAAAAAGAGGGGTGTTAAAATTATAAGTTTAGCGTTTTTTGTGCCCGTTTGTTTGTCTGTCATCGTAAGTAATCAGTGATCTGATAATTCATTTAATAAAAAACAGTAGGTAGAAACTAACCTTGAGGTCATCAAGGAGGTCCTCATACAAAGCACTGCCTCCCACAAAGAACTGCTTAAAGGAGGTGAAATCGCAGCTTCCTCGAGTTACGGGATTCATTAAGGTTTTCATCATTGTAGGACTGATTACCATCACATTTGGCTGCAAGAACATACCAAAACCAAAATATTACAGTAGAATCCATCTAATTTCTTTATGCATGACTGGATGCGGGCAGTAGCAACATCATCCTGAAAATGATTCTGTTACTTCTGGACTGTACCATCCTAAACAAAAGAATCAAGCAAAGGGACGAAACAGAGACATTAACAGTTGCAGAAGAAAAAATAATAAAGTAAGTAACTGTTTCTTATTTTATTGTTATAATAATTTACAGCGGATTATTTCCCACTGCTGGGTAAAGGCCTCTTTAAGTTTGTGTCATCCACACGGTTCGCCGTAGTCTTCATTGCATTCTGATAGATTTCCTTAGTCGGTTCTTACGACATCCATGGGCTGAGTTGGCGTATCTTGCTCTGCTTCTATCTCTTGTAATGCTGAGTTGGAGTTCGATCATTATGCCACGACCGCAATGGCTATGGCATGGCGGGGCGGTCTTAAACTTACCCTGTACTTATTGCTAAGCTCATACGAATGCTCCTTGTTCGCTGACTTAGTTGGAGTTCTATCACTACGCCGCGACTGCCATGGCTACGGCATGGCAGTCCCAAACTTACCCTGTACTTATCGCTAAGCTCATACGAATGCTCCTTGTTCGCTGACTTAGTTGGAGTTCTATCACTACGCCGCGACTGCCATGGCTACGGCATGGCAGTCCCAAACTTACCCTGTACTTATCGCTAAGCTCATACGAATGCTCCTTGTTCGCTGACTTAGTTGGAGTTCTATCACTACGCCGCGACTGCCATGGCTACGGCATGGCAGTCCCAAACTTACCCTGTACTTATCGCTAAGCTCATACGAATGCTCCTTGTTCGCTGACTTAGTTGGAGTTCTATCACTACGCCGCGACTGCCATGGCTACGGCATGGCAGTCCCAAACTTACCCTGTACTTATCGCTAAGCTCATACGAATGCTCCTTGTTCGCTGACTTAGTTGGAGTTCTATCACTACGCCGCGACTGCCATGGCTACGGCATGGCAGTCCCAAACTTACCCTGTACTTATTGATGAGCTCATAGGAATGCTCCCTGGTAATTGACTCTGCTGACTGTACCCTTGTGAGTTGAATTAGTGGTCCGCTCATGTACATTATTATAGCCGTTAGCCATTGCAAAGGGGATGCTATAAGAACTCGCTTGAATACAGGAATTTGGTTTGTTTTTGACCTGAAAATAAAACAAATATTACATGATCATCGTCAAATATTTTCATTTTTGTTGTAATATAATTTTAAATTAAGTTAAATAAATAAATAAAAAAAAAAAAAAACAGCTTTATTCCATATCCCAATAGTTATTAGTATGTACAATTTTAAAACAATAATAATAATAGTAAAATAAAGAGTTAATAGTTGTGTAGGTACATTATAATTTTAGAATTGAATTGAATTTAGAATTAATTATGTCAGATATTTTTGTGTCATGTCCTGATATGGACCGCCTTCGGCGGTGTATGCCTCCTCCAAGGATCTCCAGAGGTTTCTGTCTCTGGCTTTTTGTGGCCACATTTTTCCAGCTACTTGTGTGATGTCATCATTCCATCTTTTGAATGGTCTCCCTTTTTTCCTTTTTTGGTCAAGCGGTATCCAGTTTGTGACTATATATGGCCATCTGCTGGGTTTTAATCTTTGAATGTGCCCTGCCCATTTCCATTTTAAGCCCAGTATTCTTTTTACTACGTCTTTTGTTCTGGTTTTTCTTATTTCTTGGTTTCTCACTCTCTCTCTGAGTTTGATTCCTAAGAAACTTCTTTCTATGCCTCTCTGGCATATTCTAAGTCTTTCTAGCATTTTCTTTGTTGTGTTCCAGGTTTGGCAAGCATAGGTCAGACAGGGTGTTAGGCAGATGTCCATGGCTTTGCTTTTTAAATTGATAGGAAGATTGCTCTTGAAAATTTCTTTCATGGCCCAATATTTGTTCCATGTCGATTTTATCCGTCTATTTATTTCTTTTTCCGTACAGTAGTCAAATGCAATAAGGTGTCCAAGGTATATATATTCATTGACGTATTCTAAGGTTGTTAGGCTGGCCGTTATAGGTATTTTTCTTTTGTTTGTCATTACCTTAGTTTTGGTTTGATTTAGTTCCAGTTCGGCTTTTTTACTTTGTTCCGTCAGAGTCTCTATCATATATTGCAGTTCGGTTGGGTTTTCAGAGAGTAGTATAATATCGTCCGCGAATCTAAGATGAGTTAGGTAGTTTCCATCGATTTTTAAAAAACATTAAAAGTCTTATTTGAAACATAATAACAAATTATGAAGCGATGCGACCTGCAGAAGTTAAATACTGTGAATATGTTTTATTGTTTGTGTGACAATGTAATTAAGTATAATTAATTGGTGATTTCGCCGTTCTAATTAATAATTAAATACATAACTAAATGTCTACATCATTTTTTTATAAGTATCTACCAATATTTCGAAAAACGATCTTATTTATGGAAATATTATTCATATTTGTTTCAAACAACATTATTTTGACCGTGGCTCAGATGATTAGTTAGAATTCGTACCAGATATAAGGTGCCATTGTGACCATGTTCTTGTGTGTAACGGCAGCAGATTTGGGCAGCCCTGTAGTCCCACTAGTGGGAATCAACATCGCGATCGTTTCAGCAGGGTCGAAATCCACCACGCTGGAACAGAAATGAAATTTCACGTAAATTGAATTAGATTACATTTGTTTCAAAGAAAAAATTACAGTAGCGCAATGATAATAACTACTGAACGGATCGGGCTGAAATTTTAGGTAGATCTAGGCCTGGAATAAAACTTAGGCTACTTTTTTATCACATAAATCAGTTCCCATGAGATAAAAATAACATTTTAAAGTTTCCGTATAAACAACGCGTCCGAAGCCACTGGCAGAAACTAGTACCTAAGTAATAATTTAGTAATACCCACTTCGATATTCGTTCATTACAGTGGTTGTATTTGAAACTAAACTTAAAAACGATTCTGCCCTGAATTTTTAATATAGGGTGTGTGAATTTTAATGGCAGTGGCAGATCGCTGTTAAGTTATTCATTGGCTTTCGGACCTACTTGTACATATATTTTGTCTGGGAGATTTTTAACATATCTTTTTAAGAATTAGGACCTCGTTTTCTGATGCGTCTTCGTGATATTAACCTTATATATGTATTATTAACCTGCAGTTTACGCAATGTCAGTGAACCACCACTAATTAACTGTACCGTAGACATCTTACCGAAAGTTTTCAATCTCTTTGGGATCTTCTCCAAGCTTCATCAGATCCAACAAATCTGTAACCCCTCCCTTGTTAAATGTTACGATTTTGGTCTCCAAGTCGACTTCCTTCAAAGCTTTCTGTATATCTTCTTCTTTCTCTGATTGAGCGAACACAATCTTTGGCTTGTTAACCGTGAATGAGTCGACTAGTTCCTCTGAAATAATGAATAATTTGTATAAAGAACATGGGACTTTTATGGGTATAAATGTGTCCTTGGTGTGCGTGCTTGCATGCAGGTGCATACCTATCTGAACAAAGGAAATTTCAGAAATTTCATTTGGCACTTTACACACTATGCTACGCTTTTTTAATGTCTCCGTAATAGTTTCATTTGTATAGCTTATGCAGAGATGTGAAAACAGAGTTTGGTGAGGCAACCACCAACGGCAACTTCCCATCTAGTAAAAGTAAAAAGATTTTTATTTTGTCAGAACAGAGACTTAAATTAACAGAAGACAGAAACTGACAAAATCGGTCTCCACTCAGCATGTGCTATGGTAGAGCAGATCGTACCATACGCGCTGGTCTTCCGTGGAGACCGTGGTGCGCAAGGTGGCCTAATACAATAAGGAACAAAACTAGAATGTAAATAAATTAACAGAAACTAAAACTATGTAAACAATATTATTTAATAATCTATGCCTATCCTATAGGTACAAAATAAAACTATTACAGAGACTTTGAAAAAGCTAAAAATATGTATAATTTTCTTTGTTCAACGTAATAATGTTAAAATAGGTACCTAGGTAGTCTCGCCACTAGTGTGTGTCGTACCTACAAGTGTTATCGCTGGTGTGGAC
This sequence comes from Eupithecia abbreviata, assembly GCA_943735965.1. Classification (NCBI taxonomy): domain Eukaryota; kingdom Metazoa; phylum Arthropoda; class Insecta; order Lepidoptera; family Geometridae; genus Eupithecia; species Eupithecia abbreviata. The sequence goes on from OX030995.1 coordinate 4,383,070, forward strand.
ACTACCTATTCCAGTGCATATGTGACCCAAAATCTTAGTCTTAGGCCTAACTTTCTGGGGGTTTGTTTTATTTTACGCGTGAAATTTAAAATGTTACTGATGTTATGATGTTACATGTGTCCATAGGAAGAGATACCTAGCTGGCTTTCACAAATCGACCCTCTAAATCTTAAAAAAAACACATTAGTTGCTGTTTCTAAAAACCTCTCACGGCAAATCGTTGGAAGTCGCCGCTATCATCACCAGCCTATTAGTCCACTGCTTATCGAGTCGTGGTCTGCACTCAAAAACACGTTTGACCCAGCGGTTGTCGGTTCTTCGTGAGATAGCCCGTTTAGAGCTATGTCGATAACTTTGGTTCTCTTACGAATAATAACGCCGCCATAATAACGCTCATAGAGGTTTCATTTTAAAAAGTTATGAGATAATCTAGGTACTTCAAATTACGAGGTAGGTAACAACCGGCATTATCATTAGGCAAATAGATGTTATCATAATCACACATAGATACAGAACTATCTACGGCGTGACATAAAATTAAAATTATCAACATTACATACTATGGAACGATCTATTGTTATTAAAAAACCGGCTAAGCGCGAGTCGGACTCGCGCACGTAGAGTTCCGTACCATTATCTATAAAAACGGCAATAAATGTTGTATGTGAACTGCCTTAACTATTTATTTTATTCTGTTTTTTAGTAATTTGACGAGCGATGTGGCGCGATGGACGAAGGTCCGCCTGCGACGCAAGAGGTTGGGGGCTCGATTCCCGCCTCGGAACAATTGTGTGTACGATCTGCAGATATTTGTTCCGGGTGTTCTGATCATTTTCTATGTATAATAAAAATATATATCTATGTAATGTATTGTATTATGTATCAGTTATCTAGACCCATAACACAAGCTCTGCTTACCATGGGGCTAGATAATGCTGTGTAAATTGTCTAGCATTATTTATATTTAAATATGTGAAAATTTCAACTGTACGAAACCCTAAAATGCCACATCTCATCACACTTTTATAAAAAAAAGTATACAAATAAAATTTCGGTCACACTAGTTTATTTCATTCGAATTTTTTACCACGGGAACCCTAAGTAACTGGATAAGGGAGTACTAAGATAAAAAGGCCTAGTTTAAATACCAAACCTTGGTTTGTTCCTTAAAAATACTTACTAACGCTCAGAAATCGGTCAATAGGCGATATAATAATTCCTAAAAAGAGCGCAGCATAAAACGGTACGGCCAGGTCGAGGTGATTCGGAGCCATCAAAGTCATCACGTCTCCATGCTTGAATCCCAACTTTCTCAACGCTATTGCGCATTGTATGGACCGCTTTAGAAGAGGACCGTTAGCTTCGGATGCTCCCGTTGATCCGTCTATCTGTAAATGAGTCAGATAAATAAATGAAAATAATTACCTGTAAATTTTAAGTGATTTCGAAATAATTTGGCGTGTTGTAAAAACTATTAACTGACTTCAAATTCCTAAATAATGTTTAACACTTTGAGTGCTGAAAACGCACGGTATGAGTTTTCTACAAGTGACTAATATGCGTAAATCCACACTAGCGCAGCGGCCGAGAAAATACAGATCTTTGTGACTCAGCAGAGCTGTAATATTTTTCGAACGAAACGCATGTGCGGCGCAACACAACCGCTGTGTGAGAGCGGCAGCACGAATTTTTTAGGTAAAAAAAAAGATCGCAGTCTTCGAAAAAAAACCGCAGTCAAAGTGTTAAAACTAAGTTTAAAAAAAGAATCATCGATGTCAGTTGGCGAGATATTGAGTTCTTTATTCGTCCATTTGTAGCGCACATCATCATCAGCCTATTCAGCCTATATTAGTCCACTGCTGGATATAGGCCCCCAATGAGCGCCATAGCGCCCTGTCTTCAGCTTGACGCATCCAGCATCTACCTGCAGTCTTTCGCAGGTCGTCAGTCCACCTGGTCGGAGGGCAACAACTACGTTTATCGAGTCGTGGTCTCCACTCAAGAACGCGTTTGCCCCAGCGGTTGTCGGTTTTTGTGTCACGCACATACTTAATGCAAAAATTCTTTCGAAACAGAAAATTGTTTTGCGCTTTTGTACCTTGAATCAACATTATCTTTCGTTTTGTAAACCCTTTGTTATACAGGTTTTTGAATCTGAGTATATATATACTATATTATATTTGTCTATTGATTTATCCAGAATGCCTGTAACGAAGATGTCATAACTGACTCATCATCAGCCTATAGCGGTCCACTACTGGACATAGGCCTCCCCCAATGAGCGCTGTGTAAATACAATATGAAATATTAAAGTAATTATACTTAGAGGTATATGAAAGTAAGTCGCTTTACTTGTAAAATTTTCAAACCACTCAAATTATTTAGGTATCTACTATTAGTAGGTAAGGTACCTCGTGAAAAACCTACGATTGCCACTCACCTGAGCTTCATTATCAGGGCAATCTATGAAACACTGGCGAATGATCTTTCCGAGATGAAACCTATCGCTCGGTTTCCCAGACTCGGCGATTATTCTAGATGTGACCTCTGCTATGTGCCTTGGAACCGTGTCGTTGCAGTTATTCAAAACCTTCATTGTTGTCTGTAATTGACCACGAAAGGATTATTTCTTGTCACGGTCTGTCGAATGAGAAGTATTATTCAGATCCACTCGTCCTTGGCTTGTCAGTCTTCTTCATAAATAAACTAGATGCGCCCCGAGGCTTCGCCCGCGTAGAAATCTATGTATCGAATGGTTTATAAACCTTCCTCTTTCACTCTATTAAAAAAACACAAAATCCGTAGATCTAAGCATACCTACATAGCGACAGACAGATAGCGGGAAGCTACTTTGTTTTATATGAGTAGGTAATATGTAGTGAAAATGCTGGAAAGTCCACGGGGGATCATCTAGCCCTAGCGCTTGTGTTGTTCAAGATGACTGATATACATAAAATTAAATCGATAAATACACATAACACCCAGAACAAATATTTGCAGACCGTAAAAACATTTGTCCCTAGGCAAGAGTCGAATCCGCAGCCTCCTGCGACGCAGGCGGACCTTTGCCCCCGTGCCAAATTGTCTCGTAAGCACTAAGTTATTATTTTCTTGTGCTTATTGTAGGAAAACATTGTTTGAGTGAATCACTTACGACCACCGATGTGGCGCGGTGGGCGAAGGTCCGCCTGCGACGCAGGAGGTTGCGGGTTCGATTCCCGCCTCGGAACAATTGTGTGTACGATCTGCAGATATTTGTTCCGGGTGTTCTGGTCGTTTTCTATGTATAATAAAAAATATCTATCTATGTAATATATTGTATTATGTATATCAGTTATCTAGTACCCATAACACAAGCTCTGCTTACCATGGGGCTAGATAATGCTGTGTGAATTGTCCAGCATTATTTATTATTTTTTTATTTACTTACATACCTACACTGAATTTCATGCATGCTAAGTTTCTTAGGCGAACTATGCTAAGTCGCTACCAACCTTTAAAACTATGTTAAAGGAGCACTATTTGTCCTGCTGTCACTAACGCATAACCGAGTCCCTATATATATAAGTAGTATAAGTATATATATTTCATGATATGTATGTAGTATATTTCCATGTAATTATTATAAGTATTTTATTTTATTTTATAATATATGTATAACCTGCAAGCACACAGATCCCTTGGTACTGTCCACAATCCTATCCATCCATGGTTGTCTGGTAGAGATCGCTCTTGAGCGATAAGACCGCCAATTGTATCTAGTTTTTTTAAGTTTTTATTTTACATTGTCATTTTATACTTAGTGTGCAATAAAGAATTATCTATCTATCAATGAGCGCTACGGCTTCGGGGCTGAACGTATAAGTGGCGATCACAATAGGCCTATCATGCCAATTCAATGTTCCATAAAAGAACATACAAAACAAATTAAAGTATTTACTAATTTACCAGTAGAAATGAAACAACTTGATGGAACGATGTTCAAATTTAACACTTTGAGTGCTGAAAACGCACGGTATGAGTTTTCTACAAGTGACTAATCTGCGAAAATCCACACTAGCGCAGCGGCTAAGAAAATACAGATCTTTGTGACTCAGCACAGCTGTAATATTTTTCGAACGAAACGCATGTGCGGCGCAACAAAACCGCTGTGTAGAGCGGCAGCACGATTTTTTTAGGTAAAAAAAAAAAGATCGCAGTCGTCGAAAAAAAACCGCAGTCAAAGTGTGTTAAGGAAATGGCTGGTTATTATAATACTCACTACAATTTAAAGGAGTTTTTTTGATAATTAGATTATGCCTAGATTGAGATTAATTTACTATGATGCTTTTAATGAGTAAAATAATATTTTGGTATAACTTTGAACCTATGTTAATATTATTTAAAAAAAAAGTTGTATGTCCGAATAGGATTAAGTTGTTGATACTATATTTTAATTATAAGAACTTCATGTAACTACGACCGATGTGGCGCGGTGGGCGAAGGTCCGCTTGCGACGCTGGAGGTTGCGGGTTCGATTCCCGCCTCGGAACAATTGTGTGTACGATCTGCAGATATTTGTACTGTGTTCTGGTCGTTTTCCATATATAATAAAAAAAAATCTATGTAATGTATTGTAATATGTATATCAGTTATCTTGTACCCATAACACAAGCTCTGCTTACCATGGGGCTAGATAATGTTGTGTGTATTGTCCAGCATTATTTATTATTTATTTAACTATGATTCACACAATTTTACACTAAACTTTTTCTTATTCTTAGGCCGCTGTGATACCCAAGCCACCCAAAAATAATAAAAAAATACCTACATCTGAATTTCATGTTAAATTTCTGCCAGTCATGATCAAAAGTAAAACTTTTGAAACTTGAATGTCATTCATATCAATCATTTAAAACAGGATATTTACCATGATTTGATTTTTGAGTTATCATATTGGATAACTCAAAAATCAAATCATGCTAAATATCCCGTTTTAAATGATCGAAAGTGTATTTAAAGCTCAAAACATAACTTATTCGAGTCTTGTATTTATATGTTACTAGTTTCTGGCCGCGGCTTCATATTCATATTAATTTATTGCATACACATACATTGTCATATAATATTAGCTTAGGTGTTATTAGCTTAGAGGTAGGTACATATACCCTGTAAGGGCACATCAATCCATTTATAAATAATAACAATAGTAGTTAGTATTTATAGGTAGGTAACATAGTAATTCGAGCATTTATACAATATTATTCACAATAATTTCTTATTTAAATAATTTTTATTTAAATAAGGAAGGTAGGTATGTCATGTCACTAATTCATTAAGGTAGCCAAACAGTTTTTGACGACCGATGTGGCGCGGTGGGCGAAGGTCCGCCTGCGACGCAGGAGGTTGCGCGTTCGATTCCCGCCTCGGAACAAATGTGTGTAAATAATGCTGGACAATTCACACAGCATTATCTAGCCCCATGGTAAGCAGAGCTTGTGTTATGGGTACTAGATAATTGATATACATAATACAATATATTACATAGATACCTATGTAGATATTTTTTTTATTATACAAAGAAAACGACCAGAACACCCGGAACAAATATCTGTAGATCGTACACACAATTATTCTGAGGCGGGAATCGAACCCAACACCCGCAACCTCCTGCGTCGCAGGCGGACCTTCGCTCACCGCGCCACATCGGTCGTCAAATATATAAATAACACTAAACATATCCCCTGGTACTGTCCACGATCCTATCAATCCATGGTTGTCTGACAGAGATCGCTCTTGAGCGATAAGACCGCCAATTGTAATTAATTTTTAAGTTTTTACTGTATATAGTTACTATTTAAAGTGCAATAAAGAATGTTCTATCTATCATCTATTTAACTCATATATAATACAATACAATATAACTTTATTGCACCATCAATACAAAAAAATAATAAAAATACTAAAGGATCCTAATACTAACTATAATTAGTGGTACAATCGGCGGCCTTATCGCTAAAAGCGATCTCTTCCAGGCAACCTTTGGATGGATAGGATCGGTACGTTTTAAAGCTATATTAGTGTTATAATTTGATAGTGTGGATGGTGAAGTGCCTACCTTCTTATCACAGTTTGTTATCAAATAATTAGTAATTTTTTCTCACGAAACAATAAATAAAACTTTGATACATCCGTTGTCTTGAAGAAATACAAAGATACTGGTACTGTGGTCGATTTTAATAGAAGGACCGACACCGCTATCTTGTTTAGCTTTAATTTATACCTACTTTTCTCGACCGATGTGGTGCGGTGGGCGAAGGTCCGCCTGCGACGCAAGAGGTTGCGGGTTTGATTCCCGCCTCGGAACAATTGTGTGTACGATCCGCAAATATTTGTTCCGAGTTTTCTAGTTGTTTTTATGTATAATAAAAAATATCTATCTATTTAATGTATTGTATTATGTATATCAGTTATCTAGTACCTATAACACAAGCTCTACTTACCATGGGGCTAGGTAATGCTGTGTGAATTGTCCAGCATTATTTATTTATTTATTTTCTAGCTAATTATCTCACTAGATACCTACTTAGTAAAGTTACGAAATTCCGTAGAAAAATTTATGTCTCTTAAATTACGTAGATTGATAAATTTGATAAGCTATCATATAATTTAGTGTAACTAGCTTGTAAAATATTACTATTTGTCTAGATTGATACATAGGTTATAAAAACTGATAATAAACCATAAAAGTTTTTAATATCACCTGCCTACCTTTGCCTCTTAGCAATATCGTGTAACTCTGGACCTTCTTTTAAATTTTCTATCACACTTTATCGGCGTGTTAAAAACATCATCATCATCATCAGCCTATAGCAGTCCACAGCTGGACATAGGCCTCCCCCAATGAGCGCCATAGCGCCCTGTCTTCAGCTTGCCGCATCCAGCATCTACTTGCAGTCTTTCGCAGGTCGTCATCCCACCTGGTCGGGGGGCGTACTACACTACGTTTACCGAGTCGTGGTATCCACTCAAGAACACGTTTGCCCCAGCGGCCGTCGGTTCTTCGCGAGATATGCCGGCCCACTGCCACTTCAGCTTGCTAATTCTCAGAGCTATGTCGATAACTTTGGTTCTCTGTCGGATGTATTCGTTGTGAATCCTATACTTCGGAGAAACTCCGAGCATAGCTCTTTCCATAGCTCGCTGAGCGACTTTGGACTGGTGGACCAGCCCTATCGTGAGTGTCCACGTCTCAGCTCCGTAAGTCATGAGCCCCATGAATGGATAGGATCGTGGACAGCCACGATCCTATCCTTTCATGGTTGTCTGGTAGAGATCGCTCTTGAGCGAAAAGACCGCCAATTGTAATTTTTTTTTTGTTTTTTTCTGTACATAGTTTTCTATTTAAAGTGCAATAAAGAATTTTCTGTCTATTTATCTAAGTTTTCCTAAAATTGAAGCTTTTCATTGACGTCCCAAACATTACTATAGTATCCCTCCCTTACTTGTCAGTATAATCATAATAAGTAGTAGTATCAGTATGGTATCAGTTTGCAGATTTTCCCCATGGACAACTGCGCTAGCCTGCTAGCGAAGCTAAGATGCGGACATGGCGAAACTATAAGGGTTCGTTTTTGAATCTGGAACTCTGAAAACCGCTTTAGCCTTTGCTAAAGCGGTTTTCAGAGTTCCAGAGTCAAAATCCTATTAGGAATAAAAAATTACCTATTACGCCAATACAGGAGATAAACTAGTTGAACATAATGAGCCTAATGCATTTATAATAGCTAATAGCTCAAAAGTGAGTATCATTATGACAAGCAGATAACATAATTAAATAATAATGTATAATGAGATAAGTTAGCAAAACATGCAATTTAATGTGTTCTATGGCGCAAAAGTAAACATAAGTCAGGAAATTATTATTTAACTAGCTTCGCCCCGCGGTTTCACCCGCGTGGTGATAGATATTTTGGATAATATACTGGGTTATTGGTAAGCCAAGTTTCATAATGTCTTTTTTATTTTTAAGGTATTTGGAAAAAAAATCTCAATGAATAATGAAATATCGTTTAAATCTCGCATTTTTAAATTTGGAGCGATAATTGTTATTTTAATATTGATAAATAACCAGTGTTTATTCGTTTTTATAAATCAGAAGAAAAAAATAGATTTAAATGGACAGTTTTTTTTTAAATAATTTTTTAATGTTGCACTTTTGATTTATTTTGAAAAAAGGTTCACCTTTGCATGATGCATATGGGGGTAAAAATTATCGCAAATAGTCTCCCCTATCACCTCCTAACAGGAATACGTCGAATTACCAATAACCCTGTATATCTTTATGAATTGTAGCTTATGTATTATTCTGATATGTAAGCTATATTATTGTGATGTTTCATTAAAACCCATTCTTTATTTTTACGTGAAAGAGTAACAAACATCCATCCATCCATACTTACAAACTTTGACGTTTATAATATTAGTAGGATTTAAACAAAAATATGTTTCACGTGCCAATAATAAGCTAGCAATCTACCTAGCACCTATCTACTCTACGAGTACAGGTAGATAAGATACCAAAGCAAAAAAGTTGTCCACTTAAGACAATCGACGACCTCTATGGCGCAGTGGGCGAAGGTCCGCCTAGCGCCTGCGACTCAGGAGGGTTTGATTCCCGCCTCGGGACAATTATGTATACTGACCCGCCCGACTTTGCTTAACTTCGGTGGTCGTTAGGTTAGGTACTCAACTTGGTATGGACGTTAATCCCAATCAGTTTTTTGTATGGTCCCTCCCATAAAAAACGCCCCTTTATGTTTAATATTTATTTTGTTGTAGCAGCAAGAGAGATACAAATTCTGTGAAAATTATAACCACAGTTATTAATACCTTTTACATTTAATGAGAGGGCTACTATTATACCTAGCCCGCTGAAGGGCAGTCAGCGCAGCGGAGACATGGAAATAAGTTCCCGTTTTCCCAAGAGGGTGAACGGAATACGGAACCCTAAAAAGTAGGCAATGATTATTATATTTACCTACTTAGTTATCTTAGATGTTTACAATAATGACCGGAATCTTTCGGTTATTTGTTACGGACAAAAAACTTGTTATTTCATGCGATTACGTCTCTGTGTGTCTGTATTCTGACCCGATTCTGACTTTGTATTATATCGACACCTTGGGGTAGAAAGGTCGTATAAACCATGTTGCCCAAAATGAGTTATGCAGTGCAGATGAGTTATGTGAATGCAGAATTTTCCCCGTGATATTCAGAATTTTCCCCGTGATATTTACCATGATGTGGCGCGGGCGAAGGTCCGCCTGCGACGCAAGAGGTTGCGGGTTCGATCCCCCCTCGGAACAATTGTGTGTACATAATTATAAGTATTGATACAACGGGTTAGGTTAGGTAAGGTTAGGTGGGGGTACTCTATTTACCGCATTTGGACTCCTGTTGGTCCTTTATGCGTGGTGGTTTGCTAGCATAGCCAGCCTAGCTCCGTCCAGAAGCGCAGAATCTTCCTGGGGTCTTCACAGGCTTCGCGGAGCGACCTCGGCAAGTTGAGGATTTCTATACGTTGTGCTAATACTCCCTCGCATTCCAGGATTACGTGGGCATCACTTGTGTTTTTTCGTCGATACAACGGGTATTTATCGCGTTTATTTACCTTTTTTCCCGACGTTCAATATTTATAATTATGTGTTCAGATCGCGTAAGTTTTAAAATATTAATTGCAATCTGCAGATATTTGTTCCGGGTGTTCTGGTCGTATTCTATGTATAATAAAAAATATCTATCTATGTAATATATTGTATTATGTATATCAGTTATCTAGTACCCACAACACAAGCTCTGCTTACCATGGCGCTAGATAATGCTGTGTGAATTGTCCAGCATTATTTATTTATTACTATTTATCTAAGCTTATATTTATTTACAGGGCGCTATTCAAATTCAAATTATTTATTTATATGTATACGACCATAACATTACAGATTACTCCAAATCGTTATTATATGCGATACAATGACAAACTACAAGATACAATGAAATAACACACTAGAAAATGAAAAAATAACATAAAAATGTACATAGGTACATATTCAAAACATTATATAAAATTGTTCATACAAAACATTCCTACAGTCAAATAATAATAAACGTGTAAAGAAATAATACATTTAAACGCGCTCACAAAACTCCAGGCACACTCTTTCAATCATCTTCCATCCATCCGAAAACACGAGGGTGGCTGGTGATGAGGGCGTTGAGATTGCGCTGCGCACGGTAGATGGGAGACTGCTGATGGTGCAGAGTGCGGGCACCATGCGGGCACGAAGGGGCTCGAAAAGACGTACCTATATGACGCTATGGCGCTATTAGTGAAGGCCTATGTCCAGGAGTGGAATCACATAGGCTGATAGTAATGATGATTTGTCTAAGGTTTTTGTAACTTGAATACCATACACATTACATAGTAAAATCACTTCCTGCTGTCTTTCTGTCCCTATGTTTGCTTAGATCTTTAAAACTAGGCAACGGATATTAACGCGGGTTTTTAGAGTGTTTCGAGAGGAAGGTTTATATGTATGTAATACATGTATTTGCACCCCTGCGAATCCGGGATGGGACGTCTATACTAATTATTGTAAAGAGGAAAGGTTCGATGTTTTGGTTGTCTGTAATGAATAGGCTCCGAAACTACTGGACCGATTTGAAATTCTTTCACCGTTGGGAAGCTACACTATCCCCGGTGAATAAAGACTATATTATATTTTCAAAAAGTTAGGGATCCGTACTAAAACCGTGCGAAGCCGGGAAGGTCCGCTAGTAATAAATAAAGTAACAGTATCTAATTGGAGTTCAAAAGTTCATTTCCCCTCCGGAAAAAATAGGTTTTCAGCCACAAGAAAAACAACAAAATAGGTTCGTTAGTTCTTTATGTAAGTAGATAGCTCAAACAAAGTGGGTATGTAACAGCGCTGTTGTGTTCAATAACATAATTATTCTCTCTCCATAGTCAGGGCTATTTGTTTGAGTTTCTGCCGATGCAGCTTGTGGACCATAGTTAGAGGCAGCTCATTCAGAAAGATTACTCCACCGCGAAGCTGCTTCGAATCTGTCAGGGTGTCTGTAAAGAGACAGTAGAACGTTATCTATCACTGGAGTAGGTAATTGAATACCCCCGGATTTGGAATGATTAAATCATGAGAGTTTCTTTGGACACTTTTTCTTTTCACTTTCTTCCTCTTTTGCTACAATACAACTTACCATAATTAAAAAATGAAAATAAGTTTGATTGATTGAATGTGTCTTTAATGCATCATATTGTGGTCAGTACTCAAAACGCTCATGGCACGAGCGTTTGGAGTACTGACCACAATATGATGAGCGTTTTGAGTTCAGAAGTCACCAAAAACGTGAAACGCTTCGATCATCATCATCATCAGCCTAGAGCAGTCCACTGCTGGACATAGGACTCCCCCAATGAGCGCTATAACGCCCTGTCTTCAGCTTGACGCATCCAGCATCTACCTGCAGTCTTTCGCAGGTCGTTATCCCTCCTGGCTGAACCCATTTCGCAAAATTTTTTTTTAGAATTTTCCTTGAAGTCGAGGATAGTTCTTACGGAGAGAAAAAAGTGTAAAATTTAAAAAATTGCTCGAAACAAATGACCACCCGGGCGAAGCCGGGACGGGCCGCTAGTAAATAAAATAAACGACAATAGAATTTAGCAACTTAGACGACCCTTTTTTTCAGTGTAGGTACAGAACAAGACTAAACCCAGTACTACCTCTACCTCTACGCGTGAACTCGCTCTTACCTTTCACTATGTCCTTGATCTCTTGCGCAGTGATAGAGTGTCCCTTCTTGCGAACCACGCAGGCCACGGGCAGGTCCCCGCATACCTTGTCCGGCACGCCCGTCACAGCCGCGTCCTGCACGCCTGGGTGCTGGCGGATCACTGCTTCTTACTCCACTGGAGATATCTAGAAATAGGTAGCATAGTATAGTCTTTTTATAATCATCATCATTATCAGCCTATGATAGTCCACAGTTCTACATAGGCCTCCCCATACCACCTAGCGCCATAGCGCCCTGTCTTCAACTTGTTGCATCCAGCATCTACCTACAGTCTTTCGCACGTCGTCATCCCACCTGGTCGAAGGGCGTCCTACACCATGTTTACCGAGTCGTGGTCTCACCAGACTTTTTACTCGATAGAGAGCAATTTATAGCCATTATTTTACTGAAAAACACCTATTGTTTTACCAAGAAACAACACACGAACGATGCAAGAACTTAGGTACTGCTAAAAATATCTTAATCTGATGAAGACTACCTATAAACAAAAAAAAAACACCTATTGTTTTAATATCGTTAAAAATTACCTGGTGGTTATTATACTTGAGAAGAATCTTCAATCTATCGACAAAGAACAAGTTGTGTGTCTCGTCTCTATAGAACAGGTCTCCAGTTTTCAACCAGCCGCCGTCTTCCAGTATCTCTGCGGTAGCCTTAGGATTGTTGTAATATCCCTGTAATTATTATAGAGATTATATATGTATATAAATAGTTTATTTTATGTATGTTACATTTAGATATATGTATATTTTATATAAAAGAAGACAGGGCGCTATGGCGCTCATTGGGGGCCTCCCCCAATGAGCGCCAAAGCGCCCTTACCTTGAAAACGGTGGGTCCTCTTAACCACAGTTCACCCGTGACTTTCGGTTCTGTTACTTCTTCGCTTGTTTCACTATTCACCAGCTGTAAAACAAAATACGTCCTGTAATAAAAACTTGACTAACTACCCTCGAAAATGAATAAATTATGTCCCCAGCGTGCGATTCAAAATATGCCAATGTCAGATTAGGCAAAGGTTTTTTATAAACATTGACAATTTTGAAATTTTTTAACATATATATTATAATAAAATTTCCTTGAAAGCCGATCAAAAAATGAGGGTAGATCGGTATGTCTGCCCATAAAAACTAACTCGCAGTGCCTTCAGTTATTCCGTGATCATGGCGCATGAAACTGTGCCGAAATATTGGATAACTCAAAAATCTAATTATGGTAAATATCCCGTTTTAAATGACTTTATGGTATATACCTAGCTGTAAGTAAGCACACGGATCCCCTGGTACTGTCCACGATCCTATCCATCCTTGGTTGTCCGGTAGGTCCCATTTTAAATGACTTAAGCTATGTTGATAACTTTGGTTTTCTATATTCATATATTCTTTATGAATATAGAAGGATAGATCCTTCAGAGAAACTCCGAAAATATCTCTTTGTTTGCACTGGATGGCTGGGCATTAGAAGGGTCGATTCTAACGGCGATCTCTACTCACCTTGTAATCGAATAGTCCGAGTGGCCTGCCCGCTTGCGCATGAAAGGGATTCTCGTCGACCATCACCATCCCACTGACTTCACTTAAGCCGTATCCCACAAGTAAATTAGTTTTTGGTGCAATTTCCTAAAAATAAAAATAATTAACTTTACTCCGCCAAATTATATGAAATGTTTGTAAACAAACGAATCATACGTTGCCTAAAATTTACTTTGTAGTATAATTACATATTACATTGTGAGTCACTAAGAGATCTTTCCTTCAGTAATTGTAACAATAAACAAAGTAAATATATTTTTTCCTTTTGGTGCTGGAATATAAAGAAAAAGAAGAAAGAAAATATATTTATTGATTCACTGTAGTAGGTACAACTTGTTACTACATATTATAAAATAAATAAGAACATGAAACTATATACATATGTATGTATGTATATAGGTTTTTTTTTCCAAAGTACCCACATTTCGTTTATCCGAACTAGTCTCGATCAGTTCGGATAATCGATTTCTTTTTCTTTTTGGTTCTACTGTATTTAAATTTTAATTTGTGTCGGACGCCATGGCAAACTTACATCATCATCAGCATCTGGACATACTCGTAGGCCTCCCCCAATGAGCGCCACAGTGCCCTGTCTTCAGCTTGACGCATCCAGGCCGTCGGTTCTTCGCGAGATATGGCCGACCCACTGCCACTTCAGCTTCCTTACTCTTAGAGCTATGTCGATAACTTTGGTTCTCTGTCGGATGTATTCGTTGCGAAACTTACATGTAGCTGATCAATCAACTGCTTAGGGACCGCGGAGCCTCCACACATGATATGCTGGAAACAGCTGAGGTCTCCCTTCTCTCTGTTACCTGGCTGGATCAGCGCCGTCAGCATTGGTGGACTGAGGATCACCAGCGTCGGCTGCAATAGTAGATTGTATTATAAGGGAGCAAAATAATATTTTTAAGGTGAGGGCGCTTTTTTTAATCCGGAGGGAAGTGAGGAATTCTAGAGTAGAATCCTGAGCTTAGCGAGGGATTCTTTAGTAGAACCCTCAACGTAGCAAGGGATTCAAAGTACGTCGCCCGAGCCAAAAATATATTTTGCGCCCAAGTGATACACCCTACTTTTCATCAGCCACTATGAGAAAATAAAAAAGTGCCTCATATTTTATTGTAATATTATTATTTAATAAAACATAGGGTAACAACTAAATTGAAATTAATTAGTATCTAATAATAAAACAACTAAAAACTTTTCACTGTCACTTGAAGAACTCATTTTTCAAAACAAAACCATGAATTTCTAACAATGCGTGAAAATTTACGAAAACGCGGGCTAGTTCAAGCGTTTTTAATTTGATTTCTTTTTGTTTTTATTGGCTGTCGTATCAGCCAGTCTATATTCAAACAATATTTGCGTTCGATTTCTTTGGCGCTGAACACTAAGATGTTCCAAATTCAAAAAGTGCGCGGCGAAGATAATTGCGGCGCATTTATAAAGAGGATAAAAAACTCATTACTGCCCGCTAAAAGTTTCTTATAGAAAAAAATCACCTTTGGGTGCACTTAAAAGCGAACCAAGTCGTCCTTTTCGAATAGATGGGATGAAAAGATAAATAATGCTGGACAATCCACACAACATCATCTAGCTAGCCCCAAGCTAAGCAGAGCTTGTGTTATGGGTACTAGATGACTGATATACACAATACAACACATTACAACGACCAACGATCACCCAAAAAAAATATCTGCAGATCGTACACACAATTGTCCCGAGGCGGGAATCGAACCGGTAACCTCCTGCGCCGCAAGCGGATCTTCGCCCTCCGCTCCACAGAGGTCGTCAGATGATCGGATCTTAAGGGTCCGCGACCCTCGCTTGCAAAAATCGCTCGGAATATCGCTGTCCCTGTTTAACCCTTGCGCCGCGCCTCATGCGTGCGCGATAGTAATATTAGCCGTTCAAAATTTGGTTTGTTCCGTAATACCAAAAATTATGACCGAAAACTTTTTGCATTCTTCACAAAGTATTGTTATTCTATAACTAGACAATATAAGCTATGTTCTTTAATAAATAAAACGTAATATATTTATGTTTTTAATACGAAAAAAATAATAAAAAATCTTGTCCATTTTCGCATAAAAATGTACAAAATGAGATTCGCTTTCATTTCATTTTAGGTAAGTATTTTGAAGAAAAAAAAAAACTATTTGGGAACCTAGATAAATACTATTTTAATACAAATAATGCAATATTATAGTGGAAATATGCTTGAATTAGAAATAATTTTGCCCCTTAAGGTTAAGCGAGTCGATGGCGCAAACTCGTCAGTAGAGTTTAATTTACGCTATTTCACCTGTCATAGTGTGCGAAAGAGCGCGCTATGGATGAAATGCACAATTATTAATGCCTGAAGCGACCGAGAAAAAAATGTGAACAGACTTTTATTTTTGCACTAAATTCTCCATTTATTAGGCATTACAACAAACGTGATTATATTGTGTGTACGCTATCATCACAAACGGCTTAGCTTAATCTCTATTGTAGATATTGATGATAACTGTAAATATGTTATTAATTATATCTAAATAATACACTAGCATTTTGTGCTCCATCATGTACCTACGAGTAACTATCTCTAACCGAAAGCAAGTTATTAATGCCTTGATAGCTGAAAAAGGTGAGGTTTTACCCAATTCAAACAAATCGAAAGAGATCTCTTTGTTCGCGTCTCTTTGGTCAATATTTACAAATTCTTTTGAGATTCCAAATTCAAACTCATGACTACCCTTAATAAAACTATTACAGAGGCATGAAAACTAGTCCGGGCGGGACATTATTATTATATTGTAAATGAAAATAATAACGAAAACGGAGCGAACGAGCGAAAAGCTTTGGGACTAGAAGGAATATTTTATAACCTACATCAAAATACCCAAACAACGGCGAGCGGAGCAAGCCGCAATTTTATTGTGTTTATTCTGGCGATCATAGTGACATAACCTACCTTCCGAGTATTTAATGATATTAATTTTATTCTTGTGCATTATATTGTATACATTATCCGATTACAATGTAGCGACCTATAAATACTAGTTACTATTGTTATTATTTATAAATTAATTGCTTGTATGTAAAATTAATTGTACCCTGTAAGGTGCACCCTTACAGGGTACCTACATGACCTCTAAGCTACTAAAGCAACACCTAAGCTAAAATTATGTGATAATGTATATATTTATGCAATAAAACGACCCATGTGGCGCAGTGGGCGAAGGTCCGCCTGCGACGCAGGAGGTTGCGGGTTCGATTCCCGCCTCGGAAAAATTGTGTGTACGATCTGCAGATATTTGTTCTGGGTGTTCTGGTCGTTTTCTATGTATAATAAAAAATATCTATCTATGTAATGTATTGTATTATGTATATCAGTTATCTAGTACCATAACACAAGCTCTGCTTACCATGGGGCTAGATAATGCTGTGTAAATTGTCCAGCATTATTTATTTATTTTATTTTATTTATTTAAATAAAATAACAAACCTGATACGTATTGACGATCTCATAGAAATGATCATCGTTCATCTTCCTCGAAGACTGAAGCCTGGTATACCTCAGGATCGGAGACAGGATGTAGTGGAAACCGGCTGACAGCCACTGGATGGGTGATACAACCAAAACCAACTTAGTTGGAGTGGGGAACTTCGAATGTTTGGTCCTAGAACAGAAGGTGGATTATCATGTCTTGTTAATGATTTCCGAGGTTTCACCCGCGTAAAATTTGAATTACACGTTTCTCTCGACTCTTGGACACGTTACAAAACACAAAATTAAAATTTAAGGCGGATGGGTAACCATCCGCTTTAAATTTTAATTTTGTGTTTTCGCAGTAGAGGTATTGAAAATACACAGTACATTTACCATATTAAAGGGAAAGCTATGGCCATATTCTTGTGCGTAAGCGCAGCTGATTTCGGCATCCCAGTCGTGCCACCGGTCGACGTTAGAAGACCATATGTCTCGAGGTTGCGGGTTCGATTCCCGCCTCGGAAAAATTGTGTGTACGATCTGCAGATATTTGTTCTGGGTGTTCTGGTCGTTTTCTATGTATAATAAAAAATATCTATCTATGTAATGTATTGTATTATGTATATCAGTTATCTAGTACCATAACACAAGCTCTGCTTACCATGGGGCTAGATAATGCTGTGTAAATTGTCCAGCATTATTTATTTATTTTATTTTATTTATTTAAATAAAATAACAAACCTGATACGTATTGACGATCTCATAGAAATGATCATCGTTCATCTTCCTCGAAGACTGAAGCCTGGTATACCTCAGGATCGGAGACAGGATGTAGTGGAAACCGGCTGACAGCCACTGGATGGGTGATACAACCAAAACCAACTTAGTTGGAGTGGGGAACTTCGAATGTTTGGTCCTAGAACAGAAGGTGGATTATCATGTCTTGTTAATGATTTCCGAGGTTTCACCCGCGTAAAATTTGAATTACACGTTTCTCTCGACTCTTGGACACGTTACAAAACACAAAATTAAAATTTAAGGCGGATGGGTAACCATCCGCTTTAAATTTTAATTTTGTGTTTTCGCAGTAGAGGTATTGAAAATACACAGTACATTTACCATATTAAAGGGAAAGCTATGGCCATATTCTTGTGCGTAAGCGCAGCTGATTTCGGCATCCCAGTCGTGCCACCGGTCGACGTTAGAAGACCATATGTCTCGACGGTATCGAAGTCTTCAGCTCTGAAAATAAAATATTAATAAATATAATAAAATAAAAATAAAATCTCTTTATTTCGGATATCCATGGATCCATATTTGTAAGTATTAGTAAACACACAAAAATATAATTATAGAGGGTTAGTAGAATCTTAAATTAAATTATAATATAATTAATTAAGTTATAGTATAACATAAGCATGTCTCTTTCCCAGAGTGATCCCTATAAGAAAGATATACTTGCCGGGATCACTCTGCGAACGAGACATGCCCACAGCATATTATGTTTCTAGATTTTACGATTACATTATAGTCTAAATAATATCCCAAAAAAAATCGATTTCGAAGAGACATGATACCGCAATCTTCCCCGAGTGCGAGGGCTTACGCTCTATAATAACAAAAAAAAAATCCTCCATAACTATTTCAATACTCAATACTCAATATATTTATTTGTCATCACATTGGCTTAATTAGTAGATGATTATGTATAGATTAGTATCACAATGTGAACCCTATTGGGCTACATTGTGATACTTTGGGCTATTATTGGGATACTAGGGCAACATTGGATACTATTGGGCTACATTGTGATAATTTGGGCTATTATTGGGATACTATAGGGCTACATTGGATACTATTGGGCTACATTGTGATACTTTGGGCTATTATTGGGATACTATAGGGCTACATTGGAAACTATTGGGCTACATTGTGATACTTTGGGCTATTATTGGGATACTATAGGGCTACATTGGATACTATTGGGCTACATTGTGATACTTTGGGCTATTATTGGGATACTATAGGGCTACATTGGATACTATTGGGCTACATTGTGATACTTTGGTCTATTATTGGGATACTATAGGGCTACATTGGAAACTATTGGGCTACATTGTGATACTTTGGGCTATTATTGGGATACTATAGGGCTACATTGGAAACTATTGGGCTACATTGTGATACTTTGGGCTATTATTGGGATACTATAGGGCTACATTGGAAACTATTGGGCTACATTGTGATACTTTGGGCTATTATTGGGATACTATAGGGCTACATTGGAAACTATTGGGCTACATTGTGATACTTTGGGCTATTATTGGGATACTATAGGGCTACATTGGAAACTATTGGGCTACATTGTGATACTTTGGGCTATTATTGGGATACTATAGGGCTACATTGGAAACTATTGGGCTACATTGTGATAATTTGGGCTTTTATTGGGATACTATAGGGCTACATTGGAAACTATTGGGCTACATTGGGATACTATTGGGCTACATTGGATATTATATTTAGGTAGGTGCTTTCAGATATTTTCTTTAAATTGAAATAAATACAATGCCTGTTTAGATGCCTATCTATAATATAGATGATGCTTTGTGAACTGTCCAGCATTATTCATTTATTATCTACTATATGATAAATCTTGTGAATTTAAATAGTTATTATTATATTCTCACATTTTAAAAATTAATTGCCTGTAAAGGGTTCAGTTAAAGGTTACCTAAGGAGTAACAAACATGAAAGTAAAAAAGTACCAAGTATTAAACATTTTGTTACGAAATGGAGTTAGAATCGGTCTCCTGTGGTCAGAATATAACCGCAAATACAGAGGTGCCCCCTCCCTACCATTTAGGTCTATGTTCTACCAAAATTCATCATCATCATCAACCTATGTTAGACCACTGCTGGACATAGGCCTCCCCCAATGAGCGTCATAGCGCCCTGTCTTCAGTTTGACGCATCCAGCATCTGCCCGCAGTCCTTCGCCGGTCGTCATCCCACCTGGCCGGAGTGCGTCGTACACTACGTACTACCTACTACCAAAATTAATATCAAATTATTATTGTACTCGTATCACAGTAGAATAGAATAGAATAGTGGTTTATTGCATGAACTTATAACTATACGTACATATAGGTACTACATATATATACTAAAAACATAACTTATATCTACATATAAGTAGTACTTACATAACATACAAATTAGATACCTATTTAAATTAATTAATAAATAAGTACATTTTCAGAGTAAGCTCTGCATAATGCCAACAAGCGTATATCGTTCGGCACTGTTTTTCAGCTTCATCATCATCATATCTTAGTCCACTGCTGGACATAGGCCTCCCCCAATGAGCGCCATAGCGCCCTGTCTTCAGCTTGAAACATCTGCAATGCCCGCAGTCTTTTGCAGGCCGTCCTCCCACCTGGCCGGAGGGCGTCCTTCACTACGCTTGCAAAGTTTTCAGCTTACCTGTAGAGAAATCACCATCAAAAACTTACTTGAAAGTATCAACATCAGCTTTAGCCCCATACGCCTCCAAGAATTTTCCAAAGGACACGCTGTCAATGCCATCATCAAAGGCCACCACCCGAGCATCTAATTTGATATTCTGCAATGCCGTTTTCACGCTTGATGCCCTTTCACTTTGGCAGAAGACTATCTTTGCTTGGTTCATGTCCAGCATGCTTTCTAATTCAACTGAAAAGGAAATAGCTTATTAGGCAATGATGTTATATATTTGTAAAATCTCATTATTATTAGGTTATTTTGTTTCTTGTAGGTAGTTTCTCTTCACTACATGACACACAAAACAAAGTCGCTTCCCGCTGTCTATCTGTCCTTATGTATGCTTAGATCTTTGAAACTACGCAACGGGTTTTGATGCGGTTTTTTTAATACATAGAGTGATTCAAGAGGAAGGTTTATAACCACTAGCTGCGCCCCGCGGCTTCGCCTCCGTGGAAATCTATGTGCTGAAATAAAGATGAAAATTTCGGATGGATGCTTGTTACCTTATTACGACACAACTACTGATTGGATCGTGCTGAAATTTTAGCATACCATAACTTAACTATACATAAATCCCAATGGATTGAAATTTCCCTTAAATTTTTTCATACGCAACGCTTGCAAAGCCATAGACAGAAACTAGTAAGTATTCATATAAAAATCAGTCGACTTACCAACCCCCAATTCTCCGTCCAAGGCAGCCACTATGATCCCCAGATAGAAAGCCGCATACATAGGGATACACAGGTCCAAGTGGTTCCTGCCCATCACCACGATGACGTCTCCTTTCTTCAAGCCCAAGGCTTTGAACGCTTCAGCACATTGAATGGACCTCTTCAGAACGGATTCGAAGTTCTCTGATTTCCCGGTTGCAGCATCAATCTGTTTTTTTAATACTTGTTCTTAAAAATCCTTATAAATGCTAGACAATGATGATGCTGATATGTTAAATACACAGAAGGAAGGTTGAGTCTTCCCTCAGGTACATACCCTTAGTCGGCTTACGACATACTCGGGCTGGGGTAGGGTCGTCAATTCTTACGCCGTAACCACCATGGCTGAACGATCGGCATAATGGATCTCCCTCGTGGTCCCCCTAGGGGGACAGTGTGTCTACTAGTGGTACCATATATATACAGTATACTGTCGAATAGTGGTACCACGGGAAAACAGCCATAATGAGAACAAAGGCTTTATGTCCAACAATGAATGGTTATAAATGTCGCAACCATCCATAATACCAACGATTGCTGATGATTAAGGCCCAATTTCACCGGTTGCAACTGAACGCGATTATTATAAGATAAAGCCATAAAGTTGATCCAATTCAAGCTGAACTTAGTTTTACGCCTGATTTTCGGCGTTTAAACTAGCTTTAGAGATGTGATTTCACACAAATTTGAACTCGATTACGCTGAACTTTGTTTTAGCAGTAAACAGTGTAATTGGACCTAAGATGAGGCAGCTACTCCCATACATATCTTACCTGCAGAACAAAATCCGGAGTGTCCTTCAAGCTTCGCAGAATAATCTTCCCTATATGGAAACGGTCACCAGGAATACCAGATTCTGCAACTACCCTCGCTGCCAGCTCCCCTATATACCAATTGACAGCTTCACTTGAGGTCTTCATATCTATCGAATTTTAAAACCGACTGCACAAATAATCGATTAAGTACAAAAATCGATTTTGAACGAAAACTCCAGGTCTATTCAGCAAGCTCTCTTTTTATATGTGCGGCGTAATTTCGCGCCGAATTATTTTTTATATTTGTATTATGTAATGTAACGGTAGAGGCGGCTATCTTGTTAAGATACCAATAATAATTTTAATGTAAACTATAATAATGATAATTATTATTGGTATCATAACTAGATAGCTGTGCGTATATTATCACTTATCAGACATAAGTAAAGTCAATAGATAAAGTAACTGATAATAATTAACATAATGTATTGTTTTCTAGATCCTAAATCAAATTTGTTTTCTACATATAAAATTGGAAACTGTAGAGACTTGCTGGTTTTTTATAGGTAATACGGGTGATTTTCCTCTTCACACTATAATATTATAAATATTTTTTTCCAATGTAAAAACATTGGAAAAAATAAAAATAAAATTAATTTTATCCGATGTAAAAACATTGGAAAATATTATTTTCACAATAGTTAAGTAAAGCCGTTCTCCAGTTATAAATGTTCAAACAAAACCCGACTTTTTTTTTAATACATACTAGCTGAGCCCCGCGGCTTCGCCCCCGTGGAAATCTATGTGTCAAATTGTTTAAATGATAAAAACCTATCCTATGTTAGACTCCTGGTTCTAAGCTACCTCTCCACCAATTATCAGCTAAATCGGTCCAGCCGTTCTCGAGTTATAAGTGTTGTAACAAACACGACTTTCTTTTATATATATAGATTTATGTAGATTAGATCTATGAAATTATGTCAGTCAGTAACCTCGTAGAGGTGCTACGACGCTTCAAAAAACATGTGTAGCATACAGAAAAATTCAGCGCCCGTTTATTTGACCTTTAGGCACTTGACTGAGAATTAGCAAGCTGAAGTGGCAGTGGGCCGGCCATATCTCGCGAAGAACCGACGGCCGCTAGGGCAAACGTGTTCTTGAGTGGAGACCACGACTCGGTAAACGTTGTGTAGGACGCCCTCCGGCCAGGTGGGATGACGACCTGCGAAAGACTGCAGGTAGATGCTGGAAGCGGCAAGCTGAAGACAGAGCGCTATGGTGCTCATTGGGGGAGGCCTATGTCCAGCAGTGGACTGCTATAGGTTGATGATGACGACGATTAGGCACTTGACAAGCACTTGTACGGTCTGGCCTAGAGTATTTGCGGCCATGTTTGGGATGGCCCGGTCAAGTAGCCGCTTGCAGCCTTAGACTTGATAGAACGAAGAGCATTCCGACTCATTGACGAGCAGTCTTGCAGAGACCAAGGTCCAAAGTCTGACTATGGGCCGAAGCGAGAGGAAGGCTATCAACCTTTATAAATGGATAAATAATACTGATACATCAGTTTTTTGAAGATAGGGAGTGATTTTGCACGTCTGATGTCCATTTGTATAATATAGGTATTATAAAAAATATATACATATATTATAAATTCGACAGTTAATATGTCTATCCCTGCGTCTGTCTGTCTGTTACCTTAGCACGTCTAAACGGCTGCATGGAAAAAAAGAAAGAAGAAGGAAGAAAATACATTTATTGATTCACAAGTAGGCATACTTTTTATACTGGAAAAGTGCGTTCGAAGCTGCGGGTAGAAACTAGTCTATATCTATACTACGTAATATAAAGAGGAAAGGTTTGATTTTTTGTTTGTTTGTTTGTAATGAATAGGCTCCGAAACTACTGGACCGATTTGAAAAATTCTTTCACCGCTGGGAAGCTACACTGTCCCCGGTGAACATTGGCTATATTATATTTTTAAAACGTTAGGGATCCGTACTAAAACCGTGCGAAGCCGGGAAGGACCGCTAGTAAATAATAAAGAGGCCGTAAACTTCAGTTTTGCATTGTAAGACACATTGTCTTCCCTCATAAATTTAAAATTACAGTCAACTCGAGGACACCGCTACCGGGTATCATTACGGCCTTAATAATGTACGAAATGGTACATATTTAAGGTGGTCGCAAGCTTTGTTCGCTTTTTCCATGATTAGAGGTATTTTAGACTAGTCTTTCTTTAAAAATATCGTAAAATATGAACAACATAGTATAAAAATATGTATATTACCATATATAGTGACGACCTATGTGGCGCGGTGGGCGAAGGGTGGCGAAGGTCCGCCTACAACGCAGGAGGTTGCGGGTTCGATTCCCGCCTCGGAAAAATTGTGTGTACGATCTGCAGATATTTGTTCCGGGTGTTCTGGTCGTTTTCTATGTAGGTATAATAAAAAATATCTATCTATGTAATGTATTGTATTGTGTATATCAGTTATCTAGTGCCCATAACACAAGCTCTGCTTACCATGGGGCTAGATAATGCTGTGTGGATTGTCCAGCATTATTTATTTATTTATTTTATAGTGAACCAAGCGTAATAAAATAACATCTATGAAATGTTATTGCTATAAAAATGTGTTAGATAGATAGATAGATAATTTTTTAATGCACACTTAGTATAAAATGACAATGTAAAATAAAAACTTAAAAACTAGATACAATTGGCGGTCTTATCGCTCAAGAGCGATCTCTACAAGACAACCATGGATGGATAGGATCGTGGACAGTACCAGGGGATCTGTGCTTGCAGGTTATATATTATAAAATAAAATACTTATAATACTTACATGGAAATATACTACATACATATCATAAAATATATAGACTTATATACATAGGGACTCGGTTATGCGTTAGTGACAGCAGGACAAATAGTGCTCCTTTAACATAGTTTTAAAGGTGTTAAGAAGTAACAATTAAAATAGAGAAAATCATCATTACTCACATCAGTCATCTCATCTTTGAGACTTTTTGTCCTACCTTAGCTTATATAAATCAAATAACCAAAAAACAGAAATGATTAAATAATTTTATACTAAAGTCATTTAAAACGGGATATTTACCATGATTTGATTTTTGAGTTATCCAATATTTCGGCACAGTTTCATGCGCCATGATCACGGAATAACTTATTATTCCGTGATCATAAACCATGATAGTTTCAAAAGTTTTAATTAATTTTATGGTTTATTTAAAAAAAAATAGTTATTGTTTTATTTTTTAGTTTATTTTAGTTTTTTTTTATTAACATGACATGACATAAATGACATGTAAATGTAAATTAATTTTTCCAATAAATTGTATTTCTGTATTTCTATTATTTTTGAAATTTCTTCTATTACGCTGGGATAATGTACTAGGTATCCCAGGAAATATAAGCACTTACCTAGTGCTTATAGTGCTTGACATACAAACAACTTACAAAAAAAAACCCTTTAGTATGTACATACATACATATGTACATAGGTCTTTGAATTGAGTGGTTTCAAGTAAAGGTGGACATACGAGGAGATTATCGGTTAGATGATAGTGGTGCCTTTGACATACCTTTATGTCAAAGGCACCACCCAATACAATACGGATTACAAAACTTAAAACATACCGCTCCTATCCATCCAAAGGTTGCCTGGAAGAGATTGCTTTTAGCGATAAGGCCGCCGATTGTGCCACTAGTTATAATTAGTATTAAGATCCTTTAGTATTTTTATAATTTTTTTTGTATTGATGGTGCAATAAAGTTATATTGTATTGTATTGTATTGTACAAACTAGTCCAATCAACAAATTGCAAGAACAAAAACCCGTCCAGTGTACAGTGTACCTTACAACTAAGTGGTCAAGAACTAGTCGATATTATAGAATAATATCTTCAGTCACGATATCGCTCGCAACCAGAGGACCTTACACAGAGCTCATTACTTCAATTCAGATCTACAATTGACCTGATGCAGTGAGCTTGTGTCCAGACTTTGTCGCTAATGATCGTGTAGTGGGAAAATTACCAGTTGAATTGTAATTTAGACGTGATTCTAACAGATTTCTGTATAGCGGCGTAGCAACGTAAGGTAAGGTATCTTTACCTACAGGGATCCTATTTGGTTGATTGAACAATCAACCTAATAGGTTTCTTCTTATAGTTTTTGTATTTTTCAAGGGTAGCCCGAGTTTGGATTGTCAAACGTCAAAGCTAATTAATAATTTGTGAACCAAAGAAACAGAACATTTTATAGTCTGTAAATTCAGCCATCACTCTTCGATTAATCTCATAAACTTGGACTACCCTGTCTAAGATTATGTTACCTATTTTTAAATTAACTAAAGTCCATACTACATGATACTACGTTGAATACACTGGTTCTCGTCCGATCACCGAAGTTAGAGCGGTTTCGCACTACATCCGATCCGAAATCGATCCGAACCCGTGAATATATGAATCTAGAAAATTCGAATCGAATTCGGATATTGCTTACGCACTAGTCCGATCTCTGATACATACCTCTCTTCTCGTACACAGCTCGGATTCAATTCGGACGAAGTGCGCGAGCGTTCATACACATAATAACTACTTTTAAAACAAATAATAAATCTTGCCTCTATAAAAACAAACAATAAAAGTTTAATCAATATTAAAACTAACGGGGCCCATACAAAAAACTGATTTTTTGGCCATTTCTGATCTACGTTTGTCAAGGCTGTATGTATATCTTGAACCGCATTATATACGTACTATGTTGAATTGTAATTTAGACGTGATGTGTGAATAGACAGCTGAAATTTGATTTGAACTTAAAATTCCTTCAATTTCAATCTTTAATTAGACTAATAATTTCGCACCAACAATGGTATGTAAGTTATTTAATGTTGGGCGTAGCTTTACATAAATATTACATAATTATTTATCTCATCACATTATATATTTAATCAAACATTATTAGACACATTAGAGATAGTATATGAATGTACTAGTGGTTTCTTTTTAACTTCTTCCACTTGTGGACAAAACATTGAAGTGAACAGAAAATCGAATCACCTTATTTCTATTTGATAATAATTAACCTATACAGTTGCGCGCGGTGCGTTGTGTGGATTGCACGTGCATTTTAGTTAAACAGCGCCGCGTTACACTATATAACTTTATCGTGAGAACTATTTAACGATGGACGGGGTCGATCCTCGACCTTCGTCCAGCAGTAACCAATTTGGGATTTTAATGGTGGATCAGACTATGGATGGTGATGTGATGGAATTGGAGAGTGTGGTGCAAATTCATGCAGAGCCGGCGCCGGCCGTAGGCCGCGCGGGCCACATCTCGCCGATTATAAGTGGTCAGCGAGCGTCGAAAAGATTGAAGGCAAGGAATGACTTTTCAAATGGGCTTGAGAATGAAATTGAGGAAGAAGGATTCACTGTAGTGCGAAATGGATCGAAGAATAAAACGATGAACGGGTCGAACCGATTGCGTTTGTTACGTGAGTCATCCGATAACAAACAACATAGCGGACCACAATGCTTTGAGGTTTGTCTTGCCTCTTATCAACTGCTGCCTAAGCAGATAGGATTGGCGAAGATTTTGAAAGCGGAGAACATTAATAATGTTAAATACATTAAATATAAAAGCCCGTATAAGGCACACATTTTATTTGAAAATAGAGAGGATGCTGAGGTGTTACTTAGGAACAACAGCTTTTCGTCTGCTGGACTACGCTGTAACCTGACAAGCGAGGTGGGCACGACCTACGGAGTGGTGAGGAATATGGAGATGGAGACTACGGAGGAAGAGATGATGGAGGCCTTCAAATGTGACGTTGATATCGTCGCAGTGAAGCGCTTGAAAAGAGCGTCAGTGAGTGGAGATTGGGTATTGAGTGAGACTGTACGATTCGCATTTAAAGGACCAGTGCTGCCGGAATATATTTATGGATACGGCTGTAGATTTAAAGTGGAGCCGTTCACCTTTCCAGTTACGCAATGCTCTGCGTGCTGGAAGTTTGGTCACCTAACACGATCGTGCCCAACTAAGAAAGTCTTATGTCCCAAGTGTGGCAAGAATCATGCTAACTGTGAAGTGACTCAATTCAAATGCATCAATTGTAAGGGAGAACACATGGCTTTTGATAAGTCATGCCCAGTATTCCTAAAAGAAAGAGACATAAGGACCATTATGAGTAAAGATAATAGTACCTATAAAAACGCTGTGTCAAAATACATTGAAAAGAAGAGAGATGAATCAAGGATAGAGAAAGTATTCCAGTTTGGTGTCCAACCAATGACTTATGAATTTACGAGACCCGGTTTGTCATACAGCCAAAGTTTGGGTGCGAAATTGATGCAAAGAGAAGTACGAAATCAAGAACCCCAGGACTGCGGTGATAGTATAGAAGAAAGTGATAACGACTCCAAAGAAGATAGCTGTGAAGAAAATATACAGAGTAAGAAAACTAAAAATAAGAAAAGAAGGAAAAACAGAGGTAGTAAGACTAAACAAAAGAAAAGTGATTTGGAGAAGAACGAGGAAGCAATAGAAGAGGAAAATAGTGATCAAGGTTATATCAGTAGAATATTAGGTAAAGCTAAAAACATTTTCAGATCAAAAGAAAGCATAGAAGGTAAAGTTCGTATGGTGATACAATTTGTTCTGGAGGAGGTTATGGCACTTATTGTTAAGACAATGAGTAATGGAGAGGCTCTTAGTAAACTCATTAGCCTGTTCCATGATGGATAACACCAGTATCAGCAACAACCGAACTCCCAGGGCATCGGGCCCTGTGCCTTCCGTTGCGCAGTTTATTAACATTGCGCAATGGAATGCACAGAGTCTGATGCCAAAAAAACTTGAATTGGAAGCACTATTGTCTCAGGAAAAAATAGGTATTTGTATAGTTAGTGAGACATGGCTTAATGAAGAAATTTGCTGTCGTATAAATAATTATAATATATATAGAAAAGATAGGCTAGATTCATATGGGGGTGTAGCAATCATAACTCATAAATCAATTAAAACGCAATTGCATAACATTAACTATACAAATACAGGTATTGAGATAATATGTTTAAACATTTTAAATTGTAGGTATTTAGATTATGTAGCATCGGTTTATTGTCCTTCGTCGATAAGAACTTCACAATGCGACTGGGAGAGTATCTTTTCAAATTTTACTCGAAAATCAATAGTCGCAGGTGACTTCAATGGACATCATTCCAATTGGTCATCCAAAACAGATACTCGAGGATTGCAACTATATGACGCTTCTATAGAACATAATTTGGTATCTGTTAATAGCGGGGACTTTACAAGGGTTAAATTAGTGAATGGACACCTACAAGAATCATCCCCAGACATTACTTTCGTGACCTCGGACATAGCGGTATACTTCAACTGGCATGTAACTCGCGAAAACTTAGGTAGTGATCACCTTATATTAAAATATTCACTTTGTTATCAGGGTTCGCGCAGTTCTGTCACGCGTCGTAATATGAAAAAAGCTGATTGGTCATTATATCAAGAAGCCCTACAAGATTGCTTTAATGATCGTATTTATGAATCGAATTTACAAGCTTCTTATGACTCATTCATAGATAAAATCAACGACGCGGCGAAACAAAGTATTCCTATGATTAAGACATGTTTAGATCCTACACTAAAATTCCAACCTAAACCCTATTGGTGCGCGGAAATTTCTTCAGCTATTGCTCAACGTCGTTTAGCCTTAAAGTTATTTAGGCGTAACCCTACACCGAGCAATCTCGATATCCTCAATGCTAAAATAATAGAAGCACAGCGTATTCATAGGCGAGCTCGAACTGCGCACTGGCAGTCGTTTTGCGGAACAATAGACCAAAACACAAACTCGGCAGATATGTGGCGCCGAATGCGCTGGGTAAAAGGTATTCGTACACAGCGTGTTACCGCGCCTACTGATAAGAAAGATGAACTTTTATGCAGTTTGGCGCCTGATAGTGTTGTCCCCCCCACTCCATTGTTCACATCGAATAATGAGCTATTAGATAAGGAGTTTTCTTATGAAGAGCTTGAAAGGTGTTTAAAGAGAAAAGATACTGCTCCCGGTGAGGATAAAATTACCTATTCAATGATTTATTTTTTGCCCTATGTAGGTAAGTTGTATCTACTTAACATTTTAAATTTAGTGTTTAAACATTCTACGGTACCTATACAATGGCGTAATATTCAAATTATTCCAATACCTAAACCTAATAATGACCCTAATAGTTGTCCTAAATTTCGACCAATATCATTAATTTCTTGTATTTGTAAAATCTTTCATAAAATGTTAGGTAATCGAATTGAGTGGTTTGTGGAACACAATCAAATCCTAGCCCCGGTGACGTCAGGATTTCGAAAATGTCAGTCATGTATAGACTGCTTAACCAGGCTTGTTACACAAATACAGATAGGATTTTCTCAGGGCGCATCCACGCTGGCGGTATTTTTGGATGTAGAAAATGCGTACAACAATATTTTGCCTGAAGAACTAGTCTTAATATTGGATAAACTTCAAATTGGGTCACTATCATGTAAATACTTGTGGAAGTTTCTAAGTAATAGATGTTTAAAAATTTTGGATGATGATGATGGTACCAATCGTAGCATGATTAGATGGACAAACAGAGGCTTAGCACAGGGGGACCCGATTTCGCCTCTTTTGTTTAATATAGCAACCTACGAAATTTCGAAAATTACTTTTAATAATGTAAATATGTTACAGTATGCAGACGACTTTGTGTTCTATTCACAAAATAAAGATTCATGTCTCAATGAGGTTAACGTTCAAAATGCGTTGAACTCGGTCGTAGGTTCTTTGAGACAATTAGGTTTAGAGATATCATCGATAAAAACTCAATGCTGCAGCTTTAGAAAAGGTAGAGGAATAGATGAGGTTTTTTTAAGTTCAAATAATAATATTATAAAATCTGTACAAGTTGTTAAATATCTAGGCATCTGGCTAGATAAATCCTTACTATTTCGAAAACATATTAATGAGACACAAGAAAAAACAGTTAAAATGTTAAATATTTTGAAGATTCTAGCGGGGGCTTCGTGGGGCTTACACCCTAAGCACCTACGTCGTTTATATATAGCGTTGATACGTAGTAGAATAGACTTTGGATGCTTTTTATACGATACCGCGGCGAAGACACACTTGACGAAACTAGATAAGGTTCAAAACACAGCGATGCGCATAATAGGCGGCTTTATAAGAACTACACCTATCCACGCTATGGAATGCGAACTTTGTTTATACCCATTGCAGTTAAGGCGAGAATATCTTGCCACTAAATATTGTCTTAAAGCCCAGTCAATAACGAAAAATCCTACCATTGAGTTTTTAGAGGAATTAAAATGTTTATGTCTATCTACTTATTGGACCAGGAAAAAGAAGCCTTTACTAAATTCAATTTTTGAACAAACTCAAAAAGAGGTAATGAAACACTGCAACCCTTTAGAAATGTTTTCCTTACATATTTGGATGTCTAATATTAAATTCGATTTTATTAAAGTAGAGATTGACGGCATTGATAAATCGAAAAAACAGTATGACGATAGAGAGCTTAGATGTTATACTTTTGTTATGTTAAATATAATATATAAAGACTATCATAAAATCTACACAGATGGATCGAAAATGGAAAACGGTACAGGTGCTGCTTTTTACGATCCCAGTCGCAATGTGAAGGAAACTTACCGTATTACTTCGTCAGGTAACACAATCATGTCGGTGGAGCTATTTGCAATCTCAGAAGCACTGTCATATGTCACTGCTGTAGGCTATAAGAAGGTGGTGATTCTGTCAGATAGCCGGAGTGCTTTACAGCATATAGCTCGATGCGCCTCGGGGATCCGAGGTGCTTCGGTAGCTTACTCAATCCTAAAGAAAGCTTTATTTCTTTTAGACAATGACGTGCAACTGAGATTGCAATGGGTTCCTTCCCATGTAGGAGTAAGGGGAAACGAGGAGGCTGACCTGCTGGCAAAACAGGCTGTTGAGATCGGGCCTGAAGTGTACATCGTTCCGGAGTATACAGAAGTTATGTTAGAATACAGATATAAGGTTTTCGAAAAGTGGAAAGAATTATTTAGCGAAATATCTTGTACGAAAGGTATATGGTACAAAATTATTCAGAGTGAACCTCCTCGTGTCCCCTGGTGGGTGAACAGCGGATTGAAGCGTCACCTGGTTGTTATAGCTCACAGGCTGCGGTCCGGACATATTCCACTAAATAAGTTCAACCACCTTATGAGGAAGGTTGACTCCGCTAATTGCACTTCGTGCGGTGTCCTAGAAGACATTCACCATCTCTTGGTGGAATGTGTTCGGACTCAGTCTCTGAGGAATCAAATAATCGATGATTTTAATTTGAATCTCGCAGAATTAGGTTTAGTTCAAATTTTACTCTCCACCCCATTGTGCACGGCCGCTAAGGCTTTGTACACAATGATATATGATATTATTAGATAAATTATATAGTGTGTGCTTGTAAAACGGGACTGGCATATTCGCTAAGCGAATAAAGTCCTTTAAAAAAAAACATAGAATAAAAAAAAAAAAAAAAAAAAATTAACCTATAGTGTAAAATTTGAGTTGTCTTAGTGCTTATTTTAGTAAGCCTATTTTATTTAATAAAATTGAATTTTGAAATTTTGAATTAAAGTTTTAAGTACGTATCTAATTATTTTTATCCAGTAAAATGGCCAAGTCCGTGAACGACTCCGTTCACTGGTACATGAGCGAGCTGACATCCCGCATCGTGGCGCAATCAGGGATCCCAGGCGACAGGTTCCACCTCGGCAAGATCATGATGCGGTGCATGAAGGATGATCCTGATCTACTGCTACAGGTAATTACAATTATGACACTAATCAGTAACCACACTAATATTATAAATGGGAAAGGTCGGTTGTTTGTCACCTCTTCACTTCAAAACTGCTGAAACGGCTTTCAAAAACGGGTAAAATTATTTATTTTGGATCAACAAAAGTCTGGGTTGCTTGGTTCCGATGCTCTCTTTATATGTTAGATTTTATATTATTATTATTTTTTAGTTAGGTACCTTTATTCATATTATTTTCTAATTAATAAGTTTACAAACGCACATCTTGATATCTATATGTTTATTTATTTTACAGCCTATTTTTGTCCTTCGTATTATTATTTATGCACATAATATACATATATATGAATATATTAAAAAGTAAAGTAAAAGTATATTTATTGCATAATTACATGTGAGAAGATGGTTCATAAAATAATACAGTGTCAATGTAATTTGCCCTTTATGGGCGTGCAATTAATGATTTACATGCATTTTTAACAACTTATTTAATAAAATAAAAAAAGAACACTACAAAATAAAAAATAAACACAGTACACATGTCAACTATATTTAAAAAAAAAATTATAATAATAGAAACAAAGTATCAGTAAATCGACTTGCTGCTTTTTGGGACAGAAGAATTTGGGACGCACTGTCCCATATATCACTTGTTGATTTTATTATTTTTGCTACTGTCTTTTCGGACACCATTAAAAATAGGTAAATTGTACAGTCAGTTAAAAAACAGGTTTTTATCGAGGCGCGGTGACGGCACAGCAATATGACGAAATAGATAGTTAAATAGTTTAATACTCGTAATCAGTGATCGGAATAGGTAAAGTATATTTACCTAAAGTTTGAATGTGGAAGTAACACAGAGTTATCATATTTCTTTTACAATCCCTAGATGATGATATTAATGTTTAAGTCCTGGGATTAAAATATAACGAAATGGGCTTTATCTAAGTTAAACTAGTAAGAAATTATTGATTTGAATAATCATATTAAATTTTGTGTATTCCAATGGAATTTCCTGGATTTGTTAAAATCTTGACTATTTTATTAAATTTGCCAATTACTTTTTGAGCTTTGTGTATATTCGTAACCAATTATTATGTCTAGGAATCCTATTACCCTTTTAGGGTTTCTTAAATTTAATTAAAAGGCTTGTTTCTTCTAATTAGGAAAATAAATTCTTGAAAAGTTGGCTGGTTATTGCGCATATTTACTCTAGATAATAGTGCAACAAAAAGGGTTACTTAAAATAACACCAGACCCAGGTAGCTGTGGGGCGGTGGCGGTGTCTATTGTTTCAAATTAAATTCTTGGAAATAATAATTAGTTAGGAATGTTCCTGAACGTTAATAAGTATTTGTTTTTGTATAGTTATTTGTTTTTGTATCGTTTAAAAAAACAATTCCTGTCAGAACCCTATAAACTGGAATGTGATTCTTCAAATCAATAATTTTCAAGTTATAATATATATGGATGAGACATTTTTTTTATTTTTTTTACATAAATGTATGTCACCACACAAAAGCTTGCAAAGCATTCATTAGCTTTAATCACATTATATTATATTGCTTAGGTACCTACTTGCTTAAATCTTTTTTACCTGACTGTACTCAACAACTGCAATAATTTGAAGGTGTCCGAAAAGACAGTAACAAAAATAATAAAATCAACAAGTGATAAATGGGACAGTGTGTCCCAAATTTTTCTGTCCCAAAAAGCAGCAAGTCAGTCAGCTCAATAAAATATTAAAAATTCGAAAATATATATATTTATATCTGTGGTTATTTTTCTACATTCTTGTCATTTGTAAAATCTTTAATTGTATAATAACATTTATCATATAGTATGGTTTTAAGCTTTCTCTGAAACATCGTAGTAGGCAGCTCTCTCATCAAAAGCGGAATTTTGTTATCAATCTGTGGTGCCATAGCAAAGAAACTTTTGCGCAACACCTCTTTTTTGCAGTTAAGAGTACACATTTTTAATTTGTCTCGTCTATTGCGTTGTACGGCATCAGATTGCTGACAAAACAGGTGCGGGTTGTGTCTGACGTGTCACGT
Organism: Eupithecia abbreviata; assembly: GCA_943735965.1. NCBI lineage: Eukaryota > Metazoa > Arthropoda > Insecta > Lepidoptera > Geometridae > Eupithecia > Eupithecia abbreviata. The sequence continues at coordinate 4,417,887 of OX030995.1, forward strand.
TTCTAAAATATACAGCGAAGGGAGAGTTAGTATGTTGTATTTTTTGAAAAAGGGTTGACATGAATCTGTCACTTTAATACGAAACATAGCTCTAATACACCTTTCGCATGTCGTTAGGTTTTTATAATAGATAGAGTGATTCATAAGTTTTTTAAACCATGGTGAAGAGATTATATCTCCAAAGCTTTTCTATTTTTTAATTATTTAACTTCTAATAAATAGTACAAATCTAATATTAACTTGTATGTAATACTTCTGTTACGTACCTTCACTTTGTTGAAACTGATATACTTAACTGTAAAATGAAGTGGGCGTTGCGACCTGCGACATAGTACTTCACTTCTGCAGGTTGCATCGCTTCATATTTTGTTATAATACGTATATTTCAAATAAATAATTTTTATGCTTTTTATGGTAAACTAGCAGCGCCCCGCGGTTTTACCCGCGTGGTGATAGATATTTTAGATAATAAAAAATATATCTTTATGAATATATGCCTACGTGTTATTCTGATACGTAAGCTACATATATTATTGTGAAGTTTCATCAAAATACATTCAGTAGTTTTTGCGTAAAAAAGCAACAAACATACTTATATACATCCTCACAAACTTTCGCGTTTATAATATTAGTAGAAATCCCGTTTTTTTTAAATCCCGTTTTGTACTTTCAGACAGATGGAGCGACAGGAGAATCAGAAACCAGTGGCTCCGCGCTATCGAGATCTGTACGATGCGCGAACAGCCTCAGAGCGCTGGGTCTTCAGACTGGTGATGTGATGGTCCTCATGGCTCCCAATCATGTAGACCTGGCGATACCCTTCTATGCTGCGTTGTTCAATGGCATCATTATTGCAGCGGTGGACAGGTCTCTTGGATTGAGTAAGTTTCGCTAATTTCGGTTGTGGAAGACAAACTCGATGATCTCAGTGGCGCAATGGGTGAAGGTCCGTGTGCAACGCAGGAAGCCGCGGGTTCGACTCCCGCCTCAGGACAAATGTTTGTCTCACAAATCTTCTATATGTAGGTATGGCTAGATAATGCTGTGTGAATTGTCCAGCATTATTTATTTATTATTATTTATTAATTATTTATCTCAAAGACGTCATCCAACCATCATACCATTGTATGTATATGTATATTTAGACGACCGATGTGGCGCGGTGGGCGAAAGTCCGCCTGCGGCGCAGGAGGTTGCGGGTTCGATTCCCGCCTCGGAACAATTGTGTGTACGATCTGCAGATATTTGTTCCGGGTGTTCTGGTCGTTTTCTAATTATAATAAAAAAATATCTATCTATGTATTGTATTATGTATGTACCTATATCAAATATCTAGTACCCATAACACAAGCTCTGCTTACCATGGGGCTAGATAATGCTGTGTGAATTGTCCAGCATTATTTTTATTTTTTTTATTTTTATATGTTCGAAATTAATACAAATAAATTGTATGTACCCCATACGGTACCTACATACCTACTATTTGTTTGTATTATGATGCTTTTTATCTATGCATCTTTAAAAAAAAAAAAAAAAAAACTTAAAACAGAATTGGCAATCGGCCACCGAGGGCAGTTCCAATTTATTTATTTATTCTTCATGCACGGGAAAATATATACAAAACACTATACTAGAAAATTAATAACAAAGGCGAGCTTAACCCTAAAAAGAGTTCTCTAGGTTTTCTTCCACCAAACCTTATTGGGTGAGAGACAGACGAACTTATAGAAGTGTGTATTCTATTTTCATAAGGTAATTTTTAATCGCGTTCTATGAAAAAAGAACATAAATTATATTAAGTTTCAACTAGTTATAAACGATAGATATGTACTTTTGTATTATCAATTGAGGCAAACTATTAAAGTGAAATGGTATCTGTTTGTCCTTAATTGCTGGGTTAGTGTTCGTAGAGTACTAATCTACTAACTAATTGAATGTTAGAACGTTTGAAGGTACCTCCCTTAGTTTATTATTAAGCGAAGGTTTTAGTACGTTAGGGTAAAATCGGAAGCTGGGTGAGGATATGAAATTAATTTTAGCCAAATTAAGCAATATTTCCTTATGCAAACATTTGATCGATCATAAACTCTCACACAACAGTCTAGTTACAGAATAACAATACTTTGTGAAGAATACAAAAAATGTTCAGTCCAAATATTTTTATATTACGGAACAAACCAAATTTTGAACGGCTAATATTGCTATCGCGCATGCATGGGGCGCGGCGCAAGGGTTAAACAGGGACAGCGATATTCGGAGCGATTTTTGCAAGCGAGGGTCGCCGGGCTCTTAATGGTCGTCCCCAGCTTATCTTACCTTCTCTCACTTCTTTAATAGAAGCAGATACCTAAACTTAAAGTAAGTTCCTTCCTACAAGATAAATCGTTAACACCTGTTTTTGTAATGATACGATGAAAGTTTAGGTTTAAAGATATTAATTCTCAAAAAAGACACCGTCACTAACATGAGGCTATCTGACAATGTGTGTAAAAACAGACGAATACAAACACATCAAGCTAACACAGCATTAATACCTACGAAAAAGTGTTGAGCGTATGGCTCCTAAAGTTTTTAACACTTTGACTGCGATTTTTTTTCGACGACTGCGATCTTTTTTTTAACCTAAAAAATTCGTGCTGCCGCTCTACACAGCGGTTGTGTTGCGCCGCACATGCGTTTCGTTCGGAAAATATTACGGCTGTGCTGAGTCACAATAATATCTGTATTTTCTCAGCCGCTGCGCTAGTGTGGATTTACAGATATTAGTCACTTGTACAAAACACATACCGTGTGATTTCAGCACTCAAAGTGTTAATAAGCTACCTAAACAGTTGAAAGAGCTAAATGGTGTACTCTTTAGAAAGAAATTAAAAACGTTGTTTATTTGTAAATGTTACTATAATATTGACGATTTTATTTTTTAATGATTTTAATTAATGTTAAACTAGTGGATGTCATTCTCTCTAATATATTTGCATACCGACTAACGGTCAAGCATGTTGAACCACGAAATGTATACCTATTACCTGTACCCTTACAAACACATGTCTTTGGCAAATAAAAAATCTTTATCTTTGAGAATAGTTATTTAGCTAAGTGTAAACAATTTGTATATATAAATATAAGTTGTTCGATCTGTGGGTAAGTTATTAATTACATATGGCACAAATTAATTTAAAAATAGTTTACAACAAAAAAGGAAAAAGATTACACATTACAAATTAGATTCGATTAAAATACACAATACAATACAATACAATACAAAAATACTTTATTGTACACCAGATACAGAACATTATGAAAGATATTACATGTGACAAGTACAATGGGCGGCCTTATCGCTTAGAAGCGATTTCTTCCAGGCAACCTTTGGATGGAAAGAATTGTGTGAATTAAAGAAAGGCAGGGGAATACACTTTCTCGGAATTAAAAAAAAACACAGTCAAATAAAAGCAACAAATTAGGACTAATTTACAATTGAAACAATTAAGCTGATTGCTGCAAATAATGTACAAATACGAAAGTCATTTAAAACTGGATATTTACCATGATTTGATAGTTATTCCGTGATCATGGCGCATGAAACTGAGCCGAAATATTGGATAACTCAAAAATCAAATCATGGTAAATATCCCGTTTTAAATGACTTTAGTGTTAATAACCATGATGGTATCAAAAGTTTTAATGTACAAATAGCTCAACTTATTCATATCATACCAGCTGGAAGCGTCCTCAAGACGCCTGGCTGCATTGCCCCGCTGTGTGGCAATGCGTTCCAATGATTGTGTTGCAAAAACAATAATCATTGTCGTCATCAAGAGCATTAATAAATTGAGATGACTGTACGACACTTATTATATCTGTTTTTGTGTAATGAATTACAATAATAACAGTCGTACAGGAAGCAAAGGTCAAGAATTATTGATTACTGAGGTAGGTTACTTTATGTACCTACCAGTTATCGTTAGGTAACAGCTTTGCATTTCTTCGTTCATATATGAACCGATAACCGGTTGAAAAAATCATAAAATTATAATAGTGACTTTTAACTCTCTACTACAGATTTTATGTTATATTGACTCTATACACTACACAACTCTTTGACGCTATACAGCGTTTTGTCAAGTAATTTTTTTTAAATTCTAGAATAAAACTTTTTTTAATAGCTCTAAAGGAAGCTTATTATAAGTAAACTTATAACTACTTAAATATATTTTGTATTCAGTAAATGTCTAAAAACATTTTCTAATATCTTTGCATACCGACTAACGGTCAAGCATGTTGAACCACGAAATGTATACCTATTTATTACCTGTAACCTTACAAACACATGTCTTTGGCAAATAAAAAAACTTTATCTTTATTTTATACTTTATTTTGTATTCAGTAAATGTCTAAAAACATTTCGGAGTACTTCGAAATACTACTCCGAAATGTTTTTAGACACTTAAGTAGTCATGATTACTTATTTATTAGATACATATGTAGATTGCTTATCAATAGAATAGTCATGATGACTGACTTTGATAAAAACTTATCAAAATAAACTATAAGCACTACATATTATCCCCCATAATGAGAATATCTAATAAGACAGGGCGGAGAGCCTTCGTCCATCTATGAACAAGTATAGGAAATAGATAGATACCTAAATCGCGAAACGTATTCTTGAATGAAGTCCGCGACTCGGCAAAAGTAGCGTAGGACGCCTTCCGACCAGGTGGGATGACGACTTGCGAAAGACTGCAGGCAGATGCTCGATGCGGCAAGCTGAAGACAGGGCGCTGTGGCGCTCATTAGGGGAAGCCTATGTCCAGAGTGGTCTATTATAGGTTGATGATGATGCCTACTTGCTGTGTGGTGCCGGCCTAGAACAGCACCACCCCAACTCTTCCCGTCGTAGGAGGCGACTAAGGGACATACACCGGGGGGCGGGCAGCAACGCCTCCTGAAGAAACAACCAACTAACAAACTGCGATCCCCAACCCGTATGCTCAACGTGGGGATTATGGGCATCGACAGATATTGATAAAAAAACTACAATGTTACAGCCGAGCTTCAATCCACCTTCTGCGTTGACCGCCCCAAGGTCATCTTCTGCCAGAGTGAGAAGGCGCCCGACATACAGATAGCGTTGAACGAGCTGGAACTGAACGCTCAGATCATCATCTTCGATAGAGGAGATTATCTCCTGAACTTCAGCGATTTTATGGACCAGTATGATGATGGGACGACCGTTGAGGATTTCAAGTAAGGGCTTTGTTTATTTATTATTTAATTAAGACAATGCCAACAAAACACATTCCTTATAAATACTTCTATAGAAACTTAGTGCAAAGATCAGAATACAAAGAACTCTTGCTTTTTTTTACATGAAAATATTAAATCTGGCGTAACTACTTTTAGTTCTATTGTCTAATAGCGCTCACTAGAAAAGGCATATGTCCAGTCGTGGACTAATATGAGGCTAATGATTATGATAACTCAATATGAGAATGTAAAATTTTACAAGCAATACCGCCTTCTGTGATAAGATCGTATGAAATGTGCCCCGTGCACATGATTTCATTCTACCTCTCAAATTAAATAAGAGATTCAAGCATTACTTTGCTGAAATCCATTACAAAATTTATGAATGAAAATATTTAATAAATGTTTACTAAATTTTTGTTTGTTTTCTTGGAGTCTCCCTTAAACTCCATAATTAAACGAATCAATCCCGTTTCAGATGTGCAGACTTTGACACTGAAGAATCCGTGGCGTTCCTGATCGCCACGAGCGGCACTACTGGCATGCCCAAAGCGGCTGCTGTCACCCATAAGAACATCGCTACCACCACCCCTTATCTGTGGTAAGATACCTTAACTTACTAACTAGATATCACTACACAGTATAAAACAAAGTCGCTTCCCGCTGTCTGTCTGTCCCTATGTATGCTTAGATCTTTAAAACTACGTTTTTTAATACATACATAGATAGAGTGATTCAAGATCAGGGTTTATAAACCACTTGACACATTGTATATTTCCACGCGGGCTAAGCCGCGGGGCTAGTATCTGATAATGTAGTACCCATAACACAAGCTCGGCTTAGTTTGGGGCCTAAAAGATGCTGTGTGATGCCGGTTTAGAATTTGCACCACCCCAACTCTTACTGTGGGTGTCGCAAGAGGCGGCTAAGGGACATCCACCGGGGGACGGGCAGCCTCCTGCAGAACAAATCCATGACACAACAACGATCCCAACCTGAACCTCTTATCTTGAAGGCTCAGAATACAGAAAGTCGAAGGTTGATTATTATAATAATAAATAAATTTATTTGATCTAATACCTCAATCACATCAACTTAAAATTATCATATTTTGCTAATATACTACTGTGCCGTAAAGAAAAAAAAGCCATTGAGGTGCTTATCAGCGTTCTCGCGGCTGCTAGAAGCTAGTTGATTATATTCAATTTTCCACCTTACCTTTCAGGTCAAGATCCCGCACCTTCCCTGGTCCGACGCGACTCTGCCTAGTCGGCTCTCCTCTACAATGGCTGACGGCTATCATGTCGTACGTCACATCCACCATACTGCGGTACCCGAGGCTGGTCTCTTCTGAGCCCCTGACGCAGCATTACGCGTATGAACTTATTAATAAATACAAGGTGAGTTACACAGTTTGGTTATACTTTGCCGTGGCGGTTCATCGTCATCAACAGCCTATGTTAGTCCACAGCTGGACAAAAAAGATTATAAACCGTTTGCTGCCAAAAAAAAACATTGAGAAGAAGGGGAAAAAAAAGATATTCCCAAAAAACCCAAGGACCGAGGGGTCGTCAGTCGTCACCCCTCGAGTTGACGCCGGGGTAATGAGGCCAAGCCTCGAGGCCCCTCTCCGTGCCCCCACCAGGGCCAGAAAGAAATCTTTTGATCTTTTGATCAGCTGGACATAGGCCTCCTCTGATGAGCGCCATAGCGCCCTGTCTTCAGCTTGACGTATCTAGCATCTCCCTGTAGTCTTTCGCAGGTCGTCATCCCACCTGGTCGGGGGGCGTTCGAGTCGTTTTATTCTAGTCTCAAGAAAACTTTTACCCCAGCGATTGTCGGTTCTTCGCGGGATATGGCCGGCCCACTGCCACTTCAGCTTGCTGATTATTAGAGCTATGTCGATAACTTTGGCAGTTACGTTGTAAGAATCGATTCCTCAAACACTGCCTAGCTAGGAGTTAATGATGCTGTGGATTATACAGCATTTTTTATTATTATTTATTGATTATTAATTTATGTATTTCAGCCATCATTCGCGATCTTCAGTCCAACCATGATGACGACGCTGATGAAGCCGGGAGAGCGCGATGCCTGTGACTTCACCTGCTTTGACCTCATCCTGCTGGGAGGCAGTGCTGTGACCAGTGACCTGATGGATGAGATCCAGGTTAGCATTAGTATTTATAAACTGGCCAAACAGAATATAATCAGAATAATAACCTACAATGTTTGTTAACGTTCCCTCAAACAGCAAGAAAGTAATTTTTAGGTAAGGTACTTAAAAATCACTTTCTTGCTGTTGGTTTAAAGATAGAATCCACGTAGAGTAAAGGTTGAAAATGTGGTTGTTAAAAAAGTGTCTTTAAGACAACCCGAGACGGATGGATGGAGAAGGCTCAGGACTGCTATTTGCGGCATCGTATGGCGCAGGCCTATGGCCAGCCACATTAGTGATATAACTGCGTATTATGGTATTATTAATAAAAAGTGAATTGAATGAAGTATACTTATAAAACCATGTCGAAGTGACACAAGGGTTTGGTCGGAGGGCTATACCCAGCAGTGGCTAAAATCGGATCACGACCGATTATAATGATATAATTAATGCCTTGACCAATGTCCTTTATCAATTTTAAATCTGTAATTTACTCTAAGTACATAATGTTTCCTGCAGAGAGTGACCCCGGAAACGGAAGTAAAGAATGCGTACGGCATGAGTGAGCTTACCAACATCGCCTTCCATGCGGATAACGCGCCGCGCGAGTCGTGCGGGAAACCTATGGGTTGTCTGCAATACAGGGTACGCATTCTATCTCTTCAAGCAATCTACAATTGAGGGAAAATTTATAAGAAGTTGAAAAAAGAAAACTCTCAAAACAGAACAATAGTAAAGCGGAAATAAACATGCCTGTAGCTAGCACACTTGTATGACAACTCCTTGCCGCCTTATTGTCAATTGTGGGCACACACACTGACTATCTGGCATTTCTGTATCTGGTAAACAAGTAAATGGCAAGCAATTTGATATGCTGACAGAGAGGTAGATTTGGAAGGAGGGGGCTGCACAAGTAAGGGTCTACACTAAGCATTAATCTCTTTTTATCTTGAAAATATCCATTCATCTGTCGATTTTTTCATCAAAGTAATATAACAAAATGTGTCATACGATTCATCATAGCAATGGTATTACCATTGCTATGATGAATCGATTGATTTTCCCCGATAAAGATTAAGGAGATAAAAAGGTAATGTAACCCAAATTACATCCAATTCACATACATATTTATCGCCGCCTTAACCGTAAACCTGTCTTCAGTTTCTTCAATATGCTAACTGCTAAGTTAACTAGTATTTGCTCACGAGTTTGATTTTCGGTTGGTTAACAGAATTCGGCCACAACCGTTTCATGATTTGCCATACAGATAGAGTAGGCGCTTAGGTCTTGTCCACATCTCAACATCGTATCAATATTTCTGCTTATGCGTGATGTTCTTCCCAGCTGATAGATAACGAGACTATGCAGGATATAGAAGAGCCAAACACTCCGGGTGAACTGTGGCTGAAAGGCCCCGGAATATTCAAGGTATGTTAACTGCGGTTTGATCCACAAAGAAAGCAAGAACGCCTGAATTGCCAGTACATATTCAAAGCGCCTAGTTTTCAAAAAGAACTATTTTACTAAGCTGTCTGTTATTACTTCTTTTCAGGAATATTACAACAATCCTGAGGCCACAGAAGAAACCTTCGCTGAAGACCGCTGGTTCAAAACAGGAGACATGTTCTACAGAGACGAGAATTATAACTACTTTTTTGTCGAGCGGATCAAGCTGTTGCTCAAGTATATGAGCTATCAGGTACCTGGCAAATTACAAATCAGAAATCATCCGCATTGAACATCATGATCATCATCGTCATCGGCCTAAGTCCACTGCGGAACATAAGCCTCCCCTAATGTGCGCCATAGCGCCCTGTCTTCATCTTGACGCATCCAGCATCTCCCTGCAGTCTTTCGCAGGTCGTCATCCCACCTGGCCGCATTGAAGATGCCCAAACAAGGAGCGTTTTACCATAATTACCACACCACGTTTGGCAGGCGAACAGTGCAAAACAAGCCCCGAAAACCAATAGTTTGTGCAGAAAGAAGCTTCTGCCTTTGATAGACATCAGATGCAGCAGCTTACTTCTGGGGGCTATGGCTTTCTTCCCATAGTCGGCTTTTACGACGTATCGAGTGTCCCAAGAGTCCCATAGTCGATTATCGTGTAGTCATGTAGTCATGTATACATTTAGATGACTACAAGATAATCGATTATGCTGATATAATATAGCCTGCGATGTAACACTTCGAATTCGTATGGCAGTGCTCAGATTTTTCCAGCAGGCTGGAAATTCTTGCACTTTTTACACAAACCTATGAAGTTTGTCTCACTACAATAATCACACAATGGTTATCCATGGGGCACCTGATGAAAAATACGAAATAAGTACCAATAAATCTTCTTAACATCCAGATATCTCCAGTGGAGTTAGAAGGAGTGATCCGCCAGCATCCAGGCGTGCTGGACGTGGCTGTGACGGGAGTGCCAGACAAATTATGCGGGGACCTACCCGTGGCCTGCGTGGTGCCGGCGCCGGGGACACCGCCCACAGCGCAAGAGATCAAGGACTTGGTCAGAGGTAATGTTGCAGATATCTAGTGGAATGTTCTAGATATCTCCAGTGGAGTTGGAAGCAGTGATCCGGCAGCATGGGGGCGTGCTGGACGTGGCTGTGACGGGCGTGCTGGAGGTCAAGGACTTGGAATTCAAAGGTAAAATAGCCCAGTTATTTTGTCGAAGAGCAGGTTCAGCAATGATTTTGGCGCTAAGACGACCTCTGCCTCAACTGCCTATTGGTCCACTACTGGACGCAGGCCTCCCCCTGATGAGCGCTTTATTGACTATCTTATGGGGTATTGCTCGTAATCCCCACGCTGGGCATACGGGTTGGGGATCGCAGTTCGGTGATAAATTGTTCTGTAGGAGTCGCTGCTGCCCGCCCCCCGGTAAACGTCACACTTACACCGGATTAGGTACATAGGTTTAGAAAAGTGTTTTGGATGACGGTGACACAAGAAAAGATATATAGTGGTAAAAGTTTGTTTACCTTTCAGATACCCTATCGGACGCCAAACAGCTCCGTGGTGGAGTCATCTTCTTACCTGCTCTACCCCTGACCGCCTCCACTAAAGTGCACCGACGGAAACTTAAAGAATTAGCCCTTACCATGGAAAGAGAATAGTCTATTAATTTATTTAGTTATAGAGCAAAGAAGGTTCTTCGTACATTAATTCAAATATGGGCTTCAACTCGTTATCTTTAGATACATTTTGTGACAGTGACAAAATGGCTTCCTAAAAGCTTTAAAACGAGTGGCCAGGTGTCTGTCATTATGAAGAGTTAATATGAAATTATATGAGTTAAAGCCTTTTTAAGTTATATGAGATAAAGCCTTGAATACATATTTTTGTGCTGTTAATCATAAAAGTGACTCAAGCATCTTTACATAGTATAAAATGAAGTCGTTTCCGCTGTCTGTTCGCTTAGATCTTTTAACACTTTGACTGCTGAAATCACACGGTATGTGTTTCCTACAAGTGACTAATATGCGTAAATACATACTAGCGCAGCGGCTGAGAAAATACAGATCTGTGTGACTCAGCACAGCTGTAATATTTTTCGAACGAAACGCATGTGCGGCGCAACACAACCGCTGTGTAGAGCGGCAGCACGAATTTTTTAGGTTAAAAAAAAGATCGCAGTCGTCGAAAAAAAATCGCAGTCAAAGTGTTAAACTATTCAAAGGATTTTAATGCAGTTTTCAGCAATACATAGAGTTATTCAAGAGGAAGGTTTATAAACTATTCGACACGTAGATTTCCACGCGGGCGAAGCCGCGGGGCGCAGCTAGTTTTTACATAAATGTCACTCAAGCATAGAGCTATATCTGAGCTAACTTTCATAATATGGGATAGAACTAAGCAAGGCGTAAGGAGCTACCCAGACCACACCGACTCAGTCTAGCGGCGGCACCTATTTTTTCATATTTTTAAGTTGAACAAAGAAATGTTCAAGTGGTTGCATTTTGTATAGTTACCGAAAACCGAGTTTGGTGGCCACCAAGAGCTTGGGATATTATTTAATATCTCAGGGATTAATATTTGTCCCCAAAAACTTAAGAAACAATGTTAACATGTACCTACAGGAATTTAAAGTCGGTTTTTAGTTTTTCAAAAAATAGTTGTAATAGTAATAAAGTTTTTTAAGTCGTGTGCTTGTTACCTACTATAGTTAGATAATGAAGTCTTAGCTATAAGAATAAATATATTTCATTTCATTTTTATTTATTTTCATTAATTTCATTTAATAGTTATTTCTAAATAATCAGATATTTAGGATAAGGATAACTCTTAGTTGATCAGTTTAGTAAGATATAATAACAAAATATAAAATCGGATTAAGCTAGTAAGTACCTACATATAAAATATGTATGTATATATTTCCATACAATAAGTTAAAACTCAGTATTATTTTAATTAGATACCCATATAAGTGTTTTATTTAAAACAATAAATTATTACTACTAATTGTATTCATTTGGAACACCCCTCACTGATAATAATAATAAATCCGAATCGTAGTCTCTCATAGTTCAGCTCCGAAATACCAATGACCTAAATCAAACTCGAATCAGACTTAAACCTTGAACAAGCTAACTTAGTATATGTTTAGATAGGTGTGGCTTGTTCAAGGTAGATTTTTACATATTAGGTAAACGAAGGAAATCAAATCCAACGCTAATATAAAGGTACACAAGAATTTACATTTTGATCGTGACCACTAGAAATCTAACCGAGGTAGCGCATTCAAGGTGGGGGCTTTAGGGGCTCCTGAAGATAATATTTTGATTACTAATGTAATCTTGGTTTAAAATGTGACGTAAGTGTAGTTTATTTATACGTCTCGCCACTGGCAGAGGCCTCCATTTAAAGAAAGACATACTTTTTTAGGAGACCATATTCTATTGTAAGGCTTATCACGCCACATGAAGAAGATAAAGATGCGAGTGAGACTCATAGAGTTTAGAGTCATTTATATTTGACACTGACAGCTTAATTAAACAGTAAAACCATAAACTACAACAAGGGCTACGATAATTAGTGTGAAAAAATAACCTAACTCTACACTTATCCTACATTGATAATGTCTAGTAACATTGCAGAGTTACAAATACCTACGGACATGAAAAGTTTATGAAGGTTTTCTTAAGGGTCTGGCGACCCTCGCTTGCAAAAATCGCTTTGAATATCGCTGTCCCTGTTTAACCCTTGCGCCGCGCCACATGCGTGCGCGATAGCAATATTAGCCGTTCAAAATTTGGTTTGTTCCGTAATACCAAAAATTATGACTGAAAACTTTTTGTATTCTTCATAAAGTATTGTTATTCTGTAACTAGACAATATAAGCTATGTTCCTTAATAAATAAAACGTAAGATATTGATGTTTTTAATACGAAACAAATAGCTAGAAAACATGTCCATTTTCACTTAAAAATGTGCAAAATGAGATTGGCTTTAATTTCATTTTAGGTAAGTATTTTGAAAAAAAAACTATTTGGAACATAGATAAATACTATTTTAATACAATTAATGCAATATTATTGTGGAAATATGCTTGAATTAGAAATTATTTTGGTATTACGTTTGTATGAAGAATTCGTCCCTCCGGAGCATCATAAATTTCCAAATTCAAGCAAACATAGATGGAAAGACATTCTTGTTCAAACTGAGGTCAGTACCTAACCGAAAAATAAGATGGGCAATGCTTCAAAATCGTATGTATGGGGACAGGGGGGACATTTTAATCTATACTTATAATAAACCTAGAGATATCATTCATAACTTAAAAAAGAAATATTTTAAAATTTGATCACGATAACGTGGCAAGAATTAATTAATAAATAAATCGCTAATAATCGCTATACTCTAGCCCCTGAATTGATTCCTATTGATTATAAGTATAGATTAACAGATTCCCTGTCCATAAATACGATTTAGAAGCATTACCATTATTCCAATTTTTTTTTTCGTTATTGACCTCAGTTTGAACATAAATAAGTAATTATGTGTAATTTAAAGAATAAAATGAAATGAAGCGGCCCTAAAAAATAAATAAAAAAATATATCGTGGCAAGAATTAATAAAGTCAAAATCAAAAGCATTTATTTTCTTTAGGCTTACAAAGAAGAGCAAGAATTAATAAATAAATAAACCCCCCGACTCTACTGTAGCCCCTTAATTGATTCCTAAGTCCGTCCGCGCCTAGTAAACAGTAGTATTAGTAGCGGTAGTAGATATTAGTGATAAGTAGTATTATAAACAATCGAGCCGCCTCGCGAGCAGGACTTGTGTGCAGTGATATTAAAATGGAGCAGTTTATTGGAGTGAAATACCGTTTGAAATCGTCAACAGATAACTTCGAGAGCTATCTCAAATTGATAAGTGAGTTTGTTATGTAATTGAAAGGTTTTTTGTCAGTGAGTAGGTACGTAAAATAGTTTTTTTGTTTATTAGATATTGAGCGCAGTGTTATCTTTAAAAAAATTGCTTAAAAACCATGAGAGGTAGGTTATTCATGGTTTTTAAGCATTTTATTTTTTAAAGAAAAATACAATAATTTGTCCCATTTATGGGTTCTTTTCACCTTAGTTTCTGTTTTAATTTGTTTAACCAACTTTTGAAAAGGTGATATTACGTTCGGCTGTATGGATGTTTTTTATGTCTCACAATATCAACCTACACTGAATAGAATTTAGTCATCAAAAAATAGACATTGAACGAACATAAAAGATTTCAAAAAAAAGTTCATAAAAATTTCATAAAAGTTGTAGTAAATTTTATTTCTGTGGTACTTCTTATTGTATTCAGTTATTCTTATTTGTATTTTTTTTTTAGGTTGCTTTTAATTTAAGTAGTTTTGTTTTGCATGCAATGTATTAAGTTTGTTTTCTTTGTTTTTACTCCTCTTTTACTGTTTTGTTTGTGCTCTACCAACTTTTTGTATAACATATCTTTTTCTCCATCCCTGGTTGCCTGAAAGAAAGAAAATAGGCGGCCTTGTTATGTAAGATTTAGATATAAGGTGTTATTTTGGGTACAATAAAGTGTTCATTCATTCATTCATTCATTCAAAAGTCCTTGTACAAAAGTTACAAAACTAGCTTCTGCCTGCAGCTTCGCTTTCATCAAAGTCTGTTCCGCCATTTAGGCATAAAAATTTGAAACATACAGAGAGAATTACTTTCGTTTTCATAATAAATAATTATATGTAGTATAAAACGAGGGCTGAAGAAACTACACCAAAAAAAAATACTGCCTGTAGTTTGGAGTTAAGTAAGTACCTAACCTATATATCTAGGTATTTATAATGTAGTGAGATTTAGCGCTAATTTCATCAATTCCTTACTGACATTGTTGTAAACTGTTATAAACAAGTTGTCCGCAATATTCACCACGCAAAGCAAGTCATGGCCAACGGCGTTCTAGCGTGCATTGACCGCAACGACGACGATGATGTTACAAAATACAGTGACTTGTTAATCTGGGACTATAGGGTTCCAAGGTCATGACAGTTAGGAAGTACCTATTTGCTTACGTAACTATTTCGACTGTTCAAACCCTCAAACTGTTCTGCCCTGAAACAAGGTTTCGCCATAATCATCAGATAATCATCAATCGTGATAAACATCAATCTTGGCAGGCCCTAGGTGGGTCAAAGAACTTTCATCGGCTTACTCAGGTGCTCCCGGGAGGTGAAAGGTGGGTGAGAAGGGGATTGGCGATAGCAGGAGGTACGAGGTAAAAAGAAAAGGTCTCTTGTCAACCACTTTAATAAACGAAAAATTGATTTAATGCACATAGTGATAGTTCAAACAAAAACACCACTCGTACAGGAACCGAACTCCGTTGTCGTTATCGGTTATCAAGACATTCATTGATGAGATAAGAACTTTATCTAAGCGTTGCGATACCCTGTAGGTACCGAAATTGATATAGATAGATAGATACAAAACACTTTATTATACTTACCATACAAAACAGAAAACATTACAGAAATAAAAACTTAGACTAAATGTATAATCCGCGCGAATTACTTTAATTTTAATTTTTAACCTTATTATTATTTAGAGAACTCTAGTGTCTAGATAAACCTATGTTAGGATTTAAGATACTATAAATCAATATATCTATCTATCTATAAATGGCGGCCTGATCACTGAGAGCGTTCTCTTCCAGGCAACCTTAGGATGGACTAGACATGAAGTAACGATATAGACGGTTCATGATTTACTAAACACTTACCGAATACTGACATTTACAAACAAAAGGCCCGATTCTTTTGTAATTGTCAGTATTTGGTAGGTGGGTGCGGGCGGTTGCGGCAACAGAATCGGCCCCTTATACTCGGCTCTTGGATGGCGGAAGAGTCGACAAAACGAACCTACAAGAAGGGAAGCAGTTACCTGCTTTGTTTTACTATTTACTTCACACCTTTACTGCGATCTTCCTAACTAAGCTTGGTGATAATAATTTTTTAACTTACGCGATCTGAACACATAATTACAATAAGTACTAATGTAACTGGTATTGATCGCGTTTATTTACCAATTTTTCACGACATTTCAACAGGTTTACTCTTGAAACATCGTAGTCACGGGTTGACTGACAAAGTGTCCGTGACCAAGACTTATAGAGTACTTACTTATAATTATGTGGTATTGCCAATTCTTTGCCTGGTCGCTTGAGATTTGGCACTGGAGTGATTGGACTTGGTATGCCATTCAGCAAGGTTAATCCGAAGTGTTCTCGGGTTCCTGGTTCTTTGTTCGGCATCAAGCTACTGTGTGACACATTCGATCTTATTGAGTTGTTGGGAAATTGTAAGAAGTCATCGTCGTTTACTATCGGATAGCATAATGGAGAACTCAGAGGTTCGCACACAGAAGTGCTTGGCAGTTCGCAAGCAGGACTTGGCAAACCAATGTCTAGAGTTAGAAATCTCCCTCGTTTCTGGAAGCCTTACTCAGCAATGGATGTACATTGTATGTGGTGCTGACGATGAGCTTAGCAGAGATAGCATCTACAAGTTAATTTTAAACTTATCTTTACAGGCAAATATTCGAAACTCTACCTCCAGCTTCCATCTACTTAGAGCTCAACAACAATGCCGTAGTTCATTCTTAGTTTTTCCGTGTTCATTATTGTAGTTGTCATACAAAGAGATAATTAACACGAAAACATAAAAACAACGCATTACTGCATTTTAATGAAGGAAATGACTAGGTCTCTTTATAATTACTGCCCACTCATCAATGATCTAGTCGCCAATAGTTCTAATAAAGGTATGACACGGTTATAGGTTGTTGCAGACATAATATAAGCCTATATTTGTCCGACGGCCGCTGGGGCAAACGTGTTCTTGAGTGGAGACCGCGAATCGGTAAATGTAGTGTAGGACGCCCTCCGACCAGGTGAGATGACGACTTGCGAAAGACTGCAGGTAGATGCTGGATGCGGCAAGCTGAAGACAGGGCGCTATGGCGCTCATTGGGGGAGGCCTATGTCCAGCAGTGGACTGATATAGGCTGATGATGATGATGATATTTGACATAGGCCTCCCCTAATGAGCGCCCTAGCGCCCGATAGAAAATTATTTAGTGCTCACTTATATTAGAAACTATGTACAACAAAAACTTAAAAATTAAATAACAATTGATATATATATTAATAAGATCTCTACCAGACAACCATGGATTGATTGGCTCATGGACATAGTACCAGGGGATACAAAGGGGTTACAAAACCCAAGGAATAAATAGATAGATAGATAATTCTTGTATTGCACACTTAAAAATAAAACAAACAAGACAGAATAAAATACAAAATATGTGACAATTTGGCGGTCTTATCGCTCAAGAGCGATCTCTACCAGGCTACCGTGGATGGATAGGATCGTTGGATTGTACCTACATGGGGATCTATGTGCATTATATTAATTAATAAAATATTAGTGAAAAATATTTAACGACTAGTATCATCGCAGCAAAGGCACGAAACAATTTTCGGTTTTGAAAGCTTTCATTTTGACGACCGATGTGGCGCGGTGGGCGAAGGTCCGCCCGCGACGCAGGAGGTTGCGGGTTCGATTCCCGCCTCGGAACAATTGTGTGTACGATCTGCAGATATTTGTTCTGGTCGTTTTCTATATATAGTAATAAAAAAAAATATCTATCTATGTAATGTATTGTATTATGTATATCAGTTATCTAGTACCCATAACACAAGCTCTGCTTACCATGGGGCTAGATAATGCTGTGTGATTTGTCCAGCACTATTTATTTATTTATTTATTAATAAGATCTCTACCAGACAACCATGGATTGATTGGCTCGTGGACATAGTACCAGGGGATACAAAGGGATAAGATAGATAGATAATTAATAAGATAGATAGGAAAGATAGATAGATAGATAATTCTTGTATTGCACACTTAAAAATAAAACAAACAAGACAGAATAAAATACAAAATATGTGACAATTTCGCGGTCTTATCGCTCAAGAGCGATCTCTACCAGGCAACCGTGGATGGATAGTTTCGTTGGATTGTACCTACATCTATGTACATTATATTAATTAATAAAATATTAGTGAAAAATATTTAACGACTAGTATCATCGCAGCAAAGGCACGAAACAATTTTCAGTTTTGAAAGCTTTCATTTTGACGACCGATGTGGCGCGGTGGGCGAAGGTCCGCCTGCGAAGCAGGAGGTTGCGGGTTCGATTCCCGCCTCGGAACAATTGTGTGTACGATCTGCAGATATTTGTTCCTGGTGTTCTGGTCGTTTTCTATGTATAATAAAAAAATATCTATCTATGTAATGTATTGTATTATGTATATCAGTTATCTAGTACCCATAACACAAGCTCTGCTTAGCAATATTTATTTTATTTATTCATCTCTCGTTCGTTTTCGAATCAAATTTATACATTTTTTCGCTGCACTTTATGAGATTATACGTTGTTGATGTTTGTGTTTTACTTTACATTATTACTTTTACTTTTACATTACCTTGCTTAACAGCAAGGTTCTCCTCCTCGTCCCCGTTGTTTTCTGTTATTTTTATCAGTTTTTGTTAAGTTTTAGTTTGTTAACAGCAGTGAAAAAAACATCTTTATCATATTGTATTATTCGTTCGTTAAAGAAAGTTTATGAAATTATGATATTTACTAATAAAAACTTCTGTTTCTTTTTATTAGTATTACTAACCCTTAAATATTATCTTTCAGATGTCGGCTATCTCTCTCGCAAAGCTGCTATATCTGTGACTCCCGTCGCGACCTTGTCTAAGGAGAAGGATGTGTACACACTAACCATGGTCACCACTCTAAAGACCATCCGACTGGTCTTCACACTTGGGGAGGAATTCGAAGAGGAACGAGCTGATGGAGTGACTGTAAGAATCAAATACAACTATTTAAAAAATTAAAAAATATTTAGCTATTTTACCGAATTTATTCCATAAAAATATGGAATAAATTCTTTAAAATTCTTATAAAAGGCAAGTTTTTATCCCGTCAAGTTAAAAAAACCACATAATATTAAAAAAAAACACTGGCTAAAACAACTGCTGTCTACTGGATAATACCTCCGCCAATTCTTATCAGATTTTGATTATTCTTTCCTTAAATTTTAAGTTGGTCCCTTATTTATAAATCACAACAAAAAACAAAAAAAAATTGTTTATGCATTGTAAGAAAGAGCTTCAATCCAATGTTTACAAACATTGTTTATCTTGAATTTTGACGGATTATAGGTAGACCTAAGTCTATTTAAGATTTCAGTCCGATCGTTCTGTAGTTCACGTGTAATTTCGTTTTACAGGTAAAATCCGTAGTAACATTAGAAGGTACCACACTAATACAGGTGCAGATAGAAGAAAACGGAAGGAAATCTATACACACACGAGAATTTACCCCTGATACCCTTACAGTTGTAAGTAGACAACGTTACATAGTGCGTACGTAATTAGATTAACACTTAAACTAAAACTATGTTACTATGTAATTTGAGGTACCTACCTAAGTATTGATAATTAGTTTACAGGTAGTATAATGTGTCCATAATAGTCAATACAGGCGTATAATAACCGCAATCGATCGAAAATTAACGACAGCAATGAATTGGGAATTAGCACATAACTGCAGGTAGGTGCTGGATGCGGCAAGCTGAAGACAGGGCGCAATGGCGCTCATTGCGGGAGGCCTATGTCCAGCTGTGGACTGATATACGCTGATAATGATGATGATGATGGTGATGATGATGTACGAAAAAAACTTATTTTAAATTAGGTTATATTTTCTACCAAACATTATTGTAAATTAGGTTCCATTTTCTACAAAACATTATTGTAAATAAGGTTTCATTTTCTAAAAAACATTATTCTAAATTAGATTCCATGTTCTACAAAACTTTATTCTTAATTAGGATCCATTTCTACAAAACATTATTCTTTATAAGTTTCATTTTCTACAAAACATTATTCTAAATTAGGTTTCATTTTCTACTTTTTGATACCTTCAAAACTGAACTTGCTACTTTTTTTCTAGAAAATTGGCCAATTCTGTAATATTGTTAATTCCTAGAAGTGTACTATAATCTAATCTAATTTGTAATGTGTAATCTTTTTCCTATTTTGTTGTAACTTATCTTTTGAATTAATTTGTGCCATATGTAATTAATAACTTACCTATAGATCGAACAACTTATATTTACATTATACAAATTGTTTACACTAAGCTAAATAACTTTTCTCATGTAAGTGACTGTGTCTTTTTTGAGAATAAATATCTTTAAACCTACTTTCAGAAAACCACAGCAGAGGGATTCGACGGCACAGTTATACGAGTTTACCAAAGAATCTAGAATATAAGCATCGCCCTACGGCTTCACTTGAATTTACCTACGTACAGGCATGTGTTCTTTGTTAAAATAATAGGACAATTACACAATAACTAGCTGTTGTTTGGTACGATCTGCCTAACGTCGAGTTTATACCAGAGACGACATAGAGATATAGTTATAGACGATATAGTTTTCTATGTATAATAAAAATATCTATCTATGTAATGTATTGTATTAAGTATATCAGTTATCTAGTACCCATAACACAAGCTCTGCTTACCATGGGGCTAGATAATGCTGTGTGAATTGTTGTCCAGTATTTTTTATTTATTATTTTAATAAAGTAAGTAAGTAAAAGAGGCACAATAAACAACTGTCATTGCGTAGAGAATAAACTACCCTTCAACGAACTTGTAATAAAGGAGATCAATGGACACCCTAGTAGAAAAAAAACTAATGTTTTTATAATTTTTAAACAAGTAGTGAAACATCACAAGTTATGTATTAATTTACGTGAAGCAAATGATGTAATACCATTAATTACGGTCACGGTATGGAAACCGGTCTACGGTAGATAGCCGATTTGAAATGTGGCCAATAATTGCAAGAACATAAGTTTATGCTCGGAGTTTCTCTGGAGGATAGGATTCGTAACGAATACATCCGACAGAGAACCAAAGTTATCGACATAGCTCAAAGAATTAGCAAGCTGAAGTGGCAGTGGGCCGGCCATATCTCGCGAAGAACCGACGGCCGCTGGGGGAAACGTGTTCTTGAGTGGAGACCACGACTCGGTAAACGTAGCGTAGGACGCCCTCCGACCAGATGGGATGACGACCTGCGAAAGACTGTAGGTAGATGCTGGATGCGGCAAGCTGAAGACAGGGCGCTATGGCGCTCCTTGGGGGAGGCCTATGTCCAGCAGTGGACTGATATAGGCTGATGATGATGATGATGAAGTTTATGCTACTTATGCACCTTTTGACTGCTTTTGTAAAATTGTGTTTCTTTCGTTGGTGGCTTTATTATATACTAGCGGATTTTCCCGGCTTCGCACGGTTTTAGTACGGATCCCTAACTTTTTTGATAATATAATATAGCCTATGATCACCAGGGATAGTGTAGCTTCCCAAAAGTGAAAGAATTTTTCAAATCGGTCCAGTAGTTTCGGAGCCTATTCATTACAAACAAACAAAAAAAAATCAAACCTATCCTCTTTATAATATTAGAATAGATAAATAAATGTATAGACTATTCATACTACTATTCTAATGAATATGGTTATTTCCTGTTTAGCCAATTTTTAGTACAAACGGTAGGTTTGACAATCCGTAATTTATGGTTATTTAATTACCATTTAAGTTAAAATCGGCCTTAAGACGTCTATTGTAAATATTTCCTAGGTCATATTTATTTATAGTTATAAAAATAAATACAGAAAACTATTTGAAATTTTCCGCATTTTATTTAAAAACTATACCTACTTATAATAAATATGTTACCAGCGTTTATAAAGTTAATCATAATCAAATCATACAACATCACTTAAAATTATTTATAAGGTACCTAGGTATATGACTTTGAAATGAGGTAGTATACTAATACCTCATTTCACTTTGAAATGAGGTGGTATAGTATAGGTACCTCATTTCACTTTGAAATGAGGTGGTATACAGTATACTATACCTCATTTCAAAGACATAGAATTTGTAAGTTTTCTTCAAATCTTGTTTGGGTTGTGGAGCTCTCCTCTGATGTTGGTTTTCATTAACTGTAAAATAATTATAAATTATGTTAATATAATATCGAGTAAGTCCGTAATTGCACATTTAACTGGTAGGTTCTAGGTTTTTGACCATTTTAACCGACTTCGAAAAAAGGAGGTTCTAAGCTCGCCTGTATGAATTTATGTTTTTTTTTATAAAATACATAATGTACGCCGATTTCTTCTGTTTTTGTGTAGATAATGATCCCCTCAATGATCCCTTTCATTTTTTCTAAGGGTTTTCCTATTAGTCCCGCAAAACTTAACAAACTGAAAATATAAAGAAATTCGAAGTCGGTTTTTCCATTACGCAAAAACATCAAATACCTACCTAATTCTAGCCCCAATTGATATAAAATGTCGGCAATGAAAAAGAGTATAGTTATTGACTCATTAAATTCCGAATCAGTCCTGCTAACTCATTATTTACATATTTTATTTGTATATGTACATTACTCATAATATCTACGACATAAAGTAGGTTTGTTCAAATAGATCATCTATTGACTATTTGAAAATCGACTCTAATATCAACAAATTATAAATTCAATTTCCCGTAATGTGATTGGTACCTACATTAAACTCACGCGTTCGTACCTAAATAGACGTTATAAATAAAATATGTTTAGAAATAGAAAATAATAGCTAATGCCCGTGAAGAAATAAAGTTTTTGATATTTTAATTCATACATTATAAACCCTCGAAAAACATAACCCAACCCGCAGTTGCGAGTAAGAAACTTTTTTATAAAGTATCTAATTCATTAATAATTAATAGTGCATATACCTGCAAAGTGCAGATTTCCATACTCGTAGTAATTTAATAAGAATTACCTACTTATAATTTATTGTTAAATTTTTTTCTGTTTACTGTTATATATGTTTTTTTTTTTTAATTTTTGACAACCGATATGGCCCGGTGGGCGAAGGTCCGCCTACGACGCAGGAGGTTGCGGGTTCGATTCCCGCCTCGGAACAATTGTGTGTACGATCTGCAGATATTTGTTCCGGGTGTTCTGGTCGTTTTCTATGTATGTATAATAAAAAATATCTATCTATGTAATGTATATCAGTGTTGTATTATGTATATCAGTTATTTAGTACCCATAACACAAGCTCTGCTTACCATGGGGCTAGATAATGCTGTGTGGATTGTCCAGCATTATTTCTTTATTTTTATTTATAATTAAGTCACTTCCGCTGTATCTTTTAAACTACTCAACGGATTTTAATGCAGTTTTAAGCATATCCGCTGAGAATGATTCAAAAGGAAGTTGATTTACATTGCGACTTTGTTGTTGCGGTTTCTACAATCATTGATTACCTAAATGCACTCTTATTAGCTTGTTACTCTTCACAATGTAAGGTCTACCATAAAAGTGGTAGAGGTAAGTACCTACGTCTGATCATCGTGGTTGTTAGAATCGAATTCGTCAACTCGGTCCATAAATGTCTAGAGAACCTGCAAGGGGCTGCTGTGTGTGTACCTACTTTTAACACCTCAGCTGCAATCACGTATCCCCCTCCAAGCGTGGCTATTATGGCATACCCCCTTTTTTGAACACCTCAACTGCGATCACTAAACCGTGCTCCAAACTTGGCGATTATAGCAAAACCCCCCTTTTTTGAGAAAGGCACGTTCAGCATATACGTATGTGTGCCCACCAAGCGTGGCGATTATGGCATACCCCCTTTTTTGAACACCTCAACTGCGATCACTAAACCGTCCTCCAAACTTGGCGATTATAGCAAAACCCCCCTTTTTTGAGAAAGGCACGTTCAGTATATACGTATGTGTGCCCGCCAAGCGTGGCTATTATGGCAAACCCCCCTTTTTTAACATCTCAACTGCAATCACTAAACCGTCCGCCAAGCGTGGCGATTAAGGCTACCTCCCCTGTTTTGGGAAGGCACGTTCAGGATATACGTATGTGTGCCCGCCAAGCGTGGCTATTATGGCAAACCCCCCTTTTGAACACATCAACTGCGATCACTAAACCGCCCGCCAAGCGTGGAAATTAAGGCTACCCCCTCTTTTTTGGGAAGGCACGTTCAGCATATACGTGTGTGTGTACCCTCCAAGCGTGGCGATAATGGCAAATCCCCATTTTTAACACCTCAACTGCGATCACTAAACCGCCCGCCAAGCGTGGCGATTAAGGCTATCCCCCCTTTTTTGGGAAAGCACGTTCAGCATAGACATATAGTCTGGTTAGGAGGTAACGTACCTCTACTTTCTCCTTGTAAGTCAGTCCTTTCTTGCCGAGGACGTAGCATAGCTTCGCCCAAGCTGCTTCTGCTGTCATATCAAATCCTGGTACAACACCACATTCCACTAAAAGCTGTGAAAAAGATTATAATTAAATATTTATGAGTAAAGAAAAACATTACAAAAATATACATATTTATTTAACTCTCTTAATTAATGTCTATAACAAGTCAAAACTCTTTCAGTCTACTTTGTTTGCAAAAAGTACACTCTCGTTTAACCTTACAGTTGTGGCGTGGTGATACATATTTTGAATAATTTACAATATATCTTTAATAATTGTAGCCTATGTTTTATTCTGATGTATAAGCTATATTATTGTAAAGTTTCATTAAAATCCATTCAGTAGTTTTTACGTCAAAGAGTAAAAAACATCCATCCATCCATCCATACTTAAAAACTTTCGGGTTTATAATATTAGTAGGATTAGATTTTTTTAATAATTCCGTCTTGTAGGAGTACGATATAGTTCTGAAGCAATAGACCTACATAGACCAGGCAAAAAAAAAAACATTATCAAAGTATTTCCATAAATATGGTAGAGTATATTAAACCAACCTACAATGCCATCTACATAATTAGACTGAGTTTGTATAGTAGCAAATTCTGACGTAGTAAGACCAGCTTCAGTTCTAAGAAGAAAAATACCAGTAGCTATTTTTAAACACACAAAAAGATGCTATTATTATTAATAGTTAAAGATCGCGAAAAGATTTGCATCAGTTAATTATAATATACTGTACTCAAGGTTTATTATACATTCTGACTTTTGCATTTTTCAACAGACTGTCAAGAATATTTCCGCTAATTAATTATAAAAACAATAAAATCAATTCAATGAAACATTTTTTTTATAAGCTGTTTAATTTTGGTTTTGAACTTCGTTTTTCATTCTTTCATTACTTAATTACTTAGATATGTAGATTTTATTAGTATTATGTATCTCATTACCATGATTTCGGGCCATAAAGTGACCCGGTCCTTTGGAAGGCTTGCGTGGGGTCGAAGCCAACAGCACAGAGGCCCTTTGAGAAGTTAATCTAAAGGCGATGGCTACACATAGCGGGTAACATCTTCGGGTGCTCAATATGATATACCCAAAGATGGTATCCGCCAGAGACTATTGCAAAGAAAAATGAAAGAAATAAAACCAGGCTATTGTGATGGATGGATGGACTGGGTAATCGGGCTATAGGGGAGATTGAGGACGTCTGCCATAAACAAGTCAATCATAATGTTAAGAGTATTAGTATTATTATTTATAAATTCAAATAACCGGTAACTTACCAAACCAGTTTCATAAATAGCCTTCCCAAGCACCGTTCCATTGATGCACTGAGTTACGTTGACCACTAGTACTTCATTCTTCACCGCCCTTTCTATTTCCTTGTAGATTTCTTTCCGTTTGATTGGGATGTTGCCGTTACCGTATGTTTCTATGACGATACCTGAAAGATTTGTTTTTATTATTGACTAGCTTTAACTCGGAATGGAAAGAGCTCTGCTCGGAGTTTCTCTGAAGAATAGGATTCGTAACGAATACATCCGACAGAGAACCAAAGTTAAGTAAATTCTTCTCAAGAACACGTTTGCCCCAGCGGCCGTCGTCGGTTCTTCGCGAGATATGTCGTCGTCGTCGTATTTCGTCCTTAATTGATACAGTACGAGTAAGTACGATGAGTCGACCAAGTTCCTTATTTTGATCTCTTATCGTGTGTCGGCTTTGAAGTGAATCAAAGTTAACTATAACGACAACGGCTTAATAAGACGTATTGACCTTTATTATTGGTACAGAAAGGCGAACGAATTTCCTAGTAGGAACAAAGAATTTCGTACGCTCTATCATGTAAGCGAGTTCACGTTTTTTTTTACTGTAGCAAAAACGTTTGTTTTTGCTACAGTAAAAAAAAACTGTTAGAGCTCATAAACAAACGTGAACTAACAATATTTTTTTAAGTGTATGGGTTTGCCGCTAATGAGTAAAAAAATATTACCTGTGTTAAAACCCACTGGCTTTAGAAGATGAACTTTAAACTCACGATCATCGAGTCAAAGTCGAGTCTGGATTTTTAAAGCAAAGTGCAAAATAACACACTACAACAACACGCGTGGGCAGGCCCATACGTAAGTCATCATCATCAGCATCCTGCCTGCAGCGTATGTAAGTCCACTGCTGGTAATAGGCCTCCCCTAATGAGCGCCATATCCAACATCTACCTGCAGTCTATCGCAGGTCGTCATGCTTACGTGCACGACGACCTGCGATAGACTGCAGGTATTTAGAACTAACGAAACTCCGGGGTTTTTGGTTACTTGCGAGTATCTTTTCTATGCTGGATAATTTACTCAACATTTAGCCCCGAGCTAAAAAAAGCTCGTCTTATGGGTAGATAACTGATATATTTTTAGATTAATTTTTGCATTTTTATTATTTGCACAATGTAACGGTATAGCTTTAAATTGCTTTAAATTGTTTTAAATTGCTTTAATGTAACATTTTATGATTATTTACAATAAACAATAAACCCCGCGCGCGATATTCTACATAAATATCTAGTCACCTATGACAAACGGAACAAATATCTGCAGATCGTCCAAATATTTTGTTCCGAGACGCAAATCAAACCTGCTTCATAGGTAGACCGTCCCCACTGCGCCACTGACGTCATCAACTAATCCTTATAAAGCTAAAGGTTCAGATTCCTACCTTCCATTCCTTGACTAACAGCTCTGATGAGTTCAGGAGTGACAGTGGGAGCAAACTTCAGGATATAAACCTTCCTGGACACGTCATCAAGGAGTCTACATTCGTTCGGCACGGATCCAGGAGGGTGGATCAACATCTTCGGGTCTACATCCAGGGTTGTCCTGGCTTCTAGTAGCGGTGGGAAGTTGGGAGTGTCGAAGGCGTAGATGCGGGTGTTTGAGACTTTCTTTACTCTGTGGGATAATGATAATTGATTATATTAATTATTTTATACATAATTATCTTAAATAACTACGCCACCGTCAGCTTTATTTAATACGTACCGATCTTATCCATCCAAAGGTTTCCTGGAAGAAATCGCTTTTAGCGATAAGGCCGCCGATTGTGCCACTAGATTTAGTTAGTATTAATTAAGATCGATAGTATAATTAAGATATTACTCTTATTTTTTTTGTATTGATGGTGGAATAAAGATATATCATAGATAAGATAAGATATATCAAACATAATATACCCATGTATATTATGTTTGACATATAAGAAAATTATTTTAATCAATAACTGAACGGAACCAATTGTTTGATCAATAAAAATGCTGCATAGGGTTAGGTTGACTCGAATGCATTTATAGGAATTTATTCGCATGTTTTTTTTATTTATTCACTCGACGATCGTGGTAATTCTGCGAAAAGGTGCTCTACATACGACACTTCTCAGTTAGTTGACTGTACCTACTGTAATGAATTTTTTTGTGGTTGCACAAACTTCGAAAAATACCTAGCAAGGCAGATAGATTTATCCAATTTTGATAAAAAATAGTATACTTTGTTATTTTTACTTTGTGAAGAAATTATCTCTGCCACGCTTTTTGTGTTCAAATTAATACAAAACTTAATAAAAAATTACAATTCACAAATAGATTAACAGAGCGAAATGTATCATGATCCATTTTGGTGATCATACCTCCAAAATGGATCAAGACGCCCCAAAAGCACTGTTAAAGACCAGGTTATACCAGAATATTAACCATAATCACCAAACATCAAAGTTCTTTATTTAACATTTTGACTGCGATCTTTTTTTTAACCTAAGCCATTCGTACTGCCGCTCTACACAGCGGTTGTGTTGCGCCGCACATGCGGTTCGTTCGAAAAACATTATGGCTGTGCTGAGTCACACAGATCTGTATTTTCTCAGCCGCTGCGCTAGTGTGGATTTACGCATATAGTCACTTGTAGATAACACACACCGTGTGATTTCAGCAGTCAAAGTGTTAACCGCAGCCGCTAGCCGCAATGTCGCCTGCGGTTGCAGTCTGCAGCCCATCTCGGACTTGTTACATATAAGTAAGATAAGTTCGCACGTCTCGTTTCAGCAGGCCGCCAGTCCACCAGACGCCCCGAGGACCCCGTGGTGTGAATTGAGCCTAACTGTCATGTCATAGCAATATACTTGTCTGGTTGTTGCTAGTTGCTACGATCTTATTATAACATTTTAATCTTACAATGGGACACTTGCACTAATGTTAAACTGTCTGTCTTTTGAAAAAACACATACGAGAAACACATACGGTGTGATTTCAGCAATCGAAGTGTATAAAGAATTCCTATATATAAAGGAATGTCTTTAGACCTTAAAAGACTCTAGGACACGTCACAAATTTCAAATTGTATAAGTAAATATTTATATATAATATATTATATAATATACCATATTTTTGTTCAGTTTAATCTTTTTGGGTAAAGTGACCGATGTGGCGCGGTAAGCGAAGGTCCGCCTGCGACGCAGGAGGTTGCGGGTTCGATTCCCGCCTCGGAACAAATGTGTGTACGATCTGCAGATATTTATTTCGGGTGTTCTGGTCGTTTTCTATGTATAATAAAAAATATCTATCTAAGTAATTAGTATTGAATTATGTATATCACTTATCTAGTACCCATAACACAAGCTCTGCTTACCATGGGGCTAGATAATGCTGTGTGAATTGTCCAGCAAAATATATATATAAATAAAAGTAAAGAAGCGAACAAGAAACATTGTAAGATTGCGAGTTGGAGCAAAACTCGTCCCAATCTTTTTTATCGTCTGTAATTTTTGCAACTCACTTGGAGTTTTGTTGTACAAGCCTATACAATACAAGACTCTTACCGTGTGCCCCTGAACAGCTTAGCTCCAAAGAACACCGACACCTCAGGTATATGCTGAGTGGCGGCGATGAGGACGGCGCAGAGGAAGTTGTTGTTGCCATCGCTGCGAGGTTGGAAGATAGGCACCTGATGAAGTTACAAAAATATATATATTAGAAAAACGCCTTATAATCATCTAGGACCAAATTGCTTGGTAATACAAATGCAACGAACCTAAGCTCGACGAGGTTAAGTAGTTTCGTTTAAGAGTGTCTATAGCCACCTTCTGTCTTTATCATCAGATCAGCTTGATGCAATCATAACATTTGTTTACAATACAATACATATATCTTTATTGCACCATCAATACAAAAAAATAATAATAAATGATCTTAATACTAACTAAATCTACTGGGACAGTCGGCAGCCTTATCGCTAAAAGTGATTTCTTCCAGGCAACCTTTGGATGGATAGGATCGGTACGTATTAAAGCTGACGGTGATGGTGTTGTCACCAAAATTTCACAAGTATGCCAAATTTCAGCTTAATCGGTTGATGATAACTGGTCTAAAATACAGTTGCAAGAGTTGTCCCACACATAACCTTCTATCTACATCATCAGATCAGCTCGACGGTACAATAACATTGTATTGTTACCAAACATACATTAAGTTTGCCTAATTTCAGCTCAATCGGTTGAGATAAGGAGGACTAGTTGAATAAAAGCAACAATTAAATAAAGGCCACCATTCGAAGGCCACCTTTTGCACAATCTACATATCTATCTTATCAGCCTTGTCTTGTGTCTTATGCCAGTCGGAGCCACTGCTTCCCTACAGCCCCCAATGTTTATTTTTATTTAGATGTAAGATTTTTAGTACGGAGATCAAACTTGCTACCTTCTACGTATCAGGCCACAAAGGGCAAGCCTGTTTTAATTTATAGACAACTAGCGAACCTTCCCGGCTTCGCACGGTTTTAGTACGGATCCCTAACTTTTTTGAAAATATAATTTTTAGCTTATGTTCACCGGGGATAGTGTAGCTTCCCACCGTGAAATAATTTTTCAAATCGGTCTAGTAGTTTCGAAGCCTATTCATTACAAACAAACAAAAAATCAAGCCTTTCCTCTTTATAATATTTGTGTAGAAAAAGCCGTCGGACTGTTTTGTCGGCGGGTTCAGTAAGTAGAGTCCTTTACCTGAGCTCCTGTAAGTACCACAGTCTTGCCGACACTCTCTAGCATGAAGGACAGGAGCGAAGCTCCGTACGCCGTGGTGTCGGTGCCGTGAAGGACCACGAAACCATCGTAGTCGTGGTAGAATTTCTGAAAATAAAGAAATACATGAAATTATACGTAAGCTCAATGTTGTCGAAAATGTGCTTCGATTCGTTTAGCAAACCGTGAATTAGAGTCATCATCATCATCCACAACAAGACTTCACCCACTGCTGGGTACCTATAAGCCTCCAAACTCTTGTGCCACTCCCCACGGTCCTGCGCCAATCTCATCCAGGATTGCACCGCGTCGTAGTCGCAAAGACCACAGATATCAGAATGGCGAAGACCCACCTGCGACGCAGGAGGTTGCGGGTTCGATTCCCGCCTCGGAACAAGTGTGTGTACGATCTGCAGATATTTGTTCCGGGTGTTCTGGTCGTTTTCTATGTATAATAAAAAATATATATCTATGTAATGTATTTTATTTATGTATATCAGTTATCTAGTACCCATAACACAAGCTTTGCTTACCTGGCTAGATAATGCTGTGTGGATTGTCCAGCATTATTATTTATTTTATTTATTTATTGTAGTTTCATGCATACAGGTAGTTTCTTAGGTGTAGTCTTAGTGGGTAGGTACACAATGCATAAAAACCCTGTCATGGCACAACAATTTTTGGGTTCTTATCAAACGTTAGCCTAAAATTCGAAACAATCATTATTTATAAAATTAATTAATATAGGAATGTCATGATTAGGTAGATAGACTTACTAATTTAATCTGTAGGTATGTCAGCTAGTACACTTTCGGTTTTTTGTTTTAAATTGTCATCGGAGAAAAATTCCAGGATTGAATAATAGCATTTTTGTAGTAGTAAAGTTTTAAAGTGTTTCATAAATATATTATCTTTTGGTTCGCATTTTAGGATTTCAGGTAGTTTATTAAATATTTTAATTAATCTAAATTTGGGGCTTTTGCTAACAGTTGTTAGGGTTGTATCAGGGAGTACTATTTTATTTTTATTTCGTCTATTATAGTTATTGTCTAGTTCTTGTTTTGTTTTAAAGTATTTTTTATGTCTTCTAACAAACATTGCCGCTTGTAATATATAGATGCAGGGTAAACTAAGTATTTTCTTTTGGATAAAGTGTGGTTTGCAGCTTTTCCGTCAACGCATAGTCGGTTGAAGCAAATAACTAGACGATACTTAATGTGGTATTCTAATTTGACCGAATATACGCGATCGATGATACACGCCCAACGCATTTTCCGTCAGATATGTACCGATCCTTAGCTATCAGACAAATTGACAAGGCGAACGCTACGCGAAGGTTACTTAGTCTGTGTACACCAATTGAAGTTTGGCGATTTTAGAAATCGAATCGCTTCATAGAGAATGCCTGTTGGCTAAGGAAGGCCCCTAGGGGTTTCTTTTAAAGTAGGCCTCCTGGTTTCTTATACTTTCCCATTTATGACGTACAAAGTCATCTACTACGTAAGCCCGACAAATAAACACTAATTACGCAAACTATGTATTTTATTATATTTTATCTACGGCCTCATGCTTGTATATACAAACAATTTTTTTTATAGAATGAAATCTAATATGAATACTTTTGATTTAGGCAACAATTCGTCATTGCAAAAAAGTTTTCTAATTGGTCACAAAGCAAAAATCATTATGTAATGGTTTTTGCTTTGTGATCAATTAGAACGTGTAGTGTGTGTTTGTTTATTATAAATAGCATTTTCTTATCTAACCTTAACATCCTGGGCCTGCTTCACCCAGTCGTCTATTGTGAAATCAGACGAATCCTTGAGTTCTTCGTATTCGTGGATTTTGTACAGTACCTTCAGTTCTGTGTCTTTGCCGTCTGAAAAAAAAACACAGCTTCGATTTATTTATTTATTTTATTTTTTATTTATTTATTTATTTCGGAACACCATCAGCTACTATAATATCTATAGACTTAAAAATGACAACAGAGAGCTAATAATAGGTATTCACTGATAGAATCTAAATAAGCTAAATTATGTGTGAACACTAACAACATTGTGACAAGAAAGAAAGCGAACTTTATGGAAAACCATAAAGTGATCGTACTTAAACTAGTGATAAAAATAAAAGAAAACATAAAGCAGAATATAACACAATTATCAAGAACCGACCTAGACCTAAGTTAAGTGCCAAAAAAGTCAAGAGACATGTGACGCCTTGCCTTGTGAATGCTGGTATAAAACGGATCAATGTCAAACTTCTTGCTGAAGTCATTGACAGTTTTGCTCGCTCGTATGCATTTATTTCGATTGCGTAAGGATCTGGAGAAACGAATGCAGGAGAACTCTGCCATACACTTTATAAAACCTGGTGCTAACAGTTATGCCGTGATCATGGCGCATAAAACTGTGCCGAATTATTATAATTTTGATATAATAAAATCATTTATTTCAGACCATAGAAAAGTAAGAGATCCTATTTAACTTATTCTACGGTCCATAGTAATATATACCTTAAAACTAGCAATGAGTACTAGTTATCAAATTGTCAACTATTGTATGTCCGAAATGGATAAATTGTTGTTACCAAATTAAGATTAAAGACCTTTCCTATGGATGTTTTATACAATTTTACAATAAATATATTTTTATAGCATACATAAAATCCATACCGCAATGCTTGAAAACGAAAGTTTTCAATCAGTGCGTCCTACCCGTTATGACCTACGGAGCTGAGACGTGGACACTCACGATAGGGCTGGTCCACCAGTTCAAAGTCGCTCAGCGTGCTATGGAAAGAGCTATGCTCGGAGTTTCTCTGAAGGATAGGATTCGTAACGAATACATCCGACAGAGAACCAAGGTTATCGACATAGCTCAAAGAATTAGCAAGCTGAAGTGGCAGTGGGCCGGCCATATCTTGCGAAGAACCGACAGCCGCTGGGGCAAACGTGTTCTTGAGTGGAGACCACGACTGGTGGGATGACGATCTGCGAAAAACTGCAGGTAGATGCTGGATGCGACAAGCTGAAGACAGGGCGCGATGGCGCTCATTGGGGGAGTCCTATGTCCAGCCGTGGACTGCTATAGGCTGATGATGATGATGATACATAAAATATAAAAATA
This sequence comes from Eupithecia abbreviata, assembly GCA_943735965.1. Taxonomy (NCBI): domain Eukaryota; kingdom Metazoa; phylum Arthropoda; class Insecta; order Lepidoptera; family Geometridae; genus Eupithecia; species Eupithecia abbreviata. Next base: position 4,451,355 of record OX030995.1, read on the forward strand.
CTTAATTAAACAAGCTTTTTAATGATAATATTTGAAAGAAAATCAAATCATGGTAATCATCCCGTTCACTTTAGTATAACAGTAATATAGTACCCGTAACACAAGCTCTGCTTAGGTTGGAGCTAGATGATGCTAAGTGAAATTATTTTACATTATTATTTGAAACTTACCAGGAAGAACCAGGTACTCCTTCTTATCAGTCCCAGCTAAGTTCTTCAACCAGTACTCTTGATCATGTAGCTGTGGCAAATTTCTGATCACTTCCTCTATGTTCTTCTGAGGTACCAAGACTGTAGGACAAAATATATATTGCTTAATGTAAGATCGCTAAGAGGCGACGCGGAAGGCCCAGGATGAGATGGCGCGACGAGCTTGAGGTACATCTTCCATCATGGCCTGTTGCAGCGTTGGATCGCGAGGAGTGGAAGGAGAAAAGGGAGGCCTTTGCCCAGCAGTGGTTGTCCCACTGCTGGGCAAAGGCGGCAACGGCTTAAAACAAAAATAAATAGTATAAGATGATGCAAAGACTGAGTCAGACTCACTCAGTCTTTGCATCATCTTACACTATTTTAACATAAATATTATGATGCACACAATTTTCCAGGATAAGGCTACTGTTGGATACATCTATCACGGAAGTATATATTAGCATCATCAGCAGTTTGCCAGAAGATCGGACCGGGCGCCTACAAAGGTCAGTGTCACTAATATTATAAACGTGAAAGTTTGTACGTAGATATTTGATGTTTATTACTATTTCACGCAAAAACTACTATTAAAAATTTTACATACAGGTAGTTCCAGGCCCGGAATAAAACATAGGCTACTTATCCCATAATTCAGTTCCCATGACCTTGAAACGTTTCCATAGAAACAACGCGAGCGAAAGCGGGCAGAAACTAGTTTTTAAGGGCTCCTAAACTCACCTCCTTTCTCATTTTTCAGCATGCCAAAAGTTCCTCCTGTATAAATTGCCAGCACTCTCTTCACGTTCGCCATTTTATCGTGTTCCTCAAATACTTTCAAATGGACGAACTATCACTCAAACCGTTTATTATAAGACTAAGTTCAGTCCGTCTCAGTACGGATTGATAACTACAGTTTCTTATCCATTATTTCTTGTGTTTATGTAATATAAGTTCAAGGTCGGGAGATTACTGTCTGTGAGCCGTGGGCAATGGTTTGCCCACGGCACAGAAAATTCTGCTAAATCATGAGGATCGTGTTAAACAACAGAAGATGACATAGGCGTAGGTGATGATTTCATAGATGACATGAACATATATCCGAGCCAAACGCGACGAAAGATATCATTTGGAAACAAAGTGAAATCGATCTGCACATTATGTTATGGTGTTTTATTATTTCTGGGTGTTTTACCCGCGCGCTTTATTCTAGGTCTAGATCTACATTTATGCAAAATTTCAGTCGATCCGTTCAGTAGTGTGGCGTGAAGAGGGGAACTTACATACATCCAAATGTTCCCATTTTTCATATTATTAGTTAGTGATGTGTAGCGAAAGATAAACCAATGATGCGTTACAATATAGATAAAATGTTTTAAATAAGTAGATAATTTATTATCATTTTATAATTATTTGTTTTTCAACAAATAGTCATTGTGACCTACAGATTATTGATAGTAATGCTTGGCTAATGATATAGGTACTTTATCATTTAATTAAGTGATATTGTTTGTAGATCAGCTAGATCAGTAGATTTTATTTCATTGACAAAAGTTAAACCCTCGTTGCACGAATTACACTCGCCCTTGACTGACGGGTCTTTTTTAATTAAAGGTGCAATTCCAAGATGGACCGCAGGCCCCAAACTGCAGCTGCAAGCTGCAAGCGACACTACTTGTTAGCGCGGCAACACTGCGGCCTGCGGCCGCGGCGCGCAGCTTCAGCAGACTGCAGCGCCAGTGGTGTCACGAACCGTGCTTGAAAATAGAAGTAACCGCGACCGCAGGCAGCACTGCGGTCAATAACAGCCGCTAGCCGCAATGGTGCCTACGGTTGCAGTCTGCAGCCCATCTCGGACTTGTACCTTAATATTATGGTTTGTATTTAAAACTAAGTTATATCTTTTCTAGTATGTTTGTATCTATAGGTTCGGAGCGCTACTCCAAAAACGTTCTCAATGACTGAGGCGCGGTGGGCAAAGTTCCGGCTGCGACGCAGGGTTCGATTCCCGCCTCGGGACAAGTATGTGTATGTTTTTGCATATATTTATTCCGGGTGTTCTGGTCGTTTTCTATGTTTAATGAAAAATATCGACATATGTAACGTATTGTATTATGTATATCAATTATCTAGTACTCAAAACACAAGTTCTGCTTAGCTTGGGACTAGATTATGCTGTGTAAATTGATTATTGACTTTATTATTGAGTTCTTTGATGAGGCCTTCGTATCAAGAACTAACAATTTGTTTGTTGACCTAACTGGTAATCACCAAGTTCCTACTTTGCTAAGCATACTTTTGTTTACCTACTGTAATTAAAGTATACCCTGTGAATAATAATTAAATTGAACTCGACAGATTTGCTTAACAAGTCGGTCGTGTTTAATTGCCTTTATGTATCGCAATCGTTTTGTGGAGTACCTATATAGAAACGACTTTATTAGCTAATATTATCATATTAATCTCGTAACTTATGTAGGTACTCGCAATATTCCTCCTTCATTATTTATGTTTTCGTAGATCACGAACGAGGACATTATGTACGATTCTAATAAAAATCCAACAGCATTTGAAATGTATTTATTTCTCTACAACAAAGATTCAATATCTACCAACAAGAGCCACAACAGGCCCTAATAAAAGCCAGCTGAAAACATTGATACTAGCAGAGTCAACAACCGCTGGATCTGCATCTTGACCATCAGTTCCAAAAACCCTGCCCCAAACAGCAAAACTATACAAATCCTCATCAAGTTTCACCAAGTCCATCTTAAACGTGGTAGTGGTTCCATCAACAGTAGAGCTATAGGTGTAGTCTTCGGGTTCCAGTGGCATGATAGACGTTTTCATAGATATAGGGAAGTAAAAAGAATCTGTAGCTTCTAGAGTGGTAACCATCGGTGTGGGTACTGTAGCGGTGATGGTGAGTTCTTGGAAGAGAGCTGTTGAGTTGGTGGTGTAGGTGTCGAACCTGGGGATAGAGTTTTAACCGTTTATGACAACAATCATAAACGCTATTGATGATATTTGTGACGGGAAGGAGAAAGGAATACTAGGAGACTTGACAAAAACAAATAACGCTGTAACAAAACAAAAGTCTCACTCTCACTACATGATATAAAACAAAGTCGGTTCCCGCTGTCTGTCTGTCCCTATGTATGCTTAGTTAGATCTTTAAAACTAAGAACGGATTTTGATGCCGTTTTTTTTAAATAGATTTAGTGATTCAAGAGGAAGGTTTATTATTATATACCTATGTATATAAACTTCGTCTTATTATATAATACATGCATTTGCGAAGCCAGGGCGTATCGCTAGTAAAAAGATAAAATTAAGGATACAGTTGCCGAAAGAATGCAAATTTTTAAAAGCAACTGATTTGAGTAAAAAAACTTGAATGTCTATGACGCTGATGAGAAACACAATTATAAAATATAAAAACATTGAATCAAGGGGCGTTCTTAGAAACCTAACACGATTTAATGGGAATGGTAAATTTGATTCCATCAAATAAAAGTCGAAACTTTTGTTTGATGGAACCAAATTTACCATTCCTTCCATCCATTCAATATAATTTGACAGGTTTGCATGATAGCTGTTGCTCATAATGATAATTGGTTTCAAAAGTACCTACATAATCAATTCATGGTTTGGTAGTCCATAACAGAACAAACACGATGATTACGATGCACTGCCGAAGTGACATAATTATAATGCTAATGATTCTGACAAACAAAGATCTCATTGCGGAACAAAATTTTCCAACATTAGCGAATGTTTGACTATACGATGACTTATAAGATACAAATCAAACGCGTCGAATCGACTGATAAAAGGATTATAACTTCTTATTGATCGTCGGTTTATAATAAACTGATAAAACCTTCACCAAATAAGAACCTGCTAACAGAACTTCAATAAGTGTCGAGTTAAGATGCGCTTAGTGCTTTCAATGCAAAGCCTAAGCGATGCGACCCAGAGAGGCGCGTCGCTAGGCAGCAAACCACCGAAGGCTAAAATGACAGTGGCAGTTTGGCTAAGTGACAGTTTGGCGACAGTAAAAATGTTAAGCTTGTCCGATCAAACGAAACAAATGAATTGGGTGTGAGGAGGACTCCAACATCTCGTCTCCCAAGCCACCTGCGCGTGGTGCACCCTGCTATATAATGAACTAGGCTCTGATGAATATATCAAACCATCTTCATAATTTGATAACATCATTAATTTTAGAATTATTTTCCATTATTTGACACTGACAGAAAAGTGTCCAACCAGACATAATTTGCGATTAAAAAACAAACATCATCAAACAAATGAATAAAACATGAGATATGGACGGACAAGACTATTACAATAACAATAACCACAACCATCAAATAAACCCAAGTCAAATCCCTAACGGACCTGCGACCACAGGTGTCCATGGTATCTCCAGTACAGGCGACGACAGAACATACTCTGGTGCCTCCTGTAGCTACTCCGGTAAAGGAACGAACACCGCTGAAAGCTGCGGCCCTGTATTGGTATTTCTGAAAAAAAAAGCGTTTTCTTTCTGATAAAGATTACATTAGAAATTTAAATGAATTCATGTACGGTACTCACCTACATTTGTAAACTTCGTGAAAAAAAAAATTGTATAAGTCTTTAGTTTTTTATTAGGTGCAAATACTTATTGATAGTATATTTTGTATTTTTTCAGTCACACGCACAAATTAAATAGGTGGTTTTATCAGGTGTGACGAGTTCAAAAATGAGCAATGAAGATATCTTACGACTAAGCCCTACATTTTTATGATTTTTAGGTGATATATGTGAATTGAGTAGACTTATTTTTGTCTCTTTTAATAATACTACGTTTTAGAAATTTCAACAAGCTATATTACACTTTCATCAATTTTTATATATTATTATTATATGAAATATAAACTTATTAGTAGATTATAACAATCTAATCTATTTTCCAACTACTTTTAGTAAGATATTTTCCATAAGTCGTAAGAAATTTCCAAGAAGTCTACAGTAATAACTGTAGACCTCTTGGAAATTTCTTACGACTTATTATATAATTATATACATATATTTATCAATCCTAAACATACAATGTAAGATGGTATATATCGTAATTATTCATCACCATTACTAAGAAAACATTATTGTACGGTGAATAGTTATCTCATAAGATACTTATCATGATAAACAAAACAAACCTTTTTTGAACTAAACAAGTAAAATTTTAAAAGATTAAAGAGATAAACGATCGAGATCAACAAATTTTATGAGTGAATATTTTGTTCATGTTAATTTTATTACTTATATATGTACTTTATACACATTATAAAATCTTAGACTTATAAATAATAAATTCAGACTTTAATTTTTAGAGTTTCACTAGAATTGGGTCATGAAAAATAACAATATAGGCACTTAATTCTAATGCCATACCATATTATCAATTTCTAATCTGAAGCATTCTTATCACCGGCTTCGTAAATAATGTCAAGAAAATTATTGAATCCATGAATTTCATCATCAGATATATTTTTAGTATGGTCGACATCTCTCATGTACAATCTTCCCCAAATACCAATCGCAAACAGTTCATCTTGCGGTTTATTAATCTTAAAAGATACGTGATCCTGTTTAATTTTTGTTTTTTTCTCGCAAACATCGCTACCTTCATCATTTTCCAAGTCTTTTTCGTTCAGATTACAAAAAGCAATTTTATTTTCGTCTGCTTTAGTTATTTCATTAGGAGTTTCTACACTTCTTTTGTCTATAAAGGTGAAATTCGAGGGAGCCAAAGGAAATTTGCTGGCTGTGAATGAAACTGGGAAGTAAATGACGTTGTCGCAACTCAGCGTCGTGTTGTATTGGTCACTGCATGTCTTCATGCTGATTTCGAGCTCTTTGATGCCACTTTTTGTTTTCTTTGGGTCGAACCTGTAAAATCGAGTAAGAATCTGAAGTAAAACATTGTGCTAAGTTTTATCAAAATTGGTGGCGATTTTACAACGATAACGGTTTAGCAGCTAAAGCAATTCGTTAGGTCTCATTGCAGAATCGTCATCAAAACAGATTTTGGTAGTCTACGTGGTGATTCAGTGACGATACCATTGTTATAGTGAAGAGATTGGTTGCACTTAGCTGATTCTGAAACCAATTATTAATTCAAAATTACCTGTAACCGCAGCTTTTGACATCGGTACCCTTACAGGCGACAATAGAACAAGCGGATACCCCGATTTCCCTGTGAGAGTACGTGTTAGTACCATCCTGTACTATCGCTCTGTAGTACGGAGCCTGCAACGAAATAGACATTGACATATCATTTATTTGCCACAATATACAAATAGCAGTTTTAAACTAAAGAGTTTATGAAATATCGCAAATCACAGAAACCCAGCACCCCTGCATGACAACCTGCAAAATACTGCTGGCAGATGCTGGTGTTCTTGCAAATATAGTATCTTTATCAGAATGCATTGCGAAAACGTAAAAAACCACCCGCAAAGCGCGTCATTTCTTTACGCGCTTTAGGGGTGGTTTTTTGCGTTTTTACTTTATCAGAATGCATTGCGAAAACGTAAAAAACCACCCCCAAAGCGCGTTATTTCTTTACGCGCTTTGGGGGTGGTTTTTTGCGTTTTTACTTTATCAGAATGCATTGCGAAAACGGAAAAAACCACCCCCAAAGCGTTTAAAGAACGTCTTGTATTGTGTCTATGTTTGTCTTTGCCGTGTGTCTATTTGTCCTCAGAAGATCCCAGACTAACGTCACGTAGGCAGTACACAGCCACTTACTTTGCCCACACTCCCCTGTTCGTAACTCGTGAGTCTTATCTCTTATCACAAATTAGTTCGTTCGTTATTTATTTATTTATTACAAGGAAAACCAGCAGCATATACAGTAAATAAAAAAAAACAAGAAAATAGAAACAGAAGGCTATTAAGAGATTTCACGACTAAGGCTACTGACTTTTTAAATCTCTACATAGTATAAAACAAAGTCGCTTCCCGCTGTCTGTCAATCCCTATGTATGCTTAGATCTTTCAAACTACACAACGGATTTTGATGTGGTTTTTTTAATAGATAGAGTGATTCAAAAGGAAGGTTTATAAACCATTTGGCTAATTGAATTCCACGCGGGCTAAGCCGCTGCGCGCTGCAAGTAAATAAATCAAATAAATAATGCTTAACAATTACAGCATTATCCTGCAGCCCCATGGTAAGCAGAGCTTGTGTTATGGGCACCAGATAACTGAGTTACATAATACAATACCTTACACAGATATTTTTATATTATACACAGAAAATACCCAGAACATACGGAACAAATATTTGCAGATTCTACAAACATTTTGTAGTACAGGTTTTTTTCTAAAGCCTATAGCAAGCTCCAGCCTCTCACAATACAGGTTTAACATAGTTACAAAACATTGTGTACTAAATAACTTAATTTTAAGTAAACCTATTGTGAAGAGGAAATGAACAATTTTATTATTAAACATTTTTTTTTTATTATTTGCCCCAGGCGGACCATAGTCCGCCACACCACATCGGTCGTCTAAAAATTAAGTGTTATTTTGTTGATTATATATAGTTTGATTTGTTAATGTTAGACTGTTGGTATTTTGTTAGTTTATATATTATATAATGTAAATCTTTTATTGGCCGTAAGTTAGATTATTAAGGTTTAAATTATGTAGATTAAGGGCTGTTGATTTTGTTGAAACAATAAAATAAAATAAAAATAAAATAAAAAAGTTATTGTGCAATTAAGTTTTTAGTCAAGCAATAATAAGCAGCAACTCTTACAATACACATTTAGAAATATAATGATGAAAATAAACCCAGCCTTGACCTTGTTAGTCTAATAAAATATCAATAAATAAACTTACCTTTATGTGTTAGTAACGAAATGCAGTTAGAGACACAGCTCCCGGCTCTTACAAAGGCACATCGGATTCTTTTCCACGATGTGTCATTACAACAGCCTGGAACTGTATCTCGGTTAATATATGTCAGCCTTTTATATCAGCTATAATTATGTCACTCATAAATAAATAAATAATACGTGCGAATAGAAAAGCGAACCACTCTTCAGGGGCCTATTCTGAAAATAAAAATCGAAGTTTCGGATTTGTTTTCGTGCAAAAACCTACAGATTCTTATATACTTGGGACTTATACTTGGGATTCTTATATACTTATACTTGGGACTCTACTATCACGCTACATTATGTATAGTTTAAATCCCTACTACTTAAGTTGTTTTGTATTTTTAATGTGTTTTCCTTTTTTTTGTAACCTGTTTATTATTGTGTGTGGCTATAAATAAATTCTTTATTCATTATATATCTTGCGCTAGTAGGTATACGATACGATATAGAAATGTCTCACGAAAATGAATCAGCAAAATCAGAATCAATCAGGGTCAGGTTCAGGTTCAGGTGGGGGTACTCCTTAATCCGCATTTGGACTCCTGTTGGTCCTTTATGCGTATTTTGCTAGCATAGCCAGCCTAGCTCCGTCCAGAAGCGCAGAATCTTCCTGGGGTCTTCACGGGCTCGCGGAGCGACCTCGGCAAGTTAAGGATTTCTATGCGTTGTGCTAATACTCCCTCGCATTCCAAGATAATCAATACTTCAATATTCATTTTTACGAGGGTACAGGCCCTAGTGCAAAAAAAACGTGCGAGAGAAAATAAATGGACTCTTCAGTGGTGCAAAACTTGCAAATTCAAAAGAACGATTCACAAGATTTCTTAAACGAAGAGCATTATTTAAAGCAAACGGGTACCCCGTCTAAGAAATATTAAGAATGCTTTAGGTAAACCTGTGTTAAGTATAAGAAACGAAAAAGATCCCTTCTTTTTAAGATATTGGGAGCCCCTCTTAAATATTTGTTTTATAATCTAATTATTTATTTTTAAAGTGAATATATAACTCAAATGTTCTGTGAATATTTTAAGCGCTGTTGCTTAGTTGTTGCCGTTATTAATATCGAGCAAAAACGATAAAAAAAACACGTTTGTTGTATGGAAGCCCCCTTTAATTAAAAAGTATAGAGGCACACTATTAAAGGGGGATCCGATACAACAAACGTGATGATCGTTTTTACTTTTTGATCTCAAAAGATTTCTAATGACCGAAATATTTTAAGGGTTGGTCCCTTAGAATTAAGATAGTGTATTATAAACACTTACAGCCTCTCCATTCCTCAAGTCTATGTTGACTTTAAAACTGCAGGTGACATCTTTATCTTGTAGAGTGAACTCATTTGACCCTTCCGCCAGCAGCCTGCTTCTGTGGGCCACTAGAGATGGGTCGGTGATGAGAATGAGGCCGTCCTGGACCGATGGTGGGTCGTATATCGGGCCTTGCCTGGGCTCTGTCACCTGAAATATTGAAAATCCACTTAAAAAAACGCCTTATACATTTCTGCAAATTTCGGAGATACGGGTTGTCAACTTATAGACCGTTTTCAAAATATTTGAAAAAGTATGAAAACTACAAAAAAATTTCAGATAAACAAACCGATAACTCTCATTTGATATCACACTTAACCTGAATTTAACGATTTCTTTAATGTTTCGTCCATTTTTGAAGGGCAAGAAATTAAAAATCAACAATGTTTATTTCTTACGGCTTACAAAATAAGCTAACAGAAAATAACATTTTTTTAAATGTAAACTACTATCAATTATCAAATCAGAAATAAAGTGATAATTGATTTTAGTTAGCTCAATTGTAAACACAAGTTCCAGTTTGTTTCCATTATTTGGTTGTAATTTTCTTTGTAAAAAATCCTATGATTTTCACTTCGCTAGAATTGAGCTATGTTAAAAGCTACATTTTACCTGGCCAGGAGTTTTCGGCACTTTGGAGACGAGAAGGCGAGTGGTTGATACGCCAGGCATGATGCTGACCAGGGCACCAGCTTTGCCGGAGAAGATTCCAGAACCTGAAGCAGAATGAAGAGATCTCTCAAGTTTGTTAATCACTCAAAGATATGCTCATTGCTCAAAGCAATTGTTTTTACCAACATTTTTGCAAGCATTTTTCCGACTAAATAGTTCTGTTATTGGAGATTCAAATCCAGGTAATTTTGTATTACTCTCTTAGTTTGGTAATAGTAAAAAGAGTACCTATTTATTTTTTATTTATACATTTTATTTGCCCTAAATTACTTTTACCTCTACCTCCAAACTAATTACGCCTCAAAATCGGCGAATAAGAAAAACACAGGAAATGGTATAGGTTTTAACGGGAAGATGTAGTGAAGGTTGTTTGTTTCGGCCGCATTCACGACAACAAAAAACTGATTATATTTTTTTCACTTTTAAATGTATTTAATACTTGTAAAACACTTTAACTATTTGGAGTTAAAAAAAACATTGTGTTGCCTGCCCTCGTTTGTGTTCTTTACAAAACATTCATTGAATTATTATTATAGCGCCATACAATATTGTGAAAAAGACCGCACGCGCCGCGCTCAAAAAATACAATTATCTCAGTACCTTACGGGAGTACAAAGTATTTTGCAGTGTATATTGGTTTATTGACAATCACAATGAAAACTTCTCAGAAATACATCAGCAGTACTTACCAGCGCTTCCAACAGCTGGATTGTTGGCCCCCGCAGCGAGGAAGTTTACATCCAAGGCATATGCGTAGGCTTCTTGGATTTCAACCGCTGAAACAAAGGAAAAACTTTCTGAGTTTTGAAAACTTTTATACGTACGATTTTTCGTGGAACGAAACAAATGAGTTCGGATAATTCCTCCGACTCGGTCAATTGGTGTACTTTAAATACCGGTGTATTTAATTTTAGTACCGACTTACACAAAAAAATATACTGAAAAAACAATGCATTGCATATTTTGGAGAATAAAATAGGTCTTCAGCCCAGATGAAGGTTCATAACACGATTTTTTATGTTATTTCGATATCTCGGCTCCTAAAGAAAATGTACTTCTAGCAGGCATAGAATCGTAAAATTTGGAACATGGGTAGAAAAAAAAATCAAGATAAAGGATCATTTCTAAAGACATACAGAGACATTCGACGAGACCTCTCAGCGAATGTGTACTGCAAGGATAACAGTATAGATATAACCTCTCTGTTTTATACAGTCAAACTCACCAGTCAAATAGGGCAGCTCAGAGAACCACATAGTAGTGAAAACAACATCAGTGATCCGGTTTTTCTGAACCACCTGTATAGCCGGGACTTGGAACATCAGGTCGAAGCAGATGAAATGGCCGAAGGTAACGCCGAAGTCGGTTTGGAAAACGCCAAGGTCTGGAGTGAATGCGGACGTGTGGCCTGCTTCGCCGAACAGATTGATTTTACGGTATCTGAAAGTTTAAATATTTAGTAGCAGAGTGGAAAGTTTGAATTATTTTGAGCTTCATCAAACTTGATCAAAATTTTGGGCATAGAAATTGGACAAAAATATTGGACGAGTGGAATAGGCAATTGAGCCCTGCAACTGTCAAAGAAATTTGATCAAAATAACGGGCATGGAAATTGGACAACGATATTGGACGATACAATTACCCCTCATGGTTTTTAATAGCAAATGACATCTACGTAAAAAAGAAACTACACGGCAGCAAATAAAATAGCACTAAACCCAAAAGTTTGGGAGATGCCTATATCCAGAGGTGAATGAATTTCGATAATGATGATAGATATGGGCGGATGGTCACGGGCAAGCTAGCTACAACGCGTACCTGTCAATAACAGCACCACTCCTATCCAGCACCACATTGGTGTTGAAGATGTATCGTTTCGCCTCAGGACAGTTTTCATTGGAGTCGTTAGCTATACAGTCTACTAGCTCTCGAGTATTGAACACTACGTAGATTTGGTTCACTTTAGCTGCTTCCGACATGGATACTAGAAGCTGTGAAAAGGATATATTGAATTACTAGTTAATATCTGCATAATTAGTTTTTTTTCTGTCCATGGCTTTGCACGGTCACGAAATGCCACGAGCACTTTGTTTGCGGGATTAATCCAAGTCAACAAAGATATTATTAATTATTGTTCTGTAGAAACGTTTTAAGGATTTAACGATTAATGGTATAAGTAGCTTTATCGTAACTTCCCCTCAAGTGAGATTATGGTCAGTCTATTGGTCGTTTTCTATGTATAATAAAAAATACCTATCTATGTAATGTATTGTATATATATCAGTTATCTAGTACCCATAACACAAGCTCTGCTTACCATGGGGCTAGATAATGCTGTGTGAGTTGTCCAGCATTATTTATTTATTTATTGATAAAAAGAAAATTATAGACGTGTTATTCCAGTTTTACAATAGATATAGACCTGTACAAAGTTTTAACTCGATCCGTTCGGTAGTTATGGCGTGAAGTACCACCATCTAACTTTTTGTCTTTATAACTTTGTGAAGTGTTATATAATATTAAATTATGAACAGAGATCGCAGCACCCATCCATACCTTCGCATTTGCAATATTAGTGTGATTAGTATGAAGTGTAACTCACATCATCGTAAAGGTCGGGATGGTCCGCTGGTACAGGGTACTCCCGCAGAAGACCATTGATGGGTACCTCGAAACTGATGGTGGCATTCGTCAGCGTTAGCTCAGGGAAAACCACGATGTCTGCTAACTGAAATGGATGGTTCTGGTTAAATGATAATGGTGTATGTACTCTTTTTCCGCACTTAGACTCGGATTGGTCCATTGTACGTGTTTTGTTCTGCTAGCTAGTCTAACCAGCCTAACTCCGTCCAGAAGCGCAGAATCATCCTGGGATCTTCACAGGCTTCGCGGAATGGCCTACTAACTGAAATGGAGTTTAGAAGAACAATTTTTCATCCTTATCCTTAACTGTAAAATTTTAGCAACCAAGCTGTTAAACTAATAACTCTACGCCAGCAGCGTGTTTTTACTCTATGGCTACGCCTCTGTTGAGATATTGCCACAGTGCTGCTACGAACTCTCGTCTACAGCTACGTGAAAGGTCCAAAAGTGCTACGTCGTAGCTAGGAAGCTGCTACGTAAATGCAACTAAAGTGCTACGTAAACGCAACTAAAGTTGTACGTCGTAGCATGGAGACCGCTACGCGAATGATACTAAGTGCTACGTTGTAGCTAAGGGACTGGCTAAGTAAATTCCCTTAAAGTGCTACGTCGTAGCTAGGAGACTGTTATGCAAATGCAACTAAAGCTCTACATCGTAGCACGGAGACTGCTACGTAAATGCTACTAAAGTGCTACGTCGTAGCTAAGGGTCTGATAAGAAAATGTCACTCACTATGCAAAGTGCTACGTCGTAGCATGAAGACCGCTACGCGATTGCAACTAAAGTGCTACGCCGTATCTAGGAGGCTGCTACGCAAATGCAACTAAAGTGGTACGTCGTATCATGTAGACCGCTACGCGAATGCTACTAGAATCATACGACACGTGACGATAACAACGAAGCAATATTGCATTCTTTCATTTATTTGTCGAGTACTTTAGTGCACTTTCTCATAAATAACAATGATATCAGTAGAACTATTATAATAGAACTACAAGTACCTGATCAGAAGCCTCCTTGATGAGTCGAATGTACTCATCTTTGTTGTGTTCCACGTTCCTCGACACTGCGTATTCTACCACGGCTGCTACGTAGTGGTCATCTTGAGGAGTTGATCGCTAGAAAAGTTAACGAGGAAGCTAATAAGAAAGTGCGTAAAATATGGGAGGAAGATGATCAGGTATAATTTAAATAAATTAATAATAATTAATATCATAAAACTTACATCTATATAATAATTCATGAGTCCATATGATTAATTTATTTTTTAGACGGAAATGTATTCTGCGGTTTTGTAGCTTTTATTAAATAAAGTTCATTACAGTAACACGTTATTTCTATCGTATGTATAATACACTAGCACACCTTCCCGGCTTCGCACGGTTTTAGTACGGACCCCGATTTTTTTTTTAAATATAATATAGCTTATGTTCACTGGGGATAGTGTAGCTTCCCAACGGTGATTGAATTTTTCAAATCGGACCAGTAGTTTCGGAGCGTATTCATTACAATACAAACGAACAAAAAATCAAACCTTCCCTCTTTATAATATTTATTAGTATAGATAGGAACCTACCATGTAACAAAGTAACATAACCACAGTATTGATGTAGGTTATGGAAGCCAACCGCGATCATTTAACCTATGGATGTCTGTGTAATGTTTTTGATAATATCACAAAACTTTTCAAGACGTTGATAACAGGCAGTAAGTATAATAGAAGCGTTTTACCTGAAATAAAACGCATATTAAAATACTTACCTCACTGGAAGCTTTATAATGAGAGGGCACATCCGTTTCCGTCGAATTTGACTACTTTTTACCAGTACCATTGGTAGTACATCCGGTCTGAAGGGCGACACCTAGCGGCCGCGCGCCATTTTTTAGTTTACGTAAAATGGACAGCGCCATATTTTCTCATTGGCTAAGTTTCACCAGGCAGAATTAAAAGCAAAGCTTCCAGTGAGGTAAGTATTTTAATATGCGTTTTATTTCAGGTAAAACGCTTCTATTAAACTACTAGACCGTCACTGGAAGCTTTATAATGAGATCTGTTTGTTTTCGCCTGGTGTCGCCACTTGTATAGTTTGAGGGAATAGCGCCAATGTGATAAGATAATATATTATCAAACAACAGAATGTCAAACAAATAAGTGTTTAGAAAAGGCACTTTATGTTCTCTTACTTTTGTTGAACTATTAGTATGACACTCTTTATGTAAACAATAATCGTTTTGTTAAAACTTTATAAAAATATATTTAATATAATATATTACTTTTAAGCTCTGAGTAGCTTAAATAGGCATAAATTAATATTTCAGCGGACATAAATTTAGTGTTTAACATTTATTATTTCTCGCTATAAAATTGACGGCCCGTCAATCCCTCATCCTAAGATATCGCTCGTGATACCAGCTTATTTGAAAAAAGGATTTTGAACCTGATTTTGCAACTACAGTAGGTACATGAAGCTGACTTTGCCTCTTTCAGGCTTACTATTTCTGACACAGCTACATAATTAATTCATAACACTTTATTCCATTCAACCTCTGTCATAATAGGAACCAAGTCCAAGAACCAAGGTATGCTCTTTCCCGAACAGAGCAAGAGTAATATCACGTTATGACGAGATATTTAAAAAATATTGTACAAAATATTTGTACTATATAGAATAAATTTGGTTTACTCGCATCTCAAAGACGAGGTTTAATTTATCTATAGGTTTTTCAAAGCAAGTGCTTCAGAAAATGATTAAGTAAAACAAGAGCACTCTAATAGCTAGAAGTGTCTACGTTACATAACGTTAAAAACAGATGTATGTACTGCATGTTTATTTATGCTTCAAAAATAAATCCTATTAAGACAGGGCCAATGATGCGCCTGCACGGTTTTTGTATTGACATCATTAGCATTAGACCATGAAGTCTAACGTTTACAAACTAACTCATTACTCACATAATAATTTTATAGTAAGTATAAGACGACAAATTGTCAAGTGTTCCATATACTACTTGTTACAGTTTTTAATAATTGTTACAGTTTTTCAGCGCTAATGGAGCCGCTAGCACTCTGGCTTCGAGGTCCGCGCGTCAATACTTTTTTCCCGTCGAGGAAATACTCATCAAGTACTTATCAGTTCAGATAATTCGTCAATTTAGGGATAAGAAATGGTAGTAGAAATACCTATACTATTGGGCGATTCCAAGAACACTGAATGCGTCGTGATACTTAATTTTTCAGATATCGCGCGGTCTTTGAGTAAAATAGATGAATTACATCCGAGTATAAGAGCTCCCCGCTTTGCAAAGTTTGCAAACGTTGACAGTAGATGCCACTGGGAGTAAAAGATAACGAGACAAGGTTGCTTACTCTTTTGCAGAGAAGCTAATGCCGTATGATTGTCACACTGAGCTGTGAGCTGCGTGTGTTGTATTTGACATGCCTGGCTTTGAAGTATTTGTAATATTTTATTCTTAATTGCAGCGGAAGAGTAACTTTTATCGTAAGCAAGTGCATTGTATTCATTATAAACATGATGTATGAAGCATCTATTACCAGAATTTGTTTAAAATTCATTATGCTTATCAAACTTTTTATTTTGTGAATTAAGTTTAAAGTAGGTAGGTCTACCATAAACTTTTCAGCGACGAACTGTCAACTGTCGATGTTTAAGCCTGTGATAGCAGCCAGCAACGACAAACCATATGAATTCCAGAAGGCCACAATTAATTTTAGTAAGATTTGTAGAAAACCAAACTAAAAACGTCTGAGCGAAAACTATATTTTATGACGATAATAATAGTATAAAACTATGGCATGGATTTTGACTGCCCAGGGCTTCCACAATAAAACAAAATAAATTATCTCTTTCTGCAGTTTGGGAACCGGATTCCTGAGATTTAACTTTCTACCTAGGTACGTAAGTATTTATATCTAATAACCATGATAGTTTCAAAAGTTTTAAGTGTAAAGTTTAAAGTGTTTGGATCAAGATTGTGCTCGCGAAGCAATACATCAGGAAATCGGCGAGATATGCTAGGATTATCATATTCCAGTTTTGGGGCAGTATTTGGGCCACCCTATTCCTTTTGATAAAAAAAAGGATTTTGCTGTTGGGTATAAATACTAT
The DNA here is from genome assembly GCA_943735965.1 of Eupithecia abbreviata. Taxonomy (NCBI): domain Eukaryota; kingdom Metazoa; phylum Arthropoda; class Insecta; order Lepidoptera; family Geometridae; genus Eupithecia; species Eupithecia abbreviata. Next base: position 4,468,230 of record OX030995.1, read on the forward strand.
AAGGTTATTCTGTAGTGTAGCCCGAATGAAAACTCTAACCACTCTAGGCGCAGAAAGCGGCCGTCATAATTACTGGTGTAGGATTAGGCTGCGAAAGGACTTGCATAGCCAGACTTGTGGTTTCAGAAAGTTTGGGAAGTGGGCGTTTTTATCAAGTGAAAAGGTTTAGTCATAAATAACATACTCGTTTCAATACTCCGAGGTTAAAAATGGGATGGATGGACCGATCCGTCAGATTATGGAACTAAAATCTTATATAAGATATAAAACTTTGGTACCGGAGCTACTTTTATAACACCTTATTTTACTATGCTGAACTATTTCAGACCTTTTCAATGATATCGGGCTTTCCTAATTTGGAGCAAGGGTTTGCGAACTAACAAATGTGCTGGACTCATTGATTAGTATCTACTAGGAGCATTTAAGCGTCCTGTACCATTGTTTAGTGTTTACTAGGAGCATTGGATCATCCTGTACGATTGTTTAGTGTTTACTAGGAGCATTGGATCGTCCTGTACGATTGTTTAGTGTTTACTAGGAGCGTTGGATCGTCCTGTACGATTGTTTAATGTCTACTAGGAGCATTGGAACGTCCTGTACCATTGTTTACTGTCTACTAGGAGCATTGGAGAGTCCTGTAACATTGTTTAGTGTCTACTAAGAGCATTGGAGCATCCTGAACCATGTTTTTGGTCGAGCTGCGAGCTTCGGCCATGAAAGAAACCTCGCGCGTTCTCTGGTTCTTATTTAAGCTACTCCCGAGCTGACCTCAGTGGAGTTTATTATGGTTCCACCCCGCGAGGGTGTTATTGTTGGCATTGAAAGGAACCTTGAGGTCCTATTTGTGTGCCATAGCTCTGCCCCCGCGAGGGGCGGCTAAAACCTTGATAAGGTTTTCTGACCTTTAATTTATAATTGGTATTTGTAACGAAATAGCAAATGAATAAATTATTTTGCCTTGATTCCGGAAGGGGGCCTCGAGCTCCACGCGATGGACCTACTGGTGTGCGCAAGCTCTACCCTGCGAGAAGCCGTGAGAACCTTGATTAGGTTTTGCCTGACCAAAAAGGTTTTACTTAAATACCACCCAGCTTTCTCCATCAAATAATCCAAATCAGTAACTTCTATTTCTTAAGGCTTACAATTTTAGTATCATCGATACTAGTAAAAATTTTTATGAATTTATTATAAAACAGCAAAGTGTTTATTGATTTTTCAAGACCGGCCGTGAATAGCCGAGATTGAAACAAATAAATAATTTAATATTAGGGGGTATGCTATTAAGTGAAGTTTTGAAAGTGTCCGTACTTGTCTAGTAATTATTTCTCAGCTTATTTATTACTTTGTACAATAATTTCGTCTCAATGGCCACACACTAATGTAAAAAGTCTGAAGAGACTTATTGAAGGTCATCTTTTTCAAAAGGCCATCAAGTTATTAAAATTAACGTTCAGGTCTTTGAACTCTGGAAAGAAGTTCACGAAATCAAAATTATAATAATGGCAGTATAGGATTTATCTGCGTGAGCCAAATTACGTAACGTAAGGTGTCATACATTTTCACCTCTTCGTTTGAACTAAAGTCTATGAAATCTGGAGTGTAGTTGTAAGAGTCTTATCTATGACCTAGGGGTGCTACCTAAGCACTGAACCTCACCCAGCTATCTCGTAAAGCTATTGGGTCCTTCAGCTTTGTTTCGAGGTTGAAAGTAAATTCAGATTACTGACCTTGTCAAGACATCGGTCAGCGAGGTCATTCTGTTCGTATAAGCACTACAAACGTCAGAACAGATAGATAGGTACCTTAACATCATGGCAATCAGTTCCAAAATGACCCGATCTGGCAATGAAAATAGTTATAAAACTTTGGAGCTTACCTATATCCTCAACGAATTTGCTAACTGTGGGATCAGGACGCAGAGTGCGTTTTGCACTACTAAGGCGGCTGTTTTGGTGGCGGCGCGGGGCGCTCGGTCCATTCACAGCATTTGTATTTCATTTAAATTATAAAATAATTTTAAAGGGTAGACAGAAAAATATATTTTACCAAATCATTTCTTAATTTCTTTCAAAGTACTGAAAATACCGGACCTGAACCGGTAGATATATATGTACTAATTTTAAAATACGATATTCAAACTGTAACCGAACTCGGCGGGAACATTTGAATTTGAACTGAAAAACTAAAGAAACCGAATACGAAACGGTTAACTATAAAATAGTATAATATAGTAATGATCAGGTATTTTCTTGTAAAATACGAGATCCGAGCTGGAAAGAACCGAAATTACTAAAATAAATTATCAGGTATTTATTTTTAAAATACAAGATCCAAAACCGATTACAAAACGGCCAATTATAAAAATAAATGATCAGGTGTTTTCTTTTAACATACGAGATCCGAAATGGAAATAACCGAATATACGAACCACAAACCGGTAATATTTAAAATAAATGATCAGGTATTTTAAAATACGAGATCCGAACGGAGAAATCCGTTAAATTTTACCCGTTACGATAAAGATTAAAAATTTTGACCACGTGCTTTCTTAAAAACCACGTGCGTTGGTCTTTGCCCTGCATAGGGACAGTTATGGTTTAAATAAAAATAAAAAACGGGTCCTTATGTTTTATCTAAAATAAAAAGATAATTTACGAACACGGTCGATAAAAAATAAATCTTACGATATTTAATGTGCAAGGAAACAGGTATGTTCAAAAACTTACAGTTTTTTCTGCGATCCACTATTCACTTTAGGGTATACCTTTAGTATAATTATTACTGCAAGTGTAGCGCAACTGTAACAGAGCCAGAGCTGCTGCGGACCAGTTGCTTCGACGGAGAACGAAACGCCAATGAGAAAATATGGCGCTGTCCATTTTACGTAAACTAAAAAATGGCGCGCGGCCGCTAGGTGTCGCCCTTCAGACCGGATGTACTACCAATGGTACTGGTAAAAAGTAGTCAAATTCGACGGAAACGGATGTGCCCTCTCATTATAAAGCTTCCAGTGACGGTCTAGTAGTTTAATAGTTGTTGCTGTCTTCTATTCAAAATGATTCAGCTGTATTTTGGAGGCTTCCGTCATTTGGGACCGCTAGGTAAAGGGACCGCGGTCCCTTTCGCCGGATTGAATTATTTTATTAATTTTCTTCCGGCGAAAGGGACCGCAAACCACGTGATGTAAATTGTACAGCTGTCGTACCTGTGTCTAAATAAATGTTTTTCTTTTATTCCAGTCAGCTTTAGTAAGAGGGTGATACAGAAGAATTATATAGGAGTTTCAATTTCTTGGCATAACAGCATCGATACAAATTAAATAATTATTTATTATTGAAAAACCGAATAAGAAAAATCCTTTTTACTTATTTTAAACTTACTTTATAACTTAAAACTACGCAATTTTATTTTTGAAGGTCAGAAAAAAACAAGAAAGTCATAAAAACGATACAAGTATCATAATAATGATGCTATGTAATTATTGAAGTAGTAATGTGTGTAATTTATGTGTTTCTCCTTGATTTCGCCTTTTACAATTTTTAACTTTTGTATTATAATCTTTGTATACGAACTAAAACGCAAACTTACTTTTCTGCCTAAATTTTATGTATCAACGTAGAAATAACTGCTATCCGTTGTCATAGTTTATATTTTATTGTTATAGTATTGTCTTTTATTTTTTGTTATAGATTGTCTTTTGTTATCTTCCGTGACGTCACCAAACGACTCTATCGGAAGACCAGCGTTGGTTGTAAGATGCTTACAACTAACTCATGCTGAGATAGAGTCCGTTTTGTGACTCATGTACAAAAATATGTTTTGTCCTTTATTTTTTATAATCATGTTTGTTTTATATTTTTGTGTATTGAGTTACAAATAAACTTATTCTATTCTATTCTATTCTAAAAAAACAACATACTTGAAAACACTTATGTGTAACAGCTTTGAATTTTGACGTATAAGTACTGTATGAAAACTTCAGTCAAAAAATTACAAAAAAGTTTTTATTCACCGTAGTCAAATATCAAAAGTTATTATTTTTTTATTCATCACGGTTTAGTAGGTATATACTTAATGTTAGTTTATTATTTATCACGGCAAGGTTACCAGCAATACATCATCGATACATCTACATAACGCCAAGTTCTTTATTTTGTTTTGTGTTATTCGAAGCTTGAATTCTTTGTAACAAGATACGTATGTTTGTAGACACAACAAATTTAGATTGGGCTCGAATACCGGTGGTATAGGTACCAATACTTAGACCATATAATATTTTTTATACTAGCTGACCCGGCGAACTTCGTGTCGCTTAACAATCAATTACGAAAAACAGTTGCGAAACCTTACATTTTGTATTTGCTTTTTTCTGTTTTCTTTCTCGTCAATTTTCAAATGTTTTTTAATAGTTATTCTGCTATTCGGGACGGAGACAAATACAACAAACCAATAACCATGAAAAAATCGGTCCAGCCATTCTCGAGTTAAATTTTCGAATAAACCCAACTTTGTTTTATACATATTAATATATAATCGATTTAACACTTTGACTGCTGAAATCACACGGTATGTGTTTTCTACAAAGTGACTAATATGCGTAGATCCACACTAGCGCAGCGGCTGAGAAAATACAGATCTGTGTGACTCAGCAAAGCCGTAATATTTTTCGAACGAAACCCATGTGCGGCGCAACACAACTGCTGTGTAGAGCGGCAGCACGAATTTTTTAGGTTAAAAAAAAGATTACAGTCGTCTAAAAAAAACCGCAGTCAAAGTGTTAAAGGAACCTACACGGGTAAGTAAAATACCAACACAGCTTAGTAGGTAAATCATGGGGACTTTACCTGCTCGGCAGACGATATAAGGAAAACGATAAACAATGCAGCAGACTTCATGATTCACTCGCACATTTCACACGAACAAAGAAATAAATAAACAAAGTCGTGTCGACTGCAGGAAGAGGCAATGAACACTGACTGGTAAGTGTATGCCCTGTCTACACTAAGCTAGTTGTAAAACTGGATAGTAACTGGATAAGCTGTGTTTTATTAATTCGTTACATTTTGCCCGCGTGGCTTTGCTTTACAGCCCATTATTAACGAATACTTATCTAATTCTTGGAAACCTAAAAGCTTAGGTGCAAAAAAAATTGTCTAAGTATAAATTTTTATTTATGTTTAACAAAAGATACTGTATCACTTGGAAACAATGCTGTTGTTGCTTGTGGTTTTCTTATTAGTTCATGTTAAGTTTTCGTTCATAAATATCTTTGTTGACAAAGATGCGGAATTCTTGAACCGATTAGTAATTATTTAGAGCATTTAGAAAGGTGTAGGGGCTATTACAATATTTGGAAATGATTCATAAACTTTTACTATTCTAAATATTGGCCTTTTTAATACCTATGTTTATAAAATAATAAAAGGACTTTTGTTATTTTATAAACATATCAAAACTTACAGTTTTGATCCTAATTTTGAGGGATAATACGTACAACGCTAAGATGAACTAGCTTCATACCTACTAACTTAAAAGCAATAGACTGTTCTTGCTTGGAACACTATTCTCGTGTAGTTCGAGCCTTAGTACTTACTATGCACACTATGTATAAGTTAATGTGCTTCCTGATTGATTATGCGCAACTTTATCAAAAACCAAAATATATTTTAAAACATGATATTGATATTAAAATATCCAGTTTAAGAAAAAAAAAATTTAAAACACAAATCTCTAGGTCTTATTGACCAAAATGTTTAATAGAAGGTACCTACCTAGGGTCCGTAGAGATATGGCATAACATTAAGCGATGAAACGTGTTGTAGGTATTCTTCCAATAAGGATCGTAGTTCACTCCCTTACATCCGTGATGAATGTAACATTGAAAATGCATCTACAAAACCAATTCAATAGATACTTAGAAATGCTTTTTAGTTAGCAAATTTGAACTTTGTCCCCGTTATTATAATAATAATAATAACACAATAGCCTGGTTTTATTTCTTTCATTTTTCTTTGCAATAGTCTCTACACCTGGCATATACCATCTTTGGGTGTACCATATTGTGCACCCGAGGATGATTCCCGCTATGTGTAGCCATCTCCTTTAGATGAACTCTTTCAAAGGGCCTCTGTGCTGTTTCGGCCCCACGCATGCCTTCCAAATGACCGGGTCACTTTATGGCCTGAGATCATGGTAATGAGATACATAATAATAATAAAAAAGCAAGCAAGCCTTCCAAAGGACCGGTCACTTTTGAGATCATGCTAATGAGATCATTTATTTCAGACCATAGAAAAGTAACAGATCTTATTTAACTTATTCTACGGTCCATAGTAATATATTATAGAGAAAGGTAAGTAGGCACACCCGTCATTCAATCGCGCGATGTCGATCACTCTATCATTATTGGTGACAATACGACTATCTAAAATAGAGAAAATCACGCCACCTGCCTGACCAAAGAACAATAATATTATTATTTTGTAGGTATACCTATCTCTTTCTCCTGACGCCAATGACTCGATCATGATGAGATAACAGCAAAATGTTGGTGCCAGATATCTCTGCGCATGACTGTTGTGGCGCTAGTGGCAAAGAAATAAAAAAAAAACTACACCTAGTTCCAATTTTTGCCACGTGCAAAGATATCTGACACGATGTCTAAGTACTTACTTGCAGTGAACTGTGGAACAAACAAAACAAAACTAGAAACCGCAACATTATATAAATTGATACTGTCTTTTTTTTAAACAGAACTAGTGAGAGCATTCGTTCAACAACATTTATATTTATAGGTCACCTCGGATACAAGCGTGCGTTCACATTGTTCGGTTTTGAACGTCACTGCAACCGTTATCTATAAATAAATCATATTAAAGTCAGTAAAAAAACAGACAAAGGACGCTTGATTAGTGCTATTAAAGTAGGTACCTACCTAAGCCCAATAATGTCGAAAGTCGAATCACATTGAAAACAAAATTGTTAAAAAAAATACATATCTACCTACATCATCAAAATTTTACTTACTTCGACTTTTTAAATTTTTGAACGAGTTCAAATAAGGAGGAGGTTCTTATTGTTTTTTTTTTTTAATTTAAACCATGTCCACTTACGCTGAGGAAACTGAAAAAAAAACTAAAATTATTAAATGGTAGGCACTTCATCAAAAATACCAGATTCCTTACACATATTCTTAAAATACATAATAATTATTTTTTATCGACAATATGTACCTACACCGTTCGTTTGTCTAGATTGTTGTCTAGGCTATTATTATTGATATTATTATACATTCTAATATTAGTATAGATAAATAGGGATAGAATAGACAAAAAATTCACCGCACCGTCGTCATACATTATATAGATTTTTGAAAGAATTAATTTTAATTTTTATACATGTGGAGACGATGTGATTTATTTTTCTATTCTACCCTAGACTATCCCTTGTGCTTGGTCTACTGATGACGACTAGTCGACGAATGACGATGTGGCCAATGACGACGACCAAGATATTGGTAAAAGACTCTATTTCTGTTGTCGCTTTCGTTTCTTTCACCCCTTCGCCAAGTGACATGAACGAAGCGCGCCTCTGACGGTCCGCCTGACCGTCCGTCAGTCCGTCCGTCATATGTCGGTCCGTCCGACAGTCTCGCATTGTGACTCGAACCTGCGACCATCGAGCCGAGCCGAGCCATCGAGTCGAGAAAGCCAAGAGAACACTCCACTTTGCTCCTGACCGCCGAACAGTGAACTACGAGTACAACTGGCTAATACCTAGTCCGGGTTTACTCTAGCTATATTATTAGTAAAGTATATTTAGATAGATACCAACCCTATTACTTTATAATTTAATGTGTTTACTTACTATGTCTGGTGAGATTATACGAACCATTGTCTAAGCCTTCTTGTGTCTTTTATTTCATTCTTGTCTTTACTACTAACACTAAGTCCGATAAAACCGGTTGTTATTCAATAATGGAAAACTACCATGGAAACGGGGAGGTCCCGCCTGCAAATATGGCTTGGTACGCTTGGTAGATAACTTTGGTTCTAAAACTGTACTGTTAAAGCTGTTACTGCAAGACAAATATTATGGTTAGTACCATGGCCGCGAAAAAAAAAATTGTGAAAAGGGTTATTCGGTGTATAACAGGCCTTGTAACCAATTAGAACTATTTGACGGGCGACGAATAAAAACAAGCACGCCGTGTGACCAATATTCACAAAACTAAGACGTGACTTATTACAACTAAATTTACATGTGACTAAAACAAATTTTTATGGTTTTTGCGTTGTGACCAATTAGAAAACGTTTTTTCTGTGACGAATTGTTGCCTAATATTGTTAAAAGAAGAAAGTCACAACATAGTTATTCTGTTCTATATATTGCTAATGCGACGGCATGACTTCAGAAACCAGTATTCTCTGATTGGTTAAAAGTGTTATGGCGGTTACAAACATCTATGTTTTTCTGAATCCATTATCGCTAGGTACATTCGGACCACAAATTAGCAGCGGCAGTAATAGCTGATAATAGTAAAGTTTAAATAAGTAATAAAAAAGTTAATATAAACTCACCCTTACTTCGCAGACGCTCTGATTTACCTTCTTGAGTACAAACACCGCCTTATCAGCTGGTTTTAAGCAAACAACATTAGATAGCATCTTTTAATCTATCTCTTCGCAATAATCCCCCTTTTGGTTCCTGGGGTTTTCCCAATATATCTCCGAAACTAAGAGCTTTCTAACCATGGTCTTTGTTTCGATAAGCTTCTGATGAAATTGTCTTCCGATTCATATATATTTCACAATAATTGAATAGAGATTTTTTTCTGATCATCTTACGTTCTGCAATTTATAATGAACCCTTACTCTTTGGTTTTTCGGTTCAATTTTAAATATGTTAACATTCATATAATATTCTTGGACGTTATTCGTCACTGATAAGAATCAGTTCATTTTACATTATCGTGTTATTATCTTTTCAATTACTATAATCCTAACTTTTGTTCCTGGACATTTCTCTGAAAATCTCCGAAAACACTGGAAATTCTTCTATTGGGTCTCGAGCGATAAGCTCTGTGCAAAACTTTTTTTCATTTGGTATATTTTGGCTAATTACTTTGATACTCGAAATTTTCAGTACATGTGAAAGCTTAATTTATTATTAACCTTATATTTTACATTATAAGGTAGATTTTAGTTTGGTAGAATAATCTTTAGGTATAGACCGCACGTTCATTCTTATCATATCATCGTTCAATGCGGATTACACACTATTTTTGTAGCCTAGCAAACTGATAAAATCTATGAGTTTTTGAACTTTAGCCACCTAACAGTGCCTATAAATACGTACTGACGAATAAAATAGTAAAATTGCGAGGAATCTTTTATTTCAAGGTTATTTATTATATAGTTCTCAATATTTAAGCTTATTTTAAAAATACTATGTGTTACATTATTACATTGAGTTGTTTTAGGTTTTCGAATCATGTAATATCCTTTACTTTATTAATAACTTCTATTAAATTGTATTTATGGAGTTTTTGAGACTATGTTAATTACTAGGCCAAAATCTCAAAATACCTACCAGTGAATCTAAGAAATTTTTTTCATAAGTTAATATTAAATGATTAACAATTTGCGGAAAATTACTTTTCCGCTTGTTTTATTCCTCGTAAAACGTAGATTTTTTTTATCTCGCCCATACACGATCGACCTTTATTTTTTATATATTATTATGTCGTAGTTATTACTTAGCGTTTTCCAAATTCAATTAGAAGGTAGGCAATTCTCAGAAGTTCCGAAGGTTTTGAACCATTCCTGGAAAAGAAAACGCCTAAAATTATTTTCTGAAACTTTCCATAAGACTGCTAAAATATTTATCAAGGAGGCTAAATTATAAAATCAAACCCACAAACGCTTTGATATTACTTTCTGTAATCTCACGTGAATCTTAATAAGGAATCTAAGCGGGTCAATAACGAACAGAGTTTGTGTTGGAAGAACAATGTTTCATCCCTTAACGAGAGACTTCATCAGTTTGAGTCAAACTATGTAAAAGCATTAGTTTTTTTTTAATACATATCGTTAAATATTTTACTTATTTCTTACCAGCATCATTATCTTCCTGGACATCCTCCTTTTCATCATTCCATACTTTCTCTCTATCTATTTCATAAAACTCCTGCTCGTTCGAGTTCTGAGAATAATTTGAAACTTTACTAGCTTCCATCTCTTGCATCCCCAAAAGACCAAAGACAAATAATTCTGCCTCAGAATTGTTCAAGGAAATATTGTACATCTTATGGTTTTCCTCTTCGTTTACAGAGTAATTGTAGTTATCTGGTTCTATAGGTATGAATGACTCATTGTAAGCAGAAGGGTACAAAGCAACATCTTTAAATTTTAGGTCTGTTACAGTTATAATACCTTCGATGAATAGCTCGTCAAATATTGCGAATGTAGAGTTTACTGTGTCATTTGTAAATCTAAAACAAAAACATTTTCATCTTATTCTATGGTTGGTAGGTATGTATGTATTTATTGTTCTTCTACGAGACGAAGTTACCAAAATAACAAAAGTAAGGTAGGTACTAAGAAAATTGATTCTAATGTAAGAGTATTTCAAATTGCTATTATAATATCTATTTATAATAATTCATATATACTTAAATAAATTTTATAATTTATGAAATTTTATATACATATAAATTAAGGTGTTAAAAAAGTTTTATTTAAATAATAATAATTAATAAGTAGTAATTAACATAAAAAAATTAAGAAATTAAGATTTAGTAATATTAAAATTAATAACAAATTACGTAAATTTAGGAGAGCTTTAACTTATACGAATTTTTGTTTTTCACTGCCAACACATACCGTGCTGGCAAAACAAAAACAGATCACGCCAGCCGTTAAAAATTAACCTTATCCCTTTCAGACCTGGCGTCCGCAATTGCGGACATAAACTTTGAAAAAATATTATGGTAATAAATTACTTGAACTCATGACAAAAATCGATTGCAGCGTTTAGATAACATATCCAAATTTACACAAAAAATATCAAAACGCCATCTCTTGATGATTTTGAGTACTATTTCGTAAAATGTTGACCAGTAGTTTTCAAATTTTTTGACCGCCAAGGGAAGCTATTTTATTTATTATGGAAAGTTGTTTTTCTTTCCTTTCCACATTGAAAAAAATAAAATCAGGTAAGATTATTTACTGAGCGTATAAGCGATGTAATGCTTGGTTATTTTTTATTGATTTGTGTAAGAAAAACATTATTTTCATTTATGTACTCATTTGCGGACAACCGTTGTCATCTGATATTTTTTCAAACAATTCAAACACTGAAACGGTTGAACAATTTTCAAAAGCTTTCCGGTGATAACGGTTTGTTTAAAGTTTATTTGATGCGTAATCGAATTGTAGAAACATTTTTTTACTAGTTTGTGTTTTTTCAGAACTGAAATCATTACCTACTGAAAAATGTTTTCACGAGACGCATTGAGAGCGCTCCGCGAAGGAAACCTATCAGATTTAGAGTTGTCTTCAGACGATGACGATGGAAGTGGAGGTATTTTTGGACAGCAATCAAGGCCTGTAAGATTGGGTGCAGATACGGTCAATCAAAATCAAAGAGAATTCTATCCAGAACCTGAAGAGGATTTCGATCTTGAGCTTGAAGGTGAAATGCCTGAAAGTAGCGCACCACTGGACGTTGACCAGGAGACAGGAGTGTTAGCCGCGGAAATAGAAGAATCGACGATTATTTTCCAAAATCTTACGCCAAAGCAACATATTCGATGGAGACATAGATCGCTGGAAAATACAATAGAGTCAAATTGGATAGCACCTATTGTAGCCAATCCTACGATTGAAGCTCCTGTTGACTACTTCTACAGGTATGTCCCGAAAACATTATTTCATACGATGGCTGAAATGACAAATCTGTATGCTGTGCAGTCAAGTAGGCCTAGGTTTAGAAGTACAAGCGTAGAAGAACTCGAGACTTTGTTTGGTCTACATTTGGCTACAGGGGTGTTTGGGTACCCATGTTTGAAAATGTACTGGGAAACAAATATCAGCATCCCATTATTCACGGAAAATATGACAAGGGATAGATTTTTTGAGCTCCGCAATAATTTACATCTCGTGGATAACTCACAGATACCCGGATACTACGGATAACAAAGATGCCTTTTATAAGGTACGTCCTATTTACGATGCAGTCAGAAGCCGATGTCTTGAGCTGTGTGTTGATGAGCAAATAGTTCCTTTTACCGGAAAACATGTCGCTAAACAATACATGAAAGGTAAACCTTGTCCGTGGGGCCTGAAGCTCTTCTTATTGTGTGGAAAACATGGCCAAGCGTATGATTTTATCCTTTACCAAAGCTCTTCGCCTGAACTAGACAAAAATGTCACAAAAAAGATTGGATATGGCGCTTCTGTCGTACTGCACCTGGCAAAAAGAATAGGAGAAAACAGTGGCTATGAATTATACTTTGAAAACTACTTTTCTTCATATCATCTGCTGCAGATCCTGAAACAGAAAGGAATTATGGCTGCTTGTACTGCTCGCGTCAACAGGTTTACAAATCCACCATTGATAAGTGACAAAGACATGAATAAAAAACCCAGGGGTTTTGTTAAAGAGGTAACCAGCACTGATGGAGATGTGACGATTGTCAAATGGCTTGATAATAAAGCTGCAAACCTAGCCTCCAATTATCTTGGTATCGGGCAGAAAAACATCGTCAGAAGGTGGTGTAATAAAGACAAGCGTTTTGTTGAAGTTGAGAGACCAGAGATAGTAATAAGTCTTTTATAAAATCCAAGAAATGGCCCCTTCGCATGATTTTTCACGCTGCAGATTTAGCTGTTGTTCAAGCTTTTCGTGAATATCAAATGGACAACGACTTAGCTGGAGTTCCAAAAAAAAAACAGCTAACATTGCTTCACTTTCGCCGCCGGGTAGCTGAATGTTTGGTTCTCCAGAATAAAACCACCACAGCAAAAAGAGGAAGACCAAGTGCAAGCTCGCCTTCGCCGCAAATTGTGCCAAAGAGACCAGGAGAAGTTCGCCCTGCAGTCTAAGTAGCTCGTGATGGTGTCGGGCATTTTCCAGCGTACGAAGAAGGGGCTGGAACACGATGTAAATTCCCTGGTTGTAAAGGAAAATCAAGAGTAAAATGCATAAAATGCAAAGTACATCTATGCCTTACTAAGGACAAGAACTGCTTTCTGCTATTTCACACGCAATAGTAATTTCTAGAAATTAGGAAATATATGCCTAGGATCAATTTATCGTATATAAAGTCTATAATTGTATGTTTGTTTCGCCAAGGAGGCTGGATTTTTATTTTGTTTACTTTTATTTTGTTGATTCAAATAAAATACCATAAAAATAACACAATTTGTTTGCTTTTCAAGTTCTCCATGCATGAATCAAGGCATCAGTTAGGACGGATGTCCGCAAAACCGGACATTAAAAAAAAAAAAAATCTCAGTCACTTATATTCCAGGATTTTTTTTTTCGCTATTTTATATCTCTTTTAGGTACATGTTATCCATACTAAAAAAAGGAATTAATTATAAAAACAAAAAATAATTCAGGTCTCAAAGGGATAGCTGCTTTTTATTCCATAGATAACAACGCGTGCGATGACGCGCGCAGAAGTTCATCATCATCAGCCTATGTTAGTCTACTGCTGAACATTAGGCCTCCCCTAATGAGCGCCATAGCGCCCTAGCTTGTCTTTCGCAGGTCGTCATCCCACCAGGTCGGAGGGCGTCCTAAACTACGTTTACCGTCGTGGTGTCGTGGCAAAAGTTAGTGTAAGAATAAATGGTGTAACTAACCATTACATACCAAAAAAACGTGTTAACTTTTTGAAAGGATTGTAGGTAACTAAACTTGCCTTTTTCCACACGTATCAATTGATTCATCAGTGCACGCAAAAACTGCACAGTCTCGAATGGTGAGCTTCACACCTTCTGTAAAACGATCGCCGCAGAATGCACCAGCTCTGTATTGGTATTGCTAAAAATATAGAAATAATGTAACTTTTGAGGCCAAAGTTCAATTCAGTTTCCATTTCCGATTAGTTCAACAAACAAGCATTACAAAAATTTACATTCTTTGTGTTTCAAAACTTTTTTATAAAGTTTAGTAGGGAAATAAAATCAATATATGATTTGTAAAGCCGGCTGCTGGTTGTTACAAGGCGTAATTCGCAGCGAGTATGATACGTTACCAGGCAAAGTACTCCGACCACGTGGGATGACGATCTGCGAAAAACTGCAGGCAGGTGCTGGATGCGTCAAGCAACAGGGCGCTGTGGCGCTCATTGCGGCCTATAGGCCTATTTCTAGCAGTGGATTAATACACTGATGATGATGATACGTTACAACGTGTGCTAATCCGTCTTGTTGCCTTCTTTCCCCGTCCTGCAGGAACGCCTGCTGTGTAACAAGTTAAATTACGCCCCGTAACGCCGGTCAGCCGTATTAGTAGCGTTGAATGAAACTTATCAACAGAGGTTTTAGCCTCAAAAGTTACATTTTAATTCAGGAAACAGAAGTTTCTGGAAAGAGTATCTGACACACCTTCCGAACCTTTTAACTAACTTTTTACATTTCTCGCCCTTTTCCAAATTGTTAAAAAACTTACTTGGTCTTGTTCTCCATCACTTTCCCTCATAAGAACCCGGAACCTGCAAATCACGTCTCTGTACACCATTGCGAACTCCTGGTATCCTGGTATCAAGATCCTGGTGATGTGTGAAGGTAGGTACAAGTCTTCAAACTGTAGAGGCATAGGCGCTTCATCATCAGCCTTGGTAGATTCCTAAGGAGTAAACCAATAGAGGTGATTTTTTGTGATGAACAGCGTGCTCCATGTTTGATCATCAATTGAAGTGGGGTGTTTGCGATTTCAATCAGCAAGCATCGAATGGACTACCTATTTTGATAAATGAATTTTAAATAATATACTCGACATATGTCTATTCTCGACTGGGCTATATCGCTAGGAGTTAATATGACCTTCTTTGTCCATTGTCATACCGATTGATACAGAAAGTAATATAACTCGATGTTAGTAAAATTGCATTGTCACCGAACTTACATAAGGTACCTATGCCAAATTTAAGTCAATCAGTTAACCTTGCTAACACCCTCTTTAGTCCATATTGCCATTATTAATCTAAGTAGATAAATAAATAAATAATGCTGGAAAATCCACACAACATCGTCTCGCCCCAAGCTAAGCAAAACTTGTGTTGTGTACTAGAAAACTAATACATATAGGTACATAATACAATACCATACATAGATAGATATTTTTATTATACCTAGAAAACAACCTAAACGCCCGTAACTGCAAATCGTAGAAACATTTGTCGAGACGGGAATCGAACCCCCAATCTCCTGAGTCGCAGGCGGACCTTCGCCCACCGATCTACACTCAGAATACAATAGGTACCTAGTAGTTGTAGTAATGAATGATAACTATTATTAATAAGAAATCTAATATTCTATTCATAAGAAATGTTATGAAATACGACTCTATAGATATCCACTCTAATAAACAAGCGATTCCTATACCTATTGTAAATTCCAAACACTTCTACAATCGTTCAAAGAACTTAAACAATTTGTATTTTGTATACTTAACTTACTTATTATAATAATATTTATACCCACACTAACTCGTACATCGCCTATATATGCCACTAAAGACAAAATGAAAAAAAAAAAAAACTGAGTTCATAAAAAAAAATTAAATGTATGTATATTAGGATAGATAGCGTCATCCAACGTTTAAAAGTTTTTCTATATATTTTTTTGTCTAATATCCACACAATTCGTTTGATAAAGTTTCGAAAAACACATTAAAAAGTTATTTTTTGAAATGTTAGTTACCTATGTTGCTATTCAATAAACGATTATTCTATTCTAAAATCATAGGTTTGTAATTAATTCAATTCATAAATATGTATACTTACCTGAGCAGAAATAATAATCCAAAAAAACACGACGACCAAATAATAAAGGACCGAAAAGCTGCTCATTTTCACAAGTATTTAGCACCGACTGCTCTGAAAAACATCTTTAGAAACCACGAAAAATACAAAACATAACTAACTTCAATACCATAGGTAATTTCAATACCACAGAAGAAATAATTCTGTCATGGTAATTGATCCCTAGCATTGGCTGGCGTGTAAGTTTAAGTAATTTAAACCTTCTCTTAGTAGATATAGAGATTCACCCACGTCGCAGAAGTTTCAACTTCTGTGCCGGAATATTACATTGTGTAGTAAATACAGACTTAGTTACTATTCACATGACTTTGTGAAGATACCGTAACAATGACATTTTCGGAACGATTCATCTTTTTCATCATGTTTCAAATTTATGTCAGCGCATAGTTAAAAATCTAAAAAGTAGTTGTTTGTTATGATTTTTTTATGAGAAACTTTGATTGATTTTAGGGAAACAAATCGCATTTATTTCTACAAAGGAGACTGAAAGATTGTTAAAATTTATATAGAGTTACTAATATGGTTAGATAAAGAGCGTAAAATTTTAATTTTATTTTTATTCATTTATTACCAAAGAACCAGAAAAAAACTAGTATTTATACATAAACTAGTCCCTTAAATGCATGTTTGGGTGCATTCACACACCGGATCGGTGTTAACAGGACAGTTTTTTACGGATCCTTCGCTGCTGAAAATAATCGCTTACTGGATCCGGAATACTGTCGGGTATTCACTCCTACAACTCGATTTAAAGGCAAGATTTCGGGTGATTTTCAAAAAAAACTAACATACTACTACCGTGACACTAGGGTATAGGGTCTATCGGGGAAAAATAGCGCAAGACCCCCCCAAACCCCCAAAAAATCCTGTCGGTCCATGCGCCCAACACCCTGTATACGCCATCACGGAAAAAAAACAAATCCTGTTAAACGGATGCTGTGTGAACGCGCCCCATTGCGCCCTTAAGAAGGGTGTTACATTATGCTTTATTTTGTTTGCAGAAGTACATAGTATTATGCTATCATGCAGCAAGTAAATGTATATCTTCTAGAAGATACGTTTATCATTATAAATTTTCGGAAATGTGTGCATAAAATTATAACTTAAAACTACGAATTCAAAAAGACCTAAGATACGAATAAAAATTTTCTAGGCGTTCCATAATTGAACCTCCGAATTATTTTACTTAAAATTCTTAACTGTCGCTATATTCTATTTTGGAATGATGAACATGGCTGTTCAGCCCCTGATGATTCAGTTTTTCCAACCGAAGGGCCTGGGAGTGCTCTCGACGACGCAGCACCGTGTTAACCAATTTGTTCGCTCTAGTGCGCCGACTCTGAATATTCCAGGTGTCTGTTGAAAATTTACAGTATTTATCATAATCATCATTATCATCAGCCTATGTTAATCCACTGCTGGACATAGGCGTCCCCCAATGAGCGCCATAGCGCCCTGTCTTCAGCTTGCAGCATCCAGCATCTACCTGCAGTCTTTCGCAGGTCGTCATCCCACCTGGTTGGAGGGCGTCCTACACTACGTTTACCGAGTCGTGGTCTCCACTCAAGAACACGTTTATTATTAAGTATTTATCAATATCGTTAAAAAACCTCTACTGCGGACACACGCTATCACCGGCCCTATGCGGTAGGTAGTTACCACAAATGCATTTTCCTCGGTTCTGTGACATATAATAATATAATAAAGCAATGCATTAGTTATTCTCTGTTTAGTGATCATTTCGTTTTTTTTTTTTTCTAAAACTGAAATCAGGTATTTTGTATATTTTTATACCCGTATTTTGTGATTGAAGATGAAAGTTTGGTCCATACTTTTTGTTATCACTCTGTATAACATGTTACTTATTCTTGACGCACCCTTCGATATCCTATGCATCCACATTCCAGCGAGCATAATCGATGTTATCGTGGAATGGAATTCTTAATACACAAACTCTGTATACTGTCTCTAATATATAATATCGTAGCATAATATATATAGTAAGCTTAAGAATATTGTGTATACGAAAATGCATGCTTTTCTCGTAAATTCTAATTTAAGAGAACTTTGTTCTTTCGAGAGTTTTTATGGCTTAGTACTTACCCCTTTTCTCCGGCGGTATGGCAGTGATATCTGCGTAGGTCTTTATTTCTGAAAATGTGAAATAAGTTTTTGTGAACTTATATTTAGGTATCTTTGAAATATATATTCATATAGGTATATTTTAGAGGCTACCGTTATCGAAAAGATGGTATACGCAAGTGATTAAGTGATTATATAAAAAGTTAAGGTTGACTAGGCACTTTTACCGAATTTATAAGGTAGGTAATGGTAAATCCAACTTTGATAAAGAGGTCAACCGACGGATACAACTCGAATGGGCAGCGTGCGGGAAGCTTTTGAAGCTCCGAAGGTAGCATCGTACCATCTGCTCAGTCAGGTCTGACCTCGCTGACGAATTCGCTTCGGTGTTTTCCCGTCTTTTTGTCATCAGCCCAAAAGTCTCTTCCGAGAGTTTGGATTTCTTGCCAGTGCGCTGCTTTTTCAGAACTTGATGACCTCTTTACCATGGCCGCTGCCATGGCCAGGAATAGCAAAGCGGCTTGGGACTGGGGGGCATTTTATGTTTCATCATATCATTGGGGGTAATGCCCGTAATCCCTACGTTGGGCATGGGGGTTGGGTTGTTCTTCAGGGGGCGCCGCTGCTCGCCCTCGAGTGTATGTCCCTTAGTCGCCTCTTACGACACCCACGGGAAGAATTGGGGTGGTGCAATTCTAAGCCGGCGCCACACGGCAGGTACCAATAATCAATAATAATAAATAACCCACCTCGCGACATCAGTTCTTCATCAGTCGCAAGCGTACTATGCGTCCGTCGCTCATGCATCGAGCTCTCGAAGTTCTCAAAAGACTCCTGACTAGCTTTCCTTATTTGTTCGTACTGTGCCTTCAGCTTCTCTTTAATGGAAACGTCCAGATCTTCACCGCGATTCTTGAAAGCCACCCCCAGTGATTTGATCAACGGATAGTCCTCTGACAATATAGACGAATAGTGACAACTGATGCACTGCAAATATATCCTTATGGAATTTACAATCATAATTTCCAAGCACCAATACAAATATTAAGCACAGTAAAACTCTTACCGAAGAAAAGTGACATAAATCAGTTTAATAACACACACAACATTTAGTTAAAGGACAAATAGGTTGAGGTTAAAATTTATTTTACACGTTTTGAAGCCTATTTGACACAGAAATGGGAGATTTAGGGTATAATTATAGGCTGTGGATACCTCCATGAGCATCGCAAGAACAACCAAAGCCGGCCATAGAGCCATTGCACTTTTAATTGATCTATTTAGTACAGCAGACGAATTGTAACTGCTTTAACTGAGTGATCGACAATGGGTTGTTCATTACATAAACAATGGCTTGTTATGGCAAACACCTATGTGAGTTGTCAGACAATGATGTGCATATAATGATACCAGTGGATTTGTTTGTTGACTGCGATAAGTGTGGCTGTGGGTGGACAAACAAACATTGCGTTATTGCTGGTTCTCTGAGACCTGATAACGCAGGCAAATGAATGAAGGATTTTGGTTCATTATTACAATACAATACAATACAAAAATTACAAAAATACATTATATGCGACAGGTACAATGGGCGGCTTTATCGCTTAGAAGCGATCTCGTCCAGGCAACCTTTGGATGGAAAGAATTACAGTCGTGGTCAACTAATTATGGACTTTCAAGATAGTGAAGAGCAATAACCGGTTATGTACATATAAATATAAAACCCTATTGATTTCTCAGCACCTATTATTTGCATAATTTGGTCCGATTATTATGCTATAAATGGCTGTAAATAAAAGAATAAATAAATAGATAAAAGTATTTAATATCAAAGGTTGAACATTTATTCAATTTTAAGGTATAATTCTGTAGCTGGACATTTAATTAAGGACAGTAAACTATAATGATAAATAGAGTTAAACAAAACTAATAATCTGCAGTATTATAATATCTTTAACAGCTCCATTTTATTTCGTGTAAAATCAGTACCCAGTAGCAAAACCTTTGTTAGTAATTACCGCTTGACACCGATGTGGCATAGACATTATCAGTTTCTGGCATGTTTCGACAGGAATGTCTGCCCATGCCTCACAAAAAGCTTCATTAAGTTCATCTAAAGTTGTGGTACGATAAGTGTCAACTTTTTTCTTGATTTCGTGCCAAAGGTGCTCGATTGGGTTAAGGTCCGGGCTATTTGCTGGCCAATCTAGCACCGATACTGACTGACTGGTAAGAAACGACTTGACTGAACGGGCGGTATGTTTCGGGTCGTTATCATGCTGAAACGTCCATATAATAGGGAGATGCTCCTCAGCATAGGGAAGCATCGTTACCTCCAATATTGCCTTGTATTGATGTTGGTCTAAGTTACCCTGAACCCAGGTCCCACTCCACGTCCAAAAAATGAACCCCACATTTTAATGTTTCCACCGCCATGTTTCAACTGCTTTTTTGTGAATCTTGGATTCATTTCCGCTTTTACTGGACGCCGTACGTATTGCCTTCCATCTGAAGAAATCAAATTAACCTTGGTCTCGTCAGAGAATACTTTCTCAGCCACTCTTCCGAACAACCCTACTTCTACCAGACGTCGTCGAACGGTCCTCGCTGAGACAGCAGCTCTTTTGTCTGTCCCAAACACTTCGTGTTTAATTAAAATAGAGCCTAGAAACGGATCTTTCTTAGCTAACCTGGTTATCATTCATCAGCATTCATCTTCTTGCGGAGTTGTTTTTCTCGATCTTTTTGTTCTGGGCACATTTCAAGCTGTGTTATTGCGTCTGACATGTTGCACTGCATTGTATACCGTAGTTTTTGAACAATTAAAATGTTCTGCTATCCTTCGGTATGGCCAACCATGCTCGACAACAAACTTCATGAAAATTTTTCGTAGTGTTAGATCGCAACTTTTATTTTTGCCCATTTTTCTTCAAAATATTTTTCAAATATAAAAATAAAAATTGGGATTGCCGCCAAAACTACCACGAAACAATAAGAGAAGAAGTAAAAAAGTATTGAGATTCAAATTTTGAAAATAGAACGCAATATCTCAGTGTCCCTAATTAAATGGCCAGCCAGCATTATTTGAACAAATAGCACTATGATAATCTATCAGCTAGACTGTAAAGAGGTTTAATGTTTAAGAAGTTGTTATTGTTTGTATAATCGGGCACATCAATTACTAATTATACTTACATGTAAAAGATATGGAATATTTTTAAGACTCGTTGAAAAAAAAAACACAATTTGGCTTAACTAGAGATTGTCCCTAATTAGTTGACCACGACTGTATACGAATTTAAGAAAAGGCAAAGTGTGTGTGTGTCCCATGTGTACCACAGGTTATCTAAATAAAAATACTAAAAAACAAATAATAAATATTACAAATTCCAAAAATAAATAATACACTACTTAAATCCATAAATAAATAAATAGTAAGTACCAATATTCATTCGTTTGGCAGGAAAAACTCCTTGACGTGAGCTTTAAAAACAGGCATGGTCATTATTGAGTTAGGAACAGCAACAGTAGGTTAGGCCTGCTCGAACTAGGTAAACAGTTCGATAACAAATTCAGCAAGTTGACCATTTTGAATTAATTTTACACTCTTATCGTATTTTCGCGACTCGGCAAACGTAGTGTTGGACGCCCTCCAGCCAAATTTTAGATCAGTTATCCTCAACCTATTGAATTGAAATTTAGTTCGGTGACAATGCTATGTCAGGGTACTATCGAGCTGGTCTGATGATGGAGACAAAAGGCCATAGGAACTCATAAATCAAACGACTTAACCCCGTCGTGTTTGAGTTCCTTGGATTTGTTTTTACAGGCAATTACAAAGCATGTTTTAAAAAGTTTTTTATAATGTTATATGTTATATACTATTTAGTACTGTATTTTTTTTTTTTGACTGTGTTTATGTATGTCTGTTTAAGAAATTGTCCCATGCAACATTATGCTGAGACAGAACCTATTGGTTCACTTTGTAGGGTCGCCTTGTTGCTGTTTTTATAGATACAATACCCACGTAGTTAATTTTATATAGTATAGTTTTATGTTCTTTTTTATTTTATAATATGTACCTAGTAGGTAATAGTAACAAATTGTACCTACTGCACAGTGTATCAATAAATATATTTTCTATCTTTTTCTTTCTTTCTACGGGATGAGTCCTTTAGATTAGACGATTAAACAAATTGAAAATATCCACCATGATTATCATGGTGAGTTTAGGATTATTTTCAATTTTTCAGTTGTTCAGTTTGTCAGCACTGAACTGACTATGGTGACGATCCTGCTAACTCAATTTCGACCACATCGGCCTGTCTCAACGGAGACATAACCATGAGCGCAGGACATATACCTACACAAATGTATGCTCAAAACAATACAAACCTGGCTAACTTTTTTTGCATGAAGGAGTCTCACGCTTTACCAGTATTAAAGGAAATGGTAGGTTGTCGCTATGTATATAAGTATATATATTTTATAATATCAAATCAAATAAATAAAAAATAAGTAATGAGGAATTTAAAAATCTAAAAGCTATATAAAAAAACAAAATCTATGAACTAAAAATGTAAGAGAAGTAATAAAATAAAATAACTGATTCTGTATACATACATATAATGTTAAATAGCACTCGTATCGTGTCTGAGAGGTTCCTGCTCCTTTTGCCAGTTAAGCAAAAAAAAAATTTATTTTTTTTATTTTTTAATATGTATGTAGTTTATTTGTGTAGTATTATAAGTATTTTATTAATAATAATATAACCTACAAGCACACGGGTCCCCTGGTACTGTCCACGATCCTATCCATCCATGGTTGTCAAGTAGAGCTCTTGAGCGATAAGAACGTCAATTGTATCTAGTTTCTTAAGTTAAAAACTTAAGAAACTAGATAGAATTGACGTTTTTTACATTGTTCTAGTATTTAAGTGTGTAATAAATAATTATCTAGCTATCTATCTAGGTTGAGCCGGGTACTACGGGTACTACGGGTTACAATAATACGCCCTGTAACACGGGTCAGTACCCGTGTTACAGGGCGTATTATTGTAACGTGTTACACAGCGAGCGTTCGGCGCGTTCGCCAAGTCAGTACAATCCGATGGATTGATCCATAGGATAATGTTTCCATCAAATGGCCATAAATTAGATAAACTATTGTGAAGTGAAGAGGTCAGACACAAGACCAACGGTTTATCGTGCATTAACTACTTTACTCCTCGTTAAGTTCGTTCGTGGTCGTTTACTGTGTATAATAGAACAAACTATGTAATGTATTGTATTATGTATAGGTATCAAGTATCTTAGTATTACACCCACTAGCGGACCTTCCCGGCTTCGCACGGTTTTAGTACGGATCCCTAACTTTTTTGAAAATATAATATAGCCTATGTTCACCGGGGATAGTGTAGCTTCCCAATGGCGAAAGAATTTTTCAAATCGGTCCAGTAGTTTCGGAGCCTATTCAGTACAAACAAACAAACAAAAAATCAAACCTTTCCTATTTTTAATATTAGTATAGATAACACAAGATCTGCTTAGCTTGGGTTAGCCCAAATAGTGTAAAACTAGATTAATAATGGTTGACAAATATGTTGGAAAAAGTGCCCTGGTACTCTTTCTCACTGAATGATTTGACCATTTGCTTTACACTAGTGGGGATGTTCGTACCTACTTAATTCGTCATATTATAATGCATTACTAGTAGGTACCGTTAGTCTCAATGTTATTTAAGTTACCTTATTTGACTCTTGGAAATATTATGTATCGATATATCAACAATGGATTGTGATATAATTTGTATGATATTGGCGTGTTTTCAAAAGTATAATTCGATTTAAAATTCCTAAATAAAGAAAATGGGTTTGGAAGTAGTTCTCCCTATACCCGGAATACTTCGAAAGTGCGATCTAATTCTTTAGGTGGCGGCATTCGTTTAAGTCTATTGCTTACCCTATTCTTAGGAGCCGTGCGCAGTAGTGAAACTAAACTAACTGATGAGTTATCTAGTTAGTAACCCATAACATAACCTCTGTACCTACTATGTATACTATCGATGTAGTGCACCAATAATGTACCTTATGCACCTATTAATAAAATTAATAGTACCTAGTGTACCCACTTAATTATTAAGTAGGTAGGTATATCAGTTATCTAGTACCTACCCATAACACAAGCTCTGCTCCGCCTAGCTGGGGCTGAATTGTCCAGCATTATTAAATTATTTAATATCGTATTGATCATCATCATCATCAGCCTATACTAGTCCTCTGCTGGACCTGGATATGGGCCTCCTCTCATAAACGTCACGCCATATTCGCTCTTATCATCATGCTACTGATAAAATATTCCCCTTCACGTACCTAGGTACATTAAATATCGATCAGCTGAGCTGACCTCCAGGTCAAACTTATCAACAAAACATTATTGCATACTCTCGCTTCAATAATAACCGCCTCGAACCAGTTACAAGACTGCTGGTAGGTATGTATTGAGCAAGTTTTCGATATTTATGCTGAAATTAAAGCTACGTTAGGTATTTATATTGAGATAGATAGGTAGGTACGCACCTGTGTTTGCACATAGGTACACTTGTGCACTATGTATATTATATCCTGCGCAGGAGCGACAGGAGAATCAGAAACCAGTGGCTCCGCGCTATCCTGTTCTGTACGATGCGCGAACAGCCTCCGGGCCCTGGGTCTTCAGACTGGTGATGTGATGTTCCTCATGGCTCCCAATCATGTAGACCTGTGCGCACATGGATGAATGAATGAAACTTTATTGTACCTAGGTGCAACATAAAAAAAGGAAATCCTATATTTAATCAAAAAATAAACAAGGTACAATAGGCGGTTTTATCGCTGAGAGCGATTTCTCTCATCAGCCTATATTATAGTCCACTACTGGGCATAAGCCACTACTGACACGAGCGCCATAACACCCTGTGTCCAGCTTGCTGCATCCAGCATCTGCCTGCAGTCTTTCGCAAATAGTCATCCTACATTACGTTTTCCGAGTCGCAGTCTCCACTAAGTATAGAACAATTTGACCTATCCCAGCGGTTGTCGGTTCTTTGGTAGATATGGAACATCTGAAGATCTATACTTAATCTATAATTAATTTGGTAGTTATGGAACATTTGAAGATCTACATATAGGTAATTAATTAGGTAGGAAAGTAACCTCACTAACATTATTTCTCCAAGCACATGTCTTCATTAGCATGCAAATAAATGATAGAGACATTCCCTCCAACATTGTTTTCCCTATTTAACTTTAGCACTAGAACTTGTTTTCGTACATTTAGCAAAGAACTACTTTGAACCAGTTTGCTCAGTTATCATCACACGCCGGTTTATCGCAGTGCATTGGTTCAAACAAAAATTTACGACTCATGCTTAATAGATAATGGAATTTTACTAAAAATAGGAACTTACATATAAATTATTTTTCCATTTAGGCCTAAATCTAAAATCATCATGATCACACACATTTTTAATTGAAAAAAATCAAACTCAAATGCCGCGCCAACGTCAGTCTCTGACCTTGAATCTCGGTTGTATTTTTTCAATTGGTTACAATAACACCAATCAGAGGCCGTGTTGGTAGCAGGTGGCTTTCCCGCGCTGTTATGCAATTGGTCCTTTTCATCCTGGCGACAAAACGATTTTAGAGCTGACTTTGACCAGATTTGCACTATCGAGTCTGTTTCTAACAAATTCTACCAATAATTGTTTACACAATTTTGATAATTTAAAAAAGTTCAGTAACATTTTCTTTCTTAAGTAAAAATGAAGCACAAACAAACAAGGCGTGACACGAACAATTATAAATAGTAATTGGTTAGTAAAATAAGAATTTGAATCGATTAATTTGCTGTGCCGAGATTAAACCGAAAGAGAGCCGAATGATCACGATTGTCAATCACTTCATTCCAATTTTAAATTCTGTCAAAGTAAAAAAAATACCAAAACAAACAAATTCGCGGCGCGCGGCCGGCATCAAGTTTGTCCATTGTACGAAAATCAAAACAACTGTTTTTGTCGTGTTTTATCGTAAAACTTGAGATAGACGAGGAGCTAAATAGCAGCGACCGGTTAGCACCATGTTAGTTTAAACGCGATCCGCTCGATGGAAAGCGGGGCTGCCTAGCTGTACTAAATAGAGTTTACAAATATATTTCTACGATGCCGCCAGTTTCATTGACCGAAGAAGTAAGTAAATTTATTCGAATTTCAAACATCAACCCATAACTTATGCCATAATGTTTACTCTGCATGATTAAATACCTCAAACACTTTTTCATTTCATTTCGAATTAAGTACCTAAACCTCAAAAACAATAATTATTTATATTTATTCTTCAATTTATAGTGTTCTTCTTTTCTTCCAGCCTCCAAAGAAGAAACTGCGGGTAGCCATTATAGGGCAGAGTACATTTGCCGCGGAGGTGTTCAAACTCCTTCAAAAAGATGGTCATGAGATTGCTGGAGTATTTACAGTTCTTGACAAGGGAAACAGGGAAGATCCTCTTGGTAAGTTTATCTAGTTACCTACTTATTTTATTTGCCATAGCAGACAAAAAAAAATGAATAGACCTTCAGAATTTAGGTACCCTGAATTAGTGATCCTATACCTATAACAATGAGCCTGTGTATCATCAAAGTAGTAGTCTTTTTTATAATCTTTATTCATTATAATGGAGTTTTCTCACAAAGTGATTATATGACATAATGTCTAGTAAACTGTAAAAGTATTTGAAATACCACTACCAGTTTATCAATATTATATAAACTAATTCTTACAAAATAATCTTCTCAACATATGTATTTATTACCAAATAATCTTCTATACCTAATTAATTCTATGTTCTCTTTTCATGTAAAAACTCCAATGATATTTATTCTTCTTTTTCATTTAAAATAGCCGTTCCATTTAAATTCATTTACATACATACTGGCTAAGTGAATGATAACAAAAACACATTATTTCTTAGTAGATAATAATGTAAAGTACATATAAAATTTTATTTATTTATATTTAGTAAGCCTAAAAAAAAAAGTTATTTGAATATTTGTTTGATGTTTCTAAAAGTTATCTTTGCCTCAGTTTATTCGGGCTGTTTTATCATTGCATTTGCATAGAAGTTTGCATTCAGCTTAGGTATTTTTGATTGAACGGGGCAAATTATTATTATTTAATATTTCATAAATCTATCAATCTATCTCAGAGTAGCTTCAATTACCTATCTGATCTAAATAATTACTTTTCAATCAAGTGATTTCATGGCTTGATGTATAAATGATTATATTTTACCTAATTGTATATTATTATGAAGGCAAATGTTTGTGCGGTTGTCAAGATGTTTGGCTTAAACAACACCAAAACTACTGAATGGATCAAGCAACATCAATCAGTTCTGGAAAAATTCAAGGGCTTCTTTTTATTCAAAAAACTTATGTAATGTCATGGGTAGAATCTAGTTAAAAATATGTGGGTACTTGAGTATAGACAATAACAAATTAATAAAATATGATTTGCCTCTTACAGCCACCATCGCTGCTGTAAATGGAAAACCAGTGTACAAATACAAGACATGGAGGGTGAAAGGTGCTGTTATACCAGAAGTTCTGGAGCAGTACAAATCTGTAAGTATTTTAATTATAAAAACCAGTGCTATTTAGATTCACTAATAACTTAATTAAGGGTGAATGTGTTCTGGAGTGGAGACCGCGTCTCAGCAAATGTAGTGTTAGACGCCCTCCGGCCTGGTGGGATGGCAAATGACTGCAGGCAGATGCTGGATGCGGCAAGCTGAAGAGGGCGCTATGGCGCTCATTAGGGGATGCCTATTTCCAGCAGTGAACTACTTATATGTTGATGATGATTAGGGGGTAATGCGATAATCCCCACGCTGGGCATGTGTTAGTGAGCAAAATTTCTAGAAGTGAATAGACTTCTTTGTTTTATTTAGTTACCAGGAGAACCAAATAAGTTATCTTTTACATTTAAACTGAATTTCGGGCTATATCTCAATATTATCATCATGAGGTCAGTCACAGTGCCACTAATCTTTGAGTAACACATATTGTGACATGAGCCTTACACATGATTACTATTCAATAGGCTTAATTCATGCCGGCAGTGCACAGTTTCATGTGCCACAGCATTTTGAACTTTATCTTCACTGTTATAGGTAATATTGTTTACGACATGTTAGAAAATCATTGAATGTGTAAGAAATAATTTGATTGTATTGAAAAAAACAAAAACCGACTTTAAATTCAAATTGACTACCACTGTGGCGCGGTGGGCGAAGGTCGACCTGAGACGTAGGAGGTTGCGGGTTCGATTACCGCTTCAGGAAAAATGTTAAGTAAGGCTTATCTCACCTGACATATGTAGTGAGCGCTAGGATGAAATGCACAATGAATCCGTATATTATTTATTTTCACCCAATGCTTAAAGCATCATTAAATCATTTAATCATCAAGCAGATTAGTAGTTACCCTACCCTTCCACGTTCGTATGGGAAGATGAGCGTGTATATCACATATAACGTCTTAGGACATATACAGTCCACAGATAATCGTAGCATAATTACATACATATGTGTCATAACCCACATATCAGATAGGGAGGTTAAAAGTGCAGTAGGAAGAAACTAAATAAGGCTAACTTCACTCGTATGCGAACAGATGATAGAGTAACAGACATCATCATCAGCCCATGCTTGTACACTGCTGGCCATAGCCACATAGGATTACCCTTATGAGCGCCATAGTACCGTGAACACTATTCTTCTCATAGGTATAAGTATTCATACAACGGGTATTTACCGCGTTAATGCCTAAGTATTTAAAAAAAAAACTGTTTTTCTCCATTATTATTAAGTAACTTTCGAAAAAAAAGTATTAAAAGAATGCTGGACAATTCACACAGCATCATCTAGCCCCAAGCTAAGCAGAGCTTGTGTTATGGGTACGAGTAGATACTAGATGTATACATAATAAAATCCGGGATCGAACGCGTAACCTACAGAACACTATTCTTCTGAATAATACTACGATCTCCAATGATGTATTGGTGATCGCAAGAATTATAGGTAACTTTTCAAATAAAAATATTAAAAAAAGCTGGACAATCCACAAAGCATCGTCTAGCCCCAGAACACCCGGAACAAATACCTATCTGCAGTCTACTGTTTTCAATGATTTCAGTGTCACTTGCACACGTCCTGATAAACCATAGGCTATCAAAAATATCAATAATTTATGATGACCTCTGTAGTTAACTTTTATAAATATCTACAGTGACGCACAAAATATGTTTTTTTCTGTAAAGATAATTTTGAATTTAAATGACTTACCTATACTTGCCCGAGCTGTTCAACTATGGCACGCATTGCTAGTTCAGGGAGGTGTGCAAAGTCGCTTTAAAACCTTGTTAAAGGAGTACTATTTGTCCTGCTGCTGTCACTTACGCATACCTGAGTCCCTATATGTATATATATTTTATCTATTAGGACGCCCTGCGACCAGGTGGGATGACGACCTGCTAAAGACTGCAGGTAGATGCTGGATGCGTCAAGGGACGCTTATTAGGGGAGGCCTATGTGGTGCCATTTCTAAGCCATCACCACAAGGAATTTTCGCTCTTATCCTAGCAAAATTAAGTAATTTTTTAATTTGTTACAGGTAAATGCTGATATCAACGTCCTGCCATTCTGCACACAGTTCATCCCAATGGAAGTGATCACGCATCCCAAATACCAGAGTATATGTTACCACCCTAGTATACTGCCGAGGCATAGAGGCGCTTCTTCTATTAACTGGTAAGATAAAGGGGTACTTAGATCATCATCAACCTTCAATAATAATAATAGTCCATTGCTAGACATAGGAATCCCCCAATGATCGCCATAGCGCGTCGTCTTCTTGCCGTATCCAGCGTCTGCCTGCAGTCTTTCGCAGGTCATCTTACCTGGCCGGAGGGTGGGGCAAACGTAGTGTAGGACGTTTGCCGAATCGCGATCTCCACTTATGAACGTTGTCGGTTCTTCGCGATATATTGTCGGTGATACGCAGAAGGTTGCGGGTCCGATTCCCGCCTTGGGACAAATATTTTTTCCGGGTGTACTGGGTTTTTATGTATACTTAATTGAAAAAAAAACGATGAATGTATTGTATTATCTATATCAGTTATCTAGTAGGTACTCGGTACTCATAACACAAGCTCTGCTTAGCTTGGGGCTCTATGTTGTCCATTGAGCTTGTTTTTTGTTGTTTTTTTTAGCTCATTTGTTTTAACTGTATTATATAAAGATTATTTATCGCGTACCTTTTACCCGATATTGCCTCGTATCCTACTAATATTATAAACGCGAAGTTTGTGAGGATGTTTGTTGCTCTTTCACGCAAAAACTACGGAATGGATTTTGATGAAACTTCACAATAATATAGCTTACATATCAGAATAACAAATAGGCTACAATTCATCACGCGGGTGAAGCCGCGGGGTGCAGCTAGTCTTTAATATGTTAACAAATCGCGAAAGTTTTAAAACTTGTACTTCTAAATGTTCGCTACAATTCTCGCCAATTGAACATCGCTCAATCGATACATTTTGATGATATTGATATGAATGATATAACTATGAGGACATGTTGTTGAAAGCGTTACATAATCAAGAACGTGTTCTAATGGAGAAATAACGAGTTGAGAAATGTTTATCTGTTTCGATCTGTGTCGAAAGTATAACATTGATGATCTCATACCAACAGTTACTGGACAAAAATAAACAATGCTGGGCAATCCACACAGCCAACATCTAGCACAGGGATGTTATATTATTTATTTATCTTCTATATAATATAAAAATGCATCGCTGAATGTGTTGCTAAGCTCAACTCGAGAGCAGCTGAACCGATTTCGTTAATTCTTTTTTTAGAATATTCATTGAAGCACGAGGATGGTTCTTACGGAGAGAAAAAATAAATAATTGCCTGAAACAAATTATCACCCGGGCGAAGCTGGGCCGGGCCGCTAGTTATGATTATAAAAATAACCAATTTTGTCCCACTGCTGGGCGAAGGTCTTCCCTGCACAAGAATCCCCGTCTTTTGCAGACTCACCCGTTACCAATTTTAAGAACAAAATAATATTTTTTTCTATGTAGATTTAATCGAGTGCCAAATAATCTTTTCTGTACATATTTACGTATAGTCTATCCATCCAAAGGATTCCTGGTGATCGCCCACAGCGATCAGGCAGCCGCCACCGTTTGTACTTTCGCTATTTTGTTTTTCTGTCCTTATGTGGTAGAATAAAGTGTTATCATCATCAGCCTATAGCAGTCCACTGCTGAACATAGGTCTCCCCCAATGAGCGCCATAGCGCCCTGTCTTCAGCTTGACGCATCCAGCATCTACCTGCATGTCTTTAGCAGGTCGTCATCCCACCTGGTCGGAGGGCGTCCTACACTACGCTTACCGAGTCGTGGTCTCCACTCAAAAACACGTTCAAGTGTGATCAGTTATCATAAATCCATGTTAGTGTTTGAACGTAAAATTATTGTTAGAAAGCTGCCTCAATTTTGTTTTCTTTCCTTCCTTTCGATCGCATACTTTTTACACAAGAAGGTGACCAAAACACATTTAAAATAAAAAACTTGTTCTGTTCTCAAGTATAATGTCTGTTACACAGACAACAGGTTCATTGTTTCATAGCGAAACTACGTGTCCATGAAATACACGAATTATCCACAACAACCTTGCAGAATTAGAAAACACGTGAACAAACACGGTGCATAATAACTACTTACGAGCTGTTATTATAATGAGTAGGCAGTTATGCTGGGCCGAATTCTGTTATCCAATCGCTTTACTATGGCAATGATATCGTCGCAGAATCCTCCATAGATGTAAGAAAGTAGATAGTGCGTGCGGTGTTATTTGCTCCGAGAGATTGATGGGAGAAAATAATTAAATAATGCTGGACATTCATCATCAGCATAATTTAGCCCCTAGCTAAGCAGAGCTTGTGTTATAGGTACTTTATGACTGATATACTTAATAGAAAAAATTTACATGGGTATAGGTTTTTTTTATTATACATAGAAAATACCCAGAACATTCGGATCAAATTAATAACATAGGTTGAATACAACATAGGTTTGAACATGAACACTTCATACGCGTCCCTCCCTGTGTAGTTTCTTTGATCAAAGGTTTGGCATTTTGCCAGAATGTGTCATTTTGAGACCATATCATACTAGCAACAGTGAAGCGATTTCTTTAGTGGAATTAGGCCCCATTTAAATTGTTAGTGGTTAACCTGTAGCGATATATTTACTGGTAATTTGCTATTAAATATGATTCCTATTAAATATGGGTTATTTTATAAATTACTAAAGTGCCATCTAACAACCTATAATTATATCTAAGAAAGGCGTTGGCAGTGTTAGATTCGACCTCTTTATCCCATCTACGGTTGTCTGGTAGAGATCGCTCTTCCCCGATAAGACCGACAAATTGTCACATATATTCACCAGCCAGTCACCGTTCAGCCGTTTAGTCGTGATTTTTTTAAATAACAAGCAGGAGACAGTTGGTTCAAACCCCGGCTCCCTTACTTTTTGCTCTATTTACAATTACCATTATTTTTTCTAGGACACTTATCGAAGGTGACACGACTTGCGGTCTCTCGATCTTCTGGGCTGATGATGGACTGGACACGGGACCGATTCTGCTGCAAAAGAGCTTCCCGGTCACGATAGATGATACTGTGGACTCGATTTACAACAAGTTTCTATATCCCGAAGGTGAGTTTCGTAATGCAAATGGTGTTTTAAAAGGCTAAAGACTTCGTTTTTAACACTTTCACGGCCCACGACGCAGATGTAATCAAGCGGCAGTCGCTACACGAGGCTGGAAGGCACAGTGAATGTGTTATCATTTTTTTTTGTAAAATAATGTGTTATTAATGTTGTAATTATTTTATTAAGTTTGTATAAAAATAATCATAAAAAATATTTTTTGAAAGCAAATAAATTAGCAAGAAACCTTTATAGTTTGTTCTTTGTTATTTTTTCGAGTAAAACCCGCTCTCTCGTCAAGTCTTAGATTAAAAAAATTGCTAGTTTATATTTTGCTAGGTTTGATAGAAGTATAATTATTAAAGAAATATTTTTGATAATGCTAGTAGAAATACATTTCTACACAGCTAAGATTCCATTTTCATTCAGGTATCAAAGCGCTAGCGGAATCAGTGAACATGGTCGCGCGCGGTAACGCACCCAAGATCGTGCAAACTGAGGAGGGCGCTACTTACGACCCTGCGCTGTTTAAGGCAGAGACACACCAGGTACCTCCATTCACCGTTATTCACATCAGCCTATAGCAGTCTAATGCTGGACATAGGCCTCCCCCAGTGAGCTCCATAGCGCCCTGTCGTCAGCTTGCCGCATCCAGCATCTACCTGCAGTCTTTCGCAGATCGTCATCCCACCTGGTTGTAGGGCGTCCTACACTACGTTTACCGAGTCGATTCTTTTACAACGAATTACTAATAGACTTGTGAAATATCACAAAAGACATTGATAAAATGAATGTCTCTGTAGAGGTACCTACATACCCCACGAAAAGGTCTTAGTAAATTCTACGATTAGGTAACTCCCCTTTCACTAACTATTCCTCCATGTACACCTGTACACTAACGCCTACCTAATTTCCAGATCGACTGGTCAAAAGGAGGCAAAGCCCTACACAACTTCATTCGAGGCCTCGACTCATCCCCCGGTGCAACCTCCTCGATCCCACCACAGACAAGAGAGGGGATCATAGAAGGAGACAACATAGAGGTCAAATTCTTCGGCTCTAGTCTATGGGCAGGCGAGATCGAGGCTACGGGGGATCAGATTGTAATGAATGGGTTGAAGAAACCAGCGGTTATTCATGATGGGGGACTGTTGATTACTGCTAATGATGGTGTTCAGGTAATAAGATTCTATTTTTATTTTATTTAATAAAATAATTTTGGATAATTCACACAGCATCTGCTAGCCCCAAGCTAAGCAGAGCTTCATATATCCATTTTTTCTGTTTTTTGCTACCTAAATACGTTGACACAAACTTTTCATAGCCTAAAACTGAAAGAAACTAAACTATAGTCCTCTTGACTCATCATGACTCATTTATAAACCGGGTTTAGTAAATTTGGCTCGTTTCTGAAACTTAGGCAGCCTTCTCTCGACTTAAAGGTGGAATAAATCGAGTCTTCTTAAATCATGATAGAAATACTTACCAATAATCCCCGTGAGTCAATTCTTAATACTTTTTGACTCACGACTAAAAATTTAGTAATCTCTATGTCTCATGGCTTGATGACTAAGTTTAAAACTAAACTAAAACCTTTTTCCAGCTAAACATCCAACGTCTCAAAGTAAACGGCAAAATGATAAACGCCCAGAACTTCTACAAAGCGAGCGAAGACAAAGTAACACTAGAACTATCTGCGGAGGAAAAACAATTCGTGGACAGCGTTAGGGAAGTTTGGAAGGCTATTCTGAGGATTGATATTGATGATGATACTGGTAAGTAGAACCTAGACTTCAGTTTAGCCTAGTTACTCTAGAACCTAGAGTTTAGTTATTAAGAAAACTTTTCGAAAAATAACTTTATTCGCGTACGGCCCGAGCGGTCCCCTTTGCATGCAATTGATGAGTCATCCTGACCGACAGATTAAGAAAATATATTTTTCCTAAGTAATTACGCTTGAGATTTTTTAAATAAATATGTATATATTATTCATAGTAAACTCGCATTTTTGCGTTTAAACGCCATGCCCGTGAATATTTACTTATAATACGTGTTGAGATCGCGTAAATAAAAAATAATATTTGGATAGCTGCCTCTATTTGGTATATAATAAATCAGTTTTATTATAGTCAATTAAATTCCCTTTCTTAGTTAACTTTTTTCTGTATAAACTCAAACATATATATAATATATATCTTATTCTGTAGATTTCTTTGACTCCGGCGCTGGATCAATGGACGTCGTCCGATTGGTGGAAGAAGTAAAAGACATCGCGAGTATAGAGCTACAAAATGAAGATATCTACATGAACACCACCTTCCAAGAGTTTTATACGATAGCGATCCTCAAGTGGAGAGGCGGTTCTGGTGAAAAGGAAATAATTTATGAAGGCAAGTGGATTATAAATATAAGCTTCCATTCGTGGCTTCGCACGCGTTGTTTGGGATAAACAGTAATGTTTATCCAGATCTAGGACTAAATGTATGAAAACATTTCAGCCTGATCCGTTTAGTACTTTTGTAGTGTTTAGTAGTAGTGGGTGACAAGGTAAGAAAGCATCTGATCTCGCAAAATATTTCATTTACAAAATTAGCTTGATCATTTATTACGTAGGTACCACCTACTCAAAAATGGCTGAAACACTGCTAAAAACTTGACTCATTGGGAAGGCACTAAAAGGGACTAATCTTGACTCATGACATGACTGTGTGGAAAGGTCAACATGAATCATTGACTTGCAGCAGTTGGCAGTATTTGCATAAATTTAGTTCTTTTGACTCATCAAAAAAAATTTACCTATACAAAATTTTGACTCATAAAAACATTATTCACCTACATCATTTTGACTCATCAACATAAAACTTCACTTACAAATTATTTCGTTACAGGAGTCGAAATGGACATCAACAAAATGAAGATCAAATTCCCCACACAACTGTTCATCGACGGTGAATTCGTTAACGCTGAGAACGGGAAGACAATAACTCTAGTGAACCCCAGCGACGAGACTGTTATATGCAAAGTGCAGAGCGCGAGTGTCAATGATGTTGATAAGGTAATTTACTATGGTATCTACTAGCTTCGCCCGCGTGGAAATCTATGTTTCAAATGGTTTATAAACCTTCCACTTGAATCACTCTATCTATTATAAAAATCGTATCAAAATCCGTTGCATATTTTGTGCATAAGTTGCGATCTGGGCATACATAGGGACAGACAGACAAAGGGAAGCGACTTTGAAAACAAAGTCGCTTCCCGCTGTCTGTCTGTATCAAAATACTATTGTAGTGATGGTTACTCACTACAGTAGTAGTGAGACAGGCCGAAGACAGCGTGGTGTAGAAGCGGTTCATCAGCGTCACCGTGAAAGCCTTCGAGGCGGGCACGACCTTCAGCAATGAAGACAACGACAAAGAAGAAGAGACGGTTACTCGCAAAGAACTGACAACCGCTGGGGTCATCGTGTTCTTGGGTGAAGACTGCGACTCGGCTAACATAATGGAGGTCGCCCTCCGGTCAGGTGGGATGACGATCTGCGACAGACTACAGGCAGAAGCTGGATGCAGCAAGCTGCAGACAGAGCGCTATGGCGCTCCTTAGGGAAGGCCAGCAGTGGACTATCATAGGCTGATGATGATGATGATCTATTTACTTATTATATTACAATTTCGTTGAAGTGGTAGGCCATATTTAGCTAGGCCAACTTGAGTGGAGACCGTGACTCAGCTAACGTAGTGTAGAACGCCCTCCGGCCAGGTGGGATTTGTGTCGGGATATTTACAAATCATCGAATTATTATATTTCTAGTATAAACCCTGCTTAAAGAAATGGAGTAGTTGTTTTTAAGAAATCAAGTATGCTTTTAACTATGATTGTGATTTGTTTGTTTTCCTAGGCAGTGAAAGCGGCCAAGAAAGCTTTCGAGGAAGGAGAGTGGTCTAAGATCAGCGCAAGGGAGAGGGGGGCATTACTGTTCAAGTAAGTACTTAAACAAGTAAATATTTTAAATTGTTATCACATGGAAATAAAAGAGGCAAATATGAGATTGCTACAAAAAAATATTTTGGCGTGTTTTAAAAAACTATAACCCGACTTCAAATTCATAAATAATTAAAATAGGTTTAAAACTTATATTTAAAGAAAGAATCATCGAAATCGTTTGGCGTGATATTGAGTTAATCGTCCATTTATTGCGCACATACTTAATGCAAAGACTTATATGGTTTTCTCATGTATGCCATTGTGAGAACTGGACCGAATTGAAATGGGAAATACGGGAAGCACAAGCTTTCAAATAAAAAAATGGAAAAATCATTAAAATCGGTACACCCAGTCGAAAGTTCTGAGGTAACAAAAAAATTCTGTCGAATTGAGAACCTCCTACGTTTTTGAAGTCTATTAAAAAAATATAAATAATGCTGAATAACTCGCACATCATTATCTAGCCTAGAGAGATTTTTTATCATACCTATTGAGTATGTATATCTATTGAGTAGTATCGTACCTAGTAAATACCTATAGATGTGTGACAAATCCCATCATTCATAAGAAAATTGTGTTTAGATTGGCAGATCTCATGGAGCAGCACAAAGAGGAGCTAGCCACAATTGAATCCATAGACTCGGGCGCCGTCTACACGCTTGCTCTCAAAACACACATAGGTAAGTTATATGCAATGTTATGGAACCATCATTTGTTTTATAACCCAACTATGTATCCAGGAATGAAAAACATCTAGGTTGCGAGTTCGATTCCCACTGGCCTTACTTTTTGCACTAAATTCTCATTTTTCACGCATTTTTTACGCACTAAGGTTTTTGTTATTATTTATTAATTTATTCCTCTTGCATAAAATATATACAAAACATTATACTGTTAAATTTATTATAAAGGAGAGCTTAACCCTAAAGAGTTCTCTTCCAGCAAACCTTATTGGGAGAGAGACAAAGTAATAGATGGATAAATAATAAAATAGGACAAAAGATTAAATTTTAACCCACTTATTCAATATAATATTATATTCTGTACTCAATACCAAATATAAACTACTATATAACCTATGTTGCATAAGC
This sequence comes from Eupithecia abbreviata, assembly GCA_943735965.1. Taxonomy (NCBI): domain Eukaryota; kingdom Metazoa; phylum Arthropoda; class Insecta; order Lepidoptera; family Geometridae; genus Eupithecia; species Eupithecia abbreviata. The sequence goes on from OX030995.1 coordinate 4,506,264, forward strand.
CGTGAGACTCGGGGTAATCTCTAAGAAATTAAATAATATCCCAAGTTCGATTTCGGCGCTACTTTAACCCGAGACTTTCCGTCGTGTCGCGGATTCAGGTTTCACCGATCGTTTTTGGGGTATTTCTCCGCCTATTGTGCCTCATTAGTTTTGTTTGTTATCTATATTAAATAATATCTGTCTTGATATGCTTTAAAGCGTATTTGTATTTACTTTCATTGGCACACTAATCAATCTAAACACTACTTTCCAGGAATGTCAATAGAAACCTGGCGCTACTTCGCGGGCTGGTGCGACAAGATCCAAGGCTCCACCATCCCCATCAACCACGCGCGTCCCAACCGAAACCTCGCCATCACCAAGAAGGAGCCTATCGGAGTCTGCGCGTTGATCACTCCTTGGAACTATCCGCTGATGATGCTGTCGTGGAAGATGGCGGCTTGCTTGGCGGCGGGGAATACTGTTGTTATGAAACCTGCTGCGGTAAGTCGCCTCCGTGTCAGTAGTACTACTGACAAATATTTTTCAACTTCTGAACAATAATAAATATTAACACAACGGGTATTTCTCAGTCATCCCGTGACCACGACAGTGTGTAAACCTGTTGAAACGTCGTCGGGAGTAATAGGTAAATAAACGCAATAAATACCCGTTGTATTAATACTCATAATTATACTACTGAGAAGTACAACTGGTAGCACTAATGACACACCTTTGTATCTCTAGTACTACCTGCTGTGACCTGTCACGCGCCTTCGACACCGCTGACCACCACCTCATCTCCGACAAACTCAATTTCTACGGAATAAGGGGCCCGACTCTATCCTTGCTTAATTATTTCATGTCCAACCGCACGCAGAACGTAGTAGGTAACCATGGCCGATTGAAGTCAGCTGAGCTGAAGAACACCATAGGAGTACCGCAGGGTTCATGCCTTTCTAATACGCTGTTCAGCCTTCTGTTGAACGACCTCCCTAAAGCCACCGACGGTGCGAAGGCCTATATGTACGCCGATGACGTAGCCGTCATTGTAGCCGCGCCGAACACGCCCGCTCTGGAGGTTAAGTTGAATGACATCGTGGAGAGTCTGGAGCAGTGGTTTCGATCGAATGGTCTAGCGCTGAACAGAGATAAAACCTGCTACATGACATTCCGTCTAAACGGCACACCCAGGCCACTGTTCACTGTGACTGCTGGAAACACCACCCTACAGATGGTAGAATCCACAAAACTTCTTGGATTCCAAATCGACAGCGGTCTCACATGGGAAAGCCACATAGAAGAGCTCTGCTCCAGACTAGGCCGCACATGCTTCGCACTGCGCCGCCTCGCCGCGACTGCCACCCGCAGCGTGGTGCTGGCCTGTTACCACGCGACAGTGCACAGTACCATTACCTACGGCGTGGAGCTTCGGGCGCGCGCAGCTGACGTAGATAGAGTCTTCGTCATGCAGAAGCGCGCAGTGCGCGCCATCGTTGGTGTACCAGACGACGTGTCGTGCCGCGAAATATTCAAGGAGTTAGGGATAATGACGCTTGCTTGCGAACTGATCCACCAGGTGGCGATGTTCACTTACAAAAACATTGATACCTTTCAACGTAGAGGTTTGAACGCCAATCGGGCTCTCTAAACTAGCCCATCTTTTAGTCACACCAACTCACAAACTGTGCAAATCGGAGAGGTCCGTGTACGTCATGGGTCGTCAGTCTATAACAGGCTGCCGGCCAGAATCCGGGGGATGCAACTTCCACAACGGCCTTTAAATCGAGGCTACGCAAATGGCTTCCAGAAAACTCGTTCTATTCTATAAACGAGTTTTACGAACTCCCCATTTGTGAAAAATAATATTATGAATGTAAATAAATATAAAGAATAAAGCAATCAATAATGTATTAATTTATGAATTTCTTGAATATATAAATGTGTAGTGTACTTAGAAGTTAGTACCTAGTGTTATTATTATATAACCACTACTACTATTGTACTCGACGTATAACTTGGTGTTACGAATAAATGTATTGTATTGTATTGTACCAGTAGTACTAGTGACCTAATGCGGCATTGGTAATACAACTGAACATTTATCATGAATTTTATCCATTTTTACCGATTCTTAAATACGTTACTGCTGAACATGCTTCCATATGCGCTTCCCACGACCTCAGTGGCGCGGTGGGCGAATATCCACCTGCGACGCAGGAGATTGGGGGTTCGATTCTCGCCTCTCCTACCCGAAGAGTCCAGCATTATTTATTTATTTAAATTTCACAACCCCTTAATCAGTCAAACCAATTCGTACATACCATGCTCCGTACTTACGTACTAAGAAGCAGTATCTTGATGATATGATGTTTTTTTATATAGTTTTTAGATGGTTAAATTCTTCTTTACTTATTTTTTGATTTATTTTGTTTTGTAAGTAGCTGTAACACTTGGCTTTTATACATTTTAATTAGTTTTTCCTTGGTCCCACAGGCCCCATCAGAAAACCAGCGCAGGTGTTTTTATTAACACCGCTGAGTTGGGACCATTTTGTAGTTAAAATTATATTTACATTGTATGTCGTATTTTCTGTATGTAGTAACGGTTTTTTCTGATTGTACATGTATGTTTAACTACAAATTAACGCTTTGATTTGATCTTTCCTCATAGGTATGTCCACTAACGGCGCTAAAGTTCGCGGAACTATCAGCCAAAGCTGGCATCCCCGCCGGAGTCATCAACATCTTATCAGGCAGCGGCGCCGTCGCGGGACAGGCGCTAGCGGACCACCCTCTAGTCAGGAAACTGGGCTTTACTGGCAGTACTGAGATAGGTAATATATATTTTTTTTTTTTTTTTTTGACGACCGATGTGGCGCGGTGGTCGAAGGTCCGCTTGCGACGCAGGAGGTTGCGGGTTCGATTCCCGCCTCGGAACAATTGTGTGTACGATCTGCAGATATTTGTTTCGGGTGTTCTGGTCGTTTTCTATATATAATAAAAGATATTTATCTATGTAACGTATTGTATTATGTATATCAGTTATCTAGTACCCATAACACAAGCTCTGCTTACCATGGGGCTAGATAATGCTGTGTGAATTGTCCAGCATTATTTATTTAAAAAAACCTTTTTTTATATATACCAAGGCGTTGCGGAAAATTCGCCATGAACAATTCGTCGAGTATAATTCCTCGAAAGAACAATTTGCCTAATTTTAACATACTGTAACCTGAGTTTTCGGCGAATTGTGCTTTCATCAAACATCTAAGTTAGTATAATTAGTTACAACATCGCCTAACGGCTTCATAACAAAAACCTGTAATGATGTTAGTCTTATCTCAATTATAAATAAATAAAATCTTTAATCTATATTTTTTAATGAACAACAGGTCAAACCATAATGAAGTCGTGTGCATTGTCAAATATGAAGAAAGTATCTCTAGAACTGGGCGGCAAGTCTCCGCTCGTCATATTCGAAGATTGTGACATCGAGAAGGCTGTCAGAAACGTAAGTGATACCGTACCATACCTTACCGTACCGTAGTGATACCTCTCATAAATCCCCCTTAAATACCACTATTTGCTGTTGGCGAAGGTCCGCGTGCGACACAGAAGGTTGCGGGTTCGATTCCTGCCTCGGGATAAATGTTGAATGCAAAATTTCAACCTGATCCGTTTAGTAGCTTTAGCTAAGATGTGAGACTTATTTGAAGCACACATTCTGTACAAAAAACATGTAGCTTCGATGACAGCTTCGATTTTTTATACCTAGCTTAATAAATAAATAATGAATAAATATAGCAAATATATATATAAACAAGTTTTGTCTCGCTACGAGTTTTTATGTTATTTATTTATTTAACCTTATCACCACAGGGAATGGGTTCAGTATTCTTCAACAAAGGCGAGAACTGCATAGCGGCCGGCCGTCTTTTCGTCGAGGAGACGATTCACGACGAATTCGTGAGACGAGTCGTCGAGGAGACGAAGAAAATCGCGATCGGTGACCCGCTCAATAGGGGCACGTCGCACGGACCGCAGAACCATAAGGCGCATATGGATAAACTGATTGAGGTTTGTTTTATTTTATTACTGGACTTGGAATAAGGAGCGGTTCTTTATTGTATTATTGTTATTATATGTTCTGTGTTCGGCTGTATGTATGTAATTTGCATCGATTTTATGAGAAACTAGCTGCGCCCCGCGGCTTCGCCCGGGTGGTCATTTGTTTCAGGCAATTTTTAATTTTTTTCTCTTATTTCACTCCGTAAAAACCATCCTTGAACTTCAACGAACATTTTAAAAAAAGATTTGGCCAAATTGGTCCAGGCGTTGTTGAGTTATGCGCTTACCAACACATTTTGCGATTCATTTTTATATTATAGATAACATCTTTAAATCTATTTTTACTTCAATTATGTGCTGATTTACAAAGTAAAATGTCTTTATTTTGAAACATACTTAGGTGCTAGAACAAAAATATGAAGCGATGCGACCTGCAGAAGTAAAATACTGTGTCGCAGGTCGCAACGCCCACCTCCGGGAACTATAGTTGTAACGTGTTTCAATTCAACAAAGTAAAGGTGCATACATAATAGATTGATTGATATAGTTAAAATTAAGTTTAAGTGCTATATTAAAGCTGTTTTGTCAATTATGTGCTGATTTGGGTGGTTTTCTTTTGCAGTTGTATAAATAAAAGATGATGCCATAAAAATATACCCTTTAGTATATTTGTATATAACTATTTGTCTCGCAAAACCGGAAATACAGTTTTTGTTAAAGTAAAGTGGTTTATCGGCCATATCTCGCCAAGAACCGACGGCCGCTGGGGCAAACGTGTTCTTGAGTGGAGACCACGACTCTGTAAACGTAGTGTAGGACGCCCTCCGACCAGGTGGGATGACGACCTGCGAAAGACTGCAGGTAGATGCTGGATGCGTCAAGCTGAAGACAGGGCGCTATGGCGCTCATTGGGGGAGGCCTATGTCCAGCAGTGGACTAATATAGGCTGATGATGAAAGGGGTTTAAAGTCCGTTTTTAGTTTTTTTTTCAAAACAAATAATTACGTGACACCTTAAAAAGAAAATAAAATGATGAAGTACGAATGTTCCACTTAAGGTTAAACGAGTCGGTTAACAACGACCGATGTGGCGCGGTGGGCGAAGGTCCGCCTGCGACGCAGGAGGTTGCGGGTTCGATTCCCGCCTCGGAACAATTGTGTGTACGCTCTGCAGATATTTGTTCCGGGTGTTCTGGTCGTTTTCTATGTATAATAAAAAATATCTATCTATGCAATGTATTGTATTATGTATATCAGTTAGTACCCATAACACAAGCTCTGCTTACCATGGGGCTAGATAATGCTGTGTGAATTGTTCAGCATTATTATTATATATTATTATTATGTCTCTCATTTACCATGATCTCGGGCCATAAAGTGACCCGGTCCTTTGAAAGGCTTGCGTGGGGCCGAAGCTAACAGCACAGAGGCCCTTTGAGAAGTTAATTTAAAGGCGATGGCTAATATATTATTATTATTATTATAGTCAGTCAACATGGCGCAAATTTGTCTGTAGGCGAGGCTTAAATATATGCACGCTAGAATGAAATACACAATCATTTATTTTCCCAAATGAAATCATTAGTTATACTTCGCAGGATTTTTTTTTTCATTATAATAATTATCCATAACGTTTTTCCCCACAGTTCTGCGCGCAAGGTGTTAAAGAAGGTGCCAAACTAGTTCTCGGAGGAAAGAGGGTCGACCGGAAAGGATATTTCTTCCATCCAACCATCTTTACTGACGTTACCGACGACATGTTCCTCGCTAAGGAGGAATCTTTCGGACCTATCATGATTATCAGCAAGTTTAGTAGCAAGTAAGTACTGTAATTTATTTATTTTATTTTATTTTCAAAATTTTGGGAAAACTTACAGCTAGGTCTTAAAAATAGTTACTTTCTTAGTACATGCTGGTATTTACCGGCATGTACTAAGAAAGTAACTATTTAATAAATCATGCATGTGTTCTGAAGGCCAATTAAAAAGTTTCCGCAGATATGTACTTAAATAGACTATTAAATGACGAACAGTAAAAGAGAAGAGAGAAAGACGACTTAAATAATATTAGAAGAAAAATTAAATACACAACACAAGACTATATTAAATTTAGTTATTTACTGGTAGGCTTAAGTAGGCTATTGGTTGGGTACCTACTTTTTAAAATAAATTATTTTGAGTTCTGAAAAAAATTGGTGATAATTTTTTCATTTGTTTTGTATTTTTAAGTAGATAACCGTTTCACCTCTATTGTTTTAGTAATAAGTTTGTACCTAGTTTGAAAAAAAAAATATATTTCATTTCGTTTTTATTTATTTATCTCATTTGTAAAATCAATGAATATTGTGAGTATCCCTCAATCGAATAGGCATTTCTTTTCTAATAGATTCGAAATAAATTCATGATTCCTTTTCTTAAAATTCATATTATAAAATAGCCCATTACTAGGTCAATGTGAAGGATAGTCTGCGTTCGAGACACTGTAACTTCATTTACCTTCCAGAAACATCGACGACGTGGTCCGCCGCGCAAACAACACAGAATACGGCCTCGCGAGTGGAGTGTTCACGCGCGACGTCTCCCGCGCTTTACTCTTCGCAGAGAAGATCGACGCGGGCACTGTGTTCGTGAACACGTACAACAAGACGGACGTCGCCGCGCCGTTTGGAGGGTTCAAGCAGTCTGGGTTTGGGAAGGACCTAGGTAAATATTATGCACGTCCTACTAATATTATAAACGCGAAAGTTTGTACGTATGGATGGATGGATGTTTGTTGCTCTTTCACGTAAAAACTACTGAATGGGTTTTAATGAAACTTTACAATAATATAGCTTATACATCAGAATAACACATAAGCTATATTTTATCCAAGAAATCCTACGGGAACGGGAACTGCTATTTATTATAATATTTGTGCAACTCTATTTTTCTTGCTATTTGCTCAATTGAAAAGATAATTTTAAAGATATTTTGCTGAAGGGGTGTTTCTACTCGGTAGACGAATTCTTAAATGCTGACATTGTTGTAGAATAATATTGTTTTTCTTTTTGACATCATTATATATATTTTTTTAATTATTATTTGTTAATATTATTGTATTTTTTTTATGTATGACATTGTATATTATATTCAATAAGGTCCGCATGTGCATGTACAAATTTCAGATACAATTCTATTATTGTGATTGAATAAAGATTATAAATTTGCATTGGTCTGGTCGAAGCGACGCGTGACCCTAGAGCTGCAAGACCACCACGCTATTTAACACATAGCGTAACGGGCGTTATCAGCGTTATTACGCTAATTTTAACGCGAATAACGCGTTTTGAGGCGCGTGAAAAACGCCTTTTCACGCGTTATTCACGTTAATGTTCACTACGCACTCGTCACACCAGATTGTCGCGCCTATAGCGTGGTAGCCTTGTTGTGATGAGTATCTGGCGCAGCGCATCAGCGTTGCCATACAGCGGGGGCAATGCAGCCAGCGTCTTGGGGACGCGCGCCGACTGGTATTGATATAACTAGATCAGACTTTACAGCAAAATTGTTCTATATTACCTATCTCTATTGTATCTATATCGTGTTTGACGAGTCATAGTCTCATAATTTAATTTAAGTTACATTATTGTGATTTTATTATGTGTATGAAGTATGACAATAAATTATCTGAATCTGAATCTGAATCAGTTGAGCAACTTGTGGATTGTATGCAACCGTCTGCAGTTAGCTCAATCGTTTCAATTGTAAATACTAGTTCTGATTTGTTTCTATTATTTGACTGTAACAACATAAATTTGGCATTCATATGCATCTAGTTCAGCTTTTGCATTGATCAGAATCAAAACAGAATTCTGTGCACAAGTGTAAATTTCCTGTCGAGTAGCGAATATGTCGAATCCAAATAATAAATAAATAAATCTGCCCAATTCAACATCTACCGAATTACGAATCTGTCCTACAACGAACAAATGCATATTAACACTTTGATTGCTGAAATCACACGGTATGTGTTTTCTACAAGTGAATAATATGCGTAAATCCACACTAGCGCAGCAGCTGAGAAAATACAGAACTGTGTGACTCAGCACAGCCGTAATATTTTTCGAACGAAACGCATGTGCGGCGCAACACAACCGCTGCGCGATTATCAGGTGGACCACGGAAGAATATGTTTACCCGTGGTCCACCAGGTGGACAAAATAGGTGAACCACGGGAAAGAAGGGGAATTTTTTAGGTTAAAAAAAAGATCGCAGTCGTCGAAAAAAAATCGCAGTCAAAGTGTTAAGAACTCTTCTAGAATGTTATCGCCACATCGTCCAAAATATACAAATAACTGTGTATCTACTTTCCTAAATTCGTTCTTTTGTTACAGGTCAAGATGCGCTGAACGAGTACCTGAAAACAAAATGCATTACTATTGAGTACTGATATAATAATATAATATTATTAATACATTTTTATTCTTAAGATTAATCTTTGTATATTTTTAATTTACGTATATGTATGTATAAGTACATAGCAATTGTCTTGTTAAATATTTGTACAAAATGATCTGTTTAGTATAAAGAAATGACCAAAATTATAAAGAATTTATGTAACTTAATAATAATTGTTTTAATTTAATCATTAAGATGTCTTAGTAAAATAATAAAGATTAGTTGAACCCACAATATGGTCATAGGAATGGATTATTCCGGATATCCCCGAGGCCGTCTCCACGTGGGGAAATTCCGGTTTTCCTGAAATCCACAATCACAGAGCAATCTCGTAGGGGATGTCAGGAAAAACGATTCCGGAAATCTTTCACATAGCTCGAGCATACAAATAACATCGTTTAACACATTCCCGCAGCTGCGGTGAAGCGTTTTTTATTGAAAGCGTTGCAAGATGTCCGTGGTTAGTTGGTCATTTGTCACGAACCAACGTTTGTTAGTACACGAATTGTTTTTGATTGAAAGCGTTGCAAGATGTACAGGCTTGAATCTATATCTATTATAAAATAAAGAACGAGTATTTAGGAAACAGCATTATTTATTTATTACGCTTTTGCTGTTTATGACTCACAAACAATTACATAAATTAAAACAAAATTACAATTTTAGATCCTTTGTAGGATTGGAAAAATCTAGATAAGTATAAGTAATTTATTCCTCTTCTTATTCCAATCTATTTTGGGTCTTTGATTCCATCTTTCGCAAATTTCGGGTCTGAAAATAAATTTTAGTTAAGTTAACATCTGAAGTGTCCATTCAAATAATAAATCTTTTATTAATTAATAATTAAGCATGAATATTATCTTCACATATGTGCGACGTCGTAGACGAAATTTCGGATATGGTGTCTTCCATAGCCGAATTTTCGGTACTCATAGTCTACATAAGTAGTCGTCTAGCCTGTTTCTAGTAGATACAATTAGCCTTTAACTGGAAGCCCCTTTAGGGATACAAAATAACAAAAGGCCAATGAATCTCTGAGATAAATGTAGTACGTAGTACAGTTATATAGATGTAATGAATGAAAAGATCTTCAGCACATCATTACGTTCCACATGTGAACATGTCTACCAAACCCTTTCTTTTCTTAGGCACTACCGCTTGGCACTACTAGCAGAGTGAAGACACTTCACACTATTGGTAGTACCAAGCGGTAGTGTCTAAGAAAAGAAAGGTACCAAACGTCATGATAAAAAATATTTTAAACAATTTTCTTCAGATTCGTTATCCATAATAATGCACAAACAAATTAATAAAATGTCACACAAAATCACAATAAAATCTAATAAAATATTTGGCATAATCACCACGCTTGGTAGGCGTACTGGTAAAGACAGTGGACGTGTTAAATATACACAGAAGGAACCTGCTGCCGCCCTTCTGATATTATTTCTCCACCGGCTGCAATGAAATGGAAGGTCGATTCTTTCGCTACGACCATATCAAATAACATGACCCAGCCTAATAATGCCTTCAAATCTGTTGATACTTAGATCTTATTAGAGTTTAGCTGAAAAATATTATTCAATAACATAGTTTTAGTTAAATAACTTCTCCACCGGCTGTGATGGAAGGTTCTTTAGATTATTATTAAATAACAGGATAAACCAGCCTAATGCCTTCAAATCTTTCGAGACCGCGCGGCTGCCCGGCCAGGTCACAATTGGATGGTTTAGCTATCTTCAACTTAGCTGGACGCAGGCAGTTCAGGTAGAATGGCTGCTGGGAACTGCAAGAACATAATAATGTTTTCTGCGCCTTGCGGCTTCGCTGGCGTGGACATTTCTGAGCAATTTTCTTAATTTTTTAAATGTAATTAAACCGAGCTTGTAAAACGCTTATAAAACCTTTTAAAAAAGATGAATGAAATCGCTAAAGCCGTTCTCAAGTTAAAGCGTGACCAGGAGAAATAGGGGTTAATTTTATGTACCTAAGAGGTAGGTATATAGATTTTGTCTATAAAAACTTTCGTTTGACGAATTATCTATAATATAAAAATGAATCGCTGAATGTGTTGCTAAGCTCAAATCTCGAGAGCAGCTGAACCGATTACGCTAATTCTTTTTTTAGAATATTCCTTGAAGTACGAAGATATTTCTTACGGAGAGAAAAAAGAGAAAAATTTAAAAAATTGCCTGAACCAAATGACCACCCGGGCGAAGCCGGGATGGTCCGCTAGTATATTATATAAATGTTAGCGAGTGAACTAAAGATATGGTACGTTACGTATAGTCTATCCATCCAGAATGTGGAATGTTTGTAAACAGAGCCACTGACAGTTCAATCAGCTGATGTAGGGGTGAAAAACATTTTTTTATTTAGGTCACATCTTGAGCTTTGATGGGGGTGCCTCACTGGGCTGGTCATATTTGATGTAAATAGTTAAGTGGCATCAACGCATCCCTGTGAAATCAGCCTACTTTTATCATTACCTATCCTTATAGAATGGAATAAAAGCTAAAGGATTATGAAATAAGACTAAAAATCATTAGACTTTTTATGCTCTCAAACGATTTTCACCTGTGCCAACTCAATTAAATGTAAATAAGTGCCTGTTTAAAGTATTTTCCTTGAAGCACTAAACATTATTGATGAAATTGGAAGAATTCATAACTTTTGAACAGATTGTCGCTAAGCAAATATGCAGCGTGAAATTAAACGTTAAATAATCCGGCTAAATTAAAATAATACTCTCTGTAAGAAATATGTATGGTCATAGTGCTATATTTGATTCAAAATCGTAGTTAAAAAGTAACCAACTGTTTGCAACACGGGACGTCAAAACTGAGATTCGTTAGGGATGGCACTGTTACAAAGACAAAAAATCTCTAGTGATTTTAATCTTTGTTTTTGACCACATAATGTCGATTTGTAAATTGAAATAATTAGATTCTGCATAGAATTACGTCATAACCCTAAAAATCTGCTGATTTCTTATGTTTACAAACATTCTACATTCTGAATGGATAGACTATAGTTAGACAACCACTGTGGCGCGGCGGACGAAGATCTGCCTGCGACGCATGAGGTTGCGTGTTCGATTAACCATCCATACTGATTTTATTATACTTAGGTAAGTAAAAAATATCGTTTGCACTGATAAAATATGTTAAATAACTATGTTTTATATTATAACATAATTTGTGACTTAATCGGGACGCGCTTTTATGACCTTGTCGTTTAAGTTGTATGAAATAAAATAATATTAATTAATTAAGTAATAAAATCACATCATTACTTTTCCTCTCGAACCATATTTCGTATCACAGAATTTTTCGTTGTGTGAATTAGTGGACTATTGGAATTTTTCTGCAAAAGTAAGAATTTTAGTTGGAGGTACTTACCTACCCATAGGTACTCCGTTCTCTATGTATGTATCTACAATGTTTGTAAACAACTCTCAAAATAAAAATGTTAAAGTAAAAAGTTGGGTAGTAGATAAGGATACGTTCCCTTACCCCTTACCTAACAAGAAGTGATTTGATAACAGTAATATTCTAAAACGTACCGTGCATATTTGATAACAATTTTTGTAATGATGAGAAAGCTTTGACATTTTAAAATTAAACAACAGTAATTTGCAGATCAAATCCGTAAAAAAAATATGTAGGTATTAAATTTAATATATTTATGACATGATGCAAACCAAAGAGAATACAATAAATGCGAACCAAAGAGAAAACAATAACTAAGTAATGCGAAATATAGACAATTGGCAGATCATCAGCAGAACATCTAAATCTTAAATCAGGACGAAGTTTTTAGTCATAGAGGTATGATTGAAGAATAAGTATTATTTTTACCCGCGACATATTTTTTTTATATGCGTAGGTATAAGGTGAGATGTGGTTTGTTAGTTCTTAGGGTGCTTTGAATTTCGCGGTATCGTTTTTTCCGACTGTACGTACGGTTGTTGGTCATTTCTGGTCATTTCGTTGGTCGAAAGTTTTCGAGAGACAGTTCGTTCGTTTAGTTTGACTGTTTGCTGGCATGACGTTAAACTGACACTCAGTTTGACGTCAATACTAACACGGTAACACGGGTTCTGTCAAAAACATATGTTTTGAAAACGCAAAGGTACATATTATTTGTATTTGGGAAAAGTCGAAATTCTATAAATTTTAACAATGAGTAAGGGTAAAGTCGCTTACCGTGATATAGGTCCTTTCCTCCAGTTTGTTAGAAACGCATTACTTGGTGTAAGTATTTTTATTATCGGATCTTTTAGAAATTATGTAACCTAAACCTACCATTTTATATGATTATTTTGTTTATTTATAGAGGAACCATACAAATGCCCTGCGGTTTGAGCCGTTAGTATCTGCTAGAACCCAGCCCCAGCCACAAATTCCCGATGGAGTTGCGCATAAGTAAGATAATGTCAGTTTTTGATTATTTTCATGAACATAAACAATAAGTACCTGTTGTTTGTTACAAATCCTTGTAATTTAAAATTCCCAACCTCGCTCCGTGCTTCTGAATCTGTGCCTTAAAGACACTGACAGCATGATATAAAACAAGTAATTCATATTCAACGTTTAGTTGAACATTTTCTAGACACCACTCGGCTTGAAACAATCTCTAGGTTTATAGGAGCAATGCTTTACCCCATTTGTTTTTTCTTGTAGACATGCTCACAACTACTACTACACGCGAGATGGTCGTCGGGAAGTAGCGCCGCCAGTTGATGTTACTAAGAAACTACTGGCAACAGAATCCGCAGATGGGTTTGTAACAATTTTGTATAGAGTACTTTATGAATGTAAGCGGGATAATTACAAACCTAGTTTTTGTAGGAAAAACACAAATGTTTTATCAAATAAGTACTTACTGCTAAATTTATTGTTGTAAAGAATGCTATGCCGCCAGTCTCACATGTATTTTTGTATGGTATCTGCTAGTTAATGCATTCACTGCCATAGCTCTACATTGATGGCGGGTTTTCTGGTCATTTTCTATGTATAATAAAAAATATCTATCTAAGTAATATATAGTATTATGTATATCAGTTATCTAGTACCCATAATACAAGCTCTGCTTACCATGGGGCTAGATAATGCTGTGTGAATTGTCCAGCATTATTTATTTATAATATTTAATTAGTGTACTTCAGCATGTACATCACTAGCACTGCATTAACATGGTTTTCGATTACTTTCCTACCTACAAGCTAAACCCTTTTACGTCAGTGATGTGCGAAGAAATTTAGAACATGTACTACTTTTTTTAATAAGTTGAATACATTAAATAATAATTGATTTCTCTGTTCCAGGGCCCCTAAACAAGCTGCCATTGTAACACCAACACCTGGCAAAATGTTCCCTTGGGACAAGCACTACGAATAATTGGAACAAATGAATATGAAATAATAACTTTTTTAGTCTATCAAGAGATGAAAAGCTAGTAAAATGTAATTTTTCTTTAAGTTAATAAATTGTTTTAGAATATGCAAGAATTTTATTGTTTTTCTATAATATACAATATAATATATATTGTATATTATAGAAAAACGATACAGTACAATTTGAACCAATAAAAGAAAAAATCATGGTTTAAATTTTATTCAAAACAAATGAGAAAAAAAACAATAACATTAAAAAACGTAAAACTTATAGCAGATCACTTAGGTTCTAGCTCCTTCTATTTTACTATGCAAATGCTTAGAATATGAGATTTGATTGAGTTTTTGATAGACATTTGATTGAGTTTTTATCATAAAAGAATAGTCATGCTTCAAGGTTCACAGAACACTATTGATTAAAAAGCATAAGCCTGTATAAAGTAGGGTATTATTAAAATAAACTTACTCTAGGTTAACAGCATATCAATAGAAGACCATACAGGATAACACTACAACCATTAATGAATACACATAAATATGATAATTGCCAATCCATTATTAATCCAATATTCTTACGATACATAATATAGATTATAATAGCCAATAACTTTATTAAGATTAATTTATGATATTATCTTTAATATTTTTGTGTCACTACTGAAGTCCATAATAATTTTGATGTACACTATTTTTGTAGTTTTTATTTTGATTCCACTTTTTGTTTCTTTAATATAGAGATTTTTCAAAGAGCCATGGCCTATCAAGACTTAGTGCTCATGCAATAGTCGTCACATGTTTTTGTTGCTTTCGTTGCTGTAGTATGAAAAAAGATTGAAAAGATAACAGGTATCCAATTGTGATGGCACTCTTTTTTTTGGCGTCTTGGGGACGCTTCCGATTGATCATGAATCTGTTGAGCCACTTCTAGATTGCTTCCAACAGTCTTATTTGAATGTCTAATTTGTTTATACTCTTTTAAATTGTGTGTGTATGTTAATAAAGCAACTATTTATGGACACCACAACATCTTTACTGTATCAAGGTCTAATTGCTATTGAAAAAAGTCGTGGTCTAGGGTGGCCTTTAGCTGAAATCGAAATTCAATCGCTGGAGTCAGAGCTACCCTGCATTTTCAGTTTCATCATAGCCATATTCCCGAAACTGAATCTTCTATGAGGCCTTCGCGACCCGAGAAGCCTGTGTCATTTCTCTCCATCAACTTGATTCCTGAACTGCATAGCATCATCGAAAGCCTTCTTCACTGCTTTTCTATCCGCTGGTTTTCTGCTCTCTTTCAGTTTTCCTTGGTCGACCGACTTTTCTATGCCCAGAAGTTCTAATTTGTTCGGTGGGAGCCATTGCCATGTGCGTTTTACGTCGAAGAATAGTACTAGGTATAGTACTGGTTCGTGCGAGTGGTTCTTTTTGAGGTTTAGCACGTCTTGTGGGGGCACGGGGAGCGGCATTCCGTTGTAAACGTAACCTTTTGGCATCTTGGGGTCGATTATCAGTGCTGGATACCACGGGTAGCCTCTGTAAAGAATGATAACTATTTAGAATGATCATATAGATTCGCTTAAGTGTCAGGGATAGGGGAAACTAGCAGTAGAATGGTTCACGAAAAATGCATAGGTTTCCCAGACAAGTTGTGCTTTTAATATTTTGAAGATCAGATATTTTCTCTAATGCTAAAAGATTAAACAAGCGATCACATTATGTTCTATCCGCTCGAACATTAATCAGTTTATTTCAGAACTTAACAGCCTGCAGGATCCCACTGCTGGGCAAAGGCAAATAGGTACAAATAGCAGAACTCTGAACATTTGTATTTTTATTGTGTGGTGTGTAACTCACCTGCACTTTGCCCAGACCAGCTGGAGCGGCTCGAGCTCAATGTCGTGATGTTTCACTGGCGTTTTAGAAATCGAGGACCGCGTCCCGCGACTCTGCAAGAGCGAATTTAATATAGATTTCTAATCTACTATTTTAGTAATGGCTACAGAACTCAAAACAAAACTTAAAATGTTATAATTCCGACCAAAAATGGTATTTAGCGCCTTGATCCTATCTGATAGAACATAATATTCAATGCCCTTGCTTTACTTAACCTGACTTGAACACTAGTTTTTGCCTGTTGTGCCTGTTGCTTTGGAAGCATTTTAAGGTTCTGTCCCATGGGACTGGTTTATGTAATAAAAAGTAGTTTGTTATGCTTTCCCTAAAGCCAGAAACAGTTAAACACTTTTATGATAATTTCCAATCATAACCTACCTTTTAACCCAAGTACGGATGTATGTTGATGATCAATCAGCGACATGACTATATTAGATTCTTCGCAAGACCTGAGAAAAACTTGCTAACTAGGAAAACGAAAGCCGACGTTACTGCATTGACTGATTAGTTTTCGTGCGAAACCAACTCTTAAAGATAGATAGATCATTTTATTAATAACTAATATGTTACATCACTTGCATAAGATAGCGTTTGCACGAAAGGAATCCGAAACTTTGATTTTCGTTTAAAGTGCCTGCCTGATCATCTTGTAGGTAAGTATAGAAAGTATTACCTTCACAGGAGTGCTAGGCTCGTCCAAATCGTGTCCCCTCCGCGACCGTCGCCTTGGCTCGCCGCCGCTGCCGCCTTGCGAGTCCAAGGTATCGTTGTCGTTGTAACTGGATCTATGAACAATATAATAAAGTTTTCATCTCTTGTGTGTTTAGGCGAGAGATTGACGACCGA
Source organism: Eupithecia abbreviata (assembly GCA_943735965.1). Taxonomy (NCBI): domain Eukaryota; kingdom Metazoa; phylum Arthropoda; class Insecta; order Lepidoptera; family Geometridae; genus Eupithecia; species Eupithecia abbreviata. The sequence goes on from OX030995.1 coordinate 4,522,885, forward strand.
TGTGGCGCGGTGGGCGAAGGTCCGCCTGCGACGCAGGAGGTTGCGGGTTCGATTCCCGCCTCGGAACAATTGTGTGTACGATCTGCAGATATTTGTTCCGGGTGTTCTGGTCGTTTTCAATGTATAATAAAAAAAAAAAAACTATCTATGTAATATATTGTATTATGTATATCAGTTGTCTAGTACCCATAACACAAGCTCTGCTTACCATGGGGCTAGATAATGCTGTTTGAATTGTCCAGCATTATTTATTTATTTATTTTATATTTTATATAATAGAATACCATTTATGTATTTCGACACACACATAAGTTGGTACATAGATACAAACAAACAAAACGAAACCTAGTACATGGAGGTTAGGTAAGTACATCATTAACTAGGTACCTTAACCTATGTTTTATCGTGGGCAGAAACTAGTATATAATATGGGATAAAACGTTAAAAAAGAACTACATGTATGAAAAATTTCAGCCCGATCTGTTCAGTAGTTTTGGCGTGAACAAGTAACAAACATCCATCCATCCATCTAAACAACCAAACTTTCGCATTTATAATATTAATGTGATTAATAGTCATAGTTTTAATGTTACTTACCCATCTGTAGAGCTCATGGAGCAAGAATGGTCTGTCTCATTGTCATCATAGTGGGTGCATGACGAACAGGACTGTGAGAAAACTGAGCTGTTGCTTGAGGACCTGTTAACATTTATACATATCATTATAATTATGATAGGTTAGAATATTGCTGGTTTAGATATTGTAGATACGGCACGGCTACTTTACATTCAGCAACATAAAAAGATTTAAGGAAAATAATACGAATATTATCTGACAGTAAAATCAATTAGTCGTCATGAAAAATAAAATTTATTAAAAAACTCTTCAATAAATTTGACTTTAACACATTCACTGCTTAGTCGCAGATCACCGTAGATAGATCATTGCCCAGCAGCGAGAACACACAGTTCCATGTAGGTTAAGGGCAATCAAAGTGTTAATTAATAATTGTGTTTGAACGGATTTCATATCGCTAAATACGAATAATAGAATTGCAAAACAAATTTTGATAGCAAATACATAGTTTGGTAGTTTGGTGACACAAAAAAATCTGTAATTAATTTCTAAAATTCAATATTACATTCAAAGAAATTAAATACGCACATTCGGTATTGATAAATATAACATACACAGTAACAATGAATCCATGCATAACATACGAAATAAATACAATAAATATGCAAGGGTGGGGTATATTGTACCCACGTGAATGCCGGCCTATTGCTGCGTTTGTCCCAGGAAGGCAGGTGTTATGTAAATATATAACATATTTTGTAAGTACATACATTTTAATAGATACACATCTATGCTATTTTTTTTATGGATATGTATAGAGCATATATACTGATCGATTAGTAGAGACAATTCAGCCATTATAAAAAAAACTTGAATAACCTTCGACTATGAAGTTGGCTAATTACCTAATGCATGGTAGGGAGTTTAGAATAAATTTCGAGCAGATTATCCCTATTTAGTATTATACATTTAAGTCTGTATGTTTGCTTGTCTGTTTATTACAAATTTCATGATTGCTTGCTGGAAGTACCTAAACATTTATATGATCTCTCAGTGAGTGAGAAAGTTGAAGTCAGTGAGTGAGTGATGACGAAATAGCGATACATTGAGGGAAGATATTTCTTAAACTAAATTGATTAGAAACGAATTCTTTGATTTAAATACGACAATTTACAGCAATCATATTACAAAATGGCATCGTGTTTCTTATCAACGAAAATGAACCGGTGCAATATTAGTTAAAGAGCGATATTATACCTGGATAGTGCCAAATCGCTGTCGGAGCCGACTTCCCCGGGCGGGCCTCGGTACTGAAGGAACGAGGCGGGCACTGGTGTCGATATCGGCTTACCATCACTCGAAGCCCTGGAAACAAAGATTTAATCAAAATAGGTTCATCCTTTTCAAAGCTACAACGGCACGTGAAACAAAATACCGAAAAATCCGTTACTTTAGTTAAAGTTAAGTAGATATAGGTACACCGATTTCGAATCCAAGATATTTTTTGTTCAAAGAAGGTTAATTAAGATTTATTTTTTGTCAGGGAAGGTAAAGTTGACACTCTTCAGCATACTGCACCTCTCGGTATACGTGCAGCCTGTGGGCGAAGTATACGCTTGCGACGTACTGCGCGATCCGCGTCCAGTACAATAATGCTGAGAGCGGTCTTGGGGCTGCCCCGCTACTGCAGCGCCTCAGGGATGTTTGCGGCGGCGCGAACCGACTGTTTTCATACCACCATGCGCAAGCGCGCCACCTCCCTGGTGCGCAGGTTGCGGGCCAGCTCCAATACCGTTCTAGCAATGATAGCTGGGAGGGTGGACTGCCCGTACACCAGGCACTGTTGTGAGCGCCACCTTCCCAGCAATCCTTTTAGTTTATCTTGTTTATTTTCTAATATGAGGGTATATGCTTGAAATAAATACTTTTTATTTTTTTTATTTATTTAAAGACTATTTATTTATTTATGAATGAAAACTTTAGAAACATTGATAATAATAACAGAAAACAACGAGGTATCAAACGAACCAGATATCTAATAAATTATGAAAATTGTTTCGAGCTTTTGTGTTTTGTTTCGATGATACCAATGCCGTTCAATATTTTACACCAATATTCCTTGGGTATTGTAACCCATTTGTATACAAAATATCCAGGATTTTGCACGCTCTGCTTAGCTTGGGGCTAGATGATGCTGTGTGGATTGTCCAGCATTATTTATTTGACTACCTCTGTGGCTCGATGGGCGAAGGTCCGCCTGCGTTGCAGAAGGTTCGATTCTCGCCTCGGGACAATTGTGTGTGCGATCTGCATATATTTGTTCCGGGTGTTCTGGTCGTTATCTATATATAATATATTTATCCGTGTATAGATAGATAATTTTTAAAATACATAGTAGTACCCATAACGCAATCTCTGCTTAGCTTGGGGTTAGATGATACTGTGTGGATTATCCAGCATTATTTATTTATTTATTCTTACTCTGCGACCACGGCCAACTCCGTACGTGTATTCTCACCTGAACAGGTCTGGCGACGATTTATCTTTCTGCTTCCTCGGTCGGCCGCGACCTTTCTTCTTCGGAGATACTTCAAGAGAAGACAGCCCAAGGCTTGCTGATAGTGTTGGTAACGTCGCTGGAAAATTAACTCTATTTCAATACGTTTATGGTACAAATTGATGTATTTGGAGTCCAATCAAGAGTACTGTAAAGTCTAAAGGTAACAAGCACGTTGATATTTGAGTGCCTTTGATACTCGCTATCGGTTTAAAGAATATTTATTTTCTCAAAAATAAAATTACATTTCACTTATCTGAGAAAACATCTTAAGCTAAGTATTTTTTTTTCGTATTATCACAGTTACGACTGAAATTTTTATTTTTTAATATCGATAATATTCTTATTTAATGAAATTATGTTGTATATGGAAATGGATATGATTTGTGATTTTTAATGTATGATTTTGTAATGTAAGGTTGACTCTATGATTTTTGTGTTGTTTTTCTGTATTATATAATTATTTCTAATTTTAAATTTAAATATGTACTCTATTGCATTGGGTGTTCCCGTAAAAATAGAGGTACTTTTGTAAATAAATAATAAATTTTAAGTAAACTTCGAACAACCAAACAATTTTTAGTATCTACCTACTTTAAGTATATCTAAAGAATTATAGACTGAGAATTATACACTATTGTTGTTTAAGTCTTATTTATCCACACACAAATTACTTTTTTTAGTTTGGTTTTTGTTCTTTGTCACCACTGACATCAAAATCACAATAGAACTTCATCACCATCACCCCGAACACGTCCACTGCTGAACATAGGCCTCCCCCAAACGATGCCACGAGTAACGGTCCTAAGCCGCCTCCATCCATCGACTCCCTGCGACCGCTACAATGTTATCGGTTCATCTGTCAATAAAATTTGACCGATGAACCGAAACAATCAAAACCTGCATCTTTTTGCTCGCATTCTCAGCCCTTACCATCTGATCCGAAGCTCTTCGAAGGCGGATTCCCGGTAGATGGCACCAGCAGAGTAGGCTTTCTTAGACCACCAAGCAGTCCTAAGCCTGAAACTATTATTATTATTTCAAAAAAGTAATAGTCAATTATTATCTCTTGAATAATTAAACTTATGTACGAGTTACATGTTGTCTTGTTCTTTGTTGTTCTTGTAATTGTGGTCCTCTGTTGTCAGTTCTCAGTGAATAAATCACAGCTCCATGAACGTATATTCACGATATTTCGATCGATTAGCTTGTAAAACTGACTAGCTTTACGAGCGATTCACGCGAAATATTTGCCTAATATACTTTTCTTTTCGTTGAATAAAAAGGTCTCGGAGGTCCTTGGTCTTTTTTATTGGACTTTTTTTGTATGCCCTGCTTTTTGCTACGACTTTTATATCACTTACAGTTAAAGCTTTTGAAACCATAATGGTTATTAACACTTTGACTGCTGAAATCACACGGTATGTGTTTTCTACAAGTGACTTATATGCACATTAGCGCAGCGGCTGAGAAAATACAGATCTTTGTGACTCAGCACAGCCGTAATATTTTTCGAATGAAACGCATGTGCGGCGCAACACAACCGCTGTGTAGAGCGGCAGCACGAATTTTTTAGGTTAAAAAAAAGATCGCAGTCGTCGAAAAAAAATCGCAGTCAAAGTGTTAACACAAAAGTCATTTATAACGGGATATTTACTATGATTTTATTTTTAAGTTATCCAATATTTCGGCGGCGTGATCATGGCACATGATACTGTGCAGAAATATTGGAAATATCCCATTATACATGTAAATGACATGTTGTTGTTCTGCCTGATGGGAAGTATTATTACCTGAAGGAGAGTCATTCTTGGCAGGTGATTTCTCAGGGGTGACGAGCTTGTGGGTCCGTTCAACTGTCTTCGTGAATGAGAGTGGTGTCTCGGACCCAGATGTGGGAGTGTCTGTGGAAACAATACACTTATGCACTGACAGTTGACTGACACATGACACTGACTTTAATTTTGCACAATAGTTATAAATGCGAGTCTTATGAACGGGTGTTTGTAAAAGAAATGTATGTAATGATCACACTGTCCAGGCGTATGTCATCATCATCAGCCAATAACAGTCCACAGCTGGACATAGGCCTCCCCCAATGAGCGCCATAGCGCCCTCACTTCAGCTTGCCGCATCCAGCATCTACCTGCAGTCTTTCGCAGGTCGTCATCCCACCTGGTCGGAGGGCGTCCTACACTACGTTTACCGAGTCGTGGTCTCCACTCTAGAACACGTTTGCCCCAGCGGCCGTCGGTTCTCCGCGAGATATGGCCGGCCCACTGCCACTTCAGCTTGCTAATTCTGGCAGACGTATGTGACTTGATATAATAATAGGTAACTCTAATCCACTACTTTCAATCTGAAAAAAGGGGACGAAGCCGCGGGGCGAAACTAACCCAATGTTTCGTAGGTATGGGCTGGACTGGGCAGAGCATGTCTGCCGAATGTTTGACGCATAGTGGCGCATTTCCTGTGGTGTCCTGAGTTGACAGCGGTAGACAAGTAGACAAAGATATGTGCGGTGAGATTAATTCTTTAAATAAAATGACTTAAATGTTTATAATAATTATTAACTGTACTCACCATTGTCCGCTTTCCTCAGTTCGACCTGCCTCGGACGGCCGCGGCCCCGGGAGCGCCCGCCGCGCCGGCCCCTGCCGCGACCACGACCGCGCCACCAACCAGACGCCTGGACAAACAATAACTACTCATCAACACACTCTTCATCTTCATATTCTTCCTAAGGAATTGTTATTCTTGCCGTTTAAGAAAGTCTATGTTAAGGAGTTGGCTAGCTGCTTCCACGCCACTCTATCTTCGTAAAGTCGTCTTTGTAGTAAAACTAGGAAATAAATAGAACACTTCACGCCTACCACCACTCCACAATCTTTTAAAGGTAAAGTTGAAGGTACATAACAGACATACATACACTTTGTTGAACTGAAACATGTGTTTCAGTATAACTATAGTTCCCGGAGGTGGGCGTTGCGACCTGCGACACAGTATTTTACTTCTGCAGGTCGCATCGCTTCATATTTTTGTTACTAGCACCTAAGTAAGTTCAAAACAAAGACATTTTACTTTAAAAAAAAAACATGAATTCTAATTTGTCTCTTGTACACTTCCTCTATCTATTCCATCGCCACTCCTGTAAACCTAAGGTTTGCTGGAAGAAAACTCTAACTCAGGGCGCCTATGTACATATCTTTTTAATTAAGTTATTTTTAAGTTTTGTATTTGTACAATAAAGCATTAAAGAATTAATTATTGGTAAAATTACCAAAAAAAATATTTATAAGAAACCCTGTAAACTCCTGTGTGTGTGTGATTTGTATTTCGTTATGTATTTTTTGTGACTTATGTATTATTATATTTGACATATAACAATATTTTTATCAATAAAGAACTGAACTGAACTTTTCTGTCAACATACCGTATTATCATCATCAGTGTCAATTCTTCTCGAAGCGGTTGAAAGTCTGCGCTCGCTGCGGACGCTACGGGCTAGCGACGGACCGTGCTCGCTGTTATCTGAAGCTAACAAACAAACGATTTGGATTTTATTATGTATAATATATCAGTGGAAGTGGAACTGGGCTGGACACGTCTGCCGTATGTCCAGTGACTTGTGGGCAAAGACCACCACAGAGTGGAGCCCACCCAACGCTAAGAGGCGACGTGGAAGGCCCAGGATGAGATGGCGCGACGAGCTCGAGGTACATCTTCCATCATGGCCTGTTGCAGCGTTGGATCGCGAGGAGTGGAAGGAGAAAAGGGAGGCCTTTGCCCAGCAGTGGGACAGTAATGGCTTAAAATAAAATAAATAAATAATAATAGTATATCATAGGATAGACAGATATAAAAAATATTTTATTTTTATTTTATACCATATAATTTCAGTTTAATTATAAGTTCTGTAATCTAGCACTATCTACTAAATTGTTGTCCACACTACCCAAAGATTATTTTATTTTATAATTTTGGGAAAACTAACAGCTAGGTAACTAAATACTAAACACAGTGTATAGAATGCTATGCTAAAAAGTACATAGTACATAGGCGAGCATAATGCGTTTATGCAGTTTTGTGCCATAAAATTAATTCTATTATATATAAAAGTAGGCACATGACACTTATTTAGGTCTCTCAGTCATTACCAATATAAGTTATTCTGAAAATAAATTTTGATATGGCAGGGAGTGATTTCTGACGTCTCCTAGGGTCCAATATTAAATAAATAATGGTGGACAATTCACACAGCATCATCTGGCCCCAAGCTAAGCAGAGTTTGTGTTATGGGTACTAGATGACTTTTAGTCGTAAATATTTTGTCCACCGATCCGCCATTTTCTATAGAAATTTACCGCTGCTATGACACTGAATAAGCTAAATGAATGTTTTATTTACCTGCAGTCCTATCACTATCGAAACTCTCAGCTCGTTCACGTCCTCTTGTACTGCTGTCCGTACTAGGCGCCCGAGACTTTCTAGACTGCCGTAGGCTGCTATCTGTACTAGGTACTCTAGTCTTCCTTGATTGTCTGATGCTGCTATCGGTACTGGGAACCCGAGTCTTTCTAGACTGTCTGATACTGCTATCGGTACTAGGTACTCTAGACTTTCTTGATTTTCTGATGCTGCTATCTGTACTAGGTACTCGAGTCTTTCTTGATTTTCTGACGTTACTCTCAGTACTAGGTGCCCTGGATTTTCGTGATTGTCTGATGCTGCTATCTGTACTAGGAGCTCTAGACTTTCGGCCATGTTTTACGCTGTCGATACTAGGTGCTCTAGTCTTGCTGTGTCTTGGGCTGCTATCTGAGGGAGCAAGCACTAAATCTTTATTAGGCCAAAACAATTAACCTAATTTTTGTTGAGACATAAATACTCTATGACAATTTCTACTTGTCTATGCTCTTTGCCTGTGAAGCGCTTACTCTTATCATAAAAATGGCTGCCATGTAAGAAACAGTTGAACCAATAAATAATTAGCGAATCAGTGGTTTCTTTTCATAACACTGCTCAATATCAGATCCTTAATGGTATGACATACACTCATTTATTATTATTTATTTTTAGCCATTATTGTCCTACTGCTGGGCAAAGGCCTCCTTTTTTACACTCATTTAACTATATTTTATTTTAATACCTGTGCTCGGAGCTCTAGATTTCCTACGTCTCGTACTCTCAACACTAGGAGCCCTAGACTTCCGTCCCCTGTCCGCACTGGGGGCCCTTTTACTGCGTCTGGTACTTTCCACGCTCGGCTCTCTCGTATTACTGCGCCGTCTGGTATGGTTGCCTGGAAATAATGGTACAATTAGTATAATCAAATCATCATCATCATCAGCCTATATCAGTCCACTGCTGGACATAGTCCTCCCCCAATGAGCGCCGTAGCGCCCTGTCTTCAGCTTGCCGCATCCAGCATCTACCTGCAGTCTTTCGCAGGTCGTCATCCCACCTGGTCGGAGGGCGTCCTACACTATGTTTACCGAGTCTCCACTCAAGAACACGTTTGCCACAACGGCCGTCGGTTCTTCGCGAGATATGGCCGGCGCACTGCCTTGCTAATTCTTATAGCTATATACATAACTTTGTTTCTCTGTCGGATGTATTCGTTACGAATCCTATCCTACAGAGAAACTCCAAATAATCAAATAATAGAAACAAATTTAGAACAAGTTTTCAGCGAACGAGGTCAGAGTTTAGAAAATGACTCTCCTGCGGCCTCATATCGTCTCCCGTTCGCGCTCCGGACTCGTCGCCATCTTGTAAACGTATACTACTAGACATCTTGATGTTAAGGCGCGTCCGCTGCGCCATGTTTTTAACAAATATTGTTCTTGAACATTGTTTGTTCAAAACATTCTGCTACGACTTTGGCAATGTAAACAAAGTTTAGGAACGTCTTCTTGCGTCAAAATCTAACATCAAATGAATCCCCCTTTCCTTCCAATTTCCACAAACTCCGGCAAACAGGTTCAAGTGTATTTGCTCGACAAAACATTTAGGGCACGCCCCTTTCTTAAGTTTTCGAACAATGTTCTGTTCAAAACATGACGCAGCGGACGCGCTCTATACACTTACTGTCTGTACTAGGCACCCTTGTGTTACTTCTACGTCGGCCCTCACTGGGCGCTCGGACACTCCTGCGTCGGCCTCGTATCGTCTCCCGTTCTCGCTCCGGACTCGTTTCCGTCGCGTCCCCGTCTCCGGCGAGCTCTGTCATCCCCGCCTCGAGCACGTCGCGTCGCGCTTGACGGAAAATTGGCATGCATTGGTCGCGCATCTTTACGCCAGCTCTGAAAATGATAATATTGGTGTTGTAGTAAATGTAAAAGATTATGTCTATTGAAAATTAGTATGACTGTTAAATTCGTTCCACGATAACTTTGTATGTTTTTATTGATTTTACACTATGATACAATTAAAATAGCTGTACCATTTGCATCAAACGTAGCTAAGAACAACTCCGATAAAGTCTATCTAACATAGAAACACAAGATCTAAATCGGTTTATCCATTGGAAGCCTCGATCCCACAGACATACATGCTGACACACAGACATCCAGACACAACTCAAACGTCAGGGGTTCAATATAGTGACAACTTAGGCCTTTTAAGGATAGTCTTTAGGACTTGTCATTACGTGATTTATGTATGTGAAGCATAGAAGGTGGGGAATCTTGCATAACAAAGCAACATTGTAATTTACTTCATAAAAAGACAAAATCTAGGTTGCCTGGGAGAAATCGCTGTCAGCGATAAGGCCGCCTATTGTACTTTCAATGTGTAATATTTAGATATAAGGTGTTATTTTATAGTTTTAAGTGCAATAAAGTGTTCATTCATTCATTCATTCATTCAAAATCGGAATTTATGCATTGTAAGCCTCCATATCACACACGTCACACCCCAAACTAAAATACCCATAGACTTGTCATTTTATGTAAAGCGCAGATAGGTGCGGAATCTCGCATAACAAAGCTAAATCAACATCGTACTTAGCAATACTCACTTGTAAAACACAGTATCTTTATTATTATACGTCAAACAGTTATCAATCATGAGTTTGAAGTCAGCTTCGATGTCGTCGATCGTCTTGTAAGCGCCGCGGTCTAGCTTCTTGCCCATCGTGCTTAGATCCATCGGGTGTTTCACGATCGAGCTATAGTCTGGCACCTGTTAGAAAGAGAAGGGTGTTAAGGCAGTTTTTTTCTAACAGTAAGTCTCTTTGACGATATCTGACAAGTGGCTGGAATAATTGTGGCCAAGAAAAGCCAGAGAACACAACCACTGGAGATCCAGTGGTTTCGTCGCAGATAACGGACACCTCATAACACAAGATATCTGACATAATTCGCTATTTAAGTCTAAAATTATAATTTTAGAATAATATTTATGATATATAATGACTTTGTGATATGGATTAAAGCTCTTTTTATTTATTGATTTTTTATTTATTTCTCTTTCTCTACTTATTATATTCTCTACTCTGTACTGTACTAACAAAGTTGTATTCTGAGTTTTCCCCTGATATGAATACATCGCCTAGAAGTTCGTTTCCGATTGATTCGACCGGGAGTAGTCGCGATAAGAAACTGATATGAAAACTGTAGTTAGCTTTATTTACTCTAAGTCTACGTTTTATTTATAAATAATTATAAGCTTTTTGTTTCCCAAATAAAATAAAATAAGTTGTGTAACGTCATACCATCCCAGTATTGAAGAGCGAAGCGAGCCATAAACACGCGGATTGCTACATCAGTTTATAGTTTTTTTTAAAACGCCATATTATCCTATTTACTCATCGCGAGGCAATTATTTACCTCTTGCAGATCGACGGGCTCCGTAAATATATCCGAGGCGTCCTTCTGCGCCAGTTGTTTCAGCAGCTTGTGCGCGGCGGCGCGCTCCGGCCGCAACGCTTGCAGCACGCAGCGCTCCCACACTCTTGTGTGTTCCGCTTTTAGACGCTCGCGCTTACGGACTAACTCGCATAGTAATCTGTAACGATACAATAAAATGCTCTTTAACACACCGAAAAAAATATATAGGACATAGAAATTAACATTAAGGTCTACAATGGCCATGTAGACCTTAATGTTACACATTTCAAACGATAAAATTATTGATTGTTGTACAACAGTTATAATGCAATCCTACAGTGGATCTTGACCTACGGAATATAATTCTGGGTAAGTTCTTCATCTATCAGTCGATCAAATTTGCAACAACTTCTATTTATTAGCAATTTCAAATCTCTACTCGCCACAGTGGTCATAATGCTATCCTAAAGTTGATCTTGACCTACGGAATAGAACTCTGGGTATGTTCATTTCCGTCGATCAAAGTAACAACTTCAATTGACATGTTATGCCCGCCACATTCTGTAAGACTTGAAAAAAAATTTTTGAAAAAAATTATAAAGGTAAAGATAAAAGATAAAAATCATTTATTACAGCAAAAACTAATAAGTAAATACACTTCAATCTTATAAATAAGCACTTGCATACATGGTGAGAAGTTATAAGAGGTTAGATATAATAGGTTACTAAAGTACCTGTACTTGAAATAAAGTGTAATACATTGTGTTATTACCAAGATGTACCTATCTATAATGTATGTAATCTCTGATGGCACCCTCACTAGGCTATGCCTGTATCGAGGGAGCCTATACAAGTACGACAATTCAAATTTATTTAGTATTGTTCAGGTTAAGGATATTACTGAATATAAAAATACCTAAGGATGAATGATGTGATGATAGTACCTACCTATAAGTTTAGAGGTAGAGGTAAAACCTATACAAATTAATTAAATTTATAAGTCAAACATAAAACGTAAATAAATTTACAGTGCTTACGTCAATATAAAGTAAAGATTATATAAAAAATAAAAAATAAAAGAGAGGTGTAAGAAGTAAAATAAAATTAGATAAACCATTGAGTACCTACATCTAGGATAAAGCTATTAGGAGTTCCTCTGTCTTGTCATATGACAAGGCAGCAAGCCACTTTTGTATGATATGTTTTGCTTCAGTAATACTTTTATCCTTGATGTTACAGTTTTTAGCTACATATAATAATTATGACCTAAGTAGGTGTGAACCAAGTGACATATAATTTACCTGGCTCTTTCCAAGTCTTGTCGTATCCTCTGCCAGTACTTCAGCTGATTGCAGAGTTCTCTAATGTTGACAGTTGCGTCTTGAATACCTCTTGTACCTGTAACAAAGTAGTACAATGGAATTAACACTCTAAAATCGACCTAACTTACTGCGCTTCTAAGCATAAGTTCCTTGCTCTTATCTAGTACTACCATGATTACATGGTAAGTAAGAACCTATGTCTCTTAAAGGACCAATATGCCAGGAGCGTCTTCATCAGCTGTGCTCTGGACGCCGGTGGGCTTTGGACCAACAGCGTCATCTTGTGATTATTCGTCATCATGTGATTATTTAAAAAGCGACTCTATACCTTATACCTCCAGTATAGATATTAACATACCATGATGACTAGTCAAGCTCTGCAATCTCCGTAGCAGCGGCACACCATTCCTGCTATGCCTCTTCAGAGTCCAGTAAGCGAGGAGTCTCTTCATCAACTGTGCTCTAGAAGCCAGTGGGCTTCCCGCCAATAGCCATCCATGTGCTTGTTCAAAAAGCGACTCTATACCTCTAGCATAGGTTCTAACATACCATGATGACTAGTCAAGCTCTGCAATCTTCGCAGCAGCGGCACACCATTCCTGCTATGCCTCTTCAGAGTCCAGTAGGCCAGGAGTCTCTTCATCAGCTGTGCTCTGGACGCCGGTGGGCCTCGGGCTAGTTGGGCCACGTCGGCCACGCGATCCGCGGGTAGTGTAGGAACTAAGACCACGGGTGCCCAAGTGCGTTTTAGTGCTAGGACGCGACGGGCCTGCGAAAAGTTGGAGTTACTAAAATGTGAAATATTAAGCTCGGGCTAAAAAAATATGTTTTTTTATTCGTCAAACTATGATGGTTTTTATAGTAAAACCAGTATCTACCCACAGTTTCGCAGGCGCTGTTTCTATACAAACGTTTTTGGGTTATTTCTATTCCATGGGAACTGATTTATGGGATAAAAAATACTCTGTCTTATTCCAGGCCTAGAACTACCTCCATGCAAAATTCCAGTCCTGTCTGTTCCTAAAATGTTGGCGTACAGATGTTACAAATATGCATCCATCTAAACATCCAAACTTTTGCATTTATAGGTATAATATAAGTGTGATAGAAAAAGGCGTCTTCAAGATCAATAACATTCTAAAATGGATTATAAATAAGAACTAACCTGCTTGATCTTATCTCTGCCTTTCTGCCGAATAGCTGTCAAGTCGTTGGATTTCGAATCACCTTCTGATTCCAATGCTTTTCTTTCCTACAAAAAAAACTAATTAACGAGACATTCGGAGACGATCTCCCTGGCGCTGGGGGCGAAGGTCCGCCTGCGACGTAGGAGGCTGGTTTGATTCCAGCATCAGGACGATCCGATCTGCAAATCTTGTTCTAGGTATTTTCTATGTATAATAAAAATATCTATGTATGTAATATATTGTATCATCATCTGTTTCATTCACCTTAGTACCCATTACCTTTTCTTAGCTTAGGGCTAGAAATGCTAGAAAATGAACGCGTGGACGGTGCATAATGTTAAAGTTACCAGTAAAACGTGTGCCGGCGTGTGCGCATCGCAATACGCCATCTTGGCGACCTGCACTGGTTGGCTAGGGTCGCGACCAGCGCCTGCCGCTTCCATTTTCATGTATAATCTGTTGACAAAACACGGTTTATGAACCTTGAATTTTTTATATCAAATAATTTAAATATCAAAGTGCTTTATTCCTTTTGGTTAAACCTTACAGGACTAATGGTCATTTTTTTTCAGAGTAAAGTAAGCGGTTTTATTTAACTTATTCTACGGTCCTTTAAATATATATCATCATCATCATCATCAGCCTATATTAGTCCACTGCTGGACATAGGCCTTCCCAAATATATATGGTCCCATAGTAATATTATAAACCTTAAAACTAGCATACATAAAATGAACATAGACGTAATTAAGGATACACAAGACGACGGCGCGAACTCGTCGGTAGGCGGGGCCTGAATGTGCTATCTCACTTGACATAAAGTGCAAAAGGGCACGCTAAAATAAAATGGCATCCCCCATAATTTCTAGTCGTACCTCGATCACGATTCAACCTCTACTTAAACCCCATAACCGTTTCGGTATGCTTGATCGTAAAAAATCCCTTCACTCAAACTGAACTACGAAAATTTTCTCATTCAAGTGAAGAAATGAACTGTCATCTCAAGGTACCTCGCGATCTACCTTGAATGCTCCTCAAAAGAGCTTCTTGATATTTATAATAGATTTCGGAGACTATCAAAATTACATTTATGACATTTACGACGGTGACCAAATTATCGACTAAGCATACCGAACTCATGAATGTTTTGAAGGAATGCTCGAGGCCAGTCAGACGAGTTTGAGTAAAGGATTAGTTCAAGAGTTATCTAAAGATATGGAACCTGGGGGTCAATCCCTCCAACCTTCCCATGGTCCTGCCAACCTTGCGGTTATACGGACCGAAACTGTGAGAAAGGAGTCACTCGGGTGACCCCAGACTCTACAAATCCTACGCTCTTTGTCCCGAACACTCTCCCCCTTCTGGGGCATGCCACATCACATTACAGACTTCATTGCCGGGCTGCTCCACCCCAGCTCGGTGCTGCTCTGTGCCCCCCCCATCCCTGGTCGAAAACGTGCACTCCTCAACGCGCCGTGTCTTGTGCCAGATTTTGGCGAACCTTTTCAGCTTTCCAAAATTGGCCTCACTACTGACTAAATCCGAGTGGTATATCGGTCCCTCATATCCCCCCTCCCTAACAATCCCTCGTAATAGAGCGTCCCTTTCCACCGCATACAAAGGACAGTCCCACAGAATATGGTCCCTTGTCTCTCTCGTCTCCCCACAGCTGCACGCAACCTGCACGGAACCTGGGGGTCAGTGTACATACCCCGCCTGCTGCGCGCAAGTGACATGGAAGGCGGAATAGCAGTTGCTCTTGTGGCACTGGATGCAAGCGCCCACGCCTCGCTGCTTGCACACCATGCAGGTCAGCTTCCAACGGGCCGCGGGAATCATTTCTATCGAATCTGTGACATAAGGACACGGTGATAAGTCTTAAAATGCTATCATCATCATCATCATCAGCCTATATCAGTCCACTGCTGGACATAGGCCTCCCCCAATGAGCGCCATAGCGCCCTGTCTTCAGCTTGCCGCATCCAGCATCTACCTGCAGTCTTTCGCAAGTCGTCATCCCACCTGGTCGGAGGGCGTCCTACACTACGTTTGCCGAGTCGCGGTCTCCACTCAAGAACACGTTTGCCCCAGCGGCCGTCGGTTCTTCGCGAAATATGGCCGGCCCACTGCCACTTCAGCTTGCTAATTCTTTGAGCTATGTCGATAACCTTGGTTCTCTGTCGGATGTATTCGTTACGAATCCTATCCTTCAGAGAAAAAAAAATGAAAATGCTATAACACGTTATATTAAGAATATTGTGAAACGGAATTAACTTGTTGCTTGGTATAGGTATATAGAAATCAATGTTATCCACCACTAGACCCATTGACACTTATCATGCTCATTGGACTTTTGTTATTTTAATTTAAGACCTATTTGTACATAAATAAGCAATGAAACAATGTATTGTATTGAGTATTGTTTTAGATAGTCGACTGTCTCAACGTTTAAAGTTTCTTTTACCTCGGCAATTTTTCAAGAGGTTATATATAACAAAAAACCAATAGTTTAGCTTTTCGTAGTTTTGTTATTCTTCATAAAAGGATTTATGTTTATTGATTAGTAAAAGATAATAGATATTTAGATTTTACATAATATATCTATATACATATTATAGTCATATATTAATTTGTATACCCTTAGCACGCCAAACCCTCTGTCAAAGCATTGTGTTTTTGGATGGCAGGTAAAAAATGCCTCAGTATTAAACCCACTAAATAAATAAATAAATAATGCTGGACAATTCACACGGCGGGAATCGAACCCGCAACCTCCTGCGTCGCAGGCGGACCATCGCCCACCGCGCCATATCGGTCGTCAAACTTTGTATAATGAAAAAAAAACCACTCTTTGTATAATGTACAAATGCACTATGGTGCAGTGAAATAAGGTTTTAAATAAATAAATAAACTCACCAATAGGTTCCAAGAAGACAGTGTTTGCAAACCGCACTTCAGGGATCCACAGGGCGCAGACCACATGCGCCCAGGTACTTTGATCTGTCTGCTTGAACGCTCCTGAAAATGGAAATAGATAGGATAGAAATAAGATGGGATCCTAAAGCTGGCAATCGACTTTCGACATTCCCAAGTGGAATAAGGCTTTTTCATGAGAGGTTATACAAGCATAGCTCTTCATAAAACTTTTTTTTTTTTTTTTTTTTTCTTCTTTTGATTTGATTTGATACTTATGCTATAAATATTGGAACTGTATATTTATTGTTTTAGCTATTTTTCTTAGATATATAGATATGTATAATATAATATGTATTTTAGGTATATATTTTATTTTTATTTTATTTATATTATTTTTATTTTATAAATAAATAAATAAATATTGCTGGACAATTCACACAGCATTATCTAGCCCCAAGCTAAGCAGAGCTTGTGTTATGGGTACTAGATGACTGATATACATAATACAATAGATTACATAGATAGATATTTTTTTATTATACATAGAAAACAACCGGAACACCCATTTTATGTCCTTAATGTCATAAACATAGTTACTATTACTTATATTTGTATGTAATGTTAGCACGCCAACCCTTTATTTAAAACATGTGTTTCCTGGTTGGCAGGTAGAAAATGCCTCGGCATTAAGCCCACCCTTTGTACCTTTAATAGTGCAATAAAGTTTAAATAAATAAATAAATAAGGACGGGAAGAGTCTGAACCGATTCCCGAAAAGCGCTTGTCCCATATATGTATTTGACGACCTCTGTGGCACGGTGGCAAGGTCCACCTACGACGCTGGAGGTTGCGTTATCGATTCCCGCCTCGAGAAGATGTGTACGATCTGCCGATATTAGTTCCGGGTGTTCGTCGTTATCTATGTATAATAAAAAATATCTATCTACATATGTAATGTATTGTATTATGTATATCAGTCATCTAGTACACATAACACAAGCTCTGGTTAGGTTGGGGCTAGATGATATTGTCCAGCATTCTTTATATGAACTTACCTCCAGTGTTAGGGCACAGGACACAGTTGACCAATCTTGATGGTGATTGAAGACATCTTCTGCACAACCACTGTCCTTCAGGAATGTACGGAACCTAGATATAATTCATTCATTATTTATTTATTTTAGATTCTATGTTTACCAATTTGGGGGATAAGGGCGCTCAACCAACCATTCTTCCACCTTATGAGCCAATTTGTTGTGATAACTTTATTTCCTTCATCAGACAAAATATCATCGACAAGTTAATTCTGCCCACTGCTGGGTCGCCAAACTCTCGTGTCACTGTAACACTTCTTACAATTTTTCGTATCCTAATAAAACTTTTGAAACTCTCATGGTTATTAACACATAAACATTGTAAAATCATGGTAAATATCCCGTTTTATATGAGTTTCTGATCTTATGCAATTATATCTAGTAGGCTTTTTGTACTTTAAAGGTTTCTTATAAAGCCACCCTAAAGTTATTAATTTAACCTCTCAGGGTTAGTTGCTCGCTGTGTTGTACATCATCATCATCAGCCTAATAGCAGTCCACTGCTGGACATAGGCCTCCCCCAATGAGCGACATAGCGCCCTGTCTTCAGCTTGCCGCATCCAGCCTCTGCAGGTAGAGGCTTTCGCAGGTCGAATCCTATCCTTCAGAGAAACTCCTCGTGTTGTACATACATGTACACTAAAGCACAAAATTTTTACCCCATAACAATCCTGATGCACAGCCAAGTTGCACATATCACAGAACAGAATGACATTGGTGTTCTGACACTCTCCATCCATGCAAATGCAGCAGACTGCATCCTCATCAACGGTGGCTGCCGTTTGCTGACCACATTGGGTTACCTATGAAGAGAGACGTATAGTAGATAGTAATCGTTTTATTAAATTGCCTTAAAAAACAGGTTGTTACACGTGTACCGCGTCTCATATCCAATCAACTCATACATTCAAATATTTTTAAAAACATAAAACCTTTCTTCTAATGCCCTTTCTCTGAAAATTTTCTTTTTATTTCTATAAATCTGAATAGTTTTAAATACATTTTGAAGTCCTGTCTAGTACATACAGCAAACCCTTTGTTACTGTTAAGTTAGGATGTATGTAATGAATAATAATGAAAAATTAATTGTCTCAAAAATAGACTGAAAAAAATTAAATGTTGCTCCTGTTTAAAAAAGTTGTGTGTAAGTGTAATAACTACAGTGAAAATTATGTTAAAAAAACTTTAATGACATCAAGGTGTACCTTATGTACTTACAGAGGAATAAATACTGAATCTAATGGACTCTCTAATTGTAAATAGTAGTTCTACTTTGTTTCTATTCTTGAATTGTTATTTTATTTGTTACTATTTACATCTATTCTTATCTATTTATCTGAAGAGTCCTGGACTATTTAGATAAATATAATTTAAAACATAGAAAAATAGTTCCAACATACCTGAAAATAGGATTCTTTCTCCAATCTATCCATCAGAAGCTCCAAAGTATCCACAGAAACCTGCGGCAGGCCTTGCTTAGTTCTCTGCTTGTTCAACAATGCCAACCAGGCAGTGTCCTCTTCATCCACATCATACTCGACTTCTCCGTCAAGCTCCTCAGCTGATTTCTCTATGAAACGGATGTAGGCATTCGGGCGGGGAGGGGCGTCACAGACGCGTTCGTTGTAGTCAGGGATTAGCTGTAAGTGAATCAAACGATAATAGACTCCTGAGTGTAAGTTGTTTGGATTAAAGTAATAGAGAATTGCAATAAGCAAATTTGTTATGACAATATATGGGGAGTCTTAGTGAGAGTGAAAGCTCAAATTCACAATGAATCACTATACACAATTGTATTAATGTGTCAGAAAATTTCTAAGTTAGAACATGCTTAGAACAACTTACTGTAAAACTAGCTTCTGGCAATTTGACGTGAGGTTCAGCTGGGGGCACTATGAAAGGCAAGGGCTTCTCTAATTCAGCATTTTTCTTCTCCCAATCGTCCAATGACATAATCTGAAGTGGTTGATCTATAGGTATTCTGCTGATTTTTCCATCTATCTCAAATTGAACGACTTTTTGAGCTTCCGCGAAGGTTAGCGCCTCTTTTGGCGGGCTCTGTAGCGCGATATCGCCGGTGGGCACTGCAGCTCTAAATCTACCTTTCTTACGATGGCTTGCAACTGCTGGAGTCGCCGGTGTCGGATTATCATGGTCGTAATTCACAAGATGATACTGCAGCCCGCACAAACTCTTGTACACTTTGTCGCATTTCTCCAACGGACACTGATACGGCGGAGGCCGGTTTTGCCTCAGTTTTTTGCAAAACTCGAACACGTCGAAGTCCAATCCCATAGTACAGGCTTTTTGTCAACTGTTTTCACTGGTGGAGCATTGGTTCGTACAAAGTTGCAAAACCGCACAATCGCTCACACCACTCATATGTCTTCTAAGTGTGTTATCCCATTTCTCCTCATAATTTACAACACAAGAAACACTAAACTAATAAATTCTAAACACAAAACCTGCCAAACACTGCCAAAACAAACTATAGAACCAAAGAGAATACAATAAATAACTTGTGCAAAAGTAATTGGTCTATGGATGCAATGCAACGCAACGCACGCGCGCAGCCGCCCCGCCGCGCCAGCACCAAACGACACTAAATATGACATGACAGATAGTAAAAAATTGACAAATGCGGAACTCAATTTTGGCTTCTTTATTAACGGCGGCGCGGCATTTGTTTTTTGATACGACTAAAAAATTGGACGGTTGTCGTCGGTGCCATCCTTGGTACCATCATAGAGCTTACACCGTAGCCAAAAGCAAGCGGTGCCATATTGATGATTTATTTATGAAACAACGAGTTTTATGATATTTTAATACAAAATACCTACCAAAATAATTTTGTAACGTTTTATAATTTACGAGATGAGATTAAGGAGATGTTAATAATCACTGATCCAGATTACGCTTGATCGTGTTATTTGCAAAAGACGACACCATTAGCCTAGCCGAGTCTGCAGAGCCAAGATGCATTTACAATTGCCACTCCACGGAGGCGGAGTGTCGCGAGGCTTTGTGCCATCAACCGGTGGTGAGCGAAATGAGATTTAGATAAACATCTGGAAACCGACAGCCTCCTAAAGAGAGGAAACTATGGCTGAGAGGTCCAAAAAGGAACCAAGATACCGTTCGCTTTATCCCAATAATTTTCCTAATAGGCTTATGTAGGTAATATCAGAAAAAAAGACGAAAAGGCATAGAAATATTCTCGCTGCCACTGTAAAGTGAACGCGTCTACGTCCGGGCCTCATTTCTAAGATTACTAAGGTCTAGCGCATTACGGTACCTATTATAAAATATATTATATATTTCATGTTTTCCAAGACGATGTAAGCGTCTTTTCAGTGTCCGGATTAACTATTCTGGATATAGCGTCAGCGTGGTTCTCCTTGGTGTACGTAGGTATATTTATTAGGCAACGTAAAATTGCATAGTTTTTAGGAAACGGGAATCCCAGCAAATATGGAAGAAAGAAGCGATAAATCCCGGTTCTTACCAATTTAGGCTATTTTAATGAAATTCATCGTAAAATAACAAAATAAAAGGTTGTTTACCTACCCTATTTAGTTAATAATTAGTGTTAATATTTAGTGTTTGTTTTTATGTCTCATTTTATTAAATAAACAAAAAAACAGACACTAAATATTTTTTAATAAAATACCAAATATTATAGACCTACCTACCATTATACTGAATAATAATTCGTATCTAGTATATAGATAATAATAATAACTATACCTACTTCTTAGCATTCTGTGTGGATAGTAATTAGTTTATACAAATTATGTGGGTACAGTGGCGTTCACGTTAACTGAACCTCCTGGCAGGTTTCTAGTCTCGTTATTACATCCGTTTTGGTTATATATTATAAAATTTGTGGATTTATATAAATACCTTGCTATATTAATTTTACCGCAAGATTCTAGTTTCAAAATATTTCTGTATACATAAAAAAAATATTCAAATTTAACAGTGGGGTAACCTAACTTTGAACGCCACTGTACTTACCTCTATTTTACACCCCATGAATTATACTTTTTTTTTCTTGGACTCGCTAGTTTTAGCATTTGCCATATTTAATTTGTGATTTTTTTTAAATTTGGGAAACATACTACAACTTTTAATAACCTAATACGAGAGAGAGAAAACGCAAAAGGATCAGGAGAGTTAGGTTAGGAAAGTTATTATTAAGGAATTATCAAACATAGATAATAATATATACATTATATATTTATATTATTTGTACAAATAAAGGATGATAAGCAATGATAAATATTGCTTCTTAGCGATGACCATACACTTGCATATCTTATGGCAAGCTAAGTACCTACACAACACTGGTAACTTTTAAGCAGGCTTACCTATCTTATCCTCCAATTACCTACTTAAATTGACGTTATATTATTAAAATATATAGATATGACGTAACTTGACGCAAGTCATTACTCCTTAGTTTACAATACTCAAAAATTAAAAAATTCTCACGCTTATTATAAGTAGGTACCTACTTACCCAAATCAAAACTTAAACACTTGGAAAAAGACAAGATTAGTATTTTCATAAAAAGAGGTAAGGTGAAACCCATGGATTTACCACTGACACACCTATCTTAATAATATGTCTATCACTTAAATCTATTTTATTTAGGCTTTTTCATAATAAAAAAAAATTAGCTTTATAATTCGTTGAATCCATTTGAAACTACCGATCTAAATATAAAATAAATAAATAATGCTTTATTCTTGGAAAGGTTGTTTATATTACAATATAGTAGGATAAGGAAAAAAACTAACGACCTTATCCTGTAAAAGGCGGTCTTATCCTTTGCAGATATTTCTAACAGCCGTCTGTTAGATCCATGACATAAGATACCTTATATCTAATTACGAATTGGCTCCGAAACTACTGGACCGATTTGAAAAATTCTTTCACCGTTGGGAAGCTAGAATATCCCCGGTGAACATAGACTATGTTATATTTTCAAAAAAGTTAGGGATCCTCACTATAACTCCAATAATGTAACCCAAGGTGTAAAAAAAATAACCTAATAAAGTGCAATTCGAGTTAACCGCGGGGAACAGCTAGTTTGAAATAAGCAAACATAATTCCGATAGTAGGTAAATTGTGCTTCGATTACCATACTAATGCAAATACAATAGGTACAATTTACTTAATATCAACCAATGTGTGAAACCTGAATTCGTAAGCGTCTTAGATTAGTATTCAGCCTTACAATTTTATATCAAATTACTCCAACGAATGTATTGATGTTGTAAGTATTTTTTTGTAAATACATGAAGCCTTTTTACACAATCAGAAAAACAAAAATGTACGAAATATTTAACACGATAAGTAGTCACGATGTGACTCCAATTATTATGCTAAAAGAACGCGAAAAATAAAAAAAATATGTAGGACCACCATACAAATTATTACAAAAATATAAATAGGTACCTATACCTACCATACATGGTAGCATGGTGGGTAATTTGTAATTTTTCCATAATATGTAGCTACCTACATATTACTCTACTAGGTACTATAATACTCCATTTGAAACTAAGCACATTATACACATTGGTTTCAGTTCGAGTTTTTTTTTATTTATTTATTTAAACGCACAATACATAACATACCTAATCATAAAATATACAGAATTTAAATAATAAAGGGTTTAGAACTTGATCATTTCACAATTTATGTGCATACTTTGAATCATAAGAACAAAACGTGTAGAGCAAAACGTATGTAATAGCTTGAAATAGAAAAAAAAACCGGATAGGTACCTAAATCTAAATATAAGTAAACTTACATATGTGCTCATGTACCCACGTACAATTACACATCAATACATTATAAGCTTAGGATCAGGAAACTTAATCTAATTAAACTGATTTTAAAGTTCGGGTAAATTGGCTCAATTTGGGAACAAAAATGTCAAGGAGTTACATATTCAGATAAAACGATGTCAACTTAGTGCAAGTAGTCATTATTTCAAATTGTTATTGTCATTTAACTTTATTTATGGACACCCTAACACAGTTTATAAATAAAGATACACAGTTCTCATTTATTTCAGTATTATAAAATGATCGCTGTGGTTATTTTAGTGTCCAGTCTTGTAGTGGCGTTATTATTGTACATTTACTTTATTATAAAAAGAAATCTTAATTATTTGGCTCGAAGGGATGACGTCATACACCTTACACCCCTACCATTCGTAACTACTTTGGCTGGGTATGTACCTATTATAATACAGGTGGCTTTTTGAAATAGGAGGGAGGATATGATCACATTTGAAAGTATTAGAGTTAGATGTCTCTAACTCTGTTTTCAGTTACGGCGACTTTTCAGTCGTCATGGGCTTAATATTAATGAGAACACTGAAACTACTAAACTACCTTTTTCGAATGGAATTTATCATTAGTGGTAGTATCCTTGACAAAATTATTATTTGATATGCAACTATCAAAATACAGGCTACCCTGAATGGCAGCAAATCTACTTATGTAGATAGCTACAACAATTGTTTGAAATGTATACATATTATTTAAAATTTTCACATAAAGGCTACTAACTAATTCATACATAAATACCTATTAATATAACTAACTAGTCCATTAATTAATTAGTAAAATATTGCATTGATTTGCAAAGATTACATCCAAATAAAAAATAAAAAAATATATGGTTGTAACATGAGGGGTAGATGGGGGGTGGGGGATCCCAGTACCTATCGATTTAACCCCCTGTATATTCAGTTAAAATCAGATATCTGCCTAAATTATGCAATTGCAGCCAAAATATTAGGTCTGCGACCCTATACAAGATCGATAGTGGGCCTTTGGTGTCCCTATATCAATCTGACTCTTCGATTTGTAAGAAACCAAATATGAAAATTATAGCTCAATTTCTTTTCGATATATAATATTTACTTATCTTAAAAACCACTGGCTTTCATGAAGAATGAACCCTGAAAATTTAATTTGCCTAGTACGAGGGCATCATTTTGAAAAATGTACCTACTTAAAATAATGTAAGTGCCGTAAATCCGTAATTTGTTTACCAAAAGCTACTGGTGCATGACGAATGTGAATGTCTATCGACATGGAGTAATCCAGCTATAATATCCTACTAATATTATAAACACGAAAGTTTGTAAGTATGGATGTATGTTTGTTACTCTTTCACGTAAAAACTACTGAATTATAAAGATATATTGTATATTATCCAAAATATCTATCACCACGCGGCTGAAACCGCGGGGCGCAGCTAGTCTATCCATAATTCTAGCTATCTATTTATCTATGGAGTAACGTTTGAAACCTTTCACTACAAAGTATAAAACAAAGTCGCTTCCCGTTGTCTGTCTGTCCCTATGTATGCTTAGATCTTTTAAACGCGGTTATTTTAATAGACAGAGTGATTCAATTCACGAGGAAGGTTCATAACATAAACCATTTGACACATAGATATCCACGCGAGCGAAGCCGAGGGTTGCAGGTGTACATAATAAAATCATAATTTTACCCTTACCTACTGGCTACTTTTATCTGATCTGACAAAAGGTGTCCAAGGCCGCAGGTAGAAGCTAGTTTTATGCAATACTATTAAAACCTTCATAGGCATAATCAATGAGAATAAATAAAATTTATCTCCTCTTAATTGATTTTTTAATTAAATTATGTAGGTACCTATTGTTTTAGTACCTCCATAAACACTATTAGTATAACATGAATAAATTTCTAACAAGTATTTTGCAATTAGTAAACGACTTTTGTATAGGGTGGATAGGTACAGTTCATGTACCTATCCACCCTATACAAAAGTCGTGAGTAGGTTAGGGAA
This sequence comes from Eupithecia abbreviata, assembly GCA_943735965.1. Classification (NCBI taxonomy): domain Eukaryota; kingdom Metazoa; phylum Arthropoda; class Insecta; order Lepidoptera; family Geometridae; genus Eupithecia; species Eupithecia abbreviata. The sequence continues at coordinate 4,548,226 of OX030995.1, forward strand.
GCTCTTGAAGCTAGATAATCAGTCCCCTTTCTTCATTGGACATACCATGAATGACCCTTATGACTCCCCCTTAGTCAGCTTGAATGTTAAGGTAAATTCGCAAACGGCACTATAATGTCCGTCAGTTTATTTAAATTTAATGGCTAATTGTATTAATTACAAGGTTATTTTCCCACTATACAATGATATGAGAATCTTGCAACAGACTTACAGGGTTCATATAGATTCTACCTAAAAATTGTAACACATTGACATATATAATTTATTTTTATTCCTTTTCAGGTACTCCCGTCGTCAATCAAAATCATCGGTGTACGGTCGACTGACTGAAGAGAAAGATGACATTGAGATGGAGATGTGTTGAATTCTTGATAAATTCAAAATGTTTAAACAAATAATCGGTTCAATTCATTGGAACCTTTGGTCCCCAATTACCGGGTAGATGACACAAAATAGCTGGCAACATCCAGTTTCCCAGAAATACGGATACCTTCGAGCGTAAAGTAAAGGAGGCGATTTAATAACTCGCTTCCCCTCCGCAATATACATATCATACACACGTTTTGCTCAGTTCAGCTCACATTAGGAAATCGGAGAGGTATTTTTGGGAGATTTTTGCTTAATGATTCGTAATACTAAAACTTCTATGGTTCTACCTGCTATGTATGTCCAGTCCACATATAGATAAATGAGATTGCAATAACTACTTTATCATTTTTACTGTAGGAAGCGTTCGGCAATGAAATACATAAGAACTTAGTTAAAGTATTTGCAAAAGTATATTTTTTGCCATTGTCACCATGGTATAAGTTATGAATAAATTATCTTTGTAAATACCTAATAACTTTATATTTTTTCCCTAGCCCAAATATTTACACTTAGTTGCAAATTTACTGATTTTAAATCTATAGGTAAAAAAGAAGTAATTACATTTTTGAAAGAGAAATTAATCCAATAAGTACCTATGGGTAATGGAAACATTTGAATGCGACACACTGTTTTTATGAAGCATAATCCGCCTCAGATAATGGTAAATGATATTTGAATCCGTTCTATCGGGCATGACAAGTAGGGTTTTTTTTTAAATAACAAACTTCTCAGCTCTGATGATATAGGGTTGATGTAAGATAAATAAAACAAGATTATTATGGCATATTCGCATCGAGTAATTATTATTAATTATTTTTTATTAAAACTCAATGCATATCCACCGCAGCATAATCCGACCCAATTTTATGAAACTATGACTGTACTTTTTGACGACCGATGTGGCGCGATGGGCGAAGGTCCGCCTGCGACGCAGGAGGTTGCGGGTTCGATTCCCGCCTCGGAACAATTGTGTGTACGATCTGCAGATATTTGTTTCGGGTGTTCGGGTCGTTTTCTATGTATAATAAAAAAGATCTATCTATGTAATGTATTGTATTATGTATATCAGTTATCTAGTACTCATAACACAAGCTCTGCTTACCATGGGGCTAGATAATGCTGTGTGAATTGTCCAGCATTATTTATATTTATATTTATTATTTATTTAATTATTATTTTTGAATCCGAATTGGATTAACTACGACTAACGAACATGCTAGTCGTTTCTTTTCACTTCTTCCACTAGTGGACAAAAAATTGAAGTGAACAGTAAAATAATTTTATTTGATAATAATTTATATTTAAAATATGACTTGTCTAAGTGCTTATTTTGTAAGCCTAAAGAAATAAATGATTTTTTACTTTTTACTTTTACTTATTGTTAAATTATTACCGGCGTGTAAAGTAGGGTAATAATAGTAGTTTCTTAGCAGGCAGATAAATAATCTGCGTTCGTCAAATCATAAGCTGATTTAAGTTACTTTCAGGGAAAAATAGTTTTTACTATAGGTAGGTCAACCCTAGTAATAGGTATGATAACAGTAACTTAAAATCACCAAAATTATGTATTTTCCTATGATTTACCAAACAGGAGGTTACCTACCAAACTATACAATTTATTTTGTACGTGCACGTGTTCAAATTGACCAGAGTGCGCGTGCGTACGTAGTGCGCCCCGCCGCAGTGAACGGGTTAAGTACCGACATGGGAACCAGTTTAAGTTATATTTAATTAATTTAATGGTTAAATAAATCAGCGTTCATTTGAATAGCACAATAAACAATCCTCGCTTTAGGTAATATACGATTATTATAAACACCAGCCAGTGTTTCATTCATTAGTCTTGATGTTTTTGAATAATCGAACCAACACTCGCACAGTTCAGGGCCTGTCTTTATTACACGAGCCAGTAAGTAGGCGCCCGTAAGTATTCAAGGCATACGAGGTATAATAATAATATACTTCTTATAAGCATATATATTTCTATATAACAAGGTCGCAAGGTTATCAGTATAAATTTATGCAAACTATTCGTTGGTATGAATCACTGGAGCATATTCAGCAGGGGCCTACATAAGTGACTGAATAAGCTTAATAATACATTTCTTACGACGGAAGCGGAACATTCTTAGTAAACTTTTATGTTTTCTTTACCTAACGACATATTTTGTGCATAGTGAGTGACGCGCACAATAGCCTATAGTAGTAAAGGAGTAAAGTAATTTATAGGGGGTTTATAGTAGTTATTTTTATTATGGGTTACTGCGTCTAACTAAAGAAGCGCAGGCTTCGAACATGGACGAAGGAGGCCATCGTGATTATGTTCGTCCAAGTGTTCGTCGTACAAAGAAGAACAATTAAACGTCAATGTCATTGTCAAAAAAGCGCAGCTGTTATTGTTTGTGGTAAATCTGTTGCGAGAATCTTGGAGAAATTTCTTTTTCTTTCCATCGTTCGAGAAATCGAGACTTGATTTGATTGTTTCAATTCAAAACATTCGCTGCGCGCACCATCGCATCGCCTCTACTTATATCAACGTATATTTACGTAGATTTGTACTGTTTGTGGTTAATCATAATCACCCATTTGCTAACTCTTCGTGCGTAGTTGTGTGAAGATTTGCTAAAATGGACCTATACGGCTTTTACGGCAATAATAGCCCTTACCCGTACAATCAATCCGACGAATTGGCTAAACAAAGTTACGCCCAGCAGGCTCTTGCTTCTTCTGTGCCCTTTACTCCCCCTGCGAATAACATGGCCGGTGGGTCTTGGAACTCTCGCGGTCTTACCTGGGGCATGCAGTCGCCGCCTCACCTGGTTCAATTTACAGGACGAGTGCCCTTCAATGACAATCAAATATGCCCAGTTTTACATACCAAAAGGAAAAGCCTGGACCTGGAACCAACTATGTAAGTATTTTAATAAATACTTATGTGTATCTTGGAGAATAAATTATAGTAATTATATTGAACCAATAACCTTGACCACAGCACATCGTATCTAAAACCACTATTATGTCCTCTTTTCCCTGAGGAATACATGTTGTTATATCATGTTGTCATTTGTTACGGCCTATGCTTCACTCATTTAATTTCGAGTTTAAAAGTAGCCACCTCTATGCCAAATTTCAGCTTGATCCAGTCAGAAGTTTTGCATGAAAAATAAACATCTATTTATATTTCTAAACTGTTTGAGTTGTTTTTGTAACAGACCAGCAAAGCAGCTGATAACAGAAGAAAAGATGGCAGCTCACCTCAATGGTCTACATATATCATCGGACTTCAAATCACACTCCGACACTGAAAATATGGATGTAATGATGGATACGCAAGATGATGGTCTTGGGGAGAAGGTAAAAGGAACTATAGTTGTGGCTGACGAGGTCAGGAGAATACGGGAGGAGCCGCTTTTACCAGCTGTGCTGATCGAAAGGTAAAAGTAAACGATCAATTTAAAATATCAATTATTAAAATTTTTATTCTAAGCCATAAAATAAAATTATAGGCAAAATTCATTCATCATCAGGGCTAGCAGATGTTTTGACACATTAGTAAAAGATCATGATTTTGATATATTTTTCAATACTTCTGTTCAGCTTAAGCGCCTACTAGGTAATAATTTCTTTACAAAGTAATTGAAGTCAGCTTTCATGTATTTTCATTATAAATATTTTTTTTGTGTGTGTAACTTTTTCTTTCTTTTAACTTAATAATATAAATCGTCTACTTTCTGTAATTTTTATCTAAATTGCTGCTTTTTTTTTCAAATTATTTGTGGATACTTCTAATTAGCCTTAAGTTAAATATTCTTGTATCTAATCTTTATCTAGCTGTAAGTTTTCCTAAGATTGTAAAAATTAAATAAAATATAAAATAAAATAAACAAGTTATAGATAGGAAAGCTACTGATAGAATAAGCAGTAGCCACATCGCTTCTTTGATTCTAATTAAATATGAAATCTAGCATCTTATTGTTTATTATTCATTTGGGAAATAAAGTTATTATGAACTAAATACTTAACTATCACTTAAAACAACACTTTCCTTTCAATGAAACATTAATTAATAGCAGACTAAACTGTTACTATATACTAAACTATAGAAAACTATTATTTATATTCACAATAACTCTGTACAATACTTACATTTTTCTTCATATATTTCAGATATGAAAAGCCCAGCATGTCCTTGGTTGTATGGAAACCGCGGAACTCCATTCTAAAGACAATCAAAGAAAGAGATCCTAAGATTGAAGAGGAAGAACCAGTCAAAAGGAATGGAGTTCTAGTAGACAATAGTGACAACAATCAAGCAGATATTGATATGTAACCGAGCCATGGCTAACGTTAATTGAAGAATGATGTATACATACATTCTGCCGTCTGTTAAGAAGCCCAATCATTCACCAATAAAAATGTACTCGCATGTGAGTGAAAATAGAATCATTCACCAATAAAAAAGTACTTACATGTGAGTAAAAATTTACATACATGTGAGTACATTTTTATTGGTGACGTTTAAATTGCAAGTATCTTTCATGATAGTACTGTTCAGTGAATTCTTGCACAATATATGCTAGATATATATCCGATTATTCAATTATCCTTTGAATGTTTATTATTATATGTACTAACAAATTAAGTATAGTTGCAGATAAACTAGTAGCCATTTAAGAAAAATTAAGCTATGTGTGGAATTTCTATGAAAGGATAGTATGAAAGTAGGAATTTGTATGGTCCATTTGATATTTGGTAATTATGAATGGTCATTTGTAGCTTTATGTTTTGTTAATAAGTTATCATTTTTTGTGCATGTGACTTTTTTTATATTTTTATCTATGGTACTCTTAAATAAAGCCATACAAAATAAGTCTTGATACGGCATAAATCGGGCTAAGGAAATAGGACATAACAGGAATAATTTAGCGAAACCTAATCATGTCTAAAAATCAAGTCATTACATACATTTTATATGTAACAGCTCTGATGCATATTTATTTGTTTATGCCACCTAAGATAGACACTAGGCATTGTCTATGCCTCAGTTTGATATAGACTATGTACCTACTTGCTATTTTGTAAGTATTCAATTAATTAAGGTATAATATAGATCAGAACACGTATTAGTCCTATTTTGACTGTCGTGGTCACGGGACATGTCATCCCGTGACCATGACTGTGTAAACCTGTTGAAACGTCGGGAAAAATATGACAATAAACGCGATAAATACCCTTTCAAATATTACTTGTAATTAATCTGCAGTAGTAACTATCAGTAATCCAAATACTTCAAAAAGTCCATTATTTTCATGTAACAATAAAATATCAGCAAATTTTTATCTTTGTGTTAGTTTTAAACTAATATTAGAAAACATGAATACCTACCTGATACTGTTTAACTTAAGTTGTAAGATTATTGTTAAGATTTATATTAATGTTAAGGCTGACTTTATACCTATGAATTAATAAACGGTTTCGTCTCAAAAACGTTTATGGAATTTTAACCCCCCAAAAAAGGATACTTGATGCAAATAATACGAATAAATCCGACAGAGAACCAAGGTTATCGGACATAGCTCAAAGAATTAGCAGGCTGAAGTCTCAGTATAAGTATATAATATGTGTACTGTGCTGAAGTGGCAGTGGGCCGGCCATATCTCGCGAAGAACTGACGGCCGCTGGGGCAAACGACTCGGTAAATGTAGTGTAGGACGCCGCCCTCCGACCAGGTGGGATGACATGGCGACCTGCGAAATACTGCAGGTAGATGCTGGATGCGGCAAGCTGAAGACAGGGCGCTATGGCGCCTAATGGGGGAGGCCTATATCCAGCAGTGGACTGATATAGGCTGATGATGATGCAAATAATAGTTGTATTGTTAAAAATATCTTTATTTCATCAACTAACAACAAAAATGAGTTATTACTTAATTTACATTAAATATTATGGTCCAAAACTAAATACTGATTCAGAAAAATAATTACTAAACTAAAATAGACATTTAGACACTTTTAAGCAGTCTTTATTAGATTCGTTTATATGTTAAACATACATAAATATTTCCAATTTGCAATAAATATCTCGTTCCTAAGCGAAGATATAATTAAGTAGTCTTAACTTTTCAGAATCTTTGTTTCAAAAATTCATAGAGTCAAATCATCGGATTCAAGTTTCGGATATAATTTTTAAAATATTATAAGCGAAAGTAGTGTTTACGAATGGAAACTTGTAAAAATCAAAGTAAATTCTCATATATTTTTATTACTACTTACAGAATAATGGTATTTAGTATTTATGATTATAAAAGAAAATGGCCGAAATTAATACAGTTTTGTTATTCAACAGAGCTTTCGGGTACATTTTACTTAGCACAGAAAATTTATAAGAAAGAAAACAACGTTATTTATCACATTAGAATCGATCAAATATTGTACAATATAATTATACAATAAATATATTGTATAATACAATAACTTTTCTGTGGATTGAATTCGTAAGCTTACCTACCTACAATTTACAAATCTTTTCATTGATGCAACAGTTTAAATGTGTTTTTTCTTACAGTAGTTACAAATCTAACAGGAAATATTTTTTGCTACGTACATAAATGTGAGGCCGATTAGATTCGCAGTACACCACAATCTTTTACAAAAATTTGGATTTAAAATATTTAATTATTTGTCGGGATTTATGGTCGCCTAGTATTTTTTTTTTACCCATGGGTTACCTAAGTTATGATGATGGTCATACATTTTACTATAGTTGTGTCAGGAGATTGTATGGTAGATGCTACACGTCTAATTTCCTGTGATAATAACTGATATGTCATATTCATATCACAGAAAATGTACTTCCAGAATATAGATTTTGAGTTTGGCTAGTGTATAATCCACAATCAAGCGTTGGCTAGCTTGATAGAAATTGATCTGTCAAGTTTTTTTATATTATAGAAAGTCTGAACTTAGTCGTTCTTAGTTACCACGCTATTAAACGCTTAACGTTACTCGCGTTATCAGCGTTTTTACGCAAATTATTTATAGGGCGAATAACGCATGTTAAGCGATTTTTAACGTGAATAACGCGTGAAGTGAAAAGGCATTTTTCACGTTAAAATGGATTAATATCTTTAATGTAATTTTCTTAATGTCGTCAATGCATGTTAACTTTAACGGTAGCGGTGTCGAGATCTCTTTTCATATTCTCTAGCTGCTCGATGTCTTGGACTGATGTCTCGCATTTCTGAACCACCAGGGAGTGGTAGAAGTGAATCGCGAATGCCACGAATACTATTAATACTGAAACAGAAATAATTTTATATTAAATGGGCTTCCTAAAGAAATCGTCGTAACGCTCCTTCTCTGAACAGAAAAACAGACTCGACCACTGGTTACGAATGCGCTATCTGATCACTATAAGGGTTAGTCTGTAGGTACATATCTGACGGAAAATGCGCCGAGCTTATCATCGTCTATTCAGTCAAATCAGACTTGTCACGCTACTATTAGATTTTCTTTCCGGCCCTGGTGGGGGCACAGAGAGGGCCCTCGAGGCTTGGTCTCATTACGCCGGCGTTAACTCGGGTTGACGACCCCTCGGTCTTTGGGTTAGTGGGAAGCTCTTTTTTCCCCTTAGTTTTTTTTTTAAGCTTATGTCACACCACGCGTCTAATAAGTTCGAACGGCCCGTACACAAACGATCTCCGATGTTACGCCTGAATGCATCGATCAAAATAATAATGGCGCGATACGTTATGTCGTCGACCGAAAATGCGGAAAATGTCTGTTCAGGCGTTACCGACGTATACGCGACGCATTTTCCGTCAGATATGTACCGACCCTAAGAGACAAACCTAGTGTAGTGAAAAACAAAAACACTGATATATAAATATCAGCTCGCAGCTGCTCGTCTTATAACTAATTAATAATAAATTCAATATTTATTATTAATTAGTCATAAGACGAGCGTAAATATGTGATGGTATGGAGTAGGTAGGTAGGAATAGAATTCCTTGAAGTGATGAAGATATCGCTCATAGTGATAAGCCCTTACGCCGACGTTATCTATAGTAGATATTAGCTAACTTAACCTCAATTAAACCATTGCCTTTGCCTCGTATCGACAATACAATACAATACAAAAAGACTTTATTGTACACCAGTTACAGATCATTAAAAAGACATCACATGATATGATGATACAAGTACAATGGGCGGCCTTATCGCTTAGAAGCGATCTCTTCCAGGCGACCTTTGCGACAACTACAATGATAAAAGGGCAAGACATTTTTGAATCTTAAAAGTTAATTGCTCATTCGCTCATTAAAATCATCATTAGGACCAAAACTCATCACGGTCTTAAAATCATACAAATGCGCGTTTTTTGCTAAACCATAATTGATGAAATTATCCTCCGCTGTCCCACTGCACGGTGTCTCTTGAAGTGTCCAAATTGAGTCTTTAGATTTATATGTACTTAGGATAGATATTAGATATAGAGGTATTTACCTGGTATAACAATGACAGTGGCTGCTGTCGCAGCCGCGAAGGAGTAGTCCCAGAACTTGACCCAGCAAAGTATCGCTATTTCTACCAGGAAGAGGAACAGACCTGAAAATAAACAGTTACATTTAAATCTAGTCATCAAACAATAAGAGTCTTTATTATTATCAATCACACTGGCGATTAAAGCATATATAATGTAAATAAATTTAAGAATAAACTAAAAGAATACTTATTAAAGAAGTGCTGCTATTCTTTGGAGGAGTTCTGTGCCGACAAATTTAAGTCTGAGAATCTGTGATAAATAATTTAACATTAGTTTAACATAGTATAAAGAAGAAATAATTTAATGAATATTTTTGACATTTTTATTATAATTATTTTACATTTTTATTCTTATTTGACATTGTTTACTTGTATTTTTATTGTATACTCATCTTTTAACTGTCTATATTTATAAGCCTATGTACAATTTCCGACACAATTTATATTGTTTGTGAAATAAATAAATTAAAAATGAAATGAAAATGATTTGCAAGCTTTTTCAAAATGAGGCGATTGCCCGCGATGACGGCAGGCGGGGCGTCATCATCAGCATATCTATAGTACTCCACAGGTGGACAAAGGCCCCCCTAATGAGCGTCATAGTGCTCTGTCTTCAGCTTGCCGCATCCAGCCAGCATCTGCCTGCAGTCCTTTGCAATCGCAAGTCTTCATCCCACCTGGCCGCAGGGCGTCCTACACTACGTTTGCCTTAATTACTACGCGCCATCAGCCAAACACACACATATTTGGCATGGCACCGACTCTAGTTTGCGTTGGTAAAGTACCAGGCGATCATAAGGCTACAGGAGTAAACTCGCCTAAAACAGACGCCCATGCTAGTTCAATGAACCCTCGCATCCGTTCATGCGGCGAGTCCCTCAAAGCTCTCGCCGGTCCACCAGGCGTCTCCATCTTACTAACTGCGTCGATGTTAGAAGAAGATATACGTTGCTAACGCAATCAGCCAAACACAGAGTTATCTGGCCTGACATTCGTGCTGGTAAAGTACCAGGCGATCATAAGCCTACAGGAGTTTACTCACCTAAAACAGTACTGAACGCCCATGCTAGTTCAATAAACCCTCGCATCCGTTCATGCGGCGAATCCCTTAAAGCTCTCGCCGGTCCACCAGGCGTCTCCATCTTACTAACTGCGTCGATGTTAGAAGAAGATATACGTTGCTAACGCAATCAGCCAAACACAGAGTTATCTGGCCTGACATTCGTGCTGGTAAAGTACCAGGCGATCATAAGCCTACAGGAGTTTACTCACCTAAAACAGTACTGAACGCCCATGCTAGTTCAATAAACCCTCGCATCCGTTCATGCGGCGAATCCCTTAAAGCTCTCGCCGGTCCACCAGGCGTCTCCATCTTACTAACTGCGTCGATGTTAGGAAGAAGATACGTTGATATCATGAGAGCGAAGATGTGGACTGCGACTAATACTGTAGTGCACACTGCGAACATGACGAATAGCCATTCGGGGACGTTGGTCGGTTCGTTTATTTGGAGTTCTACCATGGCTACCATTGCGAAACCTGGAAAGAAACGGAGATATGTATTAGCAGGGATAGAGGTAGCTCTGTTCTATTTAGCTAGATTTCATTACAGTACATCTCTTATCTTTAAAACTCAACCAACTTTAACTCTCAAACGAGTCCAAACTAAACTTATAAAGGTAGACAAGACCCTATGTTGCCATCTCAGAGTCGTCAGCTGTCCTATCGAAAAGAAATACGTAGGAACAAGAGGAATTTCATCGGTGGTATGATACCTAATGTACTGATTGCTTATTTTTCTGAAAATGTATGATTTTCGTTATCATGGGAGTGGACTATGATTTGACATGAGGAGATAGAACAAGAGGCATCACCTCATTTCTGGCCTTTGCCTCACCAATTAGCTACAACTCATGAATCGTAAGCTATGGGGCAGGGTATTTACCTGACAGTAGCTCAGAGGTGGTAGCCGTAGCTTTTAGCTTCGCCCTGGACATGTGCAGTCTTCGCCATGACAGACCTTCGGAATCGACGTCCTCTGCGTCTCGGGTCCAGTTAGGACCCACTGGCATTGTGAGGGCTACTTCGCTAGAGCTCTGGAATTGGAAATTGGATTGAAATATATAGAAGTGTTTCGATTGAAATTACAAAGCATTATTAAATAATATTATTTTGTATACCTAAACTCCTAGAACGCGATTTCATCAAATAAAGTGCCATAAGTATTAGCAAATAGTTTATCAAAAATTACAGCAATATTACACCATGCTTTCTGTTTGGTGAAATTGGCCTTAACCTTATCCTGAGTTTGTGTGCTGGAAGGTGCGACACAGTTTTAAACTTATGTGCCTTCCAGTATTCCGTTGTATTTGTCTCTTTGCTCATTCTAAATAAATAAATTGAAATTGGAAGCCTAGGTTTGCCAGTTAAAACACATAGGTACTCATCATCGGTGGTAAAATTAAATTTTCCGTAGAAAATGCGTCCGGATCCTCTGGATATCCCTTAGTCGCCTCTAACGACGCCCACTAGAAAAGTTGAGGTGGTAGAAATTCTAAGGTCAAATACGGTCATATTGATAACATAGCTGTTCATTCCATACACCATTTGAAATGCGTGACCAACCTTAATAGACTGGTTGCACTGGCATGGCGACTGCAGATACCCCGGGCTCAGCAGTACGGTGGTTGCTGATTTATGCGACATGCCGCCGTTGGGGGTCGCGTTGCCACTCACAGCACCCTTAGAACACATGTATTCTAGGCTGTGTGGAGGCGTTACAGAGATCGTAGGACTGTCTGTTACGCTTGCTTTGAACCTGGAAGGAAATGGGTTTTGTTATTAAGTACTTAACGGCCGAAGGCCGCTGGGGCAAGCGCGTTCTTTAGTGGAGACCACGACTCGGTAAGCGTAGTGTAGGACGCCCTCCGACCAGGTGGCATGAGAACATGCGAAAAACTGCAGGTAGATGCTGAATGCGGCAAGCTGAAGACAGGGCGCTGTGGCGCTCATTGGGGGAGGCCTATGTCCAGCAGTGGACTGCTATAGGCTGATGATGAAGATAAGTACTTAAAAGTGTGAAAGAACTGCCTGCCAGGAAATTGCACCGGAAAGAACGAAACCATCACATCTTCACTTTCTTAAGTCTTCTTTATAATTTTATGATGATAATCGATTCAGCTAAATCGATTTATCATTATATACTTAAAATGCAGGAAATGTTTTACAGGGATATCCAATCCACCGTCGTATAATTGTGAGAAGTGTGGATGGAACCCTTTGGGTGCCCGTTTCGAAATCGCTAATTTATTTAATTTTGGTATTTGCAGATAATTTTCAGACTTTCAACTTTTCGCTATTTTAATTGCTCAGAATTGGTTCTCTACCAAGTCAATATGGAATAGGCTCGAGGAAGGTACATAAGTAAATAAATATAAATAAATAATAAATAAATAATGCTGGACAATTCACACAGCATTATCTAGCCCCATGGTAAGCAGAGCTTGTGTTATGGGAACTAGATAACTGATATACATAATACAATACATTACATAGATAGATATTTTTTATTATACATAGAAAACGACCAGAACACCCGACTATAAAAATATAAAATAGGAAAATTCGCACATCGTCTAGTCATAAGCTGAACAGAGCTTTGTTAGTTTCTACGTATGTAATATGTGAATTATCTTATATGCAAGCTGGTATTTCGGTTTCCAATGAAAACGTAAAGATAGTAGAAGATGGATTATTGTTTATTTGGGTCTCGATCTCTACGGATACCTACTAGCGGATACCCTTTGCGCAGGACGTGCCTATTTAGTGCGCAAAACGTCCGTACCGTATTAGAATACCAGAAGTGGGTCTAGGACTAGGGCTCTGATCTAGGATCTGATTTGTATCAAAGTTCACGTGAGCGGCGGCGGTGCAAGAAGCGATGGTTGTTTCACTACGAACGCTATTGTTAGCTAAAATCCAAAACGTACCTAATACAATTTGTGTTCACGTCATCGTGCATATATAGGGTAAAAAACTGGCTGCTGATTTGTAATGAGTTGGTAGCTACCACCAATACTCACAATTTATAATCCTTTGGTAACTGGATAAAATAGGGCTAGCAATCATCTAACACTATCACTATCAGAACTGAGAAGTCATGCCTTGATTTGGCGCTGCTCCAAAGTTCTTGACCGGAGCAAAATCACAATTAAAACAAACCAACTAACTAGACTTTCCTCTACCGAATCACTCCAAATTCTAGCACTTTCTATTTCGAACTACCCTCAAAAACCTTATTTTATTTAGATGAAAGGTTATTACAACTGAGATGTCTGACTTTACACCTCGAGTTTTGCGAAGAAACTGGTGCCAATTTTGCCACAGTAAAGTCCATAGTAGGTATGTGTAATACCATTGTTTGTTACGCAGTTAATCGCTACCTGTAGGTACAAATATTTACCTATTTTGATAAGATTTGAATGGTCGTTTATTTAAATAGGAAAATTATGTTTGTGATGTGTTTGTATTTGTATATATTCTGTTTAAGAGGCCAGCGGAGGATGAAATGCCCATATAACAGTAATACGAAAATGATTAGTAATTCGAGTTTTTTTAATCAAATAGTATTTTATCTAGGTTGTTTTTTTTTTCAAAATACCATAAATGAAAATTTAAAGCCAATAAATTTTTTTGCCATCTTATTTTTAGGTCCTAAATGACATGTTTTCGTCCAATTTTTTTCGTAAATATATGTATAAACAACAATATCTTACGTTTTGTTTCAACATAGCTTATATTGTCTAGTTACAATAACAAAAATTAGTGAAAAATGGTTGAGAGTGATTTTTTCATTAGAGAAATCTGCCCGATTGAGGGATAAGACCCATGTTTTTCGCATATGTATAATCGTATTTATTTATTCTTTCTTGCAAGATAAAATATATAAAAAAACATAAAACTAGAAAATTACTGACAAAGCCGAGCTTAACCCTGAAAAGAGTTCTCTTCCAGCAAACCTTATTGGGAGAGAGTGACAAAGTTACAGAAGTAGGTACCTTACCTACCTACCTATATAGTATCGTACCCGGATTATTTAGGTAGGTGCGAATACATATTTAGTTATCTGTGATTGTACTTAAGCTATGTGCGATTTAATATGCGAAAAAACGTGGGTGCCTTAAGTTATCAAATCATCAATTTAACTACCGACCAACTGATGGGGAAATACCTGTTAACATAAACACTGCTCACCTAACAACCATGCAGGATGGCCGAACATTATAATAATTGCCAAATAATTGCGTTGTTTTTTACTGAACTTCTAACGCGAATACATCAAGGAAATAGTGAGCCGCAAAAAGAGTAAGCGTCTTGCTTATTAGTCACTGAAAAAACCAGCCTTTTTATATAATAATCAAATCAGCTGTAAAGACTTTGGTAAGCCTTTTTAACTTTTAGCAAGGCTTCTAAACAATACACCTTTAATCAGAGTTCAAATAACAAGCCTTGAAAGAAACCTGATAATATTTTGGCCAGATTGAGGTAGGTAGGTAATGTTGACGTAGGTATGATACATTGTATTGGCTAAAGATACAAAAAAAATCCTAGTTTTTATTGAACTATTAAAATTATCTTTTATACACTAGCCAAACTCGATGTCGAATGTTTGTAAACAAACTATGGCACATGCAAATCTTTATGAATTGGAAAACTGGCTATTTATTTTACACACTTTTTGGGATGTTGTTTAGATTGGGAATGGGGATTAGTACGATGTTGCCTGTTGTGTTGTTTTAGTATTTACACACACAATAACATTAATCCGATACCGCTACCACACAGCACAAATACTGTGCATTCTAATATGGGCTTTAACTCGTTATAGATATATTTTACAGTGACAATATGGCTTTCAGCAAGCTTCCAACGAGAGGTCCGCGAGCTGTCTGTCATCTGATGTCACAAATCACACTAATATTATAAATGCGAAAGTTTGGATGGATGGATGTTTGTTATTTCTTCACGCTAAAACTACTGAATGGCTCGGGTTGACATTTTAAATAGATGTCCTAAGCCTGGAATCAAACATGCCTACTTTATCTCATAAACCAGCTCCCATGGGATATAAATTACTTTAAAATGTTACCATAGAAACAAGGCGTGCGAACTGTGCGAAGCGGGCAGAAACTTATATTATATCAAAATAGTTAAAGCTCATATTTGAATGCACTTTTTGCGCTGTGCTGCAGCGATTCTTTTCAAGTGTGCGAGGCAACTTACTTTGAATATCCATCTCCGTTCCTCGTTATGATAGGATAGGAATCACTAAAGCCCAAACTACCCGGTCTTTCCTTGTACCGTCGCGGGTTGTAAAGGTGGTCGGTGGTATGGTACCTTTGAAGGGTCTTCGTGCGATACTTTCCGCTAGGGGGCGTTTGTGTCCACTGGTCTACTCGTGTCAGCTCTTCGGCTGAGGTCACGAAGCTCGCTTCGGATATCTGGAAAGAGAGGGAAAGAATTAGGCTTTTTGCACCATTTGGAAACTGATTAGGTAGGAAATGGTCCACTCCTCTTCTATGTACACAGAGGTCTTCGTCGGACTGACGAAAATTTATCTATATTGGATACTAGCTTCGGCCCGCGGTTTCCTGATCCATCGCGATTTTCCTGATTCCTGATTGAGAAAACAGTATTATGATGCCTGATTACAACAGGATTATGATTATGTACTCGATTTTAGAATACCAGATATGTTTTGTAAAGAAAGGGGTAACACAACCAATTAAATATATGTAAAATAATTTTACGACACTATCATCGGAGCAAATCGCAAGTTCGAAACAATTTTTTGTTCTTACAGCTTTCATTCCCTCATCATTTAGTTCATCTCTCGTCCGAAAACTTTCAAGATGTTTTTCCATGCACGCGTGCAATTTTGCGTTGAATGATGTAAGAAAAAGGTACCTGTTGTGATTGTCTTTAACCGAATTAAAAAAAGGTGGAGGCTCTTTTCGGCTGTTTGTATGTTTGGTTTTAAGTATGATCGCCAATATATCCTTTATATTAATACCTAATGTATCGATTTTGAGAAAGATCCTGTGATAGTCCCATATAAATTTTAGTACTGAAGGCATCGATCTAAGTAAAAATTTACATTCATTTAAGCCTGAAGGTTTATTATAAGGGTATTAGTATTTGTCCTGTAAAACTTAAAAAAACAGTATAAAATACTAATGAATTTGAAGTCTATTTTTATTTTTGTCAACCATCAAATAATACTTATTTATATCATTTATATAATATTATCCAACCTTTACCACCACATTGTTATCCACATTCCTTATGGAGGTGGCCATGCAATGTCATGTGGCAAACGTTATTGTTGTTTCTTTTTTGTTAAGTGTATGTAGATACATATTTTGCCATGTTTGTAATATAAAGAATTGATCTCATCGTGACAAAACTCTATCAATAAATAAAGATATTAAAAAAAAAACCTTTACCACGTAGGTATTATGCGGCTAGCTAGCCTGTCGCGAGCGACCCGACAAAATATCGAAATAAATAAAATAATACTGGCAATCCACACAGCATCATCCAGCCCCAAGCTCAGCAAAGCTTGTGTTATCAACTTATCATAAACGAAGACGAGCTACATTTAGCTTTCTACCTTCGTAATAAAGCTAGTACCTATTCTAGTTAGAAATACTATGTACCTTCCTACCTCCTACAACCTATTAACTTACAACAAGCCTTCAATAGCTTCACATGCAATGTCATTGCCGCCATAATTGCAGAGAAGCATCGACATGACAATTACTCAAATAACAAGTCTATATTTTCCCACACTGACATGAAAATGATGTTCAGATATCTGTGACCACCGTTTTAGCTACCAGTGATTTTGTCATCATCTCTATCCTACGTACATTGTTAAAATGGTCATTTATCATCATCACCATTTAATTGACAAGTCAATAGTCAGTCTTTCTTTACTGCATTTGTCATCCTCCAGTCTGGCACTTTCAGATGCAAGGTCAAATTAAAGGCTTGTTCAGATCAGACCATTGGATCTATGCACTAGTTAAACTCGATGTTGTATGTTTGTAAACAAACCGACCATATTATGTACTTAACCTAAAATTCACTCTGTTTGCCGCGTCTTTTTATACGCAATTTACATTAGGTAGGCATACTAGGCGATATGAGATGCTTTCTTTAATAAATATTGCTTACAAATAGTTATTATCTGAAACTCGAACTTCAGTTTTAGTTGTTTACAAGCATAAAGGACAAAGATGGCCGTTGTTCAAAGATTTATTTTCTTGAAATCTAGGAATCTCGATTAGAAGTTCGAATCTTCGAACAATGGCAATGCCTATCAATAAATACAGTGGCTATTCCTATGACTAACTTTGAATCCCTCTTGTTCTGATAATTGATATGACGATACCATATACCGATACGGAAACCCAAATTATCTAATAGGTAACCTAGTACCTACCTAAATCAATTCTGCCGAAAATTATCGAGACGGAGCGAAGCTGTTAATTGGACATTTCGATGAATTTGTGGGCAGGTAAATAGAAATACCCAGACAAGAATAACTTTGACTTTATACAAGACAGACACAAGTATCGATTTTCTGTATTCGATCTTGAAAATACTTATTCGATCAAATATGATCTGACTTGAATGGTTGATGGAATTGATCTTTATTGAACGATCGTCTTTCCCGTTAGACAAAACATCACAGGACCCGAATCATTAATCCAATGATTCGCTTTCATAATTTAGATGTGGACGTGCCTGTTTCCCACAGATACTTACTAATTTAATAAGGTTATTGCGTGCTGATTTAGTTCTCATAGAAGCGTTTATTAAACTTTCTATAGATAAAAGTTATTTATTATATTAAAAGACCCAAACGACCATCTTTAATTTAGTTGTTATGGTATACGCTTAATACCGTACCGTAAAATATAATCTATGTACTTTAAACCGAATTTTAAAAGGAGATGGTTCTATGTTTAGCTATATCATCATCAACCTATGTTAGTCCACAGCTGGACATAGGCCTCCCTCAATGAGTGCCATAGCACTCTGTCTTCAGCTTGACGCATCCAGCATCTACCTGCAGTCTTTCGCAGGTCGTCATCCCACCTGGTCGGAGGGCGTCCTACACTACGTTTACCGAGTCGTGGTCTCCACTCAAGAACACGATTGCCCCAGCGGCCGTCGGTTCTTCGCGAGATGTGGCCGGTCAGCTATATACTACTTATATATTATTTTTGATGTGGGTACCTATGTTTACTGATTACTCGGTCTATGGGCCGAATTTAATGGTCCTTTAAATATTACCTAGTATTTGTATCGCAAAATTTAAGCAACGGTGTAAATATTAAGGAATTAATGTCAGTTTTATTTGTTTTTAAAAACAATCTAAATATGCCCATTTCAACAACAACTAAAGCGAGCGCGTTGAAATCTTTTGTATGAAAAATATGCTGGTTTTCCACAACCGGAGGAGGGAGATTCCAACCACGGAGAAAATATTTTTTTAGATTTCTTGTCATTTAATTTTTTGTGGTTGTTATAAGTATTTAAGAATAAAAGTAACGGAAAAGTAGAGGTAGAAATACAATTTATTGGTAAAATCAATTTACCTACATGTCAGGTGTTCATAATTTTTTTAAATAATAATTATAATACTCAATCTCCCCTATGATTACCCAGTCCATCCATCCATCACAACAGCCTGGTTTTATTAATACATTTATACACACAAAACAGAAAAACAATACAGAAATAAATACTTAGAATAGAGGAAGTATAAAGGGCGGCCTTATCTCTTCCAGGCAACCTTAGGATGGATTTAGACTTCATGTCCAGTCCATCCTAAGGTTGACTGTGGAACAATACATGTAGACGGTGCATTGGCTTATCAGTTTATCAGTTTATTTATTTCCACCGTAGGTACACAATGTTACACTTGATTTCGTTAAATACTATTTTAAAAGATAAATTACATTTTTATTATAACATACACTAACTTTTGACAAAGCGTTTCCTTTGTCAAAAGTTAGTGTGGTCCATAGGACATTGTGCAAAAAAAAGCAGACAGACATGCATTCGCTGTGCTGAGTCACACAGATCTGTATTTTCTCAGCCGCTGCGCTAGTGTGGATTTACGCATATTAGTCACTTGTAGAAAACACATACCTACCGTGTGATTTCAGCAGTATAATAATTTGTCACAATAAAACAGATAATAAATAATGGTATAAGTTAAATGGAATAATAAATTAGATAAAATGTCAAAGTACACAGTAGCAGTAACAGTAGTGGTGGCACTTTAATAAATCATGACATAGTATAAAACAAAGACGCTTCCCGCTGCCTGTCTGTCTGTCCCAAAGTATGTAGAGTAGATCTTTAAAACTACGCAACGGTTTTTCAAGAGGAAGGTTTATAAACTATTTGAAACCTAGAATTCAACGAGGGCGAAGACGCGGGGCTCAGCTAGCATTTCGATAAAAAAAAAGGAAAACAAATACTAGGTAAGTTAAGTAGTTACACAGCTAACGACCCGCATCTCGTGTCTTGTGCTTCATAATGATACTTCATGGTTATTTAAAGAAGAAATAGTTCTGCGTGTTGTCACATAGACCTTATCTTACAGCGACGCATCTCCCTTATCTATGTATCTTAATTTGTTTAGAAGATAGTTCTATTATTTTATTTACCGAGACGGTTCTGAGACAGGTTTTCTTTACTTGATGTAAATCCTACTAATAATATTATAAACGCGAAAGTATGGATGGATGTTTGTTACTCTTTCACGTAAAAACTACTGAATGGTATTTAATGAAACTTTTCAATAATATAGCTTATACTACTACTTAAACCGCCAACCCAACCGTCAACCCAAACCTCACCCAACACTTCTCACAAACCGGACCATCCGGTCTCAACAAATCGCACGTTAATTTTTATTTTGTATCGAAAACTCTTAATTAAAAATAGTTCCTATAAAAGTTGCAATGAAATAATTTGATTGAGAATCATAAAATTTTTGATTTAAGAACTTTTCATACAAGATTTTTGCTATAAAGATCGAAAGGGTCAACCCAAACCTTACCCAATCTCACTTGGAGAGGGTGGTCTCGACAAATCGCACGTTACTTTATTTTGTATCGAATTTTAGTATGTAGTTCGACCGTAGAAAATTGAACAATAAAATACTTAAGAAGGTATTTCATTGTTCAATTTTGTACGGTCGAATTGTTTTTAAATTATATCGAACGCAATCAAGCACCGATTATTAAGGTATTTACAAAATCTCTGAAATTACCTTACGTAATTAATGAATGCCAAAACAACATTAATTTGTTATCAAGAAATTGTATAAAATATAAAATATTATATTATTGTATTACTAACGTTACATATTTTTTTTCACGATTCGTCAACTCACACCAGTTGGGACAAGATTCTTGGTGTGAGTTGACGAACGACTCTACCCACCTACTTAAAGTCTATGTTTGACTATGTTTTTTGTTGTCTATGTTTATGAACCAAATAAACCATCTATCTATCATATATTGTATATACCTACCATACTAGGATTATTTTAGTTTTAGCACCTGCCATCTCTTCTGCTTCTCGTTTTTGATGTTAACTTTAAGTTAAATATGTGAAATTACCTTACGTAATTAATGAATGCCAAAACAACATTAATTTGTTATCAAGAAATTGTATAAAATATAAAATATTATATTATTGTATTACTAACGTTACATATTTTTTTTTTACGATTCGTCAACTCACACCAGTTGGGACAAGATTCTTGGTGTGAGTTGACGAACGACTCTTAAAGTCTATGTTTGACTATGTTTTTTGCTGTCTATGTTTATGAACCAAATAAACCATCTATCTATCATATATTGTATATACCTACCATACTAGGATTATTTTATTTTAGCACCTGCCATCTCTTCTGCAAATTTAATGCAGAAGAGATGCAATGTTTAAGTTGTGATTGCCTGGACCAACGTGACGTGAATGCTTTGAGCGATAAGGCCGCCAATTCGTATACGTTTTTTTTACAAATCTGTTTTGGATATATGTTTTACGAATATAGAATTATCTTTCTATTTTAGAGGTCAGTGCTTGTTAGACGTTGACTTGAATAATATAGACGTGTTACTGAAGTACTCACCACAAGTACTTCAGTAACACGGCTATATAATTCAAAATGTTATTTTATAATGATAGATAACATTAGCATGGACGGTTTAAATTTATAACTCGTTAACCTCATAACATGATAATGTAATGGTAAATATGAGGCCGTGTGGGTCTGCTGTGGTGGTGCTGCAGTCAGAAGACTATGAATAGAAATTCATAACGCATCATTATTTTATTATATAATGTTATTGCTAAAACAAACGTCATCGTAACTGCAATAAAGAAAAAAACGAGAAACGAGACACTAGAAAAAAAAACGAGAATAAAGAGAGAAGGGGATATTAAAATATATTATCCCCCTTACCCCTTTAATCCTACTAATATTATAAACGCGAAAGTTTGTAAGTATGGATGGATATTTGTTACTCTTTCACTTAAAAACTATTGAATGGATTCTAATAAAACTTTACAATAATATAGCTTATACATCAGAATAACACATACATAGGCTACAATTTATAAAGATATATTATATTTTATCCAAAATATCTATCACCACGCGGGTGAAACCGCGAGGCGCAGCTAGTATAATATATAATATAATACCCCTTTCTCCCTTTATTCTCGTTTTTTTACTACCTAAAATGTTTTTGGTTACGTAATTTAATCGTAGCCGTGTGGTGTTTCCATAGCGGAGGTATAGGTATTTATTTCACATACCTTAGCGTGCATTTTAGTTATCTTCCGTGACAAATCCAACAAAATTAAATTTCCATCAACAATGCACTTGGTTCTCTATTCTTTTACATGATCATCAAATTTGCAGCACTCTACCAATTAAAAATATTTTATTTCAGTCGGTGATTCTCTTCGAAATAAACCTTCTATTTTCAAAATTGGCCAGAGACAAAGCCTGTTTATTTTTTAAATTTAAACGCGTAATGCTTATTCTCCCGCGGTTTTGCGACCGGTAAAGCGCACATCGAGTCGCCTCCGCCGGTAGAATAGAAAATACTGAGTAATGTAAAACTATGGCCGTCGTTTTAAACAATCTCACATAGAACTACAACAAGTACAAACCGTGATATGACGCATTCGACAGGTGAAGTGAACATTTTGAAACCAAAATTCCCAAGAATTATGGGGTTAACCTGCTCAACTTACCCTGGAACGTCCTGTACCCTAATTAGGTAGCATATTTTTTTAATGTTATGATTTGTCTAGGGATGTATCAAACATGAAAATGATTTGTTTCCTTTAGTTTAGACCTTACAGGTCTATAATACTAATAAGTAGATCACGTCACAAAAATCTAATTGCTTGTATCTAAAACTAGGTAAGTAAAGAGATCGCTTTGAATTTTTGTTCACATCAATCTTTTCGAGGTAAAGTAAAGAAGCGAACAAGAAACCTTTACCTTGTTAGATTGTTAGTTAATATTGAAATCGGATCTACTTCAATTTATCACTCGGTTTATATATCCTACCTAACTATCATCAACCTCCTGGGTGCACTAAAATCGAAGTTAGACCTCCTTACGATGTTATGGTAATTAAGGTACCATTGTCCCTATCAATAAGTTTTTATGTCAATATTTCTGTTATGGGCCATACAAATTAGAAACCCGCCATAAAAGTGCTTCAAAAATGTCACCCGTATGGAATTCCCGCACGTGCATTGTATTCTAAATTTAAATCACCACGAGCACGATTTTCATCTGGGGATTTCTTTTTATCTTTGCAATTTTATATATTTCCTTCCTTATGGAATACATTTTGCAAAAACTTAAAAAACCGAGAGCCTAGTTGAGTCATACACATAAATGACCTTCATCATCATCATCAATCATTCAAAACGCCCACTGCTGAACATAGGTCAATATCGATACCATACCACAAAAAGTTGCCATCGTACATAACGTGAGATGTGATAATTATCACGCTTGGTAGGCGGGTTAGTGTCCGCAGTGAAGGTGTTTATTATACTACTAGCTGCGCCTCGCGGCTTCGCCGGCGTGGAAGGTTAGGAAGGTTTATAAGCCATTTGGCACATAGATAGTGCCAAATGATTTATAAACCTTCCTCTTGAATCACTCTATCTATAACAAACCGTATCACAATTCGTTGCGTAGTTTTAAAGATCTAAGCATACATAGAGACAGACAGACAGCGGGAAGCAACTTTGTTTTATACTATGTAGGTATCTACATCTTTTTCATCATCAGCCTATATTGTACGTAGTCTTCTGCTGGACATAGGCCTCCCCTAATGAGCGCTTTAGTACCCTGTCTTCATCCCAGTCGTCATCCCACCTGGCCGGAGGACGTCCTACATTACGTTTGCCGAGTCGCGGTCTCCACTCAAGAACACGTTTACCCCAACGACGGTACACTACCTACTTAGTACCTAATTAAAAATGACTTTTACACTTTAAAAAACCTGAATCAATAATCAAAAACTATTTCCGTAAGTACAATAACTCAACCGTCAATATATACCTACCTATATTTACAAATTCCTAAATTAAATTAGACAGGTTTAATAAAAATGGAAATAAAGTGAGATTGAGATGAGATTTGATTTGTGTCGCTTCGACTGCGGTTCACACGGTTTCACTTTGACTGCGGTTTTTTTTCGACGACTGCGATCTTTTTTTTTACCTAAAAAATTCGTGCTGCCGCTCTACACAGCGGTTGTGTTGCGCCGCACATGCGTTTCGTTCGAAAAATATTACAGCTCTGCTGAGTCACAAAGATCTGTATTTTCTCAGCCGCTGCGCTAGTGTGGATTTTCGCAGATTAGTCACTTGTAGAAAACTCATACCGTGCGTTTTCAGCACTCAAAGTGTATAGTTGTATGGATCGTGTACCAACCTATTATATGGATGCAGGATGCTTGTGTTGCGTATTGCGTACTTGCGATGTATCAAAGATGTAGGTATAGTATGGGTATAGTAAATTAATAACTTACTGCAAGACAGGCGCTCCGTGAAAAAAAATATCACAGCAAAGAGTTTAATCAGACACAGACCTCTTTATGTAATCATAAAGAGGTCTGTGTCTGATTAAACTTAAACTTATTTCGTATTCTCATAATGAAGACTCGAAAGAACTTAAAACGTAGGTATTATTAACTCACTGTGTAAGACGGAGACAAAGCACTCCGTCAAAAAATATTACAGCAAAGAGTTTATTAATCACACACAGACCTCTTTTAGATTAATATTTCGTATTCTCCTAATGAAGACTCGAAAGAACTAAAACCGGGCCACTGCGCTACTTTACTGATATACCTACTGACCAATCTCTGTTTACAAAAGAAAGTATGTACTTTTAACGACTGTGTAAAGACTGGCAGTTTAAGATAAATTTCAGGGTTGAACGTACAACACTATATAGATATTACGATAAGGTAGGTAGGTTCTACCAGGTATAGGCGTAGTTCATTAAATAAAAAAATATCAATAAATTAAACAATATCAGATAATAAGGAACATATTTAATAATTATCCTCCTAATATTATAAACGCGAAAGTTTGTAAGTATGGATGGATGGATGGATGGATGTTTGTTACTCTTTCACGTAAAAACTACTGAATGGATTTTAATGAAACTTTACAATAACATAGCTTACCTATACATCAGAATAACACATAGGCTACAATTTATAAAGATATATTGTATATTATCCAAAATATGTATCTATCACCACGCGGGTGAAACCGCGGGGCGCAGCTAGTAAGTAAATAAACAAATTATTTAAATAATATTATTATTAGTTCGATCGTTATGAAAAAACATAAATACTCTTGTAGATGGTAGTAATTTAATAGTTCGCTAGATGGGTATATAGGTAGTAAGCAGTTAGTAGGTATAGGTACTTACGTTATCTGGAACATCCAACATGTTTTCAGCCTGTATCATAAGCTCTGGTTGATTTTAATATCCATTGTTGGTGTAACTGCGGACAAAACATATTAAATTTTACTGTTTATTTGTAGCAACCGCCGTTAGGTAGCAAAGAACTCTGTAAAAGATCGAGGCAAATTATTGGCGCCAACACGTAGCGAAGTTTAGTAAACCCGTCTAGTTGGAATTTGGAATATAATCTACAGGTGGAACATAGAATATCTAAGGGTACCTAGCTATTTATAATTCATCTACGGAATGAGATAAATCAAAATTAAAACTCTTCAGTGGGTATAGATGAAGATGAGGATAACTATAATGATGATAGAAAATGAAACCAACTTCAAAAACTTTATAGGATAAGCTTACTTCGAAAATATGTATCATATCAACTTGTATGTCAAAATTGACAAATAGACGGATTGTTGTTCCATGTTCTATGTTCGAACACTACGAAAGCATGCATGAGAGCAGGACAACAACAACAACAAAGATTATGAAAATATTATGATAGAAAGAAGAAGAATGAATTATATGCTCAAGAAGATATCGATTATCGCTCCCTCATAACAAAATGTGGAATGTTTTTGTTGTGTTTGCTTGCTAATGATGGCACATGGTGAACAGCATTCGTAAAACTTTAGTTTTGTTATCAGGGACGAGTAAAACTCATTATATATTGAAACTTGTAAGATCGTTTTGCAAACAAGCCACATATTTGGTAGTTTTAACAAGTTTTTATAAATGTTCGTGTTGTAAATCCTCTTCAAATCAAAAATCTGAGCGCAGCATCATGCTACAGGTAATCGCTACACATTATGTCTATGCACCATCACCAAGCTATTTCTAGCTCAAATCATCACTTAATATTATAATTATACCTTACCACATAGATTAGTATTTAAGTGATAACTTCTCTATGAGTTAATTATAGTACATAGGTACATATGCCAGCAGAGATGGACGCGGACGGTGTCAATGACCACTAAAACACTGTTGTTGTTATACATTTTTAAGTAGGTATTGGACTACTGGTACAGAAATTTCAGGGGCGTGTAAGGGGGACTCCAACGACTCGTCTCCCAAACCAAACTAGCCTGCATGTGGTACATCCTGCTAGATAATGAACTAGACTCTGGTGAAAATATTAAACAATCTTCATAACTACAACACAAGAACAAGAAAAATCGTAATTTCTCATCACCGTTGCTGGGGTAGGATGTCATTCTACATGTCCAGTGCTGACCACAAATTGATCCATCTATCTTATCCATTTTTGGAATATTATATATATTTGATTTCTTTGAAATTACTCTGAGTGTAACGGCACTACACTAAATAATATTAGTGAAAACTGTTCAGCTTTAGTTAGACCACCATTGTTTCTACTTATTTAAGTGTCATTAGCTGCTTATTTTCTAAATCATTCTTCTTAATAAAAATAAAATAAAAAACGGAAAGTAGGTTGCTTTAATTTTTATCCGCCTTCAAATCATGTGTTGTTCACAAATCACATCAACGTACACATCTAGCGTAAAAAAAATTACAATCACAAAAACATAATGAGATCATGAAATGTCTTTCTCTCAATAATATTAAGTCTAGCTATCAGAATATATATATTTCATTTTTCATTTCATTTCATTTTATTTTTATTTCAGTTCATAGAACAAAACACAATGAAGGATATGATAAAATAAATTGGTTAACCACACAATGGTGACCATGATTTGATTGCATGATTTTATTACATATTGTTATTGCTTTATTATTATTTTATTATCAACTTATTACCATTTCCATGACTTCTAGCATACACAGATAAATTTGTTTTCTGGGAACCTAAAACAACTAGAATAATAGACAGACAGATACCAGTGCAGCCAGTGAAGGCCTTGTTGCGATGCCCTAGAAGGCTGCGAGTTCGATTCCTGCAACCTTTGTTGTTCTAATCCCTCTGCCTCGATTTTTTCTTTACTTTAATTTTGTAGGGATAAATATCGATTTAATGTAATGAAAAATAGTAAATTTGAAGTTTCCTATTAACTTCTGTTTGAGACTTTGAGTGTGATGATTACCCTACCCACTACGGCAAAAATATAATGATATTACTGATGTTTGGGCTTTGTGTTATGCTCAGCGCAAAACCGACATTTACACAAAATTGTAACCGATAATTTGCGAAGTCACAACCATCGCATCGTTAAAAATCTTAAGAGCATGCTTAGGAGATTATTTCATTTCACACATTCACATGATTCGATCCGCTCGCCGATAACATTTGTTCAGTCTAACAATGGTCCAAGCTCCCCCCCAAATTATAGACAAAAATCTAAAAAATATATTTAAAAAAGTATTTACGTGACCGATGTGGCGCGGTGGGTGAAGATCCGCCTGCGACCCAGGAGGTTGCGGGTTCGATTCCCGCCTCGGAACAATTATGTGTACGATCTGCAGATATTTGTTCCGGGTGTTCTGGTCGTTTCCTATGTATAATAAAAAATATCTATCTATGTAATATATTGTATCATGCATATCAGTTATACTAGTACCCATAATCTAAGCTCTGCTTACCATGGGTTTAGATGCTGTGTGAATTGTCCATTTTTTTTTTAATCGAACCAAACGCATAGAGTTAGTACCTATACCTACTCACTATCTCTATGACCAAACAAACGCCTTGTGCTACGACCGCGCGTGACACAAAGTGTAATGTAATGTATTACGGTTGATTGACCTTTACAAGTTACTCTATAGTATTATATATATAGTATTATCTTAGTATTACCTACACCTTTCAAAAGACAGACAGTTTAACATTAGTGCAAGTGTCCCATTGTACGATTAAAATGTTATAATAAGATCGTAGCAACTAGCAACAACCAGACATGTATATTGCTATGACATGACAGTTAGGCTCAATTCACACCACGGGGTCCTCAGGGCGTCTGGTGGACTGGCGGCCTGCTGAAACGAGACGTGCGAACTTATCTTACTTATATGTAACAAGTCCGAGATGGGCTGCAGACTGCAACCGCAGGCGACATTGCGGCTAGCGGCTGCGGGTTAACCGCAGTGCTGACTGCGGTCGCGGTTGCTTCTATTTTCAAGCACGGTTCTCGACACCACTGGCGCGTTGGCGGCGCTGCAGTCTGCGGTCGCTGTGCGCCGCGGCAGCAGGCCGCAGTGTTGCTGCGCTTGGAATCAATTTCATAGAGATGCATAGAAACAAGTAGTGTCGCTTGCAGCCTGCAGCTGCAGTTTGCGGCCTGCGGTCCATCTTGGAATAGCGCCTTAATAATTATAACACTTTCATTACCACGCACGCCAATGCATGAAGTCCTCCCCTGCTGGTCGCACCACAGAGGTATTGCAGGTGAATTCGTTAAACGGTACATACTGGTTTTACATGTAGGTAGGTACCTACATAAGTTGTCCGTACCTACAACTTATGTAAGTAAAGTTAAAAATTGTTTGAAATCAGTTTAATTTTAGATTTTGATTCTTTGATTGATTAAGAAAATTTATTTTTAGAATTTACAATTAATTCCTCTGAATTCAAATTGACAACACACATTCATGAATTGAAAGCTAATTCATAGAAATATTTTTCGACCCTTCCATAAATATTTCTATGAATTAGCTTTCAATGTACTTACAATGAAAAACTGTAAAAATAATAAAAGTCTCTACATGATTTTCAAGTTTATCAGAGGACGCGCGTCATCAGTGCATATAAAAGTCATGAGTGTGTATGCCTATGTAGTGCCTAATGTAATATACCTTTGGTTGGAGGCTTTTCAAAGCTTAATTTAGCCCTGGCCCGGTTGGTTGGAAAATCCCGCGCGCCATTCGAATTATATAAATACATACCTAATGCAGGACAATCCACACAACATCATCTAGCCAGCTAAGTAGAGCTTGTGTTATGTATGAGATATTCAGGTACAAATCTAGAAACGTTTGATGTTGGGCACTAAGGGATGCTCTTCTATAAGATAGGACTAATAAATAGTTATTGTTGGTCAATTCACACAGCATCATCTAGCCCTAAGCTAAGCAGAGCTTGTGTGGTGGGAACTAGACGACTGATATACATAATCAATTTTAATTGTTGATTTAGAAATATTTTTTCTATAATTAATTCCTTATGCAAACAACATTCAATTCGCTGCTTAGATAAAGGCTAGATGATCAGCTGCTATGGTCCAATATTTTCTCGAAGAACACAACCCAGGGCGGTGTTTTGTATCTTTGGAAGAACACAATATGTCTACGACTTCATATACCTATATTTCCGCGACTATAAACATTTACAATGGGTAAATTTCTACACGGATACTGGCAATACTAGTTTGCCATAAATAAGACTAGTTATGACTTTCCGCAGGAAAACTCGTAGATTCAGGGAAATACCTTTTATGGTGCCATGGTAAAAGTTAATAACATAGCAATAGTTATGAAATAACCCTTTGATTCTCTAAGGAAATAACCGGAACTTAGAGAACTAAGAACCGGAATAAATATACATTTGAAAAATATAATATAACAAAAGCTAGATTCAATTTGCGTGAAGTTAAAAAAAACGGAAGTGTCTGTTTTTAATGTCAAAAAGAGCTTTTTACCAAATGCATAGTAAGGTTTTTATACACATTGTTTTTATATAAAAAATAAACCTGTAAATACAAGTTCTAATTTGTTTCTTTTATTTGATTTTAACTTTCTTTGTTAAGAATATTCATTATTCAATAATTATAAATGAGAGCAAATCTTACTTGGGCGAAGTCACGGGCCTTCGCCCGAGTAACTTCATCATCATCATCAGCCTATAGCAGTCCACTGCTGGACATAGGCCTCCCCTAAAGAGCGCCATAGCGCCCTGTCTTCAGCTTGCCGCATCCAGCATCTACCTGCAGTCTTTCGTCATCCCTGGTCGGAGGGCGTCCTACACTACGTTTACCGAGTCGTGGTCTCCACTCAAGAACACGTTTGCCCCAGCGGCCGTCGGTTCTTCGCGAAATATGGCTTGCCAATTCTTTGAGCTATGTCGATAACCTTTGTTCTCTTTCGGATGTATTCGTTACGAATCCTTTCCTTCAGAGAAACCCCGAGCATAGCTCTTTCCATAGCTCGCTGAGCGACTTTGAACTGGTGGACCGAGTAACTTAACTACCAGCAATAAGGTTGAATTTTTGATACATTTTGTACTAAATTTAAACACTGTGACAGCAACGTGGCTTCCCTCTATTACACAACCTTAAATAACTTTCTCCTTGATTTAAACATATTATGACATTTTCTTGACCAGATAAACTTGAATTATGTGTTTCCTTTGCGCACACTAAATTACGCGATTGTCACCTCTATCTGCTTAAAATAAGAGTTATATTAGCAGCAAGATTAATGTACTTAATAAGGGCCATCGAAAGTTGCCATTGCCCACTTTCTACTCCGTCCCTTTTGCGGATAAAGTGGGTAGAAACTTGCATACCTATTCTGAAGCCATTCTCAAGAAGTAATGTTTGTAAACAGCTACCAACACGAAAAACCCAAAACTCGTTTTGGGCGCCGTTTTTGAAGTATAATTATCAGCACTAAGTATTGTAGGAAAGAGCTAAAATCGACAATTGAAAATTGATTTTTAGGTCATCTAGGTCGTGTTTACGAATATTGTATCTTGAGGTTGGCTGGAGTATAGGTATGTCAGGTAATTTTAAATGTACCTAATAATAGCACCCGGTATTTTTGCACGATTCGGTACCTGATAAGGATCAATATTTCCAAAATAATGTATGCATTTTTTATATTCTCATAAATTGAGCTCATCTCTCATCGCTCATCGACTTTCACGTCTTTTCTCTAACTCTCATAGTTTCAGATAAACCATCCACTCCCATCTCCCAAAACATCCTGTATAATAGTTAGGTAATACCAGCCCATACTATACTGAATTCTTTGCATAATCTGCACTAACCAAAGAACTAATCATGTTGCAATATAAAAATACTAATTGTCGCACTAGGAACAGTGGCCACTTGCACTAACTAGTATGTTAACTGAAAATAGAGATGCACCTCGTCCGGCTATTCATAAATTTCCGGCTAAGAATCATGACCAAATTCACCAACACGCGCGATAATGGGTTCATTCAATGAGAGTGAATGAGTGAGTGATTGCATCTGTGTTTGTGCTGCATATGCATACACTAGTTTGTGTTCTATAATAATATGCCCCGCTTACATGGCTAGTCTCTGTTGAAAGTCTCAACCTGAGACTGGCCTGGCCGCGGCCCGTGGTTAAAATTCGCCCTTGGAGTATATTATTGTGGGGCTCAAAACTTTGATTTGAAGAATGAACAATGCCGGAAAGTTAATTTATTTGTGAATATAAATATTTCCTCTCCTGCATGTTTTAATAACTTTCGATTTAACGGTACTTTTGGAAATTTTGAGCATTTTGGGTAATTGAACTTGAAAAAATATGACAATAATTATTGGCTTCGTTACCGTATTCCTTTATTTTATCATGTATCATATTGAGCCATTTTACGACACTAAATTGTAAATAAATAAAATATAATAAAATTTCATAAAAAATCGTAGCGTGTACTATGGTGTAAAATCCGGCTTTTGTAAACTCTAACTTCCAATAACAGTTTCCGCGTGTCGACACACCGTTATCGGTATGTGAACCGTATGTGGCAGTTATAAGTTATAACAAACAAGCTTGCGTAACAATGTTTTGTAAAATACTGTTTCTTTCAATGACATATTCCGAACTTCCGTCCCTGTTGTTCTTTGCCATCATTGCTGTTAACTGATGAGAGGGATGACCTTCTTTCTATTCATGTCATGCGCAGAAAAAAATAATATAAATACCAATTAAAATTTAAATAAGCTTTTATATTATTTAGGCCTAAAATACAAATCGAACGAACCCAAACTCGATGAGCTACGTCCGCGTTGTTTCGTTTCCTATGGCCAACTTCTGTCCCCGTCATCAGACCAGGTAGCTCGATGATACGACGACATTACATTGTCACCGAACTCGCATATTTATGCCAAATTTCAGCTCTGTCGGTTGAGGATAACTGGTCTAAAATTCAGTAGCAAGATTCGCATAAATACATGATCTTCACTGGGTTTAATGATCGTAATTAGGTTCCAAAGCGCAGATTTTACTTTATCCACGTATTTCCTTTTTACCACGTTACTGCTGCCAAAGCCTGAAATTATTTTTCACTTAGATCATTATCTAAGAGCCTTCTATATGTAAAATTTTTATACCTACATAATAATAACCACATGGCTGTCCGGCACGAAACACGTGCTTCATAATAACACACCTGTAATTATGTTCTCAGAACGTGAATTATGCTATTCATTCCCATGTTTAAAGCACATAATATTTACTCGTTTCTGAATCTCACACATTTTCAGATTGCCATAAATATGTCGTATAAAAGTTCATAATTATTATTGAGAGTTTACGTTAGAAAATGTATTCTTATCGCTTTATTCTGTGAATTCTTAGGTGATTATGTTTTCCTGTTGATGTAGTTGCTTGTATAAAAAATTGATTTAAATTGAACAACCTTGCGTAAAGGCGATGCAGTAGCGACGTGATTTTTCGGCAAGAAGTTGTTTGAACTCTACCACTAGATGTATAATTTTTTCGATATCTAAAGAAGAAAATAATCTGTAAGCGTATTTCATTCCTGAGGGAACGGCCGCCGCTATATACCAAGTATTTGACGTTGCATGATCTATTAATATTTTTATAGGTAGTAATTTTTATATCAGCTAATAACGCTTAGGACTAGACGAACTAAACGGATCTCTATTCTGTATAATAGTGTATTACTATTAAACTCATCGTATTCGTACCCGTTATTATAATACCTAGGAGTCAGCCATATTTATATTTTTGTTACGTTGACTATTCGATTTATTGTTGAAGCAGCGGTATTAGGTACTAAAGTTAGCGCAGAGCCTTCTGTACCAAACGCACTGACTGATAATGTTCTATAGGTATATCTAGTATATGTCTGCGGCTTCGAACGCGTTATTTCTATGGAAACGTGGAAGGTGTGTAAGGGGGACTCCACGTCTTTCCTCCCAAGCCAACGTAACCAGCCCGTGGTACTCTGCTAGATAACGGCTCTGGTGAAATATCATACAATCTTCATGATTTGCTAACTAGTTTATTTTATACTTTTTTCTGTTACTTGATACTGGCAGAAAAGTTTTCGACAAGAATCATCATCATATCTCATGGAAACTTTATGGGATAAAGAGTAGCCTTGTATTACCTATTCCCATTTCCCAGGTCTATCGGTTTAGTAGGTTTGGCGTGAAGAAGTAACAAACATCCATTCATCTAAAAGCATTTATATTAGTGTGATTTATGTATATCGGCCATATCTCGCGAAGAACCAACGCGACGGCCGCTGCGCTGGGACAAACGTGTTTTTGAGTGGAGACCACGACTCGGTAAACGTAGTGTAGGACGCCCGCACCAGATGGGATGGTGACCTGCGAAAGACTGCAGGTAGATGCTGGATGCGGCAAGCTGAGGACACAGCTATGTCGATCATTGGGGGAGGCCTATGTCCAGCAGTGGACTGCTATACACTGATGATGATGATGATGTATAGGTACCTACCTATACCATACCAGGTATACATAAATCACATCACGCTGACGGTCGGTTGTTATTCGTTACTTGCTGTTATGCCAATAATCCGGTTTAACAACTTGGATTAAGTTAATTGAAAACTGCCAGACAGCTAACGGATCAGTCATTGAGTTCAGTTTTTATGACGATTCGCAATTATCTACAATTTTAAATCACTGTTATAAATGTATGTGATTCGGAATTTGCGTCATTAGCTGCTGCTAATGAAAAAAGGTTGGGTTTATTGTAACAAGATAAATAGTCATATAATTTATCGATTCTAAGCATAGAGACAGACGGACAGCGGGAAGCCACTTTGTTTTATACTATGTAAAAAGTAAAAGTAAAAAGATTTTTATTTTGTCAGAACAGAACAGAGACTCTTATAAACTAAACTTAGATTAACAGACGACAGAGACTGACAAAACTCGGTCTCCACTCAGCATGTGCTATGGTAGAGCAGATCGTACCATAGCGCTGGTCTTCCATGGAGACCGTGGTGCGCAAGGTGGCCTAATATAGTGAGGAACCAAACAAAAATATAAATTAATCAACAGAAACTAAAACTGTATGTACTAAGTAAACAATATTATTTAAAATAAAATATGTATATAAATTTTAGAATGATCTTTGTACATTTAAAATAAAATAAACCTGTTAAAACTACAATGACATTGTTAATATGTAAGTAATATTATCTAATTTTTTTAAAGGAAGGCAAAGAACGGCTTATTTGAACTGGATGTATGTGTTGAGACTCAAGTAATACTTTTTTAAATAATTTTTTGAAAGTGTAAACGGACTGTGTGTAATGTAATGATTCGCTTTCAATTAGATAGTAATATTGACCAGTAAGAGGATAAAGGGAAGGAGGGGAGGGAGGTCTTTGCCCTGCAGTGGGAGTAGGGACACTCCGGGCTAATATAATAATAATTTGTGCACCCTAGGATGATACCCGCTATGTCTAGCCATCGCCTTTAGATTAACTCTCTCAAAGGGCCTCTGTGCTGTTGCCTTCGGCCCCACTGCAAGCTTTCCAAAGAACCCGGTCCTTTGGAAAGCTTGCCTGGCACTTTATGGCCCGAAATTATGGTTATGAGATAATAATAATAAGAGGATAAAGCAAAATTGTGATTTATTTCGTGAATTGAGGATGAGCCTCGTCTTACCGGTTTGCCTTTCATTATGAAACAGGATATTCCTCGCTCTATACGGACCCTTGTTTCGTGCGATATTTAGTATCTGAGTCATTATAATTCGACGACCTCTGTGGCGTGGTGGGTGTTGGTCCGCCTGTGACGCAGGAGGTTGCGGGTTCGTTTCCCGCCTCAGAACAAATGTTTGTACGATCTGCAGATATTTGTACGGGTGTTCTGGTTGATTTCTATGTAAAATAAAAAATATCTATTTATGCATCAGTTAAATAAACAATGCTGGACCATCATCACAGCATCATCTAGCCCCAAGCTGCGGATCTCGTGTTAGATATGGGTACTAAATGACTGATATACACTTCACATAATAAAATACATTACATCATCATCATCAGCCTATAGCAGTCTACTGCTGGAAATAGGCCTCCCCCAATGAGCGCCATAGCAGTGGACTGCTATTGGCTGATGATGATGATGTACGCAGCTGGGGGCTAGATGTTGCTGTGATGATGGTCCAGCATTGTTTATTTAACTGATGCACCGATTATACAAAAAAAATGTAGAGTGAACGTCATCCAGAAAATTTAGGTATACGGATTTTTTTTTCTTTTTTTTAATATATAATCTTGACAATCCACCATGTTGCATATTATAGAAACGCATGTGCGGCGCAACACAACCGCTGTAGAGCGGCAGCCCGAATTTTTTAGGTTATAAAAAGATCGCAGTCGTCGAAAAAAAATCGCAGTCAAAGTGTTAACTAAATGATTTAACCCCGTCGAGATAGGGTTCGTTTGATTTGTCTTCCTAAGCACTTTGGTCCTAGGTGAAGGTTTTGTACTTTTCCCACTGCTGAGTTTGGGCCTTTGTACGACCTACCAAATGAAATAACTACTAGTAGGTCAGTATTTTCTTTGTATAATATATAATATCTAGTATCCATAACACAAGCTCTGCTTAGCTTGATGCTAATTCATACTATGAATTGTCCAGCATTAAGAAAACTGAGGATTGTCGGAAGTTCTTTAGAAATAAATATTAAATAACATATTCAAGTAATAATTGCAAGATCAAATTGAGGAAATTACTGTATTGTAGAAGGAAATTACCTGTGTGTGTTGTCTACAGTCTATCCTTGGAATCAGTAGTTTCCTAATAACTAAGAAAAAATCATGAAAAATTATTATTCAGATCGTATACCCAGTATCTACATTTTATATTTGATTGACACTTTGACTGCGGTTTTTTTTTCGACGACTGCGATCTTTTTTTTTTTTTTTCGACGACGACCGATGTGGCGCGGTGGGCGAAGGTTCGCCTGCGACGCAGGAGGTTGCGGGTTCGATTCCCGCCTCGGAGCAATTGTGTGTACGATCTGCAGATATTTGTTCCGGGTGTTCTGGTTGTTTTCTATGTATAATAAAAAATATCTATCTATGTAATGTATTGTATTATGTATATCAGTTATCTAGTACCCATAACACAAGCTCTGCTTACCATGGGGCTAGATAATGCTGTGTGAATTGTCCAGCATTATTTTATTTTTTTATTTTATTTTCTCAGCCGCTGCGCTAGTGTGGATTTACGCATATTGGTCACTTGTAGAAAACTCATACCGTGCGTTTTCAGCACTCAAAGTGTAATAATGTAAGTTATAATAAGCACAATATGCCTGATATACTACTTATCTAATATTTAGTTATGTTTCTACATATTATATACATAAAAGGGTTTTTTTCACATCGATCAGCACATTTACATTTTTAGTATACAGGTTTGTATTTAAATTAGAAGACAAAAAATAAAAAGATTGTTTTAAAAACCTAAAAATCTTCTTCAATGTTTTTTTTGTTTGTTTCAAAAACTTAAACATTTTATTCTCGAGGGAATTTTATGATTTTTCCCTAATCATAAAATTCTCTCGAGAATAAAATTTGTTTGGCGCCACCATCGGGATCATTGAATAATTTTCTAAATCGGTCCATATATTTACGAAGAAATCGACTATTATATGTACATAAAAAATACATAAAGCTAAACAACTCCTCCTCTTTTGATTTTGCTTCGTCGCATAAAAAGAGATCCGCACACCTCTAAGCACTAATGTTCCAAATTATGAATACTGTTTTTATTGCTTTAAAGGTAAACTTTAGTTTCTACTTAATTCAAGGTGCCTTTGCCTGGTACGTGACTGGGCATGTTTGTAGCAAATTATTAGAAAATTATACGCTAGATTCCCTAAGGAAAATTGCGAGCTGATAATTTAGATTACTAGTAGCTATAAATAAAACCGTTTCCTGTCCTAATGACCCTCAATAAAAAACCGACAAGGTGGCAAACTGCGAACTTTTCGGTAATTTGTTACAATTCGCGTGTAACAGTGATATTTCTTGTTTACCTATAGTTTGACCGAAACCGCTGTACCGCGCCTGAGGTATGCGAGCGGCGAGACGGGGGGGAAATATGGGCCGCTCCGATCCATCAGTCTGCCCACAGACTACTCAGGGATACTAACATGTCTGCCGCCGTCAACGCGTACTCTTGCTCTTTTTTCCTCGCCCCCCACCTCGCCGCACTTTCCTAAGGAGTGGTTTCGGTCAAACTATAGCGTAGCACCCTACGCGGACAAAGCATTCGTTTTTGGAACCAAACCAGGTTTGCCACATTATAATAATGCTGGATATAATAATAATGCTGGACAATTCACACAGCATTATCTAGCCCCATGGTAAGCAGAGCTTGTGTTATGGGTACTAGATAACTGATATACATAATACAATATATTACATAGATAGATATTTTTTATTATACATAGAAAACGACCAGAACACTTGGAACAAATATCTGCAGATCGTACACACAATTCTTCCGAGGAGGGAATCAAACCCCTCCTGCGTCGCAGGCGGACCTTCGCCCACCGCGCCACATCGGTCGTCATATTAAATTATACCACATGAAATTATCAAAATTAATATACATTTATTTGACAATAAACAGGTATTTATAATACATACATCTTACGTTTTTTTTTATAAATAAATACCTAGTTATAATATGGTACACGTGAAACGGGCTCTACAAATCACATTTATACTGAGACGGATATTATCCGCCTATAAAAAAGCCGGTCGCGTGTCAACCCGCGTTCTCTTGTAAAGCCGTTTTAATTTTTCTTTATTTTGTTAAGGATTTATTGCTTATACGATGATTAAATTAATAATTTTGGGAGTTCATCAAACCATATTAATGTAGTTCAATGCCATGGTGAATAAGTTCAGCCAAAAGCTTGTAAACAGAGTTCCGTAGCCTAGCCAGGGAACGCTATAATTTAGACATAGAAATTTTATATTGTAGAGTGGAATGGAAGGTCGACCTGACCTAAAGCATATTGCCTTACCTAAAACCGCGGGCTAGAGCTAGTAAATAAAGTAAATCGTATAAAGTAGATGTTGATGTGTTATCTAGGTAAACCCTACCTAAAACCTACTTATGTTTTAAGTTAAGTAATTATATAAATTAATTGAATTGAAAACTAAAAAACCCTGGTTTTTATGCGTAATGAGGGGGCAAAGATCTCCAAAATGTAGTAAAGGACAATATAGAAGAGGAGTCGAGTATTTTGATAGATTGTAGGTTACGTACCTACCTGATTTATCAAAATCGCTTCTTCTATTGGATCTTGATTGGATACTTCGAGTTAGATGAGAAAAAATAACTCTCGCGAGTAAAAACTTTGTACATCGAACTTTAAACTTGATAACTGGCTGTGTATCCAAAACCCACACGAACCCAAAACTGACATCACTCATCTTATGAGTTGTGATGTAATATTTTTTTTGCCAGCTCTCAACAAAGGTTGGTATTTTTTACTGAAAAACAGACATAATGATAGACAGGGGCTTTTTGCTTTGATCAATTAACTTGATTGTGTTAAGTTGGACTTTTGGACTGTACCTGTACCTAACTAACTTACGCTAATTGGTACAAGGTGACACAGAATTCGTACTGCGCCAAAAGGGGCTTAGGAAGCCTCGCGCGGGGTCCGTAAGCAAAGCACCCATTTTGGCGCAGTACGAATTCTATGTCACCTCTTGTACCAAACTATTAGCGTAAGTTAAGGTCGAAGATTTTATGTGGATTGGATATAAATTATTTTGATTTGATGTAAAGTAATTTAATTTATACCTTTGTGTATGATTGAAGTAATCCATAATAAAAAATATGTGGCTAGAATGTCATAATAGCTATGTTCATTTTGTTCTATCAATCAATTTCCCTTTGTCTATAATTTCAATTCATTCATTTATAATTACATACAGGTACCTACATATACATATATACTCTAGCCAGATAAATGAATCCAATGATATAGATAGATTTTGCTTTTACCTATTTTAAGGTAATACATATTTATTTTTTCCCAAGGTTGGCGTTACTGCAAGTAAATTTTATTATTTATTCATATTATTGACTGTAGATTCACACGCGTCGTCAACGGTGGCGTGTCTATCAGAAGCTTGAAGCCGACTACACTTCTAGACATACACTTAGGTTAGTATAAAAGGAATAGTAACTATAGGTTAAGGATATGATTCATGAATATCCAAAGTAATTTTTTTTTTCTGCCTTTGATTTTCCCAAAGCTGTGCTCCATTATGAGTTAATTAAAGAATGAATATCGTAAACTTTAGAAGTTATTAAATAAGAATAAATATCGTAAACTTTAGAAGTGATTAACTAAGAATGAATATCGTCAACTAAAACTCTACATCACGATATCAACTTCACGATATCGCTTGGGTTCAAATATGTTTGTTGATTTAAATTCGTTCGTTGTTATTCGATTTCTTCGTTGTGTTCGTATGTTATTATTTTATTGCTCAATAAAAATATATGACGTACAAACAAGTTATACAAATATAATGTACTAGCGGACCGTCCCGGCTTCGCAAGGGTATATTTTTTTTTATTATTTACCATCCATACTTACAAACTTTCGCGTTGATGTCACTTGGGTATTTAAAATGGGAACATATCAGCTCGTTTTTGTATTTTAAGATATCTTGAGCGAGTCTAAACAGTATTTTCAGATCTGAAAAGTTGAGTTCAATATCGTCCGCTTCCATCCATGATAGACCTTTGCAAAGTTTCTTTATCAGCCTGCCCGAGCTCTCGCTGTGAGAAGCTCAATAGCCTTCTCGCCAGTCTGTCTCAACCATTATGATAAACAACTTATGATTTGGGTATTGTAGTCAGTTTGCGCAAATAATATGAAAGAATAACAATGAACAAACACAACCACAACAAATTATTATCGTGTCTACAGATACAAAATCAAAGATAATGTAAACGCTTTACTACAAAATAATCAAAGAAGGCGTACAACCTAACAAAAGAGTTTCCATACAGTAAATTGTTATCAAACCTTTTTTGTCAAAAGAGCGTTGCTAGGCAACCACGTTTATTTAGAAAAAATGGCGTATTGATATGCAAGAGGCGTACAACCTAACAAAAGAGTTTCCATACAGTAAATTGTTATCAAACCTTTGTTGTCAAAAGAGCGTTGCTAGGCAACCACGTTTATTTAGAAAAAATGGCGTATTGATATGCAAGGATTTTTATAGGTAGGTACATTTTTCACACCTTGGGCTACATTATTGGAGTTTTAGTAAGGATACCTTACTTTTTTGAAAATATAATATAGCTAGCCTATTTGAAAATATAATTTACCACGGATATTCGGGCTTCCTAACGGTGATAGAATTTTTCAAATCGGTCCAGTAGTTTCGGAGCCTATTCGTTACAAACAAACAAAAAATCAAACCTTTCCTCTTTATAATATTAGTATAGAATAGATACCTCCAAGATTTATCCTGTAAGAACTCATATTATGGACTCGAATCAAATATTATTGTTGATCTTTATAGTTGATTTTGATAGCTGATATTTATGTTGCGCTTACTTCTGATAAAAAAGTGAGTGTTTCGGGAGAACCAATATAAAAAAATATACGATCAAATAAACATTTCTCAGAAGTAGTTTCTGCAAAAACTTGTTTTTAATTTTAGTATGATTTGTTACATAGGTACTAATACTAGTTGACAGCGTAATGTGTACCTATTAGATGAGTGGGTATTCAAATTAACTAGCGTACTTCCAGGAAGTATAATTACAACAGAAAACCGGAAGTCTTTGAAAGAAAAAAACACTTAAAATTTATTTTAACTGTGGCTGGTTGTCTTTTAGTGCTTGCTATAGTGATAATTTATTATATCTGCAATTAACTGACACACATAATAGGTACCCAAGGTAGTGTGTAAGCCCTCGCATTCGGGGTAATCTCTAAGAAATTAAATAATAACCCAAAAATTTTCGATTTCCGCGGGACTTGGACCTTCGACCGAACCGCGACCAACCGCGTTTTATTTTCTGATAAAAAAAATACAATTTATTTTATATTTATGGTAGGTATAAAAATTTAAGTTTAAACAGTTAAGTTACTATTTCGGATAAGTTTTAAATATATTTCTTTCTTAAACAAAAAAAAAATTTTTTGTTTCATTTCATGACAAACCATTTAAAATCTTCGTGGATAAGACAATTTAACATTGCTTTGCTAAACCCATGTCTTAGGAGAGTCTACTAATACAGTGCTGTAGGGAATTTAAATTCTCTAGCTAGAATACAAGTCAGTTAAGCTGGGTTTATGCATTGTTAGAATCGTAACACGATGTCGCAAACTATCAATAGTTCTCAGTATTGATAGTACCAACCTACTTTCTGTTACAGGTGCATCAAAAGTTGTTATAAGTATTAATTTATCGATTATATTAAGTTGGGAAATTATTATCTACTATACACTTACTAAATTATTACGCTTTTTGCGCAATACTTTCAAAACGACAAAACTGAAACGATCTATTGCTTATTGTTTACATCAATTGCATAATCTAAAACGTGATTTCTAAAATATTATGCTATCTCTTACCGTCTATTGCATCTAAGCTAGTGTTTGGCCGTATGCATATCGACCTGAATTCCTTGACCTTCCAGAATGCGCACAAATGTCTACCGTTCACAGCACACTTCCGCGAAACATCGATTGAAAATAATCACTATCGAACTGACTCGAATGGCGCACCGAGAGGAAAGCGTTTTGTAAACACCGTTCGTTTTTCAAAACTTGCGAGTTACGTTGGCGCGAATCGATTTTCCAATGCAACCTTTTTTGTTTTATTATTTTATAAAATTATTTCGAAACGCTGTGCGATCGGGCGTGCGTGTAGCCGCGGTCGTGTAGACGCTCGCAATAAACTGGGCTGTTAATCCTGACGGCGAAGTGGAAGAAAAAGCTGTCGGAATCCTCTTCAACCTGTAACACGCGATGTGTACAAATATAAGTAGCTAGAGTAGAGGCTATATCGCGGAACATTAATATACAATGGAGTTTGGTCGATTTATTAGTCATCGGAGTATTGTTTTCTTAATAGGACCTACACGCAGGTGCTGGCAATCAATGGCTTGATGAGTCGAGCGAACATACAACGAGGGATAGTTAATGTTTTCGTTTTTCGAGTTCTGTCTGTTCCGCGAAACACCTACGTATTTTGTCGTTTACCTGTTAATTGCTTGGCAGTATAATTTTGCATATTTTCCTATGCATAGACATTAGACACGCGTCCTTTGGCTTGCATTATTTATTTATTAAATTTGCAAACATCTTAACGCTGATTTTACGTCGCTTGTCTACATTCATGACATGAGGCTAATGTGCGTGACCTGCTTTGAGCTAATTTATGAGCTCTATTGTTAACATTATTCTTATCGTGAGCAGATAACGGGCCCTTGCAAAGAGGTCAAATATTGCAATGAACCCATAAAATGGTCCTTTGCATAATGCCTTTTTTTAGACAAAATAAATTTAATATATAAGACATTTATTTTCCACACAAAAAAAGGTTTTCTTAATTATATAAAAAAAAAGGCTTTCTTGCATAAAATAATCAGTTTTCTAACACTAATGCAAGTTGCAATTTTTTTTATCAAAAGTGAAGAATTAACGTTTGTGCGAGACAAAATTGAATTTTCGACATCAAATTAACAATATTTGTTATGACGTCTTTTTTTGGTCCAGCCTATTCATTGTCTAGGATATAATGAGGATTCCTTCCTATATTGTCCTTCAAATAAGCACTTAGTTTGTGTCATTCGTCGACTCACACCATCCTACTATAATATTATAAATGTCAAAGTTTGTAAGTATGGATGGATGGATGGATGTTTGTTACTCTTTCACGTAAAACTACTGAATGGATTTTAATGAAACTTCACAATAATATAGCGTACATATCAGAATAACAAATAGGCTACAAGTCATAAAGATATAGTATATTATCCAAAATATCTATCACCACTCGGGTGAAACAGCGGGGCGCAGCTAGTAATTTATATATGTGTGGGTAGGTGGGTGGTATTTAAGTAGGTACATCTTCAATTCAGCAAGAAATAACATACTTTACAATTAGTGTATTTTTTGTTTGAACATGGTTGCTAGTTGCTACTTTAACCATGTACTTATGTATCGCCAAGGTGAAGGATATTTCGACAGCCGCGAAGACTCCATAATAGAAAAATATTATATCTTTCGTTAATTTACTTACCATACTCGATTTTGTTAAAACAGTTATGTTAATAAAGTTGACGTATTAAGTACCATCTACAGATCCTGTTAGAACTCTTGAAGAAAAAGAACTCTTTCACCGTTACTATCATACATTTAGATATCGAATCCTGGGCTAAATGCTTTTGAACAGAAGTGCATAGTGATGCTAAGCTGGTTTGGTTCCCGTTTGTACTGTACATATGACAGATTACTAGACATATTGATAGAAAATACCATAGAGATCTAGATATCTGTGGAAAATACCTTATAAATAAAGGTGACTAAGTGACGATTGGCGATTTGCTAAAAGTACTATCATCGACTATACTCGTATATGTATTATTTTAAGTTAGGTTAGCGTATATATTGTTAGCTTTAGTATGTATGGTATTCTATCAGCATAACATAATTAAACAAATCTAGCCCCAATCTAAGCAGGATAATAAGGTACCTACGTAGGCAGTTTTTACTGTCTTTAATGCAAATGGTTTTTTTAATGGTTTTTAATGCATTATTATGTAGGTATTATTTAATTTGATGATGTATGTACCTAACTAAACCGATCTTCTACTACTAAGGAACAGACACATGTGCAAATAAATATGTATAATGCTACACAAATATTGCGTTTGTGTAGCACAAGTCAAATGACAGATAAGAAAAGTTTCATGCTTCCATAACCTTTTCGTTTTAATTAACCTAACAAAATATTAACTACAACACAACCCAACAAAGTCAATAGCAAATACCTGCATAATAGAATCTTACTTTATTGCACACTAGCTGCGCCCCGCGGCTTCGCTCGCGTGGAAATCTATTTGTCAAATAGTTTATAAACCTTCCTTTTGTATCACTCTATCTATTAAAAATAACCGCATCAAAATCCGTTGCGTAGTTTTTAAGATCTAAGCATATGTTATAATAGGGACAGACACATCGGGAAGCGACTTTCTTTTATACTATGAAGTTATACATAAAACAATTAAACAAGAATGTTATACCTACTAACTACTTATAATCTACTGAAGCAAAATCGGTACCAATTATGTTTTTATTAAAAAAAAATCGGAGGCTGGGTCCGAAATGACCCCGTATAAGCTATAGCTTACATCGTTGGTGCCACCTTGTAGATTCGTTCTTGCTAAGATATAAGAATAGAATAAGATTTTATTTTGCACACACAAAAGACTGAAAGAAAGTGCAACAAAATAAAACATAAATTAAAACACATTAAACAGATAAACCGACATAATAAAACTAAATGAAAAACAGTCTGGTATAAAATTGGCCTTTCCCCAGTGCACGGCTAAACAGGTCCAGTCTCAGCTTACAGTCGTCGCTAGCGCCCGAGGACTGTAACGATGACGCCGATTCT
This sequence comes from Eupithecia abbreviata, assembly GCA_943735965.1. Lineage (NCBI taxonomy): Eukaryota > Metazoa > Arthropoda > Insecta > Lepidoptera > Geometridae > Eupithecia > Eupithecia abbreviata. The sequence goes on from OX030995.1 coordinate 4,593,104, forward strand.
ATGTGACGTCATCCAGAGAACCTCTAGGTGACGTCATCTAATGAACCTCTGGATGACATCACACACACACACACACCCCCTCTCACACACACACACAATCAAAGAGAGCGCTCAAGATCCGCGCCGGTACACTTCCTTCAATAATAAGGATGTCCTTCCGCTCGTCCCCTGGTACGGCCACTGATTCAATTAAATAATGTCACAATCTAATAAAGAAATAACGGCATTGTCAATAACGCGTTTTCCAAAATAGAAAAATCCCTATTTACCTTATTATTCAATACTGCAGGGATCTTTCCCCGAAAATACAGGCCTGTAAAAAAGACACCAGTGCCGCCATAAAATAAATAATGCTAGACAATCCACACAGCATCATCTAGCCCCAAGCTAAGCAGAGCTTGTGTTATGGGTACTAGATGACTGATATACATAATAGGTAATACACTAGGTACATTACTTAGATTAGATATATATTTTTTGGGGGTAATAAAATATGTGACCTGGCTGATCTTTAAAAAAAACATTTAGGTAGGTATCCTTCATTTTATTTAAAACTTACAAACGCTAATGGAGTTTTTCTTCTGTTTCAGGATATGAATATAATTTGCGTTAGCAGATTCTTCAACGATGAAATCACGCCCAAAACTCCCGACAAAATCGCCCCATCTCAAAACTCTGACTCTTCGCAAGACCTCAGCCAAAACTCTATGGAGGAAGACGATATGCTGAGCCTATCACAGCTGACTATAGAAGAGCAAGAACACATAGACATTCCACCGTTCTTCAATACAACGCCTAGAGGAATGCCAATATCTCCCCACTATGTGTTCGAAGAAGAATTCTCATCAAACCCCTGGGCAATGTTCATAGCAACGATCTTTCTCACAAAAACGCGCGGGAAAACCGCCAGGCGTTACATTAAAGACTTCTTTCAGAGTTATCCTACACCGTATGACGTTTTAGAAGATACTCCGCATCGTTTAGAAAGGTTTTTTGAGAAGTTGGGATTGAAAAAGCGCGGGAGAATAATATGGAAGCTGACGTATCAGTTTGTGTCATCAAAATGGCGTCGAGCAAGTGATTTATGTGGGATCGGAAAGTATGGAGAAGATGCATATAGGATTTTCTGTCTAGGTCATACAGATTTGGACCCTGGAGACAGGTATTTAAAGCTGTATTTGAACTGGTTAGTGTGCCACACGGGTTTTGTTAAAGACTGTGGAGTTGTAGACAGTGAATGCGTTATCGAAGATCCCGTTTCAAAATATTACAGGCTTACCCTTAAAGAAGCTAGCTAAAAAAATCGTTATAGTTTTTGTATGTGTTTTATTTATGACCTGTATGCTTCCTGTATGTTATTTATTATATATATTTGTAAGGAGAAGAGTATTTAATATTCATTAATTATTTATTATTGATTCCTTTTCTCAAAGCTAGAACAGTCTGAATCATATAATACCTAAGAAAAACCTACCCACTAACTAAACTCTTGAGCTACTCATCATGTAAGATTTATGTATCTGTGTTTTCTTATAAATACAAATTAATGTCTCTACATAAGCGGTGTTTTATTTTTTGTACCTGTCCATAGCCTGTCCAAGATAAACTCAGTAGCATGGTAGTATAAAAACATTTTATTACTCAATAAGTACACCGATAAGCTATATGTATACAAATTGTATACATATAGCTTATCGGTTCTGTGCCTCTTCCTTTAAATAAAACAATTATTGTTTTATTTAAAGGGAAGAGGCACAGAAAGACTTAAAGGTACGGTCATGAACCTATGCAGTATACAGGAGGGTGTTTGTTATTGGGACTGGTCGACTTTGGGGGTCATGCGCTACATTCATGCGTTACATTTTGTGTGACGATAACTAAGATACTATACTTTTTAAAGTTTTTTCGAAAATCACTTAAAATCTCACAAATTGACCGCATTCTCAATTTATTTGTATAAAGTTCTTGTGAACTACACGATTTTTTAGGTCGATGGTGGTGGTTAGACGCATATTTAATTTATTTATTTAACAACAAAAGTTATTCTTGCGAAATACATAAATAAACAACACAAACTTTGTGATTTTAATTAATTCAGAACTAAACATAAAAATTTGTCTGCTCAATCGTGTTAATTGACCTTATTGACCCATGACTTTAAGGCGATATTTTGGTGATTTTCGAAAAATAAGGTCTTCCGCAGAAATTGTAGGCTATGACTCCCTTAAATCCCCAAAAAATATGTCGGTCCGAATACTAAACACCTTGTATAGATCAACGACATTTTCACCCCGTGTCGCCGTCGTCGGTCGTCGTCCTAGTACTCATAGAGTTTCTTTATCTATGGTCCTAGATATATGTATAAGTAATATAAATAAATATAATATAAATAATGCTGGACAATTCACACAGCATTATCTAGCCCCATGGTAAGCAGAGCTTGTGTTATGGGTACTAGATAACTGATATACATAATACTATATATTACATAGATAGATATTTTTTATTATACATAGAAAACGACCAGAACACCCGGAACAAATATCTGCAGATCGTACACACAATTGTTCCGAGGCGGGAATCGAACCCGCAACCTCATGCGTCGCAGGCGGACCTTCGCCCACCGCGCCACATCGGTCGTCTATCCATCAAGAATGTAGAATATTTGTAAATAGAGCCACTGACAGTTCAATCAGCTGATGAAGGGGTGAAAAACATTTTTTTTATTTAGGTCACATCTTGAGCTTTGATGGTGATATTTGATGTAAATAATTAAATGGCATAAACAAAGCATCCCTGTGAAATCAGCCTACTTTTATCATTACCTATCCTTATAGAATGGAATAAAAGCTAAAGGATTATGAAATAAGACTACAAATCATTAGACTTTTTGTGCTCTCAAACGATTTTTCACCTGTGCTAACTCAATTAAATGTAAATGTGCCTGTTTAAAGTATTTTCCTTGAAGCACTAAACATTATTGATGAAATTGGAAGAATTAATAACTTTTGGACTGATTGTCGCTAAGCAAATATGCAGCGTGAAATTAAACGTTAAATAATCCGGCTAAATTAAAATAATACTCTCTGTCAGAAATATGTATGGTCATAGTGCTATCCTTGATTCGAAATCGTAGTTAAAAAGTAACCAACTGTTTGCTACACGGGACGTCAAAACTGAGATTCGTTAGGGATGGCACTGTTACAAAGACAAAAAATCTCTAGTGATTTTAATCTTTTTTTTTGACCACATAATGTCGATTTGTAAATTGAAATAATTAGATTCTGCATAGAATTGACGTCAGGATTATAAAACGTGATAAATAGCATGGTAGCCCATGCTATTTAACACGCGTTATCACCGTTATTACGGTAATTTTAGCGCGGAAAACGCGAATAACTCGTGAAAAGGCGTTATGTGTTAAATAGCGTAGTAGCCCCACGACCGTACTAAGGCGAAGTATAAGCGAAACTAGCGCCACTATATTACGTTACACATAATAGATGCTGTGCTGCTATCGTATTCTTTAAAAACTTATTTATGAAAGATATACTTACCAACAGTATACATATTAACTTAAACAAAAATCTAGGCTTACCTAGATAGGGATGTTTGCGTTCTGTAAGCACTAAAATAGCGTCAGAATTCTGTGGTAAAATCAATGTTGCAATTATGGTTCGTAAAGGTAAAATATTGGAACATAAAAAAAAACAATTCTTGTGTCGAATGATAGAATAGGACAACGCCATCTATAGAGCCCATAGAATAGTTATTTGAGCTAGATGAACCTCTAGATTCTTTTTAAAATCGGCAAGGGCGTGTTTGACCGACCACGCACCTTAGGGTTAGCTTACACCCGAGACGCGCGGGTCAAATCTTTGTATGATATGCAGATTTAACCTGTTCCGGGTGTTCTGGGAGACTTCTATAGTTCTTTCACTTCTGTGTTAATCGCTAGCCAAATACCTTTAAAATATTTGTAAACTCAACAATCATCATCATGGTCAATATTCCGTTATAAATTCCTTTTTGTCTCAAATATGAACCCCCATACAAAACAGCTGATATTTTTATTTGGCCTATCATAAAATGCATGTATTTTACATACTATAAACATAACCTATACCATTCATTTAAAATAGTCCCATCTATGGACCTAGCTTTGAACTAAAAGTAAGTAGCAAGAACGACGAGTACCTAAGTTTTGTTGTGATTGTGACCAAGGGATCCTGGGTTGGTTGTGACCGGTGTTGGTGCAATGCAAACTTAGTTACGATAATTTAAAAAAATATAATTTTGTACTTAATCGAAAATCCCTGTTGAATATATTGTAAATTTTATGGAAAAAAATACAAAACCATTGAAGTAAACACATATTTTTATCTTTTATATTACATAAATAATAATTATTAATATTAAAAAAACACAATTATTATTTGGCACGTGATAGTGTAGTGATAGAAGTGAACCACACAACGCAAAACAGTGCCCCGCCGCCGCCCGCCGCCCCGCGCCGGCCTACAAGCACATTTACTTATCCTTAAAATTGGCGAATAAATGAGAAAAATATCCGTTATACACATAATAATATTAATAACCCCACAGAATTCAGAATATCTGAAATCTGTGATGATAACTCATCTTCATATTATTATGAGTACTATATCCATAAATTGTAGAAAAACAAAGAAAACATTGTTTATTATATCTTTACGCTGACTTTTAATAAAAATCTCATTCTCTCATTTTATTATGGAGTTACATAGAAAATTCAATACAGAATGTGCTCTTGCCTTCAATAAAAATCATTAAAATGTACTTGGAAATCAGCTTGGAATCTCCTTGCTAGAACACACGATTTTATTCATAATTCCCGCTTATTGTAAGCAAAAGTGAGCCAATGGCATTAAAGCAGTTTAGCCAACACTGTAAAAGTTACCGGAGTGATTTGTCGCTGCGCAGTTGGTAGCAGTGTCGACTGTTGCAAATGGTGGATTGCGTTTCTTTTTCTCGTGCTCCGTGTAAAATATTTACGTAAAATAGTGATATTTTCATCGTGCAGTGTTTCTGACCACCGTAAACATGTCGGAAACACTGCCGAATAATAAGAAACAAGTTCCGAGGCAGTTGGTAAGTGTTTATTGTTAGATTTTTACGTATTTAGTCCCGGGTGACGCCATGGTGGCTTTATCTGGGATCACGTAAACATGAAAATGGTGCATCGTTGCATCGTGTATTGATCTATTTAGTCAGAGGATGGCATCGTTTTATGTTTAGGAACCTTCCCTTCGCCAAGCTATCTTTATTTAGGGTCATCGCGCTATTTTTTTGTGATCACGTTGCGACCGAGTTTTAAAACGCGGCGGTCGTATGCATTCGCGCATGCGAAAAGGTGTCAAAATCTATAATAGTTCCGGAGATCGCTGTATTGCGAAGTATGACGATGATGATAAAGCGAGGCGAGTTTCGCCGCGCGCAGCTGAACAGCGACACGTCCTTATGGCACGGGGCATGGCATCTACTGACTGGTGTGGTGAGTGGGTGAGGTGAACTCGCCGGAGCGAGTTTCTGCGGATGGAACTCGCTCGTCGGTCGAGGCGTTTCCCTCCCGCCGCGGCTCGTGCAAGCCTGGGGCGTGCGCAGTGCGAGCCGAGCACACACACGTCGGTCGAGAGCCGAGAGATACGACACTTGTGTTGGGCTCGAGTCGGCTCCGCGCGGCCGCGCTCGCTCACAATCTACTTTATTACCAACTAATCTATTGTGGAACAATTACCAGTCAGCGAGAGTTGATCGTCTAAACATTTATCAAGCCGTGCACCTCGTTTCGCCGCTTTCGAAGCGATAATTTCTTTGTTCCTCTGTCAGCAAACAGAGTCCTCAGTTAAAATAAAAGTTTTTTTGTTCCTCTTAACACACTCGTTTGGTATAGACTCGTGTTACAATTGGCCTTGGGTACACTAACCTTTCCAAAGTATTGTTAAAACTTTCTTGTTCATTTACTTACAGTTTTTTCTCCATTTTAAAAGTGTTAAAAGTGAAAGTCTCTTTCAAGATGTCATATTTTCTCTACAGTCCAACTAACGATAAAAAGTTAATATAAAATACTTAAGTGAAATCATCTGAACACAATGAAGAGGTCTAGGGTTAGTTTCTTGCTTATACTATTAAATATAACTTGAAGTAGGTAATAACTAATTTATAAATAAGTGGAAATACTCATAATATCCAGTTTATGGTTTTAGTAGTGAATTTTTTATAGGTTATTGATCAGTTAGTTTATATATCCTCTGAACTTAAAACTTATTATATTCAGCGGTGTGATCTTAATGATGTAATCCTAATCAATCTAGTAATAAGTCAAATCAATTCATATTAAACAAATAACTGAACCAAACAAAAGTAATTTATAACAGGATATTTACCATAATATGACTTTTGAGTTTTCTAATAATTCGGCAGTATCATGCACCACGATCCATAATGATAACCATGTTAGTTTTATCGTTGAATCAAACAATTTGTACACAGCGTGAACGCAAACAGCGCAAGCTCTACTCCGATGAGTGGGCCCTCGGAGATGATGAAGCAGAAGGAGGCAGGGGTTTCTCCCTTGCTGATAAGCTGGACAGCCCGCGCTTTGAGTTCCCCAACTCTATTCACGAGATGCAGGGCGCTGACCTCACCATCAACTATCTGCAGAAGCACGGGTTTACTACTCCGCTGCTGTTTAAAGAGAAACTTGGATTGGGACTCAGGTATGCTCAACTTTTTTAACTTCTTTACTGTTGCTGTCCTGTTCTTATTGACTTATAGAAGAGGCTGTTAAAAATACATTTAAGTTAGAAAAAAAATTAAACTCTCTTGAAGAATATTGTCAGACCAATATAGATTACCTTATTTATTCATGTATTCAGACTTGACTTATACTTGACTTACAGAATAATATACATTCCAAAATGTCTTACCTTATATTGGTTGAAGATTAAAGTTTCAAAATACTGGTCACAGTCAGTACTGTATTCTGATATGTATGTATATGAATGTTAGTCATTATTTTTCGCTAATTTTCTTAAATGCTACAAATGACTATACAATACAAATACGCTTTATTGCACATCAAACACAAAAAAACAAACAAAGATACAGATGCACAATGGGCGGCCTTATCGCTAAGAGCGATTTCTTCCAGGCAACCTTTGGATGAACACGTAGCTGTAGTATAGGTATAGACGGTTGCGTATTATAGACTAATGTAAATATAAATTATATACAATAAAAAACATACAAATACTTGTATAAACGTTAATGGAAATAAATACTGATTATAGACACTATTATACATAATGAGTATAATGGTTATACATATGTGTAATGAGTACCTATAATGGTTCTATGTTAGCCATGACATGTTCTATGAATGTTTTTGATCTTTTCGATGGACCTAATCAGACAGTTAAGTAAATTTTAATTGATGTTTACCAGAAGTTTACATACATATATAAGGGTTAACATTCTATTATCGTCAAAAGATAATTGGGCAAGTAAAAGGGTGGTCTCCTAATCTGCCCGCTCCAGCAAAAAGAAACTGAACTCAAAAAAGTTACTGAACTTTTTTGAGTTGATATTTTCCTTTAGACTGTGACCTTCGGAAATACATTAATAGTTATTGCTATTACACTAGCCCACTGTTCTATTGATTCTACTAATTTATTCATAACCAACATGCGACGTTGCGCGATTTTTCTCATATCGAAGAAAGCTCATTCATTAGTAATTCAATTACAGTTGTTCAGATCAAGAATATCATCAAATCAACCGAACTAAAAAATATTTATTAACAACAAAAGTCACAATGAAATAATAGAAACAAATTAGAACTAGTATTTACTATTGGAACAATTGAGGCAACTGCAGACTGTTGCAAACAAGGTAGCTGGTAAGCTACCTTGTTTGCAACAGTCTGCAGTGGGGACGATATAGATCAGGTGAGCGGTAGCTCACCTGATCTATATCGTCCCCAAGATGCGCTGCCTGCATCGCCCCGCTGTATGGCAATGCGCTGCACCAGATGCTCATCAGCTCTTGGGGTCACGCGACGTAGAAATCAGAAGTCTTAACTTTATTTATCTATGCTTACAAAATAAGTTCTTAGACAAGCCATGCATTAAAACGAAAGTTAAGATGGATGGATGTATGTTTGTAACTTCTTCAGAGCAAAACTACTGAATGGGCTGAAATGTTGCTGTACACCTGAAATAACACGTATTCTCTTTAACATATTGTTATTACAACCAATAATTTTTGTAATGTTTAAGATCAAATTTAAAAATTTTGTGTTGTGACAAAACTAAAACTCGGATAAAGATAAGGATTCGGATTTTACATTGTTTTTACGATGTACGGGACAAATACTAATCCGTTGAGAATTACATTAGTATGGAGGATTAAGTTAGTACTTTGAGATCATTCTTGATACAAGAATTTTCAAAATCTGCCCAAAATTGACGGAGAAATCGACGGACATACATAAGAAAACACAAAGCCGAGGGCCGACCTCCTTTTTTCAAAATCGTTTAAAAAGTGTATTGGTATGATGATATTGATGCATTCTGTAGCACCTGATTGGGTAGGTTACTTCCAATCAGGCATCCTTGCAATGAAAGTAAATGAACGTCATAAATCGATATTACATGAAGTTCTACGCCAGTCGACGTTTCATCCCGCCCACTTGCATAAGGTCATAGGGCGGAGATAGATATAGGTTGAGCTCAGGATACAGATTAGCACAGGTACAAATAATTTGTCTGCATAACTAAAAACTGACTTCAAATCCCTTAAAATGTACAGTTTTTGTTCGGGACGGGGTAAGAACTAATTCCTAGTTATAAATAACAATAATCGTTACATAATATAATACATACATATATAACGGAGAAATCGAAAAATTGTATATATAAAAAATTTAATAATTATATAAAACACAATAAAGCCTCCTCCGTTTTTGATGTCTGTAGAATAGGTTTTCGCCGGCGGTTTCACAAGCCTTAAACAGCTTTCAAAAGTTTTGGTAGATGGTAGAGTAGGTCGAGTTTAGTAGGCTTCTTAAACCAATTAGAACTATTATTTTTTCAAAAGTATCGGGAACTGGATTTTCTTGCATACAAAAATGCGGACTCATGTTTAAAAAAATGCAAAAACTGTAGTACTTATCTTATACTGCAAATTCAGCATTTTTTCAATAACTCAATAGGTAATATTATACGGTTTTGTGATATGTCATAGAAATAGTAGGTCTTTCATGATAGTTGGGTTTCCTCTGAAACACGAGACTTACATAATATGTATGTATATACTAACTTTGAATGCCCATTTTGATTTTATGATTGATGACTTGATTTTATCGATCTTATTTGTCATGGCAATGACCTCGCCAAGATGACATCTATACATATTAACTTCCTAAAATACTTATTCTAACTATTAACACAAAACATAATATAGTAACTGTTTCGTGCCGCCGCTACTACATCTCAAAGGTCGGCAACGCTATGCCGCCCTAGGTAGTTAGGAGACCCGATAATTGGCTTCTGATATCGCTTCAACGTCAATATTCATTATATAACTGTATCTCAGCTCTCTACAGAACTATCTCGATATAGTTATCTGCATTTCTCCTTGTTTTGCCGCTTTCAACGCGCAATAACGACGTAGATTCTCTCAAAGGGCTTTTTTAAAACTTCTTTGACCTGTAGCGATATAAATTTTTACGCCTTGAGCCTTTGGGAAATGAACCGAATCTTAACTCTAAGTCTCTCTCTCTCTCTCTCATAAGTGAAAAGAGATACTTAAATCTTTCAATTAGATACAATGGATAGATACTCGTAAATACTCGCAACATGCAATTCACCTAACTATTATACATTGCGCTGATGTACAAAGACGGACTCTTAGAAAGTAAATTCTATTTTTCCATTTTCTTGGAATAAAGGTGGGGTAGGGAGGTTTGTTGTTGTTCTTGATATAATAATGACAAGATAATTCAGTTAGAATCAGATTCAATGACGTCATTTTATCTTGGCCTAAGACATAATATTATATAATGATTTTATAACTAAGTTATAAAATAATGTTTTTATAACTAAGTTATAACTAAGTTATAAAAACATTATACGTATAAAAATTCGACTCTTTTCACTTTAATCTTTTTATTGTTTATCTTCTTTTTTATATTTTTAGGTGTGAAATAAAAGTATTGTCCATCTATCGTATCTACCTAATCTTTTAAAGCTAAGAGGCGAAAAAGAATCATCTTACTTAGTTTATATCGCAAAATTATTAATTATGAACTGCTATGATTTCTCTTACCGCCCGCGCGCACTTTCCGCCCAACTAGAAACTCTACCTTTCCTGAGTGGGCGGAAAACCTGATCTAGCGATCGGAGAGTAAACGCTGCAGCGATGTGTCAGGGTGGGTGGTAGGGTGGTAGCTCTACACTTATGTAAATGGTTATGATCTACATTCAATCGTTTTATGGAGGTAATTGAATGATCTCGAGTTGAGATCTCGGTTCTATAAAAATGCCCAAAGGAAAAGCACGGTAATGTTAACAATCCTACTAATATTATAAATGTCAAACTTTGTAAGTATGGATTGATGTTTGTTACTCTTTCACGTAAAAACTACTGAATGGATTTTAATGAAACTTTACAATAATATAACTTATACATCAGAATAACACTTTTATATACAATATATAAAGATATGTATATTGTATATTATCCAAAATATCTATCACCACGCGGGTGAAACCGCGGGGCGCAGCTAGTAATGATATAAAAATAAACGAAATATGTAATATTATTTTTCTTTGTACATCAGACTGATGATGAAGCAATGTATTACCGTTGTTGCGAGTACATTATACCGTGCATATAATAAATAAAAAATCGGTTTATTTGAGGTATAAAACCCATATCACAAAAAATATGCTGTTTCTAAAAATAAAATAAATAAAAGATAACAGGACGCATATACCCACCGGTCGGTAAAGGTTTCTTGTTCGCTTCTTTACTTAAAAAGATTGAAGTGAACAAAAAATCAAAGTGGTCACTTTTTTTTTTTTTTTTTTTTTTTTTTTTTTCTTGGACTCGCTAGTTTTAGCATTTGCCATATTTAATTTGTGATTTTTTTTAAAAATTTGGGAAACATTAAGTGGTCACTTTATTTCCTACTTTTATTTTAGGTGACATGTCCAATCAATCAATCAATCAAATCATTTATTTGCAGAAAACATTATTACAGGTACATGTCAGGTCTTATAACTAGAGTGGAGTCAAATGTATTCAAACCGCAAGCAGGTGTGCAAATATTAAATCGTGTTTCAAGGTCGTTAAATTAATCAATAATTAAAATAATTAATGAAAATAAATAAATAGGTACAATCAATAAATAGTTAACTTTAAAATTAATTCACAATCGTCAAAAAATAATAAATTTTCTACTTAAAGTGGGTGATAGACGTGCGAGTAAGTTCGCGAACTTGTGGCTAAACGACCTTTTTCGCTGGTGTGTCACCCTAAGTATGTACTTTAAAACCGCCGAGTATGTTCGTTGGCGATCTGACAAGTTTGAAATTTTGCTCGTAGCCAACCTCCGCTCGTACGTGTGGCAGTACTGCGAGCCACGAGCCGCCATTTTGTGTGGCCAGTGTGTCAGTTTTTAATTTTTAAAATGTAATACGATATAATTCCTAAATAACACAAAGCTTCTTCTTTCGACGACATCGCAATACAGAGTGAGTAAGCTTCACGTGTGTCACTAACGTCAAGCCGAGTAAGTTCGCGATCTTAAAAACCGCGTACTTTAAGTTCGTACGTCTATCACCCACTTAAGATTAATAAATTCATTTACACTATAGAAACATTGGTCAAGAGTCCCGTAAGATGTAAAGCAAATAAAGCACTTTGATATTTATATATACCATACGTCACTTTCTGTTTTCTCTCCATATGAAGGGAAATCCAGTGCATATAAATAGGATTTTTGTAAACCTGGTCAGAAAATGCTATTTTTGATTAGTAGATGTCCCGCACAACTTAAATAAATAAATAATGCTGGACAATTCACACAATATTATCTAGCCCCATGGTAAGCAGCTTGTGTTATGGGTACTAGATAACTGATAAACATAATAAAATACATTACATAGATTATTATACATAGAAAACGACCAGAATACCCGTAACAAATATAATAAAGTCGGGAGGCATTTGTTCGTACCTGTACCCTTGGTGGGTGTCTCCGACTAACTATCAAAAGAAAATAATATTGACAGTCGGTGAATGCTTGAAAGACGTAGTTGCAGCATTTTACTTACTTAGTCCGTTTTTAGTTTTTGCGAAGTATTTATATTTTTACACATTTAAGCTGACTGCTTGAGAATCCTTAATCTCACTCAAGCTTGAGAAACAGTTTTGGAAAGTACAGACAAAGGCCGTAACGATGCCCCTACTAACGTTGGGGTTTTCGACCCTTATTTTGATACCGCTATCTAGTTATACCCCAATTTTTAACTGACGTCACATAGTCTATAACCATCGGGGTATTGAGACGAGTCATACGACATCTCATTTGTGGCAAGCAGCTGAACATTACATCGGCTACATAAATAAGGTATATACATAGGTAAATATGTACCTATATATATACACTGTAACAAATTTGTCACAATGAATAATTATATAATTATTCATTGTTACAAATTTGTTACAGTTTACCGTTGATAGCGCCTTAAACACATAGGATTTTCTAGACACAAGGATTATCTTAACAATACTTAAACAAAAATTATGCTAGCATCGTATACTCGTACTGTACATACGAGTACATACACTCACAGGCACAATTAACCGCCCACCTATATTTTTCGTAACCCGGATTATATATGTTGTATATATGTTAACTGTGGCTTATCTAATGTTTTGTTTTTTGTTAAGGGGGTACTTAAGCAATAAACTAAACACTTATACGTGTTTACATTTCTTGTTCTTTTCTGCCATCGTGTGCGAATATTGTTTAAGTTTTTATGATATCATTGTTCTTTGTGATTGAAAAAAATGCCTCTCAATGTAACTGATGCTGCTAGGGCAGTGGCTTTAGCTGACGCTGGGTATAGCCAACGTCGCATCGCTCATACACTCGGTTTACCTCGAACTACGGTACGGGATGCCATCGGATGCTTTTGGGAGATTGGTTCATACACGAGGAGGCCAGGTCAATCGGCCGATATCGGTGCGCTTCAGCTCGGAATGACTGTGTGAACGCTCTAAGATACGTGGAGGAAGTCTTACAAGACCACGTCATACCTTTCGCACCATTTATTGGTAAGAACTTCAGATTAATACACGATGCTCGTTGCCATACCGCAAGATCTGTCGCTTAATACCTCGATGAGGTCGGGATTCAAGCTTTTCCATGGCCGGCACGCAGTCTCGATCTGAACCCGATAGAGTACATTTGGGATAATCTAAAAAGACGTATCCGAGCAAGACAACCGGCTCCTACGACCTTAGGAGAGCTCAAGACGGTTGCGGTAGAGGAGTGGCACAATATCCCTCAATCGGATATTCAAGACATATCATGGATGGATTGCCAAAACGGCTCCAAGAAGTCATTAGGGCCCGACCGAGGTGAAAATACCTATTATTAAAATTTCAATTTAAAAAAAAAATGGTAGATTTTTTCAAAATTAAACAAATTACCTTTTCCTTCAAATTTTTCGCAATGACGATCTTTAGGCATATCTTTTTTAATAAACGGATTTTTTCAAGACTATTGTAATTTAATTATTTCTCGATGGTTGCTTTTAACATAACTTCCATCAAATATGGTCCTAATTTGACGATTACTGTAAACTGAATAAAATACAAGGTGGGCGGTTATTGTGCCTGTGAGTGTATGTACGTACATAGGGTGTCAACTGGTGTCAAGTCAACGTCGTGTCAACCTTATAATTCTCCTCCGTTAATAGTCTGGTAAAAATCCAAACAAACTTACAAACTTTCCCTCCTTACAAACAAAATAACATCAAGTTATTACAGTTTGTATAAATGTAACTAAATATCAAAAATGTATTACGTCCATTTCCATTCTGTTCCATTGTCGGAGCCAATTATCGGCCGAGTGGATATATAGCATGTGCAAAAGCTCTTACCGTTACGGAGTTATTAGGTTTTGATCTGTTTACTGGACGTATCTATAAACGACTTGATTTCCTTGTGGGTTTATAGAAGATTTTATTACAAGATACTTTGATTTAAAAACTTATAAAAATTAAGCTCCATAGCAGAGATAGGTTATCACTATCAGTAATAAGCGCATCGACTCAAGACAAGACCTTGTCCGCTTTCTGTTATACTAGCGGACCTTCCCGGCTTCGCACGGTTTTAGTACGGACCTAACTTTTTTGAAAATATAATATAGCCTATGTTCACCGGGGATAGTGTAGCTTCCCTACGGTGAAAGATTTTTTCAAATCGGTCCGGTAGTTTTGGTGCCTATTCATTACAAACAAAAAATCAAACCTTCCTCTTTATAATTTTAGTATAGATATAGCTTTAAAAGTTTAATTAAAGCCCTTTGATTACACAAGGACATCTATTTGAGAGTACTTTTTACATCGTATGTCAATAATTAATGATGCTATCGCTTTCTAAAGTGCAAGTTACGCAGTCTATGTGTACTCTGGTTAAAAAACCTGGATATTAGTTGTATACAATGGGGTTACAAAACCCAAGGAATATTGGTGGAAAATATTTATCGAGATTGGTTTCGAAGCAAAGCACCGAAGCTAGAAACAATTTGGTTTTGAAAGCTTCATTCATCATTCAACCTTTTGTTTTGAATTCAAGTTTAAACATTTTTCGTTCCACGTATGTGAGATTATGCGTTGTTGAAGTTTGTGTTTTACTTTTAAGTGATAACCTACCAATGTTACCTTGTTTTCTGTTATTGTTTCTGTAAGTATCAGTTTCTGTTAAGTTTTCATTCATAAAATGTCTCTGCTGACATAAAATATATCGGTGTATAGGTCAGGTTAGACAGTACAGGTTGGCTTTTTGAGATGGGAGGGGATGACCAAATCCAAAACTATGAGCAAGAAAATAGTCGTGAAGGGATTCGGAGAGACAGCAGAGGCTAGTAATAGGGTCCCGTTTTCACCCTTTCCACGCAACCCTAAAACAAAATTCACGAGATCATTGTGGATACCGCTTTCTTAACTTTACCATGACTTTTACCCGACAATTTGACTCTTAACACTTTGACTACGATTTTTTTTCGACGACTGCGTTCTTTTTTTTAATCAAAAAAAATCGTGCTGCCGCTCTACACAGCGGTTGTGTTGCGCCGCACATGCGTTTCGTACGAAATATATTACGGCTGTGCTGAGTCACACAGATCTGTATTTTCTCAGCCGCTGCGCTAGTGTGGATTTACGCATATTAGTCACTTGTAGAAAACACATACCGTGTGATTTCAGCAATCAAAGTGTTAATATGATTTTTGAACGTTCGAGGTACAGTCACTATAAAAATACACAGTTCTTGCATATTATTTCAATTTCGCGCTCGGTTGTTCGGGGTCACTGTATAGTCCGATCTGAATGTAGAGCAAAAATCTTCATTTCAGATATGCTATACTATAATATCATAGACGGCAAAAAATATATTCAAAAGTTTGTCTGTTTCTCCTCTGCGTTAAAAAGTAACTAAAGAGAGAATAATTAACATCAGTAGTATCTCGAAAACTTGTAACCCCTATTTATTTAGCTCCCTAGTAATGCATTCATGAATGACACGAGTATGCATCGGGACCGCGCCGCCTCACCCTATTACCAAGCCACAGAATAAATAATGGTACCACGCTCTCCTATTACGTAACAACTACAATGTATTTCCATCAAGTAAAAGCATCATCCTAACCTTCTGAATAATCAGACTCATTTCCTCGTTAATCAATACCAAAAAGTCCGTGAAAATCTGTTTGCTAAACTTCATTTGCATTATCATAGTCTGGTTACTAAGCTTTGCCGCCTTTGCAGGGTCCCAACGAGCAACTTCACAGTGAACGATGTGCGCATGTGCGTCGGATCCCGCCGTCTCCTCGATGTTATGGACGTGAACACGCAGAAGAATATCGAAATGACCATGAAGGTACGTACGTCCGTCTTTCTAGAGGCGCTTTCGCCGAATGACACACATATTACAAACTCTACAACATCTCCGTGGGGGAATTTATGCGCGCGCAATCAAAATAGATACCAACGGAGACAAAGATAAGGTTTGTTTTTGTTTTCGCCGGCGGCACAGCGGATGCTTTCAGCTCTGCGCATGCGTTAACTGCTGCGTTCTAAACTGAAACATCGACAATCGGTTCGGTTAGGGACATGACCGCACCTTGTGAGACGTCGCATCAGAGTGACGAGAAGTTTATTGTTGGATTGCTGCGCGCATGCGCGGTGCGGGAATTTCGCGTGTTTCGTATTTTAATTCAAAGCGTTGAAAGCTGCGTTACGCGCGTCCGTAACGTTTGAAGACTCCCTTCCTACTGGCTTGGTGACTGGACTGGAAACGCCAGAATTAACAGAACGCCCGAACAGGGTGTCTCACCAAACGCTTTACTATGACAATCGTATCATCCTAAATATGATATTCTGAGATGATACCATTGTTATGGTGAAGTGATTAGTTTAGTGGAATTAGGGCCATTATCTAGCCAGCAGAATTTTGTATAGTTTGCGTTCGGTACAGTGTTGTAGATGTTCTCTTTGTTTGTTTCTAAGCTCTACCGGACGTCTTAGCAACGTGACGTGCTCAGTTTATGCCACTTCCGGTGCTCATAACGGCTCTTGCAGGTCGATTTGAATGCCTCAATTATGCATGACCCTGTGAATTGGATCACAGTATCAAGCATAATTTCATGGGGGTTCTTCTATTAGGTGCTTCTGAGTCAGTCACCATGATTCTTACTTATCACACTAATATTATAAATGCGAAAGGATGTTTCAGCGGATGTTTAGATGGTTGGATGGATGTTTGCTACTACTAAACGGATCGGGCTGAAATTTTGTATACATGTATTTGTAGATCTGGAATGAAATATAGGCTACGTTATATCCCATAAATGCGAGCAGAAACTAATTGGATAGATGGATGGATGTTTGTAACTTATTCCCGCGTAGACTACTTAACGGATAAGGTTTGCATACAGGAAATAAATAACGTTTCTATAGAAACAAAGCGTGCGAAGCCGTGGTCAGAATCTAGTAGGTATATCATACATCTTTGTCAGGAACATTGGGTGCTTAAGTGTACGACACTTCTTTTTCCTTGGAAATGCCGGCTGGTGCGCATTATTTTAGATCAAAATTTCAGTTGTAGTGTAAAAGCCGACTACAAAGCAAATAAATCGACGTAAAAAGTTGTCCCTAAAGTTCGGCTTACAGCGACGGCTTGAGTTTTCCGACTGACGAAGAAAGTAACAAAACATAGCCCACTTAACAATTTATTTGCGCATGTCTGTAGCTGTACAATATAATAGAAGGGACTGCTGGGTGGCTCCTCCAGTCGCGATGTAGCTTTCAGGGCGGACAGGCGTGCTTCAATCTCAGGATATTGCGCATTTGATTGCGTAACTTTGCTAAAATGATGTCGGAATAATGATTATGAAAAGTATGACGACATTGTTAAGTTTATGTTCATGTTAAGAATACAAGTAATTATTTACTTTTAGGTATATTGAATCACTAGTTTCTGACCGCGGCTTCGCACGGGTTATTTGTATAAAAACGTTTTTAAGGATTTTTTAAAGGAAATTTGATCTATTCCATGGGAACTGATTTATGGGTAGTATATGTTTTGTTCTAGGCTTAGATGCTGTATGCATTTCAACTTTCAATTCGCATTTTAAATATTATTGTGATGCGATTAGAATTATAATCTTTTGTTTTCCACACCATAGATTTAAATCACATGTGGTATAGTTCCTATCTATCTGGCAGGGGATTTCTGGACAAGAAATCCACTTCGCAGATGATCTTTAATGAGATTTTTGGAATAACCCTAACACGGCACCTTTGTTGGACCTACTAAATTAGCTTTTCGAAAAATAGTACCTACTCAAACAAAATTAATCGCTCCGCTCAGTTTTTATTAATTGTAAGTCTGGTATTTAACATGTTCACACAATAAGCGTGGTACCTACGAGTATACTACAATGTCGTGTTTCGACGATGCCCACAGGGCTTCATTGTTTCTATATAGCACGTAGTCTCAAAGGCTCGTATTACGGACTTCATTTAAACAAGTTGATTGTTTTGAATAAACTATAAAACGTACTTAAGATTCCTTAATATTTAAACAGATTTATTAGTCCTCTATTCAACTGACAGAAAAGTGTCCAACCAGACACAGTTGCCATTAATAAATTATCAAAGGTAAAATGCCAAAATGTGTCATTCTGAGACGATAACCCAGCAGACGGAATACGACAATCTTCTACTTTCAGGATTGGCAGCGCTACTACGACGATCCAAACAAGGAGAGACTTCTCAACGTGATCTCTCTGGAGTTTTCTCACACGCGGCTCGAGAATTACGTGCAGGCGCCGCGCATAGTGCGCATGATCGACTGGGTGGAGACCGTGTGGCCGAGGCATTTGAAGGACCAACAGGTACTGTACTACTTATATTTTACTGGCTGCGCCCCGCGGCTTCGCCCGCCGTGGTAATCTTTGTGTCGAATGGTTTATAAACGTACCTCTTGACTCCATCTATTTAAAAAAACCGCATCAAAATCCGTTGTGTAGTTTTAAAGGGCGCTATGGCGCTCATTGGGGGAGGCCTATGTCCAGCAGTGGACTGCTATAGGCTTGATGATGATGATGAGTTTTAAAGATCTAAGCATATGTATATAAAAATAGAAAGACACTTATTCATAACAACTTAAATTAACAAAAAAGACACTTATATGGATTTATAGGGGCGGACAGATAGCAAGAAGCGACTTTGTTTTATAGGTAGCGATGATGTTAAGACAGACTTAATGTGGAATGGATTTGAGTGAATTAACAAAAGTTGTGAAAATTGTTTTAAACAAGAATGTCGCAAGCTCAAAATAAAATTACGTAGAAGGAATCTCTAGAAAAGCATAACTTATTTCAGGTCAATGCTAATTTTCCAACGTTCGTGTTTGTTTGTAATGCTCCGAAACTAATGGACCGATTTGAAAAATTCTTTCACCGTTGGGAAGCTACACTATCAAGAAAGAAAAGAAAGAAAGAAAATTATTTATTAAACACTAACACAACAAACAAACTATCCCTGGTGAACATAGGCTATATTATACTTTGCGTTATTAAACCGTGCGAAGCCGGGAAGGTCCGCTAGTTTTCTTATAAAGATTTAAGGACATTTGCATGCATAACAAAAGTTGGATTTTTGTTTCATGGCATTATTTTTCTTCGCTTTACAAAAGTTGAGTTTTGTGATTGCATAAAACATAAATCGAGGTTTTGTGTACTGTCTGAAGGGCATAAATCAGCATAATAAATACAAATCGGCACAATATAGTCGTACCTATGGAACAAACAAGAAGGTCAGAAAAACCCGCGGATAAACCTGTAATATTTGATTACAGGTCAAAATGATTATTATGGGGACCTAAAACCTGTTTCTGGGAGTCCCAAAATCACAATACATGCAAAAATAAACTCTTCCTCCATAAAACTTTTAAAACTATCATGGTTATTAACTCTAAAGTAATTTAAAACGGGATATTTACCATGATTTTATTTTTGAGTTATCTAATATTTCAGCACAGTTACATGCGCCATGATCACGGAGTAACTGACTCTTTTCCTCCAACTTGTAAGTTGGATTTATGTTGCAGTGGATAAGTTCTACTAAGTTCTAACACATCTACTGCAATGACCGAAACCCGAAATCGCAAAATAACATTCAAAAATAAACTCTATTCCTCTAACTGACCCATCAACCAACCTTATTCAATTAGAGGTTATTTTGTTTACTTGTAAAATATAGCGTATACCTTTAAAATAAGGTTTTATTTCCTTTACCAGGTGGAGTCAACAAACGCGCTCGACGATATGATGTACCCTAAGGTACAGAAGTACTGTTTGATGTCCGTCAAAGGCTGTTACACGGATTTCCATATTGATTTCGGTGGTACTTCTGTTTGGTACCATATTTTGAGAGGTGAGTTATGTTTTTACTAAATTTACTACTAACTAAATATTTCTGTCCGCGGCTTTGTAAGCGTTTTCCTGGTTTTTTTTAAAGAAGTTTCGGATTGTATGTGATCAATTTTATTTAAATCATATTTTCTGTAAGATCTTTTATAAATAAATTCATCATAGCACTATCGTGTTACCAAGAAACGAATCAACTAACAACTTATATATGGTCAATCAATCCCCGTGCTTGTGCCCTATTTGGGGCCAAGCCTTCTGACATTGACTGACTTCAACATTTGCGCCATTCTTGAGGATTTTGTTCCGTGTCTGGCATATTATCCATCGTTAGCATATATAAATATGTAGGTGTTCACACGTCAAACTTATAGCACCGTCGTCGTTTTTGCGTTAGGGGTTAAAACTGCGTTGTAGACAAATCTCTCGTCTTAATGATACAAAATATTACCAATACTTGATAATAATAACAGCAAATATGGTCGCCGAATCATCCTAAATTTCAAAGTTCAGTAACTTGATTATACGGTTTTTTATTACAGGTGCAAAGGTATTCTGGGTGATACCGCCAACGGAAAAGAATCTACAGCTGTATGAAAAGTGGGTGCTTTCTGGGAAACAATCAGACGTATTCTTTGGCGATACGGTTGAGAAATGCATTCGAGTCCATGTAAGTTTGATTATTCTTTATTTTTTTACACACATTTGTTTTGTGTACACACAATAATACATATATACATAGAAATAACTTAAATAAACAGGAGATGTACAGACATAGGCGAGCTTAACCCTGACAAAGAATTTCTTCCAGCAAATGATGATTGACGATGATCGTGGGATTAAAAATGCTCCTAACATGTGCACCTCATTTTTGCGGCGGGCGAATGTCCGCCTGCGACGCAGGGGGTTGCGGGTTCGATGACCGCCTCGGGACAAATTGTTGTACGATCTGCAGTTATTTGTTGGTTTCTCCGGGTACCGTGCACCAGTATAAAATTGAAAATTCATTTCGTTTAAAGTGACAGTGATCTAGTGGAATTAGGGTTCTGTACACTAACATTAAATTAAAGAACATACTATCAAAATGTTAACGTATATTATATACTCGCAATATGTTAACGCATTTGGAATGTCGTCGGGCTATAACGCTTGCAAAAGTTTAAAAACTACAATACACAGTAAGATGTCAGCCAAGTTCGTAAGAAAACTATTAGTATGGTAAAAGTCCATTACAGCTGTAATAAAAACCCTGACATTAAGCTGGTAATTTATTCGCGTAGTGGCGAGTTTTTTGAACTCAGCGCGGTGAATGATTATTGTTTTACAAGCTTCTTTAAATGGCTTATTATAATGTAATGTTCAAACATAGAAACGTGTTTCACATTGTGTTGTATGCTATCACACTTATCCTTTAATTCGAAAGTTTGGATGGATGGATGTTTGTTACTCCTTCACGCCAAAACTACTGTACCCCCTCCCTTAACCAAAAAATCTGATATGGGTATCGTTTTTGACTAACTTGGGGGTGAGGATTTCGAATTCAATGCGACCAAGGGGAACAGCACGGCGAGCGAAGCGAGCCGTGCCGTGACCCCCCAAGACCCCCTCAACTATAACCCGGGGGAGCATTGCGGCGAGCGAAGCGAGCCGCAATGCGTCCAAGGGGAACGTCACGGCGAGCGAAGCGAGCCGTGCCGTTACCCCCCTACGCCCCCAGCCCCCCTGTACCCCCTCCCCCAACCAAAAAATCTGATATGGGTATCGTTTTTGACTAACTTGGGGGTGAGGATTTCGAATTCAATGCGACCAAGGGGAACAGCACGGCGAGCGAAGCGAGCCGTACCGTGGCCCCCCAATGACCCCTCTAGACCCCCTCAACTATAACCCGGGGGAGCATTGCGGCGAGCGAAGCGAGCCGCGATCCGACCAAGGGGAACGGCACGGCTCGCTTCGCTCACCGTGCCCAATTGCGTCAATGCGACCACCGCCATAAGGCGAGCGAAGCGAGCCGCGCTGTGTGATGGCACACCCACTAATATAGATATCGTTTTCGACCAACTCGCATACGTCGACTACGAAAAAAATGTCCATTTCCAAATTCAAGATGGCTGACATCTCTATATCGCAGTTTATACTCGCCTTGAGACGAGCACCCACATAATATGGGTATCGTTTTCGAATAACTCGCATACGTAGATTACGAAAAAGATGTCCATTTCCAAATCAAAGATGGCTGACATTTTTTCATCGCAAAATTTTCTCATGGCTATCGATTTCAAACAAAATAATCAAAGGTACGAAAAGGAAGTCTTAATAAAAAATAACTGTTACACATAACCGCCGCGAGCTGCTTGCAGCTCGCGCACATCTAACAACTAGTCTATAATATAAAAATGATTCGCTGAATGTGTTGCTAAGCTCAAATCTCGAGAGCAGCCGATTTCGCTAATTTTTTTTAGAATATTCCTTGAAGTATGAGGATGGTTCTTACGGAGAGAAAAAAGAGAAAAATTTTAAAAATTGCCTGAAACCAATGACCACACGGGGGAAGCCGGGACGGGCCGCTGGTTAAAAATAAATTTAAACTCGTTTTTAAGCGATTTGTGATTCTTCAAACTTATGAACTTTGAACGGATCGAACTAAAATTTTGTAAGCTAGACCTAGAATTAAACATAAGCTACTTTTTATCCCATTAATTACTTGTCATAGACGACATGGGAAATTATGATGTAACCTACGATGCAGCTTAATAAATGAAACAAAACCTCAGCTAAGCTCTACTGACCTACAGTAGTTTTTACCCGCGGTTTTGGGGTAAGTACACAAAACCGAGTAAAAACTATTCACGTAAGAACGTGAAATCAATTTCGCACTTTGTGTATTGTACTCTATTGCAAGCTTCTGTATTTTTGGAGTTCTCATTCAATAATTCAGCGGCAATTACAAATGTTACACTATGTGCACTTATTTGTAACTAAAGTTCTGTTTCTGTTCTTCTATTATTTTTACTGTGCTGTTTATGTGTGAACTTAATAAAAAGTCAATCTATCAATAATAAATTCATCAGTTTAGATAGTGTGTTCATTTTTACATTTACGGCACGCACCGTAACGTTTTTATCATTTTCAGCCTTATAGCCTATAAGGGCGCCGATTGGGCCACGCTAGATTTCGTTACTAGCTACTGTTTTTAAAATTATTTTATAATGTGCAATAAAGATATTATCCATCTTTTTTTCAGCTCCAAGCAGGCCATACATTCTTTATCCCTACGGGATGGATCCACGCCGTGTACACGCCGAGCGATTCTCTGGTCTTCGGCGGCAACTTCCTACACCAGTTTGGTATTGAGAAGCAGCTGAAGATAGCTCAAGTTGAGGATGTCACGAAGGTAAGAATAGTTGGCATAGTTGTATCTTCATCCTCAGTTGTATTTTCATAACGTAATAACCTAGCCTCCTGTGACCAATAAGTAATGTCTCAATAACATTTTTTTAAAGTTAAAGATAAAGATTCATTTATTTGGCCATAAATAGGTACATATACAGGATTAACAAGGAATAATAATAATTCTTTTTAAGTAGTTATATTACATACATAGACACAAATACAAGAGTACAAAGAGAGTAGGTAAGTAGCTATAATTATTATTATTATATTCTTCTGGGTCAAGTTATATGTTAAAACATTGTGCAAAAACAGATACCACCTATCCCTTTATTAAATCAAGGTTAGAGTATTATGTCTCGAAAAAGAGTCTTGTTAAACAACAGATTGAGTATAATTTTATGACTCGTATTTTGATATCATGCTCTTTCTAAATAGTTATCCCATAATATGGTGGGGAAGTCAGTTTTCTTTTGCGCCACTTCCTCTCGATGCCCGACGATGTTTTCGGAAGCTAGACTCTGTTTTTTTTTTACATAATATCCACCCTTTTCCACCTTCGGAGAAACCGGACCACTGGCTTGGTTATCATGATTATCAGTTATTCTTAAATAAGCATTGCATCCATATTTTGTTTCCAGGTTCCCCAAAAGTTCCGGTACCCATTCTTCACGGAGATGCTCTGGTACGTGCTAGACCGGTACGTGGGCGCTATGTTCGGGCGGACGCACCTCATCATCGAGGGCCAGGCGCCGCTTCCGCCGCCTCCCAAAGACCACGTACATCTCACGCAGAACGAACTGCATGGACTGAAGGTACCTTTGAATTAATCATCATCAACCTATAATTATCCACTGCTGGAAATAGGCCTCCCCTCATGAGCGCAATAGTACCCTGTCTTCAGCTTGCCGCGTCCGGCATCTGCCTGCAGTCTTTCGCAAGTCGTCATCCCACATGAAATTAGATAGTGCGTGCTATTTTCACGGATAGATTGGTAGATTGGTTTCAACCTTGAAACTATTGACACTCGCGCGTCCCTCGATCTGTAATTTCTTTCATCAAAGGTAAAATGACAAAATGTGTCATGCTGAGACAATACCATTGATATAGTTAAGCAAATAATTTAGTGGAATTCGGCACCAGGTATTGCCCCTAATGAAAAAAAGGCGCTTGTTTAGTGAAACCTATGTCCAGCAGTAAACTAGTATAGCCTGATGATGATGCCCTAATTTACATCTTTATTTCAGGCAATCGTGATGTACCTCCACCAGCTGCCGGCCGCTCGCAAGTCCGTCCCCGAGCTACTATCAGACCCGATCGCGCTGGTGAGAGACGTGCGCACGCTCGTGGAACAACACAGGCACGACAAACAACACCACGCGGTCACTGGAGTGCCCGTCTTGAAAGGTAAAAAACAGTCCGGCATTATTTATAATAATGCCGGACAATTCACACAGCATTATCGAGCCCCAAGCTAAGCAGAGCTTGTGTTATGGGTACTAGATAACTGATATACATACATAATGCAATACATTACATAGATAGATATTTTTTATTATACAAAGACAACGACCAGAACACCCAGAACAAATTTCTGCAGATCGTACAAATATTTGTCCCGAAGCGGAAATCGAACCTGCAACCTCCGGCATCGCAGGCAAAACTTCGCCCACCGCGCCACAGAGGTCGCCAAGCTAAGCGCATGGGGCTGGATGATGCTGTGGTGATTGTCTAGCATTATTTTTTTATTTATTATTTGTACAGGTCCAGAAGAGGTGGTAACAACGGAGCGTCGTCAATCCAGCGGGCGCGGCGGTCGCGGCGGTGTGCACCGCGGCGGACCCGCTCGACCGCGTCCCGAGCACGCCAACGGCGCGCCGAGGCGTAGGCGGACCAGGTAACACACAAATATTAGTGGTTTTGGTGTCTAAAATACACTCGAAATTCTTCAAAAGAGAGACTATACGAATTGTTAAAAAAACAACAAGAAATAGTCGTTTTATACATTTCTGACGTGTCCAATCCCAGTCGTGTAGGATCCAATAAAGCAAAAAAACTATTAGATTTTTTAGTTTTTACACAATCGATACCACATTAGGTGATCGGTACTGCAAGGCTACCACGCACGTATTGCGTTATTCACTCTAAAATTCTTTTTCACGCGTTATTAAATGTAACGTTACGGGCGGGCTGGGCTGGTTCTTCAATGAACAAGAAAAACACAAACTAATTTTTATAAAAATCTGACTTACTGGATAATCCTTTGCAAAGCTTTCACGATACAGCTATATTTTCTTGTATAGGGCCATTGATGTATTTTATCGTTTATTTATTTCTCTACAGATGTAAGAGATGCGAGGCTTGCCAACGAACAGACTGTGGCGACTGCGTGTTCTGTCACGACATGGTGAAGTTTGGCGGACTCGGCCGCGCCAAGCAGACCTGTGTTATGCGTCAATGCTTACAGGTAACTCACATCTTTATATCCTACTGATATTGTTATATATTTAAAGGTGAAAGTTAGTGCCGTTTTGTAATAAATTTGTGCATAGAGACCACTTAATAAACCGTAGTAGTTGTACCAAAAAATGCGTGTTGAGGCAGGCAGATACTAGAAGTCGATAATGGAACGCAAATGAAAATGAGAAAACTCGAGCGTCGTTGGCCGAAGACTGAATGCGATCTCATGTTAGAATGGGCTGAGCTTGATGTCAGCATTACACATCGCTATTCGGTTTTCGCGTCGGTGTTTTATTCGTCTATATTCGTGTAGAAGTGCGAATACATTTTTTATTCTCGATTCGAATACGTATTTCTTTATTTCATTGTATTTGTCCCCAAAGTAACAAGTATTTTCTTGTGTTTTAGCCAATGCTACCAGTGACAGCGTCTTGTGCGGTTTGCCATCTCGACGGCTGGATGCAAACGCCGGTCGCTCCACAAGCGAAGGGCAACTCCGGTAAACACAGTTCTATTTATCAACATTTACCTATGACGACCGATGTGGCGTGGCGGGCGAAGGTCCGCCTGCGATGCAGGCAGGGTTCGATTCCCGCCATGGGATAAATGTTTGTACGATATGTAAATATTTGTCCGGTTGTTCTGGGTATTTTTTTAAATGAATAATGCAATTAATATCTATGTAATGTATTTCGTTTATCACAGTCATCTAGTACCCATAACACAAGCTCTACTTAGCTTGGGGCTAGATGATGCTGTGTGAATTCTCCAGCAATATTTATTTATCTAACACAGCAATACATAATTATAGTAGTAGGTACAGCTTTAGCTGCTCTGCGACATTTGCGCAGTTGCTGCCATCTGCTTCCAGCAGAATTACACACACCACTATCGACGGTCTCAATCGAATCGAAAGCAAAAATGCTAATCAAAGTTTTTAATACCTTAGGTCGCACCGGCCCATCAGCTCTCCGCGAGTGCTCTGTATGCTACAGCATCACTCACCCAGCATGCGTGCCGCCCGGGGGACAGATCAACGAGGATCTGCCCAACTCGTGGGAGTGCCCCGCTTGCACCAACCTTGGCCTTAATCATGATTATAAGGTATAATACCTGCTTAACATCCTTAGGCTTAATCATGATTACAAGGTGCAATACCTGTTTATACAGATTAATTTATTGCTCACATGTGGGTTACGCAACTCTTTGAGAGCCGTGTGAACATAGCCTCGAATGCGTTGATTGCATAATTGTCACTATTGTATAAGTTTAGCTTAGATATTCGCTCGTGCCTTCGTGAGTGACGCTGCATCACGAAAGTTGATTGCGGAGTCATCTGTCCTTAGTGTGAGCCCACTCGCAATGAAAATGAATTGAACCAGTTGATTTTGAGCTTTCTTGTACAGAAATTGTGTCCGAATGGAGGATAAATAGAGGATATATACATTGGGTGATAGGATTCTAGTTTTCACTAAAGCAGAGGTGATGCGAAAACCACCAACAGGCTCGATTCAATGTCGTGATTGATATGTCAGTACGCAATATTTACACCATGAATCTATATACTCCGTAACGTATCGCGCACTAACATATTTCATTCATACAAACGTAACCTATAATTCCATACATCTACGGTTTATTTTCCTGCATGACATCGCACGAGTCGCGCGCACACTCCGCAGTCCAGATAAAATAAATAAAATAAAATAAACTGATTTACGGCAGTACCAATATTGTTTTAGTAATACGACCAAATTTCTAATAAGAGAGTTTTGTGCAAAGATAAAAATGTTTTATTCTTATTTCAGCCTCGGCACTTTCGTGCTCGTCAAAAGTCATCCGATCTCAGGCGCTTCAGTGTTGGTTCTGATGCGAGCCAGATTAGTAATATGGTAAGTCATTTACCGTAGACGAAAGACTTCAATCAATGTGTTGATAGTGTCGACCTACGGATCCGAGACGTGGTTGTTAGCCCGCCGAACGATTCTAAGCATATGAATGAGGGCTATATCATTAATATGCTCAAGAGTCGTTCGGCGAGCTATGGAGAGAGCTATGCTTGAAGTTTCTCGACATGAAAGTATCTGGAATACGGAAATCCGTAGAGAACTAAAATCACCGACATAGTTCTCAGAATTAGTAAGCTGAAGTAGCAATGGGCAGGTCATAGCTCGAGAGACTGATAACTGTTGGGAAGTAAAGTTCATTGAGCGGCCGCGGTGCAACGCGAAACGGAGTGTTGGGAGACCCGATGGATGGAGGCGGCTCAGGACCGTTCTTTGTGTACATAGTTCCACAATCCGAATACAATAAAATATAATAAAACCTACACAATATTTATAATTTGATTTTCTCGTCCACAGAACCGACATCCGCCGGCAATGATAAAATCTGAAGCGGGGTCTGACAATGAAAGCAAAAATGAAATGGTTAATGGAGGTATGTCTACGTAGAACTAATATATTGTACTGTATATAGTGCGCGCGGTGGAAATATTGATAGATTGGTTTCAACCTTGCACTTGACACGACACAATGTAAGCCCATCCATAAGCCATCTATATATTTTTTTGTCAAAGGTGAAATGTGGTGAAATGCCAAATGTCATTCTGAGACGATACCATTGAAGTGACTAAATTAGTGGAATTCAGCCTCTGCTTACTCTGGGGCAGGATGTGTGTCAATTGTGAAAAAGTCACATTATCTAAAGTAAAGTAAAGTAAAAAATCATTTATTTCTTTAGGCTTACAAAATAAGCACTTAGACAAGTCATATTTTATATATAAATGATTATCAAATAAAATTATTTTACTGTTCACTTAAATTTTTTGTATCTCTAAATATAAGCCTATTTCAGATGTAAAACGCGAAGACCAAGGCGAGGGTACATGGGAAGTGCCGGCCAAACGGCGCCGCTCCAGCGAAACAGAGGAGTCCACCAAGAACGAGTCTCTAAGAACCAACCTCGGTCAGCAACTCGCTAATAACTCTACGAGGGTATGTTCGTCGGTATGTTTCTTACTGTTTTTTTATCATGATTTCATTCATCATGATGGTCATTCACCATAAGCCCCATGTTATCACAAGAGAGAAAAAAAAGAAGTAAATCTCATAAGAA
The DNA here is from genome assembly GCA_943735965.1 of Eupithecia abbreviata. Taxonomy (NCBI): domain Eukaryota; kingdom Metazoa; phylum Arthropoda; class Insecta; order Lepidoptera; family Geometridae; genus Eupithecia; species Eupithecia abbreviata. The sequence continues at coordinate 4,622,337 of OX030995.1, forward strand.
CCAATCTCGGCCAACAACTCATCAAAAACCCCACCAGGGTATGTTTGTCATTGCACCAGATCTATCACCGACTCATAATTTGAAGAACTCAGCAGAAAGTGTAATACAAGAACTAGAACTGAACATTAAAGTATTATATTTATTTACATTTTTAATGGCAAAATCTTCTTAAATACTATAGATATCGCCATACAGACACACGGATACATTTAAAGGAGAAGAAGAAGATAGTTCAAAGCTGTGCAATAAAATATCACAAAAGTTTTATAAAGGTGTTCTACACAAAAAGAAACCACAACCATTTAAAATTTTAAATCATTGCATTTTACAGTTATGCATTATATGTCTCTTCTTTTCCAGCCCTTCAAAAGGCCACTATACCCGGTACGACCAGCGCCACTCATCAACCCGCCGCCATCTCAAGGCGGCTCCATTTGGCTCGACAAAGCTGTAATGATGCATGTGTTCAGCAAACTAACGCCGTCTGAGCTAGCCACCTGCTCGCTCGTCTGCAAAGCCTGGTCCGAATACTCGGTAAGGAACCTTGTTGTTTACAGAATAGAGTTGATTTTTAATTATTGTAAAACATGCTTTTAGAAGCGTCTCATTTATGTACTTATATAGAGTAACTGAAAAATTATTCTTGTTCTAATTGTGACATGTTTGTCCATCTTTATAATGTTCATCACACAGCTTATAATTATCAGCAGCCTAGCAGCGTTAGTCCACTGACTCCCTCGATGAGCGCCATAGCGCCCTGGAAAAGCGAAGCTGTCCTATTAGAGACAGCTTATAATAGGACTCCTTAATTTGAATTATCTCATAATCGCAGGTGGATCCCAGTCTATGGCGCAGCATGTCATTCGTGCAGATCAAGGTTTCCGCGGCGCAGTTAGCAGGCATCGCGCGTCGCCAGCCTGTGTCGTTAGGGCTCGAGTGGTGCCATCTCGCGAGGAGACAACTTACCTGGTTAGTAAAGCCGGGTTACTGATCGGTGTTACGAGACGTAATGTAACGTGTCGCACAGTGAGCGCTCATACAGGCAGTACGGGGTAAGTACTGCATTCACCACCGTCATACGATTTTTGATGAGTCATCCTCACTGCGAATGGGGCTTTACGCTCCAACATAATATAGCTAGATACTATACGACCGCAATTTTAGTGGTTCGAGACTAAACATATCAGGGTATGCTGCTTTATTATTTATTTATTGTACACACAATAATAGGATATGTTCATAGGCGAGCTTCACCTTGACAAAGAGTTTTCGTAGATTAATTTGAGAGTCGCACAGCATGTCAATACATAATACGCGGCTTTCAACGCTATACGGCAAGACCCGACCGCCGTTTGACAAGATAAACTGAACGCCACAGGCAGACATGTTTAAAGTCATTCATTGCTAAAGCAAATCGCTTCGAATGGGATTTAAACTACGCAATCAAAGATTATCTATTTATGCAAAGAATTTCTAGATTTGCAAGATATATCACAGAATGTATGTTACTTATGCAAAGAATTTCTAGATTAGCACGAAATATCACAGACAAATAGTCCAATACCATCGTTTTCTTTCCCAGGCTGCTCTGCCGCGTACCAACGCTCCGCTGCCTCTCCCTAGCCGGTTCTCCCGCCGAAGCCGCGCTAGCCCTCCGCTCCACATCCTGCCCGCCTCTAACATCCCTCGACCTATCCTTCACACGAGGCCTAGACGACGCTAAGCTCAGAGGGATCCTCGCTCCGCCTGAGAACTCCCGACCGGGCGGCGGCGCGCGCACGGGCGCTGAGCCCTCGCGACTCGCTAACTTGACTGTGCTGCGACTGCCGGGAACAGACGTCACAGATGTGGCTATGAGATACGTCGTACAGGTTAGTTGTAGTCACATGTAATCACGCGATGGCTAGATGACACAAGGAAATAATATCGGGAAAGCTGTATTAGGGACGCAACAGTAAAGTACTCCCCAACCTCATGCTCATCGTTGGGATTATGGACATTACCCCCATGAGATAAAAGCTTACAGCGGAAGCACTGCGTCCAGCAGTGGAACACTATAGGTTGTTGAGGTGAGGAGTAAAGTAATTAAGACCTTTGCGTGCTAGAAAGTAGCCATGCTGTGGGAGGATGTGCGCCCTGTCACAGCGTATCAATACACGCGGTTTGCTTCGCTTGCTTTAAGGAAATACAGTTTGCTTCGCTCGCCGCACTGGGGTGGCATATTAATAAGGGCTCACGATTATCCCCGTGCGGCAATTCAGTCACAAAACAGATTGTAGCGCAACGTTCAGCATTATCTGAAAGTAGATAATCACAGTCCTTGGTTTCTACGAAGGTAGCGTACCCAAAGCTTATATAATCATACCACTTGACAGGCTTTACCTCGACTGAACGAGCTTGACGCTTCCTCGTGCGCGCGAGTGACGGATGCGGGCGCGGCGCAGCTGGCACACCACACGCTGCAGAGGCTCTCGCTCGCCGGATGTCGCCTGCTGACCGAGGCTGCGCTGGACCATCTCACTAGGTGCCCAAACCTCGTCCGGTGAGTTCACTATTCATGTATCTGCAAGGTTACCACGCTATTTAGCACATAATGTAACGTGCGTTATTACGCTAATCGCATGATCGTAAAGGCGCATTTTAGGCTATAAAAAAAAGCATACTGCTAATAAAAACTTACTCGCAGTGCCTTCAGTTCTTCCGTGATCATGGCGCTTGTAACTGTGTCTAGATATTGGAAAACTTAAAAATCAAATCATGGTAAATATCCCGTTTTTTTCACGCGTTATACACGCTAAAATTAGCGTAATAACGCAGATAACGCGCGTTATGTGGTTAATAGCGTGGTAGACTTGCTGTTTGTTATGTGGTCAAAAACTATGATGATTTAGTAGCCAAGATCATCAGTTACAGGACACTTGGACACGTTAATAAAAATTCAAATTAATTAAGTGAAACTAGGAAATAAAGTGAATTAGATCTTTATAAGGTAAAGTAATTTTATAAAATGTTCTGATTAGAACTAAAAATAATGATAAATTAATTTAAACTTTATATTCCATATTTTATTATTAGACATATTTTATTGAAGTTGATTTTGCTATGGATTTTATTATCTGAAATAAATAAATACAATACAGTTAGTCAGCTATTAGTATGTTTAAAAATATCCATCTATAAAATGTAAATCCGTTGTAAGAGAAACATGAGGACTGATTTTGTTAAAAAATAATTTGGACTAAGAATGGCACAGACCTAAATCACATACAGGTTTGACAAATATTGGTAACTACAACCATTAACCCTTTGACTCCGGTACAACAAAGGTTCATTAGATTTCCATTAACTTGCAAACTGACAATGCCCATCTCTTCCAGACTGGACCTCCGACACGTGCCTCTCGTCTCCACTCAAGCCGTTATCAAGTTCGCAGCCAAATCAAAGCACAACCTGCATGTAAAGGACGTGAAGCTAGTCGAGCTGCGGAACACTTGATCGCCGGAGTGAGCGACTCAACACCTATTGTTCACGAGAGGAGCAGATTGTATGGTTTATGGTTTATAAGTGGCGGATTTTATACGCGGATGGTTGAGTGTTGGTACATTTTCTATGCCATAAGCTAAATTTGAATAGAATAGAATATTTTATTAACAACTCAATAAACAAAAACAAAACAAACATGATTGAAAAATAAAAGACAAAACAGATTTCAGTAATTGAGTCACAAAACGGCCTCCATCTCAGCATGAGATAATTGTAAGCATGTTACAACCAACACTGGTTTTCCTATTGGCGTTTGGTGACGTCACGGAAGATAACTCAAGACAATCTTTGCGTTTTGGAACCCTATGATGCCTCCAACAGACACGTAAATACAAGGTGAGCTGTTTGTGGGTGCAATTACAAAACAATGTTTACATTTGAGGTTTAACGAGTCAACAGCGCGAACTTGTCAGTAGGCGAGACCTGAATGTATGCTGTATGAAGAGATTTGGATTTAGTTTTTTAAACGATGCTGCCGTTCTCTTGCTATATTAGTATTTTTCAATTCTCTATACTAGTTGTGTTTCCTGGGGTAAAATTGGTAGGGCTTAAAATATTCGTAAAATTAGCTTGTGCATGGAATAAATGCCAATATTCAACTATCCGTAACAAATAAAAACCGCTTTGATAGGAACCTGGTTTAAGAAGCTTCCATCAGCCAACACTGAAAGTAATAATAGTAGAACCTCATTGCCCATACCCAAAAAGGCGAGATTCAAATTAGGCCAAGATCGTGACCTAAATAGGATAAATAGGACAATGATCGAAAAGTCTATTTTTCTACGGAGGCCAGGCCCACGCCAGGTCACTGAGCCATAGTAACTAGCTACTACATATTTCATAGTGTAATAAATCATACCTCATGACTTTAAATGCACCCATGGAATTTCATTCTACTGAGTGTTTTCAAGTGTTTAAATAATTCTCTAAATCTTAAGCCTACATTTCATCTCTTACCTCTACAGTCTATATTGGCCCACTGCTGGACGCAGGCCTCCCTCGGATAAACGCATTATTGCCTTTATATCATGCGGGGTAATTCCGTCAAGCCCCATGCGGTTCGGGGAACGCAGTTTGGTGGTAAATTGTTCTTTAGGCGGCGTTGCTGCCCGCCCTCCCCTGGATATCCGTTAGGCGCCTCTTACGACATCCGCGTGAAGAGTTGGGGTGGTGGAATTCTAAGCAGAAGTACCACGCGGCATAGTTTTCATTGTTTCACCCAACTTAACATAAATCAACGTAAAATTCCAAGTCTTCAAAATGTGTGTCTGGCCGTAACATATCAAGCATATGCAATCGAAACCTAGTGTAGTTTATGCAAAGACTAACTTGGTACTATTACTCGTGATACGGTTTCAAGGTTTAGATAGTAAATTAGTAAATATTTCGGTTTTAGTCGATCAAAAATTACACTTTGGATTCTTGTAGGTCCTGAGGCCCTGATGTTTAGTTTTAGATATCTTACTTATAGGAAAATTCCGCGTATTTGTATTATATCAATTTATTGTCGTTTCAATGCACGAAATATTTGTATAACAAAAAGTGTAAAGTTATTCCTATCAATTCTATTTGCATGCTGTTGGAATGGTATATAATTTTATTTAAATTCTTTAAAGCCATTGACATGACAGCGGAGGCTAAGCGGACTGAAATTATAAATTGTATTTTATTGATTTAAGAGTAAAGACATGCCGTCGAACTTGTATTTGTATCATTTAATTCAGTTCAACATAGCGTACTCTCTGCTAGAACTCAGTTTTCATATCATAAGCTAACGAATATTTGGTTGATTTTGTAAAAAAAATTTATCATTCATCATCGTACCGGAAGTTATCTCAAATGTGCGGGCAGCGTGGGACTTAAAAGGTCATGCACTGTCCTGATTCAATATGGGTATAATATTAATCGATCGAGTCCTTTTAAATTGATACTTTTACAGAATTGTCCAAATATCATAAGTGTCAATTTTTGTTATGCACAGAACTATAGTTTGACCGCAACCGCTGTACCACTCCTTAAGAAAGTGCGGCGAGGTGGGGGCCGAGGAAAAAAGAGCAAGAGTACACATATGAGATCGATATTGTCGGATATATCTTACGATATCGTAAACGATATGTTTATTTCATAAAACGATGTGTTTATATTTTTTTCTAGCTTTCGCCCGCGGCTTCGCTCGCGTGGTAACACGATAAAAAGTAGCGTAATGTTATTCCAGTACACATACTATGTATGTTTCAAGTTTCATCAAGATCCGTTGAGTAGTTTTGTTTTTATGTGAAAGAGTTACAAACATCCATAGTTAAAAAATAAAAACTTGGGGTTGACATCACGAGATAGCGCTCGACCTATCTTTGGATATTTATCTCATGTGCGTCTGACATAGACCTTCCGGTAGAAAAGCTACCTACCGCCGTGAGCGTTGACGGCAGACTGATGGATCGGAGCGGCCGATACTTCCCCCCCGTCTCGCCGCTCGCATACCTCAGGCGCGGTACAGCGGTTTCGGTCAAACTATAGGTTGTGCTCCATTTGTATAATATATTTCCACTTGATCATTATTTGTGTATCATATTTTATAATCTCTGTAAATATTTTAGTTTTACTTACCATTTAAGCAATACCGTTTTTAGTTTCATGACATCAAAATTGGTTAGTTCTAGTCGCTTTTAGATTTAAAGACACGGCAAAAGTGTGACTGTCTATTGAAAAATAAGTATTAGTTTATATAGATCGGATATGTATGCCAAACAGTGTGATTTTGCGTGACTTTGCGGCCTTTAGATTCTTCTTCGTATCGATAATAGTCAAGATTGCATTATTTATTAAGATGTTATAAAAATGTAGCTATTTATGGGCAAGGTCTCTAGACAACTCACATATAAAAATTTGCTTTTGGCTTTGGCAATAAAGACGAGGCATATTTTTATCTGTAGGCGCCCTGAATAATATATATATATATACAATAAAAATGTCCATAAGCAAGAATATGTTTGACTGAGTGTTAAAAAATTCAAGAGCCACTGTTTGCAGTGTTTTAATTATAAGATGACTCTGGTCACAGCGTGGTTGGACGACCGCCTATAGTTTTTAGTGTTAAATAAAGCATTTTCAATCCAAATAGTGAAACATTCATTGCGAGATCCACGTCAGCTGATTACAAACGCATGCAAGCTGAAATATCAACAAATTTATCAAATAAATGATCCAATAAAACAGTGCTAGGTTCTAAGAATTGTGTGCCTATGTGTACAGTGTAGTGTTTAAAAAAATCGTTTATATATATTATACCATTTATCTTTGGAGAAATAAAATCATTATTCGCGAACCGAATGATGGGTTTAATACGAAATTTTACCTAATACAATAGGTATAGGTATTATCTAGTTTTTAAGAGGCCTCTATGCGAGTTAGTTTGTGTATTGGTAAAGTAAAATGCTCGCATTTTGGTGGCCGTTGGCGAAAAATGGTGATATTCAAGCCAATGGCTAGCATAAATATAGAGATATTAAAAGAGAACTTGAGTAATGATGTATCATTTGGTTACCATAAGTATTTGAAATAAATATTTACAATCATAGTTATTCTTTTATTTAATCGTTTACCCCCACACGCTCTTATAGCACAGTGTAGGTATCTGCAGAAGCACTACCGACGAACAGTACCTATCCCATATATCTTTGCATAACAGGGCATTTCTTCGTGGCAACCTAAAATGCCTAAGGCTCAATGCACCAAAAGAGCGTCGAAGCGCAGCGAAGCGGAGCGCAGTTTCAGTGTCATATGAATTTTAACTTTATTTTCATTACAATAAAACTTATTATCGCATGAGAAACTCGAACGAGTCGAATTCGCCGGAATTCCCGCGGCGCCGCGGGATAGATGAAGTAAGTAGCTGGAGTAAATCATTACTGAAATACTGTTGCCACTCACTAACCCGGATCCTACAAAAATCTGATTCGACAGAGTAAGACACGACTCTGTGTAAATGGGGCGATATTTAGTAACAGTCTTCCCGCTATCTGTCTGTCCCTATGTATGCCTAAATCTTTAAAAATAAGCAACGTTAACGTAAAGGTTTTTTTTAAAAGGATGTTGATTCAAGAGGAAGGATTATAAACCATTTGACACAGATTTCTACGCGGGCTAAGTCGCGGGGCGCAGCTAGTATAAAATAAGAGAAACATGTACCTATTTAATTTGTTCGGAGACTGAATAACTATTATAGTATCTACTACGGTTCGGTTAAAACGAAGGGTGTGATCGAGATCTTGACTCCTTCACTTCTCTCTAACTCATGGTATTGGTTTTGAACATCCACACCCATCTCAAAAAGTTACTATATTTCTTCAACAGTATACTTACATAAAGTACGCAGACTAGAAATATTAGAATATAATACAAACAAGACTTTAAATTACGTTTGGCAACCCTACCCGTGGTATCCGATTAAGACGTGCAGCAAAAATGCCTTTGTAAATTTGTGGTTTACCTACCTGCACCCTGCACTTTTATAAGGTAGGTAGGTACATAAGCCTAAGAAGGTCATAGATGTACCTAAGTAAGTGAGGGATGTATGTATATTTCTACATTGAACCAACACGCTTGCTTCCCCTTAAGGCGTTGAGATTAGTCGAGAATCCAATTACATTTTCGAGATGTCCCATTTTTCCCTCTCCGCGCCGCCAGCGGCAGGTTCAAAGCTCACGAAAATTATTTTCTACATCCCCCTCAAGAGATGAAAAATAAACGGCCGGCGACACAATAAAATAGGTATACCTATTTACGAGACAGTAGGTTAGCTATGTATGTTTAAGTTGAGGCGGAGAGAGCTTATCATTACGACTTGAAATTTGGATGGTGAATTTCTCTCAGGGTGTAAAGTTTCACCTACTTAAAAAGGAGATTGTAATTATTTTAAATTACTTTGATACCCCATTTCATTAATTTCACCTTGTAGGTCACTTAAATTTTTTGACGCCAAAATTTGTAGGTACTGAACATTTTTCATTTATTTAATTTTTTTCTTTAAATCGGTACTGGCACATGGAGTGTATGTGTACAGCGTACTATTTTTTATTTGATTACTTATAGTTGCTGAGGCAACTACCGCAGCTATTCAATCAAAATAGTGAATCATGAATTAAAACGCCTGAACCCAAATTCTGAGCAAACTACCGCCGTATCAAAGCGGCCTGCAGCAAGTTCAATAAAAGGCCGAAATAGCAGGGGCACAGTTATATATAGTTTACACAGATATTTTTTTTTCGACCTGTGCCGATATGCCGTTACGAAAGAAACATATTTGTGATGTATCGGAATTACGGAATCTACTATAGAACAAATTAGCACTTTAATGGTAACACGAACGCTACTACAGTATAAAATTACACTAAAGTAGCATTATTGTACCCACTATGTCAATAGATTGTCATACGAGTACCACTATATCAACTTTATATAGCAAAAATGTCACCGCTAACACTTCTACGGTTCTACTATGTTACTTTTTGGTGATGTAATTGCACCAAATCGGCTTTACTCGACCTTCTTTGGGCTTTTATAGTACTAAAAGTGGTGTTTGAGATACGTTCTATGGACTGCTATAGAACAAAAAATTGTTACTTGGGTATATAACAGTACCTACTACGCACGTAGTTATTGCCACGTTATTGTATTCTCTTTGTTACGCGCCTGACGCGTCTTTGCACTGCGCCGCCGCGCCGCCGGCCGCTAGAGCGATAATTTCGTCGCTGGTTTGGAAGTCGGCTTTACTCGACCTTCTTTGGGCTTTTATAGTACCAAAAGTGGTGTTTGAGATACGTTCTATGGACTGCTATAGAACAAGAAATTGTTACTTCGGTATATAACAGTACCTACTACGCACGTAGTTATTGCCACGTTATTGTATTCTCTTTGTTACGCGCCTGACGCGTCTTCGCACTGCGCCGCCGCCGCCGGCCGCCAGTGCGATAATTTCGTCGCTGGTTTGGAAGCCGTATTACCCGGACTGTGATGTCACGGGGAGCGGACTCGGCTGGAATTCAACTACTTGTCCACAAGTAGTTGAATTCCCTCACGTCGTCAGTGGAAGCGTTTCCTGATGGATAACACGCGGCGAAGCACCACTTTGGGTATGGTATTGGGCTATTGGTGAAGACCGAGGGCGAAGCTCCACCAGTTCAACAGTTTTGAGTAGCACGTCTTCACAGTACGAAGAGCGCAAGGCAAGCAGTGATTAGGTACCTAACTATACCTACGTTTGTAGGGTTCCGTATCCAAAGGGTTAAACGGGACCCTGTTACTAAGACTGCTGTCCGTCTGTCACCAGGCTGTATCTCAAGAACCGTTATAGTTCGACAGTTGAAATTTTCACAGATGATGTATTTCTATTGTCCACTATAACAACAAATACTAAAAATAGAATAAAATAAATATTTAAGGGGGCTCCCATACAGCAAACGTGATTTTTTTGCTCGCGCATTTTTATAGATAGTACGGAACCCTTCGTGTCCGATTGGCCGGTTTTTAAATAGCCGGTTTTGTCCCACTGCTGGGCAAAGTCCTCATTATATTATATATATTTATACCTACTTATCTTACCGATTATTTATTTTCAGCCACAGACCTATATAACAGTAACATGTATTATTCACAGAAGGGTGGAGTGCGGGTTCGTTACCCGGTTCACTGGGCCGTAATAACTTCAGGGAATACAGGGCGCACACCTACTGATACTCTATTGTACAGAGATGTACGGCGGGTAATAGTGCGAGACTACACGAATACTTAGATAGATAGATAGATAACACTTTATTAGACCACACAAAACAGAAAATAATACAGAGATAAAAACTTAGAATAAAGGTATAAAGGGCGGCCTTATCGCTGAGAGCGATCTCTTCCAGGCAACCTTGGGATGGACTGGACATGAACGAACAATATAGACGGTGGCACTTTAATAAATACTTGGTAACAAATACACTAAATACCTACATTACAAACATTATAATAAACTTACATAGTTTTCAATCAATGCGTCCTACCCGTCATGACCTAGAGTTGAGACAGACTCACGGTGGTCCGCTGGTCCACCAGTTTATAGTCGCTCAGCGAGCTATGGAGAGAGCTATGCTCGGAGTTTCTCTGAAGGATAGGATTCGTAAAGAATACAGCCGAAAGAGAACCAAATCAACATAGCTCTAAGAATTAGGAGGCTGAAGTGGCAGTGGGCCGGCCATACCTCGCGAAGAACCGACTACTGCGTGTTCTTGAGTGGAGACCGCGACTCAACAAACAAAGTGCAGTACGCCCTCCTGCCTCCAGGTAGGATTAGGATCTACGATAGACTGCAGAATTTTATTTCTAATTTTGCTTCTATTCGATATTCTATTCTTTGGTTTTGTTATAGTGCGTAAGCCCTCGCACTGGGGGTAATTTCAAAGAAATTAAATAATATCCCAAAAGTTTTAGATTTCGACGGCAATCGAAAGGGTTCAAAAAAATTTTTTTTTGGGAAATATTTATTTTCCTTGCTTGTGTTGCAAATGCTTATTTTGTAAGCCTTAAGATAGATAGATCGATAGATAATTATTTATTGGACACTTAAAAATAAAACAGACAACATAGAAGAACATACAAAATATGTGACAATTCGACGGTCTCATCGCTCAAGAGCGAACTCTACCAGACAACCGTGGTCTTCTATACTAATATTATAAAAAAGGAAAGGTTTGATATTTTGTTTGTTTGTTTTGGCTCCGAAACTACTGGACCGATTTGAAAAATTCTTTCACCGTTGGGAAGCTACACTATCCCCGGTGAACATAGGCTATATTATATTTTCAAAAAAGTTAGGGATCCGTACTAAAACGAAGCGAAGCCGGGAAGGTCTGCTAGTAAGGAAAAAAGGAATTTGTTTTAGTACAGCATTTCGTCGCACCCTCTCCGTGCGTGCGACCCCCTGTAAGTTGCGACTACATCTATCATCTCGGGACACATGTGCCGATTACAGACTCACCTCTGTCGTCTGATCATAATTCATTGGCGCGCGGTCGCCTTTTACGACGGGGCTAAGGTCATGGAGAGGACTTCTCGGTATTTTTGTGTCCAGTCGGGTACTTACGGCAGGTCATTGCAGGAAGGCTGGACACAGCCTCCCCATTCATGCACTGGACGAAAGTTCATATTTTTAAGTGAATTTTAATGTTTTCTGTATAAATAAATAAATAAATAATGCTGGACAATTCACACAGCATTATCTAGCCCCATGGTAAGCAGAGCTTGTGTTATGGGTACTAGATAACTGATATACATAATACTATATATTACATAGATAGATATTTTTTATTATACATAGAAAACGACCAGAACACCCGGAACAAATATCTGCAGATCGTACACACAATTGTTCCGAGGCGGGAATCGAACCCGCAACCTCATGCGTCGCAGGCGGACCTTCGCCCACCGCGCCACATCGGTCGTCCAATATCTCTCGTCCAATATGTGTATCATCATCATCAGCCTATATTAATCCACAGCTGGACATAGGCCTCCCCCAATGAGCGCCATTGCGCCCTGTCTGTGAATTCTATTTCTAGTGGACTTAGAAGATGTAGGTAACTTAGTTTTTGGGAGGGACGTGTTGTATGCCAGCGTAGCTCCTTGACTGACGACCTCTGTGTTGCAGGGGGCGAAGGTCCGCCTGCGACCGGACAGGAGATTCCGTGATCGATGCTTTTCAAATTAAAAAGAAAGGTTTACGGATTTTTGTGGAATTACTCTACAAATCGAAAACTTTAACCCTAACTTTACCCACTTACGTCCCTCAAACTTCAGTGTGTCTGGTAGACGTGCCGTGACGCATCACGCGATGGTTAACCCTGTAACCGCTGGTTCTAGCGCCGACACGTGTCTGCCGGCTGACACTGCTTGCTGCCGCCAAGACGGCAGGGTTGCGGTTAGGTAGGGTCAGTCAAAACAGTGGATGGAATAAACTGGGATACCTGAATGGGGTAAAAATACTATCTATAAACCTCGTAGGTCTCTCTAACTTAGCGTATAGTATCCAGTTTATTCCTGAATATATCGTATATTATGTGTGGGTGTCCTTAGGCACCGTAGGTACGCACCACAGAGCTCTGGAATTAGAATTTCACGTAAGTTTTAATCGGAAAACTAATTAAAATTGAAATGAATACGTACTTAATCTACCTAATTATAGAATTAATTTAAAGTTAACTATTTTTTTTGTGTGAAGAGTTCACACAAAAAAAGTAGTTTAACGTACCGTCGAATACAAAAATCAACTTTTACTATTTTAGACAGAAATTCATTCGAAACTACCAAAGATAGTAACTCATATTGGTTCAACCAATGCCACATTGATAAATATTTGGTTGTATGTAAACCTATACAAAAGCTTTAATTTTTTTCTGGTAGTTGTTTTGCTGTCGCTACCAAGAGTCTGATTGGCGTGCATGCGACGGTAGTACTCTCTCACGCACCACTCCGTCTGGTAATCACGAGCGGCTTCCGAGAACCGAACCTGATGGAGGCATTTGTTTTTCTTTACCTTAGATACATATGTAGATAGAAAACACTTTATTATACCACACAAAACAGAAATAAACAATATAATAAAGGAAGTATAAAGGGCGGCCTTATCGACGACCGATGTGTCGTGGTGGGCGAAGGTCCGCCTGCGACGCAGGAGGTTGCGGGTTCGATTCCCGCCTCGGAACAATTGTGTGTACGATCTGCAGATATTTGTTCCGGGTGTTCTGGTCGTTTCCTATGTATAATAAAAAATATCTATCTATGTAATGTATTGTATTAAGTATATCAGTCGTACCCATAACACAAGCTCTGCTTAGCTTGGGGCTAGATGATGCTGTGTGGATTGTCCAGCATTGTTTATTTGTTTATCGCTGAGAGGGATCACTTCCAGGCAACCTTAGGATGGACTGGACATGAAGGATCAGTATAAATAATAATATTGCTTCGCGGTCGGTGATACATGTCTAGGTATATTTAAATAAATAATCTATGTAGTATTTAATCAATAGATTGGAATCTTGTAGAAGAGATCTTGTAGCTACGGCGTAGCAAAGGTCTACGACGCCTTTAGAAGCTACATTTTACCCGACTACACAAGAAGGAGCACTCTTCTTATTCATCTAGTTAAATATTTTCAAGTGGTAGTATATAATTCTTTGTATATTTATCTTGTTTTCCTATTGATGGTAGGGGTTCTTTCAGTTAATGCACCAAAACACAATTTCATTCTGAAGTCGTTCGTAGCAAAGTTGCGGCTTGTTATCCCCTAGACTTAGCCATAAAAGTAGATAATTTGTAAGTATTCGTATAATGTTAGTTACATAATTACCTACGTACGAGAAGCCCTTATAAATATATATAACGCTGGACAATTCACACAGCATTATCTAGCCCCATGGTAAGCAGAGTTTGTGTTATGGTTACTAGATAACTGATATACATAATACATTACATAGATAGATATTTTTTATTATACATAGAAAACGATCAGAACACCCGAAACAAATATCTACAGATCGTACACACATTTGTTCCGAGGCGGGAATCGAACCCGCAACCTCCTGCGTCGCAGGCGGACCTTCGCCCACCACGCAACATCGGTCGTCATATTATAAAAGAAATTTAAAAAATATATATTTAGTACCTACGTACCCATACTATAAAACTTTTGAAACTATCATGGTTAATTCCACGGGATATTTACCATGAATAGATTTTTGAGTTTTCCAATATTTCGTCACAGTTTCACGCGCCATGATCACGGAATAACTGAAGGCAATGCAAGTTAGTTGCCATACCGATCTACCACCATGTTTTACTTATGCGACTTTTACGTGACCTATGGCGAATATTGTCTTTGTCATTCTAATTGTTATGAAGCAATGTGGCTGTTGTGTTCCTTTCTTAATGACGTCACGAAAACTTTCCTTTCAGCCCATTTGTGCTTTTGTGTTTTGGTCAGCGGACAAAAGCTATGACCGGTGTGGCCACCAAGATGAAGCCATAAAACGTCTGATAACACGTTGGTCTGACGACATAATACAAGTCATTACGCACGTGGATCGTGGACGCCCAAAAACAGTAGATAAGTAGAGCTTAAGGCTTGTGGGATTTATAAGGAACGGCTTTTGTCCGCCGGTGGACGTGGACAAAAGGCGGCTGATGATTTGATGATGCGTATCGAGGTAAAGTACACATATGACCGAAAAATTTAAACTTTCCAAAAATCAAAAAACATGCATTTCATGGAATCGATGCTATGCGCATGACTAAGTCTATGGCTATGCGTTTGTTTTATAATGACACAATGTAAAAAAAAAAACAATAATCGTTAAGTGCGAGTGGATTCGCGCGCCGAGATGGTATCGAGCTTTTGTCAAGTAGGTACAATAGGTACTAGTTCGAGACATCGTTATTCACAGTAGGTAAAAAAATAGAAAAATATCAATAAACTGTTTTATATGTACTAATTGTAATTTGACGACCGATGTGACGCGGTGGGTGAAGGTCCGCCTGCGACGCAGGAGGTTGCGGGTTCGATTCCCGCCTCGGAATAATTGTGTGTACGATCTGCAGATATTTGTTTCGGGTGTTCTGGTCGTTTTCTATGTATAATAAAAAATATCTATCTATGTAATGTATTGTATTATGTATATCAGTTATCTAGTACCCATAACACAAGCTCTGCTTACCTTGGGGCTAGATAATGCTGTGTGAATTGTCCAGTATTATTAAAATTAAATTAAATATTAAATTAAAAAATTAATGTCTAAAAATATCTTTCATTTTATCACGATAAAGATACCAACAAAAAATCACATACCAACTAAATACTTAGTGCACTCAAGTTTACCTTACAAGGAACAATAATGCCCTATGAGGGAAAATTATAGAAAACCTATCAATAATAATTGATAGGTTGATTGTCAATCAACCTATCAATGATTGATAGGGTGATTGTTGTTGTTTGCCTTTTCTATAATTTTGTCTCATAGAGCAGGCAACATAAGCGAAGCTCACCCAGAAGCGCTAGGAAAATCTATCACGTTCCGTGTTTTAAAATAAATGATCAGCAAACAAAGGCGTCTGCAAACACTTGGTCGGCGCTCGAATAAATCAACGAGATCGGGGGCCGGATCCCCCGGGACTGCGGAGGTCAGAAGGGGTTCCATGGAGGTGGCATCTCAGTAGCTCATGGCGAAATAGATAGTCGCCGCCAAGCACTAGGTTACCTTAATGGTGCACAGTAAGATCATCATCATCAGCCTATGATAGTCCACTGCTGGACATAGGTCTCCCTCAATGAGCGCCATAGCGCCCTGTCTACTCTAGCTTGACTCATCTAGCATCTACCTGCAGTCTTTCGCAGGTTATCATCCCACCTGGTCGGAGGGCGTCCTACGCTTAGTCTAGTCTTAGTCTTGGTCTCCAGAACACGATTCAGCCCCAGCGGCCGACGGTTCTTCGCGATATATGACCGGCGGCCCACTGCTACTTCAGCTTGCTAATGTTGATAATATAGTTATTAAAATCCTACGTAAGCTTTGGTGTGAGCGATTACGTTGTATGGCTTGTCGTTAAAAAATGTAATAGAAATTGTATTTCGGGTAGGTCGGTATAGGAGCGACAAGAACTTGCGTTGTTGTAGCGATCATGAACTAGTCACAGACAGAAGTGCGCGCGCAGTCCATTAGAATAACTTTATCTCAGTTTATCATTTTTTTGTTTTTATTGTGACTGCTCGACGTTCTGTATGAGTTCTGCTATTCCTCCGTTTTGCATGTACCGCATCTACTCCTTTCTTAGCTTCAGTCCCACAGTATCCTCAAAGGACCAAGGACGCATATTGCACTCATTTCATTATGTACATACGATTACGATTGGTTTATGTGTACAGATGTCCGCGGGATTTGACGACTGATCGGTTTTCAACGATATGTACCGTAGGGAATATATTCGACACTTCTGGGTGTTTTGGTATGGTGTCGATCATTATTTCTTAGTTCTAAAATAGATGAAAGAAAATAATTTTATTTATAACTTTATTCGCATAGTTTTTAGGTAGGTACCTACTGCTTGGTAGCACTGGTAAACAGAATACACATAACGCTGTTCATCCGGTAGTATCTACCCAGAATCAATAAGTACTTAATAGGACAGTTTACAGTCAGTCAATTACCCACTTATGTATTTTTTATTATTTAATTAATGTGTTATTTAATTTTGTGTTGCTGTTTATTAACATTAACTGATTTTAAGTATTTTTTTTTCTCATTAATATATTGCATGTAACCAGAAATAATTGCATGCCCATAATGGGCAAATTACATTGTTACGCTTTTTTATGTATGATCTTTTTCACATGTAATTGCAATAAATATACTTAGACTTTGACTTTGACATATATTAATAGGTACCATGTCATAGGACATCCTAAATCCTAAAGAGCAAAAATCCTACACATCAAAAATATAAATGAAAGAGAGAGATAAAAACCCAGTGCTTTGATTATACAAATCTTACATAGGCTATAATAATAATTATATTTTTTTTAACGAAACAACTTAAGCCCGTCGAATTTGAGTTCGTTGGATTTCTCTTCCCAAGCATTATGGTCCTAGAATTCCTAGATCATATAGAAGCTTGTTTTAAAAGGTTTTTTTAAATATGTCATTTAAATATCATGAATACTTTTTATTACATATAAAAAAAACAAGCTTCTAGCCCGGAAAGGGCTAAAACTAGATCCAAATAATTTCAAACGTCTCATATAAACTCGCCTAACAATGTTTAGTCAACAAAATCCGTCCCCATTTAATTTAGTGTCATTATTTACCGAAATGAATCGTGTCGGCCCCACTGGGACCTGCTTTATCATAACCGGTTGGGGTTGCTGACAGGGTAGTTGTGTTTTACACCAGCTACGGCGGCGAGTTGTACATTTTGTAGGTTATTTTTGTTACTGCCCAAAAAATGAGTAAGATGTATTTAGATATCTTGGATCAGACATTTATTAAGAAAATAAGAATAACAGAATAAAACAATTACAACGAATAGTTACACTTAAGTATATCCGACTGACGACCTCTGTGGAGCGGTGGGCGAAGGTCCACCTGCGACGCAGGAGGTTGCGAGTTCGATTCCCGCCTCGGAACAATTGTGTGTACGATCTGCAGATATTTGTTCCGGGTGTTCTGGTCGTTTTCTATGTATAATAAAAAATATCTATCTATGTAATTTGTTGTATATGTATATCAAGTTATCTAGTACCCATAACACAAGCTCTGCTTACCATGGGGCTAGATAATGCTGTGTGAATTGTCCAGCTTTATTTATTTGTTCCGGGTGTTCTGGTCTATGTTATGTATTGTATTATGTAGATAATTCAGTCGTCCCATTACACAAGCTCTGCTTAGCTTGGGGCTAGACGATGCTGAATGGATTGTTTATTATTTATTTATTTATCTATTTCCTAAAAATTTAAGCCGTCACCAGAAGGCAGAGTGCCCACAATTCACTGTCAAAAAAGCATATCTAAATCATATACCTTCTTAGGTAGCTGAAAGCATTGCCAGCCACGTTGAATAGCAATGCTAAATTGTATGTTAAAATTAGGCAGATTTTTATTTATTTTAAATTTTATTTGTATTTGAAGTAAATCTACGAGTGATAAAATGATTAATTGTAAAAAAAATCTTTAAAAATCCCTATAGGTAAATGCGTGAAGGTCATTTTCTATTTTAAAATTAAAATAACACTTCGTCACACGAAAAACATTGACACCCGTGGGATATGCAAATAGCGTTGCATTTATAATTCAAATCAAACCCAACTTAGCGAATTTCGTCCCCCAAGCCGCACACAATTGACGTTTCGGGGTCTCTCGGTCCCCGGCGACCCCATGCCCCATTGTGCGCTCGACGTGAATACGCCACCTAATCCCGATCACGTGACCAACACGCGTCAACTGCAAGCGACATCCATAGACAACAAAACTAAACGCATTTCCGAACGAACCTTCATAAACAAAACACTACTCTCCCGCCTCTACTTAAACGACATATTGAAAACGACAGATTTTGGCGCGTACGACGCTTTAAAAATGGCGGTGAGTAAAAAAGCGTGTCCTTTATCTTAACTGATTGGATAATCTGTGTTCAAACGTTATACTATCGTATCGGAAACAGAAATGCAAGGCACAACGTCCTGATTGAGTTTTCTGGTAGGGGCGGGCCCAAGTGCGAAATTACAGTGATTTTGTGACATGAGTATCGTGTTCCCTTTTGTGTCCGATACAGTTTTTGGTAAAATCTGCCAAAAATGTTTCCATCTAATTATTAGCTTTGTCCCAATTGCGTAGGGTGGTTTCCGAAAAAGGGAGATTTGGTAACAGATTTATAAGTCATTTTTGGATTAAAGGTATTGTGTTCCTAATAAAATCGAATGGTTATGGGGTTCCAAACAAATACCATTATGGTAAATGTGCTTATTTACCTAATTCACGTGATTGTGAAGTTCTCTAATGGTACTGTGCCTACTAAGTAGGTCGGTACACTTTTCTATTGGTCAAAATTAAAAACTAAAGAAAACCTTAAGTCTATGAAAACTGATATCGAATACAAACAAATACGAGTGTCACACTTTAGCATACGGCTCGAAAGACTAATGCCTAGTACTTTAGCATAAACGTAGGTCTTATTGGAATTAATTAGAATAAACAAACTTGTTTCTGATTAAATTTTTAATAACAAATCGAATCAGCGTAGGTAGGTATATCCTAATAGATTTTTTGGGAAATATTAAACAGTTTGACCCTTGCATTTAGATGAGTATTTCTCGCGTCACTGCCCCTACCTGATCACATATTCATTGGGGGCGATCATCGGCGCCGTATATACATGGAGTTAAGAAAACAACTGAGCTTGCTTACTCGTTTTTAAGAAGTCCAAATTTTTTAACTTTGCGATTTGTTATATTTAAAACCGTGACCACGATCGCTGTAACTGTCATCATCATCATCAGGCTATAGCAGTCCACTGCTAGACATAGGCCTCCCCCAATGAGCGCAAGCATATGTCTTCAGCTTGCCGCATCCAGCATCTACCTGCAGTCTTTAGCAGGTCGTCATCCCACCTGGCCGGAGGACGTCCTACACTACGTTTACCGAGTCGTGGTCTTAACTCAAGAACACGCTGTAACTGTAACGCGATGGAAACGTAGAGGAAAATAAAACAGGTGTAGTATAATTCTTTGGGCAAATAAAACTACCAGTTATCTGAATTCGACACGTTACCGTCTTTTAACGGAAGATGGCAGCAAAGCCATCCGTCGTTATGTAGCGTATCCTAGACGTGCGGTAAATACATATGTTTTTTCTGGTCCTCCTTTTCTTGCTACATCCTAGCCAAATATGATTATTAGGATAATCTTAGTATGATTGGAGTGCTCTCTGTTTGTACGCAATGTACCGACTCAGCATATTTTTTCTATATATTTTTATTCCGTCAAATTGTTATTGAAATGCAAATGAACCGGGTAAAAAGGTTTTTTGGCGGATTTTTTTCGCTGATGTTTCATTTGGTACAAAATAATGAAAGCCCAACGTTTGTAGTTAGTTGTAAGTTTATTACAATTGCTGAACTTTTTAAATAGAAGTATTTTTGAAGTGTAAGGAATCCTTACAAACTTCTATTTCAAGCAAACAGAAGTAAAGTTTTTTTGTCAGGTATGTATTAATCGAAGCCAATAAAATTACCTGAAAGTCCACAGAGTTTGAAACTTTGAAACACGGTAAAATAAAATTATTTATACTTTGTTTACCCTTTCTCTGATTTATAACGAAGAAAAAGTCATTAAACCTTTGTTCTTTTTTAAAATAAATAAACATAGCAAATATATTTTGAAGGTTAGTTGGTACCTAACCAACAAATGCACGGCATGGCAGAAAAATCGTTGCACTCCCTGCCACTTACAGGATTTAAAAAAAATCAAAGGCCCTTGTGAGACTGAAGTGTTATAAAAATTATCTAACACATTGCAAGCTCTTGAAATACAATGTTTGGGCCTGGGGCGACTCGCAAAGCATTTGTGTCGAGGACCTTTCCCGCTGGGACAGTAATTCTAGTAAAATGTTCTGCATTTTATATTTTAAATTTAATAATTCTTGTAGTAAAAAATAATATCTATGTAAGCGGAAGCTGTGTAGAAGACATTCTACCATTCAGACATAATAATGTACTCGTATGTCTATTTTTGTACTAAATTACACAGGTTTTTATACCTACTATGTTTATGCCAATGAAGGTTTGTAGTTTAACAGAAATCCTATAAATGTGTGGACAAAATGTTTTTCTGTCCAGGTTATGTGATTTGTTTTCTATGCCGAACGCGCTGTGCCGCAAAACTGCATAACTATAAAATAAGCAGTGAAGGTAGGCCCTACACACAATGCAAACCAATTATTATAAAAAGAAGGATGTTTTTTGTAAGACAATCGAATATTTACGAGTTTGCAAACACGCTGTTACATTCTGCAATATTTTTGATAAATTTAAACCAAGGGCCTCCTTGAAACTCTGTGAACCATAAAATATCGTTAGTTGCACCCCGCCAGCAGACATATTGGCGATTTGAAGAACCGCCCAGTGAGGACCCGACCATCTGTTCTATTCGCAACCATAGACAATAATTCATACAATAGGTAGACATTCTTGCCATCACTCTTATGAATGGCCATTTCATAAGCATGAAGTACTATACCTACCTACCTAGTGTGTGTTGTAGAAACACCTTTCTGTTAAAGGTAGGTATCAAAAAGTGTGACCTAGGTTCTAAAAGGGTAGGTACAGGTAGGTTATATTGTTTGCATCCATAAAGCCTCATAAAAATTAAATGGTTTCTTCAGACAAACTTAGCACCTTTAAAACGACACAAAAACTGTGAAACAAAACACAATTTACGGTGTCCCACTAACGCCATTAGCTAGAATGGGGAACCTACCCCTAGCCATAAATTGAACATTACAACCACCTATTACACGAAGGAATTGCCCCAAAATGCTCTAAACATGTGCTCTACTGTTCTGCGACCTGTCATCGGGGCTGCCAGTACAATGGGAATTATAATTTTTGTGATGTTGGCAACACAGCGACAGACGCGCGCAGCGGGCAGCCAACACGCCCTCTCTGTTGCCGATTTGTTTCACTATTCATTTGTAGATAACATGAGTGCAGAATGGGCTGTCTATACCGACAGCCGTTGATTATTAAAAAAACTCTGTGATGACTCATTGAAAGCACTTTGTAGGAGAAACATCAAAATGCTTTTAGACGCATACCCGCTACAATAACGTATCTCATTGGCTAGCATACTATAAAATCATGCATGAATTATCAAAAACTTGCAAATCTAAGTGGCATTTTTGTTACGCCATACGAAAATATAACTGTTTCTATGCTACTGAGTAGGTGTTGCCTATATACCATCCAACGTCTGGTGCGCTTGAGTTATCATTTTCCGAAATAAGTATAGATATTTTATTAAAATATACATGAAAAGGAGTATTAACAGCTTTAAAATTAGTTATTAGTAAATTTTTTTTCAATTATCCCGTGTACGTATACGTAACTGTGTGTAAACCTGTTGAAACGTCGAGATTAATAGGTAAATAAACGCGATTAATACCCGTTGTCTATGTGCTTATAATTAGTTATAAGTTGGTATATTAGTTGTGATAGTGTTTTAGCATTAAAAAACTATATATTTTTTAAAATAACTATAAAGCTTATCATTTTGTGTAGGCAAAGTTTTACATCGAAAAAAATAGCACCCCATCTATTTATATTCTTTGACCCTTACTCCGGGGGTCCCGTACAAAATGCACGCAGTGTTTTGTACTATAATTACGTGCCCTAAACGTGCCCTTTATTAGCCCTTTACTAATAGTAGCCAAATGCTAATCTCTATTATTTGGAGTGTTACGATGTTGCGGTTAATTATTGCACTGATTTTGCTTGTTGTATCGTTAAAATATATGGCACTTGATGCTACTCACAAAATATAAAGATAAATCAAGGTAAGTAGGCGCTTATAATGTACCTATACAATTATTTATTAGTCCGTCATATCAGTATCTCCCAAGTGGCAACCAATTGCAAAACCTACAAAGCCAACAAAAAATGCCAAACTAATGAACAGATTGGACTGAAATTTTGCATACCTAGACGTAATTCGAGACCAGGAAGAAGGCTACCTTTATCCAACTAAACGCGTTCGAAGCTGGTGTGGTTTTACACCATTAATTAGTAATTGGATTTACAAAAAACACAAAAATGAATTTGGCCTGTAAACTAAGATTTAACTGTTAACTTGACGTAACTAAGTGTACTAAGTCTGGTAAGTTCTAAGGTCATTCATCAAAAAACATGAGACTGAATGATCCATAGAGTATAGCATCATTAATCACTCATTGATTGACTTTGTCTATGGTCTGATTGACGTGTAGACAGTGGCGCGCAAATGAACTGGAAAGCATGAGGTGAAATTGTTCAACTGTTTTTTATGGCTTGTCTACTAACTACAAAATTAGACTTTTTCACTTGTAATTTAAATTTTAAACGACCGATGTTGTGCGGCGGGCGACGGTCTACCAGTGACGCGGTTGCGGGTTCGAATATTGGGATAGATGTTTGTACGATCTGCAATTTTTTCGTCTGGGTGGGTAGGTACCTACTTACTTGCACTATGTTATTTCTAAGAACTTACTTACATACTTTTTTGAAATTTAATCTTAATCTTCTGATTATCTTAAACTAAATTGCCTATGTTTAAAACACAGATTAAGTCAGGGACGTGATGGGTTTTACTCGTCCCTGGATTAAGTAATCTGTGGTTTTGTATATTAATGTATATTATAACATAATAAAAAAATAAAATAAAAATATAACATAAGTCCGCTCTGCATATTTACTTAAGATAATCTTATATTTCTCTATAAGTGAATGTATATTCTTTTGAGAAAAATAAATTTTCTAAAACCGTATTATATGTGTTTACAACTATCTTTCATAAACTCAGTTTTTTTTTCTATCAGCCTGCATATTATTATGTATTTGGACACAATTGGTGTCTAAACCGAAGATTAGCGATTAAAGAAATGACTTTAGTCGCTAATCTTCGGTTTAGTTAAATATCTGCTGTATGGAAAAGTTACTCAACCATTTATGTCATTGATTGAGTGCCAAAACCATTATTTAAATCCTACCACCCTTTAAAGTCAACAGGCACCCTTCCACTCGTTATCTATGCACAGCGAGACGTTATCAGACGTCTGCACCCTTCAGCTGTTATCTGGATACTGGCAGAATGCAACAATACAACACCCGAGTAGCTTATCTATCAACCAATCAGGAGGGGGATTTTAAAGTATTGATTTTCGAATGTGCAACGGATTTTCTATGGATTCATGTTTGGTAACTAACTAGTCATTTTGTCAATAGAAATACCTTAGGCAGTTGTCTCACCGGGAACGATGAACGAGTAGCGAGCAGAGCTAGAATGTAGAAACGAGTCGGCGTGAAGCGGGGAGCGAGTAAGTAGTTCCGATATTTGTGTAGTTCGGCTATAAGCGAGTGTGCGAGTTAGACGAGCGATTGCTCGCATCACTCGCTCGCGGCGGCCAAACTACAGTCCGCATTATAGAGAAATGACCGCTGGTTGCTCTCTCGACGTGAATTTTCTGATCGCTGAGCGAGTGTTATTTTCCTGGCTCTTGTCGCCCAGCGACAAACTAGTGAAGCGAGTCCTCGCCGGCGGCAGTGTGAACAGTCAGCGATCAACTATTTGTATATGCATCTCTTTTGTTTACACGGAATGTATATCTAACTGTACGTTTCTTGAGCGATAAAATAGCCGATAGTTAGTCTTTTTCTCGCCGGGCGGTGAGACAACTGCCTTAATAAGTATAAATGCGTGATCTAGGTTTAAATAGAGGTAAGTTTCGGTTACTGTTTCCAGACTGGTTTCCGCAACTAGGTCACAGGTGGCCTTTTTGCGTATCCTTTTGGGTTACATTCACGCTTGGAAGTTGAGTTTATTTTATTAGGGGCTGGCTATGCAGTTTTATTTTTATTCAGTCTATTTTAATGGTTCAGAAGCTTAATCAAGCTATAAGAGGTATGTACCCATTTTCTTACTATAATTATTTTCGTGTGTTGACATGCATCGTAGTCCTCGTAATTACCAATTTGTAGTGAAAAACTTTCACCAAAATTTTAAAAAGGAACTTGATTATATCATGACAAATTTTTTTTAAATCCTTTTTGGAAATACTAAATAGAGATCTAAATCCATAAATATTAAAAAGGTTAAAGTTTGTGAAGATGTGTTAGTGACAAGACAACGCCAAAAAAAGGCGAAGCCGCAGGCCGAAGCTAGTTTAGTAATAAATAAGTAATTCTTCGGTTGGTCCTCACATGACTTGCCATTATTCCGCAATAAATTCGCACTCAATCTTCCCAAAACTAGCAGTTGGGCCCAGTTGGGCAGAACACCCAATAATCCTCATACAAAACATATCAGTAACAGAACAGTTGCTCCAAACGTCCTCACAGCCCTAGGGGGTGCTTCACCGTATGGTGTCCCATAAGGGAACTGATAGACCACCGATTTTTGAAGGAAATTCTCGACAACGCGAGATAAAACTCTATGGTATAGAGTTAAAATTCGTCTGTTTTTACAGCCGATGATTTTAGAACGAAATTCGGGACGATGCAATTCGCAAATCTCTATGATATAGAGTTGAAATTCGTTTTTGCAACAGAGCAGTATGAAGGGAATGGATGTAGGGATGAGATTTGATTATGGTTATCTACAGCGATTAATTTTGGTCAGATCCTGTTTGATAAATAGGTATTTGATGGTGTTGTGACTGGGGTCGACTTTTTTTGTTGGTTGCAAATTTTCGTAGGGACAAATGGTTTGAATCGAAATGGTATTTTTAGGCCAAGTTATTTTTTTGAAAAGGTGAAGGTAAAGCATTTACGACGACCGATAAATATTCCTCAGCATCGGCTCAATTATGAGGTTTATATATTTTCTCTTTAATTTACAATAAAACTTTAATCTTAGTTAGGAAAAAAATACCCATCAATAACCCTCCTCAGCTAGAGGTCGGGTAAAAAGGACAACAATTTTTCGCTTAAATGAATCCAAAAATAAAAAAAAACATTTAAATCCAAAAGCTCAAATTGATCCATACAATTGACAATAGAACACACAAAGCATTCACAAAAAACCATTACAAATACAATTTTGGCTTCCAAATTGTGTCTATTTTAGGGTTAAGAAGCCATACTTTGTCATCATGGGGGTGTATTTTAACACCAGGCGGTTTAAGGACAGACCTTTTTGCCCTTTTAATGAAGGGTTTGCGCCCTTGCCCCTACGTTGTTTGATTTATTTTTTTATATTTTATTCCAAAAGAAGTTACAAAAGGTTTGGAGAGATCCTTCGAATATCATTCATGTTTATACCTACTCCGATTTAGAATCTAAGATATTTTATGTCAAACAAAACTGATAACAATAACAGAAAGCAACAATGTAACTGCAAGGTTTTCAGTTATCATCACTCACACACGCACACACTCATAAAACACAGACACATTTACAACACAATATAATCTCACATGTGGAGCGAAAATGTTTTTATTTGAATTGGAAATACGAGAGATCAAATTAAATGATGAAATATTTCAAGAGCAAAAATTGTTTCGAGCTTCTGTGCTTTACTTCGATGATAGCAATGTCGTTAATATTTGCCTCCTATATTCCTTGGGTTTTGTAACCCCTTGTATGCAAAAAATATCCAGGTTTTCGGAGTATAGTTCATGTTTGTGTTAAAGGTATAATTCATAATTCATTTATAATTTGTGAATCAGGTAACTTACACTCAGAACGTACGTAGGAACATATAATTTTTTTGGAAACTTTATTGCAATACCTACCTATGCTTATTTTGTAGCATGTAAAACAAAAATATATTCTCGAAGCTTCGTAGACCTTCGTAGCACTTAAAAGCAGTCGTCTACGATTTTTACAAAAATCAGTCTAATCAAATTAATCTAACTTAATAATATGACGACCTATGTGGCCCGGTGGGCGAAGTACTACTTGCGACGCAGGAGGTTGCGATTTCGATTCCCACCTCGAGACAAATGTTTCTACGACCGGCAGATATTTTTCACCGGGTGCTCTGTTCCTTTTCTATGTATAATAAAAAATATCTGTCTATGTAATGTATTATGTTTATCAGTTATCTAGTACCCATAACACAAGTTCTGCTTAGCTTAGGGCTAGATGATGCTGTGTGGGCCGTGCAGCATTATTTATTATACCTCCTCCTATTTATGCAGTCGGTTAAAAAGGCCCCTACTAATGCGCTGTTGGCACACACCAGTGACTTTGTAATACGGTACACAGATGTGACGCGAATGGGCAGATCCCAGATTAGGGGGCATCGCGGTTTTATTGAGAGAATTAACATTATGGATAGTTGTTGAGTACAAGTACGTTCTTTTTTATCATTAAATGTTTTTTGTCTCTAATTTGATATTTAGTACAGTATACTTTATTTGGACATGTGTGGCGTTTGTCAGACCAGCAGTGGGCGAATATCGCCACTGACTGGGTCCCGGACGGACGACGGCCACATGGAAGGCCTAGGCGGAGATGGCGGGATGAGCTCGACCTGTACAACAAAGAGTGGGTTCTCCTTGCTGAGGACCGAGATGAGTGGAAGAAGGGGAGGGAGGCCTTTGCTCTATTATTACTTTATTTGTTCGGCCTTATCGCTTAGAAGTGATTTCTTACAGGCAACATATGGATAGAAAGAATTAGTGTGAATTTAAGAAAGGCAACAAAGATAAGCTAGAACAAATATGAACATGATATTATATATTTATTGTATGTTTAATGTTATTTATTGTTGCATCTTCAAATTCCTAGAAATAAATCAAACGATAAATAAAAACCAATTCAACTGATTCAAAAATTACTATCACCAGTATCATACAATTTGTCACTCGAGGGTGCAGGGGTACTATTAAATGGGTCTATTGTCGACTGACACTTGTCCGGGTGCATCTATACAAGCAGCTTTAATGGCTTGTTTACTGTGACAAATGTTCACTGTTTTACGGCGAAAGTGAGGGCTAAAGCGTGTAAACAATATATGATCGATTTATGTAGTGTTGATCTCTTTATGTCTGACTAGCGGCCCGTCCCGGTTTCGCCCGCGTGGACATTTCTTTCATAAACGTTATGATGAACGTAGAGTATACATACGAGTACATATGTATCATTATTGACGAAAAAGTATTTTCATTTTTCGGGTTAATATATGTACCTCTAGCATCAATGTATTGTACCTATTATATACAATTCTTATGTAAAGTATTATGGATATCAGTTATCTAGTGCCCATAACACAAGCTCTGCTTAGCTTAGGGCTTTATTTATTTTATTATATACCCGCGTGGAAAACTAAGTATCAAATGGTTTATAAACCTTCCTCTTGAATCACTCTATGTATTAAAAAAACCGCATCATAATCCGTTGCATAGTTTTAAAGATCTAAGTATACATAGGGACAGACAGACACCGGCCCCCTGATTATGTAACTGCGACCGGTTTGCAACAGGCGTAAATTAAGCAATCAGTGCTGTCAAAAGCCAATTTTGTATTAGATGACACCAGGTACTACGTCAACCATCAATCGAGCACTAGGTTTCCCTCTGCCAGACAATCGGTGAACTAAAAATTGCTTACTTTTCAAGTACTTTTCATATATCTTGGTTCAAATTGGTATTACGTAAAAGCAACACGATAGCAGTAGCGACTCGATTTCAAAGAGAATATAAAGTATGACAGCAATTTGATCTGTCCATTGAAATGTCCACAGCAACAACCTCAGCATCTGTTTATTTTTGGCGATTGCGACTGAGAAGTTATTCAGAATTTTATGAAAAATATGCCTGTTTAACCCCAAGTTATAAATAAAAACCGTGAAACGCTTAGGTTTTTCATTGGAACGATAAAAATAACTATAGGTAAGTTGTAGTTTCAATAAATTATACCTTCCTTCAGAATCTCACAATCATTACTTTGATAGAAATTGTCCTCTAATGTGTACCTTTAATACAATAAATAAATGTTTGTTGTAATTTCAAAGATATGGCACGTACTGTCCTTCTCGTAGAGGCTCTTGATAGCGAAGATGGGAGAGTTCAACTTGAGAGCGCTCGTTTGCGGCGAAATTTTAGAGATCAAGCTAATCCTTCGACATTTTCAGATACCTACGAGTTTGGAGCCCATTATAGGCTCTCTAAAGAGTTATTCTCACGACACTGTGCCATAAACTTAAACCACATACCTATGCCTGCAAAGCGAATATGAACAAAAGTGAGCTTGGAATGAAGAACCACATAGGTATAGGTTGAGGACCAGAATGAGTCCCAGATACTACAAAATGAGCGTCGACAAGTTTCTATTCTACCATTGTGGAATAACAGAGCATAGCCTGCACTGCATCACTACATATAATATGATATATGATATATAAATTAGTAGCTTTGAGCTGATTTGTCTATATCAGTTTATTAAGTACATTTTTTGTTTGCCTTTTGTAAGTAGGTAGTTCAATTGTATAGGTACTGTTTAGTTCTGTGTGATTTTTAGTAAATAAATGTGTCTGTTAAAAGTTTAGGTACACCTATTGTAAAGTGACATCCTATTAAATATATATCTTTCTATTATGACTTAAATAAAGAAAGGAAGTAATATTAAGTTTATTATTTTTGACAATATGTCCAATAATTTATTGAGCATTATAGTGAAAGAGGCCTTCACCCAACCTGGGGACCCTGCTAATAATCAAACAGTGTTATAGATATAATAACAGTACCTAAATTAGGAATCAATGTAGTAGGACCAAATAAAGGCTTTTTTATTTTATTTGTTTATTTATTATAGTGAGAGATGCCCCCGCCTGCTGGCGCGCGGCATCGGTTTGCGTTCGCGCCGCCTCTGCTATTATAACGGCGGCATCAGCCAGCTTGCCCTCTGCATTTACTCGCCTCTGCTCCAATTCAACAGTCCACGATGATCCAATTCTTTGACCTATAAAATATTTAAATAAATTAGGTCAGCTGTTTATCGCAATTGTTATTTTCCTGAGAAAATATGATATAAGACTTAACAGCCTCAACCGCTGCCCTCGTGACTCATGCTGTTTGGATTCTTACACCTTCTGTACCGCTGCTGGCCAGTTTTTGTTGCACCTCCCCGCCGCCGCCGTGACTGTTTAAGCCTCGTAGCAAGATCATTTCACTCACGACCTATGGTCTCCTTTGACCGCTCTCCCAAGCCAAAGCCTTTGGCAAGGCTCGAGTGCGTTATGAGGTGCTGCAGCAACTAGTCTAGCTGGACGTCTGAAGCTCGATGTTCCACTTAAATTACAAGAAGATTATAGAGACAGGAAACAAAACTACGCATTATAATTGATTGATAACTTTCTTTTAGATCCAATATCCAAGGGAGTATACGAAATCTTGTAAAATTAATTGAAAACTAAGAAAAAACTTGCAAACAACAACAACAACAAACAAATCAAGAAAGACGCACAGAATAAAAATTGTACCATAGATAACGTTAAAACTAGAAATAATTGTTTCCAACTATTGCTACTCTGATGCTAGTGGCGCTAGTGAACGTTAAAACTACAAATAATTGTTTCCACCTATTGCTACTCTGTCGCTAGTGGCGCTAGTTTCCATGGGCAATGAGCAATCAGCAACAACTTTGCGATCGGTGCGCGACAGGCTTCCGTAATACGGTTTCTAGTGACACTTTGCAACCGGTCGCGGAGCGGTCGCGGTCGCGTCGCTGTTGCTGTTGCTTTTACATAATCAGCCTGCGGGAAGCGACTTTGTTTTATGGATGAATCAACTTTTAAGGCACTCCTTTCGTGTCCCTGTCATGGAAAAAATTATAAAATCTGTATTCCATTTTATAATATGAATATTTTAATGTTCACGTAAACTTAGATTCTCTGGTAACATGTTAGTTTCATAGATTTTTATAGTTTATAGCAAAATAATTGATTTAGCTATGGTAACTCAGCGGAACATATGCAACCTCCATACAAAAAATATGTGTCCCCAGGCCTAGGTGAAGACACAACGTAAGATGTTTCTTAAAAATATTATATGAATACGCCACATTTTCACACATTATTACTGATCAGAAAAAGTTAGGCTTACGTTTTAAGTTACAATTTATAAAGGTTTGACTTAAATTATATTTTTTACGTGGACCTCAACTGTTGTCCTGAAATTCGATTAATTTATCTGCTATACTGAGTTACCGATATAATTTCTAAGTAATATGAAGTAATGGCATCTAACTTGGTGCCATCAAAGGCGATTATTATCTAATATTTCATTGGTAAGGTCTGAAAAGACCTACCTCGCTTTACCCGTCTCTCAGTTCGGGATAAGCTCACAACTGGTGCGCGTGGGTTAATAAGTAACGCAACGGATATTTATTAGGCACACTCATCAGGTTTTATCCAAAAACTCGTTTAAACTAGCTTATCTCGTGCCTTGTTCCAAAACCTATAAAATAACATAAATAGTGCATATGTTAACACTGTATTTTCATACAATTTCGACAAAAAATAAAAAAACAATTGCTCCTCATAACGTTGTCAAAGGAGTGCCTTAAAAGTTGATTCACCCTTATACTATGTAGTAATAAAAGCCCTAGCTATAAGAACATGTTTTAAAAGTTCTACCTCAGGTACTAACACCTACAAGGCCCCGAGGCTCCTAAGCCAAAAAGGATCTTCGTAATTCAAAGTGACATGTGACGCGTCTAAAATAAAAACTTTAAATTGACACTTGCGTGTTTCTAAATCTCAAAGATAACATCTGTGACACCTGGACGAGTAAAAAACAAAATGAGGCGTCTCTGGTTCTGCTACTGTATTTAAATGACTTTTTTCTAGAAATCGTGTGGTTTTTCTCGAAACTACCCCGTGTGGTCTGGGTTTTATGGGTTCAATGACATCGTGGTCAATGGGTGCTTAATTTTGATAAGATCTTTGTTGGTTCATTATCCTTATTTCTTGCTTATAGTTTTTTTTAGTAGAGTCAGTTTCGCGGAATAACGCGTAGTTTTCCTTTTTAATTCGCGTTTCTGGGACATAAAACAAGGCAATAGTTTTTTTAATTATTGGAGGCTAGGTATTTATAATTTTCAAAGATAGATTCCTAGTAGCCTATGTTATCTAGGTATAAATTAATAAATCAAGTTAAAGATTGTGAGTTGCCTGGAAGAGATCGCTCTCATAGCGATAATACTTCCTTTATTCTATTGTTTATTCCTGTATTGTTTTCTGTTTAGTGTGGTATAATAAAGTGTTTTCTATCTATGTAAAGATTCGATAAAAGATGCGAAATGACTTTATAAAGTCAAAAGTTCAAAAACGAAGAAAGCATAAAGACATAAAGTTCGATTTGAAAACAAACTTTGAAGAATAACACTATGGAATACGTAGAATGGGAACTGAAGTTTGTTGACTCTATTGACGTTACTATTATAGACCTTAAGTTATTTCTGTTAGGTTGGTATTCCTTTTTCACGGGTAAAATCTCGCCCATCCGATTATTGTCCCGGGACCGATCAGTGGCACATTGTATTCAAATCGTATGAATTTAAATACAAAACCGCGATTATGTGACGATGGAACATATAAGTGCCTAAGCCGATGCGTCCGTTCAAGATTGGCATCTTGTACGCACTCGGGGGATAAACATCGCGATTGTTACTTGTGTAATAATAGTTATAAATAACGCACTAAGCGTTTCTTCTCCACCTTATGATTCGTACCGCTAAAGGTTGAAACCCGCTGCTTGCCGCTATTTTCTTAGTCAACTACAACCTGAGTTGCTTCAAGAGGAGAGTGATAGTCGTGGGTGTTAATTAGAATTTCGTAATATATCTTCGCCAACATCGTTACTTACCATCAGGTGATATTGCACTCAAACGAAGTTCTAGCAGGTATAAAAAAGAATGTTTTTTTTTGTAGGCCTGTGTTATCAATATCAATAGTCGGTTGCCTTCCAGTGTTGAATAAGAGGCTCTGTATACCTAAAGTGATTGGATGTGTCATCGACCATTGTATTTAACAGTGAGAAAAACCATAACCAGCTTTAAGCAGCCAAAAAAAACAAGAATAGTTTTTATACAAAGCAAGAAAGCGCAGATCTCTACCATATTCACGTTGCGTTCCACAAACCAGTGCGTAAACCTCCCAGTAGCGGAGAAGGTAATTCCATGTTGATAGTTGCACTAATTTCATAATGCCGCCTTTGTCCAACTTCCGGTTTCTGATGGCCCATTCATATCATTCTGAAAATCGAATTGTTTGAAATAAGAATGGTTTTTGAATGGGTGATGACTTGACTTGAGAATTGAGTTGAGGTTGTGATTTTTCTTGGAAATTCGTATGTTTTTAGAAATATTGTGTTTTGATCTACAGAATTTTACAGACGTAACTGGAAAACTAAGTCTTCAGGTAACTTTATAGTCAGGTAAGAATTAAAATAGCATTTAGATGGAATTAAAAAGTATGACGACTTCTATGGCACGGTGGGCTAAAATCCGCCTGCGACGCAGATGGTTGAGGGTTCGATTTCCGCCTCAGGACAATTGTGTATACAATCTGCAGATATTTGTTCAGGGAGTTCTAGTCGTTATCTATGTATAATAAGAATATCTATCTATGTTATCTATTGTGTTAAGTATATCAGCCATCTAGTACCCCTAACACAAGCTTCGGGCTAAATTATACTGTGTGGATTGTCCAGCATTATTTATACAGACATTTATCCTGAGGCGGGAATCTAACCCGCAACCTCCTTCGCATGCGGACCTTCGCCCACCACACCAGAGAGGTCGTCAACGTCAGTAGAACATGATCTGCGTGAGAAAGACACATCAGCCTGACACGTTTAGTGACATCTATCGGCTCGAAGTAATAAATCCACTCAGGGTTCAATACCGACCAATAAATGCTTCCAATCGTCGTCGGTCGGGCGACCGGAGAGGCAAAGAGTAAGGTACAGATGGGATATAAAACTTTTGAAACTATCATGGTCATGAAACTGTGCTGAAATATTTGAAAACTCAAACATCAAATCATGGTAAATATCCCGTTTATGACAGATGTGATATATTTAGAATCAGATAGATACATTTATTAATTGTTACAAATTTATCACAGTTTCTTGTTGAATAAGTCTTAAATCTTACTCTAACATGGTCCATCCATAATCCTACTAGTTTTAGTTGTTAAAGTAGATTTTTTATTATTTTGCTTGAGCCTTTCCTTTCTCCTGTCTCTCTCCCTCATACACCAACCTATGCATTCACAAAATATTTCATTTGGTGGAAGATGGGTGGCAGCTGTGTTTTTGAGACAATTTCACCCATCTTCCACCTGAAGTCTGTTTTCAAATAAGTGATGTGTGCAAGTATTTGTCTTCTGTTGGTTTGGTTTCTATTTTGTGACTCATTAGATTTTCGGTAACTTACTATACAAGCTATATATAAATTTACCTGAAATATCTTAGTGAAAACTTTTAGAAAAACTTTGATTAAATAAAAGCTGTGATAAAATAATTTCGACAAAACGACCCACTTTACTTACCGCTCTTATATTGGGTCCTCGAACTAAAAAAGAGATGTCTTCATAGAAGCTTCCTAAGGTAGGTAACAACTAAATATATTTCATACCTTCTGTACATACATACGTTTATCTTCGTCTCGTATGTCACTTGGATTAGGCGCGCGCGCAGGTAGTCTGAATGAATTGTCAATGTCTGCTTCGCTGACAGTTTAGGTAGGGTTGTCCGTTTTTTATTACTGACACTTATAAATATGTTATTTTTTTTTCTTATTCAGAAAGGAAAGAAAATATTAAATAATTTATGTAGACATTTAATACAATAACTGACTTTGACGACTGATGTGGCGCGGTGGGCGATGGTCCGCCTCGGAACAATTGTGTGTACGATCTGCAGATATTTGTTCCGGGTGTTCTGGTCGTTTTCTATGTATAATAAAAAATATCTATTTATGTAATGTATGTAGGTATATCAGTTATCTAGTACCCATAATAGCTTTGCTTACTGGGGCTAGATAATGCTGTGTGGATTGTACAGCATTATTTGTTTATTTATTTATTTTAATAAGAACTTGGTAGATACAAAATATTTTCTAGTTAGTATTGTTAGGTAGTTGATGGATGGGTTTGTTACGTATAAAGTTGTCTAAAGAAAGCATGGAATAAAACATTTTTTTTTGCATAAATCTAGGTTTCTAGTTCTAAACCTAGCAAAATTATATCCAGGACAACCGGCAAAAAACCCACTTTCAGCCGGTTGTTTTATAATTGTTAAAACACTTGCATTTTATTGATTTCTACTTTACTAAATAGAAGTCAAATCTATAGCGACTTGTTTTTATTTTAAAATTACCGTAGTTATTAACACAAAAGTCATATAAAACGGGATATTTACTATGATTTGAATTCAAATCTTGTTATTATTTATTGTTATGGCAGCCCTAGGACACACATTATAATCCCCGATCAGAATATCAGAAGCAACACGGGTAGCGCGTGAGAACAGCGGCGTGACGAATCGACCCGTGTGTGACAGCCCTAAGTGCATGTCAACCGAGGAATTCTTAAAGTATATGAATACCTTAGGCACGGTATTATATTTTATCCAATAGGCACACGTTTAATGGGTGAAGTTAGGTTTGCTAAGTTGGTAGTATCGTTAGAAAGGTGAATACCGCGGCCATGTTTTATTTGAAAGTAGGTGCTTCCCGTACAGCCCCATTTCAATTTGGTCCAGTTCTAGCAACGGAATCCATCAGAAAACCATAGAAGTCTTAAATTTGCATAAAGTGAAAGACAAATGGACGTATAACTCAATATAACGGCAAACGATTTCTATGATTATTTTTTTTAACAAATTTTAAACCCATTTTCATTAAATAAGGAATTTGTTGGTTATTATATTCCGTATTTGTTTATAGTTTTTAATATACCACAAATGATTTATAGTCAATAGACCTTC
Organism: Eupithecia abbreviata; assembly: GCA_943735965.1. Taxonomy (NCBI): domain Eukaryota; kingdom Metazoa; phylum Arthropoda; class Insecta; order Lepidoptera; family Geometridae; genus Eupithecia; species Eupithecia abbreviata. Next base: position 4,658,143 of record OX030995.1, read on the forward strand.
GTTTGACCACAATCTTACCTGATGGAAAATGAGATATGACCGACGATGTATCACGAAGGTCTAAAAGATACACTTTTATCTTGAAGAGACCCAGGTTATAATTGACCGGAAAAACAGCAGCAGGGAGCGTGTTCCAAACCCCAGCGGCACGAATTATGAAAGTAGAGAAAAACCGCCAAGTAATTAAATAAACAACGCTGGACAATCCACAAACCATCATCTAGTCCCAAGCTAAGCAGAGCTTATGTTATGTTTACTAGATGACTGATAAACTTAATACAATAGATTACATAGATATTTTTATTATTCATAGTAACAACCAGCACATCCGGATAAAATACCTGCAGATCAGGCGGACCTTCGCCCACTGCGCCACAGAGGTAGTCAAGTGGACGGTAGGTATATCTACCAAGTAGGAGTGGTAATGCGCTGTGCGTCTGATATCTTGGTGGATGGTGGGATCAGGTCATGCAGTTTCTGTTCTTATTGGAATATCCAAGCTGATGCCCCGGTAAGGTTGTCATATTCATTTATTTATCGCATACATTGTCACATAATTTTAGCTTACCTAGGTGTTATTTATCCACGACTCGGTAAACGTAGTGCAGGACGCCCTCCGACCAGGTGGGATGACGACCCGACGCGAAAGACTGCAGGTAGATGCTGGATGCGTCAAGCTGAAGACAGGGCGCTATGGCGCTCATTGGGGGAGGCCTATGTTCAGCAGTGGAGTGGTGTTATAGGCTGATGATGATGATGATGATGAGGTGTTATTGGCATAGAGAGTATCGAGTACATGTACCCGTAAGGGCGCTTTAATTTAACCATAATAATCCTTTTTCCAACTAATTGATTATTACCTAGGTAGGTACTATTATTGTAATGTATCCACATTCTAGTAAAATATTATTGTATAAGTACTACAATATTATTATACTCAACAGTTTATTGAGTCTACATGATTAAAAAATACCAAAAATGCAAATCTCCGGATCTAGTCGTCTGATTCTAAACATACCAAATTTTGTTGATATGTAGGTTACGTTAATAGTTAACCTTGAATAAAATAGGACATACAGATACTACATGCGTGATCTAAGTCACAGCAGAAGCTAATGTTTTATAAGATAGGTTCCACGTCCATTCTCTCTAAAGAAAAAACAAATCCATTCAAGAAACATTTTATTTTTTATTGCGAACCTCCAAGCGTGCACCTCAGGGCTGCATCTGACGTCGGCTGCCAATCAAAAGGGCTTTAACCTAATCCTGGTTAGGATTAGTAGAAAAAATAAACTAAAACTCTGTCCCGTGCAAGCGTTCGCGCCTCACTGCTTCTAGTCGAATGACAAACCTCCTTTGCTGTTTTGTTTTGAATTTGGAACCTTTATTCCAAGGACTAAAAGAGTTTGGTGGATTTTAACAGTTGGTTTGGTTATGTTGGTATTGTTTTCGGCATTTGACGCTTGAGGTTTCGCTGTAATGTAATTGTTGTGTGAAGATTGTTTGTTTTGTAATGGGTCTGCTTGACTGATTGGGAAGGTGCGAATTTTTAATCTTTCCTGTGAGAAATAAGATGAAGGCGTATTTTTTGTGCAATATTAGCACTGTCTTTTTTATTTTTTTTCGAGGTTTGCAAGCAGGAAAATGATATGGGAATAACATTGAAAGACAACAAGTCAATCAGCTACTATAGGTAGGTACTTACCAAATTAATCTCAGAAGGTCCTTATCAACCACTGAAATCAATCCACGAACCAAAAGATGTTGGTCCTGAAAAAATATACTTTGGTAATTTGTAATTTTGCACTGTTCCATTCAATAATAAGGTTTTTGTTATTACCTATAATGAGTACGTAATCCCTCGCACTTCTTCTTCAAAAAATCGATTTTGACCGGGCTTACTGAACCCAAGTTTGCCCTGGAAAATAGAGGGAAGGTTGCGGGTTCAAGTCCCAACGAAATCGAAAATTGACAATCTTTGGCAAATACCCCCTGCGTAACAAACAAACAAGCAACATCGGTGTACACGCCTATCTATTTCCGACAAAAAAATTAACTTACGAAGAAAGTACAATTGCAAAACTTGTGAGTCCGTCGCCTATTTCATAGAAATTCAAACAAAAAAATAAAGCCCTTAGAAAGTGAAATCCCTTTACCCTTCAAAACTGTCAACAATCGGACCACCAGACCGCCGTATTATCTGCAAATCAGAATCAGCACAACCTACCTTTTCCATGAAACCACCTTTACAGCATGAACTAACAATGAGGCGTCGAAATCCATATCCTTTGCCAGCCCTAGCTAATCCGAGAAAAAAAAGCTACAACTTTTTTTCAAAGTTGCCAGACCGAAAAATAGAACACCAAAAACAGATTATGACAAGCCCTTGTTATGTTGGTAAACATGACGTGAATAGCTACAATAGGTTGTAGTAATGTGACACCTTTACGTGATTGGATCTTATTCACGGTTTATTGATATTGGCTGCACTGATTGGCGGCAAAATAGGCAAATTGTTGACGTTTCGCGGTACATCGACAGCTGGGCGCGAAAAAAGTTTCACTGAGTTGGGGGCAGTATGGACGAACTACCTTTGCTTAATTGGATTATAAAAAATAAGACTGGCTTTTAGTTTCGAAATAACGGCTTCTTCCGGTTTAACCTTCTGTACCTTGTCTACAATCTACCTATAGGTATTTTTCCACTGCTGGACGCAGGTCTACCTCCGGTAAACGCCTTATTGACTTTTCTCATCATATGAGGATAATGCTTATAATCCGCACGCTGGGCATGCGGGTTATTGGTAACTTTCTGCACCTACAACTTTTCAAACTTTTAATGATTTGTTAATATAAGTCGCCCCGTCGACCACGATCGCTGTAACGCAATGGAAACGTAGAGGAAAATAAAAAAAAGGTAGGTACGCGATCAATACCCCATAAATAATATTTTCTGTACCTATCCACAGAAAGTTACCAGAAGTTATTACAGAAAGGCCAATTAATATTCTACGACAAAATGGTAGAGATATTTTGTCCATCATCCATCTATCCATCATTTAAAAATAGACTAGAGAGTACGAAAAAGAGGTTGAATAGACTCCTTTTTAAGTAAATTTACATAAAAAATAACGAGCTCTTAATCATTCAAATTATCACGCAGATAGAAAATAATCAAAGAAATACCAAACCGTTTTAAAACCAATAATACCAATTGGTTTTGCAACCGAGGTCTTTTCAAAACACTTTCAAACATTGTCGAGTTTTGTTCATTGTGTATCTGACTTTCAAAAGTTACGCCTGACTGCTCCTCAAATGTTTTGTGGGTTGCATTCACAGTTGCATTGCATTGTACTACGTGTGTGGCCAATGAAATGCGCTTCTATTTTTGAAAAATCTGTAATAGTTAGATTTGAGTTGATAGTCGAACTCCTTTGCAATAGAGAAAACTTTATTTTAAATATCGAACGACAACATTAAAAACAAAAGCAAAGAGATATTATGCAAAGAGAATACAATAACTACGATAAGATAACTACAATAACTACGATAAGAATATTATGTAGTTACGTAATTATCAATACTCTTTACGATTTTTACTTTTACGATTTTGTAGTTCATGTTGACATCGACTCCGGTGAAATAATTAAAAATTCTTTCACACGCGCCGCGTATACGCCCTCCATCAGGTTTATTGATAGTAATTAATGAGAAATTCAGTTTTAATTAATAATTGAATATTTGGTCGGTCTGACCAGTAGCTGTGAGTAATGACGTGTCTGTCAACGTAATTGTCATTATTTTCTTTATTCCAGGCGTGTAGAGAATTTAATTGACATCATTAAAAAAAGCATGGGGCGGGTTTTACTACTCGAAGAATAATGACAAAAAAAATAGAGGTTTCTTTTTTAATTCTTAGCGCTAGCTTAAAAGATTGAAATGAACAGATTTCAAGAGACATATTTGGTAACTTCGGAGGAGAACGGAGGCCGGGTTTAAAAAAAATACTAAGCGAGAGCTGGTGAGTATCTGGCACAGCGCATCAGCATTGCCATACAGCGGGGCAATGTAGCGTCTTGGTGATGCTTCCGACTGGTATTGAAATGGATCAGTTGAGCTGCTCAATTGTTAATTCTTTAGTTTTGTTAACGGTTTACGTTCTAGTAATTTGTTTTTTATGTTTAGAGTATTATAAATAATGTATCAGTTGTTTCGCGCCCATAACGCAGCAGGCCTAGATGATGCCGTGTGAATTATCCAGCATTATTTATATAAGTGTTTATTAATATAGGTACTACCTTTTTTGCCTACTTTCGGAGCAAATACTTTTTCCCCAATTTTCTTCCATAATAGTAATGTGTAAAGCTGTATCAGAAGTATCAGAATATTGTTGGCAACATGCAGAATCCTGGCTACGGAGGGCCTAATGATCGCGAGATAGAGCCCTTCAAGCCCTGGGACAACTTAGCAGGGTTGCCACTGACAAAAACCTTCGAGTTATTTTGCGAGCTTTGAAAAATTAGGCGTTATCCGAAAAAGAAAGAACTCAATTATGTTAGAGGTCAATAGATGGTGGGGATGCATAGAGATTGTCATTGAGATGTCAAAATTGCTAAATATATAAAATAAATGTATTTAAATAATCCTTATTCTGTTATACATTATATTATATTGTGTGTTTATGTGGTAGGAAATGTATTAAAAGTAATCATAACACCAATAATAAAATAAATAATTATAACTTAGGTTGTGGTTATACAAACTCGTTTAAAAAAGTATTTTAAGAATAATATACATATTTATTGTTGCTATAGCAGCGTACCTACTTCTACTTGTTACGGTTGTCTGATAGAGATTCACTTTTGAGCGATAAGACCGCCAAATTGTCACATATATTGTATTATAATTTTTTATCTTGTTTGTTTTATTTTTAAGTGTGCAATAAAAGTATTGTCTATCTATTTATCTAGTCGCACGATAAGAATAATTATTTTCCTTAAAATCAGATAAGTAGGTACTTAAAACTATTTAGATTTATAACGACTACTTATATTAGTTTCTAAAATAAAAGGTCAGATCTCTATAGATTAGGGTCTTTGATGTCCTCAATAGATGTAGGGATATACATTATGAAGTCTTTGATGTCCAGTTTATGATTCTATGCTTAGCTATTTTGTATGTCAAATTAGTATCATATGACACCTTTCATGCCCCACAGGTGCCTGAAAAGCTCCAGAACAAACTTTATTGTTGGTACTCACAAACCAAAGTTACAATTAGTTTGGAAACTAACAACACATTGCGTACGAAACATATCAAAAACTTATTCGCAAACAAAACTCGACAATTTTCCCCAACGGACAACCCTGCTCCCCGACGTCTAGTTCGGTAATGAAGCAATTTAAATGCATGAGGCAGGGCGCGAGAGGCCATGGTGGGGGGAGAACCAATGAGAGCAAAGGAACCTAACTGACAAACCGCTGCGCTCGAATCCGAAGACTATTCTCGAGGAAAAAGGCTCAATTTTGTTGGAAGGGTTTGTTTTTCAGAGCGTTTTCTTTTGGATGGAAAGTGGAGGTAGGTAGGTATGGATGATAGTGGCTGCGGAGGGTAAGTATGGTATATCTCAGGTAGAGGATTATAGGTATGAAACTACGCGAAAATGTTTTTCAAACTTATTCAGCAGTGAAAGGGCAAGAGAAAGTGATGCCTAAGCTGGCTGAGCTGAATAGGGGATTTAGTTTATAGCTTTTAGAGTTTGGTACGTAACCAGTTAGGTTAAGCTGGATTAGTTGATCTTGTTAATCAAGAGTCAGGCATTTTGTTGACAACTTTTGGCCCAAAAGTTTTGACCGTGTTGTAGAAAGATTGGGTAATTTTTTTGCTGGCATCTTGTTAGGTAGAGTACAGATGCCTGACACCTTCAAGAATTTGTCTCTCATACTTCTTATCCACGAAATATAAGAGACAAATCCTTTAAGATCATCATCAGCCTATATTAGTCCACTGCTGGACATAGACGTCCCCTAATGAGCGCCATAAGGCCCTATCTTCAGCTTGCCGCATCCAGCATCTGCCTGCAGTCTTTCGCAGATCGTCATCCCACCTGGCCGGCGGGCGTCTTATACTACGTTTGCCAAGTTATTGTCTCCACTCAAGAACACGTTTACCCCAGCAGCGGTGGTCGGTTCTTCGCGAGATATGACCGGCTCACTGCCACTTCGACGTACTAATTCAAATGTAAAAAACAAAATGTTTGATTTCGAAAATGAACGACTGAATCAATTATATTATGAATGAACATTTTCAAAACCAAAAATTGTTTCGAGCTTCTGTGCTTTGCTTCGATGATACCGATGTCGTAACATATGTTCCACCAATATCCCTTGGGTTTTGTATCCAGGTTTTTTTTCGGAATATTAAACATTTGTATTATGCCTTAAACGAAAGCTTTTCAATAGAATTTGGTAACATTACATAACAATCTTGAAAAGAGACTCATTTGAGAGACACCTTGAAAACACTTTAAATCTACCAATAACTAGTTACTTTTTATAATACCAATTACTAGTTAAATTCCTTGTATGATGTCAAAAATGATGTTGCATTTATAGCAACAGTTTTTTATTGATTTTAAGAGTAACCGCAAACTAGCGTACTTACAGATCCAGTGGTCTGATGAGTCCTACTAGTTTGCAACAAAAAAAACCACTTTAAATCTTGAATTTACTGTTATTTGCCTCGTTTTTACACATTTTACTCAAAAAGACAGGGAAACGAGGTCCTTTAATTGATTTTAAAGCCAATTTCCTGGAGAAAGGGTCTTTATCCAGTTCCATCTGGATTTATCCACCTTTGTTCAGGGCAAGTACCATCTATTGGGTTCTATTGAATAGAGGGGTAAGTGGAGTTGTTATACAGGATTTTCTTCTAGAATTTTCTCTACGTGAATATTATAAATATTATGGATATTAAATCTAAATTAAAAATTGATTTTCTTCTAGAATGTTCTATATCTTCACGTGAATATTAGAAAAATTATGGATATAGAATCTAATTAATTTAAATTTAGGCTTACAGCCTAAAGAAATAAATGATATAAAGTTTGAGATTATCAGTCATCTAGCACCCATAAATTTGACGACCGATGTGACGCGGTGGGCGAAGGTCCGCCTGCGATGCAGGAGGTTGCGGGTTCGATTCCCGCCGCGGAACAATTGTGTGTACGATCTGCAGATATTTGTTCCGGGTGTTCTGGTCGTTTTCTATGTATAATAAAAAATATATATCTATGTAATGTATTGTATTATGTATATCAGTTATCTAGTTCCCATAACACAAGCTCTGCTTACCATGGGGCTAGATAATGCTGTGTGAATTGTCCAGCATTATTTATATTTATTTATTTATAACACAAGCCCTGCTTAGTTTGGGGCTAGGTGATGCTGTGTGGATTTTCCAGCATTATTTATTTATTATTTATTTATCAGAGGTCAAGTGCAGTTCGCCTTCCGATTCATTTATATAATATCGGGGTTCTAATTTATATCCATTTTCTGGACCCTCTCTGACGTCACCCGAGCGAACGTCATTGGGCAGGGTTTGCAAAGCTCGTTTGATCATTTTTCTTTATGAAATACGTTCTAGATTCTAGGTTTAAATGTTATGTGCTATCAACCAATCAGTATCAAGCGTTACCTTCATTGAATTTACTTATTTATTTACTTTTTTATTGATAAATAATCAAATCAAACAACAATCAGAATTAAATAATATATAGAATTTAATCAGACAACAATCGGTCTTGACATTTCTGTATAAAAGAATTATAACTAGGGTTCTTAGTCTCGATTGATTTTATACTTAATAATATAATAACGAAATAAAAGAGTAAGGTAAGTACTTATTGGTGTTTCTGTAAAGAGAAGTTGATACCTGTACCTATAAAATTTGCCTCTTCTTAAATTCATATAATTATTTCCATCCAAAGGTTGCCTGGAAGAGATCGCTTCTAAGCGATAAGGCCGCCCATTGTACTTGTCGCATATAATGTATTTTTGTAATGGTTGATTTGATTATGGTGTACAATAAATAATTTTTGTATTGTATTGTATAATACAGGTCCTAATTTAAGACCATGAAACCTCTTTCTTATTTTATAATGTTATTTTATATTTTGATGTCACACAAAGGAGCAGATCTATCAAGCTTTACAAAAATTAAAAATAGCACGTAATAATCCTTCTAATATTATAAACGCGAAAGTTTGTATGTGTGGATGTTTGTTACTCTTTCACGCAAAAACTGCTGAACGGATCGGGCTGAAATTTACATATTAATTGCATACAGGTAGTTCCAGGCCCGGATTTAAACATAGGGGACTTTTATCCAATACATCGTCATGGGATATAAATAACCTTAAAACGTTTCCATAGAAACAACCGTGCGTGTGAAGCCGCGGGCAGAAACTAGTAAAATAACTTTCTCCGCACACCCCTACAAAGTCCCAGCGCTTGCCCTGAATCTGACAGCCACTGTGCGTTCTACCCGCATTTCACCTGATCGAACGCCTCTGTTTCTGAACGAACTAATCGATTTCATATTTAAAGGGCGAAGAAAAGGTTTTATTTGGAGAGAAAACGTTTTTAGAATATAGACTTGTAAGGAGGAGTAATATGTTTTATTATTATTATGTATAGATTGTACAAAAATAGATAGATAGAAACCACTTTATTACACCACACAAAACAGAAAATAATACAGAGATAAAAACTTAGAATAAAGGTATAAATGGCGGCCTTATCGCTGAGAACGATCTCTTTCAGGCAACCTTGGGATGGACTGGACATGAACGAACAATATAGACGGTGGCACTTAAAAATATTATTAGTATTTAACTATCTGTATAACAAATTGACACGTAAATTAGTTTTATCAATTAAATGTATTTCTGTATTTCTTAGAGATCTGAATATCTATGTATAATGTATTGTAACTATTATGTATAATCAGTATAATCATCTAGTATTCATAACACAAGCTCTGCTTAGCTTGGGGTTAGATGATGCTGTGTGGATTGTCCAGCATTATTATTATTATTCTCTAAGTCTGCCACTTAGCTAGTACTTCAGTGAAGCCTATATATCAAAGTAGGTAGGTATGTAGCAAATGGAGCGTGGTCGTAGGTCAAAAGTTTATTTATTTACGTTAAGTACGTACGTATTTATTTTAAGTTAGGTAATGCTGTAGCCCGTGTTAACATTTGCTTCATAAATCAAGCTTTTACCCGCCTCTTTCAGCTTTTAGGTCACGCCTTTGCCTTGCTTGAACATGGTTAGTACTATTTAACGACAAAGTTGGTACTAGTATATTAGATAGGTAAAGTCCTAAGCCGTTATATACGAAACTAATGGGTTTCTTAGATCAAATTAATTGTAAAATTCATTATGGTGAAACAAATGTGTATTATTTGTTTTGTACCTAGGTAGAGGAGGAATGAAGGTATGTTTAATTGTTTAAAATAGATTCACTGTTTTTATTATAAATAAATTATTCATTGTTTTTATTTTAAGTGAATTTACCTGAAATTCGGAGTAGGTATTAGGTACATATACATACCTTACATATACATACCTACAAGCGTAAACGTAAAGACGCGTAGTCTTTGTTTGCCTTATCATGCTTTCTGGTAGTCTATTAAATTTAATGTGTATTCATACCAACATCAAACGAACAAAACACTCGTCTCAAGCTCTATACTATCAACAACTTAAACTTGTCTATGCACTTAAAACATTGTGTATTAGAAATCTATTCAGCATGTTTTTCATCAAAGCTTCAAAATAAAAATGTCCCACACGATCTATCTTAGGTGACAACACTGTAAAAAATAAAGAAAATTAGGATTTTCAAAAATCGAACGGGCGCGTTGTAAATAAATTCACGAAAATATAATTTAGTTTCAATTTCAGATGACCGCGTTTTCAAAATTCGAACGTGTGCAAGGTTGTAATATTTTGTATGAAAACTAGTTTCGAATCAATTTCCGCATAATTCAGTTTCAAAAATCGAAGGCATGATTTTTTTTTTATTTTCAGGGGGGCAGTGGCGAGCGGTGCATTCAACCCACAATTCAACCAGTTCTGTCACTGGCTTTAACGACTTGTAATAATATTCCGCCCACCGATTCTGCTTGTTCCATAGATACGCGTCGGTGCTCGGAACGCCTACGAGAACGAAATGTAGAAATGGCGGTAAAAAAAAAGTTGTCGGTGACGAATATTGCTATATTTTTTTGATGTTTTGCGAGGTATCGGTGTAGCATGACGATCTGTTGTTACATTTGATCGCCATAGTCGCCAGAAAGGCTGTACTAAAATGCTTTATATTTTTATCATAAAATAAAACAAGGAATACCCAATATCGGCCTGCTGCTTAGGACTACAGTTCTACATTTTATTATATTTTTTTTTTACTCAGCATTTGCATTGCCATTCAACGTGACAATGCTGCTTAAAAATTCTGGGCACTTTGCCTTCTGGTGACGCCTTTTTTTTTTAGGATCAAAGTGGGTGTGGACAATAGTTTTTGTCGTGTGGGTGTGTGCGGTAAGCTGCCTCGTAACGCGAGCTAAGCTATGGGCAGACGTTAGTGGTAGTTTTTGTTTAATTTTATATCAAATTCATTTTTTAAATAGGCATTCCTCAGTGCACTTAGACAGAACAGTCAAAAATATAATCACAATAACATATATACAAAAAAATAATTGATAACATTGCTAAGCAACAGTACCTACCTACCTATTCCAAACTCGCCTTAAATGAGAGGAAACCTTTAGTAGGTAGGTTTCTTTCGCATCTATCCTCTCTTGCAGGCGGACGAATATAAAACAATATATTCGTAGTATTTCGCAGTACCACATACTAGGTAAAAAGGAACATAATTCCTCGAGTTTACAATTCCAAAGTGACATTGTTTTTAGTCGTCTCCATATTACCGTATTGTCTTTTCTCATGTGAAGTCACGTTTCCCGTTCAAGATTTATCAAACAAACCGTTCTACTGCTATAAAATACCGTGTGTTTGCAAAATCACTTCATTCTTGAAGAGATGAAGGCGTTCATAACACTTCTATTGCTTCTAGTGGTGAAGTTTGGTGATTTTTTACAGTTGAAAGAGGATCCGCTTCGGAAGTATGCGAAAAGATGTGAAGATCTCGCAAAAGAACCGTATTTTGATATAGACCAGGTTGTGAGCCATACGTGGCGGGTTTATTATACCTGGTTCATGAACTTGGATGCGAAATGCCTGGATTTGAATTTCAAAAATGCAACGCCAAATGTAAGTATTAATTCATCAGCCTACAAGACATTTTGTCCTCACTCATAAATACTCGACTTTATGGTGTTCTATTTATAAAGATCATAGATTTATTATATTTATTTTTGCAAATGCTACTAGAAGCGCCTTCTTGTTTGTTAATAAGAAGGTTGATTTTTCTTCCGTGGTAGAATACGTAGGTACTTTGCGTTGCGCGTATCGAAGACACAATAAAAGTTAGTAATAGCGCAAAACCACAGGGTTTTCGGTTGTTAAAGTCACTGATAGATAACGGTTTATTTATATTATACCATGATTTTTGCAAAAGACAAAAGATGAAGGTAGATAGATCGGTATATCTGCTGATAATAACTTACTCAGTGACAGTTATTCCATATTAATGGCTCATGCCTGTACCGAAATATTAGAAACTGAAAACAACAAAAATAATTATTATTTACCATATATAATAATGCCGGACAATTCACACAGCATTATGTAGCCCCACGGTAAGTACAGCTTGTGTTATGGGTACTACATAACTGATAGGTATAACCTACATAATTCAATATCTATGCACATTAAATAGATAAATATTTCTTATTATTCTTATTATGCGGTGGAAGAAGGTCCGCCTGCGACGCAGGATGTTGCGGGTTCGATTCCCGCCTCGGAACAATTGTGTGTACGATCTGCAGATATGTATTTGTTCCGGGTGTTCTGGTTTTTTTCTGTGTATAATAAAAAATATCTATATATGTAATGTATTGTATTATGTATATCAGTTATCTAGTACCCATAACACAAGCACTGCTTACCATGGGGCTAGATAATGCTGTGTGAATTGTCCAACATTATTTATTTATTATTTATCAATTTCAGTTCTTGTCGGACTTTCATAGAACTAGTATCTACAAATTAAGCGTTTTTCCAGTTCTGATTCTTGATTTTTGTGCATTTAGTAATAATAAAAATAAATAAATAATGTTTAGTTTAGTTTATTTATTTCCACCGTAGGTACACAATGTTACACTTGATGTCGTTAAATACTATTAAAAGATAAATCACATTTTTATTATAACACATACTAACTTATCACAAAGGAAACACCATAGGGCATTGTGCAAAAGAAAGCAGACAGACATGCCTTCTTAAAAAATTAAAATAAATTCATTTATAATAATTTGTCACAATAAAACAGATAATAAATAATGGTAATGGTGGACCATCCACGCAGCATCATTTTGGCGCGGCTTCGCCCGCGTGCAAATCTATGTGTCAAATAGTTTATAACTCTTCCACTTTAATCACTCTACCTATTAAAACATACCGCATCAAAATCCGTTCCGTAGTGTCAAAGATCTAAGTATAGATAGGGACAGAGAGACAGCGGGAAGCGACTTTATTTTATACACATTTCATTTCATTTTAAACCTTTTATTCAGAAAAATATTTACATGGTTTAGCTTAAATACTGTTGTTACACCGATATTATCTGTTTGCCCTCTTTTGGCACTGGCCTCCGGTAACCCCTTCCTCTTTACTCTTTCTCTCGTCTCGCCAACCTTATTCTATCCATTATTTTATACTATTTATGTCATCATCATCATTATCAGCCTATATTAGTCCATTGCTGGACATAGGCCTCCCCAATGAGGGCCATAGCGCCCTGTCTTCAGCTTGACGGTCTGAGAATTAGAAAGCTCAAGTGGCAGTGGGCCGGCCATATCTCGCGAAGAACCGACGGCCGCTGGGGCAAACGTGTACTTGAGTGGAGACCACGACTCGGTAAACGTAGTGTAGGACGCCCTCCGACCAGTTTGGATGACGACCTGCGAAAGACTGCAGCTAGATGCTGGGATGCGTCAAGCTGAAGACAGGACTATTTATGTAGTGATAAATTATTTTTTAAATTTCCAGAGAGTGAACCGGCTGTACCGAGACATGGTGGACTATTTGGAGGTGCAGCCGAACTGGGAAGCTGCGACCCTCTTCCTCTCTGTGGGACCTGAGAAGCACGAGATGCTGCTGTTTGCTGACCAAGGCCCGGCCGGCAGCTTCACTGGAGTACCCAATGTGGTCAGGGATACTGGTAAGAGGAATACTAATAATATATTCATTTGACTACGAAAGCTATCGTAGATTGACAAATTAAATAGGGATGTGAGCGGGTTAAATACATAGATAGATAGATAACACTTTATTATACCGCACGAAACAGAAAACAATACAGGAATAAACAATAGAATAAAGGAAGTATAAAGGGCGACCTTATCGCTGAGAGCGATCTCTTCCAGGCAACCTTTGGATAATAATAATATAATAATAATAATGGCTGGACAATTCAAACAGCATTATCTAGCCCCATGGTAAGCAGAGCTTGTGTTATGGGTACTAGATAACTGATATACATAATACAATACATTACATAGATAGATATTTTTTATTATACATAGAAAACGACCAGAACACCCGGAACAATTATCTGCAGATCGTACACACAATTGTTCCGAGGCGGGAATCGAACCCGCGACCTCCTGCGTCGCAGGCGGACCTTCGCCCACCGCGCCACAGAGGTCGTCAAATGGATGTACTGGACAGGAAAGAACAAAATAGACGGTGGTACTTTAGTAAATATATAGATAAAGATTAAAAAAAAGAAAACAAATATTTACACTACGCGGGTTAACAACTATGTACCTTATTTTCATAAGTTATTTAAATGTCTTTTGTGTTGCCATCATGATACTTTCAAGTTGGAAGATTAGAAGAAATCAAAATTTTGAAACGTTGGTGCTCTCCAATACAAATAAGTTTCGTAATTAACCCACTCACAACCGCAATGAATCTTCCGAGTTCGGATTCGTTCAGTTTTCGGCACGAAAAGTATAATCAAAATCAACTCTTTCGACTAAATCGGGTACTGTATTTTTACTTCGTAACGAACCTAAAAACAGGGAAGTGCAGGATATCTGAAGTACTAGATACTTTGGATTTGAGTTTAGGTAAGCTATACTTTTTCAAGTGCAATTTTGACTGTTGCATTATGGAAAAAGTATTTTGAGTTTGAAATAAGTAAAATAATCATCATTATAATAAGTTTAAATAATCATCATTACCTATAATAACATACACACACGACATAGCTCAAAGAATTAGCAAGCTGAAGTGGCAGTGGGCCGGCCATATCTCGCGAAGAACCGCCGGCCGATGGGGCAAACGTGTTCTTGAGTAGAGACCACGACTCGGTAAACGTAGTGTAGGACGCCCTCCGACCAGGTGGGATGACGACCTGCGAAAGACTGCAGGTAGATGCTGGATGCGGCAAGCTGAAGACAGGGCGCTATGGCGCTCATTGGGGGAGGCCTATGTCCAGCAGTGGACTGCTATAGGCTGATGATGATGATGATGACCTATAATAATAAGTTCACAATAACCTACCGAAACAGTGTTCCACTCTGTATGCGCTGAAGAAAAATCACTCTACAAGACGATCACAAATTCCAATAGGAAAATAGTTCTCGAGTAAAGAGGGAACTATGTCGGGCGCTGAAAGAAACGAATGGAAACAAATATATAAAACTGGGTATAAAGAAAGAAAATCTATTTGATTTTTTTGAAAAACGAAATGCAGACCTCAAATCCCTTAGTTTTTAAATTCTTTTTAAGTTTTGCCTTAGGTATACATCTGCAAAAGAACCATAAAAAATATTCCTTCAATGACGAAGAAATCGAAGATATATACATACATTAAAAACAGACAAACCAGGGACGTTGGCCTTGTTGACAACTATGTATTTTTGCACCTCAGATAACTCCTAAACTACATTATAAAAATAAGTAAAAATGAGATATTTTGAATCACAAAAAAAATGAAAATTAAAGAATAGAAGCAATTTAGAACTACAATTTATACCTAATTTAAATAGTTGAGATGACTGCAGACTGTTGCAAACAATCTAGAGGCGAGTAGCTAGTAAGTATCGCTGCGCATCAGCTGCATAGAGCCACAGAATAACTATATAGAGTACAAATACAGCGGGAAAATGCAGCCCGGCCAAGTAGGTGGATCAAATAAAAATAAAAGCATGCATTATAATCAACGAGAATATCTTTTACAGGCTTCGCAGGAATTAAACCCATTCCACTTATCAGATATATCCTAAAGATGGTGAACGACGACAACTATCTGTTGATGGTAGACTGTGACTATGGGTATTCCACCCTGAGCATTAAAAGCGGAACTCCCTACCGATCGGAGATCCTCACAACGGTCAAGAACCTCCCATTTCTAGACGAAGGACACATGGCATGCACTAAAGAAAAGCGAGATGGGGAGATGACTGAGTTTGTTTAACCGATAAGTCAGATAAGAAGTTCTAATGGTGTAGATAGATGCAGTATCTCTCTCAGTAAACACACCATTACAAAACTATGATAACGACTCAAGAATGACTACTGACAGGAGTGAGTGGCAGAGATCGTGAGAGTGGGATAGAGGCAAAATTACAGAACAAATACAGAAGATTGACAAACAGCATGAGCAGCAGCTTCTTTCAGTAACTAGGTACAAAAAAACCAGCAGATAGTGATAATAATCGCCAGATGAAAAGAGTTGGTCGGTCTGAAGCGTTTACACCTAACAATGCTCTGTCTTTTATCACGAACGCAGAGATCACCTCATGAAATAAAAACTACTAATTAATTTAAGAACCATATTAATCCTTAGGAGAAACGCAAACGTGGCCGCCAGAAGCAAACTTGGCGATGAATAGTCGTTGTCACGACGAATCGCTACAAAATGCTCGTCTGGAGCGAAATAAAGCAAGCAGTCTCCGACAGAATAGATGGCGACACACTGTATCTGCTCTCTGCCCCGAGACATAGGAAGCTAGAAGATATAATGTATGAAACCTTGCTGAAATACAGTCATTTTTATGCAACAGGGAAATGAAATTAGAAACACCCAAGTCGTTCACAGAAAATGCACTTGCAATGCAATTGACCTACATTTCTAATCAATTTGTTTATTATAGTTTTTTGATTTCCAAGCTGCATATTATATGTAACAAATAACTAAATAATTATAGATTTAAGTGTGAAGTTGCAAAATAAATGAAAGTGTGATTCAAGTTGTGTTATTTAAGAGATCTAACGGTATTACAAAATGTACAAAACACTACCCCAATTTACTTTGGTAATATAAGACATTAGCCATAAGACATAGGTAAACTTTAGCGCTTATAGATGAAGGTCCTACATCCAGGCAATTTTGACCTTTATTTTAATAGGACAAAAAGTTATACGAACCTTTTTCTCTTGCAGTAGTGGCTCCCCAACGGCATTCAATAAGACTTCTTAAATTCTTCTTCAAGTTATATAATAAACACAAGTTTCTTGTAATGATAGAGTGTGAAACAGACATGATAAAGATTCTTGCGTCAGAGAATGTCACGACCGAGGAAGTCTTATCAATAGCCAATAAAATTAACCCAAAGATGGGAAATATCGCATGTGATCAGTTTGCAAAAAAGGAAGAACAAGAAGTAGAAAAGAAAGTAAAACGTAAAAAAGCAGGAGAGGATAAAGTAATAGGAGAGGATATAGGCGAAGACGAAGAGGTAACAGACCAGGAAGATACAGAGCAAGAGGCGAACGATAAAGAAGAGCAGGAATAAATAACAGAATAAGAAGCATTAGCATTCAAATACCTAGGCACACTACACAGTTTATAAGTTTTATAAATCATAGGTTGGTACCCTTTTCCTAGGTGCAAACAATATATTGTAATATATAGATATATTTGTGTGAAGTCTGTTTTTATTTATCTTATGTTAGCTTACCTGGCTTGTTAGAGCCTAGACTCGACTACACAGAGGTTTTTATATGTAGTTTTTTAGCATTATCTACGAGTACATGTAGGGTATATAATACTGTAACATTTATATTACTACTAGCTGCGCCCCGCGGTTTCACCCGCGTGGTGATAGATATTATACATTTGGATAATATACATTTTATCTTTATAAATTGTAGCCTATGTGTTATTCTGATGTATAAGCTATATTATTGTAAAGTTTCATTAAAATCCATTCAGTAGTTTTTACGTGGAAGAGTAACAAACATCCAATCATCTATCCCTCCATCTCACAAACTTTCTCATGCTCACAAACTTTCGCGTTTATAATATTAGTAGGATATAGCGTACTACACGCGGGGTAATCCTGACTATCTTAACTAATATTTTATATACTTAAATAAAATATCACTACTATACTACCTACACCTTCGCCTCTACGCGCATTTCGAATATCACTGGAAATACAGTCACTATTTCCAGTGATAATATAAGTGGTATATCAGTGACGACCCCTGTGGCACAGGCACGGTTCGAGTCCTGCTTCGGGATAAATTTTAATCGAAAAATCCATCTACGTATGTATGTAATCCTACTAATTTTACAAACGCGAAAACTAGTATGTAATAATATTTGTTACTCTTTCACGCAAAAACTTCTGAACGGATCGGGCTGAAATTTTGCATACAGGTAGTTCTAGGCCCGGAATTAAACATAAGCTACTGTTTATCCCATAAATCAGTTCCCATGGGAACTGATAAATAACCTTAATACATTTCCATAGAAAAAACTGATGCGAAACTACAGGCAGAAACTAGTAAATAATATATCAGTTACTTCCTTTTGCTAGATGGTGATGTGTGGGCTATCCAGCGTTATGTCTTTCTATTTATTAATATATCTCATGTTCAGATAAAAACTTACCACAGTAACACAGTATGTCTCTGAAAACTTGTCAACCATATATTTTTTTGTAAAACCGGTTTTTTCCGATTTAACTGGGTGTTGGATGAAATAGGTTTTGAACGCATCATGTGTAACACAAATCACGGGGCATAAACAACTCGTCTCGTCTCGTCGTCGACGCAGAATCGACAAATAGTATTCTGTTTGCGACAGCAAACAGAATACTATTAGTCGATTCTGCGCCAGGCTTGTTTCGATTACGTTTGTGTTTGGAGCGCGATTTGATTTCACACGATTTGGGCAAGAAATCTCCTAAGCCATACAGAATCACCCCTCAGTCCATAGTTTAAAAATAAAACGTAAAGTTTACAAATCCTTTCTTTGTTTCAGACCTGCAACCCAGACCAGGCACAGTGAAGCTAGGAAAGCTGTTTTTGAAGCTATTAGGAGAGGGAATGTTTTTGTTGATGGTTGACTGCAATATTGGAATGGCAAGCCTTTCTTCAGTAGAGAAACCGCCACATCGTTCAGAGATTAAGGCTATTGTGAACTCTTTGCCACTTGGAATGGGGCAATCAGCTTGCAATGCTGACAAGAAGATGTCGGAACAAATATTCCTTTGATTGTTGCTATGCTCGAAACAGATTAGTGCCAGGCATGGAACGTATCATCATCATCCAACGTATAATAGTCCACTGTTGGACATAGGCCTCCCCCAATGAGCGCCACAGTACCCTAGTCTTCAGCTTGACGCATCCAGCATCTGTCTGCAGTCTTTCATAATAAACGTTATATAATAGCCATCAAACTTCTTGTCCTCTAGCGAACCACGTGACAAAGATGCGCAATGCATTTCTATGACCAAATTGGTGGGCGGCTACCGTGTGGACAGTCACGTCGATATTTAACTGAGAGTTTTTGTTTGACATCTATAAACGAGGCTGCATCAGGCAAAATAAATAGTCTTTTGCCTGGTGCGTTGTCGACGGTAGAGTCTGTGCAGAAAGAGAACTCTCGTGGCGAAACGGTAAACTAACATATTAAAGCAACAAAAGTAGTAGGGGCATTGGCACACGCGCGCTCTCCATTCCTAAGAGACTTATCTTTTTGCAGACTCTATATGAATTACATCTGTCAGTTACCTGCGCAAACTTCCTACTCTCACTGCCCGTCACCGGACTATGTTTGACTGCAACTATATGGGAAGCCTTATGAGCTTTGAACGCTTGAATTAGTATCGAAACACATAGCCCAGAGACGCACTTCGGTATTCCTACGACAGGCCATCCAACGTTAAGATTGTCGTGGATCAGAGGTCACAAAAATGTGCATTCAAATTTGGGCCTAAACTCGTTACTTTTAGAAACATTTTACAGTACAGTGACAAAATTACCTCTTACAAGCTTCAATGTCCGCAAGTGTGTCTGCTATCTGATACCGTTAATCTAAAATACATCTAATTATTACGAGTTTCAGCTCATATTTGAGTGCACATTTATGTGCTGTACTACCGCGGTACTTTTCAGGTGTGTGACAAGTTTGACAGTAAAGAAAAGTAAGAGTTATTCCATGATCATGGCGCATGAAACTGTGCCGAAATATTGGATAACTCAAAAATCAAATCATGGTAAATATCCCGTTTTAAATGAGTTTAGTGTTAATAACCATGTTAGTATCAAAAGTTTTAAGTTTGACAGTGTGACATTTCGTCGCGGTCGTAAGAATTCATTCCTAAGAGTTGAATTGTTTCTTAATGTATACTACAACTAGCTGCGGCTTCGCCCGCGTGGAAATCGATGTGTCAAATTGAGTTTATAAACCTTCCTCTTAAATCACTCTATCTATTGTTGAAAATAATTAAAGCAGCTTAATGGAAATATGTTCAAAACTAGATTAAGGAAATGGCTTTTAATAGCGTACACTATAACCTTAAGGAGTTTTTTTGATAGCTAGTTAGTAGTAGGTCACCTAGATCTATTCTAGACTAGTACTATTACTAGTACTATTTCGAAAATAAGAACTAGGTATTTGATGTGTTTAAATACTATTGTATGTCCGAACGGATAAAATTGTTGATACCTACTATAATAATTCGATGACCTTTACTTCTTATAGCCTTTACTTATGTAAGATGTATACAATTTTTTTACAATTCAATATTCTTATTCTAAACAGAGGAGTTTAAAAGATCTAAGCGAACAAACAGCGGAAACGACTTAATTTTATTCTATGTAAAGATGATGATGATGTGCCATAAAAAAATCTGCACATTATGTTCAATATAATGTATTAAATCCCTAACGTCCCTTTATTTTTCCAACTCCGATAGTCAAAACTCAAGGACAGAATAATATTGTAGGTACTATAGAACTATTATTTTTGTTAAGGTAAGGTACTATTGAACTATTATTTTGGTTTGTTAGGTAGGTCATAATCTTCTCCTTAACTACAGAATGGATATTAGGTAGATTACAAACCATAGATAAACCAAGAGCAAAGTAGTAGCTTGACAGAAACCAGTTGGAAAACGATGGTTACTGCCACTTTATGTAGGAAGTACTAGTTTCTGCCGGCGGCTTCGCACACGTTGTTTAAGGTTAATTATATCCAATGGGAACTGATTTATGGGATATATTATATAGATAAAACCCTCCAAATTATTGGTAAAAAGTTCAAAAGTGAAATATATGATTAAAGACACACTAAACAAAACAAAAGTTATAATCTGACTGCTTATTGGTTACAATCAGCAGTAACTTTGTCGGTATTTATAATAACAACAGAATCTTACTCATTGCCTGGAATGGCAACAACAAATCTCCTCCAATGTTTCATAATTATTTACATAATATCGAATAAATAAACAGGCAGGAGTATTATAAATGGAAGGTATTATAAAACTTGTTCAGTTGAAAAAAAGAGTCACTGATGAAATAACGATTGTTCGATTTTGTATGTAAAAATAGTTTAGACTTGGTTGCGAATAATACGAAATATATTACCTAATATAAGTAAAGAAGAATGTATAAATTGTTATTTTTAATAATATCCGGGCAAGTGGTAGCTCAGCATATAAAACATGAACCTTTAATATATGACAAAGTGGGACAGCCAAAAGCCCAAGATATATCACCGAAAACAATGATCAAAAATGTAACAGGGCAATCAACAAATAAATTAATAATAGAGGAAAAACCATTAAATAAGAAAGGACTACGATCAAATATAGAGTTGTATTGGCAATCATTACTACAGGATTTAAATGGAGAACCCATAGCCCAGGATGGAAGACGAAAATATAAAAATAAAACACGAAAACTAGAAGCTCAAAATCATACAGAGCAAACAATGCACAAGGATGTGCCATCAGTTACAAACGTAACAGAGCATCTACCTACTCAAGACGTGACATCACAACGACTGGTCCAGAACATTACAGGGAATCTTCTAGATGCAAATATAATAGAGCAACCAAAGGATCCGAAGATTACCGGGCCATCTCAAGCGCAAAGCGTATCAACCCAACAAAATACAATAGAAGGACTTTACCCAAATATAACATATTCGGCGGGATCTTTCAGTCAAACACCAGATCACAACTATCACTCACCACACTTGAATCCGATTTATAATTCGAATCCTTATGATTCGAATTATAAAAGTTCAATGCCACCAATCCAAACGCAGGAGCAATGGAACGCCACTTACTGGCATGGCGAACCGGAAATAGGTGACGAGGAGCTGCGTCAACAAGAAGAATTCAAGCAACAGGAGAAACGTCATAAGAAGTTGCAGGAAGAGATAAATAATACAACAACGTCGTGCGAGGAGTTCCTAAACAATACTGTCTTCGACCCAGAGAAAGTGCTGGATAAAGATTGGCACACAATCTATTATTGGAATGTTCGAGATGAAGATCCTTATAATATGATTTTCTCGAGGCCCACTGAAACAGTATGTACCTATATTTACACCTAATTATGTATAAGGCTTCCTCATCGATATCGATGACGGCAACCCTAGACATTACGGATTCCTCTTTCTATCAATAATTAATATTATGTACACCAGTTCCTAAATACTGGTGCTTTCGCATGTTGAAAACACATTAATTATCTGGATCTTTCACTACGTGAGTTTGAACTTTCTTTACATATTTTGTTTGCAGTAAAGTTTATTTTCTTTCAGATGATAAAACGCTTCAGAGATGGACTCGATAAAGAGCTAAGACCCCCGGTGGACTGGTCCGCTGCTGAATTATTTGTAGAGACAAATGTTGAGTACAATGCTCTGTATGTGAGGACAAATGTTTCAGGATTATATAAAGCTATACCATCAGCAGCTTTCCAATGTGAGTAACAAAAATAATAAGATAGTTACCTGTTAGAGTCGTTTAGAGCCTGTACGTGTACAAGTCAGGAAGTCAAAGCCTGGGATCTCTTGGTCCACAAGTCCATTAACATAGGTAAATAAAATTTATTAATAAAAACTCGTAGCTAGACAAAACATGAGTGCACCTTATAAATAAATATAGCTAGGTATAACAAATAGCCTGAACTCCTGTGTTTCAGGCGACAAGAGTGCTAAAATTATTAAAAATAAGAAATACTTACTATTGAGTTAAAAGCATTTAGTTTACTTATGTTCTTTATGTTATATAATACTAAGGTACATTATAAAATACATAATATTATGCTTTGTATAATTGCACTAGAGTTGTTGTAAAAGATTTTACATAGGTTTCACTATATGTTTTTGTGTTTAATTTATCAGATTTTGGGATCCCAATACTGCACTATGCCCTCAAGATTGTGAACAACGAATTTCTTGGCATAGTCAACTGCAAGGCTAAGCAGTGCTATGCTCTTTCTGATATGCAGAAGTTGCCGCAAATCGAACAGGTAGGTGAATTATTGTGAAACAATTCGTGTGTTTATCATTACTATAAATAAATACACCAATAAATAATAAACACATAATAAAATATATTTATAATAATTATATTGCGAGTTGTGCAGAGATAAGTTAAAGCTCAAAGCAGCAATACAAAATGTATGGATGAAGACCAAAATTGATCTTAAGGGTCTGAAGTGTCCATGCAAGATGTTCTTAACTAAGTGTAACGAAATTTGTGTACTTACTAAGCCAATACGAGTAGATGGGAAGGGACTGTGGTCAACTGTTGTTTAATGTGTTTTTTTGCCTGTACGTTTTGCTACATCGGCCGCTGCAGCTTGAAAATAGAAAAGTTATAAGTTTATAGTAATTAAATAATATATACGTTTGGTTTCTTTCAGATACCAAAAATAGCAAAGACCATTGGTTTCCATTGCCTTGTGAACAATTCCTTCGTACATACGATTACACTCGATGACGACAAGGATGACCGAGATGAGAGCTCGGAGGACAATTTCTTGGGAGATTACGATACCCTGAACATAGACCCTTTACAACTAGACATATTTTAGTTTTAAATAATTATAATAAAAATAAAATTAGTTTATTTCGGACAATTTCAATCCATATAGTAGTAGCACACACAAAAAAGAAGTAAAAATTAACTGTTAGTACAATTTATTAAATATCGGTACAGTTATCCTCTCTAGATCGCCTTCCGGATAAGGCTTACCCAGAGCGATATACGAGTACATCTGAAATGAATAGCTGAATTAAAACAAAAATTTTTACGAAGCGCATCAGCATTGTTATCGAGGGGCAATGCTTGAGGGCGGTTCCAGTTAATAGTATTTGGACCAGTTTTGAGTTTACCTCTACTAGATTGTTCGCTTCACAGCAACCTGCAAATAGTTAAATTGATTCATGACAATGTGAATTTTGTAAATACTTGATATATTACTTGTAATTTTCTTGTAAATAAATATAAAATAAACTTTAGTTGCTCTTGAACAGCTTGAGGTTTGATTCATAAATGAATGTTTATGTTTTTTGATTTCGCATTGATGTTAAATAGCTATACGCAAAACCGACTTTTTAAAGTAAACAAAGTTGAAGAGCACCGATCGCGTTGAAATGGCTGAAAGTTATGTTGAAATCAGGCCTGAGAAGTCCTTTAGTATACGAAATTTTAAAAAGATTACTTACCAAACATCTTATAGGGTGCACAATTGATCGGAATGCTGGATTCTATTTCGGTCGACGTATTAGCATTTCCATTCAATGTGGCAACGCTGCCATCATTCTGGGCACGCGGCCTTCTTTGACAGCTTAGATTCTTAGTAAATGTATATAAGTGTAAATACTAGATGTGATTTGTCGTTTTGTTATTGTGTATTTGTTGAAATACACATAACTATTAGAATGGGTAAATGATAATAGCTGGTACCGACTACAAAATAAAGTGGATCAATAAGCCTGTTGGCGGAGGCGCTGCAAAAATAAGGAAATTAGACACACTTATTATGTTAGATGTTTGCAAAAACAGCGAGTATAATTTTTCAAAACATTGAAACTACTTGCAATAGTGTTGATTTTAAAAACTTCCGCTTTTGTTATAGTTTTTCTTCATATAAGCGAAGTAAAAAAGATGAAGTTCCATTGCGGAACCATGCGGGTACAATACATTATGGTCTTCTTTATACTAACAGAGGCAAGGAGGACTAAAAAAAAGAAATCAGATACAGAGTTCGAAGTAACTGTGTCCCCTTACGAGAAGTACTACAGGGTACCATTCGGCACGATTACCCTAAAGGGCTTTAATCCCTTAGATAAAGGCCCGTTAGAATATGATAACATAGACCTCCAAGTCTACAAATCATTTAAGAGTACAAACCAACCAGATTTAGTTCCTTTCGTACCCAATAACGAGGATAACATGATATCAAACAAAAGAAAATGGAATCGGAACAAACAAATCAAGAAAAAGCGAGACCAAGGTAGCAAAGCATTCGTTTTGACTCCAGGCCGTGCACATGACTCACCACAAGGTGGTGACGAGCATCCTGAAGTTCCAGACGATGATGATAAGACACAGACAAAAAGCAAGCACTCTGATATTGATCGGGCAGGCTTGTATCTTGATTTTACTAGAAACTTTATGTCAAGTATCGGTCACCGTTATAGAGACGGTAAACCGTTTGCCCACGGTTCACTTCCCGACCAAGTAAGTACTACAAATCCTGAACCTACGGAAAAGTCCCGACACGTTGTAGAAGAGAAATACTATCCAGAGAGAAGAATCCCAGGATATCCACAATACCCTCTATACTCATACGTACCCCCCTATACGAGAAATCAAATATTAGATGATAAATACTTAAATTGGACGACTTGCGAAGAGTTTGGTAGAGATGCTGTGTTCTACCCGAACGATATTATTAATATTGAATGGATTCCTTTCTTTGTGTGGACTACTACGGACGCGGTTATTGATAGTATAATTCATACATTCGAATATCCGACAGTAAAGGTGAGTGCATCAAGGCCACATCGATTTATGGTCTTTTAAATTGTTACCAGTAACAATTTTCAACAGTATCTATACTAAAAGCTATTACTGTTACGCCGCCGCACCGCGAACTTTTTTTGAAAGCTATTAATGTGGGTGCGAATACCTAAGGCCCATACAAACGTACCCCCCTATTCACCAGGAGATCACATCCCCGACCTCAATGAAATTGAAATTTTGCATGCAATCGGATAGGAAACAAATATATTTGCAGCGTTTTAGTTTTTCAAAAAACATAATTATCATTATTATGTTTTTAGAAAACCTAAAACGCTGCACAACATACCTGTTTCTTATCCGATTATGTATCCAAAAAATCATTAACATCGAAAATGTAGTTTTCAAATGAATCGGAAAGTCCGTCTGTATGGGGGTTTAGGTGTTACCCACCTTAAAACCCACAGCCTGTAGTTTGTAAAAGATATAAGATAGTAACTTGCATCTATTTTCAATATATTCTTCGAAGCTATAAAAGCATTTTTCCTTTCCAAAAATGCTAAGACTACGTTTGCACGGTTGATAGGTCTGGTTTAATGCTCTAAGGTTGATAGGCGCAAGGGTTACTTAGGGCTGTTATAGCAACGAAGAATATATTGAAAAAAGATACAATAACGATGTTCCTTGTTCTCTCTCTTTTTGTTTTAGTTATAATAGGTTTTTAAAAGAAAGAATAATCTTGTTTCTTTTTCATATCAATTTAAGAAGTAAATAGAACTGAATAAAAATATATCTACTAATGCACAATGTTGTTTTGCAGTTGGTTCAGAAATATAAGAGGGTGGCAAGTCCACTGTTAAAGAAAAAATTGGATTGGGAAGCACCAAAGTTAATGATGAAATTGAAAACACTAGATGGTATCAATGATATGCTTATTATAGCGTCAGATCGCAAGGGAAAATTCGATGGCTTAAGGTATATGGAAATACCAGAAGGAGTTCAAGGTAAGACCAGAGTTGAGATGATTTAACTATAAAACATTAGAATCGTGGGGAAAATGGTGAGTGAGCTGATAATTATGAATGAACATTCATCACCATCAGCTTATTATAAGTCCACTGCCCATAGCAGTTCTTTAGTGCCCTGTCTTCAGTTTGCCGAGAGAGAGTTTATTAATAAACACAAATTGCGTTGTGATTCTTTCACAGTGACCACTCGATACTATAGCAGTTTTTTCGAACAATGATCGCCTTGGTCTTTGAGCGTAACATTAACTAAATAACCAAAATAACGTTAAATGACGTTTGGGACAGCACGGAGGGGGGCAAGTCAATTAAAAAAATATTATTATGTAGGTATATAAAGGGTTAGTCTTTATTAACAAAGAAAATTACACTCAAATAATAGAAACAAATTAAAACTAGTATTTACAATTGAAACAGTTGAGGTTACTGAGGACTATTGCAAGCAATCTACAGGTGATCCACATCGATACCAGTCGGCGCGCGTCCCCAAGACGCTGGCTGCATTGCCCCGATGTATAGCACCAGATACTCACCAGCTCTCGGGTCACGCGTCGCTTCGATATATAAATGTTTTCATTTTCCAGATCTTAAGCATCCCATGCCCTACCCTATAATGAGTCTCCACCTAAAGTCACTGGGGTCATACCTCGCTATGATGTCTTGTATTGACAAATACGCCATCATTATGGCACCCTCCGGCACTGAACCAAAGACTTTTGAAGCTGCTAGGTAAGTTATTATTAAATATACTAAGTTGATATTGATTAATAATTCATTGGTGGTGTATGGTCACTGAAAGGGCACGTCTTAAGTAACGGAATGTATAGTAAATTGGAAAAGTAAAGTAGGCTGAATACGGGACTAACGAAATAATTAATTAAGTACCTACTCGTTAGGTTTGAAATGGTCGAGAGTACTATACTATCCAGCTGTGTAATACATACATAGATTTTTATTTTCTTTAGACTAAGAATTTCAAATTAAATAATTAAAAAGTAAATAAACCTAAAACTTTAACCCTTACAGGCGTGGGGCAGCTTTCCTCAAATTCAATGGTACAGGGTACGTTGTCCGAAGAAACCTTCTAAAGGAAAAAATGATAAGGCAGACCCAAGTGGATTTAGAAAAACGACGAAAGGTGCAAGAAGAAATGAAGACGATGGCCCCGCCTGGGCCCCGAGACGCATTTTTTCCATTTAACCGAGAGCCTCGGCTTGACATGCTATAGAATGACGACCTCTGTGGCGCGGTGGGTGAAGGTCCGCTTGCGACGCAAGAGGTGGGTTCGATTCCCGTCTCAAGACAAATGCGTGTACGATCTACTACATATATTTGTTTCGGGTGTTCTGCTCTCTATGGATGTATTGTATTATGTATATCAGTTATCTAGTACCCATAACACAAGCTCTGCTTACCTTGGGGCTAGATAATGCTGTGTGAATTGTCTATGGAATTATTTATTTATTTATAGATAATGTAGATCGACTGTGGATTGGTCGTTTACATCACAATATTGGCAGGTATTTGTCGAGTTATCCCGTGATCACGACAGTGTGTAAACCTGTTGAAACGTCGTGAAAAATTAGTAAATAAGCACGACAAACACTTATAATTACCTACTAATATTTTTATTTGATATATATTAATATTAATTATATTAATATTAATTTGTCACTATGTTTGTAGGTAAGCTAAGTACTCCTTGTTGCTTCTAGTGTCTGCTTATTTATGGCTTCTATTAAAAACATAGATAACCGTCTACTCTTGTTGTTATTTACGGATACACTTTTCACTGGGGCAAACGTGTTCTTGAGTGGAGACCACGATTCGGTAAACGTAGTGTAGGACGCCCTCCGACCAGGTGGGATGACGACCTGCGAAAGACTGCAGGTAGATGCTGGATGCGGCAAGCTGAAGACAGGGCGCTATGGCGCTCATTGGGGGAGGCCTATGTCCAGCAGTGGACTGCTATAGGCTGATGATGATGATGACACTTTTCACAAGCTTTTATTCTAGTTTGTGTTGGACAAATCCTGCTACTGAATTTTAGATCCTCAGCCAATTGAGCTGAAATTTGGTATACTTTATGTATGTCCGGAGACAATGTATTTGGTACCATCGAGCTGGTCTGATGATGGAGACAGATGATGTGATATGTGTGGGACAAATCTTGCAACTCATTCATTGTAATGTAGATATTATGGTAGGTATGTAGTGTAGGTAATTGTTTTCTTTTTTTTATCTATATATTTACTAAAGTACCACCGTCTATTTTTGTTCCTTCATGTCCAGTCCATCCTAAGGTTGCTTGGAAGAGATCGCTCTCAGCGATAAGTCCGCCCTTTATACTTCCTTTATTCTATCGTTTATTCCTTTTTGTGTAACAATAGCTCGATAAACCTCATGGCAATGTTGCCATTATTTCTAAATTCTGCGACATCGTAATGTCCATTGTTATTCTCAATATTTCCTGCCAGGGAGAATTCAGTTTTCAAACATAAAGAAACAAACAAACATTACCAGAATAAAACTCAGGTCCTAGCAATATTTCAGACATTTACTGCTAGCTCTGACAGACATTAACATTTAGTTTCTAGCAGTATATTTTAAAGGTTTTCTTAAAGTGTTTTCTAATATAACACAGATCCCCTGGTACTGTCCACGATCCTATCCATCCATGGTTGTCTGGTAGAGACGCTCTTGAGCGATAAGACCGCCAATTGTATCTAGTTTTTAAAGTTTTGATTTAACATTGTCATAAAATGACAATGTAAAATCAAAACTTTAAAGTAAAAAAAAAAACTTTCTTCAAAACTTTTATACTAGTGTGCAATAAATAATTATCTATCTATCTATATATAATTCATTATTTTGTCGGATTTTAGAGTGATATTCGGAATATTTACAATGAAAATTCTTGTATATGCTTTTTTCATTATTTCTGTTGTGTCTGCCGCAAAGAAGGGGTTTAAGACCAATAAAGTAATGCCAATGGAAAAACATATGACATGCGAAGAATTTGGAAAAAATGCAAGGTAAGTATCTGCTAGATGCAAAAGAAAACCAGCGCTGCATTGACATGACACCCGTGTCAATGGGGCATCCAATACTGAGCCGGCCTACTATTTTCCCCACTTTCTTTTATTTTATATTTTGAAACGCAAATAAATATTTTTCGTTATAAGTACATGAATAGATAATGCTAGCGATAAATATATCATAATCTAGCCCAGGTTGCGGGTTTGATTCCCGCCTCAGAACAATTGTGTGTACGATCTGCAGACATTCGTTCCGGGTATTCTGGTCGTTATTTATGTATAATAAAAAATATCTATCAATGTAATGTATTGTATTATGTATATCAGTTATCTAGTAGCCATAAAAGAAGCTCTGCTTACCTTGTGGCTTGATAATGCTGTGTGAATTGTCCAGCATTATTTATTTATTTTATCTTATTTGACTTATTTATTTTCCAGGTTTAACCCACACTCTGTAGTATCAGGCAGATGGCTGATTTTCTATTACTATGGACCCACTATGCCGCCGTCTATAATTCATTATAGAGTCCCATCGAGAAGGGTAAGAGATTTTACTCAACGAAGAAAAAACATGTAGGGCAGTCTTTACTGTCGATAGAAGTGAAAACTAAGTAATTTTATATTTTATTTATACGTACTTATACTGGGAAGCGTACGGTGACAATGATGCGAGTTTCACGCTTTTTGTTCATCCAAAAAGTACACATATGTACATATATACACAATTAGGAAAGCGTTTGGTAACGATGACACGAGTTCCATGATTTTTATTCACCCAAAAAGTGATCAACGAGTGTCAACAACCTAAAGAAGTTTTCAGTAAAAAAAAAGCGTTACAAAAAACTCTATGTATGTAGCTTAAATCTTTGAACTATGTAGTTCAAATAATTAATAAGCTGAAGTGGCAGTGGACCTGCCATATATCACAAAGAACCGACTACCGACGGGGTAATCGTGTTCTTGAGTGGAGACCGAGACTCGACAAACGTAGCGTAGGACGGCTGGGCCAGGTGGGACTAATTTCACTCGCATTTCCACACAATTAGAAAGAACATTTCTAAAAATACGATGATAGTAAAATAAATGAATTTTGATTTTTTTAATTTCCAGGAGATATCCTACCTCCACTTCCTTTTCGACGGTCACCTAAACGATGATTTCGACTGGAAAGCAAATATGCTGCTCAGATTTGAAGAAAGTAAAAACGACACGGTGCTATTGGTGGAGAGGAATTACAAGGGAAGCTATTGGATGTACATTCCGGTAGATGGTAAGCAAGTTCAGATTATACAATAAATAAATAAATAATGATGAACCATTCACACAGCATTATCTTATCATCATCATCATCATCAGCCTATAGCAGTTCACTGCTGGACATAGGCCTCCCCCAATGAGCGCCACAGCGCTCTCTGTCTTCAGCATTATCTAGCCCCAAGCTAAGCAGAGGTGCTCCACAGCCCCCAGTGAGGGGATGGGCCCTTGGGCCATCGGGCAACCGCGGTGGGTTCGGTTTAAAGAATATATATTTTCTCAAAAAGAAATTATATTTCACTTAGGTATCTGATGAAACAAGCAACCAAACAATTTTTGGTACCTACCTTTCACTTTGATTGCTGAAATCACACCGTATGTGTTTTCTACATGTGACTAATATGCGTAAATCCACACTAGCGCAGCGGCTGAGAAAATACAGAAGTGTGTGACTCAGCACAGCCGTAATGTTTTTCGAACGAAACGCATGTGCGGCGCAACACAACCGCTGTGTAGAGCGGCAGCACCTAAGCCATTCGGCTTAGGTTAAAAAAAAGATCACAGTCGTCGAAAAAAGATCGCGGTCAAAGTGTTAAGAATACAGAATAATAGCTAACTAGCGGCCCGTCCCGGCTTCGCCCGGGTGGTCATTTGTTTCAGGCAATTTTTTTAATTTTTAACTTTTTTCTCTGCGTAAGAACCATCCTCGTTCTTCAAGGAATATTCTAAAAAAAGAATTTGCGAAATCGGTTCAGCTGCTCTCGAGATTTGAGCTTAGCAACACATTCAGCGATTCATTTGTATATTATAAGATTAACAATCATGTACCTGATGAAGAAGTTAGAGAGTTTTATCATTTTCAAGTAACAATAAGACAAAGGTTCGCGGATGAAAGTGGAAGCGTCCCAACGTTCCCACTTTCCCACCACAAGCGGCAGATACGGACACACTCTGACTGTATTAGTGGGTTGGAGTCCCGTATAATCGTACTGTCTCCCCGTGGCAGTACGATATGCGTGCGCATTTCCCTCAGGATAATAAAGAAAGGTTTTTGTCCAGCCAGTTGACTAACATAAGCTGATGATGACCTTGATTACTGAATGTTTATTCACAGGTTTACAACTGGGACAAATGGTGCCACGGTTCCGACTGCAACTAAGACAAACGCATGATAACAAATATATGGCATTTATGTCGTGCGATGTAAGAGGTTTAATTGGTTCTAGAATAAGGTTCATTTTATGACACAAATCTCACTGGCGAGGCGCCTTCTGCGCCCCCCAAAAGTCCGGTAACGCTGTCATGGCCATCTGCAGTCAACAGCATTTTAACAGTCCATTGGAAAAAAAAATTACAACAGAGACATGCATTTATATAGTTATTTTAGGGGTTCTTTCAGCACACAAATTTATATTAGAGATGTATGATGATAACTGCAAGTGGCTATAATAAGTTCTCTCATATTATACAAAGTACAATTACAAAAAACACAAACGCTAATACTTGCATACCACAGTAAATACCTATAAATACTATTTTTTATGAGTGTACTATTGTTTAAGTTTAGAACAAAAATTAAAAACATTATAATAATTAACGGTTTATTCGCAGGACAAAACTGTTTACATAATGTCAAGACTAAACGAAGTGCCACCTAAAGCAATGATCGTGGAGGAGGCGGCCAAGGTAGGATATGTGGGAAAGATGGGGAAATCCTACCTGTACCAGGGCAGCCAGTGGATGCCTACTGGAGAAGGTGACGAGGAGTCGATGTGGGCAGCTGGCTATACCCCAACGGATCGGATGAAGAGGGCAAAACAAGAAAGAAATCGAAATGTTAATGAACTCCCGCAGTAGTTACTAGAGGATAGACTCCTACATTACTAAACTCTTGAATATTTAAGCGCAACTTAAATTTAAGTTCTATCAATCAAGATCCTTTTTTTGGTCAGTTTTCAATGAAAATCTGATAAAATTCGTAAATTAAGACATGCTCAAATCAGAGATTCATTCAAGTATTCGGTGGAGGAAGCAACCATGTGGGAAAGAAGGAGAAATACTATCTGTACCAGGGCAGTGGATGCCTACTGGAGAAGGTGACGAGGAGTCTCTTTGAAGAGCTGGCTTAACCCCAACGGAACGGTTGGAGAGGGCAGAACAAGAAAGAAATCGAAATGTTAATGAACGCAGTAGTTTAGAATACATATAATAGAATAGAAAAACGTTTATTTAGAAACAGGTACAAAATAGAGGCATAGAATAACAAACGGCAAATAAAGTAGTTTATCGTGGGGGTAAGTGACACAAATAGGTGATATTAATAATAAAATAAGACTACCTCCATGACCCTGCGCCAAAATAGGGGTTGGCTCAGCGTGTGCTTAACATTATTATATTCAGCGCTGTTTTTCAGTCAAAGACCTTAATTACTAGTTGAAGCCACGGATGACAATTCGGCGACAACAAAGTGAAAAATATTTGATACAAATATTTGATTGTTTCTAGATTACTTATCCCCAAATACTCAAACGTTGCGATTTTTTGACGTTTTTCAGTGAAAATCTGACAGAAATTCTTCAACTTCGTTAGTTTTTCAAAGTAGACCTCCAGGTTTTTATTGATTGACGAAAGAATCGCCATTCTTTTATTTTTAGCACACACACACACACATTAATTGTCAACGACATTCCGTTATTCAAGCACTGTTGTTCTTCCGTCCCATCTTCTGTGGTCCCATCGGCCGGGTGATTATGTAACTCGCGTCGGTTTGCGACAGGCGTAAATTAAGCAATCAGTGCTGTCAAACGTCAGTTTTGTATTAGTTTGACACCAGCTACAACGTCAAAATTGACGTTTGACAGACTACGCCAATTTTGACGTTGTAGCTGGTGTCAAACTAATACACAGGGAACAGAGATAAATATACACTCTATGTTTGTGTTTACGCACTGTGCACTTGATTAGTTTATTCTGAGATCGGCCGTTGTCATTCGACGACAATTAATATTTCAACCGTCATCGTGCACGATGATAATTTTCATTTATGATGTATATAAATGAAAAATTATGTATATATGATGTATATAAATTTTCCAGACGACGTCACCAAACGGCTCTATCGGAAGACCAGCATTGGTTGTAACATGCTTACAATTAACTCATGCTGAGATATGTAGAGTCCGTTTTGTGACTCAATTACAAAAATCTGTTTTCTCCTTTATTATTTTTTAATCATGTTTTTGTGTATTGAGTTACAAATAAACTTATTAATAACTATTCTATTAGATATAATTTTTCAGTTCATTAAGCGTGAATTAGGCTCAATAGCTATTATGTATTAAATCTTAAAAATCATAAATTTGTTTTTTAATAAATTTAATAATACCCCATCGCCCTTTTCTTAGGTAGGATACAAACAATGTAATATACACAGATAGAGAGTATTTTTTATTTATTTTTATTTATTTATAACTCATCTCCGCTAAGATGTAACCAAACTAAGCCAGATTTAATCCAGTTAGTAAGAAAGTAACTGGTTTGTACTAGATTCCCCTAATCACCCAGTAATTGTTAAGAATGCCCCGAGGAGAACAAAGCCACTTTAATATTAATGTTCCTAATAGTCTTGTTTGAACTAATTAGCCTGAACAACGCTCATGAATAGGAAATTACTTTACATAAAGTAGTTCCTATAGGTTTACTTACATTAAACGACTGCAGCTAGATAGGTATAGGTACTTTTTATATGGTCTAAGCAATGAGATTAATACCCCAACTCTTCTCAGCTCAGCAGTCTTTGTTGATCAACAGCTGCACGGAGGCCCTCCACTGCTGGACCCTGGCCCTCCTCTGCTTGCCATCTTAGGTCCGCCTGCGATGGAGGGAGGTAGCGGGTTCGAATCCCGCCTCAGACAAATGTTTGTATGATAGCAGAAATCCGTTCTGGTCGTAGGTATGTATAAGAAAAAATATCTATCTATGTTATGTAGACGACCGATGTGGCGCGGTGGACGAAGGTCCGCCTGCGACGCAGGAGGTTGCGGGTTCGATTCCCGCCTCGGAACAATTGTGTGTACGATCTGCAGATATTTGTTCCGGGTGTTCTGGTCGTTTTCTATGTATAATAAAAAATATCTATCTATCTATGTAATGTATTGTATTATGTATATCAGTTATCTAGTACCCATAACACAAGCTCTGCTTACCATGGGGCTAGATAATGCTGTGTGAATTGTCCAGCATTATTTATTTATTTATTTATTTATATTGTATTATGTGGTAACCAGTAAACTAGTGCCCAGCTTTTGCTTATGTTGGGGCTAGATGATGCTGTGTGGATTGTCCAGCATTATTTATTTATTTACCCTTTCAGAAGACCAGGTCTTTACTATAATGCATAGTATGTATATCTATACCTAATTAATGCAGTATCGTCGAGGATACCAATTTAATATATTTTTGCTTTGTCGGCTAGAAATAGCTCTCACTTTAGACTACGAAATACAAGTTTTATGACCATCAGTGCTTTAACACGTTTACTGTCCGTGTGTCCTTATTAGGGTCTTTACAAGGTGTTACTGTGTTATATAGTTAGCGGCTAACAAATCTATACTAACATTCATCATCAGCCTATAGCAGTCCACTGCTGGACATATGCCTCCCCCAATGAGCGCCATAGCGCCCTGTCTTCAGCTTGCCGCATCCATCATCTACCTGCATTCTTTCGCAGGTCGTCATCCCACCTGGTCGGAGGGCGTCCTACACTACGTTTACCGAGTCGTGGTCTCCGCTCAAGAACACGTTAGCCTATACTAATATTATAAAGAGGTAAAGTTTGTGAGGTTGTATGGGGTAATCTCTGGTAATCTCTTTGAAAATTCTTTTACCAATAGAAAGCCACGTTATTTGTGGGAATCATAGCCTAAATAGTAACCCGAAAAATAAAAAGAGTTTTTCGTGCATAAAGATACATTTACTCTACGTTTATCGCAAAATGTTTATGCAACAAATGTACATCCGGGTAAAGCCGGGACGGGCCGCTAGTGTTAAATATAAATGCGATGCGACCAATACATTGAAAAAATACACAATTTTGTACCTATCGTTCAATAAAGCCGTCAATGAGAAAGAGATTATCAATAAGTCCATATTTTGAAACCAATACCATGATCGCTGCAGTCCTCTGAGAAAAACATAAATTAGGAACTTTAAATATTTGTTTTCTTCTAATTTACAATATAAATAATTTTTTTACCCGACCGCGTCAATGCTGCAAAACTTTGTAATATACTTTATCCACATTTGACCC
Source organism: Eupithecia abbreviata (assembly GCA_943735965.1). Classification (NCBI taxonomy): domain Eukaryota; kingdom Metazoa; phylum Arthropoda; class Insecta; order Lepidoptera; family Geometridae; genus Eupithecia; species Eupithecia abbreviata. The sequence continues at coordinate 4,694,250 of OX030995.1, forward strand.
TAAAAGAACAACCTAAAAAGCTATAAACACGTCCATTTCATACCATGCTCGCTATTCCCCAAAGAAAATAAACTTGCTTTGTCCACATTTGACCCCAAAGAACCTGAACCTGTTAAGTGTTAATAGGTTCTTATGGAACTATGGTCACTGAGCCATCACCAAGAGGTAAAACTCTCAACCGGCCGGGTTTACAACGATTAAGTATAAAACCGGCATATTTAGTTTAGTTTATACTGACATTTACAACCTAGACTGTTTAATGGCTAGGAAGCGGCATGCTAAAGAACCGAGCTGATGACATAGCTGAGAAAGAGATAGCTAGGTTAGTAAGTACGAGTAGTCATCATCATCATCATCATCAGCCTTTATTAGTCCACTGCTGGACATAGGCCTCCCCCAATGAGCGCCATAGCGCCCTGTCTTCGGCTTGACGCATCCAGCATCTACCTGCAGTCTTTCGCAGGTCGTCATCCCACCTGGTCGGAGGGCGTCCTACGCTACGTTTACCGAGTCGTGGTCTCCACTCAAGAACACGTTTGCCCCATCGGCCGTCGGTTCTTCGCGAGATATGGCCGGCCCACTGCCACTTCAGCTTGCTAATTCTTTGAGCTATGTCGATAACCTTGGTTCTCTGTCGGATGTATTCGTTACGAATCCTATCCTTCAGAGAAACTCCGAGCATAGCTCTTTCCATAGCTCGCTGAGCGACTTTGAACTGGTGGACCAGCCCTATCCGTGAGTGTCCACGTCTCAGCTCCGTAGGTCATAACGGGTAGGACGCACTGGTTCAAATACATGTTCGGTATTTAATTTCTTAAATTACTTTAGTACACTACTCGTACTTACTAACCTAGCTATCAATATACCAATATTTTTTCATTATTCGAGTATTATTTAATTTTGTAGAGGTTACCTAGGCTACCTAGGTTTATGCACTATAATAATAAAAACCTAAAGTAATTAATTTTATAGTCAACTAGTTTCTACCCGCCGCCACTTCGCACGCGTTGGTAGCCTATGTTTCATTCCTCGCGTAGGGCTATATCAAGGAAAATTATAGCTTGAACCATTCAGTAGTTTTAATTGCTTTTAATTGCTTGATCCATTAAGAAGTAGCAAACATCCATTCATCCAAAATTATTGTGACTAGTTTGCACCCGCGGCTTCGCACGCATTGTTTATATGAAAACGTTAAAAAGTTATTTATATCCCATGACAATTGGTTTACGGGATAAAAACTAGTCTATATTTGATTCCAGGCTATATTTATGGAAAACTACTATTTTTATTCAAAAATAAATGATATATGTACAATGTTAATGTTTAATCGTAATGTCAGTATTATGGAAATACTAATTGTGTTAGGTGGCTTTGCTCATCCGTTTAAATCGTTTAAATTATGTACATACTAGCTGCACCCCGCGGATTCACCCGCGTGGTGATAGATATTTTGGATAATATACAATATATCTTTGTAAATTGTAGCCTATGTGTTATTCTAATGTATAAGCTATATTTTTGTAAAGTTTAATTAAAATCAATTTAGTAGATTTTACGTGAAAGAGTAACAAACATCCATCCATCCATACTTACAAACTTTCGCGTTTATAATATTAGTAGGATTATTCTATTCTAATAATTCATAACTTAACCAGCCGTTTCGTTTGACACTGTGCCACTATTATTATTACACATGTTACGTTAACCTGTCTAGCGGGAATAAATTACGAAATTTATGGGAGATTTTTTGTTATGGCAACCTCTGGCTGTTAAGCCTTGTAGAAGCGGCATTAGATTTACAAAGATTCTACTCTTAGAAGTACATATAATTTCGCAACTGATAAAAGTAGTTAACGCTAGAGTGTGTCTCATATTTATACCTAAGTATTGTTGATAGATTTTTTGTTGGCATACAATTTTGTTGAATAACTATTTTAGATTCGATATTTTTTAACCGTAAAGGTAACGAAGAATTCCCCGTTTCCGCCCTCAGGTGCACTCGTGCACCTAAGGCGTTACCTCCCTACCCTCTTGTAGCATCTGGCAACAGCCCAAGCCGAGGCTCGCACCTAAGTGGTGGCCCTTGTGCGTGTTGCCCCAACCTAATTTTTACCGGCGAGGCGCCCTCTGCGCCCGCCAAAAGTCCGGTAACGCTGTCATGGCCATCTGAGGTCAACAGCATAATAGTCCATTCGAAAAAAAAAAAAAAAACCGTAAATGTAACGTGCAAAAAGGCCGCCATTTGTACTTTGTTTCGTATTTATTTAGATATAAGTTTTTTTTTTAATTTATGTTGTACAACACATTGTTCATTCATTTATTCCTACTACCGGATTTTTTTATTTACATGTGGAGACAAGCCGTCTGCGAGGAACACTATAGTGTACAAGTGTATACGTAAACACAGGTGCACTCGCTATTTCCTGACACGCATAATCCAATGGGAACGACAAAATCTGTAGATAGCTAATGAAACTGATAAAACCCCTTAGTGAAAGAAATAAAGTTTTTAACTTGACACGATTCTTTTTTGCTGAAGACAATGTCATGCAATGATATCCATCGAATTAGGTCAAAGGTTTAAAAATACTATTATTAATTTCAATTGAGCTTTTTTTTTCATTTATTTCTATAGCGTAAAAGTTAAAAGAAATTAGTAAGATATTCTTTTCGTCACAATAACAATAACTCTACCTACTAAAGGTTGCCTGGAAGAGATCGCTTCTAAGCGATAAGGCCGCCCATTGTACTTGTCACATGTAATATCTTTCATAATGTTCTGTATCTGGTGTACAATAAAGTATTTTTGTATTGTTGTATTGTAACTCTAATATTCCAACGCGGATTCGTAAATAGCCAACATAACTGCTAGTAAACAATTTTCCTTGTGAACGAATGCGTGCGCAGGTCAGAAGACAGCGCCGCTCCATCAATCACCTGCTCTGATGATGGATGGGAAAATACTTCTTAAGAGTATACTAGCTCCTTGACCACGGCCTTTTACGTGTTTCCTTGGATGGTTAATGTTAGTAGGGGAGCCCACGATGCTAAATGGGGATTTACTTGAGCGTCATAGAGACCTATTGGGTTGCAAAGCTTAGATGATACGAAGAAAAAAATATATAATGTCAATGTTATGTGAAGGATATTGGTCTGCGATAACAAATACCTACTCTACATTGTTGACGGGTCGGCGAATAACATCCGTCTCCGTAAATAAGAGCGCACTTGTCATAAAAAAGTCATAAAAGTCATTTATTTCATCTTTAAACTTATTTAAAGCACTTAGACATGTCGAAACATTACATAAAATTTGTACAATGTACCTAGATCTCACTTATTATTAAATATCAGAATATTCTTCACAAAATAAAGATGTGTCAGCCATAGCTTCGTCAATTGTATAGTAATGTCAGCTCTTATTTTGTTTAGTTAGATTTAAATTAACACAGTCAACTTAAACACGTATCACAATGTTTATTCAAAAGTTGCAAAAATAAAATAGAATCAAATAGCGTATTTTGTATTGCGTTTAGTTTCTAAATGTAGAATAATTTGCTGTACTGTACATAAACATAAAATACGATTTTTTTTGTTGATAATAATGATAAAATGACACCTAGGTACACTGACATTTTTGTGTACCTACCTAATGTATTATTTTTTTTCTTTTTCTTTCTTATTTGTGATTTTTGATTATGTGCATAATGTAACGACTTAGCTGTACCTAAATTGTTGTAATGTAACATCTATGATTGATTACTTATAAATAGAATAAACAATAGAGTCCGTAAAAAAGTAGTTCCTATCAATCCGGTAGGGGCGCTGCAAGGCGCTAAATCTTTAGGAAGGACTCGAAAGCAAAGAAAGTACCTATTCTTTTGATTGATAACCACACTAAGCACAACCCAGTTAGATTGACTTATTTTATTAGACTAGGTCTAGGTCTCTGACTATATTGGCTTTACAACAACTTTGGTACGCATTAGAACAGCCAATACTCTCGAGGGACAACAAAGCGGCGAAACACAAAATAATTACAACAGAAAACCCACAAAAAATACCGAAATTAGTTCCCGATGACAGTTCAAAAATATATGTATACTTTTTCTGTATAGAAAGTAAAATAAAACGTTCAAGAGCGTGTCAGTGACGTGCAAAGGGTTCTGTACCAAAGGGTTCTGTATATGCCTATTTATTATGTATGTATAAAAGTTATAATATTTTTATGCTTAATTGATCTGTATTTTGTCTTATTTTAGCATGGTTTTGGTTTGCTACTCAAAAACCTTTGATATTCTCATAATTTTAGAAGCGTAATTAACTGTACAAACGCTTGAATTCAACAAAATACTTAATTTAAGCACAGGATGCAAAATAAAGAAAAAATTCAACATTTTCAACCGGTTAGGCATAATCCAGCCCTTGATAGGTAAAATTTTTATAACTACCGCGATCCCCTTTTTTTTTGGTATATAATTACTGGAGGCCTTGATTTGTTACGTCATATTATGCATGTAGAATTGTATGAAAAACAAAAGACAACCGTGCCAGCTATTAAAAAAATATCCAAATATGATTGTCATCCATCACAAGGACGAGAGGCAAAGGAAAGGACGTTTGCGATGATCCGGCACACGTGAAAGAATTATTCTCTACTGTGATAAATGTATATCACATTTTGAAAACCATGGTTACTTAACACTCACTGCGTAAGGAACCCTAAAAGGAGCATGTAAAAAGCTCCGAAGCGCCGGCCTCGACGCGCGGCGCTTTTATACCCAGCAGGGTTTCCACATTCGACACTAAATTCTCCCCTGGCATATTTATTCTTTCCCAAGATTATTTTCTACTAGGGTTTTATGATAATCGGACTTATAATACTTATAACAACTAATGAATTAGTTGACTGTCTGGTGCTTGTAAGTTATGAGGTTTATATCGTACCGATCTTGTTATCGAGTGTGGTTTTCGATTGTGATCTCGAGTGTCGTTTATGAAGTGACCATTTTGTAGTCAATTAGGTGGGTGTTTAGATTTTCACTTTAAAAGTGTTTTTTTTTTGGTTTTTAAGAAAAAAATATCTGAATTTGAGGAATGCCGGCTAGTGTCTCTTTGCGGTTTTGGACTCGCTTCGGCTGGTTAAGCGAATTAACATGATAGCAGACCTTGTGTTAAGGGCACTAGATAATTGAATAACTTAATATATTACATGATGATGATCTCTGAAATTATTCAATGAATATATAAAGAATTGATATATATAATTTAACTCTTCTCAAGTTCCATTTAAAGAAGATATAGATTAAGCCAGCCTCAGAATATTTCTATAGAACCGTAACAAGTTAAAATAAAAATGAGTTCTAACTCATCAATGATAATATTTTTATTCATTATTCGTTTTTCCCGCGGGCTCACACACGTTATTTTTGGGTAATAGGTATAAAAATAAAAAGTAGTCTATACAATACAATGCAATACAATACAAAAATTCTTTATTGTACACCATAATCAAATTAATCATTACAAAAATACATTATATGCGACAGGTACAATGGGCGGCCTTATCGCTTAGAAGCGATCTCTTCCAGGCAACCTTTGGATGGAAAGAATTATATGAATTTAAGAAAAGGCTGTGTACCACAGTTTATCTAAATAAGAATACTAAAAAAACAAATAATAAATATTACAAATTCCAAAATAAATAATACACTACTTAAATACATAAATAAATAAATAGTAAGTAACAATATTCATTCTTTTGGCAGGAAAAACTCCTTGACGTGAGATTTAAAAACAGGCATGGATATAGTTTTTCTAATGGTCTATAATGTTATTCTAAGAACACAACTTCATCAGCAAAATTTTAGATCAATCCATTTTATAAGCAGGTAGGTACTTTTGCTTTTTTTTTTTACTTTTGTTTTTTTACTTTCGCTCAGCGAGCTATGGAAAGAGCTATGCTCGGAGTTTCTCTGAAGGATAGGATTCGCAACGAATACATCCGACAGAGAACCAAGGTTATCGACATAGCTCAAAGAATTAGCAAGCTGAAGTGGCAGTGGGCCGGCCATATTTCGCGAAGAACCGACGGCCGCTGGGGCAAACGTGTTCTTGAGTGGAGACCACGACTCGGTAAACGTAGTGTAGGACGCCCTCCGACCAGGTGGGATGACGACTTGCGAAAGACTGCAGGTAGATGCTGGATGCGGCAAGCTGAAGACAGGGCGCAATGGCGCTCATCGGGGGAGGCCTATGTCCAGCAGTGGACTGATATAGGCTGATGATGAGGTACTTTTGGCGTTGTCTTTGCACAAACGTTTCACAACGGCAACAAACGGCAGTAGGTAACTTTTGCCTATAATGTATTAGTAGGATTGTCAGAAATAGTTGGGACATCAACTATTGTTAGCCTCTTGCAAATAAGAAGAAATAAATATAAATATCGTCACGGGAAACATCTCTAACAAGAGGCACACGTCCACCACGCCCCGGCAATTCATCCCACCAATTCTACACACATATTAAATCCTATTTATCTATTTTATGCTTATAAAATTTCATTGCAATCCCCTAGTACCACTAGAAATCTCACGCGAAACACAACCCTATTGATTCAAAATTAAGGCTGGTTTCTGGGGGAGTAATTTGTTTATGGTAACACTGGCATAACTAAAGAGGTCGCGTGGCGATTTTTATGGGAAAATTGGGTTATGCAATACCGGATTGGTTATTGGTTAAGCGGTTTTTAATTTGTGGGCATCACTAGGGAACCGGGTGTTCTGATATTCAAATCAATCTGCGATGTACAAAAATTTTGTTCATAGTCTTGAAAATTCGATGCAGGAGCAACAAGTATCTAATAATTAAATTTATAAAAACAACACAAAAAAACTTATTGATCAAGATACTTTACTAAGGTAAACCTAAACCTACCTACCTAAAGGAACCTGAAACATATTCTTTGTAAAAAGACTATAGAAGATAAAAAAGCTTGGAACGAGTTTTGCTCCAACTCAAAATCTAACAACTTACAGATAAGCAAATCATATGTACTAGACACATAAGTTATGAACATACTAGTGGTTTCTTCTCACTTCTTCCAATGGTGGACAAAAAATTGAAGTGAACATCAAAATAATGTTATTATATAATAATGAATAGTATAAAATATGACTTGTCTAAGTGCTTATTTGTAAGCCTAAAGAAATAAACTTTCATTTCATTTCATTTCAAAGCTTAGAAACGACAAGTTTGTCTCGGCATCCATTATTCAGTACTGGAGTAAAGTTCATGTGTGCGTTTTTTTCTGTGAATGTTTTAAAATGTGTCTCGCTATATAGACTGTATGTACCTAAGCGTAACTTTGTATTAGGTCTGAAATAAATGTAATCGGATTTGATTATGAAAATTCGCCATTTTTGTCTGTCCTATACAGTTTTCCGCCAATCTTCCGCTTGTAGTTGACCCCCAATCTCACCGTTTCCAAATGGTTTCCAAAATATCTTTCCAGCGCAGTACCGCGGGCGTTCGTTGGTCATATTTGACGACCTCTGTGGCGCGGTGGGCGAAGGCCCGCCTGCGACGCAGGTAGTTGCGGTTTCGTTTCCCGCCTCGGGAAAAATGTTTGTACGAACTGTAGATATCTGTTCCGGGTGTTTTCTATGTATGTAAAAATCATCTTTCACATTTAGAAATTTCTGGGACCTGAAATTACTTTTTTTCCCGCTCGTTTTGATGTATTTTCTTGGCTGTAAATAATTCTTCAATCATTCTTGTGTATCTTTTCTCATGTTGGTAGATCTAAGTTGACTAAAATTCCAAGAATTAAAAAAGACGCGTAATATTACAGACGCCTCAAAGTATTTATTTTATGAAAAACAATCCCCACGAAATAAGAATCCCGCAGAAATAATTATTATTACCTCGGAGGGTCGGTACAGTCGGGGACAGAACTCAATTTGTCGAAAATCGCCAGGAATGTGGGTTCTTGCACTGCTTGCAGTTTTGAGCTTTCTATCTACAGTCGTGTCGAAAAGTGTTTAATTTTGCTATTGAATAATGTTGTTGATGATAATGGCTACAGAATAGTTAAAGTTTAAGCATGCCTAAAAGACTTTAAAATGCGGTTACTGCATATAAGGTTTTAGCAATCTATGGCACCAAATCTTAAAACTAGAAAATCTCATCTTGAGACTAAGTCAAATTTGATTCGCTTGAATAATTTGCGTAATCGTTGATTTGCTTGAATAGTTTGTGTAAAGTGGAGACATATTTTTCATTGTATATTATTAGCTGACCTTCCCTAACGTTTCAATTTTGCACGCCTTGACAAGACAGAATGTATGATGCAAATGCATTGGAAATACCATTATTATTAAGAGCTTTTGTAACTTCATTCCATCGAATAAATGATGTGATTTGATTGTTTCATAGATGAAAAAAAACATGCCAAAAGATATTTTTGTTTACCGCTCGTGCACGAATCAGGCATTACAATGCTAAAATTTTCTAACTACTACATCTTGTAAAACCAACTAAGGACCAACGAAATATCTTACGTAGTTATTGTCTGTATCGTACTGGTGTGTACAAAATAAAAGAGTTTACTTTGTACCCGCCTGTACCAACGGACGAAAGGGCCCGATTTGGACCCCACGACGAGTGTCAGAAAAACAGCTCGCAGTCCGCAATGAATAGCGAAAATTTAAATTTCACGCAAGTAAACTAACGTAGGGACGGAAGCACTGTGGTGCAACTATAAGATATTAGCGATTCTTTAATTCTTTATTGTGCACACAAAATAATACATAGAAAATAGAAATAACTTAAGTAACAAGATTGACCGCCGCGCCCTATGTGTGCGCAATAGCAATATTAGCCGTTCAAAATTTTGTTTGTTCCGTAATACCAAAAATTATGACTGAAAACTTTTTGTATTCTTCACAAAGTATTGTTATTCTGTAACTAGACAATATAAGCTATGTTCCTTAATAAATAACACGGTAACAGTAAGATATTGATGTTTTTAATACGAAACAAATAGCAAGAAAACTTGTCCATTTTCGCATAAAAATGTGCAAAATGCGATTGGCTTTCATTTAATTTTAGGCAAGTATTTTGAAAAAAAAAACTATTTAGAAACCTAGATAATTACAATTTAAATACAAATGCTTGAATTGGAAATCATTTTGGTATTACGTTTGTATGAAGAATTCGTCCCTCCGGAGGCCTCTTAATATATCTTTATGTTTAAATATTTTTAAAATAAGCTGATTTTTTTATACGACAAATGACATAAACTTCAGGAAGTTAGATTTAAAGCTCTCATGTATACATAAGGGACTTAATAGGTACAATAGAAACATTCAATAATTGCCGTACTTACAGTAAGACATTTGTACGCCTCATGGCAGATCACAGTGGTTTTAATTTTAAGTCTGAACATCCTGTGTACCTGTGTACTTACATATATCACAAATAAATAAATGAACTATCAGATGAGAAGAATTTGTTATGAAAAACAAAAATCCCACTGAAGTAAATTTTTTTTAAATTATAATATATTATTATAACTTTTTAACAGTTTTTTATAATATTTGCGAGTAAACCCATAGTTTTTTATAACTTGGACCACACAAAGAACAAGTTGTGTGATGGGCTCATACAACTTAATGTTCCGAGGGGCGGCTAAGCTATTGTTTTGGTTAGCAGCCGTGTGCGATACTCTTGATTTTTAACCTTGGTTTTATCGCCAGGAAGCCAGCCTTTTTAACCAGCGAAAAAGGTGGAGATTCGCACTTCGACTATAAGTATTTCTTTTTAAAAAGCTTATTACATATCACCATAAAAAGTAAAAAACAGATAATCTAATTTTTTGTTTTACAAACAATTTTTTACTAAGTAATTTATTTAAGAATATAAGAGTAATAAGATATAAGCTATTTATAAAATCCTGCTGCCAAGTCTTCAGGCAGGTCCTAAGAAATGTTCTTTTTTAATAATTTTAGCCTTATATACAATTTTAATATTAGGTACTACTTTTAGGTTTATCAAGAAGAAAATGTATTTAGGGATTATGTTGCAGAATTTTTAGATTATTTTTTATTAGCCTTCTGTGTCCTACTGGCAAGGCCAATTAGGCAAAGGCCATCCATCAACGCTTCTCTATGAGGATGCACAAACTAGACGCGCCTTACAAGATTGGAGCTCAGTAACACAAAAATGGTATTTAGATATTTTAGAAACTAAAAGTAGTTAGAATACCTTCGTCCCTACACCCCGCCTGGAATATATTGAAGAAAGTGGTTCAAACTTCACTAAACCTTACAAAAACTAGGGTACATTTAATATTTATTTGTATATTATTAATGCGTTATAGTTTTATCCATATTATCACATATTTTATTCCATAAAATACGAAGGCCATTCCCACATTCATCATCATTACCATGCCCCTTCCGATGTCATTGTAAAGCCGTCATCGGATTATTATAAACCGATGTGTTAACAATTTTATCGGAAAAGTACACTTCACATCTAAATACCCGTGGGTCAGAAATTCGGCTGATTTATGAAATGTATTTTTAGGCATAATAGCTGATCGACAGATTTTTTCAGTCGATGATTAAAAACGAACAGTTTTTTGAATCACCAAAGTGTAAAAATATCTTTACTACTTTAAATATCTTTACCTACATCTGTTTTGGTTCCTATCCTACACAGTTATATGGAATAGACAAGCAAAAATAATACTTGCATTTATTGAATCAATGTTTTACTCTCTATTTTTCTCAGTCTAAGTCTAAGTCAGCCTATTATATATAATATTTTTGTGGCGATCACAATAGGCCTACCATGGCCGCCGTGATACGAAAGCCGCCTCAAGCTAATAATAATATTATCTATTATATTGATAACGACGAAACTGATGACCAATGTGGCGTAGCGGGCGAACGTCAGCCTGCGATGCAGCTGGTTACGTGTTCGATTCCCACCTCGGTACAAATAAATGTCCGATCGTAATCGATAGTCTAGTTAAGGTGTATATAGAATTTACATTGACCCCTGCACTATGCTAGGACTGTTTCGCGGGGTAGGGATTTTCTAGCATTATAGCTATTTATTTCAGTTGTCTGATAACTCAGAAAGAAATAAAGAAAGAAAGAAAATAATTTTATTTGGCCAAAAAAAACAGGTTAATGTTTTGTTAAACAAAATAACACATTAAAACACAGCAAACATAAAATTAAATTAAATAAACCTACAGAGATACAATAATAATTATTGTTTTTATTTAGAGTATTTAATATAAATAATGCTGGACAAAACACACAGCATTATCTAGCCCCATGGTAAGCAGAGCTTGTGTTATGGGTACTAGATAACTGATATACATAATACAATACATTACATAGGTAGATATTTTTTATTATACATAGAAAACGACCAGAACACCCGGAACAAATATCTGCAGATCGTACACACAATTGTTCCGAGGCGGGAATCGAACCCGCAACCTTCTGCGTCGCAGGCAGACCTTCGCCCACCGTGCCACATCGGTCGTCAATAATAACTCAAAACAAAACAAACAAATAATAACTCAGGGTGATATTTGTTGGGTGATCTTTATAGCCAAGCTAAGCTAAACCCAAACCTAAACCTACTATAGAGTGGATGCTAAAACATAATCTATCATTGAATTTACATGTTACCGTGACCGGGCGTGTTGGTCACGTGGCCAACGCAATGCACTCCCCCTTCAGCAAACTTATAACGGCAAAAATGTGATTACAGAAATATATACAACTAGTTTCTTGCCGCGGTTTCGCACGTGTTGTTGACTTTGCATGGCCTGTCTGTCAGCTTTGAAAGTTGTAATATAATATTGGACTAGCAAACATACAAATTTAAATGACAAAATTAAACAATATCGAGATATTCAAATTTATTTAGATACGAGGAGATAGATGGTTTATAAGGTTCGAACTTTATTTCTCATAAAAACATTACAGTTCACTTAAAATGAGATAACTTTAAACAGTAAATATGTATTAAATCTAAGTTTTAATAATAACTCCTGGGCTCTGAGTCTTAACTTAAATTATTATTTGGCTCACAGACAAAGATAGCACAAAACAAAATCAAGATATCGCTAGGAAAAACAAGATATTTTTTATCAAAATCGTGACTAAACATCCCCATGACCCTAAAAGAACTAAAAACGATGACAAAAGAAGACGTTAGAATTATACCTCCAACGTGCAATTATCATATGATTTATGCGCAGGCGCGCCTTGTCAACCCATATCATACCTGACCTGACCTTGCTAACCTTAAATTATAAACTTTTTGGTTAGTTTTAGATTGCTGTCAGAATTTGCAGGATATAAAGTTTTTCAAAGGCAAAAAAGGGTAAAGCCCTAAACTACCTAAACCCGTATACATATCTCCCAAGAAGTACCTAGTAAATAAAAATAAGTTAATAATTTTCTGGACACTATTTTTTTTTTATTCGCTTTGGGGTGGCTTTCATATCACGGCGGCCATGATAGGCCTATTGTGATCGCCACTTTTACATTTTCAGCCCCGAAGCCGTGGCGTTCATAGTTCGCCACTAACCCTTGCAGCTGCCAGGAACTGTAGGATTTTCTTCGGGGTGATATCTTTCAGCTCGTCCGGGCTATGCAAATGCTTGCCCAGATGGATGCTGCGTTTGTGCATCAGTGCTCCACACTCACTTAGCAGATGGAGGGGCGTTTCATCCGCCTCCTCACAAAATCTGCAGGATTGTGTGTCGCTTAGCCCTAGTTTGAACATGTGCTTGTTAAGGCGACAGTGAAAAACACTACACACATTCTGGACACTAGGTAGATTACTTTTTCAAAAGAATTTATCGTACCTTCATCATACCTATAAGGAGCGACCGTCATTATTGTAGCTCCCAATACTCCCAAAATTATTCCTTATCAGATTATACTACTTAGTTATATGCAATTATATAATCAAATATAATATAATCTGATTCTGCTCCCTAAACTAAGCAATCTAAATATTTAGCTATGAATAGATAGATAGATTATTTATTCATACAAATAATAATTTCGTTCCGAGGCGGGTTCGATTCCCGCCTCGGAACAATTGTGTGTATGATCTGCAGATATTTGTTCCGGGTGTTCTGGTCGTTTTCTATGTATAATAAAGAATATCTATCTATGTAATATATAGTATTATGTATATCAGTTATCTAGTACCCATAACACAAGCTCTGCTTACCATGGGGCTAGATAATGCTGTGTGAATTGTCCAGTATTATTTATATTAATAAAGTAAATTAAATTTATATTAAATTAAATAGATTACATCATTAAGTGAATAGTGCCTTAAAGCCTATGTTAGGTTTGTCTTAGCACTATAGTTCTCACTTAATTTAAAAATAAATTGATAATCTAGGTACTGTAGTTAACGAACCATCTGACAACAATGCAAGTAAACCTATATTAATTATTAGATAGAAGATAAAATTCTTTATTGCACTTGAACTATAAACTATGTACAGTAATAACTTAAAAATTAAGTACAATTGGCGGTCTTTTCGCTCAAGAGCGATCTCTACCAGACAACCATGGACATATTCTAGATCTTACATTTAAATAACTCTATACCTAAGAGATAATAAGGATAATAAGGAGATGGCGGGATGAGCTCGACCTATACAATAAGTAGTGGGTTCTCCTTGCTGAGGACCGAGATGAGTGGAAGAAGGGGAGGGAGGCCTTTGCCCTGCAGTGGGACACCCCGGGCTAATATAATAATAATAATATACCTAAGCATGATAAACACACTCACACTTACCTAATGCATAAAATGTTTAACACTTTGACTGCTGAAATCACACGGTATGTGTTTTCTACAAGTGACTAATATGCGTAAATCCACACTAGCGCAGCGGCTGAGAAAATACGGATCTGTGTGACTCAGCACAGCCGTAATATTTTTCGAACGAAACGCATGTGCGGCGCAACACAACCGCTGTGTAGAGCGGCAGCACGAATTTTTTAGGTTAAAAAAAAGATCGCAGTCGTCGAAAAAAAACCGCAGTCAAAGTGTTAATAGCTATGACCTAAATATTGTAAGAAATATTGTCATGACTAAAAAGTGTATAATTGCCCGACACGGACGTGGATCAAACCGTACAGAATGGGACACTTGTTCCCAATGGTCCGATTACTCACGCACTTGTTTCACAGAACATTGGGTTGATTTTCCGATTATAATTGTAGGGATTTTTGACCGGCCTTAGATGCTATAATAGTTTTGATGTTTTTTACCTATCATGACTTAAAATTAATGGAAACATAGGTACATGTGCATATTTCCATAATTTTTGATTGAAGTCATCATTGTTTTTTGCTCACCTGCTTACTCATTTTCTACACATTGATATGAAGTTTATTTTTTATATATTTTCAATGAAAATCCGTCAAAAATTCAGAGGGGTATTCTTTTTCTTGACGACCGATGTGGCGCGGTGGGCGAAGGTCCGCTTGCGACGCAGGAGGTTGCGGGTTCGATTCCCGCCTCGGAACAATTGTTTGTACGATCTGCAGACATTTGTTCCGGGAGTTCTGGTCGTTTTCTATGTATAAAAATATCTATCTATGTAATGTATTGTATTATGTATGTATATCAGTTATCTAGTACTCATAACACAAGCTCTGCTTACCATGGGGCTAGATAATGCTGTGTGAATTGTCCAGCATTTTTTTTTTTTTTAACTGTCAGTTAAGACGTGCTTGCGTTCCATTGGATAATTCAGGGGTAAACGTAGACTAAGCCTTGTTCCTGGACTACGGGGGTATATCTTATTATCACAAAGCATACGGATTCGGGCACAAACCCATGTAGGTACATATGTTATGTATCATCATCAGCCTATATTAGTCCAATGAGCGCCATAGATGACATATTATGTGATCTATGGCGCTCATATGTGAAAATTAAATAGTGGGTATTGATTGGTACTTACTATTTATTTATTTATGTATCTAAGTAGTATAATATTTAGATAAAATTTTTTATTTGTAACGTTTATTTATTATTTGTTTTTAAATAGGTACCTATTCATTTTATGTTCATATTTAGCTTATCTTTGGTACTGGACCGGAAGAGGTCGCTTCTAAGCGATAAGGTCGCCCATTGTACTTGTCGATTTCTTTTTGTAATGATCTGCATATGGTCTACAATAAAACATTTCTGTATTGTATTGTTGTATGTGTGATCCAATCATCAAAATCGCAGTCTTATTTAAAAAGTACGATTTCCATGGGAATAGACAGTCTCCACCAATGATACCCAGCTCAATACATTCCCACAGTAATAGAGTAGGTAGATAAATGCATTAATTTAGTCTTCGTGAGCAATTTTCTGGATTTTTCATCAAGCTACCGCCGCGGTTCAATATCTCAAATTACAGTGGTGATGCTGGAGCAGATTACGCGGGCTGGGTACGTGCCGGCCAGATGATTTACCTATTGCTAGGTACCTATAGGTAAATTATGTGCTTATATTACTAGCTGCTGCCCGCGACTTCGCACGCGTTATGTGTATGAAAACGTTTAAGGGTTATTTCTATCACATTGGAACTTTTAAATGGGATAAAAAGCTTATGTGTAATTCCAGGATTAGAGATACATAAAATTAGATAGATAGATAAAGCATTTATTCGATACTGCAGCACATGATGTAAAGGTAACAATAGTAAAAGTAATAGTAAACAATAAGAAACAGTATAAAAAAAATTAAAAGTGGAGATTAAAAAATTGTGTGCGTGCTGCAGACTGTCAAAAAGGTAATAATAGCTCAGCGAAAAGCTTTGCTCTAAGAGCAAAACACTGATTTTCAGTATTACACTTTGAGGAGACCAGAAGAATGAAACACTGACATGATAATGATGTGTGATTGCATAATGTTTTGAGTAAAATCGATTGAATGACTGTGCAGTGTAATGAGAACAGATAGTGTGTAATTATATGACATGTGTAATTACTGTGTAATTATAAAATAAAAATAGATACGTATGGGTCGGTGTTTAGTGGCGGTATTTGGGTTTTGGTTTGGCTGGACTCGGGAACCATTTAGGAAGAAGTAGCAGTCTTGGTGTTTTTCATCTCTGGTAAACGAAAATACACACGAATATAAACGAAATAACAAACTGATCCATTCAGTAGTTTTGACGTGAGGAATTGCAAACATCCGTCCATCGATAGTACATTTAAACTTTTGCGTTTATAATATTAGAGATAGTAGGATATTTGTTTCAAGCTAAATAAGTATAATCTTATTTAGCTTGAAATACATCATGCCGTGGTTGAAATTCGGCTAGGAGCTCATTAATTAACAAGAGGTAGGTAATTAATGAGCTCCTGGCCAAATTTCAGCCACGGCCTGCGCATGTGAGCAGGCCGTAATGAATATAGCGCAAAAGTTTTATTTGGCTGTTAATAATACTGATATATAAAATATAACATGAACTATTTAATAATGGAACTACATATCTTTAATAAATAGGTATAGTTTAAGCTTGTATGAAATTTCAGTTTATTTTATTCCAATCGGCTTTTATCAAAGATAAGATACTTTTTATCCCATGAATCAGTTCCCATGGGATACAAATAACCTTTAAACATTTCCATAGAAACTACGCATACGAAGTCGCGGGCAGAAACTAGTAATTTATAATATCATAGAAAAAAAACTCACTGTCATTGAAGTCCTAAATCATGTCAAACTTGATCGCGCCGAGACATTTTCCGCATTCCCCAAGCAATGTATCGAATAATCGAGCTAAATCACCCGAGAGCTGCGATTATGTACACGCAAGTGTACCTCACTGCAATTTGTCACACTTGCGAGCAAAAAAAATATACAAATTAACATAATGTGCGGAAAAAATGTGACAAAAAACATGTTACTTGTCGCTGTTGGAATAATGTAGGATGGTTGATTAATTGATGAATTATTTACGATGTTGTATCATTATGGTTAACTTAGGTGATGTTAAATATACTTGAGGTAATTTGAAACAGAGTCAATTTTATGAAAATTGATTTCATTACAAACAACTTAAGAAGCAAATAAAATAAACAAATTAGAACTAGTATTTACAAATGAAACAATTGAGCTAACTTCAATCTGTTGCAAATAATCTACAGGTAGCTCAACTGATCCATGTGTTTTTTTTTAAATAAATTAATAAATATAGACGCTGGCTGCATTACCCCGCTGCTGTATGGCAATGACGATGCGCAGCCCCAGATACTCACCATCCCTTTAAAAAAATGCCTTGTTTTATTCGAACTGATATAACAAAAAGGATAGTTATATACATTATATATAATATAGTGTAACTTTAATGCTTTCTACATAGATAATAATAATGAATTCGTAAGCCAATAATTACAACAACCACCAATAAATAATACTCGGCATTATCCCATCGACCTATAATTGCGAAGCTTATCTAAAATTAAAACAAAAGGCAAAATAACGTTTCCAAAGCTATAAAAACTAGCGACCGCTATTCGGGTGCGCTTGCGCCGCCCACCGAGCTTCCTGCGAACGACTTCCGGTGGATAGTAATCGCGTAAATTGACCATTATTGACCATATTATGTTATTATAAGTATTGCGACCTGCGTGGTCGGGCATCATTGGGTATTTTCGGTTCGATTTATTGGTATTAAAATAATGGCTGCAAAACGGTTTGTGGCGGTTATGAATTGTGTTTTTTTATTAACTTAATCTGTAAGGTACAATTTGGATAGAGATAAAACTAATGTTTAATTATAGGTTCTCCTTAGGGCTAGTCTTTATTTTTTTGTCACCTTATCGTTTATCATAAGTTTATAAAATGAATGAATATTAAATAAACTGGACCATCTCGGTTTATTCTAGTCCTAGCTAAGAGCTAAGCAGAGCTTGTGTCATGGGTAACTTGGGTAAGTACTATACTATATTTATTATGACTGATATACATAATACAATACATAACATAGTTTTTTTAATTATACAAGGCAAGGATTTATTCGGAGTGTTCTGAGCAACAAATCCTTGCCGATCGTACAAAAGCCGGGAATAGAACCCTCGTCCACCTGCTTCACAGGAGAACATTTGCCACTGCTCTACATCGTTCGTCTAGTTCAACATCTACTTTAATAAATACGTAGAGTCCTGTTAGAGCCATATACAACAGGTATTTATACCCTTTACACATAAAACTAAAAAATGGGGTTGATTAATCATAGTCAAATAATATAATTAACCCTTTAACAGTTCTCCCGCCCTATTAGGTGAGTCCCTAATGTGAAAGTGAAAGTGATTGAAAGTATTGAAACCATTATTAAATTTGAAGCACTTGCATAGTTGTTTTTAATAATTACAATAATTTGACATAAAAATAAACAGCGCCGCCGTCTAGCTCAAGACAAAACAGATCTTGTTTTATGAGTAGGTACTATAACTGATATATACTTAATAATACATGTACATAAATTGATATCGAACATAAAAAACACCCTGTTTTTTTTAACTTTTTTACTCTTCTGCGCCGCCGCCGTCGGACCTCTGACCGCTGCGCCAATGAAGTATTACTTAAATATGAAACTAAAATCCAATCTTCAATTTGTAACTTCATTGAAATCGAAAGTACTCTCAATTTTGCAATATTTTCGCTAATTAAAGAACCGCAGGGTGCAAAGGGCAACTTTGTCTATGAGCACAATGTTTAGGGTTGGCATGTTGGTAGCATTATCTAAGGGTTGAGAGGTACCCCGCTGCGCGACGTGCACATGGCATATTGAAATGTGTGTCCCTGCGTCTAATTTGTAGGTAAGTAGGTACCATTTTCGTATGGAAGAGGAAGCTTCGTGGACCAGTCAATTTACAATGATCTTCGCTACATTGATAATAACAGATAAGTCCAATGGGGGTTCTTGTTGGACTCTAATCTATTAGTAAGATCATGTAGGTACGAAATAAACACTTAAAATAAGTTGAATTGTCTAGAATGTATGACCCTTAAAATGTCTGGTAGCTCTGTTAATATGTACGAAGTTGCTTTACAAAAAAATTGGTTTTAATTTTTAATTCTTGGGTTCTACGATGAATTTGTTGCTCCAGTCGAGCCAGTACGAATCTCACAAAAAAATTAAGCGAAAAGAAAACAAAAAAAAAACATTTTTCCTATTTGATAATAATTCAGTATAAAATTTGACTTGTCTAAGTGCTTATTTTGGAAGCCTAAAGAAATAAGTTTATGTAGTAGTCTGAAATATCTGCGCACAGCATCGGTGGAGACACCCTAGTTGAAATAGACTATTCTCATCTCCGCTCATCTCCACTTTGGAGTCTGGGCCTAAGGCTACCTATCCATTTACGCAGAGCGAGATAACGGAGACTTATGCAATACATATAAGCCAATTGAATTTCATAAAATCTTCGCTCTGTTTCAGTAGACCAATGGAAATGCTTCAAAACTCCGCTCCGCTGCCTCGCTCCGCGTCAATGGAACGGCAGCTTATAATGTCAGCTTCTACACTACAATGCCTACTTAGCTTAACCTAAAACCAGCCTGTAACCTACCGGCCGTGTCCCACGATCTAGTTATCAGTGGTACATACAGTACATACGAGGCAGGGCAGGCATTAGGCGGGAGCCTCCAAAGACACGTCAAAGCCTATCCTAATTTAAACAGGGCTGTTTACGTCCCGAGGGTGGCTCATGAGGATTGCTTAGGGTGGAGTCAGGTTGATAGCGTTTTTATGATTAGGAATATATCCATGCACACCCTAAAGGTACGACCGCACTGAACGAACTGCGCGGCATGACGAAGCGGCCAATTATACTTTGTATAAAAACGTATGAGATAGATATGAGTAGATAGTGGAACTGCGCGGCTTTTATGGTGAATTGGTAAAAATTGCGTGCCGCGTATTTCCTCTGAAGCATTAGTGCGTTTGCACCTTTAGCACTTTTTCAGGTTTAGTATGGGGGTTTGCTTACAAATATTCCACACCAAGTTCAGCTAGTGCACAGTGTGCACGGAAACACAGTATTTCCTCAATCTCATATGTTATACACACATTTCACCGGCTCAAATCCGGACTCGGAATTCGAACCCGGGAACTACAATATTAGCAGTTGAAAATGAGACCACTAGACCAACCAACCGTCGACAAGTAGATATTCATATATGTTATAATAATATTCGAATAATATCCTACTACCATTCTAAAGGCAAAAGTTTGTGCCGTTGTAAAGATGTTTGGCCGAAGACATATAAACTATTATTTCAAAAACACGTCCGGAACCGCGGGTATGCTAATAAGAGTCGTTTCATATAAAAATCCTGCTTGTGCCATGTGATGAATTGTAATTCCTGTTAAAAAAACGCCTTTTACGCGACTCAAAACTCAAAAAATGCGCTCATTTGACTTCAGCCTTACCCGCTAACTTTCACACCGCGCCCCGTACAGAACTCATTTCAGGGTTGAGCGCGCACCCCCCCGCCCCTAGCGGCGGTTTGTCGAAACATTCAACTTTATAAATATTCTATGTAGTTACCGACCTAGAAACTGTCACACTTATTTCTTTTCATTAGAATAAATCTGCCCGAGGCTAAGGCACCGAGGTTTGCTCTGCTTTTACTGAAAGAACATTTTCTTCGAGTTTATTTGTTTTTACACTCTGAAGTTGCATTACTAAGAAGACAGACAGTACACAGACATTATAAAGAGGTACAATAAAGATTTGGACCAGTGAAGTCACCACTATTAACAAATTTACACATAAAACTAGTGAACAGACTTATCGTTAGAGTTTAACAAAATATTAACAGGGATTATTATATTATTTACCATGATCTCGGGCCATAAAGTGACCCGGTCCTTTGGAAGGGTTGCGTGGGGTCGAAGCTAACAGCACAGAGGCCCTTTGAGAAGTTAATCTAAAGGGGATGGCTACACACCGCGGGTATCATCCTCGGGTGCACAATATGATACACCCAAAGATGGCGTCCGCCAGGTGTAGAGACTATTGCAAAGAAAAATGAAAGAAATAAAACCAGGCTATTGTGATGGATAGATGTACTGGGTAATCGGGCTATAGGGGAGATTGCGGACGTCTGCCATAAACAAGTCAATCATAATGTTAAGAAGAGTGGCAGACGGTGGCTTGCCGAATGCTGGATGGGTTCCTTAAAAAGCCGGAGTAAATTACCGGAGAGGAACAACATCGGCGCAAACGACTGAGGGGTGTCGAGAGGTGCAGCCCCGATTTCACCATCACGAAGACTGCTCGTGAGCAGGTTTCTTCGCTATTACGCCATTAGACACTTCCAACCCCGAGTCTACATCCTAAGACGCAGACTATATATTATTATATTATTTATTGTTATAAAGTAAAGTAAAAAATCATTTATTTCTTTAGGCTTACAAAATAAGCACTTAGAAAAGTCATATTTTATACATTAAATTATTATCAAATAAAATTATTTTACTGTTCACTTAATTTTTTGTCCACTAGTGGAAGAAATGAAAAAGAAACCACTACCTATACTATAGGTAGGTACTACATTGACAAAAACGAACTTTTGAAGGAAAATGAGTAAAAACTGGCTTAGGTACATAGGTACTACATAAACCACTGAACTTACCACTCTACTTACATACATAACGTAGGTGCCTGGTAGAGAATTGAAGGCTTACGTACCTGCCAACCGCAATATGCGGTCTTGTACCTACTCCAAAGGCTACAACTACACCAGTAAATAATATGTTGCGTGTAACATATTGTGGGGAAAACTGCGGTTTGCAGTAAAAATGTACAGAGACGCGAACACAGACGTTAAGATTCTGGGCCTCGCTTTCAAGAAATTCGACGATTTCGTTTCAAAATCCTTTATTTCTATAGGCTATATTTGTAGATCGTACACATACTTGTACCGAGGCGGGAATCGAACCCGTGACCTTTTGCGTCGCAGGCGGACCTTCGCGCATTGCGCCACAGAGGTCGTCCTATGATCAATGATCGATGTTTCCGAATATTTAATAATAGATACAGAAATTAGTTGCCATTTTAATTCGAACGATTTTCATGAAGTCTGATAGATATTTATTATGGAGTCTCCACACCGAAGTCGGTGACACAGCCAGCCCATTGGTGCTTAGGCAACCCGCAGCAGCCGAAAAAATTGAGGGAAATTCCCCTCAATTCTTTCATACACCGCACCGTCATGATTATGTTCGACCTAGGCTGCCTAGTGTGCGTTCACGACTCTTTATACATGTGTATAAATATTGTTGGCAGCCAACAGTGTTTTGTCATTTTGCGGTGACTTTGGTGTGTATACTTCATTAGTTTTAGCTGACTATCCCCTGCCCACGGCTTCGCTTGTTCCGAATAGCAATGCTAAGGTCCAAGTCTCTACCATAGAGCACTTAAGTACAAAATTACACCATAAAGGAAGTCTCACACGATCGTTTCAAAACCCGCAGTGTTGTACAAAAAACGACTACCGCCTTATAAAACCTCAATATTTTTATCGGTTTTTATCGATTGTCGATTATTTTAATCGGCCCACTCGGGTCGGGTGTCCGTCTGTCGGTAATAGTCGTAATCGGTCGCTAATCGGTGCACAATTTACGAAATTGTCGATCCATGTCCGCGACCGATGATCGTTCGATAGTGTTGTACCCATTTGTATCGATAATGTGATGCTTGATTGATCTGTGGCTGTTGTTTATGATGCTTGACTTCGAACCGTCATTGTGAAGATGTCATAAAGAATATCGGTAGACGGTTTTCAATAAATAGATTGTAGCAACCTGCCTTCTTATAAGATTATATATATTTATTTATATAACCTTATAAGTTTCCGTATAAAACTTAGATTTAGCACGCCTCAGTTCAGACGAATTACGGATTTGTTTTTCTGAATTTTCTAGATAATGAAGAATCATAAGTCGTTCTTAACCCTTAGTTACTTACGCATAAAAACATACATAAGTACTCGCGTAGAAAAAACTACCAAATACATACAAAATCAGACTTTTATTTATGATTTACAAACGTTGTAAATTCGAAACTCCAATAACTAGAGACGATCAAACAGTCGCTGGGGTGTTAAACACCCCACGCGAGTAATTAAGGGTTAATAAGGTAGAGTCAAAGAATGACCATAGTCCAATGGTATTAGATCTGTTATTTTTAAAATAAGCTTCTGGAGATACAACTTGAATGGAATAATCGTAACTCTGATACCGGTAAGTGAATCAATAATCCATAATATCAGTGGGTTAAGTACGAACCTGGTTTGTTGAGGTGTTTGTGTATAAGTTCGTTGTTAACCCGCGTACATTCTTATATAATTGTGACTGTCTTAAGTCAAACTACGAGATTTTTTATATGAGTCAGAAATGTTTAACTTCCTAAAACAATATCTATGGATGAAGTCAGACTTAAATGTGGTAGACCAAGTTAGGATTCTACCTTATTTCTGTAATTTATCCCTAACAAATTCAACTTAAAACACCATCCCTGTTATGGATTATCGATAAACAATCTATCCAACGATACATTTACAAAATTATGACAAAAAAGAGGCAAAATTGGCAGTAAACCGCTCTAACCCCCGTATTGATCACAGTAATCGATCGTGTGCCGCGTAATTGCGGATCGAACCCGCCACCCATTATGTCATTATAGCCGACAGACCGAAACAATAGAAAAAAATCGATAAACCAAACTCTTCTCTAACCCCACCACACAAAAACTCTAATCGATAAATTGAAACGATTTGGTACGTCACTTTTCTTCTGAGTGCAAGGAAGAACAATACATTCTAAACTGGAATCTAGTTTGTTTAGTTACGGTTGGTTTTTGGTTGGTGGTGGGGAAGGGATAGTAAACGTTCCAATTTCAAAATTGGCGGAGATCGTCAGCCGGGCGCCTGCGCAGCTGTAATCGTCAGCTGATGACAGCAGCACCAGGCTTGGAGGGAATTGAATAAAACAATCCGTCAAGTGAGGAATGAGGTGTAAGTGTTAACATGTGATGACGTTTTATTCATTACACGATTGATAGATCATTTTTATTACTACATCCGGACAAAATCTATCTATCTCTTTACTATGACAGTTGGTTTCGTCATGAAATAAACTCTAAGATGGTGCGTACGGTACTAGTATTTGCACAGAGAGTTAGATGACGATGATGATGATTCTTTGCCGATGACAATTGTCTCTGATTGGATATTTTTCTGCCAGTGTCAAATAAATTATGAAGATGGATTGATATTTCACCAGAGCCTAGTTCGTCATCAGCAGGGTGCACAACATGCAGTTTAGGTTGGTTTGGGAAACGAGATGTTGGAGTCCCCCTTACACCCCAAGTAACAATGAGGTGTAAGTGTTAACATGATGACATTGTATTCATTATGCGATGGATGGATCATTTTTATAACTACATCCGGACAAAATCTATATATCGCTTTACTATGACAGTTGGTTTCGTCTTGAAATAAACTCTAAGATGGTGCGTACGGTACTAGTATTTGCACAGAGAGTTTGATGACGATGATGATGATTCTTTGCCAATGACAATAGTCTCTTATTGGATATTTTTCTGCCAGTGTCAAATAAATTATGAAGATGGATTGATATTTTCACCAGAGCCTAGTTCGTCATCAGCAGGGTGCACAACATGCAGTTTAGGTTGGTTTGGGAAACGAGATGTTGGAGTCCCCCTTACACCCCAAGTAACAATGAGGTGTAAGTGTTAACATGACGACATTTTATTCATTATGTGATGGATGGATAATTTTTATAACTACATCCGGACAAAATCTATATATCGCTTTACTATGACAGTTGGTTTCGACGCAGAATCGTCTACAGATGAAAGAAACTTATACTTATACTGAAACTTATACTTTAAGTCTTTTTAAGTCGTGTGGTGTATTCCTTTACTATAGTTAGATAATTAAGTTTTTTTGCTGTATCAGAATAAATATATTTTCATTTCATTTCATTTTTCATTTAAACTCTAGCTAGATGGTCCGTGCGGTGCTATTTGCACGGAGAGTTTCATAGAATGGCTTCAACCTTAACACTTTTGACACGCGTCTCTCTTTCTGTAGTTTTTCTATCAGGTAAAGTGCTATAATGTGTTTTTCTGAGATAAATCATTGTTATGGTGAAGTGAAGAAGAAACACTAGACAATTCTCTATGTAGGTAGATTCCTATATTATAGATAAGCTTTAAGCAGGCTTCGTGGACTAAAATAAAAAGTATTTTCTTTAAACAAAAACCCTTTAATTTATACCTACAGCGTAAATTACTTGCGGTCGGTGTCCATTGTCAACTTATAGTGTTTTAGGGTACCGCACAAAAGCTTACGAACCTTACCTAGGTAAATCCGTTTTCAAAGTTTAAAGCAAAGATTATGGTTAAAACTGGTGGTTTTGCCTAGCGATATTGGATTTTTTTACTTGTCTTATGTGGATCAGTGATCCAAAGTGGATCTTGGCCTCGTCGGAGGCCAAGATCCACTAAGGACACCAGATAAGGAATTCTCCAGGCTCAAGGTTCTGAGCTGTCCCTCCAATATAATATAATTTTTTGCTACTACAATTACGTACACAATTTATTTTAACAAAATAGGAATAATTAAATTTAAAAAAAAAAAATTGTTCGAGATCAGGGTCAATTTTGTTGGTCCAGCGTCCCTTCCCTACGTAGGGCGGCCAGTCGGCCGCCCTAAACCATCGGGGGCATTGGGGGGATATACCAGTCGGTCTATCCCCGAATGCCTGCGATGGTTTTGCCACATTCGCCTTCAAGACAGCCCGAACTTCTTTCATGTTCTTTAGAGTGCTTTTTCAGAATTTTCTGGGTATTTCTAGTATAAAAAATATATATCTATGTAATGCAATTTATTATATCAGTCATCTAGTACCCATAACACTCTGCTTAGCTTGGGGCACACAGCCGCATCTATGCTGTTTGGATTGTCCAGCATTATTTATATATTGGTGTCAATTATAGATTATCTATATTTGACACCAATATAAGATATATATTTATATCAGATAGCATAAAAACTATATTAATTCAACGGCATTTTTTATAGATTGATATGAACGACAACTTTTTATGGATATCAAATTATTGCACTCTAGTTATAGGACATCTGAATTGACACCGTTAGGAATAAGATACCTAATGGGTATGGCCCTTGCACAAGTGGGAAGGGGGATAATTAAAAAAAAAAGTATTTACTAAGAAAATTATTTGTCGTATTTCCAAATACCTAAAAAGCGTCAATGGGCTTGAAAGGAACGCTTCGAAAGCGCGATCAAATTTTTCTAATGACGACTTCAAAAAGAAAAGTCACAAGCAAAATAAATAAATAAATAGATAATGCTGGACAATTCACACAGCATTATCTAGCCCCATGGTAAGCAAAGCTTGTGTTATGGGTACTAGATAACTGATATACATAATACAATACATTAAATAGATAGATATTTTTTATTATACATAGAAAACGACCAGAACACTCGGAACAAATATCTGCAGATCGTACATACAATTGTTCCGAGGCGGGAATCGAACCCGCAACCTCTTGCGTCGCAGGTGGACCTTCGCCCACCGCGCCACATCGGTCGTCAAAAAATAGCCAGAAGCAATTATAGGATTCTTTGTCTAAGCGAAAGAACAAATAAAAAGGTGTGAAAAAGTGTGCAACTTACCTAATTCATTGGGCAGTGTTTAGATTTCACAGAAAAAAGTATACAGACATTAAAAGTTACTTGTTTGTTAATTGACGATGACGACCGATGTGGCGCGGTGGGCGAAGGTCCGCCTGCGACGCAGGAGGTTGCGGGTTCGACTCCCGCCTCGGAACAGTTGTGTGAACGATCTGCAGATATTTGTTCCGGGTTTTCTGATCGTTTTCTATGTATAATAAAAATATCTATCTATGTAATGTATTGTATTATGTATATCAGTTATCTAGTACCCATAACACAAGCTCTGCTTACCATTGGGCCAGACAATGCTGTGTGAATTGTGTAAAAGAAAAAAAATGTAATAAGTATATAAAAAATCTTGTATGTTTTGAAAAGTACCTGAACTGTGAACACAGTAGATAGGAGTTACACTATCACATAACATTATAACTCGTGGTATGTACACTAGTGGATGCACAAACAGAACACAGTCGAAGTGCCGAATTTTGCTAACCAATATCTTTACTAAGACAAATATATTGTCGCAGAATCGTATATAGATGAAAGAAACTCTGGATAGTGTGTGCAGTGCTATTTGCATGAAGATATTGGTACAATGGGTTTGAACTTTGACACTTTTGACATGCGAGACGCGTGTCAAAAGTGTCCAGTGTCCATTTGTAGTTGTTGATGATGAAAGATAGATAGATAGATGATGATTATTTATTAATGGCAATTATGTCTCGTTGGACACTTTTCTGCCAGTGTCAAGTAATGGAAAATAATTGTAAAATTAATGAGTTATCAAATTATGAAGATGATTCTTTCATCAAAAGGTAAAATGACAAAATATGTGATTCTGAGACGCTACTATTGTTATGGGGAAGCGAATAATGTTGTGGAATTCGACCACAGAAAGACTTGATAGTTTTATTCTTCTCGGTAGAATGATTTTTCCCATAATATTTGCGTCGGCGAGGTAAAGCAGCCGCAGTGTATTGTCGACTGCGGTCGCCGACCACATCAGACATGACGAGAAGATTCATACCCCATAAACTGCGGTGGACGCGTCGACAAACGGACTGGTTCGGACGTTGGGTGATAGCTTTAGCTGAGATCAGGCAATTTTTTACAATTAAACCTATTTTTGACGACTTCGAAAAAAGAAGTATAATGTGTTTGGCTGTATGTAGGGTGTATGTTTGTTTTTTGCCTTTAACTCATTTGCTTTTGCGTAGACAATGATCCCGAAATAGTACCGTGGTGGTTATGTGGAGGTTTGTTCCCGAGGGATTCGTTTTTGTCTTGCAAAACCTAAAGAAATGATAAAAATATTTAGGAATTTGAAGTAGGTTTTAAAAAAAACAAACTATGTGAAAATCCAGCTTTTCATTCCAATAAAACCTTAATTCCAATTAAGCCTTATCTCATATTTTTTAATATTTTTGGGTAAACACGTAAAAACCAACTTTTTGAATATTGATAAAAAATAATCGTTTTAAGAGCATTAAAAGATTACAACATTTTACTTTTATATAGGCAAATTGATAATATTTTACTTCTATATAAGCAAATTAATATGCGTAAGTACTGCGCAGTCCTTAATGGAAAAAAAATCGAAGAATTTATAATATCCCTAATATGTATCGGACGGACTTTCCCTTATAGCTGATAAACAATAGAAACAAATGGGTATAAAGTCAATAAGTCTTATAATTCGAAAATTCTAGATTAAGGACCCTCTACCAACAGAACAGCAATAATCATGCGCGACCATTTTTCCTAAGTGTGGATAAAAACAAATGAATATAAAGTCAATTGAAGTCTTCTAATTCGAAAATTCTAGATTAAGGACCCGCTACCAACATAACAGCAATAATCGTGCGCGTTGAGAAAGTACAGCTATACATTCTGGGCAGGAAGCTACGCCTACTGTAATTATAGTGCAGGAGCCCGCCGCCCACTGCTGCTCACGGCACGATGACTCCTGTGATAGGACTTGAAAAATGGCCTGTGTTTTGATATTTTCTTATTTTTTTAGTGTGGTGGGCGTGTAGCTTAATTTTTTAAGCATATGCTCGGTTGACTTGCTTTGGTTATCGTAATGGCTTGGGAAGTTATTGATCAGCAGTGCGCAAGACCAAAAGGCGAGACAATATAGGAAAATGTTGGGATATATAAAATCATTTTCAGATAATAAAAAAATCAGATGCACAGAAAGAAATGGCAAGTTTATCATGTCTCCAATATCAATGTTACGAGTATCTGCAGTGCGAAGGCATCAGTTTTTCGCTGGAAAACATTTTGACATAAGATTTAGGATATTAATTTTCACCTGATTATTTTGTACCTAATTATATCAAGAGAACAGCAATAGAAGCAGCAGCAGAATTAGCGGCCTTATCGCTTAAATAGGTTTCTTCCAGGCAACCAAACAGAGAACGTAAGTCAAGCATTAACACCATGCTTAACTCTTTGAGAGCTATCAAGCATTATATCGGCACAAGAAAGATAAATTTATCAATTGTTCCTCCTTAACACTTTCAATGCGCACATGTACATTATCTCCGTCTTCATTCCAGCTGCGGCACGCCTCTGTAAGGTTCGCACTGCACAGGCCTCGCAGTGAATGGGTTAATATCCTAACGTTGGATAATAATTATATTAATTTATCCTTTGCTGGATAAAACTATATTCCCAAGTAGCAACACGTTCGGAGCCAATTTATCGAATAGATTGTACGGTGATAACCCACCATAGATAAATGCACTCAGCGGGTTTTGATATAGCACTATTTATTTCTACTCTATGATCGATCAATAAAGACTTGCACAAACCAGAACTTTATACGACATCTCACAAGGACTTGAAAGTGTGTCCCTGTTTTGATGACAGCCAAAAAAAATTCTGAGCAATCTCAGCTTGTGTTATGGAAACTAGTTGAGTGAAAAGGTATACATTAAATATATAGATATTTTTTTACTATACATAAAGAGTACCCAGAGCACCCGGAAGAAATATCTGCTGATCGTACCAACATTTGTCTCAAGGAGGGATTCGAACGTGCTGGGTGGTAGCGGTATTGGATTAATGTCCGTGCCCTTTTAAGTCAAAAGTTGGCGTAGATGACGTGTTCGTGCCTGAATTAGACGAAAACTACAGAATAAACTCTAAACAACCTACAATTAGTAATGTATTTACAGCGACGATGACGCACTTTGTTTAGGTTAGTAGTAAGTAGTCATACCTTTATGGTGGCGGGTTCGATTCCCGCCTCTGGATAAATGTATCTACAATCTACAGATATTTGTATTGGGTGTTCTGGTCGTTTTCTATGTATGTAAAAAAAATATCTATTTAATATATTGTATTATACGTATATCAGTTATCTGGTACACATAATAAATAGTAATAATAGCACATAATAAATGATTGTTTTTTTTAATTTTTCAATCATTTATTTCTCTTCACAAAAAGCTCATCTTACAGTCAATAGTCATAGCTAGGGGTAGTGCAGTAGATACAGAGATACCTGTTTGTGAGAGACTGGTGTCAGTGATAGGTTTTAACCTGTGTTCCTAGTCCTAGGGAGTTGCAAAAATTATCAAAAAGTAAATTTAAAAAAATTGTGTAGCATATTCTTTGTAAAAAGGCTTATTACAAAATATCAGATTATCTAGAAGATAAAAAAGCTTGGAACGAGTTTTGCTCCAACTCAAAATCTAACAACTTACAGATAAGCAAATCATATGTACTAGACACATAAGTTATGAACATACTAGTGGTTTCTTCTCACTTCTTCCACTGGTGGACAAAAAATTGAAGTGAACATCAATATAATAATGAATACTATAAAATATGACTTGTCTAAGTGCTTATTTGTAAGCCTAAAGAAATAAACTTTCATTTCATTTCATTTCAGTGACTCTGTATGCATAGTTCTAAAACTGCACTGTTACAAAAAAGCATAATCTGTATGGCACCTACAATGTTTAATAAATAAAATAAATAAATAATAAATAATGCTGGACAATTCACACAGCATTATCTAGCCCCATGGTAAGCAGAGCTTGTGTTATGGGTACTAGACAACTGATATACATAATACAATACATTACAATGTAATGTATTGTATTATGTATATCAGTTATCACACAATTGTTCCGAGGCGGGAATCGAACCCGCAAACTCCTGCGTCGCAGGCGGACCTTCGCCCACCGCGCCACATCGGTCGTCAATAAGATACCGATGTCCTTCTTAAATCTTAGTGAGATTATGTTTAAAGTTGAATTAAAGCAATTATTAGTAAGTAAGTGCATTACACAATTTTAGACTTTTTAGTTGACAATCTGAAACGTTGACCATTCAAATGTACCTATATGAATAATTTAAACTTTCAATATATTTAAGATCTACAACTGTAATAAATAAATAAATAAAATTCTTTTATTTCGGACTACTATTGATCCATAATTTGTTAGTAATGATCTTAAATTGTAATGTACATTATGATGAAGCAAATTAATTGATCTTTATCTTTATCTTTATCTAATCACACAAGCTCTGCTTAGCTTGGGGCTAGATTTCGCTGTGTGGATTGTCCAGTAAGTATTATTTATTTTATATTATAGTGCCAGACTCTCCGCCGGCGCTGTAAATCTCCAATGACCATAGTCCATGGGAGCAAGAAGCTGCACTCGCAGCTACCCCTATAATTACCGGCCTCGCTTCTCCCCGCCCCTCACGATCGCGGAATGTAAGATAGCTTTTTTATATACTCTTATTTATAGCTATGTTTTGTATATAACTACAGGTTGGTATAATCACAATGATATCTGACTTAGCAGTACTTTTATAGAGATTTGATGCTTTTTAGCGATGCGTGACCCGAGAGCTGGTGAGTATCTGGCGCAGCGCATCAGCATTGTCATACAGCGGGGCAATGCAGCCAGCGTCTTGGGGACGCGCGCCGACTGGTATTGATTATGGATTAGTTGAGCTACCTGTAGATTGTTGAAGTGAATAAAAAGTCAAAGTGATCAGTTTGTTTCTTACTTCTACATATTTATGTACTCGTAATTTGAATTTTGTGACGTGTCAGAGTCCTTAAGAAATAAGCAAAGATCTTATTATCTAATGTCTTCGCTATTCTACGATCAGGTTGATAATTAAAAAAGACTACACCAAAAAAACCTTCACACGACCTCCCTAATTAAAAAGAACAAAACGTTTCATGAATGAATATTTTCTGAACATCTCATGTTTATTAAAAGACGCGGGTTCGGTTCCACGCCATGATTTATGAAGCCTGGGTGCTTTCTGACCGCCTCCATTCATTTGTTTTTGATTTTTTTATACTTTTGCTTCCTTTTTTGGACTTGCTCTCTTTTTTAGATATAGTTGATTAGTTTTAAGGCTCGATTAAAATTATGGTTGCGATTAGGTTGTTCGTAGTGTTGTTATTGAAATAAGATAAGGTATTACGATCGTTTTCGAAAACATTTTGTGGTCTGTCTTTTTTAGCAAGATAATACTCTTGGCTATAAATATGCTTCTATGGATCACACAGACCAGATAGTATGCAATTTAACGATATAGCGTCCTATTTTCTTGTATGCGTGAACTAAAGAAGCATATTTTATAGAAGAGTATTCAAAATATAAATAGGTAGGTATGTCTAATATCTTGAGGGTAAATTGAAATAGGAACCTTCCAAAAAGAAATTCGATATTTTGTAGAAACTTGGTTTGCTATTGCATTCTCATGGTAGGTATTCGACGTTACTATGTAACTATGTATTCGAGCTTCTGTTCGGTACCAAATACATTATAAATACTTGGAACAAATAAAAAAGTTCACTGGATTGAAAACCACAAAAAGTACAATAGAAACAGTAGATTAAACTTTGATTAATTTTTATTTATCACAATGTACGGGTAGAGCTTTGAAAGTCGATGACCAAGCGATTTCGATGGGCGGGAACATGATGGAAAAATAATTTGAAATAAGAATAAGGCATTTCAAGGTTGAAGCAAAGAGGTCCATACATTGTACTTATTTACTCTATGAACTGTCTTCTAAGGTTTTATTATAGTGCGTAAGCCTCACACTGGGGGAAATTTCTAAGAAAATATTTCCTTCAGAAATTTTTATCTCGTGAATAAATGTTATGGGACCTCCTCGGAATCATTCTCCATACAATAACAAATTAATTTTCCAAACCAGTCCATAATGGAGGGAGAAATCAACGAACATACAGAAAAATACATAAACAGAACCCCCTCTTTTGTTTTTCGTCAGTCAAAAAGAAATCTTCGTCCATTAGTTTATGTGCCTTTGTTAAGAAAAAGGGCATTAATTTCTGTTTAAAATGAAGCCTTCTGTAAGGGTGTGGTCACACTGCCGGAGGCAACGAGAAGAGGTTGTTATCGAGTAGCTGGATGGTTGCGCTTCGGGCGGGAATCAAAATGGAGGGGCTTTTCCAGAATAAGATTTACATTACATTATGAAATGGAAGTCTCTTCTTTAAAAAAGAGTACCTTGTGAAATGACTTTAGGTATTATATGCCCTGGTAGGTAAGTAGGCTTTGATCCTGCGTAGGAGGTTGCGGTTTCGATTCCCACTTCAAAACAAATAAATAAATAAATGTTTGTACTACCGCAACGTAAAACTTTTGAAACTATCATGGTTATTAAACATCATTAACAACAATCATTTAAAACGGGATATTTACCATGATTTGATTTCTGAGTTTTCCAATATTTCGGCACAATTTCATGCGCCATGATCACGGAATAGCTGAAGGCGCTGCGACTTAGTTTTACCTCAACGTATTTGTTTTGAATTAATTATGTGCATGTAGATAATTTTTCATTGACAGTATTTATGAACACACGTGCTTTCTAGGTGTTTTAAATGTTTATTAAAAAAATATCTACCTATGTAATTAATGTATTATTATAACAATCTCTTTGGCGCGGAGGGCGAAGGACCTTCGCCCACTGCGCCACAGAGGTCGTCAATGAACCAAATAATGATACCTGTAATTTTAGAGTAAATTATACCATATTTCGGCGATGAGGCGACGAGGCAAAGCACCGTGCCTTTAGGGCGGGGGCGGACTGCCCCCGCTAGTGCGCGCCGCCCGCCCCCGCTGCGGGCTAGGCGCGGCCTTACCATCTGGTAGAATGTTAACAGTGGCTATTTAAGTAAGGCCACTGGATCCCCAGTGATGAACACTATGTTAAGATGATATCACACTGAGATTTTTTTTTCTGCTTTGTTTAGGGGAAAGCAGTATGTTTGTAGCAGTTAAATATTTACCACGTGTCTTGGTGTGCTTTACATACCTAATGATTGCAAATTATAAAACTGGACGAGCGTTTATATCATAAACGTGTAATTTTTCTTCATTTACCTTTCTAACTTCTGATCTCCTGGTCCTTGTTAGTTCTACTAATATAAAAAGAAGACAGTTTGTGTCAATGTGCAGATTTTGTCCAAACATCAAACATGTTTATTCCGCCACTATGCAGTTTTTTTCATCGTCATCATAATCAGCCTTTGTCAGTCCGCTGGGCTGGAAATAGGCCTATGATCTCCACAGCTTCCTGTCTTCAGCTTAACGCGTCCAGCATCTGCATGCAGTCTGTCGCAGGTCGTCCAACCTGGCCGGTTCTTTTTGTATCAGGCTAATCGCAACTCTAAAGCTTGGCTCCGTAATTCGAAGGTAAATACCCAGGCGATGAGGCGACTAGACTAAGCACCGTGCCTGTAGGGCAGGGGCGGAGTGCCCCCGCTAGTGCGTGCCTGGCGCCGCCCGCCCACGCTGCGGGCTAGGCGCAGCCTTACCATCTGGTTAGCATGCGATTATAAACAAACTAGCTTTTGTACGTGGCTCAAAATAATCTCTGTTAAATAAATGCCAAAATAGAAGTAGAGTATAAGGATTCCTTCCATATCTATCGACTAGATTAATTATGGATCAATTGAGAACTGTATTTCTCATTAGATCAATTTCTATATTTAATTCATATAGTGAATCTAATTCACCTCGTCCATAAATGACATCGTCTTGGGCCTGATTAAATCCCTCTATGGACTCAGGATTTTAGTTACTCCTTCGCTTCGCTCGTGAGCTATTTTAAAATCCCGATTTGCGCTCGGTATTCAATGACACTGCTTTACACACTAGGTGCATAATCACAATTATGCAACCGGTTATACATAATTTAACACGAAACCATACATAGATTGTTTACGATTCTGTCTGTATATGTTAATGACTAACAGACAAATACATCCACCGAAACTGTCCTCTCCACAATCTTCTCTATTGTTTTTTAAAAAACACCACTCTATGAAGACCCTTTATCGAGTTAATGTTTGTAGTAATAAAGGGTCTTGTAATGATGGCAGGTTTTGTACTTTTTACATTATAAATCGCGTTTGGTTTTATTTTTATTTTGTTATAATTTCGCCAAGACGCCGCGGGCGAAGCGGCAATATGAATATTAAGAGTTTTTTAAGTTCTCACGAGTGCTTGTTTCCACTGCACCATGGGAATAAAATTCACTGCGTTACGTATTGCTTCGTGATGGGAACCATTCATTTTTAAATCATTAAATAATATTTTTAAATATATGTATGTATATATATATAAAAATGTATTTGTTACTACAGACACACATCAAAATCCGTTGCGTAGTTTGAAAGATCTAAGCATACATAGGGACAGACAGACAGCGATAGACAGTGATATCAACTTCCCAGGGAACACTTTATCTCAAATAAATTTTAATAATGTCTGTAATTATTCAAGCGCATAAGTGTATATATTAATTTCTGAATATATACACTTATGCTAAATAAAAAAAAAATTTAAATTAAATTTAAAATATTTTTTTTTGTAAATAACATGCTACTAATATTATAAACGCGAAAGTTTGTGAGGATGTATGTAAGTATGTTGGTTGCTCTTTCACGCAAATACACTGAATGGAGTTTGATGAAACTTCACAATAATATAGCTTACATATCAGAATAACACATAGGCTACAATTCATAAAGATATATTGTATAGGTACTATCCATAATATCTACCACCACGCGGGTGAAACCGCGGGGCGCAGCTAGTGAAGAATACAAAATGTACTTAATCTCGTGTGCAATGGAAACAAGCGCTAACGGGCTCTGCGGCCCATCTGACTGACGGATGACTAAAATTTATGGCTCTCCAGTCACTGAACCAATTAACTGTGTTCACCTAATTGGAATAAATAGGTGCTTCGGCTAGTTTTATATTTTCGACGGATATTCTTCGTAAACTGTAATTTTGTTTTAATGCATACTCTTTGGTTATATCTAGGTAGGTGAAGTAATCAAATTCATAAATAGAAGCTTCTGTAATAGCGGTTCGATCCCTTTGCTTTAATGCAGCTCGCGATTCTATGAAAAAAAAACTAATTTCGATTTGTAAAATAAGTTAATTATAAAATATGCAAGTTTTTGAATATGTAGGTACGGGTATCTCACTAAAGTTGTTTCGAAGACTATGGTTGTTGAAAAATATTTGTTATTTAAAAAGAATAATATGAATAAATCAATGAAATAATTTATGTCAGACCATAGAAAAGTAACAGATCTTATTTAACTTATTCTACGGTCCATAGTACTCTATATTGCCCTAAAACTAGCATACATGTATATGGATATTTAAATATGATTAAAAAAATCAAAAAACCGGTTTTAAACAGTTTTTTGTGTAAACAGTACACATCTCTAGGGACCAGCTCAGAATCACTGCTACACAAATACAAAAAAAA
Organism: Eupithecia abbreviata; assembly: GCA_943735965.1. NCBI lineage: Eukaryota > Metazoa > Arthropoda > Insecta > Lepidoptera > Geometridae > Eupithecia > Eupithecia abbreviata. Next base: position 4,730,863 of record OX030995.1, read on the forward strand.
ACATTTAAATTGCTCTAAAAATGACAGAAAATCGGACGCATATACAGCCAAACATAACACCTCTTTCCTTCTTCTCTTTCAAAGTCGATTAAAGTTTAAAACATACAACTAAAACGAAATAAGCTCGATAAAAACAGCTTATTATTTGCTAACTACGTAGCATTGCAGTATGGATGACGAGAAGACTCGGCGTAGTTTCCCAAATGCTGCCCAGCCTAGCTGGATCCTCCACTTGGCCTCCTTCTCGAAATAGTTTTACCTAATCCACCTATACTAATATTATAAAGAGGAAAGGTTTTATTTTTTGTTTGTTTGTTTGTAATTAAAGGCTCCGAAACTACTGGACCGATTTGAAAAATTCTTTCACCGTTGGGAAGCTACTATCCCCGGTCAACATAGGCTATATTATATTTTCAAAAAAAAAATAGGGATACTTACTAAAACTGCAATAATATAACCCAAGGTGTAAAAAATTACCTTGAAAATTCCAATAACCTTGCGAAGCCGGGACGGTCCGCTAGTAGGTACATATCTAAATAAGCAGAATCTGCCTGAGGTAGGTAAGTGTATTCGGGAAAGATTTCGAGAAGGTGACCATGTACGACGACCGGTATTGGATCAATGTGGCCATTTATCATGACCTCAAGCTTCCCCAAACGACGACGACGCCACAAATAGCACTCCTGAGCTACCTCCATTTAGATTGGTAGCTGAATCTCTTCCGTTTTACACTCTGTGATCCTAAATATCAATATCTGAGTGGCAGTGGGCCGTCCAACCGACAACTGCTGTGGTAAACGTGTTCTTGGGTGGAGAGCGCTCATAGAGAGACTCGGTAAACGTAGTGTAAGACGCCCTGCGACAAGGTGGGATGACGACCTGCGAAAGACTACAAGTAAATGCTGGATGCGTCAAGCTGAAGATAGGGCGCTATAGCGCTCATTGGGGGAGGCCTATGTCCAGCAGTGGACTAACATAGGATGACGATGATGATTATCCTTAATCGAGGCTCAATAATGAGGTAGTGAAGTTTCTCTACAAGTTTCTGTTCACACGGAAAACCCGTCTCCAATAAAATATGTACCCAAATCAACGCCCTGTTATAATTTAGTACCTACCTAATTAAAAACAAAAAATTATTCCTGTACCTTGGATTCTTGCGTCTAGACAATGACAGATTAAGCTAAATGCAAATTCTCAGGACCGAGGGCGTGGCAGAATGCGCCTCGCAAAAAGATGTTACTTTTTTATGATTCAGGTATCTTGGGTTACCTACAACCAGAAGGTAGTGTTGGAACTTCTTGGTAGGTTTTTCTTTATAATTAAAGGAGTGAGAGAATATATTTAAGTTGACGACCTCTGTGGCGCAGGTGCGAAGGTCGACCTGCGACTCAGGAGGTTGCGGATTCGATTCCCGCTTCGGGACAATTGTGTGTGCGATCTGCAGATATTTGTTCTAGGTGTTTTGGTCGTTATCCATATATAATAAAAAAAACTATCTCTGTAATGTATTGTATTATGTATATCAGTCATCTAGCACCCATAACACAAGCTCTGCTTACCTTGGGGCTAGATGATGCTGTGTGATTTGCCGAAAGAAGGTAGCGTTGTTATTTCTGGGTTTTGTCTTGATAATTCATTAACCACCTGAAAGAGTGAGAGAATAGAGAGTGCATTAGTGTTTGCGCTCACACTAGTGCAATAATTATGTCCTGCGTATAAGGTTAACCCTAATTGAGTCTGTACGCCGTAACCGCAGTTTGCTTGGACGACTACAGTAGGTAGGTATTTTTTCTCTGACAATGTTTTGGTTTTTATCGCGTTGTTTTTTATTTCTATAAAAATCAACGCGTGCGAAGCCGCGGGCAGAAACTAGTTTAAAAGTTTTATTCGGGAGAGTAAGTAAAATAAAAGTAGAATAATATTGTTTCAACCTTCAACAGAAATAAAGAAACCCATTAATATTAACCCTACCTTCCCAAACGTACTTACGAAACAAAAATCGGTGGCGGGCTCATTAAAGTTTTTCCATAGAAATGTATTAATCACATCTCACCACGCCCTCTGGCGGCTAAACACCAAATAATTTCTGCTACAGAATTTTTCGGACGGTAAAAAAACAATAATTAATTTTGTTTCGTGGCAGTTTAGGTTTTTATTCCGACAGGTGGAATAGCGCAAGGATATAAAATATTACTCGGATCATTTCTAAATGATCTGAGTTTGAGAAGTTTTATTTAAAATGTAATTTTTGTAAGTCTTAGCATAAATTAAGTTTTACTTTAGCCATGTTGGTTTATTGTTCTTGTAAAAAGAAAAATAATCCAAGGGGCTTACATTTGTGTGATTAAAAGCATTGTGTAAAATAACTGTCTCTTTTTGTGAAACGAAACTAGTTTAATAGACCAAATTAGGAACGAAAAGTCGCCATTTCAGCAAAAACAGACGGTCTGAATAATTAGTATCTTATTTATCGAAATCTAATCTATAGGGACTCCACACCTTAAAAAACCCCTTTAATTATGGAAACTGTTTTATGGGATAAAAAGTACTTTAATGTTTTATTCCTAATTTAAAAATTTAAAAGTCTAAATATTTTCGGTTGTAAAAGAGCTTCTGCGAAGACCACGCCAAAACACGAATACCTAGCTGATATTTTCACACCAGGCGACTAATAACAATCAGGCGACTTTTACGTAAATAAATAAATAAATATAAATAATGCTGGACAATTCACACATCATTATCTAGCCCCATGGTAAGCAGAGCTTGTGTTATGGGTACTAGATAATACAATACATTACATAGATATATATTTTTTATTATACATAGAAAACGACCAGAGCACCCGGAACAAATATCTGCAGATCGTGCACACAATTGTTCCGAGGCGGGAATCGAACCCGCAACCTCCTGCGTCGCAGGCGGACCTTCGTCCACCGCGCCACATCGGTCGTCACGTATTGCCTTGCATTCTACTGTTTGGTACGAGAACCTTATATCTGAGCCTTAAGTTCGGTCATTCGATAGTACCTATCTAGCTATGTCTCTGATTAAGTTAGAGGAACAAGAATTTCAAATAATTAAAAATAAAAAGTACCTATATCGGTTATGTTATACACGTTTAAAAACTGGTAGCTCCTGTTGCCCGGACTCTTAAGAGACCGGTGCCCTCAGGAGCTCTACACACTAAAAACATTCAAACACACACACACACACACAAACACGTTCAAACACTGGCAGCTCCTGTTGCCCGGACTCTCAAGAGACCGGTGTCCTCAGGAGCACATAATTTTTACAAATATTAGTTATACATTATTTAGTTAACAATTTTAATATTTTAATTTTTTCATATTTCTTGCCTTATATTAGTTTTTCTTTTTTAATATTATTTTGTATACTTACCGTCAGATCTCCTAGAACCCGATTTCGCCAAACAAAGCGCCATAAGTATGTAAATCTTGATTAACCAATTAGTTAGATTGGTTAATCAAGATTTACAGCAAAATTAAACCATACTTTCTGTTTGGTGAGATCGGCCTTAATCCTTATCCTGAGTTTGAGCGCTGGGAGGTGCGACACAGTTTTATACTTATGCGCTTTCCAGTGTTCCGTTGTATCTTAGAGATAATTATTTGTTCATTTTAATAAATAAATTGAAATAAAAAATAAAAAAATTGAAATTATTGTCTCGACGAACACTGAACGCTCCATTTTTGTATGGGATAGGAATATTTAATTATTGATTGCATCATATTATGGTAGGTACCTACCTATTTACAATTTGTCAGAACGCATTCACTATAAATATGAGAGAATACACACAATATGAGTACATAGGTATTTAGGATGTTGCAATGGGAGACGGCCAGATAATTTATATAAGTTTCAATTAAAAGTCACCAAAATATCACTTAAAAATTCATTTAGTTCGTAGGTGGTTTTTTCAAGAGCATTTCTTTTAAAATAAAAATAGCTCGTGGGAAACCGCGTGCAAGCGCTAGTTTTAATAATTCGTTGCAACCCGTAGGAATTTATTACTATAGCATTATTTTCAATTACGACGGTGTACGGTGGTTTTTGATTATACCGCAGATAGAATGACCTCTGAACGGCGGGCTAGCACGAAATGTCATCGACGAGCACCCCTTGATAATCACTGATGATTAATAATGATAACAATGCTATTTATAGGGCCGGTGTGTATCAAAAGATAATCGGACGGTTAGCAGCTTCTTCGGTTAACTGTGACGTTTAATAAATTTAAATATACTCTACTTCTGTCAAAAATCGCAATTAAAATATATGTAATTGTCTGATCATCTTTTTGGTAAACACCAGGGTGAGTCTCGGATTAGTTGACTACCGATGTGGCGCGGTGGGCGAAGGTCCGCCTGCGACGCAGGAGGTTGCGGGTTCCATTCCCGCCTTGGAACAAATGTGTGTACGATCTGCAGATATTTGTTTCGGGTGTTCTGGTCGTTTTCTATGTTTAATAAAAAAAAAAATATATCTATGTAATGTATTGTATTATGTATATCAGTTATCTAGTACCCATAACACAAGCTCTGCTTACCATGGAGCTAGATAATGCTGTGTGAATTGTCCAGCAATATTTATTTATTTTATTTATTTAGTTAATTTATGGCTTTGTTTTTGTTTGATTGTTATAAGACATGGTTCTTGGGAACAGAGCCAACCTGCTGTAAATGTGAAAAAAGTGCGTAAATGAGTCGTTTTCCAAAAATAATAATAAAATTTACCTACCTTAGAACTTTATAGATGACACTCTTTTGTTTTGGTATTTTGCATATTTGTAGGTAAACAATCAACAAACCCAGTAAAGGATTGAAATTGACATGAATGAATTGATGAATGAATGATGTAGTTTCGAAATAAATGAACTATGTAGTTTCTGCCCGCTGTTTCGCACGCTTTGTGTAGGAACCATTTAAAGAATATTTCTATCCCAAAGGAACTGTTTTATGGAATGAAAAGAAGCCTATGTTTGATTCTAGGCTTAGAGCTTCATTTGTACAATTTCAGCCAGCGATCCGATCAGTTGTTTTGGCATGAAGAGGTAATAAACATCTAAAACTTTTGAAACTATCATGGTTATTAAAAAAAAATATCCTGGTAAATATCCCGTTATAAATTACTATTGTGGTAACATCTATCCAAACACCCATCTACGAGTAAACATCCAAACAATGACAATATTGTATTTATCTATGTAATTTTTTTAGCACATTGTATTTTGTTTTATTTTTTTTGTTTTTCTATAATATGTAAAGATTTCTAATTTTAATATTAAATACAAAAAGGTACTCCGGTGTGCCCGCTAGATGTGTATGTATGTAAATAAATAAATAAACTTTCGCAATTTATAATATTGGTGAGTTTTTCCAGAACACCCTGTACTCACCACAGCTTCAAGCCACCTGTGCTGGTTTCATGAATAAATCACGTGTGTGAATATACCTGCACGTGTAACGCTGGCATTAGCGTGCGTGCGACGGGCATTGCTCGCCCTGTGATCCCTGTGATCTCACCGGTGCGGTCACGATATGTAGGCACCTTTATATTACCTGCCCTACCTACTTTATGGGCACAGAATAACTACTATGGATCAGTACCAAAAGATATCAAGGATTCGTTTGAAGCCCTTCGCCCGCCGCGCCACATTGGTCGTCGACCATAGACTACAATAGACTCGCTGCTAACTATTTTGTTGACAATTATTATCATCATCATCATCAGCCTATATTAGTCAGATAGACATAGGCCTCCCCCAATGAGCGCCATAGCGCCCTCTCTTCAGCTTGACGCATCCAGCATCTACCTGCAGTCTTTCGCAGGTCGTCATCCCACCTGGTCGGAGGGCGTCCTACACTACGTTTACCGAGTCGTGGTCTCCACTCAAGAACATGTTTGCCCCAGCGGCCGTTGGTTCTTCGCGAGATATGGCCGGCCCACCGCCACTTCAGCTTGCTAATTCTCAGAGCTATGTCGATAACTTTGGTTCTCTGTCGGATGTATTCGTTGCGAATCCTATCCTTCAGAGAAACTCCGAGCATAGCTCTTTCCATAGCTCGCTGAGCGACTTTAAACTGGTGGACCAGCCATATGGTGAGTGTCCACGTCTCAGCTCCGTAGGTCATAACGGGTAGGACGCACTGGTTGAAAACTTTCGTTTTCAACCATTGCGGTATGGATGAAGAGAAGACGCGACGTAGTTTCCCAAACGCTGCCCAGCCCAGCTGGATCCTCCTTTTGGCCTCCTTCTCGAAATTGTTTTTACCTAACTGCAGAATCTGCCCGAGGTATGTGTATTCGGAAAAGATTTCGAGAAGATGACAATTATCGTGCTAGAGCAAAATACATTTGATTTTGTCATTAACAATATCTCGTAGAAACCTCCAAGTTATTAAACAAACACTTGTAATTAATCGTGGCCAATCAAACAGAATGTCCGTCCATTAATTACGGCCCCTCATTTCAACAACTATTAGCCGAATAAAGGGCATTTTTGTCGTATTGTGTTGTATTGTGGGGATGATTCGTTACCTTTTATTACGCGGTTTTGTCGTAAAACTGTATTGTGTTTGTTTGTGTTCTATTAACGTTGTATATTTTATGATGATGACATTCCTAATTTAATTATTTTAAATATTGGATCTGTAGGTTTAATGGGTAGGTTTGGTAGGCTGCCCGTGGCTTCGCACGCATTGTTTCAGGATATTTTTACCCCATGGGAACTGGTAAACGGGATAAAAAGTTTTTGTACAAGCCTAGAACTACCTGTATGCAAAACTTCAGCCCGACCCGTTTAGTAGTTTTGGCGTGAAGAGGTAACAAAACACCAAACTTTCGCATTTATAATATTATCTTTAAAGTATTACCAAAAATACAGTACCCATTGTCTATATGTACATAAATTAAAAGTGCGAGTTTATGGTGGTGGTTATTGACGGCGTTACAACTAAGCCCAAAAAGTATTATTAATTTTTTTTTTGCGATTTACTACAAAATATGCGGACAACAGACCATAAAACCATATATATAGAATCAAAACGAGCGAAGCGAGCAGCGAAAATTCTTATGATCTTGCTATGCGTGAGATTTCGTTGTCACTATCTAAATACCCCCAGGGATGCCAAGAGGCCCCCTAGATTATGTCGACTCGAAGAGAGACTTCCGTCTCTAATGGTGTGTTTGTCTATGGACGGTGTGAAGTTTTGCATATGCAATTAAATAACTAGGTAAATATTTATGTTTCAATCAGGCAGTTGCAGTTGGAATATCACTAGAATAAAACAATGATTACATCGTAATTACACACATGGATGTCATCGTTACAGAGATTTAGAATGCAGGCAATCACGGCACCTGTGTATAATCTTAGTAAATCACCACACTTATACACGGATAACTAGGTAATAATTGGATGAGGACTTAATAAATAAATCTAGCTTTATTATTATAATTTAATAGTAATGCTGGACAATCCACACAGCATCATTTGATGATGCTGTGTGGATTGTCCAGCATTCTGTCCTTAAAGAAGCAGAGCTTGTGTTATGTGTACTAGATGACTGATATACTTAATACAATACATTAGCTACATAGATATAAATTTTTATTAGTCATAGAAAATACCCAGATGCAGATCAAATATTAGCGGTTTGTAAAAAATCCCTAGAATATTTCTAGTTATATGTGAATATGCCTCGAACTCAATAGGGGGGGGGGGGGGGGGGGGTATAGGGATATAGGTATAGGGTCTATCTATAGAGATGTTATCCTATATAGATATATGTACATATATATATCCTTTCAATAGGTGCCTAATGTAGCTGACCACCTGAATAACATAATGATGTGAACACCATCAGTCAATGCACTACCGTAGGTGCAATAATTACGGACTTTAATGACAGTCAGGCGGCAGCGACGCCGAAACCGATCCGTCATGATTGGTCACGGCAGAGATCGATTCTTATAATGTATTTACGGCTAGCGAGCCGAGTTGTGTTGTGTTGGGGGATATTGTTGCGCCAGCTTTTATAATTAGCCTGTTTTTCCACCTTAATGGATTAATATCACACAATATTCTAGTGAGTGTCCACGTCTCAGACGTGGACACTCACGATAGGGCTGACATACATTTTCGACATAGCTCTGAGAATTAGCAAGCTGAAGTGGCAGTGGCCCGGCCATATCTCGCGAAGAACCGACGGCCGCTGGGGTAAACGTGTTCTTGAGTGGAGACCACAACTCGGTAAACGTAGAGTAGGACGTCCTCCGGCCAGGTGGGATAACGACCTGCGAAGGAATGCAGGCAGATGCGCAAGCTGAAGACGCTATGGCGCTCATAGGGGAGGCCTATGTCCAGCAGTGGACTACTATAGCCTGATGATGATGATGATGAGATAGATAAAAATATTCTGAGGTAAACCATCCAGTTGGAAAACCCATACCTAGCTAAAGCTCACCGCAAACATTCCAAACCCCCTAAACAGGGTGAGATTGTCGGCACACGTGGTAGTTCACAGACGTTCGCGATATAATTGGAACCGTGTTTGTTCGTGATCGGCCCCACTCACGAAATGAGGGTTTCGTGCGAACTTGTGAAATGAACTTTGACGTTTGCTTTGGGTTTTAGAGCCATTGAACATCTTAAAAGGTTTTTTTTTAAATATACGAATTTAAATATTAAGTAACAACAATTCCACGCAAAACCTTCTGTGATAAGACCAAAAAAACAACCTACAAACAAAGTAGTTTGTGGTTTTTTTTTTTAAATAAGCTTGCTACGCTTTGTTGTTGGTGCCTACTGATTATCTCTACCAGAGAATGGCAGGTACATTAGGTACTGATTGAAAACTAACAAAATAACAAAACTAACAAATTTAGCTGGTATTATTATTATTACTTAATTTAAGTGTTTATTATTTACTTTAAATGCTTCGTCGTCAGGTTTTGGTGTCAATGCAGCCATGCCACCTGTAATATTGTGATCGTCACAATTCCCCTGACGTAGCCCTTTACCCTGTATTTATAAAAAATAATTTGCCAAATTTAATAAGTAAAACAAAACTGCAGATATATTTTTCAGATAGATTTATTCTTACAGACAATTCCATTATATTTTATACTAAATACAATTAGACGATTGTATGTAACAAATATTAATATTTATATAATAGCTATGTACTTCAAGTGTGATGTTCTGATCTACCAGTACCTACTAAAATATGACAAACAGCAGCGCAAGCATAGACTAACCGATCGACAAATCATTTGAACTCTTGAGTACAGTATCTATTACTTTTATACGTCTAAATTTTTAATTAAAGTAAATATATTTTCAGAAATAAATATTATTATGAAAGCTAGACTCTTATTTATCCGTGGTAGCCACTGAATAAGATCCCGTACATGAGTCGAAAAAGGAGCTTTAGCTTTAGCTCCTTTTTGATATTTTTGTACAGTTTTCTACAAAACATGTGTACTAAGCCGAAAGGGGCGATTCTAGACCCTGAGGGGATTAACTTTTGTTCTACGTTTGTTTATTACGAACATTTCTTTTACTTGTAAAAATAAATAGACTTTTTTCTTCATATTCGTGTTTTTTACGCATGTTCTTACATTATTATATACTAAAATACCTTTTTTGTAATATTTTCATAAAAAAACTCTAGTTTTGCTGAAAAGATAAGCTAATAACATTTGTGAAATATTGTATGGTATACATAATGCAAGAGTGCGTACATAAATAGAAATAATAATAAAATGTATTAAACAAAATTTTAACCATCCAAAAAAATATTCACATGGTAATCTTTTGGCTTGGTACACATGTTTTTTATACCATTATTTTTGGTTACTCTTTATTATGATGTTTAATTGTAAGTCGATCGTACAGTTAGTCTCTACTTGTTTTGCTTTTTTATAAGAAATTACTGGTTACATCCATAAAAGAGGCCTCTAGGAGGAAAATAAGTAGTTCTTTATTTAAAGGTAAATTAATTTTCAAGTCTCAAGTTTCATGAAAACACGTTTGTTTGTGAATAGAACAAAATTGTTTAAAACTATTATTACCCTTTATCCGATAATAATGTGCGAACTAGAGAGATAGGGTCCATTTATTTATAATAATTTACAATAAAACAATTATGAGGGTACTTATTTAAGTACACAAGATAATACAGCTATGTTTTACGACTATTTTGAATTTTAACTTGCAATTTGCAATATTCTATTGTTTTTTTTATTAATTATTGTTATGTAATATAAAATGTACAGTATTCTAAACATGTAGATGTAGGGCTTCATAAAAAACATCTAGGACGAAGAGTCTATATTTTATTTTGCAGTTGAAAGTTAACACCCAAAGTAGTTTAAAATATTTACAGAAATATATTATTATTTACATTTTTATCTTACCCACAATAATCTTAGAGATTCTAAATAATATGGTACATTAACATTTAATAAATATACAAAATGCTGTGGCTAACTTAAGATAGGAACCAAAATATCTTAAAATTAAATAAACCCAATGTTAAATAAGTTATTTAAAATTAATACACCTATTTTTATTTACATGTACATTTATCTATACACAGTACTCACATTTACAAAACTACTGCTACTAATATATTATTTTATGAACAAAACAACTGGAGTAGGTAATTAAACAATGTCAGGCAAAGATTAGGAATCATCAAAAAATCATTTTTATGTTCTGTTACATTTTCACTCCTGTCTATTAATAAGTCTATGCTTCCATTCCTTGTATTTCAAAATCAAAGCTTGGTATGTATAATACAATCACTGCTTTATAAGTAAACAATTGCACTTAAGACAATCTTTTATAACAATTAAACATAATAAGCAGATCTAAACAATCAGAATTTAAAGACGACAAAAACTACCCTCAGTAAAACACCACTTTGTCACAGATTACATAATACTTAACAGGCACGAATCGTCTGTCAGTTACACTAACACTCGCACTCACAAAAGTTCTAGAACCTTCTAGACTCTTCTAGTCCCACTAAAAACCCGTCGAGCCGCATCAATCGTGGTAATCCCGCGGCTCAGGCTTCAGCTACCACACCAGGCCTTCAGGGTGCAAAGGGGGCGGCCCGTCTCCGAAGGTGAACTCGGGAGAGGAAGGCCGAGGGAGTACCAAGTGGTCTGGAGGGGGAAATTGGTCTGGAAACTCCCCCCCTGGTAGACTCTCCATGCCGCCTGCGAAACGACCTGCTTCCATTAGTGGCCAATCTTTTGAGAGAAAATATCAGTGTTAGGTTGGGTACCTAACGAAATAACTAAATTTAATAATAGGGAGTCTAAAAACAAAATTTAATTGCATCTATTTAGTTAAAAGTAATATTCAAACAGCCCAAAGTAACAATATTAAAGATAAAGAAGAAAATGGACAACTTATTTATTTGAAGTTCTTTGCAAAGGCTATTTAATTGGTATTTTAATTCTCTAAATACGCAATCTATTGTTTCGTTTTTTTGTGCAAATTGGAACGAATTTGGTGTATTAGAATACACCAATTGGCCGACAGGAAACACGAAGTTTCGTGTTGGAGAATTATAATAGGCCCCCAGGCTCTGCGAGCACCGTGCGATGCAGCAGGACTAGTCAAAGCTTTATAGTTTCCAGGCTGCCTTGCAAGGCTACTCGCTAAGTCTAGACCCGGCTATTGATAGGTCTAAATCTGCCGTAAATTGCGTAATTGTTTTTGTTACGGCGTAGGTAGAAACAGACTGAGTCCACGGCACGCAACGTACGCTACAAAAAAAAGAAAACTTCGAAATGCAAAATAAAGAAAACTTCGGATGGTATGCCGTACGATAACTCTGTATTTTAATTAGATAGGAAAACGAATTTGCATGCCCTAGATTAAGGCAATACATGTACGGTACCGTATTTTCGTTTCGTATCGAAAGGAAATTTAAGCAGAACGCCCTATTAACAGAACGTCTTAAGATCAAAACGGCACGTCCTATTAGCAACATGACCTAGTAGCAAATGGGACTAATATCAAAACGACATGTTTGATATTGTGTCTTGTACAGGAGAAAATTAACGTTTTGTATCGAAATACTTAAGACCTTTGTGACCCATGTGTGCAAATAAATGATCTGTATTCTGTCTACCTGTTTTCATACAAATTCAAGCATCTAGATTTCATAATTCATCGCGTAGATACGTCGTAGCGTGTACTAAGTCTGTTTCTATCTATATATGTATATTGGTTGACAGTTAAAACACTTCGGGATTAAAAACAATACCAACCTGGCTGGTTAAACGGCATAGCCGGCGGTGGATGGAAGAACGGTGCATCATGGTGGAACGGCGGGCCATATCCAAACTCGAACTTGCCATCCGCAGTCGCGAAGTACGGAAACCCCGGGGGGCCTTCCTCGAGCCCCCCGGGGGACAGGTTCATGGGGAACCCGCGCATCTTGCGGGACGTTCCGAAAAACGGGCCCCGTCCCATTGAGGTGAGTTGCTTCAGGCGCCGCTCTTTGGATCTCTTGTTCTGGAACCAGACCTGGGGAAGAAAGGGGATTGTTAGTATCGTTTTGATAAGTTTTTTAATGAGAGAATAGGGGTCAAAGATTGGGATTTTAAAGATTGGGATTGAAATTATTATTCTGTCTCGCTTAGATCAATTAGATTTATTTGACAAATATGATTAGCGGAACAGACATTTTTAATCTCAATTTACACGCATAATCTACACGACTTAGGTATAACTAAGGCGGTTAATAACATGTACAAAAATATTCATGGCCTCTATCCTAAAATTTAAGGTAGAGGAAAGAAGTAGACTATATCGTCGAATGAATTCATCTTCGTCATCCGAAATCATGGTAAGTTTTGAGGCATCGGACGGTTTAGAATGGTCATTAATGGAAATTTAACGACATATATCCAGCACCCCCACCACACAGCACAAAAACAAGGTTTCAAAAATGAGCATAAACTCAATATTTAATTGTATGTACATTTTACAGTGCCATAATAGCTTATCGCAAGGCTATCTGTTATATGATGCCGTTATTTATAATGCATCTAAATGTGACGAGTTTAAGGCCATATTTGAATGCTGATTGTTCTGTACGGTAGCGGTGTCGGTAAATGCGCTCTGGCTCTAAGACACGGCGGGCGGCCACTATCAGTGGGCATCCGTGCGGCTCGGTACAGCTTGGGCGGCTTTGGGCGTCTGAAGGCTGCTTGGGACGGCTTCGGGCAGCCGGCAGAGCTGCCTTGGCGTCGTAAGCATACAACTGCGATCACAAATACTATCTAGATGTCGGCGCAAAAAATCTGTCAAAACAATTAACACTTTGAGTGCTGAAAACGCACGGTATGAGTTTTCTACAAGTGACTAATCTGCGAAAATCCACACTAGCGCAGCGGCTAAGAAAATACAGATCTTTGTGACTCAGCAGAGATGTAATATTTTTCGAACGAAACGCATGTGCGGCACAACACAACCGCTGTGTAGAGCGGCAGCACGAATTTTTTAGGTAAAAAAAAAGACCGCAGTCGTCGAAAAAAAACCGCAGTCAAAGTTTTAAAAAAGCTCACATAAGGTACAAGTGCGCTCTTATTTACGGAGAAGGCTTTTAGCTTTGATTTTATATGTGACCCGAAATATATGTAGATAGTATTTGTGATCGCAGGACACTACAATTACTATTTAATGGGATTTTTTTGCGTTTAAATAGACAATTTTTTTTTTATACTGGACTATTCACACACCATTATCTACACTATTTTCTCGATGTTTTAACTGGTTTACACACTTTCGTCACGGAATGACAACATAAAGGCGATGATAAGTAAATAACACGATAAATACCTATTAAATAGTATTTATTACTACATAGTATAAAACAAAGTCGCTTCCCGCTGTCTGTCCCTATATGTATCTTTAATACAACGCAACGGATTTTGATGCGGTTTTTTTTTTCGATAGATTGAGTGATTCAATCTGCTTCATTGCATCGAGTGCAATTTGATCAATTGTATCTATAAATACTAGTTAGGTATCATTTGGTTCAAACTCGGTTTGTAGTTGACCCGCTTATATTCAAAATTAATTCGACAAACAACGAACGTTTTTATAGTTTATCATGTGCCTAGTACGTACTTAAATAAAAATTGTTCTCGCGTAGTAAACATAAAACCAATTTTGTAATTCGCAACCCTTGTTCCTGGTATCGCGTAGATAATCAATCCGAGATGTATTAATTGAAAACTAGCCGTTTAGAACCGGCTACAACGTAGGTACGGAAAATAGTCAAAATAGAAAATAAATAAATAAATAATGCTGGACAATTCACACAGCATTATCTAGCCCTATGGTAAGAAGAGCTTGTGTTATGGTTACTAGATAACTGATATACATAATACAATATATTACATAGATAGATATCTTTTATTATACATAGAAAACGACCAGAACACCCGGAACAAATATCTGCAGATTGTACACACAATTGTTCCGAGGCGGGAATCGAACCCGCAACCTCCTGCGTCGCAGGCGGACCTTTGCCCACCGCGCCACATCGGTCGTCAAAATCGTCGTCGGTAGAAAATCAAGTGTGAAGTTAGGTAGCCAAGGGATCATTTTCCACATAAGTAAAGTAAAGTGAATAGATTTTTATTTTGTCAACTCTAAAACTATAAATGAAACTTATAACCGATTAACAGAAGACAGAAACTGACAAAATCGGTCTCCACTTAGCATGTGCTATGATAGAGCAGATCGTAACATAGCGCTGGTCTTCCGTGGAGACCGTGGTGCGCAAGGTGGCCTAATACTAATAGGAACAAAACTAAAATGTAAAGTAACAGAAAAACAATTTACAGAAACTAAAACTATGAATACAAAATTATTTAAAATAAAATACGTATATAAATTCTAGAATTATCTTTGTACGTTTCAACCTATTAAGACTAAAACGAAATTGTTAATATGTATTTATATTATCTACTTTTTTTTCAAAATTGAAAGCAATGAACGGCTTATATGAACTGGATGTATGTGTTGAGACTCAAGCAGTACTTTTTTGAGTGATTTTTTGAAAGAGTAAACGGACAGTAAGTAAAGTAGTCATTATTTTCACATTGCTGCTAGTACAGTTGGATGATGATTGATGGTACAGACTCCGAGAGGCCTAATACCCAGCAGTGGAATATATCCGGATGATCATGGATTGATGCAACATAGATAATTAAAAAAAAACAATGCTGGACAATCCACATAGCATCATCTAGCCCTAAGCTAAGCTTGTGTTATGGGTACTAGATGACTGATATACATAATACGGTACTTTGCATAGATTTTTTTTATGATACATAGAAAACGACCAGAACACCCGGAACAAATTTCTGCAGATTGTACAAAAAATTGTCCTGAGGCAAGAATCAAACGCGCAATCTCCTGCGTCGGACATTCGCCCACCACGCCACGGAGGCCGTCAAATAAGTGTAATTATTTAAATAGTGTGATTGGATAATTTTAGTTAACCCATGATTGCACCATAACGTTCAAGTCTGGACAAATGCCAGTTATGGTTTGATGTCTCATGTTCATAACCAAATCATGCCTAGGTGTGTCTTCATGGTTATAAAATTTTAATTCGTGTATAGATTAATAAATATTGGTAGATGTGAAACTTAAATTACACGTTTACGGAGGGGATATTATGTAGTAAAATTAGTTAAGTTAATGAGTGCTCAGTTAAAATCACAGATCACATCAAATTTCAAAAGTTTATTGATATAGATAAAACACATACAAAGTAAACGATCCTTCATACGTTTCTATCGCGTCGCGGTCAGTATCGTAGTCTGGTAAGGGCGTAAATATGCCGATTCAGTAAATTAGATGCTAATACGTCTTCGTACAACCCACATGTATATTACCTACAACATTGGCGTACGGCGTAAAAATCCAACGCTTCTACTTTTCTGATAACATTTTAAAGTATATTCAATGTATAAACGATGTTACTTGACCACGAATTTCACATCTATCTCTAAACCTCAAGTTGCGTGTATGTAGAGTATTTACAGGCAATGTCGCGTGCTAGAGCGTGTCTAATCTGTAACTTGTATAACGGCTTAACTTTATTCCTCTCGTGTGTATCGCCATTATATTCGCTATGCAAGTCTCGCGGCATTGGCACGCTTTTATGAAGGTCGTTGCATTTTTGTCTACAAATTTTCATCAAAGTTCCTTGTACTAATCAATAATAATAATAATCAGTAATCATAACTCTAACAAAATATATGGAAAATCAATATTTCGTACAAAAAATCCCAATATTAAGTATTGTATGTATATTATATGTATATTGAAGAAAGAGTAACGTTTCTTATTTTTATTTTTTACGTTCTGTACCATTTTGTCGACTGAGATGTCGCTACTACGCAATAAAGTAATTAGGTAAATAAAAATTAATTATCACCACTCATATTTTTTGTTTTAGTTTTTTTCTAGAATTTCATGATTTAACTGGAATAGGACAACAATGTTAAAAAATTACGAACAACATCTGAAGATTCATTTCAATTTATTAAATAGTTTAGTTAATTTTTGCACCTACGGAAATTAAAATCAAATCGAATTATCGTTTTTTGTTCTTTATTATTCGCCAAGTAATTGAAATATATCGTTATGTCATTTAATGTGCAGGTAACCGCGCGCCTGAGACGAAAGGCTTTAAGTCGCCTCGTGTGCTGACGCCATTAAATTATCTGTGCATGTGACATTGACACAGATTTGAAATCCGAAGGCCGCTGAATATTGTCTATTACTTTTCATAAGAGCACTTCAGTTTATTACATTATATTTTTTGAGAGCCAAATAAATTTCTGCTCTTCTTTTAATAAATGTATTGACATTTAGTTACAAATTGAATTTTATTTAAGAACTAGCTGCGCCCCGCGGCTTTGCCCCCGTGGAAATTTCTGCGCAATTTCATGATATTTTCTCACCGTTTAAACCTTCTCTGGACTAAAACAAACATTTCGAAACCAAAATCAGCAAAATCGGCCCAGCCGTTCTCTTGTTTTAGCGAGACTAACGAACAGAAATAGATTTTTATATATAAAGATCAAGGGAAAAGCGAAGATATTTACTTCGGAATAACTTATTTAATTGCATAGGTTATTTAAATACCTATGTTTTAAATAAATATTCATAATGTTAATTACGGAATAATCACCCGTACCTCAAAAACTAAAACTGTCAGAATTATACCTGTCAGTCAGTCATTAAACCCTCAAGGACCGATGCTTAGAATCATTAATCTTGTCCGTCACGGCTAGACTAGAGTCATCAAAGTCATTAGTTACATTTCACAAGTCATTAAAATCATTTGTTGGATAGTAATTAAGTTTTTGCATTTTGCAGTCGTGTGAGGCAGTTGCGGCACTGAAATGAGTTTCGATTCTATGCTGTCATAGTTTTTACTAAGTAGGCATGACTATTGAAAAGGGCATGACATAAAGCCAAGTCCAAGTCTTGACATAGTTAGAGTGATTTTAGTACCTACTCAAGGTAGGTCGGATCAGTGGCTCTATTCCGCCTTAAATTATCGCTTCACTACGACAATGATACCGTCAAAGAAAGACACAGTTTGGTATTCTACCATAGATTAAATAAACTACAGATGGAGGGACGCGCATCAAAAGTGTCAAGTTTGATACTATTCCATCAATAAATAAATAAATAATGCTGGACAATTCACACAGCATTATCTAGCCCCATGGTAAGCAGAGCTTGTGTTATGGGTACTAGATAACTGATATACATAATACAATACATTACATAGATAGATATTTTTTATTATACATAGAAAACGACCAGAACACCCGGAACAAATATCTGCAGATCGTACACACAATTGTTCCGAGGCGGGAATCGAACCCGCGACCTCCTGCGTCGCAGGCGGACCTTCGCCCACCGCGCCACATCGGTCGTCAAATAAATAGCACTGTTCCGCACGCACTATCTAGAGTTTCTTCCATCCATAGATTCTATCGGACGATTTTGCGTTATCTACCATTGTAAAGCGATTGGTTAGCAGAATTGGGGCCGAATGAGACAGTCGAAGTAAAATTTTACTTTTACAATCCGCGCATTGTCAAAATGAAAAACTTTTCAAGTTATCCTACTAAAATCATAAAAAAGGAAGTTTTAGGCCGTTATGAAGATGTTCAGCCGTAGACGACGGCGAAAATTCTGAATAACTCGAGCTGAAAATTTGCAGATCTACACCTGGATCTGGAATAATATGTAGGTTACTCTTCATTCCGAAAAAACGTGCGAAGCAGCGATCAGAAACATGTACAGAACATATTAACAAAATCTAACCAGCACAAGAGTTTTACTCTCACTTGAGCTATCCTACTAATATTATTACCGCGAAAGTTTGTAAGTATGGATGGATGGATATTTGTTACTCTTTCACGTAAAAATACTGAATGGATTTGAATGAAAATTTACAATAATATAGCATCAGAATAACACATAGGCTACAATTTATAAAGATATATTGTATATTATCCAAAATATCTATCACCACGCGGGTGCAACCGCGGGGCGCAGCTAGTCTAGTTATAATTTATTCCGGTCTAACAGGTGCATATCCACGTTCGGAAGCCTGTGGCCAATAAACTATAGAATAAACCATCAAATAAAGAAGCCAGATATTCACCCCGAGTGTGCTTGCGCATATTTTGACAGGGCAGTGTAGGCTACAAACTAATAAACCATAAACAATATGGAATCGCATTGTATTGTAATGCAACCGATTGATTTGGGTAGGTAGAATATTTAAAAAGGAGATCTACGTACTATACCTACTTTGTGAGATATGGCCATCTGCAAACTGCCACTTCAGTTGGCTAATTCTTAAAACTAGAATGATTAATACAGACAATGATGAAAAAACTGATGTATGACTGAAGATATGAAATGAAATGAAATGAATTTATTTGTTAAAAGACTTAGTACACAGAACATAATAAACTTAAACTTAAAGGTAAACTAAACGTGTCAGTAATCATGTAAGTCCAGTAACAAAATGGATTTGCCTCAACATGAGTTGGATGACTAGCACGCTAGCAACCAATGCTGGTCTTCCGGCAAAGCAACTTGTTGGCGTTACGGACTGACTACTCACTACCGCTATACAACAAACAAACAAAAACGCACTAATATAAATAACAGAAACATGCCAGATCTCAATGTTTCTAAACTATGTCCAAGAAATTCCAAATATTACTTTAAGTATCAATGAAGTCACTCTAAATTATAATCGCAACTACTTTTTACACGCCTTTATTCTACTTGCCCTGTTGGTTTGTGTACGTAAAATCTTGCCACTCAATTTTAGACTTTTTTCAAAGTTATCCTCAACCGATTGAGCTGAAATTTGGCTTACATAGGTACGTAAGGTCCGTGATGCAATGGCATTGGATTTATTGGATTTGTCGTCCCAAGCGCTTTAGTCTTACATAATGCAAAAGATTGTTAATAAAAAAAAATCATTATATTAAAATTGTATTATAAATTTTTCAGCATCTAGTGTAGACATCAAAGGGAAAAAACTAACAAAATTAGTCATAACCTTTAGAAGAAAAAAAACATTAATAGGAATAATTTTGATTGAATGCGAATGGAAATTGTGCGTATCCCTATGTAAAGAAAGAAAGAAAGAAAGAAAATTATTTATTAAACACTAACACAACACACAAACAAGGTTAATTACACATAATTATATTAGACTACAAAGTACCTACTTAGGTACCTATTATAAAAACACGTAACATAGACAAAATATAAAAATTAAAAAAGTTAAAAGGTACAAAATGTAAGTAGTATTTGGTACTAAGTAGCCCTCACAGAAAGTGGATAAGCGCGCGTGTGTAGGTCTAATAGGTCCTGACTCAGCTTGTTGCTCTATCACAATAACCCAGGTCATTTGTGAAAGAGCGCTGGTTTTCAGTCCGAACCCGGTAGGGTGGCAATGTGTGTATTTGCGATAAATAAACTTTAGTATTACTTATGTATAGAGTCATTGATAAAATTAAAATAACGCAACAAAAAGGCAATTCCGAATGCAAATAGACAACTTGACGGGCTAGACATAAAGACATTTAACAAAATAGACGCGTACAGGTCTTGAATATGTATTCAATTAATTATACAGCTTCATTAATTAACACCTATTACGATGCAGAGAATAAAGTTCAATATTTATCTGTATATTTATTTGATAGACACAGGTGGTTTCCTTAGAAATATCCAGTGACATTTCTTAATAACTAAATATGACGACCGATGTGGCGCGGTGGGCGAAGGTCCATCTGCGACGCAGGAGGTTGCGGTTTCGATTCCCGCCTCGGAACAATTGTGTGTACGATCTGCAGATATTTGTTCCGGGTGTTCTGGTCGTTTTCTATGTATAATATAAAAAATATATCTATGTAATATATTGTATTATGTATATAAGTTATCTAGTACCCATAACACAAGCTCTGCTTACCATGGGGCTAGATAATGCTGTGTGAATTGTCCAGCATTATTTATTTTATTTATTTATTTAATAACTATCTATGTGACGATGTGGCGCGGTGGGCGAAGGTCCGCCTGCGACGACGGAGGTTAGGTTCGATTCCCGGCTAGGAACAAATGTTCATAGTGGGTGGGCTATCTAAACAAAGCGTTCTCTCTGTGGGTAGGTGAACGATTAAATTCAATGTTCTCCATCTCTCTAGTCCCATTATCTAGTGCGTTAAAACACAGTAAATTTTGTTTTTATTATAAGACAGAAGCGATGGTTATTTACGAAATACTATAAAATAACTGCCATAAAGCTTATTTAAGGTCGATTTTGAGGCGAGCTTTCCCGAGATTCGGGTTTATAAATACACAATGATTTCACCGCGACTTTGATTGCGACTTGATCAAAAATTATTCCTGTGTATTATATAAACCAAATTTAGGCATCTTATAGGTATAACTTGCAGCTGTTTTGGTCAAATAGTTTTTGATAAAGTATTAAAAGCTTAAAACTAACCAACTGATTGTAACTTTTTATAGTAGATATCGTTAAATTGGTTATTAGGCTGTAAAGACGGAAAAAACACCATTTTGAACACGTAATAAAATAATAAATTATAGTGAATAGTGTGGTTTAAAATGTGGGAGATTTTGATGTAAAACATAAATGTCATTGTCATAATAACCAGGGACTATGAATGTAGGCGTCAATTGCGTCAAAAGCATCATGACATTACAAACATATGTATACATTAAAAGCTCGCTAAAACCATTCACAAAATAAAAAATTTTGAAACTATCATGGTTATTAACACTAAAGTCATTTAAAACGGGATATTTACCATGATTTGATTTTTGAGTTATCCAATATTTCGGCACAGTTTCATGCGCCATGATCACGGAATAACTGAAGGCACTGCGACTGCAAGTAATTTTTTATGGGCAGACATACCGATCTACCCTCATTTTTTGTCTTTTGCTACGAACATTACCACTACCACCGGTTATTTTTTAGTGCCTTCAGTTATTCCGTGATCATGGCGCATGAAACTGTGCCGAAATATTGGATAACTCAAAAATCTAATCATGGTAAATATCCCGTTTTAAATGACTTTAGTATTCACAAAATAGTTCAAGAAACTTGGATTTAATGAACATTAGAATATTTTCCAGAAATGTTTTTATTTTCACACATACATATTATGAGGTTTTTTCCTTTGTGTGGCTTGGATGTCACAGGCCATGATAGGTGGCCATATTGTGATTGCACTTTATTCGTTTAGCCCTGAAGCTGCACCGTTTATAATTCGCCACTAACCCTTGCAGTGTACGATTTTCTTCTGTACATATGAGTTCTGTAATTATTTTGATAATTACGCCACCGTCAGCTTTAAAACATAGCGATCTTATCCATCCAAAGGTTGCCTGGAAGAGATCGCTTTTAGCGATAAGGCCGCCGATTGTGCCACTAGTTATAATTAATATTAAGATCCTTAAGTATTTTTATTATTATTATTTTTTTTGTATTGATGGTGCAATAAAGTTATATTTTATTGTATTGTATTGTATATGAGGTTGATGAAAGTCAAGGCGTTCTAAAAAGATTGTTGAATATATACCCAGGGAATGTAGTGTGTTACGTCACGGGCGTCATTGAATCCCAAGCACAACTCAGGTTTTGTAGACTGCGAGCGAAGCGAGGGCGTTACTAGAATCTCTAAGTGCAAGAGGCATTTAATCACGCCCAAGAAGAAAATATCTTTGTGCACGAGGTGAACTCTACTTTTCACACTTTCTGAAGTAAATAGTAAAAGTTTGGTTAACTGTTTCGCGGAACTATTTTGAACCGAGGTTAGGTCTAGTTTCGAAGATTTCGTTGTACGGATTTTATTCGTTCCACCTTTATTTCGCCAAATCAAATAAATCAAATGCGAACTCTTAGTAAGAGTCTCCTTGGTAAATATTTCCATACATATGTTCCAAATTCAAAGTCATACACCTAGAGAGTAATATTCATTATTCCCAGGAGAGTAATGAGTTTGAATTTGTAACCTCAAAATATGTATAAAAATGTTGACCAAGGAGTCTCAAACTAAGAGATCTAATAAGATTTGTTTGAATTTGGTAAAACCTTCATCTTTAGAACTTTTTTTTTAACTAACTATAATAATAAAAAATAACTAACTATAATCACTTACTTTTGGATTGAGATAGATATTAGAGCTACATGACATAAAGAGCATTAGCAAGCTGAAGTGGCGGTGAGCCGGCCATATCTCGCGAAGAACCGACGGCCGCTGGGGCAAACGTGTTCTTGAGTGGATACCATGACTCGGTAAACGTAGTGTAGGCAGATGCTGTATGCGTCAATACTAATACGTAAATACTGAAGGCAGATACTGTATGCGTCAACTTGAAGACAGGGCGCTATGGCGCTCATTGGGGGAGGCCTATGTCCAGCTGTGGACTGATAATACGCTGATGATGATGATGACATAAAGAGCGTTTTTCGAGCACACAACTATCTAGGTATACTAGCTACTACCTACTATAGCCAATCATCAACCTACACTCCAATCAAAGTCTCTCACGACAGTGATGATGACATAAACTGTTCATAAACTAGATAGACGGACATGTCATGACATTCTACATCCATAAATAATATTTCGACATTTTAACAGTAGTCGGAGCCTTGAGACAGAGATCCAAGTACCGACAGAATGTAAAATATTATATAAATATAATAAGTACCCTCTACATAGGATTTTATGTTGAGTGTTTGTGCTGACAACGTCATACCTTTTTTTAGTGAAAGAATTTTTCTTAAAATAAGTTAAAACGAAATTATTTATAAGTCAATTCTATGGATGACGACCTGCGAAAGACTGCAGGTAGATGCTGGATGCGTCAAGCTGAAGACAGGGAGCTATGGCGCTCATTGGGGGAGGCTTATGTCCGGCAGTGGACTAATATAGGCTGATGATGATGATGATGAGATATTAGAAAGCTAAATCGTTAGCTTTTTCAAGCAATATCAGCTAAATAATTAAAGTGTTCGATTAATTACAAATCCGATCAGAAAAGCGAGTGTATAAATAATAAAATTTTATTGACAACACCTCAAGCGGCCCACCCACTAGGGACATATTTAAATAATGTACAGAACATCGAAATTTTATAAATTACAAAACATTTTTTTCGTTAAAATGTTATTATTAGGCACTGTTTTGACAAGGTAAGTGTGATTATGTATGGATGTTGTAACAACATGTTGGCTTGAGCGATCTATACATGCATTTAGCGGTTACTAAAAATATTGAATTATACCCTCTTACATGTTTTTACGTTAAAATTATGTAAAGTTTATAAAAAACCGATAAATACCTACAGTTAACTTCCAAGTAAGAATTGGAAAATTCATTACATTGTTTTTAAAACATTTGCTTGTAACATTTCAATAAATTATTCTTAGGAATTTTTATAATCGAGTATATTCGTTACACCAATATTCTCGAACAGTTTTAACAAATTAAATCATAGGTTTTACCCTAATTATAAAACAAAAACTGTACCGTTTTTTCTAACGCTACTACTAGTTTAAACGTTTAAAATTATTACGTTCCGTTAGATGGAAGCTTACCTATTATTTTTATTACTTAATCGTTCTGTAATAGATCAACGGACAAAAAACGCCGCCGATCTAACGGGTTCAAGATCAATAACTCACGTAGTCTGAGCTTAATTTTTGTCAACATTGGATGAGAAATGCGCATGCTGTTGATTTGGGGTCTCGTTCTCTAGTTCGAATGAGGTTAGCTCGATGTTCGTTACCTCGATATCTCCGCCTCAACGGTACGTTTCGTCGATGGGTCGTTACCTCGAAATATCAGTACCTCGAAGGGTTTCTACCTCGACAGGTCTCAACCTCGATGGTACGTCTCGTCGATGGGTCGTTACCTCGAAAGATCAGTACCTCGAAGGGTTTCTACCTCGACAGGTCTCAACCTCGATGGTACGTTTCGTCGATAGGTTGTTACCTCGAAAGATCAGTACCTCGAAGGGTTTCTACCTCGACAGGTCTCAACCTCGATGGTACGTTTCGTCGATGGGTTGTTACCTCGAAAGATCAGTACCTCGAAGGGTTTCTACCTCGACAGGTCTCTAACTCGACGGTACGTTTCATCGATGGGTCGTTACCTCGAGATTTGTGGTACCACGCGTGATTAGAATGGGATGGAATCTTGTCAAAATAATTATTTTAAATGACAATTCACAATAATTTAAAGTCAATCCGATAATACATGATTCGTTCAAAATCTTACATTTTGAACGAAAAATGTGTGTTGTGTGAGTGATGTGTGACAGATATTCGTAATCGTGAGAGTCTCTCATATACTATTTTCACCACTCGTTGGATCATTTTGTTTTGTTTTAATTCGGAACCGAAATGCTAATGAGAAGTGAAATCATATGAGTGATACACTCATAAGTACATCTGAATGGACTTGCTTGATAAGAGCCTGTGTGCCACCTACTTTTATTATCAATTTGGATTTATTCATCGTTTATCATTGACGTAACATCTGTTTTGTTAGGTATGTCTGAGGTTTATGTTATTACTAGTTATTGCCCGCTGCTTCGCACGCTTTGTTTCTATGGAAACGTTTCAAGGTTATTTATATACTGGAACTGATTTATGGAATAAAGAGTAGCCAATGTTTGATTCCAGACTAAGGGTCAAATTTCAGCCCGATCTATTCAGTAGTTTTAGCGTGAAGAAGGACCTAACAAACATCCATCCATTCATACTTTTGCACTTATAATATTAGTGTGATAGCCTAAGCACTCACAGACGGTAAATTCTATGAACTCAAAAATAATCCCAATTCTTTTTCGACTTCGAAGGGACATGAACCTGCAAATATCTATTTATGTAATGTATTGTATTAAGTATATCAGTCATCTAGTACCCATAACTCAAGCTCTGCTTAGCTTGGGGCTAGATGATGATGTGTGGATTATCCAGAATTATTTATAATACTTTTGTAGGTAGATCAAACACAGTACGGCTGCAGGTAGATATGTGGAATAGTGGATATTGAACACAAGCGAAGCAGAGGGCCTGCGCTCAGCTCGGGGTCACCGCAGGGCGCCGCGGTACAAGCCTCATGGTGTTAAATGCCATATTTCAACCCGCTAGCGGCATGGGTCCATTCTTTTACGCTCCGACGCTTGGCAACTCGTAAAATGTTAGTATTAAATATGGTACTTAGAGCTTAAAATAACAGGCACTGAGTTGGGAATAGCCGGAGAAATTACTCTCGATTTAAAGCCGGACATAGATCTGTGTCAAGTATGATTTTCTAGTGATTGATTGTTATATCTGACATGATAGGTAGATTCAAAAACAGATACTGTAGGGTAGAGTCTCCAAACTAAAATGTAGGTAAGGCCAAAGTAGAGACTTTAATAAGGACTTAAAAATAATACAGGAATTTGACGACCGACGTGGCGCGGTGGATGACGACGACGACTGTTCTATCGGTTCCCTCGCTTTGCTCGTGAGTTAATCTAAAATCCTAAGTTGCGCTCGGAGTTCAATGACGCCCGGCACGTAAGACACTGACACATTTGGTGTATACTATACCTACTATTATCTATAAAATATACAGAATAAAATACAAAATATGTATAAAACAAAGTCGCTTCCTGCTGTCTGTCTGTCATGTTTGCATGTATCTTTTAAACTACGCAACGGATTTTGATGCGATTTTTTACTAGATAGAGATATAGATTCGAGACGAAGGTTTATAAATAATTTGACACATAGATTTCCACGCGGGCGCAGCTGGACTCGTAAACGCTTTATAGGTAACTATAAAGCGTTTACGAGTCCGGCTAAGATTCTGTCAAATTATTTGCCGATTAATTTCCCAGCCCTACTTCACTTGACCAGATACAGGAATGTCCAGTATTGTGCGAAATCACATAGCTCTGAAAGATATAGGAGCTTCGAAAACTGTAAAATACTAAAGTTATTATGACACGAACGCGATAAAATCAATAGGTATCTGAAAGTTTTCGAGGATCAGTTAAGTGCGCTTTGCGAACTCATTGTGTTTAGAGATTCCTGGACCTCTGAACAATCTATGGCTATACATAGGCTATATAATATTTGCACGCATAGTGGATACCCTAAATGCCCTAAACCATATGGCAAAATACGCTGCTGTCTATTAATCAAATTTTTTTAAACAAAAACTAACCTTTGTACTTACCTTTGTGTGAATTGACAAGCATAATCATGAATTTTAAGCCTTATTCTTCTATGCCTTATGCAATTTTACCCTACAACATAGTGGCAACGAAACACCAACTCACAGCGGAGCTAGGTACCACAAAACTCGAAAAAAAGAAAATAAAACCAGAGCAAAACTCTTTTGTCCCAAAATTATAGACCGATCTCGCCATGGACTATGAAGGTTTTAGGCTAACTCTACGGTAGGGATATTTCAAGTACCAAAGAGGTTTTCGTTTTTCATTGGCTCTGTATAAGCTTTAATTTTATTGAATTTGTTAGTGACTTCCCTCCCAACAAGTCACTGTTTCAAATTGTCCAGAATGAGACGCAGAGCCACTCATCAGAAGTCAAGTTGAAGATGTATCTATTATTTGGACAGAGACAGGACAAAATGCGAATGTCCAAAACCAACCTCCGAATTTATATATCAAAAGGAAAAATTCTCGTGTTTGTAAAGCACAACTTTAGTGACCCGCGCGGTATAAACGTAAAGGAATGATTAATAATTGACTCTGTTCGGGTATCGACATAAGTAATGGTCTACCTGTGCCACAGATTAGGGTGTAGTTTGCGCCCCCTAGTGCTAATGAGTCGACAGGACCATATTGATGAAAGCGATATGGGTCTTTTGTCTTTTTACATGGATGATGTTCATAACAGCTGTTATAGAGGAACTGGATAGGAACTTGGGAACGAATGAAAGGAATAACGTTTCTGAGTAACTGAATAGAACGAAAGGGTAAAGGGAGGCAAATACCAAAAAAATATCAGAATTTACTTACAAATACCTACATAAAAGGATCACGAGATGTTATCAAGTGAAGACATTTTACTATTAAATTTCGCCTATGTTCTCTGTTCCTTCCTTTTTTTCTGTGTTTGTTTGTGCTGAATTGTATCTTTTCTGTCTTGTATTTGTGTGAAATGTTCTTTTTAGAAAACATTTATTATCATCTTCAAATGAAATAAAACTCAGAACAAAATCCACACAATCAATAAAACGAAGATCATCATCAATATTCGGCGAATGGTCGAAAATTCGCGTTCCAACTGGCATGACACAATAATGTTTATGGCGTACAACAAAAAATACGGTCGGTCGGCCGGCACAACTGTTGCAAAGAGTACCTATTGTGTAGAGCGCAGTGGGGGTTCTATTCCCGCTGGGCCCTCTCAACGGTCCACCCGAAACCAAATTAGTAGTTATAGTACCTTTGTTCTAAGCTAAAGTTTGCAAAGAGTAGCCTATTATGTAACTTAAATAAATTATAAATATTTTATCTACTTCGCTCAAAAATCCAATGTTTTTTTAGGCATGTGGTCGGAATTGCGTTTTGGAACAGGGAATTACGAACATAACAGCAAAAGAGGTCCATCCATGCAAACAGGTTTTGCATTAGAAAGAAAACTAAAGAGGTCGGTTTTCTATCACGTTTGAAAAAGGAGCAATGTATAAAATACGCAAATAGAAAAGTAATTTTGAAAAAGGAACATGTGACAATGTTTAAAAAGACATTTGATTTGAAATAAGAACATGCGACGGGGCCACACGGTGCGTTCACGCGCCATATACGTTCAATTGGCGTGGCGCCCGGTAAGAGTAAATTGTATGGAATATAAACGAAATCGTAGGACCCCGCTATTTTTAAGACCTGTGAACTAAAATAAACAATAGGAAAGTAATGGGTCCAAAGACAGTTAGCACTGTATAGAAATGACCGATGCTTGTTCTGTTCTTATAATGATTCCCATTTTCTAGTTCTGAGATTTACCTCTACATAAAGCGAGGTCGCCTCAGTTCATTTTTGTCTATGTTTAGGTTATTTATTTTTAACATAACCTGCCTCTTCGCCATAATGTTGACTAAGACCACTCTCTGAGACATACGAACTTCATAAAAAAATAATAAACAATTCTTCAACGTGGGACTAAATTAACCGTAGTGTTTCAGTGATTTCAATTTGTGACTTGTCTTGTTTTAGTTAATTAGCTTCTCCGCACATCAAGCTATATTTGGACTTTGGTTGTCATATCTTTATTACATTTTTAAATGACTAAGGGGAAGAATTACATTTTATTTTTTGCCTGGTAGGAAAAACTTGGTTAAATGATACGATAATATTAAGCTCCTTATTTAACCCTCTAGTAAAAGCTGCCCTGTCGAGTAAAATCATTGAACTACTTGTACTTACTATAGACTTGACTTAGGCTAATAATGATGATGACATTTTTATGGTATTTTTTGAATGCCTGCAAAACGACTAAAGGTTTTTATTTAATATGCTGTTACGTATTAAAACAAGTAGTTAGGAAGTCTATCTTCAGAACAATAACTAGGTAGGTGGAGACCAACAGAGATAATCTAGATAAGAACTGATGTAAAAAGAACATAAAACAACCCATAATCTTCGACCCATTTCTTCCATTAACAAGATTCTATTTTTAATTCTCGATAACTCCACATAATGGCATTCCATGCTCCGCCAATCGCTGAACGGGATTCGAATATCGAACTGTTATCAGTCCTTTTACTGATAGCGCACGGTTTTACTATTGGTCACGCTTTTCAAAATGGCGGCCTTTATCTTTATTTGTTTTTACTGTTTGAGCATAATGTTTTTAACGATCAGAGAATAATGATATCGGAGTTATGTAACTTTTTCTCCAAGTTTATAGGTTTTTGTATTAAGTTAGATAGAACGATGGATAAATTTCTTAGTTGGATGAAAAATATCTATAGAAGAAGTTACATACTTACCTACAGATGTGATAAATGGGTAGGTATAAAAAATCTAACCATAGACGAATAAGAAGAGAGAGGCGTCCTTCAATTTTCAACGCCTACGTCAGTTCCTAAGTAGGAAGCGGAGACGTCATGCGGAATTACAAAACTTGGAGGTAACGAACCATGACAGAACCTGAAAAGAGGATCACTTCCTATAAGGGCAGAACAGAGAATTGGCTTGAGGGTGTTCCTCATTTGAAATAACAATGAATCAAGGAGTTTATTTGGCTTATACGATCTATGTGTTGTATTGTAAGTCCTTATAATATCGACATGGACGTGCTTTACTGCGTATATTTTAAAGGAATAAAATTATTGAGATTTTTTTTATCAATTAATTAATTACTTACAAAATGTACTGGATACATCAGAAATAAATTTTGATCACTTATACATAATCAACCGACAGAGAACCAAAGTTATCGACATAGCTCAAAGAACTAGCAAGCAGAAGTGGCAGTGTGCCGGCCATCGCCAAGAACCGACAACCGCTGGGGTAAACGTGTTTTTCAGTAGGCAAATATAGTGTAGGACGCTCCAGCCAAGTGGAATGACAACCTGCGAAAGACTGCAGGGAGATGGACGCGGTAAGCTGAAGACAGGAACCTGTAGCGCTCTTTAGAGTAGGCCTATGTCCAGCTGTGGATTATTATAGGCAGACGTCCGTAATCTCCCCTATAGCCCGATTACCCAATCCATCCATCCATCACAATAGCCTGGTTTTATTACTTTCATTTTTCTTTGCAATAATCTCTACACCTAGCGGATACCATCTTTGGGTGTATCATATTGTGCACCCAAGGATGATACCCGCTATGTGTAGCCATCGCTTTTAGATTAACTTTCTCTAAGGGCCTCTGTGCTGTTGGCTTCGGCCCCACGCAAGCCTTCCAAAGGACCGGGTCACTTTATGGCCCGATAACATGGTAAATAAGAGACATAATTATCGTTTCTTTCAGGCATAATGATGATACATGATCAAACTAACAACGAAATAAACAACGAAAAACTAAAAATAAAAGATGAAAACAGAGATGTAAAAGCTACGCGACTACCGGCCAAACTAGTTCGGTAATCAATTGTAACGTACCTGCTACCAAGAGAATGGCAACTATAAATCAGTACGTGGGATGAATGATGGATGTGAGACGCAACAAATTGTCTGCTTTAGTGGGCTGCTTGTGTTTATGTTTGTGCTTGTGAAGTGAATGCATCAAGTGCAAAAGTTTTTAAGCATACGCGATCTGTACACATTATTGTACATATTTACGGGTATTTATCGCGTTTATTTAACAATTTTTCCAGACTTTTCAGCAGGTTTATATTCTGTATATAGGTGTATACTCTTTTGGAACGCCGGGAAAATAGCTAACCAAATAAACGCGATAAATACCAGTAAATATGCACAATAATGTGAATATTCATAATAATGCATCATTGATCTTCAATATTTCGACTCTTTGCGAAATACTGATAAGAATCGAACTATGAGATCTTTTTTGTAGGACCAACGTCGAGAAGATTGTCTTGAGTCATGTGATATGCTCCGA
This sequence comes from Eupithecia abbreviata, assembly GCA_943735965.1. Taxonomy (NCBI): domain Eukaryota; kingdom Metazoa; phylum Arthropoda; class Insecta; order Lepidoptera; family Geometridae; genus Eupithecia; species Eupithecia abbreviata. Next base: position 4,762,119 of record OX030995.1, read on the forward strand.
GCGCCATGCAGGCTTTTTAGGAGCTGTTTGTTCGCTGGTTTGCAATGATACATTTCTGAAGTGCTAAGCTATGATGTCATGAAGGCCGTTGTCAGCCTCGGCAACTTTTCCTATGCGAAAAAAACATTATACTTCTAGAATCTATACGTAGAGGCAAAATATGCAATTTGTTTGTAAAAGTTAATTCTACGAAAGGTATACCACTTTCTTAGATCTTCCGATTTAAAATACGTATTTCAATAATCCCTACATTATTCCAAAGTGCTCTGCCAGCAAACGACACGACGACAAAGAAAAGTATTCAGAGAGTACCACAAACCGCAAATTGTATGCAAATTAAACAAAATGTCTGTCGCTTTTTTAATGTTGCAAACGATGCATCTCTTGTCGGCATAAGTCTGGACCAGCTTTGTTACCACTCATGGGTGTTTATGATTATTTCTCCGTTTGGCCAGTCTCAAAACCTTTTTGCGGTTTACAAGAAAAATTAAAGTTCTCGGTTGAAAACGTGAAACCTTCATGTTAAACAAGTTGGTGTGTTGTGTTAGTTGGTTGAAAACACTACTAATATCTCACAAGATACGCGACATTTTGCACGAAAAACTTTTTAAAACTTGTCTAGAACATGTTTTTTTATCGCAAAACAAGGTGCATTATGATTTATGATCACGACAACAGAAGCAGGTTGCAGGTGCGGCCTCACAAAGGGCTATGTCGAAAGCAATAAATTATTAATTATGACAAAAACTATTTTATACAACGAAAAAGTTTGGAGAGCGGCGCCAAAAAGCTTTTGTCTAGCAAGACTTCCCGCGGACACACTTGTGCGGTTTCTTTGTGAAGAAAGCGACCGAAGCCGCGGGTGAACACAATAGGATGGCACCCCTCTGACAAAAAATGACATCATTTATTTTATTGCTCCGGGTGAGAATGTGGCATTTATGTAGCAGGGCTTAATGTCCGAGCGCCCTAGGCTGGCCATCACTCAATTTTTATATCGTTTATGTATTACCTGTTTTATTTTGTTTGAATTTATTGCGATTCTGTCTTAGATTCATTAGGGAGAACGTTTTCATTAATATTCCTCGAGGTATGTTTGATGATGCGATAAAAGTTGTTGGGAATCGAATTCTCTCAATTAATAATATCATCTCATAATTTAAGTTTTCAGTGCAATCGGCTGGGAATTCGACAGGGACCATCTATATTTCATTTTTACTGCTCTTTCTATATAAGTATAATGCTAGTTACGTAACTAACTTACTTATAGATAGAGAGCAGTAAAAATGAATAGTTTTCTTAAGTTATAAATCGGAAGAATGAAATCAGTTCACGGCTATACGAAGTACGAGTAGGTTTCATTCTCAACTGATGTAACTAGAAAAAATAAAGATGCAAAAGAAGGTAAAAATTTGTCGGCCCCGATAAAGGAGAAGGTTGCGTTGCGCCAATTCAGTGTCGACGAATAAATACCCTGAGAATGCAAATCCAAGTCTTACTTTACGAGAAGCCGTGTTGTAAACCGTCAACTTTATCGTATTCTCATGCTTATACCACCTTGTTTCAATCGGCGACGATTAAAATTAACAATTTATGGTCTTTTCGACCCCGATTCCAGAAGTGTCAATTGAATGGCCGATTTTTTCGATGTCTTTTGTGCGTTCTCTTGTTTTTAAATGTCTTTCGATGATCGGTATTTGAATTCTTCTGACATCAAAGGACAGCGATTGTTAATTTTATGTAGGTGTTAAAGATATGTAATACTTTTGAGAGATATTCGTGTTTATTCTCTAAAACTTTCATGTGATGCACATGTCTAACTTCACCAGCACATCAGGTGTCTGGGCAGTGAATGCATTAAAGCGTTCTCTGCCCAGCTTCCGCGCCGCATGCCGTGTGCAAGGGAAATCCGCGGCAGTCTAGAAGATCATAAGGAAGCATAAATATATGTTAGCTGTTCATAAAAATTAAATTTACAGGTGTCAAACAATTTAAATAAGTCAGGCAGGGACCAATACCGTAGAGTTTGATAATTGGATGAAAAAACAATAGGTAACGATACTAATAATACCCTTCGTGTAACTATAATGTAAATAGCGGGTGGTAGAAAATTCTACACGCAAAGATCAATAGCTGTGGTGAATGATACTTAGTAAGAAGGCAGTCAATACTGACCCTCGACAACTAATGTGTAGACAACACCCGCTGTGTTGTCTACACATTAGTTGTCCAGGGTGCATTAACGGATGCAAAACAAAAGTTAATGTACGTACAGTCGTACACCTATATAGGTACAGTCAGTACCTGCAGTACTGTAGGTACCGTATCTGTTTAGTGTTAGCCTATAATGTCCCACTGTTGGGTAACGGCTTCCCCCTGATCCGTGCATCACGGTTCAGAGCTACGTTCTATCGAAGGTGTGGAGTTCGTCGTGCAATTGTTATCGGTCTACGGCAACGCTTTTGGAACGTCTTAAGACCTGTGGGCTTGGTCTTTGGTTGTGTCGGTAAGTTTCCCTGGAAGAGATCAATACTAAGCGATAAGGCTGCCCATTGTACTTGTCGTATGTAATGTATTTCTGTAATGATCTGTATCTGGTGTACAATAAAGTATATGGCGACCGATGTGGCTCGGTGGGCGAAGGTTCGATGGGGTTCGATTCCCGCCTCGGAACAATTGTGTGTACGATCTGCAGACATTTGTTTCGGGTGTTCTGGTCGTTTCTATGTATAATAAAAAATATATATCTATGTAATGTATTGTATTATGTATATCAGTTATCTAGTACCCATAACACAAGCTTTGCTTACCATGGGGCTGGATAATGCTGTGTGAATTGTAGAGCATTTTTTTTTTTTTTTTATGTTTGACGGCAGACATGGCCATGGCAAATGGCAAAAATACTGTCGGTCCGTTTTACACCATTAGATAAGATAGCATAGGACAAGGAAAGATAAAAATAATTGATTACAGCAATTAACTGAAACTAATACATGATACTTAGTTAATATAATTACGGTGAGAAGGTAATCTTATTTAAAAAAAAATCGTAAGAGTATTTGCATTGTGCACTCATGTTTTGTTTATATTTCCACGCGGGCGAAGCCGCGGGGCGCAGCTAGTGTTTGGATATGTACCTAAGTATGTGTACATATCCAAACACTAGCCTGGTTGCCTGGAAGAAATCGCTCTTAGCGATAAGGCCGCCCATTGTGCATCTGTATCTTTGTTTGTTTGTTCTTTACTGTTTTTTCTGTGTTTGATGTGCAATAAAGCCTATTTGTATTGTATTGTATGTGGCTGAAACATCAACACTACATGGATGAAAAGAAGGGGCAATAGCAGTGGTGAATCACCTACCCCATCAAAAGGGCATTACAGTACTGACCCTGGACAACTAATGAGTAGACAACACAGCGGTGCTCAAATGCATTAATCACGGCTTGGCACGCGGTGACATAATAACGACACAGCTGAGAGCGAAACAGCTGGTAAAGTTATGGTGACAAGTCTCCATAGCAGTGGCGGCGCGGCGGCGGCGGCGTAGAGACAAGAACTCTCCTTGTATTTGCTGATAATTCCGACATAATTCTGTATATTAATAAATTTTTATACGACGTTATGAATCTATTTATCCGTCTTATAGAAATTGTCATCAAAACTGTGTCATCCTGTCAACTGTGTTGGTGGTATTATAAAATTATTTCTTTAATTTGGCCTATTTTGCAAAATATCAACAAAAGATCTCAACAAATTATCTAGAAATCACGGGAAAATCGAAATTTATAACACAAACTGCAGATCCGGACAACATAATGAAATAAATAATATTAAAAAAAATATTGAAATGAAAAAGTTATATTAAGCTAGTTTTTCTTAGTATTTCTTTTTATCATCTAAGTCATTCAGTAAAATTTTGACTTTGACTCGCTCGATACCCAACCCAACTGAGCCAGCCATCCTACAACACACTGTGTCAAACTCGTGACACCACAAGTTTTTACGTCTCGCGATCAATCAAGTGTTGACGTTAGCTTCCGTGGATGCCATCGAGACGCGGATCTTTTTATCGAGGAACCCTGAAGAACTTACAAATGAGGTTGATGCTTACAATCAACAAGACAACACGACAGGCAAATGATTGGATCGAAAAGGTGCTTACTGTGGTTTTTGCTGCATTACAGATTCGTAAGACCTATCGGATTTTGGCACAAGATCGTTAGCTAAAGTGAGATCTGCAAAAAGTTTTTCGTCAGCACCTATGCAAACGATATCTGTCCTTGGTTCTAAAATGGGTAAACAAATGGTTACCTTTAAAAACCTTTACAAAATCAAATGTAAAATGAACGGTTGGAAACTGACGAAACCAAGTACTACTGTCGGAGTATACATATTTCATGTTTTTATACCGGGCGGTGTCTTTGAAGAGACAGGGAGCTATACAAAGCTATAACCTGCGCATGTTACGAGACAAAATGGAGGATCAGAAGATTCTGAATGAGGGTTTAAGACTTAAGTTGTGTAAGGAAAGTTTGGTCAATAAGATAAAGTAGAACAAATCGATAATTCCCTGTTTGTAGTGTATTATTGAGGCCCTTTTGTTTATTTCAGTATTAATAATCTGTTTTAGGAACGTCGAGTTTTGTAGGAGATGGTGTTTTACCAAGAATTAGTAGGTGTAGTAAAACCACAATCTTTGTCATTCGGGAAGCTGTGGGGTAAGTTTAGCTCTTTTTGAAACAACTAAAATACAGAGGTATTTTACGTGTTTACACTGTTTACTTTTATATTTATGTTCGTCAATTAGGGATGGATTTAAAAAAAAACTGTTTTTATTGGGATTGGTGGTCATTAAAATTTTATTTATAATGAATTTCTAATCTAATAAGCGCGTAAAACGCATTCGACGTCGATTATTTTGATATCTAAACTAATATTATAAAGAGGAAAGGTTTGATTTTTTTGTTTGTTTGTAATGAATAGGCTCCGCATCTACAGAACCGATTTGAAAAATTCTTTCACCGTTGGGAAGCTACACTATCCCCGGTGAACATAGGCTATATTATATTTTCAAAAAAGTTAGGGATCCGTACTAAAACCGTGCGAAGCCGGGAAGGTCCGCTAGTACTCTATAACATTGTGTATCTTTCGTAAGTGATTTTAATTATAATAAATAAATGTCTTTTTAATCTAGGTACCTATTCTACCTCTCCCCATAACAGGGATCACTAACTTGGGACTTACTAACTGTGCTTGGCCTACTGATGCTTAATTATGTAATGCCTTTTAAAACATACCTAGTTATTTTACAATAACTTGACAGCGTCGAGAAGGATATTTTATCAACTACTTTATTAAATGATGGATTGAAGTAATAAATGCAAATGCGGGGTCGTGTTGTGAATAATATTATGTAAAGTTGGTAATTTGTAATGTTGGGATTATGTCTACCGAAGCGGGAAACACTACGCAACTACGAAATTACACTGAGAACAGAGGCGCTACTCGAAAATGGAAAATCGAAGTTTCCGATTCGTTTTTGTGAAAACAAATTCGTAAGTCGCTTGGATAAGATTAGGGTTACTGTCGTTTACATGTTTTCCGTGTAGGCTCCCCGTTTGGCCGGTGGTTTTTGAAACTATGTATTTCTGGGGTGAAAATCTGAAAACTGCTTAATGACTTGATTCAGGCTTAGGCTAGCAGGTTGGTCTATGAGACATTCATCATCATCATCATCCTATATTAGTCCACTGCTGGACATAGGCCTCTCCCAATAAGCGCCATAGCGCCCTGTCTTCAGCTTGACGCATCCAGCATCTACCTGCAGTCTTTCGCATTTCTTTTTTTTATGTGACATTGTGAGACATAATTTTTTTTTTAAACTATGATTAAACAGACTTCGAATGATTTGTCATTCTGGAGTGGATAGTAATATTTAATTATTTATTTATTTATTTACAAACGCACCTCTATTTTTGCGGGAACACCCAATGCAATGTGAATATATGTATATGCAATATGAATGTGTCTATCCTTAAACCTACCTAATTACATATTCATTTAAATATTTGAAACAATTAGAATTCTTATGAAGCCTTGAAGTCACCCTTGTAATTTTTTTCTCTTTAAACAACAATTTCGTCACTATTAAAAGTCAGACTTTAGTGAACAATTCCCTTAAGTAATTTGTAAAATGTAACTACACTACACCGACACTAGGTAAATAATGAATCTCCAATTATAACAGGAATTTATTAGCCTACAGCGCCTTGCGTGTGGCCGCCATTTTATTATGCGAAGTGTCAGCGAGCGAGTTTCGGCGCGAAATGAATAATGAGCTTGGAATAATGTTGATTGATGGATTACGAATAGGTATATTGCTTCTTTTAATGTTGTGTGGTAAATTATATGCGTTCCTACATACATACTTAACACTTTGAGTGCTGAAAACGCACGGTATGAGTTTTCTACAAGTGACTAATATGCGTAAATCCACACTAGCGCAGCGGCTGAGAAAATACAGATCTTTGTGACTCAGCAGAGCTGTAATATTTTTCAAACGAAACGCATTTGCGACGCAACACAACCGCTGTGTAGAGTGGCAGCACGAATTTTTTAGGTAAAAAAAAAGACAGCTGTCGTCGAAAAAAAACCGCAGTCAAAGTGTTAAAGTGAATAACATAATAACATCATGGGATATATCCCGTTGTAAATGACTTTACATAGAAAAACACCATAGGTACCTACATACCTATAATGCAAAAAATATTTGTAGTACGGGTCATCAGTGGGAAAACTGTTTCAGATTTGTAAATTAGTATTATAAGGACCAGTGCGTCCTACCCGTTATGACCTACGGAGCTGAGACGTGGACATTCACAATAGGGCTGGTCCACCAGTTCAAAGTCGCTCAGCGAGCTATGGAAAGAGCTATGCTCGGAGTTTCTCTGAAGGATAGGATTCGTAACGAATACATCCGACAGAGAACCAAGGTTATCGACATAGCTCAAAGAATTAGCAAGCTGAAGTGGCAGTGGGCCGGCCATATCTCGCGAAGAACCGACGGCCGATGGGGCAAACGTGTTCTTGAGTGGAGACCACGACTCGGTAAACGTAGTGTAGGACGCCCTCCGACCAGGTGGGATGACGACCTGCGAAAGACTGCAGGTAGATGCTGGATGCGGCAAGCTGAAGACAGGGCGCTATGGCGCTCATTGGGGGAGGCCTATGTCCAGCAGTGGACTGCTATAGGCTGATGATGATGATGATGATGATGATTATAAGGACCTAGGTATTATATTCACAAGGTAGTAGGTGTTATATGTACCTACTGACCTAGGTACCTATTACCTGCTGAAGACACGCTATTGTTATTCTAAGTAAATTATCCTTTCTCATTAAAAATTACATTTTCTTCAGACGGAAACAGACTAACTAATCTTTGAATCTTCGAGTGCTAGTTAATATCTATGCAAGTAACTAATATTTAATGAGTAGGTACCTATTAGGTGCTCTTGTCGGTAAAACCTGCAAAAATATGAATAGAATATAATAATGATTTATTGCCTGAACTTATAACTAATACCTAGATACTTACTACATCATAAAAATATAACTTATATCTATAATTAATAAGTAGGTACTTACATAACATAGGTACAATTCACATTTTTAGTAACTAAGTACATTCTCAGGCAATGGGAGTAAGCCCAGCATAATGCCGACAAGCTTAAAAAGCACGTTCGGCGCTGTTTTTCAGCTTACCCCTTACCAACTGGTGATCGTCTCTGGGTCTAACCTACAAAATGCTCTATATTGTAGGTTATACCCAGAATTTGTTTGTGTGTGATTGTGTGCGTGTTCTCCTGAGGCACCAATATCTTGTTTCATATTTTCTATTAATAGCACAAGAAATAATCATCGACTTAACCGATAACTGATGATGTGACTTGTTAAAACTTTAATTAACGTTGTAACTTGTAACGCAAGGCAATGAAAACCAAGTGACAACCCTATTAGACACTAACAACTTGAGCTGTCAAAATAAAATATGAGCCAATAGGGATGCGGTGACAGGGCTGTCACGAGAAATAAATATGCAGTGATTTTTGTTTAGACTCAAACCGTTATGGATGACTGTGACAAAGGCAAAAACTGGAAATGCAAAAACGTGAAATGTTAATATGGCTTTTTACGTTCTTTGACAAAGAAGATAACTTATCACTCAAGTTTTCGCGTAGTGTTGATAAATTTAAACATTTGTAAGCACTAAGGGCGCATTCACACAGCATCCGTTCAACAGGATCCGATTTCTACGATTCGTATTGTTGCGTGACGGCGTATGTATGTGTAGTACCTAGCGAGTTCACATACCCGACAGTATTCCGGATCCAGTAAACGATTGTTTCCAGTTGCAAATCCGTAAAAAACGGTCCTGTATAAAAACGGATCCGCTGTGTGAATGCGCCCTAAGCAAGTCAGCTCAAATCGACAAGTACCTAGTGTAGATTCTGTCAATCTACAACAAAAAGTTATTTTCACTTTAACTTTAGGGGCTATATTTACAAACATAACATCGAAGTTTGACAAAAAAATACGAAGGAAATCGTGAACATGCCACTAGTTTAAATATTATGTAGTAAGTAATTAAAATATCTTAAGTTTTTTCTCGTTTCGCGGTTGGTTGACAGTGACATTCCGTTAAGGTGCTGACACCGGAATTTATGCATCCATTTTGAACTTTTGATGTCATCTTCCTGTTTGATGAGTTATTTTAGATGTTATTTAAATGAAAAAAAATTTACAGGCTTGATTTAAAATATGTGCGACATTTTGCTCGAGATTAAGTATTTTAAGTAATTTTATTCTGTACCTATATTATTTAAATTCTAAATTATGTTTAGACCTAGATATTTTGGAAAACTTTTCGAAAAGTTCGGGTTTAAATTAAATTATCAAATAATTTTTATTTATTTATTGAGGAATAACAAACTCCATTTAACTTATTATACATACATTAATTCTACTAACATAGGTACGGATGAAACTTTAAAGTATCTGCAGATTTGTAATTGTCACTCAACGATAAATTTCAGCGACTGCTCAAAACAAGCTGATTTCATGAAAAACCGTGAAAAATTCAGAGATTCCCTCAAAGCCCACCGCCGCGGCTCTTTCAAAGCGAATAATTTCACACAAACCGGTGCTAACTAGATAAATCCGGATACAAAAAGTGATTTTACAGCTACGTTGAACATGTGGCACAAGCATTTGACACGCGCGATCTGGTGGCATTTGACAGATGTGAAAAAGGTTGTTTATGATACCACTTAGCATACTTGACGTCGGGACATATTGGTACACAAATTGTGTGAAATGTAAATATTTGTGTGGTTGAGGGGGTGTTTATTGATTCGTTAACACTTTCACAGCTTGATGGCAGGACGCGCATTGAACGTATTTTGAGAATACACTAATGTAATGGGATTTTTAGGTTTATAATATAGAAGATCTGACTATGATTGTTGATAGGTATAATATATGAAACACCTATGTAGATTAATTATCATTCAGGTGTCATACATTTTTGTTCAAATAAATGCAAAGGATAATAATATATAGATAGATAGATAACACTTTATTAGACCACACAAAACAGAAAATAATACAGAGATAAAAACTTAGAATAAAGGTATAAAGAGATCGCTCTCAGCGATAAGGCAAATAAATTCCAGGCAACCTTGGGCTGGACTGGACATGAACGAACAATATAGACGGTGGCACTTTAATAAATAATTGAAAACAAATACACTAAATACCTACATTACAAAAATTATAATAAACTTACATAGACATAAGGCTATCAATATTTTATATGGATAAATAATGCTGATGCAGCAGTTTTTTGAAGATAGGGAGTGATTTTGCACATCTGATGTCCAGAGAGAGATCATTCCATAGACATAATAATCCTACAGCTTCGATGTCATAATAGGAAATGCTAAGGCTGACTAGATCTAACAGAATATAGTAATTTCTTTATTTGGCGTGCACTTTTGGTCCAAAATGGATTATGTCCTGATGAGATTGTGTCAAAGCGTTATTCCACACTTATGAGTTTTAAAAACGTACTAATTGTCAAATAAGGTAGTAAGTAAATAGGTAAGGTACTCTAATACTTAAAAGGAGGTCTTGAACACTGAACAATGTATAATGAATCTTAAGCGAATGATAATAAACATTTTTGTATTTTGTAACTAGGTACTTACTATAAGTTTTTAAATTTTTTACTTAAAAACAGACATCTTGCTCGGAAATGTACAAAAACTGAAACAAAGGAGCAAAAAGCGTGACGGACAGCCGGACGGATATTTCAAACTATAGACATCTGCTTACGGCATAACTAACTGCTTATTAATCTGTGACGAATCCGTCACGTAGTTTTTTGTAGAGTTTAGGAAGAAGTTTATGTTAGAACAGTAAATGGCATTAGAACTTTACTTTTATTAGACCAAACGTGTAAAAAAGTGTAATAAAAGCTTGCGAAAGCTAGCTCCGAAAGAGTGGTGCATCAAAAATAACTGACCACTTAAAAAAAGCAAAATAAGTGAAAATGAAAATGAAAATGAAAAGTTTTTATTTCTTTAAGCTTACAAATAAGCACTTAGACAGGTCATATTTTATAGTTCACTTCAATTTTTTGTCCACCAGTGGAAGAAGTGAGAAGAAACCACTAGTATATTCATAACTTATGTGTCTAGTACATTTGATTTGCTTATCTGTAAGTTGGTAGATTTTGAGTTGGAGCAAAACTCTTTCCAAGCTTTTTTATCTTCTAAGTAATCTGATATTTTGTAATAAGCTTTTTTACAAAGAATGTGTTAAACAATTTTTTTAAATTTATTTATTGATAATTTTTGCAACTCACTTGGAGTTTTGTTGTAGAAGCGTATACATTGCCCTTTAAAAGATACATTTATCTTGTGTAGCCTAGTTGTGGGCACAGCGAGTTTATTCTTATTTCTAGTATTTACATTATGTATATCACTTTTTTTAGTGAACCGATTGATATTTTTATGAGTGTACAACAATAATCTAATCGTCTACTTTTGCTCGTCAACAGCGTAATGAAGCTGGATTAAGCCAACCTATAGCCAGCGCTTTTGGGACGCTTAAGACTGGTTACAATAATCTAGAGGTACCAAACTCTAGATTATTTGCAGCAGCCTGCAGTAAACTATTTTTAACTGTAAATACTTGTAATACTATTTCTTATTTGTTTATATTTTTCAGTTGTAATTTTCTTAGTTAATAAAAATACCTACAGACTTGTCAACTGTGAAGTCATATCCAATCACGGCTGAAGCTCCGCATTAAATTAAGCGATAAAGAACCTTAAAGCTACTTAACCAAGATCCCACTAACCTGTATCACCCTCATTGGCAGTCCAGTTTCGACGACCAGTTCTTCTTTAACACTCCTCGTAGGTTTGGGCGTCTGGATGAATGCCGACTTCAGTATCTCCACTTGGTTCGCCTTTATCGTCGTCTTGGGCCCCCGTTTCTAGCCCAACAATGTCTTTTAGGGCCTCCACTTATTACGGACTTTTGTCCGTGGTAAAACTTATATAATAAATCAGCGAAAATAGTTACAAAACGGACGAAAGTCCTCTCTCGGAGGCGCCTAAAAGAGCGAGAGCTATCTCGCTCTAGCTCTTGATAATTCTAGAAGTAGAAGAGAGATGACGTACCTGGATGACCCTCATGGGTAGGCCGGTTTCTTTCGCGAGTTGTTCCCGTATATGCCTGGTTGGTTTGGGTGTCTGTGAGAAGGCGGACTTGAGGATCTCTAGTTGTTTGGCTTTGATGGTTGTCCGGGGCCCTCGTCGCTTGGAGCCCCCGTTGCCGTCGTCCGGGGACTTGTTCTCTGCCTGGGAGTCTCGGGTCTCGGGATCCCCATCGAGTGAGCCCTGCGAGGCATAGTAATACTGAATGCGACTATGTGGCGGGGTTGCAAGAGTCGAAAGGTTAGATTGTAGAGATTCAGGTTCAAACCAGCTTAAGATATAAACTGTAATCTCAATAAATTGGACTCAGAAATGTTGTAATCTGTGAATTGTGGAATTCTATTGAATTCTAGAAAACTCAGTGAATGCCATACTTACTTACATAGGTAGTACATATTTATGGATGTTTGAGTTTACTCTGTGTTTCTGAATTTGGCAGGTCATAAAGTTACAAATCATTACAAAAGCATGCACAAGCCTTAACTTCGACACGGCTAGGTTAGACCTTAACCTAGTCTTATCCTAAACCTATCTAAAATAACCTAAACCTACTCTTATCCATTATCATTATTTTATGTTTTTCTCTGCGAGCAAAGATCTGCCATAATACCTGGCCTGTTAAGAACTAAATTCATTCAGAAATTGCTGCACAATAACCTTTTTTGAAATATCCCTTGTTCAACGTAATAATAAGATAAATAGGTGGCGGCGCTAGTGTGCCTCGGGGAACCATAATTAACTTATAGTAAAATTGTCTACCAACCTGGTCTTCGGAATCCTCATGAGGCTTGGCATCCCCGTTGTGCGACAGCTCTGAATGTAACGCCGGATGGGGCGCGTGCGCTGGACTACTCGAGTTGTTCGCCGCTCGAGACTCGTCCTCTTCTTCCTCGTCCGAGCCTGAGCCTAGGAGGGAGTCCGCTGTGGAAGGAAGATGGAGTTAGTCATATGCATGTGACGTGAAGAAATAAAGATAATAATAATAAATAATGCTGGACAATCCACACAGCATCATCTAGACTCAAGGTAAGCAGAGCCGATGATAGAAGTCTTAAGCTATCGTCGTGAAAAAACAAAACGTGACGTGGCATAATTGCCTACAAATCTTTGTTTTTAAAATATCTATAAAGGAGTGATCAACCGTCACTTGTTATGATAGAAAAAAATTGTTACTGGAAAAATGGTATGTTCTGCCCAGACAACCAAACTTGGCAACTAGTCTATGTGGAAAGAATTTTCTGCGGGGACAACTAGTTACCTGGATTGTAATTTATTTCTATCTACACATAACAATTTGTCTCGATGGATAATTTTCTTTCGCGGAGACAACCACTTGTTTGGAATTACGGTTTGGACTATCTACTTAAAAAGATATTTCTTATGATAATTTTTCAATTATTTATCCGCAAATAAGTCCTTAAACTTGAGTAAAAATCCAATACGAAAGCCATCAAAAAAACTATTAAAAAGTAATACAGTCAAAATAAAGATAAAATTGACTTATCAAAAAGCAATCGTGTCACCCTTTGCCCGCTTTAACCAAATAAAAATGTAATTTCGCGACTCTCCCCAGCGAGAGGAAAAATTAGCCGCAAAAACAATTACTTATACCGAAGGGAGGCTAGGCGATGGGCCTGTACCATTGGTTCTCGAGCAAAACTAGAATTTAATTCACAATTACTTGTTTTTATATATCATTTAAATATTTTATGTGTATTTTTAAGTTAAGTTAGGTATCCTGAATATACGAAAACGAGCCTTCATATCAGAAATTTAATTACTAAGAAAGGATTAAGGTATTAGTTACCTACTTTATGAACGATACTTTATGTTTTTTGTTTTATTCAATGCTGAACAATCCACACATTATGTATTATAGTCAACTGCTGGGGAAAGGCCTCTCCTAATGAGCGACATAGCGCCCTGTCTTCAGCTTGTCGCATCCAGCATCTGTCTGCAGTATTTTGCAGGTTGCCATCCCACCTGGCCAGAGAGCGTCCTAAACTACGTTTGATGTATTTACTGTACTAACAAAAAATAACCCCTAAGTTCTAACTTATAACCCCCACCTAACGTGTTCGCAATAAACTCGAACATCGCTATAAAATAGCTGTTCTTCATTAGTTTCGTAGTAAAAAGCATTGATAAATTTAACAGGAAAGCGTAAAAGTATCGAAGAATTATGGTAGGGGCATAAAACGGTTTTACGCTGTGCAAACACCGGTGTAAGGCGAAATGTGTTTGCGCTGAAGGACTGGCAACATAGCTCAAGCATCATCATCTTGTATAAGTGCGATGAATATTTTACTACTATTTTGTGGTTGTTTTACGAAGTTGATTGCTCTAGCTTTTAATGAAATAGGTAGGGTGGCTTTTGCAGAACCAGGGTAATGTATTTTTTTATATTAAAAGTATATAATTATTCTTGGCAAGAGTGATGCTTTAATGCAACTACAATGCTTGAAAAAAAGGTATTTCGTGAATTTACTTGACTTAGTTTGTATTATTGGAAAAAAAAATAGTTTCGAATAGTCAGGATCTAAAAAATATTCTATAAAACTTCTGGAAAGAAGCTTCATTATTTTAATAAAGCACTGTTGGGTCTTTCGTAAATACTTAGTATTTAAAGAAAAAATAATACTAAGAATAATATTAAGCTTGAAAAAATAATACTAGCCACTAAGTATCTTTTACGTACTCGCATTAAATAGCCTCTAAATCGAAATCTGACAATTAAAATTATTTCGAAACGAAACAGTATTCCAAATTCAAATTCAAAAGCATATAGAACAGACTGTGTTAATCGATTCGTTGTGTTTTTTAGCCCACAAGACAACGCCGAGTGTTCGCCCCGAGGCTAGTTGGGGTTAGGGCGGCCAACATCTGTCATGGACGTAGATGGCCTGTCACTGGCGGGCTCATCTGGAGGGGTTAACTGGACTTATATTGTGGAGTTATGAAAACATTTGGGGAAATGAGAAAATTCTTGGTATGAGTCTGATGTGTGTATACAGACGATGGTATAAAGATTTTATTATGATTTATTGATAAGCGCCAATTTTTCTCTATTCCCCAAGAAATATTATTGAAATGAGTCAGACATGAGTACCTATGCAGACGATGGCGATTTTATGATGGTTCATCAAATATTCTAACATAAACCACTGCTGGAGATAGGCCTCCCCTGATAAGCGCCAAATCCTCTCCTTCTCATTTACCCAAAAAAGTATTTTCCAAATATTAGACACAATTTACCTAAACCCGTTTTACATATATTTTGCCACCATAAAGCAAACTCCGATGATCATGCATAACTATCTTTATCCATGGATTTTGCAGCTCTTAACACATACAAGACTTACAATCAGCTAGATTCTAGCCGCCAGAACCAAAGATACGCCTACAGCCTACAACACAGAATGGTCTATGTCCAGTAGTCGACTAACATAGGCTGATGATGATGAAGTCAATGGAAGGCTGTAGATATACTTTGCTTTCACCAAGTTTGCTGCTATTTCAGATCCTAAAATGCTGAAACGTTGGGTTCTAGCCGCAGAAGGGCGTATATGCAAATCTGAGCTTTTTCAGTTATACATTTATTGAGTGACTTAACATGGAAACTTTAATTTTATATCCGCTAGAATATAAAATTAGTAAACGCTATAGTTAAAACAGATACGCGTAGGCATATCTGGCACACAAATTTCCTAAAATTATATTTTCTTTATAATTTTTTATATTTCATTAATTACTTGAATTAAAAAAATTACCTGCGGTTTGTTACAAAAGAAACCGCTATACAAAGTAAGTTAGTTAATTAGAAGTAGACAACTGCTATGAGGTTGCATTAATAGAGGCTTGACTTATATTAATCTTTGTAACTTTTTCCGGCAGCCCTGACTTGCATTTCCATTTTTACTGCAAGTCATTCGGAGGGAAACCACAAAGAAATGGAGGGCAAAAAGTCTATTTTGACGGTTTTCTTTAATATATTCTTATTGATGTTTTTATATTTTGTATCAAATTCTTACTTCTTTAGGCGAAAATTCAGGTCATGCAATACATAATGTCTAAGTTATATTAGCGCTAACCTCAGTTTTACTAACTGGAGTTTATTGTTTTACAAGTTTTTAAAAGGTCTAGAAAAAATATAAAAAACAACACTGGATAGATTAGATTGGTAAGTTATTAACAAAATAAGAAGTGTTAGAAGACTTAATAATACTTAGACTTAATACCTAAGTATGTATCTTATTCCACAGAATTCCAAGTTTAAACTCGCAAACTTGAAATTCATTTCACGGACGCTCGCAACCACTTGCAACTGTATCAAAAGCAATTTTATCGCAAACTTTTACATCGCAACTCAAACTTTTATACCACAAGTAAACAAAGCTCTTCAGCTATGATCACACGATGAAGTGTGTTAGTTTGGACAAACACTTAGGAGTAAAACGTCCGGGCATCGAGGGTACTCTGGATCGCGCCCTCGAGCAAACACCGGCCCCTTTGTTCGTTCTGTTTTCAAAATAATTCGCGTTGTTCTTGTCAATTGAGTAACCGTTTTTGAGATGTGTTTTAATCGTTTAGAGACTTTTTTGTCAAGATATTTTCTTTGGAGCGGTAAAATAAATGGGATTTATAAATGTTTTAAAACATTCGTAAATTGTTTCACCTTGTATGTAAATTGTAAAACACGCCCCAGTTCTGGAATCAATTTTAAACTTAAGCCGCCCCTCGAATAAAAGGCTTCCTTTGTCCTCTTGTGTCTCTCTAATCGAATTTTGGAGGGAAAACGGTTTTTTATTGTTGAATTTTGAATGGACAACTCCATCGCTTTGATGTGTGGAAAGTTAAATACATTAAATGGCTTCTATTTCCCTACTTATTTGAATTGGTATCAAATATATTTTACTAAAGTAACATAGTTGACATGAAGTAGAGTAGAAATTATATGAGTCTCTTTAGTACTAAATAACTTAAAATTTGACACAAGGAGGTAATTTGCATAATTTCTGAGTGTTTATGCTAATAATTTATTGTGCCATTACGTAAAATAAGAAGTAAGAAATAAAAAACAAAAACCATTGTTTTGACTGGAGCTCCATTCAAACCTAATTTTGATGAACAATTAAGACCCATTAACAATTCAATCTGCCTACTTGGATCATGAATAAATTCTCATACACCGAAATTGTGCGCTATCTCCAAATCTATAACAACCTATTAACGCCACTAAAGCCATAAAAATCACAGATTATTTTGTATTACAGGTTTATTATAGCGTGTTTATGGGTCTGACCGTTAATTCGAGACCACCATCTCTAATGTTAAATAAGAAACCACAAGATAAGGATCTAAGAACATAAAAGATATGGGAATTCTTTGAGGTGCCGGTAGCCGCGTGCACTTACGCCCATATACAGCGGAACCGTGAGGCGGCGGGCACGCACACAGCTGCACGCGCGGCACACATGGACGGCGTGTCGCACGCACACGTGGCCCGGTGAGATGTGATTGGCGGGTGGCAGGACGACCGCCACGCCCCCTTTTATCGACGTTGCGCAAAGAACGTGCGTGCGAAACAAGGTTGTATTATGTAGATGTGCGTATAGTATAGATGTAAGGCTCGGTCCAGAGCGCTTTTTAAAATGTCATTTTAATCTGATGTCGGTGGGAAATCTCGAATTGTTTTCGAACAATAGTTTGATTGTTGGGGTTGATGGAATTTTATAGAATCGTGGGGTTCTGTTTGGAGCACGCTCGTGGCGAATGAAAGCCTTATTGGAAATCACATTTTCTTCTCTGGAAACATTTTGAACAAGGGAAGTGGAAACTTTAGGAATGTTCAGCATTGAATGGAATACAAATACAACACAATTGTTTTTATTTCGATCACAAATATAAAATAACCAAGTACGTAGTTGTATCTTGGGAGATAAGACCGCCAAATTTTCACTTTATTTAATATAAATTATCTAGTTTGTTGTTTTATCAAGTGTGCAACAAATAATTTTCTGTTTATCTACTAATCTAATACCAACCTATATAGGATGCGCACGCAAAAAGGGCCCACCTGTGGCCAAGTTGCGGAAACCATTCCAGAAACAACATTGACACTGAATAGTTTGGTTAAATATATTAATTATTTGGCACAAAAAACAGAATACAAATAAAAGCACACTATAATTAAAACTATACTGTATCCTTTAATGTGTACACAGCATGTCCAAAGAGCAGTTCTATGGTTACTGAAAGATGTACGTTGATACGTATTCCTAACCAATTATTTCATCAAAATGTCCGATATGCAAAACAGCACTAAATTATATGTACCTACAGTAACTTATGTGGCAACACCATTACGTATGTTACATCAGATCGTTCACATAGTTCAAATGAATGCCTGTAGTAGCAAACTACCAGCAAGCAGTTAAAGGAATTACAAGAAATCAAATAAATTACACAAAAAAAGGTTAAAAAAATCGATTACTCAAAGGTTAATATCCTAACCGAACATAATTCCTGACCATAGAGTTCATAAGTCTAGCCACCAACACCAACAGAAGAAAAGTAATAAATAACTGCGTCCGAAAAAGCAATATGTCAGCGTCTAGCGTCGCCATTAGCGCCGCCATATTTGATCTAATACAATAGGATGCGCGTACGCAAGATTGGGCGCAGCATTTCTAGGGCATATGGCCACTAAAGCAACTTATGAAAAAAAATAGGATCAAATCTTTAAAAAACACAGGAATTAACTTACCTTTTGGGGTATAAAGGTGAACCTTTTATTCGAATCTTAATCTAATCACTAACCTTTGATGACTTACCTATTTGATAAACAAGTTAGAATAAATTCTAAAAACAACTAACTTCATAATACCTACAGGAGTAAAAAGTATTATCAGTTTCTTAACGCTTCAGTAGACAGCAGGCTTCACTAGCCCATCCATCCGATAGCTGTGAAAAATTGGTGTTAAATTATTTTTTTATTCGAATGAATTCTTTGACCCCGTAACGAGCGTGGTTTGTATTTGTTGAATATTATTCAATTCTACAGTTTGTTTACGGTTGGTAACGACCGCACACAGTTCTAAATTCGAATATCGCTTGAAATTGGAACTCATGGAAACCGCGAAAATCGATTTCGCGGGGTCAAGTGTCAGTTGTACTACAACCGTACGTACCGCGCTGGATTGCTGATTTGTCTATGGTCATAAAGCGTATCATGTTTATTTATGTTTTGATTTCTGTAATAGTTTTTAGCGGCAGTTATCTTAAGGAATCAAGGTAAACCTTTTTTTAACTTGATACCTTATGCGGCACTTCAATCAAAACTTTAATTAATACATACTACAAATTTTTAAATGACAATAAATTTTCAAAGCTACCTACTAAAATAAGCATAAAGTAGTGTTTAAAGTAGGAGTTAAATTCCTACAATTATAACTAGACATATGTAGTTATTTCTTGCAATTTTAACACTTATTTATTTTACAAAATGGCAGACAACGGATATTGCAAATGGCGTCAGTAATATCAAAAACACTAACTATAATGCCACCCACAAGGGTTTACTTATTGGTATCATGAAGTGTGCATAAAATATTTAAAGCATCTAGAGACAATAAGACATTAGATTTTATATGACATTTCGTTTTAAAGTGGTTAGCATGCTGGGTTTGGACTTTAACTCAACGAGTTTTAGCTGAGGCGTGATATTATCACAATTTGGACAGTTTATTCAGTAAAGACACTACATACCAAGAATGGTAGTGGAGGCCATTGAGATTAGGAAACACAGGAACTTCAACCGAGAAGATGGTTTCCAATTATCGGGAACCTGGAACCCTGTTGTGACAATGTGTAAAAACCGAAGAAGTGATGTACCAACCGCGCCGCGTTCTGATACTGTCAGTGTTGTGTGTCGTGATCGAGCTGGGGTCGATAATAATGAAACCGGTGGTAGTGGTAACGTTCGTAGCAAAAGACAGAAAATGAGGGTAGATCGGTATATCTGCTCATAAAAACGAACTCGCAGTGTCTTCAGTTATTCCGTGATCATGGCGCATGAAACTGTGCCGAAATATTGGAAAACTCAAAAATCAAATCATGGTAAATATCCCGTTTTAAATGACTTTAGTGTTAATAACCATGATAGTTTCAGAAGTTTTAGTTTATTCAGTTTACACAACGCCTTTTGTGCTACACGCTTTCGTGATTCTCTCGAAAAAATCCTTACTAGTAACAAGTTCATATATCACATGCTCTAAGCATGTGGTATATGAACTTGTTACTTGTTTCTGGACGGGTTTCCGCAACTTGGCCTGTGGTATATAAAATATAATAATGATATAGTTAATGTTATTTAATAATGATGAATAGTATAAAATTTGACTTGTACCTATAAGTGCTTATTTTGCAAGCCAAAAGAATTTGAATTCTGAATTTTAAAAGAAACATAATC
The DNA here is from genome assembly GCA_943735965.1 of Eupithecia abbreviata. Taxonomy (NCBI): domain Eukaryota; kingdom Metazoa; phylum Arthropoda; class Insecta; order Lepidoptera; family Geometridae; genus Eupithecia; species Eupithecia abbreviata. Next base: position 4,782,374 of record OX030995.1, read on the forward strand.
AGACCCATAATCGACCCTAGCAGATCTCTCTTTCTCTTGCAAATTAGTGTCTGAATGCTAAAATTCATAATATTGCATTATCAATTTTTTTTTGTTGACAGTTACGTACTTATGTACCTAGGAATAACCGTACGACAGTAATGCGCTGTTCTCAAGTTATCTTTTCTTCCATTAAATCTCCAAAGGTTAAGGCGTGCTTTTCAAATAAACAATACAGGTATTGTAAAATTATGCAGACATCACAGCATACAACATTGAGTAAATTTAACTTAATTACAACGGTTTCATAAGAATTCTATTCTCAGTAATCACTTTAGGTGATTACAGCAAGCCGCAGATTGTTTATGGCCTAAAAATATGCCTAGCACAAAAGACAAAATTAACTAAACAATCATACTAGCAAGAAGGCTTTACTTACTAGGTATACCATCAATAAGAGCTTAAATAAGTTGACCACTCAGGCTCATATGACAGAATATTGTCGTTAGTAAACGAACAATATATTATTTACGACTAAAAATGATTAAGGGACATGTAATTTGGTTTTTTCTTGGCTACAGTTAAAACGCCGTTCGTACTTGTACAGACAATTATAGGTACCTACAGCGCATTTAACTTGTCTCAAGCCGAAGTAAGTAAGAAAAGATATCGAGAATAGTAAAATTAGACAAAGAACATTGTAGCGTTTACTTAAAAAGCCATCGTGTTCAATGAATATAAATAATATTGTAGGTGATTGATGCAAAAAAGTCTCTCTTTTAAGCAGAGCTTATTTCGCTAGTAAAGTTCTCTGAGAAAATTTTTCTTTAATTCAGATTTTTAGGTGCATATATTAAAATGAATGGTTATTTGTTTTAACTCGAATAAGACAGATGCTGCTAAGGTGCATTTACTTGTACATTATGATGTCTGTATTTTGCAATGAATAGGTAGGTACCTACTAAAGTTATTTTGTATTTAATAATTTCTTAAAAAAATATTTTATCGTTATGTCGGTAGAGTACACAAAATAAATATTATAAATACAATAGTTTATAATATACAGATGTATTTTTTATTATTTTATGACGCGTAGATCCTTAACGAGTAGAGCTACAATTTTGCCTAAATTTTAGGTCTAGACCTGGAATAACAAAACTAGTTTACTACGTAAATCAGTTGCCATAAAATAGAAAAAGCCTTGAAAAGTTTCCAAAGGCAAATATTATATCTATCTGCTTACTTGAAATAAAATGAAATTATTGTTAGATTTTGGAGCAGAACTCGTCTTCCATGCTTTTTTATCTTCTAGATAATCTGATATATGAAATTTCGACTTTAGTCTGTGTCGATTAAGTTTACCAAATCAGGTTTTGAGTTCGAGAAAATCACCTAAACCAATTTTGTTTTTCATTTGCACATAGAAATTTCTAGATATTTGTTCCACTCGGGTTAGCATTGCGGGAACGTGACCGCAGATCGTGACCCTGCGAGATTGCGCCCGCGCCGGTGGCTTTATTTATTTCTACATCTGCTCTGGGTGGACGAGACAAAGTAAAGAAAGGAGATCTTCTTCGATACATTAAGGTTGATCAACCTTAATGCATCAAAGACTTCAAGAAATATGTTTAAATAAATAATGCTGGACAATCAACATAGCATCACCTAGCCCCAAGCTAAGTAGAGCTTGTGTTATGGGTAGGTAGGTACTGAGTGACTCATATACTTAATACAATACTTTGCGCTTAGATATTTTTAATGATACATAGATAACGACCAGAATACCCGAAACAAATAGCTGCAAATCGTACACACAATTGTCCCGACGCGAGAATCGAACCAGCAACCTTGTTTGTTAAAAAAGAGTCGTTAAAAATGATAGAAATAACGTTTAGAATGTATTTAACCTATATAAGGGTTGTATGGTTAAAAAGTAACGTTGGTAGAGTTAGGTTAAGAAACACATTGTCAGAAACGAAAATTCAACATGATAGAATCCGGCAGCACTAAAACAACCACTAAATAGCAGCGCAGATTATCGATACTCGAACTCCAGTACACAAAAAACCATTTTATAAACATGCCATACCTGACAAATTGTCATTTAACGACGCACTTGACACTAATGACGTTTGAGCGTACGAAATCGCACAATGAGACGATACAAGAAAGATCGCACGCGCACCCGTAGCATACCCATACCTAATGCATGCCGCGCCGCGCATGCGCTGTGACCAATCGCTTGACGGCTTGCTTTACAACTTTATCGGATATCTGGTGTTCTTTATGTTCAAATTTTCCCTGGATGATATTCTGGACAACTTGGATGTTAAAAATTAAATTCTTTTGCAAATTAAACAAAAGATGTAAGGGTATGTTTTCTTACTTACATATTTTTTTGGAATTGATGATGATTAAAGCTCACTCTAATTTTTATCTATGTTTTTTCTCGAAGAAATAACATCATATTACCTACCGAAAAGTATGACAAGTCAATATATGTAAGAAATAAAATAAAGCTAGAATTGACTCATGTGGCTCACCCTGTTTCTTACAATGCTGTTTCATGTAAAAGCTATATTCTCTACATATATTCTATAGGAGTATAAAATCGCATCACAATAAGAAGAAATAATACATAGTCATGAAAAGGCACCAACAAAGGAAGCGTGATGATACGAAGATACATAACCTGTTCTACATAAAGCATCTACTGAACAGTAGAAGCACGACACAAACCCATTCACCGTCTGAATGCGCTATAATTAAAAGGGCTGAGCCAAACACGATCAATCTCAACTCCATCTCCCCACATAAAGTCAAAATAATAGATGGCCTCTCTAATGTCGCTTTTTTCCCAACAACCGGCCGACGTACAAGACGGAATTGACAGGTCATCAACGAAGGCGCAGGCGCAGTGACGAGGCTCTTTCACTTGCCTGATAACAAAAGAAGTGAAGTAGGCAACGTGCATTCAAACATGTACCTTAATCAGTAGCTATAAAAGGCGATAACGCCGTGGATCGAACTCGCCTAAAAGACCTTTGTTATCAAGAAGCGCCTCCCGTTCGGTTCTTTTTTCGAAAGATAATCTTCAGCGGCCGAGGCGTGAAGGCCGAGCGCCACACAACATGGCGTCGACAGGTTTCTTCCAGCTTTTTTACTTCTTTGTTTTCTTCCCATTATTGTCTATGGATGTATCTTCCCGCCGTTCGATTTTTAATATTTTGTTTTAATTTTGCATTAATAACGCCGCGGCGTTTGTGTTGTTTATTTACATACAAAAAGTCTTGACAGCGAAGAGGTTGTCTATCAATATCTAGCTGGGAAAGAAAAATGTAATGATGAAGAGGTTTTGGTAACAGTTGATGTGTTCTTGGAACGTGGTTTTAAAAATAAAATGGTTTTCATCCAGGCATAGCGAAGGATTTAATATTCGCGTTCATAACGTTTCGCAGAAGCGAATGATTTAGTGGCCGTAAAATTTTGAAAACAATAAAATGGAGCAGGTCGCCCGGTAGCCTGAGAACGTCTGACAGATTTCAAAACTACCTTTTTGATATTGTTTTCCCTCCGAGCACTAAACTTTATTTCCCCCTGTTTTATGAACCTGAGCGCATCTAAAATTCGATGGCCTCGATGTTGTAGACTTTCTTTGCGGAACTATACGCTCTGCTGACATTCGTCACTTGACCAGAACTATAAAAACACGAAATCGCCATAAAGTAGCGTTCCGATGGTCCATTTGAAATAGCCTTACTTCACCGTTGACTTACATTACTCGCTGGCTACTGAAAAACAAAGCCTGGTAGAGTAGACTTTGACCTTTTTGTCGTGGATTTGAGTTCATTTTACATCGCTCTGTTTACATAAGACTTTTACAATCCTTTGCGAGCAATTAAAAGTTACAGACCAGGGTTACGCAATTCTGGGTTCTGTTTTTGACTTGTAAGTTCGCTTGTTGTTTGGGAGTCGGCGAGGAAGCGGGGTGAAATGAGGCGTCTCGGGTTCGATTCCCGATCCAGGCTATTAAAGTGTTAAGGTTAACTTGAATATCGACACGGTTGCGTGGCGAGCATATGTTTCGTATGAATGGCTCGTTTTGACTGAGCAAAGCTGGATTGAGTGTCGGATCCTTCATTATTGTGTTGATTCTAGGTATTGAGGCTGTATCTGCCTTCCTTGTGTAAACATCTTAATTAAGGGTTCAGATTACATTTCCTGTATTTGTCGGATCTAAGGCATTGATAGATCTGAAGAACGCAGGACTCTGTTTATTGTTATCTTTTTAAATCTTTCATACAAATCTCTTTTCTCCCCAGTTTTCTCCTTTATCTTCCAGTAATTATTTTTGTTTATTTCAAGCGCCAAATAAAATGAAAAATAAAATCGGTTTATATATTTTTTTTAACTCAATTATTTTCAACTTCTAATTTTTCTCAGCAATAAAAAAAAGGTATGACAGTTTCAAAATATGATACACCCATTATCAGGCTCGTTAGAGACGTAAACAAGTTCTAATTATACCACTTAAACTGAGACAAACATATTCCGACCATAGACATTTTTTTCATCGATAAATAACTTTTTTCTTGTGGCCAGGATCTTTACGCGAGTGACGTAGGGGGTCCAATTAAGGAGAGGTTCTTGAGTCCTTCGGCGTTATAGTATTATGTTTCGTTCGAAATTTCGTAGTAAGTATGAAATAAAGTTTCAACAACTGTGCCTCGGTCGTTGGCTTCAAGGTCTAGCAGATCTAGTTTTGTCGTCAAGTTATTTTGCAGATTTTTCTATAAAAACTGTCATAATATGACATACTTATCAATGCAATGCAGCATTATAAATGTGAGCTAGTTAACTACGAACTTTGTTTGTCTCGTTGGTGTTGTCGTTCCAAAAAAAAAGAATCGTAGTTAACACTTTCATGGCCCACAATGACATGCGTATGTGATGTTCCTATAAGCGGTGCATCGAGTCCACGCGAGAGTCACACCTAGCTGGGCAGTGAATATAAATAAAGAACCCGCTCACATTCACAATTATTTTTTAATTACAACTAGATGGATTTCGCAAATAAATGAAATCTACCAAAAATATCAAAATCAAAGCATGATACTTAATTAAAATTACAATAAGCATGACACGTCCCACTGTTGAGCAAAAACCTCTCCTGATAAACTTGAAATAGCATACTTCAAATAATAAGAGTGGAAATTGAATACACTACGAAAACCTGTTTTAAAAGAGCATTTGCAGACAAATAAGCCAAGACCAAACAAATGCATAAAGTAGGACGGTAAGGGGGATGTCGTCGAGGGTAGATAAGGAAATAATAATTCTTCCCCCTAGGGGGGCGTCTTTACTTTTAAGACGACTGAGACGACACCCATCTTATTCTACCAACATGTAGATTTGTAGACAGTCAATTCAGAGAAGGAACGGGAATTCCAACTCTAAAATCTCTACTTTAGAATTGGCTTTTGTGTAACTTTTTTATAATTTTTGTGTGAAGGAAGACACTTTGGTTTAATAATGTTTAAAAAAGGCGTCTACAGCGGCCACTAAATAAAAGATGGAGAGGTCACAGTAGAGTTTGTCTATGGTTTTAAAACTAGAGTTTATGAGGGCAAGTTACGCACCACGAAAGACCAGGGCTATGGTATGATCTGCCATAGCACATGCTAAGTGGAGACCGATTTTGTTAGTTTTTTTGTTAATTAAGGTTTATTTATGTGTATTATATATTATTCGATTTTTCTCTGGCAAATTAAAAATCTTTTCACTTATTTACTTTACTTTAGTTTCAGCAATAAAAAAATGGTTATCATATTATTCGCCTTATGAAATCTATGATCAAGCTCTATCAAATCTATTTCTACATTTTTTTTAAATAGAAAAGTGAAAGACATTTTAAATAGGTACTTTAACTTTTTCGGTCATGGTGGTCGAAATTGATCCAAGGCTAGTTAGGTTGTTAAATTTAAATGAAATTAATTTTCAATCAATTTGAACTTTACAATGGAAACGGAACGTTAGCGTTTCAAATTCGTATACTTGGAATCCTAATTGAATAACGAAGGTCATTTTCGAGTTTCGAAATTTTCGAATAATGGGTCAGGTTTTAGCTATCATTTATTATTATATCACTATATCATTTATTTGCTGTAACGGAGGATAGCAGCCTTTTGGAGTCAACTAACTCCAACAACACCTTCCTGGAGGCTGTTTCTGACTTCCTGGCCATTCCCACACACTGGATTTGTGCCCATGTGGACGGAAATATAAAATAGGTAATCAATTTTACCTGTTTGAGTTTTAATAATAAAATATAGATATTTTTATATTCTGTGCACTGTATTTTTGTTTGTGATATGGATCTTTTTCTGACTGTAGTAAACATATTTTATTTTATTTATATCAAAGCCATATCATAACAAAATACGTTATCGTTAAATAGTTCTTAGGAAAATGTACAAAGCTACTGCCAATCAAATGGTGCGCCACTATCGCAACGTAAACGAGACGTGTTTTATTCGTGATTTGACTCGGATTTTTCACTTTTCTTATCGATAATAAGCTGCAATCAAGTTTATTGAACTCCAGTCCAGTAAATCAATGCAACCTTACTCAATACTTTATATTATTTATTCTGTGCACAATGGCCACCTGTCAATTTCACGCCATTTAACAACGCACAATACTTGTTTGAGAATGAAAATAATTTAAATAAAGAACGAATGCATTTTGCTGATAATAAAACCTGCATACAAAGTGCAAAAGCAACTTTTAAATCAACTCAACGTAAAGTATTTAATGTTGGTGAAGAAATGGTGCTATAAAACACTAAAAACACTTGAATTTTGATTTACAATTGCTTAGTTTTGATAACTCAATTAATTACCTGATTCATTATTTTTCTTCGGTGACAGACGATTAGAAACCCAAAACAACGTACGTAATATTAAAAGAATGACGATGTACCGTCAGCAAATAACTGTCTTTCATCGCTTTGATAAACAATCTAATTTAAATTAACCTCGTGGTCCCCCCATCATTCTTACGCAACAGGAAACATTATTTTCCGAGGCTAGACAACAATTATCCCATAGAAGCACCGCATTTTGACAACTAATAATTACTAAATAAGCCCAAAATCGGGCAAATTACGCTAAACGCCGGACTTAACCCTCGACCGTCACAATTACAGTTAATAAATAATAATTTTAGTAATAAGCGACCATGCTTATAAAAAATGGCTAGTAATTGGTGAGCTTGCAAAGGTAACCGAAGGGACCGAATAGGGGGTCTCGTTCAAATGGTTTTTTGAATTTGGATGTTATGAAACTGCTCACGTCGCATGGCGGCACTAGTGATTACATCGATTACGTCGATTATTGTCGATAAGTTGTATCGACACCGGCTATTTGGTTAGTCGGTCGATTATCGATAATTTGCCTTCGGGGTACGCTGCCGATCGACCGATTAGTTTTTTGCTGGCTGTATTTAGTCTAATACTTTAACGTTTACCGTTCGCAAGATAAGTCTAGACTAATCTTTAGTTAGCTAACGATTGCACAATTTAGTCCATAAAATCATGTTATTTTGTAACAGATATTTGCTCACGTGATTATATCGTGTACCTAAATGGAGTAGGTATAGCCTTAGACCGCTGAATGAGAGTAAAAAGCTTCGACCAAACAATTCCATGATAGAGCACCTTCTTTATAAAAATATCGTGAAGTCAATAAAGTCAGGCTGTTCGTTAGTCGAGTTTAAACTTAAAAACGGTTTGACAGACTAGATGTTTTTTTTGTTTTTTATACAGGGGTGGTTAATATTTCCGTGCGAAGACGCAGGCAAAAACAAGTGTCTAATAATTTGTTTCTATGAGAGAAGAGCGATAGCTATAAGTTAAACACTTCGTTTAATTATTTCTACACCCTTTTAACATCTGCAGTACCTATCTTTATTACACTAGCAAATGAGTACAAGAATACGTTCATTTTACGTCTGATTGCTTCGTTTGATGAAACGCAGTCATAGACTACAGACCATAAACTACAGACTCTAGCTAGTCTATAGGTAAACACAGAATGGTATACAGAATCGGAAATCGGTTAACTCATTTCGCGAGAACTTTATAACTATAAAATAGTCAGTACTCTGTCAGTAACTAGTGATGTGCTGGGTGTTTTGATTCGGCTAAATTATTGGAACAAGGCAAAGTATACATTTGTTAATTGTCGAGTATATACTGATGTTTTCTCAATAGCATATCTTGGTCCACTGCTGGACGCAGGCCTCCCCCTGATAAGCGGCTTAATATCATTTAATTTTATCTCATGGGGGTATCTAAACTGGTGCAAATATCAAGAAGCTTTATTGCAGATTTTTTTCATATTTACGCTGCTTGCTAGTGAATAACGATGTGGTTAATAATTATAACTATCATATCGTACCATCTATTGTATAATTATTTTTACGGGTGTTAGTAACTGTATCTAAAGTAATAAACGCATAGGTAATAAAATGGCATCGTACATAACGTTGACATATTTTTAATTAATAAAAGATTCAGGAAGGTGTATGAAGAAGCAAGAAACAAATTGTGCAAACCAGTATAACTAATATTAACAGTACAACTCATAACCAAGCCTTCCAATAAAACCTGAATGTAATTCCTTCGGCGAAAGATAAAAGCCGAAAGTTTCCATTACGCCCTAGCGACGCATCCTCATGTTTTACTACCAATAATTCTATTCCACGAGTCCGTATAAAATAGAAACTCTTGCGAGCTTTCAAAAACGCTACATTAAAACATCATAAAATTCAAACATAAAATTTACAGCGGTCCGTTTACGAGCATGCTACCTATCGATCGGCTTTAACGATAAATAAAAATTAATGGCTGAAGCACATCAGTGGCCGTATAGGTGAGTAATGACAAGTACTCGGAATTGAACTTATCCTGCCCATTGCGACGATTCGCCGCACCAGACTGTTATTGTTGGAAACTTCATAAGACTCGCCATTCCGGGGGCTTTCGAAAGGTCTGTCTACAGTCTACACGTTTGTTCGCAGTCTTCGCAGATGAACAGGTTGACGTAAAATTTCTGTTATTATACAAAAAAAACATACTTTTATGTGATCAGTAAGATTAAAACACTGCAACCTATATTGTAATTCGAAAGGGCGACGGAACATGTAATATAAATGAATGAACGTTAAAAACAACCCATTTTTTCTTGCCAATAATGATAATCAAAATTTCCATTAGTTAATTCAATTCAATTCAAATTCATTTATTTCCTGACAATAATGGTCCATAGAAAACACAAAATCACAAAATAAAACACAATTATTACAGCAAAGAAAATAAAACCAAAATAACTAAATCTATAGTATAAGTAATTTCACCAAGTTATGATAAACAGATATGTCTGTCTAATTAAATAAATATTTTAGGATTGAGACGTCGTTTCACATCTGTCTATGAATTGCATTTTCCTAAAATATTTCTCGCTTATCAACGCGATCTATTATATGCAATGCATAAAAGAACCTATAGCAACGAATATGAAGCAAAACGAGGCTCCTGTAGGTCATAACTCGATCGAATGCAGGATCAGGAGTAATGGCCACATCACCCCACCGGGGGAAGGGGAGGGGGTTCGAAATGGGATTCTATCAGATCCTCCATTCCACCGTTCGTGACCCTACATACCCACAACTATACCTACCAGGCTCCTGTTACAATGAAACAAGAGTCAAATTGCACTGACAACTTGTTGGAGCTCTTCGGCCCTTTTGCGCGAGTTCACGTTCGTGTTGTTTGAATTTCGCGAAATACCTACTCGGGTACTTTTAGAAGTTATTTTGCTAAGTTTGTCATGTCAGACACAAACTTAGAGGTCTTGTTTTGCATAAATTACAATTGCTAAATGTTGTTGCTACGAGAAGATATAATTTATCAAGAAACTTAAATTTATGGGTTTTAAGATTCTGTTCTAGATTTTATTATGATTCAGTTATACTAAAATATGAAACTAATCGGTCTTACATTGATATCAAAGTCTTGGTACTTTGATATCAATGTAAGACCGATTAGTTTAATAATTAACTAATTTTGATAAAACTTTGCCGGTAACTGAAAAATCCTAAAATAAAAATTATAAAATATTACGCTTTAAAATAAAAACTAATCTTTTGCAAGCCCCAAAAAACATTGTTTTCACAAGAAGTACCAGGCGCACATAACGCGAGGGCGATAGAGCGTGCCCATTTCAAACAACAACAGATCGCTCCTATATTTATCCGGTTTCGGCTGCAGAGCAAACAGCCCGAAGCGCGCAAGGGTGCAACCCTAAGCCTACGGAGCAGTTATGGTTTTAATGTTACGTTAATGCTGATTTGATTTTTTTGTACAAATTGGCTGGCACATTTCTTGGGGACTTTATTTTTGGCTCAGCAAAATTTCAATAGCTTTATGAAAAACGTGGTCTAAATCCTAATATACAATTTAATTACCTAGCTGGTATAAGGGTGACTCTAAATAAATAACTTGGAAACAGGCAGTTAAACATTTTTCGAGGTACTTTTTATGAACTTTCTGGCACTTTAAAAGCAACCCTTAGAAGCAAGGCTTGGAAGTTTGTGATTTATATCACAAACTTCTAAGCCGCGTTGACTGGCCGTAAACAAAATCATAGATCAAAAAGTCCAATTCCATTTTCAAACAAGCAGTCAAATGAAGAACTGGCAGCATAAAAAAGAATAAACCCATTCATCTGAGTCAACCCTGCGCGTGTTCTTGATTGATAAGCGTTATCGCGCCGCGCACGCTCGGGGTCGGAGGGACCCGTGCAAGACGGAAATAGAATTGGGGATGTTATCAGTGACGTAACTCTGGAAATATGAGGGGAAATTCTGCTGTTTTTGCAATGTTTGCACAGGGATTTTTTGCTTTTTCTAAATGATTACTTTTCATTTCGGAAAATAATTGAAAATGTAAATTTCTATATTTTTTCATAAGTTACAAGGCCTACCTATAAAGCAAGAATACTATGGATTTTTATACAAATAAATAAAAAAGTACTACAACTTACAAACCATATTGTTTAGTAAGATACTTTCAAATGTTTTTTTTTTATTCTTTATAATTTTACTCCTTTTTATGTATCAATAAATCGGATTAACGGGAAACGGAATAAAATTGTATCCTAGAATAAAAAAAATATTGAACAAACTCTTTACAAAGTAAAGATTGCAGAAAATACCAACAATAGATTTTTTCTTTTTCCCATTTCGTATTAACCGTATCAATGACCGCGTAAGCGCCTTACCCCTGCCCGACCCGAGGGGTACATTCGACCATAACCTAATCTGAACGAGACTTAGCTAGTGGAAACAATTCATGCCATATCTATATCGTTTCACTGGCTGAGTGGTTAGCATTGGGGATTTGCAGACGTAATCTCGTTTTCGAGTTATTTTTCTAAAGTTTGACAGCTTAAAACGCTTTTTTATTTTAACATTGTTGATTTTAAATAGCTAGCGTTGATACATTTCGCAGATTAAGACAGTTTTTTTTAAACTTGAGCTTTGGAAAAAAAATATAAATGATCGGTTAACATGGTAGGTACCTGAGTTTTTTAGTTCTAACAACTTACTAACTACTAGAATAAGAATAAATAATTTATTGATAGCCACACACAATGTTATACAGAGTTGCAAAAAAAGAAAAAAACACACAAAAATACAGAACAACATAAGTCGTAGGGATTTAAACTTTAACATAATGTAGCGTGTAGTAGAGTCCCAAGAGTAAGAAAAACTGGTATTTCCCTATGTGCGCGGCTAACAAGGTCTAATCTCAGCTACTACTACTACTAACAAAAATTAATGTAAGCCCATCTCTCGGGGTGCATTCGGCGAATGTGCCGAATGCACCCCGAGAGGTGGGCTTATATTCATAGGATGGGTGGGCTAATGCTGCATGAGGTGGGCTAATGCTGCAACACCCTGGGTCCCGGAAGGAAGCCGCGGGCGAGGTCGGCCAAGAAAGCGCTGGCGAGACGACCTTAACGCCTTCCTCGGAGATTGGTGGGAGATCGCACGTGACCGCACTGAGTGGAAAGATTTGGGGGAGGCCTTTGCCCAGCAGTGGGACGAAATAGGCTAAATAAAAAAAAAAAAAGAATATAAATATGAACTTCCTCGCTGGAACGTTCTTCAAAAATGAACTTCAGTAACCTTGCGTACGCAGTCCTTATTTTTATATGAGTCCATAAACCTTCAAAAATCCCGAATGCAATCGAAAGTGACAATAAAACCATAAAACTGAATCACTTTCTTTAAGCCGTTTGACGAATGACCATTCAGATGCTAAGCATCTTTTATATTTTACAATCGCCTCTCAATATGATTTATAGAAGTTTTTGTGAAAGCGTTCGGTTGTATTTACAAAAATATGAAGAGATGGCTCAAAAAATATATCAAAATACATTGGAATAGGTATACTAACGGATAACATATCGTAACCCTAGAATACATATTTCAATGTATTTTGATATTTTTGGCCCATCTCTTCGATTTTGTTTGTAAATACTACCGAACTTTAATCTTACTGAAAAAAAATACCGCTAATTTTAGGATAGAAAAGACTATTTATGGCTTCCCATGTTTTTGCCCAGTTCAAAGTCCCGTAGAGAAAATCACAATTTGTAAGGTACTCTAAAAAAATATTCCCTTGTGAACCTTAGTCGGACTATTACGAACGCTTAATAAACAAAACTCTCCAGTTCCGTTCTCTCTAAATCCTACATTTATAACGTATTTAATTGAGGTACACGAAAACATACCATCCAGTTATTCGTAGCGAGTTTATTTACAGTATGATTCCACTCTAACAATGTCTAAACACAATTATATTGTACAAACAGACGACGCCGCGGGCGATCACATGTTGTGGGTACACAGTTGATACCGTTGGGACGAGGCAAGTTTTTTTATTTAGATATAGAACCTTTATGAAAAATTCTCTTGTAAATAGATATTTACCTGTGTTACCTCCACAGTACTTTCTAATTTTAATATTTTCTAAAGCTCTTCTTCAAAACTCAAACGAAAACAAATAGCCAAATTCATCTTACCTGATATTAACCTTCTTCGTGTCTAAAGCTGCAGTAGCAGACAGGATATTGATTTGAAACAAATTAATCAACAATAAAACCAGTAATTCCGGCTCACTGACAGACAGACAAGTTGATGTGACCCCGTTTCACCCGAGCTAGTACCTTCATTAAGGATCAAATCAAAATATTAGAACAAAAAGGGTGTTTATGTTTACGTTGCTCACGATTCAGTTTTTGTGTCGACAACGACAACGGCAAGAAAAAAGTTGTCTATGCTACTACCGCGTGGAGTAAGTCGATGAAAACGAGTAAAAAACTTGTCTATAGTCACCGCGTAGTGACAGATGGACACTATATCGTATTCTACTCGTAGCTAATGTGTAATGCGGTTGGATTTTTTGTCAGTCGCCTTAGTTTTTTTGAGGGTTTTTTCTCAGACACGGTTCGTATTGATCGAAAAATCCGATTTCAAAATGGGTGCTTCGAGATTTTTATTGTCGACGATAAAAAGTCCAAAGTCGTGAACGCTGTCCCACATGTCACGTTCGACATTGAAGGGTGTTGCAGAGAAGTAATTATTCTGTGTCGGTCGGTACTAGTGGACAATAAAACAGCTCATTTATTTTTTATAACGTTTGACCGCATTATTCTCCAAAATAGAGTACCTAACTCATTGCATTCTGGATCTAGAGCTCTCGGTGATGAAGAGAAGGTTCAAAATGACTTCACGACATGTATATCAGAGATAAATAACAATGCCATACGGTATGTCGACGTATCATCAGGCTCACATAATGAGTTACTTACATAGCGATTTATTTATTTTATTTTCGTAGAGGTACGCAAACAGAAACCTAATTGCATTTTTTACGTAAGTTCCATTAACTTTTACATTACTTAGTGACAACAATGTCCGACACCTGATTTTATATTAGTAAGTATTATTTAATTACGAGTATACTAGACGACTTATAGTAAGAACTATAAGTCGTCAAGGTAAGTACCACCAAAAAAACACAACCTACCATAAACAATACTTGGTGGATGCAAAAGCCGAGGGCGATGTTGTAGGTACATATTTATGTTTTATAGTCCGTTTTTATATAACCCTAAGAAATTTACAATCAACTACTAGAAACAAATTAGAACTACAATTGACAACTAAAACAAATGAGCCAACTACAGATTGTTGCAAACAATCTACTGGTAGCTAAATTGGTTTAATTGAATTGACTCTATACGACTACCTACAACCTGCTCTTGAAGCAAACACGATCAAACTAATCAAATAAGTCATCCAAAAATGTTCTACGCAAAAATTCAATAATACCTACCTATTAGTTTTCAGTCTGTTTTTATTTTATCCTTTCATCTACTTTAACTTAAATGAAGCAACCAAACAACCATACACTTAAGTATGTCAACCAAAAAAGTATATAAAAAGAACTCACGATTATGCGTCGGTGCCTTCCCCGCGAGATAATCCTCTTTGCATATAAACTTGTTGTCGTCCAGCACATACAGCTCTTCGCCCGTTGACAGCTGCTTGCGGCAAACCAGACAGGTGAAGCAGTTGAGGTGGAACACCTTCTCACGGGCCTTTCTGACCAGGTCTGAAGGCGAGATGCCGTGCCCGCAGCCGCTGCATTTCGTGCCGTATCTCCTGTAAAGCGGAATAGGTATTAGGATAGGCTTAGGCAATATTATAACCAATATTCTGGTCCCGGAGGCAAAACATAATAATAGCTTAGCTTACTATATTTTTAAGTAAATTTAAATACTAATATAAAAGTTCCTCTCTCTACAGTCCTAGTCACCGCCCGCTTGAGCCTAGCTTCGCGGTCGGTGAACTACCGTTTTAATTTTTTTTTTACTGTAGAATAGTTTCTTGATATTTTATTGTATTTTCTATGGTATAAAATGTTTTTCATAACGAGATTTTATATATATGAAGTGAAATAATAATAATAAATAAATACGTGTCGGATGATACTTATTTATGCAAATTTTGATGGATAATTATTACTTATTCACGCTAAAACAACAGAATGAATCGTGCTGGAATTTTGCATAGACTTATTCCTAGTTATATTGGTTATATCAAGGAAAACGTGCGAAGCCAAGGGAAGACGCTAATCTGTGATCCTTTGGTTTTAAAAATTTTATTTTGCAAGAAATCAAGAATGTGTAAAAAAAACCTGTGTCGATTGCCAAATGAATGAAATATAGTGTAATAAAAACTACAGACATAAACTTATTTTTTATTTATAGTCTAAATTAGTAATCAACGCAATACATCATAATCCGAAATGTCATAAGATGCAAAAATATGTTGTCAATAACAGAGTAGTAATACATGATAGACCACATTTAGTATTCTAAAGTATGAACGAAGAGGCGTTACATTATAAATAAACAAATAAATAATGCTGGACAATTCATACTTTTATATATTTAGCCCCAAGCTAAGCAGAGCTTGAATGTTAGTAGGTATGCTGATTGGTACCTACTTACAACGATATGTTCACTTGTGGGCACTTAACTTTACGATAAAATAAAATAATACTATAATAATAATTCTCATTTTTTCAAAAGCTTATATTAATCTTTATCTATTGTCCTTTATTCAACGCTGAAAATGTTTAAAATTTAGCACATTTCTCACACTTTTTGACGGCATGATGTTTTCTTAAATACAATACAATACAATTATTCTTTATTGCACACCAAATAAAACAGATACACTAGACAGGAAAAAGACAAATACAGAATGTGTTGTACAATGGGCGGCCTATTTAAATTGATTGCAGATTGTGTGCTTATTCTTCGTAATTATTAAAAAAAAAAATCTTTCAAAAGTATATAAATCAACGCTGATAATGTTTCAAATTTAGCACCTTTCTAACACTTTCCCACGGCATGATGTGTCTTCTTCATATTTATTAACAAGTTACTGTACAGTTTATTTTTACCACTCTTTGTTAAAAGTTTTGATGATTATTTGTGACTATAAAATGCTAATAACTTTTGACTAATGACTAAAGTGGCACAGTACGAACTCATAGCAATAATTTATAATTTACATAGTCTGTCTAGCTCTGTATATAGTGGTATAACATTCAAAAAGTATGTTAGTCATGCATCAAAACGATTGTAAATTAAATAAATTTACAAAACTTCCGGAAAGCAGTGACAACTGGTTTATTAGATAAGTTACTAACATTTAGAATATTTTTTTCCAAGTGCATGGAAAATGTATGTCGTTCTACCCATCTTATTAGTAACTAACATTTAGAATATTTTTTAACAAGTGCATGGAAAATGTATGTCGTTCTACCCATCTTATTAGTAACTAACATTTATAATTTTTTTACAAGTGCATGAAAAATGTATGTCGTTCTACCCATCTTATTAGTAACTAACATTTAGAATATTTTTTAACAAGTGCATGGAAAATGTATGTCGTTCTACCCATCTTATTAGTAACTAACATTTAGAATATTTTTTAACAAGTGCATGGAAAATGTATGTCGTTCTACCCATCTTATTAGTAACTAACATTTATAATTTTTTTACAAGTGCATGAAAAATGTATGTCGTTCTACCCATCTTATTAGTAACTAACATTTAGAATATTTTTTTCCAAGTGCATGGAAAATGTATGTCGTTCTACCCATCTTACTAGTAACTAACATTTAGAATATTTTTTAACAAGTGCATGGAAAATGTATGTCGTTCTACCCATCTTATTAGTAATTACTAATGAAAGATGGGTAGAACGACATACATTTTTCATGCACTTGTAAAAAAATTATAAACTAATTATAAAATATTTTGCAAGAAATCAAGAATCTATAAAAAACCTGTGTCGATTGCCAAATGAATGAAATATTGTGTAATAAAACTACAGACATAAACTTATTTTTTATTTATAGTCTAAATTAGTAATCAACGCAATACATCATAATCCGAAATGTCATAAGATGCAAAAATATGTTGTCAATAACAGAGTAGTAATAATAGTAGTAGTATAGACCACATTTAGTATTCTAAAGTATGAACGAAGAGGACAATCCATACTATTATATATTTATATATTTAGCCCCAAGCTAAGCAGAGCTTGAATGTTAGTAGGTATACTGATTGGTACCTACTTACAATGATATGTTCACTTGTGGGCACTTAACTTTACGATAAAATAAAATAATACTATAATAATAATTCTAATTTTTTCAAAAGCTTATATTAATCTTTATCTATTGTCCTTTATTCAACGCTGAAAATGTTTAAAATTTAGCACATTTCTCACACTTTTTGACGGCATGATGTTTTCTTAAATACAATACAATACAATTATTCTTTATTGCACACCAAATAAAACAGATACACTAGACAGGAAAAAGACAAATACAGAATGTGTTGTACAATGGGCGGCCTATTTAAATTGATTGCAGATTGTGTGCTTATTCTTCGTAATTATTAAAAAAAAAATTCTTTCAAAAGTATATAAATCAACGCTGATAATGTTTCAAATTTAGCACCTTTCTAACACTTTCCCACGGCATGATGTGTCTTCTTCATATTTATTAACAAGTTACTGTACAGTTTATTTTTACCACTCTTTGTTAAAAGTTTTGATGATTATTTGTGACTATAAAATGCTAATAACTTTTGACTAATGACTAAAGTGGCACAGTACGAACTCATAGCAATAATTTATAATTTACATAGTCTGTCTAGCTCTGTATATAGTGGTATAACATTCAAAAAGTATGTTAGTCATGCATCAAAACGATTGTAAATTAAATAAATTTACAAAACTTCCGGAAAGCAGTGACAACTGGTTTATTAGATAAGTTACTAACATTTAGAATATTTTTTTCCAAGTGCATGGAAAATGTATGTCGTTCTACCCATCTTATTAGTAACTAACATTTAGAATATTTTTTTCCAAGTGCATGGAAAATGTATGTCGTTCTACCCATCTTATTAGTAACTAACATTTAGAATATTTTTTCCAAGTGCATGGAAAATGTATGTCGTTCTACCCATCTTATTAGTAACTAACATTTAGAATATTTTTTCCAAGTGCATGGAAAATGTATGTCGTTCTACCCATCTTATTAGTAACTAACATTTAGAATATTTTTTCCAAGTGCATGGAAAATGTATGTCGTTCTACCCATCTTATTAGTAACTAACATTTAGAATATTTTTTCCAAGTGCATGGAAAATGTATGTCGTTCTACCCATCTTATTAGTAACTAACATTTAGAATATTTTTTTCCAAGTGCATGGAAAATGTATGTCGTTCTACCCATCTTATTAGTAACTAACATTTAGAATATTTTTTTCCAAGTGCATGGAAAATGTATGTCGTTCTACGCATCTTATTAGTAACTAACATTTAGAATATTTTTTTACAAGTGCATGGAAAATGTATGTCGTTCTACCCATCTTATTAGTAACTAACATTTAGAATATTTTTTTACAAGTGCATGGAAAATGTATGTCGTTCTACCCATCTTACTAGTAACTAACATTTAGAATATTTTTTTACAAGTGCATGGAAAATGTATGTCGTTCTACCCATCTTATTAGTAACTAACATTTAGATTTTTTTTACAAGTGCTTGAAAAATGTTTGTCTTTCCACCCATCTATTTTTTTTTTTGCCATTTTGGTGTTAGAACCTTAGATGTCTTCCAGTTTAGACGATGATATTATTTGATATTTAAAATAGTGTTTCACATTTACTTGAGATTAAAAATCGTGCGCAAAACTAAAGTGATCATCACCGTAGTTGATTAAAATTGAAAAAGAATGACTTTAAAAATATTTTTAACAGTTAATAACTCACCAAACAGGTAGCTAGGTCCGCTTTTTAAGTTTTTAAAACTATCCATGCTAAAAACTTTAATAGGATTAAGTAAAGGTAAAGCACCTTGAGTAAGATTAGTACGGATTAGATAGTATGATTTATAGCGCAGATTGTGTTCTAGCTATGTAGGTCAGTTCAGAGAACGAAGCTAATGCCTAGGCACTTCTTATATGTAGGTACGTACATGCGCAAGTTACGAAACATTGCACTAAGTCACTACTATACGAGTCTACTTCCCTTTTACTTTGACGAAATATATTAGACGATAAACATATCACTACATGGTATATATATAGTCGCTTCCCGCTGTCTGTCCATTTAAAACTACGCAACGGATTTTGATGCGGTTTTAATAGAGTGATTCAAGAGAATGGTTTATATGTTTATAATACATGTATTTGCACGGGTGCGAAGCCGGGGCAGGTCGCTAGTTCGAAATAAATTTGAAATGCTATTCATATAGGAAGATATTTTCGAAACCTCGGTGACAATAACGTGAACGTGGCAAAGACCACGTTCACGTTATTGTCACCGAGTCTTCAATTTTACTTTGACTAAATTATAGGAAACGATAAACATATTTGAAATAAATGTCTTCTTTTTTTTGCAATTCACATAGTATAGGAATACGTAACGAATACATCCGACAGAGAACCAAAGTTATCGACATAGCTCTAGTTAGCAAGCTGAAATGATAGTGGGTCGGCTATCCCGGACGCCCTTCGACCAGGTGGGATGACGACCTGCGAAAGACTGCTGGTAGTTGCTGGATGTATCAAGCTGAAGAAGGCGCTACGGCGCTCACTAGGGGAGGCGTATAACCAGCAGTGGACTTACATAGGCTGATGATGATGATGAACAATATCTCTAACTATGCAATAAACTAATTAGTATAGACTGCAGACGAGAATAAAACTTCTAAACCGAGACATTTTTAATTATTTTATATACATGTTGATGAAGACTTACAACGGCATTTGCATAAACGACGGAGGTTGCATGAATTATTTATAGAAATTAGCTGGTAATATGTCATCTTGTAGGTGGGTTATAGTGGTTACTTTCTACTAGAATATAATAAATAATGTTGGACAATCCACACAGCATCATCTAGCCTTAAGCCTAAGCCCCTTAAGCCGCGGGTAGAAACTAGTCATCATCATCATCATCATCAGCTTATATTAGTCCACTGTTAGATATAGGTCTCCCCCAATGAGCGCCATAGTCTTCAGCTTGCCGCATCCAGCATCTACCTGCAGTCTTTTGCAGGTCATCATCCCACCTGGTCGGAGGGCGTCCCACACTACTTTTACCGAGTCGTGGTCTCCACTCAAGAACACGTTTCCCACAGCGGCCGTCGGTTCTTCGTGAGATATGGCTGGCCCACTGCCACTTCATCTTGCAAATTCTTAGAGCTATGTCGATATTTTTTTTTTGATTTGGTTCTCTATCGGATGTATTCGTTACGAATCCTATCCTTCAGAGAAACTCCTAGCATAGCTCTTCCCTCTTCTCATCCCATAGCTCGCTGAGCGACTTTGAACTGGTGGACCAGCCCTATCGTGAGTGTCCACGTCTCAGCTCCGTAGGTCATAACGGGTAGGACGCACTGGTTGAAAACTTTCGTTTTCAAGCATTGCGGTATGGATGACGAGAAGACTCGACGTAGTTTAATAACCAGAAATGATTAATTTGGCTAAATAGACTTGCTACCACACACCACTTTTTATCCCATTGTTCGGATACCATAAGATATAAATAACCTAAATACGTTTCCATAGCAACAACCTGCGGCAAAAAAACTTCTTTTTAATACCTAATACTTTCATTGTGGACAAAGAAATAGGAATTCACTGGAATTACAGAAATAAACAAATTATCGTGGGGCACACAAAGGAAATGACATCACTTAAGTTTAGGAAGTCGAAATGTCACCGAATGAAGTCATCAGGACCAACTGACACTGAATTGACACTTTGGTAAACGAGCGGGTTTTTTTTTTGTTTGTTGGGGTTTCTCTAGGTAGGTTAACTAAGTATCTGTTTCTCATAATTGCGATGAAATTGACGACCTCTGTGGCACGGTGGGCGAAGGTCTCTATGCGACGCAGGAGGTCGGGACAAATGTTTGCACGATCTGCAAATATTTGTTCAGGGTGTTCTGGTCGTTTTCTTTGTACAATATAAATCTATATTGTTGTATTATGTATATAAATTATCTAGTATCCATAACACAAGATCTGCTAAGCTTGGGGCTAGCTAGATATTGCTGTGTGAATTGTCCAGCATTATTATTTATTTTTTAATTTATTTATATTTATCTCATATCTTTTTAAGTCCTTTACAATATAAATCTGAGTTAGATAAAGTAAAGTAAAAGTAAAAAGTCTTTGTTTTGAACTTACTCTTACTAGCACCTAGCTAGTAACAAAAATATGAAGCGATGCGACCTGCAGAAGTAAAATACTGTGTCGCAGGTCGCAAAAAGAGAAAAGAAAACATAAGTATCTACTTATGTTTTCTTTTATATTTACTTATGGCTGGTACCTGTGTTTATCAGAATGAATATATTTCCATTACATTTAAATTAATTCCCCAGTAACTGTATGGAAGGCGGTCGTTCAATTTTTCGCAGCTCACGTTTACAATGTGTTTGACCATATGCTCCTCAAAATTGCGTTACCGATTAACCAAATACAAATAACCTACATATTGCATGAAATTGGCGGAAGTTGTAGCCGATCCTTTTCCCGCTTTACCTGTTTTTTTTTATATTACCTTTTTGTGAACTTAGCGCCATATGATTTAGCCATTAACAATGTGTGGTCGTGCTGTGCCACAAACTTATATGTTCAGGTAGAGAAGATTTAAACTAAGGTTGTTCCTTCAAAATTTATTTATTTTTCTTTCTTAGGGATAACAAACAGAATCACTAACATAAACTTAATTCTAGAAGTGAACCAGCCAAGTTATCCGCTTATTACTTGTACAAGGGGTGGTGTTAGTGAGCGTTTGTAACAATGAAATTCACATGAAGAGCGCGGGAGAAGAAGAGAGAAGAAGAGAGAAAAGAAGAAGAGAGCGAGTTAAGTTCGAACATAGTATCAGTTGACAATATCAGGTTGATGGCTGTCTTATACAAAGCTGGTGAAGTAGCAAATGGATCAGTTTCAGAGAAGTACTTATTATATGCCGTAAAAAAAAATACTATTTGTTTCTTATTAAATGACACCTAAGCTGAACAAATAAATTTGTCGCACTATGATGTTACTGTTATTGTCATTAGGGAGATAATTATTGGTTTTAGAGAAAGGAAGATGTTTTTTGAGAGTTATGGGTGGTTTAGGTCAAAGCGTTTATAGAATTTGCCACCCAAAGGTTATATACACTTTAGAGCGACTTTAGAAATTTAGGGTTAGTTTCCTGTCATGCGGATTTCCACCCGCGCGCGGATGCGGTCCACGTACGTGTCATCTAAAACCAATAATGTATAATATAGTATAAATTATCCCATTATTACGTTACCTACCTATAAATACTAATTACTACTGTAATTTAAAAAAAATATTAAAAATAAATTGCTGTGCCCTTACAGGGTATATGTACCTACCTCTAAGCTAATATTATTTGACAATATATGTGTATGCAATAAATAGATAAATAATTGCTCCAGCTAATCAGCGCTCCACGTGCGTGTGGCCCGCGTGATAGGAATAACATTATATTAATGCTATATAAAAAGCTGCATGTCACAGCTAAAATCATTGCACGTGCACTTACCTGAAGAAGTCGTTCCTACAGAAGAGCTTGTTGTCACGGCTGTAGCATTTGTCAGCGAGCGGCGCTCGGCAGTCAGCGCAGCGCACGCACGCCGCATGCCAAGCCCGCTCGAGGACGTGCAGCAGGAATTTGTCCAGGATCGGCTTTTCACAGCCGGCGCACGCCATCGCGCCGCCTGCTTCGCCTCGTCCTATGACAAAAAAAAGGTTTACTTAATATCAATTACGTAGAATAAACACCATTTTGGATCACCGTAGAAAAAACACCAGCTTAAAGGGTGTCAACGGGATTTATTATCAATCCTACGCCGTAAAAACTGGCTCTACCACGACAAAGATTAAGAAAACACGGTTTCTCTGAATATGAAAAACCTACCTTATGTTATTTCCGAGAGAAAACAGTTCAAGAACCAAGAGGCACATTATTATCAAGCCTACGAGTAGTCTTGTTTTATCACGACAAATAACATAAAAAGATTATAAAAGAGAGCGCCAAAAACTATGATTCTCGGATCTCGGTGCAAACATTTGAAAAGAAGCGAAGCACCACCTACTCTACAAAATAATGATCAGATGTTGTAACTTAATCAAGCTACGTATCTGTAGCTCTCGCTACGCCGTAGCAATCGCCTACGCTGTTGCTTACTTTTTGCTACGCCGTAGCTAATGCTACGCAGCGTAGCAGACGCTGCGACGATGTAGCTGCATATTTTACTGCGCTACATGATGCAACTGAATAAACTACGCTACGACTTAGCTGCGTCTGCATCAGCTATGACTTTGACTAACTCAGCTGGTCAATTCAGGCGTATTTGTGTATCACTCATATTTTGCCGCATATTGGCTGTTCTGTTCGATTACAATGTAAAAAATAATTTGACTGTTTTGGAAAAAAACTAAAATACTTCTTAGAATTCAGTAGTATTTACACAGTTTATTTAGTTTTACAGGACAAATACGTATTCCTCGAGAATACAATTGAATTAATTTATAATAAGTTTTATTCAATATTAAGTTAGATTTTTTTTGTTATAGTGACATGTGTGAACCAATATATACATTTTCTTCTTCTTAATCCTCCGAACAAAAATCTTCAAACCTTTTTCTATAGGTGCATATCTATCACAAGCAGAAACGTAGATACCTAAAGTACAGTTCAAACAATCATCATCAAACCTAATAGATGATTTTAATGGCTACCTTTTATGACAATTCATTTCGATTTACGATCTAACGTGAATTTTGTATATCCTCATTTAATCGATTTGGAAACTTAAGGCAGGTATAGTTCTAACTGTGATTTACCAATGTCAAAACAATACTTATTTTTCATTTACTTATTTTTAAGACAGGAAATGAAATGGTGTGGAAAACTTCGTAATTAATTGTGTTATCGAGAAGGACGCCAAAATGTTTAAATATATACCTACAGTATAGTTACCTACTCATACCCATTTCTATTCGTTAACACTTTGACTGCGATTTTTTTTCGACGTCTGCGATCTTTTTTTAACCTAAACAATTCGTACTGCCGCTCTACAAAGCGGTTATGTTGCGCCGCACATGCGTTGCATTCGAAAAATATTACGGCTGTGCTGAGTCACACAGATCTGTATTTTCTCAGCCACTGTGCTAGTGTGGATTTACGCATATTAGTCACTTGTAGAAAACACATACCGTGTGAATTCAGCAGTCAAAGTGTTAAAAGGAAAAACTTTACAACAGAAAATTGAGATAGATGATTTTACTTAAAGAAAACACTCCTTTTTTTAAAAAAAAGAAACAAAACTGCATTCAATGATTTTCTAAAATTAGCTTGCTTCACCTGGGAATCGAACCAGCTAAAAACAGAGGAATTCGGGTAGAAAAACTAGAGTAAACCGTGTCAACTATTAGGATCAAGGATTTTCTAATAAACATATCTAAATAAACTCAGAAACTACTTAAAAACATCATATCATACACGTTTAACAAATGCACTTAATCAATTCTCAAAAGAGTTTTCCCTCCCTTTCAGCTTTACAACTCTAGTGGGCAATCGTTACCAACATGAAAACTCTGAATAGTTTGTATCGTAAAGTTGGTAGCGCTGCGAACAGCAAAGCATAATGAGATTTGGTTTTACGATCGATAAAGGCTACGTTGAATAAAGTTTTATTAGCATACATAGGCGTCTATGTAGTAAACTGACGACGACGGAAACACTATTAGTATATACCTAATACCTATAGGTACAGTACCTAAAGCCAACATCGAAAAATATCTTAGGTCTAAGGCCTGCGATAAATAATATGATTGTTTGGAAAACGGACTTCAAACTTCTTAGTAACGGGACCATTTCGGGATCATTTTACAAAGAATAGAAAAAGAATTTTCCGATCGGTTTAAAGAATAATCGGCAAACATACGTAAAAATTACATACAGCCGACCAAAAATCCTCCTCCTTGTATGTTTTTCATTTCATCAGTTAAAAAAACATTTTTGGCTAAGAAAAGACATGAACGCGCTTCGGATAGTTTATTACCATAATCGAATGAATGAACTCTTTATTGCACTTAAAACTATAAAATAACACCTTATATCTAAACATTACATATTAAAAGTACAAAAGGCTGCCTTATCGCTGACAACGATTTCTCCCAGGCAACCTAGATTTGATCGATTTGATGGATATTGATGTACATATAATTATGTTATTTAGATCACAAGTACCGCACATTTTATACTTTCTCTGAACTAGGTTTTTATATAGGTAGGTACTAAGTGTGTTCTGATAGTACTGATGTAGGCAAAGAATAAATAAATAATGGAATATAAATAATAATGGACAACCCACACAGTATCATCTAGCTCCGAGCTAAGCAGAGCTTGTGTTATGGGTACTAGATGACTTATATACTTACTTAATACAATACATTACTATATATATTTACAAAGAAAAAACCCTGAAGAAGAAAACCCGCGGTACAAATGTGGGCAGTTTGTAAAAACATTGGTCCCAAGGCGGGAATCGAACCAGTACACTCCGCAGGTGGACCTTCGCCCGCCGCGCCAGGGCGGTTGTCGCTAAAGATGCTATTTCGAGATTTCAAAAATGTGTTTAGGTATGTGCATACAAATAATGTTGAATTATGTACAGTTTAAAAAACGACTTGAGGCAATGACAGGGACGAATTTTCAGTATTAAGGTAGGTATGGTACTAACATAAATTAGCTAAGCCATGACCCTTGTTCATTACTCCTAATCAGCCAAAACTGACACCTCCCCGACATAAAACCTCTAGCCTAACCCTTTGTACGGAATGTTTTTTTCTTCGAATTTCGAACTTATGACATTTATTGGTATAGTTTATGAAGGTCGCGACGCCGGCTTTAAATGTTCAAAATCAGAATGTCCGATTTGTCGCGCGCCATTTCTATCGGTTCGTTCAAAAATCGAATCGTTCAGTGGAGGCAATTCACTGCGGTTTTGGGTACGCAGCGGTGCGTGTGATTTTCGGTTTAAAATTTACCGCTGTCACGCTGTTTAGCCTGTGGATTTTGACAATAATAATAAGATGACAATATTATCTGAGAATTTTTAAGCTTCGGAGAAATCGAGACGACGACGACAGCGAGTCATTAAATCGAGTCGTTTCAAACTTTCAACAGTATTTAAGATTTTAATATTTTTGGTGACCGAAATTATGACATTTCATGAAGGTAAGTCATGTCAATTAATTAATGACACTGCTATTTAAAAAATATAATTCGTTCAACCTGATAACAACATTGGCAACGTTTTGAATGTTTACTCGAGTGAAAAATCGATTCATTAAATAACATGAAACTAGCTTCATTTAAGTAAATTTTCGATTTAATTGTAAATTAAGGTATTGTTTGCAAACGACATTCACAAGTTCATTGTTAGACATTTAACTTGAAAACAACTAAAGCTTAATTTAGGTGTCATTCATACCAACAAAGGTTATCGGACCCAAATACTGACATTGTTTTTTATCACTGCATTAATTACCTACCTGTGTACTATTTTGTGAATTATTGAGTATGTGAATTATTTTGAGAAATAAATAATTTGTTACCCAAAATGGCAGAGAAATTAAATGATATCCCAAAATAACTTTTTGGGGTATTATGTAATTTCTTAGAGATTACCCCGAGTACGAGGGCTTGCGCACTATAATAACAAAACTTCAAAATGGCTGATGTTAAAAGTTTTGAGCCTTATTTTAGTTTAGCTTAAAAATAGCGTTACATTTATTACTTATTGCCCATATCCAATGATATTGATGTTAACCTTAAATTTACTTCAAAATGCTGAATTGTTCACTGTACCTATATAAATTATGAATTGATTACGCCATCTACACGCTGTCACCGTAATGACAAAATAGCATATCCTACTTTTAAGGTATATATACGGTCCATAGTAACCGTAGAATAAGTTAAATAAGATCTCTAACTTTTCTATTCTGACACAAATGTTGATTATTATTATAATAAATAAATAATTCTGGATAATTCACACAGGAGCTTCAAGCTAAGCAGAGCTTGTGTTATGGGGCATATACTCGTAGTTATCTCTTGGAAATTAAAGTTTTAAGGTGTCACCTGGGTATCATTCTCTAGACAAGCGATTTAACCGTCAAAATCGGATAACAATTGGTAAAGATATTGAAAAACATATCAACATTAAAGAGCCGAATTGAGAGAACCTTCTTCTTTATGAAGCCAGTTGAAAATACTTAACGCATTCACTGCCCTCGGCGAATGGTAGGCGTTAGTTTGGTAGGTGTATGCCTTCCTTTCGCAAGACTCTTCGGAACGTTTTTCTCCGTCAAGGAGAAAGTTTAAACTCTACTTTTTAAATAGATCTACTCACATAAAGTTGTAATTGATATTAATTATTAACGTCTTAAAGGACCTTTCAAGTTTTTCATTGTTCAAAATTGTCAAAGAACCAGCAAAAAATAACTGTTACGACTTATTTTTTTAAACCATTGTTTTCTTCGTTTATCACGTGGATTAGGAATTTTCTATAACATTGTTTTTTAAAAGCACGTGCCTTTCTTCAAGAGTTATTTTTTAAACTTGTCTTTATTTTTTTTATAATACGCAAAAACCTTTTGACATTTTCTTAAAGCCATTGCTTAAATACAGTTACTAAAGCCGATTAACATTCCCCAAATGAAAGTTACGCTCAGTTTTAAGACTTTAGAGATTTTTAGTCAGAATAGTTTCTGCCACTATTGGAGATTTCTACTTCTTACTATTGAAAATATAACACAGCATAGGTAGGGAAATAAACGTTGAAGTATATTTGTAGGTATATGTTGTTCAGAATTATTTAAATAACAATATATCTACCTAATAGTAACATAATGTTATAACCTTATGATAATAACCTAACAAATAAATAAATAAATAATGCTAGTCAATTCACACAGCATTATCTAGCCCCATGGTAAGCAGAGCTTGTGTTATGGGTACTAGATAACTGATATACATAATACAATACATTATATAGATAGATATTTTTTTTATCATACATAGAAAACGACCAGAGCACCCGGAACAATTATTTGCAGATCGTTCCGAGATATGTTCCGAGGCGGGAATCGAACCCGCAACCTCCTGCGTCGCAAAAATTATTAGAATGATGAATGTTTTGCAATGATTCCGCGCATACACCTTCTGTGATAAAATCCAACAAAATTGCACAGACGTAACGCATGAATCTATCATTTTTATATAACATAAGTTTATTTTACCTTTGTGTACTTAAACGAATAATTGAGAAGATGATAACTCCTATCAGTTACATGTTCATACTTTAACAAAGAGAGATAGATTGAAGATAGAAAACACTTTATTATACCACACAAAAAAGAAAACAATACAGAAATAAAAACTTAGAATAAAGGTTTAAAAGGTGGCCTTATCGCTGAGAGCGATCTCTTACAGGCAACCTTGGGATATATATATATATATATATATATATATATACATATGTAAACTATGCTGGATTTACCTAAGGTACATTATGCTGGATTTACCTAAGGTATATACATTATGCTGGATTTATTTATTTATTTATTTACCTAAGCCCCGTTTACTATAACCAATCCATTTATTATAATCAATTACTCCAAATAGATTACACTATATCGTGGTGTCATCAATTAGCCCACTAGAAAACAATTCAATTAAGTACAAAAGTTGAACAATCTAAGGCTGCGTCTACATACGTGTATTCGGCATTCGGCCTCAACAAATTTTGGCCGAATTGTATTTTGCATATTCATAAAATAGTATCGGATATATTCAAAGTTGAGGTTATTGAACTTAATGTAAGAATTACTTAGTGGATATGAACTGCAGTTGCGCTAAATATTCTTCTTATGTTTAGGCCTAAATCCGAGCTTAGGCCTAAGACAAAACGTATACTCATTGGAAAATAATTGATTTATTTTTAATCCGTCTTAATTTAGGCATCTATATGTTATTGTTATGTTGTTAAAAATATTGTAAGAACTTAGATAGTCAAATCCTGAATAATGAAAATACTTAATGAAATTTATGGGCTACCTAAACACGCTATAATTATGAGGTGTATTTAGCTGTTTACCTACATAGAACAGAAATAATCAAACATGATTAGTTTTATTACCAAATTGAGAAGCAGTTGGGCTCTATAGGCATGTTAGAAACACGGTTATAAAGTAAAAGCAGTGTTAGTGCATATTAGAGTCCAAAGAAACGTAATGTTAGTAATTCAAGACAATATTAGATACAAAAAACATAAATAACCTCCATACGTCGGCATTGTAACTCAATCACATTCACAGTTCCACCTAATCATAGACAAAGTAGTGCTTTACAATTAGTCACAGGACACTAACTTTTACCAATGTGGTGTTGGTGGAAGGGGGCATGGGCCCCCCGACCGGTAGCAAGGAAACCCGCCACTTCGGCACCTACACGTCACTTCACTTGACACACGCGGCGTTACGCGCGGCGTCACCGACAACGCTCTACAACGCGCGACAGCTAAACGCGTACTGGCAAGAACCTGGCAGCTTTCAAACGCCGGCGCACGCCCGACGGTGACAGCGAGATGGGTAACCCACGAGGGCGAAAGAGAAAGCGAGGGTAGCGCTCAGAAACAGGCGTGGTCGGAACGCGCAGCCACTAGCGTCGAAGGGGTGGCGCCAGCGATTTTTCTATGTTTTTTTTCGTGCGTGTTTCTGTGCGGTAGTGGGATTTCATTTTGTGGGACACGTGCGGCGTTCGCAGTAAATTTAAATTGGCTTGCCGGTAGATCGAGTGGTAGCTGAACATAATTATAGAGCCTGGATTTTTCGGTTGCCTCTCTAGGTTGGTCTTATTTTATGGTTTCGGTCGGCGTTGTGTTCGAAAGAATGTTTTGACTAGGGGCGTGTGCGAGTTATGTTTATGTACGGTTGCCCGCCTTCTAGACGTTCGGGTCTCTCAGCATTTTATTTATTTTTATATCTGCCATTTGCTCTGCTATACGATGGGTAGGTAGGTAGGCGATAATGTAGTGGGACCACAATCACTGGAAGCCCGAATGAAAGCAAATTGAACCTGTAGATACTTATGATTGTGTTTTTGATTGGTTATTTTCTGAAGCCGTTCGTGTGTTGGCAATTATGAGACAGCAAAATTCGAGTTACGCCGAATGTAAAGCTGCGTCCACACTGGTACCAGTACCTTTATAAGCGGAATATTTTTACAGAATTTTAATAAGTCATAATTTCTGGCTTTATAATATTAGCCCAACAAATAAAATATAAGTTAGATCTTATTAGGTAGGCAATGTTAAAAATATACAATAAATACCTACGTATTTGTTGTTCCTTCGTACATGAGAATATTATTTTTTGAATAACAACTCGTACGAATGTAAGCGGGTTAACTATGAACCAGGCTTACCTACATTCATAACGAGAACATTAAACTATGATACTTTTTACTTTTAAAAACATTTAAAGTACCTAAATACTTAATTGGTTTAGATATGGTACGAATTAAAACTATATATCCCAAAACTTTGCGACCTCGACAGAACTTGAACCCGCAACCTACTTGAACGCGGTTTAAATATCATTATCAAATTGGGTAATTATTGAAACATAGAGGAAAATAAACAAAAGGTACGCGATAAATCATCACTATTATGTTAACAAATCCCGAAAGTTCAATTTGTTGTAAATATTATTTATTTCTCAAAATCTCTTTTACCTCATCATTAACATTTTATTTTCAGAGTCAGAGATTTTACGAGTAGGTATACTCGTTTTTTTTTCATTGCAGCGTCTCTAATGTAGACGTATACATACGTCCTGAATGCCCGGGTGAAAATAAGGCTTGTCAGTCAGAACTTTTCAAATCTGTCCAGTAGTTTCGGAGCCTATTCATTACAAACAAATAATCAAACCTTTCCTCTTTATAATATTAGTATAGACAAGCTTCTGCCGGGGGCTCGGTTCACATTATTATGCTTAAAGCAGCATCAGCAATGAGGATCTACTATCCTTGATGTTGATGATTCTTTGTTATTGGCAATTGTGTCAGGTACACTGTTATGCCAGTGGTATTGGAAAATAATTGTAAATTATCTGAATTATCAAATTATGAAGATTGTCAATTCTTCCGCACTTGTGGACATACTGTATGGATGTATATGATAATAATTTATAGTATAAAATAGGTATGACTTGTCTAAGTGCTTATTTTGTAAGCCTAAAGAAATATATGATATTAAATTTAGAATTTTGTATGATATTTTGAATGTTGGAAGCATTACAACGTTGTATGGCAAATGCTCGTAGAATTAGATTGAGTATGATGAAAATTAAAAAATGTAAACAGTTACATAATCACAGAATAAAATCAAAAGGTTTAAATTTAACTAGAGTTCACGTACCTATTTATATATTAAAAACAATAACATAATTTAACAATTACAACTAGTATTTATTGAAATGTGTAAGTACAATATACCTATCTAAGTGATGCCTATCTATAGTACCTACCTACCTATAGTAGGTACCTATATCAGTAGTTCATAATATGTATATACTTACCTAAAACCTGTACACTTTGAGTGCTGAAAACGCACGGTATGAGTTTTCTACAAGTGACTAACATGCGTAAATCCACACTAGCGCAGCGGCTGAGAAAATACAGATCTTTGTGACTCAGCAGAGCTGTAATATTTTTCGAACGAAACGCATGTGCGGCGCAACACAACCGCTGTGTAGAGCGGCAGCACGAATTTTTTAGGTAAAAAAAAAGATCTCGGTCGTCGAAAAAAAACCGCAGTCAAAGTGTTAAAGTAAAGTAAAAAATCATTTATTTCTTTAGGCTTACAAAATAAGCACTTAGACACAGTGGCGGTAGCTTCATACAAGCCCAAAAGCCGGGCTTGCCCTACCTCGAATTTCATACCGACCGAAAACATTTACTTCAATATTTAAATTTTCGCGCGCCAATACATTCATTTGTTTCTTTTTAATCTATGGCTAGATGACTATCTATAGTATATCCATCCAGAATGTAGAATGTTTGTAAACATTAGAAATCAGCTGATTTTTAGGGTTATCACCACGAAATGATGCAGGCCTAATAGAATTCTAATGATTTCACATATACATTCTATTAGATTTATTACTTTTTATAATCCTGACGTCAATTCTATGCAGAATCTTATTATTTCAATTTACAAATCGACATTATGTGATCGTAAACAAAGATTAAAATCACTAGAGATTTTTTGTCATTGTAACAGTGCCATCCCTAGCGAATCGCAGTTTTGACGTCCCGTGTTGCAAACAGTTGGTTACTTTTTAACTATGATTTCGAATCAAGGATAGCACTATGACCATACATATTTCTGACAGAGAGTATTATTTTAATTTAGCCGGATTATTTAACGTTTAATTTCACGCTGCATATTTGTTTAGCGACAATCAGTCCAAAGGTTATGAATTCTTCCAATTTCATCAATAATGTTTAGTGCTTCAAGGAAAATACTTTAAACAGGCACTTATTTACATTTAATCGAGTTGGCACAGGTGAAAAATAGTTTGAGAGCACAAAAAGTCTAATGATTTTTAGTCTTATTTCATAATCCTTTAGCTTTTATTCCATTCTATAAGGATAGGTAATGATAAAAGTAGGCTGACTTCACAGGGATGCTTTGTTTATGCCATTTAATTTATTTACATCAAATATCACCAGCCCAGTAAGGCACCCCCATCAAAGCTCAAGATGTGACCTAAATAAAAAAATGTTTGTCACCCCTACATCAGCTGATTGAACTGTCAGTGGCTCTGTTTACAAACATTCTACATTCTGGATGGATAGACTATAGTAAGTATCCGAACGCGCCGGCGGGCGGCGCGCGGCCTCAGGTTGGCTCTCAGCCATGCATCTCGCTCACACTCATGGGCTTGCAACGGGGCTTTGCAGCCGCCTATATCTGACCCGTTCTATCCTATGACAAAGTGTCTACGTCTATAGATATACTAGGTTAGTTTTCTATAGCGTTTAGTATGGAAAATGAAGCCCGGCTTTCACTGTGAAGTTCGTTACAAACTACGGTCAACTCACGAAGTTCGTATCGTACAAGAAAATTTTCGTATTCATTCATTCGAATCACTTTTGTTTGTTTTGTTTATTGAGTGAGCGACAATTAGCATATTTATTTATCGTCCTAACTTTCGAGATTTTTGTATGATTTAGAGTTTCAAATGAGTGTAACAGGTGATATTGTTACTTGTGAGGATTTGAAGTGTGTGAAAGTTTTAATAGGCGAGGAGAGGATGAAATCTTTATCTTTCACGGAGAAAAAAGACCTGTGGCCTTCCGCAAAACCTACACTACACTGGTTTTGTGTATTTCGCAAACAAGTAAGTCTCATTAACATAAGACAATTTAATAGATCAGTGTACAAAACTCATTGGTTGCTCCCATTCCAACAAATTGTATTGCTGGAGTTGCATATTTTCTAACGAGATAACGGTTTGGAATACGTCTGGTTTTGATGATTTAAATTTAAAAAAATTCACAAAAACACATGAATGTAATTTCATTTTGTAATTTCGATAACCAACGCATAGAGACATCATTATCTCGTCAATTATCTGAAGAAATTTCAAATCACAATACGCGTGTTGTATTTGCTCTCCAAATACGACCTTTTTTTGTTTATGCAATAACAAGATAGCGGCAAACCGGTGCCTAGTTATTTAGCGAATCGTATCTCGGGCTTGCCCTGTTCTCAAGCTCTAGGCACGCCACTGCTTAGACAAGTCATATTTTATATATAAATTATTATCAAATAAAATTATTAGAATTAATAAAATTATTGTTGTGCCCATTATGTTGTAGTAGGTAGGTATTATAAGTCTACCTACTAATCATGATATGATTCGGTGTCTAAAAAACATTTTATTATTTTATTCAATCATAATGGGGATGACCGATGTGGCGCGGTGGGCGAAGGTCCACCTGCGACGCAGGAGGTTGCGGGTTCGATTCCCGCCTCGGGACAATTGTGTGTACGATCGCAGATATTTGTTCCGGGTGTTCTGGTCGTTTTCTATGTAAATAAAATATCTATCTATGTAATGTATTGTATTATGTACTCGTATATCAGTTATCTAGTATCCATAACACAAGCTCTGCTTACCATAGGGCTAGATAATGCTGTGTGGATTGTCCAGCATTATTTATTATAATGTTAAGAGTTGCAGACGGTGGCTTGCCGAATGTTGGATGGGTTCCTTAAAAAGCCGGCGTAAATACCGGAGAGGAACAACGTCGTGTGCAAACGACTAAGGCGTGTCGAGTTTTACATATTTTATTTATTATTATTCATTTACAATACAATAAAATTAAAAAATACTTTACTGTACACCAGATGCAGATCATAAAAATTATGCAAAACCTGTAGGCCCGTAATTATGATACTATGCTCAGTCATCGGTCTATAGGTACCTACTTGAATAATGCTTTTCATACTAATTACTAATATTATAAAGAGGAAAGGTTTGATTTTTGTTTGTAATGAATAGGCTCCGAAACTACTGGACCGATTTGAAAAATCCTTTCACCGTTGGGAAGCTACACTATCCCCGGTGAACATAGGCTATATTATATTTTCAAAAAAGTTAGGGATCCGTACTAAAACCGTGCGAAGCCGGGAAGGTCCGCTAGTACCATATAAATTCTTTATTCAAGCATATATCGGTGACAGAGCTAGCTTTTTTAATACGGGCCGTCTTCGATTTGGTATCGAATATAAAATTCCTATACCTACTGTAATGTCTGGTACTTGACTACCATGGCCAGCTTTCTCTACTAATCTTTCAGGCTGAAATCCCCTTTACTACATTGCTAGCCAAATATGAGCCGCTGCCGTTTAAATAAATAAATAAATAATGCTGGATAATCAACAGTATCATCTAGCCCCAACCTTAGCCATAAGGCCGCCTATTGTACTTTTAATATGTAATATTTAGATATAAGGTGTTATTTTATAGTTTCAAGTGCAATAAAGTGTTCATTCATTCATTCATTGATTCCTATTTGTATTATGGGTACTTGATGACTGATATACGTAATAGGTACATTACCTACATAGACAATATTTTTTATCATAATTACGTAAAAAATACACAGAACACCGGAATAAATATTTTGAGCAGACTTTACAAACATTTGTTCCAAGGCGGGAATCGACCCCGCAACCTCCTGCGTCGCAGGCGGACGGACACACAGCTGATATTTTTATTTGTCTTCATAAAAAATAATGTATTTTGCATACCCACCATACTTGGTACCATAAACAGAACCGACACCATTACCTACCATAAATATAGATAGATAGATAGATAGAATATACTTTATTGCACAAAATTTGTACATAGGCGAGCATAATGCTAGATAGCATTCTCTACCTGCTAACCTTTGGGTAGTGTGGACAACAGTTTGGTAGGTAGTGCCATATAATAGAGATAATAAAATATACTACTCATAATGATACTAAGCTACTTATATTATACTTAAACATTAATATATATACCTATATAAATAATTAATATATAATTATAATTACGTACCGAATTATTCTTGCGAAAGAAAATAGTTATAGACTCTAGATCTGAAGACATTTATCGAGGATGCCTCGCGATATTCAATGGGAAGACTGTTCCATAGCCGAGTGGCCTTTACAGCGAAGGTTCTATGATAACCTACTGTACAGGCGTCAGGAGTTCCAAGCTGCAGTCGTTTCGAGTCCCTCGCAGGTCGCTGGGGTCCGTAGAGTGGGCTGAAGGATTCGGAGAGGTAGTTAGGGGATAGTGGGTTACAGAGGGTTTTATAGAGAAGGCATAATGTGTGCAAATCTCGGCGCTTTCTAATTTTCAGCCACTTCAGTTGGGTGCGAAAGACTGATACATGATCGTATTTTCGCAACCCAAAGACGAAGCGACGAAATATGGCATATTGCATCTCTTGACTTATTTTTGAAATAAAACTAAGTTAGGTTCCTACCTACTATGGGACTGGCAAAGTCTGGCAAAGTTGGCAAGCAAATTGTGAATGCTGTTGTTGAAAACTCCGATTCAGAAAATTTTAAAATTTTAAAGTAAAAGAAAAGTTCGTTTATTTGATGAAAAACAAAACAGAACGATTCGAGAAAATACTTATTTTTATGGAAAAGATATTATTTATTTTATATTTGTATTTTGTGTGTTTGTTATGTTGCAAAAAATATTTGCGGATTTTGCGTTTATTTTTTCATATAATATTAAAAAAAATCCGCAGTTTTTGACAGATATTTATATTATACTATTATGTCTTTCTTTCATGGAAGTAAGATTTGTTTCTTATGATTGACCGGTCGGTATCATAAAAAATCGTGTGGTTCAACTCTCGGGTAAGGTAAGTAATTCTGAAATTTTCCGCGACGATATACGAAGACGCTGCGCTGGCTGCATTGCCCCGCGCTGTATGGCAATGCTGATGTCCTGCGCCACATACTCACCAGATATTTTTTTAGTAGGTACCTGAAGAGCCTCGATATCTACCCCACTGACCTGGGCTCTCGTCCCCAAGGAGAGCAAATGTAGGTTCAGTCAAGATCTGCAAATTGGCGCCTTTCGAGATCCGCAGCTAAATCTGCTCTGATCCTAATCTGGCCTCTCAATTCAACATGTAGGGAGGCCTGCGACCATGCTTTGACATCCAAATAGATATTCAAAACCTATGATAAAGATAATTACTTACGTCAATTTTGGTAAAAACAGGCAAAACCTAATAATTGTAAATTATTTTTATTAATGACTAGCTGCACCCCGTGGCTTCACCCGCGTGGAAATTTCTGCGCAATTTTACCATGTTTTCTCACCGTTTAAACCTTCCCTGGACTACGACAAACATTTCAAATCCAAAATCAGCTAAATCGGCCCAGCCGTTCTCGAGTTATAGCAAGACTAACGAACATCAATAGATTTTTATATATAAAGATGAGTAAGGTTTGTACTATTAATTTTGATACTTTCGATAAAAACGCGATCGAAGTCACGTGCAGAAACAAGATTTCCAAAATAACAAATGCCACATCGATTTGGACTCCCTAATTTGTTTGACTTGCAGTTAGCGTAGGAACCTCTTTCGCTAGTACAAAGTTGAGTCTTGTCAAAACTACGTAACCTACCTATAATTAGACTATTGATGATGATGATGAGATGAAAGCAGGACATTTCTGGGCAGAACGCATTTGATACCTGTAAAATGTTCCTAAAAGTACAATTATCGGGAAAAAAAAATCAAGCTCGGATGGTAAAACATAAAAGATTCCTTGTTAGGAAGTTAGGAACTCTATCAGGGAAATTATTTATACATCCAAAAGTAGTGATGGTGCGCCATCTAGGGATTTTTAATAGAAACCAAAAGCACCACCGAAAGCTTTGAATCGTGTGTATTTCAAAGAGGACTTCGTTTTTGTGAAACACGCTAGATGTCGCTACCATGCATTAAATAAATGTAAATCTAAAATAACAATTATACGTTTCACTTGAATTGTTTAACTTCATTTATTAAAATATATGTTTCACTATATAAAATACAATAAAATATTATAAAAATATTCTAACTGTAACTAATTTTAAGTTTTTATTGTACTTAGTTTCCTGTTTAAATTGCAATAAAGTAGGTAATTTATATCTATCAACAGTAAAAAAAATATCAAAACGGTAGTCAACGGCCGCTGATAAGGGCTACAGAGAGAGGAACTTCCTGACGATACACGCCGAGTCTAGGAGTAGGTACCTACCGCCTTTTGGATCTAGCCCAATAATCCAACTTCCTAGCGAGAGTAGAGATTTTGATCGAGGGTTTTATTATTATTAGCATAATGTCCCAAGGCTGGACAAAGGCCGAAGGATGTACCTATAATCTGCTGGGTAGGTACATAAAAACAATATAATAATAGTTTGTATAGTAGAAAAGAATAACAAACACCACCATGACATACTAAGGCTCTAGACAGACGGACCGCATTTCAACTGCAAGCCAACCGCAAATTGCAGTTTGAATGCAGTTGACACAACTGCAATAGAACAGCAAACTAACTGCGCAGTCCGATTGCAGTTCAAGTTCAATTGCATCGTCGTCGGCGTCGTCGTGCAGTCGTGTGAACTGCATCCGAACAGCACCATACCCAACCGCCCGCCCCCCCGCGCATAGAATCAGTTCATATGCTGTTTGAATGCAGTCGGTGTGCAGTTCACACGACTGCAATAGAACTGCAAACCAAACGCGCAGTCCGATTGCAGTTCTATTGCAGTCGTGTCAATTGCATTCAAACTGCAAATGAACTGCAATTTGCGGTTGGATTGCAGTTGAAATGCGGTCCGTCTGTCTAGAACCTTACACCTACCATGGTGTTAGTATGTCATAATAAATATAATTAATCACAATTATATTATTAATATACAATTATATATTTAATTATCTGTACTCAATAAAAACAAAAACTTGTTCAAAAGACATCTCATTTTAATCACACATAAAAAAGTTTTATAAAATAGTTTACAATTTCTTCTCTAACTTAAAACTGTGCTTACTCACAACTCGATTTAACTTTTCAGTCTTATTTACTAACACTAACTTAAAGTTATTACGATTAAATAATTGAAATACGAAAATACAAACAAACGTTACTACTTATTTTACTATAACACCACTGTATTTGGACGAATTCAATACGGATGTAAGCGGGTCAACTAAGAACCTTTTTTGTGCTGGAAGAATACCTGGTGATCTTCCTAGTCATATTGTCTTAGGTATCTTGAGATTTTATTAATTCAATAGATTGCAGGTCTACTCATGGATCTTAAAATAATTATTTTACTTAGTATCAAAGTTACTTAGTACCGAGCCTTTTAATTGGTGGTGGTTTGGGTGATCAAAATCTACCAACTTACACAACTTAAGCAAATCAAATGTACTAGACACATAAGTTATGAACATACTAGTGGTTTCTTCTCACTTCTTCCACTGGTGGACAAAAAATTGAAGTGAACTATAAACTATAAAATATGACCTGTCTAAGTGCTTATTAGTAAGCTTAAAGAAATAAAACTTTTCATTTCATTTCAACGTGACGAATTTTAAGATGACCACACAAAATTATATAATATCACTTAAAATTATTAATTTACTTAGTATCTACTAAGATACTAAGTAAAATAATAATTTTAAGATCACCCAAATCACCACCAATTGCTTATTGGCGTATGAATATATATATATATATATATAATTAATATTAACACTTTGAGTGCTGAAAACGCACGGTATGAGTTTTCTACAAGTGACTAATATGCGTAAATCCACACTAGCGCAGCGGCTGAGAAAATACAGATCTTTGTGACTCAGCAGAGCTGTAATATTTTTCGAACGAAACGCATGTGCGGCGCAACACAACCGCTGTGTAGAGCGGCAGCACGAATTTTTTAGGCAAAAAAAAAAGATCGCAGTCGTCGAAAAAAAACCGCAGTCAAAGTGTTAATAGTTGTTGATAGTTCGAAAATACAAATGATATCATAATTTATCTGCCTACATTAGTCTACAGCTGGACATAAGAAATACAAATCAAATACAGAGACGTTATTCCCATAGCTTTGGTTTGTCATCAAACTATAAATGTATGTTCCGCTTTAAATCTATGAAAGAGGTTGTTAACTCAGATGCCGCCAAAACTGAACGAATTAGACCGCACTTAAAATGGTGCAGGCCCTTCCATATAGATCGAAATAAAAAGGAAGACATCATTTTTAATTCTGTTAAATTGGTTTAGTTTTGGCGACATGTGGCAACAGCATTAAAACAAGGACTCACACGGTCACAACTTTTGATAAAATTATCTTTTGTCCATATATATACTAAGATTATATTAAATGAAGATAAAAAAATTGGTTACGCTAGCTACGCCTTTCTTCGCCGTAAAGAGAATAGACACGTGACTGGACCTACACACAACAACTCGCTATGGTTGGACGTAGGTTGTCCTGTATTGCGCTTGCGTCGCTCAGGCGTTGCTGTTGGAGCTTGAGACTGTTCAGTTGGGATTGCAGGGCTGTGACGGTGCTGTATTGTTATAGGTATAGTCATGTGTCTACGTCCAAGCATGCTTGCTGCCCGCGCGCTGCCGCCGCGCGATCTCGGTGCGAATGGCCCGTTCGTTGGCGCTCGCGGCGCGCAGCTCGTCTTCTCTCGCGCTTGCGTCGCTCAGGCGTTGCTGTTGGAGCTTTAGACTGTTTAGTTGTGATTGCAGGGCTGTGACGGTGCTGTATTGTTATATTGGTACAGTCATATGTTTAAGTCCAAGCGTTCTTGCTGCCCGCGCGCTGCCGCCGCGCGATCTCGGTGCGAATGGCCCGTTCGTTGGCGCTCGCGGCGCGCAGCTCGTCTTCTCTCGCGCGTGCGTCGCTCAGGCGTTGCTGTTGGAGCTTGAGACTGTTCAGTTGGGATTGCAGGGCTGTGACGGTGCTGTATTGTTATAGGTACAGTCATGTGTCTAAGTCCAAGCATGCTTGCTGCCCGCGCGCTGCCGCCGCGCGATCTCGGTGCGAATGGCCCGTTCGTTGGCGCTCGCGGCGCGCAGCTCGTCTTCTCTCGCGCGTGCGTCGCTCAGGCGTTGCTGTTGGAGCTTGAGACTGTTCAGTTGGGATTGCAGGGCTGTGACGGTGCTGTATTGTTATAGGTACAGTCATGTGTCTAAGTCCAAGCATGCTTGCTGCCCGCGCGCTGCCGCCGCGCGATCTCGGTGCGAATGGCCCGTTCGTTGGCGCTCGCGGCGCGCAGCTCGTCTTCTCTCGCGCGTGCGTCGGTCAGGCGTTGCTGTTGGAGCTTTAGACTGTTTAGTTGTGATTGCAGGGCTGTGACGGTGCTGTATTGGGTGTTTGTTAGCTATGGAAGAAAAAAAGATTAATTGTTAGATGTTGGTCGACGGCCTGAGTTAGAATCGAAAAGCTAAGGGTAAATTGGATCATCGAACGATAATTGGACAAAAACTTTGTTGATAAACTTTGACGTATAGTGTTGAAGTGAATAGTGTTGAAACCTTCAGTATTATATGTTATTAACTACTGCCTAAGTCGTTCCACTCGTGCACATTTTAAAGTAACGCTTCACCTTGCCTCAGAATTTTAAATAGATAAACACAAGCTAATATTAAAAGTGCCAAGCCGTCGAAGGAATCTCCTGGTGACAGTTGTTTTGCAACGCTCTGGCACTAAGTCGAGAGAGGAAGTATCGATGAGTTTTTAGTTGGAATATAACTATCTGTTAACACCGTGTTAGTAGCGCAGTGGAGAGCCCAACATACCCCTCTAGTCCTCTAGGCTAGAAGTAATGCATAAACCGCATTTTCGCATCGTAAAAATAAGGCTAAGCAAGCCAGTCAGTGTGTACGTAGCCTGAGCCTTTCTTTTCATATAAACCGTAATAACGACTGAAGACCTCTGTGGCGCGGTGGGCAATGGTCCGCCTGCGACGCAGGAAGTTGCGGTTTCGATTCCCGCCTTGGGACAAATGTTTGTTCGATCTACAGATATTTGTTTCGGGTGTTTTGGTCGTTTTCTATGTATAATAAAAAAATATATACTTAAGTAATGTATTGTATTATATATCAGTTAGTATCTAGCACCTACCCATAACACAAGCTCAGATTAGCTTGGGGCTATATATTGCTGTGTAGATTGCCCAGCATTATTATTTAAATCAACTAACCTGAGATTCCATCTCCTTGCTCTTAACCTCCTTATGGAAGCTATCCATCTGGTCCAATATCTGCTCTCTTTCTAACACGTTGGCCTTCTGCTGTTGCCTGCTCGCTTCCACCTTCTCTTCAATTTGTCGTCTAAGGCACTCCAGAACTTCGTTCATAAGGAGAGTTCGGGCTTCGCGTTCTTTGGCCCACATCTGTAAATTAAAGAGACAATGTTAATAGATTACTGAATTGAAAATGATCATGTATCAATATTTCCTCAAAAATGCTTAAAATATGGTCAAAATGGTCATTAATTTTTATGTAGAACTTAACGACATCAAGTGTAACATGTGTACTTACGGTGGAACTGAATAAATGAAATGAAATAAATTATTTTGACTACCTTCTTTGACCAAAATCGACCTTTTTGGCGTAGGTACATACTCTTACT
The DNA here is from genome assembly GCA_943735965.1 of Eupithecia abbreviata. Classification (NCBI taxonomy): domain Eukaryota; kingdom Metazoa; phylum Arthropoda; class Insecta; order Lepidoptera; family Geometridae; genus Eupithecia; species Eupithecia abbreviata. Next base: position 4,824,905 of record OX030995.1, read on the forward strand.
TGAATTAGGCGCTAGAAAAGTAAACATTGCTGTTGAGTTTTAGCCACCAGCAATTTTCATTGTAGTCGAATTTTCTTTCGGAAATAGTGAGAGCAAATTCTTACTATTACACTGTACAAAACTTTTGTTAACTTTATTAAAATTACTGGCATTTTTGAGCGAAGCACTATACAATACGAGCCTTGGTCCGTAATTATTGCACTACTGGCCACGCTATATTGGCCTTAAGTTTCTTCTACTTGTACAGTCGCTACGTGTCGAGTGAGATCACTGTAGGCATTAAGGCTGTCTATTGTAGGATATTGTCTTTTCCTATTCTTATATTTATTTTGAATTGTTCTTTTATAAATGGTATCTGTCTCGGCAATCGTAGTGTAGGACGTCCTACGGCCACGTGAAATACTGTAGGTAGATGCTGGATGCCTCAAGTTGAAGACAGGGCGCTATGGCGCTTATTAGAGGAGGTATATGTCCAGCAGTGGACTAATATAGGCTGATGATGGTGCTGAGATAATTATTGGGATTGAAAATGTAATGCTGTGTAAACTCACATAATTAGTCAAATATACCTTATTCTGTTTTTCATTGATCTGCCTCGCCTCTCCGTCGTACATAGCATCGATGTTCATCTGTCTCTGTCGCTCTCTCGCCCTATGCTCCTCTAACTCCAGCAGCGCCGTATCCAGAACACGCTTGTAGGCGCCTTGCTTGCTTTGTTCTTTTTCATAATCCTGGAGTCGAGGATGAAATCATTAAGGTAAAATTATTGTCAACTTGGCACCTTAGGAAGGTGCGTTTTGTGAATAGGATAGGTATAGGATGTCGCTTGGGACAGAGCATACCTTTTTGGAAGCGTAAGCTAAAAAATACAGAACTAATTAAGAAACTGGCTTAGAAGAACCAGCTTAGTTCACAGAATAATAAATTCAAAGAAATAAACATAATGACAGTACCATGTCAATATATTTATGAAAACTTGTTGTACACTCATAAAAACATCAATCGGTTCGCTAAAAAAAGCGATATACATAATGTAAATACTAGAAATAAGCATAAACTCGCTATTCCCACAACTAGACTACATAAGATAAGTGTATCTTTTAAAGGGCAATGTATACGCTTCTACAACAAAACTCCAAGTGAGTTGCAAAAATTATCAATAAATAAATTTAAAAAAATTGTGAAGCATATTCTTTGTAAAAAGGCTTATTACAAAATATCAGATTATCTAGAAGATAAAAAAGCTTGGAACGAGTTTTGCTCCAACTCAAAATCTAACGATTTACAGATAAGCATATCATATGTACTAGACACATAAGTTATGAACATACTAGTGGTTTCTTCTCACTTGAACATCAATATAATAATGAATAGTATAAGATATGACTTGTCTAAGTGCTTATTTGTAAGCCTAAAGAAATAAAATTGCATTTCATTTCATTTCACGCCTAATGGATCGAAGCCTTTAGCGTCAGGCATCGTTCAGCCATATTGTTGAACATTGGGTTTGTTTCGGCCTTGGCGTTTAACTAAACAGCGCCGTTTTGTAAACGTCCGAGTCATTCTACAAACGGGCTGATTCTACGATCTGGCCGCGAAATATAAATATGTACTCCACTTCGACAGTTGGTATTTTAAATACTACAATTAGTATTAGAATAATACAGGGCAGGTTACAATTAGTACTGGATACATCGTCCAGGTTCTTATCTACCTGCAATATGCTTCTCCGTATTTTAGCCAATATCTGCAAATCCAACTCAATCTCCTTAACCACAGCGATCACTTTCCTCTTCAGCTTATACTTATGAAGTCCCATGTTAACAATATTCGCGTCTCTTTCCGCCACCAGCCTCGCGTGTTCTCTCTCCCTTTCACTCGATATGAGACGGAGCTGCTCGAGTATAGTTATCTCTTTCTCTTCTTGTTTGCGTAGCTTTTTCACTTCCGTTTCTTTGTCGCTTAGTTCGGCGATTTGGTCTTGTAGGCTTTCACGGAGATCCTGTATCAGATTAAATGAATATGATTAACTATAAGAAAGACAAAGGAAATAATAAAGGGTGTCTCAGAATGTTTTCCGTTTTTTATTTGAGTATTACGCGCCAACCACAAACAGCTCGGGGTCCCCACCCCGTGGTCTCAATCGCTTGGCGGACTATTTAAGGTTTTTTACCATGAAATTATTAACGCGAATGCAGTGCACATTTTGCGTGCAAGCGTTTTATAGAATCCTCGATTTGTACACTCAAGCACATACTGGTCTGAATGGCTATGCTTGAAAGAATTCTAGTGACTTAGTTATCCTTTATTTTGTGTTTAATGCCATCTTTATTTAGTCAATTCCATACCCTCATCTGAATCTCCTTCTCTTTTAACCTCTCCTTTTCAATAGCAATCTCCTTCTGCAGCGACTGGTCCCTCTCTTGCAGAGCTTTGCGAGTATCTTCTTCCTCCTTCTGCTTTTGCACTTCTTTCTCTACTAGCTGCTCCATCCTGAAACATTAAGGAAATGCAACAAACAGGAAGGCGTTAAGGTCGTCTCGCCAGCCCTTTCTTGGCCGACCTCGCCCGCGGCTTCCTTCCGGGACCCAGGGTGTTGCAGCATTAGCCCACCTCTCGGGGTGCATTCGGGGAATGTGTCCCGCCCACTTCCATTTCAGTAAAAAATGAAATGATATTACTCTATAAAAAAAGACTCCTCTAACTCAGCCTGTAGCTGTCATAAGAACTAAGATTAACCTGCCAGAGAAAGGGCTACCTTCTGAGTTTTTTAACACCCTAACTGTGATCAAATATCTGCCTGCGAAGCATGGTAGTTAGTTTCAGTAATTTAACTTTTTTATGTTACATGTCATGTACTTTAATTTATTACTACATAGTATAAAACAAAGTCGCTTCCCGCTGTCTATCTGTCCCTATGTATGCTTAGATCTTTAAAACTACGCAACGGATTTTGATGCGGTATTTTTTAAAAGATATTATTCAAGAGGAAGGTTTATAAACCATTAGACAAATAGATTTCCACGCGGGCGAAGCCGTGGTGCGCAGCTAGTTCTAATTATATATCAATAAACTCTTAGTTGAAATAATTAATATTAATTATTTGATTCTAAATTAAATAAAAATTATAAAATGTCATATAGTTCACTAAATTTATAGTGACATTGCTCAATAAGCCAGAATATTATTTGCTTTTAAAGGATTGCATTAATAAATAAATAATGCTAGCCCCATGGTAAGCAGAGCTTGAGTTATGGGTACTAGATAACTGATATACATAATACAATATATTACATAGATAGATATTTTTTATTATACATAGAAAACGACCAGAACACCCGGAACAAATATCTGCAGATCGTACACACAATTGTTCCGAGGCGGGAATCGAACCCGCAACCTCCTGCGTCGCAAAAATTATTAGAATGATGAATGTTTTGAAATGATTCCGCGCATAACCTTCTGTGATAAAATCCAACAAAATTGGACAGATATAACGCATGAATCTATTTTCTATATTTCTTACACAACATAAGTTTATTTTACCTTTGTATAGGTACTTAAACTAATAATTGAGCAGATGACGTCGCAGGCGGACCTTCGCCCACCGCGCCAAATCGGTCGTGCATTGAGGAAGCACTGACAATTGTAGCTTCAAGACGGATCTAGGAGCACTAAATTAAATCTTACCAAGCAGACTTGCACTTCCCCTGTGCAATATAAGAGTCCATAGCTCTCAGCTCAGGTTGCTTCAGCCTCCAGGCATGATGCAGTCTCAGCTCAGCCTCGTGTCTGCGGAGCTGGTTCTCCTTCTCCATTATACCTAGGTTTATTTCTTTAAGCGCTGATGTGGGGATGTTGTTGAGGTATGACCTGGGATAGTACAATATTGTCAAATGTAAGGCTGATAAAGTCACAGGACTACATCATCATCAACCTATAGTAGTCCACTGCTGGACATAAGCCAGTCATGTGCGCCATACCGCCCTGTCTTCAGCTTGCCGCATCCAGCTTCTGCCTGCAGTCAGTCGCAGGTCGTCATCCCACCTGGCCAGAGGGTGTCCTACACTATGTTTAGACAGGACAGGACTACATAATAGAAGAGGGTCCTAGTGGACAGGGTATACTCTATATAAGAGTTCTTCAATGACACTTATTAAATATTTAAATACAATATTTAAATAATAAACATTATTGGTAAAATTACCAAGGAAAATTATTTCCATAATTAGTTCTTACACTATTTGTACTTAATTATGTTATTTTGTTATGTATTTTTTTACTTATGTATATTATGTTTGTCATATAAGAATAATCATAACAAAAAAAATATATACAATCTCTTGCTTCCAACAGTTCCAAGCAAGCACCAATAAGATAAGTTTTGTATGTCTTATCTCTTAGTTGAAAACAAAAATCTATCACTGGTGGATCAGCTTCATTTCTCCTAAATACAGTAGAGTGAGTGAGAGTACACCTAGGTTTTGTTTTTGTTTATCCAGTTTTTTCTAACACCGTGAAACTATAACTAAATAATAAAATTGCTTACCCATTTTTGAACAGCTTTGGCTTACCAGACAAGGCTTTGATCTCTTGTTGGTACTGTAAATTTTCTTGAAACAACTTCATTTCCAATTTATTGCGCCTCTCTTCTAGCTGCCTGAAAGAGAAATAACAAAACAAATGAGACTTCGGAGAGAATAACAGAGTAGGTACCTATCTATGGAAGAATTGTAGGTAAAGATTACTGCAAAATGTATACAACAAAACAGTTGCAGGGAGTTGTTGGATGTACTAGGCTCAGTAGTACAATTGGAGGTGGTTGATCGAGGCAATAGACTTTAGTGGGCTGATTATACAATCTGATGAATGTAAATACCTTGAACTTAGTACCTACCAATAGTTATATTGGATTATACATTTTGTTAGCTCATAATATGTTTTGTTCAAACTTTTCTAAATACTCACACAGCCCTTATTTTCCTGCTCGTAAGCAGCTCAGCCTCCTTATTAGCCCGTTCATAGTACCCTTCCGTGGTCCACTGCTCATGGTGCCTAGAGTTGTTGGTGTTAGCTTCCCAGTAGCTAGCAACCTTCTGCAGTTCCTCAGCCTTCCGGAGTTCGTTCTCCCGACGCTGGGCCGCTAATGCTTGTAGCTGCCACTGAGGGCGGGGACGAGACATGTTCTAGAAGTTAGAAAAATATGAGAATAATAGTTGAGAAACCAAACCACATAGAACACATGGATGTATTTTACTAAGTCTCTAAATGCATTTTTTAAGTCCTTTACTTACCTCTTACAAAGTAGCACAGGCTGTTTGAACGGTCCTGTACTTTAATTACACATGCAGGTTTTCAAGGCCAAAAGTTTACACACAAAACTTGAACTTCAAAATTATACCAGAAAATTGAAGCAACCACCTGTGACCGGTTAACCTTACCTTCTAGTTCAAGCTAATTAAAGTGCATAAGTGGGTAGACATAAGGAAACAATAGTGACTCATTGTAGAATCGATACGAACCCTATGTGTGAAACTCCTTGGTCAACTGCCCGCAACAAAGATCACCTTCTCACTGACTCAATAAAATGATTGCTGTGCCATGTGTGGGCGAAACGACTCGTAATTGGAGCATGTGAGGTCACACACTTGATTCAATTACTTCCTCAGCGATAAATATTGGTTTCAATTGGATAAAAACACGCATATTATGAAAACGGCCGCGTTTTTTAAATGAAAACAAAGCATCAAACAAAACTGACAGTAAGCTGGGGTTGCTAGGCAACGAGGGATTTCATAAGACATTGACATAAAATTTAATCGTACTTGTAAAATAGTGCCATCTATTTAACAAGGTTGTAACTAAAACCCAACCAACGTGAAATGAACACCAAAACAAACCTAGTTCATCCAATTTCTACTAGATGGCAGGAACACTAATAAAATAGGTAGGTTAGGTACCGAACATAAGTCATGAAGGTGAAGGTAAAGGTACCGAAAATAATTTTACAGTTACACCACAACTAGAATTTTTTTTTATTTACCTTCTGGCCGACCGCAATTTAGAACTTCAGGAGTTCCTAACTTTTTACAGGTAATAATTTTATGTGGCTTATGTCACGTAGGTACGTACGTAGATAAGGTTTTTTTTTCAATTCTTGTGGATAGCTATTATGGACATCTGCAGAGGAAGAATACCCGCCGCCGCCGCCGCTGCACGAGTTGGCGGCCGCGTCGTTGCTTATCAACCTATCAACGCTCTATCATAGCACTATATCAATCAGTACAGTACGCTGCTCTACGCAAGACAGTCACAAAAGCTCTCATTTTCATAGAAGCATCCAAAGCTCGGCCTTCAAGGTGATAGCGTAGCCAGCCGCATTCCGGTGCGAGGGAGACAGAAGATAGCCATCCTTGTCTAGCTACAATGGCGACCCTGTCAGTGTTGCTAGCAGGTGCTAAATATTCTGTAGTGGAAGGAAGGATTCGATGACGATTTGGTGAAGAAATGTAGTACCGAATGTAGTAGGTATTAGGTAGGTTTCACAGTTTTGACAGTATGACTGATGTGGTTCAGTCATACCGGTTTCAAATAATTTTTGACGACATTGGTAATAGACATTGGCACAGAAACTCGAAACAATTTTTAGTTTGTTAGTAAATTCAATATTTTGTTTCATTTAATCAATCAAAATTATTTAATTGATCTCTACTTACATATTCGAATTCAAATTCAAAAATGTTTCGCAATCCATGTGAGAGTATGCGTTGTTGAAGCTTGTGTTTAAATTTTTTAGTGCTGACCTTGCTGTCACCTGGTTGTTTTATGTTATTGTTATCTGGTTTTGTTCATAAATATGGTAATATCATAATATTGGAGTCTAGGTACGCATTACTTAGGTACCTTTTTACATAATACGCTAGAGAGAGAGAATCAATTTATCTAATATAGTACGTATACCTCCATAGACTTGGTAAGGATACTATGTAAGAGCTCTACATTATGAGCTTGTTTAGTAAGCTCTGTTACGAAATAAATACTGTAAGGTAAATCAATTCCCACTTTAACACTTTCATAAGAAAACTTACTCCGCCGCGGAGGAGTAAGTATTCTTCAAACTTTAAAAATCATAGGAAAGCACCTCTACTAACCCAAAAAAACACTACCAAGAAGGTAAAAGTAAAAAAAGTAAAAAGTAAAAGTCATTTATTTGCAAAACACGTGTAAAAAAAAGATGACAAATAGTTTTTTTGAGTCAGCATGTTTGACCAATATACATTGGTGTGCAAAAATAATTAGAGAGTATGGCATGCAGGTCTAAATGTAATTGTACATAACAATAACAAATTTACAAGATTATTAATACATAGCATAAATTTAGATTACATCATTTAGAAATTCGTCAATTTTATAGTAGCATTTTTCACATAAAAGTTTTTTAAATTTAGTCTTAAATAAGTTTACATTTAAGTCTTTGTAGCTCTTAGGTATTTTATTATAGATTACAGGTGCCATGCACACTACACTCTTTCTCATCATAGTAGGGGTTTATTATTGCGAGAAAAGCACCTGTACGGAACCAAAATAATCTACCAAGAAGGTTTTATACGAGAAAACTACCATAGCCGGCAAAGCCTTCTGTCGTCGGTAACAAACCAACATGGCAGCATCGAAAACCGGCAGTCAGTCGTGACGGGGCTGCGTCTGCGCACGAAAGCAAACATTCCAAATTCAAAAACATGCCGATTTATAAATCAAACTTTTAATAACACTTTATAAGAAGTGCAAGCAAAATGTGATTGTCAAACGTGATTGAAATACTAAAGTTCAGTGTAAAGTGCTTCTCGTTTTTTGTCTGTCTGTCCGTGTTAGTAATAACCGTGCCTCGGACCAAGAAATGGGCTTATAATTGGTCTAAATCAATGCCTGCAATGGTAAGTTACACCTATACGTTCAAAAACTCATTTTATGTTTTATAAGTGTGCGGCAGATTCATCTTTGCTGGCGGTAGGGCTGTGTAAAGCTTTCAAATTTAACCTTTAAGATAGAGAGTGGGTACAGATGACATAATAGTATTTATATTAGTAGTATAAGATACTACACACGCACAGAGTAGGAAGTGTGTTGTTTTCTACGTAGAGATGTCATAAAAAGTAGTTCTACATAAAGAAACTCACTTTTAATGTTTGGTAATATAAATCACTTTTAAAGCTTAGGCTTTTAGAGGATTACATAAGACACACATCTTACTTAAGATCAATATTTCATTGCATTAAAATATTTCGTAATTGGTACAGTCAGCCCTACTAAGATATATCACCAAAGGTACCTCGCACAGTTCTGTGGTTTCTGCTATGGCATGTTATACAAAAGAGAGCTTATTAAAGGGATAGACCGACAAACCTTGTCGTCAGGTAAGCCAAACTTAAGGCGATATAAAACTAAAGTACCTATTAACCATCTGAAACCAGACGACTGTACCTGAGTTAACTAAATATTTGCTTGTGACAAATGATTCACAAAAACCACATTATTAAAAAACTACAATTTCTACGTCTTAAAGCTTTCCGCGATGAACGCTAAAAGAAATCAATTTTGCCATACAAAAGACTTAAACGCGCTCCCTGCAAATAATGATAGTTTTTTTTTACCTACCCACATTATGGACAGTCAGTGCTTTAAAAAAAGAATTTTCCGGGTTTTCAATAGGCAATTCAAAAGTATTTTTCATAATGTACAAATGCTATCAAATAGGTTTTCTAAGTATTTCATGCAGAGTTTTTGCAGAGTCATTATACAAAATTTTTAAAAAATATCTATATCTAGATCATCTATACTAATATTATAAAGAGGAAAGGATTGTTTTTTTGTAATAGGCTTTGAAACTACTGGACCGATTTGAAAAATTATTTTACTGTTGGGAAGCTACACTATCCCCGGTGAACATAGGCTATATTATATTTTCAAAATAGTTAGGGATCCGTACTAAAACCGTGCGAAGCCGGGAAGGTATATAATCTAAGTTATTTTAACGATTGCTAGCTATAGCGGAGTATCCCTGAGCATTACCTTACTTTACATTACAGCAAGCTTTCTTGGTTTATATTACCAAGAACCCATGAGCAAAAGACATTCCTCCTTAAAATATTCAAAACGGCAATTTTCAAAAAGACTCGCTAATTTTGACATGTCCAATTACACCCAACTAATTATAATCAATGTTAAAATACGCGTATCCTATCTTATCTCTAACAAACCCGTCTGGCAGCCACCTAATTATGAACAATTTACAATGATATGCAAAAAATAACCCGAATCCGTGACTTGTTGAAGGTCAGTTCTATTATTTTAATTATGCCTACTTAGTCGGGAAAAATTATAGAATACTAGCGGACCATCCCGGCTTCGCACGGTTTTAGTACGGATCCCTAACTTTTTGAAAATATAATATAGTCTATGTTCAGCGGGGATAGTGTAGCTTCCCAATGATGAAAGAATTTTTCATATAGGTCCAGTACTTTCGAAGCCTCATTACAAACAAACAAACAAAAAATCAAACCTTTCCTCTTTATAATTTATAAGTATAGATTTGCGCAAACAAAAAGCTCAAAATTTTAATAGTAGGTAAGAGATGTGTTACCCTAACCGTCAGGAAGCCGTCCTACCTAGCGGGTATGGTAGGACGGCTTCCTGATGGATAGAGTGAATTTGGTTGAGTTGGTTGGATACCTAGGTAATTACGGTTCAAAAATAATTCAAAGTAATTACCGTAGAAAACCATATCTCGCAAAGAACCTACAACCACTGGGGTAAACGTGTTCTTGAATGGAGACCACGACTCGGTAAACGTATTGTAGGACGTCCTCCGACCAGGTGGGATGACGACCTGTGAAAGACTGCAGGTAGATGCTGGATGCGTCAAGTTGAAGACAGAGCGCTATGGTGCTCATTGGGGGAGGCCTATGTCCAGCAATGGACTAACATAGGCTGGTGATAATGATGATGACGAAAAAAAATTCCTAGAAAACCAGCAAGCTGCATTACAAGAAAAAATTTTTTTTTTCATAATAAATAATAATAAATAATGTAAGGAGTATACAAGTTTTGTAAGTAAATATTAAAAATTGAACCCACAACCACCCGGGACGTAAATACAAAATCGTTTCTGAACCACGCCAAGACGCACAAAATATTGTGACAGTGAAAGAAACATTGCGTCTTATCCTTGTATCTTCAATTTATATGCTAAGATTGCTCCAAGTAAATTGTCCACTTATTTTTGTGTCTTTTAAGAAGTCCGGTAGCGCTTAAGTATTTATTTTATGGTATGGTATCCATCAAATAGTAATACTCGTGGCGTACTTTATTTCTGGACCGAAGTTATGAGCTTATTCTTTTTGAAGCCTAATTTCTACCTTACCAATTCATTTAGTAGACAGTTTTAGCGTTCAGTTAGACCTCCATTTTATGCTGAACCATAAAATGGAGGTCTATCTCTCTTCATTGTGTAATTTGCTATTATTTCAAGTAGATATTCCAAGTCTTGAGATAATACTTTTGATCTGAAGTGACAGGGATAAAACAACATATTTCGAGCATTTCTGAAATAAATGAGGATACTTTATGTATAATATACCTACCATAAATAAAGAGAAAACTTCAACCAGCAACAATTAAAGTCAACAACCTACACTAGTCATTGTTCAGTAATTGAACATAATACCTTTTCATAGTAATAACTCGTCGTCGCGTGCGCCCGTGCCCGCCCGGGGCCAGGTTTGATTTGATGACCCAATACGGCTACCGGCGAGCCTTGCTGGCGTAGGGGTATGATGACTTTAAGTACAAGTTTGGTTTCAATGTCTTCACGACATAGTATAAAACATAGTCTTCCCGCTGTCTGTCTATCCCTATGTATGCTTACTATGCTTAGATCTTTAAAACTACGCAACGGATTTTGATGCGGTTTTTTTAATAGATATTCATGAGGAAGGTTTATAAACTATTTAACACATAGATTTCGATGCTGGCAAAGCCGCGGGGCGCAGCTAGTTAAGTATAGGTTAGATTCGAATGTCATTTTAAATAATGCATAACATTAGAGCGGTTCTCTATTGGGCCGATTTATTTATCATCATCGTTGCAGGTGAGTTTTTGGCACGGTAGCAAATGGAAGGCCATAGTTCATAACAGAGCTTTATTGGAGCTTAGAACGCTTTAGGTAGTATTTCCACCATAATATTTTTTGATATTACTGTATTTTAGTTTGAAAGGTAAGACTGATGATAAAAAAACAGACACGTGTCCAGGGTGGCTTTTTGGGATAGGATTGGATAAACTGTAGACGTGTTATAATTTAACATTTAAATAATTGTGGATGACTATATTAAATGAGATCTCTTTCGTCTTTTTAGGACCTCTACATGGGTAGCTGTGGTTTAATCAGCAGAGAAAATAATAGAGGAAATTATTTTGGTTTTTGTATATCTTAAGTTTTGTATTAGGTATTAAGTTTTATGTACTGTTTATTTCCCAAATAAAATAAAATTAAAACAAGTAGATGAAAAAAAACTAGATACTATTTTAGTATAGAGGGTGAAAAAAATATGGTTAAGTAGTGATTTATCGATAACATGGTTTCCGCCCAAAGTCTCCGATATCCTGTATAATTGTAAACACCCTGAGTAACTTGTTTTACTCAATCTAGACGCCCCTTACAGAAAGACCGAAACAAAACAGAAACGTTAAAATATGACCTGTCTAAGTGCTTATTTGTAAGCTTAAAGAAATAAATAAACTTTTCATTTTTCATTTTCGTTCTAAAGCACAATACCTTGGCTACCGCTCAGGGACCACTATGCAGGCAACACCGCAGGCACAACAATGTGTAACAACAGTCCTTAAATACGGCTCAAACTCTACTGGCTAGTATCTACTCGTATACAGGGTTATTAAAGCCCATATTTTGCTGCACATGACCACATGACTGACATTGTCAACGCGTTAGCGCAACGGCGCTCGTAAAAACAACACAGTAGTTGGGTAGCGTAGCCAATTTTAATGTTTATGGATACACGAATACAATGGCAATACCTGTGGCCAACTAGTCAAAGCACTTATGCACACCTATAGTAGGTATTTATGCCTGTCCAACCTATGATCTTGGACAAAGCAACTTAGTGACAGAAAATACTGCCATATACTTGACTTAACTACTGGATAATGTATGGTTTGATTCGTTTACCCAGCATAATCTTCTGTCATATTGCTTAGTTTTACTGCATTGTTATTTTTACTCTTGAAGAATTGTATGAATGAATGAACACTTTATTGTTCTAAAAGCTAGCATTCATCATAAAATCTTATGTATAAGTACAAAATATATAGTAAGACATAGTAACAGTATGTTTCAATCCACGGCGATGCTAGCGTTGTAAAAGTGTTACAAGAAAAACTGAAAAAATCGGTCTCCACTCAGCATTTCCTATGGTAGAGGAAATCATTATGATATGTATGTTCATATTCTTTATTGGCAACATAGTTACAGGTCTCTCAATTTACATTCATACTTAATATATAATATAAATTCATGAGATATAGACTGGTGATGTAATAATATAAATTCATAATAGCATTAAAAAAAGTTAATGTAATAATATAAATTCATAATAGCATTAAAACATAATAATTACTATTGATATTAACCAATACAATTTAATAAATGAAAAATAGAAAATGTCAACATTAATGTCAATTAATTTTCATTTATTCCGTGGCGACCGAAAGTCATCATTTAATGTACTTAAAAGTATTATCAATTTATAATAACACAGACCATACTTACTCTACATTCTGTCAACAAATTTTCTTCTAAAAACCAATTTCTGACCATAAACCTAATTATCTCTCAAGAGGTACGAGTATCAATTACAAGTTTAATGTTAGGACATTTGTTTCTTTACAGCTGTTGGCTTCGTGTTTTTTGTATAACTACAAAATTTTAAAGGAAATTACTAAGAAATGCGTGCCTGCAGCTATGCCTCCTAAGCGGTAGCCAGGTGGAAGAATTCAAATCTAACCTTGCGTGCGTTGTACAGTCACCTACAGTAACATGTAAACAGTACATACCAACCTACCCGTGTATGAAAATGAAAATAAACAAAAACAAATTATTCTGACTTAATCTTCAACAACAACCTAAACATGACTATTAAAACTAAAGTTATTTAAGCAACCTCCTGCGTCGTCTCCTCAGGCGGACCTTCACCACTTGCGCCACAGAATCTATCCACATAACTGTCTACACTACACATTTTAATGCAGTTGACTGTACATCATTATACATACGAGGAATTGCGTGACCCAAGTAATCAGTTGTATAATTTCAGTGCTTCTTACGTTAGAGTGATTTTGAAAGCTGTGTCGTAGAAGTAAGGTGTAATTTTAGATGTTTTAGATTTTCTTGTAATTCCATTTTGTTTCGAGGTTGTGGTTACTAACCTCAAATGTGGTAAACAAGCATGATTTTCTTTTCTTTTTATTCCTTCTAAATAGGAATGGAAAGGGGTATGCAGATTTTTATATGGAACCCGATTTTTATATGGAGTAAAAATCGTTTTACATTGATTACCACGCTTTTTTTCTCTAAGCGTTAGGTTTCTGAGATGTTCACAGATGAGAATAACTATTGCACATTTTTTTTAAAGTGATTATTTTAGAAAGTCCTCAGAAACCTGACGCTGACTATACAACTGACCTGACTATATAACTATCGCTGGTTGAGTAGTTTTTTCTTTGTTTAAGTATTAAATCAAAGAAGTGTGGGTTCTCCTTGCTGAGGACCGAGATGAGTGGAAGAAGGGGAGGGAGGCCTTTGCTCTGCAGTGGGACACTCCCCGCTAATATAATAATAAGTATTTACCTATTGTAACTTAGTTTTTATTCATAACGTTTATTTCAGACAAACAGTTTATGGTACAGAAACAATAAAAGTGTCCATATTTTTGCATACTTATATAAAATTAAAACAAATTAAAATTAAATTTACATAAAATAAATCACAATTAAAATAGAATACCCCTACAAAATGATTAAATATAAAAATTAAAATTACAATGCAAATTAAAATCATAATTTAAGTTAAATTATTCCTTAAATATCTAACAAACACAAGAGTGCACAATATACGTATTATATTATATTCAACCAATACTAACAGTCGAAAAAGGAAAAAGACAGCAGTCTTTTTCCTTTTTCGACTGTTAGTATTTAACTTTAGTATCTTTTTTCTCATATCTGTGGAAACTTATAATAAGCCGTTAGTTACACACTGTGTTTAATATTTAGTTACCTAGCTTTTAGTTTTCTACGATTTTATCATCATCATCAGCCTACCACTGTTAGTCCACAGCTGGTTAAAGGCCTCCCATAATGAGCGCCATAGCGTCCTGTCTTCACTTTGACACATCACGCATCTGCCTATAAGCCTTCGCAGGTCGTCATCCCACCTACACTACACTACATTCACCGAGTCATGGTCTCCACTCAAGACCACTATTTTATAGGAATTGGTCAATATTAGTTATCTTCTATAATATAAAAATGAATCGCTGAATGTGTTGCTAAGCGCAAATCTCGAGAGCAGCTATTCATTTCGCTAATTCTTTTTTTAGAATATTCCTTGAAGTAAGGATGGTTCTTACGGAGAGAAAAAAGAGAACAATTTTAAAAATTGCCTGAAACAAATGACCACCCGGGCGAAGTCGGAACGGGCCGCTAGTTAGTTATTATATTAGACGACCGATGTGGCGCGGTGGGCGAAGGTCCGCCTGCGACGCAGGAGGTTGCGGGTTCGATTCCCGCCTCGGAACAATTGTGTGTACGATCTGCAGATATTTGTTCCGGGTGTTCGAGTCGTTTTCTACGTATAATAAAAATCTTTTTCTTGTATTGTATTATGTATATCAGTTATCTAGTACCCATACCACAAGCTCTGCTTACCATGGGACTAGATAATGCTGTGTGAATTGTCCAGCATTAGGTAATAAAATATATATATATATATATAATTATTATAATTTCTGAGTGTCATTGCAAGGTTGCAAGTGGCAAGAATGCTACCCAATTCAATTCCATTGAACCGGTTGATTTCAAACAGCAAATGACATATAGAAGAAATGTTCTTGTATAGAACTGTAGTTTGACGACCCCCAACGGAAGACTGGAAGCTTTGATAGCGACCAGTCACATCCTCAATTACAGCTCAACACATACACTTTAACTCCTTAGTTTTATGGTCCATTTCAGATCGACAACACTTCTGCCAATGAAGTATTATAGTTACTGATTTCATCTTATTGACTTCTCCAATCAATGAAGCTATGTTAATCGACCAAGGTAATCTAGACTTTAGATATACATTTTAAGATTCCTTTTAAAATATTGCTCATTAAAGTTTTGTCCTTCCGAGAAAGTAAACATTAAAACCTGAGGTAGGTAATAATGTTTGATAATTTGCGTGAGTCAGATATCCGTTTGATGTTGATATTCAACGACTCATTACGATTGCTATAATGAGTCGATTCGTTGTAAAAATTAAGGCGGCTTTGGCGGTCGAAATGTTGAAGGCGGTTCCTTGTCCTAAAATTATAACTCACCGTTTGTGAAATTTGAAAAATGATATCCATCAATACTTGGGTGGGTCAGGTTACCTACTTGTAGGTTATATTTTACAACCTATACTGTTGAATTGATGAATTCTACTAATATTATAAATGCGAAAGTTTGTACGTATGGAAGTATGGATGGATGTTTGTTACTCTTTCACGCAAAAACTACTAAATGGATTTTGATGAAACTTCACCATAATATAGCTTACATATCAGAATAACATATAGGCTGCAATTCATAAAGATTTATTGTATATTATCCAAAATATCTATCACCACGCGGGTGAAACCGCGGAGCGCAGCTTGTAATTGATAAAGTTATGTGCCTACCTTTAAAGGATTCGTACTCAAAGAGTAAAACCCTATTAATAAGACTCCGCTGTCCATACGTCTGTCACCAGTCTATATCTCATGAACTTTAAAATAACAAAATTTTAAGGTACCTCTATTATATCATCAAGTTTATACTGTAAAAATAGAGGTACATGTCTTTTTAAATAAACAATAATTCCGTCTATTTTGTTCTTTCATGTCCAGTCCATACAAAGGTTGCCTGGAAGAGATCGCTCTCAGCGATAATACCGCCCTTTATACTTCCTTTATTCCATTGTTTATTCCTGTATTGTTTTCTGTTTCGTGTTGTATAATAATGTGTTTTCTATCTATCTATAATATAAAAAAATATATACGTATAAAAAATGCGAAACCCGTATCTACGCTAGCTTAGGTTGTATGCCGTACAGTTATCCACCTTCCTTATGGAGATGGCTGTGCAATGTCATAGAGCAAACGTTATTCTTTATTTTTGAGTTTATGTGTTTTGTTATGTTTATAATTATAAAGAATTGATCTCTTACGGGACAAACATTATAATACATTATAATACTTCTTCCACAAAAAATTGAAGCGAACATCAATATAATAAATAAATAATAAATAATGCTGGACAATTCACACAGCATTATCTAGCCCCATGGTAAGCAGAGCTTGTGTTATGGGTACTAGATAACTGATATACATAATACAATACATTACATAGATAGATATTTTTTATTATACATAGAAAACAACCAGAACACCCGGAACAAATATCTGCAGATCGTACACACAATTGTTCCGAGGCGGGAATCGAACCCGCAACCTCCTGCGTCGCAGGCGGACCTTCGCCCACCGCGCCACATCGGTCGTCATTAATCGTCAATAATGAATAGTATAAGATATGACTTGTCTAAGTGCTTATTTGTAAGCCTAAAGAAATAAACTTTCATTCCATTTCATTTCAATAAATAAATACTAAAAAAACGTACTTAGGAACAGGTATTACAAGAAAAAGCTCTTACTCATAAATACCCACCCTGTAGCTGGCAATGTCGGCATCTTTGATACCCGATCCCCACAAAATGTAATATTTTGTGTTTATATGTAATGTAATTCTTATCTTCTTCAGGTTATGAGCTGACTGTAGCCATGTCGCAGAGAGACTTCTCAGAGGTAAGTCACGTACTTCTTGTAAAAAACAACTATTTAAACCAGAACAGTCAATCTCGTGCTCATCATCATCATCATCAGCATATAGTAGTCCACTGCTGGACATAGGCCTCCCCCAATGAGCACCATAGCGCCCTGTCTTCAGATTGCCGCATCCAGCATCTACCTGCAGTCTTTCGCATGTCGTCATTCCACCTGGTCGGAGTTCTAATCTCGTGCCCATTAGAAGGAATTGTACGAGACTATCAGCATTTTGCTAATGACCCTGTATAAAAAATGAAAGCGCGAGCAATTAATTTACCGATATATAGATAACTAGATATTTTAGAAAAATCTATTTTGTTAGGTATAAAAATGCTTGAAAAACTTTGGATTTTCGTTGACAGCGTTATAGACGAGGGCAATCGCCCACCATAACTCCAAAGCCCATCAACAAAGTAGCGTCAAATTTATATCTACCTTAATTTGCTCTTGAGCAGCTTGAGTTAATAAAAGCAGAGACTTTACCAAGATAGTCTAATATAATGTAATAAGCTATAAATATTGGCATGGCAGTAAAATGATAATTAATAAACTAAGTGCATTAAATTGTATATTTACTACTTTGTTAACTTTAATAGTATTTACTAGGTTTATCGGCTATTTCGATTAAGGCGCTTTAAGTAACATTATAAAGGTATTGCGAAGCTTCATTATTGGCTTAGATAAATGCACACAAGTTTATATTGAAAGGACTCTTCTTACTTCCACCTTTGCCAAAAAACAAAACACGAGCGATTAATTATATCTCTTAGAATAACAAAAGCACAACGCCTGTGTCCAATGCCTTTCTCGAATCGAATTCGATTATGTTCGATATTAAACGACTGTGCTGTGCTTTCATTTAAAAGCACATTCAGTTTAAACCCCATTGCGATTAAAAATCTACTACAAATATTTATATTTCCCAGAAACAAAACACTAGCAATTAAATGTACCTACTCTAAATAGTATTACTCTATTCGAATGAGTTCTAACCCAAGAAAACTAATACGTAATGCCAATATTCTTATAATCATCATCATCATCAGCCTATATTAGTCCACTGCTGGACATAGGCCTCCCCTAATGAGCGTCACAGCGCCCTATCTTCAGCTAGACGCATCCAGCATCTACCTGCAGTCTTTCGCAGGTCGTCATCCACCTTGTCGGAGGGCGTCCTACACTACAAGTCGTGAGTTACCGAGTCGTGGTCTCCATTCAAGAATACGTTCTTATGGTGAATATGATGCTATCCTATAAAATGTTAAAGCATCGTATAGTCTGGTCGGGCTCTATCGCGTTATGTGTGAACGTGCATACTTGTGCGTGACTTGCTCGTTGTCCACGCGTGGTGTGAATTGTGAACTGATAGAGATAGCCGATAGATAGCCAATGGGGCAAACGTGTTCTTGAGTGGAGACCACGACTCGGTAAACGTAGTGTAGGACGCCCTCCGACCAGGTGGGATGACGACCTGCGAAAAATGCAGGTAGATGCTGGATGGGTCAAGCTGAAGACAGGGCGCTATGGCGCTCATTGGGGGAGGCTTATGTCCAGCAGTGGATTGCTATAGGCTGATGATGATGATGATGAAAGAAAGCTGAAAGATGAAAGCTTGGGTACTCTATACCAAATTCAAGTATAATAAATCTTCTTTCACTTAGACCACACCGTGACTAGTCGAGTTGAGTCGAGTTACACATAAAGTTCGATACAAATTAATGTAATTCAGAATGTTGCTATGTTACGATGTGACGGATAGTGTAGGCGGTGCCTTAGCATTAATAGGGATAAGGGAGGGTTTATATAGTTCCATTGTTAACAACCATAAACCAGAAAAATAATACAATACAAAAATTCTTTATTGTACACCATAATCAAATCATTACAAAAATACATTACATGCGACAAGTACAATGAGCGGTCTTATCGCTAAGAAGCGATCTCTTCCAGGCAAAATTTGGATGGAAAGAATTATGTGAATTTAAGAAAGGCAGGGGGTGTTCCACTGCTAATCTATTTTAATATACAAGAATACTAAAAAACAAATAATAAATAATACAAATACCAAACTAAATAATACACTACTTAAATGGCCGGAAAAACTCCTTGACGTGAGCTTTAAAAACTGGCAAGGATACAGTTTTTCTAATGGACTCTGATAGTGCATTCCACAACCTTATGAAAAAAATACTTCACGAAAGTTTCTATCCTAACTGAAAATGTAAGCACTTGCAATATCTATCTTCAACGAGAGTATTCACAAGGCTCAATTTTGTTTGGATTGCATCAGCAACTAATACTGGACGTAATTATTCTTACAAAAGGCGCCAAGTCGCCAAAAAGAACTGAATCATCAACAAATTAGTTTCAAAGCAAAGCAAATCTTAAAACAATGAGCTTTTCTCGCCAACTACAACCTGGTTCTCTTCTTGACAAGCGAAAATATGTAGATGTCTTCTAGACTTTCGTGATATATCGTTGGCCACATCGTCACTTACCCTGAGGTGATATTGTGGTCGAACGAAAGTCTTGATACAACGGGTATTTCTCGCGTTTATTTACCTACATATTTTCTAAAATACATACATATTTTCTAAAATAAATGCGGAAAGCTGATGCAGAATGATGCAAGCAGATGCAGAAAAAATAATGGGAAAATAAAATAGGTAAATAAATGCGATAAATACACGTTCTATCAGTACTTATCATTGTGTGTTAAGGTCGCGTAAGTTTAAAAATATTTAGTCGAAAGTCTATCGAAGCGTCGATAGAAAAGCATTACCACAATTCGTCTGACTTCATGCGGACGGGTGTGCGTGCAAGGTTTCACGCGATTTCATACAACGAACTCTAATTGTCTGTTCACATCTTGGGAGAGCCATTGGTCGGATATGTACGTACCAGCCTTGCTTTGACTCTGTTATGGAACCAAAATTGGATGAAACCAATACAAAAACGCGGTTGGATATAATAAATAAATGATGTTGGACAATCCACACAGCATTATCTAGCCCCAAGCTAAGCAGAGCTTGTGTTATGGGTACTAGATGACAGATATACTTAATACAATACATGACATAGATACATTTCTTCTTACTATCTGCAGATTTTACACAATTGTCCCGAGGCGGGAATCAAACCCGCTACCTCTCGCGTCGCAGGCAAACCTTAGCCCACCGCGACACAGGAGGTCATATTTACTTCGACAATCAGACAGTCTTTGACAGATTGACCATCAAATTTGATTTCTTCGGCTCCGTACGTTCGGTTCGGAAGTCTTGGTCACCTCATAATTGAATCCCTAGTTACAATAATACCAATATCCACAGTAATGATAAGATGGCGCTAGCATCGCTCAGATAATACGGTACCGCGGACGTGACGCGTACGTAATAACAAGTTGCACGCGACGTGCGTCTACTCATGGTATTCTGATAGGGTTGCCAACTTCACGTGCTGGTGGAATTCAATGTGACTTTGCTACCAAACAATCAACTAAAGGCCTTTATTACAAAAATTAGGTACACGACATACATACATACATACATTAGGTATTCGCGTGTGGTCAGAATAGGAAACGATCTACCTTAACTACCTACCAAAGTAAAAAGACCAAAGCGATCGGATATTTACTTAGAGAAGGTTGACAGCCCGCAGAGCAGATGAAAAATGTGTCACAAAATATTTACTCCACTAGTTTCCTTCCATTGCAATCGCGGCGGAAATATTGCGACCGGCCATATCTACATAAAAACATGACATTTTGTGTCTATGTCATTGTGTTTTGAAGACAGACACTCATATAGGTAAGGTACACATTTAAAACATAGAACATCTTTCATTTTACGTCGGGGTTTAAAATTACATTTAAATGCACTAGACTTTATGAGATTGTCAGCATTGTTTCAATAACCCTGTATGGAATCAGTAAATAATAATACCAGGAAATAAAGTTCTCGATCCTATAGAAACTTTAGAAGAACTGGAAAACAAAAAATCTCTCCTACAGTATTTAAAATTAGTAGAGTAACTGCTTCGCTGACATGTTATCATTATTATGCAGTTTCTTGCAAAGTCGTAGCCTCTAGGACTGCAAACTCGTCCCCGGACGAGTTGTCCACTTTACTTTTTGGTAGGGGTACATCTCGTCCGCATTAAAAAACATACTCTGTGACTACCTAGACTAATACATACTTTCATTAGTAGGCATAACTCTGACATGTTATAATTATTATGCAGTTTCTTGCAAAGTCTACTGCGTCCCTAGCAAGTAGTTTCCCGTGCCATGCCCACTCAGACCACAATATGTCGTATTTCAACACCTGACGAGGTGTCTGCAGCACTCGGTATTGTGCTGACAGTCCCAGGGCGTTACCAGTGGAGGATTTAGGAGTATAGTCTAGTTAAATGAAACCGGGGAGGAGCATTATAATCTGCTAGGCTTTCGAATGCTTGTTGGCGGTCATGAGACGCTATTTTGTTTGATACCATATCGTATTTTTCTCAATCTGATTTTCGCATCGGAAGAAACCCGCCTTGAAGTAATAGGAACCAAGTACATACAAGTCAAATGTTATAAAAATTAGGGAAGGAATCGCTCAGTACCTATCTAGATGTATTCTTTTCTCAACCAATCAATCATGAGCCTGGATACAATTCTATGACCAGTAATATCAAAGCTCACCCAGTGGTAGGTCTATGCTTGAGTGACCTTTATGGCATAGAAAAGCATTACTCAAGCATACATCGACGACTGAGCAAGTAATCATAATACAGGGATATATCTCCTTAGAAGACGCGACAAGTTGTGGCAAAACTACAAGACACGTGAAATATTTTTAGCTTGACTGTCTCAGAAAGGTTATTGAGACCCCATTACAAAACTACATAACTATAAACAATTTGGGGAAAATAACGCAGGTTCGCGAAAAATACCCTAAAGATAAATATTCTTTAATATATAAAGCAGTTAGTACAGTATTAATTTTTAGGTAAGGGCGAAAAGAGTCCGAATCAAAACAGTTCCTTTGTCGCCACAAAGGAACTGTTTTGATTCGGACTCTTTTCGACTAATAAAATGTTACATAAGTCGTGAAAACTCTGAATACATTCCCTGCCTTATGTTTACTTCAATGCAAATGACTTTAATACATAACATTCGTGTATGAATATGTTACGGGCAATGCTAGAAGATTGAGTAAACCTAGGTTCAGTACGATTTACCCAAGTTTTATGGGTATAGTCCTAATACCTGTTGATATACATTTTAATTCGGGCTCTGTATATTATCTATGTTAAGGTACTTAAAAGTAGTCCAGTACTAGTCTGTCGTACATTTAACAGTAGTTTACCTACACGGTAATATGTACAAACTAACTTCATTACTAGCCTCTGGAAACACATAATGAATTAAACAGCTTTTTATAACGCATTCGTAGTTCAAAAAGATCAAAACTCTTAAAATAATGAAGAAAAATTGATAACAATCCTTTAAAGTCCACATAAAATCGCCATTAACAAAATTGATCACCATAGCCTAGTTCCCAAGCAATCGAACCACCGGACTTGCTAATGCGAATGGTAAAACGTCTTCAGTTTGATTCATCTGATTGGCACTTTCTACCCGCTAATTAATTTACTTATTTTATTGCTCGTAACTCTGTCATGGATTTGGAATCTACAGACTGGTTTATTTGTAGCTTCTACCCGGTTTTAAACGCGTTTGAGATTGTTTTGAAAAACAAATACCAAGTTCAAATTACTTACTCGTATGCCGTAAAATAACTAATCGAATATTGGGCATCAGATCTAAAGATTTGTTTGTGGGGCACTTGCTTCTGCCCGCGGATTTATACGTGTTTTAGGACATTAACAAGTGATTTTGATTTCAAATTACGGTACGTACAGATAGTAATCTCACAGAACAAATGATATCATTACATAAGTTATCTTCATATATAAAAGTTAAAAATATATTAAAATCGGTCTCAAATTGGTAGGGAAAACGATGAACATACGAAAAAAAAATAACAACAGAACCTCCTTTCTGTTTAAAGTCGATTCAAAATAAGCCTCGGTATACCAACTTATGCTGTTCTAGTTCTAAAATAAGGTGTTAAGAAATCTCTATTTGCATATACAGGGTTATTGGTAATTCGACGTATTCCCGTTAGGAGGTGATAGGGGTGACTATTTGCGATATTTTTTATCTCCATGTGCATCATGCAAAAGTGAACCATTTTTAAGCTATCGTGATTTTTAGCTTTATCCAAAATAAGTCAAAAGCGCAACATCAAAAATTGATTTAAAAAAACTGTCTATTTAAATCTATTTTTTCTTCTGATTTATAAAAATAAACACTGGTTATTTATCAATATTAAAACAACAATTATCGCTCCAAATTTAAAAATGCGAGATGAAAAACGATATTCTTTCATTATTCATTGACATTTTTTTCCACTAAAATGCCTTAAAAACTAAAAAAATCGTGATGAAACTTGGCTTGCAGATTATTTTAAAAACATAAACGTTTTCTTAGCTCTCCAACAATGCATAGTGAGAGAAAAAAAAAGCAGGACATAGACAATTATTTTAAATCCTTACTCTTGAAACCACAGACAAAGCAAGTCATAAAGCGTAGCGTTGGTTATTATTGAAAGAAACCCACTATCGCATTTCTGTGGTCGCTGTACAGTCAGCCAAGAAAGTCAATGTAGAGGAATTTCACACAAACACTTTTCAGATTAGTAAAAATTCTTGACAATATTCACACGGATTCATTTAGCTCCATGGTAAGCAATGTTTGTGTTATGGGTACCTAAACGATAAGATAACTGATGGCTTTCGGATTCCTATCATTTGAGACTTGAAATGCCTTATAAAATAAATATTTCACACTCGTATATGATGGATAATGGATGTTTAATCCCACATGTTAAGCGGTTTTTTTTTATTGATACCTATCGAAAATTAAGAAATTACTTAAATAGAGAATGAAAGCTTTCTAAAACTAAAATTGTTTCTTACTTCCTGCTTTGTTATATATTTTCTACGAATATTTTTTGGGATTTGTGACTCCTTTGTATACAAATAATATTTAGTTCATTTTTAAACAGAGTAAAGCCCTTTTCTCACCGACTGTACTCACGTAAAGTGCGGTCACATCAAATGCCGACAAAGGACTACCTACTTGAAATAGGTACATACTTCAAAAGATTGAAATGGAGTAGGAAGTTGAGCAAGAATTGAGAGTCAACAGTTCATCTCTATGATCCCGTGGACATTGCTCTAACTAAACCATTCATGACAACCTCGGTGGCAAAGCAGGGAAATATTTCATATAGATGTTTGTGTTTTCTTTGTATAAGAAAGAAGAAGAAAGAAAATATAATTATTAGACGCCCTCTGTGGCGCGGTGGGCGAAGGGCCGCCTGCGGCGCAGAAGGTTGCGGGTTCGATTCCCGCCTCGGAACAATTGTGTGTACGATCGGCAGATATGATCGTTATATATGTATGTATAACAAAAAATATAATATATATCTATTTAATGTATTGTATTAAGTACATATATCAGTCTTCTAGTACCCATAACACAAGCTCTAATTAATTAATTAATTTGGGGCTAGATGATGCAGTGTGGATTGTCCAGCATAATTTATTTGGAACTATACATAACACGAAACATTAATTGGTTAGTATACTAACAAGAAACATATTTATATGAAGAAAGAAGAAAAGTACAACTTATTTAAGTCTATAATTCAGTCACATAAGAACGCGTGCAAAGCCGCAGACAGAACCTAGCTAATATTATAAGTCCGTCCAAATTACTTCAGTTGCGACCATATAAGTCGATTTCAACTGAATAGATAAAGGCAAATCTGAAATGTGTTTAGAGCAATTAACTGATAACTATTCATAGGTATGTAGATATGATAAAGTTGGTATGTCCGTTGCCAAAAAGTCAAGCCTCATGGGACTGTGGTAAGCCATCCGAGCAATTTCGATAACCCG
This sequence comes from Eupithecia abbreviata, assembly GCA_943735965.1. Classification (NCBI taxonomy): domain Eukaryota; kingdom Metazoa; phylum Arthropoda; class Insecta; order Lepidoptera; family Geometridae; genus Eupithecia; species Eupithecia abbreviata. The sequence goes on from OX030995.1 coordinate 4,850,098, forward strand.
TTACAAATTGACAGATACTAAGTACGGCCCTGTCGAGGGGTGGGCTTCAGGGTAGAGATAATTAGCTATTACGCGATGGAATGTGCCACGCTCTGCACTATCCAGAAATAAACCGAACCGAATTAACTTCCTGGCTGAATAGCTTACCGAACGTTGCCTATGCATTGTTTCTTTTTTTTTAAACCTTGCTTGAGGATGCTTTCGAATTTTAAAGCTATCACAACCTCTTTGGCATGCCTGAAGAAAAGCAACCTCGGTTTTCACTTGTTTTTAAAAACTGCTGACACGAAGTTCAACAGCATTCTTAACCTCTTCCTTGGGATTAATGAAAGAAAACAACACATTAACTTATTTTAAAAGAATAGACGAATAAGTACGAGCCTTAATGCTTTTGTAATCTCCGCAAAAAGAGCTGGCTTTCAATTACCCAAACTCTTTAAAAACATTTTTTTTTTAATTTGACTTGTAAACTTTTTTATAAGAAAGAAGTTCAAAGCTTCGTAACCTCCTTCGGGATGAGTAAAGGAAAGCAAGCTCTTTATCGTAACATGTTGCTGGTCACGCAGTTTCGAACGTGCTCTAGGATGGTTCGTTCAACATCAGGTTTTCACGTAGGTTTTAGAAATAAAAATGAAGGAGTACAATGTGTACATATCACATAAGGTTTTGTTGATGTTACTATTATTATTATGAACATTCAAATAAGAAGTAGGTAGGTAGGATACTATTCAAAAAGTTCATCGAACAAGGTTTACAGCGCAAAGTTCAATCAAAATAAATAAACCTCCTCGATCCATCTCGATTGCAGCGCATATTCTAGAAACTTAATCTATTCGAATAAAAAACTTCATGTCGAACTCAATTACTATAAAGAAACAAAGAATTATCGCAATTTGAAACTTTTGTTTGTTTTATGTTTATTCCTTTAGCTGTTGAAAAGATTCCTCGAATAAAAAGTTTATTTTTAAGGCAGACGCAAGGTATTGCCCGATGTAAAATACAAGTTGTCTGCCACGCCCTTGCTCGCTTCGACTTAAAAAATAAAAGAGCAACGTTAATCCGCGATAATGTTCCCCGTAATAACAGATTCAGTGTAATTAAATAAAAGAATAAAACAAATTCGATACCTCCGTTGTCATTAAAAAGTTTATTAGCTCGGAATTGCAATTATCTTCGGGTTTTACTGTTTTTAGTGATCCCTGTGGTCATGGAAACTGTGTTGTGCATGTCTGTCATGTGTGTTGCTGGGTTGTGTATTTTTTGACACTTGTATTGCCCAAATGACAGTTATTTTAATATCTTCAAAAATTAAGATGGCTGAAGTAAACTACTACGGAACACTATCAGATCGAAAACCCCCACAGCACAATAATGTTTAAATTTTACGTGGTATTTACGTAAATAAACAAAATAATTTTTGAAATCGTAATGCCAGTAGCGTGCCGCGGAACGCACCCCGAGGCTATTATTTTGACAGCAAAAACATCATGGCGGATGATGATTGCGCGCGAAATCGATCGTCACGAGTGGCATTCCACAATTCCATCGACTGTACGCGTGCCGGAACAAAAACTACGATATGAAAGTAATTTTCCTCTGGGTATCTCACAAATGCGTATTATAAACGCATAAAACAGCGTGCCCACTTTACGCATAAACTAGGCATTTCTAGCTTGAAATGTAGCTAATGGAGCGGAGATCCCGCCTAGTTACTTTTATTTTTATTTCCACCTAATCGTTTTTTGTTCTTCAGAGGTTTGGAGATGTTGGAAACATTAATTTTGAATAATAATCTGAATCAAACGGGCAAGTAGAAATGTGCTTAAATGCAATTTCCTTGCCTGAGTAGATTTTTATTTTTTTAAATATCTTCCGTAGCAAATCGTGCGCAGTTTTGTTCTTAAAAGTATTCCTATTTTATTTAAATACAGCCTAAAATAGAATACAATGGAAAATATGGATAGTTATGGCCATTATGGCGGACAATCGGAGTCATTATGGTTACCTTTATTGAGCATTCCCAGTTAAATCGTACTGCCACCGGTTTTATTAATACTAATTGGCTTGAAATTATTGCTTGGGATATCTTAGTCCATCGGTACTCTTTGTAGAGTTGCTAGATTGGTACTTACTTTTATTACTTATTAAATTCCATTCTAGATATTCCGATAAGACTATATCATATTTAATTTTAACTTTAGTATTGTTAAGAGAACTCTAGTATCTAGATAAATCTATGGTAGGATTTAAGATACTATCATCAAACTGAAACAAATTTGTAACAATAAATAAATATATCTATCTATTATGTCAGTCATCTAGTTATCCATAACACAAACTCTGCTTAGACCAAGCTATGGCTAGGCTAGATGATGCTGGATGGATTGTTCGTCATTATTTATTTATTTTTACGAAATTATTGTAATGTCAAAGGTAAAATCTCCATTGCTGAAGCCAGAGACAAAAGGGGGAGCGAGGGGTCACTCACGAAATGGTAATTGTAGAGTTATGCCTGGAATCCGGCGGCGGGCTTGTGTGAGATTTCGCAACATTAATCCAATAAAACGGAAAATGCGGCTGACCCCGCCAATCGGCACCAGAACACCGGTCTCCCCAACTTGGCTGGATAATACAAGTATGCATGGGAGTCGTGATGCAACCAAACCCTCAGGCCAACAGATGCACGGAAGTTCACGCAATTTTTTACCCGAATATTATCTCACAAGCTTCATTTAAATACTTAAACAAATAACACACACGTTTCAATATATCGTAGCCACGACGAATGGTTTAACCGGAAAGTTTCGAGATTGATTCCCATCAAAGTAACCTGTGTGAAAAAATGTTGGTTATGAAATTACTTGAATCCGGTCCCAAATTATTTTGTGATTTGTCTCGGAACAAACACACGTTAATTGTTTCATTTGGAACAGGTAAGAATTGTAATTATCCAAGGGTTTCTTGTGTAAGAAAATAGGCGGAAAGGATAGACAAAGGATGACCGACGACTTTCGGATTCTTTTTTTAGGGACCTTTTTACCTGCGCCTTTATTATGCGTTGTTTCAACGTACGGTTCGTTATAAAGTTCGTGGTTAGAGAAGAATTAATGGCTTTTTGCTGCGTTGAAGCTCGTACAATGACGATCCACTTAGGTTTGAAAGGATGAATGATTTCCTTAATCTGAGGAACAGATTAGGTTTGTAAAGATAAGTTTTGCATTCAACTTAAAATGCTTAGGTGTATATTCAAATTCAAATTAAAAAACTTTATTTATTTATGCTTACAAAATAAGCATTAGACAAATCAAATTTTATACCATAAATTATTATCAAATAAAAAATAAGGTGTTTTTGATTGGTTAAAAGGTACATACAACCTAAGCCAATTACATTATGGCAAATTATGTATTTTAGCAAAATATCATTGAAGCTTAAAGGTAAAGGAACGTAAGCAATACTACTTGCTTACGTTCCTTTACCTATAAGCTCTTCTCTCACTTTATGTTAATTCAAAAATAAACAAGCAATGCCGGTAAACTCGAAGGTGTACTGTAAAAAATGGCAGAATGTCAAGTAAGCGACATAGTTGCCGATATTAATGTTCGTTTAACATAAGCAACTGTTTATTTGCAAGGGAGTTATCGTTTAAAAGGACATTTTTGCACAGCTGGAACACTCTAATTATTTATTTCTTAAAATGTCGTAGGTATGTAACATAATGTTGCTCGTACCTTCCAAGTTTAATTGAAACTAAATAAGTCTGCATGTTAAAGCTGCGTTACGGGGCGTAATGTAATGTTTCACACATGCGACGACCGATGTGGCGCGGTGGGCGAAGGTCCGCCTGCGACGCAGGAGGTTGCGGGTTCGATTCCCGCCTCGGAACAATTGTGTGTACGATCTGCAGATATTTGTTCCGGGTATTCTGGTGGTTTTCTATGTATAATAAAAAAAATATCTATCTATGTAATGTATTGTATTATGTATATCAGTTATCTAGTACCCATACCACAAGCTCTGCTTACCATGGGGCTAGATAATGCTGTGTGAATTGTCCAGCATTATTTATTTTTATTTATTTATTTACACATTTTCAAGTTGTACGTTGTAGTTATAATCTTCATCATCCATATTGTCCTGTTTGACTCTGGGGCTCTCATGGGCTTTTAATCAGTTTGTACATTCGCCAAACTCTTTGAATCATTTTTATATAAAGTGACCAAATGTTGATGTAGACTTAGCTAGGTCAAAAAATTATGAATGGATTGTGTGAAAGATAATGAATGAGTAAGAAAGGAGTTTGTGTTGAAATGATGGCTGATAAAAGTGTATGGAATTTGTTCCATTTTTTTATCCTGTTATGCCGGTCCCACATACGTATAGATTAATGGAAACAGAGCAAGAGAAAAGATATTTTTTTTTGAGATTTATCATCATCATAAGCCTATCCTCCCCAGTTCAATTTAATTTTTTTTTCTTTAAATTTATTTATTTAGTTTGAACAAAGAATTATCACTAAAATACAACGGAACACTGGAAAGCGCATAAGTTAACATCTTTAGGATGATGTTGGGACTGCCTCGTTTCTGCAGTGCATCGGGGATGTTTGCCGAGTATCAGACGGATGATCTTGACATGTATTTTTATTTCAATTCAATCTAACTAATTTATTATTATTTTACTGTGATAAATATCTTATCTATGAATGTTATATCAAATTTTTAAAGAAGGCATGTATGTCTGCTTTTTCTAAAACAATCCCTTATGGTGTTTCCTATGTCTAAATTAATGTGTGTTTTATAATAAAATTGATATATTATTATTATGTACAACTGACCGACATCAAGTGTAACATGTGTACCTACGGTGGAACTGAATAAAATGAAAATGAAAATGAAAATGATGGCTTTGCCGCCATATTTCGGAAAAAGACGGCCCTCCCTGATGCGCAGAGTGCGGGACAGCCCCAACAGCATCCTACAAACAGTAGCGGGCAGGATTGATTGGCCAATATGGTGGAAATTAATAAAAAATGTAATTTGATTAATTTAAATTTTTATTGATGATATAATTTGATTTGTTTTAACTTATTTTAATTTATTCTTATTTATTACTATTCATTTTATTAAATTTTAGTTCGTAAGAATTACTAACATTTATTATAAGATCATTACTAACAAATTATGGATCTGTAGTAGTCCGAAATAAAAGAATTTTATTTTTTTATTTATTTATAAATTTAAAACTGTGTCGCACTTCCCAGCGCTCAAACTCAGTATAAGGTTAAGGCCGATGTAACCTAACAGAAACCATGGTTTGATATTGTTGTAATTTTTGATTAACCGATAGCTAATACTTATGGCACTTTGTTTGGCGAAATCGGGTTCAAGGAGATCTGACGGTAAGTATACAAAATAATATTATTAAAAAAACTAATATAAGACAAGAAATATGAAAAAAAAATAGGTAACTAAAGAATGTATAAGTTGGACAAAGATCTCCGCTAATAAGTCCCATAGCGCCCGGTTTTATAGGGCTGGTAATAAGTGATCCAGCTTTTAACCTTGGTCTGAGTTTACCCGTTGAGATATAAAGCACTAGAGTTGGCAATGCCAGGACTGCACAGACATAATCCATCAGGATCAGGGATCGTCTATAGATGCCCATCCTTCAAGTCTCATAAAACTTCATTACAAAAAGTACTCGAAGGACAGGACATTCGTCCTTTTAGCGATGCCTGTCTTAGTAAAAACTGCAAAATATACCTGAATATGTAATTACGGGCTAATATAATATATCATGGTAAATAATCACTTAAACCATCAGGCATGTTGTAGTAAAAACTAAGAAAAATGATTTTGACACATTGTAAATCAAATAACATCGTAAGTTATATCTACTATTAATTGAGTACCTATCTGATAGCCAATCGGTAGGTATTTTTTATCACACTTTAAATTTAATTAAAATAGTTTATAAATGCGAAAGTTTGGATGAATTTTTTGATGTTTGTTACCTCTTCACGCCAAAACTACATACTTAAAAGATCGAGTTAAAATTTGCATACATGTACTAGGCGTGAAATAAAACGCAAGCTACTTATTACCCCACAAATCACTTCTCTCTATGGGATAGAAATAACCTTTAACGTCTCGTGTGAAGCCGTGGGCAGCAACTAGTGTTTTATAAATGTTTGGCACCTCTACTCAATTCATAGTTCAATGGGTGGTACAGGTACCTCGCAATTACAATATGATTAATCGCCGTATAAGTTTAAACATCGCTTAACATTCTTTAATTAAAGTACGGTTATTATAAATTAAACTTTGAAAAGAAACTGTGAAGGAATCGGCTTCTATTGAAGAACTATATCGGCCGTAGTATCAAGCAGTTGCCTAATATTACGGCCAATATAATTTATATAGTAATATTTTTAAAATTTTGTACAAAATATTCGTTAAAGAATTTACTTACGTCTTAAATTATGTATAAGTCTACCTATGTCTAGATTTTTAAACCTTTACTAAATAGTTTTAAAAAGTAACAAAAAAATCTTTCGGAAGGACTATATGAGAATATATATTGACGCTAACATATATGACGTCAAAAGATGTTTTCATATATTGATGTATAATGTATGTATAGTATACCTATAATTTGGAGCTTTCGCAAGTTTTTAACTGGCCCAAAGAAGGCCTCTATCTACGTAACATAATACCAACCTGTAAATAAAACTTAAAAATCCACGAAACACTTCGCCAACATAACAAATCGTTTCTTTAAACTTAGTGCGTTGGGCGGTCCTCATCCAAACTTTTACAAGATGAAGGGTCGTTTCGAGAAAATATAATTATGCAATCCGTCGTCGCTATCAGGCGCCTGTTTAAACGAAATTTTAATAAAGGCGGATCGGTGCCTGGCAAGATGGCCGTAACAATCGCTGGCTGGTTGATGTGGGAGTACTGGGATGCCATGACACGTGGGGGAAACTTGCAGTGTTTTCGGGAGTTTAAGGCTATATAATTGTATATTTTTGCGTAGACCTTTTTTTTTCTTTTTTATGGCTTGGATGTCACTTCGGCCATGATAGGCCTATTGTGATCGCCACTTTGTTCGTTCAACCCCAAAGGTGTAGAGTTTATAGTTCGCCACTAACCTTGTACATAGGTTATTGTAGACCATACATACGTTGTAATTATGGGTTTAAAAATAAAGTCGAAAAAATCGGTTTATTCAATTGATAACTAATTAAATTGTAAATATATTAAGGGGATATAAATCGTCTACCTACACCTATAAAGAACTCAACATTAGGTAGGCACTTGGTTGATATAAAACTTATTGGCGTTAAAAAACTAAAATATTCACCACAGCTGGCAACCCTGCCTAACAGATGAGTTCCGCAGTTTCCATGGGAACCTGAATTGAACGTGTAATGTTGCCGATCACCCATATAGGGGTTACTTATCGCTTATTGGCTTTTATACAAAAATTAAACGATAATAAGTTTGGAAGAAATGAGCAATTTTTTTACATTCTGCGATAACATGTGCTGGCGCACTTTTAACTTTGTGCTGTTGCGATAAGATTTATATAAAATTAGCATAAATAACATTCTTTAATGTCAATGAATTAACAAAACATTAAATCGACCTGTCCAAACAACGTTATCAGTGTTGTGTTGGCAATACCTAGTTGAACTAAAATGACCTTCATGATGTCTATTGTCATTTCATTTAGCTTTTGAAAACCGAACAATTTCAAAATCATGACACCTCTTCATCACAATGTAATAATCCGAAGCGTTTGTTTTTTTTCTGCATTCCCTCAGTTTGAAAAAAGAACGACCCTCTACTTCCGATGGGATCGTAGATAGCAGGTGCCGAGCGTCACGCCCGTGCTCTTTCAAATAAATACCTTTTATTTTTAGGGTTCCTCCACGATATTCAAACTTTTTAGATAACGAACTACCTACAGTAAATACCTACTTATTTTGTTTTGTAAAACAATAGTGTGTGTGATAATGAGAATTTAGAATTGTTGGTTCTGCACTTTTATAACGGCTACAAGTTATTGCTTTATATTTCAACATGTTTTTTGTTTTTGAAAAACGGAAGTGCGTTTGATAACCACATACATAATCATTTAAAATTGTTGGAGTTGCTCTGCATTAATAAAAGGTTTCTGGTGGTAGTCTAGTAAAATTACGTAAAGTTAAGGAAATATTTATATCCCATGGGAACTGATGGGATATGGGATAAAAAGTAACCAATTTTTTATTCCAGGCCTAGAACTACCTGTATGAAAACTTTCAGCCCGATCCATTTTATAGTTTTGGCGTGAAGAAGTAACAAACATCAAAACTTTTACATTTATAATATTAGTATAAAGACAAAAACTGATTAGGATAGATATAAATAAATAAATAATGCTGGACAATCCACATCGCGTCATCTAGCCCCAAGCTAAGCAGAGCTTGTGTTATGGGTACTAGATAACTGATATACTTAATACATTGTGTAGGTACTACATACATAGATTATACATAAGAAATACTACGAACACAGTCATACAAACATTTAATGATATATGTATATACGGAACACTGTCCTTACGGAATTCCTTAGCTTATAACGTGTATACTCATTGAAAGTTAAAAGGATTTTGGGATTCAGTAGCAGCTTGTCATTTGTCTTCTTTTTAGTATTTATTATGACTTTTATATCCTTTTCGTTATTTTTATAAGATTATGGTTTTCGAAGCTTCTATATACATTTCTGATAGGTATTAGTGACGTGAATATTAATTTTAAACAGTCTTCCTTTTCGTAGAATTGAAAAAGGGGTACAAATACAAACCATAGATGGAGGTAGGGACGCAATCATGTTATTCTATGAAAAAAATGGACCCAAAAACCGTTTTAGATGTTTTGTCAGTGTTGAATTCAAAGTAGATTATTTATTTCAAGCTTACTAAGGCCCGTATTATTAAAGTTTGCTCAGTGATCGAGTGATCGATATATGCTTGAGTAACGCTTTTCTACGACATAAACTTCGCTCAAGATCTATTACTGAGCAAGCTTTTAAAATAATGGACCTTTTGACGACCTCTGCCTGCGACGCAGGAAGTTGCCGATTCAATTCCCGCCTACGGACACATATTTGTATGATCTGTGTTTATTTATGAAAACAATATCTACTTATCTATGAAATGCATTCTATTAAATTCATCAATAAACTAGTTTAGAATCCACAATCCACACTGCATCATCTAGCCCCAATACTTTTCTTGGGGCTAGATGATGCAGTGTGGATTGTCCAACATTATTTATCTAGATTTACATTGGTCCTATTCTAAAGCTTATTTAACGAAAAAGGTACTTTTGAGTGAAATTTACCTTTGGCGACGAGCGCGTTGATGTCTTTTCTATGGAACAAAGCATATCTATATATATAAAAGAAAGTCGTGTTTGTTACAACACTTATAACTCGAGAACGGCTGGACCGATTTAGCTGAAAATTAGTGGAGAGGTAGCTTAGAACCAGGAGTCTAATATATCTTTATATATATATATATAAATATCTATTAGTCTAGGATACTTTTTATCATTTAAACAATTTGACACATAGATTTCCACGGGGGCGAAGCCGCGGGGAGCAGCTAGTTTTTAATAAATACAAGTTTGTTAAGTTTCACTATCTGAATGTTTGACTTCCTGTATGTGATATACCTACGGGAAGGGCAGTTTGTGTGAATTTTTAACACTCTCACTGCGATCACTAGTTCACCTGCCCAGTGGTATTGTGTTGTATTTCTTTATTATTAAAAAACTTACACCATAGAGCTTTGAGCTCGAGGAGAAGACTTTACTTTTCAGACACACGGTCTGCGAATAATTATTACATGGGTGGTCATGTGTTTCGCGGCATTATTTTTTATTTTGCCTACTGAACGTACAATGAGAACTTCGAAATTAGAACTAACCTCTAGTTCTAATTTCGAAGATCTCATTGTACGGATCTTCGCGGTAAAAACTTTCACAGGGTATTTTGATGTTCCAAATTCAATCTCATTATTCCCAAGCGCGTTATGATTTTGAATTTGGAGCCTTAAAAGATGTATGGAAATATTGACTAAAGAGACCCGAACGAAAAGATCTCATTCGATTTCTTTGAATTTGGTAAGATACGAGTACCTTCACCTTTTTCAGTTTCACTTTATAAGTCTTGTATCTCCTAAATGACGTTTATTATAAGAAGGTATATTTTACGCGTATAGAGGGTATACCGTTTACGTACAAAAGGGTAAGAGCCTTTTTTCTAGCTATAGCTAGCATTTTATCTAACTCTATTGTCTAAGATCAAATTGAGTATCAGCCTTTAACTTCACAACAGGTTTTTATTTGTTTGTTTAACGGTCCTTCCTGAGACATTCGCATGCACCCTAAAGTGCCAATTACCTGTCAATAAAAGACCCGTTGGCTTATGGATTAAACTTCCAGAATGGGCAATAAAGCCTGTGCCCATAAATTGATGGGAAAGATAACGATGGATAATGAGAAGTAATGGAATAGGGAACAAAAGGCGTGAGATTATGTTTATCTTATATAGAGTAAATAGCTTATGGGCATGGGAACAAGAAAATATATCTTGGCTGACAAAGAGATTACTGCTAATATTATGTACCCTTCATTTCATGTATTTATTGCCAGTATGTACATAAGATGTACATAAGGGGTGGCTCAGGGTCTAATTTTAGCCTAAGTCAGTACATAAACCTCGTTGGGCACTGCAATTTCAAATCAAATTAGATTGTTAGTCATTTATATCTTCAGTTTTCATTATAATTTCTAATTTTATTTATACTAAATCTCTTAAAACTAAGGCAAATAAGTAGGTATGGGTTTAGTTATGGTTACAATTGGTCAAAAATATATACATATATAAATAAATAATGCTGGACAATTCACGCAACATTATCTAGCCCCATGGTAAGCAGAGCTTGTGTTATGGGTACTAGATAATTGATATACATAATACAATACATTACATAGGTAGATATTTTTTATTATAAATAGAAAACGACCAGAACACCCGGAACAATTATCTGCAGATCGTACACATAATTGTTTCGAGGCGGGAATCGATCCCAACCTCCTGCGTCGCAAGCGGACCTTCACCCACCGCGCCACATCGATCGTCAATGTCCTATTCATGTACAAATGTCAATATCCGTTTCAGTAGTTAATAATAATTGTTAATAAGCCGTTTAACTTTCTTCTGGTAGGATCTCTTAGTCGGCTTTGACGACAACCACGTGCTGACTTGGGAGGGGTCGATTCTTACGCCACGGCCGTGTGTCAAATATTTTCCTTATATATCTAAAAAAGCCTCTTACGTAAAGTTTCAGTTCAAATTTTTATTTCGCAATAGAACAAAGTTCACTTAAATGAGAATGTATATACAATATACTTAAGCTTCCTATCTTAACTAATTAATATATTATGCTAGTATTGTTATACATAGGTAGTTATCTAATAGTTTAGTTTAAGTTATTTTACATAACCAACACTCGAGCAATTTGCAAATTATACCTTCTTACCACACTAACATGATATGTTCATATTTAGATTATCTTTGGTACGCTCTGCCTTTGTTAAATTTACATAATTCTTTCCATCCAAAGGTTGCCTGGAAGATGTCGCTTCTAAGCGATGAGGCCGCCCATTGTACTTGTCGCATGTAATGTCTTTTTTGTAATGATCTGCATCACCATAAGCACTAAATCATTTTTGTATCGTATTGTATTTCACTAACGTCCGTATTCCCTCACCAGGTGGAGCCAACCGGGTCGGCGTCGCTCGGCGCGGCCTCGCGGGCCCTCTTCGTGGAGAAAGTCCGGGCCTCCAACGCGGCATGTCAGGCTGGGGACTTCGCCACCGCTGTAGCCCTCTACACAGATGCCCTGACGCTGGACCCTGCGAATCATATCCTATACAGCAATAGGTATGTATTTAGAAATATAAATGCTTTATTATGACATCTAGAAAATACCTATATTATAAAATCCATGTATACTTAAAACTATATGTGGTACTAATTCAATCAACAATAAATCTTAGTTTCTTAAAGTTTTTAAACCGACTTCAAAATAGGAGGAGGTTCTCAATTCGATTGTCTTTTTTATATTTGTTATGCCTGTATTTTGTACCTGCGTCCAAATGTTTTTTTCTATTATTTAATTTAATTTGATATTTTAATAATAATTTCTTCACAGGTCAGCTGCTAGGCTGAAGCAGGGTCAGTTTGCAGCGGCGCTACAGGATGCTACCAGGGCCAGGGAGCTCTGCCCCAACTGGCCCAAGGCTTACTACAGACAAGGTAATCATCTCATCTATACGAATACCTCGTAATTTTTTCATGGCATACCTACATCTGTGGTTTGCATTTGTACCCCTTTTACAATTCTACGAAAAAAATAAAATAAAAAGTTTCTTTAGTCAGACACTCATAAAATTAGAAAAATAAAATAAAAGAAAACATTAAAATTAAATTAGAACTAGACAATATAACAGAAATATAGAACAGAATCCCAACCCATAGAGTCTAAAGAGTGAACACTCTGTTGAAAGACTGCATGATGGGCGGGATCGAAAAGGAAGATCGATAAAAAATTAATATTGCGTCACTAATACTTACATCCTTTGCATCCGTCAAATAACACTAGTTCTCATTTGCGCAACTGTGGTTACGGAAAGTTGAGCAAAGAGGCTTCCCTATTCCCTTTGCGCAACTAATTTTGTTTCCCATTTCTCAATATTGCCATCACCAAACAAGCGAGGTTTTACTAAAGTCATTTAAAACGGGATATTTACCATGATTTGATTTTTGAGTTATCCAATATTTCGGCACAGTTGCCATGATCACGGAGCAGTTACTCCGTGATCATGGCGCATGCAACTGTGTCAAATCATGGTAAATATCCCGTTTTAAATGACTTTAGTATTAATAACCATGATAGTTTCAAAAGTTTTAAGGGAGGTTTTACCATAATCATGATTAGCAGATAGATGAATGATCGCAGTAAAGACTTTAAAAATACACAGAAGGAAGCTGCTGTTTATCCTCTGGCATGATCATTGTCTCTAGGCATTGTCTCTCTCTCCCAATAAGGTTTGCTGGAAGAGAACTCTTTTTAGGGTTATGTTCGCCTTTGTATAAATTTTCTAGAATAAGTTTTGTGTTATGTTTTTCGTGCCAGTAGTATAAATAAATAAAATGATCTAAGAACATTCATTCATTAATTTCGTTAGCTTTGTATTGAATAGTAATTTTTGTTCGTTCCTCAATCTCAACATTTTCTAATCTAGTATTTTACGCTGCGCTGCAACGGCCGAGATTCATCATTGCAGATATAAAAAACCTCGAATTAAAACGATTAGGCAATCCAATGAATTTGATAGCGGTAATTTAGCGAAAGTGTAGCTGAACACGCATAGAACAATGCCATAAAAAGTTCGAATTTCTATGCGCAGGAGTTCGCACGCAACTGTGACACCGTTCGTATGTAACGAGACGTAATGGTCTCGAATAAATTATGTGGCAACTCTATGTAATAATAGGTAAAATACGCAAATTAGATAAACATCGGTTGTCATGGAATGATAGAATAAAGAACGAAAACATAAGATGATGCACAAGCAACGTTGTCGATTTTTAGCATTTGCTTTAGGTACTCGCACTTAGCGGATCTCGCAGAAATGTGACTTAAATTATTTTATTAGAAACTTCTTTCTAGATACCAATAATTTATACAATATTATAAGAGGGGCTAAAATATAGTATACATTATATCGAGAAAGTCGGTTTTTAGTTATTTCATAACATATTAATATTTGCTTAACTTGGGTAGCGGAATTAGCAGAAAGCAACTTATTTTTTATGCAATCCTTTATTTAGTGATATTGATTTCTCTACATAGAACTGGCTGACAGGTTTCGTTTGGTTCTTACTGAAAGGCCCCGAAGAATCAATGTTAATAGGGATTGTCCCATATTTATTTCTGATTTTCTCCAACAGGTGTGGCCCTACAATGCCTAGGTCGACACGGCGAGGCCCTAGCGGCCTTCAGTTCAGGTCTAGGTGTGGAGCCCTCATCACGACAACTCCTCGCCGCGTTGGTGGAGGCCTCCCTCAAGAGTCCGCTCCGGACGACCCTGGAGCCGACCTTCAGACAGCTAGAGGCTATGAAGCTGGACCAGTCACCATTTGTACTGATATCGGTAAGTGATCGTTTAGTCTATTGTTAATTTTTATAAATGTAACATAATAGCAATTTACAGCTATGCCTTTACATTATGTACGTTACATAATATATGTATGTATATATAAATATGAAAAAGATCGCTCTCTTTGACCAAAGTGTTTGAACGTACGAGTAAACTCTAGGTGAGTCTGAGACCAAATGGTGAAACTCAAAACTCTGTGCCTTATTTCCTTTAGTTAGACCACATAGGACTCTTGAACACGTGAGAAAAGGTTCAATTTCCTTTAGCATTCGCTAGAGTAAATTTTTTTGGTATAGAGGCTTTTGTTATTACCTAATTAAGACCTAGTACTAGGTTATCTCTGTTAACTTATCATCGATGCTGATTGTACCACAAACCTTTAGTTTCGACAACTCATGCAATTGAGTATGAGACCTTAATACTTGATAACACTTTCGTAAATGTTTTCCAGCTTCGAAACTTCTCGTATGCTTCTTGTATGCCGATCGACAGCTGCATTGTGCCGGTGTTTACCTGTCAGAGAAACGTTCGCATATTTTTTGGGAGTTTTATGTAAACGAGCAGTGTCCCTTTCTTTGCTTACTGACATACGTATATCCGGAACGTTAATGGCTCACATTATTTAGGCATCGGCACGGTATCAGATGGCTGGTAAAGCTGTATGCAAGGAGACAAGCGCCACATTTTTACCGAGAGTGTGGGAGCATTTTGATTTTCATATAGGAGAAACACACAAACAGACAAAAAGTTCAGATTAATTGCACAGATCATTTAACAGATAAATAAGGTAGATACTTATGATCGAAAATATAAAACCGTGAATCTAATCGAATTTAATAAAAATCTGTAGCTACTATGTTTCAGAAACTTTTGAGGACCAGAAAGTGGGCACGATAAGCCATGATAGACTGCAATGAGATAATATTATGCTCTACCGTCAAGCTAATTTTGGTTTGATTTTTTTATGTATCATATTGTAGGTTACTTGGAGGTTTACTTCTTGTTTTAAGATTGTAATAACGATTAATATTGACCACACATTCGTACGCTTTTTCAAGATAATTAGTACTAGTAAAACCTTCTAAGTGCTTATGAAATTTCATAGAGGTTCCGTTAAGTCGTTTAGGCGTGAAAAGGTAACAGATAGACACACAGCTAGACAGAATTACTTCCGAATTTATAAAATTAAATATTGAACGTATCCCTAAATAAGCCTTATAACTCAAGAAAGGAGCTTTCAATATGCATAGACCTTTACCCGCTCAACCGGTAGAACAGTTGACAGTCAATGTTGCCATCTCAGAGTCCCGCTTCGCACAATATCTTACCCGACTTTACAGCCTACGAGTATTTACTAAACCATTTTTGGAAAAATAACGACGTTTCAATTTTAAACCATGGCACTAAAGTACGGCTAAAGTACCGGTTGTTTGTTTTACATCTTGAAATTACCTACTCGTAGGGTACTTAAGATGATATAATAAGTGTTTTTTGTTGACATTGAAAGGCGGGAACAGGTGGTTTATGAAAGAATATTGACGTGAAAGGAAAATTAAGTTTTATGGGAGGACGTGATCTGTTGTAATAATTAGCTTGTTTGAAATCATGTTGAAATAATTAGCAATATAACTAAAAAAAAAAAAACTGGACAACTCACACAGCAATATCTAGCCCCATGGTAAGCAGAGCTTGTGTTATGGGTACTAGATAAATTATATACATAATACAATATATAACATAGATAGTTATTTTTTATTATACATAGAAAACGACCAGATCACCCGGAACAAATATCTGCAGATCGTACACACAATTGTTCCGAGGCGGGAATCGAACCCGCAACCTCCCGCATCGCAAGCGGACCTTCGCCCACCGCGCCACATCGGTCGTCAAAAAATACAATATAATATTTGTTCCGGGGTGCTTTCTATGACATGTTTCATAAAAATATCCATCCGTGTATGTACATATGTCATGTATATATTATGTAATATCAGTTATCTAGTATCTATCCCTTAACACGTCATGCTCTGCTTAACCTGGGGGTAGAAAATGCGGCGTAAATTAGGCATCATTTGTTTTTTTATTTCTAGTTCGAAAATATTAATCGCTGAAAAGAGAGCTGGACATAGTTGGCAGCATTAAACACTCCAAAACCCAATGATTGTTTTGCATACTGACATTCCTCTACAACCACTAGTGATGTCCAAGTGCTTATTTTGTAAGCCTAAAGAAATAAAGGATATTGAATTTTGAATTTTTTGATAGACAATACTTTTATTGCACACTTAAAAATAAAACAAACAAGGTAAACAATAATAATACAAGATATATGACAATTTGGCGGTCTTATCGCTCAAGAGCGATCTCTACCAGACTTATATTAACTTAAAAAATATTCAGATATTGTATTATATACATAAACACAGCATCATTTAGCCCCAATCTAAGCAGATCTTGGGTTATGGGTACTAGATGACTGATATACTTAATACAGTATATTACATACATAGATTTTTTTATTATAAATAGATAACGACCAGAACTCCCGGAACAAATATTTGCAGATCGTACAATCATTTTATCTTAGGCGGAAATCAAACCCGCAACCTCCTGCGTCGCAGACGGACATTCATCAGCCGCGCCAAATCGGTCATCAACATAGGTCGTTTTGTTGCCAGTAAATAAAACTTTTTTACCGATCGTCGAAAAGGCTTGCTCGCACCAACGGCAAACTTAAGCCCAGCTTTATCCCAACACTATGTACTCGGTAGCCAACGACATTGGGCATTTTCGGCGCATTCGGAACAATGGTCCTTGTGATCAAAGGACTATAAATACCTACCCGATCCGCGAATTTACATACAATCTGCGCGACAGTGATCGGCAGGCCGAACGCTGCCGGGCATGATGGCGGACGGTTCTATATTTGAATGTTTGTTTGTTTTTAATTTACCGTTGGTCCTTGGGAAGAGCTTTCAAATGGTACCTTCAAGGTTGTGCTATTGCCAGACATTTTCAAAACTTACCTCTTGTCTTCAAAGTACCTAGGGTTCTATTAAAATGTATGCTTTTATGGTTTATATATATATTGTATTACCGAAAAATTAAATACTTACTTTTTCACTTAATACATACACAGCAATGTAAAGTAAAATTAAATCAGCTCATCTGAAACAACAATAGACAAAGACAGTAAATAGACAAACAAAAACTCGTTCTAAAAGGCAAACACTTCGTGTGTGTTCGTCAAACAGAGTATTGCTTTACCTCGATACCGTTTGCCGCTTCGTAAAAACGAAAGGTTTTTACTTAGAACATTACGCCACTGTTATTGGTTTTTGAGGCCCAATGCAAATGGATGAGAATTCTATCAAACCTTTTTGCTATTCAACAGATTTCATAAAAAAAGGTTATAACGCACCGAATAAGAACTTTTTGGAGAACCTTACTGACCATACTGTCGTTGATTCGAAATTTAAAATTGTCAGAATTGAAGCGCTTTTTTTCTCTTTCATTCACTTCATCTCTGACTTGTCATTACGGCACATTGCAGAACGTAATTATTTTGTTTTTGTTAAATTTGTGAAGTTTAGAGGACACTTCCCTGTTCCACGGTATGTATTTAAAAGAGTGTTCATTGCAGGTGGTGGGCCAAGAGCTGCTAGCAGCAGGGCAGTACCAAGCAGCAGTCACCGTGTTAGAAGCTGCGCTGAGAATTGGATCGTGCTCATTGAAATTGAGGTAAGGATTTCATAGCAAAAAGGATCATTTTATTTAATAATTTACGCTTGTAATTCCGTAGTAAAATAATGCTATAATTGGCTAGAGATTACCAAATGTTTACGATGACTTGGCTTCATTCAACGTATCCTTAAACCTAAAGTCAAGCAAATTTTGGAGGGGAAGACGGAGATGGACATGGCGGCTTAGTGACAAACCAGGAAATTATAAATAATCACGCACGTCTTGAGTTATAGGCATTTAACTGAAAACCATAAAAATGTCTGCCTTTCCCAAACTTTTCTATGTCGTGACTATATCGCTCCCCTTGAAGTCGAGACCCTAGTACGTAGAATATCAAGGCTCTTTGGGTTTAAAAAAAACATCCAAGCGTCTCTGGTCCATACGACGCGTGACCCGAAAACTGTTGAGTATCTGGCGCAGCGCATCAGCATTGCCATTGCGGGGCAAAGCAGCCTGCGTCGTGGGGAAGCTTCCGACTGGTATTGATACTGATCAGCTGAGCTATCTGTAGATTGTTCACAACAGTTAGCTCAATTATTTCTATTCTAAATATTAGTTCTTTTTTTTCCTATTATTTGTTTGTAATTTCATTAGTCTATATCGTACAGATATACATCGAGGTAGGCGGATTCATAATAAGGACCATGAACTAGCCTGAGTCTTCCGATGACTGACTTGACTTATGTTTCGGGGCACGTTGTTTTTTTAGCTCTACGGTACGTAAAGCCAATAACTTGCAAATATATTATATCACACAACACTCGCGTAATCATTAAATATTTCCTCTCATGAATTTAGCATGAAGTATCTTCTGCTTTGATAAAGTCACTATTTAATTGTAGAACGACATTATTTTCAATAACGCCCTGTATGGCAACCCTAGCAACAGCAAGGCCGTATAATAATTAGACCAGCAGCGCAATTATAAGACAAAGCTTAATATTTCACTCGGAATTTATAGGGACTTATTCCTTTACTCATTTATTGATAGCTTTCAACCTCCCAAAGCGACCATACTCCCCGAGCTTAAAGCTTAAATTCGATCTGTTTTCTTAATGGTGTAACATTATAAATCAAAATGTCGAAATTCCGCAAAAGATAACCGTTCTTTAAATACCTACATTTAAATTATCCCTCTGTCAGTGGCTTACATATGGTTTGTGATTTAAGGGTTTTGCACACCCTCCAATGTATTTTTAACTTTAATTAACTTAACAGCAATATCGTCTTACTTTTCGGGATCACAAATTTATCCATGTCAAAGATAGTCTACGGAACGTCAGTTCCTAGGAACTTTGATCCATATAAATAAAGTAATGACCATAGTTAAGTCTAAAGTAGTAAGTGGCAAATATCGGTCCTCTTTTAAAATCTGGCTCGATTCTATATTATTTTTCGTATACCCTGCCGTGCATGCTGCTGGCTTGGGTTCTAATTCCACTAAATTAATCGTCTCAACTCCGACTCCTCCCTTTGACCGACCACGCTTTGGCCTTTTACCGTTGATGAAAGAAACTACAGATGGAGGGATGCGTGTCAAAGGTGTCAATATTGAAACCATGATATCAATCTTACCATGCAAATAGCAACGCACGCACTATCTAGATATTCTTTTATCTATAGACAGATCTGCGACAATCCATTGTCATAGTAAAGTGATTGGTTAGCAGAATTCGGCCCCTTGATTTGTGACGTCAGCTTTGATATCTGTGTAAAAAAACAAAGACAATTGCGCCAACATATTAAATCATTGACTCACCAAAACAAGCAGCTCGCACTTTTTAAGAGTGTGATTCAAAATACAATTTTATTTACTACGCAAAAAGATACAAATTTTATTGACATAATATGAAACCTCACCATGGAGTCGCGCTACGCCACTCTGCATTTCTAGATGTCTCGGGACACGTCGCGTCTCGTCTGGGTGTGAGCTGGCCCTTAGCAATAGAGCAATAAAGCAATAAGCAATCTCATTGGCACTTCTTTATTAGCACATAAACTGCAAATGAGAATGAAGCCGCAGTAAAACAGCGGCCTTCTAGGGCGCACTGCTGAAGCTGGCCATTGAATGTGGTAAGCTACAAAACGAAAGATTATTGTAATCGCTTCGTTATGGAAGAATTGGCTTTAAATCTGCTAATGGCAGAGCATGTGCTTTTACAAAAAGATCATCATCAGCCTATATCAGTACACTGCTGGACATAGGCCTCCCCCAATGAGCGCCATAGCGCCCTGTCTTCAGCTTGCTGCATCCAGCATCTACCTGCAGTCTTTCGCAGGTCGTCATCCCACCTGGTCGGAGGGCGTCCTTCACTACGTTTACCGAGTCGCGGTCTCCACTCAAGAACACGTTTGCCCCAGCGGCCGTCGGTTCTTCGCGAGATATGGCCGGCCCACTGCCACTTCAGCTTGCTAATTCTTTGAGCTATGCCGATAACCTAGGTTCTTTGTCGGATGTATTCGTTACGAATCCTATCCTTCAGAGAAATTCTGAGCATAGGTCTTTCCATAGCCCGCTGATCGACTTTGAACTGGTGGACCAGCCCTATTGTGAATGTCCACGTCTCAGCTCCGTAGGTCATAACGGGTAGGACGCACTGGTTGGAAACTAAAAAGATATTAGTTAGATTTTACGAAACTAACGCCGAAATACTCAAACGCATCTCAGATTTGAGCATGTCTCAAGTAGCCATTTTTAAGTCAGGTATGTATTCAGGGGTATATGTTGTTTAGATAGAGGTTGGAATTAAAATGTCATGTCTCTTAGATCGTAGGTATTTGTCAAATATGATCTAGGCGTGACAACGTGACATTTTCAATCATTATCGCTATCTACACGACTTATACCAATTGTTATTTATTTATTACCAATAGGATTATTAATATTACCGTTTTCGTTCACAAAACTCTGGCCGCGCGCTGGTGATTCATGAGCAAAATAATGACCGGCAAATTATGTGGTCAAGCCATTTGTCTTGGTCTTATTAAAGGTCTCGCACAGTATCGGACCGTTTTTTTAAATAATAAAAAGTAACATACAAAGTAACGACACATTAAAATGTTCCGATAACAGCGGGTGACAATTTGACATTTAGTATGTTCCAGATCATTAAATGAAGAATAAGGAGTTCTGAATTTTATAAAAAATTGTTTAGCCTTTATAATCTACTAGCGGACCTTCCCGGCTTCGCACGGTTTTAGTACGGATCCCTAACTTTTTTGAAAATATAATATAGCCTATGTTCACCGCGGATAATGTAGCTTCCCAACGGTGAAAGAATTTTTCAAATCGGTCCAGTAGTTTCGGAGCCTATTCATTACAAACAAACAAAAAATCAAACATTTCCTCTGTATATTAAGTATAGACAAGCTTTCACCCCCGACTGTGCCCGCTTATGTCGTTCTCCAGGATCCAATCTATTTCTTTCCATTCTGCTTTTTAGACATAAAAAGATTACAGATAGACAGACCAACGAAAGTTACATTTGCCATATTGAAATTCGGAACCGTAAAACATCGACAAAGATACCGCAAGTAAAATGGTAATAATCAGTACAATAAAGAAACAAAAATGGCTGTAAAATTCTTTAAAATGCATGCACACGGCCCTGATAACATTCTGTACGGTCCACCGTCTGTCTTCGGCGCGAAGAAATGAAGCTCGAAATAATTATCGTTGGGGCATACAGGGATGACTTCAGGGAACAGATGTGGGGCTGGGCAAATAGTGCCAATATAATCCTATTTCTAAACAAAAAAAAATCTAACTTTTAAAGCTTATAAATAGAACAAAGACATCAAGTGGAAATAGATTATTATTTATTAAACCGTAACGTAACACATAAAATAATATAGAAAATAAATAATGAGATATTATATAATATGTATTTATTCATTTGCTTATTTTTTAAGCAGAAAGAAAAACTTCATTGATAAAGTTAATTAAAATATAATACATAAATTCATGTTCGTCCTGGCTGCAGGGCGTCGTCGTACACTATGTACGTTTACCGAATACGTTTACCCCAGCGGTTGTCAGGATAAGATATGGCCGGCTCATGGTCACTTCAGCTTGTAAATTTTTAGACCTATGTCGATAATTTGGGTTCTCTGTCGGATGTCTTCGTTACGAATGCTATCCTGCAGAGAAACTCCGAGCATAGCACGGTGCTGCATAGCAATAATTAAGCTAGGTATAAACGAAGTAGGTACTTAATTATTACGCTCTAGAAAATTAATCAAAACAAAGAATAAAAATTATCACCTCCTTGCTTGAACGAATCGACCATTTAAGTGCTCCTTGCTTCAGCCCTGGCAGTTCCTGTGGTGGCATACTCTCACATTGCCAATGGTTTATAGCGCTATTAAGCCCACTGTTAATGACTCCATAGCCGTCTGAAGTATACCTGCAATAGATAATGACTATGTGAAAACAGTGCTTAAGCAAATCTTCGGTGTTGGTTATAAACATCAGCTATTGTATCTGAAGCTTAAATATATAGAAAGCTCTTAAGCTGGGTACTGACCGGTGTAATGCGGGCGTTCGTGCAGTTAGTATGTTAAAAAAAACGCGAACAGCAACGAGGCGGATTTTAGCGTACGGCACGCGGTTTTACGTTTCAATCTCGCTGCGAATGGTACATTACGTCCCGTAACACCTACGAGATGCTGACTGGTGTTGCGGAGCGTAATGTAACATAT
The DNA here is from genome assembly GCA_943735965.1 of Eupithecia abbreviata. Classification (NCBI taxonomy): domain Eukaryota; kingdom Metazoa; phylum Arthropoda; class Insecta; order Lepidoptera; family Geometridae; genus Eupithecia; species Eupithecia abbreviata. Next base: position 4,872,833 of record OX030995.1, read on the forward strand.
CACACTGCGAGCGATCGTGCAGTCAGTATGGGAAAAGAACGCGCTCCCAACGAGCAACGAGGCGGAGTTTAGCTTACTGCGCGCGGCGAAACGTTTCAAGCTCGCTGCGAATGGTATGTTACGTACCGTAACACTTACTAGGTACTGACTGGTGTTATGGGACGTAATGTAACATGTCACACTACGTTCTTGCTTTCAGTACGGGGAAATAACGCGCTTGAAACGAGTAATGAGGCTGATTTAGCGTTTGGCGTAACGTTTCATGCTCCCTACGAATGACAATTACGGCCCGTAACACCTACTAGGTGCTGACCGGTGTTACGGGCGTAATGTAGCCGGGAGCATACTACTTACCTGGCTTAGATTTTGTAAAGAGCTTGTACGGACTAGTGTTCGAACTGTGTGTGACTGGCTTTCTTCAAAGTAAGATCAGAGCAAAATTATTATTTGTCTATTTTACGGGTATTTTCAGTTTTAGGTAAGTTTCCTTGATTATCCCGACGTTTCAGCAGAAGTTCACGTTCGTGGTTACATGGTTGTTTTTAATGCAACTGCTGATTCGTCCGCGCTATGTACTTTGACATACCTAGGAAATAGAGAGATGCAATTATTAGTACGATGAACCTTTCTTATCAGCATTCAACGCAATCTACAATGAAGACTGATATTTTTAAACTAGAATAAAAGAATGGCTATTGATTCGATGTCCATAGATAAAACCATCAAGACTGGTCTACTTTACATTTTTAACCCTGTTTGTACGCAATGTACAAGACGAGTTTAAGCCTCCCCGTACCAATAGGTGGTGCCCACATAATAATAAAGTGTTTATTTTGCTTCACAAAATGTTACTTCCAAAACATATGTCCGTGGGTTGTTTTCTTGTAGCATTTTGCATCATTGCTATGCATACTTATATATATGATATTCATATTATATTGGATGAGGTTATTGGCATTCCGATGTTTTGAATTAAATCTTAGAGCATTAAACAATTAAATGCTCTGTCACGTAACTGTTCTATTGCGGATGACAAGAAGCTTAAAGGTAAGAGGTACCATGTGGGTTGGGTTAACTACACGCATAAATGCTGGAATGCCCTGCGCGTCCAGTATAATAACGCGTTTAGAGTGCTACTGGGACTACCCCGCTTCTGTAGCGCGTCCGGGATGTTTGCAGAGTCCCGCGTTGATGACTTTTACGCAATCATCCGCAACAGAACAGCATCCCTGATGCGCCGGGTGAGGGGCGGCACCAGTAGCTATCTGAACATTATAGCTGGATGGCTGGACACAGACTGCGCTTTTATGAAGCACTGGACGCACACTCATAATGCCATGCGTATGTAAATGCAGGATGCGTCCCTTCCCCTTAAAATGTTTTTACTTTTAGTTTTTAAATTATGTACTCTATCTCCCTATGGCTGTAACATGTACTTTGTGAAGCTGAAATAAATAAATTGAATTGAATTATGGAAAAAAAATCAACGATCGAGGTCACCACCACTCGTTCCCAAGCATAACGACTCTTAATACCAAAATTGTCAACTTACCAAGTGTCAATGTCATGCCCACGGAGGTGTCGAAACCCACACCTCGTCCGATGTTATCTGCGGGTTGATGGATCGATCGGTGGATACCGTCCCTTTCTGTGCACAGCGGGGGACAAGTGGGAAAGTGGCTAGAGGTTGCATGGGTTCCGTAAGATATTTTTTATGGGAGCTACAACACAGGTAGATAACAATATTACCTTTCTTCTACATGCTTTATGTAAAGAAATGTATTACAAGCGTATTTGGAAGTAGGTAATAAATATGTTTATTGGAATTCACACAAGTTTCATTGCTATTTATAATCATTTTTTGGGATCCCTTTTATGAATGAAAATTTTCTGGTGCATATGTCCGCATTTGCGTAAATATTTTAGTATTTCAAAAGTAAAGTTAGTTTAACTTATGCAAATAAAGTGCTCTTTCTGGAAAAGGGGTGTTTTTTAAAATTTAAAAACCTATGGTTCTCGAAGATGTTATTTATGAAGCTGCTAAAGCCGGGTCCGTTATATAGTTTTGGCGTGAAGAAGTAACAATCATCAATCTATCCGCATCTATATAAACATTCAAACTTTCACGTTTATAATATAAGTGTAATGTTTAACCACTTGAACAGGAAACTAAATGACATAACGTAGGGTATACGATCAAAAAGAGAGAATCAAAAGCAGATCGACGGAAAGCTCTCATTAGTTTCATACAAAGGAACCCTAAAAAAGTTCGAACTGCTCGTTTACAAACTGGGTTCGTATCGGATCTCTATCGAGATTATCTCCGTTGACAGATGATTCGATAATAATGGTATTCTATAATGATAGGAATAAAATGATCGCCTTAAATGGTATGCATTTGCATAAGTGGCTGGGCTTTGAATTGTTTCGTAACTTGGTAATCGAATAGGACATGGTGATTAGCATTTCATTTAATGAGATTCTTTTGAATCGACCGACTACGAATGCTTTGTACCTATCTAAAATCAACTGCCAGTATTTTTTTTGTAAAAGAATGTATGTACCTACTTATAACTGTTCATTTTTACCCGTTCATTAAATATCTTCTAGTTTTATACATCTTTAACTTTATCCAAGTAGCTAACGCATATTTTGTCTAGACTCTAGAGGGTGTTTCAAAAAGTAAGGACCAAACATTCAGGGGGTGTCATTATAAAATCAAAAATATTTTTCAAAAATTCGAGACCTCTATATTTCGAAGACATAAGTAAAAACGAAAAGGCTTTTTGACAAGGCAATGACTGACACATGTGCCTATTGTCATGAAAAAACCTAGCCTAGTCAAGCTATTTATTTTTTCGCAAACTGTAGCTCGAGCTTTTTTAAAATATTTTCCCCGTGTTCTGTGATCAAAGCTGAAGCCCCCTTCTAATTTGGTCCTCACTTTTTATTACCCTGTACACTGTATTGGTTACATTACATCTCAATAACTCAAATATTAAACTCATTATCTTATCTATCTCAGAATCTAGTTATTTCTTACTATTATGTTACTTAAAGCTCGACGCGTAAACTTGAGATAACATATATTGACATGATGTATTGCCCATTGAGTTAAAAGAAAAGTTTTAGTCCTAGAACATTGTACAGGGTAAGGTAGGGATAAGACGTTGCTGTACCTACAATGTGTACGGACCCTATTGTCAAAAAACCTATTTGAGAACGCAATGAAGAAATAGCATCATCCTGCTACATCGTGCTACAGCCGCGGGATTTCGTCTGAAGGCTTAGTACAAGTAGACACAATAATATTAGGTACGATTTATATAACTCTCGAACTATCAACGTCTTATACTAAATAGGCTTAGAATAGTAGTATGGACAAACGGTGTGTATAGCAAAAATAAATGCGACAAGTCATTTTCCTATTCGTATTCGTGCACTCGTATGCGCGCGCACTGAATTTATGCTTATCAACGAACACATACATTTGTTTTTGCCTTCGAAATCAAGATAATGGTATAGTTCAATCTATCTATCCATCTGAGCTTCGGGCTTCCAGAAAATGAAGTCTAGCATAGATCTCAACTGTGCCGACTATCCCTACTTTACCTTAGCTGTACGTCTAGGAGGAACTTTCGCAACTACAGATAAGTGAATATTAATACCTGTCAGGTGTATGGGTACTATTAATTGTGGTGGATAGCTATCAGGGAAAACCGGACGTTATTCAGCACAGCTTTCTTACCGTTAGAAAAATCTTTATTGGCCTCTCACCACCCCTGTAATTGATAGTTTGGTATTACCTTGTTATGTGAGAAAGTAGTAGTCTATACCTACCAGGCTTATTGATTGATGGTTACTGAGAGAAAACTTCCAGTATATCCTATTACAACAGGCTGAAAGGCTAGAATTGCGGAAATAAGTTAACAAATCCACAAATGACTCCACAAACGCCACAAATGACTGTCCACTTCAATGAATGGACTCCCTGTGACCGTTATAATGCCAAAAAAGACCAACGCGAAACGGAACCAAATAGCTAATAATTTGTGACAAATTATAATTTCCTTCATAAATCTAACTCGAGCTCTTCTTCCACAGAGGTTCAGTCTTCAGCGCTCTCTCATCAGCCCACTGGGCCCTCAGTCAGCTGGATGCTGCCATAAACTACATGCAGCAAGATCTCGCAGTCGCCAAGAGTCTCGGAGATACCGCTGGCGAGTGCCGAGCGCATGGCAACCTAGGCGCGGCATACTTCAGCCAAGGATCCTACAAAGATGCCTTGACCGCGCACCGGTACCAGCTTGTACTGGCTATGAAGTGCAAGGTGAGTTCACCAAACGTACAGGTACCAACTGGGCCATAAGCCAGCTAGACGCTGTCATAAACTACATGCAGCAGGATGTCGCAGCCGCCAAGAGTCTGGAGTGCACGGCAATACTTCAACCAAGGATCCTACAAGGACGCATTGACCGCGCACTGGTACCAACTTGTACTGGCTTTGAAGTGCATGGTAAGCAACAAATAAGACCTAAAAGCCCTTGACAGATTCTAGAGATCGTCGGTCTTGTCTCTAAGTTCGTGCATAGTAAAGTTTGTTCTAGGGCTGTCTCCAAAATGACTGACTCCCAGACATTATATTCAAATTAAGAACTCAACTTACAGGTAAGGTTGTTTTGTAAATATGCAACCAAGTGAGTCACTCATCACCGTGCCGCCAGAACACATTATACACAAGCAAGCACCAATTGTGATCATACAATTTATTTTATGTTAATATTATAACATGTAAAAGCTTTTCAACGTTGATTGGTATCTCTTCGGCGGCTTCGCGCATTAAGTAATAACAACCACAAACGTTCTCCAGCGAAAGTAGCCCATACAAATCTCACAGAAAAGGAACCTAGTCTAGTCTCAGGTATGTAGCTGACTGCCTGACTGGTTGCCACGGAGCGCTACCATGGCAGGATAGGCCCCCATCCCATATTTGTACAAGGCTCTTCTGCATAAACCTTTAGATATGTCAAGTTTGCATAAGTCTTTCAACAAATACTTCGGTATGTGGCATTACAAAATCATTTACAAACGCACCGGTTGTTTATTAACGTTAGCAGATTTATATTAACATGAGAGAGAGGTATTTTGGTAAGTTTATTCACTACTACTTGCTTAGCAGAAAGGGCAAAAATAGCTGACATCGTTCATGTCTCATCTTTACCTCAATAACATAAATAAAATATTCACTCCTGTTAGGGAAATAGGCTTTAATAAATCGATCAAAAGGTTCAATTCCGAAGCCGTTACTCATGGCAATTCAATTTGTAAGACCTCTATCGCATCCAAACCATAAAATATGGAATGACTTCCGAGAGCAGCTGGTAGCATAATATAATATTAAACGGCCAAATCATGAAACAAGTACGAGTATATCACAATATTAGAAATAATCTAAAATTTTACTTCTTTCCATTAAATGATTCATCACTATTATTTTCATAAAATATTTGCTGCATGCAATATATGGAATATAAGAATTACTAACATTTATTATAAGATCATTACTAACAAATTATGGATCTAGTAGTCCGAAATAAAAGAATTTAATTTTATTTTATTTTTATTTAATATCCACATTTACGAACAACCCGCCCATTCTCATACAAGATGGGAATAGAACCAATACAATGGTATTTACATAAAGAAGTAGTAAAGCATTTTGATTTCTTTTTGTTAAAAACGTAGGTAATAACAAATGTTCAGCCGCTATGGCGTCTGCGGTTAGTGCAACTAAATTTAATTTAAATATCGCTTAGATGACTCATTGTTCTGTTCTTTCGTTTGTTCATTGACTCCGCTTTTGAAGGATTCTGATGGCAATCCTTTGATGCAGGTGATGATTTTATTTTACGTGTATAGAAGTTTAATGTTTTTTAGCTGCGTATTAACCATTTTAATTATGGACTTTTAATAGGTTATCTTATGTCCCTTATTTCTTAGAAGACCTTAGAATATTTTGTAGAGTCGTATAAAGTCCTTGGTAATAAATTTTTCATATTTCTGCGTAGCTTTCTTGACGGTCTGTACGTTACTTTAGTTAATATTACGAGTATGTACTTCTTTGGTCTCTACCTACTTTATACGAAAATAAATATACTAGGTCAGCAGATCGATTCAGAGACGTTATTGTCACTTATTATTTTCGCCGCTCAACACGAAATACAAATACAAAAATGCAAAATATTAATTATTTAACTTAAAGTACAATAATAATGATAGTGTTTGAGATTCCCTTTTAAGTAAAAGAAATACCTGTGTTAGGGAATCTCGCTCTTCTAAGCGTTGGTTCATTTTCTTTTAATTTTTTTCTATTGAGCGACGAACATAATGTAGTAGGTACTAGCGGGACCTTTCCGGCTTCGCACGGTTTTAGTACGGATCCCTAACTTTTTTGAAAACATAATATAGCCTATGTTCAACGGGGATAGTGTAGCTTTTTTTCACTTTTTTTACGTGGTTAACTAAATCAAAATTTTCACTTCTTGGCGGTGATTGGCACCAACATATTCAAAGGCAGAGTAGCTTATACCACCCACCTGGCTTTACCCACGTACTATAGTCATATTTATTGCGTTTCCCTTTAGTACTTCCAGCAGCCATGTAAGTAATTAAAGTGTGGAACTCCCACGACGTACAATCTACGTTTATGTTCAGATGAACATCGAACATATACGTGCGTGGTAGACCTGTCCACGTATCTTGTAAATATTTAGAGCAGAACTGTATGGACCTAGCGGTCCTTTATCGTGGAGATCTTAGAACAGTAAATACTTTTAAACTTACGCGATCTGAACACATATTTATAAGTATTAATACACGACAGTGTGTAAACCTGTTGAAACGTCGGGAAAAATAGGTATAACGCGATAAATACCCGTTGTATTAATACTTATAAATATCTTAGAACAGTTAATTTGGTTGAAATTAAATAAATGAGTTAACAACCACTTATGGTCCTTTCTCCTGATCATATCTTATGAAAGCATTATATAATATTCATTAGCATTATATTATACATATAGCAATATTAATTTCTTATGAAAGCGATTTATAGATAAAGTCTTTATTTCCAACTTAAGACACACACATACAACAATTATACAATAAAAACAAACAATAATCAAATGATACAATTACAATGACGACCGATGTGGCGCGGTGGGCGAAGGTTCGCCTCCGACGCAGGAGGTTGCGGGTTCGATTCCCGTCTCGGAAACATTGTGTGTACGATCTGCAGAAATTTGTTTCGGGTGTTCTGGTCGTTTTCTATGTATAATAAAAAAAAAAACTATGTAATGTATTGTATTATGTGGCTGAAGAGCTTATCTTACGAAGATGTGGAAGCGCTTCTTAAAGTTGTTTCTTAAAAATAAAAAATAAAATTACTACCTAATTTATAATTAAAAACGATAAATAAAGCACACACACAAAATACATACACACCGGTAACTCCTGTTGCCCGGACTCTTAAGAGACCGGTGTCCTCAGGAGCACCACGCACTCACACACAAAAACACAACACACACTCTGGTAACTCCGGCTGCCCGGACTCTCAGATACCGGTGTCCTCAGGAGTACCACACACATGCATACACCCACAAACACACATATACACACTCAAACACATATATCAGACACACTATACAGAACATAAGGATAGCAGGCTAATTAATTCATTACATAATTAATTGATTTTATATCAATTAAACTACCTACAACATTTAATTTTTCATTAAATGCTTTGAGTTTTTAACTTGGACCACACAACAATTTTGTCTACCGTCAACTTTTAATTTTTAACCATTATTTTTATATTTTCTGTTACCATAATGTTATATTATAATACATAAAAAGTCATTGTTAAATCTCGGCTAATGTAACAAGGAAGAGCGAAACCTCCTAGTACAAGTATTCTATACTTAAAAGGAGGCTTCAAAAATTTGTAACCTATACATGTTTTGTTAATGAAATAAAAAAACATTTGTATTTGTATTTGTATGTATATCAGTTATCTAGTACCCATAACACAAGCTCTGCTTACCTTGGGACTGGATAATGCTGTGTGGATTGTCCGGCATTATTTATTTAAAAATATAATATTCTTATTAAAGCGATTATAGACAAAGTCTGTATTTGCAACTTCAGACACACACATAAAACAATTATACAATACACTAGTAAAACAAAAAATAATAAAATGAAACAATTAGAATCTAGGTGAAATATCTGTGTATATGCCGCAGTACGTCAAAAAGGTTTTGACTCAGAGCAATAAAAAGTGTCAGTAAATTTTTCTATTGTTCTTTCTGATAGTAAATGCTACCTCAGGTCAATACTTTTCTTGTGTTGTCACTGCGTCAGAACGGTTCTAATGGAACATTATAAAACCTCCCTATAAATATTAATATTCATTGACTTTAAGATGTCGCATAGGAGAATTTAATCTCCTGAAACTTTCAATGGTCAATTCCGAGTTCCAGAGTAAATACAATTTTTATCTTCTTAGAAAACATTATTTAATAATATTATATTCGACATCACGACATCCCTGTACTTTTCTCTATATCGTGAGTTTATTTCATGTTAGACCCTGCCAGTGAAATCATCTGCTAAAGAACATTTTCAATTACTCATAGCATAGTAAAGTTCTTTTATAGCTCACTCTCGTCAGCAAAGAAAGTGGTTGTTTCTATATTTGTAAAGTGTTTTATAATAATCCCACAAGGTTATGTTCATGGTATTTTCGTAACTCTCCCTTTTTCCTAACGGAGCCCTATCTTGTGTCCCCTTTTCGTAAATACGTTGATGATCAAGACTGGGGTTCATTCATATTCAATTTTTATATCTTAACAAGGAGAAAGACAAAGACGAATTAGACCAAGTTAATGTTCTTCTGTTGTTTGATTACGTATAAATAACTGGCTAATTCCATTGGCTTTGCACAAAAAAAAATATTTCGAATTAGATTAATTTATTTTGCTTACTGTAGAGTAGGTACATGAACTCATACCTATACATAAAGCTTAGATCTTATTGTTAGCTTTGGTCAATATTACATGCACCCTGTAGGGCACTGCAAAATATGTAATAGATAGGTATCAAATAGTTATTCCAAGATCAGGCAAATCAGTCAAAAATACCACGAATAAATCGGAATTGACCAATCGGAATTGTTGTCTAGGCTAGAATAGAGAAAATACGTCACATCGTCATCGAATCCGTAAAATATTTTAAACTCATTCCTTCAACTTCAATCATTTACACAATGACTGACGATCATCCTCATTAACAGCCTATAGACTTAGGCCTATGCGATGTAATTTTACTGTATTCTACAACAATCCGCATGGCCTAGCAAGCCTACTGGAATTCTTACCCCACTAGAACTCGAAACCACTGACGTCAAATTATGTACTTCTCCGCTTGACTGTAAGTCGGTCCTAAGAACCAGTAGGCACTTGCACTTGTGAAGTTAAGAGGACTCGAATAGCGATGTGTTTTTTAATCCCATTTATAGATTGCCGACGGACACACGCAGCATCGATGATAATTTGCTAGACGTTTTACAACAAGTGCAAAATTGTAGGATTATAATGAGAATCAAACTTGAATGTGAATTGAATTAACATACGTTTTATTATATCTGATGCGCAGAAGAAAATAAATATGAAGTGCATTTGTATACGGCCTTACCTATTAGGTTCTAAAATAAACAGACTAATATTATAAATGCGAAAGATTGAATGTTTAGATGGATGATGAATTGATGCCAAAACTACAGAACGGTTACTCAGGCTGAAATTTTCCATAAATGTAGGTCTATGTCTGAAATCAAAGATAGGCTTTTATCCCATAATACAGTCTCCATGGGACAGAAAATTAAATAACCTTTAAACTGAAATGCTTGCGAAGCCGCGGGCAGAACTTAGTACTTAATAAAATAAGTCTAGTACAAAAAGTCTGAACGCCTCCGACACTAAAGCTTCAAACCATATTAAAGAAGCGAACGGACGGTGGCGAATATGCTTCTTACCATAGCTTCGTCAAGAAGACTTGGTCAACAATTTCGCCTCCTACGCTCACAGATACAGTAATGGCCACTATGGACTGCCAGATTATGTTTGAAGTTGGTTATGTTTGACAATATTCAGACGTTTGTAACTTACCAAGTCAGCAAGTAGTTGTGTTTATCAAAACATTAAAAGCGGGGAACATTAAAATTTCAATTCATTCACATTAAAATTTCAGTTCTTTATTTAACTTACCATTGTATAAACTTAATTATTTCGTTAAATTGTTGTTGTTTGTATTTCAATTTGTGATTTGCGTGTTAATTTTTGTTATTGGTGATTTGTGCTGTGTTTAGTGCTGCACTCAGCACTCTGGCGCCGCTGAAAACCAGCGCTGCATTGGACTTGTGTCAATGTAGCATTTAATGCTGAGCCGGTAGCCTTTTTGTGTTCTCGTTTTTAAATTCTTTTATTAGTTCCTAATTTGTTATCTTTATTTTTATAGTTCTTAATTTGTATTATTTTATAAGAAACGCAAATAAATATTTTCTATTTCTATTTCAATTACATAAATGTAATAATGCTTGAGTTTGCAATGAGCTTCTCTGAAGGATAGGATTCGTAACGAATACATCCGACAGAGAACCAAGGTTATCGACATAGCTCAAAGAATTAGCGAGCTGAGGTGGCAGTGGGCTGGCCATATCTCACGAAGAACCGACGGCCGCTGGGGCAAACGTGTTCTTGAGTGGACTCCACGACTCGATAAACGTAGTGTAGGACGCCCACCGACCAGGTGGGATGACGACCTGCGAAAGACTGCAGGTAGATGCTGGATGCGGTAAGCTGAAGACAGGGTGCTATGGCGCTCATTGGGGGAGGCCTATTTCCAGCTGTGGACTGCTATAGGCTAATGATAATGATGATGAATAATGCTCATTAGTTCCTTTCACATGAACTACTGAGAGTTTGTGGAAGGTACCAATGGGAGTTGTGTACAATAGCTATAATATAAACCACATAACCATTATTCAAATAAATAGCAATACCACCTCATAAAACCTTCTCACAACGAATGGGCAAGTAGCTCGCTTTTCATCCACTTAAAATAAATAAAGAAAAAAACCAGGAATAAAACTACCTTCTGTATAAATAAAATGAACAGAAAATAAATAACAAATAGTTTTAAAGACCAAAACTATTCTTTGAATACCATACACGCCAGTATAATTGCGCATTTTTCTACAGGGCAAGTGAGGTACAGTCTACGACATAATTTAGCTATAGATTTTATATTGTTATAAACCTTAAAAATGATGACAATATGTAAATATGTCGATACTGAACGAAGCACGCTGAAGAGAAAAATTATGCAAAGCTTTTATTGCATAACTTTTCTCCTTGATATTATGTGGTAGAATCCTTTTAGTACCCTTCTAGATCTTTGAGAAACATTACAAAAACACTAATTTTTAACTTTTCACTGATGACATTATTCGTCACAACCAAAACGAAGTAATTTTCGTATACATTTCTACATTGCTTTTGAAACTGCCGTCGACTGTACATAAAATACTTTGCCGAGTCGGCAATCGTGTCCAATTGCAAAACAATTCGACGTACAAAGTAGTCGTAAAAAATTATTTACTTTTCGCGTTCTGCACCGATCGCCGCCAACAAAAACCAGATTCGAAAACAAATTTTTAAGCCTGGCAACACCGAACACCATTAAAGCTAGCCGTCCACTTGAGACGCGTCGGGACATGCTGGGAATTTTACAGATTTAATACAAACCCCTGAAGTACCTATAGATTCAGTCACCAAGCGTTATGTATAAAATATACAACAGACGGACTTTTCAAGACTTTTTTGATAAAAATAACATTTTACACGTCCATTGTGATTATACTATGTTATAATTAATGAATAAATAATATTTCATTATAATATACGACCGATGTGGCGCGGTGGGCGAAGGTCCGCCTGCGACGCAGAAGGTTGTGGGTTTAATTCCCGCCTCGGAACAATTGAGTGTACGATCTGCAGATATTTGTTCCGGGTGCTCTGGTTATTTTCTATGTATAATAAAAAAAAACTATCTATCTATCAGTTATCTAGTGCCCATAACACAAGCTCTGCTTACCATGGGGCTAGATAATGCTGTGTAAATTGTCCAGCATTATTTTATTTATTTTATAATATTGAAATATTAACTGGTTATGAAAAAAATAGCTGTAAAAGACCGGCCCACCAACTAACCACCACTATTTGGAATGTATAGTTAATATGAGGCGTGAACCTGGTGTTATGAAAAGTCCGTCTTTATTTTTTTCAAGTGTATCTATGGTTGGGGACACTCTTAATTACGGTAAGCTTCAAAATAAAGCTATATCATCAAAATTTATTAAAGCAATTCTTAGTTGAAAAAAGTGTAAAAGCGTGCAATGTGTCTTATGATTTATTTATTTATTTATATATATTTATTTATTTATTTACAAAAGTACCTCTATTTTTACGGGAACACCCAATGCAATTTAAATCAATAATTTGCTAATGTAATACAAAGCAAGCCAGCCTGCCGGCGGCGGCGGCTCCTGGTGGGCGCCTTGCTTTACAACGCGCTGGCAACCCAAAGTGCATTCAATCGTACGAACTCTGAACGAAAACATTTTATGCCTTTGACCTCGCCTCGGCAGGGCTTGTGAGGAAATCGGATTTAACTCAGGAACCAATCCTGAGTTATTCTTTTTTTGACAGTTTTTAATTTGGAAGAAAAGAAAAATAATTTTATTGGTACGCTGGTGTTCTTGCAACATAAATAAGATTCGTAGTTCACCCACTTACATTCGTAATGAAATTGGGAGAAGTCTTACTTGAGAGTTCTACCTACGAAAACTGACGACAATACACTTTGATTGTTTTGAAAATACCAAGACCTGACTCGAATCCCTTGTTTTAAATTATTTTTGAATTTTTGCGGAATAAATATTAATTCCTCTGGAATAAAATGTACTTAAAAGAAACCACTTTGGAATCATTTTCTAGAATTGGAAAATAATCATCCAAATCGGTCCAAGAAATCAACGTACATACATATAATACATAAAAAACACATAAATGCAGCCAAACATAGAATGTCCTTATATGTACACATTAATGCAATTAGTAAAATGCTCTTTGTAGGCCTACAATAGAAGAGATCTCTTTTCGTCTTCTAAAATGCGATTACCTACCATTTATCGCATTGTTCATCCAAATTCTATAAACAATATAAATTCTTGGTACCTGAGTTAAAAACTGTAAAATGAAGAAACACTAATCACTAGAAGAAACCATAAACTAAACCGTTATCGTAGTAAGCACAAAATTAAAGAATAAAAAATGCTTTAAAATGACTTTTTAGTGAATATTAGTCTTGATAATAAAACCAAAAAAAAATTTTACTTATAATATATACCAGACAATTATTTACCTAAAGACAAAACATAGCACTTAACTTCACTGTTCAATCTCTACTAAGAATAACAATTTTACGTCAGATATCTCTAAATAGAGATATAAAATAGGATTCAATTTACTTATGGGCATAAGCCTTTATTACCATTTGCGAGAAACAATTGTATGCGATGGATAGTAATATATCTGATATTAAAAACTCCAACGTATATACAATATAACTACTATAAAATACAAGAACTTAGCTACTTTAATCAGATTAGGCAGGTTCAAAAAGTTACTACAAAATTAGTCGATGTTGTTAGAGAGAGAAAACTTGTTATCAGTTATTCCGCGAAGAAGATCCATGCATATAATATGAGCTAGAAAAAGCTCGGCGAGCAAATTCAAATGATAATTTCAATAAAACTGCACAGTGCTATCAAATCAACATTCCTACATTAGGTATGTATTTCTCAAGCTGACAGTACTGCAGCTATGAATATTCATTTGCATTCTTTGTCGATTTCATGTCGAATACGATTTCAAAAAATGCTTCCATTCCTGTTTTTCTGGTAGGCAAAGATTACCAGCTTCGGGCAAAATTTGTTTAATGTAGAGTCACGTAGGTAGAGTCACATTCCAATAACTTAAATTAAATTATAGCGTCTCTATAATTAAATTTAAGATATTGGAATGTACGTACGTTTCTGTTCATCAAAACTAAATGAAGGACAAGATGGAGAGAAATGATAATTAGTCAACGGCGCGTCACCTGACATAGTGTGCGAAAGGGCGCGCTAGGAAATGCATAATGATTGATTCATAAACCGATCTCGTAAAAAATGTGAACAGACCTTTAGCACCAGGGTTAAGAAAAACTATTGAGTATATTTTCAAGATAAATTGATTTCAGCCTTTAAATTACTAAACTATGTTGGAACGGGCTTTATTTTTGAGTTTTTTTCTCCGTATATTAATTACATATTTTCGCCCAAAGTACGATTATAATATCTTATTTGTCAAATGGGTGTACACAAATATTGATAATGACGAGATAAATTGGTATTTTACTTGACAACGACACATTTTGGCTTACTTGCCCATGTCATGTCATATCACGCCGCGTGCGCGTTTGAAATATACCGCGTTTTGAATGCAGCCTTATCAGTTATTATCACACAACAGCTATATTAATTAGATAAGCAAACTATTTTGTATTGTACGTCGAATCAAAATTTGAATTGTAAAGTCAATTAGGCAAGTTTATGAAGTAAATCTGTGTCTGTCTGTCTGTCAATGATTGATTGAATGTTATAAATAAAACATTGTTTAATCAAAATCTGAGCTGCACGTAAAGTGATTGTGAAACGATAACCATAAGGTTAACAAGTCGTTCATCTTTCCATACAAACGTGAAAGGGTTATTGGGTTATGTGATGATAACTATCATGTTGACCATCCAAAACTAAGGATAATAATTGGTTTAAAAATGTGGATAAGTACAAAGATCTAGAGAAGATCATCGCGTGCTGCTGTTTGATAGCAAGGCAAGTTGTTAAATTGTAGCAAATGTCGTTAAATAAAGGTCACACGCAAAACAAAAATTATTTACACATGCTCATATTAAAAAAATATTGTATTTATTATAAATAAATAAATAATGCTGAACAATTCACACAGCATTATCTAGCCCCATGGTAAGCAAAGCTTGTGTTATGGGTACTAGATAACTGATATACATAATACAATACATTACATAGATAGATATTTTTTATTCTACATAGAAAACGACCAGAACACCCGGAACAAATATCTGCAGATCGTACACACAATTGTTCCGAGGCGGGAATCGAACCCGCAACCTTCTGCGTCGCAGGCGGACCTTCGCCCACCGCGGCACATCGGTCGTCAAATATGGGTCGGCATCGCCAAAACCTCCGGCGCCGCTGGTCGTAAACTAGTGCTGCACTGGCACCCTTGTCAATGGACTAATTAATGCTGAGCCAGTACAGCCGAGTATACAAATAGACATATTTTGTGTCTCGGTGTAAATTTTCGTAGGCTTTGTACTGTTTAGGAATTGGATTATAATTTTTATTAGTACCTATTTTGTATTTTGAAACGCAAATAAACTTTTTCTATTCTATTCAAAAAGCTTAGCTTTACTGCTCCAAATCCTTTTGTTTCCTAGTGACACAGTAAAACAATTTCTGTAGTAAAGCTGCCGTAAATCAAGTCGGTATGGTAAATCACCGCTTTATCGCATCAAGTTGCATATACTTAATTAGGTAGATATTGTAGTGGGTTGGCCAGTCACTAGTGTTGTACTGCTATCTATACATTACTCGATAAAGTACAGGAGGTGTAGTAATACAAGAAATTTATATCGATAGTTTCGTATTTAATTATTACAAAATTACCACTCACCTAATCAATACAACAAAATAAAATACATCATCATCATCAGCTTATGATAATCCACGGCTGGACATAGGCCTCCCCCAATGAGCGCTATAGCGTCCTGTCTTCAGCTTGATGCATGCAGCACCTACCTACAGTCTTTCGCAGGTCGTCATCCCACCTGGTCGGAGGGCGTCCTACACTACGATTACCAAGTCGTAGTCTCCACTCAAGAACACGCTTGCCCCAGCGGCCGTCGGTTCTTCGCGAGATATGGCCGGCCCACTGCCACTTTAGCTTGCTAATTGTTAAATAAAATTGAAATGACAGTGAGAAATGCTCGCCATTTATGGCATTAGCAAGAATCCTGTAACATAGGTACTGATTCAGATTTTTCTTATTACCCGACTCCGCAAGAAGGAGGTATACTTATATAAATGTGTAAATTACGGCTAAATATCCGAGCATGAAAGTTTTTAGGGACAACTTTATTTTTAAAAGTTTGAAATATCGATAAGACACAGGTACCATCCCTAAATTAAGATAAAGTGGCCTTTCATCTGATATTTCATTCATTTTTCTTTTATTCACTTCCCCGGAGGATCTTCCATGCTTCATCCTATGCATTTATTTGCTTTTGATCCTCTTATTTAACTTGCATACCTTAGCATTTATACAATGCGTATTTTTACAAAATAAAAAGCGTATAATTGGTACGTGCCAACACTGATAACGTTTCGTTTGGCTGTGAGTCAAGAATTTGATTGTTTAATATTGTTTTATTTTACATTCTGATTTGTTGAACTACATCTGCATATCTTGAATGATTCATCGTTGTTTATATTTTAAAATGTTTCTTATATATTTCTTATATTATATTGAAAGCCCCCAAGCTTTTGACAATTGCTTAAAAGTAGGTAAAATCTAAATATGGCATTTTTTTTTATATAGATAGATAATCAAACTAGCAGTTATTCTAACTAAGCTCGGGAAAATGTAAGCATATTTAGAAAAACCGTGTCTAAAGCGCACTCACAAGTGCGCACGAGATTTGAACCCTCAACCTTCAGATTCAAGCGTATTGCACCCAACCTTGACCCTCAGTTTCACTACGAACAATAAAACACATAAAACCTCAATGCAATTATCTTACCAAGATAGAACATCCTAAATGCATTCCGCGATGCTATTAATGTGCATCTGAGCTTTTTGCAAACCAATTAGGACGGAGATCTCACTACGGGTAATTGCCGGCTCTCGTGACTGAGCTGGGGCTCTAATTAGTGGCCTGCGCCCACGATGTACATATCTACCTTCTTATAACGACGGAAAGATAGTTACTCAAGGTGAATCTCATAAGTTCTCAATGCGGCCCCGATCTGACGAACGCAAGGTCCAATTCGAGAACAAATCTTATCATAACGAAAATTTTGATGTGTTAGGGCTGAAAAGTGATAAAATACCAAGGTAATCTACCTGGTTCCTTTTTAATTTGTAAGTTCTAATGTACTTATTAAACTGTATTCCTGTATTTATTTTAAACATGAAATGACTTGGAGAACTTCATGATAGAATCCGAAATAAGCAAACCCGAAAAAGGAACAGAAAAATGAAATGGATGTGGGCAATCCTATAACTCGCAGAACCGATAACAGCTGGAAGGTTAGAAGTGGAGGCGGTTGCAGGGAGTTAATAAATAGTGAGAGCAGAGTATCATTTCTAGCGGCCGCGGCGTCTTATAGCGGAGGCTTTTTATCAAGCAGTGGAAGTTTTTCGGCTGATGTGACGATGATGACTTCAAAAAACAAAAGACGATCTCCTAACAAAACCGGTGAACGTTTATAGCTCCCGATAGAAACTATTCTGTGTCCGTTATAGGATGGGACCTCTACTTATTGTCATCAAATCGTATAGGTACCGGACCACCTCTGAAATAGACACCCTGCAATAAACTTATAGCTCAAAGACATTTATTGAATGGGTTTAAATATATGCAGTCGTAACATCAGATCAAACGTACGATTCAATAGACGCCCGGCTTATGATGAATGGTTGCGGAATTTATGAAAAAGCTCATTGAAATGGAACTGTGATATAACTTTCTGAAAGTTGATGTAATTTTTGCTAACAAGAATTTGTATCTTATATCTTGGCCTGCCAAAAAGCCTATATACAAAAAGCCTAGACTGTAGTGTCAGATCTAACTTTATAATAAGGCCGCCCATTGTACTTGTCGCATGTATTTGTATTGTATAATTTAATTACCATCATTGTCTTCTTTATATCAACGAAAGATTTGACTTCATCTAAATATTTTTAAACTTACGCGATCTGAACACATAATCCAGTACTCCAGTCATCCCGTGACCACGACAGTGTGTAAACCTGTTGAAACGTCGGAAAAAATAGGTAAATAAACGCAATTCCGTTTATTATACTATACCCGTTGTATTAATACTTATAATTATGACTTCATCTACGCAAAAGTTCTGATAGGTGCTCAAACGGGAATACTTCGTTTAGTTACAGCATCCATCTTTCGCCGTTAAAATATCAGTAGGATTTATAAAAGCTTAGCCATTGCGTTCTTCAAATTAGATCCATAACACCTGATTTAGAGCTAAATTCACACTTGTAGCAGCTGCGGGCGCTTGCCGTTGATAAGCAAAGGAACAGGTTCACTGCATTCCGTATCATATCAAAGCATTTGCGCGTAGGTAATACTTCCGTCGTTGATAACCATCCAAGCGGCCGACGATGAAATTATCTCCATCATAATTTTCTCGCCTATTTATTAAAGCTTTGAAATGTGGAAGCTAGATCACTTTTGGGAACCTTAACTCAATAATTCATCATCTTTGTCGGCCTTTATCTACCTATGTACCTAAGTGAAGAGAGTTTGTAACGATTGAGTCTCAATAAATTCATATTAACTTATCTATTGCATACAAATATTTTTTTATATAATTTTAGCTTAGGTTAGCTAGCTTAGAGGTAGGTTCGTGTACCCTTAAAGCACATCTATTCTTTTCAAGATTAAGATAACATGGGTAGGTACTAGTTTATTTATAGGTAGTTAGAAACATTGTAGTTCAATAATATATGAGAATGTCAAATTTTTTAAACTTCTGAAACTATCATGGTTATTAACACTAAAGTTATTTAAAACGGTAGTGGTAACGTTCGTAGCAAAAGACAGAAAATGAGGGTAGATCGGTATATCTGCTCATAAAAACGAACTCGCAGTGTCTTCAGTTATTCCGTGATCATGGCGCATGAAACTGTGCCGAAATATTGGAAAACTCAAAAATCAAATCATGGTAAATATCCCGTTTTAAATGACTTTAGTGTCAAATTTTTGTGTACCAGTTACAGCGATTCAGCTATTTTCTCTGTAACCTGTGAATATTACAACCCGCTAACTGGTAACACAATCTGATGAAGAGCATAGCATGCTAGCGCAACTGTAATATCACAGACATGCAGTGTTTGAGCAAAATATACAGTACCTGGTAGTTGCTTCGCCAGGTAATTATTTCTTGCATTCGTTTAATAATATTTGAATTTAGCTATTTTATCCCCGACATACGACGTTGACTCGATTTTTATTCCTGCGGTATCTATATTTTTCATGTATTTCAGAAATAATTCGTTTTATCGTCGTGATCGTTAAACTCGTCAACTATCCTTTGGCCGTTATTCTTTAATGTATTCTGTCTGTGTATAGACAGACAGCTATAAAGACATACACAGAGCTACATGCTATAAAGTAAAAGGGTTCCCTGCCGGTCGTAGGTAAATCATCTTTTGAAATAGGTTCTCACTTATTTCGAATAACAATAACTCAAGGTACCTAATGTTGTTGATTGTGGCATAACAATGTTAGAGGCAGACCCAGAAGTCGGTGAATTCCGATAGCAAGTCATAATAATCATAATAGGTATTTATTTCAGATAACAAAAGTTTCAATTATTGTACATAGACTATACTGAACTAAATCTAGGTTAAGGTGGCAATACCCACCCATCGTCTAAATGTAATTGTTTGAATAAGTCTCTCTGCCAAACTCTTTAATCGAATTATCACACGAGTCATAATGATGAATGATAATAAATAAATAAATAATAAATAAATAAATAATGCTGGACAATTCACACAGCATTATCTAGCCCCATGGTAAGCAGAGCTTTGTGTTATGGGTACTAGATAACTGATATACATAATACAATACATTACATAGATAGATATTTTTTATTAAACATAGAAAACAACCAGAACACCCGGAACAAATATCTGCAGATCGTACACACAATTGTTCTTTGTTAATGGCAACTGTGTCTGGTTGGACACTTTTCTGACAATGTAAAGTTAAAATCAATCAGTTATGTTAAGAAATTTTAAAGACTGTTTGATATTTTCACCAGAGCCTAGTCTGTTATCTAGCAGGGACTACGTACCACGTGCAGGTTAGGTTGGCTTGGGAGACGAAATGTTGAAGTCCCCCTTACTCCCCCATAATGATGAATGAATGAATGCTTGACTATAGGTACTGACGTTGACGTAAATATTGTATTGTTACAGGATACCCAAGCAGCAGCTGCAGCCCTAACATCCCTTGGTCACGTGTACACAGCTATAGGCGACTACCCTAACGCGCTAGCTAGTCACAAACAATGTGTGCAACTGGTCAAGCAGATGGGTGACCGGCTACAAGAAGCAAGGGAGATCGGGAACGTGGGAGCGGTGTATCTGGCTATGGGGGAGTTTGATTCAGCGGTGGACTGCCATACGCAGCATTTGAGGCTTGCTAGAAGACTTGGTGATCAGGTGAGGATCGAAGAAGTTGAGCCTCTAATCTACTCAAGGTTAAAAATAATAGGACTACAAAAAATTACATGTCATGGATTTGTATAAATACATAACCATTTACAACACTGTAAAGACACAGTCTATGTTGCAATGTACCTAACTAAGTGTAATTTAACATAATTAAATTAACATTCAAAAAAGTAAAAAATATCATATCTAGAATTAACTTCTTATAATTAATACAATATAATAATATTATTTATATCACTTAATCTTAAGAGCTAAAAACTGTGATAGGAGCATTTTTCTCATAGTTTCGTTCTGGATTTGAAATTACTATTAACTCCTACAAGTACTATCATCATCAGTGACCTTTAAATGGGGAAGTATTCGTTTTTAAACTATCGTTTATTGTGAAACAATCTTTTAAAAAATATCTGCTAGACCTTATTAAAAAACTTCATTGATTTTTCCAGGTTGAAGAAGCAAGAGCCTACTCGAACCTTGGATCATCATACCACTACAGAAGAAACTTCTCTCAAGCCATCGCTTACCATGAAAACGTGTTGAGGATAGCGCAGAATCTTGGCGATAGGGCGATAGAAGCTCGAGCGTATGCTGGCTTGGGGCATGCAGCAAGGTAAAACCTTCACAATCATAATGAAGACTTACGATTTACCCCAAAAAAAATTTAATGAAACATTTCTAAACAAACCGCCCATACCTTAATTTCACTTTGATTTTGTGGGTAATGCATATACATATAATTTACTTGGCCGGATTTAAATCTTAATAGGTAATATAAATCTGGAACTCAACGCCAATCATGCGAATGTTCGTTTTGTTGTGGTATACAGACATTTCATCTTGAGCTGGAATATTGACAAAATTACTTCGCTTTCCAGACATTGGACCACGCAAGTAAATTAGCTTCTCTAAGTATCTAATCACTACATAAAAAAAAAAAAAAAATGCTGGACAATTCACACAGCATTATCTAGCCCCATGGTAAGCAGAGCTTGTGTTATGGGTACTAGATAACTGATATACATAATACAATACATTACATAGATAGATATTTTTTATTATACATAGAAAACGACCAGAACACCCGAAACAAATATCTGCAGATCGTACACACATTTGTTCCGAGGCGGGAATCGAACCCGCAACCTCCTGCGTCGCAGGCGAACCTTCGTCCACCGCGCCACATCGGTCGTCAATATAAACATAGCATAAAACAAAGTCACTTCCCGCTGTCAGTCCCTATGTATGCTTAGATCTTTAAAACTACGCAACGGATTTTGATGCGGTTTTAATAGGTCTTTTAATAGGTAGAGTGATTCAAGAGGAAGATTTATAAAATATGTATTTTCTATCGGGGCAAAGCCGCGGGGCGCAGCTAGTTATCTTATAAACTTATATATTGCAGGTGCGCAGGCGACTACGCGCAAGCAAAGAAATGGCACGAGAGACAGTTAGACGTGGCTCTGGCGGCTAGAGACAAGGTTGGCGAAGGCCGAGCGTGCTCCAACCTCGGCATCGTTTACCAGCTGCTAGGGGAACATGATGCAGCGCTCAAGTTGCATCAAGCGCATCTTTCCATCGCAAGGCAGTTGCAGGTATGAACGAACGAACATATATTTTTTAAGAACTCTTTTTTTTTACCAAATTTCGTAAAATCACCAACTCCTTACGTAGGTAAGCGAAGTGGTTACGCATTTGCTTAAAATAAACAAAAAAAAGTTTCTTTATTCAGACATTTAAATTATTGTCCATATACATAAAAAAATAAAATAAAAAGCCAAGTATAAAGCCTAAAATTAAATTGAAATTAACATTTCACCATATTATTTGTCAGCAATCATTAGCAATCATTCGGCAGATTCGTTCTAAATAGTGAAAGACATTTCTCTTATGTAAAGAGTCCTGACCACACTCTTCCGATATCGTGGGTACAAAATCTTGTGGATAATGTATATCCAGAGGATTTTGTTAGCTAAAATCCCTATAGGTACAAAATTCAAAAGCTTTTCTATACTTCTTTTACTTTTCTTCCACTGGTGGACAAGAAATTGAAGTGAACAATTAAATATTGTTATTTGATTATAATGAATAGTATAAAATATGACTTGTCTAAATGCTTATTTGTAAGCCTAAAGAAATAAACTTTTTTGATTGATTTCATTTGATATACATCTACAGAAAATCGAAGAACTTTCTAGAAAAACCTCTCACGATAACATTATCTACTCATTTGTCATACAATCCCATTGAAAAGTCATGAAACAAGTGAGGATGACATGCCTTCCCGGGTTTCACCGATTAAATTACAATTGCCTGGTCATTGCGTGACACCGGCCGAGCGCGCGGCCAGGCGTAAAACCACGCGAGTTGATCTTTAGTGTTATGCAATTCTAACGCACATATCGCTTTTGTTTTTATTCTTTTACGTATCTATTTACTATGATAATTTTTATCAAACCAGTTTTTGAGTTCAATCTATAGAGTTTTTCATATGTAATAATGAGGTATTGCAGATTTTGAACAGTAAAAAGTTGGAACTTAAATTAAAAGACAAAGGTTCAACTGTTACGAATTTGATATTAAAACTTGCATTTGGTACGTATCTATTTACTATGATGCTTTTTGCTTCGTGTATAATTCGAGCCAGTTTTTGAGTTTGATCTAAGGAGTTTTTCATGAGGAATGTAGCTGAAGTGGCATTGGGCCGACTATACAGGGTGGCACATTTAGAGCGGTCAGTATGGGAAAGTCTAAAACTATAAGACATACGAAGATCTCTTCTAAGGTACAATGTTATCGATTTTAGTAAAAAGAAAAACTGCATTCATACATTTTTAAAAAACTTGTACTCAGCTCGGGAATCGAACCAGGACGTTTTGAAAAATAAAAGTAACACGATTTATATTTAAATATTGTTATGAAACATGATGTCTAAAATTAATGAAATGCATTGTTTTGTTTGCATATCCTTTAATTTATTATAGTAAATTTTCGAAATGACCACCATTTTTTCAATACAACATTCAACTCGCTTAGGTGCGTAAAATTGTCTTTATGGTTGTTTATAACTCTTTGCTGATGTCACAACTTGTTACTCGTACATACTCGTACATACACTGCTTTACATATGTATGACACTGGCATGGTATTAAGCCATTCCGAAAGTTTTGTTATCTGCGATAATATTATCTATCTATGATTGTAATTGCTTACTTCTATTAATCATACACCAACAATCAATTGAAAAGCCCACTTAGAATAAGTATTTAGATACAGAGACGTGACAAACCTCATTTGAAAATGGAACGACTTGGTTTGACTGGCCGAATAGCAATAAAAAAAAGAAAAAACACATTGGAGTGTCAATGTATTGGCGGGAACTTGAAATTTTGCTTAGGTATTTTTATGTGTTTTTCATGGTGGTCATTTTGAAAACTTAGGTACTAAAATAACCTAAAGGATATAAAAACAATACATTTTATTCATATTACACATCATGTTTCACAGTAACATTTACTGCTTATAACCTACACAATCGATATCTAAATATAAATAGTGTTAGTTTTATTTTTCAAAACGTCCGGGTTCGATTTCCGAGCTGAGTATAAGTTTTTTTTAAATGTATGAATGCAGTTTTTATTTTTACTAAAATCGATGACATGGTACCTATGAAGAGATCTTCGTATGTCTTATAGTTTCAGACTCACCCATACTGACCGCTCTAAATGTGCCACCCTGTATACCACGAAAAACCGACAATCATCCGACGTCTTTCCCTACAGAGGTAAAAGTGTTTATGAGTGGAGACCGCGACTCGACAAACGTAGTGTAGGGCGCCCTCCGGCCAGGCGGAATGACGATCTGCGAAAGACTGCAGGCAAATGCAGTATGCGGCAAGCTGAAGACAGGGCGCTATGATGCTCATTAGGGGAGGCCTGTTAAAATAAATAAACATGCTTGACCGTTAGTCGGTATGCCAAAAAAAAACTTGAGAGAATGACGTGCAATAATTTAACATGAACTAAAATTTATCATTGAAAATATAGTCTATATTATAGTAACACTTACAAATTAATAATATTAACCTCTTTTATTTCTAATCCCAGGATAAAGCAGGCATGGGGAGAGCATACGGCAACATCGGCAATGCCTACTCAGCCGCGGGGTTCTACGAGCAAGCCATCAAGTACCACAAGCAAGAGCTCACGATATCCAAAGAGGTCCACGACAGGAGTTCCGAAGCCTCCACGCATGGGAACCTAGCTGTTGCTTACCAGGCGCTGGGGGCTCATGATATGGCGCTGTTTCACTATAGAGCTCACTTAGGTAATGTCTTTGTAAATGTGTTTGGATTGAAATTAATCTCAATACAACAGTTTAGTGAACCAAGCACAAAAACAATGGATGGGTATAAGCATCTTGCAATTCACAGATTCTCTTATTTTCGTCATTGTAGGATCTCAAACGTGATTGACAGAATAAGGAATTTATTAATGAATTTTATTAGAGCTTTCGGTAAAAGTAGTGTAAAATGCCCTCGGACCAGGTGGGATGACGACCTGCGAAAGACTACAGAGAGATGCTGGATGCTTCAAGCTGAAGACACAGCGCTATAGCGCTCATTGGGGGAGGCCTATGTAGTCTAACATAGGCTGATGATGATGATGATTAGACCTTTATTGCACAAAACAGCGAATAAAGTTTCTTACAGATAAAATTAACATATCGTGAGTCATGTTCGAATCTTTAATCATAATATTGTCCATATTTTCTTGCACAGATATAGCAAGAGAACTAAAAGACGCCGCCGGCGAAGCCTGCGCCCTCCTCAACCTCGGGAACTGCCTCTCATCCCGAGGGGAGTTCGCTCAAGCCGTCACCTACTACGTGCAACACCTCATGTTGTCGCAGGAGCTTGGTGACGTCAGCGCTGAGGCTAAGGCTTGCCACTTCCTGGGCTATGCACATTACTGCCTCGGCAATTACAGGGAAGCTGTAAGGTAATAATATTAATATTAATAATATTATAATATTTAATTGTTATATTTGTATGTAAAATCTCACACAGGATTAGTTAAGGTACCCTAGACACTTTTATCGACATATTTGACGACCGATGTGGCGCGGTGGGCGAAGGTCCGCCTGCGACGCAGGAGGTTGCGGGTTCGATTCCCGCCTCGGAACAATTGTGTGTACGATCTGCAGATATTTGTTCCGGGTGTTCTGGTTGTTTTTTATGTATAATAAAAAATAACTATCTATGTAATATATTGTATTATGTATATCAGTTATCTAGTACCCATAACACAAGCTCTGCTTACCATGGAGCTAGATATAGGTGGAGATAGAGCTGTGTGAATTGTCCAGCATTATTTATTATATTTATTGCTATATTAACGATATAAGTAAGGAAGAATAATGAGTGTTTTCCAGTTTTCCCCCCTGAAATCCGCCTACAGATGAAAGCTGAAATCGGAAAAATAATCACTCCAGTTAATCATCATCATCCAAAAATCCCCCCGTAAGGGGGAAAACTGGACCTAATCATGACCCCTCGGAAACTAACTCTTAACAACTTCCTCATACATAATGATGATGCAACTGGATTTTACTGAAAACAATCGTGAAACAACACTAATTACATGTATATTTTTCTTCCAGATACTATGACCAAGACCTATCACTGGCCAAAGACCTCCAAGACAAAATGAACATGGGCCGTGCTTACTGCAACCTCGGTCTAGCTCACTTAGCCCTTGGAAACTTGGAAACAGCATTAGAATGCCAGAAATATTTCCTTGCAATAGCTCATATGACCCAACATCTGCAAGGGAAGTTCAGAGCATTGGGGAACATAGGCGATGTACTGATCAAGATGGGCGATGTAGAAGAAGCTGTTAAAATGTATCAGAGGCAACTTGGATTTGCTAGACAAGTAAGTTTTACTTCGACTCCAGACCTAATAGAAACGGCAAAATAGTAGATCAATTCTGATTTGAGAGCCATAATATTGAGGTATTCGTCCATATCTCGCAAAGAACCGACGACGGTCGTTGGGGCAAACGTGTTCTTGAGTGGAGACCTCGACTCGGTAAACGTAGTGTAGGACGCCCTCCGGCCGGGTGAGATGACGACCTACGAAATACTGCAGGTAGATGCTGGATGCGGCAAGCTGAAGACGGCGCTATGGCGCTCATTGGAGGAGACCTATGTCCAGCTGTGGACTGCTATAGGCTGATGATGATGCATGATGATGTAATAATTGAGATAAAGATGACAATAGCTTTTACAGCTATGAGGAATTCTTATCATTTAAATGTAATAATCTAGTAATAGATAAACTCTTATAGTATTCTCCATTCATATTTCTATTTGTTTCTATTGTTGTATGTATAATTTAATTCACTATTATTTATATCATCATCATCAGCCTATAGTAGTCCACTGCTGGACATAGGCCTCCCATAATGAGCGCAACAGCGCCCTGTCTTCAGCTTGCCGCATCCAGCATCTGTCTGCAGTCCTTCGCAGGTCGTCATCCCACCTGGCCGGAGGTTATATATTATATGACCTTAATTTAATCTACAATTGCTACATAATTGTAGTAAAAACTAATTTTACGTGTTTTTCATGAAATTTAGAAATAAATGATTAATTATTGATACTTCTCATAATAGGCACGAGACCGTTCCTTAGAAGCAGCAGCCTGTGGCGCTTTGGGATTGGCCAGAAGACTTCAAAGAAGACTGGATGCCGCTTTAGGGCATCATACCCAGGTAAAATTATATTGTATAGATAGGCGACCTCTGTGGCACGGTGGCGAAGGTCCGCCTGCGACGCAGGAGGTTGCGGGTTCGATTCCCGCCTCGGGACAATTGTGTGTACGATCTGCAGACATTTGTTCCGGATGTTCTGCTCGTTAATTACGCAGTTTATTTATGTATAGAATAATATATATATATATATATATCTATGTTATGTATTAAATAAAGTATATCAGTCATTTAGTACCCAGAACAAAAGCTCTGCTTAGTTTGGGGCTAGATGATGCCGTGTGGACTGTACAGCATTATTTATTTATTTATTTTATTAATAATAGACCTTATATTCAAAACCATTATGCTTAAAGGTTCACGTTTTATATGCTGAGCTACCACTTGCCCGGATATTATTAAAAACAACAATTTATACATTCTTCTTTACTTATATTAGGTAATATATTTCGTATTATTCGCAACCAAGTCTAACTATTTTACATACAAATTCGAACAATCGTTATTTCATCAGTGACTCTTTTTTTTCAACTGAACAAGTTTTTTATTTCATTCGTGACCGATTTTAACCAGATGATAATCAGCAAAATATCACACCATTACCAACACAGTACGAATTAGCAAGCTGAAGTGGCAGTGGGCCGGCCATATTTCGCGAAGAACCGACGGCCGCTGGGGCAAACGTGTTCTTGAGTGGAGACGACGACTCGATAAACGTATTGTAGGACGCCCTCCGACCAGGTGGGATGACGACTTGCGAAATACTGCAGGTAGATGCTGGATGCGGCAAGCTGAAGACGGCGCAATGGCGCTCATCGGGGGAGGCCTATGTCCAGCAGTGGACTGATATAGGCTGATGATGATGATGATGACCAACACAGTACTAAATCACTAACGTAACTCATATTTTTCTGCAGGAACTGACCCTACGTCAAGAAGCTGGTGATTCAGCTGGTGAGGCGAGAGCACATTCTCATATTGGAGCAGTTCATATGGCTTTAGGACATTATTCTCATGCTGCTAGATGCTATCGGGTAAGAGAAAGACAGAAACGAAGCGAAACAAGCTTGTTTATAGCGTCAAAAATTGATAGCAACTATTTTTTGACGACCGATTTGACGCGGTGGACGAAGGTCCGCCTCAGGAGGTTGCAGAAGGTGCGACTCAGGAGGTTGCAGGGTCGATTCCCGCCTCGGAACAATTGTGTGTACGATCTGCTTTTTTTTTTTATTTGTTCCGGGTGTTCTGTTTGTTTTCTATGTATAATAAAAAATATCTATCTATGTAATGTTATTGTATTATGTATATCAGTTATCTAGTACCCATAACCTAAGCTCTGCTTACCATGGGGCTAGATAATGCTGTGTGAATTATCCAGCATTATTTATTTATATACGAGTAAAATCTAGAAGATAAATCTATAAGAGACGATATAAGTTTCAGAATTGAGAATTCATACTCTATAACTTGTTTCAGGAACAACTAGAAAGAGCGCAAGAGTTACAAGATTGTGCTTTAGAGGCACAAGCGTATGGAAATCTGGGGATTGCAAAACTGAACATGGGCCATTATGAAGATGCAATTGGATATTTGGAACAGGTAACGTTTATATTATATTTACCATGATTTGATTTTTGAGTTATCCAATATTTCGGCACAGTTTCATGCGCCATGATCACGGAATAACTTGAGGTAACGTTTTCTCAATACCTTATAGAAGAATTTCATGTTTGAATTCAAAATAATAAAAATAGGCGTGTTTAAAAAACTATAAACCGACTTCAAATTCCTAAATAATGAAAATGGGTTTAAAACGTAGCTCTAAAAAAATAATCATCGAAATCGGTTGGCGTGACATTGAGTTATTAGTCCATCTGACGCGCACATACATAATGCAAATTTAACACTTTGATTGCTGAAATCACACCGTATGTGTTTTCTACAAGTGACTAATATGCGTAAATCCACACTAGCGCAGCGGCTGAGAAAATACAGATCTTTGTGACTCAGCACAGCCGTAATATTTTTCGAAAGAAACGCATGTGCGGCGCAGCACAACCGCTGTGTAGAGCGGAAGCACGAATTTTTTAGGATAAAAAAAAGTTCGCAGTCGTCGAAAAAAAATCGCAGTCAAAGTGTTAAGACTAATATGGTTTTCTCATGGATGCCATTGTCAGAACTCTGGGGCCAAATTGAAATGGGGCCACACGGCAAGCACCAGCTTTCGAATATAAAAATAATTCTCACCCCATCGAAATTTCTGAGTTAACAAAAAAATACAGAGGAATTGAGAACCTCCTCCTTTTTTGAATTCGGTTAATAATAATGATTGTCTTCTTTTAAAATCTTATAATATTTTATTCAAAGTATATATACATATATATATATATTCTGTTATGTTTGCTCTAAATTTCACTTTTGTTAAATATACATGTACTTAACATATTATTTTTTATTATTCACATTCTATTTGTATTCTCGTTGATTTTATTTATATTAGTGCGTTTTTTTATTTGTATAGCGGTAGTGAGTAATCAGTCCGTATCGCCAACAAATTGCTTTGCCGGAAGACCAGCGTTGGTTGCTAGCATGCTAGTCATCCAACTCATGCTGAGGCAAAGCCATTTTGTTACTGGACTTACATGATTACCAACACGTTTAGTTTACATTTAAGTTTAAGTTTATTATGTCTGTGTAAGTCTTTTAACAAATAAATTCATTTCATTTCATTTTTCATATTTCATACGTAGTTGCAATATAACGCATATTTTATTGTAAATAACATGGTCTTAAAAACAAAAAGTTACTCATTGTTATTCTCTACAAATTAGATATTCTATTGCAGCAACTAGCAATTCTCGAGCGAGTAAACACTCCAACATGCCAACTCGACAAAGCCCGAGCACTTGGTCATTTAGGTGACTGCTACGACGCATTAGGAGACCCTGACGAAGCTATAAAGTACCACGAGCAACATCTAGCAGCGGCTCTGAAGTTAGATAACACGAGGGAACAGGAGAGAGCCTATAGAGGACTTGGATTGAGCCATAAGTAAGTGCAATTTATATCAACTTTTGAAGTAGGTACTTTTGTTTTTCTTGTGGAGACTTGTGTAATTGTTACCTAGCTGTTAGTTATAGTTATTTTTTCCTAAAATTGTAAAATAAAGATAAAAAGTTATTGTAGGGTAGCGCAAGGATCAATGTATCTTCCTTGCTATTTATCGACCATACGTCTAAATAAAAGATCTCTAGTTTTAGGAATTTATTAAAATTGATAGTTATGTATTCCCAAAATTATATTGAAAAGGATGAATTTGACATTGAAAAATAAATAGATCCAAACTTATCAATAACTAGCGGACCTTCCCGGCTTCGCACAGTTTTAGTAGGGCCTAACTTTTTTGAAAATATAATATAGCCTATGTTCACCGGGGATAGTGTAGCTTCCCAACGGTGAAATAATTTTTCAAATCGGTCGAGTTGTTTCGGAGCCTATTCAATACAAACAAACAAACAAAAAATCAAACATATGTTATAACTTATAAGTAGAGACATGAAGATTCTAACGATATTTTGTATGTACGTAAGCATTTGGAATATTGAATTTATAATTATGCATTTTAAATGCTACTATTGTTTCCAAACACATTCTAAAGTAGGTTCTTAAAATATTTTTTTATTATCAGATCCGTAGGCAACTTACAACAAGCTCTGGTTTGCCTCGAGAAACGCCTGGTGGTCTCTCACGAGCTAGGAGCACCGGAGGCCAAAGCGCAAGCTTACGGAGAACTGGGGGCTTTGCACATAGCACTCAGCAATCTGGAGCAGGCTGTGCTGTGCTTGGATCATCAGAAGAACATAGCCATGTAAGTATATCAAGCAATTGAGATAAGCGTTCAATTATCCTGAACTCAACCTTGATTTTTAGATTATATTAGATTAATAGTTCAGTCAGAGAATAGTCCACATTAAGTCTGAGTGAATTTTCTAAAGTTTTGTTACCCTGAGACTGATGGCAAACAAGCATAATTTTTTGAGTTCGCAGTCGCGTAATATGTGTCATTTCTTAGAAAAGTCCTCTTTGTGGCACACGGCCGGCGTCGCAAACGAATTGTCATTTTAGTTGAGAGTTGTAGAGACTCACACCTCAATTTACTCTCGTTTAAATGCAGCCCTATTGTTATTGACACATTGAAATAAGATAATTAATAAAAACTTCTTTTACAGGGAACTAAACAACCAAATAATGGAAGCCGAGGCCTGCCACTCGTTGGGAGTCGCGCAGCATGCGTTGGGCGACCACGCCGCGTCCGTCCGACACCACAGGGCCGAGCTCGAGCTAGCACACAGACTGGGGCTCACACATTTACAGGTATCTTTCATTACAATGTAGAGAACTAATCTAACTAAACAACGAAATAATGGAAGCCGAGGCCTGCCACTCGTTGGGAGTCACGCAGCATGCATTGGGCGACCACGCCGCGTCCGTCCGACACCACAGGGCCGAGCTCGAGCTAGCACACAGACTGGGGCTCACACATTTACAGGTATCTTTCATTACAATGTAGAGAACTAATCTAACTAAACAACCAAATAATGGAAGCCGAGGCCTGCCACTCGTTGGGCGACCACGCCGCGTCTCTGGTAGATACGAACTGATAAATGATGTTCGCTGTTGTTGTTTTTTTTTTATTAATAGGATGTTGTTTGACTAAAATGCGATAATTGTATTCCAGGTAGGATGCAAATAATACTTAACAGTTCAATTTAAGAGAAAATAATTATAAATTTAATCATTTCCATGTCAAGCAAAGACTAATTTTGATCACGATCATGATAATTGATGGACACATTTTAAGGAGTCTAAAAAACATTATTTTTTCTAGGCTCGAGCGTGTGGAGGCTTGGGCGCTGCGCACGCGTCAATGGGCGCGCACGCAGAAGCGGCGAGATGGCACGAGTCTCGGTTACGACACGCTACTGCAGCAGGTAACATCATTAATTCACTTCAATCTTTATGACGGCTGCCATACAAGTTGTTTCTTATTCACTTCTTCCAGTAGGTAGTGGACAAAAAAATTAAGTGAACAGTAAAACAGTAAAATTATCTTTTATGATAATAATTTATAGTTATAACATTTGACTTGTCTAAGTGCTTATTTTGTAAGCCTAAAGAATTAAATTATTTTGACTTTGTCTTTGTTGGCTTTCCTGAAAAAGATACAGCTATGGAACGTAACTTTGGAAGTTTATAAGGACAAATAGTTGACATGTCGACAACATATGTACCTATGTTTCGATCAGTAGCGATGTTTAACGGATTATCACCGGAAGAGGGTTATCACTGGTTAAAAGCCATTTATGGTTGCTAATCGAAGTGATATTATTTTTCATATACCGGACCCTCCAAACAAACTACTACTATATGTATACAAATCTTATATGAACATACTATTGGTTTCTTTTTTATTTCTTCCACAGTGGACAAAAAATTGAGGTGAACATTAAAATATTGTTATTTGATAATAATGAATAGTATAAAATTTGACTTGTCTAAGTTATTTTGTAAGACTAGAGAAAATAAAAACATTTTGAATCTAACAGTCCAGTTTCACCAAATTTGTTTCTATCAGGTGACGCTCGGAGCAGAGCCCAAGCACTGGCAGACTTAGGCAGAGCCCACCTAGCGATGGGGGCGTGCGGCAGCGCCGTGTCATACCTTAGACAGGCGTTGTCTGCCACTGAAGGATTGGCGGATGCTGATGAAGAGGTAAGAACAATAAATACACAAAATAAATAATGCAATTCACACAGCATCATCTAACCTGAAGCTAGCATACGAAATACAATGAAATGATATACGTAATACAATAGATTACATAGATATATATTTTTTATTGCACATAAAATCAGAACACCCGGAACAAATATCTGTGGGTCGTACAAACTTTTGTCCCGAGGCGGGAATCGAACGCAACCTCCTGCGTCGGCGGACCTTCGCCCACCACGCTACAGTTGGGTACTATTTATTTTGGTCCTTCTAGTCAGATCTATTCCGGTTAGATTGGCCCTTTGACAGAATGGTACGTTAACCACTCGAATCGGGGATAGATATTCAATATCAAATCTCTGAATGATTGATGTCCACAATGCCTAGAAAATGCTTTTTCATAAAATAAACAATAGTAACTCTTTATTATCCCTAGGCAAGAGTTCGCCACAGGCTAGGCTTCGCACTCTGGGCGTCAGGAGAACTCGAAGAGGCGATGGAACAACTCAGAGCCGCGCTCAACGTGCTAGAATCAACGACGGACAAACATCGGGACAAGAAGACCACAGCTCTGTATACTTCGACTCAACACGCGCTGCAGAGAGTGCTAGTTGGTAAGTTTAAGGCGGTACCCCGGCACACACTACGGCGGCGCCACACTAGCGCCGCCACATATTTTATCATATTATTACGTTGAAGAAAGGAAATTTCAGAAACTTCTTTGGGCAGTTTGTGATATCTATTATACGCTTCTTTAATGCCTCTGTAATAGTTTTATTTTGTATAGTTTAGAGAGAGATACGAGGTTCCCTTGGTGGGCACCAAACTCTATTCTCGCATCGTTATTGAATGTATTTAAAGATAGAATAGGCAGCGGCGCTATTGTGCCTCGGGGCAAAAAACGTAAATGTTGTTAAGTATGAAACTGTAGACAGACAGACAACATCAGGGCTCTGAGCACCAAAATCATATTTAATATGATTTTTGTTGTTTTGAGTTTTCGTCAATGCATATGCATATGGCTGGGCGAATTCAATCGTATATTTCTTATAATTAATTGAGTTATCGTATATTTCTGGGCTGAAATATACGATAACTCAACAACAAATAACTGCATACATCATTTTACATAGAACAACAATTTTACTCTCGCGTTGCCAGAAACAGAAACCAAAAGTAAGATTTTAAAAACACAGTAGAGGGAAATAAAAGGTAATAGGTATAACAACAACATTGTATGTATGTGTTTTATCTGTCCATTATATGATTTACTTACTTACTAACATTTACTTTCTTACAGAACTTGGTCGTCATCCGGAAGCGTTGGTGGTGGCTGAAAGAGGTCGATGTCGATCTCTCGATACTGTTACCGACAAATCATCGACCTTGAACCAGACTAATTTGGAGCTGCATACTGCGCAAAGGTATTTTTAGATCTTAGATAAACTTTTAACACACTCATGGATTTCAATAATAAGTTCTGACACGGTGAAATCCACACAGATGTAAACAGCCTGGTTCGAATCAGCGAGGATAGCAAGTGATCAGGGGCCTGTCTGAGTACTTTAGTGAGTGTGCCTAATGACTACCTCATGGTGAAATGGGAGACAATAATGGCCACAATAATTCGTGACACAATTTATGTACCAAAATAATCCGTGTGGCTTCTGATTTATCGTAGTGTCTTCATTTCACCTTTATTGTTTGTATACCCTCATCATTAGCAAGGCCATAATTTTTTTAAATATTAAATTTACTTCTAAACTGTTAGCTGGTGTGGCATCTATTCTTTCTATTGTTCAAAGTTATCGAACCCTAAAAAGAACAACACATATTCTTGTGAATGTGAAATGCCTTCAAATGATGAAGAGATTTGGTTTTGATTTTCCTTTAGGAATCCAGAAGAAACCACCAAAGAGCGAGTAGAACCGTGGAGTCCATCCACCATAGAGCAAGTGTTCGAAGTGGTAAACAAGCAGAAGGCACCTGTTTTGTACTACAGCATCGCGGCCGGCAAGTTGTATGCTTGGCTGCTGCAGCCGCATAAAGGTAACTTTAATTCTAGCAGCTAGAAAATGACAGGTATTGTACCTAAATGTAGGAAAGATAATAAAAATACAAAATGATAAATAAACTTAAACTATGATGTGGCTCACTCACTCAAAGCAACTCAACTTTACCTGGATAAAAGTACCTAATTGACATAAAAAGAATGCTAAACTTCAAAACAAGGAATATTTGATCGCATTACTCACCCAATTTCTCACCATTCAATAACCAACGTACTAGGTATACACTAGTAAGTCATTGTATTATGTATGACCATTATAAATGTTTTCAAAACAATAAGTCATGCAGAGTTATGATAACACGAGGGAAGTTGCCTTCGGTTGTTTGCCTTCGGCGCGGGAGTTTATACCTATTAACAATTAATATTATATTCTATTATCGGTCATGGCTTTTCTCAGTTAGACTCAGACGTTTCTTGCGATTGTGTGCTCACAATTTGTAAACTTCAACTTCTGGCTTACATATTTTGAGCCGAGATTACTTTTTTCCTTTTTTAAAATGTTCAGCAAGCATATATACAAAATCATCAAAAACAAACTCGGCACAGGTATCCAGCGATTCCACCAAGTGCCTCTACTCGATGAGGGTGAGGACAGCGACAACAGTCTACCAGACATCAGTCCTGATGATCAGCTGATTGGAGGGAAAGTGGAGAGACTGGTCGGCGAGTGGTCAGCGTGGCTGAAGACGGCGGAGAGGAGAAATGAAGAAGACCAGTGGGATCCTGATGATAGACCGAACGCGGGACTTGCGAGAATTGTAAGTCTTGAAAACTATATTAGATACTATCATAATTATGTAAAGTTGGTAAGTTAGAACAGCGTCAATAGTCTGCCAGACATCAGTTCTGATGATCAGCTGATTGGAGGGAAAGTGGAGAGACTGGTCGGCGAGTGGTCAGCGTGGCTGAAGACGGCGGAGAGAAGGAATGAAGAAGACGAGTGGGATCCTGATGATAGACCGAGCGCGGGACTTGCGAGAATTGTAAGTCTTGAAAACTATATTAAATATCATAAAGATGTAAAGTTGGTAAGTTAGGACAGCGTCAATAGTTTACTCTCCTTACGATCATCTGATAGGAGGGAAGGTGAGAGATTGGTCGGCGAGTGGTCATCGTCGCTGAAGACACCGAGACGGAATGAAAAAGACTGGTGGTGGGATCCCGATGAAGGAGAATTGTACGTCAAAACTAGACCTCTCGCCTCTGTGCAATGTAACTACCTCCATAGAGTGTCTTAATCGACCAAGTCAATCAACAGCCTTCCCCAGATACCAAGAGAGATTTCATTTAGGAATGTTATTTTCACCAAATCTATTCCCTTGGAGGAACCGCCAAGGTTTAGAGCGTTCGCCGTTCGTTTTAGAGAATCATCTCTAATACTCGTACATTTTTATATTTCAAACAACTACCCATAATGACAAGCTCTAAAATTAATGGGACGAGCTGGTACTGTATGTAATTGATAATTATATATATTGTATAAATATTTATTGATTTTTTATATAATTTAGAGCTAGCACACACTTTGGGGGAGACCTATGTCCAGCAGTGGACTAATATAGGCTGATGATGATGACACATCTATGTACGAGTAATGTATTGTATTAAGTATATCAGTCATCTATAGTAACACACCCATAACACAAGCCCTGCTTGCGCTGCACCGCGCCCCCTGCGTGCCCGCTGCCTGCGGCGCGCTCTAAAAGAAAAGGAGAAAAGCAGTCCTGTGAACCATCACGTAGTACCAGGGCTGCGCCGGCTCCTGGGAAGGGGCCCTGTGACGCAGACGGATTCACCGTGGTGGTTTGCAAGAGCCGTAAGCCCACCAACCGCAACCAGTGCGGTACTGGGCCGAAAGACATGAATACTGGTTTCCGAGCGGAGGTACCAACTACCCAGCTTTACGTCTCACGCGTTCACTTCAGTGTGGAGGCCAAGGCTGTAGAGGAGTACCTACACACGAAGACCGGGTTCACGATGCGCGTCGAGAAGCTGAACTCTCACCATAATGTGAGCTTCAATTCTTTTATGGTGAGAGTACCAACCCATCATCTCTCGACATTCCTAAGCGCAGAGTTTTGGCCGAAGGGTGTCAAGTTCCGAAGGTTCACTGGCCGCCTGCAACGGGACACCGCTGCACCGCCCGCGCCGTGCACCGAAAACAGCTGACACCCTGAGTACATCTACACGCTGTCGGCATAATAAAAAAAAAGCGTGTTATTATTAATTTAGTCCTTTTATATTTTATGTATGCTAGTTTTAAGGTATATATTACTATGGACCGTAGAATAAGTTGATTAAGATCTGTTACTTTTCTATGGTCTGAAATAAATGATTATTATTATTATACACTCATTTATTTAAATTCTCGTATAAAATACATTTTTTACTATAGAAAATACAATAAAATATTATAAAACTATTCTACAGTAAAAAATATATCAAAACGGTAGATCACCGACCGCGAAGCTAGGCTCAAGCGGCCGGTGACTAGGGCTGCAGAGAAATTATTATTATTATTATGTCTCTCATTTACCATGATCTCGGGCCATAAAGTGACCCGGTCCTTTGGAAGGCTTGCGTGGGGCCGAAGCCAACAGCACAGAGGCCCTTTGAGAAGTTAATCTAAAGGCGATGATGGCTACACATAGCGGGTATCATCCTCGGGTGCACAATATGATACACCCAAAGATGGTATCCGCCAGGTGTAGAGACTATTGCAAAGAAAAATGAAAGAAATAAAACCAGGCTATTGTGATGGATGGATGGACTGGGTAATCGGGCTATAGGGGAGATTGCGGACGTCTGCCATAAACAAGTCACTCATAATGTTAAGAAGAGTGGCAGACGGTGGCTTGCCGAATGCTGGATGGGTTCTTTAAAAAGCCGGAGTAAATTACCGGAGAGGAACAACATCGGCGCAAACGACTGAGGGGTGTCGAGAGGTGCGGCCCCGATTTCACCATCACGAAGACTGCTCGTGAGCGGGTTTCCTCGCTATTACGCCATTAGACACTTCCACCCCCGAGTCTACATCCTAAGATGCATCTCTCGCGACTCCACTCAGACCGGCCAATAAAGGCAAGCAAGAGGTGGGGATCTGGTTCTCTTGGGATGCCACTCCGCAAGCGGAGACGAGAACCAGGAACTTCCCCGGGAGCACTCGGTACCCGTGGTGTCGCTACTCACCAACAGCTCGCCACAAGCTGCCCTGCGGGTTTATTATTATTATTATTAGGGTGGGGCTACATGATGTTGTGTGAATTGTCCAGATATATTAATTTTTATTTGCTTCCAGGTAAACAGAAATCACCTCCTCAACTCGTCCAACTACTCGTTGAGCTCCCTCTTCAGCGTGGGCTCTGTGGGCGGCTCCGTCGCGGGTTCCGTGGCGAGTCTGCAAGGGTCTACCAGGTACCTAATTACATCAAAACAAAATCCTAGTTTTAACTCCCCACTCAAACTAAGGGGTATTATAAACCCAACTCTGGGAGGCCGTGTATCCTGTAGTAAGTTACATAGTATGTAGCATCGTAACTCCCACTTGACAAAAAGATTGTATGATTATGATTACGATTACTTTTCGATTGGTCTAACCGTCTCCTAACTGGGTAGCTGTTTTGTATCTTTCTAGTAGTTTCTTATCGGGCTAGCATGACAGCTAACGAATCTGACCCCTAGAGTAACTATAGACACTTTACAAGAGTTGGATAGTTTTCAAGGATTCTCTTGATGAAATTGAGCGGAGGATTGGCAAAAGATTTCAAACTATAGATGACCATCGATATTTCTTTAAAACGGAGATAAATACCATCAGATTCTTCTATCAATTGCTTCGATTTTCGTCCAAAACATCTTAGAACACTAGATAATTCACTTTTCAGCTAGGAGCTACGATGCCACATACAGAGATACATACACAGAATTAAATACACAGCTACCTACAATGGATAAACATTTTATTCATAATGCTGTGTGTATTTTCCAGTATTATTTATTTATTATTATATAAATAATAATTTTTAAAAAAATTATGTAAAATTTTACGTGACAATTCGTCATTCTTTATCTCTATTTCTAAGATTAAATATTTAAAAAAAAACATTTACGCATAATTGAAGAACTCATCTTAGGTGTAGAACGCTGCTACTAAGTATAATATCTTCTGCTCAAAAGATTCTGTAACATAATAACTTCTTCCTAGATCGAGTGTGCACATTCCTCGCAAGAAGCAGCCATCATGGCAAGGCCCGCCGTGCCTCAACTCCTTGTATCAGATGCTGCTCGCTCCCTTCGAGGATCTACTACCGGCTTCCTGCAATAATAATCATGGTAACAACCCAAAAATAAGTTTAAGGAGTAGCAAGGTGCCCAAGATCCAGCTTTTGGGCCCCATGTCAACCTCTTGGCGACCGTAGTGTAGGACATCCTATGGCCAGGTGGGACGACCGATGACGACCTGCGAAAGACTGCAGGCAGATGCTGGATGCGGCAAGCTGAAGACCGGACATTAGTGGAGGCCTATGTCCAGCAGTGGACTATTATAGGTTGATAAATGATCAACCTCTTCCACGTGCAGGAGGCTGATGAGGTTCTGAAAAAACAAACGACCAAACCGCATTAAACCAGCAGCGTTGTAGATCCTGTATGAACCATGCCTCCCAAGTATGTTTTGACGAATTTGAGAGAGGCCTTATCCCAGCAATAAGACAATACGGGATTATAAAAAAAACCAATGTGTTTATCATACACTTTTATTTATCAGCTGTCTCCTTTTTTGCAGCATCTCATGGCCGGCGAGGCTGCGGCGGTCGTCGTGAGTTGATAGTGGTAGTAGAGGGCTTTCTCTACGCCTGCCCGTGGGGTGCCTTACGAGGCGACGCCGATGCGGAGCCCCTGTGTGAGCGATATGCGTTGCTGGCCGTGCCTGCCTTGCGGCCACTGCGGCAAAGACACCCAAGAGCAAAGCCCCAACAAGACCATGGTGAGAGCAGTTTGTTCAAATTAAAAAATATGTGTTAATGTTTCAGTTCTTTCTGAAGTTTTTGTCTGAGTTAATCTTCAAATATGTTGGTATGTTGTCCAACAGTGCACTGTTGTACAACGCAAGACATCGGGTGATCGCAATCACCTGATTATATACAAATTAGGTAGCTATCTACTGCCAGAAAGCTTAAACTTGGAGTTAAACTTAAGAAATAATATTAACAACATTACCAATAAAATGCTTGTCTTCGGGGTAACTCAGGGGTCAATACTTGCACTCCTACTATTCTTGAAAGATTGAGATTGAGTTGTTGAAGCTCGTATTTTTTCAGGAACAACATCAGCTAACAACGCTGAAGCAGGCATGCGCTGCCTCGTAGTCGGTGCCCCTAGAGTCGGCTCTAGATGGACGAGCGCCCACGCACAGTTAAAAGAAGCTGAGTTAGTGGCGGACATGCTAAGAGTAACACCTCTGACGGATTACCAGGCGTCTAAA
Source organism: Eupithecia abbreviata (assembly GCA_943735965.1). Lineage (NCBI taxonomy): Eukaryota > Metazoa > Arthropoda > Insecta > Lepidoptera > Geometridae > Eupithecia > Eupithecia abbreviata. Next base: position 4,913,675 of record OX030995.1, read on the forward strand.
GAAGCTGTGTTGGCGCAGCTTCCTCAAGCAGAGTGCATTCATTTCGCGACGCATATCTGTTGGAGGACGCCGGCTATTGTTCTTAGCCCGGGTGAAGTGGTAAGTACCAACTACAACATTACCTGTATGATTATCTAGTAATAGTAATAAGATTTTTATTTTGTCAGAACAGAGACTCTTATAAATTAAACTTAGATATACAGAAGACAGAAACTGACAAAATCGGTCTCCACTCAGCATGTGCTGGTTTTCCGTGGAGACCGTGGTGCGCATCTTGTATATTGCTAACATTATAGCTTATATTGATAACATTATAGCTCATATTGCTAACATTAAAGCTCAAATTGCTAACATTAAAGCTCATATTGCCAACATGAAACTCCACGGTTGATTTATTATATTTTACGTCTCAGGTGGATTCTCAAGCCAAACGCCTGCTCAATACAAGTGTTGGAAGCAATGCAGCTGACACTTCTACGGAAAACGAAGAAGAAAGTGAGTATCCACCACATTCCTTTAACGAAAGTTCGCAGACTATTTGTGCCAATTCGACAGAATTTGAGTTTTGACTCTTTGTAGACGCTGAGATGCCAGCTAGCAGCGAAGAATTGCCTCCATCATCGGAGTTCATGCTGACTGCAGCTGAAATCATGGGCCTCAAGATTACTGCTCGATTGGTAAGAAATTTGTAGAATAATAACAAATAATTCGGGTTTATAGCCCAAATTATCAAAACCCAGTTACAGTCCTAACCTAAAACGCCTGTCACACACGGAAAATGTCACAAAAAATCGATACTACATATTTGTGTGCATTTTCCGAACAGCACAACCTAAGGGTGCGTTTATTTCATAAATAAATTGTGACACTAGTTTTATTTTTTGGTTGTTGGTGCTGTGTTTTAGTCCAGCATTATTTATTTATTTTATTCGGCTTTAAAGCCAACACTGTCAAACCCCAGTTAAAGTCCTAACCTTAAACGCCTCTTAGACTCAGAAAACCGACAATGTGATTTGTACATTTTCCGAACAGCACAATTGAGAGGTGCGTTTATTTAACAATTCAATTGTTCAACTTATTTAATATTTTTTCAGGTAGTAATATCGTGCGCCCCATCAACCGCCGCCTTACAAGGGTCAGGCGAAGACACCGATGACGTCAGCATGGCTGGCGAAGGCGTCTCCAAACTGTGTCGAGCGTTATTATCTGCAGGAGCTCAAGCGATCCTGTTGACGCTATGGCCCGCGCCCTTAGACACGGCCACTAAGATCCTCTATAGGTCGTTGTACTCGGCTTTACTGCAAGGCAGCAGAGTTGCCAAGTGAGTATGAGCTTACATTGCCTTCTTAATCATCATTTTACTTTTTGTCTGGCTTCTCCGAACTGTGTCGAGCGTTATTAACTGCCGGTGCTCAAGCGATCCTGTTGACGCTATGGCCCGCGCCTTTAGACACGGCCACTAAGATCCTCTATAGGTCGTTGTACTCGGCTTTGCTGCAAGGCAGCAGAGTTGCCAAGTGAGTATGAGCTTACGTTGCCTTCTTAATCATCATTTACTCTTTGTCTGGCTTCTCCGAACTGTGTCGAGCGTTATTAGCTGCCGGAGCTCAAGCGATCCTGTTGACGCTATGGCCCGCGCCTTTAGACACGGCCACTAAGATTCTCTATAAGTCGTTGTACTCGGCTTTGCTGCAAGGCAGTAGGGTGGCTAAGTGAGTACCCATCCATCCAACGCGTGTTTTGTGACTTAGAAAACGGTAGAGGCAAAAGAAGGAGGAGGTTCTATGTTCGTCAGTATGTTTGTTTATAGGTAAACGAAAAATAAAAATTTAGTAATTAAATGTCCATCGACTTCTCCGTCCTTATTTAATTATTTATTTTGCAATTGCTTTTAGAAAAAGATGATCCCATAAAGTCCCATAAAAATTATATTTCCAAGGTAAGTTGATTTACAACTAAAGGATTCGAAGTCAATTTTTCTTTTTTTTTTAATACAATTATCTTTTACCTAAAAATGTTTATCCAAAATTTAAATTCATAGCTATAATTTGAGGGTATTTATCATAATGATAATTTGTAACTTACAGAGCCCTAGGCGACGCGATGCAAACGGTCCGTCACACGAAACACTTCGCACACCCGGCGCACTGGTCCGGCCTCCTACTGCTCGGTGCCAATGTGCGACTCAGCAACAAAGTGGCGCTGATGGGGCAAGCGCTCTGCGAACTGCTCGCAGCTCCTGACAAATGCCGGTAAGAGATCACATCGACAACGATCTAAATATTTATTTATTTACAAACATCTCTCCCTCATGCTCTCCCTCTGGACATCGGACGTGCAAAATCACTTCCTATCTTCAAAAAACTGCTGCATCAGCATTATTTATCCGAAAACATTGATAGCTCAATCTAATGTCTATGTAAGATTATTATAATGTTTGTAATGTAGGTATTACAGTATGTAGTGTAAGTATTTGTTTTCTTTTTAATCTATATATTTACTAAAGTACCACCGTCTATTTTGTTCTTTCATCTCCAGTCCAAAGATTGCCTGGAAGAGATCGCTCTCAGCGATAAGGCCGCCCTTTATACTTCCTTTATTCTATTATTTATTCCTGTATTGTTTTCTGTTTTGTGTGGTATAATAAAGTGTTTTCTATCTATCTAACATGTACGTATTGTGAACGAAACAGCCTCAGAGGCTAATAATTACAGGACATAGTAAGATAGATCATCGTCCGAAACAGTACCATTTTAAATATACGGTATCTTTGAAAAAAATACGGAGCAGTCTTTGGGGACTTCTGATAGGAGTGAAAACTAAGTCATTTCATATCTTATTTATACTGGGAAGCATGCGGTGACGATGACGCGAGTTCCATGATTTTTGTTCACCACCACAAAAAGTGTTTAACGCGCCTAAAGAAGGTTATACGAGTACTTCAAAAAACCAATACTAATCATCTACGTTTTTTATAAAGGGTACTTATTTGCTTTTTCATAGATATCTATACCATTTGATACAATTAACACGGTTTGTGTTAATTGTTTCAAATGGTATAGATATCTATTCAAAGGTTTTGAAAGAAATATTCACACAAAACAATAAGACACAAGTTCACAAGCAATTTCATTGTTCTAGGGACGCGCTACGAGTCTGCCTGCATTTAGTAGAGAAGTCTCTACAGCGGATAGTGAGAGGACAGAAGAACGCAATGTACACGACTCAGAAGAGCATTGAGAATAAAGCAGGCAATGCTACGGGCTGGAGGGAGCTGCTTATGAGTGTCGGATTCCGGTAAGTCACAGATTTGTCGGCAGCTAGCTTCTGCCCACAGCATGCACCATTCCCAGATAAAAAGTGCATAAGTATTCAACGTATTTAGCCAAGCTATAATTTTAGTCGTATTCTGTTTAGTAGTGTGAAGTATGTATAAGTACAAATATCCATTGATTCACCCCTTTCGTAGAAATGTAATTTTTTGGCGTAGCCATTGGGATTGGATTTTTTTTAAAAGCTTATTAAGGGGACATCTATAAATTACGTCACACTAATTTCATGATTTTTGACCACTTCGTTCTTATTTGGGTTGCTAATCTTTTTCATCGAACCATACAGCATCATCCAACCAAAGAATTTTTAAATGTGACGTCACGAAATTTAGGTCCCCTCCCGACCCCTTTGTTACACAATACCAGGCTTCGTCGACCCCTTCCCTCCCCTTTAACGTGTAAAGCAATTTATGAATGGCCCTTAAAAACAAATTATGTTTTTTTAAACATTTTCTCATTAAATTTCAGATTCGAACCAGCTGCAAACGGCATCCCCTCAAGCGTGTTCTTCCCACAAAGCGACCCTGAAGAACGCCTCACACAATGCTCTGCCAGCCTACAAGCTCTCTTAGGACTATCATCCACGACACTATTAGCGCTATCCAAACTGATATCAAATGGCGACGTTGCAGACGACATCATCGGAGTTATACGATCTGTCATCTCCCAATTCACTGTGAAGAACTGCGAAACTGATACTATAGAAGTGGCTGTCAATGTCAGACTTTGGAGAGTTAATGGCTGCCATGAACTGCTAGCTTCACTTGGATTTGATTTAGCTGAGGTGGGGCAGGATGAAGTGACGTTACGGACAGGGAAGGCTGCTAATAGGAGGCATATTCAGTTCGTGTTGCAAGCTCTGCTGGCATTGTTTGGTAAGTGGCTCCAACTAACTACCTTCCTAGTATATGAGAAAATGAATAAATGAAATCTAAAAGTATAAAGACATTTTTCGAATGTCTTACGACCAAGCATTATGTGCATATAAGGTCGTGTAACTTTATTTACTATACATTTTCTAGAGGAAAGCTATCCTCTCTCTGTCAACTCAAAATACGCCATGACATGACCTACTCAAGTTGATAGTCTGCGCTCCTAAAAACAGAGAGGAGGATTATTTAAGAAATTTCTTCAGTTATGTGTGTTTTCTGAAAACATAAGGAACATTCCGAAACACTTTTTGTCACTATAAATACTGGCAAACTTACTTTTTGCTAGCCGAGGTATCCTGAAAATGCAAACTGACTTTAATAGTTAAGTAGGGTTATTTTCCAATTATATTTTTATCAATAATGACTAAGTCATGATCGTAACTAATTATCTTTGCTTTAAAATAAATACCCAGATCATTAATAATTTTGTAATGTTTTCAAACAGATACCCAAGAAGCACCGCGGAGTCTCAGCCTAGAATCGAGCTCAAGCGTCGAGTCATTAGCTTCAATCGACGACGGGGATCTGGAACCACATTCTGATGGAGAACCGCCTCCGAGGCAGCATAGACGTAAGTCTCATCTCTTAGGTTCTTCTTCTCCTCGATACAAGGTGGCACATTAAGATCGGTCACTATGGGAAAGTCTGAAACTACTTATAGTTAACCATACGAAGATCTCTTCTTAGAAACCATGTCATCGATTTTAGTAACAAGAAAAACTGCATTCATACATTTCAATAAAACTTGTACTCAGCTCGGGAATCCACCCGGCCGTTTTGAAAAATAAAACTAACACTATTAATATTTAGATATCGATTGTGTAGGTAAAACCTACAGTAGTAGTAAATATTACTATGAAGCATGATATCTAAAATGAATAAAATGCATTGTTTTCATATCCATTAATTTATTTTAGTAAGCATTCGAATACACTGACATTTTTTTCAATACAACTTTCAACTACTTACTTTTACCCTGGGCACAGATAATACATATAATACATACCCCTGGGGATAGTGGGTCACTAAACGCTACAAATATATGACTACTAATTGAACTCTTAATAAGACCATCCACATATTGTATTGGTTACAGAAGAAAGCGCCTCATCAGTCCCCCCACCACCATTACCGCTAGGCTCCTGCGGCGGCGCGTTCACAATGTACGTGCGAGGGTCCTCTTCATCCGCGGAGGTCGGCCGCGGCGAGCCTGATGGACGGAACGCACCGCCTGCGCCGCCTCCTCCTAGATACAGGTGCGATATATTATCATAGATCATCAGATAACACTATCATCAATCAGACTTTGAAAGTCGACTACTGGACATAGGACCTGCCACATCCAGCATCTGCATGCAGTCTTTCTTACTTCATCGTTATCGTAATTGACCGAAAATCACACTTCATTCGCCGAGTCACGGTCTCGGTCGTGTTTATCCAGGTCCAGAACTTCTTGCGTGCTAAATTTCAGCCGTTCAGTAGTTTCAGCTTTGTCTTGTATCACACAAACTAGCATTTAATTTTGTAATATTATTAATAACACAATTGATAGTATTTATCCGGCGTAAAATAAATAATTTGTTTTCGTAAATAGGGGAGAAAGCGATGCGGCGTTCACCCCATCCCCTCCGGCTGCGCCGCCCGTGCCCACCACGGCTCCTCCTAGAGATGTGTCGCTAGCTCTCTCGCACCAGACCAAAATACGCACGCTGTACACCAGGTACTTTAAAATTACTGCCAGCCTCTTTAAAATTTCTCGTTTTTTACATCGTTCATCGATCTCTGCCATGACTCGACGGTCCCGCGTTGGTTGTACCTAAATATGACCAACATCTGATTAGACACAACGATCTAAACTTATTATTTTAATTTTTTTGTTTCAAGTTGTCTCATCAAGTTCTTTTCTTTTCTGTGTTTTTTTCTATATATCATTTTATTTATTGAAGGCATATGCCTACCCTACAGTGGGTGAAGTTACGTTACTACGAAACGGTTGGAGGTATCTGTAATGTTATGGTTTTGTGTAAATAAGTAATTCCAAGATAATACACCTGCTATATGAAATATTGTAAATAGACATAAATGCACGATTGATATATAACTCTGTTCTATTCTAGGCGTCCACCTTCCGATGATTCCGACTGGGAGAGCTCAGGTCACGACACAGTTTTACGCAGAAGACCAGAACACACCAGATACTTAGACGCTTTCTACGACCTCGCCGCAGCACAGCCCAGAAGAACTGAAGAAGACAAGACAGACGTCCAGCCGTCTACGTCCAAACGCGCCCCGAGACCCAAAATGGGGACGAGCAGTCGAGATTCTATGGCCCAAGTGAGACATATGAGTGGGGAGCTGACTCCAACCATATCTGAGGTATACCACGAAAGAAACATCGGCTTAGGCCTAGCCCCACCATTATCGGAGCTCTTACTAGCCGAGGATTCGAAGACAGAAATGAGAGCAGCCAGCTCCAGCGAAAATCTCCTTCTGCAGAACCTAGAGAAACTCGGACTTCTAGGAGACACCAGCGAAGCGGAAGAAAGATGGTGCGGAAGCAACTCCAGACCTTGGCTATCCGCTCCGCCGCTAGAAACGGACGTACAAGGCTCCGACCTAACCACTGCAGAAATAATTGAACGACAGACGAAATTCAAGAAGGAAACTGAACCGAAAAGAAAGGAAGAGAACGCGTACGCACTCAAACCAAAAGAAGATACTCCAGGGCCAAGTGGAATCGAAAAGCGTTCCGTCTCTCCTTTCTCAGAGCTGTCTCGCAGGGATGAGGGAGACGGCAGGAGTATTGCCGACTCCCACTCATCGTACAAAGCTCTAGTCTTAAGTCCTAGAACTCCATACCTCCCTGAAGAGGGGGAAAGTTCCAAGGGGGGTGCGGAAGGGGGTAAAACCCACCCCAGGCCCAGGAGACCGCCCGTGCCGAGAACTAGACCTGCGTACACAACGTTAGACTTTCCAACAAATAAATGATTAGAAATTATGCATAGGTTTGTAATAATTGATTTAGGACTTTTCTGATAAGCATTTATTGTTTATTGAACGAATAGGCTATGATGTAAATTATTTTGGTTGTATTCAATGAAACGCTATTTATGCAGGCATTATTTCTTTATAGTGTTCTTGTGTAGTAACATCTACTTATATCATGATAACTATATAATTGTATGTAAGTAGGTAGGTATTTTTGATAAATATTTGTAAACGATCGGTAGAGTTTACTAATAGCGTGTTTTACGGAATATGTTATAATTTATTATAAGTCATAATAATTATAAAAGCTTTGAGATAAATGTAGCAATAATATTAAATTATTTTGTATTTATTCTTATGCTTAGCATTGAATTTAAGATTTTGTTAATATATTTCAAAACTATTATCTTGCCATTGTGTCTAAATAATTTATTAGGTGGATATATTCAAATTAAACTTAATTACTTAAACAAATATTTTATTCAAAACAACCTCTTTCATACCAATTGAGTTAAAAAAATGGGTAGATCTGTATGTCTGCCAATAAAAACGTACTCCTGTGCTTTTAGTTATTCTGTAATCATGGCGCATGAAACAACAGAACACAGGCGGAAGTACTGATGATCAGCATCAGGGTTGAGGGGAATTGGGATCTCCACTGACATCTTGATTTATGTCAAAACTCAAACTCAATAGCATTTATTTCTTTATGCTTACAAAATACAAAGTACAACACTTAGACAAGTAAAGTTTTATACAATTCATTATTATCAAATAACATTATTTTAATTTTAATGTTCACTTCAATTTTTTGTCCACTAGTGGAAGAAGTAAAAAAGAAACCAATAACTATGTGTTCTATTATTTTAAATTTAATTTCTTTATTATTCAAAATCGTATACTTTTCTTATTTATAAGACTTTTGAAACTAACATGGTTATTGACACTAAAGTTATGCACTGCGCCGAAATATTGGAAAACTCATAAATCTAATCATGCGAATATCCCATTTAAAATGACTTTTGTGTGAACCATGAGTGTGGAACATACCGTTTTCTTCATCTATCTATCTCTCTTATATATATCTTATATAGACGACCGATGTGGCGCGGTGGGCGAAGGTCCGCCTGCGACGTAAGAGGTTGCGGGTTCGATTCCCGCCTCGGAACAATTGTGTGTACGAACTGCAGATATTTGTTCCGGGTGTTCTGGTCGTTTTCTATGTATAATAAAAAAAATATCTATCTATGTAATGTATTGTATTATGTATATCAGTTATCTAGTACCCATAACACAAGCTCTGCTTACCATGGGGCTAGATAATGCAGTGTGAATTGTCCAGCAAATAAAAAAAAATACTAGCTGCGCCCCGCGGCTTCGCTCGCGTGGAAGTCTATGTGTCAAATGGTTTAAAACCTACATACCTCTTGAATCACTCTATCTATTATAATTAGGTACCGCATCAAAATCCGTAGTTTTTAAGATCTAAGCATACATACAGACAGGCAGCGGGAAGCGACTTTGTTTATACTTTGTAGTGAAGCGTATTACCATTTTTATCTGATTATGTTAATCTGCAATTAAATATTGAGTGGTCAATACTTGAGCAATGCTGCATAAAGGGCAGGATTTCCGGAGACACAGATTAAACATCTGTACCGCGGTGAGAGTGCCTTACGGATCAGGGTTACAACAATGTCATCGACGGACATGTCCTGGCTCTATTTATAACTAGCTGACTCGAAAAGGAGAATACTGATTCACTGATCGACCTATGAGAAATGGTTCTCAGTGGACTCTGAAAGACGATTTCCCATTGTCCAGCATCATTATTATTTTTTTCTGGACCATTCACACAGCATCATGTACCTAGCCCCAATCTGAGCGGAGCTTGTGTTATGCGATGTCTGATATACTTAATGGATAATACTTTTACATAATAGATATTTTTATTATACACTAGCGGCCCGTCCCGGCTTCGCCCGGGTGGTCATTTGTTTCAGGCATATTTTTAAAAAAAATCTCTTTGTAAGAATCGTCCTCGTACTTCAAGGAATATTCTAAAAAAGTAACTAAAAAAGCCACATCGGTCGTCTAAATTGAAGCACCAACTTATTGATGAGGACTAGAGTGCAGCTCAACCCTCACCACCAGGATCTATAATTATGGCGAATTTTAGGTTCTTATTATAGAAATAGCCGCAAGGTAGTCATCTAGTATAATTGTACCCATACATACTGAAGTCACGGTTATCGAGACAGATAAGTATAGAATATTGACCTTGATCGATGTATTATTTGTTAGAAGAATTGAACTTTCCCTTTATGATTAGAAAGACAAAAATTCCCAAAATATTTTAAAACTTACACAATCTGAACACATAGTTATAAATACTAATTAACGGGTATTTAACGGTCATCCCGTAACCGTGACATTGTGTTAACCTGTTGAAACGTCGGGATAAATAATTAAACGTGATAAATACCTGTAAATTGTATTTATAAAGATTTCCTACTCTGTCAGAGCTTTATGCATATAGCGCCTAAAGCTCTACCTATTCCATGAGTTAAATATTGTCATGACGACGATGTGGGATTTATTGAATTGAACTACCTGAGTTTGAATTCAATTGAATGAATATCTGTACAATATCTACTTAGGTATTGTGCAGGTGTTCATTTGTGGTCAATATAGACCCGGAACAAAACCTGCAGATCACGCAGATTCGTCCCGCAACAGGTAATAGAATCCAGAACTTGACGACAGCTCGCCCACTGCGCTGGCGAGGTCATCCACCGAAGTTGCGAACGGATGCTAGTCAAGTAGTAACTTCAAGGTAGGCTTCACCACAGATAAGGCCGGCACTCACTAGCGTATTTTAATGCAACTGGAGTCAACTTAGCATATAGGTAGCTCACTTTAACATATTAAAACTTAATTTATCGCGTATGTAACTTTTGCTTTATATTTTCCCCTACGTTTCCATCGTATTATAGCGATTGTGGTCATGGGACGACTGTATATACTCGGAGTTACAGCCAAGAATTGACGACAGTTTCCACAACTACTCTCAATTAATTTTCACAAAGCTTACTTTAAGATGAAGATGGATGATAGAGCCATCGCCTGTAATGTAATAAACTAAGTTTATCACACCTCGCAACTTAGCAACACTAGGAACGTGCAATACTCTGTATGACTGTGTCATAATGAAGATATGTAAGTGAGTGAGGAGGAAGGTACTTATTCATTAACTGAAAAAACAACAATGATGTTTGGCAGCAAAAACAATTACCAATAGTATCATAGTGGACGAGCCATTTTGAAATAATATTACTACGAAAAATTACTTTCAACATTAAAAAACTCTTTGCCACGTATTCGTTTAGAATTCGTCCGTAGGTATCGCTGACGGCGTCTGGGGCGCGGGGGGCAAACGTCGCAAACGTTGCGGATTCGATTCTCGCTTCGGGACAAATGTTTTTTCAATCTGCAGTTATTTGTTCCGGGTGTTCTGGTCGTTTTCTACATATGTATAATAAAAAATATTGATTCATATAATGTATTGTTAGTTACGTATATCAGTCATCTAGTAGGTACCCATAACACAAGCTCTGCTTAGCTTGTGGCTAGATGATGGTATGTGGATTGTCCGGCATTATTTATAGAAAAAGGATTCTACCGACTAAAATATTAGTGTAGGTGTTCTCACTAGGCGCTAGTGAGCACATGCCCTTACTAGAGCTACCCGACCACAATAATCGAATCATTCGCAAGAATAAATGTTTTCTTGTGATTATTTCAGCATCACTGGCATTTAGGTCCGCTCGGAACTTGTTACTGCGTGAACCAGCCGGAACTACCTACAACACAAATAAAACTAAATTATAAATAAATGCCACTGACACAGTAAAAATGGATAAAGTCACAGAAAATATGCTTTTGTTTCAGTTTGTGTGATTGTTTTCATAGCTATAGCATAGTTTCTGTAAATATCAAGGGGAAAGTGGAAGCTAGAAGTCCCTTTTTTTCCAAGTTTTCGAGATTTTTATAAAATTGCTTGAAGAAATTAAGATCATCGTTGAAATTAGCACTTTAATATCTACTAGAAAAAAGAAAATAATATGGAAAATTATACAATTATTACATATATACCCTACCGCCGAGTAGAAAGACATTTATTCATATAAACATAAATTAACAAAAAAAGACACACTTATAGAATAGGTACATGTAGAGATTTGTTACAAAAAGGCTCTAACCCAGCATAATGCTGGCTAAGCTCCGTAAGAGACTTTAACGGAAGACCAGCCAGCGCTGGTCTTCCGTTAAAGCCCGTACAGGTGACATCACGAACAGCCATACGCAATGAAATAAAAAAATATAGTAATAGTAAAAACGAAATAAGAACACTTAAAAAGACATTTACAAAAAACAAAGACAATGACATATAGGCCTATATACCTATATTATTCATATTCATATCATTTATTGTAATTTCATGCATACAGGTAGTATCTTAGGTGTAGTCTTAGTGGGTAGGCACACAATGCATAAAAACCCTGTCAGGGCACAACAATTATAATATTATGACTTAATTAACTTAATTTATGCCAACATCATGTGAATAAAAAGTAAATAAAAAACCATGGTACGATACTATAAATATATATACATACAATGCAAACAAAATCATAAACTATAAACAAGTAGAGTACATTTATCCTTAGAAGAGATCATTAATTGGATTATCCACCCTAGGAACATTTGTTACCTGAACTCTACTTTTCCATCCAGTGACTGTGCTTTGCTTGAAATTTAACATAAAGTGTGTTGTGTAAGCAGGAATTATAGAGAAACCCATTCGGCAGTTCGCAAATACGACCTTGACACGGTAGGTCCAGCCTGTTGCTAGGCGTTGGTCTTGTATTTATGATAGTTAATGTCCGTGAAACAGTATAAGTATCATTGTGTATCGAATTAACACCTACTAAGTAGATCGAATTGTTGATTAAACTCACGAGAAGAGCTCAATAAAACTACCTACTCTAACTTCGATCGAGTAAGCGTTTTATCATCAGCTTTTTACTGCACTGTTTGAAGTATTTTCCGTCAGCTTGTTGAAAGAAATAGTGTAGTCCCTATGAAAGTTTGTAATGAAATTAGTACATAATTCTGAGTTCGGTCTTACGATAAATTGAGATTAGAATACTTAGTATCTACTAAGTATCGTCAAATTGGACTCTGGTCTCAGGGCGGGATAAAATCCAAACCCAAAATGCTATAAAACCGTAATAACAAAGGAACAAAATAGGTGGAGTCAAATAAGCATCTATAATATATGTGTATAAGCACTAATTCCTTGTACCCGTGTACTGGTCTGATAGGTTTCGGAGGTGTGCATAATGAGTGACCAGATAATATTATCAGATCAATCAAATCGATATCAGTTATTGTTACTAATTAACTGCCAGACGAAACGTCCATATAATGCACTGTAGGATCACGATTTTTGAATCTTGATTTGACCTGTTAAAGCTAGGTAGGTTTATCTGTAAACCTAACCGAGATGACAAGGGAGTTGGAGATAACTGATCCATATCAATACCAGTCGGAAGCATCCCCAAGACGCTGCATTGATCCGGTGTATGACAATGCTCATGCGTTGGGCCAAACCCTCACCAGCTCTCGGGTCGCCTCCAACGAGAACAAATGCAAAGACTCTGTCGAGACCTGAAAATGTAATCTTCGGGTTACGAAGTTCATTTTGAAATCCAAATGGTGGTGATATTTTAGGTATCTACCTTCCCATTCCCATGCTGTGCCTTATAATAAATTCTTATTATTTCTGTAAATCAAATAAAATACCACATACTTAGCATTCCTAGAGCATGTCGCAATTTATATAAAGCTAATTAACAAATAGAATAATTGCACCTGCGTGAAACTATTAACATATCAAATGAAGTAACTGCCCCAGTTAGTGTGCAACAGACTTAATGTTGTAGAGAGTGGGCGTATTCAGGGAAGGGGGTGTTCATTTATCCTTAGTTGTCCCCAAGTAAGTACCTAAGTAGGTACTTTAAAATATCACACTATAATTGATCCAAATTAATGCCAGGCGGAAGCGTCCCTAAAACACTAGTTGCATTGCCCCACTGTATGGCTGATGCGTTGCTCCAGATACTCACCAGATCTCGGGTCATGCGTCGCTTCGACTAGATGCTCAGATAATTTTTTATAAAACCCGCAGAGCCTCGGTTTCCCAAGGACCTAGGGCCTCGACTCCAAGGGGAGCATATGCTTATGCTCTGGCAAGACCTGCATATTTGCTTCTCTTGAGATCGTCGGCCAAATCTGCCACCACACCAGCCCTCGCGGATGTTCTCAGAAGATTGGTAGGCGCAAGTGTCGATGTATGTCGCGTCCCACTAACTAACAAATTATTTAATCGAAACGTCCTTGAGTACGTCCACATCCAAATATTTCTTGAAGGCAGGTCTTGCCGCGATTATGGTTTATGCCCATTGTATTCTAATTCACATGTATTTCCTGCTTTGACGGTGTTACAATTGTTTTTATTTTCATATTAATACAAGACAATATTAAAACTTGCTTGGCAGCAATGGAATGCGCCACAATAATGATTTGATTAGATTTTAAAGATATAACTCATGTTTCCGCTGCACACCGAGACCGCACTTTGCGTTCTCGGCAGCGGAAACATGAGTTATATCTTTAAAATATAATGGAGTGGAAGCGGTTTTTTGTCTGTTCAATGTCAATTTACCTACACGTGATATTTCCATCACATTTATATGGATAAAAGTAAATCTAACCAAATGCATTTCATCACATTGTCTCATGTGGGTAGGTACTTATTTAAATGAATGATGATGATGGGATCTAGATCCTTCAAAATAACTAAAGTAATTAGATCCAAAAATGCCGCTTCGTATAGAAATAACACAAAAATTCACGAATATTGGTCTCGGAATGATAATCAATTATTATTACTTTATGACAAAAATCATGTATAATAACAAGATTTTTTTATTGATTTAATTTCCCATGAAAAATTAATTGTCTTAATAACCATGAAAGTTAAAAAAGCAATAAATTATGTACTTAGAACCATATGATGATTCGAACTGCGTACATCAAAATGCTTTCATGTTTTTCATATAATTTTGACAACTCTAGACGCTCATATCAATTTGACGCTGACTGTACGTACAAGCAATAAGATACCTACCGATCGATTTGTTGATTTTGGCGGGATTTACGTTTCTTTCAACGCAGTAACATCGAATGAATCATCGAATTATATTGTCAACATGAACAATGATTCTGAATGATCTTTTGGAAGTGCAAGGGCGTGTTGACATGACAATTTTCTTGTAAATGTATGCAATTATTCCTGTTATCTGTAATTTTGTTTCCATAGTGCATGTTTGGAAATACATTTTATTATTCTTTTTAAAAGCCGCGTTTATTCTGTAGTACAAAGACCTAAAAAATACATTATATTCAAATAGTACATCTGTTTGAAAAAAAAAAACATTGGAACTTGTTTTATTTTTGATTTGATGTGGTCGCGCATTGCCGTAGCGGGGGAAAGTCAGACTGCGATGCAGGAAGTTGCGGGTTCCTGACTCAGGACACATGTTTGTACGATCTTCAGATATTTGTGATATTATGTAATTTATGTATAATAAAAAATATTTATCTATGTATTATACGTACATAGGTTCTGCTTCGCTTGGGACGAGACGATGCTGTGCGGATTAACAAGCATTATTATTACTTTAGGTCCTAGATAGTATACCTACTAGGTACCTAAGGAACTGGAGACGGTAAGCACCTCCTCATCAGCGCACAAACGACACCTTATCTACGTCACGCTGAGCATACCTCCCCCAAACAAGGGGGGGTATTGCCATTATTTTTCATGGCGATGACGAATAGTCGATAATTTAAACAAAAGCCATAACTCCCGTGATCCAAGGAACAACTTCATCATTGGTATATTATTTACGAAAACGAGCGGCTCGAGTCTCGTCGAGATCTTATCATGTGAACCTGACACAAATAACTTTTTACTTCAATGCGACCACGATGACTTTGAACTTCGCTAAATGACTGGCTACCTATGATCACAGTCTATTTTTCAGAATATACCTTCTGTTTTAAATATAACGAAATAAAAATTAACTATCTATAAAAAAGCAACAAGTGACTCCACAAAGCGAACCAAAAGGTCCTGTCTCAGCAAAATGTTGCGCTACTTTACCACAAGAAGTAGAGCAACGCTGGTTTTTTGACACAACCTATGGCGCATGTCAATTAACAAATTAGTGTCTTTTCATAAGATGTAGATAGGATAAGGGCATTATTTACCAGTGGCCACCCTATGTGTCCCATTAAAAATATTCCTTAGTACCTATGTAACCGTATCATCATCATCAGCCTATATCAGTCCACTGCTGGACATAGGCCTCCCCCGATGAGCGCCATTGCGCCCTGTCTTCAGCTTGCCGCATCCAGCATCTACCTGCAGTCTTTCGCAAGTCGTCATCCCACCTGGTCGGAGGGCGTCCTACACTACGTTTACCGAGTCGTGGTCTCCACTCAAGAACACGTTTGCCCCAGCGGCCGTCGGTTCTTCGCGAAATATGGCCGGCCCACTGCCACTTCAGCTTGCTAATTCTTTGAGCTATGTCGATAACCTTGGTTCTCTGTCGGATGTATTCGTTGCGAATCCTATCCTTCAGAGAAACTCCGAGCATAGCTCTTTCCATAGCTCGCTGAGCGACTTTGAACTGGTGGACCAGCCCTATCGTGAGTGTCCACGTCTCAGCTCCGTAGGTCATAACGGGTAGGACGCACTGGTTGAAAACTTTCGTTTTCAAGCATTGCGGTATGGATGACGAGAAGACTCGGCGTAGTTTCCCAAATGCTGCCCAGCCCAGCTGGATCCTCCTTTTGGCCTCCTTCTCGAAACTGTTTTTACCCAACTGCAGAATCTGCCCAAGGTAAGTGTACTCGGAAACAGTTTCGAGAAGGTGACCATGTACGACCACCGGCCTTGGATCAATGTGGCCATTGATCATGACTTTGGTTTTATCCAAATTCATGCCAAGACCGATACATCGGGAGGCTGAAGCTAGGCCGTCCAGCATCCGGTTCAGTTCCTCAAGCGACTCCGCCATTAAGACTATGTCATCAGCGAATCGCAGGTGTGAGATGTACTCGCCGTTTATGTTGATGCCCTTTCCTTTCCAGTCCAGCAACCTAAACATATCCTCCAATGCGCAAGTGAACAGTTTCGGGGATATGACATCCCCCTGCCTCACTCCTCTGCGCAATTGGATGGGATTAGATTGCTGGCCCTGTACTTGGACACTCATGGTGGCGGCCTCGTAGAGACATCTCAGCACCTCGATATAACGATAGTCTACTTGGCATCGCTGTAAGGAATCCAGAACAGCCCAGGTTTCGACGGAGTCAAATGCCTTCTCATAGTCCACAAAAGCCAGACACAGGGGCTGATTATACTCTTCGGACTTCTGTATAATCTGCCTCACTGTGTGTATGTGGTCTATGGTGCCATATCCTCCGCGAAACCCAGCCTGTTCCGGTGGCTGGAACTCGTCGAGTCTCCTGGCGAGACGGTTCGTGACCACTCGTGAGAACAGCTTATAGACGTGGCTCAAGAGTGAAATGGGTCTGTAATTCTTAAGAAGGGTTTTATCTCCCTTCTTAAAAAAGAGCACCACCAAACTCCCGCTCCACGCCTTTGGAGTTCTCCCACTGTGAAGGACGGTGTTATAGAGGTTCTGCAGCTCCTGTATAACAGGAGCTCCTCCGGCTTTAAGAAGCTCTGAAGTAATTCCGTCCTCACCGGGGGCTTTTCCATTTTTAAGCTGCCTTAGAGCTAACACGATCTCGTCTTGACTGATGTCAGGCAGTTCGTCGGTATAGTGGCGTGTCAGGGTGGCTCTGGAATCTCGGTCATCTCGTCGGTAACGAAGGGCATGTGCAGCGTATAATCGGCCATAGAAATCCTCTATCTCGGCGGATATCTCCGGCTTTGACAATACCTTTTTTTATTTGTAACCGTATAATAAGCATTAATTTGCACTTCTCTCGTGCTAGCAACCGACCATTTAAGGAATTAATGGCAGATCGTCACATGATCTGTTACTCATTCTGATTTTATTGCTCTTCATAAAAAACAAGCACCTTATCAATTCCTCCATATTCATGACACAGCCATATTGATGATGCACAAGATCATTTCATTTTAACTCAATGTCTTGCTCGAGGCGAATCGCCATTTCCGAAACACTAGCCAGGGATTAAAGTAGCACTTAACAAAGTCTTGCTAAGAACATTGACCATTGATGGGGTGTCGTAGAATGGTCTTTAACGACACCCTATAAATTGTCTACCCACTCACTGTCATTTATCTGCCAAACTACGTAGTACTCTAAAAACTAGTAAATCTTCTGAATATCCTGCACGGGTGCCCACAACAGGGGCCATAAGCCTAGTGTGGGTATGTAGCCAATGTATTTGACATACACAACCCATATAAGTAACTCTAAAGTAGTTTATCTATTTTTTACTTATGCCTAAATGTAAATTTTTTCTGCTAAAATATAGTTTAATATTTGTAAAAAGTCTAGTAAAACCCTTCTCGGGCGCGCACATTACCACTTAGGTATATCTGATCCCTCTCATCCTTATCTTGTTTTGGTGACGCTATATTTCAGTCCAAATGAAATTATAATACTCAATAACAGACCATGGATATATATATTTTCTTAATGGCTGGGCTTCACCCTATACCGTGACGCACCAAACCACCTTAGTTGTCGATGAATTTTTGTCGTTTGTGGCTAAACAGAAGTTATACAGCTAGCTAATGTTGGCAATACAGAAGCTACTGTTATGTGTATTGCCAAATATTAAAACAGTGCAGCTTTTTAAGCATTCAAAACAAATGGCAAGTCCTCAGCACTGAGCGTGTTTAAGGCGGGTCCCAATAAATCCGCCACTGCCCGCCCCAGGCGTTATAAACAGTCCAATAATTGTACACATAATGGTTTAATTAAACGCCGACCTCGGTAAATCTGACACAAGTGCAATTATAGTCATAAGCACCTTAAATTTATACTTATGTTTGGTATTGGGTGGCCCGGAATGAAAGGATCAGAGGCATGATTATCAGAGGTGATAGAGTCGGTATATAAACGATAGCCCTTGGAATTCATGATGATGGTAAAGAGTTATTTAGTTCTAGTTTTAGTATAATGTTAATGTAGACTGTAGGATTAACAATTAAGCCGTCCGTAACCGTAACCGTCGTCGGCATCGTAAGTGATGGGACGACAAAACACTCATTGCAAGGTTTTCCCAACAGTGAGATCATAAAAATACCCATAGATTATTTATAAATAAGTTAAAGTCAGAATCTGAACGCTGAAACCATTCAGCTCCTTATTTCTAGGCACCCTGTAAGCAACGTACATATTTTCGTCTATAATCTATCTTCCGTTCGGCAAGTAACCATTAGATTCTATTAACCTTCACCGTTCGACATCGTAGACATATGAAATGAACGTGGATTTGTATTTGTAATTTGTATCAATATTTACTTGCACAAGGGAGACCATGGCTTACATAAAAAGATACATTCATAAAATAATAATAAATAAATAATGCTGGACAATCTAAAAAGCCAGAAACTAGCCATATTTAAGGAAGAAACTAAACTAAATACGAGTTTATCAGTAAGACAGGTAAGTTCAAAAACGATTAGCTACTTGGTACTAAAATCATCAAATTGTCGAAAATCTTAAAATTAAAAATAAGACTGCTCTTATCACATGGCCGTTAAATACAAATGTACAATTGGGGCTAGAGAATAACATTAAGCAGCATAGCAATGCCAGTGCAAATATCCTACAAAACGCAAGAACATGGCCACCACGTTACATCTCTATAACTCAGCGTGGTCCGTCGATTACAATATAAGACATAATTATATTAATGTAACAGACCATTATGTCAGAAGGCGATTTGTATATTGATATAAAGTATATTTATGATCCTTACCGCTCTACATACATATATTTCCAACTTGTATTACCAAAACAAATTATCTTCACGACCATTTTATAGATAAAATGGCTAATAGGCTATGTAAATAAGTTTTTTATATGTTAATCGATCTGCAGAATTGATTATCGAAGCATTGGTTACCTGTTGGTAAATTTATGTATCTTAATTATGGTCCTAATAGGTAACAATTGCATTTGAAGCGTAGTTCAGATAAAATGCTCGATATTTGTCATACATAACGTCGTGGATGTTTGAAAGCGCATTGAGTCGACATACCTACTAAACATAGACATAACATACAATGTTTTGCCACCATGTTCAACGATGTACCTACACGCTTTTCTAAAATGAATGTATTTACCCTGGATTGGAAGACTCCGAGATTGTACTCTTACAGTGGGAAACAGACGCAAGAAGCTCTACTACGCTCGCTTTTAAAGGCCTCTTCAGACCAATGCGGTATCCAAAGCGGAAGCGGTAAAATTTGGTAGGATTTTGGAAGAGTTCGCTGCATTTCGCGGAGTTTTTAATTTAGTACGAAGACTTATACATACCTTCTCATATTTTGCTGTCGCAAACGAATACCGCGGTCTAAAACTTAGATGAGGATTTGTTATAAATAACAATAATAAATAAAAAACATTTACATATTTCAGGTCATAAAAGGAAACCCATAGGTTATAAAGTATCTGTAAATCTGTAAAGTTTTATTTCTTATTGTATTTCACATAGCTTTAAGTATACATGGTTTTTATAAGATGGCATAATAAATTATTTCTTATTTTATTTAAATAAATAAATTAAGGTAAACATCTAGATACGTACTTACTTACGGTTCCCACTTTGGTGCACAGAGGCAGAGAGCCAGAACCTGTAGATAAGGCTACAGATGTTGTTAGCCGTAATAAACACGATAACTAGTATTACGGAAACATGTGAATTCACTTTCCCGGTCATTTTATTTTAAGCTCCGTAACAACAATCTCGCCCGGAAACAAATTAAACATAGCATGCAGGCATTCAATTGTCGAGTCGGCCCAATTAATTAGATACCTTTATCATTTATTGTATTTAAACGAGGTAGTCAATTCAATATGTCCGGTTCACGACAAAAATTGCCTAACATTGTAAATTTTCAAAGCGTGTAAACATTGCATGTTTTTAGATTTCCAATTCTTGGACCCTATCAAGAAACCATGCTTTTCGACATGCGATTCGAGTACGCTTTTGCTCTTGAAAATCTAAGCCTGGGTCATATAAAGTATTTTATGACAAAATTACTTTATATTATGACTCGAAATCAGACACGGATTCGCGAAAAATTCAAATATTTTTTCGTTCGTAACATTTTCTGCGATTTTTATGGAAAATTAAAAAAGCTAGAAAATAACATCCGAAAGCAGAGTGCGAGCGAGCGCGTTGATGTCTTTTGTCAGAAGAAACGCTTCTAGGTGACCATTCTTCTGGGTTATCTATATATATGTTCAGTGTTATTAAGTCTCCAGATATTTTAAATTTTTCTAAACAACGAATAACAAAAGAATGGTTTGTTCTGTATTCGCCTGTATGAAAATATATGTTTAATATGTATGTTTGTTCGTCTATTTCTCCTTCAATTATTGACCGGTTTTGAAAATTCTTTTACAAAAGCTAAATAAATTCTAAAATTATGTATTCTGAATTTATCTGATCATTCTCTATACTTTTGTCTGGAGCATGATCCAGAGAATATAAGAATAAATAAAAGTTCTGGAAATTTAAAAAATATGAGGGGTATGAAAATATTTTAGGTCCTATTCTCAGACCCTGAATAAACACACAAAATTTCATTCAGTTAAGCCCTCGGAGGATTTTTATTACAAACACTGTGACACGAAAATGTTATGCGAGTATATTAGAAGAAGATAGTAAGCAGAGCTTGTGCTAAGGATAATACATAACTACAAACATTTGTCACGCGGCAGGAATCAAACCTACAACCTCCTACGTCGCAGTCATTGAACAGATAAATCTGAAATAGACACTTACCTCACTTCCTTTCACACTTGACTTTAAGGTGGTTGGCATTCCGGAGCTCAAGTTCAATACGTGTCCTTCTGCATTGCGCAATAAGACACATTATTCTGTATCAACTCATTTCTCTCGGAGCTTAGATAAGCCGGTATGAGCACACAGATGAAGGCTGATAAGTAAGAAGGAATAAAGTGCGAAGCAATCAGTACCTACGAGATAAAAAGCAACTAAAATTCATTTATTGCAGTCCTCCGCAGGTTGTCATCCCACCTGGCCAGAGGGCGTCCTACACTACGTTTGCCGAGTATCCACTCATCCACCATCCACCACGTTTACCCCAGCAGTTCTTCGCAAGATATGGCCGGCCACTGCCACTTCAGCTTGCCAATTCTTAGAGCTATGTCAAAAACTTTGGTAATATTAGCTATGCAAGTGTTATATGAAGGAAGTGCTTGCAACCAATGTCCCGACTCATATATGTACCAGACAGCCAGTATTCCTGTCCAGCCCTGCAGATCATGCCCTTCTCGGGCATGATCTGCAGGGCTGGAGAACATTTGTATCAAACAATTCCGTTCCGAAAATCCGTTCGAATGAAGAATAGATTAGAATTAACATTTTTTATTTGGACACAGTTACAAAATACAGGCATATAATAAACAAATGGAAAACAACGGAGTTTTTCATGGAGATAAGTGACACAAAAGGGTGATAGTAAACAATAACGGTAACTCCCATTTCTTCTATAGGACTGACGTCATAGAACTGTTAAAACTTTATTATCCTGTAGTTCAATGGTAGGACTGTTGAAACGAAAACTAGCCCCATTTGTAAGGCAGTTGTCTCACCGGCAACGATGAACGAGTAGCGAGCAAAGCTAGAATGTAGAAACGTGTCGGCGTGAAGCGGGGAGCGAGTGCGTAGTTCCAATAGTTGTGTAGCTCCGCTATAAGCGAGTGTGCGAGTGAGACGAGCGATTACTCGCATCACTCGCTCGCGGCGGCCAAACGACAGTCCTGCGCTAACCTGCATTGTAGAGAAATTACCGCTGGTTGCTCTCTCGGCGTGCGTTCTGATCGCTGAGTGTAGCCTGCCTAAGGAGTAGGTAGGTATGCGTGGCTTCTCGCCGCGGGATTCAGAAGAAAGATAGATAGATTGACAAACAAGCTCATCCATGCGTTTTAATTAAAATAAGTAGATACTAGTGAACATGTAGGATATAAATGAATTTAAATAATGAGCAAGAGAGACGTGACAAGTAAGGGGCAGCAGCTAGTGCGTGCGCGCGAGTGCTTCGGACGATGGCTTCCGAGGTAATGAGAGGTGCGCTGGTCGCCCCGCCCTCGTGGACGCAGGTTCGTCTGGTATAATTGTTACCGGCCTCGTGTCCCCGATGTTTGTCCGCAGCCCTGCCACCGCGTGATGCAAAGCTTGCATTTTGCGGTTGCGCTGCATCTTGTTGTAAGCGCTCGCGATGGTAATTCTGAAAATATTAAGATGGGAGTATTTGTGTATCTACCAATTAGCCCCCACAGGACCCCCTTACGAAACATATGGAGTATGGAAACGAACCGGAGGTTTTACACTCCGGCCCGATCTAGTGGTACGTAGAGGGTTTGTGTCTGGGCTTGCCGACGGAACTCCTGTTTGCGGCGCCGTATCAGCTGACGGGCTTGTGTTCGCTGAAGTTTCTATGTCATCGTTTTGGATGAAGTAAGCTGGTTTTACTCTGTCTATGGAAACTTTCACGCCTTTGTCTCCCCTTTGTATGTCTATTGTCTTTGCGTTTCTAGAAATAACTTTGTAAGGGCCTGTATAGGGAGGTTCTAGCGCCCCACGTATATCTTGCCTTAAGAATACGTGTGTTGTACTGGCCAGGTCCTTGTGTACGAACACCTTGTGCTGTCCGTGATGGGCGGCTGGGCTGGGACGTAGCTGAGATATCTTCTGGCGCAGGTGGGCAACGAAATCGGGATACTCAACCTGAGTAGAAGAGGGCGTGAAGAATTCGCCAGGAACGCGTAGCTGTTCTCCGTATACCAGTTCAGCCGAGGAGCATCTTAGGTCTTCCTTCCAGGCGGTCCGGAGTCCAAGTAGGACTATGGGTAAACAAGTAATCCAATCCTTACCGCCGTGAGTCATCATTGCCGCTTTCATGGAGCGATGCATGCGCTCAATCATGCCGTTGCATGAAGGGTGATAGGCCGTCGTCCTTGCGAGTTTGATGCCGCACAGCTTGGCTAAGCTGTGGAATAGTTGAGATTCGAATTGCCTTCCTTGGTCCGTGACGATCTTCTTGGGGCACCCGTAGCGGGAGATCCAGTTCAACAGGAACGCTCGGGCAACAGTCTCGGCTGTAATATCAGAAAGAGGAATTATTTCTGGCCACCTGGTATACCTGTCCACCGCAGTCAGGCAATATTTGAAACCTGAGGAAACGGGAAGAGGACCAACGAGATCCATGTGGACTTCGGAAAATCTTGCATCAGGCAGACCGTAATTTCCGACAGGAGCTATGGTGTGCCTCGTCACCTTCGATTTTTGACATGGAACACACTCTCTGACCCAAACACGAATATCTTTCTTGAGACCTGGCCAAATAAAACGTTCGCTCACCACTCTTATTGACGTTTTGGCTCCTGGGTGGCTCAGGCTGTGTAGCGTCTCGAAGATCTGTCTTCTGTGGGCAGCTGCTACGAAGGGACGAGGTTTCTGCATAGAAACGTCGCAGTAAATAGGTACGTCAGATAGTGTTACCTTCTCCAGCTGCAGGGAAGAGTTACCCTTCAGGAGATACTGTAGCTCCGGATCGTCTATCTGGGAAAAAGCCAGATCTTTGATGTCTACCGGTTCGCTGACAGCTTCTATCCGGGACAAAGTATCCGCTACGATGTTCTCTTGTCCGGAAATGTGCTCCACGTCTGTTGTAAACTGTGAAATGAAATACAATTGATTGATTTGACGCGGGGAACCTTTCTGGTCTTGCCGCTGAAATGCAAATATAAGCGGTTTATGGTCCGTGAATACCGTGAAGTGACGACCTTCTATCATATGCCTGAAGTGCTTCACTGACTCGTACACGGCAAGAAGTTCGCGGTCGTAGGCGCTGTAACGTTGTTGTGTGGGACTCATCTTCTTCGAAAAGAATGCTAAGGGTTGCCAAGCATTTTCAACACGCTGTTGAAGCACGGCTCCTATGGAAACATTCGATGCATCGGTGACTAGTGCCAGTTTCGCTCCTGGAACTGGGTGGACCAGCATGACTGCATCTGAGAGGCTTTCCTTGCAAAGCTTGAAAATATCTAGGAGTTTTGGAGTCCAGGAAACGGGTTTAGAACCTTTCATATCGTTTCCTACCAAAAGGTCATTGAGTGGCGCCTGTAGCTCAGCTGCGTTCTTCAGGAAGCGTCGGTAGAAATTCAACATACCTAAGAACCTTCTAAGGCCTTTGACTGTCTGAGGCGGAGGAAAGTTCTGTATAGCCTCTATCTTGTCCTCGAGTGGTTTCAAACCTTCTCCTGAGACCGAATAACCAATGAATGTTACCTGGGGTTGACCAAAGGTGCATTTCTGTGCGTTAATGACCACGCCGTTCTCGTTCAGGCGAGAAAACAGAATGCGAAGGTGCTCTTCGTGCTCCACTTTGCTCCGGGAAGCAATGAGTATGTCATCTATGTATGGAAAACAGAAGTCTAACCCCCTCACGAGTCCATCGATGAACCTTTGAAAGGTCTGTGCGGCATTCCTAAGGCCGTACGTCATAAAAGGGCTTTCAAATAACCCGAATGGCGTAGACACGGCAGTCTTCTCCACGTCGTCCGGGTTGACTGGAATCTGCTGATAAGCCTTCACCAAGTCAATGACAGAGAAGATCGTGCATCCGCTCAACAATTGTGATACATCTTGAATGTGTCGGACTGGGTATCTGTCCGGAATAGTACGCGCGTTTAGTGCGCGATAATCACCACAAGGCCTCCAGGTCTGGTCCTTCTTAGGCACGAGGTGAAGCGCGGATGCCCACGGACTACTGGAGTAGCGAGCAGTCCCTTCCTTGAGCATGGCCTCGAACTCTGCCTTCGCAATCTTGAGGCGGTCAGGTGCGAGCCTTCGAGGACGGCAGAATACGGGTGGTCCAGGCGTGGTATTAATAAAATGTATTGTTGAGTGCCGTACCTCTTGATGAGTGCCAGCTGGTCTGGTAATCTCAGGGAACTGCTTCAGTAGCTCGTGGTACTCCGATGATCCTACGAGGGCCTTGACACTAGGTATGCCATGCGTGGTTGCCGTTGCTGCGGGAACTGAGAGGTTGGTAACGCCATCAACTAGTCTGTTGTTGCGGCAGTCGACCATGAGGTTGTAAAATGAAAGGAAATCATACCCGATGATTGGTTTCGACACGTCCGCGACAATGAACTTCCAGCTGAAGTCTCTCCGTAGTCCAAGGTTCAATAACAGGGGTAAGTAGCCATAAGTAGATATGGTAGTACTGTTCGCTGCTGAAAGGTCGTAGTTGACTCGGGCACGGCGCTCGCGGAGGTAGCTGCGAGGGTAAACGCATAAGTCCGAACCAGTATCTACGAGAAAAGGTTTCTTGGAGTGGAGATCTGTGACAAATAGACGGCTGGAAATACTGCAGCAATCGCTCTCCGTCGTTAGCGATCGGCTTTGGAGTTTTCCGCTTGCTTGTTGGACTTGTAGTTGCAGGGTTGGTCGCAATGTAAAGCGTCGTCTCTGTATTTAGCATGGTACCAGCAGATGGGACTGCCATTCTCAGTTTTGAAGGGATGGGACCTGGGCCGGCTACGGGAACGAGACCTGTTAAATCTTCTATCATTATTACCGTTCCTTCTGTAGCCGCCTTTGCTGCTGGATCCACGATCCATTCTGTTGGACAACTCGCCTAGTTTCCGAGTAAGAGTAGCTATTTCTTTGCGCATTACCTCAAAACAGTCCGGCGATGCCGCTGATGTGCTGGCTACCTGGGCTACCGGGTTCCCCGGGACGATCTCCATTACCCGGTCAGCCAGAGATGCCACCGCCTCCATGGATGTATCGGCCTGCGAAGCCACAATCGTCTGCAGGTTGGTTGGCAGCCGGCTCGTCCAGATGGTTCGCAGGAAGTCCTCTGGGACCGTTGGACCAGCGAGGCTCTGCAGGTGCCGCAGGAAAGCCGACGGCTTGCGGTCGCCGAGCTCCTCGTGTACCAGGAGTTGACGGACTTTCTTTTCCTGTGAAGCTGACAAACGCCTAATTAGCTCGGCTTTTAGTTTTCCGTATTTGTCAGTGGCGGGTGGGTTCGCAATAATGTCCTCCAACTCTGCAATAACCTGTGCGTCCAGGTTACCAACTACGGTATAATATTTAGTGGCATCTACGTTAATCCTAGCTAACTCAAACTGTGCTTCTATCTGAGCGAACCATACTGCGGGTTTCTCGCTCCAAAACGGTGGTACTTTGACTCGTATCGTGTCAACATTTCTCTCTAGTATTTCCGTTAGGGCTTGTGTCAAATCAAGCGATGATTTGGGTGCAGAAGCGCTAGGCAGAGTGTCTTTCGACATGACAAAAAAATAATAAATTCAAAAACTTGCGTGAAATCCAAAACGGCCTTATGCGGGTGAATCGCAAACTGCGAAATCTGCAAATTCCTTCTCGAACCTTCTGAACTTCCTTGATCACCAACTTCAAGTCTTCCAATACCGGGTGTGAGCTTCTTTGTTCTTCAAGTCTGGGGTCACCAATTTGTAGCCTGCCTAAGGAGTAGGTAGGTATGCGTGGCTTCTCGCCGCGGGATTCAGAAGAAAGATAGATAGATTGACAAACAAGCTCATCCATGCGTTTTAATTAAAATAAGTAGATACTAGTGAACATGTAGGATATAAATGAATTTAAATAATGAGCAAGAGAGACGTGACAAGTAAGGGGCAGCAGCTAGTGCGTGCGCGCGAGTGCTTCGGACGATGGCTTCCGAGGTAATGAGAGGTGCGCTGGTCGCCCCGCCCTCGTGGACGCAGGTTCGTCTGGTATAATTGTTACCGGCCTCGTGTCCCCGATGTTTGTCCGCAGCCCTGCCACCGCGTGATGCAAAGCTTGCATTTTGCGGTTGCGCTGCATCTTGTTGTAAGCGCTCGCGATGGTAATTCTGAAAATATTAAGATGGGAGTATTTGTGTATCTACCAATTAGCCCCCACACTGAGCGAGTATTATTTTCCTGGCTCTTGTCGCCCAGCGACAAACTAGTGAAGCGAGTCCTCGCCGGCAGTGTGAACAGTCAGCGATCAACTATTTGTATATGCATCTCTTTTTTTTACACGGAATGTTTATCTATTGTACGTTTCTTGAGCGAGAAAATAGCCGATAGTTAGTCTTTTTCTCGCTGGCGGTGGGACAACTGCCTAAGACTACCTCCATTACCCTGCGGCGAAATAGGGGTTCGATGCTTTTTCAATGTATCGCGTACAGACAGAAACGGTGTGAAACATTGTTTTTTAATAAGTAGTGATATCACTGGTTCTGTAAAACTCACTGAACTTGAAACTTTTTGAATATGTTCATACTTCCTACGCTAGACATAAAAAATGCCGACTCTTTGCTACGCTTAATTTTAGTTTTTTCCTGTAAACTCAACGGAATGCTGCTCAGTCTCGAACTGGACTTTATTTGAAGGTCTCTGTCTATATGCTCTACTTATGACTTGTTGTTCTTGAGGCGTCGTGGAGATCGGGCCTAAGTGGAAATGATGAATTTCGTAGGAAATAATCGTCAACGTAATTTACTTGTTTAAGGCGATCCTTCTGTCTTCATCTGGGATTTTAATCGACTGTTGATTACCGATATATCCTCGAAATTATTTCCAAGTTTAATCTTGTTAGTTTAATCTTAAAATGTTTTAGAAAACATGATTAAACTTGGAAATAATTATTATTAGAAATATTGTATACTAGAGTATACAATATTTCTAATAATAAAAATAATTTATTTGTGATAATTGTAATGACATAAATTATTTTACAGATTTAGTAAGCATGAGAATACCTACAGATTTGGATGTCATGGAGATCATGTATGGGTGCATTTTACATGTAAATATGGTTTGGGAAAACTGATCTTAGCTGTCTATTGTACCGTTGAGACTATTTTTGAGTTAAGTGTGCATTATACTGGTAATATTTTACATATAAACAGACGTATTATAAGTTCATAATATAGTAGATAATTGAATAATGACCTTACGTGAAAGAAGTCGCGACCAGGAGCTGTTGTCAATAAAATACTTCCTGGCGTTAAAGGACTGTTGCATTTACTTTTTATAACATGCAAATATTTAATTCCGCAACTTAAAGCGGTTCACCGAAAATTGTCTGCAAGTGACAGCAGACCTGGTGTCCTTGCGTGCCCAGCCCGCGCCAGGTTACTCTGCGCCTGGTCCAATAGAACAAACATAGCTGTCTAACATAGCACCTTATCGTAAATAGTAAAAAACAAAGTAGCTTCCCGCTGTCTGTCAGTCCCTATATACAGCTTAGATCTTTAAAACTACGCAATGGATTTTGATGTGGTTTCTTTTAATAGATAGAGTGATTGTGACTCATAGATTTCGACGCGGGCGAAGCCGCGTGGCGCATCTAGTATGTATAGTAAAAATAAAATAAAAGTCCGTGCTTGATCTGAATAGGATGGAACCATTTCGAACTGAAACAAAATCAGTCGGACATTTAGTTCAAAGATACGTTTATTTAGCCTTGCAAGAACACAGAAATTTATACAGATATAGGCCAGTTCATACAAGCTTTATTGAATAGAGAGATACAGGCAGAGGCTACGCAAAAATTATTACAAGTTTGGTGGCTTATGTGGTTCTAAGACAGAGAAACATTTCTGGGCTATTTTTTATCCAGGAAAACACATGCGAAGACTTTTGCTGAAGCATTACGGACCCGGCCTATCACCTACCATACCCTGGTGGTAGGTCGGGGCGAAACCCAACCACAAAAATAGTGTTATTTTACAGTACAACATCTACCTAACTACAACGGCAACATAAATATACAGGAGGTACACTTGATCTTACCAGTGAATCTCATTAATTCTCTTTATCCCCAATCAATTTCTGCTCTGTACTGAAGGCAATGTTATAGATTTGGGATACTTATAAACTTTTTAAAGCCAGAGGCTGAAATTTTGTACTAATGTAGGTTTATAATGCAGCATTTGGGAAACTACGTCAAGTCTTCACGTCATCCATACCGCAATGCTTGAAAACGAAAGTTTTCAATCAGTGCGTCCTACCCGTTATGACCTACGGAGCTGAGACGTGGACACTCACGTTAGGGCTGGTCCACCAGTTCAAAGTCGCTCAGCGAGCTATGGAAAGAGCTATGCTCGGAGTTTCTCTGAAGGATAGGATTCGTAACGAATACATCCGACAGAGAACCAAGGTTATCGACATAGCTCAAAGAATTAGCAAGCTGTGGCAGTGGGCCGGCCATATCTCGCGAAGAACCGACGGCCGATGGGGCAAACGTGTTCTTGAGTGGAGACCACGACTCGGTAAACGTAGTGTAGGACGCCCTCCGACCAGGTGGGATGACGACCTGCGAAAGACTGCAGGTAGATGCTGGATGCGGCAAGCTGGAGACAGGGCGCTATGGCGCTCATTGGGGGAGGCCTATGTCCAGCAGTGGACTGCTATAGGCTGATGATGATGATGATGATGATGAGGTTCTAGATTTGTATTTTTACTATAATAGGCCTCAGTTAAATCCGAAAAAACGCAAGCAAAGACATAAAGCTAATATAAAATGTATTTGGTGCCCGATGATTCATGACCAGATTCCACTTTGTGGCACCAAGCTGTTCATAGCTCTATGAATATTTATAATGATATAACACCCTGCAGTTGACCTGTTGCCCTCGCCACTGGTCACGTCTGAGCTTAGATATCTACTCCATTATGTTAGTAGGTACCTTCTTGTAGATAAGCTTTACTTTTCCATGATTACACTTTAGTATTACTCGTTTCGTCATATCAAAGTTGAAGACAGATGGCGGTCGTCTATTTCGTAAGTTACTTAAAATCGTCGTCGAGAAGTTAAGAATGAATGAATGGAAACTTTATTTTACTTGAAATTAACATTAACAATCTGTGTGTTAATGTTAATTTCAAGTAAAAGAATTTAAGCAGGTCCCCGCGATCACGCAGCATGTACCTAAATAAGTTAAGTTTATTTTAGAAGTGTCCAAATCATTGGAGTGTCATCGGACTTCCACATTATTGTTTAAATAGGCACCTCTGGATACAACGGCCCAGTCAGTCATTATAGTTTTCTAAATTTCCACAACACACAAATTGCGTGTAAATTTAAAAAAAAACTTCTAATATATAAATAGTCACACATATCCTTTGTAAAAAGGGACTTCTCACAGACAGATTCTTACAAGAAAATAGAGGATTATCTAGAGGATAAAAAGCTTGGGACTAGTTTTGCTCCAACTAGAAAACTACCATAAATAAAGGTTTTTTGAATGCGTCATTATCTTGATACCTTAAAAAGACAAAAATCAAAATGATCAATTTATTTCCTAATTTTACTTATGATTTATATACCAAGATTTCGGGCCATTAGTGACCCGGTCCTTTGGAAGGCTTGCGTGGCGCCGAAGCCAACAGCACAGAGGCCCTTTGAGAAGTTAATCTAAAGGCGATGGCTACACATAGCGGGTATCATCCTCGGGTGCACAATATGATACACCCAAAGATGGTATCCGCCAGGTGTACAGACTATTGCAAAGAAAAATGAAAGAAATAAAACCAGGCTATTGTGATGGATGGATGGACTGGGTAATCGGGCTATAGGGGAGATTGCGGACGGATGCCATAAACAAGTCAATCATAATGTTAAGAAGAGTGGCAGACGGTGGCTTGCCGAATGCTGGATGGGTTCCTTAAAAAGCCGGAGTAAATTACCGGAGAGGAACAACATCGGCGCAAACGACTGAGGGGTTTCGAGGTGAGGGCCCCGATTTCACCATCACGAAGACTGCTCGTGAGCGGGTTTCCTCGCTATTACGCCATTAGACACTTCCACCCCCGAGTCTACATCCTAAGATGCATCTCTCGCCACTCCACTCAGACCGGCCAATGAAGGCAAGCAAGAAGTGGGTGATTTATATTATTATTATATGATTATAATTTGAATTGTCAAGTCCAATTCCGGGAAACAATTGATAATTAATTATTAAATATAGGTATTTTTACTCACAGGCATAACTGTTTACGACCAGTTATCTAATAATGAGAAACAACTATTCCCCAAAAGCGAAGCGCAATTAGTTTAGTCAATCATTGTCAAGTGACATTCACAAGTAATTTAGTTGTCTTGGAACAATTAGTCAAATTTTCAAGTTTACGCAAGAGCCAGGTTATTTCGTAAACGTGGACGATGACATCAGAACGGCTGAATACGGCACTCCCGTTCATAATCGCGAATATTTTCTCACAGTGCCTAAAGTTACACATTATCTAGGGAATTTAATATCGGGCTTAGTTAGTATGTATCTCAAGTCTAAGCCAAGATAGGTGGTACACTATCACGTCGTTAAAAGAGAATGAATGAATGAAATAATTTATTTGATACATTACAATTACTATAAATATTTATGGAAGAAATTTAACTAATACGAGTTTATCAGTAACAACCACAATAAAAAAATAACGGGAATCAATGATAACTCGTTATAAAAATATATAGATAATTTAGTTTAGGTTTAGTAAATTATTAAGAACTGCGTTCTGGTATCTAAATAATCTAAAATCTTTGTTCCTTACATATCTTTGATCTCCTTTTTTATGTGTATGTAGGTGAACCAAAGGAACTTTGACGACCCATGTGGCGCGGTGGGCGAAGGTCCGCCTGCGACGCAGGAGGTTGCGGGTTCGATTCCCGCCTCGGAACAATTGTGTGTACGATCTGCAGATATTTGTTCCGGGTGTTCTGGTCGTTTTCTATGTATAATAAAAAATATCTATCTATGTAATGTACTGTATTATGTATATCAGTTATCTAGTACCCATAACACAAGCTTTGCTTACCTTGGGGCTAGATAATGCTGTGTGAATTGTCCAGCATTATTTATTTATTTATTTAACTAAAAATCGATTTAAATTGTTTGGTATAAAAATACCAACTTGTTATCTAAGTTTTGCATTATCTTTCAATTAGATTATATCGGTCATGGACACACTAACTCTAAAAAGAATGCCTAGCCCATACGCATTCAGTAACATTATAAATTACGTTATTCGTACAAGTATGACATATTTGCCTTGTATTTACAAACCACACAGCGCCGCCCCGTCCTTTATTAATATGACCTGTCAAAAAGTGATTTTGACGCATGAACTCCCTTAGCAAGGTGCGTTCATATTGTTTAATAAATAATAAAATAAATGGACAATTCACACAGCATGATCTAGCCCCAAGATCGAGCAGAGCTTGTATTATGGGTACTAAATAACTGATATACATAATACATTACGTTGATAGATATATAGATAATTCTTTATTGCACACTTAGATTATTAGAACAATGTAAAATAAAAACTTTAAAAACTAGACACAATTGGTGGTCTTATCGCAGATAGATATTAGGTAGGTAGATAGATATTTTTTTGCACCACAGAGGTAGTCAGGTTTTTAATTCACATACATAACATGAAAAGGGTGTTATATTGTAACTATATGTAGATAAATGCCTGATCTAGAGAACTTCGGAAATCCCATAGTTACAACTATATTTTGTTAGGAGTAGCCCATATTTGAAAGTACATTTTTGTGCGTAAGCGGTGTTGGATTGATGTGTGCAGAGCTTAATAATGCATCAATTAATGTATCCGCTGCAGAGGATACCTGATCGAAGTTTCAACATACTATAGAAGAACCATTGTAAACGACAGAGGTTTTATGCATAAAAAAAGGCCAACAATCACGAGTGCAACTGCACATTGAAATTTAGTGTCGGAAAACAGACTGAAATGGAAGAAAAAAAGATTTTTTTTATATACCTTTAAACTACGCTAATTAATACTACATACGTAATAAGAGGAAGAGGAGATCTTTGCCCTGAAATCACCGATGACGATGCCTGAAATAGAAAAATTCGTAAATAAAGAATTTGTGTGTATAGAACCTAATATGAAGAGATTTTGTATGGGTAATGTTAGATCAAGATAAAACGTGAGATATATGCCATTGCACATATTACAACGTGTTATGCCCAAAAGAATACGCATGACTTGAAACCTAATCCTTGACATTTTGTTGGTTTGGTGGTAACAATATTATTAGTATATATATATTGTATAATAAAATTCTTTGATTACTGGAAAACTACTACCTATTTAGAGCTGTAAGGTAGTTAAAGAAGAGGTAAGCTACGTAAGATAGCCTTATAGAGAATTGGAATCAATAAACTGAATAGTTTATTTTATGTCGAGGAAGCAAAAACAAAAAGCTGGTTCATTTTCAGCATTAAACAAAATTTAAGCCACAAAGGAGTACGTGCACGATACAGTGACAATAAATTCCGCAAATTAAAACTTAAATCCAGATAAATGTCACGTACGTTAATTAATTAGCAAAAGGTTCGAATAAAATAAAAAACGAAAATATGCCGTTGAGAAACGGAAGTGAGAAAATGCAGGCAAGGCCGTCCGGCGCCTGCCTTCGACGATAGAGCGATCTGACATATCAACTAAGAGACGATTCATCTCTTGAGCATTTCTATACCTTTGAATATTTCTACGGTATTGTAGAGCAAATCTATAGCTCTACAGTCCACAGCAAACCATACAAAACCATAAAGCTCGGCGCTCATTAATCTCCGCTAACACCCATCACAAAAATGTCATTCAAATATTTAAACTCGTTAGCCTCCTCCATAGAATTACGAAAAAGCTGTCGCAAAGCTACTTATCTGCTTGGTAAGTTACCTGAAACAAGAAAATTTTTAAAAAAACTTTTTGAAATTTCTCACGTACCTACGTTACAAACTACCTTAAACATCAAAAGTTATAAAACTGCAACTATAGTTATTTACACAGATGATTTTGTAACCCCACGCTGTGCTATAATATCAGTAATAAAACAAGCTTTGGACGACGCTCATTACGGCGGAGTATCATAAAATTATTCCTTAGTCATTGTTCAATTTAAAATAATTTAAGGTAGAACAAGGAACCATTAACCAACTCGTATTTAAGACAATAAAATTAACCCATGCCATTAAGCGATAAATATAAATACCTCGACATCGAAACTACAAATTTCCAAAGAAGTAAAGGTGAAACATGAAAATTAAGATGGTGAAGATCATATCAAAATGATTGAATCAATTTCTTTTATGTAGAAAATTTATTAATAATTACAGGGGGGACAATAAATGGCACTTATGGCACTTATGGCACTTATGGCACTGGATGTGCGTATCGATTGAATTAACTTCACCATTACGACGTTCGTAAATACTTATTGAAACCTACGTAAACCATAACGATAAAATATTTAACATATCTTCATGTTTACCGCTTTCCCAAGATGAACGACTGAGAATGAAGAAGAATAATCGTCAAAGTCTATAACCGTCGCCATAAATAGTCTTAATAACAACCGGATTTTTAAGCCAAAAAAAACTAAAAAAAAAACTAGGAATGGTATGGAAAGTTTGCTACCATAATAGATTAAGATTAGATTCAGATTCATTTATTGACGACCGATGTGGCGCGGTGGGCGAAGGTCCGCCTGCGACGCAGGAGGTTGCGGGTTCGATTCCCGCCTCGGAACAATTGTGTGTACGATCTGCAGATATTTGTTCCGGGTGTTCTGGTCGTTTTCTATGTATAATAAAAAATATCTATCTATGTAATGTACTGTATTATGTATATCAGTTATCTAGTACCCATAACACAAGCTCTGCTTACCTTGGGGCTAGATAATGCTGTGTGAATTGTCCAGCATTATTTTTTTTATTTATTGGTACAAAAAAAATACATGTCAGCCAGAATAAAAAAAATCATTCGTACACTGAAGCAGAAATAACAAAAAAATAAATTGATTATACATTATAGAAGTTTCCTATATGAAGTAGTGCGAAAATTCTTTTATTGAGGTAAGGTTAACCTTTAGACACAAAAACCCACCATGTAGGTTTGCTCAATGCCACTTTGGGAAACATCGTTTAACTACCCTCTATCTTTAGGAATGGTGGTAAGTTATCTTTGAAAGCCTCGAATAAAATAAAATAACCCTTATTTATTAAGGTTTATTTTATTTTATTCGAGGGTTCTTATACATTTATTATATTTACCAGATTTTGATCGGCTGAAATCTTGCAAAGAAACCCTGAGTTTATTGATAATAGGTTATGGCATGTATGGCACCTTTTCAGTTTTTATGAAAACTAACACTAATTAACTGTCCAAACGAAAAACAAAAGAGAAAGAGGTTCTATGTTCGGCTGTATGTATATTTTATTTATGTTCGTCGATATTTTCGTCAATTATTTGGTAATGCGATCTAACTATGGACTCGTTCAGAAACTAACACCAATATCGACCTCAAATTCAACCGCAATATGCTCTACTAATACATTGTAAATACCAATAATTAGGTTGCAGGTTGTGAGTGTTGTAATTAACTTGTTGTTGGAAGAATGCTGGCTGAAATGTGTTTATTTTAGATCATTTAATACTTACCTACCTTTTCATTTATTTGATCAGCACACAATGTCCACTGGTGGACATAATAATACAATAATGACACAAATAGCTGTTCTAATATATCTATACATCGAATCCCTGCGACCGCTACAATGTCATCGGTCCACCGAGTGGATGATCTCACAACTCTGCGTTTCACGTTGCTTACTCCTCAGTGATTATTAATCATAATAATAATCTACCCTACCCATTGCCACTTCAGGTACTAACTCTGAGAGTTATGTCGGTGACTTTCAGACAGATTTTCGTATTCCGGATTCTGTAGAGTAACTCAAAACTTTTAAAAAAATTCGTTCCATTTTTTAATAATTGGCATTTATTTATGTAACGATAGCAGCTGATGGAAATAAAATGTGCTCGACAAACGACGGTGAATCAAGAAGGATCACGAAGGAATTCTTTTAATGGTGACCCTGTAGCAGGCTGTCATGTGTCGTGTTAGTATGTAGTAAAGTAGCTTCTCCTCAAAAACTGAACATTGCGAGGCATAAATATAAGTCAACCTTTATGCAAGGCAAGCCTGTGATTATGAAGCGATTTTATTGGTCAATAATATGTATACTTATTTTAACTTTGAATAACTAAACTATGTCGGAACTTGAAAAACTTTATTTTTTTCTCCCTATATCATTTATTTTCGCCCAAAGATTGGCTACGAAAGTTTAGAAGCTTGTATACGTATTTTTTTCAAATGTATACTTTATTTACGGTGTAGTTGTATGAAAGACGGATAATGACGACATAAATTGACATTATCCTTAATTTTGGATGATCAACATCAAACAGTATAGTAGTATACCCTTCCAGATTTGTGTGGAAAGATGAGCGAGTTGTTCAAAATTTTAAACCTTAAAATCTCTTTAAATCGTAAATGACAGTGATTATTTCTCATCCATATTGTCGACAACAGATTTAAACACTACTTTTAAATTGCTCTTGCCCTCTCAGACAGATGAACATATCTTTACACGTAATGAATTTTAATGGCACACTGTGCATATGAATCAAGCTTGAGCAGAGTTTATGGTAAATAATAAACAAATGAATTGATCGCCTTTTTCGGAGCTCTTTGTAGGATTAAGAGGATTAAGAGGATTTTTGATAGGACGAAGAAATAAATAAAATAAATAATGCTGGACAATTCACACAGCATTATCTAGCCCCATGGTAAGCAGAGCTTGTGTTATGGGTACTAGATAACTGATATACATAATACAATATATTACATAGATAGGTATTTTTTATTATACATAGAAAACGACCAGAACACCCGGAACAAATATCTGCAGATCGTACACACAATTGTTCCGAGGCGGGAATCGAACCCGCAACCTCCTGCGTCGCAGGCGGACCTTCGCCCACCGCGCCACATCGGTCGTCAGAGAGATGGAGATACCTTTTTATACGTTGGAATAACAATTTGCGACCAATAGAAGGAAACGAATGCTTAAAATTTTAAAAAAACTTCAGTGCCTTCATACACCTGAGTGCATTATACACAAATCCCTATGAACAATGGCTAAACTGGTCATGCAAAGCTTTGCTTCTTTATTAGATAAGGAATCTCCTTATACCATAGGGTTTTTTGTTATTAAGGTATGTAAACTTTCCAGTTTTTGAAATTATTAATGAAAAGTAATGTACTTAAAATCACTCTATTATAAATGAAATAAATAAAAATATTTTCTGATGAATGGATGTGTGGATGGATGTTCGTTACTTCTTCTCGCCAAAACTACTGAACGGATCAATGTGACATATTGCACAGATGTAGCTCTAAATAAAAAAGGCTAATTTTTATCCCATAAAACAGTTCCCATGGGATAGAAACTACCACCTTCAGGTTTGGATACAACCCGTGCGAAGCCGCGGGTAGAAACTAGTTGCTCATAGATGACGTAAGTAAGTAACCTAATTATTACCTTCCTATTTATTTAAGTGCTCGTAAACCATATGTGTACATACCACGAACTAGTTTCTGCCCGCGGCTTCGTGCGCGTTGTTTCTATGTAAACGAATAAAGGTGATTAATCGAATCAATTAATAATAAACAAATGAAGGTCCGCCTGCGACGCAGGAGGTTGCGGGTTCGATTCCCGCCTCGGAACAATTGTGTGTACGATCTGCAGATATTTGTTCCGGGTGTTCTGGTTGTTTTCTATGTATAATAAAAAATATCTATCTATGTAATGTATTGTATTATGTATATCAGTTATCTAGTACCCATAACATAAGCTCTGCTTACCATGGGGCTAGATAATGCTGTGTGAATTGTCCAGCATTATTTTTTTGTAATAATTAATTAATAATTAGTAAGTAATTAATTATTTCGGTAATTAATCCATGGGAATTTACTGAATGAATGAATGAATTAATTAATTAATACTTTATTGCACTTAAAACTATAAAATAACACCTTATATCTAAATATTACACATAAAAAGTACAATAGGCGGCCTTATCGCTGACAGCGATTTCTTATATATAAAAAAAACATACAAACTGTATACATTGCAAGCTACTTAAATTAGAATCTAACCTAAAAGATAAACTACAAATAACAATAACTACATACAATAGGAAGGTACCACAGAGATAAATTTATTGAATTGATGAAATAAAAATAACCCTGTGTTTCATTCTAGGTTTAGAGCTACAGATATGCAAAATTTCAACTCAATCCGTTCAATAGTTTCAGCGTAACAAACATCCATCCATCCATCCAAACTTTCGCATTTATAATATTGGTATGATTTTATTACATTCCTATTTATTTAAGTGCTCGTTAACCATGTATGTACGAATGTTCAATTAATTTCGACGACATCAAAGTACGGAAGCTTAAAGCTAAAACTAAACGTTATCAGGTCGTAAAACATATCAATTAGAACCGAATCGGAGATAATTTATGAATCTGGATTCATAAATTATATATACATATATTAAAGAACCACATTTAGCAGTAACGTAATGAACGAGACAATCCAATTAGCAAGTTTGACAACCGATGTGGCGCGGTGGACGAAGGTCCGCCTGCGACGCAGGAGGTTGCGGGTTCGATTCCCGCCTCGGAACAATTGTGTGCACGATCTGCAGATATTTATTCCGGGTGTTCTGGTTTTAATAAAAAATATCTATCTATGTAATGTATTGTATTATGTATATCAGTTATCTAGTACCCATAACACAAGCTCTGCTTACCATGGGGCTAGATAATGCTGTGTGAATTGTCCAGCATTATTTATTTATTTAAATATAAATAAGACATATAGATAATAACCAAACCGATTTGTGAAGTTTGACAGGCATCGAATTAGGGACATGAGGTACTAGCGATTGCCCGCGTCTTGAATTCAATTCACTATATGTTTGATCATGATCATCATCAGCCTATAGCAGTCCACTGCTGGACATAGGCCTCCCCCAAAGAGCACCAAAGGCATAAGAATAGACAATAACGTATTGTCTATTCTTTTGCCAAAGGGTAGACAAGCAACACTGTACATGTCTAAACTTTTTAATAAAAAAAAAAGAAAATTGCTAGTTAGTCCAGTAA
Organism: Eupithecia abbreviata; assembly: GCA_943735965.1. Lineage (NCBI taxonomy): Eukaryota > Metazoa > Arthropoda > Insecta > Lepidoptera > Geometridae > Eupithecia > Eupithecia abbreviata. The sequence continues at coordinate 4,953,402 of OX030995.1, forward strand.
CGCAGTCACCGTGACTGAAATCGACTGGAAAACATCGTCATCATCATATGTACTTAATTTTACATTGCAAAATAACTTTGGAATGTAAAATTAAAAAATGCAGTCTTATCGGCGATCATCTAATTATTGGCTATAATAGGTTATTATAATTAAAAATTCATTAGAATTCCTTTCTCTTTGTGTTACGAACTAAAAAAATCTAGGCTTTTTGACTACCTCTGTGGTGCCTGCGACGCAGGAGGTTGCGGGTTCGATACTAACCTCGGGACAAATGTTTGTACGATCTGTGGATATTTGTTCTGGATGTTATGAATGTAAAGTTGAAAATATATATCTATGTAATAATCTTTAGTAACAAAGAAAATTACAATCATATTTATTTATTTTTATTTTAAGCCGTTATTGTCCCACTGCCGGGCAAAGGCCTCCCTTTTCTACTTCCACTCCTCGCGATCCGCTGCAACAGGCCATGATGGAAGATGTACCTCGAGCTCGTCGCGCCATCTCATCCTTCCACGTCGCCTCTTAGCGTTGGGTGGGCTCCACTCTGTGGTGTCAATCATCCACAACATATACACAATTTTAATTAATGTTGTGTTGAGGTTGTTCCGGCTCGGAAAACAATACGATGCACCCTAGGTGGTTGACCGCTCCAAACTTTCGCATTACTAGTATTAGTGTGACAAAAATTTATCAGTATAGATTTATCACATTAGATTTTAAATTAAATTCAAAAAGGCCTGTTTATGTTAAACAGACGGATATACAATTTTGATGAATAAAATTCCTCTTCTCGAATTGTAAAGTGCTTATCTAAACCTAATTAATTATTTTTAATAATAAATTCAGAATGAAATGTAATTTTTTTGGTCAAACTCTGATGTTTAGAAAATATTGTAATCATTCAATTTAAACTAATATATAGAATAGATTAAACTTTTTGCACACACAAAAAACTGGAAAAAGTACAACTAAAACCCTAAACATTAAAACTGCATAAAATAAACTGACATATTAAAACAAGTGCTACAAAACTAAATAAAAACAAAAGAAAACTCCTATCTAAGAATCTATCTAAAAAGGTGTTCTAAAATGCAAAGACACTTCGAAATCAATCCTTAAGAATTCGGCGGACACTGAACCATGCGCGGGCTTACTCCATTGCCATTGAAATGTGTATGATATTCGCCTATTATCAATGGCATGTCCCAACACTTTCACGAGTGCGCAGTACACCCCCTCTGCGCATGCGGCGAAGTATATAAGCGCGCTCCCGCCCTCATTTCGTACAGACGCAAGTTGCACTTCGACATAGCGAATCCTGGAAGACAATTCGGTCTTCCATCAGCGCTATAAATCGACAAAAAAAAACCTTCTCTTCTTTCTCTGTGCTTTAACTTCATTATCATAATGAAATCCATGGTGAGTAAACTTGTGATAAAGTTTTTGTGATAAGGGATCAATCACGTGGAACAGAACAAAGTGGACTGTCAATGGATCACATGAAAAGTGCATTCTGAAAGTAGAACAACATTGCAATACCTTGATTTATACATCGATCGTTCCTTGTATATTTCCCAACTAGCTAACCCAGGCCTAACCTTTCTGTCTTGTGATACACAGTTTAGCAAAACAATCATATGATAGATAGTATCAGCTGGGAGAAAAGATTAAGTAGACTGACTTGCCAAATTAATTTCACACACGTGGAACGAACAATTTGAACAGCATGTTCGTTTATTACACAATGTAACAATTAGCTCGGGTGCTGTATAAGACTGTCATGTTTTAAAACTGTGGCATGATAGAGTTCCATTAATTTTACTAACTAACGGTAATGGTTTACTATACTCGTACATGTTATTTTTATGAATGTATGTACAATTTGTTTCAATTCAATAACTGCTATACAATTAATTGTGTTTCCATTTACTAATTCGTGTCCCACTAGAATTCAATCATCACAAAGGAAATCTCATCTCATTCTAAAATAATCCCTTATTTCAAAAATTCAAAAAACGTAGATAAAAAAAACATAATGTATACATTTCTTCATTATAGACCACCATCCCTTGCACAAGTCTACTTCAATTGCCGCTATCGAAAATTCCATTACCAATGAGCACCTAATTACAAATTCTTGCCATAATTGATCCATTATCAAGTAAAATGCGCAACTTCAACAAATTCACCGTAAAAAGTGCGCACGCGACTCCGGGGTCAATGTCAAATGTGTTAGTTTTTGCTCCACATTATTACGCCAGTCTAAAAATATTTACTTGCATCTTTCCATTTTTCACATATTTGTTGCATATTTTGTCCCTATGTTTTCTTTATCTAGCTTTTTATTGTCACCATTTATCATTAATTCTAAGGACGTTGGGGACTATTTGTAAAAACTCTTTTGATATAATATGTCTGTCACTGTCTGCTTTATTGCCTAAGGTATCTCTTCCGAGCTTTCTTTTGATCCTGATTGTAAACACTTTTGTATTAGACCCCTTCTATCTTCCTGTCTTCTACTAAGATTCCCATGATCAGTGTCACCTACTATATTTTCGTTAGATTCCGCTGTTATTTTATTACTCGATGGATATATTCCAACAATTGCTGCAAAGAGTCTCACATTGCGTCACACCTTGCGTAGTTCATTTCAATACGCGTTTTGCATTTTCCCTAATATTTCTATTACATGCAACGTTTTGTTACGCATTCTTGCTATAAATTCTCACAAGTTTTATAGCCGTGACGTTGTGAAAGTCCCTTTTTGGTAATTATATTTTTTTCCTAATTTACCTTTATAGTTTTCTTCAGTAGATACTCATATTTTTCCTACATAAACGACTTTTCAAAGAAAACTAAAGAAACGATACGTCATCTATAGGAGAAAATCTAAATTTCAAAATGGTGGATGTCAAAGCGCGTAGATGGTAAAGTAGTTCTTTAAATCCACATAAATCAAACACTCCCGATAAATAAAATATTAAACTGTCATCATATAACGATAATGATGTTAAGTCTTGTTGAATAAATATAAGCTTGTAGTTAGTTAGTCATAAATCGTGAATCGTCAGAACAGAAGTGCGAAATTTATTATCGTTTAAACTGCCTGCTACTTCATTTTTATGAGTTGTATTTTTAAATCTATCAAAACAATGATCTGTTAAACAGCTAAAAATTAAGATAAAGAACACTAAGGATAGTTATGACGATGTAAATTGATCACCAGATTCACATTAAGTGCTAGTGGCACTTTGGCATCACCTCTTCCCAAATGAAAATTTTGCGTCTTCATAAAATCAGGCATACTTATAAGTTGTTGTTGGACGGGCATTTTTTATTAAAATATGCACATTTGTGCAACGATAGATTCGGCAGTGCTGTGAATCAGAGCAAATATCCCGGTCAATGTCGCTGATAGTTGATCAATTGTAGAGTCTGTGTGGGCTAGTAATTACGGGCCTGAGCCGAAAACAGGAAATAATGCCCTTTGAGACAGAATGTTGCCTGTATTCTCGTTGTCTACTAAGTTACTGGGATTTAGTGGGGCCACGAAAACAAAACGAAAGACGAAAGAAACTGTCGTTTTATATTTAACTATAATAGATCTAACTAGAAATAGATTGGGACTTTATCCTTCATCCCATTAGAAATTTATCTGAATTTGTGGACCAAAATTACCAAATCTATCGCTTCTTTTACGTCACAGAACTTTATTTGGCTTTGTGGCAGGAATGTCAACAATTATATGTATTATTTACCGTGTCAAGAATGCGTATTTGCCATATTATTCCTAAAATGAACATATTGAAACACATATCTCTCAGACACCTTCGCGATTTCCTTTTCTGTCACAACTAATAGTCGTTTAATGGCGCTATAAACGTAGCCATTTAGAAGAGCAATTACTATTATATATCTAGCTTAATTCTAGAGATAAATTCTTGAAAATCCACAATTAATTCAAAGTCATCAGAAAAATTAATAAGTTTCTTCATTTCTCGAAGTAGTAACTAATTCATGTAAGCCTTTTTACTCTTTTCTCACTACTAAAAAAAAGCCAATTCAAGTGAATTCATTTACAACTCTATGCTTTCCACAACAAAGTCTATTTCCCCCCATCTGATATAACGAAAGGTTCATCTATTATCCAATTACCTTCAAATTACAGCTTAGCATTGGCTGGTTGCAATAATGGATCGGTTTCGAGCAGTAGCCGTCAGAAGTGACACAATAAATGTTAGAACCACTGGTACATCTTTGTGATTTATGGTCCGATTCGTCTGCCTTGAGTTTAATTTCCAGTTTTGAATATGTCCACTTTTGACTGCGTCTACTTTTGTTACTTTTGTCTAAGCTCCATGTGTTGAGATATTGAGCAGGACGTATTAGTTAGCACACCTATAGTGCCAGTTTATTTATGGTAGAAGTTTTGTATACTTAATTAGTTTTCCATCAAAAATAAACAACGACGCGATTTTTTAAGAGGCAATAGCAAATTTATCCGATTTCACGAGAAATACGCTACTAATTTTACATCACATGCTAGCTCTAGATCTTATTGCAATTTTTTCGTAACAGAACTACAAATTCCTAAAGAAACGCGAGGAAGTAGCAGCTTGATTATAATAACAATTTGATAAAACAACAAAAAACGATCGATATATCACATTCCATGTTTATGAACATCCGATTTAAATGTAACACGAATTTTTATCTTTCCTAGCATTATATTTCAAGGACCAGTATAGCATTGCCGCTGTACTGGTTTGACTATGTACCTCTATGCTCTATTTAATACAATGTCAACTAGACCGGTCTTTGATCTTCAATCAACTCCACACCACATAATGCACAAACTTGAACGATAACTTTCGATTGTTAAGCTTTAATGATTGCTCAATATTTTATGCTATAGATTTAAGTGCAGTTAACTTACTAATTGATTCTAAAATGTTGTAAAATCATCGTTAATTATTACAGCGCGCGGTCGGGTCAGTACCGAATCTACATTATTTGATTCTAAAATAGGTAATGGGTTCTAAAAGTTGAATATTGTTTGTAAATGAACACTAAAACATAAGAGTTTGTTTGACAACGAATAAAATTCCAACCGTGTAGTTTGTGATCGTAAAATTCAATATAGATCGCCAATATAAATTGGTATTTAAATTTTGTACGGGCGAAAAACAAAATACGGTTCTTACAAATATGTCCTATATCCCGAGAAATCAAATTCCTATAAGACCAAATAAGGAAAACTAGGATGGAGCTTTTTATATGATGTCACAGTTTCTATCGATATCAAAAACAAACATCGATACATCCCTAATGCGCAGTCAATGGGGCAGGCGCGGCCAACACGCGGCGACTTTGTGACCAGCCAGTGTCGCTCGCCTCGCCGCTCACCGAAGCTTTTTGTCTGCATTCCGTCGCGTACCAATTTAGAAGGGCATGCCCACGCACCGTAGCCAACATTAATCGATATCTCTAATTACAATAATAATAACGCCCAACACTACTACTGATACCGACACGTTTAATATGGGTCTGGAACTGATCAAGGGCTCGGTAATTACTTTAGATAATAGTAACCATAACTAAGTAGTTCAACCCATAAATGTTATAATAAATGATGATTTTATTAGGGGTGGGAGATAAGCCTAATTAATTTGATGGAGTTATCGATATTAAAAATCATGATAACAAGCTGGCTAGATACCAATTACATCGATATAGTTTGCCAGTTTGATTCTATAAAATCGTATGTAAGTAAGTTTTATTAGACATCGCATGAAAAAATTACGTCAGCCCTACTACTACTCTCGTCTGTACTCGTAAAATTAAAGGGCAGGTTCAGAAGGTTATTTTCGATTAATTTCAATATTATTTGGGTAACGTCAGTAACTTGTTTTATAGCATTTTAAATGTCCTTAAATACTTTGCATGGGGTAAACATTGGCACTTCGGTAAAGGAACGAAAAGATGTTAATATGACAGATAAGTATGATTTAATGCATGATATAAACACTTCAAGCTCGTTAATACACAGCTGGTATATGAAGAATTTTAAATATACCTTTACCAATATAAGGTTCTTCTATATTTATTTTTAAACGACACTTTTTTTACCTAAAGTAATTTCGTATCGTTTCGGCCGCGTTTCTAACACTTTGATTTAAATGCGAAAGAGCACCAATCACTAAGCGTATAGATATTTTTTTTTAATTGTCACGATTATGTTTTGTTTTTTTTCATGCAATTATATGCGCTAGCTTCATAAATCCAGGCCTCTAGCTGAATTATATTAAAGACGATATCGCACCAGCTTATAAAAAATATCTAAAATAGATTTGTTCGAAACATAAAGTTTCTCTATTGTAATTTTCCAGTCACCTTTATATAGCAAAGCAAGTAGCTCCATATAATTTTCTAAAGGGCAAGTAATAAAATGTTAATGGAAAAATGCAACAGTCAGTTTGACAAGCGAGGGTAACCAGTCCGGGTGTGACTCGGACTTCCTGATCCGCGACCTTCGGTTGGCCTTCACGTTCACATTGCTCTTAATACCTACTTCTGTTTTTTTATCTTATTGAGAACGAAAGTAGGCGGCGCGCGATAGTTCTGTGGTGCGCGAGCTGTGAAGTTCACTGTCAAATTGGGAAACTTGAATTGTTAAATAAGGTTAATTACTGTTGTTTAAATGTAGTTGAGAATTAGATTGATTTTGATTGAGATAGATAAATGAATCTAATTTAAGCGACCAAGTTGAAACATTTCGTTATACAAAAGTTTTGTTGTGTGGTAGATTTTTTCTAGCCAAATATATCTCAGCTTACAGTCAATAGTCAGGTTTACATCACAAACAATATTCCATTATTAATTACTTTAGTATTAAAGGCATTTCCCATGTCAAGACTTCTAGCATTGTAAAAGATTAGGTGTAATTTCATTCAAACATAAATCAATATGCTAAAATGACTCACACTAACTAAACACGCCATATTTTCATCTCAACCCGCGGTGTCAATGACACGACACGGTTCAACAAATCAAACCAGATATTTCCCAACGCCCTGTAACTGCAATTCCGACACAGACGAATACGTAAATCGTGCAAAAAGCCATTTTAAAAAACAATAATTCAGTCACATAGTTATCACAATGTTTATTGCGGAATTTATAAGATAAAACGTGAATAACGTGGATTTCGCAAAACGCGTACTGCAGTTTTCAAGGGCGTATTACTCGAATCTTGACCGAATCGACTAATTCATTTCGATTTTATCGTAACTTTTACGAAACGCCGGACGTGCATTGACTATCTGATCCATTCAAAAGCGAATAAATCATTATCAGCGCACATATTTTAGAAGTATTTGTAGCGGATGTATAAATAATAGCTTAGTTTTAGAACGACACTAATTGGGCTAGCCTATATTTTTCCACTTTGTCTAATTAGCGACCTTGTTTCAAATATTTTGACAAGCTAACACCGGATGAATGAAATTATATTTCATCGATATCGATTAACCGCTTGCACAGTAGCCTGCCTGTTACATCCCTTCTGCCAATAAAAAGTGAAAACACAAATATGGAATGAAAAAGGCTATAAGTAGACAAAGGAAAATGGCTTTAATATAAGCGTAGTAAATGTTTATCCGATTAAAGATTATGGCATGCGATAATTATACCAACTTATACCTACATAGGGATTGGGTTGGGACGTGCAAATCTGCAATTCGATTACTCTGACTGGTCTAGATCACCTCACCGCGAGCCCTGACATCGTTACGTGAACTTATGCCGCGAATTCCAGACTTATGCACTCATCTCATTATGTTCTTATAAGGTTAACTTCCACTAAAGCCTAGCCCATATACTAGTGCTATAATATAAAATCTTTAAATGCGTAAATTTACCGTACCTTTTAATATCATTTACATTCCTTTTTTGCGCTATAGAAACACAATTATTTCGTTTCAGTGGAAAGTATCCTTTATACTCGTAACTTAGGCCATAGGTCTAGTTGTGACACATTTGCACTTGAGACATAATCGCTGCGCGCTAGAGCGTCGCATCGTGACCGGCACATTAGTTGTGTAAACGCGTAGAGGTTCGTAGCACACATCTACGAACTATGTCGTTTTCACCTCCTTGCTACGAAGATGTTCGCTTTTCAAATTGCTACGCGAGATCATTCTATTTTTCTTTACTCTGATTACAGAGCATTACAGATGTTCGTTTTATAAATTCGAAAAAAACTTAGGTACTACGCTATCAGATATTCAATTGTTTTTCATTGTCGTTTAAAATATTTCGATTGTTTTGTCACTTTTTGATACGATGACTAACTTCGTTATTCAAATTATTACTTTATAATTAGAAAAAAATGGTTGTATACAAATTACGGCTCTGGCAATAAAATAATTAAGTTATTTTCAAATTGTTACGCAAATAATTATTTAATTATTACCTCAGGCTACGATTACAATTTTAAATTTTCATAAACCTAATTAACTCCTAGCTTTATAAAACAGCAAGTAAGTACATAGATACCACATTTACATACAACCAATATTGATCATAGTTCCCAGATAAAATTACTTAGCTTTATATTCATTAAAAACAGTTTAGCCGTGCAAAATTTATTTCTACAGCTACCTAAATAATCAGTAAACACTGTGATTTTATAGCTTCAATAAAATTGAAATAATGTAAGATAAAATACATTTACCTAAATTATATTTATGACTGGCAACCTTGCTATTCCCACGGTTTAGAGCTTAAAGATTATTAAGAACGGAAATTGAGTACACTTATAACTGGGTTTATTTAAAACAATTTGTCTACAACATTCGGTTATATAATTGGGACATCCTGTATTAGGACCAAAACATTGCCAAACCAGTTAATTGATATTATTTTACTACGCCTCGAAGCTAAAATGTAGCCACAGCTTTAGATAAACTAAATTTAATATTAATTTATGTTTCAAATACTTATTTTTACTAAGTAATAACCTAATTCATAATTGATGATAACAATGGTTTAATACGACCGATGTGGCGCGGTGGGCGATGGTCCGCCTGCGACGCAGGAGGTTGCGGGTTCGATTCCCGCCTCGGAACAATTGTGTGTACGATCTGCAGATATTTGTTCCGGGTGTTCTGGTCGTTTTCTATGTATAATAAAAAATATCTATCTATGTAATGTATTGTATTATGTATATCAGTTATCTAGTACCCATAACACAAGCTCTGCTTACCATGGGGCTAAATAATGCTGTGTGAATTGTCCAGCATTATTTATTATTTATTTATTTTATTAATAGGACTAAATCATCATAAATTTTCTTCGATTGATAAAACGACATAATGAATAAAATTTCAAATTTCATTTGCTCTTGAATTTCCGTTTATCTGTACAATCCTGCTACATCGTTTCACGATTGTTTGTAAATAAGTAATGTATCACAGAAACGTTGTTCGTAAAGCCAATACTTGACAGACAAAGCCCTGCTTAGCATACCGAACAAGACAGGAGCATTAGGCTCAGACCTCAGATGCAAGCCGCCCACCGGCTGGGCCAAGCCTTAGCACGATACGAGCTAAAATAGCTATTGTTTATTAAAGGCTGAAAACTGGAACAAAACATGCATATTTTGAAGGTTTGAAATGTATAACAGATAATTTCGTCACCCTTGTAGGTAAAGCTTAGCTTTTTGTTTTAGGTAGAGGTTCTTGACGGATCAAATTATCATAAAAAGGCCGACTCTACATAAGATACTTTTACGGGTAAATGAGCTTGTCAAAAGTATTAAAGGTTTTTTTATTAGAACAAAAGCTACTCGTAATTAGATACATACATACATTACTTTTTTAAATAAACTCTTGCTAAAACAGTATACCTTATAAGTTCGTCTGATAAAACTGATTCTACTCGCGTAAACTACCTACAAATAACTCTAGAGCAGTCAAATTTATAACGACAAACATAGCCATTCAAAATCTTGGTCAATCAAGTGTTTAGTGTTTCCGTCGTGATTTAAGCCATAAAAGCACTATACAGCTGCTCAAAATAACTACTCCCTCCGGTTCAAATACAATTGCACCAAGTTTAAAGCTATAAGTAGCTATAGCTATGCCATAATCACACGAGTACAGTGGTAAACCAGATCAAAGACTAGGGCAAGAGAGTTAGGTGTACGAGTAAGAGGCGTCGATTACTCGCCCGAACACTCGTCAGTGTTTAAAGAACCAAGCACTCTGTCGAGAGTAGGTATTCACTGTCCACTGCACTCGTTACGTGTAATCAAGGCATTACAGATAGCAGCTCTACAGACACCTGAACAGAATGAGGTCGACTTATCATCGACAACTAGAATTATAAATATCATATCGGGCTGTCCAACCGTAATGAGAGGGTCCAGACCCTGCAATTACAGCACAGTATCTACAGCAATAAGTCTGAATATTATCTCATTAATGCAGGATATGCTAAGCTCGACTCGATCAGATAGGCATACTATGCCTGATAGCGATCCACTTGTAAACGAATCGAGTCTACAACTCTACGCTTTTATCTTCTGTGGTTTGAAATCCGACAATGAACAGGATCAAGTTTTCCTGTTACCATCATATCACATTAGGAAAGCGATGAATCAGGGATATATCTCAGGAATTTGACAAGAAGGTGCCGAATTCCAAAAAAAAACATTACAATTCTCGACAAATCGTTTTCGTTTTGCACACGTTAAAGATCCATTGACAGACCATTCGAAATCTCGAACAATATTTCAACACACTTGAACATTTAGTCCCATCAACTTAAAGTATGTTATCTTTGTCCACAGATCACATTAGCTTGCTTGGCGTTGGCGTGCGGCGCGCACGCATCCGGCTGGGCCGGTCCCCCCGCCAATATCGCGCTGTCGCAAGACGGCCGCAACATCCTCGACACGCCCGAGGTGGCCCAGGCCCGCGCCGCCCACCTCGCCGCACTCAACCAGGCCTCCCAGAACAACCCCAACCCCTCAGACGACGGCTCATACGACCCCAGGTGGGACAACGAAGAATACTGGCAGGGACAGAAATCACAGGGACAATGGAACGGTGCCCCCGCCCAGCAGTGGAACGCCGCCCCCGCCCAGCAGTGGAACGCTCCCCAGAACCAGAGACAGTGGAACGCCGGACACGAGGACGGTCAGTGGAACGGAGACAACGGCCAGCAATGGAACTCTGCTCCCGCTCAGCAATGGAACGCCGCACCCGCTCACCAGGCCTGGAACGGAGCTCCAGCCCCCGTCGCCGAGACCCCTGAGGTTGCTCAGGCCCGCGCCGCACACCTCGCCGCCCTGAGCGCCGCCAAGCCCGCCGCTCCCCAATGGAACGCGCCCGCTCAGAACCAATGGAGCGCCCCCGCTCAGCAATGGAACGGCGCTCCCTCGTGGCAGAACAACCAGGGCCAGCACCAGCCCGCCAACATCCGGCTCGCCAACGACGGCTCCGGCATCCTGGACACGCCTGAGGTGGCCGCCGCGCGCGCCGCTCACCTGGCCGCGCACGCGCAGGTCGCGCACGCCGCCCCCGCCCACCCCCAGCAGCGCTGGTGAATCCCCTCTCCCTCTCCTCACTGCGGGCCCCGCGCCGTGAGCTAGCCCGACTTTAGGCCCCGTTGAGGCCCGCGGTCTAGGCCCACGACGAGGTGCCCGTTCCTTTCCTCCGATCTCTTCTTCTTTTAGTATTGTTAAGTGCAAGTGCGTCAGCCTATTCCTTCTTCGGCTTTTTGTTACTTTCATAAGAAATTTTTACTGAACGAACTTTTTGTAAATAATAAATACTACTTAAAATATTTTTTGTATGTATGCGAAAAAAACGAAATATATAAAAAGGAAAATACCTATTTCTTTGTTTCACTCAATGCCATCCCTTGCATGATGCAATAAGGTCCTCTTTGACGTTATTTCCTGCATGTTTTTACTGACACAAAAGAGCTTCTTGTAAGTCTCAGTCTGCAGTTAAGTAGTCCAGATAGAAAAGCTATGACAACGTCTACAAGGTTAACAGGTTAAATTCCAAGTTAATAAACGATGTTTACAAACGATAATGAACATGAGTTAGCAACTGACAACAGTTCCACTATTGCAGACAAATTACTGACCTTATGTTCTTGCTTTCACAAGACGAATGCTTCCTGTCCTTAAGTAGGACTGTTTAAAGTGTTCAGTAAACCCTTAATTCTTCCTGGTGACATATAATACAAGTTTCTAAACACTTTGTCCACCAGTCTCTGACAACGCAAGATTACATTAGAGTCTATCACAACCTTGTAAAAATTACCTTTTGCATACCTAGGTAGGTAAACAAAAGGTAATTTTTACAGGATATATACATTAATTTATGTATGTTTGTGAGAGAAAAATAAATAAATTATTTATTATAAGTTGCATAGTTAACTTACCTTACCTACACCAGATTTAACGTAAAACAGTAGTCACAAAATAGAAGGTCACTTTAAGTAGGACTCAAGAAATACATCACCAAAAGGTCTCGGACTAAGTAACTCTTAATACCCGTAATCAAACTCAAATCTAGTTCGGGAGTAACAGGACGTTAAATTAAATAGTTCCAAGTCAAATTTACGATCGAAGCAGACCAATAATTACGTATAGGGCCGAATTGACTGGTACAGTCTACTTCATGAGTTGGAAATGACACTGTCGCACTCATGTGCGACATGGCCCACCAACAATCTTAACATGCGTAACCTATAGTCAGGTAAGACTAGACTAACCTAGAGAGGTTACGCATGTTGAGAGTTGGTTTTACGATTCCCCAGGAATCCGACTACGACGCTATTGTCTAAGAAAATTATATATTTCTGTGCTGTTGTCGTAAGTAACAGGAAATAAAAGTTGTTGAGCATGAATATAAAGCAACGGTGCGAGATTGGCGCCGTATTCTGAGTCGTGCCACCCTCCCAGATAACATTACGATTATGACGACGACCATGATAACTATGCCAAGAGTTTAGCGACTAAGAAGAGAGCATAAATACTGTAGATAATGGCCATAAATTGACGTCAAAGCAAGGCGTTCTTTTTATCGGAGAAAAAACGGAAAAGGCTAGTACGACAGGCAACAAACGTCCTACCCAACCCACCATATTATGAGAAGCGTTTGTACTATTCAGTAAAAGCGAGACAAATTGTATGAGATTTTTCTATTTGCAGGTACAATTTAAGCGTTGAAGGCGGACACGAACATTTTAACAGCAAAAAAGTTGTAGTAACTATCAACTGACTCCAACTGTACTTATGATTTTGCCATGGAATTAAGGTGGCGCAAGGGCGATCTATCACCGATAAAGGCAATCGAACGATTAGAGCACAAACATTTGCTGATGGAAATTAGGTTAGGGAACCATCAATTTGAACTTCTGCTTGATTACATACCTACACTAGTAAAGGTACAATCCACTTTCTGTGTTGCAGTTTTTGTAAGAACATTCAGCTTTTAGAACGCGCTTCGAGTACTTACAAAGCTATTTAGTGACAAAGTAAATGGAAGTTACTATGAATAAGTGAAAAATACACAGATAGCTTCTTCTATCACAAAATATGGCTATAACTAGTGAAAATTCCGTAAAATCATATTCAGAAAACTTCAGAAAGGTTCGCGCTAAGCTTCTTTGAGATGATCCTACTTCCAATTAACTTTTCATGATTTTTAAAATATAATACGTTATTTGTAGCAAAACTACTGGACCACACAAAACGTTCAGGATGCTACGGCTTGGTATGCATGGAACTCAAAGGTTCCAGCCATCAAAAACAGCACAGAGGTACGCATAGATACGAAAAGAAATAATACTTCAACTCAGTTACTTATTTCGCACTTAGCAAAAGAAGAAAAATGTGAATATGAGTAGAATATCAGGTTTGCTAGAGAATAATGTATCTATATTTGCTAGAGTTTAATATGTTGCCACAGGAACCATCCCATAACAAAAAGAAAGAGATAGTAAAGGTATTCAAAGAAGATCTAAGAACGTATCTTCTGTCGTCTACACTGCATGGGCTGAGGTACATTGGAGAGAAGAAGCTGACTTGGTTTGAGAGGTAAAGATAAAGATAAATTTATTAGGTATTTATTTTTAGTAGCGAAACTATTTTTAAAATTTAAATTCTACAGCTATAAAGCAGATTCAGAAATTAATATTTGCGTAAACGTTAGTAGAAAAAGTTTATCAGACAAAGATCACAATCTCGAGAATTTAATATCCATATCAAATTATGCTGTTTGCGTCAGAAAGCCTAAAAGAGGTGACATTTTTATGGTCATCGTTACCACAGAAAAAATGTGAGTACTTTCCTACCGTGACCAAAATAGGATAAAATATTTACATATCATTACACCACTAGCTAGGTACAGTGGGTTCATTGTTATCTGGTTCTCTTGTAAATACCTAACAAGAGAGCAAGTAAGTACCCATTTGAAGACAATTTCTATATTTACAGAACTATTTTAAAGCTAGAATTTTTCGTAAAATTAAGGTAGCCGTTTTACACAAAATAATAAACAATTTAATAATATAAAACCATAATTAGATGTAATTACGAGACCTATGAACGTGACGTGATTTTGACAGTTTCTGTCTTCTGTTAATATAAGTTTAATTTATAAGAGTCTCTGTTCTGACGAAATAAAAACCTTTTTACTTAAGTACTTACTTACTTATATTTTGTTTTACAAAGTTCTTTATTTAACACAAAAGTTTTACAAGCGTAGATTAACTAAACACTGTTTAGAACTACAAAGTACAAGGCCAATTAATAAATAGCTCAACAGTCTAAAGACGCCTTTAAAAGTTTTTTGATAAAAATATTATTTATAATAACTAACACTTATTAAATCATTAACTAATAAAATTATACAAAATTATAAGCAAAAGTAACATAAAATAATGAAGTCATATAAGTACTGCGCATTTTTATAGATAAAAATGAGATGAAAGCGACTGTACCAACAATGTTTAGGCCAAAAATGATGACAGTGGAAAAAATCCACAAAATGAGTATTTATACTTAGATAATGCCTTGCAGATTTTTCTGGCTAGCTGCGTTCATCAGCTCAATAATCGGGGCAGGATTCTTCATCATGAACGTCTACGACAAATGGCGTTCCTCGCCTATGATCGTCAGCATCAACCCTCAGAATATGGCACTGAACAACCTGCCCTTCCCGGCGATAACGATTTGTAACGTCAACCAGGCTAAGAAGTCTGTTGCTGAGCGATACGCAGAAAACGGGTGAGGCATAATAATATGTAGTTGTAAACATAAAGAGTAAAAAATTTATGTCACAGTAGAGGGCTAGTGTCATTCACCAATTTTCTTGATTCTGTAACCAAATCAATTCTCAACCGAAGTTAAATAACTCGCGATGCGTAACTTGATATTTTGAAATGTAGCTACTTAAGGTATTGAATCACAGTTTTGAATTTAGGTATGTATTTATCTAGGTAGGACTTTATTTCCCAGAGGTTATCATGTCCCGTAGACCGCCTAGACAACACGGTTAAACCATGGACGTAAACGAGTAACTTATTTTACACACATTTAATTGTTTTATTATTCTTTGCATTTAAAGATACAAATAGCTTCTGTTTCCCAGAGATCCTGTCGACAAGAAGTTGCTACAGAGCCTATGCACGACACGAGATGACACCGAGATATTCGAAGATGAAATCGCGGGCAGCGCTGATTGGGATCACACGCGCTCTTTCCTTATTAATGTTTGTATTTTCTTTAACTCGTATAATAGTTTAGGTATACCTAGACAGTTTACACAACTCTTGCTCGAAAAGTGTGACAGCGTGGCAAAGCTGGACCGAAACAAAATTTTAATAGGATCAAGAAGTAATTATGATCTTTTCCTTTTTAATCGTTAACTGTTATGAATTTATCATCAGCCAGTAGGTACAGAAACATTGTCCTCTTACTTAAAGACTAGACTTTTTGTAATTCCATAAACAAAGAAAATACAACACTTTATTTGAAAATGGAACTATAAGCGCCTTCTTGGTGATTATTGGATGTACCTTTAAAAGAATCAACCTTCTTTTATAGGTACATCCAATAATCACCCTACTTCCTCCATGGTACCTCCATTCTACCTTGGACCCAGAAACATCCTCTTTGTGTTGCGCGTAACATAGACTTTAAAAAAATTGGTATGGGCGCTAAATTGAAAACTCTCTTTTGTTTACTACAAATTAAATTGAAGGTGAACGTGAATTATTTCAAATGATTGAGAATGACATCAAACGAATAATAAAATAATAATATGCAAATGGAACAGAGGACAAAAAAAGTAAAAAACGTGTGCAATTACTGAAGGTAAGTTGTTTGATTGTTTTATTTTGCTCGCAAAGGAGACGAAAAGTGTTTTTTTTATAATGAATAGACCTTCCTTTGATCACTATCTTATCTGATAGAAAGAGACTATGTATCCCGAATAGTAAAAATTAACATTCAAGGAATTATGCTTCTAATATTTAACTGCAATGCAATGTTAACTGAGTTAAATATATCTAAATGACATCATGAACATGTTCTATAGCTTTCGAGGTAGGTTTAGGTACGCGCCCCAAATCCAGATTATAACCAATTAGGTTCATAAGACAAATCGTGCAGTTCTTATCGTATCGGATTACTAATAAAATATTTCAAAATAATCGCATTATAACATTCAATAAAGCATTTTAAACAAACCAGTAGCAATTCCTACGTTATTTATTTGATTTTGATGTCATAAAAGATGGTAGAAGATATCAAAAGCGACAAAACGTAGCGCGTTGATGTCTTTTGTATGAAAAATACGACAATCGTAAAATTGAAAGTTACGACCTTCAAACCAGTTGGAACATAACAAACAACGAGACTCTGGAGACATAAAGTATATATCTTTTAATAGCTAACGAAACCACAGATTTTCTTAACGCATTCACTGCCCTGCTTCGGCACCGTCATGGCCTCATGGGCTTACAGATGTACGTAAAATCAAAATCTTTCAATTCAAAAATAGAATGACTTTGATTTTGAAAGAGCACATTTTATAATGAAAATGAAGCTTAGGTGGTGAACGCAGCGAAACTCTAGTCTCCTCTAAACTAACCTTGAAATGCGCTAAAAAGCTTTTCAACTAAAAAAAATATTTAGCATAAGCGTGTGCAACCGTAGGGAAAAAGACGCATCGGTCAGAACGCATCGCCATGATGCAGACCACCATTTATGTAGGTACGGTAGGTAGTGTACCTATGATTAGGTACACTATTATAATTTTCATCAGCCTATGTCAGTCTACTGCTATAGGCCTCCCGTAATGAGTGCCATCAGTCTTTAGCTAACGCATACCGCAACTACCTGCAGTCTGTGTATGACATACATACAACATACAAACATATCAGTTATCTAGTACCCATAAAAAAGCTCTGCTTAGCTTGGGATAGATAATGCTGTGTGAATTGTCCAGCATTATATATTTATGTGTTTATCCAGACTATAAAGACTCCAACGCAACCCACAACTTGTACTCATTTCTCAGGTGACGCAGCCTTGCAGCGAGCTGCTAGCCCTCTGCGAATGGGACTCCAAGCTCATGGACTGCCAGGACCTATTCAACGCACAGCTGACTGACGAAGGCCTGTGCTGCACCTTCAACGTCGTGCATCGGAACAACATGTTCCGGAACCCGTGAGTAGGACTATCTATTTTATAAGACCAAGCTGTAGTCGCAGCGTAAGAACTAAGAATCAACCCCTTCAATTCAGCCGTAGGTCGTAAGTACAATTGAATTCAATTTTCGTCAGAGCATATCCAGATATGTATTTCCTTTGGTACCTACCAAAGGAAAGAGATCACCATCATTCGTGTATTTTAAGACTTTAACTGCAATCTCCAATCCGCCTCCGGCGATACATGGCAAGAAGTGTTATTTTTTTATGAAATACTGTGATAGAAATATTTTTATTAATATGTGCTCATGTGTGTAATATGTGCTTAATACTAATTTTCAATTTGGTAAACGCATTATTTTCAAATCGTAATAATTTATACACACTATAAGATTCACTATTATTGTTATTTTTTGCTCTATCGTTAAATTGTGTGAAATTTTATTTAGTTTCTTTAAATCACAGTGATCTTAATTTTAGGTATTATCATCTAATACCTGCGTATCACGAATTTATAAATGCACTTGAACTTTTTTATGGCAAAACTCTCTTTATTCGAGGTTGTTCAGCAATGGACATAATATGTAAGCTGGTGAGGTATTGTCCATGACGATATGGTTCGGTACCTGATTGACTCGTATGTTGCAGTAAAGACCTGAACGATCTGAACTTGACTTTCCCTCTACCCGCTGTGGACTGGACGCCGGAAGGCGGGTATCCACCTGATGCACCAGCTGATGGTTTTCCTTGGAGGCCCAGAGGTAAAGCTAAGCCAAAGGCTTAGATAAAATCAATGACACTGTCTCTCTCTGTCCTCTGCCGACCTTACGTAGTGTGAGAGACAGGGGGAGATAGATTTCGTCGTTTGGTTTGGTAGCCTCTGGATAATTTCCCATTTTCTCCGATCTGGAACGTGTCAATTTACACTGAAGACAACACTAGGCAAAAGATCTTTCTCTTTACAGGAATTGGAACACATCACGGATTGACTCTAGTTTTGGATGCTAACATAGCTGAGTACTACTGCGGCTCTACTAAAAGCGCAGGATTTAAGGTACCGCTTGCTAATAAAAATGTGGTAGAGTCGCTGCGTTGGCGACCGACATGGCAGCCGTGGAAGGTCAGCGTTTCAAGCTAGTCATCGTTTTAACTGCCGTATCCTACGCTTAGTGTGGGACATTTTTGTTGCCTTAATTATTGTTTTTTTATTATTAGGTTTTTTCAATATTATTTTAAAATTATTTCTGTAAACTAACAAAATGCTCTCAGCTCTTATTATTCTGCTCGTAGATGCACCTCCACAACCCCACGGAAACCCCAAAGATCCGGAATATAGGGGAGATCTACGGGCCCGGCATAGAGGCCAGGGTCGTAATCAGGCCGAGGGTAATGGACGCCCAAGGAACCCTCAAATCCATTGACATCAAGAAAAGGCTGTGCTTGTTCTCTGTTGAGAAGGAACTGGTTTTTTACAGGTATGATAAATTTGGTTTGATAACATCTAAGATATTCTCTCGCTAATCCGCCGCTCGATTATCCGACAAGTACTATAATCCGCCGTTTTTTGGACTGGAGATTGGTCTTAATTTAACTCAGCAATCCGCCAAAAAGGAAGTCTTCGACTCGACAATCTAGTATTCGCTAACGGGCCAACCAATTGCGCCACGAGGTTATCGACGTAGGAGTCGAAACACTTGGGGGCTTCGTTCGGACTTTAGCGCCGTTAGTTCCACTTATTTTTTTGTATTTGATTTCTTGTAGGCATTGTAAAGCTGAATACACTCCTTGACACAAAGTTGCATAATAAGTTACGAAACACTGGTTATGTATATAAGTGCATAGATTGTTATCGGTCACGTCAAACTATCTTCCATCTGATTTCCACAGAACTTACACGTTGAAAAACTGCGAAATGGAGTGTGAAGCTCGCGCCATGTTGGATGTTTGCAAATGCGTCTATTACTACATGCCGAGTAAGTGTAATGACAGGGCCGCCTCCGGAGCCATGGGGTAGGACAGGGGGTCAGCATCACAAACCTAGTTTAATGTGAAACCTTATTTTTTTTAAATTGGTTAAACCTTATTTTGATGACGGAGTAAATCTGCGATCAGATGCCAAACCTACTGCATACTGCATGTCGTGTACAGTACTATGCCTATAAGGTATTGTCGAAATATTCGACGGCCCATGTAACAACCCCCTTTGGCCGGCCCTTATGCGTAATAAATAAATGTGCCGGTGTACTCCGATGCAGCGTTGGACCGCACCAGACCCATGTAACATAAAACCTAACGCAAGATACCTTATTAGTTAAATTAACCTTTCATTTGCCTAAGCACATCAGCGCCTACTAACTTTGTCAAAGGTTACTGAGATTTTTCAAAATATCAAAATAGTTCGCGTTCAACCATAGTGTTTTCTCCTTTCATTGGTTTGTGACAAAAAGTTTGTGGAATGCTAATAAAACATAAATAACTTGGGACTGTCAAGTTAAAATTGTATAGATCCTGCATAAAAAAACAGACATGACATTCCATAAAAACTCGAATTACTTATATATAAGGCGTTAAATAAAATTTCCCAATTGTATAAAGATAACCTTTTAACTATCTTTTAAATTACCTACGCTAGCAAACTAAAGTACTAAGAGTACTGCGCCCCTTTTTGCCCATTGCCCCATATACTAGTCCAGCCCTGTCATAGACTGCCCTAAATGATTGATATAGCATAAATTATTAATTAAGATAGCATAACTTATGGAAACGCATTGTTGCAGAAAACAAATCGACACGCGTCTGTGGCAAATCAGATGCCCGCTGCTATTCGAATCTAAGTTTAATAATGCCTGAAGGTAAGAATGGCGATCCTACCTGTGCGTTACAGTGGTTTTTATTATCTCTTTTATTATACTTACTATTTTTTTTTTGTATGTAGGTTTACTTCTTTTACGGGTAATGTTAATTTGATTAAAAGTGTCTACCTATCTTTAGTATTTCGATTGTTATTGCATTATTAATAATAAAATCGAGTCGATTGACTAGCAATATGAAAAAAAATATATCTACGAGCTTCTGCTTTGCACGCGCTATTACTGGATAAAAGTAACATTTTATTTAATTCAGTTATGTACCTACACCAAATTTCATCTGGACAGTATTTTTCAAGTAACAAACAGTCGCAAACGCCACAACTTCACAAAGGCTTAACACTTCGACTGCGATTTTTTTTCGACGACTGCGACCTTTTTTTTATCCTAAAAAACCTTCATAGCCGCTGCGCTAGTGTGAATTTACGCATATTAGTCACTTGTAGAAAACACATACCGTGTGATTTCAGCAATCAAAGTGTTAACAATATTTATACACCCAGTTGTTCCTACGCTGATCATCTGTTTAACTAAACACAGTATATAATATGTATATTGATCACTGTGTTTTTAAACAGATGACCACTTATCAAACGTCAATTCGGCAAGAGAAATAACTATTTATCAAGATATTCTATCACTGATAACGTATGAACTTCCAACTGTAAGTAATCAATCTCATTGTGTACCTACCTACCGTTGTGTCTCCAGGTCTAGATGTGACGTGCCTAGAGTGCCTCCCCGCTTGCACAGAGATCGCTTACTTCGAGAGAGTCAGCACCGCTCCGCTTACGAGGTCGCTGGTCCGTCACCTCGCTGAGAGCCTTAATAGTCCCGTCGAGTATTTCATGTGAGGAACTTAGATAGTTCATGCGTTTTCTTGTAAAATAGAACTTAAGAGGGACAAAAGAGGGCGCTTTGGAGCGAAGGCATGTCGAATTAGACCATGCATTTATGATATCCCAGCTTGAAAATTAATATTTTAGATTCAGAGCTATAGAACAATCGCCGTAATAGAATAGAACTCACTCAGAGAGAACATTTAAAATTGTTTGGTTTCAGGGAAAACATGCTGGTTATACACTTTTACTTTGAAGAAAATACGTTCGTCAGGTTCACGAAAGGAGAAATATTCGGCCTTACTGAGTTTCTATGTAAGTAATAGTTTTTCTATGTAAGCTTTATTTTGACGGCTCGCTTCGCTCTTCGTTATTGCTATCCTAATCATTGTTTTTTTTATAGCTAACACTGGAGGTCTTCTAGGCCTTTGCATGGGGTTCAGTGTTATGAGTTTGGTAGAACTGCTCTATTATCTCACTCTACGCGCCTTCTGTAACGCGCGACAGAGAATACCGAAGCAGCCATTCACCAAATAGCAATCTCTAAGTAATGTACATAACTGCAATCGGCATTTATTAGGATACTGTTTACTCTTACTGTATTTAAACCCACCTGCTAAGCTGACTTGAGGTTATAATTATAAATAAAATAAATAGATATTGTTGAGTAATCTTATATATAAAAATCAATTGCTGTTCGTTAGTCTCGCTAAAACTCGAGGACGGCTGGGCCGATTTAGCTGATTTTGGTTTTGAAATGTTTGTCGTAGTCCAGGGAAGGTTTAAACGGTGAGAAAACATGGTAAAATTACGCAGAAATTTCCGCACGGGCGAAGCCGCGGGGCGCAGCTAGTATAAAATATTTATTGACTTATATAGTACATACTTAAAATAGTTCTTATTTTACTCAAATCAGTCAGACGTTAAACCAACATTTTTTGATAGGCGTTAGCGATTGTCTTCTCAATACATTGGTACGTAAAAAGTAATTATAATTTCAGTTGTATATTTTTTTTACATAGTTATGCAAAGTATCCACTGATAATAAAATTCACTTTTAAAGTGTAAAACGCACGCGCAAGAGGCTTTCTGCAAGTTTAAGTGTCTTACCGAACTTGCTGCCCACAAGTAAAAAATTGCAGTCAGCGAAAGCAGTTGTCAATTGACTTCTGCGAGAAATTGCGGAAAGGTACTGGCCAGTGGACAAGTGCTATGGGCAGGAAATAACACAAGTTTAAGTAAAGCTTCAGCCAAACCTGTGCGTCAAACACGCGGGATGCAGGACGCGAAACGGGAACACCAACAACGCGATCAGCTATACCTATATATGTAAAACTTTGTTATGTTATTAATCGAGACACGACGTCACCCCAATTTAAGGTCCAGCCTGAAAACCAGTGTCACTATCGTCCTCGGTCGATAATGACAACAAGCTGAGATTGGACCTTATTAGCCGCGCACATAGGGAAAGACTTTTTCTGACACTTGGGAGTCTACTACCACGCTACTTTACGTAAAGTTTAAAAAAAAAAAATACAGTCTCGGTCGCGTAGTTGTGTAAGTGCAAGGCTCCATTAAGGCGCCATTGCTGCGTCCGCCGCGCGGCTGACGCTCTCGCTTCGCGTCCCGCGTATTTGAAGCGCAGGTTTGGCTGAAGCTTTAATCCGGATATTAAGTACTAGCTTCTGTCCACGGCTTCGCACGCACTTTTCAATTAGCCTATGTCCTTCCCCGGCATTAACGTTTATCATCCTGCCAAAATGTATTATGAGCCGTGCATTCGTATAGGCATACTTTTACAATTATATGTGAGATGGAGATGGATTATTTATTAATGTTTTTTTATTAACAAAGAATGTTACAATAAAAATTTAAACAAATTAGAACTAGTATTTACAATTGAAACAATTGAGCTAACTGCAGACTGTTGCAAGTGAAAGTTATGTTACTATAAAGTTACTATGTGTTTTTCAAACTATTATAATTCCTCGAGTTCATTCCGAGTTAAGTAACATTCTCTTTTATTTCATTTTAATGCCAACTGTGTTCTATGTGCAACAAAATTGAATCCATTAACATTCTTTTGAAACCACAAACCAATCACATTTCGCTAGGGTTGTTGCCTCGGCACCTGTTGGGGTGGCACGGGCGGAGCGGGCAGCGCGGGTGCGTCCGGAGGCTGAAGGGTCCTAGTGCGCCGCCGTGTGTAATGCTGCCATAGCAGGATGGCTTGGTCATCCATGAACTTGCAAACCTGGAAGAGGATATTTGATTTGTTAGTATGTATATCAGTTATATGGTACCCCATCACACGAGTTTTGCTTAGATTGGGGCTGGATAATCCTTCGTTGTCCAGCTTTATTTATTTATTAAAAACTAGCATTAAAATCCGTTGAGTAGTTTTAATTAAGAGCTGTGGATTTTGTTCATAAATAAAAAAAAAAAAAAAAAAAAAATTTTTTTTTTTTTTATTTATGAACAAAAGCTCTAAGCGAACAGGCAGCCGAAGCAACATCATTTTATAATATACTAGATGCGCCACGCGGCTTCGCCCGCGTAGAAACTATGTGTTAAATGGTTCATAAACCTTCCAAATCTGTTGCATAGTTTTAAAGATCTAAGCATACATAGGGACAGACTGATGAGTAATGATAAAGATTATAATTGTATGAGAGACAGACTCTCAT
The DNA here is from genome assembly GCA_943735965.1 of Eupithecia abbreviata. Classification (NCBI taxonomy): domain Eukaryota; kingdom Metazoa; phylum Arthropoda; class Insecta; order Lepidoptera; family Geometridae; genus Eupithecia; species Eupithecia abbreviata. Next base: position 4,977,534 of record OX030995.1, read on the forward strand.
ATGATTCTGACAGTGTCCTGTTCATTCACAGCAGAAAACAAGTACCTATACAGTTTAAAATTAAACTTCACCTGTGCTGAGACACATTCTCTCCTGAAAGCCTCATGCTGCAGCAGCTCCAGGAAATGCAGACACATCGGGTACTTGAGGTACCGGGCATATTCTGGTTCCCTCCAGTATTGCAGGTATTTGATGTAGTTCACAAATGTAGCCTCTTTGAGGTAGCCTCGCTGTGCTAGGACTGGAAAAGACAAATAAATAATGTTCACAATTCACCCAGCATAAGTTAATTAGGTATACTTTCGAGGGTGACATAATCATGTTGATTTATATACTTTTTTTTTTTTTTCTTTTTTTTATTTAGCCTGTTTCGTCCCACTGCTGGGCAAAGGCCTCCCTCAAATCTTTCCACTCAGTGCGGTCACGTGCGATCTCCCACCAATCTCCGAGGAAGGCGTTAAGGTTATATAATTTAAAAAGTGAAAAAAAAACAAGCTAGGTAAGCAGTTCTTATGTTATGACCAGTGATCGGAATAGGTAGAACGATTTAGGGTCAATGACATCAAACGATAGGTTAGTATGGATATGCTTCGGGTATTCCGGTATTTTAAAATTATCAAGAATTATTTTCCGTAATTTCATAAATATTACATGGAGGCGTAAATTGAGTGAGAAACGTATCAATATCATCATCATCATCATCCGCAGTCTTACTTCACTCACTGCAGCACAAGACTTGGAGATTAGCACACGCTAAGGGGCCCCCTTAGCGTGTGCCGAAACCCTGATTTAGATACACTCAGAGAATATAGTGAAAAGATTGAAAAAAATGAGGCAGATGACGTAGTATCATATTTCAAATTCACTCCGTTGACGTCCAGTAGATGTAGAAAGATCATTTTCCATCTATAAATGGATCTTAGACGCCAAAAAAAATAGACTGAATATAAAAAATGTTGAAAAACTAATGGTTATTTATTTGAATTGTATAGATAAAGATCTGAATTTAGAAATTGTAATGGATGTCGAAGAATATTAAAAATAATTGTGAGTGTGAGCTCTCCTTAGCTTGGAGCTAGATGACGATGTGTGGATTGTCCAGCATGTTGTAATGAGAATTAGGTCAATTTTCAAACGTAGGTATATTTGTGCACAATCCGTAGAAAACGTCAAAAATTTGAACATAGTAACACATACAATAAAGCTTCAAATCAATTGAATGAATTTTATGGAAACGCGTACGGCGGAAACTAAATTTTTTTTTATTCAACAGGTCAATAAAAATTAATTTACCTATAAAAGTTCCACTATCACTTCCTTTAAATTTTAAATGTAGTAGTTACTAGATTACTACGTTAATTACAAAACCTAACGCAATCCGGTTAATATAGGAACTTTCCGGAAAAAAAGCCATATCCATGTTATCAAACTTTGATGCAAGTACATAAAATCGTTCTACCTATTCCGATCTCTGGTTATGACTGTTGAGAATTTTGATGATATTTTCTCAGTATTATTCTCAACTTATGAAGAATAAATAATTGCCAGTAAAGTACCAACCAATTGAAACAAAACAAAGTCAAAGTTCTTTCTGAGCACTTGACTCTCACAAATTTGAGATTTCGAGACTGAAATTTCTCTGCTAGTGTAAGGACAAATATTGATGTAGGTACCTCATCAATATGAATAAAAATGATGATCATACAGGTATTCTAATTCTATTTTTAAAAGGAGTAACTGAGATCTGCTCTAACATCTCACAGGATCATCAGGATTGTATAGTATATAGTCAGTGCCTAGCCAGGCCTTAACCAGCCCAGCTCCTTGTACCGGAGCAGGAGTTTTGGCAAAGCAGGTATGCTCTTTATAAAAGTACTCACAGTGAATATAATTTGGATTGGCTAAACATTGTACAAACTCCAATTCAACTTGAAATCTTATTCTGTTCTGGTCTTCAGATTCTGCTATTCCTGCAAATATTTGAAATTATTAAAAGAGGTAATTGGTGAGTTTTGCAGTGGATCTAACACTTTTACACTGGACAAAAATGAAAGTGAAGGGAATCAAATACTTTAGTTGAATAATAACTTGTATGAACAGAAGAGGGTATTTCCTTTTTTAGTATTTTTGACTATTATAATGTGGTTATTTTGTAAGCCTAAAGAGATAAGTTATTAATTATGATGCTGATTCTTAAAAGAACTAAGTCTGATTTGGAAATGTTGTTTACCTTTTCCAGTCATCATTTTGAGAAATTAATTTTAAATGACTATTTCCTCAGAACACAGATACAGCAGGTCCACAGTATTACTTAGATTTGATGTTGGCTATAATAGTCTTATTATACAAAACATAGCAGTTGGTTTCCCATAGCTGGATTATTCTTCTAACAGTTAATTGTCAATGTGAAGAAATCAACAGGCCTATACACAACACAGTCGCAACAAGCCATAAAAAGAAAGGTTTTATTTTCTTTTCTTGTTGGTTTGCATTGGTTGCAGTGGAGACAATATGCAAAATAAAACCGAAGAGAATAATAATAACTACAAAATCCGTAGGCTCTTAGCGTAGCGTTGAATTCTTTTTACGTAGACAGACAGAGAGAAACTAAAACGAAGAACATGATAAAGTTAGTTATCTATCACACGACAAAGAATGCAATGCAACATGCAACTTCTTGAAAAATAGCTCTCCATCTGTTTTGAGAATCAATTAATCACCAAGTCGGAACAGAATTTTTAATTATTTATTTACTTAGGACATGCTTAGGAGTATGACCTTAACATTGAATATTGTATTTATATTTACCTTATTATGATTATACACATGACCTATAGATGTGTCTAAATTGCTATGTTTCATAGATAATAATATATCTCGGTATAATTATTCAATGTCTACACTCTAAATAATAACACGCAAGAACTGTCAACTATTGTACATAGCCGCATGCTATGCTAGCTGCATGATGCAGCTATTCTGAGAAAATAAGTTTGTGGTAAAGCTGGCACCGCCGGCGCCGCCGCTACCCATATAGTTAGTCATATTATTAATCAGCGATACAACTAGGTTGTTGCACTAAAAAGAAAATAGAGTATTATTATATTTTTTATAAGTACATATACTATTTTCTGGACATAAGGCCAATACAGGATTTACTTTTCGTAAACTGTAGAACAAATCAATTTAGACTATCACTATTAACAATAAATGAAATTATGGAATGCTAAAATAATTTGAATAAAATAATAATCATCATCAGCCTACGTAAGTTCACGGCTGGACATAGGCCTCTCATGAGCGCCGTAGCGCCCTGTCTTCAGCTTGATGCATCCAGAACAAACTCATACCTTCCATATTGTACTGTACCGTCTATATTGTTCGTTCATGTCCAGTCCATCTCAAGGTTGCCTGGAAGAGATCGCTCTCAGTGATAAGGCCGCCCTTTATACCTTTATTCTAAGTTTTTATTTCTGTATTGTTTTTTTTTGTGGTAAGTATAATATCATAAGTATAATAAAGTGTTTTAGCTATCTATACCTTTCATTTGATACCGTCCTAGATTAAGTAGCTCCCGCCCTATTAAATAATATTCTATAATATATTATATATAATAATATATTATTACATATAATACTATTATATATTATAATATATTATTATCTATTCAGTTTATACATTTCAAAAAGTTTGAAATGTATAAACTGATGGTTTGGATGACTGAGGTACCGATTATTTGTCGCCCCGCCCTAAAGTCTATTAAAGGGAAAAAAGGACGGACAGAGCGAGACCGAATGGGTTTCGAAATCGGTTTCAAAACCGATCTCGAAACCCATAGAAGGAAACAGGGAAAAGTTAACTTAATCCCAGAGCATGAGCAATACCTACTTAATAAATTGTGGGGGCTAATTGGTAGATACACAAATACTCCCATCTTAATATTTTCAGAATTACCATCGCGAGCGCTTACAACAAGATGCAGCGCAACCGCAAAATGCAAGCTTTGCATCACGCGGTGGCAGGGCTGTGGACAAACATCGGGGACACGAGGCCGGTAACAATTATACCAGACGAACCTGCGTCCACGAGGGCGGGGCGAGCAGCGCACCTCTCATTACCTCGGAAGCCATCGTCCGAAGCACTCGCGCGCACGCACTAGCTGCTGCCCCTTACTTGTCACGTCTCTCTTGCTCATTATTTAAATTCATTTATATCCTACATGTTCACTAGTATCTACTTATTTTAATTAAAACGCATGGATGAGCTTGTTTGTCAATCTATCTATCTTTCTTCTGAATCCCGCGGCGAGAAGCCACGCATACCTACCTACTCCTTAGGCAGGCTACAAATTGGTGACCCCGACGTGATGAACAAAGAAGCTCACACCCGGTATTGGAAGACTTGAAGTTGGTGATCAAGGAAGTTCAGAAGGTTCGAGAAGGAATTTGCAGATTTCGCAGTTTGCGATTCACCCGCATAAGGCCGTTTTGGATTTCACGCAAGTTTTTGAATTTATTATTTTTTTGTCATGTCGAAAGACACTCTGCCTAGCGCTTCTGCACGCAAATCATCGCTTGATTTGACACAAGCCCTAACGGAAATACTAGAGAGAAATGTTGACACGATACGAGTCAAAGTACCACCGTTTTGGAGCGAGAAACCCGCAGTATGGTTCGCTCAGATAGAAGCACAGTTTGAGTTAGCTAGGATTAACGTAGATGCCACTAAATATTATACCGTAGTTGGTAACCTGGACGCACAGGTTATTGCAGAGTTGGAGGACATTATTGCGAACCCACCCGCCACTGACAAATACGGAAAACTAAAAGCCGAGCTAATTAGGCGTTTGTCAGCTTCACAGGAAAAGAAAGTCCGTCAACTCCTGGTACACGAGGAGCTCGGCGACCGCAAGCCGTCGGCTTTCCTGCGGCACCTGCAGAGCCTCGCTGGTCCAACGGTCCCAGAGGACTTCCTGCGAACCATCTGGACGAGCCGGCTGCCAACCAACCTGCAGACGATTGTGGCTTCGCAGGCCGATACATCCATGGAGGCGGTGGCATCTCTGGCTGACCGGGTAATGGAGATCGTCCCGGGGAACCCGGTAGCCCAGGTAGCCAGCACATCAGCGGCATCGCCGGACTGTTTTGAGGTAATGCGCAAAGAAATAGCTACTCTTACTCAGAAACTAGGCGAGTTGTCCAACAGAATGGATCGTGGCTCCAGCAGCAGAGGCGGCTACAGAAGGAACGGTAATAATGATAGAAGATTTAACAGGTCTCGTTCCCGTAGCCGGCCCAGGTCCCATCCCTTCAAAACTGAGAATGGCAGTCCCATCTGCTGGTACCATGCTAAATACAGAGACGACGCTTTACATTGCGACCAACCCTGCAACTACAAGTCCAACAAGCAAGCGGAAAACTCCAAAGCCGATCGCTAACGACGGAGAGCGATTGCTGCAGTATTTCCAGCCGTCTATTTGTCACAGATCTCCACTCCAAGAAACCTTTTCTCGTAGATACTGGTTCGGACTTATGCGTTTACCCTCGCAGCTACCTCCGCGAGCGCCGTGCCCGAGTCAACTACGACCTTTCAGCAGCGAACAGTACTACCATATCTACTTATGGCTACTTACCCCTGTTATTGAACCTTGGACTACGGAGAGACTTCAGCTGGAAGTTCATTGTCGCGGACGTGTCGAAACCAATCATCGGGTATGATTTCCTTTCATTTTACAACCTCATGGTCGACTGCCGCAACAACAGACTAGTTGATGGCGTTACCAACCTCTCAGTTCCCGCAGCAACGGCAACCACGCATGGCATACCTAGTGTCAAGGCCCTCGTAGGATCATCGGAGTACCACGAGCTACTGAAGCAGTTCCCTGAGATTACCAGACCAGCTGGCACTCATCAAGAGGTACGGCACTCAACAATACATTTTATTAATACCACGCCTGGACCACCCGTATTCTGCCGTCCTCGAAGGCTCGCACCTGACCGCCTCAAGATTGCGAAGGCAGAGTTCGAGGCCATGCTCAAGGAAGGGACTGCTCGCTACTCCAGTAGTCCATGGGCATCCGCGCTTCACCTCGTGCCTAAGAAGGACCAGACCTGGAGGCCTTGTGGTGATTATCGCGCACTAAACGCGCGTACTATTCCGGACAGATACCCAGTCCGACACATTCAAGATGTATCACAATTGTTGAGCGGATGCACGATCTTCTCTGTCATTGACTTGGTGAAGGCTTATCAGCAGATTCCAGTCAACCCGGACGACGTGGAGAAGACTGCCGTGTCTACGCCATTCGGGTTATTTGAAAGCCCTTTTATGACGTACGGCCTTAGGAATGCCGCACAGACCTTTCAAAGGTTCATCGATGGACTCGTGAGGGGGTTAGACTTCTGTTTTCCATACATAGATGACATACTCATTGCTTCCCGGAACAAAGTGGAGCACGAAGAGCACCTTCGCATTCTGTTTTCTCGCCTGAACGAGAACGGCGTGGTCATTAACGCACAGAAATGCACCTTTGGTCAACCCCAGGTAACATTCATTGGTTATTCGGTCTCAGGAGAAGGTTTGAAACCACTCGAGGACAAGATAGAGGCTATACAGAACTTTCCTCCGCCTCAGACAGTCAAAGGCCTTAGAAGGTTCTTAGGTATGTTGAATTTCTACCGACGCTTCCTGAAGAACGCAGCTGAGCTACAGGCGCCACTCAATGACCTTTTGGTAGGAAACGATATGAAAGGTTCTAAACCCGTTTCCTGGACTCCAAAACTCCTAGATATTTTCAAGCTTTGCAAGGAAAGCCTCTCAGATGCAGTCATGCTGGTCCACCCAGTTCCAGGAGCGAAACTGGCACTAGTCACCGATGCATCGAATGTTTCCATAGGAGCCGTGCTTCAACAGCGTGTTGAAAATGCTTGGCAACCCTTAGCATTCTTTTCGAAGAAGATGAGTCCCACACAACAACGTTACAGCGCCTACGACCGCGAACTTCTTGCCGTGTACGAGTCAGTGAAGCACTTCAGGCATATGATAGAAGGTCGTCACTTCACGGTATTCACGGACCATAAACCGCTTATATTTGCATTTCAGCGGCAAGACCAGAAAGGTTCCCCGCGTCAAATCAATCAATTGTATTTCATTTCACAGTTTACAACAGACGTGGAGCACATTTCCGGACAAGAGAACATCGTAGCGGATACTTTGTCCCGGATAGAAGCTGTCAGCGAACCGGTAGACATCAAAGATCTGGCTTTTTCCCAGATAGACGATCCGGAGCTACAGTATCTCCTGAAGGGTAACTCTTCCCTGCAGCTGGAGAAGGTAACACTATCTGACGTACCTATTTACTGCGACGTTTCTATGCAGAAACCTCGTCCCTTCGTAGCAGCTGCCCACAGAAGACGGATCTTCGAGACGCTACACAGCCTGAGCCACCCAGGAGCCAAAACGTCAATAAGAGTGGTGAGCGAACGTTTTATTTGGCCAGGTCTCAAGAAAGATATTCGTGTTTGGGTCAGAGAGTGTGTTCCATGTCAAAAATCGAAGGTGACGAGGCACACCATAGCTCCTGTCGGAAATTACGGTCTGCCTGATGCAAGATTTTCCGAAGTCCACATGGATCTCGTTGGTCCTCTTCCCGTTTCCTCAGGTTTCAAATATTGCCTGACTGCGGTGGACAGGTATACCAGGTGGCCAGAAATAATTCCTCTTTCTGATATTACAGCCGAGACTGTTGCCCGAGCGTTCCTGTTGAACTGGATCTCCCGCTACGGGTGCCCCAAGAAGATCGTCACGGACCAAGGAAGGCAATTCGAATCTCAACTATTCCACAGCTTAGCCAAGCTGTGCGGCATCAAACTCGCAAGGACGACGGCCTATCACCCTTCATGCAACGGCATGATCGAGCGCATGCATCGCTCCATGAAAGCGGCAATGATGACTCACGGCGGTAAGGATTGGATTACTTGTTTACCCATAGTCCTACTTGGACTCCGGACCGCCTGGAAGGAAGACCTAAGATGCTCCTCGGCTGAACTGGTATACGGAGAACAGCTACGCGTTCCTGGTGAATTCTTCACGCCCTCTTCTACTCAGGTTGAGTATCCCGATTTCGTTGCCCACCTGCGCCAGAAGATATCTCAGCTACGTCCCAGCCCAGCCGCCCATCACGGACAGCACAAGGTGTTCGTACACAAGGACCTGGCCAGTACAACACACGTATTCTTAAGGCAAGATATACGTGGGGCGCTAGAACCTCCCTATACAGGCCCTTACAAAGTTATTTCTAGAAACGCAAAGACAATAGACATACAAAGGGGAGACAAAGGCGTGAAAGTCTCCATAGACAGAGTAAAACCAGCTTACTTCATCCAAAACGATGACATACAAACTTCAGCGAACACAAGCCCGTCAGCTGATACGGCGCCGCAAACAGGAGTTCCGTCGGCAAGCCCAGACACAAACCCTCTACGTACCACTAGATCGGGCCGGAGTGTAAAACCTCCGGTTCGTTTCCATACTCCATATGTTTCGTAAGGGGGTCCTGTGGGGGCTAATTGGTAGATACACAAATACTCCCATCTTAATATTTTCAGAATTACCATCGCGAGCGCTTACAACAAGATGCAGCGCAACCGCAAAATGCAAGCTTTGCATCACGCGGTGGCAGGGCTGTGGACAAACATCGGGGACACGAGGCCGGTAACAATTATACCAGACGAACCTGCGTCCACGAGGGCGGGGCGAGCAGCGCACCTCTCATTACCTCGGAAGCCATCGTCCGAAGCACTCGCGCGCACGCACTAGCTGCTGCCCCTTACTTGTCACGTCTCTCTTGCTCATTATTTAAATTCATTTATATCCTACATGTTCACTAGTATCTACTTATTTTAATTAAAACGCATGGATGAGCTTGTTTGTCAATCTATCTATCTTTCTTCTGAATCCCGCGGCGAGAAGCCACGCATACCTACCTACTCCTTAGGCAGGCTACAAAATCATAAATTAAGTTCATTATTCAGTCGCACCAAATAATTTTCCATTATTACACGTGTAAGTGGTAGTCCTTTAGTACCCACCTAGCAAGGAATTTTCAGTTGTAGGAACGCAATGCCAAAGTCCAAACATAAATATTTACCAAATCCCATACGATTATTTGACGACAGTGCCGAAGAAGATGAAGATGACGAAGTTCCAGGAAGTTTTCGACCAAGGTTTCCTCGAAGAAGGCAATCACACAGCAGTGACAGAGAAGAAGAGCTAGAAAGACAGCGACAACTCCTCATAGATAAGCAATGTGAAATTGAGAAGCGCACTCTTGAATCTGCCACAAGGAGCCTAGGACTACTATATAATTCAGAAGACATAGGGATCGATGCAGCCCAAGAACTAATAAACCAACACAAAATACTGAAGAAAGCAAGCAAAACAATGGAAGAAATGAAGCCGCATTTAAAAGAAAGTCAAAAGCATATAAATGGAATTAACTCAATTATTTATTGCTTCAAGAATTACTTATTCGGAAGGCATGTTAATCAAAATTCCAGAGTAAAACATACAGAAAACGCGCACAGTGCCAGCTCCGGCAGCGGAAAGTTATCTACTGTATTAAACAAGTTTGAAAAAAGTGAAACGAATAGTTATGAGAGCCATCCAGCTACACGTTTACGTGAAATTGACCATCATGTACAGCCAGATACTACAAGGGGTAGACAAGTAGAGAAAGCTTTAGAAGCCAACCTCAATGAAATGCGAAATGTCATCAGTCGGTTAAAAGATTTAGGATTAGACGTCGGTGAAGAAATATCTGCACAAAACGATTTAATTGACTCATTATGTGAAAGTGTAGATGAAACTGAAATAAGAGTTGGTGTTCAAACGAAATTGATACAGAAGCGTATTAACTAGACTTAGGGTAGGTACCTAATCTAAATAATTTGAAGTGTTTTTAGATACCTACCTACTTTAATATGTATTTACCATCGGTTGGAGTAGAGCTGTAACTATAAATAACTTTTTATCCTTATAAGACTGTGACAGCAGCGTGTTTTCCTTTATGTTCTTATCATATAAGGAAAATGTATGAAATAAACGTTTGATTTTCCTTTGAACATTCTATATATTTATTTCCTGTGCTAGTCTGTTAACGTTATTAATATCGGAGTCTGGGAGTCTGTGCATCAGAGAAAGCACCTAGCATAATGAACAACCACCACCACCGCATCCGTTACTCTACGAGGACTTTTAACGGCAAAGAGAATACATAACGTATATAAACAGAACGCGGCCGGTCGGGCGGGCCGATCGGCGCCATGCCATGCCATGTCTAATGCCATGTGTCATGTTAAATTTTGTCGGGTACTAGGTACTGAATCAGTACGCGGTCGTGCTATATAACGCGTACTGCAGTACTCACAGTACCTACACACCTCTAGTATATACATAGCAATACGTAACGGGTACGATGGTAGTGGCATGGACCATACACAGACCTTATTAGTTACATCACACAAAATTAGGAGCAAAATAATCAATAAGCACAACACTATAAGCCACTATTATATTATGATTTGTCACTCATGATCTAATTTACTGTCAATGTCAATCAGTGTCTGTCATCCCGAAATTACAGTTGCTCGTTGCTCAGTTGCTCATTCTTCCTCATACGTATTTACGTAAACGTTTTTATCTTATTATAGTGTAACAAAGGGAAATTAAATCTCAGGAGTCTTTGTCTGCAATTTTTTATTCACTCTACTCGAAGTGTTCTATATAAAATCATGGCTAAACACACATACATCGACCCCTCTAATTTGTTCGAGGACGACGTAGACGACGATCAATTTGTCAATAGTTACAGATCGAAGCTTCCACCCCCTCAGCCGAAGCCAACTTCCAGCTACGGAGGACACATCGGAGAGCTAGAGCGCCAACGGCAGCTAATGTTGGAAAAACAACGGGAAATTGAGCAACGCACCCTCGATTCATCCTCCAGAAGTATAGGCCTGTTGCGGGACTCCGAGCAAATAGGAATATCCACCGCCGAGGAACTGGCGCGACAGCGCGAATCTCTTCAAAACACCAATAAGCGGCTGGATGAAATCAACACCAATCTAAACTACAGCCAGAAGCATCTAAATGGTATCAAATCCGTTTTCTATGGTCTTAAAAATTACATCTCAGGTAAATCTGACCCTCCCGCTTCAAAGAGTCAAGTATCCCCAAGCATGCGCAGTGCTGGACCCAGTAGCAGTGCATTAGATGATACCTTGGATGATATGACTCAAAGAAGCGATATGGACAATTTCAACAGCCACCCTTCCACTCGCCTGCGAAACCCTAATCAACAAGTGACTGCGCCTGTAACAGACAGTCAACGAGTCAATGATATGTTGGATGCCAATTTAGATGAAATGGTTCAAGCCATAACCCGCCTAAAAGGCCTAGGCGCTGCTTTAGGTGAAGAAATTGACTCTCAAAATGAACTCATAGATACAATTCAAGATAAAGTAGAAGTCGCAGATATAAAGATGGGCAAACAAAATAAACAGATGAACAAACTACTGGGAAAATAGTCAATGACTCATCTAGATCAGGTGGCTGCTTGTTAATCACTTAAGAATTTTAATTAGATATAATTGTCTTTTAACTTTTGCAATGTAATATAATGTTATGTTAACTTCAAACACCCAGCTATAGCGCATGCAGTCAAGCTAGAAATGTCCTTACATTATTTATACAAACTTGGCTATGTAAGTAAGGCCATAAGTGTTCATTAAACATTTTTGGAAAGTTTTGTGATAATGTCTTCAGTTTATCTGACATTTCTGTAATGAAGAGCAAATATTTGCTTTTATACCTGTAAATTATAGTTTCCTCTTTGTATCTACTCTAAATCAGTACTATATTATCAAAAAAAGTACTTTAATAAATAATTTAGGATAAGTATTCTTGATTCATGGAACTAAGGGATGTATGTTAATGCAATATAAGATAGATTTTTATAAAACATGTTAAATAATTGTTATTATAGTTACCAAATTAATTAAAATGGTTTGATGACAATGAAATGTGTGTTATGTACCTAATGATTGGATATAATTAGATAACCTTATCAAATATTTCCACATTAACATAATATTGATAATAATTTTGTTATCCCTGTACAGAACAGAGATCTGTTGATGTTTTATTGTGATGTTTGTGTGTGATGAAGATGTTTTATTTTTGATGAAACTGTGTAAAATTTTGATGTTTTTGATTTTTTAACAATATAAGTTTTGTTTTTAAAATAAGTTTATAAAAGTTAATTTTGTAGAACACAATTCCTGGTAATTAGTTTGTTTATTTATTGTCTGTACATAATAGTGAAAGAAAACAAGACTCAATAAAGTTGCATCATTTATTGTTCACATGTATTTACCCTAAATAGTTAGTAGTCTATGAATCACTTAGATGATAACAAAAATGTATTTATGTATTTTATCATCAAATAAAAATTTTCTGCACTCATACTTTTTGTAATAAATCTTTTCATTTGCAGTTTTATATAAGAGTTGGGAAAGCTTAACAAGAAGCAGTTAATATAATATTGCAAATGGCTTCAATTTATGTTATCTCTATCCTAAGAGTAAAAAGTATTGTGCACTAACAACTACAGCTCAATCAAGACATTTAAACATTTTAGTGCAAACTACGGCATACAGATACAAATTAACACAATTGATTATTTACCATGATATGATGATGGGATGAATAATAATCATTGATTCCACTAGAAAGGTTACTAGGTCAAGGTTAACAAACATATTTTCTGATCTGATGTTTTTTACTCAAATCGCTTTCAAACTTAATTAACCTAATAATAATGATCAAAGAAAACACTATCAGCTACAGTTTCCAAAATCATATCATTAGTGTCAATATCATGGGTCTTCAGATGTTTCTGAAGTACTCTCCTGTTAGAAAGCTTTTTACCGCAGATCTTGCAGCAGATCTCATTCTTCATGTGAGAATCCATATGAATCTTCAGACCAGAGCTTGTAGCAAACCCCTTATTACAAATATAACATGTATGTGGTCTTTCCGTAGTGTGGGTGTGTGCTGTGTGCACTGACAATGAATGTTTGGTGTGAAAATTCCTGCCACAGTTTTCATAAGTGCATGAGAATGGTTTGGGTCTCTCTTCACCAGTGTGCACCACACTATGGGCCTTCAAGTATGTAGCTCTGGAGTAAACCTTCGGGCAACTTGGACATGGGAACCTCTCTCCATTGTGGGTCTTAGTATGCATCATCAAACTAGATCTCATTGTAAATCTTTTCCCGCATACAACACAAACAAATCCAAAGCGATTGCTAGAATGTGCCAGTCTAAAATGCTCTTTCAGTGACTGTCTAGATTTGTAAGTTTTGTTACAGAATCCACATTTAAACTGGGCAGATTCTTTATGGCAAATTGCATGCTGCCTCAGTCCGCTAGATGTGTGAAATCCTTTGCCACACTTGGAGCATAAAAACCTTCTGACATCAGTATGTTTAGTCATATGGTAACGCAGGCCAGAAATCCTGGTGAATGAACTGTTGCAGACAGTACATGGGAATTTCTTTTCTCCTTCTTGCCTTGGTGGCTGCTCAGTTGAAGTTAGTGCAGTGACAGGAGGCAATGGGGTGAGCTCTTTGCCATCAGTCAAAGTGGACTCAAAATCCAAAGAATGGGGGTTACCAAAAAGTGGTAGGTCATACTGGTGGTCCTGATACACAACATTGATGTCTATAGCATCAATATCATTTCTAGGGAAGTTGGTTGGAGATTGTATCATAAGAATCCTGGATAATGTTGAAGTGGCTTTCAAGCATTCTATCTTAAAGCTGTATGCATTCAATGATGCTGAAACACACTTGGAACATATTCCTTCCGGCCAATTCTCTTCATCGTTGTTCTGAAAATAAGGAAAGCAAATATTAGCTGAGGTTCAGCATCGCAACAGAGTTTGCTGGTAACTAACATAAAGTTATATATATATACCTTTATATAAATGTACATACCTCTAAGCAGTTTAGGTAAACCAATATATCAATTAGCTTGATCTTATTATCATCGTGCTCTATTACATCCTGAATATTCATGAAGGATGATGGATCAGTCTCCATGAGGCAGGTACGACAAATATTTTTGGTAAGGGGCAATATCAATCCCGAAAACTCCATTTATAAATCTATACATAGGATTATATTATTTAATTAGAAAGAAGACTTAGTAGGTCTGCGAAATGTAGCTTGGGCGAATGTATTGTAGTTTTTGTATAGATAGAATAGCTTTTGAAAATTCAATTCACTGAAAACACGATCACGCACGACGTCATTCAATTCTTTAATTTCTCAGTTCTCTTTCTTTCTTTCTTTCTCACTATCTATTCTATAGTTTCTTTTCTTTTATCTTATAAGTGTTGCCAACTAGAGTTTTTAAGTCCTTTGTAAATTTACGTCAAAAATCAGTTCAAAATAATTTTTATCCGTTAAGAGCTCTGAGAGTTATTCACGTTAAAATGCGTCTTTACACGCGTTTTTCGCGCTAAAGTTAGCGTGATAACGCGCGTTACATTATGTGTTAAATAGCATGGTAACCCCACAGATAATAACGATGATGGGCGGGGTGGAAATAAATGTCAAATTTGTCAATATTACTGTCTATTTGACGGCCGCAACGCCGGATAAAACTGTCTTTTTGACGTTTGGATTGCGTCGTGGTCAACCTGGGTTCTTCTCCAGTTTCATCATAAAATTCACCTTTTCTTCATGAAAGTGTTCACCTCCTGCAGTTCTTTATCTATTTTTACTCAGTTACTTTTTATAAAAAGGTTAGTTCAGTCGTATTGTGCAATTTGTGATAGGTAAAAGTATAACCTCAAAGACTGGAACTCTGAAGTGTTTACGCGGTTTTTACGTTTATTTCAACAGATGTTGGCCTCTTACAGCCGTTATATTTCAATATTATCATTACTTTATGGCTTTGGTAATGCTTTCAGTGTGATTTTAGGTGAATAAGTGAAAAGACGCAAACATGAGTCGGTTCTTCGCTACTGGTACTGATTCCGAGTCGGAAAGCTCCAGCGAGGACGAGCCAGTAGTACGCGCCCCAGCACCCGTTTATACGGTCAGTCAAATATCCATAATTCAATCCACAATACCTCAAAGTTAATGTATGTTCGGTACAATACAATATGGCTAATAGCAATTATATATAAAACTTACTCCTGTGGCCAGCCCAGATACGAAATATGATAATCATTTTATGGCAAAGGACAATCATTATGTGATATAAATTATACTTTTTTGTTGGTAAGAATAGCTCTAAACCTGCAACCTCCTGCATCACAAGCAAGATCATATTTTGTTTGATCATAAGCTGATTGATTGACATCTAGAAATTGTGTAGAATATTGCCATCAGTACAAACAAGGATTTGATTTTTAATAAGATGCAAGGTAAATATAATACTATACTTTTTACCTTACTATGGCAAATCCGTTTGTGCATTATCATGTTTCCAGTATCCCTTACCATTGTTGGTATTTATGAACTTTTACCGAAGTTTATACTTCAATGCTTAAACTGAACAACAATAACAACTCATCTAATCATAAGAATAATTTGCAAGTAGTTTCTTTTTTGAATGGAACATCTAAGGCTAAATTCTGAATTACTTGTGATAAAATAGTTTCATTAATCTATAAATGGGTCTTAAGTTAAGACCCACCAGGACTCTTAAGCCATTTAAATAAAAGGCACTTTCAAGGTGTTTTTGTATAAAAATTATATTGATTCCACCCTCTGATTAGTTTGTTAATGTAATGTTACTAGGGAAGTCACATTTCTTAGTTAGGATGTTAATATGATTCTATCTTAACACTGAGACATAATAATTACCTACTAGAGTAAAAGTATTTTTCACTTGCAAGAAACTAGCTTGGAACCAGTTTTTAACACATGTGTACATACATATGTTGCCTACTATAGAATAGAAAGCAAAACAAATGAAACAAAAAAACATATAATTTTTTAAATTGCAGTAATGCAATAGTCTGATTTAATAATAAAATATTAAAACTAAGTTTTTTAATACTTTAAATCTATAACATTTTTGTAGTAGTTATAACAATTTTTTTTCACCTTACTTAGAGCCTAGATTTCTCTTGGTTGTTTGCTCTTTCTTGGTTGAAGGCTTTTGATCCTTCCCTTTTGGCATAATTTCAGAAGAATCCTTAGTTTCTTCCTTCTTGGAAGTTCCTTGCAATGTCTTGAATGCCTTCATTTTAAATTTTAGGGCTTCTAC
The DNA here is from genome assembly GCA_943735965.1 of Eupithecia abbreviata. Taxonomy (NCBI): domain Eukaryota; kingdom Metazoa; phylum Arthropoda; class Insecta; order Lepidoptera; family Geometridae; genus Eupithecia; species Eupithecia abbreviata. The sequence goes on from OX030995.1 coordinate 4,993,878, forward strand.
CCTTTTTTTGTTCTCTTGTTCCAGTAATACCTGCCTCATTCTGTTCTTTTCCAACTCAGCTTCATAAGCTTTTCTTTGGTACTTTCTCACTCTAAGACCACCTGGCCAAAATTCATTAGACAAGAACATTTTGAGGTTTTCAGTAGGTACTCTAACTAGGAAAGACTTTCCAACATTATTGCCGGAGTCCAACTGCTCAATTCGCAGGATATGTCCGGTGTTCTGTTTCAGGAAGTTAACTAGATGCTTTGTTTTCACTGACTGATTAACTTGGGACAAGTACAGTTGCGTTGTGTGTACATCTGCACGTAAATATCGGTTGGGTGCAACCTGTTTCGAAACTACAATTCTTGGTCGCTTCTTTTGTTCCACTTTGACAAACTCCATGTCTTGGTTGTGGAAACCAGGTTGTAGGTTCAGATCTTCTTCTAAAGGTTCTCTTGATTCAACGGTTGCTTGGATTGGTTGTAGGATTGACGATGGCACTGGTTCAGGTACGTAGATGCCGCTGATTGGTTTTGTCGGCTGTGGTTTAGTCACGTTGTTCTCGCACAGTGAAGCAGTTTCACTGACATCTGCAACAGAAGCTTCATTGGAGGCGCTAACTGTATTTCTCATTGTAGTCACTTCGGTCCGTAGCGCGCTGATCGTCGTTTGGGATTCATCGAACTTCGTCTGCATTTGAGACAGCTTTTCTTGCATTATTTTCATTTCTTTCAACATTTGGGTGAGGTCAGCCTGGTTCGCGGATGCATCGGCTTTTTGCGAGTCTTTTTTAACCGTTTCGCGCCTCTGCCTTGGCAGCATTCGGTCAGCCTTGTTTGACCGAATCTCGGATTTGACCGTGAGCTCATCAGCCATAGGCTTTCTAGAACTCATGATCACGAAGGCGCGAAAGTCGGTTTAAAAAGGAGTTAGACGAAGTTCGGTCGTGGAATAATTGTGTATGTGTGATGCGACCATTAACTGAAACGACCAGTTTTGGCCGAGTGCACTGCTACACTGCCATTCCTCATCCAACTTGCTTATAAGGAAAATTCGTGTTGACAATTGCGATTGCACAACTAAAGCTCACGTGTGGCAATCGTGAAATTAAGCGCCGATAGTAAAACCCCGCACTCTGTATGATTCAGAGTCTGACTAATTTCTCGTGCTCATCATTGTGAAATGGACAATCTAAGTGTCCGGATTGATTTCCAAAAATTATTTCGTTTGTAATGATATCGTAAAAGTATGATATCATCCTGTAATGATAAATAAACAAAAACTGATACGTCCAAAAATAGGACTGCGATACGGACACCAAGCGCATCTCCGCTTTGGTAGAGTTTAGGCCTCACCCACGGTGTCGAGCGCGCTACTCCCGATTATTAAAATGTATTTTATCTAAGTCGTATTATGTTCCAAATTTATGTAACAGTATAATTGATTAAAGAGATTTTATGCAACAAATATATAATATACAAACATCGCATGACATTTTTTTATTGGTCCTTAAATGGATTTACTGTATCTATGTATGATTCTACAAAATATGAATCTAAGCAATGTATTGTACTAAGTATATCAGTCATCTAGCATAACCCATAACATAAGCTTGCTTGGGGCTAGGTAATGCTGTGTGGATTGTCCAGTATTTATTTAATTATATGTTTTTTTTATCCTAACCCACACAACTACGTGCTGTTGATCTAAAAACACAATTATTTTCCAGTTCAGTGATGATGAAGAGGAAACGAAGCGCGTTGTGCGCTCTATGAAGGAGAAACGTTACGAAGAACTTGAGGGTATCATCCATTCTTTGCGGAACCATAAAAAGATCAAGGACTTTTCGTCTGCACTGGCCTCTTTTGAAGAACTCCAGAAGGCTTATACTAAGGCAGCTGCTATTATAGCGAAGGTAAGTCATCATAAACACAAAATCTTGGAGCATCTTATCGATTAATCGAAGACCGAACGTCATTATCATTGGCCTTTGACGATAGATAGATAGAATATACTTTATTGCACAAAAAGTTGTACATAGGCGAGCATAATGCTAGATAGCATTCTCTACCTGCTAACCTTTAGGTAGTGTGGACAACAGTTTGGTAGGTAGTGCCATATAATAGAGATAATTAAATATACTTCTCATAATGATACTAAGCTACTTATATTATACTTAAACATTAATATATATACCTATATAAATAATGAATATATAATTATAATTACGTACCGAATTATTTTTGCGAAAGAAAATAGTTATAGACTCTAGATCTGAAGACATTTATCGAGGATGCCTCGCGATATTCAATGGGACGATGGTCTGCATGATAGCTGTTGAAGATGTTTTTTAAAGTAAAAAAGTAAAAAGGTTTTTATTTTGTCAAAACAGACACTCTTATACTTATATTAAACTTAGATATACAGAAACTGACACACCATTTTTTTTTTTAAATCTTAACAGACCTCAAATTCCCACATTTTTACACAGTTTTTTTTTAAGTTTTACGGGACGTACTTATTAAACTTATGAGACCACTTCGGTATCATTCTCCATACAATAGCGAAATAATTTTCCAAATAGGTCCATAGTTGATCTAAAAATCAATCTAAAATCTAAAAACTTACAAGTGAAGAAAGATATTCTCTTTTGTTTTTCTTTTCGTCAGTTAAAAAGCTAAATATTGACCAGAATCGAATTGGTGATATTTTATTTGCTTTAAAGATCGCGAATTTCGGATTCGTCTCTTCGTCGCCTCGCGTCTTATAAATAAGAATATACGTATTATAAATAGTATACGTTTTTGATTAATACAATACAAAACAATAGAACATACAAGATGTCAGTGGAGATCTTGGTTCCCCCAACCCTGATCAACAGTACTTATGTGTTCCCCCTGTGTTCTTATGTTTAAATGTTTATAATTTTAGGAGGAAAGCGGAATAGCCCCACGCTTCTTCATCCGCGCGCTAACGGAGCTCGACGACTGGGTAGCCCAGGCGTGGACAGACCGCGACAGCCGCAAGGCACTATCCAAAGGCAACAGCAAAGCCCTGACATCTCTGAGGCAGAAGCTTCGGAAGTATGAGAAGGACTTTGACGCGGAGATCACCAAGTTTAGAGAGGATCCGGACCAACCTGATGATGAAGATGATGAGAGGAAAGGTACAGATTAAAAAAAACAATCTGCTAAATTGAGAACCTCCTCCTTTGGGCGATCTCTTTGGCGCGGTGGGCGAAGGTCCGCCTGCGTCGCACGAGATTGCGGGTTCGATTCCCGCCTTTGGACAAATGTTTGTACGATCTACATATATTTTTTCCGGGTGTTCTGGTCGTTATATACGTATAATTAAAAATATATATGAATGCTTAGCTTGGGGCTAGATGATGCTGTGAGGATTGTCCAGCATTATGTATTAAATCTAGGTACTTAGTTAACCCGATTATGAATTCGTCAAACTACAATAGTTTTTATATTAAAACGTCATTTTTGTAATCCAGATAGCTCATCATCGGAAGACTCTGACGAGGAAAAACCGAAGGAGAAGCCCAAGGTCCGACTGCCGGAGCCGGCGCGCCGCCCGCCGCCCGCTGCGGCGGGCGATGACGAATCCGACGACTCTATGGACTGGGGGTCGGATTCTGACTCGTCCAGCTCCAGTTCGGATGATGAGAAGGTGGCCAATATCCGTGAACGGTAAGTTGCTTTTAACGGTAACTAGTTTCATTTGTTTTTTGGGACAATATCTATGGATAATCGCTTCGCACGCCGCCATGGCATGATATATCCCACGACTTTATGGACTGGGGGTCGGATTCTGACTCCTTCAGCTCCAGTTCTGATGATGAAAGCTGAGATAGAAAGTCCTTACCTTTCACGGATATTAGTAATATCCGTGAACGGTAAGGAACTTTCTATCTAAGTCTATTCTCCATATATATCCAATAACTAGCTGCGCCCCGCGGCTTCACCCGCGTGGAAATTTCTGCGCAATTTTACGATGTTTTCTCACCGCTTAAACCTTCCCTGGACGACAAACATTTCAAAACCAAAATTAGCTAAATCGGCCCAGCCGTTCTCGAGTTTTAGCGAGACTAACGAACAGCAATTGATTTTTACATATGTATAAGAAGATAATCCGACGAATCTATGTAACGGGGGATCGGATTCTTACGTGTTCCGATCCAGTTCTGATGATGAGAAGGTAGCCTATTACTGTGAACTATAAGGAAGCTTCTTTTAACAGCTAGTTTCATTTGTTTTTTTGACTGTGTATAGCTGTATATGGTTTATCGCGTAGGTAATTAAGTTTCACCTACAATTTTGTTGTTTTGTTTCTGTCACAATGTTTACGGTTATCTCTGCCGGAATTTCCAAACACAAAATAAGGAGTTAATTCCCAGCAGATTGATATCATGCCTTTTTTAGCTTTTGTAAGAGGAATAAATAATTTATAACATGCCCCAGAAGTTTATGTACTACTAAGAAAATGACCATTGTCCAGCTCAACTCTATTTGAGATTAATTGCCCTGTTCTCAACGTTGACGTAATTTTTCTTAAACATTCGTTTTCTAGGTTCTTGAAGAGAAACACTGACATCGTTGACGATGAGGAGAAAGATAAACGCCGGGCCAAACGTCGTGAGGAACGCGAGAAAAGGGACAAGACCAAACGCGACCAGCCGGACGATGGCGGCGAGTGGGAGACGGTTCGCAAGGGCGCCGCCACTTCGGACAAGCCTAAGATGTTCGCCAAGGTATGTGCTACTCTATGCTTTGTACAGTAGAGTCTAAAATAGTAAAGACACAAGACCATAATACATGTCTCGTTTCCACTGGTTCCATCATCATTCATCATCAGCCGTTAGTTCACTGCTGGACATAGGCCTCCCCCAATGTGCGCCTCAGCGCCCTGTTTTCAGCTTGACGCATCCAGCATCTACCTGGAGTCTTTCGCAGGTCGTCATCCCACCTAGGGCGTATCACCGCAACCGTCCACCGCATAATAACCTAAAATAAACTCTGTTGCCGCGTCGTATGACGCAAATTACATGACTTTACATTACTTTTCGATTGTGAGCCTTTCAATAAATATTGCTTTTATTATACCTGAAATTTGATGACAAGCAAGGTAGTTTTAGTTATTTGTGTCGTTGTTTGTTGGCAAACATTCTACATCGAGTTTGGCTGGTGTGTATACATTTGACACTTTTCGTATTTAATGTCATTTATTGTATTCTATAATAATAATAATTTTAAATTTATTGCCAACAGGACAGCGAAATCGACGCTGCCCTCGTAGTCAAGAAACTCGGAGAGATCAGCGCAGCCCGCGGCCGCAAGCGCACCGACCGTCGCGCACAGCTAGAGTTGCTCCACGAGCTACGCACAGTCGCACTAGCGCATAACCTTGGTGACGCATTACAGCTGAAACTCCGCGCCGCTATCGTCGCCGCCCTATTCGACTACAACCCTAAAGTCTCCGACGCTATGAAGCCGGAGTACTGGTCGAGATTAGTAGAGAACGTCGATCATATGGTGACGCTTATCCTAGCCCATGAGGATATGGTTCTGAGCGAAGCTTTCACTGAAGATAACGAAGAGCTGATAACACCACCGTTTAAAGTACGCGGATGTGTGTTGACATCTCTAGAGCGTCTTGATGACGAGTTTACTAAGCTGCTGAAGGAATGCGATCCCCATTCCAACGAATATGTTGAGAGATTGAAGGATGAAGTCCGCGTCTCAGCTCTGATTGATCGCGTTTGTTTAGTCGTCGAACGCGACGGAACGCCGCAAGAGATCTGCCGCGCTTACCTCCGTAAAATCGACCATTTGTACTACAAGTTTGATCCACGCGCGGTGCGCAAAGACTTACCAGCGGGCGAGGAAACAACCATCAAGAAAATGGAGCGTCTTTGCAAGTACATCTACGCTCACGACGAGTCCGACCGTTTAAGAACCCGCGCCATTTTGTCGCATATCTACCACCACGCGTTACATGACAACTGGTTCCAAGCGCGCGATTTGCTGCTAATGTCGCATTTACAAGAGACGGTGCAACACTCCGATCCCAGCACTCAGATTCTATACAACCGAACTATGGCTAACCTAGGCTTATGCGCGTTCCGTCGCGGCAACGTAAAGGAAGCCCATGGCTGTCTAGCTGAACTAATGATGACAGGAAAGCCTAAAGAATTGCTCGCGCAAGGTTTACTCCCGCAACGCCAGCATGAGCGGTCTAAAGAACAAGAGAAGATCGAGAAGCAGCGTCAGATGCCGTTCCATATGCATATTAACTTGGAGCTGTTAGAGTGCGTGTATTTAGTCTCCGCTATGATGATCGAGATTCCGTACATGGCTGCGCATGAGTTCGACGCCCGTCGGCGTATGATCAGTAAGACGTTCTACCAGAACTTGAGGGCTAGTGAGCGACAGGCGTTGGTTGGTCCGCCGGAGTCTATGAGAGAACATGCCGTTGCTGCGGCGAGGGCTATGCGCAGGGGAGATTGGCGCGCTTGTCTTAACTTTATTGTTAATGAGAAGATGAATGCTAAGGTAATAAGATAAGATGAATGCTAAGGTAATGATTAGTAATAGATTTTCTACGAAGCTCGGTACATTTTTCTGAATGGTCAACTCCATCAGCCCTTTTTATTAAATCATTTTAGCACTCATTAAGCCTATTAGCACTTGACAAGTCGTTTGACTTTTGATTAGTTTGATCTGTCGAGAAACACACGCAATGTCTAACGATTCACCGCACAGAATATTTCTCGTAATTAAATTCGATTTTCGTCCCATCTAAGTAGGTTTTAATATTAAATACAGGTGTAATAACTTCCTTCACTTTCAGGTATGGGACCTAATGGTCGGCGCCGACAACGTCCGCGCAATGCTCGGCCGTCTCATCCGAGAGGAGTCACTACGAACTTACCTCTTCACGTACGCACACGTGTACGCGTCGCTATCTCTCCGCTCATTGGCTGATATGTTCGAGCTGCCGAGGCAGCGCGTCCACTCATTGGTCTCCAAGATGATTATAAATGAGGAGCTGCTTGCCTCATTGGATGATCCAAGCGAATGTGCGATTCTGCATCGCTCTGAGCCGACTAGGATGCAGGCGCTGGCGCTTCAACTTGCCGATAAGGTAGGTTTATGGTTATTTCTACAAGGGCCTGTATGACGTCAATGTACTAGGCATAACGATTTTGGTAACGTTATGGTGTTGTGTAAATAAATAATTTGAATATAACGAAAACTCGTAGATTCAAATTGATAAATGAGATTTTTCCAGCCAAGGACCGCTTGACTATGAATTGAACGAGCCTATTGCTTGGGTAAAACTTATAAATGTCAGATCCTAGCAAAGCTTTTTGTGGTAGTTTCATCAATATTATCTAACACCAATAATTAAACGCAAATCAGACTTGAGATTTGGGGTCCTATTCAGCTAACCAATTGCGTCGTAGTTTCTTTCATCTTTCTATTTTCCACAATAGACAAATTTTGGTGTTTCTTAGGGTAGAATGCGATTCTGTGACGTTTTCAGTAGGTATATGTATTATATTATTTTCACGGTAGGTATTATTACATAATAATACGATGTCGTTATTTTCTTAATTTATTAGATAGGACCAATTATTTTATTACATGTATTATATTATCTGTGCACATAGTAAGTAGATTCGTTTAGGAGAATAGAGCCCCTGCTTGAGCATTCAGGGTTAACAAAACATGATTTTGATTTGTGTAGCTCTTTCTGTGTCACTTCTGTTTTCAAACATGAATATGTTGTTATTTTTCTCAGGTTGGCAACGTAGTGGACTCTAACGAACGCATCTTCGAGAAGCAGGGCTCGTTCTTCCAGCGGGGGGGTGCCGGCCGCGGCGAGGGGAGGGGGCAGCGAGAGCGGCCCAACCGAGAAGGAGGTTAGTTACAGCCAAATTTTATAAGGTTTTGTGTCTTTCTTGGCCGGGAATACATTTTAAATTCTAGCTTCAACGCAAAAATGTTCTCTTCATATATTTAAATTCTAGCTATAAAATAAATTATTTTCTATAGAAAATACAATAAAATATTATGAAACTATTCTACAGTAAAAACATATCAAAACGGTAGATCACCGACCGCGAAGCTAGGTTCAAGCGACCGGTGACTAGGCTATCAAAAATACATCGTATAACAATTTCTTTGTATTTCCAGGCGGATGGAACCGGCGCAACCGCGGCAATCGTCGCCGTGACGACGAACGCTCGCACGACGATTGAGTGCGCGCACGCGGCAACCCTCCCCCCTCGGTACAGACGCTGGTCGTAACGGCCGCATTCTTCTGCCAACCTGCCAGCATTTATACTGGACATATTTCCACCTAAAGCCTTATCCGAAAACTGTTGTTAAAATAAGGTTTTATTTGTTTTTATACAGATATAATATATGTATAATGTAATGACTAATCTAAACATCTCGTAAGACAATTAATGTTATATAGTTGGTATTTGCATGGACGGTTGGGGGATGAATGCGGCCAAATAAAAAGCTAAAAAAAATCTGTATCTTCATAAAATGGCAAAATACTAGCCACTATTTAGTTATGTATCTGATATCATTTCCTATTGAACAATATTGTATTTAAACCATGTTGCCGCAAATTAAAAAGTCACAGGATATTTTGTTTTTTATTTCAAATTCACCATCGATTTATTTCTCAAATACTACAAACAGTGTACTATAAACTTTAGCTATATCATATATCTTGTTACACTGAGGTTGTATTCTTGGTAACGGGCCAAATCTAGACCAAAAAAAGGAGCATACTAAGATCAATGTTAAATTCGGAAAAAAACATCGAAGATGTTCGATTTACATAGCGCAGGAGATTCTTATTTTTGCCGATTTTGCGTTCTAAATCATAAAGGTAAATTGTCCTCGTCCCCTCAAAGAAAACCAAAAGAAATAATATACCGGCAGTGCAGCGAGCAGTGAACATTTATCATCTCTCATTCTGTCTGATATAGACGTCGTCGGCATAAAACTCACTGTAGCTAAGTACTTAAACTGAAAACCAGCGTTGTTCCGCGCCACGCGTGGTAGCTGAGTTTGACCCTTTTTGGCCAGCAGGCTAGCACGGTAGCCATGTATTATTATAGTTTTTGTTTTTCTGTAGGCTTTTTATTTATGTTTTTTTTATACTGTGTAGTACATGTGTGCTTTAATTGTGTAGCCTGTTTTTTTTGGCCAAATAAAACAATTCTTATTCTTAAGGTCTTTGATGATTATTATGTCTAGATGAGAAGTATATTCCTTGATCTAGCTAGATCATGGACATCTTACCCTGTAGACTCCTAATACATAGGTACCTATTTATTCGCCAACTGAGGTGTGCGGGCTGCGGGCGCGGGGAAGTGAGTGCTATAATTGGTTCGTTCGAGCTGTGGTTAAAGGTTACGACAAATCATAAACATTATTAGTGATGGGGTAATTACTTAGTTTCTATGAAAACAATCGATACTTGCTACAAGGTATATTTACCTACTTTGACGACCACGATGTGGCGCGGCGGGCGGTGTTGCGGGTTCGATTCCCGCCTTGGGATGGGACAAATGTTTCTACGATCTGCAAGTATTTGTTCCGGGGGTTGCGGGTTCGATTCCCGCCTTGGGATGGGACAAATGTTTCTACGATCTGCAAGTATTTGTTCCGGGTGTTTTGGGTATTTTCTATGTACAATAAATATATGGTGAGTTGATGGATGATACATATTATTTATTTTTGATTTTCATTTCGTCAAATATTAACGTGCAAATCAACATCTTTGCTCTGTTCGGCTTTAATTTTGAGTGCATTAAAAGATTCTTTAGTAAAACCTGGTCTGCCATATACCGTTTGGTACCACTTACTGAGGGTTTTCAAGGACGGCAAACACGTTTGAAATGTTTGTCTCACGTATTTATAAGCCTTGGTCGAATAAAAATGTAAGGTTAGGGCAAATGTTCTCAATTCGGGGTGATTCGGGTGAATATTTCTTACGAACAATGCACCCTTTTTTATTTGATTTCATTAATTGCCTTTGAACCAATGCCTTATTAGAAACGCCAATTTTACTAAGTATTTCTCTCGCATTTTCTTCATTGAAAAGTGTATTTTTTTTTTAATTCTCTAACTATTGATTTTAGTGACGAAAGTCTCTTTTTTAGGTATTTGGTTTTCTGCCTATAATTTTTAATTTGTTTATTTTTTTGAACGATTTGGTCAGCCAATTCTATTATTCTTCTACTGAGGCGTTTTTCAGTAGGACTATCGTATTTTGAGGGTGAGTCGCATACTGTTTTTCTTTCTGGTGTTTCGGAGATGCTTTGAGGTACGAATGAATTTGATGGTGAATCTGATAATAGTTTTCTTGTTTTGTGTTCTTGTGTCGTCGCAACAGAGCTACTTGAGGTTTTCGGTTCTGCAGTTTTCAGATCTGGTGTTGCTAAGGTACACTCTGTCTTTTCACTATCAGCCTGCAAAAAAAGGAGATACGGAGATATGAGGCTTATCATAACAATGATTCAAAAAACACATAATATAACTGAAAAAGAGTACAAAGGCGTTATCTTACCAACAGCGGTAGAAGCCGCGACGGTACCACAGAGCGTAACAACCTTCGTCGATTTTTCGTATTTAAAAAGCAGTCTTCAGTAAAATGTCGGGAGCATATAACACTATATTCTGATGGGAACCAATTTTCCCGCCTAGTAGCTTTGATCCACTTTTCTTTCAATTCGGCATCTTTCGGGTACCTGAAATATTAAGGAACAGTAATTTTTGTTGAAGAGACGCCGCCATTACAAATCTTCTTCAAAACGCTTGCTGTGAGACAGGATGTATCGCATTGCGGTTCGCTCGCTTCGCACACTGCAATTTGAGAACCACCCACAATCATCATATTCGACATCCTCACCCCCAAGTTAGTCGAAAACGATACCCTTATCAATTTTTTTGGCGGCGCGGCGGAACAATTATGCCAAGCAATGAGTCAGTGGTAATCTAGCTTTATAATTATAGGGTGATCAATTATTAGGGTTAACATTTTGGTACCTTACATTTTATATAGATACCATGTAGCAATGTAGAACGTTAATATTATTTTAATCGACTTTTACATAATTCATCATAATCTTTCCTACAAAATAACTAAAAGCAATAACATGGATAACACAATTATAATATCTGCCCTGTGATTGGACATTTATTGTATTGGGCATTAACTCAATACGCGCGATAAATGCCCGGCATAAACCCATCTCTATTCCTACGTCCATCGACATCTTATTGTCGATGCCTACGGCACTACTTGCACGCGCCTTATCATCAGAGAAGAAAGGAAAGCAAATACAAAATTGGCTATGAAAGATGCACAGCTGGTGGCGTCGACCGGCCAACCAAATTAAGTTGAGCTCCGTCAAAACTAAAATGAAATAACAAATTTTATTCTGTTTATGAGAAATCAGCTTACCTGTGAAATGTAATTCCATCGCTTTTAAAATTTGAGGTCTTGCTATCTTTTCCACACCATTTTATGCTACAAGGAGCCATTGCACCAAGGATATGATATTTTTAGTAAGCGAGCGCAGAGATGGTCACGGGTCACTGATCTGGTCGTTCGTTACTGGCCGAACGTTAGTGGCGTGGCGTGGATTTTTATAAGATCTATTTTCTATAAGTGATGTCTGAAATCTGAAATCGTTTTCTCTGTATTGGGGTAAGTATTAGGTAGGAGTCTATGGGTAAGATGAAGATGTCGATGGTCTAGGCATAGAACGAACACTTACAATGACATTAGTATAGTATAGTGTTTGTTCCGTTTCTTCATTTTGGTACGAAAACATCGGCAGAGGTAAAAAAAGATACGAAACAAACAGACCAAGATCCGGACCGCTGCCTAGTACGCCATCTAGAGTTGAGGAATATGTTTCTGAATAAGAACTCTTGCAACTCGATAATAGATGGCGCTATTCAATTGCGTTTCGTTTGTCATTCATAAATTCTAATTTATCAATTCAGAGACGAAATGCTAATATGAACGAAACGTAACGCAGTCTAATTTTGACGTTTCTTTCTCAGTCATCGTCCCGTATTTTGCAAATACAATTTTACTGTTAATTCCAATAAAATCTTGCATATTTCCTGTAGGTTGGATAATTATGGTGACCACAAGGACCTGTAAATAAGAAGTTCGAAGTTTTACTTAGAATTAATATCACTTTCTTGGGTTTGTAATTTGACAGACACCAACCAGTACAATGGCTGCAACGAGGAGACTCCAAAAGGTGAGACATCATTTCTATGGCCTAGATATTTTTTTACAATAAATTAAAGATGACTTCTTACCTCCAATAAGATAGCCATATATTTTTTATGCGTTCCGTCCAAACATACGTTTGATTTGATTCTGTATCACGCTAAAACAGTTTTTTACATTTTAGGAACTGAATGATATCAGGCAATCCGGTTTGAAGTCTTTCAGAGACATCCAAGTAGATGAGTCTAATATCCTTACATGGCAAGGACTTATTGTACCCGTAAGTACCAATAATTGCTTAATTTATATCACCATGAGCCTGTGTAGTGTAGGGCCTACTTCACATTGGCATAGTTTACATTTTACCATTTGTAGTTAGTTTTGTTCAGTCACGGCGTAAGAATCGACCCCGAGATAAAGAGAAACCTGCCAAAAGAGGCAGCAGTTTTCGTCTCTGTATTTTTGTAACTTTAACTGCAATCATCATTCTGTTTGCCAAGCATGGTGAATAAGGCAATAATCACATATTTGGGATTCTGAAAGTGCTCTTTCAGCATTGGATGTTTGTGTGCTGATGAAATATACACTTTATCCTAACATTCCTTATACAACAGTCACTTTTATTTATGACCCTAATATGTAGATGACTCAGGAATTCCACATTTTGCATTTACAAAAGATTTTTATCTTATCATTTGAGCACTCACTAGCAACTGCCATAAATTTAAATAAATTTGCACAGGAGCCATATGAAAGAAAATAAAACTAATAAACCATACTTTCCAGGAAAATCCTCCTTACAGTAAGGGTGCCTTTCGTATAGAAATCAACTTCCCGGCAGAATATCCGTTCAAGCCTCCTAAAATTAGCTTCAAAACAAAGATCTACCATCCCAATATTGATGAGAAAGGCCAAGTCTGTCTGCCCATCATCAGTGCAGAGAACTGGAAACCAGCCACTAAGACTGATCAAGGTAACTCACACAAGTATTAGATAACAATGATAAACAGCTGGTTTTATTGTTTTCACCTAAAAAGTGTACAAAAAACTACTATTTTACGAAAAAAAGTTTATAGTATAATTTTTTTATACGCAATATAGTACAAGGAGTAATAATTACAAATGCATTTTTGTAAAATAGCATTATTCGTTGGATCATTGAAAAATAAACTCCTTTTTCAATAAGGTTCCTTAATAGGAATTTTTTTTGACTTGACTTATTTGTCAATATGAGTCTGGTTTGCCATTTTTGCCAATGTCCAGGTTTATAGAAATTTCATAGCCATTTTGTTTATGTTCCAGTAATTCAAGCCCTAGTTGCCCTGGTGAATGACCCAGAGCCTGAGCATCCATTGCGTGCCGAACTAGCCGAAGAGTTCCTCAAAGATAGAAAGAAATTCACCAAGAATGCAGAGGAATTCACCAAGAAACACAGCGAAAAGCGGCCATCGGACTAGAGTAGGCACACTTGCTAAACATAAGTCACTTTAGGTTTACAGCAAAAAGTTGAAGCCTTGTTTTTAAGCATCCCAAAGTAGTTCTGCTTCACTATAGCTTGTTATTCCTGATTCTTGGAGATATTGATCTTAATTCAGTGAGATAAAACAAAAACTACTATTTTAACAGCATTTAAAATGATGCCATCCTTTATTTTTAAAATTGATAAAAAGAGATGGCAACCTTTTTACTGCTGTTAAATTATAGTTTTCATGATTTATATATTTTGGCGGAATTACACACTCGTCGCGTAACCACAAGACAGCATGAGCATGACTGCATAATTGGTGCACTCAAGTTCTTGTTCGGTCGACAAGTCTGAGTCGTTTAGTTGTGTCATTGAAGTCTCAATGTAACATCTCGAAGTGTGTGTAATCATGTAATTAGATTGGTAATTATTTGTCTGGTAGGTTTGTTATTTTCCTCCTCAAGTTCTAAAATAAATTGCTGTAAACCTGAATTATAACTAGTAATGCTTTCAAATTGATCACAACGCAACATGCATATTAAGTTAATGCACTTGAGCAAAACTAGTTATTTCTGAGTCTGCTACGGCTTTCAGAGGTTCTAAATTTGTATTATGGGTATTTTTTATTTTAATAAATATTTATATCATCATCGAAAGTTTTGTACACCTGTGAATTAGAAATTATTTTTATTTAAGCTTGGTTCGCAATTGAAATTAGCTTCATTTATAATTGCTATGTAAATAGGTTTAGATGGATGGGTGTGGTAACTAAGATCCAAAATGTGTTTGTGTTGAACAAATGTATTAAATGTGCATTTTCTAGTGTTAAATCTTGCTAATGACGGTTTTGTAACTATTTTATTTTGTTCAATATTTCCTGGGTAAAACTTAGTGCTCTGATGTACCTCTGTCTTGCAGAGTAAAGTGTAATATTTCACAGTCATCTTGTTTCCATTCAAAACTCAGGTGAATGTCCATGAATTCACCCTTTAATTTCTACATTGTCTATGTTACTTGGTAACTTTGGTGTGCTGAACAGTTCATTGCGTGAACTTTAAAAATATATTTTTTTCGAAATAGATTATCTCTTTTTTTATAAACACTACTTACCTACTTATATTATATATAACTTAGGTTTTATAAAGGTTGTCGCACACTTGGAAAAGACCGTTACCGCAAAGCACAAAAATGTGCATTCAAATACCACTTACGGGTTTTAATTGCATTTTGTATGGCCACCCGTTTGAAGATTGTGGAAAGCTATTTTAGTCACATCATATCGATATCTTTAGATACCTACGTCATTTATGATGTAGGTAACTAAAGATATCGAGTTTAAGTCTTAATTTATATACATATTTTTGTGGGGTGTGGATTTATGTGTGCAGAGCCTGGGGCTTCCCATAGGTAAGTAAGTTATACGACTTATTTTCATAACTAAACTTTTAATCTTGAAATTCATAAACATCAACAGGGTTTGATTTCATGTCCTTATTTATATCACAGTTCTTAGTATTATTATATTCAGTCTTGTTTCTTTTCAACTCATCCATAGGTAGATATTTTTCTAAATTACCTGAAAAAATACAAACATTCATTCATTTGAATGTCTGAACTTATTTATAAATAAATAATGCTGGACAATTCACACAGCATTATCTAGCTCCAAACGAAGCAGAGCTTCTGTTATGGGTACTAGATGACTGATATACATAATACAATACATACATAGATATAATTTTATTTATTATACATAGAAAACGACCAGAACACCCGGAAAAAATATCTGCAGATCATACAAACATTTGTTCCGAGGCGGGAATCGAACCCGCAACCTCCTGCGTCGCAGCCGGAGCTTCGCCCACCGCACCACAGAGGTTGTCTTGGTGCAGTCAGTAGGTATTATTTTCGTCGTTATTATAGTCGGTAGTATTTTTATTTACCTTGAATAGTAGTTATGCTCTTATCAATATAGTTCTTCTTATTCATATCCTTAGCTAAAGTAGGCTGAATGGCCAATGTGTATTCTGGACCATATGACGTCCAATATCTGTGTTCTGGAATATTCTCGTCAAGTTCTGTTTCTGTTACTAGAGCAGTAAGGGATGTCCATAGGCGAGCTGCATTAGCGTGATTGTAGCCTCCTGAAAAATAAAGCGTTATGTACTGAAAGTAAAGTTGAAATTGCTCTAACAACAAAATATCGCCTGAAAACGCAAGTTTAGGATACTCCAGCCAAATTCGATGTGAAATGTTTGTTTACAAACCGCCCAAACTTTCATTACCGGAATACTACTGGAAATTTCATTGTTTGCAGTTTATTTAATTATGTAATTTACATTCCTTGTCTGATGAGATCTTTCCTTCAGTAAATTCGAATCATTATATCTCAATTTATTTATTACCTATACCCAACAAAAAAATCATAATCATAGAGTGGTCTTACGTCTAATACTTTTTGCAAATAGGCCTAGCATGTCAGTTTGTTTTGAATTAGGTTTGTTGACAAACATTTCACATAGAATTTGGCCTGACTGTAATTACAATATAATAGGCAGAGCTACCCTACCTCCTCCAAGAAGCATAGTAGGTTTGTTCTTAGCTAGTACATTTTTCAAACAACAGCAATACCCATGAATGGATAACCTGCCACCACCATTCGGGTCATGTGCCAATGCATCGGCACCGCACTGGACAACAATGGCATCGGGAGCAAAATGGCTATAAACTGAATTGAACACTCTGAAATAGAAATGAAGTATTGTTATTTTTATAAGAAATTGAAAAAAGTATTCTTATTTGTAAAGCTACAGAAAATTTACATTTAAATTACATTTTGCTACATAACATTTATAAAGGTACACACTAAAAGCAAATTTTGGAAGATTTTGATTGCAGATAATATTGACCTCTATCTCCACAAAGTAGGCATCCAAAAAGACGAACCCATTCAAATTTAAGATATAATATTTGAAAATACGATTTAAGACGCTATATCTATTACCTGCGCACTTGTAGAATGGGATTGAAACTGACTTCATTAACACGTTCGTCGCCATGTCAGTCACCGGTGACAGTCAGGTACTTGTTCAGGCCGCGTCAGTGACCCGTGACTGACATCGCATCCAGACAAAGAATTGAAATGCTTGTATTCCTACAAGCATTAAACTTATATTTTTTTGAATATATGTCGATTTGATACACAAAATATTATAATAGAAATTGCTCGTCATTGCGATCTTGTTCTGGCGACTAACGTGTTTATTGTAATTCCTCCTCCATTCCATGACTATGAAATTTCTATGAACTGGATACTGGCAGAAAAGTGGCTAACCAGACACATTGCCAAATAAAAAAGTCAAATCAACTGTGTTAATAATGAATGACTCATTATCAATCCCATTCTAGAATACAGGCTATATCAGATTTGTATGTTAAATTTTTCTAACTTACTTATCAAAAGCATAATCCATAGTTTCATCAGAATAACCGGCATGAAATGGGAAGTTACAACTGTAGCCTTTACCATGTAGCCTGCCTATGTCTTCCAGGCCGCCTGTGCCAGGGTAGAAGCCAGGCTCGTACTTGTGGAATGATAGAGTAAACACTGAATCACTGAGGCAGAAAGCATTTTGGACGCCATTTCCTGAAAATGAAATAAAAGATTATGCAAGATTTGTCGTAACTTAACACGTGCGTAGTAGCTAGCAGCAAGCATAGATGGATGATGAAAAAACTTTCATAATATTTCCCGTATTATAAAAGCTTGCTCAGTCATCATTAGATTCTACTTTCTACCCATTATCATCAACCTATGTATAATAGTCCACTGCTGGACATAGGCGTCCCCTAATGAGCGCCCTGTCTTCAGCTTGCCACAACCAGTATCTGCCTGCAGTCTTTCGCAAGTCGTCATCCCACCTGGCTAGAGGGTGTACTAAACTACGTTTGCCGAGTCGTGGTCTTCACTCAAGAACACGTTTACCCCAGTGGTTGTCGGTTCTTCGCGATTTATCACAAGCTCTGCTTACCATGGGCACAGATAATATAATACATGGGGCTAGATAATGCTATGTGAATTGTCCAGCATTATTTATTTATTTATGGCCGGCCCTTTCTACCCACAGCATAAAAATATAGCCTAACTTACCACTATAAGAGACAAAGTAGTTTGATATAGACATATCAGCTCTCAGCTGCTTGTCTATAACTAAATAATAATAATAATTAACTTAACTTTAGAGGAATAAACTTACCATGGTGAACATCCAAGTCAACATACAAAACTTTTTTGAATTTTTTTCTCAGCATTTCAATTCCTACTACAATATCATTGATGTAGCAGAAGCCTTCAGCACCAGACCTGAAGAAAAAGGTTGATATAAAGTAAACTAATGATTACAAAATATAAAAACAACAGGACACTAAGATAGATAGGTACTTAGAGTGCTCGCCACCACTAAAGTCTTATGGCAAAAGTGGGAACTAAACAACATTACATACAACAACAACAACATTTAGTTCTGCGAAGAAAGCAGCGCCGCCGCGTCTGGACTTCAGTGGTGGCGCGCACTCTAGGTACATGAACCCACTAATACTATTATATTTTTTGTTTTAGGTTAAATCAATAATTTATGCCTCGCTCTAGAAATAGGCATAATTATTTAGCAGTTGACTAGTAATAAAGGCTGATAAATCAATGAACTCCAGCCTTATAGGTAGCATTTTAAAAGCAAGTTGTATGGTTAGTGTACTCCTGTTTCCGCACTTAGACTCCGATTGGTCCTTTGTGCGTGGTGAAGCAAGTTGTTTCAATGACTACAAATTGCCTAGGTACCAAAATATGATATAATGATAATGATGGAATATGGTAGTAATGTCAACAATACCTTTGAGCATGATGCCACCCTCCACACCAGTTGATGGCTACATTAGCTTCCCCAAGCAACAGGCATTTAGCTGCTGTTACCGTACCCCCGGCGAGTGAAGCCACCAGGTCATACATATTTGAGACTGGTGGACAGTCATACCCTGAAAAAGGCAGCCAATAGCCATTAGTAGGAAAATAAATATTGGACATTTTCACAGAATGTAACTTTAATATTATGTTCAGTGCCCATGAGACATGACCAGCTTGTCTTCACATCTATTAGGTTTGGTGTACAAAATTGCCAAGGTATATTATATGTTATTCCTGTTCTTAATCGATGAGAATGCATAATTTTAGCTCAATCAATTCTGTATTGTGTATTCGGCCAAACATCACAACAACAATATATACTTTAGCCTCATTATATTAGGTGTAGTATAATCAAAACCGAGAATTATCATACCAATTCCATGTTCTTCATCGACTTTGCTGGACATATACTCGTCACCAACTTCTGCAAATGTTTTCAAATGTTCCAGATAGCGTTTCGAATGAAACTCATGAAGATTTTCATAAGATGATGGAAACGTTTGAACAATTTTAAGATCCTTTATAAGACCATAGCTGTGTATGAGACTATGAACCATACTAGCCTGGAAAATAATAAAAATAAATAAATAGGTTAGGTTTATTATGAGTACACTACGGATGGTATTTAAAAAAAATACTTACTCGTCCAATTACTGCAGGGAGCCTATCACATTGATTTATTAGGTCTTTACTCCAAATGTAACATGATTTCATTTTATACAGCGAAAATTACAATATTATCGTTTGTTTTGTTTTGATTGAGATTTTGTTTGAGCCACAAAGTACTTTTCTACATAGGTTTGAGCGTCTTTGGGGTGGTATGGGTGGGAGGGAGGGGCAAATCCAATTCCATCGACGTCTTACCCTATAGACCCCTAATACAGGGCGAACGATTTCAGACATCACGTAAGGAAAACAGATCTTATAAAAATCCACGCCCACTAAAGTTCGATCAGTAACGAACGACCAGAGCAGTGAGTGAACCGTGATAATCTCTGCGTTCGTTTACTATATAAAAATATCATTTATCCTTAGTAAGTTAGTGCAATGGCTTCTGGCGGAGCTCAACTTAATTTGGTTGGCCGGTCGAGGTCACCAACTGTCATCTCTTTCTTTCATAACCAATTTTGTATTTGCTATCCTTTATTCTCTGAGAAGGTGGGTGCAAATAGTGCCGAGGCGTAGGCATCGACATTAAGATGTCGATGGCCGTAGAAAAGATTATGATGAATTATGTAAAAGTCGATTAAAATAATATTTCACATTACATTGCTATATGGTATTTATCTAAAATAATAAGGTACCTAAATGTTGACCTATTTAACTATGTTAAAATATTTGCTATGGCGCAGTCGGACAAAAGTGCCGTTAAATACTTATTAGTAATAAATAAATAATGCTGGACAGAAAGTTTGTGACACCAACTGTGTCTTGCAGTATTCCTACTACAAAAAAATAGGGATAGTGATTTGTCGATAAAGTCTCCAACACCAGGGACCATTGAGACACATTGTATAATAATTAAGTGCATGGTGTTTTTCATAAAATTATTGGTTATTGCAGGCTAGCGAAGAATCGAATGCTTGTCCGACTGCTCCGACTCCGGTAAAAACATACAAAAGTACACAGGTAAGTGAAAATAAAGTATTGAGTACTTATTAACTAATTTAATGCCTATAGATCATCGTTACAATTTTAAATTTATTGTCTTTTATAATATAGAGAGTGAAAAAAGAATAGGGATTAAACTGCAAGCTCGGGAAAAAAGTAGGCGATTATCAAAGAAAGTAACAAAACTGGAAAATGTTATTACTGAACTTAAAGCTAAATCTCTGATGAGCAATGAGAAGGGAGATATGTTCCAGTCAATTGATTCAGTTAACAAAGATTTCTTGAAAAAAGTCGCATATCCTAGTGCAAGTGATACAAAATATAGAAAATTTGGCTTTCTTGGCCTACTTATATGCCTTCAAAGCTTAAAGAACTTTTTTTCAGATTACATTTCAACTGGCAAGCTGAAATTTTTGCCGGTTTACAAACTAAGTCAAGACCATTTAGAATATTTTTTTAGTTCAATTAGATCTAAAGGCGGCTTTAACAACAACCTTTAACCCCACCGCCTTTCAGTTCCAAAGCTCTTATAAAAAATAAGTCTTACACGGAGAAAAAAAAAGTATTACAACTGGTAATAGTATACCGTTAGATGACCTTAAAACTATGACACATAGTGAAATGCGTTATGAGAAAAAAAATAACGCTTTTACAAAAGATACGTCTGATGTAAATTTTAACGTAGAAGTCACAACAAACAGTGACCACGACGCTATAGCGACCATGACTACTTGGCTGAACCTTCTCGTCTTACAATATATGCTGAAGAAATTATTCCATATTTTAGATTTCTTCTTCGGTTTTTTGGTGATATTTTACCAAAAAACCTAACATAAGAAATCTAAAATCGAGGTAAAAACATTTGATGGCAACACTATTTCGTATTATCTGTCCCTCACACGAACACGCTACCCAATCATCTATTATTTAGGCGTCTATTTGGGTAAGTTGTCGATGGGCAAATCAAAGAGAATACAATAACTACGTAGAGGCATAGACTGAATGGCTTATAGTATACACACGCTATGCTCAGTATATCTTGCTATTTACTACTTACTACCTACACCTCACAGAACACCTCCGTATACGCTTGCTTTCTAGATCTTAGTCGTGCTTTTGACCTCGTGAACTATGACATCTTATGGGCCAAATACAGCTGCTAATGTGCCTGTTCACGTGGTCAATCTGTTAAAGTACTGGTACGGAAACCAAACTAACTGTGTAAGATGGGGTGACACGACTTCTAGCGAGTAGAGTGTTCGCCAAGGGGGATTAACCTCGACTGACCTTTTTAGCCTGTACATCAACGGCTTGATTGAGGAGCTGAGGAGGCAACGTATGCGTAAATAACCTGAGCTATGCCGATGATATGGTGCTTCTCAGCCCCTCGGTTAAAGGGTTAAGGAAGCTGTTATTAATCTGTGAGCAATATGCTATTGGTCACGGGTTAAAATACAATGTACTGAAAACCGAAATGAGGTCCGGATAAGATTCCTGAGGTTCGGTTGAGCGGCTCTACAATTAATGAAATAATGGTTGTAGAGCGGTTCAGGTACCTAGGGCACCTGCTGACGGGAACGCTGAGGGATGACGAGGACATCGAGCGGGAACGAAGGTCGCTCGCGGTGAGGAGTAACATGCTTGCACGCCGCTTCACGAACTGCAGCACGGACGTCAAGACCACATTGTCACACATGCCAGCTATGTTCAAATTTCACCAGGAAGGCCATAAATACCATCAGAGTCCAGTACAATGACGCGTATCGGGCACTGATGAGGTTACCGAGATGCTGCAGTGCTTCGAGCATGTTCTCCACTGTTGCCGTTTTTTATTTTGAGAAAATGCTAGATCTTGCTCCAGAAAATGCTAAAAAATGCTATTTTTTTTACGAAAATGCTAAAAAACATGCTAACATCCAAATTTTGTTATAAACCTACCTGTGCCCACGATTTCACACGCGTGCGTGACACAATTTTCGGTATAACAGTAACCTAACATGTTATGTTATTCTAAGGTCTTAACACTTTGACTGCTGAAATCACACGGTATGTGTTTTCTACAAGTGACTAATATGCGTAAATCCACACTAGCGCAGCGGCTGAGAAAGTACAGATCTGTGTGACTCAGCACAGTCGTAATATTTTTCGAACGAAACGCATGTGTGGCGCAACACAACCGCTGTGTAGAGCGGCAGCACGAATTTTTTAGGTTAAAAAAATGTTTGCGAAATCCATCATTCATCCATTTCAGCGCTGAGTGGTAACGAAAATACTATAGGTGACTACTGATGTTGTCTTAGGATAAGAAGGACAGCAAAGGTGAATATTGAAGAAGATTTTGGTCGGTTATCATTTTAATCCAAATTAAACAATATTCCTAAATCATCGTCATGATCGTCGATTTGGGCTTGTGATGTCGATGGGCCACTTTCAACATCCACACTCATGCGGCGTTATAATTGTATCTTTTACTCCTCGAATGTGTCTTAGTACTTCTACAGGTACGTTATATGAGTAGGTAGTACTTTTGATTTGAAATGCCAAAATATGCAGTATTCTAAATGCAAAATTTTCATGCTAAAGGGTCGAGAAATATGCTAAATTTAGCACTAAAAATGCTAAAACGGCAACACTGATGTTCTCCGAAGCGGGAGTGCCCGACTTCTTCGCCATCGTCCGCTCTCGCGTCGCAGCTTTCTGGGGTAGGTTGGTCCGCTCCAAAAATAGCATTTTGAAGGCTGTCTCTGACCACAACCCCATATGTATGCACTGGATTTCCCTACGGTACTACATTTTCTGTTTCCCCCGAGGGAAACAGAAAATGACGTGCGACAGCTTTAAGCGTCGTGATATCTTTTGTTTTAAGTATTTTAATTTTTATTTGTGCATATTTTTAAAATTGTAATTGTATTTTTTGTGATATGGGTTTTTTGCCTGAAATAAACGAATATTATTATATTATTATTAATACATAATGTAACGCGCGTTATAAGCGTTATTACACTAATTTTAGCACAGATGACTGGTGTTAATTATGGCGCATTTTAACGCAATTTATTCGTGAAATAACGCCTCTGCAAGAATTAATCGCATTAACACGCGTTAATCGCGCTAAAATTACCATGTAATAACTAGGATAATGAGAATAGAGAATTTAAACATACACTTGATAGCACATCGCTATTTGTTCGTGTCGATAATCGAAATTCGCTAACGTTCCTCTCTTACGAAAACTATAGTTATTTTAAAAAGCTGCGCCTTACCATACATTTAAATAAGTGTTTGTACGACTCACCCATATAATAGTTATATTCATTTGACGATTGATTTCTACGGATTTTTCACTTTTTTATAGCTTTTTTTTTACCCTACTTGGAAGATTTATACAAACAATAAATGGAACGTTATTATTTTCGGACGGTTTTTGTCTATGGTTGGAACTTCTTGTGTGCCAATCAAAACGATCACTTCAACAAAATTAAACAATTCCTCCAATCACAGTAGTACGCTTGATGGAAAGACGGACGAATGCTATGTCTGAAGTCGAGATTGGATTGATTGATTGATGACATTGTCAGAAAGAAATGGTTTTCGTTCGTTTGGTTTGGTTGGTTGGGTTGAATTGAAATCTCTCGCAGTTTCATTTCACATTATTTTTTGTAGAATTCTAAAGAAATTGATAATTTGCCTCACGGTACTGTTCACTCTGCAGTCTTCATTTATAATATAATCATTGTCAGGATGTGATTAGAAGCACGTATGAACAATCATTACGACAAACAAGGTTTTTGATAGTGGTAACTCGAGTCAACCTAGCTTTGTTTGTGTCAGGCTACGCTTACCTTCTTAGTTCGATGTTGTTTAGTGATTCTGAATCAGTGATCACCAAGTTCAAGTGGAAATGGTAAAAGGTAAGTGATTAGAATACTAAAATAGGTTCTTTATTTACGTAGGCGTCCTTTGTCCCGCCCGATCTGTAGTACGCGGTATCCTCAATTATGATGCACGCATAGCATCACTACTTTACTCACTACAGATGCTTTGATTGATCACATCTAAAAACAACCTCTCACTCCTGACATCTATTTCAGACTATTAAAATTTTTATTTCTCTATTTCAGGTAATCATAAATTATTGAATTTAATGAAATCCAATATTTGTCAATATTCAATTAATTTAAAAGTTTAAAAAACTTATTTATTTTCTCCTACTCTAGAACATAACCTACAAATATAATTATAATAATATAACTTCTTATTTCCAATCTTTACAAAACAAAATAAATTATTATGTAGATTAGTTTTCTTGGGTTGGAACTCCACTTTGGGTATAGGCCTCCTCCAGCCTATTCCAAACACCTCTGTTCTTAGCTTTGGTCATTCCCTGCCTGCTGTTGGTATGATGTCATCTGAACATTTTTTCCTTGGTCGCTCAGCTCTTCCCTTAATTTCGACGGCTTATCCATTTGGTTGCCACTATTGTCCATCTTTTGTCTGTGAGATGTGCTAGGTCCCCTGCCCATTTCCATTTAAGATAGAGAGTGTGGCAGAGTGCATCTGTTTGTGTTTTTTTTTCCTTAATGTTAAAGGAGTCCCACAACTTTCCATACAAACGTAGATGGGTAACCACACTGTTTACTGTTTGATGTTGACCATTCAAGACTAAGGATAATATTAATTTATCTTGTCATTATCTATGTGTACACATAAGCAGCAAATAAAGGATTTATTTGAAAACCACAGGCTTCTAAGCATTCATATTTCAACACTGATTTAAACCCAACCTTGTGTAAATAAATAATATCTGGAGAAAGAAAACTCTAAAACAATGGCCATATTGACATAGTTTAGTTATTCAAAACTATATATAAATTTATTTTGAAAAGGTACACTCAAAAGTTTTTTATAAAATAACCAAATCATATAATAAAACTATATAGTATGAATAACCCTTGTATTATATAATATGAATAAGTCTACATTATTTATGTGGTTGTTTTATGTTTGAATCATTGTGCATTTCATCATAGTGCGTGGGTGAGATAACAGTGCTATCTCACAATAGCATACATTTAGGCCTCTGACTTACTTTTGCTTTTTTCCTTTGAGATCTGGCATCTAGAAAGAAAGAGAAAAATTCAAGGTTTTAAAAAATTTCAAAACCTAAAATGTTATGATGTTAATTTTTTTGTCATTAAACTGATATACCCTATTGTAAACATGGATAAATCACATTGAATAAAAAATAAACACACACATCCCTTAAATTTTTCTTAAGTATCAGCCGCTGGCAGTCAAAAGTCAAGTCAAAAGTCAAAAATCATTTATTTCTTTAGGCCTACAAAATAAGCACTTAGACAAGTCACATTTTACACATTAAATTATTATCAAATAAAATTATTTTACTGTTCACTTCAATTTTTGTCCACTAGTGGAAGAAGAGAAAAAGAAACCACTAGCATGTTCGATTGTATGGATTAATGCATAAATTTTTCGCTTTATAAGTCTTTCATTTATTTATTATGTTCAATTTATTTATACTATTCAATTGTGCCTTTAAATCATCTTTCCATATTCTTTGTAGAAAAATAAAAGTTTATTTGGCAGGATATTGCAGATTTATTAATAGAAGCTTGTGTGGAAATCAATGTATGTGTCAAATAGTACCTACCTTCCTCTTGAATCAACTCTATCAAATAAAAAATTGTATCAAAATCTGTTGCGTAGTTTTAAAGATCTAAGCCAAAATAGGGAAAGACAGACAGCGGGAAGGGACTATGTTTTATACTTTTGTTTTATATATATTTATCTGTCACTTGCTTATTTTCGGTTGTGGTTTCAGCGAGTAGTTTGATGGCTGCACAGGAGGGTGTGAAGACCCCACATCGCATTGAACTGTGCGAGGAGAAGCTTGTCAGACCTACGCGCAACTATAGAAAGCGCAGGTAACTGGGGCCTATCTTTTGGGTGACGGATTGACGGGATAGAGGATTTTGTTTTTGATTTTATGATGACAGAGCTAGTTACATTGATTCTATTCAAAATCCTCTGACATGTCAAACATAATCCATAATCAATTCAGAAAAACCATTTCGGCCTTAAGCGTGCTTAAAGGAAGCACGCTTAAGGCCGAAATGGTTTTTCTGTTTACCTACATTAATTGAGAGCTCTGTAGAAATCATATTCTATAATATAAGCCTTGATTGATTGCGGATTATTATATGTTTTCGATTCCATGAATTTGTCAGATCCCAAAAAATATTTATTTTATTATTTATTATCTATTTATTTAAAATATTGTACAGCTATCATTATAAAAAACTACTGAATGCCTGATCTGTAAGAGTAAGAGCCTCAGGGTTAAACATCATAAATTAACATTAAGTGGCGATCACCATAGCCCACAGTGATACTAATACCAATAAAAGAAAAAAAAAACTTTATCATAAGTCCTACAACTAGGCTGATGTTCTTCGAAAGATAATGGGACAATTAGAAGCTTCATCACCTCGTTAGTTAGCAACACGCGTGGTGTTGCTAACTAACGAGGTGATGAAGCTTCTAATTGTCCCATGTATCTAAAACTGGTCTCAGCAGTTGCGTTTACTTTGATAAACAAAATACCAACCATTTGAACTATATTTTTTATTTTACAATGAAAGAATATACCCTGAAAACCAGTAACAAATATTAGCAGATCGTACAATCATTTGTCACGAGGCGGGAATCAAACCCACGGACCTTCGCTCGCCACGCCACATCGATCGTAAAAAAAAGTCAATTAGACTGTGGTTTAACTATCGACAACTGTTTGTCCTTAAAAATCAACCTTACTGTTGCTAAAATGCAATTTCCACCTTTTGTTTTGGTTATAAAGTTCTATTTCCAGCATTACTAACAAACTAGGTCAGACGATTGTCGCCGCGTTGCAGCGACGATCGATACGCTAACTTAATATCAAATATTTTAATAGCATGCAACTATGTTATATTGAACTTTGTGAGCTAGAGCATAAAGGTCATCTTTAACTGTTATAGAATATAGAGCTTATAGTATTCACATAAAGTCCTTTGTTTCTAGGATCATATCAGCACCGAAGACTGAGAACGGCGATGTGAAGTCGGAACCGCCGATAAAAAAGGAACTCTCATCCAAACCTTTGAAGACCAGCAACGGTATATCAAACATGACTAACGGTCATACCCAGCGTTCCCGAGCCTCGAGGGCCGCAGCCCGCGCGGCCGAAAGCCACAAACTCACTGAATACTTTAAAGAAGAGTTAAAGAGCCCCAAAGTCGAGGCGCCTCCGTCACCGCCCCCATCGCTTCCACACATTGAAGATGTCAAGTTCAAGCCTGCGAAGGTAGAACCTAAGATCAATGGCACGAATCACAAGTTGACAGAGTATTTCCCTGTTAGACGGAGTGTTAGGAAGACTTCCAAGTGTGTGATGGCTGAGAAGATGCGGGATTTGGAGAGGGCTGTGAGGGATCAGAGAGAAGATGGGCTACAGGTGAGGTTCTGCTTTTTATTTTATCATAGAAGAAGACCTCGACTTCATAAAATGTGTTTGGATAAAACATAGCATATGGTTCACCTTAGTGCTAGACGCTGTTTTAATTTAGAAAATATTGAATCGATGTTCCTCTAAAATAAATAAATATGTCACTCAAGGATAATATAGCTTTCTATTAGTGAATATATTTTTAAAATTGGACCGGGAGATTACTCGCAATAATCACAAACTTGTAAATTTGCAAGCAAATCTGATTTTGTGGTTATTGCACTTTAGAAAGACGATTATTGAGACCATTATCGCAAAAATGCTATCAATCTTGAACAAGTGGTGCCTACTAGGCTAATTCAAAACAGTCTCGTAATTTGCCGAGTCACTGCTGATATTTTGTGATGCATCGAATATCGAGACCAAATCTGGTTTTGAGTTAAAATGCAAGACGATATTTACCATCATCGCAAAAAAGCAATCAATCATGTTGATCAAGAGTTGTCTACGACACTCATAAAAAAGGTTAGCTCAGTACCAGTTACATAATATTATCTAATGCGGATGTCCTCGCCTATTTACTAGTGCAAGCGACTATACACTAGTTAAACTCGATGTAGAATGTTTGTAAACAAACCACGACATAAATAACTAAAACTTACTTGCTTGGCGTCGAATTTCAGATATAATTGTAAGCGATATTAACTGGAGGAAGGCTCTCTCAAATGGACAAGCAATGTAAATTGCGTATAAAAAGTCGAGGCAACGCGCAACGGCGTGAAGTTTCGGTAAAGTAGTCGTTTATTTGCAAACATTCTACATCTAGTTTGGCTAGTGTATATGATGTGTTCCCTTCCCAGTGACGCGGAGAGGAAACATGCAAGAATTTGAATACATAAATTACCAAAGTATGGGTGGTTTGCTTACTTCACATAGAGTTTGTCTAGTGTATACCAGTTACATAATATTATCTAATGCGGATGTCCTCGCTCATTAACTAGTGCAAGTGACTAGATAACCCGCGGCGTTGCAAGGCCAGCCTTACGTTACTAACTATTAGATCGAGTAGTTTATACTTAAAACCTACATGTATATGTGGCTTAACCTACATTGTAGTGAGTCGTTAAAAGACGCAACGTGGGCTTCGGATGCTCGGTCGTATGACCGGCCCGCGCGCAATTTCACTGTTTTTTATTTTTAAATTTGTTAATGCTCTAAAATAATACTGTTTCGCAAAAAACTAAAACCATAATCATCTATAGTATTTATTAGGGAACACGTAGAATAAACTTCATAACAATAATATTAAATAACTAGCAAATAAAACTGGGTTTTCCGTAGAGATCTCTGTAAAAATTAAGATTGGGAACTTTTTCTATCGAGTCAAGTTTAGTCAATCGTGTTTCGACTCCCATAACATACTAACTAATATCCTAAACTTTGATCCTCATCAAAATATGTTATATTTTCGAAAAATACTTGTTTTGTTTCCTTAAAATTGATTTTCCTTTAAGTCAAAACGTGGGTTTTGGGACGTATTTCACATTAATACTTGACTAATTAGAGTGACCGGCAGGGAAAATCCAAGAATACGAATGGAGAAATTTGGCTGTAGTTTTTTTTATTGCCGCAAAAATATCTAACATCGATTTTCCTTAAATTATTTCGCTTGCTTTATTTTCATAGTTTACTCGTACATTTGAAATGACCTTGCTGATCCAACTGCCTCAAAAATTACTTAGTATCCTTTTATTAATTTATTTTTCTTTAATTAATTTACCATGAATTGCTGGACAGAGGCATCTCTCTTTCAATCCTCTCGGTCTCCTGCTTAAAGCATCTATTTTATTATTAAAAAAGTGAAGCCATCATCTGCCTGAGCCTACCATATATGGCTCTATAATTCTTTATTGTATTTACACACAATAATACAAAGGAATAACCTAACTAAACAGGATATGTACATAGGCGAGCTTAACCCTGACAAAGAGTTTTCTTCCAGCAAACTGAGTGTTCTGGTCGTTATCTATGTATAATAAAAAATATCTATCTATATAATGTATTGTATTATGTATCTACATATCAGTTTTCTAGTACCCATAACAGAAGTTCTGCTTAGCTTGGGACTAGATTCATTTATTTATTACTTATTTATTTACTTACTAACTAGCAAGATTACATTAAAACCAATTACACTAGCTAGTAAGTTACAATACCTTATATAATACATGAGAACAAATTAACATAAAAATTATACATACATAAAATTAGATAATATTAAAACTAATATAAAATAATTTATAAAAATTCCAGGCTATCAAAATCCTGTGTGGATTGTCCAAGCATTATTTATTTAGGGTTATTTACAGGAGATCTCGGTTTCTAAACTATTATTCCCTTGCATCTTCCAGGTGAAATACTTCGACGGCAAAGGGCGCGGCGTGATCGCGACTCGTTCGTTCTGCCGCGGTGAGTTCGTGGTGGAATACGCGGGAGAACTGGTCGGGACGGCGGAGGCGCGCGAGCGGGAGTATGCGTATGCGCAAGACCCCGAGGCGGGTTGCTATATGTACTACTTTAGGCATGGCGATCAGCAGTATTGGTGAGTGTGCCTACCTTAATGCACTCATCATCATTATCATCAACCTATAATAGTCCACTGCTGGACATAAGCCTGAGCGCCATAGCGCCCTGTCTTCAGCTTGCCGCATCCAGCATCTGCCTGCAGACTTTCGCAAGTCGTCATCACACCTGGTTGAAGGGCGTTCTACACAATGTTTGCT
The DNA here is from genome assembly GCA_943735965.1 of Eupithecia abbreviata. Lineage (NCBI taxonomy): Eukaryota > Metazoa > Arthropoda > Insecta > Lepidoptera > Geometridae > Eupithecia > Eupithecia abbreviata. The sequence goes on from OX030995.1 coordinate 5,024,474, forward strand.
GAGTCGCGGTCTCCACTCAAGAACATGTTTACCCCAGCGGTAAACCCTTAATTCACTACTAGTCATAAATATCGCTAAACGTAGTGTAAGACGCCAGGTGGGATGACGACCTGTGAAAGACTGCAGGTAGATGCTGGATGCGCCAAGCTGAAGACAGGGCGCTATGGCGCTCATTATGGAGGCCTATGTCAACAACAGAATCCTGCATTTCAAGTTAGTTATTTTATTATTTATATCTATAAAAGCGTGATGGGAATTGAGTATCTTCTATTCTAGCAGAAACAGAATGCTAGGAAGCATTCGCACCGAGCGCACTACCCGTTTCTATGTGTGTGTGTAACATATTTTATCATCCACAGTATCGACGCAACCGCAGAATCCGGTCGCATCGGCCGCCTTGTCAACCACTCCCGCAACGGCAACCTGTCAACCAAGGCGTTATGGGTTGACGGACCGCGGCTGGTCCTATTAGCTGCCCAGGACATCGCTCCGGGCGAGGAACTGACTTACGACTATGGAGATCGCTCTAAGGAGTCTTTACAGCATCATCCATGGCTTGCGCTGTGACCTGGGTAGGTGTTTTTGAAAATACAGATTTATTTACAGTTTTAGAGTCTACAAAAAAAAAACTTTTTAAAACACTGTTCAATACTTTATTTATTTAAAAATCGTCGTCGCATCATTAGCATCAGAGAGCCAATTAAAGATTTCCACGTATAGTAACAAATTAACAACATGTGACTTTTTACCTCGAATAAACATAACATGTTAAAAGTATTTTTTTTAATGCGGTGCTAAAAGAGGTGATGTAGGGGTCACAGTACTCAATTATTTGTTACTGTGTGGCAAAATAATTCCCCAGAGCAAATGTCGGTGTTTGATCAATAATAATACCTTCTCTTTTTTCAGGTTAAGCTCCAAAAAATCTCAATTGGACTCCTAATTATTTATTATTTGTAGTATTAGTTATTGATGTTTGTAGTTTATGTTTGAGATGCGATTTTGAAACGTATTGATACGAAGTAAGTGACACAAGTGGCCTAACAAAATGTGTGCACGTAAAATACTGCCTTATGCCACATGAGATATGACTTAAATTGAATAAGAGAAATTACTATGGCTTCAATGGTGACATAGTAAATTGATGATGCATGACTACACAAGTCATTGTGGCTATTTGACCAACTAAGTGGAAAGCTAAATACAAGTTTGTGATAGCTGGCTTTCGGAAAAAATGCGATTTGTATCATACATTCATAACGCCAGTAAGCATTCGATAAAGCCGGATGTTGTAGCTCCCAGCATAAAAAAATTAAAAAATTTCATTACCAGCTGGCAAAACTTTGTATTTAGCAAAATATTAAAATGGTTTATAACCTTTTTGACTCCATGAGATGAGATACACAAGAAATGACTGCCAGCATAATGTAAACATTTGTAAGTGTGTTTTTAAGATGTAAAAAAATCTTAAATCACAGAAAGAGGACACATATAAAAACAGCCAGGGAATAATACCAATGTGTATCAAAAATTGGTAAAGGACGTTATCGACAAGTGATAATTATGATTGTATCGGAAATTATTGCATTGTTTTAAGTTCTCGTTGAATGAAAGATAAGGATAAAACTCCCTTTTTGGATCAGAAGTTCAGTGACATCGGGGAAATTGATTGCCTGATAAATTAATATAGGATTGACTATCTGGTATTTACATTATGCACAAAACATACCTAACAAACATTGTTGTGTTAAGTATCTATATCAGTTATTCTAGTACCCATTACAAAACTCTACTTAGCTTGGGTCTAGATGATGTGTGGGTGGACTGTCCAGCGTTATTTATTTATTGCATGAGACTTGTAAGGGATACTAACTAACTCTCTTGTTCGGATAAAATATTAAAGAAATAAGCATCTGCTTTGGAAAAAATTTATATGACATGATCAGATCAAGACACTCGAATAGTTATTTATAAATTAGTATACCTTATTGTAAGTTGCGATTCAGAAATAATAGATTGTAAGACTTGCTCATATTTTGTTTTCAAATCCTAATAAAGCCTTTCAAGTTTTGAAACCACCATAAAGTCTCGCCGTAACTAAAGGTTTATACGTACATTTTTGGGTTTTTCTACAAAAAGCGGGAAATTATAACACCTTGGCGGGTTTTCACTTCGGAAATTTCACGATTAATTTTAAAAACAAAGATAATAATTTTGATAATCGATTAATTAGACGATCTCTCAGCATTTTCCTATAGTATCAAATGTAAGTCTATTGACAAAACTTCGCGATTAGTATTATAAGCATACGTGTGATAGAGACTGGATCCTCGTACTGAGGATCACACATTTTTTTATCTTTTGGACCATTTTCTTTCCAGATATTCGTAGATTTCTAAGCGTGACATTTTGTAGATTCGCGTAGGTTTTTTACTATAAAAATTATCGTTAACGAATAATTTCCTATGATGTAAGCGGTTTATCTACGAACATTATTTGTACTGGAGAATACCAACATTTCATCCCTGAGGGACTTCGGTGAATGTCTTCCAACACAAATAAGGTTCGTAGTTGACCGCTTACATAGGTTTAAAGGAGTAAACGGACGACACTCTTAAAAGAACACTCAATTTCAAAATCTAAAACTGTTATTAGAGTGGCTGAAAATGGTCTGACAGTGAACAAAGAATATTAAAAATGAGAAAATCCTGTCGTGTGTTCAGAATAAATTGACTCTTAAGTCTGAAAACACTAAATTGATTACCAAGATCATTAAAACGCTTATGTGAGAGCACACGACATAAAATTTTGATACTTGTAGCGTGAGAAGTTAAATTTATAAGGAAATTTTATAATGTATGTTAGATTAACGCAGCTGGTGGGTTAACCGTGGTCACCAAATAAGTAATATTATTATAAAATTGTTATGTATGTGTTATTGTAGAGATCCGCCGGTCTCTTCATTTCAATCTAAGAATAAATTTTGTATTGGAGTGCGTCGAACACATGTTTTCTACGAGTACTAGCAATATCAACGTCCAAAGAAACTTAAACGTGGGATAAAAATTACAAACAAAAATGTGTCGTTATATATGTATACATATATCATTTGATGACTGGCCGATCTCATTATGGTCACATTTCCATACAAATTGGGCTGACGATTTTAGGCACTGTTTTTGTTTTGAGAAATGCCTGTAAATCTAATTGTATCAGATGTGCCTAATAGGTACCTATTTATTAATGTTCATATCCTAATATAAACCGTTAGTGTACTTGATTTTTAAATTTCTACATATTTTATTAAAATGTAGCTGGATCAGATCAGAGGTTTTCTAATAATTCTACTATTTCTCGTATATATAACGATTTTCTTTCAAACTCATATAACACCATAATAACATTTCTCATTGCTTGCCATTTCTTTAATACTGCCTTACCCGTGATTTTAAGTATCATCTAAGCTGAGACTAGATTTTTCATTTAAATATTAGATTTCCATCGATCCAGCAACATTAGATCGCTAATATATTGCTTTATGTATGTCGTTCCTAAATATTCCCTGATGTTTGTGATTTGTTTAAATCACAATAGTTTATTTTGTTAGATAAGTCGCAAGTTGCAACTGTAAGTTACAATAATTCGTTGCCTTTAAGTATCTCAATCTCTTGTTCAAATAGGTAATTTTAAACCGGATTCGGAGTAGAGTTTGGGTATTGTTTATATTTGTCATTCGCGTACAAATTGTGGTATGATTCTCACACAGTTGCAAAGCATGCTCGCTACTCCGCGTCCGGATTTATTAGACTAATATAATATTTGGTATAAATGCAGTTTGTTGTGTTGAGTTTTATACACTACATAGTAAGTTATTAAATAGAAAATTGTATTAATTAATTTATAGATCATACAGGATCGATATCTGCCCTCCTATAGTCTATGGTCTGTTCAAAGTTTACACGGATTTTTTCTATTAGTCAAATTATTCGTTGCTGATATACTATCCAATAATTGCAGGATAGGATGAATTGATGGACTGATGCATGTTAAAAAACCAAAGGATACAGAAATGTTATTTTCTTTTACTGAATTTGTATTGGATTGTGTATCAGGCTTTTTATGTACAATCAGCGGCAAATTTAATACTGTGTGGTAATGAGGCTTTTTTAAAAAAGATAGGTACACCATATTTACCTTCGAATTCAATACATCAGATATCTTTCGCGGAAGAATAAAGGTTCTGATAGTGTCATATAACAACCTATGCGGGGTCTATGCCATATAATTTCAAATTAAAACCGCCATCTTTTCAGTTTGGTCGAACTATAAAAAAAAAGTTTTTTAGTTAGTCGATTGCAAAATCCTTGGATGAAAGCATAAATTTGCCGCCGACTGTCAGTAGTATTGAATAGTAAACTTATTGTTGTAATAAGATCATTTAACTTAAAATCGAATATGTTAACTATTTTAAATCAATATGTTATTTATAATTCATATTTGGAAATGCATTGTAGGCTGTAGCACACCTAAAAGTGCAAACAATTGTAATGTAATTGCTTACTGTGTGAATTACTTAAATTTTCCACGAATCTGTTATTTTATTATGAAGAAAATTGGGTGAATAAATGGAACATATTTTTGTAATTTTCAAACCTAGATTACAGTAATGAGTACTCTAAGCAATAATTTGCTTAAGTATTTTTGCAGCGCTATTATCTTATAAGTAACAGATACCTTTGTAGAAAATTGGTTGTAATATTATAAAAGTTTACGAAAATGCATTGAGCACTAAATGTTGGGTTGACAGTATTGTTAACAGCTATTTTCCTACGTAGCGGTGTTATGAGACTATTTATTTGATAAATCGCGGGCTGCACTGCTCTATTATAGTGATAACTGGTAGCGATTTATGAGTGAAATAAAAAATATGGATTTTGATGTTCTTGTTTCAACGACCTACCTTACACAGCACAAATAAGGATAGGGGCTGGTCCTGATTACATCTATGTACTTATAAGAGTCGATTAAGTTCTAAACGCAGCATCAGAGCAGAGCCTTTTTTAACAGGACCATATCTTTGTGTACAATTTCAGCCCGATCAATTCTGTAGTTTTGATAGAGGTATAAAAATCAAATGCAGCAATGTATTTACCCAAATTATTAAGTGACTATTAGCGCGCGTTCTTTAGCTTGCCGAATCCACAAGCAAGTCGTCCTTTCTGTCCGGAGGGAGGGTGTCCTAAAATACCTACATGAAAGTTAATCCCAGCGGGCCAGAATATAATGTATGTCCTACCCAATGCCACTTTATCTTGACTGTCGGATTAAATCGTTTTCTTGGCATAGGTATTTTCATAGCTCACTGAACAACTAAACCGGTTGGTCGCGGGAGGGAATCAAATTAGATAACAAAGTGAATAGTATCAGTCAGTATAATTTTAGCCATATAAATATTTTAAAACAAAATGCATCCACATAGCGTTGAAGTATAATATATAAAATCGCTTTACGTTCTCAGCATTCCTTTAGGTACTAAAGTAGGCATCAATGAACAAGCCGAAAGATTGTAACATTACAAAATGTTTTTAGTATATTGCTTTATATTATATTAAGTTTATTTATCTGGTATACACGCTACTGCGATTTTATGATGATTCTTGAGGTAGAATAACTGAGTCTGCGATTCCAGTTCTTTCAAAGATTTCACAACCGGCGCCATCTGAGTTACATGGTCCTGAAAAGACAAAATACTGTTTGTAGGTTATTCTGTGTGATTGTAAGTAGTAACATATCCTTCAGCGAAATGGCTTGATGAGTTTTTACTTACAAAATATTGTTTAGTTAGAGTGAAAAGGTGTTTTGGTTGTATGTCAAAATTGTTTAGTTATCATGATTTTGAGAGATTTGAGACTGTCACTATTGATGTATTAGATCCATCTGGAACCTCGGCAGCGGCAATCCAATATGGCCGCTGTAACGCCTCTTACCTGATAACCAGATCCAAGTTGTTTTCTCTTCTGCCCGTAAGTGACTTTCCCGTCAAACTCGTTTGTGGGGACCTTCAAATCTTTCTCGATCTGTGTGATGGTCACCCCCAAATGTTCTTCAATGTCGCCCAAATACTGTAATGAAAAACGGTTTTATTGAAATAAAGTGTCTTAAAGTTTTAAGGTGAAGTGGGTCGTTTTTGCGAGACAAGGACGAGCGAACGCAGCGCGGGGAAGGCGAGAAAGGAAGGGAAGTGCCGCGGAATTGTCGGCAAACGCGCAATTTGCCTGGATATCGTCAAGATGCATCTAGTATAGTAAGGACATTTAAAATTTTCCCGATTCTTAGATGGAAAAAGGCAGATATAAATTTTAAGAGAATTACCTGAGGCTCATTATACCACACACAGCATCCTTTCGGCCTGTCTGTCGTAAGACTTGTATTCCAGCAATTACGTCCGCGCGACGAACACCATTCCCCGTGGTACCAAACCTGAAACAAATAATTTTCTTAAAATCTAAAAAGAAACGATGATGCCTGAGGAGCAATCATTGCATCTGTGCGAGCGTGACGCATTATATTTCCGCGGGAGTGACAGAGACAGGTAATAAAGGTCTACAGGTCAATGTACGAAATTCTTTCTGCTTCGCGGCTGGACTAGCTTGGGTATGGATTGATGGATGAGTAACGTGGTATAAGAAAGGGTTAGGTTTGACAATCAAGAGTTGTTATTGGTGCGTCTCGTTTGACCTTTATAGCTAACTAGATGCGCCGCGCAGCTTCGCCCACGTGGAAATCTATATGTCAAATGGTTTATAAACCTTCGTCCCGAATCACTCTATCTATTTTAAAAACCCACATCAAAATCCGTTGCGTAGTTTTAAAGATGTAAGCATACATAGGGATAGACAAACAGCGGGAAGCGACTTTGTTTTATACTATTTTTTTTTAATGAAGTGATAGACAATGTCTTACTTTCTCCGGCACAGTGGAGACCAGGCTGATGGCGAGCCCCATCCTCTCCGCGCGCCCTACGCGCCCTATCCTGTGCACGTAGTTAGACTTCTCATCTGGTAGAGTTACGTTGATCACTGAAAAGTGAGGTAAAAACATTTTTCATCTTCAAGCAAACCATAGCTTGAAGAGGCAATGTCTCTTCTCTGCAGAAAGGCACTGTACTAAACATAGTACAGTGCTTTTCTAATCCTGACTAAGGCCAATCAACGAAAACAAGCGACTCTAGCTATAGCCAAGAGATTAAGGGGATTTTTAAAATTGGTCTCTCGCAGCATATAGAAAACCAAGAAGTCCAATTTTATATCGGTTAAAAGAGGACGTAATAATGTAGGTTCCTATCTGTACCAAAAGAATACATTAAACCAAACCTTACTCAGTACAATTTTATTATTATATAAAAAATATAACTATTACCAAGTAATTGTATGCACTAAAAGGCAGTCCCGATATATCAATCACCCTAGCAGCCACATAATACATTGAACCAAACCTTACTCCAACTTAATACAGTCTATTTTCATAAAACAAGTAATTATACTCACTAAATGGCAGTCCCGATATATCAATCCCTCTAGCAGCCACATCGGTACAGATCAGGAACTTGACTTTCTTCTGTTTAAACGACTCCAAGTTAGCTTTCCGCTCGTTCGGTTTGCGGTCGCCGTGCAGGCAGACGCAAGAGAATTCATTCCCAAAGGATTTTAGGTAGCGCTCCATGTTGTCACAGTCTAGTTTTGTGCGGCAGAAGATTATTGCTCTGTGAAAGATAATTTGCTTTTATAAATTAAGATGTACATATATGATGAATTATGGAATAAATATAATAGTAGCCTATGTTTTATTCGAAGCCTGCACCCGATTCGCAGTTTTGACGTGAGAAGGTAACAAACATGCATCATCCAAACTTTTGCATTAATAATATTATGTGATGTGTTGGAGTTACTTATAAACTGTTCTTTAAGAAATTAAATAATATCCCAAAAAATTCTATATAGGGACTTGAACCGACGGATGGACGGATATAGGACGCGACCTGCCCTCAGTACGGGTTTGAGTTTGAAATGTTATTACTAACCTATCCATCTTATGTTCCTTGATCGCTCGTAAACAGTACTCTCCCTTCAGTATCTTCACAGCTTCCGACAGCGTTTCAGGGGTGGTGTTGCCGCTTCTAATGTTGTCCTTTGCATGTACACCGTCTGTGTTTATCATTCTGAGGAACAGAGAGAGAGATGGAAGATAAGAGTGCTTGTTCACCAATGGTTAATAAGGGTCAAGGCATACTTATAGCTCAGCGAGTCGAAGCAAATTGAGTGATAGCATATTAAATAAATAAGTAAATAATGCTGGACAATCCACACAGCATCATCTAGCCCCAAGGTAAGCAGAACTTGTGTTATGTTTACTAGATGACTGATATACTTAATACAATACATTGCATGAATACATATTTTTAATTATAAATGCATACATAAATAACGACCAGAACATATATCTGCAGATCGTACACACAATTGTCCCGAGGCGGGAAACGAGCCCTCCTGCGTCGCAGGCGGACCTTCGCCCACCGCGCCACATAGGCCGTCATGAGAGTCGGCAGAGGTCTGCTTAGGTTGATGATAAGAATGAGAAATGGTTATTCCTCAAATAAAAAACAAGTAAAGTGACTTACTGTCTAAGAGTCTCCCAACTCCTGTCCTGCTGCGGGTCAACATTGACCACGCAATGGTGCACTGTGTCTGGCACCGCGTCTTCACCCTTCAGGTCCACCCAAGTGGGGAAGTGCATAAGTTTCTCCTGGAATAAAACAATGATAGGCACCAATTTATAGGTTGGATTTGGGATAGGTTACATCTACAGCAAAAATTAAGATTCAACATTTTAAACAGGCTTTGAGGAAAGGAGGTTCTATTTTGGGCGTGTTTTTTTTTTCAAATTTAATAAAACAGTTAAAAACGAATGGAATTTAAAAAAGTAAAGGTTTTAACAGTTTTTTTCCGATACAATATTAATGTATTAAGCTTACCATATAAACTAAACCTTTATCGGAATCGGAAATGTATGTAGGCGTACTGCGTACCAGGTAGGATTTAGTCCAGGGGTATTTCCCGGGAACTCCCAAAATTTTTGGTCGATCAATAATTTATCAGTAGGTACAAGCAATTATAGGTAAAGGCGAGTAGGATTTATGAAAAAAATCCATATATGAATGATTAAACCAATTGGTATTCCAAATTGTTAAGGATCTTGGAAATGAATTCACGATTTCCCAGTTGTCAAATACGTCAAAAATTATGGGAATTCCCGGGAAGTAATTGAAATCAATGACCATTTCAATACGTACCGCCATTTTCTTAACCTCAAAAGCGTGCAGAGTCGCTGAACAGACGACCATCTGCAGCCTGCGTCCGTCCGAAGTGATCTTAGGTATCTGTCGGTGGAGGCGTTCGATGAGCTCGTTGTAACCTGCCTTCAACAGACCGTCTGCCTCGTCTAGCACGAAGAACCGGCAGTGGGTTAGAGCGAGATAGCCTGTGGAAGAATTTGGGAAAGTTGAAGAACGCGAGAATATTTAATAATAAGCAATAAATGTCATAAACAGACAACGGTAGAAAGTATAAAAGCTCAATCAATGGTCTTCAACAGTTCGTCTTTCGAGCGCAATACGGTTAGAATCGAACTAAGGTTCTTTCTTCTAGCTTCAACGTCGAGCGAGACGTCACTCGAGTCTTGAGTTACAGCAATGATATGAGAGTCCTGCCGGCCTCTCAATTGCTGTTCAGCAGCCGATTGGCTGCGATGGTCTTCTTGCGATTGGACATCATCGTGGTGTTCCAGCAGTTCCCGGGGAAGTGGTCGCCAGGAAGGTCTTATATCTGGCGGCCTCGCGTGTAGGGGAGCGAGTCCGTTGAGGTGAGCGTGGCGGGAATTGTCCGCACGGTCGTACATCCTACGCGCAAGTTTCACCACGAACTCTTCTACTGAGGGTGTTTGTAGGTCACGTGCGATAACCGTGTTCCGTACATATCGGCCCCCTTCCCAGCGTTCACCGCGATTCGCCATCTATCAAGCCACGCTGGGAGAAGATTTAGCAATCGCTGCATCTTGCTAGCGGCCGTAGCTGGGTTTGGCGAGGAAGCGAAGTAAGCGCTGTCATCTGCGTAGAGTGCTAATGTCACGTCATCTTCTCCAGGTGGAAGTTGGTTCTCTAGAGTCGGGATATCATTAGTGTAGAGTGCGTATAGTAATGGAGACAAGCAACTTCCTTGGGGTACCCAAGCTATGATTTTTCGTGGTTGAGATTTGGTTTCTTCAACTGCGACGTAGAAACTTCTGCCATGAAGGAATTATGCAACTACCCGGATGATGGCCGCTGGCGTTGAGGAGGCGATCAACTTGAGAATAAGACCAGGGTGCCACACTCGGTCGAATGCTTTTTCCACATCTAGGAAGATCCCAACTGTGGAGTAGTTGCTGTTCAGTTGGTGGGCGAGGTGATGCAGAATTCGTGTGAGTTGAAGGGTTGTAGAGTGCTGACTGCGCAAACCAAACTGCTCTGGCCTTGGTTCTATGTGAGGTCCTGACCGACAGAGTAGAAGGCGCTCGAAGAGCTTGGCTGTCGTTGCAAGCAGCGTAATTGGTCTGTAGCTGGCAGGATATCGGCGATCTTTTCCTGGCTTTGGGAGGACGATAACTCTTCCCACCTTCCAGACGTCAGGGATGTGGTCGGTACGCAGGATGGCGTTAAAGAGCATGGTAAGGGTGGCCACGCCTCTGCGTGGTAGGTGGCGAAGTGCGGTGTTTGGAAGGCCATCGTCTCCTGGAGCTTTTCGTTTGGGTAGCCGGAGTATCGTCCTTCGTACTTCGGCTGGGGAGGTGAACTCGCCTCCGCTGAGAATCGGAGTCAGCTGTGCAAGGAAGTCTCTTACTGTGGTCTCGATGGTGGCATAGTGAGCTAGGAATTCCTCAGTGGCGTTTGCTGGGATCGGGTGTGGTGAAAATTGCGCCTCCAAGTGATTTGCCAGGATTTCGGCACGGTCGGCTAGTCACAATAATGACCCACTTGTGGGCTTTGTTTGCGCTCGACCCATAACACGAGCTCTGCTTAACATAGGGCTAGATAATGGTGTGTGAATGGTCCATTATTTATTGTTTTATTCATTCACATATCAGACAACAATCGAATTATGCATAAACTTAGAGTACTTTTCTTGTTGTGTTGTTTTTGTTGTTTTTTTTTGTTCCGGGTGTTCTGGTCGTTTTCTATGTATAATAAAAAATATCTATCTATGTAATATACTGTATTACAGTGGGTGGCCATATTATTAGGGACAGTACTGAGGATTTTAGTTTTTTTAGTTTAATTTAATTTCTCTAATAAATGATTAGTTTTAGGTCTTGTATGTTTTTTTTATTTTTATCTATATTCTATTGGGGCCATAAAAACAACAAAATAACATGGATAAGTAATATATTTATTTTTATAGGGGTTATAATATGACTGACAAAAATGTATACGATAAATTTCAATATTTGGTGATGGCTCCCTTTGCTGAAATAAGAGCTTCTATGCGCCGGGGCATGCTCTCAATACATGCCTTTGCGTTCTTTAGGAGTTCAGGGTTGTGATGCCATTCTCTGATGAGAGTTTCTATTAGCTGGCGCTTGGTGGTGATCACCTCTTTCGCAATCGCCCGTTTGGTGAGTTCCCACATGTTTTCAATAGGATTCATGTCTGGTGAATTCCCTGGCCAAGGCAAAACAGTGACATTTTTTTCAGCCAAGAATGCAGTAACACTCCTGGCTTTGTGGCATGGTGCCGAGTCATGCATAAAAATATAGTCGTCATCATCAGGGTACCATTCTTCGACCTGCGGCAGTAATCGGGTTTCCAATACTTTCTTGTACTGGTCTTGCCTCATGGTCCCTTCTACGATGTACAGGCGCCCCATGCCTTTGGCTGAGATCACAGACCACACCATGACACTCACTGGATGTTTAACCCTCTCTACAAGGCAATCTGCATGGAATTGTTCTCCCGGGCGCCGCCTGACAAAAGAACTTTTGTCAACCAAAATTTGGAATGTTGATTCATCGGAGAAGCATACCTGTAAAATATTAGAATTATTAGTAGAAAGTCATTAATGATGAATTGTACTATTCAAAAAACCTGCCCTTACTCGATTCCAGTCTGCAACAGTCATATTTCGGTGCTGTCTAGCCCACTGCAGTCGTTTCTTTATCATAGCGTCGGTGAGGCGTGGTTTTTTGGTAGGCCGACGACCTATCAGGTTCTCTTCAACCAACCGCCTACGCATTGTCCTTTCCGAAATCTTTACACCCTCGTCGTTCATCATTGTAGTCAAACGGGCAACGCTCTTTTTACGATTTTCGAGGCAGATGTCCCTTATTTTGCGATCGGTACGAGGAGTGGTAATCCTTTTCCTGCCACATTTTCCTACACGACATGCTTCTAGAGGTTTTTTATCGTTGATTTTAATTTTAATTCGGTTGACAACAGACTTTGAAACTCCCGCAATAGTTGCTATTTCTCTCTGGGAATGTGTGGAATGCAATATTAATGTCTGTATCGCTCTACATTTTCTTGGAGACGTGTCTGAAGCCTTGCCCATCCTAAAAAATAAGAAATTTGGGGTCATGACGTTAAACTTTTATTAAAATTTAAATTCGAAGATAAAACATAGCCAAAATGTTATAATACGAAGCATTACTTACCTTTTGATTATGTTAGACACAAAAATCAAATAAAAAGTAGTGAAAAACAAATAGGCAATATAAAAACGACAATACCAAAAAACCGCGCTTTTTAACGAAGAATGACCGAATAAGAAGAAACGTCACATAATTGACATATGACGTACATGTCCTGTGTTGCCACTCGTCAAAAACACTAATAATGATACCAGAAGCAAAATAAAATAAAATAACCCCCTAAACATGAGTTTTATAATTCAAATAAATGTTATAAAGTAGGAATCACTTAAATATGAGCACTGTCCCTAATAATATGGCCACCCACTGTATATGTATATCAGTTATCTAGTACCCATAACACAAGCTCTGCTTACCATGGGGCTAGATAATGCTGTGTGAATTGTCCAGCATTATTTATTTATTTATTTATTTTCCAATTTTGATCTAGATTGCAATCAATAATGCGAACATAGAAAAAATTGTGTTGCATGCATTACATTTCAATTACCCTACGCCGTAAAAAGTTAAAAAGTTTAAATTAGATAGATAGATGGATAAAACATTTATTTGGTTAAATTAAATAAAAATGTCCCCATACCTCCCGAAATAAGATCCTCCAACCTCCCCGGCGTGCCGACGACTATATCCACTCCGTTATTAAGTGCACTGATCTGATCCTTCACGTTAATGCCGCCCACGACAAGCAGCTCGCGCACTTTCGGGTTCTCTATGTGCTTCTTGAACATTGTGATCTGATTGCAGGTTTGCTCTGCTAGTTCTCGGGATGGCTGAGGGAAATCACATCACACTTCACTTCACGTAGTATAAAACAAAGTCGATTCCGGCTGTCTGTCCCTATGTATGCTTAGATCTTTAAAACTACGCAACGGATTTAAATTCGTTTTTTTTTAATAGATAGGAGTCATTCAAGAGGAAGGTTTATAAACTATTTGACACATAGAATTCCACCCGGGCGAAGCCGCAGGGCATAAACGATATTCCAGATATTTGTTTGAAACTCGACGACTCGAGTTTAATCTCTCTAACAGAACTTCTATAACTACTTACACCATAACTATGTTGAATTACTTGTTTATCGTGGTCCTGTTGTGGGTTATAAACGCGAAAATACCCGTTGTTTTATTGCTTATAAATATGTGTTCAGATCGCGTAAGTTTCAATATTTCTGACTAAATCTTACCTCAATAATAATAGCCTGGGGCGCATTACTGACAGGTGCCGCATCGGCCACCGTGACCGCAGTCGCTACATTCAACTTCATGTGCTCTTTGGGAGCCTGGCAGATACCAATGTAGTCCGCAGGTAGGTACTGTAACAAAAATATACGTATTAATTAGCTTTCACTGCAATAGTACAATACAGTAGTAGCCATTAATGTTTGGGCTGCTGACTAAGATAATGATGGCTTAAGAAGCGTAGCGCAGGTCCAGGTTAACACAGAGACCTAAGGTCTTTATAACGCGGACAGTAAGCCTGGCACTGATGACCTAGCTTGAAGGCTCGATAATGAAGATAAAATATAAAATTCATTAACTTACAAGTTAGATATTTTCACGGTGTTAAAGTTAAACAGGTTTGGCTTAATATAAATCTAACTTGTTTTAGGATTATTAGATTATACAAAAACTAAAAAAATCCTATAACTTTATATGATGTAAACTAAAGACTACATCATCATCATCATCAGCCAATAGTAGTCTACTGTTGGTGGCTACTAAAGACTACAGTTCAAGTCAACTGGTTACCTGACACCAGCAACAGATTGACCTATCTTTATCTTTACCTTGAAAGGTGTAACCCCAAAGTTGAAGCTGATCTCTGCATTTTTCAGCACAACAGCGGGGAAGTAGCAGTCAGAGCGCCGAGACTGGTCTAGTTTAAATGCAACTCCAAGGTCCTCTCCATTCTTTGAGAATCGAATCTCTCCTGTGTTCAAGTTTAGCATACAACCTGCAAGATGTTTGCATGATTAAAATTATGCACTCAAACTTTTGAGTAGGCCAATCTTTTCATTCTCTCATATTTCATTTTCTAATAGACGATCCTAGTAGGTAAACCAGATTTCTGTCATGAATAAGGAGAAGACAAGCACTGAAACATTGGTGTTCTTCCAACAGAAATAAGGTTCATAGTTAGCCCTCTTACATCTGCAATGAATAAATTTGCAAGACATTTTTTTATTTTACTTTACCTATAACGTCATTCATGCCATAAGCAGTTCCATAGTCATCAAATTGCTTGGCATTCGATTTTTTGCCTGTGCCACCAAAACCATACCCAAGCCGGTCTGTACCAAGATCCAACCTAGCCTGAAAAACCATACATCTTTAATAATAAATTAATCTTGAGAACTCAAAGAGTTACAACTATAAGTGTTTTCTATTTAAATTGTGTTGTTTTTTATTTAAAAGATAATAAGTAGTAACAGGAACTTATAAGTATGATTCAATATTTATTTATTTATTTTTATTTTAAGCCATTACTGTCCCACTGCTGGGCAAAGGCCTCCCTATTCTCCTTCCACTCCTCGCGATCCAACGCTGCAACAGGCCATGATGGAAGATATACCTCGAGCTCGTCGCGCCATCTCATCCTGGGCCTTCCACATCGCCTCTTAGCGTTGGGTGGTGATTCAATATTGTAAAATAATAAAAAAAATCTAGGTCTGGTATGCAGATTCTATTGTGAGAGATACAGTAAGTCAAACACTTACAGCTTGTGTAGACCATCCAACCCTGCACAGACCTTCATCAGTCACAGTAGCTTCATAGTAAAAAGCTCCTTTAGTGTGCACTCCCTTGGTAGCCCTGCACCCATGCCAGGCTTTCTGGTCTCTAGACTGACAGCGCAGCCCATCCGGCGTCACTGCCAAAGCGTCAGTACGATCGAAGAACGACAGGGTCCACTCAGAAGACGTTTGAGTCACCACTTTGCTCGTCTTCCCTTCCTGCAAATCCTTCAATGTTTCCCACACTATCTGCAGTATAGGCAGGCAGAATGCACCCGTCTTGCCGCTTCCAGTCTCAGCAGCCATCAGAACGTCTCCACCACCGAGGATTAGAGGAATTGCTTCGGCTTGCACGTCTGTCGGCAGTGTCCAGTCCATTTCTTCGATAGCCTTGCCCAGTTCGGACAAGACACCAAACTCCTCGAAAGCAGTCATTTTGGAGACGAAAAGCTTTATAAAAAGCTGAAAATACCAATAATTGTGCAAAAATATTCGGCCAGCCAAACATGAATGAAATGACTGTCGGTGTAGTATCGGTCGACTGACAAATAGATGTTTCTCTTTTCTTTCTTTCTTTTACTAAACTTCAACTTCTTATTTTATACCTCGCAAAAAGTTAAAAAAAAAAAATGTGCACATTTTGTCCCAGCAGCGCAGCGGATGGTCACAAACATGTATGTTCCTTGGTCACAAAATAGTGCCTTCCATCTATTATAAAAATATTAGTATAGTGTTTTCTAAGAGAGTAAAGAGTGGGAGGGATCTCTGTGTTCTAGTAAATAAAGTTTTTGAATTCGTATTTACTATAAATACGAATTCAAAAACTTTTTAATTGGTGTTTATGGAATTGGTAATTTAATAAGATGTCACTAGTTTTTCATATGTAAATATAATAACTTAAAATGATTCGACTTTTCGGCAGCACAGATGAAAGCGAGCCATGAAATAAGAAGTGGATCAGCTGTTTCCTGTCAAATATTTATAAATAAAATAACATAACCTTTAATTTAGTTTTGTTTACATGTCATATAATATAGCCAAATGGAGCTGGAATTATTGCAAAATTCGATACCTAAAGAACCCTCGAAGTTATCACCCGTGGGGAAGTTTTTAATTTACACCACAGGAGGCTTAGGACTAGGAGTTAGTATAATTTGCATACCATTCGTCTCGCCTGCGTTGAGAAAAGTGTGCCTCCCTTACGTCCCAGCAACTACGGAACAGCTAGCAGGAGTGACAAGAGCTTTAGCAGGCCGTCAAGGAAAGCTCCTGGATGTTGGCTCGGGAGATGGCAGAATCGTATTCACAGCATCTAAACTGGGGTTTAAAGCTGATGGAGTAGAACTTAACCCCTGGTTGGTCTACTACTCTAGACTAGCAGCTTTACTGAATTCCGACTACCGAGGATCAAAGTTCTACCGACGCAATCTATGGACATTTGACTTAAAACCGTACAACAACATTGTGATATTTGGTGTAGAGCAGATGATGCAGGAGTTTGAGAGTAAACTTTTGGCAGAAACTAAGGATGATACTGTAATAGTGGCATGTAGATTTCCTCTGCCAAATATGCTACCTGTGGAGACAATAGGGCATGGAGTAGACACAGTATGGAAGTATATAGTCAAACGATAGTTCAAATAAAAATATGCTTAGGTTGATAAATATATATGTAATTTATGTACAGAATTAGACAAGTTTTATCAGAATTTGCCACTTCTTTTTCTACCAGTATATTTTGTATCTAGCTTAGTGTCCTTCCCTTGTTTCCTTCTCCTTTCCTTCTTTTCTAAGATCCATGCTCGTGTATTCTTCAATGGTTTACCTCTAGCATTCTTAGATGCTTCTCTTTTCGCATATCTTACTTGAAGGGTATTGTCAGCTTCATCAGTTCCTAAAAAAAAAACAAATAATACATTTTCTGATAATAGAGATTAATATGTACTTGTTTGTTGTTGATCAATAAAAAACCAAATTTCTTTCATTACCTAGAGCTTGCGGCAATGGTGCGGCACCCCCTGTCATCAGGACTAAGTAGAATTTCTTTGCTTTTGTAGAGTTAGGAAAGTCCACCACAACTCCTCCAAAGAAACCAGCTTTCATTGCTTGCCCCGTAAGCAGCTCCAATTGACATTCATTTTCAGGATAGAATTGGAAGACTGCTCTTGCTGATCTTGACTGAAAAATTAAGAATTTAGTTTAATCACTTTAAGAGCAGAATTAATCAAATGTAATTCTGATATTTGTATCTTACCAAAGAAGCATACAATGAACTGAAGAATGTGTACATTCTCTTGACTGGGTTGTGGGATTTCTTATCAGCATTGAAGAGCCATTGGAGTGCAGACACTGAGACGGCACCGTCAAATGCACCAGCTCTGAATGGTATACCTTCACCCATGTCTGATAGAACAAGGTCACCTTCTGTCTCTCTTTCTAATGCCACATCTAAAAATAAACCGTTGACTTTTCTTAGTATTCAATCTGCATCATTAAAAATTTTCTGCCCTTATCACACTTCAAGTATTCAATAAAGTCTAAAACAAAGGTTGTGTAGGTATGTAAAGTACCCTCAAAGTATGATCTTACCGAGCATAGCCTGTGATATATCCATGCCAATCCACATGTGGCCATTTTCCTCAAGAACTGTTCCAGATAATCCCGAGCCACATCCAATATCTAGAAGTAAGCAAGGCGTATCTTCAGGGAGTAATAATAGTTCTACACATCGCTCAGTCAGTTGAGCTTGGATGTCAATGATTCTAGAGCTGTAAGCAGGGGTAAAATGTTAACATAAACTTAAAAAATACAAGATAAACAAACTCCTCAAACAACTGAATTGTAATTAAGCTTACGTACTTCTGTGTGTATTTTCTTGCTTCAACTTCGTTGTAGAACTGAAAAATATTGATTAAATTGCAAAATAATCCGTGTATAAGTAAATAAGAGTTCATCAGTATAATCCACATACCACTTCAGGAGGAGCTTGATGTTCCGGTCTTCGCGACATGGTGTTAGAAGATTTTAGTCAAAAATATTTTGGTGTTTATGTTGTTTCTGAAAATGTAAACAATTTTATTTGACTTGACACGACACGAGCGAGACACCATTAGCTTCATCCTAACCTCAAACTTGCACCAGTTAAGGCTATTTACCCGTGTGTAGAGTTATCGAAAGTATTGGAGCTCCTGACTTCGATCAGGGAGGTTGATTTTGTTTGTCAAAGGCTCCCGTCCCGACTAGCTATGGCATTTGGACAGGTAGAAGAATAAACAAAGCGTCAAGCGTCTTATCCTTGCGAGATGGTGGCGGGCAGGCGGGCGGGCATTTTGCATGAAATGGCACATCTTACGTGAAGGCACCGCTTGTGATTAAATGACTAAGAGCATTAAAACAGACTTAAATGACGATTTGCAAATATTTGTTTTTTCTGTGAATATCTGATCAAATGATTTCCCATGATTAGGTTACCGGACACTGGAAGAATACATGCGTTAGCATCCCTAGTGTTCTACATTCTACATCCCTCCCTACCCTATTATTCTACATCTGTGACTGTTATCTCAGCTGTTCAAAACAAAACAACTGACAGCACAGAAACTACAGAAAGTAGAAACCGCGGCATTGGTAAAGTTAATCATGTTCTTGTTTTAGTTTTACTTTGTTATTTAATAGAGGTTTTCAAAATGCCTAAAGGACTGAGCTTAAAGAAGGTAGGTGTCTCGTGTTTTGTTTGTTGTCACAACAACCAATTTTGTAGGACTGTTCCTTCATTATCCGAGTTTTTACCCTTTCAGGCGCAACAAAAGGGTCCCTCGCAGAAACAGAAAGCAATTACCCAATTCTTCATAAGTACAGTAAGCGGTAGTAGTCAGACAACTCAAAGTTTACCTCTTGAAAACTCTGACAGATCATCATCCAAACGTAAGGCCAGTTCTCCAACATTGGTGGATGAAATAGTGCTGTTAGACAAAAATGAACTAAAAACTGTCAAGAAAGAAGTAAACAGTTCCAAAAAAATAAAAACTCACACCTGCAATGGCTCTTCTTCCAAAGCTGCAAGTCATAATTCACCCAATAAAGAAAATGGAGATATTTGTATCATATCTCCCATGAAAGAATTTAAAACAGAGAAGAGTTCTCAAAGTGCTTCAAGGACAGTTTTATTAAAAAGTCCCAATACAAGCCAAAAACAAACGAATTGCCTGAACCATAAGTCACCAAAGTCACCATTAAGTCCAGTGTGTGCTGAGAATATTCAAGAAAAAAATTACAATCATGTCAATAAAAATATTGATCAAAAATCGTGTGTAAAAAATTTATCCTCTGATGAATTTCTAAGGAGTCCAGTAAAACAATCACCTTATAAAAATCATGCCAAATTATCAGATTTACGAAAGAGTGCAACTCCAAAGAAAAGCCCAATAAAAGGTACATAGTATTGAAACTTCCTCGAATAATATTCTGTATGATGCTGTTATGTTCTTACTTGGTAAATCTGGACTTGGGATTGTTGGTAGTTGACATCAGCATCTTATCCAAGAACATGTAAAAAGCAATAATGCTGGACAATCCACACAGCATAATCTAGTCTTAAGCTAAGCAGACCTTGTGTCATGGGTAAAATACTATTAGAATAGGTACCTATATTTTTTATTGTACATAGAAAATATCTAGAACACCTGGAACCAATATTTTGTAGATTGTAAAAACATTTGTCACAAGGTGGGAATCGAATATGCTTCTGCATCACTTTCGGATCTGTTGAACAAGACCACTTTGCCTTAACACAAAAGCTGAGCCAACACCTTAGTTCAATACCCCCTTTTTTCTTATTTGATAATGTATAATGTATTAAAATTAACTCTTCTATGTGCTTATTTTGTAAGCCTAAAGTTCTTGAAATCTGAAACAATCATTAATCTAAAACTAAACTACCTACATATATTCAAAATTCAAAATATTTTTTTTTTTTTAGACTTACAAAATAAGCACTGAGACAAGTCATACTTATTTATACAAGATACAAGATTATTTTACTGTTCACTTAAATTTTTTGTCCACTATTGGAAGATAACTTTAGATGACACACATTTTCTTACAACTTACCTGTAGTTATTTTACTTAAAGCCGTACCAAAACTGACTTTCTTGTATATCATTAATTATTATTCTTTTCAGAGTTCCACTGTTCACCAGTTGCTAAACTGGTCACCCCAGAGAAAACCCTTCAGGAATTACTTTCGCCCTCTAAATGTGGCTCCACTGTGAAGTCCTTAGATTTTGGACCAGATGATGTTGGTTTTGATGAAGAGTGGGAAATGGATGGATTTAATGAGGTAAATACCAAACCCACTTCATCCTGCATCTGCGACGCGTAGTCGAACAACGTAACGTGTCGCGATATGTGTATTTTGTATGATGCATTCAGTATACGTAACATAAGCAGATATTGTTTGTGCACAGGCCATTTGAACTGACTAGATGCGTAAATTCACATAATTCTTTCCATCCAAAGGTTGCCTGGAAGATATCGTTTCTAAGCGATAAGGCCGCCCATTGTACTTGTCGCATGTAATGTCTTTTGTAATGATCTGTATCTTGTGTACAATAAAGTGTTTTTGTATTGTATTGTAATGTGGCAGGTCTAATTTGTCCGAACATATTTTCCGTCAGATATAAGTACTATCGACACCTAATGGCTCTTTTCATTAGGGGGTTATGCCATAATCCCAGGTAGAAACAAGTAAAGTGTTGTAGTTACCCTTCCATGTATGTATGGAAGATGAGCGACTCGTTTAACCTTAAGCACCAAATAAAATAATATTTCATGTATGTATGTATTCATAAATGGACTTCCAGGAACAAATAGAGGACTTAGATCTCAGTAGACTCCAGAGATGTGAGATCATATCAGCAAAGAACACTGGCTGTAGAATAGAGCTTAAATTGAAGAATGATCAGGAAAATAATGGGACATGCTTTGTTGAAGGTATTTGGTAAGTAAAGTTTGAAAGTTTTTATAATTTTTTAAAAGTTTCGATCTAAGCTCCTTAGGACAACAAATACAGATTATTTGTTGTCCTAAGGAGCTTAGATCCTTGAGAGCGTGTCTCGAGTCATAATCAGGTCACGGCGCAAATATCAAGAGGAACTGCGTCAAACATATTTATTTTATTTGGCCATGTTGACACGTTCGAACTTCCAGAACTTCGTATTAAGATGCTCCGCAATACCCTTCTAACACTCAGGCGCGCGTAACCTTTTCACTTGTACATATATATATTTTTTTCAAAAATTAAAACCCCTGCCGATTGTATTCTAAACCATCATAACATTAGAACGCCTGCACCGATTTTTATAAAACTTCGTGGCTCAGCGGTTGAATGTCAGGCTGCGCAGGAGATTGTGGGTACTATTCCCGCCCGACAAATGATTGTACGATCAGCAGAAATTTATTGTAGGTCCTTCTGTGTACAATAAAAAAATCTATGTACTGTAATTAAGATAAGAGGTAATAAAAATAATTTCAGGCTAGACACTCCCTTAACACCTGGTGACAAAGTCAGTGTCCTAGCATCAAAAGACACAGCCGGTCAGTATTCCATCGGCAACACATCAGGGCTGTTAGTCCTGCGGCCCGACCATCTGGTATCCAGCACCAGTGTGGTGGCCGGAGTGTTCTGCAAGAGGAAGGCGGTGCTGCAGGAACGGTGGAGAGGGATCGATAGTGCTAATACTGCCGTAAGTGAGGATTGACCTTAACCCTGATGTCAGGCGGTCAGTATTCCTTCGGCAACACATCAGGGCTGTTAGTCTTGCGGCTTATCGCCTGGTATCTAGCAGTGTGCAGCTCATTGATTTCATTTGATTGAACTAGAGTGATTTACCTTGACCTTAGAGGTTAATAACTTTGACCTCAAAATGGATCGTAACCTTTACGTCAATGATCTTGGTCTGTTATAAGTCCTACGTCATAAATAATACATTTAACAAGGCTTAAGATCAGGAGTAACACTGGCCCATGCTTATATAAAAAATGCGCGTTCAATCACCATTACAATGATTGAAGCTAAGGCTAAATCATCGTCTTCACCACCTGATTTGATATTCACTGCTAGACCTAACGGACACGCCAGCTTAATTGGTCCTGTGCGAGCCTCATTTAAAGTCTAATAGCCCTATCTCTTTGATGACTTATTTTTGTATACAAAGCTGACGAAGTCTCAAATCCAGGTCTCCACGAAAAAAAATTGACGATCGCGCAAGCTTTGAAAAAATATCTATAAGTACTTTACTTAATATACTTCTTTTTTCAGATGACAATCGGCATACTGATTCACGAGCTAGTACAAAAAGCGCTTACACAGAACATAAGCTCACTAGCCCGACTGCGTTTAGAAGTGGACTTAATCATAAAGGAGTCGATACAAAGTTTATATGACGCTGGCATCACTGAGGAGGAGACTAGGAATAATATGCAGCTTTATATCGGTCCTTTGGCCGAGTTTATGCAGAATTATGTGGTAGGAAAACAGGTAAGAAATGTGTTATAGATATTCTATTTCATGAAGAAGGTTTCGCCGACGACTTTTCTACGTTAAGTTGCCTTGATCTGATCTTTTGCGTGGATACAATAACACTAGTGACTCGGACCGCGTCGCGATTGAACTGAGTGATCGAGATTGCTCCCGAGGTGACGCACTAACTCAACGTGCATGTGCACGGCTAACAACAATCTAGATCAAACCTTCTTCGTGAAATAGAATACATATATGTATAAGAAAACACTTCAAAAACTTAAATTTAACAACAATTTTTCGACTCAGGCTGAACTTGAACCCGCAACCTTTATAATTATCTTCCTAATAAGGGAATTCGTTGCTAATTTCGCTACTGAGTCAACTACCTGACCAAACGAAAACCTTAGGGACATGTGACAGCTCAAGCGCGTTTTGTTTCTTAAAGGGATATATTGAAGTTATCCAATTTTAATTTCCATCTGGGATCAAAATCCCAACTGAACATTATCTATCAGCAAAGAATTCTAAACTTTACGGGGAAACAATACAGTTTATAATTCGTATTTTAATATTTTTTGCAGCAAGCTCCTAAAGGCAAAGATAACTGGAGCGGCCACGTCGACAAAGTTCTAGATATAGAGGAGAATCTATGTTGCCCACAACTAGGACTCAAGGGGAAGATCGACGCTACTCTACAAGTCACCATTCACGACAGAAAAAGTAGGTAATTGTTAGAACAATACAATTTATATAACCTCATAATGTATGGAATGGAACTTACATCCAGTCTCATCACATCTATTTTATAAGCGACTGTTATAAATGGACTGTCTCAATTTGATTTTGATTAAAATATTCGTGGCGATTCCGATTGAAAGAACACGATACTTCTGAATGGTTCACGGTCCCATTTTTGTCAGTACAGTAACTACTGAGATTCGCACTATTCCATGATTTTGTTTTTATTTTTACATACCAAATTAGCCTTAATTGCCTCTAACTGCAGAAAAACTCCTAGTACGTTCATACTCCTCTACTTAAGATATGTAGTTTCAGTCACACCTCAACACAAGTTGTGCTTGCTTACCTTAGCGTATGTATTATATTATCTGTGCCTTGCTGTAGCTATAGATAGTACAGCATTATTTACATATATCTAGAAACATAAAATGATTCGACGTTACAGGCGACCAAACTGCAATAGTTCCTCTGGAACTGAAGAGTGGTAAAGCTTCAGTATCAGCGGAGCACCGCGGCCAACTAGTTCTGTACGGAATGATGCTCAGTCTGCTTCGGAGCGAGGACCCCACGCAAACTGTGCAGAGAGGACTGCTGCTGTATTTGAAGTGAGTATTAAATATAATATACTAGCAGCGCCACGGGGCTTCATCCGCGTGGAAATTTTTATTTAATTTAATAATGCTGGACAATTCACACATCATTATCTAGCCCCATGGTAAGCAGAGCTTGTGTTATGGGCACTAGACAACTGATATACATAATACAATACATTACATAGATAGATATTTTTATTATACATAGAAAACGACCAGAACACCCGGAACAAATATCTGCAGTTCGTACACACAATTGTTCCGAGGCGGGAATCGAACCCGCAACCTCCTGCGTCGCAGGCGGACCTTCGCCCACCGCGCCACATCGGTCGTCAAATCTGTGTGCCATATGGCATAAAAAACCGCATCCAAATCTGTTGCGTAGTTATAAAGATCTTAGCATACATAGGGACAGACAGACAGCGGGAAGCGACTTTGCTTTATAATATGTAGTGATAATTATGCTGGATATTCCACACAGCATCATCTAGTTCTAGAAGCAGAGCTTGTCTTGTGGGCATTAGATAACAGTTATTCAAATACAAACAGATTTTTTTAAATTAGAAAACACTCAGGTCCTGAACATATATCTACAGATCGTACAAAAATTTATTCCGCGGCGGGAATCGAACTGGCAACGACTTGGCTCCAGTCCTCGATTACGCCGATGTCTGTCAAATCTTTTGCGTGGCGATTTTTCGCAACCCACACCTCGCCTTCAGCCTCTTCCCTCAACTGTTTAAATACCTTATAAATAATCTTCTTTCACAGAGAACAAGTAAACCTACGCGAAGTAAGCTGCGGCTACCCAGAGCGTCGCGACCTCATAATGCTTCGGAACCAACTAGTGCAATACCTGACTCGAAGCCCCGAAGATATAGACCCGGAGACTCTCGTGGATATTGAAGACGCGTCGGATCTACTCCAGCAGAGATTGCCTGAGCCTGTGCATCATCATAACGCTTGCGCCAAGTGTCCGTATCTCACTTTATGTCAGCTGCATTTATGGTAAGTTATTGTTGCTTTATTGTTTATTTATTTCCACCGTAGGTACACATGTTACACATTATGTCGTTAAGTTCTATACATTTTTAAAAGTTTTATTACAATTTTATTACATAGACATAGAAAACACCAAAAATTAAATAAAAAATAAATAAATAATGTTGGACAATTCACACAGCATTATCTAGCCCCATGGTAAGCAGAGCTTGTGTTATGGGTACTAGATAATTGATATACATAATACAATACATAGATGTTTTTTATTATACATAGAAAACGACCAGAACACCCGGAACAAATATCTGCAGATCGTACACACAATTGTTCCGAGGCGGGAATCGAACCCGCAACCTCCTGCGTCGTAGGCGGACCTTCGCCCACCGCGCCACATCGGTCGTCAAATAACATTTTTTTTATTTTATCTATCTTCTCTATGTAATGTATAGAATGTGAAAGCTAGTATTTAATTGTCTCCAGAAAGGGAAATTTCCCGAAATTTTCTTATTGTATTCCAAAGGTTTTTTTTGACTGTGTGAATTTGTCCCAAAAACTCCTAAAGTTTCAGTTTTTGTTCAGTTCTGAAGTTTTGAACTATTTGTAAGAATAGTGTACATAATTATATCAGTAATCTAGTACCCATAACACAAGCTCTGCTTAGATTGGGGCTGCTGTGTGGATTGTCCAGCATTATTTATTTACCTATAGATATTTGTTTCGATATCAAATATTGTGTGTATGTACTAAAATATGTAATATTTAGTATAAGTAGTTAAAACATCGCCATCGCATCTAAATAAAAAAAACCTGTAATGATGTTATTATCACAATAAATAAATAAATTTGTCTCACTAAAATTTGTATAGTACCCTATCTTGTAGCTAAAAACTCTTAAAATTTCAGTGAATGTTCAAATGAAATCTAGCTCATATCCCAGACATTTTAATGCTGCCACTGAATTCCCAACTCTATTCCTACAGGCATACAGACGGCCCCAGCGTCTCCGATACTCACCCTCTCTCTAAACTAAGAACCGAAGCGACAGGCCATCTCACCGCTGAGCACATCAAGTATTTCCTGCATTGGACGGCGCTGCTTAGGATAGAAGAGAGAGGGCAGATGCTGGCGTCTCCCTTACACGCATTGTGGACTGATAGTGAAGAGAAGAGGTATGTATATAAATATTAGTTGCTAACTTCACCCAGCGGTTTCGCACGCAATTCACAAAGTTCCTAATCAGCATATATTTGTTCAATGCTGAACATGTCTCCCCAAAGGGTATTTTGCTATGATCATAATATAAACCAAGTCTAAATGTGAATTGAGATCTCGAACTACATCTACGCAACATTTCATCTCGATCCGTTGAGTAGTTTTAGCGTTACCTAATTTTATCAGTAATCTAGTACCCATAACACAAACTCTGCTTAGTTTGGGGCTAGATGGTGCGGTGTGGATTGTCTAACATTATTTATTTATTAATTTCAGAGCAAAGCGAGGATCGTGTGCTTCAAAGCTGAAACTGAAAACTGTGAAACCGTCCAGTGATAGATTCCTACATACGTTTGAAAGGACCACCTATACAGGTAATTTTATATTTCACGTCATACTTTTCGCTTTCGGCCGAAATGTAGGACACTATTTAGTAGGTTCCTATTGTGTTCATGCCAAAGGCGCTTATGAAGGAGGCCTACGTCCAGAAGTGAACCAGTATAGGCTGTGAATCGTCATGATTTTCATTGTGACTTTTAATTTAATAAAAGTGGAATAGCAAATTTAAGATTTTCTGACTTTTTAGCTAGGTGGCGCTGCGTGATTTTTGTTCCTTAGGACTTTCCCCTGTCATGCGGATTTCCGCCTAGATCTAGCCCTTATCACGCGGGCCGGGCTACATACACGCGAAAAGCGGATTGGCTGGAGCGTGCTATGACACACACACGGACCAGATCCGCACGCGGGCGGATATCCGTATCACAGGAAAAAGGCCCTATGTATAAGATTTTTCATTTCTGTATTTTAATTATTAATCTGTCAGCTTGCTATTGAATTTCACTGATAGGTAAGTATCCTACTTGTAATTTTGTCGCAAAATGATCGCAACAATTTTATAGAATACTTTCTTTTCTTTCAGCAAATAATGATAATAAACCACCAAGAGGGCCTCAAGAAGGCGAGTTTTCAATAGTCAGTATAGAAAACAGGCCGTGGATCGCCGCCGGCGTGGTTTCTGTATCAACGCAGAACGAAATAACCATACTTTTGGAAAGGTAAACAAGAAACACACAGCTTTATTTATAGTAACTAGTTTCGCGTCTTCGCATGGTTTGTGTTTTTGGAAACGCCATTTTATATTATATCCCATGCGATATTTCTATTCCATGGGAACTGTTTATAAAAAAAATGTCGTTCATAAAAGTATCTCCTATCTAATTTATGAGCTTAATTTTATTCCTAATGGACATCTATGGGAGTATTTGTCCCGAAAAACTTAAAAACGGCATAAATTCTGTAGAATTTCAAGTCGGTTTTCACTTTTTTTAAAAACAAACAAATTATGATTAGGTACAAGAAATGTAGTTCTAGCGTTGTTGTCTTCTTCTTAAGTCTCAGATCTCAGAACATTACAACAAATTGAACAAAATATTAGAACATAACAAGTTTCCAAATGTTTGTACCTTTTTCAGAGATCTCAGTCGGCGACTAAGCAAAGGCACGCAGTTTTGTATCGACACGTACGAGTCCTACGCAACGACGGTTCAGAACCTCACCAACCTTGGAGTTCTGATGGAGGACAGCGAGAGGGCTGAACGGCTGCGGAAGTAAGATGGTTTAAATTTTATCTCTGATCGTAACTTTGCACTGATATTAAAAAATTAAACATTAGCATTGTCTTTCAAGTATCAAATCATTATGTAAACAATTTATTAGAACAGAAGCTATTTTTTTTACATGATATAAAACGATTTTTTTCCATAATTAGATTTTTGAATTTTTCAATATTTCGGCACAGTTGATGCACCTTGATCATAAAACTAAAGACACTCAGGACTTTTGTGTTAATAACCATGACAGTGTCAAAAGTTTATATGAAACTTGTTTCTGCCCGTGTCCCGCTGTCTCGCTCTTTCACTGTTTGAAATAAAAACTTATAATATATCGACGCGACTGTTCAGAAGGCCCAACAATTTGGTCTTAGAATTCCGTTCTGCGCATCATTGTCACGTGGTTCTAGACAAGAAAAATGACGGCGATTATACGATTAGCGATTACATAGTATAAAACAAAGTCGCTTCCCGTTGTCTGTCTGTCCCTATGTATGATTAGATTTTTAAAAGTAAAAGTAAAAAAAAAGTAAAAGTCATTTATTTGCAAAACACGTGTAAAAAAGATGACAAATAGTTTTTTTGAGTCAGCATGTTTGACCAATATACATTGGTGTGCAAAAATAATTAGAGAGTATGGCATGCAGGTCTAAATGTAATTGTACATAACAATAACAAATTTACAAGATTATTAATACATAGCATAAATTTAGATTACATCATTTAGAAATTCGTCAATTTTATAGTACCATTTTTCACATAAAAGTTTTTTTAAATTTACTCTGTTTTTTTAAATTTACTCTTAAATAAGTTTACATTTAAGTCTTTGTAGCTCTTAGGTATTTTATTATAGATTACAGGTGCCATGCACACTACACTCTTTCTCAACATAGTAGTTTTTGATTCGTGTCTGGCTAATCTAGTGTTGTCCCTTCTATTCCTAATTACAATGTCACACTTTAAAACTACACAACAGATTTTGTTGCGGTTTTTAATAGATAGAGTGATTCAAGAGGAAGGTTCATAAACGATTGCACACATAGATTTCCACGCAGGCGAAGCCGCGGGGCGCAACTAGTTCCTTTTTTATTGTCTAGTATACACATTATAATGTTAAATACACTACAGTATAATTCAATCTAGCCATAGAATTGGCTAGTGGGTTCATCATCATCATCATCATCAGCCTATAGCAGTCCACTGCTGGACATAGGCCTCCCCCAATGAGCGCCATAGCGCCCTGTCTTCAGCTTGCCGCATCCAGCATCTACCTGCAGTCTTTCGCAGGTCGTCATCCCACCTGGTCGGAGAGCGTCCTACACTACGTTTACCGAGTCGTGGTCTCCACTCAAGAACACGTTTGCCCCATCGGCCGTCGGTTCTTCGCGAGATATGGCCGGCCTGCACAGCAATTAGCCAGCTGAAGTGGCAGTGCACTTCAGCTTGCTAATTCTTTGAGCTATGTCGATAACCTTGGTTCTCTGTCGGATGTATTCGTTACGAATCCTATCCTTCAGAGAAACTCCGAGCATAGCTCTTTCCATAGCTCGCTGAGCGACTTTGAACTGGTGGACCAGCCCTATCGTGAGTGTCCACGTCTCAGCTCCGTAGGTCATAACGGGTAGGACGCACTGATTGAAAACTTTCGTTTTCAAGCATTGCGGTATGGATGACGTGAAGACTTGACGTAGTTTCCCAAATGCTGCCCAGCCCAGCTGGATCCTCCTTTTGACCTCCTTCTCGAAACTGTTTTTACCCAACTGCAGAATCTGCCCAAGGTAAGTGTACTCGGAAACAGTTTCGAGAAGGTGACCATGTACGACCACCGGCCTTGGATCAATGTGACCATTGATCATGACTTTGGTTTTATCCAAATTCATGCCAAGACCGATACATCGGGAGGCTGAAGCTAGGCCGTCCAGCATCTGGTTCAGTTCCTCAAGCGACTCCGCCATTAAGGCTATGTCATCAGCGAATCGCAGGTGTGACATGTACTCGCCGTTTATATTAATGCCCTTTCCTTTCCAGTTCAGCAACCTAAACATATCTTCCAATGCGCACGTGAACAGTTTCGGGGATATGACATCCCCCTGCCTCACTCCTCTGCGCAATTGGATGGGTTTAGACTGCTGACCCTGTACTTGGACACTCATGGTGGCGGCTTCGTAGTAGGCTAGTGGGTTATTTAGTTTTAATTTATTTTATATCACCATATTACTAAGAACTAAGAACATAGCTAGTTCCTAATAAAATACCATTTTTCAGGTTGATAATAGACAAAGCATCTCCAGAATTCGAAAAGAAGCTGCCTCGTGAAGTCGGTCGTCTTGGATCTAAACTGATGCGCTCGCTAAACATTGAACAACAGAGGGCGGTGCTGAAAGCGGTCACTGCGAACGACTATGTGTTGTTACAGGGTTTACCTGGCACTGGTAAGATTTTGACGATTATCGGAGGAATCATAGAATTATTATTTACTGAAAATGAACCTGCGTTTGCATACGACACAAGAGGTTACAAGTTCGATTACCGCCTCGGGACAAATATTTGTACGAACTTCAGATTTTTTTCCGGATGTTCCGGTCGTTTTCTATATATAATAAAACAACTATCTATGTAAGCCATCTATGTAATGTATTGCATGAAGTATATCAGTTATTTAGTATCCATAACACAAGCTCTGCTTATAATGCTGTGTGAATTGTCCAGCATTATTTTATTTATATTTAGTGCTGAGTTATTATACGACTGTGTGACATTATTTTCCCTTTTCAGGTAAAACGCAAACAATAAGCGTCCTTATCCAGATGCTAGTGGGTCTAAAACAGCGTGTGCTTGTAACGGCGCATACCCACTCCGCTGTGGATACAGTTCTATGCAGGTTTGGTAAATTTTATTCACATAAAAAAATAGTATTAACACTTTGACTGCGGTTTTTTTTCGACGACTGCGATCTTTTTTTTTACCTAAAAAATTCGTGCTGCCGCTCTACACAGCGGTTGTGTTGCGCCGCACATGCGTTTCGTTCGAAAAATATTACAGCTCTGCTGAGTCACAAAGATCTGTATTTTCTCAGCCGCTGCGCTAGTGTGGATTTACGCATGTTAGTCACTTGTAGAAAACTCATACCGTGCGTTTTCAGCACTCAAAGTGTTAAGAATATCAAATGTCAATAACTTGTTGTAGTTTCAGTAACCCAGTTGTTAGGTTTCTTAAAAGTGTTAAATTTATAATAAATTATTATAATAATCATCATCATCAGCCTATTTTAGTCCACTGCTGGACATAGGCCTCCCCCAATGAGCGCCATAGCGCCCTGTCTTCGGCTTGACGCATCCAGTATCTCTCTATAATAATTTAGTAATTACCTTTATCTATCTTCAGATTACCAGAAACAATGAGAATCATGCGACTCGGCTCATCATCTCGTATGGCACCAACTTTAGCCAAACGCAGCGAGCAAAGTCTTACAGCGCTTTGTGAAACTCCTGAACAATTGGCACATGTCTATGATTCTATGGTAAACACCTTTTTATTATGCACAACTAACCATACACAGGAATATCTTATTTTAGATCGTTGTTTTTGAGCACCTGGTTAGTCAACATGAAAAGAGCCGGAAGCCTTGGAGAATGGCCAGTCTCCAGAGACGTGAGAAAAAACGAAAGGGGGAGACATCGAACGTGTTATTGGAAACCACCGGAGGTGAAGTAGGCCATGTAGACAGTGAAAGTGTTGAGATGAGGCCCAGGCGAGGCGCAAATAAACTTTTTTTATTCTCACTTTAGGAAAATATGATTTAGAATCGAATAATATTTTATTAAGGACTCACAAAAATCAGAAGAAATGAACATAGACTAAAACACATTAAAAGGACATAAATACATAATAAAACAGGTGCTATAAAACTAAACGAAAAACTAGTGAAAATAGCTAGTATCAGTCTTAACTAATTTAACTTAACTAACCAGCCTGGGGCAAACGTGTTCTTGAGTGGAGACCACGACTCGGTAAACGTAGTGTAGGACGCCCTCCGACCAGGTGGGATGACGACCTGCGAAAGACTGCAGGTAGATGCTGGATGCGGCAAGCTGAAGACAGGGCGCAATGGCGCTCATCGGGGGAGGCCTATGTCCAGCAGTGGACTGATATAGGCTGATGATGATGATGATGAGTCTTAACTAATAAATAAAATTGGCATAGGAAAAAAAAATTCTTAATTATGATTTGGTGCTACCTACGTAATTTGTTGTTTATTTTTGTAGGAGGTGGTCGGTGTCACATGTTTGGGCGCAGCGCATGCGATGTTAACGAAAACCACCTTCGATATTTGCATTGTGGATGAAGCTACCCAGGTTAGTAAAGGACAAAATCATAACCATTCTCAGTTCGACGAATTCAATACGGATGTTAGTAGGTTAATTAACTACGAATCTTATTTGTTTTGGGAGAACACCAACGTTTTATCTCTTAACAATAAATTTAAAAAAAAAAAAACTTTATTGCATTAAAAGTACTTATTACTACTTATTTAGGGCTCTCATTACCAATATAAGTTATTCTGAGAATAACTTGTGGTTTGGTAGTGAGTGGGTGCTTATATAAACTTTTTCATTTATATCAAATTCGTCAAATACGACAATGAAAACCTTGAAAAACTATAGTGATTATAGTGAATCCTTGTTAAGATCCGATTTGATGGCTTTCAAGCAAGAATAGTAATAAAATAATAATAAAAATCTATTAATTCCTATGAGATCGACCACAGACATTCAAAGACCTAAGATGCCATAGACAGGCACGTTAAATTAGTAACGCCTCTCATTTTGTGTCCGTGTTGATAAAATAGTCTCCAATTCTTGGTTGGTACCTATTATAACAAATAAATCAATAAATATAAATAAATAAATAGTGCTGGACAATTCTCACAGCATTATCTAGCCCCATGGTAAGCAGAGCTTGTGTTATGGGTACTAGATAACTGATATAGATAATACAATACATTACATAGATATATATTTTTTATTATACATAGAAAACGACCAGAACACCCGGAACAAATATCTGCAGATTGTACACACAATTGTTCCGAGGCGGGAATCGAACCCGCAACCTTCAGCGTCGCAGGCGGACCTTCGCCCACCGCGCCACATCGGTCGTCAGTATGTGTTGATATTTTATATAACAATATGTATTGATAGTGTATTTTTCCAGGTATTACAAAGCACCATACTCCGCCCGTTGTTTGCGGCCAAGCGCTTCGTACTAGTGGGTGATCCGGAACAATTGCCTCCGGTGGTGAGAAGCAGAGCAGCCAGGTACTTTATTCGTAATATCACTTTTATGATTATGAAAATAAGTTCCATAAATAAGTCGCGTTTATATTTCGACGTTTGTTATAAATACTCACCGAATATTCAAACGCAACTTAAATTTAAACTTATCTCAAGTCGAGATGTTTTGACAGTTTTCAACTAAAAGTCATACATGTGAAGTAAAATATACAATTACTTTGTGATTTGTCTGTTCTTGTATGACCGAATTTTCTCCTTTAGAATATTCTACGACGTCAATGTAGATAAGCCTAGTCCAAAAGATACATTCCTATTTTTAATTAATAAACATTTAAGCAAAATTGATCTCTAACCATGTTAACATAAAGGTAATTTTCAGACGTCTAGGCATGGAGGAGAGTCTATTCCACAGACTGATGAGAGAGGAAGCAACATCGACCCTCCAGCTGCAATACAGAATGAACCAAGCATTAGCAGACATCGCTAACAAAGTAGCCTACAATGATAGACTGAAGTGCGCTGATGATAAAGTTGCTAAGGCTAAAATGCACGTTAATCCGCAGGTAAAACCTATCGTTTGAGTTTGTATTTGTGCCAAGTTACTTATCACCAGTGAGAATTTCTTCAGCAAAATTGAACTCCAATTGACACGCAATAAAACCCAAATTTCCTAGCTGTTCATTAGCCAACTTGAGAAGCCTGCAAGACTTTCATAGCGATAGCACATGACTTGACACATGACGAAGAAAATGAAAATGAAAATGAAAAGTTTTTATTTCTTTAAGCTTACAAATAAGCACTTAGACAGGTCATATTTTATAGTTCACTTCAATTTTTTGTCCACCAGTGGAAGAAGTGAGAAGAAACCACTAGTATATTCATAACTTATGTGTCTATTACATTTGATTTGCTTATCTGTAAGTTGGTAGATTTTGAGTTGGAGCAAAACTCGTTCCAAGCTTTTTTATCTTCTAAGTAATCTGATATTTTGTAATAAGCTTTTTTACAAAGAATGTGTTTAACAATTTTTTTAAATTTATTTATTGATAATTTTTGCAACTCACTTGGAGTTTTGTTGTAGAAGCGTATACATTGCCCTTTAAAAGATACATTTATCTTGTGTAGCCTAGTTGTGGGCACAGCGAGTTTATTCTTATTTCTAGTATTTACATTATGTATATCACTTTTTTTAGTGAACCGATTGATATTTTTATGAGTGTACAACAAGTTTTCATAAATATATTGACACGGTACTGTCATTATGTTTATTTCTTTGAATTTTTCACGCAGGGATTCTCTGGGACCCATATTATAGATCGCACGAACAGCCCTTTTCTGCAACACAAATACGGTGTTTATATCTGCAGCGTTCCCCCACAGTAGTATGCCATAAGACATAATACTATGGAAGTAGCTGAAATAGACTAGTCTAGAAGTATCAACGTCTGTAAGGTGACGGATTTTTTTAACTGCATATGCTGCAGAACTAAGTCTCTTCGATAGTTTATCTATGTGTGGGCCCCATTGAAGTTTACTATCTAAGGTTATTCCCAAAAATACGGTATTATTTACAATTTCTAGCGTTTCTCCTTTTACGTTTATATCGGCCTTAACTTGTTTTACATTAGGTAGAATAAATCTTAAACATTTTGTTTTGGTTTCATTAAGCAAAAGATTATTAATACTAAACCAATGGACTACCTTTGAGATTGCAGTATTTACATCGTCGAAATTTGTGTTTTGTCGTTTCATTTTAAAAATTAATGAAGTATCATCAGCAAACAATACAATCTCATGATCATTCTTTACAAGATGAGGCAGGTCATTAATATAAACTAAAAATAGGAAAGGACCCAAGATAGAACCCTGCGGTACACCCATTGTAACAACAGACCCTTTAGATCGTTTCCCATTAATGTCAACTCTTTGTATCCTATCACTCAAGTAAGATGTAAGAAGATCCAAAGAGCTGTCCCTAATTCCATAATGATGTAGTTTCCTGATTAATGTTTCGTGATGAACGCAATCGAATGCTTTTGACAAGTCGCAAAAAACGCCTAAAGCATCTTGCGACTTCTCCCAAGCATCAAAAATATGCGATACCAACTCTACACCGGCATCAGTAGTTGACCTGCCACGAGTAAACCCAAATTGCTTACAATGTAGCAGGTCAAGGGAAGAAAGCTTTCCTTGATGGAGAAACCGGAAGAAAGAACTCAAGTTCGTTTCTTGCCTGCATATGACAACGTAAAAAACGTTGAGTCGAATGTTGACGACCACTGAATATAAAAAATAGCCATTCGATTTGACAATTGCCACCAATAACTTCAATGCTACCAACATTTTACAGAAAACAACTCTCCTCGAAGAAAACCACTGGCTCCAATCAGTATGCAGCACAGAACCGGAGAATGCTGCCTTGTTTTTAGACATGCCGCCATATTCTGCTAGTGGAGATGCCAAGAAGTCGATAGCCAATGAGGAGGAAGCCTTGGTTGTGTTGGCGTTGGTTGATGCTTTGAAGGAGGTAAAAGTCCCTTCCCGCTAATCAAAGGTTAAGGGACCAGTGACGGCTCGTTGTTCAGCAGTGGGCCAGGCCATACAAGGCCAATTATTTATTTACATAGGAAGGTTATTCTTTTAGGACCATGAGTCCACGATTAGAAATTCCTTTTCTTTTAAATATAGAACACACATTTTCAGACGTGCAAAATCACTCCTTATCTTCAAAAACCTGCTGCATCAGCATTATTTATCCATATAAATGTTTGATAGCCTTATCTTATGTCTATGTACGTTTAATGTAATGTTTGTAATGTAGGTTTATTTTCTTTTTTTATCGTTATATTAATTACTAGCGGCGCGCCCCGGCTTCCCACGGGTGCAAATACATGTATTATATATTATAAACCTTCTTTGTTACCCGCGTTTACCCTGCGGTTTCACCCGCGTGGTGATAGATATTTTGGATAATATACAATATATTTTAAAATTGTAGCCTATGTGTTATTCTGATGTATATAATAATAATAGCTATATATAATATTGTACAGTTTCATTAAAATCCATTCAGTAGTTTTTACATGAAAGAGTAACAAACATCCATCTATACTTACAAACTTTCGCGTTTATAATATTAAGTAGGATAAAGGATGTCACTTGGGTATTTAAAATGGGAACATATCAGCTGGTTCTTATATTTTAAGATATCTTGAGCGAGTCTAAACAGTAATTTCAGATCTGAAAAGTTGAGTTCAATATCGTCCGCTTCCATCCATGATAGAAGACCTTTGCAAAGTTTCTTTATCAGCCTGCCCGAGCTCTCGCTGTGAGAAGCTCAATATTTCTCGCCAGTCTGTCTCAACCATTATGATAGGGAACTTATGATTTGGGTATTGTAGTCAGTTTTCGCAAATAATCTGAAAGAATATGAACAAACACAACCACAACAAATTATTATCGTGTCTACAGATACAAAATCAAAGATAATGTAAACGCTTTACTACAAAATAATAAAAAAAGGCGTACAACCTAACAAAAGAGTTTCCATACAGTAAATTGTTATCAAACCTTTGTTTTCAAAAGAGCGTTGCTAGGAAACCACGTTTATTTAGAAAAAATGGCGTATTGATATGCAAGAGGCGTACAACCTAACAAAAGAGTTTCCATACAGTAAATTGTTATCAAACCTTTGTTGTCAAAAGAGCGTTGCTAGGCAACCACGTTTATTTAGAAAAAATGGCGTATTGATATGCAATGAATTTTATAGGTACATTTTTCACACCTTGGGTTACATTATTGGAGTTTTAGTAAGGATCCCTTACTTTTTTGAAAATATAATATATATATAATAATAATATAAGCCTATGTTCACCACGGATATTTAGGCTTCCTAACGGTGATAGAATTTTTTAAATCGGTCCAGTAGTTTCGGAGCCTATTCGTTACAAACAAACAAAAAATCAAACGTTTCCTCTTTATAATATTAGTATAGATGTTCACCTTCTCGAAATCGTTTCCGAATACACATACCTCGGGCAGATTCTGCAGTTAGGTAAAAACAATTTCGAGAAGGAGGCCAAAAGGAGGATCCAGCTGGGCTGGGCAGCGTTTGGGAAACTACGTCGAGTCTTCTCTTCATCCATACCGCAATGCTTGAAAACGAAAGTTTTCAACCAGTGCGTCCTACCCGTTATGACCTACGGAGCTGAGACGTGGACACTCACGATAGGGCTGGTCCACCAGTTCAAAGTCGCTCAGCGAGCTATGGAAAGAGCTATGCTCGGAGTATCTCTGAAGGATAGGATTCGCAACGAATACATCCGACAGAGAACTAAAGTTATCGACATAGCTCTGAGAATTAGCAAGCTGAAGTGGCAGTGGGCCGGCCATATCTCGCGAAGAACCGACGGCCGCTGGGGCAAACGTGTTCTTGAGTGGAGACCACGACTCGGTAAACGTA
Source organism: Eupithecia abbreviata (assembly GCA_943735965.1). NCBI lineage: Eukaryota > Metazoa > Arthropoda > Insecta > Lepidoptera > Geometridae > Eupithecia > Eupithecia abbreviata. Next base: position 5,062,379 of record OX030995.1, read on the forward strand.
GTGTAGGACGCCCTCCGACCAGGTGGGATGACGACCTGCGAAAGACTGCAGGTAGATGCTGGATGCGTCAAGCCGAAGACAGGGCGCTATGGCGCTCATTGGGGGAGGCCTATGTCCAGCAGTGGACTAATATAGGCTGATGATGATGATGATGATGAGATGTTCCGTTATTTCCAGTCCATCCTAAGCAAAGTTTATTATAAAGTATAATGACGGAACATACATATTATATTTATATGCCTTAAAAAATCTTGTTAAACCATAAAACTTTTATAACTAAAATCTTTTATGGAAAATCAATAATCAAATCGTGGTAAATAACCCGTTGTAAATGACTTGTCAAACCAAGTTTATTTATTTTCTCTGTAGATCGGCGTTAGCCCCTCAGACATCGGGATCATAGCGCCCTACCGCGACCAAGTTTCCTTCCTCCGACGTACAATCCCAGCTGTGGAGACCAGCACTGTAGACCAGTTCCAAGGGAGAGACAAGTCAGTGATCATCTACTCCTGTACCAAGAAGGATGGAGATGATAGGAAGGTCAAGGTAAGTCTTGTGTGTAGTATATAGTACATAGTCTCAAAGCGACTGATGGATTCCATGACGACGGGATATTTAAAACAGAAAATTAATACCTTCACTGTGATAACAAAAAACTTAAACATGGTGTGACAACCATAGATCATAATACTATATAGTGCTTTTTAAGAAAGAAGTCCCTAGATGCAGCGCTGTAGGTAGTGTGACCAAATCACTGAGCGAATTTAGAGTTGAAAAAAAAATTGTGCCACTAATTGCCGCGGGACTTCTTTTGTAAAAAGTAAACGACGACATTAATTAAGAAGTTGAAGTTTATTTCCCGATACTTAAAAAAATATATCTTGTATTATTTGGTCCCCTACAAACTTTAAAGTTTCGGTCAAAAGTAATACAAGGTTTCGATTCTAAAGTCTGTTTTTGTTGGTCTATTTAATGAGTCAATTAAACGTTTTAATAGGAACTAATTTGTTCTAGGAAGGAGAAATCTTGAACGACCAAAGGCGACTAGCAGTGAGTGTGACCCGAGCAAAGCACAAATTACTCGTCGTAGGTTGCGCGCGAGCTTTACAAAAATACGCACCTGTACAAGCCTTGATCAATGCATGCAAAGAAGTACAGTTAGAACCCTCTTTAGTTAGTAGTCTTAGGAATAAGTATAAAAATGTTGTGTTGTGAAAAGTATTTATTTTTAATACCTGCTAGTAAAGCAATGGCTGGATTAGTAGAATCGAGCTATCGAAGAGTGCATGTGCTAGGGTAGAGAAAAATGCGCTTTATGTTCTTATTATTATTTATTAGGTATGTTCGTTCTCCGCCAGTCATTTGTCAATTTATTTGTAGACCATGGATTGACATAATTATCAAACATATCGTTTATTTTTGTCGTTTTTGCTATGGAAGGCTAGCACTAAATCATGATTTCAATTTTGTATTAAAAGTACCGAAACTGCCATAATTTAAATAATAATGTTAAGTTTATTTTGATGTATAAACAAAAAAGTACACAATATTTTCTTACATTTTGTTTTACTTCTATCATTACTATGTTGGTAGCACTGCACATACGTCAGATTAAGATTAAAATGTCAAAATGACATGTGAAGGTCACACGCGACGACGTAATTATTTTCCATCACAACAAATATTTATTTTAGGACACGCTGCGCTGCCGGTGTTTACAGTTCTCTGATTAAAGTTTTAATAATTTTTCTAACGATATCTTTATCGATGTGATGTAATAAAGGTCTTGCACTCTGTTCGTTGTTGGAATAGAACCAAACGTGTGTGATTTATTAATAGGAACTGAATTTGATTGTACTTATTAGTGTGTTAATAGTGCATGTAAGTATGCCTAGTATTTTTATTTATGCTTCGTGAAAGTGAATATTAATGAGTTGTTGCTGCTAAAGATTATTTTAAGTAAAGAGTACGCTATTTCACAATAATTAAATGATTTACAATTAACAAAGATCGGGTAAATAAAATCAAGTCAAAAAGTTTGAAATACAAATTTTCTTGCGCCTATGTGATTAAAGATGGAATTTTAAAGAAAGTACAATTTAATGAATAGTTTAATAGTTTATTTAAAAGTTTCTTTTGTTGGCTAACTTTAGAAAATGTTTTGTAATTACCACTTAATTAGGTAACTTTTTTCTAGCAAAATGGTGAAAGCGGTGGCTGTGATCACAGTAAGTGACACATGCTTCAAAGATAACTCCAAAGATTCATCAGGACCAGCCCTCGCTGACTTCATCAAGGATCTGTTCCCCGAAGCCAACCTTCACACCATCACTATACCGGATGAGAAGGAAATCATTGAGCGAGAACTGAAATATTTCTCAGACACAAACTTGGATTTAGTTTTAACAACTGGAGGGACAGGTGTGTGTGTACCTATATTAACCCTCTGAATAACCAGTTTATTTTTGTATTGACAAGGTGTACATTCTTAAGTATGTCCAAATAGGATGAATTTGTTGATATTCTAATAATTTTGTTGTATCATCATCAGCCTGTTTATATGAAAGATGATTTGCGGAAAATTCGCCGTGAAAAATTCGTCGAATTTTACGCATACGGATTCAGGTGGCTTAAGGGCATAAACAAATTATCTATTTATACATTTTACAGTGTAAAAATGGCTGTCGACCAGTATTTCCTGAGATCACTAACTCATTACTTTTTGTCTCCTGTTCCAATAAATTTATATTTTCTTTCTTAATAACACCGAAAACAAATACGCGTATCGCTTTTTAGCGTGGATATTTACACTTACGTAAATTGTTATTTCTTAGGTTTAAGCTGTCGAGATGTAACTCCAGAGGCAACGAAAGCTGTGATACACAGAGATGTACCAGCCATCAGTGTGGCTATCACGTTAGCGAGCTTGAAGAAGACACCCATGGCCATGTTGTCAAGATCTATAGCCGGGATTAGAGATAAGACGTTGATCATCAACTTTCCTGGCAGTAAGAAGGCGGTGGTGGAATGCTTTGAGGTTGTGAAGCCTGTGTTGGCGCATGCTATTTCATTGATTCGTAACGACCTGGGTGAAGTAAGGTAAGACTAAGTGCCATTCATCTTTTACTTATTAGACTTAGGTTTTCACATACACCCAGATATGACCACGTAAAAAGCTTATACCCATATTCTTCAGCATTCCTAGTCTGTGGGCTACCCACTGTGATTGAAGTATAGGAAAGAGCAATGTTGCCGAACCAACCACTTTTTTAAGACGCGGCGTAATGAAACTAATTTGGTTAAAGAGTACTGAATTAGGTTCCAAAACTGTCAAAAGTGAGGCAATGACCTTTTTAAATAAACGACTTCGGGTATGTTCACACAGCATCCATATTAGCGTGTTAACAAACATTACTGAAGAGTAATGTGTGTGTGAACTCGCTCATTAAACTACCACCACCGAATAAAAACGGACCCAGTAAAACGGATGCTGCGTATGTGAATGCGACCTAAGGCAAGATCAGTGTCAGCAGCTGATTTCCATAAAATGCGCTTTTTTAGATCAATTCACGACTCAATGCAGTACACACCTACCCACGTCTGTCAACACCATAGCTCTGTAGACATGACCAAAGTAGCGCTACGGCCCAGAGAATCTCCCTTCCCAATGCTAGAAATGACTGACGCATGGGAGCTGGTGGACCAAGTGATGCAGCAATGGATAGGCAGCTATGAGATAGTGACGTTGGAAGAAGGACAGGGCAGGATTGTGGGGCAGACTCTGCTGGCGAAGGAACCAATGCCGCCGTTTACAGCTTCGGTTAAAGACGGTAAGAACTAGAGTTATTTCTTATCTTGTCGTTTTAAAGATTACTTTTAAACTCCGTTTAATACACCGCTTAAAATGTTTATTGCCCATGACGCACATGTCCCTATCCGACGGCGCGGCGCGCGGCGAGCCGGCCGGCGGCGGCGCGGCGGCGGCGGCGCTCCATTGCGGAAGTGTTTGGGTTAATTCGCCAATAAGCGGTCTTTTTTTTGCGTCTGACAATGGCATCTCACACATAATGAGAAAACCATTATTAGTCTTAAGTTTGCATTATGTATGTGTGCGATAAATGGACGAAAAATTCAATACCACGCCAACCGATTTCGATAATTCTTGTTTTTTAAAATTTAGTTTTAAACCCATTTTCATTATTTAGGAATTTAAAGTCGGTTTATAGTTTTATAACGCTAAATTATGGTGTTGTATCATCCTCCTCAAGGCTAGAGGCTGGATTTTAGTAGTTATCTTAAGTCAATAACATATAAGTCGAAAAGGGTGAAATTGTCAAATAGTATTCATTCGATGTAATAAACGACTATATCACAGTTTAAAAAAAATTACAATGTTGTTTGTCGACTGTGCTATATTTCGTTATTTAATGACATATTTAAAGTGGTTTCGTTTATGAGTTCCTATATCATCAGACCATAACATTGCATTGTCACAAAACTCACGTAGGTATGCCTTTCAGCTCAATCGGTTGAGGATAACTGGTCTAAAACTGAGTTGCATGATTTTTCCGGGCAAGTAAAATAAATGTAAAAATTGAGATAAAATATTCAAACTAAACTGGTTTACAGCGCACAATGGTAATGTCCTATGGCGTGCAAACTAAATGGATGATAACATGACATGGCAATTTTCTCTGTTCCGCTAGGCTAGACTATAAAATTAATGCCACCTACAGTCGGTAACATGATTTTAATTTACATCAATGTAGTTTTTAATAAACATACATACCGTAACACATTCATATAGACTGTACGTATTTCGACGAATGAATCATGAATGTGACGTGTTCTTCAAACACAAGCAAGTTTTACAAAATCAACCCATTCTTATGCATAATGCCCCAAAAAAAAACAGGCTTCGGAATGGAAGACATTTTCGACATCGTCCTAGCTCAGGACGGAATGCCTTTCTTTTCGGAAAACTGACAAATGATTACCGGTAGTTAAGGCCAGACTCCTGTTAAACTGTTTCAATTGAGCTAACTGCATAAAGTTGCAAACAATCAAGAGGTAGCTCAATAGATTTATATCAATACCAATCTGAAGCGACCTCTAAACGTTGGATTCCATTGCCCCGCTAGCTGTATGATAATGCTGATGCGGAGCGCCAGATACCCACCGGCTTTTGGGGTCACACGCCCGGTCTTTGTAATTTTCTTTTACAATTAACTTGACTAATTATAATTTGACAAGAACTAAACTATACTGCTACCCGCCAGGATACGCTTGTATAAGCAACGACGGTGCCGGCATCCGGCGCGTCAGGGCAGCCTTAACAGCTGGGGAGGCTCCTACCGCACCTCTCAACATGGGCGAATGTGCGCGAATCAACACCGGCGCGGCTCTACCGGCGGGGGCTGATTGTGTTGTTCAGGTAAATGTGTGCTTGTTTCTCGTTAATAGATATACGGTGATGATGATTCTTTGTTAATGGCAGTAGTGGTTTGACACTTTTCTGCCAGTCAAGTAATTGAAAATAATTGTAAATTATCCGAGTTATCAAATTATGAAGATCGTTTGATATTTTCACCAGAGCCCAGTTCGTTATCTAGGAGGATGTGACACGTGCAGGTTGGGTTGGCTTGGGAGACGAAATATATTATACAGTAGATGCTGTTCATATGTCGCTTTTAAAGGTTGACACTATTAAGGGTCCACATTCAAAAGCGTTCTTATGGCGGAACATAAACTCGCCAGTCAATGAGCAATACGTACTTAATGTTCAAATTGAGACTTGGATTGTTACATTACAAAGAAACAATCCGTTTGACGGACCGCCTTTTTAGCTCCAAGATATTTTAGTTTTTTGTATAATTTTAAAGGCTATGCCTATTTTTGATACTTGAATAGCCAAGACAGTGACGAATGATGTTCAGATGTGATCTTATCTATTGTTTAATTATGTAATAAACAAGGCGTTTACTTATCTTTTACCCGACTGAGCAAGGAACGTTATTTTGAAGAGTGAATCAAACAAATTTATAAATTTGGATGTTTAGATGGATGGATGTTTGTTACATATTCACGTCAAAACTACTGATCGGTTCAGGTGATAATTTTTGCATAGATCTAAGCCTGGAAGAAAACATAGGCTACTTTTTATACCATAAAACAGTTTTCACGGGATAGATATGACTTTTAAACGTTTCCATAGACACAACACGTGCGAAGCAGCGTGCAGAAACTAGTACTGAATAAGTGTCTTCTAGACACTCATGATATATCGTCTCGGCCACATCGTCACTTACCATCTCACACAAAATGAGATTGTGGTCAAACGTAATTTTATCACTACATAGTATAAAACAAAGTCTCTTCCCGCTGTCTGTCTGTCCCTATGTATGCTTATATCTTTAAACCTACGCAACGGATTAAGATGCGGTTTTTTTAAATAGATACAGTGATTTAAGAGTAAGGTTTATAAACCATTTGACACATAGGTTTCCACGCGGGCGAAGCCGCAATGCGCAGCTGGTTGTCGATAAAAAACACGTGAACATGTGATGAACGAATCTTTACTCTATTGCAGGTGGAAGACACAAAGCTGATAAAAGCGACCGACGACGAGTCGACAGAGCTGGAAGTCGAGATTCTGGTTCCTCCGAAACCGGAGCAGGATGTCAGGCCGGTCGGCTTTGATATATCTATGGGCGCCAAACTTGTTGAAAAAGGTAAATAAACAATCAAATCATGGTAAATATTCCGTTTTAAATGAATTTAGTGTTAATAACCATAATAATTACGAAAGTTTTCAATAAATTCTATTCATATAATGCGTCATTTTACTCGGGATCATCTAGCCTCGGAATAAGCAGAGCTTGCTTTGCTGTAAGGCTAATGCTACACTATCGTGCCAAGCTTAGAGCTAGTGCTGTAGGGTATAAGACCAAGTTCGGTCTAGCGAGCCATATTAGGGCTCATAATAGAAGAATCCGTAAATTCTAGGGTCGCCATGAGACTCTACCTAAAGACATGAAGTAACATCATCTAGTACAGATGAATATTATAAGGTCGGCTTATATTGCGGCTAAAAAATACTACCGTGTTGCCTGTCTACCATTTAAGTAAGTTATATGGTAGACGTATATTTATTTTTGATCATCCACGGGAACACTGCAATTATCTCAGTATTCCAATGATAGAAGTGGTTGATAACGTTTGCACATTTGCTACGAATTACTATCTTTATTTTGGTACTAGTTTTGTTTTAATACACGCACTTTTTATATTTAATTTGATTATAACAACGGAGCTCAATGTTTACGTTGATGACAGCACCTCTCCCACCAGCACTCTCAAATTTCATCAAAATCCTTAAGTCATTTAAAACGGGATATAAACCATGATTTGATTTTTGAGTTTTCCGTGATCATGGCGCATGAAACCGTGCCGAAATATTGGAAAACTCAAAAATCAAAAAATCATGGTAAATATCCCTTTTGAAAAGACTTTAGTGTTAATAACCATGATAGTTTCAAAAGTTCTTCAAAACCCGTTCAACCACTCGAGTTATTTATTACATGTTGGATGTAACCGAACCAGCCACTAATGAATTTATATTGTTATGTTACAGGAGATTTGTTGGATGCAGCGATTGTTGGAGTCTTAGCGGGGGCGGGCTATCAGAATGTTACCGTGAAATCCTGTCCTAAGGTACCTACTTATCTGAGATATACTGGCCGGTTTATTAAATAAAAATACATTTAAGACCTTAAAAACGAGTACATTTTCAAGTGCTTCCTGTGCCGTCCTCTCGTCAAAGTTTGATAAAAAAACAGACATTCATTGAATTGCTCCACAATTTAAATAGACATGCAAAGTATAATACAATTGGAGAACATGAGGAAATAGATTATACACAAAATGAAATATTTTTATAAGAACATGTATCATTAACATGTATAACACTTTTGACATGACTCATTAGTATGACTGTACTTTTTAAGTAATACGCCCGTATTTGCCACAGGTGGCGCTTCTGTCGACCGGAAATGAACTTCAAGAGCCATCGGAAGTGAAGCTACGACCAGCGCATATCAGAGACTCTAATCGGACGATGCTCAAAGCTCTTCTAAGGTGAGGAAATATTTTTTTATTAGCCACTGGGCTAAATTAACATAATTAACGAAACTCGCTCGGACATGACTGTTGTCAGTTGGAGATTGTGACTCGATGGGTCCTGTAGCAAGAGACCTATTTCAATACTACAATACGGAAATTAATGTAAGTGTTATGCCCAAAAGATAAAAAAAATGCTTTGTTTTATAATGTTATTGTCTATTTTAATTTGTTGATTTATTAGTTTTTCAAATTAGCGTCTGTAACGTTGTTGTGTTTTTTTTAATATAATGTTTATATTAGTGGCAGCATCTAGATTGGTTTTTACAAAACTATAATACTGTTAACTTTAAGAACATTGTAAACTGTTTGTGCCTTAATAAACGAAAAATAAAATAAATAATAATGTAGTCAAACAAGATTTATACAACTTGGAACCAAGTCTAAATATTACCTATTAATTATTTTACTGCAGAGAATACGGCTACGACAGTATAGACTGCGGCATCGCCCGCGATTCCCCCTCCGAGCTGGTCGCTGGCATCTCATCGGCGTTATCCCGTGCTGACATATTGGTCTGCACCGGAGGCGTGTCTATGGGCGAGCGGGATCTACTCAAACCTGTGTTATTGAAAGTAAATTATACTCTAAGTAGATAGAAATACAGATTAGAATTGAGCAGTGCTACGATAGTATAGACTGCTACATCGACCGCGATTCATCCTCCGAGCTGGTCGCTGGCATCTCATCCGCGTTCGCCCGCGCTGACATATTGGTCTGCACCGGAGGCGTTTCTATGGGCGAGCGGGATCTACTCAAACCTGTGTTATTGAAAGTAACTTATACTCTAAGTAGATAAAAATACAGATTTGAATTGAGCAGTGCTACGACAGTAGGCATAAGATTGCGTCATCGCTCGCGTTATTTATGTCTGACATATTGGTCAGACTATTTTCTTAGGAGCTAAAGCTTAAAATGTATTTTCAGGATTTCAACGCAACGCTTCACTTTGGCCGCGTTAGAATGAAGCCTGGCAAGCCCAGTACGTTTGCCACTTGCGAGTATGAAGGCAGGAAGAAATTCATCTTTGCATTGCCCGGTAAAAATATTTAAAAAATGGATTAATGAATTAATGAAATTTTTAAATGTGTCTAGTAACATATTATTTTTGTCTATCTAAGTGAGACTGCCGAAAGTTTGTCTACGGAAGCCATCACACTGGTGCACTATAATATATAATAAGTCGTGAGGACATGGCTCTACAAGTCTCCTTGAGACTGGCCGCCGCGCCGGGGTCAAAATTCGACTAGGAAAACTTCATCATTAACATTAAACGCACATCAATAAAAAATCTTCTTTCAGTATTTAACTGAGTATTGCTTTATTTCGTTATTGAAGGTGTGCATAATTCAATTTTAATTCCAGGAAGGCTGGACACAGCCTCCCCCTTCATGTAGCACTGGACGAAAGTTCATATTTTAGTGTATTTTAATGTACATGTTTACTGTATGTGTTTTTTATTTTAATTTTGTTTTTTCTGTGTATGTTTTAAACCGCTGGGGTAAACGTGTTCATGAGTGGAGATCGCGACTCGGCAAACTTAGTGTAAGACTCCCTCTGGCCAGGTGGGATGGCGAAGGACTGCGGGCAGATGCTGGATGCTGAAGACAGGGCGCTATGGCGCTCATTAGGGGAGGCCTATGTCCAGTTGTCGACTAACATAGGCTGATAATGATGTTTTAAAATGTGTCTCGCTATATGGACTGTGTATGTAAACATTGTAGTGTCTGAAATAAATGTGATTTACTAACCATACACCCACAGGTAACCCAGTATCAGCCTACGTCTGCTGCCTCCTATTCGTGATCCGCGCGCTACGCATCTGCTGCGGGCGGAGAGGCAGCTGGCCGCGCATGCGCGTGAGGCTCGCGCACGCGGCCACGCTCGACCCGCGCCCGGAGTACGCACGCGCCAAGCTCACCATCGCCGATACTGATGATATGCCTACTGCTACGCTCATTGGAAGCCAGGTGAGGACATTGATAGGCTATGCACAATGTCAGCTACTATAAATATATAAAAGCAAGTGGAATGAGCCTCAATAATTTGTAAGATGATGAGCGGCGGTTGACAAAAGAAATAACAGCGTGCGGAGCAAGCCACGATCATGCAGGGTGGCACATTTAGATCGGTTAGTATGGGAAAGTCTGAAACTATAAGACATACGAAGATCTTTTCTTAGGAACTATTTCATAGATTTTAGTACCAAGAAAACATTTTATGAAAACTTGTTCATACTCAGCTCGGTATTCGAACCCGGATGTTATGAAAAATAAAACTGAGACATTTAGATATTGTGTAGGTCTTAAGCAGTACATGTTACTGCAGTAATTTATTTTTGTATGTTTTCGAAATTACCACCATTTTTGTCGATACAATATTCAACACCCCAGGCTACCGCCTAGCTCGCCCTATGTTACTGGTAAAGACCACGTGTTGATGTGACATCAGCATCACTCATTGAAATATATTTTTACTGTTTACAGTGCAGCAGCCGTCTCCTAAGCGCGTGCGGCGCTAGTGTGCTCCTCGAACTGCCCGGTGCTAAGGAAGGCTTGCAAAGACTCCCCGCGGGGGCCACCGTCTCCGCTCTAATCACTGGCCGGCTAGATCTGAGCGCATAGATATCGCGTTGTCCTCTTACGAATGTTGGAGTGTACAACTCGACCAAGCTATGTTTGCACCTTGATACAAACTTACGCTACGAAGCGAGGTGCAAACTCAGCTTGGTCGAGTTGTACACACCAAAGTTGCCCGCCTGCCGACACTGTCCGGTGGTTTAATCGACAGAACACTGTCGTCAGCCTGTAATATTCATGTACGTACACCGAAATGTCGCCACAAGTTGCCGACATTAACCCGCTGGGCTATGTGAGCGTGTTCGGTTAATCCTTTATAAGGCGATAGCCTTCTTAAATCTCGTTGCCATTATTACCTACTTAAATCTTATATATGTAATCGGAACATATTACAATAGAACGGTTCATTGGTGTTCGAGTTCAGCTATCAACTGCTAGGGCCTTCTTTAATTTTGCCAGCCTTTTCTGTATTGTGCAGCTTATAGCAAGTCATGAAAAATTATGCATAATCATTAATCAGTTCACTTCTGTTCTTAAAACAAAACACTGCTTTGTTTTATGCTTTTGTTAAAGCTGCTCAAACCTCTTGCAGTGATGAACAATTAATTTTAGGCAGGAGTGTAAGCTCTTGAATCTCAGATTGTAATGAAGAATCTATACATGTACTATTTAAATAAGCATTAGTTAAACTTTACATTTGGAAGTAAAATCATGAATTCTTGCCACACCAAATGCTTAGCATTTAGAACTAGTGTTATAGATTTCATAAGACTGTTTAAGTGATGACTGAAAAAGTGCTGAAACTGATCAAATGGTAGACAAATATATGTCATAAGTAGTTAAGCCTTCCAACTTCTTAGTTCCTTGGATTATATTACTAGAAGCTTCTGAGTTTTTAGATTGTAAAGATATCAAATACTTTATATTTTGTAAGCTTATCAATGGTGCTGCTAAGATTGTCAATAAAATGTTACAGTAAGTCAAGAATTTCATTTATTGGTCCTAAATAGTAAAGTAAAAAGTCGGATTTACAAACAATTATTCATTTATTTCATTTAAACAACATAATGCATTCCATCATTTATTCTTCAGATCTACCTCACCCCCAAAAACAATTAACAAAATTCTAATAAAATTATGCCAGTAAAACATGCAGTAGAATTGTATAGTTGCTTCTGTGAAAATAGATAGGGACTATAACATAGCGAGGCTTTGTTTACACAGATGTATATTACATTTGTTTAAATCAATACAGTTTGAGGAACATTTACTGGACAAATTCCAAATTAATATGTAGAGGGGCCATGTAACCATGGTCCAGAACCACCTTTTTGGCTTAGTACACATGTTTTGTGGCACTGTGTATATAATAGAAATGAATAAGGGAGTGAGGTACACAGTGTGTAATATTACCTCAAAAAGTAGATTTTAAATTTGATAAACCCCTTTTTATGAGGTGAAGTTTAGTTTGATGATATTATTAGTATTTTGTGGAGACTATACAAAGCAATATGAGACCACAGTCTGTACAAACATTTCATCACTAGGATAACTCAGTACAAAAGTTTTCTTTTGTGTTACTGTTTCAAGTCACATAGGTACTTACATGTAATGTAAATTTATTTTATATATTAATTAAATTAAAATGTAATAAATGAATTTGTTATCATAGTTATAAATAGTTTCAGCACGATTTCTCTCTAAGTTCTTCCAATTTTTATTAAACACTGACTTAAAAACAACAGTAACACAAAATATGTGATGTATGTTAAACAACTCTTTGCACCTCAAAGAACCTCTTGAGATAGTAAACCTGACCAAGGGTCATGATCAGTAGCACTGACGCTTCGAAGATGGACCACATCACAACACGAGAGTTTGTGCTTTCATTGACTGAGCGATGGATGCGATCTCGAACCTGTGAAATGAGAAGGATGTTCAGATAATTTGGGAATTTGTAGCAATTTAGTGAAACGATCTAAGCAAATTGCAGGAAACCCTAATAACAACATTATGATAAACTACATTAGCGGCTTTATAAGTTTTTCCTGGATAAAAATATTTTTTCCAAAACAAGTAGCCTCTGTTATTCCCTTGATTTCAGGATACACCTATCACCAACTCCATTTATTTCTTATAAAATTAATGATAATTAGATGCCTACAGCATCAGCCATCTTAAGGTAACAGACCAATGCTGGTTACCTGCATGTACTCTTGTTCATGTTTAACAGTTTTGAGAGTGGTGCCAAGCTCTTTGATCATGTCCTCCAGTTTGTTGTGATCAACTTCTGTCTCTCCCTCTTTTGGCTTGGCTTGTGACTCTCCAACTTCCAAGTTGAACATTACAACCTGAAATTTTAACAATGCTTGTTACTTTTATCCAATAATACAATGTGAGGATATGTTAGCTGAAAAAAAGATTGGCAAAAGATTTATACAAGATTTTTCTGTCAAGTTAACCAATGAGTCCTGTAAACAATTATTTATCCCAAGTTTCAGTTGAGATAAAAGTGAAAGGGAAACACAATTCAATATTGTTATTCTTCACAAAAAAAATTACATTTGACTTATAGCTGGGACTTGGTTCTCACCTTAGGTGTCATGGTAGACATTTTATTGCTGAAGCAGTATGTGTACCGTCCTGGTAGACCAGCAGAGAAAGCATACATGCCAGAAGACTCTCTTTCTGCTTGGTGTATCACTTTACCATCAGGTCCAGTAATAGATAGATCTATGTCTAGGAAACCACCTTCAGCTATCTCAAAAGTCAATCCTGAAATGTATTAAATGGGGATAAATATGGTCATTGTATCATGGATTGTAGACGATGACGTCTGAACATTACCGGTATGGTTTATCTGTCGATTTTTAACAGTACAGGGTATGTTGCAACAAGTGAAATAACGTACACAGGGTTCGGTGAGAGGTTGAGGTGATGCCAATGAAATTACGTAGATAGACTTCTAAGGAGAATACGCTACAACTACAACTCACCCATCTTCGTGTCAGCTTCTACATTTTCAAAAAAGCATTCTTCTGCATGTGCGTCCACAGTGATCGTGTAGCTGTGTGCTGTGCTGAATATACATGCTGCTAAGATTGTGGTTAAACACAATGATCTCCAAGTGCCTTTCATTGTGAGTTAATTTAGTTAATCTACGGGAAAAATATAATTTTCTGTGAAGAAATGAACCCGTCGCTTCGTTGTTTTGGCTTGTCGTAAGCCACGTATGTATTTGACAATGACTTAAATGAATCGATGACGTTGACATAAGGCTGAAAATAGACGATATTGCCAAATAAAAAGATAAAGCTAAGTTTAATAGACGACCCTCGAACGAGGTCTGCAACAAACAAGAAAAGTCGGACGAGGATCAGTCCACCCGTTCACCCCGAGATCTAGAGGTGGGAGTTATTGGATTTTTTTACCAACAGTTATAAGTTGGATATTTTGTTCGAATAACGTTAGCACCAACCGGTATCCAATAACTTTACAATACCCAAATTTTATGTACATAATTATATGTATTTATATATCATAATACTTACCTACTGAGCTGAGACATGGACATTCACGATAGGGCTGGTCCACCAGTTCAGTGGCGCTCATTGGGGGAGGCATAACACATACTAACATAGGCTGATGATGATGAAGTTAATCCTATTTTTAGCAAGTTAAGCATACCTCCAACGAAGGACTGACGACGACGGTTGTGCATTTGTACATGCACAAACCGTCGTCGTCGTCGCTAACTATATTCTAAACAAAGAAGTGCAATTTATCTAGCAACGATAAAAATATAACAGAATGGTACATATTCTGTTGTATTTTTATCGTTGCTAGGGATAAAATTCAAACCAATCAATTCGGTAGGTACCTATTTATTTATAGGATATAAGATAAATTTATGTTAAGGATAACTGATATACCCAGGTACCTACTTATTACAATCAATAGATATATTTTACTATATACATAGAAAAGAAAATAAAAAATGTCAATTTAAACTTCTTTTTGTTTTGGCGCCGCTTGCTTTTCGCTACGACTCTGCCAGTGTCTGCTTCAGAGTGTCAAAATGTCAATTTGTTCCAGCCTTCCAAGAAGTCTTCAAAGTCACTCAAAATATATGTAAATGTCAACGTCAAATAGTTGCTCGCACTTGACCTTTTTGTTTGACATTGACAATTCTATTTTTTTGAATTGTCAATGTCAAACAAAAAGGTTTTTCATCAATGGTTTTCTACAGTTCGTCTTTCGAACGAAATTTCTTGCGTTTGGACATCATCCTGGTGTTCCAGCAGTTCCCGGGGAAGCGGTCGCCAGGAAGGTCTTGAATCTGGTGGCCTCGCGTGTAGGGGAGCGAGAGTCCATATAACTGCCGGCCATGGCATGTACAGACTTGGAAAATACGACCACGGATTCAGCAGGCTGTACTGCGCAGTCTGGTAATTTGCTTACAAATGGCTGTGGTTACCGGGCCGTTCATAACTGACCCGTAATATTAACTTACAACCTGTATCTTTCGACCCAGTTTTGTTCAAACTTGGAAAGTGTGTCCAAACTGTACTGAGATCCATGTACAGACTTTCCACGGCTGAAAGTTCTTGTTACGTGTCAGTCATGTTCAGCCTGGAAATCACAGACTTGGCAACTTTGACCAGTGCTTGTGATTGGTTGGAAGCATATGCTTCGTTAGATGCATATACAGATTAAAAATGTTACTGTCCCGTTCTGTAATCTAACAAAAACCACAGATTAAATAAATAAAAAATCAGAAACACACCTGTCGAACTTAGTTTGGCAGTTAGATGATTAATTAATGATTATTTCACCTACCTACCCATTAATACAATGACAAGTATTTTATTTAGTATTTTTTGAGTAAATGAGTGGGAAGGTAATTGTACCTCACAAGAAATTCAGATTTATGTAGATCGTATTGTTCCTAGGTAGGTATTATTAAGTTTTGAGTTTCGCAGAGGTAGGTCACACATCAATTTTATAACAACACATGTAACGTAACAAAAGTAGGTACATAGCCATAAAACCTTGCCTGTTAATTCATATTATTAAATAATTCTATTTTCTCTGTATATTCGTTAATGCATCATAGTAACCAAGTAACGCCATCTATTTTCGACCCCCTAAAACTGCAAACACTTTGCTCGATTGCTAAATAAATTGAAGAGTGGCTTTTCTTGAGTTCTTGACACACATTGACACAGAATGTTGATAAATAAATGCAGCGGTTGCGGCAAAAATGTAACAGGTGGCGCTGCATGTTCTCAGTTTATGAAAGGTACCTAATAATATAATTTGAAAGCGTTTGGCACCTGTACAGGTTGAAAAATATGAGTAGGAAGGAACTAAATTACGGTCCGAGTCCAGTATTAAATACGTAATTTATTGATTGGGACGCGTTCTCATGTTGCGCATATTTTGCTTTGCTGATTTATCACATTACAGAATATCTATAATGTATTCTGATAATTAGTATTTTTACTTATATGTATTCCGTAAATTGTGTGATATATATAATATTCAATTTTTTTAAATTATGCTTTGTGAAAATAGCGAAAATCTGCCAATTTATGCCGATTTATGTGGCTTTTTGTTTTATTTTTATGGCAATCTAATAGATCCTTGGCATCCGCATGTACATCAGCTTTCAACCACTCGTGTCAACTGCATTAAAACTGCAAATGAACTGCAATTTGCGGTTGGATTGCAGTTGAAATGCGTTCTGTCTGTCTAGAGCCTTATACTGTGGAGTGACAGTAT
This sequence comes from Eupithecia abbreviata, assembly GCA_943735965.1. Lineage (NCBI taxonomy): Eukaryota > Metazoa > Arthropoda > Insecta > Lepidoptera > Geometridae > Eupithecia > Eupithecia abbreviata. Next base: position 5,078,920 of record OX030995.1, read on the forward strand.
GGACATCGAACAACTTTTATAATGCAAAATAAATTAATACGTATCCAGGGACAGGATGAGTAAAATTACTTGTCTCTTGATACATCATATCCTTGTAAATATTCCTCTGCGAAAATTCGGCAAGCCACATTTTATTCAAAAGAAGATACTTAGCTTATCCTGCATCTATACCTAAATAGTTATTTATTTTGTTTTGAAGTATTTTTTATGTTTTCTAACAAACATGGTCGCTTCTTACATAAATATGTAAAATTACATAAACTGTCATCATCATCATCAACCTATAGTAGTCCACTGCTACGACGACCGATGTGGCGCGGTGGGCGAAGGTCCGCCTGCGACGCAGGAGGTTGCGGGTTCGATTCCCGCCTCGGAACAATTGTGTGTACGATCTGCAGATATTTTGTTCCGGGTGTTCTGGTCGTTTTCTACGTATAATAAAAACAAATATCTATCTATGTAATATATTGTATTATGTATATCAGTTGTCTAGTACCCATAACACAAGCTCTGCTTACCATGGGGCTAGATAATGCTATGTGAATTGTCCAGCATTATTTATTTATTATTTATTTATTTACTGCTGGACATAGGCCTAATGAGCGCAATAGACAATAACTTTAAGTACCAGACTAAATAATAGTAGGTAAGTACACTGGGCGTCACATATGTACCCCTCTATCCCTATGTATGTGGGTTCGAATCCTGCCGCCTCATTGGGAGATAAAAACTACACGTAATTTATAATTTTTCATTTTATTTAATATGTTTAGAAGTTTCCAACATAAATTGTATGTTTTGTATCTTTAAATTGCAATTCATAAATAAAATATAATTTTGTTTCTTTTTCATTTGGTAACGTGACTTTAAATTTCGAACAAACTCGCAAGTAGCGATTTGGCTCTGCGGCAGATATGTACAGGCAAATAAATGCAAGACATGACAGGGTTCAAATCTCGTGAGCTGTGTGTTCTTTATATATCAATATTTATTCTGCCTCCTTATTCGAAATTGCAGTATACAACAATATGTTTCTTCAAATTTTCAAAATTGAAGCTCCTTTCTGTTTGGTCGGAAAAACGCTTTATATTGACTGAATGACCTTTCTACGTGGAAGTAACTGGCCCAAAGTTCAATTTACACAACTCTGTTGGCGAATATGCTTCCTCTGGATTCCAGTTTGGTGTTCCACTGAGAATATTGTAAATTTTTTGTAGCGTAGTAAATCCTTTATTTTTTTCGAGGACAAACTTAATTTTCGTTTCCACTTCAGCAACAGGGCCTTCTGCCTCCATTATTTTCTTTTCAATGGTTGAAATTATTTTAATATTGTCTTTTAATGGTGTTGACAGATTTTCCGCGCTTTGATGCGATGGGTTAAAAAACGGCGGCGCATCGATGGAAAAATAGCGCACGACTGACGAGTTTACCTAACCCTAAAATATAGAAAAATATGGATTCTAAAAACCTCATTTTCCAGCCCAAACCATCGTAATTTATGTAGAAAACCAAATAATTAATGCAAATGACTAAAATAAAAAATATTAATATATATTAATTACATATTTATCCGAGCCCTAGTCATAACTGTATGCTAGATTGACGAGATCTGTGAGTCGGCCGTGACATGATAAAATGATGGGATGTTTTGCTAAAATGCTGATAGATATCTACGTTACGCAGTCGTCCTCCGACTCTTAACAAACCCCGATCGTCACTGTAAGGATTCAACGATATAATCGTACTTTTCGAACCTATATGTCCATGTTGTTTCATTATGATTTAGTCGTCTTCAAAGTCCTGCCCTTGAATTTGTTTGATAATAAATGTCCGAGCTTTATTCATTTCGCTCGATGTCAGCACATAGTCGTGCGAGTGAGATGTACTTGTACGTGCTTTGGCTCGTACACACTTGATGAAACGTAATACCCAACCAAGTACTTTCGTTGCTCGTGTTATCGAGTTATGGTGTGATAACAATTCATTTATAAATAATGCTCTATCCTGGCATTGTAAAGTGGCATGTACACTTTCCTTCTTCGTTTCAATATCAGGATTTTGATAAGTGATTTTTGATTCATCTTCTTTGTATGATAGTAATCAGTCGGGACATCCCCACCACAGGTTGTGCTCTGATAGTTGTTTTGTTGATAATCCCCATGTGGCACAATCAGCTGGATTCTGTTCTGATTTGACATGCTGCCAGGATGCGTGGGGAATCACTTCTGATATTTGTTTTACTCGGTTTGCCACAAATTGCTTCCAACGGGTGACGTCACCGTGCAGCAGCCCAACACTATCATTGAATCTGACCTGACATGTAGTTTGATGTTGATACCGGAAATAGCTTTTAAAACTTTTTTGGTAAGTGCTGATAAGAGCAGCGCACTTAATAGCTCCATTCTAGGTAAAAATACCTTTATAATTGTTTGAAAGTAACGGTGCCGTAGAGCATTGGCTGGCATCGCTAGTTGAAAACAGCCCTTATGGCACGCCTTAAACTCATGGGTAGACGAATTAGCAACCGTGATGTTAGGCTTACGAGCAGGAACTCGTGTAGACACAGGCGTTAGTGCAGCTGAAATGACTTATGAAACTTCTATAAGATTACCAGGAGAATTTGATGATATTAAAGCACATGTTAAAATAGATTCTGAAGGTTACGTAGACAAATTATAAATAGTTATAAACCTGTGACTAGAGTAAATAAATCAACTAAGAAAATATTATTGCATAAAGATTTAAAGAAATGTCAATATATTTTTATTAGGAATGATGCGGTGCGCAAATCTTTACAACCACCTTATGATGGTCCTTACAAAGTATTAGATAGGACAGATAAATATTTAAAATTTAAATTAATGAATGAATCTCAAACGTTTCTATAGATCGTGTAAAACCAGCTTATATTTTAGCAGAAAATTATTCTGATAATGAGGCATTACCTCAAGCCATTATTAGAACATCTGGTAGCGAGAATCGAACCCGTGACATGTCACAGAATACAGAACGCGAGAGTAATACAGGTTAATCTACGAGTACCGAGAAATTAGGCGATAAGGTGACGTAACGAACTACTCGTAGCGGCCGTAGTGTCAAGTTGCCAGTGAGATTTAGACTTTAAGGCAATAGAAATAATGTAAAATATACAGTAAGTTAAAATATTTTTAGGTAAATTTTTCAGGTTCATGGCTGAGACATACACATTACTCAGCGATTTCGTAAGTATACTAGGAAGAGCATTGACATTAGGTACATTGGTTTTTTTGAAATATTCGGTAGTTGCAGAAATTATATATTATGGAAGTAAATCATTCTTTATTCACATTTATGTATATAAATGTGAATAAAGAATGATTTACTTCCTGTTGTGATTATAACTATGAGGAAAAACTACGAGATGGCACAGCCGTAAGTGTAGTACAGGCCTTATTAAACTTTTGTACTCATCAATCATCATGGTATTCCAATTATAGTAACAGTTTGACGACCGATGTGGCGCGGTGGGCGAAGGTCCGCCTGCGACGCAGGAGGTTGCGGGTTCGATTCCCGCTTTGGAACAAGTACGATCTGCAGATATTTGTTCCGGGTGTTCTGGTCGTTTTCTATGTATAATAAAAAATATCTATCTATGTAATGTATTGTATTATGTATATCAGTCATCTAGTACCCATAACACAAGCTCTGCTTACCATGGGGCTAGATAATGCTGTGTGAATTGTCCAGCATTATTTATTTATTATTTACAGATAACTCCCCATACGCCTAAAGATAATGGGATTGTTGAAATATTTCACTCTACGATATTAGAACATCTTCGTATCTTAAAATTGGGACAAAAATCCGAATCCGTAAATAATTTAATGCCCTACGCCTTTTTGGCCTATAATAGTAGTATTCATAGTTTTACTAAGTGTAAACCGATAGAAGTAGTTACAGGACATTACGACCCTCGAGATGCTTTTGACGTAGACCTTACGGCGCATTTGTTACATGACTAGCCACAAGGACAAGATGACTAAATCCAATAACGCGATTCATGACATGTATAATACTACGCGTCAAGATCTGACTGACCAACGAAATAAGGAACGGGAACCAGAGGCTGAATACTCTCCTGAACAACAGATTTTCGTGAAAAATCCGTTCGCTTCCCGCACTAAGAAAAAGCAAGGTCCCATTGCCAAATCTAGGCTAAAGCGTCTCCCTAAAAGCGCCCGTTTGTTACAGGACTCTCCTGATATTCCTCCTGTTGCTGGCCCCAGCTCTAATGCAGGAGATAAAACTTGAAAGCCTTGATGATGGACCTAGTATTTTACCCTTTAAACTTGGCCCCGCTAGAATTATTACTCATTACCATTCCTTTCTACAATATGTGGACCTTAACGCATTGCAAAATAAAATTATTTCAGTTCAAAATCAAATTGTTAACTTCAGCCCTCAGCTACACAATAAAACTAACATAAAAACGTTTAGAAAATAACGAAAATAAATTGGCAATTGAATTAAATAATCACGTTAGCTTATCTAAAAATTGGACCTCTCAGTATTCTAAAATGTTCGACAGTATTGTAGATAATCAGAATAAGACCGTTTAATGAGTAAAATAGAGCGAGCCGAGGTTACCCAGGACTATGAATTAGTAAAATACGCACATTTGACACAAGTACTTATGGTAGGTACTCTCAGATAACGTAGATGCGATTTCCCAGGAATTAGTTAACCTAGTTAGATTCTGTTCTGCTGATGCGTAGTAGAAGCTTCTACTACGCATCATTCGGTCCTTTATTTGTATAAGTGTTAGATTTAGATTTTAGAGAATATTTCAATATCCATAATTAGATTAGGTTCTTACTACGTAGGTAATCAGATAGTTATAGTATATAAATTTCCCGTCGTGCTTCCATGCACTTACGACATGTATAAGCTACGCATCTCTACCCAGCAGCGAAGTCGAAACTGCACACCTACCACTATCACCTTAGAAAAACCAGCATACGAAGAACTCGACGAGAAACATTACAGTATCAGCTTCCCGACTTCTACGAAAGTACATCTCTCCTGTGGACAAGATCTCTACAAAACACTTCAAGGAAGTTATCTCGCTATACTACCACAAAACTGCTTCATAAAAACCGCTGAATTCACGATCTCCAATACTAAGGATCGTCTGAAGGGACAAGCACTGAAAATCATGGACGTGCCTGAAAACTTCGAGTTCAGGACATCATCTTCAGCTCCAGCATTCAAATTAAACTCAATAAATTTGAATTATCTTCACAAAACAAATCAGAAAGTTCTACATCAATCGCCATTGGATCTTGAACACGGGACACCGGTCGCAGTCTATATCATACTACAATACCCATGTACGTCATCACTCTATTCGGTGCATGCGCACTCGCAGCTCTACTCTACCGGCGCTACCGAGTGAAGACAATCAACTCACACGAAGTTTCTGGAGATAGCCAAGCTGAACTACAAGGAGTCTACACCGTCCCTGTCACCAGAAGGGTTGATCCCAATCAACCCCAGCTCAATTTACGACAAGCTTCAATAGTCGCTGTTCTTCGGGGGAGGTGTTACGCAAGGCTGATGTATGGAAACTGCTGCACTAGCACCGACCTCAATATAAATGGACTTGGAGCATTCTGCTGAGTCAACGGCTCGTGTAAATGACGTCAATCGCGATGTCTTCTTTTACCTAGATTATAAGGAACTTAGCATTCTCGATTCACACTTCGAACGAGTCTCTACATTGTAATTTTTTATATTAAATTAGGATTAATTAAAATAAGTCTTTTTTTAAACGCCACGCTGGTTTCGGCTGCTGGGCTTCCTTCTCCCTACAGCATCACGCGGCTTTCTCTCACAAGATAAGCCGGAACGGGTGCAGGGGCGCGAACAGATTCGCAACGCTGCCTCATTTTCTCCCTTCTCTGCGCGCATGTGTCGGGCTCACGCGCGGAGAGGCGGCGGGGCGCGGGCGGGGAGGGCACGGCGAGCTGACATGACGGCAATCGGCATCGGTATCAGCCGCACTACTTAGTCGAAAACGCTGACACGACGCTATCTGACACCTTCCTTTGATCTCCTCGGCGTCGGCGAGTGTTGACTTTGGACATCTCGGGCGATTTGTCCACTGAAGCAGCGCTCCGTAATAACGCTACCTCAGAATGCAGCTCGCTGATGGTGTTCTGCGAGACCTCCAACTTCAACACGACGTGTCGGCCAAGCTTGCCTTCAACGATGTAATATCTTTCAGCAGCCTAGTCACATCGACATGGTCGAACGTCACGGGGGGCGGCTTACGCAGCTCCTTCGCGACGAAGTCGGGCACGTCGGGATCCATCTCCTTCAGGATGGTGATGATATCCTGGAGACTCTTCTCACCTCCGTCTCTTCGGCGTGACGGCATCCGGTCGATCTTTCCAAGCGTTTGGAACAGGAGAGCCTTTCCACAGCTGACGTCCTCCTCCGTAGATTTGAATGATGCTCACCTCATCCATTGTGTCGATGGCATACACAACAAACGCCAGTAACTCGTTAGCTATGAGCGGCTTAGAACCCATAGCTACAGCGGACAGTGGCCTTTAGCCACGATTTGCGAATTATTATAATTCGAGACTGAGCGAGCGCCGAGCAGTGTGAGTGAAACGTCTGTTAGACTGTTACCGAGCAGGCATCACACTGCACGAAAGACCCACACTAAGTAGTAGGCCACAGAATCGGTTGATCCTTTCGGGATCGAACTATAATAACTTCAGTAAAGAGTATAATAGTTAAGGGAGGCAGCTTCCATACCTACCAAGTTGAGTACCAATCAACGTTGGGCATGGCCGTAAGTAACTACTTTGAAAAAAGGCGGGAAGCATCAAACAGCCCTGTTTGATGCTTCCCGCCTTTTTTTGGGTCGCGTTTTTTCCCACCAAAATCTAAAATTTAATTTTTCTAGCAAATATTGATAAGAGTTAGTTTTTGCTATTTATTTTCTTAGTTATTGTATGTAAAGTAGTGTAAATAATATATCATCTTGTTAGTTTTTTTTACTTTTTCCTAATGGACTTTGAGGAGCCGCCGGATCCTGGGTCATGCCTGGACACGGTCCCTAAGGTCGGTAACAATATAACTATATCCAATAGCTTTGAGAGACTTTCCAATGAATCTTGTGTTGTGAGTAGACCTATCTACTAGATGACTCATAAAATCATTTGTATACTGATACAAAATAGGATTACAGCCTCATCTTAATTAATTATTCAATTGTTTTTCAGTCTCAGATGGAGCCTGTTGAAATTGAACCTTATTGTGAGGGGAGCAGGTGGTTCTCACGTAGTGGCCACTTTTATGTGGCTACACGTACTAGAGGTGGCACCACGTCTGTGCGCTGCCACAGCGACAGATGCCCTGCTCGCTTTCTTATCAGGAACGGACAAGCTGGACCTGTAACTGGCGAGCATGACCACGATCCAACACCGTGGATTCCAAATCGGTGAGTTTTTTTATGCTTTGCTGCAGAAAATAATGATTAAACTGATCTGTTAGTAATATAAATGATGTTTATAATATACAGGAATGCCATGATCCAAGCTCTCAAAAGGAGAGCTAGAAGGGAAAATACTGGATTTAATGCAATATACGAAGAAGAGGCAGCCAGGTACGAGTATCTATATTTATATGTACTTATAAAAATATAATAAAGAATGATGTTTTATATGTTAGGCATAACAATAAACGTGAATTCGATTATGTGTAGGTGCGCTACCATCACGGACACGACAGGTTTAAGGTTAAACTACCTAAGTAATGTAATGCTTAATGTTGTTTGCAGGTACCCAGATGCGGCGCCCCATCTGCTGTTCGAGGCGGTTAGCTCGACAATGCGCAAGAGGCGTAGAGCCGCTCAGCCGCCTGTTCCAGCGAGCTTGGAGGGCTTGGGGGCAGCACTCGCGGAGCATTCGCTTCATAGCGATATGCTGTTGGCTACGGTCTCCGCGGGCGGTGCCCATGCTATTATTTTTTGTATGCCAGGCTATTCAAACTGTCTGCAATCGTGCCATACCATGGTTGTAGATGGCACATTCTTGACAGTACCAGCAGGTATACCCGCGAAACAGGTGCTGACAATTCATTGTGTCGTCGAAGGCTATAATTTCCACCCTGTTATAGCATTGATGCAAAATAGGAGGCGTGTCCTGTATGAAGCAGTTTTCATTCGTAATTGGCAAGCGGCGGGTCATCCACACCCAGAAAACATCATAACTGATTTCGAGCCTGCACTTCAGGCAGCGCTCGAATCGGTAACTGGGGTGCATGTTCAAGGCTGCCTGTTTCAATATGTGCAGGCTCTGCTGCGGCGCGCGCGCTCGTTGGGCCTGCAAGTGGGCCGCAACTCCCCGGGCTGGCGGCTGGTCCAGCTGTACGGTGCGCTGGCGCTGTTGCCAGCGGCCAGGGTTCCCTTGGCTTTGGCCGAGGTCCCACACATTGCGGAGGCCGAAGGCCTTCCCTATAGCACCGACTTCAACAATTACTACGTGTCGCACTGGATGATCCGGGTAAACATGCACAAATTAAGTAGAATTACAGAAAGCTGCATTGATCAGTAGGTTGAGGTAGGTTGTAGGTTTTATTATATATTTATATGTGTATTTTTATTTATATTTTTGTTGTGTATTTATGCTTATCTAGCTATCAGTAGGTAAATTATGTATGTCCCAATTAAATATTATTCTGTATAACACGCCACCGTCTATACTTCTTCTAGCACTTCATATCCATCCAAAGGTTGCCTGGCAGAGATCGCTCATAGCGATAAGGCCGCCCATTGTACAACATATTTGCGTAAGGCGTAAAGTTAAAGAGCAATATCTATCTTCATGATTCTGTTGTATTTGATGTATTTAATATATCTAATAAGTATATGTATTATATGTAAGAATAGAATTTAGGTTAAATAATATTTTTGGTTTAGTATTCTATTAAAGTATTTAGTAGTATATTCAATAAGTTAAAATTTTATTTTGTCTATTTCTAATTTTATTTATGCACATATACCCACTTCTCTCTTCACTTTGTTTCTCTCTCCCTCATAAGGTTTGCTGGAAGAGAACTCTTTTTAGGGTTAAGTTCGCCTTTGTATAAATTTTCTAGAATAAGTTTTGTATGTAGTTTATCGTGCAAAAACTATAAAATAAATAAAAAATGTTTTATATTTGTTTTTTCTTTTGCTGTGTTGTGTATCTGTGTTTTATTTGATGCGCAATAAAGAGTAATTGTATTGTATTGTTGAGAAATCCTAAATCCTAATATATTATAATTTATAATACAGTAAAAATATTTCAAAACTAGAATCTAAGTTAATATAAAATGAAATCTTTATTAACAAAAAAAATAACAAACAACTAAAAGAAACGAATTAGAACTTGTACCTCAATAAAATTGTAAATCAAGTAGTAGGATTTATAATTTCAAGAAGCTAAGCTAACTGCAGACTGTTGCGAACAATGTAGCTCAACTGAACAATAGGTTGGTATAAATGTCACCGTAGGATAGTAAGCCCCGTAAAATTATAAAAATTCTTGTCCCTTTATAATTTTCCTTAAAATTTTACTGGTCTTACTATCTGACGGTGACATAAATAAAATACCAAAAGGAATACTATCAATTAAAATTAAATCTGATTATTAAATGTAAATATCTAATTTTGTGACCTTATCAAATTTAATTTCTTATTTCTAGGTTACCCCCAACTCATTCAGTGTTCATGGTAGTCCTCACCAGACTACAAACGTGGCAGAAGCTTTTCACTCCTCCTTGCGGCGCTCTCTTGGACCTGCACCACATGTTTGGCGTTTTATAGGTAGGGAACCTTCCATCTACCTCGGAACAGAAGAACGAAGTACCTAGTTCCTAAATAAGTTATAATAAGAGTAGGTAACACAAGAACGTTTTACGTAACTACGTAAGAAAAACAACAAAAGACAGAGTGTGTAACTAGGTTAGGTACGTAGGTAGGTACGTCCTATTTTAAGTCCTCGATAAATCTATATACAGGGTTATTGGTAATTCGACGTATTCCCGTTAGGAGGTGATAGGGGTGACTATTTACGAAAATTTTCACCCCCATGTGCATCATGCAAAAGTGAACCATTTTTAAAACATCATGATTTTTAGCTTTTTTCAAAATAAGTCAAAAGTATTAAATAGATTTATATATCTATTTAAATCTATTTTTTTCTTCTGTTTTATAAAAACGAATAAACACTGGTTATTTATTAATATTGAAGCAACAATTATCGCTCAAAAATTAAAAATGCGAGATAAAAAACGATATTATTTAATTATTCATTGAGATTTTTTTCCTCTAAAATGTCTTAAAAACTAAATCCCCTATCATCTCCTAGCGGGAATACGTCGAATAACCAATAACCCTGTATATAAAAGAAAGTCGTATTAGTTACACTAATTATAACTCAAGAACGGCTGAACCGATTTAGCTGAAAATTGGTGGAGAGGTAGCTTAGAACTAGGATTCTATCATAGGATACTATATTTTTATCCCGGAAACCACCCTCTAAAGGGGTGAAAAGGGGGGTGAAAGTTTGTATGGGAAATAAAAAACTGATGACTGGATTTGTATGAAATTTTAAATAGATTGGTGAAATAAATGTTACTTTATTTTGATCACGAGTAACGATACATAACATGGCCGTTTACGCCAGTGGTAGTTCATCCACACGACACCAGATGTCTTTACTTTACAGATACTGAGATAAAGGATAGGATACTTTTTATTAACAGGGGGATGAAAAGGGGTGAGATATATTGTATATTATCCAAAATATCAATCACCACGCGTGTGAAACCGCGGGGCGCAGCTAGTGGTTTATGCTTAGTGATTTATATTAATTATTAAAACATGACAATCATGTCTATCTACACATCTTACTCAACTAAACTTAGGTATTCATAAAATGAAATGAACTTGCAGATGTGATCGCAGAGAAGTTCGTCGTCAGCGCGTCGCGCCTGACTGCAGTGCGCGTCGGCGCGGCGCCCGCCCGCCTGTCAGGTCCAGGGTGCGGTCGTATGAGAGGGCTAGTACTCAGCAAAACAACGAAAGGGCTCTCGAAAGGGGGACTATCACCCTGAGAGAGTTTTTGGTCCATTTTTGAACTCTTGATATCTTTCGAATGGAATATCCGAATTGAATAATTCAAAAAGTTTCATTAAGGTATTGAAGCAGTCTTAGTTATAAAATAATTTATTTTGATAAGGATTAATACTACGGTACAAATAAAGAGCCTTTTATAGCGGCGGCATTTTAATTAAAATTTTAAAACAAGAAGCACTTAGTGTAACCTAACTATAATAGTAAATATATGCTGTCGCAACATTTTTTGTAGAAAATGATGAGTTTTGCAATATTGTAGTACATCACTTTCTTCTATTATCAATAGATTTCGCAGCGCACGCAATATAAGGAATTTTTAAGGTAATTTTTTTACACCTTGGGTTACATTATTGGAGTTTCCATAAGGATCCCTAATTTTTTGAACATATAATTTAGCGCTGTTCACCGGAGATAGTGTAGCTTTCCAACCGGTGAAAGAATTTTTCAAATCGGTCAAGTAGTTTCGGAGCCTATTCAATACAAACAAGCAAACAATCAAATCTTTCCTCTTGATAATATTTGTATAGATAAACGTTGTAGATGTACATATCTCTACCTATTCATTACAGTTTTTGGTTAGGACTTATCGTTCCAGTGACTGCTTACTTGTCTTTTAATAACTTGATGCAACTAACTTATTTAATAATTTGTTTAAAACATGAATAAGTTAGGTTTTCACGTCTTGTTAGAGGTAAAACCATCTTTATCGAGTTGGGTATTAAGTTATATTAGGTAGGTAGGTACATATATTTATCTGTTATAGAATGGCAAACTGTAGTTCTTTTGGTTGATGTAAGATACTAAAGTCATGAATAAGGTATTTATTCTGTGTAACAAAATTACAAGCAAATTTAAGTTACAATCATTATTAATTTGTAATGTAATACTAATATTTGCCCGATATCGTCGTAGGTACCTAAATAAACCGTATGTAGCTTAAAATTAGGTAGCTTATAATAAATAATAATGTAAATGATCAATATTCTTCAAAATTGGTACTAATGTCATCTCCGGGTTTGTTTTAAAGTGCATTCGATATGATTATAAAGAGGTAGATATTGATTCTACATAGGTATTATTGTAAAAATATTGCATTGTATAGATAATGCTTGATATTGTTTTTACCTGAACTGGGTAAAAACCTGTTTTGCAGGTATCAGATTAATATAGAAAATTGTGATAAAGAAATATGAAAAGTATCTCTTAAATCGTTTTCAGATTTTAGACTACCTATTTCATTGGTATTTTAATGTAATAAAATAATTAGTATATAACTTTCTAAGTGGCGCGACGCCGATAATTTCTTAATTTATTAATTATTAAAATGTATTACATTTAAATGAAGTGGAATATTAATTGTACAATTTTTGATATCATTGATTTGGTCTGAAAGTATTTATTTATTTATTTATTCAGTATTAAGAAACATAAAAAACAAAATAAATTGTGGTATCGACTGTTCGCGCCAAAGACAGTGTGAGCCATCGCTCAGGCTGCATTTTTTTAAGATGTCAAAGCCTATATATACGACCCAAAAAGGGGAGAATACCCACTTCTGGATCGGCAGCCTAACCAGACAGAACATAAAGCTAAGTATTGTTCATATTTCGTTATTATTTGTAACTACTATTATCTTGTAACTAGCAATTTGTGTAACATTACCTTAAAATGTTGTTAATTATTTGTAATTATTACTTTCTCGTGATATTTTATGTCCAACCAGATTGTATTATTGAATATAAGATTATTAATGTTCTCAAGTAATGCTATATAACAGGACATTTAGTAACTATATTGCTTTCTCGTCATAAATTTATGTTCCAACCAGATTGTTTTATTGAATATTCATGTTGTAAGTTATGCTTCTTTTCTTTAATACCCACAATAGCAACCCTTTTAAGACTTCTAGTAACGTTTTAATGAAACTAGATATAAAGATGAAGATAGTTCAAATTAGTTTTTCATTATGGTATCTTAGAGCTTCTTTTAATTAGTAAAACCATGAAAATCTATCACAGGCAAAGAAAGTGCTGACAATAAACAAATTATCAAATCACTGCATACTTTAGAATCACTTAATTATGCTAAGTATGCTAAAGTAGTTTTTATAATAAAGGTGCTAACAATTAGTAGCCTACTTTAGAACAGTTAATAAATTTTCTGTTTCGTGTGTTGACATTGTAGGTAGAGTCTCTTAGTTTTTTCTTATAGCTTTTATAATTAAGGGAATAATAATTGGCTAATACTTAATCTTTTTAATGAACCAAAACAAGAAATAAATAAGACTGTGATTAGGCCTACACTAAGTTTGGGATTATAGAATACTCGGAACCAACATCTGCAGATCGTGGAAACATTTGTGCCGAGGCGGAAATCGAAGCCGCAACCTCCTGTGTCGCAGGTGGACCTTCACCTACCGTGCCATAGACATTATGCTACCGCATAATCTAGCCCCAAGCGTAGTGAATAATCCAATATCATTATTAGGTACTTTAAACACCCGCGGTGTTACGCGAGGTTTATGTGATAATTTATATAACTTTTAGATCTGAGATATTTACTTATTAATTAGTTTTGTCTTAGTAACTAATAACAAAAAGAAAAGTTAATATCAGACTAACAGTTAAGTTGTTCATTGTGATCTCTAGTTATTAAGTATTTTTCTTAGTTGAATACATGTGTTAAATATAATCCATTTTCTAAGTACGACTAAGGCGGTGGTATGAATTAGGAGACGGCGCCTTAATCGTACGAAGGTATGTTTTTGAAAAACGTTAAAATACCTACCTATTTTAATAAAAGATTTTCAAGTTTTTATGATTGTAGATTAGAAGGCAAATAAATAAAGATATAGTAGATGTAGAAGATTTTGTTTTATTCCCATTGCACTGAAAATTATAGTTTTATTTCCTTAGGGGGAACGACTTGAGGAACCTTACCCTACATCTGTTGTCCCACCCTCTTCATTTACGTTGATCGGTTGACCTGTCTAGTAGTCGTAGAATGGTGGAGTAGGCCTACAGAAAATGGTTACTAAGCAGGTAGTTAGGTAAGAACTATGTTATTTGTTTTGTTTGTTAAGATGATCATTTAAACTGTAGGAATTATATACACACCTATTACAGGGTGGTTTGCGTTACGACCACAGAAAAATCTGTGTAAGATATGTGTGGGTGGTTCCGACACTGACTAATTCATTATCATTTCTTTTATTGTACCTACGTTTCGTAAAATCGCAATTTAATTTACGTGAGTATTGTGAGTTCTAAGGCCCTAGGATTTATATAATTTGACTGTCCTACGATGACATATCCGTACCAAATGGTTTCCTACCAATTTAATTTCAAATTGTACTAAGATCATTTTAATCTGCTTTTTTTTTAAGAAATATGTAGAAGATATTATGGATGGGGAAGATATTACATATATTAAATCTTAATAAATTTACTTCTAAGCCAATTCAAGCTCCAAAGCTGCTAAGAATACTAGCTGCTCCCCCCGCTCCGCGTTTGTCGCCGATATACCTACTACGCTTAAATTAAAACCCAATACCTACTAAAAGGATCTAGCGTCAATGTATTAATACGCCAATACTACACCAGACTACAGCTATAGGTACACCAATACTCATAAACACCCGCACTACACGATGGGCAAAACGAGTTGGCCAACGTGAGGCTGAATTTAATATGTACATAATTATATCAAAACAAACATACAGACCTACACTTATTTTTTAATTGAGTGTGCATTACATGCATACATTAAAGTTAAGATTATGAATTTATGATGCAAAAGTGGTTTTATTTATTATTAATATTATAATGCTGTAATAGGTAGGTTAGATGAGGTGCATAGATACATAAAATACATACAAAATAAATAATGTATTTGAAAGGTAAGGTACCTTACGATAAGTAGGTACGTACCCAACAGCACTCGCCTTACGATATTCACTTTCAACTCTGTCTCTACTTTCAAATCCCTTAAGTATATTGATAATATTTACAGTTAGTAGTTTCATCATCATTAGCCTATAGCAGTCCACTGCTGGACATAGGCCTCCCCCAATGAGCGCCATAGCGCCCTGTCTTCAGCTTGCCGCATCCTGTAATCTTTCGCAGGTCGTCATCCCACCTGGTCGGAGGGCGTCCTACACTACGTTTACCGAGTCGTGGTCTCCACTCAAGAACACGTTTGCCCCAGCGGCCGTCGGTTCTTCGCGAGATATGGCCGGCCCACTGCCACTTCAGCTTGCTAATTCTTTGAGCTATGTCGATAACCTTGGTTCTCTGTCGGATGTATTCGTTACGAATCCTATCCTTCAGAGAAACTCCGAGCATAGCTCTTTCCATAGCTCGCTGAGCGACTTTGAACTGATGGACCAGCCCTATCGTGAGTGTCCACGTCTCAGCTCCGTAGGTCATAACGGGTAGGACGCACTGATTGAAAACTTTAGTTTTCAAGCATTGCCGTATGGATGACGTGAAGACTTGACGTAGTTTCCCAAATGCTGCCCAGCCCAGCTGGATCCTCCTTTTGGCCTCCTTCTCGAAACTGTTTTTACCCAACTGCAGAATCTTCCCAAGGTAAGTGTACTCCGGAAACAGTTTCAACAGTTTCAGTTAGTAGTCTATAGGTCCGGAATTTAGGAACTGATTAAATAATGGTACACGGGCAAAGGCATAGGGTTTTATCTAATAGCTATATTTAAGTACTATAAACACATGGTAGAATTTTGGACGGGGCTGTAAGATCATCTTACTAGAACATCAATTCAAACCCATTCAAAGGCCTTCAGTCACTGGGTCCAGCTAAGGTCTGTAGGTAGCGAAAGGACTGTCTTCGTAGTTCCTTCTTGTCATGCAAAGCGCTAAGCCTATCGATAAGCTCCAATATGAGCATTGTAAGTTTTGACAAATTATTCGCTAGTATGTAGCTAGTAGCGTCATCTCTGTGATATATTGTGAAGCATTTCAACACTATTCTCATAAAAAAAGTTAGGGGGCCAACTACACGGAACGGAGGTTAGGCAGGAGTATTTAGAACTCCAGCCACACGGATATTTAATTATTCAAGGGTATACTCTGTAGAAACATAAATGTTATGTTTCTACAGAGTATACATTGACAGTGACATTATCATTTGTTGCTATCCAATTGGCAGCTTGCACTAGCTAGTGATTGTAAACGCACGTAAACGCAGCATAGGATAGGATGTCATCTTGGCATTATTTTCCAAGGCTGTGAAGTTTGGGCTGTGAAAGGTTGGTACGTATCAATATCTGTCAGCCTCGAATAATTCAACCTTGGTATATACAACCTTGGAATCCTCTGCCAATGGCAGAACTTTCCACGGCTGTAAGTGACGAGGCCGTGCTATTAATGTTCAGCCCGTACTTTACATACTCAGAACTTACAGGCTTGGAATATGATGCCATCCATGTACAGATATTACTGGGCTGTAACATCCACGGCTGTTCCTTGATTGGCCGTAAAAGCATGGCACCCGGGGAGCGAGTCCGTTGAGGTGATAAAAAAAGGTTAAGTGCGAGCAACTAAATCAATTTGACGTTGACATTTACATATATTTTGAGTGACGTTGAAGATTTCTTGGAAGGCTGGAACAAATTGACATTTGAAAATAGGTTGATATCAGAAATTTCTATTTCTTTGCATATCGTATTTTTTATTTTCTTTTCTATGTATATAGTAAAATATATCTATTGATTGTAATAAGTACCTGGGTATATCAGTTATCCTTAACATAAGCTTATCTTACTACATAAATAAATAGGTACCTACCGAATTGATTGATTTTGAATTTTATCCCTAGCAACGATAAAAATACAACAGAATATATACCATTGTTACTCTTCCACCACTTGACGCCACGGCCCGGCCTTTGCGTCTTGCTTCTATTGTACTCTTGTAATACGATTATATTCCTATACATAAAAATAAGATTTTCAAACAATAAACAACCAAACAAAACAATGCCTGCCTAATTAGTTCGTAAGCAAATCACTTAGGTGTAGGTAGGTACAATTAGCGTCACTGGCCACCGATCACTAGTCTAATATTTTAAAAAATGTATGATTAATCCAATGTAAATTCAATTTTAATACGCTGAGGTATGGTCGAATTTAAACTTATTTAGATAGGATGAAAACGATCGGCAGTCTTACCTCGCCACCTGTTTACCTATGCAATATTGCAAACCACCCATACCAACCAAAATGGTTGAACTTAGACGCAGTGCATAAAATGGGTACCCAATAACTGACTATCTCGTTTACTCGCCTAAGAATCCTGGTGTTGGACAGGGATGACAAGAGGTATTGGGTACTTTGAATAACTGACTATCCCGTTTACTCGCATTAGAATCATGGTGTTAGACAGGGATGACAAGAGGTATTAGATATTTCTAACCAAATCAGATGGTAGGCTAGCGTTCCTAGAATAGGTGAGAGTTATTGCAGGCTGGATTAGTTATGGTTGGGTGACGGGTGACGGGTGAATTACGGGTGGGTGGGTGAGCGGTGAGCGCGATGCTCGCTCGCTTCGTACAGTTATTCTCTAGCGGTACGCGGATTTTTCAATAACGCTGGATAGTTTTGAACCAAGCCAACAGTTATTCAGTTAGATATTGTATACCGGACTCACCTCTACCGAGATCCGATAAAATTGTATAACATCTTCAGAGCTGTCTAGCCATGTTTTTTTTGTAGAATTGGCCGAACTTCGTCAATAATCTGGATACAAAGCCATCTACCAAAAGAACAAGAAGTTGAAGTTAAAGTTGTAGAATTTCGTGGCGTCTACTTTACAATACAAATTATTATTGTTTGGGAAATAAAAATAAAACTAGGCAAAATGGCCTTACGTACGTACGGCGATAAGCCGATAAGTTTTCAAATTGAAGAGGGTGGAGATTTCTACTGTGTTGGTTCAGAGGTAGGCGGTAAATGACTCTCCTAGTAGAAAAGCTATGCGCCGCTGTAGCAGGCTCCGCAGTTTTGGTTTACAAATACATAAAGCGTAGATCGAGTATTACGTATTCTTTTATCTTTTGAATACAAACTGAACTCAATGATGATCCGGTTTCAAAACTAAAATGATAGGATCAATACATTTTTCTTCACCTTGTAATCTCACCATCCTCTAATATTTTAGGTTGGTAACTACCTGCGCTTGTTCCGCGGGTCTCTATATAAGAAGTACCCTGGCATGGTCAGGAGAACCCTGACTAATGAAGAAAGAAAGCGCTTAGTTGATAACGGACTTGGACCCCATGTACTTTCCAGTTCCGTGTCATTGTTGAAAGCAGCTGAAGTTGAAGATATCATCGATGGAAACGATGATAAGTATGTCTATTATATTATAGTACTTAACTGTTTAATATTGGCACTTGTTGGGATTTAGCAATTATGCATATTGGTTGGGGACAAGTTGCTTTATCTGTATCCTCTATGTTCATGGCTTGCAATGAAACTGAAATATTGTTAACTCTGATTTATATTAATCCATGCCTAATATTTGTGGCAACTATCAGGTTTTAGAGCTGCAGCTCAATAAAGAGTTTTACTATTGTGTATGTATCCTAATTTTCAGATACAAAGCAGTCTCAGTCAGCCAGGAGTTGGCAACTCCTCGTGAGAGCAAGAGCAAGAAGACACAGAATCCATCCTGGCTGCCGGTGATGCCCAACTCCTCACATCTAGATGCAGTGCCTCAGGCCACTCCTATTAGCAGGACTAGAGTGCATAATAAGAAGGTAAAAATGATGGGAATTTTTCTAGGGTTGTGCCTAAATCCCAAATTGATAGAATTCCTTGTTTCTTAGATCTTATAAATCTCTACTAAACCTTCTTAGATTTAGTTAATAACTAAGCATTTTCTATAAAAGATGCAACCTAGTGGACATAACAAGTAGCATAATGGTGTTAATTACATGATGCTGTGTGGATTGTTCAGCATTATTTATTTATTATTTTAATGTATTTTTATTAAATGTCTCTCTCGCCACCATTTTAATTTGACTGTTATAAAAAGGGCAGAAACATTTTTGATTATCTAATTAGATCAGTTTTGGAACAAATTATTTAAAAAAAAAATGCTGGACTATTCACACACAGCATATTCTAGCACATAAAACACAAACTCTGCTTAACTTGGGGCTAGATGCCCCAAGTTAAGCAGAGTTTGTGTTTTGGGTACTTGACTACACACAATTGAATTGAGATGATTGTAAAAGTAAATGGACTTAGCTGTTTGTTATGCTCTACTCTATATTAAAACTTAATATAAGTTGTTTCATTAGTTTTAGCAGATAAAGACAAAAATCTTGTATAAACAGAGTTTCAGGTTTAAAATTTTGTACCTGAAACTCTGTTTTGTTAATTAATTGTATGAGGTTGATTATATTTATAAAGATTAAAGTAATGGACCCGGAGATTAGTCGGATCTCGCGGAGAACCGACGGCCACTGGGGTAAACGTGTTCTGCAGTGTAGACCACGACTCGGTAAACGTAGTGTAGGACGCCCTCCGACCAGGTGGGATGACGACCTGCGAAAGACTGCAGGTAGGTGCAGGCGCTCATAAGGGGAGGTCTATATCCAGCAGTGGACTAATATAAGCTGATGATGATGATGATGATGAAAGTAATGGACCCACCAGTATTTATATATTTATTTTAACAATTTTCCCAGATAAGAACATTCCCTCTGTGCTTTGACGACACAGACATGACTTCGATGCTGGAGAATGCATCACAGAAACAAGTGCTGGTCCCAATCCGACTTGATATGGAGATTGAAGGACAGAAACTGAGGGACACATTCACTTGGAATAAAAATGGTAATAATTAGAAACATTTAATTAGGACCAGCAGTCTAACTGTGGGCTGATTAGATAGCTTTTATTTGTTACAAGCTGTGCCTGCCGCTTCACCATTATAGAATTCACATATTAAGTTTTACCTCACTTGTATCTGCGCTGGTTTCCACAATTAAGCCACACAGACTAAAAGGACTTTTTGTGTGTCGAATGGGGGACCTTAGTTAAAAAAAAAATGCCTGTCTTACTTACATCAGCCATCTGTCAATGAAAGTCGCCTCAAAATCGGCCCAGAACCTTCGAGAATACCAAAATTGATAGACCCCGTGTGATTGCAGAGTCTATCATAACCCCGGAACAATTCGCAGAAGTGCTATGTGATGACCTGGAACTGAACTCCAGTACATTCATTCAAGCTATTGCCATGTCTATCCGGCAACAGATTGAGTCTTATCCCAGTGAGCCTCCAGCGATTATAGGTAAGCCCATGAAGTTATTCAGTTTGTTTTGTAGCTACTCTAGCTTTATTATTGAAATTTACATAAAATGTATTACTTTTTGCAGAAGAAAACCCTGACCAGAGACTCATCATCAAGTTAAATGTACATGTAGGGAACACATCTCTTGTTGATCAGGTATGAAGTATATTTTTTACTGTTTTATAACGTGAACGAGTGGTGGAGTTTTATAAGACCAATTCTGGAGGTCACCATACAAACAACATTTTATTTTCGTACTGACTATAATGCTGTTGACCTTAGATGGCCATGACAGCGGTACCGGACGTTTAATGGGTGCAGAAGGCGCCGATGAACACCAATGAACTTAAACTTTATTTGTATTAAATATAGCAATTGAGAAGTAGAGTAAACTCTGATCATTTTTGTATATTTCCAGGTGGAATGGGACATGGCAGAGAAAGAGAACAACCCCGAGCAGTTTGCGATGAAGCTCTGCTCGGAGCTGGGCCTGGGCGGCGAGTTTGTGACCGGCATCGCCTACAGCATCCGAGGACAGCTGAGCTGGCATCAGCGCACCTATGCCTTTAGTGAGGCGCCCTTGCCGGTTGTTGAGGTAAGAACATTGGAAAAGAACTGAATAAATTGCGCGCCCGTCTGGCAGCCCTACAGATTTTCTGTTGGGCAGAATTTATGCGACCGAATATACGCGACTCACAAAAAATTACGCTCGTTTGTAATACCCTAAGTGCACCCTAGAGGATGCGCTCGTTTGGCCTCACATTTAAGGTTTTTATTTCCTATACAGACAGTAGAACTAGAACAGACTTTGAGATCAAAAGTAGCCTACATAATTATGTTTAGGTAATTCCAAGTCCCTAAGTACCTTTGTAAAATTCTACCCCAATCTGTTCAAAAGCTTTGACGTGAATAAGTTACAAACAGCCAGGGGCTAGATGATGCTGTATAAATTGTCCAGCTTTATTTATCTATTAACTGTCTTAAATCATGTAACTTTACCCAGACGCCGTACCGTCTGCCGTCCGAAGCGGAAGGCTGGGCGCCGCACCTCGAGACGCTGACCAACGCGGAAATGGAGAAGAAGATCCGCGACCAAGACCGAAACACGCGGCGTATGCGTCGCCTCGCCAACACTACTCCTGGTTGGTAACTTTAAGCATTATTTTATATAACCTGCGTGCTTGTAATGGGATTCAAAATGTAGTCATCTCTCATGCTGTTCTGCTCAGTTGGAATCCGATTTGAGCACCCAATCTATAATTGACATTAATTTAGAAAGCATCATCATTGGTCATGAAAGCCAATTTAATGGCCATATCCATACAATTGCAAATTACGAAGGAAATTCAAGCAGTTTTCAAATAGCAATAAAGAATGGGTGGTTGCGTAATCGCACAGCTGAGCTGGGCAGCATGAGAAATTACGTCATTGTCAATTCTGTTATTTAAGTACGCAGGTTATGCTTACGTCTATTTTGTAAGGATTGCTGTCAATAAAGCAGTTTTTGCCAAGAAACATTCTAGAAGAGCCTCGCTAGAGCCTTGAGTTTGGATACTCGATACTAGTTGAATTTTTGCACGCTAGGGACGCTGTACCAAATTCTTTGTAAAAGTGGAACATCTCGAACTTTCCACTTTTGTATGGGATTTGGTACGCCCCTAGCGAGCGTACATGGAACTATACTCCGATTTAGAATACAAGATATTTTATGTCAACAAAGACATTTATGAATGAAAACTAAACAAAAACAGAAAACAATAAAGGTTGTTCCTAAAAAGTAAAACACTTCAACAACGCATGCAATATCTCATGTGTAAAAATATCACATGTGCAACGAAAAATGTTAAAATTGGAATTCGAAAACGAACGAGAGATCAATTAAATGATGAAAGAAAGCTTTCCAACCCAAAAAATTGGTACGAGCTTCTGTGCTTTGCTTCGACCAATGTAGTTCAACAATAATTCTTGTAAACAATTTGTATACAAAAAATATCCAGGTTTTTGAATCGGAGTATACGTTAACATTTATAATGGAACGTCTCGATCTATGACGTCTAGACACTATCGACAAACTAAACTCGCTCACCGAGCTGTAAATCATAGACATGTGTCATGGGCACTCAATGTATCACAACGCAGTAATCTTAATTACAAAATGACGCCAAGCAATTCAAGAGAAGGCCGCTCTACACTATGCCATCGTTTTTGGTTCAGCAAAGATGATTGCAAATTCAAATATTACCTAAAATCGCGTGTAGAGCGGTCTTAACGTGTTTTTATCAATACATGATGGGCAGTTAAAATCAATATAACTGATTGAACTGCATTTTACAAATTTTCTAGCATAATATATTTTATTATATTCAACCTGGGATTGCTCAGTAAGGTTGCATGTTTTTCTTATACTTACAGTATTTATTCTTAGTTTTTAGGATACATTCATTGTTGTACTTAATTTATTATTTTAATGCTTTAGCTTGTTAATGATCATCACAGTGAATGATTTGTATTAAAGTAATTAAATTATTAAAATTTTGTATTAGAATCAAATCTATTAGGTATCGCATTAGGACTGGAATAGGAAAATCTATTACTTTAAAGTCAATAAGTTTTTATTATAGAAAGGTTTTGGGTATGGTATGCAGAAAATTATATGAAACAGCGAATAAAGAGCTGTAGTTATCTTTAAGATTGAAACATTAATGTTTCGGAGTTTTTTTTTATTATTATTGAACAATAAATCTAGAACCACACTTTAGTCTCGTGACTAAATGTTTGAAAGCGAAAATATACATCGGTTTCAAATATTTAGATGAGAAACATTCATTAATTTGTGGTGTAGTGTGTTATGTCGCTATTTTAATATCTTTCTAACCATACTGAATGTATGAAATCCATATGCTTCTCGACCACGAAAGTGTTGTGTCGTGGTTGATTAACATTATATGTTTCATACATTCAGTATGGCGAGAGACATAACAAAACACGAATGTGTGTTTTTATCGTCAGTCAGTCATGTTAAGTTATATAGATTTGCTCATGAGTCGTGAGTTCAAAAAGGAGTCTGATAAACTACACTAGTCCTTAATCTATGAATATTAAATTATTTACTATTTTGACTTTGTTTTTTATATGATCAAGGGTGTCTAGCGCAATAAATATACAAAAAAATCTATAACAAAGTTAGTAATTATGCTACTAGTTATGACGCATTTTAAAGTACAATTTCGGAACTTATGGTACACACATTATTTGTAAGTTTATGTTGTTGAAATTGAATGAAAATGTATTTATAAATTCATTAAATTATTTAATAGTTTTCATCACATAACTATTTGGGTGTTGTGTTTGAGCATTGCTTATGTTTAATGCAATTTCAACAATTTGATTGTTAAAATTGAGTAAGTGGACTGTTAAAATTTTATCACATTAAAGGGTTTTGCAAGTGTTAAGCATTTAGTTTTATTTTCAACATGGTCGCTCCACGATTACCTAACGTGATTCAATTGACACATTCTACTTACAGAAAACATAGTGTTATGTTAATATAACTTCATCTAGGATAACTATTGAGTACGAATAGTATTTAATTAATTAAAACTGCTTTATTTGATTTTATTAGATCTCATTTTGAACTGTAATAAAATAAATGCTTAGATAAAAACGCCATGCCAATTCCTCATTCGTCATTTCAAATACAAAATGTATGTCCGAAACAAGTCACAAGACAAAAGTGTCTCCCGCAAAACGAATTGCCAAAAGCGGTGTCCTAGACAAAATTCCCTGAGACCAAACATTTTGCCGTAAAATTTCCACATGCATGGTAGTAGTAAACTAGATTTACGCTCAATAACATAATGTTTTCTGGTAACAGATGTGTCATTGAGTCGCGCCGTGAACCGTCTGATACGCGCCGACGACGCCATGTTCCCGGCAACACCAGAAAAGAGGAGAAAGAAGATATAGTTCTACCCAGACGTGGCCTGCCTGCGCGCTAATACGATTACAAGACATTAAATTTGAGATTCAACAAAAAAAGTTGCAATTTCCCTATAAATTTCTTTCTTACTGTCATAAGATCTCGTTCTTGACATTTTCCCAAGTATTATCGTAATTTTTCCTAGAAATTTCAGGTGGCCATAAGACCTTAAAGTGGAGGTTTAGTGGATTAAGGTGGAACATCACGCAGGTACTTTAAACGAGAAGTTTAGTCTAGCATGGGTTCATAGCAAATTATTTACAAGCGTCGCAAAATAAATTCTGTGCTAGCTAAATTACTTGTAGAACGCAGAAAATACAAAAAACCAAGTCCCGTAAAAAAGAAAACCGAAGTTTCTGGTTACTGTTCTTGCAAACGCTATCTTATGCAAATGAGTATTGGAGTTTGCACCAAAACAGATCAGAAATTAAGATTTTTGGAGAGGGGCCCCATTTTTTAAATTTCCGCGCGCTTTGTGACTTTTCTTCCACCTTAAGACCAAACGAACTCTCGTTTAATCAGCCCCTCTTGACAGTTGTTGGTTCAGCAAACGTACAGAGCGCCCTTTGGTTGTTTTACAAGTCTGAAGTGATCTCTGTCTATGGTGTGTAAAGTGGGTTTAGACCAAACTCTAAATTTTCGTTTAGTCTAAACCCATTTTTATCCACTATTTGTTCAACAAGTCATCAAAATAGTTTTTGGTATTGAATCTATTTTCATCGTGGCTATATTGTGTAGAGGTACGGAAGAAAAAACTTACTTCGTTTCTTTAGTTATGTTTTGAATGAAACCATATAGTTAGAATAAGACAAAAAGAAACACAGTTGCCTATCATGTAAAGGCGCGTTCCTACCGAGTCGTGCAGATTAACTGTCCTCTACGACACAATATATGTCTTGACGATAGATTGTCAAGACTACAGTTACTTATAACGGGATATTTACCATGAATTATTAGCGTCTATACCCTAGTTCAGTTGTCCAATTCAGTTGACTGAACTACTGAGATTTCAAGTTTTATTGTCAATCAAGAAAGACAATGTCATAATCTATGGTCACGACACTGGCGGGCAACGCGCCGTAATGACGTTGGTTTAGTCTTGGGCCAACTAATTAGCTTATTGTAGCTGCTCTGATATCCTAATAAAGATCTACATTTTAGAAATAGGTAAGTAGTTGTAGTTATTTTTATGAACCTATCTGCCAAAATTTTTGACGACCAATGTGGCGCGGTGGGCGAAGGTCCGCCTGCGACGCAGGAGGTTGCAGGTTCGTTTCCCGCCTCGGAACAATTGTGTGTACAATCTGCAGATATTTGTTCCGGGTGTTCTGGTCGTTTTCTATGTATAATAAAAAATATCTATCTATGTAATATATATTGTATTATGTATATCAGTTATCTAGTACCCATAACACAAGCTCTGCTTACCATGGGGCTAGATAACGCTGTGTGGATTGTCCAGCATTAAAAAAAAAAATGTGAATAACTTTGTTTAGAAGGTTTCTGTGAAATATTAAAAAGCTCTAAAGAATATTAATCTCAATAAAAAAAAATAACATTGTATTAATTTGTATGTTGGACATTCCAATCCTAACCTAGTTATCAGAGACATCTCGAACATTGTAAACTTATATTAACACTTTCATTGCCCATGATCAAGCTTGTGTTCACTCCCATTCAATAAATTATAAACATTAATATGGCTAATTCTTCTCATAAAAATGGTATAACGCCCGAATTTCGAGAAATCGGGTTTAATTAGCGAATTGTCAACAACAATTAGCGAAGTGTCACTGTTGACATTTACGAAACAAAATAAATGTCTGTAAGCTGAATTACAAATGAGGTTTTGTATTCTGTTTTATTATAGCCGACGATGCGACTTTTCGAAGAATATTATGCTTAATTTAATTCACTAGTATATTCATAAATCCAATTAAATGTATTTATGGATAGCTCAAAAAAAATCAGTAGGTACCTATATCTATATATCTAAAACTGATAATAAGGTCTAAGCTTAATTTTTTGATAGCTTTTGCTTAAGTTTCTATAAAATAAAGGCGTGTAAGTGTATCCATATTTTGTTTGATTTTACTACGATGATTAGGTATTATTAGTTTTACAAAAAGGCAACTTGATAAAAACACCATTATTTAATTTAATTTTGCTCAAATCGTAGCAGACAAAAACCAGACGGAATTTTTCAACTATCAGGCAAAAAATCTTAATGTAAAATCGAAAATTATGTATTTTGGCTTCAAAAGATAAAACTGGGAACATAATTTGGCGTTATCATGGTTACGATCAGGATACTTCGCAACCCAGGGCCCTGACTTTGGGGACCGATTAGTAGCTAGTCCCGGGGTGGAAAAGTAACACCGAGTTATGCGGTCCTTTTGGACCACGCGGTTCAAAGTGAGGAATTCGAAATAAATCGAGATAGTCTGCAGGATTTTGAAATATATTGTCGTTCCATCTTTTATTCCGTAAACATGTATTAAGACAATCCTAAACTGTAAAAAGTTATGTTTAATTATAAATAACAATATAAGCTACCACTTATTAGGGCCCTAATTCAACTAAACGAATCATTTCGCCATAACTATGGTATCGTCTCAGAATGTCATAATTATTTTGGAATTTTACAGGGTTTTAAAAGTTTCGATTATTTTATTGTGATAAATGTTTTTCCTAGAGTCGGGGCCCTGGCCATTAGGATGCCACGACCGTCCACACAATTTACGTCAGTTCCGATGCAATATAAATACAGTTACAATAAAACGACATACAAGAGCAAATTATTTTTATTTTGGTCTAAAATGGATCTTATAACCCTTTATTTTCCGAACTCGCCAGTTCGTTACTGAAAGAGATCGTTCTCTAGCTAGGCTAATGGAAAAGCTGATAAAAACGTAAGAAAATAAGAAGAAAGACTGGGAGGAAGCATGCAAACTGGCCTGGCAAAGCTTCTATCATTAAGTACCTACGCACAACCAACTTAAAAAATTAAACTTTTAAAAAACACGGGAAACCTACAAGAAATGTCAAGGTAGCTTTTAAAAACGCTTATCCTGACTAAATCGTCATCGATTTTGGAAACGATTCCACACCGTTTGCTACATTAAATGTCGTAGTCCGTAGCACTGAGCCACCTAATTGCTACGCCGCTACGACAAACGCTACGGAGCGTAGCGCCCGTGGCACCACGCATGGGCTGCGGAGCGTAGCATGATAATGATTTCTCATTACATCACGTTTTCATACGTTTACATTAAAATGTTGTATTCATGATAATGATTTTAGAAAAAACCTACTTCATAAAATATATGTGCTGAATAGGCAGATAGGTAACTTTACAAAAGTATTAATTAAATCTATCAACAAAAATACAAACATAAAATAAAAAAAAAATCTTACTAATTAGACAAGTAATTTTTTTTATTATAAATAAGTAATTAAATATGAAATTAGGTGTTTTTGATTTACTATTCTCTTAAATTTTTTGTCCACTAGTGGAAACAATGCCATGTTCGGCTAGACAGTGACTTGGCTTCACTAATAAAAGAGCTGAGATAATACAAATTGGTGTGAAGTTCCGTAGTAATCTTTATTTATAAGGCAGGTACGTTCTTTCAGGTTTCCAATATTTAGGTACATATAGGTAAATGCAAAAGTTTGGATAGAATACGAAATGGATGTTTGTTATCTACTTCTTTAAGCTATGTACCTAACTAAGTAGGTAGTTCTAGTCCTGAAATAACAAAGGCTTCCTACTTAGTTACTATTATTGCCGGAAAAACGCGCTTGAAACCGCGGGCTGAGCATATCAACTTAAATGAGTCCCAGGAAGGTTTGGTGAGAAAGTAGATATATTCAACTTGAATCCCAAAATTGACTGGTGAATTAGACCCTTCTGGCGGAAATGAAATTACCATGATAAAACGTTTTCGACGATCAAAGTAAAAGTAGGTAACTTAAAAAGTAGGTACCTACCTACCACTCGTACCGCTAGTCCCAAACTTGATAATAGTCGTCTATTTTAATCAAAAAGCCCCTTGTACTTTATTGAAAAACTTAAAATTATCGCGTACGCAACCGAGCATTTGCCAACCGAATAAATATGAAACGACTCAAAACTTTTTACATTACAAGTCTCACTTATTATATTAGTTTAGAATGCGGTCGTAGGGCGTTCAACTCAACTAGACGTATGTCGATGTTTTTGTAACAAACCTTTGATTTCCACGCAAATAGGTCTATCTCCCTTGGTGTCGAGATTTATAGGGTACCATAGATATACACCATAGATGTAGAAAATTCAAGTTTGTTGAGATAAACAGGTTGTACGCATGCGCGAGACGGACCAATCTTGTGCCCTGTCAGGGTGCGTGACGATCGCGAGATGTATAGGGATGGGAATATATCGATAGAATTTGGTCGATGGTCGATAGATTACGTAAATAACTCATTTTATCTAGGGATTGACTTTAGTAGATGGGTGATTAGTAAATTATTCATCATTATTTTCATTAATTGATATTTTTAAGGGATACTTATTATTTTCACTTCTTCACGGACTGTTGCCTATAGTAGATATGAATTTTATGTACACATAAAATCATAATTTTAAAAATAAATTGAACTTTCTGCCCATAATATTCACAAAGTTTTTGTAGATTTAGACCTAGGTACCTTTACCTACCCTCCAGGCCTAAATCTACTACTACGTTTTAGTCCAGCTCTACCTACTACTATTTTTCAGTATCAACTACGAAGTCAATAATATTTTTCTATTCTATTCTATCTATCAGACGATAAATAATTATTATGTAGATAATAAAGAGGTAGCTAGGTGTACAGAATATAAAATTGTTCAATATTAATTCATTATATTGACAGGAAACGAAAATATTTCTACATTATATAATCCCAAGCCGTACGTTAGATTATTAAGGTTTGAACAGTATAGATTTAACAGCTGTATATGATTTTGTCGAAACTATAAAATCATAATTGCACTGCCTATCGCCTAGTGATGTGATATCACATATCGATAACATTACTATCGCAAACAATTATCACGTCCCTAGTAGATTTCAGGAGCGTCCAGACCTCAGTATGATAAAATGTTTGAGGCGGACGGCAATCGAGCGGGCACCGTCCTCTCCCGCCAAAAAATTCAAAATCCAACGTTCTTAAAAAATTAATGAACTCAAAATAATAAAAAAAAAAACAAACAAATTTCATTGCAAGTTAGAATGTAGTTCTGTTTTCAGTTGTGTTCCGGAAGTGTTTTAAAAACTGTTATCTAAGTACTTAGTGGTTTAATAGTTGCTTTAACTTGACTAATGGACCTTTTGATTCAGGTAAGTGATAAGGTGATAAGATTTTTAAAATTGTATTTACATAATATGTAGGTTTTAAATTGTATTTACGTAATATGTAGGTACATAATTTTAAAACAAATAATGTACTCTACGGTTTTATTTTTCGAAATAATACCTATAAGTACATTGGCTTATAGAGTTAAATACATGAATATCTTAAAGAAATATGCAGAACGGACTAAATTATGTTTTAAGTAGGTACGTACCGATACAACCCAGTATTTTCATACAGTTTTAAAAACGATGGTATTTTACCTTGTGTAAAATATGAGTACGGATATCAACCTCTTAAAATTTAAATATCAATTCCAGCCACGTTAAGAGCAATGAAATGGTCATTAAATGGTACTTGGTAGAGATTTATAAGGACTCATTAAATGGGCCATTTAATGACTCTGTCCGGCGTTAGGTAGGTAGAAGTGCCTTTAGTAGGTACCAATTTACTTCAATCTTTTACATTCACTTCAATACCTAAGTATCGGGTGAATTTAGTTTTTTCAAAATCGTGGACTGACTTTCGTTTGACCAAAATCTCGCCTGGTGTGTAAGTGATGATGTGGCTTACGTCTTCTAGACCTTCGTGATACATCTCACGAAGGTCTAGGAGACACCTATTCACTCTTAACCTATAGAGGCCCACCCAGGTCAGTACCTATTATAGAGCCGACTTACACTGAAACACAATTAAACTTTTAGTATGAATCTACTTGACATTAATTTGACAGTTTTCAATGAAAATCTGTCAATTAATTGTGATTTGATGCGGCATCGTTAACATCTCTTGGTATCCCACTATTCGGTGTATCGTGGTATCCGACAATTGGGTGTAGGCCTCCTTTTAACGCCAACCTTCTCGGTCCTGATGCGGCATCACAAATCTAAATGAGGTCTTAGTGTTCGAAGGTTATACTTAAAACCAATTATCCATTTAAATCTTCATTGCGTGTCTATAGTTAACTCTGATGATAGGCAAAACGATTTGATTAAATGGTTGGTGCTTTTGATCGTTGGTGAGAGATGAGTAACGTACACATGTCCACGAAGGATTATTTACTCCGTCCAATAGTTTATTTTACTTTTGTCAGATATTGCCTATGAAGTTCCTGTATTGTGTTAACAGGAATGAAGACTGAATAAATTAGAGATTACTGAGTGAAATATTTCATGGACAATTTGTTATAACAAAAAGTATGTAGGTACTGATACGAACACAGAGCTATGTGTATTATTGTACATATACTCTTTTAGTTGAGAAAGTACTCATTTCGGCGATGTCTTAAAAAGTTTTCCTAGATTATCATCAGCACCAGTATAAGTCCAGGGTTCTTGCTGAAACTCGTATTAAGCACAACAATCAATGGACTAATCCGAGATTTCCCTTTAGCTTATTTAATCTCTATTTAAGTTGCTTAAAGTGTGATTTAGTCACCGTCTACGCTTGTTCTAACACTTCATGTCCATCCAAAGGTTGCCTGGCAGAGATCGCTCATAGCGATAAGGCCGCCCATTGTACAACACATTCTGTATTTGTTTTTTTCCTGTCTTGTGTATCTGTTTTTATTTGGTGTGCGATAAAGAGGGATTGTATTGTATTTAAATTAATGGCAAGTGTCCCTAATGTAAAGTTCCTTCATTACGGTAATAGGCTGTACATTTGTTTCATAACGGCAGACTGTAAGGTGAAGTGGAAAACTCAAGAGCTTTTAATTTCCTTCCCCTCACGATTAGCAGGTACAGTCAGCTGCGTACTCATGTAGCGAGTATCAACATGATAGATTTTATTATAATTTACTTGATTGGTTACTTGATTTCGTGGCTCAGCTGGCATTCCCGTACTGAGAGAGAAACTCCCGGTCGCGGTGTCTAGTCCTGCCGAAATATTTTTTTTGGGACATTGTTTAATTACCTAATTGAACTTGTTTCACGGTTTATTTTCGTTTGATCTTTACCGATATTTCGGCAGAATCACACAAACGTTCACAATGAAAAGTGACTTTAAGTTGAAATAGCCGTTAACTAATTAATTTTGCAAGCCTCGTTAAGGATTTACAATTCGATAACGAAAGCTGAAATAACATGAATTGGGTTTCAATATTGGTAACTGAAGACCATTGCTAAGATAAAACCCCTTTGGACCCCTTTCTCACAAAATATTATTGCTAGACAACTCCCCGGGTGTTTGTCCCCAAACTCCAAAATATGCAGATCTTGCGAGAACTACTTACTCTCTCTGGGCAGCAGCTAATTTAAATAATAAAATTTATTTTATGTTTTAACTAGTGTATTTGTACCTACTAGTTAAAAAATATAAGTATTTATGTTTTTTACTATATCGTTTTTACATATTTTATTATTTGAATAGGCTGCTGCCCAGCCAGAGAGAGAACCTACCTAAGTATTTCTCAGACCACGGTACCTTAGTAACTGAGTTAAAAATGTGTTATAATACATATATATTTTATAGACTGTATTAAGGGTTAATAAAATTTCCAATTCAAAAAAATATCTACACACTATTTTTTACAGCAAATTATGAAATTCTTTGTACCTAAGGGAGCTGGTATAAAGAAGGAGAAAAACACACAACACATCCTGCATCGAAGCCAGACATAATTATTTTGTGGTTATGCTGACTGTACTTGTGTGGGCGTAGTCACACGCTGTGAATGGAAGATGAAGGTACCATAATAGGTAGGTGGTAGGTAGGTTCTTTTATACCAGGTGCCATAATCTGCTTGAATACCCACCTTAGTCCTTTTGACGGTGGCAGAAGCGTCTACGCAATGGGAAAAATATTTTTTTTTCAGGGTGTTAGTGGATTTAGTGCAGAATTTTGCTTTAAAAATTCTTCTATAAGCTTCTACCTAGAAATATAAGAATTATTTAAATGTCATCTGAAACTGTTTCTCGTTGCAAAGAAGCCACTGTGCATTGTCGTTGTCGAGATGTGAGGGTTGTTTTCTATGTTGTGTAATTTATTTTAGTCGTTTTCGAATCAAAAACTTTAGAAGAAAAACAACTATTTGCATAAACCGAATACAATCAAATAAAGCGACATCCAAACTCACGGCACCCCAAGTTCTTAAAAACGTGGCAGCCGACATTCCATACTAGAGAACGAAGAATTTTAATTTTCGCCACGACTTTTGGCGGCTATTCCACCTTGAGTCTGGAACTTCCCTCAGACATTTATGTCGGGAAAATTCTAAATTCGACCCTGAATTGATAAAAGTTTCAATTTATGTCGTCGTCGTGCGAGTTAAGAAATAAAAGGATTTTAGCAACGAATACAAAAGTAGCTAACTTTTTTTCAACTTTTGCTAACAAAGATGCGAGTTTCGAGCGAGTGGTGGCTAAGTTTTCCAACTTTGTTATTTTCCGTCTTAGTACTTAACTACCTAGCTTTACACCTTAATTTTATAGAACGAGGGTTTCTTTAACCTATTGAAATTACCTTTTATTAGTTTGTATCGTTAATAAAATAAATTATCAATACATTTAGAATTTTTCCATATTCATTTCAAACTAAGCTTCTCATCTCAACTGGTCCTTATAAGGGTTAATTTTGAGGTAGCAAAAAAGCAAGTCATCTTCCAAGGTCCAATGGGATTGGTTCAACGAACTTTGGGAACATCTTAACATCGTGGATATGCACTGAAACGGCCCCGTAAACATAAGGCGTCCTTTTTATAGGGCGCTATAAAAGTGGCTAATTGTATCCCCAATTAGGTCGGTTCCGAAGTAGTTAGTAATACTATCATAGCTACAAATTGAGGATAAATAAAGGTGCGAAAATTATTTTTATTGAAATAATTTGAGCTGGAAACATAGATAGATAATACTTTTATTGCACACTTAAAAATAAAACAAACAAGACATAATAAAATACAAAATATGTGACAATTTAGCACATATTTTTTTTACATAGGTACTGGTTATATATTAAACATGTTTTAACTCAAAAAATATCGGACGTTCCTGCAGAAATTCTACAGACACGTATATCGACAAGAAGTGGGTCGGTGTACTTTTCACTGACATAGGATGGGAGTCTCTAGGACTTTGTTGACCCACTCAGAAGGATCCATATTCTTTAAGGAGAGAAGGTACCTAATGTTTGTGTATTAATGTTCCGTAATTTTTGAAGCTTCTGTAGGTACAAAGTTCGAGATCGATCAACAGTATTCATCAAATAAAACATCCCTAGGGAAGATCAACATATTAATTTAGGGAATTCCTATACTTTATGCGTATATCTAGATTGGCTCTCGTGATAGATAGTATATTTATTTATTATCAGGAGACTCGACATGGAAGATTAATGGGATGTCGCTGTGAATAAATCGTTGGCTTTATTGATTAACACTTGTAGTTATTGATTGGGTAATTAGTTAGGATTGCAGCGATGTGTAGGAGTTTTTACATCATCAACAGCCGGAACGAATGTTGTCTGATAAGTTGTTTAAGTAAACTCCTAATAGAAAAAATCGCACTGTCAAATATTCTGAACCTAGACTACTGTTTAAAATTACACGAACTTTTTGATTATTTTTGTTCATGTTGGTGTACCCTCATTAACAATATAATATAATATAGGTATATAGGTACATTTGGGTTCACGTCCAGTTTTTTTTGTTGACAGATCGTTATAAAAGAAGTTTTTCTTCTAATCTAATTGCATAGCGTATTTAATTTCATACTGTCATGTAGTTGTGAAGACCATTTATTAGCTTTTCTGTTGCTAGGTAAATGTTACTTATTTTGTATGTATTTAAACTGTAGGCCTTAAAATAAATACATAAATAAATATTCATTTCTGACCTCATACGTGTCTTTCTATTCTTTGACGACCGATGTGGCGCGATGGGCGAAGGTCCGCTTGCGACGCAGGAGGTTGCGGGTTCGATTCCCGCCTCGGAACAATTGTGTGTACGATCTGCAGATATTTGTTCCGGGTGGTCATTTTCTATATATAATTAAAAAAAAACTATCTATGTAATGTATTTTATATGTATATCAGTTATCTAATACCCATAACACAAGCTCTGCTTACCATGGGGCTAGATAATGCTGTGTATTGTCCAGCATTATTTATTTATTTATTTTATTCAACAACTTCATTTAGACGACTGTATAACATTCAACTACCTTATACATCTTATATACGATTGTTACATCGTAAACATACCCCGAAAGTATTCTAACAACCCGGATAGTTGTTATGAGTGGAGAATTAACTTTTTCATCTCAGGGTCGAAATTTTACATCATTAATTGAAAAGTGCTATTTAGACTATTTTAAATTTCCGGTGGATCAAGATAAATTGTGGGTTCCACATAAATGTTGTGTAACGTGTAGGTACGTGTGCGAGTTTGCTATTAGGTTAGGCTAGAACCTAGACATATGTATGTATGCCATTTGCTATACCAATGATTTGGACCGAACCAAAGGAGTCCTATCCTAAGTGATTGTTATGAACTACCAGTTAATATTAGTTTAGTTTCTGAACGGACATCATTATGGGGTTCTAGCGATATACGTAGAGTGTAAAAACTAAACCTTTTGATATGACATAACGTTCAAACTCAGGTGTCGACGTCGTTGATGGGTCTCTAAGAAATTAGGAGAATGAAACTGAAACAATCACGACGATTTTTGGTAGCTTACTACAAGTCAGTGTTGAGTTTTGATTAGATCTGATCGGACACCATTATGGAGTTCTAGCGATATACGTAAAGTGTACACTCTTCGTATATTGCTAGAACTCTATAATGGCGTGCACTGTCTACAGACGACACCATTTGACATATAACATTCAGAGCGGGGGCAGTTGGTAATCCAGTGCGGTCGGGTTGCGGCTCCGATGCTGCGAACATTCTAGCTCGTGATCGAACGCGACGATGTGATTATTGACTGATTGCTTTCGGCGCTGTTTACGATCGACGAGTGACAAAATCATTGACATTTACATTAACATTGCATGTAAGGTCAGTTTTTTCGTATCTTTTCTAATATAAGCTCTACATTTCGTGTCTTAGAAAAACTCGCAGTACCGACTTCGTACTGTTATAAACATTATTTATTACACGCCACCGTCTATACTTGTTCAAGCACTTCATGTCCATCCAAAGGTTGCCTGGCAGAGATCGCTCTTAGCGATAAGGCCGCCCATTGTACATCATATTTTGTATTTGTTTTTCTTTTCCTGTCTTGTGTATCTTTATGTATTTGGTGTGCAATAAAGAGTTATTGTATTGTATTGTATTGTATTATTTTTCTTTGTCCTACTCTGCTAGTTATTCTAACAATAGTTCAACAGTACTATGAAATTTAACCAATAAAACCATACCCTATAGACATGTTGTCAGTTGCAGGCATTATAGAAAACCTATCACTTGAAGTCAAGGCAACATTACATAGTAGAGTACATGACCTAACTACCTACACGTGTATTCCCAGGTAATGTTTTGACCCTAAACGACTCTCTAAAACTTATCAACTAATTAGGCAACCCTTTAGATCCGTATTTATTCACCTGAAAGGTTAATTTGTAGGTAGGTAAGTAATCTGTATTACGAAGGACGCTGAACTTTTTCTTTCTTCGTTATAAAAGATGATTTATAAGTATAAGACATTAATAAGTATGGATTAGTGTGTGCGTGTTTAAAAAAAAAAAAATGAGGTGTTTTAAACATGTTGCCTATAGCGGAATTCAATAATTCAGAGTTTTGAAACTATTTTGATTGTGTTATTATGAACTATTTAATAAATACTTTAGTGTTCATAAATTTAAATAATTAAAGAAATTTATTGATCACTGTAATTATTACCTTCAGGGTCCGCCGAAACACGGTCGAGAAATTACCTCAAATTCATTTAATCAATGAATTCTCGTTGCACTCCGCCATTGCAGGAATTCCCCTGATTTTAACTGCTTGATTTTTAACTAATGGTAGGTATATAGCATTAGGTATTTTCCCCCTATTCTCACGCTTAAACGCAATAAAAAGATTATTCCCCGCTATCACTACGGGCATACGGGAGTTACCCCTACTAATAAAACCATCTTAACCTTCGCGGTGTAAGTAATAGATCAATCATCATTAATGGAGTACCTACATAAAAAGACGATTCGTAAGATGGGAATTTAGTAAACAGATTTAGACAAAAATTCTTAAAACTTAAAAAAAAACTTTAAACATTCGATTGAAAATCATGAACATTTAATGAAAATAGAAAAAGTCAAACAAGAAAACAAAATAAAACTGATTAAGTGTTTGTGAGAACCTGTTTAATTCTATGATAAATAAAATTAAAAATAAAATGTTTTTTCCGACCCTGCCAATATGCCAACTATAGATTATTGATATTGATTAAATACTACGAGACTGAATAGAAAGGCTCAGAGACACAGTCTGCAAACGCTTTATTGTACTAAAGCACAAAAACTTGAAAAAAAAAACCATTGATCTACCAACATAACTCGTAACACGATATCTTTAATTATCTCCGTGAGAACAAATACACAGCATTGCCAATAAGGCCGGCTGTAGTTAGGTACGGGTAGGCACCTAATGTCTTCCCTCGTATTGGACGCAATCGATTGCTGTCGTCAGCCTGATCCGAACGATAGGGCTGTGCTATCCGGCTTTCGTAACACCTACTGGTTCTATATAAATGATTTAAACTAGTGGTTGAATTTTGAACATACACACAGTAGAAACGTTTCGTATTAGTTTCTACCATGTTTATTTTCAAATTCATTTAGTAAAAAGCTTATATTTGACAGTTCAACACAGACACTCCGTTTTTTTCTTTGTGAAGAAAAGTTTATTTTTCTTCTTATGTAGTAAGAAATCGACAATATATCCGGTATGAGATGCTCTATCAAAGTACTACGGAGTGCTACGGCGTAGAGCTCGAATATTATCTATAAATGGGTAAGTTTGGATGAATAGATGGATGTTTTAATAAACATAGAAATTAATTTATTACTTCTTTACGTTTCTTACGTTTACCGAGTCGTGGTCTCCACTCAAGAACACTTTTGCCCCAGCGGCCATCAGTTCTTCGTGACATATGGCCGGCCCACTGCCACTTCAGCTTGCTAATAATATACAATATATAACAAAAATATTTTTTTAAAATTACAAACATAAATATTTTTTTAAAAGAAAATAACCAGAACACCCGGTAAAATATCATGAGAGTACAACAAAGAAGTATAAAAACTCTTTGGACTCTATAAATTCGCCAAAATGCGAAGCATAAAAAGTACCTATATCCTGAACAAACAAATATGAACGCTTGTTAAATCTAGCTTTACTCGCTCTATAATACATAATATTCGTAGGTATTTTTTGACAAAAAAACTTAAAATCAAAGAATAGAATCAAATAAGAACTAGTATTCCTAGTTAAATAGCAAATACTTGTATAATAAATTAGCAACCCTAGCTAAAACAAAGTAAATTACAAATAAAAGTATAGAATATAATCAAATAAATAAATAAATAATGCTGGACAATTCACACAGCATTATCTAGCCTCAAGCTAAGCAGAGCTTGTGTTATGGGTACTAGATAACTGATATACATAATACAATACATTACATAGATAGACATTTTTTTATTATATATAGAAAACGACCAGAATACCCGGAACAAATACCTGCAGATCGTACACACAATTGTTCCGAGGCGGGAATCGAACCCGCAACCTCCTGCGTCGCAGGCGGACCTCTGCCGACCGCGCCACATCGGTCGTCAATAAGAAATAAGAACTAATATTTCGTAGTCAAATAATAAAATAATATTAATAAATTGGCAGCCCTAGCTTAAATGTGGAGCCTAATTGAAATTACAACAAAGCCGGTAACAAAATATCCGCCTTTCTGATTCCCTACTGCCCTATAATCCGATGAGAGTTGAACGCCCGTTAAAAATACAGGATAACATGTTGCGAGATACTCGACACGGACGGCGGCGGCATCTGATAAGATTTATGGAAAATTTACAACATATTTGATCAGGTTAGATAGAAACTATTTAAAGGTTACCTTACCCTGCCTCTGACCCATCCCAAGGGATATCCCTTAGTCGCCTCTTACGACACCCACAGGAAGTGTTGTGGTGGTGCCAGTTCTAAGCCAGAACCTCGCACCACGCCAGGTCACTAACGACATTTCACTCTAAATGTAGGTTGTGCGTCATCATCATCATCATCATCAGCCTATAGCAGTCCACTGCTGGACATAGGCCTCCTCCAATGAGCGCCATAGCGCCCTGTCTTCAGCTTGCCGCATCCAGCATCTACCTGCAGTCTTTCACAGGTCGTCATCCCACCTGGTCGGAGGGCGTCCTACACTACGTTTACCGAGTCGTGGGAGAACCGACGGCCGATGGGGCAAACGTGTTCTTGAGTGGAGACTCAAGAACACGTTTGCCCCATCGGCCGTCGGTTCTTCGCGAGATATGGCCGGCCCACTGCCACTTCAGCTTGCTAATTCTTTGAGCTATGTCGATAACCTTGGTTCTCTGTCGGATGTATTCGTTGCGAATCCTATCCTTCAGAGAAACTCCGAGCATAGCTCTTTCCATAGCTCGCTGAGCGACTTTGAACTGGTGGACCAGCCCTATCGTGAGTGTCCACGTCTCAGGTTGTGCGTAGTTTGTATTAATCCAAATCTACTGTCCTATCAATATTTATTCCATTAACTATGGATTACATCCAGCTAAGCTTGATCTCTGATAGTTCGTGAGAGTTCGTGAAAGTTACTGGACTAACTTTTGCTATGACGTTGACTTTTATTAGGTACCCTACTAGCTGAGACCGCGGCTTCACCCGCGTAGAGTAACAAATTTGTTTTGGGCAAAAGCTCATTATATAAACATAATAAATATCATCATCATACCGTATCTATACGTCAACTCCTTAATATAGGCCACGAACAAATAAAAATAAAATAAATAATTCTGGACAATGCTTCATGTAAATGTATTGTATTCAGTATATGACTGACTGATATACTTTATACAATACATTATATACATAATGTAGACTTATTTTACACTACACACGACAATATTTTATTCAAAATACCCAGATCACCCGGAACAAATATTTGCCGAATGTACAATTATTTGTCCCGAAGCGGGAAACAAACCTCCGCGTCGGTGGACCTTCCCCCGCCGTACTATGTACATCAGTAGTCGCAGCAATAGCAGTTCTAAACCGTCTTAAAAACATACACATGAATTTTATCTATATCTATAGATTTGGAGGGCTTGGAATTGTTTGGAGCGATGAGGTGTACCTACATAAAAGTACATGTTTTATTGAAGAGGAAATTTACTTCACCCACGTGAATGTAAATGCTATCATAACTTCCCCAAGTTTGACTCATGGATCGTTTATTTATTCTTAAACATAATTAGTTTAGACAGTAATATTATTTGTTTGGTATTATTTTATGCTAAATTTGGCCTTATGAAGCAAACACCATGTACTCTCACTTTTATATCATCTCGCCCTCGTTGGATTTATGTTTAAATGTTTTTTTTTTGCACGGAACCTTATTTTTTTTTTGTAAAATGAAAGAATAATATCTTTCAGTAAAGATCCCGTCAAAATCTGTCCAGTATTTTTGGGGATTAGCTCAAACAAACAGGCAAAATGGTTAAATATTATGCACTAGCTGCGCCCCGCGGTTTCACCCGCGTGATGATAGATATTTTGGATAATATACAATGTATCTTTATAAATTGTAAAGTTTCATTAAAATCCATTCAGTAGTTTTTACGTGTAAGAGTAACAAACATCCATCCATAATTACAAACTTTCGCCTTTATAATACGTACATACATCGTAGGATTAAGTAAAACTATTATTCATACCTTTTTTTTTCTTTTCTACTGTACTGTTGATTTTTCATATTATTTTTTATGCGCAAAAACTGTATTGTTATTTTAAATGCTGAGATATTTAAAAGAGGGAAAAAAGGACAAAAAGAACGAGACCAGGTTTCGAAACCGATCTCGAAGCCCTAAAAATGCTTCTAGAGATGTACTTTCGTAGCAAAGTGCTACGGCGTAGCTCGAACTTTGTTCAATGAAAAATTATTCCGCGTCATTTTACTATGTATTTATTGAAGTTTCAAGTCTCTCTATTAGTTTAATTGGAGGAACAATGCTCCAATGCAACTGATGACCTAGTTATTGTGAAATGATCACAATAACGAGGTCATCAGTTGCAAGTTGTTTGGAAATAAACAAGTAATTGACTTGAAGTTTCATTAATTTTGAACATTTGAAGTGTTTGCATGTATAAAACTAGCGAGGGTACCTCTAAGCTTATAGTAATATACTGGCTACCGAGTAAGACGGACGTTTAATGACGAGTACTTAGCGATATACCATTTGACGACGAGGATACTATATATCCGAAATACGAGTTTTTTCGGTTATTTAGGCGTTTTCGACTACAAATTACACGAATTGGATGTGTTTTTCAACGGCTTTTGTTCAAATTGTACTAACAGCGTGGCAAATAAGTCTAGAAAGCACCAGTATTGCCATGTCTATTTATACTCAAAAAGTGCCAGTCTAACTCCTTACAGGGGACAAACAAGGGGACTAACATGAATATCCTGTCAAAATGGGACACGTTTGGGAACGCTCAGCACATAAATTAGTTTCCTCTACAGAGCTATTATATTATATATATAATAGCTCTGTATATATTATTATATATATTCCATCGTTTTAGACGTTGCTATTAGACTGGGGAAATGTTTTTGCGAGACTGTGTAGGCGTTTCTATGAATTACTGAATTTATAGGCACCTACTCCAAATGAATGTTCGGCGACAGATTACAAATTAGATAGCCACTTATTTTTGTGAAGCTGATGCAATCCTCTTTTTTTTACTGGATGCCTAGATTTGTGACGTCAGAGTGGATAATTGTATGAAATAAAAACACGACAAACGCGCCAGCTTTTAATAAATACGAACTTACACTAAGCGCCTTCATGAATGGAGATAGTTT
This sequence comes from Eupithecia abbreviata, assembly GCA_943735965.1. Lineage (NCBI taxonomy): Eukaryota > Metazoa > Arthropoda > Insecta > Lepidoptera > Geometridae > Eupithecia > Eupithecia abbreviata. Next base: position 5,120,822 of record OX030995.1, read on the forward strand.
AATCGAGACTAACATTTACGTTCTTTCTCATCTCATCAATGTCATCTTAATATAGCAGCTACCCGAAATATGACCAAACACATCGGAGAAATAAAGTAGGTAAGTAACAGAACTTCAACATGGTTTTTGTATTTAACAAAACCAATAAGGCTCGTAGTGGATTTGTATGGTCTGGTCTGGTCAAGTGGCTAATCATTAGGGGACTTTGATGCTCCAGTTTCCCAGAGGCAAGACTTGATCTGCGATAGAGCACGCGGGGTTACATGGAAGCTTACAAAAGAATTTTCGAGAAGTTGATCATGCGGGAAGTGTACTCTTGGTTTGAATTGAGCACACTTTGGTTCTTATAGTCGAAGGTCGCGACTGTAAAGATTTCTTGGACAACTTTTCCTCTTTACTTGTAAGTGTAACTATACGACTTTCGAGCGTTACATACGCTCGAAAGACGTATAGTTTGTCTAAATGCAGGAATGTTTTTTACTACATTTCGTAGGCCTTTTCGCCATTGTTTATGGAGAAAAGTAAGAAAGCTGGACAATATTTTCAGTCCGGTTTGAATAGATTTAAATTTAATGCTAAAGAACAAACTAAATGTATATTTTCGATAACTTACAAATTAGAAATACACAAATCGGAGTTTTACGATAAAAAAACTTGTTAAAGAAATATAATTCTTTTGGTATTATACCTATCTGAAAATAAAACTACTATCTTTTAAAATTTAATACTCAAACTTTACCATTTTTTATTCCTCAAAGCTAAAAGTTTCCAGTTTATTGGATATAACCTGACAAAATATTGGAAAATTCCGAGGTTCACAGCAGGGGGTGACACGCCATGCTCGATATGACATGATACAATTTGCGCAGGGCGGGCGGGAATCAAAAATGTCAATTCATGTTAGAGACATACATATCCAATAGTTTCCAATATCATATTTGATGACCGATGTGGCGCGGTGGGCGAAGGTCCGCCTGCGACGCAGGAGGTTCCGGGTTCGATTTCCGCCTCGGAACAATAGAGTGTACGTAAATATTTGTTCCGGGTGTTCTGACCGTTTTACTATGTATAATCAAAAATAACTATGTATATCAGTTATCTGGTACACATAACACAAGCTCTGCTTAGCTTGGGGCTAGATCACGCTTTGTGAATTGTCGTGCATTACTCACTTACTTATAATATAGTGTTTCTTTGAGTAATTTTGATTTAGCTAACAGAACTGTTTTAGAAATAGTCATACATAGTTATGATAGTTTATTTTTGTCATTGCAAAGGTAATTTTCTTCTCTCTTTGTAATGAGGCGAACGTAAACGTGTAACGCCTGTAGGTATTATTATTGAACAGATAAAAAAGCCATAGTTATTATTTATTAAATAAGAAAGAAACGCCAAAAGCGTATAAAAAAACATTTTTTATAGATATACCTACTTATTTTAGGCAGATTCTAATGTATACGCTAGTATAGGACGCCCTCCGACCAGGTGGGAAGACGACCTGCGAAAGACTGCAGGTAGATGCTGGATGCGGCAAGCTGAAGACAGGGCGCTATGGCGCTCATTGGGGGAGGACTATGTCCATACCAGTCCACTGCTGGACATAGTTTGCGTTTGGATATTGTTTAGCGTATACATTCATATTAACAATATACTTAATTAGTATTATTCATATTGAATGAGTACTTATCCGATTCTGTGATTTATTTATCTTCAATAGTTCCTGGCAGTTTAAAAAAAATATAAAATATGACGGAATATATGTAAAGGTGCCTTGCCTACTGCAAATAAACAATGCAGAGTAGGTACCTGATGTTAAGCTCAGAGAATAAAAGCAATAGGGAAATTAAAATCTAAAATAAATATGGCAGACTCACAATTAGCAATCGAGTTAAGGTTACATAACTGTAGAAATTTCCTCAGTAAATCGTCTAACAAATTGCGATCCATGGTTCGCTGACTGCCTTATTATATCTAGCAATCTTGTTGCGCGGAAATGTAACTCAGTAATCTATAACCACCTATACCGGTGGAGGGAGATATACTGCGGTGTTGCAGTAGCCATACTCCCTATCTAGATAACTCTAGGTAGGTTTAAAAGATTAGGACCCATAGGTCATTTATTTATTTATAAAACAAAGTCCACAGCTCTGAAGAACTAAAATTGATATAATTTATGGAAGATTGGCCGCGATAGGCCTATTGCTTTGGGGAAAGATATTTCTACTAAAATCTGTTTACTTTTTGTATTTCGTTATCTATGCGGTTTCCGTTATGATAATAATTCTATATTTCGTTATGCTGTACCTGTTTAGATACTGTTTACTTGTATATTGATTTTATTTTTTCCGTAGCAAAAAAACTCAAAATATTTATTATTTTTTCAGAATACATATATTTGCACGTCGTCGCGTCATTAGTACGTACAGCTATTTGCGATCCATGGTTCGCTGACTGCCTCATTATATTTAGCAATCTCGTTGCGCAGAAATGTAACCACCTATACCGGTGGAGGGAATTATACTGCGATATTGCAGTAGCCATACTCCCTACCACCTAGATAGCTCTAGGTAGGTTTAAAAGGTTAGGACCTATGGTAATTTATCACTACATAGTATAAAACAAAGTCGCTTTCCGCTGTCTGTCTGTCCCTATGTATGCTTAGATCTTTAAAACTACGCAACGGATTTTGATGCAGTTTCTTTATAGATAGTGATTCAAGAGGAAGGTCTATAAACCATTTGAAGTCGCGATGTGCAGCTAGTTTATCCTACTAATATCATAAACGCGAATGTTTGTAAGTATGGATGGATGTTTGTTACTCTTTCAGGCAAAAACTACTGAATGGAATGAAACTACACAATAATATAGCTTACATATCAGAATAACACATAGGCTACAATAAACATAATATTGTATAATATCTGAAATATCTATCACTACGCGGGTGAAACCGCGGGCGCAGATAGTTTATTTATGTATAAAACAAAGTCCACAGTTCCTAAGAACTTAAATTGACATACATAATCACTTAACAAAAAGCCAATATAGGATTTACTTTGTGTTAAACTTTATTTTCGGAATCGGGTGGATCATCTTATAATCATTTGGTAGCTGTATGTAACCTTTACCGAAAGCTTAGGTAAAGAATTGGACCAGCAAAATTTTTGGTATAAGTATTTATGGAAAATCGATTTTAATGGAATTAAGTAGTTTTAGATAAACTACTTCATTCGATTAAAATCGGTATTTATTTGACATACAATGTATAAACTTACTACAGATAATGGATCTATGGAAAGAAACGTAGGCCTATTGAGGCATTTTGCTCTGGGGAAAGATATTTCTACTAAAAGTGGTCAACTTTCTGTATTTCGTTATTCAGTTTGCTGTACCGTTTTCGATACTGTTCTCTTTTATTTTGATTTTAGTTTTTCCGTAGTACAGGCACTAAGAACATGTATATTTTTTTCTTTCTCCGTAAAATAATTACACGTCGCGTCATTTTTACATACAATGTAACCGATAAGTGAATAGCTAATCATTGGTGATGTGGCAAAAACGTTACCTGTGTCCAGCTGTGGATAAATATGGGCTGATGATGATGCGGAACAGACTTCTGTCTATTCATGCATCACAAATTATTAAAATTGGTAATAGAATTTTTTGTGCATGTGACATTATGTTATTCGTTCTATTTTCAAAGAGAAAAAGAACTCGTTTTCGACGTTGTTAAAGAAGTCTAGACAAACCTACAACGGACTAAATCAATGTAAAAATAGCAGCTTTGACCTCGACTTACCCTCGACGCATCTTAATACCCGCCTGTTCCGATAAACGAATGTGTCCGAGAACAAAGTTGCCGAAAACCGAAAATAAAATTACTTGGACAAAGTGGCAATGTGTTGGGGTTCGGGAGAAGTTGGATAGACCAAGGAATGCTTGGGCTTCGTAGAGGCGAAAATCACGATTGATTTCAGCTAACAGAAGTTAGTCCTTGATCAGCGTTAGTTCATGTCAAAACCTTTGATAGCCCTGTTAGTTTAGGACTAGATTATGCGATGTGTCTAGAATTATTAATTTTATTATTATTTAATTGATGTATGTTAGCAACACTCATAGCCCTAATGCTCGCTGAATACCTACATATGTAATGGTGTAGTTAGGTCCTTCTGGATTCGAGCTATTCTTAAGTAGAAATATCTTACACGAAAGCAATAGAACGTTTCTTTCCATAGATCCATTATCAGTAGTAAGTTTATACTTGGTCATTCAAGTCACTACATACTTCATTTTCACAGATTTTTCCATATATTCTTATACCGGAAATTTGATGGTAATTTTCTTTACCAAGTTTTCGCTAAACAACTAATAAAAAATATGTAAAGTAAATTAAAGTAAAGTAAATATTTATTGCAACAAATACATTTAAATAGGGTACATAGGTGGTGTATGTTTAAATAAGACACAATGTATTTCTACCTTAGTGGCGTGCAAAATCTGGTTACAATAATTGTCACTTAATTTAAATTTGTACATACTTAGTAAATAAATCGAATATAATAATTAATAAATTTAAATAAAATTGATAAATAATGAAAAGCTAGGGATGTTATTTGATTAAATCTAAAAAATGTTTGTCAGTCATGAAATCATTTAATGTATAGTAACATTTAGCTTCCAAAGTGGCTTTTATCTTTCTCCGAAACAGTGTGAGAGGTAGTTCTCTCAGTGATTTTGGAAGTTTATTGTAAATAGAAGGGGCCATGCAGAAGATACTCTTGCGCATCAAAGCAGTGCGTGAGTTCGGCATGCAGACTTTGTATTTATCACGTCGATTTCGAGGAACAGCATTGGAAAGCTGACAATATAAATCAGGGTATGTTTTCTCGTATTTGAGCATCTCTACAAGAAATTGGAATTGCCTCGCTCTGTTCAACAGGGTCGCCATTAGCCTTGGCGTCAGATTACCGAAAGGCACGATTCCTATTTCATTAATTTACATTTTATTTATTGGATGAAAATGTTTTATTGTAGGTGACTTGTCATTCCGTTACTTGGTAATCATATCAATCCACATTTTAGGATTTTTTAAATAATTAATTAAATTCATTTATTCAGATAATAATAATCCATGGTGTTAGTTCGCTTATAACTAGATGTTAGTACTTATAATTAACTACAGATCCTTTGGACCAATTGGTGCATTACCGGACAGTTAAATTTTCCAGCAATCGCGGTTAGGATGCTGTTGCCACTCCCGCGGGTTCTGCTGAGTAGTGAAGCTGACTTTTTCCGCCAGATAGCATCGAAGGTGTCGGTGCGTGCCTGGGCGAACATGTCCGAGGCACTGCAGAATCGCGGTAGTCGCAACAGCAACCTAAACGCGTTATTATATTGGACCCGCAAAGCATTGTAAGCCTTTTGGGTATAGTTGACCCACAGACTCGCTGAGTAAAATGAAGTACAGTATGCTCTGAATAAAGTTACCTTCACTGCATCTGTACATCTTGCGAATCTGCGGGCCAGCATATTCGCCCTGACTGACAATGCTCTGCGTTCCCTCTCCATGTCATCGTCGTCCTTCAGGTCTTCCGCCAACCAGTGTCCTAAGTATTTAAAATTGGCCACTTTTCTGAGAGGCACTCCATTTAGTGTAACAAAAAGTTTTTAAAGTCGGAAATAAATTTATATACAATTATATAGAACATGAAATTATATATTGGTGTAGAACCAAAAGGAGGCCGAACACAACAAAGTCCAATGAGGTCGGTGGGTATTTGGTACTTGCCTTGACTCAAAGATGAGCCCTGGCTTAGAAAAGCGGGTTATTAAGCCCACCCGTGGCGGCTACGAAGCGGTCTTCATCATATATCACCCTGGATAGCATGAACCGCATGGGTTCAACAATTTCTTTTTTCTTTAGGTACATATGGCAATTTGTAACGACAAATTATATCTATAGACAAAAACAAAAATATTTCAGCGTATCAATAGATTTTTGTTTTTGTCTATAACTATAGAATTTTCTACGGAAACTTCCGTAGAAAATTCCTCATCCTCTCATTTTATGGACGACTGTAGCGGTCCTAGCTCCTACTGTGTCGTTCCTACGAGTAGGGTTTCCCTCTACGTTCCTTAATGAAAACACCAATGGACTGTATTCTTGACTTTATTCTTCAAAGGTTCCTGCCTGGCGCCGACTTGCTGTTACTTGCTGACTTCTTGAGAGTTACTGATGTCTACTTACTGACGACTACAATTTGTACGCAAATCGGCACTTCTTATATTATAAAATTACTCCCTCCAGCGTATACTAGTAGGGCGAGCAAGAATTTTTACATTATATGAAGTTATACAATCATACATAGATATACGAAAGCTAAAAGCAATCGCCAATCGCATCTAGAAAAATACTTAGGATTATGGATAGACGATAAACTGTCATGGAAATCACACATCGAAGAAGTAAAACAAAAACTTACGTCATTGCTGGGAGCTTTGCATAAGGTGGCAAAATGCATTCCTGCTAAAGTCAGAAATACAGTATACAATTCTTTAGCGAAATCCCACCTAGAGTACCTTATTGAAATATGGGGATCAGCAGCTGAAACACATGTCAAACCCCTTCAAAGAGTCCAAAACAAAATTATTAAAGTTTTATATCACTATTCATATCATACGCCCACAAAAGAATTATATAAAAAAACAAAAATATTAAATTTAAAGAAACTATATATTTTTAACACATGTCTTCTAATAAAAAATATCACTTCAAAGTCTATATACAATCAAATCTAAGCCTAGAATTAAAAGAAAGTAAATACAGTTTTAGAAATAAAATTAAACTAAAACTACCCAACATATACACGAAGTACGGAAAAAAGACGATTCTTTCAGAGCGAGCACGTATTTTTAATAATTTACCAAATACCATAAAAGAATGTGATAGCATTAATATGTATAACAATATGTTGAAAGCACATGTCTAGTCAATAGAATAATCTAACTACATATGTACATAATTATAAAATACCACTAATATACATACATATAATATAATTAGTTATGATAACTAATCTAGGTTAAGCCCCAGAGCCCAGGAGTTATACATACTTAACTTATATTTAGTACACATATTACTGTTTAAGTTTATCTCATTTTAAGTGAACTGTAATGTTTTTATGAGAAAATAAAGTTCTTTAAACCTAAAAGAGAGAGACGGGGATACCTCGCGTTCCCTCTCGAAAGGGCTACAAAGAGGACAATATCTTCAGCTCCCGGCTCCGTCCGTTACAGACGACCATTAGGATACTTAAGAAAGTAGAAGCTTAGAAGTTGCCTGTACGGTTACTTTCGTGACTGACTGCGCTTTCAACTAAGGATAGCTCTCGTTATTGCAATTTTAATTGTAGGCACAATTTTATTGTAACACAATTATTGCTCCAATTATGCAATTGTTTGTATAACGTAAATTTTAAAGTTATTTGACACTGTTCATGATTGCTTTGCTGTTTGATCCATTAATCGCATAACAATCTATAGCTAAGCTGAAGATAAATGTGTGTACGATCTGCAAATATTTGTTTCCGATGTTCTGGGTATTTTTTAGATATTATTTCTCTATAATAAATAAAAATCTATGTATGTAATGTATTGTATATATTTAGTATATCAGTTATCTAGTACCCATAACACAAGCTATGCTTAGTTTGGGGCTATGATACTGTGTGGATTGTCCAGCATTTTTATATCCCCCGGTTGAGTAGGTGTTCTTTCGCCACTATCGCTACTAACGGATTACCTAGGTTATTATTCTCTTCGAGCAGTAGCAACGGGTCACTCAAAACTGGTTCCTAAGTATCATGACAAAATAAGTCATCAAACAGCTCAGTATCAAGTGCCATAGAATTTGTTGCGAAATAAACAGTTCCTGGCAATAAACATAAAATTTCACGACACAGTGTTGATATCGTAAACGACACGACATGTTTGATTACTTCGATTTCGCTTTTCGGAGTCAATATTTGAAAAGGTTTGTTACTTTGGTAGGTATCAATTCGAAATTGAGTGTTTGTGTCGGTATAAATTGGCGGTTGAATGTTTGGAAAAGGTCCTCCAAAATAAAACTAAAAGTTTTCTAGAATTAGAACAGCATAAGACTTCGTGCAGCCACTTTTTATAGTGCCATCCAATATACAACAAACATAACAATTTATATGTAGTAAGATATTTGTGGTGTTTGGAACCGACGGCCGCTGGGGCAAACGTGTTCTTGAGTGGTGACTGCGACTCGGTAAACGTAGTGTAGGACGCCCTCCGACCTGGGATGACGACCTGCGAAAGACTGCAGGTAGATGCTTGATGCGTCAAGCTGAAGACAGGGCGCAATGGCGCTCATTGGGGGAGGCCTATGTCCAGCAGTGGACTGCCATAGGCTGATGATGATGATGAAAGTATTTGTAATATTTATTTATTATTGATCTTTAAATATTCATAATTTTATTTTCATATTTATTATAGAGCATCTTAGGTCCAACACTGCATTTCTTAAATTCACATAGGCAATTGTTTCCATCCAAAGGTTGCCTGGAAGTAGAGATGGGTTTATGCCGGGCATTTATCGGACGTATTGAGTAAATGCCCAATAAATGTCCAATCACAGGGCAGATATTATAATTGTGTTATCCATGTTATTGCTTTTAACTTACATAAAAATGATTTTTTTAACATAGCTAAAAATAATGTGTAGGCTGAGGAAAAGTAAGTAGGATGTACCTATTTCTTATATAACTATACTATATATAGTAAATAAAAGTGAGTTTTCGTTTGTCTGTATTTGTTTGTGCTAGCCTAAGTATAAGAAATAGGTACGTCCTACTTACTTTTCCTGTCTACACATTTTTTTAGGTATTTTACTTTTTTTATGTAAGTTATAAAAGCAATTGCATGGATAACACAAATTATAATATCTGCCCTGTGATTGGACATTTATTGGGCATTAACTCAATACGCCCGATAAATGCCCGGCATAAACCCATCTCTACCTGGAAGAGATCGCTTCTAAGCGATAAGGCCGCCCATTATACATGTCGCATGTGATGTCTTGTTTTGTAATGATCTGCATCTGGTGTACAATCAAGTATTATTTGTTCTGTATTGTACTAGATGCGCCCGCAGCTTCGCCCGCGTGGTAATCTATGTGTCAAATAGTATATAATCCTTCCTCTTGAATTACTCTATCTATTAAAAAACCGCAGCAAAAACCATTGCGTAGTTTTAAGGATCTAAGCATACATATAGGGACATACAGGGAGCGGGAAGCGACTTTGTTCTTTACTATGCAGTGATTGTATTACAAACAAACAAAACACTATGCAACAAAGAAAAACGATAATTTCCTAGTGCGTCGGTGGTGGTTTTAAAGCTCCTCTAATCGCTGTAATTACTAAACAGATAGTGTCATTCAGCAATTAGGTCTGTGGAGGATAATCTAGAATAATATAATTGGCTATTATTCTGAGATTACGGCAGTGAACAGAATTATTACATAATTATAAAGGAAGGTTTATAATATGATAGTGAGCTTTGCTAGCATCCACCGCGTAGACTACAGTATATAGGGTAAGGAATCAATGTTTTAACTACGGAATATGTAAAAATATTATAAATACTAAATATGGCTGTGCCATCCTTGGAAGCAGGCTATGTGAGTAGGTTATAATCTCCCATTCATTGAATGGGCCATCCGGGGAGACTGGGCATAAACGATATCGGTTTCGTAGTCGGAGTCAATTATCATATTATTGATACTTGAGTTTTTTGCTCGATTATAGCAATTCTGATTCAAAGTTGTGATTGAAGTTGTAAGTTAATAATATGCAGTAATAAAACGTAGTCAAGCATAACAAGGCGTATTGTGAGTAGCGTGTATTAGGTTCAGTAACATAAATAAGTACCTATTAACTAATGAATAAAAATATAACATTATAATTGAGTTTGACCTTTTTCATAATTTGACATTGACAGCTTTGTCGTCAGTTGTCTCTATCCGGCCAGAAAATTCTATGTGTTTGTGTTTGTACCATGTGATGGAAACCGAAATCGTTTGTAGAGTCTGTGCAAAAAGAAAAGTCTCGTGGCGAAACGGTGAACTATGTAACATATTAACGCAACAAAAGTAGTACATTGGTACACGCGCGCCCTCCATTCCTAAGAGACTTCTCTTTTTTTAAGAAGTGACAAAATTAATTTTTTAGGCGTATGGCTTGATACAAAGTTAACGTGGGAAACTCATATAGACGAGCTATCAAAAAAACTGAGCTCCGCAACCTATGCGATTAAAAAAATTAAAGAAATAGGCGGAGAGAAAGCAGCAAGGGATGTTTACTTTGCTTATTTTCATTCTCTTATGAGTTATGGACTAATGTTTTGGGGCACTGCAGCTGATTGCAATCGAATATTTGTTCTGCAAAAGCGATGCATTCGATACATACTAGGCTTAAAATATAGAGACTCCTGTAGAGGTAAATTCAAAGAACTTAATATTATGACCATGGCTAGTGAGTTGATTTATCAAAATATAGTCTATATGCTAGAAAATATTGAAGATGTTGTAACAAATGGAGAGGTTCATCATCATAACACTAGAAATAAGGCAAATGTAGTGGTTCCTCGGACCAGACTAAGTAAAATTTTGAAAAGTTTCAAATGTATATCTAAAAAAATTTACAACAAAATACCAATTATTATAAGACAAAAACCTAATACTGTATTATTAAAATATGTCAAAAACCATTTAATTAAAAAAAATTACTATACAATGGCTGACACATCTTTATTTTGTGAAGAAAATTCTGATATTTAATAATAAGTGAGATCTAGGTACATTGTACAAATTTTATGTAATGTTTCGACATGTCTAAGTGCTTTAAATAAGTTTAAAGATGAAATAAATGACTTTTATGACTTTTGACTCTACACAGTCTCCTTGGATAGCGACCCATTGAACGGGTAATTTAGCGTAATCGCACAGCAGGGCAGGTTACTAGTCTCCATACATATAATGTAATTATATACCCAATAAGGTCTATAATTACACTTATTTATTTTAATTATGAACATCTCTGTACACTTATAGATTGCATGAAATGATTGAGTATTGAGTCAAGTTTACCTAAATAGGTACCTAAACTTGTGAATTCGGATCGTAATCCAGTTGACGCTCGCTATACAATGGTAATTAGTTACGGTGAACTGCTGTAACGCGATTATGGAAACCTTAGGAAGGCGACAATTCAATGCTCTCAATAGCTAGTTGCGGGGTGTAAAATGCTTGAGCCTTAGACTTAAGTTGACACACTCTTGTGATACGACATGATGTATTCATAAAGGCATGCATACATCTCTTGCAAATATTGCCATAAGTTTTTTAATAAGTTGCAATTTTAGATGCTTTTTTGCACCCATTTTCGGTGATAAATTCTGACCACTTAAGCTGAAATGTGTAACCAAGATAAATTACAGTGAATATAGATAGATAGAAAACACTTTATTATACCACACAAAACAGAAAACGATACAGAAATAAATATTTAGAATAGAGGCGGCCTTCACGCTGAGAGCGATCTCTTCCAGCCAACCTTAGGATGGAGTGGACATGAAGGAACAATATAGGTAAACGGTGGCACTTTAATCGATATTTAGATTTAAAAAAGAAAACAAATACTCACTCTACATACCATAATCACTACATAGTACCAGTCGCTTCCCGCATTCTGTCTGTCCCTATGTATGCTTAGATCTTTAAAACTACGCAAAAGATTTTGATGCGGTTTTAATACATAGAGAGATTCAAGAGAAAGGTTTATAAACTATTTGAAATATAGATTTCCACGCGGGCGAAGTCGCGGAGCGCAGCTATAAGTAACTATATACCTAGAAGCTATAGCTATGGGTATCAAGCGATCCAATCGGTAGGCACAGCAAATACCCCGCAACGCATCCTCGCACTCGATGGAAAGCTACGCTCGACCTAACCTCAACAAACCTGACCCCCTGGATCCGAACCCATTCATCGGTATTAAGCCCACAATCTTGCAATTAATCTACAAAACAGTATATTTTCATGTAAACGACTTCGGAGGTTTAATCAAGTTCAGGAAGATCTTAGGGATTTCTCAGTTTAATCCGCTTTGAATATCCTGCTAGGAAATAATACCTCTGACTTTGAATGTTTTACTTTCTTGGATTATGGAGAAGTGAGCCAACAAAAGCTAAATCGTATTTGTATTATTTTAAAACGCAAATAGATGTTTTCTATTCTGTTCTTTCTTATTCTTTTTAGGATTTTAGTTCGAGTGATAGGTGGCAGGGCAAATATGCAAATTTCCAATTCCATTACCTATGTCAAAGACCTCGTGATACAAGTCAAAAGAAGATGCTCTTACGTAGTTATTGTATTCTCTTTGGAAGATGCAAGGGTATTGCTGAAATAATCACGTTCTATTTCCAACGTCACAGCTTTCTAAAATCAAAAGCTTGTTAAAGTGCTGTTCGGATTTCAGTCCCCTTTACGTAGAGATAGGTACAATGGAAGAATATTCCCTCACACGAAAAATGCGAAACTTTCCAACCGTTCGGAATGAACTCTTGATTTCCTTTTGGTATCGGCAGAGTTTCGGCACATCTGCTCTGAGGCTGACTTTTGAGCCTTCTATTGGGAATAGTTTGAACTTTTCAGAGATCAAACGTAGAGATTTTAAAGCGAGTATTTTTAATTTGTTTTAATATAAGTGGATAGTTCACATAATCATAGCCCTAAGCTAAGCAGAGCCTGTGTTATGTTGGTAATTGTTTATGATTTTGTGTATCTTCTATAATCTATAATATAATAATTAATCGCTGAATGTGTTGCTAAGCGCAAATCTCGAGAGCAGCTGAACTGATTTCGCTAATTCTTTTTTTAGAATATTCCTTGAAGTATGAGGATGGTTCTTACGGAGAGAAAAATAAAGAGAATTTTTTTAAAAATTGCCTGAATCAAATGACCTCCCGGGCTAAGCCGGGACGGGCCACTAGTATAAAATAAAATAAAATCAACAAATCTCGTTGCGCAGACCTGTTAGCAACAAGATTACTGATACAGGAAGAGTGCAAATAGTATACGTCGAACCTGCTGAAGCCAATTATTTGCCAGGTAATTTCATCTATCACGCCATTACGTGGGAGATTTCATTGGAGCCAATCCCGAGGATAAGAGTTACGCGCAGCTGTGGCCTGACGCAATTTCCATTCAACAAGACTTGAAGAATAAGACCCTAGAATGTCCTTCATAGATAACAAGGCTATTATTTTCATGGCACTTATTTCCTCAGGAATCTAAGTCATGAGCTCATAAATTCTGTTGGTAGGTATGTAATAAAATGGTGCGTATTAGTTGAATAGCAGGATCTTGAATGCGGAGAATTTGTATGAGATCTTCTGAAAAATGCCTGTTGTTTTGTCATGAGCTTCTTAAGGACCGCTAGATTGGCTGTAAATGGACCGAGACATGTCGTGTTGTGCGTTATTTACGGTAACTGTCAGTATAAGTATTTGTACCTACTTAATATATTATTAGTAAGTAGAGCAGGCAAGCTACTCGTACTAGGTACATAGATAGGTTCCTACTGTACCTATTTATAACACATAAGTAAATAATAACTCAAGATCAACTGCTGACGTTATGCTTACGGCATGGTTGCTTTGGAGCAACGAATAGTATATTTACTTAGTGAAATTATTAACAACCTCTTTAAACTACTAAGAGAAAGTCTTCAATTTATATTCTCCATGTTTTTATTTCTAGAAATACAAAGATAACAAAAATCTCCATCAGAATTGAGTACATTTGAAGATATTTGTAGAAAATACAAGATTGTTATTTGATTCGTGTTTGTATTTCCTTCCTGCCAAAATAAATGTTACAAGGGCAATGGATCGTGTAAGAAACTTTTCTATTTCCAACGTCGTGATCGCAAAGAAAACTAGTGTTGGGTATCTGTCGGAATTATTGTATCTATCACAGAGAAGTTTTTGTCAGTCACGCATTCTTTATTCCTAATTTGTGATGGTCACGCATTCCTAATTGTCAGTTCATTCTAACTTGATCACGACGTGCTTGGAGCAAAAAAGGAACCTGTCATCAACGAATAAGCTTGATATTTTATAATCAGCAGACTTTCGTTTGATCACATGGAATCTGACTTGATGGAAAAAGATGGTGTGGCTGACGGTATATCACTAAGGTCTAGCTAGAAGATACCCAGCTTGTTTCCGTGGTCGACAATTCGCCAAGGAGGACTTTAAGTAAACGTAAGGCTTAAAACCGCCGTTTCTAAAACTAACTCCCTGGTCCTACTACATTGACGTGCTTATTTTGTAAGCCTAAAGAAATAATAGATTCTCAATTTTTTTTATTTTATTCCTTGCCTGAGCAACAGTTCTAGGTAAACCGTCATGGACACAAGTTTCAATCCAAAATGAAATGTTTTTTGACTGCAAAAGATAATCCCAACCGTAACCTTATTACGTGGCAAGTTCCTGCAAAATATATCTTTAATTCCAAAGAATCCGGAAAATAAATCATAAAGTTTTAGCCCTGAAGTTAGAAATAAGTTGGACAGCATGAACCTGCCGAGATACCTTCTAACTTAATTTAAGGTGTAATTTTTACTTCTGATGATAAACTTGGAAACATTTTACGTCGATTTGAGGGAAACTGGTAATACAAATGAGATTTGGATTAGATTTAGCATCATCTCGTTTTTGGAATTGCAGATTATACCACGTCTTTTGGCATTTATCATAACGTTACCCAGAATCCGAACATCAAAAGTGCCTAATAACATCCAAAAAGTCTGAAAAAGTCCTAGAGAACTGAAATTGCCAATATGTGGATGAAATTTGGAAGGCACTTATGGAACTTTGCATGCGCATGTTTGACTAACCCTTGACCGCTTTATCATATACTCGTACTTATGTAGAGTTCGTCCAATTTAAAGTTTGTAACGGCATTTTGGCACTCAAGAAGGATACGAAGAGGGTAGTTCATAGACTGATTTTGAAGATCTTGGTCTCTGAATTGGTTATAAAGAGTTCTTTTAAATAACTTTCTAGTATTTTACTTCACAAATCGGACCCAAGCTATATCTACCAGGTAAATATAATAATAAATATAGTGACCGCCACTGTGCCCGATACTCGAGTACCAGGAATGCATATAACGAGGGAGCTCAAGATAGCTGTGCGGCAGGATTTTCTCATTCACCATCGATCCCACGCCCCCGGGATTGCTCTAGCACGGAAATAGATTATTTGCTATTGATTGAATTGAGTAAGTTCTGTTGACGTAAACAGCGAGGTTTGCACAGCACTCGGCGCTTCTGTTGTCCTGGTGATTCAAGTGTAATTTCATTGAGTTATTATAATGTTTTTGGTGGAAATTCTTGAGAATCTTTTTAATTTGTGATTATTTTATGTTTTGTACGTTTAAATAAATAAATAAAAAACCTGAGTAGGAAATGAAAAGAACATTATTTTATTAACCCTTCAAAAATCATAAAGGGAATTGTCAAGTCATTTTATTTGTGTTCAAGTTTCACTCAATTAAATTTAACCCTACAAGTCCCAGGGTACAAAAAGTTTTACGTTTGTTGGAACTTTGCTCCTTTATTATTTAACCTCTTTGTAGCCGCTATTCAGGCTCTAAGTAGGTACTTATAATTAATTATATTTTCTACTGGGACTAACTCCCTACACAGAAAAAGCTACGTGAATAGCGAATAGGCAGGTACCTACCTAACTTCACAGTTGTTCAGATTTCTGTCAAAATTTTTCACATTTCCTTTGAAAATGTTAAGATTGTGTTGAAAAAATTGGGAGGTATTAGGTACCTTCCAATTTTTTCTACGTGTTTCCCCGAAATAATCCAATAAATAATCTCATTTTGTTCTGACATCTCATTTGCTGCCAATAAGCCATTGAGCCTGAAATATGTTCTTAATAATTTTGGATTTAATTTATCAAAGCGGTTCGCATAGCATTCATGAACAAAGTCAAAAAAATGTCATACTCGATTCTGCAACGATACCATTGTAAAAGGATTAGTTAACAGAATTCGACCCCATCTGATGATGGAGCTGTAGTCATGGGAACTCTGTAATAAAACGACGTTACGTAAACCTTGTTTCAAATCGTTAGTTTTGTCGTTTTTTGTACGTTGAAGACAATTAAAGCTAGACGTTTAAAAAAATACACCTAATCTTGATGATGATATTCTCTGCTATGGCTGTGGCTCCGATAGGCCGGTTTAAGTTATAATTTATAACTTTTAAAAAAATACACAACATCTTGTTTATAATATAACTTACAAACTAATCATTAAAATAAACTTAAACCGGCCAATTCAATTTCAAAAAAATACACAACATCTTGTCTAGGGCACATTCACACAGCATCTGTTTACAGCATCCATTTTTTTTCGTGGTGACCTTTGTAGTTGTAGGAGTGAGTACACAGCCCAGACATTATTTCGGATCCAGCAACCTATAGTTTCCAGCAGCGAACGGTTCGCAAAAAACGGATCCTCTGTGTGAACGTACCCTCAGCCTATTTACAGCCCTAGTTCCGAAGTGAACAATCTATTAATCCGCCTCACTGAGGACAATAGTAATTGGTCGTCCGCGCACAATAGTCAATACAATACGTACTCATTACCAATACTCCTATTATAGTATGCTATCCTGGTACAGTGGCATTGTTGAGTAGAGTGCGGTATTCAGTAGCTCATATAAGATACTAGTTTCTGCCCGCAGCTTCACACCCGTTGTTTCTATGGAAACGTTTTAAGGTTATTTTTATCCCATGGGAACTGATTCATGGGATAAAAAGCGTATGTTTTATCCCGGGGCTAAAACTACCTGTATGCAACATTCAGCTCGATTCGTTCTGTAGTGTGTTCGTGAAAGAGTAACAAACATACACATACAAACTTTCGCATTTTTTTTGTTTCGGTTTTTGGGAATTTAGAAGGCTTTAGATGGAACTCATTTTTAAACTGACTTCAAAGAAAGGTCCATGTTATTTCTTCATAAATTTTGAACCGATTTTGTACAGTACAATTTCATACATAGGTAGGATTTTTCTAGCAACTTCTCAAAAGTAATCCATTCGCCCGATATAACTGATACCCACACGTCTCATACATACCCTATAAGTGCCAACTTCTGCAGACTTAGAAACTTTTCCTGTCTAGAACAACTTTTTCAATTTCCCGATCTGTTATCAAGGGGTGCAATCTCGAATGTTTAATTACAGAAGCATGTAAAGGAGAGTTATGATCGAAGATTATGAAGGGATGTTTATCATCATCATCAGCCTATGTTAGTCCACAGCTGGACATAGGCCTCCCCCAATGGGCGCCATAGCGCCCTGTGTTCTGCTTAACGCATCCAACCCATGCCCGTAGTCCCTCGCAAGTCGTCATCCCACCTGGCAGGAGGGTTGTCGGTGCTTCACGAGATATGGCCGGCGCACTGCCACTTCAGTTTGCTAATTCTTAGAGCTATGTCGATAGCTTTGGTTCTCTGTCTGATGTATTCGTTACGGATCGTGTATCCTAAGGGAGGTTAAAGATCTGCAAATCATCGAGATCAACCTAAATAGATGCCCACATTCCGATGCGGGCATCTATTTAGGTTGAGGAAACAGGACGGGGGTTCTTTCGGAAAAGCTTTCAGGGACATTATGAGTGACGTGTCATACGTATAAGCGCGTATTATATGTAATATATTATTTTCCTGTTTGAGTTGTTTCTGTTATTACTGACTACCTCAGTGGTGAGGTGGGCGAAGGCCCAACTGCAACGTAGGAGGTTCCGGGTTCGATTCCCGCTTGGGACGAATGTTTGTGCGATATGCAAATATTTATTCCCGGTGTTCTGGTCTATGTTTACCAAAAAATGGCTATAAATAATATATCAGTCATCTAGTACCCTTAACACAAGCTCTACTTAGCTGGGGTCTAGCTAGATGATGCTGTGTGGATTATCCAGCATTATTTATTTATGATATGAAATTTCTTGAGTCGATTGTATCGATTGCGTCGACATGCACTGACCTATATGAAATTGTGTGATAAATGTAATCTTTAGGCGTCTGGGTGTTTTCTATTTGTACTTGGGCCATAAAAATATCTATCTGTTGATCTCTGTAGGTAATATCATGAAGGTATTTGATTTATTTATTAATTAACTCAGACTTGACTTACAGAATATCTACATTCCAAAACGTCAAACATTATTAAAGTAGGTAGATAAGTCAATATTTATAAATATTATTTGCATATAACATAAAATATAATAAATTTTTTTTATATGCTTTGGGTGGCTTGGGTATCACGGCGGCCATGATAGTCCTATCGCCACTTATACGTTCAGCCCCGAAGCCGTGGCGTTCATAGTTCGCCACTAACCCTTGCAGCTGCTAGGAACTGTAGGATTTTCTTCGGGGTGATGTCTCGCAGCTCGTCTGGACTATGCAGATGCAAAAATATAATATTACTTAAGTTATTTATATTATCTAGTATCTAGCCATAACATACAATACAATACAATATAGCTTTATTGCACCATCAAATACAAAGAAAATAATAAAAATAAAGGATCTTAATACTAACTAAATCTAGTGGCACAATCGGCGGCCTTATCGCTAAAATCGATTTTTGCAACCTTTGGATGGACAGGATTGGTACGTATTAAAGCTGACGGTGGCGTAATTATTTAGGATAGTTATACATATATGAAATAATTAATAAAGATAAGATAAAGAGATAAAGATAAAGAAGATAATATTTATATTAAGAACGTACATAGATAAAAATAGACATAAACTCTAAGCTAAGCAGAGCTAGGATGCTGTGATTATGTTCCATAATTGATATATTTACTCAGATCTCTGAGTTCTGATTCCACATTTTCAGTATATGTTAGCTCTGGCTGTGAGAACCATGACATATGAGAATGTAACAGAGATACGTTACATAATCCTACAAACTACCTCCTCTGTTCTAACATTGCGGAACTAATGCGTCTCGAGGAAACGCTCTTTTGGTAGGTTATATGTACGTAATACTTACGAACAAAGTAAAGACACTAAACTTGAATTGAGGATATGCTAACTTCTTCACAGGTCCCCGTTCGGTGACCGTATAAAACGATGATTAGTAAATCGACGTAAAAATAGGTTATTCTCAGTTCTTATGAGTTTTTCAAACAATTTAGTTATGTATGTTACAACCTTCACAGCTCATCACAGCTGATCTTACAAAGAATAATCTACAGATATTATGTGTACGTCGGCGTTCGGAAAATTGATTGTCTATCATTCATTACATATAGACTAGCCATCAACATCTTAATTCAAAATCGCTTGACCCATCTTTGAAAAGGCAAAAATTTAAGACGACGTTCTTTATTAAGCCACATAAAGGTGTCGTAAAGATCTCCGTAGTTGCCATATTGTTAATACCGATATCTTTTGTTATTTATTTGGTTGATCAAATAGGGACATCACTTCACTGGTAGTATAAAACAAAGTAGCTGCCCGTATGTGCCAGTATGTTCTGTCTGTCCCTATGTATGCTTAGATCTTTAAATCTACGCAACGGATTTTGATGCGGTTTTTTTTAAATAGATATAGTGATTCAAGAGGTAGGTCTATAAACCATTTGACACATAGATTTCAACGCGAGCGAAGCCTCGGGGCGCAGCTTGTTACAAAAATATTCCATTATTAGTATTTTTTTCCGGACAAGCAACCGAAGGTCACCTACTTCGTATTCACCGAGTGCTCCAGACAGACATGTCTCGAAGTAGTAGGAACTCGCATGACGAAAGGATGTTATGCTAATCGGAGGGTTCCGACATATAAATTCAAGCAAAGAAGCAATATTTTATGTTGTGGCGCTACGTAATCCACATGGCATAAAATCCCTGGCACCGCTGAAATTAAATTGAAAAAGAAAACCAGCATTGCTGTGATTAAAATGCCATAGCAGCATTAAGCAGAGCCGGTGACCTTTTTGTGTTAAATTTAATTTAATATATTTATATACATACATACCTATGTATATGTATAAGCAATTTTAGGTCATGCTAACCTTTGTAAAGCAAATAATATCTATTCTATTCTAACGTTTGTTCTGAGGATGATTATTCAAATCAAGGTAAAGTAACCCTACGTAACAGCTTCCTACCCTCCAAAAGATATGATGAGAATCAAACAAATCATCAAAGAATTTCTTCGCCCCACGCACACTCAATAAAAAAAACAATCAATTAAATAAACATAAAATTATAAAACCCGCGATAAAAGAGGATACCAATGACAAAGTTTTTAATAGAATCGCTTATACTGCGCGTGGGCTTCCTACGCACACAATTTAATATTTATTCTGCTAAGTAAGGATTGATCTGCTAATTTGAGAAATAAAAAGCTCATAATCTATAAATGGTATTGGAGTGGGAAGAAATCAATTCAATAATACAGACCTATTTATAATGGACTAGCGGACCTTCCCGGTTTCGCACGGTTTTAGTACGGATCCCTAACTTTTGAAAATATAATATAGCCTATGTTCACCGGGGATAGTGTAGCTTCCCAACGGTGATAGAATTTTTCGAATCGGTCCAGTAGTTTCGGAGACTATTCATTACAAATAAACAAACAAAAAATCAAACATTTCCTCTTTATAATATTAGTATAGATTCTCATTAATTTCACGCCGGAAATATAATGCTCCAGCTTGCTTTAGACATCAACTTGGGTGTACACTTTTTACACGAGCTATAATAAAATACAAGTGTAGGTCAACTCTGTCACTGCAACGTCTTTCGCAATCATTGTGTGTTTTCATGATTGATGAATACTTAAACTAACTAAAAAATAGTCTTCAACTGGTTGCTCTTGTCAACGTCCATTCGGCAAAGAAAAAGATTTGATATTATTATTTTTTTAAATCAGCACATGAAAAATCATTGAATATACTTTGCTATCTTTCTATTTGTATTTTGTGACTTGGTAGTAAATTATTGGACCGTAGAAAAGACTTCGAATCTTTACCTGCAAATGGATTGAGACAATATTTTAAATCCATTGACGAGAGTTTCAAATCAACGAGAGTGAAAAATCTATTCCTTTGTTCACTAGTTCAGTATTAGTAGATTAAGTTTTTTTTTAAATCCAATCGTAAACCTCTAAATGTAAAATTACTTTTAATATCTTTTGATAAGAATTCAGTCGTCTAAGTTTTAGGCTTTTAAGAAAGTTAATTCTGATTTATTAATTTATTTATTTAAAACTGGTTTTAACCCCAATTTAGTACCTACATACATGTTAATAATAGTTCTTATTTATTTATTTGATAACTTCGATCCCGTGTATGCAAATGGTGAATAATCGCGGCGGAAGACAACAAAATACTTAAAAGTACATGAAAATAAAAAATACAAAAACAAAATACATCAGATGATGGATTAGTAGGTATCAGTCATCACTCATCAGTAAGTCGATGATGACGACTAAAAATCTACTTATTACCTCTTTCAATAACAGAAATATGTATTTATGTGCCTATTGTTATTTGTTAGGTTTAGCAAATTAATATTTTTTCTGATATGACCCTATTTAGTAAGGATTATCCAGCATTATTTTATATTAATTATTTTTTTAATTATCGTAGAAGTGTGCCCTCAGCATCATCGACATCATCGTAAGCATTATTGTAAATAAGATTTCATTCGTCACCGTCGGAGACGCACAGGAGACGCATCACTGAAATTATTTTATACAAAAACGTGCCCGCAAAGGGGCTCGCGAATTATTCATTAAACAAAAACGTTTTGTTGTCTCTCTCTTTCACTTGTCCTTATGAAATAAAATAGCTCCTAGCTTTGAGAGCTGCATTTTCTTATTCCACTCTATTTCTCCGTATTTTTTACAAAAAACAACTCAAAGGCTGTTCAAGTAAAGCCATCACTCGTGTCCGCTCAATCAGACCGGCTACAAAGCTCAAAGAATGAAAGAAAGCCCCAGAGCCGGTGAATCGCCATTGTGGCAGCGTTGTGATCGAGGTAATGCCAGATAGAATACTCTTATTAAGTAGCGGACAATTTTTTTTATTGTTGCTAATAGGTATTTCTGATTTATAAACTGTATTGTTGTTAAGATTCAGACCGGTCCATTATTTTTTAAAGCTCTTCGACTTCAACTAAGAAAAGTTTCTCAGGTAAAGTCACTTCTCGCTATCTGTCTGTCCCTATGTATGTATGCTTAGATCTTTATAAATACGCAAATTTTGATGCAGTTTTTTTTATAGATATAGTGATTCAAGTGGAAGGTTTATAAACCATTTGACATATAGATTTCCACGCGGGCGAAGCAGCGGGCGCAGTTAGTTGACTAAAAAAATAAACAAAAGAATTTTAAAAAAGTACGTCGAAGTATATTTATGTTCTGTTGCGAGAAAGAGATTAATCTTTTCATTAACGCAGTCCAGAGAAAATTCGTAAGGAAGATACCTACTTAAGTGATCCTTGACAAAACAGCGCTTTTCACACAGGATAAGTGCTTGAGCATCAGAAATTGCACTTTGATCTACAATTCTACATACCTTATTTGTCTACGAGAGGTTCCTTTATCATACATACTTAACATATTCAGTTTAACTTAGTTAAGCTAATAACTTAGCTAACTTGCGAACGGTTTGCGCGGAATTACAATTGTATGCTATTCGTGAGTCCCCCACGGCTTTCATATTTAAAGCGTCAAAATTTACAACGGAAATTAATAATAATAATTATAAAATAATGCTGGACAATCCACACAGCATCATCTAGCCCCCAAGCTAAACATAGCTTGTGTTATGGGTACTAGATTACTGATATAATGAATAATGATACTTTACAAAAATATTTTTTTTTAATATACTATATAGTAAATACCCATGATACCCGTAACAATTCTTTGAGGAACATTTGACCTAAGGCGGGAATCGAACCCGCAACCTCCTGTGTTGCAGGCGGACCTTCGCTCGCTGCGCCACATCGATCGTCATTTACTCGTATTATGTACTTGATTATTAGTAAGTAGTAAAGTGGTCAGTAGTTATTCAAATAGGCCTACTTTAATAACGGCTAATTTACTTCCTACTTGAAAAACTTTTAACGACCCTAGTATTTTATTAATATTTTTTTCATTCAAGTTAGTTTGTCTCGCTTTAAATAATTAATGTAGTGCTGGAAATTTCATCTATCCCCAAGCCAAGTATCTAAGCTGCCGTAGTTTCTTTCCGATCTGCAATCACTTAACTCAATCCCATACGCATCATAATCCCTAAATCCCTCGGTCCCAGGGCGCAGGGTAAACCGGCCTAAACCAGGCAACATAAATTCTTTCGCCCAGGGAGGGCGTTTTAATTCAAGGGCCCACATTCACTTACCCGCAAAGCCAAATTGGCCGTGGTATCGTAAAGTCTTTTGATTATGGTACTATTTTGTTATAAGAGCCGGATTAAGCCTACAAATTATTTTTGAAAATATGGAGATAATGGTTAAAAAGCTTACGCAAAAGATACATGGTTTGTCTGCAATGTTGGCTGACCCATAGTAACCCTAGGCTTTATCATCATCTATAAGTACATCGGTTACTAATACACGGCTGGAAATATGTAGGCTTCCCCTGATAAACACCGGTGGCTCATTTCATTTCATTTATGTCACCGTAGGTACATGTTAATACTCTGTATGTCGTTAATCCAATTTATTGAATTGTTATTATTTACATAATACAAGTTTTATTGGGTAGGATGGAAACACCTTAAGGGATTTTATGGAGAAGTAGAGATTTAAAAAAAACAGTGATAATGGAGAAATTAAAATTAACAAATGATTGGGTGTTTTTAGAATTAAAAACAGCCAATAAAAATAATATTATAAATTATTAAATTAAAAATAATAATAATTAAAAATATTATTATAAATTAAAAATATTATTATAAATTTAAAATTAAAACGCATGTCAAGGAATGTTATAATAATGCAGCTGTATAAGGCTGTTTTCATAAGGGGGTACCTAATACAATAATACCCACACTAGGCTTAGATATGGTCCATAAATCCGTCAACGTCACTAAGAACTCTGCCAATATGGCAAGGGTTTAAAAAAATCAATTCTAACAAACGGCTATTTCAATCAGGTCTATTTTTTGCGGATTATTTTTTAAAGCATAGCCGCGTTATTCCTATGAAAGGTATTTGGATAGCTGGTATTTGGGAGATATGTTTATGTATTCAAAATGTTCACATTTATATTTAATTTGGCCATAGGTATGGAAATCGAGTTTGCTATCCTACCACTAATGCATTGCAACATTAATTTCAATATGAATATACAGATAATCCCTGGGTATAAGTTGTCATTTAAATAATTATACTTTATTGGTCAAGAGCGAATTTCGAACAGGCTACAATGTAATCGCATTCAATGAATACAAGAGATATGTACGCAATGGGCAATTTTACGTAATGAAGATAGACACAATATTATTTTACACTTCTCTTGTTCAAAATATGAGTCAAAAGTGGACTTAAAATTCGAGTTTACGCTAAAAAGTATTTGTATTTTTTGTCTAAATCAACATAGTAGAAGAGGTCGAATGTCTAGTCTAGAAGATAAGATACTTCCATATGAATTTATTTATTTTTGAAAATGGAGCTGTAGGTGCTTTCTTGCTGATTGTTGGTTGTTTAAAAGAAGGGCGTTTCTTCCTCCATGTTAGAATTTATATAGGTAAGTACTAGCGATGCGCGTAACGAAGACAAATGTGTGTATTATCGCTAGCGAAATCTCTAGGATTTTTTGTCTACTACAAATTTAACTGAATGTGGCTAATTTAATTTTAAATATCATCAAGCGAGAATTTATTAAAAAATATGCAAACGGAACAGAAATTCAAATAAATAAAGATTTTAAATGTTGCGGTAGAAATCATGTGGAATGAACTTGTGACAAATTTGTGAAGTAGAGAAGTAAAAAAAAAATATTTTTACTGATGGTAAGTTTTGATCGTTTTATTTTTTCATAATCGAAGTTACAAGTAGCAGTTTTCACTCAGGCCATAACCACCCATCCATCGACGGCCGCTGGGGCAAACGTTTTCTTGAGCGGAGACCACGATTCGGTAAACGTAGTGTAGGACGCCCTCCGACCAGGTGGGATGACGACCTGCGAAAGACTGCAGGTAGATGCTGGATGCATCAAGCTGAAGTCAGGGCGCTATGGCGCTCATTGGGGGAGGCCTATGTCCAGCAGTGGACTGCTATGGGCTGATGATGATGATGATAACCACCCATTATAACTCGGTCTTGTCATCCTCCCTCGATACGCTCGGGAATATAAAAACTTCATACAATGGGGTGGTTTAGTCCCTTGTAAATAATAAATTATTACTGTTGAATGGCGCTCATTGGGGGAGGCCTATGTCCAGCAGTGGACTAACATAGGTTGATGATGAATGAACAACATTTATTATCACGAATGCCGAAAATGAAAAGAATTTGACTTTGCCCTTAAACTCTAAACGAAATGAAAAATCAAAACAGAAATTTCAGAAAATGGGTTATCCGCCGATTTGGGACATCATCGGATCGATTATGTACAGAGATAACAATCAACATTACGACATCAATGAGCCATAATGGACCATTTTGTTCCATTCGCGGTTCCTGATATTTTCGCGCCATGGAATAAAAATAACCTTAAAATGTTTCCATAGAAACAACACGTGCGAAAGTGTGGGCAGAAACTAGTATCATAGACGAGCAACTGAATACCGCACTCTACTCAACAATGCCACTGTACCAGGATAGCATACTATAATAGGAGTATTGGTAATGAGTACGTATTGTATTGACTACTAGCTGCGCCCCGCGGTTTCACGATATAGGTGATAGATATAGGATAATATACAATATATAATAATATTAATACAATAAATGCGGGACAATTCACACAGCATTAACTAGCCCCATGGTAAGCAGAGCTTGTGTTATGGGTACTAGATAACTGATATACATAATACAATACATTACATATATAGATATTATTTTTATATAGAGAAAACGACCAGAACACCCGGAACAAATATCTGCAGATCGTACACACAATTGTTCCGAGGCGGGAATCGAACCCGCAACCTCCTGCGTCACAGGCGGACCTTCGCCCACCGCGCCACATCGGTCGTCAAATATATATATATATCTTTATGAATTGTAGCTTATGTGTTATTCTGATATGTAAGCTATACATATTATTATGAAGTTTCATGAAAATCCATTCAGTAGTTTTTGCGTGAAAGAGCAACAAACATACTTGCATACATTATTATTTTTAATTCAATGTACCTATGTCGAAGTTATAAGACTAAGTTATTTCATTTTCATTTATCCTCTGAAAGCAAGCAATTCCTTAGCTACTATATGCGAGTACACATAAATGGTTATAGGTTTTTATTTAAGTTATCTGTTAAGTTTGTAAAACTGTTTGTCTTCCGAATAAAACAAAATAAAAATAAATAAAATACATCCTCACAAACTTTTATAATATTAGTAGGATTGTATGCTATAAACACTTACAAGTATAGTGGCTATGCTATGCCACATGCGAAATAATAATGTAACATTTTTGATTCTTTACAAGCTGAAACACTTCTGGAAATTAATTAATACCCATAGTAGGTAAATGTTGACAGTTCATAATCACATTGATAATATATCGGATTAGCTTACTTCCTCCGTGGATAGATTATTCATCATCATCATCAACCTATGGTAGTCCACAGCTGGACATAGGCCTCCCCCAATAAGCGCCATAACGCCTTGTCTTCAGCATGAGGCATCCAGCATCTACCTGCAGTCTTTCGCAGGTCGTCATCCCACCTGGTCGGAAGGTGTCCTACACTACGTTTACCGAGTCGTGGTATCCACTCAAGAACACGTTTGCCCCAACGGGCGTCGGTTCTTCGCGAGATATGGCCGGCCCACTGCCATTTCAGCTTGCTAATTCTCAGAGCTTTGTCCACAACATTGGTTCTCTGTCGGATGTATTCGTTACGAATCTTATCCTATAGATTATTAAGCTAACTTAAGCAACGTCATTCATTGACGTTTCAGGATTATAACGATTTATTTTGCCATAAATGTCGCTTAGCTAACTAAAACAACGTCAGACAATTCATTGGCATGGCTGGGTTACTAACTACTGGTTTATTTTGTCATATCTGTCACTTTTCAGACTATGAGAATATGCTTTTATGCAAAAGCTAACAATAGTGTTTTGTTTCCTATACAATAACTTTGTAAGCTGTCCGCAGTAGGCTTGGTCGAACGTTATCAATGTTGGTGTTGATAGAATAAACTAATATAGACAGTGCATGCCGCAAAACCGGCGCAGTGAACAAATGTGTGCATGGGCTGATGCCAGACCACAGATACACGGATATTCCATACACTTTGCTGCTACGCATTGAATTCCTAATTACCTAAATTCCTAGTTATTTGTAGGTTTCTGGATCGATACGTATGGGGTATCGATCCAGAAACCTACAAATAACTGGGAATTTAGGTAGGGTCAAAGTAATAAATAAATCATAAAAAAATAATGCTGGACAATCCACACAGCATCATCTAGCCCCAAGTTAGAGCTTGTGGTATGGGTACTTGATGACTGATATACATACTTAACACTTTGACTGCTGAAAACGCACGGTATGAGTTTTCTACAAGTAACTAATATGCGTAAATCCACACTAGCGCAGCGGCTGAGAAAATACAGATCTTTGTGACTCAGCAGAGCTGTAATATTTTTCGAACGAAACGCATGTGCGGCGCAACACAACCGCTGTGTAGAGCGGCAGCACGAATTTTTTAGGTAAAAAAAAAGATCGCAGTCGTCGAAAAAAAAACCGCAGTAAAAGTGTACAAAACATTACAAAGATATATATTTTTTATTACTTATACATAGACAGCGAGCACTTATCCAATGCTCGCTGTACGTGCTCGCTGTACATAGATAACGATAAGACTAATACCTAAGGTGTTCAAATATGTAGTCTTAAAGTTGTGTGTTTCAATATTCAATAAACGCGTCTGCTCTTTCGAAGCTGGATTAAAAGTGATCAAAACATCAGCGTATATAATTCAGAAAATTCTAAAGGCCTATTCAGACTTGCGCGTTATTCGCTACCCCAAGCGAAAGCGAAATCCGAGTGAGTATGCGGTTGTCACTGGCACACTCGCACAAAATACTAGGCGGAAAACCGCTGTCCGCGCGAAATCACTAGATAAATTTACCGCTGCCACTTTGGGTAGTAAATACCACGTATACAGGCCTTTATTCGTTCACATTAAAGTCATAAAAATTGCAAAAACACTATTTATTAGGACGTGACGTGTCAAATCCAAGCCAGTGCTCAGTTTGGATTTGAGCAGCAGTATTACAGGGTGTCTTTTACATATGGGTGTGGATGGCTTAATCCTAAAACCATGAAATCGGTCTCCACGGAAGACCAGCGCTATGGTACGATCTGCTCTACCATAGCACACGCTGAGTGGAGACCGATTTTTGTCAGTCTCTGTCGTCTGTTAATCTAAGGTTTATAAGAGTCTCTGTTCTGTTCTGACAAAATACAAATCTTTTTACTTTTACTTTACTAAATCAAAATCAAAGAAGTTTATTTCTTTAGGCTTACAAATAAGCACTAGACTAGTCATATTTTATACTATTCATTATTATCAAATAACAATATTTATAAGTAGAAAAAGTTACAGAAAAAAGTTAGAAAGTTAGAGAAAATTCATGATCCCGATTTATAAGAAAACAAATACTGCAAGGTCAGTTTTTTTAATGTCTTACTTTTGTAGGAAAACGAACCGTATGGTGATTATGTAACTCGCGACCGGTTTGCGACAGGCGTAAATAAAGCAATCAGTGCTGTCAAACGCCAATTTTGACGTTGTAGCTGGTGTCAAACTAATAAAAAATTGACGTTTGACAGCACTGATTGCTTAATTTACGCCTGTAGCAAACCGGTCGCGAGTAACATATTCATCCGGCCGATATATTTAAAAATTATACGCCCTTAATTTTTGCACCAACAATGGGTTCGGTTGCTGATGAGGATACATCTTTGCAAATATAAATGAATGACAGATAGTGTAAGGAAATGGCTTATTTTTACGAGTTTACCACTAAACAGGATCGTTATTGTTTATCCGCGAAAAAACATATATTCATAATGAACTTTCTAAACACTCAGCATTGTCATGTAGCATATTGTTGGAAAAGAAGACTGAAGAAACTTTTTCAAGAAAAAAACTTTTCAACATGACTTGTAGTTTAAAGTTGTCATCTATAGTCATATAAATGTTTACACATAAGTTTGATTTTTCTCTATCTTTCATGGTTTCGAATTGGCCACTCCCATCTTAAAAAGCCACCCTGTAGACAACCGCTGTTTGTCAATTGCCCAACCATGGTCCTGAGTGTTTATTTCATCCTGGCTTCCGTTTCCCGAGGGAAGAGAGGGATGTCTTCTTTCCGGCTAATTTATACTGTCATTAAGTATAATCATCTTCTGAACTTTAGCCACGACTGTACGTTTATTTATTTTAATTTTATTTTATTTTATTTATGAACAAAATCCACAGCTCTTAATTATAAATTAACTTATCTTATAACTATCACTAACAGCCAATAAACGGATTTACATTATTATTATTAAGACAAATAAGGACGACATCACCAAAAGTGCCATTATAGAGGCCAAGAAGAATAGAATAAATGAATAACAACTTAAAGATATAATATAAAAGAAAAATTTACGAAAAATTAACGTTCTAGAAAATTCGTAGCAAAGTCAGTTTAAAAACGTTTAATAATAAAACAGTCTATTGCTACTACATGTATGTATACAGGGTGTTTTTTTGAGAAGGGCGGTGAGGGCCAATTCCAAAACCACGAGAGTTGTGAAAACTCGTGAAACGAGTCATACTTCGGTTTATAAGAAAACAATAACTGTATATTTTTTTAAAGTCTTTTACTTTTGGCAGAAATGACCTGATTTTTTTTTAAATAGACACCTGTAGTTATTGAACCAATGAATCAGTCATCTAGTACCCATAACACAAGCTCTACTTAGCTTGGGTTTGATAATGCCATGTGGATTGTCAAACATTATTATTATATTATTATTATTGTCAACCTAAGACCCAGTAATTCTTATAATCTGTAAACATAGGCTACAAATCAGTACAGTAGAAAATTACATAGGTACCTAAATCCCCACTAATCAACTTCCCCTCTGAAACTTCTTCAACATAAATTTCCTTGAACATAATTCCAACCGACCGACACTACATCATTGCCCGCAACCCTAGCGTCTCCCCTCTCTTTTCCCCCACAATGCCTGGCAGTCTTTTATCTCTTTCTCCCACAATACTCGCCAGCCTTTCATCTCGTCCCGAACACCTTCGTGACACGTTAATTGCTATGAAGGGCATTTTAAGCCTCAATTGAACATGAAACTGAAATGTTTCAGAATAGAATTAGATTTTGCATGAAATATCTTGTTTAGTTTTGAATGGGGAGGACACGGCCGCATTGCAAGGTGGTAGGTAAGCGGCTAGGTTCAGCACAACAGGTTCAGTTAACAGTAATAAAATAGCTATCAAGCTTTAAACGAGTGGCCCGCTAGCATTCTATCATGTAATACTGTCAATATAAAATACAACTAAAACTTACGTATTAAAGCGCATATTTCAATACAAATTTTTGTGATGGGCTACAGCGGTGCTTTTCAGAGGTGAGCAACAAGCTTTGAAATTCAAAATCCAAAACCTGGATCCAGGCGACTAAGTCAAACGCGACTTAATTAGTCGCCTGTGTATTTTCATATGTTAATATTATCTGTATTCTCTACTACATTCTACCACCCAACCTACCATCTTGCAGTGCGGCCTTTTGGAACTTTACAGCAATCATTGTGGTCTCATAACTTAAGGGAAGGGCAATAGGACGGCACTATTAGTGAAACATTCAGCGAAACGAATCAACATGTTACTCGAAGTTATTCAGAGAATGCGAACCCTGCTGTTTGGTAAATTGAACAATCTCTTCAGTAAATACAGTAGTGGTAACAAAATACCTACTTACATAACGGACGACCTCTATGGTGCGGTGGGCGAAGGTCCGCCTAAAACGCGGGAGGTTGCAGGTTCGATTCCTGGCTCGGAACAAATATGTGTACGATCTGTAGATATTTGATTAGGATGTTCTGGTCGTTTTCTATGTATAATAAAAAAAACTATGTATATAATGTATTGTATTATGAATATCAGTTATCTAGTATCCATAACACAAGCTCTGCTTAGCTTGGGGCTAGATCATGCTATGTGAAATGTCCAGCATTATCTATTAATTTTATTTTATCGTTTATTTTCTAACATAGTTGTAGCAAATAAAAAAAATAGAAAACCAAATTAATTTTGCAGCACTCAAAAGGCACCGAATTATCCTTTTAGTTTCTTAGACCTGTCAAATTAATTTAATTTTGCTATCAGAAATTCTCTGAAATATAGGGATGATGAAAAATATATATCACAAAAAGTAAATATTTAAAATCTACCTAGATAACGTAAAATACTTTTTAAAGGTTTAATTGGGTCGTATTTTTGTGTTACTTTTACCTTGTGGCGGAGTTGGGTCAGAACATCAAAGTCAAACACAGCTATAAGGCTGTCTTTTGCATAGTTTTTATTTGTTTAATTATATACCTGCCTTTCCGAGCGCGCGTTTGACTTTTTGTTGACAAGGTGTTCTGAAAAATTAAAGTCTGTTTTAATTTATTGCTTGTTGAAATTGTATTTTGTGGTGGTTACTGATTATGTTTTTACTTACTTATTTTATTTCTATGTTTGGGTTCTAAACTTCCTACTTGTGCTGGGGTATCAAAAGCAAAATTACTGCATAAGCCAATGTGTTTTAAAACTTATTATTTATTCTGTCACAGTTCTGTTTTTATTTACAAAGTTAGTTATTTTTAATCTACTATGTTTATTCCACCATGTAGCTATTGTACTTAATATATCAATAAGGTATAAAGTTACTATAATAGGTTATTACATGGTCACTTCTATTTTATGCTTCTTTCATGTGAGACAATTCTATAAATTTATCACTATCGACCAAAACTTCCTTTGAAATTAGTCAAAGTTGGTCTTTTCAATGCAGGGTCCCTTAATACAGGACAAGATGAGTTTATTGTAGCAGCGGAACGGCTTAATCCTGATATACTTGCAATCAATGAAACATGGATCGGCACTGGACAGGACTTTAAGGCACCTAAGCTGAATAATTATCGGTTCATTTGTAGACCCAGACATGCTAGTATAAAGGGAGGGCGGGGTGGGGGCGTTGGGTTCTACATAAGGAGGGGTATCAATGCCCGTCTATGTCCCCATCCAGACATTCCCTCTATAGAGCAGATGTGGCTGCGGCTATGTCTGTTAGGTAAAACGATTATTATTGGAACAGGCTACAACCTATCACCGATGCATGGAAGGTTGCAATTGTCAAGCCTATTCCTAAGATTAACCAACCCTTGTCTCTTGGTGACCTACGGCCAATAAGTCTTCTTCCCTGTCTATCTAAAGTCTTAGAAAGGATTGTTTGCATGCAGATGACAAAATACCTCGAGGATCATCAATTACTTCCCCAATACCAGTCAGGGTTTCGGAAAGGGCATGGCACTGCTACTGCTCTTATGGATGTTGTTGATAACCTCTTGGCGGCTCAAGATGAAGGTATGTGTAGCATCCTTGTGCTGCTAGACTTCTCTAGGGCATTCGACTCTATCAATATCCCCCTTCTTCTTTCCAAACTAGCATATTATGGATTTGATTGCAAAACTGTTAAATGGTTTTCCAGTTACCTCGAATCCAGAAGTCAATCTGTAGAACTTCAAATGGCAAATGGTCAGTCAGTTAGGTCTCCTCCACGTATGGTACCCCGCGGTGTCCCACAAGGTTCGATTTTGGGACCAATACTGTTTATTCTCTACACTTCAGACATTATCAATAGGGTGACGTTTTGTCAATATCATCTCTATGCGGATGACCTCCAGCTATACTACTCTTTCCTTCCCCAAGATTGTCCTGACGCTGTAAACAAAATTAATAGTGACTTAGCACAGGTTCTACACTGGTCTTCTTCAAACTCCTTGATCCTTAACCCCAGAAAAACTAAATATATGCTGTTCGGTACTAAACAAAATTTATATAAACTTGCAAACTTTAATATGAACATAAGGGTGGATGGTGAGTTGGTTGAGCAGGTTGAGCAGGCAAAAAATCTTGGACTCATCATGGATAACCGTCTTCGCTTTGAAGCCCATGCTGCTGAAACTGTTCGGCAATCGCTTTACCGCTTGAAATTTCTTTATAAGATTCGTCCATATTTGAGTGAAACCGTTCGTATCACCTTATGCGAGACTCTAGTCCTCTCACATCTCAACTATTGTGATACGGTATATGGTCCTTGCCTTTTAGGACGTACCGAACAGCTTATTCAGCGTGTGCAGAATGCCTGTGCACGTTTTTGTTTCTCGATTCCACCTCGCACTCATGTAACACCATATCTCAACTCTTCCAACCTCTTGAAGATGAAAGCACGAAGAGAACTACACCTTGCAACATTACTTTTTGGCCTTATGATAACCAAGACTCCATCCTACCTCTACGCTAAACTTAAGTGGGCTGGTGATACCTCTCGGTATCCTAGAAGATTATGTACTCACCTGATTTTGATTACGCCGAGGCACAAATCTGTTGCTTTTAGAGGTTCTTTCCGATTTGCCGCTACTCACTGTTGGAATGTTCTTTTGCCTCCCCTTCGCTTGCTGAAAACAGTCTCAACATTTAGATCCACACTCAAGCGGGAACTCTTGCGCATGCAAAAAACTTTCTTATAGAAACTCTTGATACTCACCAATATACTCCTATAACCACTGCTCTTTATCACTGTATATCCGACCCCTGTAGTTTGTTTCCACAACTGTGATCTCTGTTTTTCTTTCATTTTTGCATTGTTTCGTTTTTCTTCCTAACCTTGTATTGTATTTATATAACCCTAAATGATTTCTACAATTTCTTTCTTTTTATCATAAATTCATAAATGAAACCACGTTACCTCAACCTTTTTTTTCTACCACGTCAACAACTTCAACTTCTTATTTTTATGGCCCGCTGTGTTCATGTTGCCACAAGTCTGTCAGTGTCCATGTGAAAAGAGTCCTAAAGTTTAGCACCATAGACTAATTTTTTCGTTCATGTTTAGCACATTATAATTTTACTTACATTCTACTAACTGTTTATTATTTTTATTTAACTATTAATTTTTTTTTTGTTTGTTTAGAGCATCTCTCTTTCCTTGTCCGTGATGTGACTAAATAAAAAAGGTACAAACTGAAAATCAGCGTTGTTCCGCGCCATGCGTGGTTCAGCACATAGCTGAGTTTGACCCTTTTTGGTCAGCAGGTTACGTGTATTATTATTATTGTTTCTCTGTAGGTTTATTTAATTTAACTTTATGTTTGCTGTGTTTTACTGTTTTAATGTGTTGTTTTGTTAAACCTGTTTTTTTTTGGCCAAATAAAATTATTTTCTTTCTTCTTTCTTTCTTTCTTTCTATATATTTATATAAGTAGGTATGTATTATTAGTTATAATGTATTTATGTAGTAATAGTAGATAGGTATTTGTATGTAACATAATATTAAATTTCATGTTGTAATTAACCACATAATAACGAACACAGATCCCTTTTTTCAATCCAACGATCCTATCCATCCACGGTTGTCTGGTAGAGGTCGCTCTTGAGCGATGAGACAGCCAAATTGTCACATATATTGTTTGTTTTATTTTACATGTGTACAATAAAAGTATTGTGTATCCATCTATCATATATATTTTTAAGAAATTAAATATTATCGCGAAAATATTCGACTTCGACGAGACTTGCATCCTTCCCTAAGTACTAGAATGCGCTAATCAATTCCGCCACGAGGTCAAGTAACGTAGAAGTGAGGTAGATATATTCAATACCAGTACTATAAGTTTAGACGCTTGATTATCATCATCATCAGCCTATGATAGTCCACAGCTGGACATAGGCCTCCCCCAATGAGCGCCATAGCGGCCTGTGTTCAGTCTTCATCCAGCATCTACCTGCTGGACGTTTACTTAGTGACCAATTCTTTAAAGAGTAAACTACGTTACGTTACCTGTTTAAATTAGTTTTCTTTTTTCATTATTTTTAAACTTATGTCTTATTATCTTAATAAAGTCGTCAACCTATTTAGCTTCAAAATTTTAAATTTTTAAGCGTCTTTCAGCGGAAAATTTTAATTAGCCGTCAGCAAACATGCACTGGTCTATCAAGGCATATATAATGTATCTAAATATTTGTAAACCTAGCTGTTAGTTTAAGTTCTCCAAAATGTTATAAATAAAATAAATAAGTCTAAAAACTCTGGCACTTCCATCGAACTCCAGCTCGTAATTTGTTATCTAAGAACAACCCCGAGAAAACCTTACAAGATTTGTACTACTTTTAATTCCAAGTACAACAAATCGTTCATTAATTAATTAACATTTCATTAAAAGTAAAATAAGTAAATATAAAAAGTTTTTTCATTTGCCAGAACAGGGACGAATAACATTTGTTATCATCATCATCTTCAGCCCATGTTAATCCACTGCTGGACATAGGCGTCCCCCAATGAACGCCACAGCGCCCTGTCTTCAGCTTGACGCATCCAGCATCTAACTGCAGTCTTTCGCAGTCATCCCACCTGGCCGGGGGGAGTCCTACACTATATTATTTGTCCCTGTTCTGGAAAAATCTAATAAAAAACCTTAAAGGAAACAGAAAAACTGACAAAATCCATCTCCGCTCAGCATTTCCTATGGTAGAACAGATTATAGCATATCGCTGGTCTTCCGTGGAGACCAACAATGCTTAGCGGAATTGTACAAGAACCTAGCTCAAGCCCAGTTCATTCAAGGAAGCTAACTCACATAGTTTTGCCTAGTGCCTTGTTGTTATTGTCTCGTGTTGCCATTGTTGCGGTGTTCGGTTAATTGTGTGCGGTTGGTACAAGCCGCGTGAGTCTCCTACATTGCGGAGATGTTTGTCAGTCGGCAGGATTTGGATTTACGTAGTTTACAATGTTGCAGTGGGAAACTACGTCGAGTGTTCTCTTCATCCATACCGCAATGCTTGAAAACGAAAGTTTTCAACCAGTGCGTCCTACCCGTTATGACCTACGGAGCTGAGACGTGGACACTCACGATAAGGCTGGTCCACCAGTTTAAGCCAGCAGTGGACTAATATAGGCTGATGATGATGATGATGATGAGTGGGTACATAGGTTACATACATACCTATACCCGTTTTAAGACTCCTAGATTATTTTATAAACAAAGAGAAATCAAGATAATATAAAAAGTTATATATCTAAACTTGGTTCTACAATCCAAGATATTTTATGTAGGCAAAGGCATATGTAATTTCAGAAATTCGAAACAGATTTTGGTTTTGACAGCTTCATTCGTCTCTCGTTGGTTTTCACCCTCGTGTGCTAAAAGTTGTTTTTAGTGGTTACATTTGCTAATACCTTGCTGTTGTCTGTTATTGTTATGATTTCATACCTTGAATTTGTCTACATAAAATATCTTGGATTCTAGAACCGAGTATAGATAGCTAACAGTCAAGTAAGCCCTTCTCTCGCAGGAGTAATTCAATTAACAATTCAATTGTTTGAACTACACACACAATCGCGTCGTCGTCGTCTATATTCAATCGTTTCTTTGAAAACTGGAATCATAGAGGTTTACTACGGTGGATGAAAGATATTCATTCGCACATTAGGTATCTAATTCTGTGGATATGATCTATCTGCAGAATTTGCGAGTATAATATTAATAACAAGCGGACCTTCCCGGCTTCGCACGGTTTTAGTACGGATCCCTAACTTTGTTGAAAATATAATATAGCCTATGTTCACCGGGGATAGTGTAGCTTCCCAACGGTGAACGGTGAAGAATTTTTCAAATACAGTCCAGTAGTTTCGGAGCCTATTCATTACAAACAAACAAACAAAAAATCAAACCTTTCCTTTTTATTAGTATAGATATAGATAACCTGTTAGCACCATACCGCATGATGTTAACCTCGTTAGAGCTGAGAGAGATAAAACTTAGCAAATATCTTGACTTGACTAACGAGGTTGTCAGCATGTGGGATGTAGATTCAGCGACCATCGTCCTGATAGTCGTTTCGGTTAACGGCGTTATAGCGAAGTGCCTCTATCAACATCTGAAGAGACTAAGAAAATGGATCAAGGGCCAGATCCAAAAGGCGGTAGTCCTGGACTCGGCACGCATCGTCATTAAATTTTTCACTCCACAGCCCTAGTCACCAGCCGCTTGAGCCTAGCTTCGCGGTCGGTGATCTAACCGTTTTGATATAATTTTTTGTAGAATAGTTTTATAATATTTTTTTGTATTTTCTATAGTAAAAAAATTACAATTTCAATTTGAAGTGGAATAATTATAATAATCATTCATTATTTCAGGCAATATTAGTCTAGTACTGGATGGAAAATACTTAAAAACGACTACTTGTTTGTTTGAAAAGTGAGGTTCACTTTGGCAAACATATGAAAGTTATCTATTCCCTAGGCTAAAGCGCTGAGAAAAGGTAAGGTAAAGATATGACCTCATTAGACACAGGTGGGCCATATAGGCAAAGCCAATCTGGACGCGTCGGATCCTGTCGGATCCCATTCAAAAATGTCCCAAAATTGATTGAGCTACTTTATTCGGAGTGGAACCTGTGGAAATGATGGCAAAACCACTTTCCCTTTGTATAAAGTGTAATAACTGTTTGTTCTGGAAAGTTAACAAATTATTTGAGAACTTTGTCTTAGATTTACGATAGGATGGAGTTGGGAAGTGAAACACAAGTTCTGATTCTATTTGAATGGGTCATCGACTGAGGTGTGAGTTAGAAACTTTGGCTTGAGTAGGTCTATTTTGGTACCTACTGTACATAGGTATAGTACGAAACCTGTACCTAGACAGGTTTCGTCACGGTTTAATATTAGCGCTGGGCGAAAGTGGAGGAGCGTTCTGCGCAGGTTTACATTCATCTAAATAGGACTTATTTATTTTATTTTATTTATGAACAAAATCCACAGCTCTTAATTAAAAATTAATTTATCTTATAAATATCACTAGCCAATAAACGGATTTACATTATTATTTTTAAAGACTTAAAATAGTAAAAAAAAAAAAATATAATAAATAATGCTGTATAATCCACACAGCATCATCTAGCCCCAAGGTAAGCTTGTGTTGTGGGCACTAGATGACTGATTTACTAAATACAGTACCTAGATTACATAGATAGATATTTTATATTATGCATTGTAGATAACGACCGGAACACCCGAAACAAATATCTGCAGAGTACGATCTGTTATTTGTTTCGGGTACGCGGCGCGGTGGGCGAAGGTCCGCCTACGACGCAGAAGGTTCGATTGTTCGGTTCGATTGCCGCCTCGGAACAATTGTGTTCCTACACAATTGTTCGGGTTCGATTACCGCCTCGAAACAATTGTGTTCCTACACAATTATTCGGGTTCGATTACCGCCTCGGAACAATTGTGTTCCTACACAATTATTCGGGTTCGATTACCGCCTCGAAACAATTGTGTTCCTACACAATTATTCGGGTTCGATTGCCGCCTCGGAACAATTGTGTTCCTACACAATTGTTCGGGTTCGATTACCGCCTCGAAACAATTGTGTTCCTACACAATTATTCGGGTTCGATTACCGCCTCGGAACAATTGTGTTCCTACACAATTGTTCGGGTTCGATTACCGTCTCGGAACAATTGTGTTCCTACACAATTGTTCGGGTTCGATTACCGCCTCGGAACAATTGTGTTCCTACACAATTGTTCGGGTTCGATTACCGCCTCGGAACAATTGTGTTCCTACACAATTGTTCGGGTTCGATTACCGCCTCGGAACAATTGTGTTCCTACACAATTGTGTACGCGGACCTTCGCCCACCGCTCCACAGAGGTCGTCAAAAAATACTTTCTGTATATAATATATTGTTTTATGTACTTATGTCAAACATCCCATAACACAAGTGCTTCATAACTTCGGGCGGAGGGGGACCTACACTAGGTACGTTTTCCGACTCAATGTATTAATCCAAGTACTTATAATCCCGTGACTCCTCATGCCTTTACGTCTAATACTAATTACTATCCAAACAGAACTGTTGGCCGCAACCGGGGTTCGATAGCAAATCATTTGCGGGGTTGATCATTACTCAACCTCAATGGTTGTTCGATTCACGTTGCCCGAGAGATAAAATTTGATCTTGCGTTCATTTAATTTCGGCGATTAACATGGAATTAAACTAGCGGCAAAGTAAATAGTAAACTATTTTCCATGAAACGATTTTCGTTAGGTTAGTTCAGTACAGAATTATATTCTTCTTAGGTCCTTAAATTTCCGTAAATTTTAGTCTCCACAGGTGGTTTTGAAGCATTTGGTATTATTAGAAATTTTGTATATATTGAAAAAAAAAAAAAAAAAAAAAAAAATTGTATAATACTTGAAATTAACAATTACCTAAAGCTCCAAAATGACAATTGAATAGGTTAATTGAAAATGGTTTTTACAACTAAATTCCGTGTAAAGCGCAGGAATAAAGTAGTAACAAACAAAATTACAATTTTGCGCCAATGTGAAGCGAACCACCTTAACTTAAGCAAGACATTATGCTCTCTGATGGTCTGGATTAGGGTCGGGAAGAGAATTGAATAGTAATCGGTAGTTTTCAACAAAAACAGATCACTCAGATTAATATCATGATTTATATTTATATTTATTTATTTGGCACACAAAACAGAATAAAAATTCATTAATTTCAAAAATTTTACAACTTTAAACACACAATAATTAAAACTAGACTGTATCCCTAAATATGTGTACACAGCATGTTCAAAGAGCAGTTTATGTGAAGCAAATACAAAATGAATTCAAAGTAAAAAAAAATATAAGGTAAAAATATGTAAGCATGCATTATTTTTTAATAACAATATATTTTAATTACATTTTTAATAAATTAAAAAATAAAAATAAAAATTAAACAAGAAATTTGATTAGTGCATGTCGGTTAAAAAATATTAATAATAAAGGGAGAATTACAAAAAATTAAGAGCACTCTCCTTAATGAGAATATGATGATAGAATGCTGCAATAAATTATATTATTTTTTATAAATTATACATGGTGCC
Organism: Eupithecia abbreviata; assembly: GCA_943735965.1. Taxonomy (NCBI): domain Eukaryota; kingdom Metazoa; phylum Arthropoda; class Insecta; order Lepidoptera; family Geometridae; genus Eupithecia; species Eupithecia abbreviata. The sequence continues at coordinate 5,161,353 of OX030995.1, forward strand.
AGGCATTGACGTGGCAACCAAGTGCAGGGTTGGTGTCATCACCACCTTCCTACATACCACCCCTCTATTAATACAAATAATATATTTCATTATTATATTTATAAATAATATAACTGTAGATACACTGAACATACATGTTCATTGTTTTTATTTATTTATAGTAGTCGAATCAATTTTGTTCAAATTTTGCCGAACCTCGTACTCGCAGAAACCTTTAGTTGATAGTTAATCAATCCTTTACTATAAATTGTTGTTACTTTCGTTCAATAATGTAATCCGTCCGTAATGCCGCCTGGGGGAGATCAATAGTAAAGAACCGCAAACACTTTTCTATGGAATGAGACCCCATGGTAAAGGTTTACTTTTAAATGGGAAATGTACCATTAACGAAGTTTTAGGTATTTTTAAGGTTTGATACTATTAAAGGAACAATGGGCGAGAATTTTTTTCAAATTCTGAAGTCTTAAAGAATTAATTGGTTTTAGATTTTAATACACACCCAGACCGAAGCAAATATCTGCAGACCTTAGAAACATACGAGATGACCCTATCCGGATATCAAACCTCTTCTGCGTCGCAAGCTTACCTACTCCCGCTGCGCAACTCAAGGTCGTCAAATATTCTTTGTGGTTCATTGTTTATTTTGTAAATTCCTCAATGAACTCACACTGAGGGCGGCAAAGCGGTTTAAAGAATATACTTTAATTGAACAAGAGGATAATACCGAAGTAATTAATTCTAACGCCTTATCTCGAGGCGCTGGCGTTTTGTTGTACACTGGAGGCTCGGGAATGTACCGCTTTGTTTAAAGTTTATCGTTGCTTGTTGCTTCCTACACTTGGTAAGCATTTCTTTATTTGCCCTTTGTAACCGACGAAAAATAAAAGAGGTTCTACATAATATGTTCGGCATGTATTTTTTTTTAATTATCGACTATTTCTTCGTCAATTATGAACCGATTTACTATATTCCTTCGTTATTTTCTAGAAAATGATAAAAGAGATCCCGAAATGGTCCTATAAAAAATATTCCCAAGGAGTATTAATATTTCATCCCGTCATGCTTAAATGTTTGGTGTTTGATGCTTAATGTTTGATGTTTGGGTTGAGATAATGCCAAAATTACAGAACGGCATGGGCTGTAGGTAATTTTGCAACGATCGTTCTAGATCTGAAACAATATTATCGAGGCTATATTCTGCCAAAAGAAAATGTTGCAGAGTTGCTACACTAGCTACAACAGTGTGCCTGCTACTGTAGCTGGTGTAGAAATCAATAATAAATAATTTAAATTGTGCTCGAAACGCCTAATAATCAATTCAATTTCTCATATCACTAGGTATCCGACACGGCCGTAGTCGAATCCACCTGGAACCCGTGTCCCTATGAAGTGTCAGCGTGCCGTCGACAGAATCGTCTGGTGGTTTTACAACGCTTTGGCACTAAGGTGAGAGCGGAAGTATCGATGAGTTTTTTGTTGTTTTAGGTTTTAGCTCCTAACACTCTGTAAGTAGCTCATTGGAGAGCCCAACATACCTCTCTTCTTCTAGTCCTCTAGGATAGAGGTAATGCGTAAATAGCATTTTCCAAAATTTTCGTATATTACAATTTTCGTAAAACGGTATATAGTGAACCATATAGATTCAAAGTTCATTTCCACCGCTCAGGACACATACCACTAGACACAAGTATCAACACTGCCAACTCGACAAAACTCTTACAAAAAACTGAAGACACATCCCCACTTTATCAAGAAGCTCTTCTGTTGTCCCGCAGTGTACATACTCGCTGGGGATCCTTTGTTTCCCGCAGGACGTAATTGCAACCTCCATTTGTTAAGCTCGAGCACTCGCGACACTAGAATCTTTTTAAAACAACTCTTCTTGTTCCTTTGACCCTGGTAGCTTCGGTAGTTTTTAGATAACACTAAAAAGCTTTTGTATCGTCTTCGTTAAATAAGATAGGGAATAGAAAATAGAAATGAGCTAACACGTACATATTTTACAAATTAAACTGAAATCCCCGGAAATCAAGGTTAATTTCGTTGTTGAAATCATTATATCAACATCATATTCCAATAATTTATATAGAATAGCCATGAAATGTAATATGTACGTGAGTTGTAAAGCTCAAGCACAAGCGACGCTAGAATCTTTTAAAAACATATTTTCTTGTTTTGACCCTGGTCGCTTCGGTAGTTTATGGATAATATTGAATGCGTTACTTTGTTTAGTTTTTCGGTACCTAAATAAGACAGAGAACGGAAAGCTGCTGAAAAAAAAATTCATAATCAGAGTTGACAAAAAACTGAAATCGAGATTTTATTGATATATATGTTACATAAACTATATAAACATATCTCGCGAAGAACCGACGGCCACTGGGGCAAACGTGTTCTTGAGTGGAGACCACGACTCGGTAAACGTAGTGTAGGACGCCCTCCGACCAGGTGGGATGACGACCTGCGAAAGACTGCAGGTAGATGCTGGATGCGGCAAGCTGAAGACAGGGCGCTATGGCGCTCATTGGGGGAGGCCTATGTCCAGCAGTGGACTGCTATAGGCTGATGATGATGATGATGAAACTATATAATATACAGTGCTCCAAAACATGCGTCTAAAAATGTTTTCATCATAAAATTAAAAAGGACACTGATAAAGTAATATCAAAACTATCAGGAATAAAAAGTCATGTACCTGTTTGGGTTGCCAGGTTATTGTAAATAGTAGACTACAATCAAATTAAGCTTTGGACATTGACTTTGAAACCGTTTTTAAAGCATGTAGGGTGCGGTGTATGTATATAAGGGAAGTTTGTCTGTTTGTAAAATCATATCCAAAATATTTTCAAAAACGTAGCGATGTAATAACCCGGCAAAAAAGGCCGAAGTTTCAAAATGCACTCTATAAACACCAATGCCATAAAGATATTTATAAAAGAAATGTGTATAGCATGTGCATAACTATTTACAATAAATTACCGGAAGAACTAAAAGAATTAAATGGAAATATATTTAGGAAAAAGTTAAGAGGATGGCTACTTGAAAAATGTTTTTATACTGTGAACGAATATCTAGAGATTTAAATTGTTACTTATAATGACTAATATAATTAATTTAATATATAATTATAATAATATGACTCGCATAACATTTGCACGCCTGCATGCAGGCTGAATACATTTACTAAATTAGTTATAAGATCTGACATTGTATAATTTTGTATTCTTGCAAATAAACGATTTGATTTGATTTTGATTTGAAGTGTGCCCCCTACAATCCTATAAGTCGGTGTTTGAGACTTAAAAGCGTTTGTTAAATTTCACGGTTTAATCGTACGTTAAGTTGAAAGTAATGTTAATGGTCGAGTGTACGCCGTGACGTGTTGCCCCAAGGACAATTATTATTGACTGGCTGTAATTACACCTAAGAAACACGTCATAACGTAAACTGCTTAACAGCAAGAACATGTAACGCTGTATGGTATGCAACCGATGTTTGATGATGTTGATGATGTTTGACGACCGATGTGGCGCGGTGGGCGAAGGTCCGCCTGCGACGCAGGAGGTTGCGGGTTCGATTCCCGCCTCGGAACAATTGTGTGTACGATCTGCAGATATTTGTTCCGGGTGTTCTGGTCGTTTTCTACGTATAATAAAAAATATATTTCTATGTTATGTATTGTATTATGTATATCAGTTATCTAGTACCCATAACACAAGCTCTGCTTACCACACTGAGAAAAAAAACGGCTAACAAAGGCACAATAAACGCTTTGTTGTTTTTTTATTGTCACCATAACAACAAACGTTGTAATTCTATGAATGTTAACTTAGTGCCTAACACAAAGTTTTTATTGCCAAATGTTTATAGTGCCACGAACAATCTAAAATTGCTGACCTAACAAAAATTTTTTTGTCAAAAAATCCTCACATTTCCTATTGTCGAATTGACTATAGAAATTTGTTGAATCAACAATAACTTTGTCTAAAATAATGTGACAAATTTACTTTGTTAGGTTGGCAGTTTGTTGGCCTAATCCTAACAAAATAACCATTGCTACTGTATTTATATCCAGACTGTTAATTTGACAACGTACATTGTCGACCTATTTATTTTAAGAATTGTTAAAAAAAGAAAACATTTAACAATATGACCATCGTTATTTCAAATAAGTTTTTCTGTTATGTTGGCAACGTTAACTTGTTGCGTTCACAAACTGTCAGGTGGAGTGTGGTAGAGGGGCGTCATTACTCGAGCATTTTGACAAATCTCGCTCTTTCGCTGCTAAATCGGTCGAGGGTGCGGACGTTTTTAATAAACCAGTGCGTGCAGTGTGTGATGTGATCTCATAACTGAAGAGGACTCTTTAAGGGATTTTCTCCTAAATGCGGGTCTCTCCCATTTAGTGGAATACATGCTTGGTATGTACACAAAATACAGACGTCTTTTTTTTGATTTTATGATAGGTTTGCTCGTTCGTTATTGCTAAAAAGTTACGTTAGAACTTTTGAAAGTTATGTTAACCTACCTAGGTATACCTACTATCGTCACCTCACGATGTTTTTCCTCAAGCTTTTGAGAGTAGGATAGGAACCTACATAGGATTGCGTGTGTTAAATGCACAACAAAGCACGTGTGGCCCGCTGCCGCCATCTTTTTTACAAACCCGGCGTCTGTTGTCCGCTTTTCAAAATTTATTTTTATTATTTTCAGAGGAAGGGATGACGCTTGATATGCTTCTTCAAGCTAATCAAACCGAATTGGCATTGTTTACAACAAAGATCGTAGATAGAATTAAATTACGATCTGCCATTGATGTACATCGATCAAAAAACGTTAGTAAAAACGTAGTTAGACTTTTAAATATCTGCTCACTTTTTATCTTCATATGTACATACCTACACTGCTGAACATTATTATAATTTGTTACTAGATGTAGCTAGAAACATTGTCTGCGTGAAATTCTTAGTATATTTTACAAAAACTTAAGTGTAAAGTCAACATCACGCGGTTTTCCCAGGCGGCCACCTATCCAACTCACCACGCCCGTCGCTGCTTAACATTCGGGTGCCCCATACAAACCTTCATCCCTTATTTCACCCCCTTTACAATTACTTAAAAACTTTTGCATTAACTGATTTCAGACTACACAGCTCATTGAGGACCAAACTAATACTGAAATACCTGGACAACCAGACACAGTGGCCTTACTTCATAGGTCAAACATAATTTATGTAAAAAATGATGAAGACCTGGCGTCTTCATCATTATTGACGGTTCCGGTTCCTTTTGAGATTCCAAATGATGTAAGTACCCACCATAAGTACATTAATCCTTCCTAACTTTATAAAATACCTCTGTCTGTATATTCAGAGCCGTGTTGGCCTTGTGGGAGGCCTTACCTTGACTTTAGATACAAATGTTGTGGATTCCATTGCCGCTGGTCGAATTGATATGTGACTTATATTATGCAAATAAATATTTTGAATCTTGTATCCCACATCACGTTGGGATACACTCTGCACAACATGTTATACCTACTTACCTGAAAACTTAAAGTTGAATTATGTTTTTGATCAAATAAAATTGTTTTCAGGAGATCTTGCTAACACCAAATGAGCAGCAAAATATATATCATGCAAATGTACGGCAATCATCTCTTCTTCAGTCTCAGGTAAACAATAGATAGGATTATTATCACTTACAATAATAATAATATAAGACACAATCCACACAGCATTATCTAGCATCAAGCTAAGCAGAGCTTGTGTTATGATGGCTTATGGGTACTAGATAACTGATATACCTACGTAATACCAATTGGCTTACACTCACCTTCTGCTATAGGAGCTCGGGGAGCTACCTGCAGTACTGATTTTCTGATTTTTTTTCTTTATAATATTAGTGTAGAGCAATTCTTTATAAAATGTTAGATCTTTTTGATACTGACCCTTTGTTTTTTATAATATTACTTGATCTTCAATTATTGTCGACGACCTCTGTGGCGCGGCGGGCGAAGGTCCGCCTACGACGCAGGAGGTTGCGAGTTCGATTCCCGCCTCGGAACAAATATTTGTACGATATTTATTATACATAATAAAAAAAATATCTATATAGTGTATTGTATAAAGTAAAAAAAATATAATAATAAATAACACTAATTAAATTTTACAGTTGGCGAGTGACTTTGATGCCGTTTACCCATCGGCGAGCGAGACTTATGCGAATAAGTTCTCTATTATTAAGTTAAAGCTTCTGAAGCTTCTTACCGCGAAAGGTGAAATGGTCAATGATTGTAAACCAATACTGAATTTGCTGGAGTTGACTTCTGGTAAGTTCAAACCTTGTGTAACTTGTAATATAGGTAGTACCATAAAATTGAATATACCAAAACAAATCCATATTGATGATTTTGATTTTAAAGGAAATTTTGCATACAGGTAATCTTTATCCTAGAATCAAACAAAGGCTACTTTTTATCCCATAAATCCGTTCCCGTGGGATATAAATCACCTTTAAACGATTCCATAAAAACAACGCGTGTGAAGCCGTGGGCAGAAAATAGTTATAAATAAATAACTAACACTCAAAAATATGAATAATAATATGATTTTTTTGTTTCAGTGGGCAAATGCCCACAGTCACCGTGCCCCGAAAAAAAGTGTGGAAACTGTCGAGAGAAGAGGTCCGATCTGGCTTTATTGGACTCGTTTCCACTGCTGCAGACATTGGAAGATACTGCGAAGATAGGGTAAAGCTCATTGCTGCTAAAGGTATACCAAACCAGCCATATATACTTGCTATAGGATCGGCTTGGGCCAATGTGATTCATTACGAAATTGTATGTAATTAACCAAACTTTAAGATATCAAGTTCCAAACATCTTCTCTGCAATAAAATACACTTTTCAAGTGTATTGGGCTTTAGATTGTGCTTACCCAAAAGACTCTGCATCATGCTGGATGTTCGTGCAGCGTGCAATGTTCCAAATGAAATCAAAATTTGATACAGTAGGGGTTCCATTGCGCGAATTGCTGAGTCAAGTGTGTGTGTCTAACTGACACACAGTGTAGTTAAAAATGGTACCTTGTGCACTGTGCGAACATTCCTTTTCAGATTTTATCCGATTAAAAACACACATGTCTTTCTACCATGAAACAGTGACTTCTTATTCTTGTGCAATTTCTGGATGCTTAAGAACTTTTCAAATTTTTAGTTCATATAGGAGACATTATTTAAAAAATCATATGACGAGCGTGTCATTGCAACATAATATATTGCCACATAATTCTATTCAACAAAATATTACCGAAACTCAGGTTGCCCAAATGCCTTTTCAAAATACACCTGTAATACCTATTTCAAATAATACAGAAAACTTGACTTTTCCCCTGAATGTTAGTTTGACTAATTTATGTAGTAATATAAGATATAAATGTGTATAGTAATAATATAAGATATAAATGTAAGCAAAAACTAATAAAAATTAATACATTTAATTTATTGTTTCTATTCATGAATCGTGATCCTTCCACAGCGTCTTCTAACCTAACAATGGTGATTAATTATTTTGCTATTGCAGCAAATTTACGTTGCTACCTTCTCAAAAGGCGTTTACTCTTCAGGGTTACAGTTAGTGAACGCCAGTTATCAGAAAAACTTGTACCTATAGAAAGTATGACGAGTGCTGGTTCACCTATTCGACATACATAGTTTCTATATGTGTTAACACGTGTTTTTCTCATAACTGGCGTTCACTAACTGTAACCCTGAAGAGTAAACGCCTTTTGAGAAGGTGGCAACGTAAGTTTGCTGCAATAGCAAAGTATTAAATCACCGTTGTTAGGTTAGCAAAGTAGGCATAGGTATAAAGGCAAAGTAAGTTTGTTGCAATAGCAACGTCTTAAATCACCATTGTTAGGTTAGCAAAGTAGGCATAGCTATGAAGGCAAAGTAAGTTTGCTGCAATGGCAATGTCTTAAATCACCATTGTTAGGTTAGCAAAGTAGGCATAGCTATGAAGGCAAAGTAAGTTTGCTACAATGGCAATGTCTTAAATCACCATTGTTAGGTTAGCAAAGTAGGCATAGCTATGAAGGCAAAGTAAGTTTGCTGCAATGGCAATGTCTTAAATCACCATTGTTAGGTTAGCAAAGTAGGCATAGTTATGAAGGCAAAGTAAGTTTGCTGCAATGGCAATGTCTTAAATCACCATTGTTAGGTTAGCAAAGTAGGCATAGTTATGAAGGCAAAGTAAGTTTGCTGCAATAGCAATGTCTTAAATAGCCATTGTTCTGCGGTAGTTACAATAACAAAGTTAATTTGTTCATGCATCAAATCTACTTTGTTAAGCTAGCAATGGGCATTTGTAACTTTGTCATGGTTGCAATGCAAATACTTAGTAGTAACAAAATAAGGTTGTTGTGGAAACAATGCAAACCTTGTCGCAACAACAAAATGGTGACTGTTGTCAATCAAAATGATAACATTGTTACTTCAACAATTTTCATAATTACTGTTAGAATTACAAAGTTTCGTTTGACAATAAAAAGGTTGTTCCTGGAACAATCCACCTTAGACGGTTGTGTGGCGTTAACGGTTTTTTGTTACCGTAACAATAATTTTTTCTCAGTGCATGGGGCTAGATAATGCTGTGTGAATTGTCCAGCATTATTTATTTTTTAAACCCGTACAAAGCCGTCTATTAGTCTCATCAGCGGTTAAACCAATTAAGAATCTAATATTTTCTTAACGCTTACTAATTCAGTAGCTATTACACTTAATCTCCCGGTCAAAACCCCATGGCATAGACCCCGATATTCCCTCTGAAGCCGCCGGGTCTATTTAGTATAGTGGAATCATAAATCTTATACAACAATATGATAAAGATCTCGCAGGTAGCGACCCTATTCTATTCGGAAGTTAATTTGAACCGAAACCCGTCCAACCGGACCGACTGAAAAGGTGATGCCAAGAAATTAATTAATGGTACAATTGCGACGTTAAAATTATCATTATACAACAGTTACTGCATTCTTCGTTGCGTTATAGGAAGAGCTTATAAAAAAGAATGAGAGAATAAGGTATTCTGAAATTTTACTTGACAAATAAATACAAATTAAAACAAGAGAAATACAGAAATAAAATTAATTGGTCTAATCAATTTATATGAAAAACTTTTGAAACTATCATGGTTATTAATACTAAAGTCATTTAAAACGGGATATTTACCATGATTTGATTTTTGAGTTATCCAATATTTCGGCACAGTTGCATGCGCCATGATCACGGAGTAACTGATCAGTTACTCCGTGATCATGGCGCATCAGTTACTCCGTGATCATGGCGCATGCAACTGTGCCGAAATATTGGATAACTCAAAAATCAAATCATGGTAAATATCCCGTTTTAAATGACTTTAGAATTTATATGAAAGTTTTCATAAATAGTTATAAACAAATTGTATTGTTCAAATCGATAAACTAATTAAATTAAGGAACATTATATAAAAACAAATAAAATTAATTATATTTAATGATAAAACTTTTGAAACTATCATGGTTATTAACACTAAAGTCATTTAAAACGGGATATTTACCATGATTTGATTTTTGAGTTATCTAATATTTCGGCACAGTTTCATGCGCCATGATCACGGAATAACTGTTATGTACCTAGTTATTTCACTCTTTTATTGACTTTAAATTTAATGAGATAGATTACGACAAAGACGAGCTTAACCCTAAAAAGAGTTTTGCGACGGAGTTATAAAAGTGTGTGCGAGGGCATAAATAGAGGAAAAGAAGATCCGTATCCTACACCAAAATAAACACTTACTACTAAAAGGTATTTTTTTACTTTGTTATTTATTTTAAAGCGTGTTTCTTTTTGTTTGAGTAACAAATACAATATTCTTATTCTCATTCTAGTAAGTTCGAGTATTATAGAGGAAAATTTAGATAAATGTTAGTTACCGCTGATATTTTGCATTCGATGTTATTATTGGTAATGTTCATGCCTTGATTACAGTTAATTTTACAATGAAGATGTCTCCTAATATGGAGCACGCTACGAGCACGCATCTCAATGTTACTCTAGATTTGAAGATTCCAAGATGGAGTACTCTAACGGGAAAACAGACGCAGACATAGATTGGCTTTAGGACCGGAATAATAAGGCTTCTTTTTATACAAAAAAAACCTCGTAAGAAACCATGAGCTTAAAATTATTAAATACTATATTATTATTTAAATGTATAATAATATATGTATATAGATAATATAATAATATAGATAGTGTAGCCATCGCCTCTAGATTAACTTTCTCAACGGGCCTCTGTGCTGTTGGCTTCGGCCCCACGCAAGCCTTCCAAAGGACCGGGTCACTTTATGGCGCGAGATCATGGTAAATGAGAGACATAATAATATAGATAATAAACCCCTAGTTTGTGAAAACCAACTCAAATGAAATAAAATGCGTGAAACAGCTAGTTTGTTTTTAAATTCATATTGTATGCTTTCAGCAAAATTCTACTAAAATTGCCTTCTCGGAACTTGCCAGTCGAGAGATTTACATACGTGTACACTGCGAGACGTTATGAAATGTAACACAATACAGATTTATCTCGACATTGTTTGGGTCGCTGCGTTCATTTGTCCTCAAGTGTACTTGACGCTTGTTTAGAACGGAGAAATGTGAAAATGTACGGCGATATTACGAGGAGAGTTTGAGTTTGAGCCTGTTTTAGCTACGTCGTCTAAAGGTCGAGGTTTATTGATACGAAAAATAAATAAATAATGCTGGACAATTCACACAGCATTATCTAGCCCCATGGTAAGCAGAGCTTGTGTTATGGGTACTAGATAACTGGTATACATAATACAATATATTACTTAGATAGATATTTTTTATTATACATAGAAAACGACCAGAACACCCGAAACAAATATCTGCAGATCGTACACACAATTGTTCCGAGGCGGGAATCGAATCCGCAACCTCCTGCGTCGCAGGCAGACCTTCGCCCACCGCGCCACATCGGTCGTCAAAAAAAAGCAACAGTAACATACAAAACATCTTATTTAGGCACTTATAATCACATTACTCTTAAACTTTTAATGATCATCTCATCTCTATGTATAAATATATTAAGCTCTTTTAATTTTTATTATTTTTCTAGTTTCTGCCAGCGGCTTCGCACGCGTTGTCTATGAAACTGTTTCAAGATCATTTATCATCATTATCAAGCTATAGCAGTCCACTGGTGGACATAGACCTCCCCCAATGAGCGCCCTATCTTCAGCTTGACGCATCCAGCATCTACCTGCAGTCTTTCGCAGGGCGTCGTCCCCATCATCCACCCAATTAGCTTCAGATAATTAATATCCGATTCGAACTATTAATAGGATAAAAAGTAGCCTATATTTAATAAATAAATAAATAATTAATATCCGATTCGAACTATTAATAGGATAAAAAGTAACCGATATTTGATTCGCAAAAAAAAAACAGCTTGTCAAATTCAGTAGTTTTTGCGTAAAGAAATAACATACGTCCATCCATCCAAACATTCGCATTTTTAATATTAGTGTTTATTATGTTGGTCTCTTATATTTTCAAACACCAACAACATTTTTAATAAAAGCAAATTTGTAAACAAGTATCTTTTGCAAGAGATAATGAACAGGATATTAAATGTATTTATTTATAATTCTTGCACGAAAAAAATAAACCCAAGACTTATTCTAGAAAATGTATACAAAGGCGAACTTAACCCTAAAAAGAGTTCTCTTCCAAACCTTATTGGGAGAGAGAGAAAAAGTGAAGAGAGAAGTGGGTAAAAATGTGTAGTATGTGCATAAATACTATTAGAAATAGACAAAAGATTCAAATTTAACTTACTTATTAATTATACTAATAATAATAAATAATAAAATAACAATATTAATTTAATTTGCTAGAATTAAACTTTTAATATAAGTTACTTATAATAGACTTATGTTTTCGCTATTTTTTCTTAAAGATTTTTTTCAGTTCAATACAACAGAAACTTCTTTAATTCAAGAAATTGCTAACTTTACAAGTAAACGAATAATTTCTTATAAATTCTAAAATGTCTACACAAAGCGTTTTTCTTCAGAGCTCAGTGGGTTTCACTAAACTTTTGCTCGTTATTTTATTTCTAGGTAAACTATATAATAATCATTATCATAAGCCTATGGTAGTCCACTGCTGGACATATGCCTCCCCTTATAGCGCCATAGCGCCCTGTTTCAGCTTGCGGATTTTCTCTCGCTTCCACAATTATTTTTAGCAAAGGAATGGATGAACTATAAAATGGCGAAAGTGCATAAACACAGTACACTTTGATTGATTAAATATATAATTTCATTAAAAACAATCTTTCTGATTTTTCCAAAACTTTTTTTTAAAACGCCAATTTCATGCGTTAACCCGGCGAGCACTTATCCAATATTATGTTATATTATATTATCAATTATCGGATAAGTGCTCGATGGTTAACCCCTAATAGAATAAACAGACTGATTTTAAACTCTCTTTCAAGGGAGAAAGATTATAGAAATTATCCTGATTCTCGTTAACCGTTGACTATCCGGCACCGGTTACTTGGAAACCGGAACGTATGAAAAGGCACTTAGGACATACTACAATAGTATAATAAATAAATATAAATAATGCTGGACAATTCACACAGCATTATCTAGCCCCATGATAAGCAGAGCCTGTGTTATGGATACTAGATAACTGATATACATAATACAATACATTACATAGATAGATATTTTTTATTATACATAGAAAACGACCAGAACACCCGGAACAAATATCTGCAGATCGTACACACAATTGTTCCGAGGCGGGAATCAAACCCGCAACCTCCTGCGTCGCAGGCGGACCTTCGCCCGCCGCGCCACATCGGTCGTCGGAGTATATTTACTATACATTACTATATAGTATAAAACCAAATCGCTGTCTGTCCCTATGTATGCTTAGATCTACACTTTGATTGCTGAAATCACACCGTATGTGTTTTCCATAAGTGACTAATATGCGTAAATCCACACTAGCGCAGCGGCTGAGAAAATACAGATCCGTGTGACTCAGCACAGCCGTAATATTTTTCGAACGAAACGCATGGCGCAACACAACCGCTGTGTAGAGCGGCAGCACGAATGGCGTAGGTTAAAAAAAAGATCGCAGTCAAAGTGTTAATGGACTACGCAACGGAATTTGATGCATTTTTAAAATCATCATCATCATCAGCCTTTAGCAGTCCACTGCTGGACATAGGCCTCCCCCAATGAGCGCCATAGCGCCCTGTCTTCAGCTTGCCGCATCCAGCATCTACCTGCAGTCTTTCGCAGGTCGTCATCCCACCTGGTCGGAGGGCGTCCTACACTACGTTTACCGAGTCGTGGTCTCCACTCAAGAACACGTTTGCCCCATCGGTCGTCGGTTCTTCGCGAGATTCCCAGCAAGCCATTCAAACCGCACTCATTAACATCCATATTAGTCGTAGTTTTATACAATATAGCTATTGTCCCTATACTCGACTATTATTTATTACATCAGCATCCCGGGAAGAGCTAGCCGCGATTCCTTCATGTAGGTAACTGGTACTACGGTGCTACGCGTGTAGCAGTTGCTACGAACTTCTGTAGATGGTCTACGCGAAGTTAAAATACATATATTTACTTAAAAGCGTTAGAGCTACGAAGAAATAATAAGTCTATTTCTTCGTAGCGTTAGAGGATGTTATTCAAACTTGTAAAAAGTTTTCTCGGTTGTTCGATGGAACTGTAGGTAAAACATTTATCTACCAAACATAAAATCTGCACGCGAGTATAGGATGAAACCTTGTCAAAGTAAATATTTTACGTCTCATTTCTGGTAAAGCTGCGGGTTGTCAAAATGGAATTAGCAAACATTCTAATTAAACTGAGCTAACATTCATAGCCTTAAGATCATTAATACTATATGTTGTAAGTTTTCCTGAAATAAATAAATAAAAAAGTAAAAAAAAAAAAAAAAGTAAAAATATTTTTATTTTGTCAGAACAGAACAGAGACTCTTATAAACTAAACTTAGATTAACAGACGACAGAGACTGACAAAACTCGGTCTCCACTCAGCATGTGCTATGGTAGAGCAGATCGTACCATAGCGTTATCATCGCTTAACGACTCTTGAAGACCGTAGAGTTATGGCAGACATGTCCTTCCTGCATGGTATATGTAACGGGTACATAGACTGTCAAGATTTGTTCTCTAACATACTATGCCTGAATACACCGCGGACTAGAACTAGACATACCACCTCTAAACTTTTTGCTATTATGTCGACGAAAACTAACTATGCAAAGTATTCACCGGTCATGCGGCTTCATAGAAGCTTTAACAACATGTTCAATTCATTGGATATTTTCTTTAGTAGTAGAGCAGCTTTTAAGAGTGATATTCTTCGATTGCTCTCAGATAGGAGTGGTGCTTCATAAAGTTTTTATTGTTAAGGTATTGTTACGTAGGGTTTTAATTTGTAAAATAAGTATAATAATGGCAAGAACATACATACTTAATGTACGTTCTTGCTATTATTATATTTATTTATTTATTTATATGTTTTTTTTTAAATTATATCAACTTGGATATTATGTGTACATAACATAGGTTTATATAAATATTTAGATACATAATTTTAAGTGGTTTAAAATGTTGTGAAATGGTAGGAGTAAATAAACTATTACATAGTTTGTCTTAATAATAATAATGTAAATCCGTTTATTGGCTGTTAGTGATAGTTATAAGATAAGTTAATTTATTATTAAGAGCTGTGGATTTTGTTCATAAATAAAAATAAAAATAAATAAAAAATAGCGCTGGTCTTCCGTGGAGACCGTGGTGCGCAAGGTGGCCTAATATAGTGAGGAACCAAACAAAAATATAAATTAATCAACAGAAACTAAAACTCAGTCAACTCAGTACAAACATTAGTAGAATTGTGGGTTACAGTTGCACCGTGGAATAACAGAGAGCCAATCCGTAGTGAGCTTTAGCTTACCAGATTGTGGTGAAGCTGACTCTCTAGGTAAGCAGTGACTTTCAGATGCTCCACTAAGCATAGGTAGAGACCTCATCATATAGGTCACGGTTTTGGCCCTGTCAAGTCGAGCCAAGATGGCCGCCACCGGGAATATTTTCTCGAACCAACTCGAGGCACTTTTCAGCTATCCATTAATTATATCTTTGTGTCTAATGATAACTTCCGGTCTGAAAATTATTGTAAGTACGCTATCTATCGTAGTTAACTGACTCCTAAAATTACTAGTTTGTAACTAATTTAGTTTAGGAAATATTGACGCTCGATATTGCAAAAATATCTATCTATGTAGTGTATAATATTGTATACGACCCATAACACAAGCTCTGCTTATCTTGAGGCTAGATAATGCTGTATGAATTGTCCAGTATTATTAATTATTATATTATTTATTGCTATTCCGTTATTCAGTCATTAACTGACCGATCATTAGAGTATTTAGTTACTACTAGCAGGCCTACAAACGTGAAAATCAGTAGGTACAATTCAGGGCCTTATAAATTAAGAATTATAAAATCTTTCTAAAATCATAACTTTTAGGGTTTCGACATCAAAAAAGAACTCCAGTGATTCTTCGTCGTTCTTACTTCTAGTATACCTACAATCTTGAAATTTTAAATACTATTGAAAAAGCATTAGTGAGAAAAATGGGGAAATTTTAAAAGCGTGATTGTGCTGTGAAAAAAACACTTAAATTTTTCTTTTTCTGTTAGAACTTATTTAAAAATAAAAAGCGGTGAGTTCCGAACAAAAACATTATTGTTAATATTATGCCAAGTCTCGTACCTAATACTTCCGCCGTAAAAACTGTTGAGATCACGAGAAGAGCCAAGTCAGCGATTTAATTACTTTCAACAATGAAGTTGGCAAGTTACCTAACCGAAAGTTATGTATCTTTGACTACTAACTAGACATAGACATAGATATTCATTAATTTGCTGCTGCAGTACAAAACAAGAACAAAGTATTACATGTTGAATAGAAATAACTTAATTAGGTGTAGGTTAGTAGATTATTTGAAATTGCATAGGCGAAGGTAATAAAATGGCTGACTTTGCTCTACTACACTTTTTACGGCAGAAGTGTTAAGAGACGAGATTAATCTGATTTCATAGAATATTCCAATGCCGTTCTACTATTAAGTTTTTAAGAACAACTCTATTTTAAGTTAATGAAATAATAAATTAGTTATTTAATGATCAATTAAATAACTAATTGTCCAGCATTATTTATTATTATTTTTTATTATAATTAAAAAAGGAATATAAAAAGGATAGTTACCATAACGTTTTGATATTAAAAGAGAATTGTATCGTTATGCTTGGATCTCTATGGTGTAATATGTTTACCTACGATATTTATTTATGTTCTCCGTTTAATAAAAGACGAAATTAAAGGACTGATTAAACTATGCTAAAAATAATCATTGTGATTATTTGTCAAATCCTTCTTTTTTTAGTAGATGTTGATACCCTTAATGTCGTTATAATCTAATTTACTATGAAACACATTACTTAATTATTATTAATTATATATCAAACGTTTTTTTATATAAGAAAGAAACAACCATAAGCGATTGTATGAAGAAGTAAAGATAAAAAATAACAATTAAATTTCAAAGTAAAAATGATTATGGATTCTAAATAAAGGCAATGTGGGCGTCATAGAAGCATACGAGGGCAGATAAAGAGCTTAAGCTTCGAATGCTATCCAGGATTACTAAGCTTTCGTGTCACCTCTTGGTATCCTAGCTGAACGGTTTTTACCCATCCAAGTGTTGTTCTTATAGTAATACAACAAAACGATTAAAAGAGACGTAATTATATATATATATATATATATATATATACAATAGATAGGTATATATATTACTGTGTAAGTATAATCTAAGTAGCTTAGTATTATTATGAATAGTATATTTTATTATGTTTATAAGTAAAGGTAAGTTCTGTACTACCTACTAAGTTGTTGTCCTCACTACCCAAAGGTTAGCAGGTAGAGAATGCTATCTAGCATTATGCTCGCCTATCTTATATTATACCTACGTGAGTCGAGAATCTTCTGTTATAAGTGTAGTCATATTCTGTCATTTATTCAAAATTCTCGTATAAATACATTTTTTACTATAGAAAATACAATAAAATTTTATAAAACTAATCTACAGAAAAATATATCAAAACGGTAGATCACCGAAGCGAAGCTAGGCTCAAGCGGCCGGTGACTAGGGCTGCAGAGAAAGGAACTTCCTGACGATACGTGCCGAGTTCAAGAGTACCGCCTTTTGGATCTGGCCCTTGATCAAACTTCCTAGTCATATTATGATTAATCCATAAGGGTTCCACCTCGTAATGAGAGATAAGCTGTAAATTCGTATGCATCTTCATTTTGGTGATCTAAAAGTTGTCTAAAAATTCTCATAAAATCCAATCAAATACCAGATAAATAATACTTCTAATATTATAAACACGAAAGATTGTGAGGATGTACATATGTAAGTATGTTTGTTGATTTTTCACTCAAAAAATACTGAATGGATTCTGATGATATTTTATATAATATAACTATAATATAGCTTACATATCAGAATAACACATCGGCTACAATTCATAAAGATATATTTTATAGTAGGTATCCATAGATATTTTGAATAATTATGTTGTATATGGAAATGGATATGATTGGACTCTATGATTTTTGTGTTGTTTTTCTGTATAATATAATTATTTCTAATTTTAATTTTAATATTAAATTTAAATATGTACTCTATTGCATTGGGTGTTCCCGTAAAAATAGAGGTACCTACTTTTGTAAATAAATAAATAAAAATAAATAAATAATATACAATATTATACCTTTATGAAAGACCGCGGGGCGCAGCTAGTCTTTAATAAACTAGAACTAGTATTTACAATCGAAACAATTGAGCTAACGTGGTTCTGCTTACCTTGGGGCTAGACGATGCTGTGTGGATTGTCCAGTATTATTTATCTATTTATTTATTTTAACTGCAGACTGTAGCTAGTAGATGTATAATGAAAAATGGAAATAAAATGAAAATCAGCGTTGTGCAAATCGTGTTCTTGGCAACAAAGTGGCTGCAGAAGCCCATCCATGTAGGTATTTTCTCCCCACGGTAGTATGTATGAACTCATCAATCATCCAGACAGGGCTTTTGGCCTCGCTGAGCACACCATTTACTTACATTGAGCCCGCACTTAGCTAAATTATGTGATTATTCTAGCTTGTTTTGTTTTATTATCTTTTATAACTTTTATTTATTTATTTTATTTTATTTTTACATCTTAGGAAAACTTACAGCTAGATAAAGATTAGATACAAGAATATTTAACTTAAGGCCAATTAGAAGTTTCCACATATAATTTGAAAAAAAAGCAGCAATTTAGAAAAAAAATTACAGAAAGTAGACGATTTATATTATTAAGTTAAAAGAAAGAAAAAGTTACACACACAAAAAAATATTTATAATGAAAATACATGAAAACTGACTTCAATTACTTTGTAAAGAAATTATTACCTAGTAGGCGCGTAGGTCAGGTGAGTTTTTTCATATTCTGCATGTTTGCGTAGCAAATACAAACACAAGCTCTGCGTTGCTTGGGGCTAAAAGTATGTTCAGCTATTTTTATAACAAAATATCTCAAAGGAAAACATTAATCAAAAAAGAATTGTTTTTATTGAGTTGGCAAGCATACACGCTCAACATTTAAATACGAATTTCCTCCGGTATCTCTATCATAAGATTAATTAATTCGAATCGTTTGGGAAGATCAAGTAAGTAACTGTAACTAGAAACTTCCAACATAAGATGGTTTCTACAAATATTATCATGAGTATGGCTTTAATTTCCATTTGACTTAATTAACGTAACTTTGATAACACTAGCTTGTTAGCTTGTTGTTGATGTACTAGCAGGTTTTGCTGGCATAACATTTATAGAAGAATAGCTCCACTGCCCAAAAATTTATATTTCCCAAGCAACAAAAACCCGTTGTTTATGCCTAATAGCCAAGTTGTAAGCATAAATTCGGAAGGAGTATTTAAAGCGGAGGCAATGTGGCTTAAACCCATTCACTGCCCATTATCAGACATGCTGATAGACCAGCGCGCTCTTCAACTTGGGCTGGAGAAGTGGACATGTGCGTAGTCGTGTCACGAGGCAGTAAAAGTGTTCGTTTATCACATGCACTGTCCAACCTCTGCGGTGCGACTCTGGCACCGCCGCCGCAGTTTCCTAATAAAATAAATAAATAATGCTGCACTATCAACACAGCATCATCAAGCTAAGCAGATCTTATTTTTTTTTTATTTTTTCAAAATTTTGGGAAAACTTATAGCTAGTTCTTAAAAATAGTTATTTAATTAGTACATGCCGGTAAATACCAGCGCATGTGTGCTGAGGGCCAATTATCAAGTTTCCGCAGATATGTACTTAAATAGAATAACAAATAACGAACAGTGAAAGTAGACGACTTAAAGAAAATTAAAAGAAACACACAACACAAAACGATATAAAATTAAGTCATTATAAAAAGAATTCATCGTTAAGCAAGCGTTTGAGCTTACTTGCTGATGTGTTAAATAAATCAACATAATTGTTTTTGTTGACCAATAAGTTAAACGATTTGCTAGCTCGTAACAAAAAACTATGGGTATTAGATGACTGATATACTGAATATAGCTAGACTGATATACTTAATAGCTAAAATAGATGGATACTTTTCATTATACAAAGATAACGACCAGAGCACCGGGAACAAATATCTGCAGATCGTACACACAATTGTCCCGAGGCAGGAATCGAATCCGCAACCGCTTGCGTCGCAGGCGCCTTCGCCCACCGCGCCATAGTGGTCGTCTATAATAAAAGTTTTAATGAACAAATCCAGCAGCAATCAACACACTGACACTATCCAGGGCTCAATTATCACCAAATCAGACTACAGTATTTAGACAGCGCCGTATCTATAGGCAAAAATAGACGCGAGTCGATTGAGGGAGGTCGACAGCTCAAGGGCGGACCAATCAGCCGGTTTCTCGACTCGAGTGGATTTTAACGATGCAGGCCTTAGGTACCTTCCACGTGATTGTTTTTGCTGGCCACGTGTTTTTTATTATGCTGACTTTCTTTCATATAATTATAAATATTAATTTAAAGGAAAACCAGAAGCTTCTAAATAACACACTAATAAGTTCATATAAATAAATAATGCTGGACAATCCACACAGCATCGTCTATCCCCAAGGTAAGCAGAGCTTGGGTTATGGGTACTAAATGACTGATATACTTAATACAATAGATTACATAGATAGATATTTTGTATTATACATAGATAACGACCAGAACACCTGGAACAAAATATTATCTTACACACAATTGTTCAAATCTTGCATTCCTGCGTCGCAGGCGGACCTTCGCCCACCGCACCACAGAGGTCGACAATTGATGTAGTTAATTCTTTATTTTACAACCAATACTGAATACATAAATATAACTTATAACTAAAAAATATTTTTATATAGGCGAGCTTAACCCTGAAAAAGAGTTTTCTTCCAGCAAACCTCAGGTTTATAGGAGAGGCGATGGAACAGATAGAGGAAGTGTACAAAGAAACACTTTATTGCAGTCTACACAGAATCGTAAGTTCAAATCACGTCAGAGCTATTATCGCGCAGATTTCAAGGCAGCAGCGTTCAGTAAAGCAAATAAATAACAAATACATATCTTTGGTCAATAGAAGACAGAACTCTCTTTCTCTCTTATCTGTTAAACAGAGCTTTTTAGAAACATTACTTCCATTCACAGTACATATTGCGACACCCTGCTTGGGTACCAATGTGTTTCTTCGAGAGATCCCCTGGTACTGTCCACGATCCTATCCATCCATGGTTGTCTGGTAGAGATCGCTCTTGAGCGATAAGACCGCCAATTGTATCTAGTTTTTTTAAGTTTTTATTTTACATTGTCATTTTAGTGTGCAATAAAGAATTATCTATCTTCTTATACATTATCTAGATACTAGGACCTATAATGTACACAATGATGCAATAAAATAAATATGAAATATGAAACAAATTTTACAAACTTATTTGGATTCTGAAAACCATACATTTGAAAACAAATAAACACTAAGCTCAAAGGATATTCTGATCCCTTGATGAGTAAACTCATTTAACATGAAATTTACCAAACTTTTGCAATTTGTTTTAACTGTGGTCGTTCTATTTTATTTTGGATTTTCATTATAGCAAACGTAGCTGTATTTTGCACATACTTTCCATTAATTATGATCGACTATATAGATAGGCTATACAATACGTAACACCTTCAAAAACTCCATCATTGGTATATCAAAGCTTAACATCTAAAACTCCAACCACTCAAATCTCACATTTGACGGTTGTTAGACTTATTTAATCGAAAACAGTCAAAAAAATTGCGACCTGCTCAAATGTCCTAATTAGTTTTTCAGTATAAATGAATATCTACTGAAACGCTATTTTCAGTTATCACGCTTAAATTGTTAAACTTATCTGAGTGAAAGAAAGATAAATGGTATCCTAGGGACGAATATACGAGTACCTACGCTAGTTGCAAAGCGCGGGCGAAGCCGCGGGCAGCGAGTAACAAGTAAGCTACAATAATAAATAAATATACTAAATAGATGTGGATCTGCCCAATCGTGTGATACTCCCGAAGCAAGGTCACTCACTCTGTTTGTAAAAGAAATACAGGAAAGATGTAAAATTAAAAACATTCACACAGAATCATCTAGCCCCAAGCTAAGTAGAGCTTGTGTTATGGATACTAGATGAGTAGATGACTGATAGTAGAACTGTGTACAAAAAGATCTTTAAAAGCTAGGTGAATCAACAGTTTATCCATTAACTATGGACGTACAATATTTAACTTATATAACTAGGAAATTTATATATTTATAAATAAATAAATAATGCTGGACAATTCACACAACATTACCTAGCCCTATGGTAAGCAGAGCTTGTGTTATGGGTACTAGATAACTGATATACATAATACAATACATTACATAGATAGATATTTTTTTTATTATACATAGAAAACGACCAGAACTATTTAATGATTATAATTTTTATGTCATAGTGTTATACCTAATACAATAACATTACATAGATAGATATTTTTTATTAGAAAAAAAATACCGTACATCCGGAACAAATAGTATCCGATTGTACAAACAGTTTTCCCAAGACGGATTCTCCTTTTTTTTTAGTTTCCTCGCTCGCCGCTCCACATCGGTCGTCAAAATCACGCAACCATGCCAATTCCCATAGACACAGAACAAAAACCACCTGACTACAGATTAAAGCTACTGGAACTCAATTCAACTTTTATATTGAATTTTTAATAACAAAGTTCCATCGGTGACTCTCGACGATACGATCGTGAACTGGCGATGAATATTTTAGAGGGTATCTGTGAATCCGAAGCAATGTCGATTCTATAGTCGAAAGTCCCTTAGTGAATCTTAGAAACTACACTTACTAAATACTTATACAAACTAGCGGACCTTTCCGGCTTCGCACGGTTTTAGTACAGATACCTAACTTTTAATAAAATATAATATAGCCTATGTTCACCGGGGATAGTGTAGCTTCCCAACGGTGAAAACATTTTTCAAATCGGTCCAGTAATTTCGGAGCCTATTCATTACAAACAAACAAACCAATATCAAACATTTCCTCTTTATAATATTAATATAGACATGTTGTACAGGGGATCTTAAAGATAATTTCAAACATGCACCCTGCTAGGGCACGGCATTATTTAACTAGGTGGCTAATAATCATCATCATCATTAGCCTATAGCAGTCCACTGCTGGACATAGGCCTCCCCCAATGAACGCCATAGCGCCCTGTCTTATGCATTCCGCATCCAGCACCTACCTTCAGTCTTTGGACAGTGGACTGCTATAGGCTGATGATGATTATGACTATCCTATAACTTATGTGATTTAACACTTTGACTGCGATTTTTTTTGGACGACTGCGATCTTTTTTTTAACCTAAAATATTCGTGCTGCCGCTCTACACAGCGGTTGTGTTGCGCCGCACATGCGTTTCGTTCGAAAAATATTACGGCTGTGCTGGGTCACAAAGATCTGTATTTTCTCAGCCGCTGCGCTAGTGTGGATTTACGCATATTAGTCACTTGTAGAAAACACATACCGTGTGATTTCAGCAGTCAAAGTGTTAACTATGATGTGGCGATTAACTATGTATCGTGGGATACCATTTAATAGGTATTTGTATTGATAAATCATTGAGTTTTATTTATTTTATTTTATTAATTTGGGAAACAAAAAGCCTTTAGTAACAATAGATTAACAGACTATATCAGTTGTTCTGGTGGGATGACGACCTGCGTAGGACTGCAGGCAGATGCTGGATGCGGCAAGCTGAAGACAAGCGTTATGGCGCTCATTAGGAGAGGCCTATATCACTACTATATGCTGATGATAGTGATAGAATATAATATATTTTTAGCACAAACAAAAGACTGAAGAAAAATGCAGCCAATAAGAAAAACATCGTCACAAACCTATAGCAAATAAAAACACGAACATATTTCGATGGAATTCAAATATACATTGATACTTTAAATTTAATAACATATTTTTGGGATATTATTTAATTTTTTACAGATTACCCCGAGTGCGAAGGCTACGGCACTATAATAACAAAAACCTTAGAATTGATACTTAACCTTAATAATATTAGCGTTAGCGTTCTGTTATCGCAGCAATAACAGAAACCTTTGCGCCATTTCACACCATTCGTATTCCGCCGACGGCTCTGCGTATTGCAGCTAATGACTTTATTTATTCAAATTAGCTTGCACAGGATTCTGGGAAGTACGTTTCAATTCCTGACTCGTTTATTTTTAAGTGAACTGAATAGGTTAATTTTGAGGACCTCAGTAGCTCAGTGGAGAAAGGTCCGCTTGCGACGAAGGAACTTGCGGGTTCGACTAATACAATAAATAAACACATTTTTGTTCGTACAACGTACAATGCTGTTCTGGTTGTTTTCTATAGATAATTTAAAAAAACCTGTTTATGTAGGTATGGTTACGTTTATCAGTTGTCTTTATTTAGATTACCTACCTGGCCTCCATAACACATGATCTGCTTACTTAGAGGCTAGATGAATTATTTCGAACTAGATGATGCTGTCGAGCCGGAAATCGAACCCGAAACCTCTTACGTCATAGGCGGTCAGTCGACTAGCTGCATTCAAACTAGCGGACCTTCCCGGCTTCGCGCGGTTTTAGTACGGATCCCTAACTTTTTTGAAAATATAATAGCCTATGTTCCCCGGAGATAGTGTAGCTTCCCAACGGTGAAAGAATTTTTCAAATCGGTCCAGTAGTTTCGGAGCCTATTCATTACAAACAAACAAACAAAAAATCAAACCTTTCCTCGTTATAATATTAGAATAGATAATTTTTAGTATAAAATATAACTTGTCTAAGTGCTTATTTTGTAAGCCTATAGAAATATATGATATTGACTTTGACTTTATGTACATTGTACTGTACACATACTAGGTACATTGTATATTAGAAGAAGGTAGGTCATTGAGCACGAGACGTAATGTGTGTATACGAGGTCGACTCATTTCCTTGCAACTTCTTTCAGGAAACTGTACAAAACTTAGCCACTCACAGGATAGCTACCATTTAAATTTGAGTCCGAACTCGTAGCTTCTACAAAGTTGGAGTTGAACTTCGCTAGTTTTGCGACTCAATGCTGTGGTGTAGACGAGTTCTCTTGGTCAGCGGTTAGCAATTTAGAGCGAGAGTGACATTAACAGTGCAACTTTGTATTTTACTGCCCAATTAGCTAATTCTTACAAGAAGCGGTTGTAATAGGATCTAGGATTCAAGATTTCTTTTATTAACGATGAGGTTGGGTCTGTTTTTTTTGATAACAACTTTAGTTTACGATTAAACTTGAAACTAAATAATATTGATGTAAAATATTTTACTAAACTGGTCATCGTAGCTTATCGCATAAGTTCTATTTTTTTATCGTTTCAGTATTTATCTTTAGGTACTTTCATAAGTTTCTCGTCGGTTTTTTTAAATTTAAATGTGCTCATTCCTACAAGCGTGCAATTACTTAAGCGTCGTTATTGTTTTTAGTTTTGGATATTAGTTATTAACTGTTGGTGGCAATCTAGCCTGCCGGAATTTTTTGCTACTTTTTTTAATATACATACACATATGTTTACAAAATAAATCTTGAATTCTAGAACCGAGTTATAGCTTTTGTTGCTGACCAAATTGAAAGACCTGACATTGAAATTCGCACCTTACGTGATTGCGTAAGCATATGCATACATACATTTCAATGCAAGTCTCGTACACGTTTCATAGCTTAGCCATAAATCCTTCTTGCTAGCTAGCAGTAGTTACTATTGTTGGAGCTTCCAATTGTTCGAGCATATTCATACTATTGCATTGTTAAAAGCTCCCTTTGACAGAGTTCATACATGTTCAGAGATACACACAGAAACATATCTTACACATACAGATACATATAGTTGTGTCTATTCTGATGTTACAAAAACTTTTCGACCACAAAGCATGGGGTGTTAGTTTAGTTATGGGCCAACAGAATCGACACCAATACCTGAACCATTTAGTAGTACAAGATGACTGATAGATAATACAGTTTTTTTTTATTTACTTTGGTGTGGCTTTTGTATCACGGCGGCCATGATAGGCCTATTGTGATCGCCACTTTTACGTTTCAGTCCTGAAGCCGTGGCGTTCATAGTTCGCCACTAACCCTTGCAGCTGCTAAGGAACTGTAGGATTTTCTTCTAATACAGAATACATATATATATATATATATATATATATCATACATAGATAACGACTAGAACACATATTATTATCTGCAGATCGTACATATATTTGTCCCGAGGCGGGAATCGGACCCGCAAGCTCCTGCGTCGCAGGCGGACCGCGCCCACCGCGCCACAGAGGTTGACAATTGTCGTTTGCTATGTGTGTTGTGTTATAGTTATTCTCCGAAATGTATCATAATAAAAAGGTAAACTATTATTTTTATAGGTAAACTTTCTGTGAACAAACACTGTAGGGGCTTGTCGAAGGTGTAAGACGTAATTACTATTGCTTATTCTATGGAATTTTGTTTTTTAATTTAAACCTTTGACATAATGTCGTCGTCGCTAACAAACACACATTAAGGCCCGCGATAAGGCCGCCGATTGTGCCACTAGATTTAGTTAGTATTAAGATCCTTTAATATTATTATTTTCTTTATATTTGATGGTGCAATAAAGCTATATTGTATTGTATTGTATTAAGTAGAAAAACAATGAATCCTTCTTTTAACTAAGATATCTTTGAAAACGGCAATCTAGAGCTGAATTCTTTCGAAAGCAATTACATTTTCAACCGTTTTCAATAAACCGCTGTCGCTGCTGCAATATATTACGATCAGGGACGATTAAAGGTCTTTACTCACTAGGCTTCGCCGTCTCCGGCCGAGAAGCGATTTCGAGCTTTATTTTTATTGCTGTAGATGTCAATTCCGTTCGGGGATTGTTTCTTGGGCGATTGAGGGATGAGTCTTCGTTAGTAATGATAGGTAGGATATATATATAGTATTTATGTTTATATTTTTAGGAGGTTTTATATTCTTTTTATTTAACTATTTTTTTTATAAGACTTTTGAAGTTATCATGGTTATTGACACACAAGTCATGTTTTCTTTATGGTGTAGGTACATACGAGTACATAATGTTCTTTTTTACTTTAACTTACAAAACAACTTTTTAACTACCTCTTTTAACACAAAGAAAATTACATAATTAATAGGAATTAGAACAAGTATTTTCAATTCGTCAATTTAGTCGTGAATTGGAAACAGACAGACAGACAGAGTTGACATTTGAATTTAATATACTAATAACTACTAATACGACATATAGTATGGAAAAATTATACATACACATGGTATCATCATCAGCCTATAGCAGTCCACTGCTGGACATAGGCCTCCCCCAATGAGCGCCCTGTCTTCAGCTTGCCGCATGGTATAGATCTACTTAGGTAAGTCTCAGTCACGTCTTAACCCTCTTTGGGGAAAAAAAATGTGGGCGGGTCTCTTAACTTTCCAGTATCCTATTTCTAAGTAGGTACTTACAAGGAAAGTGTGAAGGGTCCCTAAGCCGGTCTCAGGCTGCACAATATAGAAGTGAGAAAGCGCGATATTCCCTCTGAAGGTTTACTTGTTCATCCGCTATGAGAGTTATTTCAAGCATTCTCGTATATATCATCGCATGAGGGGTGTTTTATTTTTAGATCAGTTCAATATTGTTGTTAAGTGTTAGTACATTTCAAGAATTAGTAAGCTGAAGTGGCAGTGGGCCAGTCTATTTTCATACTATTTTCATTCAGGCTGAGTCTATGGCGCTCATTGGGGGAGGCCTATGTCCAGCTATAGACTATCATAGGCTGATGATGAATATTGTTGTTGTAATTCCGATATTTACAATGTCAGAAATGAAATAAAAATACAATTAGCTGAAACACTTCTTATTACGGTAAAAAAAAATAATCTTAGAGAGCTACATTATCAAACAATTTGCCAAACAATATGTTAATTTCAATGCCTTTAAAAATAAACTTAAATTACATGTTACTATAAATAAATAAATAATGGTGGATAATTCCCACAGCATTATCTAGCCCCATGGTAAGCAGAGCTTGTGTTATGGGTACTAGATAACTGATATAAATAATATATTATATTACATAGATAGATATTTTTTATTATACATAGAAAACGAACAGAACACCCGGAACAAATATCTGCAGATCGTACACACAATTCTTCCGAGGCGGGAATCGAACCCGCAACCTTCTGCGGCGTACTATATTATTATACTTTGTTGTATGTATGATTCTTTTATACAAAAATAAAAATGCATTTACTCCCCACCGGTTATCGGTTCTTCGAGCTATATAGCATGCTCATCACCACTGGAGCCTGCTAATCATGAGAGCTATGTCGGTTACTTTGGGTTTTCTACAGATTTCCGTATTCCGGATTCTATACAGCGTAGAGAAACTCCAAGCATAGCACTTTCCATAGCTCGCTGCTTATGTTATGACGCAGGAGGTTGTGGGTTCGATTCCAGCATCGGAACAAATGTGTGTACGATCTGCAGATATTTGTTCCGGGTGTTCTGGTCGTTTTCTATGTATAATAAAAATATCTATCTATGTAATGTATTGTATTATGTATATCAGTTATCTAGTACCCATAACACAAGCTCTGCTTACCATGGGGCTAGATAATGCTGTGTGAATTGTCCAGCATTATAAATAAATAAAATACAAAATAAATAAAAAATATGTCCTAATTATTATTTTTATCCTTTCGTCTTTCCAAACATCTATTTATGATCTAGGAGTTGAGAAATAAAGTTGAAAGGCGACTAAGGATGATAATTAAATTTATAAAAAGTTGTTTAAAAATTATTTTCATGCACAAGGCCTTCCTAAAATATACATTCAGGTCCTGAAAGCAATTTAAAGATCTAATTATTTACCGTGATACTTGCCCAGGATACTATAAAAACGGATTAAGTCTCGCGACACGATTTTTCCACCAAAATTTGTGTTATTAAAGCGGTTTTTTGGTTAGAACTAGTACCTACGTGTTCCCCCAAACAAATTCAGCTTCGCAAACATTTCTGAAATTCCAACACGTTTCGAATATACTGAATATAATATTCTACTTGTGAATAATGCAAATAACTCACTACGGTCACTGGAACAGATCTCAATGCAATATCACCTCAAAGACATACCCATAAAGATGAGATTTCACTTTCCTTTTCGAAGTCCAAGAGTTATTTGACGAAAGATGTGGCGCGGTGGGCGAAGGTCCGCCTGCGACGCAGGAGGTTCGATTCCCGCCTCGGAACAATTGTGTGTACGATCTGCAGATAATTGTTCAGGGTGTTCTGGTCGTTTTCTATGTATAATAAAAAATATCTATCTATGTAATATATTGTATTATTTATATCAGTTATCTAGTACCCATAATAACACACACAAGCTCTGCTTACCATGGGGCTAGATAATGCTGTGTGTTGAATTGTCCAGCATTATTTATTTATTTATTATCATGAGTCGATGAGCCGTGGAATCAGATACTCGCGTAGATATTAAACTTAGCGATTGTATGATTCTTCACGCACATAGATTTTGATTGGAAATGTCGATACTGTTCTTAAAGTTTGTCAAAGTAAGTAAGTAGCTGAGTTACTAGGAGCAGACAACTTAGAACGTTTTCTTCGTAAAGTAATGTAAAAGGAAGATAAAAATCAAACACGCTCGCAACTTTATTCGTTATCACTTATCAGTATCACCGAGCATCGCATGTAACTGAACATTATACAGACACATTATATTATATGTCGGACACTCACCAACTACATAATATTATTTTAATTTGTATAGAAGTATATTATTTTATTACATTGTATTATTTACTAGCGGACCGTCCCGGCTTCGCACGGGTATTAGAACCTTTGGCTACATTATTGGAGTTAATAATTTTTCAAATCGGTCCAGTCGTTTCGGAGCCTATTCGTTACAAACAAACAAACATACAAACAAACAAAAAATCAAACCTTTAATCGTAAGCCTCACAGGGTCCTGTGATCACAGTGGTTTCGGCAGAATATCAGCGCCTATCTACTCCTGTCAAGGCATCTATGCTAAGTCGAGACCTTTTAACTGCTGTAACACACATCTGTCTCTTTTTTTGATATTTTGTTTTTGCAATTGTTTTTTTTCTTGGTATAAGTTAATTAAGTTTTTTTTTATTCAAAATGTCATACCTACTTTGTTAATGTTTTGTAATGCAGCAGCAAATAAATGAATGTCTATGTCTATGTCTACATTATAGGATTTGAAATTGGTAAATAAGACTTGGGACTTTTCAGCATACCACAAGATTCTAGCAAACTAGAGGTCTATAGGACTAGCCCATACATCCAGCATCGCTACCGCATGACTAAACAGTAGGCATTCAGACATGACCTTAAACTTATCATCGTTAGATAAAATATACTTTTCACTTCTCTTGCTCAAAAAGTGTATCATAATAGTGTAGCTTAGCGGGCCTAAAACTCGAGTTTAATACCTCGGGCTAAAAGTATTTTTTCTTTTTAATTTTTGTCTAAAATCATCAGCCCGTACAAAGCATTCGTTCTCTTACATAAAAACTCGACTTCTTGGTGCTCCGTCAATCTTTTTTTTTGAAAATAGAACCGTCTTGGTGATGTTTTATGAAGGTTGATTCTTCCCTTCACGGTAGAATGCGAACTGTTTCGTTGCGGGTTAAATAGAGATTAAAAAAAAAAGATGGTATTGGCGCTAAATCTCTAGAATTTTCTTCATTCCAAATCACAAACTTTTACGAAAATTGTCTAATTTTGAATTGTTTTATTTTCTCACAATCGAAGTGAAAAGTAGAGTGTTTTACTCGGGCCAAAACCACCCATTATAACTCGGTCTTGTCATCCTCCCTAGCTACGCTCGGGAGTATAACAACCTCGTATATAATGGGATGGTTTAGTCCCTTGTAAAACAATCTACTATTACAGTGACATTGTAGCTACCATAACTTCAAGCGAGTCGCCCGCGCGCCATCTGCTATTTTATGCCTTACCTGCAAAATGTATCGACACATTACAAATAAAATATTTCACTTTATAAAATATTTATTTCATAATGTTGTTCATAAAACATTTATATGCCAATTGTCGTGCTGTGTGGAAGAGGTGCGATCCAGATCAGCGCCAACTATATATTAGACTAGACAGTTCTTTTCCGAACAGATAGTTTGGTTTGCGAGACTGAAACAAAATACTAGAGATAAAGATGCAAGAGTTAACTCTAGCTTGTATAATAATATATAGTCACACTAATAATAATAAACAAAATAAATGCGAAAGTTTGGATGGATGGATGTATAGATGGACATTTCTTTACGCTAAAACTATACTGAACGGATCGGGCTGAAATCTTGCATCGATGTTGCCCTAAGTCTGGTATCGAACATAGGTTGATATATCCCATCAAACAGTTCCCATGTGATAGAAATAACCTACATGTAATCCATAACCTGCGAAATTTATGACATCTGTAACTCTAGGTAGACTATAGTTCCGAGTATATTTTTGAAACCAGGGACTAAGTTCACTATCAGACAAACCAAGTGAGGCATTGCAGACATAAGTCGGCACTACGATCCATTTGCACCCATACAAATGGTGGTTTTGATGTAAAACCGGAGTAAGCCTGCACGATAGATTGAGCGCCGAGGCTCGCGCTGAGCCAAATCGCTTGAGCTACGAACATCTGGCTTAGCGATTTCCTGCAAATAAATAGGCAGCTTTTGCCAAGTTGTTTTAAGAAAAACTTCGAAGTGAGGGATTTTAAAGTACCGGATATGAGTGATGAAGGATTTGAAGGACGAAGGTCAAGCCTGGCGGAAACATGCTGTAATAAAGTTTTTGTAAACAAATCTGATTTTTTATTGCTGCCTGTGCATTTTTCATTTTTGTATTGCCTCTTTCCTGTTTTATGCCATGACCCGTACCTCATAAAAAAGGAACAAAAGTCCACGGGCAGGTACTAAATAATTAAGCATGTACCTATTTAAAAATCTCATTTTTATATTTAGGAATAGATAGATAGATAGACAATACTTTTATTGAACACAAAAATAAAACAAACAAGATAAAAAATAATAATACAAGATATGTGACAATGTGGCTGTCTTATCGCTCAACAGCGATCTCTACCAGACAACCGTGAATGGATAGGATCGTTGGAATGAAAAAGGGGATCTGTGTGCGTTATTATGTAGGTAATTACAACATGAAATTTAATATTATGTTACATACAAATCCCAATCCCATCAAAAATGAGTTGTAAACCAGTAGATTAAGCACGGGGATGTGTAGAAAATCTAATGTAGAATGGAGAAAAATTATGTCACTTTGTCATCGAATGCGTCAATTATTTGATATTAATTCCTTAAACTTCAATAATGTACCTACGCAATGATTGTTGTCTAAGGTAGATTATAGAATAATTATGTCACTTTGTCATCGAATGCGTAAATTATTTGATATTAATTCCTTAAACTTCAATAATGTACCTACGCAATGATTGTTGTCTAAGGTAGATTATAGAATAATTATGTCACTTTGTCATCGAATGCGTAAATTATTTGATATTCGTTCCATACGTACGGACCTACATTTTTGAAGTTTAACTTAAATAATGTAGGTACGCAATGTATGACGATGCTATATCATTATTGTCTATTCTCCCCTAGATAAAAATACAAGACGATGGTATATAAATATACATAAGTATAAAAAAAAATCTATAAATTATCTATAATCGCAATACAAAAGCCCTTTTACGAAAATAACCTATTTAAATGAAGCTGGATAAAGTTGATTTATGTATGAATGGGAGAGTTTCGAAGAATGCAGGCTCATTAAGCTGCCTACGTGAGAAGCGGAGCGGGGCCATGATAATGTTTAGGTTGATGCCACGTTGGCATTGTGAGGGTTACTGTGGCTCTCAGTACGATGGTAAGAGTTTATTCCCCAGTTTTAAAATAAAAATATTTTATTTCAGACAACACACATGAGTCCATAATGTCTATATTTAATATTATAAAGAGGAAAGGTTTGATTTTTTGTTTTGTTTGTTTGTTTGTAATGAATAGGCTCCGAAACTACTGGATTGATTTGAAAAATTCTTTCACCGTTGGGAAGTAACACTATCCCCGGTGAACATAAGCTATATTATATTTTCAAAAAAGTTAGGATTCCGTACTAAAACTGTGCAAAGTCGGGAAGGTCCGCTAGTATTGTATAAACGAGTTTTTATGTTTTTATGCGCAGGTAAACAGGTAGACATAGCAGTTAGAGCTATGACGAACCTACAACGTGACTAACGGAGCCAATGGCAGGGCACCATGGTACTGTAGAGTCAATACAGGGTCTGCTAAGTCAAAATTTCTTTAAACAATTAATAAAAAATAACTTTAAAATATCGTGTGTAAGGCAAGTACTAGAAAATGCTACTACAATATCTAAAATCGCTAAGAATGAAGCTGTGATATATAACAGATAAAAAAATACATACAAGATACATACAAAAATAGGCACTGTGATAAGATGAGCAGAGGAGAATCAATCAAGGAAACAGCTTCCTTCATTGATCACCCTCTGCACAAAGCACTTCCAGACAGTGGCGTAGCTATCGTAGGGCTGGGCGGTGCAGTGCACCAGGGCCCTGGAGGTCAGGGGGCCCTCTAATCTAAGCTTTGAAAAGATAGCTTCCGAAGCTAGGCTTCAAGCCTGCTCACAAGTGTTTTTTTAATGATTTTAAATGAACATCAACAATCACAGAATTCTCTATTTTTTCAACTTTTTAGTTAATTTTTCATTCGCTCTTACTTTGCATCTATTCTCATGTATGATGTTCATTGCTACGTGGAAACTGTAAAGAGGGGCCTGATTCCTTCTCTATGCACCGGGGCCCTTGTCCACCTAGCTACGCCACTGCTTCCAGATTGGAGATGATAGGCAGTCAGCCACAGCCTCAGGATGCTGTTGTTTTTAACATTTGTGTATATTCAAGACTGTAGTGACCTTGCAAGGTAATTTAGGTCATATTTGTGAGAAGTATCTACGTAGGTACAGTCAGCTTCAAATTGATATGAGCGTCTAGAGTAGTCAAAATAATCTGAAAAAAAAAACATTTTGATTTTAATAATCTAAGCAAAACAAGAGGTAGTATGCAAACTCATAATTGCTAAGATATTTTTGAACACTGATC
This sequence comes from Eupithecia abbreviata, assembly GCA_943735965.1. Classification (NCBI taxonomy): domain Eukaryota; kingdom Metazoa; phylum Arthropoda; class Insecta; order Lepidoptera; family Geometridae; genus Eupithecia; species Eupithecia abbreviata. The sequence goes on from OX030995.1 coordinate 5,195,449, forward strand.
ACTTAAATATGAAACAATGAGTAGTAAGATGTTTTGAACACCGTGGATGCAACAATACGATGATTTGAACTGCATACCTATATCAAATTGCTTTTATGTTTTTCAGATCATTTTGACTACTCTAGACGCTTATATCAATAAGACGCTGACTGTACGAACATTAAAAATCTTTGAATTGTCATACATAGGCCCTCTGGCCTAGCGAGGGAATCATAAGATACAACATAGCTATGTAGATTCGTCTCGGCAACAACATAATGGACCTAGGGACTTACACGAAATATCTACAAGTTTCTTAGAAATAAGATTCAATGTAGGTATAAGTTATTCACTTAGTTATCATGTATTAGTTTATTTGTATTAGTTTTTGCTGTATTAACCCTAGATCACTAAACATTAGTCTCACAGGCGACACGGTTCCCGCGCATTCGCTGTTTAGGTATGTTCCCGACACTACCCCACCCTGCCACGCTCAGTACCTTCCTAATTTATTGTTTTAGCACCCTGTGCGTACGCATTACGTACGTCAAGTAAAATATTGGCATTTTATTTTGTTAGTCAGAACGACTAATGTTTAGTGACTGAGTAATTCGAAAATATATTTAGTGAGCTAGGGTTAAATGATTTTTACCTATCTTATGTTATCTTGAGGTAACACAATATGTACAATACAAATACGCTTTATTGCACATCAAACACAGAAAAAAAACAAACATGTAGATACCTATATAGCTTATATGTCACTGTTCAAAAATTTACCTATATATAAAAATGAGCCCCTATTTCTTCTAGTCACGCTAGCTTGAGAACAGCTTTACCCATATCATTCATCTTTTTTAAAAATGTTTTCTAATTGTTCGTAAAAGGTTCTTTAATTAAAAAAATAAAAGAAAATTGCGCAGAAATTTCCACGCGGGCGAAGCCGCGGGGCGCCGCTACTATGTAATAAATAATTGAAACTTGAAATTAGTCTTTTATATTTTATACATAATCATCATCATCATCACCAGCTCATTGGGGGAGGCCTATCTCCAGCAGTCAACTGCTGGAGATAGGCCTCCATAGCGCCCTGTCTTCAGCTTGCATCCAGCATCTACCTGCAGTTTTTTGCAGGTCGTCATCCCACCTGGTCGGAGGGCGTCCTACACTACGTTTACCGAGTCGTAGTCTCCACTCGAGAACACGTTTGCCCAGTTTTTCATACATCAATTATGTCAAATAGCCTTACATGGTATTGTAATAAGTAATTTGTAGTAATATATTCTCACCCAAGTCGTTTGATCCTGGCTATAGTCCAAGACGTAAAAGTCTAGGCCTATGCGATCTCTCAGCAATATGATTGTTGGGCAGTTGATCGACCTTTCCGTTCAAGGATGTTAGTCGTCTGCAAACACAATTTAGGCTATATATGAAGACGTTTTTATATACCTACTCGTAATGTTCTTAAAGATAAATAAATAAATATAGGTAGATACATAAAGACTTTTTCCCAAAAATGACAGCTTTTCATTTATTATTTTAAATAATCCTAGACTATCCATAATACAGCTAACTATAATAACTAAACGTATTAGCGTTTTACTTAAGTATACCCACTTTTAAGTTTATTAACTTAGATAAAACGCTAAATTAGGACCATCTGGACCCATGGGACATCTTAATGCAATAGGGTTTAGCCATCTTCTTCATCATTCTAACAGCAAACCTTTCAGCATCGAGATCCGTGCTTTCATCCGTTGTCATTAAAATAAAATAAATAAATACCATAATGCTGGACAATCGACACAGCATCAGGTAAGGCCCAATGTAAACAGAGCTTGTGTTATAGGTACTAGATGACTGATATACATAATATACACAATACATTACATAGATAGATATTTTTTATTAGAGATGAATAATGAGTATGATATTAACTACAATACTTCATTGATTCTAAGTTAACTCTGAGTGTCGTCAATGTTGCAAACTTCGTATAGTGCTAAAACACCAGAAATGATTCGTCTGCCACTCCACTAACCTTAACTGTCAGTTGTCAGACTCATAAAGCTGCTCGTAAACACGATAACATGGGTAAACGTAACTTTTTTGCACGTTCATGTTCATGTTCTGTTTTACGATAAGTTTTCCCGTTATCATAAATGATATTAGAATGCGAAATTGTTTCACTTGTTTTTGTTTACAACATCGCCAGCTGGGCGTATTGGATGTAGGTTTGTTTGAAATATTAGAAAATTCTTCTTTATTGGATACCAGTCATTTTATTACGCAACATGTCGTGGCAAGATCGATGTTTAATATCGAATTGATTCATCGTCACGGTCTAAACGACTATTATTTTAGAATATTGGCAATGTATTGATACAGATGATTTAAATAAAATAACTCCGGGCGTCCCAACAAACTGATGAGTCGCGCAGTTTACCGAGAATCAGTAAATAGATTCTCGGTAAACTGCGAGACTCATAACGAATTATTTTAAAACCCGCACTCGATGTGTGTACTTTTAAAACCGCTTCATTTAGACTTTTTGAATATCTGTTGGCAACACTCCAGACAACATCGTGTTTGTAGTTTATGAATTTAAACCTTATCGGCAGTGGCTGTGGAAGTGTAGAGCTTTACCCGGCTCCAGCCAGGTCCATCCTAAACCGCGAAAAGGAAAAACAAAAGAGGTCGACTAACTTTACAACAAATGCAAACTCTTTCGCCTTTTTGTAGGTAATAGACAAAACAGTTTCAAAGGAGTTAAAATTATGAAATGAGAGAAAAAAGGTCGTACTTTAGAGAGCACGGAAACCGCTATCTGCGGGTAACGACCAACGTCGGCCGTTATTATATTTCATGTGGATACGACTGAAGAATGGTATATGTAGCTACCGCCTGGGCAAGCGTAGGTACTTAACTTAATCTTCTTATTAAACCCCTGACTTCATAGCATACCTATCTAATAGCACGTGTAAATGATTCTATATGAAATAACAAAAAATACTAACGACTACCTAAAAGCTTGATTTCACGAAATATGGGACCAAATTTCCATACAATTTACAATTCGTCATAATAACTCTAATATCATAGCTTAGTTACATACCCGCCTTTTGTTTTTGTACAACCCTGTGATCATACAAAACTCTTTCTCAGAATAACTATTCGAACTACCCGTTTCTAACAAAATCTATCGTAGGCAAGGTACCTACAATCGTGGAAAAGTTCATTAAGTACTTCTAAACAAAGTGGGATCTGGATCCCGCCAGAAATCCCAACATATCTCAGCTTGCTAGTAGAAGTGTTTCCAATTTCATTTCTAAACAGAATCAAGGTTCAATCTTGCGGGATTTCGTGCACGGAGTTTGTTTTTGATATGTGTGATTTTACATAATACTTTATAGTAGAAATTTCACTGTACATCATCCGAAATCAATACGAAGCAGTTTTTAGTATTGGTTATTTTGGAATTTGGGGTGTGTGGATCTGAGGGACTCGGGATTTGATCATTCGGGGACACCTTCATACAAAAAGATGATCATCATCACATATTCCGTTGTGCATTCACCAAATAATGCAGTCATGTTTTTTTGCAACATACTTGGTAAGCTTTAAATTAAAAAAAAGATATCTAAATTTTCGGGATTTCTTTTTTTTCTTCGGATAACTTTACCCCCTCCCATAAGCACACGCCCACAACTGAAGGTAGCTCCTTCAAAGGAAGGTTTCCAAAAATTACTGCGCTTTTGCTTTGGCAATCGCAGTAGGGGTGTTAAAAATATACAAAATGAAGCGGCTAGCAGATTCATTAAGCCAGATTGCCAGCGATATAGACGGGTTGAATTAAAGGTGTCGATTCTAACGCCGCGGTACACTTCCACTAACATTTTCCCATGATGATGATCATGTTCTTTTAGCCGAATTTTGGCCTCAACGGAGACTAACCATGTAGGCATGTGTCCACCAAGATAGACGAAGTAATTCTCTCGGCTTTGGTATTCACAGCATGTAGCACAAAAAGGGTCGACAAAAACAACTTATCATAATGGCAACGAACGGATTAAGGTTGGCTTAAAATGGACCGGATGAGACTGCCTAAAACCGGTTAGTAAAAACTGTGTTTTACTGTACCTTCCTATCTATTGTCAACGTATGTAATCTTGCTTGCTAGATGGCTGTACTTGTACATATGTAATGTTAAAGCCCCTAATGCATTGAATTAAAACAATGGCTATGTAACAATATTATAAAAGCCGAATTCTGCTAACCCATCGCTTTACTATGACAAGGACGACTTGTAATACAGGTTTTATTAACCTACCTCAAGCACCAGCCCCTCACAAAACAGGTCAACTTATATGTGTAAACTTAAATCATAAATGATTATGTACCTACGAATTTTTTTTGTAAGGCCTTTTATGAGTGGAAAATAAAAGTGTTATTTATTTAAAAAAAAAACAATGTATCGTCACGGAATTGTCCATAGAGCAAAGAAAATATATGTAGATAATGCGTGCGGTGCTATTTGCACGGAGATAATGATAGAATGGTTTCAAACTTGACAGTTTTGACATGCGTCTCTCCATATGTTTCTATAAAAATGCCAAAATGTGTCATTCTGAGACAATACCATTGTTATGGTGTGTTATTTAGTGGAATTAACCTACCTCAAGGGCCCAGTCTTGTTAACATTTGGTATTAAATAATTTTGACTATCGCGCATGAAACCTATAGCAAGACGTTTCCCAGCTGTAGGAAAACTTTGACCTACTCAAAATTAAATGACTTAAGTATAAGGTATGTAAAGGAAAACAAACTAGTTAAACTTTTTCGCAATTTTCCAGTCTCCTATAATTTTGGAAGATATAAATTTCACCCCCGTTTCCCATCCTACAGAGAATGGATACATAATAAACCAGACAATTAGGCTCAACTCACACCAAAAGAGCGTCGAAGCGCAGCGAAGCGGAGCGCAGTTTCAGTGTCATATGAATTTTAACTTTATTTTCATTACAATAAAACTTATTATCGCATGAGAAACTCGAACGAGTCGCGTGGATGCCCGCGGCGCCGCGGGAATTCCGGCGAATTCTATAAACGGAGCCGTGCGACTGCGCGAGAAGTCGCGGGAAGTCTCGAGAATGCTCGAGCAGTCGCGAGCGGCCGCTGGCAATATCCCGCCCCTCGCACCCGCTCCCCGCGCGCGTCTGTTGCGCGCGAGCATTCGCATTCATTATTTGCAGTGCAACGAATACATATGTGATGGAAATGGATGAAGAAAAGCTTATTTATTTTGATTTATTTATTTTTGAGTTTTGTTGAAAGTTAACTGCGCATAGGAGAGCGACCCGTGAATTCATCGCGGGCGGGCTCGAGAAGGCGCGCGGACTCCCGCGACTTCTCGAGCAGTCGCGGGAGTCCGCGCGCCTTCTCTGCCGAGCGGGTCGCTGCGCTTCGACGCTCTTTTGGTGTGAGTTGAGCCTTAGAGATCGACAATTATTATTTTGGAAGTAACAAACGAAGTTTCTAAAACAGGTGCTGTTTTAGAGACTGTTCAAATCCAGCTAGTTTTGCATTAACTTGCATTGAAGCTTCCCGTTACAGAATAATTAATTCTCAAAATGAAATTCTAGCCCATTATTCTAGGTACTCACTCGTTTCCATATTTTCTGGCTGGAATGCCGAATTTATGTTGCCAGGGTCTTGCATTTACATACTGCTAAGTAACTAGGTACCGTTCCTGGATCCATAGAATGTTTTCTAACAAAGGCATTAAAAAAGCTTGCTCAGTAATCGATTTGTGATTGAGCGATAGATCGATTAATGAGCACAGTTTCATCATACGTGCCTGAGAGCCGGTTGTTCGTTCGCTGATTTTAATAATTTAATTGAATAAGGCTGGGTAATTCACTTATATTCATCTAGCCCCAATCTAGTATGTGTAATGTATGGGTAAGTACTCCGATTTAGAATCCAAGATATTTTATGTCAGCAAAGACATTTTTTAATGAAAATTTAGCAAAAACTGATAACAGAAAACAACAAGGTAACTGCGAGGTTATCACTAAAAAGTAAAACACAAACTTCAATAACACATAAAAAACCAGAACATAGCATATGGAGCGTTTTTTTTATAATGAAAACGGACTAGAGATCAATTAAATGATGAATAGCTTGTTTCATGCTTCTGTTCATTGCTTAGATGATACCAATGTCATTAAATATTTTCACTAATATTCCTTAGGTTTTGTAACCCTTTGTATATAAAAAAAGTTGTTTATTTTTTAATCATAGTAAATATTACATGTTTATTTAATACGAAGACCCCGATTACTATAACAAACAAAAATGTACTGACATTTCTGAAGCTAAAAAACTCTAAAAGCTACAAAAATATCGTATTTCAGGTAATTTAAAAGAGCATTTCGTAGTCACAGACTCTGCGAGGTTCTTACTAAGCACAGTCACGTCCAGAACATTGACCTATTACTTTTATTAAGTTCGATATTCTTTTTCTCGCAAGTCCTCAGAATAGCGGGGAAATATCTTAATTGGACATCTATAGAGATTTGCAGAGATTTATAACCATTTCTCATGACAAGCGGCAAAGTTTGTGACCTATTTTCTGTTTGCTTTTTCTACAAGGCCACGAATATACAAGGTGCCACAACATGAGTGTGCTAAGCCGAATAGTTATGACACTGATTTTGAGAAACTACTCCCAGATGTTTTTAGACATCTGGGAGTAGTAGACTCATCATCATTATCAACCTATAATATAGTCCACTGTTGGACATAGGCCTCCCCTAATGAGGCGCCATAGCGCCCTGTCTTCAGCTTACCGCATCCAGCATCTGCCTGCAGTCTTTCGCCAGTCGTCATTCCTCCTGGCCGGAGCGCGTCCTATACTACGTTTTTCAGCTAACTTAGCCCATTACGAGGCACCCTGTACCTATAGATAGGGATATTACAACCGAACTAGCCCTGTAGGGACTTTGAAGTTATTAATTATAAATAATGCAAAGTCCATAGATTATTATCGACATTTGTCCTATAATTTATTGATATCTGATCATTTATTCATGACAAATTGATGGCGAATGGATCGCTTTCAATAACTAATGTGCTGGTTACGGATCAACAAAATCGAAATTACATAGCTAATCTAGTCTAGTATAGGCAATATTATGTTTTTAGCTGAAGAAAATAGTAATACGACGATAGTTGACGACCCCTTCTCTTTCACACTCATACACCCACACTCACAGCGGTAACTCCTGTTGCCCGGACTCTCATGAGACCGGTGTCCTCAGGAGCGCCACACTCTCCTACTCACACCACACACACACACCCTACCACACCACACACATACACAACACACCCTAACACACCACACACCCTCACATACCACACATACACACTACACACATATTTCTCTTTTTTTATTTCTTTAAAGAAACATACCTATTTATTTTGTTTGCGGAGGAAGGCGCTGACTCCGCTACACAGTTTCTTAACTTTTGCGGTAGTCAGCCCACAACTGTACCCAATACTATAAGTCTCTTGTTTCTAATAAAGATTTTGTATTTTTTTCTTTGGCGCGGTGGGCGAAAGTCCGCCTGCGACGCGAGAGTTTGCGGGTTCGATTCCCGCCTCGGAACAATTGTGTGTACGAGCTCTAGATATTTGTTCCGGGTGTTCGGGTCGTTGTATGTATTAATAAAAAACATCGATCTATGTAATGTATTGTATTAACTTTATCAGTAATCTACCCATAACACAAACTCTGCTTAGCTTGGGGCTAGATGATGTTGTGTGGATTTTTTATTTATTAATAGCTGTAAAACTTGGTTGTTTTTTTTCCATACAAACGTGGAAGGGTAAATACTGCACGGTTTGATTTTGACCATCCAATATAATATTTATTTATCTCGTCATTATCTACTTATGTTTGCATACACCCAAAACCGACGATGGCAGATTACATTTAAAATACAAGCTTCTAAACTTTAGTATTTTAACATGGATTTTAGACCAACTTCGGCCGAAAATAAATAATATGCTTTCCGCATATCTCTAATAAAAGTAATTTATTTCATCTTTAAACTAATTTAAAGTACTTAGACATGTCGAAACATTACATAAAATTTGTACAATGTACCTAGATCTCACTTGTTATTAAATATCAGAATTTTCTTCACAAAATGAAGATGTGTCAGCCATAGCTTCGTCAGTTGTTAGCAATTGTTAGCGGACCTTCCCAGCTTCGCAAGGTTTTGGTACGGATCCCTAACTTTTTGAAAACATAATATAGCCTATGTTCACCGGGGATAGTGTAGTTTCCTAACGGTGAAAGAATTTTTCAAATCGGTCCAGTAGTTTCAGAGCCTATTCAGTACAAACAAACAAACAAAAAATCAAACCTTTCCTCTTTATAATATTAGTATAGAAATAAAGCTCGTTGAAATTTCTTGTGAATAACACAGTACTCGTATAACGTCTTTACGAGTAAAAAACACCTTTAGTTAACACTTTGAGAGTGACTAATATGCGTAAATCCACACTAGCGCAGCGGCTGAGAAAATACAGATATTTGTGACTCAGCAGAGCTGTAATATTTTTCAAACGAAACGCATTTGCGGCGCAACACAACCGCTGTGTAGAGTGGCAGCACGAATTTTTGAGGTAAAATAAAAGACCGCAGTCGTCGAAAAAAAACCGCAGTCAAAGTGTTAATACTTGTCCCAGGAATTGTAATCTAAGTCGAAATGCGGCGATTGTGATCCACTTGTAGAAATCGGACCATCTATCTTGTTAGAGATTGGAGGCGGAACACGGTAATGTCCACAGAAGAGGGTTTTTTGTCTTTATCTCAGTGAGAAACGAAGACTTTATATCGATGACTTATAGAGAACTGAAAATGATGTCAGGAAACTTCTTTGGAGGATTTGTAACCACGATATTTTAAAAAGAAGACCAGTAACCACCCACTGGTGTATTTTAAACTTAGATTCTTTTATTCCCGACATTTTTATGAGCAAACGTTATTAGATAGAACAAATATTATACAAACCAGACCATGGAATTTCAACGCCCCCGATAATTATTATAACCATACAAGTTTTACCCCGCGACTTCGCACGCGTTCTTTACATATATGGAAACTTTTTTTGAACGTTATTTCTATCATATGGGAACTAATTTCGAAGATAAAAAGTAGCCTATGTTTTATTCTAGGACTCCATCCATTGATCTAAAAATTTAAACTTTCGCATATTAATAGTGTTCAATAAATTTATTTCCGGCCCTGGTGGGGGCACAGAGGGGTAACGTAACGACCCCTCGGTCCTTGGGTTTTGTGGGAATATCTTTTTTTTCCCCCTTCTCAATGTTTTTTTTTTGGATGCATTTGGTTTAAATGTATTTATATTTTTTTTTGTCTCGTTACTTGGTTTTTCTACTAGAAATATTGGACTGAACAGGGCATACCATAGTCAAATACAGCATGAAATTGTAGAATAATATTAATATGATATTCAGAATAATATGATTTACGTTTTGCATTGGTAATACGTTCATTTCCGATATTGATGGGAAAATTAAATTGGCTACTATTCGTGATTTGAAATTAACAAAAAGCCTTATTAAAATAAAACTTTTATGTTGCAATGTTTTTAATTTCAGAGAACAAGTCGTAGAGGTTGTTATGAAAAAACCTGCTCATAACGATTGATTTTAAAGTTGGCTTGCAGCCATGTAGTTGAAATTGAATTGAATCGTTTCAATAAGTCACCCTAGGGATTAATGTTTTAAGTGTAAAAATGTGATTTGTTTGTGTTACGTCCGAATACGCAGCACGTCTCAAGCGACGATTTTTATACACATTTAATTAAAAACTGTCAAAATAGCATAACCGCTTCCACGATTACTTTTAAATCTTTTTTATCGGACTCTGAGGAGCGTTGGTAGCGTGGTTTTTACGAAGAAAAATTAAATTTTACTTAAGGGCCTACACTACCTCAGCAGAAAATCAAATTTCGCCTCAGCTTGTTACGCCGCCGCGCCGCGGCGCACGGGCGGCGCCACGGGGCGGACGGCCGGTGGCAACGTACCTACTCGCCGCGCTATTACTTCGCGCGCAAAATTATATTGGGTTGGGTTCACGCTAGTTCGAAACAATCTTATTGAAGTTAGGTACGTGCAATATTATTGTCTAAAAGGTAGGTAATTGATTATATATACGGTACCTACTAAGAAATGAAATTATCAAATACGTAGGTAATGCTTTTTAGTAACTTTATACCTTAGTATGTACCTATACCTACCTAATATTATGATAGTTGGATATTGGTAGGTACCTACCTACCTACTTACAATTACAAAACATTATTTTATTTTATTGTTTTTCAATGTAGTTGCCAACATACCTACTACTGCTACTAGACCACCGCGCCCGAGACGTTATTTTCTACCCAAACACTAGACAGGTGCGAGTCGCTATAGCGCTGAAGGGTTCCGAACATTCTTTTCTGTAGTAAGATAGTGTTCTGCGAAATGTAAATTATACTTATGCCTACTACCAACCTAAAAATAGGTACGTAGTACTATTATTTATTCTTTGGTACTAGTAAATAGGATTTTTTATTATAACACCTTGTTTACAGATTTAATATAAACGAAGATTGGTACTACTACCTATATAAGGTAAAACTAACACAACAAAACCTATATAAGCAATGAAATAGAATACAAGTTTATGTCTAAGTATATTGAGTGAGGGTTCCGCATATTAGTTTTTTAAGTAAAATTGAATTTTGCCAAAAAAACATTGTGTGGAAATAGGATGTGTATGACAAGTAGTGTGCAGGTAAATATTGTAATAAATTAAAATATAGTCTAGATTATATTTGCACATACATAATATGTATAACTTTATTAACAATATATATTACTTTATATTAAATTTATTTCAATTCACTTATATCTCGTATTTTCATATTGCGAACATGCCAGGGATCGCATAACTCGGACAAAATATATTTTAAATAAAAAAATTTGGTTCCATTAGTTGTTCCCAAAATTCGTCATCCCTTTCGATGATCTCAACTTTCATCTGAAATGAAATGATATTTTATCACACTAATCTATATCTATTGTGTATATTATATATATAAAAGAAAGTCGTGTTAGTTACACTATTTATAACTCAAGAACGGCTGAACCGATTTGGCTGAAAATTGGTGGAGAGGTAGCTTAGAACCAGCAGAAGGATATAGGATACTTTTTATCCCGCAGGGTAGGTTAGCGTAGGGTAGGGTAGGTTTGGGTAGGGTGGGGTAGTGACTTTGACTCTGGAGAGGTGTGTGTTTATCTGAAAAAGGAAAAATAAAACACAATCTTATTATAATCTAGATACCAAATCATATTTCAGTAGATATGTAAGTATTTACTTACAATTCTACGTTCTGTAATTGATAAAGATTTGTCTTATCCGAATTTATGCCATTTGTCAAATCATTCGACGTTACTTCCATCCTGCAACAGTTACACATGCCAAGAAAGTAGGTAGGTAAGGTACCTAACATGTAAATATATGTGCCCACTCTAGTAATATGAATGAATCGTAATGAAGAATTAATAAGGACTCTCGTTCAAGCTATCAACCGTAAAAAGTCCATTATTACCCATTTATATTTTGAACCATGTGATATATCTTCACTTTCATGAACTAAAAGTAGAAAAGCTTGTGTTCGTAAGGTTGGAACCATGACTAAATTAATTATTGCAGAACCCTAAAATATACAAACTCGTAAAAATGTTAGGAAAGTTATAATACATTATAGGTGTAGACAGGAGGTACTATAGTTAGTAACTATAGTAGGTACCTAACCTACTACTTACAATTCAATGTTTTGTAATTGGTAAAAAAAAATCTCGTACGGATCTTTTCTGATATCCAAAATGTCCAGATCATTCGATGTTACTTCCATCATGTATCAGTAACGATTCATATATTATGGAGATACAAATTAGGTGGGTATACCTAGGTGTAAATATTTTATAGTATTGATAGTAACGGAACCCTAATATATATTTCTACCTAGATAATGATGTGTTGTGAAAATACTACTTCTATCACATGGAGATACAAATTGAGGTGGGTATACCTTGTATTTACACCTAGGTAGGACCTAGGTATAGGTATTTACCTATAAGTATAAAAATACGATTTTCACATACTTAGCGCCATCCAGTCCCATAAACAAGTAAGGTCTACTACCTTACTGGTAGGTAGGTAGGTGTTTGGTACACAAGGATTTACCGGGACATTATTTTCTTTATCATTGTCACCATCATCGCTTACAATAGGAGCTGTACTTTCTAATCGACGTTTTCTAAAATAAAATAAAAAATAATTAGTTTGGCTGCGACATTTACTTACTCACAAATCACAATCCACATCCTCACCTCACCTCACCTCAACGTGTAGGGTAGGTAGGTACTTACTTTATAACGTCGTTCATGTGTTTTCCATCTTTTTTATGATTCCGTCGTCGCTTTCTACACTTATTATAAAGATTTCCCATATTTACAAATATACAAAGTCCGATGACACGAAGCGCGGAGCAGCGACACAGGCTCCCCGTCCGAAGGCCGAAGCTAGACTGAATTATGGCCCGGACGGAAGATAGCGCGTGAATGTTTAGGTATTATTTTTTTACGTTAAAAATAATAGTAATTTTGAAAATCTAAAACACACATCGTCTGCTTTATACTCTGATTGTTTACTGTATAAAGTATCAAGGCTTATTTTAACGTATCTATTGAATAGCGACGGTTTAAAGTACAGTTTAGAGTGAACTTTGGATTTTTTTTCTATCGAGAAAGTTTCATGTAATCGTGTTTTCGAAACACTAGTGGTCTAGCATCAATCCTGAACTATAACATATTAAAATCTCAAAGTAAATGCTTCAGAATTGTGGAAGATATGATCGTTGAAAATAACCGATTTCAGATAGTATCAACTCTCAATTTTATTTATTTAATTGTTTATTGTTTCAACAAAAACTAATTTCCGTGCATACACCACTGTTGGAGATTACGGGCATTAAAACGGGTGAAATGATAAATTGCAGACAACTTTTTTGTTCAAACCCCAAATTACTATGTAGGATGGCTGGCTGTATGAAGCTGGTGTGAGTTCCGTTTAAGCCAGCTTTGGCTCTGACGCCTCTGATGGATTGGAAACATATTAAGAGGATTTTAAAGCACCGGTATATGGGTATACTCAGGGTTTACCAATAAACCGAGATATTTTGAAAGGAAGTTTCAGTATTGCCATCGCAAACCAGCCGCTTGCGGACGTATTAATATAGTTGTCGCTATAGTATTTTTCTATATTGAGCTACCTTTATATTTAAAAAAAGTAAAAAGTAAAGTAAAAAATCATTTATTTCTTTAGGCTTACAAAATAAGCACTTAGACAAGTCATATTTTATATATAAATTATTTATGTAGTTTACCTACATATATTAATGATACAGTTGTCGCTTAGTATTGTTGTATGTTGAGCTGCCTTTATCATTGTTTTTAACAGTCTACAATTAGCTCAACTATTTGTATGTTGGAATAACAAAACAAAAAATTGTCGATTCAAACGACACTGAAATGGAGCGGCCATTTCAGTGCGGTCCTTTCTGTTATGGCGGTTAACAAAGGTATGGCAATAAATTTAACTGAAAATTAAGTTATTTATTTTTGGCAACAAATGAATCGACACCGCTGTCTACTTCTACAAAAATTAGCGTAATACAATAAAGAATAAGAATAAGAATTGTTTTATTTGGCCAAAAAAAAAAACAGGCTACACAATAAAAAAACACAGTACACAGTATAAAAAAACATAAATAAAAAGCCTACAGAAAAACAAAAACTATAATAATACATGGCTACCGTGCTAGCCTGCTGGCCAAAAAGGGTCAAACTCAGCTATGTGCTGAACCACGCGTGGCGCGGTTCAGCACATAGCTATACGCACATAGCGGAACAACGCTGGTTTTCAGTTTGAACCTTTTTATCAGTCACATCACGGGCAAGGAAGAGAGAAGCTCAAAACAGTCAAAAAAGAATCAACACAGCTCAAAACAGTCAATAAACGATCCTAATATTTTTTTGATTGATAATGGTCGAGCGTTTGGCCTAAGATAGAGCATGCTAATTGAAAAGTGCCATGTACTTGAATTTAAAAGTTAAAGTTTAAAGTTCGTAAAGTCCCGGCCTTTACCTATAAGATAGAACAGTAAAGCTGAACTAACGAGACAAACAGATGTCCCCAGAGAAGTTGAGATCTCAAAACTCAAATAACATTCTCTTATTTGCTGTGATGCTTAAAGTGGAACTGGTATGTTCAGTGCGAGGAATGTTGTAAATTAACCTTAGTGATGTTCCTAGTTTGAAAAGTTCTAAGAAAATTCCTAAACCAAGTGTTCTTTGTAAGATAATCAAGAGCTGTTATGAGTCAGGATAAAGTAAAAACTTTCGATGCAATATACCTTTAAAAGCCTATATGCATCGAAACTAATGCCAATCCATACATTAGTATATTTGAATATCATTACATAATATAAAACAAAGTCGCTTCCTGCTGCGCTGTCTGTCTGTCCCTATGAATGATCTTTCTAAGATCTTTAAAACTACGCAACGGATTTTGATGCAGTTTTTTAATAGATAGAGTGGATTCAATATATCGAAAATCAGGCGAAGCCGAATCGCTTTCATAATTCACGGCAAACCATGGCGGTTCGCTAGTTAATGCTAGCTAGCGAAAGTAACTCTGTGAGTTTCTCTGTCTGTCTGTCTGTTACCTTTTCACGGCTGAACAGATGAAATTTGGTAGGGAGGTAATCAATATCACGGGGGAGAAAAGCGCGTTCGAATCCGCGGGCAGAAAAATGAAGTGTTATAGCTACTAAAGCTCTACCTTCAATGAATCTTCCGATGGGCACAGATGATTACCGAAGGTAAATAGGTAGATGTTACTTCATAAATTTCATTATACAGACAAAAACAAACTGAACAAAAAAATCGAAGTTTGTTTTATTCGGGCTGACAGCTCCAGAAAAGGTATTGGTGGACCACAAATAAAACAAAGTTGTTTACGTTGTCTTCTAAACTATTATGTTTCGTTCAAATGTTTCATAGGAGAACCAGGACTTTACCCTCAGACCAAACCAAACATATTAAATACAAGTTAACAGTCAACGTATTACGAGCCAACTGCAATTTGGTTTTTCTTTCGCGTTTGAAAAATGTGTTCCTTTCTAGTGAAAAATAGCAAACAGAAATCACGTTTACCGGTGCGTTTTTTTTGCCCCAGGAGGGACTTGTAAGGACTTTAGTTTCGAGTCTTCTAACAACATACGATTCTACTCTAAGCTACACGAATAAGTTTTGTTTTCACCTTTACCTTTCTAAATCTTGAGACAAATGTTTTGAGAGTAAGTAATGGGTACTTAGTTCTTCTAAGTCCCAAACATGTACTTACACGTTTCCTGTTAGTTTAAGTTTATTATTTTCTGTGTAACTCTTTTAGGTCTGTCGTTATAACAAATAAAAAATGATTCATTCTCATAAAAGTTTTCGGAGTTTAAAAATAAACACTGACAAGCCTTAAAAGACATTAAAAGCAACAAAACAAAAAGGAAAACTCACACGAATATAAAAAATGCGACAGTTTGGTTGTTTGTTACTTACTTCTTCAAGCCCAAACTACTGAACGGATCGAGATGAAATTTTGCAGTAATAACATTTGTTTATTTATTTATTAAAGGTGCACAAACAGTATACATATTGTGCATATATAACAAATGTTATCATGAGACAGATTCTAATATACATTATATATATTTTTAAACTTTTTACAAAAGGCTAAACTTCTTTTTATTCCGGTAAAATGTGTGCGCAGCCGCGGTAAGAAACTAGTACTTTCATTATAATACTGACCAACTCTCGTAGGCATTATGAAACCATCACATAAATAAATGAAATTGATGATATCTTTTACCGCTGGGTAAAGTTTTCTAAGAGATGTAGTTTTTAGTTGAAGAAGTTTTTCAATCCTTAGAGATTCTCACGAAACCCTGTAAGTGAATTTTCAAGAGAAGTTGTGGTTTTGAACTTCTCGTAAGTCGAAGGTAATTTTTTTGGTTTTTGTGTCCTAGGGCACACGCAATTTATAAATCTATTTTGATATCTTACTAAACTCCTCACTGGTGATGGAATGCTAGCTTCTGTTTCGGTCAAACGATTAGCAATACCATTCAACGTAGTATTGCTGCCATCATTATTTTAGGTATAAGTGTAGTTGTTATTTGTAGTTTTTTTTTGTTTGAATAAAAAAATGTATTCATGTTAGGTACAGTAATTTAATTATCCCTGTTGCGGCGTAAGAACCGACAGATGATCGACGATGTCGTCAGAGCCGATTGGCCCGTAGCGCATCTCCACCGCGAAATCATAGCGGCGGAACCGCAAAGCTAGTTAAGGGTTAAACGATGACCAAGGAGTTGTTAATTTTAATCTGATTTTCCAGATTCGGACTAGTTTCGGCCGAAACCAGTGGGAATGGATGAATCCAGAATAACTCAGAACAACCATAGCTACAAAATTACACCATAAACAAAATAACATAAAAGAAGCAATAAAATAGAACAACCTTGTTTTTAAACAGATTTGAACTTAGAAGCCAAATTGTCTACAAGAAAATCAACCTCATTTAGCAATTTTTAAAGGAAATGAGGAACCTCCTTACAAATGATGGTAATTAAGGAGTTATAAGTACAGCGCTTAAGAACGGTTTGATAACACGGTCGGGTGATAAAAAGTTTCTTGAAAGGAAATGCTTAAATAAGTGATACTTAAGTGCTTGGTAATTATAAGAAGAATTTGAGTAATATTCGTAGATAATTAACGCTTGAGATATACAGATAAGATTTATGTGATTCTTAGAATGTTTACAAGATATGTTATCTTGCAGAAATCCTGCGCGAACCGGAAGCGAAAAGTTGTGTGGTAAGACCTCCCACTTGATGGACCGACGACATTGTAGCGGTCGCATGGATGGAGGCTGCTCAGGACTGCTATTTGTGACGTCTCGTTTGGGGAGGCCTATGTCGAGCAGGCTGATGATGAACAGAAATCCTGCTAAGAATTTTTTTGTTTGCACCTGGATTAAACTGTACCTCCTCATTTCCAGAATCTAATATTATTGTAGTACATGGCTTTGTCTAAGACTAATAGACAAAACTATGTTTACTATAAAAACTTAACATAAATTGATAAAAAAACATTAAGAAGTAACAGACATGTACAATTATTACGGTAGGTGTAACTTATAAACACAAGGACAAAAACATTAACAACGCATAATTGGGCTTATTCGTCAACTCGCGGGCGTTAAAATCGAAATCACCCGCGAGTTGGCACCTTCCAATTTTACCAATTTTTTCTGTCGTCAACTCGCATGCACACCATAAACGGGGCTTTGTACAGTCAGATGAATAAACGAAAACTGCCCAGACGACTATATTATTGTAGCGGAGTTCCTCATCCAAAGTACCAGGTTAACAGAAATATGTATATCGGAGGGTGCGCCAGTGACCGAAATTGAACATAAAAATGTCCATTTATCTATTTCTAAGATTAATTTACAATGCCTCTGGAATACCAGGAGAGTAGAAGTGTATTGGAAATAAAATAATATAATGAAGTAGGTACGCAAGTAGAATTCAAAATTTCAAATAGGAATAACAAAATCTACACTGTTTAAGAAACATACATATAAGGAGATGTATTGTTTTGGCACATTTTCCCAAATAATCTATTGAGAGTGCTTGGTTGTACGTTATGTCTCAATATCCGAAAGATATATTGTCAAATTTAATGATTTTTTCGTAGGGACTTCGTTTTTTGTCGACAAATGGTCTTGCTATAACATACATCACCGCACTACAAACATGGTCGAGAGCTGGCATTCTACTGTAAACACAAGAATCAACAGTAAACCGATAAGCATTGCACATTTTTTAGTAGGCTACCTACATTATATTACATTTCTTAAAATAATCTAATTCTTAAAACGTTTTTGTAGATGACTGTACATAAATACGTCAGATTTCTCAAACAAGCGAGTTGACGACACAAAAAATAGGTAAAATCGAAAGGTGCTAACTCGCGGGTACCCGCGAGTTTCAAGCCCGCGAGATGACGAATGAGCCCATAATTGCACACGGGCAGCTAAAAAGGTGTAAATTCGAGTTACAAAACGCTCGGAAGACAAATAAAAAGACGAATAAAAACGGTCTAAACTAAAAACTGTTTGAGTTTCTGAAATATTCCGATTGATACCAGTGTCGTTAAATATATATTTTCCACCAATTTATAATTGCATGATTATGCTTATCTCAACAACTATGTCGGTATATGAAAGCACCTAAATAAGGGATCTTAAGGCCAACTCCTGACACCCCGTCAAACTTTCAGCTAATAATAATATTTATCAGAATTCTGACAGGCCCTTAGGCGTAATTCCATGAAGTTTATCGAATTTCAGCGATAAACTTTCAAGATTATCGCCCTTCGGATACACGAGAATGTGGCTTGAGAGTGGTGCCAGTTCCCACTTTCCTTGCATTTCTGAAGGACTGGGATTTTTATCAAATGTGACGGACGACCACTTAATACACAAATGGAAGCTTTATTATAATAATGTATATTCCTATTGAATAGAAAATCTGAATATTAGAATACTGCTTAGGAGGTGTCGAAGGGTTTTGTATTGAATAGGTTTGACGACCGATGTGGCGCGGTGGGCGAAGGTCCGCCTGCGACGCAGGAGGTTGCGGGTTCGATTCCCGCCTCGGAACAATTGTGTGTACGATCTGCAGATATTTGTTCCGGGTGTTCTGGTCGTTTTCTATGTATAATAAAAAAAATATCTATCTATGTAATGTATTGTATTATGTATATCAGTTATCTAGTACCCATAACACAAGCTCTGCTTACCATGGGGCTAGAGAATGCTATGTGAATTGTCCAGTATTTAAAAAAAAAAAAAAAAAAATTAAATCTTGAGATCTATTATCTTAAATTCTATATTATTATAGTGCGTAAGCCCTCGCACACGGAGTAATATCTATTGGGATAATATTTAATTACTTATTGTCTTATATATTGTGTATGAAATGAAATGTCGGTGTTCTTCCAACACAAAATAGGTTCGTAGTTAACCCTTTTACATTCGAGGATGAATTAAATAGTTATTATGACTGACAATCGATGTGGCGCGGTGGGCGAAGGTCCGCCTGCGACGCAGGAGGTTGCGAGTTCGATTCCCGCCTCGGAACAATTGTGTGTACGATCTGCAGATATTTGTTCCGGGTCGTTTTCTATGTATAATAAAAAAAAATATCTATCTATGTAATGTATTGTATTATGTATATCAGTTCTAATACCCATAACATAAGCTCTGCTTACCATGTGGCTAGATAATGCTGTGTGAATTGTCCATTTATATTTATATTTATTATTATTATTTATTAATTATGTACAATCGTATCAATCGGGCAACCCTTTCTTTAAGAAAGGATTATCTCATTGCCCGATTGATTCCGAGATTGGCGCCTCCTTACTGTTAACTGGCTAAATTGTTTATGGGTAACTAAAAATACCTTACGCGTTAGCGGTAGTATACACAACATAATCTTAACAATGTATATGTATACTAAGGGATTATTATGTGGGTGATCTGGTCGTTTTCTATGTATAAAAAATATCTATCTATGTATTATGTATATCAGTTATCTGGTACCCATAACACAAGCTGTGCTTACCATGGGGCTAGATAATGCTGATAATGCTGTGCGAATTGTCCAGCATTATTATTTTTTATTTATTTGTTATTAGACAAGCAGCCTTTGGTTGATGTGTTAATTCATCACACAGTGTTGTAATTAGTATTTTTTTAATAACTTTATTAGAAAATTCAGATGCTATATAAAAAAATCACAAAAATCCTTTGAATCAGTTCAATCTAGAGCAGAACAAGTAGGCATGCACCTTCATTAAGTATTTCCCAGCACCTGTGGATTTAGCTGGTAATTGCCAGCTGAGCAGGCGAGTAATAACTCACAACTTCGCAACTTTGTATCTTCTACTGGGACAGATGTTGTGCAGTCTAGCTCTAGTTTTGTAGATAGCTTTTAAGAGGCAGGAGAGAATATTATTCCAAGGTTTTATGTGTGCCCTGTTATTATGTGTAGTTTTGCAACTGAATTTTAGACCGGTTATCCTCAACCAATTGAGCTAAAATGTACTTATAATGTAAGTTCGGTGACAATCAATAAGTAATTTATAAATAGTATTATGTCTCTCATTTACCATGATCTCGGGCCATAAAGTGACCCGGTCCTTTGGAAGGCTTGCGTGGGGCCGAAGCCAACAGCACAGAGGCCCTTTGAGAAGTTAATTTAAAGGCGATGGCTACACATAGCGGTATCATCCTCGGGTGCACAATATCATACACCCAAAGATGGTATCCACTAGGTGTAGAGACTATTGCAAAGAAAAATGAAAGAAATAAAACCAGGCTATTGTGATGGATGGATGGATGGACTAAATATATAAATAGTATTATTATTACTAGCTTTTATTTAACTTGCCCTGTTATTATGTGTGTGTAGGTTTCGCAGCCGAATTTTAGACCTCAACCGCTTGAGCGGAAATTTGGCATACTTGTATAAGTTTGGTGACAAATATACAAGATATTATTTTAGATGATAAAAAGTTTAGGAACCTCAAATGAATTAGACGCATAATTGATATATGAACTACTAGTGGTTTATTTTTCACTTCTTCCACTATTGGACAAATATATGAAATGAACAGTAAAACATTATATTAATCTTATTTGATAATAATTTATAGTAGATATAACATTTGGCTTGTCTAAGTGCTTAGTTTACAAAATAAGCCTTAAGAACAAAGAAAGAATAGGTACTGAGCCCAAAGAAATAAAATATTTTGACTTTGACTTTGACATGGTGAAAACAATGGAAGATGATGAAGAGTGATGAACGGTGTTGTTTGAACATTTTCATGTTAAAATCGTGTAGAACTTACTACCGTGTAAGCTGTTGAATATTGACGGCGCTTACCCCGCGAAGTGTATAAATGATCTCCACGTAGACACGACACTTTCGGGGGCGGGCGACGTAACGAGGCGCGGACGTCGATGGACTTAATCGATCTTCGTGACATACGACCTAAAGACACAGCTACATGCGTCTATAGGTTGTAGATTGTAGAGAAAAGGCATCTAAGCTGTAGATCACGTATCAGGTTGTAGGCCTGGTTGCCTGGAAGAAATCGCTTTAAGCGATAAGGCCGCCTATTGTACTGTTGTTATGTAAGATTTAGATATGAGGTGTTATTTTGGGTACAATAAAGTGTTCATTCATTCATTCATTCATTCAGGTTGGTAGGTACGTATCTCTATGATAGGTGGTTCGATACAGTTAGTGATAAAAGTGCTATAAGCTATTTTTCAATGACCTACATAGATATGTATATAGATAGAATAGAAAATACTTTATTATACAACAAAAATAAAAAAAAATACAGAAATAAACACATAGCATAGAGAAAGTAAAGGGTGGCCTTATCGCTTAGATCGATCTCTTCCAGGCTTAGGATGGACTGTACATGAAAGAACAATATAGACGGTGGCACTTTAATATATATTTAGATGAATAAAAGAAAATACATACCATAAAACATAAATTACAAAAATTTTAATAAGCTTCCATAGACACAAAATAAGGCTATCAAACTTACTTTAACTTAGAGGTACACGTAATTCACTTCGAATGTTAAGATTTCTATCGGAAGCATTTTATCAGTGCTGTATCAATCTTAAAATACAGCAAATTAGACATTCTGTTTTTATTCATAAATTATGTATGACACATCAAAACTTACCAATATCTGTTAAAAATGCCAAATAAGTTTTACAAAGTCTCTACAGAGTCCAAACAAAAGCCTTGATACGTACTTGGCACGTCGCGTCGTGATGTGCCAACTTTTAATGCGTCAATTTACGATGTGCAGCAAAGTGTGGGCACAAAAGTTGTACTCAATTCTGTCAGAGTGCAGGTAGGACAGCTGTTGGAGTGGGAACTTTTGTTTTACAGTTGGTGCGGTTTGTGGTTTGGATTTTATAGTAGTAGGTACTTCAACGGGAGGCCATTGTTGCTTTGCAAGTAACGACATGGATTTTTGGGGGGTATTTGGATGCTTATTTGGTGATTTTCTTCATCATCATCATCAGCCTATAGCAGTCCACTGCTGGACATAGGCCTCCCCCAATGAGCGCCATAGCGCCCTGTCTTCAGCTTGTCGCATCCAGCATCTACCTGCAGTCTTTCGCAGGTCGTCATCCCACCTGGTCGGAGGGCGTCCTACACTACGTTTACCGAGTCGTGGTCTCCACTCAAGAACACGTTTGCCCCATCGGCCGTCGGTTCTTCGCGAGATATGGCCGGCCCACTGCCACTTCAGCTTGCTAATTCTTTGAGCTATGTCGATAACCTTGGTTCTCTGTCGGATGTATTCGTTACGAATGGAACTGGAACTGGTGGACCAGCCCTATCGTGAGTGTCCACGTCTCAGCTCCGTAGGTCATAACGGGTAGGACGCACTGATTGAAAACTTTCGTTTTCAAGCATTGCGGTATGGATGACGTGAAGACTTGACGTAGTTTCCCAAATGCTGCCCAGCCTAGCTGGATCCTCCTTTTGGCCTCCTTCTCGAAACTGTTTTTACCCAACTGCAGAATCTGCCCAAGGTAAGTGTACTCGGAAACAGTTTCGAGAAAGTGACCATGTACGACCACCGGCCCTGGATCAATGTGACCATTGATCATGACTTTGGTTTTATCCAAATTCATGCCAAGACCGATACATCGGGAGGCTGAAGCTAGGCCGTCCAGCATCTGGTTCAGTTCCTCAAGCGACTCCGCCATTAAGACTATGTCATCAGCGAATCGCAGGTGTGAGATGTACTCGCCGTTTATATTAATGCCCTTTCCTTTCCAGTCCAGCAACCTAAACATATCTTCCAATGCGCACGTGAACAGTTTCGGGTATATGACATCCCCCTGCCTCACTCCTCTGCGCAATTGGATGGGTTTTTGGGTTTGGATTTTCTTCTTGGTGAAATGTATATTAAATAATAAATAAATAATGCCGGACAATAATAATTCACACAGCATATCTAGCCCCACAGAACTTGTGTTATAGGTACTAGATGACTGGTAAAGGTATATAATACAATACATACATAGATAGATATACTAGACTAGTACACCCTGAACTAATATCTATAGATCGTACAAACATTAGACGACCTCTGTGGCGCGGTGGGCGAAGGTTCGCCTGCGACGCAGGAGGTTGCAGGTTCGATTCCCGCCTCGGGACAGTTGTGGGTACGATCTACAGATAATTGTTCCGGATGTTCTGGTCGTTATCTATATATATAATAAAAATATCGATCTATATATTGTATTATGTATATCAGTCCTCTAGTACCCATAACACAAGCTCTACATAGCTTGGGGCTAGATGATGCTGTGTGGATGGTCCAGCATTATTTATTTATTTGTCCCGAGGCGGGAATCGCCCACTGCGCCACAGAGGTCGTCAATTGACGCAACCAAGTGAGAATTGAACTCCTAAGGAAAATAAATTTATATGTTGCAAACTCAAGGCATCATTTCTTTCGCATGAATGGGCACGCTTCAAAAAGCATATAATGTAGACTAGTGAACTGCAATAAATGCGGACGTATCTGTTGTAAATATTATTATTATTATTATTATTTTTTCGAATGGACTATTATGCTGTTGACCTCAGATGGCCATGACAACGTTACCGGACTTTTGGCGGGCGCAGAGGGCGCCTCGCCGGTAAAAATTAGGTTGGGGGCAACACGCACAAGGGCCACCGCTTAGGTGCGAGCCTCGGCTTGGGCTGTTGCCAGATGCTACAAGAGGGTAGGGAGGTAACGCCTTAGGTGCACGAGTGCACCTGAGGGCGGAAACGGGGAATTCTTCGACCCCGCATCCGGCGGGGTCGGTTATTGGTCGGGTGTGTAGTGTGCGGAAGCTGAGTTGTTGCCGTCACTTCCGGGTTAGCGTCAGTGAGTGGGTCAACGGGGTCACCAAGAACGTGTCTCGGTCTACGGAGGAGAGGTTGTAAATATTAGATGAAAATAGTTAAATCAAATAACTTAACTCACGTATGTACGTCCCGCGCTGGCACCTTATTGTATGGAATTATTGAATCAACATGAGAGGATAAATCTATACTAATATTATAAAGAAAAGTTTTGTTTTTATTTTTTGTTTGTTTGTTTGTATTGTATTGAATAGGCTCCGAGAGTACTGGACCGATTTGAAAAATCCGTTGGCTTCCCAACGGATTTTGATTTTGACAGATTCAAATCGCACACATACACTATCCTCGGTGAACATAGGCTATTTTATATTTTCAAAAAAGTTAGGGATCCTTAATAAAATTCCAATAATGTAACCCAAAGTGTAAAAAAAAATCACCTAATAAAGTGGAATTCGAGTTTAACGCGGCTGAAACCACGGGGAACAGCTAGTAGCATAACCATGATGAGCATGGGTCATATGTCGTGATCGTGATTTTAAGGGACAATGGATACCTGTGCAAATTTGCACTGTTAATAACAGTCCATTTGCTTGAAGCGTGACCATCCATAAAATGTTAAGTTTGTTAATGGACGGATTTCCCAAAATGGTACGATACTATGCAAGTTCTTTAAATTAACAAAAAAAATGATATCAATCACGTAGAAATTTGAAAGAAATAACACGATGATGAAACTAAAATAATATAAATATTTAACCAATTATGAGCAGATGTTTCGGTCTATTTTATTCACTAGCTAGGTCTCCAAGATCCAAACAAATCTATGAACATAATAAAAAAATCTAATAGACTATCCGGGTTTAAAAAATCTGAGCATTTGGTCAAAGCGACGCGTGACCCGAGAGCTGGTGAGTATCTGGCGCAACGCATCAGCATTGCCATAAAGCGAGCAATATAGCCAGCGTCTTGGGGACGCGCGCCGACTGGTATCGATATGGATCTGTTGAACTACCTGTAGATTTTTTGCAACAGTCTGCAGTTAGCTCAATCGTTTCAACTGAAAATACTAGCTCTAATTTGTTTCTATTATTTGATTGTTACTTTATTTATTAATAAAGAGTAGAATATTATAGGCATATTCATATTAAAATAATAACTGAAGCTAACTGATAAAAGCCTTTGTATTTTTTGGAATAAATAGTAGACTATGTTATTCCAGGACTTAGATCTTTAAATCCAAAATTTAAGCACGATCCATTCAGTTCTTTTCACGTTTACTTTGGCCAAACTCTTTACAACGGCACAACTCACAAACTTTCGCCTTGATACTATTAGTAAGCAGTAGGATAATCTTTTCGTAGCCGAATTTCGGTCACAGTGACCAATCTCAACTGATACTAGTCATGTGCACAGGACATAATATGTGCATAAGTGTGTGTGTTGAGCGAACACAGGTATATAGATTGAAGAATCCTACTAATAATATAAATGCGATAGTTTGTATGTATGGATGTTTGTTACTCTTTCACCCAAAAACTACAGAACGGATCGGGCTGAAATTTTGCATACAGGTAGTTCCAGGCCCGGAATAAAACATAGGCTAATTTCTATCCCATAAGTAAGTTTCCATGGGATAGAAATAAACTTAAAACGTTTCCATAGAAACAACGCGCGGGCAGAAACTAGTTCAGAATATTTGTAAGTATTGCAAAAATTTAAAGGTCTCCTTTATGAAAGAGAGCCTCTCTTATTCAGAATTGTGCTAGAATTAACTGTGGGAACATTTCTGGAAGGCTCTATTCACATCTCACGTACCGTGATTCTACTCCGCTAAGCTGTACAAACTCCATTAAAGTTCAGGAGTTTTAATACAAATTTCGAACAAGGGCGAAACATTTTAAAAACAACGTTTAATTTTATAGGCAACTTTGCGAAATGGTGCTTAGGTTTGGTGTCTAGTGCTTTCCAATTTTTGGAAATGGCACGTAATATTTAGATTTCCTATTATAAATCGTTTGTTTGTTGTTAAGTACCTAGTTTTTCCCACAGAATACGGGAAAAATCTATATTTAAAAATTCCCGACTGTTAGTTTTCAAATAAAAACGATAATCACTGGACTAGAGAATAACATATGCATGTGCTTTATTGTCATAGATTTGTGGGAAACTGCATTTGTGGTACCTACCTACCGAATGTAAGGTATGTCGCCCGCTCCGACGACGATGTCGCGGGTCGTTGACCGACGTGGTCAAAGAATGGTGAAGTGCCCTGGCAACACCACAAAAAAAAAGAGAAAAACAATCATTATCATAACCCTGATATGTTCCACAGCTGAAGAACATGTCTCCCCCAAACGAAACCACGAACGAACTTACTATGCACCAAATTTTAAGCCTTAATATACCAACTTTATTAAGAAAGGGGTTCATTAAATCTGCAGATTTCGATCCTTAACCCCATCTTGTTAAGAGTTCATTAATTTCCTCAACAATATTGGTCGCTCTTTTATTTCTTATGAAAGGAATTGAAGGTTTGGCCACGTTCAGTTTCTCGGGGCTGCAATTACGACATTCGCGACCCTTATCTTAATTAAGCAGTCGTTTGTTTATAAACGGCCCGTTTTAGGGTATCTTGACAATTAGTTTAATTTAATGACATTGTTTCTTCTGAGTGCGGCGTTTAGGACATTTTAGTGCTGATAAATTGAAACTGCATTCGAACATCTGTTCTACACAGCTAGTACGGTTTTGCACAATTGTAAAACGAAAGAAGTTTTCGTTTAATACCGCTGATCTGTCAAAGTGTGTAGTTGTCCATGTCGGTACCACATGGAAATCTACACTTCATCTTCATCAGTCTATAGCAGTCCACTGCTGGACATAGGCCTCCCGAAATGAGCGCCATAGCGCCCTGTCTTCAGCTTGCCGCATCCAGCATCTACCTGCAGAAAACTACACTTGAATCGGTTGAATGGAGACAAATAGTCGTAAAAGCCACGAAACAAAAGAATAAGAGTTAGTATAAATTGGATCAATCATACATTAAAAAGTAGTTTTTCTCTTTCCGATGAGGACGCTGCAAAGTGCCAAATGTTTGGGAGGAAACCGAAACTTTTATAGTTTCCATAAACTATGCACAGCCCATACTGACTCTAAGAACTAGCGTAAGTACCTTTAAATACTAAAATGCTATAGACTACTGCGGTCGTTTTATTGCTGCTTAGTCTTAAAATGAAAGAAAAACAAGCTTTATATCAAGCTCATCTCTTAAGATAACAAAGTTTCGTAAACAAATTATTTTTATACAATAACTCTTTGTTTAAAGAACGATTCACACAATAAACTCTCAGATTAGATAGATGTATAATATTTTTTTTACCCATGAAACACTCAGAACAAAATACACATCAGCAGATCGTACAAATTATAAGTATCGATACAACGGGTATTTATCGCGTTTATTTACCATTTCTTTAAAAAAAAAAGATCGTACAAACATTTGTCCCGAGGCGGGAATCGCAGCAGGACATTCGCCCACCGCGCCACAGAGGTCGTCACCAGCATTATTTATTTATTTATTGTAAGAATTTCCATCTCCAGTTGTATGTTCCGACCTTAATGCAAGAGATCCGCTTAAAGCATTTACGTTGAATTAAGTAAACAAAAATATTAGCTCATATTTCCTTAACAGAAAAAGGTTGTATCAACATGTTTTTAGGACAAACCTTTTAACGTACAAAGGCGCCCTTTATTTCAAACTTGAGGGATTCGACGAAGAACTGTGACCTCCTTTCCACGGCTATTATGGAGCACTCATTAAGAGCATCTGTCAAAACTCACATCGGCTGGATATCGCTTTACAAGTTCTCAGCGTTTTTGGTGAATGGAAACAGGGTTGGAAGGAAGTAGGAACACTGTTTTAACAACACTATAAGGCTGGGCCTGAGGGTTCTATAATCAAGCTTTGCAAAGGTCGTTTTGTGATAATTATTAATTAATATTAATATTAATAGTTGGTCTTAGATAGGTAATGCTTTCGTATATCACAATAATATTATAAATTGTTTTGTGAATGTGTTGTGATGTTTCATATTTTGATTGATTGATTGCTTATATCAATTTGCAAGTTATATATAGTATATACAGTTCTATGCTTTTAGTAGAAACTGTTATTGTTATTTTGGATAGCGAGGAAAATAATATTAAAAAATATTATGCTTTTATTATGAAAGAAAAAAATAATAATAAAGAAAATGCCTGTTAAAATTTATCCCAGCCTTGCTATCTAAGCATTCTATTTGTTCGGAACACTAATGACAGACTCAAACTTGGCGAATTTATTTTTTCTTGAGCTATCGAGGGCAACATCAATCATTACGAAAATGCTCGTAAAGAATTCCGAAACCATCAGGGTGTTTTTAGCGGCTGTTCTATAGTTTAATGTTCGGTTAGTGATTTTGGTGTAACTCGCCTTCGGTTTGACAATAGTTTCGAGATGTCATCATGACGTCATCATCGATACGTTACAGTGACGTTATACCGATAGCAATGAGTTTAATTACTTAACTTGTATCTGGTATCCACTGGGGCACATGGAAGTCAATTCTGCAGCCTCATCGGTCGATCCCGTATACATCTTACAAGTCAATAGAAACAGAAGGCTATTAAGAAGTTTTCACGACTAAGTTATATAATGTCTATATGATTGATGATATATGATGATGATTATGATAATAATACTTCATTGCTCGATACTATTCTGAAATGACCTCAGGGTGTTACTTATTTTTCATATATTTAAGTTACCAATCAATACTTGATTCCTGTTTTCAGAAGTTTGCATGTTTCCCGACTGCGGCAAGTATCTGTACTTTTTTTCGCTAGTCTCATTCGTCCCACTCCTGGTCAAAGACCTCCCTCAAATCTGATCTTTAATCTGCTTTAAAATAAAGTTAAATGCACTTATTATCGTTCCCTGAAAATAAAAAATGTATGTGTTAACTTTATGAATTCGTTCTTTTATTTTTCATCGGTTAGATTTCGTCTAGACAAAACATGGTGGGTGTATAAACGAGCACGAAATAGAAAACTGTATCTCTTCACTATAGTAAGGTCTTCGATATTTTTCTGAGATTTGCGAACACTATGCTGAGACAGGACCTATTGGTTCGCATTGTAGAGTCGCTTGTTGCTTTTATATACGTAGTTAATTATTTGATTTCTTTATATTCTTATTTACCTATATAATTAATTTATGATTTGTTTTTTTAATTTATGAATTTATTTGTAAAAAGACTTACACAAAACATATTAAACTTAAACTTAAAGGTAAACTAAACGTGTTGGTAATTATGTAAGTCTAGTAACAAAATGGCTTTGCCTCAGCATGAGTTGGATGACTAGCATGCTAGCAACCAACGCTGGTCTTCCGGCATTATAATATTTAGTAACAATTTTCTCTTCTAAACTTCAATTTAATGTAATATAATGTACTAACTTTAAAATTAATTTTACTAAATTATTATTAAGAATTTTCTCATTTGTTTATTTTTGTAACAGTCAAATTTTCCGTACTAACTATGCAATCAAATGTTCGAAATTTTCGTACTATTATGATTTCTTCGATACAGGCTAAGCCTAGTGAAGAAATCAACAGATAAAGGTAACAATAACAGGTAGGTAGGTGTAGGTAACAATAGAAAAAAATGAAAGAATAAAAATAAAATAGAAAAAAACAAGTTGTACCTACTTGTGAATCAATAAATGTATTTTCTTTCTTTCTTTCGATATAAGATGCTTACGAAAGTAGTACATAAATTTATTAGAAAGCTATTTATGTCAGTGTTATGAAACCAGTTTCACGGCGCGACCCATATCACAGGGGCACACCTCAAATGGTTTGATATTAGCCGAGCAAATACTGTCATAGGGATGAAGATGAACAAAAACTAAAGGTCGGTTACTAACGAGTACTTAGATAAGGTAACCAAATAATATATTTAGTACGTGCGTCCTACCCGTTATGACCTACGGAGCTGAGACGTGGACACTTACGACAGGGCTGGTGCTCGGAGTTTCTCTGAAGGATAGGATTCGCAACGAATACATCCGACAGAGAACCAAAGTTATCGACATAGCTCTGAGAATTAGCAAGCTGAAGTGGCAGTGGGCCGGCCATATCTCGCGAAGAACCGACGGCCGCTGGGGCAAACATGTTCTTGAGTGGAGACCACGACTCGGTAAACGTAGTGTAGGACGCCCTCCGACCAGGTGGGATGACGACCTGCGAAAGACTGCAGGTAGATGCAGGATGCGTCAAGCTGAAGACAGGGCGCTATGGCGCTCATTGGGGGAGGCCTATGTCCAGCTGTGGACTAATATAGGCTGATGATGATGATGATATTTAGTACTAGTTTCTGCCCACTGTCTGTTGTTTCTATGGAAACGTATTAAGGTTATTTCTAACCCACGGGAACTTACTTATGGGATAAAAATTAGTCTATGTTTCATTCCGGGCCTGGAACAAGCTGTATGCAAAATATCAGCCCGATCCTTTCTGTAGTTTTTACAGAAAGAGTAACAAACATCCATCCATACATACAAACTTTCGCATTTATAATATTAGTAGGATTATTTATGTAATCATATCTCCTTCCAATCATCAAATTCCTTACGAGGCGTAATATAGGTACCTAATTTGTTACTCAGCGTGCGTTCATACAGTCAGTCAGTGCATAGAAATAAGAATATTTTTAAATAAAAAAAAATATATGGGAAGATAAGGTGCTCGCAACGAGCAACGAGATGGATTTTAGCACACGGTGTAACGTACTAGGATAGTTCTACGAATGATACATTACGCCCCAAATACCGGTCACTACCCACCTTCCTTCTTCATCACTCCCTATCTTCAAAAAACTGCTGCATCAGCATTATTTATCCTTATGAATACATTGATAGCTCTATCTTATGTCTATGTAAGTTTATTATAATATTTGTAGGTAGGTATGTGGTGTAAGTATTTGTTTTCTTTTCTTTTAAAATATATTTATTAAAGTGCCACCGTCTATATTGTTGCTTCATGTCCAGTCCATCCTAAGGTTGCCTGGAAGAGATCGCTCTTAGCGATAAGGCCGCCCTTTATAATCTAAGTTTTATATCTGTATTGTTTTCTGTTTGTGTGGTATAATAAAGTGTTTTCTATCTATCTATCTATCATGTATTTTTGTCGATTTCTTCGTCAATTGTTCCTACATATATAAACGTTATTCCTATCTAAGGGATTAGGTATAATATGTTCCAAAAAACTAAAAAAAAAACAGTGTAACTTTAAAATAACTTAAAGTCGAATCTTAGCTCTTCTACATCATACATTTACGAGTAATTATATCTGGTTGAATTTATGTTACCAAGGTTATCGTCATAGCTCAAAGAATTAGCAAGCTGAAGTGGCAGTGGGCCGGCCATATCTCGCGAAGAACCGACGGCCGATGGGGCAAACGTGTTCTTGAGTGGAGACCACGACTCGGTAAACGTAGTGTAGGACGCCCTCCGACCAGGTGGGATGACGACCTGCGAAAGACTGCAGGTAGATGCTGGATGCGTCAAGCTGAAGACAGGGCGCTATGGCGCTCATTGGGGGAGGCCTATGTCCAGCAGTGGACTAATATAGGCTGATGATGATGATGATGATGATGATGAATTTATGTAACAAGAGCTCAACAGAAAGAAGTGTTTATATATTTTACGTGACCATTAACAGGAAAACAGATACCAGAAAACTCTCCCAGGAAATATAATTTTGGCGATCAATTTTAACCGTGCAATTTCGAAGGCGACTCTGGCTCTATCCTAGTTTGAATGTGCAGTAAACTTTAATGGAGCCTTAACTTAGACCTCAGCGGATCGCATTGCAATTTATGGAACCAGATAACCCTTTGGAAAGTTTTCATATTTTTGGGACGCGGATTTAAAATATTAAAAAAAATATTTCATAGCAAAACACTGGCAAAAAAGATCAAAATTAGATTTACAGGGTAATTTTATGATTTGATTGAGGTGATTTTTTGGATGGGTAGGTGGTATGTGTAGGTAATCGTTTGTAGTTACAGGAAAGTGATAAAGGAAACTATCCGTTACTAAAAATAAATATTTGCATTTTTAGTATTAACAAAATTTACAGTTAGCAAGAAAATTGGCTTTAAAATAAAATAAATAAAAATAAAATTCTTTTATTTCGGACTACTGTAGATCCATAATTTGTTAGTAAATCTTAGAATAAATGTTAGTAATTCTTACGAGCTAAAATTAAATTAAATTGAAATGAATAATTAAAAAGAATAGTAATAAATTAGAATAAATTAGAAAAAATTAAAATAAATTAAAACAAATCAAATTACATCATCATTAAATTCAAATTAACCAATTGCATTTCTTATTAATTTCCGCCATATTGGCGAATCAATCCTGCCCGCTACAGTTTGTAGGATGCTGTTGGGGCTGTCCCGCACTCTGCGCATCAGGGACGCCGTCTTTTTCCGAAGGATGGCGGCAAAGCCATCCGTCTGATACTCGGCAAACATCCCCGATGCACTGCAGAAACGAGGCAGTCCCAACATCATCCTAAAGATGTTATTATATTGAACTCGTAGGGTCTCCAGCGGTCGTTTGGTATGGCTGACCCATAGGTTCCCGGTGTAGAAACTTTGACAGTATGCTCTAAAGAGCGTTATTTTTACTTCTTCTGAACACCGGGTGAACCTACGGATCAGCATATTACCTCTTACCGCTAGAGCCCTACGCTCTCTTTCAATGTCAGCATTGTCTTTAAGGTCGTCGGTAACAATGTGTCCAAGATATTTAAAAGAAGATACTTTTTTAATGTTCATGCCGTTAAGGGTGACCTCAGGGAATTCTTTAAGGTTATTACCGGCGGCCTTAAAGACAATGTATTCGCACTTTTTGATGTTGTAGCAGAGACCATGAGAGGCAGCGTAGTCAGCACAGACCTTTAGCATCTCATCCATAGCTCTCGCTGTCGGGCCCAACAGCACCATGTCGTCCGCATAGCTGATGCTGTTGATACACACACCATCAACACGACAGCCGACACGCAAGCCGCTGAGCCCAGCAATGAGATCATTTACATATAGGTTGAAGAGCGAGGTAGAGCTTACCCCCCCCTGTCTTATCCCGCACTCCAACCCATATGCATCAGAGAGAGCATTTGCCCACTTAGTAACGTTGCTCTGGTGTCCGTACCAGAAACGAAACACATTTAGCAGATCCGGGGGGACACGCCTGTCCCTCAACTTGCCCCACAGCACATCATAAGAGACCAAATCAAATGCCCTGGACAGGTCGAGGAAACAGGCGTACACTGGCGTCCTGCGACTTGTGTAGTATTGAACAGTATGCTTGAGTGCTAGAATTGCGCTTTCAGTTGATAGTCCGGGTCTAAACCCGAACTGTGCGTCATGCAACTTTAAGTATTTTCGTAGAATAGAATCAAGCATACTGTCCAATACCTTTGCTTTGGGCGCAAACTATTTTTAATGCCAAGCGATCTATGGGACCAACTGAAGTTGAAGCAGAATAACTAAGAAATAATTGTTTATGGGTTCATCATCATCAGCCTATATCAGTCCACTGCTGGACATAGGCCTCCCCCAATGAGCGCCATAGCGCCCTGTCTTCAGCTTGCCGCATCCAGCATCTACCTGCAGTCTTTCGCAAGTCGTCATCCCACCTGGTCGGAGGGCGTCCTACACTACGTTTGCCGAGTCGCGGTCTCCACTCAAGAACACGTTTGCCCCAGCGGCCGTCGGTTTATGGGTTCAACGTGGCATAATTTTTTTTACAAAAGCAAGAATTCATCGTAATTAGTCTTTAATTGGCGGAGGAATCAGTGAACATACATAGAAAAATGATGTACAGCCGAAGACAGAACCTCCTCCTTTTTTTAAAGTCTAAAATTTACATTAATCATCTACCGATGATAATTCCGAAAACCGATGATAATTTACAAAACCTAAGCGGAATATTTCGAGCCACTTGACAAATCCCTAGCAGCTCAGCATATTGAAGAAGCCATCTGTTCGCGACACGGCTACAATAGCTTTTAGATATATTCTAATAGGGCTGTCTCTGACTTCTGTCTGTTCTATACTTTCTATTGAAAACAGAATTAATTGCACAAACAATAAAACCGTTTGTACTTAGACAAATTTTCCAATAATTATTCAGTGGCAAATTTTCCAATAAGTATTATTTACAGTTGTAATCACTAATATTATAAACTAGTTTCTGCCCGTGGCTTAGCATACTTTGTTCAAATTATCTCTATCCCATGGGAACTGATTTATGGGATAAAAAGAGCCTTAGTTTTATTCCAGGTCTAGAACTACCTGTTACTTCTTCACGCCAAAACAATTGAAATTTTTCATTTTGTATACATAATGAAAAATTTCAATTGTTTTGGGTTCTAAACCACAAAATAGGTTAAAATAGGCTCTTTTCGTCTCGGAAAAAGCGTGTGAAGTCGCGAGCAGAGGCTAGTATGTAGTATGTAGGCTAGTATGTAGTATGTAGGCACTTCATAATGGTGGCCAAAAGCAAGAAGCCAAAGGAAAATTATGAATTGGGAGAAAAGCATTTTAATGTCACATAGGCATTGAGTTTTACAGGAGTTTACTAACAACCGCTTTTATCATTCGTCAAATAACATATAAAAATAAAATAAAAATAAATATTGCTAGACGATTCACACAGCATTATCTAGCCCCAACCTAAGCAGAGCTTGTGACATTGATAACTGATACCTTTGTCCGCCACGCCACAGAGGTCGTCGAACACGATCATATAACAGGATGTAAACCTTTTTCACACATACCAACTGATACAAAAAAGGTTCTAAAAAATCGTTTGGCCTCTTTACACCACTTTTCAACTGACATCCTTTAAATATCGATCTACCCTCAATTAATTCACAGAGCAATTAATCAAGACCTCCTCACGTTCGTAACAAGATTAATGACGAATTTCAATCGTAAAGTCTGTTTGTTCGTAAAAACGCTTCAACATCAGTCAAAACGTTTCGCGTATAATGAATGGTTACAAACCTTAACAAACAGATTTAGGTTTCCACTCCTTTGTCATCTATCGTTGAATAGAGTTTTATTATTTAACTTGTAATTCTTAAAATGGGGAATCATAAAAGGATGCTGTTGGGGCTCCCGCGATTTTGCAGTGCCTCTTGCATTTTCGCGGAGGTCAGCCTAGACGGCTTTGCCGCCTGTATGAGGAAAAAACAGCCTCACTGTTTAGCAGAGTACGTGGGAGTACCAACACCATCCTGGCAGCAGTAGCCGGTAAATTGGATGGAGTAATATATAAGCACTCCATCTCTATTAATGAAATATAATTATATCATTAAATAAAAACTAACTTAGTCTAAGATTTTTTATTCTTACTAACATTATGGATCTATGTTATCTGAATAATAAATGAATTATTATTATTATATTATTAAATGCCCTTATACAGTACAGTACTTTAACATTTTATCTAATTTATTATTCCTTTTAACTAATTTATTATTTGTTTTATTGTGATAAATTATTATAATTGAATTTATTTAATTTTTTTAAGAAGGCATGTCTGTCTGCTTTTCTTTGCACAATGCTCTATGGTGTTTCCTATGTCAAAAGTTAGTGTGTTATAGAATAAAAATGTAATTTAACTATTAAAATTTATAGTATTTAACGACAACAAGTGTAACATGTTTACCTACGGTGGAAATAAATAAACAACATAAACAACAACATAGACAAAGACATTTGCAATCAAATAATAGAAACAAATTAGAACTGGTATTTACAATAAAAAAAAAAAACTAAGATAACTGCGGACTGTTGAAATACCTAGTTGAGATGAAAACAAATTAAGCTCTACATCGGTCTTTAATTGTAAGGATTGCTTGAAATTTGAAATGACCGTTCTATATTGACAACGGATTCAAAAGAAATAATTTGTTAACTTATATGTATGTATTTTTAAACTTACGCGATCTGAACACATAATTATAAGTATTAATACAACGGGTATTTATCGCGTTTATTTACCTTTTTTCCCGACGTTTCAACAGGTTTACACACTGTCGTGGTCACGGGATGACTGGAATTTGTGAAACGGGATGACGGGAAAAAAGGTAAATAAACGCGATAAATACCCCTTGTATTAATACTTATAATTATATGTATGTACCCGTATTTATAACACGTGTTCTTACCTAATCTAACTACATATATTTATATTAACCTTTTGGTATTAGTATTATTGGCCTAGGGCCGTTCAGATAACATCAATAAATAAATTACAAATGCAAATCACCTACCATTTGCATGCACTTATTGATAGACATATCGAGTTTCTGTAAGCATTGCGAAACCCAATACAATGAGTATTTGCATGCAAATTGCATATCGTCAGCGTACGGGATACTTACGAAACACTGGCAGGTTCTAACCCAAATAATAATAATTTACGATATGATTTCGCTCATGTAGATAGAGATTGATGAACAAATTAATTCCAATATGGCTGACTTTAAAGAGAAAACCAGGCTGTGCTAAACGTAGGCCACTTAACTTTTTTTTTGTGGATGAAACTCGACACAAAACTCTTTTTATTTTATTGATTGAACTCAGGGCTGGGTAAAAGCAAAATAAAGGAATGAAACTCATTCCAATTCTCTATAACTAGTTGTGTAAATCAATTTGAACGAGTCCTTGTGCCAGTCAAACAGTGGTTTTACTTGTAATAATTGTCTGTAATTATAATTACTTACAGAAGATAGTTTCCCATGTTTTAATAATTGTCTTTGCCTGTAATTATCTACGGGCGATATTTCTCCCAAAACACATTCCGGGTCATCAGTCACAGTTTATACTAACAATAGATGTGGGTGGGCCACATCTACATCGAACATTGGAACAGAGCCAAATATCATATAACTACTTTGTGGGATATTTTCGTATAAATAAGGCTGTATAATGGATTTCTGTATAATGGATTTGTCTCAAAGCCTTGTGAATATTTCATCAATCCATTATCCAGAAGTTTCTAAAAAGCTTTATTAAAATGTGATTACGAAACCCCTTTAAAAGTTGGTATCCTCTTTAATAATAGGACATGTTGAGGGCTTCTCCATATAAATATGCGAAGATAGTTCATCATTATCAATCTATAATAGTCCACTGTTGGACATGCCTCCCCAAAATGAGCGTCATAGCGCCCTGTCTTCAGCTTGACGTATCCAATCTACCTGCAGTCTTTCGCAGGTCGCCACCGCACCCTGCTAGAGGGCGTTCTACACTACGTTTGACGATTCGTGGTTTGCACTCAAGAATACGTTTAACCCGCGGTTATCGGTTCTTCGGGAGATATGCCCCGCCCGGCCCACTGCCAATTCAGCTAATTAGAGCAAAGATAGTTCCTGGTTGTTTATTGATTGTTTTTTTTTGTTCCAGGTAAAAACATGCCAGGACACAGGTGTTAGCATGTATGTAAGTAAGTACAACGTATCAATAAATATATAACTAGTTGGGAAATAAAAAGACAAGGTTAGCGATAAATACCCGATAAATAATCTTTGATGAGTTTGGAATAACACGTAACCTGTGTTATTCCAAACTCATGATGTACACGAACAGAATATAGTGCATAGTTTAGTGCCACCGTTTACGTATTATATTATTCCTTAATGACCAGTCTATCCTTAGGTTGTCCGGAAGAGATCGCTCTCAGCGATAAGGCCGCCCTTTATACCTCAAATCTAAGTTTTTAATTCTGTATTCAAAAAATCAAAAAAATCAAAATAGTTTATTGCTTTAACTTAAATTAATTGATATATTACAGTGGTATGGGACCATCTTTTAAGTAATGTAATACCTGTGCTAGAGGGTCTCGCTCTGCTGCGCGGCTAACTTAAAAATAATTAAATTAAGTTTAATATATATACTTATATATTAAAACTGTAACTAACGTGTACTGTAACCCGTTTGTATACTTAAAACTGTAACATTTACATAATAATGACAGTTAAAGTACACAAAGTTTTTCCTACAAGATACAGTTAAATTAAAATGCCAGAGAAATTATTGTTCTTTAAAAGGTTTACAATAATAATAATATAATTTGTAATTTGTGCTAATCTGACAAAAAACAATGAATAATAAATAATCGAACGTTGAGTGATTTAATAAAATGAAATTATTATTATATTACGTATTGTGTGGTATAATAAAGTGTTTTATATTCTATTCTATAGATAGATACTATTATATTTTATTGCACCCTTAGTTTATAAGAACAATGTAAAATAAAAACTAATGATACAATTGGCGGTCTTATCACTCAAGAGCGATCTCTACCAGACAACCATATATTCCGCAGGTTTAATATTAGTCAAGCATTAATAAGGATGTGTTGTTAAGAAGGAAGTGTTTGTTCGGAATTCAATGCTCTCCTATTGTCTCGCTCCCATTTATTCCATTTCAATGAGCTTGCCTATAAATTGATACCATCCGGTTTCACCCATCTCGATTTGACTCTTATTTATGGGACGCTCTGTCCGATTTTTGCCGATTTGCAGAGGTTCTATGGATCTTTGCAGAATATATGTTTTTTAAGCCAGAGACGGGTTTATGGTAGGGATATGTGGTATTGGTGTATTATTTTCTCGACTGATATTATTTTTGTCCTTGATTACGATTATTTTCAACGCGATATTTTCAATCTCTGTGGCGCGGTGGCGATTTAAAAGAAAACAACGTTTCTGCCAAACTGTACAACAGTTTATCGACAACCGATGTGGCGCGGTGGGCGAAGGTCCGCCTGCGACGCAAGAGGTTGCGGGTTCGATTCCCGCCTCGGAACAATTGTGTGTACGATCTGCAGATATTTGTTCCGGGAGTTCTGGTCGTTTTCTATGTATAATAAAAAAATATCTATCTATGTAATATATTGTATTATGTATAGTTCAGTCATCTAGTACCCATAACACAAGCTCTGCTTACCATGGGGCTAGATAATGCTGTGTGAATTGTCCAACATTATTTATTTATTTATTTAATCAAGGCAGGATCAAGTTATTCTTGTTTAAATATATTTTCTACCAGTTTTTATTTGTATCGTTCATCCTGGGATAAGCCATACAGCCAATACATAAGTATTAGGTATCCACTTATAATTTTACTAGCTGCGCCTCGAGGCTTCGCCCGCGTGGAAATTTGACAAATATGAGGGGTATGGAAAATAGTTTACGCTCTATTCTCAGACCTACTGAATATACACACAATATTTCATAGGAATCGGAAAAGCCGTTTCGGAGAGTTTTGTTACAAACACTGTGACACGATATTTTTTTATATTAGAAAGATGTTATCGATGTTTTTAGTTTGTAGACCTAATGTATAGAACAACAACAAAATTGTATTTTACTGTTAGGTAGTACCTACGTCTTCTTTTTTCTATGTTTTTTTGACACGTAACCCAATTTTTTATCTGTACAATCAGAACTTTAACTTGATATCAAGAGCAAAAAATTACCGTTATTAATGTATTAAAAAAATAAATAAAGTATGATAAAATGAAGGATATGGAACCGTTTACGTGAGATGAACTAAAGGTATTTATCAAGGTATATTGAGTTATTATTATTTTTATCTATGTATGTATATTATCATATTCCATTTTGTATTTTACTATTAGTCTAGTCTATCCTTTCAACTTATTTACTTTGTACACTTCATCTATCCCTTCCATCGTCTCTTCTGTAACTCTAAAGATTGCTGGAATAAATTTCTTTGTCAGGGTTATGCTCGCCTATAGTACATATCTAGTTACGTTATTTCTATTTATTATAGTGTGTACAATAAATAATTCAGGAAAGAATATTACTTTGACATATTTTGATTGCTAATGGAACCTTTTCTTACAGTACAAAAAGCAGTGAACAGAATAGAATAGTTGGAGCGTGCTCTATGACACAGTTCATTAGTGTTAAGGTGACAACTTGAGGCGAGGGCGTAGGGTGCTAGTGTCTCGCCTGCCCTTAAGGGCTAGCTTTGACGGCTCCTTCTGCGGGCTTTATTAGCTAGGCTTTATTATAAAAATGACTTTATTTACTAGGAATTTCAATCTCTCCTCCGTAGACCGAGACTCTCTCCTCCGTAGACCGAGACACGTTCTTGGTGACCCCGTTGACCCACTCACTGACGCTAACCCGGAAGTGACGGCAACAACTCAGCTTCCGCACACTATACACCCGACCAATAACCGACCCCGCCGGATGCGGGGTCGAAGAATTCCCCGTTTCCGCCCTCAGGTGCACTCGTGCACCTAAGGCGTTACCTCCCTACCCTCTTGTAGCATCTAGCAACAGCCCAAGCCGAGGCTCGCACCTAAGTGGTGGCCCTTGTGCGTGTTGCCCCAACCTAATTTTTACCGGCGAGGCGCCCTCTGCGCCCGCCAAAAGTCCGGTAACGCTGTCATGGCCATCTGAGGTCAACAGCATAATAGTCCATTCGAAAAAAAAAAGGAATTTCAATTTCATATCGATGTTCAAATTCATACTGCCCGTCAATACAGATAAAATATCAAAATTCATGTCAGTGCACATAACTGGTTTTTGCAGTATAGGGTCGATTCGTTCATTTTCTTATGTTTTACATAATGAAAAGGCAGCCCACGAGCGGCGAAAACAGAATGACTGATACACTCACGAATACATCAAACAAACGAACCTACGCAGCTTAAATGCGTCGCTTGGTCGTGTATAGCGTGTGAGGCGTTGCCACAGTGGCTTTATTTAAACATTCGATATCCATTTAATTTTAGTAACAAGATTCAAAGCTAAATATACTCTATTATAAATCTATAATAAACATCATAAAATTTAAATATAGGTAGCAAAGAGAAGAATTTGAATCACGTATATATAAATATGATATAAGTAAAGCATACATTTCCAAAACTAATTGGAAATTCTAGGAATCTGAAAAAAAATATGAAATTTAGCAGAAACATGTTTTCATACGAGATTAAATTATGGATTGTTTGCCTTCACAGATTTGAACATACTTTGTTACTGTTAGTACTTTTTATTTACTTTATTTTATCAAAAGCCGTCCTTCTACCGACCTAAAATATTTTATGTGACAATATCATTGGCTCAGCGGGCGTAGGTATGCATACCTCGCAGGAGGTTGCGGGTTCAATTCTCGCCTTGGTACAAATGTTTGTACGATCTGCAGATATTGGTTCCCGGTATTTCTATATTCTTATAAAAAATATCAGAGGGCCTACTCCTGTGTTCCTTTATCTTAAGTTAATTTTATCAAAGGAATAATGACAAAATGTGTCATTTTAACACTTTGAGTGCTGAAAACGCACGGTATGAGTTTTCTACAAGGGACTAATCTGCGAAAATCCACACTAGCGCAGCGGCTAAGAAAATACAGATATTTGTGACTCAGCAGAGCTGTAATATTTTTCGAACGAAACGCATGTGCGGCGCAACACAACCGCTGTGTAGAGCGGCAGCACGAATTTTTTAGGTAAAAAAAAAGATCGCAGTCGTCGAAAAAAAACCGCAGTCAAAGTGTTAAGACGATACCATTGTTATGGTAAATCGATTAACTTCACTGAGTAGGTATAGATAGAGAGATAGATAGAGAAACTTTTATTGGACTAAACGCAATTACAGCACAGAACGAATAAGTATAGAATTATATAAAATAAAAAACATTATTATAATACTTAAAATTAGGAGGTAGACACCTGACCTGCCCACCCACCACAGGTGGGTGAGTAGAAGGTGCATTTTAACTACAAGAAGGTACAGAGCTACTGGTACATTAAACAAATAATGATTCAGTAACTAAATATACCTAGTTCAGTAGGCTACTAGTGTGGGTAGGCTCTATGCTGCAACAGTGCAGACCAAAGGGTTCCTCCTCAGCTTAATGCTTCCTCACACTAATGTAAGGCAGCGCTGATTTTCAGGAGAAAATATAAAAGGCCCCATCTATCTTCCTAAAACTCATAAAACAACGGTTAACGCAAATCTAAATTCCTATAATAGAAATAGCAATATCCCATCCAATAAGGTTTGAAAATAAAATATATCATGGAAAGGAGTAAATCCATTGAATAAGATTGCTGGGTCATTCTATCTCTGTTAGATAAACGAGCTTAGAAAGGGACAGATAGCCGGATTGAAATAAGCATACTCGATTTTGTTCAGTCTAAATCAGGACATAAGTTATACGTTTCAAAAAGTACCTATAGGTTTTTTGCCTTTTTGCTAATTTTATGCACTAGTTACGTAAAATTGCTTTAAAATGCCTAACATTGCGTTGCTCTACACATTTTTTTTCAGCCTCACTGCTACTATATACAGCACTAAAATAGGCTAGTGCGTGTGTGTGTGCAAAAATGGCTGCTAGCTGTGACACAGCTTAAAATAGAAGTTAGCGTCGTCGGTCACTCGATGGTCTACGGCGTAGACCATCGAGTGACCGACGATAATACGGGCCACTCGTTTGTAGCAAGTAGCTTGATCATACGGCACTTTGTCGATTGTGTATGTACAGAGAAACTAGCTGTTAGCTGTGTTCCATGTCTTTCAGAATGATTTAATTTTACCTAAACAAATACCTACGACTCAAGAACACTGAACAAGAATTTGAGTGGAGACTGCGACTCGGCAAACGTAGTGCAGGACGATCTCCGACCAGTTAAGATGACGATCTGCGAAAGACTGCAGGCAAATGCTAGATGCGGCAAGCTGAATATCTACAGGGCGCTATGACGCTCATTAGGGGAGGCCTATGACTAACGTAGGCTGATGATGATAAAAGAAATAGCTACAAATAGGTAAATACAGATGAACCTGAGAACGAAAGAATCGA
Organism: Eupithecia abbreviata; assembly: GCA_943735965.1. NCBI lineage: Eukaryota > Metazoa > Arthropoda > Insecta > Lepidoptera > Geometridae > Eupithecia > Eupithecia abbreviata. The sequence goes on from OX030995.1 coordinate 5,238,641, forward strand.
GCTAAATTACTTGGTTCATCTTTCAACGACACCGGCCTGCTCTTTTGGCATGGCAACCCAAATAATGGCGTCTCATCTATCTTGCGTCAAATCGCCACCACAAACGACATTACATTACAGCCAGAGTCACAGCTCTGACAGGGCAGCTTCGTCATTCTCATAGTAACTGGGGTTTTAAAGGGATACCACATATGGATTTTATGAATGATGTTCTTTGATGAAGTTTCCAGTTAACATTCCTATTTTCGCTGTAGAGATATTTTATTGCCAGAAAATAATACGGATAAAGATGTTCTATGTAAGTAGGAGATGACACAACACCATATCCTCTGCTTATTGTGCTTAGTGACGCGTTTTTTTTAAGTTAGCAAAGAGTTCGAAAATATTAATGGCCAGACTCCACTAAAGCTGAGCTGAGCTAAGCTGAGAAGAGACGTGTTTAAAACAATTAATAGATAGTTGTTATTCACTCATCTCGTCTCCTCTCAGCTTTAGTGGAGACCACCGAGCAGAGATGTACGTCTTATATTTGTATGCGAAGAAAGATAGAAGCGGAAATCACGTACAGGTAGGCGACGTTACGCAGCGGAAATTAGAAAAGATGAGTGGAGATGTGAGCTATACTCTTCTCCGCTTTAGCCATCACACATCTCCGCTTCACTCTAGCCAGTACGAATCTCCGCACAGCTTCAGTTGATATAAGCTAGCAGAAAGACCTCTGTTCTCGTCTTGACTACGGATATCTCCTCACATCTCCGCTTTAGTGGAGTTTGGGTCTTAAGGCGAAAAGAGGGTCTGTATAATGTCAAACCCCTTCCTGATCGAAAACAGCTTTTTAACTTGTCACGACAAAGCTACAGCATCCCTTATTTAGTTTCGTAAAAAAAAAAGGATTTTTTGAAAAAGCTTCGTAAAAGTAAAAATTTTAAGTATTTATGTACTCGTTACACTCGAAATTTGTGCTTGAAATATCGCTCAAAACACAGCAAGCTACCTAAAAATTCATACCAAGCCAGCTGTTCTAAAAGAACTACAACAAAACACAATCGCTAATTGTTTGCCACGAGTCGATTTTCCAGTCGACTGGTGATCTTCGCAAGACTAATAGAAAGCTGTGCCCTCCTCGGTGTGGTTTCACATCTATGTAGGCAATTTATCGATTGCGGTCCAGCCTTGGCCTGGCTTCGCACCGACAACTCCTTTTTTTGCTGTCGGTTATTATTTTTAACACAAGAGAGAGAAAAAAATACATTAAGTAGGAACCTTTAAGCTGAGCTTTTAAATGACCTTACAGACATGCCTTTAATCTGCGATTCCCAAAATTAGTAATATTAGTTTAAAGTGTATTTTAAAAGTAGCCAGATTTATTTCACACTAAAAAAGCATTTGAAATTTGATTTTTCCCTAGTGGGATATGACTTTTTTTCTACGTTTTTCTTCAAGTTTTTGTCCAATTAGTACACAAATTATTTCATAGTTACATGAAATGATTTGTACATGAACTCAAAAATATATTTTTCTCGGAGATATTTTCTAGCTAATGTGAAAATGTGAATTCACAGCACGTTACATGAATAGCAGTACCGTTATCTACTAATCTTTAAGACTAGGCCCATTTAAAATTGACTTTAAATTCAAAACACTTAAGATTTCATTGATATACCTAAGTGGCATTCTCCCTACATTTCTCTTCTTTCAAATTAGATTTAAACACGATTCTAATACAATATCCCTTGATTTCACTGATATTGGCCGACCGAATTTTCGAATTTATCAGATAATACCTAGCAATCATCGCTTTCGACGGAAATTTGAAATATTTCAGGAACCTTAGTAACAGTTTTGCATATTTCACGAAACCTATACCTATAGATTTCGCTTCTTTCCATACATTTAGCGCCTTGCAGTGATTTGCGGAAAATTCGCGGAGAACAATTCGTCTAGATTCTAGAACAATTCGCCGAAATCACAGTTTGCCTAATTGTAACATACTCTAACCTAACCTACTAACCTAACCTGAGTTTTCGGCGAATTGTTCTAGAATCTAGACGAATTGTTCTCTCTAACCTAACCTACTAACCTAACCTGAGTTTTCGGCGAATTGTTCTAGAATCTAGACGAATTGTTCTCGGCGAATTTTCCGCATACGCCTTGCAGTGCCTCGGGTATAGAGGAACTACTTTTTATAGTTTGACAGCGATCGAATAGTATGAGATCTACCTAGTCATTTTATTTCTTACGTGGCTTTTGCCACTGTTTGCCACAATTCTGTAATTTATACTGAGCAAAATCATTAATAACGGGCTAATCATTATTTAACATGATTTAATTTAGATATTTTTTTCAAAAAAAATGTTTAGTTTCAAAACTTTTATAATTTCTACGGTAGTTATCGAATGATTTTAAGTGATACTTTGCATTATGTAACAGCAGTGCCGGATTTAGAGGTCTGGAGGCCTCAGCGGCGTTACAAAGGAGTACTGGATACCCGGGGCAGTAGCCCTGGTAGTCCTCCCCTTAATCCGGCCCTGCAACTTTGACAGATCAGCGGTAGTAAAGGAAAATATTATTTCGTTTGGTACTGCAGACCCATATCCTCCTTCTCAGAAAGCTGTATTTCTGTGCCAAGACCTCGATAAAAATCTCCTACAGTTATGATTTATTGGCACCTTATAAAAACGGGGAAAAACTATTTGAATCAGTCAGGGTTGCATTTCTCGTCTTGGGTTTTTGTATAAGCGTTTCCTTCGTATTCATTTGCTATCACACTCCAACATGAATATTGTAAATGTGCAAGTTTGGATGGATACTTGTATGTGTATTTGTGTTACGTATTCACGCCAAAACAACTGATGGATCGAGGCGAAGTTTTGCGTAAGTAGACTTAGAATAAGTCATATAGGCATTTTTATCCCATAAATTTGTTACCATGGGATAGAAATAACATTAAAACTAAGTACACTATATAAAGCCACAAGAAGAAACTAGATTGTCAACTATCTGTGGTATCTTTGTATTCAAAACTTACTCAACAACATAACCGCCCTTTTTGCGCAGTCGGGTGTAGGACATTACGACAGTTTCAATGATTTTCAGACATTAAATCGGCAAGCGTAGTGTAGGACGCCCTCCGGCCAGGTAGGATACCTTAGGGGAGGCCTATGTCCAGCAGTGGTAGTCCACTGATGGACATAGGCCTCCTTTGTATCATCATTATCATCATCAGCTTATAGTAGTCTATAGGCTGATGATGATAATGATGATGAGACATAAATAGGTAGGTAACAACTTTCCATGTTAGTTGTTATTGCTTCCGTATTAAAACTTAAATCTCGTTCATTCCCAATTTCCTTTTCGATAAAAAATGTCAAGAAGAATATCTTAAGCTGTAGATAAATAAATTGCACATAAAACATGATAGAAATAAAGTTTTCCAATAAAAGTATTGCTTGCAATCTAAGTTTTATTACGAATTACTCTTTCGACTACTATTTATATTTATGACTTGGATAGCAATATTTGTTCCATTTGTATTTATTTGCAGTTTCGTGCAAGTCACTCGTGACGTAAACGTTTCTGAGATTATGCCATAAATTCGGGGTTAGGTATTTCAGAACACCCTGATTTGTTTTCTTCCAAAGGGGTCAAAAGGAAAAATAAATTAATACATTATAACTTGTGATAAGTCACATTATATAAGTATAATAGGAATATTATTAAAAATTCTGGACAAATCTGCACACAGCGTCTAGCCCCAAATTAAGTAAAGCTTAACGTGAGCGTATGTAGCTAGTATAGAATTGTATAAATAAATAAATAATGCTGGACAATTCACACAGCATCATCTAGCTCCAAGCTAAGCAGAGCTTGTGTTATGGGTACTAGATGACTGATATACATAATACAATACATTACATAGATAGATATTTTTTATTATACATAGAAAACGACCAGAACACCCGGAACAAATATCTGCAGATCGTACACACAATTGTTCCGAGGCGGGAATCGAATCCGCAACCTTCTGCGTCGCAGGCGGACCTTCGCCCACCGCGCCCCATCGGTCGTCCAAAATCACCACATCGGTCCACATCGGTCGTATAAAATTTGACTTGTTTAAGACTTTGACTTTGTACTTAATACATAAATTTGTATTTAATTAAAAGCACCCCGAACACTCGGCACAAATATCTGAACGTACAAATATTTGTCCCGAGGCAGGAATCGAACCTGTAAGCTCCTTAATCGCAGGCGGAACTTTGCCCGCTGCGCCATAGTGGTCGTCAAACAGATTATAACGACAAAGGTTTCATAAAAATATTTTTTCCATCATCTTCAGAATTCACCGATAATATACCCACAGGAAGGTTTTGAGTTACAGCTATTTTCATACCAATCATACAACGTAGGTAATAACATCGCGGATATTTGTGGAGTTCATTTATCTGCCTTTGATTTTCCTGACGCAAACGCCTACGTAACTTTCACAATTAGAAATATCGTGTAATCCAATCGCGTAGGTTGATAAACTTAATCAAAAATGAAATAGGATACCGTTCAAATTCACATACGTTCCTCTCCTGAGTACAGCTAAGGCCTATCGTAAGGCCTCGGCCGCACCGCAGGATGGTAGCCGTGGCGGCGTAGGAATAGACCCATCCAGCCCAACCTGTTAAACTATAATGTTATTGCGTGAAATTCATGTATACAAAGGTGTTTTGGGATCAGTGCCCGGCTTTTGCTAGACGCGTAGCTAAAGCAGGTGTTTTCGAATTTTTAACTCTATGCCACGCGCCTAGCTATCTAATTCACTTTAGATCAAAGCAATCTGCCAACCAAGCCACCTAGCTACCAGCCTGCATTGCGGCCGTATACTAACGCAGTAAATAGAAAGGCCTTTGAGAGGAACATCATTTCATTCGAAGCCATTCTGTGTTTGAAGTGTCTGAAGCATTCTCAGTCGGGTCATGTTTCATCCCTAATCGGTACTCTGGAGGTGCTCGTCGGCAATCAGCGGGTGACATCCCTACTGCCCGCTAGTGATGCCCTATAATTTTCAACATCTCGATGCGTATCGTTGGTTATTCATAACGGATACCTTATGGAAGACCATATACATATATTACAACGCGGCAATTATGCGAAAGCGGCATCTCTGATGAGTAGAGTGACAGGTAGTAACAACAGCATCCTGAAAGTAATATCTAGTAAATATGACTGTCCAATACGCCACTGGGTGAAATTACTTATACTCTAGATTGAGTTATTTTGGTTTTATTTTCTTCGTTGTAATTGTATTTTCCTTTTTGTAATTTTGTGTATGTGTTTTTCATGGACCTTTGTTGTCTGATAATAACGCAATTTTTAATTGAATTGAATATAACGGTATTCGTTGTAAATAACGATATTTTAGATAATGGTGTCAGAATTCCGGCATCAGTTGGTTAACACAGATCAGGGGATTAGTGTGACATTTCAGAGTATAAATATACAATAATGGTAGACAATCCACACAGCATCATCTAGCTAGTCCCAAGCTGCTTAGCTTGGCAGCCATCACCGCATACTGGTATCGTAGTTGCGTTGTTGGCAACGGTTACTTGGTTACGGTACGGTAAACAACGGTGGTTACCTAAACCGACCATCTCTACTGGCCGCATTAATCAACGAGATCGGGATTTGAGAGACAGGATTAACATATTGATGGCACCTGTAAACTTTACGATGTTAAGTAACTATGCATGTTTTGTAATTGGGATGGGAGGCACGCTGTCACATGAATTCGATTATGACAGTTCACTTAATGCACTCTATCATGAAGAATTGATGATAACCCATATTTTGTAATTCAAAGACCGGAAAAACTTGGGTAATTGCAAAAAACCTCTTAATGCAAAATATCTTCGGGTAAAATCTTAATCAATGTAAATTTTACTTTTACAAATTATCGATTCGTATAGGTAAATCGGCATTTGGTACTATTAAAAAAGTTGAGCTTTCTGCAGATTATTACAAACAATCTAAAAGTAATTAACTACATTTGAGTAGTTAGGAAAGTGTTTTTTGGAAATATCCAGAAAACACTTACGTACTAACTACTTACACACAGTGTGTTCTATTTAAGTACCTACTTAGTATTTTCAAGTTATCTTGGAGTCTGAAAATAATTTTCTTTTATTAATTCCTTTAAGAGGTGAAACCAACTAATGTGGAAAGGGATTTGAAACCGTCTAATCTAAGCCCTTGAAGGGCCATGAATCTCCTTTCCATAGATTAAGATAAAACACCATTACACTGGCTGGAAGCATTACAGTTCACATACGAATACCATACAGGCTGTAGCTTTTTAACAGAAAGTGATTTAGTATTTTTTTATAACAGTAGCCAATTAGGCGTTTATTAGGTTTTTTTTTGTAAATTGTGAAGCTTATTTTCTCAGCACTCCCACCGCTAGGCAAATTCCATATACCTTCCCTTTGAATTAATGAATGAATGAGAGAAAGAGAGAGAGATAGCTTATCTATTTGTGGGCCACATTGACGTTCACCATCTAAGGTTATTCCTAAGGATGCGGATTAAATAAATCGTCTAACTTATTTTGTCAGCTCTCCCACGGCTAGACAAAGGGCATACCTTTCCTTTGGTAAGATCTCATGCAAAATATTAACTTAGAAATGTAATAAACACTTTACAAGTTAGACCTCGAAGAGTTATCTGCGTGTCAAGGTTTAAAGTTAATAAATTCGGGCTGATATTTTCTATTGAAATATTTGCTTGAGATATGCAGCTATAGGAAACTTTTTAAAGAGAACGGAGAGCTGATTTTCCGTATTAGATAGTCCAATTATTTGTACTGGAAGTCATAGGGCCGTACGAGTGTTATGAAAGCTTGCTCAGTCATCAATCTATGCTTGAGTAACGTACTCGTTAACTAAAGAATATATATAATATAATTAGTTTCAGTTTATTTATTTTTCCACCGTAGGTACACAATGTTACACTTGATGTCGTTAAATACTATTTTAAAAGATAAATTACATTTTTATTATAACACATACTAACTTATGACAAAGGAAACACCATAGGGCATTGTGCAAAAAAAAGCAGACAGACATGCCTCCTTAATAAATTAAAATAAATTCATTTATAATAATTTGTCACAATAAAACAGATAATAAATAATGGTATAAGTTAAATTGAATAATAAATTAGATAAAATGTCAAAGTAATCTGCTGTATAAGGGCATTGTCAAACTATACTAAAAATATTGTACAAAATTAAATAATATACAAGTAAAATACAATGAAATAATGTAATAATTAATTATCCTATCCATATATTTATTTAATTATCCTTTATTAACAAAGACAATTACCATTAAATAATAGAAACAAATTATAAATTTACAATTGACACAATTGAGCAAACTGAAGACTGTTGCAAACAATCGACAGGAGAATTCAAAAGAATTCTAGAATTAATAATAATAAATAGTTATTTATTAGGTTTATTGAGCTATTGTTATTTTAATTTATGTATGTATATTATAATTTCATTTCTATTCGTCTAATTTGTTTCTTTGTACACTTCCTCTATCTGTTCTATCCACAGATATCAGTAGATCTCTATGGTTCTATCGCTTCTCCTTTAAACCTAAGGTTTTGCTGTAAGAAATCTCTTTGTTAGGGTTAAGCTCGCCTATGTACATATCTTTTTTAGTTAAGTTATTTGTTTACAATAAAGAATTACAAGAATTAGAATAGATAACATTTATTTTGACACACATATACTCGTACAAAGCACGCATTAGCGTACAAAAAACAATGACGCGCTAGAATTATAAAAGCTTTCATTATATTTCTTTCCAGTATAGTTATTTCATTACCTTTTCATTTCATCATCATCATCATCAGCCTATATCAGTCCACTGCTGGACATAGGCCTCCCCCAATGAGCGCCATAGCGCCCTGTCTTCAGCTTGCCGCATCCAGCATCTACCTGCAGTCTTTCGCAAGTCGTCATCCCACCTGGTCGGAGGGCGTCCTACACTACGTTTACCGAGTCGCGGCCCCAGCGGCCGTCGGTTCTTCGCGAAATATGGCCGGCCCACTGCCACGTCAGCTTGCTAATTCTTTGAGCTATGTCGATAACCTTGGTTCTCTGTCGGATGTATTCGTTACGAATCCTATCCTTCAGAGAAACTCCGAGCATAGCTCTTTCCATAGCTCGCTGAGAGACTTTGAACTGGTGGACCAGCCCTATCGTGAGTGTCCACGTCTCAGCTCCGTAGGTCATAACGGGTAGGACGCACTGGTTGACACTTTTCATTTAAGTTACAACAAAATCTTTTGCGTTTACGAATAACATGTTTAAAAAGCATACATAACTTTACAAGTAGTCTAAGAACATCCTGTATAAGAAAACAGAAATATTGCCAACAGAAAGTTGTTTGTAAGTGGGTGTTATGCTTGATGGATGGTTTGTCTGTTGTTATTAGACTTGCTTTTATAAAAAAATGGTGTTCTATTTTGTTACCATACTATAGCGTCATAGCACCATAGCTCTGCCCGCCTGTCTGTCTCTAGTCTTCCGCAAGTCGTCATTCTACCTGTCCCGAGAGCGTCCTACACCACGTCTGCCGAGTCGTGGTCTTCACTCAATTTATCCTCCACCGGTTGTCGGTTCTTCGGGAGATATAACTTCCTCTACCTGTTCCATCGCCTCATCATTTCTAAAATATTCTTTTGAAGCAACTTTGTTTTATACTATGTACTGATTTTTTTTGCATTTTTTATTTATTTCCCAATTTAAAAGAAAACAACGTTTCTGCCAAACTGTACAACAGTTTATCGATAACCGATGTGGCGCGGTGGGCGAAGGTCCGCCTGCGACGCAAGAGGTTGCGGGTTCGATTCCCGCCTCGGAACAATTGTGTGTACGATCTGCAAATATTTCTTGCGAGTGTTCTGGTCGTTTTCTATGTATAATAAAAAATATCTATCTATGTTATATATTGTATAATGTATACCAGTTATCTAGTACCCATAACACAAGCTCTGCTTACCATGGGGCTAGATAATGCTGTGTGAATTGTCCAGCATTATTTATTTATTTATTTATTATCGACGGTAGCTATCGTGGACATAATAGACTTAAGTTGCAAATGCACCTAACTACTTAAACTAATTACAAATTCTAGCTTGATTGATATACTTATATAACGAAAGAAATAAAGAATACAGAAAAAAAGAAAAAGAATTACAGACTGTTCTTCTAATTCAGAAATAAATAGCTTCTGTAATTGCGAACATACATTTTTAAGTTATAGCCCAGATTTCTGCAATTAATGATTTTCCAATTGTCCTTCACTGCACAAATGGTGAGAAAGTCGTTAAAAGATATTTACAATCTAGTTACGATGGCTGAAGAGATAGTGGTCGGATTTTATAGCGTTCTTATAGCATTTAAGTGCCGTCAAGTCAACTGCAGAGTTTCAAGATGGCCGATGAATTATAGGAAATCACGTGGAAATAATAAATGAAAATGAAAAGTTTTTATTTCTTTAAGCTTACAAATAAGCACTTAGACAGGTCATATTTTATAGTTCACTTAAATTTTTTGTCCACCAGTGGAAGAAGTGAGAAGAAACCACTAGTATGTTCATAACTTATGTGTCTAGTACATTTGATTTGCTTATCTGTAAGTTGGTAGATTTTGAGTTGGAGCAAAACTCGTTCAAGGCTTTTTTATCTTCTAAGTAATCTGATATTTTGTAATAAGCTTTTTTACAAAGAATATGTTTAACAATTTTTTTAAATGTATTTTTTGATAATTTTTTCAACTCACTTGGAGTTTTGTTGTAGAAGCGTATACATTGCCCTTTAAAAGATACATTTATCTTGTGTAGCCTAGTTGTGGGCACAGCGAGTTTATTCTTATTACTAGTATTTACATTATGTATATCACTTTTTTAGTGAACCGATTGATATTTTTATGAGTGTACAACAAGTTTTCATAAATATATTGACACGGTACTGTCATTATATTTATTTCTTTGAATTTTTCACGTAGGGACACTCTGGGACCCATATTATAGATCGCACGAACAGCCCTTTTCTGCAACACAAATACGGTGTTTATATCTGCAGCGTTCCCCCACAGTAGTATGCCATAAGACATATAAGATGTTTCGTTTATTTTAAAGAACATTCGTTATTTTAAAGTCTGAGATGATGAGAATGTAGACGGCGACAGATGGTTTGTTTGCACCGAGACTTAACAGTAAAAATTCAATGAAATAAGCAGAATATATTTCAGGGAACCGTCGTAAACTGCTTAACGTCTTCGATTCATAAAACGTTATGTGATAACAGTAGGTGTTACCTACTTCCACCCTTTTTTGTATGCGGTTATAAAAAGAGAAATGCTAAGAAAAATAAGTGAATGTTTGTTTTCTTCAACGGTATTCACGGGCTTTACGATCCAAAACTGGCCTTGCTATCAATATAAAACTTGCAGATCTCCATGGTAAGTTTTTGTAGTTATTTTAAATCGTCGCATTCTTTTAACGGTCCTTAAAACTTTTGGAGTTATTACTTACGCCTCTAAAGCGACAGGAGTATCTTTTTGGGACCTACTTTGTACATTTTTATTGATGTAATACTCAAAATAACAAAGTTTACTTAAATGAGAATGTATACAATATACTTAAGCTTACTTACTATCTAACAATTATATTATGCTAGTATTGTCGACCGATGTGGCGCGGTGGGCGAAGGTCCGCTTGTGACGCAGGAGGTTGCGGGTTCGATTCCCGCCTCGGAACAATTGTGTGTACGATCTGCAGATATTTGTTGCGAGTGTTCTGGTCGTTTTCTATGTATAATAAAAATATCTATCTATGTAATGTATTGTATTATGTATATCAGTTATCTAGTACCCATAACACAAGCTCTGCTTACCATGGGGCTAGATAATGCTGTGTGAATTGTCCAGCATTATTTATTATTATTGTTATACATAGGTAGTTATCTAGTGGTTTAAGTTATTTTACAATGATATTGTGTTCCGTATAATTAACAAATTTTGGAACGGCCCTAGGCCAATTATACTAATAACAGAAGGTAAATATAACATGTAGTTAGATGAGGTAGGAACACACCATGTATCTACTTTAGAGTAGGTACGTAAATCCTTTAGAGTATGTAAGAAACGAGGCCGTTATCATTCAGATACCGAAATAGCAATTGGAATACAGTTTCAAAACCAGAATATTCTACAGCGAAGCACCATTCTAAATCTTATTCATATAAAACGAGATAAAAATAATGTATTTATTTAAAGAAGGCGCGAAGCGAGGTGGCTTTGTAGGCGAATTTTTTCGCGCCTCCCAGTTTGTAAGGCAGTTATTTCCACTTTAGCGGGGCATAACGATTATGGAAGTGGTTCAGGGAAATTGGCGATAAACATTCGACAGTGTTATTATTTTCATGTAGCTAGTTAGAATGAAGGCGATACAAAGTGATATATCGTGGGAAGAATATTATGCAATCGTGGCTAAGTAGGAACGATTTCGCCAAAAAGTTATCTAAATTCAGATAAAACGGGTTCCTGTATTGTTTGAGCTGTTATAATTTTATTTATTAGACAGAGAACCAAAGTTATCGATAAGCAAGCTCAAGTGGCATTGAGCCGGCCATATCTCACGTAACAACCGACAACGGCTGGAGTAAAAGTGCTCTTGAGTGGATACCACGACTTGATAAACGTAGTGTAGGATGACGACTTACGATAGACTCTACTTACGATAGCGCTCTATAGGGGAGGCCTAAGTCCAGCAGTGGCCGACAAGGCTGTTGATGATGATGATGATGAATACTTTATCTACAGATGTAGTAAACATAGAGTACTTTAGTAATACGAGAAGTACACTTTTTACTCTTTGCTACAGTGATATAGGTATGTATCTCTTCCAGCATTAGTGCATCTACGGCATTTTGTTTGTAGAGCGTCCTCATTGCTGTAAGTGTATGTATTATTCAGCAGATTCGCCGACAGTGTACTATTTACCATTCGTGTTTCTGATTTTTTAAAATTATGTCACAATAGTACGAAGTTTTTAGCGAAAGGTTGGCGAAAGTAGGAAAAAATATACAAGTAATTGATTTCTTAAAGTAAAAAAAAAATGTGGGGTCGAGGCGGTAACATTATGGCATTAATCCTACTAATTTTATAAACGCGAAAGTTTGTATGTAGGTATGGATGTTTGTTACTCTTTCACGCAAAAATTTATGAACGGCTGAAATATTGCATACAGGTAGTTCCAGGCCCGGAATAAAACATAGGATACTTTTTATCCAATAAATCAGTTCCGGGATAGAAATAACCTTTTAACGTTTCCATAGAAACAACGCGTGCGAAGCCGCGGGAAGAAGTTAATAAATTATATTATGGAGGACCAGCTCCGATACCGTTCTGATAATGCAATGCCGCAATGGTAGTTAGGAGGGTGGATTGCCCGTACATCAGGCACTTCTGGGAACGCCACCTTACCAGCAATCATTTCGTGCGAAACACCGCTACACCATCCTATTAGTTTTTAAGGTTTTGTATAATTTCTAATAAGAGCTGTACTGCATGAAATATATTTTTTTATAAACCTCTCTAACTCAGCCCGTGGATGTTGTAAGTGCCTGACTAAGGGAACCAACTTCTACACATTATCATCTCAGGAGATTATAGAGACTTGATTTTTTCTATGTCCATAGATGAAGGAAACTATAGATAGTGCGTGCATTCGTCTCGATCCATCTCTATGCATTGACAGATTGGGTAGAATGCTTTCAAGCTTGAAACTTTTGACACGTGCGCGTTCCTTCATCTCAGCGAGCACATGTGTGACTCTTCATCTGTAGATTCTATCATTGAAGGTTAAATGTAAAATTGTTTCGTTCTGAGACGACGAACTGTTATTGTGAAACGAATAATTTTGCGGAATTATGGCCCTGTTAGGTTATCTCAGTCGGTTTTTACATCTACGGGATGATTTGAAGGTGTCGATTATCACGCTGTGTCGGGCTATGAAGATTGTTACCTTTTCTTAGACACAGTGTAAGAATCGACACTTACACAGCTTAATCGACACTTATTGTTAGAAAGCTTCAATCACTCCACACTCACTCTCAATAACAAAACAAAAAACATTACCCAAAAAGGGTCAGTAGAATCATTTTCAATTGTATGTTGTCTGTCAGCTTCACTGAATTTAAACCTACCAATTATAACTTCTGCGTATTTTATTAACTGAAACCGAAAAGCACTGTTTGCGAATATGAAAATTGATTGAATATAACGCCTCAATTATTCTTCAGTGGACGTAAATTGTATTTAGTGTGAATAATTCGGTTCATGTGTGTGAATAAAAGAGTGTTTTTAAGAAATAACAAGTTTTACATGTCATGTTTGCAGTTTCGCTGAATGATATTTTTTGAGCTTATGGAAATTTATTTGTTTTCCGAAAATAATACTTGCAAACTACGAAATAACAAAACGACATCCGATTCAGACTGAACTTGATTATTATACATATAGAGAGTCCCACTGTAGGCCAAAGGCCTCCCTTACCTGGCTGATATTATACAAAAGAAAATAATAAACTACATTAAAATTAAATATTGAGATCAACATAAATTCTGCCCGTATTCACGGTACGGCCGGAGAATTGAATTTAATTGAAATCTAGCCTTTTTATAGACAAGTAATAAATAAACGTATCAAATACCTAACTAAATATACACATAAAATATTTATAATATACTACTTAGACTATATTACCAATAACAAAGACAGCCCTACAAACCATAGGTTAATTCCTTTATGATGACTCCGTAACGACGTCACAGGTTTATCAGATGAAGGTAGATCATAAAATTGAAATCTGAGTCGTGAACACGACTGTGCACATTCATTTGGAAACTTGACACGTGTTACTCTAATCCAATTGCTAACTCGATTTATCATGACATGACAGTTGTTAATAACCTCTGATTACGTTATAACGACTTGGATATAAGGTTTATAGAACACTGGATTATAATAATAATAAAGTTTTTATCTTTTTATACTACTAATTTTAAGACCAGCGGTCGCGTATTCAACCACTGAAGATGGGATTTCGGTTGATTTTGCACTGAGTCTTTTTTGCTTACTTAAACTCTAAAAACGGATAAAACGAAGTGGGTAAGTTCAGAAATGCTTTTATTAAGAATAGGTTACATCAAGAAGTGGATATATCCAGAACTGGTCACATCAAGAGAAGGCTTTTCAGAAGTGGTCACTGAATGCCTAAACACCGGGTCAGACCTATAGGTAAAATATTTTTAATATTTGGAATGTTTCTAGCAAAAAAAAACACATTGCAGCCCGGAGTCAAAGCGTTGACGGCAACCCCGTGCGTCGGAAAGCTTATTAAGCCGTTGTTCCTACGCCTAAACTCTGATAATTAGATTGTATAATTCTCCAGAGAAGATTTATTAAATAAATAACATTTTTATTGAAAAATCTTTTTTACTCATGAAAACCCGATAAAATTGTACTGATTCCAGACCCAAACATGCAGGCCTATGGGATTCCCGGCCCCTAGTGGGCTCATCCATCAAGCCGTGCTGTCGTTGATATTTCACGCATTCGCCGCGTTGTTGATTTGAGGCCAGCAAGACTACCACGCTATTTAACACACAACGTAACTCGCGTTATCAGCGTTGTTACGTTAAGGTAAGCGCGAATAACGCGTGTTAAGGCGCATTTTAACGCTAAAAATGCCTTTTCACGTGTTATTCAATTAAAAATGAGCCTTAACTTGCATTATTTAAAATAAGCGTAACAAAGCCGATAACGCGAGTTACGTTTTGAGTTAAATAGCGTGGTAGCCTTGCAGGATTCGGTTAACTTCTCGAAGACGGGACGTTTGAATGTTGTATGGACTTGCGTTGTCCCATACAAATATAGGACTTCTCGTTAGCAAGACAATATTATCGAGAAACTGTACTTCGGGCTCTGTAAGAATGATAGAGAATTAACAAAACTTTATTTTTCACTAGACTAGCATCTATGATTCAAACACAAAATCTTAAAGACAGATGTAATTAGGAAAAAATGTGAAGTGGAATGCCACAGTAAATAAAATTTATAACTGATTATTGAAAAGTAAATAAAAGAACATCATGGCGGCTTTTAACTACCAAGTGGTAACATAAATAACCTGGATTCCATTATTTCGATAATTTAAATCCCAATTGATACAAATTCTTCAGTCTGGAAAAGATAAACGTATCCAAGTATATTGTATAAAGAAGTATGAAATGTTCACTCTGTTTTGACACTGAAAACACGTAATATATATATATATTTTTTTTTAATGTTGGACAATTCACACAGCATTATCTAGCCCCATGGTAAGCAGAGCTTGTGTTATGGGTACTAGATAACTGATATAAATAATACAATACATTACATATATAGATATTTTTTATAATACATAGAAAACGACCAGAACACCCGAAACAAATATCTGCAGATCGTACACACGTACGTGTTCCGAGGCGGGAATCGAACTTAATTGACATGCCAATATTAGTAATAATGTTATGGTGAATAAATTGAATTTACTGAATTTACTGAATTTACCGAACCCGCAACCTCCTGCGTCGCAGGTGGACCTTCGCCCACCGCGCCACATCGGTCGTCATTTACTTGCAAAATGTCAGGTAAAAGGTGTGAAAATGTTCCCAAATCGTTGCGTCACTTTTGCTCGATCATTTTAGGCAAATCCCTAGTGATCGTTGCTTTTGCATTATTCGTAAGCTCATAGGCCCTTTCTGAGCCCGTGATGGTTACCAATAGTTTCGCACTGGATTTTGCATTGAAATCGTGTTATTACAGATCATCGAACATTCCTTGAATTTGAATCATATCTTCGTTGAATATTTTGATATTATTTCTGCACAGTGCACATGCCTTGTGCGTTTTCGTAGTAAGCGACAGTACGTACCTATAACAAATGTACATAAATATCTCATTACATTGATGGGAAAATCTTAAATGTAAATAATTTTCATCACCATTTATTAATAACTAGCTTTTGCCCACTTCTTCGAGTTCTTTTGGAAAAAACAGTATAGCTTTTAACGTTAATCCATATCTAGTAGTAGTATAGTGTTAATCGTCTACATTCTAATATCATCTTATCTAATGATGTACTCCAAATTTCAGTCCTTTCAGTATATTTTGCGTGAAGAGGTAAAAAAGATCTAAACATCCAGAGTTTCGCTTTTCTTAATTACGATGTAACTGTACCTACCTCCTACCTATTGATGCATGTAGGTAACATCTAACTGTTTGGAATTAATAAGCTTTGAGTAAAATGTACTTTACTCTGTGGTAAAACACTTCGTGTAAGTCAATGTTGGATTGGGGACAATATTTGCACACACAAGACAGGCGTCAGCACTCTTACCACATTTGAAAAAACCTTTCAGTGACTCTATTTTAGAAGAATAGGTATGAAAAGCTTTTTTAAAAAGATTGATGTATATCGTACTCGACTAACATTGTTTTAATTATGAAAAGCCTTATTCAATAAACAAGTTGGCTGAGTGTCGAAAACCTTTCTCTATTAACCATTTTTTGATATTTGATAAATAGATATTTTTATTATACATACGACACCAACACCACAACACGACACCAACACCCTGAACAAATATCTGCAAATCGTACAAACATTTGTCCCGAGGCGGGAATCGAACCCGCAATCTCCGGCGTCGTAGGCGGACCTTCGTCCACCGCGCCACAGAGGTCGTCGAAATGATTACAAATATATTATCTGCTGAGTTTAGTTGGAGTATAGGCTACACCTATCTTAGTACCTACCTAGTGTTTGTCAGCCAACAAAAAGTTGCAGTAAAAAAAAAGTTATCATGCGAGTCCAGTCCAGCTAAAATGAGTCCGTATTTGTGCCACAGTAGCTATGAGGTCTGTCAGTTGGATTCGCGACCTCTCCTGTTTTTCTGTTAGGTATGCATCTATTTGAGAGGGCAGCTTCTCGACTACATGCGAGCTGGCACGATGCCAAGCCTGGATCATCCAGATGAAATAAACTTTCAACTGCTTTTTAACTGATTTCTGTAAAATGTGACTGTTTCAATTCCTACAATTTTAATAACTTTTTAAGTATTAAGTGCTTTAATATGATCTATTTTATTAATTTTAACTTCCTGTAACTAATATAATTATAACCTCGTTTGTTCTGTGCTGTAACTGAGCTTTATCAACGAATATTGTAATTATTGACATATTCGTTTCGGCCCGCGGCTTCGAACGCGTTGTTTATGTGGAAAAGTTTTATGGTTATTTCTATGCTATTGGAACAGATTTACGGGATAAAAAGGTTTTTTATTTATTCCGTGCCTGGAACTATCTCTATGAAAAATTTCAGCCCAATCCATTCATTAGTTTTTGCGTGAAAGAGTAACAATATCAATACATACAAAATTTCGCGTTTATAATAGAGTCTATACAATAGGTAAAACTTTTGAAACTATCATGGTTATCAACACTAAAGTCATTTAAAACGGGATATTTACCATGATTTGAAAACTTACTCGCAGTCGCAGTGCCTTCAGTTATTCCGTGATCATGGCGCATGAAACTGTGCCGAAATATTGGATAACTCAAAAATCAAATCATGGTAAATATCCCGTTTTAAATGACTTTAGTATACAATAGGTGTTTTTTTTCTCTCTTCTCTTCAGTTTTTTTGTGTGAAGGAAGTGAAAAAGTTGCACCTCTTATAAAATGCGATTTTAAACACATGTCATATTTATGTGAAGATAAGCTCAACATTGAATTTTTGAAATACTATTGTCGGTGCGTACTCCTTAATTTCCTCAGTCAATTAACTCCGACCATTTCATTCGATAAGGGAAAACCAAAAACTTCCGGAAAGTATATTTAAAACAGATTTTCCTATTTTACGGATTTCGAAGGTAAATCGTCCAGAAGGAAAGAGCATTGTGTTTGACACCCCTTTCACGTTTCATCCATTTTATTTGAGAGGATTGGCGGAAATCAAATGATCTGAGAGTTTGAGTTTAAACCGTGTTACTGTGGAATAAAGCTCAGTCTACCGTGAAGATAGCTTTTTAAAAGATTGCATATGTGTAGGTTCGTTGTTTGACAAGTTTGTTCGCTGATTGAATGGAATTTTAGCCTTTATTTACATTCTTTATTGTAATAAAGGTTACAAAGCAGATTACAATCACTTGAACATGTAAAATTATTAAAATTACAGGTTTATAATGAGATTGTAGCCCTGAATTACCCTGAATGCAAACATAACATGAATATTAGTGTTGTAAACATTGATAAATCCCTAAAATGTAAGTATGAATAAAGACAGTCACGAGTACTTAAGTGGAGTCCACGGCTTGGTGACGTAGTGTAGGACGCCCATCGGCAAGGTGGGATGACTAATCTGTGAACGACTGCAGGTAGATGCTGGGTGCGTCATGCTGAAGACAGGGTGCTATGGCGCTCATTAGGAGAGGCTTATGTCCAGCAATGGACTAAAATATTGATGCCAATAATACAAGTGTTTACAAATATTATAACAAAACGCCTAGGTACACATTTAGGTGAATTATGAATAGAAGATCGAGGTTTATAATAACATTAGCTGCGCCCAGCGGCTTCGCCCCTTGGAAATCTTTGTGTCAAATAGTATAAAAGCCTTCCTCTTGAATCAACAAAACATCATTAAAATCCGTTGCGTAGTTTTAAAGATCTAAGCATACATATGGACCGACAGACAGCTGGAAGCGATGTTGTTTTGTACCATGTAGTGATTCTAAATTTAAAAGAATATAATGGTCTGTTGAAAACCAGGAAATTCTACTAGCAAATATCATAGAAATGCGTGTCTTCCTCAGATGCCTATCTCGTATTAGGCGTCGGCAGTGGGCAGTCGACCGCGATAGATACCAGACGAGTATGGCAGGTCATTAACCCCGTGAATAATGGAGGAAATAGAGAAATTTCAGTGCTCGGTAATAGTGTAGGTATTATTCCTTTACCCAAATCAAAGGAATGTAACTGTTTATTAGAACAGAATCGTTTTAGGGCAAAAAAGGTGGAGATATATTATAAACTAGCGGAGCACGGTTTTAGTACGGATCCTTTTTTGAAAATATAATATAGCCTATGTTCACCGCGGATAGTGTAGCTTCCCAATGGTGAAAAAAAATTTCAAATCGGTCCACTAGTTTCGGAGCCTATTCATTACAAGCAAACAAACAAAAAATCTAACATTTCATCTTTATAATATTAGTATAGAAATGAGCGGTTTTTGCGAATTCTGTCAGTGTGATTTGTGGTAAAGTTTACATATTAAAAAACAATAGTTTTAGCTTTTTTATCGAAACTTACTAAGGCTATATTATTATATATATATTTTTGACAAGATTTACGAAAGAACGCACTAAAAAAAATTCGTTTCAAATTTCCTACTTGTTATTCGCCACTGCTCTCTCTGTAATGTTATTCGTAAAAACATTTTTTCGGAGAAATACCGAAAAATCAGAGCAACAAGACAAAAATTGAAGCTCACAAATGCGAACATAGGTGATGCCCATTTCACACATGGCTACATTTCGTATGAAAATGACATCACGTCTCGTCACAGACGTTTTCCGACCCTATAACATTAAGTTGAGAGTAGCTTTTTGAATACAACTAAGAAACAGCCCCGACCGGGTGAGTTTGTTTTATAAACATGGTAATTTTCTCTTTACGTAAACTCAATTAGATTATTTTAAGACGAGACTTGATAACACCGAATTGATAATCCTGAGCTCATTTTCCGATGAAGCAGTCCCATGTTAAGGCACTGTATTCGAACTATGCTGCGATAGCATTCGAATAGCTGGGCAAATAGCAAATAGCTGATACGTAATTCATATTACCTACCTACCTATGCCTACTAAAATAATATAAGTTTGGACTAAATAAAGTAAAGTAAGTAAAAGTAAAGTAAAAAATCATTTATTTCTTTAGGCTTACAAAATAAGCACTTAGACAAGTCAAATTTTATACATTAAATTATTATCAAATAAAATTATTTTACTATTCACTTCAATTTTTTGTCCACTAGTGGAAGAAGTGAAAAAGAAACCACTAGCATGTTCATCTCTTATATGTCTAATACATGGTTATTTGCCTATTTAAGTCTAAATATAATATGATTCGATACATGTCAATATTTAAGTAAAGCTATGCACAATAACAAATTACTTACATACTATTGTCTGTGCGAAACTGAGCGACATCTGGCCAAGCATTAACATCATTGAGATAATCATTTATGGAGTAGAAAGCCTTCTTGATGAGATTTATTTTTATGTAAGTTTTAAATTTACGAATAGGGAGCTCAGTTGCTTCAGATGGAAGCTTATTATAGAAGCGCACGCTATTGCCCATAAATGATTTCCCTACCTTGTGTAATCTAAATGATGGGATGTGTAACTTGTTCTTGTTTCTTGTATTTCTATTGTGAACATCACACTTTTTCATAAGGCTATCCTTATTTTTGTGGGTATACATTAGATTTTCATAGATGTATTGCGATATTACAGTCAGAATATTAATGTTTTTAAATAATTCTATGATGAATAATTCTATAAAATATGACATGGATCACTCTGTCTGAAATAAAAAATACATTTTATTGATCATATTTTAATTTCTAATTTTATGAATTGTTAATGCACAATGTAGAAGGTAGACATGCAAGACTTTTCTACCCCTATCCTTATCTTCAAAAGTGGCGGAAAAGAAATAGTTTCAGAGTTCTATGACTGATATTTTTTATCGGTTTTTCCTCTTCATAGTTTTGTAAACATTTTCAAACAAATATTCCTCCTCAAAGTTTGTTCAGATTCAATATAAACTCTTTTTAATACAGCGGTTTCGGTCAAACTATAGTTTTTGTATCCAATCAATTTGTTTATTGTAACTGTTTATTAGAGAGATATCTTATAAAAATGAGTGTTTTTTGCGAATTTTGTCCATGTGATTTGTGATTATGTTTAGAAATATTAAACATTTGTAGTTTCAGCCTGGTGGTTATTATGAATATTTAATATTTTCATGTGTATCCATAGTATGCAATGTATCGCGGAACATTTGTGGTTTCCTTCGTGTTATTTCAAGCTTTTTTATGTAACATTATTTTTAAGTTGGTAAATAACAAAAAAAACAGATCTCTCGCAGAATCCTTTTTCACCTGTCCCATACAGAGACTAATTTAAAATAAAATATACAAATTAAGGTTAATTGTAATAACGGTCTCGTAGTGTTAATGTTATAACCAGAGATCGGATATTCTTATGCATATTTACCTAAAGTTGAGATGTCGGCTATTAAGGAAAGCACTTTTTTATCGAAAAATCCCAGATCGCGGGAAATTCAAATTTAAGTGTACACAAAATAAATGTGTTTGTGTGTTTCTTTGCTGTAATTTTTGAAAAATGGACCGGTAAGTATCTCAACTTTATTATTTTTAGCAAATCCACCATTAATTTGTGTTTTTTTTTGTGATTGTTTCACATCGTCCTTTTTTCTAAAATATGTCCAGTAACAAAACAGGTAGCAAAACAATCAAGGTACTACAATTTATTTATTAGGAATTTATTTTAAAATAAAAGTTCCTAAGAAGCTTCCATAATTTGTTAGCCAAAAATTCACTTTAGGTAAATATGCATCCGATTATCCGATCTCTAGTTATAACGCTACAGTCCCGTAGTTATATCTAAAAAAAGCGATATAAAACTCGCTGTGCCCACAACTCGACTACATAAGATAAGTGTATCTTTTAAAGGGCAATGTATACGCTTCTACAACAAAACTCCAAGTGAGTTGCAAAAATTATCAACAAATAAATTTAAAAAAATTGTGAAACATATTCTTTGTAAAAAGGCTTATTACAAAATATCAGATTATCTAGAAGATAAAAAAGCTTGGAACGAGTTTTGCTCCAACTCAAAATCTAACAACTTACAGATAAGCAAATCATATGTACTAGATACATAAGTTATGAACATACTAGTGGTTTCTTCTCACTTCTTCCACGTGTGGACAAAAAATTGAAGTGAACATCAAAATAATGTTATTATATAATAATTAATAGTATAAAATATGACCTGTCTAAGTACTTATTTTATAAGCCTAAAGAAATAAACTTTCATTTGATTTCATATGGGAATTCAATTGGAGGAAATAAGTGAAACGAGGGCGCAGCTTCTGCCGGCGCTCACGTCTGTAGTTTCATAGAGAGGGGACAAGTTCGAATTGTGTTGAATCGTTGCTGGCCGTGGCCAAAATAAAAATTGCAGAACTTGTGAAAACTCTGTATCCGTTCGATACCGATATCCGTTTGATTTATTTTATTTCCTAGTTTTACTTATATAATTTGTGTCGTGTCCAAGAGTCTTTGTAAGGTCTAAAGTAAATAAGCACTTCGATAATTGATATGATACCGAGTGTTAGGAAGGAGGTATTGTCGTCGAAGGTCGTCAAACAACTTTCTAAACATACTCCTATAACGTATTATCTTAGTAATACGTATTATCAAAGAACTATGACATTAAATATTATAATCATTAAATTACCTAGTATAAGTTTAATATTGTACGTCCATAGTTAACGGATGAACTGTTGATTCACCTAGATTTTAAGATCTTTTTGTACACAGTTTCTACAATAAATTTATTTCATTTCATTTCATTTCAATAAATCTGACAAATATTTAAAAATATTCTGTTATTTTCCTGAGTATTATATAATTCCTTTATTCCTTTTTAATAACCGTTTATTTTTGAAGGTCTTGCATATAACATACATTATTGGTAAAAATATTGTTTATAGTATTCATCGTAATATTATGTTATTTCATACTGTATAAAAAATAAATACGTGCATAATAAAATTCCTGCATGAAGAATCCTGCAGGATTTTTCCTGGAAAATGAAGAATTTGCGATTGGAATAGCGAATTCTTCATTCTCACGTCTACCGGTGTAGTGCAAATAAGAAACGCCAACTGCGTGTCAACTTTAAAGACGAAGCAAGTTATAACACACCACGAAATCACCACACAGTTCTAAAATTACAGTTTAATAGGGCTTAGACTGGTATCTTTTTGATTTATTTTGTAGTGTCAGCATAAAATAGCTGACAGTGGGCTTGCCGCAACGTAGCCACTTCTTGCTTTACTCCTTGCATACCATAAGCTTGAACCAATAGACCCGCACGCTGTGACCACTTACTTGAAGCAAGTAGCACCATAATTATTCATTATCACCATCATCATCAACCTACATACGTTAGTACACTGCTGGACTTAGGCCTCCCCCATAGAGCGCCATAGCGCCACTTCTTCATCTTGACGCATCCAGCATCTGCCAGCAGTCCTTCGCAGGTCGCCATTCCACCTGACCGCAGGGCGTCTTACACTACGCTTACCGAGTCGCGGTCTCCACTCAAGAACACGTTTACCCCAACGGTTGTCGGTTGTTCGCGAGATATGGCCGGCCCACTGCCACTTCAGCGTGCTAATTAATGATTATTACACTTTACCAAATACGCGTAGACACCGTGCAATCAGCATGATTTGACGGGTGCGTCGAAGAGCGGTGCTGCCTATGTATGCTTAAACCTTTATAGTTCACTTAGCCTTGAGCCTCAGTTCCGCCGACTAATGAAACAAAAGCTCTCGTTCCAATTCTGATTGTCCCATCACTAATTATAACGAGATTAAAGCACAATGGAGTGGATTAAACTTTAAACGGTTCTCTCAAAAAATTGGAAGTTCGAGCTAAACGGTTTCGAGATAAACTTTTTAATTTGTTATGATTCATGAGCGGTATCTTGTTAACGCGTAGAGGCGACTGCTTTTCTGTTTATTGTTCTTAGGTATTCGGTACAAAATGAAATCCAAGTAATGGTGTCGCTTGGTTCGTCTTTTCCCTATTTAATATTTTAGCAAATAGTGTATACTAGTTGATGGAATACAGTATAATAATAGAAACAAATTAGAACTAGTATAACATAGTAGTATAGACTTATTCTCGTCTACTACTGTGTTATGTTAGTTATAACATAGTAATAGACTGATATTACTCTACTACTATGTTATACTGGTTCTAATTTGTTTCTATTATTTAACTGTAACTTTTTTTGTTAATAAAGATCTTGGCTAATAACTTTTAACTATTACTTTTAACTATTACTTTTAACTATTACTTTTAACTATTACTTTTAACTATTACTTTTAACTATCCACGCTAATAACTTTTAATCAGTACCTACAGATATTATAAAAGCCAAAGTATTTCTCTATGATAATAAGCCAAGAGGCAATTTGGCAAACATCTCCTTGGTAACAAAGGATATGTTTGACATTGTTTGAATTTATTTATTGAGAATTGTAGCAACTCACTTGGTGTTTTTTTGTAGAAACGTATAAATTTACCTTTAAAATATACGAGTACATTTTATCTTGTGTAGACAAATTGTGGGCACAGAGAGTTTAGTCTTATATCTAGTATTAAAATGATGTATATCGCTATTATTAGAAACCCAAACAAAAGTTGGTATTTATATGACTGTACAACAAGTTTTCATAAATAGATAAGTACATATATGTACATATAAAATGACATTGCATTATGATTATATCATTTAACGTAGGCAAAGAATATCTATATATTATTCAAACAAACGAATTGCCCTGTTTTGTTCCAAGTTTGACCGGATTCATCGTCATCATCATCAGCCTATGTTAGTCCACTGCTGGATATATCCAGCCTCCCCCAATGAGCGCCACAGCGCCCTGTCTTCAGCTTGACGCACCCAGCATCTACCTGCAGTCTTTCGCAGGTCGTCATCCCACCCTGACCTGATTTGTATTGTAATAATACCAAAAAAACATGAAGCAAATATCATTCCGGTCTTAAAAAATACACTTTTAAGTAAATTTTGTTTCCTAACTTTTACACGATCCTTTTACTTTAAATTGGTCAAAAGGCTTTCAGGTTGAAAGCGATGAGTAAACGTAATTATGAAACCTCGGAACAAAGGGATATTCTCATTATTCGGTAGGTTATATTTGCATTAAGTTATTTAAGTAAATTTTACTACGTTTTGGAGATGGGATTCATTTTAGGGTTGTTATCGCTATCACTATCATTTCTTATTCTATTAGTGTTGTAATTATATTGTACGAAACCCTCTCAATATGAGACTGCGGAGAAGAGAACAAAATGACTTTGACTTTTGACATGTATCGAATCATATTATATTTAGACTTAAATAGGCAAATAACCATGTATTAGACATATAAGAGATGAACATGCTAGTGGTTTCTTTTCACTTCTTCCACTAGTGGACAAAACATTGAAGTGAACAGTAAAATAATTGTATTTGATAATAATTTATATATAAAATATGACTTGTCTAAGTGCTTATTTTGTAAGCCTAAAGAAATAAATGATTTTTTACTTTTACTTTACTTTACTTCTGACACGAAGAAAAGACCTAGAGCTCGGGGTTTGTCCGAGGCTTAATGTAGCCAAGCATGGCAATAGATATCAAGCAATCAAATTATTTAATGTTCTTCCTACTGAATTTAAAGCAATTGACAACCCAAATATTTTTAAGAATAATGTAAGAAAACTTTTGCTGAAGGGGTGTTTTATACTTTTGATGAGTTTATCAGACGAAAGTAATTATTATGCTACCATCACTGAATTAAATTATTTCTAATTGTATGCTTTTGATTCATTTACTTATTTTTATTTTATTTAGAATGTGTTTAGATTAAGTATTTGTAGCTATAAGTATTAATTCATACACAATGTAAATTGTTTTTGAATAAATGAACTGAACTGAACTGATGAGCCGTCTGGTGCCGACTTAGAATTTGCACCCGACACTTTTACCGCGGATGTCGTTAGAAGTGACTAAGGGATATCCACTGCAGGGCAACAGCGCCTTCTGCAGAACATTTTACTACCAAACTACGATCCCTAACCCGCGTGCAACGTGGGGATTATGAGGCATTGCCCCCATGACATAGAAGCCCATAAGGCGTTAGCGCTTTACTCTTCTCCTCTTGTGATTTAACTTTATATTACTATGGACTATTAATTGCTGTCTGAAATGAATTTAACTAAATAAGCCTATGGGTTCAAGTTTATTTCCAAGGTTATCTTATAGCAATCATCATCATTATCAGCCTATATTAGTCCACTGCTGGACATAGGCCTCCCCCAATGAGCGCCATAGCGCACTGTCTTCAGCTTGACGCATCCAGCATCTACCTGCAGTTTTTCGCAGTTCGTCATCCCACGTGGTCGGAGGGCGTCCTACACTACGTTTACCGAGTCGTGGTCTCCACTCAAGAACACTTATAGCAATACATAACAAGAAAACCAGATGCAGAACCGGTTTGAAATCACAATTTTCCGGGCAATTTATTCTCGTATCGAATTGGAAATAACGCTGCAGCTACCCTCATTGCCGAAGGAAATATGCCAACAACAAGATTTGCTTTTATTATGAGGAACTTCCGTCCAGAGCTTTGCTAGTCTGGTATAAAAGCTTAAAATATACATTTTTACTATACTTTAAAATAAAAATTATAAAAAGTAAGAAGCCCTTGACGATATTCTGGAATTTTAAGTATGAACCTGTCTACCTACGTATGAACACGTTCTACTAATAAGTTAGTAATTAGGTGCTTCATTCTTATCTATATCCGGTGAATCTAAAATAAAACAATACAAAAGCTGTATTAAACGTTATTCTGGAATTTGTAGTATTTTTTTTTAATTTTCTTTCTTAGGGATAACAAACAGTATCACTTATAAATTAATTATAAACTATTAAACTTAAATAAACGTAATTCTAGAAGTGAACCAGCCCCGTTATCCACTTATTACTAGTAGTTCACTAACTATGAACACGTTCTACTAATAAGACTAATTAGTTCGTAATTAGGTGCCTATATCCGTACATCGGTAATTCTAAACTGAAATAATACAAAATCTGTATCAAACTTGTGTTAAACTTTTGAAACAATAATGGTTAGTACCACAAAATCATTTATAACGGGATATTTACCATGATTTATTTTTTGAGTTTATACATATCTTTCAATATACTGTTAATTTACCTACTCATTGTTTTAGTTTTATCATTATAACACCCGCGGAGTGGGGGCACTGGCGACTTGTAATACAGGTTTTATTAACCTACCTCAAGTACCAGCCCCTCACAAAACAGGTCAATAATGTGATCATGAAATGTATATTATATACGAACATTTTTGTAAGGCCTTATTGTGAGTGGAAAATAAATGTATTTATTATTATGTCTCTCATTTACCATGATCACGGGCCATAAAGTGACTCGGTCCTTTGGAAGGCTTGCGTGGGGCCGAAGCCAACAGCACAGAGGCCCTTTGAGAAGTTAATCTAAAGGCGATGATGGCTACACATAGCGGGTATCATCCTCGGGTGCACAATATGATACACCCAAAGATGGTATCCGCCAGGTGTAGAGACTATTGCAAAGAAAAATGAAAGAAATAAAACCAGGTTATTGTGATGGATGGATGGACTGGGTAATCGGGCTATAGGGGAGATTGCGGACGTCTGCCATAAATTATTAATATTGGGGCTAGATGACGCTGTGTGAATTTTCCAGCAGTTTTTATACTATTTTTATTGGAAAACTCAAAAAGGAAATCACGTAAATAAAACTTGTGTTCGTTTGTGATAAAAAAAAACATGTCCATTGGCTGGATATTTATTTACATAGAGTACGTCAAACAGTCCCAATAGTTAACTTTACCTACATGTGAAATTACAAGGGTTTTAATTCTTATTGGACGACCAAAACAAGGGTTATAAGGGAATCCTATTACTCATTTTACAGCGGCTCGGCATTCGTGAAATACAAATTATGCGTACAAAACTAATGAACTAACATGCCGACCGCAGTGGGCGAAGGTCCGCCTGCAACGCTGGAGAGTTCGATTCCCGCCTCGGGACAATAAAATAAATAAATAAATAATGCTGGACAATTCACACAGCATTATCTAGCCCCATGGTAAGCAGAGCTTGTGTTATGGGTACTAGATAACTGATATACATAATACTATATATTACATAGATAGATATTTATTATAGATAGAAAACGACCAGAACACCCGGAACAAATATCTGCAGGTCGTACACACAATTGTTCCGAGGCGGGAATCGAACCCGCAACCTTCTGCGTCGTAGGCGGACCTTCGCCCACCGCGCCACATCGGTCGTCAAAACAATGTCCAGTAAAAATGGTAAATAGTAATTCAGTTCTTAAAATAAAACTCAGGCCATAATCTCTTGGTATTTCTCATATTGGAGTAGCAGCATTGGAATATTTAAACAAAAATTTGTACTGAAACTACGCTCAAGGACTTTAGAAAATCTGTGACAATATTGCATGTGAAAGCTCTCCCTTTAGATTTTAATATTAAACCCAACAGAACCTTTGAAATATTTGGATATAATGCTTAGAACAAAACTTAAAATATAACTCAAAATTACTAGAAAAGTACTTTGAAAAATCTGTGGCAATATTGCATCTAAAACTTTTGTTTTTAATATTAAACCCAAAATATACATAATATTATATTGTTGTATCTAGGAATTTGGAGTTAATTTTAAGTTTTTTAAACTATTAATTCTAGTTACTGCCCGCGGCTTCGCACGCCTTGCGACAACAAGGCGTGCGAAGTTATTAAGTCCCATGAGTAGTTGTTATTAATATCCCATGAGAATTGATTTATGGGATAAAAGTATATAAAGGACATTTCAGCCCATTCGGTTCCATACGTTTTGGCGTGAAAAAGTAAAATCATATCCATTTTACATCCAAACCTTCGCATTTATAATAATAGTGTGATTAGTTTGACGACCGATATGGCGCGGTGGGAGAAGGTCCGCCTGCGACGCAGAAGGTTGTGGGTTCGATTCCCGCCTTGGAACAATTGTGTGTACGATCTGCAGATATTTGTTCTGGTCATTTTCTATGTATAATAAAAAAAAAAACTATATATTATGTATATCAGTTATCTAGTACCCATAACAGAGTTTGTGTTATGGGTACTAGATAACTGAAGCTAAATAATGCTGACCATGGAGCTAGATAATGCTGTGGTGAATTATCCAGCATTATTTATTTATTTATGTACCTATTAGTTACGATTTATGCCATCAAGGCAAACCTGTATATCGCATGATCCTTCTGAAGAAGAAGAAGTGATGTGATTCATGTGGTCGCCACCCAGTTACGGATCGAGGCAAAAACCGCTCTAAGCTTTGATGTGGCCCGAAACTACTCTAACTACAATCTTGGGAGAGGACCGCCGACCGTGGTGTTGTTTCACGTGCTTTTGGTTGATTACTCCTAAATTACCTTTAAAACATTAATTAGTATTAGTTTAAACGTAGGTTTTGCGCTTGGCAACTTAAGATTACTTGTTAATTACTTGGTTGCCTGGAAAATATTGGTTCTAAGCGATAAGGCCGCCCATTTTACTTGTAACATATGATGTCTTTTATAATGATCTGTAACTGGCTTACAATAAAGTATTTTTGTATTGTATTGTAACTACTACTTTACATTATTTTGAGTTTTATTGATTAAATAGGAAATATCATTTATTCAAGGTTATCGACATAGCTCAAAGAATTAGCAAGCTGAAGTGGCAGTGGGCCGGCCATATTCCGCGAAGAAACGACGGCCGCTGGGACAAACGTGTTCTTGAGTGGAGACCGCAACTCGGTAAACGTAGTGTTGGACGCCCTCCGACCAGGTGGGATGACGACTTGCGAAAGACTGCAGGTAGATGCTGGGTGCGGCAAGCTGAAGACAGGGCGCTATAGCGCTTATTGGGGGAGGCCTATGTCCAGCAGTGGACTGATATAGGCTGATGATGATGATGATCATTTATTCATTATTCATATAATGCACACAGATCAACATGTATAATCCAACGATCCTATCCATCCACGGTTGTCTGGTAGAGATCGCTCTTGAGCGATAAGACCAGCAAATTGTCACATATTTTGCATTTTATTCTGTCTTGTTTGTTTTATTTTAAGAGTGCAATAAAAGAATTATCTATCTCTCTATCTATCACTTTGGAGGATTACTTTCTATCAAACAAAAGAGAAAAAATCATCAAAATCAGGATGTGAATCTGTATATTTTGTTAGTTCTTCGGTACACTCCTTGTATTTGTAACTATATATAATATATGTAGCACCTATTTAAAACGAATAATTTTTGCCTTGTTAAACCTGTACATATACTGTGTGTGAAACCCGTTTATAGCCAAATAAGTTTTATCTTCTCATCTTTATAATGTTATTTATCTTCAAGTACACAACCCAACTAGCACACTAGCGTTAAAACAACCTATATATAATTCGTATATCGGTTCCCTTCAAGTATCAAAGTGTTAATAATACCTTTAGCAGTGGAGTTATAGAGTGTTCTAAGACACTTATAACCACGAAAGAGGCCCACGATTTTAAAGGTAAAGGTTACAGGAAGCCTGTAGAGCAGTGGTACAAAGGTGTTATAGAACCTGCACAAAGGTGATTATTCATACTCAGCTAATACTTCAACCGGTATTACTGTGTTTGTAGATGGGTTGGTCAACACTAGAGGTAACATAAAAACGTCGGCTAAGAATAATATAACCACTTAAAACTTTATTAGAACTATTAAAAATAGTTGTTTGACACTTTGACGCGTAATAGTTTTCTAAAAGTCTCTTTTGAGTATTTATTAACAAACTGTCTATGGTACTTTTTAGCGTACGAATGATATGTGTGTTTATTATTTGACAATCACCGAATGGCCAAGGAATAATAAAGTAAGTAAGTACTTGAGTTATTTTTATTTGCGAAGTGAAAACAATCTGGCATTGAGATTTTACGGTCAGTGTATACTATGTTTCCCATCTCAATTTTAAAGCGCTCTCGATTTAATAAAGATTTCAAATAAAACTTATGAAGCATAAAATAGGAACCTCAAATTTGTATCATTTTTTATTTTTGATTCCTAGCCAGTGGCTTGTTAAATTAAGTGGCAACAATGGAATGACAAAAGTAACTTATATGATGAAGTATTTTATTGTCAAATATTGAATAAACCAATCAATTTATAGGTTATAGTTTACCAGAACAATGGCGAACTTAAATTAAAGCTATATTCTTCGCTTAAGTAATCTATTACACATTTTGAGTTAAAACATCTTTAGTGAAGAATGTTGTGCAGTCTTTACTACACATAACAGTGCTTTAATAGACTTACATTATTACACTTAATTTAGCCGAGACAATATTACCGGCTCAGCATTTTACGAACTAGATTAGGGTTCTTCAACGAAATAGGTAATCAAAACCTGCAAGTATTAGACAGTTACAAAAAAAAACAATGTTTTAATAACTGGAATATATAATATAAATTTACTGGAATATCAGAATCTAATCGGATATCATCACAACTACGTGATGTGTTTGTGTCGTTTGTACCATTATTAATAGAATCCAAAAAAATTGGCATTCCTGTCGCATCCTTTTTTTCACTGCACCTGCTAGCTTTTGTTTACTCCAAGTTTGCAATCGTTTCATTTTAATGTAAATTAATAACTGGGTTAAAGTAATTTAACCGAGCGAACCAAATCTATATTATATAGTGATATTTTTTTTTTCGATTCGTACAAGACTGCCTCCGAGTGATAATAGCGATCCATACATGTTTTGTCTAACACCATTACTTTTACGATGCCTTTAAAATGTATCTGCTCAACACAATAAGCATTAATAAAATTAACATTACAGCTTGAAACTACATAAATGAGTTTTTCAAGACTTTTAGTGTCTGTGTCTTTTACACTCTTGATAAACTCTGTTGTACAACCCATGTCTGCACCTTATAGTCAATATAATACCTAAAGACATCTAAGACACTCCACTGTAACAAATAATCAACAATAAGTGTTGACGAGAGTCAATGAACACTGTTGTATAGATTTAGGTGCTAAAAACAGGTTAAAGTTATAACATCTTAACTATACTTGCTGTAATAAGAACTGTTCTAACTCTTAAAGCTGTATAACATCGTTCATTAAAGTTTTAGAACCACTATTGGAGCTCAATTTATTTTCTAACTCCTTTATAACGTTATTAGTCAGAACTGAGATAATTATAACTCAATTAAACTGGCAAAAGTTATAATAAAAACTGTAATTGACACCAAAATGTTAGTTGGGAATCAAACAACTTTGTGGGTAAGAGATCTCGAAAATAAACACATACGGTTACACATAAGGTTGTGGAATGCACTACCAGAATCCATCAGAAAAACAGTGTCCTTACCAGTTTTTAAAGCTCGCGTTAAGGGATTCTACCTGTCAGAATCGTGAATATTGGTACTTATTATTTATTTATTAACTAAGTATTACTAAGTAGTATATTATACATATATATATATTTAATACTTATTTATCTTTAAATACTCATATTATGTTCATTTTTATTCTAGCTCTATCCTTGGTACACCCCCTGCCTTTCTTTAATTCACACAATTCTTTCCATCCAAAGGTTGCCTGGAAGAGATCGCTTCTAAGCGATAAGGCCGCCCATTGTACTTGTCACATGTAATATCTTTCATAATGTTCTGTATCTGGTGTACAATAAAGTATTTTTGTATTGTATTGTATTGTACATACAAAGGAAACAATTTATCGCAACAAATAGATTTATTCTACGTAGGTAGATACGTGCTATGGACACGTAATTCATCTATTCCTTACGTGCCATCCAGTTTTACGACCAAAGGTATCAGTCATCAGCATTTAACCCTTTTTACGTTTGACACTTCAATAAAACCTTTCCAGGGACTAAAGAGGTTTTGCTGTGAGGAACATAGGTGAAACATAAGCGACCCGGAGAAAGTAGGTCCTCTGCCTTTTTGGATATGAACGAGCTAGGCTGTAAGACTTTGTCCCAGTTAGTACGTCAATAATATAATAGAATAGAGTGTTTTATCTCGGTAAACATAGGTGTAGGACACTCTCCGAGCAGGTGGGATGACGACCTGCGAAAGACTGCAGGGAGATCCTGGATGCGTAAAGATGAAAACAGGGCTCTATTGCGCTCATTAGGGGAGACCAGTAATTGTGGACTAACATAGGCTGATGATGATGATGATGAATCATTTTTACATACGTTACATTGCGTTTCATTATCAACCTATAGCAGTCCACTGCTGGACATAGGCCTCCCCATTGAGCGCCATAGCGCCCTGTCTTCAGCTTGCCGCATCCAGCATCTACCTGCAGTCTTTCTCAGGTCGTCATCCCACCTGGTCGGCCACATTGCGTTTGGATAAAGTTAATTATTATAGTCCAAACCAAACAATACGGGCTATCTTTACGGTACACTTTCCATGTGACAACATAAAGCAGAGTGGTAAATAGGACACCCCACCGGCTGTCGCTTCTTCGTGAGATATGGTCGGCCCACTGCCACTTCAGCATACTTTGCACTTCTTTACATAGTATAAAATGAAGTCGCTTCCGCTGTCTTTTCGCTTAGATCTTTTAAACTTCTCAACGGATATCATGACATGATATCATGATAAGACCCGGCCGTATTCAGTAATAGATATAGTGATTCAACAGGAAGCGTTATATGATTTATTAATCACTCCACAATGCCCCATATTAGTATATAGATTGCACCCGTGCGAAACCGGGGCGGGTCGCTAGTTTATTATAAATGCGAAAATTTAGATGTTTAGATCTTTAGATGAGTTGATTTTTTCACCACATTACGCCAAAACTTCTGAGCAGATTGGACTGAAATTTTGCATTCCGTTAGTTCTGAGCCTGGCAATAAAACATAGGTTACTTTTTATCGCATAAAACAGTTCTCATGAAATAGAAATAACTTCAAAACATTTCCATAGAAACACGCGTGCAAAGCCGCGGGTAGATACTAGTATTCCATAAACAACACGACGGTTGCCTATCATACAATTTACAGTAAAGAACACAAGGTCACTAATTTTTTTTTGTCAGTGGTGGGTTAGTAGTTGGGCGCAATCTATTGGCCTTAATATAAACTAACAAACAAACCTTTCCTCTTTATAATATTAGTACAGAAAATAAAAATTGTTTAGTTCCATAACCTTAAACAAAGAGAGAGAGAAAGTGTGCCGTAAAAAACGTGTGTGTTTAGGATAACCTTATTAGAAGGAAACTTTTTATCAAAGTAAACGTACGTAATCAGGTACTTAAACCTTTGGATGAAATATTCGATTATAGAATATTTATATTCGGTTCTTGAATTCAAGATATTTTATAATAACAAGAATATGTATGAAAGAAAACTTAACAAAAACTGATAACATTAACAGAAAACAACAAAGTAACAGCAAGGTTTTGTCTAAAAACAAAGACACAAACTTCAACAACAACACAATTGTCTAAGCTTCAATTTCGAGTACGAAAACGGACGAGAGGAATCAATAATGAATAAAAAATTTAAAAAAAAAAACAGAAAAAATACCGTAAAATATTTCCACTAATATACGCTTTGTAGCTCCTTCTATCAAAAATATCTAGGACTCTATAACCAAATAGTAAAGATAAATTAATATGAATCTTAACTATGTCATCAATAATTCATAGCATAATCCTACATCAAACACGCAGGATTCTAAGCTAGACACCGGTGCAAACACTCTCTTTGCGTGGTGGTGGGTCAGCAGCTTCACGTCTCGGTCGCGTAGATGTACTAAGCTCCATTGAGGCGCCATTGCAGCGTCGGCGCGGCTGACGCTCTCGCTTTG
The DNA here is from genome assembly GCA_943735965.1 of Eupithecia abbreviata. Lineage (NCBI taxonomy): Eukaryota > Metazoa > Arthropoda > Insecta > Lepidoptera > Geometridae > Eupithecia > Eupithecia abbreviata. The sequence continues at coordinate 5,273,672 of OX030995.1, forward strand.
CATCCGGCATCCCGCTTGTTTGACGCGCAGGTGGCCGAAGTTTCAGAAATTACTCATGCACGCTGAATGATGAATCTCATTCAGCTTTTGAGTCTCATTTGAATAAATGCTTCAAATGAGACTCCAAAGCTGAATAAGATTCATTCAAGCAAACATAAATGGACCTTGTCTTTGGAACTTTACTTAAATAGCTACTAATTTAAATGAAGCTAGTAACTCTAGTAACTTAAGGATACATCAGAGCAAGAGATGTTTACTTAACATTTCGTAGAGCTACTTCACTTGCTGAAACTTCCTTTGTTCTTGTGAGGAATTAAATAAATCTGAATAAATATTTTGCTAGTTTGTACTAAATAGTTTGACTGTGCAATTGGTTTTTGTATTAATATTTGGTTATACTTTCTGCCCGCGGCTTCGCACGCCGTTTCTTTGCATGTTTAGGTACATAAAAACTTAGAAGGGTTATTACTAGGGCGTCATAATCGCGAGTGCGACAAAACACTTAATAAATAATTATTATTACTATCCCATGGGAATTTATTTATGGGATAAAAATAGCATAATGCGTTATTCTAGGTGGACCTACATACATCTATGCAATTTTATTTTTCGGATCCATTCACAAGTTTTGGCGCGAAGAAAGAACAAACGCACATCCCTCCAAACTTTTGTGTTTATAAAATTAGTATGGTGTTATCTATTTTCCTAATCTCGGAGAATAAAGTGACCCAGGCCTTTGGAAAGTTTACATAAGGTAGAAACAATCATAATTATTATTAGCTCTGGCTAACACATTCCTGGGTAAAGAAAAATATCTATCCGAAAATGTCGCAAGTTTCTCTTCAACAAAAATAAGTTATTACCTCCCAAAAGGGTCTTAAAACAAAAAAGTATTTTTTACCGCGATTCTGGTATCAATAGGGACATTAGTGAGATCAATAAAGCTCTGCCACTCGCAATATTCAGGCCCTCGTCACTCCAGCCGCTCTCGACAACTTGGCGCCAATCAGTGATGGGCTACGTCGAGGAAATTGTATCGATCTCTGGCACTACAGTGTTTTGTTTTATCACCTTATTGTATTGTTAATGATTCGCCTTATAAAACAATAAAGTCCACACGAATTTAATGGATATTTTGAAAACCAGTTGAATTAAATACAATTTTTAGGTATTCATTCAATAGCTAAGTCTCTAACCGAAACCTATTGTACATATTTGTATAATTAAGAAATGTTCGAAGCCGTCGGCGCACGAGTTACACTCGCTTGACGGATATTGAACAGTGTGTTTTTGTTTAACACATTTTATTAGATAACTCAAGGACTTCGGCAAGCTACTTTTGGAAACCTGGCGCCGATGCTAAGTTGCGTTTGTTCCAATAACGTTAGTTTCATATTATCGATGTCATAAAAGTTATGTCCCGGAAGTTTGAAATTTTATGATGCAAGTCCGCAAGTTTTACATTTGAATGATACTCGTAGTTAGGATTTTGTCGTTAAATACAATGTGATTAGAATTCACTTGTTTTGTAATATTTTGCTTTAACCTTAAACTGACTCAGCGGATCATATACTTTATCTTTCTTGATCGTTTGGAGATAAAAATAGATAGATAGCCTATATCGAGATGGTTACTTATTTATTAGTACTAGTTTGATTAGTTTTACTTGTAAGGTTTGATGCATAATTTTCATCAATTAACCGGTTTTTTTATTATGCTTACCATCACAGTCCACATTAACCTTTTAAGCGTTTATTTAAGACATCACTTATCAATTCCGTTTCATTCGCCTATCATGATATGATGTTATAATAACAAAGGCAAGATACGAATTATATTTGAAATCACTTTCGTGTATTGCACAATTATGGAAATCGATAACAAATCAGCATGAAAATGTCACATCACTAGCTATCTAGGGCGGAGTGAACTTGGAAGGTTTTTTTATTCAATATTCATTATTTATTTAAGGAGCTCGTACAAAGGGAATCTGCGGTATTTGATAAAAATCCGTTTGCTAAATTGACTTTAATCCGATGTTATAAAATACCACATACATGCCTACGATATTTTACAGTTGTGTTGGCCAATCATCTCTAAAACATTCAAAGTCGCAAAAAAATCTAAATTTTGTAAAAGAATGAACATTTTGAAAAATAAGGACCCAGTTCCGAAGTATTTTTTTTCGAAATCTACGAGTGTTAGACATACAGAGTTGAAGTTGCACTCAAATGGTCGTTAATTTTGTCTTCTTTAAAAGAGTAATGAACGACTTTGCCGTAGAATTCATCAGAAGTTGTAAGCCAAAACCTGAAAAAAGTCTTGGTTTTTCGAGCTACACGAACGGATGTTGGCAGAGGTCTATTAAGTTACAAACTTGGTTTTATACTATTGGTCCTAACAACATCCAAAAAAACTCGTACAGTAAATATACTAAACCTATTAAATTGGCGTTACAAGTAATGTCCATTTAATAATTCTGTTCCACTTATATGCGTTTTCACCTATAATTTTTATTTGTTTCAGATTTAAAACATCCACCAAAGCGGTTGAGTAACATACGCGCAAACGAATAAATAATATAATAAAAGTAAAAAAATTGCAATCCCAAAAACGTATCGTATCTATTTATTAGTGACTGTTACAAAAAGATCAATGTCAAAACGCACCATAAGTTAAGGAGAATAAGTGATATTTTTGTTTGATTGTGCTTAAATAATGAAACTAAGTGTCAGCGCGTACCGAGCGCATGCGTCTGCGCACAAGAAGATCCTGACGTCATCATACCAGCAACACTATGGAAGCACCGCGGCTCCGCCCTCCTGCAACCCAACAACCTTCACACCTCAGGTTAGTTTAATACTATACTACCTTAAACTCCGTTTTAGAATGCACTACTGCATTCTAAAACGGAGTTTAAGGTAGTGCGTCGACCTAATTTGTTTTCGAAGCAAATACCAATGAATTATTATAGTGACTAAAGAAAAACACGGCACTTTAAGCGGTTTGAGGTCTTAGTAAGCGTTTTACGTAGTTTACGAAAATTATACGTTTACGTTTCCTTCCATATATAGGTATGTTTTTATTGTAGGTATTCCATACTTGCAGCCTACCACATAGAGGGAGGAACTATTTCTTGTACTATGATGGCGATCGAATCGTTTCTAAAGATCTCCATTTGGAATCATTAGTTGCATTTTGGCAATATGACACAATATTGTGTATGTCAAAATTTGACGGTAAACTGTTACGTTATTTCCGTTTTTGTATTTTCTAACTTTTAATAGAAGTAATTGGTACTTACTTTACTCCATTTTAGAATGTCACCCTCACTTTATATCTAAATAATTATTATTTTCTCCTAACTTCTACTCCGTTTTACCGAACAGAAATCTCCTAAACAATAAAAATAATATTATTTCTCGATTTTTTCATTTATGAACACAGAATCTTGTAGGAATCGATACTGCCCTCTGAAAATATACAGTTTTATTATTAAAATTTTCACTATTTCCCTTCGTGAAAAGTGAATTAAATAGAATTATTAACATGAAAGAACCTCAACACTCGGCATTGCCGACTACGGCGCGTCACGAGCTCTAAAGTAGCTCGTAGCGGTGTCGTAGCAGTTTCGTAGCTCGTAGAGCTCTCGTAGCACTCTCGTAGAACTCTCGTAGCAAAACCCGTAGCAACTGATTCGTTTTCGATTTCGTATCAGTAAGCGCGTTTGCAAACCACGTTTCTTTACGCGCCGACGACGCGCGTATACCGTAATCAAGACGTGTGAAAACGCAAGACTGATGTAACCTTTGCACACGATACTTCTGCTAAAACGTTTTGATAACGCGCTTATCAGAAACTCGAGTCGTCTGCGCGCTACAAATATTGTGTGCAAAGTCTCAACAAGGAACTTTAGTGGATAGCTGAACAAAAGCAAGTTATTTACAGTTTTTTATAATATAGTTTTCTTATCTGCCAAGAACCCGCTCACACTGTCGCTGCTGTGTAAAAAATCAGGTTACTCCCGACGTCTCACGCGTGGTTATCCCGTGTCTCACATGAGATTGGCTATTCTCAAAGTCGAGAGTCACCAACGTCATTTAAAATCTACATCTTCTATTGATAATAATCGTTTTATATCGTCACCATCCTCAAAATAAACCGAGTTCGTAATTTTCACTCACAGCGCTAAAAATTAGAGTTACTATCAGAAATAACAGTGACTATCTTAAATGATGATAATATTGTCAGCTTGGGAAGGCCATTCTGCGAAAGTGCCTAGTCCATTGGCACCGAATCTCAATCTTATTATCCTGTAATTGGAAATTGATGCTTCTCCGTTACCGAGTCTTTGTTCCAAGAAATATGAAAGGTTGCGGAAAATAAACTTAATAAAACCCCAGACAAAAGAACCAAAAGTTACAGACCCTGTCTGCAGTTTTAAATCAAGTAAAGTGATTCTATTTAAAATTCTCTTGCATCTTGTGCATTTTTTTCGCCGTGCTGTGGACAGCAATAAATTTTGCAGTCACATTGTCGAGCCCGCGCTGTTAGCGAGATATTTATTACACTTGGAAAATACAAATAATGAAGTTATAATTTTGCACATAGGGACAAAACTTAACGATGGAAAAGATACTCGTAATTCAACTTCATAGTACCTACATAATTGTAGTGTATATCGATCGATATACTACTTTATTATTAAAGAAAATACCAGCTTAATAATTGAAACAAATAAGATATTGTATTTACAATTGAAATATTTGACTGTTGCAAACAATCTAGCTAGTAGGAAGCTCAACTGATCCACATCGATTCCAGTCGGCGCGCGTCCCTAAGACGCTGGCTGCATTGCCTCGCTGTAAGTCAATGCTAATGCGCTGCAGATACTCAGCTCTAGGGTCACGTGTCATTTTTATAATAACATTCAAGTTTATATTGAAACCGTAAAACGGAAGCTTCTGTGTTATATCTACCCTCGCATTTCAAAACACAAGGGGATCACAGCAGTGGGTGAAAGACAAAGCGAAGCTTAACTAGGAGTACGTATAAGCCTCCTTTTGTGGATACTGCTGTGATTTCGGACCAAAAGTTCGGTTACAAAGCTATATGTTTGTAAATAAATAATTTTACTCAAATAATGCCATAAAAGGAAAACCGAAAACAATGCAGAAACAACACTTAAAGCAGGGATTACAAGTTAACGGTCAGTAAATAAATAATTTTAGCCAAATAATGCCATAAAGGGGAAACCGAAAACAATAGGAACTAAAAGCAGGAGGTACTAAAATATTGACATGAAGAAAATGAAAATGAAAAGTTTTTATTTCTTTAAGCTTACAAATAAGCACTTAGACAGGTCATATTTTATAGTTCACTTCAATTTTTTTGTCCACCAGTGGAAGAAGTGAGAAGAAACCACGAGTATGTTCATAACTTATGTGTCTAGTACATTTGATTTGTTTATTTGTAAGTTGGTAGATTTTGAGTTGGAGCAAAACTAACGATTTTGAGTTGGAGCAAACAAAGATATAATTATTAATTATAGATATATGGTACTTTGTACTTCTCTTGGAACATGACTTTACACTACATACCTTCATCTTCTGATCAATTTGGAAGTATTCGTGAGATAATTCAACCGTTGATGGCCGTTGCGGTGGGCAAATGTCGGCCAGTGACGTAAGGTGTTCCAGGTTTCATTCCAGCCTCCAGACAAATGTTTGTACGATGTGTAGATGTTTGTTCCATGTGGTCGTTATCTATGTATAAGTCTGATATCTGTCATCTAGTACCCATAACACAGCTTCTCTTAGGTTGCAGCTAGATAAAGTTGTGCGATTTATCCAGCAGTTTTTATTATTATCAGTCATTATTTTAGCCGCTCCTTGGCTGCAATTTATTACGAATAAAAGCAAAAGAGATAATAACAAATATGACAAGCGAAATTGTATGAGAGATACACTGCAAATATCGCTCTCAGCGATAAGGCTGCCCTTTATACTTCCTCTATTCTAAGTATTTATTTCTGTTTTGTATTCTGTTTTGTATGGTATAAGTGTTTTCTATCTATATATTTATCAGTTTCTATCGCATGACACTTTTCTCTAGAGATGAAAAGTTATACGAAACGTAAAACATTTCTGTTTTTAAAATCTCGTAAGTCATATTCTTTATAACGAGAAAATAGGACCGCTCTGTTCAGTTACGATAGCTCTGTTTAAAGCCCCAGTGGGAGACGCGAAGCTTCATTGTTTACAACAAAAATATTGAAAAGCAACACTAGTAAGAGAAAAGCGGAAAAGCTTGAGATTTAGACACAGCAGATATTTTGGATAATTATAAGTATTAATACAACGGGTATTTATCGCGTTTATTTACCTTACTGTACTCCAGTCATCCCGTGACCACGACAGAGTGTAAACCTGTTGAAACGTCGGGAAAAAAGGTAAATAAACGCATAAATACCCGTTGTATTAATACTTATAATTATGTGTTCAGATCGCGTAAGTTTAAAAATAGATATTTTGGAGCCCGAATGCTAAAACGCAACTCTGCTTAGGTCGTAAGACTTGAGACGAATTTAAAGAAAAAAAAACAAAAAAGAAATCCTTTTTTGATAGTTTCCAAAAAATATGTATTAAATTTGTCACCTCACATTATGCGATTGAGTTTTCGGCGGTTTAACTCTTATCTACGTAAAAAATTCTGATACACTAGTTTCTGCCCGCGGCTTCGCACGCTTTGTTTCTATGGAAACGTTTAAGATTATTTATATACTATGGGAACTGATTTATGGGATAATAAGAAGCCTATGTTTTATTCTGGGCCCAGAACCCAGAACTACTAAACGGATCGGGCTGAAATTTTGCATATTTGCATAATATTATAAGTAGGATAGAAAGTCTTTATTAGTAACTTCATATACACAATTATATACATATAATACAAGCGGACCCGAGAGATGTTATCCTGTCTTAACTATGAATAGGTATTGATTTCGAATTGGTTACATCCTCTTTGACGAAATTTGCAGCACGCATTCTGTCAATGTTATGTCAAACGCCATAAGGCTACCTACATCAAAAAAGTTTGAATTGTAAAAGCAAGCATGGTTACATTAGAAATAATTTAATATATGGTGGTTAAGTATTCTTAAATTTTCTAATTTTCCGCGTAATTTTCTTAATGTTTACTTTCATAAGAACCTTCTCCTGACAATAACAAAAACAACAAAAAAGAATTAGGGAAATCGGTCCAGCCGATAATTATACAGTGTAAACTAGTAAAACACACAATATTAAAGCACATTTGTTAAGAAGGAAATAATTTTGTCGCTAACACACAATACAAGTAACTAACATTCTTCTACAATAAAACGAAGTCCAATGTTCCTCGTCATTGGGTACGTTATTGAATTGTGAGCTGTGAAGGTTCATTGAAAATTGCCCATTCGGACTGAAGTGATTCAGCGATGTATTGAAGTTTTGTTTTCTTTTGTGTCAAGAAAATATTTCTTGACAAAAGAGAAAACAAAAATTGAAAATTGAAGGAAAAAATTTATAAGTACGAATATTTTGAACATTGACGACGACTTAATTTTTTTCTTCTTTAAGTATTTTTAAAACATGTTGTTTTCTAATAATAGGTATTTTGTTTTGCCCATTATTTATGTCTGCTGGCTGCTCATCTGGTAAGAGGGCGTCGTACACTACGTTTACCGAGTCGTGGTCTCCACTCAAGAATACGTTTACCCCAGCAGTTGGTCCTTCGCGAGATAATGCCGGCCCACTGCCACCTTCACTACTACCTTATTACAATGATGACCCTAAATCAATCCGATGATGACCCTAAATAAAACAAACGACTCAGCTCAAAGTTATTGCTAACAACCCCTCGGGTAATGAAACGTGTAATTGGATAATAACGGTACACTAGCCGTGGCACACTGTTGTATTTACACAGACATCGTAGACGTAGAGATATTGAAAACGAAAAATGAAGCGAAAGCTGATATTATATGATGATTTGAAGCCACAGACAATTAAGTACTTCTACGCTATTTGCGACACACTTACGAAGATGCTTCGTAGTAAAAAATTCAGCTAGAAAACTGAAGATTTTAGCGAGGAGCACTGAACTCATATATATCTGAAAACTCATTATTATTATTATGTTCTATAACAAATACATGTATGTATTAAAAACTTCAATAGTAAAGAATAAAATATTACAGTTAAACAATAGTTACTTTAAATAACTAGTATTTAAAATTGAATTAGTTGAGCTAACGGCAGAGTGTTATCCCTCTTGTACAGTATCTTATTCTATTCTCCAAGCCCTTCTTATCTCAAGGAGCGCTTCGAATTCCTCTCAAACTCTCACTCACTCTCTTTGCGTTCCTCTGAAACCCTCATCCTGAAAGTCCCTGCTCACTCTACCTCTTTCTATGACAAATCATTCACTGTACAAGCCACCCGTCTATGGAATGCTCTCCCTCTGGACATCAGATGTGCAAAATCACTCCCTATCTTCAAAAAACTGCTGCATCAGCATTATTTATCCATATAAAATATTGATAGCCTTATCTTATGTCTGTGTAAATTTATTATAATGTTTGTTATGTAGGTATTTAGTGTATTTGTTATCAATTATTTATTAAAGTGCCACCGTCTATATTGTTCGTTCATGTCCAGTCCATCCCAAGGTTGCCTGGAAGAGATCGCTCTCAGCGATAAGGCCGCCCTTTATACCTTTATTCTAAGTTTTTATCTCTGTATTATTTTCTGTTTTGTGTGGTGTAATAAAGTGTTATCTATCTATCTATCTATCTATCTAGTGTTGCAAACAATCTAGAGGTAGCACAACTGATCTATATCAATACCCATCGAAAGCGGGTCCAAGACGCTGCTTGGCTTGCTCCGCTGTATGGCCGGCCATGCTGATGTGCTGCGTGGGATATTCAACAGCTGTAGGCTGTCTTTTCGACGAGACATTTGTTTTGTCGATAAGACTCGCTTTACCTAAATAGGTATGGTAAGTCAGGCTTCTGGGTAAAGCGTAAAAAGCGCATTTGCATTTCGCCAAGTGTCTACGTTTCTAGTGAACGAATTTTCCCTGGATGTAATTTATTTATTCGGTCAATTAACATAAATACTCATATATAAAATAAATAATGCTGGACAATCCACACAGCATCATCTAGCCTAGCCCATCCAAGCTAAGCAGAGCTTGTGTTATGGGTACTAGATGACTGATATACTTAATACAATATCTCATATCTTTTCTTCTCTCTCTATATTTTCAAATTGAGATATTTTTACTATACAAAGAAAATACCCAATAATTAATTAATGAATAAGTAAGTTAAAATTTAATGTTTTGTATATTTCTTATTGCATTTCATTTATGCACATGTACCCACTTCTCTCTTCACTTTGTCTCTCTCTCCCAATAAGGTTTGCTGGAAGAGAACTCTTTTTAGGGTTAAGTTCGCCTTTGTTTAAATTTTCTAGAAAAAGTTTTGTGTTATGTTTTTCGTGCAAAAAGTATAAATAAATAAATACCCAAAACACCCGGAACAAATATTTTGAGATCGTACAAACATTTGTCCCAAGGCGATAATCGAACCCGCAACCTCCTGCGTCGCAGGCGGACGTTTGCCCGCTACGCCACATCGTCAATATAAAGTTTTTATTTATTGTAATTTTTGTACAAAGTATTGTTTATTAATCAATTACTATTCATAAAACTGTTTCTACGAGTAAAGCAAGGCCACCACGCTATTTAGCATATAACGCAACGCACGTTATCAGCGTTATTACGCTTATTTAAGCGTGAATAACGCGTGAAAAGGCGTGGAGTCTTCATTGCTCAAAGGGAATAACGCCTTTTCACGCATTATTCACGCTAAAATTAGCGTAATAACGCTGATAACGTACGTTACGGTATCTGCTAAATAGCGTGGTAGCCTTGCAGAGGTTCTGCGAGTTCATTATACGTGAGTTGAACCATTCGCAATCACGCACACAATTCACCGAAACTAAAGACCATCCTACCACTTCATTTGAACATTTACTGCAGCTAGAGTGGATGACTGTCCGGCTTTATAAATAGGCGATCTCTGTGGCGAGGTGGGCGAAGGTCCGCCTGTTACGCGAGAGGTTGCAGGTTCAATTCCCGTCTCGGGACAAATGTTCGTACGATCTGCAGATATTTTTCCCGTGTGTTCTGGTCGTTACCTATGTATTATAAAAATATATCTCGATGTATGTATTGTATTATGTATGTCAGTCATCTAGTACACATAACACAAGCTCGGCTTAGCTTTAGGCTAGATGATGCTATGTGAATTATCCAGCATTATTTATTTATTATTTATTTACCAGCAGAGCGTTGTGTTATGGGTACCAGATAACATAATACAATACATGATGTATAATATTTTATATTATACATAGGAAATGACCAGAACACCGAAAACAAATATCTATAGATCATACACGCATTTGTCCCGAGGGGAGAATCGAACCACGACCTTCTGATTCGCAGGCGGACCTTTACCCACCGCGCCACAGAGGTCGTCGTAAATATATAATTTGACAATACATTGCCAGCAATCTACAGCTACCCCATCACTTTGGCAGTATTTTCCGGCTTTTTCGCTCGTCCCGAGAAAACCCAGAGCAGTCGAGCTAATTTCCAACTTGAAATCTCAATAGAGCATCTAATCTAGTGGCTAGTGGGATCCTTCCGGTGCAGGCGCTCGCTTCTCCTGACACAGTCTAGCATAAACAGAATAATGAAGTTGAAAATGTTTCAATTCTAATTAGAAAGAGGAGGAACCTTTGGACATGGAAATATACCTGTGGTGTTAGGAGTTTTTTTTCCACCTTACAATCTCATTGTTAGAATGAGTCTTTTGTTTAGTGATTTATTTTTAGTAGATGTTAACGTTGACATATTTTTTAGTAGCAAGAAAGTAGCTTGGCTACAGAGTGCTCTCAAAGTTCAAATTAATTTTATATGTAGGTATCAATAATTATTGACATTCTAGGATGATTTATTTTAACACTCTTATGTATTATCATTATTGATTTAGATTACCTCTATTTAAGTAGGTAGGTGTTTTATTATTGTACGTATATCATAATCACACAACAGTATTTATGGCTTTATAACATACATTTCTAAATTTTATGCGTCTCTTTATCAATCATATGTAATGTAGTTATGCACGAGTATGTTTTGGACCATTCTAAGAACCTTAGAAATAATTTTAAATATTGATGTTTTGATTTTTTTCTGTTTTGCATATAAAATAAAATACATAAATTATTTTGACAGTGACTTGTGTACGATATTTCTATAAATGAAGTTTGAATTGTATGACCTATATTCTTTTATTTTAACCAGAAAAATACTAAGACCTTGGTATAGCTATCGGTGCAGTTTGTCTTACTGTAAATCTATGCACTGTAAAAAGGAAATGGCGCCTAACGGAAATGTACATCGGGACGGTTGTGCCTATAAATAGCAATACTTAATATAGTATTTACTCTGCCCTTATTTACTTTTTACAATACAATACAATACAATACAATACAATACAATACAATACAATACAAATATAATACAATCAGCTATGTGTAGGAATTAACGGATCCCTTTTGAGCCCCTCTGGCAGAGCTAGATACTATTGAACTTTAATTTAACATAGCCCTTCAGGCTCCATATTGTTATAATTCTCATTAATAAATTGTAATCTATATAAAACTTGTTTTTTACTTAGAACCTTAAGAAGGTTAAACCTGAGTTGCTACTCGAATACCGGAAAGTCACTCAGTGGACTTTCCGAACCGAGTAGTGACTCAGTGGATCTTTTTCTAAGCCGCCACTAGGACCGCCGGGACAATACAATACAATACAAAAATACTTTATTATACACCAGATACACATACACATAGATTATTACAAAAAATAGACATTACATGCGACAAGTACAAATGGGCTTTAATTTATTTTGAAAATGTTTTGTTCTGTAGAACTTGTGCCAAACGGTAAGCAGTGAGTAAGTAGTGTAGGTAGAAAATAAATTCATCATCTTTAGGGTTTTCAAAATATCAGAATTTTTAATATACGTATTTTATTATGTATTTTATTTAATTTTGATAAGTGTGAATATCAAAATAATAATACCATTAGAATGGCCATGAACTAGATAAGTTTTCAGTGAAGACTTCTATCTCCGTAAACATAATATGTAGCTATAAGCTATAACTTTATACAGAGAACGTTTTATTACGACCGTGTTAAAATATTATGTAATATAACAAAATCCATGCCGCGAGCATGGGTTAACAAATTAGCATCCAACTTGCACTTGGCCAGTTTTCTTTTTTCCTACTAATACCAATCAGCAAAAATTCTGGCCCTATACGTTGGAAGCCCGCCTTAGTTGAATACCAAATTATACAGGGTGAGAAAAGTAGAGATTTTCACATTCTGCGAGACAGTGAGCTACGGGCATCCGCTGTTTTGCGAAATGTTTTATTTCACAGCGAATCGCATCATATTTTAAATTTATGGCATGAATAAAGCGTTTATGTAAATCGCTGGGTTTCTCACTGTTTCGGATAAGGGTCATAAAAATTCTGAGCGACGTTGAGTGTAAACAATGTAACCAGAAATGCTAATTCATAAAATAGTTATACAGCGTGCCACAGAATATGTGTCACAAAATCGAAAGTCGAAAAGTGTACGCCACAGAATCACAGAATATGTGTCACTAAACAGAAAGTTAAGACTAACAAATAAACAAACAAATAAACTTGAGACTAACAGCCACAGTATTGATTATGTGGGAGTGATTCTCATTCGATTTCACGTAACCGAAACATCAATAGCCAAACTTGTCCACCGCTGGACTTAGGCCTCCCCTAACGATCTCCTATAAGAAAGACCCTTTCTTATAAAACATGGGTAGTGCCAGTTTATTAGTTATGCACATATAAATAAATAAATAAATAAATAATGCTGGACAATTCACACAGCATTATCTAGCCCCATGGTAAGCAGAGCTTGTGTTATGGGTACTAGATAACTGATATATATAATACAATATATTACATAGATAGATATTTTTTATTGTACATAGAAAACGACCAGAACACCCGGAACAAATATCTGCAGATCGTACACACAATTGTTCCGAGGCGGGAATCGAACCCGCAACCTGCTGCGTCGCAGGCGGACCTTCGCCCACCGCGCCACATCGGTCGTCATACGTATCTATCACACTATCACATATCTAATCATTTTGAGAAATATATTTATCAGATTGAGATTCAGATTGTATTGAGAATATAAATAAAGTAAGTAGGTATATCTAATATATACAAGTTCTAACTGCAGACAGCTACATATCGAGAGGTCAACAAACTAGAGGTAGCTCAATGATCTATATCAATCCGACCAATCAGAATCGTCTATATTATGACGCTGGCTGCATTTCCCCGATATATGGCAATACTGATGCGCTGCGCCACATACTCACAAGTCAAATCAAATCAAATTATTTATTAGCTGGAATTGTAGTGTAGGTACATACCTAATGTTACACGTCACTCAATGACCTACTTTAGAGATAAGGAAAAATAGAATTATATTTTATTAAATGTCAAACATATCGGATTACTTACGGAGAATCTTTAGATAAGAAAATAGAATATCAATATTATGTTACAAAAATAAGGAATTAATAAATTCAAATTAGAGGTAAATCTATAGTATAAAAAGGCATGTTTTAACTCAATAAATATTCAGTATTCAACCTACTACAGTCGTGTTAATTACTCCTCCTACCTACCAACATTACAGAATGTTGGTACAAAACTTAATAATAGTATTTCCAGTACATTCTGCCTCGTTGACGTGTGCATGATTAAAATGTTTGGCAATATAAAGTAAATATGTCAGCAAAGATTTATACAATTAAAAATGTGTCACAAAATATTACGTTTGGTACAAATAACATATAAAATATGTCAATTTGAAAGCTTAAATTCATAAAACTATAATTTTAATTTGATCTCTTGTTCGAAATCTTATTTTTAAAAAAATCACTCTACTTGTGAGATTATCTGTCGAAAAAATTAGTGTTTTACATTTTAGTGGCGTTGCCGTCCACCTTTTATTTAAAATGGGACTTTTTTTTACAATATGTTTTTTTTTTGGTTAAGTATATTGGTATTATTCCTGTTGTCCATCACATATATACATATGTATCTCCACTGTGGAACACGGACTTTTTGTGAACGGACGCATTTACACAGCACGCCCATTTTACGGGATCCATTTTTATCCAATGATGGCGTATCTAGTTGTAGGAGCAAATATTCTGGATGGATCCGGCATTATTACTCCTACAGATACGTTGAAATCGATACTAGTAACAATCGTTTACTGGTAAACGCAACAATTGTTTACTGGTTAACGATTGTTGCTAGTATCGATTCGATCCTGTTAAAAAGGATCTGTTGGTTGAATGCGCCCTAAAACAGGCATCATTCTTCACAATATAGTTGGATTGTTTAGTTATTTCAGAAAATGTCAGGAAACAATGATAAGGTATAATATTACATTTACTTATACAGGAAACTGTGCGTACTTATGCCATACCTATCTGACGGGTGTATGAATACTTACTAGTGGACAAAAAATTGAAGTGAACAGTAAAATAATTTTATTTGATAATAATTTATATTTAAAATATGACTTGTCTAAGTGCTTATTTTGTAAGCCTAAAGAAATAAATGATTTTTTACTTTACTTTACTTTGACTTTTACAAAACTGTAATATTTTTCTCGTGCAATAAAAATACCGAATGGAAAAATATTTAGGAAAAAGGCAGGCTGCTTGGAAAATATTTTTTTTTTTTTACTATAAAATACTATTTGGTTTATTTACTAAGACCTACTTTTAATAATATGACAAATATTTGTACGCCTGCGTGCAGGCTGGATACAATGACTAAAATAGTTTATCTGCCATGTATAATAATTTTGTGTTTTTGCAAATAAATAATTGACTGTTTGACTAAAATACAATTTGGGCAGATACTATTTATTTATCTGAGATAGGTTGATATGCAATTAATATTAGCAAGCTGAAGTGGCAGTGGGCCGGCCATATCTCGCGAAGAACCGACGGCCGCTGGGGCAAACGTGTTCTTGAGTGGAGACCACGACTCGGTAAACGTAGTGTAGGACGCCCTCCGACCAGGTGGGATGACGACCTGCGAAAGACTGCAGGTAGATGCTGGATGCGTCAAGCCGAAGACAGGGCGCTATGGCGCTCATTGGGGGAGGCCTATGTCCAGCAGTGGACTAATATAGGCTGATGATGATGATGATGAGGTTGCTATGACGATGACTGACTCAGTTCTATAGTGTTAATAACAATATACTTACGTAGTTACTTCATTATTAATTCTAGCAACTATACTTTTAGTGTGAGGGAAAAATTCATAAAGTATTTGAATAAAAACCTTTTTAGGCATCATTCCGATCTATTCCTTTCTAAACAGCCTACTACCTACTTTAGGTTATCAAATAATGTTTGAATAACTTTATTGTCAAACTCGTGAGATTTTATTCAGCTAATTCTTACTTATTATTTATTCTTCTTATTTATTCTGACTCTCAGCTAATAACACATCTACACAAACTTTGTGGTTTCCTTCGTGTTATTTTTAAGCTTTTTTATGTAACAATATCTTTAAGTTGGTAAATAAAAAAAAAATATATATATTATGTTATTTGTAAGACAAGTCTGAATAAATATATGAATTGTTGTTTAACTGGTTAGCTTATTAAAAAAAAGTGGTATTTTCAATTTGAACTTATTATAGCTTTTATTTATAATATTTATTTATTGATGTAATGAGAATAGCCCTAGGCAAATTATACTAATCAGAGAAGGTTACTATAAAATATAGTTAGATTAGGGAAAACACATAAATAGTTATACAGTCAAATAAAAATCGAGCAAACACGTCAATAACGAAGCTTTGTGCTTCTTATATTTCTAAGTATATGTATAATAGTTGTATATCGAAGAAAGAAGCTCGGCGATGCTTCGCTCCTGAGGCCATGCAGGCGAAGGAATATGTGCATTCCACTTTGTACTCTCTCGCCTCCATGACCTGAGGAACTAAGCTAATTCTTCTCAAGATTCTACTCAGCAATGAAGACAAGTCAAAATGGTAAGTATCCCAAACGAAAATTAATCTCGTTTTAAATTAACAACATCTGTAGCCCTATGTACAGGTTCTGGCTCTCTGTGCACCAGAGTGGGAACCGTAAGTAGGTCTATTCCTATTTTAATTTTAATGTTTACTTTAATTTAATTTATTTATAAATAACCTATGGGTTTCTTTTTATGACCTGAAATAAATGACTATTATTATGTCTCTCATTTACCATGATCTCGGGCCATAAAGTGACCCGGTCCTTTGGAAGGCTTGCGTGGGGCCGAAGCCAACAGCACAGAGGCCCTTTGAGAAGTTAATCTAAAGGCGATGGCTACACATAGCGGGTATCATCCTCGGGTGCACAAGATGATACACCCAAAGATGGTATCCGCCAGGTGTTATTATTATTATTTAAAGACCTTTACTAGAATATCAATACCAATCGGAAGCGTCCATATGGCGCTGGTTGTCCCGAATGGCAATGCTGATGCGCTGCGCCAGATAGTACACACACTCACATAACACCTATTTTGTGAAAAATCTACAATCGTACGTTTTTTTTTTTTATTTTGGCCTTTATTTGTGCTACAAGACCTTGCACCTTGTCATATTTTGTGATACTAGGACAATGGGAAATACCTACCTACCATAAAGGTTTTGTTTGCATGTGATTTTCTGGCGGGTACAAACCTATCGGTCGATCTGTTGTTTCACAGTTGTAAGTTTTTATAGATTTGAGTAATAATTTGTAAAAAACCAAGCAGAGCACTGGTCGTGATTATAAACATAGTTTATACTCCATACTCCAACTCATATGGGTAAAATAGTTAGAACACACTGTCCGTTAGAAAACACTCAGAACACCAGGAACAGATACCTGCATATTGACAAACATTTGCCCAGAGGCGATAATCGAATCCTACATTATAAAATGTAGCTAAATGTCTAATGCAGGTCTAAAAAATGCTAAGGGGACCTGCTAAGGGGATGTCTATGTACACCCTCTCAGCGAATCCTTTAAATCCGAAGAACGATTAGTAAAATATGTAAAACAACCCCCCGTATCGTAGTTTTAATGCAAAACTTCCTTACAAAATTCCTATTAAAATATTCATATATCCTCAGTGGATTTTATTATATGACTAGAGCAATTTTAATTCAATTTAGCGAACTCGTAGTTTATAATCCGTAAACTTTCATCTTACGGGAACCATAAAGATTATCTCTTGAAATAGTTCGCTTGTATGAGACGGCTGTCGTAAAAAAAGGCTCCTTGGGGGATTGCTATTAAGGCATACACTGTTGCGATTCTTTGTGATTGTGACTCACTGACTGACAAAGCACAGTTTCCATCTTGAGTGTCGCGATCGTCAAAAATTTCAATACACGGGTGCAAGTCACTGTATTATTGCTACGAACAAAAAATACTTAGGTATATTTATAAGTTTTTTGTAACTAGCCTGTGTTAAAAAGAAATTAAGATAGCAGTTTAGAAATTTCGCGCAAAATATACGCCATGTTTTTACTTCTGAGGTCTATCGACAAGATGTGTATTTCCGTAAATATTATTATGAACGAAAAATTCGTTCGATTAGAGTACCGATCGAACAAAACGAAACGAAACTTCGTAATGAAATAGGCTTTTAGTATGCCAAAAACAAAAAACGATCGCGCCAGCTTTCAGTAATTTACCTATAGGTAAGTAAATATCTACGATGTTATATAGAACAATAGGAATCGCTCCACGGGCAACATTCAAATTTTTTTTAGTAGGGAATACTTAATTCATAATTGAGGTCATTTATCTTCGTGTGACAAATAAATACCTCTAATTGAATCTCGCGTTCGTTTTCAATTATGTACTCGCATTTCCTATGGTTGTCATCACCAGATATGTACTTATAATAAACAGAGACAGGGCAGAGTGCAGGATCATTATATGACGACCGATGTGGCGCGGTGGGCGAAGGTCCGCTTGCGACGCAGGAGGTTGCGGGTTCGATTCCCGCCTCGGAACAATTGTGTGTATGATCTGCAGATATTTGTTCCGGGTGTTCTGGTCGTTTTCTATGTATAATAAAAAATATCTATCTATGTAATGTATTGTATTATGTATATCAGTTATCTAGTACCCATAACACAAGCTCTGCTTACCATGGGGCTAGATAATGATGTGTGAATTGTCCAGCATTATATTATTTATTTATTTATTTATATGTTTGTCTATGTCAGTAGGTAAAGGGATGATCCTTCTAGCCTAATTTTCGGCCACGGCGGCCAGTCCCAACACAGAATTGCCATGTGCCAGGACTGTTAATACACAGGTGTGTGTGCAAACAAAGGTTTACTCTCTATTCTCTATACACTTGTAATCTGATGGGACAGCATCCCGATACGACCACTGAGGAGATATGAGATGCAGGACCAATGGCATAACGTGCTTTTTAAATCAGGGGTGTTATACAGCCAACTTCCTGACGACAGACTCAGGGTTTTTAGCTACAAAGCTTTTGAAACTTTCATGGTTATTAACACAAAAGTCTATTAATTATATTGATCATGTCTCATGAAACTGCGCCGAAATATTGGAAAACAAAAAAATCTAATCATGGTAAATATCCCGTTATAAATGAATTTTGTGTTTAGCAACAGTCTAGCTGAGCGTTGAAGGTGAAGAGAAAAAGAAGAATCCCTGTTATATTTCCTCCTTGCCCCCTAACCCAGATTAGATCCTTCATCCTCCCCTGTAAAATATCAATTGTTTTGTTGATGGCGTTTTTGTTCAAAATATATGATAGTATTCCGCGATCTGCAGACCCGTTTAGCATCATCATAAACATGAACGTTTTACTGTGGTTTATTTTTGTAACAATTTATTACCGTGTTAAATGTGACAGTCTTGGTGTTCTTAACACACTGAACAAGGTAAAAGGCTCTTATAATTCTTTGAAAGGAAAAGTCACCGGTTTTGTAAATGGATTATCGAGTGGAGAAAAAGAAGTTAAACTTACTAAAACACAGAAGCTCGGCCGTAATACGACACCGCGGCTAGTCCAAACGCACGGTCGCAGAATGGAAACTCATATGATTGAGGTAAAGGGTGGTTATATGCTGACTGTACACAGGATGGCAGTCAAGCCCAGTTGTCGTAAAAAAACTGTTCTACTTCACCATGGTCTACTTGGAAGCTCCATGGATTGGTTTCTGCTGGGACCTGGTCCTGGCACCGTGTTGCCGTACATGCTAGCTGATGCAGGCTTTGACGTTTGGCTCATCAATGCGAGGGGTAATCGCTACTCGCGGTATTACAAATGGCCTACAGTATTATTGTCCGCTTTTTGGAACTTCAGCTTTGATGAAATGGGACTTATCGATATACCTGCTGTCATTGATTACATGATAAATCGTGAACATGTTGCAGTGCCTATCGACTTTGTAGGTCACTCGATGGGCTCAACGGCATTTCTGATTTTTCTATCTTCAGTGACATCATACAGAAGACATTTAGGAGTGGGTGTTCTGATAGCACCACTAGCTTTTATGGAACATGTAAGAAGTCCTCTGGAAAATCTGACAAGAGTTCCAAAGAAAATAATCAAGTCGTTGGGTAATGGCGAGTTCTTACCTGACAGAAAGGTGCCGAAGTCGCTCGCTAGAACCTACTGCAAGGGCCCAACTGTATATTGCAGTAACCCGTTATTTTTTCTTAGCTGTCAACGTTCTTATAATTTCGATGGAAGCTTTTTAGCGCTTCTTCAGGAATTTGTACCGGCTGGTGGATCAACAAAAACAATACTGCATTACATTCAGCTGATTAAAACTGGATCATTTCACAGATATAATGCAAAATCTCGATTTTACAATTTTCAGCTTATAGATGTTCCGTTGGCCTTCATAAGCTCCAACGATGACTGCTTGGCCAGTGTGCAGGATGTTGAACAAATATATGATCTTATCAAAAATCCAATTAATCATTTAAAATTTATCAATGAAAATGTATCTCATACCGATTTTTTGTGGGACAGAAAAACATCACGACGAGTATTTTTCCAAATTTATGAATTTTTAGAAAATGGACTAAACCGGAACAAATCGCGAGAAATTGATGACAACTGTGACTGTGACCTATGTAGTCCGTCTAAGCATCTATACATCTGAAAGCTGACACAAGCAATTTGTGATTTCTTAATCTGTTACCTTCTATTTCTTATAACAATCATATTCATGTATTTTTTACATACACATACATCGTCACTTTATTTTAGCTTTTTGTTATTAGCTTAATACTAAAGTAATTTAAAACGGGATATTTACCATGATTTGATTTTTGAGTGCTGCGAGTTTTTATGGGCAGACATACCTATGGGTAGATCGGTATGTCTGCCCATAAAAACTCACAGTGCCTTCAGTTACTCCGTGATCATGGCGCATGCAACTGTGCCGAAATATTGGATAACTCAAAAATCTAATCATGGTAAATATCCCGTTTTAAATGACTTTGGTATTAATAACTATGCTAGTTTTAAAAGTTTTATTGTTATTAGCTTAACATAGTTTTATGAGGAAGGTTGAATAGATTTTGTTAATTTTGATGAGAAACCTATCTAGTAAACGGGAACTGCTCTGAGAGCCTGACGTGGAAGGTAGAACGATGTAAATTAATTTGGCGTGTTTTAAAAAACTACAAACCGACAGCATATTCCCAATTAATGAAAATGGGTTCAAATTGTTTAATCGGTTTATCTGGAGATCATTCGCCTTTTTTAAAGTCGGTTAAAAACGAGGGCTTTGATAAAAATGATGATCGCTCCATAACCCTGCCTTGCACCACGTCTTGCCAACGTCTCGCCACCCGGTGCCATTTTATTATAAATCCCGACACGGCTTCATTGTTTCTTTCGCATCTCCTCTTTGGAATCCCATTGTGTTGAAGAGAGTATTGAATTGTAATAGCCTGAGGTAATATCCTTATTACTTTATTCACTGAATGATCTTATTTATATTCATACCTATACATATCGCATTAACAAATAAACGAATAAGTTTTTATAAAAAAACCGAATGTTATTGTTAATGTCTTTAAGCAAATCTTGCAAGTTGTTGTTTCCGGTTTCCGATTAACTTACGCGTGCCAATTTAACGGAGTTAATCTATCAACTCCGTTAAATAGGTACGCGTACGTTTATAGAGTTTGTTTAATTATTTATTTAGTTTAAGTGTAATAATTACAATTAATTAATTTCTAACTTGACGACCTTCACCCTCAACTGATAGTCGTGGTACAGTGTAGTCATAGCTCGACTAAAAGTTATTTTAGAGCATTTGCTGACATTAAACTGGAGTTTATTTACCCTACTCCACTCTATCCACGTTCCGCTGAAGGCGTACACAGTCTTCTTCGTCCTTGATGGGCAAGAGTAACTTCAATATGTTTTGGAATAACAACAAATTTATGCAGAGGCAAAAACAAGATATCCATTAAAGTCTTATCCCATGCAAATTCAAGCAAAAAATCCATATTTCAGTCGAGTAATTCCACTTTGAGGTTATTATAGCTCTATTTGCATTTAAGAATAGGCCAGAGTATGCCATATTTCTCAAAATGCTGGGCATATTTCAATATTTTTTTACTTGTACTTACAGTTGTGCAAGATTTCATTGCCACTTTTGAAATAAATTGACAGTAGTTTTATAGTTTATTTTATTTCAAGTTCTAAGTATTAAACGCTTCTTCATTCTGTATTTTTATTTAATTTATTTGTGTGATTTTGTTTTGTGACATTTATTTTTAATTTTGTATGTGCATTGTTATGGATTGTGAATCTGACAATAAATTAGTTAATTATTTTTCTAAGCATCGAATAAAATTGTGCCCTCTGGCTACGTGGTCCTACTGCCTTTGTCCTACCGATCGGACCACATGAACTTTTTTTCCGGTTGGTTCGATTAACTAATCGGACCAACAATACAAATGAGCTCTCTACCAAATGTTAAAAATGAAGCTTACTGTAGAAATTATAATTTTTGTATCCATGCAAATTTGCATTAAATACATGCGTATTAACTCCGAGAGCAGCGCATTTATTGATAAATATTTTTTTGGAAACAAATGTAGTAGATTTGTATCCGTTTTTTTTCTAATTTCATTCTTTCCTCATCTGTCTAACAAACTTATTTTAGCCCCTATGGTTTAACTTTAAACCATCGTAAAGTCAGCTGCAACAATTAACATCGAATGAAGCCACCTTAAAAAAAATATTGAAATCAATGCACCCGTTTGAAAGCTGGGTTTCAGTAAATTCAGTAAATTCAATTTATTCACCATAACATTAATACTAATATTGGCATGTCAATTAAGACTACAGTACAATGAATACTCTTAAATTAAATTAAATCCTAAATTACAATAATATAAGTATAAACAAATATAATAACTTATCACAAATTGACAAATGAGCACGTTAAAAACTCGTTAATGCTATAAAATGGGTTACATACTAAAAAGTTCTTTATTTTTGCTTTAAATTCCTGAAAAGGAAGTAGAGTTAGTTCTAGTGGTAACTTGTTATATAAATCAAGCTTTAGGGTTAAACCCTGTTTATGTGTTTTTACCAGTCTAGTAGTAGGTACGTGTAACTTTTCTTTATTTCTTGTATTGTAGCTATGTATGTTCATCTTTTTGGGTATTTCATCCTTAATCTTATGTATTTCTAGTAGGCTATTCAAGATAAATAATGCAATCACTGTCAGAATTTTAGATTTTTTGAAGTATGCCTTTACTGAGGTACTATGTATACCATGTATGATGCGCAATGATCTCTTCTGACAAATGAGAACTCTATCCACTTGTGAAGCGCTACCCCAAACGGATATAGCGTAACTGATTATAGAATTACAGTAGGCATAATAAATAGATATTAGAGTTTGCTTATCTAAAATAGGTTTTAATTTGAATAGGGCATAATTTGCGCTAGCTAATCTTTTGCATATGTTACTAATATGACTTTCAAAAGATAAGGTTGAGTCTAATGTACAACCCAAAAATTTTACTTCGTTGCTTTGATAATTAATTAATTTAGTTGAATAAGTTAATATTGTACTCTTATTGGCATTCAAAATTATGCCATTATCCTCAAACCACTGCTTTAAACTAGCAACAACCATATCAGTTCGAGTCTTAACTTTTTCGACTGTACTGTCTCTTATCCCGACATGGGTATCGTCAGCAAACAGAATTACAAGTGCCCATTCTGATAGACAGTTTATTATATCATTGACATATATCAGGAATAGCAGAGGACCTATTACAGAACCTTGTGGTACACCTATGTCACTTAGTTCTTTATCTGATTTTACATTATTAACTCTAACAACCTGTACTCTATTTTTTAGATAGGATTTTATGATATTGAGTTCCATATTGTCGAAACCATAAAATTTTAGTTTGTGAATAAGTATGTCATGTCGTAAGCAGTCAAAAGCTTTAGATAGGTCACAGAAAACGCTAGAAACATTCTGTGACCTATCCATAGCCTCCAGTATAAAGTATACTGTGTTTTGGATAGCCATTACGGTAGATCTATTCTTTCTGAAGCCAAACTGAGATTCCTGAAACAATTTATTGGATTCAAAATATTCGAGTATTCTTGTTTTTAAAGCTGTTTCTAGTATTTTAGATAAAACGGGTAGAATACAAACAGGTCTATAATTTCCAAGATCAGTATTATCTCCCTTTTTGAAAAGGGGGATTATTTTACCTAATTTTAAACAATCTGGGAAAACCCCCTGAGAAATACTTAAATTATATAAATTCAAAAACATATTAAGCATGTCATCATTAGATAAAATTAGTTCCTTAATTGTTTTGGTATCCATGTCATAAATATCTTGAGATGACTTACTCTTAATACTACGAATAATTTTAATTAGTTCAATTTTTGAAATCACTTCAAATTTTACTTTGTTAGGCGGCGGGTTGTGAAGGTAAGTATCACATTTATCTGGAGTTACGTTAAGTGTAGAAGTCAAGTTACGTGCAATATTATTAAAAAATGTATTAAAACTATTTGCCATGTTTTTACAGTCTGTTATAAGGTCACCTTTTACATTGCGAATTTTACTGATTCTATTTATAAGTCTCTTCCTACTTGCTTTATTTTGCTGCTCATTAATTATTTTCCATGTCATACTTATTTTATTTTCCGCATTTCTGATTCTCGTAGCATTGTTTAGTTTCTTTGCCGTTTGAAGTACTTTCCGAAACATTTTTTTATAGCTTTTAATCTTTTTTTTTCTGTTAGGACACGGGTAAAGATTTTGTAGCAGTTCTAGGTTTTCAATGGTAGTCCTTGATTTTGCTATACCTACAGTTAATAATTCTTGTTTTTTATTATTATTTATTTTTATTGTTTTAACAGGGAAAGCCACGTTATAGCAGTATTTAAGATGTTCCATTGCGATATCCATTTTTTCGTTAACATTTAAGGTTGCGTCTATAGCTTTATTTACAGCAAAAGAGTCCTTACAAAATAAGTAATGAAAATAATCTTTATTATTTTTTGATTTTAATCTAATTGTCATTGTGGTTTTCAAATTAAAGTTAAACCAGCCAAGTGCATGTTGAGCCAAATATCAGGTTGGGATATAATTATGATATACACAAATGGAAATGTGGAACCATAAAGTCATGCAAAAACATGTTCTTTTCTCATAAAATGTTTTTTTCAATATTTACGCACACCATATTTGTTATTCAGTAGGTATTAAGGTTAATAAATATATTAAAGTCATATACATATATTTGTCAAACTAATATTAGCATGCCAACCCTCTGTAAAAACACGTGTTTTGGTCGGCAGGTAGAATAGCTTAGGCATTAAGCCCAACCCTTGTACCTTCGTGCAATAAAGCTTTAAATAAAAACAGAAAACTGTTTGTAACAAGATTTTAAATAATTAAAAAATCGAAATAATTCTTCTACCTTTTCTAAAGAGAAAAGGTAAATACTAAATATTATGTTTGCCTTTTAATAAAAAATACTTATAGCCTGTGTCAAGGCACATGCCCATGCATAATAATGAAGGATCAACCACTGTCTTAGTGTAACTTTGACACGACTTAGGTCTCAAGGGTGAGCTGACCTGGGACTTGACAGCCTTTCATCGCTCTATCATCGCCTTTCGTCTAAGGCCAAACCTCCACCAAAGCAGAGATAATAAATAAATAAAAAAAACGTCCTGGACATTTCAAACAACATTATCAAGCCCCAAGCTAACCAGAGCTTGTGTTATGGGTAATAGAACTGATATTAATTATACATATGTAGAATAACGGCCAGACAACCCATAACAAATATCTGCAGATTGTACAAACATTTGTTTCGAGGCGGGAATCGAACCTGCAACCCTCCGTCGTCGTCGTCGTGTCTCCAGTCTAGGTCTAGATGTGTGTTGGCTAGAATGGAGCGGATATGTGTGATGGCTATAGCAGATATGAGTGCTGGTAAGAGCGGCTGAGCTGCGTGCGGCGATCGTCGGATGTTTGTTGAGATGAAAGCACTAGCGAGGCACAGCTCACATATCCTCATTATCTCTTCTTGTGTCCGCTTCGTGATGTCACCAGCACGAGGCTCAGCTCACCGCTTCGATCTTTCTGTTTCTTCGCATACAAATATGATACATCTCTGCTCAGTGGTCTCCACTGAACTCAGATAAGACGAGATGTGTGAATAACGACGTTCTATTGGTTGTTTAAAACACATAATATCTTC
Organism: Eupithecia abbreviata; assembly: GCA_943735965.1. Taxonomy (NCBI): domain Eukaryota; kingdom Metazoa; phylum Arthropoda; class Insecta; order Lepidoptera; family Geometridae; genus Eupithecia; species Eupithecia abbreviata. Next base: position 5,299,697 of record OX030995.1, read on the forward strand.
TCCGCTCAGTTCAGCTTTGGTGAAGTCTGGCCCTAAGCTTAGTATATTTTTAATATAAGTTAATTTTTAAAGTGCCTCAATATATACTTGTTGAAGTTATTATGTGTTATCAAAAATGTTGAATTGTTGACACTTACCAGCCACACGCACACATTATATTTTTTACTCCGTGGTACCAACAGTGATAGGAAATAAAGTTTAGACCTGATTTCACCAAACACATTTCTTCCATGTTAAACTTTTTGTTTTACTTGTATGTACTTTGAAGTTGAGCGTAATGTATGTACGTATATACATAAATGTATATGTTTACGCTCTTTGCAAATTCCACTTTTGATTTATCGCATAACATGGGGAAAGAAAATGTGGGTTAAACTTTCGGAAGAAACTTTTCATCTTATAGAAATGCTTTATATTTTTATTTCCCTTTTTATCCAGCATTGGATTGATGTCTAATACGGAACTTTACGTGCCACGAAAATGGAAGTAAATGTTGTTTAAAAACCATTGATCGTTATTACTTACTTATTTTAATTTGAAGTACTAACATCTAGTTATAAGCAAACTAACACCATTGATTATTATTAGTTATCTGAATAAATGAATTTAATTATTATTATATTACATTAAATGTTTACTGGCGTAGTTCAGAAAAGAGTTTCCGATACTTGGTTCAGGGTGTGAATTAAAAAAAATGTGTTTTTTATTATCATATATATTTAATTTATCGTGTTTGTATATTTCATTACAGGTGAGATGAGGACCTGCGAATGACTGCATCAGTCAGTCTTTCGTAGGTCGTCATCCCACCTGGTCGGAGGGCGTCCTACACTACGTTTACCGAGTTGTGGTCTCCACTCAAGAACACGTTTGCCCCAACGGTCGTCGGTTCTTCGCGAGATATGGCCGGCCCACTTCCACTTCTTAGAGCTACATATGTCGGTAAATGCTGGATGCGTCAAGCTGAAGACAAGGCGCTATGGCGCTCATTGGGGGAGGCCTATGTCCAGCTGTGGACTATCATAGGCTGATGATGATGACCAGTCCAGTTATCGTAGTAACTTATTTCAAAAGCACCATAAACATAATATAAAGTTCTCTTCTAATCTCGCAAAAGAAATGTTATATACAAGTTCATGGTTCTGTATCAAAGTTGAATTATTATTTGCGAAAGATACAAATGTTGTTTATGTTCTAGTTTTTTTATTGTTTGACCTGATTTTATAGGATAGTTTGCCCCGATTGAAGTAAGCCTGAGTAAACTTAATATGACCGAGCAGTGGCTCACTACGGTATTATTTGCATAACCTACGACGACCGATGTGGCGCGGTGGGCGAAGGTCCGCCTCCTCTCGGAACAAATGAGTGTACGATCTGCAGATATTTGTTTCGGGTGTTCTGGTCGTTTTCTATGTATAATAAAAAATATCTATCTATGTAATGTATTGTATTATGTGTATATCAGTTGTCTAGTACCCATAACGCAAGCTCTGCTTACCATGGGGCTAGATAATGCTGTGTGAATTGTCCAGTATTATTTATTTATTTATATTATTTATTTACTTGCTTATTCTTTGAAAGGCTTATAATATTTGAATGGGTACTAATTATTATTGTACTACTCATACTCTTACCCCAAGGCCATTGTATAAACACAGTACACAATTGCTTTCAAAACTTTGGTACAACTACTGAACTTTCAAAGGATTATATCGAGGGCATCATTCCATAACGACGGATCGACATTAAGACACTTTTCAGGAACAACAAAAATCTGTCTAATTTCTTGCAGAGAAGCCAGATCAAATAACAAAATGCGTATAATTATCAGACCATTTAATACAAAAAATAATAAGTTTAATTAGTAATAATAAGTAAGTTATTTATTTCTAGTACTTTTACGTTTATACGCTTTACTTGCCCGACCGTTTTTACCGAAGATATAATATTCGTACACCTTGACATATTAAGCGGAACTTATAAAAATAATATAAACTATAAGGTCCATTTTATTATTATTTTATTGAATAAGTATTCCATTTTTATTAGACAACATTTAAAAGCATGATGGTCCTTATCAAAGTGGTTTCCTGAATAACTAACGGCTGTACGGTTTGATCAGTATATATGAAACATCATTTCTGAATTTTAATCATAAGTTCTGCCACTATTTTGGGACAAAACTTATGATAAGAGTTTAACTAGATTACGAAATACCTCTAGATTATGATACTGACCTAAAAAATGCCATTTAGTCGATACTACCTTATGGAATGATGGCCTTGATATGTAATTAGTAGTTAAATATGTCCTTTATGGGTTAACTTAGTTCCGGCGTAGATATGAAGGTTGGTGGTTAGTCCACAATGCTTGCATTGTGCCACGTTGTGATGGCTTTATATGGGCGACTGCTTTGCGTTATTTCGATGAATGCCACGTTCATCCCACTCGCTTCGGCCCAGAGTAAATCAAACACGGATAATAAAAATTATAAAGAATATAAAGAATATTTATTTCAAAATTTACAAGATAGCCTTATTATCTATGCACTTTTTATTTATTTATTTTTATTTTTATTAAATAAATAAAAATAAATAAATAAATAATGCTGGACAATTCACACAGCATTATCTAGCCCCATGGTAAGCAGAGCTTGTGTTATGGGTACTAGATAACTGATATACATAATACAATTTATTACATAGATAGATATTTTTTATTATACATGGATAACACCCGGAACAAATATCTGCAGATCGTACACACAATTGTTCCGAGGCGGGAATCGAACCCGCAACCTCCTGCGTCGCAGGCGGACCTTCGCCCACCGCGCCACATCGGTCGTAGTTTTTATTAGTAGTTACTTATACTACAACTATAAAAAAATCTTAATACTATGCAATTAAGTAGGTAGGTATACGAACTTGTTAAGGCTTCCATTTGTTGCATGAATCATAACTTCCGTGTTAGTAATAATACTGTGTTACGGCAAGTTAGAGCTCAGTACCTCGCATGGCGCTTTTATGATAAATATTTGGTTACAATAAAAGAACGTATTATTAATGCATACTAAAATTTAAAAAAACAGTTTGCTGATATCATTCGTCTTTCGTGCCTTTGTCGAGTATTTTAGTTGCAGTAGGTAATCCTACTTTCACGTACTGTCTGTCCAATTTACGGTAATCCGTAGAATGGACAGACGCGACGGTACGACACTGCGCTCCAATGATCAAATTGTAGACGTAGCTCAAAAAGTTAGAAAGATAGATAATATATATGTATTAATTCTTTATTGCACACTTAGTTTATACGAACAAAGTTCAATAATAACTTTAAAAAACAACATACAATTGGCGGTATTATCGCTCAAGAGCTATCTCTACCAGACAACCATGGATGGATAGGATCATGGACGGTACCAAGGGATCCGTGAAAGTTGCTGGAGAGTTGGCCATGTCTGCCGCATGCCCGTTAAGATCACCATTTGTAGTGGACTGCTGCCGGTCTAGGTAGCACATGCCATGTAGGTCTGAACAGGAAAAAATCTGAATCTGAAATCTCATTTTTTTTATTCACGAATAGAACCGTGTTTTATAATAGCTAGCAATTATACTATTCATTAATTTAATAACTGCGAGGCAGGGAAACTATTACCATTTCATTATCGTGGAAACTGTAAACCAAGTAGAAACGTTTACCTAAATGAGATTTCATTTATATTGTAAAGAACCAAAGTACATAGTTTGAACGAATCCTGAGGCATTAAATAATAATGAAATATGAAATTACAACTGTTTTCACTTGGAATACCTAATTGTTTGTATAAAGACTATGTACATTTTCACTTCAAATGTAAAGCTACCGACCAGTTTGCATATTGCAATTTTAGAGGATATTTACAAAGCTTTTGAATGCAAAGAAAGGTAGGAAGTTCAATTTCCGCCGCGGGACAATTGTCTGTATGTTCTTTGAATATTTGTCCGTGTGAATATTTTTTAGTTGGTTATTGTTTTTGGTATTCACACAATCTTTACGTAGTTTGAGGGTAGGTCGCTAGATTAGACGGTGGATGCTATTGATGCTCTGGTATACGATGTGGTGACTAATCTGACTAAGAAAATGAAGGTAGCCGGACTATTCCTGGATCTCTCGTCTGCCTTTGATTTGATAGATCATAACTTATTACTTGAAAAACTGGATCACTATGGCGTAAGAGGGGATACTTTGTCCTTATGAAATCCTATCTAAGTAATCGAAAACAGATTGTAGAAGTTAGATCAATCGCAAACAAAAAAGAAACTACTGAATTATTATTTGTTATTATTATTATATTTTTTTTTGTATAAATGACTTAAGTATTCATTGTGTATGACATTTCAATAAGGTCCGCATGTGCATGTACAAAATTTCAGATACAATTCTATTATTGTGATTGAATAAAGATTATGAATTATGATTATACAAATACAAATACAAAAATACTTTATTGTACACCAGATACAGAACATTATGAGAGATATTACATGTGACAAGTACAATGGGCGGCCTTATTGCTTAGAAGCGATCTCTTCCAGGCAACCTTTGGATGGAAAGAATTGTGTGAATTAAAGAAAGATTATGAAGTGTGAAAATGTCCATATTTTTAATTGATATAAAAAAAAACAAAAGAGGCTATGGGCTTTATGTGTGTATTTATATGTATGTTCGTCGATTTCTCTTTCAGTTGCTATTGTATGGAGAATGATCTCGAGGTGGTCCAATTAAAAGTTTATTCACGGGAAAAGTATTTGTCCCAAAAAACTAAAAAAACTGTTTAAATACTACGGAATTTCAACTCGGTTTTCAGCTTATTCAAAACAATCAAATTTATTAAGTTGTCGAATGTGGAAACTAGAGTTTTGTTTTGGAAACTAGTGGTATGCGAAGTACACAGGGTCTAACAAAAAGTAAGGAGCAAACTTTCAGCGGGAGTTCAGCTTAGATCACAGAAGACGGGAAAAATAAAAAAAAGTAAAAAATCTGAGTAAGCTTACGACAAATTAATAAAATGCAAAACTAAACAACTAAGCTACGCATTACCTACCCCAATAAGACAAGCTAATTCCCTCCCTTTATTTAAACATATGCTCTTTGAACACTTTCTTTCTTCCTCCTCAAATAGTTAATATTTTATGTATCAGTGTCTATAATCAGTATTTATTTCCATTAACGTTTATACAAGTATTTATGTATTTGTATGTTTTTTTTTATTGTATATAATTTATATTTACATTAGCCTAGAATACGCCACCGTCTATACCTATACTACAGCTACGTGTTCATCCAAAGGTTGCCTGGAAGAAATCGCTCTTAGCGATAAGGCCGCCCATTGTGCATCTGTATCTTTGTTTGTTTGTTCTTTACTGTTTTTTTCTGTGTTTAGTGTGCAATAAAGCGTTTTTGTATTGTAAGCTGGCGCAGTGACTCGAAGTGGATCTTGCCTCCGTTACCAGACATTGACAGCCAGCCCTGGTGGTCCCTTGCCGTTTCAGTCAAGTCGACAACGGCAAGAAGTTCTTGTAGGTCTTTCTGGGATCAATGCGACGCTAAGACAAAAAGAAGAGCACAAATTGCTAGAGGCCGAAAGGACTCTACTGAAAAAATCTGGGAAGTACACAATTAAACTTAGGTAATACAAAACAACAAACAAGTACTAATAACAATTCACAGCTAACAAATGATGATTATCAGCTACCATTAACCAATTATCATAATAAAACCATCGTCTTCCCATAGCCATTATGCAGTGAAGTAAATTAGCTGTAAGCGGTAGTGAAAACAAAGCCTAACTAGTGTAATTTGTGTAGTTAAAGGCCTAACTACCTCATCATCATCACAATCCTATACTCGTCTCGTCACTAGGCTGGACATGGGCGCCCCTAATGAGAGCCATAGCGCCCTGTCTTCAGCTTGCCGCATCTAGTGTCTGCCTGCAGTCTTTCTCAGATCGTTATCCCAGGCTGGAGGGCGTCCTACACTACGTTTGCCAAGTCGCGGTCAAACAAGTTTACCCCAGCAATTTTTTCGCATTGTTTTTATGAAAACGTTTTAAATATCAAATTTATGAGATATACAGGGTTATTGGTAATTCGACGTATTCCCATTAGGAGGTGATATGGGTGACTATTTGTGATAAATTTCACCCCCATGTGCATCATGCAAAAGTGAACCATTTTTAAATTATCATGACTTTAAGATTTTTTCAAAATAAGTCAAAAGCGCAACATCAAAAATTGATTAAAAAAAGTGTCTATTTAAATCTATGTTGTCTTCTGATTTATAAAAACGAATAAACACTGGTTATTTATCAATATTAAAACAACAATTATTGCTCCAAATTTAAAAATGCGAGATGAAAAACGATATTATTTCATTATTCATTGAGATTTTTTTCCACTAAAATGCCTAAAAAAATAAAAAAAAAACGTTATGAAACTTGGCTTGCAGATTATTTTAAAAACATAACCGTTTTCTTAGCTCTCCAACAATGCATAACAACTATGAACTTATTTCAAAGAAACTGAAAAAAACATCATTACAAAGGAAGCAGGCGGAAATTCGTGTACGAACTAAACCTAAGGTCGTTCTTTAAAATTTCTATAAAACTAACTTTAAACAATAAATACCCAATGTAAATAACACGAAAAATACATATTTAAAATAAAATTTAGAACCGTTAAGTAGTAACAGCAATAAATAAAATTAATAATAAAATTAGGACATTTTGTAATTTAGCCTAATTAAAGTTCTTGCTCGAAGTGACTTCCCCTATTGCGTTCGCAAAGTCGCATTATTTTTCTGAGTTGGGACTTAACTACCGCAGTAGTCAAATTTCGTATTGCATAATTATGCTGCAATAGGGGTCACTTCGAGCAAGAACTTTAATTAGGCTAAATTACAAAATGTCCTAATTTTATTATATTTTTTCCGATTCCGATTCAGTGGACGCGTAACTTAGTATACAGAATATAAAGAACTTTATTCTCATACAAACATAGTGCTACCTTATAATGAGATACATAAGATGCATAATTCGTAGTCCGGCATTATTTATGTAGAACAAATTTTACAATAATTTAACTAACCTCTGGTACCAAGAAAGATTTGTTATAGGTACTGTTTACTTTTCGCCCAACGTCAAAACTCGTTAAATACCTACACGATCAAAATACAGGTGACATATTCCTCCCTCCTACCCCAGTCACGTAATAAATTAAGGCGGAGTATTGTATCGTTACTTGCGAATTTCTAGTGTCACTGGTATAACGACCCCAATATGTTACAAGTTTACAAGGGTTCATAATATAGGGTGTTTCTATTTTATTAGAATTAGATGCGTAACTCATTTTAGAATGGATGACAAACGCGGTATATAGAAGGTACAGATGGGCTGTTGAAGTGTGATGATATTATGTAATGTGATCGTGGTGAATTTAAATATATAAATGTAGATGATTCTCAATTTATTATACAGATGATACTTACTAAATTTCTAGATGATTACAATTTATTAAGATGATAAATTAGAAGTTGATCAAGATTATTAATTTATATCTATATGATTCTCAATTTGCATATATAGTTAATTTTGAATTAATGAACTGAATATTAATAAATTCCACAATAAACAAAATTAATATTGATAAAAAAATTAGAAATAAGTGACTTTATTTAACCAACTTGTTCTACAAACTTAAAAACTATTTTGCCTTCCGTGTAAATAAAATGCGTAAAGGATTATTCTAAATTTAGCTTAGACCATCCAGAGCCAAAATTAGAGGGTTTTCAGATCCTTGCCAGCTCTTTAACATTTATGTGCCTTGGTTAGGTTTTTTAGCATCATTTCAGCTTTGTGGTTACGGCGGCTATAACAATGTTTCATAAAAAATTTACGGTAAATTTCAAACCCATTATGCGTTTACTACGCCAAGAGAGTGCACGTAGAACTTAGTTCAGCCATATTGAAAGGTTTTATGCGTATGTTGTGTATACGCAAGGAATTGCTCTGTACGCGTGATTTTAGTCGCGAGTTTCAATTCTATAACTTTATTGACTGTTAATTTAGTTGAAAAGTCTCATGTGTCAAAACTCTTGTCTTATCCTACTTATATTATAAAGGCGAAAGTTTGTAAGTAAGTATGGATGGATGGATGTTTGTTATTCTTTCACGTAAAAACTACTGAATGGATTTTAATGAAACTTTACAATAATATAGCTTATACTTACATACATCAGAATAACACATAGGCAATTCACAAAGATATATAGTATATTATCCAAAACATCTATTACTAGGCGGGTGAAACCGCGGGGCGCAGCTAGTATTAAATTAAAGTGTTGACTTTATGAAGTAACGTGGAAGTTGCAACATAAAATAAACAGTGAAGTACCCAACACAGGTATTAAAAAATAGTAATAAAAAACGGCCAGAACAACTATCCTATCTATTTTGTACCTAAGTATGTTAGTTATCTAGTCGATATAACACAAGCTCTACTTAGTATGGGGCTTGATAATAATAAACCTTTATTGCTGGTAACAGTGACGTGTTTAGAAAATTTCATAAAAAACTTAACTTATAAAGTTAAACAACTATTGATGCTCTCTGCGCTCAGTTTCCCTTCTTCTTTCCAGCTTGTCTTTCGTCAAAGGCCTCCTCTAAGACTCTCCACTCGTCCTTCTCATTTTGCTTAGGTACTCCTATAATGTCCCATTAGATTTCGTTGATTGCTGTTTCTAATTCGATAAGTTTCTCTCGGGTTTTTAATGTACAAAGTTCAATATTCTTTAAAAGTTCGAAGAAAAACGAAAATAAATAACAATTGCGACATACACAAGTATGTCGCAATTGTTATTTATTTTCGTTTTTTTATCCTTAGAGGGTGTTGGTTGTTTTTGATAATGCTGTGTAAATGATGCGGAATTTATCATTTATCACACCTCAAACATCCTAGGTTTCTGTTTATTTTTCCAACTCAAATAATATAATCCGACCGTATCTCGGGAAGCAGAGAGCATCCGATCTTTGGCCCCAACTAAATCCTGTTTGTGCAAACCTTGTGCAGTAGTAGTCTAGACTGCCTTAATCTTGAAGACAAATGTCTTTTTAAATCGTGCAGTGTCTAACATACCTTCAAATCTTTATGTTACGTTTTTCTAAAGTTTCGTTCGGATAAGAACGAGATATGAGAAAACGAGTCAAAACAAAGCGTTCTTTATTTCTAAAGATAATAGAACGATCAACAGCTGTGGTAGGCAATACATGTCCTTGACCTATCTCCCGTGGGATGTAACCCAACCGCACAAGATGCTGTCGGCCAGGTGAGATGGCGACCTGTGAAATGCTTCAGCTGGATGCACCAGGTGAAGAAAAAGCGCTATGGCGCTCATTAGGGGAGGCCTAGACCAACAGAACTGAACTGATGATGAAGATGGGACATAAATAGCATTTAAATGTTGCCATAGATACAACGAGTGTAAAGCCGCGGGTAGACTTAGTCTATACTGATATTATAAAGAGGAATGGTTTGTTTGTATTGAATAGGCTCCGAAACTATTGGACCGATTTGAAAAATTCTTTCACCGCTGAGAAGCTCCGCTATCCCCGGTAAACAGAGGATATATTATATTTAAGAAATTTGAAATTAGAATTTAACGCGCGTGAAACCGCGGGAAATAGCTTGTACAATATAAAACATCCAACAAACCAAATTCTGTTAGAAGGTCAGACCACGATTCATTGAGTGGCAAATGCAATTTCTCTCTACCTTCTATTTATTGTATTCCATTCCATTGCTTTATTAATACCCAATTGGGGTAATGGAACCCAATAAACGTTGACATTAACGGTTTCACTGAATATTCGACATAATGAGCTGTTTGTGTCTTATTGCCCTTGGCCTAGTTTAGATGGATGTTGGAAGAAATCCACGTGGGTCCAGAATAAATGAATAATGCTGGACCAATCACAATGCATCATTTAGCCCCAAGCTAAGCAGAGGTTGTGTTATGATTATACCAGCTTCCATTTTGATTGTACGGAAAATCAATTATAAGGCAAAAAACACAAAATGTTTTTTAATGAGTAGGAATTAAATGTTAAGGATTCTATGTTATGGTAGTCGAAACACGATTAACTAAACTTAACTATAGAACTGCAGTTGGGTAAAAACAGTTTCGAGAAGGAGGCCAAAACGAGGATCCAGCTAGGCTGGGCAGCATTTGGGAAACTACGTCGAGTCTTCTCGTCATCCATACCGCAATGCTTGAAAACGAAAGTTTTCAACCAGTGCGTCCTTTCGTTATGACCTACGGAGCTGAGACGTGGACACTCACGATAGGGCTGGTTCACCAGTTCAAAGTCGCTCAGCGAGCTATGGAAAGAGCTATGCTCGGAGTTTCTCTGAAGGATAGGATTCGTAACGAATACATCCGACAGAGAACCAAGGTTATCGACATAGCTCAAAGAATTAGCAAGCTGAAGTGGCAGTGAGCAGTTCTTGAGTGGAGACTGCGACTCGGTAAACGTAGTGTAGGACGCCCTCCGACCAGGTGCAAGACTGCAGGTAGATGCTGGATGCGGCAAACTGAAGACAGGGCGATGTGGCGCTCATTGGGGGAGGCCTATGTACAGCAGTGGACTGATATAGGCTGATGATGATGATGATGAACTATAGAAAAAAATTGCTAAGTTGCCTCGAAATCTTCATTTTTATAGAAATACCTACCTACTTCTACGGAAAAAGCAGCTTCATGTCATGTGCTAGTTTTTTAACATATTTTTAGAATTTCCGACTTTTTCATAGGGTTTCAGCCTAGAATAACAACTGATTTCGAGAAACATTTTTACCCTAAAGTCCACGCGCATTTGATTACGAGCTCGTACGTAATAAGCTAAGCTAGTCAAAAATGTATCTGTCCGTGCTCCTTGTCTACTAACAGCGCCATCTTACGGTTGGAGGAAAAACTACGTAGAAAGCTTGAAAAGAAAACCTCAAGAAGGTTCGTAAACTTCGCTTATTGTTTCTCCTTTGTAACGCTAGGGGCGTTTTGTAGTGTTATAAAATAATATATTTCGAAATGATAGGTCGGTGTTTTAGTTTTACCCACCAGTTTTTTTGAACTATGAACTATTAATTTCTAAGGGTCATACTACACAGGCGGTTCTCCCGCCGCGGGAATCCGCTTCTGAACCGCACTAGTCACAATTTAATATGAAAATATTATGCTGCATACTACACTGCGCGGTTTCCCGTCGCGGTCCACAGGCGGGAGAAATACGACCGCCGCATGCAGCGTCAAACCGCCGCTGATAAACGGCGCTTTAAACTACATTGGCGGTTTCCCGCTATTACGTCATTCTGCGCGGGACCTTGGCGCTCGCAATTTTATTAATATAAGGGCTGCAAGTGCAGTTAACATTGGCGGATCCATGTAGAAATTAACAAAAGACAACGATAAACCACGTCCCGTGTAGATTGATGGTCTGCGACAGCTTTGTCGAGCGAATTCCCGCGGGGCGGGAGAACTGCCCGTGTAGTATGACCCTAAGTGTGTAAAACGGTAAGGTAAAACACCCACAGAATAAGCTTTTGAATCCACACGGTAGAACTTTACTATTTATTTTAGACACGGACTTCTAAACTGGCGACAATTCGCATTGGTGCCTTCTCTAGTGTGTTTGCTTTCCCTTAGGTACACGTACTTGGGTATACTTTACACTTTGTGATTGAACTTTTAAAGAATATTGAACATTAGAGTTTACTTTTTATGTTAGAGTACCTTGATAATTTCAATTGGGTGTTCTTTGAAAGTAGATATATGTATAGATAGATAGTATAATAAAATGGGCTGTTGCTTAAAATAATTAGGGAAAGTTAAGTATTCATTCTATCAGCACGGTATAATATGTAAACCTCTCGAAACATTAAGAAAATATTCGAAATGTTAGCACGTATAATAAAATACGTAAAATAAGTTTAATCCTAGAAAATCCCTATTTAATTAACAGTTTAAATACCTATTTCACTGAATTAGCATTCATAATGAAAACCAACATATTTTTTAGAAACTTACAACTTTTTAATCTAAGTTAGTCTTGGTAATCTCATTTCATTTGTTCATCTAATAAGTTTAAAAACCTAGATTACCTAGACACAAAATTAAGTATTACAAGACGGTGACTCCAGTGGCCTAGCGGGCAAAGGTCCGCCTGCGACGCAAGAGGCTGTGAAGTCATTCCCGCCCCGGGAAATAGTTTTGTACGATCTGCAGATCAAATAAATAAATGAATAATGCTGGACAATTCACACATTCAGACATTTGTTCTATGTTTAATATAAAAATATCAATTGATGTGCGCAAGTACGTCCGTTACTTAGTAAGCATAACTCTGCTTATTTCGGAGCTAAATGATTCTGTGTGAATTGCACCATTAAATTTATTTTACAAAATAAATGACGTCACAAAATGGCGCACACAATAACTCCATTGGTTAGGATAGGACGCTCGGTCGCATTTCAATGCAACAGAGCAGTGTGTGGAATGGAACTAATGAACCAAATCAGGGTACCTGATGTGTGCGGTCAGGCCTGGTTCTACCACATTGAGATTTGAGGCCTGACTAGGTGAATTATATGGAACGTTGACGGAACCCAATAAAGGTGAAAATACCGTGGATTAAACCATTGAATACGGAGTGGGCACCGAAGCAAAACAATTATATTGAATGAGAAGTTACCTTATATGGCACTTACATATGTATTTAAATTAGGTATCACACTTATATCATAAAATGAATGTTAGGATGGATGTTGGATGTATGTTTTTTACTATTTCACGCAAAACCGGCTTCATGCCACACTGAGATTTGAGACCTGGCTAGGTGAATTATTTGGATAGTGAGTGTTATCTCAATAGATGCTTGGACGAACAGAAAAAATTAAATACATTTTTTTTGTCTATTCTTGTGAAGTCATGATCGTGTGTTTAGTGCTAAGTTAGAGTTAATCTTAGGTTGTAAGATGTCAATTTAATGTGTATATATATTTTTGTCTTATCTGTGGTCTGCCACCCGTGTGGACACGCGCGCGCCAATGGTTCTGTCAGAAAACCAGCGTTGCTCTACTTCTTGAGGAGAAGTAGAGCAACATTATGCTGAGACAGGACCTATTGGTTCGCTTTGTGGAGTCGCTTGTTGCTTGTATATAATACATACGTAGTTAATTTTATTTATTTCTTTATGTTCTTGTTTACTTATATATTATTATTATTTAGTAGCAAGCTGTACCTACTTGTGAATCAATAAATGTATTTTCTTTCTTCTTTCTTCTTTCTTTAATTATATGGAACGTTGATGGGACCTAATGCAGGTGAAAATACTGCGGATTTAGCCCATTCAATACGGAGTGGGCACCGATGCAAAATAATTGTATTGAATGAGAGGTTAGATATCTGTGTATTTAAATTTGGTTTCGCACTAATATACCTACCTAATAATTGCGAAAGTTTGGATGAATGTTGGATGAATACTTTAAATAATTTTACATACGAGTACGAATAGGTATTTAATAGGTAGGAAATACCTCATAGGCTACATTTTATCCCATTAATTATATTATTGTCATATATCATATTGTTTTTATTAAGTAGAGGTTTTTTTTGTAATTGTACATAAATATATGTTTATTTTTATACTACAAATAATCGCATTCTGTCGCTTAAGTATTACCTACAATGTCTGTAATCAGAATTTCCGGGAAATAGTGAATCTGACGACAACAACACTGTATTCCGACTTTTCCCGAAATCGTGCCATATTAGCCATTTCAGTGCAATACGGAAGGGGACTCGCGTTTAGCGAGCCATAAAAATGTGCTGACCAATGTTTTGGCAAGACCATCCAGGTGGAAGATAATAAAACTATAAATAAGTTGTGGAGTATTAATAGGAAACACTTGCTTTGTTTGATTGTTCAGATAGACTTTTTTTCTGATGGAGAAGAAGAAAGAAAGAATGAAAATACATATTATACATAGGATAGGATTCGCAACGAATACATCCGACAGAGAACCAAGGTTATCGACAAAGCTCTGAGAATTAGCAAGCTGAAGTGGCAGTGGGCCGGCCATATCTCGCGAAGAACCGACGACGGTCGCTGGGGTAAACGTGTTCTTGAGTGGAGACCACGGAAGAAGACAGGGCGCTATGGCGCTCATTGGGGGAGGTCTATGCAGCCTCCAGCAGTGGACTGCTATAGGCTGATGATGATGATGATGAAGTATACAAACAAGAAAAAACTATATGAAGGAAATAGATAAAACATACAGATAGGTATAAAATAATATGTGTTACACAAGGGGTAAGTGACGGCTGCGTTGCATCATGAACGTCTAGAAGACGCTCAATTACCTACTCATGTGTTGAAGATACCCAGGTTGTGCTTTAATTGTAACTTGGTGCTGTTTCTTGAGAAGAGAAAATCTTGAAGAAGAAGAAATCTTTGTAATTTTTATAGCCCCAAGAAAAAAAATACGGCATTCTAAAGAAGTTTATGATAATCTACTTGATAATTTGCGTTTATATAACCCAATAGTGCCTCCATATTTTAGATATGTAGATGCAGTAGAAAACTAAACAATGACTCATCTTATGAGAGCTTGGTATGGTTCTCGTTATTTGTTAAATTTTCATCGATTAAATAAAAGCACCAATAAAACTTTTACTAAACATAAAAATCATAACAAACCAAATAACCCTACTTAGGTTCACGGGCCAATTTCATCGTTCGCTGCCAAAATGAAGATCAATAAAACTAAGCTTAGTATAATCCAGTTCAATTGTTAGATTTTTATCTCATTTACTAAACATCAGCTACATTTTGATTGCGTTTACGAAAATTAAGTGGAAGTACATCACACGTGTGTCACAGTTCAGTTACATTTCAAATTAAATCCAAGACAACATCAAAGCAATGAGTAAAGTATCAGGTACTTACCTGACATGACAGCTTTTGAACTCGCGGTCGGTAGAATGCGCTTAACTTGTATAAAACGCTTAACACTTTGACTGCGGTTTTTTTTCGACGACTGCGATCTTTTTTTTAACCTAAAAAATTCGTGCTGCCGCTCTACACAGCGGTTGTGTTGCGCCGCACATGCGTTTCGTTCGAAAAATATTACGGCTGTGCTGAGTCACACAGATCTGTATTTTCTTAGCCACTGCGCTAGTGTGGATTTACGCATATTAGTCACTTGTAGAAAACACATACCGTGTGATTTCAGCAGTCAAAGTGTTAACTTAGTGTAGCTCATATTGATCGCGTTTAATTGCAACGGTGAAATTGGCACTGAATGCTCAAAGCCCTAGCCTAATTCGACGTAATAAGAACAAAACGATGACATTATACTAGAGGGCGCTGGTACCATTAAGATGTTCACACGCGCAATTTCGACTGAACACTCGGTTGAAGTATAATAAAACTAAATGGACTGTGCAACCGTAAAACCGAAATATACTTATGGTTTTGCATAAAAATAAAATTTGAGAAATTTCAGTGCTGAGTGAAAATGTTTTGATAGTCCATTAGCTCACAAATTTCCACAGCTGAACATACTTCCCCGAATAAAGTGGATTTGTATAGTGAACCAGGCTTGACAGGCATATAGGATGTCTTGGAGGTTTACTTCCATATGCCTGTCCAGACAGCCAGCAGACTCTTTCGGTGTATATTTAACAAAATATTATAATAATTTAAGTTACTTTGCAATGGCACCATTAATTTATAATAAAATCCCGCTCTCCATAAGAGAATTGCCTACTGCGATGTTTCAGAGAAAGCTGAAGACAATACTAGCTGATAAACACTATTATACAGTTAAAGAATTTATGAACGATAAGAATTTTGACAAATAATTACCCACTTATGTATTTTTTTATTATTTAATTAATGTGTTATTTAATTTTGTGTTGCTGTTTATTAACATTAACTGATTTTAAATATTTTTTTTTCTCATTAATATATTGCATGTAACCAGAAATAATTGCATGCCCATAATGGGCAAATTACATTGTTACGCTTTTTTATGTATGATCTTTTTCACATGTAATTGCAATAAATAGACTTTGACTTTGACTTAAGGTGGACTCTGCGATATCAACGCTAATCCAATATATCAACGAAATCTCTAGTAACAAGGTTCAACGATCTCTTAATAAGGAATACAATAAGATCCTACCAACCTTTTTTTGATAAACATGTGACATGATACATCTAGTAGTAAATAGGTAAATGTTGAACTTGAATGAGGAATGAGGAATATACCAATCATGTTTTTTTCCCTTTTTTTCTTTTTCCTAGTCCAATAATGATGAAAATCTGTAGATGGGTGACAGAAAGAAAACCTCCGGAAAACCCAAGTTTTTCTCGCTGTCAGTTCCAGGTTTGAAAGTTTTGCGGCATGATTTTGTTCTTGGTTTCTAATCTTGGACGAACTAAATTGCTTAGAATTATGTACTATGGTCTTATCTATCTATTTTAATTTTATGTAATTTTTTTTTTTTTGCACTGATAGGTTATACATAATTTTATCACCTCATAATTATTATCTTTTATTTATTTATTTTATTAATAAAATCTAGTATGTAAATTTATTCATCAATCATCTGATCTGAGATCGTGTCTGACACTCTACCGGGTTCTGACTGAAAACCAGCGCTCTTTCACAAATGACCTGGGTTATTGTGATAGAGCAACAAGCTGAGTCAGGACCTATTAGACCTATACACGCGCGCTTATCCACTTTCTGTGAGGGCTGCTTAGTACCATATGCAATACTACTTACATTTTGTATCTTCACTTTTTTTTTTTTTTTATATTTTGTTGATGTGTTTTATAATAGGTACATAAGTAGGTACTTTGTAGTCAAATATAAATCATGTGTAATTAACCTTGTTTGTGTGTTGTGTTAGTGTTTAATAAATAATTTTCTTTCTTTCTTTCTTTCATCTGCAAAGATATCACATATCATCATCATCATCAGTAAGTCTACTGCTAGACATAGGCCTCCCCTAATGAACACCATAGCGTCCTGTCTTCAGCTTACCGCATCCAGCATCTACCTGCAGTCCCTCGCAGGTTATCATCCGACCAGGTCGGAGGGCGTCCTAAACTACGGTTACCGAGTCGTGGTCTCCATTCAAGAAGACGTTTACCCCAGCGGTTTTCGGTTCTTGCGAGATATGGCCGGACCACTGCCATTTCGGCTTGATAATATAGAGCTATGTCGATAACTTACACATACTCGTATAATAGTAAACAATTTCCACAACAAAGTATTTGCTGTAGAGTGTAGACAGCTTTGTTTAAGAGACAATACTTTGTAGATACTCAAATTGACTCGTATCCGTTACTTGGAGGCAGACACTTGGTTCGCTTCACAAACAGAACGAAAGCTATTACTCTCAACTGTTTCCATTCCTCTCAGCTGGCAGCTAACGATGTACTCGGGGGAGCTAGCACGAAACACGAACATTCGTACTAATAATGAACAGAAATTGTAAATTCCTAGCATAGAAAATATCACAGTTAAGCTTAAGAACGCCTATATATTTATTTATAAAACAAAATCAAGTTTGCTAGATTTTTTAAGATAAAATAATCCTAATATTTTATCGAGGTCTTACTAGTCTTTATGCGTGCAAAATGTCAATGCCCGTATGGTGATTATGTAACTCGCGACCGGTTTGTGACAGGCGTTAATTAAGCAATCAGTGCTGTCAAACGCCAATTTTGTTCAATTTTGACGTTGTAGCTGGTGTCAAACTAATACAAAATTGACGTTTGACAGCACTGATTGCTTAATTTACGCCTGTCGCAAACCGGTCGCGAGTTACATAATCACCCTGCCGTTCAGTAGTTTTGACGATGTTCTATTCTATGACAAATATCTTCACATTTTTACAAACCCTACGTATAAAAGTCATACAATACGATTCAAATACTCTTTATTGATTTAGTATATTAGTTGTTAGTACTCTTTTAGCCTGAAAAACAGGTCTTTGCCTTGTTCAGGCACACGCATTGTTAATTTTCATCAGAATTGAATCAATGTACTTTTTGTAATTTTTAGTCCTAAGATATTTTTGAATAAATTATTTATTGCACAAACAAAGATACAGATGCAAAATAGGCGGTCTTATCGCTAAGAGAGATTTCTTCCAGGCAACCTTTAGATGTACACTTACGACTTAGCACGAGTTTTGCTCAATTTTTTTTGCATGTATTGTTTGTCATATTTATGTTCATGGTAGCTCCCTCATGCTTGATGAACATGGACCCCGCTGAGCTCGTAGACTCGATATACTCTCGCCTGTCGCTAATTACCCTTAGTTGATCCCCTCCCCAGCTGTTCACAGTAAAACACACTGTTTATGTGTTTCTTTTGTCAAAACATATGTGACTTCTTGAGCCTCTTATGTGACGACTAAGCGGGGTCCTTTATGTTTTCATTCCCTTGCCGTGTTATTGTTTGGTTGCCTTTGTATTTAAATATTTTAGACTAGATATTCTATTTATACCACAGTTAAATATTGGCCAAGCCAAAGGGCAGAGAAAGTGCATACTTCTGTTTATTATTCAAACATCTTCACAAGTGGTTAGCCAACGAAGTGATTATATCAAACCCTGTATCGTTAGGGGCATGCATGTTTAATAGGAGACATTGTGTGCTGATGTATACATTTGTTATCTGCATCTAAATCTGGAATAATGTATTACTAGACTACCCTTTATTCCACAAACCAGTTCACATGGGATAGATATAACATTATAAGTAAGTAAGTAAATCATTTATTTGACACATAAAACACACACATACAATTAGCTTAATCATAACAAGTACAAAATTAAAACAAAACATAATTATTAAAAGTAAGTAACTAAAAATGCGTGTGTGTAGCAGTGTCAAATGGGTAATAGCTCAGTGATAATATTGCTCTATGAGCAAACACTGATTTTCAGCTACCACCTTCAAGGTGACGAGACAAGGCGAGCCCAGCGACACACGTCTGTATAACGTTCTCTTTGTCAAACTGGGATCAGATATTAAAAGGCTTCTTTTATCCAGGAAACAACGTGTGTGAAGTCACCGGAAGAAAGTTATCTTTTTCCAACCGTAGCGGCCATTTTACATAAATAATACTTGACAATTCACAAAGCATTATCTAGCCCCATGGTAAGCAGAGCTTGTGTTATGGATACTAGATAACGTGAATTTTTACATCTGTTAAGGCATTTTTGAAGCTGCACTGGTCCTAAGCGATAATCGCGCGTGTCATTAATTACGATGCGTTTTGTATGGCAACTATTATAGCTCAACAGTAAAGTATTTAATCGCAAAGCAATTAACTAGATACTTGTACATACATTTTAAAGTGATGGTTCGAAACTAGAGCAAAATAGTTATCCTCGCTCATGAACACTTGAACACTCATTTAATGACAAATAAAATATGGTTTAAATGGAAACTGTAGTTTGCTAAGCTATTACTATAGTAATGCAACTGCCTCCCAGTTTGCTATATATAACATTTTATTTGTGAATTCTCCAAATGTTTTAATTTTTTTAAGGTAGTTAACATAGCCTTTTTGGGACATGATAGAGCGTCCAGTCAAGTTAGGAAAGAGACTGGCATCGCAATAGTAGTGAGTACCTTTACAAGAGCCATTGGGTACTGTTGGTCCCGTCTATATCTTATTCATGATTAATCCTACGGACGTACAATTTTACAGGTCTTGTGAGATCCAGGAATAAATAAATAAATAATGCTGGACAATTCACACAGCATTATCTAGCCCCATGGTAAGCAGAGCTTGTGTTATGGGTACTAGATAACTGATATACATAATACAATATATTACATAGATAGATATTTTTATCATACATAGAAAACGACCAGAACACCCGGAACAAATATCTGCAGATCGTACACACATTTGTTCCGAGGCGGGAATCGAACCCACAACCTCCTGCGTCGCAGGCGGACTTTCGCCAACATCGATCATCAAATAGATTAGGAAACATTCAGAATGAAATATATTGAGGTTAATACAGCACCAAGTATGCCCAAAAACTGGTAACATAGACACGATAAAGGTAAAATTTATTGTAATGTTATATGTATATTATGCTGATGAACTAGTGCTTGAGTGGAGCGTCTCACAGTGGTATAAATATTGTTGACTAAAGTGTTTTGTATGGATCTTCAAGGTTTGCGTTTAATATCTTTATCTGTCTCAGTTTTATACGAGGCACCCATTATTCATGGATATACATTTAAAATAATATAATGCCTATTTAAGTCCACAATGCCCATATTACAGCTGCATTATTATGACATTGTTGACATGTATTTTATTATTATTAGTATCATCATCATCATCATCCTATAGCAGTCCACTGCTGGACATAGGCCTCCCGCAATGAGTCTTCAGCTTGCCACATCCAGCATTTACCTGCATCTATAATAATTAGTATAATTTTTTAAATTATTATTAATTCAAGGCCTCCTTACAGCCAATAATTTGATAATTTGTATGTGCTAAAATAGGAGCCACTGTTTTTTCTGTTCTTTTTTTGGTATATCTCTAGTCGCCATACAATCCCTTATGGTGTTTCCTTCCTACATAAAACACTTTTGTTATAAATACTATATTTAAGTATAATAGTCAAGTAGATTAAACGACATCAAGTATATGAATATGTACCTACGGTGGAATAAATGAATTGAATTGAATTATATCTTCAGCTCGCAGCTTCGAGCCTGAAGTCTTTCGCAGGTCGTCATCCCTCCTTGTCGGAGGGCTTCTACACTACGTTTTCCGAGAAGAAGCTGACGTGGCTCGCTTCAAGCGCTAGCTTTCGTTATGTACGTATCCAACAACGTGGCTAATGATATTTTGGTATATTTTATCACTCGCATTTCTACTTATTTCTTTAACCATTAAAAAGCCAATTTTTGGAAATAAGCATTCTAATAATAACCTTCGAATCATTAAGGATTGTTTGTAACACTTAGACGATGATAGTTTGCATCGAAACTAACATTATTATACTACATATTTGTTATCTTTATTATTATTAGTTCTTAAGTTGTATTATTTTTGTATTTGAAACACAAATAAACATTTTCTATTTCTATTTCTATTTCATTCGTTGGAAGTTGGAGAGAGTCCACGTGAATGAAATCGCGGGCTGGTAAGTTACTTCATTTATTAATCAGTAGGCAAAACCTCGTTTTGATTCAAAACACTCATATTAATTACATTTACGATTCCATACGGGAAATAATTATATTCAGAGTATGCTTGAAAGCCCAACGAGCCGTTCAAGTGTTTGCACGTTTAATTGATTAATTATAAATGTAGTGGGCTACGCAATTATAAATGTTATGCTCTCTTTCCTGTAATCAAGGCGTTACAGTTAACGCATTCACTGCCCAGCCTTCTGCGTCTCGCAGAGGCTCCGAGTATGTCTTGGTCCTTAAAAGTGTTAACAGTTATGTAGTAAAGGTACGTTGTTATAATGCTAATGAGCAAAATTTTGACCACGGCTGGGGCCAGTCACAACTGACTAACTTGCCATGAGCGTGACATATTATACAGGGTGCCATAAAACATGTTTACTAGATTAAAATCAAGTGATTCATGTTCCCGAGGATAAACTTTAAATCTACGACTGTTTTAATTTTGATGTTTTTTTTTCAAATTTAAGACTTATTTTGTTCATATTCGTATTCTTAAATTAATATAAAATAAAAATTAATGTTATTCTTTTGAGATTTTAAAGGGTGTTTATTTGTAATAATTTCACGACAAAACACTGGTTTGCTGAAATAACATAGTTTTTTTCATTCAAATAAATTATATAAACAACTTGATTCAAATTGACTCGGAGCCTAGAATGGCCCCCTTTCTTCTTAGTAAACACGTTATGACAACCCAATAGTGGGCACACAAACACAGGTGTACTTCCTATTCTCTCCCTCTCAATCTGATGAGACAGCAGATCGACGCGACCGGGGAGAATTCAGGCGCAGGACCAACGTCTTAACGAACATTGTACGAAGTTACCAACTCACTGTCGAGTCCTAACGTCAGCGTGTAGAAGAAACGTGATAACAAAAGTGCTACGACAGTACTTCTACAATGTAGAGTAATGTGCTACGACACGAGGATGCTACGGCGTAGAGGTGCTACGGCGTATAGGTGCTACGGCGTAGAGGTGCTACGATAAAAAGGTCATCCACCTGCCTGTAGCACCTATCCGTTGCTACGTCATCCATTAATAATTATCAATTTTATTTTTATATTCAGTTTTGTAATCCTCTGTTTGTTTGTTATTTGATTTATTACGCTTATTATATTTCATTCAAGCATACAATAAACATATTGTATGATTACAGTGATTCTGATCACGGATGGATTATACAACATATTCACAATACTAAACCTCATTGAAAAATCCTATTCATAAGAGGATAGAATAGAAAAAGTTTTGCAAATAACATGCAAAATATGGCAGGCCAAGGATTTCGGGGTAAATTGAAATGCTACCTGAGATGCGTAGTAATGTGGTAAGATGTGATCTTTGGATATTTTTTTATCAGGTTTACAGCATGATATTATAAAAAAGGCCTTTTAAATTATTGGAAGGTTACGCTAAATTTAGCTTATACACGTTCAGTGTAAATGCTAAATTTAGTTAGTATTTAACTTGATTTCACTTAATAATTTATTGAAATAATTTTAAATTTCTTCTTGTAAAAACAAATATCAGTACAATCAAAATTGGACAGGATAATCTCGAACTCAAACAAAAGCGGACGGACATTTAGTTTCAAAAACTAGTAATTTCTTACTGTGTGCTGTGCATGGCTGTTCCACGAAGTTAAAAAATCTGCCATTGTTAAAGTTTAGGTATGCACACGATCAGAATGGGAAGGAACCGCCATTGTAAATATTTTTCATACTGTGATTATATATATTTTACATACTGTACATTTTTAGCTGTGAAAGTGGGAAACCCCAAACGCAGTTATATCAATAGACAGGCAGGATTCCAGAAATCTAAACCAAATTAATAAATAAATAATACTGGACAATTCACACAGCATTATCTAGCCCCAAGGTAAGCAGAGCTTGTGTTATGGGTACTAGATAACTGATATACATAATACAATACATTACATAGATAGATATTTTTTATTATACATAGAAAACGACCAGAACACCCGGAACAAATATCTGCAGATCATACACACAATTGTTCCGAGGCGGGAATCGAACCCGCAACCTCCTGCGTCGCAGGCGGACCTTCGCCCACCGCGCCACATCAGTCGTCGAATTTATCTGCGAAGTATTGCACTTCCATGATATTTATCAAATCATGGTAAATATCCCGTTTTAAATGACTTTAGTGTTGATAACCATGATAGTTTCAAAAGTTTTATCATGATATTCTTTATGGTATTTTTTCTCAATCATGTTTTCACATTAGAGGAAATAAAGAAATGGTGTTGAGTTTGATGTCGTTCGAGTTTTCCCACGGGCATCCCGTGAGTACTTAGATCTAGGTCTGATTTGACAACCAAACCTGGTAGGTTCACCTCTTGAATGTCATTCGAAAGTACTTAAGGGTCCGGCGACCCCCGCTTGCAAAAATCGCTCCGAATATAGCTGTCCCTGTTTAACCCTTGCGCCGCACCACATGCGTGCGCGATAGCAATATTAGAAATTAATACCAATGACTGATTATGACTGAAAACTTTTTGTATTCTTTACAAAGTATTGTTATTCTGTAACTAGACAATATAAGCTATGTTCTTTAATAAATAAAACGTAAGATATTGAAAAAAAATAACAACAAAACTTGTCCATTTTCGCATAAAAATGTGCAAAATGACATTGGCTTTCATTTCATTTTAGGTAAGTATTTTGAAAAAAAAAAACTATTTGGGAACCTAGATAAATACTATTTTAATACAAATAATGCAATATTATAGTGAAAATATGCTTGAATTAGAAATAATTTTGGTATTACGTTTGTATGAAGAATTCGTCCCTCCGCCCCTTAACTCGCTCGGTACTTAATCAGCCCTCGGGTTAATTACATAATGAGCTTCACAGCCGCTCGCGAGCGCTGAATTAATTTTATGCATTACATTCGAAAAACTGGAACCTGCACTCGGAATAGTAAAACTGTCAACTTAACTTATTGCTTTAAGCTAGCAAGTGTTGAATGGAGTATAAGGCACTCCTATTTACAATTGCACTAGTGGAGTCATGTGTATTAATATATATATATATATATTAATAATGCTGGACAATTCACACAGCATTATCTAGCCCCATGATAAGCAGAGCTTGTGTTATGGGTACTAGATAGCTGATATACATAATACAATACATTACATAGATAGATATTTTTTATTATACATAGAAAACGACCAGAACACCCGAAACAAATATCTGCAGAACGTACACACATTTGTTCCGGGGCGGGAATCGAACCCGCAACGTCCTGCGTCGCAGGCGGACCTTCGCCCACCGCGCCATATCAGTCGTCAATATACATACATATATATTAAATTGATGTATTTCGTCAATGTGAAGATAGAAGATTTTAAGACGAGCTGACTTCATAGGTCCAGAAGGCCTAAAACCCATATAGAAGAATATAATATTCTCTGTGAGTTCAGGATCGATACACTTTATTGAACATTGGCACCAGGAAATATTTATCAATATGTTAAGCTCCCAGTGTGGCAAATCTACAAAATATAGTTCTTTATTCTTCAAAATTTGGTCCACTTACTAACTGATAATTTGGTAATTACGAGTTTATTTTTTATTTTTACAGTGTTTATAGTAATATAAAAAATAATACTATAAAAAATATGCTTTGGCTAAGGTACTCATATTGTCGTAAAATAAAGCTGACGACGACGCGACGGTCGAATGCGACTTCCAAGTGTTTTATGACTATGAAATATTAATCTTTCGTATTTCACTTATTTTTCGTAGCGCTCGTTCAAATAACGTGGATAACGTTACGCAAATAATGGTGTATTTTTGTAATATTTTACAAAGTAACAAAGGTTCTTGCGAGGGAAATAAATGAGCGTAATTCAGAAATTAAGTTGTAGAATAGTTCACCTTATCATTATGTAATATACACATAAATATTTTATCATTCTGATTAACACTTTGAGTGCTGAAAACGCACGGTATGAGTTTTCTACAAGTGACTAATCTGCGAAAATTCACACTAGCGCAGCGGCTAAGAAAATACAGATCTTTGTGACTCAGCAGAGCTGTAATATTTTTCGAACGAAACGCATGTGCGGCGCAACACAACCGCTGTGTAGAGCGGCGGCACGAATTTTTTAGGTAAAAAAAAAGATCGCAGTCGTCGAAAAAAAACCGCAGTCAAAGTTTAAATAACTAATTAATACACATATTTCTCATTAAAAGCGTAGTTCTGAGTAGTTTCAACACACAATTTCACTAGTTCATACCTACCGTATGAACATCAAATAATTATAATGTTATATAACTTGCCGTTACAACTCCGAACAGCTCAGCGTAAAATATTCCTCCGTTCTTTTTAAAAAACATCATTTATTTCTGTTATGTTTCCGCATTTAAAACAACAACCATTATTTGTTATTTTATTTTTAAAATGAATTCAATTAACAAGTTAAGAAGATTTTTTTATAATTATAAAAGCCTTTATAAAACATGTTTCATTTACAGAAAAGGTAAAGTAAAGTAAAAAAACATTTATTTCTTTAGGCTTACAAAATAAGCACTTAGACAAGTCATATTTTATATATAAATTATTATCAAATAAAATTATTTTACTGTTCACTTAAATTTTTTGTCCGCTAGTGGAAGAAGTGAAAATATTTTTTTATATCGATAAATAGTAATATCGATAAATTCTGTTTGGTTTTCTGCTAAATTCCGAAAAAGAAATCAAACGAATAGATTCCAAGAAGATATATGTAGGTAGGTATGAATTCCAATAAGCCGTCACGGATGTCAATGTGACATGACGTACACGCGTGTAGAGAAGTGCCTACTTTTAAGTTACAAGAACATTTTAAGAAACACGTACTACCTAAGGCTAAATAACGCAAATTCGTGGATGATATTAATTTTATAAATAGATTAAACTTCCTTAAAAACGTTCAATGGTTTTATATACCTAATGAAAATAAAAAATGCTAAACAATTCACACAGCATTATTTAGCCCCTAATTTAAGTAAGGATTTGTAATTATTTTGAATACTTCCACTGCGGTAATAAATCCAAGTGGTGGTAATGGCAAAACCCCTTTGTTTTGGGAGACATGTTAAGCTGTAGACGATTTGTGCTGATGATTTCATGGGTATGTATAATTAACAGCATTATCTCGCAACAAAGCACCTATTCAAACTTTAACCTTCAAAACACAAGTATTTATGCCATCCCGCGTGATCTTCATTCCAAAGTTTTAATTATTACAAAGCTGTAATAAAACGTAACAAACTTCCGCCACTTTCACTTCTCCAGCCAAATTCTCTACCGCAAAAACTTTCGAGCGTCATTATGCACACTCGAAACTCTAGACAGAGCAGCTAATTAAAACCTCGAAGACAAATCACTTCGGTTCTCGTCTGTACTAGAGGGCACAACTCAGTCTAACGGTGGTCGCGGGCCGGGACACCCCTACTCGCTCACGGCGATAATCCACTCAAATAAAACAAAATACGCCAAGTTTCGTGCCAACCCTGAAATTAAAAATAAATCCATCAATTTAAAAAATTATAAAATACTTCTATCAAGTGAAAAGTTCCGTTGAATAATGTGCAAGTGTATGTGTAAGTTGGCTGGTTAAATGGCAAATAAGAAAAATAAAATAGTGCGTTTGCCATCAGTGGTAAGATAATAATGAATGTACCGCACCGAAAATGAAATGACAATGGTGTAGTGGCATGTTTACAGGTTTTTACATGACTTTAGAGTAGTTGCATGGCTTTTGTATAATTGACTTTATTTGGCATTTAAAAACTACCTGCACGGTCAGTTAAACAGCGTGTCAATTCCTTAACGATTTCTGTCTTGTTTGTTTGTCGTTATTGATATCATTAAGACATGTACTTAATGAAACGAAACGATACGTACAAATTGACAACAGTTAAAATTAGAACATCAACCAACAATTAACCTAACTCGTTTTTAATTTCTTGTTGTCTGGACACACACAAAAAAAAACACTATCAAAGCGGCTCGAGCTGTTAGGCACTTATTTCACACACATTAACATGGTTAGGTATAAGGCTAACTATACATAGTATAAACGTGGACAGGTATTATATTTCTGATTTTAAAATAAAATATGTGTTCTGTTAAAGGACGACCCGATGCTCAACGGAGTTTAGCAACTTGTATTGAGCAATCGGAAACAAAATAAGTTCGATAATAAGGCGTCCCACCGAGCATCACCGAACTGAGCATCGCGGAACTTACAGAATTAAACGACGTTTAAATTACCTAATCCCAGGCGTATGGCCCCAGCTAAGCTAAGTCATAACCAAATCACACAACAGTAGCTGCCAATCGTAGGTAATGTCCACAGTTAGCTGTTTCCCAAATTAGGCGCTCGTGAAACACACTGTACACGAAGCTATTTCAATTGCTCGTAAATTCCTTACTTATTCCTGTCGTGTATTATTAGATTTTATTGTTGTGTTTGTATGAAACTTGGTCAATACGTCTTGAGTTCATTAAGGTATGAGTTTACTTTGCACACGTTGCTTTATCTTCTAGATAAGGAGGCCTTGGCGGGAGGTATTCAGGTAGTTTGTTTTATAGTGAATAAATAGTAGACGTTTGACCACAATCTTACCTGATTGGAAGTGACGATGTGTCCTAAGATGTATCACTAAGGTCTAAAAGACACTCTCGTCTTGAAGAGAAAGAGCAGGCTATGCGTCTGTAGAATCTACAGCTTCGTATAATATACAGGGTGGTTTTTTGAGAAGGGCGGTGATGGCCAAGTCCGAAACTACGAGAGTTAGAGTAAAGCTGTGAAAGGAGTCATGCCCTCGAGTTATATGAAAAGAACAACGTATTTACATTTTTTATATCTATTACTTATGTCAGAAATCGACGTGAATGATTTTTCAGGAAAAAACTTACACCAGATATCCCTTAGTCGCCTCTTACGGCACTCATGGGAAGATTTTGTGTGGTGCAAATTCTAAGCAGGCACCAAACCGCTGGTATAGTCGATCTACATCTATCTGTCGATCTCAAAAGCAGATCATCCCACTGCTTATCTACAAAGACCACCATTGCCCGGTAATGGAAACTGCCAGTATGTTTCTACCGGTGATGATGCTGATAATATAGAAAGAAAGAAAGAAAATATTTTTATTTACCTTAAAAACTAGCATACACAACAAACTTAAAACTACGCAAATTAATACTATATATCTTGCAAATTATTGTGCGCAGCAGAGTTCATGGCAAATATGGCCTTCACTCAGCATTGTGCTGGATGCACACTAATGTGTCCACCCAGCGCTGATTTTCAGTGAAGACCAGAGGGATCGTGTCACGTCACGGTCGTCAGGTGCGTGATTTATACATAAAAATAGTAAACAAAATTGCAATACATTATTAGTTATACATTATATAATACTTACTTATAAATTCTATCCTTATTAATTCTAACTAAAATATAAGACCGGTGGCTGTGGCTTGCTTAGTCAGGCCGAACAAATTACACTGTGTATACGAACCAAAAACTGCGAATAAGTCTGATTGATGGTGCGAATAAGTTATCAACTTAGTTCTTTTTATATTGGTAGAAAACTTAATATGTAAGGCAGAGTTTAGGATCTAACCAGCTGGTAACATTCACTGCTGAGTAGATATATGAATAGAATAATCATATACCTCAGGTTCAGGTTCAGGTACTCCTTTATCCGCATTTGGACTCCAGTTGGTCCTTTATGCGTAGTTTGCTAGCATAGCCAGCCTAGCTCCGTCCAGAAGCGCAGAATCTTCCTGGGGTCTTCACAGGCTTCGCGGAGCGACCTCGGCAAATTGAGGATTTATATACCTATATGCCTATTCTATATATATCAAGCCACCCGTCGCGATCAGTTTATTTAAAAACGGTAAAATCGCATAGGATGGGATCGATCTTAACCTATATATCTTTACATAAGTTAGATTACACATACATTTCACTCTCCATAACATCTAAGTTAAGAATTAACTTTTCTTATAAATTGAAATAATATGTCGGAACTTGTAACAAAACTCTTTTCAAACAGCACCGTACCGTAGATTTTAAAATACTTAAAAGTTTCATTTTGCTCGTAGGTTTGAAACTGAATTGAACTAGCCTGAAAAGTTCAAGTTCAAGTTTACAACGATGGATTTCTAGCATTCTGCAGTTAACAATCGGCGATCATTCGAAAATTCTAACAAAAATCTTTGGATTTTGTTGTAAAATATTGAGCGATGATATCGAATTACAAATAACATTACACAACATAAAAATTGTGCTGGATTATGCCTCCTCGATTTTTGAAGTAAGTTTAATAATATCAATGGTCGAAAGAGATTGTTTACAAGGGCCAAAGTACTATAGAGCCAGTTTTGTTTGAGGTGACCTCGATTCGATATTTTACTCGAAATAGTAAGTTTGGCCTGACTCAGTTATCGATAAACTTATGATTGGCTATGAAACTGTTTGCGTATAATAATTAAATGCTATTGATTTCGATTAAGAAAGATAATTTGTTGTTCTCGGATGACAGAAAATTTATAAAATATTAGTAATGTTATTTGATTTGAAAAAATACCCAAGACCATTCAAAAATGTATTCTATAAATGAATTTTATTATATATTTTTAATTTCCCAACGTTACTTACTTACTTGTTACTTGTTTCTGGACTGGTTTCCGCAACTTGGCCGCCGGTGGGCCTTTTTTGCCATATTTCCCAACGTTATATTATTCTAGTTTTATTTTATTTTATTGTGTGATTTTGTTTTTGACATTTTTTTATTTGTATGTGCATTATTTTATTATGGATTGAATCTGAGAATAAATGAGTTAATAATTAAAACAAAATGAATATTATCGTAAGTTTAAAATGGCGGAAACAATTTTTATATGCTCGTCAAGCGACTCCCTACAAGTGACTCTTGTGGAAAACTAAAATTAGACTTTGAACTCCTATAATTTTTCACAATTTTTATATTTTGTAGGAAAATAGTAATCCTTCGGGAATACAATTTGAAGACAGCTATGGCGCCCATTGGGGGAGGTCTATGTCCAGCTATGGACTAATATAGGCTGATGATGATGTTATGTAAATTCATTTTCACCGATTTCGATATTTTTTTACCAATAATAGTTAATTTTAGTATTGGTCCAACTCGGGATCATTATCTACACACAAAACAAAAAAATATCGAAATCGGTGAAAATGAATTTACATAACATCATCATCAGCCTATATTAGTCCATAGCTGGACATAGACCTCCCCCAATGGGCGCCATAGCGCCCTGTCTTCAGCTTGCCGCATCCATCATCTACCTGCAGTCTTTCGCAGGTCGTCATCCCACCTGGTCGGAGGGCGTCCTACACTACGTTTACCGAGTCGTGGTCTCCAGTCAAGAACACGTTTGCCCCAGCGGCCGTCGGTTCTTCGCGAGATATGGCCGGCCCACTGCCACTTCAGCTTGCTTATTCTTTGAGCTATGTCGAAAACCTTGGTTCTCTGTCGGATGTATTCGTTACGACTCATCCTTCAGAGAAACTCCGAGCATAGCTCTTTCCATAGCTCGCTGAGCGACTTTGAACTGGTGGACCAGCCCTATCGTGAGTGTCCACGTCTCAGCTCCGTAGGTCATAACGGGTAGGACGCACTGGTTGAAAACTTTCGTTTTCAAGCATTGCATTAACATAACATGTAACATCTTAAATATTTAGAACCGTATTATAAAACTATTGCTTTAGTAACTAGCTTTTATAAAACGGGCCTTAGACACAAAAACAGATTTCAATCAGGCATTAACTATTTCGTTTATGGGTACGTACGTTAAGAGTAAACAAGTCATTAATTAAATATTATAAAAAACCCCGTCTAAACCATCGCTTTTAAATTTTTTCATATCCCAACCCAAGCCTCTTGGGTAAAAAGATAAGCGATTCGATATTTCAGTAACCTTATTTTCCGCCGAATTGGATAATCTCGTCACTTTTATCTATGGAACGAATTTAAGGTAAAGTGGTTCAAACAAAACATGTCAAAACAATAAGGAAAATAAACACTACATAATATAAAGTAAACTTGGAAGCATCCCAACTTTAGAGTAATAAAAATATGTAGTGTATAGGTAAAGGTTTTTGTTCTAAACATCCACTTTAAAAGTATTTGCTTAGGTAATGTCTGAAGGTGTTATGCACAATCGATCAAGTCCTTCGAATACGAGTTTATTAGCCCGACGAAAGTCAAAGAGGTGTGGATATTAGGAAAACTAACAGCTGTAACCGTACTTGATATTTAAAACGGGATATTTACCATGATTTGATTTTTGAGTTATCCAATATTTCGGCACAGTTTCATGCGCCATGATCACGGAGAAAAATGACTTTAGTGTTAATAACCATGATAGTATCAAAAGTTTTATTGTACTTGATATGTACATAACTTAAGCAAAATCACATTAAAATAAATAAATGTTATTTGGATATAAAATATTACACTTACTAGTTTTTTCCCGCGGCTTCACACGCGTTGCGTCTATGGAAACGTTTAAAGGTTATATAAATTCCCCATCGGAATTTTTTAAAGGGATAATAGTATCCTATGTTTTATTCCTTTCGCATTTATAATATCAGTGTGAAAAGTGGTCGAAACCAGAACTCGTCATAATATTAAAAGCCACAATCACATTGAAATAAATCAATATCAATTGAATATTTTTTTTTTACTTATTAGTGATCGAATCCGAAACTCCTCATAATATCCTAAGAAGTCATCGTAGCCCCAAATCAAGTGATACGATTTTGATTTAGTTTATCTTTGTTTGAAAGGTGTTTCCACCAAAACTGTTTAATGAAATCGATATAGACAGTCGTCGTAACGGGATTAACTTTTTTTATAAATCAGCTTCCAACGTTGTTCATACTCCAACAGGTATGTAGATTTGTAGGTACTTGTGTCACTACTCTGTTTGTACGGAACATTATTTTGCGGTAACAACGTTCCTTGTGAGATAGATACAAGTAAACAAAATCGTTTTCGTCTAGGAGTCGCTACTATTTTCTTGTTCTGGATTTTTTGCGGTCTTTGAATTCAATTAAATAATAAAAGCTAGCCTAAAGCTATAATAAGAGACAAATAAGTAAAAAAATATCCGGTATTATCATCATTATCGTATCAGCCAATCGACGTCCACTGCTGGATATAGGCCTCCCGTAATGACCGTCACAGTGAGCGATTTTGCGCCGTCGTCTTCATTAGATCGTCGGTCTATCGCGAGAGGAGCCTACCAAAACCGCGCTTTCCAGTACGTGGTCGCCACTCAAGAGCCTTACAGCCCCAGCAGTCGTCGGTTCTACGATATATATTTATACCATATATATACGAAACTCTTGCAACTTTTATTGAGTAATGTATTTGACTTAATGTACGGAACCGTGCTTTGTAAATTAAACAAAAAGTTGATTTAAAAGTCAAGAACTCTCTCACCTCGTAATGCTCAAACGGCTTAAAGAAAGAGTAGACATCGCGGTGTTTGTTGCGAGTTTCTAGTATCTAACCTACCCCTTAGCTTAGTTTCTTCAAAAACAGTCTGTATTCTATTGTTTCTACGTTCAGAAGTTAAAGGTAACGAGCGACCTCTACCAGCACGGCAACTTGTAAGCTGATAACTATGTGCACAACTGTCATTCTGACAAATCTCGCTTCACAAATAAGGGGCCCCATTGTCGGGCACCGCAGTTGTTGGGAATTGCTGTGACGTAATCGCATTGTGACATTTCGTACCGTTCTCGCATAATTTCGGGTTATTCCAACTCCTTTTGTTGGGTAGCTCAATTTTTTATGAGCTCGTCGTTTCCACGTTTTTGTTTGCTGAAAAATGAGTGGAAAGCGAATTTGTTTGATTCTGATTGTATTATCAAATGAGAGGAAAACCTTTTTGGAATTTTGAAGAGGTAATTTTGTAAAGGGTTTTTTAAAATGGTGATTTCTCATTTAGGAAACATTTAGAATCTTCTACTTACAGACAACGCAGTACCTACTCATTTATCATTGGATTCAACATGTCGGATTGAAGGTCTTACTTGGCGCCAATATCTTGAGCAGGGTACGGAATTCTCTTTCTATTTTTATATATAAAATTAATTGCTAACCCTAATTGACTCAGACAGCTTTGTTTATCAAATGACTTAGTTCTAGCCATCACTTAATTGGCTCTAGTATTATAGATATATTTTTGTAAACAAAGGGATTACCAAATTAAATATGTATGATACCAAAACATAAACCAAAGGTTGGTGGAGAATATTTTATATTGTGGTATCATCGCAGTAAATTGCAAAAGTTAAAAAAAAATGTGGGTTTCATGCATCATTTAATTCGATTGTTATCCGTTTTAAAGCTCGAATTTTTACCTTTTCCGCTGCATTTGTGCAATTATGCGTTATTAAAAGCAAAACCATAAACCTTAATCAAACGGCTCTGTGTTTTTATATTTTTAGTACCTTGTTTTTAGTTACTGTGGTAAGTTTTTGTGAAATTTTCATTCATAATGTCTTTGTCTTCACATTAAAATTTTTAGATTATAGAACCCATTATAGCCTAAACGTAGAATAAGAAACCTTTTCTAATAAATAAAAGGGTTTAATGTAAGTTAATCCACTTTTTTCGATTTACATTGAAGTAGAATATTCGCTCATCTCGTATTCATATATATATATATATATGAATACGAGATGAGTGATTATCCCTTTCCATCATTCACGTTAGAAATTCCGTGATTGTGTCTCGGATTTCAACAATATTTATCTAGTAGGCGTTGGTAAGGGAACACCGTCGTTTTGTCATGAGATTGCCTTCATTGTCCATAACGACCATATTTTTAGGTTGTTACTGGACTCTCCGCGTTTATTAACAACTTCTATCATTATTCATTTAAGTTTTTTGACTAACGTAGATGTTTACACTTAGTACTCACCGAACACAATAAGATTGCGGTAAAAGTAATCGAGAACCATTGACGTCTTATACTAAAAAGGCTTAGAATGATAGTTATTTATTGTCAATGTAAATCCTTATTGTAATTTATATCTAAATAAATAATGCTGGACAATTCACACAGCTTTATCTAGCCCCATGGTAAGCAGAGATTGAGTTATGGGTACTCATCATCATCATCATCAGCCTATAGCAGTCCACTGCTGGACATAGGCCTCCCCCAATGAATTATGGGTACTAGATAAATGATATACATAATACAATACATTACATAGATAGATATTTTTTATTATACATAGAAAACAACCAGAACACCCGGAACAAATATCTGCAGATCGTAGACACAATTGTTCCGAGGCGGGAATCGAACTCGCAACCTCCTGCGTCGCAGGCGGACCTTCGCCCACCGCGCCACATCGGTCGTCGAATTATTTATCCTCTTAGACTTATGTAGTTGCTTGTTTTGTTCTGTCGATATGTCAGAGTGAGAATAAACACTGCTTCGTAACTTTGAATTGGGTAGAAGGCAGATTTTATGAGTAATAGGGTTTAAAATCACATCGAAATACAGAAAATACATTTTTATCTTCCAAAACAGGATTGTTGGTAACTATAATAGTAGGGGAGCCCATGATGCTAAATGGGGATTAACTCGAGCGTCATAGAGACCTATTGGGTTGCAAAGCTTAGATGTTAAGATGAAAAAATGTGATATAATGTATACCTTTCATCGTCTATAGATTTTCAAAATTTTAAAAAATACTGTTGCATGGACATACTCGAGCGCGTCAGATATTGATAGCATCAATAACCTACGTATTTTTAATAATGTACGTATGTTAATCTGATCGTTTGCATAATCATGATCATCGATCAGATTAACAAAGCGAAGTAAGAGTAGATATCATTGAAGAAATACCAGGAATAGATATATCTATTAAGTATATGTATAATATGTTACTTACATATTATACATATGTAAGTAACATAATCATATAGTAATAGAATTTAGGTTCAAATAGTATTTTTTGTTTAGTATTATATTATAGTATTTAGTAGTATATTGAATAAGTTAGTTAAAATTTAATCTTCTGTCTATTTCTAATATTATTTATGCACATAATGTATAGTCACTTCTCTCTTCACTTTGTCTTTCTCTCCCAATAAGGTTTGCTGGAAGAGAACTCTTTTTAGGGTTAAGTTCACCTTTGTATAAGTTTTGTATATACATAGTTTATCGTGCAAAAAGTATAAATAAATAAAAAGATATGTAAGATTTACAATTTGCAAATGTTGCATGAAATTTGAGCATTAACTAAATATACGAATTAGGCCGTAAATAACATTGTCTTGGAAACCTTAAGAACGACACAATTGGATCAACCAAGTCCGTTACGCAAGGGTGGATATTTCAAATGATATGTATGTATTTAAACCCACTGACTAGATGTTAAAATTTCATCCAAGTGCTATAGAAATTACCTATAAAATCTAACGTTTATATTTTGTCAGGCTTGTAACGGTATTATTAAAAATGACATTTTGTATTTAAAAATAAACTAATTTGGTAATTATGTACTTGCAAATGTGCATCTGTGATGATAATAATTTTTCAAATTAATGAGTAGAATCTTTATATTATTTCAGGTCTAAAACTGTAAAGTTCATGACATGCAATTTTATAAAAATAACTTTTTTTAGATTGATATCACTGTGTAGTTGTATAAGTTGATTCCTGAATTTATAGAAATTTTAAAGAGAAGTTCGTGATTTATGTTACTTTTGTTGTAGATCTCATTTTATAAATATGTTGATTTTTTATGTTATTTCTCAGGTCTTAGAAGAGATTTTTGTTTAGTGAAGAAACCATGTTGATTTTTTATATTTTTGTTACTTTAATATAAATAAAAAACATATTAAAATATACGTTTTATTTCAAATTATCTCCCTCTGCCATAGATTTCTTTTGCTGGAGCGATATATCGCAGACGTCTCACAGACCGCGGGTAGGTAGTTGCGTGACTAAAATAGAGGGTAGGTAGATAAGAGTTAAAGTAACAAACCTTTTAACATCAAAAACTTTCGCATGTGTAAGTAACAGTAATTTTTCTGTTTTACATATATACAAAAAAGCCTTTCTGTATTTTCAAAGAAGAAATATTGGAAGAAGATGGTGTCATTTTCTCACCGCTTGATCACATATATCTCTATCGCAGAAAGTACCTACAAAACTCCGTGTACCTAACGCTCAAGGCTTTTCGATTTATCGGAAATAACGAGTATTTTTCCGAGTCACATAAATCCTGTTCTTAGAACTTCATTGATGTGGTGAGCTTTGAGATTCAACCTTTAAAAATATAGGGCGAATATGCGCGCTTTGATATCAGAAAATATATAATAAATACTTTATTAAAAACTTGTTCGACATTCTTAAGCCCGTGGGCAACCATTTATTTCAAATACAGGTAAAGTTTAAAGAGATAAGGTACGAATCGCCAGCGGCTGTAATGTCCAAAAACCTAATATAAGCACAAGTAAAGCTTTAAATCAAATAAAATTTCAGTAGAATATAACCAAATATCTATCAAAACAACCACCGCTCCAAAAACCAATAATAATAATAAATAATGTTGGACAATCTACACAGCAATGATGCTATGTGGATTGGCCAAAATTTCCTAGCTCTGTTTAACGTAAACGACTAGCCATAAGATTAAACTAACTAGCTAGATCACAGCCGGACCCGCCGCGCCCCATCGGTTGTCAAGCAATATTCAACAAAATAGGCAAACTACGATGCTTCCTCATACTCTTTATTACCCCAAAATTTCAGCGAAACACATCATAAGCGAATTAATTTAGTGATGTAGACCGTGGCAGTCTCAACATACACGTCAGGCTATAAAAACAAACTACATTATTACTTAGGAATAATCCAATTTTTATTGCATGCCATACTGTTACAACTTACTTTGTTGATTAATCACTATGAGCTCGTAGAACCGCAGCCACAGGAGAATAAAGGTCCTCTAGCCCAAATTACGAGCCAAGTTGTGGAAGGAAAGACGATTCCGTGTCGTGATGTATTAAAAAAAAAATATTCGAGCTATACTACAATATTTTTCAAAACCATTCATTGATCGACAAGAGAAAAAACTATAAAAAAAAAATAAAAAAAAAAAATGCTGGACAAATCACACAGCATTATCTAGCCCCATGGTAAGCAGAGCTTGTGTTATGGGTACTAGATAACTGATATACATAATACAATACATTACAAATATAGATATTTTTTATTATACATAGAAAACGACCAGAACACCCGGAACAAATATCTGCAGATCGTACACACAATTGTTCCGAGGCGGGAATCGAACCCGCAACCTCCTGCGTCGCAGGCGGACCTTCGCCCACCGCGCCACATCGGTCGTCAAACTATGTGACAAAAGATTTGATCGTTAAAAAGGTAATTAAAGCTTTAACATTAATTAATCAGCGTAACTATCAACAATCGAAACTAGATATTGATGAAAACTAATTTTTTTTGTTGTATAAATTTTAGTTTAATCAAGCAAGTATTTAACCTGCAGTTAGTACGTACCAGTGCCTACTTAGAATGTGAAAGATCCAGGTGCCAGGAATTACTATCTATTTATAGTGGCCTTATTTTCATAACTACTTACATTACCTGTCTATTCCGTGGAAATAGCAATTTCTTATATTTAAATCAAACTGCCTACATTATAAAGCCACAGCCAGGTAAAATCTAGTAGTTCTTCTATAATTGCTTCTGTATTTGTTGAAGCAAGCCTAGTTTGTACTATGATAAGTACGGAGCTGGGTAGTTTGCAGGCTTCCGTAGGAATCAAAGTTATTACGAGAAGTCTGGTGTTCTAGTTTGGTTCAGGAGAATATTACTTTCGTTCAGTTAGATACGAAGCCAATTTCAATTAAAAACCATAGATTTTTATAGAGTTCTGTTCCGATGAGCCATATAAATTGTGTATGTCTATATTCGTAGAGTTTTTCGTGATACCGATTACTCAAAATTAAACATTTTTTTTAATACATACTAAAAGCGGTGTCAATTCAGATTAAACTGAAATATATTTTTAACAATATATACCTCTAGATGTGGTGTCAATTCAATTGCCAAAACTAAACTGAACTAATTAAACAAGACTAAAAAATTATACCAGCCTTTTCATCTCGATGGTAAACCGTCAGTTAGATTATTAAGGTTTAAATTATTTAGATTAAGGGCTTGATTTTGTTGAACCAATAAAAATAAAATAAAAAATATAGTTATGTAAGGGACGGCACCATTTTTAGATATGTCAAATAGTTTAGTTTAAATTGACACCTAAATCTATATTACTAAACTTGGTCGTTTAGTAACTATAATACTTACTTCATTGCCATACAATTAATTCATGAATTCGATATTGAACACTTCCTTCTTTCATACGATGACGACCGATGTGGCGCGGTGGGCAAAGGTCCGCCTGCGACGCAGGAGGTTGCGGGTTCGATTTGTTTATTTGTTTATTTGTTTATTTATTTCCACCGTAGGTACACAATGTTACACTTGATGTCGTTTAATACTATTTTAAAAGACAAATTACATTTTTATTATAACACACACTAACTTTTGACAAAGGAAACACCATAGGACATTGTGCAAAAAAAAAAAAAGCAGACAGACATGCCTTCTTTAAAAAATTAAAATAAATTATGGTATCAGTTAAATGGAATAATAAATTAGATAAAATGTCAAAGTAATCTGCTGTATAAGGGCATTGTCAAACTATACTAATGATATTGTACAAAAGTAGATAATATACAAGTAAAATACAATGAAATAATGTCAGGAAGATTTAAATTAATGCTGCTGTATAGGGGCATTGTCAAGGAACTAAACATAAATACAATTATACAATGAAATAGGTACACAGTCAATTAAAAAATAATATATATTTGGAAATGGGAGTAATAATAATGTCTTTATGTATAAATTGCATGTCAAATTGTAAAGAATCTATCAAATGATGTATAATAAAATAACAAAAAACATACCGGCAACTACATCAGCTGTTTATCATCCAAAGCTTCACAAAGACTGTAATAGCTCTTTTTCATTAGTATATCTTTCATTTTTTTTCTAAATACTATTAGGTTTAAGTCTTTAAAGCTATCTTTAATTTTGTTAAACATTTTTATGCCTGTACACAAAAAACTTTTGGAGACTTTGGCTAATCTGCAGGTTGGGTGCTGAATGTTGCCACCATGGCGCGTATTGTAACTGTGTGTTGCCGACAAGGTCGGCAAATTTCCCCTGTTTTTTTTTACATAAATAAGGCACTGCAACGTATATTCTCCGGTGAAGGTTAAAATACCTAACTCTGAGAAAAGATTGCGACACGATTCTCTTGGTTTCAGACCTATGATTGACCTGACTGCTCGTTTTTGAAGTCGGAAAATTCTTATCACAGCAGATGCATTACCCCAAATCAGTAATCCATATGTCATTATTCCCGCCTCGGAACAATTGTGTGTACGATCTGCAGATATTTGTTCCGGGTGTTCCGGTCTATGTATAATAAAAAATATCTATCTATGTTATGTATTGTATTATGTACATATATCAGTAATCTAGTACCCATAACACAAGTTCTGCTTAGCTTGGGGCTAAATGATGTTGTGTGAATTGTCCTGCATTAATTATTTATTTATTTTTATTTATACGTAAACCTAACTAGTTTTATATATAGTCCGAATTGTATTAGCAATTTGACGTTAACTCAGCGATCCCTGATTGGGATTGTTGTGAAAACTTCAGAACTTCCAACCTGGTGTTGGCTGACAGGAATTATCCACTTTATCCTGGGGTCAGGTAGTTTCTAGCGGGACCGAGTAACTTTTACACACACGAGTATCAGAAATGTGTGTGTGTGTTGCTATAGATAGGCTTGACCTTTCCATGTGCTTTGAATTTCGTAGGCTGAAATTGGTAACATGATCTTTACTTTGTGAACTTATGATGTGCCTCGCTTACAAAGGGGGTTCGATGGGTAATATGTTGATAAGTGGTACATTCAAGCACGTAAGAGTGATTTGTGTAGGATGAAGATTGACATCTCTCTTTAACAAAAACAAAAAAGAAAGTCGTTCAAATCCAACAAAAATTCAAATGTCGAAAAAAACCCTGTAAATCCTTAGTTTTATTTACTCATTTATTATCAGGTTCTCAATCCATATACAAACTTAAAAATAAAAACATACAAAATTAAAAATAAATGTCACAAAATAAATCACACATAAAATCAAATAAAATTAAATAAAAATAGAATAATATAACTTAGGGAAATTAAAAAAATAATATTAATAAAACACAAAATGAAAACTTACTAACCTAATGGACATTTATAAGGACAGGACCCCATCAATATTTTCATCCATTTGTATTGGATGGGACAGTCCAGACGTGAAACAATCATTTTCAGGATGCCGTTGCTACTGGCTCGCGCACGCTGAAGTAGGGAAGCGACTTTTTTGCGAATAATCGCATGAAAGCCGTCCGTGCGCGCCTCCGCGAACATACCAGACGCGCTGTAAAAGCGAGGCAACCGCATCAGCATCCTGAAAATGTTGTTGTACTGGACACGTAGAGCGCTGGCTGCCCGTCGGGTGCAGTTGAGCCAGAGGCTACAGAGGTTTTGTTTATAACGTTTTTGTTACATTATTGCAAAGTTTTAAATTTATAAAGAAAAGTTATTGAATAAATAGTGTGACCCAATCTCGATGAAAAGTCCGAGGCAACATTGATCGCAGTCGGTCCTAAATAAAATGATATGCTGCTCGTCTTACTTACTTACTTAGGTCGTCTGTGACGACCTAAGTAAGTAAGAATAAAGAACGACGTTCTTTTTTGTTTTTGTTAAAGAGAGATATGTCTATTTTCATCCTACACAATTCACTTCAGCCACTTGTCAAAGTGATGATAAATAGAATTGTAATTTAAAACTTTACCTAATG
Source organism: Eupithecia abbreviata (assembly GCA_943735965.1). Taxonomy (NCBI): domain Eukaryota; kingdom Metazoa; phylum Arthropoda; class Insecta; order Lepidoptera; family Geometridae; genus Eupithecia; species Eupithecia abbreviata. The sequence goes on from OX030995.1 coordinate 5,341,103, forward strand.
ATAGCCAGATATTTGGATAGCACTCCTATTATCTACCTTCAAACGGACCATCCATATGTGTTAGTAGTAGTATAAAATAGATAAAGTTCTAGCTAGTAACGCCCAATTAGTAAAGAATGTGTCCAAAATTCTCTTTAAATACATAAAATAGAGACTTGAGAGAATGTTGACAGTGGGCTTCTTATCTGCGTTGACCTTTATGTCCGAATTTAAGACCTTATTCATTCAGTTAGATACGAGTCTAGACGTGGCTTTGTTAGCACAACTTATGAGTTTTTGAATCACTTTGAGGGCAGCTTAGATTGTTCAAAAAGGCGTCCATAATACAAATAAGTTTTGAATAAACATTCATAATATTTTAGAAGAAAAGCGTTCAATTCACGATTCATTGAATTTTGCTATGAAATTCAGGCTGAAATAAATCCTAATCAAACTTAGTTAGTTGTACCTTTATAAGCCTACAAAGTATACCTACCTATTACCCTTATATACCTATTTGTTCAAAGGTGACACCAAAACTTTGGTGAAAGAAGTTAAAACAATAGACGACTTGTTGTTGGATTTGAGTGGCTTTCTGGGTTTCGGTCAAACTTCACAAAAAATAACAATCGTCGCGATATTTTTTGGAATCTTAGGACATCAATTATCCAGATAGCGCGTGCAGTGCTATTTCCACAGAACACGGTATGTCGAAAACACAGCATCCTTACCCCGCACCCACCCGCGTAATGTTGTCTTTGGAAAACATTTCCCAATTTATGGAGTATTTTTTTAAGTGACCGGTCTAATTATTACCATTGTTTTTCGACGTGTTTGGGAAATGAAAAAATCCTTGTCCAATAATGGGATAATGCAGGCTATTTGTAGTAATGTGTAGAAACAACAACTTATTCGAGCGAAAGTGATTACAATTACTTTAAGAGTGTATGTTTTCATTTTTATTTCAGTTTCAAACCAGAACTTTAGGTTACGCTTACGTTTTGCTAATCTTTTTGTGGTTAGAAATTCTCGTAGCCTCGTTTATATTATTTAGAAACAATGGTGAATATTATTGTACCATTGGCAACAATCACAAAATGGATGCGGGCATATTTTCTGTTTTTTTCCTCCCAGGAAACAAAATGTATTAACTGACTGACATATTAAAAATTAAACATAGTTAAGAAGGATTCCTTAAATATTCCCATACTCTTAAAAATATAAATTCAAATCAATTGCTTAAAAGATAAATAATAAATAATGCTAGACAATTCACACAGCAGATAAATGTGTGGCTATCTCAAACAAACAAGTTTCTGACTACATTTTTAAAGCACCGTCCCGTCACAGGTTAAAAAATACGAGATGTGTAATAATTTGAAATCCCACGAACCATTATTCAGGCAAGATTAACTATGTTAGCGTTCACCTTTGATATATTTATCTACCCAGTCATCTCTAATAGACAGGCAGGTAGTATACACCTATAAATTCTGCCTAACTAGGGTAAAGTAGAGAATGTCGCCCCAGAGGTGATACCGTGCACGTGCCTTATTATTACCAAAAGAAACTAGGTAACGTATTTTGTAAACGGAATAAAGTGTTTTTTTTCTTTAATAAAAAATAAGTATTTTGTATAACTACGAGTATTAGTCAATTCAATGCGTTTATTTCAGACCACAAGAAATTATAATTTTAATACAAAAAATAAGTTAAATTATTCATATTTGTGTCGTTATTGTTACTAGAATTAAAATCAATAAACAAAATCACAATTAAAATCAGAATAAATAAGTAATTATAATATTAATATCTACTCGTGCGTTAGAAAATCATTCCTGGTGCGCTGCAGAAGCTTAGCAGCCCCGTCAGCACCCTGAAAGATTTGTTGTACTGGATCCGCAGAGCATTCCAAGACTTATGATCATAAGTCTTGGAATGCTCTGCAGATCCACCTCATGAAAATCACTGACCCCCACTCCGGGAGTCAGTGATTTTCATGACCAATACCCATGGAATAAGGTTTAAATCAGAAATTAAAATTAGCATATTCCAGAATTCTGATTTGAACCTTATTCCATGGCAATAATGTCGTCATCGCTGCCACTGCCCAACCCACCCACGGAGTCGCAGCTGACATACCTATCTACCTGCCTGGTGCAACGTGCAAACCTACGGGCCAGCAAGTTCGCTCTAATGGATAATGGCCTGCGTTCCCTGTCCATACCATCTGCAAGAGACTCGGTGACCCAATGGCCCAAATACTTAAAGCAAGCTACTAGCTTCAGCTCGTTGCCGTTCAGGATTACTGGCGGAATGGTGTTATAGGTTTTGTAACCTGATTTGAAAATAATTAATTCGCTTTTGTTTGCATTGTATTTGAGCCCAGCCTGTAAAATGCATATCTCTCACAGATGCCAAGCAGTTTTCAGAGACCTGATTGATGGTGTCAACAGCACCATATCGTCGGAATAGCTGTTATTGACCAATACAAATAAATTATTGACAACTCCCAGTTACAGGTCAAAAAAGAGTAATCAATATAAACGTTTTTATATAGTTGTTAATATATATTCCATTAATAGAGCAGCTGACGTGAGCATTATGTTTGAGTACCTAAGTTTTGTTTATTAAAAAGTCGTAATTAACCTGCTAATTTTGTTAAATAATTAAGTCATCAATACTTGATTTAAATTTTAATACGGTAGTTTTAAATGATCTGTGCCTGAGGAAAAAAATTACCCTGAAGGTTTGTTGTCTCTCATCATGTCATGACATTATGTCCAGAAAGCGTAAAGGTATCAAGTTACAATGTAGTAATATCTAGTCTTTAATCCCTTCGTGTTATGAATAAATCAAACTCCTACGTCATACCGCATTTGAGAGCTTACAAGGAAATCAGAAGCTATATAAAAATTGGGCAATAAGCAATGTCTTACAGCAAAAGTAAAGTGAAAAATCAGAAAACCGCAAATTATTAGTCCATCACGAAATATTTATTCAAAGCCCTCGGTGCGTGAATCCAACTCGCTCTTAGCCAATTTATTTTCTCTGGAGCAATTACCCCGACTTTACCCCCCATTAAAATAAATAAATAAAATAAAAAGAGCTTTATTGTTCCAAAACACTAATTTTAACAGTATTAATATAAGAACTTAAGTATAATTACTATTCCTTTTTACATAAACAAACTTTCTAAATTACTTATATACTAACTTATTTACTTAGGTAGTGTTAGGACCGCCTGGAGCGGTGAAAGCCTCCTCCAAGGTACTCGGTTTTTAGCTTTCTCTGTTGTTTCATATGTTTTGTTGTATATTTTTTTCTAATATACTAAAAACGTAAAGTAAAGTTAACCATTTGTGTTTTTAACGCCTTATTCTTCTTTTTTTTTCGCCGTAATAGCACACATAAATAAATAAATAAATAATGCTGGACAATTCACACAGCATTAACTAGCCCCATGTTAAGCAGAGCTTGTGTTATGGGTACTAGATAACTGATATACATAATACAATAGATTACATAGATAGATATTTTTATTATACATAGAAAACAACCAGAACACCCGGAACAAATATCTGCAGATCGTACACACATTTGTTCCGAGGCGGGAATCGAACCCGCAACCTCCTGCGTCGCAGGCGGACCTTCGCCCGCCGCGCCACATCGGTCGTCATAGCCCCCATAGCCCCCCATTGATACAGCTCATATAGTTAACTATATACATATGTACGTATAGTTTCATAACGCGCCAGCTAAGGCCGTTGAAATCAATGGCATGACATGTGATGGTCAGATTTAGGTCAGAAGGTCACGGCATCTATTCTCAGTCGAGGGTGTTCATTCGAAGCCACTGTCTTACGTCACCAGTTCCCGAATTTATCACATACTGTGACAATGTGAAGATTTTAACAAAGGATTCTCTGCTATTTCCTTGTGAAAAAATAGCTTATAGCCACTTCTTATAACATTACTCGGTGAATACATCCATACACCCATGCGTATTTCTAGTTTTTGTATTGACTCACTTTCATAGTATCCTATAATGTTATAAAAGAATAAAGTCAAACTTTACAGCCAAACAATCAAGGCGATACAATGAAGCACCTTGAGAATTTTCTGCTTAAATAATTATTAATAGTTTGTTACCTATTGAATATTCCAACCTGGAATTGAAAGATAAACTTTAACCCTCTCATTTTTCGACAGATATCGGATCAAAGCATTCTGGTGTGTCTAATGATATTCAAGGGTAAACCTAAACGCTGTTCTGAGATTTGACGGAATAATTTCGGGCTATGATTGATTATACTATTTGCTTTGGAAAGCTCATCTGGTAATCAATTATGAATCTCGTTTTTTTTCTACACCTTTATTGTGTAATCAAAAACGATGGTCGAGTTTCGAATACGCTGCATATTATGTACTGAAACAAATCCGAACAAATAAAACTAAAATTCACTAGCTTGGAATCATACTACTTTTTGTTTTTGGTAACTGTAGTCACCATTAACTGTCAAGTAGATAAAGATATTATTTTAATCGTTAACAATATTTACTAAACAAAGGATGCCAAATCGACAATCACTTTCATTATGTTTAATAAAGACAACAACAAGCAGTGGGATGTCTTTATCTTAGCAGATTCATAAAACATCATCATCATCATCAGCCTATATTAGTCCACTGCTGCACATAGACCTCCCCCAATGAGCGCCATAGCGCCCTGTCTTTGGCTTGACGCATCCCGCATCTACCTGCAGTCTTTCGCAGGTCGTCATCCCACCTGGTCGGAGGGCGTCCTACACTACGTTTACCGAGTCGTGGTCTCCACTCAAGAACACGTTTGCCCCAGCGGCCGTCGGTTCTTCGCGAGATATGGCCGGCCCACTGCCACTTCAGCTTGCTAATTCTCAGAGCTATGTCTTAACTAACTTTGGTTCTCTGTCGGATAAATCATCAATACAATACAATACAAAAATACATTATATGCGACAAGTACAATGGGCGGCCTTATTGCTTAGAAGCGAGCTCTTCCAGGCAACCTTTGGATAGAAAGAATTATATGAATTTAAGAAAAGGCAGGGGGTGTACCTCAGGTTATCTAAAGACCGAAGAACATAACAAGAATACTAAAATAACAAATAATAAATATTACAAATACCAAACTAAATAATACACTACTTAAATACATAAATAAATAAATAGTAAGTACCAATATTTATTCTTTTGGCAGGAAAAACTCCTTGACGCGAACTTTTAAAACTGGCAAGGATATAGTTTTTCTAATGGACTCTGGTGGTGCATTCCACAACCTTATGGCCTGGATGGAGAAGGATTTGTCGTAGAAACTGGTTTTGTGAGGTCAATCAAGTACACTTGTTGTATCTTTTAAATTATAATAGTGTATTTATTAGGTACCACTTATCCAGTACCCACAACCATACAAACACATTATTGCTTTAACACATAACGTCTTAAATCGTCGTGATTTGGTCTAGCATGTGTCTAACTTTGTTTACCATTGCCAAATTTACGTTTCTATTTTTTTCCACTTTTTTATTCATCTTTTACTCGGGTCGCTTAATCATACTTAATTTATTTATATTAAAATTAGTTTTCCGTAGCTTTCTGCCGCTTAGCAATCGTATGGAAATCGATGCTACGTCGTAGCAATCGTGTGAAAGATAAATGCTACGGCGTAGCCATGTGATTCTTTATATATTTGATTGTAATTTTTTTTGTTAATAACAAACAAAAGTATTATAATTAACGATGAGGCGCGGTGGGCGAAGGTCCGCCCGCGACGCAGGATGTTTGCGGGTTCGACTCCCGCCTCGGAACAATTGTGTGTACGATCTGCAGGTATTTGTTCCGGGTGTTCTGGTCGTTCTCTATGTTTAAAAAAAATCAATCTATGTAATGTATTGTATTATGTATATCAGATATCTAGTACCCATAACACAAGCTCTGCTTACCATGGGGCTAGATAATGCTGTGTGAATTGTCCAGCAAAAAATAATAAATAATATGTATAAATATTATATATATATAAAACAGTAGTTACTTACTTTACACTTAGTCTTTATACTTAGTTACTTACTTTGTACATTTTAATGATGATTAATTACAGGCAGGTTCTTTGGGGTTAGGAACACGTAAGGGATAATTGTTTAACTTTGCCTATTCTGTTTTGGTTTAGTTTCAGATAAATGCCCAGTTTTAAACAGTAATTAATTATACACGGCTAAGTAGAGACTCATCCATGCGGTTTTAATATATTGAATCTACATCCCACTGCTGACAACCTCGTTAGTCAAGTCAAGATATTTCCTAAGTTTTATCTCTCTCAGCTCTAACGAGGTTAACATCATGCGGTATGGTGCTAACAGGTTATCTATATCTATACTAATATTATAAAGAGGAAAGGTTTGATTTTTTGTTTGTAATGAATAGGCTCCGAAACTACAGGACCGATTTAAAAAAATTCTTTCACCGTGGGGAGCTGCTCTATCCCCGGGGAACATAGGCTATAAAATATTTTCAGCTCTATTTCCTGTCTTCAGCTTGACGCATCCAGCATCTACCTGCATTACCACATTATAACAAAATGCCAATTCTGAAGGCAGTTTCTCTTCTCTGGCTCAAGACGTCAATTATAACGGCGCCTTGTTATTTATGGTATCGTAAACGACGTGTTATACGAAACGTGAGTCCCGAATGTGCACGACAGTGTATTGAAATGTTAACACAGGGGAGAATAAACTCGGGGATACATGAACCAGTATTTGATGCTACCTTATACATTTTGAATAAAGAAATACATGACTATATTTTATTAATACAATACAATACAATACAATACAATACAATACAATACAATACAATACAATACAATACAATACAATACAATACAATACAATACAATACAATACAATACAATACAATACAATACAATACAATACAATACAATACAATACAATACAATACAATACAATACAATACAATACAATACAATACAATACAATACAATACAATACAATACAATACAATACAATACAATACAATACAATACAATACAATACAATACAATACGATACAATACAATACAATACAATACAATTATTCTTTATTGCACACCATAAATATAGATACACTGGACAGGAAAAAGACAGATAAAGAATGTATTGTACAATGGGCGGCCTTATCGCTTAAAGCAATCTCCGCCAGGCAACCTTTGGATGCACATGAAGTGTTAGAACAAGTATAGACGGTGGCGTGTTATACAGAATAATATTTAATTGGGACATCCTAACAAATACCTATTGATAGCTATAAGTATAAATACAAACATAAATATATAATATAAATAAAAAATACACATATAAATATATAATATAGGTATGATGTATATAAATTAACAGTTTGATGTTGAGTTAAGGAAATGTTCATAGACCATATGTTTGAATATAGGGAGAGACTTAGCTTGTCGAATCGAAATGGGAATAATGGACATATGAGTCATCATGATCATCAGCATATGTTATAGTGCTAGACATAGGCCTCCCCTCATAAGTGCCATAGCGCCCTGTCTTCAGCTTATCGCATTCAGTATCTACCTGAAGGCTTTCGTAGATCGCCATTCTATTCTGTTATTCTGGCCTGGAGGCGAAAGACATCCTACACCGACCTTACCGAGACGCGGAATATTTAATTATTAGGTAACATTTATTACTAGAACAGCTATAATATCGTCTTCGTTTTTTCGAAGTTCTACCCTTCGAAGTCTAACCTTCACACCGACCTAATCAACTCAAGGCCGTGACAGTGCTGGTACAATCATAATAGGATATAAGAATGACCATAGAAATACCCACACGCTCTCATTATTGCCGGACATTCCCGTTTAGTACAATACAGATCATTGAACCAGGGTCCTAATTCCTCTAAATGAATTGCTTCACCATAACAATGGTATTGAATCAAGATAACACATTTTGCCATTTAACCTTTGATGAAAGAAACTGCAGATGGGGACGCGTGTCAAAAGTGTCAAAGTAGAAACTATTATAAAATAAATAATACCTTCTGGACAAATCCAGCAGCATTATCCAAACCTAAGCAGAGCTAGTTTTATGGATTAAAATAGGCAGACAAGATAAATAGAATAACCATGTAGTAGGCATATAAGAGATGAACATGCTAGTGGTTTCTTTTTCCCTTCTTCCGCTAGTGGACAAAAAATTGAATTGAACAGTAAAAAAAATTTATTTGATAATAATTTATAGTATAAAATATGACTTGTCTAAGTGCTTATTTTGTAAGCCTAAAGAAATAAATGATTTTTGACTTTGACTTTGATTTTATGACTCAGATGACCGATATACTAATACAATAGAATAAACAGATATTTTTTTTTTTATTATAAGTACATATAACTGATATAGAAAAATATACTGAGTCAGTGAGTAAGGGGTCGATTCTTACGCCGGGACCGTTACGGATGAGTGAGCTAATGAAGTGATCTAGCCGGCCGTTTTTTTCTGGCTGAAATTTTCTCTAATCTTGTTTCTTTTATTCTGGCCTGGAGTCTGTGGATAAATTACTTTGAAGACTCATGTTAAAGCTTGAGATTTCGTTGCACTCATTTATGAACCTTGCATTTGCTCGTAGATAATATTTATATTATTTGCAGTAGATCGGATCATTTAAAGTAGGTACTTGTAATATTGCGCTCATTAGTAAGCCTGCTAGATTTAAAAATCCGCAGGCTGATTATGTAAAAGCAACAGCAACAGCGACGCGACCGCGACCGAAATTTTAGCAAGCAATTTTTAGTTCACCGATTGTCCGGCAGAGGGAAACCTAGTGTGGGTGACGTAGTACCTGGTGTCATCTAATACAAAATTGGCTTTTGACAGCACTGATTGCTTAATTTTCGCCTGTCGCAAACCGGTCGCAGTTACATAATCAGGGGGCGGGTATTTTCGTTTTTCCACCAGTTTCATTTTGTCAAAAAACGGCAAAAAAAAAAATTTAACCACTTCCTAAAAGGAGGTTCTATGCCTGTATGTTTTGTTTTGTATTTCTTTGGTGATACAAACTTGATAATTTTTTATTTTTGTATAGAAAATATTCTAGAATGATCTGTTGCCTTCTAAAAGTTTTAATAGAATTTGTTACATATTACGTAATCGAATTTTAGTTTTTGTATATTATCAAATTATTGAAATGGTCCAACAAAACACCAAAGTCTAACATTCTTCAAGAACAGGCTGTCGCTATTCCATAATAATAATCATAATTTTACGATAGTTTCCCTTCACAGAAATAAGTAGAAAGTTGACAGCAAAATTACCATTAGAAATAAGGCATTGCAAATTTTCACCTGACATTATCACGCAACTTGATTCAAGGGAAGAAGCATCGATCTATAAGGCCGGCTGACATTTTACAATGGGTATAAATAGGTTGACGTGTTTGATTATGATGGACTTTGGTGTCCGAAGTGCCGTAACCATGATGGAGTTAATTTCATTATATTTTACTATCCGCCTCCAACCTCCAAATAACTTTAGAAACAGAATTTGAATTCCTAAAATATTGAACTTGCAAAAAGTTGAATTTGCAGCATGTTGAATCCTCAAATGTTAAATTTGCAGAAAAATTATTTCCTAAAATGTTGAGTTTGCATAAAGTTGCATTATTCAATATTCAAGAGTAGGTATGGTAAAGAATTACTATTTGTACTATTCTCACTGACCACACCACTGTTTCCCTTGTGTTATAAAATGAAGAATTTGTATTTATAACTAGTTAAAAGTATTTATGTATTTTTAGTAGGTATAGGTAGGATATCTGTATTTAATATTATATAAATATTAATGATGTAATTTGTATTACTGCTACTTGACTATCGGCTACGACTTTTGAGCGATAAGACCGCCAAATTAGTCATATCATATACATATATATATATTTTTGTTTTGTTATTTTGTTAAGTGTGCAATAACGAATTCTCTATCTACCTATCTAAATTCAACAATGATAAAAGTATTCAAATAACAACTCGTTACGTCGGCTATTAAAGATGTATAGCGAAAATCATTTGGCTTATAAATAAGACCGGGACCAGAGAGAGATCCACTTTCTAGACGTAAGAATTTGATATTGCTTTGTGAAGACAAAAAAGTGTCTTGTTAGACAGACAGGCTAAGAAGCGAACCTGCAAGAGTAATTCCGAAGTTCCTGTACAAAACTCAAACAGAAAAACGCAATCGGGTACAAAATAAACTAGTCAACCAAGGCTTGAGGTAGAATCGTTTGATGTTCAGATAAAATTTTGCGTAAATGTGAATTGATTTGGCATTATGCTTATTGCACTGATTGCGTAAATGTCAAGATGCGTATTTAAAATTAGTCACAAAGCGTGTTGGTCATTATGCGTCAGAAGGAAAATAATACTGTTAAAGGCTCTAGGGATCGCTTGTCAAAGGAATTTTAAATGTAGACATTCTCATTCATCTATCTAAGTGCAATTTAAAAAGTTTCAAAACCTTTAATATACGCCACACTTAGTAAGTTTGACAAAATAATACGATAAAAAATACGCTACATTGCACATCAAGACAGAGAAAAAAAAACTAATACAAAAACAGATGCACAAAGGGCGACCTTATCGCTAAGACGTATTTTGATGGTTGAATTACTGTTTTTTTGTTAAACTTAACAAAAAAACAGTAATTCAACATTCTAATTATGTGTGCAGCTAATCACTAATCACAGGCATAAAAAAATTCTACGATTCAAAATCCTTGTACAAGCGATCAGTTCAGCCCCCTGATTATGTAATTCGCGACCGGTTTGCCACAGGGGTAAATTAAGCAATCAGTGCTGTCAAAAGCCATTAGGCATGCCAGGCAATGAGCAATCAGCAACAACTTTGCGATCGGTGCGCGACAGGCTTCCGTAATACGTGACACTTTGCAACCGGTCGCGGAGCGGTTGCGGTCGCGTCGCTGTTGCTGTTGCTTTTACATAATCAGCCTGCGGATAAGAATATTTTTATATGTTAAACATAACATACATAGGGTAACATACAAAAATACGAAAACATAACGAAATATCACGAAAAATGAAATAGGTAATATAAATAGTTCTAAATCTAAGTGCAGGAGTTTCTTATAAATAATTTTATGATATACATATAGATCCTAAGCATAAATATGAGTCTGTCTACCTTATTGCCTAAGCAGCATTTTTAGGTTAATGGCACGTTAATAAGAAAAGCGATTAGCCCGGAAGCCAAGAGACAAACAATTCCTCAAGTTGCTCGAATATACAGCAAATTAATTACCAACTTCCACATTTGACAGGCTCAGACGTGAAAGGAAACCACAGGCTTTGCAAGCTCAGGGAGATTAAAACTGTCTATTTATCTACATAATTAATAAATAAATAATGCTGGAGAATCCACACAGCATCATCTAGACCCAAACTAAGCAGAGCTTGTGTTATGGGTACTAGATGACTGATCGTCATCAGAATATAGCAGTCCACTGCTGGACATAGGCCTCCCCCAAAGAGCGCTATAGCGCCCTGTCTTCAGCTTGCCGCATCCAGCATCTACCTGCAGTCTTTCGCAGGTCGTCATCCCACCTGGTCGGAGGGCGTCCTACACTACGTTTACCGAGTCGTGGTCTCAACTCAAGAACACGTTTGCCCCAGAGGCCGTCGGTTCTAAGCGAGATATGGCCGGCCCACTGCCACTTCAGCTTGCTAATTCTTTGAGCTATGTCGATAACTTTGGTTCTCTGTCGGATGTATTCGTTACGAATCCTATCCTTGAGAGAAACTCCGAGCATAGCTCTTTCCAAAGCATAGATGGCTGAGCGACTTTAAACTGGTGGACCAGCCCTATCGTGAGTGTCCACTGTAGATGATTGATATACCTACTTAATAATTACACACAGTCCTTATTCTGTCTGGATATAGGATTGCCGTATTCTCACTTGGATTTTGCTGTTTCGGCTATCGCTTAGATCTCAAAAGGCCTTAACGTCGGTCCAGACACCTAAATAAATCTACAAACTAAATGATAACCATGTTGTTGTAATATAGGTGAATAATAAAATTGATTTTAACTACAGTAATTTGTGTAAATCCCTTACTCACCAGAGGGAACTTATTCTATGATAACAAAATAAAATAAATGAGAATTGTGTATACAAATGTGGATTATTTTCTTTTCAGAACCGCTGAAAGTAACAATAAGAATATTATATGGCTTAGTAGTAATACATAATATCAATCAGTTCATCCGAAATAAAATATCGGACGAAAAGGTTTTCCAATCGTGGCTTCCTATTTTCTACCGTAAATGGTATAGGTCCCATGAGAGGTATTCAGACTTGCGTTTGGATCAGATATTTGGCAATATCGAGATAAAAAACATATTGGTATGATTTGATTAAAATCTATGTTTATGCGTTGGTAGACGTAGAATATCCCGGCAAACACAGACGGCAAACTGGGCAATTATCTATTATTAAACTAAAAATTCAATCTGTTTAAATAAGAAGTTAACGGTAGCTAACCTCTTTGCGAGAAAAGCTAGATTTGTTGCCTTTGCTATTCCTGCCCCGTCTATTTAGAAAATAACTTCTCTGCCCTCGTTGTTCTTTTCTAAATAAGCTTTTATAACTTATACAAATTATCAAGACTCGCTTCACTCGCCAATATTTATTTTGTCCTAACCTTACCCAACCACCGATACAGGTCACAAAAGTTATTCTTTTTTTATTAGTTACTTCTTTTTTTACCAAAGTGCATAAGTGCACTTAGGGCGCTGCCAACACTTTATTTGCCTCTGTGCATAGGTTTTTCTTTTTAACTAATTGAACCCGCAACCTCCTATGGCGCAGGCGGCTCTTCATCCGCTGGGGCACAGAGGTCCTCTCCTAAACCATTGATGATGATGTTGTTACGCCTGCTTATAATAAGACCTTCGCAAGCTTTTGTTTCACGAACGACAGAAAACAGTTGACGGCTAAACAAGCGAGTCGAAAGCCCAGATCTAGGTCACTCCGCCGATCTCCACTTCTGGAGTCAGCACTTGACGATGAGCCGTGTTGTTGATTTTTATTGCAGTCTGGTACCAGTTACGCAAAGCTTTCGTTTCTTTCTACAGCTTCGCGCCTTGCAGCGTCCCTACCGGATAATAAGTGGAACTACATTTCACTACTATTATGATGTGTTCCTTTTATGTCGAGCCGAAAACCTTGTCTCGCTTTTATAACACCTATGCCGAGTCTACGATTTCAGACCCGCTTTCTATTCCCTTAACGTCGAGTTTCATTGCCCCACTTCTATTGCCTTTATGTCGAGTTTAATAATTATCATATTTTGAAGTACAGTCAGGTTCACATGTGTATGTGTTTTTACGTTTAATGAAATTTATTCTCATGCAAACAGTGTTAAGTGGAGACTACGAGTCGGTAAACGTAGTGTATGTATGACCATGACATAATAGTTTCAAAAGAACGAAATTATTCATAGTAGTTCCCGTTTTGGTATTTTGTATACAACTCTAACATTCTACATATATTGAATCTATGATATCTTGGGTATAAAAAAGCAATAAATAAATAGGATGAAACGCAGAAATGACGGTGATATTCATATATTTATTGTCGCTTGAGAGAGATTTTACGCCTAAGCTTCAATTTCATCCGTTTGCGGCCTCAGCCTCGACTCTGGATCACTTGTATAAAAGTTACCCGTTAAATTAAACAAGCGTAAATTTAAAAATATTTAAATTTACTTATAAATAATTAAATAATGCTGGACAATTCACACAGCATTATCTAGCCCCATGGTAAGCAGAGCTTGTGCTATGGGTACTAGATAACTGATATACATAATACAATACATTACATAGATAGTTTTTTTTTATTATACATAGAAAACGACCAGAACACCCGAAACAAATATCTGCAGATCGTACACACATTTGTTCCGAGGCGGGAATCGAACCCGCAACCTCATGCGTCGCAGGCGGACCTTCGCCCACCGCGCCACATCGGTCGTATAATACCCATGGAGGTAATTACGCTGCTGTCACAGCAGAGGGTTATTTATTTATTTATATTTTGTTAGTGTTATTCAAAGAGTTTCTTGATTTTGAATCCAAATTATGTATATTATATGATTTAATTATAACATCAATGCTTTCACGCACACAAACGCATGTAAAAAAAGTGCTACTATCTTTCCAAGCCTTGATCTAAAGTTATACCTTTAGCTAAAAATGCCATAAACAATGTGTATTTGATTGTTTATGAAAAAATTGTATTTATGAATTTCTTTCATAGTCTAGGCTCTTAGTAATATGTTAAGCCCCCCACTAATAGGGATATATATCAAAATAAAAGCTTTTCGCTAAATATTACAAAGCGAAAAAGATTTTAAGAAAATCCCACAATAATACGTTATCCGGTAAGTTACCCATGAAAGGTTTTTGTAAATAAATCTGCTGGATAAACGATAGACGAACAAAAAAGTGTCCCTACTTAAGATGGAGGATGCGTATATTCTGTTACAATAGTGAGACGGATAATTTACTGCCTGAAATGGAGAGAAATACATTACTTTCAAGAATATGGTCAATAAAATAAAAAGCTGTCGCCATTTTATGCTGGCCTTAGGTTTTTATTCAATGATAAATACTCTTTAGAGCTTATCTACAGATTTATACGTCCGTTTTTAATGCACCCTGTGCTCTTATTCCACACAATTAATCGCTTCACCTTAAATAACTTAATTAACTTATAACGAATAAACAATTGCACAAGTATCAAAAAGAGAGACTGATGTGTTACAGTATAGATTGCTACTGAGGAGTAGATAGGCGCTGATATTCTGCCGACATATTATTCGGTATCGTCTTAGAATGACAGATTTTGGCATTTCACCCTTGGCCAGCTCTTCTATTGCGTCAGGACATAACCGGATCGCACAATACCTATAAAATAATAAGCATTATAATATATGCTTTAACTCGTAGTCTTTTGATACATTTTACAATGATGGCATAAAAAGCAGACAACGCGAGCACTTGCTTGCTGCAAGCGAGTGTGCAGTAAGCAAGTACTTAATATCACTGTAAACATGTAACAGATTACGAGTTCATATTTGAATGCTTATTTTGGTTGGGTGCGGTAGCGGTGCTGGATATATGTATTATGTATGTATATGCGCATACTAATGTCTTACGATAGCCTCGAAAACTATCATGATTATTAACACTAAAGTTAATAACAACGGGATATATACCACGATTTCAGTTATGTGCTTTTCAATATTATATTGTTGTGCCGTGATAATGGCGCATAAAACTGTGCCGAAATACTGAAAACCCCAAAACTGATATCATAGTAAATATCCCGTAGTAAAGACTTTAGCTTTAATACAATACAATACAATGCAATGCAATGCAATGCATTGCAATGGAATGCAAAGCAATGCAATGAAATGCAATACAATGCAATACAATACAATACAATACAATACAATACAATACAATACAATGCAATACAATACAATACAATACAATACAATAAATTTATTCGTAACATCAAGTTATACGTCGAGTACAATAGTAGTAGTGGTTATATAATAACACTAGGTACTAACTTCTAAGTACATTTATACATATATTCAAGAAATTCATAAATTATTGATTGCTTTATTCATTATATTTATTTATATTCGTTATATTATTTTTCACAAATGGGCAGTTCGTAAAACTCGTTTATGGAATAGAACGAGTTTTCTAGAAGCCATTTGCGTAGCCTCGATTTAAAGGCCGTTGTGGAAGTTGCATCCCCCCGGATTCTGGCCGGCAGCCTGTCATATACTACAGGATCCATGATTTAATAGTTCTGGGTCCCGAGTTCATAGATATAGTAAGACATTGACATACATTTAATTGGTAAAACAATTTACAAGTCGATTACTTAAAAATTAAGGTACATAACATACTACGAAATAGATCATTTGACAATAGGGAGCTAGGCGTGAGTTAAACGTCTAATTTTTCATATTACAGCGCCACTATAGTACGGACAGGGAACTATGCAAATCCTATACAAATAATGGACTCGGGGTCTGTTCTATGTTGGTTGAGGTCAGCCAAGACATGGAGCGTTGCCTTGCTTTACGTACAAGCTGTCCAATCTGTCACCACTAACGTCTTTTATGATTAATTGACCTACGAGCAACTGTACTATTAGATAACACGCTTGTTTTCCGTTTGATACTAGAGTTACATATGTATTAAGTAAGACGTTGCATGTAATTAAATGTAATGTAATCATCTGCGAAAGACTGCAGGTAGATGCTGGATGCGTCAAGCTGAAGACAGGGCTAGACTAATATAGGCTGATGATGATGATGAATCATCTAATGATCTCTGTATCTTTGTCTTTTATTATGAATAATAGTAATCATAATAAAATCATAAAATAATTAACAATTAATCATAAATGTAATCATCTAATGATTAAATTGTAATATGCCAAGGTTGCCTGGGACGATATATGTACATATATGTAATAAACGCGATAAATATCTACGAGTTTTTTTTATAATGTCGAGGAACATGAAGCAGTAGCCCGGCTGAGCGCGAGCTTTTTCTTTGATCTTGTTTTACATGATATGACCTTTGTTAATAAAGCACTTTACATAATATTTAAATTTAGCTGTAGAACGTAGAATTTAGTGCTTACGTAACTAAGGTGACCAATTGTGCAATGGAAACTTCGGATGCCATGGTGTCCGTACAGGTGACCAGTTATGAATTAAAACTTTTGATACTATCATGGTTATTAACACTAAAGTCATTTAAAACGGGATATTTACCATGATTTGATTTTTGAGTTATCCAATATTTCGGCACAGTTTCATGCGCCATGATCACGGAATAACTGAAGGCACTGCGACTGCGAGTAAGTTTTTATGGGCAGACATACTGATCTACCCTCATTTTTTGTCTTTTGCTACGAGCGTTACCACTACTAGTGCCTTCAGTTATTCCGTGATCATGGCGCATGAAACTGTGCCGAAATATTGGATAACTCAAAAATCAAATCATGGTAAATATCCCGTTTTAAATGACTTCAGTTATGAATTACCAATTTTATTATACTGCGTGTATACTACACAAAGGCATCTGAACCCGTTTCCTTTTGGTTCACTTAATGCTCTTTAGAAGTTGATTGGCCCCTTAGTTATACATATATTATGTTAATAATAATAGAAAACACTCTACATATTCTACGTACTTTATTTCCTGTTCAATATAGTAGTTATATTAAAATATTTATATACATTATGTAGTAGGTAAGTAAAAGGTATTGACTACATTTATTTTCGTAACTAACAAATAATTCTGTTGATGCTCATAGTTCTATTTCTTTCGCTTTGATTCCATAGATTTAAACCAGTGTTATTTTTGAGCTACATTAATAATCACGGATTCGTTATTGTAGCCGCAGCTACGAGAATATAGTGTGTAAAGGCCTGTAAAATACTGCACAGATTTACACAAAGACCACATAAAACTGAAATCACAATATTATGTTCAGAGAAGAGACAATACCACTGATACGAATACAGGTAAGCACCGTGTGACTTTACAATCACATTTTTCGCACCTTTTTAAACCTTCAGCTATAAATAACGGTAGTTTTATCATTAGAACTCATATATTCTACGTGCGAGCAGATTTTTCAATGCAATGGCAAATGAAGTTGATTTGTTCAATACTTCTCCAAGTAACTTCAAATGTATTTGTAGTAATCACTTCTTTACTGTATAACTTCACAGATTCATATTGTTTGTCCACTACTTATTCTTTTTAATTATTTTTTCTTACTACTTGTGAAAACTTGTAATTGGCAAGAAAGATATACTTAATCTTTCTTGTTATATGTTTAGCCGTAAGTTTTCCGAAAATTAAATAAATTATATTTAGATTTAGATAAGTAAAAAAAACATATAAGTGATATATATGTACTAGTAGTTCCTTTTTCACTTCTTCCACAAGTGGACAAAAAATTTAAGTTAACAGAAAATCAAAATCATCTTATTTCTTATTTGATACTAATTTATCGTATAAAATTTTACTTATCTAAGAGCTTATTTTGTAAGCCTACAGAAATAAAGGAGTTTGAAATTTCTTTTTTTTACCAAAATTGGTAAAAAATTTGGTTTAAAATTATATTTTACCGAATGACAAATATTATCCAAGTTGTTCTTTATAAATCCATAAGCTCCCATAACATAGCACAACAAGCATGCATGCTGTTTTATCTGAATTTTGAAGTAAAAATCCAAATTTCCTAATCCTAATAAATCACCCAATTGTAGTAGGTATACAGTCAGAAGCGTGTAAGTACGAATAATGCATGTACTCATATTATCTAAGCCTATTTACACATGAGGCGTTTCGAAGCGCACGCTTTGGTAACGCGCGTTTTTAAAAATCTGGGGCCGAATTCCAATAAATTAATCGCTTCATTACAACAATGCCATCGTCTCAGAGTGACACATTTTGGCATTTTATATTTGATGAAAGAAACTACAGATCTTAAAAAATATAGTCCTTCAAATGTGTCAAGAGATGAAACCATTCTATTAATGTCTTCGTGCAAGTAGCACCGTGCGAACTATCTAGAGTTTTTTTCATCAATGGACGATTTTACTACGATACCATTTCTATAGTAAAGCGATTGATTAGCAAAAATCGGCCCCTGGTCCATACAATACTACGAACGTCGGTATCTTAGGTACATACGTAATCTAGCGCGCTCGTTTGGATTTGTACGGATTTATCGGTAAAGGGAACGTTAACGCCCAATATGTACTTGCTAGTTGGTACAGGAAGTTCTTCTCAAGAAATAAAATAACACCTTAATTAACAAATAAAAAAAACACGATAACAGTGCCCCTCGGGGGATAAAAGAAGTCTAACGATAACATCCAAATCTTTTCAGTTATAAAAGTTGTAAAATAGAGAAAATACTATATACCCTGAAAAAGCTACACTTCGTTTTTAACGGGCGTCTAAAAAGACACTCAGTAGGCATAAAAATAGAATAATACAATTTTCACAAGTGACGTAATTCCTCATGAAACTGGAAACACTTACGGCTGTCATAACACGTCGACCTAGAGGGGAGTACTACAACCTGCGGAGACAATGAGTTATGATAACACGCTGAAGAGGTATGACTATTCTGTTCTGCGCTCATTAATCCAATACCGCTACCACCCAGCATCAAAATGTGCATTCGAATATGAACTTAAACGCAAGACAAATTTTTTAAGACAAAATGGCTTCCAACAATCTTTTTAACGTTTGGTCTTCGAGCTATAATTTGATGCAGCCAATATAAAACACATCTAAATGATATGATTAACCGCACATATTTGAATGCTATTTTTGTGCGATTTTAGCGGTGCTTTTCAGGTGTGCGACAAACTTTATGGGCCATACCATTTCAGCCTTTTTCTAGTTTTGTTAATGTAGTCGTCGGCTAGTTGAGGAATAAACCGAAAAACGACCGCTAAAATTCATAAATGTATGCTAAATAATAAAATAGGTTAGGTTTACGGATACGCGCTAAATTATAATTTATTTAATCGTAAATTTATCTTACTTATGTAACTATAAAAACAGAACTACTAAATTATAAAAACAAACTGCAACTTACAAAATACAAACTATAAACTCTACAAAAGATTTGACTTTTCATACATTTGTAGATGGCGTTTTAACACTTTGAGTGCTGAAATCACACGGTATGTGTTTTCTACAAGTGACTAATATGCGTAAATCCACACTAGCGCAGCGGCTGAGAAAATACAGATCTTTGTGACTCAGCACAGCCGTAATATTTTTCGAACGAAACGCATGTGCGGCGCAAAACAACCGCTGTGTAGAGCGGCAGCACGAATTTTTTAGGTTAAAAAAAAGATCGCAGTCGTCGAAAAAAAATCGCAGTCAAAGTGTTAAAAAAATACGTATCGCGTAGTAAAGCACCTCTTTCTGGTATAGCTTTCATCAAAGAGTCCTCGTGTAAGCCTGTCTTGCCGAGCGCTTTCATTCATACGAAGTGGGTAGAGCATTATGTAAGCCTCTACACTCAGGCTGGTAAATACAAAGACAACATTAAATCTAGCTGACAAAATTACATTATCTTACGCTAGGTACTTTGCTGAGACATGTCTGGGCCATGTTTTCTTTTATAAAATTGTACTAACATAATTCAATACATCTACATATATAATCATAATTTTATCGCAAAGTCATTTATATAGACGAGGCCTGTGGACGAGGCACTCAAGAGTACTACTTTGAAAAACGAATGAAGTTGACGGATGACGTCTATTGTCACCAACTGACACATTTAGTTTCGGATCGTGTACTGGCCGATGTAAGGGGGTGTAATATAGCATTCGCAGTGAGCATGATACGATACGACGTGTGCTAAAATTCGCCTCCTTGATCGTTGCGAGCGCCTTCTTTCGCATACAGACTGCCCGAATGCTCGATCTGGTCGTTATTTATAGAGGTAAAATAAAAAAATTAGCTTGGGGCTAGATGATGCTGTGTGGATTGCCCAGCATTATTTATTTATTTAAAATCTGTGAAGCGTTACATTACGCCCCGTAACGCCGGTTCGTACAGTTAAGAATTAAATGTCAGAAACATTTTTATAGTAGGTAGTAGTCGTCATCGAAAGAAAGCATCGGCTATTCTTCTTTTTGAACGATTCCGACATCATCCATCAACTTTGCTCGTTTTTCAAAGTAGGTACCTTCTCTTGATCTTTCCTGTCGCGATCAGAAGAGAAATATAAAATAGGAGGACTAGTAACTTGCAATTAGTTTTCCTCTTCTTCCAAAAATAAGAACTTCTGTTTACACGATAACGAAAAAAAAAGGCATTGTTCCTAAAATAAAATTGAATTTATTGATAAATTTCACAGAGGGACTAAAATTTATATGAATAGCAAATTAATAACATATTCACACATCTTATTTGATATTAATTACTTGAAATAACAACCGTCAAGTAAAATTTTATACTAGTAAAGTATAAAATTGACGACCGATGTGGCGCGGTGGGCGAAGGTCCACCTGCGACGCAGGAGGTTGCGGGTTCAATTCCCGCCTCGGAACAATTGTGTGTACGATCTGCAGATATGTTTTCCGGGTGTTCTGGTCATTTTCTATGCATGTATAATAAATAAAAAAATCTATCTATGTAATAATAATTTTATTTGATAATAATTTAATGTATAAAATATGACTTGTCTAAGTGCTTATTTTGTAAGCCTAAAGAAATAAATGATTTATTACTTTTACTTTACTTTACTTTTTAATGTATTGTATTATGTATATCAGTTATCTAGTACCCATAACACAAGCTCTGCTTACCATGGGGCTAGATAATGCTGTGTGAATTGTCCAGCATTATTTATTTTTATAATTTTACTAGACGGTTGTTATTTTGTAAGCCTAAAGAAATAAAGTTATAGAAATATGAAATTGGTTTTCGGAAATCAAACCTATTATACAATCTGACTGTTTTGTGTATATTTGAATGTATTTTGCACCGTAAATTCTAGCAAATCGTACTGTAGGTAATTCTCTTTGACCAATCACAGCGCAGTTGGTCACTGCAATTTGTAATTGGGTAAGGTTCAGGATGCCGACGGCAGTAACTATCTAATGTAAGGCTTAATTACATAGCGCGCAGTTTAAACGTTTAATTAAATGAATAGGACAGTCTTTAGTTCTCTAAGAAAATAGGATAAAACTATTTGGTACAGTTTTTAGAATAGGTTGTGCACATTGAATATGTTTGCACTGTTTATAAAGTAGGAAAAAAATTAAGTTAATATATAATTAAAACTAGGTCATACTAATTATTTCTGTATAAGTAGATTTACTTATTAAAGTAACAACTATTCCCACACTAGTCTGCGCCTGTATCGTGGGTTACAATGTAATTAACGAGTACGTTGTAAAAAAGCCTCCGTTGACTGTTAAACCTATAATAACACTAGTAACCACCATAAATACCACCAACAATAGACGTATTGGTAAGAAGTTAGTCTCCCATATGTAAGGCTATCTAGTTAATGACAAAAAAGTATTATATCTAGGTATAAAACCAAGATCCAAATGTATGAACGACACAAACGCATGGGTTGTGGAATCAAACGACAAAGTTTCGCGGGCTTTTTATATAAACATATCAAAACTATAGTCGATTATCGTCCTTAATAAAAAAGAGATACACCCGAGCCTACAATTCACCAGACTCCCTTTGCTGGGGTTTATTTTCTTACCACTAATATAACCAATGTTTTGCCACAGGCAGAAGAAGGTACGAGTCGGACGTCGGAAGGCGAAGACAATGATGGCAGTGAGGCCAATGCTGGGTCCTCCAGGGTCCTCTCGGTGGCCACCTCCAGAGAAGAAGATGATGATTCCAGTAACAACGCCAGTAGTGAGAGCAAGAGCCCTGGTCAGAGGTGAGGGAAATATCTTACGTTTTCTTCCTTATTTACCTATATTTTCTACCTTACAGTTATAATATTGGACCAAAATATATAAAAACTTAATAAGTAACGAATCTAAACAATCGAATTGATCGATAGCTCATCTCGTTCGATAAATAAATGAGATTAAAAAGTATTGAGTTTTTGTGCTTAGAAATTCTGTAGGTATTTTTGATGGGCACAGGGTAGTAGAAGGATTTTTACAGTTTTAAATGATTGCCAGCTATGAGACACACTTCTTGTCAAAATAATATTCTCATTTCCACTTTTGCTGTCCAGCTTCTATCTTAAATGCTATGGCTTTCTAGGCGGAAGTACGAAGCGACTTTATACCCCAATACTCAAACGCAATTCAGATTTAAGCCCATCTCAAATGACGATTTTCTGAGAGATTTTCATTTATTCGACGACCGATGTGGCGCGGTGGGCGAAGGTCCGCCTGCGACGCAGGAGGTTGCGGGTTCGATTCCCGCCTAGTAACAATTGTGTGTACGATCTGCAGATATTTGTTCCGGGTGTTCTGGTTGTTTTCTATGTATAATAAAAAAATATCTATCTATGTAATGTATTGTATTATGTATATCAGTTATCTAGTACCCATAACACAAGCTCTGCTTACCTTGAGGTTAGATAATGCTGTGTGAATTGTCCAGCATTATTTATTTATTTATTTATAACTGTCAAAAAATTGCTACTTAAGACGTGCTTAATCTGAGATGCGTTTCAGTATTAGAGCGTTAGTCTGTTTATTATAATAAATATATTTTGGTCCATTTTCTGGTTATTTGGTTTCGTGTATCACAATGCTCTGTTATTTTCGTTACAAATTCGTGAACCCGTTTGATCTGATAACCTCTTTGATATTGAAACTTGTAAATAACCCCGTTATTATCGCAAGGAATGGTATATTTTGAGTCATTTTGTTCTAAGTACCTACCTCTAAACATTTTTTTTCCTTAACATTCATTTTAAAGCATCTACAAAAGAATTAAGGACCTTCAAAGAATTGTACGAAAATCTTCATCATTTATTTATGTTAACTGCGTACATTTCTCCACGATTTGTTTTCCCACTTTATCTGATTTGTGACTACTGAGAAAAACGTTACATTTCCTAGGACAGATGAGTTTCGATTATCGCAAATGGGACGTTGCTCCCTCTGACAGACGCCAGTTATTTTCTTGGATTATCTAACTCACCCAGTATCTTAGAGAAATATATTTAAATGTTGCGTAACATTATTACGGTACGTACAATACTCGTAAGCAGCCCCGTATTCCCGTATAGGATTAGATAGATACCGTATAGGCATAGAATATGTACAATACATTTTTTTTTGACACGAGATCCATTTCACGTAATATATAATTATAATAATCACAACTCACATAAAAATAACAATCCAATTAATTTTATTGATGAAGTTAATTAATTCCAAATGTCGAAAGAAACGGGGAAGCTTTTCGTTATTTTATTTATATCCAAAAATGTATGGTATCGGCCAACAACGTAAAGGTAATATATAGCTAAACAACAACAAAGAAACAAACGGCAATAACATTAGCATTTTGTATCAATGGAATAGTTGGTAAACCATATATTAAACTAACCATGTATTTTATTTGAAACTGGACGAAACAGATAACATGGGTTACTATCAACCCTATTTTCTGTGAATGGCGTCGTTCAATACATTGATGGCGTGAAACTTAATTAATGAATTAAAATCGCAATCTGTGAAATTGATGGGACTGGGGACCTTGGATTAACAGGACTTATTGGACTAAGGAAACAAATTACTTAATTATTACAGACTATAAGCTGTTTTAAACGCTTTGTTTATACAAATTGCTTTCTCATTTATGTCAAGAAATATAATTTTGTGTAATTATGACACGCATTTTGCAAAATTACATATTGTTGCAGTTTTTTATTAAGGAACTATACATATATGTACTACTTATACTACTTACTTACTTCCCAAATAAAATAAAGTCTTACTATATACTACTTATACTACTTATTTCCCAAATAAAATAAAGTCTGTAAGTTGCTATTGAATGCTTGTAAAATGGTCTTTATTGTTCAACAGTTTTTTACACATCAGTAACTATATAGTAACATCATGAATGACATCAATTAATTTCGAAAACGAACAAATAACAGGATTCTTTGTCGCTTCTTCACATTACATAATTATTATATTACTCTACATACCGACAGAATCAAAAATATCAGCGACAGAAATCAAAAATACCACTGTATTACCAAGTCCGTGTTTAATTTAAGGATTTTGATATTTTCTAATTGTACATTTATTCTATTTATGGAAATAAATAATTTTTGATTTTGATGTGAATTTATGATAGATTAAAATAATGAGTTAGTTCCCTGTATACAATGAACTACTTAATAATTACATTTTACAACAAAACTTTCTTATACATATAAAATGCAATCATCATTTTATACAGTGTCATTCGAACGAACGTACCTACCTACTACAAATGCAAATCTGTTCAGGAATTTATAAGTTATGTTAGAAAAACATACATTCATCAATCTTGAAAATATTACAACCTGTTTTTGGCTTTAACTTCCTATTATTACACTCTTTCTCACACTCTTTCTCTCCGCTCATCTCTTCAACCCTTATGCTTCAAGTACCTGCTCACTCTACTTCCTTCTTCGCCCAATCCTTTACTGCCCGGGCTGTGCAACTATGGAACGCATTGCCAATATCGGTGAGGCGTGCTAAGTCATTACCAACCTTTAAAACACTGTTAAAAGAGCACTATTTGTCCTGCTGTCATTAAGCGCATACCTGAGATTCTATGATTATAAATAGGATATGTATATTTTATGATATATATGTAGTATATTTCTATGTAAGTACTATAAGTATTTTATTTATAATATCCCATAACTTACAAGCACACAGATCCCCTGGTACTGTCCACGATCCTATCCATCCATGGTTGTCTGGTAGAGATCGCTCTTGAGCGATAAGACCGCCAATTGTACTTAATTTTTAAGTTATTACTGTACATAGTTTATAGTTCAAGTGCAATAAAGAATTTTCTATCTATCTATCTATCTTATTACACTCCACTTTAGTAATAGATTATCATATATTTTTACGCGTTTTTTTTAAATCAAGCTATCTCGTGTTTAGAACTTGAATTAAAAAAAAACTATAAATAAAAGCAGGAGAACGGGCCAAATGGATCTTTATTGCAGCAATAAAGTTACGCCAGCTGTTCAAGCAAAGAAGAGCGGCTCTGCCATATCTAATCTAATTAGCAGTATTAGACAAGTTTTTCTCTATGCCAAATTAGAGAAGTGTCAAATGACTCGTAATATTAAATCTGAAGCTATGAGTTTCAATATCGTTCACACTTACTGTCATTATTATCTGTTCTACCCTCAATTCTAACCTATATAAATCACTGTTTAGGGTGTTCAACCACCAGGTTTCATTTATGATCACGCTAAGTCAGCTGGTGGACCTGAGAACTAAGGCAGTCATTCAAAATTATTCTCATATATAGATAAGGTAATCGTGGGCAGCGCTGTCAATATACCAATAAGTTTGAAACCCTTCTCTGTGAATCAATACAATACAAAAGTGAATCAATTCGTAACACCAAGTTATACGTCGAGTAAAATAAAAATAAGTAGGTAATTAGTAGTTATGGTTTATAAATAACGCTAGGTGATTACTAAGTACAGTCGCGTTGAGGAGTCCGCAATTTATTTGGGCGTGCAATGGATTCCCAAAAAAAGGTAGACTTGACTGTTTTCAATTTGAGCGAATGAACCTTTACAAGATAGACATTTGACCGAATCAACAGTTGTTTTGGTAAATAAGCCATCCAATCAAAAGATTCGGTGATATTAATTAACGTTCAGGACCAAAATCCAATTATTCAAAGTGAAAAATTGAATCAATATTGTAACAAACTTTGTTAGGAATTATAACAAGCCCGCGCTTTAATTGTTCAATCGTTATAACTTCGCGAAATCTTTTTGCTATTGAGATTTTACAAGATTTTTTTATGTTTCGTTGAAATTTTGTTTTGAGAAGTTACAGTTTTTAAGGCTTGTCAATGTTTTCTAGTTTTGGTTTTAATATCTAATTTTATTTATTTATTTCCTGTGACTGGAGAATAATTAATTATTGGACAAAAGTTTTTTTCCTTTCTTTCGTATATATTTTTCATTTTTTTTATTTAGCTTGAATCGTCCCACTGCTGGGCAAAGGCCTCCCCCAAATCTTTATAAATACTTAAATTATAGGTACTTCTTTTTTAATATTTTACATTATGTTTAATTTCTTCCTACCACCTTATTTATGTATTTTATGGACTCAGTTTATTCGTCGCCTTTTTTTAGCCTAAAGCCTTTATATTTAAAAAGTGTATCAGACAAATGACATAACTTTTCTCGTACTCTAGATTGTTGAACAAGTTGTCGCCATTTGCTCCGAATGTGCGGCCCGACGATATGTAAGCGGTAGCCAGGCTTTGGTAGCCCACAGGCTTATGCTTAGACCCTAGAGCACGAACCAAACCAAGATAGATAAAGCTGCATTCGAATAGCTAAGCAAACGAAACGCGAGCGTGTACTAAGCTAGACTAAGTGGAGATTGGACGTTTTGAAACGCGCCCTTATCAGCGTTCTGAACAAAATCTGACGCTCTCGCGCGTAGTTCTGTTTAAACAAAGGCGCGCGTTTCCACACTATAAGTGACCAGATGGTTTCTTGAACGCGCGTTACAAAATCGCGAATCAAAACGCCTGTGTGCTTGCGTTCACGAAGTTTTTTAGATGACGATGTAATAACTGCATTATGTAGAAAATAAAGTGTTTTTTGTACATAACGCGAAAATTTTAAAGGTGATCGCTGCGCTTAGACTATTTGCATGCAGCTTTATATTCTTCACAGAATAAATAGAAAAAAGAACGCCTTATTTTAAAAACTGCAGAAAAAAATAGTTTATTATTGGAAGTACGGCAATTTTCAGTTTATTTCCGTTTATTTTTCAGTTGTTTTTCTAATTCGGACTTGTTTTTTTTATTGCTTCTGTCTTAACCCTAAGGAATATTAAGTGACGTTGTTGTTATGATTACATTCCAACCAGTTTATTTTGTATAAGGTTAACGTTGTTTACTGTTGTGCGTTCAGATAAAAGATGAAACAATTTCACTTATTTCTCAGCACTGATTATACATGTCACTTTACTATTGAAAAAATACAAAACAAGGTATAGTCATAAGAACAACAGTCACGAGTAATCGGCGACCACGCCTCACAAATGCAATAGTCAAGTTAGATCACGTTCACGACCCGCACAGTGCCACTGTATTGCAATGTGTACAAACACTGAAATAGTGGAGCTGACTTGTTTAAGCATGTGACGTCACTATTCGGTATCTTCGAGTTACTGTGACGCTCCGGTGAGGATAATTGTATGCAGCTTGCAGCCTTGATCTAGAAATCCCATAGCGACTTAGGAATAGAATACCCGCCTAGAGCATTCGTAGGTGCCTGGTCTCTTCTTCCTTCCTGAAGTTAGTCACCGTATCGTCGCAAGAACTCCTAGATGCTTATACAGGGCAGAACACACAACACTACCCCCGTGTAACACAAGCGTCCTTTATAGGCGAGCGATCATTACCTCGTGCTCGTCCTCACCTCACAGATCGGATGGGGACGAGAGGCAAGGCTCAGATTCTGACAAACGAGGACATAAATGGAGACATGTCCAAGCAGTCATGGCATACTACCAAGCACTCAGGAAAATAAAGAGGTTCGACAAACGGCCGACGGTAACGCCGCACCGATGTCTTTTATACTTGTTTGTTTGATTTCCCTCTGTAACCTTCTGTGTATAGGACTAAGGGAATGGTACTTTGATAAATATCACTCGGTTTTGTGTGTTTTCGGTATTATGTTTGATCACCTTGGACTTCCTGTCACTGGAGAAGAAGCAGTAAAATGCATCACTGTTAGATTTATAGTTGAAACTTCTAAATTAGAATAGAGATTTTAGATTTAGATGAGAATAGATTCGACTAAATTTTACTATACTAACTATTATCCTACAGTTTTTCCTAGTATCTATAGTATGCCATGCTGCATGTGGATAGTTTGTTTTGCACGAATTTCCGTATTTTTTTAAAATGTGCAATGCACATGTATCTCTTTGTAAAACTATCTATGTAACGAAATTTCCTTCTACAGACTGATTACTTGGATATATTACTGCTGAGAAAACTTTTAAATTAAGAGGATGAATCGCTCTCAAACTTTTGTTGAACTTTCCCGCTCATCTTGAAATACGCTGTAGAAATAGTTGTGTTTGTTTTACTTTGAAATTTAATGGTTTTCTCCCGCAACAGAACAAAGTCGAACCAAAGATGGATGAAACTAAGAACCACAGTGCAGTTGAGTTCAGCAATACAGAAGAAGCCCCCGTTGAAAAGAGAAGACTCGTTTCTGAAGAGGTTTTCAACCCGGCAGTCCCCGACGACGCAGGAAACTGTGAGTGTGTGTAAACATTGCCAAAGCTTTTATTGTTTTGTATCACTATGTATTTTAATCCACTTTCTTTTAATGCTGCAAGTCGCGCTGGATATGCCTCATCATCGTCATCAGCCTATAGTAGTCCACTGCTGGACATAGGCCTATGAATATGTTTTTATGTTTCTTACTTTATCTAATTTACTACCACTTCATACATGTAAATAAGGAATCCAGATGTCTTGGTGTCGTGAATTTAAATGAATTAAATATATTGGAGGAACTATAGATTTTCGGTTATGGGAACGGATATAACTTACATGAATACAGTATTTCGTCGAAATCGTTTTATATATATATATATATATATATAATATATAATTTCTTAGTCTTTAGTAATTTTTATATCTATTGTTTCGATGGTTACGAGTACTATGTTTGTTAATAGTTTTATAATTTTTACCATTCTGTTGGTATTTTATTAGTTCAAACCTGTTCATAATAATCTGTGCTACACAAGCCTCGTGTAACTTCGTTACTGAATATCGAATCCTTACAAGTACGGTCGATGCATTGAAAACACGCGTAATACCCGCGACGCTACTACATGTCTGGTTTTATTTTCTGTTATACTTAGAAATAGCTCATTTCAGTGACTTTGCTTGGCTTAGTTGAACCCGTATTATGTCCCCTGTTCATGTTTTAGTTCCTCTAATATTATCACTACATAGTATAGAACGAATCGCTTCCCGCTGTCTGTCTGTCCTATGTATGCTTAGATCTTTAAAATAAGGTGACCGATTTTGATGCGGTTTTCAAGAAAAAGGTTTATAAACCATTTGACAAATATACTAGACCATTCCACGTAGGCGAAGCCACGGGGTGCAGCTAGTTTATACTATATTAGAAGAAACACCGAGCCGAACTCGCCAAGGGAGCCGAAAAAATCGTATTTTATATATATCTATTAGTATATATACTCGATTGTACGAAAATTTGAATCCTTTTGTTCCTTTTGTCCGAAATATTTCGTTTGAAAATTTCTTTCGGCTTCTTCGCAGCATTTGGTTCGAATAGTAGGGAGTTTAGCTTATTTTCAAAGATTTATCAGGTACATAATTAACGCAAATTCCATCATATCGATGCAATAAGGAACAGAATACATCATATTTGATTACGAACTCTTACCTCTAGACACATAGAATAGCTTGCTTGCCGACAACAATTCTGTAAAACCATTTTATTACATAGATGTATCATGACATGATAAGTAATAGGAAGGCAAAACTCTGCCCCCAATACGAAAGGCAATATCAATGCTACAATACGAATTGAGGGAAATCCAGTTCGGTACTGGTTCAATTTCTATTGAATTGTATACATAAATGCGAATAGTGAGTACTAACTTATAGGCTGATTCCGATTTCCCATTGGATTCTAAGTTAATTTTGCCCGTTCATCCATCGAGTTTTCGAATCTATCTCTAAATTAGATAGTGCCTACTGAATGTTCAGTTTATTATGCTAGAGTAGTTTGTGATTGGAAATATATGTTAGAACTATTTCGACGACCGATGTAGCGCGGTGGGCGAAGGTCCGCCTGCGACGCAGGAGGTTGCGGGTTCGATTCCCGCTTCGGAACAATTGTGTGTACGATCTTCAGATACTTGTTCCGGGTTTTCTGGTCGTTTTCTATGTATAATAAAAAATATCTATCTATGTAGTGTATTATATTATGTATATCATTCTAGTACCCATAACACAAGCTCTGCTTAGCTTGGGGCTAGATGATCCTGTATGGATTGTCCAGCATTATTTATTATTTACATATTTATTTATTTCACGACTTCCCTTTCCAAGGAAACAAGTCGTAAATATCTAACGGTGCATCTATTCGTAACTTTTGTTGCATAAAATAGACGACGGCAATCGTTCTGGTGAATTGAACTCAGTTAGTTGAAAATAGTTCCACATCGATCGTCAGAGATAGGTCTGCTCATTCTAGTTATAGCCTAAATAACCGGGTGAAGGCTGGCTAGAACTTACGTAAGTTATTTATCAGTGTCTACCCGCGGCTTCGCACGCGTTGTTTCTATGGAAAGGTTATTTCTATACCATGGGAACTGATTTATCAGCCAGAACCGGGCGTAGAACTACCTGTATTCAAAATTTCGGCGCAATCCGTTCAGTACTTTTTATCCCGAACATAATTTCCTATGGAATATAAAAAACTATCTATCTGTGTAATCTATTGTATTAAGTGTATCAATCATCTAGTACCCTTAACACTAGCTCTGCTTACCTTGGGGCTAGTTGATGCTGAAATATTAATTGTTTATTAAAATGTTTGTACGCCTAAGCGGCAGAATCTAGCGATCTAAAATAAGTCTTATGTATCTGACTATCCATTACCCTGATTCACAAACAATAAATGAATTATGAATTATGAATTATGCTGTGTAGATTGTCCAGCATTATTTATTTATTTCTTTTCATTACCGCTCAATATCAGATACTAAGATATTCCAACTGCGTATATGTAAATCAGACCCCTATTTAGATTGTCACTAAATTACCCAACAATTCTCAGGTAGAAGACACCGGTTCAGAAGGCGCGACCGGCGAACTGCGAACTTCCCACCGAACCCGACGGAAACGGATCCGGGTACCAAGAACCGTCGTGAACCCAGATGAAAACTTCTACTTCTACTGGCTGTGGGTCATCACGCTGTGTGTGCTCTACAATATGTGGACACTCATCGTGAGACAGAGCTTTCCTGAATTGCAAGTAAGGAAAACCTAAATGTTATATTAATGGGCTCAAGGGAGTGTTTTCTGTTATTTATGGGTGTAAAACCGAAAGGAAACCAAAGGTTTACATTTGTCTACCAAGTCAATAGGTAGGAAAAAAACATGATGGCAATAGGTACTATTTGAGTTAAGGGTTTGTGTTTCGTAAGAATAATTATAGTAAAATTTACAAAAAATATCCTAACAAGACATTACATTCTGCATTTATTGCATCAATATTCTTTATGACGCATCCTTTTGCAATTCTGCTTCTAAAATACATATGTTGCAATATTTGCAGCTCAGTTCATAAATCGTAAAAATGTAAATATGACTCTACGAAATTTTATCACTCTGTAGAATGCTTAGTGGTTAAGTGTGTAGTAAAAAGAAAACCCCATAGGAATGTATAGTAATATAATGTATTTATATAGCTTTAAGCTGTAAACAACCGAGCTTGATGGTTTAAAACTTTTTTATAGCTTTGAATTCAATAGTTTGCTAAAAAATTTGCTTTCTAAAAAAGTACGTAGGAACCTACTATCATTGATATTGTAGTGGTCATCAAAATTATCAGTATTATTCGTCCCTACCATCTTTTAGTGTGAGTGTAGCCCATGCCGAATAAAGGTATATTCAAAAATATATCCATTTAGTTTTGTAGTAGGAACTTAGTATCAAAACTGATATGTCCTGAGTATAAAATTTCGAATTGGTTTGAGCATGATTCTCTTTTGGTTCATTTACTTACTGAAGTTTTTAAGAAAATTTGAAAACTTTTATACAGTTATACGGTTTGATATGTATCAAACCAAACAACACATTGTTGTTTTTTTTTTCCCTATTTCTCTTCCGCCTCAACGGAAAAGTAAAAGGACCAGTAGTGCCACACAATTTACTGACAAGTTAACACCTTAGCCCCTCATGCGCTATTTTGTGAATGGAAACCAGTTTAAATCCCCAGGCGAATTTTCGTTCATGTATCTCGTTTGACATTATCGAGTATCTATCACGGACGATTGTTTTTATTTCAAAATCATTAAAACTATTCCGATTACTGACTAAAATATCTTTATTCTGTGAACAAATTTAAAAGGTACACATTTAATATCTGTTTTTTGTCAGAATTTAAGAAAAATATTTTGTGCAGTCCGACTTCTTATTATCATCCGACCTAAAAGAAGGACTTATAGCTAAGTTTATTCGGGTTCTAAAATATTTTATTACCTATTTAATTTTTTTTTTTATTTGAACTACATCATAAAATCCAAACAATCCCGCTCATTATCAGCTGATGTAATTTTTACTCTGTGTTTTTGACAATATCCCGAACACAGACTAAATTATAAATTTCCATAGAGCATAAATAATACAATAATAATCATTAAATTCATTTATTCAGATAATAATAATCCATGATGTTAGTTTGCTTATAACTAGATGTTAGTACTTATAATTAACTACAGATTTTGTCCTTTGGACCAATTGGTGCATTACCGGACAGTTAAATTTTCCAGCAATCGCGGTTAGGATGCTGTTGAAACTCCCGCGGGTTCTGCTGAGTAGTGAAGCTGACTTTTTCCGCCAGATGGCATCGAAGGTGTCGGTGCGTGCCTGGGCGAACATGTCCGAGGTACTGCAGAATCGCGGTAGTCGCAACAGCAACCTAAACGCGTTATTATATTGGGCCCGCAAAGCATTGTAAGCCTTTTGGGTATAGTTGACCCACAGACTCGCTGAGTAAAATGAAGTACAGTATGCTCTGAATAAAGTTACCTTCACTGCATCTGTACATCTTGCGAATCTGCGGGCCAGCATATTCGCCCTGACTGACAATGCTCTGCAATGAGTTCCATTGTAAGAAACGAGCGCCACTTATGGGCGACTCGGAGGCGACACGCCGTGTTTCGCGCCAAAACTGATGACCAAACGGGGTGCGTCATAGACGATTTACCAAACAAAACCAAACAACTGGTTATTTATTTTCTATACATTTATTACCTATTTCAGAGAAATGCCACTAACAAGTTACAATAGATAAGACTCAAACAACTTGAATTATTAAAATCACAATCATAAAATTACTAGGAATATTACCATCAATGAGACTGTCTCTCTCAGTGCTTTTGCAAAAGCGTCAATCTCATGTCCAATAAGATCTTGAAAGATATTATTACGACAATGCTGACTGTAAACTTGTCAATCCAATTTATGATAAACTTCACTTTCTTTGAAACTGACTTTTGACGACCGATGTGGCGCGGTGGGTGAAGGTCCGCCTGCGACGGGTTCGATTCCCGCATCGGAACAATTGTTTGTACGCTGTGCAGATATTTGTTCCGGGTGTTCTGGTCGTTTTCTATGTATAATAAAAATATCTATCTATGTAATATATTGTATTATGTATATCAGTTATCTAGCACCCATAATACAAGCTCTGCTTACCATGGGGCTAGATAATGCTGTGTGAATTGTCCAGCATTATTTATATTTAAGTATTTGAAACTGAATTACAAACTCTACTTAGGGCAAAGATAAACTCTACATATTTAATCTTTTTTCTCGAGATTTGACCGTGTATTGAAAAGTTTTTGTATTTGTATTACTTAATAATTAATTGAATGTGGTAACTAGCTAACGTCTGACGCAGTTAATGTATAATAATATATGTAGTGTTAAAATGAATAAGTAATGACTAATCGATCAAGGTTGGCTGGGAGAAATCACTCCCAGCGATAAGGCCGGCTTTTGAACTATATCTAATTTTATTCATTTAAGGTTTTTTTTGTACAATAAAGTGTTGATTCACTAATTCTCATTCTGAAAAAAGCATCGTTATCGAAAACCATAATACTTTGCTTCCCGGTAGTAAAAACACATCCAACCAATTCAGTTTCAACCTTCGTTCTCGGATCAACCTCCCTAGAGATTCAAACACATTCTTCCTTAGTGTTTTGGTAAAGAAAACCGAATAGGTAAGATATATAAAATATATCAAGATCCCAGGGGAATAATTAAATGTAGTATTGGGTAGGGATAAACGATTGCGGACAGAGATCGGTGACTCGCACTTTTAAATGATGGAATGTATGGCCGAGTAGGTAGGCAATGTTTAGCCAAATATTTAATCGATATTGATATTATCGGTAAAACAGTTATTGATGTCTACCAATAACTGTTAAAATATTTATTGACAACTTGACTTGTGTCTAAATATTTATTGACAGCTTGACTTGTGTCTAAATATTTATTGACAACTTGACTTGTGTCTAAATATTTATTGACAACTTGACTTGTGTCTAAATATTTATTGACAACTTGACTTGTGTCTAAATATTTATTGACAACTTGACTTGTGTCTAAATATTTATTGACAGCTTGACTTGTGTCTAAATATTGATTGACAACTTGACAAATCGGCCACTGTGTTGAGACAAACACAGTGGCCGATTTGTCAAGTTGTCAAAAAACTATATGTGCTTTGCTGTCGTTATTAAAATGGTAAAGTTTCATGCAACAGGGAGGGAATTGTGTCCCTCTGCCAAAACCCCCACTTCCGAAAAACACACAAATTTAGGTTATGGCATCTGTTCTTCGAAGTTTTTGACACAATTTTCATACATAAAATCGTCAAATTTAACCGACGAAGCTGCTGATCATCCAATTTTCTTTCGCTGAATACCACAATTTTAAACAAATAAAGATTACTATTTACAGACGCTATGTTTAGAAGTGGAAGCCGCATCAGTGTGGATACGTTATCTATGAGGCGGCCATTCCTTTACCCTAGTTGAGATATCGATACCAAATCTAAAAGCATCAAGTCCTTCCAATTACACTGAAGAGCTCATGCAATCTGTTACAACGGAGAACTTCACTTCAGCTGGTTCGCTTGTGCTAGACTCAATGATCCTTGCGATTGTTCACTCGTGCAGTGAACACCGGTACCTACACGTGTTTTGAACGAGTTAACACTCTATTTTGAATCTTATGACTTGAATAAAGGGTCTAATATCTTAATAATTCAGTGGACAACGCTTTTATAGAATAATTGATGTTATGTGACATTAATACATGACTTTTTTTGCAAGTTACCGAGTAGGTTACAAACAAGAAAAAATAATGAAAAGACTAAAAAAAAATATCCTAAATCCTATCCAAAACTACACACATGTCGTTCCTCATAAAATTTGCCTTTATTAGCTTGTGCTCTTCGTAGTGCGTGGTTATAATTTTCTTGTAGGAATTAAAAATAGGTAAATATGTATTATAGTTTAAATTCCTACGAAGTCTTAGCAGGTAGGTACCGATTTACTTTTAAAAGTCATTAAGAAAATGGTGTGAGAAGTTCCTAACTCAACTCGAAGTGAAAATTCGATACTTGATTTATGTTCGTAGTTATTGACCAAGTTCATTTTCGGAACATAATTGCCCCTAAAATAATCTTTTGAATTGAATTTATATTGAGTACTTGCTTTCAAATCTTGAATATTTAATAGCAATAGCGTTAGGTAGATTAGTAATTTATCATAAATCTAACTTTCAACTGTGAACCCAGTGGTAGTTTAGGAAAAAATAGTTTTTGTTGTTGAATCACTAAATTTCTACAAGATATTATTTACTGTAAATACCTAGTTAGTATTATTTACTGTAAGTATTAATAGTTAATTTTTTTTTTGTTAGTTGAAGACAGGTCGCTGTGGTGCTCATTGGGGGAGGCCTATGTCGTTTTGGACTAATATAGGTTGATTTTGAACGATCGTTGTTAACGTGAATTGTTTTTTCTTTCAGATAATGTGCCACTACTTTTGGTTAACGTGCGACGGACTGAGTGACCTCGTGTTCGCACTCGATCTTATGGTTCAGCTCAGAACTGGCTACCTGGAGCAAGGATTAATGGTAATTTATCATTCATTTATTTACCAAAAATATACTTACACTAGCGGACCTTCCCGGCTTCGCACGGTTTTAGTACGGATCCCTAAATTTTTTAAAAATATAATATAGCCTATGTTCACCGCGGATAGTGTAGCTTCCCAATGATAAAATATTTTTTCAAATCAGTCCAGTAGTTTACCATACAACAAACGTGATTTTTTGGCTCGATATTGATAACGGCAACGGGTAGACCTTTTAAATATTCACGAGAGTATTTGGTTATAATATATCCCACCAAAAACATAAAAGTAAAAAAAGAGAGCCAAGTTCAATACAAAAATTATAATTTGCTGTGGGCTTCGCGGCAAAAAGAATGGAGATCTAAATGAGTGCGTAGTCATATGTAGGTTAGATTTGACTTGGCCAGTTTTATGTGTTTACGTTAAAGAGGTTTTGAGTTATAGAAGGGTCAAAAGTGGCACCAAGTGGTTCGTGTAATGATACACTCGGCGCGTTCCTTTGCTTGAACTTGGCTTGGACACGCTGCCGCGTGTTCTAATTTACTTTAAAAATAGTTAAATTAAAAAATACAAATATGTTAGGGGATACAATAGACATGACTTTTTTGCCGTTTATAGATAATGGTAGGGATCCCTTCCGACTCGCACTTGGCTGGTTTTTTAATCTTGAATAGACCTTCGTTTGACTACAATGTCACCCGGTAGTATTGACGATGTATCATGAAGTCTACCCAGATAAGCGTCTTGTTGGATTTGATCTTGTTTCAGATTTCGATGATTCTTTTAATAAAAACAAGTTCTATAATCAAAAGTCTATTTTCATTATTTAGGAATTTGAAGTCGGTATATAGTTTTTTAAAACGCCAAATTCATCGTTATTAAATCTTCGTTTCACTACAATGACACCTGATAGTACTGACGATGTCATGAAAGCTAACCGGAAAAGCATCCTCTTGGATCTTATCATGAGGAAGTAATACCATAATTCCTACGCATTACAGTTCGGTGGTGGGGTCGAAAATATTATTGGTCACATTATATTTTCTATTTCTACATTAGGTTTGTTCTGTAATATGATTAATCCGCACTGTACTGTCAATTATCATAGGTAATTGTGAATTAGGTTAATTTCACATTAGCTTGTAATTTAGTTTCTGTATTAAATATTTCGTGCGATATGAAATTTGAATTAGTAGATGACTGATTTAAATAGGTAATGACTGTAAAAAGTAAAAGTAACATTTTTTATCGGTTTTTAATAAAAGGATTATAAGTTTGAAATTGTTTAGTACCTATTAGGAAATACTTAAAGTGTTGATCTTTTCGATTTTTTTGTTGATTTAAACGTTGTTGTTGGCCATGACGACATTACCGAACTATTGCGGTTAAGGTTTTAGGGTAGAGTACTTTAGATAGATAGAGCTATGGAAAGAGCTATGCTCGGAGTTTCTCTGAAGGATAGGATTCGTAACGAATACATCCGACAGAGAACCAAGGTTATCGACATAGCTCAAAGAATTAGCAAGCTGAAGTGGCAGTGGGCCG
The DNA here is from genome assembly GCA_943735965.1 of Eupithecia abbreviata. NCBI lineage: Eukaryota > Metazoa > Arthropoda > Insecta > Lepidoptera > Geometridae > Eupithecia > Eupithecia abbreviata. The sequence continues at coordinate 5,379,476 of OX030995.1, forward strand.
GCCATATCTCGCGAAGAACCGACGGCCGATGGGGCAAACGTGTTCTTGAGTGGAGACCACGACTCGGTAAACGTAGTGTAGGACGCCCTCCGACCAGGTGGGATGACGACCTGCGAAAGACTGCAGGTAGATGCTGGATGCGGCAAGCTGAAGACAGGGCGCTATGGCGCTCATTGGGGGAGGCCTATGTCCAGCAGTGGACTGTTATAGGCTGATGATGATAATGACTTTAGATAGATAGATAGATAGACAATACTTTTATTGCACACTTAAAAATAAAACAAACAAGGTAAACAATAATAATACAAGATATGTGACAATTTGGCGGTCTTATCGCTCAAGATCGATCTCTACCAGACAACCGTGGATGGATAGGAACGTTGGATTGAAAAAGGGGATCTGTGTGCGTTATTATGTAGTTAATTACAACATGAAATTTCATATTATTATGTTAACCTAAAGGTAAACTTAAATGTTTTAGGGATACTCGTAATTAGTTTTAGATAAGTACTCTGTTAACCTTTAGAAACCATTTTTTGAAAATAAATACTTTTTATTATTATTATTATATTGCATTGCGCTATTAAACTAATATTGTTCCTATTTTTATGACTCGATTCTATTTTGAAGTAGCAATTAGAGTTCACAGTTACAGACTTGCATTTTCTGTTCTAGGTGTATGACTCAAAGAAGCTTGCTAAGCACTACCTGTCCTCGCGGGCATTTCTCCTGGACCTTGCGTCGCTGACACCACTCGATCTACTGCAGCTGAGGTTCGGCACCAACCCCATTGTACGCTTCCCGAGGTTTTTCAAGGTAAGACTGTACCTTTGAGGTGCAATTCCAAGATGGACCGCAGGCCGCAAACTGCAGCTGCAGGCTGCAAGCGACACTACATGTTTCTATGCACCTCTATGAAATTGATTCCAAGCGCGGCAACACTGCGGCCTGCTGGCCGCGGCGTGCAGCGACCGCAGACAGCGCCAGTGGTGTGTGGAAATAGAAGTAACCGCGACCGCAGGCAGCACTTCGGTCAACCGCAGCCGCTAGCCGCAATGCCGCCTGCGGTTGCAGTCTGCAGCCCATCTAGGACTTGTACCTAATACCTAATATTAAAACATGTTACAACCTGTGTAGGTTAAAATACTTTATAAATGTTACTTTCTTAATATAACCAACTAGCGGGCCTTCCCGGCTTCGCACGGTTTTAGTACGGATCCCTTTTTTGAAAACATAATATATAGCCAATGTTTACCGGGGATAGTGTAGCTTCCAGTAGTGAAATAATTATTCAAATTGGTCCAGTAGTTTCGAAGCCTATTCATTACAAACAAACAAACAAAAAATCAAACCTTCCCTCTATAAAATATTAGTATAGACAAACAAAAAGTTTTCTCTCAATATTTGATTTTGGTTGGTAACTCAAATGAGCCTGATTTTCTGAATCTTTGTCTGGCTTTATTTTATAGCTACTATCCTGTACGACCGACAATTCTCCTGTTTGCAGACAGTTCACTGTACGATATAATGGAAATAAATGGCTTCAATCGACATTACTTAGTTAAGATATCCGTGGATATATACATAACACGGATCTTTTCATTACGTGGCTCCGATTCTCAAGGGAATAATAAAGTCTGGAACTTGCAATGAAAATAAAAACTAAATCGGTAGGAACTTTAGTTTATTTTCAAAGAAGTCCTATTTTAAGTCCTTTGAAGAGAAAGAAAGAAAATATACAGTATTTGTTTGAAACAAAAGATCAACACAATGGAAAAGTACAACATTGTACCTACTACTCATCTTTTATTCGTCATCAACACAAACGTGCCTGAAAAGATCGTCAAAGGTACCTGAACAGATCTTCCCAAAATGAGGGGGGATTTGCCAAAAGCATCACGCGGGTTAGGGAACGCAGTGGACCTATTGAACAGAAGAAAGCTGCTAGGCCCCTTTAGCAGGTCCGATCGGCCCTTATGACATCATTGGGCTTTAGGTATTTCAGTGGTAGATTCCGGAACAGATAATAAACGTACACATAATTAACTTATATATAGTGACGAAAAAGTTTCAAATGCGTTAAAAACAACGCATGTCCATAAAAAAATACTATTTTTGAAAACAGTGTTCCATATTTTTAAAATTAGAATTCATAGCCAAGATAAAAATATTTTGATTTGAAATGGCCAGTACTAGAACGGCAATTTCATAGGTTATTATTTATACACAAACAAAATAAGTTTAACAATCTTCATAGCATGTGTAGACACAATAAGGTGTTTTTCACAGTTTTGTTTTTGTAAGTTTCACTGACGCACACAAAACTAGTTCTTGATAAGAGTGCTTCGTCTCAGCTTGACCATTCGTTGAAGTTGTACAAAAAATATCTTATGACGACGCTGATTTAACAAAACGTTTGAGTTTTAAATGAATGCCATAATAATGTATGAGTACGACGTAGCTCCGTAGCAATGATTGAAGCGCTATTTTATTTTTAGCAAGATGTAGAACTCTCACAATGTCGAATCAAATAAAATTAGCGATTAGCAGTCTACTATAAAACGACTTCAAATTCATAAATAGGGAAAATGGTTTGAAAGGAACACCTCGATAATAATACTACCTAATTTTCAAATGGGGACATCTAGTTAAAATTCAACTTTAATTAGTATGATATGATAAAACGACGAATGAAAAGACCTCTTGTTGACGGCCGTTGCCATGGAAACCATTTGCTACGAGTGGTGTGCAAATTATCATCAAACTCTCAAAATAAACCAAGACAGCAAGGTCTTGACAACAAGGATGCCTGTCGTGATTTTTCTTAAGAATTATGGTATAACTTCAGCTTGACGGGATAAACACTAATCCTTTGAGATTTTGTATGGGACCTGTTCGAGATTATTATCTATAGAATAGCGATATAATTTTTGGAAATTAGTCCCTAATTGACGGAGATATATCTATTTTTCCATTAAGTATGTTCATCTGAACATTAAAGCCGAAAAAAGGACCTCCTTCTGAATAGAAGTTATTCTACGAGTCTAGTTATCGAAGATAGGTTTTCTCCTAAAAAATATGTATTTAATATATTTTTCATTGTATACATATAATAATACTGCAATTAATAAGAATTTCGCCTATTATTCTTCACCATCTCGTTTTCAACGGCGCCCTTAACAACAGACAAATATAAATACCGTGAATGGCACTAATTGTTCTGTGAATGGCCCCTAATGGGGCGTAAATCAAGTTAGCAGTTACCACCTTCGTTATGAGGGGAGTGGGGACGACTAGTTATTCCTGCGGTTTCGTACGGGTTCTATAAACATCAAAGTCTGGGAGTGGCATAAGGCCATGGCCCTAATTCCACTTAGGAGATGCCACACGGCTGCGACGACGTCGCAACGCAGTAACTTCAACGCAATGAGTGCCGTCAGGTGGTCATCAACATTCGACTCAACGTTGTCTACGTTGTTGAATGCGGGCAGGAATCGAACTAAAGTTCTTTCTTCCGGTTTCTACGTCGAGGAAAGCTTTCCTCAAGTCATGTGCTGTCGCTATGAGAGCCTTGCAGGCTTCTCAAGAGCTGTTCATTAGCCTGTTGGCTGTTCTGATCATCCTGGTTGATGGCTTCGGGCGTCTCTAGGAGTTCCCGGGGCAGAGGTCGCCACGGAGTTTTTGCATCCGGAGGTCTCGTGTGCTGAGGAGCGAGTCCGTTGAGGTGTACGTGGCGAGAGTTGTCCGCACGATCGTACATTCTGCGCGCCAGCTGGACCACAAACTCCTTTATGGTGCTTATCTGCAGATCGCGCGCGATAACACTGTTTCGTACAGTAACACTGTTTCGTACGCAATGAGTGCCACACGAGCGCTGCGTTGACGCACAACTGTCAGCTTCGATATTCTAAACAATACTGCGTCGTCGCACCGCAGCACCCCTTCCCGCCTCGTCTCCCTCACTGCTTGTGCGCTGCGCGTGCGTTGTTTCGACGCACGATGTTTCAGCGCACCATTTGGCATGCCGGGCAGATTTGTATGTAGAACTACGGAGCGTCAAAGCTGCGACGACGACGCAGCGCAGCGGCAGCGCCCGTGTTGCATCTCTCATAATAAGTCGCTTCACGGGTCAGAACGACACATCATCATCATCATCATCATCATCATCATCAGCCTATATTAGTCCACTGCTGGACATAGGCCTCCCCCAACGACACATTTTGACATTTTACCTTCGATGAAAGATATTTACTACAGACGTAGTGGCGTGCGTGTGTCAAAAGTTTAAAGGTTAAAACCATTCTAATCAATCTATCCGTGTAAATAGCGCCGCACAAAATATCTAGAGTTTATTTTATCTATGGACATGGGGAAAAAAAATCTAGTCTCTATGGAGACGTGAGGCCATACATGTAGTAGATTCATATTATGTAGACCGTAGCCGTTGACGTTAATTTGCTAGTGATGAAATCCGCTTACAAAATGATATACCTTCATCATCACCGTCGAGCACATAACCCAGATCACACGCTTTTATGGTAATTTCTATCCCATGGAAACTGATTTATGGGATAAAAAGCCTACGTTTTGATGCCTGCCTTATAACTACATCTATGCAAATAATCTATACAATTTCAGCCCAGTTTAGTTTTGGCGTGAATGACTCATAAACATCCATCTATCAATACATCATCATACACATCCATCTATCAATCCATCTAATCATCCATACTTTGGTATTTATATTAGTGTGATGTGATTAGCTCCCATTAGGATAGGATTTAATAAGGCTATTTTTCATTTTTCTTTTACTATAAATGTAGTACACAATCTACGTAGCTCAATTGACTTTTTACTATAATACACAAACTATGTAGCTGAATAGAATTTTTACTATAAACATAGTACACAAACTATGTAGCTGAATAGAATTTTTACTATAAACATAGTACACAAACTATGTAGCTCAATAGAATTTTTACTATAAACATAGTACACAATCTATGTAGCTGAATATAATTTTTACTATAAACATAGTACACAAACTATGTAGCTCAATATAATTTTTACTATAAACATAGTACACAATCTATGTAGCTGAATATAATTTTTACTATAAACATAGTACACAAACTATGTAGCTCAATATAATTTTTACTATAAACATAGTACACAATCTATGTAGCTGAATATAATTTTTACTATAAACATAGTACACAATCTGTGTAGCTGAATAGAATTTTTACTATAAACATAGTACACAAACTATGTAGCTCAATAGAATTTTTACTATAAACATAGTACACAAACTATGTAGCTCAATATAATTTTTACTATAAACATAGTACACAATCTATGTAGCTGAATATAATTTTTACTATAAACATAGTACACAAACTATGTAGCTCAATATAATTTTTACTATAAACATAGTACACAATCTATGTAGCTGAATATAATTTTTACTATAAACATAGTACACAAACTATGTAGCTCAATAGAATTTTTACTATAAACATAGTACACAATCTATGTAGCTGAATAGAATTTTTACTATAAACATAGTACACAAACTATGTAGCTCAATAGAATTTTTACTATAAACATAGTACACAATCTATGTAGCTGAATAGAATTTTTACTATAAACATAGTACACAAACTATGTAGCTCAATATAATTTTTACTATAAACATAGTACACAATCTATGTAGCTGAATATAATTTTTACTATAAACATAGTACACAAACTATGTAGCTCAATATAATTTTTACTATAAACATAGTACACAATCTATGTAGCTGAATATAATTTTTACTATAAACATAGTACACAAACTATGTAGCTCAATAGAATTTTTACTATAAACATAGTACACAAACTATGTAGCTCAATAGAATTTTTACTATAAACATAGTACACAAACTATGTAGCTCAATAGAATTTTTACTATAAACATAGTACACAATCTATGTAGCTGAATAGAATTTTTACTATAAACATAGTACACAAACTATGTAGCTCAATATAATTTTTACTATAAACATAGTACACAATCTATGTAGCTGAATAGAATTTTTACTATAAACATAGATAGATAGATAGACAGACAATACTTTTATTGCACACTTAAAAATAAAACAAACAAGGTAAACAATAATAATACAAGATATGTGACAATTTGGCGGTCTTATCGCTCAAGAGCGATCTCTACCAGACAACCGTGGATGGATAGGATCGTTGGATTGAAAAAGGGGATCTGTGTACACAAACTATGTAGCTCAATAGAATTTTTACTTTATACATAATACACTAACTGAAAATAAAAATAAAAATAAATTGGTATATTAACCACCAACAATCTTCACACTTCACTGAGCTAACAGACAAGTGTTTGTTAGCTCTTCACACCAAAACTACTGAAAGGATCTGGCTGAAATTTTGCAAAGATAGATTTTATTATTTATTTATTATTTTAAGCCGTTATTGTCCTGCTGCTGGGCAAAGTCCTCCCTTTTCTCCTTCCATTCCTCGCGATCCAACGCTGCAACAGGCCATGATGGAAGATGTACCTCGAGCTCGTCGCGCCATTTCATCCTGGGCCTTCCACGTCGCCTCTTAGCGTTGGGTGGGCTCCACTCTGTGGTGGTCTTTGCCCACAAGTCGCTGGACATACGGCAGACGTGTCCGGCCTACTTCCACTTCAGACTTCCGGCTGTCTGAACAACGTCAACGATGCGTGGTTTGGAGCGTAGTATGCTGTTCCGCACGCGGTCAAAGATAGATGTAATAATAATTTACTGTACCACACAAAGGCAGAATACAATACGGAAGGAGATGTTGTTCTAGACTAGATATAGGCTACTTTTAATCCCGGAAAGTAGCGTACGAAGCCGCGCAGATGCTAGTACAATATTCAACTCTTTAAACTTTCTTGATTTGTTAACATTGACAAATTAATCATCAATTGTTTATTTTTGTACGCTATAACGCAATAGAAAAGTACGGGAAAAAAACAAAAGATACGCCATAAATAATATTTAACATAGTACAATAGTTTTATACGTATAGACATACTTTCACATTTATATACATATATCCGACGAATCTCCGACCAGAATTGGATAATCAATTAAGTTAGAGTTTGAGGTTGTAGCAATTATTTTGATTGCTTGTTTCACGTTTGATTTTATGTGGGTTTAGCATTTTGCCAGTGGCTAACATACTCTAGCCGCAATCAATGTTTTTTTTCTATAGAGTTCAGGACTGAGGTGCTACGATCATCATTATTATCATTCCACTTTTGGACATAGGACGCCTATACTATCATTATTTTATACTCGTAATATTAGCGAATTCATCACAGTCATATTATGATTACGAAAGTTTGGAGGTTTAGATGTATGTATGGATGTTTGTCACCCTTTTCACGCCAAAGAATTGAAAGGATTGAGATGTTTTGCATTCAGGTACTCCTGGGGCCGGAATAAAATATAGGATGCTATCAAATACAAAATACAAATACAAATACAAAAATCGTTTATTTGAACAAGTAAACAGTTTTAACAGGTTACATGATGAACGAGGAGACCACAAAAGTTAAAAACTGCGGCGTAGTCTCATCGCCCGCCTCCTGACATGACATTATTGTAGAGTTTAGGTAATAAAGTACATGTCATTGTTATTACTATTAGGGTGTCAGTTCCCATGGGATAGAAATACCTATATCTCATTTTTTTATTTTAAAACCTTTTATTCAGAAAATATTTACAGTATTTGGTTTTACTCAACTACTATTACTTAAACTAGGTACATCTTTATTATATGTTTGCGCTCTTTTGGCAAAGGCCTCCTCCAACCCCTTCCACTTTACTCTATCTCTCGCCAACCTTATCCACGTTTTCCTTGCTACGTCTCTTAGCTTGTCCTCCGATCTTTTGAATTGTCTCCCTCTATTTCGCTTCTTGTATCTTGGAAACCAATCCATCAGCGTTTTGCTCCAATTGTGTCTTCCTCTTGCTGTATGTCCAGTCCAACTCCATTTCAGTTTCCATAATTTTACTGTAACATCTTCTATTTTAGTTCTTTTTCTGAGGGATAGGTTTCTGACTTTATCTAGTTTCCTTTTTCCTAGCAACCTATATCTAATAAAACTTAAAACTTGTCCATAGAAACAATGCGAGCAATAATAACTTGATGCTAGCTTGATTATAATTTGCTACATACCAAAAAACTGAAAAAATTAAGTTAATAAACATTTGAAATAAAATTGATTTTTTTTAAATGTATTATGTACCATGTCTTATGTGAATAAATATTACTGAATTACTGTCCACAATTCCCGAAATTCCCCTTAATATGAAGATCCACCGAGTTCGTTACTTACCGAAATATTTACCCGGTTTAGTTAAATTATGAAAGTATGCTTAGTGGACTCTAATACAATTGAACCCATTCATGCATTCCGATCCGGATAATCACATTAAGTAGACCAAACCAGCATATCTCATTTGATAAAACGGGAATCGAATCAGCTGGACCGTAAGCCTCTATTCAGTCATTTCAGGGTTTGATTTAAAAAGGTCAAACAAAGATAGAAATAAACCTTTGTGGGTCACGTGCAGAAATTTCAATTGATGTTTTTTTTCACAAGGGTGTTTTCACTGGGATATGAAGGCGCAATTTCAAAATGTTTAACTTACTTTACGCTCTTTAGGATGCTGTGTGAAATGAAATGAAATGAAAATATTTATTAAAAAAGAAATACACAATAACAATGGTTAACTCTATGTTAAGCTAAAGTCAGGTTTTATCAGTTTCTCGTCAATTATATTAATTATAATTACATAAGTTCATTTGAATTAGGCATGTAGAGATCAGGAAAGGTTCGTCTTTGAGGAATTGCTAATTTTGTATAATCATTGTCAAGAAATTCGCTTACAGAGTATATGGTTTTATCTAATAGAAGAAGTTTCAAGAAGGTTCATTTGTGAATTGTCCAGGATTATTTTGATTCCTCCTCCCACTTGAGAATGCTTCTCTGTCTCAACAATTGTTGAAAGACTTCAATATAAATCATAAAGATGTTCTTAATGTGGCTGTATGTTTTTAGGGTTCCGTACACAAAGGGTAAAACGGGGCCCTATTACTAAGACTCCGCTGTCCGTCCGTCCGTCTGTCTGTCTGTCGGTCTGTCACCAGGCTGTATCTCATGAATCGTGATACTTAGATACTTAAAATTTACACACATGATGTATTGCTGTTGCCGCTATAACAACAAATACTAAAAAACAGAATAAAATAAATATTTAAGGGGGCTCCCCATACATGGAATTTTGCCACATCCGCGTGCTTTTTCCATTGAATGTTGTTAAAAATTTACCTCCGCCTAACGCGTCACTGAACTTGCAAAGCTTTGATTTCGCTCCCGTGCGCGTATCCAATATTTATCCCTAGTTGTGAGTTACGAGCCTCTCTATCTACATATATTTCTCAACGTAAGCCCTGTTATCAAAAACCCTAAAAATGAATACCTCTTTACATTATGGCATAGAAATTTTTGGCCGCGGTTTCTTGCGCGCTGTTCGAGTATAAAGAGTATTTTCTGTTATTCGGATGACATGCCGTGTGTTTGGACTAACCCTTACGCACCAAATAAATGACTATGACCATTTTTTTTTTTTTTTTCGAATGGACTATTATGCTGTTGACCTCAGATGGCCATGACAGCGTTACCGAACTTTTGGCGGGCGCAGAGGGCGCCTCGCCGGTAAAAATTAGGTTGGGGCAACACGCACAAGGGCCACCACTTAGGTGCGAGCCTCGGCTTGGGCTGTTGCCAGATGCTACAAGAGGGTAGGGAGGTAACGCCTTAGGTGCACGAGTGCACCTGAGGGCGGAAACGGGGAATTCTTCGACCCCGCATCCGGCGGGGTCGGTTATTGGTCGGGTGTGTAGTGTGCGGAAGCTGAGTTGTTGCCGTCACTTCCGGGTTAGCGTCAGTGAGTGGGTCAACGGGGTCACCAAGAACGTGTCTCGGTCTACGGAGGAGAGTAATGACTATGACCACTGAACCGTCGTATTTATAAATACTAGTTTTTGTCCACGGCCTCGCACGCGTTGTTTTTAAAAACGAGTGATTAAACGAAGAAGAAGATTAAACGTTTTAAGGTTATTTATTTCCCATGGGAACTGATTTATGGATTAAAAAGAAGCCTATGTTTTATTCTAAGCTTAGAGATACCAGTATGCAAATTTTAATTAATATTTAAGTTTTTACTGTAGATAGTTTCTATTTTAAGTGCAATAAAGAATTTTCTATCTTCTATCTTTTCTACCTATGCAAAATTTCAGATCCGTTCAGTAGTTTTAGCGTTAAGAAGTAAAACATCCAAATATTCGTATTTATAATTATAATATACTAGCAACTAGCCTCACTTCGCACGTATGCAATTTTGTTACTAATACATGTATGGCAGTGTGGAGTAATTAATAAATCATATAAACTTTCCTTTTGAATCACTCTATCTATTACGGACTCGTGGTCACACCAATTTGTTACACCAGTGTGACTACGAGTAATTTCTTTTACTCGTGGTTACACTGTGCGGTGTGATCAACAGCAATTATTAAAACGTAAGACTCGTGGTTACACTGCTAGTGTGGGGTGATATAAATACGCAATACTTATTTATTATGAAACGGACAAAAATAAATACTTACCTATGAAAAAAATAATTAGTTACTGAAAACGTTTTTTTTTTTTGTATAATATGTAAAGAAGTGTAAAGTAAAATTTGGCACATATTTCAAACGCATTTCGAAATCTGACAATACTTTGGAACACGTACAATGAATCCCACTCGGTTCGTTTTCACCGAAGCCTCTCAGTAAACGACACTTAGCTGTTGCCTCTCTCGTGCTCTGTTTCATTCCATTCTGTTTTAGCCCCTTTACATACCTACTCTATTTTTAGATAGGAATCAAAGGGGTTGTCAAAAGGGGGATCAAATTGCTTTCCGATAAACGGCAAGGAAATCCGCGAGTCGAGTATGTAGAAAAGTGAGTAAACTGGGTTTTTGTATTTAATAGATAGATGGTTTATTTGGTTCACAAACATTGATAGCACAAAATATAATTACTCATAGACTTAAATTTGGTAGGTATCGGTAGCAATAAAATAACATATTTAATTGGTACAACACGTAAATAATTTATGGGAATGGAGTTATGTTTCATACAATAGCGAAAGAATTTTCCAAATCGGTCCATATTTGACGGATGAATCGACGTGTACATTAAAGTAGCTCTTTTGATTTTCGTTTGGTCGGTTAATATTACACAGAAAGAAGTGGCCGCTTATCAGGTTGCCATAGTAGTTTAGTTACATTACCAGCATTACCTATTTACGTCATTTTAAGGAGACTTCATCTTAAAGGGCTCGCATAAAATATAATCGCTCTGCAACGTATTGGATAAATCATTATAATTACCTAATTAACCAGCTTCAAAAAATTCTAAAAATGACATGGCTTTATATTCAGCTTTATGTATTTTTTAATTGTTTTGTATACGAAAGCCCTTCGGCAGAGGGCAGCAAGCCGCAACCCAATTTACAATTACAACGCTAGAGGCGGCCACAATTAAAAACCTTCGTGTTTGTGCTACAAAAACATGAACAAGTTTTTATAACGACGGCTGTGTAGTAAAACCTGCTTGCATTAAAATGCCCAAATAATTACCTACTCTGTAAACGAATTCCTTAGAAATGTCATAAGCTTAGATCAACTACTTCGACTTAATGACCTCGATACCTTATATGATTCTTTATTATAGCAACTGTGTCTAGTTGGACACTTTTCTGCCAGTGTCAAGTAATTGAATATAATTTTAAAATCAATGAGTTATCAAATTATGAAGATTGTTTGATATTTTCACCAGAGCCAAGTTCGTTATCTAGCAGGTTAGGTTACCATTGTGACTTTGCCTACCCTACACATCATAACAAATGAAACCTTCTCTTTTGACATTCCGCTTGAATTATAAATAGGTGACCTTGGAGCTATTTGATAACTATGTATCTGTTAATTTAAACTCAGTCTTTGCCAGTTTATATAAATTCATTTGCAGTGCCCTACAGGGTGCATGTACTTTTTAAGCACCTAACTAAAGAGCTTGTGTTCCGAGTATCAACTAGATTACCTTTACATTACCTAGATAGGTACCTGCGCCAATAGAGTCGTTATAGACCACTAACTATTCTGTCTGGTTCCAGGCTTACAGAGCTATCGATTGCTACTACATCGTGGAATCGCGGACGGTGTATCCGAACTTCTGGCGAGTCATCAACCTGATACACATTCTGCTCATCTTGGCGCATTGGTTCGGCTGCTTTTACTTCCTGCTATCCGAGGCTGAAGGGTTCCAGGTAAATAATATTATAATTGTTCACTCGTTTGTTGAAATTCTCAAATTCTCGTATCAAATTCATTATTATTATTTATTTTGTTATACAATATATGAGCAGCTGAGAGCTGATATCTCGTATAACTAAATTAAAAATATGCTTAAGTATTTTGAGTGCCACCAAGAGATTCTTAGAACTAATACGGCTACTTACTTTTAGGAAACTACGTTCATGCAAGCTAGATGGTTAACACTTTGACTGCGGTTTTTTTTTCGACGATTGCGGTCTTTTTTTTTACCTAAAAAATTCGTGCTGCCACTCTACACCGCGGTTGTGTTGCGCCGCAAATGCGTATCGTTTGAAAAATCTTACAGCTCTGCTGAGTCACAAAGATCTGTATTTTCTCAGCTGCTGCGCTAGTGTGGATTTACGCATGTTAGTCACTTGTAGAAAACTCATACCGTGCGTTTTCATCACTCAAAGTGTTTTGAAATTTGATCAATTATCTTTCAAAAAACACTACCCTTGAGACCATGCTTACGACTCGATATTTTTGCCGCGATGGAAGCAAGGTAGAAAGGTATTATTTATGTTTAAAATCAATGGTAGTTTTAATTGAAAAGCAATTGTTGCTTTAGCTTTTGATCTTGTATTTTTCTATAAACATAAACATTTTCACAAAATCAACATAAAAGGAAAGGGAAATCATGTACCCTGTTTTTCATGCATTTGTTTACTTTAATTTTGGGCTTCAAACGGCACAAAATCCACCAGGCAATACTCACAAACTCTGTCAAAATAAAAAAATCTAAAACATACGTGCCTATGTCTATCCTCACAAAAAGCGAGAAGGTAGAAGTATAGATCAAAATAGAACGAAAGCAACCTTGATTAGGGTAGTGTGAACCAACTTCCGGTTAAATAGAGTTGTCACTCCATCTGTTTAATAGAATAGTCGGATAGAAAGCCGGATAAAAATTGTTTTGAAAATATTGTTGTTTGACGAATTCATGAATGTAAGTAGGGATTCATCCCTACTTACATTCATGAATTCGTTTATCATTTTCCTAGTTCCTCCAATATGATAAACTAGGTTCGTAGTTAACCCATATATTGTTATGTATATCTTAGTAATAAACTTAGTAAGCCTTGGAGTAACTTTCAGATTATAAATTTTATAATAGATAGATAGATAGATAGATAATTCTTTATTGCACACTAAAATGACAATGTTAAATAAAAACTTAAAAAAACTAGATACAATTGGCGGTCTTATCGCTCAAGAGCGATCTCTACCAGACAACCATGGATGGATAGGATCGTGGACAGTACCAGGGGATCTCTGTGCTTGCAGGTTATACATACATTATAAAATAAAATATAATACTTATAATACTTACATGGCAATATACTACATACATATCATAAAATATATATGCTTATACTACTTATATACATAGGGACTCAGTTGTACATTAGTGACAGCAGGACAAATAGTGCTCCTTTAACATAGTTTTAAAGGTTGGTAGCGACTTAGCACGCCTCACCGAAACTGGTAATGCGTTCCATAGTTGAACAGCCCGGGCAGTAAAGGAATGGGCGAAGAAAGAAGTAGAGTGAGCTGGTACTTGCAGCATAAGGGTTGCAGAAGAGCGCAGAGAAAGAGTGTGAGAAAGATGAAGAAAGGTGAAACGCTCTTTGAGATAAGGGGGTGCAGAGGCCAGAAATAGAATGTTATAGAGAAGAGATAGGATATGAGAATTACGGCGAAGCCGTATAGGTAGCCACTTGAGCTTCCTGCGAAATTCCGAGACATGGTCATATTTGCGCAAGCCAAATATAAACCTTATCCCGACATTCTGCAGGCGCTCAAGTTTGTCCAACTGTTGCTCAGTTAGATCAAGAAAGGAAGAATCGGCATAATCGAGAATTGGAAGGAGGAGAGATTGTGCAAGAGAAATTTTAGTGGCAATGGGTAAAAAGTTACGCAGCCTTCTCAGTGAACCAGCGGAAGCAAACATCCTACGGCTGATTTCAGATATCTGCGGTCCCCACGACAGATTTCGATCAATGAGAACCCCTAAATTTTTAACAGTTTCGCTTTGCGCGACAGGAATCCCATTAAATATACCGTTTGGAAGACTGCTCCAATTTATTCGAGCAATCATCCGCGAGCTTCCTACTGTGATCACCTGCGTTTTCGCAGGGTTCACTTTTAAGCCAAAGCTCTTACTCCAGTCCAAGATACAAGCTAAGTCTTCATTGATGGTAGCAATAGCAGACGATAGCTGATCTACCGGAGCCTGCGTGTATATTTGGAGATCATCTGCATAGAGGTGGTACGATGACGTAATGTGGCGAGATATGGAATTTATGAAGATAGCAAAAAGGAGAGGTGAAAGAACGCCGCCCTGAGGGACGCCCGCAGAAATATCGCACCAAGACGAGCACTCATCATCAATGCGAACACACTGCCGACGCCCGTGCAAGTAACTGCGAAACCAATCAATCACTGCTGGAGATACGTTAAGAGAGCGTAAAATTTCAAGGAGAATTTCAAAATCTACATTGTTAAAAGCATTGGTAAAATCGAGTAAGCAAAGGATAGTAACTTTACCATCATCCATACTACAGCGTATGTCGTCAGTAATTTTGACTAGTGCGGACACTGTGCTGTGGCCTGGGCGGAAACCGGATTGAAAAGGGTTAAGGAGATTATTCTTGGATAGGAATGTGCTTAGTTGCTGGTGGACAAGGCGTTCCAGGACTTTGGACAGGAAAGGAAGAATAGATATAGGACGGAAATCAGAAAAATGAACAGGTTTCGATTTTTTAGGGAGAGGTGTTACCTGGGCTTTTTTCCACGCAGATGGAAAAAAGCCAGTGGTTATGGAGGAGTTAAGGATATGTTTAACGGCGGGTCCTATTTGGACTAGAATGGGAATTATCATATTTCGACTAATGCTATCGTTGCCAATAGCTTTAGAAGAAATAGATGTAACAGCTCTCTTAACGTCACAGTCCGTGAACTGATTAAAATGGAAAGGCGAGTAGTCAGGAATCGGTTTAGAAGAAAGATTAGTCAAAGTTTGCGATTTCAGTTGTATATCGAGATCGGAAGTTGTAGAGAAATGTTTGTTAAGAGAATTTAAATCAAATTGTGAAGGGATTTTGGTATGTTCTTTAGATTTACCGATTCCTAAAGACCGTAAGAACTTCCAAACCTTAGCAGGATCAGAGTTCTCTACTGACGTATGGATATAGCGACGTTGCGCGTCACGACACGCTCTATTACAGTGATTCCGGCGATCTATGTATCTTTCTTTGTTCAACTCGGTAGGTTTACGCTTCAGTTTTGACTTAGCTACACATTTCTGACGCATAAGTGCTTTAAGCTCAGGTGTGATCCACGGCGCAGGAAGATGCTTGAGCTTTATCTCTCTAAGCGGAGCATGCTTGTCATAAAGGTTGATAATAGCTCGACAAAATATCTCTACTTTGCAGTCAATTTCCGGTGCAGCAAAAAGCTCAGACCAGTCAATACCATCCGCATCAAGTAGTAGCTTCTCCAAATTAATTCCACTAAAATTTCTCTGCAGAAGAACTTGGGGCTTGGGCTTAGGAGGGCGAATTTTGTATGACATATACAACATGTCATGGTAAGAGAAAGCCCCTGCTTCACATTGACCATGCTTGGCCACATGAGCAGGAGATGAAACTATAATTAGATCAAGTAGAGAAGGAGATGAATTTGGGAAGAAGTGAGTAGCATTTGTAGGAAGAATAGACATGTTGCACCCCCTGACAAGAGATTCAAGAGTAGAGGCCCGACTGTCTTTCTTGAGTAAGCAGGTGTTAAAGTCACCCATAATTATGAAATGATCATAAGATAGAGACAGATTTTCAAGGAGAGTTTCAAATGATAGAAAGAAATTTATTTTGGAAGAAGGACAGTAAAATACACCTAGTAAGACCTTTGCATGCCGGAGATCGATTTCAATAAAAAGGTGTTCTCCCGCTTTGGCGGGTGGTGGCTGAGTTGACACACTAACAATATTAAAAGGGATATGTGTTCGCAGATATATGGCAACTCCTCCACCACCCGATCCGACGCGATCGTTTCGGATCAGTTTTAACAACTTTAACAGGGCTTTAGCCATGATTCAGAAACCAGCAAGGCGTGAATGTTTTTGTGGTCAAAAGAAGCGAGTAAGTCAGGATAGTGTTGAGGGATACTCTGAGCGTTTATGTGAAGGATATTAAGATTCTTAGGAACATCAGAGAAGAAAGAAGAGATTGAGTCAGAAAGAGATGGAAGACTATGGAATAATTATATAATGTAAAAATGTTAAAAATTTAATGTAATGTAAAATTATTATATAATGAACATGGTAAGTTCAAGTGAGACATATGTGTGCCTTGAGCACACAAACTTACTTGTGGATGAAATGTTAAACTTTTGTTCAGTTGTTTTATAATGTTTGCGAGATGAAAAGTTTAACAAATGAGATGCCCATTAGACTGCCTGTCCATTAACGCGGAGCGATACAGCGGAGCGGAGATTTATGCATTATTAACCAATGGAATTGCATAAAACTTCGCTCTGTTTCAGTAGACCAATGGAATTGCTTAAAATCCTCACTATGTTCCAATGGACCAAAGAATTGTTTAAAACCTCCGCTCTGCTGCCTCGCTCCGAACAAATCGAAAGACAGCCTTAACCATAGGTATAATATTGCTACTTTAGAACGTGAATACATTTCGGAGGAGCATCACTAGCACGAAACACGTAAAGATATACACTTCCAGATTTGACGGTTTTCGGTTACCCTCGTCAAAATGAACAAGCCGAGATCATATTCTCAATGGTTTTAACAAACTAACGTAAAGGATTGATATTTGAGATGGCGGTACTGCCACCGGCACAATACGCGAGCGGTGCTTTAATGGAGGTTTTGTATGGGATTTATACGACTAGAGGCCGTAGTATCAGTATTGTATCAACGAAAACTTAGTAAGAGCTTACGTTTTCTTCTATACATATAGCACCTCCTTTGCTAAAACTTATTGTGTAGTATGATGGCAAGCTAATACTTTCATACGAACTCGTTTATAGTTTTCGAATGATTCTGAGTGATTTGTAGTATTCTGGCGGTACGAATACCAATTCATTTCCGCTGCATAAGGCACTAGTAGAAAACGATTTGAATGACTGAGCCATATACCTCTTTCTATGAGCTCAAGTAAGCGTTTGTAAGCATTCACTTTTTCCGCTTTGCAAACTTATACTGGACGTACATGTTTTGTTGGAGGAAACCTCATTTCCTGGGCGATAAATGTGTATTGAAATATATGAGGCGTGATTTAAAATATATTGCAGGGAGCTTTATTATGATGGTTTTTGGTGAGATTATTTTACCAATAATAGCTTCATTTTCCAATCATTGTGGTTGAGTCAACACAAACGCCATTTTTGATTTCGTAATTGATTTGAAAGCCTGGACACATCAATATGGGCGACCGATATGCCGCGGTGGGCGAAGGTCCACCTGTGAAGCTGGAGTTCGCGGGATCGATTCAATAGATTTCTTTCCGGCCCTGGTGGGGACACAGAGAGGGGCCTCGAGGCTTCGCCTCATTACCCCGGCATCAACTCGAGGGGTGACGACCCCTCGGTCCTTGGGTTTTGTGGGAATCTATTCTTTCCCTTATTCTCAAAGTGTTTTTGGCATCATTCCGTTTATAATCTTTTTTTTTTTTAAATAAACCCAAGGACTCTATGGTGGTTCCGCAGGGATCAGGTCCCGCGGAAGGGGTCGCCATGGGCGGTCATCTTCCTGGGGCCGGGGCTGGGGCGGGGCGATGTTGTGGAGGTGCTCGTGGTGCCCGTTGTCGGCGCGATCGTACATTCGATTCTCGCCTTGGATCATAATATGTTTGTACGATCTGGATATATTTGGTCCGGGTTCTCGGGGTTTTTTCTATGTATAAAAAATATCTATCTATGTAATAAAAAATATTCAGTCATCTAATATCCAACACAAGCTCTCCTTAGCTTGGGGCTAGATGATACTGTGTAGATGTCCAGCATTATTTATTAATTTATATGTGTAAGTGATCTGCTGAGGTTTTGTATAAAAATATTTGTCTACCTCATATCTAGGCTCATTTTAACGAGTTTTTTTTTCTTAACAATAATCAAGAAAAGACAATACCATACAAATGTTATCGGCAAAGTTGTGCCTAGATTGCAACGTTTTATAGCGAGCTTCAGTTTACTAGGCACTTCGGATGTCGCCTTAATAGCGTTGTCTGTGCATTACTGACAAAATTATTACAAATTATTTACAAAGGTACTCTTCGTCATTATGACCTGAGTACCGTACGTCATGATGATAAAGTAAATTAATGGTTAGATTAATCTAACCTTTAATGTACTTTATCATAATGATTAATCAATAATTCTTAATATGTCCATGATGATTTTCTCAACTTAACTTAACTTTTTATGACTGTGATTATCAAAAATCTAGGGCGTTCATAATAGTGGTTGGATTGACAACCTCTGTGGCGCGGTGGGCGAAGGTCCGCCTGCGTCGTAGGAGGTTGCGGGTTAAATTCACGCCCTGAGACCTTTGTTTGTACGAACTGCAAATATTTATAAAACGCTATATACATAAAAAATAGAAATCAAACGGTTTTTAACTGAGTTTATGTAACTATGTTCGGCTTGAGTGAACGATTGTTTTAACTTGTTATTTTTCCAGGGAGACTGGGTTTATCCCCATCGTCCTGGTGACTACGCCACGCTCACGAGGAAGTACCTTGGCTCCCTGTACTGGTCTACCCTCACCCTCACCACTATTGGGGACCTGCCTACACCCGAAACAAATGCTGAGTAAGTAGTTTATTATTCATTTGCTCGTCGATCCAAGAATGCAGGCCGTTAGGAGTTCTTCGCGTTTTATTCAAAACTTAGCAAATAATAAATCGTTTCTCTTTCACAAAGTCACAAAAACTTTAAGAGGAGGCACCTAAATAATTTGTTGAATCTAGGGCTTTTATAATTAAACTAGCTGTTTCCCGCGAAGTCACCCGCGTTAAATTCGAATTTTACATTTCTAAAATACAATATAGCCTATGTTCACTGGGGTTAGTGTAGCTTCCCAACAGTGAAATTAATTTTTCAAATCGGTCCTGTAGTTTCGGGGCCTATTCAATACAAACAAAAAATCAAACCTTTCCTCTTTTTATTATTAGGAAAGAAAATACGAGACCAAAATACTTGATGCAACAGAAAGTGACTTCAGTACCTATTTCCAGCTTTCGTTATTCATTGAAAAGACAAAGAGTAAGACTGCACTGCAAACACTTCTAAAAAAGTTTACTTCTCGCTGAAATTCAAGAATCACATTCTTTTACGACTTTAAAATAAAACAAGTCACATCGTCTAGCTGACATGACAAATCCATTTATACGATGCTGCTGTCTTTGTTTACGATAACATATCGTAGGAATGGGTTAAGTACACGAAAAAGTCTCTTAACACTTTGACTGCGGTTTTTTTTCGACGACTGCGATCTTTTTTTTAACCTAAAAAATTCGTGCTGCCGCTCTACACAGCGGTTGTGTTGCGCCGCACATGCGTTTCTGTCGAAAAATATTACGGCTGTGCTGAGTCACACAGATCTGTATTTTCTCAGCCGCTGCGCTAGTGTGGATTTACGCATATTAGTCACTTGTAGAAAACACATACCGTGTGATTTCAGCAGTCAAAGTGTTAACGCCCTACGTATTCAATATAATAACATTTTCAGGATGTTGTTGGGCCTGCCTCGTTACTGCAGTGCATCTGAGATGTTCACTAATACATTCACAGATGGCTTCGCGGCAATTATGCGAAAGCGAGTGGCATCTCTGATGAGTAGAGTGACAGGTAGTAACAACAGCATCCTGAAAGTAATATCTAGTAAATATGACTGTCCAATACGACACCACTGGGTGAAATTACTTTATACTCTAGATTTAGTTATTTTGGTTTTATTTTCTTCGTTGTAATTATACTTTCCTTTTTGTAATTTTGTGTATATGTTTTTATGGACCTTTGTTGTCTGATAATAAAGAATTTGAATTGAATTGAATTGTAGGAATAAATGACAACAGTTTGTACATGCAGATTAAAACAAATAGTTAAATAATATATAAAACAAAAAAAAACAAATTTGAATATTTGTTTTGATTATATCCCATAAATCCTCCTTCATATAAAAAACCGTATATTTATAACTCAAATGTTCACATAGCAATACTAATTACTTATAATCTATTTGTACTACTAATACGAAGAGTTAGGCGCGTATTATGAAAACTTGCTCAGTCCTCGATTCTATGCTTGAGTAAAGCTTTTCTATGGCAGAAGTGTTACTGAAGAATAAATCGGTGACTGAGCAATTATTCATAATACGATTCTTAGACAGAGGCCGTTTTATGACTCAGCAAATTGCTTCAGCCACAAAAAAATAATCTCCTCATCAATAATCTAATTTATGTCTGACAAAACATCTAAAAAGTTCTAAATTTACCTAAATATTAAAATATAACTGGGCTATTTAACGTTTTAGAATGCCTACAGGAATTTGAATGGAATTTATTGCAATTACCATTAAATTTACCCCTTCCTTAATTCCCATAATTAAAGCTCCAGAAACCATGCCTTAATTATTGAACGATCCATAAAAATCTCATTAAAATCCACAGAATGCCAAACCGGTTCCCCAATCATTATGATCATTAAAACTTTGCATTCCGGAAGTCAGTAAGTACGTATTCTAAATTAATGTTTTGCAATCATTATAATATTTAATAGTCAGTTATTTTTGAACCGAAATTTCAGAAAAACTCTGTATTGCTCTTTTAAACACGCTCACATTTTTTCGGTCTTAAAATTCTGATAACCATTTACCTAGTGGGTTAATTGGTTATCTATAGTATTTTCATGGTTTTTCTCTCGATTTAACGCATCTTTTGATAATTAAATACTAACTTCCTCCCGCGGCTTCCAACGCACTTCTTCGGGATTAAAAGTAGTTTATATCTGTTCCCGGGTTATCTTCTTCCTATCTGCCAAATTTCATTACGATCCTTTAAGCCGTTTAGGCGTGAACAAAAACAGATGGATATACATAATTATTTACGCTTTTAAAATATTAATACTAATAAAAACATTATTAATAATTATTATTTAAAACTATTTAAAAAACTGTAAGAGTGTTTCTTATAGTGTGTCTTAATTTTTTATATTAACCTTGGGTTTATTTTATACCCTACTAAGTACTCTAGGCGACAATCAATTGGCTGAAGCAAGTTGTAACATTTGACCTAAATTGATCAATTTGCGACCACAAATAACTCGATTAGTACAATATCATCGCTATGAAACTCGATCAAACATGAATAAGGTATATTATATGGGTTAGTATGTGCTCGAAATATTCGTTATTTGGACCTTTCAGAAGGATATTGAACGATTTATAAAGTGCGAGCAATTTTATCGTGATATTTGAGTGGGTAAGACTTTTGGAGATGTAATCGATTTTTACATGATCTATGTACGTCTTAATAAGTCAGATGGGGAACGCGTAAGTACGTAGAAATATACTCTTTCTTACTAGCTGCGCCCCGCAGCTTCGCCCCCCTGGAAATCTATATGTCAAATGGTTTAAATGATAGTATTTTCATCTCTAATCGCGCCACCCCTATCCTTGAGGGATGAAAGCTATTATAAGTAAGAATCCCTCACAGGTTAATTTAGCAGAATAACAGAGCACATAATACCTACAGATAGGTACCTTTTCTTTTTTGTCGGCTTTGTCCAATTTGGTGCGAAACATCGCTACACCGATAAATATAATCATATGTCGGTGTCCTGGTTCTAAGCTACCTCCCTACCGATTTTCAGCTAAATCGGTTCAGCCGTTCTTGAGTTATAAATAGTTAAACCAACATGACTTTCTTTTATTATCTAGATTGATAGGTACGTAGATAATTTGTTCGTTCTTCTCTGATTTATTTCAGTAGAACACCTGTATAAGTGGAACTTTAACCATTACTCTAAAAGTTTCTTATGCCAGCATAAAGCGACAGTGCTTAGGTTGTTAATTAAATTGAAGTATTGCGACTTTCTTGAAAAAAAAAGCTTTGGCTTGATTGATTCAAAGAGTTTAAAATGCACTTTTAATAAAAATCAAATAGTCTACAAAATTATCTGAGCCAGTGAAGTTTTGCTTTTAGTCTGAAAAAAAATACATATAATTACCTAATTTACTATCATCTGTACCTACTGTTACAGATGATAACATATGATAATGTAAATGACTTGTAGAAATAAGTTCTATTTTGAGTATTTTTTGTATTTGTATTTAAATAAATCAATAATAATAATGAATTTGGTTCATTCGTTATTTGCATATGTTATTTTTTTAGTTCATTCGTTAAATCCATGTAAATTGTATAAAAGAGCAACCTGGCTCAAGTATATACATATTTACATAAATAAAATGATGTCCAAAAACTGTTACATGAATAAAATATTTTTTACTTATTATTTTTGAACTAATATTAAAACTAAGTACACCTACAAACCAAATTACTTTAAAATTAATTTAATCAGTTTCTTGTAAATAGTTTTAATTTGACTTGTTTCAGTGTTTATTTTGTTAGCCTAATGAAATAAAGTTTTTGAAATAAAATGTGTGTTAATTTCTCTTTAGTTCCACGGAAAATTCTTGTTAATAATCGTAAAACTAATTTATTAATTTGACAACTTACAGCTGAAAACAAAACGTCAAGATTGTGCAAATAATGGTTTTATTCAAATGTTCCATTTATTCATATTTTATATTAGTCAAAAACTGTACCTGCATTACAACTTTCGTCTACGTATGCTCGCAATGCTTGAACTTTTCGTCTATTGTAGCTGCCTCAATTTCAAAGCTCAAGCACCTTCTTACCACAGAAACCAAGTGGCGAGTTCCTGTGAATTCTCAACTATGAATTGCAAAACTAGTTAGTCAACTCTGCAAAGTCATTTTGTGAAGCCTGCCCCGCTGTCCGACAAATTGAGAATACTTTTTATGGTTTTACTTTCAGTGTGATTGTTTGCGTTGATAAATGAGTTTTATTTTTTGATAAACAGGGATATTTCCTTGGAACGCCTCTACCGCGTTTCAATTTATTTTCGGAGCATTAAATTTGGAGTCTTTTATCGTGGTTCTTGTCGGCTTTTCATTGGTTTCTTTGGGATTATTATCAATAAAACGAATTAAAGCATTAAGATTTGGTGTCGAATCGACTAAAGCTTTTTTGAAAAATAATTTCGATATCGTCTTTGGTGGCAAATCCAAAAGAAAAGTTAGAAGATTATTCATTTTAACGATACGACTGACGAGTTATTTTTTTTCGAAGTAGAGCATTTATACGACGTAGAGTAGGTATTGCTACGTTATAGAACATGCTACGTCATAGAACATTGCTTCAACGCATTTTGCATTATGTTGTAGCAATACAGCGTAAAACGAAAGTGAAAAATCTAAATACTATAAACATTTGCGTATTTAACGTGTCAGACATACATCGCCAGTTTTCGACTTGAAAGCGTTTTCTTGTTGAATGTAGAATCTCGACTTGAATATTGAATAAGCGGTGCACTACTTCAATTTAGTGGAAAGTTTGCTTACTGAGAAGGAAAATAAATACTATCGGTTTTTCATACTGTCGTACTTTAGTTTTGCTACAAATTCGTCTGAGCGTTGGAAAAACAACTCTAGCGAGTATAAGAGAAGGTTTGTAGTGGTGCAGTCATTCCTTTGCTATAAAGGACTCTCGTATTGTATGTTTAGATCGGAGAGGTCTAAATAAATATTTGATGAAAGCGACGGAAATCGTACTGGGATTATTTTCGGAATAGTTTATTTACTTTAACTACCTTCGCAATATGAAACATAAGCTTTTTGCTTATTTTACATGCTATCGACATTCTTTAGTTCAAACTTGTTGACATGTTATTAAAAATATATGTAAAAAACTATCGTATATAGACGATGATCCATTTGAAAGTGAGCGGGTTAGCTACAAACCTTATTGTTACTCTCGTTAAGGGCCAATGTCTCATCATTGGTATTCTACCAACACAATCAAGGTTATTAGTTGACCCACTCACATTCATTATAAATTCGTCAAACTATGACAGTATTATAGTCATTTTAGGAAATATGTACGAATTCATTGGAATGTCATTGTGAAATCGTACATAATTTCCCTAAAATTCAACATAGATGATCATCTCTGTACATATTTTAAAAATCAAAGTAAATGCTTCTAATAAAATTTAAAAAAAATGTGTGTTGATAATAAAAGCGTTGTGATTCTTTTACGTTGACATTTAAACCATTTATTGGTTGACAAAAGATTCCTACATAATGTAATGAATGTGAATTCAATAAGTTAAAAACTTTAAAAAATCAATAACGCCTCACAAAATACTCTCATACGCAAAAGCACAAAATAAAGTAACTTTACCCTAATTAACAACATCATACTTATATGTAACATAGTTCTACGTAGATGTACCATCATTCTACTAATATGTAACATGTTTGCTAGTAATAATAGGTACTAACAGGAAGTTGTGTGTAGCACTCATGGAGGCCCCAAATTTCTGCCACGCCGCGGGCTCAAGTCCCGCCTTTTGCAGTTCAAATCCAATAAAGGGTAACTATAACTACCAACTTAACAGCAAGCTATCAATCAGATCGTAAAGAACACACTTAACTTAGTAGCATAATATGTCCTTTGGAAACTATCATGGTTTAACACAAAAGTAAAAAAAAATATTAGGATATTTACCATTATTTGATTTTTGAGTCTTCCAATATTTCGGCAAAGTTTCATCCGCCATGATCACGGAATACCTGAAGGCACTTCGAGGAAGTTTTCGGTATTTCTGACGATAAAAACTTACATTGCCGCCGCGCCACTGAGGTCATCAAATTGAAACAGAACTTGATAAAATTAAGACGAGTTATCAGGTATTTATCGCGTGTCTCGTGATACTAAGGAAAATAGCCATTTTTTTGTAAGTTTTTGTTAATTCTGCCAAGCTCGAGAACTATAGAGAGATTTTTACTTCTTGATCATTTTACTTTTATAAAACCTACATAAGCACACAGACCTTGAACTGTCAAATGGTCTTATCCATCCATGTTTGTCAGGGGGAGATTGATCTTGAGCGATAAGACCTCCTATGTTCGTTTTTAAATTGTTTTATTGTTACGTAATTGTTTCTATTTGATACAAGTGTGCAATAAAATATATTCTATCTATGTATATTATTTCTATCTACTTAGACGAGTTTCTATCCCTTCTATTCTAAAATCCCGCAGATTTTAAACTGCATTTTTATGATGAAAGGAGGACGTGTCTACTTGTAAATACACCTTTAGGTGATGCAGTGTGAAAATCCTTTAGCTTACACGCAGTACGAGTTTGTGCAAAAGCTTTTGAAAAGGCATGATTCTATTCAAACTCTGCCCTAAACACTGAATGTGAAAGAGTTTTATGTAGTTTTAGCTTTGAATGGACGTTAGAACTTGGATGTTACAAACTCACATGGTTTATTTTAACTGTAATATGTGAATACAGAGAACTAAAGTTATCGACATAGCTCTGAGAATTAGCAAGCTGAAGTGGCAGTGGGCCGGCCATATCTCGCGAAGAACCGGCCGCTGGGGCAAACGTGTTCTTGAGTGGAGACCGCGACTCGGCAAACGTAGTGTAGGACGCCCTCCGACCAGGTGGGATGACGACCTGCGAAAGACTGCAGGTAGATGCTGGATGCGTCAAGCCGAAGACAGGGCGCTATGGCGCTCATTGGGGGAGGCCTATGTCCAGCAGTGGACTTATATAGGTTGATGATGATGATGATGATGATATGAATACGTTAACTTTGTAGGTTCTGCTTTATATTTTGAGCAATTTATTACGATTGAAGTATTAATTGTTTTCACATCACATAAACTTAAAACAATCTTTATAAAGCTTTGCCGGTTCAGTAGAAAAGGTTTTCGAATTACAAAACCGGAAAAGCGAATTTGTGGGTGGAAATAGAAAATCAGAAAGGGTATTATTTTGTACAGGGCACATTTAACTTTACCTTTGATTTGCTTCTTTGAGTATAAAACGGCTTATATCCGATTTAAAAGTATAATTTTCCGCATGGAGTGTACCAATCAGAGTTTTACTTTGATATTTTTCCCAAATTTTTGCGTTTAATCAAACAGTGCTCTTATAAAGAACACCTGTGACCTTAATAAGCCGTAAGTCAGTGAACTTCACCTAATAAATAAGAGCTTCTTGCTACTTTCACTTACAGTGATGTATGGTCTACTAGGATAACCATTATAAAGCTGAGATAAATAACCTTAAGCATCTAAGTGCGTGACATATTCAAGAAAGTTATGGTAGTAAGACATAGGAAGCTAAAGTACAGTAAAAGATATAAGTACCTACATATTCCCATTATTTTTTGGAATATGATATTAATTAAAGCTGGCTCTAGCTCAATTTAAAGTTCGCCTTAAGTGCCACATTTTACAAAGCTGTCCCTAAAAATAGTGAAGCTTACATTATTACCTATATGTTATTTAATATTTCAGAAATTGTGTATAGTGTGTGCGCGCCTTTACTTTGCTCTGTATAGTATTTTTGCTAACTACTCACATAATTTTAATAATATACCGCTCGTACCGAACTACTAACATAATAATAAGCTTATTTTGTTTCTCACCAGTGATTATTAATCTTTTGAGAAGTAAATAAATATCTTAAACCACATATTTATATTAATATTTTTTCAAATACCTACAAAAAGCTGCATGGCTTTCACCGTTTTCAGAACTCATAGTTTGGTATATGGTATATTCAGATTTTAGAATGAATTCTAAAGCGTTTATCTCTAACTGTAAACGTGTAGTGTAGGAAGTATCACTGTCAACGTAGAACCAAACTGTGAATGAAAATTCAATTGCAGAAAGAACTCAACTGTGAACCTTTACTGTTAACCATATTCATGAATTTGAATTCTAAAGCACGAAAACACGTAGTTCTGCCTTTTTAAACCTAAATGTGAACGAAGACACGTGCAAGTCCATAACCGGCTCCTAATATACCAAACTATTACTTAGTCTTGAAAACGGTTCGCTAGATTATATTACCCGATCCCATCATGTGTTCCATTAGTCGAGGGGCGGAAAAACGAAAACTTCCTTAATTGGGCAAATTGTTCCGCCGCTCATGTCAAGGTTAGGTTGGCATGCAGGCAGGTACTTCTGGTTTTCAATTACAGCCTCCGAGGTTAAAATGCTAATGGATTTTTCTTCTCTCGACGTTTATTACGTTTTGACACATTCCCGTCAGAGATTAAAAAGCAAGACTTCGAGACTTATTACTTTTTATAATATTTATATTTTATATTTTTTAAGGGAACTTAAATCTTGCACTCGCATGTAGAAAGCAGAAAGCCGTTTATGGGAGCTATACCTTTCTATGTATTTATTTGTCACGTAATGGTAATAAATCTTTCTTCGAAAGATTTCTTGCAATTTTGCTTTCGGTCCTTGAATTTACAGTCGCACCATTTCGACCATCTGTTACATTGTAAACGTTTCGAAAAAAAATGTATTGTTCTGTACTTCCAAACCGGAAGACCTGTATTCTCTTTGTTCAAAACGTTCTTTCATCAGTAGGTACTTATTTTGTATTCAAATACTCCGTTTTTTCATACCCACAAAGTAAAGATTTCCATTAATATCGGCTTTGGAAAACATCGGCTTCCCGCTTAGTAATCTCGTGGTTGACAAGACGAGACACAACCAGGATGTAATCGGTCTGACATTTCCGAAAATGGAAGTGCTTGAAAGCTATTTATTCACTGAAGATCTACTCGCTAAGTAGGCAAGCGCGACGAACCAACTTTAAGCGAAGTGGCTCACTGTTTATTTGAGTCTTTGAAATTCTTCGTTTTTCAGTTTGTTACGTAGTAGAACTACGTAACAAACGGAAATACGAAGAATTTCAGATCTACTGGCTAAGTAGGCAAGCGCGACGAACCAACTTCAAGCGAAGTGGCTCACTGTTTATTTGAGTCTTTGAAATTCTTCGTTTTTCAGTTTGTTACGTAGTAGAACTACGTAACAAACGGAAATACGAAGAATTTCAAAATTACAAAATTTGAGGTAGCTATTGATTATATTCGTTTTCTAGGCTGCTCCGAAACATAAAATAAATAAAGAAAAACGTTAAATGTTCAGTACGCGTGTTTAGGTATTTATTTATTTCACGTTTTACGAATAACTTACATAAGCACTTGGAAATGCACGCTTATTATGTAAACATTACCGCGAGTACCAACCCCGAGAGGGAAAACAAGAAAACAAAACGATTATGATAATTCTGTACCATTGTGGAAACCTCTTTACGATCTGACTGATTGCTAGCTTATAAGAAAACTCTGCTAAGACACTTACGAACACGTGCACAGAACAAAACACTTTGGACTGTTTTCCTCAAGCAAGTGCGGTCCACACTGAGTGTCGGAATGGATTGTGTCCGATGTTGGATAGCGCCATGTGCTTTTGGGACCAAAGGTAGGTTTTTAAACACTATTATTGAACCTAGAAGTATTTGACTTTCCATTCACGAATACGGCACAGTTCACTTCGAATTCAGTTCCACGAGAGGATTAAAATACACGTAAAGATCTACAATTTAGAGAAAGATAGTTTTTGCAAGCAATCCAATATTTCCATCAACGAAGAATACGAATACCTACATAACTTGGGTTGAACTTGGTTCGTATTTTTCCTTGATCGAAACTTGCCTGAACTTCGTAACGTAGTTTGATAGCCGTCTGATATTGATAATACATAAACACTGTCCAAAACATTTTGTAAGAGGAAAACAGCCGTGTGTAAGATATAAAAATAAAAATGGCGGCAGCAGAAATTTGGAGGTTGTTCGCATCCCAGCTACTAACTTCGGGTTATAAATAAATGTGGAATAGTTTTACCATGGAGTTGTATTATTATTTATTTTATTTTGTCACTCATCGGTGTTGATACGAAGTTTCTAGAAAGTTTTCGAACAGCCTTCAATTACAACCGCCATTTTGATTATTCGCTTTTAGTCTGTTTTGTAGTTTTGAAGTGTTTTGTCTTTGCAACTGTTCGAAAACTTTGCACAATAATTTTATTAGTCTCACTCTCATTTTTGTTAATTGCATGCTAGAATAACCAACCATCCATCATAATTTATCATAATGTTCACATCAATTATTATCCGTCTGTATTTTAATATTTAAGATCAAACATTTCATTATTCCTTTCATCCTAAATTATGTATACCGACCAAAAAACCAAATAGAAAGTTTTTACCACCGATTCTTTGAAAATTAGATTAAATTCTGGAACTCCGTAAGTACGATCGAAGTAGGCATTTCTCACAAAAACAAGTCGTTTAAGTTCGCACAAAGTAGAGCAAAGTGTTCCCGTTCTCGCCCTCCATATATCTTGTTGATCGAACGGACTGAGATCTCTTTCATTTTATAATACACCTTTAAATAAAACCTTTTTTTATATCCATTTTTTTTAACTGTGCAGTCATGTTATATTAGAGTAGTATTAAAATCGGTATTATAAGTAATTATTAGATAGATAGATAGATAGAAAATTCTTTATTGCACTTGAACTATAAACTATGTACAGTAATAACTTAAAAATTAAGTACAATTGGCGGTCTTATCGCTCGATCTCTACCAGACATCTACTATTATGTAGGTAGATGGAGATGTATTTGAAGAAATGTCGGCTTAGGAAACTGAAATTTCGTATTCATTGTTGTAATAACTACAGTACCTACATTATCAATTAATTTTTAAATTAAGTGAGAACTATAGTGCTAAGACAAACCTAACATAGGCAAATTATAAAAAAGGCACTATTAACTTAATGATGTAACCTATTTGTATGAATAAATAATCTATCTATCTATGTATGTAATAAATCTTTTTACGTATGTGATGTTGCCAGTCTGATTTGGATAATGATATGATGAGATATCTTTTTTAACTCAATTAATTGCTGAATTGTTAAACAATAATCTAAGATGAAGTTTTTTTTAATAGTTAATAGACCTTGACCACAATCTCACCTGATGTAAAGTAAAGTAAAAAGTAAAAAATCATTTATTTCTTTAGGCTTACAAAATAAGCACTTAGACAAGTCATATTTTATACATTAAATTATAATCAAATAAAATTATTTTACTATTCACTTCAATTTTTTGTCCACTAGTGGAAGAAGTGAAAAAGAAACCACTAGCATGTTCATCTCTTATATGTCTAATACATGGTTATTTGCCTATTTAAGTCTAAATATAATATGATTCGATACATGTCAATATTTAAGTAAAGCTATGCACAATAACAAATTACTTACATACTATTGTCTGTGCGAAACTGAGCGACATCTGGCCAAGCATTAACATCATTGAGATAATCATTTATGGAGTAGAAAGCCTTCTTGATGAGATTTATTTTTATTGATGGTAAGCGACGATGTGACAAAAGATGTATCACAAATGTCTAGAAGACATCGTGAGTTTAATTTCGCTATAAATTACTTGTTAGCTATATTACCTGTTATTCAGAATACAGATTGAGCACTTCAAAGCAAATGAACAAACTGATTTAAGGTACCCCGAGGCACACTAGCGCCGCCACGTACTATATGTTATTATTACGTAGAACAAAGGAAATATTAACAGAAATTTTTGTAATACCTATTGTAAGATTTTTTAATGCATGGTTTCTTTTTGTAAGGTTTAGGTAGAGATGCGGAAATAGAGTTTGATAGCCACCCAGGGCAACGTCGCCTTTGAGATCTCAGTTCACAGAAAATTGTAATATAAACGTGCCTTCCGCAGAAAGGATGTGTGCTTACACTCCTCTACTACTCTAGGTATTTGTAGAGGTATCCGTAACTACTTTTCCTTTTCCGGAAACAATAACCTTCCAACCTTTTTGTATTTTTTACATCAAGAACATGAAATTTCTAGACAATCTATAGGGTTAAGGCAAATTGAAAGTGGTTCTAAGTAGACCCAAAGTATTTTATATGGAACACATAACACCATAAGCATTATCACTTTTGTCCATTTACCATTTCGTTTTTTTTAGAGTAAGTTAACGAGAGAAAACGCTAGAATATCCATCGACAAACCATCTTAAATCATGATAATGACTCCTTTATAATAAAAGTGCAATTACAACTTAGTAATTATCATGATTTACGATTATTCCGTCGATCGATATTTCGGTTCACAGTTGCTTGCTTATGTATCTAGCATCCCGTCGTAAGTGCGCGACCCGTTCTACCTCTAGTGTTCATAGTAGAGAAAATTCGTATCTGAAAATCCATGTGGTTCAGGTACATGATGATGATTTTGATAATTATCATGATCTACTTGAACTACTTTACTGCTAGTGAATACTTGTAATTGGCCGTCCTTATATACATATATACTTAATCTTTCTTGTTTTATGTTTAGCAGTAAGTTTTTCCGAAAATTAAATAAATAAATAAATGATCATGATTTTTCTCTAAGTTTGTCCACTAGTGTCATGAGCTTCGAAAGTGTTGGCGGCCACGCATCATCATTTCGACTTTGGGAATTTCGTCTAATTTGTTCCTGTAATGTGTTCACAGATACGTGTTTACAATAGTAAGCTACCTGATAGGAGTGTTCATATTCGCCACGATAGTTGGACAAGTTGGCAATGTCATCACCAATAGAAACGCGAACAGACTGGAGTTTGAACGCTTGCTTGACGGTGCGAAGACCTACATGAGACATCACAAGGTATTGTATAGCCTATAGAGAAGTAGTTCTTATTTTGTAACTAGATGGCGTTAAGAAACAACGTTGAATCTAGCATAATATCAAACCTTGCACATTTGTCATGTACATAGGCAGTGTGTGTAGTATACCTAATTTGGTACACTAGAAATTTGTCGGTTTAATTACAATTTGTCGTGTGTCTGTGGAAAGTTTATTATTTAAGGGAGACGGAGTACAAGGATAACAGCAGAAAAGGTATTGTAGGCCAACATAGAACATAATAATCCATCATTATATTATATTTCAACGCTACATACAATTCTTAAAGGACCGTAATTTATACAACAATCTCTTAAGAGCTCTCTACAGTGCCTACGGCGTAGAGGGTCTACGGCGTACAGGGTCTACAGCGTAGACAGTCTACGCTATAGACATTCTCGCTATAGGGTCTACAACGTTGAACTATTACGGTCATTTTCAAAGATCGCTGGACTTATATTAAACTTTCGCAGTTCCATAAGGTCTGTTCCATATGTTTCCTCAAAGGAAACATAAATCACCGCATGACTCGGGGCACGCCTCCGAGGCCCGTAAGGGTCTCCTGAAACATTTTACTCCCTAGGGTGTATTTTTTCCTCGAATATTATACTGACGCATTCTGGCTTAGGCTAAGGATTTTCGAGATTTTGTTGAGTTATGGAATAATTCATACATTATCATTCCATGAAAGTACAGCTCTGTACGTACAGCTCTGTACGTACAGCTCTCTCTCTCTCTTCATTAGAACTCTCAATTATCTATGAAATCGTGATATAAGTGGTATTGTGTTTCTCTATCAGTCATCCTAAATCATATAAATATATATGTGAAGCCTGGGTAGTCAACGTAGTGGTGATTAATGCCCATTACCAAAAATAAAACAAAAGTAAGGCGTTTTTGCAATGAGGCATTTACCTATGTGGTCTTAGAATTTACTCCTCCCGAACTCTATTCGCGAATGTCCTATGAGACGATGACATAATAACCACCGGGGAGCGGGCAGCACCGCCTCCTACAGAACAATTTCACCACTGAATCGGGATCTCCAATCCCTTTATTATGGTTAAAAGCCAGGCACTTATCAGGGGCAGGCCTACGTCCAACAGTGGACCAGTAAAAGCTGTAGATATGCACTTAATTTAACTTTTTATTAGATTACATAAGTATAAATCATTTCCAGGTGCCAGGCGGTATGAAAAGAAGGGTACTTCGGTGGTACGACTACTCGTGGTCCCGCGGAAGGATACAAGGTGGTGGAGACATCAACACGGCCCTGGGCTTACTACCTGATAAGCTGAAGACTGAACTAGCTCTGCATGTCAACCTAAGTGTGCTCAAAAAGGTAGGTAAATCTCTTTAAATAATTTGCTGCATACTAAGTGTTTTATTGTAAAGTAAAAAAACAAAATATTTTGCCAGGACAGAGACGAGTAGTAGGTTTACCTATAAATTAACCTTAAATTATTAGAGAAACTGAAAAAAATCGGTCTCCACTCAGCATGTGCTACGGTAAAGCATATATACGGTAAAGATAGAATAGAATAAAATAAGTTT
This sequence comes from Eupithecia abbreviata, assembly GCA_943735965.1. Lineage (NCBI taxonomy): Eukaryota > Metazoa > Arthropoda > Insecta > Lepidoptera > Geometridae > Eupithecia > Eupithecia abbreviata. The sequence continues at coordinate 5,413,425 of OX030995.1, forward strand.
ATTTGTAACTCAATACACAAAAATATAAAACAAACATGATTATAAAAAAAAGGACAAAACATATTTTTGTACATGAGTCACAAAACATAGCATATGCTAGTACTTTACATAGCATCATAGCGCTGGTCTTCCGCGGAGAACGTGGCCGAGACTGTAACCATTGTTTTGTTACGCTTTAAAACTAACTAAAGATAACCGATGGAATCTCTATTAGAATTTAAAGGATTTAAAAATATATAAATATAAACATGATCAAGTAAAAACCCATAATTTTAATGTAAATTTTTGTATCGAGTGGTAGCGCTATTGGATGAATGTGCACAAATCTTTAAACTTTCGTTAAAATGTGGTTTACAAATCTTCGATTTAAGTGATTCTCCGTGAATTTCAGGTGACGATATTCCAAGAATGCCAGCCGGAATTCCTCCACGACCTCGTTCTGAAGATGAAGGCTTACATCTTCACGCCCGGCGACTCAATATGCCGAAAAGGTACGCTCGTAAATTGTTGCCATGTCCGAAAATTACGAGGTACCTATCAATTTGTTTTATTGCTTCTTTTTTATGCGTAATATGAAATATTACTGCATTGAGCGATATGTGAGACGTTTTTCCGTAAAGTAATTGTTTATAGGGAAAGGAAAATATAAATACCGATGGGAATTCATCGGCAGTAAGTTATAAACAATTTGATTCAAAACCACTTAGGACTAAATGGATTATTATGGAGATATTACGAGAGTCAACTATGTTATGTTACTAAGGTCTAAAATAATAAATTGGCCTGCACTAGGTTAAACAAAACTGTTTCTCAGGCAGAAAGTGCCTGCGGTTTTTTTTCGACGACTGCGATCTTTTTTTTAACCTAAAAAATTCGTGCTGCCGCTCTACACAGCGGTTGTGTTGCGCCGCACATGCGTTTTGTTCGAAAAATATTACAGCTCTGCTGAGTCACAAAGATCTGTATTTTCTTAGCCGCTGCGCTAGTGTGGATTTTCGCAGATTAGTCACTTGTAGAAAACTCATACCGTGCGTTTTCAGCACTCAAAGTGTTAAAACTATAAAATTATATTCACATCAATTAGTAGACATAATAGGAACCCCATTATCTTAGAATTTATGTAACATTATTTAGCGAAAACTAGAACTATTAACGATCAAAAGAAAATGGTTGAATAAAATTCGATCTTCTTGTTAGTGTTTGAACTTTAAAACTTCATTGACTCCTACTTTCCTCCACTTTTGCGCGCAATTAGACATAGTACGTGATTAGACCGCTAGTCACCCTTTACTTTTAAACCTGTATGCAGGTAGCTATTGAACCTAACTTATGAATCCAAATGCTGATAATACTAGTAGGTGCTTAGACTCTTTATATTTTATGTACGTGAGTTAATGTGTGGCATGGCAACACGCTGTAACTGTCGACACTAGACAAACCTTATCTGGTTTAAAGTGTCGTAGAAATAAGATTAGAGATAAGTTTTTATTAATAAAGAAATACAATACAATACAATAAACATGATCGTGCATTAATAATGATCGTATATATATAGTAAACTATGATGTTTACTACATGGACAGACATGATTTTTTGGAGAAAAGTGATTAGCGCTGCATTTCGGCAGTCCTATACAGATGCTGAATGCGTCAAACTGAAGACAGGACGCTATGGCGCTCATTAGGGGAGGCCTATGTATGTCTAGCATTGGACTTACATGGGTCGATGATTATGATGAATGTCTTAAGCGTCACATGTACCCATAGAAATATGTAATAAGAATGCCTTATGCATGCTGTGCATAGAAATCTAACTAACTGTCTATGCACGTACCGAACACCGTGTTTCGTCCGTCAGTAAGCGCGCTAAGAAAAGGTACCAAAGTGCATAGGTAAGTACTATCGATCCAGTTGATGTACCAATTTATGAATAAACTGGGTCGATAGTACTTATGCACTTGATGTACTTGACCGTATATGATAAACTAGATTATGTTTTTCTGCAGGTGAGGTGGCGAGAGAAATGTTTATAATAGCTGATGGAATATTAGAAGTGATATCCGAGACTGGTAGGGTGCTGACAACTATGAAAGCTGGTGATTTCTTCGGCGAAATAGGGATTTTGAACTTGGACGGCTTAAACAAGTAAGTTTCTCTATCAACTCTTTCTTCAGGCTCATTACCTATGGATAGCATATACATATATGCTATACATAGGTAATTTAAAATTATTGTAATAGTATATTTTTACGCAAGGGACCAAAACACCATTATACTCGTATTTTAAGTATTGTCATGATGATGATGATGAATGTTTGGTTTAACTCATTAAATAAAGATTATAAAGTACTAGCATATGCACGCGACTTCGCACGTGTTTTTTGGAATAAAAAGTATCCGATATGTTATTCCAGGTCCAGATCTTTATATAAGCAAAATTTTAGCCAAATTCATTTAGTAGTTTTAACGTTGTCTTCGTTCAAACATCCTCACAACGGTACAAGCTTTTGTCTGTATACCTAATATTAACAGGCTATCCATTAATTGAGCAGACCAGAGCATCAATTGAGATATTATGTCCTTTGTGCATGGTTCGTATAAAACAAAAACTGAAATTCAGCATATTTTTGATGGAATTCAAGTTTTTTTTTCAGAATTTGCTCGCAGCTTTTATAATTATACAAAACAGGACACTGCAATCAGAAGTGTTGTTTTTTTTTATAAATGCAGAATGTGTTATGAGTTAATACCTATGTAACTGATGTTGGATGGTCAAACTTCTTAGTTTTGATAATAATTTAGTATAAATAAATAATGCTGGACAATTCACACAGCATTATAGTAAGCCGACCTTGTGTTATGGGTACTACATAACTGATTTACATAATACAATACATTACATAGATATACATATTATATATTTTTTTATACATAAAAAACGACCAGAACACCCACATTATAGATTGAATTGTACTTCCCCAGACGAACAGCCGACGTCCGCTCAGTTGGCTACTCAGAACTGTTTTCGCTATCCCGTGAAGATGTGCTGGCCGCTATGAAAGACTACCCAGAGGCGCAAGACATCCTACAGACTCTGGGCCGGAAGCGGCTGCAAGAAGCTAAGAACATGTCCAGGAAATATGCCAAAGGTTAGTCCAGGAAGTATGATAAACTAAGATGAGAAGAAGAATCATTTATAAACTACTACTATAGAGCTTCTTAAACCGCTTGTGTACTAGTTGGGCTGTTTCAAGCCCAAATCATTGTTGCCGAGAAAGGCTAGTAAACGTTGCCTAAGAAACTTCATTATTTATAATGAAACAGGCATTGATTGCCATTCCTGTTTCAGAGGATGCCCTGCTGAGAAAAAGTAAGAAATACCTGCTTATTGTCATGATATTTTGACTTGCATAACTTGCAATCGTAGGTATACGGTAGGTACGCACGTAAGTCTTAGGTACAAGGGCGAAATTCGCTTCTGAAACTGATTCAAGGCCCAAATCATTGTAGCCGAAAACGGCGGAAATCGTAGCTGTAGTTTTTTTTTTATTGTAACAATCAAGTATTGTTGTCAACGTTGCCAAAGAAGCATTGATTGCCATTCCTGTTTCAGAGGATGCATTGCTGAGGCAAAGTCCAGATAAAGAAGATAGCGGACCTAAGAAAATAGTCCATAAACTGCGTAGCGATGTCAAGGTAATCAGAACCTTATTTGAATAGCAATAAGTGCAAAACCAAATCGCATTTGTTGTAAGTAAATGTAATAGGTATACTTGGCAACAGCTCTTCAAACAAAAATGCTTTTTATTTCAGGGAATCCGCAATGCCATCCGAAGTAGGTCAAGAGCAGGGCGAAGATCTGGGGAATCTTTGGAACTGAGTGCTCTGACTGGTGCAGAGAGGACTTCTAAAGATGGCAATGTGCTGCGGAGGATGCCCAGGGTCGAAAGTGATGACTCACAACCTCATAATCCAGAGGTAGGTTAAACAATAAAGTAAAGAGAACAAAGTCAAGACTAATTCCCGCTATTATAGAAGAGACGGCTGGACAGGTTATTTTGATCTTTTTAAATAGACGATTCATAAAGTATAATTTTTAGGATTACAACGGTGAAACAACTTTTGGGAGTAAAGATGGCGAGAAATGCGTTTCTCCGATCGGTGCTGGTCTTCCACTGCTATCACGATTAAAACTACTAAAGGAAAAACAGGTTAAAAACGTTTTTATCTTCAAGTATGAACTGAGAGTTATGTAGGTAAAGTTTTATGTGCTAATCATTTTATTTTTGTAGGACCGCGAAGAGAAAGTAGCAAAACAAAGGAATTCAACATCATCAGTAGTATCAATGACACAGCCCACCCCATCAACCAGTTCCGCTCCAGACCACGAACCCGAAATAATAGGTGCTGGTCTTCCACTTCTCCAAAGACTACTCCTTCTCAAAGCTAAGGAAGAAAGAGACAAGAATCAACTAACCCCTACCAGCAACCTTCCCTCTAGTTCAGAAACCATCAGCCCTAGTTCCATAAAAAGTCCGCTAAGCCCTACAATAAAGACTCTAAGTCCAATTAGAAAAGGTTCAGAATCCAGCTCCCCTGGCAAACTTCAGAGCCCTACCACGAAAACATCAAGAAAAAACTCCTCTGGGTCAAGCGATGGTACTTCACGGCCTAAAGTTAGTTTTAGAGACAAAATCTTACAAGTTCAAAGTGATGGAACGTCTGTGTCTCAGCCGTTGAATAAAGATATAAGTGAAAAACCCGCAGCCGTTGTTGAACTAACACCGAAAACAGAAAGTAATTTGATATCGATTCCACATTCTGTAGTTAGCAAAATCAAATCACCGGCGAAAGCTGTTGGTTCCACGTTTAGAGATAAACTTAAACTACTACAAAGCGGACCAAAGGATGTTAGCACTTCTGCTACAGATAAAAGCAAACCAATAACGGAGAAAAGTAAAACGACACTTGAAAAGACTTCTGTAGAAATAACCCCACTTCCAGCAAGTGCTGCAAAAGAGGAGCCAGCAATTAGCAAAAAACCTTGGACAAAGCTTAAAAAAGCGGCAATATTAGGCGATACTAAAATTCCAAGTAAATCTAGCTTAGACGAGAAAAAAGAATCTGAGACTGTTAGTAAGGAAGATTCGAAATCTGAGGCAGCTGTAAATATAATGCCTAACGTCACTACGGCAGAGCTCGTAAGGATAGACAATAACAATGTGGAGGGAGGCAGTGATATTAGTAAACAAGATAAACCTAAGATCTGCTTAACAGGCCCTTCAGAAGCCGTCCAAGAAAAATCACTAGATTTACTAACCTTATCTCCTAAGACTCCTAAGAGAATTATAGTTAAACCTGATAGTATACCGACAAGATACCCGTCGACGTCATCAATGTTGATGCCAAGAGTGAAGAAATATAGATCCATAGATGATCTCTCTCCAGAATATGGAGGTTTGCCTTTTGTTAAGAAGTTGAAAATTCTAAATGAGAGGCAGAAGTTAGCGGATTTAGAAAGTGCAGTAAAAACTCGTAGCTCCAGCCTTGACTATACGAGTTCGTCTGAAGATTTGCTTAACGACAAGTTAACCAGAAGTCTTTCAGATGGAAGCACAATGGATAAAAGGAAATTCAAAAGAAAATCAACAGACTCTGGATGCATTCATGAATCTAACGAAACTCTTGAACGACAAACTCTAAAATCTATTCTAAAGAAACTATCTGAAGATGTTACGCCTTCTGCTAGTCCTGAAAGAAGCAATGAGCTAAAGAAATTGTGCCGAGCTCCAACTCTTGAAGGGTTTGCAGCAAGACATTCAAAATTCGCAAAAAGCGTTACATTCCATCGCCACACTCTACCTTCTCCGCCAGCAAGCGCACCAGCTGACTCTAAAACTAATGTTTTCGTACTACCGGATATCAAGGCTGAAATAGAACAACATGTCTGTCCACAAAGTGACTCTGAGGGAGAACAAGTAGAAACACATACAGCCAGATCTGTAGAAGATATTTCTGGAGAACGAATCCAAGAGACTAGAACTGAACCAGCTTTGCAGCCAAGTATAGATCCGTTGTATGACTTGAAGTCATTACGGCCTGAAGAAATAAAGGTGCCTTCTGAAAAACCTAAGCTAACATTGATATCAGCAGTTGCAAATCAGAGAAAACTGCGAGGTAAGTACCACACACACTTTTAATGCAGGTTATTGTTTATCTGATTGAACTCATTAATATTATGAATAAAAAGATAACATGCTTTCGTTGGCAGGATCTTTTGAAGAGCAGGATTATTTTGGCGGAGTGTTGTTTGGCATCAAACAAGTAATTCAAGGGCACCTTCAAGATTTACAAGGAAAGTTTCAAGAAAGGTAAGAAGTTATATATAATTTGTGTTAAACTTCTGCTGTTTACTTCTTCAGTGATTTCAGGTTAATTTAAACATTAATAATATAAATTATTTTAATTATAATGATGCAAAAAGTATTTTTTCTAGATTTAACAATTTGGAAAACGAAGTTCGAAAACGAGACGAAATAATAAGTCAACTTCAAAAACGAATACAAGAATTAGAAAGGCTAGGACTATCGGGGATGTGTTCATCTGCCCAACCATCAACTGATGAAGACCCTGATAACGAACCACAGAATGAACGAAAGCCAAACAAAAATGACAGTTCTGGAAGTGAAGAAGGTTCTTGTATGGAAGGTTTCATGGTAAGTATTGAAATAAAATACCTATATTCAAGTATTTTTTCCTAGAATTTACGATTTTGATGAAATTTTACAACTCAATTCACAACTCTCCTAATTATCGTTATTTACAGCGCGGTGATTCATTAGACACAGTATTTGCAACATCCCCCCCAACAGCAAGTATCGATGAGGAAGATAAAAAGGAGCTCCAAGATGAAACGCTCACAGCAGATAGTAGTCACACGCTATCTACCGACGATCTTACAGATGATAAACTATTAGAACTGACAGGTGGTATTGAACTAGGAAAGTTATCTTACGCAGAGCTCCAAAGTCTAGCTGATTCTCTATCAAGTAGGCCGGATAAAACATCATCTAGCCGAGAAGACTGGACAGTAAGCAAGTCTAAGAGGTTAGATCTGAACCTCGACGGGAAAGCTGGGACGTATTCGAGAAAACGGGCAGCTAAGCTCAGGCAAAGGAAGTCATGGGAGGACCAAAGCGACCAGGAGAGCATGGAGATGCATGACTTAACTAGGTAAAACTTGATCCTCATTGAAGCTATAAAAGCCATTTCACAGTTCCTCTCCAAACTTTTGGGGATAGAGAAATAGAAAAAACAACTGCAACTATGTATTTTTAACAGGCCTCTGTCTCCGCACACGACATCGGAAGACCGTTCACTTCTCAGTCCAGAGCAGTCGAGTCTCCGGACGAGCCGGCGTTCCATGCCATTCCACTTTTTCGGAAGCCACCTAGATTCGAAGTCGAAAATCAAGAAAACTTTATCTGTTGACACGGGCATGCATCATACTGGGCGTAGTGAAAGAAGTGAGTGCCAAGTTAAATAAAGCTATTTCAAATTCTTAAGGGATACTTGCGCTCATTTTTATTTTACTTTAGTAAGTTAACTGCACAGAAATCCATACTGTCATATTTCAGAACCAAGTCGACCAAGGCAACACCGTAAGTTCAGTCTGGGGTCATTCTTTGGCTACAAGCAAAGCACCCACCAAAAGACGACTATCAGCAGCTGCAATGAAGTTGTCCTCGACATGGGCAGTGATATTAGCTGGAGCGATAAGTACGTGGACTCGTTTATTCAATATTTTATTCAAATAACAAGTTTATTAATAACTGGTATAATGATATTGAATTCTTCCTTTAAAACTTGGTTTTTGTGGCAATTTTGCAATAATTGCACAAAAAAAATATCATGCGTACATGTATTGCTTTTTTATCCGGCTGATAACTTTGAATTTTTAATATTTGATTGTTTATTTGCTTCATTCATTTTATTTGGCCATTCCTCAGTTCAACATCATCAAGCAGCGACGATTCACTCCCTCGCACCCCTATGTTCGAGGAGTTCGTAGACTACACCCGGCGAGGTCGGCCTAGCAGCTCAAGCCACGCTATTTCTTCGCCAATCCGAGGTATTGCATATCCATGAACGTTTTAATAGTTACCTATATCGATTCTTTTCTAGGACAGAACTTACGTAATCTAGTTATTCCAGCATTACCAGGCAGTGGAGGTGACTGGGAAGTGATGATGTTGGCTCACGAGCTGGAGAAACGCGAGAAAGAGCAGGATGACGTCAGGAAGATGCACTATCCGAGAGCTTTGAGGGAACTAGAAGAGGTAAGCAACTTTATGATGAAGATGATAGAGTTCAAAATGTTTTTTTAAATAATTTATTAAACTTATTTCTATGGCATTAAAAAATTAACAAATAATTTATTCATACCATACGTCATGGTAAACTATATAGATAGGTGATAGGTATTAGAAAATAAGTTGATGGTCATATCCCGCCATATTACTGGTACGTGAATATAAATGTGCTAAATAGGTTCACAAACATAGATTGCAATAATATTGAAGAGGTTCATTTTTATTCACAGGAATCCGATCCACAAAGAGAAGACAGTCCAGACGAGTATTCCAATATCGAAGATTCCAACTCGTCTTCGACTACGCACCTCCTCTCGCAGTCGATCAGCGATCCCTCACAGAGGTCGTTGGAGACGTCTTTCACTGAAGGATTGGTGAGGCTGGAGGCGAGGCAGCACCGTGTGGGATCTGTTGGAGAATCGGTAAGGACAATTTCGAAAAAAAATGAACAAATAAGGAGTTGCTAACAAGCCGTGAAACAAAAGCTATGTAGGTATAAAAAACAGAGAAAATAAGAAATGTGCAAGAAGAACATTGTGATAGATGATGGAATTAATGTTGAATGATTTGTTACAGGTAAGACCAGAATCTTCACTAAGGCAGTCAAGAGGCCTCATTCTTCGAGCAGCAAGTCTAGACCGAGCAACGTCAGCGGCCACGCAAGCTCGACGCTTCGGTTCTCTGAAGAGTGCAAGCACGGATTCCCATAAGAGACTCTGATCCGTTTCGCAAAACGAATCTTTGGAAAGATACGTATGTAAAGGACACCGAAAAAACGACGAAGAAAGCGAAGTGGACAGCGAATCTTTCCAAAAATTCGGTAGCCGGACAAATAGTGACAGTAACAGAAGCCAAAGAAGTAACGAGTTAAACAGCAAGTCCAGTGAAATTAAAATCGATTATTTCACGAAATCTCAAATGAATCTCGAAAGTAATAATGATAGTAAAGATCAAAAGAAAGGCGACGAGAGAAACAGTCGAAAACTAGAGAGAAATATAGATTTAGTTAGAAGTAGTAAAAACGTATGCGGTGATATGTCAAGCCAAAGTAATGAGACGAATGACCGATCAAAAAATGTAGGTAAGTTTATCAATGAAAATACTAATATTAGGCATAAAGCCCATGATAATAATCAATTTCAAAGAAATGTTAGGGGTGATAGTGCTAGCGGGAACACCAGTGATATGTTAGACAGAGATGGTACTTCTCATAAAAGAGAAAGAGAGAACGTAGTGTGTAACGAACGAGAGAATGTTAGTGAAGCGCATGACCAAAGTATGAATGGTGGTCAATTATTGGTCATAATCTTATTCTACGAAGATGAGTTTGTATTAGTTTTTGTTTTTCTATGAATGCGGGCTATGAATGGGGTATTTTAGATTAGAGATAAAACTATTTCTACAACTCTTTCTCTCCTAAATCTAACTAGTTTCTAGTCTAATCTCTAACTATTGAACTTAGTTTTAGTTGATGATATAATTTTAGAAGTCAAACTTCTTTCTAATTGCTTATTAGAAGTAAAATGTTACTATTGGTTGCAGCTATGCACAAAATATTTATGGTTCGTGTGCCATTGGTATCTAAAATAGAATCTTCTACTCGGACATGCTATTTAAACTACCTACGTAAATCTTGTTGTTATATTTTGGAAATGCAGTTAATATTGTGTGCCTACATACCAAATTGTTGATGTTTAAATAATATAAGATGTGCCAAAACATACCTACTACAGATATGAAACTCATATCTTTATACGGTGTAAAAGGTGCATATAAGTAGATACATAAGTACCTACATACCTACCTAACTTATTTATGTTCCTAAAACTAAAATTTTGTTTTTGCAATTACCTACCAAGTCTAGAGAGTTCTAAATAAAAGAACATAGATTGAAGTATTTATTATCACTACCTATATAAGCAGACGTATATATGATGAATGCACAACTTAAATAGATAGGTACTTAGGTAGTTTAGAAATTAGAAAAAATACCTAGGTATGTAAAGGTTTATGTAAATATAACCTAAAAGCCAAATTTAATTGTACTAGGTAGGTCATTGGATAGAAAATTCGATAAGTACATGTTAAGGTACCTACCTAATAATTATGTACATACAATTGTATTGTTACCTTATCTAGCTACCTATTCAAGTAGGTAACCTACCAAGATTAAGATCATGAAAACCAATTTGTAGCTATTATTTAAACAAAACTATAATTCGAAATAAATCTTATTAAGATAGAAGTTACTAATATCTACAAGTATATATTATTTATAAATAACTGATTATTACATTTATTTTAGTTCTAGGTGTAAAATTATACGAAAAGAAAAATAAAGAATCTGAAATCATAATATACAACTCTTTCAATTAAGTAAGTTCCTACCTACCTATTTTTTCAATAACTAGGTAAGTATCAGGGACGATTAAAATTCAGTACCAAAGTATAATAAAAAATAATATGGACAATCCACACAGCATAATCTAGCCTCATTCTAAGCAGAGCTTGTGTTATGGATACTGGGACGACTGGTTATACAGTATACATAATAGGTACAATAACCACTTATCATAGACAGATTTTGTTTTATATTATACATAGCAAGCAAATACCTACCCAGAACACCCGGAACGGTTCAGGGTAGGTCCTTGGCGCGGGCGAAGGTGCGCCTGCGTCGGATGACGGACCTTTGCCAATTTTGTTTTAATAAATAAATAAATAATGCTGGGACAATTCACACAGCATTATCTAGCCCCATGGTAAGCAGAGCTTGTGTTATGGGTACTAGATAACTGATATACATAATACAATACATTACATATATAGATATTTTTTTATTATACATAGTAAACGACCAGAACACCCGGAACAAATATCTGCAGATCGCACACATAATTTTTCCGAGGTGGGAATCGAACCCGCAACCTCCTGCGTCGCAGGCGGACCTTCGCCCACCGCGCCACATCGGTCGTCATGTTTCGTTCGTTCGTTTGGTCTGCAATTGCAGATCAAACATTTTTCCCAAAGCGGGCTTCCTGCGTCGGAGGCGAACCATCGCCCGCCGCGCCAAGGATGTCGTCAATTCTGTCTACGCACCGAGAGAGAGGCTGTCAAGCCCCGACCACACGAGGCGAAACGGTGCCAAAACACCTGCAGCTGGGCAATGCAGCAAGCATCTTGGGGACGTCTGCAGTAAGCTCAAATGTTTCAATTGAAAAAACTAGGTAGGTACCTAGTTCTAAATTGTAATTTAGTTAAAATAAGTATTTATAACTGAGTAGTAGTGTTCCTAACACAATTGGTAGGTACCCACTTAAAGATATACATTTTACTAGGTACATAGAAAACTCCCAGAAAACCCGAAACAAATATTTGCAGATCATCGTAGGGTCATCGTCGAGTATATAATAATATTATAAGTTAAGTTATCGTCCCGAATTCCCGATAATTACTTGGTAGAATAAAAATAGAACTAGCTCAAAAAAATACAAAGCATGTCAGTCAATGTCAGAAAGACAACTGACAGTAAGTTAAACAGTCAAATTCAATAAAAAATATATAAATATATATTTCTCTTTGTTTGTCAAATTGTCACAAGTCAAAACAAAATTGTACAACAAATAGCTAAATCAATTCAGCAAATTTTCCAAAATTTGAAGCAACCGTGCGAATATAATATTCCCGTACCGAAGAGGAAATCATCTAGGAAAGTGAAGAAACTGCGTTGTGTACCTATCCATTCGATAATTAGCTAGATGTGCTGAAATAAAATGTCGCCAAGAAAACAACCACATAGTCTGTTCAAAATAAGTATTAGAAATAGTATTAGTCTCATTAACTCCGCGATATATATAATAGAAAAGAAATACCCCGAAAATAAATACAACGAGTGTGACAGAGAAGCATTGTCGTTGAGGTCCTATTTGACCTCGTTGTTGCCAGCCAGGTACCTGTCTTATCTTCGCTGCCTATACTTTGAAGCTTATTACTGTACATAGCAAGTACCAACACACTGAAATAACGCTGTTTTTCTTTTTCAGGTTATTTGATGCCCTCTGTTCAGAAAGAACATGCCAGTTCTTGTACAGTGACCCCAGAAATCAGCTTTTGGTTCTTACCCACCCAAACTTGACTGTCTTCCGCAAGTCAGATCTTGACAACAGCATACCTTTGCAATTTTGGCTTACATTACTGCCAAACTTTAGTAACCTAATAATACTTGATCTCAAATTTATATGCTCTGATGAAATACTCGAAGTCATCGGCTTGCACTGCCTTCAACTGCAAGAAATCAATATTGTCTCTAGAGTAGACATCTGTAAGTCAGTTTTCAATGCTTCTGTACTCATAAGAAATGTCTCTGATGTTGGTCTCAAATCAGTAGCAAACTTGAAAAAGCTCAGGGTACTTGCTATGGATCCCCCAAGAAACGAACGGCACAACAAAATAGGAAGGTGCGTCTCACAAACTGGGATCATCATACTAATCAGCAGTCTACCTTGCTTGCAGGAGCTGAGAATAGACACTTGTGATATAGGGTCCACTCTCATCAACACAGAAATTCCAATAGGTCCTTTGAGTCTTCGAAAAATCAACTACCACTTTGCAGCAGCTGATGGCATGAGAAAGTTGGTCAAAATCTGTCCCAAGTTAACAGAGCTGTCAGTCACACATCTGTCAGAGAATAACAAAGATGATATCATCAATGAAATCTCAGTTAGTGACTTGAGGCTTAACCGGTTGGACTTGTCTTTCTTCACCTTTACTGGTTCACTACAACAGCTGCTCAGTGTCAAAGGTTGTTATCTAACCAACTTTTGCCTTTGGGACAGTGATCAATCATTGAGTTTTGATGCTCTTGTATGCATCGGACAATGCTGTCCAAATCTCAATACTCTGTTTCTCATCACTCAGTCACCCAATCTGATAATACCAAAATACTTTCAAAAACCAAATCACATGTTCTCCGCACTTCAAATGCTGACAATAGGAAATGGGTTCATTAACATCGGGCAATTATTAAGTTTCTTCCTGAGCGGCACGGATAACATGCAAAGGCTAGTCGTAAAATCTCAGGCAAAAACAAAATTTGATAGTACTTTGCTCCATCTTCTTCAGAAAGGTTGCTTTAAAAACCTGAGTTATTTGTGGTTAGACTGTACTTTTGAGGTGTCTATTGATACAGTAAAAGAAATGATCAAGGTATGTGACAATTTGAGAAAATTGACAGTGGATTTAAGTGGGGCTGCTGGTGAGATTTATAAATACATCTGTGATAACAACTTAGACTTGAGGCTTGGTAGCTATTAGTTTTGTATCACATTAATTTGCAATAAACAAGTTTATTGCAAATAATTTTCTAAGTACATGTTAGTTTGTCCATGGTGTTATACACTTACACAGTAATCTAAGCCAAGCTAGCTTTTTACGCCTTTTTCGCAGGGATACATGATTTCCCACAACTAAAACTCGAAACTTTTCAATGTTAGATAAGCTAAAATTTGCTAAATTGGCGTTATTAACTTAACGCCAATTTAGCAAATTTAGCCAATTTAGCTAAATTGGCGTTATTAACTTAACGCCAATTTAGCAAATTTAAGTTTATTGTTTTCATGAATGGAAAACTATATCAAATGGCTGTAATATTTGACTTGAATGTTATGTGGATGATAAGCCTGCCTGGTTAGCATGAAACTGACAAAAATTATTTTAAACTGTATTCTTGGTCCAATCAACGCCAAAAACCGCTGCTGAATAGGGATAATTTTCCAAAACCTATTATATGTACTTACTTGGTTTAGTTTCGTTTTGCCCATTGCACGCAGTGGTTCCGCGCCCTAAGAGTGGTCAAAGGGTTTTGCAAAAGTAATGACAATCATTATTAATACTAATGTTATTAGGAATATAAATATCCTTAGGTAGTAGTACTAGTGGGTAACTGAGCCAGACACCATGGCTTACTCAATCATTGAAATCCGAGCCCTATGACCTACTACGGGACCAAGGTGCATTGATGGGTGGAACGATACTTTAAAAATTAGTACCTACCTACTGTCATTTCGCCCATTGAGAAATATTTTCGGATACATTGCTGGTTTTGTGAAATGTGTGACTAACTTCTAAGTTATATTAAAGAATGTGTAATATAACATAGAAGTTAGTCATATCAACAAATCATTAAAAACTCCCATGGTTTTGGAAAGTTGTCCCTGATTAAAGATTTCTGGCGTTGCCTGTACCTAGTTTGGTCAATGTTTCATGTTAGCCAAGCCACAGATATAATAATACTTACTATAGACCCAGCTTATCTAATGTCCACACTATTTCTGGAATGTTGATTTATGTATGATGTTTGTTAATAAATTGCTTCTTAATACTTTATTTGCTAGGGGCAAATCCAAGGTGGTACGCTTGAGTTGGTGCAGTGCAGACTTAATTTTTTTTTTTAGATTTTGGAATTAATCTATGTAACGGAAGAATGCCGTAAATAAAAAGTACCTATTATCGTAGAAAATGCTTTTCAATTTGCGGCAGAAATTATTAGAAACTGCAAATATATTACTGTCGCGCCAACGCACCTCAACTCAATTTTGTGTAAGTCAATTTATTAAAAAATATTTTTCCTTAACATTTGTTTTATTATTCTTACAATTCCTTGATTATATTTTAAAATAAATGATGGATAAATTATTTCATGATTCAACTCAAATGCATGAAGAACAGGCACATAGTATTCCTTGAAATTTAAAGCCGGGTACTGACCGGGGAGTAATGTAACATGTTACTAGGCGAGGGGTTCGTGCAGTCAGTATGATAAAAAAAAAGGCGCTCGCAACAAGCAACAAGACAGACTTTACACGGGGCGGCGTAACGAATGCTCGCTGCGAATGGGACATTACGTCGCGTAACATTAGTCAGTACCCATCTTTATACACAACTAATTTATTAAAATTAACCTACAACTATTATTATATACACAATTACAAAAAAGAGAAAGTCAGTGATAGCTCATCTAATATTGCAGCAAATGATAGATTATTCTTAGGTAGTTCGTTCGCGACTAGCGTGAAATTCAAAAATATTCGTTATTTCATTATTATATGTACAATTATATTTCATTCGGAGTCGGCTTTATCATAAGCTCAGTTGGGGTCGAGTGTCAGGTATAAATTGTTATGAAGGATCTCAAATAATGTACATTACATATAAAAGACACGGCAACAGCGTAAATTTTGGGTAAAGTATGGCGGTTTGATTACAAACATTATACATCAAGTTAGTGTATAGGTTTAGCGGGCTACCAGTGACATCTCCCTTATTTGCTCATAAGATGCGCACGCGACGCGATCGAGCAATTTTATACGAGCTTTTCCCCACACGGGTCCGAATGCGTTTTTCTTATGTGAAAGTAGCTTTTATGACTGTATATTATGTTATTCTAGGTCTAGTAGTGATAGTGTTCGAAAAAGATTTAAAAAAAAATTTAAATAAGTCATGTCTCAGCAATCGTCACACTTAGGTCAGTGAGTCTAGGAGAAATGTAGCCCATGAACCAAATAATATATGTTAAAAAAAACGGCGAAAGATTCAAAAGTTGTATACTAGTTAGTTACTTCTTCACGTCAAAATTGAGGGCTGTTTTTTTAATTGAAAATGGTTAAGCAATGGACCACCCCGGAATAACATATTCATAAGCTCCTTTTATTTAGAAAACAACGCATGCGAAACCGCGGGCAGAAGTTTATTAATAAAATTAATGTAATGCGACTTAACTATACTTCATATTCATACTTCTTTATGAGAGATCTTCAACAATGACATAACCCGCTAGAAAAAACTTATTTTCGACTTCCATCCATGTGTCTTAAGTTTGCTACCACAGTACTAAAAGTCGTCACACTCAAAAGATTTATGTACTATGAGAAGATTTATTATTGCTATAGATATATATTTAAGGTTTCTGTTATCATAGTGCGCAAGCCTTCGCACTCAGGGTAATCTCAAAGAAATTAAATAATATCCATAAAAAATCGATAATGGCGGGACATTAACCGAGTGTTCAAGTGCCTGTGACACGAAATATGATTGATCGATTTAACTCCGCTCCACGTCAATAGAAACGCACCCTAAGACTCGAGACTAAACGGGTGTGAGGTTTTGAGTTTAAAGTCGCGTAAAATGTATTCTTTCAAGAGAAATAACAACTCATCGTGAGGCACAAATAGGGACCTGATTCTGCTAAACTAATCGAACCAACAATGTTATCGATATTGTGAAAGAATGACACGTTTTGGCATACTACCTGTATGAAAGTACCTACAAATGGAGAAACGCACGTCAAGTGCCAAGGTTGAAACCATTCTATCAATCTGTTCATGCAATTAGCACCCGCACATACAATCTGGAGTTTGTACAACTATTTATTTATGCAGGTATATATTATCGATTCAACATTGATTAATTAATTAACCGGTCAATAATTCAATCGTATAGTAGGACCCTTTTATTTCATTCAAAAATTCATTCACTATTGTAGATATTATTCAACGGAAGTTTCAGTTGGAATTATGTACTCGATCGACAAGTCGAGTAAACGATTAGGTAGAACCCTCAAGTTTCTTATATCTAAGGATGTGACGATATGTCTTAGTAAAGCGATTAGTTATCAGAATTGAGGGACTTTTGTATTGAGCTACACATTTTACGCGACTCACAACTCAAAAGATTAAGCTCGTTTGACCTCAGCCTTAAAATCGGATATGATACTTTCCCAGCCGAGTCTCTAGTAGACTGGCATATAAAACCCAGTCTACAGCCTTTATAAAAAAAATCACTTAAACTATTTTGAAAGTACCGTTCTCACATTTGAATCTCACTCAACTTCACCTTATCACTATAGAGGCAGAGCTGTTCAGTGTTCAACCTTTCAACATTCACGTAAAACTTCTTTCCATATCTTCGCATCTCTTCCTGTCATATAGCCAGTGGGTCCGCTAGGGTCTCGGCTTGCCATGATTCCTTCACCTCCGGCACCACTGGTTCCTTAACTCTTATTATGGATTCCTTGTCGTTATCTTTCTCGTCTTCGTAGTATTCGTTTCTCGCGTCCACCATTTTGTCTGATTCTTCTTGGCTGATTCGGACGTCTGGATCTGGGTCGTCCCTTATTCGGTACTCGTCGGGGAAGAAGTCACCTGGAACAATGAAATTGGAAATTGATCACAGCAATCACACTAATATAGCTGAAGACAGGGCGCTCTGGCGCTCATTGAGGGAGGCCTATGTCCAGCAGTGGACTATCATAGGCTGATGACGATGATGAATCACACTAATATTAGAAATGCGAAAGATCGGATGTTTTGTTTAGATTATTAGTTCTTAAGGGCTGTGGATTTATTTCATAAATAAATAAATAATTACACACGCGCAACGCGAAAGGAGCGGAATACTAATTTGTAATGTGGATGAGAGACGACTGAAATGATCTATGAAAGCTGCCGAATACAAAAAAATACGAACTTTTGATTTTTACTATTATGAATTACTAGCTGCGCCCCGCGGGTGCAAGTGCAGTGGCATACAATATATCTTTATAAATTGTAGCCGCTAAATGATTGTAAAGTTTCATTAAAATCCATTCAGTAATTTTACGTGTAAGAGTAACAGACATCCATCCATCCATACTTACAAACTTTCGCGTTTATAATATTAGTAGGATGAGACAATACTAATGTCCAAATATAGTTCTGTATAGTACAATATTTATTTGGTTTTGTACCTATTCTTTGTTTGCATAAATTTCAGAATCGAGTGTAGACGGAAAATTTAATTAATATTTCATCTATCTAGCAAAAACATATAGTATTGGAAAATTATCTGTTTCAAAATATTTTAACAGAGTGCGTGTCGGTCACGCTTGTGACATGGTTTCGTTCCGGTTTCATATTAAGAATAATAATAATATTGAACAATCCACCCAGCGCATCATCTAGCCCCAAGCTAAGCAGAGCTTGTGTCATGGGAACTAGATGACTGATTATACAATACATTGCATGGAAATATATTTTTATTATACATAGAAAATAACCAGAAGACACGGCAGTAGGGCAAGTACCTGGTACATGACTCATCTGCACGGCTGGAGAATGCTGGCACATCTTCAGATTGTCGTACACATGCTTGGATATCGCCTCCAAGTACTGCTTACTATTGGCGTTGTTTGTCCTGAAAAATAAAAAAAATGTTCAACTACGATGCCAGGTCAGAAGAAAGGAGTTACGAGTAATTCCGAGGTCCAGAAAATAAAAAAAATATCTTTAAAGTCATAAAGGGCATAGTCAGTTAGTTTAGTTAAAAATGTGTAGTAGGTTCAGTGTATTTGTACCACGATACTCTAGCGACACTGGTTTCGCTTTAGGTTTGTATAGAAAGCGACAGAATAGCGATCAACTACCAGTTGATGACGGAGGGAGAGATATTAGTTTAAGACATTCACTACCCGGCCTCGGCCGTGCGGCCCCGAGCAAGCCGCTTGCCGCCGCCACCCACGCCGGGTCACGCACTTGTGAATATGAGTCGTGGGCACCAGAAGTGTAAACAACTATCGATTCATCCAACTCAGTCCTCTGAGTGTGTAAATAGGCTAGCTTAGCTCTCGATGCAATCATGCACTTGTGAATATGAGTCGTGGGCACCAGAAGTGTAAACAACTATCGATTCATCCAACTCAGTCCTCTGAGTGTGTAAATAGGCTAGCTTAGCTCTCGATGCAATCATGCACTTGTGAATATGAGTCGTGGGCACCAGAAGTGTGAACAACTATCGATTCATCCAACTCAGTCCTCTGAGTGTGTAAATAGGCTAGCTTAGCTCTCGATGCAATCATGCACTTGTGAATATGAGTCGTGGGCACCAGAAGTGTAAACAACTATCGATTCATCGAACTCAGTCCTCTGAGTGTGTAAATAGGCTAGCTTAGCTCTCGATGCAATCATGCACTTGTGAATATGAGTCGTGGGCACCAGAAGTGTAAACAACTATCGATTCATCCAACTCAGTCCTCTGAGTGTGTAAATAGGCTAGCTTAGCTCTCGATGCAATCATGCACTTGTGTATATGAGTCGTGGGCACCAGAAGTGTAAACAACTATCGATTCATCAAACTCAGTCCTCTGAGTGTGTAAATAGGCTAGCTTAGCTCTCGATGCAATCATGCACTTGTGAATATGAGTCGTGGGCACCAGAAGTGTAAACAACTATCGATTCATCGAACTCAGTCCTCTGAGTGTGTAAATAGGCTAGCTTAGCTCTCGATGCAATCATGCACTTGTGAATATGAGTCGTGGGCACCAGAAGTGTAAACAACTATCGATTCATCTAACTCAGTCCTCTGAGTGTATAAATAGGCTAGCTTAGCTCTCGATGCAATCATGCACTTGTGAATATGAGTCTTGGGCACCAGAAGTGTAAACAACTATCGATTCATCGAACTCAGTCCTCTGAGTGTGTAAATAGGCTAGCTTAGCTCTCGATGCAATCATGCACTTGTGAATATGAGTCGTGGGCACCAGAAGTGTAAACAACTATCGATTCATCCAACTCAGTCCTCTGAGTGTGTAAATAGGCTAGCTTAGCTCTCGATGCAATCATGCACTTGTGAATATGAGTCGTGGGCACCAGAAGTGTAAACAACTATCGATTCATCCAACTCAGTCCTCTGAGTGTGTAAATAGGCTAGCTTAGCTCTCGATGCAAGACTACTTACCCATTAATTTCCGGATGCAACTGGAAGTCGGGCGCAAAGAACTCCAAGTATTCAGTGTAGGGGAGCTCATTGCTAATGTTGTCGTCGACGAGTAATGACGTCTCGTACGTCCAGCAGCGAGCCACGTTGCGGAGGGTGTATCTGAAATGAAGCCAGTTAGGTTAAGGGCACACAAGTCGATAACGGCGCAAACCCGTCCGCGTGGCCTAAATGTATTTTGTCACACCTGACATAATGTGCGAAAGAGCGCGCTAGAATTAAATGCACACTATTAATGACACTGACGACCTCTGTGGCGCAGTGGGCGAAGGTCCGCCTGCGACGTAGGAGGTTCAATTCCCGCCTCGGAACAATTGTGTGTACGATCTGCAGATATTTTGTTCCGGGTGTTCCGATCGTTCGTTATCTATGTATAATAAAAAATATCTATCTATGTAATCTATTACGTATATCAGTCAGAAAAGGTACATTATGGGTACAACAAAGGTACATAATATATATTAAGGTCTTTCGGATAGGTTCAGAAACAAATAATAAAATATTATATATATTATGACAAAATATCACAAATCAATACAAAATGCCATACCCGCCGCCACCAACAACCAAAGTAGGCACGTTCAAGTTCTTCACAAACTTGACGCACTCTCCATGCCCACGCGTGGACAGAGAGAAGCAGCCCAGTCTGTCTCCGGCCAGTGAGTCCGCGCCGCATTGCAGTACTATGGCAGTCGGGCGGTAGAATTCCATCACGTTTTGTATCACTGGCTTGAATACCTGCAAATTTAGAAAAGATTATTAACAACTTCGGCGGGCAAATGACCGCCTGCGACGCAGGAGGTTGCGAGTTCGATTCCCACCTCGGGACAAATGTTTATATGATCTTCAGATATTTGTTCTGGGTGTTTTATAGTCATGCACAGTATTAAGTATAATAAGTTGTTTAGTAAGAAACACAAACTCAGCTTGCTAGTTGATGTTATCTGAATTGAGAAGGCTATGACAAAGACGAGATTTGTCTCTATGCTCTATTGGAAGTTGTGAGCCGATTTTTGTAAGTAAAACAGCAACATTGAAACGAAATCCAGGCGAAACTTAATGTGCCGACATTTAAAAATAGCCTCCACAAAATCTTAAACATTTTCTAGCTTTTCTTGTTTTAATTCAGCTACATCAGCTGCCAGTAATATTTTAAATAGCTCACCTGCACGTAGCTCTGGTCATCAATACCCTCCTTCAAGGGCACATTAACCGAATAGTAGCGTCCGCTCTCTGCACCAATTTCATACATATCGCCGGTGCCTGTAAGTTTGCCATAAAACTTATTGTTAGTATTTTAAAAGTGAAGATTGAGGAAGACAGTTGAAGATCAACGTGTCTTCAACAACACCAGCCTAGTCCACAGCTAGAAATAGGTCTTCCTTAGTAATCGTGGACGTAAAAGTGCTCTCAGTCCGCCGCTATTAATAGGTCTTCATTAGTAGTAGTGGACGTAAAAGTGCTCTCAGTCCGCTGTTAATAGGTCTCCCTTAGTAATCGTGGACGTAAAAGTGCTCTCAGTCCGCCACTATTAATAGGTCTTCATTAGTAGTAGTGGACGTAAAAGTGCTCTCAGTCCGCTGTTAATAGGTCTCCCTTAGTAATCGTGGACGTAAAAGTGCTCTCAGTCCGCTATTTTTAGGTCTACCTTAGTAATCGTAGACGTAAAAGTGCTCTCAGTCCGCTGTTAATAGGTCTCCCTTAGTAATCGTGGACGTAAAAGTGCTCTCAGTCCGGTATTTATAGGTCTACCTTAGTAATCGTAGACGTAAAGTGCTCTCAGTCCGCTATTAATAGGTCTCCCTTAGTAATCGTGGACGTAAGTGCTCTCAGTCCGCTATTAATAGCCAATAAGGAGCTTACTGAGCCTTAGCAGACGCGTAAAAACGACCCCTACAGATCAGAAAATGACGCAAGAGCGACTAAGTGCCTACTAACTACCAAAAAAGAGAGCTTCCTTCAATCTATTTTAACACCCCAACTGCAATCACCAATCCACCTATCAAGCGAGGTGAATATGTTTAAAGAACTTTATTTTCTTATAAAAACATTACAGTTCACTTAAAATGACATTAATGTTAACAGTAAATATGTAGTATATTTAAGTTTAGGTAGGTAAATAACTCCTGGGCTTAACTTAAATTTTACTAGACTAAATTTTACTTTTTATTACTTGTATATTTATGCAGTTATTTAAAGGGTAATTTTAAGTAAATTTAATTCTAAAGCTATATTTACTTTCTTTTAATTGTAGGCATAGATGTGATTATGTATGGACTCTGAAGTAATATTTTTTATTAGAAGACAGTATTAAATATATATATGATGAGGAGTAATTACCTGGGAAGAAGTAGTTTCCATACTTATGAAAGCTCACAGTCATGACCCTGTCGGTGAGGTAGAACGCCTCCTGCACCCCGTCCCCATGGTGGACGTCAATGTCTATGTAGAGCACCCGAGGATGGTACTTCAACAGTTCCAGGACTGCAATTACTATGTCATTGACGTAGCAGAAACCTGAAAGTATATTTATACTTTTCACTTTCACCTGCTCCCAAGATTATTTACTAGCTAAAAAGATAAGCCTGTGTGTGTGGGCTCACTGGTATATTCATTGTTTGGAGTCAATTTCCATTAGTTACCATGGGGCTAGATAATGCTGTGTGAATTGTCCAGCATTATTTAATTTAATTTAATTTAGTTTCTATGAATACAGAACTATTTAAAGATTAGAATCTTACGGGAAAAATGAAGACAGCAAGACATTTTTAAAAAACCACAAATTCAATAATGTAAATATAAAACTGTAATGTAATTACAATGTAATACAATTTAATGTAACTGTCACATGCCAGGGGGCCACTCAGCTAACAATTAATGCCACTGTACCTAGATAAAATAGATAGATAGATAAAAGAAAGTGTTGTTAAAGAAAGGTTAATTTATCTAAATGACATAATCTAACCAACACCAGTATCACTGGTGGAAGTAAGAAAATAACTGAGTAAATCATCTTACCAGAAGGTTCAAATTTCTTAGCATGATGCAGCCCTCCAGACCAGTTGATAGCTATATCACATGCATTGTTGTTCAGCTTCATAGCTCCTTCTAAAGATGCTCCCGTGTACATCGAGCAAAATTCAAACAGCCCCTCGAATACTGGGCAGTCGTCACCAACATTGTAGTGGAGTAAGTCTTTTGAATAACCTGAAATGGAATATTGGTTCAAAAGATTCTAACCCTCATATAATACATAAACCTCTTTTCTTACCAAAGAGTTAAAATTTGTTTCTTCATTTATATAAGTTCAAAGTCAGGAAAACATGTTACTGCATTATGATAGCAACTTTTGTTCAAATGGAAGGGGGTAATTATTTAGTGGGAAACATGATCTGTATTGACAAGATTAAGATCATGTAGGACGTAGGACCAAAGATTGTGTCATTGGTAGATTTACTCACTTTGAATATTTTGTGGGGTGACATTCTGGAGAAACTCAATGTAATCTTCACTATGAAACCGGCACATATCGTGCGCACTTGCCCTGTAAGGCTTATAGATTTGCATCTTCTTGTGGAGACCATAGTTTTGGACAAGACTGTGGGTCACTGCCAATCTATGCGGCTTCATCGGATGCCCCGGTCCATAGTGGAAGTTCCCGACATCAACATTATAGAAATAAGCAACTCTGTGTTGTGTCATATTGCCACAAACACGTATTCCTTCAAAACGTAAATAACACCAAGAACTATAGCTATCATCAGTAAGTGTTTTGTAAGCTGGATGTCATTCAGCATACTTTTACAGAGCCATTTTACATTAATTATGAAACGAAAACGGAATACGCTCAGGAGCTGGATTTTAAAATCACAAAAGACGCGAACTACTTTTGAAAAACACAGAAAAGTGCGGAAGAGCTAAACAAACTAATTAATTTTATGCCAAACATAACATTACATAGGCTGTGACATAGGTACGGTACCATTTAATTACTTCAACTTCAACTTCTTCCTAGATGGCTCTGCGTCTGGATTGACGCAATTTTGCCAGTGTCCGTCTCATGATAGCATCGCAAGCTTTATAAGGGAAGGTAACTTACACGAATAGAACAAAATATAGAAATAATATTTACAATAAAGAAAAACATTAACCATGAATCAACAAAATGTACTACAAAACTACAAACAAGAAACTAAGAAAAAACAGTGCTAAAATATCTTACTAAAAACTGCATGATATATATATGCTAAGGAAAAAGGTATACTAATTACAATTTTATATCATTATTATATACAAATTTACATAAGGCATAGTTAATTTTAGGGGAGAAGCAAAGAGATAAAATACATTTCATAGAAGTTGGAAGAGGGACATCAGGAGGAAGGGAATCATATAAAGAGAGAGAAACAATAGGGCAGCAGAAAATGTGATCCACGTGGCCTTCATCTATCCCACATTCACATAAGGAGTGATCCCTGATCCTAAGTTTCGCAAGGAAGACAGGAGTGCAAGAATGACCTAGCCTTAATCTACAAATGGTCGAGGTGGTAGCTTTATTAAATTTACGATACTTAAAAAACCACGGAGATCGAGGGATGTCCGGTTGGACATCAGCATAGTGCTTACCTTTAACAAGCTTTGAGGTATTCCAAAGATCAGTCCAAGACTTCTGAAGATAGGTTTTAGGAAGGAGGCATAAGTCATGGCAGAATAAATGGAAATGCTCAAGTGAACCTAGCTGAGCCGCAGCTTTTGCACAGGAATCAGCAGCTTCATTACCTGGGATCCCAGAATGGCCCGGAACCCAGGCAAGAACTACCTCAATACAAAGGATATTGCACTCATAAAGGGCCTGTCGTATTTGAAGAATCAGAGGGAACCGAGATATGTCTCTAAAAGGATTGGAAATTATTGATTGTAGACAACTTCTAGAATCAGAAAAAATTATAGACTTGTTTAAACTATGAGATTTAACAAACAGAATAGCTTCTAATAAAGCAACAGCTTCACCAGTAAAAACCGACGAGGAAGATGGGCATTTAAAACTAAGTGTAATATTTGTAAAAGGAATCCAAACCGCTGCCCCAAGCTCACTATCTGTAGACTTAGACGCGTCAGTGAAAATGGAGCGCCACCCACAAAATTTTGTATCAACTTCCGAATTAAATATGCCTTTCGCATCAACAGAATTCTTAAATATACCGAAACTTAACAAAACCTGTGGGCGGAAAATAAGGGCATCGTATGGAATGGAATATAAAGGGTGAGATGGGAACTGCATTACAGGATTTGGAAGTTCAGAGAACTTTTTGAAACTACGGAGTAGACAAGGAATTTTATCAGAGTATCGGAATAAACTAAGAAGATGGTTTAATTTTGGAAGAAGAGGGTGATTAGAATTTTGAGCTAATTTGAATAAAAACCTATCGGAAAGAAATTGCCGGCGTAAAAAAAACCACACTCAACCTGCATTGCATTTATAGGCGAGGACTTCATCGCCCCAATTATAATACGTAGGCATTTTGATTGAATTTTGTCAAGTTTATCCAACCCTACTTTGCTGCACAAGCTCAGAAGAAAAGAGCCATAATCAAAATGGCTCCTTATAATGGCATTATAAATCAATTTTTGGGTGTATGGGTGGGAGCCCCACCATACACCGGCTAGAGACCGAAGGATATTAGTGTTTTTTTCACATTTTTGGGAAATAGAAATAAAATGCTGAGAACCCGTCATTTTAGAGTCTAAAGTTATACCTAAAAATTTTACATGACTGGATACAGGAACAGCGTCACCGCCAATAAAAATACATATAGGTGGGACTACGCGCTTTTTAGTGAAAATGACAGCTGAACTCTTTGCCGCAGACAGAGACAGTCCATGATCTGAAAGCCAGTCACCAAGGTATGATAGAGCTGAGTTGAGTCGGTTACTTGCCTCGTCAAGAGAAGAGGATACCAAGTATAAAGTTAAATCATCAGCATACTGTAATACATTACAGAATGAATCAACAGACTGGTCAAGATCATATGTGTAAAGACTATAAAGCAAAGGACTCAAGACAGAGCCCTGAGGCAAGCCCTTCCAGACTAACCTAGGAGCAAGTAGCCCATGGCAGGATTTAATGACCACAGACCTTTCCATTAAAAGGTTACCAATAAATCGGACCAGTTTCTGGGGAACATCAAGTTGGAGAAGCTTCCTCATCAGTACCGGAAGCTGGACGCTATCGTATGCAGCAGCAATATCGAGGAATATGCCTAGGAGGTATTTTTTTTCTTTGAAAGCTATATGTATATCTGAAGTCAATAAACTAAGGTTATCTAGAGTTCCCATGCCCTTTCTAAAACCATACTGAGTTTTAGAGAGTATAGATCCGTTCTCAGACCACCATTGCAGGCGGCGATTGATCATCTGTTCCGCCACTTTGGCCATAACAGACGACAACGCTATGGGTCTATGACTGGATGGATCTGAAGGATCTTTGCCAGGCTTGAGGATAGGCACAATAATTTGGGACTTCCACTGATCAGGAACTAATCCAATATCAAAAAACTTATTGACTAGAGACAGATATACCTGTTTAGATTTATTAGATGCTTTAACAAAGGAATAAGGGATTTTATCTATACCAGGGGAAGAGTCAGTCAGTCCGTCAAGCGCAAGGGTCAGTTCACTAAAAGAAAAAGGGGCGTCTAGGCTATCAATGGAAGGGAGAAAAGAGGGAGGAGATGGAATAGAATCAAAAAAAGGGGCAGAAGGGGGAGCTAGTTTATCTGAAAAGGCCTCCAGCCAAGAAGACGGGTCATTAGCTGACAGATTGTCAATAGCGCATGATCCTCTAAAGCGCCTTATTTGCCTCCATATAAGCGATGGAGGAGATCTAGGAGATAGGCTTTCACAAAAGCTTGTCCAACCTTGCTTTTTCTTTTTTGAAGAGAGCTTTCTAAACTTTGCAGCCGCTTTTTGGTAACTCAAATAGTTTTCGATGGTCATAGAATGACAATAAGCATTCTCAGCGGCCTTACGCTCAGCAACCGCCGCTGTGCATTCTGAATCCCACCATGGGGTGGAAACTTTAAAACTACGTGAGGTCTTTTTAATAGGGACAGTGCGATCTGCACATGCAATAATACAGTCAATAAATACACTGTAAGAAGCAGCAGGAGAATCTTCAGATATAGAAAAAGATTCCAAACACGAATCCAATGAAGATGAGTAAGATGACCAGTCAGCATGAGTAGGGATGTACTTTGAAGTTGGAGATGGGTTACAAAGAGGAGTGACGCTATTCGAGTTATTAATGGAAATAACTATAGGGAAGTGATCACTACCAAATGTGTAAGGTAATACTTTCCACAAAATATCCGGAAAAAGTAAAGGAGAACAAATAGAGAGGTCAACAGCACTTTTAGGATTTTGATAAGGAAGAGTCCTACGGGTAGGAGACCCATCATTAAGAATGCAGAGGTTAGCTTCATCAATAATTTCCATAAGGGAAAGACCAAATAGATCGGAGTGGCTATGCCCCCATACTGAGTTATGACCATTAAAATCTCCCATGATAACCTTCGGGGAAGGAACGGAAGAGAAGAGGAGAAGGATATCCGGGATCATAGTGGAGTTGGGATGGGGAATATATACAGATATTAAAAGATATACCAAAGGACTTGACACCAACAGCGTTGATGTGAAAGGGGAGGGACGGCAGGGTGATTTGAGAGTAGGAAAGGGAGCGCCGAACTAATAGGGCACTCCCGGCATGCCCGTCAGTCCTATCCGCTCGGAGACAAGAGAAACCTGAGATCCGAAAATGGGAACCAGGTCTCAACCATGTCTCCGAGACGGCTATGACCGACGGGCTATGAAGATTAATTAAGTGTGTAAGTTCATGACGCTTTGCCCGTATGCTTTGACAGTTCCACTGGAGAACAGTCAGAGGATTCATTTTGCGAAGTAATGGAAATGAGTTCAGTCAATTTTGAAGCAACGTTGTTCGGTAATGAAAGTGAGTTCGAAAGAATAATGTTGATAATTAAATTTAGAAGAGTTTCGATCATATTCGTTTGGGAAGGTTGGTTAAGAGCACAACCATTAGGCACCAAAGAGATTGGTGTAGAAACCATATCTCTATGGGCAACCTTATCGTAGGTCCTAACTTGTTGTGGGAATGAAGATTTTGGAGAAGCGTAAATATTTTTGATATATGATCGATTGGATTGGGGGACAGGTCTTCCAGAGAGTTGAGGGGGAGATTGGGAGAAAAGGTCTTGGGATAATACCTGTTGGGCAACCTCAGTATAGGGGCGTGAAGTTCTTGGAAACTGTGAAGAGGCCTCCTCATACGAAATAAAATTTTGTGCCATTGCAGACTTGATAGAACGTTGCCTAATTTGCTCCGGGCAACTTTTACTGGTAGCAAAGTGCCGCCCTGAACAGTGTAGACAGGAAGCTTCCATCTCAGGAATATCGCAGCTATCTCCAAGGTGCTCTTTAGAACACCTGAAACATCGTGGACGCGATCTGCATTGAATTTTCGTGTGACCAAACCTACAGCATGAATGGCATTGAATCGTGGGGAAAGTGTACAATTCAACTGGCAAGGAGTTATAATACAGAAATACTCTAGATGGCAGGGATTGACCTTTAAAAGTGACAACAACTGATTGGGTTGGAACCCATGACGCTTTACCATCATCAAAAACTTTTCTGCTTAAGCGCCGGGCTTTGAGAACCATTCCGCATCCGGCGGGAACAACCAGATCCTCTACAAACTCCTGCATAGGCAAATCTGTAGGGACCTGACGAACCAGTCCCATGCGAGTTATGTTGTAGGTTGGGATCGATGCAGTCAACTTTGACATTTGAAGAATTGAGGCATCAAGGAAATTGTTCGCATCCTCAAAGGTTTTAAATTGCACTGAAATTTTGTTACGACCCATCTGTTTCACACCTTCGGCGCATATACCCTTAAACTCATTATTTAATAAAAACTTACCAAATTTGATGGCCCTGAAGACAGTGCCCGCAGCTGGCTCCGATTCTACACGAGAAACAGTAACTAGAAACGGGCCTTTGTCTGAGCTTGTGTAAGAAAGACCATTAGCACCCACCACGATGGATGGGTGAGAATATACCGTTTGAAGCGACGGCACAGACAGAGTTGATGAAGCTTTTTTAACTGGTGTGGAGACATCGGAGACATCACCAGCTTCACTTTTCCTTTTAGTCCCCTTTACGTCCCTAGGATCAGGGGGGTCCGGGGGTATGGGAGGGACAGGACTAATCCCGTCCATGATTCACAATTTTTCACTACCGTGAAAAAATATATACAGGGAAGAAGTTATACTAAAATAAATATTTCTACAAGCTAATTCTAAGTAAATCAATTATTTTTTCCTATTTATTAGAAAAAAAAAACGAAAAAGCTTGTTCCGCTGTCAATTCGACCTACCGATCTCATATAATACATAAACCTCTTTTCTTACCAAAGAGTTAAAATTTGTTTCTTCATTTATATAAGTTCAAAGTCAGGAAAACATGTTACTGCATTATGATAGCAACTTTTGTTCAAATGGAAGGGGGTAATTATTTAGTGGGAAACATGATCTGTATTGATAAGATTAAGATCATGTAGGACGTAGGACCAAAGATTGTGTCATTGGTAGATTTACTCACTTTGAATATTTTGTGGGGTGACATTCTGGAGAAACTCAATGTAATCTTCACTATGAAACCGGCACATATCGTGCGCACTTGCCCTGTAAGGCTTATAGATTTGCATCTTCTTGTGGAGACCATAGTTTTGGACAAGACTGTGGGTCACTGCCAATCTATGCGGCTTCATCGGATGCCCCGGTCCATAGTGGAAGTTCCCGACATCAACATTATAGAAATAAGCAACTCTGTGTTGTGTCATATTGCCACAAACACGTATTCCTTCAAAACGTAAATAACACCAAGAACTATAGCTATCATCAGTAAGTGTTTTGTAAGCTGGATGTCATTCAGCATACTTTTACAGAGCCATTTTACATTAATTATGAAACGAAAACGGAATACGCTCAGGAGCTGGATTTTAAAATCACAAAAGACGCGAACTACTTTTGAAAAACACAGAAAAGTGCGGAAGAGCTAAACAAACTAATTAATTTTATGCCAAACATAACATTACATAGGCTGTGACATAGGTACGGTACCATTTAATTACTTACATTACACATACACACACACACACACGCCATCCATCCGCTCAACCTCAACTTCTTATTTCATGGCTCTCTCTCTCTGTGACTGTGCTGCCACACGCTCTGCCAGTATCCATATCAAGTCAAACTAAAGAAAAGAGTTGTTTGTATAAACCTATGTTTCGTCGTCGCCGTCGTTGTCGTCAAATTCAAATTATTTATATACATAAGACCATAACATTACAGATAACTACAAATCGTTATGTTTAGTACTATTAAAATTTTACCATCCTAAAGACTACAAGAAATAATGATATAACATAGGCGAAATAAATTATCTATGGATCCGACTATCGGATCGGAAGGGTATCGTTCCATAATGGTGCCATACACATTTGTTCGTACTATTTAGAACTATGTACTTAAACCATTTTAAATAAAATTTCATAATATGACAATAAATTTGAGTCTCATTCGCATTTTGCAAGAACTTGGGATAATCGTTCTAGAAAAACTGATATCAGAATAAGTCTCACTTCTCACACAAATATCGGACGTCTATCGAGTGAATATAAAAGTACACAAGATTTTTTGTCAGATGGTCACATTCTCCGACAAAAAAGCCTGACGTGTAGGGACGTGTAATTGGCACGCCAGAGAGCCTAGCCAGAGAGTTATAGAATAAAAAATAAAAATGCAAATCTTTCAAAAAACCGCTCGTTCTGTGTTGTTTTCGGCAAAAAATAATTATTTGTCGTCATTATTTCATCAAAATACGAGGTAAATATGTAATTAACACTAAAGCAATGGCGCTACTTAACTTTTATATTGTGTAAACCCGTTCTATTTGTCTTTGTAACTCGTAATACTTGTACTAACCTATCTTCTTTATGTTTAGGCTTACCTGCATTATCAACTATTGTTACATAACTTCTGAGCCTGGAATAATAGGTAACCGTACTGTAGTTCAATAACATACTGTAATTGCAGTCTGATAACAGTAGAGTGCGTAGTTTCATAATTATTTGCATACTCCCATCAACCATAAAAACCCATCAGCGTCAATTAGTTTTGTTTGTCTATCAGTATTATCACCGGCATATGTAGACTTTGATCCCTATACTAGCCGTGATTACAATTAGTAGTTATAAAGCCACCACAGAAGGTTCAGGCAAAAATTTGTGTTGTGGTTGCAGTAGGTAGGTAGGTACATAAAACTAAGATTTTTTTATCTGCCAATAGGTAACATGTGTAAAGTAAGATAACACTAGCATGATCTTGTGACATTCTTGTCTGAAAATTGTAAGAATGAAGAAATATTACTGAGAAAGGCATGCCAAAACTAAAAATTAACAATGATCATGATAAAAAAAAACTTGAAACTATAGTTTATTAGTTCATAGTTCATTTGTGATACACAGGTATTACAGGGATGTTCAGACTTAAAATTAAGAGCACTGTGATCTGCCATTAGGCATACAAATGTTACATATTTTGGTTATAGAGCATAAAATCAATGATAATAATAGTGAAGCCAAAATGAAAAGTTTAAGAATTCAAAATAATGTGTTTACCAATTTAAAAGTGAGTATCAACCACATCTCTATATGACATTTACATAGTAACTAAACTGCGTCAAAATATTAAAGTCAAGCTGTAAAATATTGTTGTTATTAACACAAAAGTCATTTATAATGGGATGTTAAAGTGATTTGATTTTTTAGTTTTTACAGAATAACTTACGGCACTGCGAGTTAGTTTTAATTTAAATATGTAGTATGAATAAAACCAGTAGGGAAGCAGGTACCTTTTAAAATGGCTAGGCGGTTTACAAAACGAAAGCGTTTTTGTTGGAATCATCTCATTATTTCTATTACATCTCATTATTAGCCTTAGTGATGTTTAACCATATTGTTGAATGTTGATCTTTCAACAATTAGCATAGGCAATTAACTGAGTGGCGCGCTGCTGTGATATCCGCCTAGCCAGTATACAATCGGACTGAGTCTACGATCCGGCAGGGACAAATACGTTGGTAATATTGTTTATTTATCTATATCTCGTTGGGGTACAGACAAATACTTTGCACAATTTGACACTGCGATAGAACACCTACTTCAGCTGCTAGGGTAGCTATCCCAAACAAGCCATATGGACACGCCAATCAATCGATTATGTTCCCATTCTATAAACCCACCATTGTTCACTTTTATAACACATATTTCAACAGAACCTTACAGTAGGTAAGGTACCTAACCTACCTACCTACTTTATCGTACCCTGAGTTTCCGAGTTGCTCGAGTCGTTTTCGAGTTTGTTGCGAGGTTAGGTTAGGTCAGTCTTGTTTTCGGTCCTCAAGCTAGATAGAGCATACACATTCTGTTCCTTATCTTTATAAATGTGTTCGCAGCGAATCGTTTTGAAATAGTATTTTGTCATTAATTAAAGGTCGCTTCAACTACTTCCTAAGATTTTTTTTATTCTGATTACATCACCAGGGATTTATTGGACACAACTCGACGCACAGCGTAAAAGTAACGTAGGTATGTTATTCATAGCTTCCTTTCGCGAAGCGCACTCACTTTCGACAGCGATATCTAACTAGACGACTTGAGGGGCGAACCTAACGGGTCTGGCTGTCAAACTAGGCCTTGATCTCAGAAATCACTGTTACGCAAATAATTTGGACTAGATCGCAGGAACTCACCGGTCTATTGAAATGACTTACGTTTTGATTCGTCGTTCATCCAGTTTTTCCATAAGTTGCGTAGTTTTCTTGTAAATAAGCAAAAACATGATTTTTTCGCTAACGACGACGACGTTACAAAAACATATGCTCTGACCCGCTCCTATGAACGCGCGAAATCCCATACCTATTCTCTTCATAAAATTGCGCGCATTGCATTCTCATCAGAAGTCGTAGTAGGGCCTTTTAAAACCTAACTGTTATTGAATTGAAATGAAACCAGTTAGCCTTAACATTCAACATCGTACTGCGATAGGCGTCATTCGAAACTGGTCACTTGCCCAGACAAGTTCTTTGGCTATATTAGTTGCCTACCACAGAAATCGAAAAAACTTCTGTGTTGGCAACCTACTTACAATATTCTTAAACTAAAAATGAATCGTTTACTAAAACTAGCTTTTATTTTGGTAACCACAGAGAGTGTTTTGGTTAAATATAGGGTGAACGCGAAAGGAATGTCTTCGGTAGCACAGTCTTTCACGGAGCACCAGGTCGTGCCTGATGTTATCGCGAAGCCGCCAGCAGCTTTGGTTCACGTGAGTTTTTTTTTTATATCCTGCTAATATTATTAGAACGTGTATGAAGATCAGCTGTTTTGTGACATAACTTTGCAGATCAATGTGTAATTTCGCATATATGTAAAACATAACTCGACTGCATGTTGCCATAATCCAACCCTCTATATAAACATGTGTTTTGCTGGTCGGCAGGTAGAAAAGCCTCGGCATTAAGCCCACCCTTTTTACTTGTTGTAATGCAATAGTTTTAAATAAATAAATAAATGACACCACTATCTATTTAAAAATTAAAATAAAGAGTGGGATAAGTACCCACCCGTGGGTACTTATGCGTACTGTATAAGTATGTAGCCCACGGTATACCGTGAGGATTTTGGCCCCGAGACTCCTTTCGGGGGCAAAATCCTTCCCATTTCTTACCACTTTTCTCCGTTTAGCGCTATCTCGACAACCATTGCGTAAGATTAGTTCACTTTCTCTATTTGACTTTGCTTTTTCTAGGTGTCAGATTCAGGTTTGATAGATACTGTTTATTTTCATAGGTATACCTAAGCCTATGAAAATAAAAAGTACCTACGAAAAAGCTCGGAAAAGCTGTCACTTATAAGTGACAGCTTTTCCGAGAGCATCATCAGCACTTTTTGGTTCGATACTCCTATGGCCAAAGTCTCAGTGAGAGGCTTATATAACTTAATTAATATACAGGGTGGAATTTTGTAATGCCACCTGGAGGGAAAGTACTCTTAATACTGTATATAGAAAATTGTACTCAAAGAAAACATTCCATTAATTTTGAAAAGAAAGAAAACTGCATTCAAAGATTTTCGAAAATTCGCTTGCCACACCCGGGAATCGAACCGACTAAAATCTGTAAAAATTACATCCTGTACTTTTATTGCATAGATCGTTAGGGTCATTAATAAGGATGAAATCTCTCTAACAAACTTAATAAATTAAATGAAAGGAAAACCATGAAATCTTAAATTATTTTAATTATTTACAATAAAAAGTCAACTAACTAATTAGTTGCTCGAAATGGGCTCCATTTTCTTGGATACATAAATTTATTCTTCTAACGAATTAATTTCTAGTAACTTTTAATAACGTGTTGTGGTGAATATTATAAATCGTATTCTGAACTTCAACTCTCAACTCGTTTAAGATTTCATGTAAATTAGATTTATTACAATCCCCACAAAAAAAATCTAAAGGGGTGACGCAGGCCATCTGATTGTGCCGTTGGTACCAATCCAGGTATTAAAATGGTTATTAATGTAGGCAGTAGTGATTCTGCTGTGATGGGCTGGAGCACCATCTTGCTGTAGAATTATTTGGTTTATTGACCCTAACGATCTATGCAATAAAAGTACAGAGTGTAATTTTTACAGATTTTAGTCGGTTCGATTCCCGGGTGTGGCAAGCGAATTTTCGAAAATCTTTGAATGCAGTTTTCTTTCTTTTCAAAATTAAAGGAATGTTTTCTTTGAGTACAATTTTCTATATACAGTA
This sequence comes from Eupithecia abbreviata, assembly GCA_943735965.1. Classification (NCBI taxonomy): domain Eukaryota; kingdom Metazoa; phylum Arthropoda; class Insecta; order Lepidoptera; family Geometridae; genus Eupithecia; species Eupithecia abbreviata. The sequence continues at coordinate 5,448,561 of OX030995.1, forward strand.
TTAAGAGTACTTTCCCTCCAGGTGGCATTACAAAATTCCACCCTGTATGTGAATGGTGTATAATCGACGAATCGTTTTTAGGCAGCTTTTCGTTTCAACTAACAGCCAATAGATTTTTCATAATTAAAATAAATTATGTTGGACAATCCACACAATATCATCTTGCCTCAAGCTGAACAGCTTGTGTTATTGGTAGGTACTAGATTACTCATAAACTGAATGGAATATATTTCATAGATATATATTTTTTATAATACATAGAAGAACACCCGGAACAAACATTTGTCCCAAGTCGGGAGTCGAACCCGCAACTACCTGCGTCGGCAGACAAAACATTGACCGCCGCCCCATATCGGTCGTCAGTTTTATATTGTAGATTTTTTCGCCCTAGTTGTATTGTATGTTGTATTCAACGTACGATCTATTTATATACGATAGCTTTTCAATTAGACTTCCCTTTGAAAGCAACTTTAAACGTTACTTCACGCCGCCGGCCGCGTGTTTATTATAAGAATCTGTGCCTACATAAAAACACCCAGAGCACCCAAAAATAACTTAGTAGATCTAGATAGCCTTTTATCAAGCTCTCTATCATATCTTTTTATCTTGAGATTTTTGAATGTTGTGTCAAATGGAGCAGGTTATTTGTTTATGGATTATTGGTCGTTATTTTAATTGTATGATTTAAAAAACTAAGTAAATGATATTTACCAAGGAGACCTAACACCTATCCAACATAACCATCCATTTCACCTGACAGTGGCAATCTTCGACTGCCAATAGCAATCTGAGGACGTAAGTGATATGAGGAGAACTAGAGGTCTTCTTACACATATCTACTATAACCATCCGTTTCGACTGACATCTTCGACTGCCAATAGCAATCTGAGGACGTAAGTGCTGTGAGGAGAATTAAAGGTCTTCTTACACATATCTACTATAACCATCCGTTTCGACTGACAATGACTATCTTCGACTGCCAATGGCAATCTGAGGACGTAAGTGCTGTGAGGAGAATTAAAGGTCTTCTTACACATATCTACTATAACCATCCGTTTCGACTGACAATGACTATCTTCGACTGCCAATGGCAATCTGAGGACGTAAGTGCTGTGAGGAGAACTAGAGGTCTCCTTACACATATCTGATACAACCATTAATTTCGACTGACAATGGCAATCTGTTGGTAATTGGATAGGTAGGTGCCGGCGATGGTCAACAGTAATTTAATGTTTGTGAAATGATATATTACATCCTACCATTGTTGTGGAGAGTTAATAGGAAGACTGTTGACTGACTATGTACAATCAAAGCCCGAAATTCATGCTCATTAAAACGCGCTTTGTGATTTGATTAATGTTTCAATTTCATAGATTTTAGTGTAGGTACTACAACAGGCATATCACGGACGGATAGCCTAGGCAAGGCCTTGTCTAGCTAAAAATAGGAAAATATCATACAATGCGAAAATTATTTCAATCTAGTATCCGCACGCGACTTCGCATGCGTTGCTTCAATGGAAATGTTTAAAGATTACTTTCATCCCAATTGGACTGATTTATGAGACAAAAAGTAGCCAATGTGTTATTCCAGGTCTAGACCTACATACATGGGAAATTTCAGCCAGACCCGTTCAGTAGTTTTGGCATTTCTTAACGCTAAAACTACTGAAGGGACCGGTAACAAACGTTCACCCATCCATTCAAACTTTCGTATATAAAATATAAGTAGGATGTTCTCTATTCCACCGTAGGCCTTGTTTCTAGGCTCTCCATGCTAACCCTGTGGGACACAAGGGTAAGAAGCCTACACAGTATATTGTATATATACAATATACTGTGTAGGCTTCTTACCTTTTTTCATTTATGATTTGAGTATTACGCGCCAATCACAAACAGCAGAGGGTGGGTAGTGGTATAATTCGCTTGGCGGGCTTTTTTAGTTTTATAGTTAAGGAACGATTTACGGAAGCGCAGCGCGCATGGCGCGTGCGAGCGTCTTCAGAAAACATCGATTCGTTAGTTCTCTGTTTGGGGTCAAAAAAAAAATGCCAAGTGTATGTAAGGCATTGGGTGTGCAAGTGGAGACTTGGAATACAATGTCCGATAAGTCACCCTGGGAGCAAAAGGACATCGAGAACGATCATGAATGTCGACTGCGTACGCCAGTCTGTTAAAGACAACTCACGATAATCATTACAATTACGAGCAGCCTCGTTTAATTTGGATGAATCAGCAGTTCATCGTTCAATTCACTAAGACTTACATGTTCATCCATATACATTTGTAACGTACCTTTCTGCCTCGAAAGTTCCAAAAATTCCACCCTGGATAGATTTGTTCTAACTCAACATGCGTCGTTAAACAGCATCCAGAACTTTTAAAAAAAAATGTTGTCTTGAGATCTAGAAGATTAAGAGAAGTTGCTAACAACAGATTGCATACACCACAGTACAAATTAACAATGACACAGAAACAATCCTACTATATGACAATAAAAATATTTAATAATCTACTAGAAGACCTAAAGACCCTATCTGGAAACTTATTCAGTATTCAACTAAAAAAATGGCTTCTAGGTAAATGCTATTATTCCATGAATCAATATTTTAATTACAGGGACTTAGAGGACTTTTAATATGTTCATTGACATTCATTTTATTTAAGACTATTCTGAATTTTATTATTATATTAATCGATTATTTTAATTTTTTATTTGTTACTTAAAAATAGAAATTTTAATATTGTTTTAATTGTAAAATAAACATTTGCATGCCTATGTAAGGTAGAATATAACTGCACATATGATAAATTTAAGATTCAGATTCAGATTCATTTATTAATAACGTTTATAATGTTACATGTCATTTCTTAAATTATAATTTAATTATCAATTGATAATTAGAGTACATTAACATAAAATTGATTAATAATTAAATTGAAAAAATAAATAAATTATAATATATACATTTAAATTACAAAATATCAAATATTTCACTAAATTTATAGTGACATTCCTCAATGAGCCAGAATTTTAGTTTTCTTTTGAAGGATTGCGTTGAGGAGGCACTGACAACCGTAGCTGGAAGACGGTTATAAACAGCCGGCCCCATTACATGCACCAGCTTCGACGATTTCGTGAGACGCCGCGGCACAGCTCTCAGCCTGTGTGCGTGCCGAGTAGGGTACCTGTGACCGTCGCCGAACCTGGACCTACATTGTAACATATATTCTGGCAAATAAATATCTTTATCTTTTTATCTTTATCGCGTTTTGTTGAGTCACGTGTGGTTTCAATAGTATTGAGCTATAGTGATTTTCCACTTCATAAATGCACGCCATGGACTTGATTACTACCACAGTAATAATATACAGACATCAATTACATAAACTACACAACACTCGAAACACCTAATTTTTTCCAATTGTTGAAGTTGACAATTGTCTGACAACCACCCATTTGTGTCTCGTTAGTATCTATGGATAAATACATGTGATCAAAGCTTTATTGATATCGTCTGAAAATCATAATTTAATCTGTTACTTGCCATCAGCCATTATAAATTCTCGGATGTTTAGATGGATGGACATTTGTTACTTCTTCACCCCAAAAGTACTATAGTTTGACCGAAACCTCTGTACGGCGCCTGAGGTATGCGAGCGGCGAGACGGGGGGGAAGTATCGGCCGCTCCGATCCATCAGTTTGCCGTGCCGTCAACGCTCACGGCGGTAGGTAGCTTTTCTACCGGACGGTCTATGTCAGACGCACATGAGATAAATATCCAAAGATGGATCGAGCGCTATCTCGTGATGTAAACCCCGTCTTTTTTTAATTTTTTTAAAGTTTGTAAGTATGGATGGATGGATCTTTGTTGCTTTTTCACGTAAAAACTACTGAACGGATCTTGATGAAACTTAGAACATACATAGTATGTGTACTGGAATAACATATAGGCTAGTACCACGCGAGCGAAGCCGCAGGCGTAAGCGTAAAAAAATATAAACATATCGTTTTATAAAATAAACATATCGTTTACGATATCGTAAGATATATCCGACAATATCGATCTCATGTGTACTCTTGCTCTTTTTTCCTCGGCCACTTCCTTAAGGAGATATATAGCGCTTGCGGTCAAACTATAAACGGACCAGGCTGAAATTTTGTACCGATGCGATGTAACTCTAGACCTGGAATCAAACATATGCTTTTATCTTAATCCCATAAAACAGAGTGTATGGAATAGAAATAAACGCTTCCCAACGCGTGCCCCCGCAGGTAGAAACTAGTCTATAATATGCATTAGCGGCTACTCATAGGCAACCCCGACTCCCTTACCCTTATATTTTCAGTCCTTCCCCTGTAGGGTAAGCACGGGGCTAAATAAATATGTATTGTTTTTGTCATTTCAGGTAAACTACCCATCCGGCGCGGAGGTGAAGCAAGGCAATGAGTTGACTCCCACTGTAGTGAAGGATGAGCCCAAAGTGACCTGGGAAGCGGACGCTAGCAAGTTCTACACACTGGCTATGACAGGTACATACAAACTGACGATAATGCACGCTCTAGCTAGTCCGAGGATGAACTTATCTGCATTCTAACAATAACTATTAAAACAAATTATTTAAATTATTAAAAGTAAAAAACACCTTAACCCTAGATCACTAAACATTAGTCTCACAGGCGACACGGTTCCCGCGCATTCGCTGTTGCATATATAGCATTTTTTTCTATTCTACCCTAAGACAAAAATCAGTGTTCTTAGCCTACAGAAACTTCGAAGTTTATTACTATTACCATATCGCGTATTATTGTATGTACATATGTGCGTGTGAGTTTTCAAATAAATGTAAAGTCAAATAATTCTTCCGCAGATCCGGACGCACCTTCGCGCGCCGACCCGAAATTCCGCGAATGGCACCACTGGCTGGTCGGCAACATTCCCGGGAACAACGTGGCTGGCGGCGAAACTCTCTCCGCGTACGTCGGCTCCGGACCGCCCCCGGATACGGGACTGCATCGCTACGTGTTCTTAGTCTACCAACAGGACAAGAAGCTCAGCTTTGATGAGCAAAGGCTGCCTAATACGTGAGTTAAATCCTAAAAGCTTGCATATGACAACTGTGTGAATGACTCAGGTCCGCCTGATACGCAGGAGGATTGCAGGTTCGATTCTCGCCTCGGAACTATATAACAAATATCTGCAGATTATTATACATACTCGTAGGTTCGACCACGTTACCTGTGTATAATAAAAAAAATCTGTCTATGTAATGTATTGTAATAGTAGAATAGTAGTACTTATATTAGTCATCTAGTACCCATAACACAAGCTCTGCTTAGCTGGGGCTAGAGATGCTGTGTGAATTACAGCTATATATTATGACGGGGTGCAGCGCGAAACAGATTCTTACGAGAAATCGTATCCATCCTATGATGTCAAGTCCATTGCTGCCCGTCCTAATAATGTACCCAAGGGTGCAGTCATTCATATAAATAATAATAATAAATAATGCTGGACAATTCACACAGCATTATCTAGCCCCATGGTAAGCAGAGCTTGTGTTATGGGTACTAGATAACTGATATACATAATACAATACATTACATAGATAGATATTTTTTATTATACATAGAAAACGACCAGAACACCTGGAACAAATATCTGCAGATCGTACACACAATTGTTCCGAGGCGGGAATCGAACCCGCAACCTCCTGCGTCGCAGGCGGACCTTCGCCCACCGCGCCACATCGGTCGTCAAAATATCCATCTTCGAATCTGAATTATTCCAAATCGACCCATCCAACTGACCTCGTAGATGTAAGACCTGACTAAAGTAGAATAGAATAGAATAGAAACATTTATTTAGACACAGGTACAAAATACAGGCATAGAATAACAAACAAAGAAGTTTATCATGGGGGTAAACGACACAAATAGGTGATATTAAGACTAAAATAAGACAACGACTAAAGTAACCTACGAGAGGAAGGGCAGTAGGATACTTCTGTGGATTTTAACTCCATCTATGCTTACCTTATTATTATTTCTACGTTTGACTTGTAACTTGGCGTTATAAATAAAGAATTGTATTGTATTGTATTGTATGCGATCACGAATACGCTTGCCAGTGTGGTGACTATGGCAAAATCCCTCCTTTTTTGGAGAGTCGTGTTCAGCACATTATGAGGTTTGAAACATCTGTGTTCCGCGTACCATTTGTAGGGGCTAGTGCTTCTTATAGGTACTAGTTAAAGTACTTCTTTTCTCATAAAAACATTACAGTTCACTTAAAATGAGATAAATTTAAACAGTCAATGTGTATTAATTATAAGAAACTTTCGCATTTATAATATTAGTGAGAATAATATGTTCCCTTTCATTCTATTTCAGTTCTGGAGATGGTCGTGGAGGATTCTCCATCTCTTCCTTCGCAAAGAAATACAACTTAGGCTGCCCTATCGCCGGAAATCTCTACCAGGCAAAATACGATGATTATGTGCCGATACTATACAAGCAACTAGGCGCGTAAGCCTGCTATGTTCTACGTTACTGATTAATCGGACGGCCAGCTTTATCGAGGTGCAAATTATAACAAGACAGCTTTTATAGAAGTTGTCATTAGACCTTCGTGATGCATCGTCGACCACATCGTCAAATTCCCTCAGATGAGACTGGTCAAACGTCGAAGGCATATTGATTATAAACATAGCCGACAATATTTCAGGCATATATTTCTTGTTTTTTTTTGCATTTTCATGCTATTTTGGTCGTTATAAGTAAGGATTTTGTTGTTAGTCCGATTATTCATCGATTTAGCTTCTTCAAAAGGCGATTTTTGTTATAATCTTTCTTTACTACGTAAATTGCTTCCAATGTATAAAACTTCTACCTATTTACTATAGGAGAGAGGTCTCGAAACTAAAGCTGTGTAGATTAGATACTGAAGCCGTGTTGTTTCAGTAACTATATTTTACATTTATTTTAAGGCATCTTAGGCGATGGTATCCTTATATAACTTGGGAATCTAAGAAAATTCCTTTCACACGGTATAACCAGTGATTGCATTATACTAGAATAAGGATTAACATTTTTAAACGTTAATAAATAAAAAGCGTACAAAAAATTTAAGTGGTTTTATTTTTAAATTCAATATTTCAAACGACTCAAGTATTTATCTGCATTATATATATTGTGAGAATTCAAATTTATTCTGATCTATACGGAAAAAAAAGAGATCTGACGAAAGTGGAATCTGACGGATGTGTTCTAAATCAACAATACATTGGTAAAAAATATCAAATATCACGTAAGTATAAGGAATTCCACTCTTCTCCCCAGATAATAATTTCATTAGTTAATAAATTTCTCTAGCTAGAATATAAAGTATTTAAAATAGCATAGGATTTAATCGGACCCCTTTCTAGTCAGAGCTTTCTTACACCCCGCTAACCTCTGGTTGTTGGCTTAGCTTACATCAGGTAAGTTGATAATATTGTGGGCGATCATATTCCATCGAAAATAATTACCTAGGATTTTCAAGATTCTAAATACGCAATGTTTAATGTTAGTTAAGTAAAGTTTATTGCATCAAATACGTGTAAATAAGGTATAGTTTGACCGAAACCGCTGTACCGCTCATTAGGAAAGTGGGGCGAGGTGGGGGGGCGAGGAAAAAGAGCAAGAGTACGCGTTGACGGCAGACTGATGGATCGGAGCGGCCGATATTTCCCCCCCGTCTCGCCGCTCGCATATTTCAGGCGCGGTACAGCGGTTTCGGTCAAACTAAAGTACATAGGTGGTGTATGTTTAAATATGACAATATATTTCACCGTTGTGGAGTGCAAAATATGAATAAAACTCACTTAATTTCTGTTCTTATGTTAAGTTTGTTTAATTCTAATTCTACATCTAAACTCCCAAGCTCTTGTACAAAAGAGGTACATAGTCATCGAATTGGGCGCGGTAGAAGTTTCCAGCAACTGGAGCTCCGAGGTTGTACTTCTCGGCGAATTTTTTGGTGGAGAATGCAGCGCGACCGTCGATTGATCTGAAAGATAGAAGATAGTATGATTCTTTGTTAATGGCAACTGTGTCTGGTTGGACACTTCTGCCCGTGTCAAGTAATGGAAAATAATTGTACAAATTAAGAAAATGGTTTGATATTTTCACCAGAGCCGTTCGTTATCTAGCAGGCTTGGGAAATGAGATGTTGGAGTCAAGTTACACCCCTAGAAGATTGAATAATCAGAATAATCAATTTATTGGTAAAAAACGAATATTACAGGTCACATTTCACAGATTGTATGTTGAGGAGGGAAGAAGGTAAGATAAATATATTTATTTATTGTTGCTAATTTGTTAGTTTACCGTTGATAGCGTCTGAAATCCTAAAATAGGTTTATCTAGTCTGGACACTGGGGTAAGGTAGCTAGATGTTGCTGAGCTACATAGTAGCATATAAGACATTGCAAGGCACGGTAAGTAACTTAACCAACTTCGGCTATATTTTTTTATTTACTGACAGTGGGAATATTTTGATTGGGCTTAGGAAAAATGCAATCTTGACATTATACATAATGTCATAAGCTCACATGTGCCGTTCACTTGTTTCTACTGGCAACAGTGTCGTGTCACTGGAAATGTACTTTTGCTTGATTCACGGTTAATGTTTTTCTTTATTGTAAATATTATTTCTATATTTTGTACTATTCATGTAAGTTACCTTCCCTTATAAAGCTTGCGATGCTATCATGAGACGGACACTGGCAAAATTGCGTCAAGACAGAGCCATCTAGGAAGAAGTTGATGTTGTAGCACTACTAGTAATGTCACGGGAAAGTATAATTTCCCTACGAACTATTTATTAGTGCCAAGCGGTAGTGTCTAAGAAAGGGTTACGAAATACGCAATCTACTCGTATAATATATATTCAAGTTAGGTGGGCCTTTTATGCCGCGGCTACCTTATTGTTAGTTGGGATATCAAAATATTTCTTACTTGTTAGTCAGCTTCTTCTCATCAAACTGCAATTTCCCCGGCTGCTTGTAAAGAATATACACGTAGCGATGTATACCGGTGCCGGCGGGCGGCCCAGAGCCGATGTACCCGGAGAGGACCTCGCCCGCGGATATGTTAGAGCCGGGGATGTTGCCCACCAGCCAGTGGTGCCACTCGCGGTAGACTGGCTCCGGGCCGTCGTAGTTGTCAGGGTCTAAGGTAAATAGAGTTAAATAAATTAATAAATAAATAATGATGAACAATTTGACGACCTCTGTGGCGCGGTGGGCGAAGGTCTTCTTGCGATGCAGGAGGTTGAGGGTTCAATCCCCGCCTGTGAATAGTTGTGTACGATCTACAGATATTTGTTGCGGGTGTTCTGGTCGTTACTATGTATAATAAAAAAAACTATGTATGTGTAGAAAAAACGACCAGAAAACACCCGAAATAAATACCTGCAGATTGTACAAACAGTTGTCCCAAGGCGGGAATCGAACCCGCAACCTCCTGCGTCGCAGACGGACCTTCGCCCACCGCGCCACAGAGGTCGTCGTAGTTGTAGAATTAGCATTAAAACTTGTTAATATCCCTAAAAGCGTAGACGTACCTAGAATTTCGTAGCTCATGCTACGAGCCTACGCTACTAAATAAAAAAAGATACTAGATTTATAATGGATGAGTTATTTTTTTATTTCAAACTAGTATTTTTCCCTACCACTTTTTCAAAAAAATGTGTCTTTTTTCGTAGAGCATCGTAGCGCGTGCTTTGACGCTACGACAGACCCGCGTAGCATACTAAAGATTTCAACGCGCTTGCGCTTTTCTACAACATACCTACTATAGTAAATACTAGTCATTTAAAACGGGATATTTACCATGATTTTATTGAAAACTTTTGAAAACTCAAAAATCAAATCATGGTAAATATCCCGATTTAAATGACTTTAATTTTGATAGTTTTAAAAGTTTTAAGATACTAAATTCCGTAAAAACGATGAAGATGACTGAAAGAATGTGCCTCTCCGTTTTTGCCGTTTTGTGAGCGCGTTTAAATGTGATTTCTTTACACTTTTTATTGTTATTAGATTGTAGAAATGTTGTGTATATACAATTTTATATTATGTTTTGAGTTTGAACATTTTTTATGTTCCCTACATAGTTATTTTACAGTTGTAGGTACATGTTTCTTTTTATAGTCTGTCTGTTTTTAATTATTATTACTGGTAGTTTTTAAGATAGTGAATTTATTCAATGTACTAGTATGGCTTGTCTAAGTGCTTATTTTGTAAGCCTAAAGAAAAAAATATTTTGAATTTGAATTTAACGATATCTGTAATGTTATGGTCTGATGTAAATAAACTTGACGACCTCTGTAGCGTGGTGGGCGAAGGTCCGCCTGCGACACAGGAGGTTGCGGGTTTGATTCCGCCTAGGAATAATTGTGTGTACGATCTGCAGATATTTGTTCCGGGTGTTCTGGTCGCACCTATGTATAATAAAAAAATATCTATCTACGTAACCTATTCTATTAAAAATATCAGTCTAGGACCCATATCACAAGCTCTGCGTAACTTGGGGCTCGATGATGCTGTGTGGATTGTCCAACATTATTTATTTATTCAAATAATTTGAATGTGAATTGAAATATTAACGGGATCTTACCAGTGAAGACAAGAGTGTAGAACGCGTTGGGGTCAGCCTGGTAGGAGACTGTAGGCTGTTCCTTCACCTGGGTCGGAGTCAGCTCATTGCCTTGAGAGGCGATCGCACCGCTGGGGTACTTCAACTAGAAAAGAAGTTAGAAATTGTCAATCTCAGTGGTTTAGTTGATAAAGGTCAGCCTGAAACGCAGAAGGGTTTGATACCAAAAGATATCAGGTTTCTAGTAAGATTTTGCAACCGAGAGCGGTCGCTGTCGCGTTGCTGTTGCTGTCGCTGCTACAAAGGTTTACATAATACGGCTGCCGGTTCTCTGATATCCGTCATATATCAATAATTATATGATATACAAATACTGCACAATCTCTTCGTACTTTGTGGTCATTAAGATGCTATATATTATAAAAAATGTCAAGGAGTTAGGTGCAAGTACCTAAAAGTGGTGTAGATAAAGATTGGGAGTGATAATTATTGATATGTGATCAAACATGATCCATCTAAGCGGTAGCATTGACATTTTCAATCTCAAACTTTATTTGCGACTATACTTTAACAATTTACCACCCATAACATAAGAAAAGACAATAACATACGTTATTATCTATTCTTAGGATAGTTATTATAATGGTAAAATAAACTCCGCTTATTTATTTTATGATCATGGCGTGAATTATTTCACATACCCATCTCGTGTATCTATGCTACCATTTTATTTTTTTATTGCTGTAGTTTTTAACCGTGATGTTAATACTATCACCAGGCAGTAAAGATATTGGTCTGTGGTACTGTGAGACTATATAGTTATTATGTGCCGTAATGTACCTCTCGGACGGACGTACCTACCTCGTGGACGGAGGAAATAAGCCTTTTAAACATAGAGCAAGGAAATTAATGATCCTTTATTTTTATGCCGTGTAGTACCTAAGAGTATGGTGTGTACTGCACCTACCTACGCCCAAGGGGATCGTTTGTGGGAGGTCCGTGTCCACCTGTGGACGTCGTTATTAAAGATGTATGTAGGTAAGGTTCTATAATACTTCCCATAATCATAACAACCTTGGGTTCTTATCGCATTAGCATTGAAAAACTTACGTGTTTCGCGATTGAAATCCAAAGGTACTCGGCATTTTATCGTTTGCGTACGGTAGTACTTGCAACCGATTACTTGCGTAACTAAATCTTAAGACGATTTAAAGATATAAGCAAGTATGTGTACTTAATCAGTTACGCTGACAACGCGACACATTTTATCTACTTTATTTGTTTTGTAAATTTTTATCAAATCAAAACATTGAGTTTTTAGCACCTACCATGCACTTTTGACGTGATATGTTGTAGGTACCTACTTAAATAATTTAAGTGCCCTTTAGGTACTTAAATAATTGAAGCCTTGTTCAATAATCAGTTATATATATAATAAGTTGCGCGTGGTTTCACCGTTTTAGTACGGATTCCTAACTTTTTTGAAAATATAATATAGCCTATGTTCACCGGGGATAGTGCAGCTTCCCAACGGTGAAAGAATTTTCTAAATCGGTCCATAAGTTTCGGAGCCTATTCATTATAATATTATAGAAAACTAACTTTATTATCGTACAAAATATTTTCATCGGGAATAAATTGCATTTTAACACTTTGAGTGCTGAAAACGCACGGTATGAGTTTTCTACAAGTGACTAATATGCGTAAATCCACACTAGCGCAGCGGCTGAGAAAATACAGATCTTTGTGACTCAGCAGAGCTGTAATATTTTTCGAACGAAACGCATGTGCGGCGCAACACAACCGCTGTGTAGAGCGGCAGCACGAATGGCTTAGGTAAAAAAAAAGATCGCAGTCGTCGAAAAAAAACCGCAGTCAAAGTGTTAAACTTTTTGCAAAGATGTCACTCGCTGGGCGCTTCTTGAACCAATGAAACTTAATGGAATATGATTATTCCACTAATACAATACATTACAATACAATACAAATACTTACGCTTTATTGCACATCAAGACAGATGAAAAAATACAGTAAAGAACAAACAAACACACGCATGTACACACGACACACATGTATGTTACATAGATGTACTATGGGCAGCCTTATCGCTAAGAACGATTTCTTCCAGGCAATCTTTTGGCAGCATTATGCCCAAATTTCAGCCACAGTGCTGGTGGTCAGTCTCAACTGAGACTAGCCATGTATGGAGGACATGTTATAGAGCACAATTGTGTGCCCGAACACAGGGCACGCTCTGTTCCTTCACTCTCATAACCCGACGAACGGCAGATCGATACCACCGGGCAGAGGTCAGGCGCAGGATAACAGTTCTGTGACACACGCCTATGTATTTTAACTAAAAGCTACAATTAAAGTCATTTAAAACGGGATATTTACAATGATTTGATTTTTGAGTTTTCCAATATTTCGGCACAGTTTCGTGCGCCATGATCATGATCGCCATTAATAATTGTTATTCCGTTACATGTCTTTAGTGTTAATAACCACGATATTAACACTAAAGACATAATAATAATAGTTATTCCGTTACATGTATTTAGTGTTAATAACCATGATAGTTTCAAAAGTTTTGAAGCTAAAATTATTAATAAATATTAATTTATATTATAAAGTTTTATGGCATAAGTTTTTAAACATATCTACACATAACCTATCGAGATACTTGTATAGTTTTTTTTTTCATTAACAATACAATATACCTTTATTGCACCATCAAATATAAAGAAAATAATAAAAATAGGATCTTAATACTAACTAAATCTAGTGGCACAATCGGCGGCCTTATCGCTAAAAGCGATCATTTCCAGGCAACCTTTGGATGGATAGGATCGGTACGTATTAAAGCTGACGGTGGCGTTTATTTATTGAAATATTAACATCATTACAGGTTTTTTTATTAAACCCCAAGGCGATGTTATTTCTACTTATATTAACTTATTTATTGTGTCTAATGTACATACAACATATTCACAATACTACTTAATTTATACTTTTTGTTTCGATAGTTCTAACAGTTCTGTAGTCCTGCACCTGACTTCTCCCCGGTGGTATCGCTCTTCCATATACTACTATCCTACTATGCAAGTTTGTAAGTATGGATGTATGGATGTTTGTTACTCTTTCACGTAAAAACTACTGAATGGATTTTAATGTAACTGTACAATAATATAGCTTATAAATCAAAATAACACATAGGCTACAATTTATAAAGATATATTGTATATTATCCAAAATACCTATCAACTCGCGGGGCGCAGCTAGTAATGTTATATAGTTAGTTATATTTATTATCCAAAATACCTATCACCACGCGGGGCGCAGGTAGTAATGTTATATAGTTAGTTATAGTTATTATCCAAAATACCTATCACCACGCGGGGCGCAGGTAGTAATGTTATATAGTTAGTTATAGTTATTATCCAAAATACCTATCACCACGCGGGGCGCAGGTAGTAATGTTATATAGTTATTATCCAAAATACCTATCACCACGCGGGGCGCAGCTAGTAATGTTATATAGTTAGTTATAGTTATTATCCAAAATACCTATCACCACGCGGGGCGTAGCTAGTAATGTTATATAGTTAGTTATAGTTATTATCCAAAATACCTATAGCCACGCGGGGCGCAACTAGTAATGTTATATAGTTAGTTATAGTTATTATCCAAAATACCTATCACCACGCGGGGCGCACCTAGTAATGTTATATAGTTAGTTATAGTTAGAAATATACCACAGAAGATGTAGGAAGGTACATATACATAATACTCACTTCAATATTAGCGGTGGGTGCAGTGGGTATCACATCTGGCACAATTTTACTGGCCTCGAATGCTTGGGCTACCAAAGACATGATGACTGAAAAATATTGTAAGTACTTCAATAAATATTATTTTAGAACATAACTTTTTGGACACTCACTAAATAAATAATACTGGACAATTCACACAGCATTATCTAGCCCCATGGTAAGCAGAGCTTGTGTTATAGGTAGGTACTAGATAACTAATAAACATAATACAATACATTACATTATATTTAGTTAACAACAGCACGTAAATAATAAATAATGCTGGACAATCCACACAGCATCATCTAGCCCCAAGATAAGCAGAGCTTGTGTTATGGGTACTAGATGGCTGATATACATAATACAATACATTACATAGATAGATATTTTTTATTATGCAATAAATACCTAGCCGTGGTTTATATTGTTATGTGTTGACGACCGATGTGGCACGGTGGGCGAAGGTCCGCTTGCGACGCAGAAGGTTGCGGGTTCGATTCCCGCCTCGGAACAATTGTGTGTACGATCTGCAGATATTTGTTCTGGTCGTTTTCTATATATAATAAAAAATATCTATCTATGTAATGTATTGTATTATGTATAACAGTTATCTAGTACCCATAACACAAGCTCTGCTTACCATGGGGCTAGATAATGCTGTGTGAATTGTCCAGCATTATTTATTATTTATATATGTAGATAGAACAATTTTTGATAATATCTATTAGGTTACTTAGTAGGTATTCGTTTTTGTTTAAATACTAAGGAACCTCTTAGATTGATATTACTATAAGGAAAAACTTAATTTCTTAAACCTAGGTAAACCAACAACCAAGATAAAAGATGACCTACACGGAAAATTAAAAATAATACCATAAATACTTACCGGTCGGTTTCGTGCGGTCACTTTTACTACACTGAACAAACACAAGCCATTTGCTTACAGAACTCGAACACAATCAACAATGGCCATTTGATGTTATCATCTCTTTCAACTCCTTCAAAACGGAAAGAGAGGGTAATATTTACCCTACAAATGTTCTTAATAGGTAAATGGAGATAATATGTGTGATTATGATAACCCTGACATTGATCACATGAACACTATTTAATTATTTACCTATCTTCTTTATTTTAATAATATCTAATGAACTATAGCAGTCTTGCAACGTATTTTTAAGAATCTTCTTTTAATTATCAAATAGTAACTGCGCCCCGCGGTTTTACCCGCGTTGTGATAGATATTTTGGATAATATCCAATATGTTTATGAATTGTAGCCTATGTATTATTCTGATCTGTAAGCTATATATTATTGTGAAGTTTCATCAAAATCCATTCAGTAGTTTTTGCGTGAAAGAGTAACAAACATCCATCCATCCATCCATCCATACTTACAAACTTTCGCGTTTATAATATTAGTAGGATTATGAGTTAGTACATATTTACCTACCTCAGTATCTAAATATATTCAAGCCAAATTGGATGTACAATCATCATCATCATCAGCCTATATTAGTCCACTGCTGGACTGCCTCTGCCAGCCTGTCTTCGGCTTGACGCATCCAGCATCTACCTGCAGTCTTTCGCAGGTCGTCATGCCGGGGGGCGTCCTACACTACGTTTACCAAGTCGTGGTCTCTACTCAAGAACACGTTTGCCCCAGCGGCCGTCGGTTCTTCGCGAGATATGGCCGGCCCACTGCCACTTCAGCTTGCTAATTCTCAGAGCTATGTCGATAACTTTGGTTCACAATGTTGGTTGTATGTGGATGTACAATGTTTTCAAATAATCCCATACGTTACCTAAAATGAACTCTGTTGCCACGTCTTTTATATGCAATTTTCATTAGGTATATGTCGATTTGAGATCTTTCCTTCAATAAAAATTGCTTACTATTAATATATTCGAAACTGGATGCTAAGTCAAACTGTAAGTTGACGACCGATGTGGCGCGGTGGGCGAAGGTCCGCTTGCGACGCAGGAGGTAGCGGGTTCGATTCCCGCCTCGGAACAATTGTGTGTACGATCTACAGATATTTGTTTCGGGTGTTCTGGTCGTTTTCTATATATAATAAAAAATATCTATGTATGTATCGTATTGTATTATGTATATCAGTTATCTAGTACCCATAACACAAGCTCTGCTTACCATGGGGCTAGATAATGTTGTGTGAATTGTCCAGCATTATTTATTTATTTATTATTTATTTAAGTGAGTTTTCGTTTTTTGTGTCATGGTTATTTTACAACCATTTTACATCGAGTTTGGTTGTATGCAACCAAATTAGTAAGGTCAACAATTTTTCAAATAGCAGTGCCCTTTTTTTTTTTTTCTTTGGGTGGCAGGGTATCACTGCGGCCATGATATTAGATTTAGATTAGATAGGCCTATTGTGATCGCCACAAAATATACGTTCAGCCCCGAAGCCGTAGCGTTCATAGTTCGCCACTAACCCTTGCAGCCGCTAGGAACTGTAGGGTTTAACACTTTGACTGCGGTTTTTTTTCGACGACTGCGATCTTTTTTTTACCTAAAAAATTCGTGCTGCCGCTCTACACAGCGGTTGTGTTGTGCCGCACATGCGTTTCGTTCGAAAAATATTACGGCTGTGCTGAGTCACACAGATCTGTATTTTCTCAGCCGCTGCGCTAGTGTGAATTTACGCATATTAGTCACTTGTAGAAAACTCATACCGTGCGTTTTCAGCACTCAAAGTGTTAAAAAAACTACTACTTGCCCTATATAAGTAGTAGTTACCCTTTTTTTTTCTAGCTAACTTTGCAACATAGCTAGCAAATTTCAAATTACAGGAAAAGGGTAGTCAACAAAATAAAATAAAATCTTGATAAACATTTATTAACTTTTCGAAACAAAATCTTAAATCAAGTATACAATAGTTAACAAGTCAAAATCACACTATTAACACACAATTAATTCTCTAAGTGCCTATAGTATCTCTCGTAGATACCTATTTTTGTATCTTCTTATCACTAATAAACTTATTATTTTATATGACTTTTGCATACATAAAGAAAAATATACTAAGGTATCTACAGCTCTACAACATTAAGTAAATACTTAGGAAACTTAAAAATCAGCTAAACGTTTACTATGATGCAATTTGCAAATCAACGCACACGCAGCAAAATTTCAAAACACATGGATTAGCACGTTAAACACATTAGGTAGGTATACCAATTATAAATTTTTCGACTAGGTTTTTGCCCGAAACTGTCCAACATCGGTCTTCAAAAGACTGGTGGCATTTCATGATAGAATACTGAAATTCACTCAGGCTGCTCTAAAATTCAACGCACGGAATATTTATAAATTCAAAATTCAATTTGTAGCTCACCAAATAGTTTTGAACAAGAAGCAAACTCTACCTAGAATAATTTTCACAAAACATATACATAGGTTTAAAACACAAATTTTAATCTGCAATAACAAAGATTTAGTATTTATTTACACAAGAATCCCGGCCTACTTCTACGTTAAGCTCTGCGCACATTCATCCAATACCGCTCCCACCCATCACAAAAATGTGCATTCAAATATAGGCTTAAAGTCTTTAAATATCGATACATGTTACAGTGACAAAATGGCTACTGCTAGCTTCAAACGAGTGATCCGAAAGCTGTCTGGTATAATGTTGCTGTCAATACGAAATACATCTGAATGTTATGAGCTAAAGCCCATATTTAAATATACTATTTTGTGATGTGCTGCCGCGGTGATTTTTAGGTGTGCGACAAGCATTTCTCTCTACTCTAATCATTTATGTTTATGATACACCATAATCAGTCGTCCCATCAATAAATTATTAGACTACTTGAACAGTAGCGAATGCGCTGAAAGTAACTTTCTTTGGTGGTTCTGCACTGCAAGTCCTGACAACAGATCTCTTCTCCGGATTCTTCAACACTGGCTTGAGGTTAGCTACGTCTCCATGAGACTGTGCTTTGAACCTCCCCAAAGTGTTGTTGTTTGTCCCCAAATCTCTGAGCTTATTGGTTAGTCCAGTTATCCTATGCGATATATTCGAATAGTTGTTCTTTTTCGGTTCCATCGGCTTCTTTGGTTCGCTCAGCTTTTTGGGGAGATCCAAGTTCTGCAAAGATGTGAATTTCCTATGATCTGTGGTAAGAAGGTTCCGCTTCACTTCTGTGTTTGGTCTCGGTAATCGTGGTCTTTGGATGAAGTTGTTTTGCCTGAACGGTAGCGGGGTGAGCTTAGGTTTGGGTTCGGATGGGAGTCTGTAGTATTGCGGTACTGGTTCTATTCTTTGGGGTTTTCTCAGTGTGAGGGCCATGGCCATTTTGGTTGGCCTCGCTAGACTGTCGAAGGCCGTTGTGGAGAACTGCGATCTGCTGCTCTTCCATTCTTCGCGGTCGGAATCGTAGCCGGCAGCTGAAACGTAGAAAACAATATTTAAAATACTGAAAATATTAAAGACGTGCATGTTTGCATTGCATGCAAGTTGCATGTTCAACTCGATACCAAAGTTTTATAAGGAGTGCTACACACTAGAGGCAAATATTTCAACATAACAGTAAAGTGTAAAAAACTTTTATACCTAAGCTCAGAGATATAGTAATACATTTTTTGTAGAAATCCTATTGGTGGCTAGTAGGTATTCACCACACAAAGCTTACAAGCAAAAATTACATCGGGCGACTCTTGTTCGCAATTCTAAAGATATTCAGATCGTGTACATTTCCGTGCTCCTTGCATACTGATTCAGGAATTAACTCCAAATGGTTGATGACCTAGCCAACCAGACAGTCTATTTTCGAAACGAGCAGGATGTCTAAGTCAGACAATATAAAGGCCTAAAGGTAAAAAATACACAGGTTCGCAATACTAAACACTTTATTGTGTTAAGATCTATATTGTTGCATAATATTTGCACTAATAAACGACAGCAAAACTCAAATACTACATATTTTTTTCAAACACAGAAAAATTATTCGCGTGTAAGTCAAAGTTGGATAATGTAAAGGCCCATAAAGGTAAATGTAAATAAACATGTTCGCAGGACTAAGAACTTAACTGTGGTAAAAAATTGCATGCATAGCATAGCAGGATGTCTAAGTCAGACAATATAAAGGCCTAAAGGTAAAAAAATACACAGCTTCGCAATACTAAACACTTTATTGTGTAAAGATCTATATTGTTGCATAATGTTTGCACTAATAAACGACAGCAAAACTCAAATACTACATATTTTTTTCAAACACAGAAAAAGTATTCGCGTGTAAGTCAAAGTCGGATAATGTAAAGGCCCATAAAGGTAAATGTAAATAAACATGTTCGCAGGACTAAGAACTTAACTTTGGTAAAAAAAGATCTTTATTGTATGATTAATATTTGCGCTAATATACGACAAATAAATACAAAACTACTTAGTTTATATAAACACAAAAAAATGTAATTGGTTATTTTGCCGTTCTAAGAAATAAATCTCTTAGCGACAACATCATTTTACTATCCAACATACAGTCAAAAAGGAGCAAAGGACTATAAATTTCAAGAATTTCAACTGATCTTGACCCAAATTTGAAGATTCAATTGACCAACAGTGGTAATCTCTCCATAATAGGGTACCATAATGATAATCAAGACATTGCATAAGCATTTGATGCTATCGGCAGCACCCAACAAATGCCTGACAAATTGCCTAATTTAAATATGATCCAAGCGTGCAGACCTTTTCTAAATGGCAAGGTGAAAACATAGTAACGAGCTTGAATAAAATGATTACTTGTCGATTTCAAGCGATAAGATCGTGGTGTCCACTAGGGGCCCATGCTGGGACCGTTATTATTATTGTTATCCATTGTTGTAAGTTGATCGATTAACATTTACACTTTTTCGAATAGTAAATAGCTTTTCCCTATGGTTTCTCCAGCGCTTGTTTGCTTAAGCTGAGATGAGTTGACCTTATATTTTAAATAGTTATAATTGAAAAGAAAGTTAAATGCTTCACAGAAGATTATCTAAAGATCCTCTCAATATTTTGACTCATGTTTGTCTGAACTATCTCGCGTATGACTGATATTCTGCGGTTTACATACATCCGCCAATAATGTCGTAACTGTGTCATCTCTATGTGTCAACTGTCAAGCCAGCGCAATGAGTAGGTTGATTAACATAGGGCGATTGGTAAAACTACGGTAAACATCGGTTTCTTAATTGAATAAATAGTATGTTAAAGGGTCAATGAGTATAGGACTTAGCAAACAGTCGCTACTGTTTAGCAGCTGCTAGAATGCCACCGATTCTTGACTCTTGAATCACAATTAGTCGATATTAGATTTTTTTTATTGTGGAGACCACGACTCGGAAAATTTAGTGTAGAACGCCCTCCGACCAGGTGGGATGACGACCTGCGAAAGGCTGCAGCTAGATGCTGGATGCGGCAAGCTGAAGACAGGGCGTTATGGCGCTCATTGGGGGAGGCCTATGTCCAGTTGTGGACTGCTATAGGCTGATGATGATGAGATATTTATAATAAGAAAGGGCTATAAAAAGCCTTAGGTCCTAGTTTCATCTTTTGATTGTAGATAGCCTAGGAAGAAAGTTAATATAAGGTGTTAGTTAAGACTTTTGATTTCTATATAGCGTTGGTAATTCACAGATACTGCATTGACGCCAGGTCTTAATTCTTAAACTTGGTGTTGGTAGTAGGTACTATAAAATTTCCGTTCATTAGAAGGACTTTATTTGAAACTTAATAAATAATGCTGGACAATCCACACAGCATCATCTAGCCTCAAGATAAGCAGAGCTTGTTTATGGGTAAAAAACAACAGTCTAAAACAGTTTTTTATCAAATCGTTTTGGATATAAGTTTTTGTGAATAAATAATTATCCATCTAATCTTGATACTAAACTGCTACCTCCAACGCGCATGCTCAGCGTGGGGATTATGCACATTACCCCTATTTGCTAAGAGCCATAAGGCGCTTATCAAGGGCAGGTCTACGTCCAGCAGTGTACGAGTGTACCAGTACAGGCTATAGATGAGAAATTAAACCTATAATTTTTTTTTTTTTTTTCCCAATCAAAATACTGGCAGCTTAATTAATCGAAACACTTGAATAGACAACTAGCTTTTAAAATTAGAACTAATTCAAAGTTCACGCAACACTGGCCACCTGTACAACCACGGAAGCTGCACATGTAAACGACACGCGCGGGAATAAAACCCGCCCTTCATGCTCTGGGTAACAGATATCGGATACTGGAAGCTTCGGTTACCAATCTGGTGTGCGAACAAGTGATTGTGTACGTCAAAGTCGATATAGGTGATTATTAGATATTATAACAAAGTAGGTATATAAAATACTAGCGGACCGTCCCGGCTTCACACGGGTATTGGAATTTTTAAGGTAATTTTTTTTACACCTTGGGTTACATTATTGGAGTTTTAGTAAGGATCCCTAATGTTTTGAAAATATAATATAATCTATGTTCACCGCGGATAGTGTAGCTTTCCAATGGTGAAATAATTTTTCAAATCGGTCCAGTAGTTTCGGAGCCTATGCAATACAAACAAACAATCAAATCTTTCCTCCTTATAATATCAGTATAGATTATTAGTATAAAAAAAACAGAAGACAATCGCTTCGCCTTTTATTGCCGACCTCTGTGGCGCGGTCAACGTAGGTTCGCCTAGAACGCAGGAGGTTGCAGGTTCGATTCCTGCCTTGGGACAAATGGTTCTACAATCTGCAGATATATGTATAGTATTGTATGTTCTGGTCGTTTTCAAACATTTGTCCAAAGGCGGGAATGTAACGCGCAACCTCTGCGTCACAAAGGGACTTGCGCCTGCCGCACCACATCGGTCGTCAAGATAATATAAAGGGTATTTTCAAACCTAACCTCAACATATTGCCACACATCACACAAGTTGCTTCACAAAGGGACATCAAATTAAACTCTACGCCGCGACTCTACTTAGGTCTAACTCGTAAACATAATCCACTCAGATGGCTTCACAGTTCAGCTCTACCTGAAACTGACTACATTTTATACATAACTAGCTGCTGCCTGCAGCTTCGCACATGCTTTACAAGTAGGTTATACACGGGTATAAGCTACTTGTAAAGCATGTGCAGGGATGTAAATGGGGGACGGCCCCGGAATACCATTTACATCCCTGCCAAACTTAAGATCCGTTCAGCCGTTTAGGCATGACAAGCTAACAGACAGAGAGACAGGGTATTTTGTACAGTATTCATCTATCGTTATATATTATGTATATATCTATAGGTACTGGAATACAATGTTGTTTGTGAACAACATTGTATGCCAGTACTTATAGATGATAATGATAATATAACAGCTGCTCCCCGCGGTTTCACCCGCGTGGAAATTTCTGCGCAATTTTACCATGTTTTTTCACCGTTTAAACTTTCCCTGGACTACGACAAACATTTCGAAACCAAAATCAGCTAGATCGGCCCAGCCGTTCTCGAGTTTTAGCGAGACTAACGAACAGCAATTGATTTTTATATAAAAGAAATATTAATTAATTAATAGTAAGATTAAGCAGTCATGAGTTGTGTGCGATTACCTATTATTTCTTTACTCACAAAGCAAAATACTATATTCGTTTTGGGTCCTAAAGAAAGGGAAAAATATGATACCTACTTCTTAGGTTTATGTTATTATAGTGCGTAAGCCCTCGCACTCGGGGTAATCTCTCTAAGAAACTAAATAATATCCCAAAAAAATTGGATTTCGGCGGGACTTGAATTCGCGGCCTTCCCTCAGTACAGGAAGGGCCTAATAAATTTTGAGCTACGAAATCAATTAACCACCAAGTCGAAAATTACCTATGTACCTACTTATTTACCTTACCTACTAATGCCAACATGTGTTTCTAAACGGTTATCGTTTAAAGAGACTTGCCTATTTACCCTATCGTTTAAGCTAAGCGTTTGGTTTAGCAAACTTCAATTCAGGACATGTGATTTCGTCAAGAAACCAGCAGCATTATGTTGAGAGAGTTTATGGGCTTTAAGTGGTTGGAGCTCATTTAGTTAACCAAGCTAGAGCCGTATGTCAACCAAAGCACATGAAAATTGGTAATTTAAAATGCAATTTGTTAAGTGCCTATCCAAAACCATCGCAAACTATTGATGAGCACTGTAGCTCATCAAGTATAGAGAGAAAATAAGGAGTTATTATTACGATGTGGCGGGCAAACATCCGCTTACGACGGTTGCGTGTTCGATTCTCGCAACTTGCAAATGAATATTATGGCGTCTACTTAAAAAATAGAATGCTAGATATAGTTTGAAAAGACTGAAACGAGGGCGCTATGACTTTGGCCCATCAAATTATAATATACCCTGCATAGACCATGTCTCTCTGTCAGTCGGACATAACTTGTTAGTATATGCCAATCTATCCATGACTACCTCAATGAGAATTCCCAGAACGAGGTGTAAGGGGGACTCCAATCCAACCTAACCTGCACGTGGTACACCCCCTGCTAGATAACGAACTAGGCTCTGGTGAAAATATCAAACAATCTTCATAATTTGATAACTCAGATAATTTACAATCATTTTCCATTACTTGACACTGGCAGAAGTGTCCAAACAGACACAATTGCCAACATCATCATCAACTCAGACTTTCAATCTTGACTATTTTTTGGCCAAAGATCTGCGCCGACTATCGAGCTCTAAGGTTATAGGGCTTTTATTTTTTGGAAAATGCCTCATAACTGTTTTTTAATTAGGTAGTAAATTTTCTCGTAAAATACAAGTATTCGGCGTTTCAAGACCAAAGTTAAATGGGTAATACAAGAAAATGGCTTTAATCTTTAGTCGATTAGAGCCTTAAACAGTCTAGGTAAGCTAACTCAATACATCTACGTTCCTCAGACATGCACTCAGGTTGTTTGCCTATGTTACGTTCGCGTTTATTTTAGGACATAGGCAGTATTATTATATGTTTTCTGACATTAGGTACCTACGTGACTGGCTGTTAAACAGAAATAGGCATGTCAGAATATGCAGGCAGGTACAGTCACGGTCTAAAAGAGCTAAGCTAGCTATACTCGACTTCCAGAAGGCGCCTGTTCATCATCATCAGCCTATGTTAGTCCACAGCTGGACATATGCCTCCCCCAATAAGACGCCGCCTGTTCGGATCTGTTAAACTCTTTTAGGCGGTGACTGTATCTTATACATATATGCTGGATAATCTGTTCTAAATCCTTATTATTATCTTAATAAAGAAATAAAGTTTTTAAAAATAAATATGAATGTATTTAGATTAATCTATATCATATGATTGAATTGATTAATCTAAATACGATTGTATCAATATCTTTACAATAGCGCAGGACGTTGATTAATACTTCTCCCAGTAATTAGAAGCGAAATCACTTCTTTATTACACAACAACTACTTTGTTTGTTTTATTGCTGCTATTTTATACGAAAACTTTTAGTTCAGCCTTATTTTGGTTTGATTAAATTTTTTCAAACATGTCCAACCGTATTATGTTTCCCGCCCAAGTAACACAGGAAGCATTTTAAGAAACGAATAATCAACTCTTGTAGAACTTAAGGTCCGCATAAACTGTTATAAAAGTTCACCGAGCATCTTGAAGCATTATATTGGCATTTTACAACCATGATGGTGTATAACGGTTGGATAATGGCATATTAAAATGCTTTTCTAAAGCCTTTAGTTTCAGTGCAGCATACCACGACACAGCTGTACACCTTTCAGCTATTATTAGTGCATTTGGACTTACAATTGAATTTATAAGTAGTAAATAAATGCTTAATGATATTTAATAGCATAAACATGAACCATTATAATGCCACGTAAATCTGCTATACAGGTTTCAGTTATTTTTAGTGCCTTAGTGTTTACAATAGCATTTTTAGTAGTGAGATAATGCCTAATGCTGCTAAACAGCATAAACAGGAATCAATGTAATGCTTGCCTTTTTAAAGATCAACTGAGTTCTGCTGTAGGGCTAACAGCTCTTTAATCAAATACACGTGAATTGAAATTGAATTACATTGTAATGCATAAAGATAGATAGATAGAAAACAATTTCTTCTACCACACAAAACAGAAAATAATACAGAAATAAACCATAGAATATCAAAGAAACATGCAAGAATTATGATATCTCCGAATCCGATCAATGCACAACAAAACGATTCGTGCGAAGGGAGTAGTAGCGATATTAAAGAAGGTTCCGTAGGTCACCAAAATCAAGTAGGATCTGTCAACATTCGAAATACACACAATACGAAATTGTGTTATGAAAAATCTTTTATTGCGCTTAATGAGAATATTCAACATAATCGTGTTTATTTCCGTCCGCTTGATGCTGAAAATTGGTCCGGGGTGCATCCATGCCTCTGTCATTCACGCCTGTGTCTGAATTTTCCTCCATAATTGATAATTCAGCTTCGGCAAGCTGATATGTTCTTATATTGTTCCTTTTTAGAATGCAGCCCATTAATTTCCATTCTTTTTGATCTGGCTGGGATTGCTCATCTTTTAAGTATTTGTGTGTTTTCTGTGTTTTTTAGGCGGCCCCCACCCAAGCTACCATTTTCCTCCCATAAAGAAGGTACAATAACAGTTGGATTTTCATCTCTCTATCGTCTGTACAATTTTGTACGGCATTGCTTGCAGTTGGTATAAAAAATTATAAAAATAAGAAACAATTTTATAAAAAAGTATCACACATAAAAAAGATACCTAATTAATCATATGATTTATGCAATCATAAGTCACATGGGCCAATACTTGGCAAACGGATTCACGTTGTACAGAAATTCTGTAATGGGACCAACTGACCATTGGTTTTATTGTTTTGATCATGGATCCCCAAAATTATAATGACACAATTTCAGTCTACATCAAGTGCACCTACTGATATTGGTATACCGGTGAACCCATATATAACTACTTTATAAAGAATGGCACTACAGTGGTTACTCAAAAGTCTTCTCTGTGGCCTTTGGCTTAATCATTGTTCACGTGTGAGTATTTATACTGCTGGCGGCATTAATAAGCCTTTTTAAAGGCTCACTAGGCTGCCATAGACCGACACCATTTTGGAAATATTTTATAACCAAAAAGTATTATCATTCGGACCTATTTATAAAAGCAATAGCCTATATAGTAATGATATAACTTAATTTAGTAATCCCCAACCCATACTATTATGTTAATTAAGCAAAATAAATTATTTACTAGGAATACACAATTATTTTCGTAATTTCACACATAACTTTATTTAACATTTTATATTAAAACCACAAAATATTGAAAGCGCGTGAAAATTTTCAATAAAACTTATATAGACATTTACAGTAAACTGCATTGCGCAGTAATATTTGAAGGCATGAAATAACAACAGAGTTAATTATAAATTTTGTTTTGATGAAAACAAGTATGGTGTCACTCATTAAGTTCGACCAAATATTGCGAGACAAAGTAGTTAAATTACCACGTTAATGTATTTTATATCATGTACGGCGGGTAATAATGATGTTTTTGCAATGATGTAGGGTTTATTTAAGTTCGAACTGTGCACACTTAAATAGCTTCTATCATTCTTTTGGTACATTCTAATGCTAGCCTAATGCTTTTAAAATGCAATTAAAATTTTCTTTATCAATAATAGTGCTAGTTTAATGCTGCTTGAATGCGATTGGCAATTTCATTGTCCGTAATAATGCTTCTTTAATCCGACTGACAATTTAATTAATCACAATAATACTAATATAATGCAACTGTAATGCAATAAAGCAACTATTGTGAACCTATTTAGGATCAAAAGCCGTATAATTTGTGCCCAAATAAGCACTACAGTAGCCGTATAAACTTTTGTAATCTAACTATAGAACTATCTCAAAATGCGAAAACGATACAGAAATGCTGTAAATTGGCCGCTATACTGCTTTGCTGTGTTACTTGGGCGATAAATATATAAATCAAATTAAATTTCTGCATGTTTGTGATTTTTTTCTGTACGAATCTTATCAATCTATATATATAAAAGAAAGTCGTGTTTGTTACAACACTTATAACTCGAGAACGGCTGAACCGATTTAGCTGAAAATTGGCGGAGAGGTAGCTTAGAACCAGGAGTCTAACATAGGATAACATAGGATTTTTATCATTTCAACAATTTGACACATAGATTTCCACGGGGGCGAAGCCGCGGGGAGCAGCTAGTAACATATAAATGCTTCGTTAGCATTTGATGATTGTGTTATTAACGGACAAGCAGAAAATCAATATACATAAATAATCAGCAAACACGTATTATTAAGACAATAGTAACTGGCCGCGATAGACTTGTTCAAATTTATTAATGTGGGTACTGACCGGCGGCGCACCGGCCATTAGAGTGGAGCAGAGTGGACTGCCCGTACACCAAGCACTGTTGTGAGCGCCACCTTCCCAGCAATCCTTTTAGTTTTTAAGATTATCTTGTTTATTTTCTAATATGAGTGTAAATGCTTGAAATAAATACTTTTTTATTCTATATTTATTAGCCACCGTAACGTAACCGTAACGCCCCGCAGCAGCGTTACGGAGCGTAATGTAATAATAATCAAACTTTTGAAACTATCATCAAAAATTAAATAATGAAATCAAAGAAAATATCCCGTTCTAAATGATAATTGTAATAATAATTATATTATTTTATAAACGGTCCCTAATTGATAGATAAATCAGACAGAGAACAAACAAAAAAACAAACAAACACGAAAATAGAACATCCTTCTGAAGTCGATAACAAAATACTGGCCGTTTCGTGGCCATACTAAAAGAACACTCGAAAACGTAAATTTTGATTTTGCGGCCAGTATTTTTATTCACGCACCCTCCTCCTCTCACCACTTACTTGCTTTTTACACGAAAATGTATTAGATCTGATATAAAACTTCTAAAATTATCATGGTTATTCAGTGATCATGGCGCATGAAACTGTGCTGAAATAATTTATTTTATTTTTATTTTTATTGTTTCAACAAAATCAACAGCCCTTAATCTACATAATTTGAACCTTAATAATCTAACTTACGGCCAATAAGAGATTTACATTATATAAATATATCAAATAATGGAAAGCTCAAAACTCGAATTACAGTAAACTAGCTGCGCCCCGCGTTTTCATTCGCGTGGTGATATATATTTTGGATAATATACAATATATCTTTATGAACTGTAGCCTATATGTTATTTTGATATGTAACCTATATTATTGTGAAGTTTCATCAAAATCATTTCAGTCGTTTTTGCGTGAAAAAGCAACAAACATACGCATTCTCAAAAACTTTCGCGTTTATATTATTAGTAGGATATCCCGCTATATGTGTACAAATGACTAGATACAATATATTAGGATAGGATAGGAGTTGACTGGTAATCAAGAGATGACTATTTATCTTACCACTGAAATAAGTTGTGAAATAAAAACACAACTGAGAAAGAATATAAACAGAACGGTTGAGTAAACTTTGAACGTGACTTCGCCTTGATTGATCTTCGTTTACAAAATACATTGAAATTCGTAAAACTAAAACCATCTGATTGCTAACGCATGACTTCACGCGGTACGTGACTCTACAATTGGTACTTAATTGGCATTACAGGCGCATTCTGAGTAAGTGAACGACCTATTACGCGAGTGACCTTGCCTGACAAACCCTCGCTGTATATGTGGGGAAAGTGGTACATCAGAGTATGCCCATAGAATTACAATAATTAAATCATCATCATCATCTAAATCTATAATTAAAATCTATAGATAATTATATAAGCTCTTCATGCTATGCATTAAGAAGTCTTAGAGATGAAGTGACGCTAAAACAGTTAAAGATGGTATACTTTGCACTAGTTGAGTCCAAGCTTCGTTACAGCATATTATTTTGGGGAAATAGCTATAACTACAATATTAATTCAGCATTTGTGATGCAAAAGAGAGCGATTAGGACGATGATACGTATACCTCAAACTGAATCATGTAGGGATCATTTTATTAGTTTGCGCATACTCACTGTGCCTTGCTTATATCTTTTAATTCTACTAACATTCCTTTTAAAACATTTAAATTCATTTGAATCTCCCGAGGTGAGGGCTTTTAGAGAAACCACTAGAAGAAAAGTAGTAGTAGTAGTAGGCTTTATGTTGCACTATTACGGCATTATTACCACTCCTGTTCGTCAAGTCTTATGCTGTAATGTGAAAATATAAGAATTATGAAATTTTCTAACTATGCAAGATTAACTATGATTTCGTCATCATCATCATCATGCGCATTCTTAACTCCTCTGTTGGTCGCCTGGAGATATAACCCAAAACTAAAAATAATAGGTAAAAACAGAAAACAATAGCCAACTGCCTAACACTGATAAAACCAAATGGTCGTAGGAGATCTGGTCCTGGTTAGAAAAGATTGTACAAGCTTCCCAAAGCTAGCAAGTTACCAAAGCTTAACAAAGCTTACAACACTGTTATCTCGTTCGAAGATGGACAAATTGGATGGAAACGACGTAACTCCAATTATCACGGCACGAAACCCATCAAACGATCGGTCGTGTCGATGTTACGAAATGCTGCTGACCTGGACTGCTGAAGAAAAGCTATGGTTAGCTTCTTCACTTGAATAATCGGAATAAATTTGTTTCTGATAAAAGTTTTGGACCTAAGATTACATATTAACATTTAAATTACTTGTATACCTATTTAATCGTTTTGAAAAAACTATAGACTTTAAATTCATAAGTATTTAGATTATTTAGCGAAACAATTTTCCAAATCAATCCATAATAAATTGTCAGAGAACTCGACAACCATATGCCTACATTATATACCTACATGAAAAACGTACAGCCGAATCTCGTCATTTATTTTTCGTATATTATTAACACCTTGACTGCGATTTTTTATCGACCACTGCGATCTTTTTTTTAACCTAAGCCATTCGTGCTGCCGCTCTACACAACGGTTGTGCCGCACATGAGTTTCGTTCGAAAAATATTACGGCTGTGCTGAGTCACACAGATCTGTATTTTCTCAGCCGCTGCGCTAGTGAGGATTTACGCATATTAGTCACTTGTAGAAAACACATACCGTGTGATTTCAGCAATCAAAGTGTACAGATAATCATGGTACGAGTAGGTACCATACCTAAATGTCGGAATTTGTTTCAGTTTCTAACTCAATTAGTGATTTTCTCAGTTGCTGGATACTTTTTATTTACTTCGGCACTCGATTAATTGTTTCTCAGTAAACCAATAAAGAGAATAAGCAAGCTGAGAATTAGCAATGAAGTGGCAGTGGGCCGGCCATATCTCGCGAAGAACCGACGGCCGCTGGGGCAAACGTGTTCTTGAGTGGAGACCATGACTGTAGGACGCCCTCCGACCAGGGACGACCTGCGAAAGACTGCAGGTAGATGCTGGATGCGCCAAGTATAAGACAGGGCGCTATGGCGCTCATTGGGGGAGGCCTATGTCCAGCAGTAGACTAATATAGGCTGACGATGATGATGATGATGATGAAACCAATAAAATTAAAGCGAAATTCGCTTTTAATTTGACTCTTATTTCCTCGATAGGTTACAGACAAAATAAGTCAAAGTGATTTCAACCTTCAAAGTTTTTCAACTGTTCTTTTCTAAATCTAAAACCTTTCTAACGATTTATTGCTTTTGCGTTCGTAAGTGGTTCCGTATTACTCTATAATTAAGCAGTAGTCGTTTAAAAGTGTTAATTAAATATCTATTACATACATTATATGATACTCAAGAGCCCTTTCATTTAAAGGTACAGGTGCTTCCGCTATCCTTTGACTATAATTATAATAAAAGGGCTTATAATTTAATTATGCCAGTCCTTAGCTGTTAAGTGCTTACTAATGCTTTTAATTCAATACACGTACTCAGTAGATAGCTTGTTTCTTTCAAGCAAAATATAAAGTTTAAAAAACTTACATTATATGACTGTGCAGAGTTCGATTCGTATTTTTTTACTCTACCACCTTACACCAAGTTATAAATCATCATCATCATCATCATCAGCCTATATTAGTCCACTGCTGGACATAGGCCGCTTGCCGCATCCAGCATATACCTGAAGTCTTTAGCAGGTCGTCATCCCACCTGGCCGGAGGGCGTCCTACACTACGTTTACCGAGTCGTGGTCTCCACTCAAGAACACGCCCCAGCGGCCGTCGGTTCTTTGCGAGATATGGCCGGCCCACTGCCACTTCAGCTTGCTAATTCTCAGAGCTATGTCGATAACTAGTTATAAATAGTATCTATCATTGCCTGATTCCTGATTTTTAAAGGAACAATCAGTTTTTTCCGCAAATTATTACAAAATAATAAACGTAGGCGATGAAGACATACATATGTACTGGGAAACCGAGACGCGAGAATAATCAGATGTAGTAAACCAATTCAATCGGTGTAAATTGCTGTTGCATCGTATCGTAAGACATTCTATTGATTAACTCGGTACATCTGCACTGTTTACTGCGGCTTACTACACTTTTTATGACTCTTTACCCGGAGGAATAATTGATAGTTTTGAAAAAACTAAAAACCGACCGAATCCCTTAGGTTTCAACAGTTTCTTAAGTTTTGACACGTGATAAATAATAAAAAAGTTAAATTTATAATATTTTTATGGGATCACTTCATCCTTTATACAATTGCAAAAGAATCATCTAAATCGGTTAACCAAATGACCGAGAAATCGACAAAGAAACTTTAACGAGGTACATTTTCGGGGTGAGTATGGAGTCAATTGTTAAACTTATTATAATTCTAGTGGATCCGTGAGACTACGATGGTTTTTATAGTGATTTTCGTCTAGTTCGGCGTACTCTACCTACATTATTTTGTATATTTTGCTCATTTTATGCAAGCCTGCTCGTTAAAAATTTACTCGCAAAATTTCCGTCATTGCTCGTTTATAATCAATTAGGGTGCGCGTTAATTGATTTTATGAACTAGCAACGACGGAAATTTTGCAAGTAAACTTTGATTTAGAATTTGGAAATTCGTCGAGTAAATCTCTTTAAAAGCTAGATTCTGTTATTGATAATATATGTACATCAGCTTACCTTTATTGCTAGCCGTCCAAAGATTCGTCGGGCTATTCTTCTTAGGTTTCGCATCCCTGAACATCAGTATATCTGGAACTTTGTTAGCTTTACTATCTTTCGGGATGATATCTGGAGTTCTGTCTACGTTTACTCTTACGAACTCTCCTTTCAAGACCTTTGGGCTTTCTTTTAAAGCAGGAGGCTGAGGTGCTTTTGGTTTCCTGTGGAACAACCGTTTTCTATCCGGTTTTGATGGAATATCTATATCTGTGTAAATAACGCTGTCTATCTCATTGTCGTGTGCGTCGTTCCGTATACCAATAAGGCTCATCGGCTGATCGAATCTAAGGTTCAAATTCTTTTGAACTGATATTTGCGTCACATCGTCTTGTAAGAGTTCGTAGTCATCTGAACTGACCTTTCTGTTTCTGAATATGTCGTATGTCTTCTTCTTTGAGAATAATGTGTCATTGCTCGGGTAGATGTTTTTCGTCAGTCGGTTTCGCATTTTGAAATACTTGTACGTAAAGTATATCCGCTTAAAATCTTGTTCGTTCTCGAATTTCAGTACCACCGCTTCTCGTATTGCGTATTTCGTTACGTAGAACACGAGCATTTTTTCGCAGTTCTGGTAGTTTTCAATGTTGATGCAGTTTTCTATGTTGTCTACGGAAATGTTTTCGCATTTTGTTGTGTTGAATTCTTTGATAAGTTTCGATTTGTCATGTTTTTCGTCGTCTGATCCTTCTTCTTTCGTGAGTAGTTGTAGCTGATCTTTCTCGTTGAAGCCGACGATGATGTTGTATGTTTGTGTGGATGGTTTGGCGATGGTGGCCATGTCTACTTGCTGGGTGGGTGAGTGGAGCTTTTGGCGGCCGACCAGGGCCGCGTAGCCCCCGGAACGGGCCGTCTTTTTGACGGTCATTTTCTTGCTGTAACAAAAGAAAATTTCACATTAGATAACGCTATATTGTAGTTAATTGTTTGATGAATTTAACGATACCAGTATGTTTTATTTTAGCAATGTAAAACGTAAAACATAATCTTTTTTACTCCAATAGAAGATTACATTACGTTCTCTGATAATTATGTTCTCGTACTTTGTAAGAAATTCAATGTTGTGCTAAGCTTTATATAAATATTGACATGAATCTAAAATCAATCAATCATGGGATTTTAGATATTCTAATATATACATATGTATTATGCTTATCTAAGCAAAATAAAAATGTTAGACTATGCATAATTATAATATTATGTATGTGTGATATTTATCTGGGGTTTCGTTTTACTTTTCCACTAGTAGCTAAAAAAAATATTGAAGAGAAATAACTCTTATTTGTTAATAATAATTTGATTTGACAAAATGCTTATTTTGTAAACCTAAAGATATAAAGATAATAAATAAATAAAATAAATAAATAATGCTTGACAATTCACACAGCATTATCTAGCCCCATGGTAAGCAGAGCCTGTGTTATGGGTACTAGATAACTGATATACATAATACAATATATTACATAGATATATATTTTTTATTATACATAGAAAACGACCAGAACACCCGTAACAAATATCTGCAGATCGTACACACAATTGTTCCGAGGCGGGAATCGAACCCGCAACCTCCTGCGTCGCAGGCGGATCTTCGCCCACCGCGCCACATCGGTCGTCCATAATGAAATCTGAATTAGCAGTAAAAGTTAAAATTGGTACCGTTGTAAACAAAACCCTATAATTAGTCAAAGTCCTCGAATCCCTGTCCATATCCAATGATAAAACACATGAAGTTCTTGTTAAGATCCTATATCTAGTTTCCAAACACCACAAAATACATTAAACATCATAATCAAGTTGGTCTCGGTAATTGAATCGCTACTATCCATAAGTAAAAAGACCTTGAAAAAAATATGCGAAAGAAAGAAAGTTAGAAAGAGACGAAATTGCGTGACCAATTTGTGGACATTCGGATACATCCAATCAAATACAGAACGGTAGTTAGACCACGCTTGTTACAGTGCGGCTACCGTGAAGCTGGCGCCACGCACGAAAACAGTAGAGAAAAAACTGGAGTGGCAGGTATTGTCGCTGAATAGATAATAGTGTATTATCACTGTTATCAATCTTAATTAATCGGTACTAAAGATTTTCATCATCATCATCATCATCAGCCTATATTAGTCCATTGCTGAACATAGGTCTGTCCCCAATAAGCGCCATAGCGCTCTGTCTTCAGCTTGACGTATCCAGCATCTACCTGCAGTCTTTCGCAGGTCGTCATCCCACCTGGTAGGAAGGCGTCCTACACTACGTTTACCGAGTCGTGGTCTCCACTCAAGAACACTTTTGCCCCAGCGGCCGTCAGTTCTTCGCGAGATATGGCCGGCCCACTGCCACTTCAGCTTGCTAATTCTCAATATTCTTCCTTAAAAATCTCAAATATTTAAGCAAGAATATTTTATTTATTATTTATAAATGTAGCAGCTAACAAAAAATATTGAATGTGAGCGATACGACGACGTAGGCTTTCTTGTCCACCAGTGGATAAAGTTGGTAAGATAGATCTACACATAGTAGATATTAAATGGAACAGTCTC
The DNA here is from genome assembly GCA_943735965.1 of Eupithecia abbreviata. Taxonomy (NCBI): domain Eukaryota; kingdom Metazoa; phylum Arthropoda; class Insecta; order Lepidoptera; family Geometridae; genus Eupithecia; species Eupithecia abbreviata. The sequence goes on from OX030995.1 coordinate 5,483,740, forward strand.
GATGTCTCTACCCATCTTAAAAGAGCCTTGTTTTGGCACTATGATAAGTGTTGTAGGTACTTTTTTATCTTGTTATTTTTTGGTAGTGGCGCTAATTTCACAGTACCTACCACCGCTCGTGACTGTAGGAACAAATTGGTCATAAATACCACGTTGAAAATAACTACGATTTCTTCACGCTGATTATAAATCATTCAATAATTTATAACTTGTTGTCTTGCTAAATGCCTACTATTATGTACTATTTTATGTCGAGGAAACTCGACTAAATCATTCATTTTATGTACTAATATACTTAAATCATGTTTATTTTCTAGTTTGTTTTCCAATTCCAACATTCACTATTAAGTTTTCAGCTACAATAGACATGAAATTCTATCAAAAATATAGATAAAGAGAAAACACTAGGCAAATAACCATGTATTAGACATATAAGAGATGAACTGTTCACTTACATTTTTTGTCCACTAGTGGAAGAAGTGAAAAGAAACCACTATGCTAGTGGTTTCTTTTCACTTCTTCCACTATTAAGTGAACAGTAAAATAATTTTATTGATAATCATTTATATATAAAATATGACTTGTCTAAGTGCTTATTTTGTAAGCCTAAAGAAATAAAATGATTTTTTACTTTACTTTACTTTACTTTACTTTACTTTACTTTACTTTACTTTAGTATACCACAAAACAGAAAGCAATACAGAAATAAATACTTAGAATAAAGGTCGTAAAAAGGGCGGCCAGATCGCTGATAGCGATCTCTTCATGAAGGAACAATATAGACGGTGGAACTGTAATAGATATTTAGATTTTAAAAAAGAAAACAAATACTTACACTACATAATATTACAAACATTATAATAAACTTACATAGACATAAAATACGGCTATCAATCCATTTATATGGATAAATAATGCAAAAAAATAAAATCTGCCTTATTTGTGGTATGGGTAGGAAAAAAATCGTTTCTATCGTAATTTTGGATCATTATGGTAATGGAAACAAGTGAAAGCGAAATGTTAGTATCGTTTACTTTGGCTGTTTGCAATAGTTATTCATGAGTCCGTTGAAAGTTGCTCGCAAATATCTATCGGAAGTTTTAAAACTCTCATGTGATTGAAGAAGGATCATAAAATAGAAGCATACAACTGATTACAACCAGGGTCTCTTCGAGGCAAGAGATAAATTTTAAATAATTTAACTGTTTTTAAGTTAAGAAAAAAGATACATACAACCGAACATGGAACCTTCTTTCCTTTCGAAGTCGGTTCTGAATGCGGTCAAATGAAGCCAGTCCCGAATAGGTCACACATCATCATCAATCTATAATAGCCCACTGCTGGACATAGACCTCCCGTAATGAGCACCATAGCGCCCTTTCTTCAGCTTGCCGCATCCAGCATGTGTCTGCAGTAGTCGCGCGCGGTCATCATCCCACCTGGCCGGAGGACGTCCTACACCACGATCGAAAGTCCCAGCTCGACTGATGCCACTTGAATCATCTGTCATAGTCAGATGCAAATGATGATGAGAAGAAGACTCCATATAACTATAACTAAGCCCTTGAAAGATTCACGGATGCGCCGGTAGATCGGCTACTAGTCTTTCGGCATTATATAAAGACATAAATAAGAGGTACAGAAAGCATTGCACTGTTAAAATGTACTAAAGTTATTAACATTATTGAACTTAAATGTTACTAGGACCATTAAATACTAGGTAACAAGATACATTATCATCAGCCTATAGCAGTCCACAGCTGGACATAGCCTCCCCCAATGAGCGAGAATGAATTTGCCTCTTTCGTTTCGCGCCGCGTTGGTTTTGGAAGGCAACCATGTCAAAAAGTTGCTGGTACGTAATGATGAAGTATTTAAAACTAATAAATCGATCAACGTTGAGTGAAAACTAACATTATACAACATAATTTAATCTTACAATATGTTGAAACTGTACTTAAACTTTGTAAATATGAGCTGAAACAGGGTCGAATTGCGCGTGTTCTAATCCAACTTTCACGATATAATTCTAATTTTTACATTACATAATTACTTATAACATGAATAAACTAAACGGTTTCGTATTTAAAACAACTTTCGATAATAAGAACTCGTTTTAGCGAAAAAAGTAATGAGGCAAAGAGAGCTTCTAAAGGTTTTGTAATACCGTTTTTTGTATGCCAGAACGACTTATTTATTTATTCGTAGGCCAGAGCTTGATTTTGTTAATACGCAATGGATTTATTGTGACATCAATAAGGATAACCTGATTGTTTTAAAGACTAAACGCCGACTTTGAATCCTTAACTTTACGCTGTTCTAACGTTTTCCGGGACAAAAACTCGGAAATCAAATATTATTGGTTGTTTTCTTGCGAGACCCTCTAGCACAGGTAATTACATTACTTAAAAGAGGGACCCTCTTTACCTATTATATATTTATGTACCTGTGTATACATACCACTGTAATATATTAATTAATTTAAGTTAAAGCAATAAACTATTTGATTTGATTTTCTATGTATAATAAAAATATCTATCTATGTAATGTATTGTTTTATGTATATCAGTTATCTAGTACCCATAACACAAGCTCTGCTTACCATGGGGTTAGATAATGCTGTGTGAATTATCCAGAATTATTTATTTATTATTTAAAAATCAAATATATAATAAATAAAACAATATTTTTATGAGCCGACCTCGGGATCATTTACTATACAATAGCGAAAGAATTTTCAAAATATGTAGGTACGTAATTGACGTACATACATGATACATAAAAAAACACACATTCAGTCGAACGTAAAACTATTTCTTTCTATTATTTCAAAGTCAGCTAATAATATCTATAATGCTTTTGAAAACAAATAAAGCGTAAATTCAAGCCCTATATAAAATACCTAATTAGTGCCAAACCAAGTCTGTTGCAAAGTTTACAAAACAAGGAAAAATTAAACAAAGTTGAGAAAATTACAAAATAAAATGACATAACGCATAACAAAAGCCAAAATTGTTCGAAATCGCTTGGTTTCCCAGTGGCTACAATTAAAACGAATGTGTGGAGAAAGGTATCATTAGCCTCGCAGGTAACGTAATATTAAAAAGCTAGCAACAGTAGCAACAATAACCGTGTGACATTCTCAGCAAAAAGTGTCTTCCTATTGCGCTAATGAATTGATGTCTAATGAAGAGCGATTTCGCATCTGAAACTAGACTTCACGGAATAATGATGTCCCGAAAATACTCAATATAGTTACTTATAGTTTTAGTAGCAACAATAAGCGTGTGACATTCTCAGCAAAGTGTCTTCCTATTGCGCTAATGAATTGATGTCTAATGCAGAGCAATTTCGCAGCTGAAACTAGACTTCACGGAATAATGATGTCCCGAAAATACTCAATGTAGTTACTTATAGTTTTAGTAGCAACAATAAGCGTGTGATATTCTCAGCAAAGTGTCTTCCTATTGCGCTAATGAATTGATGTCTAATGAAGAGCGATTTCGCATCTGAAACTAGACTTCACGGAATAATGATGTCCCGAAAATACTCAATATAGTTACTTATAGTTTTAGTAGCTACAATAAGCGTGTGACATTCTCAGCAAAGTGTCTTCCTATTGCGCTAATGAATTGATGTCTAATGCAGAGCAATTTCGCAGCTGAAACTAGACTTCACGGAATAATGATGTCCCGAAAATACTCAATGTAGTTACTTATAGTTTTAGTAGCAACAATAAGCGTGTGACATTCTCAGCAAAGTGTCTTCCTATTGCGCTAATGAATTGATGTCTAATGCAGAGTGATTTCGCATCTGAAACTAGACTTCACGGAATGATGTCCCGAAAATACTCAATGTAGTTACTTATAGTTTTAGTAGCAACAATAAGCGTGTGATATTCTCAGCAAAGTGTCTTCCTATTGCGCTAATGAATTGATGTCTAATGCAGAGCGATTTCGCATCTGAAACTAGACTTCACGGAATGATGTCCCGAAAATACTCAATGTAGTTACTTATAGTTTTAGTAGCAACAATAAGCGTGTGACATTCTCAGCAAAAAGTGTCTTCCTATTGCGCTAATGAATTGATGTCTAATGCAGAGCGATTTCGCATCTGAAACTAGACTTCACGGAATAATGATGTCCCGAAAATACTCAATGTAGTTACTTATAGTTTTAGTAGCAACAATAAGCGTGTGACATTCTCAGCAAAGTGTCTTCCTATTGCGCTAATGAATTGATGTCTAATGCAGAGCGATTTCGCATCTGAAACTAGACTTCACGGAATAATGATGTCCCGAAAATACTCAATGTACTTATAGTTTTAGATGGTATCCAATTAGGTTTATTTTTATGTCACTCGCTGAATACTTACTCAATATTTTGTATCAAAACAACGTAGGTAGATATATTTTACGAAAACCTGCCGAAAGCCATGATAAAGGCACAAAATGTTATTGAAAATAAAAAAAATAGTCTAAGTAGTTATAACATCGCCTTAGAGCTTAATAAAAAACCTGTAAAGATGTTACTATCTCAATAAATAAATAATTTGACGACCGATGTGGCGCGGTGGGCGAAGGTCCGCCTGCGCTCAGGAGGTTGCGGGTTCGATTCCCGCCTCGGAACAATTGTGTGTACGATCTGCAGATATTTGTTCCGGGTGTTCTGGTCGTTTTCTATGTATAATAAAAAATATATATCTATGTAATATATTGTATTATGTATATCAGTCATCTAGTACCCATAACACAAGCTCTGCTTAGCTTGGGGCTAGATGATGCTGTGTGAATTGTCCGGCATTATTTATTTATTTATTTAATTTTAGTTTAAGAAAGTCATCCATCATTTAGCATTAAACTGCGAAAACGGATAGGCATGATTAAAGAATTGTGTAATTGACTTGAACTCCGTCTGGGCTTTGTTTATAGAGTACGACGTTGTTATCTACGAGTAATACAAGTTTTAATATCTTCGTAATTTATGTATTGCCTTGATAAAGAGCTACGTAACAAACTCTTATTGAGCAGTCTCTTTTAAAATCTATTGTAAAGAAAATCATGGGTAAACATAAACATGTTAATTGTACCTACATTGCCTGTAAGGGTCAATCTTTAAGTTTTAAATTTAAACTTTGACCACTGCAACCCAGAGTTTAAATTTAAAACTCTGTGTGTTTAAGTTAAAACTTTGTTGATCTCTAAATTAAAACACAAGTTTAAATCTAAAACTCTGACCAAAAACCTTACGGCAATACAATTAAAATGTATATCCATGATTTTCTTTACAATGGAATTCAGAAAATGGCTGCTTAACACTTTGACTGCGATTTTTTTTCGACGACTGCGATCTTTTTTTTAACCTAAAAAATTCGTGCTGCCGCTCTACACAGCGGTTGTTTAGCGCCGCACATGCGTTTTGTTCGAAAAATATTACGGCTGTGCTGAGTCACAAAGATCTGTATTTTCTCAGCCGGTTTTACGCATACTAGTCACTTGTAGAAAACACATACCGTGTGATTTCAGCACTCAAAGTGTTAATTACTGTTCGTTACGTTGGCCTTTATCAGGGTAATACATAAATTAGGAAGATGTCATTGTTAAAAATTACGTAGTCATCGACAAGATCTTACAGTTGCAAGATATTACGATCTCTGAAATCCACTTGCCTTCGTATAATCCGCCTACGTGAGAACACTTTACATAATATCTAGTGCATTTCCGAGCAAGCGCAAACTAGGTGAGCGTGATTAGCTATGAATAAAACATGACATTTGCAATAGAAGGTATCATTTACTTACCGGCCAGTTATTATAATGCAATGAGACGAAAATATTGCGAGGCTTTGATCAAATCGGAGAGAATAGGAGTTAAATACTATCTGGCAGTTCAAAGTCGCTCAGCGAGCTATGGAAAGAGCTATGCTCGGAGTATCTCTGAAGGATAGGATTCGCAACGAATACATCCGACAGAGAACTAAAGTTATCGACATAGCTCTGAGAATTAGCAAGCTGAAGTGGCAGTGGGCCGGCCATATCTCGCGAAGAACCGACGACGCGACGGACGCTGGGGCAAACGTGTTCTTGAGTGGAGACCACGACTCGGTAAACGTAGTGTAGGACGCCCTCCGACCAGGTGGGATGACGACCTGCGAAAGACTGCAGGTAGATGCTGGATGCGTCAAGCCAAAGACAGGGCGCTATGGCGCTCATTGGGGGAGGCCTATGTCCAGCAGTGGACTAATATAGGCTGATGATGATGATGATGATGACTATCTGGCAGACCTAGACCGGTACCTAAGTGTAAAGGTAACTTCCGCCTTATGGGTCGGTACATATCTGACGGAAAGTGCGTCGAGCTTATCACCGGTCGCATATCTACTCGAATACTTTGCTTAGATAGATAGGTCAAGTATACTATGTCTCGATGGTCATTGTTCATAAATATATTTTGACTCACGATATAGATGACGAATCATCATCATCATCATCAGCCTATAGCAGTCCACTGCTGGACATAGGCCTCCCCCAATGAGCGCTATAGCGCCCTGTCTTCAGCTTGCCGCATCCAGCATCTACCTGCAGTCTTTCGCAGGTCGTCATCCTACCTGGTCGGAGGGCGTCCTACACTACGTTTACCGAGACGTGGTCTCCACTCAAGAACACGTTTGCCCCAGCAGCCGTCGGTTATTGGCGAGATATGGCCGACCCACTGCCACTTCAGCATCTACCTGCAGTCTTTCGCAGGTCGTCATCCCACCTGGTCGGAGGGCGTCCTACACTACGTTTACCGAGACGTGGTCCCCACTCAAGAAAACGTTTGCCCCAGTAGCCGTCGGTTCTTCGCGAGATATGGCCGACCCACTGCCACTTCAGCTTGCTAATTCTTAGAGTTATGTCGATAACTTTGGTTCTCTACATAAAATAATATGGTTATTATTGGTTATAATAGTCACTCAGCCTTAGCTCCGGTCTTCCCCCTCAAGAGGGATTTGTCAAGGGGGACAATTTAAATAACCTGAAAACAGGCCTTTCCTTTTTTTCAGACCAGACTTTGGCAGATTTGTACTATAAGTTACATAGAACCAATATATTTACTTAAAAAAGAAAAAAATAATGTAATATGTTAATCGAAATTGTATAGTTAGTAAGCGATTAGTCTATCTATCGTATTGTTTCGAATATGAATGTAAATAGCTCTAGACCATCGCTGGCGATAGATAACACCTCTAGATTTGCTTTTACCCGTGTTTTACCCACACGATTAAAAGAAAACGTGTGAGGGGTTTCATTCTATTCGAAACAGACGGACACAAGTAAATAACTATGTGAAAGAGCCATTGTCGCAGTAAAATCTACTGGGAACAGATTCTGGTGATAGTCGCTAAATTGTTTCCGTGAGTCAACTCTTTATTTTCTTTCACTTTGGCACTCACAGTCGACGCCAAAAATCACAAAAAGGCTGGGCCTTTATCCAGCTGGCTGATTGTATTAATTACCTACTGGAAGATCCCGTGAACTTCGTATACCCAAAAAAAAACATTATTTTAATTTATACCGCCTGTATTAGAGCGAAAGAATATTCTAATCGGTCAAGCCGCTTTTAAGTTGTAGCGAGAATACAAACAACCATTTATTTTTGTATTATGAAGATTGCTTAACATTTGCACTATGGAAAGAGCTATGCTCGGAGTTTCTCTGAAGGATTCGCAACGAATACATCCGACAGAGAACTAAAGTTATCGACATAGCTCTGAGAATTAGCAAGCTTAAGTGGCAGTGGGCCGGCCATATCTCGCGAAGAACCGACGGCCGCTGGGACAAACGTGTTCTTGAGTGGAGACCGCGACTCGATAAACGTAGTGTAGGACGCCCTCCGACCAGGTGGGATGACGACCTGCGAAAGACTGCAGGTAGATGCTGGATGCGTCAAGCTGAAGACAAGGCGCTATGGCGCTCATTGGGGAGGCCTATGTCCAGCAGTGGACTAATATAGGCTGATGATGATGATGATGATGATGAACATTTGCAATTTACTAAGACCCATCCAGCACCTTGCTGTTGTTGTTAAAATGTCTACTTAGCATGTCTAATTATTTGTTAAATGTACATATGTATGTATGTTTACGTCTCAAGCCAGTTCGTATTTTCATTGTTTTTTTTGTGTTATATTATTATTGCTAGTCATGTATCTCTATATACAGATATTGTGTATCCAGTAAAATAAATAAATAATGCATGTTAATACCAAATAATTATCATGGGACATTGTTTCGTCGGTTTCAAAGGTGAAATTCGCGGTATACGCAGAGTAGGTAACAACAATGAGCATTGTGCGAGGCTCCCAGGCGATGTCAACGAAGTTTCCAGATGTAAGAGAGTTTTCTTGATTTATTGATTAAATGGAAAATCTCTAAGCAGGTCGTTCATTCATGTCTATGGCTTCATCATCCTCATCATGAATTATTGTCATCACGTGAACTGGAAAGTGTTTTGTTTAGGTACAAAACAAAACACTTCTCAGTTTACGAGAGCGGAAGATTATTCTATCATCTTAGTATACTACTAAGTATAAAATATCAAGGAAATCATAGGAGAACTTAGACTGAACAGAATATTTTAGTTGGAAACACCTAATTCAAAAAAAATAATATCTTTCAATGAAATCAAACGAGAACTTTGACTGATCAAAATAAATTATTATTTTGTTCCAATATAAACACTAGCTCTAATTCGTTTTTCTATTTTGTATTATTTGATTGTAATTTTCTGTCCACATAATAAGGATACAATCTGCGTACGAATTATTTCAATATAAATCGAGACCAAAATAAATCTGACAACAAAGTCACCAAGGTAGCTTTTAACGCAAACCTTGATATCGTATTTATTAGCCATACATGGTCAGTCCAGAAGGCAAAAATACTCGCCACCTTAACAGTACTAGGTCAATGGTGGCTGACGAAAGTGGAAATCGACCTTCGTTTGTTTCTTCCGAGTCGCAAAAGGGCATAATTGGTCCTGACCTGACCTTCCTAAGGACATAAGGAAGTATTTAGAGATGGGACGGTTTCGCTATCGGTTTGATATTGAAGTAAAGAGACACTGTTTTTTAGTTGATTCGAAACCGTAAGATATGTGAGATGTAAGTTCGAGAGTTCGATTTACTGCCGAACTGCGATCCCCAACCCGCATGGCCCAGCGATGGAATTATGGGCATAACCCACTCCACCATGAGATAATAGCCAATAAGGCGCTTATCAGGGGGAAGCCTGCGTCCAGCAGTGAACCAATATAGGCTGTTGAGGATGAGGTCACACCGTCGTCGACAAGTGATTGAACTAAAACATAACGAACAACCTCTGCGGTGTAGCGGGCGAAATTTCGCCTGTGACGCAGGAGGTTGCGGGTTCTATTCCCACCTCGGGATGAATGAATGAAATACCCAATTTATTTGAATCTATACATTACAATTAGGTGTTGTAGAAACTAAACTAGATAAGTGTTTATTTATATTAAAGTAAGACAGATAAGTCCAAAAACTCACCAAAATGATGGCAAACTTAATTTTTTTTTTTTTTAAATAGAATGTAGAACCAGTAACTTCCGCTACCTGCCTGGTAAACTACCGAGGGTCGAGCTTAAAAGGTACCAACTCAACATATTGCTGAGCAGATAAGTCTTAAATAAAATTAACTAACGTCTTAAATTAGAGGTGATGGGCAAAAACTGATCACGCTGTGTCAGTGTATCACCATCATCATCATCAGCTTATAGCAGTCCACTGCTGGACAGTGGACATAGGCCTCCTCTAATGACCGCCATAGCGCCCTGTCTTAAATTTGCCGCATCCAGCATCTGCCTGCAGTCCTTGGTAGTCATCCCACCTGGCCGGAGGACGTCCTACACTACGTTTGCCGAGTCGCGGTCTCCACTGTTGTGCACCAATAACTCTGTATATTATAGTTAACAATGGAGTGAGGATTGAAACTTATTTTGTCTATTAAACCTATAAACTTGTTAATTTAAATGGTGTTAGAAAGATCACTTAAAAATCGTTTGCAGCAAATGGCGTGTAAAGAAAGTGCTAAGTGCTTTTAAATTTTATAATTTTGGATAATGAACCAATCTCGTTTTAGTGCGCACAGGCTTTGATTTAACACTAGACTGAATTTACACTGTATTGTAACAAAGCTTTGAGAGATCTGAAGTTAAGTAATCTTCCAAGGGAATCTCTATCTACCCATCGAAATACACGGAGAAATTCAATACTCAATACTCAATGATTTATTGCTTACATGTGTACAAAAGTTCTTAAAAAATATATATTAAGTCCAACATGCACCCTGCAAGTGTATTGCAACATACATTTAAAGTTAAATGCTAGGTGGCTATATACAATAAAGTTAATAATATGCTTAATTTACCAGATAATATCATGAATTTCTCCGTCACACTCAATCACTGTATAATTTTTTTTTATAAATTAAAGAGCCTAGCTCTGTCGGTGCATTTATGCATTTTCTTTTACTTTGCTACTACCAATGAAAATTTTCTTTTGTGAGAAAAGTGGAGGTTCGTAAAAGGAATCAAGCTCGCAGATGAACTTCCTCCATTCCCGCTTTTAAAGTGACTTCGAAAAAAGGAACAGGTACTATGTTCAGTGTTACGTATGTTTTTTAAAGTTAACTAGCTGCGCCCCGCGGCCTCACCCGCATGGTGATAGATATTTTGGATGATATACAATATATCTTTATTAATTGTAGCCTATGTGTTATTCCGATGTATGTAGCTATATTATTGTGACGTTTCATCAAAATCCAATCAGTAGTTTTTGCGTGAAAGAGCAACAAACATCCTCACAAACTTTCGCGTTTATAATATTAGTAGGATTGTTAGTTCTTCTCGATCTTCTATTTTGAATGATGTATATCAAAAACCTTAACAATACAATACAAAAATTCTTTATTGTACACCATAATCAAATAATTGATTACAAAAATACATTATATGCGACATGTACAATGGGCGGCCTTATCGCTTAGAAGCGATCTCTTCCAGGCAACCTTTGGATGGAAATAATTATATGAATTTAAGAAAGGCAGGGGGTGTACCACGGGTTATCTAAATAAGAATACTAAAAAACAAATAATAAATATTACAAATTCCAAAATAAATAATACACTACTTAAATACATAAATAATAAGTACCAATATTCATTCTTTTGGCAAACCTTAACCTTATATTGCTACTTAGATATAAATAATACCATGTACTTATAAAATCGAATAAAATATTTGTTCCGGGTGTTCTGGTCGTTTTCTATGTATAATAAAAAATATCTAAATATGTAATGTATTGTATTATGTATATCAGTTATCTAGTACCCATAACACAAGCTCTGCTTACCATGGGGCTAGATAATGCTGTGTGGATTGTCCAGCATTATTTATTTATTTAAGTCCAAAGTTACAGTTCAGTGTCATAAACACCCATGATGACATGTTCTACCACTTTTACTTTATCATGTCTGTCGAGAAAGCAGCTGACTATAAATGAACCACACCCAGTTAATAATAACTCTATTGCTCAGGTATAAGGCATATAATTCGCTACGAAATCTTATAAGTACGAATTATCGCATCGTTGGTGATTATCACAAGATTAATCATGGTTGATTGGTGCACAAATTGCTCAAAAGTGTCTGTTTGAATTTGGAACGTTTATGAATTTGGATTCGAAAATGATTGATCTTTTGTTTTCGAATCTTCCGAATTGACTGTGATTTCTTCCGAATTAAAAAAAGTACCTACAGCGCGGCGGGCGAAAGTCCGCGACGCAGGAGGGGTGGGGTTGTGGGTTCGATTCCGGCCTCGGGACCAATGTTTATACGATATGCAGATATTGTGATGATGATGATACAGTGGACAAAAAATTGACGTGAACAGTATATTATTTTATTTGGTTGTAGTTTATGGTATAAAAAATGACTTGTCTAAGTGCTTATTTTGTAAGCCTAAAGAATAAATGACTATTGACTTTGACTTTGATTTTTTTCGGGTGTTCTGGTCGTGTTTTTATGTATAAATGTTGAACTTATGCAGTGTTGCCAAAACTTAGTGAATAAGGGCTAATTGTTTTTATTTTTGCGAAGAACGAAGCAGGTTGAATCCTGGTTTGTTACAAGGACCATATCAACTTTTCCTGCCTGGCAAATATTGATTTTAAGAGTGGTCTTGACCTATCACAACATCGACTACGTAGTCGAAATATCACAACAATAAAATCATTAACACTTTGATTGCTGAAATCACACGGTATGTGTTTTCTACAAGTGACTAATATGCGTAAATCCACACTAGCGCAGCGGCTGAGAAAATACAGATCTGTGTGACTCAGCAAAGCCGTAATATTTTTCGAACGAAACGCATGTGCGGCGCAACACAACCGCTGTGTAGAGCGGCGGCACGAATTTTTTAGGTTAAAAAAAAGATAGCAGTCTACGAAAAAAAATCGCAGTCAAAGTGTTAAGCCTTTTTACAATACAATTCACAATTCTCGGGACCACACGTTACATACGTTAACAAACCTATTTCGATTGACCATTGAACATCAATAGAGTGCTTAAAACACGCACGCTATGCCAAAACTCGTAATTTAGACAATAAACCGCGTCTATTTTTCCATTTTAGTGACGTAATTGTTTGTTTAGCATATCATATTAATAGCTTGTTTACAACCAGACTAGACCAGCGCTAAATTAGTATGGACTTGTAAAGTGGGTTATGATTTTATTGGGCTCTAAAAAGTACCACTAACTCAATTGGAATTAGATTTTATGAGCTGGGACAATCAAATATTTGTACTAAATTTATCTCTCGTAGGCGTTTACCATTTTAACAATGATCAACAGGTAGGTAGATTGCATTACCTACTTACTCCTATACATAATTGTCCTTTTAGAATCACTCTTTATCGCCTTAGTCCATCCATTATTATATCATGATTCCCAAAAAATGTCCTACGGAATCTGTTAATTAATGAGGTGTACCGCAAGGATCATAGCTTGGACCCAATTTCATTTTTATCTATATATATAAAAGTCGTGATAGTAACACTATTTATAACTCAAGAACGGCTGAACCGATTTGGCTGAAAATTGGTGGGGAAGTAGCTTAGAAACAGGAGACGGATTATACGATACTTTTTATCCCGTTTTTTACTTTTATTCCTCTAAAGCGGAACAAAGTACGCGGGATCTGCTAGTTGTTTATAACTAAGTATTACCTAACGAAAATCATGCAGCATTACCTCCTAATAAGAGCCAAATAAGGCGCTTACCTATTAGGGGAGGCCTAGGTCTAGCAGTGGGCTGTATAGGCTCGTGTTATTGTTGTTTTAATTGCTCCCGGGAGCAATTAGCACCAATAGATAGCACATATAGAAGGTCTGTCTTTTATCATAATACATAATCATAAAAGACTACTGTTCTAGTCGTCCACGATGTTTCTCGCTGCAGAGTAATTCACTGACATTTAACCAAAACAATAAAACTAGTAGAATCAAAATAATCGTAGCATTATAGTAGTTTCTAGAATTTTCCCAGGGAAATCAAAATTATGAAAGAGCCTTTACACGTAACAGGTTTGAATATTATCGAATCAGCGGATGAGAATGGCGTGATGAAGCGACGGCGACATCAGGAAGTGAAGGCAAATGTATGCACGGGTGCGGGATAATGCAGAGGGGCTAGCATGAAACAAGGTGAAATAATATGTAAAGGTACAATATGTGTTCGTTACGACTATTCTTGTAGAACAAATTTTGCGCGCAATCTCTAAGAAAGCAGCCAAAAATCCGCTTTCGTTTCAGTGAATTACTCTAGCTAGCCAGCGATTTGTCTATGGTACAAATAATAAACCAAAATGCACGCTCCGATAACGATCTTATTGACTTGTAATTTTGTAATCATCTTTCTTTGCTGTAGGTTTATTTGGCATGAATAGAAAAAATATTTAACGATGGAATATCACCAACCCGTTATAAAATTTCGTCAAAGAGTATCGTCTAATATTTCCTTTGTATCGGTCCTCTTTTATTTGATTCGTGCTAGTCCCCTGGTCGGGTGGTCGCAAACAGCTGCGCTGACATAATATCGGGTGGTCCTCTTGCGCCTACGCCTCCTACTGATGGATGGTCTAACGGACGAGACAATCTTACCATTATTTGTTCTCTGAGCGAACTCTATTGATTATTTTTTAGATGTCGATTTAGAAAGACTCTTTATTTTTCTTCATGACCTTATACATACTTTATTTGGGACCCGCAGAACATAATGTTCATCTTCATCGCTATATTTCACTCTCGAGTATCAGCCGTCATATAGATAGTCATATTTCACAAAATCCATATAACATGATTTAATAGAAATTAGAGTTTAAATATTTCTTTCTCGCTCTCAGTCCATAACTCGCCATTTTAGAAAATAATATATGAACCACACAGGTTTAAATTAATATATTATTTAAATTTTATTCTATTGTTCATCTAACGTTTGCGAAATATCTGCACAAGATGCATCAGTAGATATGTTATATAATTTATGGCACTGTTATGTATTCTTATGCGAGTATCTTTGTCTTGCATTAGGTCATTTACAAATTTACTTCATTTTATAGCCTTAGAGCGTCCATCAAATATCAATTGCGGAAAATCTTAACATAGTGTAGATTACATCATGTTACAAAGATAATGCACCGAACCATATATATATTGTATATGTACATATGTATGTGTATCTATACCTTAACATAAGAAAAAAATTATAACAGAATATTAGAAATGCTATCACATATTTACAAAAAAAAAACCCATATCAGACCCCTCAGCAGACTTTCTTTATGCTTATATGTATATCAAAAGAGCCTAGTGTGACGTGTAGATTATGGCAGTTTTCTTTTTTTTTTAATAAATAAATCGTTTATGGAACAAAAACAATGCTTACTTAAAGTTAAAAATGAAAACGATGTCATCTGCAGAAGTTTAAAAACTGTGTCCCCCTCCGAATTACACGTGGATAGGGTTCCAAAAAAGAAAATTTACAAACAAATTGATACAACATATCCATAAGAAACAATCCCAAAAAATCGATTTGGACGGGACCTGAACTCGCAAACTTCTCCTCAGTACAGGAAAGTCCCCGTCTCCCCACGAAATCAGCTGAGCCATGAAATCAGGTGACGGAAAAGAATAGAATTTAGACAGAGGTACAAAATACAGGCATAGATATACATAACAAACGGCAAATAAAGTAGTTTACCATGGGGGTAAGTGACACAAATAGGGGTTATTAAGAAAATAAGACTACCTTCATGACCCTGCGCCGAAATAGGGGCGAGACCAACGAGTTGAAAATCCATACATGTCCTACCTCGACTCCTACTTTTATCTGTCACTAGCTGCGCCCCGCGTGGAAATCTATGTGTCAAATGGTTAATAAACCTTTTTCTTGAATCACAATTATCTATAAAAAGAAACTGCATCAAAATCCGTTGCGTAGTTTTAAAGATTAGATCTTGCATAGGGACAAACAGACAGCGGGAAGCGACTTTGTTTTATACTATGTAGTGATACACTATCTACGTTATAGGCTATGTCCATTCCAGTCACTTATTGTCCCATCATCTCGGCGTAATAAAATTAGCCTTGTCATTTTGCATGTTACCGTCGCGTTGGTACGCAAGGTGATGGTTCTGATATTTCACGCTTAGTGCGGAAATGTTGTCTCGTGGGAGAACTTTCCTTTGAGGAGCAACCTGCTAAGGGCTTTATAGACTTAACCATTTTCTTTTGAAATATTTGATAAATAATGAGAAAATGATTATTTGATAATAATTTATATATAAAATATGACTTGCCTATTTTGTAAGCCTAAAGAAATAAATGATTTTTTACTTTACTTTTTTACTTTTAAATACATAAGTAATACTGAACATTTCACACAGCTATATAAGCCCCAAGCTAAGTATAGCTTGTGTTATGGCATAGTATATGTATTGTACATGATAACTGATATTCTACTACCTATCGTATACATATATAGTATAAAAGTCAAAATTTGTAAGTATAGATAAGTAAGTAAATCATTTATTTGACACATAAAACACACACATACAATTAATCAGCTTAATCATAAAAGTACAAAATTAAAACAAAACATAATTATCAAAAGTAATTACTAAGAAATGCGAAATGCGTAAGTATAGATGGATGGATGGATAGATGTTTGTTACTCTTTCACGTCAAAACTACTGAATGTATTTTTATGAAACTTTACTTACGCTTACATATCAGAATAACACATACGCTTCAATTCATAAAGATATTTAGAATATTATGCATAATATCTATCACCACGCGAGTGAAACCGCGGGGCGCAGCTAGTACATAATATTACTATAGAATTTTTTATTATACATATAAAACTACCAGAATACCAACGCTATGTTTTATTGAGACAGGTACTTCCTATGAGCAAAACAGCAAGCAAAAGCTATAAATAAAACTATCTGTACACCGATTTGCGGAGAAACAGATAAGCAGGTGCAACAATCATGCACACGACAATACAATGGTGATTCAGTATTGTTCAGTCCATGCGTCATCCACTGCCAAGGACATGTGACATCTTGTAAGGAGTCGTGCAGAGTTATTGAATCAAATGAATCACTTAGCCAGAACCAATTATAAAGAGAATCAAATTGAAACAAAGCTGGCTGGAAGCCACCGTGCTATTAACATAAAGTAAAACTTTTGAAACTATCATGGTTATTAACACTAAGGTCATTTCAAACGGGATATTTTCCATTATTTGATTTTTGAGTTTTCCAGTATTTCGGCACAGTTTCATGCGCCATGATCATGGAATAACTGATGGCACTGCAAGTTCGTTTTTATGAGCAGATATACCGATCTACCCTCATTTTCTGTCTTTTGTCTTTTTTCCGTGATTATGGTGCATGAAACTGTGTAGAAATATTGGGAAACTCAAAAATCAAATCATGGTTAATCCCGTTTTAAATGACTTTAACATAAAGTATGAGCTTAGTAAAGGTGCTAAGAACCGACGACCGCTGTGGTAAACATGTTCTTGAATGGAGACTGCGATTCCGCAATCGTAGTGTATACATATGTTTTTTATTAACTAGACTATACATATGTTGGCCTGTCTGAAAATCAGAGCGCCGCTACTAGGTTTGACTTATAACAGCATAATAATAATAATAATAGACGTCCGCAATCTCCCCTATAGCCCGATTACCCAGTCCATCCATCCATCACAATAACCTGGTTTTATTTCTTTCATTTTTCTTTGCAATAGTCTCTACACCTGGTGGATACCATCTTTGGATGTATCATATTGTGCACCCGAGGATGATACCCGCTATGTGTAGCCATCGCCTTTAGATTAACTTCTCAAAGGGCCTCTGTGAAGTTGGCTTCGGCCCCACGCAAGCCTTCCAAAGGACCGGGTCACTTTATGGCCCGAGATCATGGTAAATGAGAGACATGATAATAATAATAATAATGATCTTTATTTCAGACTACATGGGTCCATATAAACTTAAAAGTACACAATAGTAATTAAAAAGTCACATAAATCTACAAAAATAAACATAATGCTGAGGCAGGTTCCTTTTGGCCTCCTATGTAACACATTATTTGTTTCGGTTTTTATCTACTTTCTTCATATAAATATTTCACTACTCTTGCTCCAAAAGTGTGTCATTATAGCGTAGCTTAGCGGTTGTAAAACTCAAACATCCTAGGGATTAATAATATTTTTTCTTTTTAATTTTTGTCTGAAATCATCAGCCAGTACAAGACATTCGTCCTCTTACATTATGACTCGACTTTATGGTATTTCATTTACAAAGAACATATATTTAATTTGTTTTTTTTTTTAAATGGAACTCCTTTTTGATGAATGTTAGATGTTTATACGAGTAAGAAGGGTGATTCTTGCTCCGTGGTAGAATGTATGTTTTCGTATTTTTTTTCTTATTTGATTATAGATTTTCCTATCATATGCATGACGCGCATTAATTAATCTAAATATATAAAAGAAAGTCGTGTTTGTTACAACACTTATAACTCGAGAACGGCTGAACCGATTTTACTGAAAATTGGTGAGGAGGTAGGTTAGAACCAGGAGTCTAACATAGGATATTTAAAAAAAAACCATTTGACAAATCGATTTCCACGGGGGCGAAGCCGCGGGGCGCAGCTAGTATTCATATAGAACTAGGTACATTGTATGTTTATTTTATGTGCATTCAATAGAGATAATTATTATAATAAATGGTCTATAAATAATAAACCTTTGTGTAACATCTAATTATGGACCATTAGAATCACTGCCGTTAGCTCATCAGCGTTGACTCAAAACAACCCACGTATGTGAACCTACTTATGGTGTTAGAAGTTTGAAAACATTATTTTATGAAAACGCATCAGCAGTGCTTATGATAAATTAGACAATATCCTAAAAAAATACGATTTAGACAGGACTTAGGGGAAGGTCGCGGGTTCAAATCCCGTCGAAATAGTTTTTTTTAAAGATATTTTATTTCTTAGAGATTACCCCTAGCGCGAGAGCTTACGCACTATATAATAACAAATACCTTAGTGTTAATGATTTCAAAAACCATGGTGTAGTGTCGAATCGCCCATTATTTCCGCCCATTAATGAACGTAACGCTACCTAAAAAAATTACTAATATCGTTTCGCCAATAGATTAACTAATTCACGATACATTGCTGGTTTTGTAAAATGATATTTTTTTTTTATTTCTAAGTAAATTACACATTCTAATCGGCAAGGAGTATTTCTTTTTCTGATTATATGACCCAGTATTTTCAGTCGTGACAATTCTCAAACAACTAGACGTCCCGTGGGATATAATGTTGGTGTTCTTCCACAAAAAACTAATTCTTTATTGTACACATACAAAACTTAAAAATAACTTAATTGAAAAGATATGTACATAGGCGAGCTTAACCCTGAGTTAGAGTTTTCTTCCAGCAAACCTTAGGTTACACTAAAAACTAAACTAAGTTAAACTAAGTTCATAGTTAACCCGCTTACACTTGACGACCGATGTGGCGCGGTGGGCGAAGGTCCGCCTGCGACCCAGGAGGTTGCGGGTTCGATTCCCGCCTCGGAACAATTGTGTGTACGATCTGCAGATATTTGTTCCGGGTGTTCTGGTCGTTTTCTATGTATAATAAAAAAATATCTATCTATGTAATGTATTGTATTATGTATATCAGTTATCTAGTACCCATAACACAAGCTCTGCTTACCTTGGGGCTAAATAATGCTGTGTGAATTGTCCAGCATTATTTATTTATTATTATTTATTACATTACTCTATAATAAGATATTATAAATGCGAAAGTTTAGACGTGTGGATATTTGTTATCTCGTCACACCAAAACTTCTGAACAAACTGCAGGGCTGAAATTTAGCATACCACCTGCGTATGCTAAATTTCACTCCGGAACCGTGGTCCCACTGCGATGTCCCACTGGTGGAACAAAACTTTTTCGTGGTCCCACCAAACACACACTTGACCGTTTTGTTACGCCGTATTGAAGGAACGCCATATGGTAAATATTACCCACATTATAAATAAGTTTTAAAGAAAAAGTTTTGTCCCACCAGTGACATCGCAGTGGGACCACGGTTCCGGAGTGCTAATTTTCAGCCCTGCAGTTTGTTCAAGATCTGGAATATAACTTTTCATCCTATAAATCGACGACCGATGTGGCGCGGTGGGCGAAGGTCCGCCTGCGACGCAGGAGGTTGCGGGTTCGATTCCCGCCTCGGAATAATTGTGTGTACGATCTGCAGATATTTGTTCCGGGTGTTCTGGTCGTTTTCTATGTATAATAAAAAATATCTATCTATGTAATATATTGTATCATGTATATCAGCTGTTATCTAGTACCCATAACACAAGCTCTGCTTACCATGGGGCTAGATAATGCTGTGTGAATAGTCCAGCATTATTATTTTTTTTTTTTTAAATAACCTTATCCCATGGGATAGAAACAACGCGTGCGAAGCCGCAGGCAGAAATTAGTCCACAATAAACCTATTCTGTAACAAAATAGTAGGTATGATACAACACACTAATACCAGTAGGATGGTACCTCCTAGTGAAATCAGACATCAGTCTTTAGAAAGCAAAGAAAAACGATACAAAGAAAACATTAGAAGAAGATAATTTCAAAGTCAATTATCGCTGAATGGAAAATGACTCATCAACAACCACTCTGATATGTCACAAGTCATCAGTGCATCGAGATGTTTTAATAGCAGTCGACTGATATCTTATTAATGAAGGTGCAATTGAGGAACGCTGGGGCAAGTTCTTGGTGAAGACTCGGTAATCGTAGTGTAGGACGCCCTCCGACCAGGTGGGATGACGATCTGCGAAGATTGCATGTATGTATGTAGATGCTGAATGCGTCGAGCTGAAGACAGGGCGCTTTGGCGTTTATTAGGGGAGGCTATGTCCAGCAGTGGCCTAACATAGGCTGATGATGATGATGATGATGAATTGAACCAATATTGTTTGGGGTTTTGCGTATTTCTATGTATAATAAAAACATATCTATGTAATATAATGTAGTGTATTTAATCTATTTATTCATTGTGTATATCAAAGGTTTTTTTTTTATTATAGTGCGTAATCCGCACTAAAATAACGCACTCGGGGTAATCTATAATAAATTCAACAATCTCCCAAAAATTGAGACAAAGGTAGCGGGTTCAATTCCCATCGAAATCTAAATTTTCAAAATGCAAAATGTTCAAGAAACAAATGTCCACCCGGGCGAATTTGGTGTGGGCCGCTAGTAGTTTATAAAATAAATTAAAACATCAACAATAGCCCGTCTATTTGCTCTCCGAAGAAAGCGAAAAGATAAAGTACTCCAGCACTCTCGTTTTCAAAGGCCGTAAAAAATAATCTCTATCAAACGAGCAAAGAAATCGGACTATTGTCCAGGCCTTTGTGTTTTCAAGTAGGTACTTTTGCCTCGTTGTGTTTTTTTACCAATCGTATAATGAACCTTTTTGTCATAGGTAAGGTACATACAAGAACTTGTATTGTATTACCTACTGTTGTATAGATTTAATGATTGAAATGTGTTGATTACTATTGTTCCTATATAGTTATTTTGTGTTATTGTGTTGAATGGTTACCGATTGTGTCTTGATACGACTTACATACAATATTATTATATATTATATAATAATTTATTTAATATTGTATGTAAGTCGTGTCAAGATTTTGAACGTTTTAGGCGTAACTTTCGGGAATTCCGAGGATTTTCTGAGAACCGAATGCGTACGCTGCGTACGTTCCTCCGATGCGGTGGACGCACAGCTTTACTAACTATATAGATAAGATATTTGACTAACCGGAATGACTAATGATGCTGTTCTCTTAAAAATATAATCGGATGTTTTTCATTTTAATCGACGTCATTGAGAAAAGGTTTCATACTACTAATAATGCAGTTTCATGTTACTGATAAGATAAAGGCGAAATTTGTGCCATTGTGCCCTCCTGAAAGTATTTGGCCGAAGACATATCAAATATACTGAATGGATCGGGCTGAAATTTTGCACACAACAATCTGCGATTATCATTATCTATTTTTTATTACAAAAACGCGTGCGAAGACGCGGGCAGAAGCTATTATATATAAAAGCTAACCAAAGCAGCTGGTCGTCTGATCTTGTACGGAACACTACTTTTAGGCTGGCCTTATACCCATTTACCCACTAGTTTGAAAGTTGAATCAACAAAAATACGCCAATGAATACCAAATTACAGAAACAGCTCGCAATCGCTAATATTAGCCAAAGGGCATAGCAATCGCCGTTTGGTAACCAATACATTCGTTTACGCCGGTAGACCTAGCTACTGTGCAAAACACTTCATAGTTAAATAATTTACCAAATAATTTGTAGCTGAAACGTGCTAAAGTATCGTTTCTCAAAATATGTTGGAAAATAACATTGTTTACGAAAATACACAAAACGATTACTTCCGACTTACTTATTATAAATACGTATGACTTACTTAATATAAATACGTCTCAGCTCCGTAGGTCATAACAGGGCAAGTCTTGCCCTGTTATGACCTACGGAGCTGAGACGTGGACACTCACGGTAGGGTTGGTCCACCAGTTCAAAGTCGCTTAGCGAGCTATGGAAAGAGCTATGCTCGGAGTTTCTCTGAAGGGTAAGATTCGTAACGAATACATCCGACAGAGAACCAAAGTTATCGACATAGCTCTAAGAATTAGCAAGCTGAAGTGGCAAGCCGCCGCCGGCCATATCTCGCGTAAAACTGACAATCACTGGGGTAAACGTGTTCTTGAGTGCAGACCGCGACTCGGCAAACGTAGTGTAAGACGCCCTCCGGCCAGGTGGGATGGCGATCTGCGAAACTTTGCAGGTGGATGCTGGATGCGGTAAGCTGAAGACAGGACGCTATGGCGCTTATAAGGGGGAAGCCTATGTCAACTAATGTCCAGCAGTGGACTAATGGAGGCTGATAATGGTAATGTTGAGTTAATGTACCAATACGGTTTTAGATTCAAAAACAGTTTAAAGATTTGGTGGTAGTCAATTTTCTAAAAGCGATTGCATTCAAACATAAATTGCTTTCAAATTTCGACTATTGAGTAACAGTTCAAAACGTGCGTAAAAAAAGGCGATTGTATATTTGAAGTAGAATTCAATTGATGATCGCAATAAAACGTGATGATAAACAAATCGTGGACAATCTACGGCGATGAGGAAATTATTGTAAATACACACAGGGTACTGATTCATAAGGTTTGCCAAAGTATTTTTATTTTTGACAAAACGCACATTTTCCCAAGATTCAAGTAGCCTTACGTTCCCTAGGGGAAATATATTATTTGCGCAGATAGACATAATGACAATTGAAAAAGGGAATTCAATGGAATTTAAGTACTATAGGTAAGTGTCTAAAGAGGAAGACAGGTAAAGAAAGGTAAGGTATCTACCGCTAACCTACCGCCAAACCAAAAGATTTGCAAAATTATTTCTATCAAAAGAATTTTAATTCTTTGAGCCTAGATTTGAACCCGTTTTGTTCGATTTTTGCAAACAGAACGGTACCTGCCACCAATTAAATAAAATATTCATACACGTAAAGGTTTTTAATAGCATAATCCGTTATATTATTGTTAAATTTATCGGTAATAAAAGGTTCTAAATATCGTGCATGGCACTTACCATAAACAATATCAAAGACACACGGGGCGTCTTGGTAGGAATGGATAGCCAGTAGAAGGATACAGGATATTTTGCTTCGAATTTAATCTTCAGCTTTTATACAATGCTTCAATACCAACCTGAAACAAAAAAAAAGATCTTTGTTAGTTAAAATCAGTGGCATCAAACACCATTTTGATTAAGAATAAAAAAAACAAATGAATGGCGAAAATAGTATGATTGATCATCAGCGAAAATAGCATACATGAGACAATCAAGAAAACATCAGGCAGGGGCCTTGGAAAACGAAAAACCACCTGCGACGCAGGATGCTGCGGGTTCGATTCCCGCCTCGGGACAAATGTTTGCACAATCTGTAGACATTTTTTCAGGGTGTTCTGAGTATTTTCTATGCATAATAAAAAATATCTACCTATATATTGTATTGTATGATGTATATCAGTCACTAATAACCAAAACACAAGCTTTGCTTAGCTTGGGGCTAGATGATGCTGTCTCAATTATCCAATATTAAATAATTAGTCCGTTAAACGTAACCAGGGTCAAATTTTTTACTGAGTGGCAGCCTAGTGTGGCCCGGGGATTCTTAGCAAACCCTGCCCCGCCGTTACCGTGGCCGCTGCCATGGCCAGGAATAGCGAGGCGGCCGGGAATTGGGGGCCATCTTGGCTGTTCAAATAGGGGGTCGATGCCCATAATCCCCGCTGGGCAGGGCACTATGGCGCTCATTGGGGGAGGCCTATGTCCAGCAGTGGACTGCTATAGGATGATGATGATGATGATATTATTAGTATAAATAAGCGCAATTCCCTTTCTACTCGATACTCGAAAGTAGCAATCCTGCCCGTAACCGGATCGGAGATCAAACTCCAACAATAAAACAACGAATGTCGGATCTCAGTAACGAGCAATCGAATTTACGTAACGAAACCGAAATGTTACCTAACGATATGTGAGCGGAAACCAGCGATGAGATTGTTGTTCCACATAAGATAAGTGGCACATTCAATTAAATTGTTGAATTTAGATGTATGTATCGTCTAGACGAGAATAATAGGTAGGTTAATGTCAATCCGTTGAAAACTATATATATATAACTAGCTGTTTCCCGCGGTTTCACCCGCGTTAAAATCTAATTTCACATTTCCTTATTTTAATAGCCTATGTTCACCGCGGAAAGTGTAGCTTACCACAGTGAAGTTATTTTTCAAATCGGTCCAGTAGTTTTGGAGCCTATTCAATACAAACAAACAAAAATCAAACCTGTCCTGTGTCTTTATAATAATTAGTTATAACTTATTATCATCAACCACATCCTAGGTGCCCTTTCTGCTAAGCTTAATGCTTCGCTATGTCAATGTTACCTATCATCGGAAAATCGCCACCATAGACACGGTTTCGTATTCTCTTAGATAGATTATAGAAAGAAACTATAGATGGAAGGACGCACGTCAAGTGTCGACCCTTTTGACAAATCTAAGGATTCAACGATGTGGCGATTCTGCGATGATACCATTGTCATACTGAAGCGATTGGTCAGCAGAATTGGGCCGCTTACACCCACATTAATATCTTTTAACAGTCCACGGCTGAACATAGGCCTCCTGATAAGCACCTCATTGGCTCTTGTTAGGAGGTAATACAATAATCCCTACGCTGGGTTGGGGATCGCAGTTCAATGTAGTGTTTCTGTTCTGCAGCAAGCGCTACTGCCTGCCCCTCGGTGGATATCCCTTAGTCGCCTCTTACGACACCCGCGGGAAGAGTTAGGGTGGTGCGAATTCTATGCTGCACCACACGGCGAATACTGTTGAGACCCAGTACTTTTAATAGTGAAATTTTTTTCGTAATATATGTAGACTGAGCTGTATGTGTCTTCGCATATAGAAGCTAGAAATGAAAAATTTCTAGCTTCTATATGCGAGGACACATAAATATGTAAATGGTTATTAGTTATTATTTAAGTTTGTTTGTCTTCCGAATAAAGCAAAATAAAATCCGTATTATAATACCGATTTTACGGAAACGGTATATGTTAAAACTACTGATATTAGCTCAAAGTATTTTAGTTATTTTTAAACAAGCGGAAATAATCGCGTGTCTGGCGCGTGACATTTATATGAGAACAATAAATTAGGAACAAAAACGTCTTTTCTCTCTGAGCATGCTACTCAAATGTTAACTCAGAAGTTACTGCCTTCTGAGTTGACATTTGAGTAGCATGATATTTTATAACAAAGCACATTGTGAAAAAAATCCGCAATTGGTACGCTAGATATTTCACTAAAATATTATAGTATAGTATTTAAATATCTACTATGGCAACGCATCAGCATTGCCATACAGCGGGGCGATGCAGCCAGCGTCTTGGGGACGACGCTTCCGACTGGTATCGATATGGATCAATTGAGCTACCTGTAGATTGTTTGCAACAGTCTGCAGTTAACTCAGTCGTTTCAATCTATATGTATAAAAGAAAGTCGTGTTTGTTACAACACTTATAACTCGAGAACGACTGGACCGATTTAGCTGAAAATTGGTGGAGAGGTAGCTTAGAAACAGGAGTCTAACATAGGATACTTTTTATCATTTAAACAATTTGACACATAGATTTCCACGGGGGCGAAGCCGCGGGGAGCAGCTAGTTGTATATAAATACTAGTTCTAATATGTTTCTATTATTTGATCGTTACTTAGTTTATTCTTAGAGTTCATACTAAATGAATGCGTTTTTAAAACCAAAACGTATGGAATTACGCATTATTTTTGCTATTTTAGCAATTACTTACTGTTTGCCAACTCAAAACATAGTTGACGTAGTAAGTAGTCAAACACTAATAACATAATATAACTTGAAGAGACTCTCGCTAGGAAGTTGGATCAAGGGCCAGATCCAAAATGCGGTACTCTTGAACTCGGCACGTATCGTTCCCTTTCTCTGCAGCCCTAGTCACCGGCCGCTTGAGCCTAGCTTCGCGGTCGGTGATCTACCGTTTTGATATATTTTTTTTAGAACGATAAAAACGATAGTATATAGCAATATCATAATATCGATCACGTGGCTATTTCCTATAAATAAACAAGATCTGCGTGTGATTTACATACATAAACAATAGTTATTTGTTCAATTCATTCTATGATTAATGCGTTCACTTTCCGCGTGAAATTTCCGATGCGTTTCAATCGGTTACCTTTCATTTATCCATTATTTATTACATACAATTAAAATAGCTATAGTATTATAGCTATTTTTGTCGAAGGAAATACTTTTTCCGCAGAAAATTCAACGTTCCTTCTCAATTCGTCGATAAACCTTCGTTTGGCAACAATCTCTACTGATGAAAAGTGACGATGTATCACGAAGGTCTAGTCTAGAAGATACTCGTACTCACTCTTGTCTTGAAGAGGCCCATGTTACATCGGTCATCAATGGGGGACCTTATTGCTTAAGCGTTATAGATGATTTTTTAATGTATATTTTGGTTTATGAAAGACTGCAGGTAGATGCTGGATGCGGCAAGCTGAAGACAGGGCGAAATGGCGCTCATTGGGGGAGGCCTATATCCAGCAGTGGACTGATATAGGCTGATGATGAATGATGATGAATTTTGGTTTAAGATTGCAAAATAAAAAAATAACAAAATATTAATCTGACCAACAACACATATTTCTTCTTCCACACGTGGCATAACTAAGCGAATCGATGTCAATAGACGAAACTAATCGAATCGTTAATGACTCGTGAATCTCGTGATTGGCAATGATATAAAAAATAACATTAATCAATGTTAAGATTACCATCCATAATTGAAAGCCACCGATTTGTTTGCATAATACTTCTTCTATCTGTATTATTAAAAACATTTTAAATCTACCTTAAATCTACCTTCACATTTCTAAATTTTAATATAGCCTATGTTCGCCGCGGATAGTGTAGCTTGCGAACAGAGAAATAATTTTTCAAATCGGTCCAGTAGTTTTGGAGTCTTTTCAATACAAACAAACAAAAAATCAAACCTTTCCTCGTTATAATATTAAAGATAAAGATAAAGATAAAAATCATTTATTACAGCAAAAACGAATAAGTAAATACACTTCAATCTTATAATAAGCACTTGCATACATGGTGAGAAGTTATAAGAGGTTAGATATAATAGGTTACTAAAGTACCTGTACTTGAAATTTAGTGTAATACATTGTGTTATTGCCGAGATGTACCTATCTACAATGTATGTAATCTCTGATGGCACCCTCACTAGGCTATGCCTGTATCGAGGGAGCCTAAAATTATTTAATATTAAACTATCCTATTAGTATAAAAGTATAGATAATAAGTCATATTCGAATCTGTTAACATGTCAGAAAAGTCTTCATACAATAGCCCATACAAAAGAGGTCAACGCACTGCTAAACTAGAGATTACAGCTTAGATTTACAGTTTCCTGGAAGAATATTAGCATATTGCTAAACAAATGTCTTTGTATATATTTGACGAACGATGTGGCGCGGTGGGCGATGGTCCGCCTGCGACGCAGGAGGTTGCGAGTTCGATTCCCGCCTCGGAACAATTGTGTGTACGATCTGCAGATATTTGTTCCGGATGTTCTGGTCGTTTTCTGTGTAAAATAAAAAAATATCTATCTATGTAATGTATTGTATTATGTATATCAGTTATCTAGTGCCCATAACACAAGCTTTGCTTACCATGGGGCTAGATAATGCTGTGTGGATTGTCTAGCATTATTTATTTATTATTTATTTATATTCATTTTATTTCACCTTTATTAAAACTCTAGTACAACGACTCCTTGCCATGTCCGAAACGAAAAATAATTATCTTTATACATACATATGTATATAAAGATCGATTGCTGTTCGTTAGTCTCTAAAACTCGAGAACGGCTGGGCCGATCTAGCTGATTTTGGTTTTGAAGTATTTGGCATAGTCCAGGGAAGGTTTAAACGGTAAGAAAATATGGTAGAAATGCACAGCAATTTAACGCGGGCGAAGCCGCGGGGCGCAGATAGTTATTTATAAATTACGTAAAAAAACTTTCACGCCTGCTCACTCGAGTGTTTTAAATATTAATTCACTGAAAAAAATATGAATAAGGCCGATTAAAAATAATGAAAGCTATTATGAAACCTGCCATTGCCAAAAGTATCGTGAGATATTTATGATGGGGCGTTTTTTGAAAGTTGTGGACCACCGTTGGAGCCTCAGGGCAGTGGAACAAGATGCTGTTCATTGACATAACACTGTTAAAGCGTGAACCTTTTAGAACAAGTCAGCACAACTGGCGGAATTAAGAAGCTGAGCTATTTTTCGATTCGTAACGAATACACCCGACAGAGAACCAACATTATCGACATAGCTCTGAGAATTAGCAAGCTGAAGTGGCAGTGGGCTGGTCATATCTCGCGAAGAACCGACGGCCGCTGGGCAAACGTGTTCTTGAGTGGAGACCACGACTCGGTAAACGTAGTGTAGGACGCCCTCCGACCCGGTGGGATGACGACCTGCGAAGGACTGCAGGTAGATGCAGGATGCGGCGAGCTGAAGACAGGGCGTTATGGCGCTCATTGGGAAAGGCCTATGTCCAGCAGTGCACTAATATAGGTTGATGATGATGATGACGATTAAGCTATTAGACACTTGCTATTACACAGCACACGTTAGTTGTTATGATAATATCGTATAGAAATGTTATTTAATTTACTTTTGGGAGGCGGCGGCGGCGAAACTATCCCTTAGGCTCTAGCTAGACAGACGGACCGCATTTCAACTGCAATCCAACCGCAAATTTGCAGTTCTATTGCAGTCGGCGTGCAGTTGAAACGACTGCAATAGAACTGCAAACCAACTGCAATCGGACTGCGCAGTTGGTTTGCAGTTCATTTGCAGTTCAGTTCAGCGTGCAGTTCACGTGAACTGCACGCCTGCAAATGAACTGCAATCGGACTGGGCAGTTGGTTTGCAGTTCTATTGCAGTCGTGTCAACTGCACACCGACTGCAAATGAACTGCAAATTTGCGGTTGGATTGCAGTTGAAATGCGGTCCGACTGTCTAGAGCCTTTAACTTCCGCAAGAATTGTCTCGAGAATGCGCAATTAAAATCTAGCCAATACTAATTGCGAACATGTTTCAATAGGAATTTAAAGGTTTCAATCTCTACCGCACTGCTGCGGTGTACAGAAAGCTATCCCTTCACACTTCCGTGTTGGCAAATATGCAGGCACTTCCCAGAAGCCATAGACATCGACTCGATTAACGATCTGATAGCGGAAGGCGGCTTTCATAAGCATGGGGCAAAAACTCGCGGAACCACTGCAGGGGAAATCATGCGTTTCCATCGACGGCTAGAGATGAGAAACGTGGACTTTGGATAAGTGATTTTAAAATCTGTGTCTTAATGAAGATTGTGTTGAGTTCTCTGGTATGTTTATTTATTTAAAACTTTATTGCACCACAAAGGGTACAAAGGGTGGGCTTGTTTTATTTTGTAAGTGTGCAATAAAATAATCCATCCACGGTTGTCTGGTAGAGATCGCTCTTGAGCGATAAGACCGCCAAATTGTTACATATTTGTATTTTATTCTGTCTTGTTTGTTTTATTTTGTAAGTGTGCAATAAAAAGTCTTTTGACGACCGATGTGGCGCGGTGGACGAAGGTCCGCCTGCGACGCAGGAGGTTGCGGGTTCGATTCCCGCCTCGGAACAATTGTGTGCACGATCTGCAGATATTTGTTCCAGGTGTTCTGGTCGTTTTCTATGTATAATAAAAAATATCTATCTATGTAATGTATTGTATTATGTATATCAGTTATCTAGTACCCATAACACAAGCTCTGCATACCATGGGGCTAGATAATGCTGTGTGAATTGTCCAGCATTATTTTTTTCTACCTGATGACCAGAAAATACATGTTTTATATAGGGGAGTTGGCGTGCTAACATTAAATATATATGTTTCTAATAACCTACGCAGTTTGGTATCCTGATTCTGCGATAAACAGTTAATTTGGTATTAATTACATATATCAATACCAATAACTTTTATTTCCTTAGGCTAACAAAAATAGTTGAAAGACAAGTTAAATTTTAAAATAATAAAATTAATATGTCTCTACCGGGTTAACAGGATTTAAACTGGTTATATGGTCAAATGAACTCAAAATGGTCAACCACAAACCAATTTGTTGGTACTTGAACCTATGAAACCAACTTTATTTATTTAGCTATTAACCCACTTATGATGCGCAACGCGTTGATAGATCAATTATATCAATAAAATAACGATTAATTTAATTATTTTATTATTCAACCGAGGCGGAAACCTATTACAATGAATTTATACGACGTTGTATTTTGTTAACAGTACTTCCCGTTTATTCTAGTAGCCAGAAAACTGTGGGCGGTATATAAACATTCTTCTGTTATAAAACAACGAGCCGCGGCTGCCTGGAAATCTACGTGTCAAATGGTATAAAAACCTTCCTCTTGAATCACTCTATATATTTAAAAAAACCACATCAAAATCCGTTGCGAAGTTTTAAAGATCTAAGCATACATAGGGACAAACAGACAGCGGGAACCGAGTTTGTTTTACATATACTATGTAGTGAAGTAACATCAGTTTGGCGTTTCTTATCTCAATGGTTTCTCTGCTGAGCAGAAAGTTTGTGCAGCAGAGTCTGCCCTACAGCACAAAAACAAAAGATTTTAAAAAAGCTTTACGTACAAGTCAAATCTGTTTACTAGATCCGGAATACTGTCGAGTGTGTGCAACTACACTAACAAAAAATCAACGATTACAAATTATAACAGTCAAACCTGTAAGTACCGGCCTACCTCACCTGTTACACTGAATGGAGACGCGTCTAGAAAGTGAAAGGGCACGGGCGCAGATTAACCGGTAGTATACTAGTCTCTTAGGTACATTGGACTGCATAAAGATGTATACATTATAGTAGCATCACTATGCTTAGATCTTTAAAACAACGCAACGGATTTTAATGCGGCTTTTAGTTTTAATAGATAGAGTGATTCAAAAGGAAGGTTTATAATCCATTTGACACATAGAGGCGCAGCTAGTGTCACTATATACCTGAATCTCGGCAACTGCATCAATCTGTCAATATGCGGTTTTTAAGTCTATATGTATTATTTTATTGCAGCCGAATGTACTAGTAGATTCAGAACAGAACCAACGTCTGTGAATCATAGTCAAAATTGTACCTTTTTACACAATTTATTCTATTTTTTATGGTCTGTCAATCAAGGGTAGACCTTAATTTTTTCATGAATTAAATATTATGACCACTGTAATAAAAACGACGAAAAGCACTTGACATGGATGTTTCCAAAATTCTGCAAATCGTGTGCATCATCAATGGTGATGAACGGACAATTCATGCACCTTACATTCACTCACTCCGCCATCATGTCAAAATCAGGCTCTATTTAACAAGCAAGGCACCGGTCGTTTTAGTAACAAGTCAGGTAAAAGGTCACTTCAATGCTGTTGTTGACTGTACATGTTGTTTTGTGGTTAAACAGCATTGTGGTTTGTGCTACATAATCTGTGGTTATGCTCTTTGATCCGCGACCGCACGCGTCCCGTGAGAACTCTCAGAGTTTTCATTTTGTGCACTGATATCATATTTTCATCAGAAATCTGACGGTTTATTTCCTGTTTTTATTTGATGAATAACTTATTTGATGATGGTGAAGAGTATAATCAGATCAAATAGAATTTTCTGGTGTCTTGGGCCTTACCCTTTGAGGCTTAAATCCATTTCGGGACACTGCGCCAAGTTAAGAAGTATTATCTAATCGTAAAATTAATCTTAGGTTGTAAGATGTCAATTTAATGTGTATATATCTATTTTTTGTCTTATTTGTGGTCTGCCACCCGTGTGGACACGCGCGCGTCAATGTTTCTGTCAGATAACCAGCGTTGCTCTACTTCTTATGGAGAAGTAGAGCAACATTATGCTGAGACAGGACCTATTGGTTCGCTTTGTGGAGTCGCTTGTTGCTTGTATATAATACATACCTACGTAGTTAATTTTATTTATTTCTTTATGTTCTTGTTTACTTATAGATTATTATTATTTAGTAGCAAGCTGTACCTACTTGTGAATCAATAAATGTATTTTCTTTTTTTTTTCTTTATCTATGTAGGATGAGTTGCCGAAATTTCGGCCACGGCGGCCGATCTCAACGGAGAATAGCCATGTGCGCAGGACATAGTGCACCTGCACAGGTATGTGCACAAACACAGGTGCACTCTCTTTTCCCCAACTGTCGAAATAAGTAGATGTTAACTCATTAAATAAGTACCTTAGTAAGGAAAATAGCATTTAAGTTCGATTTAAATTCTGTTAGATCAATTGTTACCTATACACTAGCCAAAGTCGATGTATAATGCTTGTAAACAAACCCATATTTAACCACATTTACTCTATTGCCATGTCTTTTCGTAATTTCCATTACTTGTCGATTTGAGTTCCATCCTTCAATAAATATTGCTGACAATTACATCTGAAACTCGACGCCAAGCAAGTGCGTTTTAGACACTTGTGACGTGGTTTATTTACAAACATTCTACATTAAGTTGGGCTAGTGTATAGGTTACTCGATTTAGCGGGGTTATATTTATTTTATTTAAAAATCACCAATAATAAAAGAAACTACCTACTCCAACAACTTAATTGTCACGTCAGCTGTTACCTTCGGAAGTCCGCCTTGAACACCAATTAGCACATTTAGATCAGCCATCTTGGATGAACAGTTTTCCAACTCAGTACCTTCATATACATCCTATTAGCTGCACGATAAAATTGCCCTTAAATAGGAAGGATCAAGTTTCAAATTGGCCTGAAGTTTCCGAGAACATGTGGTGAAACTTGAGGTACCTATTAGGTAGACCATGCTGTTACCAAGTTGTGACAACTGAATTAGGATGGAAGCTGTAATTTTTTCGTTTACGAAGACCATTTGTAGACGACCGATGTGGCGCGGTGGGCGAAGGTCTGCCTGCGACGCCGAAGGTTGCGGGTTCGATTCCCGCCTCGTAACAATTGTGTGTACGATCTGCAGATATTTGTTCCGGGTGTTCTGGTCGTTTTCTATGTATAATAAAAAAATATCTACATATATATGTAATTAATTGTATTATGTATATCAGTTATCTAGTATCCATAACACAAGCTCTGCTTACCATGGGGCTAGATAATGCTGTGTGTGTTGTCCAGCATTATTTATTTATTTATTTGGTGACTCTTTTACAAGGAATTTTATTAAAACTATCTTTAAGGTTTTTTTCTTACAGTGACGTAAGCCCTCGCGCTCGGGGTAATCTCAAAAAAATTAAAGAATAAGAATAGGAACAAGATTTTTTTTTAAAACCCTAATTTTTTTGGGAAATTATTTAATTTCTTAAAACTCACTTTTTGCACAATCTTGTTACACACTTACAAATTTTCATCGTATTCGTGGATGTATTATCTCAGAGTCTTCAAATACAGAGCAAATAAGTTTCCTTTGTGAAAACGTGCTTGATTCGAAGCCACATTTTTAGTTACTTAAATGGTACCTAGTCAAACGCGTCAAAATAAAGAAAAGTATTGACGACTGATGTGACGCGGCGAGCGAAGGCCCACTTGCAACGCAGGAGGTTGCGGGATCTGCAAATATTTATTCCGGGTGTTCTGTCTTATGTAATCATTAACACTTTGACTGCTGAAATCACACGGTATGTGTTTTCTACAAGTGACTAATATGCATAAATCCACACTAGCGCAGCGGCTGAGAAAATACAGATCTGTGTGACTCAGCACAGCCGTAATATTTTGCGAACTAAACGCATGTGCGGCGCAACACAACCGCTGTGTAGAGCGGCAGCACGAATTTTTTAGGTTAAAAAAAGATCGCAGTCGTCGAAAAAAAACCGCAGTCAAAGTGTTAAGTAGGTAATAAGTCATCTATAACCCACACTTATCACAAGCTCTGTTTAGTTTGGGTTAGATGATGCTTTGTGGATTGTCCAGCATTATTTATTTATATGTTCAGGGTGAATTTTAGAATTATTTTCTAAGTGCTTACATTGATACGTTTCCGCATTTACCTTCAGTTAGGCGGGCGATTGCTGTATCAC
The DNA here is from genome assembly GCA_943735965.1 of Eupithecia abbreviata. Taxonomy (NCBI): domain Eukaryota; kingdom Metazoa; phylum Arthropoda; class Insecta; order Lepidoptera; family Geometridae; genus Eupithecia; species Eupithecia abbreviata. Next base: position 5,518,248 of record OX030995.1, read on the forward strand.
TTAACACTTTGACTGCGGTTTTTTTTCGACGACTGCTTTTTTTTTTACCTAAAAAATTCGTGATGCCGCTCTACACAGCGGTTGTGTTGCGCCGCACATGCGTTTCGTTCGAAAAATATTACAGCTCTGCTGAGTCACATAGATCTGTATTTTCTTAGCCGCTGCGCTAGTGTGGATTTTCGCAGATTAGTCACTTGTAGAAAACTCATACCGTGCGTTTTCAGCACTCAAAGTGTTAATGAAGTCTCATATTTCGCCCCTTGCCTTTATTTCTCGCAATCGGTTTTCCCTTCGTCTTTGATGTTTCACACGCAATCATAGACTTTTCCAAGTTTGCCTGATCGCTTAGTTCTATGATCGTTTCCACAATAGCTCGGATTCAATCTAGATCGCGTGTCAACGACGCAAGTGTTGAAATGACACAGAATAATGCAGGACTGGAGTATACAAATTTCACTCATGATCAGAGTCCCGTGAAGGATTAATAAATAGATAGAAAACACTTTCTCATACCACATAAAACAGAAAAAATACAGTAATACTTAGAATAAAGGAAGTATAATGGGCGGCCTTATCGATGAGAGCGATCTTTTCCAGGCAATCTTAGGATGGACTGGACATGAAGGAACAATATAGACGGTGGCACTTTCATAAATAAGGAATAATTATTAAACCTTTTGGGGGAGGCCTATGTCCAGCAGTGGACTGCTAACCTTTTCCTTAATGGAGAATGGCCTTGTGATTTAGGAATAAGTATAATAATATAATTGAACGCAGAAACCATGTAGAAAGTCTACTAATGATATAAATAGTAGGCTATAAATTTATAGATAATGGAATTCCTCAAGAAGGGAGATAGAGAGAGAACAGAAGAATTTATATATCGTTCTATACGTACGACGAGTTTTTAAGCTATTAATATAGAATAATCTTATTTTGAATTTTTACTATAATTAGATATTATAATTTTATATTACAAATAATTCATTTATAAAGTGTGACATATAATTTGACAAATTATGAATAAAATGTTTATCTGTTTATAAGAGTCTATGTTCTGACAAAATAAAAATCTTTTTACTTTTACTTTTAGAAGGCTTATGCAGCGCAGATGTATTAACACTCTGCTCTGACCTTTATACTAAAAAAATCTTAAAATGGTAGATCTTACTAAAGTATCTGTACTTGGCACACAAACAAAATATTTTGCTACTAATTTAAACGTTATCACCGAAAGCATTATCGGTTAAAAGAATATTTATTTTCTCAAAAGAAATTACATTTCACTTATCTGAGAAAACATCTTATCACTTTGAGTGCTGAAAACGCACGGTATGAGTTTTCTACAAGTGACTAATATGCGTAAATCCACACTAGCGCAGCGGCTGAGAAAATACAGATCTTTATGACTCAGCAGAGCTGTAATATTTTTCGAACGAAACGCATGTGCGGCGCAACAAAACCGCTGTGTAGAGCGGCAGCACGAATGGCTTAGGTTAAAAAAAACTAAGTATTTTAAGTACCTAAACTTCGAACAACCAAACAATTTTAGTACCTACCTACTTTGAGTATATCTACAGAATTATAACTAATTAACAATCATGTGCCTATTGAAAAATTTAGAGAGCTTTATAATTTTTATTCCTTTATGTAGGTACCTAAAGGAACACTATTTATCCCTATGTCACTGACCACACCCTTGTTTCCCTTTATAAAATTAAGAGTAGGTATTTATATAAGTAGGTATATAATTAGTTATATTTATTTTATTTATTTTTAATTAGGAACGTATTTTCATGCAATATTTTATAAATTAATATAATGCACACAGATCCCCATGTACAATCCAACGATCGTATCCATCCACGGTTGTCTGGTAGAGATCGCTCTTGAGCGATAAGACCGGCAAATTGTCACATGTTTTGTATTTTATTCTGTCTTGTTTGTTTTATTTTGTAAGTGTGCAATAAAAAAAGTCTTTTGACGACCGATGTGGCGCGGTGGACGAAGGTCCGCCTGCGACGCAGGAGGTTGCGGGTTCGATTCCCGCCTCGGAACAATTGTGTGCACGATCTGCAGATATTTGTTCCGGGTGTTCTGGTCGTTTTCTATGTATAATAAAAAATATCTATCTATGTAATGTATTGTATTATGTATATCAGTTATCTCGTACCCATAACACAAGCTCTGCTTACCATGGGGCTAGATAATGCTGTGTGAATAGTACAGCAAAAAAAAAAAAAAAATCTATTATCTATCTAAGAAAGACGATGAATTTGATCTTATCAGCCACATAGTAGCAAACTAGAGTGAAACAAACCTGGTAATATTATCAAGTCTCACCTTGGCATGATGGCTGTTCCACGGGTTATGGGATGGTGTCTAGCACCTGAAGTCACGGACTGAACCTTCACACTTATGAGCCCATAAATTATTCGAGTAGTTAAATATAGGTTTCGTGGTATTTTTAGAAAATTGCGGTTGTTTTTCGTTTTCCTTTCCGAAGTAACTTAGTGACTATAGGTACGTAATTGTCTTTGGTTTAGAACTTTATAATATGAAATACAGGACTATGTCGGACAGAAGAGGCTTCCGTCATTTGGGACCGCTAGGTATAGGTACCGCGGTCCCTTTCGCCGGATTGATTTAATTTTATTAATTTTCTTCCGGCGAATGGGACCGCAACGTGGTTTGCGGTCGTAAATTTTGTATTTATATATATTTTGTATTTGTATTTATTCAAAGCATTACAACTATTTTCACAGGTATCACCTAATACAATAGTGTACCTAGTCAACTTAATTAATCGCTAGCATCGAATTTAATAAAACTAATAATCAAATATACACATGTCAATGAGCAAAAGTAATCCAATATACATAAATTGTACAGTTGTCGTCTGTCCATGATGGATCCTCAAAGGTTTTTTTATTAGTCTGTTCTGTCGCACTGTAGGGTAAAGGCCTTCCTTTTCTTTTTCAACAGTTTTCTATGTTGCGCCACTGAGGTATTTTTTTTTAAGATGGCGTCTATTAGTTCCTCCATTGACCACGAGGTCGTTTTAGAGGTTTTCTGTGGCGTCCACGACTTATCCGACATGCGGCAAATGCATATATTTCAAACTAGCTGCGCCCCGCGGTTTCACCCGCGGGATAATATATAATGATATTTTTATAAATTGTAGCAGTAAAGTAACAGTAAAAAATCATTTATTTCTTTAGGCTTACAAAATAAGCACTTAGACAAGTCATATTTTATATATAAATTGTTATCAAATAAAATTATTTTACTGTTCACTTCAATTTTGCTAGCCTATGTGTTACTCTGATGTATAAGCTATATTATTGTAAAGTTTAATTCAAATCCATTCTGTAGTTTTTATGTGAAAGTGTAACAAACATCCATCCATACTTACAAACTTTCGCGTTTATAATATTAGTAGGATAAAATAGGTTAGTTTGCGTTTAACCTCTTTGGACCTCAGTCTCCATCCACTCACCCTATATGGGTTATATGTTGCTGTTGAAAAAGATGAAATTCTCCCAGGTGACACACCTCACTAGCAACATCTTAAACCATATACCTTACTCCATTTTAGCTATAAATAATGTTATATCACCTATTATGCCGGACAAGTCATTTATAGTCATGTAGGCGTCCATAGAAGGAGTGATAAAGTCACCGGTGTCAAGGTGAATGTCGGCACCTGCCACGAATGATAATGTTGATATCATTATCAGTACCTACCTTAGAGAATCAGTACATCAGTGGCTCATATGCCATTGACCAATACCAAAACGAAAAAAAAATGTTTGCTACCGCTAACTTGTCAAAGTTGAAATTTGCTTGAGTGCAAAAAATCACTGAAAATAATTCGATAACTATAATTGTTTTCGTATGAAACCATTGGATCATTGTCAAACTATGAGTATAGAGGAAAACGAAAACTATTATAGTTTTCTATAAAAGTTTTCCTTTACTTTTATAGGCCTCGTATTTTTGATTGTGCAATAGCGTTCATTTTCGATTAGCTCAAGCGACAGAAGATTTATAATACTAAAGACAAAATACGGTCTTTAAACAAAAGACGACGACGGTTTAGCTTTAACTCCTAATGTTCTAGAATGGGACCTCAAAATCAAAACACTACCTTCTCTAATGTCGGTACACTCGTAAATTTCGAAATGAATTCATCTTCAACAAACTAATTAGACCAAAAGCATTTATCATGTCAACAGATCATTGACCTTTTCTGAACCCTTATGCAACTAGATCTCTAGATTACTTTACTAACGATCTCTAGATCTTCTGAGCTGTAAGATTTGATGTTGATGAGCCATTATGAACAAGCACTTCGTTGTTGGTATCAGTCCTAGAAAGAGCGATTTTTGTATAACTCAACTTGGACACTGTCCTCAAGTCCTGTTCCTTAATTAAAACAAATATTATAGCGATATATAAAGGTGCTTTAAGGCTGTTCAAGTACATTGCAAGGTAATCATTTACTACTAAGCTGGGGCCAAACGAGCGTAATCTTTTGAATTGTGAGTCGCGTAAAGTACGCGTTTTACAAAAATGTGAATTAATTTCTGTCGCCGTCTGGCACAAACAGGATTATTGTATGAAGCGACTTATTTAAAAAAATTAATAATGCTAGACAATCCAGACAGCATTATCTAACCCCAAGATTAGCAGAGCTTGTGTTATGGGTACCTAATAGATGACTGATATATTTAAATACAATACATTACATATTTTTATTATGCATAGATACGAATAGAAACCCAGAAAGAATTTACAGATCATACACACAATCGTTCCGAGGCGGGAATCGAACCTGCAACCTCCTGCGTCGCAGGCGGACCTTCGCCCACAGAGGTCGTAAATTTTATGCGAATCACAACTCAATATATTACGCTCAGTAGGCGCCAGTCAAAGCGTAGGTAAAATTGACACCTGCTGCTGCTTGAGTTCCTGCTAGAGTAAAGGTTTTGAGTTTTCATCATTCATTGTGGAAATGAATGTTGAAAAATCTACATTCGACTCTAACGACACCTATGTATAACTGCATCTACAACAAATCTTTCTGTAGATTGCTGTCATGCTAAATTGGTTGTGAAGACTGTGATGATATCTTGATAATTAAGGATTATGATGAATGAATGATATCTTCGTAGCCTAAGTACTTCTTTATAGTCTTATCGTAATAGGTCAGCGACCATTGAGTTCAAGACTGAGAAGATTTTGACAGATAGCGTGTTGAAGATTTAAACATGACTCCCATAGGAAAAGTAATTGTATAAGTGCATTCCCATATGGCCTGGGTTGCCGTAGAACGTAGAAATAGAAACCGGGACGTGTGGAAAGGTACCTACAAGTCAAAATCTGTGAAACTGCCTTGCTGGTAGATAAAAGCCATTAGGGTTGCAAGGGGTACAAAAGGTACTCATGGGAGGACTCCATCGTAATAGGTCAGCGACTACTGAGTTCAAGACTGAGAAGATTTTAACAGATAGTGAGTTGAAGATGTAACCGTGACTCTAATAGGAAAAGGAATTGTATAAGTGCCTTTTCATACGTTCCGGTATTTTTTCGGCAGTTCTGGTCGTTTCAATAATAATCAATAAATTTCTTTCCGGCCCTGGTGGGGGCAAAGAGAGGGGCCTCGAGGCTTGGCCTCATTACCCCGGCGTCAACTCGAGGGGTGACGACTCCTCGGTCCTTGGGTTTTGTGGGAATATATTTTTTCCCCCTTCTCAATGTTTTTTTTTAAATATTTTATTAATAATGTTTTTGTTTGCATGACCCAAATTATCCATGGAAGTTCTAATTTAAAGGGTGTTAAAACGCCGCCGCCGCCGCCGCGCCGCGCCGTTAGGTTGCCTGACCCACTACAAATAGGGCTTCATGGCATGTCGTAGCAAAATACTATAGTCATGTATAAACCAAGAACACATAAACTTCTGAAGTTATTTCTAGTTCAAATGTCGCATTTATAGAAACTCCATTTTATTACGGACTTAAAGAATAGGAAACTCGGTTTTCAGCAGGAAATATCATGCATTTAATGTTCTTTTGACTGAACAAAGCTAAATGGTAAAAAAATATTGGAATACTTTGTGGAATATATGGAAGAAATTGAATCTTTGGTTTGATTTTCATAATTTGATTCTAAAACTTAGATAGTACTTACTGATTTACCCTATTCCTAGCCAAATTTTCGATGCAATTCGATATAATGCACAAGTGTGTGCGCAAATAAAGGAGAACTCTCATTGTGTCATTATTCTTTATAAATTTATCAATTAAGTCAGTCATTATTAATTTATTAATTATATTATGAAGGATAATTATGACAATGGACGTGTAAAATTATATTTTTATTAAAATATTCTTGTATTCTTGAATCCATGTGTGGTGTACCTACCAACCACCCATTGATTGGAATTGGAATCCATCCATTAGAAAAACTAATTTCCAACAATATGAGGTGATCTTCCTGATTTTTATGTCACTTTCTACATCAACAAGCTGGTTGAAAGTGATCTTTATCAAGTCCGACAATTACAACCAAAGCAGATTAATAAATACAACTTTCGCAATAAATTTGATGATACCAGGATAATAAACACGTAAAATATGATAAATACTGATTTAAATAAACTTTCAACTGTCTTCGTACTCATGTTTATTGGTATTATAACGATTTTACAGTTCAGTGACACGACATGCTGTTTAAAATATTTATGAGGTGTCGATTTATCGTACGGATACTTAGTATGAGTGTGCAAAATATGCATACGGAAAAAATAATTCAAAAGATCGATAGACTACAACTATCAGCCTTAACACACTGGCGATTTGGGATTGCGCAGCGAACAAACGGCAACGATGCAGCTTGCCCGCGGCATCATCACGTCATGATCGCTGGACATATAGACCGTATGTAGCCACGTATATGTACCCACGTAAAATATGATAAATACTGATTTAAATAAACTTTCAACTGTCTTCGTACTCATGTTTATTGGTATTATAACGATTTTACAGTTCAGTGACACGACATGCTGTTTAAAATATTTATGAGGTGTCGATTTATCGTACGGATACTTAGTATGAGTGTGCAAAATATGCATACGGAAAAAATAATTCAAAAGATCGATAGACTACAACTATCAGCCTTAACACACTGGCGATTTGGGATTGCGCAGCGAACAAACGGCAACGATGCAGCTTGCCCGCGGCATCATCACGTCATGATCGCTGGACATATAGACCGTATGTACCCATTATGATAATATTGTTACTGTCAAACTACGAAAAGTACTTCCTATTTATCCGCTAAAGGCGCAAAAGGCGTCAAATTATGGAGATAGCAAAAACTGCTTCCGTTATCGTAAACTAATGCACTATTTATGAGTTGTCTTAGGCAAGTATTATCAAAGCTTCCTCAGTCATCGATTTATGATTGAGTGACGTTTATTCCATAGAAAAGTACTCATGAATAGATCGACACGACAGAGCCAGTTCTTATAAAACGGACCCTACCAATTTTCTTATAAAAAAATAATAATAATTTACTTTAGAATGGAAATATTCGAAAATTTGTTAGTACTTTTCAAATCAACCTGTATTGATTTGAATCCTTATTTTATCTTTAGCTCCGAAAGAATCAAAATTACTTGTACTCAGGTCAATGTCACCGACCAATATCCGTGACAATACAATAGATCTCTCCAAATAATACCTAAAGTAAATAAAGAGTAAAATAAACACTTTCTCTAGAAACTCGTGGGGACGTCCTAAGTGCTCCGAGCAAGTTTTTAGGCGTTATGGAAAATTACGTGCAACTCGCGCTTTTAACTGTTAAATGTGGGTTTAGACACGCGTTTGTTTATAAGCGATTCGTTAGAGCTTTGAATTGTTATACAATCGATCGATCGATCGACAATCAAGAGAGCAACTATCGACTTTATAATTTAATTTATTATTGCGTATATTTTTTATTTCTCCACTTTTAAGCAAGATAACACACTGCCGCCTGTACCACACTGGGTATAATGTAATGTAATTACTGTTTTTATCGTCTTCAGCAGCCTATATTAGTCCAATGCTGGATATAGGAATCTCTTAATGAGCGCCATAGCGCCCTGCCAGTCGTCTTCAACTTGACGCATCCAGCATCTCCCGGCATGACTGTCGTAGTTTGACGAATTCGTCACAGATCGAACCTTATTTGTGTTGTAAGAACACGAACGTGTCATCCTTTAACATAAGGAGAATCCCTTGACGTGAAAGGAAGCTTTGGTCGTCATCCAACATAAATATAATAGCTAAAAAGTGCCTTCAGAAGGTTCGAGAAAAGGGTTTCCGGTAGCGGGGCCGTCTACTCGACTTGGCTGGGCCAAAACCGTGGCCCGTGGTTTACTAGATTCTGATCGGAATTAACTCTACAAAAGGGAAATGAGGAAGGTCCTTGCCGGAAAGGCATAGTCACTACATAGTATGAACAAAGTCGCTTCCCGCTGACTGTCTGTCCCTATGTACATATGCTTCGATCTTTTAAACTACGCAACGAATTTGGATGCGTTTTTTTATAGGTAGAATTATTCAAGAGGAAGGTTTTAAAGCCATTCGACACTAGATTTCCATGCGGGCGAAGTCGCGGGACGGAGCTAGTAAAGTATAAACAAACTGATGTTGCTCCGTAACATATTAGTCGATAAAGGTCTAAGATTCTTAATGGATGGAAAGAGGCGGTAAGTACAAAGCAGAAGATTAAAAGAAGAGAAACAGTGTCTGTGCTACTTAATGCGAACGGAAACAGATAATACCTGCTGGAGCAGCAATTATTTCCGTTCGTACAAACTAATCTATGGTTCTTGCCGCTAAAGTAATGTGAAACGCATGACATTCCACTTACCCAGTTATTCATTGTTTCTGAAAAGTGTGTCGCCCTTAGATACGCACGTCTCAAGACTAGGGCAGAAGGGCTCGGGTGGCCATGGCTGTTTTAATTAGACGGGACTAGTCTTCTATCGGAGGTCAAGACATGCTGTGTCTTGATTTTCACTAGCATTGAGTGCATAAAAAATAGACAAAAGTTGTTGTTTTCTCCGAAATGAGCTTTTTGATGACGATCTAGAGCAACCGAATCGTTACGTTTAGGATGTATTGTGTAAATTCAAATTCAACAAGGAAAACTTACAAAAATAATGCACTTCAAAGGATTTTTTTTTTATCTTGGACTACTTATTGCTAGCTTATGCTTGCGTTCCCGCATATAATATTCTCGGATAAAAAGTAACCTTAATGTTATTTCAGGTGTACAGTATATTTATACAGATTTCAACCGAATCTGTTGAGTATTAGTATATAGTAATTAAGGTCTAACAAACTACCTTTGTCAAAATATTTATCATACTAGAGCTATGAGTATATTTTGGCAAAGTTTCAGACCGATCCGTTTAGTAGCTTTGGCGTAAACTTTCATAACCTATCTCTCCTTCTAAGCTTTTATCTCATGTTTTTTTTTACCCTCATGGTCACCTGGGTATGGCAAGTGCTGCGTCAAGATCTCCCATGGCTTTGTGGGATCAGAACTGGTCGTGCTGGGATTTCTAACGTGTGTCTTCTATGTGATGCTGAGATAATACCGCTCTCACAGAGCTCAGCTCTGTTATCAGTATCTTTGGACAGGTAGTGTTGTTGTATAGTTAGAGCCTCGCTTTTTTGCTAGAATTCCGTAAAAATACAGAATTATCGAATAGTATTAAAGAAATGAATATGTAGTTCTTGATATGCTTTCTCCTCTATGCATAATTGCATAACTAAAACTTACTTATCAAAGGATTTTGGAACTTAACTGATTTCGTAGTGATTTGTTCTACTACTCCAAAGGAAACTACATATTTAAGATAATTTCAATTGCATTGGTAGCTTAGCTTTGCCGCACTATGTTTTGCGCATTGCCAGCCACGGGTATGATATGTACTAAATTTAGATTTAGTACATATTTACTGTTTAAATTCATCTCATTTTAAGTGAACCGTACTATTTTTATGATAAAGTTCTTTAAACCTAAATGCGGGCGATTGTGTCGCTCCGGGACTGGTATCTTCAGCCATACACGAAAGTGGCATGAATTCGGGTGGGACTCAGCCGAATTGACGCCACTTTTATTTCGTGGATGCCAAAAGACTAGCCGGTGATGATGATGAGTAAGATAGAATTTTATACAGAGAGTGCATATTTTTTTTAAACACTACTGGTCCAGACTTGCAAAAACTGTCTACAGTCTGCTAGCAATTGGTATGTAAACTTAGACAACAATGCATACTAATTGTTTCAAACACAATGCGCCTTGATTAAGCTCAAAAAGTTAAATTATATATAGCATCCATAACCTAACTTTCGCTAAACGCTATTGTTTACAAAAATCTCTGTTTTTTATTAAATCATAATTACAAAAGCATTATAATCGTCTAATTAAAATATACAATGTCTGCCGTGGGATGTTCGGTTTCTAGAGGGGGTATTCATAGACAGCGCTAACACAGACCATCTAATTCTATTCTAAATAATGAGGAGAAACTGGGATCTGCACTGACATCTCGCATTCTCCCAAGCGAGATGTCAGTGCAGATCCCGAATTTAATTAATTATTTATTTATTTTGGAATAACATCAACTAGAATAATGTCTATAGAGTTTTAAATAACAACAGAGTGCTATTCACTGTTAGAATCTAAATAAGCTATTTAATGTATTTTGTCTATCTCGTATTATTTTTTATTTTGAGTATTTGTCCCCCAGCCTAATCAGGCTCTAACCTGCCCAGCTCCTTAAAATACCAGAGCAAGGCTTTTGGCGATTGACAGCTTCATTTCAGCTTTCTGTAGGTGTGGACGGGTTTGATTGAACACAGACCGTAGACCAATAAGAATAAGAATAGTTTTTGTTTTCGAAATTTCCGCTCACGGCTACACATCATAAACCTAAATTCTTAGGTCCGTATAAATAAGTACAAAGATACGTCTAACTAAAATACATTACACATACGTGTTTTATCGTCGCGTCTATGAATACTGTCGTAATATAGTGGTATTGTACGCCCGGTTCGCATGGTGAAAGCAGTAGAAATATAGTTAGGTCCAATCCATAACACACATGTCTTGTCGTCGGGTTAAATTGATTTACAAAACTTTACAAGAAAGAAACTACAGAGGTACAGTCAACTACTAAGAATAATAAATAAAAATAATTAATGATGGACAATTCACACATCATTATATAGCCCCAGGCTAAGCAAAGCTAGTATAGGTATATAGAATATTGATGGGCAGTGTCACTTGTCCAAAAACAAAACCTCGTCCTGTCTACCAATTTAACCCTAGCTCACTAAACATATTTTCGAGTTACTCAGTCACTAAACATTAGTCGTTCTGACTAACAAAATAAAATGCCAATATTTTACTTGACGTACGTAATAGGGTGCTAAAACACTAAATTAGGAAGGTACTGAGCGTGGCGGGGTGGGGTAGTGTCGGGAACATACCTAAACAGCGAATGCGCGAGAACCGTGTCGCCTGTGAGACTAATGTTTAGTGATCTAGGGTTAATAATGTCTTGTGTTTTTGCACTAAAAATATAGCGATATGATTAGTTTTTGTTGGGTTATTTTGTGAAGTGTTTTTTGTCTAGCGCGGATAAATCAAACATCTTAAAAATAAAGGTTCATAATTATTAATGTGCAAGAACAATACCTACCTACCCATAATATTTATCATCATGATTCAAATCAATAAACGTCGGAAGCGTCCGCGTCCCCAAGACGCTGGATGCATTGCGCCGTTGTATCGCAATGCAGCGCTAGATAGGAACCTACTTACCAGCCCTCGGGTCACGCGTCGTCGTCGTGTCGTCGCGTCGCTTCGTCCAGACGCTCCGATAAATTTAGTTATATATGTATAATTTTAGTTTAATTCGTTAGTTTCGTCTTAATTTAGTAGCTAATTAAATCACCCTGATTGAGCAACTCTTTTAAACAATAAAGTTTAATATAATTTATTTTTTACTCTTTCTGCTGCCACCTGACAGAAACGTTCACACTACCATATGCCATGACAAAAATACCAAAAGAAAGCTTCGAACAAAATGGCTTTTAAATATGACTTTGCGGCTTCGAAATGCTATTTTGTATACGTTTGACCATTTCTATTATGTAAAATTGCTAACTCACGTCAGAATCTATGTAATTACTTTCACCTACTTCTGCATTGTTGTGGTTCGGCATCGATCAATCAAAAGTTTTGTAGCGCCTTCTAATAAGGCGCAGTAGCTAATTCGAGTTGTAAGTCGAATAGATCTTTGAAGTTTCCTTTTTTAAACGCTAGGCAAGGTACCTATGTTTATCTCGCGTTTCTTTATGGATTAATGACACTATAACCCCAAAACAACAAAACGGCATAGGAAAGCGATTACATACACTAAATAATATATCAAACCACAAAAATGGCAAATGGCAAAGGTCTTCAAAATATGTATGTATGTATGTAGAACGTGTATTTATAAAATGAGTCTTTAGAACGCCTTTGCCATTTTTCATTTTGCGAAAAGTATAGGTATTCTTTTATAGCGCAAAAGGAAAACAATCGATTTTATAGTTATTTTTCAATTATCAATTTCTACCCCATAGGAGGAACAGTCACATGTCCAGTAATTTAAAACACAATCTTTGCAATACTCAAGTAAGTAAATAGCTCTAAGTGAGTCAATAGGGAGTTACACACACTGTAGATAGGTAAGTAATGGATTTAGCAGAATATTTACACGCTCTGGCCGCATTCCCTCGGTGTGCACAAGTGTACGCATTACCTTCCGCACAGTGCCACACAACTTTGAGGCTCTGGACTAGCATTGATAAAATACAATGGTTCCCTTACAGAAACGTTACTTAAATTTTTCATACTTATTGATATATTTGCAGTCTTTTCAGTCTTTACGCGACGGGGTTTTTACTTTGAACTAAACTGTAGTAGCAATGCAAAGAATCATCCATCTGATTTTGATTTATTTTTATTCGTTGGCAACCCTAATAGGAACGAATACATTCCCATATTAGTAGGTAATAATTTTTGCAATTTAATGATTGTTGTAGCCTTTATTTACATCAGGCGTCGTCTGTCTTGTCTACCCGGAGTGAATGATTGAGTTCTGAGAATATTCGAGCGTTCTGAACAAAATCTAAGTAGATGATGTAGACGCACATTTGTGTGGGTCCCGCACATATAAATAGGGTATCGGATGGTTTTAAAAACGCGCTTTTCCAAATCGTGCGCTTCAAAACGCCTAATGTGTACATTTTCCAACTTCTTAGCTCAAGAAACCGCTGAGCTATGTGGCTCTGTACGAAGCATTCCTTTACATTGGGAAATGGCGCCCGTAGCGGGATTTGGAAACATTCTTCGGATAAAGGAGGGGTCCATTACCTTAATAGCTAGTTCTAAAGGCGAAAAGTCACTCTAATTGCTATAAAATAGAGTAAACTATACGGGGCAACCCGTTTAGGGATTTTGGTATAAGCTAGGAATCAAAATATAGGTATGTACGCAATTTTTTAGAAAAACAAAGTAGAGCGGAGCAAAATGGGTGCAAAGATTATTATGTTAGTATTACCTATTTATTTATTAAAATGTTCTTCCCAAAGAGCTATGATAAGCAAATACCTATTTATGTTTATGTAACAACAGATCACAGTTTGTAACTAGATGTTCGTGATGAAAGAGCACTTTCTTCGTTGCATTCCATCTGTTATGAAGATATGAAAATCGATCAGTCTACTGCACGATTTGTCTGGAATCTTAGTTTGCTACATACATAAAAAGCATTTTCTTACCAGCAGATATATGGGATTAACCGATAATTTTAGTGTTTTCACCGACTGCATAACAAGTATACCGTAGCGTTTTTGGCTGTCAACTGTATCTTAATAATAGTACTACAGTCTCAAAAATGATATATAGTGTTTTGCACAAGACTATGGAGGAAGATTAGGCACATAAAAGGGAGGATGAGAACCCACAGTGATTAAAATGGGCGGTGTGAAGTCGAGGAATAAAAAGTTGCCAACTCATTTTCAGTGGTCGAAGCAGCAAATTTTGATTATCTATCTATTATACGTAAAGCATTTTCCAATCTTTTGGGAGAGATTAAGTGAAAGGAGAAATCTGACTAGAAGGGCAGGCGTTTCATGTCTTAGAAGAGTTTTTATTGCTGTTTCTATCAGATGGAAGGACTGTTTCCTTCCATCTGATAGAAACAGCAATAAAAACTTTGAATTAGAATTTTATAAGAAACACACATTTCCGCTTACATTCCTCTTCAATGTGAACTAATCACTTAAATTAGTCAGCTAGATCCTTAAACAGTCATTTAACATAACATTTGCCTAACTAAACGCAAATACATTTAGGAATTCCAACTTGGTTTCCGTTTCTTGGAACGAAAATGGCAGTTGATGAAAATTAACCGTTTTTGGAGTTCCGTGGTGGGTGCCCGGAGCATGGCTAAAGTAAGGTATCGATGCGTTAACTACATTCAATTTATAGAATGTATATAAGAATGTGAAATTATATAAGAACTAGTTGCGCCCCGATAGTTGCGCTAGATTGCGCGACGAGTAGATATTTTGGATAATATACAATATATCTTTATGAATTGTAGCCTATGTGTTATTCTGATATGTAAGCTATATTATTGTGAAGTTTCATCAAAATGCATTCAGTAGTTTTTGCGTGAAAGAGTAACAAACATCCATCCATACTTACAAACTTTCGCGTTTATAATATTAGTAGGATGTAGGTAGAGTCTACTCTACACTTTGTCGAAAATCGGATTATAATACGAAATGTATTTTTGTTTATTATTCTTCATTAATTCATTAGTATATCAAGACATACATAGTCAAGACTATTTCAGTCCCGTATTTTAACAAACAAACCTTAGCTTGAGTATTTCGGTAGATTTTGACACCATTAGCAAAGTCAAAATCCTTTAGTTATAGTAATAAACCATGACGAAATCTTTGTAGTTACCTACTTGTTTGACTGAGTCTAAAAACCTATTTACACAGATGACCAAACTTAATGAACCAACAACGCTTACAGACTGCTTTTTGCGTTTTAACAAAGCATAAGAAGAATCGCGTCATTTATAATTTAGTTTAATCAAGTGGTTTCTTCAATTTATTGCTAAAACAATTGATCTTGTAAACTGTTGGTGCAATTGCAGTTTGCAATTGATTTTAATATAGCTTGGTGACTCATTCAGGGTGAATCAAGCATGTGCAACAGATGGTTAAACCTATTAAACCGATTGTCAAAGTTAGGTAGTTTTTATCATCTGAGATACTCTGTTCGATAGAAATTCAAGAATTATCGATGACTTTTATCATTTCATTAGCATGCATCAAGCATGCTAAAGAAATGATAAAAGTCATCGATAATTCTTGAAATTCCTATCGAACAGAGTATCTCAGATCATTTTACCACCAGCAACATTTTATCAACTTTGTTATATTGAGCTAGCACGTTATTTGTTACGTGTGGTACGACCGATTGTTAAGTCAACAATGGGGTAAGCCAGCTTTGTAAACGCAATTTCTATGTATTGAAAGATGTTAATAACCTATACACGGTCAGATTGTTCCGACCAGATCACAAACCCACCGACTAACGCATGGTTATTTTTAATCAACTTTATAAAATGGCGGAGGTAGGTTAGGTTAGATATGTTCGGTTGTATGTATGTTTTTATATGTAAATTAATAATTTTATTATTATACTTCGTTATAATAATTATTTTCGTAAAGGCATCTAACCAATACCATCAGAACTAAATACGATTTTAGCCAAATAAGTTCTGTAGTTTGGGTGTTCTTCGCCCACAAACTAAGAGTTTTATTTTCATACATTACAGTGTAACAGTAATATTATTTTTACCAATTGCTTATTCCGATTATGTATGTTCTCCGACCAGGTGGGATGACGACCTGCCAAAGACTGCAGGTAGATGCTGGATGCGGCAAGCTGAAGACAGGGCGCTATGACGCTCATTGGGGGAGGCCTATGTCCAGCAGTGGACTGCTATAGGCTGATGATGATGATAGTGTTCGTCGAATTATGTACCGATTTTGAAAATTCTTTCGGCATAGTATAAAAAAAATATTCTGAGGTGATCCCATAAATAATTACGTAATTTTATTCCCAAGGAATAAGTATTTACTTTGCAAAATAAAATAAAATTCTCCGCTAAATTATCATAAGCGATGAATCCAGCCAATCAGGATGCAGCGCCTCTCTCTACAATCGTCGCGTGCGCGCGTTACTAGGACACCAATTTAATTAGCAAAATGATTACCTGTTTGAGCTGTTTTTTGCACGTTGTTCGAGCTCAATGACCGGAACATTCGTACGCTGTAATTATGTGGGTAAAAGTTACCTGCTTTATGTGAAAGGGATTTTGTGTATTTGTACGTTGTATTTTGTTTAAACAAAAGTTCTGAAATAAATAGTGTGCCTATACTCCGGTTGAACAAAATAAATAATTAATATATTAAATATTCATTAGGCAGCTCACATAGATTTAATATTATCTAGCCCCAAGCTAAGCGAAGCTTTAAACAATAATAACATAATAATTAAAGTCATGTTATGTAATCAAGCTAAAAAAAAAGAAAACCATTTCAAGGTGGAAGTTCTATGTTAAGCTTATATATATGTTCGTCGATTTTTCCGGCAATTATGGACCGATTTGGATTTTTTTTCGCCTTTATATGGAGAATGATCCTAAGTTACTCCCATAAATTGTATTCCCGAGATATACATTTGTCTCGAAAAACTTAAAAACGGTGTAAATACAAAGAAATTTGAAGGCTTTTAGTTTTTTTAAAACAAACAAATTATTTACATTACATAATAAAGGCAATTATTTTTCAACCTCATCGCCAAAAAGTTAATTTAATATTTATGTGTTTTGAGTTGTTTACAAACATTGAATGTGGGCAATAGCTTGAATTTAGATATCTTAGTAAGAGAGTCAGTACATATGTATAACCAGCTCATCAAATTTAGCAGTTCGAAATTTATTTTTAGCTATAATAATAACGATTTCAAAAGCACCAATAATGTGCTATCATAGTTGTTATTTCTATTAGCCAATCTAAAAATATCACAATCGAGCGAGAGCCAATGCTCAGCTTTGGAAATTATTATTATGGACAAAGCTATCCCGTCAAGATTAATTTTTATTCACTGCACTTCGTCAGAAACTTAGTATCTTTATAAAATGCCCAAACTCACTAAGCTTAATGATACATTCCTTATATTTCCTTAATATTAAACCGGTGAAATTTTAACACCATAAAATTCATATTTTGAAGATTTGCATTTATTACCTCGCTGCATTGTAAAACCTGTCCCTTACATCACAAAGAGATTTATGTAACCCATGGCTCACATGGTTACCTACTTGTGTGCCATCAACCGTGGAATGATGATATACACCTACGATTGGACGGCAGATACTTCCTCGTAAGTAGCTAGGTTATGTAGGTACTTGTCACACAGTTACATCAACGCATAATAAGGTATCTTATATGTTTTGTAAGCCGCTGTAATTTGAATAAGATTTCTTTTTATAGTGGCTATAAATAGGTTTATCGATTTTCTTTTGAAATCGTATAATTTTGAGTGGAAAATGATTGTGGAAATTAGAATGGCAGAGAACAGTATTGAAATCTACATGCATAGGCTCGTTCGGAATTGCCTGTGTTATAGACTCTTCTGAAATTCTTGTCCATATTGTACTTTTAAAATAATCCAAAATTACCTGAAACAATAAAACATAATCATTAATATTTTTTATTGATAAAATAATATAAACAATTAGAAGTAGTATTTACAACTGAAACAATTTTGCTAACTTTTTAACTTTTGCACACAATATAATAATATTAATATTGTTGATAAGTAACATAATTATTGAGTAGAAGTTTAGACCATGTTTTTTAATCTGGATGCAATTAACCATGCCTATTTGTGTACTCACATAGAAAGTGCGTTCTTAAATGATATCTAAAGTAGATTAAGTCAAACAAAAGGTACAAAAAGTGCGCTTTGCTCTACGTGACAATGTAGTGCTTTTTGTTAAAAATTTATTCGTAATATATTTCAATCTGTTTTTTAAAAATCCTTTAGATTATTCCAAACATCTTTCAGAAAAAGATTAAACACACATATTCAATTACATGCAATTATTTTAACGAGTGTCTTCTGTGCATGGACGCCTCTAAATTGGTGCAACCCACTTTCTCCAAACTAGATCTAAAAGTTCTCTGTAATGATGCTACAATTTTTGTTCAAGCAAGACAGGCAATGTTTGACAATCTATTGTTTATTTGACAATGCTTCCATGATATGGGCGGGCGAGTTAGATTATCTGCAATTAAAGGCGGGCGGATGTGAGATGACTGAAAGTGTGGCAATGGTTATGCGTGATTGCTACTATTGGACAACTTTCAGTGTTATTGGCACCCTGAGGCTTTAATTCAATTTTTGCCCTAACATTGTTTTCACATAGTCGAAGCCTCTGTGGTCGAAGCTAAATTTCGCGGTAACAATCTGGCGTCCAGAAGAAAACAAGAGTTTTCTTCGTCTTAAATATCGATTGTGTGCACAAACATCAGTGAATCGTAGTAGAATGAGGGTGGAATGATTTTTTTCACTTATACCTATTGGAGTGAATCGTAGAATGAGTGTAGAGTGATTTTTTTCACGTATTGATGTGTGTGGCCGTCACTGAAATCAAAATACCTATTGCAAAAAAAACGATTTCTCTTACGGTGATGCTTCTCATATTGCCTACGATTTAAAAAAAGTTGCTAGACCAAGTATTGGCGTCATGCCACACTTGTTCTATAAAAACAACATCTTCTTTGCTGCTTATAAAACACTTACAAGTGAGTTGGTCAAATGACATAAGACACTACGGATGTCGCAATACTCGTATAGTGTCACAAACTGTGGGTAGAACACTGGCTGATTGCAAGTTTAGCAAAGATCCTAGAGGTACAAAACCAAATGTACTCGTTCCTAATGGATATTAACGATGATGATGATAGGTTAACAATAGGTGATTCATCAATCGAGCAATGCTCATTCATACGCAATTAAATAGAGAAATTATACGCCCTTGTGTGCAAATGTGAACAAAGAAAACCATGAAAAACCCTAGCGATCCCCGGAAGAACGATCTAGGAATCATGTTCTGATCAAAACATCTTCGTACTCGTTCGGACGCAATGGACTCTCATGGGAATTTCGCGTGCATATTAATTGACGATAGTAGATAATGCACAATTGTACAATCGGCTATTAGTAATAGAGGCGGGCTTGGGTAGATTATGAATAATGAAACGGATGATGTCCGGCTTCTTTTCGGATGGACGGATAATCTCCTTATATCTTGAGCCTGTTACTAAAGTCAGTACATATCTAGCCACAATATGATGACCGATGTGGCGCGGTGGGCGAAGGTCCGCCTGCGACGCAGGAGGTTGCTGGTTCGATTCCCGCCTCGGAACAATTGTGTGTACGATCTGCAGATATTTGTTCCGGGTGTTCTGGTCGTTTTCTATAATAATAAAAAAATATCTATCTATGTAATGTATTGTATTATGTATATCAGTTATCTAGTACCCATAACACAAGCTCTGTTTACCATGGGGCTAAATAATGCTGTGTGAATTGTCCCGCGTTTATAAAAAAAAATTATATAAAAAAAAATATTCTACCACAAAACTGAAAACTGAGTTTGTTATAAAAAAACTGGATGTTGTAACACCCAACTAAGAAACCTACTACGAGAAAGGCGACAGGCAGGCTATGTTAGTACAAAGCTAGACATAGGCCTCCCCTAATTAGTGCCATAGCGCTCTGTCTTCAGCTTGCCGCAACCTGCACCTGCCAGCAGTCTTTCGAAGCTCGTTATTCCATCTGGCCGGAGGGCGTTACTACTCAGCCAACGTAATATAAACTAACGATTGAGTATGATAAAACCGAATCCACACCTATTGCTAAAAAAGGTCGGTTAACAGGCACCGGCCTGCTAACCGACCTTTTCTTTAGCCGGTTGTATCGTAACCTCCCTATGATTACGCGGTGTTTATTCATGTTGATAATTAACATGTCAATTATTTGCGCAGACGCAATGGTTCGGTCCCGTCCCGATGCGCTGTTGTTGCGTGTACAGTTTTATAAGTTACAATACTATTGTGTATTGGAGTAAGGGGCTGAAATTAGTAATTGTGTCATGCACTGGCGGGCATGTATTTTTTATTCATATTATGTACTAGCTGCGCCCCGCGGCTTCGCCAGCGTGGAATTTTTTGTGCAATTTTCGAAAGTACCTTCTACGAACTAGAAAACAATTTAAAACATATGAATGAAATCGGTAAAGCCGTTCTCAAGTTATAGCGTGACTAGGAGAAATAGGGGTTCATTTTTATATATTTTAGAGATTTATTTATGTATTTATACTTATACCTATCATTAGGTATTTGTTTATGTATGTTTACTTTCCCAATTAGATACAATTCTGTATAACACGCCGCACCGTCTACACTTGTTCTATCACTCCCTGTCCATCCAAAGGTAGCCGTCAGAGATCAGAGATCGCTCATAGCGATAAGGCCGCCCATTGTACAACATGATCTGTATTTGTTTGTTCCTGTTTTGTGTATCTATTTAATTGGTGTGCTAGAGTAATTGTATTGTGTTGTATTATTCTTTGACTTAGACAAATATACTCAGGTACCACTAAAATTTCCCCAACAGCCTATATTGGTCCAATGCTGGACGCAGCCATCCCACTGATAAGCGCCTTAATGGCTTATAATTATCTTATGGGGGTAGGTTATGTCCATAATCCACGCTGGGCATGCGGGTTGGGGATCGCAGTTCGGTGGTAAATTGTTCTGCAGGTGGCGCTGCTGGCCCCCCGGTGGATATCTCTTAATGTAGCATTCCGTTCTTAGCGACCGCGACCCGCGACGGCGCGCGGCGACCAGACGACCACGCGACCATGGTCGCCTGTCGCGGGGCGATGACCACTAGATTTCCGATATCAGCGACCGCGACGTCACCCGCCGATCGCGGCGTTTGTTTAGTGCTCCATATAAATTCATACTAAGCAGTAGTTCGCGCGACCCAGTGGCGGACGCGCGTCGCGGTCGCTAAGAACGGATTGCTACCTTTAGTCGCCGTTTATGTCTCCCGCGGCAAGAGTTCGGGTGGTGCAAATCCACTCGGCACTAATAAAACTAAACACGATTATTTTTGTCAGAAGTTTAAGAGTTGATACTATCTGAAATCGGTTATTTTCAACGATCATATCTTCCACAATTCTGAAGCATTTACTTTGAGATTTTAATATGTTATAGTTCAGGATTGATGCTAGACCACTAGTGTTTCGAAAACACGATAACATGAAACTTTCTCGATAGAAAAAAAATCCAAAGTTCACTCTAAACTGTACTTTAAACCGTCGCTATTCAATAGATACGTTAAAATAAGCCTTGATACTTTATACAGTAAACAATCAGAGTATAAAGCAGACGATGTGTGTTTTAGATTTTCAAAATTACTATTATTTTTAACGTAAAAAAATAATACCTAAACATTCACGCGCTATCTTCCGTCCGGGCCATAATTCAGTCTAGCTTCGGCCTTCGGAAGGGGAGCCTGTGTCGCTGCTC
This sequence comes from Eupithecia abbreviata, assembly GCA_943735965.1. Taxonomy (NCBI): domain Eukaryota; kingdom Metazoa; phylum Arthropoda; class Insecta; order Lepidoptera; family Geometridae; genus Eupithecia; species Eupithecia abbreviata. Next base: position 5,540,061 of record OX030995.1, read on the forward strand.
CGCGCTTCGTGTCATCGGACTTTGTATATTTGTAAATATGGGAAATCTTTATAATAAGTGTAGAAAGCGACGACGGAATCATAAAAAGATGGAAAACACATGAACGACGTTATAAAGTAAGTACCTACCTACCCTACACGTTGAGGTGAGGTGAGGTGAGGATGTGGATTGTGATTTGTGAGTAAGTAAATGTCGCAGCCAAACTAATTATTTTTTATTTTATTTTAGAAAACGTCGATTAGAAAGTACAGCTCCTATTGTAAGCGATGATGGCGACAATGATAAAGAAAATAATGTCCCGGTAAATCCGTGTGTACCAAACACCTACCTACCTACCAGTAAGGTAGTAGACCTTACTTGTTTATGGGACTGGATGGCGCTAAGTATGTGAAAATCGTATTTTTTATACTTATAGGTAAATACCTATACCTAGGTGTAAATACAAGGTATACCCACCTCAATTTGTATCTCCATGTGATAGAAGTAGTATTTTCACAACACATCATTATCTAGGTAGAAATATATATTAGGGTTCCGTTTGACTATCAATACTATAAAATATTTACACCTAGGTATACCCACCTAATTTGTATCTCCATAATATATGAATCGTTACTGATACATGATGGAAGTAACATCGAATGATCTGGACATTTTGGATATCAGAAAAGATCCGTACGAGATTTTTTTTACCAATTACAAAACATAGAATTGTAAGTAGTAGGTTAGGTACCTACTATAGTTACTAACTATAGTACCTACTGTCTACACCTATAATGTATTATAACTTTCCTAACATTTTTACGAGTTTGTAAATTTTAGGGTTCTGCAATAATTAATTTAGTCATGGTTCCAACCTTACGAACACAAGCTTTTCTACTTTTAGTTCATGAAAGTGAAGATATATCACATGGTTCAAAATATAAATGGGTAATAATGGACTTATACGGTTTATACCTTGAACGAGAGTCCTTATTAATTATTCATTATAATTCATTCATATTACTAGAGTGGGCATATTATATTTACATGTTAGGTACCTATTTTCTTGACATGTATGACTGTTACAGGATGGAAGTAACGTCGTATGATTCGACAAATGGCATAAATCCGGACAAGACAAATCTTTATCAATTACAGAACATAGAATTGTAAGTAAATACTTATATATCTACTGAAATATAAATATACCTAGTGTATATTCTTTCCTAACGTTTTCACGAGTTTGTAAATTTTAGGGTTCTGCAATAATTTAACCTAGAACTATTCGTACCTAACGAACACAAGCTTTTCTACTTTTAGTTCATGAAAGTGAAAATATATCACATGGTTCAAATTTATAAATTGGGTAATAATGGACTTTTTACGGTTGATAGCTTGAACGAGAGTCGTTATTAATTCTTCATTACGATTCATTCATATTACTAGAGTGGGCACATATATTTACATGTTTATACCTTACCTACCTACTTTCTTGGCATGTGTAACTGTTACAGGATGGAAGTAACGTCGAATGATTTGACAAATGGCATAAATTCGGATAAGACAAATCTTTATCAATTACAGAACGTAGAATTGTAAGTAAATACTTACATATCTACTGAAATATGATTTGGTATCTAGATTATAATAAGATTGTGTTTTATTTTTCCTTTTTCAGACAAACACACACCTCTCCAGAGTCAAAGTCACTACCCCACCCTACCCAAACCTACCCTACCCTACGCTAACCTACCCTGCGGGATAAAAAGTATCCTATATCCTTCTGCTGGTTCTAAGCTACCTCTCCACCAATTTTCAGCTAAATCGGTTCAGCCGTTCTTGAGTTATAAATAGTGTAACTAACACGACTTTCTTTTATATATATAATATACACAATAGATATAGATTAGTGTGATAAAATATCATTTCATTTCAGATGAAAGTTGAGATCATCGAAAGGGATGACGAATTTTGGGAACAACTAATGGAACCAAATTTTTTTTTTTTTTATTTAACATATATTTTGTCCGAGTTATGCGATCCCTGGCATGTTCGCAATATGAAAATACGAGATATAAGTGAATTGAAATAAATTTAATATAAAGTAATATATATTGTTAACCCGCGAGCACTCGCGCTATGAGCATTTTGCTCACAGTAAATTTAAAACACGCGCCATTTTGTCAAAATTATTCGTACGTACATCGTTCATTCGGTAGCTGAGTTTTGTTCCGTCCCCCACCCCTGTATGCAATTCACTTTGCGCCAGTGTGCGCCAGTCACTTGGACGAGGTGGTTTGTTGCGCCGTGTACCATCAGGCGGCGTTTTGCTCATCGCGCGGGTATCGACGTAAGTACTTTTTTTTACTCATGATTTAATATTTTTTCATGTAACACATGTGTAGCGACAGTTTTACTGCTACTTTTATGTAATATTATGATTTTACATTACTGAAATAGTAATCTATTATGTATTTCTATTATAGATGGATCGTGATCGAAGAGACGAACATGTTAAAGAAAATACGCGTATAATCATCACGCGCAGAGACTACTTGAAACAACTAGCTCTTCAACTAACACAGCCACATATCCAAAGAAGAATCGCCTTCCAAAATATTTCATATCCTCTTCAGCAAGTGATGAAACGTTTTGTAGATGAATCTGAGTTACCAGAAGAAGAAAAACCAAGTGGTATATGCGCGGTTTGCCCAAAAAGACGCAAAAATCGCAAGACCAAAAAGAGCTGCATTTACTGTCAAAATTTTTTATGTACCGAGCATATTCGTACACTATGTGATATGTGTAAAGCTCGCGTATATGACGAAGATTAGTTATTCATGCTTAGTTAAAAAGGTTTTCTTGAAAAGTTTTTTTTTTTTCGTTTTTTCCCTAAGACTGCCTTACAAGACTGGCAAATTAGTTCCTATGATTGTTCATTAAAATAAAAAAGATTAATAATGTTAACTTTTTGAATATATATTTTGTAGAATAAATAATGTGTATTTTATTTACTAAAATATTTTTTTATTCATATTTTTTGGTAAAACTTGCATTTATTGACATTCATAAACGTGAGCAAAATGCTCTACACGCGAGTGCTGATGTAATTTCTTGAGGCGCGAGTACTGGCGGGTTAATAAAGTTATACATATTATGTATGTGCAAATATAATCTAGACTATATTTTAATTTATTACAATATTTACCTGCACACTACTTGTCATACACATCCTATTTCCACACAATGTTTTTTTGGCAAAATTCAATTTTACTTAAAAAACTAATATGCGGAACCCTCACTCAATATACTTAGACATAAACTTGTATTCTATTTCATTGCTTATATAGGTTTTGTTGTGTTAGTTTTACCTTATATAGGTAGTAGTACCAATCTTCGTTTATATTAAATCTGTAAACAAGGTGTTATAATAGAAAATCCTATTTACTAGTACCAAAGAATAAATAATAGTACTACGTACCTATTTTTAGGTTGGTAGTAGGCATAAGTATAATTTACATTTCGCAGAACACTATCTTACTACAGAAAAGAATGTTCGGAACCCTTCAGCGCTATAGCGACTCGCACCTGTCTAGTGTTTGGGTAGAAAATAACGTCTCGGGCGCGGTGGTCTAGTAGCAGTAGTAGGTATGTTGGCAACTACATTGAAAAACAATAAAATAAAATAATGTTTTGTAATTGTAAGTAGGTAGGTAGGTACCTACCAATATCCAACTATCATAATATTAGGTAGGTATAGGTACATACTAAGGTATAAAGTTACTAAAAAGCATTACCTACGTATTTGATAATTTCATTTCTTAGTAGGTACCGTATATATAATTAATTACCTACCTTTTAGACAATAATATTGCACGTACCTAACTGCAATAAGATTGTTTTGAACTAGCGTGAACCCAACCCAATATAATTTTGCGCGCGAAGTAATAGCGCGGCGAGTAGGTACGTTGCCACCGGCCGTCCGCCCCGTGGCGCCGCCCGTGCGCCGCGGCGCGGCGGCGTAACAAGCTGAGGCGAAATTTGATTTTCTGCTGAGGTAGTGTAGGCCCTTAACAGATACTTAATAACTGTTTTGTAAGTCAGGTATTGTTTAAAAACATTCACGACCTTGTCCTCTCACAGCCTATTGTTGCTATTCGCGTAGCATCAATTACGGCAAGTGCGTGTCCGATTGGATTCCCATGAATTAGGATTTCATCATTCAGAGGTGTACTCGATAGGTAGTACTGTACGTACGTAGTAAATCTACTAGTACGGTAGCCAACAAAACCCTTTTAACTTGGCCTCTATGCTAGCTTTAACACATTCAATGCCTATAACCTCAGCGGTCCCTTTAGGTCCTGAAGCAGACGGACATCTGCGTCTTCGTTAGGTACTATAGGTACATATATATTACTAAATTCCTACATTATGGTATACAACAGAATCGTCAATTTTTTTTCATTACATTAAATTAAAAAAAAAATTAACCTTAATTATCTTCTTTTAATAATGCCAAACCTAACATAAAGAAGTGAACTAACCTCTATTTTTTTATACAACACAGAACTAATTATCATTTAAAACTAGGATCTCTAAGGCAAGTACGGGGATTGTTGTCTAGGGTAGTATAGAGAAAAATTACGTCTCTTTGTCATCGAATGCGTAATAATATGAAATTCAATCCTTTAATTTCAATAATGTACGCAATGTATGACGATGTGATTTCATTATTGTATTCTACCCTAGAGAACAATCCCCGTGCTAAGCCTAGTGAATCTAAAATCTCCACAAGCCAGTGTATTACATATGTAGTATAAAACAAGTCGTTTCCCGCTGTCTGTCCTTATGTATGCTTAGATCTTTAAAACTACGCCACGGATTTAGAAGCGGATTTTTAATAGAGTGATTCAAGAGGAAGGTTTATATACCATTCGACACATAGATTTTTACGCGGACGAAGCCGCGGGGCGCAGCTAGTTTTCATAGAAGGCCGCTTGATGGCAGGTCTATGGGATGGACAAAAATATCAATAGAACGGAAACTGGCCGTTGACAAATAATCATATTCTAATGCTAATTTGGAAGGAGTGTACGTTCCAGTCCATCGGACTTGTGTACATCATTGTAAACCAGACTATAAACTGGAAATAGTCCTATTGGTAGAGGTTTGAGACTTTTTTGGGGAATGAAGGACTAGAATGCTGTTGACCGATATGGCTATGACAGCGTTACCGGACTTTTGGCGGGTGCAGAAGGCCCCTACCTAATTTTACCGGGGTAAAATTAGGTCGGGGCAACACGCACAAGGCACAAGGGCCACCACTTAGGTGCGAGCCTCGGCTTAGGCTGTTGCCAGATGCTAGAAGAGTCTCTAAGTGATCTATAGAATATATACTATACATATGTCACTACATAGTATAAAACAAAGTCGCTTCCCGCTGTCCCTATGTATGCTTAGATCTTTAAAACTACGCAACCGATTTTGATACGGTTTTTTTAATAGATAGATTCTAGAGGAAGGTTTATAAACCATTTGACACATAGATTTCCACGCGGGCGATGCCGCGGGCGCAGCTAGTCTATACTATATACTATTATGGTTTTTTGAAGTTTCCTATCCTTCGGGAATAAAAAATATTGGTACACCTCAGGATCATTTTTCATACAATATCGAAATAATTTTGCAAATCGGCCCATAATTGACGGGGAAATCGATAAACATATGTACATCCGAACATACAAGCTAACTCCTCGTTAGTTTTTCGCTACGAATGTTTTTCGTCGTTTAAAAAACTGCCTACTTAATCTCACGATCATAAATGATAACACTTTTACTCGCTGTTTGCAGTTCTTCAACCTAAAGTGTACCTTACTGGGCGGTGATAAGGACTACCGGTGTTTGAGGTTACTTAAATGTCAATGATGCTTATTTGAAATCATTATGTCATCATCGGTGGACACACCTTATTCAAAACCTTCATAGCAATTTTTGGTTTGTTTCCGTTTGTGATTTGAATCGAATCGAATCATTCGATTAGGACTTGGGACTGCTGCGATTGTATTTAGTTAGTGCTTCTTCTATATGCTTTGTTTATGTTTAGTTTGATTTTTATTGTAGAGTCAAACCAGACTGGTGTTCACCAAATGATAAATAATCTAAATAATGCTGGATAATCCACACAAAATGATCTAGCCACAAGCTAAGCAAAGCTTGTGTTATAGGTACTACTAGATGGATACTAGATAAACCTACTTAACACTTTGACTGCGGTTTTTTTTCGACGACTGCGATCTTTTTTTTAACCTAAAAAATTCGTGCTGCCGCTCTACACAGCAGTTGTGTTGCACCGCACATGCGTTTCGTTCGAAAATATTACAGCTCTGCTGAGTCACAAAGATCTGTATTTTCTCAGCCGCTGCGCTAGTGTGGATTTACGCATATTAGTCACTTGTAGAAAACTCATACCGTGCGTTTTCAGCACTCTAAGTGTTAATAGAATACATTACATAGACAGATTTTAAATATTTTTCCAGACAGAACTAATAACTTAATTTAACAAGACCCTACTACGAAATTAAGTAACTTCCAAAAAAAAATCAAATCGGTTTGACGTTGTGTACTTCCCTCAGTGTGCCTCAGTACGGGAATACTCTAACCAACTGAGCCACGAAATCAAATAACCGCCGAGTCGAGTCTTAGAGATTACCCCGAGTGCGAGGGCTTACACACTTTAATATTATAGACTCTACTAGATATAGAGTAGTATAAAAGTAAACCCTTAGTTATCTTCACTGTATCGATGACGATGTCTATAGTTACCCTTACCATATCAGAATGTGGGGTAAATTTTAGCGTTACTCGTATACCGGGAGTTGCTAGACCAAGGGAAAATACTATAACCGTTTTGAAAGTGATTTCTTCAAAACACCTCGGTTAGCACCAGGTAGGTAATCAGCCACTTGCTACAAATTGAATTCTTGTACCATATTCGCTCCAAAACTAGTTCTGCAAATATTAATTTATTCGCTACTCGCCGGTATTTGACCTTACGCTGGCATTTGTGGAGATTTGCGTTAGGAATTCAGTTGTGGTGCTTTACTTGTGAATTGATCCAGTTATTTGTTTTGTAGAAGCCCGCAAAAAATATTAAGTTTACGATAAAACTTTAACGGTAAAACTGTCAAAAATTATCGGCTGGAGAACTGACTTACCACAGATTCCTTAAAATCAACCCAAAAATGTCTATTAAAATCTCACAACTACCAGAGATGATACAGAGATACAGATAATGAGACGTAATGAGAATATATACGTATATAATTAGTATTAGTAGTAATAATACTACTAATACTAATTATGACATCTTGTTACTGAGACAAAATTTAAAGAGTACAGATTTCTTAAAAGACATTCTTATTAAAATTAATATTCAACAGGTATATAACGCGTTTATTTTCTTCATTTCGTGATCACGATAGTGTTTAAACCTGTTTAAACGTCGGGAAAAATAGGTAAATATACACGATAAATACCCGTTAAAAAGTATGTACATAAGAAGTGTTCAGACCGCGTAAGTTTAAAAATATAGATTTACCATTATGTTTCTGATTTTTTTAGGGATTTCGGTGTAGGTACTTGTGCATTAGTTAGAGCAACTTGAAAACCTAAATCAGAAACAGAATGGTATATTTTTAAAGATAAATCTATACTTATTCTGTTTAAACCTTGTCTCAGAAACAGATTGTCGAAACCCCTAGTAGTTGCAAAATTTTCATAGAAATTTTCAGGTTGATTTTAAGGCATATTTCCTATCACATATTTTTCATACTTAATTATACCTAAAACATTGGTGAACCAACGAAATGAACAACGCCACTCAGTATATTGGTCTTTTAACCGAACAGATAAATATTTTGCACAAATCACTAATACCACATTTGGCCATGTTTTTACACAAAGTAGTATAATGTAAGCATTTCGCGATAATGCCTTAATCAAACAGGATTGCGCATGAGTTCAGCAAACAGCGACGGTCAGACACATGTTATGTTTGACATGTTGATGTAAGTGGTTACATTCGATATATTGCTAACCAAAGACTACAACGCTATTTAACAAATAACGTAAACATTAAATTTTAACGTGAAAAACGATCACGCGTTATTCACTTTAAAATGCGCCTTTACACACGTTATCCGCTCTAAAATTAGCGTAATAACGCTGATTATGCTGAGACGTTATGTGTAGCCTTGCAGTAGGGCAAGCACGGGGATTGTTGTCTAGGGTAGAATAGAGAAAAATTACGTCACTATGTCATCGAATGCGTAAAAAATTAGAAATTCAATCCTTTAACTTCCAATAATTTACGCAATGTATGACGATGCGATGTCAATCTTGTCTATTTTACCCTAGAGAAAAATCCCCGTGCTTGGCCTACGGGTAGTTTTTCCCTTTGGTATTTCAATTGTATATATATGTATGTCTTTTAGTTTTTCTTTCCAAATTGGCTTTCAAGATGCTACGTTTTAAGTTTCCATCTAGTAGGTACCGTGTGTATAAATATTGGTAAGTAATCTGGTCCCTGATAGTAGGTAGATACTTACTTATGATCTTTATATAATTTTATTACATTGTGTAGGTATATATAGGTATGTATAGGTACTAAGGTTCACTAATTTCTTATTTAACTCGCACAGATAAAATATGTAGTTTTTAGCAACTTTATTTTGAGAAACCGAGTTTTGGGTATTTTCCCAAACTTATAAAACAAGATCTTACTAATTCATTATTGTGGTAGACGAATTGCAATAATGATTTACTGACCAACGGTAAATATGTAGCGAGAATAGGCTAATGGCGAAAAACTAGATTTTACTTCACGGCCGCGATCGGCGGTGTTTTCCTAGATAATGCGGCCTCTATTCCCATTGTGAAAATTAAAAACTGACTACATTTTCCACGGTGAAATTGCTTCTCGCGTATAGAACATATATGTAGTTATTCTGTGCCTCTGGTTAAGCTCTACATATTCAGACTGTGAACTTATTTCTACTCCGTTCAAATGTTTATTTTGGCACGGTCTACAAATCCCCTACGACGGGGATTTGTAGACTTATTATCTAAAAATCCCCTTTCTACCGGAAAAAGCTGCGGAAGGAGATTATTAGACAAAAACCAAAAACTCCCCTTCATCGTCATCATCAACCTGTGTTAGTCCACTGCTGGATATAGGCCTCCCCCAATGAGCGCCACAGCGCCCTGTCCATCTTGAAAGTTCCCTTAACACTTCGAGTGCTGAAATCACACCGTATGTGTTTTCTACAAGTGACTAATATGCGTAAATCCACACTAGCGCAGCGGCTGAGAAAATACAGATCTGTGTGACTCAGCACAGCTGTAATGTTTTTCGAACGAAACGCATGTGCGGCGCAACACAACTGCTGTGTAGAGCGGCAGCACGAATGGTTTAGGTTAAAAAAAAGATCGCAGTCTTCGAAAAAAGTTCGCAGTCAAAGTGTTAACCACTTGTAAAGCAGGTGCTTGCTTGTGTATGTTGCATATCAAATAGGTATTTAGGTTCAAGCTCCGCCTAAACCTTGGTTTTGTCACGTAAAAACATCATAATGTCCTTATTGCATTTAAACAATGCAATGTCGAAAGGTAGATACCTAAGTTTTAGGAACTCGTATTTTCCCTAAAGTCATTTAAAACGGGATATTTACCATGATTTGATTTTTGAGTTTTCCAATATTTCGTCACAGATTCATGCGCCATGATCACGGAATAACTGAAGACACTGCGAGTTCGTTTTCATGAGCAGATATACCGATCTAACCTCATTTTCTGTCTTTTGCTACGAACGTTACCACTATGCGGGGAAAAAATCCCGTTTTAAATGACTTTAGTGTTAATAACCATGATAGTTTCAGAAGTTTTATCGTATTTTCCTTGTTTTTTTTGTATCATCCTTACATCTACTACCAACCTTTTTTATGGGGACCTGTGCTAGCTTGTTAATAAACCTACTAGTTTCTGCCCGAGACTATCCCATGGGAACTATGTTTGATTCCAGGCGTAGAATCTGTGCAGTTTAGCCTGATCCGTTTAGTAATTTTGGCGTGAAGAAGTAAAAAGCATCCATCCATCTATCTACACATCCAAACTTTTTAATTTTGTTTATGTGATCTATAATTGCGCATTATAAAAAAAACGTATTTACAATATTAGTGTGACAGACCACAAAGTACTTTTCTACATAGGGTGACAGACTACCGTGTGCACAGCGTGGGCGGCTTTACACATGCCTTCTCCTCCAAATGTTTTTTTTGTAAGCCTAAAAATATAACTAAAGTTTTTGAAAAATATTACCTTTAGGTTATCATAGAACCTTCGCTGTAAAGGCCACTCGGCTATGGAACAGTCTTCCCATTGAATATCGCGAGGCATCCTCGATAAATGTCTTCAGATCTAGATTCTATAACTATTTTCTTTCGCAAGAATAATTCGGTACGTAATTATAATTATATATTAATTATTTAGATAGGTATATATATTACTGTTTAAGTATAATATAAGTAGCTTAATATCATTATGAGTAGTATATTTTATTATCTCTATTATATAGCACTACCTACCAAACATCAGTGCGTCCTACCCGTTATGCCTACGGAGCTGAGACGTGGACACTCACGATAGGGCTGGTCCACCAGTTCAAAGTCGCTCAGCGAGCTATGGAAAGAGCTATGCTCGGAGTTTCTCTGAAGGATAGGATTCGTAACGAATACATCCGACAGAGAACCAAGGTTATCGACATAGCTCAAAGAATTAGCAAGCTGAAGTGGCAGTGGGCCGGCCATATCTCGCGAAGAACCGACGGCCGATGGGGCAAACGTGTTCTTGAGTGGAGACCACGACTCGGTAAACGTAGTGTAGGACGACCTCCGACCAGGTGGGATGACGACCTGCGAAAGACTGCAGGTAGATGCTGGATGCGGCAAGCTCAAGACAGGGCGCTATGGCGCTCATTGGGGGAGGCCTATGTCCAGCAGTGGACTGCTATAGGCTGATGATTATGATGATGATGACCTACCAAACTGTTGTCCACACTACCCAAAGGTTAGCAGGTAGAGAATGCTATCTAGCATTATGCTCGCCTATGTACAACTTTTTGTGCAATAAAGTATATTCTATCTATCTATCCATCTTTAATAAATACTCGTATTATAACCTACAAGCCCACAGATCGCCTGGTACTGTCCAAGATCCTATCCGTCCATGGTTGTCTGGTAGAGATCGCTCTTGAGCGATAAGACCGCCAATTGTAATTATTATTTAAGTTTTTTCTGTACATAGTTTTCTATTTAAAGTGCAATAAAGAATTTTCTATCTATAAAGTCTCCTAGTTTGACTACATAATCTACGGATCATTTCAAATCATCGTCGGATCACTATGCTTTACACTGGTCTGGAATCGGTACAAATAATACCGCTACATGAATGAAAGCGAAAGACATTCGCTTATGTACTCGTATGTACGTAGGTACTGTAATTAAGTTACTTAGTAGATGATAACAATCTTTATAATTTAATTTTTACTTTAAATTACATATCTACATGCTTTCTGAGTTAAATTAACTGAGATTAACATTTTGTGAACAACATTTTGTGGGTTAATAATACGGGTTTTTAGGGGATCTACTAACACCATGATATGAGTGTTTTAGTGTTAGGTACTACTTGTTGTCAAGGTCCTGCAAAGACCAAAGAGGTCTCAATTGATAGTTAATAATGTAGACTACTGTAGACAATAAACGAATTATAAAAAAAAAATCATAATAGACTCATCATCAGCATCATCACCAGCATATATTAGTCCACTGCTGGACATAGGCCTCCCCAATGAGCGCCATAGCGCCCTGTCTTCAGCTTAACGCATCCAGCGTCTACCTGCAGTCTTTCGCAGGTAGTCATCCCACCTGGTCGGACGGCGTCCTACACTGGACCAGCTCGAACAGCGGTTGAACACGGTCGCCCGCCAGGTGGCTCAGTGGTTTCAGTGGAACGGACTCGCTCTGAACCACAAGAAAACGCACTTCATGCATTTTTGCATATCTGGGCGTCAGGTTAGGAGCTTGTCCGTATCTATAGAAACAAACACCATTGAACAGGTTCCAGTGACCGGGTTCTTGGGATTCCAAATAGACCGTGGCCTAACCTGGGATAATCACATCAACAGCCTGTGTGCCAGGCTGGGTAGTGCATGCTTCGCTCTTCGCAGGCTATCGCGCGTGGTGTCCGCCGACGTGGTCCGCTCTTGTTATTTTGCGACTGTCCACTCGCTGCTCCAGTACGGCGCAGAGCTGTGGGGGCGCGCTGCTGATCGAGAGCGCGTCTTCCGCATGCAAAAACGTGCTGTGAGGGCGATCGCAAAAGTAGCGTGGGACACGCCGGCGCGGCAGTTCTTTGTATCGCTCCAGATCCTTACGTTGCCTTCCATTGTCATCCTCCAGATAGTGATGCATGTTAGGCAAAACCTGGAGCGGTTCAAGACGCGTGGAGATAACCACACGCGATGCTACAACACTCGTGGAGCTGGCAAGCTATCTGCGGTATCACACAGACTGGCGAAGTCGGACAGACTCACGCACGTGTTGGGACCCGCGTTGTATAACAACCTACCAGATCAGGTAGTCACAGCACCGAGTCTGTCTTCCTTTAAACAAAGACTTAAATCGTGGCTCGTCGAGAAGGCGTTCTACAGTATTGACGAGTATGTGCGAAAAATTATATAATATCTTGAGTATTATTACTTAGTTATAATACATTTATTATAATCTAATTATCAGTTATTTGATTATTGTCTAATTATTTAATTAACTTTAATTTGTAATTATTATGTGACCTGTAATATTCGTTTTTTACCAATAAATTGATTATTCTATTCTGATTATTCTGATTACACTACGTTTACCGAGACGTGGTCTCCACTCAAGAACACGTTTGCCCCAGCGGCCGTCGGTTCTTCGCGAGATACGGCCGGCCCACTGCCACTTCAGCTTGCTAATTGCTTGCTCAGAGCTATGTCGATAACTTTGGTTCTCTGTCCGATGTATTCGTTGCGAATCCTATCCTTCAGAGAAACTCCGAGCATAGCTCTTTCCATAGCTCGCTGAGCGACATAATAGACTATTTCAGATTTTTAGGTGATTAGTTTTAACGCTTTTGGTGTACAAAAATGCATTTTTATATTGCATTGTATAATGAAAATTTGCCAGCGATTAGTCGGACTAACCACTTGACCATTCGCTTTCGTACTATATAATTATTCTGTGCCATTCGTTAGTAAACGAATCGTGCATAGGCCAGTCATTGACCCCGCTTGGGCAATTCCTGCACCTTTACAACATCTATTAACTATATAATATATTCTATTGTTAGGCATTTTACTAATAAAATTACCAATGAGGTCGTAAAATTGGCTTTGGCAGATCGACTGGCATACGGAGAATCGAGCTAAGATGAGGTATAAGAAAAGCAGTACATGAATGAACTAAGTAGGTCGGTATGTAATAAGTTTCGTTGAAATCTATGCTCAATCTTTTATTTATGAGTTACCGCTTTTTACCATATACCACCTTGAAGAAGTCCAGCATCAGTCTACAGTCTTTCACAGGTCATCAATCATCATTCCAACTGGCCGGAGGTCGTTCTAAACTGCGTTTGCAGAGTGGCGGTCCTCCACTTATGAGCACGTTTACTCCGGTCGGTTCTTTGGGAGATATGGTCGGCCCACACTCTCATCTCTTCACCGTGCAAATTTTTTGAGCTATGTCGATAACTCTGAGTTCATTTGAGAAGGGTATCGAGACGTGATAGATGGTCTAATATTTGTAAGAGATTTGATTAGTTCCCTATCCGCAAGATAGAGGCGCTGGCTGTACCAAAACCTATGGAAAAATGAGACGGAACGTTCACGTCTCGTAACTATCGTTAAATGTACTCGGGGCTCTGGTTTTCTGTCGGATTCATTGGTTAATAGCTGTATCACGCGGTATCACCCGCGTTAAATTCGAACTTCACATTTTCAAGACCTAAAAAGGTCTATGTTACTTGACGTCCGCGTCATTTCAACTGACTCTAGGCCAAAAATCCAATCTATAAGGTTCTTGGTTAGGGCGTCGTGAAGGAAAGACAAACAAACACACTTTCGCATTTATAATATTAGTTAGGATATATACATATAGATAGGATTTTGTCTACCTGCCAATAAATCGCCTTATGCAAAAACACGTAGTATCTACGTAGGTTGGTAATAATAATTTGTAAATAAAAATAACGTATTTTGCAAATTACACAGAAAGTTATTTAGTGTTTCATAACACTCACGTAAGCAACTCATGAAATATCTATTGACAGATTTCATATTTCATTACCTACTTAAGCACGTATGTAGGTAGGTTAGGTAGGTATTTGCTATATGTTTACCTACTCAGCAGGATGTTAATTTATCACGTATTTTCAATGCTTGTGCAGCACTAGCCTATTCAGCATCTGATTTCGAAATCAATCAGCAAATAAATGGTGGACCTACTTCGAAAAATAATAGGTATTACCTGAGTACCTACCTACCTATAAATTTGTAGTAACCGTGTGCTCTCAATTTGACTGTGATTTTTATTACATTTCAAACTGTTAACACTTTGAGTGCTGAAAACGCACGGTATGAGTTTTCTACAAGTGACTAATATGCGTAAATCCACACTAGCGCAGCGGCTGAGAAAATACAGATCTTTGTGACTCAGCAGAGCTGTAATATTTTTCGAACGAAACGCATGTGCGGCGCAACACAACCGCTGTGTAGAGCGGCAGCACGAATTTTTTAGGTAAAAAAAAAGATCGCAGTCGTCGAAAAAAAACCGCAGTCAAAGTGTTAAGTTCACTTTCTTCAACTTTCTTGTGATATGGGTTTGTATCAATACATAGTATAAAACCAAGTCGCTTCCCGCTGTCTGTCAGTCCCTATGTAGAGGTCTTTAAAACTACGCAATGGATTTTGATGCGGCTTTTTCTTTTATTAGATAGAGTGATTCAAGAGATAAACCATTTGATACATAACCACGCGGGTGAAGCCGCGGGGCGCGCTAGTTTATAATAAACAAGACAATGTTAATATTTAAAAAAATAAATAGGTACTAACAAAAAAATTTATAATTAAATAATATAAACAAACTAGAACTAGTATTTATAATTGAAACAATGAACTGCAAAGTGTTGCAAACAATCTACAGGTAGCTCAACTGATCCATATCAATACCAGTCGAAAGCTTCACACACGTACGAGTAATAAATATAATATAATAAAAAAATATCTATCTATGTAATGTATTGTATTATGTATATCAGTTATCTAGTACCCATAACACAAGCTCTGCTTACCATGGGGCTAGATAATGCTGTGTGAATTGTCCAGCATTATTTATTTATTTATTTATTTTATATATGTACATAAGATGATGATATTTCAAATTTGAATTTGTTCCCGTCAAAATATTCAAGAATTGGTACGTAAATTCAGATAGTAAAATCTGTTTTTATTTTATTTTGTAAAGTAAGCTGGGGTAAAATGATATACCTGCATTAGTTGTATCAAACCTAGCAACAATTACAAGCATCAAATTAGCATGTAACTTAACCCATTAGGTGGTAGTTTACATTATTGTATGTGCCATCTTCCAAGCAATAGTTGTTACATAATATTAACCTCTGACTTGGAGTCACTTTCAAAAGACCTTTAGTATACCTACCTACTTACATTCACTAAGAATTTTACCTCGGGTTTCATTGCGACAATTTTATAAAGCTTTTAATTTTAAAGTATTTACAATTTTAATTTGACCTTATAACGTAAAATTGATAAAAGTAAAATTCTTACAAATTAACATTCCAACATCCATAAGTTGCCATACAGGGTGTTTAATCATCTTATATAGGAAAAAAGACTTTGTGGCGATTTTCAAAAAGAAAGAACCCTTATTTACCCAAGAACTCAACTTCTATTTCTTATTTACGGCTCTGCGTCAAGTTCGACTCAATTCTACCAATGTAAAATCAGGCCTAATTCAATCAAATTCTTAAGTAAACAAACTCTACATAATTTTAAAGTTGAAAGTAGACCGTATATTGCTTTTATTACTCTGCTTGTGATGCAACATCCACCTTGAACTTTAGTGTTTGCATCGTAGAAACCAACTGATTTACAAACTATTTACTAAGCTAACTACATAACTATATGTACGCAAACATTAAATTTACATGGTCAATGTGGTCAAAGGCCTTTAATAAAAACGCTACCTACGTGAGCCTTTATCTGAAGGTAGAAAATTAAGTATCTACCTGTACAGAGATGCAGTGTCCTTGCAGTATCCAACGAGCAAAACGGACGAGTTACATTTTTGCATGGCTTATCTTCCTTTGTTTTTTTCTTTGGTGGTAGTTTGGACAGTGTGGGAGGTGGGTGGATATAAATTTAAAGATGCCTAGGTGTGTGAGTACCTACATCTTGCGAGGTAAATATGCCAATGCCAGTTTCAGTTCAGTCACATAGGTTCAGTGTCGATTAATTATTGATAAAAGATAGAGGCCTTTGCCCAGCAGTGGGACGAATCAGGCTAATATAAAAAAAGTTTTTGATGTATTGATAAACCGAAAATCGAGAATGTCATTTAAAAAGAGTACATCGTAAATTTTCGGGAGTTCGACTTTAATTCTACGCCCCGGTCGAATATTAAAGCAGGATAAAATGCTGAGCACCAATCGTAATATTCCAAAGGTCATCATCGATCAAAAACCATCGCCCAAAGTTCGACATAGGGGAGGTATATAGCGAACGTTGGGTGTTTTTGAAGGATCGCTATAATGACTGGTCCTGTAGACGAAGCACAGCGATAATAGTTGTCTACTTGTTGTCTAGAGTAAAATAGACAAAAATGTTATAAATAATAACATCGCATCGTCATTATTTGCGTAAAATATTTGAAAGTAATTTCTTCAACTTGAATAATTTACGCAATGTATAAAATTTTCTCTATCTAGCCTGGACAAAAAGCCCTAACTCATCCATTGATTTTCTGCAAGCTGCAGCAGGTATTGTTTATTATAAAAATCTTATATGTAACATTACAGTTAAAACTAAGTCGTTACATTATGCAAATTATAAAAATAAAGAAAATAAAAATCACAAAAAAAAGAAAAATAAAATACTTAGTACTAAAATTATATTACACAAGAAAGTACAGGGTTGTATTATTATTATCAAATAACAATAATAAACAAAAATAGAAAATACTAATAGTGTCTATGTTTATGTATACGGTACCTACATCAAATTATGACTACACTTAGGTACTCAACGCAAAATATCCAGGACAAATACTTCTAAAACATATTTCTAAAGGATATTAAACGAAAACCCTTTATCCCGCTGGTTGAACTCTACTAGAGTAAAAGATTATCTCTAAATATTCTCAAAAATAAAATGTACAAGCGTTCGGAATACATTTAAAAGACGTTCGCAGTGTTTATTTGCGATTCTCACCTTGACATTTAAGTGGGAATCCTCTTTTAATTCGTTGTTTTCGTGTTGCACTGGACTTCGCTCTTGTTTATGTGTTAATTACGATAATGCGAAGATAAATATCTTGGGCTCAAGGGATTCAACTGTTAATGAAACTGATAGATAGAAAAATAGGAATTTATAAAATCTGAAACATCGTACGTAGATATGTCATTACAAAATACAAAAAATCTTTATTCGAAACAAGAGACTTAAAGTACAATTGTGGGCTGACTGCCGCAAAAGTTAAAACTGTGTAGCGGAGTCAGCGCCTTCCTCCGCAAACAAAATAAATAGGGATGTTTTTTTAAAGAAATAAAAAAAGAGATATTATGTGTGTAGTGTGTGTGGTGGGGTGTTAGTGTGTGTTGTGTGTGTGTATATGTGTGTGTGTGTGGTGTGAGTAGGTATGTGAGAGTGTGGTGCTCCCGAGGATTTTACATTAATTATTCGCAGATCGTGAGTTACGATATTCATGTGCGTTACGGAAGTGTTCATTCCCAAATTGGTCAAATGCAAAGGACTTTGAAGATTTCGGAACTAACATCAGTCGACCACACTGTTTTATTTTTCAAAATTGCAGCGCACTATATATATTATATATTAGGACGGAGAATCTTATATATTATTATAGGTATTTGTCAAACAAAAAATGACCATTTTGTATAAGTACCTACGTACATGGTAGTCCATAATAATTATTTGTATAGCTAAGTGTCAAAACTATGACATATACAAATAAAAACTGTCCTATTACCCCAACTTAAAAACTTACATACCAAAGGTTAGTTTAGTCTCAGGTTTAGTAGTGCGCAAATGTCTATATTTCTATCTTATAAATTTAAAATTTAGTTCGTTTACGTATTTACCATATTCTAGAGGCCGACAGCACTTGATATTGATGCCCACGTGTCCACTGATTTCAATTTAAAAACCATTTCAAGACTTATATCTTGTTTTGGAAACGAGAATTATTTATTATATTGTTTTGACATGATTCACGCAACCCGCCAAACTTACCTACTAACTACTTTACATCCAATACGGTCCTATTGGATGTAAAGTAGTTAGTAGGTAAGTTGTATAGTCCATGTATTTAATTAAAAAGGTTCTTACAAAAAACATGATTTAAAAAAAACGACCTTACTAACCACCTTAAAATATTTTGGTCAACATGACATGTAAAGCGAAAACCCGACTGTTTCTTCAAGCGAAAAGTTTGCTTATTGAAAACGTTTTCGTCATAGGCATCGGCAAAGTTCAACAAGCCAGTCGTCAGGTCAAAACTTTCTCAGCATCCTACTATCGAAGAGCTCTCTCAAAGCGTCTAGGAGTAACCTACCTAGTTAAGTCTACCGTATATTGCTAACTCTACCTTAGTAGATATCAATAGATAGAAAACACTTAATCATAACACATAAAACAGAAAACAATACAGAAATAAAGAATATAATAAAGGAAGTATAAAGGGCAGCCTTATCGCTGAGAGCGATCTCTTCCAGGCACCTTAGGATGGAATGGATATGAAGGAATAATATAGACGGTGGCACATAGGCTATATTTTAAGGCCAACGTAACCTATACATTTCCACTGTCAGTAATTTTTGTGGTTGCAGGTACATGCGAGTACCTTCAAAAACAATTTCGTCCAAGGGTCTGGCCAATAACCAATTAGTGGGTTGGAATTTGTTTTCTCAAGATTCTCTTGTATGCTGTTTATCTTTAGATAATATCTAGTACTACTTAAACCGATAATTAACTTGGTAATTATAGTGGATTAAAAACGGCTGTTGGTATATGTAACACAGAAATGTTTCTTCAGGTCCTTTCCACTAATGCCAATGTAGCTGTATAAGTTATCATCACTACATAGTCTAAAACAAAGTCGCTTCCCGCTGTCTGTCTATCCCTATGTGTGCTTAGATCTTTAAAAATACGCATCGGATTTTGATGCTGTTTTTTTTAATAGATAGAGTGATTAAAGAGGATGGTTTATAAACCTTTTTAGATATAGATTTCCATGCGGGCGAAGCCGTAGGGCGCATCTAGGCTATACTAATATTATAAAGAGGAAAGGTTTGATTTTTTGTTTGTAATGAATAGGCTCCGAAACTACTGGACCGCTTTGAAAAGTTCTTTTACCGTTGGGAAGCTACACTATCCCCGGTGAACATAGGCTATATTATATTTTCAAAAAAGTTAGGGATCCGTACTAAAACCGTGCGAAGCCGGGAAGGTCCGCTAGTGTAGTATAAAATAGGTAGGTAACTTAAGTTATACCTATCATCATATAGAGTTATTCCGTGTTACCACCAAGCTCGAAGCACGACAATGTCACATAAAGTGTGGTTGCATAGAGGAACCATCTTTTCTAGCAAATTAAGTGGGCCGACGTAAATTCTTCTATAGTGTAAGCAAGACTCGATATAACAACTCAATAAAGCCTAGAATAAAACCATAGAAACCATGAATGCATAGAGAGCAACATCGATGGTCCACCGCCATGCCAGTCTTCGAACTTAACTTCTAATATCGTTTGGTTTTTATAAAGTAACTAGTTTCTGCCCGCGGCAATGCAAGCGGTTTTTCCGGGACAAAAGTAAGCAGTCTGTCTGAAATTTTAGATCCAGATCTAAAATTACAGTCTGATTCAGTAGTTTTGGCGAAAAAAAAATAAACATCCTAACTTTTCTATTTATAATAGTAGTGTGATTTTATCGAAAGCCGATATACCTACTTGTAAATTATTTTTGGATTAGGTAATACGAGTTGGGTTCAAACTGAAAACGGGGTTTTTGTTACCATAGTGCTTAAGCCCTCGCACTCGGGGTAATGTCTATGAAATTAATATCTCAAAAAGTCCCGCCTAAATCGATTTGTTTGGGATATTATTGAATTCCTGTAACAGGGGGTTTTTCGATAAAGGTGTCTGTAGGAAAGTTCCTTGAATCACAGGACAAAATCAATCCCAATCTTTTCAAATATAATTATAACAACATTAAATCAAAATAAAATAGGTATTAGACAATCCACACAGCATAATCTAATATGCGTCTCTCTACATCAAAATTGTATTATATCTATATCGTGTTTTAACGAGTCATAGCGTCATCATATAATTTAAGTAACAATACTGTGATTTGTATGAATACTTCATACAATCAGGGACCAAATTAGGTGTTGCCACTGAACAAATTTGGGTAAATTGTTACCTTCGTGTATGCTGGTATCATTCATGGTATGCTGCGATCACCGCCCCTGCGAAGCGTGGTGATTATCGCCAAACCAAGAGGGTTTATATTACTGGTCCCTGATACAATAAATGATCTGAATCTGTATGTACCAAAGTCAGGAGAGCTTGTTATAGGTACTAGATAAATGAGCAATTTTTAGCGTTGACTGTCGTCCTATAATCTAAGTACGTTGATAGAAGACCTAGATATGGATAGAAATCCCAAGACCTAGCTCAGACTAGCTGGCTCATCTGAAAAGTGGCATCACAGCGCGGCCGGTTCCACGGGTCAACACTTTCACGGCACATCCGCCAACGTAATATCGCGTTTATTGCTAGAGATCTGTTTTCTATAATTTGCATATTACCGGTATGCAAACAAACATTTTGTCTTTGATTAAGAGCTTTTCGTTCTGCCTATAAATTTGTCAGCTGTTCTTGGGCTTAGAAAATATGGTGGGATAAGGGAGGGCGTAATAATAATGTAGGTATTGGGTATCTTTCGTAGTGGCTTTAACTAATTAAAAAGTTATCAATAATTTATCATTCGTCTTAAGCACGTTCAAATGTGAAGTGTTTAGGGCGGCAATGGTACGAACTAGGCTAGTGTTAAATGCCCTTAGGTGTAAAAAGGATTATCAACCTAACACATAGGTACAGCGCAGAAACGGCAAAAGGTTTGTAATTGCTCTCCTTACGGTGTAAAAGTGCATTTTAGATTTGAATTAATAGGACTGCTCGGTACCTTTCATGTTAGATCTAGTACCCAGAGGACAGACGCTGTCTTATTCAGTTTCAAATTAAATTATCAATTATTCTATGCTTTATTTAATGTATTCCAGGATGTTTTCTGTAAATACATTTTATTATGTGTACTTTACTTAGAGATGGAGATCAAACGATTGATTGATCCTACAGGTTCGCACAGTTGGTAAAATAATGTTTTCTCAACCTTTAAAGTTAGTGAATATAAAATCTGGATTTCCTAACAAAAAAGGTAATTTACAAAATTCCCATAATCCGAACGGGGTAATTACGGCAGTTTTTTCTATATCTGTTGGGCAATAAATTGTTTCAATTCTTGAAAGACAGTCAGCTACTGCAAGGACACTTCGAATATTTGACGGTAAATGATTTAGCCACAAAATAGATAACGTTTGATCAGGTACCTTGTTTCGAGCTAAATCCATCATCCTTCGTAGGCGCCGCGTACTGTAAGCTAAACTGTGTCACTACATAGTCTTGATAAATTCTAATATGCCTGATAAATTGTGAATGCTTACGACATTATCATTGAACTTCTCATTTAGACGATGCTGACCAAACCAGTTTCATATTAAAATTCTATCTGTGACCAAATCCTTGTATTAATACTAATTTATAACTTACTTGACCCTGGCAATAACATAGCCTTTATTTAGAATCAGTTGAAGCCTGCAAAGGCTAATGTTTAAAATAATCGACGGCAGGGTGCTAGTTGACATAGTAATTATTTTCAACCTAAGCAAACCGCAATTATAACATGACAATTGGTTCATTAAATATTATAAAATATTATGTTGTTAAAACATGAAGCGAGATTTAAAAATATTTTACGAAATGATGTTTAAATCGTTCCGTAAAATATTTTTTATTCTCGCTTTCAGTTTCAAGAACGTAAATAAGGCATTTTATCTAGGTAAACTAAAAGTAGGTACCTAATGATCCTAAACATTTTAACGAAGCTTTTTCCATTATTATTCTCTTAGCAATATTTAATATCCTCGTCTGCCAATAAATATTTCTAGGCTTCAAAGGCTGCGAAAATTTAACACCTGTCTCGTCCATTCTAAAAGCAAATGTTCCTTCTCCCTAAATAGCAAAATTCCGCACAACTAAAAAAAAATTCGTTAAATTATTAGAAGGATTTTTACCTTAGAAACGTTCCAGTATCCAAAAGAAGGCACACACAATCACAATTCACTGCGAGTTCATTTGTTCCACAATATTTCGTACGTGCTTACCGCGCCGTGGTCGAGTAGGTACTGACAGGTGCCGGCGAGACGATCCGAAGTGAGAGGCTGGTAAGTTCTAGTCAAGTACTTCAAGGGATGGCCTGGTGAAATTTTCCTTCCTAGAGTTGGAAAATTAATAGAAACTATGGATGCGTCAATTACGTTTGGTTTTTGGAAAAAAGGAACCTGGGTAAATTAAGTGAGAGAAAGTCCTTCTGTGCCGGTTTTAAACGGCTGTTGATTGGAAGTTAATGATATTTAAGAAATTAAATAATATAAAAAAAAAACGATTTCGGCGGGGCTTGAATCCGTCTTTTCTCCTGTAGGTGAAGCTAACGGGACGTCAGATTTTCGTCGCAGTCTAAAGATTTTCGACTCGTCATTGTCGCTCGCTTACTTCGTTTCGTGGAGTTGGTTAGAGCAGAGCATTCCCATTCCCATACTGAGGAAAGGTCGCGGTTTTAAGTCCTATCGAACTCGATTTTTTTCGGATATTATTTAATTTCTTAGAGATTACCCCGATTGTGAGAGCTAACGCAATTTGGCATATGGATAGTAGGTAATGTAGGTACAGACATTAGCTACTTTTAATCCAGGAATATCACGTGCGAAGCTGCGGGCAATAGCTAGTGGTTAATATGTGACGTTAAATTATGGATTTTGTTGGTTAAATAAAGTATTTAATAAAGTACGCCATAGAATAAACCAGTTTATTTGTAAGTAGGTACAAGTACCTAGTTGATAGGTAGGAAAATTGTGACAAGATCTAAAACTCGATTACCTACCCACCTACTTCCTACGGAAGTCACCTTCTAGGCTGCTAATGCGGCTTTCCTTGGTTGTCTAAGCTGCTTAGCCAACGACGCGACGCCTAGCCTCAGGCAATCTTCTTTGATTATTAGCATTTTTCTAGGGTTCCGTACCCGAAGGGTGCAAACGTGGTTATTACTAAGCCTCTCTGTCTGTCCGTCAGCGAGACTCGTGAACAGTAAAAGGTTGATACCTAGGTGAAATTTTCAAAGAATGTCTAGTAATCTTGGCACTACGACGCTGACGTCGCGTCGGTCGTGCTTGAATTCTCAAAGGTCGTGCTACGTCTCGCTGCGCCTCGTGACATGGCGCTGCATCACCACGGGGAGATTTCGTATTATGTCAATAAAATGTATATCATTTTGTGTAGTAAATAAAGTAGTATTTTGAATCACTCTCTAAAATAGTGCGTGCAGCGTCGCATCGCGTCGTGTCTCAGAGTGAGGTGACCCTTATTCACGTCTTTATTATTATAAAGTAAATATTTTTGGTCTTCTATAAGCATAGATAACAGAATAAAATGTTTTGTAGTTTATAAACAAGTAACTCATTACATTACATTACGGACATAAGCATAGTTAACCACTTTTATTTGTGTCGCAGTCAGCTTAGTCTCGGGGCGCGGTGCGCGGGTGGCCCACACACACTGAAGAAGGTACTCACGTATTTTTCCTTAACACTTTCACTGCGATTTTTTTTCGACGACTGCGATCTTTTTTTTGACCTAAAAAATTCGTGCTGTGCTCTACACAGCGTTTGCGTTGCGCCGCACATGCGTTTCGTTCGAAAAATATTACGGCTGTGCTGAGTCACACAGATCTGTATTTTCTCAGCCGCTGCGCTAGTGTGGATTTACGCATATTAGTCACTTGTAGAAAACACATACCGTGTGATTTCAGCAATCAAAGTGTTAATAAGTAGGTACTTTAATTTTTGTAGTAAAACTTAGTAACTACTTACGGCTCTGTTAAATTCTAAGTAGTGACATCTATCGGCAAAATATGGAGTCGGCAAAGCTGGATGCCATCAAAGGTTTTTTATAAGAAATAATCATATTCCATTCTTTTGAATAAAATAATGGCATATGATTATTCATACTTCATAAAAGACATTAATCTTCATAAAAGACATTAATTGCAAAAATTTAATTTTATTATTAACACAAAACTTATTTTCTAACAACCTTATTTCCTTATGTTTTTTATAAATAAATAGAATTAAACTTTGAATGCTTCTATCAAGTAACTTAAGATCTCTGTTGATTGACTTTATGAGGAACCTTGAATGAAAAACCAGTTAACAGTGACTATTTTGAGATTGCCTATTATGAGAACGCAAACAAATAGACATCATCTCAATCCATCTTCAGTTTAGATCAAGAGGACAAAAAATAAAAAATACAAGTAAACCCACCATTTAAGTTACTTCTATAACATTGGTTTTATATCTTTGTTCAATATAAGAGCTGGGTTCTGCATGTCCAGTTGGCATTGGGCAATATCACTGAGTGCACCTTGAATCTTCTCCAGTAATATTTCTCCTTGTCGGACCACCTGGAAAAGGTAGAAATTAAGTACATATTGAATAGAACTCAAAATCAATACAAAGGATTCCAGAATTATTTGGTATGTTAAAGAAATATTTTAAGAAAGTACCTAATTAACATATATATACATTACAAGTTTGCTTAGTCACTTTGACTGCCACCACCGCGATGTGCACCTTCCAGGTAAGATCAAAGTTTGCAGAGAGGGTGTGAATCATTCTATGTATGTGTAGATGGCACAATAATAACAACTCTCACACTTTACAATACAGTTAATTATTCTACGTTTATTTTATAACAGTGGTGTGAAACAACTTACTTCTTCTAACTGCTCAGCAGCCTCTTTATTCTCAGCCTCCAACCTTCGTAGACTTTGGACCTGTAGTTCTGTAGAGCTCTCCTCACTGGGAAGCGACTCAATAAGCGTATCTATATCCTTGGCACATCGGGATATAAGCTGCGCAAATAGAACTGCATAGTCTTCCTGGTTTTGCTGTTGTTGTGGCGTCTGTGACCCACTACGGTCAAAGCCAGGAAACTTACTAGGAGTTGAAAATTGCTGGAGTATTCCTATACTGTTGCAGAAATGCTCAGCTTGCTGAAAAGCGAGAAAATAAAAGATAAGAGTTGGTAGCAGATTTTGAGACGGCTTATTTCTTTGCTTTGTCAGCTTTTTACCTGATTTATTGTGTCCTGAAGTTGAGTGAGTCGGTCTGCCATACTGTAATTTTTACTCGAACAGTATACCTACTGCTATCCTTTTTGAGAAAAACAATCCAATCCAACCAAACAAACCGTAAGAAACGAAAGAAATGAAATTACCGAATTTGACAGCCAGCAGCAATCTCATGTCAATGTCAAAAACGAGTCGTGCCGCGGATTCTACGCTGTTTTAGTCGATTATTAATCTGACGTACGTATCGATTTTTAAAGGCGATTACTTTAAATAAAATAATCATAGAAACCCAACTAACTTTATAACAACATAATCAGATGATATCATAAAATAAAATTACGAATTTCGGTAGTGGTCTAAAACTAAGGTTAAAATATTATTTCCGAGTAGTAGTTTCTGCATGTGACTTCGCAAGCGATCGAATATTTTTATTCCAATGGATATTTTTTATTTCAAATAGGAAGAACCCAAAACAAAATACAAATCGTCGCACAACATGATCGGACGAACATTTGACCCAGGGTGGGAATCGAACGCGCTCCTGCGTCGCTAACCTTTGCACGTCCACATCCGTCGGAGAAATATCCATAATTTATTAGGTAGGTAGGTACATGGTACTTACCAAGATTTAAACAAAATCGTATTTATTAAAACAACTTTAATTACAGGCAGTGTTTAGGGATTCGATAAATATTATGGCAACAAATATAATAAAATATTTAAATTAGCCTATCTACGTAATATATAAAATGTGTCATACAATCCGAAATAAAATAAAATAATTAAAATAGGGGTTGTTTAATCCCCGGTAGGTTTATGTTATGTCTACAAAGTTAAATTAAGGGAGTAAGAGGATACTTTTTTCTGAATTCCTAATTATTTTCTACAAAACCATGTGATAAAATTGCTTCTTAAAAATGTTATTAAGTAATTACTTATAATAACATTTTTAAGAAGCAATTTTGAAAAAATAAACAATATTATTGATCATTCAACGTAGTACATAAGTATGTACTACGTTGGTTGAATGATCAATATGCTTATTTTACAAATAAGCTTCCTAATGACAAAAATTAACAGTGATATTTATGTAGTTGATAGTTTGATACCTAGTATAAAGTAGATAATCACTTCACTTCAACACAGCCGAGATGAGTGCAATGGCAATAAAATATAAATTTCGAACAGTATAATCCAGTTATCTCTACGCACGGAATAAAAACTCCAGCTTTAACTTCACCAACAGTCTTTATTTAATAACTAGTTTCTGCCCGCAGCTTCACGAGTCTTGTTCTGGGATAAAAATTAATTAGTGCAGACCAAGAACAAGAAATTCTCTAAAAAAATATATTAGCCCGATCGGTCTCGTAGTTTTCGCGTTAAGAGGTAACAACATCCAAATACCTATCTGAGCATCCATGCCTAGGTAGTTATGTAACTACATGTAAACGTCCAAACTTTCGCATTTATACTGTTATTGTGATAAACAGTACGTACTTTTTACATGATTATTATTCAACTTCTAAATAAGTGTCTTAATCTAGTGCAGTACCTGCTATTTTACTCACGTTTCCAATCCATTAATGTTCTTCTTAAATAATATTTCATACCTACCTAAGTCAACTACCAATGCAATCTTTCATCAACGTGACTCTATCCACTTAAAAATTGTTTATGAAGTAAATAGGTAAGAAAAGTACTTTAATGAATACATACAGACCAAAATGTACGAAGTTCATAAGGTCGCCATCCCTACCCATCTACTTTGTGATATGAATTTTTGAAAAGTGAGATTAATTAAAATTTTAGTAAATGATGACTCACAAATCATTGCCATTATCGTGCTAATGCACCTAGCTTACTTCTCAATTGGGAATCCTCTGGTAGGGCCATTGCCCATTTACGCAAACCCACAAGCATAACAGAACTAAGTACCAAAACAGCACCACAAACAGAATATTTATTAGGCATTTCATTGAAAAACATTACTTGCCAAAGA
This sequence comes from Eupithecia abbreviata, assembly GCA_943735965.1. Classification (NCBI taxonomy): domain Eukaryota; kingdom Metazoa; phylum Arthropoda; class Insecta; order Lepidoptera; family Geometridae; genus Eupithecia; species Eupithecia abbreviata. The sequence goes on from OX030995.1 coordinate 5,567,914, forward strand.
AAAGCAAAAACAATATCAGCTGACCTAGCGATTGCTACTGGGCCTGCTTGTTCCATTTGCAAAGACATTGTTAGCAAAATTTGACCCAAATAACTAAACAAAGCTAAACCAACCACAAGAATTCGTTCAGTCCCGCAGTTGGGCATGCACAGTACACCTAATATAAATGAGTATAGCAGTGTCTGCAATATGGCTATAGCACCAAAATTCGTCATTATTACTGAAAAATGTAACCCTTTCAAAACGCGAAGTAAGACATACGCGTTTGCTCCAAAAATAGTAGATACAAAGGCAGCAACGGCTCCTTTTAAGCTGTTATAGTTGTCATTGTGCTCTGTATTAGAATCATCGCCGAATAAGAAAGGGGGATGTGTTATTAGAATAACTCCAATTAGAGTAAGAACAATAGAAATTGTGTTCCAGATACCACAAGGCTCTTTGAGAAAAACTCTGGCAAACAACGCTACAAAAACAGGTACAGAGAATACAATAACTGAAGCATCAGCCAGTGGCATATTTCGGAAGGCATAAAAGCTTAACATCAATCCGACTGTTCCCACTATTGACCTCAGTATTAATAATATTCGTTTTCCTTTTGGAAATATAGGTTGTTCTGTATAAATTACTATTGGTACGGTAGGAAGTAAGACTCCTATGAAACGAAACATAGCAAGTTGCATAGGGTCAATATTGACGAGGCTTTTTACAATAACTGAACATAGTGAAAAAAACAACGATGATAATGTGGCTAGTATCAAACCTAGGTATGGACATCTTTTTATGAGAGGTCTTTTGTTTTCTAGTAGATTCGGAAGTGTCTCATCGCCACTGCCCACCGACAAATCCACAAGATGTTGAAGTTCTAAATGTTCAGGCATCGCTCGTGTTATTCCTGAAATTGCATGAACATTATTACACGCACTCGCACATAACACATGCACATAATTACTAGGTAGGTATTGAATTTGTAAAAGTTTGTTTGATTCTAAAGAAATGGACATGCTAAATGTTCGGGTTTGGTAGTGTTGATGATACCTATATAAGTATAAAATATAGATATTAGACTTTTACTGCAGTTACCTGTTATATTATTAGAATGATTTAAAAATTAAGTTCCGTACAAAACGGCTCTTCATTATTTGGGCTGAGTATGTCCTATTATTTAGCTAATATAAAACAACTTGATTGCACCGCTATTTTGATGACGATCTTAATTCTATTATAAAATCCAGAGTATTCTTATTGTCAGTTTAGTGACATGCACGATGATGCGGAGTTTAATGTCATATCCTAAAAAACTTTGTTACTGCGCAACTCCCGCAGTGCGCAGTCGCAAAGTGCGCGGTCACTTTCAAATTCTGAAATTTAGTCGATCATTGTTTTTCTCGATGCAATTATTGTTCCCACAATTATTTGTCTTATTAGGTGATCGGCATTCTGTTAATGTCAGATTCTCAGACCAAGAACGTCAAAAAATAATACAAACAAAACAGAAAAGAAATTCCCGCATTTTTCAATCAATTAAAGTTAGTTTGAAACTTTGAAAAATAGAGTAATAATATAATAATTACCAGGTATTTACTCTATTTTTGTGTGACTAATGTATTATGAATAATCTTTCTCTATCAAAAATACCTGCCGTAGCTGAAGTGTTATTGAGTGAATTGGAGAAACGTGTTAGTTCATCCTCGAAAAAGCAAAGTGAGTCGGCTTTGTTTTAGTATGGTCAATAATTATGTACGTACGCTATTTCCATTAGAAAATCTTAGTTTCAGATGAGGAACTACTATCCCTTCATTCAATATTCGGCGTAGTTCTCCAAAGAGCATTGGATATTTTGGAAAAATACAATACACTTGTATGCTATACCAACACTACTAAACTGAGATCTCTCATTGAAATCAAAGGAGAACAGGATCGTTGCTATAGAATTTTCCCAAGAATAAACTTTTGTCCTTGTCGCGCATTTAAGCACCAAGTTCTGGAGAGAAAAAGTCAGATATATTGTAAACACATACTTGCTGCACGATTAGCCCAGATTTTAGGCAAAATAGAAGAACAAACGGTGACCCAAGTGCAATATCTTATGTTACTGAAGTCTATGTATGAACCAGAAGAGAACAATGGATGAAGGAACTTCAGAATACTATTTTACTGCTTCTATGGACTCAGGAAAAATACTTTGTAGTTTGCTCAAAGCAATACAGTTTCAAGAGGTACCTAAGTGCTTAAGTTTTTCTGTAAAAAAAGACAACTTACATTTTGTGGATAATCTGAACAAACCTAAATTCACCTTTTGTATATCAATCATCTAGTACCCATAACACAAGCTCTGCTTAGCTTGGAGCTAGATGATGCTGTGTCGATTGGCTAATATTATTTATTTATTTGTAGCAACAGTTGTGTTTGATGCTGGATGCATCAAGCTGAAGACAGGGCCCTATGGCGGTCATTGGTGAAGACTTTATGTCCAGCTGTGTATTAACATAGGCTGATGATGATGATTTGTAGCAACCACAGACCCGCAGATGGGGCATGTGCATCTTGGGCCATGAAAATGTTAACACTGATGTGTTGTTTCAGACTGCAGTATTCTGTGCCCTACCAGAAGGTCTAAAACTTACAGTAGAGGAGGGCAAGTGTGTGCAGGCTTCAGCTTATGTGCCCTCTGATAACTTCACAGAGTATCATGTAAGGGAAGATGTGGATGTCTTGTTCAAGGTAATTAAACATAAGGATATAAATATAGGATAAAACATTAAAAGGTAACTTTTCAAGGTAATCACCAATACCTTTCTATCTAACAAGGCCAAGATCCGATAGTGGTTTCCTACTCATCTCCATCTTAAAAAAAAAATAGTTAAAAAGATCTGAATCTGAATAAAATTTACCGGATAACTCTCAAAAATGTAGTATTCAGACATTTTGGTTCTTAATGGAGATAACAAAGACTACTTTCACTAAAAATTTTTACACCGTGTAGTTTTTCACCAAAATATCTTTAACAAGGTTGGTTATAATTTATGGTACGTATATGCATTGATTTCGTAGTAGAATAATTTATTAATAATGTTTACAGATAAGCATAGCAGTGCTCTCAGAGTGTTTAAACATCTTTGGATCTGGTGAAGAATCCAGCTTGAAAATGTATTATAGAAGTGAAGGATCACCTTTGCTGTTGGTGTAAGTATCATCAATATTAAAATAAAACATAATCAACAAATATCCCGTTTTAAATGACTTTAGTAATATTAAAATATATTCATTTTACCAAGTTTTTTTCTTTATAATTGTTATAATAAATAAATAATGCTGAACAATTCACACAGCATTATCTAGCCCCATGGTAAGCAGAGCTTGTGTTATGGGTACTAGATAACTGATATACATAATACAATACATTACATAGATAGATATTTTTTATTATACATAGAAAACAACCAGAACACCCGAAACAAATATCTGCAGATCGTACACACATTTGTTCCGAGGCGGGAATCGAACCCGCAACCTCCTGCGTCGCAGGCGGGCCTTCGCCCACCGCGCCACATCGGTCGTCAAATACTTACCTAATGGCTAGTGAAGATATGGACGACGTTGCGCGATGTACTAAAGCTCTAAAACTATGTGAAAATGAAAAGTGGAAATACTTCGATTTTGCATTTTCATAATTTCATCATCATCATCAGCCTATAGCAGTCCACTGCTGGACATAGGCCTCCCCCAATGAGCGCCATAGCGCCCTGTCTTCAGCTTGCCGCATCCAGCATCTACCTGCAGTCTTTCGCAGGTCGTCATCCCACCTGGTCGGAGGGCGTCCTACACTACGTTTACCGAGTCGTGGTCTCCACTCAAGAACACGTTTGCCCCATCGGCCGTCGGTTCTTCGCGAGATATGGCCGGCCCACTGCCACTTCAGCTTGCTAATTCTTTGAGCTATGTCGATAACCTTGGTTCTCTGTCGGATGTATTCGTTACGAATCCTATCCTTCAGAGAAACTCCGAGCATAGCTCTTTCCATAGCTCGCTGAGCGACTTTGAACCTTTTCATAATTTATAACATGTTAAATATAAATTCATAATTATGATTGTATGACTCGTGATTGAAAAACCGCTAAAACATTGTAGGTGGAGATCACACAAATGTTTAATTGCAGAAGTTTGCATAAAAATATATGGAAAAGGCTATTTATTGTAATAGTTTCTATATCCTCTTAAACAAATTGTTATGTTTACCCTTTTGCAGCCTACAGCCTCAACAACTCCACAACGTGATGACCGACTGTGAAATAGCCACACAGACTGCGGACTCAGTTCTAGAGCTTCGAGACGAGGATGCCGCTGAAGTAGCCAAGTTGGTGCTGAAAGCTCCGGCGTTCCTAGGCCTCTTAGCGGATATCGAGCGCTCCTGTGATATTATTGAGTTGAATCTGACGCCGGAACATCCTAATGTCAGCATTGTTACATATGGCATGCAGGTTGGTATTATATCTAATCCGGATATATCCGGAATATCCTAATGTTACTTTTGGCATACCAGGTCAATACTCCAACTAGGATCTGTCGTAGGAATAAGCAATTCCTTCAACTTCAATAATTACATTGCGTTAATTATTGAAGTTGAAGGAATTTCAAATATTTAACGCATTCGATGACTATGTGACGTATCTATACCTACTATAGTCTATCTTAGAGAACCATCCCTGTGCTTGGCTTACAGTTTAGTATTTTAGTAGACATTAGGGACTGGAAGTTTTACTTCAAAGTTTTCTTAAACTTACGCGTTCAGATGTATGTTTGAACATTGAATTCAAATGCTTGCTAGCTAACGTGTCTCCGCACACGTCGTTATTAAGGGGCCTCCGGAGGGACGAATTCTTCATACAAACGTAATACCAAAATTATTTCTAATTCAAGCATATTTCTACTATAATATTGCATTATTTGTATTATAATAGTATTTATTTAGGTTCCCAAATAGTTTTTTTTACCTACTTGACTTCCATGAAATGTCTTACCTAAAATGAAATGAAAGCCAATCTCATTTTGCACATTTTTATGCGAAAATGGACAAGTTTTCTTGCTATTTGTTTCGTATTAAAAACATCAATATCTTACGTTTTATTTATTAAGGAACATAGCTTATATTATCTAGTTACAGGATAACAATACTTTGTGAAGAATACAAAAAGTTTTCAGTCATAATTTTTGGTATTACGGAATAAACCAAATTTTAAACGGCTAATGTTGCTATCGCGCACGCATGTGGCGCGGCGCAAGGGTTACACAGGGACAGCGATATTCGGAGCGATTTTTGCAAACGAGGGTCCCGGACCCTTAATTAGGCTCTGCTCCTTATAATAATTGCGCTCTGTCTGACAGGGATTCTATTCATTGTGTACCCACTAAGACTACACCTGTAAAATCACAATAATTCATATGATATTATGTTAAGAGATCCCATACATATCTAACCTACTAAGAAGTACCACTTACTACCTCCCTAAAAACCACTATTTGTACAGTGGCAAAGATCATTTTACCATCTTATTTGTAACTTTTTTGACCATGTCTTTGAGTGTTATTTAACTTTATTGCTATTATTAGGACAGATCCTGCATAGACATGCCGAAATCCTCAGACATGGTGCAAAGCTTTAGCTGCGAGAATCCTGTCACATTGAAGTACCAGCTGCCACATATAAGACTTATAATGAAGGCACTGGCCATCTCTTCAAAGGTAAATTCATTATAATTGGCTATCTGAGTACTTATAAATGGAATTAATGTTACTGGTATTTATTTTAAATATTCGGTTTATATTTTGGGCAGACCGTGTACCATTGGCTACTGTAGGTAGGTGGAACCAATTGCAATAGCTTGGAGACTTTTTTGAACATGAAAAGCCTCTCGAGCTATTTGGCTGACATTTTTTTTATTACATTGCTAATTTTTGATATTTAATTTTCAGGTGGTGTTAAGGTGCAGTTCAAATGGTCTTCTCCTGCTACAACTTAAGCTGGAGAAAGAAGACCAAAGACAGATGTATTCTGAATTTTATATTGTGCCTTTACTAGATGATTATGACTAGATTCGTTTTTGTTTTGGATTTTTTCTTACACAGGGCTCACAAGTGGTTATTAGATAGAATAGGAATAACTTTAAAAATAAAAAAATTCTATTGCAAAATATAATGTTTATTATTTCCAAAATTATTACATACATCAAAGGAATGTATATTTTTATAGGGTATTGAAAATTCATTTCACATCAAAGACGGTCTTATAATACTGTAGCAACCGCAAAATATTAAGTTTCTTTTGGGAAATGATATAGATTTAAATTTCAAAAGAAGAGAATATTGCCTACTAGACATTAAATAATAATGCCAATTTTTTTTGCACATCATCTTTCCCCCAAAGTAAGCAAAGCTTGTGTTATAGTTTAGGTACTAGATATACATACATATGTAGTTCGTTCATACTTGTATGTTAGACAATTTAATGTATGTGCAAGCCTAATAGATACTTAACATTCAAACGTTAGCGAACACCAACTAAATTTTAATTCAATAATTTTCCCTACATTTGATCGATGATTCACAAGTTCTTAAACACTCGTCAGTTGATCTTTACTCACATTTAATACAAGTATTTATAATGTCTCCAATTTACATTGATAATTTTCGATAATTGTAAAATTTCAATATCCAAAATCGAAATCCCCTGTATCTATTCTGATACTACTATCAACCCTTGAAACTTAGTTTCAGAGTCTGAACAAAGTCATTTTATTTTGACACATTAATTTTTTCTAACTTTTTATTTAAATACATGTTTTTTATTTTTTTCCAAATCAATAACTTTCCGCTAAGAGTAACAAACATGCAAATGTAATTTAACTATAACGTCTTATGAATGACAAACAGAATCGGCATCGTTTGGTAGAGTCTAAGCAAAAAGAGAAGTCTCCTAGGAATTGAGGGCGCGCGTGTGCCACTGTACTACTTTTGTTGCGTTAATATGTTCGTTCAGCGTTTCGCCACGAGACTTCTCTTTTTGCACAGACTATACTTACTCTTACTCTATGTCTCTCTGTGGAATAATGATAGACATCACTATTCCACACACATAATAAGAGTCAACGACATCAACTGATAGCGCAATATATTACAAGGTCCTTGCCGGACATATACATGGGTAGGTAGGTACTAAAATTGCCTAATCTTACACACAATAAATAACTTATACTAAATTAGACTAGGGGCCAAGCCAAATAATAATAACAAAGTTATTGCACAAAATAAATCAGTATAAATAAGAGAATAATAAATTTATGAATGGAACTAAATATAAAAAAAACTGTTTAAATTTAAACATAACTCGAAAATTAGAAGTAAAAAGCGCTTTAAATTAAGCTACGTGTTGATAGATTATTCTTCATATCCCACACAGATTAAATCCGACATAAAGATGATATATAAAAATGAATGTGGGATGATTGAATGATTTGGTTGTGCATTGGAAATGCACGAACATAATATATAACCAACTTCAATGAAAGTGTAGTTTTATGATTAACGAAATATTATGTTCAGCGTAAATTCTTGCCCAAGTTTGCCAATTTTTTTTTTTAATGAAAAAATATAAGTCAAAATGGTATTCAGACACGGTCTCATTAAGGTCACGATCTGATTATGTGATCTGTAAGAATCTTGAAGTTGGTTATTTAAATTAAAAATTCTAACGCTAACATTCAGTCCTATATTAAAACGAAATACCTACCTTACAAAATCTACCCAGAAAGCTCACTGGAGGATATTACAACAAACAAGTGAACTATTTGAGTGGAACAGTCTATTTTTAGCTTAAATAACAATAAATAGTAAAGCTAAGCATTGACTAAATTTAACTAAAATTGCAAAGGAGCGCCTTGAACCCAAGTCAATGAACGACGCCGTTACAAACAAATCAACAGATCTAGAATTATATTGTCAAGTTCTTTTTAAGGTCTACATTCATGTTCAACATTCATAGAAAATAGGTAAGTACATACTTATTCTATAAACATTTAACCTATTCATAGTGGTCTACATGCTAACTTAACTGTTTCTATGCAGCGTTATTTCTCACTCTGACTTATGTCAATAGAAGACAGAGTGAGAAAATAACAATGCTCTAAGTTAGCAGAGCATATTGATAAAGAGGGTTAAGTTCTTGATACCTATGCCACTTAGGGTCAGCTCACACTGAGACGCGACGCTGCTCGCACTTTTATTAAATATATAACTTTATTTAGTACGCAAAAAGATACAAATTTTATAAACATACTACGGAAATTCCCCCCGCAGCGCCAACCTGCGCGGCGCTTGCGCCAATTTGTACCTTTTTGTGTAGTAAATAAAGTTTTACTTTGAATCAAAGTGCGCGCAGCGTTGCGTCTCTGTTTTATGGTGAGCTGACCCTTAATGGCATGCCATGGTCCTATCACCTCTTGTAGAATATTCAGTTGGTAATACGATGCCATTTGAATGATATAGTAGTGACCTTACCCATACAACTTTCAGTTTTCCATGATAATGTACAAGAATGATGTTTATACCTAATGAACATTTCTCTTCCACCTTCCAAAACGACCGCTTGTCGTTTTTACACATCATCAAACCCGAATTTTGTTACAACAAAAGGAAAGGTATGTAATAAACCGATCAAAATTACAATACCTATTCCTAAACAAAACTGATTTTCCTACAACAATTAATTCTAGATAGTTGCCTTCTAAGAAACAACGTCTGCGCTCCGTCCCTATGTTACACGAAACTATACTGGTTGTCCACTGCTCTTATGTCGTGGTGTGCCACCAACAACGCTTCTAATTCTGCCCGACGCATTCTTACGTCGCTGCCGTGGGTAACTGTGCCAAGCTGAAATGATAAAAACTTTAGGTAACCAAACTAGATGGCGCAGTGAAAATTATTAAAAGTAGTAGTGATTGTTTAGAAAAGCTAACAAATGGAATTCTGTTCAATTTTTTTTTTAATATTACATTTTTACTTTAGCTATAGGTAAAACTTGACTAAAACAGACAAAACCAAATCGCTAAATAAACAAAAAAAAACTTACCAAACACAAACTCACAACCCACAGGCAAACAATAATAACAGCAAAATAATAAACAAAGCCATTCCATAAAATAAGTTTAATTATAATAAAATTTACAACCAAGAAACTAGAGTTAAAGCTCGGAAGAACATGATTTTGTACAAAACAAAAAAACGTATAAACTAAATACAATTAGTATTATTATAACAGTCCATTTTCAATAACTATGGTTATTTTTATGAACTAATATTATCAATATCTTAAAGGACACAAATATTAAACAATTGAGTGAGATTAAATTACAATGTTTGGTTGATCATGTTATTAATTATTTTCAACTCATTTTGTTCCACATACATTTCATAAACTGAATCTCAAATGTTTAAAGTAAAGATATTTAAGATATAATGGCAAACAAAGTATCGCTAAAAATGCACATACCGAATGTATGACTAATTTCATCCTACCTATGTTAAGTTAACGTAACTAGGTGGCGCTAGAATCGAGATGGTGTCGGTGTCGGTACTAGTATAGTATATAATCTGTGGTGTCGGCACATGTACATAAAAATATTCAAATAATTATTAGAGAGTTTCTCTTAAACCTACTAATGTAAAATTTGTGATTAACGATATAATAAAATTTATAACGCCATTTTACTTCTGATATATGCTTAACGAATTAATAGAATGCATCAATTTTACCAATCTGTTGTTCTTAAGCTGATCTCAATATGATCAGGAATCAACATTTATTAATATTCAAAGGCTACTCACATATTTGTGAATTTATTCTGTCCATTTAAATATGTATAACTTGTTTTTTAATAAGTTAATAAAAATCATACACAAGTAAGATTGAAGACAGAATAAAGGCAGTTTCTAATCAAATATAAGTAATTCCTGTAAATAACATTTAAAAACAGAAACGATGTAGTTTTTTAGACACGCGAAAAAGGAAAACCCAATACTGTAAAAAATTAACTATGAACGTCATGTATAACAAAAATCTATATAATTATAAAGGCACACACATACATACATAAATACAATAAACTGCGCACGTTTTGAAGTGGTTTATACTTATAAATAACACAATATCAATATCACTGAGCAAAGCTAAGAACCATACACAAAGATGCAAATACGAACAAAACATCTAAGCATGCAATAAATACCAGTAACAAAGGATTTTAAATTTTAAGAATTTTAAATTAGATAATTTTTTATAATTTATTTAAGATAGGTAGTATAATAAAATAATAAGTTAAGCTATAGGCTTTTATTAGACTGAAATTGATGACAACAGTTTCAGTCTATTCTGTTTTTACAAAGTTCAAGTCTGAATTGGGTATATAGAAAGCTGGTTATATTATTAATTAATTATGTTGTTTATGCATTGAATATAGCTTCTTTAAGGCATTCGGTGGGACTGATTTGCCTCAAATCTAATTGATTATAATGCTACTGGGTTAAGTTTGAAAATGTGATAAATTAAACACAAACACTTATATTTAAAAATATTTACAAGTCATTATGACTGGGATGATGTTTATAGAACCTAAAAAAATTCTATCATGGCAGTAAATGTTCTCAAGATGAGATTGTTCTTAAAGAAATATAAACATCTATACAAACATTATTTGAGCACTTTGTTTGTAACATGTTTTTACATTATTAATATAAAGGCAGGATGTTGTTAACACAGAATCTAACGAGTGACGTACGAAAGTGAGTATCGAAATTATCTAGTATTCTAGAACGTTCGGAAACCAAAGCCCGATCCACAGGTAGCTCAGACATATTTTGCTGTTGTTTATCAACTAACTTTCTGGCGATGGCTAATTTTCTGGGTGACGAAAGCCAAAAGCTGTCTTATAAAAACTGCGTCAAGACAAAGTTAGGTAGAACCAGTGTTTTGGATAAGGCCAAAAATGTTTTGTAGTTTACCGATGGAATCTGCCATTTGTCTACCAGTAGGTTAAGCTAGGCTTATACCTAACCTATCTATTTGCGAATAGGGCCTATAATATAGGCCCTATATTGTGTGTGAGTAAGGCAAAACAAGCCAAGACTAGTCTTTTTAAGAAACCAAGACTATTGTGTGGTTCACAGGCAGAACCCACAGAAATATAACCTGAAGGCCTACTTTGAAACATGAAATACGAAGTTTCGGGAGACGGGTCGCACGAATAACCTTACCACCAAATTGCTTCTCAAGCAATTTGGTGGTAAGGTTATTCGTAAGGTAATGTATTTTTGGTGATAAACAAAATACTCTACATTATAGATTCACATCGAAAGAGCGGATCGGTCGTCTATCGTTTCGTGCGATCAGTCGTCCGACAACTTCGAGATTCGTTTTTCAAAGTTGACCTGTCTTTATTTATCAATAGGTCAAACCTATCTACATTCTAAGGCTACGCAATCTGGCTCACTTGTTGCCGGTTCTGGTCCTGGCAGACGACATACTCGGTGAGCGTGACGTCAGCAGCGCCTCCCGACTCCAATGGAATAGCGTGAGCGCGGAAATGTTCCAGCATATCTAGAACGTTCGGGAACCAAAGGTGCTGGACACGGCATTGACCGGTTTCGCTCAATGTCATTCGGAGGTGCTTGGCGCGGCCCTGGAAAGAAGACGTTTGGGTAAGTGGTTATCCAATCTGGCTACGCCAAGTATGCTGATTAATGTACCAACACACAACATAACCCTGTGGGACGGTGGTGGGTACGTTCTGATGCCCACTGGCGTGAAGCGTAATCGACTAATATCATTGGTTGGACACTCGTCGCCCGTTGGTTTTTGATTGGTTGGTGTCCATTTCGCATCACTAGGAATTAAATCTAAAAGGCTCATGTCAAACAGTGAATGTGGAAGAGCTGTTGTTGATTAAAAGATTGCATTGTTTTTCCTTGGCCAAAAGGCTACCTACCCTAGTTTGTACATATATTACATACCTAACCCAGTAGGTACCTAAAACTTGTTTCTGCCCACAGCTTCGCACGCGTTGTTTCTATGGAAACGTTCTAACGTTATTTATATCCCATGGGAACTGATTTATCGTATAAAAACTAGCCTATGCATTATATCAGACCTACATCTATGTAACATGTATGTTCTAGTAGAGCATCTATGGTAGCCATGTTATATACCCATTATCTCTACAGTATAAAACAAAGTCGCTTCCCACTGTCTGTCTGTCATAGGGGCAGACAGACAGTGGTTAGTATGCTTAGATCTTTAAAACTACGCAACGATTTGGATTTTTAAATAGATAGAGTGATTCACGAGGAATCTTTACAAACCATTAGACACATAGATTTCCGGGCGGTCTAAGCCGCGGGGCGCAGCTTGTGACAGATAAACTAAGTGCTTTCTCAAGTCTCATCTCTCACCTGGAAGTTGAACGTAAGCACGTACTCCCCTCTCCTCGTCTCGCTCTGCCTCACGAGGTAGCACCCGTGGGCCGAGACGCCGCCAGCCAGTACGCAGCCGGCCGCCGCCGCGCGCGCTAACGTCCCATGGAACCACGGCCACTCCGCTAGCGAGATGCGGGAGGACGACTCGCAACCTTCTTCTGCTATTGAACCTGGGAATAAATAATAATAAATAAATAATGCTGGACAAATCCACACAGTATCATCTAGCATCAAGCTTGTGTTATGGATACTAATATATAATAGATCGTACAAACATTTGTCCCGAGGCGGGAATCGAACCCGTAACCTCCTGCGTCGCAGGCGGACCTTCGCTTACCGCGCCACAGAGGTCGTCAATAAACAAGAATAACAATTAAGAACCATTATTTATATATAACTTTAACTAGACTAGAAGCTTACTTGTCTACTTATAGTAGTACTCATACTTGCAAAAGTTTTCTTTTTGTTGTAAACAGCTTAAAGCCAAAATAAAACTTTACACAGGTATACACTAGCCAAACAGATTTTTTTGTAAACAAACTAAGACAAGAAATCTCAAACTCACTTGGCGTCGAGTTTCAGATATAAGCCTAGAGCCTTTTTGGTTTACTTATAATGCTTAATTAAATTACGATTATAATGCTTTATTTACTAGCTTCTCACTGCGGTTTTGCACACGTATTATTTTTAATGTAACCTATAATATTATGTTATTGTATGTTCAGATCTATCTTTATGTTCTGGCTGTCGCCGCAGACCTGCGTTATGGCGTCATAATAGATAACTTCTTTACAATAAACGGCAAGTCAGTCCTCTAAGGCTAAAAAGTTATGTATTGCTGTATCAATTCACGCGTTGTTTGTCGGAAATCATGCAGGATAAAGGCAATTGGCAAGCTTGTTTGTTTGGGTTCGCTGGGGAAATGACTAATGAATAATGAATGATAAATATAAATTCAATACCAACTACAATATTCAAATTGCCAAAACATCCTGTTGTCATAATGACTCAGAATGTAACAACATTTCTAGCATTAAGAATGTAACATATCTAGAATATTCTAAATGCCTAACAGCTTTTCAATAATCATTCTTATCAAGAGCTGTCCTGCCCAGCAATACTTAATGCAGCCAGTTGACTGCTTTAAGTTTTGCCTAACTCTTCCAAAACAGTTGTTTAGGAATAAATTATGCAAACCGTTTAGAAACGTTTTAAATATTTTGCAGCAGATATTTTCTAATTGTAGGACAAAAACATAATTTATGTCTATAAGCCACATGTACTATAGTAGGTAGTATTGTCCAAAAGGAACAGAGTCCAGAGTTCCATTATGCTAGAATCAAGACATTCCATTTTTGTATGGGATTTGGCTAGTTCCATCTAACCATGCTAGAGGTGCATACCAAAACCCATAAAACAATGAAACCTCCCAAGATTATTAAGCAAGGAATTCTGCACTCAGAACAGACTAAAGTAGCAGCTTCTCTTTATCTCCCTTCTTGGGTCGCTGATGAATAGAAATATTATATGCCAACATACCTAATTCAGCTTCTTCTGGTGTGTCAGCCGCTAAGTCCACATTACTAGAGCTGGTCGGTAGGTCTCTTCTCGGTGGCAGGTCTGGAGGCGTGGGCTCTGAGCCACCCGGTAATGCATCAGGAGGTGGCTGGATCGTGGGAGGTGATCTCATGCAGTACTTTATGGTGGCGAGCCAGGATTTCATGTCATCTACGTCGGCTGCTTCTATTACATACTCCATGTTGTTGTCGGCCTGAAATTATGAAAGATTGATTGTAGATATCAGTATTGATTAAGTCCATAATAATGGATGGTTATAGGAGTAAGGTATGGAGTTATCTTTGTTTGAAGTGAATGATAAAATTTAAAATGTTATATTCTGCAATATTATATGGTTATTTCATACAACCAGGATAATTTAACAATAAGTATAAGCTGTGTGACTCAGCTTAGCTACAGGATAAATTGATTTTTATTACCAAGCTCACCTTCAAAACAAAAGTATTTTCATGATCTGGCATTTCCAAAGCTGTTGTTTCTCTGGCCTCAGTTATTAGGAAACAGAACACTCCGCTCCGGGGTTTTTGTGCCTTGGGCGGAGAATAGAACTCTAGCATGTAACCACCAACAGTCTTTACAAGGGCCAGTCTGCAACGCTCCCATTTCTGAGGACCACTTGGCTGTTCCAAACTCTCCGGAGTCAAATAGTTAACTAAACCCTCTTTCCTACATTCTACAACTATCTTAGCTAACTTAGTCTTATTCTGTTTGTTTAGATTCGACGAAAGTTCAACTTCGTCTGAATGCTGTTTGTGAAATAAGCCTTTGCCTCTCCTCAGACCTTTGAATGATAGTCTGCGGAAAAAAGGCTTATGCTGGGTTTTGGGAGAATCAGTGTCCTCTGAGTAATCGCTTTCATCGTGGCCGGTGTGCGTGCCGTTCGGTAGTTTGTGGAGAGCTTTTAGCTTCCCGTATTCCGTTTCAAATTGCTCCGAGAAGGAGTCGATGAACTTTTTCAAAAGGTCCTTGTGTGAGGCGTACGGTCGGGCGGGGTCGTTGGCGCTGGGCTGCACGTACGGCAGACAAGCCTTGGCGAAGTCCTGGGCGGTGGCTCGGGCCTGACGCTCGCAGAACTCGACCCATCCGTCGGGGTCTCCGTCGGACGGGCCCGCCATGGCGAGGAATTTCTTTAGCAGCTCCACTTGTATTCCGGGCGTTTCATGCACGAAAACACTATGCCACTATAATTTTTTTTCACGTTATCACTGACTGTGCGGAATTTCATAGCATTTTCCAATCAAAATAGATTCACGATGCTATCACAAGTTTTGTCGCGAAAACAAGTTTTGTTGCCATGTGAGAAAAATTAAAAGCTTTCAAACATTCTGGTTGCAATAATCTATCAAGAAAATACACTGAAATAAAGTAAAACCGAATTCAAGTATTTTTTACTAACCAGTTAACTTCTACTATTTTTTTAAAATCTTAAATAGCGTACATGCATGAGTAAATAAAGTAATATAATCAAAATATTTAATTCTGAATTTCAGAAAGTAAAAGTTTAGAAACTACCGAAAGTAAGTTGGAAACATAAAAGTCTTGCTACTCTCTACTGGGTGTCGCTAGTAGTATTTTAGTTTTATATATTTCTGCTAGATGTCAACGTTTTCGTTCATAATAGTTTACAACACTAGATGTCGCTGTAAGTAGGTACAGCTGGGTACAGCTCTACGTTACCACAAAACTGTTGAATTTGTAACTGTGTTTCAGACCGTTCGAATTCCGCATTTGTAGGACCTTACTTTAGTCGTACGAGTTTTATTTATTTTCTAGCGTGTACTTATCGTTTTTTTTTAAATAATGACCGGAGCTATAATTAAATACGGATTCTAATATACCTACTGAGTATCCAATCCACCGAAGTGTTACATTTTTGTTTTATTTTCAGACCGCGCTCTATAACAAACTGAGTTAACCTTTTTGACCGTTTCATTTGGTGAAAGCAAAAAAAGACAAATTTTTATTGATTTTTCTTATTTATAAACGAAAAATTCTCGCTGCATCATTAAATAATAACTAAATAATGCTGTCAATTCACATTGACATTCACAGCATCTTCTAGCCCCGAACTAAGCTGAGCTTGTGTTAAGGGTTAGATAGACGGCTGATATAAGTACCTACATAATACATTACATAGATAGAGATTTTTTATTATACATAGAAAACACACAGACACCCGTACAAATATCTGAGATCATACAAACATTTGCCCCGAGGCGGGAATCGAACCTGTTACCCCCTGCGTCGCAGGCAAACCTTCGCCCGCTGCGTCACTGAGGTCATAATTACGAGTTTTAGACTTCTTTTCGACGAATTAGTTTTTTCTGATGTGTATAATATCAAATATTCAGATCGATTATTATTACTTAGATACACAGACGTTGTTATGTTGGTTTACAAAATTCAAATTTTGACGTCGTTGTTGGGTCTCTAAGAAATCGAGAACGAGGTTTATCACATGGAGAAAAAATCTCTCCCAAAAATCGCTCCCAAAATAAAAAGTAGAATCGTTGAGAAATTTTAAATTTTTACGAAAGATCGCTTTTTGAGAGGTTCGTGGTATTTAAGAACATTTTTCTGATAATTTATTTTTATTTTATATAAATAAATAAATAATGCTGGACAATCCACACAGCATCATCTAATACAATACATTAAATAGATAGATATTTTTATTATACATAGGTAACGACCAGAACACCCGGAACAAATATCTGCAGAATTTACATTTAAAAGTCATTTCATTGGCCTGCAACGCCCTGTTATGAGCATACAATTGCAAATTACAAAGGCCATTCAATGGGCTTCCAAATGTCTTTATATGATTGTTTTTACGTAATTCCACAGCTGCATAGGTACCTTACCCCGGCCCTGCCGTCGACTAAACGCAGCTAACCCATTGAAAGGCGTCCCAAAATACCCAGCACCACTCACATACGTCATCGCCACCAGATCTTTTCACATAAAGGCCGTCTAGCGATCGTAAACTCCTTGGAACTCACTCGTCTGTGTCAAAATTCCAATAATCTTATTTTGGCGCGCATCAAGAGGCTCGATGACGGATATACGGCGGCCATCTTGCGGGCCGTTCACCTGAAATGCGATGATAGTTTTATGAAAGTTTCAGATGATAAAAATATTGCGCCTTGACCACGGAATATCGGTCAGGGAATCGTAACAGTAGTAGATAATAATAATTGGCACCTAGGTAACAACTTGTAAACACACAACCACAACTAAATGACCATGGGTAGTGTAGACAACGCTTTGAATATAAGAAATTTTCGAGAATAAAACGCCTATCCCGCTAGAATTAAGACTTCTAGGTTTTGAAAAATTGTTTGTATAGATAGATAGGGTCTTAAAGTATAAAATAGAATGTAAATTATAAGGATAAATATATAAATAAATGGATAAATAGGCAGAAAACCGAGCCCGGCATAATGAAAATTAAACGGCCGCGTAGAGGAAAATAAGCCGTCCTCTACGCGGTATAGCCTTGTGCCGGGTAAGGTACTGCACAACTTTGTTAGAGAGTCCAAGTCTAAGTTCCAATGTTCGTAATTAGTAAGAAGTACTGCAATAAATTAAAGTACCAAGTGAGAAGTGTTTCCCTTCATCCTCTGATCTTCATGCTGGCGGCGGAACTCCTTGCCACGACATCTCCTGAATCGGCGGGCTACCTGAGAAGCCCAGAGAAGAGAGAAAAAAGGACGGTCTTCACCTCAGGGCCGTCCACGACAATTTTTGGTCCATTCAAGCGCCGGATTAGAAGAGGAGATGCCAGGCAGTCGCCGATCAAGATCACCACGGTCAAGAAAATCGGAGATGAGCTCCGATGAAGCGGAAACCGACTGGTCCCTGGAGACGCCAGCGACCAGCACTACGAGCGAAGGAACGGACCGTCCAGCGGCTCCCGCGAACTCTGCGCCCGGCACACCTCTGGGCCAGACGACTCGCGGGTTGTCCACGGCCGCGAACTCTGCGTCCGGTGCATCACCGGGACAGACGACTCGCGCCGCATCCACGCCAGCCGCACAAAGCGCAGCCGCGCTCAGAAGAACACGAGCAGCCACCGCTGCTGCCGCCGCAGCAACCGCCGTTGCAGAGAGAAACATAGCACGCCCCGAGACACCCGCTGCGCGCGCCGCGCACCACACACCCGCTGCGCCCGCTGCGCACGCCGTGCACCTCGCGCCCGCTGCGCTCGCCGCGCACCTCGCGCCCGCTGCGCTCGCCGCGCACTACGCGCCCGCTGCGCACGCTGCGCACGCCGCGCACCTCGCGCCCGCTGCGCTCGCCGCGCACTACGCGCCCGCTGCGCCCGCTGCGCTCGCCGCGCACCTCGCGCCCGCTGCGCCCGCCGCGCCCGCCGCGCCCACCGCGCCCGCTGCGCCCGCTGCGCTCGCCGCGCACTACGCGCCCGCTGCGCTCGCCGCGCACCTCGCGCCCGCTGCGCCCGCTGCGCCCGCCGCGCCCGCCGCGCCTGCCGCGCACTACGCGCCCGCTGCGCCCGCTGCGCACGCCGCGCACCTCGCGCCCGCTGCGCCCGCCGCGCACTACGCACCCGCTGCGCCCGCCGCGCCTGCCGCGCCCGCCGCGCACCTCGCGCCCGCCGCGCGCTCTACGTACCCCGCGTACCCCGCACCCGCCGCGGACCCCGAGTACACCTCGTCCGCCGCTACGACTGTTCGCGCGCCCGCTGTGCGCAACACAACCGTGGCACCGATCGAGTTGGCGGCAACCGCGCCGCGCATTACGAAGGCAAGATCTGAGAAAACGTCGAGGGCAGAGAAGAAGGCGCACCTGGAACTACAACGGCGGAAATTAGAAGAGGCTCAGCTCGCGACTGCATTGGCGCAGTCAGAATACGAGATGGCGCTAGAATGCGCTTCAGAAGAGGACTTCGACAGGTCCACACAGGTCGAGCGTTGGTTAAACGAGACAACTATGATAGAAGCGCCACGTCCACCTGTGGAAGAAAAAGTCCAGCCACAACCGGAACAGAGATACCTACCGCAGCCGCCACCCGAAAAGGAAGAAGGCGTCCTGAGCACAATCAGGGCGCTAGCCGATGCCATTATGCTACGAAACAACGATTCATCTCGAAACTCTTGGCCTCTTCCGGATTTTGACGGCACTGCGGAAGAGTGGCTGCCCTTCATGAAAACATACAAGGAAAGTGCACTAAACCATACGAACAATCAGAACATGGCGCGCCTAAGAAAAGTGCTGAAAGGAATCGCCAGAGAGTCCGTCCGAAGTCTTCTCTACGCAACGGACGATCCAGGTCTCATCATGGAGACACTCGAGAGAAGATTCGGCCGCCCAGACATCATCGTGGAGATGGAGCTGCAGAAGCTGAAAGGACTACCGAAGCTTGGTGATAGCCCGAGAGAAACCATCATTTTCGCCAGCCGCCTGAGCAACGCAGTCTCCACGATCCAGGCGCTCAAAAAGCCATACCTGCTGCACTCTCCAGAAGTGGGTAAAACAATAATAGAGAAGTTTTCCACACTTATGAGATTCCGATGGTATGACTACAATGTGACCATCCCCGAGGAGGAGCCGATCCTGACGAAACTGGAAAGGTTCCTAAATAGAGAAGCTGACATCTGCGGGTCTGCGGTAGGCCCGGAAAAGCCCCAGAAGAAAACAGGAAGGCAGATCGTCAGCGCCGGCCAGGAAGAAGATGAGAGCAGAGAACAAGCTGCCAATACCACCGTGCCAAGCTGCCACATGTGCGACGGAGCGCACTACACTAAAGAGTGTGAGAAATTCAAAAAAGCAACAGTCGACGCACGCTGGGTAGTGGCGAAAGAGAAGAAGCTATGCTTCAAGTGTTTGAGAAGTAAGCATACGGGATTTACCTGCAGAGCGCGCCCATGCCCCAAGTGCAAACGACCGCATCACGTGCTGCTTCACCAAGAGAGACAAGCCATGCAGCAGCAGCAGCAGCAGCAGCATAAGACAGAAGCATCGGAGAAAACAGAGCTTGCAAAAAAGGACCTGGTGACCAACGTCTACGCAGCAACCATCGGAACAAGAGCCTACCTGAAGATGGTGCCGGTCGACGTGTACGGACCGGAGGGATCGACACGAGTCCTCGCACTACTGGACGAGGGATCAACGGTCACCCTTCTAGAAGCCGGTGTGGCAAAGAAAATCGGTGCTACAGGAAAGGAAGAAAAGTTGATCCTGCAGACTGTTGGAGGCAAGATCACCAAATGTGATTCGCAGAGACTGGACTTGCAGCTAAAAGGGGCACACAGAAGAACCAAGTGCTCTCTGCGCGGCGCTCGCACTGTAGAAGAATTGAATTTGTCAGCACAGCACGTGGACGAAGAGATCATAGAGAAATGCAGCCACTTGAGAAGCATAAGGAAGGAGCTGCTATACGACAGCGAACGCCCGGCTCTACTCATCGGTCAAGACAACTGGGACCTCATCATCTCAAGAAAGATTTTAAAAGGAAATAACAACGAACCTGTCGCTTCTCTTACCAGCCTAGGGTGGGTGCTGCATGGAAAAGCCACAGCAGCAGCCTCAGCAGTGAACTTCATGTACCACTGCCGACTCGAAGAAGAAAAGATGGACGAGATGATGAAGCGGCACTTCGACTTGGAGTCAATCGGGATCCAGCCAAAGCGACCGAGCAACGACGCCGATGGGAGAGCCTTGGAGGTGCTGAAGAAGACAACGAAGCGACTGCCAGAAGGACGTTTCGAATCTGGACTCCTCTGGAAAACTGAGGATGAATCGTTGCCCCACAATTATAAACAGGCCTACAACCGACTGGTAGGCATAGAAAAGAAGTTGAGAAAGGACGCAACGCTCAAGACGGAGTATCGGAAGCAGATCAAGAACCTGCTGGACAGCGGGTATGCAGAAGAAGCTCCAGCCACCTCCACCCCAAACAGGACGTTCTACTTACCGCACTTCGCCGTCATACATCCCCAGAAGAAAAAGATAAGACTCGTGTTCGACGCCGCAGCGAAGTTTGAGGGAAAGAGTCTGAACGACGCACTGCTGCCGGGACCCGACCTACTCCAATCTCTGTTTGGAGTACTTCTGAGATTCCGAGAGGGCCCGGTCGCGGTCGTTGCAGATATTCGAGAGATGTTCCTGCAAATAAGAATAAGAGAAGAAGATCGAGATAGCTTGCGGTTCCTATGGCGCAACGAGGAAGCAGTACAGCCAAAAGAATACAGGATGAAATCTGTGATATTCGGCGCCGCGTCATCACCTTCAACGGCAATCTTCGTGAAAAATAAGAATGCAGAAGAACATGCGGACACTTTTCCGGAAGCGGCACGAGCGATATCAAGACATCACTATATGGACGATTACTTGCAGAGCTTCGACAGCATCGAGAAGGCAGCCGAGGTCGCAGAGCAAGTATCCAGGATCCACAAAGCAGCAGGGTTCGAGCTGCGGCAGTGGGCCAGCAACCAGAACAAGACGCTGGCCAATCTCGACAACGCCGAGCTGAAAGAGAAGACACTCGGCGAGGAAAAAACGCTGGGTATGCGGTGGCTAGTGAACAAAGACGCGCTAGCCTACAACGTCGGGTTGAGAACCACACCACCGGAAGTAACGTCAGGAAGCAGATTCCCCACAAAACGAGAAGTAACGGCTGCGGTAATGTCCACTTTCGATCCAATGGGACTTATCGCCCCAATACTAGTGCAGGGAAAGAAACTAGTACAAGAACTTTGGCGAGCCGGCGTGCAGTGGGACGAGGAGGTCAGCGACCAGCACCACACCACCTGGAGAGACTACCTGGATCAGATACGTGCATTGCAAGAACTGAAGATACCAAGGTGCTTGGCCCCGGACGGAACGAGAATTGGAGAGCTACATACGTTCGTGGATGCCAGTGAGACAGCATACGCGGCAGCCGCGTATTGGAGGACATCATCAGCTGAAGGGATCCGCATCACCCTCATGGCGGGAAAAGCGAGAGTGGCGCCGGTAAAGATAACATCGATTCCGCGCATGGAAGTTCAAGCTGCGTTACTGGGAGCCCGGCTGGCGGATAATATCTGCAGAGAAACAGATTTTAGGGCAACATCTAAAACCTTTTGGTCGGACTCCACGACAGTGTTGCAGTGGCTGAAGGCGGACCCACGGCGATTCAAAACATTCGTCGCTCACCGGTTGGCCGGCATCGAGGAACTTTCCAAGCCGGCTGAATGGAGATGGGTACCGACTAAAGACAATCCCGCTGACGATGCCACAAGAAAGGCACCCACGGACTTCGGTAGCACATCAAGATGGTTCAACGGGCCGGCGTTTCTATACCAGCCAGAAGCAGAATGGCCGGTGAAGAGGCTGAAGGATGCAGAGGAACCCTGCGATGAAATGAAAAGGGAAACATGTTGCGCTGCGAGAACAATCCCGCCGTCGAGCTTGCCAAATCCCTGTAAGTTCAGCAGCTGGAATAGATTGCTTCGTGCTACGGCAAGAATATTTATGTTCATGGATCTATGCCGCCGTAAGAACCCCCGGAGAAAATGCACGAAGAAAGAGACTGCAGCACTACTACCCCTCGACGAAGGCCACCTACGAAGAGCTCAGCGCGCTCTCGTCCAACAGAGCCAAAGAGAAGCCTTTGCGAACGAGATAGAGAATCTGAGAAAAAAGAAGCCCATCGAAAATCCCAGCCGCCTGAAGAAGATCGACGTAGAGCTCGATGAAAATGACATTCTACGCCTGAATGTGAGAACTTCGAAGCTGATCACAGAAGAACCCAAGCCTCCAATCCTGGACGGAAAGAGCAGAATAGTTACACTGCTCATAGATCACTACCATCGGAAGTTACACCACGGAAATAGCGCCACTGTGATCAACGAGCTACGACAGAAGTTTTGGATCATATCCCTGAGAAATGAAGTGAGAAAAGTCGTGCGCCAATGCCAATGGTGCATCGTGAAGAGATCCATGCCAGGGATTCCACCGCAAGGAGACCTACCAGCCGAACGACTGGCACACCACCAACCGCCGTTCACCTGCACTGGGGTCGACTACTTTGGTCCCATGCAGGTCACCATAGGCCGTCGTCGCGAGAAGCGTTGGGGAGCGCTTTTCACTTGCCTAACGACACGAGCAGTACACCTGGAGCTGGTAAACTCGCTGAGCACCAACTCCATGATCATGGCACTGAGGAGGATGTCCGCACGCCGCGGCAGCCCACGAGTTCTCTTCAGCGACAACGGGACCAACTTCGTCGGAGCCAACCGGGAATTAAGAGAAGAAATGAAAAATATCAGCCCGAACGAGTACATCGACGCAGCGGCAAAGGAGGGGCTTTCGTGGAAGTTCATACCCCCTGGTGCGCCCCACATGGGGGGAGCATGGGAGCGCCTGGTGAGATCCGTGAAGACCGCGCTCATCGCCGTCCTTGGAGAAAGAAGTCCTCCTGAAGAAGTCCTGCACACCTACCTGACAGAAGTGGAACACACCATCAACTCTCGGCCGCTCACGCACTTGAGCGCCGACCCAGGAGAAGAAGAGAGTCTCACGCCAAATCACTTCCTGATTGGCCGATCCTGTGGAGCAGCTATACTGGGGGCGTTCAACGATCGAACACTTATTGGCACGCCGAGTTGGAGAACCGCTCAGCGCCTAGCAGACCACTTCTGGGCACGTTGGCTGAGGGAATATCTACCCTCCCTCATGCCGAGACCCATCAGATCGAGACAAGAGGCTGCAGGACTACAGCAAGGCGACGTAGTCATCATTGCCGACGCCACCTTTCCGCGCAACACATGGCCGCGTGGAGTCATCGAGAGGACCTACCCGGGACCAGACGGACGAGTGAGGATCGTCGACGTGAGGACCAAAGGCGGCATCATCAGGCGACCCGTATCGAGACTGATCGTGACGGCGTTGTTCCCGAAGGATGGAGTACCAGGAGCACCGGGCACTCGGGGGGAGATTGTAGACAACGCTTTGAATATAAGAAATTTTCGAGAATAAAACGCCTATCCCGCTAGAATTAAGACTTCTAGGTTTTGAAAAATTGTTTGTATAGATAGATAGGGTCTTAAAGTATAAAATAGAATGTAAATTATAAGGATAAATATATAAATAAATGGATAAATAGGCAGAAAACCGAGCCCGGCATAATGAAAATTAAACGGCCGCGTAGAGGAAAATAAGCCGTCCTCTACGCGGTATAGCCTTGTGCCGGGTAAGGTACTGCACAACTTTGTTAGAGAGTCCAAGTCTAAGTTCCAATGTTCGTAATTAGTAAGAAGTACTGCAATAAATTAAAGTACCAAGTGAGAAGTGTTTCCCTTCATCCTCTGATCTTCATGCTGGCGGCGGAACTCCTTGCCACGACATCTCCTGAATCGGCGGGCTACCTGAGAAGCCCAGAGAAGAGAGAAAAAAGGACGGTCTTCACCTCAGGGCCGTCCACGACAGGTAGAATAGGTAAACTCGTATGTCGAAGGAATGACTAAATCTTTGTCTGTTCATCATCATCATCATCAGCCTATCTTAGTCCACTGCTGGACATAGGCCTCCCCCAATGAGCACCACAGCGCCCTGTCTTTAGCTTGACTCGCATCTATGTACTACCTACCTGCAGTCTTTCGCAGATCGTCATCCCACTTGGTCGGAGGGCGTCCTACACTACGTTTACCGATTATACGAATTTACGTTTTGTCTGTTAAAAGACTGTAAATTACTGATAAAGCAAATATTTGCTATAACTATGTTTTATTTCCTGAAAACACATCCCTCAGTAATATAACATAGTTTGAATAAGGCTATCTTACCAAAATTACAGAAAAACAAAGACTCGAACTTTCGGTCCCAGTCACCGTAAAAAGTGTAATTAATGTTCTTTGTATTTCAACAACCGTTAGTAATAGGTCTACAAAATAATAGATTAATTTGAATGAATTACAGGTATTTATTAGGTAGGTATTATCTAACAATTCGTCCAAAACAATTCGACTAATTACAATAGTTCGTCTAAAAACAATTTGACTCGTCTAAAATAATTAAACTGTAACAACAGTAGGTAAGTCAACGCGATATAATCGCGGGCGGGTCAGCTAGTGTAATATAAAATAATCAGTTGAAAGAACAGTCTTTTACGAGCAAGAGACACTCGCAACTGTTTACAAAGAAACTTGCCTCGTAGGATTCCCACAATGTAGCAAGAAGTGAGTTGGAGATAAGTTGACAGATTGAGCCCACCGCATGAAATTGGCTTTGTTCAAAACAAAGAATCCCCATCCAATCCCCCTTACACCCCGTTGGATGAGACGAGATGTTGGAGTCCCCCTCCAAAATCTCGTCTCATCCAACCTAACCTGCACGTGGTACACTCTGCTAGATCCAAAATCTCGTCTCATCCAACCTAACCTGCACGTGGTACACTCTGCTAGATCCAAAATCTCGTCTCATCCAACCTAACCTGCACGTGGTACACTCTGCTAGATAAGTTCATTATCTAAGATAATGAACTAGGCTCTGGTGACAATATCAAACAATCTTTATTATTATGACGACCGATATGTGGTGCAGCGCGCGAAGGTCCGCCTGCGACGCAGGAGGTTGCGACTTCGATTCTCGCCTTGGGACAGATTGTACGATCTGAAAAAAATAGTCTAGATAGTGAGTGCGGTGGCTCTTTGCAAGGAAAGATTGGAAGAATGGCTTCAAGCTCACTTTCGATACGGGTCTCTTTATCGGCAGTTTCTTTCATCAAAAGTATAATTTTTATAAAATGCCAAAATGTGTCATTCTGAGACAATACCTACCTTGTTATGATGAAGCGATCAATTTAGTGAAATAAATTAGGGCCATGTTCGAAAGGATCAGTCGCTAAGCGTCTCACTTGGCTCTTAAGATAGATAGGTGGGAAACACTTAATTACACCACACAAAACAGAAAACAATACGGAGAGAAATACTTAGAATAGAGGAAGTATAAAGGGCGGCCTTATCGCTGACAGCGATCTCTTCCAAGCAACGTTAGGATGGACTGGACATGAAAGAACAATATAGACGGTGGCACTTTAATAAATATTTAGATGAAATTTTATGGCGTGGGATTAGCTTTAACCATACCCTACTTCATACATCCGACAGAGAACCAAGGTTATCGACATAGCTCAAATAATTAGCAAGCTGAAGTGGCAGTGGGCCGGCCATATCTCGCGAAGAACCGACGGCCGCTAGGGCAAACGTGTTCTTGAGTGGAGACCACGACTTGGTAAACGTAGTGTAGGACGCCATCCGACCAGGTGGGATGACGACCTGCGAAAGACTGCAGGTAGATTCTGGATGCGGCAAGCTGAAGACAGAGCGCTATGGCGCTCATTGGGGGAGGCCTATGTCCAGCAGTGGACTGCTAGGCTGATGATGATGATGATGATGATGATACCCTACTTATACTACGACTACTCCGGTGATCTCTCCAGACTGATTTTCTATCAAACAATCCACTTTTACTGAGCCACTGAGACGGTAATTTTGTTCCTCTTATCTGTATTAAAAAACTCGAACAAATAGTAAGTGAAGCACTAATCTCCATCATACAGAACGTATGGAGACAGTAGCGTTCCGTATCTCACATGTATCCGGCGCGCGCGCAGCCGACGACGGACAAATGCGCAGGAAGAAGCGTCGTTACCGCTGTCGTCGCCGCGTAAACATATCTATCTATAGTTTATGCTCACTTTCTTTATTGTACTAGCTAAGGAGATGTTTTTTTTTATTATAATGGATCCGAAATCGAAGCTATAAAGAATTTAAAACTTTATGATCAAATCATCAACCTATAGTAATCCACTGCTGGATATAGCCGTCTAGCTGGAGGGCGTACTACGCTTGCCGAGTGGAGGTCTCCACTTAAGAACACGTTTACCGCAGCGGTTGTCAGTTCTTCGTGATATATATGGCTGGTCCACTGCCACTTCAGCTAGCTAACTCGTTGAGCTATGTCGATAGCTTTGGTTGTCTGTTATTTCTATGGGCCAAAGTTATTAGTTAAGTATTCGTTAGTTGTCCTGGTAGGCAATCTCAGGAAATCCTAGGTTGGATTTTTCACTTATGTAAGCTGTTTTTTTTAATACAGCACCAAATATTAACCAATTAGACGACCGATATGGCGCGGTGGGCGAAGGTCCGCCTGCGACGCAGGAGGTTGCGGGTTCGATTCCCGCCTCGGAACAAATGTGTGTACGATCTGCAGATATTTGTTTCGGGTGTTCTGGTCGTTTTCTATGTATAATAAAAAATATCTATCTATGTAATGTATCGTATTATGTATATCAGTTATCTAGTACCCATAACACAAGCTCTGCTTACCATGGGGCTAGATAATGCTGTGTGAATTGTCCAGCAATATTTATATATTTATATTTAATTAGTTATGCTCTATATGTTGAACATCCTGGAATGTCGATTATGATCTCGTGTCGTGAACGCATTTACATAGCTCATAGCTCCAAGAATTAGCTAGCTGAAGTGGCAGTGGGCCGGCCATATCTCGCGAAGAACCGACAACCGCTGGGGTAAACGTGTTCTTGAGTGGAGACCGCGACTCGGTAAACGTAGTGTGGGACGCACTCCAGCCAGGTGGGATGACGACCTACGAAGGACTGCGGCCAGATTCTGGATGCGTCAAGCTGAAGACAGGGCGCTATGGCGCTCATTGGGGGAGGCCTATGTCCAGCTGTGGATGATGAACGTATCGCGGAAAGCTTTGTTTATACGAAGAACCGACAACCGCTGGGGTAAACGTGTTCTTGAGTGGAGACCGCGACTAGGCAAACGTAGTGTAGGACGCACTCCAGCCAGGTGAGATGACGACCTGCGAAGGACTGCGGGCAGATGCTGGATGCGTCAAGCTGAAGACAGGGCGCTATGGCGCTCATTGGGGGAGGCCTATGTCCAGCAGTGGACTAACATAGGCTGATGATTATGAACGTATCGCGGAAAGCTTTGTTTATATTAATAATTCAAAGAAAGTGGGAGATGACAAAAAAAACACGTTTTACTTGTCACTTGAATAAAACGAAATTGTAGAGCTCGCTTCTGTAAGCTCTACATTACTACAAAGTATAAAACAAAGTCACTTCCCGCTGTCTGTCTGTCCCAATGTATGCTTATTTCTTTAAAACTACGCAACGGATTTTGATGCTTTTTTTTAATAGATAGAGTGATTCAAGAGGAAGGTTTATAAACTATTTGACACATAGATTTCCACGCGGGCGACGCCGCGAGGCGCAGCTAGTTTCTCTATAAACGAGCCTTGCAAATATAAATAAATAAATAAATAAATAAATAATGCTGGACAATTCACACAGCATTATCTAGCCCCATGGTAAGCAGAGCTTGTGTTATGGGTACTAGATAACTGATATACATAATACAATACATTACATATATAGATATTTTTTATTATACATAGAAAACGACCAGAACACCCGAAACAAATATCTGCAGATCGTACACACATTTGTTCCGAGGCGGGAATCGAACCCGCAACCTCCTGCGTCGCAGGCAGACCTTCGCCCACCGCGCCACATCGGTCGCCAAAATATATCGCAGTGCTCGACAGTATAGCGTAGTAACTCAACAGTTGACGATAGAAAACTTACTATATCCTCAACTGTATCGTCAAGTATTGTTGTCGATCCCGAATAGATAATTTGTTTTATTTTGATCCCGATTTCTTCTGCTAAACTATTCGTGTGGGACGCGCGTTGAGTGAAACTCCGCCTTCGTTTCCCATCTCGCTTGCTCTCGTGCTAAATATAGATGCGAAAGCAAGACAGAGAAACGGTACGCCTATTTAAAAATTTCCTCTAATTTTCAAGGAAAAACACCTCGTAATTTTCAGGTATTAAGAAATTATGATGTCTTAGTTACGAATTTTGATCTCGGCTTGGCTACATTTGAGCGCATAAAATTTGATTTTATGGGAGATAAAAGTTGTCGTCGGTAGCATGAGATGAGAATGAAATTTGACTGGAGCTTAACACTTTGACTGCGGTTTTTTTTCGACGACTGCGATCTTTTTTTTAACCTAAAAAATTCGTGCTGCCGCTCTACACAGCGGTTGTGTTGCGCCGCACATGCGTTTCGTTCGAAAAATATTACGGCTGTGCTGAGTCACACAGATCTGTATTTTCTCAGCCGCTGAGCTAGTGTGGATTCACGCATATTAGTCACTTGTAGAAAACACATACCGTGTGATTTCAGCAGTCAAAGTGTTAAAGGAATTTGAGCTTGGCATCATTAGATTAGCTGAAGACAGGGCGCTATGGCGCTCTTTGGGGGAGGCCTATGTCCAGCAGTGGACTGATATAGGCTGATGATGATGATCATTAGATTCTTCGCCCCCATTTATTGGTTAAAGTCACCAGCCCGCCAACTTAAATCGACCGCCACTTCAAAATCATCGTCAAGAATCTGAAGCGCTTACAACACTGAGGTCGGTCAGTCAATACGATCGTTAATAGTCACTTATTTAATTATACAACTTTATTCTTCATCATCAGCCGCTGGACACAGCTGATAATGACATGAGCGCCATGGTTTCAGCTTGACACATCACGCAACTGCCTGCAGTCTTTCGCGTCGTCCTACATAACTTTACAATACAAAAATACAAAAAAAAAACCTTTACCGTCCTGATTTATTGACAAAATAACCTAAGCTAAACCAAAGTTGTGTTGATTAAAGTTAATCTATATATATAAAAGAAAGTCGTGTTTGTTACAACACTTATAACTCGAGAACGGCTGGACCGATTTAGCTGAAAATTGGTGGAGAGGTAGCTTAGAACCAGGAGTCTAACATAGGATAATTTTTATCATTTAAACAATTTGACACATAGATTTCCACGGGGGCGAAGCCGCGGGGAGCAGCTAGTTCTGAATAAATATGTATATCTCAAACAAAATACGTTTAAGCAAACTGCAATGCGTATTCACTCACTTTAGCAGCACATTGCGTTAATAATTAACTTACCTAGGTATATGTATTTCTAAGATGTTAGAGGAATAAGATTGATACTTAAATCATTTATTTGTTACTACACATAGAACACAGACATAGTACACACACATTGAAATGCATTAAAATACTAACCTACCTACTTGTTAAAATATTCTAGACGATTATTCGTTAATTCTTTATTGTACTCATATACCTAAAGCTTAAAAATAATTTATTTAAAAAAGATATGTAAGTACATAGGCGAGCTTAACCCTGAGTAAGTGTTTTCTTCCAGCAAACCTTAGGTTTACAGGAGAAGCGATGGAATAGATAGAGGAAGTGTACAAATAAACAAATTAGACTAATGATACAATACGGAATGAGATTAAATATACATACATAAAATAAAATAATAATAGTTCAATAAACCCAATAAATACATTATTCAATATTTGTTTTTATTTAAGGTATTTTTAGTGTTTATAACCTATACCTTCTATTTATCTAATTTTTTCAAAAGTTAACATTAACTAAAGTTAATCTTAATGTTCGTACGATCTGCAAATATTTGTTCTCGGTGTTCTAGTAATTTTCAAGGTATATATAAAAAAATATCTATGAAATATATTTCATTTAGTAGGTATATCAGTCATCGAGTACCCCTAACACAAGCTCTGCTTAACTTAGGGTTTGATGCTGAGTGAATTGTCCAGCATTATTTATTTAATATTATTAATACTGAGAAACATAGTTATGACCATAAAGGGAAGAGGTTCGACGAGGCCGCTCTTCACTAAATCTTTCAATTCAAAGTAAGAAAAAAATAACAAAACAAAACAGTAAAAAAACCCAACCATTTTCTGTTCCGACCGTACTCACCTTTTTACAAACTGCGTACCTACGCCAGACGCTACCAAGTAATAGCTTATTTTGTTTATTATTTAGGTGTTTAATCTTTGGTCTGTGTTCGGCTAAGATTCAGTGCATCTCGGTTGTTTAGACTGGGAGTTAGTTTATTCTGAACCGATCGGTTCAGAGTAACTGGCTGTGGAGTGAAGGGACGTCGAGAGATGCTTACAAATACGGTACACGGACAATTAAATGTGCAGAGGCTGTAGCATGATTTTTACCAATACATTGATTTATTTATTGTTTTATAAGTTATTATTTTCTAATTGCCTTATTAGTCCCACACTGCTGGGAAAAAGACTCCCCTATATCTTTCCACTCGGTGCGGTCAAGCGCGAACTTCCTTACCGACTAATCTCTCTACCCACAAATCTCTGAAGAAGGCTTTATGGCTAAAATTTGAATAGGCTGGCAAAACGCGCCATAAAATGTTTTAACACTTTGACTGCGGTTTTTTTTCGACGACTGCGATCTTTTTTTTAACCTAAAAAATTCGTGCTGCCGCTCTACACAGCGGTTGTGTTGCGCCGCACATGCGTTTCTTTCGAAAAATATTACGGCTGTGCTGAGTCACACAGATCTGTATTTTCTCAGCCGCTGCGCTAGTGTGGATTTACGCATATTAGTCACTTGTAGAAAACACATACCGTGTGATTTCAGCAGTCAAAGTGTTAAATAATCTCTTAAAATCTCCTATATCTTGCTTGCAGAGTTGACCAAGTGTTCCTTGAGAGTTTATGGTAAATAAATGATTTGAATTTGAATTTAAATGGCTGTAACAACCTCATGCTTTGATAACAGTTAACGATGAGCATAAATGATTGAAGATTCGCCCACATTTTTCAGAGTCCTTTGTAATTGAAGCTTTGGCAACCAGCCTAGCAGTGAATATGGTTCAGCGCAGCGGGGCAATATCATCATATTGCCACGCTAACACACATAATGTAAGTAATTGTAGGCCCTTAGCATGACAGCACAACTTAAAAGGTCTTGAGCGTAGACTAGACCTTATTTAGATTAGCAAGCGAATCGTTGGGTTAGTTATTCTTACATAAATTTTGAAAGATTTTGAAGTAAGTAATGTAATTGAATGAAACTCGTGCTAACACTAGGTGATCGGCAAACTTTGATGTTTGTACTACAAACGTCAAAGTTTGCCGATATTGCCGATGCCCTACTAACATTCCTGTCAAAAAGTTAATTAAAATTTGAAATATAATATAATCATCCGATCTTTTTGAAGAACATTGTTGTCTATTGCGTTACATTGAAACTGCGGCCAAGTTTCGTAGAGTTGGAACCATAACTGATGTGATTATAGAACCTAGCGTGGGTATGCAACAAACAAGAGTTGTTCTCAATTCTCACAGAAAATCATTCGTATTATTTGACCATGTTTATATTGAGATAATGATACGAATTTTACATATATTTTCAGCCATTTATAAAAAATCCCATATCTCACGCTTAAAAATATATTCCCACGAAGAAAACTACAAGCCGAAATCAAAACGTATTTCAGCAGCCAATTCATCTGCCCACGGCGCAGGTACGAACAAACATCGCAGTACATAATTCAAAGAAAATAAATAAGGTTATTCTCGAGTGTCTGCCATTGGGCGGTGGGCGTTGGGCGGGCGCCGCGCGCGCATCGCGGCCCGACGACAGAAGCGTTCAGGTCGCGCCCGCCGTCGCGCGCGCAGCTCGTGATTAACGCACAGAAAACTGATTTATCGGGTCGCGTTGAAAAAATAATCGGCAGCAAGTGAGGACATGACATGGAGGGACAGGAGTGGCGGGGCGACTGGCACCACCACCGGCTGGACGGTCAGTGATTGATCCTAGTGTTTATAGCTGCTGATGACAGTCCGCTATTTGGACTGGCAGCGTACCTTCGACGGTGCCAAATCGATGAGGTTCCAAGTGAGGGGTTATTTTTAATTGGCGATAGACTTGCTAGATGTTATATAGTTCAAATGAGAGTCGGATTGCTTGGTGGAGCAGCTATCCTTTAGATCTGCTTTAAGTACCTAGCATTTGTAACTTAGGTTTTTTGCCATCATAACCTTTAGGCGATGGGGTCGGCCAAGCACAGGGGCGTTTGTCTAGGGTAGAATAGAGAAATATGAGAAATATGAATAATATTATTAATATTATCTTTGTCATCAAATGCGAAAATTATTCGAAATTCATTCTATCAACTTCAATAGTGTACGCAATGTATGACGATGCGATGCCTTTTGAATTGTCTATTCTTCAATAGAAAACAGTCCCCGTGCTTAGCTTACATTCCTGCTTATTCAACATAATTAACCTCAAGCTAGGTATCCTGTCAAGCTCGCCAACTTGTTACAATCTTTTTTCCTCACGTACCTACATACCAATCGTAATTTTTCGTTACAATCTGAAATTTTGATATTGGATTTTTTCAAATAAGAAAAACAAGATATTTTCATGATTTTTAATAACCACTATATGCATATTTGTGACTTTGAAGAGACTATGATTTACAATTATTTGACAATATTAAGCTAACAGAGAGCACATGAGTTTTTAGAACTCGACAAGTGAAAACTGCAGATACAGTTTCAACTTCATAAAACTTAAAACTCAAAATCTCAAACAACAAACAGCAGTACAATTGTAACCTTTAGCAAGCACATGCGAAGAAGACCATACCATTTCTTTCAAAAATTCATAAAATATTTCCTGAAGTGGACGTTTTTTCCTGTGTCCTTCTAGGCGGGCTAATTACGGCAAAAAACTCCCACCCCGTAGACTCATCAATCTCACTGACATGTTTTGAAAACCGTTGGAGGTCAAAAGGACTAGGTTTTGTCCGTGCCTTTGCTCATTATGTTGACCACTATGGCTTATGCGAATTTTCAAACAGAGCAAGCATTATTTTAACAAATATTTTATGATTGGTTGTAAGTAGGCCTTTTAAACGGAATACTTTTTTATATTATACTAATATGTATATAGATTATAATTTATTTTTTTAGACTTTCCTATATATTCTCTATTACACTTTTCAGCCAACACTGATGAAATATGCTAGAGCTTTCATAAATAAATGTACTGAAATCGCCTCGCACTTTGCTATAAAACGCCGTTTTTATCCGGGCGTTAATACAGATATAACACATCGTTCAAAGCATTCAAACATACTTTGAAGCCAACCTCTTCAAAGGCAAACTAATCATCTGAAACTTACGGAAATCAAATTTCCCAACAAAAAAAAATGGTAAAGCTAATCGCTTGTCAATCGACACTGCGACAGTCGTCCGCGCGTCGCGTCGAGAGATGGATGAATGAGCTGCGCGGGCGCCGGGAATGCGGCCCGCACATGCCGCGGATCGCTTCAATATCACTAAAACATGATTTTCACAAATTTGTTCAAATATATAATAATTATTAAGATCGCTGGAACCATTGGAGGCGGTTAGCCCAGGGTCGGTCATTGGTGATCCTTGTTCCCACAAGGATGACTAAGTTCAATTCAATGTGTTTATTAACTTTGAATTGAACTCAGTCATCCTTGTTATCTTGTCCTTGACCACATTATTTAGACCACAAAAAATTATAATACATAAAGTAAGTTAATGAGTCCATATAATAATAAAAATTAAAACTAAATACAACATTAACGTCTAATATGACTGTGTTCGTCTTTCGGATCAATTCATCTTTCATGGTTTTTTTAATAGATACACTCTATCTTCAAGAGGAACCTTTATAAACAAATAAATTTCCACGCGGGCAAAGCCGCGGGGGCGCAGCTAGTGAATAAATAAATAAATTATATAATAATATTCAGTATATCAGTCATCTAGTACCTACCCATAATACAAGCTCGTTTTTGCGTGAAAGAGCAACAAACATCCTCACACACTTTCGCGTTTATAATATTAGTAGGATTATCGTTACACTATGTGACAACCGATGTGGCGCGGTGGGCGAAGGTCCGCCTGTGACCAGGAGGTTGCGGGTTCGATTCCCGCCTCGGAACAATTGTGTGTACGATCTGCAGATATTTGTTCCGGGTGTTCTGGTCGTTTTCTATGTATAATAAAAAATACCTATCTATGTAATGTATTGTATTATGTATATCAGTCATCTAGTACCCATAACACAAGCTCTGCTTAGCTTGGGGCTAGATGCTGTGTGGATTGTCCAGCATTATTTATTTATAATTTTATATTTACTATACCTATAGATGATTTACCCATAAATGGTTAAATAGAAACATAATGCTTACCATCATGCTATTTTATTCGGTGCGAATCATATTTATTTAAATGTAGCAAACACTAAGCCCAGCACTCTTTGAAATAGTTAGGTATATTATTTCATAATAATCTTGGAAGTTTTTAAGTTTCCCTTTTACAATATTGCAATACATCTCAAATCCCGTTAGAAGGGTTGCCCCAAAGTGTTTTTTTTTTTGACTGGCGTTTGCACTTCAGGTCACAATCTTTATTGTAATCTGTGGCTCTGCTTTATGCTTACCACGTGTTCGTCTTTGTATCATTTGCAGAATCATCTTGTTTTTTAGGACTATGATGCTCAACTTTGATGCTGGATTTGGTTTCTTTAATTGGGTTACTTAGGATTTGACTCTTCTAAAAAGTAACGGCAAATCGGATTTTAATAATAAACGTAGGTATTTGAAATTGGTCATATCCCGGAGAAGAAATCAATAATTAAAGTACACTATCACATTAATATTTATAAATGTGAAAGATTCATAACTGTTGGACTGGATGTTCGTCACTTCTTTACGCAAAAGCTGTTCAGTCTTTTTGAGTTGAACTGACCGGGGGCGTCGACCACAGGTGCGTCGACCACTGGGGGCCTAAGCCACGAACCCGACATTTTTAAATAAATACCTACATTATAGTTGGTTGACCTAGTTCTAGTCTAGATCTAGAAAAATTACCACTTTGAAGTAAGAAAAATAAGATAAGGAATCGGAAGAAGAAAGATAAAATAAGGAAGGATCCTCCTTATCTTATTTATTTTACTTGATTAGCCATAGGCATAGTTTATTTATTAAATTATGAATGTTACGTAATTATTCAGACGCCGCGCCCCGTCACATTCAGCTCGATGCTGACTGCAGCAGGTCTCCTCTTTCCTAACAGTAGCAATTCCGCATGTTTATTCAAGTTTCGCCTCGTCATGTCTTGTCTGAGACCACCCGTGACTTTGCAACGTCAGTGAAACCGATGCTCCATTTGAATGCCTCGTCTTTCTCCCGTTATATGTAACTAGTCTTGGCCTGTGGCTTCGTATGTGTTTTTTCTATGGAAACGTTAAAATATTTTTTTTATCAATGGAATTCATTTATGGGATAATAATTTGATCGGTTTGAAAATCGGAATTAAAATTATTAAAGACTAGTTTCTGCCCGAGGCTTTGCACGCGTTGTTTTTGTGGAAAGAGGTTATTTCTATCCCATGGGAACTGATTTATGGTATACAAAGTAGCTTATACATATTTTATTCCGGGTTGGAAACGACCTGTATACAAAATTTCAGTCCGATCCATTCAGTTGTTTTTACGTAGGTAAAAGAGTAACAAAGATACACATACATACAAACTTTTGCGTTTATAATATTACTAGGATATACATATATATGTATATATAGATATCGGGTATTTATCGCGTACCTAACCCGATAAATAATCTTTAATATGTTAACAAATCACGAAGGTTTAAAAAGGTTTGACTTTAAATTCCTTAGTATTTATATTTACACCAATTTTTATGTTTTACGGGAGAAATACTTAAATTTCTGGGGAATAAATTTGTGAAACAAATTATATCATTTCTGGATTATCCAGAAATATATATCTATTATATAAATAAATAAATAATGCTGGACAATTCACACAGCATTATCTAGCCCCATGGTAAGCAGAGCTTGTGTTATGGGTACTAGATAACTGATATACATTACATAGATAGATATTTTTTTATTATACATAGAAAACGACCAGAACACCCGGAACAAAACTAAACGATATATTAACTAAAGAACCATCAAAATCGGTCCATAATTTTTAGAACTAGTATTTACAATATAAATAATTGTGCTAACAGCAGGCTATTGTAAAAAATCTACAGGTAGCTCAACTGATGACTTAACACTTTGACTGCGGTTTTTTTTCGACGACTGCGATCTTTTTTTTTAACTAAAAAATTCGTGCTGCCGCTCTACACAGCGGTTGTGTTGCGCCGCACATGCGTTTCGTTCGAAAAATATTACAGCTCTGCTGAGTCACAAAGATCTGTATTTTCTCAGCCGCTGCCCTAGTGTGGATTTACGTATATTAGTCACTTGTATAAAACTCATACCGTGCGTTTTCAGCACTCAAAGTGTTAATTAGATTACCTACATTTTTTCTATTGATATGAAGTTTTTGCTCTCATTCTAACATTTTGACTATAACTTCATTGTCGTACAAACGTTCAACCAGATTTTTACTTAATCTACACCTAAGCTACTAATCTCTTATATTTCCTAGTACAGTTATTATGGGTAAAAATCGGCCAAGTCGTAAATTATAGGTGACATCGTAAAACGTGTAAAAAGTGCGAGGGTCGATGCATAACATATTGCAGACTGCACGTGGCGATATCTTATCAAGACATTTGTTTTACTACCCATACTGTCAGCCTGTCGTTAAGGTGACACTGCTTGTGCCATTCTCGGGACAGAACTTGGATATATCCTGAGGAATTTTTTAAACCAAAGAAGCAAGCCAACCAATAAACTCTAGGTACCAAATTAAAGGTTAATTTATAAGGTATTTATCGCTGTAACATGGAAATGAACGAGGAACGATGGAAACGTAGGGGAAAATACAACAAAAGGTGTGCGATAAATACTCAATAAATTAATATCTAATTACCAACTTAGAACCTTCTAGTATATGGTTCTATTTAAGGTTAAACCAGTCGCTCATCTTCCCATACAAAAGTGGAAGGGTAGGTAACTAAACTACGAAGTTGACCATCCAAAACTAATATAAATTGATGTCGTCTAAATCTGTTTTTTTTTTTACGTTATGGTATACACCCATTGACGTAAAAAAATAGGTATTACATTTGAAAAAACAAGCTTACTAAACTTTCGTATGGCAACACTGATTTTAGCCAAACTTTGGGTGAATATAAAAAATACACGGAGATAGAAAACTCGTTCCGACATAGTTTAGTTATAAAAATTGAAATAATTTTATTTGAAAACAGATACACTCAATAGTTTTTTAGAGAATGCCATAAGTATCGAGTTTATCAGACTGCTTTTTGCATGAAAGTTCTGCACGAGGCATTAACAATAGCAAGATAATTTTTACCTAGTAAATCGCTTGCGAAGCCGCGGGCTGTGATGCTCGTTGGTTTTTTTGACTCGATTAAAATAATTATACCATTTTAATCGAGTTTAAAAAAATATTCACAGACACATAATTCTGAATTTTATGACTGAGTTTATCTTGGAAGCTTTCTTTCTTATCATGTGGTCACCAAGTTAGAATGTACCTACCCATGATTCAATAATGATGACTCAAGCCCAATTCATGATCAAGTGATCCCAAGTGGTCATAGGTACTTATAATTATTCTTAGGACCACTTAAGCATCGAAGTATCGGACCACCTATAAAATAAACAATAACTCACCGCCGACGTGCCCTTTCAAATTCTCACGCTTTATAAAACAATCTATTTAGAGTACTGAAAAAATGAAAACAAAATGTATCGTCCGTATTAGTGGGGGTTGTAAACAAAACAAACAGTCGGACGCGCCGTAAGTCATACGTCGTTGATGGCGTTTGCAGCCGGCGGCGGACGGATCGGCGTATCATGCTGAAGTTTCAGATTTGGTATCACAACATAGTAGGTATAAAAGACAGTCGCTTCCCGCTGTCTGTCTATCTCTATGTATGCTTAGATCTTTAAAACTACGTAACGGATTTTGATGCAGATTTTGTAAATAGATAGAGGGATTTAAGATGAAGGTTTATAAACCATTTGACACATTCCCACGCGAAGAAGCCGCTTTTTAAGATCTAAGCATAAATAGGGACAGACAGACAGCGGGAAGCGACTTTGTTTTATACTATGATACAATGTAGTGATTCACTGACACTGCGTAAACTACAAGCACTACCCATATTATCTTAAATAATTACGCCACCGTCAGCTTTAATACGTACCGATCCTATCCATCCAAAGGTTGCCTGGAAGAAATTTTAAAACGCTTTTAGCGAGAAGGCCGCCGATTGTGCTACTAGATTTAGAGTATTAAGATCCTTAATTATAAGTATTAATACAACGGGTATTTATCGCGTTTATTTACCTTTTTTCCCCACGTGACTGCCCATGCATGTGACGCGATAAATACCCGTTGTATTAATACTTATAATTATGTGTTCAGATCGCGTAAGTTTAAAAATATTTATTAAGATCCTTTATTATTCTTTTTTTTTGTATTGATGGTGCAATAAAGATATATTGTATTGTATTTAGTTTCAGTATGCCACGAGATAGTTCTAATTAAAATCTTTGTTTTTTAAATGGAATGAAACCATAATGACAAAAAACACATTAGGTACATGTAACAAGTACAACGGGCGGCCTTATCGCTCAGAAGCTGAAAATGGTATTTGATATCTTTGATTTATTTGAAAATGAATCATTAATATAATACATTAGTCAAGAAACCACCTCACGTATAAAAGTGTGAATTATTTTTAAATACCTACGGAACACTTAAAAAAGAGATGTTAACGGTAGCAGATCTTTGTACTTATTCATCCATATGAGAACAAATCATGTTAGCGTAAACAAACCCAAATGGTGGACTAACTAGGCTGCTGCCCCGACTTTACTTATAAATACAAAAATGTTTATAAAAAATTTAGGATAATATTACTCAACATTAAATTGGAACACTTCTTTGATGAAAAGTTTTCATTGTAAGATGATGAAATAATTGTGAATTAATATGTATTTTAATGTAGGTACAGAGTAATAAACGTAACGTACCGAAGTGGTAAACGTAGTGTAGGACGCCGTCCCACCAGGTGGGATGACGACCTGCGAAAGACTGCTGGTAAATGCCGGATGCGGCAAGCTGAAGACAGGGCGCTATGGCGCTCATTGGGGAGGTCTATGTCCAGCTGTGGACTAAAATAGGCTGATGATGATGATGACAGAGTAATACAGAGCATCAAAATAATATTTTTAAGTGCTGTTGATATGCCCTACTTTAAAATGTTTATTTATATTTTAGGTTGAATTTTTTGTTAGATTATGCCCTTGTTTTGCTAAGACAGCAGCCATTTTGCATCCACATTATTACCTATTTAAAGAAAAACAACGTTATTTGTTTTAGTGTTGGTTTTCTAAGTTTTAAACAATATAAGTTATGCTATGATACGTAAATCTGTAATGTTAAGTTCAATTGAATCAATATCATTTCATTTCATAACAATTGACAATCGTAGAATTTACAAACATTCAAAATCTTCAACAAAACTATCAATGAAGGTTTCTACCATAGAGAATACCTACTTTTGTGCCTACTTCAAAGCAGCTGACCGTCCTTATTACAAACAGATTCCGAATTAAAATATTACAATAACAGAGGACGGAGCGAGTTTATTTTACTAAGGAGTTATCGCGGGCTACCGAAGACACACGGTTGAAACATATCAATACGGACCGAGTATATTTTTCTTGCGATTATTAATGTCTTCTTCAGGAAATTGAAAAATAAACAGTTCTTATTATTGGACGTTCTGTGGAAAAATATCTGGTTCGATAGATCTAATTAATTTGTCTTCTTAGCGCTAAGGCCGTGTACCTACTTTTGTATATTCTATGTTAACTTTATTTATAATTTTGAATGAATAGCCGATGAAAAATTGCG
This sequence comes from Eupithecia abbreviata, assembly GCA_943735965.1. NCBI lineage: Eukaryota > Metazoa > Arthropoda > Insecta > Lepidoptera > Geometridae > Eupithecia > Eupithecia abbreviata. The sequence continues at coordinate 5,608,833 of OX030995.1, forward strand.
TTTGAGGAAGCCCAACTATATTTTTTTTTCCATAAAAACTATCGTAGTTTGATTAATACACTACGGATCTAAGCGGGCTAACGACAAACCTTATTAGAGTTGAAAGAACACCAACGTGCGAAGGACTTCTTGAGTGAGTGCGGTTATAGACGCTCGCGAACCGCATCTCTCCGACCACGCTCCGAGTCCCTCGCTAAAATATGAAACGTTGGTGTTCTTCCAACACAAATAAGGTTCGTAGTTTGCCCGCTTATATCTGTAATGTACGCATAAAAAATAAAAAGTGGTGTGAGTACCTGTGTACCTCGCTATGATTACAATATAAGGTAGAAAAATAAGGTAGGTACCTCATGTCCATCCAAAGGCTGGCTGGCATAGATCGCTCATAGCGATAAGGCCGCCCATTGTACAACATATTGTACATACAGTTTATTTTTTGTATTCCTGTCTTGTGTACTGTGTACTGCTTTTATTTGGTGTGCTATTGCACACCAACTTACTACTACTTATTACTGGTACTCTTTATTAAGAGTACCTAATTGTATTGTATTGTAGGTACAAACCTCTGAAAATATCAAAAATGATTTCTTCCAAGTGTTCAAATCATGACGATGTCTGGCGCCAACTTCCTAAAATAAAACGGACATTCCCAAGTTATATTATGACGTTTAGAACGACGACCTGTTTGACGCGTAAATCCCTAAATCAAAATTGTCAAAGATTATCCCAAAGGTAATTCTAAAATAATAATAACTAGCCATAGACGGGATACAGACTTTATTTCTTCTTTTCGTCTTGATTTTAGATCTAAATTATTATATACTCGTATCAATTAAACTAATATAATAATAAATACAACGTGTTGTAATGTTTTGTCCAGCAAAGAATCTACCTACTTGTTATTTATTATTTATTTTGAGCCAGGCCTCCCTTTTCTCCTTCCACTCCTCGCGATCCAACTACTTGATACCTACTTGTTGCTAGAGAAAAATGTATCTACTATGCTTTTGATAATATTTTGTTTTAATAAATGCCATTTGTCTGAAACCAAGGAAGAACAATAATCAAAACAAAGGAAATCAAACTTCTACAACTTTCAAAACAAAATAAAATTCTAACAATCGTCAGAAACCAAAATAAACGTGTTCCAGTATCGTAAGGGTTGTCCAAAATACCTCGCACATAAATCTACTTGTTTCCAAAAACTAATTGGTCTAATTTATCCGGAATACCGTAACGAGAGGATACTGCGCCGGAATGGGATAAATTCGTGGGATAGCTCAGATTTCAAGATGTCGCTATTTGTATGGGAATAAAATAAACATGAATTTACTTGCTTTTATCAAAAATGAAAGAGTTTTAATAATACATATTATTGATATGCATGGACTCAACAAATTTTGATAAAATACAAAAATCTAAAATAATAGATTCGTGCATCTCGAAATAATAGCAATGAAAAACAGAAATGCTTCATTATAAACACCTTATCAATTTTTTCTTGAATAGACATATTTAATTTTCTATGATATAGGTAAAACCTCGTATTTTCTAATTAAAAATCCCTTTATTTATAATGATAATGAGGCAGCCGGGGATCGGTTAACAGTTAACGAGGCCTGCGACACAAATCACCATTAGCGGCCGAAGCGACGGAGCGTGCGCCTGCGCCGGTTGCGCCTACTACGCAGATTTACGGCGCCGAAGATCTATACGTGATCTAAATAATGCATAAAACCCAATTTTCGAAATAAAAAAAAAATGATTTTTATAACCGGATTTGAAAAATTAGTTGGAGTAAATTTTGTAAGCGAGAAATAATAGGAAGTTTTCAGGCAAAGAACATGTTTCTACTGTTTTAATAATGGGTACAAATTTTATTGTTGGTTCACTAATAAAAATTTTAACCACCTACTTTTGCTTTTATAACCAAATAAGTACATAGATTTAATTTTCAATAGACGATAGGTAAGATTATAATTATCAGTGCAAACGCAAAACGGGCTAGCTAATATAAACTTTTTTATTGTTCCAAAGAGTTGCTTATAGCTAAAACATTCATTTAACGCTAAACTTAACGTTAACTTACTACAATCTAAAATCATACTAAAACATTGGTGAAATGGTTGTCTTAATTATAAGTACAGTGATTTATCTTTTTAGACATTTGTTCAAAATCGCAATACAAACTTAGATTTTAATAAGTATTAGGTAGTTTACATTTTGCAAGAGATGCATAGATTGCTAGTGATTTCTACCCCCCGTACTAGTTTAAAAACTGTGTTACGGCCAATGATATTATATAATAAATTGGTTACGGCAATATCTAATCGTTTATTTTACTTCCTCCTGATATCAAACTAAATCAACTACTAAAATCAACTCATACTCAGACCAACACCTCCTTACAAAACGAAACGTTCTCGTTCAGTTTCTACTTTGTTATAATTTGCAAGCATTGCAACATCTGCAGCCAGGAAGTGCATCAGAATCAGGGATACAATGCAAAACAAACAGTCCGGAATAGCAATGGATGCTGCATCAGTCAATCAGCAGTCACAACAGAAGACAGCGTTCCTAGAACGTGCTGCGTAGCACGGATACACAATCAAAACCTGATTAGCTGATGTAACACAGACTGATAGAGGAACAATATTTATGGATGGATATGAAAAAGTCTAGAAATTACTAGGAAACTGCTAAATGTACAATACAATAAATAAATAAATAATGCCGGACAATTCACACAGCATTATCTAGCCCCATGGTAAGCAGAGCTTGTGTTATGGGTACTAGATAACTGATATACATAATACATTACGTAGATAGATATTTTTTTATTATACATAGAAAACGAACAGAATAATACAATTATTCTTGATTGTACACCAAATAAAAACAGATACAATGGACAGAAAAAAGACAAATACAGAATGTGTTGTACAATGGGCGGCCTTATCGCTTAAAGCGATCTTTGCCAGGCAACCTTTGGACATGAAGTGTTAGAACAAGTAAAGAAATATTTAATTGGGACATCCTATAGATATAAATACAAAGATAAATATATAATATAAATAAAAATACACATATAATACAGGTATGATGTGTATGTACTTATTTCATTAAAACTTTCTTACTCTCTATGTCTAAGTAACACAGACTGATTGGCGGAACAATATTTATGGATAGATATGAAAAAGTCTAGAAATAACTAGGAAACTCCTAAATGGGTAGGTACTTGTTTCATGAAAACTTTCTTACTCTAACTTTTGTAAAAATCTTGAATGCCCTTTTTTCATTAAAATTTTCTATATGTACAAAATTCAATGGACTTTTTATTTGAAGATTTTTCAAATAAAATATTCTACACAATTTAGAATCTGTTTGCTAAATAGGTACTTATTCTCTGCTTGGTTATGTTATTCATTTATTTAATTTAAGAAAGGCCTAAAGCTTAAATAAATACAAAATAAGCGTGCAATAATGGAATTTATGTTATGAAGTTATGATGCTGAATAGTAATAGGTATTGTCTTCATTCTGCCACCCACCAGTCGAATCAATTTGTGAAACCGATATTACCTTTCCGAAGTAACATTACCTAATCTGTATCTTTCCGTTCACCCATTGGGCTCTATAGTGATGTGACAATATGTCAGACTAGACTAGACTATCTACGAGTTGAGTAGATACTAGGCCGTACCAGTTAGTTCCTTTGTCGTCGTTTGTTCTACATTTTTGTAGCAATGCCGTGATTGGCTTGTTAACGAGGCCCGCTCGCTATGTTGACACCTCTCGTGTGATCAAAGGGAAAGCGTCGTCTATTTGGAAGCAAATCTCTGTAAGTGAAATGATTCATTGATAAAATGATCTGTTGATTGATTTGGAGGGGTTCGAGACGGTTCTTGGTAATTATGATTCGCATTAGATTTGGTCTCATTGTGTATGATGAAATTAGAACATTGTGATTGTGATATGACTAATGTTTTTGAAGAGGTTGTTATTGTTTTTATTTTAAAAACTGTTTTACAATTAGCTACATATTTAATGGACAAAGTGCCAACTAAAGTCTTCCCCGAACTGTAAGGAATTTTCACTTACGTCTTAAAATTGTTTTACTATTTTCTGCCCGCAGCTTTGCGCGTTGTTTCTTATGGAAACATTTTCAGGTTATTTCTATCCCATGGAAACTGATTGATGGGATAAAAATCCTAGGTTTTATTCCGGGCCTGGAAGTACCAATAGACAAAATTTCAGCCCGACACGTTCAGTAATTTATACGTGAAAGAATAACAAACATCTATACATACAAACTTTCGCGTTTATAATATTAGTAGAATTTAACTACTATAATCAGGTAGAGTTATGAAATTTTAAGTTTTATCACAATACAGGCGTACACGCTTAAAATCCGGAGTACCTAGTTTGCATTTTAAAATTAATATTAATAGAGGTATAAATGGAGGGCATCAATATGCCTACTGATTCATGCAATTTTAATATTGATGACAAAGATACTAAACATATTAATTTAATTTTAACAGATACACTAATTCACTGCGTGTGATTATAACGTATTTGTTCGTGGTATGAGGTGCAATTTGTTCGGTTGTGAGGGTGCGTAAATCAAACGTGTCCCAAACACCGCACACGTGTGGGCTAGGGCTGCCTCTTTAACTCACAAATTATCGAGACGTCAGCTGATAAGATTATAGTATTTATGGCAAATGTTGTTGAGAAAGAAACGGAACATTTATTTAACAAAACTATAATGAAGTAAAGAAGTTTAAAAACAGAAATTCGACATAGTAGCGATTTAGCGCAATGCAAAAAAAATTGTCAAAAAATCAGTTTTGTCATTTACTATGACTAATACCTTTTTAATTATTACACCGACAGTTGATATTTTATTGATGGATAATTGCGATTTGGAAATTAATCTTAAACTACGTAAGTGTTTTCATGTGAGGTAATCTCTGGTCCACTGTCTGATTCTGTTGGTAAATGACTTCAGTACCGGCTAGCAAGATTTTCCGGTCATCTAATACGCTTTTAGCCTTTTTATCAAAATGCCTAACATGAATGTCTAAAAAATAATATGCCTGATAAGTGAAATTTATTGATCCAATATTGCTTAAGACGCAAAATACGCAAAACGCCTGAGTGGCAATAAACTTAAAAACTCAGTTTACCAAGTTTCCCTGCGCGCTATGGATTATGTTGTTTAAGCGTGTAAAGTGTGAGTTAAGCCACGGATAAATTAAACTCCTCTTAAAGGGTGAAATGCAAGCGTTTAAGGACGTAGACAGCCCTATGCAGCACAACTGGAGCGGTCGCATCTTAGATTTATAGCGCTCAATCAATGCGGATTTATCGCTGAGGAAGCGGCCAGCACCTCTTGTTGCCGCAAATAGCTCAACAATTATAATTGTTTCGTTTGTCGCACCTTAAATAAACGCTCTCTAATTAATACAGACCTGTTATGAGAGGCTAAATTTGCAGACAAGATTTGAGATGAAAGAACCTACGCTACAGTATATTGATTTGAATACAAAAAAGAGTTCTTAATATTTAGAACTTAAGTTAATCAGACTCTCATGAGAAAATAAACAAATGCCTACAGGTGTACTTTTCTTGTCACTCGACTAGTGCCTAAATATTGCAGCAGGCTACGTTCATACAGCTACTTTTTTCTAGAAAGGTCTGTCCACAAGTGACATTACTAATGTCATTTCATTTGACTGACTGCACAAGCCAGTAGTCCAGTCAAGGTTCGCCATGAGTCTGCCAACATAAGGATGCGCTGTAAAGCAACTTGTCACCCAAAATGGATTCTCTAGTATTCAAACGGCCATACCATCAAGTACATGGACCGTGCCATGTCATAGGTGGCCGTCCTACATACTGGCAGGTAATTACATCAGCCAATAATGTCTTAATGGCAGCCATTATAGGTACTGCAGTGTAGGAGATTTGTGGTGCGATTCGGGTCAATGGAAGATTTGTTTTGGCAGAGTTCTTAGTTGTCTAGCGTTCAGTATCAATATGTCACCATTTGCTCGCTTCTTAGAAGGTTGCGGGATCGGTTATTGAAGCGGGCCTAATGTTTTTTTTATGATCTGACTGAATATACCTATCTTTTCCGGGCCTGGGTATATATCCCGCCCTTATCATCATCATCATCATCAGCCTATATTAGTCCACTGCTGGACATAGGCCTCCCCCAATGAGCGCCATAGCGCCCTGTCTTTGGCTTGACGCATCCAGCATCTACATGCAGTCTTTCGCAGGTCGTCATCCCACCTGGTCGGAGGGCGTCCTACACTACGTTTACCGAGTCGTGGTCTCCACTCAAGAACACGTTTGCCCCAGCGGCTGTCGGTTCTTCGCGAGATATGGCCGGCCCACTCCCACTTCAGCTTGCTAATTCTCAGAGCTATGTCGATAACTTTAGTTCTCTGTCGGATGTATTCGTTACGAATCCTATCCTTCAGAGATACTCCGAGCATAGCTCTTTCCATAGCTCGCTGAGCGACTTTGAACTGGTGGACCAGCCCTATCGTGAGTGTCCACGTCTCAGCTCCGTAGGTCATAACGGGTAGGACGCACTGGTTGAAAACTTTCGTTTTCAAGCATTGCGGTATGGATGAAGAGCCGCCCTTATAGGATGTGGTATTATATTCTATAGCTAACTGCAGCTAGTCTAGTCCACGTTGAAACCGGCCGACGGACGTAGCAAAATTCCCATAGAAGGTCACCCTGATGTATCAGTTAAGGTTAGGTAGGATCAGATAATAAAGCCAAAGTCCACAAAGTTGACTCTCCCAATCGAGATCTATAAGTGGTATCGCGATTAAGTCTTCTAGTCTAACTGCTTACAATGTTAGATACCTACTTAAACTTAGTTTGCCTATAACTTACTACATAGACTGAACTTATCATATACATATTTCTGTTAACCTGGTACCTTGGATGAGGAACTCCGCTACAATAATATAGTCGTCTTGGCAGTTTTCGTTTATTCATCTGACTGTACAAAGCCCCATTGATGTGCACGCGAGTTGACGACAGAAAAAATAGGTAAAATTGGAAGGTGCCAACTCGCGGGTGATTTCGATTTTCACGCCCGCGAGTTGACGAATAAGCCGTCTAATTGAGATTTAGGAGTCCCTACTTATTGGCTAAATGGAAATAGACATGTAATGTCCAAATGATAAGAAATTTAAAAAGGCACAGATAATGAGCAGGTCAATTGAACGGCATGCATTAACCAACTAAAAGTGTAAAATAATCATTCATTCGGTACCTGCGAATCTGATGTACCTATTGGTGATCGCAGATCGGTACACGAGTCACGACTCTTACTTGAGCTCACAATAATGTACCATAAACATTATTGTGTGAAATTTTCAGCTTTTTAATTTAATTTTACAGTTATAAATTAAACTGCAGGCCATATCGCTAATTTACTAGCGAATGTGTCACATTACCCGAGTGGCAGCAAACAAATATCTCATAACCTGACAATTAAACGTTTCTCAGCGGGAACGCGCAAAAAATTTATTGTTTCCGACTACATGCACCCTCCTGAAAAGATGACGATGTTGGAAAGAGACGTTTTGAAAAGCAAGTTTTTATTTTATTCATCATTTTGGCGTTTATTTCAGACATGTTTCATTATTCATCATCATCATCATTACCAGCCTATAGCAGTCCACTGCTGGACATAGGCATAACATTATTATTATCATTATTCATACGTGAGCTAAATTATTACACCATTTAATGAAACCTTTACTTACAAAGAAAATCTCAATCAAATAATAGAAATAAAAGTTCAAGTCCAATAATAAAATTTGACGACCGATGTGGCGCGGTGGGCGAAGGTCCGCCTGCGACGCAGATGGTTGCGGGTCCGATTCCCGCCTCGGAACAATTGTGTGTACGATCTGCAGATATTTGTTCCGGGTGTTCTGGTCGTTTTCTGTATAATAAAAAAAAATATCTATCTATGTAATGTATTGTATTATGTATATCAGTTATCTAGTACCCATAACACAAGCTCTGCTTACCATGGGGCTAGATAATGCTGTGTGAATTGTCCAGCATTATTTATTTATTTATTTTATAATAATCCAAACTTCATCATCGTCATTTATATATTTCACGCACTTTATTGTGTTGTATAAGTTTTATAAAATCCATGTGCCGCGCCGTTGTGAACATGTTTGGCCAAAACTACTGAATGGATCGTGTTGAAATTTTGCACAAAAGATGACCGTGGAATAGAAATAGAAAATATTTATTTGCGTTTTATATAAAATAATTAAATTAAGAACTAATAATAAAAAAGATAAAAAATTAGGAACTCATAAAATAATTTAATTTGAATAACATTATAAGCTGCTTTTTATTCCTAAAACACGTGCGAAGCCGTGGGCAGAAACTATTATTAGATAAATACAACACATGTAATATTTTTACTAGTAAAAAATCTTAACCACTTATTAAATAATAAAATAATTTGCTTCACAATAAAGAAATTATCCGAAAATAACCGAAGATCATTGTCACCTCCACGTAAGTACAGTTATCAACACCAAGCTTATTTATAATCCTAGCGTTGACAACAGCCGCTGAAATTATTGGTGCTATTCTAGATGCGTTTCAAGTTTACCCACCATTACGAATTAGTTGAGTGAGATGTCCGCCGGAGGATGGACGTTGGTTTTTATGGGACTGTTGTTATTTTTATGCGCGAGTGTACACGTGTGAAAGTGCTTTAGTTTTTAAGTGTTAATTGTTTTTAGTGGTGATTTGGAAACGAGATGCATGAGGTACGGGAACTTTTAATAAAATAGTGTGCAGGGAAGGTTACCTAATTCGGATAGCTTCAATATTTGCTTTGCAAAGGCCTTCAAATATTTCGGAAGAACTGCAAGTAAATTCTTATAAACCCTTCAGAGTACAATTCACATTTGACGTTTAAGTACGTACCTACCTAAAGTGAAAGTATAGTTGTATAATAAACGTTCAGCTAACAACAAACCCACGACTCGGTAAACGTAGTGTAGGACGCCCTCCGACCAGGTGGGATGACGACCTGAGAAAGACTGCAGGTAGATGCTGGATGCGTCAAGCCGAAGACAGGGCGCTATGGCGCTCACTGGGGGAGGCCTATGTCCAGCAGTGGACTGATATAGGCTGATGATGATGATGATGAACAACAAACCAACAGCTACGTAACAAGTTTTCTCTGCGATGTCTCTGGCGTCCATATTCTGGGTTTACCAGATTAATCGTCCTTGAAATTTAAATTTGTGTGGTGGCTGCGGGTTCGATTCCCGCCTCGGAACAATTGTGTGTACGATCTGCAGATATTTGTTCCGGGTGTTCTGGTCGTTTTCTATGTATATTAAAAAATATCTATCTATGTAATGTATTGTATTATGTATATCAGTTATCTAGTACCCATAACACTTAATTGGACATCACACTATTATTAGAATTGCGAGAGGCTTAGTAGATGGATGGATGGATGAATGATTGTTATTTCCACACGCCAAAACTAATCGAACATAAATCAAACATAAGCTTTTTATCCCATATAACCGTTCTGATGCCATATAAATAACCTTATTATATTCCATAGAAAAGATGCGTGCGAACCGCAGGCAGAAACTAGATCATATATTTGAATAAACTAAACATGCAACTGACATTGACGACCGATGTGGCGCGGTGGGCGAAGGTCCGCTTGCGACGCAGGAGGTTGCGGGTTCGATTCCCGCCTCGGAACAATTGTGTTTACGATCTGCAGATATTTGTTCCGGGTGTTCTGATCGTTTTCTATGTATAATAAAAAATATCTATCTATGTAATGTATTGTATTATGTATATCAGTTATCTAGTACCCATAACACAAGCTCTGCTTACCATGGGGCTAGATAATGATGTGTGAATTGTCCAGCATTATTTATTTATTTAAAAAATAATATAACTATTTTTAAATAAAAAAAAAATTACTTTGAGAGAATGGGACGGAACCTACCCCATCCTAATCGGTTGCATCTTGCACCTTTCATCAGAGATTTAACTTCATAAGTTAAATGACAAATAACCTAAATCATTTTTATTTTGTGTTGTATTGGACTGTGTGGTGTCGGCCGTGATAGAATAGCACCACCCCAACTCTTCCCGTGGGTGTCGTAGGAAAGTAGTGAAAGTAGACCCGTGGGTGTGTAAGGGACATACACCGGGGGGCGGGCAGCTGCGTCCCTTGCAGCACACTCCCTATACTGCGATCCCCAACCCGCATGCCCAGCGTGGGGATTATGGGCATCAACCCCCCCATGGATAAATATGGCACCATAGACCACATACACACAGTGAGGCACATTATACAGAAGTCCGAAGAAAATCACCCTTGTGGTGTCTAAACAGATCCTTTGCTGATAGTACCTTGCATTTTACCTTGTTTGATTGAGCCCATCATTTCTGGTTGCTGGTATGGTTTTAAAAGCTGTATTTTATTTTATTTTTATTTAGATTTTTTATTTATCTTTCTTAGGGATAACAAACAGTATCACTTAAAAATGAACTATAAATTATTAAACTTAAATAAACGTAATTCTAGAAGTGAACCAGCCCCGTTATCCACTTATTACTTGTACAAGGGGTGGTGTTAGTGAGCATTTGCAACAATGTAATTCACATGAAGAGTTAAGTACAATCGAAAATAGTATCAGTTGACATTATCAGGTTGATGGCTGTCTTATACAAAGCTGGTGAAGCAGCAAATGGATCTGTTTCAGAGAAGTACTTATTATATGCCGTTGTCATTCTATGCAGTGGAGCACGCACACTTGCGTTCGTTTTGCAAGGAGTGGTAGCGAATAACGCACTCTTACGAGTCTCTCTAATTGGGCGGTATTCCTTTGTCTGCAGGTATCGTCTCAAGTCAGACCGGGCAATGTACCGCCAGCGTGCAGTCTCTGGTGGAGCGGCTGGGCAGGCATCACGAGCAGCAGGTGTTGCCGCAGCTGCATCATCCCATCAGAACTGACGTGAGTATAAATACATTAATTTAATATTATATTTAATATTATATTGGTCATGCTTTGGTCAACGGTAGAATTAATAAAACTCGCCATGTGCGTGTCGATTATAACGCCAAGGCTTCTTAAAACTTTATACTTTCGAAAAAAAACATAAGAATAAACAAAAAAAAAACAGAATCGAAAGAAAAGCAAAAATCCAACATGATGCGTTCTAGGTTCTGACCGCACCAAACGATGTTTAACTTCGGTTATCGGTATTCAACATTGGCCGTTTTCTATGTATAATAAAAAAATATCTATCCATGTTATGTATTGTATTATGTATATCAGTTAACTGGTACACAAGCTCTGCGTAGCTTGGGGCTAGATGATGCTGTGTGAATTGTCCAGCATTATTTATTGATTCTCATTTTATTGCTACTTTTTAACCGACATCGAAAAAAGGTAGAGGTTCTATATTCGGCTGTATGTATTTACATGTATGTTTGTCGATCTCTTCCTCAATTATGGTCCGAGCTTTTACTTTCTGAAGACCCTTAGATGTGAATATCATCAGTGTCTGAAATAATTTGTGGCTAAGTTAATAATAATAATAATATATATTAATAATGCTGGACAATTCACACATCATCATTTAGCCCCAAGCTAAGCAGAGCTTGTGTTATGGGTAGTAGATGACTGATAAACATAATACAATACATTACATAGATAGATATTCTTTATTATACATAGAAAACGACCAAAACACCCGGAACAAATATCTGCACATCGTACACACAATTGTTCCGAGGCGAGAATCGAACCCGCAACCTCCTGCGTCGCAGGTGGACCTTCGCCCACCGCGCCACATCGGTCGTCAATGTTATTTTCACATTTCAATGTTTTTGTCCAGAACACTCTCTGCGCCAGGAGCACTTACTCCCCGCTGCAAGCGCTGAGTGAGAGCACGTGCAGAGACCATGGAGCACAGACGGCGCCACCTCCTCCACCACCACAGCCGCAGCCCAGACATCAGGTAACTATTCAATTATAATAAAAAAAATATATATTTTTGTTTCCGACTTCATACACGAGTTTTTATTTTTTTGTGTTTTTTTATTTTGTGTTGTTGGTTAAAATTGTGTGTCATACACAATTTTAACCAACAACACAAAATAAAAATTAGACACAGATAAGATGAGCCGAGGAATTATAGCTAATACCTTGACTTGGCTACCTTGATCGTTATGATGTACTAATTACTACGATACGTAACCATCAATCTGTAGTGACAAAGTTTAGGAGACTTATAAATACAAAAAAATCAAATATTTCATTCACTAAAAGATTTTCTTGCTTGTTATAACGGTCCTTTGGATTAAAGTCTTTCCTATCTATTAATTATGCTTACTTGTAATTATCCCAAATTAACAATAAATTTGTTGATTGATGGGGGCAATAAACAATTATCCTACGCACGTAGGATAATCCTTCTTTAACATATTGCATAAATCCTCCTATTATTATAGTTAAACTACAAAATCTTTCTAAGGATAGGCTTCAAAAACTTTCCTAGCAAACTGACAAACTTAGAGTTCTTCTTCTTCACCAGACCGCAAACCAGAACGTGACCCTTCACCCAGCCGTCTCCCGCTGCACCGCCTCTCTGGAGCTCTCCGGGCTATGGAGCAGCTTCCACAGCCTCGGCACGGAGATGATCGTCACCAAGGCAGGCCGCAGGATGTTCCCCGCTCTGCAGGCGCGACTGGCCGGCCTACTGCCTAATGCTGAGTATCTGCTGCTCGTGGACTTTGTGCCGTTGGATGATAAGAGATATAGATATGCTTTTCATAGGTGAGTGTCTTCTATGCTTTTTTTAATCTTTCATAGCGCCCTTTCGGGTCCCACCACAAGTCTGGTCTGTGACTGCCATAAAAAGTGAATACTGAGCGAGGCTTACTTACCTACGCCATACGTTGTAGTATGTAAGTCATGGGCGCTCAAAGTGGTATCTATCTATTCCATCTGATTCCATCACATTTAGTCTCACCCAGTACGGGTGAGACTGAATGTGATGAAAGAGCGTCACCTAGCGAGTCAAGGCTTGCTAGGTCATGACGAGCATGGACTCGCTTACGACCAAACACTTTCTTTCTTATATAAAGATCACATTCGTTCACACTAATATGACTGTATTTATTTACGCCATTATTTTATCCTCAGTTCAAGTTGGGTAGTGGCCGGCAAGGCGGACCCCGTGTCTCCACCTCGCATCCACGTGCATCCGGACTCACCCGCGCCCGGCTCACATTGGATGCGCCAGCTCGTCTCCTTCGACAAGCTTAAGCTGACCAATAACCAGCTAGATGATAATGGACATGTGAGTTTACACCAATGACTATTGAAGACAAAGGCGATGACTCCGCGTGTCCAACGTACCCTGATTTGCTTGTGGACTTAGCTTGTAATTATTGCTGCTGTCAAGTGGGTGATTCAGTTCACAGCAATCAATCGAGAAAAAACCCACCATAGTCTTATCGCGATAAGAGTCCTTGTTCTAGTGTGTTTTCTATTTGCTACCGATGTTATGATTATGCGGTTCTTTTTACACTTTCATAAATTCCGAGCAATTTGAAGATGTTCTTCAGACGTTGTGATTACCTAATAATATTGTTGGAAAGTGACGTTGTCAAGAGACCATAAGTTCACTGATACAGCTTTATAGCTTTCTTAAATAACTGATAAGTAATACAATATTCGCAGCTGTATCCCTCTCCCGATCAAGTGAATAACAGTTAACACATTCTAAACTCTAAATCCATCTGCAGATAATCCTAAACTCCATGCACCGCTATCAGCCACGGCTCCACGTGGTGTACCTACCAGGCGAGACGCAGGCCACGCACACCAGTCCCTTCCAGGAGGAGGACGTACGCACCCGGTATCGGACCTTCGTGTTCCCGGAGACAGGCTTCACGGCTGTTACTGCGTATCAGAACCACAGGGTAAGTTTTTAGATCTACCTATAGTCAATTTCTCGTTTTAGAAAAGATCGCATGTGCTCAATTTTAGTAATAAAATAAATTGACTTACCTGTATGTAAATCGACATCTAATAAGTGTCTATTTTATTATTAATAAATAATAACAGTCCTAAGTCAATACATATTACCTAAAAAAAGTGACCCTTCATGGAACGGTTTCAAATTCAATGTAAAATGAACTACAATGTTGAGCTTTTGGAGCAAATTTTCGGCATGAAACAGTTGTATCGCTTTGCAAAAAAAAAAACATTTTCTCTAAGCACATCATATTTTCTTGAGTCTCTGCAAAATTACGAGTAATTACCTACCTATATTTAATTGCGATGCTGCTTTCCAATAAAAATACATGTTGTTGCAGATTATTAAAGTCATTGTCTCGTCGCACAGATCAATAGTCAAAAGTCAAAATGTTTTGTTCTGCACCTTGTGGTATTATATATTTTGGGAATAGAACTTTAAACTATAGACTTGAAAATTAAATTTCGTGCTATTTTCAGATAACACAGCTGAAAATACAAAGTAATCCGTTCGCAAAAGGATTCAGAGACTGTGATCCCGATGACTGGTGAGTATAACAACCTATTTTTATTTGTTTTTACTTTATTTTGAAACTGAGCTTTCATTATTTCAACCGTTATACTTACCCCTTAGCTCCCAACATTCATAAAATGATCATGAAGTCATAAATTACTCCGCAGCATTCCGAACCAAAAGTTACAGGCAAAAACATAAAACTTTTACGACATCTATAATCTCTACCACATTTCACCCAAAGCGCCCCTGTCACAACACAAGCCATGAATCAACACAAAGTTACACAGAACCATAGACAATTTCAACAGCCGGTGACAATTTACTTTTACGATCTGGGCATAGAGTAAAGAGTTACGCGACAGTTATGACGGACATGCCTCGTTTCCTTTCCCGCTCAAATTAAAAGTGCAATTATAGTTTACTGGTTCCAGTTTCCTTTTTCAAATGGGTTACCACCCTTGACTGAATTGATCCAAATAATGGGCAGTGAGGTAGGCAAAGGAAAAATAATGCCTTACAAGATTGACTGATGAATAATAAATTATTTACGTACTAGTTTTTGAAACATTTATGTGCGTTTGTGGATACTTTATCAAGCTGTTTTTTGAAACATTTATGTGCGTTTGTGGATACTTTATCAAGCTGTTTTTTGAAACATTTATGTGCGTTTGTGGATACTTTATCAAGCTGTTTTTTGAAACATTTATGTGCGTTTGTGGATACTTTATCAAGCTGTTTTTTGAAACATTTATGTGCCTTTGTGGATACTTTATCAAACTGTTTAAAATTGAATGTTTGAGTCCAACCAATATTTCAGAATTTTTATTTTTCGTAAATATTTATATACATAAGTACTTTTCTTTCTTTAATTTTTAGTTATATTTGTTAATATTTGACTGTTTTATAAATAATAAATTCGACATCAAATTCCTTATAATTTATACTGTTTTTAAATATTTTCGGGAGAAATACTAATCTCCCGGGATTACATTTTATGTCCCATAAATTTTGGGATAATTGTCTATACAATCGCAAAAAAGCATCATCCAAATCGGTCAACAATTGACGGAGTATTCGACGAACATTAAAAAACATACAGCCAAACATAGAACCTCCTCCTTTTTTATGAAGTCGATTAAAAAACTACACCTACCTTGCATCTGTTCTTCATCCAATTGTAAGATGAAGGTGGATACTTCGTCTGAAAGGATAAAGTAAACAAAACACATAAAATAACAAAGTATAGGTAAAAGAGATGCTATAATTAAATTTGAAGACACAGTCGATTAAAAAAATGTACGGTTGGCAAAACAAGGAAACTTATTGAGCAATAAATATAGTTGCAAAAATAGCTTTATTATTTTTAGATGATCTAAGACAATCTAATTTATTGATCGAAGTGGTCTAAGCTGAAGTTACAAGAATTTTAAGGAATCGATTTTATATCTATCGGAGTCTTTGTGAAGTCCCAAGTGAATATGTTCCCGGTAAAGCGAGCTCCATCTTCACTTTGATGATGATTATGTTGATGATTTACTATAGTATTAGTATACCGCATTTTTAAAAGAAATCCCATCGTTATCCAAGTCTTTTTACCATCTGTACATTGACGTGCGCAAGCGCATAAAACACGATTGTTTACAGAGGCCCGTAACTGCCGTTCGGGCCACTGCATTGGCTACCACTGACTAGTGGTAAATCTCCCGTCTGGCGTATACTGCACTCTGGTATACATAAACATTAACGAGGGGCATGTGTGCCTACTGCGATACCTAAATCTAAATAATGTATGTACTTATACTCGGATGAATAAACATGGATATTTTTTGTATACAAAGGGGTTAAACCCAAATAAATAAATAAATAATGCTGGACAATTCACACAGCATTATCTAGCCCCATGGTAAGCAGAGCTTGTATTATGGGTACTAGATAACTGATATACATAGGTAATAATATATATTTTTTTATAGATAGATATTTTATTATACATAGAAAACGACCAGAACACCCGGAACAAATATCTGCAGATCGTACTTACACACAATTGTTCCGAAGCGGGAATCGAACCCGCAACCTCCTGCGTCGCAGGCGGACCTTCGCCCACAGCGCCACATCGGTCGTCAAACCCAACGAATATTGGTGGAGAATATTTAAAGAGATTTGTATCATCGAAGAAAATAGCACAGAAGCTCGACGTTATTTTTGGTTTTGAAAGCGTTATTAATTTAATTGATCTCTCATATCATATTCGTTTTCGAATAAGTTAAATTAAACATTTTTCGCTTCACGTGTGAGATTATGAATTGCTGAAGTTTGTGTTTTAGTTTTTAGTGATTACTTTGCTGTAACGTTGTATTCTGTTATTGTTATCAGATGTTAAGTTTTCATTCAGAAATACAGAAATAAAATTTATTGATAAAACCAATTTACAAGGCAAATTTTTGTAGAGAATTAGATACATCATTTCAACAGAGATGTCTTTGTTGACATAAAATATCTTAGATTCTAATTCGGACTAATAATAATAATAATTTCAGATTTTTGGGATTATATAGATAGGTACCAGAGATCTAAATACTGGGGATTGATTTGGATCTTGCACAATTTTTTATGATTTTCACAGTGCTAAAACGATTCCTACTTCCAACGTAATATATCTACTTCTGAAATATGTAAAGTTACTTATTTAAATGTTTTCAATGAAACGTTGAAAAGGTATAATTTTTTTTTATTTCATCGTAACATATTTCCAAACACAAATCAATAAATCAATTGCTACGTCAAAAAAGGTCCACATGCATAAACACTAACCTACAAGCGAGATAAAAAAATGACATTCATTATTTTTTTCTCGCTCTGACTTCCTGGTACAATCGATTTATTAACCCAGCGCGACGTATGATTGCCATTTGTCGTTGCCTGTCAAAATAAAGATTCTACGACGGTAATACGACCCCGCCTACTAGGCGGGCGTTAATTTGTGATTATTATTTTAATCTTTGGATAGAGATGACACCTTGTATGTTGTAGAGACATTATGTAATTCTACGAAATTCTAAATTAACTTCACGACGATTCATTGGTTTATATCATAGATACAGGACAGTAAAGGAAGTAACGACTGACAGATGTACCAAATGACACATCAAGAATCAAGAATCAAAAACTCTTTATTCCCATCAATACAAAAAGGACAAATTTATTAAAATTAAACACTGACACGGAAAGGTATACAGTATTTTTTTTATATGTTTGTCGATTGCTCCATCAATTATGGACCGATTGGGAAAATTCATTCGCTTTTTTATGAAGAACGATCCTATCTATCATTAACATTTTATTTCAGAGGGATGAGTATTTGTCCCGAAAAAGTTAAAAACCCTTGTAAATACTAAGGAGTTTGAATTCGATTTTTCTTCATCATCATCAACATATGGTAGCGCCATAGCGCCCTGTCTTCTGCTTGCCGCATCCAGCATCTGCCTACAGTCCTTCGCAGATCGTCATCCCACTTGGTCGAAGGGCGTCCTACACTACGTTTGCCGAGTCGCGGTCTCCACTCAAGAACACGGTCGGCCAGTACTTCAACTTGCTAATTCTTAGAGTCAATAACTGTAAGAACTCTTGAGTTGATTTTTAGTTAAAGTTATTTTGAGGTAAAGTACTTTATTTCTTGATTCCAGCCCACCAGAACAGACGCAGCAGCGAGGCGTCCCGCGGCGCCGCGAGTCCGCCCCTCCGGAGCCCTGCCCGCAGTTGTCGCAGCCCTACGGAGGAGAACCCAGCTCTTGCGGTCCGCTCTACGCCACACATGCGCATCCTATGAGGTGAGAAGTCTAGGGTTTTAAGAGAAGTGGTGGCCCTTTTAACTGTATTTTGAATATGACCTCTGTGGCGCGGTCGGCGAAGGTCCGCTTACGACGCAGGAGGTTGCGGGTTTGATTCCCGCCTCGGGACAAATGTTTGTACGATCTGCAGATTTTTTTCCGGGTGTTCTGGTCGTTATCTATGTATAATAAAAAATATCTATCTATGTATTAAGTATATCAGTATCCATAACACAAGCTCTGCTTAGCTTGGCGCTAGATGATTTTTTTGTGAATTGTCCAGCATTATTTATTTATTTATGTATTAGTATTATTCTAAGAAAGTATTCGTTATTTGCAGATACCAGCCACATTCAAGTCACAACGGAACCTATAGTGCATACTACGCCCACAGGTAGCCTAACAGTAAAATAACTTGTGTAGGTACAAGTAGAATCGCTTGTTCGTCGCAAAACAACGAATTTAGGTCATTCATTACGTATACCTTGCGCCATAGGAAAAGTATTTTTATCGTGTTAAGTATATCAGTTATCTAGTACCCATAACACAAGCTACTAAGCTTGGGGCTAGATGATGCTGTGTGAATTGTCCAAAATATACTTTATTATTTCTTCAGACACTGCCCTAAAACAGACATCATCTTTTATCAATATTAATGAATGAATTAATGAACACTTTAGTGCACTAAAAAATAAAAATTATATCTAGATATCAACAAAAAGTACAATAGGCGGCCTTATCTCTGATAGCGATTAATGTATATGAAATAACAAACAATAGGTGCTATCTAAGTGAATTGCAATACTTTTTCTTGGGAAACATTAAAAAAATATTGAGATCGTTGAAGTACATAGCGATGGTTCCAAGACGGTTACCGATCAGAATGTGCGGTTGATTCGTAAATAGATTTTTTGGGCGAAACGAGCAAGATAATAATCAAAATAGAAACCTAAGCAAGATAATAATCAAAAATACTGTGTCAAAAATTGATACTACTAAGTTTTTGAAGGATTTCTGAAATAAAGAGGCGCAATTTATGTGCCTTAAAAGATAAAATTAAAAACACGCAATAAACGTGTTGTATCAATTTTTTTAAATGTTACGAGTAAGAGTTTGGAAATTATTAAAATAAATGGTTACTTTGTAATTTTGTATTTAGCAAAAGTACCCATTATACTCGCAGCATATGAAGTTTAATAAAAATGTTGATACGAAAGTCTTAGGAATAAATAGTACATATAACTTAGATATAGGTAATGTTGTATCAAAAGTGCCAAATTGTAACCAAAAGGAACTAGAGATTAAGATATTTTAGAATTAAGATTTACTTTAGTTAATATTTTGGGATATTTATTGCAATATATTAAACATTTATATAAAACCCTGTTTTATTTATCACCAATTATATATTTAATTTTAACTAGGGCTAATACAAAATAATAGTATAGCTTAACACTAAACAAAACATTATAAGTTATTAATAGATATTGTATATTTGAGTACCTATGTATGTATATGGCATTAAGGAATAAATTAACTTACATCAAGAAAAAGCTGTACTGAAACTGCTCGGGTAACCTTTCAATTTGGGGTGTTCTAAAGTGTGACTTCTCAGCCACACTGTAAGTGGTTACTTGGTTAACAGTGGCAGAGCCAGGCTCTGCCCCTCTCTCAACGAAGAGTTTAGTTGAAATAGTCTCCTCGACTTCCTCACCGTACAATTCTGGTTCTGGTTCAGGTTCCTCGATGATGAAGATGGCAGGAGACATGTCAGCATAGGGACTGCAGATGTCTGACGTGTAAGGAAAAGGATCGTAGAAGTTCGGGCGAGGGGTCACAGGTGCGCTGTGATGATGAACTGAAGGCGGGGGTATTTGGGTTTCAATATGGCTGTGGTAGTGAGGCTCATTGTGAACATGCTTGGAGATTACATCCGGACAGTATTCAAAGGGAGGCACTATTGATTCTTCGATGTCTTCAGGGTGTAGAACATATGTGTAGTAAGTTTCGTTTCTCATCGGCTGTTCGTTCACGGGAACGAACTTGATTTCTTGTGTGGCATCGCAAGCGTCTTTCAATAGATTGCTTATTTCCTGGGCATGATCGCTAGCAGCACCGGCGAGGTCTGATAGGATTTCAGGG
Organism: Eupithecia abbreviata; assembly: GCA_943735965.1. Taxonomy (NCBI): domain Eukaryota; kingdom Metazoa; phylum Arthropoda; class Insecta; order Lepidoptera; family Geometridae; genus Eupithecia; species Eupithecia abbreviata. Next base: position 5,629,420 of record OX030995.1, read on the forward strand.
TCAGGATTGAATTCAATTCCGAATTTCTCGGCGATCTCTTGAGCGGTCATCATCTTATCAATAGCGATGTTCTGGTATTCGTTGGTCGATTTTATGTGTTTTAGTAGTCTCATGACCATTTGTGTGCTGTCCATTGGAGTCTCAACTGATCTCTTGCTACGATCAGTGGTAGTGTTGTTGTTGGCCGTAGCATTCAAAGCCATAGCGAAGGTGAGTAAGTTTGCCATTTCACTTTTAATAGCTTCAGCTATATCTTCAGCCACTTTTTTGATATTTTCAATCTGTTCTTCACTAGTTTGGTTCCCATTGGTCACTTGTGACATTTTTGCTGCTGAGGATGTAGGAAAAGTGGGAAACAGTGCGTTGCTGGTGACAACAAACATATCTATAAAGTCTTTGTGAGTGGCATGGAAATCTTGCACCACTTCATCATCTGCTTCGGGCTCAGTTACGATTTCTTCTTCTATGGCTTCGAGCAGGTCATCTACTTTGTTGTCCACTTCTGTGTCAGCATAAATGAATGAGCCCTGAAAATGTATAAAGATGAAGATTTTAATATAAATATATGGTACCTACGTAGTATTATAAAGTTATTACTAATATGACACTTCATTTATTTAAAATCTCGTCATACAATACTTTTTTTTCTACAGAAAACACAACAAAATATTGTAAAACTATTCTACGATACAAAAGATATATTAAAGCGGTAGATCGCCGGCCGCGAAGCTAGGCTAAAGTGGCCGGTGGCTGTTCTTGTATTCTCCGTTCTAACCAATCAATAAGTACAAAACTAAGCCTAGGAGATGGATCGCCTAGGCTTAGTAAACTTAAGAGGTTTTAATAAAGGGATTTGCGATCAAAATCAATAAAAAAAACAAACTTACCTGGACAATCAGGGCTAAAACTAAGAATAAAGGTGACATGTTGACGGTGATATGGCAGACACTTGCTATTCGAAGCTTTTATATGTTAAATCGCTATCAACACATTGGGAAACAGTTTAGAAAATATTTCTTGAAACTGTTCTCGATAAAACTGATAGAGCATGTTTCATTGCGCAATGGAACTAGAAATTTTGATATCGTACTTTTAGTATGTCTAGGACTCGCAATTTTAAGCCGAGCGATTTCAGTAGTTAGCCATTTTAGAAAAAAGTATTGTAAAGTAATTATATAGTACTGTATGTTGGACTATGGTTGGTAAGTCGATTATTCTAAAATAAAAATATTTTTATGTAACTAAACATAATTTATTTAACTGACACATTTTCTTTCCTAATAACTTCATAAATATATTATACAAATATGTAAATATAAAGGTATTTCACTTGTAATCGAACAAAATAAATAGCTTACTTAGCTAGTATACTAAAGGTAGTACGTATTTCCATCCAAAATGTTTCACACCGTTTAATGTGCTCCAAAATTAGACGGATGATGCAATAACTCGCTGTATTTCGGGAAGGCTGGCTGTGAGAATTGTGACGGAGGCGAAGGCGGATAACCTCCTGGCGCATTGCAAGAGGGGTACGGTGAAGGGGTTGATGGGTAATTTGAAGGCAGTAAAGACAAAGATGACGGGTAAGACGGAGAGGGTAAAGCTGGGGAAGTGTACGCAGGTGGTCCATATGATGGGAAACTCAATGGGGACGGAAGACTCGTAGAAGGAAGTGAAGGATAAGGCGCTGGTGATGGACACGATGATGGGTATAAGAACTGCGATACTGGCGAATATGAGAAAGGAGATTGAGTCCCTGATGGATATGCCTGAGGGAAAGGCGATAGTGGTGCCACTGGAGGCAACGCATGTGGGTAAGAAGGTAAGTTCGATGGGTAAGGTGGGCTAAGGTAAGGTGATGGGTATTGAGGTGGAGGTGGAAACGCAGAGGGCAGTGATGGGCCTATTGGAGAAGGAACTTGGGGATACGCAAATCTTTGAGGTTCAGGGTAAGACCTAGCAATAGGGTAAGGTGAGAACTTTTGAGGGCTGAATTGAGGTAACGCTGAGGGTGATCCATAAGAATACGGCCAAGCAGCACGCGTTACTGGGTAAGTCTCAGTTGCGTAACCAAAGTCGTTCGTGTGGGCCCCTGATTCCAAGTATGGCGATGGAGACACGAAAACAACTTGAGGTGGACCTGATGTGACAATGTATGACGTCTCTGGAACTGATGTGTTGGATACCTCTTCGACTTCTGTTGCTGCAGTTTTGGTTGATAGTAGTGCTGGAATATCGAATTAAAAGTTGAAGTAACTTATAAAAAACGGATATTTTCGTATTTAATTTATTTGCTCATTCTATACGTATCATTAGTATGCTATATTTGTATATTATAGTTATTTAAATTGGTATGTTACATTAATTAATATCTGTGTGGCTATTCTGGGCGGCTTCACCCGCGTCATACTTATATTTTCACAGGTTTAAGTTTTTTCGTTTATATTTTGTTATGATTAAGTTGTTATTTTGACATTAAAAACAGCCAGTTTAATTTTATTTTTAATATGTTATAATAGATAATAGTTTTCTCCATACAAGTTTCAGCTGTGTCTTTATGACATACGTACGTGGACATACCTACTTGCATTCAAAGATTTACCAATTAGTTAATCGATACACAAACACTTTGTGCTGGTTTGATAACTTACGTGAGGCATAAAGCGAATTCAGCACTTGATTCAATCGCTCGTTCAAATTCGCCAACTGCAATATATTTAACAAAATAAAATAAGTATGCTTTTGAAAAATATAACAATCAATCTGCCTATTGAAAAAAATCGATCAAGTAGATTATTTCTGTTGTTTATTATAAATGGATGAACAAATGGATATGACTTGTCAACACAGAATTTACGGTAATTTGTATTAGCGCAGACGTTTCACGAAGCACCAGATTTAAGAAGATAGCCTCATTATTTTACAATTTCTTTTAATATTTTTTTATTTTTCAACCAATAAATGGAATATAGAATACATGGAACATAAACATCAGTATTGTGACCTTTCGTCTTTTTCAAACAGCAAGAAACAAGAACGTAATCTACGCTGACCCCGTTCTACTCACCTGTGTTTGAGATGAGCTCGTGCACATAACACACGACAGCCCCAACGATATCGTACTCAACCTTATTAGTAGCTTCAACATATTGATCAACCTCTTTTACTCGAAATATCACAAAGTTGTCTATGACCACATTAGTGGCTTTCTTCAGTTAATGTTTGATGTGCTATGATACTGGGCTATTTAAATAGTGTCTGAAAAAAGTTCCTCTAATTTGATTAAGATCTTTATTTTGATAGTAGCCGAATGATAATGTGTGTACCGCGCGTGCGGATAGGGGCAAAGATAAACGGAAGTGTTTTCGGAGTAATTATTGCGTAATTGGATACTTAGTATGCATTGGTGCATGAGTTCACGCATACTATGATTCATCATAAACTAGCCATGGTTGATATCATTCAAAGGCTAGTTAGTTTAGAGATATTCTAATCTGTGACGTAGGTATCATGATACCTACCTATATAGACTACAGTGCCTTAGTCTATAGGAAAATAGAAAACCCAACGATATATTTCAGGTGCGTGTATTTTTTAAGGTAAACAAGTATCTACTTGTGTAAGACAATCTAATAATAAAACTGTTCTCTACAAATGACTGCATATCATCTAAGTACATTAAACTACTACATATAGTTTCTTTCTCTAATTGCTACATCTGAAATAAGTCCAATCTGTCTGCTTTTCTTCCATCGGGCAGAGAGGATCTCAAGCCCCAGCAAAATAAGAGACAATATCACCCCCGAAGCTGCCAAGGCCAATAACGATGCCACATCTCCAAAGTTGACCCTCTCAGCTAGCAAGGCGGATCGGCAAGGAGGTTGCAGTGCAAGAAGTCCGGACTGCAATCTTTTAGCCAGACCTACTTCTATGATCCACATGGAGACAGAGCGGAAAGAGTTCGTCCATTGACCGGATCTTGTGGTCGTTATCCATGTCATTGTCTTAAACAAACAGGAAATTAGATAAATAAATAAAAAATGCTGGACAATTCAATCCAAACTAAGCAGAGCTTGTGTTATTGATACTAGATCAATGATATACACAATAAAATACATTACATAGATAGATATTTATTTATTATACATATAAAAAACGACCAGAACACCCGGAACAATATTAAAATCAGCAGATCGTACAAACATTTGTCCTGACGCGGGAATCGACCGCAACCTTCTGTGTCGCAGGCGGACCTTCACCCACCGCGCCACAATAGGCCTGTCTGTCTTCCGTTAAAAGTTTCCTGTTTTCCCTAACGATCACGAACATTCCAAACAAGAAAGAAAAAAATGTCTGTGTACCTTTGGTATAGTATCGACATACTGCAACTTGCAGATCTGGTCATCGGCAAACTTTTTGAAGTACGGGAATATCTGGTTGTAATCCGAATGGAATGCTGTGTTGCCTTCCTGGATAAGATCCACACCACGCTCTAGTTCTTGGTAGAAGGAGGGCGTTTTTTTCTTTCTCTTCAAATACTCGAGATCATCCCAAGTAGTTTGAACCTAAACATATTTAATCATTACCACTTGCAAGATATTTTATGTTTTTTTTTGTTGGTAAAAGACTTTCATTCACTCTTTGCAGGTTGCCTGCAAGAAATCGCAAATTTAAGTTAAATTAAAAACTACCTTTTTGGCAAGGCTCCTTACAAAAAAAAGCGTGAACTATTTGGCTATTTTTGCTCTACGTTTGTAGGCTGTATCTCTTGAACAGTACCTAATAGGTAGACAGTTGAAATCTTGACAGGGTGTGTGTTACTATTGCCGCTATAACAACAAATAATATAAAAATAAGATGATTTTATAATTAAGGGGCCAATGTTCATACCTCTTTTTGTACCGATCATCGGTACATACACGTTAAGCAAAGTCGAGTGTGGTCAATACTTGGATGGGTGACCTCGTCAAACCTTTTTGCTTTTTTTCAGATTAAAAGACAGAGGTTTTGGATAGTTAATAGTTATGTACAAAAGGTATGGAACTCTCCATGTGCGAATCGACTCGCATTTGACCGGTTTTATTTGAATATTCTTTTATTCAGTCAGCCCAAACATACATCAAACATCAGAAATCGCATATAGTCGTAGTCTTCCGAAGCTATGGCATATTTGGAGTCAGCCAGAGACCGCAGCGAGTCGGGACCGCTCCGGCCCGAGCTCATGAGCGCAGAGACGATGGCTGAAGTGTAGTATGCATGGACCAGCATAGAGCAGATAGAAAGAACGATGAAGCTCCATCGACCGGCAATGCCGTTTGGCACTGCGCTTGCATCTAGATAGGGAAACAAAAATATATTTATAAAAAACCTAATATGTAATAAAATCTTATAAACTGTGTTTATCAAATCGATACAATCTTCTAATTTAGAGATTTTCAGTTAATGGTTCTATAAAACATAGTAGTGGTAGGTACATATCTCTTTGCCAGACTAATATTTTACAAGTGGTATGACTTTACCAGAGCTTTCATAATGAGCTTTGTCTTTGGCTCTGACAACTACCAAGTTCGTAAGTACCACTTAATACCTTGTTGAAGAAAAGTAGCCAGCACAGTATAATACGAGCCATCCTTTTCCTCTTGGCTTCTAGACGATACCCTCTGTGCGAAAGCTAGGACCATCCCGATAGCCAAGCAACAATACCAAACGCCTGCAGTGAATGGTTCCACGTACATATTGCTGCTGCTTTCTCGCTCAGCGAGGTAGGAGAAACCCACGCTGTAGAGCCAAAAAGAAATCTAAAAATCCTTGTAGAACTGAAAAAACTGACTGGTAGAACTGATAATTATAAGTACTAATACACCGGGTATTTATAGTGTTTATTTACCTATTTTTCTCGACATTTCAACAAGACTCTGTCAACAGGACACTGTCGTGGTTAAGGGATTATGTTAGAACTGATTTCAGATTTGCTGATTTTATTTATTCACCATCTTATAAAATGAGTACGATCTAGTGGTCAGCCTTAATTAATTACAATTAATTCTGACAGAATCAACTGATGCTAATTACGAGTATAGCTGAGAACAATAAATCAGAATCGAATATGGCAATGCCGTCTTCGTTTTTGTCCAATGTTTTTGGTCATTCGAATTTTTTATTACATACATCTATCTATCTAATCAGCCAGTTTACCGGCTGATTAGATAGATACAGGTTTGGTAGGTGGTACCTGAAAGGCCAGATCGGCATGACATAGTCGAGATAATTCATGCGGTCAGGCAGCAAGCGCAGTATGCCCCCGCTGAGATCTGCCTCGCCATACCACAGCTTCAGAAGCATACTGCTGTTGTTAGCCACCGTGGCCCATAGCTGAACTGGCATCAACTCATCCCTGGAAGACGATAGGTCATTCAAATATAGAAAACATCAAAAATAATGTTTTCGGACGATACAGACATGGCGGGATACACGCAGAGGCAAACTTCGTGAATGTATACGGGTCTATTAGAGTGCGCGGATTATCATGGAATCGAATCGAAGCGAGCGGTGTGCCTTCACACGGAATCCGCCGTGTCTGAACATGCCCTATGAGAGGAGGGTAAATAATCAGAGATTCTGAAAGAATCAAGTGATGAACGCTGATTATAGCTGAGAACAATAAATCAGAATATGGTGACAATGCACTCGTCTTCGTTTTTGTCCGAAGGTTTTTGGTCATTCGAAGTTTTTATGACCTAATTAACTATATTTTTTTCGGTAAGTAATTCAAGGATTTATCTTACGTAGCATTCATTGCGTCAATGACAAGCATCGAGGCTCCATATCCGCAGCGAATAGCGGAATCCAGCTCTTTCAAAGTCTCGTCCAGTAAATATTCTTTGTAGGAGCCGTTATACCAGTCTCCGGAATAATGTCCCATCTACAAATATCATCATACACAAGCGTAAATAATGTGACAACTCTAAACATATACTAATAATAGTTTACGATATAACATTATTACTTTGTTATATCGTAAACTATTTGAGTGCCTTTAAATTTGTTAAGTTTAGTTCATACAAAAACTGAATCGACATCAATATGGCAAACGGACAGCTTGGATATCTGACAATTTAGGATATGGCAATTCAGCAAACGGACAATTAGCAAAACCGATAATTTCGCAACGGTCAAATCGGGGTGTGGGTATATCGTAGGCGGATATTATGGGAAGTGATTTGAAACTTTTGGGTTCTGGTTTGAAACTTTTGGGATTTTCGGTTTGAATTTGAAGGTGTTTTTAAAATGCCTCTTTTCATTTGTTTTCTATAAATTGAAAAACACAGTAACCTAGCGACATGGTTACCGGAGAAGCAATACGCAGTGAATATCCCTTCAAGTCCTTCTTCCTCAAGATTCTGGCTCGCTCTTGGGTCACCACCAGCCCTCCTGACCAGTGCGCCCATGGATGTAGAGACGCCCTTTCACCTGGGTGGATGTGGATATCTTCAAGATGTACTGTTTCTGTCCGGTTGACTGGGAATAAGAAAACGCAAAACTTCTAAATCTGTTTTGAAATGTGAGAACCTTCAAAACGATGCTTTTCATTTGATACCATAGCTAGTAGACTCTTTTTTTTATATCTAGTAGAGTCCCACTTATTGTTTTTTCAAATTTTAAATCAATAGCCTCAGTAGGTAGTTGCTGAGATATTCAAGATGGAAAAAAGGACATACAGAGCGAGAAAATAAGGGTTTCGTACTCGAACACCCTAAAAAAAGAGAATAAATTACGGGTAGACATTGCGCAGACCTCTTCTTAAAACATATAGAAAAATAAAAAATTCGTTCAGAATCTTACCTTTATCTGAATTGCCTATTTTTATTTGCATCTCGTCAACCCGAAGAAAAGTCATCTCAGCATCATATCTGACATCATTAACCATTTCAGGTAAACTTTGGCCGACCAGTAACCACTTGTAGTGATTTTTAAAGTGGTTTTGATTTACCTAAAGAAATAAAACTTTTTAAAAGATGCCCTTTGTATTTTTAATTGCTATTTCTTTTCTATAAATTCAGGCATCCATTATACAAAAAACTAAAGGAGATCGCGCATGATTTAAAAAAAAGTTTCTATGTGTGCTGATACAAAAGGAGGTACAACTACTATATCGGTGGTGGTGAACCTCCTTTTGTTACCTTATCTAACAAGTCGTCATTCTGTTGGAAGTACAAAACTCCTTCCACTTGATACTGATGGACATGGTTCATTATAGATACTTCGCAGGCAAACGTAGCTGTTACACCACATTGCGATAACTGACGAATGAATCTCAGCTGGTCTGAAAAGGAAACCTAATGAAATTAAATGTACAACTGGAGACAAATAATTGTTACATGATTTGATAGAAGAAAAGGCTTATTATACCATTGACGACTTCCAACATGATAAATTTTAACTGATTCAAAGTTAGACATAATAAAATTGATAATATATTTTTATTGTATATTTTTAATCAGTAAATATTTTCTCTTCCGTTACAATTTAAAATTAAATAATATTTATTTGACTTGCATGTGCACATACCTACCTATGTTGTAACCATAACCGGCAAACTAAAGAAACTTTTTTATATTTTATTGATAATTAGATTCATTATTTTGAAAGGATTAGAATTGCCGGCTTCAAATTTATTTATATTCACACAGTTTTTTTAAATTTTTTAGGACAAATACTAATCTTCTGGAATATTTTTTTTATGAAATGTACTTGGAGGTCATTATTTTACTTACAATAAAAAAAACTCATCAAAATCGGTCCGCAACTGACGGAAAAATTGGCAAAAATAAAAAAAAACATGCAAAAAGCCGACTTATGGACTCAATCCTGGAATTATGTTAATAAAGTTAATAATAATTTATATTATTTCTTTATTTATTTTATTGAAACCATCAGCAAACTATACTAATATGGGTAATACAATAGAACATTTTGAGGATATTTACAGGTATTCACTGATAGATAAATTATACTAAGTGTTTGGCATACGATCGATTAAAAAGTAAAAAAAATAACCACCTGCCGGCGACCAGCAAGCTAAAACGATGATGCTCTGGACAACTTTGTATTTGAAGAAATCAGCCACAATGCAGGCCAACATGATGCCTCCACATCAAATGATGGGTTTCAATAATGTGGTGTAGATTTCCTACTGTTATTGCGGCTTCATACATATTTCATTCCATGAAAACGATTAGGGCGGGCCTATGCGGGGTAAATCACTAGTTGTTGCGAACGGCCCAAGTAAATATGCTATTGAATATCAAACAAAATGCAAAACGTTGAAGAAACAATGTTTATTTCATAAATCCGTTTGTAATAAGTTAACAAACTAAAATCTAACATTATTCTAGTTGGTTGAAATACAAAAACTGGAACAATGTAGGTATAAGATGCTGAAATATTCTACAAGTTCTATTCGTTCTTGAGTACATAGGTCATGAAACAAATCTCTAAAACCTGACTATACCTTTACATTATAAAACTCTCTTATCATTCTGGAATAACCGTCAGAAAGAGAAAAAATACACTACTAAACAGCTATTTTAAGTTGACAGATATTTTATAGGGATTCTATTTATAGTAGCATCCGCACGGTGCTGGAAGCGGCATAGGTGGCAACGGCTTCGGTTCCAAAGTAATAGGAACTGGAGGTGGCACCATGAACGCAGTCATCGGCAGACCAGGTGGCGGCGGGGGCGCACAACCACATGGTGGAGCCAGTGCGCAACCACATGGGGGCAGCGCGCAACCACACGGTGGCAGTGGCGGAGCCGGTGGTACGAGAGAGATGAATATAGGAGCAGGTGGAGGTAGCGCCGGTGCAGGAGCGGGCGGAAGAGGTGCGGGGAGGTATAGAGGCGCGGGAGGTGCACAAGGAGCAGGCAGATATGCTGGAGGTGGAGCGGCAAATACTAACGGCGCGGGTGGTGGAGGTAAGCAGAACGGTGCAGGTGGTGGAGGTAAGCACATCGGTGCAGGTGCAGGTGGTAAACAAAATGGTGGAGGAGGTGGCAGACAGTATTGCGGGGGAGATGGTAGGCACAGAGGTGCGGGCGCGGGGACAGGGGGCAAAATAAACGGGGGTGGTAGACAAACTGGTGCGGGAGCTGGAGCTGGCAGTAAGATCGGTGCGGGGGGAGGTGCGGGTAAGAAGAGGGGTGGTGGCGGAGGAAGTAGAAGGGGGGATGAACACGGACATGGTGGAGGAGCCGCTGGCATCAGTACGATGGTTGGAGGCGGGGGCGGCGGCAGCAGTGGTTCCAGGCATGGCAGCTTTTTCTCTGATTAAAAGAAACAAATATAATTAATGCCCAGAAACCAATTATTCACTCTCCATTAATCAATAATAAGGTAATTTTTTGATATTTTTAGATAAAACTTTATTGCTGAGGTAGAGTTAGGTACGTACCAATTTTTTCAGGTAGCAGTGGCTTCAATATTCTGCAAAATAAAAATAATATTAGCAAACCTTTTTAAAACTATGGACTATTCGAAAGATCTTTATGCTGTAGGAACTTACGAAGCTAGTACAGCTTTTTTGCATTCCTTTAGTTCAGTCAGAGCATCCAACTGAAAAAGAAAATAATGATCAATATGACTTTGCTTCTAGAAATGGATAAAAATACAAAGGCTTTGAAAAATGTATACCAAACACAGTTTCTTATCACAACACGCTACAACACAAGAAGAACTGATGATAAGTATAACAATGGAGGACCAAAACACTTTTTGACCCCCCATATTTTGTTCTTCCAAAACTGTTTACTAAGCAAAGCTTTGAACTCCTATGCATTCATTTTATAAAATATCCGTATTTAAAGAATTCGTGATTACTTCTGTGTAATTTACGTGATGATAAAATTGTAAGCCATGGTTATGTAAGATCAAATTGAATCAATTTTTATGGCTATGTATTGGTAAAGAACGATATGGTTTGCGCTGATTAGATTGGACGTGATGATACAAAGGGTCGAATTGTTGCAAAGATTTACAAACATGACATAAATATCTATATAAAATTACCTACTATCCTATCAACTACGTAATTATATAACCTTATCTATGAAACATAAATAACTTTAGGTCCTATGAAATATTTCGTAAATTTACATCATGAAATAACAGATGTTATATTTCAATTTCTTGAACGCTCTACTAATAATTTATGTACTTTGTTCATCAGATAAACATATGTAGGTATGTACGCATCAACTTTTTATTCAAATCTCAACATTTATTAAAAAGGTTAGCACAAAATAGGGAAAAACTTGAAGTATTGACTCTTCTAACTTCTAAAATTATGATGAGAATGATTTGTATCTGCTCTGCCGCTGCAACTGAACTAAAAACAATATACGTACAGATTATGAGTTCAATTGTTTTAATTTAACGTGCTATATCTCAAGATCCAGAAGATAACCTTCCATTATTTATACCGGTATAAAAGACAGTCGGAACATTTCGTTGGGTTTAAACAAAAAGTGCACTGATAAGATGGGTGACCCACAAAGACTGTTGAAAATTGGGAATGCTGTGGTCGTGATTTTATTTATTGTAAGTTGTTATATAATATAGATACCTGCATAGTAGATCCATTTATTTACACACTTCTGAATTTTGGATTTATTACTTTCTCTCATTTTGTGGCTCAAAAATACTAACTAATATAATAATGTTAATATAGAGAATTTTCTATCACAGGAATCAGATGTGAATGTTAGGAAACAACTTTGAATACATATTTTCCGTAGGATTTCTATTATTCTTATTTTGTTCTCAAAGCGATAATTTTTTAATTACTTTTCAATTATTTATCTTTAAAATAGCCGCGCTGCAGAGCAAGACCCTGTAGCACATGTATTATATTATACGTACGTATATATTACTCAAAAGAGGGTCCCATACACTGAAATGTATTAGACTGAAAAGTAGAATAAATAAATTATTTTGATTTCTTGATTTGATTTGATTTTTTGCCAGCAATTTTACGTATTTAATGTTATTTTGTACATGTATATAAAATGTTACTAGTGGCTTTAGTGCTTATTTTTATAACCCTTAAGAAATAAAGTTATTGAAATCTGAAATCTTAAATTTTTCAGATACCAGTGCAAGGGTTGAACTTGGGCCTCATAGCCGGTGACAACAAACGCCTCTCCAGTCCGCTCCTTATCAAAAAAGTCTCAAAGCTTTCTCCCGTATTCATTAATATCAATGGTGGACATACAATTGGCAAATCACTTTCACCTATACCAAAACTACCTCCAAAACCACCGCCCCTAAAGCTTACAAAGGCAAATGTACCAAAACTAAAGCGGTCTTTGCTTGCTCCGCCTTTGTTACCTCTGTTGCCTCCTTTACCTATTTTACCAATTTTACCCATATTGCCTCCAATTTTACCACCTATATTTCCTCTCTTACCACGTCTACCTATAATTCCGCCATTGCCAATCTTACCTCGCGTTCCTTCACTTTCTAGATTAAACGATCCTCTGAAGCCGATTCGAGTTCCAATTCTGAGTAAGCCTCCTTTCAGTTTGGGTTCGAATATAAATCCAATAAATTCGAAAGGAAATATTTTGGCAAAACTAATTGATTTGAAGTTAAAAGGCTCGTTGACTACTGAAGAGTTCTTGAAGTTCAGAAAGTTACTAGTTAAATCTTAAATGTAAACGTAGTACGAGTACGATGTGTAGTCACGTCATACGGTGAGACGAAATCAAATAAAACGAAGTTATTTGTATATAAATATTGTTTTTATTGGCATATCCTTTATTTATATTTCTTAAAACTATGTTAACTGTACGAAGGGTTCTGTTTTCAAGGAACGGACCTGTGATAAACTAACCAATAGCAGTATCTTATCGAAACTTCATCGTATGGGCTTCTTCACATGTCCCCTTTGGTGATTAATTTGGTCATTTTTACATTTTTTTTAAATCCTTGTATTCTGATAAAATATTAACATTTTGTTACTTAAATACTATTACTTAAACTATTGTTATGTCGTCTCCTCTCCACACACTATTGCAAATTGTAAGTCCTCACTTACATTTATGCAACGTCGTTATAATTATAATACTTTAGCGTCTAATCACTAAGCTGGACCGGTTTAGCGCTGTCCATGAAAGATTTGAGGCGTCCGATCAGGTCTTTCGCTCGGTTCAGGAAGGCCGCGACAGAGTAGGCGAAGGGACGGTCTTCGGCGCGACTCGTGAAGCACGGCTCTGGCAGGCGAGGGTGGAAGATCGACTGACGCATTAGTATGCTGCTCTGAAAAAACAATTGCACGTTAGAATGTAAAAAAAAACTATATAGAAAACTATTGCTTGATTCTTGAATGCCAGTTGAAGACATAAAAGAATCCAGGAGTCGAAGATTATTGATTATTATTAGTCGACTGTTTGTCTAAACCAAAAATTAGCAAGAAAATATACATAGGCCATTTGGTTCACGAAAATATATTATTGACGTTGGATTTATCAAACTGTTCGATGATAACACAAGCTCTGCTTAGCTTAGAGCTATGCAAATAATGATCTGTGATTTGTTCAGCGTTATTTGATTATTTTAATGATAATATCTGTGTTTCTAGTACTACTAGAGTTGTGTCTAACTCACGTTAACCTACTTCAGGTGTTCTCTTGCCTTTGCTGAGCATTGCGAGCTCTACATAAAGCGAGCTTAAGGCTTGTCTAACCTTGACCCGTACTGACCAAAAGTGACCAAAACAAAGCATGAATCATTTTTTATATAATTAGGTAGATGGGATTTTGTTTATATAGGATATTTTAGATATTACACTTCTGATGCAAGATCTTTATAAAGTAAACAAATTTTATAGGCGGATGTAAACAAACCTCGACAACACACACAGCAGCCACAACCAACGTCAACAGCAGAATGTTTCTTAGCCTCATTCTCGTAGTAAAACTTCACAATCAAGTACAGCACAAGGGAACCAGCATACCAGCCGTTAGTCAGCCACTCCATAGCCAAAGAACGAATGATATATATTCTGATCAATATAACAGATCAGAATCTGTAACGGATCAGAGTATTTTTGATTTGATCACGTCTGGATGATAAGATCACGAAAATACGTGAGAGAAATATCCGTATGCCATAAAATGGCGGCAGAATTTGTTACTGTGAATCTTTGAAATGTTGAAAACAGACTCTACCTTGACCTTATTAATTTGATAAATTCAAACGATTTAGTTTTATTATTGAATTATGTAACAAATATATTTCCGGTACAAGATAACGCGCGCATTGCCAAAGGTATATCAGTATAACAGTACCATTTAGTGCCTTTTAAAAGTGGGTAGAGTATTTCGTCACCAGTTAATTGGGTACCTAGTACCTACCTATTAGCATCTGCTTGCATGTGGCTCCTACCAATATGTATTCGCTATAAACACTTTAAAAATACACAATGCAGTTTGAATGACCTTGCTGACAATGTAGGTCGCCTGTTAGCACATTACCAAGAACGCTGACCCATCATTCTGAACTGTCGATACGTGTTGAGAGCATTCCGTAACGAAATGTAGTCCGAGCCGAGATGTATCGCTGTGTGGCGATTGTGCTACTTTTGGTGGTTCGTATCTATTGTGGTATTATTTGAAAGTGAGTTTATACCTTCCAGCTTAAAGGTGTACTATTAATCCTTGGTGATTTTCATTTGATGTGTATAAGGAGGCTGGTACAGTTCTTATAGATTCTGTTAGAAGTGTTTTGTGCCAATACAGATGATGAGTGTGTGTTTTGCAATTTGTATGGATTGGGTGTCTGGTGCAGTTTTTGGTAATGTAGCAATATTTTCTACTAAAATTATAAAGGTGATTTGTTCTGTGAATGGGAATGGAATATATCGAATGGATCGAGTTGAAACTCTGCATACTTAGAGTAGGTAGGTACTGGACATGGAATAACAATGGCTACTTTTATTCCGAAGAATCGGGTGCAAAGTCATGGGCAGAAGCTAGTGTTACATAATACACTACCTGATCAAAACGAATACCATTCAACTAGGTTTATGCTTCCTTATTTCTTTCAGATGCCAAAAATTAGGGGATCCCCTTCACCCTTACGCTTTACTATCGACTGTTCGTCGGAAGAACGGGTGAGTTTTTTAAACTCACAGTCTATAAACAGAAAAGTTTGTAAATTTAAAAGCTTGTATAGGGATTGTGTCTCTTGATCTAACTGGTCCAATGCAATGCCAGAAATTCTTTCACTAGATAACTTACATAATAGAAAGCATCACTATCCCTGAGTGGCAAATGGTACTTATGACTAATGTTTTATTCAAGCGTGAGCGAAGTTACGAGCAGAAGCCAGTGCAGGGTTAAGTAGTTATCCTCATCTTCATCATGCTAGGAGAAATAGGTTCCTATAGACTGATAGATTACACATTTATTTGCTTATGGGACACACAGTACAAAGGTCCCATCAGGATTTGTCAATTTTGTATGCGCTATCTATACGATATCTATGGATGAAAAGAGGAAGATGTTTAGGTATGTGAACCTCACAAATATATTTCAGGAATCCTACGGCAGATCATCAGGTCTTCGACGAAGACCGACTACCAACTCGCGTTTCGACGTCAACTCCTTTTGCAACCTGATCCACAACGCAATACCGGACGGCATCAAAGATGGCCGCTTCATCCCCCTAGATGACATGGACCAATCAGGGCAAGGGGACACTCAAGCTCCTTTATCCATAGCTCCACCACAAGGATTCATACCAAATTTTAAGTTCCCAAAATTCAAAACGACGAAACTAAAAGTTCCAAAGTTAAAAGTGCCAACATTGAGAGCTGAAGACGAGTATCTGCCACCTCGGATTGGTCGGCCGATGTCTATTCCGTCGATGCGTGGTTCTAAAGAAGACGAGACTAGTGCAGAACGTATGGAGGTATTCAAGAAAGGAGTACAGAAGATGTTGCACGTAGTGAAAGTTCTGGGGCAGATAGATCAGTATCTGTCGGAGCGGACGAGGATTGTGATTGATAAACTTACGAAGACCTTTGCTGATTGATTTGAGTTTTTAATATATTGTTTTTGTTGGAAACTAAAAGTCATCTCTAATTCAGATGGTCATCTTTGCAATCATGTTTAAAAAATATAAAACTGAATTAAAATTCTAAGATATCCTACTATAATAATATAACTAGCTTTTCTTTCATCCGCGTTAAATTCGAATTTTACATTTTCAGGACCTAAAGCGGTCTATGTTTCCTATGTGTCACTGTGCCAAAAATCAAGTCGATTGGTAGCTTTGTTAGGCTGTGACAGAAGGGCGAATTTTTGTATAAAAATATGAATATTCCCGTAAAACTCCCATGGGAATTTGATATTTTTCCAGGGCAAAAAATAGCCTATGTTACAATTCCATCCTTTAAACTAATTTTATGCCAAAAATCATGTTGATTGATTACTTTAGGGTTGTTAGTTAGGGCGTGAAGGTAAAACAAGCAAACACACTTTCGCATTTATAATATTAATTACAATACAAATGCTAAAATTTGTGCCGTTATGAAAATTATTGGAATGGATCGAGCCTTGGAATCTAAACTTGGAATATCATCACGTGCTAATTTTTATTCCAAAAAATTCGTGCGAAACCGCGGGCAGAAACTAGCCTATTACCTAAAATACTTACGCGGGTAAAGTTTCCACCGAATGCATTCTTCCGAATATAAGTTTACTAATTTAATCGAATATGAATGCTAGGTCACGATGTCAAGTGAAATGGGGCTTTGTTATTCATACAGAATAACGATAATTGGTAGTATGGTAATAAGCAGACCTAGTGTATAAAGATGTGGAACTACCTTGGAATTCTAGGTACAGTTATTGTTTGCTACTGGTAAGTTTATTACAATCAATTTCTTTAAATTCTTATAATTATTATTATATAATTTTACTATTAGATAATGCACGCCCATAAAATTCACAATTTCTTTAAATTTGTATATAATTATTTGATTTCACTATTAGTCCTAAGCACGCCTACAAAATTCTCTAAATTCTGACAGGTTTAGAAAATATAAACTTTAAAAAGTTTTTTTAATAAAATAATATACTACGATAATAAATGCATTTACTATGAAGAAACTAATATACTATGAAGAAAAAAACGAATATACCTACTATAATAAAGTAATATACAATGTAGTTTTTAATTTTTAGTATGTGTAATTTTATTCTTGAGTTTAATTCTGTGTTAGAATAGAGTTCATTGCCTAGACATGGACCAGCAAGAGAATCTACTAGCAGGTCTAGAGTTGGACCACCCCGGGGACCAGCCTCTGAATGACGAAGATGTTGTCATCAGCGGTATGTCTTCGCTGATGCCAGGCTGCGAAAATCTCAAAGAATGGGCAGACAAACTTTACAACAAGGTTTGTAAATTAATATATTTATTCTATATACCTAGGTATATACCTAGGTGTAGGTGGGTACATGGAATTATTGACGACATCTGGTGGTGCGGTGACGCTTTGCCAGCGCCGTTGGAGGTTGCGGGTTCGATTCCGGCCTCGGGACATAATACGTTTGTACGATCTGCAGATATTTGTTCTGGATTTTCTGGGTATTTTCCATGTATCATAAAAAAATTATCTATATAATGTACCTAATGTATTACGTATATCCCATCAAAAACATAAATGTGAAATGAGAGCCAAGTCAATATTATGATATAAATTATTTCATGCCTTGGTTGTTGATTTGGACGACAAAATAATCTAAATAGGTGCCAAGTTCAATGGTCAGTCCTGAAATTTGTTTATAAAAACTTAACCATCATTGCTTTTTATAACTTAGGATAATAAGTATATTGAAATAAAACTTTTGAAACTATCATGGTTATTAATACTAAAGTCATTTAAAACGGGATATTTACCATGATTTGATTTTTGAGTTATCCAATATTTCGGCACAGTTGCATGCGCCATGATCACGGAGTAACTGAAGGCACTGCGAGTTTTTATGGGCAGACATACCGATCTACCCTCATTTTTTGTCTTTTGCTACGAACGTTGCCACTACCACCGGTTCAAATCATCAAATCATGGTAAATATCCCGTTTTAAATGACTTAAGTATATTGAAGTCTAAGGTCTAATTTGGCTAGTTTTGTCAATCATTTTGTTATTTTTATTGAAGCACTTAATTCTCGCGCCGCTGAAAACCAGCGCTGCATTGGCACCCGTGTCAATGAAACATTTAAAATTTAATGCTGAGCCGGTAGCCTATTGTGTTCTCGCCGTTAATATCTTTTTATTAGTTCCTAATTTGTTATTTTTATTGGTTCTTAATTTGTATTACTTTATATTTTTAAACGAAAATAAATATTTTATATTTCTATTTTATCTAGGAAAACATGGTGACATCGAAGAACACCCGTTGGAAGTACAGTCATCCAGAACTGTCACCATACAAGGGCGAGGTGCCCGGCATAGACCGATGTGACAACCAATTCTTCATGATCAACTCCAAAACGGGCCACTCTATCGACCCTGGGTCGAGGAAACTGCTTGAGCAGGCCTATCAAGCTTTATTTGACGCAGGTATTTAACTTTAGAAGGCTGGTTAGAGCCTAACAGATTTTAACCCTTAAATGCGTGGAGTTGTTTTTTAACTCCTCTATACTTGCAAGATCTCATAAAATGCGCGCTGTTGTTTATATACAACAAAGGAATTTTTGAAAAAGAAAGTATAGTAAAATCAGCCCTAGATTTTTTTTATTATTTTTCCTGCTATGTAATGCCTAAGTACTAATAAATATATTTTTTCCAAACATATTTAAAAAATCGCGCATTAAAGGGTTAAAGAACAAACTGAAGCACTTGCTCACTGACAGTAGCTTTTACAGCTATGAGGAATTCCTAGCGACTAAATGTAATGATTTAGTAGTAGATAAACTTGTATAGTATTCTCTCCATTCTTATTTCTATTGTTGTATGTATAATTTAATTCAATATAATTTATATGACCTTAATTTAATCTACAATTGCTACGTACCTGTAATAAAAACGAATTTGACGTGTTAATCATGAAATTTACGAAATAAATGGTTATTGATTATTTTTATTTTTATTAGTCGTACATCTGCAGCCTATATTCGTTCACATGGAATCACCCACCTCCCCTGATAAGTTACTAATCAGCTTTTATTATATCGGGGGTATGCATCGTTTGCTTTATTACATTGTAATTGAATTGATAATTATAATTGTTTAAATTTTAGGTGTTTCACCAGCTGATATCTCTCGCAAGCGCGTCGGTGTATTCATTGCTGCCAGTCACTCTGAAAGTGAGAAATTCTACAGTAAAACCATACCTTGTGGTGTTTTCGGGTAGGTATTGATATATAATACATACTACTGTATTACTAAATTCGAATCGCCTTATTTTTTTATGCCATGTCACTTTGTCAGTCATCATATAGACTCAGAACCATAGACGGCTGGCACGATTGCCTTTTGTTTTTTCATACTACATCATCGTTCATGATAGGCTGACTACGGTGACGTCACAATTCTGTCGATACTGGAAGCCTACTCAAGTTCTTTTCATCCGCAGTTCCAAACTCATCTCTTGCTTATGCTTACTTACGAAAGCACAACTTTATGACTCTGACTTCTGAAATCAATTTTAACATATACCATTACCGAAATATCATTGTCAAATAAAATGAAAATTAGCCTTAATCATAAAAAACCAGCTCAACCATGTACAACATTTCTGTTTTAATTCGATTCGAGTACAGTTCGAATGAACGAAATAAAATTTTGAAATTAAAGTACCAGAGGTGGGCTGTGCATTAGTCTTATTTTTCAGGAATAACCGCTCAATGTTCGCGAACCGCATATCGTACTGGATGAACGTGACAGGCCCGTCCTACGTTATCGACTCGGCTTGTTCAGGATCAGTGGTAGCGTTGGAACACGCGCTGCAAGCCATTCAGACCGGGCAGTGCGAGGCAGCTTTCGTTGGCGCTGCTAGTCTGATCTTACATCCTATGACGGTCATACACAACAACAGGTAGAGTACCTAGCCGTTTTGTTTCAACCTCCAATCAAATCAATAAATTTATTTCCGGCCCTGGTGGAGGCACAGAGTGGGGCCTCGAGGCTTGGCCTCATTACCCCGGCGTCAACTCGAGGGGTGACGCCCCCTCGGTCTTTGGGTTTTGTGGGAATATCTTTCCCCTTCTCAATGTTTTTTTTCGCTGCATATTCGGTTTATGTGTGTATATTTATTTTTGTTTTTGTTTTTTTTATCTTTTTTTTTTAATAAACCCATGGACTCTATGATAGTTCCGCAGGGATCAGGTCCCGCGGAAGGGGTCGCCATGGGCGGTCGTCTTCCTGGGGCCGAAGCTGGGGCGGCGCGATGTTGTGGAGGTGCTCGTGGTGTTACACTACCTTACTGTGATTTTTAATTGAATGCAACCTTAAATTTATAGGAAGCTGTAGCTGTGTGCTTCATTATTATTGTTTATTATATCTTTGACGATTTCTGTGGTGTAGTAATAAAAAATATCTATGTATGTACCTAGTGTATTGGATTATGTATATCAGTTATCTGGTACCCATAACACAAGCTCTGCTTAGCTTAGGGCTAGATAATGCTGTGTGAATTTTCCTGCTTTGGTTATTTATTTATCTGCGAGCGATATTTCCAATTTCAGAGCTGTGCCTCAGAACTTCGACGGGAAGACGAAATGCTACGATGTCAATGCAGATGGTGCATCTATTAGTGAATCAGTCAGCGTCGTATTTCTACAAAAATTTAAAGATGCTCGCAGGTAACTTACGATTATAAATGTTAATGTCGTCAAATACATGTCTTAAACAAAACAACCGGTTGGTCGTACGCTGATTAATTATTTTATCAATAGTCAAATAGTTTTTTCTCTTGACTCTGAAAAAATGTTCATTGATTAGTTAATTATATAGATGATCAGTGTAATCCACCTATGTAATTCAGCTATCGACCTTTAAAACTTTGTTAAAGAAGCACTATTTGTCCTGCTGTCACTAACGCATACCTGAGTCCCTATGTATATAAGTAGTATATGTATATATATTTTATGTTATGTATGTAGTATATTTCTATGTAAGTATTATAAGTATTTTATTTTATAATATATAACCTAAAAGCACACAGATGGTACCGTCCACGGTCCTCCATAGTTGTCTGGTAGAGATAGCCAATTGCAATTAATTTTAAGTTTTTCTGTACATAGTTTTCTATTTAGTGCAATAAAGAATTTTCTATCTATTTTATATCTATCGGTGAACTAACAACTGGCTTTTTTATAAGAAACACTTAACAGAACCTCAAATCTCGTTTTCCTAAGAGTTGTATCCTTTTCAGGGTCTACGCGCAACTGTGTCATGTCAAATGTGGATACTCTGAGGGGTTAGATAACGACTACACGACAAAGTTAGGGTACCACAGAAAATCTGAAGTATTATCCAAGTTTTTGAGGAGATTTTATGAAGAAGCAGGTGTTCCTCCATCTTTAGTTGAATATGTCGAAGGATTTGGATCAGGTACGATACGAATAGTTACCTAATCCGAGACTTAAGAAAAGAACTTAGCGAAATGAGGCAGAATCTAGTATAAGTTTTTAACACTTTACTACCTGTATATACGTCTCTCAGACACTAGCGATGTTATTTGTCACTAAGTACACTTGTGTGCATTTTTAAACAGACTAAATAGAGCTTGGCGAAACTAGACAGAATCCATTATAAAGCATTTAGTTACGATGGGACCAGATGCAAGTGACTAATGATGTTTATAATAAAATATTGTAATAAAAAAACCTATATTACAGCTGATCCTGGCAGCGATAAGTCTGAGCTGCAAGCAATAGAAGAAGTATTCTGCGTGCAAAGAAATGACCCGTTGTTAGTAGGAAGCGTAACATCGAATATGGGACTTGCAAAACCTGTTTCAGGGTTGAATGGGATTATAAAGGTATATTTTGTAAATTCATTGAATTACATCGCCAAGCTACATATTTTGTATCGTGTTATAACAAAGTCGCTTCCCGCTGTCTGTCTATCCATGTATGCTTAGATCTTTAAAACGACTTTTTTTTAATAGATATAGTGATTCAAGAGGAAGTTTTCTAAACCATTTGACACATAGATTTCCACGTGAGCAAAGACGCGGGGCGCAGCTAGTATTTCTATAAATATTTTACCAAAAACGGACAAAACACACAAAGCAGAGCACACACATTTAGCAATGACGTTAAAAGGGTTGCTCTATATCTCATAGTGTGTGTTATACATATAATAAAAACGTAATTTATCTTTTAAAATTTATAGTACCTATTTAACGACATTAAGTGTAACATGTGTGTACGGTGGAAATAAATAAACTAAACTAAATCTATTATTATTTCAGATCCTACATGCATACCAAACGGGCGTTTTGGCAGCAAATCTGAACTGTGACAACCCCCGCCAAGACATTCTGGCTATCCGCGATGGACGCATCCAGATTGTGACCGAACACCGACCAATTCGACGAACTTATACAGCTTTGAACAACTTCAGTCTGTCTGGTGTTAATGGACATGCTTTGCTCAATGGTTACTATAAAAAGAAGGTTGGTATATTTTTATATCGAGGCTGGCTGAATTAAAGAATGGATAATCTAGTTTTCCAACAATAGTATCAATGTGTTTAATAAATTACTTTGACGAACTCTGTGGCGCATCGGACGAACCAGCTGCGACGGAGTCGCTTGCAGGGGCGAATCCCGCATCAGGACAAATGTTTTTACAATTTGCAGATATTTGTTACGGGGGTTATATGTATAATAAAAAAATCTATATAACTTTGTATGTCATTAAACTATTTTTAAAGTAAATCAGTTATCTGGTACCCGTCCCTTCGCGGATTCTCCATCATTATTTATTTTATTAGGACAGTGGAGCACCGGGCTGCACAGAGCTGCTAACAAGCATGCTTGACCAAAGAGATCACAGAGTCAGTTTGCTTGATCATGTTTCATCCTTTTGGCAGGATTTATCGAAGTACAGGTGTGATTTACCGTATTTGGTTACGGTGTCTGGCAGACAAGAGTCTGGTGTAACAAAAATACTGAACAGTATTAAGAGTAGCGACTTGGATGCAGAAGAACTGGCGTTGTTGCGAGAGGTGTACAAAATGCCCACTTCTAACCACCTGGGGCGAGGCTTTGGACTGTTCGGTAAGTGTTCATAATGTTTCTTTCTGGTCTGATAGGTGGTATTGGTAAATGTAATGATTATGTAAATAATAATATTACTTAACATAAAATTAAACGTTAAATCAAACATAAGGTAGATAGTTCCAAAGAGAATATACATGGATGGATAGGATAGTACCTACGTCAATAGAGGCGTACTAAAATGCGGGACGACAAACTCTTTAGAAATTAATTTCTCTTCACGTGTTATTTTTTTTAATTTCCTGAATTATCAGCCAGTAGCTGTGGTAAATTTTTTACTCGAGAGATTTTGATGATTCTAAAACGATTGTTTTTCATAGGTGTTGTATAAAGCACTATGTATCACTCGGGAAAAAGTGCGATTCCTACGTCGTCGTGTGTTTTTTTAAAGCCCTCGGTTGCGTCTCGGGCCTCAAATGACACACTCGATGGGAATTGGCCACTTTCTCCCTAAGGTATACAATAAAGTACCTACCTATTGTTAATATTTTTCTTGCACCCACTGCTTTCAGCTTCGAATAATGGTAAAACTGTCACTTTGAGCGAGAATGTGACCAAATATGATGAAAATCAACGTCAGCTGTGGTTCGTATACAGTGGTATGGGATCACAATGGGCTGGAATGGGAACCCATCTGATGCGCATACCGATATTTGCAGAGGCCATCCTACGGTAAATATACTAGATTTAAAGATATTTACTCTCAAAAAAGACAGTCACTTACATGAGAATAGTTATTTAACTTAGTATAAACAATTTTTTTTTAATTTGTTCAATCTGTGTTAACCTACCTATAGATCGAACAACTTATCTTTACTTCAACAAATATACTATGCTGCGATAAATAATATTTTTTTTAACAAGAGGCCAAACCACCCCGTTGCAGACGAGGTTGTTATATCCCCGAGCGTGGGAGCGAGGGTAGATGGCATGTGAGAGTTATAATAAGTGGTTTTGGCTCGAAAAAAAATTCAATTCACTAAAATTGCGAGAAAATAAAACAACCAAAATTAACCTTTAAATTACACATTTTTTTCATTTCTCTGCTTTACGAATTTGTCGCGAGTATTTATTTATATATATTTCACGTGATTTCGACCGCAATAGATAGAATCATATTAATGATTTGATTATTTCAATAAATAATCCGTCTTTTATAAAATATTCCTCTTTTAGCTAAATATTTAGTTGTATCAAAACTATCTATCTACCTAATCTACCAAAAAAGGTATTAAGGCATGCGTTATTGCGTATATTCGCTTAACTTAACCTTTTAGGTTTATAAATTATTTATTATTTTCAGTTGTGATAAGGTACTAAAACCAAAAGGCATCAATATTGTGGAAATAATAACATCTAACGATGAAAAAATATTCGACAATGTTCTGAATGCTTTCGTTGGCATCACAGCTATACAAATTGGCCTTACCGATGTCCTAACTGCTGTTGGCTTAGTGCCGCATAAAATTATAGGTAAGAGCCAGATTATTAAATAAGCAAGTTGTTTCTTCTGAGCTGCAATTTAATTAATCTGTTTATTTCAGGACACAGTGTAGGAGAACTGGGGTGCGCTTATGCAGACAACTGTTTCACCACTGAGGAAACAATATTGCTCTCATATAGTCGAGGTCTGATTTCGATTCAACTCCCCTTTATCAAAGGGTCCATGGCTGCTGTAGGCTTGGGTTACAAAGAGGTAAGTATTTTTCCAATTTATTATCTTTAATTTTATTATCAACTGTATTTACAGAATTTAGAGTATGCGCCAAAAAAAAAACTATGTAATTTTTCACTAAAAGCAGCGCCATTTTCATATGTACCTTCACAACTTGGATTGTGAAGACCATTTTTCTAGGCATAAAGCGCTATAATATCTTTGAATAATCTCACAAACAACAGGTTTGGACTTTATAATTATGGGAGTTGCGCCTTTGTTAGCTGCACTCATTTTATCTTATCGAAAGGAAAGAGGTTAGACTAGACGGTGTTCAACCTTCACCATAGATTAAATAATGTCATTCATTCGCGATTTGAAAGAGGTTTATAGAATTCTAACCCTCCATGGTTGCTGACCAAATTGAGTATCTGACATTTGACCTCTTTTATAAATTACGATTTTTTTTTCGCCGACGTGAAAAGTTGTGTGCGTTTTTTGTTTTGTATGTTTTTGTATCGTACCTTTTACATCGCTAGCTCAACCAGTCTACTTTAGAGCCAAAAATATTTTTGCCTGCTTATTGAACAAATAACTATTTATCCATTATCATCTAGGTATCAAAGCTATGCCCACCAGAGATAGAAGTAGCTTGCCACAACGGGCCTGATTCTAGTACACTGTCAGGGCCAGCTGACATCATGAAAGAATTCGTCAAAGAGTTGACTGAAAGAGGAATATTTGCTAGAGAAGTTAAATGTGCGAACATCGCTTATCACTCCCGATACATAGCTGAAGCAGGTGTGTTATTTTTTGAAATTGTTGACGCAAGCTATTTTATTTTTTGTTTAATCAACTATTTATAAAACTACATACATGTAACGCAACATCTCTGTTTGCAATAAATGTGTGGATAATTGTATAAAAAATGACAATCGCGCCATATTTAAAAGTTTACATATAACTACTAGATAAACTACCTAAAAAAAAACAAATGAAAAACAAAAACTTGAAACAGATTGTGTCCGTAATTTCAGTTTTCATTTGTTTAATTTCTGCTTATACCTGGAATACAGCTGATTAAACTTTCACGGCCATTGTCTGAGCACATAATAATATAATAATATTAGATATTTCCTCTTTACTGCTGATATAATTTATTAGTTGAATGATTACTTTCATGTTTGTAATAATGTTAGTAGCAAAAACATGAACTTACTATGAAAGTTTTGCGATAGGTACCTAGCTAGCTTTCAGAAGAAATGTCTTAAAGCAACTTATTAAAATTACAAACACTTTCAGGACCTCTATTTCTGAAAATGGGACAATCCATTATCAAAAAACCAAAGCTTCGAAGTAAACGCTGGGTCTCAACGTCTGTACCCATAGAGCGGCGGAAAAAACACCATGCCATTTTTTCGTCAGCAGAGTATCACACAAACAATTTACTGGTAAATGTATTGAGAAGTCATTCCATTCATTGATCCTACAACTGGATACTGCATACAAAAATTACCATTATTTTTAAACTGAGACGTAAATAAAAAGACCATGCACCTCATAATGAAAACTGCTAGCAGTAAACATTTTTAAACTTACGCGATCTGAACACATAATTATATGTATTAATACAACGGGTATTTATCGCGTTTATTTACCTATTGTCATCCCGTGACCACGAAAGTGTGTAAACCTGTTGAAACGTCGGGAAAAATAGGTAAATATACGCGATAAATACCCGTTGTATTAATACTTATAATTAACTGCTAGCAGCTGTTAATTATAATAGCTACATGTCTGAATTAGTGAAATCTAGTTGCCTACGTCAGGACGAGAAAGCGTCGTAGCACGTGCTACGAAGGTCTACGAAATAACGGGTTTGGTTCGTAAGGACTAGATTGCATAGCGACTATAAAAACAAAACGAATCAGTTTTATAAGGCCTTGGTAGCTAAATGACTAATTACTTAAATTTTTCAACTTCGGCGTTATGCCATAGTTGTTGATCTAACAGCTAAGACATTCTACTCACTAGGGCATTCTGCAGAAAAGGCATTGTGCTTACTAAAGCACTATGCAATTACGAAGTTTTTTTTGCATAGTCTATATGCAATCTAGTACTTATAAACCAAACCCAAAATAACATATTTATCTACTGGAAAAGAAAAAAGAGGCCTAGGGAAAATTCAGTACATTAAAAGCAAATAACAAGAACTTTCTTTTATCCAAGTGAAGACTGTACTTTAGTGTTAATAACCATAAAAGTTTTATTGTAACTCGTTTGGTCTACTAGTTTCGGAGATATGGGGAATTTAGTCTGTGACGTTTAGTCTGTGAACTCATTCTTGTTTTCGTGCTGTTGAAACAGAGTCCGGTACTCTTCGAAGAGGCAAGCAGATTGATTCCGAACGGTGCAGTTCTGGTGGAAATAGCTCCACATGGGCTTTTGCAAGCTATCCTCAAGCGCTCCCTACCTTCGGATTGCAGGAATGTGTCGCTCACGAGTCGAGCACACTCGGACGCTTCGGTTCATTTACTTGAAGCTCTTGGAAAGTATGTGGTTGATTTATTAGACATGTCAATTATCCGTGTGGTTGTCGGCAACTCTTCCAGCGGGTGTTGTAAGAAGCGACTGAGGGATATCCACCGCGGGTTGGGCAGCAGCACCTCCTTCAGAACAATTTACCACTGAACTGCGATCCCAACCCGCATCAGCGTGGCGATTATGGGCATTACCCACCCATAAAAGCATAATAAAAGCCGATAAGACGCTTATCAGGTGGTCTGCATCCAGCAGTGGACAAATATAGGCTGTGGAGGCGACATATCAATAACAGGTATGAACTTTATTCTATACTGCACTTAATTAAGTCATATTTTATTACCTTTGTGGTTTCAGATTGTACATGGAAGGATGTACTGTGGACACAAGTATTTTTTATCCAAAAGTGGAATATCCTGTTTCAACGAAAACTCGCCAGCTCTCTCATTTAGTGGAGCACCTTCACGATATTCAATGGTAACAAATTTGAGTATGCACCTAATCTGGAAAACGACTTTTTGTTGCTAAAATAGTATCATTTAATTATTTACAGGAAGTATTGCTGCTATACACCTCCTGAAAAACAATTTACATCTACTTACAAACCTATTGTTACAATGTATGATGAAGAGTACAAATATTTAAAGGGCTCGGTTGTCGAAGGTTTGTTACTTGTCGCAATTAAAAAAGGGGTTAGGTTCGTAAGGACTGGATTGCATAACGACCATAAAAGCAAAACGACTCAATTTCATAGAAATCTTGGTAGTTCAATGTCTAATTGTGCAAACGTATTAATAGTAGAATACCTAGATTTGAGATTGGACTTAGTGCTATAACGTTTTATTTGTTTTACGCCCAAATATCAGAATGTCCCAGTAGCAAAACGGGTTGCCGTTTTGCTTTCGTTACTATCAGTACGTTCTGAATACGTTGTTAATCAGAACGTAGGTACTGATAGTAAAACGACTATATAGACTATATAGACAGGTGTAATTGCAGTTTTAGGTTTCCTAATAGTTTTTCTGTTTTTTAGGAAGACATGTTTTCCCCTTCGCTGGAATCCTAGTATTCGTATGGGATACTTTGGCTATGTCTCTGGGTAAAAAAAGAAAGCTGCCAGTTGAATTTACAGATGTAAGATTTTATGACCAAAGCGTACTGGTTGACTATCGTCCAAAAAAATACACCATCACATTGTTAAAACAAAGTGGTAGATTCGAGGTACGTTACTTTACGTAGTTGAGGTTAAATTCTTAGAATTAAGTAGGTACGAGGTATAGAAAGTCAAACATAATTATATGAATTCACAGGTCACTGGAGAATCAAACTGTTTGATAGCTGAAGGTTTTTTAATGATTTCCAAGACGACTTCTCTCAACGAATTCCCTGAAATGAATGAAAAGCTAGAACTGGCTAGATCTGATGTCTACAAGCTGTTGTTTGAGAAGGGGTATGAATATAAGTAAGTAATTAATAAACAATTGGTAATAAATTAACTAAACCACAGTTAATAGTAGTATACGCATCAAGGGAATAAGATACCGATTACTAATAAGGGTGTAATTTTGTTTTAAAACACACATTGGAATCGCACTTTCTCCCGAGATCACAGCTATAGACTACACCTACGAGAAAAATAATTATTTTAAAATCTTCAAAATCACTCGAAGATTTTCTGGGTAAATTCAACTTTAAATTGGAAGGAATACTATTACCTTGGGGGAGGCCTATGTCCAGCAGTGGACTGCTATAGGCTGATGATGATGATGACTATTAACTAATCTATCGCATTACCTTGATCATCTTGATGTTTTTCACTTGTTTTTTCATTTATTGCTGTACCGATAACACAAGCTCTGCTTACCTTGGGACTAGATAATGCTGTGTGAATTGTCCAGCATTATTAATTTATTTTATTTATCTACACAAAGCTAAATTATTTTTTTATAAATTTTGTTCCAGGGATGAATTACAAAGTGTTCATAAAGCCAATCTTGCTCTTACAAAGGCTGAAATAGAATGGAACGAGAATTGGACTACCTTCATTGATGGTGTTTTTCAACTTTTGGCTCTACGCCAAGAGTATGACGGAGTTTCTCAGCCTCACTGTATGAAACGTTTTATCATAGATACAAACATGCACGCTAAAGCATTATCAGACATTAATAATCGCTTTATCCCGCTGAAACATTCTGATATCAAAAATTCAACAAGGTACTTAAATCAAACACTTTTTAATTTCAAACTACTGTTAGCATGAAAATAATTATACCTATAAAGCATTCTTCAATGTTTATTAGGTGTGGTGGTGTGATAATGGATACTGTGATATTTAAAAATAAAACAGCCAGTACGAATGAGAACATTGGTTTCAAAACACTTAAATATATTCCATTTGATGAAGAAAACAATAACGTAAGTAATCATAATTTAAATTCATAAAAAATGGAAGAGAACTAAAACATCCTACAAATTAATCATTTTATTCTTTCACAGGTTTTAACCAATTTATACATTGCCATGCAAATTGTAGCTGAAAACTTTGGAAGCAACTACATAAAAGTCTTATCATTAAATAATAATCACCAAACTGATATTTTGTATAAAATTAAAGATATTTTGCTAAGTAGACCTGAAATAAAAATTGATGTTACTTATATTCAAGATAAAGAATTTATCAAAACAAGTCAAGAAATTGAAAAACCAAATATTGTTTTCATCAACTACGAAGGTGTCGACAAACAGGTACTCATTAATTAAATTAAAAAATAATCAACGTACAAACGCGTGAATCTTCCATCATGGCCTGTTGCAGCGTTGGATTGCGAGGAGTGGAAGGAGAAAAGGGAGGCCTTTGCCCAGCAGTGGGACAATGACTTAAAATAAATAAATAAACGCGTGAAACCAAAAATTCATATGTCTAACAAATTTTCAGATTTTTAACCAACTACATCATAAATTTGATGGAGACACATTTTTGCTACTTCTTGGAGTGGACAAAAAATACGTGGACCCTAAATTTTATAAATCAATATTCAAAGTGGGCCGTAGAGAAACGCACCTGGAGATGTTCAAGAGTGTGAAACCACAAGTAGCCGAAAGCATTGTATTTCCTGTGAAAAATGCAGCTGATTTAGATCGCCTTCGAAAATTACGAAAAGATCTATCTTTGACACAATCACTAACTGTAGTGACCTGTTATCCTCCAATACTTGGAGTCAAAGAAATTGTTCAGCAAATGAGAGCTGAAGATAAATTTCAAACATACTTAGCAATGATCAATGGTAGAAAGGCAGAAATCGACCTGAAGAAGCTGCATAATTTGGAATTGGCTGTGAATGTCTATCAACATGTAAGATTATTGTGGTCGGTTTAAGGCCCGCAGGCTGATTATGTAAAAGCAACAGCAACAGCGACGCGACCGCGACCGAAATTTTAGCAAGCAATTTTTAGTTCACCGATTGTCCGGCAGAGGGAAACCTAGTGTGGGTGACGTAGTACCTGGTGTCATCTAATACAAAATTGGCTTTTGACAGCACTGATTGCTTAATTTTCGCCTGTCGCAAACCGGTCGCAGTTACATAATCAGGGGGCCGTACTATGAAAGCTTATTCAGTCATAGATATTCTCTATGAAATAAACGTCACTCAAGCATATGCTTGAGTGACGTTTATTCGATAGAGAAGCGTTGCTCAAGCAAGCATAGATCGATGACTGAGCAAGCTTTTATAATGCGGGCCTAAGTGTCATAATTATCAAAAAAGAACAAGTTGGTTATATATTCTTTTCTTACAGGATAAATGGGGCGGTGAATATTTTGTACCGTTGAAAGAAATACAAAATAAATCAGAAAATATTGCCCTGCATATCGAAAAATGCGGTGATATCGATACTTTGCATTGGGTAGAAACCAACGATCATAAAGACGAAACTTCAGTTACAGTAAGTAGGAAAAAACTTGAATAACAAAACGATTTAGAAAACCATAGTTTACTATTCTGTTATTTCGCATAATACATATATGATTTTTTTGATGTGAGTCCTTAATAAATATATATGTATATATATATATATATGTATATATATTTAATTTTAGGGACACGGCAAAATTTTTGCTGCGTTTTAAATTAGTTTACTGTAGTATTTGCAACATTAGAATTGACGCCATTTTTGATATCGTAAATGCTACATATAAAAAAGATTTCGGGAGATTCGTTAACCTTGACCTGCAGTTCTATAAAGTTATTCTGTGCCTGCACGTACTTATGTTTTGTTTCACTCATTGATAGGTTCACTATGCTGCGATGAACGTTTTTGATGCTAAACTAGCAAATGGTGAAATATCGGCTATGAAAAACTACCGCTTTGGCATGGATTTCAGTGGCTTGACGGAAAGGTATCTGAATAAAACTATTTCTAATTTTTGATTAGTAGCTGCGCCCCGTGGCTTTGCCATTGTGGAAATCTGTTTCAAATGGTTTATAAACCTTCCTCTTGAATCACTCTATCTATTTTAAAAAAGTATCAAAACCCGTTGCGTAGTTTTAAAGATCTAAGCATACATAGGGACAGACAGACAACGGGAAGTGACTTTGTTTTATACTATGTAATGATATGATAAATATATTTAAAAATTTTTTAGAAATCAGCCAGTAATGGGCATAATTCCTGATGGAGCCGCTCGTAGTAAAATTAGCTTCAGAGAAGGCTTGCTATGGCCTGTTCCAGAACATTGGAGCTTGGAAGATGCTGCGACTGTGCCTCTTCCGTATTGCCTTGCATTCTACTGTTTGGTACGAGAGCCTTATATCTGAGCCCTAAGTTTTGGGTATCAATAGTACCTAGATATCGTCTCGACAACTAAATGTAATTTTTTTTTATGGGTTAGGAATATTCATTAATTGATGTAATATGGTTTCAAAGCTATGTCATAGAATTAATGCAATTACAAAATCACCAAAAGTATCAATAAAAAAATTATTTAGTTCGTAGTAGGATTTTTTCAATACTTCTTTTAATCAGATTTAAAAAATATTAATATTATTTATTCCATGTTTTCACACTAAATCCTATATAAAATGGAACGTTCGACGACGACACTAGGTAATATTGTTTGAGCGAACTTGAGGCTTTATGATATTTTTTATGTCAAGACGTCATAAAAAATATCGTACTTATTTTCAAACTTTATTTTTACAGGGCATCAAGCTTAACCTTGTCCGAGGCATGAATGTTTTGATCCATGGAGGAGCTGGGGCGCTAGGACAAGCTACTATTGCTATTGCTTTGGCTCACAAATGTACTGTCTTCACTACTGTCAGTGACATGGTAAAGAAACGATTCTTGAGAAACCTTTTTCCCAATTTACCTGGTAAGTAGTCTACAAAATATATAATATGATAAATCATTTAGTTTTAATCATGTTTTTGAAAATAGTGCCCTATTGGCACTAATATAAATAATGGGGTAAATATGACTGATTGAAACAAATTTTAATGGTGTTTGCGTGACCAATTAGAAAACTTTTTTGCAATGTCGAATTAGTGCATTACTTGGTTTTCAGAAAACCACATTGGAAACTCTCGCGATGAATCCTTTTTACACATGGTGCAAAATCTAACAAATGGAAATGGATGTGAGATAATCATTAGTAACGTCAACAAAAATCTCAAAAATGTAAGTATTAACAAAACATGTATTAATTATTAACTTGCTAATATTTTTTTTGTCAGTTTTCAAAATCTTGCGCTGAATGTAGCTCATTCAGCGCATAACTATCTAATAAAACCTGACAGATCCTATCTCGGTGCGTACCATAAAAAGGGGTTTATCTTTCTCAGTTTCCGGTTACTTATCCTTTGCAAAAAAGGACTTTAAATTTTAAATATTCCTTTTTTCAGACCACTCTACATTGCTGTGCTATGGCAGGCACCACTCTTGATTTGGTTCAAATTCATGAACGTGATAATTTCGAATATACCATGTCGTTTATGACCAAGGGCAGGTCGTATTGCCCGATCGATTTTAAATCGGTTTTCGATAAGAATAACGAAGATATTCTTAAGGTGAATAACGTTTCTAATAAACCTTCAACTTTTACTGGAGTATTTTTAGCCATATGCCAGCCCACTGCCACTTCAGTTTGTTAATTCTTCTGTCGGATGTATTTGTCGAACCCTATCCTTCAGTTGTCGGTGTTGTTACGGACATCCGCTGGGGTAAACGTGTTCTTGAGTTGAGACCAAGACTCGGTAAACGTAGTGTACGACGCCCTCCAGCGTCCAGGTGGGATGATAACCTGTGAAGGACTGCAGGCAGATTTCAAGCTGAAGACAGGACGCTATGGCGCTCATTAGGAGAGGCCTATGTTCCGCAGTGGACTAAGATAGACTGATAATTATGACTTTAGTGTTAAAAACAATATCCACAAGATCTTTTTTGATATTTTTACACTTTATTAATCATATAATTTATTGTAATTTTATGCATACAGGTTATTGTTCTTAGGTGTAGTATCTAAGTGGGTACACAATGCATATAAACACTATCAGAGCACAACAATGTTTGTTCTTGTTAGATTGGTAACTTTACTTTTATACTTCATATTTATAGAATTAACCAAAAATTATTTATAAATTACATTCCTATATTAATAGAAAAAGATAAGGATAATAAATTGGATAAACTTTTCATTAACTTTTAGAAGATACAATGGATGGTCAGCGACGGTATAGTCCGTGGTTACGTGCGACCGCTGTCTCGAGTCACGTATGGACCATCAGAGGTTTCACGTGCTTTCCGCTTGCTAAGTGGTAGCCGCCATCGAGGTCGTGTTCTACTACGATTAACAGATCAACAGACAGCAGTTAAACCACGGTAAACGCGTTCAAATAATAAATAAAGAAATAATATTGGACAATCCACAGCATCACCTAGCCCCAAGAAGCAGAGCTTGTGTTTTGGGTACTAGATGACTGATATACTTAATACAATAGATTACATAGATAGATATTTTTAGTATACATAGATAACGACCAGAATAGCCAGAACAAATATCTGCAGATCGTACACACGATTGTCCCGAGGCGGGAAAAAAGCCCACTGCGCCACAGAGGTTGTCAAAACGAACCTCGTTCAAAACTTAGAGATAGAGATAGAGAGATAGAGAAACATTTATTGGACTAAGCACAGTTACAGCACAGAACAAATAAGGTGAGAATTATATAAAAATAAGAATCATTATTATAATACTTACTTAATACTTAAAATTAGGAGGTATACACCTAACTTGCCCACCCACCACAGGTAGGTGAGTAGGAGGTGCATTTTACCTACAAGAAGGAACTACAGAGCAGCAGTCTACTGGTACAACAAACAAATAGTTCAGTAACTAAATATAGTTCAGTAGGCTACTGAGTGTATGTAAAAACTTGTGTTTGGATTAAACCTGTGAATAATTGTGTTAGTGTGTGTGTGTGTGTGTATGTGTGCGTGCTAAGCCTAAGGTTAGTATTGTGGTAGCTTCTTCATGAAATAAAGATCTCTTTTGCCTGCAGGATAAACTGTCTCCCTGAAGCTACATATCTAATTGTTTGCGATTCCAATGGGTTTGGCTTCAAACTGGCCGATAGACTTATTGCTTCCGGTGCTAAAAAACTTCACATTCATCTTTCTGCACCATTGCCTCATATATTTTATAAGCTACAGTAAGTCATTTTACCTCTTTCTTAATTTGAATTTAATTTTACTAGCCTTAGATATATCTAAAACGGGTCCTATTTATTTATTTTAGACAATGGAAAAGACTTGGCGCTCAGATTGAAGTCACTTCAAAGAACTTGGATAATAACAATAAAATAGAGACACTTCTTGGAAAATTGAATTCTATGGGACCAGTTGATGCAATTTTCATAATTCGAGACGACGCATCACTTTTGTTGAAACTCGATCAAAAATCAAGAAAACTTTGTCCAAATCTAAGGTGATATAAACCTTATTTGTTATTTGTAAAGTTAATTCATGAGAATATACATATTAATATTATTCGCAACGTTGTTTATTAACTTTTTTTTATGTATTTACATGCCAGTAATGTGGCGAGATATGAGGATCAATTTATTTGTAATACCACCTCTCTAATTTACCATGTCTGATATTAATAAACTCATTTCTATTTCTAATAATGTAATTTTTTTCAGATATTTCGTGGTTATTAACGGACAGCAATCGGCTTTGAACATTTGTCAAAAAAGATTCTATAGCGGTTTCCCGGTCGTAGCCATCAACATATTTATTAAAAAGGTGAGGGACCAGCGCTTACGCGCTTAGCACCTAACAAAATTTGACCGTTTGACACGTTCCAAAAAAGAAAAATCCTTATTTACCTTGGATTTCAATAGATGGATCTGTCGGGCCGAGAACAGGATATGGGATGTGGTGGATGTTAAATAAGGACTATGCAGGGTCTCTGCCTTGATAGCCTACGTAAAAAGCTTTCTCAACAGTCTGGTCGAACTATTAAAAAAAAAACGCCTTATTAGAACTAAGTAATTACTTACCTACTCTATATTTTCAGTTTGGAACAGGAAACCAAGACAGATATGAATTCGGATGGAGCAGAGCAGCGGAAATTATCGAAATAGCAGTACATGCTAAAGAACACAACCTACTTGTCTATGAAATAGAGGAAATAAAAAATATCCCAGGTATAGGTAATTGAGGGTTTTTATAAATCCTTTATGTGATTGTTGGTGAATTAAAATAAATTATATAAATATATAAATTAAATTATGCTCTTGAGTGGAGACCACGACTCGGTAAACGTAGTGTAGGACGCCCTTCGACCAGGTGGGATGACGATCTGCGAAAGACTGCAAGTAGATGCTGGATGCGGCAAGCTGGGTGCTATGGCGCTCATTGGGGGAGGCCTATTTCCAGCAGTGGACTGCTATAGGCTGATGATGATGATGACTTATATTTGTTAAAAGATATACACAGAAGATACATAATAAACTTTAACTAAGAGGAAACGCAAGGAGTGTAAGCAATTAATAATAGTAATTAACAATATATGTAATGTTTCAGGGGTAAGACTCACAAGTGGTATAAGTGATACAATCATATTGAAAAAGGTTGGAATACAAGATGGACAATCACAGGAATGCTGCAAATTACTCAAAAACAAATTTGACTTAAATGTTGACAAAGAAATTGTCGCACATTTGAATATCGCAAAGTAAGTGGCCTATCGATTCTACAGTCTTGAAGTACTAGTGTACTTAATTGTTGTATTTTGTGAAGTTGCAAATAAAGACTTTTATCTATCTATCTATTAGTAAAGTTTCCCACAAATAAACATCTTCCATTTATTTTAATGATGATATAAATAAACTGATAATAAATATTATGCAATATTGGACAATTCAAACTGCATCATCTAGTCCCAAACTAAGCAAAGGTTACTAGTATAATTCACATTGCCTAGGTAGGTACCACACTTATCATTATCATCATCAGCCTATAGCAGTCCACTGCTGGACATAGGCCTTCCCCAATGAGCGCCATAGCGCCCTGTCTTCAGCTTGCCGCATCCAGCATCTACCTGCAGTCTTTCGCAACCACACTTATGCTAACTATCAATTTGCAGGTTAAAAAAGTGGCAGTTGGGTGCAAGCACCAACAAAGAAGAACTCGGTATAGAAGTTTATTTCAGAAGCATTTACCCTGACGAACTTATAGCAAACATCGAGCTTGTACCAATACAAACGTTGCTGAAGAATACGAATATGGTAAGTGACCATTTCTATTAACTTTATAATCTTACATTTTTGGATAATTTCTAACTTCGCCCGCGTGGAAATCGAATATAAAATAGTTGACTCTTGAATCACTATCTATTTAAAAAAAAACCGCATCAAAATCCGTTGCGTAGTTTTAAAGATCTAAACATACATCGGGCGGGAAGCTACTTTCTGTAGTGTAGCATCAAACGTAGTTATCATTAGGTTCTTCGAGTTTTACTCGTATAACAGTGATTTTACCTTGCAGCGTGCTGATGACCTTAAAATAGAAGAAGCTCATATGTTCATTATACCAGGACTTGAAGGACATCATGAAAGATTCAAAGCTCTCTGCAAACGACTGAAGATAGCAGCTGCTGTTTTACAGCTTAGTTATGACAACCAAAATGAGACCATACAGGAAACAGCGCAAAGATTTTCCAACGTAATTTTTATATCATCATTTCATCATATACCTAAGTATTGAAGTTGTGTTGTGTTATGTTAGGTATAATAATAATAAATAATGCTGGACAATCCACACATCATCTAGCCCCATGGTAAGCAAAGCTTGTGTTATCGGTACTAGATAACTGATATACATAATACAATACATTACATAGATATTTTTTATTTTTTTATTATACATAGAAAACGATCAGAACACCCGGAACAAATATCTGCAGATCGTACACACAATTGTTCCGAGGCGGGAATCGAACCCGCAACCTCCTGCGTCGCAGGCGGACCTTCACTCACAGCGCCACATAAGTCGCCAATGTAATGCGAACCTCCTTTATTAATTTTTCAGATGATCATGCACAAGTTGAAGTGTAGGAACCACTTCTATTTGCTCGGATACGAATATGGCGTACCTGTTGTACTTGAAATCGCTGCTATTTTGGAAAGTCATGGTGAGTTTGTGACACATTATAAACATACCAAAAAGGTAATAATAATAACTGATATATATAATGATGAAATATATGGGAACATTTAGAATTAACAATGTGGGAAGGAACTTTTGAAGATTATAAATAAGTTATATATTTTCATATGTTGCAGGTATGACAGGAAATGTTTATTGCTTGGGTGGGTCCCCTGAAGAAATTCGCGGATATATCGAAAGCAGACTGGACGGGTTTTTTGAATGCAAACTTGAAAATCACATCATACAACACTTTTGCTCGTTGGCAACTCAGAATGCCCATCTAGATTTATCAGAACCCTTAAATTCAGAAAATTTTGAAGACAAAGTTCGATTATGCTTAAAAAAGATTCAAGATCAAACTCCTTTTAATCGTCAGTACTTAAGTGATGTCATTGTCTCAGCTTACCGTCGTATTGGTTTCATTCGTAACTACAAGTACGATCTTCCTGCTTTGAAATCGAAAGTAATCTTGATAAGAGCTAAAACTCCTTTAACATCTAATTTTCCAGCCACAGCAAGCTATGAACTTAACGTTCCATTACAGGATGTTCTCAGGGATTTAAAATGTCCTTCAATCATTAATAAGCATTTGGGAATCAATGTGCTGGTTGATTTTAACGACAAGAACCTTTGTGAGAGTTATCTCACAAACGGTGAAGATGCTTTCTTCAAATTGAGCATCCCTAATATAGATGGATAGAAAAAACTTTTATACATTATATTATTCATTACTATACCACATAAAACAGACAACAATACAGAAATAAATGCTAAGAATAAAGGAACGTTAAAGGGCGACCTTATCGCTGTAACTGTAACGCTACTATAATATGAAAGATATAATGTATAATTTGAGAACCATTTATCTTTTTTTATAATATATTTATATTGAACAAGCTTCTACCTGCGACTTTGTATGCACTATTCCATGCTAAAAAGTAGCCTACTATGTAAGGTGGATTATAGAAATATAGATAGTTAGAAAGCACTTTATCATACCACACAAACAATAAAGAATTCAAATCTTAGAATAAAGGAATTATAAAGGGCGGCCTTATAGCTGAGAGCAATCTCTTCCATGATTATTTACTGCATAGTAGGTAAGGTACCTATGCCAAATTTGATAACTTTTGTATTCCTTACAAACATTACGCCTTTAAAATATTTTCTAATATTAATGGTGAAGGATTTATATAAATAAACACTGATGTCAAGAAAATGTCTTTTTATTGATTTATACTTAGATGTGTTTACAAAACATGTAATAAAATTCCGCCCTTCAAAAGTCCTTTACAAGTGTGTCTTGTAGAAGAGATATTTGTGTACATTCAAATTCGTTTATTCTCGTAGCATTGCAAGGAAGTAATCTACAAAACTAAGTTTGTTGCTTACATTGTTTTGTTTCATGAACCAAACTAAAAAAAAAAAATTCAGTGGCTAATAGTTACCTATACCATATTTACACTAAAATAAATAAGAACTAATTTTACATTTTAATATTCCGTAGTCATATATTGATCGCCATTCAAAAGATATGATTCACAAATATTTTTAGTTTCGAATCTATTTAAAACATCTTTAGGGAGATGCTTGTTGATCAAAGAAGCACAGCGGTTATCCCTCGTCACATGACC
The DNA here is from genome assembly GCA_943735965.1 of Eupithecia abbreviata. Taxonomy (NCBI): domain Eukaryota; kingdom Metazoa; phylum Arthropoda; class Insecta; order Lepidoptera; family Geometridae; genus Eupithecia; species Eupithecia abbreviata. Next base: position 5,669,258 of record OX030995.1, read on the forward strand.
CAGGGGAGTGGTGAGGTTGTGGACTGTGATTGGCTGCTGAGAGAAGCGTTGAAGAGTACAAGGTACAGTAGAAGCTGAATAAGGACTCAATGCTCTAAGAACTACGATTTGAGATCTCAATGGTTTAAGTTTGGGTGTGTAGCCGATCGTTGTAGTTATTCGTGTATATGCTGATTCTAGCAGCGACCGTGCATTTTGTGCTGAATGAGACACGTGTCCTAGAAGTGTTTGTACGCATGTATCCACACGTTGCATCCATGTCATTCCTTCTAAATTCTTCAACGTTGATCCGTCCATTCCCGTCATCAGTGTAAACATGTGCTTTAATAGTTCGATTTGTAGTTCTTCTTTATTTTCATAAGCAAGCAGTTGCTCTTTCATCAGGGATTTGGTCTCATCTGGGCCATCACCAATACAGAAGACTGTACCAATATAACCTAAAACCACAGGATTATTAAGAACTTTTATTAAAATTTACCATTGTATGAAAAATAATGCAACAATTCTTACCAAAGCTTTCTAAAATTGCAGCCAATTCTAAGACCACTAAAACTCCTGTTTCGTAGCCCATGAGCAAAAAATTTTTATTGACTACTTTCCTTTTTATGAGCACCTAATAACAGAAAACAACACAGTTACATAAGACTATATACTCATACGAATACAATTAATAACAAATTTCAGCCAAATTAAACAGAGCACACACATTCACCCAAAGCAAAAAGTACGTCACCATTATTAGAAAATATAACAAAATAAATAATAGATAGATTCAGGAGTTACTATGCGAAAATCCATTAGAAAATATTTAAAAGGCAGGATAAAGTATCCTCAGAGTATCTTTGTTGTCTACAATAAGTTACATTAATACAACAATCCACTCGTTTAGGTAGGTAGAGTAGAGAGTATTTAGAAGTTTATTTTATTACCTGCGAATATCTGAGCGCTAGTTGTTCAACAGTCTCGTGCAAATGGTCAAGTCCCGGCTGCAGCACAACCGCTGGCAGCTTCAGTCGCTCACAGATGGAGCGGAACCGCTCGTGGTGACCTTCCAACCCTGGCACTATGCACAGGAACTGTTGGCTTACGTCATACTCGTCGTCCCTCTGTAAAAGTTAGTTACTTATGATGGTATGAGTGTCATATCTGTGTTCATCATCTTAAGAGATGGAAGGTGCAAGGCCAAATCCATAAGAGTCCAGAAAACATAAGAGTTAGAGAAAGGTCGTGAAAGGAGTATGACTTCGATTCATGAAAAAACAAAAACTTTATATTTAGATTCTTTTTAAATCTTTGACTTTAGCGGGAATTCGAAGCGATTTTTTACGAAGGAGATCCGTACAATTAGGTCTTCTTCGAAATTCACTAACTATTGGCTAACGTCAAACTCGGCGTCCCTCTGTGAATGTTCAGTTACTTATGATGTTAGGAGTGTTATATGTGCTATACGTCATTTTTGATACAATTTTGTGTTAGCCCTTAAATTCATGACAAAAATGCTAACATGAGCATAAAAGGGGAATAAATGAGTACCAATAAAGTATTCAGTAAAGGGTCTGTTGTTCTAACCTGTCGTTTGAAATTAATAGATTAATTATATACTGCTAAGAAGACTAAGTAATACTTGCCATAGTAGAATTATTTGTAAGCGTGGACAAGTACACCATTTCTGTTGTCGCAGACATTTCGTCAGGGTCTACGTATGAGAAGAATGTTCCTAGTCCAGTGACCACGTCAAACTTTGTGCCAGTTACTCTTTCCTCAATTTGTTTTATGCTGAAATACATATAAAAAACGAATTAGGGCGTAATGTTTATGACAATCCTACCACAAACATATAGAGGTACACATAGCCAAGACAAATTTTATATTACAAACAATTTTATATACAGACACGCTATTAGATGGTAGTGGATGTCCAAATCCGAAAAAAATAAGAGTAAGAAAAAAGTCGTGAAAGGAGTTCGATTCATGAGAAAACAAAAACTGTATATTTAGATTCCTAACTTTAGCAGGAAATCGAATCGTGCATAAAACTGTCTTCGTCTTTGGCATGATTAATTCTCTCTCGCCCGATTCTAGAAAGTCTCTATAGCTTCGCTAGAGAGTTTTCTAGAATCCTGAGTTGCACTCGGGATTCAACAACGCCCGTAACAACGCCCGTGTCGTTAGATATTGCTTCACGCACTTGTTTATAATCTAATATGATTTACTATTTAAAAAAAATCGGTTTCATAATCTGGAGCACAAACGTAAACCAAATTGCAAGTCAGTAGGTTTAATAAAGTCTGAGGGAAATAAGGGACCAACAGCGTGCTCAAGGTTTTATGTAAAGAGTTGGTTTTGTTGCTTAATTAAATTTATCGAACGTGTCAATTTACTGAATATTTTGAATATATTTACCGTTCTATAGACAGGGATGCAATATTCTCTGGATTCATTGAAATATTATGAACGTCTCTCAAGAATGACGCTATGGTTTCTGCCTTTTCTTTAACGATGCCGTAATCTTTAAGTGTTTTGCTGTTATTGTCATCAGGAATTTTCATATCTACAACAAAGTTAATAATTATAAAACATTTTATGTTATTTTAAACAAAATGTTGTCATATTTACATGTTTTGTAACCTACCAAGCAACCCTGCGATTTGCTGAACCAAACTTTCTTCTGGTCGCGTTTTGAATTGACCTACAAGTAGAGGGAAACCACTTAACAGAGCTTTTTCTGTTGCTTCCTTTATGCCTTGATACCATATCAAGCCTGCTTCATCTTCAACCTGAAATCAAAGAATATTTATAATTAAAAACATAATATTACAAGCTTTTATAATCATCTAGGACCACAGTGCTTGACAAATCTAACGAACTCAAACTCGCCGAGGTAAAGTCGTTCGCTGTCGAATACCCTGAGAGTTTTAGAGGACACCTCTTTGGAGAGACCTCTAAAACCCTCAGGGTATTCGACAGCGAACGACTTAACCCACATAATCGAACTGTCTTCCCACGGCAGTACGATATATGTGTATCTTTCCCCCAGGATTATAAACAAAGGAGGTTAAATCACATACCGTGTCCAACATTGATAAATCGAGTACTGTGGCTGGTAGTTTTTCTATGGCTCTTCTGATCGACACAAATCGCGCACCATCGTCACCGTTACTGAACATCAGGAAATTTCTGAAAATGTTTAATTTCTCATTTTATTCAATTCTGATGATCACCTAAAAGTTAATGACCATATCTGACCACTGACCAGCGCTACGGAACCAAATGTACCGTTAGCAGCGAGCATGATAATCAGCCTTCTTTGCCTGGCAGAGATCGCTCATAGCGATAAGGCCGCCCATTGTACAACATATTCTGTTTTTTTTTCCTGTCTTGTGCATCTGTTTTTATTTGGTGTGCAATAAAGAGTAATTGTATTGTATTGATACTCTAAATTATAAAGAAACAAAAGCTGCGAGCATTTCTCCCCGTGCTGACTTTGCTCGCTGTGTGTTACTATTTATTTTTTATATAAATTTACTAGATTATTTATAAAAAAATAAATAGTTTTTATTTATAAATAAACATCTATCCAAACATCATCATCATCATCATCATCATCAGCCTATACTAGTCCACTGCTGGACATAGGCCTCCCCCAATGAGCGCCATAGCGCCCTGTCTTCGGCTTGACGCATCCAGCATCTACCTGCAGTCTTTCGCAGGTCGTCATCCCACCTGGTCGGAGGGCGTCCTACACTACGTTTACCGAGTCGTGGTCTCCACTCAAGAACACGTTTGCCCCAGCGGCCGTCGGTTCTTCGCGAGATATGGCCGGCCCACTGCCACTTCAGCTTGCTAATTCTCAGAGCTATGTCGATAACTTTAGTTCTCTGTCGGATGTATTCGTTGCGAATCCTATCCTTCAGAGATACTCCGAGCATAGCTCTTTCCATAGCTCGCTGAGCGACTTTGAACTGGTGGACCAGCCCTATCGTGAGTGTCCACGTCTCAGCTCCGTAGGTCATAACGGGTAGGACGCACTGGTTGAAAACTTTCGTTTTCAAGCATTGCGGTATGGATGAAGAGAAGACTCGACGTAGTTTCCCAAACGCTGCCCAGCCCAGCTGGATCCTCCTTTTGGCCTCCTTCTCGAAATTGTTTTTACCTAACTGCAGAATCTGCCCGAGGTATGTGTATTCGGAAACGATTTCGAGAAGGTGACCATGTACGACCACCGGCCTTGGATCAATGTGTCCATTGATCATGACTTTGGTTTTATCCAAATTCATGCCAAGACCGATGCATCGGGAGGCTGAAGCTAGGCCGTCCAGCATCTGGTTCAGCTCCTCTAGCGACTCCGCCAATAGGACTATGTCATCAGCGAATCGTAGGTGTGAGATGTAGTTGCCGTTTATGTTTATGCCCTTACCTTTCCAGTCCAGCGTCTTAAACAAATCTTCCAACGCGCTTGTGAACAGTTTCGGGGATATGACATCCCCCTGTCTCACTCCTCTGCGCAATTGGATAGGTTTAGACTGCTGGCCCTGTACTTGGACACTCATAGTGGCGGCTTCGTAGAGACATCTCAGAACCTCGATATAACGATAGTCCACTTGGCATCGCTGTAAGGATTCCAGAACAGCCCAGGTCTCGACAGAGTCAAAGGCCTTCTCATAGTCCACAAAAGCCAGACACAGGGGCTGATTATACTCTTCGGACTTCTGTATAATCTGCCTCACTGTGTGTATGTGGTCTATGGTGCCATATCCACCGCGAAATCCGGCCTGTTCTGGTGGCTGAAACTCGTCGAGTCTCCTAGCGAGACGGTTCGTGACTACTCGTGAGAACAGCTTATAGACGTGGCTCAAGAGTGAAATGGGTCTGTAGTTTTTAAGAAGGGTTTTATCGCCCTTCTTAAAAAAGAGCACCACCAAACTCCCGCTCCACGCCTTTGGAGTTCTCCCACTGTTAAGAACGGCGTTGAAGAGGTTCTGTAGCTCCTGAATAACAGGAGCTCCTCCAGCTTTCAAGAGCTCGGATGTTATACCGTCTTCACCGGGGGCTTTTCCATTTTTAAGCTGCCTTAGAGCTAACACGATCTCGTCTTGACTGATGTCAGGTAGTTCGTCGGTGTAGTGGCGTGTCAGGGTGGCTCTGGAATCATGGTTGTCTCGTCGGGAACGAGGGGCATGAGCAGCGTATAGACGGCCATAGAAATCCTCTATCTCGGCTGAGATCTCTGGCTTCGACAATACGGTCCTTCCGTCGTGCGTTTTAAGCTTTGTCAGGTGGCTCCTGCCAAGCTGCTGAGTGAATACTTTGGACCCCCGGTTTCGCTCTATCGCCTCTTCAATGAGGCGCGTGTTGGAGCTCCGGAGATCGTGCCGTACCATCTTCGCAATTCGCTTGTTCAGGTCTGACCTCTCTGACAAAGTCGATTGGGTGGTCTCCCGTCTTTTTGTCATCAGCCCAAGAGTCTCATCCGAGAGTTTGGACTTCTTGCCAGTACGCTGCTTTCGACAGAATTTAATGCCCTCGTCCCTCAACGTTTCAACCAGATTGTGTAGGGTCTCGTCAGCGTCATCAGTTGGTTCCAAGGCAACAAATCGATCCCCGAGAAGCTGCTGAAACTTCTCGGTGCCCGCCATGATTTGGATTAGGTCAGGTCGGAGCGTGGACTTCATCAGACGGTTTCTTTCAAGCTTAATGTTGATATTCAGAGAGCCTCGAAGGAGTCGGTGATCAGATCCGGTATTGAACCTGTTGATCACTGAGACATCTCTGAATATGTGCTTGCTATCCGTCATGATGAAGTCGATCTCATTTTTTGTCACAGTGTCGGGGCTTTGCCATGTCCACTTCCTTTGAGGCTGTTTCTTAAAGAAGGAGTTCATTAAGAACAGCCCCTCCTTCTCAAGGAAGTTGACAAGCATTTGCCCCCTGTGATTCCTAACTCCATAACCATGTGGGCCTATTCGGGATTCGTTGCCAGTCTGGATTCCCACCTTGCCGTTAAAGTCCCCCATAACAACGTTGAAGTGGGCCTTAGTGGTGTTGTGTAAGGCTTTGGATATGTCTTCGTACATATCCTCCACTTCATCATCCGAGTGTGCCGAGGTCGGTGCGTAGACCTGGATGACCTTCATGCTGTACCGTTTGGACAGCCGAAGGATCAGGTACGCTACCCTGGTCGACACACTGGAGATTTCTTGGACGTTGTTAGAGAGGGCCTTATTGACGAGGAAACCTACGCCACCCTGGGATGTTTTATCACCCTCGCGAAAGTAGAGAAGATGGCCCGAGTCTAGGGTTACGGTGTCCTCCCCCTCTCTACGGACTTCACATAACCCCAGAACATGCCATTTGATGTTCTCTAACTCCACTTCCAACTGCGCTAGATGATGGTCAAGCCTAAGAGTGCGTCCGTTAAACGTAGCCAGGGTCAGTTTATGTAGGGTGTGGTAGCCTAATGTAGCCCGGGGATTCCTAGCACCCCCTGCCCCGCCGTTACCGTGGCCGCTACCATGGCCAGGAATAACGAGGCGGCCGGGAACTGGGGGCCACATTCTACTGGCGTATCGATCCATGGGGGGGTTGATGCCCATAATCCCCACGCTGGGCATGCGGGTTGGGGATCGCAGTATAGGGAGTGTGCTGCAAGGGACGCTGCTGCCCGCCCCCCGGTGTATGTCCCTTAGTCGCCTCCTACGACACCCACGGGAAGAGTTGGGTTGGTGCTATTCTTTCTAGGCCGACACCACACAGCCCAAATATCTATCCATCCACCATATCTATCCAAACAGGCACACCCAATTCAATAGTATATAATATCTTATATTTTAGTCAAGTCTTATCATATAGAAAATTATCATACTTTAAAAAAAAAACAAAAACAACAAGATAAATTGCGCCCCGTAAGGCGCCGCCGGTCTGTACCCGGGTTTGCAATAGACAATCCATACAAATCCTATTAAACTATACAACATTCCTTCATCATCATCATCAACCTATGTTAAACCCCAATGAGCGCCATTATAACATTCCTTGCAAGATATTAATTTTAAGCAGGACAACCGATGATATCCCTTACCTTAAAGATGGACATAGTTTTCTTATGGCTATATCTATCGTTGTCAGCATTGTATTCTTTAGACTATAATCAGCAGCCAAATAGATGCCATGAATTGGTCCTGAAGAAGTCACGTTATTTAAGAAGTTTGTTAAGCCAATCTCGTCGCATATGCTTGCTGAGGAGATAAATACTTGGACGTTTTGTTTGTTCCACGCCCTGAAATTAAATATATGGTGAAATTAATTGGATAAAAAAGCTAAATATGTTACTTGATTTAAAAAAAAAATTGGCAGCTTTTTCGCCGACATGACGTGCTAGTAAATAGGTTTTTTTTTATGTAGCTACATATGTTAGATTAAGGTATTAAGTATTTTCTATTCTGTACTAAAGGAATGTTGCCTAAAATAAATAAATTAATTTTCTTTGTACCTCTGTTTGTAAAGCAAGTAATTCGATGGTTTCGCACAATGTAATTGAATTTTCTTAGCTCCAGCACTGATCAACATGACAGCTAACTGCACTCCCAAAGGTTGCTCGTCGCAGAGAATTATGTGATTGCCACCGTCAGAGATAATTAACCTGCAAATATGATTATTTAAACTTCACTAGTTGCTGGCCTAAGCATTACGTTTCTTGAACTAAAATGCAATCATCCTACGAACTTGACAAATGCGATTTTACCGCGAATGAAAATGTTTTACATCAGTTTATTAAAGACGCCGCGCTGACGAGATCCAGAACCTCGAGATGTCCAACAACGGACAATAAAACCTGCAAATATCATATATATTATCAAAAACTACACAACACATTCGAAACAAAACATGGATCGCATGACTTGTAAGAAGCCCATCGCCCACGGCTTTTGAGCTGTATAATCTGCTCTGAGATCCATCATTGTGCTAGCTGCGCCTGCGCCTCGATCAAGGCTTCGACCGCGTGGAAATTTGAAAAATATGAAATGGGTTATGAAAAATAGTTTACGACCTATTCTCAAACCTACCGAATATACACACAAAATTTCATAAGAGCCGTCCACGTGAATTTTATATATATAGATCTGCGATCGCCCACTGATAAAGATAGGTACTATAACGAAAACATAAAAGTAGTAAAAATCTGTGTGACAATTAGCAGATAGCAAGTCATTTTAGGCTCATAATTTTTTTTTGAAAATCCGTGATTTCTAGGGTTGCCGATATTGAAATCGATAAGGAGGCCTATATATATATAATTATATCTCTCTGGTTTTACCTGGTTTGTACAGATGGCTGTTGATCTATCATCCGCAGCAAGACTCTACCGCGGTGTTGGCTAGCGGCAAGCAGCCGGAAGGCACGCGTCACTTCTCCCGGTGAATACGTCACTCGTGACAAAGGACGCACTTCTCCACTCGCGATCCCAGCACTTACTAGTAGTTGGAGTTGCTGAAACCATCATATTTTAAAGGTCATCATCATTATTATCAGCCTATGTTAGTCCACTGTTTGCTGGATATAGGCCTCCCCTAATAAGCGCCATAGCGCCCTGTCTTCACCTTGACGCATCCAGCATATACCTGCATATTTTAAAGGCAGAGAAAAATAATAAATATGGGATCTGTCTATACAAAAGAGGGCAAAAACATATACATAGTGATTCTGCGATCCGGCGACGACATAATATACAGTTGCCAGGTCGTATAATTAGCCCATCGTATATGATAGGCTGATTATACCTAAATAATAATATAAACACTAAATTATTCTACAAGATATATCTCGTAGAATAGGGCGACTTTAGCTTGTCAGTTGTACACTCACTCTATATTTTGAGTTGGAGCAAAACCCGTCCTAAGCTCTAGCTATTTCATCTGATATTTTTAAATAAGCGTTTTTGCATAGGGAGGTTTTGACAGTGTATTTGACCTATAAATAGAGGGTATCGACAAGAAATACCTAATAAAAAAATATATCACCAGAAAATGTCCAAAAACAATCCTAACAATATTCTGAGGTCCATGTATTATGTAAAATTTTATTTAATTGTAAATAATACTTTACGAATAAAATGACTATCTGACTATATTACCTTCAGTTCTTCAGATTTTGGATTTTGAAAAATGGTAGAAATATCTACTGTAGTATATGTCCTCTCACAAGTAAGGTGATACATCCCGAAGTTAAAAATGTGATTTTCCTGGATTTGGACTATGTCCAGCGTTTGCCCACTGGACGCAGTACAGTTTAAAGAGATCTGAAAAGTAATACTGCGTGCTTAAGTTTCTATATAAAAAATAAATAAAAATGCTGGGCAATCCACACAGCATCATCGAGCCCCAAGATAAGCAGAGCTTGGGTACTAGATGTCCGAATACTTAATACAATAAATGTCATGTCATGACATATATAGATATTTTTTATAATACATAGACGACGACCAGAACACCCAGAACAAATATCGGCAGATCATACGCACTATTGTCCCGAGGAATCGAACCTTTCTGGATTTTATTTGATAATGATAATGCAACTTACATTTTTAAGATCTTCTTTGAGGCAGCAACAGACTAGAAGACATCCTTTACCATTTGTTGCATCTAAAACCATATCTCCAAAGGTAGAATTCCTTGAGTTTCCAATATTTTCCGCTAAAATGGTACAAACAAAGTATGTACATTGAACAATCACCTCTAAAAGAGTTGAACACAGATTTGGTCGACGAAGTCAGTCCTTTGTCGATTTGGTATTTCAAATTATTGGTGAAAAAATTGGATGCGGAATGACATCCGAAAAGACCTCACTTCGTTGAAACCTCAAATGAACAACCCATATGCAAATATTATCAAATGTTATATTTGCATTTTACGTATAATACAAAGATGTTTCTCTTTATAAGAATATACCTTTTAGTTTGGGGAAAAGCCTTAGCAAGAATTTCTTCTTCTGCACATTACTCACTGTAGTGAATACTTCATAGCCTTGAGCTAAACATACGGATATCAATGCTTGCCCTAAGGCTCCAGCCCCGCCATGAATCAACGCTGTTCTATACATCTCCATGGCGAAGTTTCTGTTACTCTGGAATCAATATTTAATTATACATATGTATAACTTTGGTAGATAATCATAAAGTCATTGCAATGTAGGAAATGTATCCGTCACAGAGAAGTGGTTAAATCAGTGAATTCTCTTTGTTTTAATACTACCAAGCTGGCAAATAGAATGAAATAAGATGCTGAAATGATATTTTTCTTCTGCAAAAAACCTGATATTTCGTAAAATCCCTAAACTGTTTCAGGGAAAAGGTAAAATTAAGGCTTACAAGTATTATTAATTTGGCCTTTCAGCAAGTAGGTACCTTTGTGATTTTACCAAATCACTATGCGTGCACATAAAATAAATTGTGCGCGGAGCTCATCTCATCTCACTATAATACTCGTAATACTTACGGTTTTACCACAATAACTATCGTAGTTTGACGCATTCATAACAGATTTCAGCGGGTTAACTACGAACCTCATTTGCTTTATTTTTTGGTGCTCTGAGGGACACAATAATCGCACGTCTAGAACCTTACTCACCCTGAAGAAGTCCCTCGATAAGGGATGTAACGTTAGTATTCTTCTAACACAAATAAGATTCGTGGTTAACCCGCCTACATCAGTATTTTAAGTACTTACGAGTTTAATGACAACGCAATAGTAAGCAAGTATATAGGCGAAAGGCACCGTGGCTGCATCTTCTAGGTTCCAATGTGACGGCACTGGCCACATGAGCTCTGGCCGTGGAATCACGTGACTTTGAGCAGTGCCTTGTGCCAACCCCATAACCCTTTCTCCGCTGAAACGTTTACCAAGTTTGATAAAGTTATTATATAGATAAATATTAAAACGATAATTTGTAATTTATATACTGTACCATTATTCATATTTGACGTCAATAATAAAAACTATTTGTTGGACAATTTACACAGCTAGACTGATATTCAATTGTAAACTAGAAGACATTATACCATTGACGAATGAAAAAAATAATAATAGTAAGTATTTACCTTTCTGTGACCCCGCTATAGTCGAAACCAAATCCATTGTCTTCATTTCCGGCGGGAATGATTCCCATTGCTCTTTGAACATCATTCACGTTGATTCCAGAGTAGTGGACCTAATCAAAAATAAAAAAGTCAATATAGCTTCCTCAGGGCACTGATCGTTAGGCTCAGCAGCACCATGTTATCAGCGTAGTTTATATTGTATTCATTCCATCAGAAGTATCAGTTACTGTTAACTCGCGTACTAGGTAAATAACCACTATTTGGTTTCCATTGAGAACTCTATTTGGTTTCCATTGAGAACTTGTTTATTTAAAATTATGGTTCTGATGTTGGTAAATGTTGCGAACTAAACGATAGCGCGATTCAGCCCTCGTCCACTTTGAGCAGCGACATCTAGTTATATTTTACCAGTACTAATGGTTATACTACTGAGTGATATGGACACAGACTATTTCAATTAAACAGTTACCTTAATTGCCCCTTTCTCTTTATGTGATAGTGCTTCTGCCCATTTCAATGTGTCCAAATTTCCTTTGATCTCGTTTCGTAAAACGAAGCCACGTCCGTTTTCTGGTTTGTCGAAGACCTGCATGTAGTACATACCACCCCAAATTCCCTGCAAAAATGCAATTAAAATGAATAAAAATATGCTTTGTTTATTTGTATCAATCACTTAGTAGTTCTTTTACAAACATACTTTGTCCAGAATATTGTAGACCAAGTCTCCGGGTAGTTTCGTCAACTGCTTAGTATCTTTGACATCGCTAACCATTATAAGGTTGATGTTGTTTCGTGTTGAATCCTTCCTCCAATGCTTCACCAAGCTTTTGAGACCGGAAATTGGCGGGTAAGAAGTTAGGATAATGAGACTATTATCTGGTGACAATTTGCTACGAGCTGTGATCAAGCTCGGAAGGTCCTTTTCAGATCGGATGATCACTGACGTGGTAGTCACAGCCTTAGGCGTCGGTAAGTAGCGAACAAGTTCTAAACGTGAGTCAGTTTCTTTGTTGGACAACACCGATACTACTTTTAAAACTCCTGTTTTGTTGTACTCGTTAACAGCATCAAAGCAGTTTTCGTTGATTATAAAAATATTGCTTCGGGAGGAATGTTTAAGAATCTGCAATATCTACAAAACAAAACTTGCTTTTATTCTGATCCTCATTTTTCACAGAGCCCTTGAAAAGTATCAACGATCTTTTCCTAGCCGAGTTGTACCTCACTTTGGGGTAGGGGACAACTGGGCCGAATCAAAATCGAAGATACTTTTGATTCAGACGAGTTGTCCACTATGATATTTTATAAAAAAGGAACAATTCGTACCCAGACGGCGTACGTGCTTTTTAGCGGACTAAATGTACCCTAACTAACCCATATTATTTGTATGGCTTTTGAATTTGGATTACTCAGTTTGCAATATTCACCTCGTCATCATTTGCAAGTTTCTTTACAAGAACAATGTCGGCATCCTTGACAATATTTTCAGATGAATGAGATGTATTTTTGTTCACTCTTTGGTATTCCATTTGTAATCCAGGAATTTTTAAAGCAGCCACTTTTTGCATTTCTTTGAATAATCCAATTTCTTTGGGGTTATTGTCTATTCCAATAACTTTTATGATATCAGTATCGATACTTTCAGATACAATTTGTACAAATATTTGCAAAGATGTCAGAGTCTGTAACATAGAGGAATAATAATTATTATTATTGATAATATTGGAAAAACAAATCAATTTAAATCTTTGTTCACAGGTAGAAATATGTATCATAATACTCACATCGATATTGGAATGGAACCGCGGTACAAATTTCAATGTACTTAATTCAACTTCATTTATTTTCAATGGAGGCAAGTCATGGAATAAGAGATTTTCCATCAAGACACCTCCACACCTAATTCAGAAAAAGATGATTAATAACAGTAAATAAGCAAATATCAGAATATACATTAGTGACAAAAAAACACCATCCGTGAACTTACCGTGTGCAGTTATCCATATCAGACACTTGTGCTCTAACGACATCAACATTATTCATTTTAGTAACAAACTTCAGATGTTCAGTTACATCAATAACCATAGTCCTCATGTGTATTGGTTCCGACACAGTATTGTGGGAATGCTTCAATGTATTGAGTTGAATCATTCCATCGATAAATGTTACCCAATTATCATTCCATAATATGTCAGCTTCTGATAATGATGCGTTTGCGTTGTGAATACAACGGAACTCCCCGCTGTTGGAAATTAAATTATTTAAACACCAGTTGGGTGACAAGACCCTTCTGAATAACTTTTTAACTAAAAAATAAACTGTTTTCCTTCTGCACTCATTTTAGCTTGAGGGAAGGAGGTTAAACAGTGTTCAACCTTCATAGAAAATAATTATTTGGTTTGTTCGCGGTTTGAAAGAGGTTTAAAGCAATGGTTCCTGACCAAAATGGGTTTCTAACATTCGACCTCTTTTATAAGTTATGAAAGTTTTCATCTTATAAAAAAAAAATATACTCTCGTATTCTATATCATATTTGGTTTTAACTTATTTAGATAAAGGATCTATAAATACCTGTATGAATATTCTCTTTCATAAAAGAGGCGGTAAACATCATGACTGTCAAGTTCTATGAGTTCGCCTGCGGTGCTCTGTTCATTGGCCTTGAAACTAGACTTCTCTATAGAGTTGATGTATCCACTTACTATTTTATATTCATCGTCCATTATCTAAAAAAAACAATAATAACTACATTTTTGTTTGCGGAGTCCTAGATGATGTGCACCACATCTTGATGGATTGCGTTAAATTCAAAGATCGAAGGGAGGCACTGATGATTGATCGTAATTTAAATAGATTTGAATTAGGTACATATATTAATATTTTAGCGGAACCAGATTCAGCAGCGGCTGTCTCATTATTAAAAAAATTTATGCATCAGTGACTTAAAAATAGCCACAATTTATATGTTTTTATTTTGCTGTATCTTTTGTTTTGTTTGTTAGTTATAAGTTTAGGTTATGATAGGACTGGCATACTTTACGAAGTAAAAGTCCTTAAAAATAAATATGATTTAAAAAGAAAAGAAAAAACATTTTAAACTTCTTAAGTTTTTATGTTGAGGAAAATAATATAAGCCAGTACATATTGTTATAAAAACCTAAAACAAAGTATAATTATCTACCTTACACGTTTGTTAACATAAGGGGCATTAGAATAGGCTTTAGAATCTAAAGCCTAATATCTATCTGGTTTTTTACATTACCTCGAATTGACCATTGCCTCTTTGAATGGACACAACCAGTTTAGTACTTTGTTGGGAATGTAAAAATGGCTCTGCATGGAAATGCAAATCACTGAAGACTACGCTTAATTGTCTCTTAGGCACTTTCAGTGTCATGGCGAGAGTATCCCAAGCTGCGACTAGAGCATACGAGAAGGGCAACCTATTTTTTCCTGAAAACATTTAAAATATTTAATATATTAGGCAATGTTTTTCATTAGGGTTAAACAAATAATAATTATATAGAACCAACACGGCAGTAACTTTGAAAAACAAATTTAATATTTCTATAAATTTTCTAATATTTCTCTTGTATATTGTATATTCCAATAAATTTTATCACTTAAAAAAGCAGTCCATGAAATGTTGCATTCTCTCATTAATTCAAAGAAAATAAATGGGAGGACGGATCATAGTCCACTAAATAAAAACACCACTTAACTTACTTCTTATCACGCGTCCCTTCAAATAGCTATGTTCATTGTCATGAACAGAAGCTAGAAACTTGCAGGAAGCTGCCATAATTCTATATGGTGGTACATAGAGTGCTAATGTCCTGAAAAAAATATAAAACTGTATAATGTTCTTCAGTACAAAAGAACAAAGTAAACTATAGACTAAATAGACATTACCATTTCTCATTATGAGCCCAATCAACCAAGTTTGAAAGGAAAGGAGTGCCAGTTGACACTGGAAACTCAACTTTCGGATATAAAACTTGCACTTTCGGGTGAAAACCTTGCACGTACAACCTTAAAATATTAAAGAAAGTGAATCTTTATGTTCTACATCATAAAATGAGTTGTAAATAACCTCTCAAAATGAGGACTATTAATGGTATATTTGTACTGACTTTCCTACAGCTTCTAAAACCATGCGAGGGTTATCGGGATGTCCGCGCCTTGTCAAGGGAATATTGGTGCAAGTCTGAGGAAGCGATCTCTTCAGAATTGCTTGGAGAAGCCCGTGAGGTGCTATTTCTACCAGCACAGCGTTACTAGGGATCAGTTTGCTGGTTTCTTCGAACAAAACTGGACTCTGAAACCGAAAACATTATTATCGTTGGTCAAAAATATACGTATCAACAACCATATTATTAAAATGAACGCGAGGATAAATTAGAGGAAATATTGTATCTAAAATCGCATCATGTTTAGATTTAGATAAGTACCTCAATCAAATGTATTAGACACTTTAGTGATATTTTATGAATGTACTAGGTTTCATTTTCACTTCTTCCACTTGTGGACAAAAAATTTAAGTGTACAGTAAAAAATCTTATTTGGTAATAATTTATGGTATAAAATTGTACTCGTCTAAGTGCTTATTTTGTAAGCCTAAAGAAATAAAACATTTTGAATTAGAAAAGGATATAATACCAGTAAGTTGTTGGTGTGATACTCAGCAGAAGAATACTTGGCTAAATCTTCCTCCCATCTGTCTTTGGGTATCGATGTCGATATCCATTTGGAACTGCGCGCTTTAGGCGTTTTGATGACTTCTTTTAAGTATTTCAACAAACCAGGACCTAAAGAAAGAAGAACAAAATACTTTTTATTTATTTTGTACCTTCCTAGAGAGGCTTTTTAAATTCTCGAGAGCTTCTTCTCTATAAAACTTTTGAAACATCATGGTTATTAACACTAAAGTCATTTAAAACGGTATATTTACCGCTTTAATTAATGACGTATTTTTTATGTGCAAAACCCGAAGACGTGATGTACCAACCGCGTCGCGATCTGATACCGTCAGTGTTATGTGTTGTGATCGAGCTGCGTTCGATAATATTGAAACCGGTGGTAGTGGTAACGTTCGTAGCAAAAGACATAAAATGAAGGTAGGTCATTATGTCTGCCCATAAAAACTTACTCGCAGTGCCTTTAGTTATTCCGTGATCATGGCGCATGAAACTGTGCCGAACTATTGGAAAACTCGTTTTTTACTTTATTTTATTTTATCAGTGCCGAAACCAGAGAAAAAGTTCTAGTCATTTTAAACAGGATATTTACCCAAATCATGGTAAATATCCTGTTTTAATGACTTTGGAACTTTTTCTCTGGTTTCGGCACTAATAAAATTCATATTTACCACTTACCCGCTTTAGCAATATACCGTGAGTGGTAAGCTATGTTAGAACAAGGGACCTCTTTCGCGAATATATTCTTTTCAACCAATTCTCCGACGAATGTCTGCATTATATCAGCCGGTCCCGACAGCGTACAAGAGTCGGCACTATTGTGACAGGCTATTTCTATCTCTGGCGGGCAAAGCTTCGACATCTGAAAATTTAAAGGATATTTTCACCTAGCTTCTGCCAACAGCTTCTTACGCGTTATTTCAGTATAAAAAATACCCTACTTGTATGTTAATCCAGGTACAGAACTGTATCAATTCAAAAATTCAGCAAAATTCGTTCTGTAGCTAGCAGACTATACGTTCTGTTGCTATAGAGTTTGGATTGGAAAGTTTAGATGTTTTGTCGTTGTTGCTTCACTCTTTGGCGTGAAGCAGTAACAAACATCCACACTTACGTATTTATAAAATTAGTGAGATATTCCTACTTCTCCTTCAGGTTATCTCAACGTTTTTTTTGCTATTGCTATATGCCACCAAAACTAAACAAGGTACCTATCAGTAAACAATGAATGACTAGTACATATAAGATTTGTAAGAAAGCCAATTGGTCACATATTTTGTATTTTTTATCTTGTTTGTTTTATTTTTAGAGTGCAATAAAATATTTATCTATCTATCAAATCTATACTAATATTATAAAGAGGAAAGGTTTGATTTTTTGTTTATTTGTATTAAATAGGCTCCGAAACTACTGTACCGATTTGAAAAATTCTTTCACCGTTAGGAAGTTTCACAATCCACGGTGAACATAGGCTATATTAAAATATAGAAATGTGAAATGTTAATTTAACGTGGGTGAAACCCCGGGAAACAGCTAGTGGGACATAAATTGGTAAGATATTTTACTTCTTGATATCCCAAGCCAACAGCAGCCATAGATCCTTTGATGAATGGCGTTTCTAAAGACACCAGACCACGGCTGTAAGCTGACAAAATCATCTCTTCTGCAGTCAGGCATCCATCGGCGTAAGCACATCCCAGTTCCCCGACACTATGACCTGAAATAATTTGGCGTGTTTTAAAAAACTATAAACCTCCTTCAAGTTGCTAAATAAAGAAAATAGGTTTAAAACTTCGTTTTAAAAAAAGAATCATCGAAATCGGTTGGCGTGATATTGAGTTATTCGTCCACGTAGTTATCGTATTCTGTTTGTTCGTCAATTTGTCGCGTACATACTTAATGCAAATTTAAGACTTATATGGTTTTATTATGGATGCCGCATAGACAGAACTGGATCAGATTGAAGTGAACCTCACGAGAACAACCAGCTTTCAAATAAAAAAAAGAATTATCAAAGTCAGTTCACCCAGTCAAAAGTTATGTTATGATGAGGTAACAAACCTTAAAAAAACATACTAATTGAGAACCACCTCCTTTTTTTAAAGTCGGTTATAAAGAAGAATGTTTCACATTTTGATCATTAATTACCATTGGTATACTCATATCTCAACTCAACGCCTATTTCTATTGGTCCACTGCTGGACGCCGGCCTCTCCTGATAAACACCTTATTGGCTTATCATGGGCCTCCCCGCTTTAATCTCATGGGGGGTAATGCCCATAATCCTCACACTGGGGTTGGTATAATCTTGAGAAAGTAATCGCTTGATTATAGTTATTTTATTTAATTCTTACCAATAATATTATCCGGCACTAGACCAAGTTCTTTGAGGACATCAGTAAGTCCAATCTGCACGGCGGCGATGCCGACGAACGAGTGGAGGATGTTGTCGAAGGTTGTCTTCTCGGGTGACGTGATGATGTGCACGATGTCGATCCCTTTCGGTTCCAAAACTTTGCGGCATCTAAAAATCATAAAATAGATAGATAGAGTTTTTATTATTTATTTTATTTTGAGCCATTATTGTCCCACTGCTGGGCAAAGGCTTCTTTTTCTCCTTCTACTCCTCGCGATCCAACGCTGCAACAGGCCATGATGGAAGGTGTGCCTCGAGCTCGTCACGCCATCTCATTCTGGGCCTTCCACGTCGCCTCTTAGCGTCGGATGGGCTCCACTCTGTGATGGTCCTTGCCCATAAATCGCTGGACATACGGCAGATTTGATATATAGATAGAAACACTTTATTATACCACACAAAACAGAAAACAATACAGGAATAAACAATAGAATAAAGGAAGCATAAAGGGCGACCTTATCGCTGAGAGCGATCTCTTCCAGGCATCCTTAGGATGGACAGGACATGAAGGAACAAAATAGACGGTGGCACTTTAGTAAATATATAAATAAAAATAGATCATAAGTATTAATACAAAATAACACAATAACTGTGGACCTCGCGCCAAAGATTTAGTATGACGCGAGTTCCACAGGTCATGTGACCGGGCTATAGGGCGAGGCCGTGGACGCGGCAAGAAAGATCAGAAGGTATGGGTGCCGGTCACCAAGCTACATAGGCCGTTTGGTCCGTGAGGGAAAGATTGACAAACTCGAGAGTATCTACCTGTTCTCTCTACCTATCAAAGAGTTTGAGGACATCGACTTTTTCCTCGGACCATCCCTCAACGATGAGGTGTTGAAGATCATGCCTGTCCAGAAGCATATACTACCTTAATGGAAGTCGACATACCTGCCCTGATCGGATGGTTTTATTTTTAGTATATTAAATTTAATAATCAAATAAATAAAATTGCCCAAAAATTGGACGAGAGAGTCATTTTTTCAGCGGCCCCCTTTCATAAAGAACCGGTAATATAAAAAAATTACATTACAGTGTGATTGATGATTTCGCCATTCTAATTGATAATAATATGTCCAATCGCGACGGAGCAGGAGGAGGGGTTCGATTCCCGCCTCGGGACAAATGTTTGTACGATTTGCAGATATTTGTTCCGAGTGCTCTGGTCTTTTTCTATGTATAATAAAAAATATCTATCTATGTATTTTTTTTATTATGTACATAAGTCATCTAGTACCCATATAACAAGCTCTGCTTAGCTTGGGGCTGCATGATGCTGTGTGGATTGTCTAGCATTATTTATTTATTTAAATGTCGTAATAAAATAATGTACCAACCGTTCTATGGCCGCGGCAAAAATGGGCAACCGCATAAGCCCAGCTCCCATACCAGCCCACTGAGAGCCCATGCCGCTGTACACGAACCACAGCGGACGTCTTGCATCGTCATAGTAGTCTACTTCCTCTGATAGGCATACTGTCTTTCCATCTTTCGTGTCTGAAATCACAAAATTTCAATTTTATATCTATACGATGAATGACTATTTAATTTTTGTTGCTTCACATCAATTTACTGTTGACAAAAAATCCAGTAATATCGTGCTACTACAAAATTTTCGAGTCTTCGTTACGCGCAACGCAAAGAATGCATTCTACCATGAAGAATGACCAACTTATCCACGAATCAAGGAAAGGCGCTTTTGTTTACAGTTCCATTTTCAAAAATTAATTTAATGGATGTTCTTTGTAAATGGAACATCAAAAAGTCATGATATACGAATATCTTGTGATGAATGGCTGTTGATTCCGACCAAAAATAAATATAATCTCTAGTGCGTATATTCGAGTTTTACGTTTTAATGACACACTTTTTGAGCAAGAGAAGTGGAATAGTAGATTGTTTTACAAGGGACTAAACCATCCCATTATATACGAGGTTGTTATACTCCCGAGCGTAGCGAGGGAGGATGACAAGACCGAGTTATAATGGGTGGTTTTAGCCCGAGTAAAACACTCTACTTTTCACTTCGATTGCGAGAAAATAAAACAATTCAAAATTAGACATTTTTCATTTGGAAGTAAAAGTCAGGAAGTTAAACGTAAAAGTTTGTGATTTGGAATGAAGAAAATTCTAGAGATTTAGCGCCAATACCATCTTTTTTTTTAAATCTCTATTTAACCCGCAACGAAACAGTTCGCATTCTACCGTGAAGGGAAGAATCAACCTTCATAAAACATCACCAAGACGGTTCCATTTTCAAAAAAAAAGATTGACGGAGCACCAAGAAGTCGAGTTTTTATGTAAGAGAACGAATGCTTTGTACGGGCTGATGATTTTAGACAAAAATTAAAAAGAAAAAATACTTTTTAGCCCGAGGTATTAAACTCGAGTTTTAGGCCCGCTAAGCTACACTATTATGATACACTTTTTGAGCAAGAGAAGTGAAAACATTATTGTTAATCAAAAGCTTGAGATTCAGACTGTCGAATCCAAACTTACCAAGAATAGCATAGCCTCTTCCCAAATGACCGTTGATTCTATCTTTATGTATATTCTGGAGTAATGCCAGTTGCTCGGGGTCGATAGGCTGTGACTTCAGTTCATCTAAAGCTCTTGTTACGGAGGAGTCTTGTCTGCCAGACATTGTAATCAAGTATGGGATGTTTGTTTTGTAGCGATTAAGGTCCTAGAAACATCCAGAAATACATTTTAATAATGTTATTCATTCTTACAAAAGGCATTCTTACAAAATTTTCACATCATGTTACCTACCATATACGTTAAATATTTATTTATTTGATAATATATTTACATTGCCATATTGAAAACGACCAACCCTCTAAGGATAGAAAAACGAAAATAAATATCTAAATACTCATGTAATTAGAAACAGCATACATGAAATCTAATGGGACATTATAGGAGTACCTAATCAAAATGAGAAGGACGAGTGGTGAGCCTTAGAGGAGGCCTTTGTCGAATGACAAGCTGGAAAGAAGAAAGGAAACTGAGCGCAGAGAGCATCAATAGTTGTTTAAGTTTATATGTAAAAATTTTATGAAATTTTCTATTCTCTGTTACCAGCAATAAAGGCTTATTAAATTACATTGCCATTACAGTGCAACACCAAAGCGACAAAGAAAAAAAGTAAAATATAAAATACACGAACTAAAAACTAACATTCATAAAAAACACGCTTCTAACTACAACATTATACTAAGCTTAAAATAAACAATACCTTTGGCTTGTGCTGGCCATGCAATAAAACATGAGCATTAACTCCAGTCACAGACAAGCTGTTGACAGCTGCAAAGGTCCTCCGGAATGGATGGTGATCGTTCAACACCTGAATACGACCCTCTTGAATCGCAGCTATGTCGCTTCTCGTAGTACCGCAATTCAGATTTCCTGCTAATTCTCCTCTATGGTATCCTAAGAGGACCTAGGAAGATAAGTTTTGTATTTATTTATTTACTAGCTGCGCGACGCGGCTTCTCCCGAGTAGCGATTTTAGGGAAACCACTAGAGAAAGCACGGGAAGGGAAAGCACACTATTCCGAAATGGGTACCTTATACGATAGACATTTTCAGACCATTTTCAGGTATCCACTGATAGTTACATTATAGTATTGGGACATAAAGGTGCATAACTGCATAGGTACCTATCAAATGCAACTACACATAAATACACTACTTAACCTCAATCACGCACACTTGATTAGTTAACACTTTGAGTGCTGAAAACGCACGGTATGAGTTTTCTACAAGTGACTAATATGCGTAAATCCACACTTGCGCAGCGGCTAAGAAAATACAGATCTTTGTGACTCAGCAGAGCTGTAATATTTTTCGAACGAAACGCATGTGCGGCGCAACACAACCGCTGTGTAGAGTGGCAGTACGAATTTTTTAGGTAAAAAAAAAGACCGCAGTCGTCAAAAAAAAACCGCAGTCAAAGTGTGAAAGTTATCCTATGATAACACTTTATACGACTGTATGCCCTAAAAATATATTCTAACACAAACAGAACCTCAGCCATTTCTTTGCTCTACAACTTTTAAACTTTCGATTTGTTAACATATTAGAGATCAATTTATCGGATAACAACCAGTTACCGAATAAGGAATAAAAGTGTTTTTTCTTAACTAGTTGGGAAAAATGGTTTAGAAAGTGGAATAAAGGTAGGTATTTATCGCGTAACTTTTGTTTCATTTTCCCCTACATTCGCGAGAAATACCCGATACATAAAATTAATATTTAATGCACTTCATTGTTGATTACTGTTGAAATAATAACGCAAATAATACCTTTGTAATCGCAGATATCCCGGACGCAGCCTCTCCATAGCCAATATTCGACATAACGCTGCCAATCATCAGGGGTTTACTTCTATTACCGCAGAATATCTTGTCAAATGCTTCCAATTCCGATTTGTCTACATCTGGCACCGCTGCAAAAATAAGAACCAAAATTAAATAACCCTCAATTGATACTATGAGAAATTATAATTAAATAATGTACTGCCGCGATTAGTATCGAGTGTGTACTCGATACTAATCGCGGCAGTACAACGGTAGATTTCATTCATTAGAGACGGTGTATCTACGTTACATACTCCGAAGTTAGTAATATAATGATGAGTGACTATAAAGCTGCGATGACAAATCTGTTAAAGTAAAGCCTGCGTTGCTATTAGCAATATCATTAAAAACACGTGTAAAGATAAAATAATGGATGAATCATTTGGCTTCAAGACAGAAATCAATATACTACTGACCAATACTGACAGGATAAATATCGACCAGAGACAAGACAATCGATATTTATCAACGATACATTGATACTGATCGTGGGATTTCTGGATTTTTTGAAATCCAGAGATCCGTATCTAGATCCGTCATATCAATCCTGAATTACGATCCAAATAATTAAGAGGAGCCTAGCTCTTGCCTAGCTACATAGTTAGGCATCCTAGTTGCATGTTTTTTTATTTTCTATATATAACTCATATGTGGATAGTGTTGTGGACTGTGGTTGTGGGCTACATTTTGAATATCGCTCATCTTTAAATTGTAAAGTTCTAACACAAATGTAAAGTAAATTAAATGTAGTCGTTTGTTATTCCTCAATAGATAAATAAATATCGTGATAATTATCGAGTGTGTAGCATGCGCCATAGACCTTACCTGATCCAAATCCTTCGACATATTCAACAACGTTCGGTGGAACACCAGCTCTTTCATAGAAACTTTTGAGGAATGAAGCGGTATCATCCGGATTTCTATAAAATCCGTATTTAGGACCAGTTTCGTCTTGTAGAATTCTCACGTATTCACACTGTACGTGCACAACTTTGGCGTAAACTCTGCAAAATGATACGTTAATTCGTCATTTAAACTATATACACAATATTATATATTCAACTACTATAGAGAAATAATAATACAAATGTCATAAAAAACGGGATATGTGAGTTCACCGTGAGTTTTGAACGGTTCCATCTTTTTGTTCGTTTATTGTATTGTGAAAGGAAGGACACAGGAGATTGAGCTTCTACTGTCACATCGCCCACAAACCTAACATAGGCTTTAAGGCACTAATAACTAAATGATGTAACCTATTATTATTAATAAATAATCTATCACAATGGAGTCCATAATAAGATCATATTCACATACGAATTGGAGACCGATTTACCAATCTGTGCTGTGATCGAGTTGCGTTAGAAAAAGAAACCAGTGGTAGTGGTTACGTTCGTAGCAAAAGACAAATAAAATCGGTAGATCGGTAAGTCGCAGTGACCTCCCTCAGTTATTCCGTGATCATGGCGCATGAAACTGTGCCAAAATATTGGAATGCTCAAAACTTTAATCATAATTGTATGTTACCTCAGAGCGTGCTTAGCATTCTGAAGAAAGAGAACATTGATAGCTTCGGATTTGGCACAGCCACAAGCTTCTTGGTCATAAGATCTCGTTTTTCCGTCTGGGCTTAGATTCATGATTCTGAAACCAAGTAGAACAATTTTCTTTCGTTAAAAACCTCGTAAATCAAACTTAAACTAAAATCGACAAAACAATACAATACAAATACGCTTTATTGCACATCAAACACAGAAAAACAAAAACAGTAAAGAACAAACATACAGATGCACAATGAGCGGCCTTATCGCTAAGAGCGATTTCTTCCAGGCAACCTTTGGATGGACACGTAGCTATAGTACAGGCATGACGGTGGCGTATTATAGACTAATGTTGTTTATAAATTATATACAATACAAAACATGTGAAAATACATAAATACTTGTTTATACGATAATGGAAATAAATACTGATTATAGACACTATTACATATACATACATAAAATATTAACTATTTGAAGTTGAAGAAAGAAAATGTTCGTAGACCATATGTTTAAATATAGGGAGAGATTTAGCTTGTCTTATTGGGGTAGGTAATGCATTCCATAGTCTGGTGGCATGTACGGTGAACGAAGAACTGTAGGCATGGAAGGGGCGGGGAGTTTGCAGAAAAAGGGTATCGGTGGAGCGAAGGGATCGGGTATGAGTTTGGTGTAGGTACTTGAACCGTTCCTTGAGGTACCGAGGAGTATTTAGGACTATAAAATTAAGTAATAATATACGACTATACGTTTCTAAGATTCTTTGAGAATAGTGTCTACATTGTTTAGGGATTCTCTTCCCCTTTTCTTTTTAATATACGACTTTGGTTTGATTTTTGAGATTCTAGTTAAGGTGATGGAATTTACAATGACCCCCACACTAGGCTTGCCTGTTTCTTGAGGTATCGAATACATTGTCTGTTTGCCATGATTATGACTAACATGTATTTTCTGAAATTCTTTGACAATGGTCGCTACGTTCGTTATGTTTCTTACAGAAGAGAATAAGGCCTACCTTCCATAATGCACCGAAGACTGCGGGTGCAGGCAAAGGTTAGCGCCGCCCACTATAGCGGCCTCGCATTCTCCACGTGAGATCGCGAGGTAGGCCTGCTCCAAAGCTGCGGTAGAGCTGCAGCAAGCGTCGTCAATGCCGAGTGAGGGACCCTTGACGTTCAACCAGTACGAGACACGGTTCGCAAACATTGCTTTACTGCATCTATTAAAATAACAAATCATTACTGTAGCCTCATTGCTTCATTATTTTAAAGTGGAAAACTTCACAGTAATATCACTCGGACATAAGACAAGGAGGGCAAGTAATAAATAAATAAATATATTATATCTATCTGTATTTTATCTTTTAATATATATTTTACAGAACACCTGACCCGGAACAAATATCTGCAGATCGTACAAACATTTGTTCCGAGGCGGGAATCGAACCCGCAAAATCCTGTGTCGCAGGCGGACATTCGCCCACCGCGCCACAAAGGTCGTCGGAGGAGCAGGAAAGGAGTCAGGTATATTACATCATCAGCCTATGTTAGTCTTCTGATATATTATATACTTACCCCGCTATACCCAATCCTTTTCTAGAGTTGGCAACGTAGAAGCAAGCTTTTTCAGTTTCGGAAAAACATGATCCAATGTATACGCCGATTTTCTTGCCAGAAAGTTGCTCTGGACTGAATCCTGAAATAAAAAGGAAACATCATCATCATTATACAGGAACAAATTGTAATCAATACACAGGGTGTTCGGCATTGAGTGTGTGAGAACAATCAAACAAACTGTTAGATTTTAGTGTATGTATACAATGCAATACAATACTAAGGCTTGTCCTACGGCTAGTTGTTTATAAAGATTTGAAATCAAAACGAACGTATCATATTTTAGGCATTAAACATGTAGATCGTTTTTAAGGGTTCCGTACGCGAAGGGTGAAAATACAGGACCCTATTACTAAGCCTCTGCTGTCAGATCGTTGTCTTCCGTCTGTCTGTATATCCGTCCATCTATTCGTCTGTCAGTGTTGTAAAAGTAGACAAGTGAAATTTTCTAAAACTAACACTTCAATTTTTTTTATTTTTAGTAAATGTTGTTAAATATAATAATATTTACTAAAAATAAAAAAATAATAATTTAAAGCTGCATATAAAATTAGGTATTTGATGTATATGTTCACTGATTTTATAAATCTCTAGTTATATGAGGTTGTTAACTTGTTTAGGATTTCTTTTGGTAAATAGCTTTGTACGTTTGTAATAGTACGGAACCCTCCGAATGCGTGTATACTTGCTCGGGGCCTGCGGCTTCGTTCGCGTTGAAATCTATACGTATGTGTCAAATATTGTATAAACTTTCCGCTTGAATCACTTTATCTATTAAAAAAACCGCATCAAAATCCGTTGTTTTAAAAATCTATACATAGGGACAGACAGACAGTGGGAAGCGACTTTGTTTTATACTATGTAGTGATTCACTGCCCAGCCTGTGTGGTGTGACCGAGAATGATGGCGCGCCGCCGCCGCGCCGCGCGCCGTGCCGCAGCTAGAGCATGCCGAACACATGTACTTCGCAGGCTCTCAAAGAGTTAAGTTTACCAGCATCATAAATAGCCTCGTAGCTCTGCTCCAGGATCTTGCGAGACATGGGATCCATGCTGTAGCTGAGCCTGTAGTGCACCTTGAAGAACTGCGCATCGAAGCGATTTAGATCAGGCACGTTGCCTGTATACTGAGCTGCCTCGGGGTTGTTGTACACCCATCGAATACCTTCGGATGATATTGGGTTTATCTGTAGATGGATAAAGCGATCAAGGTAAGATGAATAATGATCTGTACATAATTTACCTAGCTTTAGGATATACCTCAGCCAATAAATATTAAATTGATCAAAGTTTGTATGTATCGTACGTAGGCGTAGCTGAAAGCAGAGGCCGTTTGTTATACTCCTACTTAGGTTCTCTCATAAAAACTACTTCTGAAACTTGTTAATGGAAAGTTTCTCCAGTATATAAAAAAATAATTTTAAAAAAATAGGGAAATTGGGATACAAAGCATATTTAGCACTAATTCTTATATAACAGTAGGTAATGGTTGGTACAAGTAATTATTTACAACTTATACACAGATGTTTTAATTTGAATGATCAGATCATTTTTTTTTATGATATGATATTTTTAATAAATCAGAATATGATATCATATTCTGATTTATTAAAAAGGGCTTCTAAGAAACCCTGCACTCCTTAAAAAAGCAAGCCTACCTTATTATAGAGGATATTCTCCAGGTCCCGCACATATCTGGCTTGCGGGTAGAGTCCAGCCATCCCCGAGATCACCACCTCGTTTCCACGGGGCGCCTCTGGGACTTGCAGTGGGACTTCGCCTTCTGGAGTTGGTGCCATTTTGAAGATATTGCTGCAAAAAACGTCATATTTACGTAGGTCTCTATATCTCTAATTAGCTACCCAGTAGAGATAGAGATAACTTTTGTTATGTTCGATGGACCTTCGTTTGGCAATAATCTCACCTGATGGAAATTGAAGATGTGGCCGACTATGTATCACGAAGGTCCAAAATTTACATATTCACTCTTGAAGAGACCCAGGTTGTAATTAAGCTTATGAGCAGATATTCCTTAGATATTGTTTACTTGAAATCTTTTGAACACTTGATAGAATAGAATATTTTATTTATTTATTAGAAGTATACATATTTGAGCCAATATTGTACCACTAAACAAGCATTGGTTTGTATTGGTGCTCACACTCGGTTGGGACCTAGTTATACCAATTACATTGCGTTTTGATAAAGATAATAAATTATTGTCAAAACAAAACACGTCTGAAAAATTCTACAAACATGTATGCAGGTAAGTACATCTATATTATAATAACAGTTTATACCTACTTATGGAGGAAAAACAAAAGCAAACAAATTAAATAATTTGTTAGAAACTATAACTAATAGGGAATTACACAAATTTTAAAATAGATTCTATAGTGAGTAAGTGCTAATAAAATAAATAAGTATATAACATTTTTATTCAATCGATAAGTGCCATAAATATGCATTTAAAATTTACATTTTCTGGTTTCGCGCGTAATTTGACGTAGATAAGAATAATAATATAAAAATATACCTATTGAACTGTGTTCATGATGTCAGTTGTTTGTGTAGAATGCGTAAGTTCCTGAGCAAATGCGCTGATGTTGATGATGACAGTTGATACGTTTAAGTTTACATACCCGTATAAAGTTGATTTAGGGATAGTCTTTTCAAAACAATCAAATTAAATATTAAAAAATTAGGGCTTAGTAAAATTTGTACTTACAAAAAGTTAATGGTTAAAAATAAAAAGTAAGTAAGTACTTACTGTACATACCTTAATAAAAAATGTATCAACACTACAACTGCCCAGCATATATCCAAGTATTGTTTTGAAATGGTTTTATTACCTAGAGAATTCTTATACATTGTACTAACTTACCTAAGGTCAAAAAAAGGTTGAATATTTTTTTCAAAACAATAGGTAAACTGAAAATGTATCAATATTCATTCAGTCTAGGTTAAAGAACCCACAGCACTGCCGCACTGGTACGAAGACCAGCAAGGGCGTGGCACAACACTCCAACTCCTCGAAGTATCCTTAATCTACAACAGCCTATTTTATTTATTCATTTGTTCAGATTTTACTTACAAGTTATATAATACCAAAACGTCAAACCAAAACGTCTATATTGGTCCACAGCTGGATGCAGGCCATTGCAGCAGGCCTCCCTTGATAAGCGCCTTATTGGCTTTTGTCCCCTGAGGAAGTAATGCCCATAATCCATGCTGGGCATGCGGGTTGGGGATCGCAGTTCGGTGGTAAATTGTTCTGCAGGAGGCACTGCTGCCCGCCCCCCGGTGGATATCCCTTAGTCGCCTCTTACGTCACCCGCGGGAAGAGTTTGGGTGGTGCACATTTTAAGTCAAGCACCACAAGGCTTCAACGACTACACCTTGAACTTATATTCTCTCGAAGATTTAAGTGATGTCAATAAAATAGTTTTTCCCCCTCTCTACGGACTTTACATAAATTGTACTTTGTCTGCGATAAATGACACATGACAATTTATGAAATCTGCGTGAATTATCCCCTTTTTACCCTATTATTACCTGAATAATTTTGTGTCATTCATTAATAACCATCTTTGTTTTTGAATTTCTATACAACCAGGCAGTCTATTTTGGTTATTTTAGAGATTTCAGTGAATGTGATTTTATTAATATTAAAGTTTTTACAAAAGAAACAAATACAAGGTAAATTATATATTTCTTATTTCAAAAACGTATATACATTATCTCTGGATCTACTGAACCAATTTTGAAAATTATTTAATCAATAGAAAGCCACGTTATATGTGAGATCGATATAGAATTTTTCGTGTTAGTCTTATTCGCAAAGTAAGTCGGTGAAGAAACGGTCGCAAGAAATCGTAGGTATCTTACATGAGAGATATTATTGATTGAGTTCTAGAGAAAAGACGTAGAGCTTGATATTGCCTACAAAAATAGTAATATAAGATGCGGCGAGGAAGGTTGTTGCCGGCTGGTCCTCCAAGTCAAAGGTTTTGCAAAACACTTATAAGTACTGGGCCTTCGGAGAAATTTTGTTTTGCAAGTGGTCAGCTCCAAAGCCTAATATAATTAATTACGTACCGTAGAAATATGTGCAGCACAACACTAACTAACTGCACTGGCGATGTCAACTCATTTTTATTACACCATAGAATTATTATTATTATAATAAAATCAGCTACGTGCGAGTCAGACTTGCACGTGAAGGGTTCCGGTCTGTGCCATAGTACATGAAGACACCCTGTCTTCTTGTACTATGGCACAGACCAACAATGGCGCTCATTAGCGGAGGCCTATGTCTAGCGGTGACCTAATATAGGCTGATTGATGGTGATGGTAGTAAACCCAACAAAACGTCTTTTGTAAGTAAGTAATTATTAATTAATTTATTTGTCACATTGGTACAATTGGTTTACTCATAACAAGTTACAAAACATAATAGTCATAATTATAATAGTCATCTTTGGGTGTATCATATTGTGCACCCGAGGATGATACCCGCTATGTGTAGCCATCGCCTTTAGATTAACTTCTCAAAGGGCCTCTGTGCTGTTGGCTTCGGCCCCACGCAAGCCTTCCAAAGCACCGGGTCACTTTTTGGCCCGAGATCATGGTAAATGAGAGACATAATAGTCATTTATTCATAATAATAATTACATGTCATGTTTTTATAGGTATCTAATTATTATTTCAACATTAATATAATCAAACATAAACTTGTAAGTAGGTAGGTACTCCCTCTAATTTCTACCCATAGTTAATATAGGCTGATTGATGGTGATGGTAGTAAACCCAACAAAACGTCTTTTGTAAGTAAGTAATTAATTTATTTGTCACATAGGTACAATTAGTTTACTCATAACAAGTTACAAAACATAATATAATCAAACATAAACTTGTGAATAGGTAGGTACTCCCTCTAATTTCTACCCATACTTCATATATATTTATATACCTACCTAAATGTCGACTGACAAAATTCAATCAACAACGTGTAAAATCGGGACCCAAAGTATTAATGCTAAGCCTGCGATGTCTGTCTATCCGTTTGTTAGAGGCATTCATGAAACAAAACACCAACATATTTCACATATACATATGTATTTCCAATTTGTCTTTCCGGTTCATGATTACGCCCTCTAACAGACGAATAGACAGGCATTGCAGGCTTAGCTTAGTAATACCTAGGGTCCCAATAGCACCCTTCTGGTTACGGAACCCTAGAACGGGAAGTACGTAGGTACTAACTTTCTACCTAAGGTCAAGCAAGGGTTGAATATTTTTTTTATAACAATAGACTAGCAATTTATTAATAATTCATTGATACCGTACAACGCTAATAAGGAAGAACATAACGAAACTAGCGTTAGGATAGGTAGGTACCTACCAGTAAGAGAGCTCGCCCACAGCACCCACGTGTAGCTACAAAAAGTCGCCGTGGGCACAGTATACGTATGGATAATGTGCCTACGGCGACTTTTTGTAGCGATGCTGTCGCGACGCTGACGTGCGTTTGCATCGATACAGTTGCGATTCTGTCACTGCCTGTGTACCTACTCTGTGACGCCCACTTAACCACGATTCTGTATCGCTACTAACGCGATGCTATCGCGCTTCAGTCACGATTCAGCATCGATACAGAAATGCTTATGAACGCTATACGATTGTAACGTTCATAAGCATTTCTGTATCAACAACATTGGTCACGTTGTGTTTGATGCTGCTTTAACGTAAACGTAAGCAGGCGAAGCATATGCGAATTAAGCAGCGTAAAACGTATTGGATACACTCATTTACCAAAGAATGGTTATTTACATTATGTCACAGCGTTTAAAATACTAAAAGAGCATGATAGAGCGCGCAAGTCGCGATGCTATCGCGCGTTTTATTCGATAAGGGATCCGGAACTGCGTTAAAAGCATTCAAGCAATTTTTTCGGCTGACTGCGAAGTAACTGTGACGCATCTATACTCCGTCTCCGTTATGTCGACAAAGACATAAACGAAAACTTAACAATAACAGAGAACAACATGACAAGGTAACAGGTTCTTACTTACTAAAAAGTAAAACAGCAACAACGCGTAAACTAACATTTGCGGCGAAAAGAGTGTGAATCAGAGATCAATTAAATGATGCTTTCAGAACCAAAAATTGTTTCGAGCTTCTGTGCTATGCTTCGATTAGGTACATATCTATGTCAATGTCCCTACCAATGTCGTTAAATATTCTCCACCAATATGCCTTCGATTTTGTAACTCTTTGTATACAATAAATATCCAGGTTTTGAATTCAGAGTCTAGACATGTTTTTGGCGGCGGGGCGGCGCGGCAATGCAAATTAACGAGTGTAGTTCGTCAACCCGACATGCTATTTATTCGAGGGTGTGCGTCATTTGATGGATTCGATTGAAGATTATTTTACATATTTCAAGACAAGGAAACAGTGTCTGTTAAGGCAGAGTACTATGCGGGGCTGACTACCGGATGTTTAGATATTTATTTATTTATTACGGCTGAACATAAGAAAACAAAAGAAATATGTTTTAACCTGTAGTTTTACCATACCTATCGTGGTTATAGGTAGGGTAAAAAACCTATCAATCATACTATCCATAGTTAGGTGTAGACAGGTTAGGTTTACCTTAACTTAGCTACCTACTTGAGACGGAGTCATATGCGGACATAGGCCTACCCTAATGAGCGCCATTAGCGCCCTGTCGCCCTTCAGCTTGGCACATCCAGCATCTGCCTGCAGGCGTCATCACACTACGTTTCGTGTCCTACAAGTCCTACGCTCCGAGTCGTGATTTCCACTCAATAACACTTTTACTCCAGCGGACGTCGTCTTAAAAAGGAGTAACTAGGCTTTTAGCTTTGGATAGGTAGACAAGTTCCTCAGGTAGGTATCTATCGGTCACTGGCCTCGAGCCTAATGTTCTTTAATTAATCATCGTTCATGGACCTACGTACGATGTATAGTCCGAGTAGCGAAGTTTCATTGCGCATAAATTGAATTAGTCATTTGCCCAAATATTTAGAATAGTATAGAAAGACAGTTATTTATAATGCATAACAACAAAATACACACTTACAGAAAAGGAATAGAGAACATAGAATAGTTTTTGAAACTATCATGGTTATTTATACTAAAGTTATACTTTTTTTATATTTATACTTTAGTATAGAATAGAGTTGTTATAAAAAGGCTCTAACACAGTATAATGCTGGCTAAAAATTGCTAGGTACCTAGGTACTTACATTAATTGTTATAATATGGGTTCATTTCATATGATTTACGATTTGCGGGAAACTAATTTACCGTTTAATCCTTGCAGAACGCAGAAAATTATAAAACACGAAAATATATTTGAATTTCGCGCAAATCCGTGTCAGATTTTAAGTCTTCAAATCAGAAAACTAAATTCGAATTTCCCATTAGAATATTATTACGGGTATATTACCGACCTACCAATTACCCTACCTAACCTACTACCTATTGAAGATGATTATTTGAACCGCTATGGCGCGGTGGGCTAAGGTCCGTCTGCAACGCAGGAGCGGGTTCGATTCCCGCCTCGGGACAAATGTTTATACGATCTGCAGATATTTGTTCAGGGTGTTCGGGACGTTTTTTATTTTTAATAAAAATCTATCTATTGTGTTATGTATTGATTTATATACATGTTATGGGTAGGGCACTGATCTTACCCATAGTAACAAGCTCTGTCTGCTTAGCATGGGGCTAGATAATGTTGTGTGAATTGTCCAGCATTATTTATATTATCTATATTTTATATACATACATATATCTACCTCCGTCTAGGTTATTATTTTGTATCCAAATAAAATACTTTTTTATTTATAACCATGAATAGATAGTAGAAAATGCACCATGATTTTTCCATGCGTTTTAATATTTCTATGAAAAGGCTGCGGAAAGCTCCGCACCATTAATCAAAAGTCTATTTTTTTACTGCAAACATGTTATAGGTACCTACGTACATTAACATTCAAGGGATCTTATAATAATAATAATAATTTATTTCAGACCATTTATTTAACTTATTCTACGGTCCATAGTAATAACTTAGAACTAGCATAGGTAAGTACAGTTATTAATATGAGTCTTTTTATATTTTATGTACATAAATCATATTAATAACACGCTATTTTGTGAATATGGCCACGTGTTATTATTATTATCATAATGACGGACAGACGGAAGCGGAGACTTCTTAGTAATATTAGGTAGTAAAGCCTCGTATTGAACCAGTTCTGAAACTCCGGTTCTGTAGACGGCCCCGAAGGGAATATATGGTAATATACAGGTCTTGTTTTCATCCTTGGGTTGGGTACGGACCCCTAAAAAGCAGAACATGCTATGATACCGCCACAGATTACATAATAATCTGTATATACAGCCCACACCAGTGTTTCATATGACCAAAAAAAATTCCCTATGCTGTTTTCAGCATTAATCGATCAACGAATGCATTTTAAATGCAAGAGTAGAACACCCACGTGTCTATTGCCAATACTTTTTTTTATATAAAATAATGAACTTTAGGTAACCTCGACCTAGAAAAATCTTAAAAAATTTCTGTAAACGTCAATGTCCAAGATATTTTTTTGAGATAAATTTAATTTCACGAAGTATCATTAAGCGCAATTTTACAGTTTTTATTTTTTGAAAATCAGATAACGAGTAATCGTATTTTTTTAAGTTTTTCGATTATTTTTTTTCTCCCTTAAAACTCAAAAGTGCGGCTTGTGAATAACATAGAAAGATTGGTTATAACAAGGCTTATTACTAGTAAAAATACCTCGTTTCAAAATTTCGGCTTTTAGGAGAAATTGAATTTCAAAATATGGTGTTAGGGTTGTCACCCAACTTGACCTTTCATTTTATTCAGTTTGGATTTTTTTTGGGTGCCAAGTTCAATCAGTCTTGAAATTTATTTATGACACCATATAATATTTTATAACAACTTAATATACAGGGTTATAGGTAACTAATCAATAACCTCTTAAAGGCGACTTGGGTACATCCAGACTAACAACTTTTGTTCTATACTTTATCTAACTCAATGATTTTATTTCCTTACAAAAAAAAAAATAATTTCCAGTTCTAATCTTCTATGCTCTTTGTAGGCGGGCGCGCGTTTGTGTGTAGGTCGGCTGTACAGAGAAAGGGATTGCAGGGTGAGACAAGCGGGGGCGAGCACTTGCCCTTGACCTAGTTCACGATACGCACGACAGTTGCAATGTTCACTGCGCGCGAGCCGTTGCGCCATGTTATTTTTTTACTTTCATTTATTTACTTTTTTATTTTTTAATGAAGCCAGTCTTAGTCCTGGATAAGTATGAAGGAATTTTGGATTCAATGTATAAACATGTACCTAAAGATCCTAGAACTTTTGTTGAAACACTAACCTAAGTAGGTATTTCTGCTACGCGGTCCTAAACGCTATGTACTATGTAGCACATCACTCGGCCGGGCGGGCGATTGCGTAGCACTCAGCTGACTGCACACATGCTATGCCGGAATCGTATAAATGAAACGTATGTATTAACGAGACAGAGCTAACAATTGATAAAAAACTTGTTCTATTCCGTTTTGGCAAAAGTCATAGAACAAAAGTTGTTAGTCTGGATGTACCCAAGTCACCTTTAAGAGGTTATTGATTAG
Organism: Eupithecia abbreviata; assembly: GCA_943735965.1. Lineage (NCBI taxonomy): Eukaryota > Metazoa > Arthropoda > Insecta > Lepidoptera > Geometridae > Eupithecia > Eupithecia abbreviata. The sequence goes on from OX030995.1 coordinate 5,704,682, forward strand.
TTACCTATAACCCTGTATATCTAAAATATCATTTCTTCTCATAACTTAGGATAACATATTGAAGCCTGAGGTCTGACTTGGCTAGTTCTCATATACGAATTTATTATTAAGTACCTACTAAATAGTCATGGAACAGCCCTATGTTCGATGGCTAGTTTCTAACGGTAAGCCAAATTTTCTGAAGAATAGAATAAGACTTCAGAACTTGCGAAGGCTATAATATTTTTTTTATTTTAATTCGAACATGAAAACTAGCCAAGTCAGACCTTGGGCTTCAAATATTATCCTTACTTATCATCATCATCATCATCCTATAGCAGTCCACTGCTGGACATAGGCCTCCCCCAATGAGCGCCATAGCGCCCTGTCTTCAGCATGTCGCATCCAGCATCTACCTGCAGTCTTTCGCAGGTCGTCATCCCATACTCGTCGTCGTTACTTATCAGAAGAAATTATTTATAAAATATTTTATGTTGTTATAAATAAATTTCAGGACTGACCATTGAACTTCGCACCCATTTAAAGCTCACTTCTTTTGTTTTTGAAGTCAAAAACCAAGGCATAATATATCACAATATTGAACATGGCTCTCATTTTACTTTTATGTTTTTTGTTGGGATTGCTTAAGCTAAAACCCTGTGCTGATACATAATATAGTACTATTATATATTATATTGTTTTATCATATACAGGGTGGAATTTTGTAATGCCACCTGGAGGGAAAGTACTCTTAATAATGTAGATAGGAAATTGTACTCAAAGAAAACATTCCTTTAATTTTGAAAAGAAAGAAAACTGCATTCAAAGATTTTCGAAAATTCGCTTGCCACACCCGGGAATCGAACCGACTAAAATCTGTAAAAATTACACCCTATACTTTTATTGCATAGATCGTTAGGGTCAATAATAAGGATGAAATCTCTTAAACAAACTTAATAAATTAAATGAAAGGAAAACCATGAGTTAAATAGTTTCCCCGAGGCAGAGCGAAACCAAATAATTCTACAGCAAGATGGTATCCAGCCCATAACAGCGGAATCACTACTGCCTACATTAATAACCATTTTAATACCTGGATTGGTACCAACGGCACAATCAGATGGCCTGCGAGATCACCAGATCTCACCCCTTTAGATATTTTTTGTGGGGATATGTAAAAAATCTAATTCAAAACTCGTTTAGATTCGCATAAGATAGGTACATGTATTTTATGCGAATGTAAACGAGCTGAGAGTTGAAGTTGAGAATACGATTTATAATATTCACCACAACACGTTATTAAAAGTTACTAGAAATGAATTCGTTAGAAGAATAAATTTATGTATCCAAGAAAATGGAGCCCATTTCGAACAACTAATTAGTTAGTTGTTCGAAATGGGCTTGGTTACTTTTTACTGTAAATAATTTAAGATTTCATGGTTTTCCTTTCATTTAATTTATTAAGTTTGTTAGAAAGATTTCATCCTTATTATTGAACCTAACTATCTATGTAATAAAAGTGCAGGCTGTATTTTTTACAGATTTTAGTCGGTTCGATTCCCTGGTGTGGCAAGTGAATTTTCGAAAATGTTTGAATGCAGTTTTCTTTCTTTTCAAAATAAAAGGAATGTTTTCTTTGAGTACAATTGTCTCTATACAGTATTAAGAGTACTTTCCCTCCAGGTGGCATTACAAAATTCCACCCTGTATATATATATAGACATATAGGTTATATAAACATACCAGTGGTTTCTTTTTCACTTCTTCCACTAGTTGACAAAAAAAATTGAAGTGAGCATTAAAATTAAAATAATGCAATTTGATAATAATTAAAAGTATAAAATTTGACTTGTCTTAGTGCTTTTTTTGTAAGCCTAAAGAAAAAAAATTAATTGAATTTTAATAATAGAGTCACAACTAAAAATTTACCTTTTAGCGACAACCGTCTATTGTATAATTTGACCTTAGAACTTCACTTATATAGTTTTATCATATAGCACTATTGTATTGTTTTATCATAAAGAGTGAGTAATAACTCGCAACTAAAAATTGACCTTTTAGCGACAACCCTATTCTGTATAATTTGACCTTAGAATGTAATTGCATATTTCTCCCAAAGGCCGCAATAGTGTATACTGGTATTTTTACCACTGATAGGCCTAGTTAAGAGCATTCTTTCTGTGCTAGTCACAAGCCGCACTTTTGCGTTTTTAGGGAGAAAAAAAATAAAACATAAAATCTGAAAAAATAATAATTACTCAGTATCCAGAGGTTATTAAAAATTCTTTTTTTGTAAAAATGCTCCTAAAGATCTATTATCACATTATATTTATCTCATAAAAATATCTTGGATATTGACGTTTACAGAATTTTTTTAAAATTTTTCATAGTCAGGTTCATGATTTTTTATAAAAAAATGTATTGGCAAATTACGTGGGTGTTCTACTCTTGCATTTAAAATGCATTCGTAGATCGATTAATGCTGTAAACAGAATAGGGAAATTTTTTTGGTCATATGAAACACTGTGGCACACCCCGCACGTAAAAATGAAATTAATTTTAGCGATCTACTCTACTCATCGATAGATGGAGTGGATTAACCTAGGGGATTAATATTTTGTGCCACTGTAAGTTCAACTACTTCAACTTCTTTTTCACCGACTATGTTTTGCTCATAATGTATATGTCATTTATCGATCGGGCGGCTGCAACACAGTCACAGCGAGCCATAAAAATAAGAAGTTGAAGTTGAATCGGGCGGCTATCGCATCGCATCGCACACAGCGAGCGGTTTTCTTTAGTTTTCATTCTTTCTCACCGATTAGCTGACAGATTTTGATATTGCATTGTATCATTATTCCTCTGCTTTCCTTTCATAAAAAACGTGTAACAACTCATTTTATTCCGGATTTCCATGAATAAAACCGAATAGCTCTTTCACCAAATAAATCTGCACGCACAATATGGAAAACTTGTCGATCGGTAAGTCACTCGATTGATAACCTCAACTTACACGTATGCATCCTGTAATGTTATTGTATTTTAGCAGAGATTTACACGTCGGATAAAAGAGGAAACGATGAAAGCGGTGATGGGACGGAAGGAAAGCCTTTCAAGTCTATTCTACAAGCGATGCGACATGCTCGAAAAGAACCTTTCCCCACGATTTACGTCGACGCAAAAGAAGAAGGCAAAGTATACGAACCAGCTGCTAAGTCTCAGTTAAAGAAAATCCAAAAGCTTTGGGTGAGAGAAAGCCATAAAGCTGCCGACAAAGCGAAGGCCCAGGAAGATAGTGAAGAGAAAAGAACACAGAATCTTGAGGAAGCCAAAAAGATTGTCATAAAAGAAGATCCTAGTCTACCAAAGGCTAAAATTGTGAAAATCGCTGATAGTAAGTTTATTTTTCATTTTTACTTTATTGATTAACCTGTGATTAGAACCACAGGTTACATATTCTAATTCTTACAACTCTTCTTAATACAAGTGAAGGTTGCAATTGGTAATTTTATTGCATCATTCCAGTAAATACCTATTGATAACAAAATTTAATCAATACTTTCATCCATAACCAGCATTCATCATGCCAAATATACCTACAGTTAATACCCTAACTGCTACTGTTTTTGCTTGAATAGCACATGTAGATGCAATATGATATTTATTAATTATACAGGATAATTGGTATTGGGACTGACATAATTTTCTAGGGAGTGGGCCGGGGTCATGCACTCTATTTCTGTGATAGACTCAGGACCATGAGTCCTCCCATTGTTGTTGGGGGTTTTGAAAATGACTAAAATAACATCTTAGATATCTTTTTAGTTTTGTGGGTGCTGTATTCCAATGCATACTTATTTTTTCAATTACCAAACATCATATATTTATAATAAAAACTAAAATTTGCATAATCTTAACCTTTTAAATTAAATAAAAAAAAATTATTAACGGCCATTGACAATATTTATTTTGTTTATGATTTCATTCCCTTAATTTCAGCCGAAGCTAACAGAGGTGAGCGCATCTGTGTGAGAGGATGGGTGCACCGCATCCGGAGACAAGGCCGCTCTCTCATATTCATCACAATCAGAGACGGGACCGGCTACTTGCAATGTGTGTTGCATGGACTGCTTTGCCAGACCTACAATGCACTGTTATTGTCAACGGAGTCTTCTGTGACCTTGTATGGCAAGCTGGAAATTCTGCCTGAAGGAAAAACGGTATATAAAGCTAAACCTACTAGACTAAGAAAAAAACCCTTTCAAGTAGGTACATTTGTTTCGGAGATATAAAGGCCTAGTATCAGTAGTCGGATGATCGGACTGATGAGACTTTTTAAAGGGGGTCGAGAAAGAGGTTCAAAATGGGTTCCCATTTTTTTTCTTTCTTCTAACACATCTTAAAACCCTCTATTGTTAGGAACTCACTTCACACACATTAAATCTATCTTTATAATTGAACATAGAACAGTTGTAAGAAATTGCTGAATAGCTGTAATAGTGGCAGTGGGACGGCCATATCTCGCGAAGAACCGATGGCTGCTGGGGCAAACGTGTTCTTGAGTGGAGACCATGACTCGGTAAATGTAGTGTAGGACGCCCTGACTGCAGGTAGATGCTGGATGCGTGAAGCTGAAGACAGGGCGCTCATTGGGGGAGGCCTATGTCCAGTAGTGGACTGCTATAGATAGGCTGATGATGATGAAGAAATAAATAATAATAAAGGTTTCTAATTTTCTAACGTGTTCTAAAGCTTGTCGTAGTTCACCTTTCGAGTTTACCTAGAATGTTTGAAATAAATGTTCTAGGCACCTGGTGGGCACGAACTGACCGCAGACTACTGGGAGCTGATAGGCCTGGCGCCGCCGGGCGGTGCCGATGCCATCCTCAACGAGGAAGCCTTGCCTGATGTGCAGCTAGATAACAGGTGACATACACACAAGGCCTATTTAAACCTACGCGGTATTCGCTACCCAGTGCATGCGCTAATGTCGTTAAATACACCAATATTCGTGGGGTTTTTAATTTTGTACAATATTTTTAGTATAGTTTGACAATGCCCTTATACAGCAGATTACTTTGACATTTTATCTAATTTATTATTCAATTTAACTTATACCATTATTTATTATCTGTTTTATTGTGACAAATTATTATAAATTAATTTATTTTAATTTTTTAAGAAGGCATGTCTGTCTGCTTTTTTTTGCACAATGCCCTATAGTGTTTCCTTTGTCATAAGTTAGTATGTGTTATAATAAAAATGTAATTTATCATTTAAAATAGTATTTAACAACATCAAGTGTAACATTGTATACCTACGGTGGAAATAAATAAACTGATAAACTGGTTCTGTAGCCCCTTTGCATTCAAAAAATATACTGTTTTTTTTAATAATCCGTATCTGTAAATTATTTAGATGCAAAATCAGACTTAGCTAGCTCCCTAAAGCTTGCAATGAACAATACAAGCAATTTCATTCAAATAATAATGAGCCTGATGACCTTTGACGACCTCTGTGGCGCGGTAGGCGAAGATCCGTCTGAGACGCAGGTTCGATTCCCGCCTCGATCAATCGTGTGTACAATGGGACAAAATTATTATATATGTACTATTAAAAAAATATCTATCTATGTAATGTATTGTATTATGGTAGGTATTATGTATATCAGTCATCTAGTACCCATAACACAAGCTCTGCTTAGCTTGGGGCTAGATGATGCTGTGTGGATTTTTATTTATAACCATATCCTCCCCTCGACAAGGCACATAATGATCCGCGGCGAGAACACATCCAAGGTGTTGCGAGCGCGCTCGGCCGTCGTGCGCGCCTTCCGGGAACATTTCTACGCGCGCAAGTACACAGAAGTTACGCCACCGACGTTGGTGCAAACGCAGTGTGAGGGCGGCTCTACGCTCTTCAAGTTTAGTTATTTCGGGTGAGTTTGTATTTATTAGTTTGTGCACCTGTGAAGCTACTATTACCACGCTATTTATAACGTTACTCGCGTTATCAGCGTTATTACGCAAATTTTGGCGCGAATAACGTGTGTTAAAGCGCATTTTATAGTGAATAATTCGTGAAAAGGCGTTAATTATTCCTCTTCATTTTATAAACACAAGGGTGTGGTCCGTGAGTGTGAGTATTGTATGTGTATATCATCTAGTATACCCATAACACAAGCTTGCGGCTAGTTTATCCTGTGTGAATTGTCCAGCTTTATTTATGTTCTTGTTGTTCCAGTGAAGAAGCATACCTCACACAAAGCTCCCAGCTATACCTTGAAACCTGCCTGGCGTCTCTCGGCGACGTGTATTGCGTCGCGCAGTCTTACAGGGCTGAGCAGTCGCGGACTAGGAGACATCTAGCGGAGTAAGTTTACTTCAACAAAAAGTTACCAGCTGTAGCTGGTTCAACTCAACGCATCGCGTTTTTCCGGGTCGCGTTATTGCAAACCAATGGACACGCAGCTATTTTATAGGTATAGACGGTGGCGTATTACCTATAGACTTCGTCATTCGTGATTCTTGTAACTTTTGATAAGAGTCGGGTCATCTATAAGAATAAAATCTCTTAAATTGCTTACATCTGGGTATAGATAGGCCTCCTATAATTAATGTCCATGCCGTCCTCTGTCCTGCGCATTTCGCAAACTCCTTCTATCGGCCTAACTCTCATCTCCAATGAATCTTCACTAATATTACTTATGTTCTAGGTACAGCCACGTAGAAGCGGAATGTCCGTTCATATCATTCGAGGACCTGCTGGACCGCCTTGAAGACCTGGTGGTGGACGTGGTGGAGCGCGTGCTGGCCTCGCCCGAGGGACATCTGGTCAAGGAGCTCAACCCTAACTTCAAGGTAAGCTCAGTTCTGGATGACCAAAAATTTAATAAGACATGTACTTAAATCCATTGTGAGTGAACTGTGGATTTAATTAAAAAAATAAAACCTTTCCGTGACGTTTCCGTTTAACCCTTGCCTGAACAAGACGTCATCTATAAATAAATAATGCTGGACAATTCACACAGCATTATCTAGCCCCATGGTAAGCAGAGCTTGTGTTATGGGTACTAGATAACTGATATACATAATACATTACATAGATAGTTTTTTTTTTATTATACATAGAAAACGACCAGAACACTCGGAACAAATATGTGCAGATCGTGCACACAATTGTTCCGAGGCGGGAATCGAACCCGCAACCTCCTGCGTCGTAGGCGGACCTCCGCCCACCGCGCCACATTGGTCGTCAAATCTATTTTAAGTTTGCTAAACGAACACTATACGTACATTATTAGAGTTAACAGACGAACCTAACAGATTTGGTTGTCATATTAGGCTTAGATCTCATACTCACGGGATCCCCGTGTTATAAAAAAAAAAAAAAATAATAATAGGTTACCCGTGACGGTTGAAGGCTTGCAGGATCACAAACAAATTGCGGACTTGTTTGCTGGCCGTTTTAAAATAGAGCCGGAACCTATTAGCGAAAATGAGTGTGAGTTCCCTGTACCTACTGATGATGATGTGCTGCAGAGTTGTAGTTATATATTTACACCTGACGAAATAGCTAAAGCTGTGTACAATATGAAGAAAGGTAAGTCTCCGGGACATGATAAATTAAGTATAGAACATATACTACATGCAGGTGATAATGTTTATTCTAAATTATGTGATTTATTTAACTTATGTTTAAGATTCTCTTTTATGCCTGATAATATGACCAAAACTGTAGTAGTCCCAGTGGTTAAAAATAGAACTGGTAACCTTGGTAGTGCAGCCAACTACCGGCCTATCTCGCTAGGTACTGTTATAGGGAAGGTGTTTGAACGACTATTGCAGCCTTTACTGTTGAATAATGTTTGTATTGATGACGCACAGTTTGGCTTCCGTCCCGGTCTCTCAACTGATGCGGCAATTTTCAGCCTTAAATATAGTGTTAACTATTATGTCACCCGGGAAACTTCAATCTACGCCTGCTTCTTGGACCTGAGTCGCGCCTTCGATCTTGTGAATTATAACATTCTCTGGAAGAAGCTACTTGACTCAGGAGTCCCGCTGAAAGTTGTTAACCTTTTTAGGTACTGGTACGGAAGCCAAACCAATGTAGTAAGATGGGGCGACACGACCTCCAGTGAATATAAGCTGGAATGCGGCGTACGCCAGGGGGGGTTGACCTCTCCAGACCTTTTTAACATTTACGTAAACGGCTTGATCGAGGAGCTGAGGAGTGCCAGAACAGGCTGCCATATTGGTGATGTTTGTGTTAACAATTTGAGTTACGCCGACGATATGGTACTCCTGAGCCCTTCGATTAACGGACTCAGAAAACTTTTATCCATATGTGAAAATTATGCTCACCTCCATGGATTAAAATATAACGTCCTCAAAACAGAAATGCTAGTATTCAGAGCAGGAAAGGGTCCGGAGAGGGTACCTAATGTGTATCTGAAGGGTTCAGCGGTAAAGGTTGTAAAGGAGTTCAAATACCTTGGGCACATCATCACTGAGGACCTAAATGATGACCAAGATATTGAGCGTGAAAGACGGAACCTGTCCATCAGGTGTAACATGCTTGCTCGGAGATTTGCCAGATGCAGTGACGAAGTAAAAGTTACGTTGTTTAAGGCATACTGCCTCTGTATGTATACTTGTCAGCTCTGGTTCAAATACAAAAGAAAATCGTACAGTACCATAAGGGTGCAATACAATGACGCTTTTCGCATCCTTATGAAGAAACCACGTTTTTGCAGCGCGTCAGGCATGTTCGCTGATGCACGGGTTCCGGATTTTTTCGCTATTATCCGATCTCGTATTGCGTCATTTTGGGCCAATATTAGACGATCAAAAAATGGCATCCTCAGTTGTATGGCTAACAACATCTGTAGCCCTATGTACAGGTTCTGGCTCTCTGTGCACCAGAGTGGGAACCGTAAGTAGGTCTATTCCTATTTTAATGTTTACTTTAATTTAATTTAATAACCTATGGGTTTCTTTTTATGACCTGAAATAAATGACTATTATTATTATTTCACTCATTTATTTAAATTCTCGTATAAAATACATTTTTTACTATAGAAATTACAATAAAATATTATAAAACTATTCTACAGTAAAAAATATATCAAAACGGTAGATCACCAACCGCGAAGCTAGGCTCAAGCGGTCGGTGACTAGGGCTGCAGAGAAAGGAACTTCCTGACGATACGTGCCGAGTCCAAGAGTACCGCCTTCTGGATCTGGCCCTTGATCCAACTTCCTAGCGAGAGTCTCTTCAGGTGTTGATCGAGGCTCTTCGCTATTACGCCGTTAACCGAAACGACTATCGGGACTATGGTCGCTGAATCTACATCCCACATGCTGACAACCTCGTTAGCCAAGTCAAGATATTTGCTAAGTTTATCTTTCTCAGCTCTAACGAGGTTAGCATCATGCGGTATGGTGACATCAGCGAGCACCGCCCTCCGTTCTAACCGATCTATCAGTACAATATCAGGCTTATTCGCAAGAATAGTCCTGTCCGTAATGATAGATCGGTCCCAATAGAGCGTGGCACGGCCATTTTCAAGAACTGGCGCCGGTGTGTACTTATAGTACGGAACTTCAGGACCAGTAAGGCCGTATCGGAGAGCAAGTTGCTGGTGTATAATTTTGGCTACTTGGTTGTGTCTGTGCAAGTACTGAGAGTTAGCAAGGTGCGAACAACCCGAAAGTATATGACGGAGGGTCTCCCCAGGAAGATGACACGCTCGACAAATATCGATCGTGCCGTCTTTCATGATATACTTTCGGTAATTGTTCGTCTTTACCACCTCGTCCATAATTGCACAGACAAAACCTTCAGTTTCCCCAAAGAGGTCACCAAAGCGTAGCCAGTTCACTGAGCTTAGGAGATCTACATCAGGTCCTGTGAGAACCTTGTAGAATCTCCCATGCAGCTCTTTGCTCTCCCATATAGCCTTCCGGTCCTGGATGCTCATCACCACAGGTTTGCGCCAGTTCTCGTTAGCCAAGGAGAGAGGGGTAAGGTTCTTATCTACTGCAACCACATCGCGATGCATCTGGTATTCAACTTGTAAAAAGTGATTTCTGAGATTGCATACCTCACGATTGTGTAGGGTCTTGGCGTTTAAAAAGCCTCGACCACCACATTTCCGTGGGATATACAATCTCATTACCGAAGATCGAGGGTGTCGCATGCGATGAGTGATTAAAAGTTGACGAACCCTACAGTCCAAGGCGTCTAGTTCAGTCTGAGTCCATCTTAGTATGCCAAACGTATACGTGAGCAATGGCATAACCCAGCCGTTGTAGGCTCGCACCTTGTTGCCGCCTGACAAAAGGCTATTTAGCACTTTTTTGAGGCGACAAAAGAAGCGCTCCTTCACCAACTGCTTTATGTCTCCGTCCACAATGCCCAACGCTTCTGGCATACCAAGGTACTTATAAGTTTCACCCTCCGAGAGTGATTTCAGGGATATTGTCTCTGAAAGCTGTAAATTATCAGAATGCACAACTTTCCCTCGCTGTATTTGTATGACTGCACACTTATCAACACCGAACTCCATGTTAATAGCACTACTGAATATCTGTGTGATATTCAGAAGGGCCATTAACTGTGTTTTATTCGGCGCGAACAGTTTGAGGTCATCCATATACAGCAAGTGAGAGACTATCTCACCATCTCTCCGAGGGCGATAGCCTATTCCTGAATCCTTCAGTAGAGTACTGAGCGGATTCAGAGCCAGGCAAAACCACAAGGGACTCAGACTGTCGCCCTGGAATATACCCCTCTCTATCCTTATCTGATCATTGGTGGCAGGTAGTTCCGCTCGGCTCCCTGGATGACGAAGAACAGTGGTCCACTGTCTCATACATGATCCCAAGAATGATCTTAGAGTAGTATCTACTTTATACAACTCTAAGACCCTCTCAAGCCAAGTATGAGGCACCGAATCATAAGCCTTTTTATAGTCTATCCAAGCAGCCGACAAGTTCCCTCTGCCACGTTTGACCTGTTGACTAATGGCCATGTCAATGAGGAGGAGCTCCTTAGTACCACGGGACCCAACCCTACATCCATTCTGAGCAGGTGCTAAAATATTGTTTGTAACAATATGAGTGTTAATTTTGGTGGTCAAAATGGATGTAAGCAACTTGTATATGGTAGGTAAGCACGTTATGGGTCTATAATTCTTTGGTTCCGCAGTACTACCAGATTTATGGAGCAGGACAGTTACACCCGTCGTCATAAAATGTGGGAGTGACCCGATCTCAATCGCTTCTTGGAATTGTGTAGCCAAAACTGAATGTGAGCACCGAAACCATTTCAACCAAAAGTTATGCAATCCATCCGGGCCAGGACTTTTCCAGTTTTGAACCGAGCGGATTGCATTACTTATATCTAACCGTGATATGGTTATAGCATCCATGGTTTCGATGTTTTCACATTCAGCTCTGACCACATTCATCCAGTCCGCTTCCGTGTGTCCAACCGGTATGGACCAGATGCCTCGCCAAAAATTATTTCCGGTTTCGACATCCGGTACCTGCCCGTCAGACACACGTAGATCAGGTTTCTCCCAGTCACGGTAAACTTTCCTTTGATCACTTTGAAAGTTGCGATTCTGCCAAAATCTGTCAACTCTCTTTTTATTATTATTATTATTATAAAGTTACATAACATGGAATTACATATCTCGTAAACCCTGCGGTCTATTGAAATTAAATAAATAATTAATAATGCTGGACGATTCACACAGCATTATCTAGCCCCAAGCTAAGCAGAGCTTGTGTTATGGGTACTAGATGACTGATATACATAATACAATACATTACATAGATAGATATTTTTTATTATACATAGAAAACGACCAGAACACCCGAAACAAATATCTGCAGATCGTACACACAATTGTTCCGAGGCGGGAATCGAACCCGCAACCTCCTACGTCGCAGGCGGACCTTCGCCCACCGCGCCACATCGGTCGTCAATTTCAATTACTCATGTTTTGATTCTTTCATGTTCAGGTTCATATGACTAATAATACATTTAAAAAATACCTGAAATCTACCGTGTTGGGAAGCGGTCCTCTCATTTTTTACTTTAAATCTTATTAGTTTTCTTTATGAAAGTACGACGGTTACCAAATGTGCCGCCCGATACGAAAATCCTATTTCAAAACGAACTATTTCTGCTACTTACAGAAACCAGAAAGACCTTTCAAGCGAATGGCGTACACTGAAGCGATCGAATACCTGAGAGAGAACAACATCACTAAAGAAGACGGGTCCTTCTACGAGTTTGGAGAGGTAAGCTAAGCAATAGTAGTCCTTATCTTCATGTGTTTAAACTGAATAATGCTTGCATTCAGTTTATTTCATGTTATCGGAGGATATTTATTTATACGACATTCAAAAGATGTTAGCCAAACACTTGACTATAAAAATTATTATTGAATCAATAAAATATAATTAGAACCATTCCAGCCACGGTGATTACAAAATAGAACTTCATTGAAAGTGAAGATTATTTTCTTTGCATAGTATAAAATGAAGTCTTTTCCGCTGTCTGTTCTCTTAGACCTTTTAAACTACTCAACGGATTTTAATGCAGTTTTCAGCAAAAGAGAAGCCGCGGGGTGCAGCTAGTAAATTATATAATAATCTTGTCCCACTTGTAGACACCTCCCACTTTATGCATACCTACTTAAATTATTAAATATTTATTTATTTCAACAGGATATCCCCGAAATGCCGGAGCGTAAAATGACGGACGCTATCGGCGTGCCGATTCTCTTATGCAAGTTCCCGGCTGAGATCAAATCGTTCTACATGCAGCGCTGTCCGGAAGACAGGAGGCTGACCGAGTCCGTGGATGTTCTGATGCCGGGCGTCGGCGAGATTGTCGGCGGCTCTATGAGGATATGGGAATATGAGGAGCTGCTGGAAGGTTCGTGTATACGGGCTGTAGTAATGCTAGATTATGGCGACAATAGTGTCTATTCAGATGGCACAGAATATAACTTATCATCGTCATCAGCCTATACTAGCCCACTGCTGGACATGGTCTCCCCAATGAGCGCCATTGCGCCCTGTCAATCAATATAACTTATATTGATTAAATAATAATTTAGCACACAAAAATAATGCAATCCTTTTTTTTTTCAATCGAAAGGGATGGCAATATTTTAAGTGCTGTCCAATAACAAGAAAAGCAGTCAAAAATGTTTTGTCTTTGCGACAACCGAAGAGACCATTAGCTGTCGTGAATTAGGTAGATTGTAAACCAAATTCGTTAGTGGTGGAAAACGTTTGAACCATCATAGTACCTACCACATTATTTCGTCTGTGTACATAACAGTCACGTATATTCAATTTCATTTCTGGAAATTGATATTTTCGTCCAATTTAGAAAACTACAGCACAGAGCAAAACAATTACTCAACCGTGGCAGAAAAATTGAAAAACAAAAGACTGAATTTTACATTTTACTTCTGGTGACAATGCCTAAGAAATCGTTTTGAACACTACATTACTAACGATTACTGGCTGTGAATCTCTCGTACTTTCCCTGCGTGCGAAGATGCGTGTTTCCTCGGAATGCTAGTAGCAAAATTGCACCACAATCATCTAAAGAGACTACACATAACCCGGCGACCCGGCACAATTATTGTGACTTAAATGATCTATTAATTGCAGGCTACAAACGCGAAGGCATCGACCCGACGCCGTACTACTGGTACACAGACCAGCGCAAGTTCGGCGGCGTCCCCCACGGCGGCTACGGACTGGGGCTGGAGCGGTTCCTGTGCTGGCTGCTGGACCGGTACCACATCCGTGAAGTCTGTCTCTACCCGCGCTTCTTGGAGCGCTGCACGCCTTAGGCGCCCTTAACCACTACCCGCGCCCTTGTCCAATCTACTTGCGCCCCTATCCAAACTACCCGCGCCCCTATTTACACAACCCGCGCCCTTATACATACTACGCTACGCTCAGATCCACACTTTCCTAATACGATTGCCGCTTTCAATATTTTTACTTTTGGTTATGTACCGACTTCAATTTGGGCATAGATTACATATAATATTTATCTAAACTCAATTCGACAGGTACATTTCAGTGAATTGTATTTATTTCAAAAAGATTAGGCGTGTGGTACCTACAATACAAAGATAAGACTAGCTTTTTTTACTTTCAACGTTACAATATTTTTTTGACTGGTTGTTTCGCTTTGCTTTGGCCTGATTTAATTGCCACATAAAACTTTATGAAAGACTTGGCATCATAGCTCGATTTATATGAAAGTATTTGAAAGTAAACCTTCTTTACGCTAGCTAGATAATCTCAATTTTTATTCATAAGAAGCAACATGTGTTGATTTTATTTTTGAGTTGTACGTATATCTAAGTTTTGTTTTTGTACCATAACATAATGCAATGCATTTGATTTGCATTTAAATATTTAAAATAATGTTAATGTTTATTGAATGCATACATGTTTAAGAATACAGTTGCTTAAAGTTAATAAATGCAGTTTTATTAGCTTATATTATCATTTTAACCTATCCTCCCGGAAATTCTTAACGGAAATAACAATTATAAATAAAACAAGTTTATTAAATGTAAATGACTATTTATTACTAATTAAAAAACAGTACTCATAACTATTAGTTGAGTACTTTGGAAAAAGAACATTCTTATCGACATAGCTGACAATAAATAACATATAGGTATATTATAGATATAAGATATTTTCCTCTTATTGCACGTTTTTCTACAAAATTTACGCAGTGACGACTTACAATCATTATTACATAAAAAGCAAGTATGAAGTTACAATATACTCATGGACGAACAAAAAAAAAGTTTCTTTATCTATGGTATACTTACTGTAGTGAAAAGTCTGAATATATGTGATTGCTAAAATAATCTAAATATTAGAAAACGTTTTGGGGCGTATAGATGATTCTGTCTATGGTCACTGCGTCTTATTGTAGAATTTATTTCAGGGTATATGATTTTTTTAAATTCTCGCACGGACTAGCTATCGTATGCGATTGGTGAGCCAACGCAGCTGTGGGAGTTTAACGCCGATTAATGTCACTAGTGCCCGAATACTCGGACGCAACTCAGATTAAATCTCTTCAGACGAGATTTTTTGATAGTTTTCAATGAAAATCTTTCAATAATAAGACGTCCTTAAATCAGAGTTGTGTTTGAGTATGGGTTTAGGATAGTATTTATATAACTGACTTCCAAAAATAAGGAGGAAAGTATAGTAGAGTTTTCGGGGGCGAGCTTCACAAATTCTCTAGATTTCGCTTCGTATGTAAATGCATTACTAAACTAAAAGGGTTATTCAAGGCAGCCATTCTGCATCCGCGTCCAAGCTTCGGACCTTGGCGGGCGTTTCTGTGAGGTCCTCCTTGCTGTGGTCGGTTATCTTGTGATACACTGTCTTGCCGGCGTCAACTGCGTATTCTACGCCCGTGGCTGTAGGGACACATTGAAAAGGTTAGTTGAGATATACTGAAAATCAGACTGATCGAATATGTACTCGCGCAACTCAGATTTTTGTACTTCCAAACTCGCGGTTTTTTTAACAATTACAATGAAAAATTTGTCGGAAATTCGGCACTTTCGACGTGCTTAAATCTTAAATCAGAGTATGGGGTTAGGAAAGTTTTAGGATAGTTCATAATTTCGTAGAGACGCTTGGTGGCAATTCATATTTCGTACAGGCGCTTACCCGGAGGAGGCCTGCGTCCAGATGTGGACCAATATGGGCTGTTGAGGATACCCAGCGTGGGGATTATGCGCATTACCCCCGATAGATTAGATGACCTTTGTGGCGCGGTGGGCGAAGGTGCGACCGCAACCTTCTTGCCCCGCTTGGGGTTGCGAGTTCGATTCCCGCCTCGGGATAAATGTTTATACGATCTCGTAGATATTTGTTTCAGGTCGTTTTCTATGTAATGTATGTCATCTTCTTGAGATGAGAACTCGGGGCTCAGACCAAGTAACGTTTTCAAAAGTATGTGGTAGGCACGTTACTTACCAATAGCACCGCCAGTTTTCCTCACAGCCTCGCCGATATTGTGTGAAGAAAAGGTCTCAGGGTCTATGTTGATGTTGACACCCTCTGGTTTTTCAGGGTTAGGGCATTCCTTCTGCGAGATTATGGAGAGGGAGTACGGGTCTATTCCGTAGAGAGCCAGCTTTGAACGCAACTATTGAGGAGAAAATAAATGTTAATTGAAGTGGTTATAGTTTTTCTAACTGTTTTGGGGTATAGTGTAGAATCTTTTGAAATTGTTATTTGTTTCTGAAATCTATTATCAGAGTAGAACTTTTAGTCTTTTAAGAGTAGGTATAATTAATACGTGGTAGGTACCATGAAACATCTGTAATAAGCTATTATTTAATTATTATTATTTTTTTCAAATGAATCTCATTTTGCTAAAAAACCACCGTTTTTTGTGAAATATTTTATAATGTTATAAATAATACAAGAGTAGGTACGTGTAAATACTACACGAATAAGAGAGAACGTACCTGCGTAAAAGTACCTGCTCGATAGAACTAAAAAAATCTCGAATTCTAAGAGAAGAAAAATCTAGTACTTAGTTATCAAACTACAGTAATATTCGAGATATAAGCCTACAAACAGCAAAGCTACAGTACCTTATCAGTGTATATCTTGTCCAAGTCCTTAGTCCGGGAGAGGATGGTAGCCGACTGGCGATGTGCGAAGCCGAGCTTCTGGCAGGTGAAGACGGCGGCGTAGCTAGAGTAGTCCGTCGCTATCACTGTGTAGCTCGCTGAGCCCGCCACACCTGGAAATAAATAAAGATGAGTAAAGTTTCTTTTTTCAGACATATTTATTGTCCATAGATTACCAACATATAAAAAATTACAAAAATATAAAAACCAAGCATCACACATAGTATAAGTATAAAATAAAGTCGCTTCCCGCTGTCTGTCTGTCCCTATGTATGCTTAGATATTTAATACAACGAAACGGATTTTGATGCTGTTCTTTTAAATATAGATTGAGTGATTTAAGTGAATGGTTTATAAACCCTTTGAACCTATATAACCCCCACGCACGCTTTCTTGCATGACCACCATTAATCACTTTAAGCTTGGTGTAAGTATGCAATATAAAAACGTCATAAAGTGTAGTTTATTGTTTACTAGCTGCGCCCCGCGGATTCACCAGCGTGGAAATCTAAGTGTCAAATTATTTATAAAACTTCCTCTTGAATCACTCTATCTATTAACAAAAACCGCATATAAATCCGTTGAGTCAAAAATCCAAATGTTTATTTCTTCTTTAGGCTTACAAAATAAGCACTTAGACAAGTTACATTTCATACTATTCATTATTATCAAATTACATTATTCTAATTTTTTGAGTAGTTTTAAAGATCTAAGCATACATACATAGGGGCAGACAGACAGCGCGAAGCGACTTTGTTTTATACTATGTAGCTGTATAAGTTATCATCACTACATAGTAGTAGGTAGTTAATACTTAGATATAATAATATATAGTGAATAGGTACTCACTCAGTGGGAAGTTCACCCTCATCTTGGCTTGGACCGACCAGTCTGGAATGGTGAGTATACCCTTGTACCTGAAAAAGTCATGTTGGTTATAAATTATCTTGCTTCGAGAAGAAATAGGTATTTAGTTAGGTAATATTAAATCTTTATAATATACTAACGGCCCGTCTCGGCTTCGCCCGGGTGGACATTTGTTTCATAAACTTTTTTTAAATTTATATTTATATTTTTCTAAATAACTATTAAAAAAAGGCAGACGGCCGCAGCTGCCAACCTAATTGCATCGTTTACTAGATATATGGTATCGCCCACCACGACGTATTTTATGACGCCCTCCGGCCAAATCGGATGAAAATCTGCGAAAGACTGAAGGCAGATGTTGGATGCGGGGAGGCCTACCTATATCCAGCAGTGGACTAATAAAGGCTGGTGATGATGATTATTTGTACATAGGTATTCAAGCTTTGCTGGAGGGCGACTTACGTGTACTCAAGCTTTAGTGGAGGGCGACTTACGTGTATTCATGCTTGAGCGGAGTGAGCCCCAGTATAAAATGCTGTGAGATCTGTTCCAGTTCGTATTTCCCAGGCTCTGGCGTACTGGTGAAGTTGTATGTGATGCAGTTGGAAGCTGTCGACGTTTTCTGGATAACGTACCATGTACCAAGGAACTGGAATAGAAAGGTTTCCTATAATCATGGGCGTAGAGGTGAAATTGCGGTAGCTTTATGTATTTTTCAAATTAAATTAAAAAGCTTTTTACATAATTGCTTGTATATTGCCAGAACAGAGACGAATAGTAGGTACCAATATATAATACAAAACGTTTATTTAAAAAATATAAGTAGGTAACTATGGAGTTGAAGCCCTGTCTCCTGTGGTAGCTACAGTGAAGCTACATATGTATGTTACAGGCGAACAGGTACCTACCATAAAAATTAACAGATAAACTTAAAATCGGTCTCCACTCAGCATGTGCTTTGGTAGAGCAGTAAATACCATAGAGCGCTAGTGAAGACTAACGTGAGATTAACTGTATCATGTACTGCCACATAAAACCAATACATAGGTATGTACTGGCTTAATAATAACATGGTCATTATAATTCTGTATTTATATTTATTTAAAGGAAAACCAGAAGCTTATATATAACACAATAAAAAGTTCATAAATACTAGAAAGCTTATTGAAGGTTTTCACGGATAAATAACATAATAATATAATAAGAAGAGACTGTGAAAATAAAGTGAATTGGTACATATAGCATCTATAAAGTTAAATTAGATAATTATCTTTAGGTTACAAAATTAACAATAATGTTTACTCCAAAAACCTATCACCAACATTATCATTATTGGTGCCAAAGAATTCTCTGCTGAGCCGCCGCCTGGCCGTGCTAACACGTATTATACCTATAATACAGAATTATAATGACCATGTTATTCAATCTGAAAGAGTTTATTATAATAAACGTATTTATAGAACATGAATAAACGTATCATTAAGTAAATATGCAAAGAAAGCTACAGAACCTACCTACCTATGAATGTGGTCATATCTACACTTGGAGCAATTACTATCACCATCGACACTTATTTATTTTTAGTACATAATAGTTACAATCAAATATTAGAAACAAATTAGAACTTAGTTGTATTTTCCCCTGCGTTTCCATCGCAATAAAATATTGTTAACAATTAATAAACCTTTAAATCTTCTCCAAGAATATGCAATTTTTTTAGTTCGGATTTGCTGATATAATTTCCAGCTTATTCTAAGCTCGACCATATTTTTTTATTAGTTAGGTACCTAATGTAGTTGGTAACTAACTAATAAAAACTTTGCCAGTTTGTTTTGAGTTTAGGAGGTATGTTGAACTACCATAATTCCTGATCTTCCGGTGTGGAGTCTGACTAAGTCGCTGGTTGGTAAGAAATAGTAGATTGTTTTACAAGGGACTAAACCATCCCATTATATACGAGGTTGTTATACTCCCGTGCGTAGCGAGGGAGGATGACAAGACCGAGTTATAATGGGTGGTTTTGGCCCGAGTAAAACACTCTACTTTTCACTTCGATTGCGAGAAAATAAATGAAGAAATTTCTAGAGATTTAGCGCCAATACCATCTTTTTTTTCAATCTCTATTTAACCCTCAACGAAACAGTTCGCATTCTACCGTGAAGGGAAGAATCAACCTTCATAAAATATCACCAAGACGGTTCTATTTTCAAAAAAAAAATTGACGGAGCACCGAAGTCGAGTTTTTATGTAAGAGAACGAATTCTTTGTACGGGCTGATGATTTTAGACAAAAATTAAAAAGAAAAAATACTTTTTAGCCCGAGGTATTAAACTTGAGTTTTAGGCCCGCTAAGCTGCACTATTATGATACACTTTTTGAGCAAGAGAAGTGAAAAATATATCGAAGGACCTTAGATGAAATTGAATGAAATCTGATTAATGCTGTACGACGAGTAGATACCTAACCACAGTAATAAGGGAATATATCGATCTATTTGTGATAACGATAACATACTAATGTCCTGAATAAGTAATTTTAGTAGTGATTTGAAGAAAGCGTTTATAACAATGGCCATTCCGTGAGTGAATTACCTATCCACTTATACATGTTTACAATTCCATTCTTTCGTCTTTGGTTAACGTGTAATCTTACGTAACTACCACAGGTAGAGTTGTCTTACATAGGGAGTTGTCTTACAATACAATACAATACAACAGACAAGGTACATACATATATTAAAAAGAGATGGATGTTGGATATACCTAAAAGCCTTATAGGAATATTATAGCCCTCGCACAAATGCTACTCGCCTCCTAACAACGGCATGCAAGCGGCGCGGCGCGGTTTGTAAAATAGAGTCATTTTTGCAGGTCGACCCTGAGACATTTTGTATTGTACTGGGATAAGTTCTTAAGAGATGAGAGCAGCCTAGAACGAGTTATAGCCATTTTTGTTCTTGACCACAATGTTAATATTTTGGAAAATGTTAATCGATAAACTGCTGATCGACCGGGGTGGCGGCGGCGGCGCCATGCCGCGGCGTTACGGAGCGTAACGCCGCGGCGTAGCGTTAGCGTAGCGTACCTACGTAACTTTAGTTTTTCATTCAGAAACTGAAAAACACCCGCCATCCTGACGTTAGTTTGGCGGCTCACTTTATTTTTGTCATTTATCTCTGTAGAAGAGGGACTTTTATTTTTATTTGGTAGAATTAAGGAAGTTTCGACCTACATTTATTCTTTTCTGATTCGCAAATTACACCCGCTATTCTAATTCACTACCTACAATTCGCAGCGAGGACAAATAAGGCACTCACAACGGTCATGACGTTGCGAGTGTCTTCTTTCCCCGTACTGACTCACCGGCGGCAGTAACCGGCTTTATTGAGTGAAAATGTCCCACAATAGCCATAAAACATAAAACTTCCAGTGTTATTTTTCACTTCCTCCCCCCGCTCGCCCCTTGCATTAATATCTTTTCACGTAGGTAACCTGGGACGGGAGGTGACGCGTTCTCGTGCGAGAGATAGATTAACTAATGTATTAGGTAGGTACTTTCACGAAATGAGAGCGTTGTAGGATTGTTACGATCTACATTCAAAAAAAGGTTAAGTGAGTTTAGCGTTTTATCAGTCTGCACCTGGCGATCAACCTAGATATGAAATCACTGCCAGCCGTCTCAGTGCCAATATTTCTTAGTTTGCATTGTCATGGATTTCTATTTATAGACTGAATGTTGTTGAAGTTCTATATTATGACAACAATACGCAGCAGAACAACAATACGTGCGATTTGATTTCTGATTTATTATCATAAAAATTCCTGAGTTCCTTTTACACAAAGAAATAAAGAAAGATTTGTGAAAAATATAAAGATATGTAAGTAAAAAAAGCTTAAGAAACATGTAGAGCAAGAGCGAATTTCCCCGGTATCCAGAGATTTTCGTGAACGACAAACGTAATTAAGATCATGTTATTTAGTTTATATATTACAATCCACACAATTACAACATAGCTAGGTAAATAAATATTTGAACTTTTGAGTTAAAATACTAAGAATTTATGTCATGTCTAGTCTACTAAGCAAAATAGCTACCGTTTTGTTATCATATCGTAATGTCGGGGTCACAAGTTCCTTGGCCCCAACAAATGAAATCATTGTTTGTTTACGATATCAACATAAAACAAAGAACTTACAGCATCATACAGAAACAATAATTCTCCCTGTTTCTCTAACATTTCTCTTTTTAATGAATTTTAATAAATTATATTCGCCATTATAATTTATTAAAATTTCGCATTGTTAGTTTTCGTTAGTAGTTGTTAACTTTTATTTTTTAAATGTTATTTATTTGGAAGACAGACAGTAGGTAAATAGTTAAGTACAAGAAAGTAGGTACAATAAAGATTTGTATCGTGATCGTAGACCAGTGAAGTCTCCACTATTAACAAATTTACAAATAAATAAAACTGAACAACTTTTGACTCACCCAATGCAACTTACATTATGTGCTACACGTTCTATTGATCGAGTTTTGATCCATAGAATTTGTAACTGGGTTCAATGCTTACAATCAAATAAGTCACGGTCGATGCTATAAAGCTGACTTATAAAACCAGTATTTTTTATCTCTGTTAACTACTGAGTGTAATATACGAGTAGCTTTAACAAATCAACATGTAAAACAAGGTAACATTTTGGTTACAGTTCCTCTGGACCTTTAATACATTTGCACTTTTGAATAACAACATAAACATTGAAATTCGAAGATAAAATCATCATAACAATGCAATGTAGATCCAAGAGTTTTTAAATAAAAATCTAAATAGGCTTTGATATTAAATAAGGCACATGTACATTTTGAACAACAATAAAGTTATTTACATATTACTCTTTTTTTTGTGTATTTCTACACGAAAATAAAATAACTGTTCCGGTAAAGAAAACCGAACTAGACTGACCTATCCCGATTCGTCCCTTCAAGTTAAACACAATACGTCAAAACTGGACCACATACCTGGCTCATCTGAAACCCTGGCATGGGTTCAACGACCGGACATGTTCCCAAGTGGTATGTATGGCTGAGGGCGGTACCGCAGACCCCCAGTATCACAAGAACGCTGATAACTCTCTTCATCTTATTTCTTTCTTGTTTTCGTGCGCTCTGCTCGAGATCCCAGCTCTGACTGATGCTATACGAGTAGCATAGGCAACTATGGATATGGATTCGTAATACAATAATATATAGGTTGGTACCATAGGTACTTCGTAAAGATAGGATGACCTTTTGAACGTCTTATATTTCTGAGAAGTATTGGATTATGTAGAGCGAGTATTGTTTTGTAAATTCGATTGAATTTCGCTAATCGACTTGACTGTTTGACTAACTCAAAATTTACATATGCCGACAGATTGATCTTCTTAAACGTTGCTACCTAAAGATACCTTATTAGGTAACTATAGGTAGCAACGTTATCAATTGTTATTTACTTTTTAATAGCCTAAGGCTAATAAAAATTAAATTACAATCAAGCGAATGTAAATACATAGTAGTTCTAATTCGTTTGTTATTATTGTTAGAAACGAATTAGAACTACTATGTATTTATATTCGCCCTATGTATTCGCCTATTAGGAACCTAGGTAAATTACTAAAACTAACTTGATAAGGTGTCTGTTAAAAATTAAATGTGATGGACACAATGTTCTAGTCTAGACGGACCAAATGAGACAAGTTGGTCCAGAGACAAATCGGATTACTTGCTATGCCTAGGTAGCGGTAGTAGATAGGCTTTATCATTGTCTGCGGTCTACAAGGTTTGAGATGAGTCATACAGAAGCCATACGATACAAAAATATAGGTATAGGTAGGTAAATCTGTGTACCTAAGCATGTCAGAGTTACCGGTAAGTGAGTCATACACGCAAATTGCGCAAAAATGATTCGGTTATACAAACAGATATTGAGTGACTGTGCTACATCCAAAGTTAATGACCATACCGAATTCAACAATTGCTTGAGAATATTTTGTTTAGAGATTTAAATAGATGGGGATTGTTGTTGTTGTTCAGTGGTGTATTTTATTTTTAGAGTTTTGTTTTTTGGCTTAAGCCCACAGACTCGGGGTAATTTCTAAGAGCCTTATCTTTAACACTGGGCGGTTTATGAGCGATTTCAAAGCGAAGCGACTGCGCTGCGCAATAAGCAACGAGCTCGTGCCATCGCCTTGCTTTGAAATCGCTTGCAAATCGTCAGTGTGAGCTATTAGGTATATACATAAATTGAGATATTATTTAATTTCTTAAAAGAGCCTCAAAAGATCTTGTACGATCCAGTTTTTACAAAGGAATTGCGTCTATGTCTATGAAATTAGAACTGCGGAGTAGCGCAAGGTTCAATCGAAGACCTATATTTCTCTACCACAGCACTACCTACATTATATCGTGCTGAACCAGTTCCAAGCT
Source organism: Eupithecia abbreviata (assembly GCA_943735965.1). Lineage (NCBI taxonomy): Eukaryota > Metazoa > Arthropoda > Insecta > Lepidoptera > Geometridae > Eupithecia > Eupithecia abbreviata. The sequence goes on from OX030995.1 coordinate 5,728,719, forward strand.
TAACTAATTTTTAGAAGAGCCAAGAGGCTCGATGTAGTTAGTGTATTAAACCCTTAACAACAGTGCTAACATCAATAGTTATTAGTGGATAGCCAGTAGCCACTGCGAGAGCAATTTTTCTATTAATGCCCCTACACCTAACGAGACATCAATGTGACGCATCGCTTTAAAACGGTTTCCTGTTCTTGTTGTGTTATAGGTACCTAGCTGTTCTCGGTATTGTTTTTAAGATAACATAAAATGTGAGTAAGTTTTTAGTTTACTGTGTTTGTCTGTTATTAGGTACAAAACAGTTGTTTTTGTTACGAATGAGAATTTTTCTTGGAAGGCATCTGACTTTGTACTGCTTATATGGCCAGTATTTTTTTTCAGAAATGACCTGATTGAATGCTTCATTATTTCCGAAAAGGTAAGTCTAAGTATGATCAAGAGAATATAGGTTAATCTTTGCTTTTATTTCTGTCTGGGATGGGATTCACATGATATCTCTTACATATAGTATATCGATGCATGATATTCTATACGAGGTATCTAGTAGGCCCGATAGTACCCTAAAGAAAGTGATTCTGATATTTTCCTGTTCTAGTGAGTGGATAACGCAATCTACTCTATTTAGTTATTGGTATGGATAAGAGGTCATGAGAATGTACTAATGTTCTCCGCTGTTTATGGTTTTCCTAAACATGCTTAGTTTGGGAAAACCCGAGGAGGATGGCGACGAAACTGATAAGATTATTTAATTAGTCAACTTGATTGTGTATTCATTAAAGTAAACTTAAATGAAACTAAGGATCATAAGGAAATTCCACAGTCGTGATTGAATCTTCCGGACAGTTGATTACAGCCACTTCTGTGCCCAATTTGATGTTGACCTTTCTGGCAGACCCTCTGAAAAACAAGATATATAGTAAGAATTAGCGGGTTCGATTCCCACCTCGGGACAAATGTTTATACGATCTGCAGATTTTTTCCGGGTGTTCTGGTCGTTTTCTATGGATATTCAAAAATATCTATCTATGTAATGTATTGTATTATGTACGTACATACACGCTGCGCCCCGCGGTTTCACCCGCGTGGTGATAGATATTTGGGATAATATACAATATATCTTTATAAATTGTATAGCCTATGTGTTATTATGATGTATCAGCTATATTATTGTAAAGTTTCATTAAAATCGATTCAGTAGTTTTTACGTGAAAGAATAACAAACATCCATCCAGACTTACAAACTTTCGCGTTTATAATATTAGGATATCAGTCATCTGAAGAATAGACCTTTATCAATATTTAAAAAAAAAAATGGATTGTTCAGCATTATTATTTTCTAGCTGCGCCCCGCGGCTTCGCCCGCGTAGAAATCTACGTGTCAAATAGTTTATAAACCTTCCTGTTGATGAGATCTATCTATTGCTGAAAACTGCATTAAAATCCGTTGAGTAGTTAAGAAGATCTAAGCGAACAAACAACGAAAGCGATTTCTACTATACTACGTAACGAGTCATTTTTTTTGTCATGTGGCAAACGTTATTGTAATTTCTTTTCTGTTGAGTTTGTGTATTTTGCCATGTTTGTATATAAAGAATTGATCTCTTATGGGAGTGACATACTCAATTTGTGAAAAAACTCCATTAATAAATAAAGATATAAAAAAAAGAATGATCAGGTTGGTAGGTACTCACGAGTTATACATCACCACAACAACAATACTCGCCGGTGTCAGAACAGCGACGCTCTCGAAACTAGTGAAGATGGACTTCCTGCTCCAACTGCCGATCCTGACTGACCCCCTGGGTATGAACTTGGCGACATGCCCCATGGCGTAGAACATGGGCTGCTTGTGAAACTCGTCCAGGTCCGGGTGGACTATGATAGGGGAGTCTACGTAATTCTTATCCCAATTTGGACCGCCTTCTTTATTCAGGCAGAGGTTCCAATCGATCCAGCCAACTGAGATGTGGTTTAAATTCTGAAAGGTAGATAGGAAGATATATTTATTTATTGTTAAAAATTTGTTACAGTTTACTGTTGATAGCGAATTAGCTTCTTAAATCCTAATATAATAACATGTAGGTTTATCAACACACATGTTACATAACATGTGCCTTGATAAACAATAATAATAATGCAGTTCTCTTAACAATATTTATTATATAATTTATGCTAGCATCGTCAGGAGTAGTAGGTACGAGTATATGAATGTTGTGGACAACATTCACACTCCAAAATGCGACGTAAGGCAGTACGTATAACAAGGAGATCATCATCATCATCATCATCATCATCAGCCTATAGCAGTCCACTGCTGGACATAGGCCTCCCCCAATGAGCGCCATAACGCCCTGTCTTCAGCTTGCCGCATCCAGCATCTACCTACAGTCTTTCGCAGGTCGTCATCCCACCTGGTCGGAGGGCGTCCTACACTATGTTTACCGAGTCGTGGTCTCCACTCAAGAACACGTTTGCCCCAGCAGCGGCCGGTTCTTCGCGAGATATGGCCGGCCCGCTGCCACTTCAGCTTGCTAATTCTTTGAGCTATGTTGATAACCTTGGTTCTCTGTCGGATGTATTCGTTACGAATCCTATCCTTCAGCAAGGCTAGCTAGCTTACGCATCTATTATTCAGGCTAGATTACCTTAGTCCAATGTCGACGAATTCCGAGTTATCATAATATCCATGATTTTTGAAAAATTTACCAAAATCATATGCTTATTCGTTCATAGTGTTCAAACAGACAGTTACTAGTGCCTAACAATTTGTTTGCGTCCTAGCATAATGTGTATTCAATCGATAAACACCAAAACAATCATCTGTATCCACATAACTGACTAAATGGCATTATTCAAAAATTAAAATTACTTTTACGTAACGAGCTGACCCCCCCCCCCCCCCCCCCCTTGCGGTTGTTCACCGTAATTGTTATTGCAGCGCGTTTATGTCTTTTATACTGGAAATCCGAATTTGGATACAAAAGACATCAACGCGCTTCATCTCAAGCGCGATTTAATTTTATAGATTGTGTTTTAGATTCTGAAACAGGAATATGAACTGCGTTCTGTACTACGTACCAGTTTGCTTGAAAAATATTGTAGCACGTTTGTGTATTTTGCACAGGAAATCAAAAGTAAATGATAAGTAACATACAAATGACGACCGATGTGGCGCGGTGGGCGAAGGTCCGCCTGCGACGCTGAAGGTTGCGGGTTCGATTCCCGCCTCGGAACAATTGTGTGTACGATCTGCAGATATTTGTTCCGGGTGCTCTGGTCGTTTTCTATTTATAATAAAAAATATCTATCTATGTAATGTATTGTATTATATATATCAATTATCTAGTACCCATAACACAAGCTCTGCTTACCATGGGGCTAGATAATGCTGTGTGAATTGTCCAGCATTATTTATTATATTATAAACCTTTTAATAATATATTATATAAAAATATAAAAATAATCCAATAGACCAATAATAATAATACAAAAGAGATGGATCAATCCGCGAAGTTTTGAGCCCATTTTATGTTATTTAGGGTTTGGCTACCGTCATGCAATTTGAAGATAGCTGGCCCTGTTATCATTATCATCCTAGCCAGCAGATAATCCTAAATAAATAAACATTAAAAACATTTTTTTTATTTCTTTATTTATTGATGGATTTTTACTACGACTACGTCACTCAATTAAAAACATTAAAAATAAAAAAAGCTTTATCGTTCCAAAACACTATACTATTATATTAACAATATTAATATAAAAATTAAGTAGGTTTACTAAATATTTAGTTTTATTATTATTTATACAAGAAGTCAGAATTCTGACCAGTTTGTTCTGCCTGCCTACCTTTTTGTGTGGCAAGGTTGTCAGCAAAGACTGAAGGCATAGAAGAAGGCTTAGAATGATGTTACACAAACGTAGTATTGCTAAAAAAATCGACAAATTCATCTTAATTTCCTATTCGTTCGTATACGTCCACTTGTGTGTGTGAGTGAACGCACTGAATTTATAGTACATTATTGCCAAACTTACACGTAAATAGATTAGTTTTTGGTCACAAAATCAAGAAAATTGTTGAATTACCTCTATACTGTGACAGCAGCGTGTTTTTCCTTTTGGTGTTTTTTTTTAGTTTGTAAAAGAATACACAAATGTTGGTACTTACCGTTATAATGTCTGAGATGTATCTATAGGCCCTATCCCAAGATCCGGGTGAAACGTGCTTCTCTAAAACAGGAACACTGCCTGAAAAAATTAAATTATTTTTTGAGGTGTCATTAGTGGTGACTTGGTTTAGAAGGATGCCAACGAATTCATTTTCATTTTCCCTGTCTATTGACCCGACTGATATTATTTCGTCTTGGTACATATGTTATTTAGATACAAAGAATTTGATAGGAACCTATTAACCAAATCGAAAAAATTTTTGTTTCCACGACTCAATGCCAAAATAAATAATTATAATGGCGAGTAAATTGACTCTGCATTTGCTGAATGGTATATTCACGATCGGCCAATATTGTATCTTGCCAATAAGATAAGAATAATTTTATAAAATCAGTATAATGCAACTAGGTACCTACTACTGAACCGCCGCTTCGCAACGACAATAGTAAGCAAGTAATTTGTTGTTGTGCATAGCTTTACTTAAATATTGACATTGTATCGAATCATATTATATTTAGTCTTAAATAGGCAAATAACCATGTATTAGACATATAAGAGATGAACATACAGTGGTTTCTTTTTCACTTCTTCCACACGGACAAAAAGAAGTGAACAGTAAAATAATTTTATTTAAATAATAATAATAATGCTGGACAATTCACACAGCATTATCTAGCCCCATGGTAAGCAGAGCTTGTGTTATGGGTACTAGAAAACTGATATACATAATACAATATATTACATAGATAGATATTTTTTATTATACATAGAAAACAACCAGAACACCCGGAACAAATATCTGCAGATCGTACACACAATTGTTCCGAGGCGGGAATCGAACCCGCAACCTCCTGCGTCGCAGGCGGACCTTCGCCCACCGCGCCACATCGGTCGTCAAATTATTATATATATTTTATTATTTGATAATAATTTAATGTATAAAACATGACTTGTCTAAGTGCTTATTTTGTAAACCTAAAGAATAAATCATTTTTGACTTTTGACCTGACTGCGAAATCTCTATTACTCGGAATAGCTATCGCCAATATTTTATAGATAGATTGAGTATAAAATGACCACCTGTGTAGTTTAATAGGAAAGTACTCGTAGGTAAGTACTAATTGTTCACCAGAATCCCTGATACCGGATTTTATGCAACCTTCTCCATACAAAAATGTATATATTGACTGGGCTATCCTACCTTCACAGGCTTCAGTGTTGAGTAAAAACTTGTCAGGGTAAGCTCGCATAGCTTCCACCTGCAGCGCAGCAGGAGTGATCATATCAGTGTAATAGTGTAGACCGACTCCATCTATGTAGTCCAGAACCTTTGGCCGGTACTTGATCATCTGCAATTTAAATATGGTGTCTGAATTTCGAAACGGGACTAATAAGTTTTATATGAAATCTCTGAAAAATGTTTTTTTTCGGTGCCAATTTTTTATTTAGTTTAGTGGTATTGGTCTTCGAGAGAGATAGATAGATAATTCATTTATTTGACAACTGCAGCACATGTTACAAAGGTCACAATAGAAAAGGCACATCATAGAATAACACAGATAAATTAGAGAACAATTAGTTAAGTACCTAGTAGTATACAATAAGTAAAAGTACATATAAACAATAAACAAAAGAAGAGATTTAAAAATTGTGTGTTTGCTGCAGCCCGTCAAAAAGGCAATAACTCAGCGAAAGGATTTGCTCGATGAGCAAAACACTGATTTTCAGTAAATACTTTTAAACTTACGCGATCTGAACACATATTTATAAGTATTAATACAACGGGTACAGTACTCCAGTCATCCCGTGACCACGACAGTGTGTAAACCTGTTGAAACGTCGGGAAAAATAGGTAAATAAACGCGATAAATACCCGTTGTATTAATACTTATAAATACTGATTTTCAGTATAAGAGAGAAGCTGCGGGTTTCGCTAATCATCATCATAATCATTATCAGCCTGTGTTAGTCCACTGCTGGACATAGGCCTTCCTAATGAGCGCCACAGCGCCCTGCCTTCAGCTTGCTGCATCCAGCATCTGCCTGTAGTCCTTCGCCGACCGTCATCCCACCTCGCCGGAGGGAGCCTGCGTTTGCCGACTTTTCTTTCTTACGCAAAGTTATTTTACCGTATTCCACCAATAGTAGAGGAATATTCGTTGATCGTCAACTGCCAAGATCTTGGTGTCCTTAAAAGTAGAGTTCCGTATCGTCGGACCCAAGTTGTTCACGATCCAATCACCCTGAGAATACAACAAATCATTTTACTCAAAAAGATCAAAATTTCCGCTCATGAACGGGTAATTTAAAATGCTTTTAGCCTTTTATAATTAAGTCAAATTCATTAATCTTATATTGCCTGAGATTTATATTGCTTCGTAGCACATATTTTAAGGCGCATAGAAATGATTATACAGACGCCTGCTATTATGTGCGGAAATAAATCACCGCGTTAGCAAAATAAATAGATTTGTTGTCGCCTACTTTACTTTCAACGTAGTATTTTGACATGATATCACGTATACCCAACTCCGTGCGTTTACCCACGGATAAAGCGGATAATCATCGCAAACAGTCTCATCTGAGGATAGCACAATCAAATATGATTGTTTTGCTCTTTTTCGGGTATAAAGATTTTTGTATGGAGTGTGCCCTAAACACGCGATTAAAAAAAAAACACCCGGGGCAGTCTTTGCGGACAGCCGATAGAAGTGAAAGCTAAGTAATTTTATAATTTAATTATACTACCACCATGTACCTATCCATCCATGGTTGTCTGGTAGAGATCGCTCTTGAGCGATAAGACCGCCAATTGTAATTAACTTTAAGTTTTTTCCGTACATAGTTTTCTATTTAGTGCAATAAATAATTTTCCATTCTATTCTATTCTATACTGGGAAGCGTGCAGTAACGATGACACGAGTTTCGCGCTTTTTGTTCACACAAAATGTACACATACTCGTATATATACACAGTCAGGAAAGCGTTCGGTGACGTTACGCGAGTTCCATTATTTTTGTTCACACAAAAAGCGCTCAACGCGCCTAAAAATTTTTTCACTTCAAAAACAAATTGGTGGCCGATGTTAGGACCTAAAATCTTCAAACCTCTTTAAACATGCATAATTAATTAGAAAACCACCAGAACACCCGGAACAAATATCTGCATATACTACAAACATTTGTCCCGAGGCGGGAATCGAACCCGAAATCTCCTGCGTCACAGACGGACCTTCATCCCAACTTTGGGGCTAGATGACGTTGAGTTGATTGTCCAGCATTATTTATTTCGTTATGCCTACCATAGTTTCAGCAGTCCAGCCCAGAGTGCTGAAGGAGGCTAACCCCAGCAGGGCGTTGGTCGGTTCATTCGTTGTGCTTATTCCCCAGATCGGTACACCTGCAGCTGTATATTTCTCTATGAACCTGGAAAAATAGAAACAACAAATAATTAATAAATCTGAAAATATACTAGGTGCTTGTAACACTTGCTATGTGACAAAATTTTCATTTGCTGTATTTCGTAGACCTTTTTTTTTAATTTATGGAGACGGTTGAATACTTATAATATTGACTTCTTGGAAGGTATTCTTTGAAGCAATAGCTATTATTTTTGTTAAATGGTATGACTGTAATTTTATTGATTATTTTTGTGATTATCTCATACCATAAATACCAATAATACGTCAATACCTACTTCAGCGGCATCTGTCATTTGCATATAGGTACCTAGGCTGCGTGAGTGCCATATGTAGCAATAACGTCATTAATCTCGTATTTGTGCATAGTGTGTTCATGGTTTATAGTGGACGATATCAGATACATTTTCCTGCAAAGCGAAGCTAGACACTTGTGCATAGATTCTCCTTTTATGCATGGCGGTCGGACAAGGCAGCTTTATAAGATAACTACGTAAGTACTATAAATGACGCAATTATGTCTAAACAAAATCAAAGCGTCTCCCCTCTTCTCTTGACTATATTATTAACATACTTGTATTGATAATCAGCATAGGTCTGATAGTATTCAGACTTCAGCCTACTGTTTCCCCCGAAGGCGTTGTTGCTCTTCATCCAGGGTGGAGGCGACCAGGTCGCTGCCAGCACGTGGATCGGCTCCTTGGACCACTCCATGGCGGCTTTGATGAACGGGATCTATGGAGTTATGAGATCAAGCATCATCTTAGCCTTAGTTTTTATGATTAGTTTATACTTAGTAGGTAGATACAGCAATGCCAATTTTTTGGGTAAGGTTCGCAAGGACTAAATTGCATAATGACTATCAAAGCAAAACGACTTAGTTTCATAAGATCTTGGTAGCTAAATGTCGAATTGAGCAAAATGCCTGCGTTTGAGATTGGTAACAGACTTCGAAAAAGTAGGAGGTTCTATGTTCAGCTGTGTGTAGAATAGAATATGTATTTATTTGTTTAGACAAAATAAAAATCATGTTGTATCAATGTTGATCCATTAAACTACAATGGGTTTGTGTTGGTATCTACTTCGGCTTAAGGCTAGTTCGGACTAGGCTAGTAATTTAGTAGAGTAGCGAGTAATTTAGTGGCTAAAAGTGTGCGAACCACAACAATTTAGTCAAGTAGTTTAGTGAACGATTTAGTCGAGTCGATTCATTTTACTCTATTTTTATCAGGCGAGTAGCACCTCCCACCACGCGTTCGTGCTGACTGGTTCATCAGCTAAACAATTCTGAACCTATCGATTTAGTCGTGTTCATTAGTTGCCGCAAAAATGTCATACAACTTTAAAATTCGTTTCCAAATATATAGAACATGACATATGCATATTCCACATGCTTGTGGAATATGCGTTATAAAAACAAACCAATTAAACAATCCGCATACTTGGATATAGAAAATATAATGAATGTACCCGAATTTGGTAAAAAGTAAATTAAATTGAAAATTAAAAACATCAGGTCTATTCACTTTATTGCGTTGCAGCCCGTTCATCTTGCAAAACACCACTCACTTATGTACTGTACTCGACCGTAATGAGAACGATTTCTGGGCAGTAGCGAGTAGTTTAGCTACGAAAATACTCGCTACTCTACCAAAATAGTAGCCTAGTCCGAACAAGGCTTTATGCATAAATGTTAGCCATGTAACACGCCCGGCCAAATCGACTACATACTAGTCCTAAATGTCCGAGCTTCGCGGACAAAAATCACGCCGCCGCCGCGTGAGCACGTCCCATTTTTACATAAATCGTTATATCTCGCTATCTGTCTACACCTACGCCCTAAAAAAATATACCATAAAAAAGCGAAAACTATACGAAATCAATAAAGATATAGACCAAGTCTTATAAATAATCAAGTGGTCCCAAATAAATGCCTAAATTTGACAAAGTAACTTAATAAAAAAAATTGGCGGGAAAAATTACAATCAACTTTGAGGTCAATTAGTAAAATTAAGGAATTCGGGTTTGATTTGAAGTTTATTCAAAATATATTACATATTATTACTCTCACGTAACATTTTTTTTACAGATATGTTTTGTTATGGCGAGTGAAATTAAAATTAGAACATATACTTAAAAAAACATGATAATAGATGATAACTGCATCAGGCAAAGAAAACATCAAACTATTAACATTGTATTGTACACAGCAATAAGAATATCTATTGTCGGATAGTTAAAAACCCGAGAAATGTAGCTTTAATTTCAGTCCGTGGAAAGACAGTTTTAGCAGACTACAACTGACAGACAACAAATGCCGAAGAATTAATATTCTATCTATGTTACCTACATAGATAGAATATTAATTAATTAGCCGAAGAATTAATATTCTATCTATGTTACCTACATAGATAGAATATTAATTCTTCGGCATTTGTTGTCTGTCAGTTGTAGTCTGCTAAAACTGTCTTTCCACGGACTGAAATTAAAGCTACATTTCTCGGGTTTTTAACTATCCGACAATAGATATTCTTATTGCTGTGTACAATACAATGTTAATAGTTTGATGTTATCGATGTATTAAACATATCAGTCATCTAGTATCCATAACAAAAGCTCTACTTAGCTGGGGGCTAGATGCTTGTGTGTGGATTGTCCAACATTATTTATTTATTATGGAACTGAAGACATACCTTATATTGGTAGTCCTCATAACTGAGCGAGTAGTTAGTCAGCTTCGTATCGTTGACCGGCAGTTCGTTGTAGGCGTACGGATGCGTGGAGAAGTCGCAGCCTCCTATCGGCACGCGGACCATGTTGTACGAGAGCCCATCAGAACTGAAGTACGACCTGGAATATCACATCTCACCATAAATAATAAATAAATAATGCTGGATAATCCCTACAAAATCATCTAACCCCAACCTAAGCCGAGCTTGTGTTATCGGTACTAGATTACTGATATACATAAAACAAAGTATTGGTGGGCGAGGTCCGCCTGAGACACAGGCGGTTGCGGGTACGATTCCCACCTACCCATAACACCCCACGCACAAAGGACCAAACGGAGTCTAAGTGCGGAAACAGGAGTACAACTACAACAACCTACCCATAACAGAAACTCTGGTTAGCTTGGGGCAAAAAAAATCTTACAGGTAATTGTGATAGTAAGGTGTAGATCAGTAAATACAGATACATAACATAATGTACCATAATTATAATATTATAAATTATCATAAAAAAGTAATAACCAACCTCTTTTTGATACTGTATTAACAAAGAAATACAATTAAAGAATAGTTTCAACCCGTTCTAAACTGTTTCTTTAGTATGTTGAGCTAAATGCAAACTGTTTCAAACAATGCAGAGGTACTCAACTGATCCATATCAATTTACCAATCGGAAGCGTCCTAAGGCTCAACTCACACCAAAAGAGCGTCGAAGCGGAGCGCAGTTTCAGTGTCATATGAATTTTATTTTCATTACAATAAAACTTATTATCGTATTATTATATACTCGAACGAGTCGCACGGATGCCCGCGGCGCCGCGGGAATTCCGGCGAATTCGACTCGTTCGAGTTTCTCATGCGATAATAAGTTTTATTGTAATGAAAATAAAATTAAATTCATATGACACTGAAACTGCGCTCCGCCTCGCTGCGCTTCGACGCTCTTTTGGTGTGAGTTACCTAACTAGAGATTCCTGCAGCGGCTGCGATAGGTTCTTCCAGTTGATGCCAGCAGCATCAGTAACAGCGCCGCCGAAACCGAAGATGGTCTGGAACTTTCTGGTCGGGTCGAGCGTGAGCGACACCTTGCAACCTTCTGTGGAAGGAGTGGTTTATTCTTTGAGGCTTTTCGTCACTTATTTTGTAGGTACTAGCTACGCCCTGCGTTTCAAATCGTTTATAAACCTTCCTCTTGTCACTCTGTCTATAAAAAAAATCATCTAAATCCGTCGCGTAGTTTTAAAGATCTAAGCATATGTAGTACATAGGGACAGACAGACAGCGGGTAGCGACTTTGTTTTATACTATGTAATGAAGATGATAAAGATTCTAAAGACATTAGATACGCAACAGTTAACATAAGCAATACTTTTTATACCATTAAACAGTTCCCATAGAATATAAATAATATTTGAACGGTTCCATAGACACAACGCGTGCGAGGCCATGGCAAAAAACTAGTAATAAATCATTTAATTTAAAACTGACCTAAGCATTATAAGCATAAGGCCATTATTATACAGAATTTCCTCGTAACTTACTGATACTTTTGGAGGTTACCAAAGTGCCCCTTGTCTTTTTGAAGCGAAGGCCATTCTGTAAACATAACAATAAAATTAAAACAATCTTCATACTATTTTCTACCTATCAGTAGAAAATTCTATATAGGTACAAGCGATGGCTTATTATTACCATACCTACTCAGCTACTTACATATAAACATTATCACGAATGGCGTAGTACCTACATACATATGTAATTCATTCAATTTCAGATGTCTGTCTACTATATTTTGGGGTAGAGTGTTCGTGAGGAATCATTATGAAAAGTATTTTGTGATTTAGATAAAAGGATTTATGTACGCAACTGATGCAACTGAGTCTTAGGTGAGCCTGTTACGAACTTAGCTAGGATAGAACACTGTAGGTACAAACTAATTGTGTTGAATATTTAGTTGATTTTGTTTTAGTTTATAGAGGTGTAACCCTTTAAGATTTGATTCAGTTTTGTTATGTTTAACGTTAGGTACACGTGCGAGTTGCACAAATAAAGCCCCTTAATAAAGAAAAAACACTTTATATTACATATATTCATCATCATCATCATCAGCCTATATCAGTATATACTGTATATACATATCACTGCTGGACATAGGCCTCCCCCAATGAGCGCCATTGCGCCCTGTCTTCAGCTTGCCGCATCCAGCATCTACATGCAGTCTTTCGCAAGTCGTCATCCCACCTGGTCGGAGGGCGTCCTACACTACGTTTACCTAGTCGCGGTCTCCACTCAAGAACACGTTTGTCCTAGCGGCCGTCGGTTCTTCGCGAAATATGGCCGGCCCACTGCCACTTCAGCTTGCTAATTCTTTGAGCTATGTCGATAACCTTGGTTCTCTGTCGGATGTATTCGTTACGAATCCTATCCTTCAGAGAAACTCCGAGCAAGCTCTTTCCATAGCTCGCTGAGCGACTTTGAACTGGTGGACCAGCCCTATCGTGTGATTACATATATTATTAACTACATATTCGAACACAATCAAATCAACATTTGGATAACCACAAGCAAAATCAACGTTGGCGACATCTTATCGACCTATCACCGCGCCGGCGCCGCCGTCAGCGCGTTCTCAATCATACATAACTCAAACCAAACACTCACTTGGTTATTATACCTACCCTAGATGATGTATAAGCCACATAGCTCCCGCCCATCCGAGGGTCTCTGGTTACCGAGTCGCAGTACGTGGAATTGCAGACACATACCACTGACTGACCCGAAACGTCGCGGGCGGCGCATGGGTTATCTAATAATAATCAATCAATCATTTTTACATAGTGTTTTTACAATTTATACATTTGTTTACCTAGTAATGCTTGGGTCTATTAAAAACGTATGAAGAGTGAACGGAAAAAAACAAGTGCGAAGGGACCTTTGTTGTTCTATACCTACTTCGTCGAAATTATATTATGTAGACTCTGCCTACTTTCGCAACACAAACAGAGGAGCAAGGGACCGATATAATTATTTATCGAGCCGGTAAAGTTCGAAAATAATAGGTTTTTTGGTGTTATGAGATACATTTTTGTATCAGTGATATAATTACAGAACAACTGGGACAACTTCGTAGTTGTTTTGTGTACTTACAAAACAAAATAAAAAAAATTAAATTCATCTTATTAGGTATTTTTCGCTTATTGCCACTACACTACACACAAGAATTGTGAATAAGCGGACTTATAGGTATATTATTTATACCACGATTTCATTAGAATCAACGAATAAAATTGTAAAATACTATACCTACATGAAATATAATTTGACTATAACTAAATTATTCAGAAAACTTATTACAAACAAAGTAAACAAGTGATAGGTAAGAATAATATACTTACCTCCATGCACAGATCCAAATAAAAACACCACGAATAAAACAAAATATAGCGTTATCATTTTAGCAACAAACTTTACTATTCAATACTTTATCTTATCATTGACACAAAAATAGTGGATTTTATATGAATTTCTACGAAAACATGCTGCAAGACGAATATCCAGCATGCGAGTTGTCAAGTGACTCTTGATTGATCAGTCAGTACAGTACAGTACCCAATCAACGCCCCCGTTGAATTGGCGACCTCTGTGGCGCAGCGAGCGAAGGTCCGCTTGTGGCGCTTGGCGCACGAGCTTGTGGGTTCGGGACCAATATTTATACAATCTGCAGATATTCGTTACGGATGTACTGAGTGTTTTCGATGTAGGTATAATAAATAATATTATATCTGTTATCTAGGAACTCATTACATAAGCATAACGAGCTTTTTTGCTTTGGGGATAGATGATGTGTGGATTGTCCAGCTTTATTTAATTCTGCGTCCCCTATAGTTTTTACGACCTTGCTATCTTAAGCCCGTGGCTTCAATCATGCCTTTAAAAGTTAGAACACTTTTTAGAAACTTTAGGTTCATAGTAAGTTATACTAGCGAATGTAAACTCGCTTTGTTACTCAATATCGAGTCATGAAAATATCCACTAAATGCAGTGGTAAGTAAATTGAATACTATAATACGCATTCTAAATAAAACACTTTTAAACATGTCAGTATTTATTTACAATAACTTAAAATATAGATAATAAATAACAAACCTAAGGTTCTAAAGATATCTTATGAATAATATGTACATTTTCATAAATTATACAAATACAATTCTGATTTCATGTCATAACAACAATATGATTTTTGTGATCGTCATCATCATACGCAACTGCTCTTGATTATTTTATAAACATATACCTCCTAAAAATACCTATAAATTCAATATTTCGAGTTCTCATAGGTAAAGCGGACACAACATTCATAAAATAGATAACACTGCTTCAAAAAATTTTGTGCTATTCCCTCGTGCACATCATTCTACATTTATAAGGAACACTTTCTTTCAATGGAGCCTCTACAATAAGATCATTATTTTCTGACGCGGACTTTAACATATCAACATTGGGATTGCCTCCCTTTTCTGCATCAACCTTTTCAATATTTACTTTTGCAGACTTTTTGGGATCAAAACTAGCTAGCCTTGCTTGCATTGCCTCCCTTACTTTAGCTAGGAACGAATCTTCACCGCCCTTGGGCCAGACTAGAGGCTTTATTATTGGCTCTACACTTTTTATTTTAGGTTCATTATTTTTTATTGTTGCTGATTTAAGCCTATCAGCATTATTATCACTGAATCTGAGTCTATCATCTCTAATACCTTTATGGTTCAAATTTCTAGGTTTCTCATTTTCTTTTTCCGTGTTTTGGAAGTGTGGAAAATCTTTGTGTGAATTTGCAGATTTGAAATTGTTTTTAGATTTAGCTGGAATCCTCAAGGGTGTGGACTCAGAAGGTAACGGTTTTGCATCGCTTATCGTTTTAGGTCTTGGTAAAGACAATCTTGCCTTCAATGACTCACTGTTAGAATTTTTAGCACTAGGTTTGGTCGTCCTAATCGAAGGGATTGTCCTATAACTTTCTAGTGGAGTTGTAACTGGAGCCGGGGTGGTTGTAGCAAAGGTTATTGTCACTTTGCTCGTTTTATCATTGAATGGACTCGGTTTTCTGAGAAAAGGTGTTTTTATGTCTTTTAAGCTAGGCTGTTTTAAAAGCGTCAAGGGTTTTCCTTTGAAATCAGAACCTTGTCTTATGCTAGGTAAACGTGATAACGGTGTTAACTGTATTTTTTTTGGGAAATCTATTGTGGATTTAGGCATCGGTGGCTCAACTTTTGTTGGAACGAGGGAGCTTTCAGCGCCTTCAAGACCCCGGTGTGGGTTAATATGGAGTCTTTTCAAACTTTTTCTGGCTGGGGATCTTATTAAGCTGTTTTCATTACCATTATTTAATGGATCAGTTTCTTGGGAAGATATTGTACTAGCTGATGTCTGAAGCCGTGATGGCTTCGCTTTTATTTTGCGGAAAGTATTCAGTTCCTTATTATTGGAGCTTCTACCAGTTGAGATGGTTGGAGTATGTAGAGGAATAGCCAGAGGTTTTAACCTGGATTTGTCTAAAAAGTCATCGTGTATTGAAGATAGCCGGTCGTTCAAATCATAGTGTATTGCTTTTAACTTATCATTCACATCTTCGAGTAAATCTTGAGGATTGGCTAACTTATCATTCAGTGGATTATTAAGTCCTCCAACGTTTAAACTAGATCTCATTCGTTGTTGTAGGCTCTTGAATGTTTTTTCCGCATTGCGACGAAATTCATCAATATCTGGGAGACCGCTTGACCGAAGATGACTGTTTCTAAACAAATCTAAGTTAGGTTTAGAAGAGCCGAGTAAGCTGTGTGCACCAGAATGTAATGTGTTCCGTAGTTCGTCCAAACTAGGCAAGTTAACTAGAGGCTGTCCAAGTAGGTTTGATTGAGGCAGATCTTTTCTTGAAGCCGTCTTATCTCCAAAAGTCAAAGAAGCCCCGAGTATATTACCTTTATTGTTACCAACTCTAGATTCCAGTTTTACTGGTTTGAGCTCTAGATTTGTTGGGATCGGTAATTTAGTTCGAAAGTTGTTTAAGTTCAACCTCGGTAATTTAGAAAGAATATCTTTCTGTGACGATGAGAGTGGGTTGAGCTGGAATATGTCTACGTTCAAATCCTCCAAAGGCTTTATGGATGGAACTCGAACATTGGTATTACTCGCTGCAGAGGCCATCTCAGGTACATCATCCGTGCAATCACCATCTTCATCGGAAATATTGTGTTCTGCGCTTCTTTCATTTGGCTCGAAAACGCTAGCCAATCCCTCTCTTAAATCTTCAAGTGTTGGTAATTTTAAAACTTCAGTAATAGGCTTTGGTAATAGATTCAACGGGTCATCTTGGATCGTAGGCTGGACGATGATATCTTGTAGAGCAGCTCCCACGTTGAGTGGATCTAAGATTGGAAGTAATGGAGATGCTAAGTTCTCATTAAGATTAGAGGATAGTGTATCCAAGTCTGGTAAAATAGAAGATCTCAACTTTTCACCAATATTTAATGGATCTAATTGAATTGATCCCTGTTTCTTATTAAAATTTAGTGGATCAAGGGGGTTTAAATTTTGAAACAAAGAAGGTCGTCTCTGATCATTCAAATTTAAGGGATCTAATAAAGCAGGAAGAATACTAGGGCTCGGAGCACTTGCTTCAGATGACATATCATTTAAATTTTCATCCTGAACTGCTGATTTTGATTGCTGAGTGAATTGTTTAATTTTATTGTCATCTGAATATACACAAGGTTTGTCTTTAGCAAGTTCTGCCGTCGCATACTTAGGCACTCCTACGTCTGAAATAGAACTTGGTTCACCTTGTAAGTCCGAATCAGTATTATTAGTTGGTTCTTGTTCTTCACTTGATTGATCTGCAACTCGTCCATTCTCTTCTTCCTTTGGGGTAATTTTTATTTCGTTATTTGAACTCAAAACAAGTAAATCATCTGATAATTTTTGTAAATCTTTCAAAGTTACTTGTTCCAATGCCTCTTTCTGGACGTTGGCAGAAGTATCTACTTCTTTAGAAGTTTTTTCACTTTTAGGCTCTTGGTCAAATATATCAGTAACAGGAGCACTTTTTTGTTTATCTTCCTGAGCAGCGGCCGAATTTATTTGATTATTTTTCAAGTTTTCTAAAGTTTTTCTTGCATTACCCCGTATAGTTGACAATGTCTCCGTGATTGGTGGGATAGTTTTAGTTATGGGAATAATATTATATTTACCATTCAGCGAAGGACTTTCATTTTTTGTGTGATCCTCTGGAAAGTCCTCTTTGGATATAGCTTCGTCCACTTTTTGGACGGATTCACTTATGTCTTCGTTGGATTCTGGGAGCAAAACAGTTTCTCCGTTATCTATATCATTAAATGGAATCACATTTTCGATTTTACTGGTATTTATATCAACGGAGTCTTCATTAGCTATTTCTGAAGTTTCATGGCTGATGTTCTTTTCTTCTTCAATATTAGTGGTATCTTGAATTTTAGATAGCTGCGTAGGATCTAAACTTTCATTTGACGCACTATCGTCTTGCAAAATCTTCGGTAATGAATCTGAAGTAGTCGCTATTATTTCTTCAGAAAACAAATCATTGCAATCTGGTTTATCTGATATAACTGATTGTGGAATAGATTCTATTTCTCGAACCGATTCTGATGGACTCGTAATTGCATCTTGTATATTTTCTTCGGCTACTTGAATATTATTTCTGAAACTTTCACTTCCTTTGGTTTGTTCATTAAAATTATCTTTATCCAGCTTAATTGGAGGCATAAGCACCTTTTCGTTCATTTCACTATCATACGTAGAATCATCATGAGTATCTCTGTTAGAAGACAGTTCGTTATTCAGGAGCTTAGAATTAAATATAGGTATTTTTGGTGTAGCTTGCGGTATTAACTCTACATCTCTAAGGTTTAAAAGATTCTTTAGTATTAGTGGTCTGTTATTTAACTTAGCTAAACCGTTTCCTTTTGGAACTTTATCTATTACATCTTGAACAATGTTTGGAGATGGGCTATTTGTGTTGATGTTGTTTGCTTTTCGTAGAGGAGTATCCACTTTAATTTTAGGTATGTGTGGCAAGTTGAGTCTTTCGAAAAGATTGGGTCTATTCTTCAACATATCAAGCATTGTGGGATTCTGAATCATAGTGGAACTCTTTAGGGCATCTCTCAATGGAGATCCAGACCTGAACAAAGACCGTGGTGCCTCATCGCCATTTTTGTTAACGACACTTTCTTGAATATTGCTAGCGCCTACGTTGTTGTCCCTGTCCCATACATGCATGACACTCGGCTGTCTAGCGTTAGGATGATCCAAAACATTTTGCAACGTTCTGAATGGTTGGGATACAGTGCGTGCTCTACCTAAAGGATGTATACACCGATTCTCCTTTACATTAGACGCTTCGGAAACAAAATCATCGTTACTTCTAGGTTTTACTATAATCACCACGTTTCTGCTTTCCTCTGGTACCGCGTCACGTGCAGCGTCTCTGGCGAGGGCGTCCTGGTATTCCTCTTCGGTAGCTTCGCGAAGAGTTTCAAGCATGGAGGCAGCAAGTCCTACTTCAGGCTCGAGAAGATTTTTCACGTCGTCTTTATGAGTGTTTGACCTTAAAAAAACGGGAAATTTGTGATTTATTTTACTAGGATTCATTGATTTCAGAGGCCCTGTAGGCTTGCAGTCTCTGAAGTCATCCATAAAAATCGCTGAACAGGCAGAGGTATACGATTTTTTTTTAATATTAACAATAATTACCACATTTAATTATTGTTCGTATGTTGTTACCTACCTACTTACCAGCTGATCTATCTACCTATGGTATTCAGTTAATAACTCGCTCTTACTATATTAATACCCATAGACTAATATTCTACAAGAAGACGTAGTATTGGCAATGCAGCCAATGAGTGGCAAAAATAGTGGGTGCTGAACGAGTAACGAGTATCTATATCTACATAGATAGACAGCTGCTCAAACTTATAATAAACAGACGATGTTATGTTTGCAAAAAAATTCTGATAGTTCTTGGATAAAAATAATACCTTATGAACGGAACAGAGTTCAATCTCCTTGCAGCTCCACTCCTCGCCGGGAAGATCATCGACGAAGCTCCTTCGGAATCAGCGCTGCGGCCGCGGCACGGACAGTCGTCCGCCAGCCTAGACTGGCTGGCCAGCGAATCTGAACCCTTCGGGCACGGGCAGCATTCTATCAGCTCGCGGGTGTGGCGGGGAGACGGTTCATCTGTCGCTGGTTGGGCTTGAGACACCACCTACAAAATTAGACTGCATCAAAACTTTTGAAAATTCAAAAGGAATCAATTTTTTTTTCTTTATTCAAATGTTATATTATTATTATCAAAAATAAATATGTAAGGTGTTTTTTATTTTCTGTTCACTTCAATTTTTTGTTTACTAGGAAGAAGTGAAAAATAAACCACTAGTACCTATATAATGTCGCTCCTCAGACACATATAAGAGATATAAAAATCTCTTGTGTCTGAAGAGTGTCATTAACCACAGTTCTACTTTGGTAGGTACATTAAAAATAATAAAAAAATATTCCAGTTGTCTCCATTGATGGTGTAGGTACCGAGAACCTGTCAGGGAGTCGGCTAACGATGAACGCAACTGTACCTACCTACCTCCCAAAAATGTAAAGTAAAGAGAAAAAATACTTACATGATAACAAAACGCCAACAATACCACTCGCCACATTTTCCTCTCTCGCCAACATGGGTCCGGTCACAAATGAAAGCAGATCCATTGCCCAGGAGTTATAAAGTCTACCGATCTCTGATAGTCATCGATATGATAGGAAAGAGCTTTGATAGGCACGTGCCTCAGGCGAACTACATAACGTGTCAAAAAGTGATGTCTCGGCGGAAAAGTGTTATCTAATTCTTTAGAGCATGATAATGACCTAGATTAGATTCATTGATTCATTCATTGATAGGGTTTTGATGATTGTGTGTGTAATTGCTTTCAGCTGCTTTTGAATGGAACTTACCTACCTACTAACGTGGGTTGACGTATTAGGTACTACCTAGAGATACCTTCGTCCATGCCTACCCACTACCTGCCTAGGTACCTGCCTACTATAAAGATGGATGATAGAACACGAGAGAGGTCCTTTTTTTTCTTCATAACAGCATTTATTTATTGCTAACAGATAGAACTGCTATTTGTAACTAAACCTTAGGATTGTTATTCGATGCCATACGTACGAGAAGCTCCAAATTGTTATAGGCTCTACGTTCTAGGTCTAGACTAAATTCAGTTCATCTGGGACCCTACATTTTGAAATAGTTCGTTACTTCGTTCCACTACCTCACGGTAGATGCCGCGACCGATGAATTTAGTACAGATACTGTACGGTAGATGTCGGATACTTGGAAACTACAGTTTGAAACAGCTTTACAAAGCAGAAAATCTAAAAATAAAGTTAAGCTTGTTTGAACGTCTCTCTTGCTCGCACTATATGACCACTATACAAAAAGAAAGAGATAGCTTCAGCATCAAAACTAATGCTTTGCAGAGTCTGTTTCCATGTGTTCCAAAACAAATTCGAAAAATTTGAAATTCGTTGGGGAAACGTCGTCGTTGTAAACGAAAAAGAATTTGCCGATTTTTCAGTTCTTCAAAAACTAACGGTCTTGGTTTGGTTGGAGAGCATACTTCACTCTCACGTCTTTTGCTGCATAGAACATCATTCCAATCCAAGCCACAATATGGATGATTTTCTTAAAATAGAGAAGATCGGTGAAGGGACTTACGGTGTAGTGTACAAAGGGAAAAATAAAATCACTGGCCAGATTGTAGCAATGAAGAAAATCCGGTTGGAATCCGAAGATGAAGGCATTCCCTCTACAGCCATCAGGTAACGTGTAAGTTTGCTCTATTTTGGTACATAGGCCCTAGTGTTTATCTGGATTATGGTTCTAAATAAGTTTGAAACCGAAAGAAGACTTTCTAACAAAAGTTCTAACCTGTCCTGTGTCTAGCAACTTACACTAGAACCATGAATCTTTCCATAATATCCTTAGGGAATATGGTAATAAATTGGTACCTTACAACTTTTTCAGAGAGATATCTCTTCTGAAAGAGCTGAACCACCCTAACATAGTGAAATTAGAAGATGTGCTTATGGAAGAGTCCCGCCTCTATCTCATTTTCGAGTTCCTTTCCATGGACCTCAAGAAATACATGGATACACTTGGATCAGGAAAGGTAAGTGATTTGTGAACATAAAAGTGATAAAACATTTATGTAAGTAATAACAGCCCTAAACTCTGACATTTTAGAAAACTTGTTGTCAAACAATGTTGATTAAGATATAAACAAACTCATAACCATAACCCATATACTACCCAGCAACTGCGGGTGTGTGCCAGCTCTACTAGTGTGAAAATTGGCATTGCCTGGAGCAATGAAGTGTTAAATAAAAGTTGACAACTTTTCTGTGTATTCAAGCTATGATAAAACCATCATTCTAAATGTGTTAATGTATTTTTCAGTTCATGGAGCCATCTGTGGTGAAAAGCTACTTGTATCAAATCAACAATGCCATCCTGTACTGCCACCAGCGGAGGATCCTCCATCGAGATCTCAAGCCACAGAACCTGCTTATCAACAAGACTGGTATTATCAAAGTGAGAGATAATATGACCTTATATGCTGAAGTTAGGGTGCTATGTTGCTTATTAGGAGAGGCCCATAATAGTCCTCCATATGATATAGTCCTCATATGGCGGACTATTATGGGCCTCCTAGGGCTGAAAATGATTATTAATTTGTTAATTGTTCATTTCAGGTGGCTGATTTTGGTCTGGGTCGTGCATTTGGAGTACCAGTGAGGGTATACACACATGAAGTGGTCACCCTTTGGTACAGAGCACCGGAGGTCCTGCTTGGCAGTCAAAGGTATGAATTCTAAGTCCAACTTAGTAGAAAAAGTTATGTTGAGTTAGTCAATTCTGTACAGTTAACACTTTGACCGGATCTTTTTTTTAACTTAAGCCATTCGTGCAGCCGCTCTACACAGCGGCATGCTGTGTAGAGCTGTGTACAGCACAGCTGTAATGTTTTTCGAACGTAACCCATGTGCGGCTCAACACAACCGCTGTGTAGAGCGGCAGCACGAATAGCTTAGGTTAAAAAAAAGATTGCAGTCGTCGAAAAAAGTCCGCAGTCAAAGTGTTAAGTGTTGCAGAAATGGTCCAAATAACTATTTATCCAAGTACACTTTCAGCAATTCCATTCTCTAACTGCCTTTATAACAAAACACTGTTACTTAGAGGCATGCCTTAGTAACAGTGTTTTGTTTAGTAAAGCAATTTGTGAATAGAATAGGAACAGAATTACACATTCATAAGAGCATAGCAGAGCTTTTTGGAAAGTTGTAAGCGCAATAATCTAATATTGTTTTGTTTAATACAAGAAAAAAACACAACTGATAGATACTGGTGAAGAAGCAAATAATTAGTGTACCTACACCTATGTAGATTGTAGATGGCATATGTAAGTCATATCATTATTGGACAGCAGAGTATTTGAGATCATCAGCAAATATGGTGGTAGCAGTGCAATTTCATGTTTTTTTAATCATATTTTGTTCTCCATCTTGTTTTCACATGAGGAGAACCAAAGAAATAATGTAGACTTTAATTTAATACAAGCTTTTTACCTGATATAGATTTTAATTGATCTGAGCCTAGTTAGACAAACCAAACATGTTAGGTTCACCTCATAAGACTCTGCTATTGTTTGATCTGTCCAGATACGCATGCCCCATAGACATGTGGTCAGTGGGCTGCATATTCTCAGAGATGTCGTCCAAGAAACCTTTGTTCCAGGGAGACTCGGAGATCGATCAGCTCTTCCGCATCTTCAGGTAACTATTATTGTTTTGAAATAACTGTTCAAAATTCCTTACTATTTACACTGTTTTTTAAGTTTTGCTGTTTAAATCCTCATCCCTCGGGCATGATTTTTGATGAACATAGAACCTCCTGTTTTCGAAGTCAGTTACAAAACTAAATGAACAAATTCTAAAACTGGTGCTTCTAAGTAATTTAAATAAACAAGTGGATGACTGGTACTTTCAGAATGCTTCGCACACCGAC
Organism: Eupithecia abbreviata; assembly: GCA_943735965.1. Lineage (NCBI taxonomy): Eukaryota > Metazoa > Arthropoda > Insecta > Lepidoptera > Geometridae > Eupithecia > Eupithecia abbreviata. The sequence continues at coordinate 5,752,180 of OX030995.1, forward strand.
TGAAGAGATCTGGCCGGGCGTGTCTTCACTGCCGGACTACAAGCCTACCTTCCCCAACTGGAACACATTCAATCTTCACAATCATGTGAGTTCACCTCATAAGACTTACTATTTATTTATATTTCGCGCGCAAGAAATTTGTACCATTAACTGGACTAAAACGGCAAAGGAATCAAATCTGGTCTGGTGTCAGAGTCCACTTTAGGTCACTGTGCCACGCCAGTCAGTGAGCGCGACTTTCTGATGTACGGGGGCCGAATTCGGCTCAGCAATCACTTTACTATGACAATGGTGTCGTCGCAGTATTATCCATAGATGAAAAAACTCTGGTGTGCTATTTGCATGAAGTTTCCTTGATACTCGCGACACGCGTCCCTCCATATGTAGTTTCTCCAATGTGTCATTCAGAGACGATACCATTGTTGGCCAAACAGCCTTGGTAGGTAAATAAGAACTAGAATCTAAGAACACGTAAGGTCCATCTGCAGGATTTGGGATGGCTCAGCTTGCTTCTATGGTAGCTTAGCTAGCAAGTTGCTACTATGGTAACCGAGCCCATGATAAATAATCATATCACACTGGCGATTTGCGAGCAGTAACAAAGCAATGCCGTTGCGCCGCGATGAATCGTGATGCTGCACAATCGCATAGTATTGAAATCTCTGGCAAATCACCAGTGTAATAGCCTGTAAGAGACAAGAACTTTAATGACATGTGTTCCTAAGGTGAAATAAATGTGAATCATAAATCTTGTTTCAGGTACAAAACCTAGACGAAAACGGTATGGAGCTCCTACAAAAGATGCTAATCTACGACCCTTCTAAGAGAATCAACGCGAAAGAAGTCCGGAAACACGGCTACTTCCGCGACGTGAAACTACCCCCCGGTCTCGCCGTAAACTCAGCCTATATTCGCTTCAATGAAAACGATACGGAGACGGTGCAGTAGTGCGCCTATTAGTTAGTTGTTGTACAATTATAGGCTATATTTACCGCGTACTGAACATGGATAATCTATAATTTAAATGCTAGCGAAGACTGCCGATATCATGTTACTTTGGGATGTTTGTATGCGGGCATGAGCCCCAAGTCTGTTATTGACTATGATAAATATATTTTTACGCGCGTGTGTAGGGTACAGGCTATTTTGAAATAATGTTTATTTAAATAGAATTAAGTTCAGTTTTATTTTTATTGTATTCTGGATTCAGACATGGTCTAATGTTGCATTTTTCTTGGGACTGTATTATTTTAAGTAGGTACTAAAAGTTATTGTTCTGCTAGTGGCTTTTTGAGATGGGAGTGGATCGCGAGATCCGATACCATGAGTAAAAAAAAGTCCTGAAAGGGAGAATGCGCTCAATTTTTGAGAAAATAAAAACTGTATTTATATAAACGAAATAAAACTTCTGCTGTCTATAGATAAAATAAAATGTTTAGAAACTAACATCTACCATATATAATTTTTCAACCAAACCTCTTTTAGTCTAAAATGTTATATCACACAATTAAAATATGTATGTACCATGTATTCACATAAACGTCACATCAAATTTATGTTAGTACAGAAATTGGTCTTTTAAGGCAGATAAGGCACATAGTTACTATCACTAAGTTAAAACTATAGAAATTCTTCAATGGTGCATTAGAACAATTAACTATGCTACTAATTGACAAGACTACTTGCGTCCTAGGCATCTATCTACATATTTAAGCTATTATGGTCCTATGTATCTAGGTTAAGAATCTTATGGTAAATAAACCAGAAAGCTTGAGATGTCGACATAAATGAATAGTAAAGATTATTATTTGGATTATTGAGTGTTATTTGTTGGAGTCACTGTTTTGTCTGTTTTTTATTTTGTTTTATCTACTTCTCCATGCAATCCCATAAGGTGTTTCCTTCCTACACAAAAAATAAACAATACATTGAAATTATTATAATTAAGTAATAATGTATATTAGTAAAGTAGAAACGACATCAAGTGTATGAACATGTACCTACGGTGGAATAAACGAAATTGAATTGAATATTTACCTACGTGAACAATGAAAATATATTCAAAGAAGTGTTTAGTGATGGATAGTGTAAACTTGTGGTCGAGGCTGCTGTAGAATGATGCGGTGAGTCACGCCTCCCCAAGCCTTGCTGGCTCAGACCCGACGCCACAGTCACTGGCTGGAGCTAGAAACAAGATATTTGGTTGACATTTATTCTCAAAAAGACACTAGTCACATGAGAAATAATTTATTATTTAATCGGTGTAAATTAAAAGTACTTAGGTAGGTTGTCTTCGTAAGTATAGGTTGTACCTACCTATCCAATGCATTTAAAAATTATTGAGAATAGTAGGTATCAAATTATAGAGGTCAGTCAGTAGGGGCGGCAAAATTTGAAAAGCCTACTGGCGGCAAATGTGTAAATACGCCACTGACCAGGATCCCCTTGAAATAAAATTTACTTATATTATTTTGATAATCTTATTTGAAATAGCTATAGTATTAGTCAAAGCAACCTTGTTTGTTGTTAATCCAGTGACATGCATTTCCTGTTTTTTCATTTCGTTTAAGTAAAGAAAACTTACCAGCCATATACCTACAGTACGTACAATTTATCTTGGCAGCAATCTCCTACCTATGTCAAACAAAATGGCTGTGTTATGTTTTCTTACGTGATATTAGTATAAGTTTTTGCAGAAGCTATGTTTTTAAATCGTAAAATTAACAATCTAGAATAATTCTTTACAAAGAACAAACTAATCAAGATCTTATTTTTACATAGATTTAATAAGTTGGTATTCAGCCAGAGCATGACTTGCGTTGAACCAAATTTGGGGTTGAGGAGACCTATTTTGATAAATTTATTTAAAATACTTCTCCTAAATATTTAATTATTATTTTGGTACCGTTTTAACGGGGTTAGAGGATAGTTTGTTAAACTTTTTTTGTTATTAATACAGATATCACAAGTAAATCACAAAAAAATAAACTTGCGGAAAATCAGCTTATAAATGATACCATCCTATGTTTGATCATTTTTTACTATATGAAAATGTAGGTACGATGATTCATATTATTATTCAAGTTTATTTACTATATAATAACGTACATAAAGTAATTTTTGGTTTTGAAATCGCTTTAGTACTTTTTATGTGATAAATCGTATTATCGGGAATATCGCGCAGCGTGGCACGCCACGCTCGCGGAGAAACGGCTGGGACGTAAGTCGCTCGCTGCGCTGAGGGCGCTGGACGTTCAAGTGGTTAAAGTATTTTGTTACTTAGTTCCACTACCTCACGGTTGATGCCGCGACTGATGAATTTAGTATAGCTACTGTACGCTAGATGTCGATACTTGGAAACTACAGTTATTTCAGAAGGTTTTTTCAAAACGTTAGTAGATTTCAATAGAAAAATAAGTTACGTCTAGTATGTTTTGTCATACCTATCACTTTCTTTCGATTCGTTCGCTTTGTAACTTCTACAACTTATCCTGTGCGTGTACATTTCTAAGCTATTAATGATTGCTGTGATAAAAAACATTTTTTCACATTCTTACATTTGCTGGCTTACGATCCAGATCTTTTTAGAGTAGATAGGAAAAGATGATAAAGTTAAAATTAAATATGTACTACAAATATAATTTATTTTTACTTTTCGGCTACTTTTTAAGCTACAGAACCAAAAATTCGGCTACATTAGGCTACTTATGCTTTGAAAAATGGCGATATCAGTCCCCGCTTCGTTGGCAACACTGGCGTCTAGTAGTTTAGTGGTTTTTGAAAACGGTCACACTGCGAAACGTAAACGAACAAGAATTTGCCGATTTTATATTTTAGACTTAGTTCTTTAAAAACTAACGGTCTTCGGGACTCACCTCTACTTGGAAAGAAAGAATACTGCACCTTTCTTTTGCTGCTTAGCTGCAAGCCACAATATGGATGATTTTCTTAAAATAGAGAAGATCGGTGAAGGGACTTACGGTGTAGTGTACAAAGGAAAAAATAAAATCACTGGCCAGATTGTAGCAATGAAGAAAATCCGGTTGGAATCCGAAGATGAAGGCATTCCCTCTACAGCCATCCGGTAACGTGAAAGTTTTCTCTATTTTGGTACATAGGCCGTAGTGTTGATCTGGATTAAGGTTCTAAATAAGTTGAAGCCGAAAGAAGACTTTCTAACAAAAGTTCTAACCTGTCCTGTGTCTAGCAACTTACACTAGAACCATGAATCTTTCCATAATATCCTTAGGGAATATGGTAATAAATTGGTACCTTTAAACTTTTTCAGAGAGATATCTCTTCTGAAAGAGCTGAACCACCCTAACATAGTGAAATTAGAAGATGTGCTTATGGAAGAGTCCCGCCTCTATCTCATTTTCGAGTTTCTTTCCATGGACCTCAAGAAATACATGGATACACTTGGATCAGGAAAGGTAAGTGATTTGTGAACATAAAAGTGATAAAACATTTATGTAAGTAATTAATAACAGACCTAAAATCTGACATTGTAGAAAACTTGTTGTCAAACAATGTTGTTAAAGGTCACAAACTCATAACCATAACCCATTTACTACCCAGCAGTGCCAACTCCAGGTTTTGCCACTGCTCTACTATTGATATATATATAGTGATATAACTAACTTATGGCATTGTCTTGAGCACCGAAAGTGTTAAATAATAGTTGACAGTTTTTCTGTGTATTCAAGCTAAGATAAAACCATCATTCTAAATGTGTTACTGTATTTATCAGTTCATGGAGCCATCTGTGGTGAAAAGCTATTTGTACCAAATCAACAATGCCATCCTGTACTGCCACCAGCGAAGGATCCTCCACCGAGATCTCAAACCACAGAACCTGCTTATCGACAAGACTGGTATTATCAAAGTGAGTGGTAATATAAATAATATGATATAAATATTTAAAGACATCAAATGGCCTTCTAAAGGCTTAAGAGATGGAAACTTTCAAGCCAAATCGTTTTGTGGTGAAAATTGAGAGTGAGGAAGTTCAGAAAATCCTTAGAGATGGGGTGGGACATATTGATACTTTTGGCGGGTTTTATTGACATGACAGATGCAGATGTGATTACCAAACATGTGGTAAACATTGTCATGAATGCTGACCATGTCTTTGCAAACATAAAATGACCACCTGAGAGACTGATGGCATAAGCTGGATGTGGTAAGCTGAAGTTAGGATGCAATGGAGCTCATTAGAAGAGGTTTTATCCAGATGATGACTATTATGGGCTGAAGATGATTCGTAATTTGTGAATTGTCCATTTCAGGTGGCTGATTTTGGTCTGGGTCGTGCATTTGGAGTACCAGTGAGGGTATACACACATGAAGTGGTCACCCTTTGGTACAGAGCACCGGAGGTCCTGCTTGGCAGTCAAAGGTATGAATTCTAAGTCCAACTTATTAGTAAAAGTGATGTTGAGTTAGTCAATCATGTATGGTTAAGTGTTGCAGAAATGGTCCAAATAACTATTTATCCAAGTACACTTTCAGCAATTCCATTCTCTAACTGCCTTTATAACAAAAGACTGTTACTTAGAGGCCTTAGTAACAGTGTTTTGTTTAGTAAAGCCATATCATTATTGGACTGCAGAGTTCTTGAGATCATCAGCAAATATGGTGGTAGCAGTGCAATTTAATGTTTTTTTTAATCATATTTTGTTCTCCATCTTGTTTTCACATGAGGGAGAACCAAAGAAATAATGCAGACTTTAATTTAATACAAGCTTTTTACCTGATATAGATTTTAGTTGATCTGAGCCTAGTTAGACAAACCAAACATGTTAGGTTCACCTCATAGCCACTATAAAGCTATTGTTTGATCTGTCCAGATATGCATGCCCCATAGACATGTGGTCAGTGGGCTGCATATTCTCAGAGATGTCGTCCAAGAAACCTCTGTTCCAGGGAGACTCGGAGATCGATCAGCTCTTCCGCATCTTCAGGTAACTATTATTGTTTTGAAACAACTGTTAAAAATTCCTTACTATTTACACTCTTTTTTAAGTTTTGCTGTTTAAATCCTCATCCCTCGGGCATGATGGCCTCAACGACAAGCCAAAAGCAGAGGACCGGTGGGCGTATGCAAACTCAGACAAACCACAAAATTATGGCTAAAAAAGGTTTCTGAATTCCATGCCCAATGCCAAACTTTTCTATACTTTTGAATGTCAATACCTTGTGATTTTTATTTTTGTACAACAAACTCATCATCTCGAATCCTTCTCTATCTATACGATAGCGAAATCATTTTCAAAATTAGTTCACAATGGACAGAGAAATCGACGAACGTACACATAAAATTACAACCAAACTTAGAACCTCCTGTTTTCGAAGTCAGTTATGTAACTAAATTAAATAATTTAAAAACTGGTGCTTCTAAATAATTTAAATAAACTAGTAGATGACTGGTACTTTCAGAATGCTTCGCACACCGACTGAAGAGATCTGGCCGGGCGTGTCTTCACTGCCGGACTACAAGCCTACCTTCCCCAACTGGAACACATTCAATCTTCACAATCATGTGAGTTTTACTTACTATTATTTATATTTAGCGGTGTCGGAGTCCACCTTAGGTCACTATGGCACGCCAGTAAGTGAGCGCGACTTTCGCGACGGGGGCCGAATTCGGCTTACTATGACAATGGTGTCGTCGCAGAATTATCTATAGATGAAAAAACTATAGATAGTGTGTGCGATGCTATTTGCACGAAGTTTCCTTGATACTTTTGACACGCGTCCCTCCATCTGTAGTTTCTTCAATGTGTCATTCTGAGATGATACCATTAATAACGTGAGGTAATTTTGTCAATTTTTCGGCCAAACAGCCTTGTTTTATAGAATATAAGAACTCGTAAGGCCGCACTGCAGGATTACAGATGGCTTGGCATACTTGTATGATGGCTTAGCTAGCATGTTGCTTCTACAGTAGCTGGGCCCGTAAATAATCATATCACTCGTCATTATTGCTGCGCAATCGCATAGTTTTGAAATCTGGCAAATCACCAGTGTGCCTGTAAGAGTTATTAATCCGAAACACAGACAAGAACTTTAATGACATGTGTTCCTAAGTTAAAATAAATGTAAATCTTGTTTCAGGTACAAAACCTAGACGAGAACGGTATGGAGCTCCTACAAAAGATGCTAATCTACGACCCTTCTAAGAGAATCAACGCGAAACAAGTCCGGAAGCACGGCTACTTCCGCGACGTGAAACTACCCCCCGGTCTCGCCGTAAACTCAGCCTATATTCGCTTCAATGATAACGATACGGAGACGGTGCAGTAGTGCGCCTATTAGTGAATTGTTGTACAATTATATAAATGCTAGCGAAGACTGCCGATATCATGTTACTTTGTGATGTTTGTATGCGGGCATGAGCCCCAAGTCTGTTATTGACTATGATAAATATATTTTTACGCGCGTGTGTAGGGTACAGGCTATTTTGAAATAATGTTTATTTAAATAGAATTAAGTTCAGTTTTATTTTTATTGTATTCTGGATTCAGACATGGTCTAATGTTAAATTTTTCTTGGGACTGTATTATTTTAAGTAGGTACTAAAAGTTATTTTTCTGCTAGTGGCTTTTTGAGATGGGAGTGGATCGCGAGATGCGATACCATGAATTAGACGAAAGTCATGTTTTTTTTTTATTATTTTTAATTTTTGGGGATCTTTATCATCATCATCAGCCTATAGCAGTCCACTGCTGGACATAGGCCTCCCCCAATGAGCGCCATAGCGCCCTGTCTTCAGCTTGCCGCATCCAGCATCTACCTGCAGGCTTTCGCAGGTCGTCATCCCACCTGGTCGGAGGGCGTCCGTCAACGTAGTGTAAGTGGTCTCCACTCAAGAACACGTTTGCCCCAGTGGCCGTCGGTTCTTCGCGAGATATGGCCGGCCCACTGCCACTTCAGCTTGCTAATTCTTTTTCATAAAATGTAAAAATTCACAACGAACAGATGTTTTATCGATGTTAAACCCTATTATAATACCGGCTCCTCGACAGCGCCAAGTACACCAGTTGTTCGAAATTATTATTTCAAATTTTCACATATTGATGCCTGGTAGGGTATTGGAAACTAAAATTGTAAATAACTAATGTAAATCATATATAAACTGTTTCGTTTCCTGCATAAGAAAATGCGTAGAAAAACTAAAAATAATTTTGATTTCTTATAATTTGATATCATGGCATCCTTTCACTCGACTTTTTAAACTCTCGTTTTTTGATTTAGGCATCTACTCTCATCTCAAAAGGCCTGTAGATTAAGAGTAATTTGATTAAAAATATCTAAGAGAGAGACAGCATGACATTTTTAACCTCAATGTTTACTATACAGGATTTATACCTACTAGAATTAGTTAATAATTTATAAATATTTCAATTTGGTTTAGTGAATTACATACAACACGTTTTCATTCAAATAACTTTATTAAACGAAATAAAACTTCTGCTGTCTATAGATAAAATAAAATGCTTAGAAACTAATATCTACCATAATATTTCAAAGCGAAACTCTTATAGTCTAAAATGTTCTATCAGATACAACTTAATTAAAATATGTTAATATGTACCATGTATTCACATAAACGTCACATCGAATTTATGTTAGTACAGAAATTGATCTTTTAAGGCAGATAAGGTACATAGTTACTATCACAAAGTTAAAACTACAGAAATTCTTCATCAGAAGTGTTGCATTAGAACAATTAACTATGCTACTAATTGACAAGACTACTTGCGTCCGCATCTATCCACATATTTAAGCTATTATGGTCCTATGTATCTAGATAAGAATCTTAAGGTAAATAATCCAGATAGCTTGAGATGTCGACGTAAACGAATAGTAAAGAGTATTATTTGGATTTATTGAGTGTTATTTGGAGTCACTGTTTTGTCTGTTTTTTTGTTTTATCTCTACTTCTCTATACAATCCTACACAACAAACTTTTGTTTCACAAATAATTATATAAATGATTATAATTAAGTACCTAATAATGTAGGTTTAATAGTAAATTAGAAACGACATCAAGTGTATGAACATGTACGAACATGGGGGAATAAACGAAATTGAATTGAATATTTACCTACGTGTACAATTAAAATATATTCGAAGAAGTGTTTAGTGATGGATAGTGTAAACTTGTGGATGAGATTGCTGCGGCTGTTGCTGTAGAATGATGCGGTGAGCCACGCCTCCCAAGTCTTGCTGGCTCAGACCCGACACCACAGTCGCTGGCTGGAGCTAGAAACAAGATATTAGGTAAGATAAATGGGCTCATTGGGGAGGCCTATGTCCAGCAGTGGACTAACATAGGTTGATGATGAAACGGGTTCGGCCACAGGATCCCAGTGAACTCATCAGTTCACCAGAATCTCCTTGAAATAAAATTTATAAAGATATTATCACACATGATGTCATATTGAAACGATTTACATTTAAACACGTACCTACTTATAATATTTTGATAATCTTTTTTGAACCGATGACGATCACCAGTGGTAAGGGGAAAGCTGAAAAACAGCGCCGAACGTGCTTTTTAAGCTTGTCGGCATTATGCTTGCCTGAGAATGTACTTGGTTATTAATTAATTTAAATATGTGAATTGTTTGTTATGTTAGTACCACGGGGATGTTAGGTTGGCTTGGGAGACGAGATGTTGGAGTCCCCCTTACACCCCCATTAAGTGTTATTTACCTGCAGAATGTTAGGCAGCATGGTTTGACAGGAAGAAGTGGCGACATGCAATTGCTGTTGTTGAACTTGCTGTACCCCAACCGCCTGGAAAGAACGTAAGTAGAATTTACAACCATAAACAATAACATGTAAAGTTACATTTTGATTAAATTTTATAACCACAATAAAGAAAAAACGAGAAGTGGGTAGCCTGTAAAGAAGGTAAGTGGCATTTAAAACCATCCAATATGTAGACTTGACTTGCTGTCAAAGGAAGCTCTTTTAGGGTATTATTTACAATCATAAATCAACTCTAGTGTGACTAGTAAAGATCAATTCTGATTAAACATCAATACTATAATATATATTGTATTATGTATATCAGTTATCTTGTACCCATAACACAAGCTCTGCATACCATGGGGCTAGATAATGCTGTGTGAATTGTCCACCATTAGATATTTTAAAATTTCACTTTGTACTTTATTCCAAAAGAGTTAAGGTTCAGAATAACTTACATGTATTTGTATCGGCTGGTGTTGTTGCTGCGGATGAATCTGTATGGTCTGCACGTGTAGTTGCTGTGGTTGCTGCTAACAAAATAAAAAAATTATAAACGAGAAGTCAGGTGAGTGTATATTTTCACTACATAGTATAAAACAAAGTCGCTTCACGCTGTCTGTCTTTCTGTCCCTAAAAATGCTTAGATCTTTAAAACTATGCAACGGATTTCGAAGCGGTTTTTTAAAATAGATATTCATTCAAGAGGAATGTTTATAAACCCTTTGACACAGATTTCCGCGCGGGCGAAGCCGCGGGGCGCAGCTAGTTTATTATAATGTGTAAACTCATTGCTATAGGTATTCTAACATGCTCTTTTTGTCTTTGCGACAAGAAGCAGCGTGCAGTGCACTCAAGGTGGTAAGACTTGTGTTTTATTTTAACAGCTTCTATTGACAAGTAAATTCGTTTGTAAACGATTCTAATTTTATTTTTGTTCGTCAGGTACTTAATTAGTCAAAATTTATTCGAAAAATTTACCCTCGTTCAAAGTTCGAGCTAGGTTCTAGATTCACTACTCATCATACTAATCTCATGCAAAACAACAAATAGCAAGAATAGGTTTTTACTCTAGGTACTAAAGCTATTTTCAAGATAATGTTTGTAAACAAGCTACAAAGCAAAAATGAAAGAAGGCCTTCGCTACCGGCCTTCATGTTTCGCGATTTGTCATGATTTGTTTGATATTAAAGATTATGTATCGGGTATTAAAGATTATTTAGGTATAGGATTCGCGATAAGTACTTTTAATCTTAGCTCGAAAGATTCGTGCAAAACTGTGCGAGGAAAGTAAGTGCAATACAACATAAAAACATGTAGGTACCGTGTTAACCTGTTGCGTTTGTTGAAGCTGCAGCGACTGCACCGAGGATATCACCGGGTAGGTGTGCTGGCCCGACTGTGGACGAAAGAAAACGTAATTCATACATAATCATATCATTTATTGTGATTTTATACATACAGGAAACCCTCAGGACGACCTTGTCCACTTTCTAATTATAGTTCTTAGGTGTAGTACCTACCTAGTCTTTGTGGGTACACAATGCATAAAGACCCTGTCAGGATGTTTTTTTGGTTCGCTCTTGCAGGCTATAGTAAATTTAAAGATATAGCAAATTAAATAATGGAAGATCGTAACAAATCAAAATTAGAAACTAGCCTTTTTTAATTCTATAAAATACGCAATTGCGCGTTTCGTTTTTTTTTTGTGTGCAAATTGGTACTCTTATTCCGTGTATTAGAGGTCGTAATAAAATTGGCCGAAATGAAACACGCACTTCCGTTTTGGGGAATAAAATAAAATAGGGCCTACTGCTGGTGCCAAGTTTCATATTTGGCACCTATCAAGATGATCTCTGATCTTATGATCGGTAAAGGCACTTCACATAGCTATTTGCGTTCCCTATTGGGTGTTTGTTGTATTTGGCAAAATACGTTCAGACGAACATGCAAAAAGAGGCAAATACGACCACCCACCCACACATGGCACACAAATAACAAACATTTGGCAGCAGACTGAGCAGAGCGCAAGGTGCCAATACGGCCATTGTGTGGACGGCTTATTGCGTATTTGCCTATTTGACTGCTTTGATGTGCCTCGAGAAACTGACAAGCGCACGGTAACGTGTATTTGGCATTGGCCTTATTTGTCAAATAGGCAAATAAGGCGAACACTTTGTCAAATAAACTGTCCACACATGGTAATTGTTTGCCAAATATGCCAAATACGCAAATATAAATAGCCATGTGAAGTGCCATCATGAAGCCAATATCAGAACGAACATGACAAGTTTTTTCATTTTTATTTTTGGTAAAATTATCTTTATAGAAAGTAACTTGTTGCTGCAACTGTTGCTACCTGTGTTGCTATTATACTTTACCTGCACTCCGCTAACAGTGATGCTCTGCGGAAGCTGCTGGTGTATAGGCACGGTGAGTTGCTGCACGCCGCTCACTTGCAACACTTGTTGCTGCCTGTGTTGCTATTATACTTTACCTGCACTCCGCTAACAGTGATGCTCTGCGGCAGCTGCTGGTGTATAGGCACGGTGAGTTGCTGCACGCCGCTCACTTGCAACACTTGTTGCTGCCTGTGTTGCTATTATACTTTACCTGCACTCCGCTGACAGTGATGCTCTGCGGCAGCTGCTGGTGTATAGGCAAGGTGAGTTGCTGCACGCCGCTAACTTGCAACACTTGTTGCTGCCTGTGTTGCTATTATACTTTACCTGCACTCCGCTAACAGTGATGCTCTGCGGCAGCTGCTGGTGTATAGGCACGGTGAGTTGCTGCACGCCGCTCACTTGCAACACTTGTTGCTGCCTGTGTTGCTATTATACTTTACCTGCACTCCGCTGACAGTGATGCTCTGCGGCAGCTGCTGGTGTATAGGCACGGTGAGTTGCTGCACGCCGCTCACTTGCAACACTTGTTGCTGCCTGTGTTGCTATTATACTTTACCTGCACTCCGCTGACAATGATGCTCTGCGGCAGCTGCTGGTGTATAGGCACGGTGAGTTGCTGCACGCCGCTCACTTGCAACACTTGTTGCTGCCTGTGTTGCTATTATACTTTACCTGCACTCCGCTGACAGTGATGCTCTGCGGCAGCTGCTGGTGTATAGGCACGGTGAGTTGCTGCACGCCGCTCACTTGCAACACTTGTTGCTGCCTGTGTTGCTATTATACTTTACCTGCACTCCGCTGACAGTGATGCTCTGCGGCAGCTGCTGGTGTATAGGCACGGTGAGTTGCTGCACGCCGCTCACTTGCAACACCTGTTGCTGCAACTGTTGCTGCTGCATGTGTTGCTGCAGCTGTTGCTGGTGTATGTGATGTACTTGTTGCACCTAAAAATTATAATGGTTTGGGTCAGGTTTGGTTACATTGTTTGCATTTGAATTTTAAAAGATGTATCTACTTACGGTATAAATGAGTGGATTAGGATATTCCTGAATATATGTATCTACATACATATAAGGAAGGATATCATGTAATGGGCATTATGAAAGATTGCACAAACCTGCACTTGTTGTGTGGGTTGGATTTGCTGTTGCTGCTGATGTTGCTGTTGTTGTTGTTGTTGCTGCTGCTGTTGTTGCTGTTGTTGTTGCTGCTGCTGCTGCTGCTGTTGCTGTTGGTTTTGCTGTTACAACAAAAATATATTTTACACAACTTAATCGGAAATTCGTACACCCTCGATTATTTTACAGAAACCCGAGAGTTTTTTAACATGGTACCTTGTTAGAAATCACTCGTTTTTCTGTGTGTATGGAAATACGCCTATTGATAATGATTGACATCTAAATCTAAACCTTCAGTATCTGCTAGCCGCCCGCGTGGAAATCTACGTGTCAAATAGTTTTTAAACCTTCCTCTTGAATCACTTTATCCATTTAAAAAAAACCGCATCAAAATCCGTTGCGTAGTTTGAAAGATCTCATCTCTCATCATATATAGGGACAGACAGACAGCGGGAAGCGACTTTGTTTTATACTATGTAGTGATAATGATAACTATAGCGTTAATTTTACCTGCTGCATGTGCGTCAACATGTGTTTCTTGAGGCTGTGCAGGTACATGTACGACTTGACGCAGACCCCGCATTTGAACTTCTTGGGCGCCGTCGCCTGAAGCGTGGGCGCGCCGCGGACTGACAGTGTGGTGTCTTGCTGCTGCGGTTGGACGGACGTTTCTGGAGAAAGAACACGTTATTAGTAGGTGAGCAAAATATAAAAGGGAAATGAGCTTATAGGTAGTCAGGGTGACCAATTAGAACACATCATAAGGTGCGTACAGACTGGTGAAACGTAACATGAAATGTATCATGCAATGAAAGAATTCTTCGTACACATTGCTGCTATGTATCATGAAAGGTCCTTTGTACCTAACAATTTCTCATAGTTTGGACGTCTTGTGCGTGCGAAATGTGCATTTCACGCGCGCGCTACGGGCATTACAAGCCGCGCGCGGAGCGACCCATGATTTGTCGGTTTTTGAACGAACGGGCGCGCAAAGTGCGCGGGGCGGTAGCGTGGAGGTTCGTAGTGAATGCGCGGTAAGAGCGCGCTATGCGTCCACGCTTGAAACATGCATGCGAACATGCAATGAAAGGTAGAATGATACATTTTATGTTACATTTCACCAGTCTGTACGCACCTTTAAGTTATAGAAAGCTGCAGCTGATAACCGTGTCATTAAACGTGTTGAAACCCTAGGAATATAGAGTAGAGCAGAGTTTAAATAAGTTTACCTTGGGCAACTGACAAAGAATGACGACTCGAAGAAGCGTCTCGTGGTCCAGGACGGTGGAGAACCTCCAAAAGGTCCTGTTGTCACTCTCCAACTATACGCATAATATTACTATTTGGTCGAACCCAACGTAAAAATAAGAAGAGTTACCTTGGGCCACAATCGTCCCCGCTTGCCCCTCTCCCCCCTGAGTCACGTCGGCTTGTCTGTCTTGTTTAGAGTCCTGTTGTTCCAGTCCTTCAGAGGACGGTCCTTCGGGCTTTGCTTCGTGAGTTTTCTTGTGCTTACTGTAGGATTTTGAATCCATGTATCCTGTTGAAGATTGATGGAAGATAACATTATAGGCTTAGATTATAACCAGAGAACACTTTAAGTAGAAGTAAGAAGCATAGAGTTTGTTTGACGACATCTGTGGCGCGAAGGTCTGCCTGCCACGCAGGAAGTTGCGGGTTCGATTCCCGCCTCGGAACAATTGTGTGTACGATCAGCAGATATTTGTTCCGCGGGTCGTTATCTATAATTATAGTATAATAAAAAAAACTATATAATCTATTGTATTATGTATATCGTCATCTTAGTCCCATAACACAAGCTCTGCTAAGCTTAAGGCTAGATGATGTGTGGATTGTCCAGAATTATTTATTTATTATGTATTGTTTAGAACAGAAGGTTTAAGTTACTGTAGCAAAGAGGTGTATTAAATATTAGCACTTATGGTTTTAGCGTAACTGAGCTAACGGAACTAATACATGCAAATCGTACAAACATTTGTCCGAGGCGGGGATCGAATCCGCAACCTCCTGCGTCACAGCACGACCGATGTGGCGCGGTGGGCGAAGGTCCGCCTGCGACGCAGGAGGTTGCGGGTTCATGTTATCATGGGGCTAGATAATGCTGTGTGAATTGTCCAGCATTATTTATTTTATTTATTTATTTAGTACTACCTTTCCCGCATACACTGCAGTTGTATTTCTTCTCCCCCATATGGAACCGGCGATGCACGGTCAAGAAGGACGGCGAGATGAACTGTTGCTCGCAGATATCGCACTCGTATAGTTTGTCTCCGGTATGTTTGGTGTTGTGGATTCGAAGCTCGGCCCGCGACGTAAAGCCTTTCAGGCAGACTTGGCAGACGAACCTAAAAAGTCAGTTCAGTTAATAATATAATAACTTTAGAAATGATAATAATTGTTATTTTAATAACACTAACAGCACTAATAACCCATGTTAATTTATTTTACGTCCACTTCTGAACATCCGAAGAACCGCTTTTTGTGGCGTCATTTAAGGGAGACCCCTTAAACTTCATTTAAGAGGGCGCCATGTGACGCAACAAATTCAATTTTTCCCCCCGTTCCTCTCACCAAAAACACGAGTAAACAGAATATCACATAGTACGCATCTGTGCGTACTATATCGTATTCTGTGTCGTGTGTACAATATCGTATTCTGTGGCGCGCGGAGTGTAAATACAGTACGTAAGTATAAAATAGTAGTTAGGGTAATATAGTTAGTGAAGGCGCGCTCGGCAGGCGTCCCCTGAAATGTCGCCTAAAAGCCGCCACACACAGAAACCGTGGCCGGGCCGGAGGCGAAAGCGTGCGTGTTGTATCATACAAATTTACGTGCACCGCGCCTCCACCGCCCGCCGGCGGTGTATGTGTAGTCTTTCATATATAGTATGGTATGTAGCATAGGTGTATAAATTCGTATGATACATACAACCCGCACGCCTTCGCCTCCGGCCCGGCCACGGTTTCTGTGTGCGACAGCTTTTAAAGCTACCACTACTCAATAGTAAAAAGCACTTATGTCATGATATGTAGGTATATAATGTTTTGTATATAAATATAACTAGCTGCGCCCCGCGGCTTCGCTCGCGTGGAAAACTATGTGTTAAATGGTTTATAAACCTTCCTGTTGAATCATTCTATCTATAAAAAAAAACTCATCAAAATCCGTAGTTTTAAAGATCTAAGCATACATAGGGACAGACAGACAGCGGGAAGCGACTTTGTTTTATACTATATAATGATATTCTTTATTGTATATAGTAGTTAGTGTTTTGGTGTTAGACTGTAAGCTATCTGCTGTATTTTTTATAAATAAATAGATCATAGTGCCCTTTTTGGGTGTAAGAAATAACTTACCTTTTCCCGCCTGTATGCGTCAGTATATGGTTGTTCCTGGCCGAGGAGGTAGTAAACTTGGAGGGACAGATCTTGCAGAGATAGGGCTTTTCGCCCGTGTGCGTGCGCCGGTGGTAGATCAGCGCGGACTGCTGCGCGAAGCGACGCGAACAGAACTGACACTCGTATGGACGTTCGCCTGGTAATAAAGGAGATTTTATTTAAAAACTATCGTAGTACAACTAAGAACTAATCGTTTTTTTTTTTTTTTTTTGGTATTTATATTTTTTTTTATTATTGATTATTAACATTATATAAATAAATAAATAATGCTGGACAATTCACACAGCATTATCTAGCCCCATGGTAAGCAGAGCTTGTGTTATGGGTACTAGATAACTGATATACATAATACAATACATTACATAGAATACATAGATATTTTTTATTATACATAGAAAACGGCCAGAACACCCGGAACAAATATCTGCAGATCGTACACACAATTGTTCCGAGGCGGGAATCGAACCCGGTAGGTAACGTCGCAGGTAGATTTTTTTAGGATTAGTTAAATCCTCACCCTCACCTCAAGAGCCTATACTGGTCCAGTAGTGAAATAAGACTCCGCAATCCAAATATACCAATCACACATAAAAAAGAGAGAAGAACTCGACAAACACTCTTCAACTGAAAACTCCCCGCCCCTTCCATACCTATAGATCATACTTTACCGTACATGCCATAAAACTGTGGAATGCCCTACCCATTTCGATTCGACAAGCTAAGTCTCTCCCTATATTGAAACATAATATGATCTATGAACATTTCCTTAACTCAACATCAAACTGTTAATTTATATACATCATACCTATATTATATAAATATGACTTGTCTAAGTGCTTATTTTGTAAGCCTAAAGAAATAAATGATTTTTTACTTTACTTTTACTTTTACTTTACTTTATATATTTTTTTATATATTTTTATGTATATTATTATTTATATTATATATTTATGTTTGTATTTATACTTATAGCTATCAATAGGTATTTGTTAGGATGTCCCAATTAAATATTATTCTGTATAACACGCCACCGTCTATACTTGTTCTAACACTTCATGTCCACCCAAAGGTTGCCTGGCAGAGATCGCTTTAAGCGATAAGGCCACCCATTGTACAACACATTCTTTATTTGTTTTTTTCCTGTCTAGTGTATCTGTTTTTTATTTGGTGTGCAATAAATAATATTTGTATTGTATTGTAAGAACTCACCGGTATGTACTCTCATATGAGCTTTCAGCTTGGAGACCTCGTAGAACGCCTTAGAACAGACGCTGCAGATGTGGTTCCGTATGCCGCGGTGTTTCTTCATGTGCTGGCAGAGGGTGGAGTGGCGACGGAAGGTCTTGTTGCACTCCGAGCATTTGAGGGGCTTCTCGCCGGTGTGCAGGCGGAAGTGGACCTAAAGGGGAGGGGCGAAGGTTTATTTTCATTGGTGTTGTATATTTAGAATATAATTATAGAAATAAGATACCTACATAAAGACTATAGACTGGTGAAACGTAGCATGAAACACTGAGCAACAGCAATGTGTACGTCGAATGCTTTTATTGCATGATACATTTCATGTTACGTTTCGGCAGTCTATACACACCATAATGTAAGTAATACTAAGCAGATACGGTACGGGATGGGAACCTACTAAAAGAAATCTAGTTTCCCTGTTCTGTGAGAGAAAATGGGTAATCGAGTGACCTCCTTAATGGCGAACAAAACCTCTTTTTATAATATGTCTTTTTTTAAGTCTTATGTTATGAATGACACAAAATAAAAATCTCAGGTATTGCGGTTGCAATCTTTGAAACGAATGTTATGTTTACCTATCACTACCAAAGAGAATACAATAACTACGTAAAGGACTGAAATAATCCTAAAGCCTGAATCTCGCCTGACGCTCATCGTCATACGGTGCGAAACATACACAACTTATTTCTAGTCTACTAGCATAAATTCCCCAAAAAAATGGGTTACGACTACTACGGTATACTCGGCGTGAAGCGCTCATGTACCCAGCTCGAAATAAAACGCGCCTACCGACGCCTGGCCATCAAATACAACCCGGAGAGGCACGACAACGACGAAAACATGAAGCGGATCTTCGCGCTCATAGCAGAAGCCTACGAAGTACTAGTGAACCACAAACACAGAGCGGTGTACGACCAATACGGGGAGGAAGGCCTGAAGAAAGGCGTCCCAGGTCCTACAGAATACTACCATCCTTACACTTACCACGGGGAACCCCTCCGCACTTACCAAGAGTTCTTCGGGACATCCAACCCATACGCAGATCTACTTGACTACTATGAAAACCCACCTCCGATGTTCGAGTCACCGCTGGGTAAAGGCTACAAGGAAAAAGACGCAAACATCGTCCGATCACTTACGTTAAGCTTAGAGGAGGTATACACGGGAGGTTTGAAGAAAATGAAGATACAAAGGCTCGTTTTCACGGACGAGACATGCTCGGAGCTGAAGCTGCGCGAGAAAGTGCTTTCAATCCCTATCAAGCCTGGCATATACCCTAATACAGAGGTGCGGTTCAAGGAGGAGGGCGATCAAGGCCCCACTAGGATCCCAGCTGATGTTATATTCATAACAGAAGACCGTCCTCACGATACGTACGTTCGTTCTGGTCTCAGTGATCTTCTCTACGTCCATACAGTGTCTTTAGAACAAGCGTTATGCGGTCTCTCTATAACACTGTCAACTTTGGATAATCGGACTCTGCGGATTAAACTCGATGAAGTTATCACGCCAACTTATGAAAAAATAATCGAGGATGAGGGCTTGCCCGTACCAGCTTGTCCTAACAAGGCGAAGGGAAACCTTATTATACGTTTTCATATAGAGTTCCCCGATTACTTGTCTAAGAAAAGCCGCAAAGCTTTCACTGATGCTTTTAGAGTGAGAGACGAGGAAGAAGAAAAGTTTGATAAACTCAAGTGCGGAACCATTTCTACTACGTCAATTTATTTCCCATAAAGAGATTTCAAGGACTCACCTTCAGATCAGTAGGATTATAGAAGCTTTTATTGCAATTTGAGCAGATGTACGGCCTTTCTCCTCTGTGCCGAGCCATATGCGACCGTAATGCGTAGCCGCTAAAGAATCTTTTATCGCAGACCGTGCAGTGGTGAGTTTTCTGCTCGAAGTGTGTCTGACGGTGTCTGTAAAGGAGCGTCTTCGTTGGGAAGGTCCGTTGGCAGACGGAACAAGTCGGCTGCTTTGCAGGACGCTGTTCGTGCGTTCGCATGTGCATCTTCAGCATTCCTGGACCCTGAAACAATTTCACTATCTTTTTCTGCTTCTGGAGTAGGCATTCTATGCAAATAGAGAGAATAAAATTAGGCGCCTTCCTTCGTTCAACAAGCAATAAGAATTAGACACAGAAGTTAAACTTGTAATCGAAATATAATCACAAACTTAGAACATCCACACATTTATGAGCTCTAAATACATTAAACAAGTTAGCCAACCTGCCTGTTATTATCGACAAAAAGCTTTGCTTTGTTACAGTTTGAAGTTATATGTTAGGTAGGGACATACGTAATGGAGAACACATCATCTTATCTCATCATTAGCTTATATTAGTCCACTGCTGGACATATGCCTCTCCAAATAAGCGTCATAGCACCCTGTTTTCAGCTTGACGCATCCAGCATTTGGCTACAGTTTTTCGCAGATCGTCATCCCACCTGTAGAATTCGTGCAGTTAAAAATTTAACAACTAGAAGGTACCTTTAAATCATACAAAAACACACCTTAAATGTCCTTTCACAGACAGGGCAGCTTGGAGGCTTCTTACAATTCGCCTTGATCCAGTTAGTATGGTATCGCATATGCTGCTTCAGCCACCGGGCGTGTTTGAACTCCTTGTGGCAGAGATTGCAGACGTGTCTCCCGGGGGACACGGACGACGTGGCTTGGAAGACCACGAGCTGCATGTAGTTCTCATCGTCAGAGTTCGTTGTTTCCTCTTCAGGTTTCTCTGTGGTAGCGACTATTTCTGTCTGTAAGAGACGTTAGAAAATTGCGTTGAATGAAACTAACGTAGGTACTGTGTGAGCATCAAATAATTAAGTTTATCATCATAATCAGGCTATGTTAAATAAATTAAATAATGCTGGACAATCCACACAGCATTCTAGCCCCAAGGTAATCAGAGCTTGTGTTATGGGTACTATATGTATGACTGATATAAAAAAAGATATTTTTTATTTTACATAGAAAACGACCAGAACACCCGGAACAAAAAGATATTTGTTTCGGGTGTTCTGGTCTGATCTGCAGATGCAGATCGTACACACAATTGTTCCGAGGTGGGAATCGAACCCGTAATCTCCTCAGACCTTCTCTCTTCAGACCTTCGCCCACCGCGCCACAGAGGTCGTCAAGGTATGTTAGTCAACTGTTGGACATAGGCCACCCCCAACGAGCGCCAGCATCGACCTGCAGTCTTTCGCAGGTCGTCATCCCACCTGGTCGGAGTGCGTCCTACACTACGTTTAACAAGTCGTGATCTCCACTCAAGAACACGTACGTCAAGAACATCTACGTATTAGTTCCCGACTATTAAAACTGAAACTCCCGGTCCACTCAGCGAGTGCCTGATACCTTCTTACCTTCTCTTCTTCTGGCTTGGCTTCCACCTCGACCTCCTTGATGTCCTGTTCCGGAGCTGGCGAGAATAAGCCGTCAAGAAGCTGATTGGTGTTGGTGAGCGGCTCTTCCATGTATTGCATGTAGTTGTCGGCGCACGCCATGTTTAGCAGCTCTTTCTCTTTCTCTTTCTGCTGAAACAGTTGTTAATATCAAATATCAAGTGATTTATTTCTTTTAGACCTTACGTTTTGGTTTCGTTAAGCAAAACATTATAATCAAAGGTATAATTATTGACACTAAACCAATTGACTACCTTTGAGATTGCATTATTCACATCATCGACATTTGAGTTTTGTCGAAAGTTCCTTCAATTCTCTGGCATTTCAATTGTTTATTTTTGTGCATTTAACTAAGGTTAAGTGTTGCTTGATGTAAATTCAAACAAGTAACCATTACTTAATTATCTTAAAGATACCGCAGAGCGAGACCCTCTAGCACTAGCACAGGTATTATAATTACTTAAAAGAGGGTCCGAAACCACTGAAATATATTAATTAAAATAAATAAACTATGTATTTTGATTTTGATCTCAATTTTAATTAATCGAGTTGTAAATAATACTTTACCAATAAAATTACTAACTGACTATCTATTTGCTGTTTAAGTTTGAATCCACGGGAAGCAATTCATCATCGATGTGTTTTCTATTGCACTTATAGGAATACACAATACATAATGAAGAACATAAGGAAGGTCAACCGGTCCAGCCTTTGCTGGACGCAAAGGCTGGACCGGTTGACCTTCCTTAGGTACACAAATACACCTGACAGAGAAGCTATACCTACCTACTGTTAGCGACGACCACATTATATCGATGGAATAAGTTTCAAAGAAATCGAAAGGAAAGAAATGGATAATAGAAATGTCCTAGACTAGAATATAGAAAGCGATAGGTATAGCCCCGGAAAATCTACTAGTTAGGTATTTATTATTTTTGTTTTAATTTGTGATTTGCGTATTAAATTGTTATTATTGGTGATTTGAGTTGTGTTTAGTGCTGCACTCAGCACTCTGGCGCCGCCGCTGAAAACCAGCGCTGCATTGGCACTTTGTGTCAATGTAGCATCTAATGCAGAGCCGGTAGCCTTTCTGTGTTCTCGTATTTAAATTGTTTTATTCGTTCCTAATTTGTCATCTTTATTATTATCGGAAAATCTACTAGGTACTTATTTTTTTTTTTTTAATTTGTGATTTGCGTATTAAATTGTTATTATTGGTGATTTGAGTTGAATTGAGTGCTGCACTCAGCACTCTGGCGCCGCCGCTGAAAACCAGCGCTGCATTGGCACTTTTGTCAATGTAGCATCTAATGCTGAGCCGGTAGCCTTTCTGTGTTCTCGTATTTAAATTGTTTTATGAGTTCCTAATTTGTCATCTTTATTATTATTAATTCTTAATTTGTATTATTTTATATGAAACGCAAATAAATATTTTCTATGCTATTCTACTTGGTCATCATCACTCCCGCCCAACCCTTGTTAAAGTTTTAACACTTTGACTGCTGAAATCACACGGTATGTGTTTTCTACGAGTGACTAATATGCGTAAATCCATACTAGCGCAGCGGCTGAGAAAATACAGATCTGTGTGACTCAGCACAGCTGTAATATTTTTCGAACGAAACGCATGTGCGGCGCAACACAACCGCTGTGTAGAGCGGCAGCACGAATTTTTTAGGTTAAAAAAAAGATCGCAGTCAAAGTGTTAAACCTTCGACGTGCCGTACACCAACCTGTGTCGAAGTGTGACTTACCTCAGCGAGCCACGCAGCATGTTCTCTGAGAGTGACATCATTTCTCTCGACCAGCTCCCTGAAGGCATTGCTGCGCGAGATCTGATGCACGCACTGCAGGCACAGCTGCGGCGGTAGACCGTCTCCCACTGATACCTTCAGCGGAAAAGTTTCAATTCAATAATGGTCGACTCATCCTAGCGGAATAACAAATATATCTTTCTGCGTGAAACTACCGTGGCGCGGCTGGCGAGGGTCCGCCTGCGATGCAGGTTGCAGGTTCGATTCCAGCCTTGGAGCAAATGTTTGTAGGTACGTTCTGCTATGCTATTTGTTTCGAGTGATCTGGGTATTTTCTATTTCTAATAAAAAAATAATGTAGTTAATGTATTCTATTAATATCAGTCATCTTAACACAAGCTCTGCTTAGCTTGGGGCTAGATGATGATGTGAGTGTTATTTTATTTATTATAATAATTATATTATTTATTTGTTTATTCAATACAGGGGTTTCGTCTTATATTGTACCATTGAGTTAGAATTTTACTACCTAACTCAGGCTGAAATTTTGCATACAGTTAGGTAGTTCCAGGCCCGGAATAAAACATAGGCTAGGTAGGTATAGGTACCTACTTTTTATATCCCTTAAATTAGTTTACGTGTGACGCGTGCGAAGCCGCGAGCAGATACTAGTGCTAATCATCGATATAATATACAATAAATCAATGGTGTTAAATAATTTTATTGTTAATTTACTATCAATACATATCCGAACTACCTAAGTATTTATACCTATTTGGTACCTACCTATGTGATTTTGAATAAAACCGGTCAAGAGTCAAGATTTCTTAAATTAGGTACCTATTTTGTTATTTAATGTTGTGTTGTAGGTATATTTTGACACTTTTCATGCATTTTTCATGCATAGTATTTGCATGCATAGGCATTTCGAGCTTTTTATGTTGCTTATAATCCGGTCCGGTCTCTAATGTAATGATAGATAACATTATCAACTAACCCACTACCAACCTACCACCAACCAGCACGACACGCAATGTTTTGTCTCAGCATTTTAGTGCGTTCGAGTGCGTAGAACAACAAAGACAGAAATATTTCATCCAATTTCGAGAATACAGCAATCGCGCCCGTTTCGCTACCTGAGGTTCCCAAAGTTCATACTGAATGACTTCTAAACAAAGATGACGCGATGTGACGACCCTCCTATTGACACGCGCTATACGCATTTCATGCGAGTGTGATAGAGACAAAAATACATTCCAAAAATATCCCAATGATTTGTCACCTACCTCTACTTTCGAAATGTCCATCAGCATCGTCGCGGTCAGCTGTTCGAACAATGGTCTCATGTCCCTCTTCACTTCCAAACATGCTCTACAAATCTTGTCAAATTTCAAATTCCGTAGTTTGAATGACATTTTCGGTGTAACTCCAGCCATTTTGAGTTGTCTTCGTTCTTGTTTTGTTTGTTACACAATTACCAACTCTACATTTTCATTGAAACAATAAAATTGACTGACTATGAGCAAACTAATTATTATTTTCGATATATATTGCACAAAATTATTGCATAATATTCCAAGATTTCAAGGGAATTCAACACTTTACGTTTGCGAAACCAAATTACAATCCAAAGAAAGAAAGACAACTGCGTGCGATGGATGGATGTGGATGGGTGGGGTGAACTAACTGTATGAAAGAGATCGCTAGTTGAAAAACACATTTGTGTAAAAGAGACAGATAACTTTCGAAAGCGCTCGATAAGCGCACGTTGGCAAACAATGTGATACAGCTTTACTATTCCGTATGTTCTTGTGGTAAGGTTTATTTTGATTTGACATTGCTAGTTACGCTATTGTGCTGTCTCGGAAAAGGAACAATTAATAAGGCATAGTGCTGTGCTATTCTGTTTCTTGATTCAACTGAACTGAAGGTCTCTCTCTCGCACGCACAGTGCGATGCATAAAGCAGTTGCATAAAATGTATATAAATCAATCGTTATCAGTTATGTATCACGTCACTCTTGTCTTGCCTGATAACGGCAAGTGGAACTAACGGGAATAATGTTCAGACTTTGTAGGGATAGTTGCTTATTATGGCAACAAAGCTGAGTGAGTGAGGCAGCACCCGCGGCGCGGCGGCGACCACGAGTCGAGCGAGTCGTAAAATGTGTTCGCATAAAAGCGAGCAGAGTGAGCCACACTGTTCAAGATGACTCCTACCTGCGGGACTTATTATCTAGTTCTATGTTCCTGCTACTCAGTGTTTTTATCTATTGAGAGAACCTGGCTCCGGTCACTTTCCTATAAATTCAGCCATGTTTATGGCTTTGATAAAAATAAATAATTCAAGTGAAACTTGTTAGGTAGGTACCTAGCATAGTATTTTTTATCAAATCCAGCTCCATGTTAATCCGTCTTAGCTTAGGTATTCACCACTATCTATCTACTCACACGAACCGGTCACGGGTCACGTTTGTTCAGGATCGTAACCAGAAATGCAATTTGGTTGGTGGGCGATAAAGACTAAAGACCCCATCGAAATTCATTCGCAAGAATTTGTAGTTTTGTGGTACATTTTGCTGATTCACATTATTTTTTTTTCATTATTGTAAATACTCTTCCAAATGTTTACTATACTACCGCGTAACCCATACATAACAAAAGCTTGCGACTGTCATGAGACGGACACAATGACGGACATGCCAGACGCAGAGCCGCAGATACAATAAAATAAAAAGTTACTCTTTGCTATGCGCAGAGCCATCTAGCAAGAAGTTGAAAAAGTTGAATCACATTAATAAACAAGAAAAAAAAATTGTATTAATAGTTAATATCCTGGTTCACCTGTAATATCCTTGACCTATCCTATCCTACCTGATTAAGATCCACAGCTAGCGATGGTGACTGTAGCAGGAACTTCTTGGGAAGGTAAGAGCTACGTCCGTCAGGCCCTGCCGCGCCGGTACATTGCACTTTGTTGTGACGTTGCAATAACAGAGATTGATATACGTTTTTCCTACACAGTAGATAAAGCATAATACCTAATTATTATAACTCCTGAAAACAGGGTCTATCGATTGGTCTTTATATCTAAGTACTCCACCTTAATAATTTATTGGTCAACATTTCTCACCTTTCAGATCTAAGAAAGCAAGCCAGACTCTTAGAAAATGACATAGATGTGAAGCTAGTGGCATTCAGCAAGCTTGGAGTCAGTCCTAGTACTGCAGGCCTTAGTGGAGAAAGTGCCCCACTAATAAATAGCGATGACATGTTTGATACAATGTCCATGGAGCTTCAACAGCTACTGAATAAGGTTGGTAGCGTTAAATTTTGGTTATTTTAATTATATCTTATAGTATATTGAAGTAAAGAGGATGTATAAAAGCTTTTTATGAGAACAAGGCAGGTCATAAAATGTATAAAAATAATAATAAAGGAGTTTGTCCTTTTTTTCCAGTTATCAGCGATCAATGACAAAATGGCCGATATAGCTCCTTCCGGAACAGCTAATATGCATACTATCACAAGGCATAGAGAGATCCTCATGGTAAGGCTCAGATTAATTACTATGGAATCCCAAATTTTGATACATGACTGATGAATTTTCACTATTCTACAACCTGTCTATTGACTGTAAAACGCTCCATGGCTTTTAATAATATAAATAAAACTTACTGAAGATAACTGCAAAACATCTTCGTTACATGTTGGATACATTTAAAATTATGCATAGTTTGGGAATTTATCGTTTAGTTTGGAGATCATGATAAGACCGCCAATTGTATTTTTTTATAAAGTTGTTTTTTTACATATCTCTTATAAACGAAGTGTGCATTCAAAAAATATCTATCTATCGATTATGTATAAAATCTCAATAAATTTTATATTACATGATCTCCAAACTACAATTAGTTTGATGTTCCATTTGTTGGTGTTCTTCCAATATAAATAAGGTCCAGATGTAAATAATGAATCCAAGATTGAGATTTCCTTACCCTTCAATTTGTAGGATTACCAGCAAGAGTTCACCAAGACCTCTGCTCGCGTCAGCGCGCGGCGAGAGCGCGAGGAGTTGCTCGGAGGAAACAGCCCGCCACCCTCCGCTGTGTCGGGGCTCAACAGGCGTGACCAGTACGCCAAAGAGTCTGGACATCTTCACAGGTGTGTGTTTATAAATGTTTTTTTATCAGTTTCTACATTCAGTACATGGCCTTATATCTGTTGTTTCCATGGAAACTTAATGGTTATCTTTATCTCATGGGATGGAAACTGATTTATTGCGATAATAAAGTAGCCTAT
Source organism: Eupithecia abbreviata (assembly GCA_943735965.1). Classification (NCBI taxonomy): domain Eukaryota; kingdom Metazoa; phylum Arthropoda; class Insecta; order Lepidoptera; family Geometridae; genus Eupithecia; species Eupithecia abbreviata. The sequence goes on from OX030995.1 coordinate 5,779,595, forward strand.
ATTTTATTCCAGGTTTCAGTTATAACCTCCTACGGCCCAAGTCAATTTATTGGACATCTGAATTACCGCCCAAGTCCAATTCTTTGGACAAAATGATTATAAGCATTGCAGCCCAAAAATGTTTTTATGTTTATAGATAGTTCTCAGTTTCTAAACTTTTTAATAATTATTGGGGGTACTATTTATATATTAAAGGGTCCGTCTGCACAATCAAAAGTGAAATATCTTCGGTTCATTTTATGGGACATTGGGCGTTAGTTACATAAACTCCTACCGTCTATTCGTCAAATTTCAGGTACATTGGGCTGTTCATTTAAAACAAATGATAAGAATAGAAACTTTTATTTACTAAATTATTTCAAAACTTACAAAGTGGTGTTTATGTATAACCAAAATACGAAACTGTTCTGGCAAATTTTATAGTAAACAGGCCTATTCATCATGTTCACTATGAAAATCTGCAAAATAATTTCGCAGTTTGGTCAAACACAAACGAACATTGCATGTTGTACATGCAAAATAAGTTTTGTTGACATGGCATTTTCTGCATCTGCCATGACTTATGAACGATGGCATATGCTTTGCATTTTGCACACGTTTCTCCTTTGAGGGGAGTAAAACTGTAGGCATTCCCCTCTTTCTACCTGAAGTTACCAGTAGTGGTGGTGTAGATATCTCGTCATCAGAATCAGGAGAAGCGGTCGTTGGTGTAATTGTCCCTCTTATCAATGCTTCACCCAGTTCAATTTTATATGCCCGTAGCTGGTCGATCTTTCTTTTTGGCGTGCCTATTGCAATTTGGTCCTTTTTGTATTGTAGCCATGCATTACACACAGACATGTCCAGCATATGCGAGATGAACCGCTGCGTCCATTTTTTTGTACGATAACGGTTGGGACAGACCGCCAAGAGACGGTCTGCCAAATCCACACCCCCCATGTTTGTGTTGTATTTTCGAACTACTTGTGGCCTGGTGACAGAGACGTACTTTTTCAAATTTTTGCACCAACGCTGACAAACATCAGAATCCTCAACGGCCTCCACAGACGATAAAAAAATCACGGGTTTGTTATCATACCATTTCGTGACTGCTAGTTCATTAGTACCTCTCACAAGTACATGAGAACTACCTCTTCCTCTTCGTCGGAGTGTTTTATCTTCTTCTAACAGAGACCGCACAGGACGCGGTATTCGGTTTTTCATTAGAGTGCCAGTGCACCCAATACCTTTCTTTCCAAGTTCATCTGCTAACTTTTCGGTAGTGAAGTATCTGTCAAAATACAAAATGTGACCTGGTACCAAAGAGTCCGCTAAAGTCAACACTGCCTTCTCACCTAATCCAAATTGCGTGTTTTCATACTGCGGGTAAGTTGTGTTTCCTTCATATACATGGAAATCCAACACCATACCATCTGGATTAGCCAAAACAAATGCCTTAACCCCCACAGGGTTGGGTTTTCCGGGGCAATATTGCTTAATGCCACATGACCCCGTGAATGGCATTATCATCTCATCTATGGACAATGACTGGGCTTTTGTCTGTTTTTGGCAAGTTGCTTGAATCTTTTCCATTAACGGGCGCACTTTCCAAAGTTTATCTTTCTGTCTCGCCTCAGCCGTAATATCATCGTCGAATACGATTTTTATTGAGTTCCTTAGCAAAATAAATCGGTTTCGAGCCATAGCGTCAGCAATCACTGGCACCCTCCATTTATTTTCCCAGTACATTCTTAGAGAGGGATAGTTTAGTGACGCCATAACAAAAGTGATGCCTATGTACACATTTAATTCTCGAACGCTCAGATCTAGGCTTCGTCCATGTATCTTCACGTGAGTTTGGTTCGTCTTCAGTATAATGATGTTCATCAATTCCTCATCAATATATTGCTCAAAGTAAACAAATTTTCTGTCTACATAATTGGTATCTTGGACCAAATATGCCGGTTCATAGAGTTGTAGAGTCTTTGGAGGAAAAGGCTTGTCAGTCCAGTTGATGTTTTCAGACTGTTGCGAAACTCTATTTACAGAACAATTTCTCTGACTTCCACGACTACTGGACTGATGACCGCGAACACTACCACGTCCACGTCGTCGTCCTGATACGCCTCGACCACGATTGACTTGCATTTCTGCTGCTTCGGGTTCAGATTCAGACGTGCTTTCGGACTCAGGATCATCGAAAGAAGGAATTGTATACTCTACGTCTCCGAAGTCATCGTCGCTGGGTATGAAATCCCCGACGTCAGAGTCATACAAGTGCTCGATAATATCCGCGTTCCGCAATACTGCGAAATAAATAACAACCCAATGTCAACTAGATGACACAAATAGAAACTAGTTATTTATCTAACAAACAACCAATGTGAATCATATTGGACAAATCGATTCAAATCAAAATAATTCCAAATACATTAGATGTAATTCACAAATATTGATAAACTATCATAGGATACTAATTATGCTTTTAGAATACTGTGAAATTCGACAAAAAATATAAGAAAAACCTATGATTTTTATTGATTAAACTTACTTGAATTCCGCGAGGTCGCCATATTCAACTTTGCGAAGCACTCGACTGAGAATTTTATGTGTGTGAACTTGTTGGTAGCACTGAATCTATGCTAACAATATCAGCCAATCACGACAGTGTACAAAATTGGCGGTTTAGTTTGAATTGTGAAGTTAACCTACGAAAAACAGATTTGTCCAATCTAAGGGACATGGGCGGTAATTATACTGAACCAATTGAAAGTTTGGGCGGTAAGCCTGTTGTCTATATTGTGCAATGAAAGGTACATTGGGCCGTACGAGGTTAAATAAGATATATACATACAACTGAAACAACAGAGTTGATGAAAATCATGATATAAAAATATGATTAATTTGATTCCAATCAGATTTAATTGATTTTAGTTATAAGAGCAAAGGGATTATAATCCTTTTTAAAGAGTTCTATAGGCAGGTAAGAAAGCTAGATTCAAAGGTTTAATCACACATAATATTAGCTGAAAGAGAAGACACCTAGATAGAGACATTTTCATCTTACAATGCTCAATGCAAAAATTGACAATTTCAGAATATTCCCTGAAACCTCAGCAGGTACATTGCGCATGTTGCTTCATTTGGGTACTCCCTATACATTTCTGACTGCTGTGTATGTTTTTATTGCAGTGAAAAAAATATAAATTCTGGACAATTCACACAGCATTATCTAGCCCCATCTAGATAACTGATATACATAATACAATACATTACATAGATAGATATTTTTTATTATACATAGAAAACGACCAGAACACCCGGAACAAATATCTGCAGATCGTACACACAATTGTTCCGAGAATCGAACCCGCAACCTCGTGCGTCGCAGGCGGACCTTCGCCCACCGCGCCACATGGGTCATCATCAAAAAAGATTTTTTATATAAAATATTTTATAATGCCACTAATCACTAATCGTTTTTTTGTCACCTTGGGATTTGAATCTGGGACCTGTGTTTATTACATACCTTTTAATCCTCCCCGAAAATACCGTAGGTACAAGCAGTAACAATTTTTTTATACTATGTTTTATTCTATTCCAGTTCTCACATCTTAGTTGATGAGCAGATTAACATCGCGATGGAGGCGCGCGAGCACCTGGCGTCGCAGCGGCAAGCCTTCAAGCGGATGCAGACTACATTCAACAATGTGGCAAATAGGTATGCATTGAAAATATACCATACAATCCTATAAAAATAATTTATTGTACACCAGATACAGATCATTACAAAAAGACAAGTACAGTGGGCGGCCATATCGCTTAGAAGCGATCTCTTCCAGGATACCTTTGCATGGAAAGCATTACTATACTAATTACTACATAATCAATTAATATACTTATGTAGACAAAAACCTTGAAGAATAAATCATCAGCAAGTACCTATCTACCTAAATCGGGGTATTGTACAAAAAATGTTTTATTAAAATGAGCTAAGGCAATTGTACAGAATTTTCGACTGCATTGAATATGTCAGGATGGCCGAGCGGTCTAAGGCGCTGCGTTCAGGTCGCAGTCCACTTCTGTGGGCGTGGGTTCGAATCCCACTTCTGACAAACTTTTTGCTTTTTTCAGATTCCCGATGGTCAACAGCTTGATCTACAGAATCAATGCTCGTAAACGCCGTGACTCTCTCATCATCGGATTGGTTGTAGCTGTTTGTACGTTTCTTATGTTGCTTTATGCATTCCATTAGTATAGGTAGGCAAAGATGGACCGATGCAGAACTGGTCTATTATTGTAATTTTTCTCATACACAATTAGCTCCATAGCTGATGTGTGTAAGGTGTATGCCTTACGTCCTTCAAGCTCTTTTCCCATTGGTCGCTTGTCTGTGCTGCCACGTCGCGTTAGTGCAATTTAAATACGCACTGGTGTCAATTCAAAATGTCGCTAAAAACCAAATAATAACTATCAATAAAAAAATTGTTCGAGTTAAAAGAACTCGAAGACATTAAAAAAACTAATCTAAAAATTGCGCCATACTTTTTAATATCTTCGTTATGGAAGGGACGGGAACATTTTAAGTAGTTATGGCGACATTTGAATTGTCACCACTGCACTGTTAACAATTCGACCCTTGAAATTGTAGTGGTATTTATCTCGACATGACACAAAGTTCGGGGCACTATTCTGCGTAACTAATAGCTTCACTATGATAATGGTATCGTCAAAGAATGGCACATTTTGGCATTCTACCTTATAATATGAGAAAGTACAGTAGGAGGGGCGCACGTCAAAAGTGTCAAACTTGAAATATTTTACCACATTCTTATACTAAAGCTATTGCGGAATTGGGACCCAGATAAGCGTTCAAACTAATGTCTTGTTTCTTCAGGCCACTCTGAGTAAAATTTCCCAATACTTTCAATGATATTGGTTTTATGTTGGGAATTGTTCATTACTAGGTAATTTTACTCGAGCCTTAATCTTTGCAATTCTATGATAATATCTCAATAGCATGTTTAAAAAGTAAATAACCCGCATTTGTATCTATCTATAAGTCAGGTCCATGGTTTGTTTAGGACTTTATGTTATAATATTTATTAGGCCTATGTTTTTTGTAAATAAATTATTTATGTAAATTAGATTTAAGATAATTTGCATCAAACGTTGACATTGATTCTTTGGGTAGCCTAAAAGGCTGTGAAGAATTTAAAAGGCGTGTCGAATCTAGGGTGTTATTGATGCAAGTAGACATTAATTTAAGTGGTACCTACTTATTCAAAATGTTACTGAAATAAAATATTTTATTATAAACCTTTTTTTATTGGAACCAGAATCAGGATACTTATGCTTAAAACAGTAGGTTAGGAATGAGTACATAGTCAATTCATACTTTCTATGACCAAGGAATAAAATGTACCTATTGTAACTTATAATTACATACAATATATACAAACATAAAGTACTACCTATAATACCTATAATAAATACAAAAATAAAGTACTTGACATTAATGGCTAAAACATGATTTTAATCACATTTAAAACTTAGGTTTTTTTTCCATGCTCACTATCGAATGGAAGAGATTCATTAAAAATAATCAGTCAAATTATCTACCGCACTACACAAGCTAAGCCTTTTTGGTCTTACCTCACAGAGAATGAGCATTAAATAAAATAAATAAATACAAAAAGTAAATTTGACAAGTGCCTTTTCAGTCTTAGTCTATTCTCTTCTTTTTACTCTAGACCTATTTCGTCCAGCTAGGCGGATTCAGTACCAGTAACCACTTGTACACATACAACAGGAAAAGTTACCTGTCGTTCTAGGAAGCGCATTCCTTGTAGGTTAAACAGGCCTGTAAAATTATTGTTGTCATTATGCATAACATAATAATATGGTTGTTTTGAAGAAACTAAAATCTGACTCCGATTCCCTTCATTTAACACTATGTAAGTTTTGATGGATAAATAGTTATCCAGCGGCAATAAAAATATTATAGCACCACTTTGGGATAATATCAGTCCATAATTGATGGAGAAATATATGTGTGAACATACATAGAAAATCATATACAATACAACCGAACATAGAGCGAGGTGCTTTACTCGTAAGTTCGTATTTGTATGTTTTCATTACCTCTTTCGAAGTCGGCTAAAAGAAGGGGCTAAAATTTGTGATTTATAAATAGTTTCGATAGCAAACTATTTCAATAGATGATTACATCTAATTTCAGTTATCTACTTTACCAGATACTGCCCTGGCAGGCAGAGTTTTTTGAGCTTGTAGCTTAGAGATAAAAAAAAATTGAAATATATTGTAAAAAGCATTACAATCTAAATGTTTAATCAGTGTTGCGACTGCGAGAGTACGATTTCATTTATGTACGTTCTCCCTATGAGCCTTCAATGTCACGTTCTGACTAAAGCTCTGGTCACACAGTTTACATTTAAATGGCTTCTCTCCTGTGTGAGACCTTATGTGTTTCTGCAGATCATTCTTTGTGGCAAACTTTTTTCCGCAGGCGTCGAGAGGGCATATGAATTTTCGGTTGTGGGTAAGTTGATGAAGATATAGCTTTTTGTGAGTGGAGTACGATTTACTGCACGTCTGGAATTGAAAAAAGGACGAGATCATAATATCTATCTGTAAGAAAAATAACGACGGCCGCTGCGGTAAACGTGTTCTTGAGTGGCCACGACGACTCGGTAAACGCAGTGTAGGCCCTCCTACCAGGTGGGATGACGACCCGCGAAAGACTGCAGGTAGATGCTGGATGCGCCAAGCTGAACAGGCTGGACAGGGCGCGATGGCGCCCGTTGGGGGAGGCCTATGTCCAGCAGTGGACGAATATAGGCTGATGATGGTGAAGAAGAAAAATTATGGATGGTTTCAATCATCATCATCATCATCAGCCTATAGCTGTCCATCTACATCTACATCTAGATGGTTTCATTGCTTAGGTATAAATAAGAGTTTCCCATTTCAAGAGTAACAAATATTCTTAAATTTTTAGTAGTAGTAGGAGAATTTAAGTGGGGAAACTGAACTATCTGCTTGCACTTGACAAGTCATGGTGCTCAATGGATGCTTAGTTAAAAGGGTAACACGAACTTACCTCACAAACATAGTTGAATTCTGTCTTAATAGCGATCCCATCTTTACTACTTGTAGCAGACGATTTTCGTATTGTTAATTTCTGAAAGCATGTTAACATGATAATTTTTAAAACTACAGTACAAAAAGTACCAGTAAACTATTACACAAAACAGAAAAAAGATTAAACAGTACAGTCAGCCGCGAACATAATGTATGCCCTCCGAAGTTTAACTGTAAGTGAGTAAGTGAAGGATTTGTGATAATTTATACCGCTTTCTGATAACTAAGTAAAATGTCTACTTTCTACGAAAAATGTGTGCGGAAATCGTGTCTCGATTTTTATTTGAAAAGTTCCGAGTAAAATAAAAGAGAAACTATGGAGTGTATAAATATCCAAGCAGTCTACTGTACAATGGGCACTCTACCACAGATTATACTCCCATTTAGAAGCCAAGATATTTAATGTCGACAAAGAAATAATAATAAAAATAAATATAATTACTGAAAACTTAATAATAACGGAAAAAAACAAGGTGACAGCAAGGTTATCACTAAAGTAATACACTAACTTCAACAACGCATAATCACACATGTGGAGGGAATTTTTTTAAAATTTGAATTCGACAACGAACGAGAGATCAATTAATGATGAATGAAAGCTCTCGAAAACAAAAATTGATTCGAACTTCTGAGGTATGTTTCGATGATACTAAAATTAAATATTTTCCAGCAATACTTTTGTAACACCTTTGTATACAAAAATATCCAGGTTTTTTAATTGGACTAAAGGTAATGTTACTTACAACCTGACCGCCTTTGTTTTCTATTCAGAGGTATTTTATTTTTTTATTTAGCCTGATTCGTCCCACTGCTGGGCAAAGGCCTCCCCCAAATCTTTCCACTCAGTGCGTTCACGCGCGATCTCCCACCAATCTCAAAATAAAATAAAATAAAATAAAATAGAATTATACTAATTAGATTAAAACTAACATAGTCTATATAAATAAAAAAGTCGTGTTAGTTACACTATTTATAACTCAAGAACGGCTGAACCGATTTGGCTGAAAATTAGTGGAGAGGTAGCTTAGAACCAGGAGACGAACATAGGATAACCTTTTTAACCCTTTTTTCATTGCCACTAAGGCGGAACAAAGTTTCCGGGGTCAGCTAGTTTATTAGGTATATTTATTATTATGTTTTATTTATTTCTTCAATCTTACCACGGATGTGCTGCTACTGGGTCTATTTTCAACTTTGTAGTTATCAGAGGCTTTTGGTTCTGTGTTAACTTCTGATGATGATAATGTCTGTAAACAGATTCACGTTCTTTTAAAACTTTAATGTATGTATTGCACTAGCAATTTATATGTAAATGTTGGGGAAATTCATCTTTCATGCACTAGCATGACTATCTCTAGAGGGACCTTGTTTAGTAGATTACTAGATACGCCCCGGGAAATCAAATTGTTTATAAACTTTCCTCTTGAATCACAATCAATAAAAAAGCGCATCAAAATCCATTGCGTAGTTTTAAAGATCTAAGCATGCATAGAGACAGACAGACAGCGGGAAGTGACTTTGTTTTATACTATGTAGTGATACTAAAGCACTCTGACACATGAACAAATAAATAAACAGTATTTAAATAACTTTTTCTAATTTAGTTTTTTCGAGCATATAAATGTCAAGAGAATAATATTAATAAGGTACAAAATAACAAGCTACAATTAAAAAAAATTAAATCACATAATAAGATCTCATGCATACAAAATTTTGGAAATTTGTCAAAACTTAAGTACAAATCACACTCATCACATAATGTACTTTGAATTTGGAAATAAATCATAAAATAAGTTATAATAAGTATTGATTTCTCTGATCTCTTAGTTTGACCACCAAATAAATAATTTGTTATGTCATTAAGAATATCATTGGAAAGGGTACTAAGGTGAAGAACTTTTTAAAATAAAACTGAACTTACGTTTTTACACAGATTTTAGACTTTGAATGCTCTTTTGTGTATGAATTGTATCAAAGAATAATTTATTCAGAATAAGCATACATTGATGAAGGCATCACAAGTTATTTGTGGAATTATAACCACAATAAAAAAGAATATGATGATTTATGGGTAAGGTAAGATTTTCGTTAATTTTCAAAAAAACTTGAAAATTCTTAGGAACCATGTCACTTAGGACATTGAGTCTACAGGAGAAATGTAACGCATGCATAACACCCCGACTCTACACCTGAATACCAAACACTCTGTATATATTTCAGTTACAGTTTCATTATGGTTATTGAATAATAAAGACTGCGAAAAACTGCAGGTAGATGCTGGATGCGTCAAGCTGAAGACGGCGCTATGGCGCTCATTGGGGGAGGCCTATGTCCAGCAGTGGACTAATATAGGCTGATGATGATGATTGAATAATTATGAAAAAAAAATAAAAAAATGATATACGATAGATTACCACTGATATGATAGATTAGTATAAATAAGATAGATTTACCACTGTTTCAGTTGAGTTAAACAAGTCTGTTCTTATTGAGATCTTTGAGGCACCCTGAAACAGAATTAGAAAACACATTTTTCATCTGGATTTTACATTTACAATAGGCCAGTTAAGCTCAACTTTTTAAGAGTTATGACCAAAGCAGCTACGTCTAGCTCGGCTATCGCATTTTCACAAAAATGTGCATTCAAATATAATATAAATACTTTTTCAGTGACATGAAATGTTTTTTTTAATTTTTTTTTTTTTTTTTTGGACTACCAGCAATTTTATGCTGTCATGGTACGAATTTACATCCATTATTTGAATACAGCACAAAAATGAATGAAAATGAAAATGTTTTTTTTTTAATTTCTTTAGGCTTACAAATAAGCACTTAGACAGGTCATATTTTATACTATTCATTATTATAATAACTATATTTTATTGTTCACTTCAATTTTTGTCCACCAGTGGAAGAAGCGAGAAGAAACCACTAGTATGTTCATAACTTATGTGTCTGTCTAGCTAGTACATTTGATTTGCTTATCTGTAAGTTGTTAGATTTTGAGATAGAATAAAACTCGTTCCAAGCTTTTTTATCTTCTAGATAATCTGATATTTCGTAATGGGCATTTTTGTGCTGTATAATTGGTGTTAGTTTAGCACAACAATGAATGGGTATTTTTGTGCTGTGCGGCAGTAGTGTCCACCAATCTAAATAAGAGCATTTTACAATTACAAAATACAGATACAAACATACACTTTCCCTGCCTTGGTTACATGGTGATAATTTCCTTTTCTTTTTATGGCGCTTTTCGATTTTTCTGAGAGATTCATTTGGTCTATCATCTTCAAAGATAATTCTATTTTTAAAAGATCTGTCCTTTGAACTACTGGAAACATTTGAATGTTCACAGCTTTCGTTCTGAAAAAAATAATTTTTACTTATTTTATGACAATGCCAACATAACATAAAATGAAACATAAAGAACACACTGAAAGGCTATAGAATCTGTGCTCCTCCTGACACGCATGCACCACTTTTGCAATGAGTGCTTAGCAGATAAAATAAAACCATTACTAAATAAGAATTTTCATATTCTCAATAACCGGAGGTGAGTAATATCAAATAAAAAAACTAATATTTTAAGTGAAAAGTTTGTGAAAGTTTGGAAGCTGGTCAATAATAACTTTGTCACTGTTGTGGGTTAAAGTGAAATGGAATGGCAAAGGAATCTGAATTAGAAGTAAAGTCAGCAGAGAGAAGGTCTTAAGGAACCAAAACCATGCATTGTTTATATGATAACATTTAAAGGATATTTCTGTCCCATGGGAACTGTTTTATGGGAATAAAAGGTCTATGTTTGACTCCAGGCTTATAGCTAAATCTATGCAAAATGTTATCCCGCTTAACTAATTGGGATACATTTTGTAGTAGGTACTTCATTTAAAAGGTTAGGTGCCCGTAGGAAGACATACAACGATCCTAGAATCAAAAAAACACCTGTACACAGTTCGAGAGAATCATTTCAAGGATCTTCTTTAGTTGTTACATAGGTCTTAGGTAATAGTATAGTAACAAACCAGAAAATAACTAAAATGTATCTGATCACTATCACTAGGTGTGCCAGTGGTAATAGTGACTATATGTATTGGAGTAGATACCTGTTCACCCTCACGGAGCTTCAGTAGTCTTTGGTTATTTTTGGTAGAAATCTCTCGAAGCACCTTAGTACAGTTCAATATATCCCGGCAGTTATTGCAAATTGTTTGAGGCAAGTGATCTGCTTGTTTCACCTAAAACCATGGAACTAAGTTATTGCATTGGCATTAACAAATAAATAAGTAAACCTAGCTCATGGGTTAGCTTGCATTGTTGTTGACTACATGAGGCATAAAGCAATAAGAAGTATATAAACGATTGTATCAAATCAGATAGAAGATAGGTAAGAGAATAACGGTTTACCTTTACGCCAGCATATTTTCGAATATCTCGAGACCAATCAACAGGTTCGAAGATATTATCCGCGCCAGGTTCCTCGAGGCACAGTCTGCATAAATCGTAAAGCAAAACCATTGCATTCTCCATTATAAATTACTTGAAATATTATAATTGCGAGAGCCGAGCCACCCAAAAAAATATGTACGTACGTACATACATATAATTTAAATAATAGAACCAGCACCAAGCGCCAGCGTGCGTGATGGATGAACATTCTCTTGGTGGTCAAGTGAGTGAAAAACAGGCGACAGTGACAATGGTGACATTTAACCTCACTAAATGTCATCCGATGACAGAGCAAAAAACCGACGACATAATGCTGGGAGGTGTTCGCGAGCTATGAAGGCGCTGGACTTCGAATGGAATGGTATCAACCCCTATCACGTCAGGTAATTTTAAAATTATTTAGCCATTTAAAATAATAATAATATTGCTGCACAATTCACACAGTTTAATCCGCCTATATTGTTCTTTCTTTATTGTTAGTCCATTCTAAGGTTGCCTGGAAGAGATTGCTCTCAGCGATAAGGCCGCCCTTTATACTTCCTTTATTCTAATGTTTATTTCTGTATTGTTTTCTGTTTGGTCCGGTATAATAAAGTGTTTTGTATCTATCTATTTAAATCTAAATTAAATGAATCTGCGATCAAGGAGTATGTAGTACCTAATACGAGTATGTATAGTAAGATAACGTCGTCTGCTTAGAGTTATTTTATGGTCGTCAGCACCACAAGCTCTGAGTACTATGTAAGGTTTACCTCTGAGTACTGAAACGTTTCAGTACTCAGAGATCACAAGACATGCATGACACGGGTAGTTTCCACCTGATCACGCTGGAACCGATCGAGTTGCATCCGATCACGGCAAACGGCGGCGGGGCGGCGGGGCGGCGCGGCGGGGCGGGCGGCGACGACGCGCCAAACAGTTTCATCCAATCACGCCGTACAATTAGTGCCTAACTTAACTTTATGTAGTTTTTAAGTATGTATATTAAATAGATTTTCATTATTAAACACCAAGTCCGGTGAAGTTTGGTTTTTAAAATAACTTCCAAAAACCAAAGAGAATACAATAACTAAACTGAAAATATATCGGTTAGTTTACACATATTGACAAATAAAAGAAGAAATGTCTATATCGGTTACTTAGTCAAAAATTATTAATTATTACCTATTCAAAAACAAACAAATATTATACCTGTAGGTATAGGTCCAACAATAATACTAAGATGTAGATATTATATAGGTGTTTTAGTGAGATTCTCGTAGATAAATCGAGAAACTGAACAACTTTACCACCCTGCCACTGTCTATAATGTTCGTTCATGTCCAGTCCATCCTAAAGTTGCCTGGAAGAGATCGCTTTCAGCCAAGCGGCCGCCCTTAACATTTCCTTTATCCTATTGTTTATTTCTGTATTGTTTTCTGTTTTGTGTGGTATAATAAAGTGTTTTCTATCTATCTATCGATATATCTCACTTTGTATTTCTACCTACTAAGATTTGTATGGAACCTTTTTGTTTATTTTGTAGATGAAAATCATGAACGACCTCTGTGCACGCAGGGACGCGGAACGCACGCGTCAGCTGTCGCACTCATGATGTGACATGAACATGACGAGACCTTGCTTGGTGATTTTCATGAGTTAAGGTTCGTAGATTAACCTTTGGTAGAACGTGGATCCACAAAGTACTTTTCTACACCAACTGGCTTAGGCTCATGATGTATTTAGCCTAAATACACCATGGTACAGAGCGATGCTTTTGCCCAACGGTAGGATGTTACTGGCTAATTGTAATTGAAAGTTTGTAGAAATCGTTTGTGTTGTACCTAGACCAAATATCGTTGATCAGCGACAACCTTCCAAAGCCTTTTGCGTGGTAAGTAGGAAAGTGTACGTAGAATCGTCCACAGCACACATACTTCCACGTGCCTCCCCAAAAAAGGGGGAAAAATCACCACGCTTTTAAGGGGGCGTATAAAATTTATAAGTATCTACTCATAGAATATGAGAGCAGTCCCAATTCAACATTTAAATACTTCAAACCCAAACCATAAGTTATATTTCACCAGCTGCGGCTGGAAATCTATGTGTCAAATGGCTTATAAACCTTCCTCTTGAATCACTCTATCCATAAAAAAACCGCATCAAAATCGGTTGCGTAGTTTTAATGATCTAACTAGCATACATAGGGACAGACAGACAGCGGGAAGCGTATTTTTAGTAGAGTTGTTACATCCAAAGGCCTAATTCATAGAAGAGGGCTGAAGCCAAAGGCCTTATCATTATAGGTGTGGGCCGGTTTCTACTTTTCCTACCAATTATGCTGAACAGATATTTATCGTTTCGCTAGCTTATCTAATTATTTTCCAAGCATTTGTCAATGTTTACAATCGGTAGCCAAGGGAACCCAATGCAGCCATCGATCGAAGCTAACCAGTTTCACGTTTACTATTCGCCTAGTTAGATAGTAATCGTTTTTATAATCAACAAATATTTTGTTTCTGAGCAATTTAGGTGTGGTTTTACGAGTCGTAAACATTTTGTTAGGAAATAATAGCCTGACTACTTTCCCTAGACTATCTATCTAGTAAGAAGCGTGCTTTTTTGCATAAAAATCAAGATAAAAGTTACCTTTTCAGTCCCTTCATTTTTGGTCGTTATTTTTGCTTATTATGAGACAAGCAGATTTGCGTTTACATCTGATGTAAAAGTAACTTACCGGCCCTACAAATATGTATTACTTAGATATTATACAAAATTCTTAGGAAAAAATGCAAGAAAGCAGCAAAATATTAAATATTAGAGAATTCGTAGAGGTTGAACCGTCTTAGTCCAGATAGCTACGAGACCTACGAGCTCCGTAGAGGGTCTACGCACCGCTGCGTAGCTCGCGTAGCAGCGTAGCAGTGTCACCTGAAACGCGTAGCAAGCCGCCCGCTACGATAGGGCGGGCGGATATTCACGAACTCAATGTTTTGATATAGTGTAAAAACTTTGGTGAGTTTTTATGACTATTTTTGCTCTTGATCGAACATTGGCGGTTTATAGGCCAGTGTCTGTGTCCGTAAATTTGCTCATTGCTCCCAAACGAATGGAACTATTTATATGTAGTTTCATGGTAAGAAAGCGTATGTTGTTGCAGCAGTGGTTTTAGTATGGATCTATTCTATGCTATGTTGTATGCTTTGTTGAAAATAACGACAGCTTTACACGATGAAATTAATAACTTTAGAGATAGTGTTCGGTACCCGGGGTTAGAAGTAATGTAGATTTATTTATAATCTAGTAGTGGCTCTGACTCTCACATTTCATTTGATAAGAAAGTTAACTGGAAAAATATATACAGCCGGACATAGAACCTCCTACTCTTTGATTTTTCGTTTTGTCGGTTAATTAAGTATATAAGTGAATAGATTTTATGTCCGTATTTATAAATTGAACGATATATCTGTAGGTATACTACTATATATATCATTCAATAGATTTTAAGTCCGCGTTATGATTTGTCGAAAGTAGGCCACTATAAAGCACATAATTGAAGGCTAGCATAATATATCTATTGAAGGCTCTTCACTATCTCTTGAATAATGAATGAAACAACGAATGGACTGATGGTCCAACCTTCAGTTCTAATGATTTCGACCTACTTACAGAATAGTTTTATTCATTGGCCAGTGATATGATAGTAGTACGATAACTTTGTATTTAGATTTATTTAGACGCGTCACCGTGGGTAATTTTTGTACCTCTATACGCCGATTTAGAAAATTATTAAGATATTATTTAGTTCCTTTGCACCCCGAGTGAAATGGCTTACGCACTATAATAACAAAAACCTTAAGAATCTAAATTGGTTTCCACCTGAGCAATAACTTATGGGTATTTGCTGGTTAATATTCAATACGGTGTACTAAGTGTCCGTTTACTACTCTCTCACTTATATATATATTCTTGTTAGAGAAGTGTCACTTTGAACATGTTTTTTTATGTCCTTACAGAGTAAAAGATGACCGAGCGAGGCGGTAAGCGAGGCGGCGGGGCTCCGTTCTACGCGCCCCCGCGCCGCAAGACCTCGGCAGAGATCATTAGTGAAGCCCGAGCCGCTGTCTATGGAGGTGAGGAGCCTCTGAACATCATCATCAACCTATGTTGGTCCGCTGCTGGACATAGGCCTCCCCAAATGAGCGCCACAGCGCCCTATCTTCAGCTTGACGCATCCAGCATCCACCTGCAGTCCTTCGCAGGGCGTCCTATAATACGTTTACCGAGTCTTGGTCTCCACTCAAGAACACGTTTGTCCCAGCGGTTGTCGGTTCTTCGCGAGATATAAAAAAAAACCGCATCAAAATTCGTTGCGTAGTTTTCAAGATCTTAGCATACATAGGGACAGACAGACAGCGAGAAGCGACTTTTTTATACTAAGTAGTGATGATGGAGGGAGGCGACGGGGATTCGTTCTACGTGCTTGCTTTCGCGCTGCAAGACACACAGCCAGATATAAAAATAATGCCCGTTTGCTGCTTAGCATAGAGTAATGTCTAAATTAAACACTTTGAGCTCTATTATTCTTTGTTCCAAATTCTTTTCCCAAGAAAAAGTTAATTTCACAAACTGAACCTCACCTTTGTCATGAGCGGAATGTGGCAAGTCACGCAAATCCTAACAATTACCTACGTTTCATTTAACGTTTCAACGGCACCAGAGGTAGACGTTTTTCTACAGAAATGGGTCTTTAGTTAGTCACTGATAACATCGTTATTTTTCACACTCATTGACTCTCTCTTATTATTTTAAAGAACACATGAACGAAGTGTCTTTACATTAGCAATAGAGACAATTTAAGAAAACTGCCAATGGACATGTTCTTAGTAATATGTTATTATAAAAATAACTTAAAACGAAATTACTCAATTGCCAATTATATGGCTAGATTGTACATATACCCATTTCACATAAATGTTGAATACACTAGAGTACGTGTGTAGGTATACTGAACAATAAAAAAAATGGACTCTGTACTTATTTGCGATGAGCTAAAAAGTCTATCGATCTCACTCACACTTATTCCTCAGATAATTAGAGACAGATTAGAATAAATTTTGTCAAAAAACATTACAAATATTCAGTCACATATTATACATTTACGAATGCACAAATGACTCTTGTATGTACATTGAACAAACCTTGTCTATAGGTAAAAGCTCCAAAAATTACAGTTGCAACACACACTTTACACTTATGATAATTATATCAACTGTTAAATACTTATGAGATGCCAAGTAAATTGCCATCTACTACAGTTTCATAATAAAGGTTTCAGTATTTCCTATGGGGCTGTTAGACACGATTTTATCGTCGCGAAACCTTTAAATGACTGTATAACTTTTACGTTGCTTTGTAATCGGCCCATAAAAAGATGAGCCCTATCCATAAAAATACTGCTACTTTTCTGCTCAACTGTGAACAGTTTATCGCGTAAGACAATAGTGAATGGTTGGCTTCTAGAACTTCGTGATATATCACTCACTTTCCATCAGAGGCCATTGGGGTCGAAGGGCTATAATAGCAATTAAAAAAATACCGCTCGGGGATATGAAGCCACAACTTCTTCTACCCTTTCGCTTTTTGACCCTTTGGATCAAAAACCACACTTAAACATCTGTCCGTTCTTGTTCCTAAATTACATACAACGCTACGCTTTCGGTAAATAATCGTAATACAATACACTTACTCTTTATTGCTAACCAAACAAAACAAATACACAAGACAGGAAAAAACAAATACAGATTACGTCGTACAGTGGGCGGCCTTAAAACAACAATTATACAGTGCACTAGGAAAACAAATAATACTTAAGCCAAGCAAACTTTGGATGGACAGGAAGCAATACAATGAGGGATTAGGTGCTCTACATATAGAGCAATAGAATTTGATACAGAATCTTAAGAGCGAGAGTTCGACTTGAACTTAGCCGGTTTGAAATATAAAAATTCAACTGACCGTTAGAAAAACAAATACAAATACAAATTCTTTATTAATAACACCAAGTTACAAGTCACACGTAATAATAATAATAAGGCAATCAATATAATCCAATATTGTCCTTAACTAATATGTATATGTCATAAAAAGTATAATTGATCAATTGTAATATGGAAATTAAATTATAATAAATTTATACAATATGTAAAGCGTAGAACTCGTCTACAGAGTAGAAAGAGCTCTCTAAGAGCCATTTTTTTAATTTACATTTAAATACCATGGTGGAAGCTGCCTTCCTAAAAGTATCCGGCAGCCTGTTGTAGACTGAGGGACCCATTATATATACGGACCTCTCCGACTTGCGCAGCTTGTGCGCCGAGGACGTGAGCGAGCTTGTTACTGCGCAGGGCGCGGGCGGTGTTTCAACAGTCATACAGTCATGAATATGGAAATCGCGGTTAAAATCACAATCAAGTCGGTTCCTTCAAGGTGGTTAACCTAAGGTCGTGCGGTCAAGTTGTTATTATAGTCCGTTGCTACGGAGATCCCACGTCAAATAGCTGATTCTAATGACTTGCACGCGATTTACGAACCCTTTGCGGTTTTATAGACTTTATGGGTAATTATATGAGATGTAAGTTATTGTTGGGTAACGCGAGAAACCCGCGAAAACAGATTCTGGGACAATATCGATGTAGCCGTCTTCTCGTGCCTCCACAGTTCACGCTAAAGGTACAAGATGGGCCGCAGACTACAACCGTAGGTGACATTGCAGCTAGCTGCTGCGGCTTCTATTGCCAAGCACGATCGTGACACCACTGGCGCTGCAGTCTGCGGTCGCTGCAAATTCATAGATACAGAGGAACTAGTAGTGTCAGTCTGCGGCCTGCGGTCCATCTTGGAATTGCACCTTTAATCTAAAGCCTGAGTTAGGTCCAACTAAATATTACCCAGGAGGTCTATTAAGTACTATTATTTATATTATAACGGGTATTTATCGCGATTATTTAGTATCATCACATGACTACGGCAGTGAAGGAAAAGTAGGAAAATAGACGTCAAATAAAATAGGTACCTACACATAATGATGTGTTCAGATTGCATAAGCTAAAAAATATTTAGGCTTATTTTGATTTACCAATACGCAATTGCGTGTTTCGTTTCGGCCAGTGTTGGTACTCTGATACACCGGAACGAAACGAAACACGCAATTGCATATTTTGAATGATGAACGAACGAAACATTGATCGGTTTCTTTAAATTAAACACTGTCGTGTGCTCTCAAATTTTACAACGCCGTCCAAGCAATGGATAGGTTTATTTATTTTTATCAATAATTACGTCTACCACCAATCACCATAGATAGCTATCAATCAATGTTATCATTATCGAAAAAGTTTCGAAAAAAATACATAATAATCTATATACATATGTCGACTGCGACGACCTCTGTGGCGCGGTGGGCGAAGGTCCGCCTGCGACGCAGGAGGTTGCGGGTTCGATTCCCGTCTCGGAACAATTGTGTGTACGATCTTAAGATATTTGTTCCGGGTGTTCTGGTCGTTATCTATGTATAATAAAAAATATCTATGTATGTAATGTATTGTATTAAGTATATCAGTCATCTAATACCCATAACACAAGGTCTGCTTAACTTGGAGCTAGATCATGCTGTGTGGAATAATCAGCATTATTTATTTATTTATGTCTTGTTTGTACAGACTGTACAGACACGCACGGCACAGTGAGTGGTGCAGGCGGCGCCGGCGGTGCACTGCGCGCGTTGCGCACGCGCCGGCCGTTCACGCCGCGCGAGCCGCAACGCACGCTCTTCAGCGAACGCACGCGCAAGAAGGAACCTAGGCCTCCTAGCGCGCTCGAGTAAGTACTCACCAGTGGCGTAACTATACATTTCGAGGCCCGTGACAAATTCATCGGATGCAACCCCACAAACTACGAATGTCAAAATAGTGATTTGTTACTTGTGTATGTGTCTTGTAATAAACCGTGTTAACCATGAACTTGATAGTTTTGAGACAGTTAAAAAAATGTGACGTAGGTGTGCTACGTCACATTGTTTAACCGTCTCAACTTTCAAATTCGGCTTTCGTAGTAGATAAGGTACTCTATCTACGTAATAATGATGCCTGAGTTTAACGTATTTAAATCCGAACGAACAATGATGATTGCTGTTAACATTTTCC
The DNA here is from genome assembly GCA_943735965.1 of Eupithecia abbreviata. Taxonomy (NCBI): domain Eukaryota; kingdom Metazoa; phylum Arthropoda; class Insecta; order Lepidoptera; family Geometridae; genus Eupithecia; species Eupithecia abbreviata. Next base: position 5,799,367 of record OX030995.1, read on the forward strand.
CACTTATTGAATTTTATTTTCTGATAAAAATCTTATACTCCTTCATCGTCATCTAAATAATATAGGTAACAATTTTGTTCTTTTCATGACCGCTATATCAACTTGCACACTATTTCGCGTTGTGCATCATCGTCAGGATGGCCGAGCGGTCTAAGGCGCCAGACTCAAGGTTTCCTTGCCCGCTGAACGCGGGTTCGAGTTATTCTGGTCCTCTCTGAGGGCGTGGGTTCGAATCCCACTTCTGACAAATCTTTTTGCTGTTTACAATGTTATCGAGACATTAGAAATAAATAAAACCCTTGCTTTCAACTTTTAATAATGCACATTAAATTAAAATTGTATGGTTTTTTAATTGAATGCATTTATGTAAGTAATCCTATGTAAATTCAAATAAAATTATTTCATTAAAAATATTAATTTTTTACTTCTATCTCATTTTAATGTTGTATTAAAATGAGACTACGTAATAAATTTAAAGAAATAAACATAATGACAGTACCATGTCAATATATTTATGAAAACTTGTTGTAAACTCATAAAAACATCAATCGGTTCACTAAAAAGGCGATATACATAATGTAAATACTAGAAATAAGAATAAGCTCGCTGTTCCCACAACTAGACTACATAAGATAATTGTATCTTTTAAAGGGCAATGTATACGCTTCTACAACAAAACTCCAAGTGAGTTGCAAAAATTATCAATAAATAAATAAAAAAAAATTGTGAAGCATATTCTTTGTAAAAAGGTTTATTAGTGATTACAAAATATCAGATTACCTAGAAGATAAAAATCTTGGAACGAATTTGCTCCAACTCAAAATCTACAAACTTACAGATAAGCAAATCAAATGTACTAGACACATAAGTTATGAACATACTAGTGGTTTCTTCTCACTTCTTCCACTGATGGACGAAAAATTGAAGTGAACATCAATATAATAATGAATAGTATAAAATATGACTTGTCTAAGTTATTATTTGTAAGCCTAAAGAAATAAACTTTCATTACATTTCATTATAGTGTCCAATGGCCCAAAGTCTGACAATAACCACCAACCAATTTGATAATAATATCCAGATCCTGAATTTTAAGAGGTTTTGAGATAATTTTGTGTAGACCGTTACATAGTACCTCCCTATAAGTATTTATAGTCCACGCTGATGGACGATGGACATCTTAAACCATTTTTAGAAACCAGTTGTAGGTATTTGGCTATAGGTTTTTCAGTCTAAATCAGTTATTTTCGACTCGCGACTTATCACTTTGCTCATGGCCAAACAGTCAAGGTGAAAATAAATCTTTAATTTTATTTCCTGCTTAATCATAGGTTCTCTTGGTTGACTTGTTTGACTGCAGTCTAAAGTGCTATGTTATCGCTTGCATGCAATAGGCTTTCTGTAGTCACTAAAGTAAGGCCATAAGTGGACGTAGGTCTTATTAGTTGTAAAGGCTTTGTGGGTGACAGAAGTGCCTAGCAAAAGAGAATTTTATTTTATTGTTCCAATAAAATCAACAGCCCTTGATCTTAATAATTTAAACCTTAATAATCTAACCAATAAGAGATTTACACTATATAAAATAAATTATTTTAATGATAGTGTTAGAGTTTTCGAGTTGGAGCAGAGCTCGTCGTCCCAAGCTTTTTTATCTTCTAGCTAGATAATCCGATATTTTGTAATGAGCCTTTTTACAAAGGATGTGTTTGACAATTCGTTTGAATTTATTTATTGATAATTTTTGCAACTTACTTCGACTTTTGTTGTAGAAGCGTATGCCCTTTAAATGTCTGTTTTGTCCACAGCTTGAAAAATCTAACCCTGTCCGAAAGTCGTGAAGAAATGCTGACTGCGTGCCTGCACGTTAACGACGAGGCAACTTTGGACGCTATGCTGGAACAGAATTCTAAAAAGAAACCACTGGTAAGCGAGTGTTTTTAATAAATAATGTCCCTACCAAACTGGTACCTAGTAAGTTTTATATGAAGTTTTAGAGGAAAATTTTGATTTAAAATGAAAGCATCAAATTCAACTATCAAATAAACCTTGTTAAATTGTAGAGTCGCATGAATCCACCACGATAAATGTTAATATCTCTATTGTTTTTCGTTAAATTAGTCGGGAAACGGACTTACATATTATCCTCAAAAAAATGCAATTTTTCTAATAAGTCGGAGCGAGCGGCAAACGTAGGAGAGGAGGCAAAGTTGAAATTCAAAAAGAGCACATCGATAGCCCGGTAAACTTTCCCGGTACTACTAAATGACTAGACTTTTACAAAAATGTAACACACGCCTCCCATTATGTAAAATCTTTGATTTATTACTGCAGGAGCTACAATTATATACATTTACAATGTCCTTGAATTACAATTAAATACATTTTAGTTGGTGAAACAATCGCGCTCGATGCAAGAAAAATCTAATCTAGTAAGCGACGGATGGAAAGCCCTTCCAAAGTTACCGCATCTCAGCGGTAGGGCTAAGCCCTTACATCGAAGAAACAGGCATGCAGAAGGTTTGAATAATATTATGAATATCGTAGCTTTTAGATTTAAAAGGATCATTTACAGATCTTGAACTGCGTCGAGCGTCGACTTAAGAACGTCATCAAAAAAAAGAGCGCGGTAGGTACTTCATTCAGCTCGCTTGGAGTTCACTACTTGGTGGATTGAATTGGCGATTGTGAAGGTTCTCTGAAAGATACTGCGATAATTACCTAACTAGTGCCGATGTAAACCGAAGGACAGAAAATGGTTGTTTGTAAGAATCGTTCAATGACATCTTGCTCCTGTACCTGAGTATATATAATTATGGTAAGGTGGCACATTTTCAACACTATTGGTTATTTTTACACATCTCAGGTCCGATCTCTGGTTGAAACCGGCCCTTATCTTTACCTCGACTTAGCCCTATCCCCCGTTTTTTCAGAGCCAAGGTCCGAATCTTCGCTGTTGATGTCAATTTCAGTGATACAACCACCCAGTGGCCACGGAGTGACTAGTGCTAGCGTTAGTGATTTCAGGTCCAGTGACTCTAGAAAATGTAAGTAATGTATATCTTCCGAGAGGTGTTTTTGGTGGAATGATAATGGTCAATCAGAGATCCCTCATTGATATGATATAAGGGTTTTTATTACGCATGCCCTTGACGTTAGTAGGACGCTATTAAAAACGCTTTGCAGTAAAATTTGCGTTGCACAAGATACGGTGAACTTTATTTTTTGTTGTTGTACCTTTGTAATTATTCGTCAAAATAAAAGAGATGTTTGCCATTTTCCGACTCCTAAAATAAATTCCGGAGCATACAAATCTGAATGCCATGGTAAAAACGTGAACTTAGATTGTTTTTACTGTAGTACTAAGAGAGGCAGAAGCGAGCCTAGAGGCGACGCCTGCTCATCGAAGGAGACATCTGGCCGCTTCGAAGTCTCAATCGTTTGACACGCAGTCTGGGATAGCAGAAAATATCGACGTTAAGTCGATCAATCCGCAACTACAAAATACGTCCTATGATCGAACGGAAAGGTGAGAGAGCTAAACTAGAAAAATATTTTAACTATGTAAAATTCTGAGACGCGAGAGAGCTATTAAGTATATCAGTCATCTAGAACACAAGCTCGCCTTGGGGCTAAATGATGGTGTGTGAATTGGCCAGCATTATTTATTGAATTATCCAGAAACAGATCACAGAGAGTGTTTAAAACCCACTATTCATATTTTGATGATGATTTCTGTTTGACACATATCACTTGATAAGATGAGTACATCTTGCTGCATCTTGTCATCGTGTTCAAAAAATTGTGAGCGTTGGATTGTGATTCAAGTTCCAACAGGTTCACTTATCTACGAAAATTGTTGTCTAAAATTTGTATTTCATCTCGTAGCATGAGCATCCTAGAGCTCTGTGACTGTCTCTCCCACCGGAACATCAACGTCCAGAGAACAATACACCAGCTGGAAACCCTACAGAGTCGACTGGAGAACAGTATGCCAGCGTCGAGTCTAAGAGAGCTGGTGCTACGCTCTCTGTTCCTGCATATAGACAACCAAGATGACCGCGTGTCGGTGGCGTTAGCAACGGCTTTACTGACGGTAAGATTGATGAGGTGCTTAAATGATCTAGTTAGAAACATCGTTATTATAGGTCTAGACTTACAGAGCTGGACACTACAGCGACAAGTGGAAAATAACCCTGCAGGGTCGAGTCTGAGAGAACTGGTGCTACATTGGGTTCTAAGCTCTCTGTTCTATAAAGACAAGCAGGATAAAGCTGTGGTAATAGAATGACGGTGGCGATATCAACGGTTTTGCTTATTGTAAGATCTTCAAGTTGCTAAAGGTCAAAGTTTAAGTCGTAATCTTATAAGAGGTGGGAGAGGTGTTTACCCAAAAAGGAGTAACTAAATATATTTAGCGGATGACAGAAATACAACATATACCAAAGACAGAAAAACAAACAAAACTAGTAGGAAAATAAAACGTTAACCATAAACGTAAAATTCTTTATTATTAATAAATATCTAGGAATATAAACACAGGAAGAGACAAACAGATAGTAAGCCGCTGTATTTAATATTTTCATTAAATTACGTAAACATTAATAGTGTCGGTTCACAGATGCGCGTGAGAGGCAAACATTTGGCGTCTGCTTTGAAATTAGTCTTCAAAATAGCGAAGAACGATGATAACGACCACTTCTTCAAGGACACAAACTTGCTCGGTGAGGATATATGCTTACTTTGCCTTCTTTTCGACGATTTTATTTACCATGAAAATGTGTGACGCTTTGTTGAGTCTCGTTTACAGACTGCACATGTTAGCAGGGACTCTACAACAGGCATGATGACTGATTTTGAGAAACTACTCTGAGTTGTTTTTAGACATCTACTAAATACAAAATAAATGATATAAAAGATAAAAAATGATCTTTTAAAATGCAATTTCAATTTCGCTTTATAACGCTACAATAATAGCGGCAGCGTCTGTCTATGACGCCAACAATGGATGAACGTCTGATGATACAGAATGACCATAAATTTGTATAAATAATGTCGTGGCAATATGAGATAAATGCTGGTAATACGTTTTATAATGTGTATGTGTATATTACCTTCAGAGCTACTAATAGAAGGCTGCGGCAGAGCAGACCCGTTAACAGAGAGCGAATGCTGGGTGTACGGCGCGGGTGCGCTGCGTGTGCTAGCTGTGGAGCCCAGGTTGTGTGCGCGTGCGCACGCGGCCGGCGCAGTGCATCTCGCCGCTATACACTTGAAGCTGCTCAACACTGCTGTACGTGGAATACTTGTGTTATTTAGCAAAGTCAAGTCATGTGGAATACTGTTGATATAATATTATGACTAGAACAATGCTCCGTACCCTCTGACACAGGGCGAATTCTGCGTGTATTCTGAACGTTTCGAGTTTCAGACTTCAGAAGTCAAACTATGAATTACCAATCTTGTGTTTGTCTAGCTATAATGGATTCTCAATAATGCTTTCCCCACAGAAATTCGAAAACCCCCGTTCAGTATCCGAGCAGGCCACCCACGCGCTATTCCAACTGACGGGTGCACTACGCAACCTCGCGAGTGAACCGCATGCCGGCAGCGAGTTCATAGATAGCGGCGCTCTGAGCGAGCTGTTGTCTGCGCTGCAACAGCACACCGACAACGACGTGCTGACCAACGTGGCGCGCTGTCTGAGGTATACCAACTACCGCTGGAATTTGGTCTTTTGGTCCTCATCCTTAACACTTTGACTGCGGTTTTTTTCGATGACTGCGAATTTTTTTTTAACCAAAAAATTTGTGCTGCCGCTCTACACAGAGGTTGTGTTGCGCCGCACATGCCTTTCGTTCGAAAAATATTACGGCTGTGCTGAGTCACACAGATCTGTATTTTCTCAGCCGCTGCGCTAGTGTGGGTTTACGCATATTAGTCACTTGTAGAAAACACATACCGTGTGATTTCGGCAGTCAAAGTGTTAAATAGATAAAACATTTATTCGACACTGCAACACATGATACAGAGGCCACAATAAGAAAGGCACATCATAACATACTACAGATAAAATTAGAGAACAATAAGTTACCTATAGTAATAGTAAACAATAAATAAAAGTATAAACAATTTAAAAAGTAGAGATTCCTTATCCCCGTATTTCGGATATGATAGGCAACACGATTGAATTTTTCTCAGTGAGTGAATTAACTTACCACTGACGTAAGGCGCCATCCAGGTGTGAACCTACTGGGGACGGGAGCGAAATGTAGCCTTGTATTTTTATACATTGCCAGAAATAAATTAATAAATGAAATGAATGATATTTCTTTTGCAGCATCCTCTCAGTACAAGAGAACTGTTGCGCGTGGCTGTGCAGTGTCAGCGCGAACGCGCGCGCGTTGGTGCGCACTCTCGCAGCGTGCGCGGCGCGCGCGCCTGTGGCTGTTCGTCTTGCTTACACGCTCGGCAATATGGCCGCGGCAGATGACCGGGCTAGGAATTATGTACGTATGATCATCGTAGTGCCTTTATTTATATCGTGGTTTAATATTTATTATTTTCATTGAATTCCTTTGGTCATAAAGCGAATATGGCATTTACTGTCCATCCTCGGCGGTGCAACGACTCGCGGAAATCGGACCCTGTTTGCGCAAAGTTTGCTCAACTATTTTATTTAGGCATCTATTTATCAATATTTATTTTCTCCTAGTGAGGTCCTCATAATGAGGTCTACTTCACATAATCAAACAAAAATCAATAAACACAGTACGCCCAATAGGGCAGAATACATTGTGACATCCCATTACCTATAACAACTTTTATAACATGTTTTTCATGCAATAACCATTTATTGTAATCAAATCCATATTTGATTTGATTGATATGTTTTGATTTGACAAGCTAAGTCCCTCCCTATATTCAAACATATGGTCTATGAACACTTCCTTACCTCAACATCAAACTGTTAATTTATATACATCATACCTATATTATATATTTATATGTGTATTTTTATTTATATTATATATTTATGTTTGTATTTACTTATAGCTATCAATAGGTATTTGTTAGTATGTCCCAATTAAATATTATTCTGTATAACACGCCACCGTCTATACTTGTTCTAACACTTCATGTCCACCCAAAGGTTTGCCTGGCAGAGATCGCTCCAAGCGATAAAGCCGCCCATTATACAACATATTCTGTAATTGTCTTTTTCCCGTCCAGTGTATCTGTTTTTTATTTGGGGTGCAATAAACAATAATTTGTATTGTATTGTATTGTATTGTATGTTTTTAAACTACTTCAATTGTATTGTTCGTTTGCAGATTTACAATGAACAAAGCAGCATAGACGTTCTGCTTACAATCTTGGAAACGTACACGAAACGGAACAACCAAGATAACAGAGATGTGGATCCTGATTTAGACCTTTTGGGTATGATCACTTAAACACCAACAAGCTATGACTTCTAATTTCATATACACATTTATTAAGAAAATAACAATAACAAAATAAAACAATTACAACTAGTATTTACACTTAATACTTCGGCTGCGGTCTTTTTTCGACTGCGATCTTTTTTTTTAACCTAAGCCATTCGTGCCGCCGCTCTACACAGCGGTTGTGTTGCGCCGCACATGCGTTTCGTTCGAATAACATATTACGGCTGTGCTGAGTAACACAGATCTGTATTTTCTCAGCCGCTGCGCTAGTGTGGATTTACGCATATTAGTCACTTGTAGAAAACACATACGGTGTGATTTCAGCAATCGACGTGTTAAGTATATATTCCCTAAATCCCTAATCAAAGCCGTCACCAAAGGCTGAGTGCCCAGAATTCTGGCAATATTGCCAGCATTCTGGGCACTCTCATACGTTAAATGATAATGTTAATTCGCTGACTGAAAAAGCCAGCATTCTGATCACCAGTGGACTCTATGAGAAGTTTTGTAAGCTCTTGCGTATACCCTTGCGTAGGACCCCAAGGACCTAGGGTTTCCACCTCAAACGGCTCAAATAGGTAACCTCGGTCAAGATTAACGTTGGTCCCTCCAAGGTTAATCCGCTGATGTTGATGTTGATGTTGCTCACTTCTAATTCATAAATAAAATAACAAATTAGCACACAAATGAAGTCTTCTTTCAGGAAATGTTCTCAAAGTTTCTCTGCACAATCTACATTTATGATATTTTGCACTAGGTACATAAATAGAAAAATAAAACCGTGTTTTTTTTCTCGATTTCAGATACGGATCTTGATGGGTCAGATGACTCCAATAAAGATGTTCTTATAAAGGTAAATATGAGGAAACCACAGAAAAAAAGAATTCGATGACAAGATGATTTTAGAGTTGGAATTCAAGTGTCATGATTTACGTTATGTCTCATATTTCAGGTTTACCGCCCTCGCATTTCCTAAGATTAAATACAAGAGTAGATTTTAGTTTATTGCCCAGTATTTCAATTATTATTTTATTAGACACAAAAGCCACCCAAAGAATATAAATACAAAAGCCACCAAAATAATGTATATTAGGAATATAATTCGGCAATTTTGCGCAGAAAAATGAAAATGAAAAGTTTATTTATTTCTTTAAGCTTACAAATAAGCACTTAGACAGGTCATATTTTATAGTTCACTTCAATTTTTTGTCCACCAGTGGAAGAAGTGAGAAGAAACCACTAGTATATTCATAACTTATGTGTCTAGTACATTTGATTTGCTTATCTGTAAGTTGGTAGATTTTGAGTTGGAGCAAAACTCGTTCCAAACTTTTTTATCTTCTAAGTAATCTGATATTTTGCAATAAGCTTTTTTATAAAGAATATGTTTAACAATTTTTTTTAATTTATTTATTGATAATTTTTGCAACTCACTTGGAGTTTTGTTGTAGAAGCGTATACATTGCCCTTTAAAAGATACATTTATCTTGTGTAGCCTAGTTGTGGGCACAGCGAGTTTATTCTTATTTCTAGTATTTACATTATGTATATCACTTTTTTTAGTGAGCCGATTGATATTTTTATGAGTGTACAACAAGTTTTCATAAATATATTAACACTGTCATTATGTTTATTTCTTTGAATTTTTCACGTAGGGATTCTCTGGGACCCATATTATAGATCGCACGAACAGCCCTTTTCTGCAACACAAATACTGCTGTTTAAACAGGTGTTTATATCTGCAGCGTTCCTCCACAGTAGTATGCCATAAGACATAATACTATGGAAGTAGCTGAAATAGACTAGTCTAGAAGTATCAACGTCTGTAAGGTGACGGATTTTTTTAACTGCATATGCTGCAGAACTAAGTCTCTTCGATAGCTTATCTCTGTGTGGGCCCCATTGAAGTTTACTATCTAAGGTAATTCCTAAAAATACGGTATTGTCTAAAATTTCTAACGTTTCTCCTTTTACGTTTATAACGGCCTTAACTTGTTTTACATTAGGTAGAATAAATCTTAAACATTTTGTTTTGGTTTCAATAAGCAAAAGATTATTAATACTAAACCAATGGACTACCTTTGAGATTGCAGTATTTACATCGTCGAAATTTGTGTTTTGTCGTTTCATTTTAAAAATTAATGAAGTATCATCAGCAAACAATACAATCTCATGATCATTCTCAAAAATCGCAAAGGCCATTAGCGAACACAAGCTCTGCTTAACTTAAGGCTAGATGATGTTGTGTCTATTGTCCAACATATATTTTTTTTTACTATATTATTAACACGAACCCGTCGCGAAGAGAACATCTGGACTTGTGAAAAATCCTTATTTGTGTTTTCCGTTGTTGCACAATAACACTATCATGTTTTGTCATGTATTTAGTCACATATTTGCTTTGAGGTGGCTTTCGTATTACGGCGGCCATGATAGGCCTATTTTTATCAAAGATCAATTAGACACATAAGAGATACATACGTATATGAATGTACTAGGTTTCTTTTTCAGGGTGAACAATAAAATAATCTTATTTGATAATAATTTATGGTATAAAGTATGACTTGTCTAAGTGCTTACTTTGCATTTATTTTGCCTAAAGAAATAAATGAAATTGACTATAAAACTTTTGAAACTATCATGGTTATTAATACTAAAGTCATTTAAAATGGGATATTTGCCATGATTTGATTTTTGAGTTATCCAATATTCATAAACATTCATATCAAATCATGGTAAATATCCCGTTTTAAATGACTTTTGACATTGACTTTGTCGTTATGTTTCATAGACTGTACGAGTGTTGGCCAATCTGTGCATGTCTGAGAGATGCGGTCGAGGAATGGCAGCCTCGTATGCTGGTAGAGTGGTGAGAGCAATGCTGGCCTGCCTGGAACTCGCGGAGAAGTCGATAGATGAGGATGGCGTGAGTATTAATAGAATATTATTATAATTTTCATCATTGTTTGTTTTTCTTTCTTTAGTCAACTGTGTTTCATGTTTTTTGTTTTCCTGTGTACTGTATAATTGTTGTGTTTTGTATGTGTGTGTCTGAAGTTGTTAATAAAAAAAATCTATCATCTATCTATAATATTTTTTTCTAGTTCTGCCCGCGGCTTTGTACGCGTTGTGTCTATGGAACCGTTAAGGTTATTTATATCCCATGGAAACTGATTTATGAGATAGAGATAGCCTATGTTTTATTCCAAGCCTAGAACTACCTGTATACTAAATTTCAGCCCGATCCGCTTTGTAGTTTTTGCGTGAAGAGGAAACAAACATCCATCGATACATCCAAATTTTCTCATTTATAACATTAATGTGATTCTATCGGGGCATTCCTTTCTCTATAATTTTCAATCTCTAGATCCATATTGTATATGAGACTCTCCCCATGCACGTAATATATTAGTTAGAACTATGTATTCACAAAATTCTTTCCAATCAAAGGTTGCCTGGAAAATATCGTTTCTAAGCGATAAGGCCTAATTGTACTTGTCGCATGTAATGTAATGTATTTTTGTAATGATCTGTATCTAGTGTAGCTTAGTATCATTATGAGCAGTATATTTTATTGTTAGTAAGTTCTGTAATCTAGCTACCTTCTAAACTGTTGTCCACACTACCCAAAGGTTAGCAGGTAGAGAACGCTATATATCTAGCATTATGCTCGCCAATGTACAACTTTTGTGCAATAAGTATATTCTTTCTATCTAGTTTAAAATAAAGCATTTTTGTTTTGGTTTTGTATTGTAACTGTGCTTAAAGGATTGAGGTTGAATTCCATTTTTCCCAGAAAACCTCATCGGAAGAACAATCAGAACGTCGCGAGGAGCTGGCGACGGCTGCGTTGGCAACACTCAACAACATGACGTACTACAGGGAGCCGCCTGAACCACCGGATCCTTTGGGCGAGGTGCTTGGAGAGATCTGTAAAGGTATTGTTAACCGACTTCAAAAAAGGAGGAGGTGCTTAATTCGACTGTATATACATGTATATTTAATGTCTGTTAACCTCAGAACTTTCGTTTGGGTGAACCATTTTTCATTATTCTCTTTTTATTTTAAAGTTAATTTAAATCTGGTCCCATTTAATTGGTCCAGTTTTAATAGTGGCATCCATGAGAAAACTATAAACAAATGCAGCCAAATAAAAAAAAAGAGATGAGAAGGGGGAAAAAAGAAATTCCCACTAACCCAAGGACCGAGGGGTCGTCACCCCTCGAGTTGACGCCGGAGTAATGAGGCCAAGCCTCGAGGCCCCTCTCTGTGCCCCCACCAGGGCCGGAAAGAAATCTATTGATTGAGAAAATCATATCAAAACTGGACAATTTGTATTAAGTATGTGAGCGACAAATGAATGGATAACTCAATATCATTTTCGAGATTATCATCATCAGATTTCAATGTTTTTTTTTTTTAATTAAATTTTAAACCATTTTCATTATTGAGGAATTAGAAGATGGTTTATAATTTTTTAAAACACACCAAATTATTAACCCCCGATGCAAAAACGACGGGGTTTTAGTTGGCTGTGTCTGTGTGTCTGTCGTGGCATCGTAGCTCCCAAACGGATGAACCGATTTTGTTTTGTTTTTATATTTTGAAGAATAGTCGGGAGTGTTCTTGGCTATGTTTGATGAAAATCCGTTCAAGATGGCCGCCGCTACAAACTCAATGTCTGGTATTTTTTTTAATTTTTTTTTAATTTTTTTATTTAGCCTGTTTCGTCCCACTGCTGGGCAAAGGCCTCCCCCAAATCTTTCCACTCAGTGCGGTCACGTGCGATCTCCCACCAATCTCCGAGGAAGGCGTTAAGGTCGTCTCGCCAGCGCTTTCTTGACCGACCTCGCCCGCGGCTTAATTTAATTTACCTAATTTTAATTTTATCTTAATAGCCAGGTTAGAGACTTACCATAAAAACCAATAGACCGTTCTTCCTATAATGCCTGCCTACCACAAAACCATAAAATGGAGAACTATCCAATCCGCTTAGATTAAAACAACATAGCTTGGATTTGACGACTTTGACTTTGTAACAAAATTAAAATCGGTACTTGAGTTTTTAGATGATCTAGACACGCGCTTATGCCGTATTTTGTTGGTTTGGTGTTTTATTTTCTTATACTGATGGTCTCTACCTACCGGCGGCGTCGTGTTGCGTCGGTCGGTTGATCTACGTAAAACATTTCTGACATAATAAATACCTAATACATTTTTTTCAAAGCAACTATGGTAAACGAGGAAACGTGAAAAACCATCATAATGAATCGAACTATCGCAATGAATAAATTCCACACTGTGTGTTATAGACACATCAACCGGAAGCTGCTCGTATATTAACAATTATTATTTATTTGTTTAAAATAAATAAATAATCGTTGTAGGAAGTACTAGTACCTACTGGTAACCTTTTCCACAGCGACTTGCCGCTGGATGAAGGGTCGCGGCATGGCGTCGTGCGAGGCGGTGCGCGCGCTTGGCAACCTCACGAGGACGCAGGATCTGGCGCAGCTGGTGGTCTTGCAAGGAGCTCTCAACTCGCTCGAACCATTTCTGGACCTGGGTGAGTTCTCTTCGAAAACGATTACAGTCAGTTTAATATCAAATCTCAAAGTTACCTGATTGCCTGACATCCTCGTAGACTCACCTTATCTAAAGTGATATACATATTTATTTAAGAACCTTATATTTATGCATATGCTTTGGCTATAGCCTGCCCCTCTACAGCAAAATTGTATATCTATATCGTGTTTTGACGAGTCATAGGCTCATCATTTAATTTAAGTAGGTAACATTATTATTGTGATTTTCTTATTTGTATGAAGTATGACAATAAGAACCTCCGGCCAGGTGGAATGACGACCTGCGAAAGACTGCAGGTAGATGCTGGATGCGGCAAGCTGAAGACAGGACGCTATGACGCTCATTGGGGAGGTCTATATGGATTGCTATAGGCTGACGATGATGATGACAATAAATTATCTTAATCTGAATGTTATTGGTCACTCTGTCTGTAGATCGAAATAACAAATCATCTTCGATGAAGAATATATTTAGCGCAATTAGTGCTGCAAGAAGCCGTGAACTTGCTGAATCCTTTTCTGGACCTCGGTAGCGACCGTAGCTGCAAGTTGCAGCTAAGATCGCCAAATATATTCTTCATCCAGTTCATCGGTAGAAGATTTGTTATTTCGATCCGTGCAACCAACCATCCATCATCTGTCTGTGTGTCGAAATGTCCTGTAACTCAACATGTTGCTGGCTGAAGGGCCGGCGGCATAGCGTCCTGAGGGGCGATGCGGGCGCCATAAGACCGCTTATCTATTGCTATTTGAGTAATCGGGGAAGGCTCATGTCAATACTAAAATCACTTTCATTCACAGTACATATTGTCACACCCTGTTTGGGTACCATTGTGTTTCTTATACATTACCTAGATACTAAGGCCTAGAAATGTACACAATGATGCAATAAAATACATATAATTATGTATATGAATATGAAAATAGGACAGTTGCGGTCTCTTGACTTGACTAAGCAAAGCAACTCTATTCGTTTTTAATTTTTGACTATATGTAAGCATTGTTTTTATTCCATAATTATATTTTTTATTTATTTACAGACGATGCCAGTGTCCGCTGCGCAGCCGCCGGCGTGCTAGTAAACGTCTGCGGAGCGGGAGCGGTCAGCGGCAAGTCCGGCGGGCTGGCCGCCCGCGCGTTGGACAGTGCGGCAGAACGCGGCGACGCGTCTACAGCGGCGTTACTCGCGCGAGCGGTATGGAACGCGCACGCGCATCACCCGCTGCCTTCCGTTTACGCGCACCAGGCGGCGCATGCGCTAGCGATGTTTATTGGTGAGTACCTTAGATAGATAGAAAATACTTAATTGCACTTTATAATAAGAAACGTTGTACAATAAAAACTTTGAAATTAGTTACAATTGGCGGTCCTATCGCTCAAGAGCGATCTCTACCAGAATTACCTTACCTACCATAGTATTATATTATATATAGTTCAGCGTGATCTCTTTATCTAGTTTTGGCGTGAAAGTTAGTTAGATACCTACCTCTATTATGTCCAGGCATCTACAACCCAAACGAAATGTTAAACGTGGTAGGCACTTTGTCACTCAAAAATCATTCATACATTTTCTTTGTCATTCTTTAGAGTCAGGTGATAATTACAAGTAAATACCTACTTGTCAGTATCATCGGAACACAACTTCCCTATTTCAAACAATAGGTCATGTCAATACTTTCCATAAAATGATGACAAAATATGACCACAATTATGTGAATCAATCATAGCACTGATTTGATTAGGCGCCAGACGCCTACGGCGGCAATAACCGCAATCAAATTTATGAGTTCAAACTAAATCATTTTACCGCCATTAGTAGATTCCAATGGAGGGCCATTATCTAATTAGTCGCACCAGACACAAACACCCGTAACTCTTTGTTTGTAATCGTGACGTCACTAACAGAGCGTGGGTAGGTGATGCGGTCTCTCCATAGAGTATTCACTAATTTCGACCTGCAGTATATCGACTCCGTGGCGCAACGGTAGCGCGTCTGACTCCAGATCAGAAGGTTGCGTGTTCAAATCACGTCGGGGTCAAAACTCGTTTTGCTTTTAAATTTTAACTTTAATAACCTTTTTATTTCTTTATGTACACATTACGTGTGGTACCTACCATTTTATTTTTGTACTTTGATATTTTACTTGAAAAAATTATGCTTTTTAATGTTTATTTATAATTTTTTCTGCCCGCGGCTTCGCACGCGTTGTTTTGTAAGGAAACGTTCAAAGGTATCCCATGGGAACTGATTTTATTGGATAAAGCCTTTCTATGATTCCAGGTAGACCTACTACAACTATGCTAAATTTCAGGCCGATCTGTTCAGAAGTTTTGGCGTGAAGTAAGAAACATCCTTCCATCTAAGCTTTCACATTTAAAACATTAGTGTGATTTTTAAACAGATGATGAATCAGTCTTTGCTCCGTGCCAATCGTCAAGATCTGGAGGCGACCGTCGCTCCAGCGATCCATCTGTAAAGTCTTCACTACACGTACGTTTTTTTTTTATAAATTACCTATATATTTTATTTTGAAAAGACTAGCCTATAAAATTGCTTTATATTTTTTATTCTAACTTGTTGATTGTTGGCAAAGCTAGTCAAAGCTAGTTTGAAAGATTTTATAAGCTCTGTTCTCTAAAAATATTATAACATCGATAATGAGACGTGTAGATTAAGAATAGAACTGAAAATGAGTGCGGGACAGCACGCTGTCGCTCTCTGATTCAGTACCTACCATTTCTTATCTACACAACTTACACTAATTGTTTCTATGAATTAAGTCAAGTCACATTCGAAAAAAATAACACGTCTTCCTAGACGAAATAAAAAATATTAAAGTTGTTTATTTGCCAGAATATAATGTAACAATGTAGATCTTAAATTAATCATACGTGAAGTTATGTATATTCCACCTAACATAGGCATGCTAATATAAAAAATATAAACACTATTGGTACTGTATTTCTTTGGTTCAGGTAACATTCGACTTCGACAAGAACAAGGAGACTTCAAGCCTCTCCAAGCCCTTTTCGCGCACCCAAAGCGCCGACCAACACTTAGACCTGGGGTCTTCTGAGGACGAGGGTCTCTCAGCCGAAGACCTGGGCTTCGAGGAGATGGAGGGCGCAGATGAATGTGACTGCGGTCCTTGCACGAGGCTGACAGCTTGGGAGGAGTTGGTGGGGGTCGCTATACCACTGTTGGAGAAACTACGCCCGCCTAAAGCTGATGCTTCTGTTGGCACCTCCAGTGACTTTGAGCATGCGGAAGTTGTTGAACTGCTGAGGTCCGGTTGAAAGGATTGCCTGCTCACTTCCATATCAAGCCGTCCTTTCTTTTGAATTAATAAGACATGATGTTTTATAATTCGTTTTGTATAAATAAATAATGCTGGACAATCCTCACAGCATCACCTAGCCCCAAGCTGGACAACGACTTAGAAAATGTATCAACGGCTTTTCTAATTCGTGCTTGGAGTTTTTGAATTGAAAGCAAAAGTTTGGGCCGATTCTAGTGTCGCATTTTAACTACAAAAGATTACTTAGATACACCTATCTTCGACGACGATATAAGGATCTTGGCATCGAGGAAACCGAGGGCGGTGGTGAACTGTTAATTATCATTCTGATCTTACAGCTTGGGAGGTGTTGGTGGGGGTTGCTATACCACTACTGGAGAAACTAGGTCCGCCTAAAACTGATGCTTCTGTTAGCACCTCCAGTGACTTTGAACATGCTGAGGTTGTTGAACTACTGATGTCCGGTTGAAACAATTGCCTGTGTTTTCTTCTTTATCAAGCATGAATTTAATCCTTTCTTTTGAATTAATAAGACATGATGTTTTATAATTAGTTTTGGTTGAACAAAGACTTTGATTTTTTTAATAGAAAAATAATATTTGGGCCGATTCTAGTGTTGTATTTAACTAAAAATGATTACTTATATACCGATTAATGATTTATTATATACCGATAGACCTATCTTCGACTTCTTCGACGAATTTGGACCGATGGTATTTTTTTTTTTTTTTAAGAAGAATTACTCCTGGGTTGGTCCCATTTTTTAGTACCCGTGATATGACTGTTTCATGTGAGATATTATTTGTCCCGCAAAATTAAAAAACAGTGTAAATATTACGGTTTTAGAAATTTATTTGTCAAAAGAATATACATTCACTTGTAGAGAAATATAAGATTATCTTAAATAAATATGCAGAGCGGACTTATGTTTTCGTAGGTACGTGACTTACTTACTGCTTTATACAACACAAAAATCTATACTATGTACTAAAATGTATATATTATATCTATTCTTAAAACTATATCCTAACTTTTATAGAAATATTCCAGATTCAATTTGTGTAGAAAAAATAATAATGTAAAAGCGGGTAGGCCGAAATATTTTTTCATCGCTTTAACTAAAACAATACAAGTTACTTGTTAGCGGTCCTATTACGTGTTAATTAATTCTATATTAAGGAATTTGAATCGGTGTTTGAGTTCTTGCAAAAGAACAAATTATAATTGATAGGGTATAACCATTAACTATATGGGTATTCCTATCTGTTTGGCCCCCAATACGAATGGTCGACATTCCTTGGATGATATTTATAGAGAAGACATATTTAATAGGAATTTTGTAAATAGTTTTATATTTATGGGTAGGTATTGTAATATAATATTCGATTTTAAACTGCCTTATTTTTCTATCTTATCGTTCGTTTTCTATGTTATATTTCTAATTTATCATTAGCCGAATGCTTAGATGTAGATAGCTTACCTATTACTTTCTTATCCTGAATGATTAAACCTTGATAATGGTTATAAGGTCAATTACTCTAACCTGGCGCGATCCTCGTTGGTTTTTCTAATACTGGAAGCCTACTTTTATTACGAAATTTAGGTTTGATCGTCCGAACATCATTCGATGTTAATATACATATTTTATACAACTTGGCAATGAAATTTTGAATCTTACAATGATTGATAAATAATGTGAAAATGTATTAAAAAGTCTAGTCATAAAATTCGTCCGAAAACGACCCTTTTCTAAGTAAACGAAAATAGCTTACACGTTGCCTTTTGCGGCCATACTTTGCAACTGCAGCTGAAATAACAGTAGGCCTTCTGTATCAACAGATTTGTGACGTCAGCGTGGCTAAATGTATAAAAAAACAGAAGGTCGCGCCAGCTTATAAAAAATTACCTATAGGAATATTTAAAGTGTTACCTACTTCTATTTGTTATTCTGTTGTGTTGTATAATTTTTTTTTTGGTTTTTGTGCCTGGCTCGATAGGATAGACATACACCTATCAAATTCAATCGAATGGATAAGTGTCTGCTATGTATAATAAATTACTTAATAATCATTCTTTATGATAAAATAAAATAAAATTATGTTGA
This sequence comes from Eupithecia abbreviata, assembly GCA_943735965.1. Classification (NCBI taxonomy): domain Eukaryota; kingdom Metazoa; phylum Arthropoda; class Insecta; order Lepidoptera; family Geometridae; genus Eupithecia; species Eupithecia abbreviata. The sequence goes on from OX030995.1 coordinate 5,817,803, forward strand.
AATTTTCGTGTTTTCTTTGGCTCCAATGAGATTTTCATTCTCTGGCTCTCAGTTTTATAATTTCTCTAGGCAATAACAAAGATAGAAACTAATTAGAACTAGTATTTATGATTATAAATACTACTACAATTATTATTATTGAAACAATTGTGCTAAGTGCAGACTGATGCAAGTAATCTCCAGGTAGCTCAACTGATCCATATCCATACCCGTGAGAAGCGTAGGTAGTGACGACCCAAGACGCTGGCTGCATTGCCCCGCTGTATGGCAATGCTGATGCGCTGCGCCAGATACTCACCACGTCGACGACCGCTCGCTTCGACAAGACACTCAATCTATTTTTAAATAGTTATCATAAAATTATAAATTCCGAGACAATTTAATAAATAATTGATTTAAAATAAAGTTAACAGAAGCGGTCCAGATCTATTTACTTAAGAGTTTATTAAATTGCTTATTTGCTTAAATTATGCGAATAATGCAGGGATTTTTTTGGCACTAATAATGATATATATATGTGTGTAGGTGTTTAGAGTAAACATTCTTGTAAAAAAATTATTAAGATAAAAAAATAATTATGTTATTAACTTTATAGATGCTATATTATGTAGTCACCTTATGTGTTTTGACGACCGATGTGGCGCGGTGGGCGAAGGTCCGCCTGCGACGCAGGAGGTTGCGGGTTCGATTCCCGCCTCGGAACAATTGTGTGTACGATCTGCAGATATTTGTTCCGGGTGTTCTGGTCTTTTTCTATGTATGATAAAAAATATCTATCTATGTAATATATAGTATTATGTATATCAGTTATCTAGTACCCATAACACAAGCTCTGCTTACCATGGGGCTAGTTAATGCTGTGTGAATTGTCCAGCATTTTTTTTTTTTTTTTTTTTAGTTTTTTTAAAAATGTTCGCTGTATTTTTTATTGTAGATATTATTCTATTATCTATCCGTGAAAACCTTCAATAAGCTTTTCAGTATTAATGAACTTGTTAGTGTCATTTATTAGCCTCTAGTTTTCCTTTAAATAAATATAATATAAATATGCGAAAGACTGCAGGCACATGATAGATGCGGCAAGCTGAAGACAGGGCGCTATGGCGCTCATTAGGGGAGGCTTATTTCCAGCAGTGGACTTTTATAGGTTGATGATGATGAAATATAAATATAATGATGTTGAATAGCTTATAGTCCATCAATACCATAGGAAGGAAGTCGTGTCGGTCAGAAGAGAGGACAGGTTGGTTTGGCAATTCGGGTGGCGCAAGCGGACGGAACTTCGACGCCTGCGCATGTCGCTGAGACACGCCTAGATGTACAGGGTGTAGGTATTTTAAGCGATGCTGCGGCGCGATGACCGGTCCGCTTGACAAGTGGAGGTATGTCCTGCAGTAGACGTAGATACAGGTACTGAGCAGGAGATATTTTCAGAGTTATGTAAGTGTTACTTAATCTTATATATTATAGGGGATAAGATAATACATGTGCCTGAACTAATAAAAACCTGTTTTTCAGGCATAAAAAGTGCTGACAGAAAAAAACAAAAGAACAAATCCAATAGACTCAATTAATTATAAAATCATATTATATATATTATTATTATTATTTATATAATATGATATATTCATAATATATCAAGCGGTAGTCAGACTCTAGTTCGATTTATTCAGCTTTTGCATTGATCAGTATCAGATCAGTATTCTGTGCACAAGTGTATTTCTGCCGTATAGCTAATCTGTCAAATCCAAGAATCTGCCCAATTCACGATCTGTCGAGTAACGAATCTGACAAATTACGAATCTGTCCTATACCGAACAAAAGATTATAATATTATGATACTACAGCCTGTATGCGCGACGGAAACTATATGTGATGTTATAAGATGTTCCTAACGATGCACAGGACCAATCGTGGACCGTTTATCGATACGACAACATCTAGTCATTCAGGTATGTACGTAGAGCTATACTTTATACATAGCTACTCGCACTATAACAGCCGTGGATCGTTGAATTGAACAAGGGACCTAGGGATCTCTACCAGACAGTGGTAGAGATCGCTCTTGAGCAATAAGATCATAATATCAAATATTTTGTAATTTTTAATCTTGTTTGTTGTGTTTTTAAGTGTGCAATAAATAATGTTCTATCTATATAGTTAGTCCGTACTAAGTATTTAAATAAAAACTACTTTTTCCACTTTTAACCGTAAATCTTCAATGGGTCATAGACGTTTGGTAATTTACAATCAATTAGGTATGTAAAGTAAACACGAGACAAATAAACAATACAAAGCAGATAAAATCTGCTATATTACAATACAATAAATAAATGAATAATGCTGGACAATCCACACAGCATCATCTAGCCCCAAGCTAAGCGAGTTTGTGTTATGGGTACTAGTGGGTACTATGACTGGTATAATTAATACAATACATTACATAGATAGATATTTTTTTTATTTTACATAGTAAACGACCAGAACACTCTAAACAAATACCTGCAGATCGTATAAACATTTGTCCCGAGAGGCGGGAATCGAGCCCGCAACCACCTGGGTCGCGGGCGGATTTTCGCGCGCCTCATTGGTAGTCTATGTAATATTAATGTCATAATACAAAAATGTATACTACCTATTTTTTTATTATTTATATTAATTTTATTTATTTATTTAAAGCATTACAATATATGATTGTAATATATGATGATTATATAATATGATTGTAATATTAATATAGCAATATTAGTTTGATATCAAAATGGTAGAGTCCAATAGAACCGTGGTGAATCACCGCACTAAGATGGGTCATTCGTTATTAGCTGATTGCTGCATATTGACTAACGCAAAACATTTGTCTAATTCACACAATTACGAAAATTTCAATTTCTCCCTATTTGCTAACGACCCTAGTTTATATTGCTTTCAGAGAGTCTCATAACTTTTAGTCACGGGCTTTCTTCTATAGGACAATAACGTCGCAATATTTAGGTTCTCATTTTTGTCGTGGACTGTGGTTAGTGGACGTTTTTCATTTTCAAAGTATTTTTCTCTACCTTTGTAAGCCAATTGCACTAACTTTTTTACGTCTTTCAAGAAATTGAAAGATAACAGTGGACCTACAGAAGTAACATTCGACAAGAGAAAGATCATATTACACAGGGAAGAAAAACCGTTGCTCTACAGTGAACGACGTAAAAACACCACAGAGGCTAGAATTGTGAGAGGGAAGGCAGACAGGACTGCCGTGGAACCAAGGAGTATACCGTTGCTCTACAGTGAAAGACGTAAAAACACCACAGAGGTTACGATTGTGTGCGAAGAAAGAGGATTACTGCAGAGGAACCAAGGAGTATAAAGTGAACATGGCTCGCCTAGTCCTTCTTCTAGTGGGATGTCTGATGGCACAAGCATTTGCAGTACCAGCCGGGAACAGGCGGCACAACACTCGGCCATTGAGGGCTGATGCAGAAGCTGAAGTGGTAAATAGAACATTTTATTTTTATATATATATCTTAGGAACAGTTTCAGGGTGACCAACAGATAACAATAGTCGCTGTGATACAAAAGTTACAAAAAGCCAATAAGTAATTAAAATATTCTTAATTTTAAAACACTTTAAATCTATCATCAATCTAGCTAGGTGGGATGACGACTTGCGAAAGACTGCAGGGAGACACTGGATGCGTCAAGTTGAATACAGAGCGCTATGGCGCTCATTAGGTTAGACCTATGTCCAGCTATGAACTAACATTGGCTAATGATGATGATGAAATCTACAATATTTTTAATGTTATTTCATTTTCCATTTTTTATTTCATTCGCAGAACTTTAGCGCCAGTGCAAATGTCGGACAAAGCACATCGTCGACGAGCAGTTACAACGTTGACGAGGACGATGATGATGATTTCGAAGACAACATGCAGGTGGCTCCGTCGACGGGCGGCGGCAGCAACATCATGAGTCTTCTGAACTTGGCGACTGCGCTGTTCCCATCGGTCTCGGGTGCTAACGTGAGTAGGACATGGACCTTTACGACCACATCTAATGTGGCCATGGGTGTTTTAGTGCACTAGTTTACACTCAGAGGCACAATTAACCGCCCGCCTTGTATTTCTTTCAATTTACAGTAACCGCCAAATTAGGACCATATTTGATTATACGTATAATAGGTGCTTTTAATACAAGAGATAATAGATAATTGTTGATAGATAATTTTTAAATAAAAAGACACCCTTTTTATTTAAAACGGAATCTCTACCCTGTTAATTCAAATCAATTTTAATTTATTTATTTTACTTTAATTAATACGGTAAACAATTACTAAATAAAGGACAAACACCAAATAGGTACATAAGAAGATACCTACTACCGAGGTACCTAAGGTACCTGGGTTCTAGAATCCTATATATTTTTAGTAAATAATGGGGTTTAACATTTGGTTTATTTTAAAGACAACGAGCTTGTTTTCTTAACTTTATTGTAAGAATCTAGTTTGAGTTTGAACATTGCTCAAACCATGTTAGGCCATGGTTTGCTCGAGATTTGTAGTAGATACTGATTATACCCATATAATAACGAATCGAAACGGTCAAAATAACTTCAACCCAAGAACAACAAAGTTATCATTTTATTTAAATTGATGTTCCACATTATTATTTCCCGGGGAAACCAAAACAAACATGAGAAATGACAAACTGGTCACTTCCGCCAAAAACATTTCAACATGCGCACTGACAGTCCTTGACTGGGCACACGCAAATAACTGTTTACCACGCACTTCCTGTATAACCACCAATCAGCAAATCGTTTGAAACCTTTCATGGCCAACACCACTATCCAATGCACCAAGAGGCTATTGCACGTGTTGGTTCTTCGGCTGAGGTGTTTTAATAATCAATAAACCTTCGTTTGACCCTAATTTCAACTGTTGGAAAGTGAGGATGTGGCTACACCTTTCGGTTTTTTTTTCATACACTTGTCAATGGTTCGATTGTAGTGAAAGATTCTGGAAATATCTACACACACCTTTCACCGTTTGTTTGATGCTCTTTACCAACCAATTGTTGGAGTTTAAAGCACTTTAGAAGATAATGAAAAACGGTAAGCTTCCTAATATGTACCTTGCTTTCTTCTTTGCTGTCGCTTTTACTTAGAAATCCTGGTTATTTCCATATCCTTTTTATTTTATAATTTTCAGCTTGAGACAACAATCAGACGCATAATCAGAGAGTATTTTGTTCGAAATCCAATAATGCTGCGACGACAAGACATAGCTGATAATATCATTGAAATCGACTACATCAACAAATTGACACCTCCATTCCAACGGCAAGAGACTGAAGAAAACGGTTATGATACTAACGAATCAGAAGACAGTAATGGCGATGATGATGATGATGATGATCATGATAGTGTATCGAAATCGAAAGAAACTGAAGACGATAATGCAGCTGAAGAAAGCATTGAAGAGAATGCAAATGGGAATGATAAATCGTCGAAGCAGGATTCTGGTTTGAAAGACGATGATGACTCGGATTATTCGGATGAGCCGCCCGGTGGTGATGGGCAAGGGGGTGGCGTTCTTGGACTGCTGGCTGGATTGAGTGGTGGGGTGAGTTTACATTTACTTTTAGAATACTAATTAAATTACAAACTGATCATATTCGATCATTCTATTGATATTAGATCTTCGGGATTTCAAAGAGTAACAGTTATTTTGAAGAATATATATTTTCAGTACCTATTGCCACGCCCTGCTTGGGTCCACCATTCTGTCATTATATACATTTCCTAGATACTATGTCCTACAAATGTACACAATGATGCTATAAAATAAATATGAATAGGTCTGGCCATAATAACAATTTGCCTAGAGAGCTTAGGTTACCTAGAGCGCTTTATATACACTTCTGATACTTCGTTCTCTATCTCTAGATTCTAGAGAATATATTAATCGATTTATTATTATTCACAATTCTTTATATTTTAGGAAGACGGACAGTCTGACCTGGGTTCGCTACTAGCAGCAGTCAGTGGAATTGTTGGCAGCCTCAGCGTAAGTTATATATATTGAAATCTTGTATTGTGCGGTTATTCATAAATCCTTTATATTCCTAATCAGTCTTTGTTTTAGGGGGGAGAAGGTTTCGAGCTAAATTCTCTGATAGCGACGGCATTTGGACTTTTCGTCGGATTGTTGGTAAGTTCTTTAACTTACTTTACTTGCTTATTTTTTTGATTTTGATTGATTTTCGTAGAGTCCTTGTATAGCTTATTTTGAAGAGGCTCATACAACAGGTACGTCAGAGTTACAGGGGTTTATTTACCTACTTACTAGTTTATACCACGATAGTAGTGTAAATTTTCTATATCTCCCATCAATAAAATAGAATACAATAAAAATCAAGCCAAGCACGTTTAATTCCACCAACATGTCTGTTTTACTACGTAGGTAAATTTGACGAGGCCCAATATGGATTACTTCCAAGTGGCTAACAGTATCACTGAAATTAATTGTTTATAAATTAGGCAAATGCCCATAAATCTTTATTTTTTAAAATTATTATATGTTTCTCATATCCAAGTCTCGGGCAATAAAGTGACTCGGTCCTTTGGAAGGCTTGCGTGGGGCCGAAGCCAACAGCACATAAGCCCTTTAATCTAAAGGCGAGGGCTACACATAGCGGGTTTCATCCTCGGGAGCACAATATGATACCCCCGAAGATGGTATCCGCCAGGTGTAGAGACTATTGCAAAGAAAAATTAAAGAGATAAATTATTATTATAAAGATGTTTTGTCTAGTCCGAAGGTGAAGAGAACCCTGGGGCGATCATCGCGAGCTACCTTCTGACATCATTGGACACTATTACTGGCGGTGGAGCGGTATGATTCTAAATATATTATTTTATTTCCAAAATACCTGTGTACAGTTAATAATGATGAGTATTTTTGCAGCAAAACAACGGTGAATATTTTGGGAAGTTAATATCGACATTACTAAAAGGATCCAGTGCGGTAAGTTCACCTATTTCTCTAATCTTCCTTCTCTACTCTCTATTGATGATGCACCGTTGGTAGCATGAACAGTCTAGGCTAGAATAGAGAAAAAATTCTAAATTATCTAATAAAGTAGTATAGTCAGTTACCATAAGCATTATACTTTACATTTTTGGTAACTTAACTGTTAATATATATAACTTATAAATTGACAGAATTAATATCAAATACGTACATATTTTACGAATTAGATGTCGGCTTTCTCCTTACTCCTAAAATAAGCTGTGTAGCATGATCACACTAAGCCTGCCGATTTCATGTTGCTATTTCTAAACTATACCTCTCTGATGAATAGTAGATAGGTATATAATATACTCGTAGGTACCTGTGAAATCGTAACATAACCTCAACCATCAAATGTTTTCAGGTGAGCGATGAATCCGTAAGCGGTGAAGACAATGACAACAAGATGCCGATGGCTGACTCCGGAAAGTTCTTCGCGAGCTTCCTCATGGGTCTATCCGGAGACATGAGCAAAACCAGCTCGGGGGGCAGCTCCGCTTGGCGGAGATGATGATAATGATGCTCATTATCAGCCTATGTTAGTCCACGGCTGGACATAGGCCTCCTCCAGCGTCTTCAGCTTGACGCATCCAGCATCTACTTGCAGTCGAATATTTATGCGGATAATGATGCTCACTTGTTTATTATTTAGTTTGTGCCAGTTGTTGTATTTAGTTGTAAATAAACCCTTGCGTAATTACCTTGTGTGATTATTACATGTACATTTATAAATTATTTAAAAAATATAAAAGGTGAGTCTCTCTACATCATTAATAGTATACTACATCATAAAAAGTATTATTTTTAGTCAAAACACCGAATACAGTCCCAGTGTTTTATTTAATCATGCACCTTTCCAAGAATCCCTTAAAATCGTAAGCTAACTTATCGTAATCGATAAGTTAAGCTACCCCTAGATTGTTTGCAAAGGTCTGCAGTTAGCTCAACAGTTTCAATTGTAAAGAATGCATAGCTTTTCCACCTATATTGGTGAAAACTTTTCTTTGGATGTAATTACCTATGATAATTCTACTTACCTACACTCTATTTCGCACCCTTGTCTATATAAAAATCACTTTCTCCACTAATTTCATCACTCTTCTCTCCGTACCAAATTCTTGCTGAATCTCATTTCGTATTCTAACATTGGCTTCGTTCCTCAGACACAAGGATCATCGGAAGACTCAGGCCAGGGCGCAGTGGAACAGCTACAGTCTCCATTCTGGGTCTTTAAAATGGATATCCTCCGTGCCGTCCTCCAGTTTGCAACCAGAATCTTGGGGATTGCGTCTACATCTTTCACTAGAGCTGTTACTGTCTAGGTGGTCTGGTGGACCACTAGTAGATATAAGTTAAAGTGATAGAAGGGTGCCATATAGGTGTAAACAGAATATCGCCGTAATTAAGTTTTAATATAAGTAACTATTCAGTCAACTTCAGTCAAAAAACTATAAAAGAACGATAAACATTTTGGAGATACTTCCCGAATGTCTATAGAAAGGTGTAAAGGTTATTAGTATTTTCACTAACTTGTCTTTCACAAAGTCTTTAAATATTATTGAAACTGAAATAATTGCTTATGTTCTTATTTATTGTTTTTCCAAAAACTTAGTTACATAGGTATTTGTCATACATGGGTGATTGCTTATTGTGTACCTAAGACTAAATCAAGAATATAACTAGCTATTACATTTGTGCCATTATTTATTATTATTATTTATTTTTGTTTACATTAAACTTACATGTAAGAAATGGATCGTGTCGCTATGTTATTTCATTCCATCCCTAATTCCTTCCACCTCGGTTTTCAGATTCTTATTTCTGCGACCGGTTCTATGGTCAGCTCGGTTATCTGTAAGGATTTTCATTATATAAAACTGCGTTCATTACCTCTATATTGAGATGAAGATGCTATTTTTAGATTATGCCTTTCCAGCTCTATGGTCAGTAGACCTATGGGTCTACCGCTACGCTATTTAACATATAACTTAATGCGTGTTATCAGCGTTATTACGCTAATTTTAGCGCGGATATAGTGAAGAAGGTCGACCTAACAGAGCGGCAGGTGGAGCGATGGTAGGGCCTCCGACGGAGCCAGGACAAGCCGTCCACGCTGGTGAAGTTCTGCCAGAACATGTGGAAGTTTACCTTCTATGTCTGCAACTTTACCTACGGCCTCATTGTGCTGTGGGATAAGGAGTGGCTCATTTTAACGCGAATAAACCGTGAAAAGGTGTTATTCGCGTTAAAATGCGCCTTAACACGCTTTATCCGCGTTATGTGTTAAAAAGCGTGGCAAACTGCAGATAGGCCCTTAACACCTCACCAGCATAATAGGTACGACGGTTGGTGCTGCCAGCAGCAGGTGCTGCCAAGGCAGGCGGATTGGTGATCGCGGTGGGTTGGGAAAAAGAAAGCATTATTCTGATAAAAGGGAAGGAGATTCCCATGGTAGAAAGGGGAGGGCCCCTTTGTCGCCGCTTACGACATCCACGGTCTCAGTTCCGCAACGGACAACATCCTTCAATAACTTGCATAGTTAGTAGTAACTACAATAGGTCAACAGAATCGATTATTAACTAACATTGACATGAGCCGGAGTAGATAGCGCGTAGAGCACAGCATCTGCCACGTCTTGCGGCTGCAGCATCGGCCGAGTGCCGTCGATGATCGTCCCCGCTAGGTCGGTGGCCACTAGTCCTGGAGACAGACTCTGAAACGCATACAACAGACTTAACATCCACCTATTCGAAATTTCGGCAACGACGGCCAGTCTCAACGGGGCGATGTCATATGCGCAAATACAGGTGCATGCATTCCCTCACTCTTATAATTCGATGGGGCGGCGAACCGACGCTACCGGGGAGAGGTCAGGCGTAGGATCAACGTGATTTCCGAAGCACAACGGGACACTTCCTGACTCCAGGCTACTGTGAATTTTGCTGAAAAAATCCCATAATAATATTTGTCCTGATCAGGGTTTGACCCTGGGATCCCTAACCATTTGAAAAACCGTGACCACATGAACATCAACAGTGGAAAACGCGACCGCTGGACCAACGAGGTAGTGCTTATAAGCAGCTACATATATCCAAAGATCCTAGTGAACTACGTTCGCCCTTGATCCTGAGTCTGACCTCTCCGGTCGCGTCGGTCTGCCGTACCCTTTGTTCGTTGAAAGTCAGATTCTTACCTAAAGGTCAGAATCTGTTTATAACAGATTCGTTTTTTGACAGATTCGCTTTAGGACAGAAGTACAGTGAAAGGAAAATGTTAGTACACTACCATCATATTATGAGAGTCATGTATTGCGCACCTGTGTTGTGCTCTACAACTATCTATAACAAACAACTTACGGTAGTCTTAATCTTGCTGTGAAAATGCGCCAGCTCGTAGGCCAGTGCCGTGTGAAAGGCGGTGACGGCGTGCTTCGAGGTCGGGTACACGTTTAGGAACGGAGCTAAGGGCACGTAGTGGCCTGCGATACTGGAACCAATAAAAACGCGGTTAATGTAAATTTTTCCTTGTTCTTTTTTGGACAAAAGGTAGCCTCGACTCAGGCAATTATTTCGCTGTTGTATTTTCGCATGGATACAAGATTAATGTCACTATAAGATTCAAGGTGATTCCACCGATTCCTCGCTTCGCATGATTCTAGAACCGGTGCTTGATTCCGGCCTTGCTATGGACTCTGGAGGCCTATATTTAATTCTTCTATATACTTTATACAATAGAGGTAGATTGGATATTTTAATAATATATGGCAAACACCTAGAACACCCTGGGAAAAAATATCTGTACAATAAATATAGTACAATATACAATAGGACGAGTAAAATGTACAATATAATTTTACCTATGACTATGCCCTTACATTACACAATTGAACAAAGGGTAAATATTTATAATAAAATACCTAGCTCCATTAAATATCGATTATATTTTCCGTAGTAAACTTAAAGAATATGTACCTTATTTCTAAATGTTATTACTCCGTTGACTCCTATAGTGTGAAGAAGAAAAGTGGGTACGCGTTGAAGTCTATTGTATGCTACGCCGATCCGTCGTAGCATCGTAGCACATGGTAGCACATACTACGAAAATCTACGTTGAAATGTTGTTATTTGGCTACCTGTATTAATAAGTGACATACCTACATTCCGAGTTATTAATGAAACCACCATACCTAAGCTAAAATTATGTGACAATATACATATGCGTATGCAATCAATTCATGAATAATGAACAGGTATACTATCATTTGTCCCGAGGCGGAAATTGAACCCGCAACATCCTGCGTCACAGACGGAACTTCGCCCGCTACGCCGCAGAGGTCGTCTTAATTCTCAGTCATCAGATGGCATAGCCAACTCACCTGTTCACAGTGAGGATGTGTCCATCAATGCCATGTCTCTTCATGCAGCTGACCGCGAGCTTGGAGCTGATGATGGGACCCTTCAGGTTCACATCCACCATCGACATCAGCTCAGCTTCTGATAAGGACTTGCCTCCAACATCTGGAGGAAAGTTTTTCAGGTTTATATCATTGCTGGAAGAAAACTCGCTTTCAGGCTCGCCTTTGTATAAATCCTTCTTAATGTATGGGCAGATATTTGTTCCGGGTGTTCTGGTCGTTTTCTATGTACGAGTATATATAAAACATATTTTAGTAGATATTTTTTATTTTATTTATATCCACATCAAAAACTACATTACAGTTATATCCATTCTGCCAAACTGTGCAACAGTTTGTCGGCAGCATATCTATCTGTGGGTTCGATTCCCGCCTCGGAACAATTGTGTGTTCGATCTGCAGATATTTGTTCCGGGTGTTCTGGTCGTTTTCTATATATAATAAAATGTCTATCTATGTAATGTATTGTATTATGTATATCAGTTATCTAGTACCCATAACACAAGCTCTGCTTACCATGGGACTAGATAATGCTGTGTGAATTGTCCAGCATTATTTATTTATCTATCTATGTACTTAATGTATTATATTATGTAAATCAGTAATCTTGTACCCAAAACACAAACTCTGCTTGGTTTAGGGCTAGATGATGCTGTGTGGATTGACCAGCATTATTTATTAATGTTTATACCTACATTAAGAATTACAGAATTGCTATCATCATTTTTGTCTTTCAACCTTCAAACTTCATCGTAATTTATCCTCATTATGTACATACTTAAACTTATTATAATTATAGTATTTTTGAATGCATTATGTGTATTAATTTAAATTGGTGGATAGTATGTTGATACTTTTAACCGAATTCCGAGCTGAAAGACCGTTTGGTACGTAAATAAATATAAAAAAATAATTTTGATGAATCGTCCGTTTTATACATCGAATCCTATAATCTATATATATAAAAGAAAGTCGTGTTTGTTACAACACTTATAACTCGAGAACGGCTGAACCGATTTGGCTGAAAATTGATGGGGAGGTAGCTTAAGACCAGGAGTCTAACATAGGATATTTTTTATCATTTAAACCATTTGACTTGAAACATAGATTTAACGGGGGCGAAGCCGCGGGGCGCAGCTAGTATATAATATATCCTGGCCAAAGCATTATCTATCCCAAAGTTAAGCAGAGCTTGTGTTATGGATATTGGACTAGATAAACTGGTATACTTACAATACATGACATAGATATTTTTTACATCTACTTAAAACACCCGGAAAAAATATCTACTCATCGTACAAATATTTGTCCCAATAGGAGCCGCAACTTCTGTCGTTTTATAGTATTTAGGTATGTATATGGTCTAGCTCAGGAGTTTCGTTTACACTATTTTTAACCTTTTTATGACCCTATGCGGATCCAGAAATACCCACTTTCGGCTTAGCACCCAGTTTCGAAGCACCCTCTATAAATTAAATTTACTCTAAACTAACCAGTGATAAGTCCTTCATACAAAACTCCAGCATTATTCACCAATATAGCGACAGGGCCAACTGTCTCCTCGATCCACTTGAAAGCGGCTGCGATCTCCTCTGAACTAGACACGTCACATTTTCTCGAGATGATGGTTCCTTTGCACTGAGGTGATGGTTTGAGTTTCTGTCAAAATAAATAAGGTTTCGTTAGCTTCCTCAGATAAATAAATAATGCTTAAACAATCCTCACAGCATCGTTTGGCCTCAAGCTAAGCAGAGCTTGTGTTATGAGTAGGTACTAGATGACTGATATATTTAATATACTTTTTTTATTAGATATATAGAAAATATCTAGAACACCACATATTTGCAGATCGTACAAACATTAGTCCCAAGGCGGGAATCGAAGCCGCAAACTCCTGCATCGCAGGCGGAGATCGTGATTTGTGACGTCTAGCTGAACAAAGGTGTGAAAACTTTTACTGTCCCTACTATGTGAACAAATTTGTAAAAACATTTTATTTACAGTAATAAGTACCTATCTAGTACCGATATTATAAAAAACCGTGCAAGTCTAAAATAATCTGAAGTCGGTACTTAAGATTTCTTTAGACTTTAGACGTTTTTTTTAAAGTTTTGTGGCACAAAGTAATCCCTCGGAAACAGTGAAGATATCAGCGAATAAAAAAGAACACACATACAGCCGAACAAAGAACTTTTTCGAAGTGTTTTAAAAATATTCTAATTTTAGACTAAAATATCATGATATTGACACTTAAATCGACAAGCTCGCTCCGCCTGGCAAGGCCTACCACCCGGAGGCCTGCGTTGGCGAGGGCGATGCAAGTGGCGGCCCCTATGCCAGCACTAGCACCCGTCACTACAGCCACTTGATTGGTCCAGCGGTTCATGCTGAATAACCTAAGGGCTAAAAACTTCTGGAACAAATATAAACTAAACCTACAACCAAAAAAAAAGGTTGAAAAAGATCTGGAAATCTATTAGTCAAATGGTTTATAAACCTACCATTTGAATCACTCTATTTATAAAAAAAAATCGCATAAAAATCCATTGCATAGCGTAAATCCACACTAGCGCAGCGGCTGAGAAAATACAGATCTTTGTGACTCAGCAGAGCTGTAATATTTTTCGAACGAAACGCATGTGCGGCGCAACACAACCGCTGTGTAGAGCGGCAGCACGAATATTTTAGGTAAAAAAAAAGATCGCAGTCGTCGAAAAAAAACCGCAGTCAAAGTGTTAAAGATCTAAGCATACATAGGGACATACAGACAGCGGGAAGCGACTTGTTTTATACTATGTACCTAGTGATTACTTGACACTGGCAGAAAAATGTCCAACCAGACACTAGAAATAAAGGGGTTTGAAGATTTTTATGGAGGTGGCCCAACCCTAACATCGCACATTGAAAGTTTGTATAAGTGTCTGTCTTCTACATACAATTATATGCATACCTAACTTACGCCAAGATTTTGACAAAACAGCGTTTTAACAAAGGGCCAAAATCTTCAAGCTCCTACAAAACATCCAGGACAATACAATACAATAAATTCTTTATTGCACACCATAAAAACAGATACACTGGACAGGAAAAAGACAAATGAGAATGTGTTGTACAATGGGCGGCCTTATCGCTTAAAGCGATCTCTGCCAGGCAACCTTTGGATGGACATGAAAAGTTAGAACAAGATAGATAGATAGAAAATTCTTTATTGCACTTGAACTATAAACTATGTACAGTAATAACTTAAAAATTAAGTACAATTGGCGGTCTTATCGCTCAAGAGCGATCTCTACCAGACAACGTATAGACGTTGCCGTTGGTGGCGTGTTATATAGAATAATATTTAATTGGGACATACCTTATTGCGCAGATAACAATAGCTTCACAAGTTGCAGTGGCTCAAGGCGTGCGCTCTGCAGAACGTGGGAAAGGTAATGCAGCGAATAATCGAGCAGAAACGTTTAAACGTAAAACCTTTAAGTAGGTAAGTACTGAGACTTGAGTAATGAAACTAGGTAACACCTCGAGATATTATTTGTAAACAAAGGGGTTACAAAACCAATTTTTTTTACCAGTAGAAATAAAGCAACTTGATGGAACGATGTTTAAATTTAAGTTAAGGAAATGGCTAGTTAATAAAACTCACTACAATTTAAAGGAGTTTTTTGATAATTAGATTGGTATAAATTTGAACCTATGTTAATATTATTAAAAAAAATTGTATGTCCGAATAGGATTAAATTGTTGATACTATATTTCAATTATAAGACCTTCATGTAACTATTTTTGAACTATTGATTAATTGCCGACGTTGTACTCCTCTTTAAAATTGCTCAAAGTGAAATTGACTCCCCACAGCTACTTGAACACATCAAATTAAAGTCCCCAATAGATCTACTAGGCAACCTGTTCTTTTAGATATTCCATTCAGTTTCACTAATTATAAGCAAAACTCTTTTTTCAGTAGAGCAGTAGCTACATTCAACGGTTTGGTCGATATCCCCGACCTCGATTTATTTGATTCTAAAGCACAAAGAGTTAAAACCTTACTGACAAAGCGCTGGTTTGATGGGTTATCATCTTAACCATAAGTTATTAGGATTCTGTATCATTTTTCTTTGTAAATTCTGCTATTTTGTTTTTTACTATATATTAGTTTCTGTTTTGTATAATATATAGTATAATTTTGGTAATTGTTAGTAGGTACTTGCATATTCATATATCATAATATTTTTATTGTCAATTGTTAGTTCTATTTTTTTTTTTTTTAATTCAATGTGTAACTTATAAGATTAAGCTATTTCTTAATTTTCATTTGTCCTCTGCAAGCAAGCAATCCCTTAGCTACTATATGCGAGGACACATAAATGGTTATAAGTTTTTATTTAAGTATTCTGTTAAGTGTGTATAACTGTTTGTCTTCCGAATAAAGCAAAATAAATAAATAAATAAACTATGATTCACACAATTTTATACAAAATAAACTTATTCTTATTCAACAAATCGCGAAGGTTCGAAATATTTTTTTATTTTTTTCAGAACTCATTTATCATTTCATTCGTCCGTTTTCAATCGTCCGTACGTACTCATATTCGTACGTTTTCGCTGATTTTTCTTATACATAATAAGCTTATGCTATGCTTTTCCTTTTTCTTATATATAATAAGAAAAAGGAAAAGATTATTGCGCATAATTGCACTTATGCCTTGTTGAAGTGTATGTTTTAGTTTTAGTGATAACCTTATTCATTTATTTATTTATATTTGACTTACTTTGCTGTTACCTAGTTGTTTACGGCAAATATTTAACAATCTGATAACATATGTTAACATATATTTAGATTTGGTTAAGTTTTCATACATAAATGTCTCTGTTTACAAAACATTATCTATTATTCCAGCACAGGTTATTTGTTTACTTAGCCTAGCATACCATACGGTTTGTTCAAACAATCAATTAGATAAGTAATTAATTAATTGATATTGCCAGGCTTTCAATGGTAGATAATATCATCCATTTGCATAATCACTCTATCACACTTAGGTTTTAAGGTTTGGATGTTTGTTTTTTACTTCTTCACAACATACTCGTATTACATAACGGATCGAGCAATAAATTTTGCTTAAAAATAAGTCTAGACCTAGAATATCAATGTATAACAAAATATATAGGTAAACATACTTACTATATTAGATATACTTAATATACTTACCGCCAACTGGCCCCGTAGGTATACCTAACGTTATATTTAGATTAAGCATTATTTTTACGATTTATTGTATCTTTCTTTCGTCTTTTATTATAAGTGAACATTTCTGTTTACTATTACAACTATTATTATTAGTTAGCTGAAGACAGGGCGCTATGGCGCTCATTGGCGAAGGCCTATGTCCAGCAGTGGACTGCTATAGGCTGATGATGATGATTATTTCTGTTTATATGAGAAATAAACATCTTTAAGCCGAAACCGAAATAGCCAAAGTCCTTTATTTATTTTAGACCTCACAGGACTCTTGAAGACGTCACAAAATTCAAATTAAATAAACTAGGAAATAAAGTAGGTAATCACTTTGATTTTTTATGGGGAAACGAAAAGCTTATGCTACAATTAATACTACATTTAAAATATAAACAAATGAAGCTAACACAGTTTCCGCTTGTAGTACGCAAATAAATATAACTGATTACACTATTGTAAGTATAGAAAAAAAAAACAAATAACGTGCCAATTTAAACATCACTAAAATGTAAGAATAATTCATTACTTAATACAAAGAGATAATAATATACCCACTCCACCATATACATACATCGTCCAGTCATATTAGGGTTTCACCTCGAAATCTCGATACAAACAACTGGAAACTGTATACGCTGCCATTTTAGCGTTATGAACTAAATATGGAGTAGGATAATGTAGTTCAAAACAAATTAAACATGCGGCACTTAATTCATTGAATATGCCTACCTAAATTATATTGGTTTTCGAACAATATACATACAATCTCACGGCCACCAAACTCTAAAACATTACCCAATCACCCTTTAGCTCAGTTACCTTTTTGTGACAGCTGCTGAAATTACATCGCGATTAAATTATTCGGTGAAAAAGGATTTATTGTAAGTAGGTAACAACGGGGAATACTTTGTTATTTCTCACGATGAAAAGAGACGGTTATTAAAATAATTGGGTTTTTTTTACAGTTTTTTACCATAATTTTAACAGATTTTATCTTAATTTACTACTCATGCACACCAAAATAAAAAATAAAAAATACGTAATTTGAAAAAATGACTAACCTATTTACTAAATAAGTTATTGTAGTAGATATTTTCTGTAAGAGTCTGTCCTTATCTTATACCAATGAAACCTATATAAGGCTAGACAGACGGACCGCATTTCAGAACTGCACGCCGACTGAAATGAACTGCATACCAACTACGCAGTTCGATTGCAGTTCATTTGCAGTCGGCGTGCACTTCACGTGAACTGCAAGACGACTGCAATAGAACTGCAAATTTGCGGTTGGATTGCAGTTGAAATGCGGTCCGTCTGTTTAGAGCCTAAAGCGGAAGTGAATGCACTTACTTTTGAGGTATTTCATCAACGTTGTTAAAAAAAGTCAGACAAATTTTCAAGCTATACATTTTTGGACATTCAGTGCTTGGATACATAGGTACACGATTACGATGATAGAATTATAAACAAAAATATAAATATAGAATTATAATTATAAAACTAGATCTATTTATACTAATTAAATGATCCGTTATGTTATGAGCTATGTGGATAATCACGATAGGGCTGGTCCTCTGGTCCACCAGTTTTATTAAAATCTTAGTGAGCTATGGAAAGCTTTGCTCGGAGTTTCTCTGAAGGATTTGTAACGAATACATCCGACAGAAAACCAGTGAAGTGGCAGTAAGCCGACCATATCTCGCAAAGAGCGGAGACCACGACTCTGTAAGCGTAGTGTAGGGCGCCCTCCGGCCAGGTGGGATGACATGACAACCTACGTAAGACTGCAGGGAGATGCTGGATGCGTCAAGCTAAAGACAAGGCACTTTGGCGCTCATTCATTAGGGCTTGGTTATTACGTTGATTCATATAACAAATTTACTTGTTATCTTACTTTACACATGTTTTGGCAACTTTAAATCTTTATCTTTATAGATCTTGTCTCAGATTTTATTCGGATCGAGAAAACTAACAATTTGAAAATGTCAACTTTGGATTTTCAGAGTTTCATTTAAGTAATTGAAAGTGATAATTTAGATTGATCGGGAAACTAGAGATAGGTATAAAAATAAAACAAACGTAGTCAATTTACAACATATATTTTTAATGAATAGCCTACGTAATAGAAAATCATTCGACAATCGTTAGTACTTAACTAATTTAGTCTATCCGAACGTAAACCATTCAAACTGTTTGTTATAATTTCTTTCATAGGAACATTTGCACCTTAAACCTATGTAAAACATTTCACTGATAAAACAAGATTTTTTTATACAAGTATAGATATCAATATATTGGTGTCACTACTGTTTCTATAGGATAATAGGGTCCAATTCTGCTAACACGGTTGGTTAGCAGAATTGGGCCCCAGTAACGTAAAATTATCAATTTCTTCAAAATTCAAAAACTCATGACTTCATAGGCTTTTTATAACCTATAGATATATAATATATATTATCCCTATTCTGCTAAAGTAATTTCTTCACTATGACAATGGAAACGTCGTAGAATCGTCACGTACATAGACTCTGATTAAAGAAACTCCAGATGTTGCTTGCGTTGCTATTTGCACGGAAAGATTTATACATTAGTTTTTAAACTTGAGACTTATGTACGACGTGCGTCCCTCCATCTGTAGTTTATTTCGTCTAAGGTATAATACCAAAACCTGTCATTCTGTGACGATACTATTGTCATAGTGAAGAGCATTAGCAGAATAGGGTCTCGGTTAAAAAAAGCCTATCAAGTCATGAGTTTGTTATAAAATTGTTCTCAAAAGTAATGTCTTAGCCGATGGCTATGATAATGACCATGGAATGCAGTAAAATTATTAAATACATCAAAATCTGATTTATGGTTTGTAAACGAATATAACTTAATGATAAATTGTATGAAGGCAGTTATTTTTATTCAACATTCTAGGCACAGTAAATATTTATTTAAAGTAGCTACTTAAATTGGCTCCCGGAACACTTATTGCGTATTTATTTTTAAAATAGGCACACATTTACACAGTTATTACTTCTATTGGTATAAAACCTTTCTTTGTAAAAAAAAACAGCAATTAAAAAACGATGGCAAAATTTTTAACGAAATCCATTTTTAATCAAATCAACTGTAATTATTTAAATACGTAAAATGTACAATTACCATGTTTTAAAGTTATTGACATAAAAAAAATGGTAGTGAAGTTCGTTTGACCACAATCTCACCTGATGGAAAGTGAAGTTGTGGGCGACGATGTATCACGAAGGTCTACAAAATTAAAAGGCTACATAAAAAACTGTTATATTGACAACGATAGATTTCCAGGAATAATTTATCAATTTTATGTCAGAGATCAATTTTCTAATACTTACAAGAACGACCTTCTAACTATAATATTTTAATTTCCAATTATTATCTAGAATAAGTAAATTAATATTTACAAGGTGCAAATCATTTTTAATATAATCAGGCTAGTTTATTTTACTGTACAATTATTAAAATTTAAGCAATATCAAACTTCGAATAAAAATCTAGTCACAGACTAAGCACTCTCTAAAATAGTTCTAAAAGGATCGAAAACGGCGCCATTTTCTATCACCTTCTCTCTCTAACGCAAGTCAATATAGCATGCATAATTGTCGTCTCTTTCGATCTTATTATCGACTAAGATTGAAACTTAAAGTACATCTCTACATATGTATATGTATTTTATTACTCTGCGCACGTATGCCACACTTCAAAGCACCAGGCATAAGAAAAAGCCATTCGGTATATTGAATTTACAACAAGATTTATTATTAAAAGTAATAAAATGAGAAAGTTTTGATATAAAAATACTACGGGTCTATAATTCGATTTCATATTTATCGGTCCTTCGAACAGGATAAAATCGATATAATCCGGCTGAAAGGAACTTTTACGAAACGCAGGATTGAATATCTTGCAAATTTGAGATCTAACGCGAAACAATCCTGTTGTAAAATCAATAGCGATGTCCCTAAATTTATAAAATCCAATAGAAGATATGAAAACTATTAACAGTTTTTGATTTTATAAATAGAGGGTACAAAATATAATCCATTGTTAGTACACAATTACACCACTTACATAATTGGCCCTAAGTTAAGATCCAAAATATAGTTTCTGAATTAACTTTATGTTATACTAATTAATTATATGTATTAATATGTTATAATCACTATGTTTATTGCGTATGATATCCCTCACTGGAACAGGCTTTGTATTTTCAGTTTGGGCAAGTATTGTTGCTTAATGATTTTTACCTGGAACAAGTAGGTTTCATAAGTTTTATTATTGCAGCTTTGCTTTTGGAGAAAACAAGGACGGTTTCTCAGTTTTCTGGTATTTTTTTAAGTAATATAAATAATAATATTTTATTGCCAAAAAAAGAATTATTACAAACACATAACATCATTCATTTGTAGTTTAAATTAGAAACAAGTCCAGTTTGACGACCGATGTGGCGCGGTGGGCGAAGGTCCGCCTGCGACGCAGGAGGTTGCGGGTTCGATTCCCGCCTCGAAACAATTGTGTGTAAGATCTGCAGATATTTGTTTCAGGTGTTCTGGTCGTTTTCTATGTATAATAAAAAATATCTATCTATGTAATGTATTGTATTATGTATAGTAGCACCCATAACACAAGCTCTGCTTACCATGGGGCTAGATAATGCTGTGTGAATTGTCCAGCATTATTTATTTATTTTTATTTATTTATTAAGATTCTAGTCCAAACTATTACGTAGCCTTAGTTGCCTAAACTAGACTGAAAAGTCTGTAATATAGGCACCTGTGCTCCCCCTACTATGTTACACAAAATGGTTTGAAAGATGAGGATGAAATAAATAATTTAACATACAAAATATTATGGAATTATGATAAAAATTGGCTCGGTACTATTTTAATCAAATAGTACCGAATAAAGGAAGCCTTGTTGCCTTTTTATTTAATGAATTTTAGGTCTATCTTAAACTATGAATGGGCTGATGTTATGCAACAACAGTAGACCTTATTTCTTATATATATATATTTTTAACGCATTAATCGTTGGCACAGAAAATATAATACCATAATCGTAGGTACCCTTTATTCCATGTTAGACGTCTTTATTTAATAAGAATGTAGGTTCTGAAATCATAGTTGAACAACATACCTTCGGGTAGGCCGTTTCTGCCAATTGTAATGGATCTTTCTCCTCTTCCTGTAACAAAACAGAAATAGAAATGAAACTCATGCATTTACGCTCAAGTGTAGAAATATAATTTGACCGCACACCCACTCTCAAAAGCATTTTAATAGAGCTGAATTAATTCATGCAACCAAGATCGCAAGCGCATACCCTACACACCTGATTTAGTATCATACATATATAAATAAGGGGCTGAGGAAAATGCGGTAAAAATCACGTATGCGGTAATCTGCGAATACCGTTCCCATATACAAGGTGTTAAAATTTCAGATGCGGTAGTCATAGATACCACAGTGCATTTGCACGGGCATCGGTTTGAGTAAACTGTAGTTGGAATCGCTAGTTTATTTCCGCATCGCGCGTCAGTTACCGCATCCGCATTATTTACCGCATCCACGTATCAACAGCCCAGTATCGCCTCGTCGTCTTCCTCGGCTTCGCTTGCACTGATCTCAATGGGGGACGACCGCGAGGTCCTGTGTTGCGAGCTCGACGGTGACCCAGGGTATGATGAGGGTTGCCAATCGATGACCTCCTCCTCCTGATTGGAACGACGGACGTGTGAGAGAAGCGAACAGCCGCGTTTCAAAGGACTTGCGAGACAGTGCGGTTAAGTTGTGACAACAGCGAGCTATGCTAACTAGTTACAACGTTAAAGCGGAGAAGAGAGTTTATTTAATGTGGTGATCAATCATGCTAGTTAGTTGTTAGTCAAGAAAAAAGATTGTTACAGTATATTAACAAAAAGGTACAATATGTAGGTATGGGTACTTAATATTAAAGAGGTAGTAAAGTGTGTATAGGGTAACCAATCTCCGCAACGACGACGGTACGATTTGAAAAATTGATTCAGTTGTAGGCATTATACCTTCGTATCATACATGCTATTTTTTTCAGTTATAGAGATTTGTTAAATTAGTGTCATTAAATTAGTGAAATTCGGCCCAAGGCCAATGTGATCAAAACTTAGCTACGACTTAAGTTTTTCTCAAGTACATGCTAGTACCAAGTACGTTAAATGTTAAAATTTCGGTTGCGGTAGCCGCTTCAGTGCACTTGGACCCACATCACTTTGCACATACGGTAAGTGTAATAGCATGTCTTCCGCATGAAGCGGCAGTTATACAGTTAGACGACCTCTGTGGCGCGGTAGGCGAAGGTCCGCCTGCGACACAGGAGGTTGCGGGTTCGATCCCCGCCTCGAAACAATTGTGTGTACGATCTGCAGATATTTGTTCCGGGTGTTCTGGTGGTTTTCTATGTATAATAAAAAATATCTATCTATGTACGTAATGTATTGTATTATGTATATCAGTTATCATAACACAAGCTCTGCTTAGCTTGGGGCTAGATGATGCTGTGTGAATTATCCAGCATTATTTATTTATATATAATGACAGTATCTTACAGTGATCTGCTGCTTGGGTGGGCGGCCGCGCTTAGGCGGGCGGCTGGTGGCCGTGGCCAGCACGCGCAGCTGATGAGCTCGCAGTAAGTGCTCCGTGTGCTCGCTGGGAGATGAAAACCGCATACCGCATGTACTGAATACGCATGCGTATTCGCTCTCTGCAAGGAAAGTACAATACTCGTTGGCGAAAGATTATAGAATTGAATCGAATGGATGAATTCACTTAACCGAACAAGAAATATTTTAAAACTTACGCGATCTGAACACATAATTAAAAGGATTGATACAACGGGTATTTATCGCGTTAATTTATCTATTTTTCCTTTTTTTTATTTATTGGCAAATAAACACGATAAATACTCCTTGTATCAATACTTATAACCTAACAAGGTAAATGTTTCTTGTTGTCTTCTTTATCTTAAAAAGATTGTAAGTTAAGTTATACATTATAATAGTTTTAAATATGGATGCATTTTTTTGTAGATACTAATTGAATTAAAAAGGCAATACTACTATGTTTTCACATTAATTTTAAGGCTTTTTCTAATAATTAAATTGTTTATTTTTATTATTTAAGATGCACACCTAAGTCTTGTACAATAACAAAACTTAATAATTGTAAGGGGAAGCACTCACTACCAAACCACAAGTTATTCTCAGAATAACTTATATTGGTAATGAGAGCCCTAAATAAGTGTCATGTACTTTTAATGCAATAAAGAATTTTTAATTTTTTAAATTTTTTTAATTGTTGTGAACAAAAAATCAAATTGATCACTTTTTTCTAGTTTAACTTATAAAATTTCATTTTTGTGACGTGTCCTAGAGTCGAGAGAGTAAAGGAAATTAAGCGCTTTGATATTTGATACTTGACCAGACCAAGGTTCGACCGAGACTGTAGCGTCAAGCATCATGATTCATGAGAGAGATCATTAAAATATATGGGTGAGTTTTATGAGACGGGACAGTAAGGGCAGGTACCTTAACCGTTATAGTTACAGGAAAACGCTTTTAGGTGACTATCCATAACTTTTTAAGATATTCTAAAATGCATTTACAGATGGACAAAATGTATACATTCATATATATTGTATGTATATATAGTCAGCAAGAAAATGGCAATTTTACACATAAACTTTTTTTGATGTCAATCGATCCTGTTTCATATAAGGATCAAAAGTCTCTACTGGACCGACAGAGGTTTGAGTACTAGAAATGTCAGAAATCGCGAAAAACTTTTCGTAAAGTGTTTTGATCCTTATACGAAACAGGATCGTTTCCAAAATGTTTTCCAAAATCTGTAAATGCAGTTCAGAATATCTTAAAAATAAATGAATAGTCTCCTAAAAGCGTTTTCCTGTAACTATAACGGTAAAACCTGCCATTACCGTCTCAAAAATTCACCCTGTATATCTCTAGATCAGCATACTAACATACGTCCACTGCTGAACTTGAACATGCCGCCACAAACAAGTGTTTGACAAAATCACCAAGATTTCCAGGCGGATTGGTCGCCTTTCCTCTGTAGATACCTTTTTAAGCTCTTAGGACACACTCGATTTTTAGGCGTCGATTTTAGGCCGCGACCGGCACGGAAACATATAAGTAATATGAGATAATTTTAGGAAGCTCAGCCTGAGTGTTACTTCTCTATGTACTCCGTGGTGACGAATGCGATGCCAAGGTGACAAGATGTGAATACTTATTGGACCTCATCATCATCGTCAGCCTATGTTAGTCCACTGCTGGACATAGGCCTCTCTTAATGAGCGCCATAGCGCCCTGTCTTCTACTTGACGCATCCTGCATCTCCCTGCAGTCTTAAACTCATTGGACAAATGTAATTAATTGATTCTATACGTCTTTGTTTCTGACAATTAGAAACCCATAACCAGCAAAGGACAAGTGTCCCAGCTAGTACTTGTGATTAGTCGATAGGTATAGTAACATACAACGCACCCTTACTCTCAGTATCCACGATCTCGATCTCGTCGGAGCCGTGCTGCGCAGCATGGGCTTGCAGCATGCGCTCGTTGGGGAACGACACGTCGCAGATGGCGCACGACCGGCGGATCGTCTTTATATCGCCGTGGACAGTGCGGCTGGAATAAATATTAATAAAATCTTTTATTCTCTTCACACAATGATCTTGGGTTTAAAACTAGAATGGTACGTAAAATTATAAGAACAACAAATTGTGCGAGACTGGTACTGTGTTAGTAAAAAAAACCCTGTGTTATGGGTCACCAGGCTCCACCCTGAGGCGATTTTATTACATTTCAGAACAAGATCGTGTGCGCTTGTTACCGCACAGCACAGATATTCACTTTTTGTAGAGTGGAACTGAGTATCTAAATCAGATTCAGCGTAACGGACCCGAGCATGTCACTCACTAGTCATATAGCTGTTCCATCTGTTACTGCTGTTTCATCAACCTCTACCCAGCTCAATAGAATTGCTTATAGAAAAATTTACACTATTTTGTAAATTTTACTATAGTGTTTAGTTAAAGAGTTTAGTGTAGATTTACTGAGTAGGTAAGTGAGACTCAGAATAAGGGCCACTCAGAGAAAATAAAAATAAATCTTCCTTTAGAATGATCTGCGTTAGAAACTTAGAAATAACCGGATGATTGATCATATGTTATATTTTAGAGTGATTTCTGTATTGTTGATTTAGAAACTCACCGGTGATTGGTCATATGGTTCCTCTGTGAGAACTGCTCCCCGCAGACATTGCAGTCGTAGGTGTACTCAATGGGGCGGCCGGTGAGGTGCCGCTTGCGGTGCTGGTTGAGGTTCGTGACCTGGGCGAAGGCCTTGTCGCAGCCCGGCTCGCCGCACACGAAGGGACGCTCGCCAGTGTGCAGGCGGACGTGGTTGTTCAGGTTCGTTACCTATTCAACATTCAAAATCCTTTTTTTTTGAGACAATTCAAGTCATATTCTTTTTTTTTGTTATTATATTATTGCTTGTGTGTACATAATAAATTAATAATAGGCACTATAAAATATTATCAAATAAGAAAAGGTGTTTTTGATTTTCTGTTAACTTATTTTTTTTTCCGCTAGTGGAAATGAAAAAGACACCACTAGTATTTTCACATTTTGAGAAGAGTAGGATTTAAAATACAGGACTGACTAAAGTACGGTATAGTGACCATCATCGATAGGTGACCCACCTGTTCAGTTTGAAGTCAATTTAAAAAATACGGGAATATTATGATGAATTTGAGATAGAATAAATATTTCATTTCGTAAAAAATGTTTAGTTAACCTGTGTAAATGCTTTCCCGCACTCGTTGCATTTGAAGGGTCGCTCGTTGGTGTGGATCCGGAGATGCGCCCTCAAGTTGTTGGACTGAGAGAAGGCTGAAACAAATGCAAATCATAAGTTAATTGGACGTACCACAAACATCTTAACTGATATTATAAATGCGAACGTGTTTGTTTGTCCTTCCTTCACGCCCAACCAATCGACTTGATTTTTGGAATAGAGTTGAAAGGATGGATAGTAACATAGCTGCTTTTTGTCCTGGTAAACCAACAAATTCCCATAGAAATTTATTTATTTATTATTTTATTTTAAAACTATTGCACTAAGGGTACAAAGGGTGGGCTTAATACAGAGGCATTTTCTACCTGCCGACCATTTATGGGAATATTAGTTTTTTTATATAATCTATTTTTACATAAATATAAGCTTTTAGTTTTCCAAATAAATAAAAAAAAAATTACACAAGCTCTGCTTAGCTAGATAACGCTGTGTGAATTGTCCAGCATTATTTATTTATCTTAGCATGGACTTATAAAAAAGGCATGTTAATGTGTGCAAAACTGTAGACTTACTTGTAGAGCTTATAAAAAAAAAACCTGTTTTTTTTTACGTAGCGTAGCTCCAAAAGCCACAGGCGAAAGTAACCCCTTTTACAGTAGAACTGTTCATTGTTTTCATTTCCTATATTGTCTGTTTTAAGAACTTTATGTTGTTGTGACATACATTTTAAACCGATGCATCAAAGAGCGCCTTGCACTGCCTACAGGGAATAAAAACTATGATTCTAAGTTAATAATATTGCATACCTTTACTACAGTAGGTGCAAACAAAGCGCCTCTCAGCCTTATGGTTCCGGATGTGGTTCTGGAGTTGCTGGTTTTTCTGGAATGTCTTGTGGCATAGGCCACAATAATAAGCTGATTCAGCGTTCTCCTGCAATCGTCATATTCTTTACCGGACTATGTCCCAGTTTAGTTTGGAATAACAGGGTAATATCTACTTCAAATCTTAAGTTTATTCTCAGTTTAGGTAGGGGCTTAGATTCTCTAAAAGGATCTTTGGTAGAGGGATAGATAACGGGATTTTTTAATCAATAGGTTGATTGATTAGTGCAATAAGCTTGGTCAGCAGTGTTTGTAAAGTTAATCTGATATTGTATGTTAAGCTATTTCAGTTACAAAAGGTAAAGTTAACATTATGTTTAGGAATATACCTGTGCTTGAGATGTTTCCGATGTATTGTCAGTGTTGTCAGTATTGTCTTCGAGAGTGACCTCAGGCACCAACGGCTGACATTTAAAGCAAGCGTGTATGCCTTCTTTTACAGTTTCAAACAATTGCTGAAAACATAATAAATTCAGTATTTGAAACAGTGTTGTAAATTGTAATTAAGTAGGTAGTGAATTTCATGCTTAGAATTATCTAGGAGATTCAAGTTAAAACAAATGGCTAGCTAGAAAACTTAAAACAACATAAAATAACGTTCAATTCATAGCAGTTTTGCTGTACTACAAATTACCTGCACAGTTTGCCAAGGTTCACAATCCAAATAAAAAAAGGAATTCAGCGTTTTTTTATACAGCGCTGAGCCAGACGTAAAAAAAACAAGCCAAGCGACCGACCGAACGACAGAGAGTAAAAAAAATACGCGGGCAGGTTTCGAATGTTTTTTACCAATATTTCTCGACGTTGCGATGCAATTCTGATATTGCAACAAAGAGAAATTGAAACCTTTACTAATGTTACAGCTACAATTGCCTCATTTGCGTCCAAATGCGTTATTTTAGTAACAATCTAGTAAAGAAAACAAAAAAATAATGTGTGGAGCAATATGAAAGGAAGGCTATAAAAGTCTTAAAAGGTACTTACGTCCGCAGGTTTATGACAAATTCCACATTTATCCATTGCGTACGCACAGTTTGTTACGAAATATAAAGGAAAAATGCATTAAAAACCCGAAAATAATTAAATTTCCGCAGTGCTCTTGACGAGAAAAATCGCAGGGCGGAGCGGGTCGGGGGGAATGAGGAGAGGAGTGGTGAAGGAGGGGAGTGGGGTAGACAATCCGTCAAGCTTTTTTTTCGCGACAAATTGTGAACGCAGCGAATTAGAGCTTAGTGAGAACGAATAAACATATGTACTACCTGCATATTTTCATAGTTTATTTGTATTTTACGTAGATATAATTTCGCAGACATACGTTACGCCGCCACCGCCGCCGCCGCCCCGCCTCGCCGTTACCATACACATACAGGAAAGTCAAGAAACATGTGTACTAAGCCGAAAGGGGGTGATTCTGGACCCCGATCTGATAACTGGTTGTTAACACTGACATAGGCTAACTAGCTGTCTGTTGGTCAGATAGATATATTCAATTCATTTCTAAAAACAAGATAAAAATGTATTATTAGACTTCTTTTTATTATTATAAAAAATATTATTATAATATAAAAAATATTATTTTTATGATGATGATGACAGAAACAATGGCAGAGATAACTTAGAACTACAGAGCAGCAACCTAATATTTATTGCTTGTTGTACCCATGTGCAATATTGATTTGATTGTTTCCCCGGGGCATCATGTTCCTTCCTACCCATAGGCAGGGCTTGCTACCGGTACTCAAAGCGGTTCTCGCGACGTTGCCAGCTCTCCAGTGCTAACGTGCTTGCCAACTTTGTTGGTATTGATATTTTAAGCGCATAATACCGGTAATTATACACCGGTATAATTACCGGTATCGGTGCTTATAAAGTACCTATACCAATGAAGTACCGGTACTTACAAGTATTAATTCTAAAAAAGTATCGGTAAATTTTTTATCGATACCAATGATGGTATCGGTACCACGTCAATGTCAGACGAACCGGTACTTGAAAATACTGGTATTCCAAGCCTTGCCTATAGGTACTATTCAGATTATTCTCAACAGTCTGCAATTAGTTAAACTGTTTCAAATCTTAATGGTAGTTAGTCATTTGTTGTAATCCATGTCAGTCCTTAGTTGTTATTTTCTTTGAGTAAAATTATATACTCATGAGAATGAGCATTTCATTTTACGGATTATGTCAGCCATTTTGTAAATAATAGAGGTGTGTAGGTACTGTGAGTACTGCAGTACGCGTTATATAGCACGACCGCGTACTGATTCAGTACCTAGTACCCGACAAAATTTAGCATGACACATGGCATTAGACATGGCATGGCGCCGACCGGCGCGACCGGCCGCGTTCTGTTACTGTTTGGGTGGCCGTCGTTCACTATCGTAAAGGTTCGAGTACAAGCGACGAGTGTCGGCCGAACGGGATTTTGTCTCCGTCACACACGCACACCGCGCCGTTTAGTAGAATTTACATAGTATTGCGTTCTAGATAAGGGTTAAGTTTCTTTAGCGCCGGTAAATATTTGCGCGTACTCTACCTATAATAAAATATTGTTATATTAGTGTACGTACGACTAATTACGACGTATTGGTTTTCTTTGTTTACGCGCGCGGTCAACAGTAGATATAATTAGGTGATTTGTAAAGTGATTGTAAAAAAGTTATTCCTTGAAGAAAGCAGAATAAATTAAAAAGTACTAATAAAATTGAATCTCGCGCCAACCCGCGCAATCAACCTTATAGGTATAAGATAATATAATAATAAAAGGTCTGTCTTGTCTATTGCTATTACATCTGAACAGAACATTCAGTAAATTTCAGTACCTACACTTAAAATTAATAGCGGGCAATTCGCATTACTTACCATAGCGCGTCATATCAGGTCATGTTTAGAGTACTGCGTACTGATTATACCTGAACAGAACATTCAGAACCTACACTGCAAAGTAATAGCGGGCCATTCGCAGTACTTAGCATAGCGCGTCATATCAGGTCATGTTTAGAGTACTGTGTACTGATAGCATGCCATATGACGCGGTACGAAATGTCATGCTATATAGCATGGCAGTACAGAGTACTGTTTTGCGCATGTCTAGTAAATAATAATCATAAATGATTATTACCTTATATTACCCCATCCCTACCACTTAGCTTTTTATTTCCCAAGTAGAATAATACAGCTGCGTTCGCTAAATATAATTAAAAACAAGATTTCTTAATGCCATGTTAGCCAAACATCAACATCAAACATGACATGTCATTCTATGTTTCATACATAGAATGACACTTGACAGTCAGTCAACACAAGAGCAATTTATTTTGTAAAGTGAAATAATGCAAAATTCGTCTTCCGAAATTAATTTTTGTATGTATATAACTACGCGGCAATTTTTCCTTAAATAATCCGTGATATGTAAATTTATTTATTCCATGATTTCTAATTCTCTAGTTCATTTTTATAAAAGTTGGTAAAACCGTGCGCCAATGTAAAGTGTTTTCCTCATCTTGTACCATTTTACTTTACCTAAAATGACTGAGAAGGCAGTCGCAACGCTGATAACCAGCGGAAACCAGCCCATAGTTAAGATAGGGCACTACACCTTAGGTGCAACACTTGGAGTAGGCACATTCGGTAAAGTAAAAATCGGGGAACATCAGTTGACGAAACACAAGGTTGCTGTGAAAATCCTCAACAGGCAGAAGATAAAGTCGCTCGATGTCGTGGGCAAGATCAGACGCGAGATACAGAATCTCAAGTTGTTCAGACATCCACATATCATCAAGCTGTATCAGGTAAACAATTGAAATGACCTTGTGTCTTGTACTTGTAATTTACCTACACTATTAATAAACATTCATAGGAGAATCAATAAAGAACAGAATATTTATTTTATTGATGCTAGTTGTTTCATCTGGAACTGGTTCATAATGCTGTAATATTTAACAGCATTGTTCAAACACTGCACTATTAGTAACTAGATAGAAGAAACACACTGTGATCAATCCACAAATACCTACAAAACATGTCTATAATGATTTACAGGTGATATCCACACCAACAGACATCTTCATGATAATGGAATATGTATCAGGGGGTGAATTATTTGACTACATTGTAAAGCGAGGCAAGCTTCAGGAGCATGAAGCTCGAAGATTCTTCCAACAAATCATATCTGGAGTCGACTACTGCCACAGACATATGATTGTCCACCGAGATTTGAAACCGGAGAATTTACTATTAGACCAAAACATGCATGTGAAGATTGCTGACTTTGGACTGTCAAACATGATGATGGATGGAGAGTTTCTGAGGACTTCCTGTGGATCACCTAATTATGCTGCTCCTGAGGTAAACATCAATAAATTGCATTTTTTACTATTCTCTTGTTCGGATTTAAAAAGCTGATTTTCATCTTTTTCATACCTTGCCCTTATATCACTCTAATCTAAATGAGAAGTAAGATTATCTTAGCTATAAAATTAACCATTCAATATCATAGCGCGCGCCTCTTCACTATCGCGGTTTAAACGCGAGTACGAATGTCCCTCGCGTAACGCGTTACTCACGTTTATTCGCCGATCATCGTCTGTAATCGCCTCTTAGATCACGCGCATCGGTAACATCCATCAACATGTCAATTTTTCGGGCACGCTTTTATTTATTTGCTATCATAATGAACGGTGCAGCAACTATAAACTCCACACGTCCATCTTGATGGCTTGCCGCTCAATAAATGATCATGGACGATAGTGTTGATGCTTTCACGATTACCATGCCGATTACCGGCGGTGGCGATACGAACCACGATCAGAGGCGCCATAATAAAACTGAGCGCGATTTGACAGAGTCCTAACAAATATGTGAAACAATGAAACGAACTAACTTAGTTTTTTGGTAGGTGGATCAAGTATAACTAACATTTTCTAATGTTAAAGAGTAACGAACGGTGTTTGGAAACACGACGATTGAACTTCGCTGCTAGAGGAATCCCTGAATAGCCTTCTCAGCTTAAATGAAAAAATAAAGGTTGAATAAAGACCAAGTAACTATTTACTTATTTTGAAAAGTCGCTAGATATCGCTAGTTGACATTTTGTTACTAAATCTGAAAATACCCCTAGATCTAAAGGCGACGCGCGTGACCGTATGCATGTGAAAAGGGCCTAAGATGATTAAACATAAGTTATTGGCAGGTTATATCAGGCAAGCTGTACGCGGGTCCAGAAGTAGATGTCTGGTCATGTGGCGTCATCCTCTACGCGCTTCTCTGCGGCACGCTTCCCTTCGACGACGAGCACGTTCCTACCCTCTTCCGGAAAATAAAATCTGGAATATTCCCTATTCCCGAGTACCTGCACAAGAACGTAGTCAGTCTCCTATGCTCCATGCTACAAGTGGACCCCATGAAGAGATCCTCAATAGATGATGTGAAGAAACACGACTGGTTCCAGAAGGAATTACCCGGGTATTTGTTTCCATCCCCGGTCGAGCAGGTAGTTAGTATTCCTTTTTGATTATGACTAATAGCATGGGTAACTAAAGTTTTTTTATTATTGAGTTGTACCTATTTAATGTAAGATGAATTTTAGTTTAATTAGATAGACTAGATTTGGGAAATTTCGTTGTCGGCTTTATTAAGGTATGATCTGATCAAATAATTTTAGGTTTGTGGGGGCTGGAATTTTAATAAATTGTTAATTATTTGAATTTCATCATCATCATCATCATCAGCCTATAGCAGTCCACTGCTGGACATAGGCCTCCCCCAATGAGCGCCATAGCGCCCTGTCTTCAGCTTGCCGCATCCAGCATCTACCTGCAGTCTTTCGCAGGTCGTCATCCCACCTGGTCGGAGGGCGTCCTACACTACGTTTACCGAGTCGTGGTCTCCACTCAAGAACACGTTTGCCCCATCGGCCGTCGGTTCTTCGCGAGATATGGCCGGCCCACTGCCACTTCAGCTTGCTAATTCTTTGAGCTATTTGAATTTAATCAAATTTAATTTACTGTTACTTTAGCGTTGCAGTATCACAACCTGTGATACTTCATCACTAAATTAGAATTCCAGCAGGAAGAAGGGGTTAACCCAAACTCGGAGTTGTTCGGTAACCTGCTCACAGGTGATGCAGGTTTCAGTGTTCTTTGGTTATTGTATTTTTCAGAGTTGCAGCATGTGGTTTTATATGCATGCAATAAAAGGTAAGTAATTATGTAAGGTAAGGATAGATTCTCGCTTTCGGGCGCAGTAATATTTGAATTATAAGATCGCAGAGGTAAAATAGATTCGACTGTTAATTAATTAATTTATTAAGTCCAAACAAAACGCGCATAAACGTGCATCTATACTTTGAATGGCGCTCCTTACGTTACTACGTACGTTTTTAAATACTGACAGGAAGGCTAAGTTGTGAGAACGACTGCCTAGAGAAATTCACGTCTACGTAAAGCTATCAATCTTATCAAAAAATGCCGAAATTGGACGATTGCACCTTTCGAACCATTCCAACCAACAACCGGTTCGTTTTGTGCATAAAGAAATATTATAAAAAATAAAAAATCTTCCATTTACTCCGTCAGTTAGATTATCAGAAGATATTGGATATGATGATGAAGAAAACTGCTGAAGATTTCTACTGCTGATACGTCTCTATCAACGACTTATAAATAACTTGGTAAAATAGGTAGGGTAAAGTAGGGATAGTCGTCGAAGCGATGGTACTTGCCCGACTGAAAAAAAATCACAATCAAGTATTTGATAAACTAATCCTGAATACTTAAACACACATTTAAATCGTCGGCGTATAAAAGAAATAAAATTTGGTCTACTCAAAATTTAATTTCCGTTTGAGTATTCGAGAGTTATTAATGTTTATAATAAATTCCTAGCTACATTTTGAACCTATCAAGTACTTGAATGCAATTTTCAGAGGTAAGGTTTATTTCGGAGCTTATTTGACATTGGGTATTTATCCTTCCGGGGACTTTACCTTAAAGGTAATTTTAAGCAACTAATTTGAACCTTAACTCCAGGACAACAACGTGGTCGACACCGATGCAATCATAGAGATTTGCGATAAGTTTGGAGTTAAGGAGCATGAGGTCCACAACGCAATGCTCTGCGGGGACCCGCACGACCAGCTGGCGATCGCGTACCATCTGATGATTGACAACAAGAGGATAGCTGATGAGGCGGCGAAGGCGGAGATCAAGGACTTTTATGTTACTAGTAAGTACTCTACAACTAGGGTTTCATTACCTACTTGTTGGGTATCGTTTTTTTTTACCAAAAACAACCTCGTTCTGCCTTCCACTTGTAGTTCACGCCCAATAGGGTTCACATTGTGATACTTACCCTATACATAATCACCTACCTATTAAGCCAATGTGATGACAACAATAAATATATTGAGTATCGGCCTACTCTTTAACATGCTAATCTGAAATATGGTTCTTAACATGCTAATCTGAAATATGGTTCTCAACTGGTCAATCAGCATAAACATACAAATAAATACCAGTACCAGAGTTTATGTACAATGGCGTTCATCGTTAGCTAACCCCCTGGCAAGTTCCATGTCTCGTAATCACATCAGTATTAATTTTATATTATTAAATGTGTGGTTTCTTATTCAAAACGGCTTTCTGCCATCATTGTATCGAAGAATTCTAATTTTAAAGTAGTTTTTTATTTATATAAATTGACTAGCTAACAATAAACGCCACTGTGAATAGATATGCATCTAATACTAGGTATAGTATTTCATTCAAATAGTTTATTCATATCAGACATGGTAAATTAGAGAGGTGGTAATAAATAAATTGATATCTCGCTCTCATATCTCGCCACATAAATATTCCGATTAGGGGTATAGCTTTCCTGTCTATTACGTACGTAATTTCTCTAACCGCCTTTTTGTAAACAACACTGATCGTCGTTGTAAACAAGTGCAATGTATTTCCAGACCCGCCGACACAAAGCCTTGAAATCTCGCCCCGCCCCCATCCAGAGCGGATCGCGCCTCTCCGCGACTCGTCCGTACCGCCAGCCGCTTTGCCGCCGCAGGACAAGTCTCGAGGCACACCTGTTAAACGGTACAGTGGATATACCCATCTGTGGCACATAAGGCCAGGAGTCACATAAACCTCTGTCTCGCCTTCGAGCTGAGGGCGGACGGAGCAAATGTCGGAGTAGACAAGTCAATTTCACTACCAAATAGCAACACTGGCCACCTATATCTTGACCGTAGTTACAATGTGCCACGAAATATGTGTAGCAAGCCATATGAGGGTCATTCATTGGAATAACCCTCATGTGGCTATTATACAAACGTTAACCCTCGATGTCTGTGTCAACGTTTGTTCTAATATGTCCACTTTAACACATTCACTGCCTACTCTGTGGTGTGACCCGAGAGTGGTGCTCCACGAGACGGAAGACATGTGCGTCATTGGCCAGACGGTGTAATTCTGGATTGATGAAATTCGCACTGCCAACTGCAATTGGAGCTCCGCGTTTCATGCCTGAACCGAATAATACCGCGAGACAAAACTTCACACCTGCTATAATAAAATCAGAACCGGACATTATAAAAATATTATCATTATGTACATATATTTTTATACATATGTTATTCTTATTATGTGACATTATATTTTATATCAACTGATTATTTTCAGAGCGAAATGGCACTTGGGCATCCGATCGCAGAGCAAACCGAACGACATAATGCTAGAGGTGTTCCGAGCTATGAAGGCACTGGATTTCGAATGGAAGGTCATCAACCCCTATCACGTCCGGTAATTTTAAAATTCCTTAGCCATTAAAAATAATAATATTGCTGCACAATTCACACAACATTATCTAGCTCAAAACTAAGCTGAGCTTTTTTTTGGTACTAGATAATTTATATAGCGGTATAACAATATAATTACATAATGTGGTATTTTTATTATACATAGAATATACTAGGAAAGCCCGGAAAAAGTAACCGCAGATCGTACAAACATTTTTCCTAAGCCGGGAATCGAACCTCCTGCATCATAGGCGGACCTTCGACCGCCACGCCACATCGGTCGTCGAATCGTTTAATGGTAACTAAGTTCTATACTATATTTTTATTATTTTTCCAGGGTACGAACGTTTAACAAAATGACCGAGAAACATGTGAAGATGGCTCTCCAACTTTACCAAGTAGATTACAAATCGTATCTACTCGATTTTAAATCTCTTTCTGGTGAAAACGAGGATATAGGTATGTTCGTAGGTTGTATGGTAAGTACAAAGTGCAAAATACTGAGCAATTACTAATTTCAATCGAAATTATAATTAGTACTGATTTGGAACATACTGTTTTTATACGGAGCAAAAACAAGGCATGAAATGGAACCTTAAAAAATCTCCAAAGTATCTCATTACCAAATTAAATGATTACCTAAGCTTCAATTGCGTATTTCACGAACTTTTCACGCTGATACAGGACACTAGCAAAGCAGAGCTTGTGTTAGGGTACTAGATGACCGATATACTTAATACAATACATTACATAGATAAACGAACAGAACACCAGCAACAAATATCTGCAGATTACACACGATTGTCCCGAGGCGGGAATCGAACCCGCAAGATCCTGCGTCGCAGGCGGACCTTGGCCCACCGCGCCACAGAGGTCGTCAAATAATAATTATTATTATGTTGGCTTCGACCCCACGCAAGCCTTCACTTCATGGCCACAGACCATGGAAATATAATAATTATTCAAATAATATTTTTGTTCTGCTTTATAGAAGACGAGCCCTCCCCGACCCCCCTCGCGCCGCTGCCGCCGCCGCCGCTCATCCACACGGACTCCCAGGGACACCACACGATGGAGTTCTTCGAAATGTGCGCCGCTCTCATCATACAACTCGCGCGATAGCAATATACCTTAGCCTTTTATGTTTGATCGTTATATCAATATCAATTATTTTGAGAGGAGATGCTGCCCTGTAAAATAATTAATATTTTACATTACCTCGTGTGACTATTACAGTGACCAAATTTATGTTACTTAACCTCAGTTTGATCAATGAAATTTTCATATTAATTTCATACTAGCGCCATCTATTATCGGACGTTGATCTAATCTTAGAATGTAGATTCGTATTTACGGAAATAACGATTATTTCCTTTTCCTAGCGTGATATAACCGAATCAAGATAGAAAATGTTTTTTTGCGTTTTAAAATATACAGCAATACAAAGTAAATAGGTACTAGTAATAATAACAATTACAATCATATTACGAAACAGTACAAAGCTTACGAAAATTAACTGCGAGAACACAAAATATAGGCTACCGGCTCAGCATTAAATGCTCTATTGACACGGGTACCAGTGCAGTGCTGGTTTTCAGAGTACTAAACGCTTAATGATAGCATTCGTAGAATTGAATTGTAGTGATAGCATACATATCTTTGCTTCTTAGTCTTAAATGACGATATTTTCCCGCGCACTTGGCCAGTCTCAGTTTAGAATGGTCATTCGGCTACAAGGCAATTATTATTATATCCGACGTTAATTTATCATTGTCTATGTGTATTTTGGACATCTCTGTTTGTAGAAAAATGTATAAAATTTGGCTTTATATATTGTTATAAACATATGGACGATGAATATGTTTGATAAGGTACTCATTTTACTATGGTGGAGCAATAGTCAACGTTGTCAAGGGACATTTTCCAATGTTGTCTATTGCTGGCCCTGACGTGATTTTGACGCTGACTGTACTGTAAATATTGTATTCAGCGTCTGAAGTTACAAGGATTGATATTGTTATAATTGTTATATGGTAAACATTATTTACCGGGTATTTATTGCGTACCTTTTCCTTTTCATTTCCCCAACGTTTCTATTTCGCGTAGCAGCGGTTGTGGTCACGAGGCGATTACAACGCGATGGAAACGTAAAGCAAAAGAAATGCGATAAATACATATTGAAGCGAAACTAATTATTGTCTGTCTGTTACCTTTTCCCGGCTAAACAGCTGAACGAAACTTGATGAAATTTGCGAATGCAGATTAATCCCGGGGACGGATATAGTTTACCTTTTGTCCCGGAAAACCGCGTGCGAAGCCGCGGGCAGAACCTAGTTGTTGTTAACAAATTGCGAAAGTTTTAAAAGTTTTGTTATGATATAAATCAGTTGTTCAGTATTTATTTTAGATCATGTAGATTAGATGTAGATAGGTAGCCACATAAATTAATTAGCAATTTATCACATAGCTTGTATGTATGTACATAACATAGGAAAACCTGAAATGAAATCAGTACTTTAAGCATTGAAACATTGGTTTGTCTGTTGGTTCTGCTTATGGTATGGGACCACAAAGGTAACCATGTGGAACCAACAGAACTCTATTACTATTTGCTTATCTCGCAAAGTTAATTATTATCAATTAACTTCCATGAAAATAATGTTTTACAGTGTTAAATCAAGTGCCTTTTATGTAAAAATATTTACCTTTGTTAATACTCTTATAAGCTTTGGCATACATTTGTATCAATAGTATTTCCGCGTAAAGGCAGGAGAGTGCATTAGTAGGTGATGGTATGTTATTAGAAGTAATTTAAATGTATCGATTTAATTCAGGGCCCATACTGGTAAAAAAGTGATCGAAGCTTCTGATTATTTTTCGTGCAAACGTTTATCTTATGCAAGAGGCATAGGAGTTTATTTTGCACGAAAACTAATCAGAAACTTCGATTTTCCTTTTCCGAGTTGACCCCAGGTGTTTGGAAGATAAGGGCGCATTCACACAGCAGATCCGTTTTTGCATAGCTTGGACACTATTTGTAATCTTTTTTGTATTAAAATTTCGTTGCATAGGCGTTTTCGAGTACGGTCCCATTAGTCATTGTTTCTTAAACCAAAGAGGCACTTTTTAATTTAATTTTGCACTAATTATGCTCTGAATTCGATTATGTGTACCCTACCATTACATACACGGAATAATGTTGGTGTGAACCCGCTCCTACAACTACATACTATCAGGGAAAAACGGATGCTGTGTGTATGCGCTCTAAGCTAGCTTTTACGCGTGTATTTTAATACGAGGTCTATTTATTTCCTTGAAAACCATATAAATCTCTCAGAGAAAGGAAGTATCTGCTGTAGTTTTATTTACCAAGTCAAACACTAGTTTAAAACAGAATACTGTAATTTATTACAGATCTAGAATTATATTTCGAAAACGACTAAAGAATTTATAACTACAAACAAATGGATGCAATGAATACTATTTGCTAAAACAATAAATAAAACAGTTCTTGTAGATTTGTTAAATAATAATAACTCTCAACATCACTGATGCATCACACCTCAAATGTGATAAAAATCATAAATCAATTCATGAGTCGCTTTTTAGAGCACAAATGAAAAAATACGCATATTATTATATCTTGGAAACTAAACACAAGGATGAGTCTTTATTTTATTTATCTATTGATATTGGCTATGGTGTCACGTGGAGGGCGCCGGCGGCGGCGGGCCCGCCTCGTCTGGCTTGCTTTCTAAGGAAAAAGGCGGAATCCGACAGTCGAATGTGTAGCCGTCCTCACGCTCCATTCTGAATGTACCCCTGAAAATAAAATTCGAGTTTCATTGGACACGCACGACGAAACTATAACGCACTAGTAAACTAAAGTAATTTAATAGATGGCCCACGCGTACTTGCGCACTATATATATATATCCTGCAAATATGGGAAGTCTCAGTAGGTAGAGGCTGGCTATGGTAGTCGTAATGCGACAAGAACGACATCACTATCAGTTGGATGGATGTAAACCCGCGAGACAAATAAAAATCTCACTTTGAAAATGTAGTT
This sequence comes from Eupithecia abbreviata, assembly GCA_943735965.1. Taxonomy (NCBI): domain Eukaryota; kingdom Metazoa; phylum Arthropoda; class Insecta; order Lepidoptera; family Geometridae; genus Eupithecia; species Eupithecia abbreviata. The sequence goes on from OX030995.1 coordinate 5,858,141, forward strand.
GGCGCGCCAACTATATTTTCACTCTTAAATTCAATCAAATAATTATGTAGATTGCTTTAAAGGGTTGAGTGGAATCGGTTCTTTCTTAGTTCTAACCCACTCAGTCCAGCACCGGACTAGCACACTTACCACATGTGTCCAGAAGGCGCCTGCAGACTGACGTGGCTGGAGTACTGGAAGGCCGGCGAGTGCTTCGCTAGCACCGGCTCCTGGCCGACCACGCCGCGCCCGCGGACCGTCTCTAGGGTCCCGCTGAGTGAGAAGATGCGCCAGTGTCGCTCGCGGAGCTGCACTGCTTGGGGACTCATGTTTTCTAGACGGATGCAGTAGCGCCACTGGAAAGAAACAACCACATTATTATACATAATGCATAAGAAGCCGACGAGCAAAATCTCACGACGTCTATCTAAAGGGTCAAAAAGTAGCCTGAATGTCATGATATGCCAGCAACTATGTACAAAAGATCAAAAATTCTAAACCTAGGAATAACAAAATAGGTTTTCAATTAATCCCGTGACCACGATAGTGTAAACCTGTTGAAACGTCTGTAAATAAACGCGATAAATACCCGTTGTATTAATACTTATAATTATGTGTTCAGATCGCGTAAGTTTAAAAATATTTAAAATAGGTTTGTTTCTTTACTTCTCATCCTGGAAAAATTCGTGCGAAGACGCGGGCAGAAGCTAGTAAACAATTTGGCAGCCCAAGCCACAATAAAATTGCATTTTTGTTTAATGCCAACAATCTCAGTAGAGATTCGCGTGTTTGGCACAGAACTTTCTTGTACAGTACGTTACCTATGCAACAACGAAATGCTTATAAATTGAACAGGGAATTATAAAATGACGTCATGACATATAGATAGATAGATATGCGTTTTTAGAAGTTCCTTCATCTGGTTACCACATGATCAAATCCGCGCTCAGTACATAGCTAGATCCTACATATAGATACAGATGTACATGTCCGTAGGACCCGCGTGATGTTAATAGACAGTCGATGTAGTCCCTTATGTGTGAGAGTTTTATTGTATGCGTTAAGGCCTAAAGCATCTTGGCCCTAGGGCATAACCAGTGTAATACCGTCAAAAAACCTCTAAAACTTTAAGTACGCATATTACGCGACTCAAAGGTCATAAAATTACTCTAGGATGGCCCCAGCCTAAATTGTTTGCAATATTAAGAATCTTACCCAATACACAGCAGAGTTCTGCGATTCCCGACTGCCCATGTAGAATGGTATGACGGTGACGCGCACGCCCTCTGTGGTCTCTCTGTGAACGTCGCTGAGTTCTAGCCAGGGGTGATTCTTCTTCTGCCACGCGCGTAACGTCTCTTGAGCTATGAACGGTGGGTCTGGGGATATATATAGGACATGATGATATATAGGACAATAAACAAGTATAACGGTTGTCGAAATCTGGACCGAAACTGTGCATTTTATTATGGGCTTTAACTCCTAATATTTAGATGCATAAAATGCATGTAAATATTAGGAATGTATACTCTTCGACTATATTTGCCGGTCATTTCAAAAAAGGAAGAACCACCAACCCTCGTCATCTAGCCGATAACAGATATATTACATTACATAGATATTTTTTATTATACATAGAAATCACCCGTAACAAATATCTGCCGATTGAACAAGTGTTTAAGGCGGGAATAGAATCCGCAACCTTCTGTGTCGCAGGCGGCCTTCACCCGTTGCCTAACCGAGCTCGTCAATGCCATTGATTTATTTGGAGCATATTAAGAATGCAGCCAATGAGTTGTGGAAAAAGTATTAGCAAGTCATTGAATTTCATACATAGATAGACAGAGGCAGCCTTATGTAAGGGACATGTATTTTTAAGCACATAATACACTTTTCTAGATGAGCCTAGTTAACCTAGAGAATAGTTTATCTAGGTCAAGTTCTTCACGTAACTAGGTTTACTATACTCCACTAAAGTCATTTAAAACAGGATATTTACCATGATTTGATTTTTGAGTTATCCAATATTTCGGCACAGTTTCATGCGCCATGTTTTAAATGACTTTAGTGTTGATAACCATGATAGTTTCAAAAGTTTTATTACTATACTCCGATTTCGAATTCAAGATATTTTATGTCAACAAAGACATTTATGATTGAAAACTGCTGCTAGCTATTTATTCTTTATATGTGTGTATATGTTAAACAAATAATTTTCAAAAATCATGCAGTTTATGATACCTATTGTTTGTTCATGTTGTTTAATGCCCCTATAATAGGCAGGTGTTATATTTTGTTAAATTTAGACAAAGATGCGAAAACAGTCAGTGGCCACAAAGAGCAACTAACCAGTTTACGTAATATTTTTAATAAAAAATTGACGGCGCTAGTTACTCGGAATAGCGCCTTAACCAAACTAGGTAGTGGTTCTCTCCCAAGGTAAGTTTTACTGACTCATATTCTAAAATACAGTCAAAACTAACCTTTCTCAGCACTATGCATAAGGAACTTGTCAAAGAGCTCATGTTGCAGTGGAACCCTCTCGACGGAGGCGTAAGGTATAATGTCATCGTGCGCCACATAGTCCAAGCCAGGGATGGCGTACAGACTCCGACTGGACTCTTGATTGCCGAGAAAGGTCACTGCCTCAGTCTGTGCACGCTGAAACAAAAGGTTGCCAGATATTAATGCTATTGCTGTTTTTTTTATTTTTGTAAACTCTTGTTACTCTATGATCTTTTGTTTGAGATAAAAATCTCTTTTTTCAAAATTGACCACTCATATTATTATTGTGATTCCGACTCCATTCCATGACTATGAAATTTCTATGAACTGGACAGACACTAAAAGAAAAGTGGCAAACCAGACACATTGATTGCCAAATCAAAGAAGTCAAGTCTAACATAATCAGAGACTTTATGTATTATTATTTCAAATAAACATTTTTCTATTTTCATTGTATATTCTTTATATCTACTTATCCAGCGTTTGCCCGCCGACTACATAAGTAGTGAAATATTAATTACATTTGAGGCAGGACACAGTGCTATGAAAGTGTATATAACAGGCAATGAAAGTTTGAAAGTGAGTTTAGAAAATTAAATAAGTGAATTGCTTCTATTATAATATTTTATTTATTTCTTTTTCAAGTTATCTTATTTATAAAGTTAGCAATAGATTTATTTATTTTGTTTTTATGTTGAAACATGTTTTGTATGGTCACTCAAATAATAGATGTTGTTATATAATGTTGATGTTATGAATACATAATGAAAGTTTCCTTAGTATAGTTTGTAATGAGACTGTGATTTTATTATGTTACTAAGCTGAAACATCACAAAAGCCTTGTTATTAATTGACAAACATTAACCATTATGTTATTCATATACCTTTTTCTTCCACTCAGGTCTCATATCGTTGTTTGTTTGCACAGTCAGCAATAAATAATAAATTAGTTAATATTTTGTCACATAAAATAAGATGGTAATATAATCCAGGCAGACATTGCTTCAACTAAAATATAGCATGGTATAAAAGGTTAATATAAAACATAACAAATTTGGATTTTTTTAAATGCATGATATTTTGCATGAACTGGAGCAAGTATATGGATGACTTATTCACATCCGACTTTTTAGGATTGACTTATTACCTGCCAAGTTTATTAAAACTTGTTTTATGAATCTACCACAACGAAAAACAAGGTCGGTACTTACTATGTATGGCGCATCTCTTGTATCAATGAGCACTTGGTAGAAAGTGTGAGTTCTGCCCTTCACCTCTTTCCCAACATTTGACAGAGAGTCTCCAGACGCCTCAGAGTTAGTTGAGGAGACGGAACTGTCCTTTTTGCTGGTTGCATCCCTATCGTAAACTCGGGCCAACCATGGGAAGAGTATCACACCTCGATATCCAAAAACTTTATGGAGAATTAGCTGGCCAGTATCATATTTGCCTGAGGATCGAGGTGTTTCTAGTTTACCTACTTCAGCTAATCTGAAAGTTTAGATAATTTCGTTTAGAGGTTATAAACTACGTAATATTCAGTAAATCGTCCAATTAGATGTCGTTACCTGGTATAATGAGCCACTTGGGTTTTAAGTATATTATATGATGTTGATCTCACAAGATTTCTTGATAAGAATCTCACTAATAAATCCATTTTACCCTTTTTTTCATATTTTTGTTTGAAGACAGCTGACAGAGATTTTGATTTGAATTGATTGATTGACTGACATTTAATTTTGGCTATCTATGGTTTGGTTTGTTTGCATTGTGTTGAGTGAGTAGGTGGTGAGTGAAGTTCAAAGTCGGAAATGTTATGGATGTGGTGTGGCATGTCTATATTAATCATTTCTCATGAAAATTACCATTTAGATTTTAGTCCAATCGTGTTCGTGAACCGAACTCAGAAGAAATGCTGTGCTTGCAGTTGAATGCGTATTTGCTCGTGATTACCTAACTATTTAATATTTACTTATGTAGACCGCCAACGTCATTATTCAATAATATTATAATTACAGGTGTACTGTACCTCTCAGTCAGAGTGCTAACAAACTGTCTTTCTGCGTTGAGATATGTAGATACATCTCTTTCTTCCATGTTAAATATAAAATATTTAAATAAATAAATGTTTCTATGCAAACTAAATGATACGTTTTAGACCTAGTCAGTCTACTAATGCACGTAAATCCAGTAATTTGTCGCCAAGCAAACCTACTTTCGTCTAATTTACCGTATTTATAACATCATTGTAATTTACCCTTCATTTTTAAGCGAATGAATTGAAATTACAAAGTTGTAGATTTATTTATTTATTTAATTATTAACTAGCACGATTACCTATATTACAACCAATTACACTAGCTAATTACAATACCTATACATATATTAGAAAGAATAAATTAAACAAACAAACTCAAAATATATATATATATATATATAAATATATATATATAAATATATATATAATAAAGATCGTTCAATCAGATCACAGTTGCAGCAATATTCGAGGGAAACGTACCTACGCTACTCATTGGTGATCTCAAAGCCAAACATAGAGCATGGGGATCAAGGACCGTAAACCCTGCGGGTCGCCTTCTGTACGACGACGCTGAAGCCAATGACTTCGAGGTTTTGGGACCACATGCTCCGACGCACATACCTGCACGCAACATGCTGCAGATGTCCTTGGCTACGGTGCCCCATCCACATTGAAGTACTCTATGATATGGACACACAGCATATGCCGATCCTAGTAACTCTCGCGTTAGAAGCTAATTTTACTGCTCCGAAATCACTTAGAGACCGAACAAACTGGCTAGCATATGAAAAGCTCCTCGAAAATCTCTGTGTAGGCAGACTTACTACTGCAGAAGAAGTAGAAACCGTTGCAGCACTTCTAACGAAGAAAATGCAGCAGGCAAAAGCGGAAGCCTCCAAACCAGCACAACTCACACGAATTCTGCATCACCTCGCCCACCAACTGAACAGCAAGTACTCCACAGTTGGGATCTTCCTAGATGTGGAAAAAGCATTCGACCGAGTGTGGCACCCTGGTCTTATTCTCACGTTGATTGCCTCAACGCCAGCGGCCATCATCCGGGTAGTTGCATCATTCCTTCATGGCAGAAGTTTCTACGTCGCAGTTGAAGAAACCAAATCTCAACCACGAAAAATCATAGCTGGGGTACCCCAAGGAAGTTGCTTGTCTCCAGTACTATACGCACTCTACACCAATGATATCCCGACTCCAGAGAACCAACTTCCACCTGGAGAAGATGATGTGACATTAGCGCTCTACGTAGATGACAGCGCTTACTTCGCCAAACATCTTCCAAAAATCTTATAAAAGAAAAAGATATTGCAGATGCTTTTGATGGATTCTTTGCTGATATCCCTAAAATTGTAATTGAATAATTGTAAAGTTGGTCTCTCAATTCCTCAGCTTTAAAGGCGGTTGAATTATTAGAATCATCTGTTGAGAAATGTAAGGAAGTCTTTATCTTTAGTCACGTAAATGGTAATTACATTGTAAAAACTTTTAAATCTATAAACATCAAAAATACTGAGGATCTCTGGGGCATTTCAACGAAAGTACTAAGTTCAATTTTTAAGGAAGTGGCTCCCTGCTTGGCCCATATTTTCAATAATTGTGTAGAGATGCAGGAGTTTTTCCTGATCTTATGAAATGTAGTAAACTGGTTCCTCTTAACAAATCTGGTAGCCATACTAATCCAGCCAATTACAGGCCAATTTCAATACTTCCTGCAATAAGTAAAATTTTCAAAAATGCTATTAAAGCATATATTAGATGACTGGGATAAAGCAAAAAAACGCTATTGGTGTATTCTGTGACCTTTCTAAGGCTTTTGATTGCGTGGATCATGGCACACTAATTAGGAAGTTGGAACACTATGGAATTAATAACAAGGCACTGGACCTTATGCAATCATATTTAGCTGATAGAGTTAAAAAAGTAGATATTGGTAAAGAAAGATCTAGAGGATCAAAACTTGAACTAGGCGTCCCGCAAGGATCAATATTAGGTCCTTTTTTATTTTTAGTATATGTAAATGATCTTCCGTTTTTAGCAAGAGATCTTTGTGATAAAGTCTTATTTGCTGATGATACTTCATTGATTTTTAAAGTTGATAGAAATAAACATAACTATGACGATGTAAATAATTCACTTTCACAAATACTAGATTACTTCACCGCCAATAACCTACTACTCAATGCTAAAAAGACTAAATGTATAAAATTCATGCTACCGAATGTAAGAGAACTCCCAACAAAAATAATGCTGAAGGATGAGATTGTTCACCTTGTAGACTCTACTGTATTCCTAGGGTTACATATTGATTCTTCTCTTCAATGGAGGTCGCAAATAGAGGCTCTGGCAGGTAGACTTAGTTCAGCAGCTTATGCAGTTCGAACAATTAGATATATTACCAATGAAGACACAGCTAGGTTAGTTTATTTCAGTTATTTCCATAGTATTATGTCTTATGGTATTTTGCTTTGGGGACAGGCAGCTGACATCCAGACCATATTTGTTCTTCAAAAAAGGGCGGTACGCGCTATTTATAAATTAAAGCCACGAGATTCTTTGAGGGAATTATTTAAAAACATTAATATTCTGACTGTAATATCGCAATACATCTATGAAAATTTAATGTATACCCACAAAAATAAGGATAGCCTTATGAAAAGTGTGATGTTCACAATAGAAATACAAGAAACAAGAACAAGTTACACATCCCATCATTTAGATTACACAAGGTAGGGAAATAATTTATAGGCAATAGCGTGCGCTTCTATAATAAGCTTCCATCTGAAGCAACTGAGCTCCCTATTCGTAAATTTAAAAATCACATAAAACTAAATCTCATCAAGAAGGCTTTCTACTCCATAAATGATTATCTCAATGCTTGGCCAGATGTCGCTCAGTTTCGCACCGACAATAGTATGTAAGTAATTTGTTGTTGTGCATAGCTTTACTTAAATATTGACATGTATCGAATCATATTATATTTAGACTTAAATAGGCAAATAACCATGTATTAGACTTATAAGAGACTTTTCACTTCTTCCACTAGTGGACAAAAAATTGAAGTGAACAGTAAAATAATTTTATTTGATAATAATTTATATATAAAATATGACTTGTCTAAGTGCATATTTTGTAAGCCTAAAGAAATAAATGATTTTTTACTTTTACTTTACCTTAAACCCAGCTACGGCCTCTAGCAAGATGCAGCGAATGCTAAATCTTCTCCCAGCGTGGCTTGATAGATGGCGAATCGCGGTGATCGCTCGACGTTGAAGCTAGAAGAAAGAATCTTAGTTCGATTCTAACTGCATTTCGCTCGAAAGACGAACTGTTAAAGACCATTGATCGATTGATCAGATCACAGAGGTCAAATATGCGGATCTGTCAGATCTGTGGGCCAAATTTTGAAAGTTCAAAGTCCCAATTTATTAACATCTTTGTTGTTTTCATTTTATTTGTATTAGTTGTAACTGTTATAAACTCCCAAATAAACCATCATGCTTGTAACGTTCTCAAAATTGATCAATATGGGTAAGTTATACAGGTTTTACTTTACCAAAACAAATTTTGTTTACAACCATTTACGACAGAAATTATTATTACTACCAGTATTACTACATAATTATTTTCAGCTCCTGCCTGTGTGCGGCAGTCAAGGAGCATAGCATCACTCTCCGCTCTACCGGACACGTACCAAATGCTATACAAAACCTGCAGAGACTTCGCAGAAGGCGAGCTAAAGCCAAATGCAGCTAAATACGACCGTGATCATCTCTACCCTGGTGATGCGATCAAAAAGATGGGTGAACTGGGCCTAATGGCCATAGCCACCCCTGAGGAGCTCGGTGGGGCGGGGTTGGACTACCTGGCGTACGCTATAGCACTAGAAGAGATCTCCAGAGGTTGTGCATCAGCTGGAGTGATCATGTCCGTGAACAACTCACTTTATCTTGGACCCCTACTGCACTGGGGAAATGATAAGCAGAAGACGGAGTTTGTTACTCCTTTCTGTAATGGTATGTTAGTATTATTACTCATTTTTTGATGAGATACCAGTAAAAAAAGAAAGCTGAAATAAAAAAATCCTTCTATGCCTGTAAATGCTCTATCATTGATATCTTAATCTCAAGTTGTTTTTGTAATTCCTTATTTATTCTTAGGGGAGACTATTGGATGCTTTGCTCTCTCTGAACCTGGCAATGGATCAGATGCTGGTGCTGCTTCCACCACAGCAAAGGATGGTGGAGACAAATGGATACTCAATGGAACAAAATGCTGGATCACCAATGGTTTTGAGAGCAAAGGAACAGTAGTGTTTGCTACAACAGACAAGAGCTTAAAACACAAAGGGATATCAGCATTTGTTTTACCAAAGCCCATCAAGGGTTTAGATTTAGGGAAGAAGGAGGACAAACTAGGTATCAGAGGATCTTCTACTTGCTCTCTTATATTTGAAGATTGTGAGATTCCCAAAGAGAATATTCTGGGACAGCCAGGATTAGGCTTTAAGATTGCCATGATGACTTTGGATGCTGGAAGGATTGGTATTGCCTCTCAGGCATTAGGGATTGCACAGGTATTGCTCGATCACATTGATGACTACAAATAATTTTATGTTACTAATATTAACTATTACTAATAACAGGGACCTTTTCAGGCATCCCTAGATGTTGCAATTGAGTATGCATCAAAGCGACTAGCATTTGGGAAGCCTATTGTCAAACTGCAGGCAATACAGCACAAGCTGGCTGACATGGCAATGAGGTTAGAGGCAGCTAGACTGCTGACGTGGCGTGCGGCGTGGCTGAAAGATAACAAGCAGCCGTACACTAAGGAGGCAGCTATGGGAAAACTAGCTGCATCTGAGGCGGCGACTTTCCTGGCACATCAGTGTATTCAGGTCAGTTTACCTAAGTTTTATGAATACAATTTGTTCAGAATACCCTGTACAGGCCTTTTCTACATGTCATAAGCGCCGCCGCCGCGCCGTTACTATCCTTTTTACGGCCGTGAAAGAAAGTCTTAAAGCTAGCAGTAAGTATAAATAATGCTGGACAATTAACGCAGCATTAGGTATCTAGGCTCAGGCTAAGCAGAGCTTGTGTTATGGGTACTCGATGACTACTAATAGAATACATTGAATAGTATGCACATCTATTAAAGTATAGTGCAGCTAATCAAATGTTATTAAGCTACACCATATGCTCTTCATTACAGATACTGGGTGGTATGGGCTATGTAACAGACATGCCAGCAGAGCGTCATTACAGAGATGCAAGAATAACAGAGATTTATGAAGGAACATCTGAGATCCAGAGGCTGGTCATCGCAGGCCAGCTGATCAAAGAATATGGTCTGAATTAAAAGTGTATTTTAGGTAGAATGCTAAGTTAAACGAGTAAATATAATCATATTATATTATTACTACATATTATGTAGTTTGTAAGTGTATAAAATGACTGTATCTAATATAATCAAACAATAATAATGTGCAAGTAAGATTGTGCCTGTAAAGTGTAATATAATAATTGTGCAAAATCTTTTATATTATATCTTGTAGTAAAAGACTGCTATTATGAACAACTTGTTATATGAACTTATGTACAAAATCATACTCAGTATTTTTTATATTATTTAGAACTATTTAATCCATAAAATATATAAATGGAATCAAGATTTATAATAACAATACAAATGTGTCACATAAATAAATGCTAATTTTGGATATTGCTGTGTTTATTGTCCTGGGCCAGATAGGGATTTGTCCATGAACTTCCTCTTGGCAAAGCAAAGCCACCACTTGCTTGGTTTTCCATCATCTGTGGCAAATACCTAAACAGAAAAATGGTGTATTTTTATTACGAAAATAATAGGTTCTTTTTGATTAACAGCTTAAACCATTCAGTTTTTTTATAGTGCCATATGACAGAAAAGAAATATTTTTTACAAACCTTTTCAACAACCCTGTTGCCAGTTTCATGCCTCAACTGTTGAAGGTATTGTCTCATCAAATCTGAAATAGATTGTAAAGAATTCATAAATCTATTCGCATAATTTTATTCAAGATGTTGCAAGCTATAGATTTTTTTTATCTAAGCTAGAATAGAGATACATTGTGTAAATTATTTAACTGGAAGTTAATAAGGAACGGAGAGTTAAGAATATTTTACCCATTTGATGATGACTGGATGTAATTTTTGTCTATTCTATCCTAGACATGAGTACAGGAAAAGCTGTAAGAAAGGGAGAGCTTTGTCCTGCAGTGGAACAATGCAGGTGGAAAATAATAATAATATCCCAGATAAAAATCACAGTGACTGGCCTAATGCACTTACCACCTTCTTGAGCACTAGCAGGCTTAGAATAAACACCATTCAAAGGAAAGCCATGCTCTCCTGGTATGTCAAACTTGGAAATAGCAAGCATATACATCTCTTGCTGACCCTGGTTCTTGTTGGAACATTTCTGGAGCTTCTTCAGACATTCTGAGATATAGAGAGTGAGGTAAATCAGGACTCTGTCTGAATCCGACTGAAAGAAGAAAACATTGGTAAATGTTGTGATTGTGATAGTTTATCATTAAATGTTTATTGGTCAAACAATTGCATATTCTCTGATTATTAGTGCCTTTTATCATGTCTGAGAATGTATTTTATTACAATAAATGTACCTTGATTTCATAAAATCTGAAGAATACGTTCGCCTTGAAGTAATTCAGCGCTTCGTCGATAATGTCGAGCTCTATCTTCGGATTAGAGGGCGCTGGACCGCGGAAGGTGGTCCGAATTGGCAGGAGAGAGAGATTACCAACGGATTGCGAGTAGTCGACCAAAGTGGAGTGATATGCCTGGAAGTAATTGGGCAGTTAGAACAATAAACGTACAACAAACGTAAGTAAGCATTGAAAGAGAAGATATCTGCGTAAGTAAGTCTGTTTTTGGTACAGGATACAGAGACTCTTACTGGCATTTTGGCTTCTGTGATCCTTTTACACCTGTAATGTTTTGATCGAATAGTAACGTTAACCACGATAACACAATATTAGAAAACTAGAAACCAACTATAACTTTATTGAGATACAGGAAAACACGAGATAAAAGGCGTATTCCTCGGTTTATGATTCATTTGAACTAAATGAAAACAAATTTTTTTTTTTGGATGGTGAATGACTGACAGACAGGAGTATACTGTATAGTGTTCTGTGTGACGAGGCGTACCTGACACTGGCACAGCCATGAAATAAGAAGTTGAAGTTCGCACAGCTGAACGCATAGATGAACGCTGCCCCGGTGGACGAAGGAAATCACCACGTTAGGATATTATTGTTCTGTGATCACCACCATGTTTTTGTTTTGCCTACGCTTGAATTGCTTGCGCGTGCACGTGTTTTATTTTTCTTTAGTTTATTTCAAAGCGTAGAAAACAGAATGGCTGATGAAACACAAAGTAAAGTTCTCTCGTTAGTAGCAGACATTGTAAAGAAGAAAGCTAGTATTAGTGAAGAGGTTTTATCCAACAAAAACGGTAATGTTGCAACATCAGTAAAAACCAAGTCTAAACAACTAGCAATCAAAGGAAAACCTAAATCTGGAAGGTTTTGGAAAACAGAGAAAGAAAGGTAACTTAGTTTAAGCAGCACATAGACTTAGTTGTAGCAATACTTGATATTCTCTTTGGACTTAGTAGTCATCAGAGTCATTATTCAAACCATATTTTAATTTCAGGTTTTCTACCATAAATAAAACCAAGGGTCTTAGACATGAGACTTTTGCAAAGAAAGAAGCCCTACGTATTGAATTGCAAAGGACGAAAGAACTATCAAAGCAGCGGTTAGAAAATTTCAAACAGCAACAAGAAGCAAAGAAGGAACGTAGGAGAGAAAACATAAAACGCTCAGCAGAGAACAAACAGAAAGCAGAAGTAGTGCAAGTTATTACAAACTCTGCCAAATTGAAGCGTATGAGGAAGAAACAACTCAGGTTTATTGAGAAAAGGGACACTAATAAAGCAATTGAAGCTAGCAAATAAAGACCTATATACCTATTACTTAAGTTTTTTTGCACCATGGCCTGATAAATAGTCATATTACCTCGCTATGACCTCACTCTATCTAGTTGGCTCATGAGTTTCAGCCGTCCCATCAATCTGAGTCTACTAGTCAATCTATTTCCTCACACTTAATAAAAAACAGAGCATTGGTTTTATTCATATAATATTTTTATTAGATATCTTACAGAATACATATATAAAAACATTACATGTATACCCCAGTTTTTCATAGGATCAATGAAGTGTTTTTGTCAAGTTTATTTACATAAACATGAAAAGAGAATACTTAGAAGTTTGCATATTTTTTTTGCAATATACATGGCTTAACAAAATGAATTAAGCTAGACCAAATTATAATATTAGTAAATTATCTTCCAAGCATTCACCTCTCATGTGATACATTTGTAGTGAAACTGTAATGATAATACAAATTGGTACATGGATGTATGTACATAATTCGCTTGTACATATTTACACAGAAGGAATCTTAGTGATATTGAAAAAACACTATAAAAAACACCAAAAACTATTTCTTGAATACAGTTATCATTTAACATTTTAAAACTCTGAGATAATACTTATGTAATATGTATGTATCAAACATAGATGGTGCATCTATGTTTACAAAAACTACCATAGTAAATACAAAAAAACATAAGATGTTATTTTTCAAAGCCTCAAAAATACCATATCTCTGTTTTTAAATACTGCTCAAGATAAAAATGTTATTAACTACACTACATAACACTAGTAAAAATATCAGAGCAAATTTGTTATAATTACATTTATTCAAAAATCATAAAAAAGTTTAGTTTAATTTACCAGAAAGAAATCACACCACTAAATCTCTTAAAATGTATTTCAACATTAATTCTTAAATTCCATGAAATAATTTATAACAACTTCAACATTGTTATACATAATTATAACAACATTACATAGCTTAAAATCTATAAAGATACAAACTAATCATTTTTGTTCATGGGTCTCGCACAAATCAGATATAACCATTATTTCTACATATATTAAGTTATATACATAATACTTGAGCCATTCTCAACAACAAATGTTTGTAAACAACTCACAACCACTAAAAACCAGAATCATTTTAAAAATTCGTTTGAAATATAGACTTAGCATTGAAAGGGTTGAAACGACAAGTAGTGCAAATTATTGTAATAAATCACCAACTAGAATGTGATTGTAAGGTTTTTATGGAGGCTATGATTACAAACATTGTATCTTCAGTATGGCTTGAGTATATTAATAAAAATTTTAATCTACTCTGCTGTAACCTCAGTAGTAGGCAGAAAAAAACCTTTTGTGCGAAACCCGATTACAATTGAATGTATAGAAAACATACGTAACATCAGTCTAAGGCAGTGACAATATAGTTTGATCACAACTGAACAAATTATGATCACGTAAAACTAGATAAATAGAATGTAGAGGGTAAACACTTGAGTTGGACTAAACAAGTCAATTTGTTCAAAGTTGGCAGTTCATATTTTTACCATTCAACCAACTAACTTGGTTAAAAAGTATCATAGATGTTCATGAATACCGTAATAAAATCACCAGCCCAAAAGCAGCTACGACATAGATGTGAGCTGGACTAATCAACGAATTATTTAATCACCCTAGTGCGAAACCCTTTACGAGACTTAGCAAAATTAGTTAAAAATGAGATTCATAGAAATCTTAAGTCTATTTTAGAAATGGATTGTTCATTGCTTATCAGAAATAACACTTGGCAAAACGCTGAATTCCAAAGAGTAATTAAAGTAGCTATGCTTACATCTATTTTGATATCGGTCCTGAACCTATTAACTGCTGTTAACAATGATAAGATTTCAAAACTTTGTTAAATCTTACAATGCTAAGCAGATAAACATCGTTTTTAATCCATACTAATCAATATTATAAAAGCGAAAGTAAGTCTGTCTGTCTGTATGTTACCTTTCCACGACTATACGGCTAAACCGATCCTAATAAAATTTGGCAGGAAGGTAAACAAATCCCGGGACGGTCATAGACTACTTGAAAACGGCGTGCGAAGCCGCGTAAGAGCGCTAGTAATTTCATATAATACCAACAAACGTAAAGAGCTTACTAAGCGTGTAATGCTTTGGTACCTAAATTATTTTTTTCTCAATGAAATCGCAAACTCAGTGCAAACTAAATTACGTATAAAAAGACTGTAAAAACGTGGTACAAAAGATGAGTATTTCTGATATTACAATAGAAGTATTCGATAGAGTTTTTGAAGAGTTAACTTCACACTGGTCTGCTTCTTACGTTTATAATTACATACATCTTCAAATTACCCGGTACAGTACACGCCTAATATGTGCAACTAAGGGCGCATTCAAACAGCGGATCCGTTTATACAGGACCGTTTTTACGGTATCCTCGCTACTGGAAGAATCGTTTACTGTATCTGGAATACTTGGTTGTGTGAACTCGCTCTTCACTACATACGCCATCACGGAAAAAAACGGATTCTGTATGAATGCACCCTTAGGCGGGCACCATAGAATTATCTAACTAACTAACAGTTTATTAACAAAACAAAAGCATATCAACCAACTTAAAACATACACCTATGTCTTTATAATAATTGTAAATACATATAACGCTTTTATTCGCGCAATAACAAATTGAGTAAAATGTTAAAATTCTAGAACTAGCTAAATAAAAAATAATGATGTTCTTATACTTGATCAGTGTTCACACTTGATGCCAATATCTTTGGATATAATAGAACTTATATTCAATTTGTTATTGGGCTGTGAACTCTAGCGCTATGAACATCAATTCACATTGGCATAATATGTACAGCTAGCTATACAGAACAAAAATATGCTATATTCGAATCTAGTTGTAAAATAAAATAAGTTTGTTAAATTCCAAATCTGGCGCGCCTTCCATTTCTAAAGTTGTTGAGATTCGTGGAAAACGGGCCAATGAGAAAATTTACAATTCAAGGCGGATTCTAAAAAAAATATTTACGAGCTGCCAAAATCCAGTTTTCATAATTTTTTAGTTTGTTCGTACGTCTTTTGAGCAAACATTTGCCTAGCAAGACAGCAGCTATTACAGTATTTTTTTATCAATTTAACAAAGAGTATTAGAACTTGCTAACAATGCTTTTCGGTACTTTCACATAATTTATTTTTTCATTGAATTAACACTTTGCCTAAATCTACATGCGCTTTGTGTTAGTACTTTTGGATCACGTTAACACATTCACTGTCCACCTAAGCAGTGCGATCGTCAAGAACAGATCGCGACAACGCACACGCTCATATCAGCGTAGCACGTAACACTGTCCACAACTGACAAAGTTCACCGAAAGTATTAATGACTAACCTACCTATTGAATCTTTTGATAAAGTTTTCGTTCACCGACTCTTGGTAAATAACTTACTGATAGCTATCTGTACATAGGCGATATTCGACGGTCCGTCTCAGTTGAGTGGAGTTCTCGGCGATCAAACGTCGAAATCCGCGCCGCCTTTGCCGTTCGGCGGAATGAATGGTTCACTCCACATTCTTCTGAGATCACCCTGTAGACAAACAAACCTTATTTTAAAACTCAGGTTTTTGTTATTATAGTGAGTAAGCTCTCGCACTCTAATTTAATCATATCCCAAAAAAAAACTATTTAGATGGGGCTTGAACCCGCGACCTTCCGCTCAGTACAGGGAAGCTCTCACCAGCTGAGCCTCGGCAATTTTATTTAATTTCTCTAAGTAGATATGATCTTAGTGCTTATTGCAGCTGGCGTAAATGGCGCTGAGATCGCGCTAGGCTCGACCCATTTAAATAAACTGCGGCTGCGTTGCTGACACATCCCATTCGATTTTGCTTCAGGGCTATGTAAATAGCCTAGTGTTAGTAGTATAGTTGGTTGGTACCTTGACATATGCCATTGTGAGGAGAGGCAGCAGTGTGAAGGGCACGAGGTACAACAGCGCAGGCTGCGCCGCCTTGAACACCTCCGCCGACACCGTCGCCGTCAGCAACCCCAGGAAATAGCCCAGGAGGGAACAGTGGAAGTATGTCAGTCGTGAACCCTGTGGAACAAAAACACGGTCAAATCACAAGTAAGGGGGTGTCCATTCATTACATGAAGCTTTTACGGTAAAAAAACCCTTATATGTACAGTCTAATTTAAATAATTACAAAAAAAAAACTAGTTTAAATAAAATATTATATTATAGCAATGCGTATCCCCATTTTTCGTCGCGTAGAATAGATAGTTGTTTTTGTTAGCTCGATAAAAACAAAAATAAATTTGTAATTTTTTTTCTTAGATTCGCAATGTAGCGTAGAGTATTTTGTTTAGAGAAAAGGTTTAAGGCTGGTTTTATTGTTACGCGTTTCGGCAGCGTCGTCTGAGTGCGCGCGTTCGGAGATGTATGGGGGTAGTAGTTGCGTTTCAAAGTCGCTTGTGCAGCGCCGTTCAGTAAACGTTAACAGCGCGCTGCCCAGCGGCGCTGGCTAGCCTAAATTGGAGCATAAGATAAATGTAAGTATTTTTGCGTAATTACCATAGATCTAGGGCCGGGCACCTGTCCCATTTGGCACACGAGAGTAGCCTTCTTGTAGGCGTCGTACCGCAGCACGAAACACAGCAACAGACCCGGCATAACGATGTCACCCAGACCTGTACAACACAACATGTTAGCATTATCAGAATTCATTTAAAACTGTTATATGATTTTATTAAAATTCTATAATTAATAATAATAATAATAATTGCAATAGTCTCTACACCTGGTCGATACCATCTTCGGGTTTATCATATTGTGCACCCGAGGATGATACCCGCTATGTGTAGCCCTCGCCTTTAGATTAACTCTTAAAGGGCCTCTATGCTGTTGGCTTGGGCCCCAAGCAAGCCTTCCAAAGGACCGGGTCACTTTATGGCCCGAGATCATGGATATGAGAAACACATAATAATAAATAATGCTGGACAATCCACACAGCATCATCTAGCCACAAGGTAACTTGTGTTATGGGTACTAGATGACCGATATACTTAATAAAATAGATGAATTATTTAATTACAATTACTCATACTCACCTTTTTTTGCGGAACTAAGGTTTAGCCTGAAGCCGTCTGAGTAAGAGCTCGTTGATTTTTTAAAGTCAAGTGTTTATAAACAGCCTTACCGAGCATCGAGAAGTGTCCCTGATGGTGCATGGAAGGGAACACCAGCTTGGCCGGGAGAGACAGCTTGGGCGCGTCTCGCATGGCCCCGCCGAGCTGCAACCGCCGCGCTACCACGTTCATGGGGTTCTCAGCCGGCCTGGAATGTAAAAAGGCGTATAGTTAATTATCCAGAACAACGATAGTACCTATCATACAAAAATTATGATTGGCTGTGGGCTTCGCGACAAAAAGAATGGAGATCTAAATGAGTGCGAAGTCAAATCTATGTAGGTTAGATTTGACTTGGCCAGTTTTTATCAGAATTAAAACGTTGAATAACTTTATAAAATGACTGATGTAATGAAAACTGGCCAAGTCAAATCTAACCTACATAGATTTGACTTCGCACTCATTTAGATCTCCATTCTTTTTGCCGTGAAGCCCACAGCCAATCATAATTTTTGTATTGAACTTGGCTCTCCTTTTTTACATTTATGTTTTTGGTGGGATAATGTACTAAGTTTAGCAGGCATCTAGTACCCTGGTAGCAGTAGTAATTTGGGATACAAAACAGAACACAATCAAATAGTAAAAAAATAGAAAGATACGTCATTTTGATCTAGATTGCAAGACTGCAGGCAGATGCTTCCAGCCTCTGCCTGCAGTCTTACGCAGGGATATTGGGGCCACGACCGACATTGCTGGAAAGCCAGTATAATAAGTGTTACCTGGTAGCCACTTTGACCATGACGTTAGTAGTGAAGATGTAAGAGGAGAAGAAGACCCAGAAGACATCGTACAGCAGTAGCCCCGTGAGCAAGAGAGTGGATACTTTGAGCGAAGGCAGCCGGATTAGAGCGATGAACGTCACGCAAAGACCCATGCCCATTGCTGGAACAAATACAAACAAATAATGCACGATATTTTTACATATATCATCATCAAAGAGATAAATATATTTATGACTATCGTAAAACTATAAAAATTGGAGCAAAAAAGTGAGAGAATATATATGTGTTAAGGGTAATTGATCGAAGGGCACATGGGAATTTCGTCGACGCATTTTGATAATGTATCGCACTAGAAAAGGTTAGCACAAACGTCCATAACAATTCAGCACCCGCAAGGCACCAATGCCAGCGGTGACAAGTAAGCTCTGCTGCGTCTAGGATACTGCTGATAATCGATTTGCGAGCTCGGGCGGCGATTAGGGGCCGCAGACCGCTACGACTACGCCCGCCACGTATTGCAAAGGAGTCATCAGTAGATATTACATACCGTCCATCAGTAGCCAGTGTCCAGTCAGCACCCACACGGCTACAATGGCGGCGGCAAGCAGCGCGGCGGCGAGCTCGGGCGGCGAGTAGCGGCCGCAGACCGCGCCGCGGCTGAACGACCCTCCGCCCGCCACGTATTGGCATAGAGGAGTTAGGAGGAATGCTAGCGCTGCACAGGCTATTACTGTGAATAGATAAAAATATATAAATGCCAATAGCCCGAGAGGATCAGCTGAGCAGATTGAAAGTTATACGGCTCGGCTTTGCCTCGCTCTATCAACGTCTACAGAGATGCTATTAAGGACCAAAAGTCCTACTAGGCTACTGCTAAGAGTTAAACTGTTTAAAACCTAGTCAGGCAGAGAAGAATTTGATGCATATGAATGAAATAAATGCCCAGGTATTTAAAGCAGCCAGTACTCCAGTACGGGATAAGAATAGCTAGATAGTAATAAGATACGAATAGTAAGTACGTGTCGATTTTGTGGGCATCAAAACCTTAAAAAACTAGACAAAAAATTTGCCACCCCTTTTTTCATCATAAAAAATAATTTAATTACTTATAATTATAATATGATCTTTAATTAAAGGCACACTTACTGGCAGTACAAATGGCGACAAGCGTCTGCATAGAGTCGAAGAAAAAGAACATGATTAGTAGCGCCACCGACGAGCCGAGAGGGAAACAAAGCGCCTGCATGGTGTTCAGTGTTTGCACGTCTGAAAAGAACACTTCACTTGTTATTCTTTTTTACATGCTCGCAGACACATTCATTGGGTTAGGATGAACAGTTTCAGTCCAGGGTTTCGCGGGCATCAGGGCAAGCTTTAAAAGC
This sequence comes from Eupithecia abbreviata, assembly GCA_943735965.1. Taxonomy (NCBI): domain Eukaryota; kingdom Metazoa; phylum Arthropoda; class Insecta; order Lepidoptera; family Geometridae; genus Eupithecia; species Eupithecia abbreviata. The sequence continues at coordinate 5,877,998 of OX030995.1, forward strand.
AGACTCTGATCTAGGATAGATTAGAACCTGTTTTAAATTAAGGCGTTTTGCGTTTTCTTAAGTTTTAGAGGAGATTTTCAAAGTTTAGTGTAATCCTAATCAGTTTCATAACTTTGAGATCGAGAGATACATATATAGATAGAAACCCCTTTATTATACCACAAAAAACAGATCATTACAATAATAGATATTTAGAATAGAGGAAGTATAAAAGGCTGCATTATCGCTGAGAGCGACCTCTTCCAGGCAAGCTTAGGTTTTAGCTACAGGAAACAATATAATTTTATGTTTTTACATTTACTTGACCGAATACCTTGTCTGCATACTAGAGCATACATTTTATTTGTACCTTTCTTTTGTAAGCGGGCGTGTTGCACACGGTAACAAAATAATTAGACGAGAGTGCATTCCTATCGTTTTCAACAAACGATAGGAATGCCTACGAGTATAAGTACCTAATATTCGCTTCTAACACAAATCATAACAATAAAATGCAATTCAAACTCGTAGCTAGATAATGTTAGTAAATACCGCTATCGTAATGAAAGGAAGGTCAATATCATAGTACGATAACATCATGATATTCGACATGACAATGCGATGGTTGCCGCCGTTATATGTGATATTGTGCGGCGTTATAACAAGTAGCTACTTTTTGTTTGCCATTAGGCATCCCTTGATGTTGCCGACCGACCAACCGACCGTGTGATGTGCTAAACAACTTTGTATTTATTCATTTATTTGTATGAAAGTAAGGATGGTAGGAATATTTTTCATTTGGTATATTTTGGTTTCTCTGAAGGATAGGATACGAAACGAATGCATCCGACAGAGAACCAAGGTTATCGACATAGCTCGGAGAATTAGCTGAAGTGGCAGTGGGCTGGCCATATCTCGCGAAGAACCGACGGCCGCTGGGGTAAACGTGTTCTTGAGTGGAGACCACGACTCGGTAAACGTAGTGTAGGACGCCCTCCGATCAGGTGGGATGACGACCTGCGAAAGACTGCAGGTAGATGCTGGATGCGGCAAGCTGAAGACAGGGCGCTATGGCGCTCATTGGGGGAGGCCTATGTCCAGCAGTGGACTAATATAGGCTGATGATGATGATATTTTGGCTGAATAGGCAGAGAGAGTTTCTGTATGCCTACAATACAATATATTCCGTGGTATCAAGTTGCTTTCAAATCAAATGGTTATTAACTTATTACGTATTCGTAGTCACTACATTGGCTGTGTGGTGTCGGCCGTGATAGAATAGCACCACCCCAACTCTTCCCGTGGGTGTCGTAGGAGGCGACTAAGGGACATACACCGGGGGGCGGGCAGCAGCGTCCCTTGCAGCACACTCCCTATACTGCGATCCCCAACCCGCATGCCCAGCGTGGGGATTATGGGCATCAACCCCCCCATGGATAGATACGCCAAAAGAATGAGGCCCCCAGTTCCCGGCCGCCTCGCTATTCCTGGCCATGGTAGCGGCCACGGTAACGGCGGGGCAGGGGGTGCTAGGAATTCCCGGGCTACATCAGGCTACCAAACTCTACCGAAACTGACCCTGGCTACGTTTAACGGACGCACTCTGAGGCTTGACCATCATCTAGCGCAGTTGGTAGTGGAGTTAGAGAACATCAAATGGCATGTTCTGGGGTTATGTGAAGTCCGTAGAGAGGAGGAGGACGTACACCGTAACCCTAGACTCGGGCCATCTTCTCTACTTTCGCGAGGGTGATAAAACATCTCAGGGTGGCGTAGGCTTCCTCGTCAATAAGGCCCTCTCTAGCAACGTCCAAGAAATCTCCAGTGTAGCTCCAGGGTAGCGTACCTGATCCTTCGGCTGTCCAAGCGGTACAGCATGAAGGTCATCCAGGTCTATGCACCGACCTCGGCACACTTGGATGATGAAGTGGAGGATATGTATGAAGACATATCCAAAGCCTTACATAACACCACTAAGGCCCACTTCAACGTTGTTATGGGGGACTTTAACGGCAAGGTGGGAACCCAGACTGGCAACGAATCCCGAATAGGCCCGCATGGTTATGGAGTCAGGAATCACAGGGGGCAAATGCTTGTCAACTTCCTTGAGAAGGAGGGGCTGTTCTTGATGAACTCTTTCTTTAAGAAACAGCCTCAAAGGAAGTGGACATGGCAAAGCCCCGACACTGTGACTAAAAATGAGATCGACTTCATCATGACGGATAGCAAGCTCATATTCAGAGATGTCTCAGTGATCAACAGGTTCAATACTGGATCTGATCACCGACTCCTCCGAGGCTCTCTGAATATCAACTTGAAGCTTGAAAGAAACCGTCTGATGAAGTCCACGCTCCGACCTGACCCAATCCAAATCATGGCGGGCACCGAGAAGTTTCAGCAGCTTCTCGGGAATAGATTTGTTGCCTTGGAACCCACTGATGACGCTGACGAGACCCTACACAAACGTTGAGGGACGAGGGCATTAAATTCTGTCGAAAGCAGCGTACTGGCAAGAAGTCCAAACTCTCGGATGAGACTCTTGGGCTGATGACAAAAAGACGGGAGACCACCCAAGCGACTTTGTCAAAGAGGTCAGACCTGAACAAGCGGATTGCGAAGATGGTACGGCCCGACCTTCGGAGCTTCAACACGCGCCTCATTCAAGAGGCGATAGGGCGAAACCGAGGGTCCAAAGTATTCACTCAGCAGCATGGCAGGAGCCACCTGACAAAGCTTAAAACGCACAACGAGGACCGTATTGTCAAAGCCGGAGATATCCGCCGAGATAGAGGATTTCTATGGCCGATTATACGCTGCACATGCCCCTCGTTACCGAAGAGATGACCAAGATTCCAGAGCCACCCTGACACGCCACTATACCGACGAACTGCCTGAAATCAGTCAAGACGAGATCGTGTTAGCTCTAAGGCAGCTTAGAAATGGAAATGCCCCCGGCGAGGACGGTATTACTTCATAGCTTCTTAAAGCCGGAGAAGCCCCTGTAATACAGGAGCTACGGAACCTCTTTCATACCGTCCTTGACGGTGGGAGAACTCCAAAGGTGTGGAGAGGGAGTTTGGTGGTGCTCTTTTGTAAGAAGGGAGATAAAACCCTTCTTAAGAATTACAGACCCATCTCACTCTTGAGCCACGTCTATAAGCTGTTCTCACGAGTGGTCACGAACCGTCTCGCCAGGATACTCGACGAGTTCCAGCTACCGGAACAGGCTGGGTTCCGCGGAGGATATGGCACCACAGACCACACAGTGAGGCAGATTATACAGAAGTCCGAAGAGTATAATCAGCCCCTGTGTCTGGCTTTTGTGGACTATGAGAAGGCATTTGACTCCGTCGAAACCTGGGCTGTTCTGGATTCCTTACAGCGATGCCAAGTAGACTATCGTTATATCCAGGTGCTGAGATGTCTCTACGAGGCCGCCACTATGAGTGTCCAAGTACAGGGTCAGCAGTCTAAACCCATCCAATTGCGCAGAGGAGTGAGGCAGGGGGATGTCATATCCCCGAAACTGTTCACGTGCGCATTGGAAGATATGTTTAGGTTGCTGGACTGGAAAGGAAAGGGCATTAATATTTAATTTTTTATTTAATTTTATTTAATTTTTTGTGTATTTTTGTTTTAATTTATCCTCTATGATATGGGTCCTTAATTTTGTATTATGTGCCTGAAATAAACGATTATTATTATTATACACTCATTTATTTAAATTCTCGTATAAAATACATTTTTTACTATAGAAAATACAATAAAATATTATAAAACTATTCTACAGTAAAAAATATATCAAAACGGTAGATCACCGACCGCGAAGCTAGGCTCAAGCGGCCGGTGACTAGAGCTGCAGAGAAAGGAACTTCCTGACGATACGTGCCGAGTCCAAGAGTACCGCCTTCTGGATCTGGCCCTTGATCCAACTTCCTAGCGAGAGTCTCTTCAGGTGTTGATCGAGGCTCTTCGCTATTACGCCGTTAACCGAAACGACTATCGGGAATATGGTCGCTGAATCTACATCATGCGGTCAGGTTAGTTCCACCCTCTGTAGCCCTATAGTACGCGCGCATGACGTTCTTGTTAATTTCTTTTGTCCATTTCATGCGCCGCACTCTTCCATCAGTGGCGGGGGCCGGTCGCGGGGCTGTGCGCCCTGCAGGTCCCAAGCCAGCTGATAGTGGGGGTCGGCCTCGCCGCACAGATGTTCGCGGCGGTCGAGGCGACGGTGGCAGCTCGTCTTCGCTGCTCAACACATCACTCGTCTCAGGCGGCGTTCTAAATTCCTCTTCATCTGAAGACGAGGATGTGGAGCTAGCCGAAGCGGGCTGCGGTGGTGGTGGTTAGTGCACTTGTGCCGCCCTTGTACGCGCTCTTGTGATCATTTTGATTCATTCACCATGATTGATTAATTAAAAATATAAATAAATGTAAAAAATTTCACAAAAAGACGTCTGTCACGGGCGGTGTCATTTTTTATTATATTATATTATATATTTTTTTATTTTTTATTATTATGTCTCTCATTTACCATGATCTCGGGCCATAAAGTGACCCGGTCCTTTGGAAGGCTTGCGTGGGGCCGAAGCCAACAGCACAGAGGCCCTTTGAGAAGTTAATCTAAAGGCGATGGATAGCGGGTATCATCCTCGGGTGCACAATATGATACATCCAAAGATGGTATCCACCAGGTGTAGAGACTATTGCAAAGAAAAATGAAAGAAATAAAACCAGGTTATTGTGATGGATGGATGGACTGGGTAATCGGGCTATAGGGGAGATTGCGGACGTCTGCCATAAACAAGTCAATCATAATGTTAAGAAGAGTGGCAGACGGTGGCTTGCCGAATGCTGGATGGGTTCCTTAAAAAGCCGGAGTTAATTACCGGAGAGGAACAACATCGGCGCAAACGACTGAGGGGTGTCGAGAGGTGCGGCCCCGATTTCACCATCACGAAGACTGCTCGTGAGCGGGTTTCCTCGCTATTACGCCATTAGACACTTCCACCCCCGAGTCTACATCCTAAGATGCATCTCTCGCGACTCCACTCAGACCGGCCAATGAAGGCAAGCAAGAGGTGGGGGTCTGGTTCTCTTGGGATGCCACTCCGCTAGCGGAGACGAGAACCAGGAACTTCCCCGGGAGCACTCGGTACCCTTGGTGTCGCTACTCACCAACAGCTCGCCACAAGCTGCCCTGCGGGCTATTATTATTATTATTATAAACGGCGAGTACATCTCACACCTGCGATTCGCTGATGACATAGTCTTAATGGCGGAGTCGCTTGAGGAACTGAACCAGATGCAGGACGGCCTAGCTTCAGCCTCCCGATGTATCGGTCTTGGCATGAATTTGGATAAAACCAAAGTCATGATCAATGATCACATTGATCCAAGGCCGGTGGACGTACATGGTCACCTTCTCGAAACTGTTTTTAAAACAGTTTCGAGAAGGAGGCCAAAAGGAGGATCCAGCTGGGCTGGGCAGCATTTGGGAAACTACGTCAAGTCTTCACGTCATCCATACCGCAATGCTTGAACACGAAAGTTTTCAATCAGTGCGTTCTACCCGTTATGACCTATGGAGCTGAGACGTGGACACTCACGATAGGGCTGGTCCACCAGTTCAAAGTCGCTCAGCGAGCTATGGAAAGAGCTATGCTCGGAGTTTCTCTGAAGGATAGGATTCGTAACGAATACATCCGACAGAGAACCAAGGTTATCGACATAACTCAAAGAATTAGCAAGCTGAAGTGGCAGTGGGCCGGCCATATCTCGCGAAGAACCGACGGCCGATGGGGCTAACGTGTTCTTGAGTGGAGACCACGACTCGGTAAACGTAGTGTAGGACGCCCTCCGACCAGGTGGGATGACGACCTGCGAAAGACTGCAGGTAGATGCTGGATGCGGCAAGCTGAAGACAGGGCGCTATGGCGCTCATTGGGGGAGGCCTATGTCCAGCAGTGGACTGCTATAGGCTGATGATGATGATGATGATGAGTCACTACATAGTATAAAACAAAATCGCTTCCCGCTGTCTGTCTGTCACTATGTATGCCTACGTAACGCATTTTGATGCGGTCTTTTTTAATAGATAGAGTACTTCAAGAGGAAGATTTATAAAATATTTGAAACATAGATTTCCACGAGGGCGAAGGCGCGGGGTGCAGCCAGTTATTATTATAATTATGAAAACTCTATAACAACAAATACTGAAATTACTCCAGGTTTCCCACACAACAAGCCTTGCTTATTTTGGGGCTATACAATCCCGTGTGAAATATCCAGCATGTATTATTTAAATCGACTGACATCTCAAAACATCGCTCGAAGTTAACGAATAAAATAAAACAGAGTTTTGTCACAACAGTATTATAATGTTTCCGGTTCAAGGCGTTCTCGGGTTGCCCATTAGCAGTGTTTTCCTCTATATACTGTTATGTTATGTACTGTTGGAAACACGCGACCGTGAAGATGTGGTGTAGATAGGAGATACTGTCACTAATCATGTTCAATATGTGTTCAATCATTTAATTAATTTATATTTATTTTTAATTTAATTAATTCATACAACAAAACGGCGTAAGCTGTAGGGACAACAGATTCCTGAAATAGAGCCATAAGAATTCCAACCGTCGTCACACTAATATTAAAGATACGAAAGTTTTTATGTGTATATGTTTGTTTCTAGAATTTGCATGATAGACATTACGGATACATTATATCCTGCGTTACATATATACATCCTGGATGGCATAGGCTACTTTTAATCCCGAAACGTTCACTGTTCCCAGATGGTCAAAGTTATTCACCGCTGGCTGGTAACTTCGCGGGACGCAGCTACTTACTTACTACTAGGGATCTTTATTACCAGTATACTTAATAGACCAGTCATTTTTGTTTCAAAACTATATAGGTTTTGTAGGTAATATAAATTTTTAGACAACTTTTAGGATGTTAAAATACAAGTTTGTACGATTTTATAGCCGGGCATCTCAAATTCCGAGATTCTTACCTAATTTTGACCAAGTTTGACAACCTGGACTATTACAAATCTGACTGAACGTTTGCATAGTCAGGCTCAGGACCATTTCATGTAGGTACTAATCGAGCGAAGCCACAGGCATTACCTAGTAGAACCTTAAAAGTCAGGTCTCTTCGTTCTGGATAATTGCAGGTTGGAATATTCTCAGAGATGCGACGCGAGGCATTTGAATCGGGAACTGCAGACAGCTCTCAATTTAGAAACAAATTAATCCGACAATCGTCGCATCGTTTGATAGGTCAGAAGTAAATTAAGATTTCTCTAGATTTGAGTGTTGGGTTTGTGAAATGCAATTTTTTGGCGAGAAAGAATATTACTTTGTTTTCTTTTAAGTAGTTGTTTTGATGACAGATGTGGCGCGACAGGTGAAGGTCCGCCTGTAATGCAGGTTGCGGGGTCGATTCCCGCCTCGGGAGAATGTTTCTACGATCTGCAAATATTTATACCGGGTATTTTCCATGTAGGTATAGTAAAAAAAAATATATCAAGTACCTGCTACCACACTGACGTAGATTTTACTTTAAATTAATTCGTTACAATTAAATAGTGAAACATTGCAAATATAAACCAAGCTACCACTGCCAAGTCGTCATAGGTAATTTGTGGCCAGATCCAGAACCATTATCAGATCAAGCTCGCATCTATTCCGCGACGACAATCATACCCGCTCCATGCGTGATGAACTCATCTAATTCTTGGACCTATTTCATCACCTACATATGTGTAAACATTCAAGTATCATTATCATTTGCCGACGGATTCGACCCTCTGCTGGCCGAAGTTATAGAGATTCACGACGAACCCACACTGTTTAATCTTTGGGTTGATATTTTACGCCGCCCATTTCCTCTTCAATGGAACAAGCTTTTCATCACATTGGTGGTGAAAAAGAAACACGTTCTTAAAACTTCTATGATCTGTACAAAACTTACTGCTATTCCCTGAGGAGGGAGACGGTATGCCCCCGAGCAGTGTTGCTTCCTTCTCCCTCTCGGCTCTCTCCCGAGCCTCTCTCTCCATGTTCAGGGACCGGAAACTGCCGTACACTATAAGTAGCATCGAGATGAGGCACGCTGAAACTCTGTAGACAAGGGAAAGAATCGTAGCGTTAGTTTTAGAAATGACTGAACCCCAACGCTAGAACTGTGGGTCGATTTACATTGCGCGAGAGATTATTCTTATTTCAGTTTAGAATTGTTTCTGTGTTCTTCAAGGAATAAAAGTGTATCTATCGATTTAAATTGAGCGAACGTATTTTTTTAACAGTTTCTATATGTTTCTGCGTTCTACGAGGAATATTGTTTTATATTTAAAATGTATTTAAATTAAACTGTGATTCACCGATGTTGAAAATTCTTTTACTACATTCATTAGGTACCTATCCCTGTGTGATATAGATAGGCTATATTTAACAAGGTAAATATGATAAAGTCCTACCCGACGCTACCGCCTAATGGCTGATTAATAATCTCAGAGACGAAAGCATCATCCAATTTTCACAGCCAATTGTTTTACATAGAAACAGAAAGCGATATGTTACATTGACATTATTAATTCCCCGCATGCGATGCTCACCACTTTCTCCGTGTCAGCACTTTAAGAATTTACAAGTAGGCAGTGGCCACTCCATTTTAATGATGCCTGACTCCAAACTGTATTTTTGTGCAGGTCTTTGTGTTGGGTATAATGAGCACTAGGTTCTTAGGAGATGAGACGGCTTTGACAAGGATGTACATATGTGTCTGTATAGGAGAGAAGAGATGCTAGTTTTCAACGTAATTAAGCCTATAAAATTTGTTGGGCGAGGGCTTTATGATCTGTGATGTGATGATTGTCCAGGATCATATATTTATAACAAGATAATGTTTATCGCGCATGCAATTGTGTCGAAATAATTCGACCAGACAATCATTACATTGTTTTAAAAACCCAAGGCCCTCGGAACTCTTACGAACCCAGTTCTTTAATATTTCTATAGTTATAAGTGAAAATTGGACCGTTTAAAGAGCAGCTCTTCTTACGAATGTTAAGAGATGTCCACCGGGGATTCCTTTTCCGGGATATATAGTACCCTTTCCCGTGATACATTCTATCTCCCTGCCAAATTTCACTTGTTTATGCGTGAAAAGATAACAGACATAATTACTTCCGCTTTTCTATAACTGGTGCGGAAGTATTGATAATTGAGCTGTTGGTAAAGCAGATATTCTTAACTCGGTAGTATTATGTGACATGTCTAACTAAAAAGTCAGGTTGAACCACCCACGGGCAGGGAGCGGTAAAAAGCACATCAGAAACTTGATTGAAAGGTCGAGCTTCAATCAACGCCGCCGTAAGCAAACATGACTCTGAAAATAGCACCAATATTGATTGGCGAAGTCGCAGCAAAGTTAGGCTTGCTAGCTTTGAAGTATGTAATTAATTGTGGACGAAACTTCGGCTAATAGCAGATTAACTTTATTAAACTGACAAATATACATATTTTGAAGAAGTCGATGAGACAGAGAGAAGACTTATTACGAAATATTAACTTTAAAATGGAGATAAAGTGATAAAGATATTTAGGTCAACAACACAAGTCCCACCAAAATAGCAATGATTTCTACGTGTTACAATTTACTAAACCATGTGGGAAAAAGATCTGTGAAAGACTTCGGGCAGATGCTGGATGCGTCAAGCTTAAGATAGGGTGCTATGACACTCATTAGGGGGGCCTATGTCCAGCTGTGGACTAACATGATTCATGAACATTTATTACAAAGTTATTAACTCAATCGGCTTTCTGATTGCTGAGTAATTTCAGAATCATATTTTAGTAGTATTACGAACGTAATCTTCATCGTGCAATTAGAAACGTTGCAATAACAACTAACGTATTAGTTTTTGCTAAAATTACCAACCTATTATATAAAAAAAATATCAACAAATAACATTACAATCAAAGAAACAGTGTACAATTGTAAGAACGAGTATTTACAATTGAGACGATTGCGCTAACTGCAAACTGTTGCAAACAATCTACAGATACTAAAGTCATTAAAAACGGGATATTTACCATGATTAGATTTTTGAGTTTTCCAATATTTCGATTATAAATAGATATTCAAAGATCTAATCATGGTAAATATCCCGTTTTTAATGACTTTAGTGTTCATAACCATGATAGTTTCAGAAGTTTTAATCTACAGATAACTCAACTGATCTAACTGATAACAATACCAGTCGGAAGCGTCTCCAAAACGCTGCAGCTGGCTGCATTGCCCCGCTGTATGGCAATGCAATATCGTCAATTCTCTCACTCATCTATTCAGAAATAAAAATAGGTTTTGTTAAATATAGCATTTGCGACACCCAAACCCGATACTTATAATTTGATGTTTCGAAATTAGTTTGCCTTAGTTTTTAAGTGTTTTTTAATATTTGCTGGCTCAATAACCCTCAGAAAAAAAAATTTAAGAGACCACCTCAGGATTATTATCTTACGTATATATTGTGATTCTTTTGCAATTCTATAAGAAATCTTAATCGATCCATAATGACGAAGAAATCGATGAACATAAATAAAAAATACATACAGCATACATAGAATCCTCCTTTTCCGAAGTCGGTTAAAAAGGAGCTTTAATGACATGTAAAGTTAAAAACATAAAAGCTGTAGTAACTAAAATCTCTACGACATTTGCCAACGTTTCGGTGATCTATGATGATATAAACGGTTTCGTATATAATAGGGTTGTCAAACACTGTTGCATAGACGTTAAATCCTTATCTGTTGCCCAAATAAAATCCGCTGCTCAAATATGGTTACACACTTTATCTTACGATGAAACCGAGAGTCTACTGTTAAACTGACTGTTAAAAGTCTCCTAAACCTCCTAAAAAGCATGTATTTTTTCCCTTAATTTGTAGTATTTTTTAGTTTCAAATTAATTTTTAGTCTTGTTCTAATTTATAGTATTTGTATTTTTTTGTTGTTTCTACCAAACTTTATTGTGTATCGCTCTGAATAGATTTGACATTAAATTGAGCCATTTTCACTCCTTATCTGTTAATCATATTGGTTCCCACGATACAGGCACATCCTAGTGTGGGAATCATTAGCACTAATGTAAATTAATTCTCTACTTAAATCATACCAATTCAGTACTAAATTTAACTCTGTCTGGTAATACATTTTTTTTTTTATCATGTATTCAAATACACAGACTGTAATAGATGCCGACAGAGTTTCTAAAATCAGGCCACCCTACATGTAATAGTATATTGTGTGGCAGTGGGCCGGCCATATCTCGCGAAGAACCGACGGCCGCTGGGGCAAACGTGTTCTGGAGTGGAGACCACGACTCAGCAAACGTAGTGTAGGACGCCCTCCGACCAGGTGGGATGACGACCTGCGAAAGACTGCAGGAAGTTGCTGGATGCGGCAAGCTGAAGACAGGGCGCTATGGCGATCATTGGGGGAGGCCTATGTCCAGCAGTGGACTAATATAGCCTCATGATGATGATGATGTCATGTAATATGGGATCCTACAATATCTACAAAGGTAGATAAACAGATATCCATTATGGTAATCACTGTTGGATATGGATAGGCAAACACGGGTTTCGATCACAGTCTTATGTAAGGGTATGGCCAGACTGGATACGATTACATTAGTAAAGTACTCGTACAATTTTGTATGCAAGTTGCAGATGAAACCGCTTTTTAACAGCGCAGAGAAGGCAGATGTAGGTAATTAGAAGATAACATTGTAAGGTGCTTTTTCCTGGCGTGATAATATCGAAAAATGGTGAGAGAAACAGTATGTAAAAGGGCTTATATGGATGTATGTCAATACAATGCTTGTATGTTTCTGCCTTATGTCCCATATCGATTTGAGCAAGAATTGAGGCACAAATAAAATGACAATTTGAACTTGATGAATGGTTGTTTGTTTGCCCTATAATTGTTAATAAAACATAATGAAAGTAAACCCAGCAAGTGTTAATAATTGCCTACACCTCATCTTGTCCGAAGCGTATATATGTGTATAATCGTTTAAGACGTCAAACGGAAAACTCCTAGTCGAGAACAGCCCATTACGCGATAGTAGAAAACAGGAACTCTAGCCGAGTAACGATCGAAAGGAAGTTTAATCGAATTACATCAGACAACGAAACCAGAACAAAAGGTCAAAACAATAGGTGAGAATTTAAAACTATTTACCGGTATTTTGATGCGTGCGCGATTGTTTTAGAGTACGACCCGGATGTACTCTCATGCGCTGTTTTGGTTTGATGAGGTGAACTTGAACAGTCAGCCTCAAATTGATATAAGCGTCTAGAGTAGTCAAAATAATCTGAAAAATATAAAAGCATTTTGATATGCGCAGTTTGAATCATCATATTGTCGTAAGCACCCAAGGTTTTCAAAATATCTTACTAGTATATGAGCAGTCAGGGTGTTCAAAATAATCTAAGCCAACCAAGCTCTCAAAGTTAGTATGCAAACTCATAATCGCTAAGATGATTTTGAACACTCTGACTGCTCACATAAATATGAAACAATGAGTAGTAAGATATTTTGAACACCTTGGGTGCTTACAACAATATGATGATTCGAACTGCGTATATCAAATTGCTTCCATGGTTTTCAGATCATTTTGACTAGTCTAGACGCTCATATCAATTTGACACTGACTCTACTGTAAGAGAGACTCTTGCAACTTAACAATTTCAGACTAACTGAACGAGAGATATAGAGTAAACTTATGCACATATGTCGTGAGTAAGATACCAATTCTTGCTATCCCGCTGCACAACCAGGTCTACCTGGCTGGCTGGGCAGTGAATGCGTTATTGTTTATTGTAAATATTCACTACAACAATTTAAAGCTAAAATCATCTCTATTAATCAAATTTTGAGAAATATTTAATACTCTTATTTCAAAATCAATTTGTACATTAAAATTTCCCTACATTTGCTATATGTTCGATTACATTTTAGTTATGGCTTCCGTATCGCATATAGGAAGTCCGTTAATATGCTCAGTCGTAAAACATCCATAAAACTCTGTGATGGCATCAATCAGTAGGTAACATACAGGCACCAGGGTGTCTGACCCAGTAATTAAGTGAGGCGACCGGGTGGCGACGCGCCAATGAAGCCTAATAGCTTCGGACCCTTTCAATTAATGATATAAGGGCGCTGCATAGGTCTACATGGCAGAAAATCCCTTGTACTTATGTCTTTCTGACTGAACTTCAGAAAATAAATAAATAAATAAATAATAAATAAATAATGTTGGACAATCACACAGCATTATCTAGCCCCATGGTAAGCAGAGCTTGTGTTATGGGTACTAGATAACTGATACACATAATACAATACATTACATAGATAGATATTTTTTATTATACATAGAAAACAACCAGAAACACCCGGAACAAATATCTGCAGATCGTACACACAATTGTTCCGAGGCGGGAATCGAACCCGCAACCTCCTGCGTCGCAGGCGGACCTTCGCCCACCGCGCCACATCGGTCGTCAAATATGTTGTCAAATGTCAATAATGTCTGTAAATCAGCGCTGGGTGGACACATTAGTGGGCACCCAGCACATTGCTGAGTGAAGGCCATATTTGCCATGAACACTGCTACGCACAATAATTTGTAATATAGGTAGTAATAATTTGCGTAGTTTAAGTTTGTTGTTTATAGTAGTTTTAAGGTGAATAAAAATATTTTCTTTCTTTCTTTTTTCTTTTGAACGCAAAAAACTCTGAAAACTATCAAACAGATTTTCATACGATTTTACCAGGACGTACTGACAGATAAAGATAATTTATTTGCAAAAGCACGTGTAAAACAAAGATGGTAAGTAATTTATGTATGACACAACAAGTTTGACCAATATAATATCGGTATACAAAAAATATGTTGTACTAATCATCTATCATCATGAGGAAGGTTAAGGTGGTGTCATCATCATCATCATCCTATATTAGTCCACTGCTCGACATATCCCTCTCCTAATGAGCGCCATAGCACCCTGTCTAAAGCTTCCAGCGTCCAGCATCTGCCTACAGTCTTTCGCAGATCGACATCCCATCTCACTACGTTTGCCGAGTCGCGGTCTCCACACAGAAACACCCCAGTTTGCCCCAGCGCTGCAGCGATTTTCGGTTCTTCGCGAGATACGGTGATGTAAATTTTAATAAATATGACTGAAGATGTCGGAATAAATCATGTGTGCTAGCATGGGCCTCGTAAACTAATAGAGTTTAGTGTAAATTGGAATAAATATTACTTTGAGGATGTCGGAAGAAATTATGCTGGGTACATTGCTGGGTACCGGCATGCGCCTCGTAAATCAATAGAGTTTAATGAAAACAATGTATTACTTACGCAATAATTCTTCATAAAAAGATATATTTATCTCCTCTGCTTCCCGTGTAAAGCCGGCCAGTTTTGCTATTTTTTGTTCTTTCGATCGCGGGTCGATGACTCCTTGTGCTCAATAATTTGTTCCCGTGATTAGTTTTCTGTAAAGCTTGTGATAAGGACTTTCGTTTCGAGATAACGCTGATTGTAACTTGTAGCTTTTCATTACAAACAGTGCACAGACTGGTGGAGCAAACCTTTGACTGACTAGAGTTTAAGTACCTATCCTTCTAATCCGACCAACTTATTATTTAGTAGCGGACCTTCCCGGCTTCGCACGATTTTTGACCGGTTCTTTTAGTGCGGCCGACTTTAGTACGGTTTTGAAACAACATATACACCAAAAAAACTTTTGAAACTATCATGGTTATTAACACTAAAGTCATTTAAAACGAGATATTTACCATGATTTGATTTTTGAGTCATCCAATATTTCGGCACAGTTTCATGCGCCATGATCATGGTTATTCCGTGATGGCGCATGAAACCGCCTATGCCGAAAGAAATAAGAATTGAATCTCTCTTATAGTAAAGAAAAAAATGTGATTTATTCTGAAAAAGCTAAACTAAACATATAAAACGTTTTGTTACTTGTTGCAAATTTTTTACACAAAAGCGTCGATTTCTTCGTCAATTGTGGACCGTTATTTAGATCGAAGAAATCGATGAACATACGTCATAAACCGAACATAGAACCCCCTTTCTTCCTTCCGTTTCGTCGGTTAAAAAGAGTTGAGGTCATGGTAGATTTATGGAAGTGGCCTTGTCTCGCAATCTTCTGAGACAATCCAATAAAGGGTCCAGTTCAATATTCGCTTGAGAACAATAGGTCACAAAGTAGGAAATAACATAAACCTAGCAGAGATGAAACAAGCAACGAAACAGCAGTTAGGTCGTAACAAGAATGTATAGCACGTTCTCAATGTCATAAGATCTTAGCACTGACCTATTGTCAACACAATTTAATTAGGCTAAGGAGAAGTAAGGGGAATCACATATCTTACCTCACATGTCTATCATGTATCTTACGTCTATGTAAGTTTATTATAATGTTTGTAATGTAGGTATTATGGTATGTAGTGTATTTGTTTTCTTTTTTTTAATCTATATATTTACTAAAGTAATAAAATAAAGGAAGTATAAAGGGTGGCCTTATCGCTGAGAGCGATCTCTTCCAGGCAACCTTTGGATGGACTGGACATGAAAGAACAAAATAGACGGTGGTATTTTGTTTTTTCATGTCCAGTGTCTTTTAAAGGGCAATGTATACACATTGGCCTTTAAATGATACACTTATGTATTCTAGTTGTGGGAACAGCGAGTTTATGCTTATTTCTAGTATTTACATTATGTATATCGCTTTCTTTAGCGAACCGATTGATGTTTTTATGAGTGTACAACAAGTTTTTATAAATATATTGACATGGTACTATCATTATGTTTATTTCTTTGAATTTAATACGTAGGGATTCTCTGGGACCCATATTATAGATCGCACGAACAGCCCTCTTCTGCAACACAAAAACGGTGTTTATATCTGCAGCGTTCCCCCACAATAGTATGCCATAAGACATAATACTATGGAAGTACATAGCTGAAATAGACTAGTCTAGAAGTATCAACGTCTGTAAGGTGAGGATTTTTTTAACTGCATATGCTGCAGAACTAAATCTCTTCGATAGCTCATCTATGTGTGGGCCCCATTGAACTTTACTATCTAAGGTTATTCCCAAGAATACGGTATTGTCTACAATTTCTAGCGTTTCTCCTTTTACGTTTACATCAGCCTTAACTTATTTTACATTAATCAATAAAAAAGAACCAAATAAGTTACCAACGTTACGAACTACACCTTGATGACACAAAATTGTATTAGCTCTGAAACGTAAGACTCGAAATAATAAAAAAAACAGCAATACTGCTGCTTAGCGAAAGTAATAAGTGGTCACGTCATGGATGGTGATACTTCTCAATCATGGTAACGGATTGGTTGTCTCTTGCATTTGATTTTACGACTGCTCTTGAAGGTTTCACAATTGCTATATTGGGAAGCATGAAAAATATGCAATTTGGCGTTCAAAACGGTGAACAGCGTGAAAAATCTCCCAATCAGTCAGACACTACCTTAAAACAAAAGATCGCTCGCTCTCACGCTATGTCTAATGTGTGGCGAAGGCTTTAGTAGACTAGACAGCTAATATCACGATATTCTTAGCGTGTTATTAGCCGACTTCAAAAAAGGAGAAGGCTGTATATCATTAGGTCGTCGATTTCTCCGTCTAATTACTCTTTTGGCTTTGCTCATAGAATGAATTACCTCAAATTAGAGAGATTAAGTACTATGTATTAGGTTCTTACATATGATATTGGCGTATTATATGGGAAAGCTTATTGAAAAGCAAAACTATATATTTAATCAATCTTGCGTACTTGCGACAAGTAATGTTCATATTCATATCATTTATTGTAATTTCATGCATACAGGTAGTTTCTTAGGTGTAGTCTTAGTGAGTAGGTACACAATGCATAAAAACCCTGTCAGGGCACAACAATTTTTGGGTTCTTGTCAAATGTTAGCCTAAAATTCTAAACAATCATATTTATAAAATTAGTTAATATAGGAATGTCATGGTTCATGTCGTGATTAGGTAGGTAGTTACTAATTTAATCTGTAGGTGATAGTTATCTTTTGGTTCGCATTTTAGGATTTCAGGTAGTTTATTAAATATTTGTTCCTTATCTGGTGTAATATAATAGTAGATTGTTTTACAAGGGACTAAACCATCCCATTATATACGAGGTTGTTATACTCCCGAGCGTAGCGAGGGAGGATGACAAGACCGAGTTATAATGGGTGGTTTTGGCCCGAGTAAAACACTCTACTTTTCACTTCGATTGCGAGAAAATAAAACAATTCAAAATTAGACAATTTTCAGAAATTTTATTAAAAATACAAACTGTTCGCATTCTACCGTGAAGGGAAGAATGAACCTTCATAAAACATCACCAAGACGGTTCTATTTTTAAAAAAAAAGATTGACGGAGCACCAAGAAGTCGAGTTTTTATGTAAGAGAACGAATGCTTTGTACGGGCTGATGATTTTAGACAAAAATTAAAAAGAAAAAATATTTTTTAGCCCGAGGTATTAAACTCGAGTTTTAGGCCCGCTAAGCTACACTATTATGTATGATACACTTTTTGAGCAAGAGAAGTGAAAAGTATTATTACTTACATTTCCATGTTACTTGTTGCAACTTCGATACTGCAATTACTGAAGTGTAGTTCACACAAAGGATAAGTGAAAACTAATGTATAATTTAAGATGAAGTAACAAAAGATAACAGAATAATAACTTTAGGTAAATACACAACAGGTGTGCAAAAAGTATAATGAAAGCAGTCGCTTAGCAAACTTACTACCTTATCATGATGAATAGTGTTCAAATGACAAATGAGGTGAAATTCTTTCAAAAACAGGTTGTTTCAGCTGTTCTATTGTAGTTAATGTGAGTAAGTAGTCCCAATATCTTACAATCATGTGTATTAAAAACTAATTCAAAGGCGAGCTTTTGTATTCTTATAGATGTAGTAATTTGTCAACAAGGGTGAAAATTCATTCTTCGGTCCGAATTTCAGTACATACTTCTTAATATTTTACACGCGATTTGACCACTGCTGGATTGATAGCATTCTTATCACCAAGCTCTGAATCATACCGTTACGCCTATCCTCAGCAAAGTTCAGCAAGATATTGAAACGTGAAAGATCGATGCGTTTCATCATTAGGGGTTGTTTTTTAAACAAGTTTTTGACACCCCATCCCAGGGTGATACGTGGTGAGGTTTAAGATTACCCCCAACATAAATATGTACCATACGCTACCCAAAATCACGTGTAATTTAAAACGACGTAAAACAGAAGAAAGGAGGTTCTATATATTTTATATATATGTTCGTAGATCTCTCCGTAAATTACGGACGGATCTGAGATAGTTGCAAATTCTTTCGTTATTGTATGAAGAATGTCCATACCTCTCGTGATATTCCGTGATTATTTCAGGACCCCTTTGAGCCCTATGTAATTAATGAAAGGCATCTTATCATCATCATCACTCTCACTTCTGGGTATAGGACATAGGATAGGCCTCTTATCATTTTAGTCAGGTTATATGTCATTGTATATAATGATGGTCATTATTACTTAAATATCTAACTAAATAATGTTTACTAAATAAGGCATAATAGTATAAGGGCAACCAGAACCCATGACTTTAACATAACTGATAAGGGCATGTAGTGTAGTTAAGTAGAGGAAAGAAAATACTCACTTGGAAGAGTCCATAATTGAATATGCCCACTTGTATTCTTGGTACTCCATGTTGGCTCCGACCTGTGCCATCTTTGCTCACGATGACAGCTGGCTAAGTATGGATGTACCCTGCAGGGCTATGGTTTGTGTGCCTGTAACAATTAAGACATTTTTAATGCCCAGTACAGGCACATTTTTTATGCAACTGATGAGTCATCTTGATGGAGTTGTTTACATAAGATAGCAAGAAGTTAATTTAAGCCTAAGTATAAACAGACAGGAATATTTATATTCACACTAGAGAGGACTTGATTCGTTTTTTTTATTACAATGTTATGGCCATACCAATACAGAACTATGCAGATTGCACTTGCAATTTTCACACATATAATATCACAAATTGCATTTCATCCCATGGTATGGCATACAATTATATTGGTAAAATGACTCAAGTTATTAGGCTTTAGTTGTCTCGTAGCCTTTTGTGCTGCTTTAGGGGCCAGGGACCTTCATGGATGTAAAGGCCATGTTCTTGGCTGTAACTTGATCATTTAAAATTCATTATTCCAGGAGCCTTTGCCTAGCATTTACCTAGCGCCTCACTTCTCTTTCTCACCTCACAGACTAGTTATTATTAGCAGTTACAAAAAGTGTTTAAAATTAAATAAATAAAATTCTACAGGTAAATCAATGCAAAAACCAAAATCAACAAGTGAACTATTACCATACTTATTATTCTAAACCTTCATGGAACAATATCAGCCACAGGGGTAAACATAAATAAATAAATAAACTCACTGAGACAACCACTGTTAAGGCAACAATTCCAATAATAGACCTAAACTTCTTCTATTCAAAGACATCAATGCAACTATTAGAGCAACTGTGACAATACCCAGTTGAATGTTACAGAATGGACTCTCATAACATGTAATGTGATCTCCAATAGTGATCATAATAACACTGTTTCAAAACTTAGACAGACCAAGGAGATTTGATGTGAACAATAACATTAAAAGGTATTATTACTTGAGACTGTGTCTGCTATTTGAAATATGATATTTATCATCATCTACAACCGAAACTGGTCCACAGCTGACCTGCCCATGATGAGCTATGTAATAACTTACATGATGTGCTTAACAAAATACAAATAGAAAAAGTATTTTTTTAATCAATTTGAAAATATAATCTTCTCAAAAGTCTTATCTTAGTTTTGATTAATTTTACTCTCAACTGTTATGATAAAAATATTGAATTTGTTTTGATAGGGACATTGTATTTGTATGGCTTTAGTAAGAATGTATACCTACTGTAAGGTATATTTAGGAAAACAACCGAATGCTTTGGACCTACGTTTCATAAAAGAAACAAAATAACACAAAAGTACGAAATAAGTAGAGCACGAAATAAAATTAGTACACAATGCATCAAGTGAAAGGACACTACCGAAATGTAATTACACCTTTTGTCTCACAGTAAGTAAATACTAGATTCTAATATATTTTTTATTAAACCGGATAGAACAAGAAAAGTTTAACATTATTGGGAACAAAACGTCGGGTAAATATAACGGGAACAACAAAATTAATTAATTACGATAGCTTTTAGTGAAAAACATAACTTACTTATCTTGATACCCTCAATAATTGCACTCTTATTTCAGTCCCGTGCTTCCATGCTTTATAACACTAACTTTATTAGTTCTAAATGAGTTTTCACATCAGGTTTATTTGATTTTCTTGAAAATATTTACGAAAATAATACACAGCTTACGCTCGATCGCCAGCCATACTGCCATAGACAAAAGAATATTTTTTGTTGATAGATTTTGAATTTTTCGTTCCGAAATCCGATCGAACACAAGCAGCAGACAAATGGTCTATGGTTAATTCACAGCTGATTAGTCTTTTGTCAAGTCAATGTCAGATAGATTAGTTAGATTGTCAAAAAATATCATAACATGACGCAGAGCAGTATGAAAGAAGTTGAAGTTGAATCATAACATCATAACCTTTTCCAAAATCAAATCTGGCTGGACCAAAATAAATTCAATTTTGTGAAAATGCGGCTCACTTTGGTTTTATTCCGACGAAATCGATTACCTAATGGCAACCTATTCAGAGGAAAGGATCGTCTCGTAAAGAAAGTAGAACCCGTTCATTTGCGTCGTCTGCAAGAAGATTTCGCTGTTGAAGAAAAAAATATGCTCTATCTACGATACCCATATCTTACGGAGGTTTGTCCTTTAGTAATTACTAAGAAGAGAAAGTTTAAAGGTTATTTCTATTGCCACGCCTGTTTTATTCCAGGACTACTTCTAGACCTACATCTATGCTAAATTTCAGATCGATCCATTCACTATAGTTTTTGCGATATTTACAGTGTCAAACTTTCGCATTTTTAACATTATTACTCGGTTCTATTGATCAATATTACCCTTAAACTAGATTTAAGAAATTACAGTTGTTCAATTTAAATCTCAGAAATATACTTAATTCCCTCCACAAGTAAATTTCTTCCATGAAACAAGACAACCCTTTGCCTCTTGCTAAGACTGCCTGCTATCATACCTATCCCTTCTATCTTAATTTGCAGGAAGAAAGCCATGGGCACACCAAGGCCTTGGGGAAACCAGAACAGAAAATGGCAGCACTATTAGAAAGAAAAAGAAAGGTTTTCAAACAAGATGTTACATTATTTGAGCGACTGGGACATCTACGTGTCACTGAAGGCTGGGATAATTGATTTGATATATAAGTAGTTTAGTTTAAATATAGCTATTAAAAGATCATATGATTAACTCAAAAAAAATTGTTTAATATATGTAAGTACCTTTATTTTCAAGATACTAGATTATGCCTGTGGTTTTACTGGTGGTATGCGGACTACCATACAGATAAAACTCCAAGTTTATCTGAATATTAATCCAATAGTATCCTTGAAACCATATTTGTTGGTATAGGAATAGATAATGGAACAATGTAAAGAAAAAAAGTGCATATTTATCTGTAAGATAGCAAAAATGCTTTAATAACTTCTAATTTGAGTACATACTCTGAGATAATATCATATCACAACAAATCACATAAGTACAAGCAACATCTAACATTATACATCAAAACAAAAGCTAAGCTCTACAAGTAAAATATTATTGTGATGCTGACAGTAGGCTTTATCTGTAGTTATTATATAACAACAAATTTAGTTTAAACTAATAGTATATATCATTTTTAACTTGTTTAAGAACATCAAAGTTTGAACACTTATGATAGGTAGTATTTACAACACAACTTGATTCGACTTTAGGATTGTGCTCATGTATCTAAATGAGAACAATCCTAAAGTAGCTGTGGTCCTGCCTGTTTTATATAAAAAATGTAGGATAGATACCAATCTTCAAGTATACCTATACTTTTATTTGGAACATAAGCACCTACACTGCTATTGACTGACATAAAATGCATAGCAGTAAATGCTCACATATAAACAAAAAGTATCTTTAATAATAGTAACATTGTTTACATTATCATCACTTTGCCATTATAGATTACAGAATATTCCAACTATATCATAGTAAAACTGTTCTTTAAGACTTATTTCTGAAATCTCTTGGTCCAAATAAATATTCTTATGTAGATAATACTGAGACTTCTGATACATAGATTTAATAGTTCAGTTAAGATTTTTCGTCCAGGCGAATGGATCGTTTTTCAAATCACGTTTATAAAGTGTTTGGCCTTGATGTAGATATTCAGCAAACTGGGAAACAACCGGATCCCGCATGCACGATGCCACAGCAATAACTTTCTCAAATGCATCAAAAAAGAATATAACAAACTTGAGTCCCTCTACATCGCCTTCTATTTGTGTACTAACAGGGTTGCCGCAACCTGCGTATCTAATCGACTTTCCAAACAGTACAGTCCAAAAGTAAGGAACAGTTTCCAGAGGCGCGTCTTTCTTGAGAATGTTAAGAGCAGCGATACGGCCGTGGTACTGAGCTAAACCAACATGTCCGATGCATAGACGCTGGTTTCCATAAGCGGCGACGGGTGCGTTAGCAATGTCGCCTCCAGCGTAAATATGTTCGATGTTAGTCTCCATCCTATCGCTGACGTTAACCGCACCGTTCGGTTCCACGTTAATACCGCTATCACTCAGGAAATCGGTGTAGAAACTGGTTCCCACTCCCAAGATAAGCATATCGGCAGGAAGCGTGGTCCCGTTTTCGAGTTCTACCGACGTTATTTTACCGTCCTCGCCGTTGCACTTTGTTATTGTTGTTTCAAAGTAGAATTTTATACCCTTTCCTTGGCACAGGTTTCGAAGGCTACCGCCGATTTCGTTACCGAAGACCTTCCCTAGCGGGGCGGTGTCTTTGCCGATAACAGACACCGATTTGGCGTTTTCGACGCATGACGCTGCTATTTCTATACCAATGAATCCGAGCCCTAACACAACGACAATCTTATCTTTCTCGTTACCCAGGGTGTTAAGGATGTCGAGGTTATCCTGAAAGTCTCGGACTGTGAAGACATTCTTCAGAGTAATGCCTGGTATATTGGGCACGCGGGGCTTAGAACCAGTTGCGATGTATAAGTTCGTATATTGGAGTGTTTCTCCATTGTTCAGATGCACCTTTTTCTGACACGAGTCTATTTTCGTCGCTTCAACACCCTTAAGAATATTTATGTTCGAGTTTTCATAGTACTCTTGTGTCCGGACCTGTAGCTTTTCAATGTCTGTGATAGCGCCTAGTTTGGAGACTTTGATTCTGTCGTAGGGGAGGTAGTTTTCCCTGGAGACGATGGTGATGGATCCTTTGTAGCCTTCACTGCGGAGAGTCTCTGCACAGGTGGCGCCGGATGGGCCGCCTCCGATGATCACTACTTGCGTACAATCGCATGGACCCTTGCCTTCCAAGTTCTTGATTCGCTTATTCGATTTCAAATCACTTATCTTGGCTCGAACCTGGAATTCAAGGAAACGGTGTAACTATTTTAAATATATGATTGCCTTACGATAAAACTATTCAAGGGATAAAATACAGAGTGGGTTTCGTAAAGATCCGGTTTAAATTGTTACACCCTCAGTTACACCACATTTAACAGCCTACCAATTCAATTTCGACTAGCTTTAAGTACCTATTTCTACTTATGAGTTTCCATTTTGTTGCAACAAATGTTTTATTGGTAAGTATTATTAACCGTGATATGCATAACGCGTTTCTGCTCAGTCTCTGCGGGGCGACGATGTAAAGAGACGGGGGCGCGGCGGCGGCGGTAGCGCCGCGCCGCCTAGCGCCTCTTGATTTACGATCGATAAGAATTTTAACTACGGTATCGGTACTTATTATAATATCAAGTACCTAGTTTTTAAACCTAGTAGGTACATAGTTTTGTTTTAGTTATTTCCAAGTAGCCAGTAGCCACCTACTGTTAGGCAGGTATATAAGATAGGTACCTACAGTGACACCTACTGCGTGCTTAGTCCGCTCAAGGTGACCTAAGATCTAAGGGCGAAGGCACACTATTCCGTTGCATCTCACCTCATGGCCATTGATATAGAAGACAAATAACTGAAATATCGGCATCTGTGCCATAGAAGTTTATTTCTATGATAGTCGTTTTGCACGATAAATAGGTACTAAATCTAATCCCTCGAGTATAACATAATCACCTCGGTAATACGGTGTAATTTTCGGATCATCGTCCGGTGTCGCATGCAGTGCGTTGAAATCTAGCGCTTGTTCGACATCGCATCGTCGCGCGTCGCGAAGCTCGTCGTCTCGCGTCGAAACTACGGAGTTTTATCGCAATGCAACGGAGCAGTGGTGTGGCTTCCACCTAAGAAGTCGCAAGGCCAACAAGTTTGTGCCCGACAGGTACTTGAATGTATCTTAACACATAGACTAAGTCTTATCACTTCAGGTAGCCTTTATTTATATTACCGTTAATAAAGTACCTAAAAGTACATATTTACTATCTATTTAGTAGTAGGTAGATGGTCATGGCCATGGTCATAATTCGGTCGAACATGACCTAGTAAACGCGCGTGCCACCGCCCCGCCGCGCATTTAATAACTCTAATCCAATTCTTGGAATTTCATTAACCGACTACGAAACAAGTGGTGGGCGATTTTTCCGTCAATTATGGATCGATATTGTTTTTTTTTTAATAAGACACCTATTAAGAAAACTACTTACACTTAACTACTTGATGATCTTAGGTACCTAACGATATGATTGTTTTAAAATAACTAGAACCCGATGTTGATTGAATTCCTTAGTTTGAATTTTCCGTCTCGGGAATAAAATTAGTACCTAAAGATCATCCCGAGATTATCCTGTATTTATACAACTGCAAAAAATCATCCAATCGGTCCATAAATGACGGAGAAATCGACAAACACATCTATGTTTAGCTGCATGAAAAAATACATAGAACATCCTCCTTTTTTCGAAGTAGGTTAAAAACAACTTTTACTTTTATTTCCCTACAAACTTTTGCCTTGATAAGGACATTGTGTCCACTCAAAGATTACCGTCCACTTTATGATTTTGTTATTTTATAACAACTTCCTCCTTCTGCAAGGTTTTGCGGTAATAATTGCAGTTCTCTGATTTAAAAGCTAAATAGAAGGAAGATTATAATTTATGCATGCCTGTAAATAGTTCATACAAAAATGAGGTAAGCTAATTAGTCATGGAGGTAAAACATTCTGTATGACTAATACAAAATATACTATACTATGACTAACAAAAATGATTTTGACATCAATACAACTGCTAGAAGTATTGTACTGGTATTGTATTGTAAGGATATTGATGATGATAATGTAACATGATATTCATATTGTGTTAAATACCATAAATGATATATACCATAAATACCAAAAATTCTACTCCATAAATGATTATCTCAATGATGTTAATGCTTGGCCAGATGTCGCTCAGTTTCGCACCGACAATAGTATGTAGTAAGTAATTTGTTGTTGTGCATAGCTTTACTTAAATATTGACATGTATCGAATCATATTATATTTAGACTTAAATAGGCAAATAA
This sequence comes from Eupithecia abbreviata, assembly GCA_943735965.1. NCBI lineage: Eukaryota > Metazoa > Arthropoda > Insecta > Lepidoptera > Geometridae > Eupithecia > Eupithecia abbreviata. The sequence continues at coordinate 5,903,828 of OX030995.1, forward strand.
CCATGTATTAGACATATAAGAGATGAACATGCTAGTGGTTTCTTTTCACTTCTTCCACTAGTGGACAAAAAATTGAAGTGAACAGTAAAATAATTGTATTTGATAATAATTTATACTGACTTGTCTAAGTGCTTATTTTGTAAGCCTAAAGAAATAAATGATTTTTTACTTTACTTTTACTTTTACTTTTAACTACTTACTTCCAGCAAGAAAAAATCATAAATAAATAATGCTGGTCAATCCACACAGCATCATCAAGCCCCAAGTTAAGCCATACTAAACATAAACTAAAACTTACATTGCCCACAAACAATGGGCATGTGGAGATAGAAGAGAGAGGTCGGGTACTGGGTAATGAATTTTTTATTTTCTAAAATACAAAAGGGTTAAATTCAGGACTGTAGATGAAATGATTTTTTTATGCATAGTTTGCACAATATGCAGCTGAATAATGATTGGAGGTCAGAAAATTCACATACATATTTTCACATTAATTTAGCTTGGAGGCCAAATAAAATTATTGTGTATGTGAATTTATAGAGTACAAAATTAATAATATTAGTTGTTAAATAACAAACTTACTTTGACATCTCCTTTTTCTGTCACAGTGACTTGATAGCATGGCAACGAATCAAATCCGGGGAAGTCTTCTATGTCACCTGACTTGATATTGAAGCAAGCCCCATGCCAGGGGCACCGTACTCTTCCATCTCCCAAAGCTCCGTTCACTAATGGCGCCCCATAATGAGTGCACTTTGTGCCTAATGCATTGAACACTCCATTCTGTTTTATGAGTAGAACTTTGCCATCTTCACCAACATCAAAAACTTTCATTTCATTGTTTTTCAGGTCATCTTTACTGCAGACAACTGATTCCACATAGTTTTCTTCTGTTTCCAAAGGCTGAATAGTTCCTGTGTTACCTGTAAAAAAAGAAATTGAAGCTATTGGTTTTTCTATGTGACTTTTGCTGAGTATTGAAGCAAATATTTTATTATGTCTAATTTATCGAAATTAAATACCTACCTATTAAGCATGGAGTTAATTTTGAGTAAAATAAAAGTTACTTGTGTACTAAATGTGAATAATACCTATAATAGTCGGTAGGTAGGTTTTATTCAGGTACTTACAGTTTTCATTCCTACTCTGACAGCTAATATGGTAAGCTCTACCAAAAGTTGTACCCATGTTGCTCGATATTACTCGAACGGAAGCTAAAAGTAAAATAAAATATAATTTTCAATTTTATTTTGTAATCTGAAAAAGCCGCACTTAATTCGGTTACTGATTGGGCAGAGATAACTAAAGTCTAACCAATCCGAACAAATTATCGAATTTGATAAACTTGCGCTAATAAATCCAAGTTCTGTACATACAAAAAGAGAAAGAATTCACCTTGGAAGTTAAATTTTTTAGCCTTGTTCAACAAACCACTTGAACGACAGCAAATGAAGGAGGAAGAATGCAAAGAAATCAACAATCGATAGAAGTTCATAATGAGCAACGTTCCGTAACCTTCTATATAAATAATGATTTTCTTGGTAAAAATTAAGAGTTCTCCAATGCCTCCAATAAACACTTTGTTCGCATCAAAATAACAAATATTCGAAATCGTTGGGTAACCGTAAAACATGATTTTATGCAAAAATATATTATCATATAATTTCAAAGTTTTGTCAAAACTTAAGGGAAATTATATGATAATGATAATATACTTTTGCATAAAATCATGGTAAAATAATATTTAATTAAGTTACGGAACGGAATGCGGACTACAATCTCTGACAACGTCACAAACAAATACAATTTTAATGTCAATTTCAAACTCTGTGGTCCAACCTAGGACGAAGGAAACTTTCCCTAGGGAGAAAGGATGTAATTCATAAAATGTTCTATAATAATAATTGACACCGCATATTTTTTTAATTTTTCAATTTAGTTATCTCTGCCCAAACACTACTAACTGACCTTAGTTTGCTGTTTAAGATTACATCAAAATAATTTGAGGATAATATATTTTTTTACTTTTAGCTTCCGCTTGAGTAATATCGAGCAAAATGGGTACACCTTTTGGTAGAGCTTACCATACAAGCAATCAGAGCGGAAATGAAATCTGTAAGTAGATAGGTACCTACCTATATAAAACCTACCCATCGACTGATTATAATCACATTACACTAATATTATATTATATAATGTGAAAGTTTGGATGTTTGTACGAAACTCTTTACGAAACTTTATTTGGGATTTCTTCAGCTTTGTACGAATACCTCCTCGGTGCAAAAGTACTCGTACTTGACCTTTCATTTATTTAATTTATCCAAGACTTCACTTTACTTATCGTTCACAATGATAACTGGGTGTGTGTCAGCATGAAAAAGTTAGAAAGGATTACAAATTGACATCGAAATCGATGAATATTTAGGTCAAACACTGTTTTTATAAACATACAGCTGTCTGTTTATAAAGTAATTAACGCAAAATAATGGGTCACGGCACGTGCGTTCTCCTTGGTCGCATTGCGGCTTATAGTTGCGGTTATAGTTGAGGGGGTCTAAGGGGGTCATTGGGGGGGTCACGGCAAGGCTCGCTTCGCTCACCGCAATGCTCCTCCGAGTTCTAGGTGAGGGAGTCTTAGGGGTCGGGGGTGCTGTGACCCCCCAACGACCCCCCGACGACCCCCCCGATGACCCCCCGACTTCCCCGCGGTCGCATCTTGAAGTTAGTCAAAAACGATACCCATATCCGATTTTTTGGTAGAGGGGCTACAGGGGGGCTGGGGTCTTATGGGGGTCTATCCGTTTTGGAGATGGAAAAGGGGGGGCAAAAAAGGGGTTAAAGGGAAGTCCAATTTTTTTTCTTCCAAAACAAAGAGAAACCCTCTATACGACCCCCCACTGTTTCTTCTGGGGAGGCAAATGTCAAAAAGTCGGAATTTTCCCTAGGAGACTTTTACCTCCCCTATACGATTCTGTAAAAAAAAACATACCTTCCCATCCACCATCAAGGCGAAAATCAGTCAGTCAGTGGTAATCTAGCTTTATACTATAGTAGAATAGAATAATATTATATGAAAAATAAATAAATATTAGAGTTAACATTTAGGTACCTTACATTTTAGATAATACCATGTAGCAATGTAACGTTAAATATTATTTTAATCAACTTTTACATAATTCATCATAATCTTTCCTACGGCCATCGACATCTTAATGTCGCCTACGGCACAGCACTATTTACCCCGCCTTCTCAGAGAAGAAAGGAAAGCAAATACAGAATTGGTTATGAAAGAAAGAGATGCACAGTTGACCTCGACAGTTGACCTCAACCGGTCAACCAAATTAAGTTGAGCTCCGTCAGGAGCCATTGAGTAAGCGAGCGCAGAGATTGTCACGGGTGTCTTAAATCGTTCGCCCTGTATTAGGTGTCTAGGTACGTAGTCGATGACGACTACTTTAATTATCTAAAATTAGCACATAATACATATAATAGCGTATCCATAGCCCTTGATCATCCAGCCAGGCACAGAGCCGTTTTCAAGAAGTATACGTTGATGTTAGCGGAACAGAAATAGGAACGGCGGCGCACGTTTCAAGAAGAAGATGACATTACTGTAGAATGACATTACAAATAACTGAAAGTTAGGGTTCCAAAAATGTAAAGAAAATCCAAGCTATAATAGCCTATAGATGATATTATCATCAGTATATTATCATCATCCTTATTATCTATGTATGCGTGCGTATCCAATGATGTTCCGTAGTTGACCGTTCCACAATGACAATGGAAGGTATATTAGAAATTTCACTGGTTGGTTGAAAACCCAACCGAAACCGCTAATCGTTTTCGTCGAGCAGCAGAGCGAATAAAGAAAAAATTAAGTATTTCCAAAGTTTGGTGTAGTTTATGGTAGATCTTAAATGGGTCAAGCTCGGGACTGCAGGAAAACGAGCGTTTAGCGGACTTGGATCCACGTCTCTGTTGAACATCCTATATAATATTTGCGCTAGCTCTGTCTCAATTTTGGTACTTTTACTAGTACGGAACACTTCTGTTTATTATATATCAGTCTTGGCATTTTTTTATCTGTGAATTGATTGCAATATTGATGGACGACGGACGTGGCTCGTAGTGTAGATAATTCTGTGTATTATGTTTTCCTAATCAGAAATAGAATCAAAATTGGGAAAAATGTCTGATGCGGTATTGCCGAAAGGTCAGCCGACACCTGGCGAACCAGAAAAAAAAGGCTGGCTGTTCAAATGGACCAATTATTTGAAGGGTTATCAAAGAAGATGGTTCGTGTTGTCGAATGGATTGTTATCATATTACAGGTAAATCTCAGCAACTATCAAATAATTTCCATATTAATAGATCTCTATGCCTACTATTGTGGGTTTCCATGCCTTAAAACGTTTATTTCTATGGATTATTTCGAAAATTACGCAGCGACGTTAGGTAGAACCAGGCTAGAGCAGATTGCAGTAGTTCGAACTATAATTTCCTGATTGTTTTACTTTATAACGAAGTTTTGCTCCGTAATATGGAGAATAAGCTAGCAAGGTAAACAAGAATAAAATTTCGTACTGTTTTCACAACATCCTAGTTCACAGCTGATCTCAAGGCCATACAGCACTATTTCGAAATATCTACCACCAGCGTATCATATATCTACTGTAAAAGGTTAAATTATTTTGTAACTCTGTGGAAGGCCTGTCCAATCCACCACATAGATAATGCATCTGTTCGAATTCTAATAGCTGATTTTTTAAAAAACTTTTCTGTATAAATTTCTGTATCATCTCTATCCAATTTATTATTATCGCCAGTATCTTAAGGTGTCTTAAAGATATTTCCTGAATCTGTTGATTAAATCTGATTTGTTCTTATTTCAGAAACCAAGCAGAAATGGCACATACATGCCGAGGCACAATCTCATTGCTGGGTGCATTGATTCACACTGCAGACTCATGCACATTCGTCATCAGCAATGGAGGAACACAGACCTTTCACATACGAGCTCATGATGAGGTGGAGCGACAGAGCTGGGTCACTGCTCTGGAATTGGCTAAAGCTAAGGCAATGTTAGTATTAACTACTCTACTGATTTTATTCAAATTAGAGACCTCACTGTAAACATAGTGTAGGACACCCTCTGACCAGGTGGGATGGTAACCTGCAAAAGACTGCAGGTAGATGCTAGATGCGTCAAGCTGAAGACATGGCGCTGTGGCGCTCATTGGGAGATTCCATGTCCAGCAGTGGACTAACATACTGGCTGATGATGATAAGAGACCTCGCATGGCCATCAGTATCTTGTCCTAAGCAGACACTTCAAAGGTTTTAAAAGAGCAAGGATCACTAGAGTTGTAACTTAACCCTATTAGAATTCCTAAGGCTAAGGGAAATGGCAGAATTATAAATAATTTACATGTGAAGAGCCAGTAATAAAACTGCTTTAAAAGAGGAATACTCTTTTAAATCATTCATAACTATTTGTAATGGTTTAATAAATAATGTTCAAATCATTGATTATTTGTTTTCAATCAAATCCAAATGTTTATTTTAGTTTCCATGACAACCATATACATATTTGCTTTATTATGTAATGTAATTTCAGCAGTTGTGTTGAGTGTATTTCAGTGCACAGCAATGATTTTAAATCATACTATAATTGATTCAAGGATTCTTGACAGACAGTTAATTTTATGTACAGACTCAGAAGGTCAGTCATTAATTTGTGTGTATCTCCATTTCTTAGATTTTATCTGTGCAATGTTACTGAACAGACAATTACTCTGACTCATCAGATAATGTACTCTTGCCCTGTTAAAGTAGGTAAGTTTTCCATTAGTTCAGGATTGGTATGAATGACACTACATGATTTTAAACAAATACATACATTGCCAGACGGACTTGTAAATAATAATAAATAAATAAAAATTACATTTAAATACTCAATCATAAAATAAAATCATAATAAATGGACCCAGACAAAATATGCAGACACAAGAGACCATCAATGACTGGGGAACCACCCCTTTAAAAGGGTTGCATGTACGTTTATCCAGTGCCCTGTAAAAGGAGAGTCTCACCTGTCCGCCAATGTGCTTAGAATGGTGTTGGGTCTGCCACGCAGCTGCTCTTCACACACATCAGCATTAAAAAATAGTACTTAAAGCCCTATGTGGCCGTGGCTGTATTTCGGCATATATTGTGCATTGTGCAAAATGTTATTTTTGTAATAATTTACTCAGTTTTATAAATTTCCCGTCTTATCTTGTCCCGTAGCCGTGCACAAGAGTCAGACGACGACGAAGACCAGATGAATTCAGGAGCCGCCGTCGTGGGCGGCGCGGATGGGGAGGGGGAAGACGCTAACGGCATCGCCAGGGAGCTGGCTGCTAGGTTAGTTTGGTTCATTTACAAATATCTAGTCTAGACTGATGATGATGATTAACAAAGGTCGAAAAAAATTTGCTTTTATGAGGTTGCAATTTGGGTGATTTTACAATAATAGTTGTAACCATAAAAGACGGAAAATACATTTCCGACTTTTATGGTTAGCTATGAAAGTGAAACAAGTAGAAGAGTAAGATTTTGTGCTGCCATCTATACACTACCTTTGAAAAGTGCATTACAATTATCAAGTTTATATTTTATAATATTTTTATTACACCTTGTGTTCAACACACAGAATACACCCTAGAATATTCCATATAAAGCAATTCACTAAATTATATAATTAAACCAAGCTGGCCTACTATCTCTCGCTCTCTAAAAATTAATGATTTTATTGCCAAACAACATGACTGCATACTAATAAAAACTATTTTATAGGTTCCACGACCTACGGACATGCTCAGAGCTAGTGTCCAGGCACGGAACGGCCTTGCAGCGGTCACTGGTGGACTTGGAGATACCACCAACTGATACAACCAAGCAGGTGTCGGAGCGAGCGACGCTGTTTAGGATATCTTGCAATGCTATGATGAATGTGAGTTAACTTATGCGTTAGACCTCTGACCAGGGACCTCTGTGGCGCAGCGGATGAAAGTCTGCCTGCAATGCAGAAAGTTGTAGGTTCGATTTATGCCGCGGGATAAATATTTGTATGATATGCTGATATTTTTTTTGGGTGTGCGCCATTTACAACGGGATATTTACCATGATTTCCATGATAGTTTCAAAAGCTGTTTCAAGTATATAGGTATCAGTTATGTAGTGAACATCGAACGCACATCATCTCAGCTCAGTTTGGGCTACGCAATGCTGTGTGAATTGTCCACCATAATTTTTTTACCCATATCATTCATCCTGGATAATATGATGTAGTACTCCAGACTGGTCTCTTCATATTTTCACATGTACAACTTCTTTATCGTGCTTTGTTGACCACTTTATGACAGTAGGCAAACCACAAGGACAGCGTGCTTCGTACTTGTGGTCTAGGGTAGAGTAAAGAAAATTACGTCACATCGTCATCGAATGCGTAAAATATTAGGGATTCATTCTTTTATCATAAAGAACTTACGCAATGTAATTTTTGTCTATAATAACCTACATTACTCGTGCGATAGTGGCCAAAGGTTGCCTTGCCTGATTATAAGGTATCATTATAAGTTTTTACTTGATAGAGCATAATGCCCTAGTCAGTCTGCAAAAAGTCACAATTTTATTGCTTGTGTTACCTATCTGACAGGAAGTTCAAATTATTGTACCAGCCAAACTAAATGGATTGCCTGTTCAGCAACAAATTAAAAGGTCCTTATCTGTCAAAAGTCATAAATCATTTATTCATTAGGCTTACAAAATAAGCACTTAGACAAGTCATAGTCGGTCATCAAGTCAGTCATGTCTGGGTTGCAACTTGTAAGTACAAAGACAACTTGTTTGACGACCGATGTGGCGCGGTGGGCGAAGGTCCGCCTGCGACGCAGGAGGTTGCGGGTTCGATTCCCGCCTCGGAACAATTGTGTGTACGTTCTGCAGATATTTGTTCCGGGTGTTCTGGTCGTTTTCTATGTATAATAAAAAATATTTATCTATGTAATGTATTGTATGATGTATATCAGTTATCTAGTACCCATAACACAAGCTTTGCTTACCATGGGGCTAGATAATGCTGTGTGGATTGTCCAGCATTATTTATTTATTTATTGTTGGAAACTTCTTCTAAAATTGTTGAACAATGTGAGATAAACAACGAGTTAGAATTCAAGATGAATGAATCTTTCTTTGTTATTAGCACCTAGTACCTACCTACTTTCATAAATTTAATATTATTTATGATTATGTGATCGATCAACCAGGCCTGTGTGATCCTGCGTTATTATTTTCTAAAACATGTTTCTGTATTAGAATATTTTTCAAAAACCCAACAATAGGTTGGAAGAAGTTTTTTTTTTGTTTAATTGGTAAATAAGTATTATTTACTGAATGAAAATAAAAAACTTAGGCCTATTATTAAACCAAACATAAGCGTATACATTTTGAACTGACTTCGAAAAACGAAGGAGGTTCTTTGTACGACTATACAGGGTGTTTGGAAGCTGGGTGCAAAGCCTTAAGGGGGTGTTAGTACAGACCATCTAGAACATTTTGAGCCACATTTGTCCTAACCAAAGTCTGATTGTTTTTTTTTTAGGGATTTTTTACGATTTTTAACCAAAATTCCAAATGTTTCCAATAAAGTGCTAATAACGCATAGTTTAAGTGGAAATGTCAATTTTTTTTAAATGTACTTTATTAGCCTAATGTGTGTTTAATGATATCAAATCATTTTAAAGCACCATTTTTAAGAAAAAATAACTCTCAGACTAATTAAGCTTTACAGAAAAAAAAATAGAAGAAGAAAAAATTATTTTTTATTGACATTTAAAAATAATAATAAAATAGCTACAGGTGTTCAGACAATTTTAAAAACATGCTGAGTTATTGTTCTTTCGTTTAAGGTATCATTTACCTAGATATGTTTACAATTTTTGAAGTTAGGGTGCCTGAACCATTTAAGGGTAAGAAATTAAAAATTTCAAGAAAATCAAAAAAAAACTTAATTTTTGCTCTAATAACTTAAAACTGATATCTAAAAGTTGCGAGAAGACGTGTTTGATTGAATTGTGATCTGTGCTGTGTTGTGTTTGTGATTCACCGTGTTCAGTTGCAGCTTTACGCTCCTGCACGTGTTGATTTTGGACTATTGAACTGATTGACATTTTAATTGTGTACTTACTGCCATGGCGGCATTTACAAACCAAGAACAAGCGGATATCGTTTTTATGTATGGCAGAGCTGATGGTAACGGAGCTTTGGCACGACGTTTGTACCAAGAACGTTACCCAAACCGCAGGTAAAGTAACTTTCGATTCTAAAATTATTTTAATTAATTGCCATTTTTATTTGTAATAGACGTCGCCAATAAATAATTTCATTCATTTCAGGGTACCTAATGTCCGTGTTTTCTACAACACGTTTCGTAGGCTTTCTGAATCCGGCATCCATCACGCAGAACCTGGAGTAAATCCGGGAAGACATATCCCCGCCGATGAAGAGGAAATAATTGCAGCCTTTGAAGCGGATCCTACAACTAGCGTCAGAGTTGTAGCGAGAGACTTGAACCTTTCGATATGGAAAGTTTGGAGTACCATGCACCGGGAAAAAAAGTATCCGTTTCACGGTAGAGGCGTACAAGGCTTATTAGAAACCGATCTTGGGAGAAGGATGCAGTTCTGCCGATTTATGCTCAACAGTGATATTGATGACGGATGGTTCCTAAAATCGATCCTGTGGACTGATGAGTCCAAATTTTCAAGAGAGGGTATCACGAATTTTCATAATTTGCATGAATGGGCTGACAAGGACAGCAATCCGCATTGGAAAAAACAGGTACAAATAAATGTTTATTCTTTTAATTCTAGACGTTCAACACATCTTTAACAGAATATTTTAATTAGAATGCATTTTTGTTTTAGGTGTCTTTCCAAGCAAAATTTGCAATAAATGTATGGGCTGGAATAAGCGGACGAACATTGATTGGGCCACACATTTTACCTGATAATTTAAACGGTGATAATTATCTGCATTTTCTGCAATTTCATTTACCGGAACTCCTGTATGAAGCCGAAGTACCTATACTAAATACGGACAGGCCAATCATCTTTCAACAAGATGGATGTCCAGCACATTGGACGTTAAGTGTCAGGGAACATCTCAACAACTGTTTTCCAGACAGCTGGATAGGCAGAGATGGGCCCATCCCTTGGCCCGCACGATCGCCTGACCTGACCCCGGTAGATTTTTTTGTGTGGGGACGGGCAAAGGAGCTCGTATACACTACCGAAATATCCACTAGGGAAGAATTACTTCAAAGGATTGAAACAGCTTTCGCTACTATGAAACAGGAAATGCAGCTGAAAATCACGACGACAGAAGTGAGAAATCGTTATCGTAAGTGTATACGCAATGGCGGAAGCCATTTTGAGCATCAGCATTAAAAAAAATCAACAAAAACTGTATTTTTTTTTATCTCCTTAAAAATCGATATTACGGACCTTAACTGGTTCAGGTACCCTAACTTCAAAAATTGTAAACATATCTAGGTAAATGATACCTTATACGAAAGAACAATAACTCAGCATGTTTTTAAAATTATCTGAACACCTGTAGCTATTTTATTATTTTTTTTAAATGTCAATAAAAATTATTTTTTCTTCTCCTATTTTTTTTTCTGTAAAGCATAATTAGTCTGAGAGTTATTTTTTCTTAAAAATGGTGCTTTAAAATGATTTGATATCATTAAACACACATTAGGCTAATAAAGTACATTAAAAAAAATTGACATTTCCACTTAAACTATGCGTTATTAGCACTTTATTGGAAACATTTGGGATTTTGGTTAAAAATCGTAAAAAAATCCCTAAAAAAAAAACAATCAGACTTTGGTTAGGACAAATGTGGCTCAAAATGTTCTAGATGGTCTGTACTAACACCCCCTTAAGGCTTTGCACCCAGCTTCCAAACACCCTGTATATATAATGTCTTTATGTCATTTGTGCGTTGCCGATTTTTCCGTAATTTATGGACTGATTTGGATGACAAAAATAAAATGATTTTTCAATTTTGCAAAAGAAGCAAAATTGAAAAATCATTTTATTTTCGCGGACTTAGTATTAATCTCGAAAAACTTAAGAAACAGTTTAAAAGTAAGAGATTCTGATATCAGTTTTTGACACACAGAAACTTTCGACCAATTAAACCTCTTAAATACCATCTTGTGGTAACTAAAAAGCTAAATTAGTGTGCTATGGGCTGCAAAAGGGTTTCTTGTGAGATTAAAAAAACCTCCATTTTGCCCACCAGGCCTGCTCAGAATTTATGAGCGCGGCAGCGACATCTAGCACCCGCATGGGGCGAGCGCTTCAGCACGAGAGGGACCAAAAGATGAGGCTGCAAGAGGTGGTCGAGCAACTCGCGAGACAGCACGACAACTTGGAGCGGACTGTCACCACGAGGAACACACCTTCAACAGGTCAGCCATAGAAATACCTATTTAGCGTACAGTTAAACCAGCATTAAGCAGTCAAGATCGACTGCTTCAAGCTGCGACTGCATAGTGAACTACAGAGTCATTTTCTATCAATTCAATCACGACTACAAATAGCGCAGAATGTAACAACTACTCTGCAAGTTCATTTTGTCAAAGAACGCAAAAAAATCTAAGGAAATAAGAAAATTTTCACGATTAGATTCACAAGCCGATAAAAATTGTTGCTGCTTCTGACTATAGAAAAGAGCGACAACCGCTTTAAAAAATAACCCAAAAAACCACGATTGCGATGTCTTCTCTTTCTTCACGGGTCAAGTGCTCGCATTAAGATTGTTTGTTAACAGAAAAACTTGCAAAAATACTCATTCATCGCTTAGCTCGCCGATGATAAACAGGTTTGGCTGACGAAGGGTGCCAAGATGGATATTTATTTTGTATTAGTTTTCTAACAATTTTCTCAGCTACCGCAAATTATCAAAAAATTTGAGGGCTCGCTCCGCTCCTTATTATTTCATCTTGAGAAAAGTAACAAAAATTTCGTATAACTTTTATTTATATTTTTAGTATTTCTAACATTTTTATATCGCTAAAAATATCTCAAAAATGCGGCGGTTATCGCCATCGTCTTTCTTGCTACACCGACCTTACCAAAGTACAAAAATGAACGGAAAGCAGAATAGAAAATTAAACATGATCTAGCTACGGGCTAGCTTTATTCGCAAATTAATTTTTAGCTTTATTTCTCGGGGTTTTCTTCATTTTCTTTTCATAGCTGAAATGAGTCTGGTCTATGGAATGGAACGTAAAAAACTCTGAAGACTATGGTGTGTTACGTTCCGTCTGTTTCAAGGTGGCGTGAAAACGGAACGTAACTGTCAAACGAAAAATCGAAACAAGAAATTGTGAATGCGACATGTCAAATAAAGTACAACATTATTTCGGCTAAAAGCAAAGATAAATTGTTTTACGCGGTGTAAATTGCATAAAATCAAATATGTACAATGAATAAAAACCATAATTGACGTTTCGGTACGTAGAAAGTGTCCTTACGAGAATTTATTTTGTGCTCTAAATGTAGAACTATTTGGTGATGTCAAGGTTGTTGTATTCTTCTGTTTATTCAACAGTACATAATTGATTGTGCTCCTTTATTTAATTATCGTCTGCCGTGTATGAATGTTGCCTTTCGGCGACGTGGTGCTGTAATGCTGTCTTTACATTTTGTCTTGTAGTTTGTACGTAAAATTATGACTCCGTGTCCCTCTTGTGATTTTGGCCTTGTGTAGTTGCGGCTTGAATTATATAGTTGTCTTGTAATATCTGATACAAAGCTGAAAACCGTGTCTTCGTAATGGGCGGTAAGTGTAAACAATGCAAATAGTAAGCTGCCATCATTTGCTTCTCAGAGACTGTTGGATTTTGTTTTGCGAAACACTCATTGTTACGATGCCCCGATCGCGTGTGAATTATTTAAAAGATAAATTAATAGAAGTCAGTCCTGAATGTTAGTTGTACAGAAGAATCTTTTGCATACTGTCTTGCTGATAATATGTCAAAATATATTTTGTATATTATTATCTGGCATATACCTCAGAGCACACATAATATATGTATAATACTAGCCCAGAGGAATGTTACAATTTAAGCTAGAATACTAATGCAATGAGATTGCATAGAAATTAACTACTGATATTGGTGCAGGGTATATTTAATGTATTTTTCATTGTAGGTGATTTATTTTCAATTGGTGCATGCAATGACCGAGACTCTACAATGGTGCTATAACTATATTGCCAGCCTTGTATACGGCCCAATAGGTCGTAAATTAACATTTTGCTCACAATTAGTTTTAGTGTATTGATAATTGTATTCTTTGGATACCAACACAGATATTATAAACTCTTTTGTCCATAGTGTGTATTGTAACTTTGTGCATTTTATTGTCATATAAATAATACTCAGTCAGATCAGGAAATTAGTCATAATGAACAGCTGTCACATCATGAAATACCTAAAGTAGGGAAGCTTCTCATTTACATACAATATGTTAACACTTTATAATGCTTGTAAACATTTGATAATGATATCAGTAGAAATAAGCTATTTTCAAGTTGCTTTATACCTTTTTGTTAGCACTAGTTCATCATACTGTATTTCTGTTTGCTATTATTGTAAACGATTGGTGCCTATGATGTGTGTTCCTTTCCATACAAAATCAAACAAATTGGTATTTGTTATTAAAAGTCTTGAAAACACTTCATCTGCTTGCATTTTTGCATTGTAAATAATTATTGCATATGACTCAAGTTGAATAGTGCACTAGGGAGTTATAAAAACAAACAAAAACTCTTTTCCTTTGAGCATTCATGCTTGGGTCATTATTATCTGTGTCATAAATAAATAAAGCAAAGTAGGTAACTTACCAAGTTTGGGAAGATGTAATTAACAATTATTTATCTAGTATGTATATGTATGTACCAGGCATCATTAGTCATGTAACCTTTACTTATACAGGGTTATTGGTAATTCGACGTATTCCCGTTAGGAGGTGATAGGGGTGACTATTTGTGAAAATTTTCACCCCCATGTGCATCATGCAAAAGTAAACCATTCTTAAGTTATCGTGATTTTTAGCTTTTTTCAAAATAAGTCAAAAGTGCAACATCAACAATTTATTTAAAAAAAAACTGTCTATTTAAATCAATTTTTTGCTTCTGATTTATAAAAACGAATAAACACTGGTTATTTATCGATATTAAAACAACAATTATCGCTCTAAATTTAAAAATGCGACATAAAAAACGATATGATTTCATTATTCATTGAGATTTTTTTCCTCTAAAATGCCTTACTAAAAAAATCCTTATGAAACTTGGCTTGCAGATTATTATTGCTACCAATTTGTTTGATTTTCATCAGTATACACATAACCAGTATTTATTCGTTTTTAATGAAAAAAATTGATTTAAACACAGTTTTTTTTAAATCAATTTTTGATGTTGCACTTTAGACTTATATTGAAAAAAGCTAAAAATCATGATAACTTAAAAATGTTTCACTTTTGCATGATGCACATGGGGATGAAAATTATCGCAAATAGTCACGCCTATCACCTCCTAACGGGAATACGTAATATTACCTACAACCCTGATACTGATACTGATGATAGAGCTTTTAATGTTATATAGATTCTCTTACTAAATCTACAGCTACAAATGTACAGATTTATGGTATTTAAATGTGATGCCATCATGATGATTTGTTATATAGATAAAATTAGTCGTAGTCTTTTGCAGATTTTACTTGAATAGCATTATTAGAGAAACTGTTAACAGAATAAATTACTTGAGTTCGTTATTTGTCGTAAAAATAAAATTGTATTTTCTGACAGGTGGGAACGGCACCGGAAACGAGACAGAGGATGAAGACCACGAGTTCTTTGACGCCATGGAAGAGGGAATCTCCTCAACGGAAGACAAAACATCATTTACAATGAAAGTACCTGTAAGTACCTATTCTGTAGACATAAAAAAATTTTATGTTCTTTTCCTCATCGTTTTATCCCTAGTGTGTAACAATTTTGTCCCTTCACATTTTGATACTTCATCAGACGAATCATCAGTCCAAAGCAGAACAGTAATAACTGATTACTGTTCTGCAAGTATTATTGCTGAATATATTTTGCTGGTCAGTAAAATTTGCTTGCAGAAAACTTTTTAACAATCCACAGTGTTGTATATTCGTCATGCACAAACAATTCTTCAGCCTTATCTGTTTTAACTGTGTCAACTGCATTAATTGTGCTTTAAATGGCTGAAGAAGCAAAATGAAAATTACTGTTAGATCGTTCCCACAATTTCTAATTATTATTTTCCCAGATTCGGTTGACGAGAATAGATGTACATATTTTTAGGATAAACCCGCGTTTCCTTAATAAAATGACGTCAAGCAAAACCAATAGCCCACCTCGCAGCATGTTTAAAATTCATTGTGGATCGGATTATTTGGAACAACTTTCCTCATAACACAACGCCGCGAAGATTGACATTTATTGATCGTTTCGATCGTTTCACTTGCCTTCCATATACAGCGTTCATTTACGAGTCTTTCCTGTGTATCGGCTGTGGTTTCGTACCTGTTAAGCACTTATACCTTCTTATTCTGAAGAAGGTTACAATCACAACCGTCTTAGATCTTATTAGGCTTCATGGACATTCGTGATTTAAAACTCACAAACACCTCTTTAATCGCGATCTTGCAACAAATTCAAACAAAGAGTCAGATAACATAGAAATCGCATGCAACCGATGGTGCATTACCACCACTCTATCATAGTTTTCCTAAGTATCATATTAGCCATACAAGTCCACAGCTGGACATAGGCCTTACGACGCTATGAATAGCAGTTCTGAGCCGCCTCCATCCGACTCCCTGCGACCGTTTTTTATGTCGTCGTTTCAACAAGGGGATGATTGTTAACCTAAGCATTAAAACCATATACCTAAGCATTTCATCGTTCATGTCTTTGCGTGTACCTTCACAGGTAAATAGAAAAGCCAAGGTGAAATTCGGCGAGAGTTCTGATGAGTCGGAAGGTGAAACTGTACAGGAGACCCAGCAGGTAACGTCTTCAGTATTTACTTAAGAAATATTTATTTAAGACTTAATTTCCTTCAACCTGGTCTAGGGACTTCACGGTAATGGTCCGACGATTACCGCGAAGTTCCTTATAGATTTGTGTAGCCAATGAACCATAATTAACTAAATAAATAAAAACCTATTAAAAGTAGTGACAATAGCGCTCGACAAACGTTGTATTGAAGCGAGAATGAGACAGAGAATCTGCCTACTCTTAGAAACGTCGCAGTCACTTCGTAATCGACCTTCTAAAAACATTTCTTTAGTTTGTTATTCAAACTGCATTTCAAACCATGAAATCGTGACGATTGTTTTATATTCACGTTCAACATATCTACGAACCAAGGTCAGTACGTTTTTAGGTGGATCGGGACAAAATAATTACCACACGGTCGTTGCACCAATCTTGTGGCAAATCGGTATGGGCAGGGCACACCCAATTTTGCAGTATGTATCTTCTGTATTCTGGCTTTACAGTCTACGTTTCGTGGTACAGTAATGGGCCTGTACTTGTAAAAACTATATTGACGGTTCTTGTTCGTTTTCGTGCAAACGCTTATGCAAGCGACTTAAGTTGGTATTATAAAAAAGCGAATAAAAAACTACGATTTCCTTTTCTAAGTATGGCCCTAGATTACACAGCAATATTAACATTATAAATGTCTCGCGGGCCAAAACCAAGCATAGACTAAGTCCATCTCATTAGGATGACATGGCGGCGCCACCGGTCACGCCACCGTGGTGTTTTGAGCTACTAAGCGAGAAACGCTCAAATTAAACACTGTTATTATCAGTTTCAAAATGCGTGTTCAATGGCCGTCCTTAGTAGGTGGTGGAGTGAGTGAGACGCCAAATACCATACATATGAATGGTTGTGCCACCAGCGAGTGATTCGGTTGCCGGCGACGAATTTGGTTGCGCCAAGCTGATACCAGGTGAGGTACCTCCATACAGCTGTACACATTTTGTTAGTGGCGCGAAACGTGGCGCCGCTATGATGTTCTAATGAGATAGGGCCCTAAATAAATGCTGTTAATATGATTTCTTACCAGCACACTGCTCTGTCTGCTGCTTAACATACCACCCCCCAACAATGGGTTTAGCTACCACAGTTGGCAGGCGTATGATACAACCCGCACGCCTTTACCTCCCCTGGCCCGCTTACAGAAACTGTGAATTCTATGTGTGGCGGCTTTTAGTACATCTCAAAGACTCAAGTCACTATTCGGTGCGGTGTCTAGATCTGATTTACGCTTGTATTCGGGGATTCGTTACGATATCCACGGGCTGTGTTAGTGTCGGTTCTTCGCAGCCACCGCAGCAGCCAAATGGAAAAGAGTTTAACTGATATAATTTAATAAAAATTTGTATTATTGATTTCCAGGTTATATTTTTAGAAGACAAAGAAAATAAAGAACAATTAGACAGCGCGATGGGGGGCGCTAGTGCAGTCGAGGCTTTAGCAGATGTACCGGCAGATAACAAGACACAGGAGATAGTTGTTCATGTAAGTTAATATTTAAAGTAATATACTTTAAGCTTTAGTTTTCCTTGTTGTATTTTTTTTTTTCGTAAAGTTAAGAAACATAAAGCCATGCACAATAAAACTGATAATAAACTAGTCTCACTACTTATCTACCAGTACAGTTCACTGCTGGCCATTCCTCCCTCGTTCTATACATTCCGGTAGTGAATTGTCCAGAAATAATGCCTGACAATCCACACAGCATCACCTAGCCCCAAGCTAAGCAGAGCTTGTGTTATGGGTACTAGACGACTTATATACTTAATTGGAATACGTTTAAATATATTTTATTTATTTATTTAGAAACAAAATCCACAGCCTTTAAAACTAATATTAACATATTTAATTACTAAACTTAAGGCCAATAAAGGATTTACTTTGTATAAAATTAAAAAATGACTATTACTATAAATCAAATTAATAAACGCTAAAACAATTTAAATGACATATAGGTAGATTTTTTTTTAATTATACATAGAAAATACCCAGAACACAGGAAAAAATATTTTTTGTTAATCTCACAAACTGTTAGTACCCATAACACTAGCTCTAATTAGCTTGGGGCAGATGATGCTGTGTGGGTTGTCCAGTATTATTATTATTATTTGTCCCAAGGCGGAATCGAACCCCCTGCGTGACAGGCGGACTTTCGCCCGCCGCGCCGCATCGGTCGTCGATCGTTATTATGTTTACAATAACAGTCATCTTCTCAGTTATCAAAATGAATTACTAATGAGATTGTCCTTAATGATTTTTTAATTAAAGTTGGTTAATGATATTTTGAAAAAGCAGGACATGGGTGTAAATTTGTTCTTTTAATATATGAGATTTGTTTGCGTATTTTAAAATGTTTATAACACCTTGGTAGAACACTTCAGTTGAAAACTTACAATCATTTTAATGACTTGCGTCTGCTTCGCGCGAACAGCTCTAATAAATAAATAATGCTGGACAATTCACACAGCATTATCTAGCCCCATGGTAAGCAGAGCTTGTGTTATGGGTACTACACTTGCGAGCTATAAACTGTAATCACTTCATCGCTGGTTTCTGCAGACCATATTTTACAGTTTCCATGGAATAAACTGCAGATTGGTGTATACCATTTGAAAACACATCATACAAGACCCACCCACATATGCCACTGTTTCCGCTATACAGCATTGTGCGTATCTCTCTCCCGGTCTCCTGTAGACTCTCCGTCGACGGTCGCTGCCATGCAGGAGTCTCGTCCGCGAACAAAACTCGGCTCCATTGCTGTATATCCCAATCTAAGTGATCACGAGCAAACTAAAGTCGGGCTTGTCGGTGGGCTGTAGACAATTTGGGTCCCGTTGCTGGCCTTTTTGGGGACAAGTTAGCTTCTTTGAGTCTTCGCCTCACTGTCCACTCGCTGACAGTTCTCCCTCGAACTTCTCCGAGCTCCCGCTGGACGTCAACGCCGGTTAGATGTCGATTTCGGAGAGAAGTGCTGACAATAAATCGGTCATCTCTCGCCGAAGTGCATCGCTGTCGTCCAGATCCTGGTCTTCGGACTAAGTTTCCAGTCTCTCTAAACCTCTTGTATACTTTGGAGACACAGGACTGGCTCAGATGAAGCTGTCGATTTACCTATTTTTCCCGACGTTTCAACAGGTTTACACACTGTCGTGGTCACGGGATGACTGGAGTACTGGAGTTACCGCCTCAGCGAAGCGGGGGCTAGTTTATTTCGCTGAGGCGGTAACTCCAGTACTCCAGTCATCCCGTGACCACAACAGTGTGTAAACCTGTTGAAACGTCGGGAAAAATAGGTAAATAAACGCGATAAATACCCGTTGTATTAATACTTATAAATATGTGTTCAGATCGCGTAAGTTTAAAAGTATTTATATGTATAGTATATATATATATATAAATACATAATATTGGTCTCCTCATCGATTTCGATGACGGCGACCCTAGATTATCACGGATTTTTTCTATCATGAGCTCTAATATGGCTCGCTAGACCGAACTTGGTCTTGAATATCCTACGACACGCATGGCAGTAGAGTTGGCCCGATGAGTTATATCTATAAGTACGTGTAGGAGGGCTTAGATCTCTGTTTTCGTACATTACAAACAACATTATAATAAACTTACATAGACATAAGATAAGGCTATCAACCTTTCGATTCAAACTTTTCAATTTATAATATTAGTCTGATGTTTGTTTCAGCCGCACGTGTCTCAAGTGACGAGTTCATCTGTGGACGGACACCCGCGGCGGACGAGGGTCCCGGACAAGCCAAACTATCCGCTCAGTCTCTGGTCTATTATGAAGAACTGTATAGGTAAATAACTACTTCAATTTTCTCTTCATTACACATATTTATTGCAGCAACATGTCGCCCTTGTCCGAGAGGGTGGACGCGATATTTAAATCACTTCGTGTTATGGTCATCTTGATTAAAATACCCAGAGGATATTGAAAGATATCACTTCTCTCGTCAATGCATTGTAAAAAATGCATTTTTCGCTATGTTGAAGAGTACCATTTTTCGCGAGAACGAATCAATGAGAAAAAAAATCAAATAAGAGTACTTATTTGATTTTTTTTCTCATTGATTCATTAGTTTTATTAAATTCGATGCTAGTGATAAATTAAGTTGACTACACTATTGTATTAGGTAAATACTACCTGTAAAAATAGTTGTAATGCTTTGAATAAATACAAAAATACAAAATACAAATTTTCTTCCTTGATCGTGGCGCATGTAAACTGTGCCGAAAAATAGTAACTAAAATACCCAAATTTGGATAATTATCAAGTCAGTCGAGCCATTCTAGTAAAAACATAAGGTACGCGGTAAAAGCTGAGCCACGTTAGTTGCAAAAGCTTATCGTTCATATACGATGACCTCTGTGGCGCAGTGAGCGAGGTCCGCCTGCGACGCAGGAGGATGCGGGTTAGATTCCCGCCTCGAGACAAATATTTGTACGATCTGTAGATATTTGTTCCGGGTCGTTTTTCTATGTAAAATAAAAAATGTCTTTGTGTGTAATGTATTGTATTATGTATGTATATCAGTGTTTAGTACCCATAACACAAGCTCTGCGTAGCTTGGGGCTATATGATCATGTGAATTGTCCAGCATTATTTATTTACTAGTTTCTGCCCGCGGCTTCGCACGCGTTGTTTCTATTGAAACATTTTAAGGTTATTTCTATCCCATGGAAACTGATTTATATAATAAAAAGTAACCTATGTTTTATTCCGGGCTTGGAATTACCTGTATACAAAATCAGCCCGATCCGTTCTGTAGTTTTTGCGTGAAAGATTAACTAACATCCATCCATACATACAAACTTTCGCGTTTATAATATTAGTAGGATTTACTTACAATACAATACCTTATTGCACGATCAATACAAAAAATAATAAAAATAACAAAGGATCTTAATACTAACTAAATCTAGTCAACATTGGCTGAAAAGCTATGAGCTCATGTTTAACTTCAGTAACCACCAGGTTGGTAGTTCTTTTTGCAGATCACATGCTATTCGTGGAGGCTCTTTAATATTAATAAATAAATTCATAAAATTCAAAGAACGTAAAGACATAGTATGCTTATCCGTTGAAAGCCACATTGAAGTAGCATGTGTTGAGTTGGAGCATAATATTGTAGCAAGCGTATACAGCCCACCATCAGCTTCTTTTGAAATATTTGAAAAAAATATGGATGATATCTTATTTAAAATATCAAAATCAAATAAAAACCTCATAGTATGTGGAGACATTAATATTGATCTTTTAGAAGTTTACTCCCTCAGTAGTAGATTAACAAATTTATTTAATTCTTATAATCTTAGGCCAACATTTATGGAACCTACTAGAATAACTGAAACATCAGCAAAATGTATAGATAATATATTTGTTTTCCAAAATGAAAAAATTGTCAGTCACAAAATTATAAGCAATTTAAAATCAGACCATTTAGGTCAACTTATTAAATTAAAACATCAAGTTAAAAATAATAATTGTAAAAAAAAAATTAAGTACATACCTGTGACCACAGATCGATTTGAACGGTTGAAATTGGATTGGGATTTTAAACCATCACCTAACTACTCACTTAACAATCCAAATGAGTCGTATTGCAGTTTTTTTAATAAATTCACTACTGCATTCAATTCAATATTCATACCCAAAACAATCTTGGTCTCAGAAAAACTTAGCTTTAGTGAGTGGGCAACAGTAGGTATACATAAGAGTAGACAAAAGTTGTATGAACTGTACAGTGAAAAGCAGTACAATTTTAGCCAGGAATTCAAAGAAAAAGTAAAAAATTACTCAAAAATATTTAGAAAAGTTTGTAATACAGCCAAATCAAATTATATTAGCTCGAAAATTAAAAATAGTGAAAATGTAATAAAATCAACCTGGAAAATAATTAATAGTGAGACTGGAAAGGTTAGTACCTACATTAATGATTACAATTTAAAGATTAATGATTGCTCCATCAAAAATGATGTTGAGGTAGCACAAGAATTTGAAATTTTTTTTACTGACATTCCAATCTGTACTACAAAATGTCTGAACTCTTCTCAAGTAATAGCCGAATCATTACTTAAAGAAAATGTACCTAAATGCGATAGTAAATTTAATTTCACCCATGTTAATGAAAACGATATAAAAAAAACCTTTAAACTTTTAAATATTAAAAAAACTGCAGATCTGTGGGGCATTTCCGTTAGAATTATTAAACCTTTAATTGATACCATTGCACCAGATCTAGCTTTTATATTTAATGAATCCATTGATTGTGGTGTATTTCCTGATGTAATGAAACATAGTAAAATAATCCCATTGTTTAAATCGGGTAGTAAGTCTGACCCCACTAACTTTAGACCAATATCAGTACTGCCTACATTCAGTAAAGTTTTTGAAAAACTTATTTTACACCAATTGCTTAGACATTTCAATAGCAATGACCTGCTACATTGTAAGCAATTTGGGTTTACTCGTGGCAGGTCAACTACTGATGCCGGTGTAGAGTTGGTATCGCATATTTTTGATGCTTGGGAGAAGTCGCAAGATGCTTTAGGCGTTTTTTGCGACTTGTCAAAAGCATTCGATTGCGTTCATCACGAAACATTAATCAGGAAACTACATCATTATGGAATTAGGGACAGCTCTTTGGATCTTCTTACATCTTACTTGAGTGATAGGATACAAAGAGTTGACATTAATGGGAAACGATCTAAAGGGTCTGTTGTTACAATGGGTGTACCGCAGGGCTCTATCTTGGGTCCTTTCCTATTTTTAGTTTATATTAATGACCTGCCTCATCTTGTAAAGAATGATGATGAGATTGTATTGTTTGCTGATGATACTTCATTAATTTTTAAAATGAAACGACAAAATACAAATTTCGACGATGTAAATACTGCAATCTCAAAGGTAGTCCATTGGTTTAGTATTAATAATCTTTTGCTTAATGAAACCAAAACAAAATGTATAAGATTTATTCTACCTAATGTAAAACAAGTTAAGGCTGATATAAACGTAAAAGGAGAAACGTTAGAAATTGTAGACAATACCGTATTTTTAGGAATAACCTTAGATAGTAAACTTCAATGGGGCCCACACATAGATAAGCTATCGAAGAGACTTAGTTCTGCAGCATATGCAGTTAAAAAAATCCGTCATCTTACAGACGTTGATACTTCTAGACTAGTCTATTTCAGCTACTTCCACAGTATTATGTCTTATGGCATACTACTGTGGGGGAACGCTGCAGATATAAACACAGTATTTGTGTTGCAGAAGAGGGCTGTTCGTGCGATCTATAATATGGGTCTCAGAGAATCCCTACGTGAAATATTCAAAGAAATAAACATAATGACAGTACCGTGTCAATATATTTATGAAAACTTGTGGTACACTCATAAAAATATCAATCGGTTCACTAAAAAAAGTGATATACATAATGTAAATACTAGAAATAAGAATAAACTCGCTGTGCCCACAACTAGGCTACACAAGATAAATGTATCTTTTAAAGGGCAATGTATACGCTTCTACAACAAAACTCCAAGTGAGTTGCAAAAATTACCAATAAATAAATTTAAAAAAATTGTGAAACATATTCTTTGTAAAAAAGCTTATTACAAAATATCAGATTACTTAGAAGATAAAAAAGCTTGGAACGAGTTTTGCTCCAACTCAAAATCTACCAACTTACAAATAAGCAAATCAAATGTACTAGACACATAAGTTATGAACATACTAGTGGTTTCTTCTCACTTCTTCCACTGGTGGACAAAAAATTGAAGTGAACTATAAAATAATTTAATAGTATAAAATATGACCTGTCTAAGTGCTTATTTGTAAGCTTAAAGAAATAAAAACTTTTCATTTCATTTCATTTCATTTCAGTGGCACAATCGGCGGCCTTATCGCTAAAAGCGATTTCTTCCAGGCAACCTTTGATATATATCTGTTTTATTCCAGGAAAGGAGTTATCGAAGATACCGATCCCCGTGAACTTCAGCGAGCCTCTCTCTATGCTGCAGCGCTTGACAGAAGACTACGAATACGCGTTCATCCTCGACCAGGCCGCTAAGTTCACTGACCCCGCGCAGCAGTTGGCTTACGTAGCCGCTTTCACAGTGTCCTCGTATGCCACTACTACTTGTCGGTAAGATATACTTTACTTTATTTCCTAGTTTTACTTATGTTATTTGACATTTGTGACCTATCCAAGAGTCCTGTCCAGCTGTCCTTAAAAGCCGCCACCCACAGAAACCGTGACCGGGCCGGAGGCGGCGGGTTGTATCATACGAATTTATATGAAAGACTACACATAAACCGCCGGGCGGAGGCGGCGCGGTGCACGTAAATTTGTATGAAACAACCCGCACGCCTTCGCCTCCGGCCCGGCCACGGTTTCTGTGTGTGGTTGGCTTTTAGGCCTTCTAAAGGAAATAAAGCACTTAATACAATATTTAATATACTTTGTTAAGTCCTATCAGTCAATGAAGAGTGATGGTTACAAAGCAAGCACCCTTCAGATTGAATTAATGAATTAACACTTTATTGTACAACATAAAAAAATTTAAATATAAACTTAGCAAAGAACAAAAAGCGGCCTTATCGCTGTGAGCGATTTCTCACTAGCAACCTTTGTTATTAACTAGCTGCGCCCCGCGGCTTCGCCCGCGTGGAAATTTCTGCGTAATTTTACCATGGTTTCTCACCGTTTAAACCTTCCCTAGACTACGAGAAACATTTCAAAACCAAAATCAGCTAAATCGGCCCAGCCGTTGTCGAGTTTTAGCGAGACTAACGAACAGCAATAGATTTTTATATATAAAAATTAAGAGCTCTTCTTACGTACCCGTTGAAGTTTTTTCTAAGGTTATCACAACCTTATAAGAAACATTGACCTGCAAAACTTAATCCACTATTTTCAAGCAACATTTTGTTTGACAGTACAAACAAACCGTTCAACCCGCTATTGGGTGAAACGTTCGAATGCGATCGAATGGAGGATCTGGGATGGCGCTCGATATCAGAACAGGCAAGTATTTACCGATAATTATAACTTTCTGTCTTTGTTCGGATGTCTTTCCATTTCTGCAAGCAAGGCTACCACGCTATTTGACACAAAACGTTCCGTTATAACGCTAATTTTAGCGCCAATAACGCGTGTAAAGGCGTATTTTAGATTAAATAATTTCTTTTCACGCGTTAGTCACTATATATATAGTGTGGTAGGCTGTAAAATTGAATTATTTTCCATGTGAACCCTTCCATGGAAAAATATTCAATTTTAGCTATTGGAAGTTATGTCAATGTTAAATTTAAAGTCGTAATTCTCGTTATTTGGGTTTCTCATCTATCCTTATATCTGTGCTGATATTATAAATTCGAAAGTTATATCTGTCTGTTACTGATGCTACTGGCTGAACGGATCTTAGTAAAATTTAGTAGGTTGGTAGATATCCCGGAGACATAGGCTACTTTTTATCCCGGAAAAGCGCGAGCGGCGCCGCGGAGCAGAAGATAGTAGTTGTATATTTTATCTTATGATGTGGTCCTAAAGATGTTTAAATTTTAGTAACATTCTACATTCCTAGCTCTAAACCCGTGATATCCCGTTCGTCCCACCAGCGTTGTCCCTCTTGTGGGATGAATGTTTGGTTTTCATAGGCTGCATTAAAATAATTTTAATTTAGGCACTTGGGCACCACTACATCAAAGGGGACGAAAAAAACAGGAAATGTCAAAATTTACAGAACGCTTAAAAATAACAGTCAATTTGACAGAATATGTCAATACATGAGTTGACTTCTTTTATTTGGCAATATGTGTCTGGTTCACCACTTTTCTGCCACATGCAAAACCTATGTATTTACAATGACGGGTTTCCAAATTGTTGTAAGTCACTCATATTATGTAACAAAATGACATTTAATATAATAACGAGCGACGAACGGGGTATCATGTCTAAACATATGCCTAATCCTACCGTTTCCACTTCCTAGTTTTCTTCGAGTGCTAACATATTCCAGTACTGGCCTTTTTAACTGAAGCATCTCTTTAACTTGAATTTATTCAACGGAAACTTGCCAAGAAAAACTATTTGATATAGAAACTAATAAATCTCTTTGCTACAAGTACACAAAAACTATTTGAGATAGAAACTAATAAATCTCTTTGCTACAAGTACACAAAAACTATTTGAGATAGAAACTAATAAATCTCTTTGCTACAAGTACACAAAAACTATTTGAGATAGAAACTAATAAATCTCTTTGCTACAAGTACACAAAAACTTTTTGAGATAGAAACTAATAAATCTCTTTGCTACAAGTACACAAAAACTATTTGAGATAGAAACTAATAAATCTCTTTGCTACAAGTACACAAAAACTATTGGAGATAGAACTAATAAATCTCTTTGCTACAAGTACACAAAAACTATTTGAGATAGAAACTAATAAATCTCTTTGCTACAAGTACACAAAAACTATTTGAGATAGAAACTAATAAATCTCTTTGCTACAAGTACACAAAAACTATTTGAGATAGAAACTAATAAATCTCTTTGCTACAAGTACACAAAAACTATTTGAGATAGAAACTAATAAATCTCTTTGCTACAAGTACACAAAAACTATTTGAGATAGAAACTAATAAATCTCTTTGCTACAAGTACACAAAAAAGGCAAGACTGTTTTGAATTATCATTTACATTATTCTTGCTTGGAATAAGAATTGAAATAAAAAACGGTTTTATTTACATAACATACAAACATTTAGCAGCAAATAAAGAGCTAAAGAGTCAAGTGAAAAGAAATATCTAGCTATATGTGGTTATTTAGTACCCATATTACATACTTTTGGGACTAGATGATGCTGTGTTGTTTTTCAAGCATAATTATATATATTTATTTGGAGAGTCTGCGCAGAACCCGTCCCAAACTTTTTAACAATTAACAAGATAACCTTGTATTTTGTAATTTATGTTTAATACGTTTACTCTGCGAATTACACTTTCTTCATTTTTCGGCAACTATTTAAATATCTTTATTTATTAACTGATTCAAAATTCAAAAACATCAGGTGTCGCACCACCCGCCAATGGTGGCTCAGTTCTGCGAAGGCGTCGCCGGCTGGCAATGCTGGCAAGAGTTCACAATGACAACCAAGTTCCGCGGGAAGTATCTGCAGGTTATACCTCTGGGGGGCGCTTCGGCTGTTTTCCCCGCGAGTGGGAACAAGTATACTTGGAGGAAGGTAAGGAAAAAGGAAGATACTTAACCACATTATGTACTAACAATCTACAGAAAAAAATGGATAAACGACGCGGATTTTCTTGTTATTCTTTAAACAAGAACACCTGTAATACCGAGGTTTTTGATTTTTGATATCTTTTTATCAAAAACGCTTTCGTTGCTTCGATGTAATATAAAGTTCCAAATAATCCAAATCCAAAATAAACTTACATCATAAAAACACGCGTAAAAAAAAAAAACACAGTGACACGTATTACCTAAATGAAAACAGTAACTACCGTTTTGAAATTAGAAGTGGAAACAGAAGGATTTTAGTCTATATAAAATTAGACAATCCCTCGAAAGATTCTACACTCGACAAAGATTCTCTCTACACGACTTGACTAGAATCAAACAAATATATGTATACTAGGCATTCCATATTGTCATAGTCGAGTCGCTAGGTCGCGCACTACCCCCCCGCGATGGCGATCCACTGCGAAGGTGCGAACGGGTGGACCAGCCAGCAGCACTACATACTGAAGAGCAACTTTCGGGGACAGTTCATCCAAATCACCCCCGATTCCATTGCCGAGCTCAAGTTCAACAAAAGCGACAACATGTATCGATGGCGGAAGGTGGTAAATCAGTTTCTGCTATTTTAGAGTTTCTCAATGGAGCTTAATATGGCATACTTGGAGAAGGTCTTTGCCGTCCAGTAATAAACTCCATGCTGAAATAAAATAAGTGGTAACAAATATCTCTTACAAATATTATTTTGTTGACTCATGCGATAAAATACGAGAGAAATGGAACAGGACTAGTTCGTCACCACTGTATATCAATTCAAAACATTTTCCTTTTTCAAAACTAATCCCTCGAAATACCAATACGCGATTTTAAGATCGCTGTGTGGCTTAAAATTAATTTGCATCTGCCAAGCTCTGTCCGCGTGTGTCGTAACTGGCGATTAAGGTATATCCACCTGGGGGCGGGCAGCAGGGCCTCCTGCCAATTTACCACCGAACTGCGATCGAACGCGCATGCCCAGCGCACGTTGGGCTGCGTTCTTTAGGCGGTCGAAATTACTTATATTTACTTATCCTACTTGGAAGTGATTTTAAAGAAGCTATCGTGGAAGATTAAAAATAAAACAATTATTTTGGGGTATATGACACGTGAAATTTATTAAGAAAACTAAAAAAGGGCTAAATAAGTGAATAATTAAAATTAATTAATTAATAATAATTAATCGCTTTGGCCAACGCGCGGAGTAACAGGCTTATAACCAGTGGCGTAGCTATCGTAGGGCTGGGCGGTGCAGTGCACCAGGGCCTTGGAGCTCAAGGGTCCTTCTACTCTAATCTAAGCTTTGAAAAGATAGGGTCAGCCAGCTTCCGAAGCTAGGCTTCAAGCCTGCTCACAAGTGTTTTTTAATGAGTTTAAATGAACATCAACAATCACTGAATTCTCTAATTTTTTGTTATTTTTATTTGGTAATTTGGTCGAGTACGTCCGTAGCACATTGTATCAGCGATAAACTCACGTGCTTGACGCCCTTGACGGTCGTGAGATCAATTCGACTATTCCACCCGTCAACTTTTTAGTGAATTTTTCATTCGCTCTTACTTTGCATCTATTCTAATGTATGATGTTCATTGCTACGTGGAAACTGTAAAGAGGGGCGATGAGGGCCTGATTCTTTCTCTATACACCGGGGCCCTTGTCCACCTAGCTACGCTTATAACTCTGCAATCCGCAAGTTTCCACAAAAAACGATTTATGGCCGTTAGTCTAGACACATTTTACTTCAAAATGAACAAAAGTTATCATTAAGTACGATTAAGAACAAAGTTAAAAGTTTAAGTGAACAGAAACTTTGCAGTTTTTATAATTCAAATTTGGTCTTTGCGTGGATCCATCGTAATTTTACATAAAAATATCAAAATTTATGTTTATTAATCAAATCGTCATACCTGATTGTTGAAACTCCGTTACAAAAATACTAACAATAATCAAAATTTTTTTTAGAAATAAACTACTGAATTGAAGTTGAATTACGTTAGCTTCCAAGCGCAACGCGCGGGACCTTAACTTTGTAGGTTCGTAGAAAATAAACGCAACTGCTCATCGTGCGCTTGTTTATCGCTAAAAATAGAACGGTTCCTCGGCAGCATTCAATACTAAAAATACTACCCTCATTTTTTTTAAATTGACCTTGGGCGAAACTACCGTGCAGCGTGGGGATTAGGCGCATTACCCCTATGAGATAAAAATATCAGGTATAATAATCAGGCCTGCGTCTAGCAGTGGACCAAAAAGTGGAGAGGAGAGTTGAGAATTTCAAGATAGACATTAATCCAGACGCAGAGCCATCTATCAAGAATTTGAAGTTGAACATAATTAACTTTCTGCTGACCTTCCGTATATTTAACAAATGCTAAAAAAACTAATCTCACAAAATTAAGAATACTTCCGAACTCGATCTGTTTCAGGTGAGCACAACAGTGCACAACATTATAGTGGGCAAGCTATGGCTGGACAACCACGGTGATATGGATATAGTGGGCAACACTGGCCCAGCTACTGGCTATGTGGCGCATCTGAAGTACTTACCTTATGGGTATTTTAGTAAAGACACGCAGAGGAAGGTCACTGGGGTTATCAAGGATCCGCAAGGAGTTGTGAGTATTCATTTTAATATTCTCCCGACCGCCGGATGAAGTTTGGTTTGTCGCCTGGCCGTTCCTAGGTGAACTAAGATGACTACGTTTAGAAGGAGGCCAAGTTGGACGCTTCTACCGATATTTTGTTTTGAGTAATTTCCTGTGCCTTCAAGGACCTTAAGCACAGCACAAGTTTTAAGGGATCTGGGCCCGCACAAGACTTCTCCACACATCAATCAAATGGCAGTGTTACTTTTCCTAGTGTACAATACTCATGATTGTTCACGGCGCCCTTAGTGGTCACGCCTTTAGAGCTATCAAGCAAGTATTTTTTTAGTGGAAACAAAGTTTGACTGTTCGCTGCTGACCTGCCAGCCATATCGTTTTAGATTTCTCTGTTCTGAGGTTTTGACCCTATCTCTACACACTGTTGTGCTTTGTATATATTTAACTGTTGTTATCCTTTCCAGCCCCGCTACGTGCTCCAAGGTCACTGGGACGACCGCGTGGAGGTGGCGCCGGTGACGAGCGCCTCGCCCGACAACACGGTCTGCAAGACGGGCAAGTTTGTGGTCGCCTGGGAACGGGTGAACGCGCCGAATGATGCTGACAAGTGAGTCAAACGAACATAAAACAATCAACACAGCATCATCTAGCTCTAAGCTAAGCAGAGTATACTTAATAGAATACTACATATGTAGATATTTTTTATTAAATATAGAAAATACCCAGAACACCCGGTACAAACATTTGTCCCAAAGCGGGAATCGAACATGCAACCTCCTGCGTTGTAGGCGGATCTTCGCCCTCCGCGCCACATCGGTCGTCATGAGTAGCCAGTCAAGGTGCACAAGCCCATTAATGTTATGACGTCCCTATATTCCTAACAAAATGTATCTCTTCCAGGTGGTACAACTTCACGATACTGGCCTCTCAACTGAACGAGCATGAAGAAGGCGTCGCCCCCACAGACTCGCGTCTGCGACCGGACCAACGCCTAATGGAGGAAGGCCTTTGGGACGAGGCGAACGCAGAGAAACTACGGCTGGAAGAGAAGCAACGAGTGAAGAGAAGAGAGTTGGAAGCAGCGACGGAACAAGCAGCGGCCAGAGGTCTTCCCGCGCCGCCCGGGCCTTCCCCACTCTGGTTCACGCGCGAGGCGCACTCCCCCCACGCGCCGCACTCCCCGCAGCTACGTCACATGTACACGAATCGCTACTGGGAAAGCAAACGCGCGCAGGACTGGGCTGCATGCCCCGATATCTTCTAATACACTACCTATAGTGTGTCGATCACCGTGTGAGCTTATTTCGCTTGTAGTTATTGCTCGCGCCTGAGCGCCAATTTTAATTCTCCTTTCGATTTCGTTTCGGCCAATTTGTGTACTCTAATAGACCGAAATAGAGTACCAATTTGCACAAAAATAACGGTATTTTGGAGAATCAAAATAGGCCTTCGGATTCTCAGGCCCGTATTTAAGCCTAATGAGTAATGACTGAGTGAGCTTAAATACGAGCCTTCATCTCGAAGGGTGCAGCGCCTCGCGCAATATCGGAGTCTCAGTTATAGTTCGCTTGTGGTTGTTTCGTTTGTTTTGCGTTTGAAATTACTCATTCCATATTAACTGTGGTTGTTTATTTATTATCCGAAATTCGTTTTTTTAATCTATCAGTGTATATACAACTGTTAATTTATGACGTTTTGCCGTGTATTAGTAAACAGTTAAAAAATAAGAATAATTCAAAACGAAGTACTACAGCTTTTGATAAGAAACTGCTAGAATGATGAAACTGCAAAGTTAAATCTGTCATGGCGTGGCCTAATCGTTTGTATCGTTCAATGTTCATAACGTCCTTTTCGTTTACACGCGCGCTTCAATGACACGGTGAAACTAACAACGATATCACAACCTAACAATTCGAAATCATCTAATAATACCTTAGCTTTTTTAAAAACAAAAATCGTAAGTGCTTTTGTAGTATAATTATAGTAAATTTTATCGGTCAATGTTCGCTTAGACGGGTTTATGGAGGTGATGTATTCTTGACTGTTGGAATAATTCCGTGATAAACTCTGTCAATATAATAATAGGTACCATCTACGATTAAATCAAGTGTATTTGATACAGTCGGGTGCTTTCAGCTCTGACCTGATCTGGGACCAAATTCTGCTCTGACCAATCGCTTTACTATGTCAGTGGTATTGTCACAGAATCGTCCATTGATTGATTGAAACTTCAGGTAGTGCATGCGGCGCTATTTGCACGGAGATATTGATAAAATGGTTTTAACCCTGACACTGACGCGCGTCCCTCCACCTGTAGTTTCTTTCATCAAAAGTTAAATGAAAAATGTGTCATTCTGAGACAGCACCATTGTTATGGTGAAGCGATTAATAAAGTGGAATTAGGGCCCTGGTCTATTATAACGTGATTATAACTAACCTAGGGAAATGACAATGTCTAGCGGGCATAATTATGGTGTAGCTATTTACGTCCTATAGAAAATGACAGTTGTAAAAGTATATTTATGCCTTATTGTAGAGCATTATTGTAAGTGTTATAATAACGCAAGTTGATGCCTCGTGCAATTTTATAACTTCCGTAAGCAACACTTACGCAAGTTATAAAATTCACGAGCTAACAGTATCGACTTGCCATGCTGTAAAGTATTTTGTAAGGTCTATTACAAATAAATTGTACATTTTCAAGTGGATGTAAGATAATTTTGTTAATATTTTTATTATTATAGAAATGATATTTGAATACAAAGCCATTACATCTGTATCATGTTGATTAAAAAAAATAAAATGTAATTTCACGGACAAGGTGTTTTTGTTCCTTTATTTATGCATGTATGTATGTCAACGCCACCACTAAAAGTGTCGTTTAAATTTTTTTAACCACACTTCCGTAATGAAGTTCTAGTACCTACTAAACTTATGCATTTATTGATATCAATTAGTATTCATTCGTAAGATCTGTCCTGCGAGACAGATGTTTTCTCTCTGGAGATCTCATTTGCCTCTAGGAAAATCAGCGTCCATAGTGTCGTTGACAATCCATGCTTTGAATCCCTCAGGAAGTTTAAAAGAGGATTTTAGAACTTCTAAACAAAGGAATATTTATTCGTGATCAACTGATCACTACCGGTGTATTTATAGAAATTATAAAGCTTATCCCCTAGGGTCGGTCGTGGATGATCCTGGTGATCTCATTGGTTCACGTTAAAAAGTGTGGAACTGTCCACCGCATCGGAATCGTACGGAGCGGAAGGGTTTGGTTCTGGGAATTCACGAAATCTTTGGCCCATTTTTAACAACTGTTCAGCTGTTAGTACATTTCGACGGCGCAATAACATCCTTAGTTTGCACCACTTGCTCGGCAGATGCAGAATCAAGAAGCAGACCGAGTTGAAAAAGTAGGTACTAAGCAAGCAGAACTTCATTGGAGATTTAAAAAAACAAGAAGTTTTCAAATTAAAAAGCAATGCTTCAAACACTATTATGTTGTCCCAGTCAATAAAGTAAATCGACAATGTACGGTCGACCTACGCACATTATTAGTATTTCACTAAGCCGGCAAAAAATATGTTTACGGTTTTTATGTTTAGTATGACGTAAATAAAATAAGCAAAATATACACCGACAAAAAGATTTATTATTTCTTTTAAAAATAAATCACAAAAAAAGAAAATCAAAAGACAATACGTACATAGGTACATACGGGACAATACATAAAATACATTAGTTTATACATAATAAACACCATATTTATATCAAACATAATCATTATATTATAGTATCCCTACTGAAAATTGGCCATAATATCTACATAATTATTGCATAAGTACGTATAAGTCAGATAATAAATTAACAATTTTTTTTATTCAGAATTTCAAAGTACCTACCTACTGTTATTTTGCGCATCCGGACTATTCCGGAACTATTTTTTTTAGACATAAATTTAAAAAAAATCCGGATCTACCAGGACACTGAATATATTTCTAAACATAAATTTCTTAGAAAAAATATCATTAGGTATTTTAGACGTTATTTCTCGATTACTAAAAGTATATTTAACTGAAACAAATTTGGATTGTAACATACCTGAAGTCTCTGAATACATTGCTATTTTGCACCAGATAAACACAGGAAACTTCAAATTAACTCGCAAAGTCGCTGAGAACAGACACGTACACCAGGTTCAACGATCAAGTTTCGGCTTCATTTATTGGGTAACGCGTAACGGGAGAAGCCTGGGGCGGCGGCCTAGTGTTCCTTGGAATGTTCTCTGCCGTTGTTAGCGAATCAAGAAGCTTTTTTAAATTTTATTATTTTGACTTTTGGCCTGTGCGACGTATATGTAGATACTTGTATTATTTTTATATTTTACTATGTACTAAATAAATACCTAGGAGAAACCGTTTATTCTCTTGACAGAACTACTGGGATTTTTCCCCATTAGTTCTACGACCGGATATGCGCAGTGTTGGTTCACCAACGTGGTATTCGATGATGGTGTGAAACCGCCCCACTAAAATGATCTACTTAGTGTTTAAGACTACAAATACTACGAATCTGTATAAAACGAATTTGTCACAACAACGGCGTACGATTCTGACTCGGTCGATTAGTCCTGGTTCAACACATTTTAATGTGTGGAACTACCAGGCCTAAGCCGAGAGACTAATATAATAACAAACCCACGGAACAGAAAATACAGCAAACCATAAACAGCTTAATTTTCAGATTCTAGTAGCCTGTTCCGTTAATTTTCAAGCGACGAATGCTACCATGTTGAGGCAATACTGCTTTCTGGTAAACGAATAAGGAACAGTGGTATACGCAAAAAAAAAACCATACATGTATTTTCAACATTTTTATTAAGAAAACGGAAACAGTGAAAAAGTACATAACTGTAAATTGCAGTTGGTTACAATTGTTTATACAAACAAATCTTTTACAGTTAAAATAGTCTAGATTTTTATTCTACTTCCTACAAATAAAATGAAATAAAACAGAAGTACCTACCTACACTCAAATTATACACACATGTAGCTTCTTTAAATTATTAAGGAACAGTTTTCTGACTAGGTTATTACTACGGTAATTGTTTCAACTGCAATTCTATCAATACAAGATTAAAAATTATAGGAAAAAGTAATAAATCTTTAGTAAACTTTCTTCTTGACAAACAAGGTTAATGTGGGTTTAATGCATGAGCTAATTTAATTAAACAAATATATGGCAAAATTTAAGTGTAGCGAAATAGTAATGTCTTGATATGGTTGGTCAAACCATCAAAATAGAAAAACTTCTCCTTAATCAACAAAAATCATATGAGTGAGTGTTATGTACAATAGAGTGCATGTTATTAATTGCCGACTTTACCAGCACTTAAAACAAATCACTTCGCACAAATTAAATATTTATATGATTACTTAGCTAATGACCAAACAAAAGCTATTTTTATTAAACTCTTTAAAATATACAAAAACTCAGTTTAAAAAAAAAGACATCGCGGCATCTCTTTTTCTTAAATCAATCCTTAATACATCACAAATGTAGCCTTGAAAATGATAGGCAGAGATGTTTGGTCTTTCACATCTTCCTCTTAAAACCGTCTGATAGCTTAAAGTTATGTAGAATAGCAGAATAAAAATCTAGAATAGTAAACAGTTAGATGAAAGCAGATAAATAAAAATAAAATTGATACATATGACAAGGCGCAATTATCTCACTCACTATTCCAATAAATCAAGAAAGCATCTACAAATGTTTAAATAGCTATTCAGGAAGCTTTTACTAATTAGTTGAAGAATGAGCTTCATTTTTTATAGTACAGTAATAATCAGAGCAGCGAATGAGACAATCGCACGTACTAATAGTTTCAGCATTAATTTATTTATACATTTACATAGCTTTCCTAAGCATTATCACTCCATTACCTAAACAAAATAATTACATTTATCTTTAGCTCAAGAAATTAACTTTAGCCCATCCATACTTTCTTCACATAAGTAAATGTTCAAGATCTCAAGGTGATGCTGCGAATGTTTCAAGAAAGCATTTTAATTTGGAAAAAAATACTAGCAAAAATTAAATAAATGCTGCTTAAATGTAAGATTAATAATTTTAAAACATTCGAATTAAAATGCTATAAAAAAAAACTGCAAAAGGCGCACCGACGACGCCGACGTCTCACTTCCATGTAAAGCAGCCAATCTGACACACTTCCGCCATACAAATGCATGATTCACCCTAACTGCAATACACAATAATTTCATAGTAAGCAACTGAAGTCAGTAAAAGAGCAAGCGTTCGTTCAGTCAAATCCATTC
Organism: Eupithecia abbreviata; assembly: GCA_943735965.1. Taxonomy (NCBI): domain Eukaryota; kingdom Metazoa; phylum Arthropoda; class Insecta; order Lepidoptera; family Geometridae; genus Eupithecia; species Eupithecia abbreviata. The sequence goes on from OX030995.1 coordinate 5,940,290, forward strand.
AACATGCAGCGGCAGGAGCGCGAGCGCCGGCAGAACTCTGAAGCAGTTGGCCTTCACAATCACCACAGAGATCTCACCCTACGTCGACAACTAGTATGCACAAAGATCGATAAAAAAATCCAATATTTTTCTGCATAACTATTTACATATTTTACAAGGGAAAGAAATAATAAATAATTTCTAAACCTTTGATATGAGCGTCCTTTCAGTACATTAAAATCTCAACAATGCGTTAAAAAGAATTATTTTTATTCTTTGAATTTTATTTTTACTATAATCGTATTTACAACTTGTGACGCGTGGTCTTTTTAATTATTTTCAATAATGGGTAGTGTTGCAATACTTCTGTTAGATGTTTATTTTAATAAATACTGTTGTTACTTCAACTATGGGTTTTAAGATAAATGTAGACCACACTCAATTTGTCTAAACATAAAACAAAACAGTAACAGACCAAGAACCCAAAAATAATAATATACTACAACATTCTGGTCAGTATTTAATATTTTTACAGAATAGTTGTTGTATTTAAATTCAGACTAGTTTTTACACAAGATTCATTCCCAAAATCGCTGTTTGATAAGTTGTAATTCCGATCATTATTAATAATAAGTCAACAACATCAATTTATCGAAAATATTACTATCTAGCTAGCCAATTAACTTTATACAGGAACACGCCCAGACATCTATCAGACGATTCAATTCAATCATCATCAACCCGATTTTGATCGAAAACAACAATCACATTATAACACTTTCAAGGTATATCTTGATTCTAGATAACAATATGAAACAGCTGAAAATTTGTGGAAGTCTTGACAGTGTAAGATGTGGACACACAAAATATAAATTATGACTAGGGCCTACCGGAAGTCACATTTACTCTTCGTTACAATAATGCAATATGTTACATAATATTATGTTTAGCTATGTTTTACAATATTACAAACTCCCCGAAGACATTTGGAATCCTTCGCAAAACATCTTTAATATAAACATTATTCAATATACTGAAGTGTTATAATAAGATTCCAAAAATAAAAGAACAGATGATGATTTGGTCGACATTTTAGGTGGAAATCAGTACTCGAAATAATTACTAAATGGGCATTTCACGCACGCTTCGCTGCGTTTACACAAAGCTCGTATTAATTATATAAACACATATCATGCATAAATTATTAGGATTGTTAATATTGACATCAAATCCGTACATACTATAATAGTATCAAGAAAAACGCATACTCTTTGACTCATGTTTTGTTTTGGAGTGTTAGAATTATCAAATTTGAAAGCCATCATAACTATGGAAAAAAATTACATTCAGCCCAACAATGTTATTTTTATGTGTACTCTAATGTATCTCTGTAGCAATATTCACCAAATATTACAAACACAAAAATACCAGCATTCTAACGAAGAAACCGCATTAAAATCGGTTGTTTAATTTCGGACCTACACGCGGCCGTATCTAAACAAAACTAAATAAATTATTACAACAAAAAAATATGCCGTAATCATGATAGTTTTATGGAAACCAGTGTAGAGGCTTTGAGATGTAGACTAACACAAAAAAGAACATGACTTTGAAGTAGACTGCATTTTTCTCCATCTTACTTGGTTACACTTGCTCAAGATGATTTGGAACCAGCCATTACATTATGTATTCATGTTTAATATTCACAAACATGAGATACACACAATAGTTGTTTGAAGTAAAAATTTCCCAGATATATAGCTAGTGAGTAATTTAGAGATAATGACTTTATATAATATAAAATATGATCATGTCATGAGCAAGTGCACGGCAACGACCCATGTCAGAATGGCCAGTTACACATTAAAGATCTTTTATTTTATTTACACTTTAAATTGGTATAACTTAAAATTACATAACAAAATATACTTGAGTGGCTAGTTAGAGGAAATCTATCAAATATTTGTGATTACATAACAAACTCAAGCAATAAGATCAACAGAAACAAAATAGTACATGCCTCCACTTAAAATAAAACAAAATGTGATCTGGCACACCAAACATCTCTTCAAGCTAATATTTTTTTTAGAATTTTCTTAATTTTGTATTTGTTTATAGACACTGTACAGCTGTTCCGTATATGTTGAAATGAGAGATGAGAAGCACGCATGGAAAGTAAAATAATCAAAGAATCACAACAATGCTTCGATTTTCTCTATAAAATTTAACTCCCAACACGCCATGTGCCAGACCAGAATTGGAACCGAATCAGACAACTAATAATTTATATCATTTCATTTTTTATAAGTGCAATTTTAAACATTAAATGCTTAATAACGCGTTGGGTCGCGTACGAAGCGAAAAATCCTTTAATTCATCACAGCGCCGAAAGGGCAAATAGCATCGTAGTAGCGGCGACACATCGTATCGCGACGCGTCCCCATAACCGCGGGGGAAACCGCAAAACACTGCACATTATACGCTTCACTCATCAGTCGAACAGTACTACACTCGTGTTTCCACGCACTAACGATAACACCAATTTGAAAAGGTTCTAACAGTCAAGGTAAGATCGTTCGGCGATCCACGAAACTTACAACTATCGGTAAACTGCTCACAGTAGTCTCTCGATAGGGCAGCATGCCCGCCCCCAAAGTTCAGTCACAGTGGGGGCTCTAGTCGCTGAAGTAGCGGACTTTGCCGCCATCGCAACGTAGCACGTCTTCCCATGCTGAAAAGAATAAAAATAACTATGAGTTTAAGATGTCTTGTAGGGACAAGGACTCAAGTTATCTCCTATCTACCCCTGCTGCAATTTGATGTTTCTTTGCTTATCTTCTTGGTTGTAATTGAATTTGACTGATGCTCGACATGAAGTACCTACAGCGACTTTTAAATCCAATTTAAATAAATAAATAATGCTGGACAATTCACACAGCATTATCTAGCCCCATGGTAAGCAGAGCTTGTGTTATGGGTACTAGATAACTGATATACATAATACAATACATTACATCGATAGATATTTTTTATTATACATAGAAAACGACCAGAACACCCGAAACAATTATCTGCAAAATTTAATCGTTTGCTGCCAAAACAAAATTAAGTTCAATTGGTCGATTTCAATTTCGTAATACCTATTCAGACACACTTCAACTCGGTATAGCGCATTGACATTAAGATGATCCATTTCAAGTTCAAGAGAACTAGGTTGTAATTAACCAAAAAAATAGCAGCTGGAAGCGTGTTCTAAACCACAGCGGTACAAATGATGAAGGTGGAGGAAAACCGTTACTACTCGCTTAGTGCGAGTAGACGGTGCCTACAAGAGGTCCCTCAGTACGGGATGCGCTACTATTTGCACCACGAGGTTAATTGATTTGGGGTTGAAAATCTTTGAGACTCCTACTGTGTGTGATTAATCACCAATTTGCGTTGGGGGAGCCATGTTCAGTGAATGTATGTGTGCAGATGAGAAGGGTCGCTGGTGATGTGTACTCACCAGCTCCCACATAGTCTATGATCTGGTGCAGATGCGGCGTGTGGGGCGGAGGCTCCGGAGGCAGGTAGCGCAGCGGGCGGCACGCGGCGCCGACCGCCACGCCGCGCGCCGGAGTCTCCACCGCGTCGCGGACTAGATCGCAGCGAGGTCTTCGGGGGCCGCCTGGGAATTAACAACAAAACAAATTACACTGACCTCTAACGAATAAAAGAAGCTAAACCGTCTGACGGTTTATTTGGTAACGACAAAAATAATAAAGACGAAATAAACATATTGTCACATACTTTGTTCTTGAGCTGCCTTCGACACGGCCGTCGGCCTTGCCCCTAAGCTTTCTAGCGTCGCCTTACTCAGTAACCACGGTCGCGTTTTGAGCTCGCGAGTAGAAAGCTGGCGACAGATTGTAGAAGCGAGTGTAGTTATGACGCTTATGAGTAAGACGTCTTATACGCTTCTACAACAAAACTCCCGAGCGAGTTGAAAACCTTCCTCTTGAATCAATCTTGTTTATTAAAAAAACCGCATCAAAATCCGTTGCGTAGTTTTAAAGATCTAAGCATACATAGAGACAGACAGACAGCGGGAAGCGATTTTGTTTTATACTATGTAGTGTGAGAGCGACGTATACTAAGTTAAGCCGTTGGTCTTGCGCCTGACCTCTCTCCGGTCGTGTCGCTCTACCGTCTGAGACTCACTCTCATCATCTGGGAATAAAGAGTGCACCTGTGTTTGCGCACACACTTGGGCCCTATAATATGTCCTTTGCACGTGGCTAGTTTTTGTTGAGATTGGCCGCCGTGTTCGAAAATTCGGCTAGGACGTCATATAATACAACATACAGTTACCGTTAACGTTTTTTAATAGATAGTGATTCAAGAATAAGGTTTATATGTATATAATACATGCATTCAGGTCGCTAGTATATCGTAAAAGGGACATACCTAGCAGCTGCTCGTTGATATCGAACCCGAAGGTGACCCCGTCCATATCTCTGGGCCGCGAGTTGGAGTCGAGGAGGATGACGGGCGGACGGCGGTCGGCGACAACGTCGGGCGCTGGGCATTCCGGCGCTGGAGATGGTGCTGCTACCACTGTCCGGTCCTGATAACGTAACAGACAATACATTAAGGGTCCGGCGACGCTCGCTCTCAACTTCAATTCGAGGCGCTTGCAAAAATCGCTCCGAATATCGCAGTCCCTGTTTAACCCTTGCGCCCCGTCCCATGCGTGCGCGACAGCAATATTAGCCGTTCAAAATTTGGTATGAATTTGGTTGTGTTCCGTAATACCAAAAATTATGACTGAAAACTTTTTTTATTCTTCACATAGTATTGTTGTTCCATTACGAACAATATAAGCTATGTTCCTTAATAAACAACGCGTATGATATTGTTGTTTTTAATACGAAACAAATAGGAAGAAAACGTCCATTTTAGCTCAGGCCCAAACCTAAAATAAAAATGGCCAAGTGCGTGTCGGGCCACTGGCAATGTAGGATTTCGTTTCGTAGCTGCCACGTCGTCGGCGTGATTAATATGTATGTCCCACGCTAAATTTTCTAAGTTTAGTTTGTTCTTAAGACTATGTTACTCTACAAACACTACATTATTATTATCCCGTATATTATGCTGAACATAAACCTCTTCCAAACAGAGGCACACACTTCCTCTAGTCATACTTGTCAAATGAGTCCCGTACCTTTCTGTCACGGCGCGGCGGCGGTCCCGCCTTCGGCTCGCGTCTGCGCGGCGGCAGCGCGGGCGCCGGCAGCTCTGGGAGCTTCGTCTCCAACGCCGGGTAGTCGCTCTCAGCGGCGGGGATCGACCGGATCTCCTCCCCTTCCGTGTAGTAGTTACAGGACTCTATCAGGTCTGGGATGTTGTGCCGCGTGCGAGCTATATCCGCGTATGACGCGTGCGGGACTACTGGTGGGATGATGGCTCCGGGTTGTGGGAGAGAGTGGACAGAGTCCATGTCATCGTTGGAATCGTTGCTCCGGTCTGAAGGCGGGGCCGACTCCTGCCGGCGCGGGGAGGGCTGCCGCGTCCGTCGCGGAGCCTCCTCAGTCCGACGACGCGGCTTGCGCTTCTTTGTGACCGTTTGGAAGTCTGCTTGCTCGACCACTGGCTCTGGTAAAGGTAGCGGAAGCTCGAAATGTGTTAGTAGCTCGATTGGCTCGTCGACTTCTGGTTCAGGTTCCGGCGGAGGTGTGGGGGTTTCTTTTGGTTCGGGAGGGGTAGGTGTGGGTTCGGGTTCTGGTTCAGGCGGGGATACGGAGGGCGCCGAGGGCACCGATGGGGTTGCGTCGCCCCACGAGCGACGCTCGGGTTTGGGCGCCGGTGCGGCGCGAGCGGTCAAGTCCTCAAGCTTAGTACGAGAGAGTTCTTCGAGAGACGATGCACGTTTGACTTTCTCCTTATCCTTGCGTCGCTCTGAGGAACGTTTCTTAGATTTGTCGTCCGTATCGTCCTTATGTTTAGCGCGCATCTTTGGGCCACGGGTCTCCGGGTTGGATTCTATAAAGCGTAGTAACTCGTTCAAGTCCGCTTTGTCGCCCCGATAGCCGTCAATCTGTTTGCAGTCTATGACGGTCTCGTTCTTTGAAGACTTTTTCCTCCGGGGCTTTTTGTTGTGACTAGATCCCAGTGGTGAGCCCTGTACCGCGTTGCCGTTTTCATCGAGCGACTTCTGTAAAACAATTGACTTTACGTTACGTTGAAATCAGTAAAATTGTACTCGACAAAGGTAGTGTTGTAATCGTAATCTACGACGTAGAGCGCTTACCAACGTCAAAGCGAGCTTTTATAAGAACGAGAAAACTACTCATTACGTATGTAAGCGGGTTAGCTACAAACCTTATTCGTGTTGGAAGAACACCCAAGTTTCTGTAATTCTTTTTTGTACACAATAATACATAAAATTAAAATAGGATATGTACATAGGTGTTTCATCCTTTTATGAGGAAAAGGAAATCGGAAGTTTAAGGGATAAAACGTTGGCGTTCTTTGAACACAAATAAGATTCGTAGCTAACCCGCTTACATCCGTAATTAATACATCAAACTACGATACGTATCTAGTGAAAGAGAAAAGTACATTTAAGCTCGATCATAGACAAGCTGGATGTCATAATCTTGGGCTAAGGCTATTGTTTAATGAAACTACACTAAACGCATAAACAGCCTAGATCAGCGTTTGTCTTTGATATAATTAGAATAGACAAACATGTCAACGCATAGGGAACAGGTGATTTGGAGTGATGCTTATATTGCAAAGACAGTTATTATGGGAAATTATATTCAAGATTTTTGATTACTGATACCCACACTTTGGGAACTTTTCAAGAAACTTATTATTTTTAACACGACGTCGGTTACTTATCATACGTATATACGAATCTCTTACTGAGGGAAGGCTGCAGGTTCAAATCCCACGAGGTGGTAGTTTTTTTGGATATTTTGTAATTTCTTATATGTCTATAATGTAAGTATCTTATATGATTACAACCGCAATTCGTCAAAATAATATAGTTTTAAGGTTTTTGCTATTATACTCGTAGAGGGCAAGCCTCACACTAGGCATAATTTCTATAAAAAATAATAATGACCCAGATAAAAACTACTTCGACGGGACGTGAACCCGCAACCCTCTCTCAGTACGGGTTGCGCTAGTTATTGCACCACCACTATTCACTATCGTTTTAGTATAAAAATGTATATTTACTTTAAATTCATCGTTGTTAGTGCTGGCCGTGGAGCCATAGTTCGGGCGCGAGAGAGGCAGGCCATTGAATCCGCTAGCAATCACGTTTCGAGGCTGTTTGCAATAAACACATTAACAATATTAACTATAAGTTAAACTTGTAGTCATTAATAAAAGTTATTATACAGGTCGCACCAAAAAAAATTGAGCTAGTTTTGACAGAATTTACATTACTTTTGGTATTGATGTAAAACTTTGAGAGACTTAGCCCTTTAATTATTCCATGCTAAGAAACTACCTAAGGAATGTGCTAAAAATAAATGCAGCCAATTTAAAAGTCAAATTAAAGAAATCAAAATTAAAACTCATGCGCTTGGATACATCACATGGACAGGACGGCATTAGAAACGCATCGTAGCAAATCAACCTTCTTTAAATGGTTTATGGCATGATAAGATTATATTACTGTTAGTCTTTGTGCGAAGTGGAATTTAGTATTGTACATTTCAATTCCGATACGCGCGTGTAACTGTGTAACGATTTTAATGTATGAAATATATTCAGTGGACCTCAGACTGCAGAGCATTCACTGGAGACATAAAATCTGAATGTTTTTTTTTTTAAATTCTTTAGTCTTACAAATAAGCACTTAGACAGTTCATATTTAATACTATTCATTATTATTAAATAACATTATTGAAAGTGACTCACAGACTAGAAATTTGATAAAGTTTTATCATGTTACATATTCTAAATTCTACAAATTGATTGTCGTTTAATAAAATGCCATCCATAACTTTTGTACGCCTAATGGCAGATCACAGTGCTCTTAATTTTAAGTCTGAACATCCCTGTAATACCTGTGTATCACAAATAAATAAATGAACTATGAACACAAAAATGGCGTTTGGTTTCAAATAATTTTGACAAAACCACTTTATTGAAATCGGAATACAAGTTTTGGAGCTACAGAAACAAAAAACGCAGAGACTAAGACTTCTAAATCGTTGCATTATAGTCCGCTGTTAAAACATTGCATGGAACTATCTAAACAAATCACCTTGCAGTCAAGATATGTACGATTTAAAATGGCGTCCCGTCAGTGTTACCACATACCTGCAATTCCGGCGCGTCGCTGGCAATCCTGGCGGGCGGCGAGCTGGATGTAGACGGCGGCGAGCTAGCGAGACTCGCGACCGCGCGGTACCCAGAGCCCAGCTGGAGTGGCTGTAGGGTTGTAGCTTATTTATACCGCACCGCAGCATTCAAATATGGATTTAAAGTCCTACTCTTTAGATACACTTTACACTTAACAGCATAGCACTTAATAGAGCACTGTTTTATGCTCGTGACTGTAGTGCAGAGCGAGAGTAAGTCCATATTTGAATGCTCATTTGTCTGCTAGGAGCAGTGTGGTATTAATGAGCTTCAACCTGTATCATTCGACCTGTCCTATGGTGGACGGAAGGAATGATTCTACGAAGTTCATTTATTTAGGTTTCTTCGTACATTCCTAGGTTTCGAGAAAATTTTTGTAGTAGGTTTTTCCTATCCAGCCAATGTTGTCGCGGGACGTAGAACGCGGAACAGTCCCAAACTGTAGTGTATGTATAATTCGACCAGCTCTACTTTGCCAGCATGGCATGAACGAAGGCAATGGGGGAATAATTCTGGGTTCCTCTTATTTTTCTGGCTAGTTAAACAATCAGGATGATACAGCGGGTTCCCATCGTTAAATTAAATATTGTTGATAACAAGCAGTGTTGAATATGCTTTCATAGAAAAAATTTCGTTCATGTCAGAGCACCTAAAGTAAGAAAACAGAGTTGACTTCTCATGGGCGGTATCGTGCTAATATGAGATTATCGCATACCTGATAGACGATAACGGTTAATTTATGTTCTTGTTCACGAATCACTGATAACAATGCGAAATTTTGACATTAGATAGAAAACATTGTCTCAAGTCAAACTTCCGTACTTATAGTTCTGAAATTTGCAAGTCAAGCTCCCGTCTTGTACTGTACTTGTATAGGTTCAACTTTGAAACTGTTCTGTGTTTCGAGGTGTCAAAGTTACATAAAGTTACAATGTAACTTAGATCAAATGCTAGCGAGAGAAGAAAATTAATTTGTCTGTGAGTTTGTAATGTAGGAAATATTTTGTAAGATCAGTTCGAATATTTCGCAACGTACATAAACATTCAATCATAAAGTAAACTAGAAAATACCACTCACAATAGAAAATTAAAAATAAACAAGCTGAAAAAGCCACTTGAAATAACAAAGCCAGGGTAATCGAGATGAGTGTCTCAAGTCTATCTAATTTCATGACATCTAAAAAGTAAAGCTAAAATGTATACAAAAAAGAATATCTATATAGTGCAAAAATTCTATGCAAAATATTCCGTGAAAACTGCATACAAAACGCATAAAATGTAATTTTGGTCTTCAAGCTCTTAATAATTAAAATGAGTCCTTTGAGCCGGATTAAAGTTATGAATGAAATTATCTTGTGTACAGTTTGCAAGGACCTTTTATAAGGCAAGCCGAAATAAAATTCAAGCAATACCTTAGAATCGATGGCCACAGCCGTGGAAGATGAGGACGTCGTGTTGCAACTAGCCACAACCTCCGGTGTTGTGATGCAACTAAACGGTATAGCGGAATCGACCTGCGAAAATATAAACCTTATCAGTAAACAGCCTAAGGTCCATAATCGCACGAATCTACGCAGCGGGGCCTACCTCGTTATCGGCCGAGCCATGAGACATCTCTCTATCGCTTTTAAAAAGATTCTCAAACAACAGCACTCTAAGAGCGTTTTTATTGATCGTTTCTGTCCTCTTGCTACTACTAGTTCCTACTGGTACCTTGTCTTTCTTTCTCTTCTTGTATTCAATCGGTTTGACGTTAGTCGCGTCGATGTCGTGCAACTCATCGTCTTTGTTAAGCAAGCGTTTGGGAAGCGTTAGGAAGATGTAAGCGTTATTGGGAAGCTCCGCCAGAATGTACCGGTCGCCGCCGGCTCTGTCCTGCGCGCCCCCTTCCACCGGGATCAGAGAGTCCGTGTCATCGGTAGCGTCGAGATCGATCGTCTCTATTTCTGTTAATTCTTTGTCGCTACTTACGTCTCGCTCTATCTTTTTGTCGGTGTATCGGCTTATATTGTTGTTGTTCTCCGTAATGTTATACTCATCGTGCGGACGGTCAGTGTCGTGAATGGCGCGCAGCAGGCGCTGCTGGCCGGCCAGGAATTCTGTGAACGAGCTAGCGGTGGTATTGTCTTTAGCGCGATGGCATACGATCTCCTCGAGCTCTATCGGCCGCGCCCGACCCGGCGCCCCACTGTCGCTCATCTGAAAACATTTTGATGTTTGGTCTTCCACTGACATCGCAATTTCACTTTCAATCTCTATGCATATTTCATTGTTTTTGCTTACGTTCTCCTTGAGTTCTGAATGATCAGCCTCCGTAACGCTAACGGCGGTAGCATTATCGCATGTTCGCTCTCCTTTCACAGCGTTACTATCTAATCTCTTATAGTACGGGAAAGGTTTGCCGGAAGTCATACTTCTGACATTCCTCGGATTTAACATCGATATCGTCGGCTTAACGAGACCCTTGCCTATCTCTGTCCTATATTTTTTCCTTAGACTAATATCACCTTCGTGTTTATCACTAGATTGGGGATCGTCCCCGTACGGAATGTGGTGCGGTTCGCGTGTTTTGTTCGCGTCGTGTCCGATGATCGGAGCGCTTCGGGAGCGATCGGGCGGTGGTTCTAGAGCGTCGTAGTTGGCGAGTCCTCTATACCACATGTCGACGTTGCGTGCCATCTCACGGTCGGGGTCCCAGTGGTGCGGTGGGTGCGGGCCGCGCGGTCGCTTACCTTGGAGCGTAACGTGCGGGGGGTGTGAGCGGGCTCTGCGGTCGGGTGGGGTACGCACCTGCTGGTTGGAGGGCGTGGTGGTCGTGACCGCGCGGCCCGAGCACACGCTGCCGCTGCCGATCTCGAGCGTCGCGCGAGCCGTGTACGTCACCGGGAACATCGGCGCTCTGCGTCTGCAACAAGCAGACGACTTTATTACACGACCTTACATTACCGACCTAATTAAGCAACCACATGACAAAGATGCAACGATGTACGAGTAGAACACTGTGCATCACGGAACATCATCGGATCGGCAGTACACCGAGCAATGACACTTTTATTTAGCACATAACGTAACGCACGTTATCAGTGTTATTACGATAATTTTAGCGTTTATAACGCGTGAAAAGGCGTTATTATTTTTGAGCAATGAAGACTAGACGCCTTTTCACGCGTTATGTTCTAATTATAAGTTAAGTGTATTTACTTATTAGTTTTGCTGTAATAAATTATTTTTTATCTTTTATTACCGTGGTAGTCTTACTGGGGGTTGTTACGTTGGTCAAGCTCTTGAGGCACGTTGGTTCTGCCGACGGCGGCGGGTTCAGGCCGCAGGCAGTTGCTAGATAGATCTGCCAGGCTAGTTTGGATATCCTATTCATTTTCGGTTTAAAGATGTTTATTTCTCATTAAACAAAAAATGTTCACTAGATACAATAAATCTTAAAATTAATGCTTAATCTAAATACATATTACACCTCCGTTTTCATTTTCATTCCTAAAACCCGAAATCGCCAAACAAAGTGCCATAAATATTAAATAATTATTTTAATTGGTTAATCAAAAACTACAGCAATATTAAACAATGCTTTCTGTTTGGTGAAATCGGCCTTCACCTTATCCTGCGTTTAGGCGCTGCTGGGACGTGCGATACAATTTTAAACTTATGCGCTTTGCAGTGTTCCGTTGTATTTTTGTTAAAATTTTGTTCATCTATACTAATATTATAAAGAGGACAGGTTTGATTTTTTTATTTGTTTGTATTGAATAGGCTCCGAAACTACTGGACCGATTTAAATCTTTCACCGTTGGGAAGCTACACTATCCCCGGTAAACATAGGCTATATTACATTTTAGAAATGTGAAATTCGAATTTAATGTGGATGAAACCGCGGGAAACAAATAAATTGAAAAATTTGGACACCCAAGCAGGTCCATAAAGCAAGGAGTTCCTGGTGGTTGTTACCCGTTGAGGAGGTCGAGCTCTTGCGGCGCGTTAGCGTCGCTGGCGGAGACGCGGCGCTCGGCCAGCGGCGGCGGATTCACGCAGCGGACGGTCGCCAGGTAGCCAGCGCCGCCGCTGCTGCTCCCCTCCTCGCTTAGCAGGGACGCTGGAAGATAAAAATATATTCTAGTATCGACACAAGATAATAACACAGTGAATTTCAATGGATCATGTCGTGTCGTCTATGTATGAATAATTAGCTTGGATCTCACGTCACGACACAGGCTCGACCTTCTATGACCATCTAAGCAATAACTTTTTTCATCAGTTTCAGAGTATTGGCGACCTGTGACGGCACATCACGCGAGCTGAATCCGCGACGCACATAATAAGTTTGAGGACTGGAGGCCATAGATACGCAATGCATTCTGAATGCCTGTCATCCAAAGCGTGCACTACTGGTGAAAGAATGTAGGATGCCCTCCGGCCAGATGGGATGACGACCTGCGAAAGACTGCATGCGTTAATCTGAAGACAGGCGCTATGGCGCTCATTAGGGGAGGCATATGTGGCAGCAGTGGAATAACATAGGTTGATGAAGACTACGGGTGAGGTCTCGGGGGCGGGTAGCAGACACTTTTCGATGGAACGTTTGCTCGCATTATATGAGACATGAATACGGACAGGTATCGACTCCAGACGGCAGGCTGCCCCCATGTATCGCCCTCGCGGACACATTGGAGGGCGCGGGCGCGTGATGCCTCTGATGATGGCGCGTGTGTCGCGGCGCGGGCTCTGCCGCCAGCGCCGCCACCAGGTCTTGCAGAGAGTTGGAGTGAGGGAGCGCCCGGCGGCCGCGCGCACCGCGGCGGGAGCCCCGGCAGCCGGTGAGGTTACGAGCGGCTGCCTCGCAGGCTTGCTCGTCTTGTTCCACTTCTTCGAGGAGCTCCTAAAAAGGTGGTTAGAATTACAATACATACATCTTCTTTTCAGCACTGGAACCGTAAACGGAGCACCGTCGACAAGGTTTTGAATAAGCTAAGTTAGCATGAAGAAAAATGTAAGGAAAGTTTAAAATATTATAATGCACTAGCGGCTCGTCCTGGCTTCGCAAAGGTGCACATTTAATTGTGAAATCACGATTGATATAAAAAAAAAACATGAAAGTGCACTGTTTCGCACATACTAAATTGGCCGAGATGTCAGGCAGGATACGGTCTATGGAAATTACTCATGTTTTGAATCGTACGTTATTTATTACTAATTATTTGGTTCATTGAACCAGTTTCTTCATAAGTTGTGTAGTTTTCTTGTAAATAAGCAAAAACTTGATTTGTGAGGTTACGTCTCGCGCCATTCCAAAAATGTTTAAACTTCTATAATAATTAACTTCTGCAGATGACATCGTTTTAAATTTTTAACTATATGTAAGCATTGTTTTTGTTCCATAATAAACGATTTGTTACTATTATTATTATAATGTATGCTCCCTCCTATGAACGCAAAAACCTATGCCTATCCTTTTCACAAAATTGCGAGCAATTTGTTCTCTTAATTTTAGAAATGTAGCTTTAATTGAAACTATCAGTAAATTTATAATCTTGACATCTTTTCATTAATAAGTGGTAATACAAGCAATCAGCTGCAATCAGCAATAAACAGAATTACTGTTATTGTTTGAAATAAAACTAGAAATGTGTAGAAATATACCAAGTAGTTACTTGGCTTTCATTTTACTTACTTTATTATTAATTGGCTTTAGTCTAGTATTTATATATGTACATATATTTGCGCTATCGATGCGCATTAACTAGATTACCTAAGACCTTAGTTAATCTAGTGTAAGGGCATCGAACCTGAATGAGGTTTTGGCCATTGAAACGATTCTCAATTTCAACCAGAACAATCGTAGGTACTACGAGTATTAAGACTTTGACTGCGATTTTTTTTCGACGACTGGGATCTTTTTTTTAACCTAAAAAATTCGTGCTGCCGCTCTACACAGCGGTTGTGTTGCGCCGCACATGCGTTTCGTTCGAAAAATATTACGGCTGTGCTGAGTCGCACAGATCTGTATTTTCTCAGCCGCTGCGCTAGTGTGGATTTACGCATATTAGTCACTTGTAGAAAACACATACCGTGTGATTTCAGCAGTCAAAGTGTTAAGCTGAACGCGCGCCTGTCCGCGCTGCAGAAGCCGCACTTGATTTTACTGAAATGCGGCGGCGGTTCGGCGCGGATAGGTGCGCGATGTTGCATACTATTTCATATAAAGAATACTGCTGCACTGTGTCGTGACGACAGAAAGTCATGCAGTTCTTTAAAGCATCGTGTTAAGTATAATTAAATGGAGGTGCTCACATAAAGGACGAGACGATGAACATTCGTGCGACTTTTTTTTGTTGTGACGATAGATTGTTGTTATAATAGGAACAGCTAGCACGACAGTAAATCGATAAGTAAACGTAATTTTCAAAATCAGACGGAGTAATTGACGGACATTATAAAACATACATTCAGCCGAACATACCACCTCCTTCTTTTTTCGAAGTCTATTAAATAATAAAACTCCAGCGGCAGACGAGCTAACGAGATGTGATGTAGTATAGTTGTAAAATGATATTCGATGGTTTTAATGAAAGGCCGATGTGAATTTAGCGCAAAAAAGGGTCTCTTGTTAATTTTATTAAATATGAGTCCCAAAACGCAAGTTTTGACTAAACGAAAAATCAATTTTAAGGGATCAAAACACCTATTTTTCGAATATATTTTGATGAGGATCAAAAGTTTAGGATATAAGTTAGTAAGTTATGGGAGTCGACACACGATTGACAAAACTTGACTCGATAGAAAAAAATGACAAAGTTACCTCTAAATCTTCATTTTTACAGAGATATCTCTACGGAAAAACCAGTTTTATTGGCTAGTTATTTAATATCATTGTTATGAAATTTCTTCTACGCGTTCCCTATTAATTACTTTAGACAATTATGGTTTTAGTTTTTCGAGAAACAGTATTATTTTTGAGCAATAACAAATCAAAAAATAGAAGCAGTGAAATTGCGCACGGGCCAATCATTCTGCCGCTCTTGTCTCCCTTTCTCGCCTTCCCCGCGCGGCCTTCGTTCGTCCTTGTCTCGAAAAGACGAACTTATTTCACCTTAACTCAACGTTGTTTTCTGTAACCTCACATCGACCCAGTTAAATTGTAGGAAGTTTAACATACCTTGAAAAGACTACTTTTCCCCTCTCGATCTTTGGGACATTTGTATGTGATAGCCTCATCTAAAAGGGCTCGTAGTTTTTCGTCGTCCAATGTTTCCACGTGCTTATTCTGCAACAAAATCAAAAAACATCTTTAGCAGCAATGTTTCGTCTTGTCGGCAACTAGTCTGTAAAGTAGAGATGCCACTAGGGCGTGCAAAACCGGAAAGGTTTGAAAACCGGTTTTGAATTTCGGTTTTGAGGGCCCAAAACCGGAAACCGGTGCTAGCACCGGTTTTGGCAACATTTTTATATTTTTTTGTAAAGTAGATTTTGAAGAAGAAAACGATATTCTTAGATCCCACAAAACCTACAAATAAAACAAATTTTATGATATACCAGTTTTTAATCAACCATTTACTTTACTAAATAGACTACATTATTTTTTTACATAACATGAACTTAATATAATATAAACTTTAACTAACTGATCAAATCAACTACAAGTCACAATAAGAATAAAACATAGTTATCATCTTTAAATACTAAACACAACCACAAATTTTAAACATAAAATACAGTCATCATCTTAATAAGATTTCTTGAATCTTTTCTTAATAATTACCAACCTGTTAACAATATTATTAATAGATTCATATTTGGCTTTAAAACGAGATCAAATCAACTACAGTATACACATTTAAATAAAAATAAAGTTTTTTTTCCAAGAGACCTCCTCAGAGCATCCTCCGTTCTTGATAATTAGTTGTCTATAAAACGAGATCAAATCAACAGTGTACATACACATTTCAATAAAAATAATCATTTTTTTCCAAGAGACCTCTGTTCTTGATAATGTGTTCTTAAGAATAAAAGTGCATCTAACATTTTATCAGACAGGCTACTTCGTATTTTGTTACAGAAGTATCCAGCACTCGAAAAGGCCCTCTCACTCTCAACACTTGTTGGTATTACACACATCAAATAGTTGTAGGCTTCTGTGAGAAGCACACCGCGCTGCCCTCCGCTTTCATACATGGCTTGCTCTACCTTTACAAACCCTGCAAGGTCGAAATCAGACCGATTCATGCGGGTTTTCCTGCATTTATTAAATTCCTTATCAAGCTGCTCCTGAAGAGTTAGCACCTCCTCAGCAACAACTTCAGCGTCAGATGGTGACGATGGCACCGACCGCTCAGAGACGACTACGGAGATGGATGGATCAGATTCCTTGGGCTTATATTTTAGCTCTTTTTCTCTTTTAACCCTTTTTATTTACGGAATAAAACAACGATGGACGGTATTAAAGTAAAATGAGTTTAAGATTGGCGTGTCGTTTCATTAATTCTACTCAAACTCAAACAATTCTACTAACCATCGGCTCAAAAATCTATAGGTAGGTGAGAAATTGAGAACACACAATATATAGCATAATTAATGAATAGGTAAAGAAGTAGGTACTCACATTTTGTCCTAGCGTCGCAAGCGAGTTTTGTACACGTACACGTGCACTCCCGGCAAGTGTATTTGGGCGACAACGCAGGCAGGCGGGGCGCAGGAGTCGCGTCGCGGGTGCGGGGGTCGCGGAGGGAGGAGTGTAAGTGGGTATAGGTTGCATTCGATGGATATATTTGATGACTCAAAATTACATATTTCTTGAGTGCATTCGAAAAAAGTGGATTGAAATCAAAATTTAATTTACTGACGGGAAAACCGGAGTCAAAACCGGTTTTGGCTCTCAAAACCGGTTTTGAAAAGATGGTAAATTTAGTCCGGTTTTCCGGTTTTCAGCAAAACCGGAAACCGGTTTTGCACGCCCTAGATGCCACGAATATTAGGCCATTTTTTGGATTCATAATCAAAGACCCAAATCGACGACCTTGTAGCTAACTGTTGATTTTTGGCAAGTGTTCACCGTTCATAGGTCAAATATATTAATCTTTATCAATATATTATAAATGCTGTATTGCAGATCATCGTTTATATCTTGGATATCAAGCCTTACAACAAAGGACAAAATCACGATTGCAATGCGTTGTGAGATCACTATAATCAACTATTCTGTTGAGCAAGTTTAATCTTTGCATGCTTATTTTTATAACGAATAGGCTATTCCAGTTTGTTATTTATCCAAATATTTGCAGTTTCATAACAATTTCTTCAAAGGTTAAGGAATTCAATTCTATGGAAAATAACAACACTATACGATACGTTAAAAGCATATCTTTTATGAGTACCCACATAACATTAGCCAATAGCTAACCAGATGATAAAAGCCTTCTTTCTTTCATCCCTCAAAAAGCCTAATAAATCGTGGGATAGAAACCCATTTCCAATCTACACTGTTACATCTCCACCAAAGGAACTAATCGGATTATTATAGGTTCAGTGAAAAGCTTTCTGAGAAGGAGACAGCGTCTGTCCGTGAATACTGGCCATTAAACATTAATTTGTACACAATTTGATCCTCTTGGGCGTACTAGCAATTTCTACTTCCAAAACTTCGCCGACTTGGTGTTGTAATCCCTTTAACGATTACATAAGGTTTGAAGACAAGCACAAAATTATATTTGGCTTTACCGATAATGCATAAATTGGCATTATGTTAGGGACGACAGACCTATAAGGTTCCATCTTACCAGAAAGTGAGAAATGCAAGGTTATTATGAAGTGTAAAAGAATTAATAAGTGAAAAAAAATAAGCACCCTGCAAGGATGGTCTTGGTTTATTGTGGTAATCCTAATTTGTCAATACTAAAGGGACTCTTACAAACTTTCAAAGAATGGACGTATTAATGGTCACTTATCGCAACAATAATTTCAAGGTTAGAAAGTTAATAAGTTCTCCCTTATCACTTCGTGAGCGAAACCAATGCCGTCTTACATATATACAACGGACACAAGTTACTATGTTAACTGAATTCTTTCACGATAATTTCCTAACCTAAAGAACCTACATCAATAGAAACTTACTTTTAACTGAGAGCAGCCTTAAAATGCAAAAGCCACTGCATCAATGTACAAACCACACACTAAAAAATGTATCCAAACCAAACATAACATGGCACTTTCAGTAACTGCCCGCGGTTATGTGATACTTTAGGTACGCGGCAATAATTCGTACCTACTTATAATTTGTGGGCGTGAGTATACGCAACGCACACTAGTGAACTGCAATAATGACATGCTTTATCAGCATTATCAAGTTGTCGTAAACGCTCGGTTTGAATTGAAACTAACATTACTATAAAATACAGACCCCCGCGCCGTCTGTTAAAAACTCCCAATCGGTAGGAATTTCATTTCCTTTTCTCACTAATGGACGAAGTGATTCCGGAAGATTAGGGCGTATAATTCGTTCAGGATAAGTGTAAATTGGCTGAGATAAGATCATGGTTAGGACTGGAATGCGCCGCGTAAACCAATATATATATTATGAAAACAAGGTAGTACCTCCTATTCCTCCTATTACATAATTAGGTCTAAGAAAGGTATGTAACTGCTCTGCTATCCGTGCGAAGCCATGGCGGGCTGCTTGTTGATAAATGTTTAGGTAGCCGGTGAATTTGTGCTATTGACCGCTTGCGCGCTAATGTTACGCTCGCGGGCCGCGGCGTAAGAATCGACTCTTCGAACTCAGCCTGTGGATGTCGTAAGAGTCGACTATGGGAACCTACCAGAGGAAGAACGGCCGCCTTCAGTATTTTTAACAACTCATACGACCAATCCGTCTGTATGTTTGCACAGCTTTTTGTTTGTTCAGTAAAAAACTTGCGAAACATAAAAAGGGATTTGCTAATAAAGTGTCCCACCCAACGATAAATTAAAGATATGAAAAAGTGGATTCCTCGATTAAAAGCGAATATAGGATCTGGTCCAGAATAATTGTCAGATATTCGATAGATGCATTGTGTTGGTGGTAGACATAGCAATGACAAATTTCATCCCAATCAGTCAAAATTACAAGTGTAGAGACAAAGCAATTTAAAAAATAAAGGAACTAATGATAAAAGCTTTGCCAAGTGCAAGTGGACTAATGAGTGCGATGACAAACCGTGATACGTGGATGTATGCCAATGTTATGACGAAACATAGACACAGTCTCGAAAACCCGCGGAATGCCCAGGTATTACTCAAAAGCAAAACTACGTCACTGACGCATACAATAACAAGTCATGCTATCTAATTATAGGGGTATCCTTTACCTGTGTCTATGACTCAAAGAGCAAAAAGATACAGCTGATTAAAATATTGAAAAAACATTAAACAACCAGCTAGCAAATCTCACCCGCACGCTTGTGACTTTAAATATTGTTTATATTTAAAGTATTTATGTATGAAACTCTGAATTTCCCCGAACATTGATGGTATGGTCAGACATTCAATGCCGATTGAATTAGAAAAAGTGGAACTGGCAATTTACTGTTTAATAAAAATCAATTTCGCGCTCTTAACCGACGTAGACTGAGAATGACAATGCGTCTACCCGACACACACATAAAAAATATCAACGTCATTATAAAGTTGAAAAGTTCTACAGTTAGAAAAAGGTTGAAGCACAAATAGGCCGCACCGTTCCTTCCTGCACAACATTTGCGATATAATAAAATAATGCAATCTCGCTGTCCACGCAAGGTGTGAGCGTGCAAGTTACTTCAAGAAAAGAGAATACTGACGAAGACAGTGTCTCTAGGTTGCGTTACGATGATACGGCAAGCTCGCTTACCGTGCGTTGTCTGCTAATTTTGGGCTGTCACCGTAAATGATATCTAAACATTAAGAGTCAAAGCCCATACTTGAATGCTCAGGTTTGTGCTGTTCGGTATGTAAGTGCTAAATCATAATTAGGCCTCTTCCAAAACCGGAGAATTTAGCCGTAATTTGCGCGCTTGGCAGATGGCTTGCAAATGAGAACCACAACTAGTTTTTAACTGGTAAATGGGTCAGATTGACAAAGATAGGATTAGACTGCTAACCCGCTAAGATTATAGAAAGCTTTGTGAACGCGACAGGATATGCTTCATCAGAAACCAGATAGATAATCTTTATAAACCACCCCCGCGAACAAAAAAAATGTTTCTAGTTACATTAAATTGCTAGTTACAGTTTAACGTAACGAGTTAAAGCATTAATACCAACCTTCGTTAAAATTATTTGCAAAGACACTGCTCACTGATTTTAGCACAACAGAATTTGAACCTAAACTTCATCCTAAATGAGAGATCAAATATGGCTTAGCCTTCAACGGAGGAGTGAGAGGGCCAATGCCGATAATTTGTAGGTACGCCAATTAAGCTGATGACAGCCGGCCTAGCTAACAACTTGAAATGAATAAACCAATTGGTAACTTCGCATATCTAATAAAAACGTCAAAAACGTTGTTTGAACTCCAAAAAGTGCCCACGAAATTCAATACAAAAGCGAGATTGCCTCCCACACCCACATCACACGATGTTTTTCGCTCGGGTCAGAATTAAAATTATCAGAGCGCGAAACATTGCATTCGTCATCACAGTTTTCAGGATTCCATTCTCAGAGATAAAAAACTAACAATCCGTTTCCTTAAGACGGCTTATATAATCAGATAGATACCTTACACATCCACAGTGAGAGATCTCAAAATAATTATCCAATCTCGAAATTGTTTATTTCTAGATAAATCGCTGATACTTTAAAGAGGTAGAATAATAAACACATTAATTATCAGCAAAACAGCGTAAACTTGGCTCTTTGTTTTTGTAGGTACTCCTTTATCATTTTAATTCAGGATAAGTTCAAACTTTCAATTCTGTAGAACCATGCTCAATAATTTTGTTGAAGAATAATAAATCAATAAATAAATAATGCTGGACAATTCACACAGCATTATCTAGCACTATGGTAAGCAGAGCTTGTGTTATGGGTACTAGATATCTGATATACATAATACTATATATTACATAAATAGATATTTTTTATTATGTACATAGAAAACGACCAGAACACCCGGAACAAATATCTGTAGATCGTACACACAATTGTTCCATGGCGGGAATCGTAACCGCAACCTCCTGCGTCGCAGGCGGACCTTCGCCCACCGCGCCACATCGGTCGTCAAGAAATATTAATTGATTTTCTAAAAATATGTATAATAAATACATATGTATTTTTGGCGCTTCATCTTGTTTATTTGTTCTAAGCCTAAATAAACAAGAACCTTTACTTCTGTTTTGAATACAGCGCCGCTGTAGCAACTAATTTCCGGGGAACGCTTTTCCCAAGCTTGATGAGGAACGTGTTCAATTTATGAATACGTTAACGGGTGAATGTTATTGGGTACATGTCATTGCTGTGATAGAAAATTGGTAGGTAGGTATGAAACGAGAGGTGGCATTGACGTCAGAAAATCTACGGCCGTACTCGCAGCTCGGCGGGGGGCTGGATCCCGGGGTCAGGGTCGGGCTAGGACTGAGGATCGATCATATGCCCTTGTCCCTGTAGCTACAGCTTCCGCGCGCGTTTCATCTATATTGCTTCGTTTATTTTACTTGTTGCGCTCAACAGATATCGCTCTCGCGGCCTCGACCTATAATGATTGTATTTCTACAAAAATTACGTACTACCACTTATTTAACAGACATTTCATGAGTGCAATAGCGTTTAGTTGAAGTCAAATGGCCGCACGGATTTTGGAACATGCCGAGACTAACCTGCAGTGTTGGAAACCTGCCAAGTCGTTTATGGGGTAGCGACTACGTATCACTGATCTCTTGGGCCGATTCAGACCACTGAACTTGGTAACGAACTTTCCAATTGCAAAGTTAATTTAAGCAAAAATTATTTACCAAGTGAACAATAATTTGCGGTTCCTTTGGCACAACTAAAGCCACAACAACTTGAGAACACTGAGAAGCGTTCGCGTAATACTATTCGATAGACCCCGCTACCGTTCCAATTTAAGTGGGTTTAGCGTCTCTTATAACTTGGTTTCGTGGTTTTGCCTAGATATATTATTATTAGACAACGTCTTAATTAATGACAAGGTTGCAACGATTTAAGAAACTACGGTTGTAACTTTTGAAGTCAGTTAAAATCACGATTTAACATCTCCCCGCCGCCGCTAGCAACCTCGTTAGAAGCCTGTTTATGGTAATTGTTAATGTTTACCCGAACACGTTCACGGTCGAGATGCCAAGAGCGCTGCATGGAAACAATAAGCAGTGTGGCAACTGGCAACTGTAGCAGGCATCGTCTGTAACATTGCGGGCTGCGGTGAGAGTGCGCGAATGCGATCTTGGCGACTGCGTGACGAGTACAATGCCGTGCTTCCGTTAGCCAGTAAGCCTACACCGGCGCGCCTCTCGGCCCCTCGTCGCCAGCCTCGGTCAATGCGGTAAGCCGTGAAACCTCCAAATAAAACGGGTAAACCAACCTAGCAATCCGGCTCATGTAACAGAGAAATTGCTCCGGCATTTTTTTGCATGCCAGAGCGACAATACACCCCCAACAACAATTTTCTTGTCAAGAAGTACAATTTTGTTTAATAAAGAAAGCGATTAAAAGCTTACAAAAGGTCTATGCTATGATGGATTTGAAAAGGGACTATGGCTGCTATATGCTGGATAATGAAAACCAATAAGCTTTTGAAAGCTCAGGCTATTAATGATTGATTGAAACAAAAGTGCCGTGCCTTTAGGTATTTCTTATGAAGTATTTAACTCAATGGCATTCCTATTAAACAAAAAACGTCTGCAAATCTTATTAACCTACGGGCTACGACATACAGATTATTTATCACAAAGCTCATGGATTAAGTGCTAAATAACGACGAACCACTAGGGATAAGTCTAAAATGCGCGTTAGTTAGGTATGACTCACCCATCAGCAGAATAAAATTATGTTTACGAGTTCATATCGCGTGTGATTACCGTGCTAAATTATCTAGACCAGTTAGCCAGTCGGCGTCTAGCGGAAAACAATGCGACGTCAAGCTAGCGTACCGAATATTGTACTGAACTCCTAACAGACTGAATCGCTCGCTCGGTCTCATTTTATGATTGAAAGACTTATTTACTGGTAGTTAGCACGTTATATGTAGATCACCAAAGGTGGCTTTCGATTCCCAACCCGCATGTCATTATTATTATTATTAATAAACGCGTGATTGGCCCTTATAAAAGAGGAAGCCTAAGTCCAGAAGTGAACTTATATAGACTGTTCTTTTTGAAGGTCACCAAATAAGTAAGGTTTTTGAAGGTCACCAAATAGGTAAGGTACAACTTCCAAGTGTTTCGTAATTGTTAGTAATTACAGCTCTCTTTTTTTGACCATTTTTTCACCAACGCGAAACGTCTGAATAAACTTTCATTTCATTTCTGAGCTTACGGGAATTTATCATTACTCGTGACGTGACGCGTCTACAGTCACTAACTCATTTAGATATAACTTTTAACTGTGTATTGTGCTTTAATCATATTGGGGCCTCAATCAGGCTGATATTCGTTTTTCGTTTTGTGAAATCCTGACTCAATCGATAGCTGGAGATTGTAAAAATTAATTATAACTTCATCAGCTCCATATTTCAAGTCCTTGAAGATCAATTTTAGCGACTTCGATAGTTTATTAACAAGTAAGATAGAAAACGAGAATAAAAATACAATAGGTAATACATTCTGTGTTTGTTTTTCCTGTCTTGTGTATCTGTTATTATTTGGTGTGCAATAAAGAGTAATTGTATTGTAATAGATATGTAAGGCTAAAGATAACAATAATAAAAAAGAGTACCTAAAATAAACTGATTTAAAACTTTTTAAATAAATTATTTTATTGGAGGAAACTACCTTCTAACTTAGCATTGCAATGCAGTTTCCTTATGCATGTTTTTTTATCGGGTGTTTATCGCGCACCATGTTTTAATATGTTTCCCCTGAGTTTCCATCGCCTGAAAAATGGCCAAAAACACCCGATAAAAAATCAATAATGACGATACTACTTTATAGCTTAAACATGACGAGGTAGTTCCCTTATTAATGATTTTTTATGTGTTATTGTAAGTTAAGTTTCCATCGCCAGAAAAATAAACCACTAAAACCCCGACCGAATAAATGAAACAATTAACTATGTTAATATTGTTATATAAGTTCATCATCATCATCATCAGCCTATATCAGTCCACTGCTGGACATAGGCCTCCCCCAAGTTATATAAGTTAATATACCCTATTATAGAATTGTTAGATTTAGTCTAAGATATCTATTATTGTATTTTTATTATAGTTATCTTATTTTTATTAATAAATAAATTTATTATTATTATTTTAAACAATTCAACCTTTTCTTTGAGAATTCGTTATTTCGTTTTTAATTAAACATCATAAGTCTTGCAAAGTCACAGCCAAATGTTAAACGCTAGTTATTTAAAAAGTAAGTCCATGTAATATAGAAGCTGAAAAAGATATCGTTGGTAACAGGTATAGAGAGAGGGCGAAGTCTCGCAAAAACTAAATTGAAAAGTTTAAATGTACTGTACATTTGCGTGCCGGGTATTCTTAGTTAGTTTAAAAAGTACATCAGTTAGTAATAAGCTGAAAAAGCTTTCTTGCTAGCAGGTATAGAAACCTGCTAGCAACGAAATCTTTTTCGAGGGCGAAGTGTGGCAAAAACGAAATTGTAAAGTTTAAATGTAGTGCGTTCTTAGCTAACCGCCCTGTTTCGTTAGAAGTCAATTTATGTATATGAATACAGAACTATTTTCAAAATATAATCTTTCGGTAAAATGAAGATAGGAAGCCGTTTTATATAAAAACTACAAATGTCTTATCAAATAAACCCAAAACTTAAGTAATTACGAGACTTTCAACCTACCAGGGGGGAGTCGGCTAAAGATGAACGCCACAGTACCTAGATTTCTTTGGGGTTATATACTGCTTACTGTTCCTTGTGGTAGAAACATAATTAAAATCAGGACTTATAACGCAGTAATATTATTACAAACTAGTTTTTATAAATAATCGACCAAATCTGAGATGTTAGCAATTTCTTTTCTGCAAGCTCACCTTGACTTGACGACATTCGATTGCGTACATATGCATAGTATAGTAATAAGTACGTATATAGATTAGGTACCTACATATCTACGATTTACTGGGAACATTAACATTGGGGAAATAAATTACTTATCCTGTTAATAACCATTGGAAATTTCCTGTAATATCAGTTATCAATTTAATGGGAAAGGTACCTACATTAAACATAGTAATCACAATTACTTCAAATCTTAGCTTTACTTTTTGCCACATTACTCACAAAATCACGTAAAACCTTGTTTTAAACCGTTACCTATAAAACCGAGAATCAAAAAAAGGATGTGGTTCTATGCTCGGCTGTATGTATGTTTTTTACGTATTTTCCGTAAAATTGTCCGTCAATAATAGAGCGATTTTCAAAATTCTTTTGCTATTTTATTGAGTTGCTATTCATAGGTGCTACTATAAAAGTAGTATTCCCGAAGTATAACTACTTGTCCACTATTTGTCTCGTCCCATAAAACTTAAAAACAGTGTAAAATTAAGGGATTCATAGTCGTTTCTTAGTTATTTTAAAAACAAACGAATTATAGATACTTACCTACTTAATTATGATAAAATATTGCAGCTTTTAAAATAATGTTAGTGATTTCGTTCAGAAGGGAGATAACTTCTTTGTAGGTAAATTTGTGGAGAAAATATGCTAGGAGAATCTTTAGATCGGTATTTCTTTCGGTCGTCTATGTAGCTCGTATATAAAGCAAGAAAGAAGGCTACTTATATGGTATCAAAGTACACAGCATAGTCAGCTTTATTTTGGTGTCACGTTGTAATTTTATTTGTGTATCCAATATGGCAAAGAATTGAAGACCACCCAACAAGGATAACATCTGTTGTTATGATAAAATGTAAGTATTTTATTTATAAATCCAATTTACAATGATTCATCTTTTTTTATTGTCAAGATGTACCCTAATAATGTACCACATGGTACTTGGTTATAGAATATCAGTGCTTGTTTCTCACTGAATAAGCATTTTTGTGGATCTGTTAGGATTTTCAACATAGCGTTCAGCAACCATACCTATTACTTTCACAATTCACTATATTAACACATAAAGACTGAATGTTTGGCCATCGTTAGAGTTCGACCGCATCTGGTTTTTCAATCGAAACTGATACCGAATCTCAGGCATCGGTGTCAGTTTCGTTTCGGCCGAAACCGAACCTTTTCTAAATTTTAAAAATAAAATTATATCGTGACAATCTCGTGCATTTTTGTCCCATCGCAAAACTGTTTTTGCATGATGTAGGTTTAACGTGTTCATCTGTGTATATCATAGCTCCCAAGCAGATAATCTGAATTTAGGGATTCGTAGACCACAAGGCACCCATAATAGTTGCGCCATGTCCATGTGTCTATATTTTGCGGCTTAGCTTAGCAGACTTGTAGGACTAGAAAGTCTTTATTTGACAAAAATAATAATCATGCCGAAAAAATTAATAAAATCAACAAACATTATTTTAATGGTATTTTCCCTTTAAGTAACTAAAGTGGGGATGATGTTTTTTTCGCCTAGCTCATGGTGGTATCGTTACATCATGATGACTTGATGGCAGTACCATGTCAATATATTTATGAAAACTTGTTTTTACACTCATAAAAATATCAATAAGTTCCCAAAAAATTGCGATTTATGTACATAATACTAGAAAAAATAATAAACTAGCTGTGCCCACAACTAGGCTCCAACAGATAAATATACCTTATAGAGGGCAATGTATATGTTACGCTTCAACAAGAAAACTCCAAGTGAGTGGCAAATATTATCAATAAATAAATTTAAACAAATTGTCCAACATATCCATTGTAAAAAGCTTACGACAAAATATCACATTGATAAAGAGAAAATGCGTGCGGGCCGGCTATTCCGCGACTCTAGCCTTCCTTTCTCGTTATTCCCGCGCGGCGATCAATCGTCCTTGTCTCGCAAAACCTAAGAGAGACTCAGAAGCTGCCGTCTAAAACGTACAGTTAATTTGTTTCTTCCAACGCAAAATAGGTTCGTAGTTAACGCGCCTACTATAATGAATTCGTCAAACTATTTAAGTAAATTAAAATGTAGTAAGTTATGATCAAATTGAAGCTTTATTTGGTACTTGTCCACAGCCTTTACTTGTACTTTGTGTGCATGAGTAAAAACAATTTCTTTTGATTTTTACAGCCATAGAGCAAATTAAAGTAAATTAAAGATTCAAAACTACCTTCTATAAAAATGTGGAAATTGAAAAAACGTTCAGCGCGCCCGTTTGGGTTCAAACTGAAACTACGGCCAATTTTTTATTTTATGGCCGGAACTGGCCGAAAGCAATCCTTCAGTCGGACATTAGTCATCATCAAAGCAGTGTTTGTAAAACACTCACATTGTACCCTCATATAGTTCTCCAAAGTGTTAAGGTCAGGTTAAGCAGGGGATAATGTATGTTCAGGGACCATGCAATTAGAATTAGAACCTCATTACGAAGATTACTCAAGTAATCTAAAATAAAGCTTTAGAGATAAAATGTCAGTTGTAAAACTTACAACCAGTGAAAGGTCTAAAAAGACCCATATTCATAACCTGCAAAAAACTTCTCTGTAGGATGTGATTAAGATTCAACATTCTTTATTGCAATAGATAACAAGGTCTTAATGTCTTGATTTCTCATCGTGTTTTAAGCATTCATGTAAGCAACCAATAAATAATATTCCACAATATCCTACTATACGTTAAAGTTTGTAAGTATGGATGGATAGATGTTTGTTACTCTTTCACATAAAAACTACTGAATGGATTTTAATGAAACTTCACAATAATATAGCTTACATATCAGAATAACACAGGCTACAATTCATAAAGATATATAGTACCTTTATACAAAATATCCATCACCATGTGGGTGAAACCGCGGGGCGCAGCTAGTCATGTATAATTGCCAATGACACCACAAGACAACACAACTACTAGAGTGTTGTTAATTTTTTTTTGTAAATGCGGTTCTAAAATGAATGAACATTGTTTTCTTAGAGGCAAATAAGATCTGCACAGAAATCATCTATATTAAGTTGTGTCATTTATAGACAAATAATTGATATTGGTATATGCATAAGTTTAGTATTAGAATTTCATTACAGTTTTGTGGTTTGTTGATAATATGTGCAGTGTGCACATTATGGCAGTACTTTTCTCCGTAAGTAGATTGTATCAAAATTATATGTATATGTTGTTAATGGAGTTTTGAGATGGACACAGATTTATATGAATATTTTATTGTCGTGTTAAAGCTTGAATAGATAGAATGACCTTTCGTATCCAATTTCTTAATTTCCTTTAGAATTACAGGAATCTTGGACATGACACAAAATTCAAATGATATAAATAGACCTAGGAAATAAATGATCACTTATACTTTGATCTCTTTAATATAAAGCAAAGAAGCAAACTTGTTGGAGTGCCCTAGCAGGGTGCATACTATACATACCATTATTATTGTAACCTTATGGTAAGATTAAATAATGTTGTCTTCACTCAAAATACACACAGGTACTAGGTAGGTATTTAGTGGTTTATATCCCATATTCAAACTTTGTTGTTTTCATAACATTTCTCATAGATCTAATGCACATTCAGTTTTTGTATTAGTTTGTTTCATTAACATACAATTAATGTAAGTAAAGGGTTGCAGGCTATAAGAAAATACCAACAACCTTCTGTGTTCTATTTGAATTATTTCTTATTCTATTTGAAGGTACATAGAAAAATTGCCATAAAATTGGGGCTATGACACAATTTGCTGAAGAATCTTTAAATTGCATAGCTTCATTCTGATCTTCGTTTTAATTTTGCTAATTACCAAGCAAAATAGAGCTATAATATTTTTCTGGAACAACATCAGTTTCTTATACATAGGTATTTGAAAACTATTTGCCTACATTCAATGGTGGACTGGTAAAACTTTTTTGTACATAGGGAAGGGTGTGTTTAGGACCTGCAGAACACAACGTCGTTGAAGCAATGCTACCGGTTATTATTAGGATAACGAATCGACAAAATTACAGACTTCATTATCAAAAAAATGGCAGCAGAGATTGACTTACCTCTACTTCCGAGTTCGTAGCCGAATTGTTGGTCTTGTGGTCAGAACTGTTGTGCTGGTCGTTTACTAGGTTGTGTAAAAGTTTTGTATCTTCACTAGAAATGTGTGTAGCACTCTTATCCGGGGCTTTAGGCTCCTTATCATACTCCGGCGAAGGAGCCATCTTGAAGGAAGAACAGTCAGATGACAAAGTCGTAAGACTCTCTCACACCGAAACCACTGCCTACCCCGTAATTACGTTTATTCCACTAACTAGCTACTTATTCGAATCATAATGAATTATTGAGCTACAACATAATTAAAGTTCTAACCATTTGCAAAACCGGATTCATCATTTTCGACAGATTCTGACCAACATTTTTATTCGACTACACAAACGCCATCTACTGAACTACTGACTGATTGACTGACAGACAAAAATTTCAAAAACACAGATGATAAAACTTCTACGAAGTGCGAAGCATAGTTCAAGCTGAGGTTCAAGCCGCTTTCTACGTGTCGCACACAAGCACACCGAGTTTATTTATTTATTTATTTAAACTTTATTGCACTATTAAAGGTACAAAGGGTGGGCTTAATGCCGAGGCATTTTCTACCTGCCAACCAGGAAAACACATGATTTAAATAATAAGTTTATGTCGCGGATATGTTTATAAATTCTATGAACATAGCCCCGAATGCAAAACTGCGCATGATACAGTTGAGTACATAGTACTTACTGTAAGAGATTAAAATTTGTATAGGACCTAAATAGTTCTACCAACCAGGTGGGGTAAAAAAAATGCTATCTATATAATGTATATATATATATATATAATGATATCCAAGAAATGTATAGATGTTATAATCTTATAACAAATGTTTTGTTTTATGATCTCGATGTAAATAGCTAACGATACAGATACAGCATCTCCATCCGATAGTTGATTTCAGTACTACACTTTCATATTTATTATCGCTTGCAGCATCTCTTATTGACGGTGACTTGATAGCTCATGACCATATTAAATCAAGGACTGGTGAAGTGATACGTAACACACGCTATGAAAGCCTAGATTTGATTACACGAGTGTTTATTATTGCTATAATATATTGTAATGTAACGACCAAGTGGCAGTTCGATGATGATGATGATGATGATGGGTAAGGTAAGTTTTGATACAAAAAAAAGAAACGCGAACCAAGTTGTTGCATAAATCCAGGCCAGTTTTACACTGAAGGGATTCTGAATTGAGCGGCAACTTTGTCCGGGCTAGCATAAATTGGGACAGCTCACAGACTACTCAGGGCAGGGATACTAACGGGACAGCTCTATTCTGTGTCACGATGAATAGAATAGAGCAGGTGGTGATTTATTCTCCTTCTCAGATGTTGATGCAGAGTATAATATAAAATAACAAACTAAACACGTTTGTTGCACGTTGTTAACATGTTGTTGAAGATAAAAATTGTGCAATATTTGTGCACAAGAGTATAAGGTCTTTGGTCTAGCACCATTCATTCTTTTACCGAGTTTGACATGACTTTGACGACTTTTCATTTATCAGTCCATTTCCAGTTCATTCACTCCCTAGATCTATCTATCTATGCTCGCATCTATTCCACAATCAAATTTATCACTCCCTCCCTCCCATTCACTCCTTTTCTTGAATTGAGTCAAATCGAATTGAAGTTTTTGGTTTTCTCGTCGCGTGTAAAATATATTTTCAAATAAAAGCAAATAATAGCCATGGCTGCAATTAGCTTGTTGAATCCCAAAGCCGAGTTTGCCAGGGCTGCGCAAGCTTTGGCTGTAAATATATCAGCTGCAAAGGGTATCCAAGATGTCATGAAAACTAACCTCGGTCCGAAAGGCACAATGAAAATGTTTGTATCTCTCACTTTCTGAGCTGTTTATGGGCTATTTTGCTTTTATTACTAATATTTTCACATTAAGGAATGTTCTTTAGCAGTACTCCAATATCATTATCGCCGATTTTATTGTCAATTTGCATTTGAAAAGTCATATGACCGGCTGATGTTCGGCGGCGCGGCGCACACCTGTCAGTGAAAATGAAATCAAGGAGACTAAAGCCTATTACTTTATTTTATATATCCTATTCAATAGCTCTTCTAAAAACTTGAATTTTTTTAATTTAAAGGCTGGTGTCCGGCGCTGGTGACATCAAGATTACCAAGGATGGCAATGTCTTGCTGCACGAGATGCAGATTCAGCACCCTACTGCCTCCCTTATCGCGAGGGCCTCCACTGCGCAGGACGATGCCACCGGAGATGGCACCACCTCTACGGTACTGCTGATTGGAGAGCTGCTGAAACAGGCAGATATCTACATCAGTGAAGGTTTGCATCTTATGCCATGGTAATGACATCATCAGTGATTATCAGTGGTTGTCAGTGTGAAAATCTAACTACTTTTCTTTGACATCTACAAAGAAATGGCTCATTACATGTAAAACATTGTGGAATTTTGACTACCACTCTAGACACCGAAACACAGACTAAGATGTAAAAATAATACTAATATTAAAATGCAGATGCCCTTGTTTAATGAACCAATACAAAATGATTCATTAAATGTAAAGCTATGAAATTTTTATTGAATGTATCATTAATTTCAGGACTACATCCTAGGATTCTGACTGAAGGTTTCGATGTAGCTAAGGATAAGGCCCTTGAGATCCTGGAGTCTATGAAGATCCCCATTGAGATCAAGAGGGAGAACCTGCTTGACATCACCCGCACCTCTCTGAAAACAAAGGTTACACTATTCCCTATTATAATGTCATGCAGTGTAGACAAATGATTCAAAAATATTAATATCTAAAACTTTTTTGTCATACTGACCTATCTTATCAAAGTACTAAACAGATTGGGCTAAAAGTTTGCATAGATGAAGTACTAGGCTACTTTTTAAACCAGGAAATTGCGTGCAAAGTTGCTGGCAGAAGTTGGTATTGATTATGTACAAATTATTAATATTTACACTGATATCAATACAATACAATATATCTTTATTGCACCATCAATACATCTTAACCCTTCGTATCACCGTGGGACAGTACTGGCACATACCGAATCTTTACGCATAAAATCTTAAGCAAACGACTATTGCCATTTTCAAATACAGTAGCCGCTCCGGAACATATCGCGCTTCAATATTTATTACAGATCAAACTCCAGAGATAACGCTTTTTCGTAACAAACGAAGTTGAATCGCACTTTTCGCGGGTTTTTGATCTTCATTTGGTTACAAATTTTGAATATTGATGAAAAGTGTTTTTACTGTGAAAAATTGTATGTTTATGTTGTGAATCTATTAGGTAAGTGTATGTTTATTACTATTTATTGTAGTTTTTGCATAAATTTTAGTGATTTTGGAAAATATTTACCGTTTTGTGTTTGTGCCCGTTCTGGTACATTGCATAACTAAGTTCATCTAGTTCCATACATTGACCATTTTTATTTTCTTGTGAGAGAATGGCGAACAGAGGTCTAGGAGAAGAGGAAATTAAGCAGTTCGTCTATGATTATGCAGAGAGTGAAGACGGATTTGATGGCGACGACGACAGCATCGCAGATCCTAATTTTATTCCGGATTTAGAGGTACCAATGGAAGTCGAGAATTTTGAAGAAGTTTATGGTGTGGATATTGATACCATAATTGAAATCATCGAGAATTTTATTGTACTTCTCAATTATCAGCTCCTTCTGAAACTCTACCTCAACCAGGACCATCATCTGGACCTGAAACATCAGGACGCAGACAACCCAGGCAGAAATCTAATCTTCGTTGGGGAAAAAAGAACCTTGAGCTAAATGAGCACCAGCTCTGCTTTACAGGTGGCGAAGACTTGTCTACAGAGTTTCTAGGTATTTTGAAAATTACTTTAGGAATTTTGAGCTTGGGAATTATTCGACATAACCGTATAACTAATTGCAAACTACCCACCAAAAATAAATCTCCAAAAAAGAACGTGGCTAATCAGTCGAGTATGTAGCCTCTGTTGAAGGAACAGAGATATCCACAGTGGCATGAAAGGACAAGATCGTCACACTTGCCACAGGTGTCTAGATACGAAAAGAACCACAAGAGGTATGTGAGCATTGATAAACCAAATGTAGTCGGAGAATACAACTGCCATATGGGCGGTGTCGACCTGATTGGCAGTATAATGGGTGATATAAAGTAAAACTACGAAGTAAGAGATGTCAGGTTCGTATGTTTTACAATTTTTTGGACCTCGCCATGTCCAATGCCTGGTTGCTATACAAAAGGGTTCGCAAAACCAAGCAAATGAATGAACCACTGCTGGAATCTGCTAAATTTCGCGAAGAGATTGGTACGGTACTCTGCAAGATGGGAACAAAAGCACACATACAACGTCGAAGCATTGAACCAGACATCCAGGCCAAAAAACGGAAGGGTCCAACTCAATTCGTACCTCCAGCAGCTGTGCGCCAGGACCAAGTCGGTCACTGGCCAGTATGGGTCGCAAAACGAATTCGTTGCAAGCTCCCTAAATGCTTTAGCAAATCGCAGACCATTTGTGAGTGTGGGGTTGCATTATGCAACAACAAACAAAATAATTGTTTCAAAGCATACACATACTTCATAGAGGAACAGATTACGGCAATGTTCCCGTTGTGGCACACTCCTCTTTTTTTGATTTTGTGGAGTAAATAAATGATATTTTTGAAAAGTAAAAAATACGTGTTTTTTTTTCTCCAATTGCTACCACAAAAGCTGCGTTTTATTGAAAAACATGTTATTGAGTTATAAAGGGTTAATACTAACTAAATCTTGTGGCACAATCGGCGGCCTTATCGCTAACAGCGATTTCTTCTAGGCAACCTTTGGATGGATAGGATCGGTACGTATTAAAGCTGACGGTGGCGTAATTATTGAAGATAATAATTATATATAAAATAATTAATTTTTATCATATGAACGTATATAGAAATACAGCAAAAAAACAGGAATAAATAACATAAAAACACAGAACATAAAAATCAAGAAAACTTGTCAAGATATCAATTTCCTAAATATGTATACCCCACCAGAAGGCAGAGTGACCAGAATTTAATGCTCAAGATGAAATTATTTCAGGTCCACCAGAACATTGCTGAAGTGCTGACAGGCGCCTGCGTAGATGCAGTGCTCGCCATCCGCATTGGCAACAAGCCTGTCGACCTACACATGGTTGAGATTATGGAGATGCAGCACAAGACTGCTACGGAGACTCAGCTTGTTAGAGGTATTATTTATGCTTCATTTTGATCTAACCATGTTAAAAAATTAATGTTAATACCAATGTATCCACATTTGACGCAAACTGGATCTACTCAGTGTGGAAAAAACTTCCTAATAGGTACATACCTATCAGGAAGTTTTTTTTTATTCTCTACACCAGGTATGGCCAATCGGTCGATCGCGATCGACCGGTCGATCGCGCCTATTAGTCCATTCGATCGTGGCAAGGCAAAACCGAAAGTCCGAAACCTTAAATAAATTTTAATTTCATACTCGAATAGAGTATGAAAATACCTAACATGTAACTTAACAATACGGTTAACCAGTATCCACTGCGGTAAAAAAATTGTGGCTCGCTTCACTTGCCAATGTTACTCGTGTTTTGGGCGTTTTGTTATGTTTCGTATCAGTTCTACAAATGCAACGGCACCTTTGCTACAGTCATTTTCTATCAATTCAATCACCGCAATAAGTAGCGCAAAATGTAAAAAATACTCTGCAAGGTCACTTTTTCAAAGGGCACAAAAAATCTAAGGAGACAACAAATTTTTCGCGGTTAGTTCCACAAGCTGATAACAATTGTTCCTTCTGGCTATAGAAAAAAGCAAACCCCCCGGTTTAAAAAATAACACAAAATTCTAACGAAAACTACAAAAGTTTTGCATTTTTTTCTGTTGCTTGGGTAGTCAAGTGCTCACATTTAGATAATTTTGCTAAACACTTAAAAATAGTCTTTCATTTTCAGGGCTCGCTCCGCTCCTTTTTATAATTTTTTCGTACTCTTAACTACTTTGAGAAAAGTAACAAACATTTCGGCGGCTCGCTCCGCTCGCCGTTATATCTTTTGTATAACGTCATTTTTTTTAAATCTCAATATGCTGCGATTATCTCCGTCGTTTTTCGCGATTAGTTCCACAAGCCGATAGCAATTGTTCCTTCTGGCCACAGAAAAAAGCGAACCCCCACTTGAAAAAATAACGCAAAAATCTAACGAAAACCACAAAATTTTCGGGGCTCGCTACACTCGCCGACCATGTCATCTCTTTGTTGTGTAATCAAGTGCTCACATTAAGATAATTATGCCAAACACGAAAACTTTTTCAGGGCTCGCTAAAATTTAAAGGAGCGCCTTTTAATTTTTTTATACTTTTCTTAACTAGGTTGAGAATAGTAACAAAAATTTCGGCGGCTCGCTCCGCTCGGCGTTATATATTTCTTTTATTTCGCCTCAAAAAATCTCAAAAATGCTACGGTTATCTTCATCGTTGTAGCTTCCTAGTCTTTCTTGCTCAACCAACCTCACCAAAGTCCACAATTAACGCGGGACGCCCGCTTCCCATTATATTTTACGTCTTCCCTCTTATTACATTAAAAAATACAATATACTTGTATACTGAACTAAACTGTTTCATTCACAATTTTAAGAAGTATGTAATCGGTAGATCTCACAGGGTTTCGTCAGTAAACAGTCGATCTTGGGGTCTAATCAAGTTGGCCACCCCTACTATACACTATAGTGCTTGAATGGTGGTCATAATATCATCTGCATGCGGCCCGTCGTCCGCTGCGCCACTGCTTGTAACTACTCGCATCTGTTTCCATTGGTCACGCGAATGTAGCGTCACTACCAGTATCTGATTAGATCGTGTTCGCGTACGACTCAACACAAACAAACCGTCCACAAAGCCGCTACAAGAGGTGCAAACGCGACGCGACGACGACGCGACACGCCGCGGTAAATATAAGTAGGATACAGTCTGCTTACACGAGCGCTCCGCGCACACTTCGCGGCGTGCAGCCCCTTGTGTTCGTTCTAAAACCGAAAAACCACATGAATTGGTACTTAATTACGACTTAAAATACTCGTAGTGTGCCCATGAAATGCATCTGTTTAGCTAAACTCGATGTAGAATGTTTATAAACCAACCGCCTATAGTTAACTTAAATTTCACTCTGTTTTGGCGTCTTTGTATATACAATGTACATTACTTGTTGATTTGAGATTTTTACGTTTATATCGCTAAAATTAAAGCCGCTTCGATTTTCAGCTAGTTGGTTTGCAATTATTAGGTGAAAACTGAATATGACTGCTGGACAACGGCATAATCATTCATTTCATCATGTTAATAAAAAAAATATTAATTGCGTTACCTTGCGAAGTCTGTACGCTTCATAACAATTGGTAATTTTTCCCTCATCTGAAATTCGTTTAAGCATTTAAATATTTTAGGTGTAGTTTATTGTTGGTACATTCAATTTTGTTTTATTCCAGGTTTGGTAATGGATCACGGAGCGCGCCACCCAGACATGCCGAAACGCGTGGAGAATGCCTACATCCTCACTTGTAACATCTCTATGGAGTATGAGAAGACCACAGTCAACTCTGGCTTCTTCTACAAATCTGCAGAGGATAGGGAGAAGCTTATCAATGCTGAGAGGGAATTCATTGATGACAGAGTTAAGAAGGTACACACTCAATAATTTCAACACATAAGCTTACTTTTAATACAACCAATTTCCAATGGTGTATCATAAAACCTCTTGTTACTTCATCTATTTTTGTCCGCGTATTATTATTATAATAGAAGGAAGGCAATCTATAGGTAATCGGGAGCCTTCACAATGGGATCCAGTGGTCTGATAGATTTTTTTTTATACCTTGAAACTGTTTATTGTGGGTTCCAATGCAGTGCAAATAAAATACTATATCTAGTGGTATTATGTACGCAGAATCCCTTTTCTGCATTATTAACTTATTTTCAAATTATCTACAGATCATTGCTCTGAAAAAGAAGCTTTGCGACGGAACCGACAAAAACTTCGTTGTTATCAACCAAAAAGGAATCGACCCCATCTCATTGGATGCCCTCGCCAAGGAAGGTATTCTGGGACTCCGCCGCGCTAAGAGGCGTAACATGGAGCGCCTAGCTCTAGCCTGCGGCGGCACTGCCATGAACTCTGCTGAAGAACTGACTGAGGAGCACTTAGGCTATGCAGGTCTTGTCTATGAGCACATTCTCGGTGAAGATAAGTACACCTTCGTTGAACAGTGCAAGAACCCTCAATCAGTAACCATCCTCATCAAGGGACCCAACAAACACACTTTAACACAAATCAAGGATGCCGTCCGCGATGGATTGAGAGCGATTAACAACGCTATTGGAGATAAATGCGTCATCGCTGGCGCTGGCGCCTTTGAAATCAAAGCTAATACAGAGCTTCTTAAGTTCAAGGATACAGTAAAAGGCAAGGCGAGGCTTGGAATCCAAGCCTATGCGGAAGCGCTGCTAGTTATCCCCAAAATACTCGCCGTCAACTCTGGTTACGACGCTCAAGACACAATTGTGAAGCTTCAGGAGGAAGCGCGTCTCAGTCCCGATCCTGTAGGGTTAGACCTTAGCACTGGTGAAGCCATCAAACCAGCAGACCTGGGCATTTTTGACAACTACCTTGTGAAGAAACAGATCCTCAATTCCTGCTCTGTTATCGCCAGCAACCTCCTTCTTGTTGATGAGATCATGAGAGCTGGTATGAGCAGCCTCAAGGGGTAACTCAGAAGTCCATTATATGAAATTCTTTGGGGCCTTCACAAGTGCTATTGCTTTCTAGTATTACACACAAACTAATTTTTAAAAATTAATTTTGCATTTAAAGCTGTTATTTTTTTCTTCAAAGAGTGTTTTACTGTGTACCAACTCTTATAATATTGCATGAATAAAAATTACTTACACTATACTTATAGTATTTTAATGATAGTCCAGTATTACTTTGTTCATTTATTGGGATCAAGGTTTACTCTTACATTTAGCATACACTACACAATAGGGTAGGGCATAATGTTTACAATTCATGACTTAGATAAATACCATGTAGGCCTAGCCTACACCTGGTATCTCCATACCAACCTATTGAACTTGGTAGGTAGTTTATAAATACATAATTAACTTTTAATTTTCGTCATGTAATAGTTACATACTTTGATTCAAAATCATGCTGCATCACAATGATTATAAAATTATACAACAAAAAACTTCAAAAAAATTATAAAAATTCAAATATCACAAAACAGAACTTAAAATAATATGAATGTGTTCAAATATAAAACTTAAATGCAATAGCCCTATTTGATTCACTGACATTCTACTAGCTAAACATCAAAGAGCACATTGCTCTGTTCTATCGAAAACAACAGTTTATTTGGCCACAACAACAACTTAATTTTAATTGAAGACTAGCACAAAAACTGGACTTTAAAATTTCAATATATTTTAAAATTTATTATGCTAATATAATCAGATCTTTTACGACTGAAATAACCATGGATGGAGGACATAATTTGGAGTGGAATTTGTTGTATCATTGTCAAATTTCAAGCCAGTTTTCTAGTGCGAGGTGATGGGTTTATTCCTTCTGCTTAGCAGCAATGATAGCTCTTTCCTTGATGTCAATGGTTGCTAAGTTCAAAGAGGCCACAATACCGTGGATAACAGATATTCCAGCCTTCACCACAGCAACAGGCATTGCAATTATTGCAATCAGCTTCCACAGTCCAACTCCCAACACTGAAAATATATAATCATTAATGTCTTCATTTCGATCATGACACTATTATCATACACAATACTATATAAAAAGGTGGTTCTCCGGTTTAATTATTTGCTCCACAATAATCTTATAAAAAAGTAAATAACATTATTTACCTATGGGTCCAGTGTAGAAGTACATCACATACAAAGCAGCATAGAATGCTTCATTTCCAGCACACATACAGAATAGAACGGTTTTGTTTGTGTAATACACATGCATTATTGGGTTCTCTGACATGTCAATGAACTTGTGAGATGTCTTGCCCTGAAGGGTCACTGTGTGAAGGTAGAGCCAATGGCAAGTTATGTCAATGGCTAGAGATAGTTGCAGCCAGAAGGTCCATTGTGGGTAGAATGTGGCCAGGGTCATCATGAGGCAAGCAGTGCCAGCACGGTCAGTCAGCTGGTCCAACATAGCTCCAAACTTAGTGCCTGAAAAAGTATTTGTGTATTTGTTAAATTTATCAAAGTGCATCGGTGGAACCAGGTTTGCAAAAAAAAGAGTAACCTATTTGATTAGTGTCTTCGTTGATTATCGTGAGTTCGTCAAATTGAAATTCCTTTTACTGCTGGGAAATTACGTCGATAAGTATAAGTATTTACCTACCTACCCCTACCCCTAAGTAACTACTAATCAAATTAAGAGTTCTGAGTGATACTTTATTACTACTTACTCTGATTAAAGTATCTTGCTGCATGGCCATCAAAGGCATCCAGCAATGCTGAAGTAACATAGCATGTGCAGGCCAGGATGCAATGCGTCGGCATAAAGTAGAAAGATATGATCGCTAGAATGACCCTCCCAAACCCTGAAAGGTAAACAATAGATTATAACCAATACCTACAGATTGGAGCCTTGCACAAATATGGGACTTACCAATGATGTTGGGCACAAATAAGAAAATGTTCTCAGTTTCTTCAGCCATGATTATTTACTGCTCTGTACAGTGAAAATCTGAAACAACTTTGAAAAACCGAGAGACGTAGTTAATGTATTCTCTCAGTTCTCTCACTCACATAAACTCAACCACAGAACTCAACTCACTCATAAACCAACCAAACCGAGGGAGTGAAATAGACAATTTTAAATGAATGAACAGGAATCAATTTAAATCTATAATGCCTAGAAAGAGAAGTCCAAATTAATCTATGCTATAATGCATGTATAATGCCTACATGTAGGTAGATGACATGTAGCATATTTTTTTTCCTTATAGGAATGAACCTAAGATATGATTTCCTCTGTCCACAGAATGAACGCTTTGACTTTTTTGTCCTTGCCTTGGACAAATTAGAAATTAGGCTAAAGTCACAGGCCTTATGTACAATTTCCATATAATTAGTAAGTATAAAAAATACGGGAGTATTACTATATATTCTACTTGAATGTCAATCTCCCCCCTTCCTTAACAATAAGGGAGTCCTTTCAAGTAGATTGATAATTGATAGTGATTCAGTTCAATTAAAGCATAATTATATGAATACCTATAAACGCTATTGGTATATCTGTGACCTTTCAAAGGCTTTTGATTGAGTAGATGGTACATTAATTAAGGATTTGAAACACCATGGAATTAACAACAAAACACTCGACTGATAGAGTTAATAAAGTGGATATTTGTAATGAAAGATCTAGGGGCTTTTTATTTTTTATTATATTTCGTCGCACGTTTGTTTGGTGGCATAGGACGGTTTTAAAATATTTCCTTTTGCACTATAAAATTAGTACTAAAGAATAATTATAACTACGTAAGACATCACATGTTAGAACAAAATCTACATTTTTAATAATATTAGAATGTTACTAGTAGGATGTATATTAAATATAAATGTAAGTGTAAGCATTTAAATCCTATAAGTGAAAACTGTTAGACCACCATTATTACTACCCATTTAAGTTTTACAAAATGTTTGTTTACCATCTGAATAGTTTATATTATTTGATTGTAACTTTCTATGTAAGTAAAGAAATATCTACTTACCTTGAGATTATAATTTACCGCTGAGTAATATCAGCGGTCAATTTTGAAGACCAATGAGATTTATAATTGGGAAAAAAATGTAGGGAAAAGCAAGCGGCACCATTTGGAAAGAAGTTGAAGTGCGCTATCCAAGCTCCTTCCTGTGTACAGTACAAAAATAAATTTCTATTTTTGTTCTTTCTGAAATGCAGCCAGCCACGAGACCACACGAGACTTTACTAGAACAATTCTCAAGCGATATATAAAAGCACACTTTTTGCAGCCTGGTATTGCATCACAAGTTTCGTAAACAATCTAAGAAGATGGGTATCCAAAACGAGGAAGCAGAAACGTTGAAGAATAAAGGCAATGAAGCTTTCAAACTTGAAAACTATGAAGAAGCTATATCTTTGTACACCAAGGCGGTGAATGTGGCCGAAAAAGAGAGCCGGGACATGGCCACATACCTGAAAAATCGAGCGGCGGCTTATCTCAAGACCAAAGACTACGATAAGGCTATATCAGATTGCGATGAAGCCTTACGAATCGTCTTCGAAGACCCTAAAGCGCTGTTTCGACGATCCCAAGCCTTAGAATCACTGGAAAGGTATGAAGAGGCGTACAGAGACGCTAAGGCTATTTTTACCGTAGATCCTTCCAATAAGGCCATTCAACCAGTCCTCAGTAGACTACACGAAATAGTCCAAGAACGGGCCAGGCAGAGCGCGCAGACTAGCAGTAAAGTTGAGCAAATGTT
Source organism: Eupithecia abbreviata (assembly GCA_943735965.1). NCBI lineage: Eukaryota > Metazoa > Arthropoda > Insecta > Lepidoptera > Geometridae > Eupithecia > Eupithecia abbreviata. The sequence continues at coordinate 5,982,472 of OX030995.1, forward strand.
CAAACTAGCATTCACTCTTGGCGAGGAGATTGACAAACGTCAAAAAGCCATGGGAAATCTAGTTGTCCTCGCTAAAGAAAATGCTGGAGCAGACATTATGATTAAAACCGGCGTAGTTCATAAAATACAGCAACTATTAAAAGTGGAAAAGAACCCAGAAATTTATGTGAATGCAGTACGTGTCATCAGCCAACTTTGTAAATGGAATGTTGAAAGAACTAAAGCTGTTATCAAAGTGGTTGGTATCCCTTGGGTTCTTGAGGTAATTGACAGTGATGATGATGAAAGAGTGAATGCAGCTCAGTACTGCCTTCAGGTAATACTGAACACCTTTTCTGGGATGGACAATCAAAAAGACTCTAAACCAGATCAAAAACTTTGTGAAGAATACAAAAATGAACTTGACACATTACTCACATGCATCACATATTCTATAACTAATGCAGTAATTACAGGGAAAGCTAGAGATGCTATTATGGAATTGATTATGAAGAACTGTCACTATGATGCCATTAACTGGGCTGAGAGATTTGTAGAGGTCCGGGGTCTGCAGAGATTACTGGAAGTGTGCAGTGAATTAGAAGAGTATAAGTATGAGTCTGCCATGAACATCACCCCATCTTCAGGAACAATTGCGGCTGCTTGCTTAGCAAAAATTTATGAGAATATGTATTATGATGAAGCCAGGGAAAAATTCAACAACCAAGTTGATGAGTTTGTCAAAGACAAGCTTCTGTCTCCAGACCTAGAGTCTAAAGTCAGAGTGACTGTTGCCATCACAGCTTTGCTCAGGGGACCTCTTGATGTTGGAAACTATGTTATTTCTAAAGAAGGTATTATCGAGATGATTCTAGTCATGGCTCAAACGGAAGACACTCTTCAGCAAAAAGTATCCTGCGAGTGCCTGGTGGCTGCTGCTTCAAAGAAGGATAAAGCAAGGACCATCATAACCAAAGGTGTTGACATCTTGAAGAAATTATACCAATGTAAAAATGATGCTGTGAGAGTAAGAGCTCTTGTTGGTCTCTGCAAAGTGGGAAGCTTTGGAGGTGATGATGCATCTGTAAGACCTTTTGCAGATGGATCCACCACAAAACTAGCTGAAGCATGCAAAAAATTTCTGGTCAACCCTGCAAAGGACAATGATGTACGGAAGTGGGCTGCTGAAGGACTTTCATACCTCACATTAGATGCTGATGTAAAGGAAAAGTTGGTTGATGACAGACCTGCTATCCAAGCCCTGATAGAACTGGCCAAGAGTGGTGATCAGTCATGTTTGTATGGTGTAGTTACTACGTTAGTTAACCTGTGCAATGCCTATGACAAACAAGAAGTCATGCCAGAAATGTTGGAGCTAGCCAAGTTCGCGAAGCACCATATCCCAGAACAACACGAGTTGGATGATGCTGACTTTGTTAACAAAAGGATCACCATTCTGGCTAAACTTGGTGTAACATCTGGTTTGGTTGCACTGTCTAAATCAGAAAGTCACAACTCAAGAGAACTCATAGCAAGGGTATTCAATGCTCTCTGCGGGCTTCAGGAGCTTAGAGGACTTGTTGTTCAGCAAGGAGGAACAAAGGTACTTTTGCCAATGTCTTTAGAAGGAACAGATAAAGGTAAAAAGCAGGCAGCACAAGCTTTAGCAAGGATTGGAATAACTATAAACCCTGATGTTGCATTCCCTGGTCAAAGAAACTTGGAAGTTGTCAGACCCTTATTGACGTTACTCCATCCAGACTGCACTGCCTTAGAGAATTTTGAAGCCCTTATGGCCCTCTGTAATTTGGCTGGCATGAATGAAACAACCAGAAACAGAATACTTAAGGAAGGTGGCCTGGCCAAAATTGAACACTACTTGTATGAAGATCATGAAATGCTTCTGAGAGCATCTGTGCAGTGTGTTTGTAATTTATTACAATCAGAGGAAGTTATAAAAACATATGAGGGAGACAATGATAAAACAAAGTTTTTGTATTTACTGTGCCAAGAAGAGGATGAGGATACTGTTATGGCAGCAGCTGGTGCATTGTGTATTCTGACTTCAGTTAGCAAGATATGCTGCAGAAAACTATTGGATTGTAAGCCATGGTTGGAGTCATTGCGGTGCCTCCTGGCAAACCCTAACAAGGAAATACAGTTCAGGGGCACTTACATGCTTAGCAATATTATTAAAGGTGACAAAGATATTGCAGCAAAAATATTTGAGACAGATGTTATGGAGATATTAATGGCTCTGACTAAATTAGAAGGGTCAGAGTTTGAAAGAACCAAAAGTAATGCCCAAATATGTCTTAATGCTGCAGAGGAGATGGGTGTAATTAGAAAACCGGATGAAAATGCTACTATTGATCCTTCCGAAGATGCTGAGCTAGTTGAAGAGGAATAAAGTAATTTAAGATATTTATGCCAGTTTTAAATCTAGTATCACAGTTTAAAATTTATATATTCGTTATTTATAATGTATTAAAATGGATTTAATATTTAATAAATTTTGTATGATGGTTTGAATATTACGGCCTATTATTTAATATTAATTTTATAACTTTCTTTTTACCTGAAAAGCTAAGATTCTGTCTGGGTATTAAAATTACCCTATCAAAATATGACCCAATAGGTCAAGTCAGTCAGGTATAAATAAAAAAAAAACAGTGTAGATTTGGGATTTAACAAAATGGAGTCTCACCGGAAACTACGTAATAAAAAAAATTTTATATTTGAACTTGCCGCCACTTTTATTCTAATTTTTTCCGAATGGAATACCGCGTCCTTCCCCCTCCGACCAATATCCCTCTCTTTCCCACCATTTTTAAGTTATGGTTCTTTATGGTGCACAGGATACGATACGTTGGTTTTAAATCAAAAATCTAAGCAATATAATGACTTTTTCATGGTCTATCAAAATTAAATCTTAGTAATAATCATTTTGTCTTTTTTAAAATACATAAATGACCCACAAACACATTGTAAGCCGATATCTTAAATTCTAAAGTAATTTTCAATTGGTTTTTTTTTCAGAGAACGGAACGTTACAGACTAACAACCTTTCAAAATGACAGCTTGATTTAGTTTGGTTTCCGCTACTGTGCTATTGTGCTATTTTCTGGTTTTGGATAGGTAAATCTCGTGAAAATGTCTATTTCTACAGCTGCAGGTATGTATCTAGTCCCGATAATACACTTTCGTAAGGATTCTCGAAAATATCGGTGTGCTTACTATCAAACCTGATGAAGTAGTGTTTTCGAAGAAATGCCATGGAATCCCATATGGCGGTCCACTCTCCACATGATCTAATGACGCCAGCGGTCAGATAATAATAATTTTTCGAATTATCAATTCATAATTGCAGGGTTCTCCTCGTAAATCCATTGCTAAAATCGTGAAATCAAAGTGTTTAGGTTACGACATTTATCTAGTTTTTGGTGAAGTTCCTGGGTTTCTCGTAACTCCCGGACGCCCGAAATCGCAATCCGAGTCCACTCTCATTTAGAAATTCATGAAAACACCATTTTAACAGCGTATGAGCATATTGCATCTACAGCTATCAGCTGATTGATTCATATAGTAATATTGTGGTATTCCCAGTGTTTTACTGCAATGTAATCAATTTCAGTCTAGGCTAGCCACAGATAATATATAAGCCATTGCATATCATGAAGTTTACTAGACATTCCCCAACAAGAAATGGAAGTGTTTGCATATAAAATCAATGAGTTGTTTCTTGAAGTTTTAAAACTTAGGAACAGGAGGACTTAGGTACATTAGTTAGATTAAAATATTTACACTATTTATTCTCAAATTTCTTATTTTACTGGCTCCGCAGATGAACGCACAGAAGGTGAGGATGACACATCACAAGGAAGCCATCCCAAAGATGAAAGTAGTGATTCAGAAATTGAAGCTGTTCCTGAACAAAATCAAAATGGGGCTGCCTCCCCTAGTCCAGAGGTGATACATGAAATTACCAGTGATGAAGAAGATTGTGTGGTGACAAATGATGATGATGAAGACTCATCAAGCTCCAGTTCTGATAGCAATGACAGTTCAGAGGCATCTCAGCACAGTAACAAACCACCAGATGAGACAAAGCATCCTGAAATTCAAAATGGTGGTGATGTAGAGGAAATAGGTGACATTGAAGAGATAGGTGATGTTGAAGAAATTGATGGAGATGGTGATGGAGAAGATGATGATGATGATGAGTCAGATATTGAGGAGATCACTTTGGAAGACCCACTGAACCAACAGAACAAAAGTAAACCAATTGTTATCAATGACACCAAAGGACTTGCAGACCTTGCATCAAAACAAACCAACACAAATGGTGAACAAAAAGAACCTACTGTGGTTATTATAGATACTAATTCTATTTTATCTGGGAAAGGAACACCTGTCTCAGCCAAAGTAACTAGCTCAAAGCAAGCCCAAAATCTGTGCCAAAGCATAGCTGCTAGAGGCACTACAATCACACCTATAAACAGCAAAAGCGTGCCTGCGCAAACCTCCACTGCTACACAAGCCCAGCAACCTATAATTTTGCCATCACTAACTGACGACATGTTTGTTGTTGAGGCACCTTCTTTCATTGTTCCCTATGTTTATGAAAAACCATCTATGAAACCATTCAGAGAGTTTGTAGACAAACTAGGAAAAGAATTAGAGGAATTAAAAATAAAAGAAGACGAAGAACAATTAGAAAAAGAGAAAGCTGAGAAAGAGAGGAAGGAGAAAGAGCGCCAAGAAAAGGTTGAGAAAGGAGAACCTTTAGATGATGAACCACCCGAAGAAGAAAAACCTGCGGAAGATGTTTCAGAAAAGAAAAAGAAAAAATGGAATGCACGCAAGAGAGGGGCTGAGGAAGATGATGACTCATGGGATGGTGAGTCTAACTCTGAATCTGATGGTCTCAGTGACAATGATGATGAAATCATCATTAAAGAAAAGGATGAATTTAAAGACCCAATAACCATGATAGCCAAAGGCCTTGGTGGAGGCAAATCAGATAGTTACTTTGACTGTTCTCTTGGGCAGTTCTTTATCAACATAGGTTTAAATCTTGTACAAGAATATGTACAAACAGACTTGCTCAAGCAGCAAAATCGTAAGTTATACAAGGAAAAGAAATCTGGACGTAGCACTAAAGCTACAGTATCAGCAATTGCTTCTCTCAGTCAAAACTTGGAGTTCAGTAAGAAAACAAATGCTCCATACGCCCTTCAACAAAAGAGATGCCAATTTTGTAGTTTCAAGACAGAATCCTCCCTGGTTATGGCTCATCACTTAGAAGCTCCTCATATGCGCACCAATATATATAAGTGTAATACCTGCTCCTTTGAAATACGTAGCCCCCATGACATCTTATTCCACATGGAAGCTGAGCATAATATCAGAGGAAGATTGGAAAGAGCACCTGCTTACCAACAATGTGCTAACTGCCACTTTGAAGACAACAGTAAAACGAAACTTGCACGCCATTTGATTGCATGCGCTAAAAAGTTCAAACCTGATCTCAATTTGGCTCCTCCCATTGAATGGGAACCTCCAGCGAAAATACCAAAGCTAACGCGAGCCCGCAATAATATGGCAGGCCAATACCAAACTGGTTTCCCCAGGCCACAAATGAATATGAACAGTATGGTTCGACCGCTGCACGTCGCCAATATGCCGGCTTTGGGCAGGCCCCGAGGTCGTCCTCCGATGTCGACCCAACCTCGATCCTCTGCCGTGTCAGGCGTGCCCATTATACGCAGCGGCCTTATGATCATGCACAATACTCCTCCGGGCACCACCATATCTAATTACCCCATCACCCAGAACAGCCAAAGCACCAACTCGACCACACCCAAGATTTCGATCACACCTTTACCGCGCGCTCCGCAGCCTTCTTCCTCTCAGGCCGTACAGCAGAACAACTCTAAAGCTACCTTTGTCATTTGCGAAATTTGCGACGGCTACATCAAAGATTTGGAACAGTTGAGGAATCACATGCAATGGATACATAAAGTGAAGATTCATCCCAAGATGATTTATAATAGACCACCTTTGAATTGCCAGAAGTGTCAGTTTAGATTTTTCACAGATCAAGGTTTAGAACGGCATCTGCTCGGGTCTCACGGACTCGTGACGAGCTCCATGCAGGAGGCGGCGAATAAGGGCAAAGACGCGGGTCGATGCCCCGTCTGCGGCCGCGTCTATCAGTGGAAATTACTGAACCACGTGGCGCGCGACCACAGCATGACGCTGAAGCCAGCGCATCTGTCCTACAAGTGCACTGTCTGTACTGCAACCTTCGGAATGTACAAACAATTTGAGAACCACGTGTACTCTGCTCACAGCGTCGTCGCTAAACGCGTCATGGATAAAAGCAAACCCGCCAACCCCCCGGCGCCCTCGAAAGAGTCTCTGCTGAAGCCTTTGAAGATTAGTGACGAGATCACGATTATACCGCAACCCGCTAAATCTTCCGTCACTATCACAGCTAAAGGCAAATAAGATGCTGGTACTTGATATCATGCTGCCTTCGCGTAGTGCCTCAAGGAGAGCCTGCTGCGTCGGTGATATCCGCGACGTTGAGCAGTATTTTGTAAATATTAATCTTAAGCTATATCAAATATGTTATTGTTGGAAACATGCAGATATAGCATTTTTTGAATTTAGATTATGGATGTGTGAATGGTATTTAATTGTAAGTGAAGCTAACAGAAGCATAATTGTAAAGAGAATGTGATGTAAACAGAACTTTGAATAACCTTTATAGTAATTCTTAAAAAAACACTTTGTAAAGCCCTAAGCAATTTAGTTTTTCATTTTCATTTGTGATTTGAGAGCTGTGTGATAGTTAATTAGAGTGTCACAAATCAATATGCTTCAAACACCCGTGTACTACTTCTCAGTAAGTTAGTAGGTAGGTAGGTACTTTTTTTTTTATTTGAGAAAGTGATAAAATTCCCTGTGTTAAAATCATAATTTATTTTTCTGATATTTCTTTAGATGTGTAATATCTGTATCTGCTGACTGTTTAACTTTATTCTGATTGAGCAATTGATTCGTAGTTCTAATGTATATTAAATTAGGACTTTCCATTAAGATTGTACCTTTTAACTTATCAAATATTATGTTTGATGGATAGTTTAGGTAGGCTAAGTTAATTATACTTATAGTAGAGATACTTGTAAGTAAATAATTCAAATGTATCCTTTCCGAATCGTCTGCCCAGAACTCTTGACTCATTATAGACAGAATCTAAGTAACAATTGATCACCAATAATATTTATTTCTGATCTCAGATCAACAGCCTGAAATGTTGATTTGGTAAAAGTTTACTAAATTGTTATTGTACTTATAGAACTGAGAATGATGTATTTTTTTTATTTAATAAAAAAGACCATTGTATATTGAAATGTTCATTTGACAGAGGTTTCCCTTAGTAGGTCAGGAAATATTGTGAGCGTAACAAGGGTGTGGTAGATCAAGATGAATATAAATATAGAGGAAATATTAGAGCCCTTTATGTCCTGTATTTATGCCCAAGAAAAGATTAATTCGAGAAAATAGCTAGAGGCATTAGAAAACAAAAGTAAGATTAGAGCATACATGGCCTTTTATAAGTTATGTATTTACTCGTATCTACGATCATAACTTAAGACGTAGCATGTTCTTGGTTCGGGTGGGGCCCCAACCACGTCACTATCGATCGACGACCTTTCCCGTGTCGGTCGGTACTAGAAATATTTTCATAGTAACTGGTTTTTATTCTATGACTTCGTACCTAACTATTATTTTTTATTCTGTTGGTATCTACTCGCGCGTTTATCACAGAGTAAGACATAGTAGGACTTTATAGTTTGGGCACATATACCTATAGATAGACCTACATGACACCACAGCCTACACGGAGCTACGTAGGCTTCTTGATCTTGGATAATATGTACTTATACAGGGTTATTGGTAATTCGACGTATTCGTAATAGGGCTGACTATTTGCGATAATATTCACCCCATGTGCATTATGCAAGTTATCATAATTTTTAGCTTTTTTCAAAATAAGTCAAAAATGCAACATAAAAAATTGATTTAAAAAACTATCTATTTATTTCTTCTGATTTATAAAAATGATTAAACACTAGTTATTTATCAATACTAAAACAACAATTATCGGTAAAATATAAAATAGCGAGATGAAAAACGATATTATTTCAATATTATTGGAGATATTTTTCCACATAAATGCCCTAAAATAAAAAAAAGCGTTATGAAACTTGGCTTGCAGATTATACGTTTTTCCGCCGGCTTCCCTAGTGATGTTTTTTTTTCAATTTCTTTGAAATAAGTTTTTAATTGGCATTGTTGGAGAGCTAAGAAAACTATTATGTTTTTAAAATAATCTGCAAGCCAAGTTTCACAACGCTATTTTTTGGTTTAAGGGTATTTTAGTGGAAATAAATCTCAAAAAATATTTAAAGTTTTTCATTTCGCATTTTTAAATTTGGACCGATAATTATCGGTATACCTATGATATTTATTATTTAACAACAATTATAATTGTTGTTTTAGTAGGTAGGTATTGATAAAAAACCAGTGTTTAATAATTTTTATAAATCAGAAGAAAACAATATATAACTAGTTTTTTTTAAATCAATTTCTGATGTTGCATTTTTGACTTATTTTGTAAAAAGCTAAAAATCATGATAACTTGCATAATGCACATGGGGTGAAAATTTTCGCCCTTATCACCTCCTAACGGGAATACGTCGAATTACCAAAACTCTGTATAGTACCTACTTACTACTTGCTTAGGGGAACTTCGTATGCGGGGTACCATAATCCTCTTGAATTAACTATTCTCTGACAATTATTATTATTCGTTTATTTCAGATTTATCAGTAGTATAGTACCTACATTACAATACCAAACCCCGCTAGTTAATCTAATCATAATCAAGTACTGTAGTGATATGTTCTACTTCAGTACCTGCTAACGCTGCTAGCATTACTCCGCTCCTTATGTAGAAACGAATAGCAATCATTAAAAAAAATTGCCTGCTTACTAGTAGAGGTATCCTACATGCATCTATAATACCTAAGTACCTTGATAGCATTTTTGAAGAATAATGCAATTTAGGTACCTATTCCAGCGGTGGTGGTGAGCTCTGATTCGAGGTGATAGAATGAGAAAGATTCACTATAACTAAGTAGGTACTACGTGATCTGGAGTCTGGAATTTGTCTGGAGGAGCTCATTTTCTGATGCCCTGTGTTAAAATCATCTCTGCAATCGTAGGTATTCATAATCATAATCACCTATTAATTCGGCATGCAAGATAGACACAACAAAGCTATAAACTTGAACTCATTCACTGCTAGTCACGCCGCCCCGCCGCCCGTAGTCGTCGTCGTCGTCGCCGCTGCGCCGGTTACATGAGTGGCAGGCAGCGCTGAACGACATGTACGTCTTTTGGGCGTGGTCTTCGGCCATGAAAGTGTGTTGTCAAATCAACGTATAAATTATACACTGCTGGATATAATGTACTCGTACTCCTCCCTCCTCCATAGCGCCTTGTCTCATCTCAGTGTGCCGCATCCAGCATCTGACGGCAGTCTTTCGCATCGCAATTCGTCATTCATCCCACTTGGTCGGAGAACGTCCTACACCCTACACCACGCACGCCTGGTTGGCAGTTGTTGGCAACCTCTCTCCGCGACTCGGCAAACGTGCGTGGTGTAGGACGTTCTCCGGCCAAGTGGGATGAATGACGAATTGCGATGCGAAAGACTGTCGTACGGTCTGATAAAAAGGGGAAACTACCTCACCCAATGGGGTATACTGGGGGTACATTATCAAATGAAAGATATCGGTTTTACATCTAATAACAGTTTTTGAAATTTCCGTACATTTCAAAGTTTTTGAAAAAAGTCGTTGGAACAATTTACTGACTACTGTACGTACCTACATACTTTATCCAAGGTAGCGGGGGGCGCACTTGACGGATTATTATTATATTTAAAAATTACCTACTTTGTCCGTCAAGTTAGCAGCCCCGACATGGCTTTTGGTAGTTTCAAATATGTTAATTAATAATAATAATAATAAAATCTTTTATTCTCTACTATAATTAACTTGCACCCGAAGCATAAAAGTGCTCGCTCCAGTTCTTTAGGAGGAGCATGTAATGTGTTTATGAGATAATACATTGTTCCTGCTATCTTGACATCAAGCTGTCAGGTAGGTAGCTGACAGTGGCACCTGCGTGTGAACATGTTTAATAATCTGTAATCTAATCACCTATTAGCAGTCCACTGCTGGTCCTTCCCAATGAGCGCCGTCTTCAGCTTGCCATATACAGCAGCATCTACCTGCGGTCTTTCGCAGGTCGTCATCCCACCTGGTCGGAGGGCGTCCTACACTACGTTTATCGAGTCGTGTTCTCCACTCAAGAACACGTTTGCCCCAGCGGCCGTCGCTTCTTCGTGAGATATGGGCGGCCCACCGCCACTTCAGCTTGCTAATTCTTAGAGCTATATCGATAACTTTGGTTCTCTGTCGGATGTATCCGTAATCATAATGGTGGCCCTTAATCATCAAGATATCTGCCGGCCGAGGAGGCGGGCGGTGGATACGATCGAAAACCAAATCTTTCTGCACCGGCGGCGTGGCGCGGCACCGCCACCGCGTGGAGGTTACCGAGTACCCACCTAGTTCGATAATCGAACTAACGGCGGAGGCTCTGCACTGAATGTGATACTTAACACGTTTGCGCGAGCCAGCCGTTTTCTCAGACTGCATATTATATTGACACACAATTTTCCTATACAATAGTGTACGACTTCTATACACGTTCTGTTGTTGTTCCTCATGAAATTATACTATTACACGACAGAACGTGTTAAGACGTCTTTTTTCAAATTCGTCCATATAAAAAAACAAGTGTTTTTGGTGAAAATCAAGGTAGTACCTACCAACAAAGCTAAGGCCCGTATTATGAAAGTTTGTTCAGTCATATACCAATGCTTGAGATACGTTTATGCCATAGAAAAGCGTTACTCAAGCATAGATCGATGACTGAGCAAATACACTTGAGAGCAAAAAAATCGCACATTCATGATTTTTTGACATAACTAAAACAAAACAAAAAATATTATGTTTCTGTAATGCAGATTCATAGTCTATTTTAATACCTATCCAGTGGTATCTGATTTGTCTTTCAATCATTACATAAAAATGCTTTTGTGGATCAATAACAAAAATGCATGTTTAGTAAAAAATTCTTTATTCAAGTATTGGTGTCAAAGTTATGAAATTAAAAGATAAAATTAATTTAAAGTTTGTTATTAATATCGAGTGTTCCCTCCCCTAGCCTGAATCACTGACTCCATCCGTGTTTTCATTGATGTTACTAGACTTTTGATAAAGTCTTGAGGAATAGCCTCCCATTCCTCTGCGATCGCCTACTAAGTTTATTATAAAATTACTGATTGATGATTACTGTGTGCTGACTCAAGCAACCATATACTGCACCTTCGCTACCACGCATCCTGTAAAAGATAATAATTATCTTATCAATAACACTTGATTTACTAACTGGGCATAATCATAGATACATTAATAAATCAGGCCTATCATTCAATATCATGTGGTTATCATAAAAACACATTATCGGCTCGTGTTTGTTCTCATCAGTTTTCATAATCAATCGGGTCAATCAATCGGACATAGGTAGGTCATGAGAGAAACAGAAAGGAGATAGGTAATAAGAGAAGTATCTTACCATTTCTTTATCCAGTGCACTGATGATGCCAAGGCTACCTAGAAAAAGAAACATACATTGGTATTCTAGCAAGTGCAAAAGTTAGGATGCCTAGTTAGGTTATGTATCAGCCCTATCATTATATATCATGTGTTATATCATAAAAACACATTTTCGGCTCGTGTTATTATCATCATGAACAAATAAGTAACCTATATGTTAACCAAGGTATGTAGGCGCATGTTTAATTTCTTATACCGACTACCTAGGTATCTACCCAGCCAATAGAATGGCACCTATTTACTACTGGGAATGTAATGTGTGGGCATGTGTGATTGGTACCTAGATTTCAAAGGGAAGATAAGCGTTCATCGGCAACGCTCCCATCTTATCGGTGGGCGATGGGCAAACACAAATAGAAATTATTGATAGATAACCTACACATCAAAAACGTTTAGCCTACCTACGTCTCCATAACCATGGCCTACGTTTATCGTAGCATAATATAGGGATAAAATGAAAAGGAAGGATGACGAGATAGACGAAGCCAGATAAGGAAAAGACCTAAGTCGCCTGGGCTTGGGCAAGGGTTGGGAGCACGCGCACGTGCAGTAAGAAAAATTTAATTGGTAGAGGATCGGAAATCATATTGCAGACTCAGTAAATGGACTTTGGTTACGGTTGCATGGAAGTAAGTAATAATTACCTGTAATTTCCAGTATTCGCAAAGATTTGTATAGAAAATCCGATAGTTAAGTTACAGGATAGGATGGCAGGCATGGCCACTGCTATGCTATTGCAGAACTTGAATGAATGAATGAATGATGGAGGGAGAATTATCATCATTCAATGTACAATTAAATGCATAGAATTAAATGAATGGCGATTGTGATTGTTTTACACAACTTCCTTCATACATGTAAACCATTCTCCGATACCATCCTAACGTCAATCATTCATTCATTATACTCGTACTCCCCTAGAAAGAGAAGTCCATAGAAGGATAGCAAATGCCATCTCTTTCACACAAGAAAGAGAACAATATATACTCAAAGCCTGAGAAGAAATGAGATAGGATGACTGTATTTCTGTCTTGCTCAGCGTGTCAGAGTCAATCAGTCTAGTGATCAACAAATGTGCCTGGACATCGGTGGGTTTCGACGCAATATTGTTGTTTTCTAACCTTACAATAACTTTTCTTCAAATTTAAATGTGGTAGAGTGATTCCGCGAACATTACTACACCTCCAATCAATAAAAAACCGAAGTGAAAATGGTTCAGAGCAGTGTTTTTCAGTGTAAAGGTTACAGTGAAGTGAAAGTGCCGGATTCATCATTCCACTGGTAAGAACAATTTATTTTGACTATAAACGATTCAAAATGTACCGTTTCTTAGATTCCCATCGAGACAAGGCTCAAAAATTGTGTTTAAAGTTAATTTTCAAAAAATCATGAAAATTTAGGGTTGCCTGCACTAGAAAATAAAATTACCCACATGTCGCATTGAAACATTTTGAATTCCTTCATTGTTTAATAATGCATTCATATATAAAATAGAATTATGTAACGATTTTACGTCTTCTTTGACTAGAACCCACGGGTTGCAAAGATTAGGAACCCAATAAATATTTAAAAATATGTATGAAACATTTTGATGAAAATTTATTGATAAAAAAGAAACAGCGTACTTATCTGTGCCCTCAAGCTGTTCCAAGGCTGCTAAGAAAAATACTTTAAAATAATGCCTCCGTGCCACAGTGGGTGAAACTCTGTTTGAGACTCAGAAAAGTTTGTGATACTATATTTAAGTGTTCCTACTACCTACCTACTATAATAACCAACCAAAATATTTTAATTCTATTGGGTAGTATTACTAATATTACTTTTATATGTACCTTTTATACTTGATATCCATATGCTTCAATATTTTATTTCAGACATGTAAGATAAAAAATATACAAAAGGATCGTATGGAAAATGATCAAAACTTATCAAATACGGTAAATTTTATTGACAAATTACTTTTCCATTTTTTTCTGTCTCCATGATGAGGCAGCCATTTTGTTTTTCTTTTACCTCTAAGCACGGAATTAGAGTACCCACGTAGGGGTCCTAGGAAGACGATAGAGGACTTATTTGATAGCCAATAATGTAGACAATAAAGTAATAACATTGCTGCAATTTCTATTTCATAACAGAGGAATATCAGATTTATAAAACACAAAGAAAGTTTTTAAATAATTAGAATTACCGCGTAGCAATAGATTCCCTGCCATAAATGATATTTTAAAATTTACGTATTATGGTTCTATATTATTAAGGTTAAAAAGAATATTCTGTCGCCTATGCCTGAAAATGATAGATTTTTTTATTTTTGTTATACCTAAAAGAGCTTACATACCAATTAAATATAAAAAATAGGTAGCTAATTGTTATTATTTATTTATTAATTGTTTACCCATTTCCGCATACTTTCTTATTTCCTAAGAAAAACGCAAGTAAACAATAGGACCTATCGGGTTGACGAATTATACCTTCAGGCTGTAACAAAAAGTAAGGACCAAAATCCACCACATTAACCTACCAGTATAGGAAAGACCTACAAAGGTTCGGTGAAATTCTAGGTTCTGAATTTCTTGAAAAAGCCCGAAATATTTATGAACTGGAAAATCGCAAATCATATCCCAGGAATTTTGGGACATTCGGCATAAACCAAGTACCGAAATAACATTCGCATGCATTAGGTAACTTCGCGATAGTAGGTTTGATAGGATCTTTATTTCTTATAATATTGGGGTTATTAGCTATATAAAATATCACCAAAAAACCTGACATAAGAAATCTAAAATCGGGGTAAAAACTTTTGATGGCAACACTATTTCGTATTATCTGTCCCTCACACGAACCACGCTACCCAGACATCTTGTACTTTATAATTAATCTATGCGTACTCCCACCCATTCCATTCCCTGGAGGCATAGACTTAGTAATAATTCCAGACGGCTTCCTACAGAATCACAAGTCAAGAACAGCAATGGCGGACTTGTCAACTTCAACTTCTTATTTTTATGGCTCGCTGTGTCTGTGTTGCCACAACTCTGCCAGTGTCCGTGTGAAGAGTCATAAACTTTAGTAGAGAAAAACAGAATGAAATTTTATTAATGGTAACTAAGCGTAAACAGTTTTATCTTTTTGAGTAGTACCATTTTGATTTGTATCTACCTGGAAAACAACACAAAGTTAAGAATGCATGTACACACAAAGGGTTAATAAGTAGAAGCTGTACAAATTTGGAATTAATATGTTAGTAGTTATTAACAGTTTAATCTTATTAGATTTTACAAATTTACATAATAAAAAGTTTACAGGAGGGGAAAATATAAGGGATAATAAACATTTAAGGGAAGTAGGACGCGGGATATCAGCAGTGAGTAGATCATAGAGGGAGAAATGTAATTTAGAGCAGTTGAAAAATATCTGGTCAATGGTTCCTTCTTCTAAACCACACTCACAAATAGAATGATCCCTAGGCTAGGTTTCATTAAAACCGGTTTAAGATTTGCGGCGAATTACTTTATACACTTGTTTTGTTTTATTCAACGTAGATCGCAGAAAATGTTAAAAACAACAAAGGTAATCCAAAAAAGTTAATCCTACGCTTAAACTTATTGAAATGCTAATTCTTGACTAAAAAAGTTATAATAAAATGTATATGTTTTTTTTGTCTATTTAGTATTTTATCGAGGTGTTCTCCGTATTTTCGCGAATTTAATCTGGTCACACTGACTGATTCGTTCTTCATTCCCGTTCTTCTTCTTCCATTCATTCCATTCCATCCAATCCATCCTCCAGAGTCCAGCCAAACCTCCTCCATTCCATCCCTCCACCATTCATTCATTCCAAAAGAAAATATAAATAATTAATATACATGGCGGCGGCGGCGGCGCGTCTGTGTGACGGAAGAAAAGGTAAGGTTTATTAGCTCCATTCCATGTTCTGACCCACTTTAAGTCCATTAACCATACGTTTACTATACTGAGTTTAATTACCTAAATTCCGATCGTCTACCTACCATACCATACCATGTTTTACTTCACTACAAAACCAACCAACACGTGTGTGTGTCTCAGACTTTCTTTGGTCGCATATCTCTATCTATTTCACAAACCTTTCTATTTTATCAGGATAAGATAAACGTAGGCAAGATATTTGATGTGCAATCTGTCGATTAATTCAATTTGTATTTGCCCTTCCGATATCGTATCGACCATCGCTATGTCACAGACAGATTAGATTAAGACTTAATCTGTAAGTAGGTTATCTATCAGTTATCACAATATGATCACAATCCCGCTCCAAATTGAAATAAAAAAGTTTAGATCAAAGGAAATTTCATTATATGTATATCTACAATCTGCCTAAAGTACTACTACTTTTTTGTACCCCCTGTGCAGGCAGTACACCCTTACCTGCTTGAATGATGATAATAACACGAGCCAAAATGTGTTTTTTATGATATAACATGTGATATTTAATGATAGGCCTGATAAATAACCTCCTGAACAAAGCAAGCATCCATACTTTTGCACTCGTTAATCTATATTTTCTTTTTCCAGGTCCATAGCTACCCTACCCTGCCATCATTGCACAGGAATAAAAAATTGGTAAGTTGCTCTTTAATATTCTTATCTACTTATCTTGTGCTGTCATGCTAGGTATAAATGTCCGATTGTATAATAAAATGATGAGAACAAACACGAGCCGATAATGTGTTTTTATGATAACTACATGATATTGAATGATAGGCCTGATTTATTATGCTTAAGTATCTTTAAGATATGTTTCTAAATCAGCGTTATTGATTAAATTTCGTCTTTGACAGGATAGTAGCAGCAGCAACGGTGCACATGCAGAGTGGCTCAATGGTGGTTTTCTGCAATTTATAAGTAAATCTTAGTTTTTCTGAGTAACTAGTTCTTATATTTTTATCAAAAACACTACCTACTATAAAGGAAAGAAATAAATAAAACCTGTAAACTTGTATTCTCGCTTTTTATTTATTAAAATCTTATGTAAATGGGTCAATTACTTAAAGTAAGTTTTACTCTTGTCTAAATTACTGTACAAATAACTAGTTCACAAGACTTATAATCTAATCAGCCTTTCAATTTTACAATGCACATAAAAGATATAAACAAATTTTACATTTCTAATAACTATGAGGGATAAGAAATACTATACTCCGGCCAAACCCAGGATACAAAATCGGTCATAATCACATTGATGATGTTGATTATATGATTTTATTTGCATTACTTTCTCGATTTAAGTTTTTTCCTACAATGCTTAATACTGATCATTAAATTTCAAACAATGCCAAAGCAAGAATTTAGGTATTTTGTGTTGCGAGTTGTTAACAACCTATTAGAATGGCTAGAGTATAGCTACAATACATACAGATATGGTCAGGGATCACTGCTGGGGGTTTCTAGGGTTAGGCTCGGTAACATTCTGCAGTTGGATGGTTATGTCAGTGAGGGACATGTTGGGCAGTATAAAGTCTTCGATGTTGGAGGCAGTGTCTGAAGGACGGTCGAAGGGGAAGCCCATAGCGCGGCGGTCAGGGTACTTCTTGTCTCGCAGACCACAGAAGCTGGAAGCTTCCTTGCAGGTCAGCTCCTTGCCATCATCTTGATCAATCTGTGTAAAATACTTCCATCAATAATCTGCTTTACGAACTCTAGGCTACGAGCACACAGTAGTATTATGTCATCATCAATCTATAATAGTCCACTGCTGGACATAGGCCTAATGAGCGCCATAGCGCCCTGCAGCTTGCCGCATCCAGCATCTGCAGTCTTTCGCAGGTCGTCATCCCACCTGGTCGGAGGGCGTCCTACACTACGTTCTTTATAAAGTATTGCAAAGTAAAGTCCCCCCCACCAGGTTTAGCCCAGGGGCTAATGTGATAGGTTATGGACGCTTTTAGGATCTCTCCCCTCGGCCCGCAAAGATTGGCTTAAAAGGGTAGAGGCGATGATATCTTGCTACACCTATCACACTAATCATTATTATAAATATTATAATGTAGGTAATATGGTATGAAGTGTAAGTATCTGTTTTCTTTTCTTTATCCATATATGTATCAACATGCCACCGTCTATATTGTTCCTTCATGTCCAGTCCATCCTAAGGTTGCCTGGAAGAGATCGCTCTCAGCGATAAGGCCGCCCTTTATACTTCCTTTATTATATTGTTTATTTCTGTTTTGTGTGGTATAATAAAGTGTTTTCTCTATATCTATCTATTTATAAATGCGAAAGTTAGGATGAATAGATGGATGTTTATTACTTCTTCAAACTAAACGAAAAATAAATAAAACTACTGAAAGGATCAGACTGAATACTACCCTAAGCCTACTTGTTATTCCATTAATCAGTTCCCATGGCACAGGAATAACGTGAACTGGGATGTTTACCACGATATGATTTTTGAGTTTTCCAATATTTTGGCACAGGTACATGCGCCATGATAACGGAATAACTGAAGGCACTGAGAGTAAGTTTTTATTGGCACACATCGATCTTCCCTAATTTTTTTGTCTTTTGCTACGTGTTACTGGAAAACTCAAAAATCAAATCATAGTAAATATTCCATTTTAAAATACTTCTGTGTTAATAACCATGATAGTTTCAAAAGTTTGAACTTGAAAACGTTTCCATAGGAATAACGCTTGCGAAGCCACGGGTTCCTCCTATGTTATTGAACGAAACATTTATAATATTAGTATAGATAACATACCCTGTCCAGATCGTAGTTAGACAGCATAACGAACAGCTGGTAAGCCGCGCCAGCCTCGGTCCCCTTGGGCACCAGCATGTGTTGCGGCCAGCCACAGCCACAGAAGTTGAATCCAGCGAGGTTCGGGCGCCGCGGGTCACCACCGCTCTGCGCGGACAGGTCGCGGAATGTTTGCTCGAAGGGAATGGTCACGGAGGACTCCGAGGATTGACGCTCGAGGCTGTTCTGGCCGGAATTTACTGCAAACAGATATTTTGGGTAAGTTTGTTGATTCATGCTGCTTTTATGTCAGGGCCACACTGTCGCATACCTAGAGATATTTATTTATTTATTTGATAAAATATTTACAATTCCTTTACAGTTGTACACCAAAGCGACAAAGAAATAAAAAAAAACTTAAATATAAAAAACCTATATTCATAAGAAGCGCCAACACGCTACTAATTTAATAAGGGTATACACCAACAGTATACATATTGAGCTTATATATAAAATGTTAGTATGAGACAAGTTCTAATATACATATATATACCTACTTTTAAAAGATGGACACAACATTAAATAATCTTATAGGTAAAAAAAAAAAAAAAAAATGCTGGACAATTCACACAGCATTATCTAGCCCCATGGTAAGCAGAGCTTGTGTTATGGGTACTAGATAACTGATATACATAATACAATACATTACATAGATAGTTTTTTTTTATTATACATAGAAAACGACCAGAACACCCGGAACAAATATCTGCAGATCGTGCACACAATTGTTCCGAGGCGGGAATCGAACCCGCAACCTCCTGCGTCGCAGGCGGACCCTCGTCCACCGCGCCACATCGGTCAGGTAATCTTATTTATTGAGATAAACTAATGGTCGTGGGAAGTCCGCTGAAAAATAGGTACCTACCTTATCTAATCTTGGATAATGCCAGTTTAATGACTCGCCATAGGTACTACCTAAGTAGATACCTAATTTAAATTCTATCTACAAATTTGGACATGTTGTACTTATCTTTGAAGTAGGTAGTTTCTTCTGATAAGGAGCGTTATCAGCTGATCGATAACTGTCCGATTTAAGAGGATGGAGTCTACATTCTAAACCTTTCTTTTATGTTCAAGGAAAAGCTTTTGAACCAAAATAAATTCTGGATAAGAAAGAACCTACCAGTATCGCCATCTATAAAGGCCAAAGTAAATTATGTATCGCGGTGTTAAAAGAGTTATGAAAATCTGATCTAAAAAATCTATATTATATAAAAGAAAGTCGTGTTAGCTACACTATTTATAACATAAAACGAAAAATGAATAATAACGTTAAGAGCGTGCCATACCTCAGCCAAAATTCGAATTTCGCTTCAGTTCAGAGCAGAATGACAAGATATGATTTTCTTGTGAGTGAGAAGCACAGAGCGATAGACGTGCTCCGTATTTTTTATCGACGTAAGCGCCAAAACTGCCTAATGCCTAATTACAAGTTATTTACACAACTAATCTAAAAATAAATTAAAAAGACGAAAACGAAGAAATTCTACTACGTTTCTCGACAAAACAAAAATCCAACAAAAAAATTAGGTGGTTCCTGAGATAAATAGCAAAATGTTTGCAAAACATGTATTTTTCAAAAAATAAAAGTATCGAGAAAATTTTCACCAATCGTGTTTTCGAAAAGACGGAATCCAAGATAAAAGTTCGAATTATCATTTACCTAAATATGAAGGTGGTGGCTTTCACAGATTCTGAGCTAAATAACGATTTCTAACTATAAAATTACATAAGGTACACTCATAGAAATAACGCGTGCGAAGCCGCGGGCGTAAAGTAGTTGTTTATAAAATAAAGGATAACTTACACATAACCACGAATCGGTCCATCTCTACGAACATCTTACGATGGTCTGAAAGCATCCACGCGAGGTTGCGCTCGTCAAACTTCGGCGCTATGAAGATGCGACAAGTCGCGCGCCGAGCCGGGCCTGTGTTGTTCACGGTTATTCTGAAAAACAAAACTCACTTTAAGATTTCAGGGCCCAGTCATCTTGAAATATTAAAACCTCTCTCAAACATTAAAAACTCATTTAAATCTGGAATTTTAAATCCGTTTCTCTCATTAAGTATCTTTGAATGAGATAATCATCATCTCACCTTTTGGTAGGTGAGAGGCCATAATTACTATGTTTGGCAAGTATATTGGATTGGTACATATGTTTGATGAGTTTGTGCGAGTCTTGGGTTTTAAAATTCCGATTTAAGATCCGTCCGCTTGTTAGCTCGTTACTTCGCCCGGCCGTTTTCGAATTGACGTCAACAAATTCAATGCGGGGGGATAAATTTTTATTATTTTTTTATTATATAAATTACGTACTCTGCGTACTCTGTAGTGGAAGTTGCTGTGTTCTCGCGGTCCGCACAAAATGGGTCGGCGGCGCGTCGGTCCGGATGAGGATCGCGGTTCGCTATTTGGTGACTGTTCGCAATTGTTTGCGTCTCAGGCGGACCATCTCGAACGGCATTGGGTTACTCAATATATTCATTGTTACATTCGTACTCACACGTATCTGAAGGGACGGTGGTTGAGATGCGTGAAGCGCGCATACACGGGCCCTCTGTCCGAGAAGTCCAGCCCGCGGGACAGGTCCACGTCGCTGCGCATCCAGTACGTGTTGATGACGTTGCTGCGCCCGTTCTGAGGCTCCACCGAGGCTGATGTTACTTGGACGCCTTGATTCTCCAACTAGAGGAGAAAAAATACCCATTTTTATTACATAGAAAACACCCAGAACTACCGGACCAGATATTGCCAGATCGTAGAAACATTTAAATTGTCTTGTGGGGTCATCGAACGTGCAAACTCATACCTACGTCGCAGGCTGATCTTCGCCCACCGCGCTACATCGGCTGCGGTCATCGTATTTGATAAACCAACAATATTGTTGATAGGTCGTCGTATTTGCATACCCATAAATTCTCGAATTCAATTCAATAATCTCCTGATAGAGACTCCATCAGAATAGATATCAGTGGTCCAAACCACTACGTTAGGTTTGTGTAGGCTATCCTATAGATATCTTTGAGTGGATCGTACCTCAGAGCGCGTGTACCGCCTGACGTGAGTGGACTCCTTGTGCTTCTGGAAGGTGTCGTCGATCCAGGCGTGCCAGCGGTAGAAGAACGGGTCCCGCATCGTCGTGGCCTCGTCCGCAATCACTCCGAACGATTCCTGCAAATGCATTGTAAACGTTTAGAAATCTGAGACTTTAAGTAAGTAGGTACCTATCTTGGTAGAATAGGAAAAACTTCCAGAATAAAATCTCTGGTACCTTTGTAAGGCAGAGAAGTCGACAGATTGGCATCACTAAGTAGGTATCAGAGAGAGATCATTTATTAATTGAAATAGCATAAAGGCGTGGATGGAGTTTAGTAGGTATATGTAGGTACCACTTTAAGGTATCTTAGGTATCTAAGTAAACTTATAAAAACTGAGGTAATTACCAAGTAGCGATGCTGGGGGTCGTGCATGTAGGCAGAGAAGCTGTGTCCGTTGTTGTGCACGCTGCCGTATAGCTGGCTGTTGGGTGACAACATGCTCGCTTCCAACATGTTGCCGAGCATGTCGATGTCTAGCGGCTGGGTGGAGCCATTGGGCTGAAATAGACAGTAGGAAAATAACTCACAAATTAAGGAACTAGTCTAGTCAATTTGGTTAATGCTATGAATAAAAATTATCTTATTCTTATTCTAAAGTATTGACGGTAGGAAGTAACAGCTGTGCTTACCAAAGTCACGGTACCAGTCGAGATAGCCTCCTCAATATTCCGCCTCCACCTCTCCATATCAGCGATGGTTACATTCAGGCCATCGACGGCCCGGTTCAGGTCTTGCCACTTCATGCCGGACTGCCGTGGCGGCCAGCCGCGGGATGACGTCAGACTGTCCAGCTTGGGGAAGTACGCTTCTTGGATTGGTTCGCGCCAGTTTGAGAACTTCTTCACTCGCTGCAGGGCGTTGCTGAGACGCTCGCAGTTGTATCTGGTGGATAAAATAGGATTTTGTATAATAGGATACCTAAAATCGTTATTTTATATTTATTATTATTACATCACCTCATTATTAATTTTATGATTATTTTTTATTTATTTATTGATATACTTATTAAAAATAATGTATTTATTTATAAATGTATCCTATCCTATCATGTCTTATTGAAATACGTATTCATAAGTTAAGGATACGAAGTTATATTTTCATGGTATAGAACTCAAAACTTAAATTATTCTCTGTCAAGTCCTATACTCCTGTTAGGTCTAAGTGGCAATATAAATACAAAGCACTTTAGTTTATAAATTTTTTTTAGAAACAGGCGCGACATTTATTTCTGGTTCATGTCTTTCTTGGATTTATTTTAATCTTGGGTGCAGTGGGTATCGTTTAGTCTATACTAAGTGTTTATCTTCAATCGTCATCAGCCTTTTCCAGTCGACTGATGGACATAGGCCTTCCATGATAAGTAGTAAGTAGTGATTGACTTTTCTTACGAGTATTGTTAGTCGGATTGACTAATTCAGGAAAAATACAATTATATAACAGAAATAAATAAGAACTAGCAGGTATTTACAATTAAGCTAACTGATGACTGTTGCAAACAATCTACAGGTAGCTCAATAACCAACCAAAAGGTTTGTGTTTACCTAGCAATGATCTGTTGGTGCATGTAGAAGAATAGCTCTCCTCTCCTGTCCTTGGCGACGATGTTTCTATTGCTGGAAGTGAATGGGTAGACCAAGTGCCAGTGCCAATGGTGGAGGTTAATACCGACATCTTCACGGAAGTACGCCAAACGGTGCTCCTCTTCTAAGTCAGTCGCAGTGTAGTCCCGCGGGATTATGATGGGGGTGCGCTGAAAATAAAAATAACAATGTTCATTAGGCATTACCGACGTCATCCCAAAAAAGGTGTAAAAACTATTCTTAAACTGTCTTAAACCTACAACCTTTACTTTCGAAATGTTAATAAAATGCGTACAATGGAACGGTGGGATGGCCTTGGATTTGGCAGATGTCAGAAACGTGTAACGTTCCATTCAAAGTTTCACAAATTTCACTTCCGATATTTATTGCTCATTTATATTATTACATCGCTGAGTTAAGTTATTTTCCTATTTTGTTCACTATAAACAACAGGAAAATTACTTTAAACATCGATTAAAATAACGCAACTCAAAGAAATCAAACAACTTAATAAAATATTGAAAGCCCGTATTCCGTGTCATAAAGTCGTTGTAATTGTAACGGAACGTTATTGCTAAAAGTCACGTAGGCCAGGCAGGCCAGCCGCGCGTGTTTATATTTTGACGAGAAGTAACCTGAGTTTAATATAAATACGAACAGAGTTTTTGTTAAGACAATGGTGTAAATTCGTTCCTACAACATGGAAGATTACGCTAATAATCCTGGAGTAGTAGTGGTTCGCGCAAAACCCGAGGGACAAAGAAAAACTTTCAAACCGAACATACGTGCAGTAAATAAAATCCCCGATGAGCTTCTGAATGATCCTCTGCTAAATAGAGCGTGTGAAACTCTTCCTCAGAACTACAATTTTGAAGTCCACAAAACAATTTGGCGGATACGTTCCCTCAACGCAAAACGAGTGGCTTTGCAACTACCTGAAGGTATTTTGTTTATCACTAAACTTTTAGAACTCAAGAGTGAAATTTATTTATTAACTAAATACTTTTTTCTTCTTTACAGGACTCACGCTTTTTGCGACAACTCTCTGTGATATAATAGAAACATTCACCGAGGCAGACACTGTGATATTAGGTGATGTAACCTACGGAGCCTGTTGTATAGATGACTTCACCGCTGTGGCGTTGGGCGTGGACCTCTTAGTACACTACGGACACTCCTGCCTCATACCCATAGACCAAACCAGCAGCATCAAGGTCCTATACATTTTTGTAGATATCAAAATAGACCCCTCACACTTTGTTGAAACAATCAAACTGAACTTCCCAAAACATACACATCTGGCCATTGTCAGTACCATACAATTTGTCACAACACTGCATTCTGTAGCTAAAAATCTACGCTCTGATGAGTATATAGTGACTGTGCCACAAAGTAAACCACTCTCTCCAGGAGAAATCCTGGGCTGTACTGCTCCCAAACTTACTGCTGATGCTATAGTTTATTTAGGAGATGGCAGGTTTCATTTAGAAGCAATTATGATAGCCAATCCTCAAATATCTGCTTATAAATATGATCCTTATGAAAAGAAATTCACTTCAGAAGTTTACGAACACAGCTTGATGCAAACTAATAGACAGAATCAAATTAAAAGTGCCGAGCATGTTGGTAGCTTTGGCCTCATTCTAGGCACATTAGGAAGACAAGGAAGTACCAAAGTTCTAGGAAATTTAGAAAAACAAATTAGGAATTCTGATAAAAAATATGTAAAAATTCTACTCTCTGAAATTTTTCCTAGTAAATTAGCCTTATTTCATTTAGACGCTTTTGTCCAAGTGGCGTGTCCTAGACTGTCTATCGATTGGGGTACTGCCTTCTCAAAACCCTTGCTAACCCCATATGAATTTTCAGTGTCAATGGGTAACAGTAAATGGTTGAAAGACGATGGGACCTATCCTATGGACTTTTATTCTAATGACAGTCTTGGGCCTTGGACACCTAATTACAAACCTTTACTGTGCACAGAGACAGGTAAAGAATGTGATAACTGTTGTGGTAAGACGTAACTTACTGGAGTTCCCTGGGGGATGACAGCAACTGCCTCTCGCGCTTGCGAGAATACTTGCGAGTCCAAAAACTTTGAGGGGAAAGTCTCTGCGAAGTTTTGGATGCTGACTTGTCGTGTATCACGCCTGCAAACAATTTTTTTACTTTAATCCCCACAATAAACACACATCACAACTTCCCATGTTCAACTAGTTAATTTTATATTTCACGCAATAACAATCGTGTCTTACGGCGTGTTGGGATTCGTCTGCAGTAAACCAGACCGTATAGAGCGCAATATCGGTCCACCTAGGGCTGGCTGGTCTTAAAAATAATAAGTAAATGAACTTACCTGTGCATCAAAGCAACAGAGAAGCAGTAGTTAAACAGTTGAGGGTTGAGGTTGGACCGTGCGAAGGCGCAGGTCGAAAGGAAGTCTTGCAGTTGGTCCTCGGGAACACCTACGAAATTATAGAATGATGTTGTACAGTAATCAGACTACTTAATTAAATTAATAATTTTGGTAGAATAAAGTTTTATAATTTTCAAACTGCATTTTTTTCGAACCCTTTATTTAAATGTTCTGCGAATAAGTATAATTAGATCAATTGGTAGGTTGGTACCACACTCCTTAATTGTGGTATTTGAAATTTACTATTTGTTAAACATTTAAAATAAACTTACGCGATCTGAAAAGTACTAATACAACGGGTATAATAGGGAAAACGCGATAAATACCCGTTGTATTAGTCCTCAACTTGTGAAAGTCTCTTTTAAGGACCGATCTACGTTTAAACGTCCCACGTCACTATTTAGATAGTGCTGGAATGCTAGTTATCCTAAAGCCTAAAAACTCACCTAAAAGAGCATCGATGACCTCAGTGGACATCTCCTGATGCCTAGGCAAGAAGAGCGAGAAGTCTGCATCAGTCGGCAGTTGGGAGGCCAGAGGGAACTTCGGAATTTGCTTCAGGTTCTTGAGAGGAATCCTCTCTGTTGCGTCGTCACCGAAACGATTGTTCAACTCGATACCGTTGTTTGAGTATTCTGGTGGCTGTGAAGGAGTTTTAATGCAGATTAGGTATCTTTGTTAGTAGAGCTTTCTGTCAAACATTTTTGTAGAATCTAGTAGTCAACTTTACGGATCGTAAGCGGTTACGATCTTTGCTGGGCATAGATCTCGTATCTGATCCAAATTAAATTAAGATATAGAATAAAATTATTCTTAACTATCAAAAGTCGTAGGCGGAAAAAAGGGGCTTTTCCTCGACAGGGAGGTAGATTTAAAAGGTAGGCTAAATAAGTTATTAGAATTGTCATTTATAAAGTACATTATTATAAGATATAAAGGAGCTAGATTTACTTACCACCAACTGTTCAGTGAGCTGGAAGACAGCTTTGTCATCGCCTTTGGGAGTAATCAGCGACTCATTAGGGCGATCGAACAGAAGTTCCAAACTCTTAATCACGTCAGCCATTTCGACCACTACACCGGCTTTTACCGGTATTCAAATATTTCAAACTGTAGTCTCACTTCACGGGCTGTGAAGTGGGAATGATGGATAGGAGCCAGAATTCCCCTTTTATACCAGTTTCCTTATGAGGGCGTGCGCAAAACCACAACATGGCAACAGATAACGTGCAAGCGTGAGAATACTTTTACGTTTAAAAACAGGAAAAACTACTGTCCTGTAACACCACGCCCTTTGCGGTTTAGATAGGAAGTTTGTTACCATGATAATGAATTGTTCATTTAACAAGCAAGTTCTGTACAGGCAGTCATGGCAATATTGCTTACAATATAAGGTAACCTGCCATTCATTTCACCAATGTATGTATTTTGGTGCGAAAATCTAACACTTGCACGAGCAGAACAATTATAAAAATCCGCATTTACCATCTAATACTGTAAAGAGGTAATAAACAGGTAAAATTAAAAGGATAATTCGAACAAAACAATATTATTAGCTAGCTATAACCAAAAAACAAATATAACAATGATTTAGGTAGGTTCATAAAATCACATAACATATTATAACAGTCTACTATTCGATGCAGAATTACAATATTTGTCTATTTATACTATTTCTCTTTTAAAAACTTGCAGACTGTCTCTAGAAATTTCTCCGGTTTTTGACTGTGTACCCAGTGCCCTGCTCCATCTATGAAGACAATACTTGCTAGGGGGAAGTATTCTTGAATCTCTTTCTGGTCATTTTTCCTAAAACAATACAGAAAGGTTTTACTTTCAGGGTTTAAATAAATTAGATTTCCATACATCACTACATAATATAAAAAAAAGTTGCTTCCTGCTGTCTAACTGTCCCTATGAATGCTTAGATCTTAAAAACTATGCAAAATATGCATTTAATAGATAGAGTGATTCAAGAGGAAGATTTATAAACCATTTGACACAGATAGTTACAATGTACAACAGAGAAGACTTTATTCTTTTGAAATTATTGTAGTAATTGAATACTTACCCTATGTAATCTGAAAGTGATCCTCCAATAAAAAGAGTTGGTCCACAATACTGAAGCCCTTTCAAATTATTTGGGAAGCCTGAAATGTGTGGCTGAAAGTTATCTTTTAAAGCTGGTATATTAACTCGCCAGGTGTAGGACCCAGTATTTGTTTGAATTAAATTTGTGATTAAAAAGTTTCTCAGGTTGACATCTGGAGTTATGGATTTGAGCTGTTCATCAGCCAACTTCCTAGCTTTGGACATGGCAATGCCTGATCGGATGGATACACCAGCCATGGCATCGAAGAGGCCAGCCATTGTGAAGATCTGGGGACTTGTTTTCACTGGCGAGATGTCTACTACTACCAGACTTGAAACCAGATCAGACTGAAAAGATAGAAAATGGTAATTATTTTTTACCCTCACATTAGATGATTTGTAGAGTATTGATACCATCATCCATATTGCATTAAAATGCTATCAGTAGTTAGATTAAGATAATTGCTTCAAATTCAGATTTGCTCAGATTTATATTAAATGATGAATCAGTGATAGCTATTAAAATAGTGTACGTACTTACACAGAGTAGAGACAACACCATAGCAGTTCTTCCGCCCATACTGTGTCCTAGTAGCGACACTTTAGATAGCTCTAACTTCTTCAAGAGTTTCATCACATCATGAGCCATATGAATGTAGGAATGCTGGGAAGAGTGTCTGCTGTCACCGTGGTTGCGAGCGTCTACGCTGATCACTTTCCTTCCCGTCGTCCTGTGGATGGCTTTACTCATGCTATTCCAGTTATTCTTCGACCCCAGCAAACCGTGTAAGATCACCAGAGGAGGTAGCGGAGAGGTATCTTCTTCAGAAACTGTACTTTCGTACGAAGCATACGCCAAGTCCACAGTTTCAGCATTTTCTGATGTGGAACTGGCATGTCTAGATATTACTGAGGGAAGCAATTTTGATGTGTTACTCCAGATATGGAGCACATTTCTGTGATATAGCCGGAGTAACATTATTGTTTTGAAAAAATGAAAAGAAAACAAGAATTTAAGGTTATCTAATTTGTTGACATTTGTTTGTTTGACAGTTGTCAATTTAAATGACAGTGACTAAAAGCGAAGTCTAAAACTCATTTTTAAATAAACAGAAATAAAGAGATCTCTCAAAAACCATACAAATGCCAAAGAGTACCTAATACCGCGGAATAAAAAGAAAAGGATATTGCTACGCACTTTGTGATATAATATAGCTCTATGACCTTCAGCACCCATCATCATCAGTAGCACTGAACTATAGAAGATCGGTTGGAGTGGAGTTTACAGACTCCAGGACTTAGAAAATTCATCATCATCAACCCGCTCACGTCTACTGCAGAACATAGGCCAGGCGTTCCCCAAAACGACGCAACGACGACGACGCCATGAATAACGGAGCTGCTCCATCCATCGATCACTGCGACCGCTACAATGTCTTCGGTCCATCGAGTAAGAGGTCTCTCCACACTCATTTTCGCATTGCATCGCGGTCGTCACTCGGGAACATTACTCTCCATCGGTTATCTGTTCTGCAAGCTATGAGGCCTGCCCGTAGCCACCTAAGCTTGCTAATTCTGAGAGCTATGCCGGTACTTTGGTTCTTTACGGATTTCTAGAGAAACTCCGAGCATAGCTCTCTCCATAGCTCGCTGAGTGACTTTGAGCTTATGCACGAGGCCTAATAGTCAGCGACCACGTCTCGGATCCGTAAGTCATCACTGGTAACACTCATTGGTTGGTTGTCAAACTAGGCCTAGATCACAGTACTCACGGGATACCCATGGTAAAAAATCTTTCTATGGTTCCTTGAATGTGAAAACACGGTTGAGAAAAACATGCAATAAAAGAAATGTTTTGTTTCGTAGGTATTACCTACCTATATAGTTACATACTCATTATTTAGTTACTTCATTATGTTGTGTTGTTTTCGTATAAAAATCATAAAATAAATTATATATTTAACACATATTTTTTCTTACGATATTGTGGATCCACTGACTAAAGGGGCAACTTTTGTTCAGGTCATTGACCCCTGACCTTTGGCGCTAGAGGTCAAAATTTGTCGCTCAATTACAAGGAAAAAAAGACGTTAGGCTTTTATAGGATACCTAGGTCTCAAAAAACCAAAACCAAAGTAGGAACCTACCCTCCACCTCAAGGGTTTAGGTACCTAAACACTTAAGGTCTGTAAGTAAGGTACTAGGTAGATCGGTACCTAACTACCTACCTTGGCAGATATATACAGATCTACCGATGATGGAGTGTGGTTAGCAAAATGAGCCAGCAAATTCATGAATCTAGGACAAGCCGGTTTCCACACCATTCCACACGACCCAGGTCAAATAAACGATTTCGTGTGTGAAAACGTCTTGTCGAAATACCTACACAGAAACGTACAGTCGAACTTAACTTCTAATAATAATATGTATGTATGTACTCGTAACTCGATTATGCACGCCCAAATTTTTTATTTGACAAAATATCTACATAGTTAGTGGTTTATACATAATTGTGACAATTTGTATTCGCAAATGCAACAAAAAAATTTGCTTTAGTTGAATTTGCTGCTTTATTTAGTAGAGTATAGTTTACAATCAGATTTTCATTCTGTACTTTAAATGAAACTATCACTCATCATCATAATCAGCCCATATTAGTCCACTGCTGGACTAGACCTCCGCTAATGAGCGCAATAGCGCACTGTATTAAGCTTGACGCATTCAGCATCTCCCTACAGTCTTTCGCAGGTCGTTAATAACGACTCGTTATCAAGTAATAATATGGGAGTGTAAACATATTTTCTCAGCTATAACGACAGACTGACTATACTTAACATTATTTTTTTATATAAACTGTTAAGCGTTCCACAAATTTTAGCGTTGGCCGTGCTACTTACATACATACAAGAAAATGTGCAAGTCAGTCATTTTTCAAACTATTTATTGCTTGATATAAACGCTTTAGCCATACTCAGAAATACTTTAGGATTTTCAGCGTGCACGTTGTGTCCGACATCTTTTATGTATTTCAGATCAACTTTCGGGAAAAAACGCTTGATTCCGGGTAGATCTTCTGGCCTTGAATGATGATAAACATGATCAAAGAAATCCAGGTTCGATCCTATCATCATGGAGGTCATACCTAAACCTATTCTGATGCTAGATTGTGTTTGTCTGTGACTTTGCATATTATTTTCACTTCCAAAAAGTGGCCTTATTTGGTTGATTCGGTTTATATATTCTCTGGTACAGCAAAGGATGACCTATGCAGTGGGTTTGGCGTGAAATAGTAACAAACATTCAACTTTTATACTTGAGTTCGATGTCTTTACAGGCTGTATATATAATTAAAGGTTGCCTGGAAGAGATCGCTTCTAAGCGATAAGGCCACCCATTGTACTTGTCACATGTAATGTCTTTTTGTAATGATCTGCAAATGGTGTACAATATAGCATTTTTGTGTTGAATTGAATTGTATTACATACCTATCTTAATATAGAAAAGTATGTTGAAATACTTACGGAAGAAAATCCGATTGTCCACCGCCGATAAATAACGTTGGGCCATCATAAGTCTTCCCATTCATGTCTGCGGGAAACGTCCCAATGTCAGGAAAGTGTCTGTGCAAGGCGTCCACATTAATCAACCAGCCTGCGCTCCCGTCTTTCTTCTTCCCAAGGCTCATGAGAACAAAGCTCAGCAACGCTGGGTGGTCAACGATCCGTGATTCCATTAGTTGTTTTTTTGCGTGTTCCCTAGCTTTGCTTGCATCAATGCCGCTAAAGTTTATTTTCTTCATGCCTTCTAACAGGCGAGGTACGAAGGAATTTCGGAGACCCGTTGAAGAGACAGGGGAAATATCCAACACAAGCAGGGATTGTACCTTCGCTGCCTGAAATATATATCCCGATAGATTATACCTACTCCGTTCTAGAATGCTTGATATTTTTTGTAATTGAGCGCATTTCTGATCGAAAACTGATAGGTAGTTGTTAGACTGTTGTGTGGCTTGGCTATGGTAGAGAGAGATAGAAAAATATAAAATTATACCTAATAACGTAGCCTAATAAGCAATTCTATTCTATAAATGCGGAGGTCTGTCTCTCTGTCTTTTCCTGTCCCGGAAAAACCGTGTGCAATGAACGGAAAAAACACGCGTGCGAAATCGTGAGTAGAAGCTACTTTTCATACATACACTGTACATACATGTATCCATAGAAAAAATGAACGATTACTATTTCATTTATATTTTTTATTATTATACAGTTTTAAGACTCTTTTACTATCGCAAAACAGCTCAAGTCCTCATACCTGAGTCAAAGCTAAAACCATGGCAGTGCGTCCTCCCATGCTATGTCCAATAATATGTGCTTTATCCACCTTCAACTTGCTCATAAGAAGCAATACATCAGACGTCAATTCTGAATACGTGTGCGGGGTTTCATGGGGGCTTTCTCCATGGTTCCTCATATCTGGTGTCACAACCGTAGTATTGTTTGTTGCTGCTAGGTTCTTTGATATAGAGGTCCAGTTTTTTTTTGACCCAAGCAAACCATGGAGCACGATGATAGGGATGCTGTTAGAAGAAAGCGCCGGGCCATGGATAACGTGAACCAAGTTAATGGCGGCGTTTCGTTTTTGTACGTGAGCGTTACTTAGACATTTTATAAAAGTATGTTTTGAATAAGTGACCCCAATAAATAAAATCTCCATTCCATTTCTACACTTGAAATACCCGAAGAGTAGGTATATAAAATGGTATACTGAGATATCTATATTATCAGGTTAGTGGGTAAATAATATGTTGTATAATTTAATATAGTATAATTGAATAATTGAAAGTATTTTGTTTGTAAAATGAAAACACAAACAGAATTTACAGTTGATTTGCAATGTTGCATAGCTTTGCACATGCGCATGGTTTGACAAATGTCTGTCAATATCTATGTACCGTAAAGATAAAAAAGAGCCTTAGAGAATTAAAGGTTTGGTTTAATTCTCTAAGCAAAGAGCATACAATGAAGCTAAGATAAAGCAGCCTACTTGCCGCAAAGTAAGCCCGATTCTCGGTCTACGACCACAAAGGTAGCTACTTTCAGCTTCTTAAACTTCAAGCAAAACTGCCGACTCTAACAACGTAGTTTTACCTCTGTGGATGGTGCTACGGGAGGTCTACGGGAACGCTACGGACTTGCTACGGGGACGTAATGGGCGTGTGGGTGCTACAGGAATGCTACAAAGCAAAGACTAGTGACTAGGGTGTTGGTTGCAACGGGGACGCAACGGACCAAAGAAATACAATGCATACGACGTGAGTGCCATGGGAACGCTACGGACTTGCTACGGGGACGCATTGGGCTTGGGTGGTACGGGAACGATCGGGTATAGGTGCTACGGGAACGCTACGGACTTGCTACGGCAAAGTTACGGAGCAAAGAGAATACAGTAACTAAAGCCGGGTTTTCACTATACGAGTACCTATACTTGGACCGAGTGCGCTCGGATTACTACTCGGACGGTACTCGTAGCGTGTAAACACGTGATCCGAGCGCATTCGGATAGCGGCATCCGATCAGAGTTAACTCCCCGTACTATTTTTATAGGTTTACTCGGATTATTTTATGAAAACGGCGTCTAGCAAGAAAAAGTATAGAATAGTGAAAACCCGGCTGGGGTTGCTACGCGGACGCAACGGGCGGTCGTGTTGGTGCCACGGGAACGCTACGGAGTCGCTACGGGGACGCAACGGGCGGGCGTAGGTGCTACGGACGGACTACCTACGTGCGTGCTACGGGACGTGCGTTGAAGTATTTTGTATGGGAATAGTTGGCGATTTACTTTACTGTAAGAGTCTGAGGAATACTATTGTTACACTGATCTTAATACCTGTTTGCAGGATTATAGTTATAGTTTATATTATATTTTATAGTTATTCTGTGCATGTAAACCTATGTGATGCCACAAACCCTAAATAATATTCATCATAATCTGCAGTTGCTCCGGAACACAAAGAAAATAATTTCTGTGTGGAATTTGTTTTACCCACTGCGAGGTTTCGATATCCCATAGATTTATTTATTTAGTGTGTTTTTATGTGTGATTTATTTTTTTGGAATTAAAACATAACGACTACATTATTATTCTCCAAGTCGAATATGTTACGACTTGGCAGTATTGTTAGGTGACCTCATCTGTGGCACGGTGGGCGGAGGTCCGTCTGCGACACAGGAGTTTGCGGGTTCGATTCCCGCATCGGGACATATGTCGTGTTTGTACGATCTGAGTTCCGGGTGTTCTGGTCGTTTCTCTATGTATAATAAAAATATATATCTATGTAATGTATTGTACTATATATATATCTAGTACCCATAATACAAGCTCAGCTTGGGGCTAGATAATACTGTGTGAATTGTCCAGCATTATTTATTTATTTAGGCTTTTGGAGTGCCTAACATAGATATCAGACTTAAAGAACTTGAATTCCTATGAGGAAAGACACTTATGACTGTATTGTAGACCAAATAAATCTAAGGAGTTATTTTAAATCTTATTATTTATCATATTAAAAATCAAAACACAACAGTACTATCAAACGTTTGTCTTCAGGAAGCTAATGACTAGCTCCAGGAAAGATTTGGGGTCTTCCAAGTGAAGGTGGTGGGTGGTATTTTTGATATACGTGATCACCGCTCTGGGAAACAAGTCCCTGATGTGGGGTAGGTCATCCGGACTGCGAACAATAAAAAACCGTTATTTGGTGATTTTCTTTATCTATATAAAAGTTGACAATTTCTTCAAAAGTTGCTCAGTCTGCATAAAGCATTAGGGACATATTTTATATAAAAAAATATACGGAACCCTCGTTGCGCGAGTCTGACTTGCACTTGACGTTTTATTTGATAGTATTTCTGTTACTCATCGGAAGGAATAACGAATTGTTCCTATCTACATTCTTATGTACTAACATTCAACGTCTGTTTACTAAGGTAATTCAATCTTTGCTAATAAATCAGATTGCTCAATTGCAGCCACTGCTATTAAAATGTTATTTAAATTAACTATTCTGTTGTTTTCCACAAATGTGTGATATTCGTCATTGAATGAAAGGTTAGAGTTCACGAGGTTTGTCGAAAGCATGAAGTGATGATTTTTATTGATGACTAGCTGCGCCCCGCCGCTTCGCCCACGTGCAAATTTCTGCGTAATTTCCAATTATGTAAGAACCTTCTTCGAAATACTAGAAAACATTCAACATAAAGATTAATTAAATCGGTAAAGCCGTTACAACGTGACCAGGAGCAATAGGAGTTCATTTTATATAAATAGATAGCTGTCTTTATTGATGTTATTTGTGTACCTACTTACATATGAGTAAGCTTCTTAGGGTAGATATACATATATACTCACGGAATATAGTCTGACAGTTGACCACCAATAAACAAAGTTGGTCCTTTGTATATCTTTCCCTTTATAGGAGGAAACGAAGTGATGTACTGGAAATGCTTGATCAGAACATCGAGGTTGCAAACCCATCCAATAATACCATCTGGTTTCACCTCGATGTTCGAAAGGACTTCCGCTATGACGACATCGTCATCACACATTTTCTTCAGCGCCTTTCGCGCTTCCCTCTTTGCTTTGTAGAGCTTTTTTGGATATTTTAAGCTCATTTTCTGTATGTCGACTAGCAGGTTATACATCTTGAGGAAGTGAGGGTCAGTGGAATTTGGAGATATATCTACCACGATGAGACCGGATATTCGCTTTGGCTGAAATAAAAAAAGAGGTTCAGTGTAATAGATCATACTATTTAGACACGAAAAAGAATGTTTGGTGAAGGTTTTATTCAAGGGTAGTAACACTTACCGCCGTCAAAGCGGTATACATAGCAGTTCTGCCTCCCATATTGTGCCCGACCAGGCTAACTTTTCGAAGTTCCAGTTTATCCAGAACTTGAATAACATCCTGGGCCATTTCCTCATATTTATGAGAGTTCACGTGAGGACTGTACCCGTGGTTCCTCTGGTCTAAAATAATGACGGTCCTTTGAGTCAGGTTGTAGATCGTTTTCGCCAAGCTCTTCCAGTGTCTTCTCCTGCTTAGCAGTCCGTGGAGGATGAATATCGGCGGCTGTTGTTGTTCGGTAAAGCCTTCGCCGATCAGTTTATAGGACAGGTTGATTGGTCGCAGCCATGTCGTGTAAGGGGTATATTTCAGTGCCCGGTAAACTTTCGATGGGATGTTGCATCTTAGGTTCATTGCCTCGTAGAAATGTTAAATATATATTATAGATTTAGGTACCATGGATAAAGGTTTCTGGTGTCTTGGCACGAGGACTAAAGTAATGCTCTGAAAATCGTTTTGGGACATAATAATTTGGGACTTTACTATGCGTAGTTGTTTTTATTTAGTGATATCTTATGATTAAACAATCGGTTTGTTTTGATATTATCAAAGATAA
The DNA here is from genome assembly GCA_943735965.1 of Eupithecia abbreviata. Classification (NCBI taxonomy): domain Eukaryota; kingdom Metazoa; phylum Arthropoda; class Insecta; order Lepidoptera; family Geometridae; genus Eupithecia; species Eupithecia abbreviata. The sequence continues at coordinate 6,018,702 of OX030995.1, forward strand.
TAAAATAGTCTGAAGTTTTATTGTGATGCGATGTGTCACATCGTGATTGACAGAGAAGTGAGCATAAATTAAAATCCAATAAATATAGATCACAAGATCAGATGAGTTAATGCGTTCTTTCTCTATGGCGAAATGTTTTATCTATGAACGTCATATAATAATGGCTGCTCGTTACGTTTGTTTGCGTTTTAGGCCTCCCCATAAAGGTTTTCAAAGGGGTTTCGACGCCACCGATGCCAGACGATTGATGGCTGGTTTTATCGTAATTCCACAGCTGATTAAATAATACCTTATTACGCAACATTTTTTTTACAATGTTACATGCTAATGAAACTCTTTGTTAAAGATAGGGAGTGATTTGGCACGTCTTAGGTCCAGGGAGAGACCCTTCAATAGCTTGTAAAGTGAAAGATTTGTCGTAGAAAGCAGAAGTGTGGACAGTGACTTTTAACATGAGGGTTTCAGAATAACGCTTTATAATATTTAATTATGATCCTTACTTAAGTTCGTATGTAGGTACCGTAAGTACATACGTACTTAAGTAAGGATCATCAAGATTCTATACTGATGCTTACGTCTATTCTCGGCTGTAACTCCCGAGTACATCCAGTCGCCTCATGACCAAGATCGCTGTAACGCGATGGAAACGAAGGGGAAAATAAAACAAAAGGTACCCGATAAATAATCATGAATACATAAGATTGTATTCGATTCCTCTTCATTTATTCCTCGATATAGAAACAATCAAACACTGTCATTTAAATCAACAGGAAAACACAGGTTTAAAAAGAGGAATACAAAAGTTTTTTTAATATATGCAATAGGTAAACTACCGTTTATTTGAAAAACGTTAGCTGGCATACAGTTTATGTTAATTCTCTTTTAATTAACCCTGTGCCACGTGCTCTACAATGTTAATACTGCTTGGGTTATTAAGTTCATTGCCCTTTCTTTTTAAGTTTAGTTTATCGCTGTTGCGTTTTATTTAATATACCTATATGTATTTTCTATTCGTGGCATCTTGCTTGGTGTTATGTTTATACAAAATATACTGTTTATTTTAAGAATATTGCGTAATGTTTGTGCCTTAATAAATAAAAAAAACAATTATTGTTATCCATAAGTAGCTTCGTACTGTACACTTCTTTCACAAGTGGACAAAACATTTAAGGAATTTGTAGTGTCAGCTTAGAATTTGCACCATCCAACTCTTCCAGCGGGTGTCGTAAGATGCGACTAAGGGATATCCACCGGGGGGCGGGCAGCATAGCACCTCTTGCAGAACCATTTACCACCGAACTGCGATCCCCAACCCGCATGCCCAGCGTGGGAACTAGTGCATGAGATAAAAGTCAATAAAGCGCATATAAGGGAGGACTGCGACCAGCAGTGGACCAATAAACACTGTTAAGGTGAGGTGACGCTTGAAAATCTGCCTAAATATATTTACGGAATACTTGTCATCATTAGTAGATATTATTAGAATTTTCCTTCAAACAAACCTATTTTATACCCAATTTTACTAAACAACGAACTGAAATACTCTGCTCTACTTTTCTTTAAAATTCTTGACTATCACGTTCTATTAGTTAAGTACTTCTTTTAAGTAGGTTACACAGGCACTGACAAAAGATATTTAAATCAGTGTGCGGCTCACGATGAGCATGCAAAATATACCTACATGCATTGTAGGTCGATGTACAGTGGTGTTCATCGCTGGGGCACGCCGCCATGCGCCAGCGCCACAGGACGTTGATAGGGGAGGGCATCTGTGTCGTAGTAGGCCATGAAAGTACTTGCTAAGTGGAGTGGAGACCGATTAATTATGTTTTACTTTTTATTAATATTTACTATTTTTTTTCTTAAAGTGAAGTAAAGTGTTTGAAGTCTGAATACAGAAATATTTTAAAACCAGCTTCTTTCGGTAGAAATAAGATGTATTTTTCGATATACTTTCGGTAGGAATAAGTAGTTACTTTTTTTTTCATCATAAAACAAAAAACGGTGGAAATTACTGGACTTTTAACCTTTCAGGGGGTGTCAGTTAACGATGAATGCCACTGTACATGAACCTATGCATATCAGTTTCCAAACTATTTTGACCACAAGGTTAATGAATTTAGGTTTTATTCATTTAGCTAAGGGCAAAGCAAATAATGTAATTATATTTAGATTAGGCTTTACTACATTATTTTTTTTTTTTAATTTTTGCTTTATTTTTATATTTTTGGCCATTAAGTGTTTGTCTTTTATTTTTAGTTTTATTTTTTTTATAGTTGTCGTAGCTTTTAGTATTAATCTATATGTTTCTTAATAATATAATAATGCTGGACAATTCACACAGCATTATCTAGCCCCATGGTAAGCAGAGCTTGTGTTATGGGTACTAGATAACTGATATACATAATACAATAAATTACATAGATAGATATTTTTTATTATACATAGAAAACAACCAGAACACCCGGAACAAATATCTGCAGATCGTACACACAATTGTTCCGAGGCGGGAATCGAACCCGCAACCTCCTGCGTCGCAGGCGGACCTTCGCCCACCGCGCCACATCGGTCGTCAAAAATTAATTGGCCCATCTACTATACATAAATATTCAATTTTATGGATGAAAACGAATTTTAGATACCCTACATCTCAACTCTATACGGAATGTCAGGTTCTCACTGTTAGGAAACTTTTTGTTCAGCAGACCATTCTTAGACTTCGGGCAATAAAGGCAAAAGACTCTCTTGTGCAGGATAAAACACGGAGAATTATTAAATATCAAACGATATCGTGTAAAACTAGCTTTGCACAAAAGCACTCCTCCTTTCTTGGAAAATATCTACATAATAAAATAAACAAAACAATCACTTTACATGATACAACTCATTTTGAATTGAAAAGAAAGTTAAATTTATTTTTACTGAATTGCGACTACCTGGAAACAGAAAATTTGCTTAAAATAAGTACTTAAATAACTTTTTTATTTTGTTGTTCGTTTGCTCATAATGTTGTATACATATTTAGCATAATGCTCTTATAAATAATTTATGTAACTCTATATTTTATATACACACAATATATATATTAGGTCATTTAATTTATTCAACATTTTTCGCACGCATACACATATCTATACTTACAAAACTCTACACACATAAACACTTTTGCTTAGGGCTTGATCTTAGTTTTATTTTAATTTTTTGTCTACTGCATATTGGTTTAGTTTTAGATAAGGTAACTGATTTTTGTTTAACCTCGATTTTCGTTTCACTTTCGTTTCGATTTGATGTTTTGGTTATACTTAGTTTTGCTTTTCCTTCAATTGTTCAACATAATCTATGGATCAACTATATACCATTGTACTTTAGTCGCACTCCCGGTGTCTGTGAGGCAGAGTAGCCCTCGCGTCTAAACACAAGTTTTACTTAGTTAGAGCGAGGAGTCGATGCATTTTCAGCACTAAGGTTTTAGGGTAGAGTACTTTACCTATAGGTAAACTTAAATGTTATAGAGATAATCGTAATTAGTTTTAGATAAGTACTCTGTTAACCTTTAGAATCCATTTTTTGAAAATAAATACTTTTTATTATTTATTATATTACTATTATTATAATTAGGTAGACCTGTGTTTACAAACATTCTATAATACATTGAGGTGGTATGTGTAGTTTTTGCAATTGAAACAGTTGAGCTTACTGCGGACTATCGAAAGCAATCAAGATGTTGCTCGACTAATCCATATCAAAGTCAATCGGAAGCGTCCCCAAGACGCTGGCTGCAGTGCCCCGCATTAATGAAATTAAAATATTCAAAAAGGTCTCGACCTCAATTTTCATCTCAGATCACGACACGATATTCTACCTACTCACACGCGTAAACTGTCCAGTCTAGAAATTTTATGCAAAATGTCCCCCCAGGTCAAGTCTTGATTTTTAACAACTGTTTTAAACCGACGAAACCAAAAACAAAAGAGAGGTTCAATGATCGGTTTTATGTATTTTTTTTTGTATGTTCGTCAATGATGTTATATTAGTCTTTGATATTCATATATTTTTCTGTCAATCATGAATCAATTTGAAAATTCTTTCTCTATTGTATGGAGAATCATCCCGAGGAGTTCCCATAGAAATGTTATTCCGGAGGGATAATAAGTATTTGTCACGAAAAACTGTAAACACCTACAGAATTTGAAGACAGTTTTTAGTTTTTTCAAAACAAATTAATTATTTAATTTCACAATTCGTCCTCCAATAAACTTAGGCTGAACTTTTGCCCTATGCGGTCCTGTGCTCATCATTGTGCGTCGTGATCGGAACGTACCCTACGACGACCTTCCAACTAGATAGGAATTTCTAATCAGAATAGGTGTTAAATTAACAAATTCAGTTCATTATACTTAGTCGGTAGAGCCGTTGGCTTAGTGCTACGAGCGGCGTAGAACCTCAATCTTGTGTTGCGGAGGCAAGATACAACACGTCTAGTTCAGGTATTTCTTACCTTAATTTTTTTCCTTCCTTAACACTAATTTTGGACTGAAGTGTTCGACTGTTTACAATGATATCACTTCCTATGTGCTTTGTGGTAAAAAAAAATTGTGACTTGAGTGGTTAATAAATAATAGTTTAATATTTTAAACATATCCTGATGTGGTTTGTTCGCACCAAAGTGTACAAAAAATGTTTTGTGTTTGTTTTGGACACAGCATGTATTTTTTTAATTAGCTGTCGAGATATAATTTGGTAATGGCGTTTTGTGCCCTACGAGATGAAAGGTACGCTACATCGTTCTTATTAAAACTGTGCAGAACTGTTTTAATAAGGAGATGATGTAGTACCTGAGCGACAAAGTCCCTATTTTGTGATAAAATAAAAAACTATTTAAAAGTTAGGTTTCACAGTACCTAGTGAAATAAACACAATAAATTAGCCCTCCTATAATTGTTTAAAAATGTGCATATTCGTGATCAGGTAGGTACGTTTATGTGCATTGTTTCTTAATCGCCTACGCAACGAGATTAAAATGAGAAAAACAAAAAAGTTTTGTTGTTCATGCAGCAATATTAAAAATAGAACAATTTTGGCCTTTTGCAATCAGAGCACTGCGTTTTTTCTTATTTTCTTATTAATAATTGTGCGTAGGTACTGACGTCAAAATACTTGTGCCTAGGTACTCACGGCAGCCTTTAAATACAAGAAGGCAGATCTGGTCCTTAACAGGATAATAATAAACTTAATCAGAAATACCCTAAGTACCTACAAACCTAACTATAAGCAACTGTGATTATATCGCTAATGTTTTAATGACTTTGAATCATTGCTTTGATACGTAATTAGAAACGTAAACTACAAAGACACGCATCGTAGTATCTATTTTAGAGGACTTACGCTATTCCGGGATAAAAGGAGCCTATGCCCATACCCGGGATACCCTCTACCTCCATGCCAAATTTCATTAGGATCTGTTCAGCCAAACGGCTGAAAGACGTGAAAAGGTAACAGACAGACAAGAGTTAGTTTCGAATTTATAATACTAGTATGGATAGGCTTCTTCTTCTTCTTCTTTGTCGTTGTCTTCATTGCTGAAGGTCGTGCCCGTCCTGGAAGGCTTTCACGGTGACGCTGATGAACCGCTTCCACACCACTCTGTCTTCGGCGTGTCTCAGGGCTGCAGGCAAAGTGAGTCCCGTTATAGCCTTAATTTGATCAGACCAGCGGGTTGGTGACCGTCCTCTTGGTCTTTTCCCCTCTATCTTGCCACTAGTTTTTCGAGGTTGTCAGGTTGCCTTCTGGCTATATGGCCAAAATAGCTGAGAACTCGTCGAAAAACGAGAGTGGATATGTTAGTTCGTTTTGCTGTCCACGGATGCGTAACATTCTCCTCCAACACCACATCTCAAAAGCCTCGATCTTTTTTCAGTCGACTGCCCGAATGGACCATGATTCCGAGCCATGGATAAGCTTAGGCCAGGTAATTGTGCCCTCTCTTGGCAATTTCCTTGAGTCGCCTTCTTTTTCACTTCTTCCACTAGTGGACAAAAAATTGAAGTGAAGAGAAAATCAATAACACCCTTTTATTTATTTGATAATAATAACTTTAGATAAAGCACTTTATAGAATAAAATTTGACTTGTCTAAGTGCTTAATTTGTAAGCCTAAAGAAATAAAGTTAATGAATCTGAATACTAAGAGATTTGTTTCTGGTAAAAATAAACCAGCCAAGTGCGAGTCGGACTAGCGCACGAAGGGTTCAGTACCATTATCTTTAAAAACGGCAAAAAAATCATGTCTGTTGTATGGGAGCCCTCTTAAATATTTGTTTTATTTTAATTATTTATTTTTAAAGTGAGTATATAACTAAATATTCTGTGAATATTTAAAGCATCTACCTGTTGCCGTTATCAATATCGAACATAAACGAGCAAATCACGTTTGTTGTACGGGAGCCCCCTTAAATATTTATTTTATTCTGTTTTTTAGTATTTGCTTTTATAGCAGCAACATAAATACATCATCTGTGAAAAGTTCAACTGTCTTACTATCACAGTTCATAAGATACAGCCTGGTGACAGATGGACAGACAGACAGCAGAGTCTTAGTAATAGGGGCCCGTTTTACCCTTTGGTTACAGAACCCTAAAAATTGTAGTACGCTGGGGAGTAAATACTCTCGGGTGGCGAGCGCACTTGAACGCGAAACGGAGAGCTGTTTGACCATACAATCGATTGCCGAAGAGATTGTAGTGGTCGCACGAAGTCGATGGTTGAAGGCGGGTCAGGACCGCAATTTGTGTCATCTTATGGCCGAGGCCTACGTCCAACGTTTGTGGGTATATGCTGGTATATGAAGATGATAAGAATTCAACTTCAATTTCTTCCTAGATGGCTCAATACGAGTTAAGAGGTCAGCGTTTATTAATGAAAAAACTATCATGCCCACCATCTTAAATCATCATCAGCCTATATTAGTCCACTGCTGGACATAGGCCTCCCCAATGAGCGCCATAGCTCCCTGTCTTCGGCTTGACGCATCCAGCATCTACCTGTCTTTCGCAGGTCGTCATCCTACCTGATCGGAGGGCATCCTACACTACGTTTACCGAGTCGTGGTCTCCACTCAAGAACACGTTTGCCCCAGCGGTTGTCGGTTCTTCGCGAGATATGGCCGGTCCACTGCCACTTCAGCTTGCTAATTCTCAGAGCTATGTCGATAACTTTGGTTCTCTGTCAGATGTATTCGTTGCGAATCCTATCCTTCAGAGAAACTCCGAGCATAGCTCTTTCCATCTTAAATAACGGATTATTTTAAAGCTATAAGTACATCTTCTTTATTACATTACTTCGGTATTAAGTGTTCCAATAATGCTTGATCTAATAACTGGATTATCATTGTTTCAGGAGTCGCAGCCAACATGGGGACTATAGTGAGGAATATCACCAACTACTACAGATATGTGAACGAAGATCTTGCAGGTTAGTTTTAAGAATATTCTTAAAATAAGTAGAAGAAGAAAATCACTACATATAATAGTATAAAACAAAGTCGCTTCCCGCTGCTGCCTGTCTGTCCCTATCTTAGAGCAGTTTAATGCTCTAAGGCCCCTACGTATGCTTAGATCTTTAAAACTACGCAACGTACAATAAATAGATAGAGTGATTCAAGAGGAAGGTTTATAAACACATAGATTTCCACGCGGGCGAAGCCGCGGGGCGCAGCTAGTTATTAATAATACACAACACACAAACAACTCTAGTTATAGCAATCTTATATTGCTATAACTACCTTAGTCTATACACGTGTTATCTAGTACTAAGTACTCTTATACTACTTAGTACTTAACACGTGTTATCTAGTACTCTTATACTACTTAGTACTTAAAATGTGTTATCTAGTACTAAGTACTCTTTTACTACTTAGTACTTAACACGTTTATACACTAAGGTATTTGTCTCGAAAAACTTAAAAAACCTGTGTAAATACCGTTTTCTTTATTATAAAATTTGAAATCAGTTTTTAGTATTTAGAAAACACTCAAATTATTTTTAGTGTTTATGCTTACATTACTTCTTTATAATCTTTCATTACTCATTGTGTGTACAAGAATATAAATTAATATATACTTTACGTATGTTCTGTGCTGTCTAATTATAATTTTAAAGCAAGTACATACCTATTCTACATTGACATATTCAAATTCCTTGTACACAATGTTAATTTAAATTAAAATAATCAGTTCAAAGTTCTTGCAAAGAACACAGTCTAGTGTGTAACTACGTGTCATTTTATATACTACCTAGGTATATATAGCAATATCAAGTAAGCAACATAGCTAGAAGGTACGTGCGTTCATATACTTACACGTTTATGTCCCATGACGCAAATGGTCACCTCCAGTCCCAATAAAAGTAGCTCATGTGTTATTCTAGGCCTCGACCTAAATCAATACAAAATTTCAGCACGATTCGAACAGAGTTTTGGCCTTCGTGACCGCAACGTGGTGGAGTGTGTCGGATTGCGGTGAGCGAAGCGAAGCGCAATGCGCGATTCCTGTCACATGGTAGGGCGAGCGAAGCGTGCCTTGCAGCACGAGCGGAGTACGACCGCTATTAAACAACATGTCGAGCGAAGCGAGCCTTGCTGTGTGACAGCTCACCTATTTATATGGGGTATAGTTTTCGAATAAAAATATAAACACTAAACATAAACAACACAAAAAGATGTCCATTTCTAAATCCAGGCTGATATTTTTTTAAACGCCCATTTGCATTTTGTGCTGCAAAACTCCCTTTTTGCGCTCGGTTTTAATTTAGCTGCCATAAAATCTTTCAAATGACTTATTATGATTTTTCATCACTGTAGACCAACTTTGAAAATCGGGCCCAGTCTCCATGCTAAAGTGCCCATGGTCTTTTACTCATGGATGTCTGTCTATTCGTCAAAATCAAAGACGTAGGTGACGAAAAGGGCGTTGAATTAATTAAAAAAACAATAAACACGACCGCCGCAAGCTCCACTCGCTCATATCTCTGAAACTGAAAACGACAGACAGAGAGACAGAATTATCTACGTTTTACTTAGGTATTTTATATATTCTATATTATATTGCCTACGTCTGTCGTATGTCCAGCGACTTGTGGGCAAAGACCACCACAGAGTGAAGCCCACCCAACGTTAAGACGCGACGTGGAAGGCCCAGGATGCGATGGCGCGACGAGCTCGAGGTACATCTTCCATCATGGTCTGTTGCAGCGTTGGATCGCGAGGAGTGGAAGGAGAAGGGAGCCTGGGCCTTTGCCCAACAGTGGGACAATAGATAGATACATAGAAAATTATTTTATTGGACACTTAAAAATAAAACAAACAAGACAGAATAAAATAAAAAATATGTGACAATTTGGCGGTTTTATCGCTCAAGAGCGATCTCTACCAGACAACCGTGACAATAATAGCGTAAAATAAATATTATATTTCTAGATCCGAGGACGAACAGTTTTCTTCTGGTCGCTAGTCCGATCCCCATCTTCGCCATAATGTACGTCTACCACCGGTTCGTGCAAGCCTGGGGTCCCGCCATGATGAAGAACCGCCCGCCCTTCCAGCTCAAGAACACCATCATAGCTTACAATATTATACAGATCGCGCTCTCGGTGTTCTTGGCTTCACAGGTGAGTTTTTTTTACATCTTCTTCGCTATATCTTCAGATAGTGGTCAAAAAGTTGAAGTGGAGAGAATTTAAACATTATTACTTAGTTGATATGATAATACATAATTTTATTTAAAATTTGACTCGTTAATGAGCTTTGTTGTAAGCCTAACGAAATAAAATTTATTATCTTCTGATTTCATGATTAAAGGTAGGTAAGTCAGCCTATACCTATCGTATTTCTTATTAAAATGTAAATGACGATGGATGTCTTGCAAAAGGTTAAAAATTGTAATAGCTCATATACCCAAAGTTACATAAAAACTCAACCTTCATAAAAAGCGTATCCGACACACTTGGCACCCTAGAATCTATTTGATATTGCTGAACTTTATCGATGATTCGAATTTTAAGTTGGTCTTCAAATTCAAAAAGGTCAAATGTAAAATACTGCAAGAAGGTAGGTACCTATTTATTTTGTAAACTTGGTGTTTTAATTTGGTGCGGCGGCATGCGTATTACGGTAATTTACGCAAACAAACAAGAATTCGATTAAGTGTGCGACTTTCAAAATTGCGAAAACTCGAGCACCGAAAGGCTATAGCTAGGTTCAGCATATTGTCGAAATACCTGGTAGATATAATTGAATTATGTTGTACATTGATTGTTGCGAAAAAACTTCAAATATCTCGGTATTTACAATGTTCTTTAATTTTTTCGTGACAAATACTTATCCCTCGGGAATAAGAATAATAAGATATATTTATATACATTAGGAGTTAGGACTACCTCAGGATCATTTTCGAGAGAGGAAGAATTTTACAAATCGGTCGATAAATTGACGAAGAAATCGACAAAATAAAAAAAATCATACAGCCAAACACAGTACCTCCTCCGCTTTTTTTTTTATTTAGCCTGATTCGCCCCACTGCTGGGCAAAGGCCTCCCCCAAATCTTTCCACTCAGTGCGTTCACCGCTTTTGTTTTACCGGTTAAAAATAATAATGCTGGAAATTTTTACACATCATCTGGCCTCTAAGTAAGCAGTGCTTGTGGTGTGGTCCGTAAGTAAAGTCACAAAAACCAACATTATAATTGGTACCTATATACTGAAAGTTAGTATTCAACAGGAACTGCAAAAAAGTAACAGCACATGGTCTAGACCACCAGTTAGGTACATAATATATATACCTAAACCCAGACCAGGATAAATACTTTTAGATCATACAAACATTTGTCCATTGCGCCACTGTGGCCGATACTATAGCATAGTTACTTGTTTTTCCTGAAAAAAAAAACAAATGAAATTAACAGTCGATAACATGTACCTATCATAGTTTATTTTGTAATATACATAATATATAGGCCTCCTCATCGATATTCATGACGGCGACCCTAGACACAACGGATTCTTTTATCATGATAGGGATCATGATAAAAAAATATGGCTCATTAGACCGAACTTGTTCTTTTGTAACATAGAGTAATAGTTAAAGTAGAGTTCGCACGGGGTAGAAAAGCTTCCGGTCTTGATAAAATCTACGCATGTCGCCTTGAGCTCTCGGATATCGTCGGACCTTTTCAGTCACATAGGACTTGGTTGACGCCTACCTAAACTGATGCTATCATACAGGTACCTACACATCCTACGTAATGATGACGAACTTAGGTGGTGTGGACTGGACATGTCCTCCGCATGGAAGATCGTCGTTTACCAAAAGCTGTATTTTATTCGGAGATGGCAGAGGGTAATCGGAGACACGGCGGTCAGTATCTGCGCTACAAGGATGTGTTCAAACGACACCTCACCGCTTGCGATATTGACCCGGGGTGTTGGGAGGAGCTTGCTTCTCGTAGGTCATCTTGGCGATCTACTATTTACAACAGAGTCAAAGAGGAAATCGCATCGAGGCAATGGACGCAAGACGCCAGATACGTAAACAGAGACCTAAGCCCTCCTACAGGTATACAAATAACTCATCGGACCAACTCTACTGCCATGCGTGCCGTAGGATATTCAAGACTAAGTTCGGTCTAGCGAGCCATATTAGAGCTCATGATAGAAAAAATCCGTGATTAGGAGGCCTATATACGTAATGATGATGATAGATATGTATATACCACAAACATAAAAAAAGAACTTAACTTTGATATCATCCTATCACACTACTATAAATCCAAAAGTTTAGTGATGGATGGATGGATATGTACCTACATATGTATAGCCATCGCCAAAACAACTGAACGAATCGTGCTGAAATTTCATAAAGTAGCTATAAGCCTGGAAAAAACAGCTACTTAGGCTTCTTTTTATCCCAATGAAATATTTTCCATTAACCTTTTAACATTTCCATATAAACAACGCGTGCGAAGCCGCGGTCAGGAACGAAATTCTTCCCATTCCAAAGGTTGCCTGGAAGAGATCGCTTCTAAGCGATAAGGCCGCCCATTGTACTTGTCGCATATAATGTATTTTTGTAATGATTGATTTGATTATGGTGTACAATAAAGAATTTTTGTATTGTATTGTATTGTAGATGCGAAAGTTTGTGCAGATGTGAAAATGTTTGTGCTACTAAGTCAACGCTTTAATCAATTAATGGATTGGGCTGAAATTTTGCACACGTAACGTTTACGAATGAAAAGTAGCCTATATGTCATATGACATAGGCTACTTTTCATTCCGAAAAAATAACTCTTTCAAAGCCGCTGGCGGAAGAAAGTTGTTGAATATAGCAAAAATTTTCCCCCTTGCGTCTTTTTCTGCCAAAAATAAAATACAAATGAACTAACGAAACAATTGCAGTCCGTAGGCAAATTAAGTTACGAAAACAAAAATTATAATGCTCGACAATCAGTATTTAGTAGAAACTGCAATTATTATTACAGCGGTTTGTGCCAAGGCAAAGGATGTAAAACCACAGAAATGCTGAACGCAAAATTGCAAACAGCGCGAAATATATTTGAACCTTTTTGATAACTCCAAGCAGTCATCTTTCAATTATAATTTATAACAGAGGGCAAAATTCTTCCGCGGGTGATGATGATTGTGTCTGGTTTGACAATTTTGCCAGTGTCAATTTAAGTAGTGGAAAGAAATTGCAATATTAATAAATTATCAAATTATGAAGATTGTTTGATATTTTTACCAGAGCCTAGTTCGTTATGCAGCGTGTACCGCGTGCAGGTTAGGTTGGCTTGGGAGAGATGTATCAGGAAGCAACGTCCAGCAATGGACCAGTATAGTCTGATCTCAGTAGATTTAGAGGGCACATTCATTCGTCATTATGACAGGTAAGTAGTTGACGATGTGACATTGCCTTGGTGTTCATTTCCACTTCTGATGCTGGTGTGGTATTGCTACACCTGATTTATTCTCGTGAGATGTATGCATATTTTAAAATATTAGAAGCTATCGCTGCTGTTGCACTTTATCCGTACGCGGTAGCCTTGATATTGCTAAGTTATGAAAGAAGTGCTGGTTATGAAAGTAGCTCATTGGAGCCTAATTTATGACGGAGGTAGAAATGGTGTGACAAAGTCTTTGCTACAGGGTGTGGTCAGTAAAGCAACATTGACCTCCTTGTCTCACTCAACTATAATTTTTGATTATTTTACTAGAATCTGTCCGCGGCTTCGCTCGCTTTTTTTTCAAATAAAGAGTAGCCTTTGTTATTCTTGGACCAACTCTTTACGTGTGCAACAATTCAGCCTAAATGTTCAGCTATTTAATCGTTTTGGCGTTGTCTTCAACAGCACAAACTTTAGCCTTTATTATATTAGTACTGAGGATAGAATATGTTAACACTTTGACTGCGATTTTTTTTCGACGACTGCGATCTTTTTTTTAACCTAAAAAATTCGTGCTGCCGCTCTACACAGCGGTTGTGTTGCGCCGCACATGCGTTTCGTTCGAAAAATATTACGGGTGTGCTGAGTCACAAAGATCTGTATTTTCTCAGCCGCTGCGCTAGTGTGGATTTATGCATATTAGTCACTTGTAGAAAACACATACGGTGTGATTTCAGCAATCAAAGTGTTAATGATCTTGAATAGTGTCATCGGATGCTATAGGCACAACTTAACGCTGGGTTAAAGGCCTCTCAAACACAGCAGATGTCATACTAAATAAGTTTACTTTCATTTTCGAGCTAGAAAACAAAAGTACTTGTATAAGAAAATAGAAGGCGCGTTAAAGCACACAATTGAAGTATGTGAGGTTCGTGTTTATGAGGTTTACAATACGACTGACGCACATTTAAGATATAAAAACTATGCAATCAAATCGTAACCCGAAAGAGTACGAAATATGGAGTCTATACGCCAAAGTCGGCGACATAGGGGGCGGGTTGATGCGACATTCCATTGTTTACCATGAATATTGCTGTTCTGTCAACTGGGCGACAGCCCGTCTATACACCAAAGTCGACTTTGGTTTATAGAGAGATATAAACTCATGAGATAAACCCGTAAAATTCTAAAAATCACTTTATAATTTTCCGGAAAATAATGAACAGGACTGTAGCACCTACAATTTAACGCATTCAGTTCACTCAATACACGTAAATTTATAATTTTCCTGCGCTTATCCGCAAGATAATAAATAAACAAACCTGTGAACCAATCTCGGCTTTGTTTTACTATTTTACGAATTCTCTGGTGATCAGATCACCCGCAAAATAATAAACTGCCCTCTGATTGGTGGATGTGGCCGGAGCGGATTTTAGTGTACATAATTTTTCAGACAGTTTTAGCTACTGTTCCACTCATTCTGCTACATAGTTAACATATTTAACAACTAAAGTTGTAAATGTTAAACAAACAAAATCAAAATCTGTCCTAACACCAGTGTTAAAACATTGTTTTTCCATCCATGTGTTACAATTTTTTTTCGTATCTGTATTGTTTTCGGTTTAATGGTTCTATTTTTATTATTGTTTTATAATTTTGATCTATAGATTTTTATTAATAAATTTTCAATATAGAAAATATGTGCATTTCACAACCGCTATTTTACAGGAATTGTAAAATAGCGGAATTACAATTGTGTTCATTTGCCTATCTGCACGTAAAGCAGGTTTATGTTTTTATTGATGCTAACTACACATACCTACACCAAAATAAATGAAAAAATTGTTGTTTTACGCGTCAAGTTCAAGTTAAGATTGCGAAAGGGCTTCCTCCAAACCAGTTTGCCCTCTCATATGTTATTTGAGTTGTCGCGAATGCCAAGTGTGTCTAAATATCTTGCATAACAATCCGAGAAGCACCTCAAAGTTTGCGTAGATGACCACTAGCCACTTATCGAATTATATATGCTGTCGCAGCCTCTTTCATGCATTTTGAGGAGTTGCTGAGGTCAGCTGTCGGAACGTTCGAGTCAATATTCCGCAATAATTGCTTGTCGCGTCAGGTTATGGCAAGATAATTTATGTAGAGTTCTGGGTTTTAAAGGGTAGCTAGTATAAATTACCTACTAAATTAAAAAAAAACGCAGTATCTATCTGTCAAGATAGCTGAGATATACCCATATCTCAGCTATCTTGACAGATAGATATCATCATCATCATCAGGTTGATGATATCTCAGCTATTTTGACGTATCATACACTGGTAGTATTTGATAGTATACAGGTAGTTTATTAGTAAATTTAGGACAGAAAATGTTCAGCCTGACCCGTTATCTAGTTATCGTGCTCGATGGTTACTTCTGCACACCCATGAAATACCAAACACCCATCCATCTATCCATCTAAACTAATTTTCGCATATATTTTAGTCTGATTTGGAAACTTGCCAGATATATGTATATATTATATTGCATACACATATGTATGTCACCTTATTTTAGCGTAGAGGAACTTCCCCTGCAATTGCGCAGCAATTTATTTGTAAATAAAAATAGTAATCAGTATTTATAGGTAATAACTTGATCAAAGGTATCCTATATCCGTCTCCGGTTCTAAACTACCTCTACACCAATTTTCATCCAAATCGGTTCAGCCGCTCTTGAATTATAAATAGTGTAACTAACACGACTTTCTTTTAATTAAATAGATTATGCACAAGACGCTAATTATTTTCACTAATAACTCGGAAGGTAGGTATGTAGGTACCTACCCTCAGAGTTATTAGTATATATACCAGTATATATATATATATATATGTGTATATATATACTTTTTTTTTTCTTTTTTAATATTATTTTGTATACTTACCGTCAGATCTCCTAGAACCCGATTTCGCCAAACAAAGCGCCATAAGTATTAACTAATTGGTTAATCAAGATTTATAGCAAAATTAAACCATTCTTTCTGTTTGGTGAGATCGGCCTTAACCTTATCCTGAGTTTGAGCGCTGGGAGGTGCGACACAGTTTTATACTTATGCGCTTTCCAGTGTTCCGTTGTATCTTAGAGATAATTCTTTGTTCATTATAATAAATAAATTGAAATTGAAAAAAATTGATATATGCATGTCACTTGGTAATTTAGTAGTTCACTTTTTGACCTATTTATTCCAGTGCATAACCCGTCTGTACCTGCCCGGCTACTACAGCCTGTGGTGCCAGAAGATCATCAAGGATGACACGCCGCTAGAGAGGCTGGTCGTCAGCAGGGTCTGGCTGTATTACATGATCAAAGTCATTGATCTTATGGACACGGTAAGAAATTCTACCTAGATAATTAACTTATAATAAAATACAAATAAAATAAACGTTATTAACGTTATTATTAACGTTGTATATTTTATTATTAAGTAATAATAATAAAATATACAATACCTTTACTAACAAAGAAAATTTCTAATGTTTTTGTTAGTTTAGTGCGTACTCGGGGTAATCTCTAAGAAATTTAATAATATCCCAAAAAAAACGATATCGACGGGACTTGTACCAGCAGCAATTAAAATTTATCATTTTTCGCATTCCCAACAGTGCGCTATGGCGTTCATTAGGAGCCTATGTGCAGCAGTGGACTAATATTGGCTGATTATAATGATGATTTTACATTTTATAATGAAGATTTAAAACCGAAAACAAAAGATTTCAACGCGCTTCGTGTATCCATAGATATTTTATAAAAACTGGTTTCTGCCTGTGGCTTCGAACGTCTTTTTTCGAATAAAAGTAGCTGAAATGTTTTTCCAGGTCTAGATCGATAGATGTGTGCAATATTTGAGCTCAATCCATTTAGTAGTTTTAGCGTTGTCTTCGGCCAAACATCTTCACAACCGTACAAACTTTGGCCTTTATTAAATAATTTGTAGGATACCAGTTTAAACCATAGGCACTCATCATCTAGATAGAAAAAACATCGCTTCAATGATTATAGAAAGAGCATAAAAGGAAGTACATCTACATAATTTTCCAAATTACGATTTGCTTTTACAACGCACGTCGGCATGAAGCGCGTTTAATTCTTATGTATGAAACTTTGCGTCTTGTATTTTGGATTGTGTTCCTTCCCTGAGGGACGTGTGTCTATCAAAATCTAGTAGAGCTCTTCCGTATAAGGCGGTTTTCTTTATATAGAGTAATCTAAAACTTATATGAGGACTAAAACTCCGAGGGCCTGGCTGGCTAAATAACAACAATAATAATCATTTATTTCACACACCATAGACAAATAAGAGATCTTTTTGAATTATCAATTGTCAATTCTCAATTATTTAACAAAAAAAGGCAAAGATCATCTTATTGTGCATACATTTCGTTTTCTATCCTGTATTAATTGTATTATCTAACTCCATATTCAGGTATTCTTCGTGCTCAGAAAGAAGTTCAACCAAGTGACGTTCCTCCATGTGTACCACCACTTGGGCATGTGTTTACTTGGCTTCGTCGGCACCAAATATGTACCAGGTACGTCTTCTATCTCTACTAGTAGGAGTTTGTAGGTTTCTGTAGATAGATAGAAAGACAATACTTTTATTGCACACTTAAAAATAAAACAAACAAGATAACAAATAATAATACAAGATATGTGACAATTTGGCGGTCTTATCGCTCAAGAGCGATCTCTACCAGACAACCGAGGACCTAGTAGTACCTTCATAGGGGAAATCTGTCTTTCTCGTATAAGCCCTACAAGTCAATACTCAATGTTTGTTACATGTTATTGCTTACATGTGAACAAATATGTAGGTCTTAAAATAATATAACAGGAAAGTTATTCTGGTAAATGCCACCGAACTGATTTGATGACCAATGTGGCGCGGCGAGCGAAGGGCTTAAAGTATTTATCTGTTATGTATTTTATTAAGTATATCATCTAGTACCCAACCCCACAAGCTCTGCTTAGCCTAATAATGGACAATCCACAAAGCATCTCCTACCCTACTAGGCTAGGAGATGCTTTGTGGATTGTCCATTATTTATTTAAAAGAAAACTTATTTCGTTTTTATTTATTGAGCATCCAACCCAATTTTAATAAATAAATAATAAAACCTATGACGACCTCGTAGCCGAATTTCGGCCTCGGCGGCCAGCCTCAAGCCTGCATGGATAGAAGCCATGTGCGCAGGCCATATAGTGCACAAGTGTGTGTTGTAAACACAGTTTCGTCACCAAGCTTTCATGCACTAGAATGTTTTTCCCCAATTCACTCAATAAAACTCAAGTATAATTTCGCAAATCAGAACAAAGAGCAGCAATTACAAGCAATAAACATTCATAAAAATGCAAAACAACAATCGTATAATTTGGAGAACCACAAAAGGCACAAATTAATTGTAGCAGAGTTCCGTGAAGCAATGTCAGGATTGCAACAATCGCGTGCGCGGACGCAGGCTCTAGGATGCGCTTTCCAGGGGTTTTATTGAAGCAATATCCTAGCTAGCCAAATATTTTGAAACCATATAGGTACACAACTAAGAGTTATCTAGGAATACTTGCTAGTAAGTATTCCTTGATAGCTCTTTATTGTTGAACTTCTCTTTATTGAAGAATAGCTCAAGAATTTAAAAAAAAATCAACGAACATATAAAATAAACGTTCACGTACATTGTAGGTATATCAGTAAACCAGTATGTACTACTCGTTTTACACTCTACTTAGATTATGCTGCGTGAATTGTCCAGCATTTTTTTTTTTTAGTTTCTTTCCGCTTTGTTTCTATCTCACGAGAACTGATTTATGGATAAAAAGTGTTTTATTCCGGCCTGTATGATTTTAGGCATTTTACTTCCTAGGCATGTTGGAAATTAGACTTCTTGATCAGGATGCAATCATCAGCCCGATCCGCTACGCAAAGAGAAATTGGTGTTGGGTATCATTACTTAGACAAAACAGACATGAAACTTACGCATTTATAATATTAGTGTGCTTCCTAATTTTGCGTTCTTATGGACAGGTGGTCATGGCATAATGCTCGGGTTCATCAACTCGATGGTTCACGCAGTGATGTACTCCTACTACCTGATTTCCATTGTACGGCCGCAGTGGGTGCGGCAGTGGTGGAAGAAACATATCACGCAGCTGCAAATTGTATGTATCAGTTATTTCTTTATTTAATTAATTTAAAAAACAATATCCACAGCCCTTAAAAACTTAAATTAACATACTTAATCATAGATCTTTTGCGTAACATAGTACCAGTTTTGAACCTATACAACATAATAAAATAATAATTATTGTTTATGGCAGACGTCCGCAATCTCCCGATTACCCAGTCCATCCATCCATCACAATAGCCTGGTTTTATCTCTTTAATTTTTCTTTGCAATAGTCTCTATACCTGGCGGATACCATCTTTGGGTGTATCATATTGTGCACCCGAGGATGATACCCGCTATGTGTAGCCATCGCCTTTAGATTAACTTCTCAAAGGGCCTCTGTGCTGTTGGCTTCGGCCCCACGCAAGCCTTCCAAAGAACCGGGTCACTTTATGGCCCGAGATCATGGTAAATGAGACATACATAATAATTCAATTTATTGAATTAAACAATCCATTGTGTTAATTAACTTATAACTAGAGGTTAGCAGGTACTTTAAATTAATTACAGATTTTGTCCTTTGGACCAATTTGTAAATTACAGAACAGAACAGTAAAATTACTCAGCAATCGCGGTTACAAATACCTAGATTAAATTGATATCATTCGTTCATCTTACCAATAATTAGAAAGTACCTAGTTCAAAGAAGAGTTATTAGGTAATAGAAACCGCTGTACGAAAATTTCCCTCTCTGCTCAATATAAAATTTATAATACTATATATATATCTTCTATGACCTACTTACTATACTACTGACCTCTGCGACGCAAAAGGTTGCGGGTTCAATTCCCGCCTCGGAACAATTGTGTGTACGATCTGCAGATATTTGTTCCGGGTGTTCTGGTCGTTTTCTATGTATAATAAAAAATATCTATCTATGTAATGTATTATGTATATCAGTTATCTAGTACCCATAACACAAGCTTTGCTTACCATGGGGCTAGATAATGCTGTGGGGATTGTCCAGCATTATTTATTTATTTATACTAGTTTATGTAGCTATTTACAATATTTTATGGAGATGGGAGATGAACTTGTTTTATTACCTCTCTGGTGATTATGGCAAAAGCCGGGACAGAACTGCCGTATGTTGGTTGATGACGTATGAACGTACCTACCTACTACCAATGCGAGCGATATTCCGATGAACATCATACAAACGCATTGATAAGACAATATTATGGTAGGAAACCACAGAGATAGTTGCACACGACAATGTTTGTTTAGCGTGGGAATCATTTTATTCCAACCGTAATATTCCTGTCCACTCACCGAATACGAACAAAATAACAATTTTAATCGTTGTTGTTAACTTAGTGCGTAAACCCTCGCACTCGCGGTAATATCAAAGATATAAAAATATCCAGAAAAGTTCGTGTTCCTGTACTAATTGGCCGTCGCGTCGGGTTCAAATCCCTCCGAAATATTTTTTGGGGTATTATTTATTGTCAAGTATTTTAACATTTTGGTATCAGCTCCTGTTATCCCGTTCAAGCCTGACAACTTTAAAAGGAGCAAACCTGTGCCTAAACTGATGATAATTATTTTGTACATTAATAGCTATGAAAAGGCTACGAACTTATATATCGGCCTAACGGGAAAATTGAGCTAGCTGTTTGTTTCTTCATAACTTATTTTCTGACTGTCTTTGTCCACAGCTGCAATTCCTATTGCTGATTCTGCACTTTGGTCACGTGCTGTTCGAGCCCTCCTGCGAATACCCCAAGTGGGTCTCCTTCGTGTTTCTGCCGCACAACATATTCATACTCTTCCTATTCACTGATTTCTACATCAAAACGTATGCTATGAAGAAAAATAAAGTGGTTAAGAGTAGTTAGGTAGGATAATTATGTTGTTGTATTTGTAAGAAATTATATTTTGTAGTTTTATACGTTTTTGTTTTATTTTTGTTGGCACATCATCATCATCAGCCTATGTTACTGTTGGACATAGGCCTCCCCCAATGAGCGCCACAGCAGCGCCCTGTTATTAGCAGGACGCATCCAGCATCTACCTGCAGTCTTTCGCAGGTCGTCATCCCACCTGGTCCGAGGGCGTCCTACACTACGTTCCGTTTGTTGGCGCACACACACACTTAATATAAAATACCTACCTACCTTTTGTAGGCTCAAAGAATTAGCAAGCTGAAGTGGTAGTGGGCCGGTCATATCTCGCGAAGAATCGACCAACGCTTGGGTAAACGTGTTCGAGAGTGGAGACCGCGACTCGGCAAACGTAATTGAGGGATGATGACCTGCTAAAGACTGCAGGCAGGTAGATACTGGATGTGGCAAGCTGAAGACAGGGCGTTATGGCGCTTGTGTGGTGTGGCCGAAGGCTTATATTGATGATAGCGCAGTACCTACCAAAAAAGGTTCATTATTCAAATAGTTTCCTACGCTCGTAGTGAAAAAAATGTTGGCGCACGTTTTCGGATTGTTGCCAACAGTAGCAAAATATCCCTAGTTTAGTTTTTTATAAATCACGCATGTAGATTTTTTTAGATTAAACCTAGCAAGAGCCGCAACCTTAAAGAAATAAAATTATTTAAATCTGTAATGCATCTCAACTATTATTCAGAGTACCTACCTTCTTTTTCTATTTGTAACCACTTTGGCTTGAAAACCTTATAAACATCTTCAAAATATAAAATCCTGATGTGAATTGAGCTCGGACAAAGGAAATCACTCGCTGGTCCAGCCGTTGCGGGAGTCGTTCAGGGACACAAGTAGGTAGGTACAGAACCTAGGTACAGAAGATGTAATTTATGTACAAAATATTTCAGTAATATTATAATATAAGATAAGCAATTCAGTTTTAAGGCATGCTTCTTCTAATATCAATAAATCTGAATTACGATGTGCTGCTGCTTAACTAATAATATTACTGCACAAATATTTAACTTACTACTTTTTGGCAGCCCAATGTCACATTAGTTGCTGACTAATATAGTCATTTTTGTCGACCACTGGATGCGGCTCAATTTGTTTTTTCTGCTTACCATATCAATTTTTCAGCTGACCAAATGCGCTTTAATTTGCTGACCGTTTAATTAAATGATACTTATCCGGAATACGGTGGAATCTGGGTGATTTCGTCCGTCCACGAGTGCAATGCACCTCTGATTCTCCTAGCAATCAAACTCTGTCAAAGTCATCGTTATTAAAAAAAAAAAGGAAGTAAAGTGAAGTGTCAGTCACCTGTGTAATTTTTTTAGGCATTGTTGTGAAAATGGTGTCTTGAGTTGTGTTATTTTTGGTAATTTGGTGTTAATTTCGCTAAAACGCATCTCATTTTCATTTTTCACGTATCAAACATATGCGTAAGCGATGGCTGAAGAAGATAATAGTCATATCCCTGGAGAAGCAGCTTTGAAGAACATGCAAATCCTCAAAAGCGAGAGCGCTGTTTTCAAGGTGCCAAAAGTTCCAAAACAGAAGGCAAAACCGAAAGCAAAGGCTTTGGATGAAGATCTATACGTGCAAGTGAGTTTATCTTTCCTAATTTAGCTACTATAACAAAATAAGTTACCATAGAAGTGTTTTTTTCGCACATTATTTTATCCATACCATATTGTTGTGTTTATTCAACTACAACTTTAAAACTGTACACTTTAAATGAATGTTTCAGAGTATAGCCAAGATCATTCAAAGAGACTTCTTCCCTGATATAGAGAAACTCCATGCTCAGAATGAGTTCTTGGAAGCAACGGAAAACAAAAACTTGACAAAACTCATGGAAATCGCAAGAAAGTACAGTGGCAGTAGACCACCTACAGAGCCCTGTGAGTAATTTATGTTACATTGTTTGTCTGTTCTGTTGTTGTTGTTCTATTGGACAGTCATAAAAACAGACTCTTCAACTTACAATATAAATAATACCTACACATGATTTTAGTAAATAAAGGGAATCAAACCTGCAACTGCCTGCTTCGCCCACCGAGCCACAGAGGTCTTCTCAAAATAAAGAAGCTCATTAACACTTTGACTGCAATTTTTTTTTTCGACGACTGCGATCTTTTTTTTCACCTTAAAAATTCTACACAGTGGTTGTGTTGCGCCGCACATGCGTTTCGTTCTAAAAATGTTACGGCTGTGCTGAGTCACACAGATCTGTATTTTCTCAGCCGCTGCGCTAGTGTGGATTTACGCATATTATTCACTTGTAGAAAACACATACAGTGTGATTTCAGCAATCAAAGTGTTAAGGCTTAGTGCATGACCAGTAAAAATAGAGAATTCTATTATTATTTGTTCTAAAACAACTATTCAGCAAATGTGAGGTACTACGTGACAACGAGCTTGTTTTGGTACAGCTTGTAACTTTTACTAATTTTTTTATAATGCTTTCAGATAACTCACCAGCAACATTTGACACACCGGAACACAACTTGCCCTTCTCTCCGCTACCACCCACAGTGCGAGGCCAGAAATCTAACAATTCAGCTGGCAGTGCCAAGAGTAAACCAAAGGATATCACTGACAAACGGAGTTTAGGTACCAATTCTATAACAGTGATCAAAATATAACAAACATATTCAATAAATCTAATTTTGGGTAATGCTTGAACTGACTTGCCAATGTTTATGTAACAAAAACCTACATAATCATGATACTAACAATATTTGCATTCTAATGAGCCCTATGTTATTAATATAATATCTATATAAATATAAAAGAAAGTCATGTTAATTACAATATTTATAACTAGAGAATGGCTGAACTGATTTGGCTGAAAATTGCTTAGAACCAGGAGGATACTTTTCACATAGGATACTTTTCAACCATTTGACACATCGATTTCGCAGGTCGCAGCTAGTAATTATATTAAAAGGGTTCATTTTGAATGCAAATATTTCCAACTAAAAGAAACCGCTGTATGCAATTTGCGGACTTTTAACTTTGATGATCTTTGTCCATCACTTTTCTTTCTATGTACGTCATTAAAGGGAGATGATGATGATTATGATATTGCATTGTCTTATATTCACTTGCTGGGAACACTTGCCCTTTATTACAAAATTAAACAAAACAGTTTTTTTTCTAAACTGTGTATTTCTTACAATTAGATGCATTCCTGGCACAATACACAAGCGAAGACAATGCAAGCTACGACCGTGTGATCGCCCTCGAGAACAAGAAACGGTCCAATAAGCTCGCGTCGCAGTTCGAAGCAGAGGTTCGCTCGATACAGCTGGTGGAGGCGGCGCTCGCCCTGCCCTCTATTGAGAAACAGGCGGATCAGACTGAAAGACCTGATGAGGTAGGTTTTGTTGATTTAGTTGTAAACACCACCAGACCACGTTACATAAAAATCCCTTCAAAGAGACAATCAGTTGATTCAGAATTCGAAAGTTTTACTGTATTGTAGCATTATTGCAACAACCTTATATATAAGTACTATTTCTATTTTGGAGGTAAAGAAGTCTAATAATAGATAGAAGAATACACTTTATTGCACAAAAGTTGTACAGGTATGAGCAATGATTTTTATACACATAATTCTTATTTATTCCCCAGCTTGACACATGGCGTTACTCAGCCCGCAACCACATAATGTACGTCCCGGATCGCGCCGCGTCGCAGCTTCCGCCGCCGAAGCCCGAGCTCGTGCACCACAACACGCGACTGAAAGCGGAGCCCTTCGACCACGTTAAGAGCAAGGAGACCATCTCTGCACTGGCTAGGACTCAGGTATAATCCTCTTCCCTTGTCAAGCCACACATGGCGTTACTTTGTCCTCTCTATAAATGTACAATACATCCCGGGTCGCGTCGTTATTCGGCCTAAAAGTATGTATTACACTTGATAACCCCAAAAACTTTGACGACGCCTCATCTACGTCTACCAAATATTGGTAATGTCACAGTGTCCACCTACCCAAACCAGAAACGTCAAGAATTATAATCATATTTACCATTCAAAAGACTGGCAACATATTTATTAATCACAGCTTTCCACTTTTATTTTCTCGGAAAACGGTCCATTAGTGTATAAAACTAAATTGCAAAAATATATACTAGGATGTAATATAACTAAACTCAATTTTAGAAAGACAAGGATAGGGGCAAACCCGACACATATTGCCAATATCAATGATTAGATTGCCAATTTCAACACGAAAATAACAATATTGAAGTTCAAGTTTCTTATGTGAGTAACATGTTTGTTGTAAATAAAAAAATAAACATTTTTGATCTGCTGAATGATGTCTATGTTTGCGTTTTATGCAGAGAATTTGATTCCTGATTTTAACATTTTGTTTGAATATCGGCGAATAAGTTAAAAGTTTCTTTTTTGTGTATTTCAGGACGCATCATCAACCGGTAAAATTGGCGTCGACGGTACGAGCGTCACGACAGAGAAGGAACCGTACGGTTTTGTCGGGACGCCGTCCCCACGACCCGGCGCTGGGCCCGACCAGTCCCCGCTCATGACGTGGGGGGAGATCGAGGGCACACCCTTCCGCCTGGACGGGGGGGATACGCCACTACCCGCGTGAGTACACGTAGTGTCCCTGCAAAACTAGTAATGAAAATACCTAAAAAAGTTTTAAATCTTTAGGTTACGAACCTCCGCTTTCGTGCGCGGCCGAAGGGCTTAAATCTATTATAATATACTGATAGCTTGGTAATTTCTTAAATATATTAGTATTCTATTGCTTCGGTTACTGAGCACGGCATAAAAAAACTCGCGGATCACTCCGCTCGCTGATTACTTATTTTTTTGAGTAATAAAACTCAGCAAACCTCATATTAGTATTTTTGCTTTTCGCGAACTAGCAAAAATTCATTCATTCTTTTGTGTTTAATTTTATTATGAGTTTTTTGGTGCTTGGTATTTGCTGTTGCTGTAAGTTACTAAACATTTAAAAATATTCCTTAAAAAAATAAATAAAGAAATCAGGAAAAAACACAAAAAAATATAACTAAACCACACACTATTCCTCCGAGGCTCGCTAAGCTCACTGATAGTTTTTGGCCGTGTATGTTTTCTCACTTTATTGTTATTTGTTGCAGCGTGGGTGCTGGTGCAGCCTACCGCATGTTGGAGGGCGGTGCGCGGGAACGGATCGCGATGCAGTTGGCGGAGCAAGTGGCCAAGCGGAGGCGGCCCACCACCCCCAGAGTAGTACCCCAGACACCAAGGTACACAATATATTACTCTACGTCGTGTGTTGAACTTGTGTTAGAAGATGACGAGTGAAAGATTTAGAGAAACCTTTAAATGTTTCCATATAACGAAGCCGCGGGCAGAAACTAGTCTCAAATAAATTAAAGAGAGTTCCTGAAGTGCATCTGTGTGCCCATTTGAAAGGTCCAAACGGATGGACCGTATTTTATTTCGTATAACAAATACGTACTACTTATTATAGATGGATTTAGCTGATTTCTTTGAGTGTTCTTGCTATCATTAAAATAAAGGCAGCCGTTGTTACGTTATGAATTATGATGGTAATACATGAGTCTCTGAGTAAAATCGTTTCAGCGTCATTTTCAAACGAAACACTTTCCTAAGCCTAAAAAATGGATAACATTTCCCTCCAGTTTCAGAAGCAACACAGAGCGCCTAGCAAGCATGTCTCCGGCCGCCAGAAAGCTAGCAGCGAAGCACCTTCTATCCCCACGCCTCAGACTCACGCCAAATGACGTCGGCGTACACCACGCTTCGCCAAAACGAACGCCGAACCGAGTAGTCACTCCAGTACACAAGAAAGGGAGTCGAACACCGAAGAGTAACGAAACTGGGGACAATATTACGGATAATTTACTGCAGATTAATGTTGCAAAAAGAACAAGGGTTGCGGCCGCTGAATTTTTTAAGTAAATGGTTCTTTATTGCTTAGGCTAGCTAGTCACGCCGCTGGACGCGCAGCTGGGCAGCGCGTTGTTTAGATTTACTGAACGGCGGCGCTGCACAAGCACGCGACTTTGAAACGCAACTACTACCCCCATTGCCCCCATACATGTCCGAACGCGCGCACTCCAACGGCGCTGCCGAAACGCGTAACAATAAAACCAGCCTTAGGTTTGAGATGAGATATATTTAGAGGACATGGGCACTCGAGAGTTTCCACATTCATGCAAAGAACTCTCTTGACTTTAAAACAGTCTAGCTTGACATATAGAAACTCTTCATACCTTCGTTGACTTCAAAGTACCAGCACATTTAAGTCTTGTCCAATAATACGAAGATTCTAATGGCTATGAAGGAAGACACATCTAAAACGAGGGCAGCGTATGTATTGAAATACTACCCGTCAGTGCCTTTATTGGCTTCTCTCATATGAAAAAGACCCATACTTAACACTTTGACTGCGTTTTTTTTTCGACGACTGCGATCTTTTTTTTAACCTAAAAAATTCGTGCTACCGCTCTACATAGCGGTTGTGTTGCGCCGCACATGCGTTTCGTTTGAAAAATATTACGGCTGTGCTGAGTCACACAGATCTGTATTTTCTCAGCCGCTGCCCTAGTGTGGATTTACGCATATTAGTCACTTGTAGAAAACACATACCGTGTGATTTCAGCAATCAAAGTGTTAATAGTGCCTTTATTGGCTTCTCTCATATGAAAAAGACCCGTACTTAATAGTGCCTTCATTGTCTTCGATGAACAATATGTGCATAATACCCATGTGTTAAGATTAAATGTATCTTCAAAGATACTAAAGGAATAGCGCAGGCTATGATTAAAAAGTGAAAATGATGTGAAGTGACCTTGACGATTTAAAAGTGAAATGAAAGACTATGTGGTGATTATAGAGAAGTAGCGAGATTGTTAAGTTCTTTTAATTATGTATATTTATTGTACACAGATGTTTTTAATGGGAAAGAGGTGAACATGTGAGTGTGGTGTAACAACATCTATTGATTGATTTCCAACACCAAACATAGGAAATAAATAACTGTCTGGGAATATTTAATGTTGATCTAACAGTTTAGGCTATTTTTAGAAAAATAATAGAAATTCTTGTTGGCATTTTTAAAAGTATTTTATTAATTATAAAGTCCAACTGTTTACATTGTTAAAATATTCAACAATAATGTCAAACTAGAAAGAATAAAAATAATAAAAAAATATACAATAGAAACTTTCATGTTCTGTTTCATGTTCTTGATAATAATGATTGTAAATATTTGATATTTTTCTAAATAATCTTTAGTCTGGCCAAACTGAAGATAAAATATTTGTGGACAATGGCCCCATACTTTAATTTGAGCTCCTACAATGCATAAAATATTTATTTTAACACCACACCATAAAGAGATTTTTTTTGTTGGGTGTTGTTTACAAATATTGTATGTCGAGAATGGCTGGTGTATAGATAAATCAATTTTTCGTCTATCACTTATGTAAGGCAAAAACAACAATAAATTATTATAATACTTAAGTGTATTTATTGATATTCTTGCTCCACTTTGACACTCGGTTATAATTCTTATTTAAAGATTAACCCGAAAATACATAATCATTGTCTATAAACGTTCAAAAACTATTGTTTGCACTATTATTTTGTTATGGATTGTCTAACCATCCGTATTGATTTCTACTACCTACATTTATTGTCAACAATACTAATTATGCAATACTAAAGAATAAAATACTGTGCGATTATTGATATATACATAAAGGTACCACAACCCCGCATTAACCATTTACATAATTTCAATAAGGACGATAATAAAACTGACTTATGTTTTAAAATCGTGGAACTACTACGTTATAAAATAACGCCTGACTACGTTATATTATTTTATCTAGTACATAACTATACTCTATCCAACCGCGATGTAGAATGTTTGTAAACAAACCAGGAAACAAATAACTAAAACTGATTTACTGAGCAAAATTGTGTGCAATATATGTATATTGTAGGAAAGATCTCAAATTGACAAGTAATTTTGTATAAAAAGACGCGGCTACAGAGCGAATATTTCCTTAGTATCTACGGGCAGTTTGTTTAGAAATATTTTATACATCGAATTTGGCTAGTGTATAGAATATCATAAGATATGTAAGCCTTAATGTAGCTTAAAAATAAATTTCACTTAAAATCCCTGGTAGAGCTCACCAAAAAAATATAAACAGTTTTTCATACCAAGTCGTTTCTGGTATAACAGCGCTTGTATAATCAGAATTAGGTACAAGCTTTGTATTATCTTTGAGATCTTCGACGAAGATGTTCACAAAGGACAGTTTGAAGCCAAATCTGAAGAAAGAAAGGTATGGGAAGTACTTCATAAGAAACACGCTGAATTTAAAGTTAATATTAAAGTACCAACGGCCTATTGCTGACGTGTAGACACACATACTAAGGTAATTGAAGTAGAGCTTAGATTTGGACTTGGAGCTGAGTCGTTTGTACGCGGGGGCGTCCTCGACCGTGTTATAGTCATTATAGTACAGCTTTCTGGGAGGTAAGTCGGGCATACCATCGAGGACGGTGTTGTGGATCAGCTTTGTTGAATCAACTCCTGAAACAATTTTTTTTTGTATTAGTAGTCTTCCATCATGGCCTGTTGCAGCGTTGGATCGCGAGGAGTGGAAGAAGAAAAGGGAGGCCTTTGCCCAGCAGTGGGACAGTAATGGCTTAAAATAAATAATAGTAAGCAAATATTTTTATTAAATAACGTCGGTTTCACATCAAAGATGTGGGTGGAGGCTTTCATAGCCTTTCACGCTTTGTACTTTTAATAACCGTTGTCATCCCACCTGGCCGGAGGGCGTCCTACACTACATTTTCCGATTCGCGGTCTCCACTCAAGAACACGTTTACCCCAGCAGTTGTCGTTTCTTCGCGAGATATGGCCGGCTCACTAACTTCAGCTTTCTTACTCTTAGAGCTATATCGATAACTTTGGTTCTCTGTCAGATGTATTCCTTACGATTCCTATCCTTCAGAGAAACTCCGAGCATAGCTCTTTCCATTCCACCGCGTCACAGCGGTCATCAAATGCTTACCTATATCAAGTGATTTCCCCTTCAACTCCTGCCTGATCCTCCGCTGAAGTGCAATCCTCTCGCTCTCCGTGTAGATATACCCGGGCTGGCCGCCGAGATACCGCGTCCACCACAGGTGACCTTCCACATCTATCGTCGGGTTGAAGGACCATAGGCCGTCCAACATCACCCGGGCACTGTCGAATTAAATAGAAAAACATCAAATCAGAATAATCAATGTATTGGTAACAAAATAGTACAAATAAAAAAAAACACTTAAAAAGAACCTTTAGACCTTAGGGTCGGGTTGAATGTTTTATTATATATTTGCCTGTTCTGGCGTAACGCGACCGATAATAAGCGACGCATTTTCCGTCAGATACATACCGAAATTTGTGACGTGTCCTAGAGTCCTAACTCGAGGAGTCTAGGACACGGCACAAATTAAAAAAAAAATTTTTGTTTACATTCACAACACAAAAAAAGGCGGTACCCGAGGCACACTGGCGCCAGCTATTTTATCTTATTAGTACGTCGAACAAAGAAAATTTAATTGGGCATTTTGTTAGCTAAGCATTTCTATTGTAAGCTTGTTTGAACATACTAGTGGTTTCTTTTTCACTTCTTCCACTAGTGGACAAAAAATTGGAGTGAACAGTAAAATAATTTTATTTGATAATAATTTTTAGTATAAAAAAGACTTGTCTAAGCTTATTTTGTAAGCCTAAAAAAATAAATGATATTGAGTTTTTTTTTTTTTTTTAATTTTGATCTTTGATATAGTTTTATTTTCGTTTGACGACCGATGTGGCGCGGTGGGCGAAGGTCCGCCTGCGACGATGGAAGTTGCGGGTTTCGATTCCCGCCTCGGAACAAATGTGTGTACGATCTGCAGATATTTGTTTCAGGTGTTATGGTCGTTTTCTATGTACAAAATATCTATCTATGTAATGTATTGTATTATGTATATCAGTTATCTAGTAACCATAACACAAGCTCTGCTTACCATGGGGCTAGATAATGCTGTGTGAAATGTCCAGCATTTATTTATTTATTTTATACTTTTTGCACGATAAACTGTTTAGGTAGAGATGCGGAAATTGAGTCTGGTGGCACTTCGTATCTCTGCGTAAACTAGGTATATACAATACAAATACAAAAACACTTTATGTACAATAATATATATTAGTATTGTATTACCTGTGTTCGAAGTATTCCGGCACGTTCTCGAGGCACGGCGTGAACACGCGGTCTAGAACAATTTGGCAGGCTTGACGCGTTTCATCGATGGTCTCGCGGGCTAAACTGTATCTGTAAGGGAATTGGGAAAGTTAATAAAGCATAAGCCACTTGAGAAATTATACCTAAGATTGTATTCCTTTTTTATGACTGCAGTTACAATACAATACAAAAATACTTTATTGTACACCAGTTACAGATCATTATAAAATACTTCACATGATACAAGTACAATGGGCGGCCTTATCGCTTAGAAGCGATCTCTTCCAGGCAACCTTTGGATGGAAAGAATTATGTGAATTTAAGAAAGGCAGGGGGTGTACCAACGATAAGCTAGAATAAATATGAACATAACACGAATATTTAAAGATAAATAAATATATATATATATATATATAAAATATGTATACCTAATATACTTCTTAGTAATACCACAGATAATATAATACATACTGTACTTAGTTTATAAATAAATAATAAGTACCTATATTCACTTTTCTGACAGGTAAAATTCCTTAACGCGAGCTTTAAAAACTGGTAAGGACACTGCTTTTCTGATGGACTCTGGTAGTGCATTCCACAACCTTATGGCCTGGATAGAGAAGGATTTGTCGTAGAAACTGGTTGGAACAGTTATTCGGGGACACCCTGCAACTGCATAACCCTTAGTGGTCGTACTAAGAATCTGAATTGTTTCTAAACTTTTTAACACCCATGGTTATTTTTGGGGTTTTATGTACTTAAAATTCTTATAAATAAATAATGCTGGACAAGCCACAGCATTATCTAGCACCAAGCTATGCAGAGCTTTTGTAATGGGTACCAGTTAACTGGTATAGGTAGGTAGGTACATAATACAATTAATTACATATGAAGATGCAGATTGATATTTTTAGTATACATAGAAAAGGACCCGAACACCCGAAGCAAATATCTGTAGATCGAACACACATTTGTCCCGAGGCGGGAATCAAACCCGCGTTGCAGGCGAACCTTCGCCCACCGCGCCACAGAGGTCGTCAAAACTTAAAACTTTCTCTGAGCGTGTATAAGCCTCTATGATACAGTGTAAGATTACTTTTCATAGAGGTAAGTATGGGAAGCACTTTATAAACAAAAACTTACTCTTCCTTCAGCCCAATCATATGCGCAAAGACCCTCCAGAAGTGATTATACGCCTCCCATTCATCCTCGCTCCGCTGGCGGACCCCAAACGCGTCGGGTTTCAGGATGGCATAGCCTATGAACCCAAACATGGTGAAGGCTATGTCTCGTTGGGAAATGACCCCGATGCCTTTGGTCTTACTGGCCATAGAGGCGCGGAAGTGTCTACTACGCACCTCGACGATTGAACGCCATGCTCTGGAAAATAAACATACGATTTGATTGAAACCGAACTGCTATTGGAGCTACGCGGTGTTTGTTATTAATACCCAAAGTGGTCGCGGTTTGCTGGCCTGATCAAATTTTGCTTATTTCTCGTGTACAAGACTTTACATGCCGTTTTGATGTTAGTCCTATTTGCTACGAGGTCATGTTGCTAATAGGACAATATAGGTACCGTTTTGCTTTTAGGACGTTCTGTTAATATGGCGTTATGCTTACATTTTCTTTCGATATGAAACGTTCATCTGCCATCATCTTTCAACTCAGCAGTTTATTACTAATGGTAGTATGAATAAACCTCGTAGGTCTAGTCAATAGCTATTGTTTGCACGCGAAGTGAACAGAGACATATTAATACATATGTCAACCCAATCAAAGTAATTCTCACAAAAGCTAGCCAGGGCATGTGAGTGTGGGTAAGACCACTTTCGTTATATATTTAGCTCGCACCCGCTGCTTGAATGGGAACAAAGACATTTCCCGAGTGAGGTAGATACCCACTTCACTGCCATCGCACCGTTATAATGTTGGAGGGGAATATTGGTATTCAGGATATATTTAAATTGATGTAAGGATATTTTGAAGAAAAGGAGGTTACGGCCCAGATATTCAGACAGACAGACAGTTGCCCAGGCAGTCAGACAGATGGTCCCAATTTTGTGTAACGACTTGAATATAAATAAATAATGCTGGACAATCTACACAGCCCCAATCTTAGCAGAGCTTGTGCTAAGGGTACTAGCTGGTGCTAGATGACTACAATACATTACATATATCGATTATCTTTGGTGAAACTGTTCATGTTTCTACTTACGTGGTGCCCGGTTTCAAGTCATAGTCGAACCAAGAGATGGTATGCAGCACGGTCGAGAGATACCGGCGGTAGGCGGTGAACACGGAGTTGGAGCGACGCGTGCTCACCAGGATCCGCAGGATGGACGGTATCGCGAACACTGACACTAGTCCGTACAGCATGGAGGATGATAGCGCGAAGCTGTAGTCATGGTAGAAACGTTGGCCTCTGGAAATTAACAGTTTCGGGTTAATTCATCCGTGTGGGAAAAATTACCTATAGTCTCGAGTTAAGCATGGATAAGTTACTGCTTCGGTAAACGAAGAACGCCCTCCGGCCAGGTGGGTGACGACCTGCGAAAGACTGCAGGTGTGGCGCTCATTGGTGGAGGCCTATGTCTTTGACAATAGTATTGTATTAAGACGTCATCGTGAATTGGTCAAGTATCATTTTCGTAATTCCAAGTTCGCATTATAGATGCGCTGTCCCTACTAAATCCTATGGAAAAGTCACGGTGCCGGCAACAATTTCGCTTCCGCACACTAATCATCAGACCAATAACCGACCCCGCCGGATGCGGGGTCGAAGAATTTCCCGCTTCCGCCCTTAGGTGCATTCGTGCACATATATAGGCGAAACCTCTATCCTCTTCTAGCATCTGGCAACAGCCCAAGCAGGCTCGCAGCTAAGTGGTAGCCGCCCTTGTACGTGTTGGCTACTTCTGCGTTTAACACCACTACTGCGATCACCAATCCGCTTACCAAGCGTGGTGATTATGGCAAAACAGGAGGTCATTGGTCAGCAGTGAACGTATATTATTCAAATTCATGTGTTATGCTAAACATAGATAGGATATTAAATTAAAATAACCCGTTGACTGCAAATAAAATGATTGATTTGATTTGTGCTTGGTTTTAGATACGGCCATACAAAATTTGTATACTCTCGCGGAATATAAACAAACCTTTTGAAGAGTTGTTCATCGTACCACGGAGGCAGGTCCAACACGAGCTGTTCTGGCTGTACTGCGTCCGGGGGCTCCTGCTCCGCCTCCCGGGACATCAGCCGGGAGAAGTACTGCTCCGCTGGAAGTTCAACAACATCCTTTTTAGGGTTCCGTACCCAAAGTTTTACGGGAACCTATTACTAAGACTCTGCTGTCCGTCCGTCCGTCCGTCTGACACCAGGCTGTATCTCATGATTCATGACTACTATCTAACTATCACTGGTAACTATCGGTTCATGACTCATGAACCGATCCGTCTGTCACCAGGCTGTATCTCATGAATCATGAGATACAGCCTGGTGACAGACGGATCGGTTCATGAGTCATGAACCGATAGTTACCAGTGATAGTTAGATAGTTGAAATGTTCACAGATGATGTATTTCTGTTGCCATTATAACAGAAAATACTAAAAAACAGAATAAAATAAATATTTAAGCTAGCTCCCATACAACAAACGTGATTCTTTGCTCGTTTTTATAGATAATCTTACGGAACCCTTCGTGCGCGAGACCGACTCGCACTTGGTTTTATAATTAAGTAAGTATTGTGGGACAAATACTTCTCTCGTGGAAATAAAAATAATAAATCGAAACAAGCGTTGGGCCCACCTCGGGATCATTTTGTATACAATAGGAAAAGTTTTTTTTTAATTTGTCCATATTTGACATATGTATAATAATTAAATACAGCCAAAGATAGAACCTCCTTTTTTATGTATCGGTTAAAAAATAGATGCCCCGAACTCGAACATATGTTGTCCAAAGAATACCGAACTGCCACCTGCATTTTAGCTAAACCTTTGTTTCAAACAATGGTTGTTTAGAAATCTTGCAGCATTAGCCTTATCAGGAAATTTCATTTCATTGTGCCTTTGAAATTGCAGTCATTATAGTAAAGTTGTGAGATTCGAGATGAATCCAAAATTGTGCATATTTTTGTGCCTCGTAAAACTTTGCACTTCGGACTGGGTAAGATTTCTATACACCATATTATATTACACTTTTGTTAATCTATGACAAGTTGTATCAACTTAAAAAAAACTAGGCATCGTCCGAGGGAGGCTGAAGTTCAGCTACCTACTTATTATGGGAGACCTGAGGTAGGTCTAGGTACTAACCTACCTAATTCATAAAATGTTTTTTTAATAAAGATAAAATAAGTGATGTAAAAATGTAATTAGTATGTGATAACATGTGATTAGGGTCGATTAAAGATTATGATTATTATTCATGATACCACTTAGGTAGTAGATTATGTAGATAAATGCATTGGACATTTATTGTACTTTTATTGGGCAGCATTTGGGAAACTACGTCGAGTCTTCTCGTCATCCATACCGCAATGCTTGAAAACGAAAGTTTTCAACCAGTGCGTCCTACCCGTTATGACCTACGGAGCTGAGACGTGGACACTTACGATAGGGCTGGTCCACCAGTTCAAAGTCGCTCAGCGAGCTATGGAAAGAGCTATGCTCGGGGTTTCTCTGAAGGATAGGATTCGCAACGAATACATCCGACAGAGAACCAAGGTTATCGACATAGCTCAAAGAATTAGCAAGCTGAAGTGGCAGTGGGCCGGCCATATTTCGCGAAGAACCGACGGCCGCTGGGCCAAACGTGTTCTTGAGTGGAGACCACGACTCGGTAAACGTAGTGTAGGACGCCCTCCGACCAGGTGGGATGACGACTTGCGAAAGACTGCAGGTAGATGCTGGCTGCGGCAAGCTGAAGACAGGGCGCAATGGCGCTCATCGGGGGAGGCCTATGTCCAGCAGTGGACTGATATAGGCTGATGATGATGATGATGATGATGTACTTTTATTAAATACATAATAATGTAGTCTGGAAAATCAAATAGTAGGTACCTATCGATTGTATGCTTGCTATAAGACTTATAGCGTACAATCGATAGTTGCTATTACGTTGCAAATACTTAGTATAAGTCTTTACTGACAAAGACTTATAGTAGGTATAATTCTTTACTGACAATATTTTATGGTGCTGGGACCTGCTCACATTACCTTGTAAAATTAACTAGTACCTAAGTCGCAGCTTATAATGTAGAGGTAGTGTTTAGTTATTGGAAACCAATTAAATTAGGTGTTTTACCGTACAATACCGTAAAAGTTAGGCATTGTAGCGTACAAAGCGCAAAGAAACCCTGAACCAACTGAGATTGAGAAGTTTATTGTAGCTCTAGCTTCTGCCCGTGGCTTCGTATGCGTTTATGTATGATAATAGTAACGCACCATCTAAGTATACCTAGTATAATTCTTACCTACCTAATAACAAATTTTTCTCGCAAATTACCGAGACCATAAATTTCATTCTAAAATGGTTAAAAAAATATATAAACACGGAGTTTTTTCATATTCTAAGACTGATGATCCCCAGAGCTGGACTAAAAGAGATTAATATTTTCTTATCTCATTTTTCTTTCAGGTATCAGATTGGATGGGTCCGGTCCAAGAACAGCTGTAAGTTACATTTAAATTTATTCAATGTCATTTTAGTTATATAGTTTTTTAAACATAATAATGCTCTCAAATAGTCAAAAAGCTTTTGCACGCTTCACTCACGATCAACCAGGGTTTGCCGTGGTTTTATCTAAAACCACGATTATATATATACTATGTTCCTTGAAGATTGTAATTTGTTTAGTACCTATTATCAGATCGGAATGAACTTGAGAATTCATATCAAAATAATCCTTTGCGTGCAAAAAAAAAACCTTTTATCGAAATGATTCGAGAATCGGTCCGTAGAATACAATAATTAGTCCAAAATATCGTCTTTTTTCAGAGATGAAGATACCTTGGCCCAGAAAACTCCTGTAGCGACTTCCACTGTCACCTTGAAGCAACTCGAAGACATCTTTGAAAACGAGAAGATAGCCCCTACCACCGACGATCGTACCGAACCAGCACTTATAAGCGGTCGCAAAAACGATCAAACCACTCTAGGCCTCAAGAGCAAAGTGGAAAATGCCTTGGAGATAGCCAAGGCTCTTGCGGAAACACTGAAAATACAAATAGTAGAGCTTTCTTCTAAAGAGACAAAGTTGAAGGATGCTATTGCGAATGGAAGGTAGGCCTTCATGATAAGTCACTTTTCAGTATCGTAGATAAACACCTCTATAGATGCTGTTGCGACGGAATTTATGTCGCATTGTGGGACACTGTAGAGGTAAAATTTACCAGCTCTATGATGATAATATCGCCGGCGGCGGCGGCGGCGGTTTAGCCGACCATAGAGTTGGTCTCTTGATTCACCTTACTCATCCCCTACTCGCCTTTCCTTTTCAAATTCAATACTCCTATAGGTTACTAAACACAATGCCACAGACCACCTCGGCCTTTACTTTTTTAATGCTTATATTATTTTTAATGTAGGTAGATATACTCTTTTACGTTTATGTGTGTTACAAACATAATAATGAAGAGATAAATTGATATTACCCTTAGGTTTGGATGGTCAACATCAAACAGTGTAATAGTTAAACTTCCACGCCTAGGTAGAAAGAGCTTCCACGTTTGTATAGAAAGATGATGGACTCGTTTAACCTTAAAGGGGAGCTATGTATATAAGTAGGGCTTGAGTTAAGAGGTTGAATGTTTTCTAGATCGGGCATAACAACCGTAACAGTATCAACGCTGGGGCAGAGCGCTCGGGCCTACATCATCCGCGAGGGAACGTGGACTCTCTGCACAGGCATCATACAGTCCCCTTCTGTTCCATCCTCCAGCTCATTCAACGGCTTGTTCTCTACGCCTCGGTGCATAGGTCAAGAGGTAAGCTTTAGCCATAATCCGTAGAATTATTACTAAAGTCATTTAAAACGGGATATTTACCATTTAAATGACTTACCATCCGACAGAGAACCAAATTTATCGACAGCTCAAAGAATTAGCAAGCTGAAGTGGCCGCCATATACAAAGATACGACATACATATACGAAGATACGACAACCGCTAAATAATATGCGTATTAGTGGAGATCGCGATTCGGCAAACGTAGTGCAGGACGCCCTCCGACCAGGTGGGATGACGATCGTGCAAGACCGCGGTAGATGCTGGTTGCAAGCTAAAGACCGGGCTATATGGCGCCCATTAGAGGAGGCCGATTTCCAGCGGTGAACTATAAGGTGTGTCTCAAGGTGTGTTTGACACAACTCACAACACAACGCAAAATTATATCATACAAAATTATCTTATTCTCTCTTGGCTGGCGTAGAGTTCGAAATATAAGGTAGGATCCTTATGTAAATGTCTTGTAATAAATTATTTTAGTGATAAAATAGTAGAATTGAAACCGGATCTATCTATTCATAAGAGTAGAAACTATATTAATAGACTGATGATAGAATACTCATTGTGTGAAGGGCGTGACCCTATTAATAACAAGATGATAGGAATCGGAGACCAATGTTATTTATAAGCGATATTAACGATTGACGAACGATGTGGCGCGGTGGACGAAGGTCCGCCTGCGACACAGGAGGTTGCGGGTTCCCAATTCAAAAGTCGGAACAATTGTGTGCACAATCTGCAGATATTTGTTCCGGGTGTTCTGGTGGTTTTCTATGTATAATAAAAAAAAACTATCTATGTAATGTATTGTATTATGTATATCAGTTATCCCATAACACAAGCTCTGCTTACCATGGGGCTAGATAATGCTGTGTGAATTGTCAAACATTATTTATTTATTTATTAACGTGGCCTATCAATAAGTTACTTTCACACTAATATTATAAATGCGAAAGTTTGGATGTTTAAATGGATGCTTGTATGGGATGGACGATTGTTACTTCTTTACGCCAAAACCAAAATTTGGTTTTTGTTCGCAATATAATAAAACCATAATCGTCTAAGTATTTACGTAGACGAAATTTCATTGAAATATGGTAAATAACTAGCAAATGAAACTGCTCTTTGCGTAGAAGAATCTCTGTAGAATAATTTAATGTTATTAAGATTTAGAGCAACATTATCGATCAAGTTCTAATAATAGTTTGTTCTGGTCGTTTTCTATGTATAATAAAAATTATCTATCTATGTAATATATAGTATTATGTATATCAGTTATCTAGTACCCATAACACAAGCTCTGCTTACCATGGGGCTAGATAATGCTGTGTGAATTGTCCAGCATTATTTATTTATTTATTTATAAGTCAAGTTTTGTCAGCCATTTACGATTCCCAAAACTTACAATATTAAACGTTTCAGCCTTTTCGAAAACTAAAATAAAAAACAATGTTATTTGCCTTTAACTTGATTTTCCGTACAGTCAAAACGTCGTTTTTGGGACTCGACTTGGGTTAAATAACTAAATGCTACCACATAGGTGTTTATTTTATTTTTTATTTTTCTTTCTTAGGGATAACAAACAGTATCACTTATAAATTAACTATAAACTATTAAACTTAAATAAACGTAATTCTAGAAGTGAACCAGCCCCGTTATCCACTTATTAATATATATTACTTATTAAGATATAAAATATTATATAATATATTAATATTTTATATCTAATTTACCTGCTAGTCGTACCAGTACCTAGGTAAAGACTATTTTTAGAATTCAAGCTAACATGCGAATGTTCAAACAGGTTAACGCGGCAAAAACATGGATGGCCTTGGAATGTCAGCATTAAGATAATATTTCCTTCGGTATTATTTATAATTTGCCGTTGTCTGTCTGCCACTTAGGTCTGCTAAGGTTATGTATGTAACATTTGACATTGTAGGTTGACTCAAAAAACATAATAATAGATATCCCAAATAACAATAGGATAGGTATTTATATTTA
Organism: Eupithecia abbreviata; assembly: GCA_943735965.1. Taxonomy (NCBI): domain Eukaryota; kingdom Metazoa; phylum Arthropoda; class Insecta; order Lepidoptera; family Geometridae; genus Eupithecia; species Eupithecia abbreviata. The sequence goes on from OX030995.1 coordinate 6,059,017, forward strand.
CCTGCAATACCATGATTTTATGTGTGGTTTGATTTTTTCTATATTTCGGCACAATTGCATGTCATGTCATGATTCACGGAATAAGAAAGTCACTGGCGACTGGCGAGGGATTAAATATCGGTTCCGATTAAAATATTTTAATGTTATCGTAATTTACCATAATCACCACGTTGATTATGGTAAATTACGATGAATCGTTCATACGTTTCATCATTGCTAGGTACACCCCTGCCGAAAGCTTCTTGCTTAAATTCATAATAATCTCCATCTAAAGGTTGCCTTGATGAGATCGCTTCTAATAATTTATTAAGAATAAGAATAAGAATAAGAATAAGAATAAGAATAAGAATAAGAATAAGAATAAGAATATATTTATTGTTAAATTGTGTAAAACATCCATAGGAAAGGTCTTAAATAATAATTTAGTAACAACAATTTATCCATTTCGGACATACAATATTTAGACAATTAGTATTAGTACTAATTAGTAGTAGTACTAACTACTACTAATTGTACAGGTAGGTTTATTTACATCTTAACTTTAACTTACTAACTAGTATCAAAAAACTCTTTTATGTTATAGTGCGCACTACTAACAAGCCAGTTTCTTAATCTAGTTTTAAACATATTTCCATTAAGTTGTTTTATTTCTAAAGGAATGTTGTTAAACACTTTGATAGCTGATATATAGGTACTTTTGTAAAACATAGTATTATTAATTTGAGGAATACACAAGTTTAATTTATATTTATTTCTTAAGTTTTCTTGTCGGTTCGATTTTATTTTAAAAAAAGTTGAATTATTTTTGACAAATAAACAGATCTCTAGTATATATATACCTGTCAGAGTAAGGATATCATTTTCTTTGAAAACATTGCGCAAGGACTCAGTTTTTTCTAAATTAAAAATTGCTCTTATGCATTTTTTTTGCATGATAAATGTTGACTGCACATCAACTGAGTTTCCCCAAAATATCACCCCATAGCACAATTGAGGAAAAACATGTCCATAGTAAGCATTTTTTGCTACAAATGTAGAGGAAACGTTACGAAGGATATAAAGAGCATAGCAGTACTTAGATATTTTATTATTAACTTGATTTATATGAGATTTCCAATTAAAATTACTGTCAATTTTTATTCCAAGAAAATTTATTTCGCTGACTTCTTCTATGCCCCATGTTTGATATGTTTAGGTTTATTGGACGTGTTTTATAATTTTTAAACCTTATGTATTTAGTTTTTTCAATATTTAGTTTTAGATTTAGGGCGCTTAGGTAATTTATTATATCTTTTAGGGTTTTATTAATTTCATTTTCAAAATCCTGAATGTTATCATTTATTTGAGGTATAAAAATAGTGGCATCGTCTGCGAACATGACACAAGTATTGTTTGTTATATTAGGCAAATTATTTATATAAATTAAAAATAAAAGTGGACCTAGCACGCTGCCCTGAGGAACACCCAATGAAATAGATTCAAAACCAGAATCAATATGCTCAATGGTTTTAGTTTTCTTATTATATATTTCAATTACAGTTGATTGTTTTCTATCGTCTAGGTAGGATTTGAATAGAGAAAGAGCTACTCCCCTTATTCCTGTTTCTTCTAGCTTATTTAAAAGTATATTATGGTCAACACAGTCGAATGCTTTGGATAAATCTAAGAACAATGCTACGCCATGTCTTTTATTATTGATTTCTTCCCATGCTAGATTTAGAGTTTTAAAAATTGCAAGCGTAGTATTTTTCCCTTTTCGAAAACCGTATTGATTCGGGTTCAGTATATTATGTGCATCTAAAAATGTTATGACTCTAGTATAAATTGCTTTTTCATATATTTTCGAGATACAGGGAAGAATGGCTATGGGTCTATAATTTCCCATGTCAGATTTGGAACCTTTTTTATGGAGTGGCTTAATAAGAGCTTTTTTTAGATTTACGGGAAAGCGACCATGCTCAATGGAAAGATTAATAATAAACACAATAGGCTTAACTAGTATATCAATGTTGTTTTTTATTACCTGAATAGGGATTTGGTCATGTCCTGAACTCTTTGTGTTTTTTAATTTTTTAACTATATTCATAATTTCACAATCGTCAACTGGCGCGAGAAATATACTTTTGCAATTGCGATTATTTATACTATTTGATTTAGGATTACTTATAGTTGTATGTGCTGCTTGGTTCATATTAAGTTTAATAAAGTAATGATTAAAAAGTTTTGCGATTTCTTTGGGATCATGCTCTTCTTCTTGATCTACAGTTTTAATTTTTTCTATGGTTGTTCGGATTGCGTTTGTGTTACTTGTGTATTGTTTGATAATTCCCCATGTTGCTTTAGTTTTATTTGTGCTTCTATTTATATATCTTATGTTTGATATTTTTTTTGAAACTCGAATAACTCTTTTTAATAGTTTGTTATATTTTATGTAGTTTTCACTGTTTCTTTCGTTTTTACTGCTTTTACTTTGCAAATATATTTGACGTTTCTTTTTGCTTGATACGAAAATACCCTTTGATTTCCAGTTTTGTTTTCTTTTGTATGTTACTTTACATCTTTCTATTGGTATACAGAGATTGAATATCATTTGTAATAGCTCTGTGAATTTATTGTATGCTGCATCCGGTTCATTTTCACAATACACTTCATCGAAGCTGAGCTGTGATAAATATTTTGTAAAAATATCCAGATGACTATCAACATTTCGCCTTTTTATATACCAAAACTTTTCAGAGAAACTGATATTTGTTGGTATGCTTATAATTTGTGCAGTATGATCAGAAACACCTAGGTCTATGACTTTGACATCATAACTTATATTTGTAATGATATTATCAATACACGTGTTAGAGTATGCCGTATTTCTTGTAGGTTTGTTAATAGTGAGATGTAGATTAAATATTTTTAGAGTGTTTTTAAATTGTTCACTTCTTTTGTTATTTTCAAGCGTATTTATGTTGAAATCTCCTGATATTATGACTTTCTTTTTACTATTTCTTAACTTTATTAAAACTTTGTGACAGATAGATTCTAATGTAGTTATAAAAAGGTCGAAATTGCTATTTGGTGTTCTATATATGCAAATTACTATAATATCTAAGTCTGTTAATAATAATCCACAACACTCAAAATGACGTTCAATGGATAATTCAGATAACCAATCTAATTTTGTAAAATTTAATGAATGTTTAAGGTAAATAGCGACACCACCGCGAGCTTTATTTTTTCTTGAGAAATAAGTGGCTGTATGATAACCATCTATTTGTGTAGATAAAGTTTCGTTGTTTTTTATAAATGTTTCACTTAAACAGAGTATATCAGTTTTTTGTTCTTTTGTTATAATTTCTAGTTGATCTATTTTGGATCTCAACCCTTGTACATTTAGATGCATTATTTGAAGAGAGCAATTATTGACGAAAAAACTGCTTGGTAGTTGGTTCTGCTACTCCTAGAGATTTTTTGTGTGTTCGCGGTGCTCTACCATAGTAAAATGGAACATTTACCACAGGTGATTTAATTGAATCATTTATTCCAACTGCTACAATGTCATCAGCTGGCGCTAAAGCTGCTTTTTTCATTTGGATAGTTCTGCGCATTTGTTCAAAACAAAAAGGTATAGTTCCTGGTTTCAGGTTAGTTTTATCTTTCGCAGCAGATTTTATTGTTTTAGTTTGAGCTAACGTTTTTGTGTCTTTATTTGTGTGTGTGATTCTCATTTTGTTTATATTATTTCCCAAAAAGCAATTTTTGTAGTCCTTTGTATTTATATAGTTGTTTATGATTTCATCTAAGTTGGCTACAGTCCTCCTCTTAATTTTATAAAAGTCATTTTCTTGCAACGTTAAAAAGTGACAGTTTTTAAAATTGTTAGCGATTACTTTTAATTTAGAGTTCAGTTTTTCCTCATTTATGTATCGGTTTCGGGTTACTTCAATTACTATAACATTGGATGTGGCTAGGTTTTTACACAACGTTGAAATTTCGGAGAAAAACCCTGTTGGATTTTTATCGTTTGATCCTAAGGATAATATCACCCAGTCTTCCTTCTTTAGATCGTCTTGATTTATCCTTGTGCTAGAAAGAATATGTTCAGTTCGTGCATCTGGGTAGCAGTGGTTTACGATATCGTAATCCTTAGCATTTCTTTCCGATGACCGTCGCCCTATGAGTTTTGAGGCCAGGTTCTTGCAAGTTTATATATATATTAGTAGATAGCTATAGAATTTGGCTTGTCTATGTGCTTTTTTGTAAGCCTAAATATAATGGTTTTTGAATTTGTAATGTTTTTTTTGTCACATGTACTTATAATAAAGATTTTTTGTATTGTATTGTGCCGTTTCAAAGGTTATATAATTAGCTATACCTACCTACTTATATCATAATATTTAGGTAACTAAAATACTAAGTACAGTAGGTACCTACCTGCTATCGAAGTGGTTTGCACAACGAATTCTAACACCCATTCTACTCTACCAATTTCTCTATCATGATTGAATTAAAAAGAAAACAATATCCATTAATTCGTTACGTGCACGAACATTGATTACCTACCATACCTACCTAAACTAACACGTTGCTAGCAAAATTGCTATTTGTGTGGAGATTACTGTCAACTGTGTGGTGAAGAGATAATGTTCTACATATTGTGTGGTGCCGCCGCCGGCTTAAAATATGTGCCACTAAAACTCTTCCCGCGTTAGAGCCACCAAAAACCAATATTGTATAAATGGTGCTGGTATGGGCCAGTATGGGGACGTACACATCTCTCCTAACTCACCCACCGTCACGCAAGAGGTTTACATCTAATAAGGAATCTTATGTAAAAAGAAGATATTTATAGATATATATATTATGATATGATGAAAGAGGAAAGGTTTTATTTTTTGTTTGTATTGAATAGGCTACGAAACTACTGGACCGATTTGAAAAATTCTTTCACCGTTGGGAAGCTACACTATCCGCGGTGAACATTTAGAAATGTGAAATTTTAATTTAACGCGGATGAAACCGCGGGAAACAGCTAGTAAATTATAGTGCTGAACAATTCACAGCATCATCTAGCCCAAAGCTCGGCAGAGCTTGTAATGGGTCCAAGATGACTGATATAATTAAAAGATATTTTTAAAGCAAGGGTAATAAATAAAATAAATATATAGAATAAGGTACCAAAAAAAACTTATACGTTATAAACTCAGTTACGTTATTAATATTATATTTTGTCAGGTACCTATGTAGCTAGAAGAAGTTAGTAGATTGGCGTTCTCTTAGATAATATGTACCAACAATGTATAAGGACTAACTTTATCCAAACTGGTTGATCCAACGGTTAGGTCGGCAAAAAATTATAATAATAAACACCTGTTTAAGAAAAACTTATATCAAAAACTCGCACAAGGTTGCAGATTCGATTTCCGCCTCGGAATAAATGTTTTGCTGTTTATAGAATGATATATTTGAGTACAAATAAAATATATGATTTTTTGAAATATTAACAACCGACTTCGATTACTTTATTTTTAAACTGGTTTTACTTTATTACGCTAATTCCTCGGCTCGTCATTCGTCCATTTGTCGCGCACATACTTGATGCAAATTAAAGACTTTTCTCATGGATGCCATTGTCAGAACTGGACTAAATTTAAATGTGACTACGGGAAGCAGCAGCTTTCAAAGAAAAAAATAATCATCAAAATCGGTAAACCCAGTTGAAAGATCTGAAGTAACAAACATAAAAAAAATACAGTCTTATTGAGAACCTTATTTAGTTCCTTCGTATTTTTGAAGTCTGGATGAAGGTATTGAGTTTTTCTTGTTGACCAGTAGCCCAATTTACTTGAAATTTACAGAGAATACTAAAAATAAAAACATGTGTGGATTTTTAAACATATTCGCGAAAATTAGGTAAATCCGGTTATTAAAGTTTTTTTCAACCTAACCCTTTCAGACCACGAGAATGAAATCGCGAGGGGGTTAATTTCCCTAAGCACTTAATTTACAACTACTTTATTTATTTAAAAAAATTTGGACTTACAGCTAGGTTTACAATCATCATCATCATCATCAGCCTATATTAGTCCACTGCTGGACATAGGCCTCCCCCAATGAGCGCCATAGCGCCCTGTCTTCGGCTTGACGCATCCAGCATCTACCTGCAGTCTTTCGCAGGTCGTCATCCCACCTGGTCGGAGGGCGTCCTACACTACGTTTACCGAGTCGTGGTCTCCACTCAAGAACACGTTTGCCCCAGCGGCCGTCGGTTCTTCGCGAGATATGGCCGGCCCACTGCCACTTCAGCTTGCTAATTCTCAGAGCTATGTCGATAACTTTAGTTCTCTGTCGGATGTATTCGTTGCGAATCCTATCCTTCAGAGATACTCCGAGCATAGCTCTTTCCATAGCTCGCTGAGCGACTTTGAACTGGTGGACCAGCCCTATCGTGAGTGTCCACGTCTCAGCTCCGTAGGTCATAACGGGTAGGACGCACTGGTTGAAAACTTTCGTTTTCAAGCATTGCGGTATGGATGAAGAGAAGATGGTTACAAATGAGGTACATATATAGAACATGCCTGGAAAGACCCAGTGCATGTTTGCTGATGGCTAATTAAAAGTTTCCGCTGATAGATAATTAAAAATTTAGAAAATTTTAGAATAGGATATTCCTCATGTAAGTGACATTTTGTCTTTTTGAGAATAAAATTTCTTTAAACCAAGTTAACGTATAAATATAGGTAATAGATACAGTTGCAACAACTCTTGCAAACAATCTAGAGGTAGCTCAAGTGATCAATATCGATACCAGATAACTTTTCCTCTCTATTTTCTCCCTAGGTGCCAACATCGGTAGACCCTTGCGTATTCAACTCCATAATAAAGTACGAGACGATCCCAACCCAGCGCCGGATGGTGTATTCTGAAGACGACTATCTCTGCCTCAAGACCTCCTTCAACGAGACAGTGGAGCAGTACAGGAGCGTACCACGGAGGTTTATCAACGACAGTTGTGTTGATGGTGAGTCATTTATTTTACTTTATTGCACTACTAAGGGAACAAAGGGGCTTAATGCCGAGGCATTATCTACCTGCCGACCAGGAAACACAATGTTTAAATAAGAGGTTTGGCGTTCTGACTATGTTTACCACATTTTATATATATATACCTAAAAAAGAGCTAAACAATTAATACATAGTCATAAATATAGCATAATTATCATCTAGGAGAAAAAATAAAAACATTTTATGAAGAGCTTGTATAATGCTTGTATAATCTCTCAGGAAAAAACCTTCGCACCGATTTCTTGAAAGTATTACGCTTTATTTTTTCGCTTATCTAATGTCCAGCTTCGTAGGTAATTCCACAGCCGTAGGTACTGGTTCCACAGTCATTCACGACAACACTCAAGAATACTCGACGCATCTCAGGTTTCAGCACGATTCAATTCACGATTTTTTGAGTGATTTCCTCATTGAATTAGTACCTCTATTTATGTAATCTCGTAATACCCGCATACATAACACAAGCTGTGCTTAGCTTGGGGATAGATGATTATGTGTGGATTGTCCAGTATCATAAATGTATTTATTTATTGAATTATGTTAAAAAATATAAGCGACTTGGACGTGCCTACATCCGAATTATATTTGAGTACTGGGAGGTAGCGCCCGTGATAAGCTTGATCAGTCATTGATCTATGCTTGAGTTACGCTTACGCCATACAAGAGTTTTTGGAGACTAGACGCATCTAGTCTCCAAAAACTCTTGTATGGCATAAGCGATATATTTCAAGATAGATTTCAACAAATCAAATCTATATGTCAAATTGTTTATTAACCTTTCTCTTGAATACGTCCGTTGCGTAATTTTAAAGATCTAAGCATACCTACATAGGGACAGACAGACAGCAGGAAGCGACTTTGTTTTATACTAGGTATGTAGTGATGTGGCCACATTCTCATGTAATGTACACGCTCTCCCAGAAGAAGTCTGGCAGATCGAAATTTGTGTTTCATTCATACTATTTGCAGGACGAATAAGAAGCCTTCAAGAGAACCTTATCCAATGCAGTATGCGTGTGATCTCCGACTACACTTTCTACCCTCGCCGAAGCCAATCCAGCCTGCCCCTGGAGTACTGCACAGAAGCTGATGGCTCCTGCAAGCTATTGGTAGCGTGGCATGTCTCTAACGCAACCATTGAAAACTTCGAGTTTTTGAAGGAAGAGCACAGTTTTAAGAGTTTTTTCATGAGGACTAACTTTAACTTCAACAGTCGTTTGAGCATGTGATTAAATACAGATTACGATAATTTTTATTTTATTTCGTAATAGGGAAAATCATTTCTTACGTAGCCTATATTACTTAGATATATGTAGGTACTTACCTACCTTCTTCCTAGTAGGTAGGCCAAGGTTGTTAATTCAATCATTGATTTTCGCCTAAAAGTGATTGATAAAAGACAAACTAACATTGCCTGCAGCAGTAAGAAAAATTACCTGGCGCGGCGCGACTCTACCTAAGCTCAGTGGCGACTGTAGCGAGCATAAAATTTACCGAAAATCCCCGTAATTAGGTATGCATTGCAAAAAGCTTCCGAAAATTATCATATGGGCAGGGACCAGTTATATGGGTAACGTGCATTTTTCTGGAAACCTAGACTCATCGCACTTGACCTACCTACCTAGATATTTCATTAAAACCAACTCACAATAATAAAACAAAAAATTATATGTAGATATGTGGTACCACATAGAGTAACTCTATGAGGTACCATAAAGGAGGTTTCGTTTCGTGATAGTAAGCCCACTCAACTCGGAGAATCTTTAACATCTAGGACTCTACCATCATATCATCATCCCCATGTTGAAGATTTTTAGTTTAGAGCAAAACGTAGATAAATGCAACATAAACAAATGGGCAGACATAGAACAGACATAATTTACACGATCAACATACCTTTAGGATCCATTTGAAAGATTGTCCAAATGCGAAGACGTAGCCTACGAATGCATATGTACCTATAGAATTGACCGAAATCACACTTTCTAATTTAATTCGCTAATTTAGCGCAAATCAGTGTTACTTTATACCTTTAAGTTTGCAACGAAAGAGGTAGAGTCCGAAATTTTTCAAGCCCGTAAAAGCCAAAGCGAGCGAGGACGCTTTTTTCTCGATGTTTAGACAAGTGTGATAAAAAAATATGTGTTGATTGAACACGCGCGTCAGGTTCGCTCGGAAGCTCTTCGCTTACTAAAATATTTATTTTATTTATTTTACCATTACCATAGATTAGATACAATGTGATGTGACACAGAGGTCGAAGACGATGCGAGCGATTGAAAGTAGAATGAAAAACGTACACGTTCCACTTCAATTTAGAAAAAAGAAACCTGTCAATGTCGTCGTAGATCGAGTATGGTAGAATGGCTTATTTATTTATTACTCTATTCCTACACCATAGGTACCTTATATTGCCAAATAAAAAAGTCAAGTCTTTATTCCGTACACTGAGAAACCAATTTACAGTCAATGCAAAACTGGTGCGGTGGTGCAGCGGTGAACATTGCACACGATGACACGATCCTAGAAAGAGAAGCACACGATTTCATTCATGCACACGATGATCATGAATAAATAGCATATACAGTTTCTGACATTTATAATTTATGTTTACTTTTTTGTCGTGGCGAGTTCAATAACTCTTTTGTGGTGTCCTTTTCTTCATTACAAAACTATACGAACTTGGCAAAGTTATGTACTCACTTTCCCTGATTTTGATTTCAAGAAATTCAGCACTCGGAGACCGCTGCCACTAGTTATAAATGGATGTATTTTTTTTAATTTACTGATTGTCCACAACATAGAGTCCACAAACATAATTTTTTTAAACATACATAGACTCATTCATAGAATACAAATAATATAATAAAACAAAAAATACATAGACTCTTTAAAAAGCTTTATTTTAGTTCTGACGTTTTTGCTTAGTGGTATGCTATAGTTATTGAACAAGTCAATCAAAACAAAAATCAACAAACAAACAGCTGTCTGTCTTCCGTACTCACCACAAAGTACTTTTCTACATGGTACTCACTCGGTACGGTACGGTAGGTACCTACCGACGAAGACAACGCGACGGGCGCGGGTTATTTTTTGGAGATAACAGTGCATTGTTTTTAAACAATTTATCATTATAGACCTCAATCATGAAATGCCATGTACCAGGTCCTAACGTAAAAGGTATATGAAGTTGATCGTTTTAATAATAAGTTGATCTATTTGTGATGTAGTCAAAAGTTTCAGTGGTCATGTTTACCAATAATTTATTTCTTCTTTAGTTTTAGGAAGAACAGTGCACGCTCTCGCTAGATTTGGCGATGAATTATACTTGGAATCTTTGCCAGACAGTATACAGCTTCGCACTGTGAACGCCGCCGAGTCGGCATACGCGATGGTGAAGTTCAATAAAAACTTCTTTTCTTACTTCAATTACAACTATTACTCCACTGAAGACAATGAAGGACTGAAGTGTAAAATCTCCATGAAGTCAGCTCTGAATACATTTAAATCCCCTGCGCACATGGACAAACAAGTAGAAAATTTAGAGATAAAACTGGACCTGGAGAGTTGCAAACTAATATTCCAATTGAAGTGCAAACATGGCATTGTAAAGACGCATTTTGTATCAATTCTAGACTGTAAAGCAATGCAAGCAGTTTACACAAAGGATTTAGTTCCTAACAGGTGCAATCAATACTATTGTACTTTATTCAAATCCAAATAATTTCTAACATACCTCTTCTAACATGTTTCTCTTTTCAGAATAACATCACCGCAAAGAATACTCTCGGAAGCTCTCGGTAATTTCCAAAGCTCAGATGACCAAGTCACAGTAGAGGTCACATCACAATCAATGTTACTGAGAAACTATATTGATACCAATGTAGACCTGTCTAAGGTGATACGAACACAGATTAACCTCAAACCACTAGAATTTGATAGCTATATCATCGACAGTGACACAACTATCACTTTTACCCTAAAGGAGTTCCGGGCACTACTAGCATTTGCTGAAGCATTGAACTTACCATTACAACTACATTTTGAGACCACTGGAAAACCAGCTGTATTCATAGTACACAATGGAGCAACATTCGAAGCACACTTTGTCCTGGCTACTACAAAACCTGACAATGCAACACAGGCAACCTCATCCACACAAAACATAACAGTTGAAAGAAATAAAAGAAAAGATACAAGCAGAAGTAAACTGGAATCAGCAACGAAGAAACCACACTTGGTTGAACCAGATGTAGAGATATCTAAATGTTTGGATGAAGACTCACACTTATTCAACTTTATTGATATACCAGAGGATGGGAATGTAACTGTTAGTAATGCTAGGAATACTGATAAATTGAATGGTACAGTGAATAAGAATAATTTTATTGAAGATATGGACTGTGATAACATACCAGGGTCACCCACATCTAAAACAATGATCAAATCTGTGTTCAGAAGGTGTTTTGAAAGCACCTATGATCCAAGAAATATCCATGGCGTAGTGTTAGCTGAAAATTCTGATAGTGAATAGACTTATACTACATGAATAAACTATTTATTTAAGTTATGTATTTGTTTATATAATATGTATCACCAGCCCACTTGTAAATGCTTACAGTCCTCTAATTTATTTGCATCAGTTATAAAGATACTAGCCTACAATTAAATAAAATACAAGTAGTTTTCACTGCATTATGATTTTATAGCAAAAAATATACATAGTTAAAATTATTATACACATGTCACAAAAATCAATGTTTTATGGAATAAATTGCAAAACAGGGATGTTAAAACACATTCTACACAAATCTAACATTATAATATTCTTCAATTTCATGGTAACATAGCATAGGCATCATAACTTTTAGATAAGATAATAATATTGCTTTTATTTTATAAGTGTAGATTTGCCCTTATAGGGGTGGACATAAACTCTTCAGTAAATAATGCATTCAGATATTTTCTTTTCCTGCAAGGCATAGGCAGAATCCATACAATAAAAGTGAAAAAAAATGTTTTATTCAGTAAAAACTATAATTAAATTTACTACTATAATTAGCACTAGAATTAATGTGGACAAATCAAGATTGATGCCACTATTTCTGTAAATAAACCCTCCATTGTTCGGTAACTTACAATTTGTATACTGTTTTTAAAGATTTTTTTATTAAAACTCAACTTTTTCCAGAATACCTACACGACACAATAAATTACTCCTATTGTTCAACCTACATACTCCAAATTTGGTTTTTCACTATACAGAGATCAAACAATTAGGTAATTGTACAAGACAGTAAAATGAATAAAATGCAGATTTGTTTTTCTATAAAAATTACCATACACATTTCATTATTATAACAATAGCTAGCTAACATGTCTTAAAAAAGATGAAAAAAGACTGAATTCTATTTTATAAAATACGGCAGCGATACCATTTTAATTACAATAGTATTTATTTAAATCAATTTCAATAGTGTCTCTGGGCCGAGGGGCCGTTTCGAGCCGAGGGCTCGCGATCGTCCAACCACCGAACACTCACTAAACAAAAGAGGGCACTCAAACATTAGGAACACTCCTCTTGGCTCTTTCTCACACACTTCTGTACTTTGCTTTTAAATTCCGAATATGATTCTCTCCACTGTTTCTGTAAAAATAAGCACAATGAGCACGTGATGTTGGCCGACGCGGGAATATACCGTCGCTGGTAGGGTCGCTGGGGTGCGGCGGGTAGGGCGCCGAGATATTTGTCGTGTCATTCTATGAGTATGTCTGTGTTGGGTTATGGATGTCCACCGACTAGTGACGCGCGTACACGAATGCAGTGACGTGAGCGAGGCTATGACGTGCGACAGAGCGCGCCGCGGGCGAGGTGTCTCAATGCGGTGTGTTTGGTACTAGGTGTGGTGTCGGCCGGCCCTTCTCTGTTTATCGTCATCTCTTTCCCCCGCCACTCCTAAAAGCAATCCTCTTGACTTTTCCTAACACATCTGGCAACTTTCTTTTTGAAATCCGAGTATCGCTCTCTCCATTCTTTCTGTGAACGCAATGTGAAATGGAAATATTAGTGATGCACCTACATGAACAATGATATATTATATGCGACAAACAAGTCTACTTTTAACAGCAACTACCCACATTAAGGTTACGCTAATGGTGAAATGGAATCAGTTGTCTATGACCTTTAAATTAGACTCTACTCATTTTAACAGCCTCACGGAAAGACTCTTCAACAGCCTGGTCTTATCGTGAGACGCGCCTCCTCAAGTAGTTTTCCCTCAAGCCTTGAGTTTTAATATTTGAGTCGGAGTCCCCTTAACCTAAAAGGCCTTTTCAGCACGAGACGTGAGGTGTGTGCGTTGTACCGAGATGTTGTCACAAACATCGCAGGGAACTATAATATTTACATAATTGCATCAGGTGATACTGTGTCAAATGCTTAGCTTGTAATAAACTATGGAAAAAATGCAAATGAAACTTTGGTGTTAATAATACCGATTATTAGGTAATAAGTCGAATCTACAGTCTTTATTTATTACCCGCGAAGCGTTAGAGTCGCGTCCTGTAAAATGGAGTAGCGGTGTATGCAGTGCATACAAATACACAGGCGGAATGACGCGCTAAACCGAGCTAAATTTTCGCTGCCGCTCTGGGGGAGTCAATACCGGTCTTTAAATGTTAGTTATTATTCCTACATAGACAAAGCAAATAGTATAAGTTTACGTCAACACAGAGTAGTCTATTGTCATAGTTGTTATTTGATCATATAGATGAGGTGATAATGAGGGAAGTTTTTGACAACATATTGTCAAATATTTAGTATAATAGTTAGTGGCTAATTACATAGTCAACCTTTTACTTAACATCATTGCAATGTATTGTGTTTTTGGGCAATCTTGTTAACCAACAACATTGAAACTCTATCGCTAATGAGTAATTTAAATCATTACAAGATTATACTTCTTACTACTTCTACTTATGAATGATAACGCAAGAAAGGATGGAAATGACAGGTATACTTGAAGTTTTATTCCCAAAGTCTAGTTTATAAAACATGGCAAACTTTGTAGAGTGTGAACCATGTTTCATTGAAAATATCCACATGAAGCATCCCAATAAATTAATGTCTAAAAGCCTGCAAAACAAGGAAAACCACAGAAATGTATTCTGTGAGAAAAGAAAACCCAAAACCAAAATGTATCTGGCAGCACTTGTTGACAGAAAGTAACTTTTTTCTTTTTAGCTTTATAGCTAAAATGAAATAAAGTTAGTTCCTGTGTTTATACACAGCTTTGTCAGCTTTTAACTATACTCTGGCCCTTCTCAAGATAAAATGTGTGTAAACAACTCACTACACAAAAAGCAGAAATTATCTTCTTTCAGAAGTGTTTGGAAAATTATTGTCATTATTATGCATTTTACAAGCGTGGAGCATATACAACCAGTGAAAGATCTGTCAAAAAATAACTAGCATGAAATCGACTTCTAGGTTAAGTATCAGGGCAATATTTACAAACTTTGTATCTTGGGTTTGGCCGGACTATAGTTATCTAAATAGAAGTTTGTAAACTTACCGCAGCATCAACATTAGCAGGGCTTTCATCATTTGGATCAGCCAACATGGAGATGACACTGATCAGTATAGTTTCCACGGTGTGTACAGGCAACCACCGTTCTGAAGCCTTCTCATAGCCCCACTTGTCATCGCCAGGTTCGTGGAGTATTGATATGCAAACATCACCATTTTTCTCAACTGAAATGAAAACAAAGTGCTCAGAAAGTCATTGTTGATTGCTATAACAGTGGCAGTATAACGGTGGCAGCGTAAAAAATCTCAATCTCAACCCATGTATGGCCTAAGAGTTGACTATTTATAGGATTGATAAACCAAAAGCATAAGTTTTTACAAAAATTGTACTTATTATATGGACATTGTAATCAGCTTGGCTTGAATAACATTTTTTGTTTAATTAGATCCCATCAACCATAATTATTAACCTTTGTTATCATTCATAGCTACAACAGTGATATGTATGTGTATTAGTTGTCTAGTACCCAAATTATAACAATCAAAATAAAATGAAACATTACTCACTATTTGGATGCCATATTTCAGTGACAAATTTCATCCGGGGTGGTCTCAGAGGGTATTCCTTTGGGAAGTGTAAATGTGCTTTGAAGAATCCACCCTCACTGAAAAGAGAAAAAAGCCATTAAAACTCACATCAAAAACATAATTATATCATAACTTGATATCCAAAAGCTATGACAGGGCAAAGAGGCAGTGAAGTAGAGTACAAATAATATTTTTGATGATAACACTGCTGAGTTAATAAAAATAGATTGAACAGTCATCAAAACAATTATTCTGTGCAACAAGGTAAAAGGGGTCATGTATTGACTGACTTTGGGCATTATTTTATTTCTTATTTGCAAATTTTCACCAATTTGCCAGCATTTCTGTTTCAGGTTTTTTAAATACCATGAATGTGAGGTTATGTTTAAAAATACATAGTGGAAGTCTACTCAAGTTTCTATTGCTATAGTATGAGTAATTGTTAGGAAATACTTACTATAACGTGTCCGGGGGGCCGATAATGAGTACTTCCCATCGGTATATATCATTATCGTCGATCAACCCAGCAGAAAAGCCTTCTACTGGATTCTTGTTCAGTTCTGAAACACCAAGTCTCACTGTTACCTTTCAATATTGATAACTATTACACTTCACAATGCTTGACCAATTAATGTGCTTGAAGTTCTTGAAAACTGAACCCGCAACGCAATTATAATTTCTGAATAGTTTATCTTTTCCAAGGCACCTGGAATGCCTGTCACTGCGGCGTAATGTATTGATTTTATTTCGTTGTGTCGTACATGTTTACGCGACGATAAAACACCACGCCTTTGGGACCAAGATCTACACTTTATCCAGGGCTTTGTCATAACAAAGATACTAAAAATTCGACCCGCTGAGGTCAATGATTGCTCGGAGGGACGATGTCTGACGCTTGAAATCAGTGACTGGCACAAACAATTTTTATCCACTTTGCGAACTTACCAGCTAACTGCTTTCTTAACAAAAGCGAAGACTGTGGTTCTGACATTTAATTGTGATTGCGAAATTTACTCCGATGACACGAAACGAATGATTTTTCACACAAAAGATGGCTGGCTGGCTAAGTTTGTGCAGGTTGCTGGTTGTGTGATCTGAAACATATGAGTTGCTGCTTACTTCCGGTTCATGGTAAGTGTGACCATAGCAAAATCAGAAAATCTACCAAATTAATCAGTTTTCAGAGACCACAGCTAATAAAACGCAGCAACAAGCAAGTGTGTGTGACACAGGAGCACAACGGGAAGCAAGTAGGTACCTAACCGCGGAATATATTTATATAATATATGCTTTAGCATAATAAAAATTAAACTCGTGGTGATGGTTTTAGTAACTTACTTTTGGTTAATTTAGTCATTTCCAGGTTTCCGTATCCAACGAGTGCAAACGGAAATCTTTTACTAAGCCTCCCCGCTTCGCTGTCTGTCTGTCCTTCTGTCTGATCTGATTGTCAGGCGGCCTTTGGTTTCTTATAAATAGTAAAAGGTAGACCACTGAAATTTTGGCAAGTTATGAAGGTAAGTATTTCTATTGCTACTACACCAAAACATGATAAAATTCATATTTCAAATTTTATTCCATAATTTAGAAATAAAAAATAGTGTTTTTTTATATCTATTCACTTTAATTTTTTGTCCACTAGGGGAAGACGTGAAAAAGAAACCACTAGTACAGTACATTCATATATCACATAAGACGTGTCTAATAGACAGACATGTCATGTTTGTTTTGCTTATCTAAATGTAAATTGCTATTTTCGATACCTACCTACTACATCAATATTTATGTAAATCTAAGCACAAAATTGAATTTCTTACATACTACTCTTTCAAGTATACTTACGTCGTCGGCAACGTCTATACTTATATTATAAAGAGGAATGGTTTGATTTTTTGTTTGTTTCGGCTCCGAAACTACTGGACCGATTTGAATAATTCTTTAACCGTTGGGAAGATACGCTATCCCCGGTGAACATAGGCTATATTATATTTCAAAAAAGTTAGGGATCCGTACCAAAACCGTGCGATGCCGGGAAGGTTCGCTAATCAATCATATATAGGAAGCCTTCGTGATAAGATTTTTTATGTAATGTTTAAATTTACGAATAGGGAGCTCAGTTGCTTCAGATGTTGTTGTTCAGTATATTAATGAATTATAATATAGAAGTTCACGCTATTGTTAAAATAGGGAACTTTTCTCAGGCATACATAATATGATGATGATGTCCTCTGACCCGCAGGCTTTTGGATTGAGATTTTGATGAGGGATTGAAGTTTTTAGGCGAAACAAATTTCAATACTGCTGGCACAGCTATCTCGTCCTGTATATTCTTGACGAAATAAAAAACTTTGGTGAACTTCCGTCAACTTGGGGCCACTAAATATTTCTTATTTGGTAAAATTATAAAAATGGCAATACAAAGCGGAAACTTCACGCGACATCTAGCGATAGGTTTCTGTAGCTCAATGAAATATGTCATTGTTATGTACCTATGGTAGTGTCAAATGTCATTCATAGTGTCAAATGAAAACAAGGTATTTTACGCCTTGTTGTCGGAAGCGGAACGTTCAAATTCAATCAATGCCGTTTGTGTAAGCTTTTTCTGGTAGTAACTAGCATAGCGCTAATCATAATCAACATTACATATCATACCCACTCGATGTTTCACCTACTGCATAGCCATAGAAAACTACTTACTAGTGTACGTATGGCCTAATAAATCACAAAATCTATTTAAATAAAAGAAAGTCGTGTTAGTTACACTATTTATAACTCAAGAACGGCTGAACCGATTTGGCTGAAAATTGGTGGGGAGGAAGCTTAGAACCAGGAGACGGACATAGGATACTTTTTATCATTTCAATTTTAAACCATTTGACACATGGCTTTCCACGGGGGCGAAGCCGCGGGGCGCAGCTAGCTAGTTAGGTGATAAAGTTGACGGATGAATCGTTTTTAAGTAGGGTGTACTTTCTTGCAAAAACTACTGACTGAATGCAGAGAATACAATAAGAGTTATTGTATTAAAATAATTATTAATGTTACTGTATTATAGTAAAATTTAAGCTGAAATTTTGTGTCCATGATGGTAGGGCACACATTCCTACTCCATTCACGTTTGTGGATATGCCATAAAAATAGGGAATAAAATAAATAATTCGTGCAAAAATAAAATAAACATAGTCCTTTTCAACAGTAGTCAAATGAAAAGGATGCAGCATAATTTTTGGCGTTGATAGATTATTCTTTATGATATTCTACGATTTTTACGGAGTAGTTTTAGTGACATTCAAATTGAAATTGGACACTATTCACATTTCAGTTTCAAACAACAAAGTGGGTAAGTATCTAAAAAGTAAACTAGCAATGTATGGAAATTAATTTTATTAGGTATAACTAAAAAATTATTTATAATAAAATAACATACCTATTACAATTCCATAGATTGATTTGAATCTTTTTTTACTCGTTTTGCCTGGGCATCTTCATGCCCATTTACTTTTTCATGTTTTCTTTTCTTTTTCTTTATTTTAGGCATTTTAGGCTTATCTTTTTGAGCTTCTGATGTTTGGGGTTTGTTTGTTATAACTTTACTCTTATTTGTTCCAACAAAATCTAAAAGAGCTTTGAAATCTACACTAGATTGTATATGGCAACTTTCATGAAACTGTTTCATTGTATTGATCATCTTCTTTAGAACAACAAAGAAGTTGTTTTTCACTTGGAACTCTGTTCCTTCCGTTAGTGTCTGCTTCAAAGCTGTCTCGAATTTCGTCTCTATTTTTGAAAGCTTAGCAATCTCGTTTTCGGAAGGCTTGTTCCTTTTAAGCGCGCGGTAGAACCCTGATATTAACTCCAAACCCTCATTTCGTCTGAACTGCCTCACATCTTTATTGAAAACATTCTCTATTACTATCTGCACAAGTTCGATATTGCTTGTCCATTCAGTTTGTAAGACATTGTGGAAGAATATTATAGGAAGGAGACAGCTTCTATTTTGGAACCAGTTTCGCAACCCTTCCTTTAAGATTTCGACTATAGGAGATGCAGCTTTAGATTCCTTACCCTTCTTGGGAGATTTTGGAGCTTTGATTTGAATTTTTAGTGAGCAATGGATGATGAAAATTGAGAAGAACGTTATAACATCGCCTAAAGCTTGGTACAAAAAATGTGACCTTTCGCCTTTTTCGATCGTCGCCTTTAGATATTCAGCCAATACTTCGACGTTCACATCGTCAGTAGTCGTAAACTTTCTTATCTTTGTCAGTAATTTTATCGTCTTCCTCACTCTATTCTCCAATTCTGCAAACTGGTTGTCTTGAATGCAGAATTCTAGACATCTCGTGAGCGGCGCGATCATTCCTAAGCAGATATCCATGGACGGGTCCTTTTCAAGGTAGATGTCGATAAGATCAAGAACTCTGATTCTGAAGTCAGATAACGCCTTTTTGTCTTTTCTTTCCTTTTTGTTCTTCTGTCCTTTCCCTTGGTGGAACTGCTTGAATGCTTCTGCTAAGGCGTCGTCCAGTTTCTTTCCCTCGTCTTCGTCGATCTGGTCTAAGTCTACGCTTTCTGCGTCCGATCCTACAGCGGCGCCTAAAGCTTTCTGCACTGCCAGTCGGAGTTGATCCGGCGTCTTCATATCGACGTCATCATCATCATCATCAACCTCGTCCGACGCATTACTGTCGCTATCTCCTTCATCGCTCTTAACATCGCCATTTTGCTTCTTTGAGTGATCATCCATCTCGCTTTCACTGTCTTCGCTTTCTGCATCATTCTCGGCATCGGATTCGCCTTCCGCTTCTGAGTCACTCTCATGAAGAGGGTTATCTTCACTCTCAGGGTCTAGAACTGACACTATCTGACCTATGGCAGACGGCGTTAGGTACTCCCACAGTAGCCTAAACACACACTGCACCACTGATCGCAAGACGCTCGAGTCAGCGGATAAAATAGACAGTAAGACTTCTACTAACACTTCAATCCATTCTGGTTCTTCAGAGAGATCTCCTGTAGTTTTAGATTTATTCTTTTTTCCCTTTCTGTAGTGTTCATAGCAGCTCTTGAGTTCTGTAATTGAGCTAGTAGCTATTTTAACATGAGCTGGTTCAGAGAAGAGAAACAAACCAAGTTGGTACAGTAGTATCAGGAAAACTTTGTCGATTTTCGTTTTTGACTCTGCCTTTTCTATGGTGCCACAGATGTCCATAAGCGTGTCCCAACAGTCCATGTTTTCCTTAGGGAATTGCTTTTCCAGCTTTGTTTTGACTTCCTCCTTTTCTAATATGCTGACAATGAAGCTGCTTAGTGATGAAAGAACTGTTACCAAGTTGTCCACATTAGAGAATTTTGAGGTGAAGCACCGGTAGAAACATTGCTTTATAGATCCTGAAAGGATAAATTACCAAGTAAATAGATAGTAAAACAATTTCAATTTTATTACCAACCAAAACATTTCAGTTTCTACTAAAACATAATATATGTATTTGTTTTCTTGATGGTTTGGTTTAAAAGATAATACAATGTACAAATACAGGGCCACAGAATATTAAATAATATATTCGTTTTTCAGTAGTCTACCAAAACTGTGTTTAACATCTTCTTACATACCTGACAGTTCACTTGAAATAGTAATTTGCTCTTCCCCGCTAATCTTAAAGAAGCTAAAACACATGAGTAGCTTCATATAAGTTAACTTGAACTCTGTATCATCCTTCACAGCCTCATGGCTCACTAAATATGATAATTGATCAGCTGCCTTAACTCTTTCATTGTTGTACCACTTTCTTGTAGTATCCTTAACATTTTTCTCTGATGTATTGAGAAGTATTCCTTTGAAAAGCTTAGCTAGTTTCTTGACACCACTCTTCTCTAAGTCAGCAATAGTGGACCTTACTATTGTGGTGCCTGTGATATCAGTGAAGTTAATCTCTCCAGGGTCAATAAGTAACTTTGTTAGCACTGCTACTCTAGTATCATTTGAAACTTTGTCTCCTTTCAGAGCTTTAGCCAATGTGTTAAGAAGTTCTTTTTGCTTTTTGACCATGATTTTATTGTCATCTTCGTCTTCTCGCTTATTACGGATCTTGCTAGCAGTTTGGAGTCCTTTGAACCAGTCTATGAATAGTTTGAAGAAGTTCTTGCTTATCAGTTCGGGTATAACTTCAGTGTTATCGGCTAAATTGTTCAGGATGTTGCTGAGTAGAGTGATAGCTACTAATTCCCGGTTCCTATTGTGCTTAGCAAGGTGGCTGTCAATGCCAGATGTCCAGAATAATTGTAGGTGTGGTGAGGTTGCTATTCTTGTGCCAATTTCTTTGTAAATTGGATGACCAACAGAGTTGAAGTCGATACCAGTCTGAAAAAGAGACAATAATTATTGTTATTGCATGTACTAAAATTAAATATTATATCCAACATTATTCTGGAAAAATATTAAATTACTTTTGATCCCTAAAAATCGCATACATAGCTGCAGGCAGATGCTGTCTCTTAATCTCACCTCCATAATCATGAGTGATGATAACTCACCAATTGCATACAAAAGCGCACCAATTGTGTACACAAGATAATAAAAAATATTTTTATTCTAGGGATCTTACCAGTATCTTCTCACACACAGCATGTATGTTATCCTCATGAAGGACTTCACCCACTCCAATAAGTTTCTTCAGTTTGACTTGCTTAGGGAACTTCTCTGAAACCACTATCAGGAAGTAAAGTGTGTCAAGTGTGTGTTCTTTGATCACCTTCTTCAATTCAGGCTTTATTGATGGCCATAGAGTGTTTGAGAACTGTTCTTCATTCAACTAAAACATCGTAATTTGCGTTTTAATAAGCTTCATAAAGTTACAGTGATATCACATAAAACATTATATATATTCCATGATACATTAAAAATTTATACATAATTAAAACGAAAAAAGGAACTTAAGCCAATACAAATACTTAAGAATATCTTTTCACTTTTCTTTACATCAACCAACTAGGGAAAGATGAACATAAGTTTTGAGGATATTAAAGAATGTCTTCTTATAATTGAAAAAGTAAGGAAATATGTCTAACTTAATACTTCTACAACCTCATAAGGAATGTTAGATTATATAATTAAGTTATATTTTAAAAAATATTACCGCTTTAAAACTACTATAGGTAATTTAAGTACAAATGTAAACACTTTTCTCTTTACATGAACTACCTACATATTATGTTCTTTAGGAAATAAATATCTTTTTCCATACATATTGTCTCCAATATGTATGGAAAAAGATATTAAACTTAAAACAACACAAATAATATTGGGAAAAGTAATTTTACTGTAAAGGTCCTGAGGTGCTCATAAGGCTCATACATATGGTCCAGCAATGGACCATATGTATTACATATAGGTATGGGCTAAAGATGATGATCTTGGTAGTAGAAGTTTTGTTAACTTACACTGTTTGCAAAGTCCAGTAGTATGGGATATGCTGCAGTGCTCAAATAGGATTTCTTCTTACTCGCAGTGAGTAATAAATCGACAACAGCTTTCTGTTCTTCATCGCTGCTTTTGAAAATGGCCCCCGATCGGAATATAGCACTGCAGAGCAATATTTGACCTAGAGCAACATCACCTACTTCCTGAAATAAGGAATAAATATTTAAATCCATTTAGCAATGCAAAACCATTATCTTGCCATGATAAGAGAGAAATCAGTCAATATTACTCACACTTTTAGAGGACCCGTTAGCATGGAGCTCTTTTTTGGACAGGTCTAGTAAATCCGATACAGATATACTTTCAAACTTCTTCAGCAGGGCCACAAGGGTCGCAAAATATCCTGTTCTCATATCAGGTACATTGGCGCCCAAACTGCGTACTAACCTTTTGAGGACATATTTTTTGTCTTTCTCCGTCTGATAAAATAATAAACATTAGAAAAGCTACATTATATTCAAACATAATGGAAGCAAACTTGAGCTTATTTTGAATAAAAGTCTAAAACTAACCTCGTTGCTCTGTAGCTGGACGATAATTTTTGCCCCACCGATAAGTTTCCCATCGTCTTGGGTCGCTTTTAATAAATCAAAGGCGTCTAACACAGAAGCATTCGGCTTGCGATCTGTTGGAGGGTCACTAGTAACGCTTGGATCTTTCATTTTGATTTATTTCTCATCACAAAAACAAAACACCACACCACATGGAATCCGCCACATTTTGATGAATTAATGTTCCGGGTTCTCAATTTTTGAATTTTGACGTTGGTTGACATTTGGACCGTGTTACAATAATTATTACTATATTGAGCATAGTGATTTTTTTTGTTCTCGTCCATTTCCCGTCTATGTTTTTTTGACATTTTGCCAAACTTGACATCTCTCGGTATCATCTCGTGTCTCGTAATCTCGTAACTCGTAATCGTTACGCGACGACTCGACGAACGAGGTAAGTGGTGTGGCTGGTGCTTTAATAAAGAGCGCACAACTTCATTCATTGCGCCGGGTTTGAAGATCTATAAAAACTGGATAGGTCTGTCAAATATTTGATTATAATTAATAACGTTGATGATAACGTTCTTTGTTAATGGCAATTGTTTTTAATTGATGATGATTCTTCGTCAAAGGTAACGTAAACCAGAGATACAGCCGTTTCTTTTCATGATGGGCGAACTATTTACTTACAGCAAACTTATTAATGGAAACCTCGCCTCGGGCCTCTCGGTGCGAAAGCTGACTCCCGGTTAGCCGGATTATTTTGGTATATTAACTGTGGCATTATTATTATTATTATTATATTATCCGCAATTAGCCGATAGCGGAAACGTTGTAACGTTTATAGGTACGCAACCGCATGCAAAATGTCACAGACAACAATTTCACGCCCACTCCACACCACCACCACCCTTCAAGCCTATCTATGCCATGCCATGCCACTTCCAGAAATTGATATGCGCGCTTTCAGTGATCCATGTTTTTAAACATGGCAGGTCGCAGTGGATACGATGATGTGAATTCCAGGTAATTACGCTAAAATACTACTAAAATCATATCAAAATATTACTACAAATCAGTGCAGAGTGATTTTACATCTAAATTTGTACAGTGTAGTGAAATAAAGTGTTTATATTGACGGATTTTTCATGTTTTGTCACGGCGATAACACTGAATGAAAACGGGATTTTTAGCTAAGATTATAAATTCTAATTACTTTGTCGACCGATAATTGGCACAGAAGAGCAGTAAGATGTCTACAACGGCCTCTGGGAATAAAACTTTGGTGGTTTTGTAGGTTAGAAAATGGTTAAGTTTGGGATGTTTGTTGCAGGGACTTCGGCGGCGGTGGCGGCCGGAGGACGGCCGGCGGGCGCCCGCTACCCTCGGAGCCTCCCTACAAGGCATATGTTGGAAATTTGCCTGGTGGTATCATTCAAGGAGACATCAATAGAATTTTCCCTGTGCGTATTGGTAATTTTTGAATCATTCCTGCTGTCCTTGAAGTTTCACTTTCAATAATGCACGACGTTCAGCTACACTAAAATATGTAATAGGATTTCATGTGAACTGTCTCTAGACAACAAAGTAATCAGTGCACACAACAAGGACCATAGGATTATTACAATTTTGAATATAAAATAAGGTTAGGGATGGTAAAACATATCAAATTGTACAGATTATTCAAGACTAGGAATCTTATTGGATTAGTTGCTGTACATGTAAAAACATAGGTACAACAGGTGAACTTCCAATAATTCAATTAAGAAATAAAACATGATGTGATAATGGCTCATTTATTATCCGCAGGATCTGTCTATAAAGAATGTGCGACTGGTCATGGATAGAGAAACTGACAAATTCAAAGGATTCTGCTATGTCGAGTTTGAATACCTCGAGGACTTGGTGAAGGCAATAGAACGGAACGGATCTCTTAATGTGGATGGACAATTTATAAAAATTGATGTAGCAGAAGAAAAACGCAATGACAGGTAACCATTTTAGTGTTTTCAGGCAATGTTTATTACTTTCATATTACTTAAAACAAAGTTTCTAGCTAATATCACTTACTTCCTATTTAAGCTGAAGAGCAAACTGCTTGAGCGTTTCCCAGGTGGAAAGTTTCTCCAGTATATATTCTAAAACATCAATAAATAGGGCACTCTGTATTATGTTTGAATAGGATATTAAATTGCATAATATTTAATGGATCAATTAATTAAAAAGTATTTCGATTTATTTTTCAAAGTAAATTCATGCTCAGAAATATGAGATATGACCAATTCTGTACCTGTTTTGTTCCCCAGTGATAAATAAATAATACTGGACAATCCACACAGCATCATCTAGCCCCAAGCTAAGCAGAGTTTGTGTTATGGGTACTAGATGATTGATGTACTTAAAAAAATACATTAGATAGATAATTTTTATTATACATAGATAACAACCTGGTTGGCCTAAGAGAGAGCCCACTGCTGGGCCTAGAGGCGTAAGCCCAGCAGTGGGCACCACAATGATTATGATGACCACCTTACTAATGAGATAACTATACCCATTATAATCTCTGATCTGATAAATGATTTTATAGCATTATTTGAGGATGGCATTGCATAATTGATTGATTGTATCACTTCTGTCTTGATAACTTCATGGTCTGCGGCTCGACAATGACCTTGTCATGTCACTCATTTCCTCAATTCATAAGGAAAAAAGCCAAAGTTTAATGTTTTCAATAAAACTAATAAAAGGTGGGAAATTGTCAAACAAAAGTTAAAGTGTAAAATTATTATAGATCAAAACTATTAGTCATAGAAAAGGTGGATACAAGATACAAGGGCTTCCTTTTATTTGCACTGTCCTCCCAATAACAGCTACAAATCCATCTTATGCTATATTAGTTCTCTCTCAAAAATCACCATGCGTTTTTATGTTATTGATCTTATTTAAGTACAAACCAGAAGGGCTTAGAATAGCCCTTCGATCAAAACCACCTTATTACTATGGATAAAGGTTTATTTCAAAGTCGACTGAAAGAACTTACCAGATTTTTAACATGTTCACTGCAATCACCAAACTGCCTGCCAAGCGTGTTGATGATGGAAAATTATGTTCAGAATGTATGCTGACGACGCGTTAAGGCTGCCTGGGCTTCGCACGTTTTTTACAGTATAAAAAGTAGCCTTTATATTATTTCCAGGCCTAGACTTCATCTATGCAAAGGTTCAGACCAAACCGTTCACAAAATTTTGCGTGAAGAACATCTAAACTTTCGCATTATAGTTAGTTATTAGTGCGATATGATAGTGCGAAGCTAAATATGCCACACTGAAATTTGAATTGCAGGGGAGGCGGCGGCGGTTTCAGACGCGACGGCGGCGGCGGACGGGACGGCGGCCGCGACGGTGGGCGCGGCGGCGGCGGCGGCGGATTCAGACGCGACGGCGGTGGCGGTGGCGGCGGCGGCGGCCGCGGTATGTACGACCACTTCGAGGAGCGGCGCGCGCCTCGCCAGCCCGGTGGAGGGTTCACACAGGGTAACATCGCTGTGCTAACATTCATTACTACTTACTCGCATCTATCACTAAAGCCGTTAGTCGTCGACGCTATCATCACACACATAGTATAAAAAAAGTAGCTGTCTGTCTGTCCCTAGGTTTGATTAGATCTTTAAAACTACGCAACTGATTTTGATGTGATTTTTTTTAAAATAGAAAGAGTGATTCAAGAGGAAGGCTTAAAAACCATTTGACACATAGATTTCCAGGCGGGCGAAGCAGCGGGGCTCATCTGGTTGAAGATACGTAACAAATCACTGTGGCAAAGTCTACTTAAGAATAGACAGAGAGATAGTTAAATTTTAACTTAAAAGACAATTAGCAATATAGAAGGAAATGCCGAAAATCGCGGGAGTACAAAGGTTAACTATGAGCAATCTCTGCTTGACCTTTGAATGGACATGGAAATAACGAGAACAATGGCGTTAAACAAGTTCACTGTGAAGCTTCAGCCACGCCACCAGTCTTGCCCCTACACAAGTCTTCTTCTTCCCTTCAAGTCAGCTCATGGACGTCGTAAAATGGTCTATCTACCTGCAGAAGTGACTTCACTTGCGCAATCTCACTTTAATTTGAGTCAACCTTAAACATATGGCAGCTGGGTAGACTTGAATTTGCCATAATCTTGGAGAGAACCGAGTTCTGAGTAAGAGTATAGAGAAGTAGATGACTTCGGCTTTTTGTGCTATATGTGAATAAGTCCACAGAATTTACTAATAGAGGATTAACAGGTACATTTTAAGGGGCCTCCGGAGGGACGAATTCTTCATACAAACGTAATACCAAAATTATTTCTAATTCAAGCATATTTCCACTATAATATTGCATTATTTGTTACTATTAAAATAGTATTTATCTAGGTTCCCAAATAGTTTTTTTTCTAAATACTTACCTGAAATGAAATGAAAGCCAATCTCATTTTGCACATTTTTATGCGAAAATGGACAAGTTTTCTTGCTATTTGTTTCGTATTAAAAACATCAATATCTTACGTTTTATTTATTAAGAAATATAGCTTATATTGTCTAGTTACAGAATAACAATACTTTGTGAAGAATACAAAAAGTTTTCAGTCATAATTTTTGGTATTACGGAACAAACCAAATTTTGAACGGCTAATATTGCTATCACGCACGCATGTGGCGCGGCGCAAGGGTTAAACAGGGACAGCGATATTCGGAGCGATTTTTGCAAGCGAGGGCCGCGGACCCTTTAGAGAATTTTCGACCGAATTTTTGTTTACGCAATTGAGTTTAACTATTTCAAAATAATGGCTTGTACTTGGACATCCCCCATTGGTATTTTTTTAAATCTTTGAACTTGGATAGACATTGTAATTCCGAAAATATGTACGTGCAACGTCAATCTGAGTTCTACCTACAAATATCCTGTTACAATCAATTAATTAATAACTCTTTCAGGATATTTGTACATTACAAGACTTGCCATTTCAATCAAAATGGTTTTTTGCAAGTATTGTAATATTTGATTTATAATCACTTAAAAATACTAACATTTCATTCACAGCTTTGCAAAAACATTATAACTGATGTGTGTGTTTGTCATCAATGATATGGTTGGCATGGGTACTAATCAAGTATATACTATTTCCATAACGGCACCTGATTAATTCTAATTCTATGTGGGGGGAACTGGGATCTTCACTGACATCTTGCATGGGAGTGTATTGTGCTAATATCAAAGTGCTTTATTTCCTATAGACCTTACAGGACTCTTTACAAAATTTTAATTACTTACATAATTAAAACTTGGGAATAAAGTGGTCTCTTTGAATTTTTGTTCACTTCAATCTTTTTAAGGTAAAGTAAAGACGTCAACAAGAAACCTTTCAAAAGTCAAAAATCATTTATTTCTTTAGGCTTACAAAATAAGCACTTAGACAAGTCATACTTTGTTAGGTCGTTATTTTTCGAGTTGGATTTTCGCCTGCCTCATCAGGCCCTAACCAGTTCCTCAAAGTACCGGAGCAGGTCTTTTCAGCACCAGATTAATAATACTAAGATTGGTTTGAAAAATCTAAAAACCGATTTCGAATCCCTCAGTTTTAAACTGTTTTTAAGTTAGTTTTGCGGGAATACTAATCACTTGGGGAATAAAAATGGGAATTTAAGAGCACCACCTCGGGATCATTTTATACAGAGTGTCCCAAAACTCAACGTCAAGCCGAAAGCGGAGGACAGGTGGGTCCATGACGACTCAGAAAAAACATAAAACAATGGGTAATACAACCGAAAATAGCACTTTCTCCTTTTTCGAAGTTGGTTAAACAATAATACTTTTCATTTTTCGATCTGTGTTTACTACCGTTTTGTTAATTATTATCTAAAAGAAACAGCACTTTCTACTCCCAACAAAGATGTCTCTTGTAATTTAGCACATACCTAGGTGAGAATTACGTGTTTATTTTAATGGTGTTGGTTTATGTTATAACAAAAACTTAGCCCTTTCAAAGCGAGGCGAATTGCTGTTAACGCCGTCTACGCCAGTGTTCAAAACGCGGTTAGCAGGCCGCGAGATCGCTGCGCGGCGTCTCGTCGTATCGGCGGCGGCGTGCTCGTCGCGAACTTACGCACGCTTTGAAATCGCTTGTTATTCGCCAGTGTGATATTAATGATAAGGCTTTTAATATTAGACTTTTTCAGCTCAAGGTAAATATGCTTTTAAATAAGTAGGTAGCCTGTGGCTTGTTAGGTATTTAGGGAAACTATATGCGACCTTTGTCGAGTGTAAACTTAGTATGAAACCGAATCTCTACTGTCTCTCGACTATCAGACCACAGTTTTTATCGTCATTATAAGTTCATTTGACCACAATCTCACTTGATGGAATGTGACGAAGACGATGTACCCGACGGTGTTCAAGAGCAGAACCGGTCATTGGAGCTATCAGCTATGTATCACTTGAGCCAAATTCGATGTGAATATATTTAAACAAACAATAACAAAAATAAACCATAATCGCGTCAGATTCAATTGTATGCAATATTTATTGAACAAAATATCTCGGCGTTTAAAAATACATGGTACAAAGTTAAATCTAGGTTAAGAATGGGTGGTTTCTTTGCAAAGATTTCAAATTGGATTTAGCTGGAGTGTGGTGGGCTTTTGTCCAACAGTGGATATCCTTGTTTCTAATACTTGTATTGCATATAAAAGATATGTTTCCAGAACGCGATCGCGAGCGAGGCGCGGGCGGCGAGCGTTGGGGCGAGCGCGACGGGTCACGGGGCTCTCGCGGGGCTTCCGAGGAGCCGCGTGGAGCCGGCGAGTGGGGCCGCATGGGCCGCTCGGGCGGCGGCGGCGGCGGCGGCGGCCGGCCCGGTGGCGGAGGCCCTGGCGGCGCGGGTCCCGGCGGACCCCCCCGACGCAACTTCGATGATATGCCGCCTTCACGTCCTGGTAAGTACTCCATGTTACTACGACTTATAATCTACTTTAATAAAACCATTTTGATATCGTTGTGATTTATCATATCTCCCTGGCTGAACCAAACCCTATTTGGCATAGATCATGGGAGTGAATCTCGATTTCAAGTTTCATAAGCCTATGGGAGATGCCACATTGCAATATCTCTTTGGGAGAGGTCCATGTTCTGCAGAATGATTTTATGAAATGAATGAAATGAAATGTTTGCAATGTTCTGCAGAATGATTTTATGAAATGAATGAAATGAAATGACACACATTGCAATATCTCTTTGGGAGAGGTTCATGTTCCACAGAATGATTGGCTGTAAAGGGGCCTAGAATTAATAATAATGTTCATCAAATAAAATTAAAATACATGTGTGTTCGGGTAAACCGACCACAGCAGATATGCATTTAGCTGCGCTTGTAGGTGAATGCGTATTTGCTCGCGATTTACCTGAATTGTTCGCGATCGACCGCCTTCGTCGCGGGTTCAACAATTTCAACCATATTTTCCATTAGTTGGCGGCAGTAGTTTAATTACCAGTATAGTGTCTTGAGAATATATTAAATACCAATAACAAGTCAAAAAATGTCAATAATGCAGTAGTATTATATTGTATACACACACAAGCATTGCACTATAACAAAGCTTTATATTATATAGACGACCTCTGTAGCGCGCTGGGCGAAGGTCCGCTTGCGACGTAGGAGGTGACGGGTTCGATTCCCGCCTCGGGACAATTGTGTGTACGATCTGCAGAGTTCCGGGTGTTCTGGTCTGGAAAAAATATCTATTTATGTAATCTATATTGTATTAAGTATATCAGTCATCTAGTGCCCATAACACAAGCTCTGCTTACCTTGGGGATAGATGATGTTGTGTGGATTGTCTAGCATTATTTATTAAATTTATCACTTTTCCAGACACAACTGGCCGTCCTAAACTGAACCTGGCGCCGCGGACGGTGAAGGACCCTGTCAACTCGCTGGCCTCCACTAGCCAGGCCTCCTCGATATTCGGCGGCGCGCGGCCCCGGGAAGAGAAGCTCAAAGAGCTCAAGGAATAGGCCCCCACGCGCAGGGGGGAGATGAGACCCGCTCGCACCGCATTCAAACTGCACTAGTCGCATGTGAATCACAGCCTATGTCACAAAGTTATGTAAACCTATGGTAGTAAACATGTCTACAGTATATTGCCTCTGAAAAATCTCTCTAAATTAACTTACTCGTAACTCGAATTTAAGCACCTCTCAAGTCCCGACTTTTTACACTTATCAATGAAAATCTGTCAAAATTTCGTCGATTGATGCTGATGCTTACATTTTAGTTGCGTTTAAGTATTCGGGCGTTTAACAGAGGTGTCGTTTCAGATGTCACTAAAACTTGAGAGCAATAAAAATGCCGTCCCTTATCGATTGAAATAACAAGGATATCATTTTTTTTTGTGCTATCGATTTGTTTAGTTCGTGGTGTCGTTTGAATTGATACCAGAATTCCGGAATTTCCGTATTACTCACACAATTTAACACTTTGATATCAAGGCTGTTTGTTCCTAAAGGAGTTAGCGTAAGCAGGTATTGCAACAAACAGTACCTACAGAGGTAACCTAACCTTTTGCAGTCATGATAAAATAATTCTTCTGCAATGGATTTACTACCACGGGCTTATAAACGCTCTAAGCACAGTTCGCGTGATATTTCGTTCCACTCGCTGTGAACAACAGCAGTTTATTCGGAAATAACTAGGTCGTTAGTGGGACGGAACCACTAGCAATCAAATTGTCAGACACTCACAAAACACAATCTTAGATTGTTCTGCATTTAAAATCCTTGTATTACGGACGTAGAGTATCAGGATGTGAACTGCGTGAGAGCGTTAGTGGTTGGACTTGGACATAGGGTGAGGGGGTCACGTGAGACTGCCACACCCATAGCGCTGTCGTTATTGCGGCAGACGCGCTAAGCCCGCCCAGGGCCGTGTGAGTCGGTGAATGCGCCGCGATAAGTCTCGTATCGCCTCTGCCCATTTACTCGCTCCGTGTGTATATGTTTCCTCTAACGCCCGCTACCTTTACCCTGTCCCAAATGTGCAGCCAAATTGTATATGAACTTGAATCTTTGTTAGGTTATGAGGTTGTAAATCATTTTTATCGTATATTTTGTTAGCTTTATTATGTATCGTTTGAGCTTATTGTTTTGTGCGCGCTCGGTCGCGCCGCTTTGATTAAGTCGCAGTATTTAAAATGCTAGTGTTTTTTCTGTATACTCGATGTATCGCGGGCTTGTGTGAGCGAATGGTGTCAGTTCGTGTGAAGTTTCTAAATTCGTCTCGAAATTCAATATTTGCTTCCTCATACATATTTCGCACTCTAGTAATTGTATTTGATTCATAATAATAGATGTTTTTACTTGTAATAATATGTGTCAATAGAGTTTTCATTATTTGATTCTCTGTTGAATTTGTTTATCTAATATTGATTGTTTAGTTTTCTAGGTTATGAAAATTAATCACTGATCGAGTAATTAATTATGAAACATAATTTAAGAGTTGATTTTAATAAATGGTGATGTAATTACAGTGTCATTAATAAAATTAACTTCCACATAATTGAACTTCTACTTATTACTCATAGAAAATAAATATTGTATAATTTCGTAAGCTATATTGTGGCAAGTAAATTAAAAAAAATCGCAAAATTTGTAACAGAACATAGAAAATGAATAAAAAGTGAAGTCTTTGTAACCAAGGGTTTGTTTGGCTGAAGGTCCCATCCACATAACTTTAAATCAGGTAACAGGCAGGCAGGCACTGTATCATGTAGGTTGGGTACTGGACCCTTGTTTTTAATTATTAATATAAGCAGGTTGGTGTTCTTCTAATAAAAACAAGGTTCTAGTTAACCCACTAATATATGTCGCCGCCGGATTGTAGAACTAACCCGTTTGAATGGCTAAGCGGATTTCAAAACGGCGCAATTCAATTAATTGCCTTGGCTGATTTTGAATAATTATTTGAATTGATTGTTGAATAATCAATGTTCAACAATATTGTTAAATGTAACTAGGCATCTGGTTTTTAATTTGGTATTGCCCATGAATCAGTTTGTTTTACAATCTCTGCCTGCCTAACCATTCTACAACTTAGAGCATTTTCTACAAAGACATTGATCCAATAGCAACATACAATTACATAAAGACATGGTTGAATAACTAATCCCTACTAAGGAATAAATTATTACATAAGCTAGGCATAGGCAGGTATTATATACTAACTAGGTTTAAGTAAATAAGGCAGCCATGGCAATATTTTACTTTTACACAAGTGATAAGGTATGATAAAGTGAAATAAAATCACAAAATGTATGTACATAGGTAATTTATTTTTCATATATCTAAATCATCATCTGGATCCTCTTCATCCCAATCATCGACTGCATCTGGTTCATAGTAAACCTTGCTTTCACCTTCCCGGATCTTGCTCATGTATGGAAGCTTCAGTTTAGACTTCTCCATCTTTTCTAACTGGTCCACTTCTATTTTGAAAGTCGTAAGATTACCAGGTGATAGCTTAACTTCTGGTTCATCATCTTTATTCTCTTGTTTGATAATTGGTGTTAGCCTGAGAGTTGAGGTTTTGGTATCATATGACAGGTTTTCTTCAGTGTTATTTACCTTACTTCCCTTTTTAATTTTCAGTGATACTTTACTGTGATTCTTTGTATCATATGATACCACAGCATTGGCTATGTGGTTTAAATGTATTTGCATCTTAGAACTGTGTGAGAGACAATCTTTATGGAGAACCAATATTAGTTTTTCCACATTGGAGTCTCTCGAAAGCCGTTGGAAACATTTTAAACATTCGTTCCAACCTAAACATAAAGCCATTTGATTCACAGAGTCGACTATTACGGTGCATTTTGAGCTGGTATACTGACTATAAGAATCAAACTTAAATTCTTCATAACATTCGACGTTCGATTTGTGGAAAACGTTTCTCCAGACAGGCGCAGGTTGCTCGTAACAAAATATGTTCACGATACTTCTTTCAGGCGGTATCAGCTCCAAGAGTAAAGGTACAATATTTTTATTGGCGTCATCTTCTATCAGAATGATGGGAGCAGATCTTATTTTCAACAAAGACATAGTAATTTCAAAGTAATTCCTCTTTTTGTCAACATGAACAAAAACAGAAATGACCCCAAAATAGCAAACTTCAACTTCTTCCTAGATGGCTCTGCATCTGGTCTGGATCGACGCAATTTGCCAATGTCCGTCTCATGATAGCATTGCAAGCTTTATTGTGGGTAACGCACTACATCATGCAGTTTTTCGTTTTTTTAGCACTGTTTCCTCTTAGTTTTTTGTTTGTAGTTTTCTGGTACAAATAAAGTCTAAATCTACGTGGATAAATTCGAACACTGTCTTGGACTGAATCTAGATTGTCATGCATGTCAATCTTGTATTCTCTTTGTATTTTATAAAAGACTTGAAGTGCGTCTAGCAAGAAAGAAGTTGAATTGAAATGAGAATACAATACAATAACAATTAACTACGGAAATTCGTAGAAAAAATGTACAAGCTTGTATTGCCTCCAGTAAAATCACTTACAAGGAACGTAGTATGTGTACCTAAACATAAACCTCCCGATCCAAAGGATTTTGAAATTCTCAAAGAATTTTTACATAAACACACCAAAATACTTTTCTTGACAGGTGCTGGCATCTCTACAGAATCGGGTAAGAAAGAAAAGCTAATGAAACTGTAATAACAATCTTATAAATGCCTGTGAATAAGTAGCATGACACACATATACCTTAAACCTCTTGCAGGAATACCAGACTATAGATCAGAAGAAGTTGGTCTATATGCACGAAGCAATCACAAGCCAGTACAGTACCAAGAGTTTATTAAGTATCCTAAAGTGAGACAGAGATACTGGGCAAGAAATTTTATGGGTTGGCCTAGGTTCAGCATTATTGAGCCCAACATCACACATTTGACCATCACTGAGCTTCAAAAGGTAGATTATCTCTAAAAATCTTACAGTCCCTAGATTGTTTGTATTGTAGGTAGTAATTTCAAAAACTAACTTTCATCTTGTCTTTCATAGTGGTTCATAGGATTCACAAAACTTTGTGAGACCAAGAAGACTCATCACATCATCTCTCCACAATAATTTCAAGACAGCTAAATGTAATTATTTTACTTATAGAAGCTTTTTATATCAGCTAAATTCTTGTGTATTAAATGAATAATATAGTTATTCGCATTCACCATATAATTGTATTGTTTCACAGCTAGGCAAAGTGACTTCAATAGTAACACAGAATGTGGACCATTTGCATCATAAAGCTGGCTCCAGTAACATTATAGAGCTGCATGGAACAGGCTATATTGTAAAATGTTTGAGCTGTCCATATGAAGTAGACAGGAATACTCTTCAAGAGGAACTTCTAAGAAATAATCTTCATATAGAAAACAATATTTCTATGATAAGACCTGACGGAGATGTGGAATTGTCTCAAGTAAGTTTTTGAGTGCTCATTCACTTATATCCCAGAATGTGTTGAAAATGGGTTTTCCTTCATCTTCATCAATGGCCTTTACATCCACAAAGGATGGTTTATGTAGTTTGTTTTTCAGAACCTATGTATAGGTACATGACTTGTAAGGTAAATTGGGGAACAACTGAGTCTATATTCATGTCTTGCTTAATGCTATTGAATTATAATTTATAATTAAAGGAATGAACTAAAACTATTTTTGTTGCAGGAGCAAGTTGAAAAGTTTAAAACACCCCTCTGTCCTAAATGTGAAAGCCCACTAAAACCGGACATCATATTTTTTGGGGACAATGTACCCAAACCCAGAGTTGAACAAGTCAGGAACCAAGTGTCAGCTAGTGATGCTATTTTCGTTCTTGGTTCCAGCCTTACAGTTTATTCTAGCTATAGAATAATACTTCAGGCAAAGGAAGAAGATAAGGAGGTAGCAATTCTTAACATTGGACCAACCAGAGCTGACAATCTTGTAAACTTAAAAGTCTCTGCCAAATGTGGAGACATTTTACCTGATTTATGCAATTCTTTGTCA
Source organism: Eupithecia abbreviata (assembly GCA_943735965.1). Classification (NCBI taxonomy): domain Eukaryota; kingdom Metazoa; phylum Arthropoda; class Insecta; order Lepidoptera; family Geometridae; genus Eupithecia; species Eupithecia abbreviata. The sequence continues at coordinate 6,095,242 of OX030995.1, forward strand.
TAGAACTTTATGTAAATACTTAGCCCTAGCCCATAGCATGATTTACTTGTAGATAGTGTAAATTTTTATTAGTATTTATGTGATTGTATCTACCTCATTGGAAGTGGGATTGAAATAGATATTTTGTCAATAAAACATTGAAATGGCATTTCATTTTTATTTTTAAATTGTACATAAAATAAAAAAGAAGTAGGAATATCAAATTGTTTTGAAATTAACATATGGAAATTATCACGAGCCTGTTCAAACCTACGCGGTATTAGCTACCCAAAGCTGTAGCCAAAGGCGTATGCGGTAAGCCTACTCTTTTTCCTTAAACCAAAATAGTGCGAAAAAATTGCTATGGGAATAAATACGGCATTGGTCTGTACAGGCCTTTAGTCATATGAAAACCATACAATTACAGAAATGTTGAGGTAAATAAAGAGTAGTGGTTTATTCTCTGTTCACTTACCAGTCTTACAAAAACTAATCAGATTCAAACACTGTGTAATGAAATGAATGATAGATGTTAAATAAATGAGATCACACAATAATTTCTGGTATAACAGGTAAAAATAATCTAACTTTTAGTTTATCAAAAATCATAGATCCAATATGATGGGCAGGTATTCCCCAAAAGTGAAATGTGTAAAATCTACTGAAACCCACCCTTGGTATTTGGCCTGTTATAAATCAATTTAATGAAGCTATCAAGAATGTTAGTTAGTAGAAATTTGCTAGATTACAGCTACTAGGGGTAGATTTAACAACTGCAATAATTTCTACATAATAGAAAAAGACACTGATTTTGATCCCTTGCTGGAAAAATTAAGGAAGCACTGTCAGTGCTTCATTAAGTTTCTAAAATATTTTTTCCGACATGATTTTTTATCAGAGCACAGTCTACAATAGATTTACTTGTTGAGAAGTCAATAGCTGGGACCAAAATCAGGAGCTAAACTAAACCTATACCAACAGCCATATCTTGTGTAACTACAATTTGTTCCAAACTAGATATGGCTGAAGGGTTTATGTTTTAGATATTATATAATGCTAAAGTATCTCTTATTTCACTACCTGCTTACAAATGTTATTCCTAATTGGTACTCAGTAACGGCAGTGTTTGGTGTCAATTTAACAAGAATCTGATTATAAATTATGATTTTACGAATTAGACGCAGACCAGACAAATATAACAATATTCCTATTTATATTAAACTATTTCTTGTTGTTAATTTCTACCAATTATTCACATTATTACTACGCAATCATTAAAAAATAAAGGACCAAATATATTATGGAAAAGGTATGGTAAAATCGGATTATTTGATATCCCAGGAGGAAGTTGTTCCCAATGCTAAATTACACCAATTTCGTAATTTTTTTTATAGGCTTACTAAGCCTCTAAGAAAATAATTCTGATAGAGAGATTGGCGATTTTAGAGTTCTAACTCTATAAACAACTAGTAATATTTGATGTAAACAAATCGCGATGGTTTAAAAACATTACAATGCCTGGGTCTGTGTCTATTCACATTTTAATAATTTCCCCTTTGTGATTGATAAACATCACGTATTCGAAAGTTTATCATCACTTTACATTAAAATGATTTATTTATTACTAACATACACACACATAATCATAAATTAAGTTTGCAGGAGGTATAAACTTTAGGCATCATTTACAAAAATAGTGCTATAAGCAACAAATCCAAGATTGTTACATACTAAAAAATGCTACAATAATTTTATAAATGATGCTCTGTCGAGGCAGTTTTTATGTAACAAACAGATTGGGAACAGATTGAACAAAAAAAAAACATTATTTCATGAATATACGCAACATAGTAGGTACTTAGGTATGCGATATTTTCAGATTTAAAATTAGGGGTATAAACTATTGAATGTCAAATAACAAAGGCTTTAAACCTCTGAGAACCTGAAGTTTGTACAAGGTCACTGATTTTATTAAAGTCTGTTCTGTTCAGGTTTTCGAGTTTCACATCAAACATCATTAAATGATTAAGCCGCATTTTGACGTCATTTCACACAAGTGGCTTCCTCAAACATCGTCGAGCTGCGTGGGCAACCCACGGTAGCTGCGTGAAGTGGAAAATCAAAACTGTGCTGCGCAGTTGAACAGTTATTTTCATGTATAGCGTGTGCTGCAATGGAAACGTAGTCACACGTTGTCAAAACGAATCCACACAGCAATAATGTGCCGCGTGGCCGTACACAGCGTGCGCCGCCGTGGGGCAAAGGCTTTACTTTATCCAATCAATAATGATTCCTATGTGGCTATAAAAGTATTCTATGTCACATTGGTATTTAATCGGTTTCGAAGCTGGCAAAATGACCCAACCGAAATCTTTCATCAACAGAAATAGGCCATTCGTTCTACACCACGAAACCAGAGCAACAATCACGAAAAAAACAAGTGGCAACTCGAAAACCCCGCGGTAAACTACACACTTACCAGTCTTAAAATCACATTAAATAACTTCCACAGTGTAAACATTTAGTCACTAGATTTAAAGTCGTAACGTAATACTATATGGAAACATTATAAAAAGTAGTCTGCTTGGGGTTTTTTAGAAGGCACCCCGCGGGATTCCTGCGGTGCCGCCTCGAATATCGTGAACTCCCGCTGAAGGTTTTCATTTAGTTCTAGGATCGCCGCGACGTTGCCGCATCTAAATCAATACAAAGAAAGTCACTTTTGTACGAATAACTTTATTGCCGGACAGGCACAGAGAACTCATATATATATATATATTGAATAATCAGAATAATAGTACAAGTCAAATTGTTCTAATATCTAATTCTTAGTTTTTCACTGCACTTTAAATTGCCTTTAAGTTCTCAGTTCTAAAATCCAAGATATTTTATGTCAACAAAACTAGTTATGAATGAAAACTGATAACAATAACTAGTACCCATAACCACAAAGCTCTGCTTAGTTTGGGGCTTGCATGCATGATTCATTAAGAACGTACCTGTAGCAATAATTAGGCGCCGACCAGACAGTGAGCACAGTCTCGTTGAAGTGCCACTTATACCCCTCCATGACTAGCTGATGCGCGCGGCAGATCATGTCGATGTCGTTGGAGACGTTGAACTGAGCGACCACGTCTGAACCGAAGAGATATCCTGCGCCGCGCGGTGACACGCCCCAGCCTTGGGTGTCTGAAGAATTTCAAAAAAGAAATTCATTTAGCGAATTTAATTTATTTTTTTACTGGGCTGCGAAATTTCCGCAGGATTCATTGTCGATAAAGAAAGATAAGACGACCTAGTGGCAAAACAAACATTTGAAAAAATCATGGCTATTTTTTTTTTTTTTGGACTCACTAGTTTTAGCATTTGCCATATTTAATTTTGTATCATCAAATGTTCGTGTCTCGGTGACGTCCGCGTCATAGATAGACAGACGGCACTTGTAGCGTTTAAAGCTGGCTTCCCACGGTCCGCGATTCTGCGGATCATCACGCACAGCCGACGATCACGGACGGCACCCAACGCACGCAGACAGGGCTCTTCCAACGGTGCGTGCGGTCTGTGTAGATCTTTTGATAACTTCATTTCAAAATGCAAAGTGAAAGAGAACGTGTCGTCGCAGCAGCCGCGGCTGTGGTATTAATTAACAATTACCAAATTATGCGACGTAGTAAAAGTAAAAAGAAAGCACGTCGCTGGTGGATATCAGCATACAACAAAAATCGTTTAACGTAAGTGTACATAGACATACTCGTATATCTCATTTTATTTATTTTCTGTTTTGTCACCAATAGCAGTGGGATCACGGTAGAAAATTGTGTCTGTTGTGTCTCTTCACTTTGTAAAATGTTATAATTATGTTTCTTGTGTGCAATAAACTATAAATATATAAAATTAACCGATTCAGTGCGGCTGTAGATTTTTCAAACTATAGCGCCTGGCGCCGAACAAATTTTTCGTGGCTCCTCTGAGGCGCCAAGCGCCAGGGACTTTCTTGGCTCCTCTCGTGCGCCGCCCGCCATGAAGTGTAACTTATCGCTTTTTCTTCGGTTTCCACTTGTTATTGTTGTAGTCGCAACCCAACATCGAACGCGAGCGGTTATAAAAGTTCGTTTTAAGTGTTTACATGTGATTACAACCGAAATGGAAGGTAAGTGACTTAATTAATCAGGTGTCGTAAACCTTTGGTATATGTTTGGCTGAATCCATGATTTGTGTTTATTAAATATCGAAATATTTCCGTGCTAGTCGTGTAAATCGCAAAATCACTCAATAGATTAACGTATCTATAAATTACTTTTTTGGTAAGAAACTCATGAATCTCAATCTTCCAAAGTGATCAAAATTAAGTGGAAAAATCCGCCAGAAACCGCTAAATATTTATTTCCCGCTAAAGCTTTTGGTTTTCGCACGAGAAGATCACAAAATCCACCAGATATAGCGGGAAAAGCGCTAAAACGGCAACACTGGGGTGCTGTTAGAACAAAATTCCATTTTGTTGAAATATTGCCAGTAGATGGCAGTAAGGTTGCATCTAAGTTACATAGAATTTGACACTAGATGGTAGTGTTGTTGTATAACAAATAAGGGGGAGCCATTTTGAACAAAGTTGGATAAAGTTTAAAACGATTTACAATTACAATCATTCGAGGATCAAAATGTAGATTTCTTAGAAATCGTTTTTCGTATTCATTTGTCTGTTTTAATTTATGCAATTTTCTAGATAATTAGTAAAAAATATACGGTCGAATTGAGAGCCTCCTTTTTTTGAAGTCGGTAAAATATCCAATCGAGTTTCATTCTAAATCAAAATTAGTAGTGTCACTATCCTCAATTTTTTTTATACAGCCAGTTACCAATACGTTAGTTAATTGTAAGTAGGTACTTTTATTTTTATTCACAACAAATGATTCGGTTTCCGTATCATACCTAATGAATGATTTTTATATTGAAAAGGTTTACGACTCCTGAAGTATGCGTTTTCATGCAATATCCCGAAATTAACACTGGAATCGTAATCTACGTGACAAATAAGGACACTTTCATTTACGGATAACAACTGAAAAATGGTGTTTTATCAGAGTTTTACAGGTAAACATTTTGGCTCCTCTCGGGCGCCATACGCCATTCACAGAAAATACCTATGGCACCTCTAGGGCGCCATCCGCACGGAATCGGTTAACAAATGACACGCGCCGCACCGCACCTTTGAAGTTACCGCCTCGCGACGGATACCGCATCGCCACAGATGTCCTCTGCGACCACGACCCTTCCCACGGTGCGTGGTGCGGGCTGGTGCGCGTGCGTCCGCAATATCACGCACCGTGGGAAGCCGGTGTTAGAGCGTAATTGTATTGTTATAAACTCAATTTTTCCTTCAATATGGTTTTATATTCAGTAAATGTCTAAAAACAGTGCAGAGATTCTCAAAATCATTTATCATGCCTATTGATTCGGTTTCACATAAATTTTAAGACTTGCCAACAAATAGGATTATGATTCGTGAGAAACCACCTTCTGTACTCCGTCGACGCGTTCTTTTAAAGAACACAATATTTAATTAACTGTTTCTTTTTAAAATAGTGTGAATCTGTCTACTTGAAATATATAGGGACTAACAAGAACTTTCATATTTTATCGAGCGGATAGATTTCGTATCTACCTAGAAAATAATGGATTCTCCGATATCATTTGATAATAAATTTAAAATTTTACTGAAACCTACCTTCGGGGTCACTCCACAGTAGGTCGCACATAGGGCCATCGTGTGGCACCTCCTGCTTTCTATCAATGGTGCGGATTTGGTCCAAGGTCTGTATCGACGGACTGAGGCCGCCGTGTACGCAGAATATCCGCCCGTCTATTATAGCTGACAGGGAAAGGTAGTCGAAGATTTCTGTGCAGTATCTGGAATGTACAAAATCAGTAAAACGTTGTGCTAAAGCCTAACTGCAGCAAGGGTATGTAAGGGTATAGGTAAGCTACAATAATAAAACGAGACGCATCTTTAATGGAGCCTCAAATCTGCTGAGACACCAAGTTTTTGTTGGCAGCATTATAACAAGCTGTCATAGCTAATGGACTGTTGGAGCAACCCAGTATCTTGGAGATAAAGCGCAACAGCATGACCGACCGGTGACCATACTATAGAATGTAATGGTGCATCATTAAATTAATTGATACAATAGTTTGCTATTTGTCATACCTCCAGACAGTGATAGATCCATATTTCCTAAGACATTCATCATAGAAGCCATATACTTGTGTGATCTGTCTAGATTCATGGTTGCCTCTGATTAGTGTGATACGGTCTGGATAGCGAACCTGGAAATGATAATGATATTTGAAGTGAACTGAAAATCAAAAACACCTTATTTCTAATTTGATAATAATTTATGGTATAAAATTTTACTTGTTTAATCAAGTATTTTAAATCCTGAAATTTTTTAGTAATTGAATTATACTATGATTAACGCCAAGAGTTTAAGGTCTAAAGGAAATAAAGCACTTGATCTTTGACATCTGCTTATAGAGCTTATCAGGCCCCCGTCTATTTCCAGCAGTAGACTGGTAAATGCTATTGATAGCGAGGATTTCTATTTTTTTTTCACTAACAGCTACATTATCCCTCTGTAACTTATATTTTGGTTTTCCCATGATCAGTGCTGATAGCTGAATCTGGTTTTAATATATTTGTTAGCTGGTATACAAAATGTCTGAAAATCTTACCTTAAGAGCAAGCAGTAATAAGAAAGTTTCTACTGAATAAAACCCCCTATCTACAAAATCACCCATGAACAGGTAATTTGTCTCCGGCACATCACCACCCACTTTGAAGAGCTCTTTTAGGTCATAGAACTGGCCATGGATGTCTCCACAAACCTGAAATCATACCTTGTTCTAAAGTCATCCTATTGTTATCCTTCTCTGTGATGAATTCACAACATTATCATCAGATTTTTATTAATGAAAGCTGGGCATAGGTCCATCTAGCTACATGGCCATTAACTACTGCCTTGCTAGTCAACAACATTGAGTGATTATCTTATAGTTGTGCATCATTTTGTTTTCATTATCAAAGTACTGACCTGAATAATGATGTGTTAAAAACCTTGACATTGTTAGGCACTGTTATTGCAACAAATCTTTATAGTGTAATCATGCTTTGGAAACTAAGCATTTCATGGTTTTCGAAGTTTGATAAACTATAATAATGGGCATATGATAGTTTTAGTAGAATAGTCAAGATATTAATCAAAACAAGTAACAATTCTTGACCTCTGTACGTAGCATTGAATAGTGCAAGCTAAGGTTACAATTACAACTACATCCTGTGTACGAAATTGAGAATGTAGATGGTAAGTACTTACCGTTACAGGAGAATCCACTCTTTGAACATTGCTCTCTTCCACAAGTATCTCGCGAGCTTTGGCACATAACGCCTTTACTTCCGCCTCCTGAATTATTTCACATCTCTTCAGTTGTTCAATCTGGCGGTCTAAATCACTAGTTTCTGACATTTTCATCTAAATTTTCACGTTGTATCTGCAAAACATTCAAGTATTGGTCATGTAACGTTGTTCAAATCACCATGAACTTGAATTAATAATCAGCAATCGAATAGTTACGCCAGTATTTGATGTAAATTGAAATGAAAATGGTATAGGATTAATTACAGCTAAATATTGGACAGGTTTGAAGAGTTTCAAACGAAATGAAACACAAATTAGTTTGTAAAATAATCACAACACAACACGAATCCACCAAGATCCACCATTACAAACGTTTTTCACCATAGACAGACATTTTTTTTTTCATTGCTGTTAAAAATAAGGGATGCCTTCTATGGCTTGGCTTGTGTTTCCTCACTCAATGTAGAATATCAAACCTGTTTTACGTTATAATTATTACTTATTAATTACCTAAGATATTTTTTCGAGAGAAGGTCATCGCTTTACTCACAATCTGGAACGGTTCTTGAATCAAGAGCTATAAAAGAAGGTGCCCGAATAGTGTTTATTTCATCAAAAGTACCTCACGTCTTGATCTCGTTTCTACTCTATTATCTGGCTCGTTAGAAATCTATGCTACTACCTACTACTCATAGATTAATTATAAAGTACAAGATGTCTGGGTAGCGTGGTTCGTGTGAGGGACAGATAATACGAAATAGTGTTGCCATCAAAAGTTTTTACCCCGATTTTAGATTTCTTATGTCAGGTTTTTTGGTGATATTTTATATATACCCCAATATTATAAGAAATAAAGATCCTATCAAACCTACTATCGCGAAGTTACCTGATGCATGCGAATGTTATTTCGGTACTTGGTTTATGCCGAATGTCCCAAAATTCCTGGGATATGATTTGCGATTTTCCAGTTCATAAATATTTCGGGCTTTTTCAAGAAATTTAGAACCTAGAATTTCACCGAACCTTTGTAGGTGGTGGTTTTTGGTCCTTACTTTTTGTTACAGCCTGAAGGTTAATGAAGGAAATTCGTCAACCCTATAGGTCCTATTTTTTACTTGCGTTTTTCTTAGGAAATAAGAAATTATGCGGAAATGGGTAAACAATCAATAAATAAAACAACGTTTAGCTACCTATTTTTTTATATTTAATTGGTATGTAAGCTCTTTTAAGTATAACAAAAATAAAAAAGTCTATCATTTTCAGGCAAAGGCGACAGAATATTCTTTTTAAACCTTAATGATATAGAACCATAATACGTAAATTTTAAAATATCATTTATGGTAGGGAATCTATTGCTACGCGGTAATTCTAATTATTTAAAAAACTTTCTTTGTGTTTTATAAATCTGATATTCCTCTGTTATGAAATAGAAATTACAGCAATGTTATAACTTTATTGTCTACATTATTGGCTATCAAATAAGTCCTCTATCGTCTTCCTAGGACCTCTACGTGGGTAGATATGACTAATTCCGTGCTTAGAGGTAAAAGAAAAACAAAAGGGCTGCCTCATCATGGAGACAGAAAAAATGGAAAAGTGATTTGTCAATAAAATTTACCGTCTTTGATAAGTTTTGATCACTTTCCATACGATCCTTTTCTATAGTTTTTATCTTACATGTCTGAAATAAAATATTGAAGCATATGGATATCAAGTATAGGTACATATAAAAGTAATATTAGTAATACTACCCAATAGAATTAAAATATTTTGGTTGGTTATTATAGTAGGTAGGTAGTAGGAACACTAAAATATAGTATCACAAACTTTTCTGAGTCTCAAACAGAGTTTCACCCACTGTGGCACGGAGGCATTATTTTAAAGTATTTTTTTTACCAGCCTTGGAACAGCTTGAGGGCACAGATAAGTTCGCTGTTTCTTTTTTATCAATAAATTTTCATCAAAATGTTTCCTACATATTTTAAAATATTTATTGGTTTCTTTGCGACCCGTGGCTTCTAGTCAAAGAAGACGTAAAATCGTTACATAATTCTATTTTTTATATTAATGCATTATTAAACAATGAAGGAATTCAAAATGTTTCAATGCGACATGTGGGTAATTTTATTTTCTAGTGCAGGCAGCCCTTAATTTTCATGATTTTATGAAAATTAACTTTAAACACAATTTTTGAGCCTTGTCTCGATGGGAATCTAAGAGACGGTACATTTTGAATCGTTTTGTAGTCAAAATAAATTGTTCTTACCAGTGGAATTATGAATCCGGCACTTTCACTTCACTGTAACTTTTACACTGAAAAACACTGCTCTGAACCATCTTCACTTCGGTTCTTTATTGATTGGAGGTGTAGTAATGTTCGCGAAATAACTCTACCACATTTAAATTTGAAGAAAATGTCCAGGCACATTTGTTGATCACTAGACTGATTGACCTTGACACGCTGAGCAAGACAGATATACAGTCAACCTATTTCTCATTTCTTCTCAGGCTTTGAGGATATATTGTTCTCTTTCTTGTGTGAAAGAGATGGCATTTACGATCCTTCTATGGACTTCTCTTTCTAGGCTACTACCATTCAACTTCAACTTCTTGCAAGATGCTACCATTCCTTCAATAATGTTCCATAAATTGTCCTAGAAGAGACGTATATTGACATGTACTCTGTGGTTCTCTTTATTCATCATTACTGACGTCACTCACAGCGAGCGGCGCGCGTCACAATTTTGTTTTTATCGATTGATTGATTTGTTGATAATTTACAGTGTCGGAAAGTGTTTTTCTGTGAAATTACTGTGCTGAAAGTGACAAAAACTATGGGAAACATCCACACCGTCGGCCCTAACGAGGCTTTAGTAGTATCAGGTACGATTTCTATTGCATTAGGCCAATTATTAATAAAAGACCTTGAATGCCTAAAATATTTAGTTGATGATTTATTTTGCTCTTAATGAAGCCTCATAATTCATACAGATTTACACTATTAGACCTAAAACTATGTACTTCAAACTAAAATGAACATTGTTTACAAGTTCATTATCTTATCGCATATATTCGTGCTGATGAGCTACTGATAGTGACATCTAACTACGCTCCCAACAATAAACAACCTACATTACATACCAATAAAAGATCTACTTTATTATTAACCTATATATAAAAACCTACTGAACTGTTACTCATGATAAAAGGCATGGGCTAATTGTAGCACTCTCTAACTGTTGATTATTTTGTTCTTATCAGACATTATTATCAGAATGACATCATCTTGTTAACCTATTTTTTCACTGAATAAGATTTTAATTGGACCATGAGGAAGAAACCTTACAAGTTTACAACCAACTTATTAAAATTACTTAGTTAAAAACATTGACGGCAAAACCCTTACAGTTTTATTAATTACATTTTATCTTTAAGCCGCTGCACCCTGCGGCTTCCTCAGCGTGGAAAGCAAAAACATAAGAAAAATTCATTTTTTTTAATGTAAGAAACTTAAACTTTGTTGGATCGCGAGGAGTGGAAGGAGAAAAGGGAGGCCTTTGCCCAGCAGTGGGACAATAATAGCTTAAAATAAATAAAATAATAAATAAGAATCTCCTACTATGTATGTATTAGAAAATATTCAACAATGAAATCAGTAAAGCCATTCTCAAGTTATAGCATGAACAGGAGAAAGAGGAGTTCATTTTTATTTTTATGTAGGTACCTATGTATATAGATTACTAAAACAAACCTACATGCTTGAATGAATCTCTTGTTTAAATCTAGGAAGGACCTTCTGCATGAGCAAAGCCCCTCGCAGAATTCTAGTAGGCCAAGATAAGAGGAACAATTTTAAAGATTATTTTTAGCACAGGCGGTTACAACATAGAATTTCTGGTTACTCTTGAGTTCAATGTGAATAACAAAAATCTGATTATTTATTCTTTGTAGGCCAAAGCATATAGGTATTATCTTAAAATATTTCTTGACTGTTCCCTAAAATGATATTGAAAACATATTATTTTTATACCTACCAATGCTAAATTTTACATAATAATGCTATTGTTTTTTAATGGAGGTCATCTGTGTCAAACTCATACGAGAAAAAAGACACTAACTATTTTAAGTTTTAATATTTTCACTATAACCTCCACTGAGCCTTTATCATTTCAGCGGCTTTTTCCCCTATCATAATAGCCGGTGCATTCGTATGAGCAGCAATAGTCCTAGGTATCACACTACTGTCAACCACCCTCAAGTTGTTCACATCAATCACTTTTAGTTCTGGGTCAACCACAGCTTCAGGATCTGTGGAAGGGCCCATCTTGCATGTGGCTATCTGATGGTGGAGAGTGGATGTGAGCGTACGTACTACACATTCCCAGTACTTATCACTGTCAAACTCGTATTGCCTACAGTTAGGATACTTCTTCTTATGCAACTTTGCTCCGTATTTTTTAAAAGGCGCCGTCTCTGTCAATTTAATAATGTACCGTATAGCCGCTACCATTGTAGCTGTGTCTTTCGGATCTGTTAAGTAGTTTCCGTACATCTTTAGATGATCGAAAGGGTTTCTTGATTTCAATCGTAGATATCCCTTTGATTTTGGGTGCAGTAACATGAACATTATCGTGAAAGTATCTAATTTCTCTATTGGTTTGTAATTGTCATTGTATAGCCAGTCTGCTAGGTGGAGGCCTTTAGCCACGACGTGGCCTTCATCGGACGCCATTGAGGCACATGAACCTAGTAGCTCTATGTCCGGATAATCTCCCTCTTCATTCGAGACATTAGTCTTAATATATCCTATGGTCTCTACCCCAGCTAACGACGACATAGGGCCGTCACCATACGCGTCAAAATTCAGAACATTCTCCACTGTCGCTACTCTCCTCTCCAGCAACGAAAGATTAGTAGTATTCAGGATAAAAGCAAGTCCAGGGAACGAGATATGGTCATAGAGAGACTGTCCTACTCTCAGATCCTTTATGACAGGGATATTAAATGCCTCCAATTGTTCTCTTGGCCCAACGCCGGAAAGCATGAGCAAGTGTGGTGATTCTATGGGCCCAGCAGAGAGAATGACCTCCTTTTTAGCTCGTATTTCGTACAGCTTGCCATTCCTGTAGAACTGTACGCCGTAAGCTGTCTTCGTTATGGGATCGATGAGTACTTTTGTTGCTGTGGCGCTGGGTAGGATGTGGAGGTTCTTTCGTTTCTTGTGGTCGTGGAGGAAGGCTCTGGCGCTGCTTACCCTCCTGCCTCGGAGGATGGTCGCCTGGATGTAGCTGAAGCCGAAGCCATCAGGACTGTTGTAATCGACTTTCCGATGGCCGAATAATTTCCCAGCGTCTAAAAATGCTTTTGATAGCTTTGACCTGAAACGTTTTCATTAACTTATTACAATTCTATCAAAATAGTGGCAGAGAGCAGATTCAGTGCATGTTCAGTTCGTGAAGCTTAGCTCATCCATCATATTATTAAATAAAAAACGAAATTTTGGATAATTCACGCGAAAACTTAGAACGCATCGAGGTGCAATAGATGTTTTACTGGATTACCTGGAATGAGATACTAATCTGTGCTACTTTTACCCCGGATAACGCATTCAAAGCCACGGCCAGAAGATTTAATTCCTTAAGTAACCGATTACCTCACGTAAGTATTTAGTGTGTTAAGACCAAGAATACTTACTTAAACGGTACGTACTCGACATTCAGTTCGCCTTTGTGACCGTGCCATGGCGAATCATCCAAGCCGCGAAGGTTTGCACGCTCGGACTTTATGTAATACGGTAAAACCTGCTTGTAAGACCTGAAATTAATTAGACATCACAATTAGTCACCATATTAAATAGAGAAATACCTACAGTCTTTAGTGAGATCTTATTTAAAACTAGGTATTCCAGAAGAGGACACGCTTTTGTGTTTTTAAAAATCATCTGAGAAAATAGTGATTACAATTCTGAAAAAATATATCTATAATTACTTAAGGATCTAGTGTAGTCAAAGGTGCATTTGTTTTCAAGATCGAATGAAATTCATTCGATAGAAAAAAAAAAACATATAACACCTTTTTGAACAGGTTTAAAGCCTGCGACCGGGACCGCCAGACCTTCGTCATTTCATAAAATCTGAGAGTTTTCAGCGTATGCTCTCACTCAACACAGGTAGGAACGATCACCGATTATGAAGTTTGGGTCATAGTGGCTTTGGCAGATATTGACTTACAAAGTTGCTAAATTAGTTATAGTATAAATGTCTATTTTTTTATGTTGTTCGGGATACTACTATTAGAAATCAAGTAGGTACTTCCACTGCCAGATGTTTTCTATAATGGCTTTGGCCTACCAGACGCCTCAAAGTTTTATAAAATGAAGATAAACTTATGTCAGAACTTACGTAGTAGGTATAAAAGCTGAATTTTATATTATGTTATTAGGGCAACTATCAGATGGTGTTTTCTACAGACGTTTTACATATTATATTACGCTTTGAAATTCTACCCTAGGTACTTGAGCTGGGTAATACATATTAAATTCGCTATGGTATAAAGATCCATTCGTTGTATTTTCTTCGGGATAATATAGTAGGTATATAGCAAATCCGCAGCGTTTGAATTGAATGATTTTCTTAATTCACTATGTCTATATACCTACAAAATACACGAGAGCGGGGAAGCGGCAGGTGTCTATTTAATCTAACGATTAATCTCTTTTTTCAGGTATGATCAGAATTTCTATTATATTATTTGGCCGTAACGTAAAACATTCACAAGATGAAAAATGCTGAAAGGGTAAGTATGGACAAAACTCTTATGCCAGCATTACAATTCGGCGAGTCGTCTCGAGCGCTCGCCTTCCTACAAGAGGCACCATAGGCACACTCGTCTATTCTGAACTGTATTCGGTAGTCAAGACAAGACGAGATCCTACGATGGACTCTATAAAATATGAGTGCACCATTTACCTAACCACACCTACAACACTCGTATTTGGCTTATCAGGGTGTCTCGCCGACCGTGTGTACTGCCGCCGCCGGCTTTAAGTACACAGTGCCCGGACTCAAGTTGAAGCTTCAACCTAATTTGAGACCTATATTATACAACCTGATCGCAATAAACATTTGAATCTTATATCTAAAATAAATTGTTCGAATGTCTCACCAGCCATAATTGCCATCTCCGGCGATCCTATCCCAGTCTTCTGGTAATCCTCTGGTGTATATCATATAGTTGATGACGCTGCTGCCACCTATCGCCTTACCTCTTGGCCAGAAGCACCTTTCATTTGTCATTCCTGTAATAATAAAAATATGCATAAAAACGCAACATCAAGTTTGACGAACGATGTGGCGCGGTGGGCGAAGGTCTGCCTGCGACGCAGGAGGTTGCGGGTTCGATTCCCGCCTCGGAACACGTGTGTACGATCTGCAGATATTTGTTTCGGGTGTTCTGGTCGTTTTCTATGTATAATAAAAAATATCGATCTATGTAATGTATTGTATTATGTATATCAGTTATCTAGCACCCATAACACAAGCTCTGCTTACCACGGGGCTAGATAATGCTGTGTGAATTGTCCAGCATTATTTATTTAATATTATTATTTATTAAGTACTTAATTGTCATATAAAAACTAAAAAAGCTAAATCCTGCACTAAGTATCGTAAGATTGAAAACCGGTATAACAACGAAAAATAAGTAATACTTTAATATGGTTAGCTTAATCCAAGTTACCTACTCAGAGGAAACGTAATAAGCGTAAGCAATTTTATATGTTCTTTTATATACAAACAAATTAATTTTGATTGAAATAATTTATTAACCTATTTCAATCAAAATTGTTATTTAGTTACAACTTATTAACCTAATGTAACATTATATTGTATTGTAACATTAGGTTATACAACACGTTTACAATAAATAATATTGATTATCACATCACACGTTATAAACGCGAAAGTTTAGATATTTATAACCTTTTCACGCCATTATTTGTGAACGGATCGGGCTGAAAATTTTCAGAGATTATAGTGGTTCTAATATAAATATAATATAATAATAATAATGTTGGACAATCCACACAGCATTATCTAGGCCCATGGTAAGCAAAGCTTGTGTTATGGGTACTAGATAACTGATATACATAATACAATACATTATATAGATAGATATTTTTTACTATATATAGAAAACGACCAGAACACCCGAAACAAATATCTGCAGAACGTACACACAATTGTTCCGAGGCGGGAATCGAACCCGCAACCTCCTGCGTCGCAGGCGGACCTTCGCCCACCGCGAAATAATATAATTAATAATTAAAAGCTTAACATACGTAAACAAAGTTCAATATCAGCGCTTACCCATACAAACGCCAGGCTGGTGTTCCATCAAATACGGCCACACATAGTCAGTCTGTTGCAACAGTGGAGCTAAGATCGGTGCAGCACCATACCAGGATTCTCCTTTACCAGCTTCGAGAAGCAGCACGCTAGCTTTCCGCGTCTCACTTAGTCGAGCTGCTAAAACACTGCCGGCTGAACCAGCTCCTATGATTATGAAATCGTACTCCGCTAGAGGGCCTTTGAATCCTGAAATTGGAAGGGAAATTTTATTATTTTATTGATAGCGTTATTCAATTTCGGAAAGAAACGCGCGACGCAATATCAGGTGTATGTGTCATTGTGCACACTTCTTGTACCTTCTGTATCTTGAACATTATCTCCGCTACAGACTTAATTTTCATGTCTTGTGATCTATAAATAAAGTAGAATCTTAAATTTCAGTAGTAAATATAGTCCCAGTCCAATAGCACTAACAACAATGATGAATAGAAAATTGCCAAAAAGCAAATTAAATAATGAAAGAACGTAATAAATGAAGATAAGGAACTGCTGGAACTTGGCACCTGTCTATACGATCTCAGCTCTCATTGGTGAAGCCAATAAATAACTGAACGTGCTTGGCTATGTTTTCATATTTATGTTTTTGATGGGATTTTAATGATGGCAGGCGTGGTGTCGTCTCACAGAAGGGCAAAGACCTCCCTATTCCCCCTTCCACCCCCGACGACGGTTCGCTCTGTTGAGAACCATTCCTTGTCAAACGAGTCAAGCTCGTTCCGTCATCTTCGCCTCGGTCTACCTCGATACCGTCTTGACATTTGAGACCCATGTTGTTTTTTTGGATCCAGAGATCATCAGGCATGCGACTGACATGGCCGATCCTGTTAAATGTTGCGTGTAAATTTTTTGTCGGACCGTAATAAGACCTATATTTCTTATTCGTAGGTCATTCGTAGGTTAAATTTTCCTTTATAAAATAAGGCAAATGAGCAGATGAAAAGGTTTTTCGCATAAGTCCTACCTACCTGCACAAGCCCAGGTACATAATTGTGACTGACTTCTGAAGTTTTTAATTTGTAGTTATATCCCAATGCGTATCAAGGAAATCCTAATCATTTATTTTTATTTCAATGGAAAACTAACAGCTTTTAAATAAAGGAACATTAAGTAGGAACAAGAGTAAGTAGGAACATTTGTGGTATAACTAAAGCTTAACAGTTTTCACTTATGGTAGTGGTATAATGATCCTGAATGTGATATAATATAATTAATGCTGCTAACCTTAGTGTTTTTTTCGCACAGATAAGTTCTGAATTTAATTTCCTACTAACTTACTGCTTAGTTGATTATCTCAAGGCAGACTTCATTGTATAAGGATATTTGTAATTATAATAAATCATATTATGTATAAACAGCAGACGTAGTGTAGGCAGGACGCCCTCCAGCTAGGTTCCCACTTAGTTGGAGGACGATCTGCGAAAGACTGCAGGCTGGATGCAAGCTAGAAGACAGGGCGCTATGTCGTATTTTTGTAAATGCTGTTAAATTAAAATAGTTTTTTTAATCACAGCCCATAAGAAACCAGCTGGACCGAGGATGGCTAATGGTCCCTGGTACCGCTGGGCTGTAGTTATAGGCCCTTAATTTTGGCCCGTCTCCAGTGTCCATCGAATTCTGGTACGCCCAGCAAATACATACAATGTCGTTAACCCAACGGGACTTCGGGTACGCAAAAAAAGAAAATGAAAGAAATTACAGACAACGGGAAGTTTAACGGTAATATAAACCAGACAGCACTTATAAAACGGTGCGCATATGTACTTAACAATGAAAAAGAACATTCGAAAAGGGTTCATGTACTGTGCATCGAATTTTAGCAATTTTGTTTGTGTCCCAACAGACGTGCAAAACGTACCTTTAGGCAATTCATATTTGTCCCTTATCAGAGAGAATATATCAGGCTCGGCTGGATTTATATGAAGTGTCGGGGTCAGCTTCATCACATCAACAATCCTACTCGTAATATGTGAATGTGTCTGTCTTGTCTCTCTAACATTTTGACTGCAGTATTCCTTGCAAGGCACAGGAACCGCGTATTCCTCTTCCTCTATAAAGGTATAAAGATCTTTATCGTATAAACTTTCACTATAATTTAGAGCTGTGATAAGTAAAGCTAGCAGAATATTAAGTCGCTCCATTGTTCAACTGAACTTGACCGTGGTTAGGCTAAGACTCACGATGGATTTTATTTACTGTGGTTAAGTGTAGGAAAAATAGCGGGCTAAGACGGTTTTTATGAAGCCACTAGTACGCCTCAAGGCATGCTACTAAGGCGCATTGCTCACGTAATGGTCGAGGTGCGGGCGCACAGTATCTACATATGTATAAAATGGGAGAAATACTTTAGGCGCATTAGTCCATCTATTGCGCTTAAAGTATTACTTCCAGGAGAAATAGATATTCATGTATTTCAACTACATTATACTAACTCCAATAGTAGTTTTCAACACTCGCGTTGAGAATGCCAAGCCGTCGATACCAAGGAGATAATATGGCGAGTACTTGCCGCAACTTCGTCGCCGCGATGCTGCCGTCTCGACCTGGCTTCGACTTCTCTTGGTGGGCGACACGCCTTCAAATCTTCGTCCGAATTCTGTTAACCAATCGCTTTACTATGATAATGCTAACTATCCATAAATTAAAGAAACTCTAGATAGTGCGTGCGGTGCTATTTGCACGGAGAGACTGATAGAATTATGGTTTCAAGCTTGACACTTTAAGACGCTTCTCTTCATCTGTAGTGTCTTTGATGAAAGGTAAAATGCCAAAAATCTGAGACGATACCATTGATTACCGATTAATTTAGTGGATCTGTCCGTAGGCACTTGTATCTTCCCTTACTTATCAGAGAAAGTTACCTTACCTATAAGAAAGTAAGGCTCTTCTTTCCTGCTCTCAGAAATAATCAGGTCGAGAAGCAGTCTCGAATGTTAGTGGAGACTCAGCTTTATACGCTAATCTAGCGTAACGTAAACCGGAGTGGCCAGGTTGTAAGACGCTATACTCATTCTGTGAACTTGACTCATTTTAAGGGTCTTTTCTTACGGGTAACGTCGTAGTATAGTAGTGTTGATCGTTCGTTAAACGTTTTCGGCGAAGGTGTGAGGTAGCGGAATATGGAGAGAAGGTTTATATTATAATGTACGTGTTTAACCCCTAAACGCTAACCGTCCGGCTAACAGACGCGTCCTTCGGTCTATTAGTTGTAGTTCGGAACCCTAGTGTTACAACTGGCAAGTGCTTAACCAGGTTTTTTCACTTGCCCAGTCTTTGACCTTTCGCCATTATTCTCTAGTCACGCATTGCCCATTTTGTCTCAGTTGATAGCATGGTTTATGTGCCAGCGTGTAGTTTATATTATATTCTATTACATATCGCAACCCATTGACAAAAGTTCAATTAGTTTTCTTCCATGGAAGATTAAGTAGGTATTACAATTAATATTTGTATTCTCAAATACAAATATTAATTATAATAATATATCAATAATAATTTTATTTGATAATAATTTAATGTATAAAATATGACTTTACTAAGTGCTTATTTTGTAAGCTTAAAGAAATAAATGATTTTTTACTTTACTTTTACTTTACAAAAAGCACAGCGTTCAGGCCGCCTTAACATGTTTCATTAATTTCGACTAAACATGACTAAATTCACTATTTATTTTCATCTATCACTATAGGTTTAAATCAAAAACAATATCTCCTCAACTCTTTGCACCACACCTCCTCATTAGTAACCTTCTCCATCCAGCTTATTCTTTCCATCCTGGAGGAGGCACCTGCCTCGTGCATGTTTATATAAAAAAAATCTTAACTTATTTGATATTTTAGATGTAAACATTGTTTTTTTTTAATGTGAAATGCTTGTTTCGCAACAGCTAGACTGGCCATATGACACTAATCAGTGGCCCAAGATAATAGTCGAAGGTATCTTTAACCGCTAGCAGTCTGACCAAGCCTTTTAACTGTTTGTAAATAAACAGTTAGAGAATAATCGCATACTCATTCATTAATCTAACTTTTTAAACCATAAATATAACCGTAGAAATAATATAACCGAATAATAGAATATGCTTACTCTTGGTCAGTGTTGAATGGAGTTAATTTTATTTTTGACTTCAATAAGGAAAGAAAACCAACTAGCGGTTTAGGCATATTAGCGCTAATATAGGTAGATGTCGTTGCTCGAATTTAATTTCCATTAAATTAGATTTTTTAATTTCTACTCCAATACCACTGATTCGGAAGTATGTTTGAGCATGAATTTATAGAAAAATGGCTGAAAGCTTTTTAAAATACTTTTTAACCTGCTTCAGGACGAGGTTCTATGTTCGGCTGTATGTATTTTTTTATGGATGTTTGCTGATTACTTCGTCAATTATGGACCTATTAAAAAAATATTAGATAAAAATGTCGCCACTTGTAAAATTAGATCGCGATATCGAATTGTTTCGGGCTTAAAACTACTTCTAAATCCATTTTTATTATTTAAGGTTTACAGTTTTTTAAATTACGCCCAATTATATTATAGAACCTATAAAATACCGCCTTATAAACTGAAAACTAGTAAGATTAATTAGTTTCAAATGTCGTTAGTGGAAGTCGGACTAGTCTAATTATTTTGAAGACTTTATGACTCCTAGATAACTCTTATAGCAACTCTGAATGCAAGCTTTGTACAATAGAAACCTACGTATGTATATAAATTGAGCAAAGCGCCTGCTGAAAAACTTGATTTTTATGGCAGTAAGGCATTCATAAAAAAAAAAATATATGAAGATAAATGTACCTTAGTATTTATTATATCGTTAGTTTCAATTATCATAGCCTGAAGTGAAACAAAAAATATAATAATAGTTAAACAGTCTTTATTTAGAGATACTTACCTAAAAGATTTATTAAAACATTACCTTATTTCTTAAAAATATCTGGCACCAGTTTGAATTAGCCATGTTGATTTTATCATATCAGCTGCTTTCTCCCCTATCATCGTAGCAGGGGCGTGCGTATGAGCAGAAACAGTTCTTGGGATGACGCTGGAATCCACCACCCTCAATCTATTGATACCGTGGACTCGCAATTCCGGATCCACTACAGCCAAAGGGTCTGAAGCGGGACCCATGCGGCATGTAGCTATCTGGTGGTGTAAAGTCGCTGTTAGTGTCCTCAAGGCACACTCCCAGTATGCGTCAGTATCAAACTCCAATCCCCGACACGTTGGGTAATCTCCCTTTACGATCTTTGCACCATATCTTTGGAAAGGCTCTGTAGCCGCCAATCTCTGTATGTATCGTATAGAAGCAATAAACGTCGCCACATCACTAGGGTCAGTTAGATAATTACCATACATCAAAGGATTACTGAATGGATTATTGTTTTTCAACTTGAGATGCCCAAAGGATTTCGGGTGCAACAACATTGGAAAAGCGCTCCAAGTTTCGACATCCCTGTCCCTGATACGTGTTGATGCGAATGTTTCGTGGAAAACATGGTCCGTAATTCTCATCCCTTTTCGAATAGCTTGACTTCCGCCTGGGCCTGCATCAGATAATAACGATCCACCAAGATTAATCAACTCTATATCAGGTACTGGTTCAGGATCATCAGAAACGTCAGTCTTGATATATCCTATGCCTTCTACTCCACCTGGATTGGCTAAGAAGTTATCGCCATACTGAAGCCAATTGACCATAAATGGTATTTTCAGTATTCTACTTTCAATAAAACTTATGCCTGTAGTGTTCAGCTCGTATAAAATTCCAGGGAAGCAGATGTGGTCATAGAGCGTCTGTCCAACAGGTAGTTCTTTTATAACAGGCACGCCTACAGCCTCTAGATTGTCCTTCGGACCTATTCCAGACAGCATGAGTAGTTGAGGAGAAGCTATTGGGCCAGCTGATAGAATGACTTCCTTACGCGCTTTCGCTGTGTAAATAACATTATTTCGTGCGTACTCAACTCCAATGGCTGTATTCGTTTGGGGATCAATAATAACTTTAGTAACTCTGCTCTCTGGTAGAATGTGCAAGTTAAAGCGTTTCTTTTTCTTGTGCAGGAATGTTTTTGCTGCGCTTTGTCTATGACCTTTGCTGATGGTTACTTGCACTATACCAAATCCTAGTTTTTCTGGTGCGTTGTAGTCAACAGTAGGGTTACCCAAAATGTTTCCTGCCTCTAGGAAGGAATTTACCAATTTGGTTCTGAAATGTGAAAAGTAAACTTATTAAAATTTGATGACAAAAGCCTTTTTGAAAGTTTTTATTACCCGAGGCAAAATATCTGGTACACATTAATTATGTACATCGAAGCATCAAAACGGCAAGAGCTGGTTTTAATAAACGAGTTTAAAAAAATCTCGCCTAAATGCTGGTTGTGTTTTAGGGTAGCTACATTTTCTAAGTCAGTGCCCATCGAGGTAGTATGAGTCGGCTTATTTTTTAATATCTATTTGTTTTAAAAAACTTACTTTCTTGGCGGAAACTCTACAGGAACTTCTCCTTCAGTGTTTCTGTATGGATTTTTCTCGTAGCCCTTTAGTGAAGCCTTTTCAGATTTCATGTAGTAATTCAAGACGTCATTGTATGACCTAGAAATAATAGCAAAATTATGTCCTCATGTAATTTTATATACCTATAGCTGTCCTTGGTAGTCCTTTCCTGTATTGGACGATACTAAAACTATCCCTACATGGAAGAGGAATGTTATATTGATTTGAACGTTGACCTTACAATGCTATATATGTAGATATTAAGGGCAACTAACAATTCAATTGTATTGGTCGAACTAGAATATTAATTATGCCCCGATATTATATTAGGTTTTTTTGCGTCTAGTGTTAAATAGCTTGTTTCGCAGTAAAACTATAAGATAGTTAGAACCTACCATCCGTAGTTACCGGCCGCTGCAATCCTGTCCCAGTCCTGTGGCCTTCCTCGCGTGTAGATCATGTAGTTGATGACACTGGTGCCACCAACTGCTTTGCCGCGCGGCCAGTAGCATTGTCCGTTATTCATGCCTGAAATGATGATGTTAATGTACCTTGGCTAGGCTTTCCAATAATGAGGGTTGGGTTACTCATTCTATTAGCATATGCCTTTTGAATTTATAACAATATTTATGTCCTTTGTGTCTGAAACCTATAGTGGGGATACGTCGAAGTCATAACACATATAATATTATCAAAAATTATATTACTTATTCGAATGATCCACATGAGAATTACTCGCTTTTGGTCTTTCGTTTAGGCTTACCAGCACAAACGCCTTCCTGCGGCTCCATGTAATATGGCCAAGAGTATTCAGTGGATTGGAAGTAGGGTGCCATAGCCGGTATATCAGTCAGCAGCATCTCAGGCTTGCCTGCCTCCAACAGGAGTACTGTTGTGTCTTTATCTTCCGTCAGCCTTGAAGCCAGGACGCAACCGGCTGAGCCAGCTCCGATTATGATGAAGTCGTATTCGAAGAACGGAGATAATAAACCTGGAATGTTTATATTACATTTAATTTCTTCCGTCCGTTATATGCTTTAGGTTTTTGTATGTATAATTTGGAAATTCAATTATCCTTTCTCGATTCTAGGTCGTTTCACTTAGCTATTTCCATAACTTTTATTGTTTTAACAGGTTTATGTATTGTGTTGACCTCGTCTGTTAATAAATGCCTAGTTTTTATTCAGTTATATTTAATCCTATAAACCTACTTTCCTATTTCACCCAAATTAAAAACAAAAAAAAGTTTATTATGGTTGAAACCGGTACCTAATCTAACGGGATTAGATTTGCAAGTTACGATTTCGACCTACTTGGGCTTATAGTGTAAAATTTAAATTCTAATGGTTTCTTTAGCTACCCATTTTAATCCTTTTTACCCGCGAGAGGTTTTGTTTTTTATGTGGTTGGCGGACATTTATTATTGCCTTCTGAGCCTTCAAGCATCAAAACGGGTAAACAGAATTTTATAAATCATAAATAATAGGTATCAAAAAACTCGTCTTGTCTTCTATATGGTTCTTAGCTAAATTTTGTAGGCATTCACCTTCTTTGGCGAAAAAAGTAAGGACCGTGTCAGGGGTTTTTTAGTTTTCAATTATCACTTGTTGTCTCGTATTGGTATACTTTATAATTGCGAATGCTGGAATGTTTGTAATTGTGGATAGAAGTTTGATGCGCCTGTTCACGTCGAAATTATTGATCGGTTCTTGAACTTGACACAGACGTATTTCGTATTAAAGCTGGTAGAATAAATGGACATGATAAAATCAAATTGTCGGGTGCCTTGCCTCCTCGTACACAGTCATGTAAAATATCTACAAGTAAATAAACTTATATACCTATAATAGTGGATCTTGATTTGAACTTGAATTTGGTTGTTGCATCATGTTTAGAATTATAATTAGGTACTCCGCAGATTAGTCGATTATGACGACCGATGTGGCGCGGTGGGCGAAGGTCCGCCTGCGACGCAGGAGGTTGCGGGTTCGATTCCCGCCTCGGAACAATTGTGTGGGTTTCCGGGTGTTCTGGTCGTTTTCTATGTATAATAAAAAATATCTATCTATGTAATGTTTTGTATTATGTATATCAGTTATCTAGTACCCATAACACAAGCTCTGCTTACCATGAGGCTAGATAATGCTGTGTGAATTGTCCAGCATTATTTATAATTACATTTATTAATTTAAAAAAAAATATATAAATATAATATAATCATGAAAAAATTTTAGTAAATTAAAAGAAATGGCTTTATTATTATATAAAAAGTAATTTTTATGTTATTATCCTAGTTATTTGTTCAATGTGCCTGTTTCGCTTACCATTTAATCGGACTGACTATATAGCATACGTCATTGAACTTTAGTAATAGCCTACCATTACAACCTAAATATATTTATAATTTTTTTGAGTTGATCCTAGGACTTTATAAAATTGATACCAAAACTGTTTTTAAATGGCATAAAAAGTATTTAATAAAATTAAAATGTACTTACCTCCTGGCAAAGGGTAGGAATCCCTCAAAAAATCGAAGAAATCTCCAGGGTGCTTTGGGACATAGCTTATCGATGCAGTCTTCATCATAAAATCTATGATCGGATTCTGTATCACGGAGAAGAACCTCGCACTTCTCGTCACGTCGTATTGTTTTTCACCTGCTTCCGGAATATCTTCAACTATGTAGTTATCATCTCCAACCGATGCACTGACTGTAAATACTAGAACCAAGAATAATGTGACTAATCTGAAGCGCGGCATTTTTACGAGTGTGTCTTGATACGAAGGAATTGTCCCGCGATCTCTCCGAAGGCCCGTGCCGCTATGCCGAAACTGCGGGTGTAAAGGTGACCACGCTCGTATTTCACAGGTACAATCTTTTAAACACACTACAGGAACTCGTTGGTCACTTTGAAATAAGAACAACGTAATGAAGTTGAATAAAGTTAAACATTGGAATGGACTTGACCGTGGCGCTTAGTACCGTCGCACTTATACCCAAAATTACGTTTTTTTTAAACATTTTGTCGTAGTACCTACTATTTAGTTATTCTGTGGTTGTATGAAATCAAAGTCAAGAATTTTATTCCGCATTTTTTGTAAATGCGCATAATGTCTTTCAAGCTAACTCTGTCTGTGTTATCTAGTACTGTCACAGTACAGTGTGTTTTGTTGTGTCTCATATTTTTCTTTTCATGCTAATAAACAAATAGCAATTAACGTTTAAGATTTTTTTAAATAGAAATAGAAAATATATATGTATTTGCGGTGCATCTAAAATAATACAAATATGAACGAATAAAGGTAACAAGGTTCATGATTACTATAAATTCGAAATGTTTAAAAAAAATCCATTTAGCGAATCTTAAAAATTACTAAAAATATACCCGTAGTCTTAATAATATACCAGCCCTCCCGTAAGATTTTAAGTTAATTGACACTTCGCTTAGGTTGTGCATTGTATTCAAAACGATAGCAGAGACTTGACGTGTGTATTAAATATAACCATTGCTTTGACTAGTTCCAAGTAATTATGTACATATGTATATTAAATGATCTATTGATTACAGGTTATTTGTTGCTAGATGTCAGGTTGAACATTCAACTAATAATGTCCGTGTAAATATGCAAGGACCATTTTCAACTTGTTATTTATTAATTCAAACCTTGTATGTCTATGATTTTCGGTCGCAATGGGAATTATGTTATTACGTAGATTGAGCTGGTATGTAGGGCTTTTATAAAACAAATTATCTTATAACAAATTAAAAATATATTAACTTATATTTTAATTATACTAATATATCACTTTTATTAAAATTATCATTTTTTTAATATTATTAACTCCAACTAGCTTTTATCAAATCAGCAGCTTTTTCGCCGATCATAACAGCTGGTGCATGCGTATGGGCTGATACGGTTCGCGGTATGATGCTGGAGTCTACAACTCGTAACCGCCTGATGCCATGCACTCTAAGTTCAGGGTCGACGACGGCTAGAGTATCCCCCACTGGACCCATGCGACATGTTGATATCTGATGGTGCAGGGTCGCGGAAAAAGTCCGCACTGCACACTCCCAATAACTGTCGGAATTGAATGGAGCATTGGGACAGGCTGGATACCGAGCAGGGTACAATCTTGCCCCAAACTTTTTGAAAGGCTCTGTATCTACTAATGCCTGAATATATCGAATAGATGCAATGAAGGTCGCCACATCAATGGGATCAGTCAAGTAATTTCCGTATATTTTAGGATGACTGAATGGATTTTTATCTTTCAGTTCCAATCGACCAACTGATCTTGGGTGCAATAACATGGGAAAAGCGCTCCAGGTGTCCGTATTATCGATTGGCCCAAAAACGCTATCAAAGATTTTGTCAGGTATCATCATACCCCGCCTCACTGCTTTGCTGCCAGTACTGCCGCCATCTGATGTCAAAGATCCGCCGATGCTGATCAATTCTATATCAGGGATTCTATCGTTCTTATTTGAGTACGGCGTCTTTATATAACCGATTCCTTCGACCGCTCCTGGGCTTGCAATCGCATTGTCCCCATATTGCATGAATCTAATGGTATTCTCTATAGTCCCAACTGTATTTTCATTGATACTCACTCCGGTTGTGTTCAGAGTAAATATAACACAAGGAAAAGTTAAGTGATCGTAAAGCGTATGTCCTACTGGCAGATCTTTTATTACTTCAATTCCATGATGCATGAGATGTTTTCGTGGTCCTATTCCGGAAAGCATGAGCAATTGTGGCGAGGCTATCGGACCAGCTGATAAAATAACCTCACGTCTTGCTCTTACTTTATATTTCTGTCTGTTGCGCACGTATTGAACTCCATAAGCCGAGTTTGACTTCCGGTCTATTAGAACCTTGGTAGCTGTGGTCATGGGCAGTATGTGTAGGTTTGACCTCCCTAGATTAGGCTGAAGAAATGCTCTAGCTGCGCTTAGTCTTCGTCCCTGGCGCGTTGTTGCTTGAACATAACCAAAACCGAGCTGCTCTGGACTGTTGTAATCAACAGTAGGAGAACCTAGTATTCTCCCGGCTGCTAAAAATGCGTCGATCAATGGGGTCCTGTAAATAATAACGCAACGTTTTTATACATATTGTACCAGTTGCATAACAGTTGGGTGTATTTATAAATAATTTATTTATGCTACAATTAGTTACCTGAACTTGACATGTTCAACATCCATTTCCCCGTCTAAGTTTCTATACGGCGAGTATTCTAGTCCGTCTAGCCTTGCTCGTTCAGATTTCTTGTAGTACTCAAGTACTTCCTGGTATGACCTGTAATTAGAACGGTATGTAAATACTAAGTTATGCTGTATTTTAATCGACGTGTACAAAACACTATGTACACTTCTTCTCTTTCTTTTGAGTTTTAGAGAGAGAGGCATAAAAAGTATTTAATAAAATTAAAATGTACTTACCTCCTGGCAAAGGGTAGGAATCCCTCAAAAAATCGAAGAAATCTCCAGGGTGCTTTGGGACATAGCTTATCGATGCAGTCTTCATCATAAAATCTATGATCGGATTCTGTATCACGGAGAAGAACCTCGCACTTCTCGTCACGTCGTATTGTTTTTCACCTGCTTCCGGAATATCTTCAACTATGTAGTTATCATCTCCAACCGATGCACTGACTGTAAATACTAGAACCAAGAATAATGTGACTAATCTGAAGCGCGGCATTTTTACGAGTGTGTCTTGATACGAAGGAATTGTCCCGCGATCTCTCCGAAGGCCCGTGCCGCTATGCCGAAACTGCGGGTGTAAAGGTGACCACGCTCGTATTTCACAGGTACAATCTTTTAAACACACTACAGGAACTCGTTGGTCACTTTGAAATAAGAACAACGTAATGAAGTTGAATAAAGTTAAACATTGGAATGGACTTGACCGTGGCGCTTAGTACCGTCGCACTTATACCCAAAATTACGTTTTTTTTAAACATTTTGTCGTAGTACCTACTATTTAGTTATTCTGTGGTTGTATGAAATCAAAGTCAAGAATTTTATTCCGCATTTTTTGTAAATGCGCATAATGTCTTTCAAGCTAACTCTGTCTGTGTTATCTAGTACTGTCACAGTACAGTGTGTTTTGTTGTGTCTCATATTTTTCTTTTCATGCTAATAAACAAATAGCAATTAACGTTTAAGATTTTTTTAAATAGAAATAGAAAATATATATGTATTTGCGGTGCATCTAAAATAATACAAATATGAACGAATAAAGGTAACAAGGTTCATGATTACTATAAATTCGAAATGTTTAAAAAAAATCCATTTAGCGAATCTTAAAAATTACTAAAAATATACCCGTAGTCTTAATAATATACCAGCCCTCCCGTAAGATTTTAAGTTAATTGACACTTCGCTTAGGTTGTGCATTGTATTCAAAACGATAGCAGAGACTTGACGTGTGTATTAAATATAACCATTGCTTTGACTAGTTCCAAGTAATTATGTACATATGTATATTAAATGATCTATTGATTACAGGTTATTTGTTGCTAGATGTCAGGTTGAACATTCAACTAATAATGTCCGTGTAAATATGCAAGGACCATTTTCAACTTGTTATTTATTAATTCAAACCTTGTATGTCTATGATTTTGGATTTATTATTGTTTGCTGGAAAACCTTTCTGCATGTATACTTTTTGATGTATAATCGTTAATACTTTCGTTGCCGCACATGCTCAGATAGGACTCGTCTTCGCAGCGGCGGCGGCTCGCGCCACCGGTGCAAGTCGCACCGCTGCTGTGGCTAGGCAGTGAATGGGATAAACAACAATATTATGAAATGTATTTTTATATAGTATATCAATCATAAATATAGTACCCATAACACAAACTCTGCTTAGCTTGGGGCTAGATGATGCTCTGTGGATTGTCCAGCCTTATTTATTTATTACCCATGTCGCACATGCCCAGGTAGAGCTCGTGGCTGGGCAGAGAAGGGTTAAATATTTAACGACATTCATGTGTTTTTTCTTTTTTCTCTAAGTTCATTGTTCTCTCAATTTAGTGAGTAACGTCGTTATGTAATGCAATATTCATTTGATGTTATCAAAGGTCTTTAAGGTAGTCACATGAATCTTATTCTCGAGGGCATGGTCCCTTTTCAAGATCAAGGTCGCAATGGGAATTATGTTATTACGTAGATTGAGCTGGTATGTAGGGCTTTTATAAAACAAATTATCTTATAACAAATTAAAAATATATTAACTTATATTTTAATTATACTAATATATCACTTTTATTAAAATTATCATTTTTTTAATATTATTAACTCCAACTAGCTTTTATCAAATCAGCAGCTTTTTCGCCGATCATAACAGCTGGTGCATGCGTATGGGCTGATACGGTTCGCGGTATGATGCTGGAGTCTACAACTCGTAACCGCCTGATGCCATGCACTCTAAGTTCAGGGTCGACGACGGCTAGAGTATCCCCCACTGGACCCATGCGACATGTTGATATCTGATGGTGCAGGGTCGCGGAAAAAGTCCGCACTGCACACTCCCAATAACTGTCGGAATTGAATGGAGCATTGGGACAGGCTGGATACCGAGCAGGGTACAATCTTGCCCCAAACTTTTTGAAAGGCTCTGTATCTACTAATGCCTGAATATATCGAATAGATGCAATGAAGGTCGCCACATCAATGGGATCAGTCAAGTAATTTCCGTATATTTTAGGATGACTGAATGGATTTTTATCTTTCAGTTCCAATCGACCAACTGATCTTGGGTGCAATAACATGGGAAAAGCGCTCCAGGTGTCCGTATTATCGATTGGCCCAAAAACGCTATCAAAGATTTTGTCAGGTATCATCATACCCCGCCTCACTGCTTTGCTGCCAGTACTGCCGCCATCTGATGTCAAAGATCCGCCGATGCTGATCAATTCTATATCAGGGATTCTATCGTTCTTATTTGAGTACGGCGTCTTTATATAACCGATTCCTTCGACCGCTCCTGGGCTTGCAATCGCATTGTCCCCATATTGCATGAATCTAATGGTATTCTCTATAGTCCCAACTGTATTTTCATTGATACTCACTCCGGTTGTGTTCAGAGTAAATATAACACAAGGAAAAGTTAAGTGATCGTAAAGCGTATGTCCTACTGGCAGATCTTTTATTACTTCAATTCCATGATGCATGAGATGTTTTCGTGGTCCTATTCCGGAAAGCATGAGCAATTGTGGCGAGGCTATCGGACCAGCTGATAAAATAACCTCACGTCTTGCTCTTACTTTATATTTCTGTCTGTTGCGCACGTATTGAACTCCATAAGCCGAGTTTGACTTCCGGTCTATTAGAACCTTGGTAGCTGTGGTCATGGGCAGTATGTGTAGGTTTGACCTCCCTAGATTAGGCTGAAGAAATGCTCTAGCTGCGCTTAGTCTTCGTCCCTGGCGCGTTGTTGCTTGAACATAACCAAAACCGAGCTGCTCTGGACTGTTGTAATCAACAGTAGGAGAACCTAGTATTCTCCCGGCTGCTAAAAATGCGTCGATCAATGGGGTCCTGTAAATAATAACGCAACGTTTTTATACATATTGTACCAGTTGCATAACAGTTGGGTGTATTTATAAATAATTTATTTATGCTACAATTAGTTACCTGAACTT
Source organism: Eupithecia abbreviata (assembly GCA_943735965.1). Taxonomy (NCBI): domain Eukaryota; kingdom Metazoa; phylum Arthropoda; class Insecta; order Lepidoptera; family Geometridae; genus Eupithecia; species Eupithecia abbreviata. Next base: position 6,126,186 of record OX030995.1, read on the forward strand.
GACATGTTCAACATCCATTTCCCCGTCTAAGTTTCTATACGGCGAGTATTCTAGTCCGTCTAGCCTTGCTCGTTCAGATTTCTTGTAGTACTCAAGTACTTCCTGGTATGACCTGTAATTAGAACGGTATGTAAATACTAAGTTATGCTGTATTTTAATCGACGTGTACAAAACACTATGTACACTTCTTCTCTTTCTTTTGAGTTTTTGGGCTGCGCACCGAGAAATACAAAAATTAGGGAAGGTCTGGATCAGCTGTGGCCTAATGTAAGCTAATGATGATGATGACCTATATGCACTGCATCTTATCCTAGCCCTAATATGACATTGCACTGCTGACATCCAAATGAATAAAAGATTATGATTATCATTACCATCCATAGTTCCCAGCGGCCGCTATTCTGTCCCACTCTTCAGCTCGCCCTCTTGTGTAGATCATGTAATTGATAACGCTGGTTCCTCCAACGGCTCGACCCCTTGGCCAATAGCACCTCTGGTTTTTCATCCCTGTAAATAAATGATGACCTTAATTAATATATTTTTCTTATAGATTACCCCTTACATTTATACATACGAATATAATTGTCAATGTTTGGCCAGATTTCGCTCAGTTCCGCACCGACAATAGTATGCAAGAAACTCAATGTTGTGCTCAGTGTTGTGTTGTAAATGAATATTGACATGTGTCTAAAATCGAATTATATTTCGATTTAGATTATTTGTGGTGTCGCCGTCGTATGGGGGAAGCATAATAATGATGGACAAATAATATATAATATATCCACCTGTGGACGTTTGTGGACTGATGAAGTGTCTCTATTGCTATTGCATTTAAATTTTCATAACAGAAAACGTTAAAATCACCTTTGAATGGATGTTTATCACTTAATATTCTTAGTTTAACACCTCATAGTTTTACTCAACTTGTTCTAGAACCGATCTGTAGGTCAATCGTTTTTGTAATAACAAAACAATAACCCACACTTATTACCCTACTAAATCTACATATTGAGTAGGTAAGGTAGTAGTCTATTGGGTTCATAGACTTTGTCATTTCTAATAACAAACACCTTACCAAGACATACTCCAGGTTGTGGTTCCATATAGTACGGCCAAGAATAAGTAGTCCTCTGGAAGTATGGGGCGATTGACGGGATGTCAGTGAGGAGTGACTCTGGTTGTCCTACTTCCATCAGCAAGACAGTAACGCTAGGATCCTCAGAGAGGCGAGAAGCTAGACGGCAACCAGCTGATCCTGCTCCCACGATGACGTAATCGTACTCTGACAGTGGGGATTTTAGACCTGAAAAAAAAACATAGAACCAATTCAGTTGACTGCTAGGACGAATCCAAAAAGTGGGTAAAGATATTAGAATATATGTATGTATAATTATATTTATTTGAAAAATAAAACATGTGTATGGATGGTAACAATTAATATATCTGAAACAATATGTTTGACCGTTTTGGAAACAACACAAATTGTGGTAAATATATATACAATTAAAGTGTTTATAGTGGTAATAATCATAATAGTTTGAAGTTATCGCTTAGTTAGGTAGATAATATATATGGTAATAGATACATGTAAAAATAGTTGTAATGCTTTAAATAAATAAATAACAGGATATTCTAAAGATACCTGAATTGTATCTTCTTTGCATTAAAACAAAAATACTGTTGGGCAGAATGTATCTGATCTTATGATATCATTTTTTATATTATTCTCTGCTGAAGGCATTAATTAATATGAATCAAAACATATTAAACGATTAAGGAAAAATTTAATTCATCAAAATGATCCCTTGATCATAAATATAGGGTAGCGTGAAATAATCACTTCACTGACCCAGAACATAATATTAAAGACAAAAGTCTAACGACTCCATTTACTTCAGAGCTGATGAGTGACCATGAGGTCAATAGTCCCTTTTTGTACATGCCAAAATGGTCATGAAAACAAAAGCGATTCGGGTTTACGTGCAAATATGCTGTGGGATAATTTTGTTTAAATACAGAGGCAGTTTTACTGAGCTTTATGGTTTTTAATGTGACAGGTACAGACCATAAAGTTTCCGTCCAGCTTTATTTCTTAAAATTAGTATAATCCTTGATTATATCTGTCTCTGTTATTTTTTAATGTTCTTTTGCGTCAATTAGTATGCGGAATAGTAGGTATGTAAAATTCACAAGTCGTGTTTAGAGAAAGATTGGATTAGAAGAAATGAAAACTGAAAATGAAAGCTGCCCCGCATGCAGGCAGTCCCATTTTTTATCTACGCGACTTTATAACTTATTATACAGCATAGCGTTCTCTAACGTCTTCCGAAGAATTATTTTGGCAATATCTGCCAGCTTAGTCAATAACGTATTTAAAATATTTTGAATAAATTCCTTCAATTTCTATAAATAAAGGCTTAAGTTATTGATTGCGATGGCCTTAACTGGCACTGCCGCCACCTATTTTATCTTATTATAATGTTGAACAAAGGAAATGTCAAGAGACACTAAATAAAAGCTTATAATAGGTATCACAAACAGCCCAATGACATTTTTGAAATCTCCTTTGTTCAACGTAATAATAGATAAAAAAGGTTTAAGCGCTGGTGTGCCTCGGGGTACCGCCATAAGCAATGATCGAAATTTTATCTATTCCATCTCAGACAAAAGCTTGTATAGCTTTAAGTATTAGTTTACCAGCTTCTGCTCGCAGCTTCGCCGATTGAATTTATAATGATTGAGTTTGTTGTTGTTGATTATTTTGAATTATATTGATTGAGTGCGAAGCTGATTTTTGGTGAAATCGGCCTTAGCCTTCTCCTGAGTTTGGGCGCTGAGAGTTACGACACAGTTTAACTTATGCGCTTTCCGGTGTTCCGTTGTATTTTACTTATATTATGTTCTAGCTGCGCCTTGCGGTTTCACCCGCGTGGTGATAGATATTTTGGATAATATCTTTATAAATTGTAGCCTATGTGTTATTCTGATATATAAGCTATATTATTGTAAAGTTTTATTAACATCCATTCAGTAGTTTTTACGTGAAAGAGTAAGAAACATCCATCCCTCCATCCATCCATACATACTTACATGAAATTGAATGCTGTGTGAATAGTCCAGCGTTTATTATTATTTATTACATTAACATACCGTCAGGCAGCGGGTATTTGTCTCGCAAAAAGTCAAATAAATCTCCAGGATTGTTCGGCGTGTAGTTCGGCGCTAAAGTTTGCATCAATAGGTCCACAATAAGACTTTGGGGATATGATCTTCCTTCTCTGTACTGTGGTCCATTGGTGTCGCTACCTGCGAAGGTATTGAATTGTCCTTTGGATGTGCCAGCTAGTATGAATAGGAGGATCCAGATGTTTTCACATCTATCCATCTCGAATCCTAGAAAAGAAGTTTATGGTTTTAAATTTGGTGACATTGAGGAAAAAAGACGCTGCCGTCACAGCAGAGGGATAGTGTCTTTCAAACAATTTTGTTGATTTTGTAACCAAAAACTTATCTATGTAGAACTTATATTAATTTACAAGTACATACATGTATAACTTCAGTGCTTTGACACACATAAGTACACCAATAGGAAAATAAGACTAATTTGTTGAATTTTTTTAGCAATAACTCGTTTGTGTCTTGTCTACTAATAATTAATTAATTCATAAGATTTTAGGTTAACGGTTCTTAAAATTAAATTTAACAGTACTGCCGAAACTTGCTTTTACATGCATATGAATGTTTACAATTTAACTTAAAATTAAGATAGATGCATGCAGATCAGTCAGTATTATATTTGGTGACCTACTTTGGTCAAAGTGAGTTATTTTACGCAAGCATTGTGAATATTGTCTCACTATCTGTTGATGAAAAGGAAGTTAAAAGGGACTGTTCCTTTCCGTTCTTATTCAGATGGATAGTGTACCAACAACATTTATTAAACATTATTGTTTAATAGCAATAATTTTCAAGCTAAGACATTAATGATAATTTCCAAAATTCGTCGAGGAAGACTTGTAAAAAAACCAGTTATATTAGTTTGAAATAACTTTTGTAATTGGAGAAGAGGGATGTCCAATGCAAGGTTAGTAAAGGAATATTTAATAATTGTAATACATTTATATTGTTTCCCATTCTAAGTGAATTTCGTATTCTTACCATGATAGTTTCAAACGTTAATTAATAAATTAGTACACCAATATAATATTAGTTATTATTTTACGTAAACTTACAGATTTATTCCAGGGCTTTTTAAATACAGTCCTCACGACCACTATCAAACCAGTTCAATAACCTTATAGCAAGGCAGTTCACAAGTGACTGTGCACTGCGCGAACTTCTATAACAGCCAGATGCAATGACCATCATAGTGGTATCAAAAATTATTTTGCCGTAACACAGACAAAATAAAACTGGTTACGTGCGAGTTAGACTCACCCGCAAATGGTTCCTTACTAAAATAAATCCGGCCAAATGCGAGTAACTCGCACACGAAGGGTTCCGATCCATACATGATATACTTATACAAAAGAAACAAGATAAATTGTCTATTCTACTATTATGGTTTATGGGCACAGAACCATAAAAATATTTTGAAAAAAAAAAAAAACACTTTTTCCATTAATTTTGTTATCAAAATAAATGTGTGAGAATTTGACTGACACGGAAATGGAAGGAGGCCTTTATCCAGCAGTGTGTTAGGTTGGACAAAGGCTCTCCTCATTAATTGGGTTAGTTTCTTGTTAAATCTTACAAATTTACTCATACCTCCAATCTGAGACTAAATTCCAAAGACCACAGAGAGATGGAAATAAAACTCATTATCTATTGCGGGGTAATGGAAGGATAACACTTATAATATTTTTTATTTTCTTCGTCAATCATAACAGAAAATAACCCCAAAAACGTATTTCTCGGGCCTTGTATAAAACAAACCGAATAATCTCTATAAAATGTATTCATATTTATTTTAGTCCATCATTGCGTACATTTGTAGGTCTGATGAAGGTATAAGTAACACAAGTTACTCCATTTCCAGTGCTCTTGTGCAATCTAGACATGTATTAAATTATAATATCAAATATGAACCTTCAAATTAATATTGTAAGTGACCGGCTACCTGGCCTTACTTTTCTACCCAAGTTCTGTGGCCCGTGATATTAACGGGCCTTCACTGTCTCTAAACAATAAATTAAATTTAACCAGACCACTGCGCTATTTTTATATACTTATTGTTACTGAAAAGCAAGAACAAACTTTCTATGCAATAAGTAAAATCAAAACGGCGACAGCATCGAAAAATAGTTTTTTGAAAATGAGTGGCAGACGGGGGTGTTTTGTGTGTGGTTGTATTTTCGTCTCAAACAATTTCGCTTGTCTGGAATACAGTTGAAAAATGTAGATGTTATTATACACATATTTTGTATAAAATACAAAATATGTGACAATTTGGCGGTCTAATCGCTCAAGAGCGATCTCTACCAGACAACCGTGGATGGATAGGATCGTTGGATTGTACATGGGGATGTGTGCATTATATTAATTTACAAAATATTGCATGAAAATACGTTCCTACTTTTAAAAATAAACAAAATAAATATAAATATTGGCTGTGTGGTGTCGGCCTAGATAGAATAGCACCAACCCAACTCTTCCCGTGGGTGTCGTAGGAGGCGACTAAGGGACATACACCGGGGGGCGGGCAGCAGCGTCCCTTGCAGCACACTCCCTACACTGCGATCCCCAACCCGCATGCCCAGCGTGGGGATTATGGGCATCAACCCCCCCTATGGATCGATACGCCAACAGAATGTGGCCCCCAGTTCCCGGCCGCCTCGCTATTCCTGGCCATGGTAGCGGCCAAGGTAACGGCGGGGCAGGGGGTGCTAGGAATCCCCGGGCTACATTAGGCTACCACACCCTATCTAAATTGACCCTGGCTACGTTTAACGGACGCACTCTGAGGCTTGACCATCATCTAGCGCAGTTGGAAGTGGAGTTAGAGAACATTAAATGGCATGTTCTGGGGTTATGTGAAGTCCGTAGAGAGGGGGAGGACACCGTAACCCTAGACTCGGGCCATCTTCTCTACTTTCGCGAGGGTGATAAAACATCCCAGGGTGGCGTAGGCTTCCTCGTCAATAAGGCCCTCTCTAACAACGTCCAAGAAATCTCAAGTGTGTCGACCAGGGTAGCGTACCTGATCCTTCGGCTGTCCAAGCGGTACAGCATGAAGGTCATCCAGGTCTACGCACCGACCTCGGCACACTCGGATGATGAAGTGGAGGATATGTACGAAGACATATCCAAAGCCTTACACAACACCACTAAGGCCCACTTCAACGTTGTTATGGGGGACTTTAACGGCAAGGTGGGAATCCAGACTGGCAACGAATCCCGAATAGGCCCACATGGTTATGGAGTTAGGAATCACAGGGGGCAAATGCTTGTCAACTTCCTTGAGAAGGAGGGGCTGTTCTTAATGAACTCCTTCTTTAAGAAACAGCCTCAAAGGAAGTGGACATGGCAAAGCCCCGACACTGTGACTAAAAATGAGATCGACTTCATCATGACGGATAGCAAGCACATATTCAGAGATGTCTCAGTGATCAACAGGTTCAATACCGGATCTGATCACCGACTCCTTCGAGGCTCTCTGAATATCAACATTAAGCTTGAAAGAAACCGTCTGATGAAGTCCACGCTCCGACCTGACCTAATCCAAATCATGGCGGGCACCGAGAAGTTTCAGCAGCTTCTCGGGGATCGATTTGTTGCCTTGGAACCAACTGATGACGCTGACGAGACCCTACACAATCTGGTTGAAACGTTGAGGGACGAGGGCATTAAATTCTGTCGAAAGCAGCGTACAGGCCGGAAGTCCAAACTCTCGGATGAGACTCTTGGGCTGATGACAAAAAGACGGGAGACCACCCAAGCGACTTTGTCAGAGAGGTCAGACCTGAACAAGCGAATTGCGAAGATGGTACGGCACGACCTCCGGAGCTCCAACACGCGCCTCATTGAAGAGGCGATACAGCGAAACCGGGGGTCCAAAGTATTCACTCAGCAGCTTGGCAGGAGCCACCTGACAAAGCTTAAAACGCACGACGGAAGGACCGTATTGTCGAAGCCGGAGATCTCAGCCGAGATAGAAGACTTTTATGGCCGTCTATACGCTGCTCATGCCCCTCGTTCCCGATGAGTCAACCATGATTCCAGAGCCACCCTGACACGCCACTACACCGACGAACTACCTGACATCAGTCAAGACGAGATCGTGTTAGCTCTGAGGCAGCTTAAAAATGGAAAAGCCCCCGGTGAAGACGGTATAACATCCGAGCTCTTGAAAGCTGAAGGAGCTCCTGTTATACAGGAGCTACAGAACCTCTTCAACGGCGTCCTTCACAGTGGGAGAACTCCAAAGGCGTGGAGCGGGAGTTTGGTGGTGCTCTTTTTTAAGAAGGGAGATAAAACCCTTCTTAAAAACTACAGACCCATTTCACTCTTGAGCCACGTCTATAAGCTGTTCTCACGAGTAGTCACGAATCGTCTCGCTAGGAGACTCGACGAGTTTCAGCCACCAGAACAGGCTGGATTTCGCGGAGGATATGGCACCATAGACCACATACACACAGTGAGGCAGATTATACAGAAGTCCGAAGAGTATAATCAGCCCCTGTGTCTGGCTTTTGTGGACTATGAGAAGGCCTTTGACTCTGTCGAGACCTGGGCTGTTCTGGAATCCTTACAGCGATGCCAAGTGGACTATCGTTATATCGAGGTGCTGAGATGTCTCTACGAAGCCGCCACTATGAGTGTCCAAGTACAGGACCAGCAGTCTAAACCTATCCAATTGCGCAGAGGAGTGAGACAGGGGGATGTCATATCCCCGAAACTGTTCACAAGCGCGTTGGAAGATTTGTTTAAGACGCTGGACTGGAAAGGTAAGGGCATAAACATAAACGGCAACTACATCTCACACCTACGATTCGCTGATGACATAGTCCTATTGGCGGAGTCGCTAGAGGAGCTGAACCAGATGCTGGACGGCCTAGCTTCAGCCTCCCGATGTATCGGTCTTGGCATGAATTTGGATAAAACCAAAGTCATGATCAATGGTCACATTGATCCAAGGCCGGTGGTCGTACATGGTCACCTTCTCGAAACTGTTTCCGAGTACACTTACCTTGGGCAGATTCTGCAGTTGGGTAAAAACAGTTTCGAGAAGGAGGCCAAAAGGAGGATCCAGCTGGGCTGGGCAGCATTTGGGAAACTACGTCAAGTCTTCACGTCATCCTTACCGCAATGCTTGAAAACGAAAGTTTTCAATCAGTGCGTCCTACCCGTTATGACCTACGGAGCTGAGACGTGGACACTCACGATAGGGCTGGTCCACCAGTTCAAAGTCGCTCAGCGAGCTATGGAAAGAGCTATGCTCGGAGTTTCTCTGAAGGATAGGATTCGTAACGAATACATCCGACAGAGAACCAAGGTTATCGACATAGCTCAAAGAATTAGCAAGCTGAAGTGGCAGTGGGCCGGCCATATCTCGCGAAGAACCGACGGCCGATTGGGCAAACGTGTTCTTGAGTGGAGACCACGACTCGGTAAACGTAGTGTAGGACGCCCTCCGACCAGGTGGGATGACGACCTGCGAAAGACTGCAGGTAGATGCTGGATGCGTCAAGCTGAAGACAGGGCGCTATGGCGCTCATTGGGGGAGGCCTATGTCCAGCAGTGGACTAATGTAGGCTGATGATGATGATGATGATGAAATATAAATAGGTACCTACATATAACTAATTATATACCTACTTATATAAATAATACTCTTAATTTTATAAAGAGAAACAAGGGTGTGGTCAGTGACATAAGGTGTTCTTAATACAAATATACAAAAAGTGTTCTTTTAGCATACTCTTGAATATCGGTAGTGACTTTGCACGCCTTACTGTGACTGGTAATGTATTCCAAAGTTGTACAGCACGGGCGGTAAATGAGTTGTCGTAAAAGGAAGTAGAGTGGACTGGAACTTGAAGCATGACTGTTTCAGAAGAGCGGAGAGAAAGAGCGTGAGAATGGTGGAGAAAAGTAAAACGTTCCTTGAGATAAGGGGGTGCAGAAGAGAAAAATAAACTATTATAGAGAAGAGATAGGATGTGGCTATTACGGAAAAGTCGTATTGGTAACCACTTGAGCTTCCTGCGAAATTCCGAGACATGGTCATACTTGCGTAAGCCAAATATAAACCTTATCCCGACATTCTGCATGCGCTCAAGTTTGTCAAGTTGTTGCTCAGTAATATCAAGAAAAGAATCAAGAAGCGTAATCAGCGTAATCAAGAACTGGAAGGAGAAGAGATTGGGCAAGAGAAATTTTTGTGGCGATTGGGAGAAAGTTTCGTAGTCTTCGAAGGGAGCCAGCTGACGCAAACATCCTAATATCACTAACTTAAGTTTGTTTGGTAATTTTGAGTTTACTTATCGTAAAGAATCCTTGTTTTTAGGGTTCCGTTCTCGGTGGGTGAAAACGGGACCCTATTATTAATAGTCCGGTCTGTACGTCTATGACAGTACATACGTTCAAAATGTCCACAATTTCCCCGCAGTGTGACTTTACGTGTAACGTTATGCATTGGGCAAAGACCTCCCTCCATTTCTTCCTATCTTGCCTCGTTTTGTTTCATAATTTATGTACATAGATTAAATCAGTTGAGATTCCTGTTGATCTTTGTACAAAACAGAAAGTACCTATTTTAAATGGTGAATAACTATAATTCTACGATCCGGAGGCGGCGAAATTTATACCATGTTTCAAATTCCCAAGTGTTAAGAAACAGGTTAAATTATATATATTCAAGAAAAAGTTGTGAGGTCAAACCTGAAAACATGATGTACAATTTTAAGTCATTTAATGCTCAGAGCTATTCTTAGCGAATACTATCTGTAAAGCGTCAGGCGCAAATATTGAGGCGTTATATCTTTCGTTATCATATCACCCACACAATAATTAGCTCGTCGACGAAAAATTTTTGTATTAAGAAAATTAAAATCCCCTTATTTCTTATTTGATAATAATTTACAGTATAAAATGTGACTGGTCTAATTGCTTATTAATTAAATACCTTAGCATAATATATTTTTTTAAATTGATATTGATAATCTTCGCGCCATGCCAAGACATATTGAAAATTGAAAATTCAACTCAACTGTACAAGTAAAGTGTAGTAAAGTAAAACTAAAGGATTTTTATTTTGTCAGAACAGTCTCTTATAAATTAAACGTAGATTAACAGAAGACAGAAACTGACAAAATCGGCCTCTACTCAGCATGTGCTATGGTAGAGCAGATCGTACCATAGCGCTGGTCTTCCGTGGAGACCGTGGTACGCAAGGTGGCCTAATACAACAAGGAACAAAACTAAAATTTAAATTAATTAACAAAAATTAAAACTGTGTAAACAATATTATTACTTATAGTTGCTTCACATTTTTAAAACGTATATTAATTCTGGAATTAGCTTTGTACATTTCAAATAAAAAAAAAAAAACCTATTGAAACTATAATGAAATTATTAATTATGTATTTATATTATCTAAAAAAATAAAAAAATCTAAGGCAAATAACGGCTTATTTGAACTGGATGTATGTATGTGTTGAGACTCGAGCAGTACTTTTTTGAGTGATTTTTTTTAAAAGTAAACGGATTGTTTATGGAGTTTTCACTTTAGTTTACCCCTTACCTTTCCTACATACAACCGACTGAAGTCTGTCCTGTGTGAGCTAAAATAAAAAGGTAAGGCGCGCGCAGCTGTGAACTAATATAAAGTTTTTATTTGGTATTAGTATAGCGAACGGTATTTCTCTGTGTCGGTTTCGTAACGTCATTATTTTTCCATAAGCGAATTACGGAAGCCACCGGCGACGGTTTAAAAAAAAACCAAAACTTTTAAACTATTTATTAAAACTTTTACAAAGATCGTAAGATAATTATTCTAAAATAAAGTAATGAAGCTACGCTTGGTCGATGCAAGTACCAGGTGTAGAATGTCGTGACCGCGATCGAAGGCAGGCACGCTGAGGGAAAGACGTCATCGCTGAGTCGGCAAAGTAAGTACTCGGAGAATGACAATTATACTGGATGGACAACAAATGCAGTGGCATGCTGCATTCCTAGGTTGCAGATTAGGTGCATAGTTTCTATGTAACAAGCGGGATGTTAACCTGACACACAATAATACAAACATATAAATAGTAGAATTAGTGTCCGAGCTGAACATCATAGGAGAATATAAATTCTGGAGACTCTGATGGCTCGGGCAGCCTGTAGAGCGTACATGGCCGAAGGCCTATTGGTCGTCCGGGGTACCGCGCTGAAGCGACTAGGTAAAGAAAGATCTGCATGAACTTGTCGACTGTACTGAATCGGCAAGGGACCGGGACAACAGGCGTTCTCTAGTGTTTAGGTATATATTTTTATTATATATTTATGTTTCTAGTTGCATAATAATATTTATTATTAAGAATTAAGTTGTATACTTTGTCAATTTTCTATCCATCTAAAGGTTTGTTATTAAGCAATATGGCGATTTTACTTTTATGTTTCATGTTAATGTCTATATTTTTTGTTTAATTTTGTGGTGTACAATAAAGAGTTGTGTATTAAAAAAGACAAATATTGTTCCTGGCATGATACAAAACAAAATCTTTTGTATAATGCCACAATATTTGGCTAGGTATAACCTAGCCCTCTAACGTTGGACAAGCTAGTATTTTGTATTTCCTGGAGGCAACTCCCCTCCCGCACGTATTAATTAACAGCTTTCCTTCCGCGGTTCTGCTTGAAGATCCTACTTCTTGATATTAATAGAATTTTGGAAAAAAAAAACCGGAAACACTGTTGCGTTTATTTTATCATGAACATTGTACGTGTTTCGTGCTTGGGCGCTCCTTCACTGGGCGATAGCCCAACCTGGCATAACCGGTAATTGCCGTCCCAGCTTCCTAGGTCTGCAGCTTACGACGTACTACCATGTTTACTTCTTGATATTAATAGAATTTTGGAAAAAAACCGGTAACACTGTTGCGTTTATTTTATCATGAACATTGTACGTGTTTCGTGCTTGGGCGCTCCTTCACTGGGCTTTGGCCCAACCTGTCATAACAGGTAATTGCCGTCCCAGCTTCCTAGGTCTGCAGCTTACGACGTAAGTTTATATAAGTCTTATAGGTATCGGTTGATTATGATCCTCATATTATGTAGAGACAATGAAGTATTACATTTATTAAAGTAAACTCACTATGTACAGGTATAAAACCAACTTTGATGACAATTAGTTACAGTTCATAAAAGGCGATTTCTTTGTGTATTTATGATACGGATTTCCTAGTATTTTTGCGCAGTCATTATGTGTAGGTTACTGGAATCTAGGTTCTGTAGGGTTAGCCTTTTATGAGCTATCTGAGGATAAAAATCAAAACTCATCGTCTTGACAACAACAAAATAAAATAACGGCGTTAAACTTTGCAATTTTATTCCATGCCCATCGAATATATTTAACTTGGCTACAATCTCATCATATTCATGAAGTACAAAGTGCCACGTATTGGGTGTACTGAGCCGAAATGGGCTGAGTAGTGAGTGTAAACTTCTACGATTTTTAGAATATCAAATAAATTTGTTAATATTTCTTTTTGTAATGTATGCATTTAAACTTAAACTGTGTGAGCCTCGATGATGATCTCGATTGGAGAATTCAGGTACAGGATCACCCCATTTCGGCTACCCAATACGTGGCAACATTCATTCATTCAGTCATGGATCAGCCATTTCCATGACTTTTATTAAATAAATTAATTCAAGGCCTATGGCTTTAATAAATACAAAATAAGTTACATTAACCTAGCAACAAAAAGCTAATAAATGGCCTTAACGGCTAAATGACAATTGCTTGCTTTTACTGATGGCCTCGGATTTAGATTTATCTAATTTCAAATCTCTGACGTGTCCAAAAGAGTCCTGTAAAGTCTTAAGGAAATAAAGCTCGTTCTTCTGTAGTTCTGTTTGTTCTTCGTGTTAGTAACTAAATATTTATATCACGTTTTTATGTATTAATCGTAGTGTGGTGGGCAAAGGTTTCCCCCCAAACTCAGGGAGTTATGCAGGTGGATTTTAGCCACAGAGGTTTGGATTCTGAGACAAGTTAGTGTAATTAGAACCTATTATTTGGTGATGCTTTTATCTTATATATACGAAGTAGATGTAAGGTAGTTTAGTAGTGTAGTATTTTTTTTGAGAAGGGCGGTTATGGCCGGGTCTTAAACCACGAGAGTTAAAGAAAAGTCGTGAAAGGAATTTCCTTGTACGACTTTTTTCGAACTCTCGTGGTTTCAGACTAAGCCATCACCACCCTTCTCAAGATACCACCCGGTATATCCCATCTAGATTAACTACCATTATAAAAGCCACAAGCAAAAGCAAGATAATAAACTAACCTATCAAAAACATCAAAGTTACGTTAACACTTTGACTGCTGTTTTTTTTCGACGACAGCGATCTTTTTTTTAACCTAAAAAATTCGTGCTGCCGCTCTACACAGCGGTTGTGTTGCGCCGCACATGCGTTTCGTTCGAAAAATATTACAGCTCTGCTGAGTCACAAAGATCTGTATTTTCTCAGCCGCTGCGCTAGTTTGAAAATTTACGCATATTAGTCACTTGTAGAAAACTCATACCGTGCGTTTTCAGCACTCAAAGTGTTAATGAATTAACCAAATATACAAATTTATACCTATCTACTGTTAATTAGTAAATCACTTAAACTAGTTATTTGTTAACTTTATGTACATCACAGATAAATTTTATAACTAAAATGTCCATATAAATAATAAATTAATATATTTTACTAATGTTGCACTTGATGTTATCTACCCCAATCAGCTTTGATCATATCCGACCCTTTCTCGGCTATCATGTAAACTGGAGCATTTGTGTGGGCCGAAACGATTTCTGGCATAATACTGGCATCTACTACTCTTAAGTTACTAAGGCCATGGACTTTTAATCTAGGGTCCACAACAGCTGACGCATCACCTGCAACTCCCATCTTGCACGTCCCACTTTGATGATAAATAGTGAATGTGAACATCTGAGCTTGACAAGCAAAGTAAGCATCGCTCCCAAACGGCCCATACGCCAAACAATCCTGAATTGGCACATCATACAGTTTGGTACCAATTTTCTTCATTGATACCTGGTTCGCTATTTCGATAGCAACCTTGATTCCTTCAACTATCTTCTGAAGGTCTTCTTTATGCTCAAAGTAGTTGGGGATCAGCACAGGATGTGCTTTAGGGTTTCTGCTCTGTAACATGACTCTGCCTTTTGATTTAGGACGCATCAACATTGGAAATACCATAAAAACGTCATTTTTTCCTAGTGAACTATATGTATTTGCATATATTTTTTCATCAAAGCCAAAATTACGTGGCAGTAACGGATCTGAGTTCAGCCCTCCGGTGATGAATAAAAGTTCCATGTCAGGCCAACCGGTCGAGTTGAATTTATCTTTAAGATCCAGGAAAACAAGAGCTTCACAGCCTCCTGGTATAGATAAGGGACCTTTGTGGCTTCTCATCCATTTGAATACTAAATCTAAATGATTTAGTATGTATTCCGTGCTTAAGCTGCTGTTCTGCTTCCTCACCATGAACTGAAGTCCACCAGCAGCGATGTGGTCCATCAAATTGTAGCCAACCGGTAAATCCTTCACAACCTTAATTTTCAATGCCTCCAAATGACTTCTTGGTCCAATTCCAGATAACATGAGTAGCTGCGGTGAATTAATTGCTCCAGCTGATAATATTACCTCTTTCTTAGCTAAAATTTTATATCTTTTGCCCCTTTTCTCCATCTCTATTCCGATTACTTTGGTATTCGTTTCGTCCATTATTAGTTTGGTCACCATACTGTTCTTCGATAGGTGAAGGTTAGATCTTCCGTTGATGGGATGTAAGTACGCTCTACTGGAACTATGACGTGTGCCATTTTTCATTGACAGTTGTAAAAACGAGACTCCTGCGTGATCAGCTCCATTATAATCAACATACTTGAAACCCAATTCTTGTGCACCTTTCACCCATGCTTTACCTTTCTGCGTACGATACGGTGCATACTCTACGTTGAGATGACCATTTTTACCATGGTAATTAGGATCGTTTTTACCTGGAATATTAAAGTCTTCTACTTTTTTGAAATAAGGAAGGACTTTATCCCATTCCCAGCCTTCGTTCCCTAAAGATGCCCAATTATCATAATCTGGGGGAGCTCCTCTAGTGTATATCATGTAGTTGAGCACACTTGATCCTCCGACGACCTTGCCTCTCGGCCAGTTGCATTGCTGATTTTCGAATCCCGCGCAATATTTAGCGGAAGGTTTCGTCTTGTATCCCCAATTGGCTTGTGTGAATTGAAGGTAATTTGCGACGATTGGTATGTCCATAACGAAGTTTTCATTGTTACCCGCTTCTAGCAACAGAACCTTCCAGTCCGGTATCTCGGATAATCGATTTGCAAGGACGCAGCCGGCGGTTCCCGCTCCGACAATTATGAAGTCGTATTCGCTGAACATTCTTGCTTGGTCTGGCGGTTCTTTGTCGAGTTGGTCCGAGCCTTCGTTGAGGAAATTCATGAAAGATGAGACGGGGTTAAAATATTGAGCGTCTGTGTAAAGAATAGCAGATAGCAGAACCCCTATCGCTGCCGCCCGCGGCGAAACTCGGCGCTGGTACTGCATCTGAAATTAAAGACAGACAACTGTTAGTACTGATCTTGATTTTGCTTTGGGTAGTTCTTGAAGTCTCTAGCTAGAACGTTCTACTATCCTACTAATATTATAAAGGTGAAAGTTTGTGCCATTATTGTGAAGATGTTTCGGCAAAGACAATGTCGAAATCATTTAATGGCTCGAGCTGAAATTTAGCACTAAAGCAAATAAAGTTCTGGATTTGGAATATGTATAGTCTACCTTTTATTCTCAAAAACGCGAGCAAAGCCGCGGGTATAAGTTATTTATATTTATATAAAAATATATCATTGTAAGTTATAAAGTCGGACACAATTAATGCAAGAATCCAATTATTATACTGCAAGTTAAATGGCTCTACATGTTTGCATCAATCTGATTCTTATGCGCTCGTTTGTATTCTGATCATATTGCCGTCCTTAACAATTCTTCACAGAGGAAACTTGTTATGTACAACACTGACTAAACTTTAACGTATTTCTTGCGTTTGTCCTGTGCGCTGTGATAAGGCCGGGATAAACGGAGTCAGCTGTAGAGTAGTTATTTGAATTAGATCACAGTGATATGAAAACCTATGTTACTACATTTTTATATCTCCTTACTGATCTGTGGTGCCTTACCTTGCACATCTTTGGAGCAAATATGATCAGTTGACTACATGCATATTGGCGTGTCTTAATAAACTAGAAACCGTAAAAACTTCAAATTCCTTAATAGAGAAAATGGATTCGGAAGAAACACTTCGATAATTCGTCAAGCGGCGACATCTAGCTAATATTCGAGTCTAATTTTTCTAAAGTTTGATGTGATGAGTAATAGATGACACATGGATGAAACGACGAATGAAAATACATCTTGTTTACGCCGTTGCCTTGGAAACCATTTGCTCAGGATTATGTGAAAATTTTATTATGATGTCATAATATTATATGCTTTTAAAACGTTTTACGGCACACATATCAATTCCTCAAGAATCAAACATTTATGGGACCACCTCAAAATAACCTTTATACAACAAGGAAAGTAGGTATCATCAAAATCAGTTGTAGTAAACCTTCATTTCATTGTCTTAATTATGTCCTTAAGGCATTGTTTTTGTATTGTCGTTTGATTTTTCCCATCATAGTAATCGTTTTTGTATTGTCGTTTGATTCTTCCCGTCATAGTTATCATCTTTTTCTAGTTTTGTGAAGTATTCATTTTCTTTTACAAAATAGAAAAATTATTATGCCTCAATTAAAAACTCAGGTATTTTAAATACGTTATGTGAAACATTCATTTTTCTTTTACAAAATGGAAAAAGTAGAAAAATATAATGCCTCAATTACAAACTCAGGTATTCAAAATACCTGAGTTTTTTAATACAAGATTGAAATACTACAGCAGAGCTCTCGTGTTCGTTCACTAGGCGTACAAATAGCTCCAGAACAAAAAACAAACCCTAAAGCATCTCTTTCACTCGGTAGTTTGTACAACAAAAACTTTTAATTTTTATTTGGTTTTCTACTGCCTTTTTTCGCCATTTGCTGACAGGTATAATAGAAATATACGATACATTCGTGCGTCAAACGAGATACACGCCTTGATTGCTGGTCGCCGTGCATGGTAAGACACGAATTTTTTTTTATTATTCCTTTTTATGGCTACCTCTCTCTTCACCTATTTTATGGTTGGTATGCATAGCATTTAAAAAGTTATCTTGATAACTATAAAATTAACTTAACAGAACGAATCCTGTGTACTTTTGATGTACATAAACCCGTGAGACATACAGACAACGAATTGTATTAAAATTAAACCTGAACTTCCGGATGCACTTAGAAAACATTAAAAACGACCTTGTCAAGCTGGTTTTAGAGATGGAAACGGCAATTATGCGTCGTAATCCAACACACTTTTTGTATCACCTTAACAACTCCATTTACTGCAGGCAAATTGACGGAAAAGAAACAATGAAGTTACAAAAATGTGGTAAAACTTATGTAAAATTTTAAAATGTTTTTTCTGTATGACTAAAATGTTTAAAACTGAACCGACCTAGACAGAATTAGCTAAAGCGAATATTAAACTTGACCTACTCGAAAAATTTAATAACTGTGCGTCTACTAATAATTTATACAACATATTTTATACAATTAGGCCATATAAAAGTTCGCAAAGGCGGTCTTGACACATATATGGTCAATGTGTTGACCTTCCGAATTAGGTTTTACATTTGAATACGTTTAGTATCTTGTTGATGTCTAGCTTCAGGTCGCGTATTCGCATGCTTTTTATCTGCACGTTAATCCCGGTGTAGAAGTACATCAGTGCATAATTTTGATCCTATCAGTAACTTGAAGTGAAAAGGTAACAAACATACAAACATTCGCCTTTATAATATAAGTGTGATTTCATTGCATCCATACGTGCCCATATTAACATAATGTAACAGATTACAGAATGTCTGTAATCTTAGATAAAGAATAATATGATATTCTGTTTTCTGTGCTCACTGTTCAAAAATCGAAGTAAATATCTGTCTGTTACAATTAAACTACTGAACGGAATTTTATGAAATTTGGCAAGGCGATATTTTGTATCCAATACTCATACTCATTTATTCATAACCAAAAATTACATTTAAGTATATGCAGGTACATAATATTCTATCCCAGGGTATTGTGGGATACAATATATCCAAAGAATATATCTCATTGATGAGAGGCTATGGCCAATGGCTCACATAATGGCTTTATTGAAAACTAAACAACTAAAGTACAAGAATTAGTTGTTAAACTGCAGAATAGTACAAGGAAGTGATTTCTTAATGATATCTAATCAATTACTACTATGATATTATGATGATATTAACCTGTATAAGGTATGATGAAATTAAATTCCAAGTACATTTTATTATTGTCGTTATGCTAGACTTATGTGTATATTCTGGGGATCGTGAATCTATTCTAGTCAAACCGTCACCATCCCCGAGGTTTTATAGTTTTTATGTATATTTATAGATTACTCCGTTAATTATGGACCGATTTTATTATATCTTATATCGATATTATATAATATTTATTATATTTGTATAGAAATTGATCTCGAATTGATCCCTTAAAAAATATTCCCGAGGGTTTAGTATTCTTATCCTGTCATGTTGAACAGTAACATTTCTTAAGAAACATCACGATTAGTTACAAGTTTGGAGATATAAATAAATAATAAATAAATAATGCTGGACAATTCACACAGCATTATCTAGCCCCATGGTAAGCAGAGTTTCTAAAAAAGAGAGTTTCAAAAAAAGAAGACACGGTCGCAGACCCAATATTTTGGCTTCAATTGCGAAATTAAGGATGAATTCTGATTTTAACTAAAATTTTACTAAAGTCCAAATAACTTTTGAACCAGTGAATATCGCTGAACATACAGGGGGCTTAATCGATAGGTATTGAGGCCCCCCACCCCCCATTTACCGATGATCCACCCCTCATGTTACACCGTGTATACGAGTCTGTACATAAAATACATTGCTAGCAAATAACGAACAGTTAATTTTTTGCGATGTATTCTCTATTCTTAGCATAGTACATATTATGCATGTGGATGAGTGATGATGACAGTAGAGATGTTAAAACTACAATTGATGAAGTGGCTGCTCTTCCTCTGTCAAGTCGAGTCTTGTTAGAGTGGAAAACCACGGGTTCTGTTGGAAGGGTCGATCCTTATGCCGCGACCGCCACGCCAAGCGATTTATTATTTTATTGTTATATAAAAACCGCTATATCAATTTAAGCGTGTGATACTTTTCATACCTATGTCACACTTAGGAAAATTTTACGATGAGTCGCTTATTGTCTGATTGGTCAAGCAATCGAGATATTTGATTACTATAAAAGTTTTTTGTATGTTTTTAAATTTATTCGAATTTAAAAAGAAGGGAGATCTTAATTCGGCTTATAGCATACCTTTTCTATTTTTTTTATAATGATAAAGACCTACCTCTTTGTATTCTCCGTTTGTATCTGTCTTTCTTTGTACATATGTAAATGTAACTAATTAAAATTATTTATTATAATTCCTTGTTAAACTGGTGTGTACCTGTTTATGGTTAAATAAATGTATTTATTAGCTTTATTATTATGTCTTTATTAGATTGAGTGGATCAGTTGAGCTACCTGTAGATTGTTTGCAACAGCCTGCGGTAAACTCAATTGCATTCTTAATTTTATTACAAACGTGCGCGTACATATTTCATGTAAATACTTTAATGTATTAGAAGGTTCACTGTAATTCGTTTTAATTATTTAAGATACGTTTATTCGCTTGAATTTAAAATAATAATACTAAAGATAATTAAAAAATTTACGTTACCGGAAATATATTATATAGCCACAAATAAAAACTATCACTTAAAAATAAAAACAAACAATTCACAGATCTCTAACACAAAACACACGTAACTTACATTTTTAACTTTTCGAACAATATCAAGATCACTTCACTAATACCGCTTCATAGCACGATCTGAAAGAAGCGGCACAGGAGCAGGTCCTTGCGCCAGTGGCAACTGGAGGATCCGGCGTCTTGTTATATTCAATAGAGATAATTCGTAGCGACGACGTATCGACCTGCGGCGTTAAATCCCTGACCTTTCTCCAAGTGCACAGTAGGTGCGTGCACTGCCACGCGATACCGGCTTATTTATGAAGTAGGTATGCTTGTTTTGTTTACGATTTGTTTCAATGAAGCTGTTGGTTCTACTCTACATGCGTTGACGCTCCCTTCCGCGTTTATAAATTGAAGTTGCTCTTTTATCAAGTTTCAGTGGGCAGGTTAGTGGAGGAATTCTAGAGGTGAGGAAAGGTTCTAAAGGATACTGATCGGTGTTACGGGGCGTATGTAACCTGTACGTACACAAGGAGGGTTCGAGGAGTTAGTACGGCGTAAGACGGCGCTCGCAACGAGCAACGAGAGAGTTGATTTTTGACGTTTCTTGCTCGCTTCGAATGGTACGCTCCAAAACACCGGTCAGTACTTGACTTTAGAATTTTATCTCGTTATGGTGTTACCTGAAAAAGAGGTCTGTTTTTTCAGGTAATCAGTCTCTGTCTAGTTGCATATTGTAATGGGTGATTTATTAAAGAGTAAATTTAGCGCTTATTATTTATATTTATTAAAAAAATTATAAATATAAATAATAATACCGTATGTACGTATTATTATTATTTAATAGTACAGCACTTGGATGCATTGAAAAAGACCCTGTTATCATGACCCCACTGGGAGACGCGGTCTATGTCGTATTGCAATCGCTCGTAGTCCGAGACCTGCTCTACCCGCATTAGTAGCTTAAGATCATCGGCAAATAGAAGACAAACGGAATCCTTTACGACACTAGGCAGGTCGTTTATCATAATTAAAAATTCAAGAGGCCCTAGGTTACTCCCTTGACTTACGCCTGAATTTGTGTAAAAAGGTTCATAAAGGTTCTGCTTATATAAACTTTCATCTAGATTAAGACCTTTTAGCAATTAAATATATGAATGTCTGTCGAGAACATGGTTAAAATACCTAAAATACCAAGATATCACATGGTAACTTTCCACTACACGTCTCCGTAAGGGTAACGGCTCTCGTGGAAAAGACCGAAACACCTTACGATAATAAATATTATTTTGAGAGTTACCCGATACGGTCAATGCACTAACCAGTTTCGTGCTATTATGTTTAGAAGAAGTTTAGGTTTATTCATACTTACTAGTAGTTGGTAGTAACAGACCAAATTTCATTGAAATAAATAAATAATGCTTGACAATCGACACAATATCATCTGGCCCAAAAGTAAGCACAATGTAAAATATTGTTTACAATTATAAAGAACGTAAATACTTCATTACCTACTTAACTTAAAATAGGGCCGTAACTTGTTGTTATATACATAAATTATACTTATTGTTGTAATTGATGTATGTGTAGTCTAGTAGTCGTTAAGTCGATAATAAATTTCGGTGGTTAGGAGCTAGCTTTTTTTTTCCAATACATTTAATCTGTTTACTTCATATTCATAATAATTTGTTATAAATTTGATTTGATTATTGTTACCTACTGGTTATGGAATTAAAGATTTTTTATAAGATAATATCTGTTTGATATTTTTTTTTCAAA
The DNA here is from genome assembly GCA_943735965.1 of Eupithecia abbreviata. Classification (NCBI taxonomy): domain Eukaryota; kingdom Metazoa; phylum Arthropoda; class Insecta; order Lepidoptera; family Geometridae; genus Eupithecia; species Eupithecia abbreviata. The sequence goes on from OX030995.1 coordinate 6,148,143, forward strand.
CTAAGCCTTTTTTTGATAAAAGTGGCTTTTTCCAAGACATATGTGATACATTTTTTATATATAAAAAACTATTAATATAAATAAGCTAGTATAATCAACATCAAGGACCAAAATGCTTGGGGAGACAAATCCAACGAACCCAAACTCGACGGGGTTAAGTATTTTGATAAGGAATTCCCATGGCGACCAATGCTTCAATTTCTTAGTTCAGGGTCGTTCTTGGATTCAAATTTTTATTGTAACCAAAACTCCTGTCTACTGATATAGAGTTGATTTTAACTAACTAAGTAGCTTCCTGGTAAAATCTAGGAACAATTTTCCAGTGATATCCCGGATTATGTCACCAAAAATTCTACAACCACTAAATCTATTTTAAGCCCTGTTAAAACCCGAATAAACCACAAATTTGTATTCTCTGGTATATAAATGAATATAAATACATGGTTAAAAACGCTTTTGCGGTTAAGTATTTTACGTTACTCTTTACAAAACATGTTTTTATCTTGCCCATTATAATTTATTTTTAGCAGAAGCTAAATTATCTTACTTCAGTGCCTTTTAAAGCATCGACGTTGATAAAAACCCCATCGCTGCTTTTCAGACGATACCTAACTAATATACCACAGTGCTGCCGCCGCTCCGTCTCGTCGCGGCTGATATTAAGCTATACTAAGTCGTGGCTTAGGCTGGACATGTGCTACAGCACATGTCCAAAACGAAAGTATAGCAGCTAAACCGCAGTAGTTTCGCCATGAGTGGTCCGGCTTAAGACAAGCGAAACTGCCTGTTCTAACGCATAGATTTGATTAGGATTCTATCCACCAGAGATTCTACCAGATAAAGGATCGGAGCGAGCTTCAACTCTGCCCTTAGATATCGTAAGAGTCGATTGGGAACCTACAAGAATAAGGGAAGCGGCTTCCTTCTGTGTATTTTTAACACTTCTACTTACCAATCCGTTTGCAAAGCGTGGGGATTATATCAAAACCTCCCCAATCCCCATGTTTGGGAGACACGTTCAACAGTAGACGTAGGTTTGTGTGCTGATGAGAAATCTACCGGGGCCATAGCCTTCGAGACTAGACCCAAGAGTTACCGTGATCTGTCGCGATTAGGTCAAGATCACATACATACAGGGTGTTTGGTGAAGGGTTAGACAAACTCAGTGGGTGTGTAGGTGGACCTACTTCTAAAATACGAATTGAAGTAAAAGACCCTAACTCTTTACAATTTTTTAAATCCTGTTTTTTGTATTTTAAAATTTTAAATATAAATTTTCCGAAATTTTCACTGTTTTCCCCTACAATTTTTTTCGGAACATGTTTTCGATTGTTCTTTTTATTTGTTTTTGGTCCCAGATGTATCCTTCATCTATTGAAGGCATTATTCATTTAAAAAAACTAGTAAATAATTAGTTATACGCTCTCAAAATTAAAAAAAAAAACTGAGTTAAGAATGTCATCTTTACATCGTTTTTAAAAAAAAACTAAAAGCGATCGAGGAGTTCATGTGCTTTTAGAAATTTATCTTATCATCGCTTATTACAACGGTATACCACATGTAGCCGAAAAGTCTATAAATTTGTCAAAAATTAACACTTAAAGGGAAAACGAAGTAAAAATTCCAAGGAAAAAATAAACCTTTTTTTCTACTTACCTAACAAACCTTTTTACTTCTTTAATCTTAGACTGATATATCTATTAGAGAATTCAAATTTCGAAATTTGAATTTCGAATTCTAATCAATAAATTTCCTACCTACTCGTTAAATTTCCTTGTACCTAATTGTTAAATTTCCTTGTTATTTTGGGTATTTCGTCAGTTTTCATAAAATCTGTTTGTTGTTTTGTTTTTGATATCGTTGTTTTTGTCACAATGGCGGAATCCAGCAACGAAGAATACGCTGATATTATTTATGCGTATGGTCGATGCGATGGAAATTCACGTGCAGCACAGAAACTGTACAGAGAATTGCATCCCAACAGACGTGTGCCACACCACAGCACATTTTCTAATACCTTTCGGCGACTTCGAGAAACGGGAAACTTAACCCTTCGAGAACCACGAGTCAGTGCAACGCAGCAGGTTGCTAGTAGACGAAGCCATACTCCAAGCGTTTAATGAGGATCCCACTACCAGTACTCGAAAGGCAACGAAATACCCAAAATAACAAGGAAATTTAACCTAATTTGAATCCTCTAATAGACATATCAGTCTAAGATTAAAGAAGTAAAAAGGTTTGTTAGGTAAGAAGAAAAAAAAGTTAATTTTTTCCTTGGAATTTTTACTTCGTTTTCCCTTTAAGTGTTAATTTTTGACAAGTTTATAGACTTTTCGGCTACATGTGGTTTACCGTTGTAATAAGCGATGATAAGAAAAGTTTTTAAAAGCATTTGGATTCCTCGATCGCTTTTAGTTTTTTTTTTAAACGATGTAAAGATGACTTTCTTAACTTTGTTTTTTATTTTTTTTAACTTTGAGAGCGTATAACTAATTATTTACTGGTTTTTTTAAATGAATAATGCCTTCAATAGATGAAGGATACATCTGGGACCAAAACCAAATAAAAAGAACAATCAAAAACATGTTCTAAAAAAATTTTAGGGGAAAAGAGTTCAAATTTCGGAAAAATATTTAAAAATACAAAAAGCAGGATTAAAAAAAAATTTATGAGTTAGGGTCTTCTACTTTAATTTGTATTTTACAAATAGGTCCACTTGCACACCCACCGAGTTTGTCTAACCCTCCACCAAACACCCTGTATAGTACATCCGTGCAAAACTTTGCACTTGTACAACAGTCCCTAATAGTACACTTAATACTCGTAACTAATTATAAGTACCTAATGCAATAATATTAAATAACGTAGATACGGGAATCACTGGTTAGAAAAGGCTGCCTAAAGCTCAAGGAGGCATATAGACCGAGCTGTGGGTGATACCAGGCTAAAATGATGATGATGAATGCAGTAAAATAATCGTTCGGTACACGAGCAAAAAGTCAAACTCTCACTTGTCGGGTTTTTTATTCTTGTATCCCATAGTGCTTGCTAAACAGTAAACTTCAGTAGGAAGCAGTATAAACGACTACGTATAATAATTTGTAACCTCCTCAAACAGATCGAATGTCATAAAATTACCATAACTAATAATATTTTGACAATAACAAAATGCATTATAATTGATTTTTGGACATATAATTAACTAGTTTTAAATGTTATATGAAGGCTTCATTAATTTAACACATGGCGAATATTTTCAAGGATCTCCTAGACATGAAATAGGTACTTCATTCTGTCTTTCTTCACTTACCTGTCAAAATTTAGGGATCTTTATAGTAGTGCTTATACTGAACAAAAACTAAATTCGTGAACGTGGTAGTGCAGTGTGATTTTGAAGGGTTTTTACAGGGTTGAAAAAAGATGGTTTACTAGTCATAGTTGGCGGGTCCCATATTGTTTTAAAGACTTATTGCGATTTTCTTTCGATTTCTTTAGATATATATACGCGAGCAAATAGTCTAACTCTCACTTGTCCGGTTTTTTTTGTTATCCCATAGTGCTTGATAAAATATTACCTACTTCAGTCGGAAGCAGTTTATTCGATTAGATGGTTATTATATGTAGTCGTCTACGTATAATAATAATCTAATCGAATGTCATAAATTATACCATACCTAATAATCTTTTGGCACAAGCAAAATTAAATTGATTATAGACAATTTATCTAGCTTTAATTTTTTTTATGAGGAAGCCTATTCTTATAACAACGGTACGATTATTTTCAAGAACTCCTTAGGCTTATAGTTGGTGGGCTCCATATTTGTTTGAAGACTTGTTGCGATTTTCGGAAAATAGCGAACACGAAAAAAATTACAGCGAACGGAGCGAGCCGCGAAGATTTTGGAGTCGGCATGGCAGCGAAAAATGGCGCAAGCAAAAAAATCCGTTTTTTTTTCAAGGGGTTTATTACCAGTACGGATTGTGATTTGCTGGCGGGTAGCCGGGCCGGCCATAATTTAGGCTAATTAGATAATATGATGATGAATCATAATATTATCTAATCAGCCTGTATAGATCGCAGACCTCTAATATCACGGTCAAGCGAATAAAAATTTACATTATAAAGATTTAGATTAGACATTCTGAACTTGAACCCACTCAGCGCCGCCGCCGTTCTAAAGCGGAACTTCATTAGATACTAAATTCTTAATTTGCATTATTTATAATGTAACTGCATAATTTCATAATTCATAAAATTTCAACCTTAAACACTGTTAAACACTGTCAAACAGAATCAAGGAGAATCTGTATGTCAATTGTTAAGATGGATCGATTTACATTTTAATCAAAAACTCTTTATTCCCTGTTCAAATTCTTAACATTAAATAAAGACACAGGAAATATAGTGACATTTTTGATTTCTGTTGCTTCGGTCAGATTAGGCAGTAGTTTTTTTTTTCAGTTATTATTTTCCCCTCCATTTTAATAAATAAAACTAGCGAAAAATTTATTGGCGCAAATGATCAACGAGATGATTTACGAATCCATTATAAAACTTACTTCCATTCAATGGCACATTAAATAAAGGAACTTCAGCTTTCGAATAAAACATTCCTGACCATGTAATTAATAACTAAGTATTTGTGCAAGTAACGATTCCATGCCATAATCAACAGCAAAACCATCTCTGACGTCCGAACGTCTTTTTGCAAACACATTGAGGATAGTCAAGAGCGTGTCGAACGCGCTTACCATGGTACTGCACTGTACATATTGAAGCTTTGGAAAAATAAGATTTTGATTAATTATATTTGAATATATCATAAAATCTTATGTAATACTAGCTATGCCCTGCGGTGTTACCAGTTTGATCATTCTACAGGTCTGCATTTTCTGGGATTTTAGCATTTGAGTCAATAGGGTAACACATCATAGGTAATCGATCCTGGTACCAAATTTTATCAGAATTCGTTTCGAAATTTGTACACTCGTCTAGTCATGTCTCGAAGCACTAAAATAATTTGCGGAGATCGAAAAACTATTTAAGACATATTTCGCACAAAAAGCTATAATACATAATTACGTTGGATTACAGCACCAAATTACCGTTGATGTATTTTTGGTGCAAATTATTTCCGAATGCTTTTATAGTACAAAATTACCACTAAAAGTTAATTTTTAGGTATTTCTAGATACATTAAAATAGTAGTTTGACTACCGAACTCTAAAACGGCTTGAAAAACCCAGTATAAAATAATTTATTACAATCTTCTCAAACTACTCATTAAATGTCAATCAAACTTTTTACTTGACTATAAATACAATAAAAACATGTAGAAAAAAATCTGCAAAAACCATGGAACCTGTAGCACGTTGAGATTATGTTGCTGTAAAAAATAATAGCGAAATGAAAACATAGGAAGATGATGCTCATCTATTTGAACCATAGATTGGCATCATCTTTGTATGTTTCAATGTGTCATGTTGTTCTACAAGTCCACTTTGGTGATTGTGGCCAGGATTTACGCTTATCCCTCTCCCCCTAACCCTTCCACCACCGGGTAATCAGACGCACTGGTAAATATCAGCTGATCGACATACCACAGTGCCGAACCAAAAGTTTCTGCTCTACTTTTATTATAAATACTGCTAACGAGAGGAACGAACTTTCTGCATCTGTTTTTGTTGAGTACAACCCGTTTTGTCTCTCTCAGTCTTGAAATACTAAGTGAATAAGTTCCGTTTGTTATACCTACGCCATTTGAATGTTTTGTATAGCCCTAAGTTTATTAAATATCTATTGTCTTTGATTTTTTGTAAACTATAGACTGAATGTGAAGTTATCCAGAGGTTCATGCTGAAAATCACAGTCCTCGGGTGGTAGCGACATTAAGCTGAGGCTGTTTAGCCGAAACTGAAGGAAATGCCAATTTTATTTATCAGACTTTACACTTAGTTTTCTTTTGTTTTTCATTAATTTTAATGCAATGGTTTATTATGTCAGTTTATTATATGCAGTTTAATGAAATTTATGTTTTTTTACTTTCCTTCAGTCTGTTGTATGTGCTAAATACAATTTTATTCTATTCCATTTTAAACTATATTTTCGCTTTCTTAAGTGTGATGGTGGACAAAAGCTTTATCTTACCTACCAGGAAAAAACAAAAAAATGGAATGTTCAAAAACAAATTATTATATTTGTTGTCTAGTTTGCGGCGGTTTCCGCATGCGTTGTTTATTTGCAACTCACCCACCAAACCACTCCATCCAAACTTTCGCATTTATGATATTAGTGTGAATAATATGGTGAAAGTGGGGATTTCCTTTAACTCCAGCTTATTTATTTGTTCAAGGCTTCTTAAACTGGTATGTGACGACTACAAACTAGTTTAAAAAAATATAATAATAATAAAATACATAAATTGAACCGACCTTGCTGCATTTCTGATTGAAAGTCTAAAGTATTATAGTTACTAAAATTCCTTGCTCAAAACTATCGTTATTTTGTTGGGTACCTCAAAGGGAAAAAATAAACTCATATAGGATCTCTATGTTGTTCGCCTCAAGCCCGTTCTCTCAGGAACCCGTGGAGGTATCAAGTTGGAATTAATATCAATACTCTATAAATCAAACCTCGCAATAAAAAGTTACAGTCGCTTATGTCTGTAAATTTTCAGGGGATGTGATTCCGTGCAAACAAAACCTATAGGGTACGTCCCGGGGTCCTGGAATCATTAAATTTGACTAGAATGAAGGTCTTTTAATTATACAGAACCCTCTGAGCGCGAGGTCGACTTGCGCTTGACGTTTTACTTTTATTGAATGTGTAGGTAAATGATTACACAGCACGCATATGTAAAAAATATAAATTTACATGATTTCACGTTTCTTCCTCGGTCCTTGTAAAAGCATCGAAATTAGATACCGTAACACTGTAATTTTAGAATACATACGCAGGTAAAACCATATGACGTCATAGTGTAATAAGCCGCTCATCATTTCTAATCACGGTTTATTTTCTGATAGCACTAATATAAACGTTCTGATCGACCGTTGTGAAAGATTAAAGAGACATCTCTACCGTACCTCGCGTTATTTTCAGTCTGGTCGACCTATTTGGAACCTTTTTTACACGGCGATTATGTTCTTCGAGTGTTTTTCTGTGGTTGGCGGACACTATTACATCAAAGCATCCAAACGTTCATACGTTTGGATTTATATCTAGCTATTTTGGCAATTTAAGCAGATTTTCAAAATACTCGCCTGTTCATGGTTCTAAGCTTCATTATACATATACGTAGGTCTCTTATATTTAGGCCTTCATATTTTGCAAAAAAAAGTGAATAAGCAAGGACTAAGTAGTTTTTTAATAGTTTTCAATGTATTACTTGTATAAAGAAAAGACCTCACAGACGAATTGTAAATGCTTGAATTCTGTCTTGTACAAGCTGCGTAACAAGTATTGTATTCGCTTTGCTGCGTAAGATTCGTCATTGAACATAAATAAGGGGCGTTACAGCACGCGATTGACTAAATAAGTGACATTGGACATGATCCTATGTGATTAGATGTCTATTGTTTTGAGCAAAATGATGTGCCTTAGTCACGTCAAGTGTCAAACAATATTATGCGAACGAGTACTCGTATGGATTTGGAGGGCTTGCTCTGTTCTTGGCATCGCTATGTACTACACCTACCTGTATATTTTTACACAAGGGAACAAATTTATATAGACTCCCGAGCGTAGCGAGAGAGGATTACAAGACCGAGTTATAATGGGTGGTTTTGGCCCGAGTAAAAAACAATACTTTTCACTTCGATTGCGAGAAAATAAAACAATTGAAACTAACCTTCATATTGCATTTTTTCACTTCGTAAGTCTATAAATATTTTTCACGTGGTTTTGACCGCAACAGATCATATTAATTATTTATTTGCCCTTTTGTTCCATTTGCATATAACAATGAAATAATCCACGTTCACCTTTATTTAAATTTATGGTCAACAAAAAATTCCAGTGATTTTTAGCTCTACTACAAACTTTTTTTGTGTATTCGTTACGCTCAACGCAAAGTACCTGCACATTCTACCACGGAGGAAGAATCACCCTTCTTATAAACATACAACAATCACCAAGAAGGCGTTTTCAGTTCAATTTTCAAAATACTTTTAAATGAAATACCAAAAAGTTGAGTCTTTATGTAAGAGGACTAATGTCTTGCACTGTCTTATGTTTTCGGACTAAAAGAAAAAATACTTTTAGTCCCTAGATGATGGCCGTAAAACTCGTGTCTACTCCAGACACGAGTTTTACGGCCATCATCAACAGCCTCTGCCAGTCCGCTGGACGTAGAGGCCTCCCATGATATATCTAAATAAGCACCTTATTCTATTTTAATTATGGGGGTAATACTATAATCCTCACGCAGGTTGGGGATTAGAGTTGCAGTCGCTGCTGCCCTTTCTCTCCTTTTGACCACAATCTCACCTGATTAAAAGCAAAGATGTGGCCGACGATGTATCACGAAGGTCTAGAACAGGGGTGGGAAAACTTTTTCCTTCGCGTGCCAATATTTATTAACGAAATATATGGCGGGCCAAGTTGTTGCATTTTTAGCTTTATTATTTACTGAAATAAAAATATAAAATTTTTTGTGTTTTCTGAAACACTAATTTATTGTGCAAAGTAATAAAATAACCATTGAAATAAGAAATAAATTACAATTTGTAATTAAATTAAACTCTTAAGTTAGCTGCGAAGTAGAAGGTTGAGGAGCACTGGTTTTAGTGGGAATATGTGACATGTGGAACTGTTTTTGTTTCTGCATTATTTCATCATAAGCCGGCTTCATTTGTGATGCTGAAATTTTTAGCAGTGAAAATAGGTGATTATCTGAAAGACTATTACGAAGACAATTTTTTCTTAGCTTCATTATTGAAAACGTTTGTTCGCACAACTTGTACCGAACATAGCCATTATTTTTTGGGCGTGGGCAACTATATTTGGGTATAGTGTTTTAGATATGGACTTATAAAATTCCAATTTGCTGGTGTTAAGAAATAGTTGCTTCAAATGTGTATTGCATTGCATCTCAATTAGTTCAAGTTGGAGGTTAGTTACAAGTAGGGTGTTTCATCGACGTTGACATTAAAAGGCATCGAAATAATATTTAGTGACGGCTCAATTTTTTTAAAATCTTGAAATCTCTTCTCGAATGCCTCGTGCAGGTTCCTAAGTTGTTAAACTAAGTGTTGTGAGTATCCTAAGTGTTGTGAGCGAACTTATTTAAGTTGTCGTCTGAGACAGGTGATAGTATATCACCTCCAGCCAGCTCAGTTTCGGAAAATGGGTAAATTCATTTTTCTCTACACAACGGCAAAACAATTTGAGCTGCAATTTGAAGGCTTAAATGTCCCCAACGCTCATCTAAGAATTGATTCTTGCCCTGAAGCTTTGTATTTAATTTATTTAGGTGTGATAGCAAATCTGTGAAAAATGCGAATTCAGGTAGCCAATTTTCGTCACACATGATCTTAAAGTCGTCCCATTTGCAGTTTCACACTCTCTCAAATGCATTTCCACAGCTTAACCATCTCACTTTAGTATGGTAGAGGAGATCAGAGAACTCACTTTCGGTGGATTTTAGAAATTCTTGGAATTGTCTATGCATCAAACCCCGTGAACGTTTTGTGTTGATAAGTGTAACAACCACACGCAAAACGGGTTGTATGTCAATAGCTGCTTTACGCAACACATCCTGGTGTATAAACAGTGTAGAAATAATACATTATTATTGGGGTTTTCTTTGCAAAATATACCCATAAACCCCAAATTGCTGCCCACAATATTGGGTTCGTGGTTATGTTACATCATTTGTCCATAGGTAAGTTACACTTTGAAATGCCCTCAAAACAAGAATCGTAAATATATTTTCCAGTGGTTTTTCCTTTCAATGATTGCATTCTAATTCTTCGGTTATGTTGAACTCTGAATCAATTCCTCTAACAAAAACAGCAATTGGGCAGTAGCGCTCACGTCTGTGCTCTCGTCCATGGTTAGGGAATAGTATTCAAATTTGTTACAGTTCTTTTCCAGCTGTGATGTTATCGTTCTCCGTGATAAAGCTTAAGATTGAAACTGTTTACTTTTTTCTAGACAAATAATGTTGCTTATAGCCACGCAATCTTTTACAAATTCACCATCCAATAATGTCTTGTTACTTTTAGCAATTTTGTAAGCTACAACATAACTTGCCGTAATAAGTAGGTACGTGATTGTTTTATGCGAGCCGCGCACTGCTAATGAGAATTAAATTTCTAACAATACGAAAACTTAACTCGATTTTTGTTAGATGGTCGTGGGCCGGATTTTAACGTTTCGCGGGCCGGAGATGGCCTGCGGGCCGTAGTTTCCCCACCCCTGGTCTAGAAGATACCTATTAAATCTTATCCTGAACAGACCCAGGTTGGAATAATTTCTTTCACATTTAATGCGTGCGTACATACAACATGATATTCCTTGTTTGCGGTTAATTCAAAAAGCAATTAGATAAACCGCATAATTTGTAACAGACGGTGGAAAGAACGTACTTATTCCATGACGTCAACGCTTGTATGTACCTAGTGGCACTGTTGATCAATAAATAGATATATGTCGTAAGTTTCCCCATCTAGTTGAACAGGTTGTCTTATATCTGAGTTAACAATCGGCAACATTTAAGACGGGACTCTACCTACCATGACTGTGAAGTTTCACTGCATGACATCATGTTATGGCTTTTTTCGCTTCCAACTTCCAAAATCCCGTCATAATTGTACCTAATTAACAAACTATTGTGCTAGATCCTTATAATTTTGCGGTTTTTATTGTGGCTTGGCCGGTTTTAGAGATTTTTGGGGTTCCGTTTCGGAAAATAATAATACTGAAGTTGGACAATCGCCAACTCCGATGTTTGCAGAGCGATCTATCTGAAATGAAGGTATATTTTCTAGTTTAGGTATTCATAAGATTGCCCCGAGTGTGAGGGATTACGCACTATAATAATAAAAACATTAGTAAGTATAAAGTTCCTAAAACTCAAAAATAAATAAAAGTGCGTGAACGTAACCCTCGTGCTGGAATCGCCTCACACTTGACACTTTTATTCGATCTGAGATATCCGTGTCCATAACCCCAAAGATTTTTCTGATATCAATAATAATACGTTTGATGTTTATGAATCACTTTGTTTTGTAAGTGGATAGGCCAAGATATAAAATCAGATTTTATGCGCCAGCCTATTATCTCGAGAAGGGTATGTTCTGGTAGTTTTTGTAAGATTTACAGAATATTAAGGACTTTTCGAAAGCTGTGCCACAATCCGCATTCCATCAGTGTGTCCTTCACTTTTAAATGTTTGCTTTACGAGTCATTTAAAAAAAAGGAATACTGATCATGCGAGACTATGTGCTTGTCAGATTTTCTCAGATATAAATTCAAATTAATAACATGAACATGTATTACTGATGGGTATATTTATGTGAAGAGCAAGGCATTAAAAGTACCATCTTCACTGTAATCATATTTGTCTAAGAGAACGTGCATGTACAGCGCAGCGCACAAGAAAATCCCCATACTCCATCTATATTTGGTTTAAAATGTTTGTAAACAAATCACAACTAAAATCCTAAATGGCGTCGAGTCTCAGTTATAATTAGCAATATTTATTGAAGGAAATATCTTAAATCAAAAGATATTATAATTTGCATATGAAAATACACGACAACAATGAGAAATGTAGGTTAAGTATATGCAGTTTTTTACAAAAATTTCACATTGAATTAGGTATGTACATAATGCCAATAATATCATCATCATCATCAGCCTATATTAGTCCACTGCTGGACATAGGCCTCCCCCAATGAGCGCCATAGCGCCCTGGTTTCAGCTTGACGCATCCAGCATCTACCTAATAATATATTAATATTAATGCCAATAATATATTAAAATACAATATCTCTGGTTCTCCAGTTGCATTTCCATGCGAATACTTTACACGGAGCGGAAACTAACATAAGAAGCCGATCTTGTTTTTGTATGACCTTGTTCAAAACTTGCTTACAAGTAAAGTAGTAGTGGACTTACAGAACCTACGGGCTTTATGAGGTTTAACTCGACGATGAATGCATGTATCATCATCATCATCTCAGCCGATACACGTCCAGTGCCACAGTGTGGACAGGCCTTTATTAAATAATTTAGAAAATGCTTTTACTTCATATCATTCGACGACCGATGTAGCGCGGAGGGTGAAGGTCCACTATGTGACGCAGTAAGTTGCGGGTCGGATTCCCGTCGTGGGACAAAAGTTTCTGCGATCTGCAATTATTTGCTTCGCGGTGTTCTGGGTATAATAAAAAATATCTATCTATGAGATGTATATTAGTCATCTAGTACCCATTACACAAGCTCTGCTTAGCTTGGGGCTAGATGATGCTGTGTTTGTGATGGTTCAGCAATTTTTATTATCATTTATCACAAAACGAAAAGTTGATATGATAATTCTACTAAACTTACGAGAATGAGAATCCTTTGTCTTATCGAAATTACCCAGAAAATTTCTATAGATATAAATCTTCGAGCTAACTTAAAGGCCATCATAAAAACGCACACAACCCAATAGAATTGCGCGAAAAATAAACTTTTTGACCAAAAACAAAATGAGATCTTTGCGAATGTAACAACTGATTTGTATTCGGTCTGAATATAAAACCTTACTAACAAGCGATTTATGTAGCTATACGATTCGTCCTTACCAGAGATCGTTTGCAATTGCTTAGATTTTTAAATTGTAGGCTATGTGTTATTCTTTACGGTCATTTATAATGGCTAAATGTATTCTTTGAATGATAATAACTAGACGATTTACGCAACCTCATAAAATGTGTAATAAATATCATAGCCTTCATCAGTACAGTGAAAAAAGTGTAAAACATTGATAGATGAGCATAAATAACACAAATTTTAAAATTATTAAGTATCTAAACATAGTTTTCTGGTACTCGTAACAAAAGTTCCGCTTAGCTGGTGATATTATGATAATTAATGAATTATTATATACATTTTATTTTATCTAATTTTATTTTATCTAATTTATTATTCAATTTAACTTATACCATTATTTATTATCTGTTTTATTGTGACAAATTATTATAAATGAATTTATTTTAATTTTTTAAGAAGGCATGTCTGTCTGCTTTCTTTTGCACAATGCCCTATGGTGTTTCCTTTGTGATAAGTTAGTATGTGTTATAATAAAAATGTGATTTATCTTTTAAAATAGTATTTAACGACATCAAGTGTAACATTGTGTACCTACGGTGGAAATAAATAAACTAAACTAAATTTATAATTTATCAATATATTTATTAAATTTAACTTATTAATATACGACAAACGAAACGATTTGGCGCTGCGGGCCAAGGACTGCAAGTATTCGTTCCAATTGTTCTGGGTATTTTCTATGTATAATAAAATATATCCATGTATGTAATGTTATAATATTATGTATATCAGTATTCTAGTACCCATAACACAAGCTCTGCATAGTTTGGGGTTAGATGATGCTGTGTGGATTGTCCAGCATTATTTATTTATTATTACAGACGATGATTCTTCCTCGACGACATTCTAGTTACCTACATATACATACATACTTAAACATTGTCTCCCAAATGTTTCCTTATGGCCGACAGAAAGAGCATAGTAATTATATCGATGCCTTCGGTTTTGCCTTCAACCTATTTGGACGCGCTGCTTGCATGTTAATGTAGACTATCTAGATTTGGACCATGGTTCCTATTCCGCTGTTTTCGTACTTGCTTCCGTCTCTCGTACCCTACTTGCTTAGGTACGTCCGATCCACCAAGGGCATTGACTTTGTATATTATTTAAGCTTTTCATAACTGAGTGAGCGATTAATCCGTAAATTGAACATTTTAAATCCAAAGCGTTTGACGTTATTCAGGCATAGGAGCGGCGGCGACATAGGCTGGTGTTCACCATAAGATAAAGGGACGATTAGGAACTTCGTCAGTTAACTTGCTTCTGCCAAACGTCAGTTAAAATGTTTTTGGCCGATTACCTTTTTGAACAAGACATTGACATTGATCCAAGGCTGGTGGTCGTACATCGCCCCCCTCTCGTAACTGTTTCCGAGTACACTTACCTTGGGCAGATTCTGCAGTTGGCTGAAGACAGGGCGATGTGGCGCTCATTAGGGGAGGCCTATGTCCAGCAGTGGACTATTAAAGGTTGATGATATTGATCTTTTTAAAGAACACGTGATTTAAAGTTTGTATTTAAACAATGATCCTACTAGCCTACCTTAACTATATTTGTATTAACCTAAATTTAGAAAAGCTATTCTCAATTTTTCTCATTCGCATATGGTTGGTTATATGCGAAATAATGAGAATATTTTATTTGTAACACACTAATTAAAAACAAAACACACATGATTTAACAATAAAAGGCAAAGCAGACTAATTTTTGCATTGAGCCACAAAACGGTCTCCGTCAATATGGAGTGACGATCTGCTGCTGAACGTAGAAAGCGGATCTGACGAGCTGAGGAATGCCGACGTCCAGTAGGCCCTGTTATCATTTTTAACAAAAAGGGACTACACCCTTTTGAAACTGTTGATAAGGTCGACAAAGTGGCGAGCGTTACACTAGACCCGCTGAAAATGTGCAATCTTTGCATCTAGCACGCCACTGCGATTGTTTATTGCTTCACTGGTAATTGATAGCATTGTGCTGGTTATTGCCTTATTGTTTTAACAAGATAGTTTATAATCATCTCAGCCCTTAGAGAATTCAACCTTGAATTTTCTGAGTCTCAGCCATACAGGAAGTACCGTCGTCTTCTTTAAGTTTTGCTAGCTTCTCCGGATTTCTTTGCATCTCGAATGTAGATGTGTCAAACCTCCTTTGTTTTTGCGACGATCTGCGTTGCTAACATTACTTTGGCGTCCAAAACTACACACATATAAATAAAACTGGCCACTGTCCGTCTCGCGTACGAAGGGTTCCGTACCATTATCTATAAAAACGGCAAAAAAATCATGTTGTATGCCCCCTTTAAATATTTGTTATATTTATTTTTAAATTTAAAGTGAATATTATAATATATCTATACTCATATTATAAAGAGGAAAGGTTTGATTTTTTGTTTGTTTGTTTGTAACGAATAGGCTCCGAAACTACTGGACCGATTTGAAAAATTCTATCACCGTTAGGAAGCCTAAATATCCGTGGTGAACATAGGCTATATTATATTTTCAAAAAAGTATGGGATCCTTACTAAAACTCCAATAATGTAACCCAAGGTGTGAAAAATGTACCTATAAAATTCCTTGCATATCAATACGCCATTTTTTCTAAATAAACGTGGTTGCCTAGCAACGCTCTTTTGACAAAAAAGGTTTGATAACAATTTACTGTATGGCAACTCTTTTGTTAGGTACGCCTTTTTTGATTATTTTGTAGTAAAGTGTTTACATTATCTTTGATTTTGTATCTGTAGACACGATAATAATTTGTTGTGGTTGTGTTTGTTCATTGTTATTCTTTCAGATTATTTGCGAAAACTGACTACAATACCCAAATCATAAGTTCTCTATCATAATGGTTGAGACAGACTGGCGAGAAATATTGAGCTTCTCACAGCGAGAGCTCGGGCATAAAGAAACTGATAAAGAAACTTTGCAAAGGTCTATCATAGATGGAAGCGGACGATATTGAACTCAACTTTTCAGATCTGAAAATACTGTTTAGACTCGCTCAAGATATCTTAAAATACAAAAACGAGCTGATATGTTCCCATTTTAAATACCCAAGTGACATCCTTTATCCAACTTAATATTATAAATGCGAAAGTTTGTAAGTATGGATGGATGTTTGTCTATACTAATATTATAAAGAAGAAAGATTGTTTGTTTGTATTGGCTCCGAAACTACTGGACCGATTTGAAAAATTCTTTAACCGTTGGAAAGCTACACTATCCGCAGTGAACATAGGCTTAATTATATTCAAAAAATTTAGGGATCCGTATTAAAACTCCAATATTGTAACCCAAAGTGTAAAAAAATACCTTAAAATTCCAATACCCGTGCGAAGCCGGGACGGTCCTCTAGTTATAAATAGGTTGGGCCTCTTTCAAGCCTCTACCTGTTGCGATTATCATAATCGAGTTTTACCCTACGGAACCCTAAAAACCATGGAAAGTTTGTAGTAATAAGAGTATGGTCGTGTTGTTCTGGTAAAACCCGGCTCAATGCGCTGACGACGAACGTCCAGAGTAATTATCTTTGGTGCCGGTAAAGAGTAAGTTAAGTTAGGTATCATGTTTCGAAATTATGAGCTAATAACCACATTTCTAGTATTACTCACTGATTGAAAATGTCGACTATCAATAATAATAATCTAGCAATTTTTTTTTGCAATTAAGTACTTCAGTACCTACTTCACTAGGACAAAAATGAATAATTTTAATATTCTACCTTAGATGAATGAAACTGATAACGGGATGGACAGGGACCCGCGTCAAAATCATGGAAAAATTCTATAAATCTCACCGAGTAAATAGCACGGCACACACTATCTAGCTAAAGTTTCTTGCATCTAAGGATTCAAATTCATTTTTTTTCTTACAAAATAAGCACTTAGACAAGTCAAATTTTATACCATAAACTATACGTATGTATAGAATAATTATCAAATACATACTATTAGTAGAAGTATTCAACTGTAACGTGTCGATTCTGCGACGATACTATTGTCATAGTAATGCGATTGGTTGGCAGAATTGGGAATTGGGTGTGGTGTGGATCCTGCACGCTGCGTTTCCCAAGTTTCGTCTCAATGACGTCTTATCATAGTACTTTAAAAGAATAAGAACCATGGAAGATACGAAGGCAGAAGCCTGACTAATAAAATTTACCTAACTGCCCTTGGACCCTTAATATATTCCATCCTCTCTACTCAACTATGCAATCAGTACTATGACTGCGAGTGGAGGTCTAAGAATATCATTAAATAAATAAATAAATAATGCTGGACAATTCACACAGCATTATCTAGCCCCATGGTAAGCAGAGCTTGTGTTATGGGTACTAGATAACTGATATACATAATACAATACATTACATAGATAGATATTTTTTATTATACATAGAAAATGACCAGAACACCCGAAACAAATATCTGCAGATCGTACACACATTTGTTCCGAGGCGGGAATCGAACCCGCAACCTCCTGCGTCGCAGGCGGACCTTCGCCCACCGCGCCACATCGGTCGTCAAATCATTGTCGGACGACATTATTCTTATAGCTTTTCCGATTCTCATTATAAATTTTCATTTAGCTGGTACTTTGGCGGATACTCAGAGCTATTAGTAAGAGGGCCCTTATTGGGCATTGTTATTGGACATAGGCCGCCCCTAATGATTACCATAGCGGCTTCAGCGTCGACCTCGTATTTACCATCTGCCAGCGATATTTCCTTGTTTATGTCCAGCCGTGAACTAGGATAGACTAACGATGACGATTATTTGTTGAACTGATGACCTGTTTAACAATGAGAATCAAAGGCTGTGCTTGAACTGAATACGTAACTATAGTTCTCACCTCGTTTGGTAAGGGAGCTACCACACTTATCGCTTTGATGATTAAATCTGAGCCTTGACCAACGTCTAACGTCCAACGTTCCAACGTCATGAAATAATTGAGATGCATCAGACGCAGTTTTCAAATATGGTAATCATCTTCTAGATTTGTCCCCCCTAACCAGTCTTCTTATTTCTTCTGATTGAAAGCTAAAACGTACCAAAATTTACCTTGCGTTACTCCTCCATAGTCCAAGTGTCATACTGTCAGGACTAGTAATACCCACCTCACATAATAGCGACTCCGTTGAGCTGCACCATTCGATCAACACCCTTAGTTGTCGTGGTTTACATCACGTCTTCATTTCAATCAATTAAAATATCACGCACCGCACCTACAGTTGCTTTATCATCATGACGTATTTAATCGTTCTCTAGCTAGATGAGTAAAACGTTTTTGGGAGTTACCAATTAGATCGTCACAGATAAACTATTGTTAAAAACAAAACTATTAAATGGAAACGGTTTTGCTTTGAACCTGGGGTCACGTCAATGTCGTTTAACATGGTTATGGTTGCATTTAATATATTTCATTATGCATGTTTAATTCATTGTTTGCCCTCAGTATTTCTTTTGTGACTTGGAGGATAAATAGAAGTATGAAGTTAATTAGAAGTATAATTTAACAAATTATTCTAACAAGTGTTTTTTTTTGTGTGGCGTGATATTTGGCTTTTGCAGCTCTGCAGATTATATTTTTAAATACTTCGTCAAAACGCACTAGGCATTGTATGGATGTTTACATACTTCTCGAAGGGGTGAAAGGATTTAAAAAAAATATAAAATTCATAATTATCCATCAGTATACGCATTTGTGTAAATAATACAAAACGTTGACATTGAAGAGTTCAACGGACTCTTTTCTTTATGTCTCCCTTTTTCGAAAGGTATTAGGCACTACAAAATCCAAAAACCTTTACGCCACTCGAAATGTTTTGAATTTAAATGAGTCACCAATTACGAATCAAGATAAAATAAGGTGTTATTTAATATTTATGGCTATTAAACATAACCACATAAAAAATAATTACATTTAGAAGACTTTATGGCTTTTACTTAAAAAATTGTGAGACTGGTTAAGAAAACTTCTTTAACTGTATTATATTTTATTGAAATATTAATTTTGCTCAGATGGTATAAATACCTTCCTATTTCATCGTTCATTTTGGATATCATGATCTAAATCTAACTAGCAACAATATAATAATATTCTATGAATGAGGATAGGATTAGGAAGGTAAGCTAATAAATTAAACAAACTGATATATACCCTTTATTATGTCAAACAACACAACTAAACGACCTTAGAATTTAGATTTACCTACACCTACAAAGTCGCGTGTAATTATCGTGTAATACACGATAATTACACGCGACTTTGCACCTCTTTTTCCTAACGAAAAACCTTACCTGACTTATTTTAAGCTTAGGTAGTTGTAGCTACACAATTTAATTTAATTTAAGATATGGCATATTTTGAAATAAATAGAATTAGACCTTATCCTTAGGTCGACACACAATATTTACAGAACAAAGAATATTTCAAAACATTAAATCTACATGGTATAATTTGAACTTGAAAAGTATGTGACCAACGAAAAATATCTATTTTTTTTTAATTTATTGCATGACTTCGTTACATAAAAAAATCAAGCAGTTACGGCTCATATTAGAATTTACACAAAACTTAAAAACCGTGTTTATATAAATCCTGAGTTTTCATCCTTTATAAAATAACTTTAACACTTTAGAATTTTTGTTTAATACTACCTATTTTTATAACATTATCTTTGGGTAGACCTCAAAATCATAAATCTAAATACGGTCTATGCAAATAGTGTCGCACCTACCCCGACACAGACAGGAATTTTAATAAATATTACTACATATACTTATTATATGTTAACACACCGCACAGTAGGTAAAAACATGGTAACTTATTTTGGAATCCAGTTCGATATCAATGTCACCGTTTATTTAACCAGTCCTGTTTGATCATGTCCGCTCCCTTCTCACCGATCATTATCACCGCAGCGTTCGTGTTACCACTCACTATTGTCGGCATTACACTCGCATCTATCACTCTTAAACCCTCCACCCCTATGACTCTCAGTCGTGGATCCACAACCGCTTCTTTGTCCCACGATGGACCCATCTTAGCTGTCCCGCACTGGTGATATATTGTCATTGAAATATGTCTGACTTGGCACTCGATATACTCGTCTGACATGAACTTGTGTTGCTTGCAATTTGGCAGAGGTTTCGTGTACAGTCTTGAGCCAAATTGCTTAAATGGGGACGCATTTGCTACCTGCATGGCAATCTTAATGCCCTCCACTAGTCTAGCTACGTCCAGTTCATTTTCATGGTAACGTGGATTCATAATAGGATAATGGAACGGATTGGAACTCCTCAGTCTTACATAACCTCTTGTATTTGGTCGCAGCAATAAAGGCATAATAGTCCATGCATCTTTGTTCGCTATAGGTTTGTAAACTGAGTCGTAGATTTCATCGGTCAATCCTAGAATTTTTCTTACAACTTGTCCGTTGTCTGATGAAAACCCGGCGGGAGCCATGTGGAACTGAATGTCTGGCCATAAACCAGAGCTGTTAGCATACTTTGTATTGACAAAGGCTATTCCTTCTAAGCCACCTAAAGTAGTCATTGGTCCTCTCTCATTGACCACGTAGTTCATAGTGACGGGGAAAGCTTCAAATCTATTTTGGACTATTGCAACTGGTTTGTCAACTAGAAACGTGAGTCCACCAACGCCGACGTGGTCCTGTAAGTTCTCACCCACTGGTAAATCTTTGAGTACCTTAATGCCAACGTCTTGTAGATGTTCCTTTGGTCCAATCCCCGACAGCATTAACAATTGGGGACTGTTGATAGCACCCGCTGATAGAATCACCTCTTTCTTTGCATGAACAACCCTTTTCACTCCGTGTTTTACATACTCAACTCCGTAAGCTTTCATTGTTATTGGGTTTATCAGAATTCTCGTGACTTGCGTGTTCAACGAAATATCCAAATTCTTTCGAGTTCGCACGGGGCGTAAGAAAGCTTTTGCTGTGCTGCATCTTGAACCGCGCCTGATGGTTCCTTGCGCGATCATGAATCCAGTTTGTACGGCTCCATTGATGTCTCTGTTCTCATAACCGATCTCGACACCACCTTCAACGAACGCGGCGACTAAAGGCGATCGCCACGGAGCTTCTTGAACGGTTAAAAATCCTCCTCGACCGTGGTATGCGGTCTTGGCGAGGTATGGATTTCTGTTGTCCTCTGATTTGATGAAATACTTCAGCACGTCGCGGTAACCCCAGCCAGGATTCCCGAATTGCTCCCATTGGTCGAAGTCGTTGCGGTTTCCTCGGACGTAAATCATGTAGTTGAGTACACTGGACCCTCCAAGGACCTGAAAATGAAGATAAGACATAATAATCTGGTGTATCTTTTGTGTGGTTGTATTGTATGTTTATAGTTTTCTATAACACTTTTAAAAATAAAATTGTATTAATAAATCACTAATTGTATGTGTCTTGTATTATAAAATAAAATAGATAACGCTAGACAAACCACAATCCAATTCATTTATTCTGTTTTAATACATGTACACTAGGAAAAGTCATAGCGGTATACATATTATAAACAATGATTTTTAATATTTCTATTTTGTAATTTAAATTAAATTGAGAGAAATATTATAAATCACACAGCATCATCTAGCCCCAAGGTAAGCAGCGCTTGTGTATGTGTGTGCTAGATAAAGAATATTGATATACTTAATACAACAGATTACATAGATAGATATTTTTTATTATATGTACATAAATAAAAAAATAAAAATAAAATAAAATAAAAATCATTTATTTCAGACCTTGGTCCATATCGGTTACATACAAAACAAATTAACACACAAAAAAGCAAAAGAAATTAAAACTACAAAATTACTGATAAGGCAGGTGTGCACTCAGTGCCAGGTGTAGGTTGCAAGCACTGAATGCACTCCTACCCAATGCCGCAGGAATCGGCCGCTCAGGTCCTCAGCCAACGCTGCCAGGAGGCTGTTGCGGCTGGCGCGCAGGCGACGTAGCGCGGCGGCGCAGCGGGCTCGTAACAACGCCCGGACCGCGTTATTGAATTGTACACGAAGGGCACTCATAGAACTTTTGGTGTATTTAGTCCACAGGCTACACGCATAAAGTGAAGTGCAAAATGCTTTAAATAATGTTACTTTAACAGGAACTGAACAACAGCGAAATCGCTGTGCTAGCATGTTTGCCCTAGTCGCGAGTGCCCTTCGCTCACGTTCAATATCTTCCTCATCCGACAAGGATTCTGTTACCAAGTGCCCAAGGTACTTGAAAACATACACTCTCTTCAGTTGTGTTCCGTTGAGAGACACAGTGGGGACATAAGGTGGACACTTGGTGCCAGACTTGAAAATCATAAACTCACTCTTAGCTACATTATATTTCAGACCATGAGTTACAGCAAACTTCTCACATATATTGAGAAGCTTACAAAGACCATTGACTGAAGGGCTCAGCAGCACCATGTCACATAGATAACGACCGACAAATATGTGCAGATCGTATACACAATTGTTCGAAGGCGGGAATCGAACCCGCAACCTCCTGCGTCGCAGGCGGACCTTCGCACCGCGCCACAGAGGTCGTCAAAATAAACAAGATGATGCAAGATTTACTCGTAAAAGGTCACTGTTGAAAAAGAAATAGCTTTCAATCTTGTTTGCTCCGATATAAACTAAAGGCACCCACGATTTTATGTATTCAACTGAGCCTACTATTTGAAATTCGATTCATTAGCTTTTTTAATGTTTCTCAGCGACAAAGGACAATCTTTTTTCGTGAGTTTGTAAATCTATCAATGATTGATTGATTACCTTGCCCCTTGGCCAACTGCATCTATGTTTCTTGAATCCTAGGCAGGCGTAGGGTGTGGGCTCCGTCTTGTACTGCCAGTCCAACTTCGTTAGCTGCAGGTACCCCGCTAGCGAAGGGACGTCTGTTATCTCGTTTTCATCCGGACCTGGAAATTTAGGCATTCAATTAAAAAATAATTCAGTATTTTTTATAGAGGGGGGCAAATTTTTGTATAACTGTTATTAAAATCAAGCTGAAATTAATGAGAACTAGTTGAGTCTCCAAAAACGGCTGATTATTATAAAGACGAGCAATTTGCCTGCCAATTTTGATGTCCATTGTCAATGGGGAAATCATGAGAGCTTTTGAATGACGATTGAGAATTTCCGGAGCACTTACCACTTTCTAATAGGAGCACATTCCAGTTCTTGACCTCGGTGAGCCGATTTGCTATAACAGCTCCTGCTGAACCGCCCCCTACTACTATAAAATCATACTCCCTCCGCGGTTCCTTATCCAACACCCTCGATTCTGGATCATATGCGTTGTAGTTGTGGTACGTCAGTGCCCCAAGCAGCAATGGTATCAGCCACAGGCCGGTCACACTGACCGTCTTCAGGGCCGTCGAAGCGAGAAGCACGTGAATTGCCATTTTCCAAAATATCACAGTTTTCTTTTACGTATGCCAATATCACAGCATAATTGAACGCTTTGGTTATTCGGACTAGTCTCTCATGGGTAGGTTCTATTTGTGGCGATCTGGCGGTTTGCTTTTGCGCATTGGTTTGGTCGCTGGTGCTGGATGGCGGCAAGTAGGCATGTTACTCCGTATCACAGTAGCTTGTGATATCCCCGTTTATTCGAATCTGGAACATAGAAAACATACTTATATTTTAAAATTTAGTATTAGAATAATTTTTTTGTTTGATCTTTAAAAAACATTTGTTTGAAACATAATCGGACAATTAGCAGCTAGCTTCTTCGGGTAATTTTGACTGTTTTACATAATGAAAACATCAATTAAAATGTATGTGTGATTTTGTCAGTTTTGCTGTTAATTTAAGGATAATTTTTAATTGTATCTTTTTATTTTATATTCTTCCAATACAAATATCACTTTTACTGAAAGGATATCTACGCCCCTGCGAGCGCGTTTATATCTTTTCTTGGGAGCTACAACGCTGCTACGGGCTCAATTGCCCGTAGTTATTAGTTTCTAATTCGTGTACTAAGTGATTTATTTCCTTTCGCAGGTATGGTGTTTTCGCTTCTTCGATGGTTTTAAAAAGATTGGTAAGATTTACATAATTAATTAATGCTCCTGTTTGGAGGGTATAAATGGTTTCAGTAGAAAAAATATTTTAGGGCGTCATTATTAGGTACATTTTAGGGTGGATTGTTTATATTTTTTTGCATTCTACAAGGAATAAGCTCAAAAGTATTTTGCCGCAAATCGTAAACCACTAATAACAATCGAAAAAACAAACTAAAAACCCCAAAACAAAAATTATCTTGTGCCTACGAGTGTTAACGTTAATTTACACAACCGTATCATAGAATTAAAATCAGATTGCCTCTTGTTAAGATCAACATTTCCGTTTGCTTTCATTAGTGCTTCTACAAGATTCTCGTCATTTAAATTACCATTATAGACATGTAAAGCAATGTTTTATATGATCGGAAGTAAACTTGTGAAGCCGATGGTATATCAGTCTTGTGCTAGAAAGGGACAACAGCTTCCTACCTGTGCGGAAGATACGATCTGATTTCCTGAGATCACTCGCTCCCGAGGCGTTCGTGAAAGTAATCTATGGTTCGATCGATGATACAATACTTTTGTCTCTGTAATAAGCATAAGATCTACCTAGAGTATCGATCGTTGCGGAAATGGAATTGCTCTTATTTCAAAGTTGCTGGCCATATCCGGTTCTATAGTTACAGAATAGACAGACACATATTTTATTAATTTACTTGCGTTTTACACACGGCTTCACAAGTACTTTACCTGAATATAAGTCGTGTTACGCTCTATGGTTATCAGATCAGAGATACTGGAGATGATCACGATGTTAAACTGCTATTTCGCATCTGATCACTTGCTACTTCAGTATGGGGTAGTGGACGTGGTTCTGTCCTGACCGTTCTTGAGGTGGGTAGTGTGGTTGAAATGAATAGATAATTATTTTCTAATCTTCTTTATGACTTTTACAATTTTACGATAAAATATGATGGCCATAAAAATGGTAAGGGTAAGTAAGTTCGAGTTTGGAGGTTATAGACACGACGAAATGTTGAAGAGCTGTCATTGCCAGGTGTCATGGTATGGCTTACAGCGCCGCGTCAGTACAGTAGGTTATTGTAGAAGTGTTCAGAATGCAAAAACAGTAGCACGTGCCATAGTGCGAGTTCTGTGCGAAAAGCCCGTCCAATATCCTCCAATATTCCGCTTTCTGAAGGTCATGACGGTCCGTGGTCAAGTCATCTTCTATGACGCATTGCATGCTTGTAATTACCTCACGAGTACGATTACTTCAGGTTCAGCGTTCATAAGTACTTTCAACTCAGCAAACAAAGCTAAAACTCTTAGTCGATTTCGCGAAACATAGGGAATCTAGAAAGTAATTAATGCCTATGAACTATCATTTGTTTACGTAAACATATCAAAGATAACAAAAATAGAACAAAGAACGTAACACATTGTTTTGGGTCGGATTTATTAGAGCATGTTGTTTCGGAGTACCGCGTAAATCGTGCTTTACTCATATAATCATGTCACAATACATATGAATGCTTGTTAATAATAAGCGTAGAGTTAATGCTTTTTAAATAAAGATTTTAATATTACTATACAATACAATACAATATACCTTTATTGCACCATCAAATATAAAGAAAATAATAAAAATAGGATCTTAATACTAACTAAATCTAGTGGCACACTATATACATAATATACTTTTTTCAGTCTGATCGAACTAGGTAACTAGTTAGATTTTTCTAACTTTTAAAACGTACATGCTTATTAACACAAAAGTCAATTATAACGGGATATTGGCCATGATATTGTAGTTATAATTAGAAAACTCAAAAAATCTAATCATGTAAATATCCCGTTATAAATGGCGTTTGAGCTTTATTTTAAATATACATTTTGTTTCATCTTCTATATATACCTACACATATTTATAGAGGTCATTATTTAAATTTGAAAACAAACCTTACATAACGCGCACCTAGAAAGAACTCGGGTTAATAGGTGAAGGCCATATAAATATAAAACTTTCTATTGTGATTTGTGTTGTCATAATACGCCGGAGAAATTATAGACCACACTCATTTAAACATATGTATATAAATGAATGGTCTTTGTAATCTCTGTTCTTTCTAGCGCTTTGATAATTTTAGCCAGTGAGTTCAATAGGACTTTTATATGTAGTTGTTATGTTAACGTTTTGAGCACAGCTGACCTAAATTTTATCGTTACTAAAAACTTTCTGTCATCAAAGAACACTTCTAATAGATAAGTAGTAGGTTAGTAAATAATGTAAATATGATAATATATTGCCAAGTAAATTCGTGTAGGTACCTAACTAAAACTCGGTGTTTATTACTCAACATAAATCAAAATCATTAACCGGTGTTGATAAAGTTTGTAAACAACCTGCTATTGACCTATGGTGCTCTATCGAAATAACCTTATTAACGCAAGTGGTGCAATGGGCTAAGGCCACGTCGAAACTGCTTTCACTGCATTATGTAATCTTCATCGGAAAGTTTACGTCATTTGACTGATCGGTATGCTCATGTGACCTTGAGGTTACTGACCGGTTCGAATTTTATTGACCGATTGAGTTATTTTCTCTCAGTGTATTCAAAGATGCCGTCTCGTATACACACAACTCTTGGAAAATCGCTTTTGTGTAGGTACGAATATATTTTAACCCATTTCAATCAAGAAAATTAATAATACAACGACCTTAATGACGCACTGGTCGAATATCTGCCTGCGACGCAGGGCCTTGCGTGTTCGATTCCCGCTGCAGGACTAATATTGTTTATTATCTGCAGGTATTATTTGGTTTTGGGTTTGGCTGTATAATGTATATTAACCTTTTTTACCGATAACACAACGTCTGCTTATTTTGGGGCCAGATGAAACAGCGTTAAATGTCCAAAAAATATCACCAGTAAAATTTGTAAAAGTAAGTATTGTTTCCTAAATATCTTTTCCCATACTTGAAGAACAAAACCCAACCAGGATGTATTTTCTAAGCATTTCGAAGAAATTTGCAGTATTTATTGCAAAGTAAATTAACGAAAAGCTTACCGCAAATTAACTCGTACATAACAACCGTCAGCCGTGGTCGCGTCGGCCTGGTTTTACGACTCAGCCACAATGTGAGCTTGTTTTAATGCCCCATTCAATGTGTTTATGCCTTATTTTGTTCCGGTTTTTCTTAGTTGCATAATTCTTTTGTTTATTTTCATAGAAAACATACATGAGTTCAAAAAGACCGCGCGTCAACGTTTGCCTTTCAAGCGTAGTCTTTTCCGGAATATACGTCGAAGATAACCGCCAGACTTTTTTTAATAATGCTGGACACAATTCACACAGCATTATCTAGCCCCATGGTAAGCAGAGCTTGTGTTATGGGTACTAGATAACTGATATAAATAATACAATACATTACATAGATAGATATTTTTTATCATACATAGAAAACGATATCATACATCGAACCCGCAACCTCCTGCGTCGCAGGCGGACCTTCGCCCACCGCGCCACATCGGTCGCCACTTGTCTTCTTATAAACGCCAAATCTATGATCATCATTATCAGCTCATATTAGTTCACTGCTGGATATATGCCTCCCTAAAGCTATCTTTAATCTTTATTCCTAACGAAATACTCTACCATCAAAGAAAAGGTCAAATATTTCTCGATTTTTGTCGGTATTTTTATAGTCTTAGGCAGTATTGTAAGAGTAATAGACGGTGACATAAGCATTGCGTGCGTTACGTGGTCTTCGGTAATGCACGCTAATGTTATGCAGGCGCCTGCGCACTGTAAATGACAGTTGCCCACTCGTTTCTTCAGTTCAGAGCCGATTTTATGGTTTATAGTTGGAAGCACTCTACTGGAAAATGACATTTGGGTAACGAGTTATGGTGGTCACGATTTGCTTGTCATTATTTTTGGTTTGAGACTTTGTTATGGATGTAGGACGCAATTACGATAACTTTGAATGGTCTTCTACGTGATGCACACATAAAATAAGACATGACAGTGGAATTCCAGTGTATTATTGCTTGCGATCACTCCATCTTGTTGGAAGAACACTCTTGGTCAGGGAAGCTCGCCTATACATACATATATATTTAGTTAAATATTATATTTTGAAAAAAGCTAAAAATCATGATAACTTAAAAATGGTTCACTTTTGCATGATGCACATGGGGATGAAAATTATCGAAAATAGTCACCCCTATCACCCCCTAACGGGAATACGTCAAATTACCAATAACCCTGTATATCCTATGTTCACCGGGGATAATGTAGCTTCTCAACGGTGAAAGAATTTTTCAAATCGGTCTAGTAGTTTCCGACCCTATTCAATACAAACAAATAAAAAATCAAACCTTTCCTCTTTTTAATATTAGTATAGACAAATATGTAAAAATTACCATATTTATATACTTAGCAAAAAAACAACTTAGCAACTTAGTTACACCCCTTATATACACGGTCAACAAGAGGTGTAACAAGTTCTCAAGGACTTGGTTTATCGCTCTGTTTCTGAAACCCGTTGAACTGGCACGGTCATTGTCTATGGTTCACGTATTCAGCGTGTCATCCTTTTGTATTTGGAGGAACATAATGAGTCTTAAAGGATTTCGTTCGTTGCATATTTATTGCTGGACGTTACTTTAAAGTCAGGGACAGGGCAAAATAGGACACGTCAGGAAAGATATGTCCAGCAGAGGGCTGATACAGGATGATAATGAATATAGTGATCGTAAAGATCTACATGTGTACTGTATAATCATGTTACTAAAGGCTGCAAGGAAACTAATCCAAGGTTATCTTCATAATTGTGCTATCACGAAAGTTGTCTGCCTTCAAATTCAAAAGTAACAGGCATTGACAAATTCATGTTAACACATCCTATAACCTGCCAAAATATTGTTCAGTCTTATTGCACGTTCATATGTGACTAAATATTTGGTTACATTCTTATGTTAATTTATTAGCAGATTCACGCTGATTTTCAAGAATATTATTTCGATTAAACTTTTGAAACTATCATGGTTGTTATTAACACACACTTAAACATCAAATCGTGGTAAATATCCCCGTTATAAATATTTTTCTGATTTGACTACATAATAACGCTGGACGATTCACATAGGATCATCTACATATCTACCTTCAAGCTAAGCAGAGCTTCATAATAATATAACCTGCTTAGCGTGGATATCCTCGCCCTTTATGATTTTGATTAGAATCGATTAAGAAAGAACTCCTGAAAAATCTTATTAGATATTTCAACTCTCACTAAATCGTAAGAGTAAAGTCATTTCTAAGTTAAGTAAGTGACAAGCCCTGTTCGTAATCCGAGGTGACCCAGAGTCCTTCAATGCGGCCAGTTACTGCCTTCGCTGCCGGGTTGCTTACGTAATTCAACGTGTGCCGATCGTTAAATTGCAATATGCATTTTCGATAATAGTTCTCTCATGTTTAGTACTGGTCTTTTTGATTTCTTGTCTTGAGAGTACGGAGATTTCGATATACATATTTGTTTATCATTATGTTTTATAGCAACTGTTATGTGTGTGGATTGTATACTATAGACGTAATACACCGTTGCGCGCTTGTGCAAAGCAAAGGTTTTCGTTTCGTCGTTTGTAATTTCTTTAGCTTATATTCTTCGTAGTTTTTAGGTATTTACTGATATTTTTCTCTTGTGTTTAAATAATTATGTCAGATCCATTAACATTTCATGATTCAGTCCTTCCAGCAGATTATCAATCTGCTTACCACGGCGTGTCATTGGAATGCGCCGATTATGTCATTTACCATTGGAATCGCTTTCAATGGTTATTGGGTTTATTTGCATGACCGCTCTTCAGGTGGCATTGGGGTCACAATTTCAGCTTCACGCCTGTTGTACCATTTGCAAGCCTCGCCTAAATCTTACGATTTTTGCATGCACCGTCCTATACTCACTAGTTTTTTTTTAAACTTCGTAACGCTTTCGGTGGCGGCGGCAGCTGCCACTATTTTTGAGAAATTAGACCCCGAATCGCTGGAAACTTAGTGACACCATTCGTTCTTTTCTTAATGTAAAATTAACTTATTTGGTATATCCTGTTTTATAACTTTCAGTTACAGCAGTTGGTTTGTAATTATTTGGCTGATGTGTTGGTATTATAAACGTCAATTACAAGTTTAATTGTATGCTGTTTTGCAACGTTGTATGCTACGCTTCGGTTATCGATTAACCTAGGTATAGGATACGCGTAATCGCTAATATCCAATTTTTGTTGTATTTATTTTTAATTAGTCCATATGGGCACGTAGACTTTGGTTTTATTTGTTGTGATCGTGCTTAAATTTATAAGTCAATATATTTGTATACGTGCTACTCTATTCTATGTTACGTTAACAATAAGCTCATGGGGTCAGCAGTAATACCTAGTTTTGTCCATTTCGTTAGCTCGCTCCAACGACTTGTGTTTACTTAGTTTTAAGCGCACGCTCGAATAGTTATACTCGTATATTTACTTAAGCGTAATTGAATTCGTGGTATAGGTTGTATAATATTTATTTTGTACCAAAATAAAGTTGATGTATTTGTTGAGATTGATTTGAGATTGTTTACTGCATAATGATTATGTTTGGTCTTCTTTGGTACACTTTTGCTTTATTATACGTTGCTCCTACAGAATAAAATCCACAAGGATGCGATCCACGATCTGCGTGACCAATGTGGCACATTGGTACGTAATTGGTACGATGACACAAAAGCACTTAGTATTAGGTTGAATCCGTATATATAGTTTAATTCTAAAATTTCCCAGCGACCATTCATTGTACACCCTTTGCTATGAAACCCTGCTAACACAAACTTTAAATAAATTGTGCGTTTTGACGAAAACATATACGTGAAGTTAATGAAAGCTAGTAGAAAAGAGTTATCTACATCACATTTAACCTTGTTCCGACGCATTGAACTTCACTGTACTCACTATATTTCCATAATATTGCGTATAATTACGAAGATTATGCCTAAAATCAGAACGGAATAGCCTGACGCAACAACATTCTATCGCCTTTGCATAATACTGTAGATAATGCAGACGTCCAACAAATAAAAGAAGTACTTACTTATGTACAACGATCTAAAAATCTGTATATTGTAACAATGTTATGAGAAAACCTGAAAAATACGAAACAACGCACTTCTACCTATCGGATACATAAGAGCATGATATCCAGTTTCTTCGACTGGTTATTATGTACTGCCAATAATACTCCACTATTCTGTTCTTTGATTAATTATGGACTTGTGTTTTGTGTTTTGCAAAGTTTTGTAACTAAAATTTTGCTCTATGTGTTTTGCGTGATTTGGTCACTAAGCATCGACTTTTTGATTATGCTGTCTGTTGATTTAGTCATTCTTTAGACGTATGTCCTGTCATAAAATCAAGTAAACGTACTTATTGTTTTATTTGGTTTATAGTTACAACTGAATATAAGTCCAGTTTTATAATTTGGAATAGCATGTTTTGATGTTGTGCTCGAATCAACTATTTAAATCGCACATGTTCAAGTTTGGAAATCCATTTAAAGACCGTTTACACAATGGCCTTTTTTGGGCAGTATTGTGTCATCTAGGATTTGCTTCACTATAGTTCGATCATTATTGATGATGAAATTAAACTTCGTCAGCCCATTTTTATCATGCATTATTTCCTAAGTTATATCAATCCCAAGGTAATCTACTGTTGCCGTATATTTTATTTACACATAGAAAGCTTTTATATCTTGCTTAATAATAATAGTCCTAAGCTTATAACCGCTGCATAGCTTTTCACTTGTTTTATCGCTAGTACGAGACTCACACTGATACGTGTCTTTAAATCTGTTCTTGTATTTACTTGTCAATTAGTATTTTATGACTGTTTTCTTGTAAACTGTTTTTCGTTTGTGTTTTAAGACAGTGTGCCGGTGCTTTTTTCTATATTAGGTGCTTATATATATCTTTCGAGATAAAAAGTTTTAGGTGTAGCTACCAGTGGCGGAGGTAGGGTCCCGAGAAGCTGATCGGTTTCTTAACAGTGGTTTTTTTTTTGAATAAATTAATTGTTGTTTTTGTTTGACATTTCCATGATCTTGGGCCATATAGTGACCCGGTCCTTTGGAAGGCATGCGTGGGGCCGATACCAACAGCACGGCTTTTATTATTATTACTATAGGTAGGGTATGGTAAGTTTACTCATGATGTTTTTCATCACAAGCTTAGTCACTTAGCATATCTGACAGGTGTTGTACAACGACCCGAAGTGAATTTGAATGCCGCTATGCTGGCCTTGGCCCACACTCTTGTTACGACACACGCTGCTATAATAGCTATAATTAATGGTGTAACTCGCCATCGGGTTTGTTGATCTTTACAAATACTAATAGCTATTATTATTAGTAAACTCATTAATATTAATTTGTATACTAATTTTGCTATTATCGTTCACTCGTCAGATACTATTGCTTTACTGTTAGGTATTTTGGCTGATATGACGAATTGACTATAAAGTTTTGCAAGTTGTCTCACGAAATACAGATTTTAAAAATAGGTTTTTACGTCCTTACATCATTAGTTAATTTTTACTTTCTCTAGAAACGTACACGCACTCACCATAAACGACGTATTCGAAATGTCATTTATTGATATTCATTGTAATTGTTTTACAGCACTTTAAATATTTTTATTTTTGTTACACAACTGTTGAATAACTTACGTTCATTGCTGATGATTTCCTTCACAACACTGAGTTTAACACTTCTCGATCCGTTGACCTGTAACACTGACTTGGTCCTTACTCGCTTATCTTGTCCAGACCCTTATCTTTACTTGGTCCTGGCTTAACAACCTTGTCCATTTAGATGTTCACTCAACTTAGTGGAAAGTAATACGTTTATAACTTGTTATGACTATTGTGAATGTTCTCTCACGGCTCTCAGAAGATGTCGATCGATGCACCGACGCACTATGACCTTACTTTGTCACCTGTAATTACAATGTGAGAAGAGTTTATTGACTAAGAAAAGTAGAAGTGAATACTTTGATGAATTTTAATGTAGACTGAGGAATTAATGATATAGCGAGAAAAAGAGTCGAAGATAGAAAATGTAGAATATAATCATAGGACGTTAAAGTAATTAGATGGGTAGGTATGGTATTGATCTAGATTAAGTGAAAAATCAGAATGATATCAAATGATGGTCATATTATCAACCAGTAGTGACTGAATAATATTGCCACTGACTAATACACCTCTGACGAAAATAAAGCAGAACCAACAAGGATTAGGCATTGCACATCACAGCCGTCAGCAAAGCCAAGGCCTATTGCGCTACGTTACAATGTCGAAGTGACAGTGAAACCATTGGGATTGTGATAGAAGATTTATTTAAATAACAAACTTTAGAGACTGGACGAAAAGTGTAAATCTTTTCGTGTGCAATAAAGGAAACAAATAAATCTATGATAGATATTACATACTAACATGAAATCCGGAATTATAGCACTCAAAGATAATAAATATATCAAATTGCGATCAGTAGCGGCATTTGCGTCAATCACAAAATTGCTACAAAACGTTTCTAAAGTTATCTAACACTTACTAATTGCGATCGGTGATCAAGCAGAGTTCAAGTAAAAAGAAGTTGAAATTGCGTAATAGGTCAGCGTTGACTGTTTTTATGGGGCATTAAAGGTCTTCTGATCAATCACTGAATCCAAAGTTCAGAAAGTGTATTATCGAGAAGTGATTAAATTCCACTTTGTACGTTATAATTTAATTTGATAAATGATTGAAAGTTCAGTAAATGTAAAGACACGAATTGATATCTAAACATGGTTTAGATGATACTGGATATGAATTAACCACCTAAGGAAACAAATTATTCATAGAAACTTTATGTAACCCAGAACTAGTTCAAATGAAGTCATTATCAACGCAGTAAGCACACCTAATCACACCACATATTACGAGAGACACGTAATCCAAGGGTTAAATGGGCATGAACGTGACGCAACTGCCAATTGCAACACAGGATTCTTTTCTGTTGTGTCCAGTTATCTAATCCTTGTAGGAATTGATAGTAAAGTGTCACTTTAAGAATTATGGAATGAGGTGGGTTAGTTCACAATCACAATAGAGGTTTCGGTCAAAGATCGTACTGGTTGTTATTCGGTAGGTAGGTAACTTGTCGACTGGTGCGCGCCGCGAGTCCGCGTGTTGCACTGCCGTTTGCAAGTCTCTGGTGGCGGCTCCCCACGCGGTATTGCAAGGGATCAGTGTTACGAGATCGGCAATACACCTAATGTAAACTTGTGGGTCGGTATGGTGCTGGTTCGGTGTTTTATGGATCTCTGGAAATTTGAATTCTTACCTTTAAATTTCAAAATGTTCTGAACTTGGTTTTCTTTATTTGTTTTAGTGACCTTGAAACTGACAGGTTATGTCTTCCAATAATACCTTAAGAATATGATATCCTATCAAATCTGTGCATGGTATTTCAAATGCGTGTTGTTGCTTGTTAGTTGGTTAAGATGTATTTATCCACCTGAATTCTGAATGTATGGTGGATAAATGAATGTGTTGCTAAGCGCAAATCTAGAGAGCAACTGAACCGATTAAATTCGCTAATTCTTTTTTTAGAATATTCCTTGAAGTACGAAGATAGTTCTTACGGAGAGAAAAAAAGAGATACAATTTAAAAAATTGCCTGAAACAAATGACCACCCGGGCGAAGCCGGAACGGGCCGCTAGTTGTTTATAAAAAAAATTACACTAGAGAACTGAATCCTTTTTACTAAAATAAAAGAAGATGTCAGGTAAGTCTATTTATATGAAGTCTAAATATTGATCATTGACAGAGCTTCTTTCACATTCCCTCCAGATGGTAAGTGACGATGTGGTCGACGATGATATACCACGAAGGTATATGTTTAAGTATCTCATAATATATGACGAATGTTAAACTTCGCTTCGCCGTTTCTACGTTTTTAGTTCAAAGTTCAAAAGTTAAACTAGGTCAGGCAAAGGTAAGTCGGTTAACGGCAGCGTAACGCGGCATACATGATGTGGACCACGATGACATGGTCATGCTGTGACGAAAAACCACACCTACGTGATGAGTCGTATTGCAAAATGTGGTGCGAGGTCCTAATGTTCAATTGATTTCATTCTTCGTCTTCGATTATATAATATTATTTATTTAGTACTTGATCTGAAAGACGAGAGTTGGTTAAAAGATGGGGTTGCTTTGAAATCGCATACCGTAAAATTATTTCAAGACGTTTCCAAAGATTTTAATTCTCCTCTACCGGCTAAGTTGGCATAATGCTGTCAGGATTTGACTTGGAAAAAAAAAAAGAAAATAACTTGAGTGATGAATGTGACTGGACTAAGTGTTCTTTGTGAGCCTATGGTATTAATTCAATTGAAGGTCATACAAAAAGGCAAATCATTCTGATTTCTAATTTCTCCTTTACATTCCCCACAAAAGTTTTTTTGTGTCATACAAAATATAGCAATCTGTTAGTGTACGGTTCAATTATTTGTCGATCAATTGTAGGTATTCATTGTTACATGTTTTATATTCACACAAATTGATGACCCTTTCACACCCAGATTCAATTACGACTTACGACAAATGCATTTCATTCATGGCCACTCAAATTGATCATTGTGTTGTGTACGTAACAGCCAATTTGATCCAGTTGTTACAGTTCCCATTTGACGTGACTACTTAATTAAATTACACCAAAAGCAAAGCATATTTGGGGTTCCACTATGATGACACACCAGATACGTCGAAAACTTGAACGATTACGTAAGGGCCGTACTAAAACTGGGTAATTAGGTAAGAGATTACTCTGTTTTATTCTCGCTTGGAAAATTGTGGAAGAATGAAGTAACTTTGTTATCAAGCAGACTTGATCATGAACTTTTATAGTTTTATGCAATTGCAGTCTGCGTCCAACCCGTAGGAGACTCCCTAGTTTGTCCACGTCACTGCAATACCTAGAATATGTAATCATACAGAAGCTGAGCCACACCAGGAGCTAAAGCTTTCTACTATTATCTAAAAGGCTAAGTTGCTTGAAAACTTAAAATAGCTATGCACCTATACTTACTAACTGAATGAATTTATACAAGGCTTAATATATTGGAAAACTAAGGACATGAAAATATACAAGCATAATAAATAATAACAATAAATATACTCTATACCTGAACTTATCTCGAAATCGAATATTAGTAAAGAAATCAGGACAAAAAAAAGTTGAAATTAAATACCCGTGAATTTTTATAATAATAAAAAATAACTGTCAGCATTTTGAATTGTAAGAATGAGCTCAAATCAACAAGTAATGCAAATTTAGTCAAGAATCAACAAATAGATAAACTGAATTTTAGGATCAGTATGGGGAATATTTTTATTTTAAAAACAATACTTATGTGAATATATGAATTTAGAACAAAGTATAGTTTCTTTGATACAAGTATATATTGTAGGTTTTATGTTCGGGCATATCATATCAGAGATAACTATACCCCGGTAGTACACTAATCGTGAGACCTAGTAAAGCCACTTCCTTGGCACAGGCAAGCGCATTATTAAAGTAGATTGCAATTTGCAAGGTTGCCGAAGAGTAAGGAAGTGTGATTTCATCCAGAAATCGAAAGTTCTCGGTGCAATGGGGCCGTGTTACGTCACGCCACAATGTGTCCGCGTTGAAGGTTTTTGCGTTTTACTCTTAAGCGATCGTTTATTTTTATTTATATACCACTAATAATGTTATCGTTGTGAATATGAGTTTATTTTATTTGCCACTAAGCTGGAGATGAACTTTGGGTTATCTAAGAGCTTGTGCAATTTGTTTAAGTACGTAATATAATTTTACTGCCCAGTACTACTAAGACAGTTACAACTAGTAAAAGACACGAGTAAGATTACCTACTACTTTGTAATTACATGAACAGTACAAAATTAGAACAAAAAGCGAAAGAATACAATTCCAGTGACAGTTTTTTAATTAAATTGGAAAAAGCTTATCATAGACCAAAATCATAAGTCGATTGAGCAAACTAAGTCCCACCTCTCTTTTGTTCGAAATCTTTTATCGTATCTATCTTAATAACCACAGCGGTATTCGTTGCATAGTTTGATTAACCTCGTTACGTGGCTATTATGTAGCATTTGTAGTAGGCAAATGTATCGTTATTTGCTAGAAATAACATAATATTCAATGACAAATAGAGGAAGAGCCACTCTGCTTTATGCAATTACTCCGTTGCGAGATCGCAGAATACCGCGAGATCTGCGGAAACATGGTAACGTAACGTGTTACCTTTGAATTGTATTATAAATCAAAGTTGTAATAAGAAGCTGTTTCTGATGCATGGAATAAATCAAAGTTTGAGGTAAAGCTGCGATTGATTCCTAGCATAAATCATGGCTTTAGATACGTGTTTCTAGTTTGCATAAATCATAGTTTTAGAAATTGTTAGGTAGGTACGTCTGTTTCGAAAAAAATATTGAAATGATTTCAAAAGCGTTCACCTTAAAAATATATCTGGGAAAGCAGAAAATAGCCCTAAAAACACAGAGTCATAACTTAAAGCCGATATTAGTAGCACATCTGCGTGTGATACACATCAGTTAATCTCTTCTAGATGAGGGATCTCTCTGGGGGGCTGAGCCAGGGGTGCTCTGCTGATCGGGCTAGATGATATTGTGGAAATTTCCAGCATTATTATTTATTAAGGCGCATCCTAGGCTTACAGCGCCACAATGAATTCTTATATTTCCATAAAATCCATTGGAAAGTTTGTGTTGTGATAAGCTTTTTTAATGCCTTAGTAATAGTTTTATTTTGTATAGTTAGTAGACAGAGACGCGAAAACAGAGTTTGGTAGCCACCGAGAGCAACTTCGCATCTCTTTGTCTAAATTATACAATTTAAAACTTGTAAGTTAGTATAAGTAGTTATAACATCGCCTTAGGGCTTAATAAAAAAACCTGTAATGATGTTACTATTTCAATAAATAAATAAATACGAGTAATATAAGAGGCATTAAAAAAGGCGACGCTAGTGTTAGTCAGGGTAGCGACTTAATTCGTTATAGAATGTTTTATACCTGCTTCTATATAATCTTGTCTCTGTAACATCTAGCTTAAATGAATACGAGATTGTATTATCGGTGTTAGAGTTAAATGTACGTCACGTTTATATGATTGTTTGTATGTATTATGTGGGTACCCCTTTAAAACTTGTTTGAAGTAATTACCATGAAACACCGTGTAGTGAAACCATTTTAGTATCATTTTTCGGTCCTGACACATTTATTGACGCCCCTTTAAAACTTTTTTGAAGTAATTACCATGAAACACCGTGTAGTGAAACCATTTTAGTATCATTTTTCGGTCCTGACACATTTATTGACGCCCCTTTAAAACTTGTTTGAAGTAATTACCATGAAACACCGTGTAGTGAAACCATTTTAGTATCATTTTTCGGTCCTGACACATTTATTGACGCCCCTTTAAAACTTTTTTGAAGTAATTACCATGAAACACCGTGTAGTGAAACCATTTTAGTATCAATTTTCGGTCCTGACACATTTATTGACGCCCCGGCGGCACGTGCACGATTACCAACTAATAAATTCAAAAAAATCACAAAAGATCTATTTCGCTGCATATTTATTAATTTCATAGTGATTTACCCGAGTGAATTTATTTTTTAAAGACTACCCTGAGTGCGAGGGCTTACTATAATAACAAAAACCTTTTGATTACCTACTAACTCAGGACTGTAATGGATGGTACAAACTTCGGAAGGCATATGCCTAGGTTTGGGTAAACTCTGGCTGCGTATAATAATTGTACAAATATGCGCATTAATCATTTCTCTCAAACTAGACATAGTTTGAGCGAACCAATTAATGCGCATGCATCAATAAGACCATCATCAAAATCGATTTCAGTATCGCTGCTTTCACAAAAACCAATGCTTATGTGCATTAAGTAGGCATATAAAAACTCAATTAAAGCGGGTTTGGGATTCCCGTTAAGAGCCGTATTCGTATTTTGCAATCGGCCGTCCAAACCATTTAATTTACATGAAATAATGTTTGCAAACCGGTGTAATCGCGGAACGCGTTGTTGCTTACGTAACTGAAACTGGTAGAGTGCCGTGTTGTAGAAGGAACAGTAACTCAAGTTTTTAAACTGAGATCATTTTTGTGACACACCTATTCTTTCCACGTATTAGTTAAAATCCGCCTTCGTATCTCACCAAATAAAGGTTAATTGTTCTACATTCGCGGATTAACTCCAGTTTTTTAAGCCAATATAATATACATATTGACTATGTATAATATATTGATATGTATAATATAATATATTTCTAATATGCTCCTGGCCTCTCTTCTTCTCATCGGGATGAGTAAAATATTACTCGTAAAACTAACATCTGCCGGCGGCTTCGCACATGTTATACTTACGGGATCAAGAGTGACCTACACTACCGTCCAAAAGTTTGGAAGCACACCTGCCTTCAAACAAAACAAATGAATGCCGACTAATAGCGGTAAAAATTATCATTTAATCATATAAATATTAAGTTTTACAGCCTTTTACAACTGTTTACACAAACATAAAAGGATTATTATACCACATTCATCAAGTTTTAAGGAATTCCTTAATTTTGATGTAACACGCGTTTTATGTCTTAATCCGTTGGCTATTTTATCCTATGCAATGGTATGGTTTTATTAGTAATATTTGGTGGTTTTAACTTCTTTAGACCCTATTAAGTCGCACTTCAGCATTGGCACGTGAAAGTTGTGATAGTAACATTGTCTATATTCGAAAGATATCGGCTACTGCTTTGACCGTATTTTTTCTTCTGAAAATGGCAAAACGCAAGCAAATCACACTTGAACAGCGAAGCGCTATTTGCACTCTACGCGAGGAAGGATACAGTGAACGTCAAATTGCAGAAAGGCTCGGAATTTCTTGTAAAGGTGTCCACTATACCCTTGCCAGAAAACAAGAAACTGGGAAAAATGAAGATAGAAAGAGATCTGGTAGGCCCAAATCCACAACAAATCAAGAGGACAACTTCATTAGGGTTCTTTCTAAACGGAATCGACGCTTAACTGCACCACAGATCACTGCAGCTCTGAATGATACGCGAGAAACACCCATTTCAAAAACAACTGTTAAAAGACGTTTACTGTCTGCGGGATTAAGAGGATGTGTTGCTGCTAAAAAACCAAAACTAACAAATCGACATAAGAAAAAGAGACTAGAATGGGCAAAAACGCATAAAAACTGGAGTATAGAACAATGGGAAAATGTCCTTTGGAGTGACGAATCGAAATTTCAGATTTTCGGATCGAATAGACGTGTCTTTGTACGCCGGTCAAAACAAGAGAGGGCTTCAGAGGCATGTACAGTGCCTACTATCAAACATGGTGGCGGTAATGTCATGGTTTGGGGGTGCTTTGGCAACAGTAAACCCAGAAATCTTGTGAGGATAACCGGAAAACTAAACAAGGAAGGCTATTTAAAAATTCTCCAAGATTCCGCCATACCCAGTGGACTAAGTCTCATTGGTTCTGGATTCATTTTTCAACAGGATAATGATCCTAAGCATTCGTCTAAACTGTGCCAGAACTTTTTAAACAAGAAAAAAGCTGAAAATATTATAAAAATCATGCAATGGCCATCTCAATCCCCTGATCTTTCTCCCATTGAACTTGTTTGGGATGAACTTGACAGGAGGGTGAAAAGTCGTTGTCCTACGAGCTCAGAACATTTGTGGCAGTTATTAGAAAACGAATGGAACAAATTAGATGAAGATTATTTTAAAAAATTGATTAATAGAATGCCTAGAATATGTGAGAAGATTATAAAGGAGAAAGGTGGACACTTTGATGAAGCTAAAATTTAATCTAATTTACCATTGTATGTTATTTTTTTATTTTGTTATAGTTAGTTTCTTTATTTTTTTATCAATAAATTTCAATTTAAATGACTTTGTTTGGTTTTATTTGATTTTACCTTGCTGCTTCCAAACTTTTGGACGGTAGTGTATGTGTTAATCCCGCGCGGTTACGTTTGCACCATTGATTTGCCTTCCAGGGCTAAAACGACATGTGCGCAAATTATGAGCCCAATTTGTAGTTTTATTTGCTTCTTGAAAAGGTAACAAACATACATCCAAATATCCACCTAACCTAACCTTCTAATCACATACAATCCGCGGCCTAATCGACATGTGCGCAAATTTTGAGCCCAATTTGTAGTTTTATTTGATTCTTGAACAGGTAACAAGCATACATCCAGACATCAACCTAACCTAACCTTCTAATCACAATACAATCCGCGGCCTTATCGCTAACATCGCTTCCAGGCAACATTTGGATAGATAGGATCAATTAAAGCATTTATATTATACATAACTTCTACAAAATATAACTTTACCTTCTGCATAAAGTGTACAACACTGCTGGCGTACGTGCGGTCTTTCGCATTGTGTTCACGATGACGTGAATATAAAACTAAGCTAATTCTTACGCGAAAACTTATTCTAGTTCACCCAATGCCTTTGTCTAGTTTTGAACACAAAAAGATGAGGCATCAATTCTTCGCCAAAATTCAGGATAACGAAAATATAAGTTTTGAAAGACTTTTATAAAGACAACTTTAATTTCTGATTTATCTAAGTAGTTATGTATATATGTAATTATAATCCTTTTATAATAATTACCCACGGACCAGTAAGCAGAAATAACATTTCAATGCTGATTGCATTGCAGTTTTATTTCTGGTTACCAATATTTTTGACTTATGGTTTTATTAAAAATTATTTAATAATTTGCAATGAGTGTATTTATTTTTATTTATTTATATGTTTTTATTTAATATAAATAAATATTATAAATATAAATATAGCTGGACAATTTATACAGCATTAGGTATCTAAAATAGAAAAATTACCATACCGAACTATTGATTGACGGTGTAAATTAATAACAGAATTATTTCTGTAATATTCTAATTGCGTATTTTTGTGCATTTCAGGTAAGTTCAAGAATGAAGATCAGAAATGAAAGAAGCTATCAAAAAAAAACTCCATCTAGCGGTGACGCATGAAACTACAATGCACTTGCTTGCCTTAGTTCAAGTTTGCAGAGAGAAGCTGTTGTGGAACCAACGATGATGAAGATGGTTTTGCAACTTGACACTAGAGGGATCTTAAAGGTATTATACGAGTGCTGGAAGCAACGTGCGGTTTTCTGGTAACTAATGCTATATTAGCTACTCACCGATAGATGGCAATGCTGTACATAATCTAAAAATAGATTTGATTAATGGCAATAAGTACAGTAATCGCAATATCTCATACGCTAGGTAAGTTACCTAATCATTATAATTATTTTGGTGATCGATCATAATGAGATAATTTAGATAGATCGGAAAGGTAACTCCTACATTATGCATAAGTACCTACTATGTAGTTCTTGAATTTTAATTAAAAATATTTAGGTTAGGTTTTGCTGCTTATTTTCTAATAGCTGATAACAGTTTCTAAATCGTCCTAGCAGTTTCTACTTAGACTTAAATAGCATAAGGAAATAAAGAAAACGTTTGACTTAAAATTATTTATTGATGGTTTCTTTCAAGTGCTACTTAAAAGTTTAATCAATAACTTTGCAGGATATAAGAAAATGTTAAACTAGCATACTCATTATTTCACTTTAATATTTACAAATGCCTATTATTTATAAATAACAGCCTAAATTAACCGAATTTAGAGGAGTAAATCGAAAACATAAAATGTTTTTGTTCATCACTAAAAAACTTTAATGTTCACTTTTCCCCTGTCATAACACAAGCCAGTCTTCTTTGATCATGTCTGATGCTTTTTCAGCAATCATGATGACGGGTGCGTTGGGGTTTCCACTTATGATGGTAGGCATAACACTAGCATCCACTACTCTCAAGTTGGCCACTCCATGGACTCTCAATCTGGGGTCTACCACGGCATCTTGATCGTGCTTCGGCCCCATTTTACAAGTACCCGTCGGGTGGTAAATGGTAAAAGTAAAATGTTTAAGGCAGCACTCCCAGTACTCGTCGCTGAACAGTGTATGCTGCTGGCAGCCGGGCAGAGGAATGTTATGAGGTCGCGAGCCGTAACGTTGAAACGATGTTGTGTTGGATATAGCCATTGCTATCTTAATCCCCTCAACAAGCACCTTTAGATCCTCTTTATAAGCGAAGTAGTTTGGCTCTATCGATGGAGCATGGAATGGATTTCGACTCTTCAGCTTTATCCAGCCTGAGCTTTTCGGGCGTAACAGCAAAGGCAATATCGTCCAGGTCTCTGCGTTCTCTACAGGCTGATACACGGTGTTGTATACTCTATCTCTGAGATTTAATATCTTTCGTATTTGTTCCCCGCCGTCAGAGTTTACTGAACTGGGTGCGAAGTGGAACTGTATGTCCGGCCAGTTACCCGAAGGAGGAGCGTACTTAGTATTGACGAATGCCAGTCCTTCAACTCCTTGGGTCGTCATGGGCCCTTTTTC
The DNA here is from genome assembly GCA_943735965.1 of Eupithecia abbreviata. NCBI lineage: Eukaryota > Metazoa > Arthropoda > Insecta > Lepidoptera > Geometridae > Eupithecia > Eupithecia abbreviata. The sequence goes on from OX030995.1 coordinate 6,191,644, forward strand.
GTAGAGAATGTAGTTCATTGCCACTGAAAATGACTGAAAACGGTCTTTTTTGAAGGTAACTGGCTTATTGACAACAAAAGTTAATCCTCCTAGGCCAATGTGGTCTTGCAGATTGTGCCCGACTTTTAGATTGGCGATCAGTGGGATGCCATGCTCTCGCAAATGATCGGCTGGGCCGATGCCGCTCAACATCATCAGCTGTGGCGTGGCCAACGCTCCCGCAGACATGATAACCTCTCTTTTGATACGTACTTTAATTTTTTGGCCATTTCGCACAAATTCGACTCCATAAGCTTGCTTTTTAACTGGGTTTACAAGAATTCTTGTTACTTGTGCTCCGAGCGCGACGTGTAAATTGCTTCGTTGTCGAACAGGTCGCAGGAAAGCCTTCGCTGTGCTACATCGACTACCACGCCGCATTGTCGCCTGGGTCAACATAAAACCTGTCTGTTTCGCCCCGTTTATATCTCGATTTTCATAACCAAGCTCCATTCCAGCTTTTATAAAAGCGACTGACAGAGGGGTTCGCCATGGTGCTTCCTGAACTGTCAGATAACCCCCAGCCGAATGATACGGTGTATTGACCAGGTACGGATTTCGATTGTCTTCCGATTTCATAAAGTATGGCAACACTTGATCATAGGACCAGCCATCGTTACCGAGCGCCTCCCAGAGATCGTAGTCGTTGCGGTTGCCTCTCACGTAGACCATGGCGTTGAGGACGCTGCAGCCGCCGAGTACCTTGCCTCTGGGCCAGTTGCAGCGGTCGCCGTTCATCGCTAGACAGTAGGAGCGGTTGTGCGAAGGCTTCGTCTGGAACTTCCAGTCCATCTCGGAGAGTTGCGTGTAGCCGGCCAGCGCGGGGATGTCTGATATCTCGTTCTCGTCCTGGCCTGCCTCCAGAAGAAGCACAGTCCAGTTTCCAATCTCGGATAGTCGGGATGCGACTACAGCGCCTGCTGAACCGCCGCCCACTATTACGAAGTCGTATATCGGCAACACCTGAAAATAAAGAGAAAAACGACATTAGGATTTTTTCGTTTTAGTTATTAATAGTAATGCTTTCATTGAAGTAATTGTTAGTACCGCATGGATATCCGATACATACGACTCTGGGTCGTATTGTTGGTATCTGAAGTACGTGATCCCGAGTGCCAGGAGTGGTATCAGCCCCAACACGGTGATGGGCGATGGTGCTAAGCTCACCAGCGCTCCTGCCGCCTCCATTCTTATAACAACTCATCTAACGCTACACTTATATGTACAACTTATTCTACGAGTCTTAGTTCTCTTATATCCAGTCAGCTGTTTTCTTTTTTTGCTCGTTTTCAGACAAAATTTTCGGCGTATAATTTCTTATGCCTGTATTTTTAGGCGTGGACCCAGTTTTAAGTTTAATTTTTTCAGCTTCGCTAAGGTATTCTTTCAGCCTTGCGTTTCTGAGTTCTTCGTTTTGAAGGTCAAACAGTTGAAGTTTGTAACGTTTCTCTCTTGGAATCTTCACTGGCTTATAGAGTTCTTTATTGACATCTTTGTAATGATCGTTTTTGTACAACGAGGTGCAATAGTAGTCGCTTTTAGATGATCTGCATTCGCAGGTACTTGAGCCGCTTCGATAACCGCTGCTTTCAGTAGAGCTGTTATCGCTTTTGAAGCTGTCTGCGCTTCTTCTGGCTCTGTGCCGTTTGTAGTCTTTGTCGTCGTAGTTACTCGACCGGTAGTCAAGTTGGGAGCTTCTAAAGGCCGCTTCGTCGAACTTCTCCCTGTACCGACTCACTTGACCGACGCTAGCGTGTGAATACGACTGCTCTTGACCCATTGTGAGATGCGCGGGCGCACTCCCGTTTTATCTCAGTTCTGTAACAATTAGAAATTCCAATGTGAGAAATGTTTTAGGGTAACACTATAAAACGAGAAAGTGTTTGTTGTTGTTCGGTTAGGCATATTACCTAATTTGCGATAAGTTAATAGCCGTGTAGTTAGGCATTTCACGCCAAACTACACAGCTATTAACTGATATCGTTCTAGATATTTCTAAAAAACACAACCAAACGAAATGACACATAAAAATTTATGTATCCATCATCTACTAAGATACACATCTAATGCTAAAAAATACCCATTGATTTGGCATCATTTCTGAGAGTTCTAATTGGGACCGATATCCAAAAATTTGAGTTGTTATGTTAGGTTAGAACATAACTGAATTACCAAAAACAAATATTTGCTATATACATATGTACTTCATTGTGATAAATTACAAAACTTTTTCAGATTCTTGCTGGTTGCGATTAATTGTAGAGTCATACAAATATCTAGTTTAAAATTATTTATGGGTTTAATCTCCTTTAATAAATAATAGTCTCAGTCTTAACCGCTCAAAATTAAGGTCAGTGAAATTACAACTTACAACTGTTTTATAAACACGTTGTACAGTTCTTTTACTCAGAGCTATTGTCAACGCGAGTTTTGCGACCCCAATAGCTAAACTCTCTGTTTTAGTGCTGTGGTTATTAATCACGTAAGCTTATAGGGGATAATTTGTGCGCGAGTGAAGTTTTATTATTTTAACAGTTGCTTAGACTTTCTCCGGTAATTTGCTTACACCATCAGTAAAATAACTCCCGTTTTATTCTGTTACCTCGGAAAACTTGCGGTCTTGTAGGAATGAACTCTAAGATTTCACTTTTAAAGACTTCAAAATGGTTAGCATTAATTGTTCCGAAGTGCTAACAGATGACGGAACCACTGTCGCTTTTATCATTAGGAAAGTTCAAATACGCTTGTAGAGATAGGTCTACGTAAAGACCGGTCCTTGTTTGAGGTTGTGTTTGGAATAATGTGTGATTTGACACTGACACTTGGAAACACTGACAATGTCCATGCTAAAACATATTCAAATTAAAAATTCACAATACAAGTAGGGTTCTTTGTGGTCCCGCTTATATCCGTAATGATGTGTTTAATTACTGAATTAAATCAGAAAAAACTTTTTAAGGGTTGCATCTTCTTGTCTGCTTAAAACCATCTCTGTACAGAAACTATATACTAAAAAAAACAGACATCATTCATTAAAGATTAACATATTTGCAAAAAATAAGTGCATGGTTATTACTGGTTCCTAGTTATAAAATGGTATTTTTATGAGAATTCTTAATTAATTATACTGCGAGTACGTAATAAGCCTAATAACATTTGAATTTCTTCTAATAGAAAGTTGAAGTATTACAAATGGTGTTACTTATTTAAATGTTGCAACATAAATAATTTATTTGTATTTCAAAATATTTGGTTCCCATTGAAGTATAATAATAATTTTGTTTCCAGAGATATTGTCTTTATCAATATTCAATCTTGGTTTGCTACTCGCACCACATAAACATATTATCATTTTTTAACCGAGAAAGATGCATCTATAAATCATCAAATAGACAAAAAACATATTTTAGACAAGCTAAAGCTGCAGAACGTATGCAAAAAGCGTGTAATTCAATAACTATGATGGATCTTTGAAGTTCAAAGTAAGTAACGTGTCTAACAAGCGTGGTAAACTCCTTTGTATCAGATTGTTCATATCCAGAAGTCGTTACATTTTCATTCTTAACTGTCACGAAATAGAGACCGATGTAAAAAACATGACGGGCTCTTTTGCAACTCTTAAAGTGCTTTTTGTCCATCTTTACACAAATATCCTTGAAACAAATATTTGCTCTTCTTACGCTCGCTTTGCTTTCATAAAAGGTTTAAAGTGATAATTGCGTTATTTGTACTAATGTTTGTAATACTTTAATTTATTTGTGTTCTGGCAAGCTTTGGAGCATTGAAATACGAGACTACGGCTAAAAGCTCGTAAATAATTATTTGATTATCTAGCCAGGGGATAAAAAGCTTGCGACGGGTTTTGCTCTAACTCGAAAAATAACCACTAACAACTTCGTCGCTTCTTTACTTTAGTCAACATACCGAGGCAACAGAAATAAAAAAATATCACTTTATTCCGTGTCAGTATTTAATTTTAAGAATTAGGCCGTTTCCAAGTGTTTATTTACTGTTTTGAGAGGAACGTTTCGAAATAGATTACGGTTCTTGGTTATTAAAGGTTTTTTATGAAAGATTTATATGACGTGCGCTTTAAATGACCTATTTCTTGCCCTTGTTCCACTCATGCGAGGTCGGAACAACCAGTTCATTTACTTCTATCAGCCGTCATCGCAGCACTACTTTACACAACACATGCATCTTTAGCTGCCCTACAGACTACAGTCTATACATAACATTCTTCCCTCATACACAATAAATATTTTCATCAATGCGCATAATATCGATGCGCGGAAGCAACTTAAATATTTCAATCTAAACATTGCATGATCAAATACAGTTCCGTGACTAGTCTCGATTATGTTCTGAACAAATGTAACTGTTTTACTCACGTCGGACCGGTCTAAGTTTCCTGTCGAGAGCTCTCCTATAATGTAGCAGTACAAGTATACTACGTAAGACGAAGGTGTGGGCTAGGTGTAGTTTCTATTAAAAACTAAACTGTCATTATATGAGTCTCTAGTTTCAAATGTTATGAATATTATGTTCATTATACATTCATTTACAGTACATCCATCTATTATGTAAAAGTATGATCAAAGCATATTTAAATGTGGATGATAACGTTTCAATTTCAACATAAAAAGTTCTCGCACATATTGAGAAACGGTTAAATCTAGTAGATATTTACACAACTAAAACCAATAGACTTATGAAACTCATGTTGACTCCGCTGCTGGTCAAAATGTATGTTTACCTAAGAGTTTAGTGTAGTGCTTCCAAGAATTTCAAGGACATGACATCGAGACATCTTCTCACTCGAGTTCTTTAGAGTTGTCTCTCTTTTAAAGATTCTGTTAGAAGTTAAGTTTACCTGCTGATACCTTGACCTCAATCAAAACAAGAGAAAGGTAATTTAAAGAAGTGCAACACGTTTTAGAAGTGACGGTTGAGAACCTTTTGATTGACCCTCATTTTAAGCTTCCTTAACGCTTGTGTTTAGAATTTTGGTGTTGCGTAAATAAAAAAATGAAATATCAAGTAATTCTACTTTCAACGAAACAATCAACTTTGAAGATAGCTAGAATGCTCTCCGTGTCTGCGATACCATCTAGGACTTTCCCAAATTACTATCAAAGTGAAAAGCTCAGTGAAGTTAGAACCGGAATATGTACTTGACTTTTAGGTCAGGAATCTAAAAGGCCATTTTGCAAAAGCGCTAAAGCTCTTCTAACTTTCAAGCCACGTAATTGCCATCTTTGAGAGTTTACTCACGTATAGGGTAGTTAATCTCCAATGTAACATGTTTCATTCATCCAACACCATTATCATTGATTGTAAAAAGTAGAAATAACCTTTGCTTTGTGCCTTTTACCCTTTGCCTACTCTCTTTATTAATTTTGTAATAGTTCTTAAAGTGGTAAATTTTTATTTCACTATCATCACGTTATCGATAGCTTCTGTGTATATTCCCCCATTCAATTCACAGCATGTCGCACAATAAAGACGATTTCGAAGTTCTGTTCGCACCCGGTAGCAATTTGCTACGTGAAATGCATCACGATGATAATGACCTGGACCATTATTATTCAGTCTTACAAACAACCAATGGGTACAAGACTTCTTGCTTCTATAGATCGGCAACTTGCATTTGTAGGAAATAGTACTAAACAGTGATTTGTGATTCAGTTTAACAATAGAATAAGGTAGTATCAAGTAAAGTGATCTATACAATTTCATCCGGTAATAGTAGGTTCTCTGTCATCGTTTGTTGCGTACAAATGCGTAGTGTTTTCAAAAGCATTATTTGCTAGTTTACCTAGGCATTCGAAACTGAAAGGTGGTGAGTTCCATTATTCTATTGATAATTTTCTTGCTCAGTAATTTATCATCAAGTTACAAAGATCCTGCCTGAGCGTGTACCAAAAACACGATTTTTGAAACTGTGTCATTGTACCGTATTCTGAATCGATTCAGTCGGGCATAGCCTGAATAATAAATTGGATATCTTTATTCACGGCAATCATTGGTCTGTTATTAGTGGCTCGGATCATTAAAATGTTTTGTTTGTTTGTGTCCAGAATCTTTTATAAATGTGGCTGATCGGCTCTGGTAGATTTTATTATTTAAACAGGAATTTTATTCTTACGGTTTCGGATCGTATGTGACTACGAAACCACCAAGCATTGTATCTCTTTCAGACTATTCTAATTAAGTTTACGTAACCCTCTTGCGGCTGCACCCACTGAACGCGAGCCAAGTCACATACCTCTAGAATTATAAACCTGTTCATTAATTCTACGTCGTTTCCGTTGCGAACTTTATTTGGTACGACCAGATCACCAAGTGGGGCACCGACCCATCGTTACCGAGACGTGCCTACGTGCGACGGCGACCGTCTCCACCACCTGTGACATCAGCGTCAATACCAATTCTATCATCAAGGTCGTAAAGTACATTGTCGGATGCCGTAACCCAATCTGCATTAAGAACCATCGCTGTGATTGATTCGTGTCCACAGGGAAAGCTGACTATACTCGGCTGTTAGTCTTAGGGCCGATTTTTCAATCGTCAGATAAACAATCAGATAGCCTTTATTCGTCGAATAGCAATATTCATGGTTTTTCAATGGTCAGATAGTAGTTAACTGTCGGATAAGGTCCCTAACAGAGGAATAAAGTTACCTGCTACTTGAAGGGCCAGATAAGGTTTTATCTCCCCGATTATTTGACGTTTAGGTTATGTTTGACAGTTTCGTTCGTTTTATTTTCGTTTGGTAAAACGACATACCTACCGTGATTTGTTATAAATGGATGTGTTTGAAGCAATTGACGACTTAGCAATCGAGGAAGAACACGAAATACTTAATTATTTATATCCATCTGTGAGAAAAACCCGAACTTTACGTGAGAGGCCTGATAATTTAAACACATGGGACGACAGTGAATTTTGGAGAAGATTTCGGTTGAAAAAAGATACCATAGCCTACTTACTTTCATTGATTGAAGATAAAATTAAACACCAAACAGAAAGGTACGTAGTTTTTCACATTTCATTATGTAAACATCCAGATCTTTACAATAAGTAGGTAGGTCCCTACCTATTAATTTTTTTTAATATTTCAGGAATAGTTGCGTGCCACCATTGCAACAACTACTACTTACCCTACGATTCTATGCAACTGGCACTTTTTATATAACAATTGGAGATTTTGGAGGACTGCATAATTCCACACTATGTAAAATTGTAAAAAGGGTGACCGAAGCTATTTCTTCAATGCGACAAAATTTTGTATCATTGCCTAAAAGTCGTGTTGAAATCTTGGCCATACAAGAGTGCTTTTATAATATAGGACGATTCCCAAGAGTCATTGCAGCTTTGGATTGTACTCACATCAAAATAATTTCACCAGGTTTGTAGTCACCTATTTAGTAATGAAATTACCTACTTATTTCAGTTTTATCAATTTATAGTAAGAACTTAAATTATTTCAGGTGGGGATACTGCAGAAAATTTCAGGAACCGCAAAGGATACTTTTCGTTAAATGTTCAAGCGATGTGTAATGCTAATTTACAATTTGTTGACGTTGTTGCACGATGGCCAGGTTCGACTCATGACAGTCTAATATTTTCAAATTCAGCTGCCAAATATCTATGTGATAATGGTGCTTTTGGTAATGGGATTGTACTTGGTGATAGTGGATACTTTTTGAATAATTATTTATTGACACCACTCAGCAATCCTCAAACACAAGCCGAACAACTGTACAATGAATCTCATATTAGGACCAGAAATGTCATTGAAAGATGCTTCGGTGTCTGGAAACGAAGATTCCCGGTGCTAAGTATTGGATTGAGGTGTAAGATACCTCTTGCCGATATTATTGTGGCCACTGCTATATTACACAATTTAGCACATAGGAGAAATGAAGGTGAGCCACCAATAGACCCTGAGGTTCAGATACCACCCCAGCCAGTATTTCCAGCGGTACTTGCTGAATACAGTGAGGCACGGAGAAGCACCACAAGGGATACAATGCTAGAATATTTCGAATCACTCGGAAGCTAATTTTGTAAAATAAAACACTTATTATTACAAATGAATTTTTATTTAGACACAGAAGAATGCTATATCTTCATAATCATAAAATTAGGAAGGCCCATATTAACTTTGTTTTGGTAATATGTTTTGTTGCATTGTGCTGAGCATCAATTGATGTATTTGCTCCTTCCTAATTTCATCATTGCGAAGATGTAACATTTTTATGTCGTGCTCTTTTTTAGCTATTTCCATTTGTAGCTGTACCAACTCTAATCGTGCTGCGCTTAACTGATCCAACTTTGCTGTCACACTGGCTTTGTTTGGTTTTAGAACCTGTGACACTTTGGACTTTAAGGATTTTGGGTTCCATGTGCTCCATTTGTTATGTGAATCTGCAAAAAATAACTGATGTCAATCACATTGGTAAATTCATAGTATAAAATGGCAAAGAGACAAACTTGTATTTATACAAACTATACTTATAATCTAACTAAAGTCATGGTTGTGATGCCTTAAAGGCAGTAAAGCTTCAATAGGAAACTATATATACCTTTTATTTCATCTTCATCATTATTATAATTTAAATTAAATGATTCATCCAACTGAGAGCCTTCTTGATTAACATTAAAATCTGAAACATAAATAAACAACCTACATTAATATATTTTAACACTGGCATTGACTAAACTAGGTACTGTACCAGTATGCTGGTTGGGTAGCCCGGCTTTTGGCTTAAACATTATTCCCACTGTAAGACATATAAATGGCACAGGCGCACAGCTTCTTCAGCGGGAAAACTTCAGGGGTATATAATAATAGAAGTGACAAAACTTATGCATGCTGGGACTTAGTATTGTATCAATATGTATTACAAACATACATACCAGTGGTTTCTTCCACCATCCCATCTTCAATGTGTAATATTTTGACTGTTTCAACGGGTAAGATATCTGGACACATTACTGGTTGAACATCTGGAAAAAATGATTGGTTATATTCTGGTAAAAATAAAAGAAAGGTAAAGCTCAATGATACAAAGTTAGAAGTATACATAAGTAGTACATCCAGAACTTACTTGCAATATTATCACTGTCATTACGTGCATCTAATCCAGATATATTGGAGCATATTGCCAGCACTTTATCTTCCACATCATTGATATCGGGGGCAGTAGAAGGTCCGCCACCTGTTCTATACAACTCCTGTCTGTGGACAGTCATCTTTTTCTTCGTTAATTTTTTTACGCCTTCGTACTTTAATTTTAAAGTTTTAGCCGTACGAACTGCAGTTTCACTAGATGCAGCATTAAATGTTGTTGCAATTTTGGACCAAGCATCATCTTTGTCTTTGTTGGTCACGGCGTCGGTTTTCTTGTTTTCGATTACTGACCGATATTTGGTTACTAATTCGGTCAGTAAACGTACTTCTGAACTACTGAAATTTGTAGCACGTTCACGTTTCTTGGATACTTCCATATTCTGGTTCATTATTAATTCACAAAAGAACACAAATGGGATATTGATATTGTTAGAATGAAAAATAACACGGTTTGAATTGACTGAACTGTAAACAAAACAAGCAAGCGACAACAGGTTATGTTTTGTATTGCAATCAACGTCAAATGTCAAATACAGTTTTGTTGCTATTCTTCTCTAACACGTTGAATACAGTATCTGTGCTTCTTGCTTGCACACAGATAGTGTGAAGTTGGCTAGGGTAAACCACTGATAGTTATTCTCCAGATAATAGACGATTGAAAAATTGTAAATATTTATTCGCCCGATAAACAGACAGATAATTTTATACGCTAGATAGCTATTAGACGACTTAACTGACGATTGAAAAATCGGCCCTTATTTGCTCAACGCTTAGTATAGTTAGATGATGCATGCGCGTACGCACAGTGGCGTAACATCACCAAATTGTGGATGACACTCTCATTTTCTATTGACACATTAATTTGGGATTCGTGCTAAAACCTTGCATCATAATACACAAGATGTCTGTCACATGATGTCTGTTACATGATATTATGAAAAAAAAAAAACATTATTTCTAAAAGTAACGCAAATAGAGAAGTTACTGAAAAAAATCTAGATTGAGTCGCGTGGTAGAGTGTTCAGCCAAGTTCGGAAAGAGACTGGCGACGTAATAACATTTAGTATTTAGTTTACATGAACTACTAAATAGAGAACTACGCATCATCGATTAATAAGAAGGTGGAATAAGTAACTGTAATATGTAAATGCTTCCTTATAAATAACGAGCTGAAGGGCACTTGATCGGTTTTATTTTACTTCTGATAAAGATTTTCTTGAAGTCGAATATGAGTCAAGGCTTGTTTGTTTGCATGGAAATTTGGAAAAAGATATAGGCTCTTTACTATATATTTACTCAACTTACTTTCTGGTAATTTGTGTTTGAGACTTCGATTTCTTTTGACCTTCCATCAAAATCACTGGCCTTAGCGTTGACCAATGAAGTTGTACTATACAACTTTACTATAAAAACTTTCGTAGTGACTGTAAGATGGTTAACTACGAACCTAGTTTGTATTGAATGATTAACGAGGAATGCCTGATGAAGTTCCTGGTTATGGGATGAAATGTTGGTCTTCCTATACAAAATAAGTTGGTAGTTAACCCGCTTATATAATGGATTCTAAGCTGTGTCCATAATTCAATCAGACATTAATTATAACATTATTTACGACTGTATATATAACCATGATAGATTTAAAAGTTTGAACTTTATTTATGTCCAGAATCTTTGATGTAGAGTTCTGATTACTTCTGATCCGCTCTGCTGAAACGCCAGCAAGCCGGGCGATTTTATTATTTGAATATTCCTTTCATAGTTACGAGTTCGTATTTTACTACGAAACCAATAGGAAAACTGTCAAGTTTTTCTCTACAATTCTTCTCAACTCAAGCCTACCTAAGTAATTTTGAAGTTGCAATAAACTATCGTGACATTGCATGCCCTTTGTAATTATCTCTATAAAGCACCTCTAGCTTTTTTGCGAAAGAGCCATTATCTCAGCGGGTCAGCTCAATAACGGTGTCACTGGGTGCGAACACAGATGCTCACTGGCATTTGCCAACGGTATTTTATTATGCTAGTTGTGTCTCATGTTTTGCAATTTGCGTATAAATTTGACCACTCCTTTATCCATAGAAGGGTCATTGTGCAAAGGAACGTCTCCGTTTAGGTGAGCCAATCTTATTATAATGGCTAGTCACTAAAACGTCTTCCGTCGTTGGAACAGAGTCGTGATTTCATTATAATGGACTCTTTCTCAATTCACACGGGATTTCATTCAGAAAGCCGACAGTATAAAAATCTTGCTGCTATCTTTTTGATTGCAAGTTCTTTTCTTTATTCAAATGAGGTAGAGTTTGACGTGAAAGGATCAAAACTCAACAATAAGAACGGTAATAGTTGTGATGGAATCCGGTCTGACCGGTCACTTCTTTGATCGCATAGTGGAATAATTCATGATCTTGCCTATCCTTTTAATTCTACCATTTTGATCGAAGATCCTTTAAACACTTAAATAGGTTTCGCATTTTAAAATTACATACATGCAATTAACTAACACTAGGTCATATGATGAATCTATTGGTATCTGAGAGGTTATATCATGAATCGTATATCGCAAGGCAATTATGAAAATTCGTGTCTTTCGAAATGTATCTTAATTTTTCATCACAAGGAAGTCATAATTTCGGTTATGTTCATCGTACTATTAATTATTCTGTGGTTATTTGTTGAGCTACTAACATTAATACATAAATTAACGAATACCTGTCTACAGATTTTATCTTAGAGTATCAAAAGATAAGTAAGGATTTTTGAGGTACAAAACTTACTGCATTTACTTTGCTGGTATCAAGCATCAGATATATCGAACATAATGTTATTCGAACTGACATTATTTCAGGCTTTCCATCATCAAATTTATTCAGAGCACGAAACATGCTGGGCTTGTAGAATAATTTATTGCCACATGTCTTGCCTATCACAAATTCCCCTGATTCCTGTTGGACTATTATAAGTAAAGGAACCGGTGGCTGAGTAAGTAATTGCAATGCAGGTGATTGAGAAACGGTAACTATTTACGGCGTATGGTAAAAGCAGTAGCTTATTGGAAGATAGACTTAGTTACAATGCACTGTAAGGACATTTACTCAAACTTTAGCAATGATACAAGTTTTACCGATTGCAATCTCCCGCACCTTAAGCAATAATTTAGCTTGCAAGGTAATTATATACTTAGCGAAATTAGAGAATGCAGTTACCTTGGCCCCATTTTGAAGTCCATATAATTACGGGATCCAAAAATCGTTATATTTTTCACTCACAAACAAATTTATTGTATCACTGATCACAGATTTTCTAATCACTCTGTGGTTTAGAAGTGTTTATTTGGTGGTTTTACTGGATGGTCACTGTTGGATCGATAGAAAGTTCCGGCGAGAGTGTGATCGGACGCGACCGTTGACGTGGTTCGGCTCGCCGCGAGTGATTCCGCATCTCAGTCGGTGCCCGTTGTTGCTACAGTGGACCTGTCGCTTTAGGGGACGGGAATTCATTCATAGAATGACATGAATATAATATCTACACCCAAGTTCTACACCCTTGAGACTCTGATTTAGTGGATGGTGTAGGCATGAATTAGGTTTGATAAAAATCATGATTTTATAAAAATCAAAATATTAAATTAATTTTATTTATTCATATTTATTTGATTTAAATATGATTTTTCTAATCTATCCAATTTTAAGGTTTTTAACGAAAATTACGAAAGGTTCAATTCAATAGTCACACGAAGTGCTTGTAGAAAGAGAAGACACGAAGATCGAAACATTTTTATTTCTGGCTTGCCTACATTTTTTTATTCTCGATAACGATTTCTACTCTTGTTTATTCTTTACTAGCTGCTCCCCGCGGCTTCGCCCCCGTGGAAATCTATGTGTCAAATTGTTTAAATGATAAAATGTATCCTATGTTAGACTCCTGGTTCTAAGCTACCTCTCCACCAATTTTCAGCTAAATCGGTCCAGCCGTTCTCTAGTTATAAGTGTTGTAACAAACACGACTTTCTTTTATATATATATATAGATAGATTTGAATCTTTTTTCCGACATCTTGCAGTAGGTATTTAAACCTTACGGAATTAATGTTTGAAGGAAACTACGCTTAATGAAATAATTGAATATTATTAATTCTAGAGGATTCCCTGAATCCTCAACCCAGCTTTATTTAGGCACTCCTTATTAATTTAAGTCTGGTTTCAGATTTCGTTACAGGGAAAAAAATTATTGATTTTAATCACAAGATTTCTTTAAAAAAACATTCGATTTAAATCATAATTTTAAATTGTTTTATCAAGTCATTTGAACCATCTCAACCCTGTGGATATATTGATTTAATCATTGAACAGTCTACAGTAGTGGTCTTAATGTGCATGCACTTGCAAATACACCGTTGATATTATTATAATATCGACTGTCAATTATAATAAAATATAGTATGACCATGATGATTACGGAGAGTAGAATTAGAAATTATAATAAGAGATAGTACGTACCGTATATGCTTTTTTAGCAACCAATCGTTCTAAAAATACTGTTTACCGACTCAGACAGCGCTGCAGCCAAGTAGACAGTTTAAACTAGTTAGATTTATTTATTATATTTTTCTGTTTACTTATACTTATTGTTTTAGTTTTAGTTATGGTAACTGACTTTTGTTCAACCTCGAATTTCGATTCACTTTCGTTTCGATTTGATGTTTTAGTTTTTTTTTTTTTTTTTCCACAATTCACACAGTATTATCTAGCCCCATGGTAAGCAGAGCTTGTGTTATGGGTACTAGATAACTGATAAATAATACAATACATTAAATAGATAGATATTTTTTATTTTACATAGAAAACGACCAGAACATTCGGAACAAATATCTGCAGATCGTACACACAATTGTTCCGAGGCGGGAATCGAACCCGCAACCTCCTGCGTCGCAGGCGGACCTTCGTCCACCGCGCCTCATCGGTCATCAGTTTTATTAGTTAATTTCTTTTCTTTCAATTGTTCAACATAAACTATATACCAAATATACCATTGTACTATAGTCGCACTCCCGGTGTCTGTGAGGCAGAGTAGCCCTCGCGTCTAAACACAAGTTTTACTTAGTTAGAGCGAGGAGTCGATGCATTTTCAGCACTAAGGTTTTAGGGTAGAGTACTATACTTAAAGGTAAACTTAAATGTTTTAGAGATAACGTAATTAGTTTTAGATAAATACTCTGTTAACCTTTATAAACCATTTTTTGAAAATAAATACTTTTATTATTATATTATTATACTTTGTTTTATTTTTACAAATATTTCCTTTCTTTTCGCAAGTATTTGGCTCAGAAAGCTCGTTTTTGAAATTTCATTTTATTGAGTGCAAAGCTAATTATGCATAAAATTTAAAGTTAACATAATTTTTAGCCGTTCGTCATCGCTGTTCGAACTGTTAATTAACAGAGTCGGCGATCAACCGAAAGTGCTCATACGATGTCGCATATAATGCAAATAGCAGCGGAACAAACGCAATACGAGCATCACCATAAGTTGGTTATACCCCTACCTTACGCTACCCACCTTAATGTAGACAGACAAATTAAGGCGCTTACTATTAACCGGTTTACTGAAGACGAACATTTCGGCTTATAACCTGTGGTTCCAGTTCCTAATTTAGAAAAAAAGCTTTAGAAAACCTGGCTCACCATACAAGATTCCTAGAGATATGTGGACACATCGCTGCTTCCAAGCTAAGCAGCATCTAATAAAAAAAAAAATTTAAACAAATTCTTATACGTATAAACTGCCTTATTTCTGCTAATGAATAAATACGTTCTTTCTAATGTGGTTTTACTACGTACATAGTGCAACGTGCTCTTGAGTGGAGACCACGACTCGGTAAACGTGTAGGACGCCCTCCGACCAGGTGGGATGATGACCTGCGAAAGAATGCAGGTAGATGCTGGATGTGTTAAGCTGAAGACAGGGTGCTATGGCGCTCATTGGGGGAGGCCTATGTCCAGCAGTGGACTAACATTGGTTGATGATGGTGATGATGATGACGTACCTACATAGTCGGAAACAAGCTTAAAACTAGTTAACAACATGTTCTTTCAATATAGAAGTAAAATACCGTCGCCATCATGTCGATGAAATCATGCTCCATGTAAATTTTGTTTACATAATAATTATGATCAATTTGTTTCTGCCCGCGGTTTCGCACGCGTTGTGTCTATGGATGTTGTAAATGCCGACTTTTGTAACCTACCAGAGGAAGGGCAGAAGCTTCCTTTTAACACCTATACTGTCCGCCTGCCAAGCGTAGTGATTAAGGTAGAACTTATCCACGCACCCCCGAACCCCTTTTGTGGGAGGCTCGTGCAGCCGTAGACGTGTGATGATGCTGATGAAGATTACTTGCATTTCCATCTTGATATTCAAAGAAAATATTTGTCAGTTAGGTTAATAAAAAAAGGTTACTTTATTCAGACATATTATTGTCCATACACATAAACCATAAGAATAATAAAATAAATAACCAAGCATAAAATTTAATTACAATTTATTTGGAGTAGTCTTTTAACAGAATTCCTAACCCACGGAGTCTAAAGTTGAAAGTCAGTTTATGTACTTACTAAAATACTTAAAATTTATTCAGAATATTCACCATCCAGTCATAAAGTTATTTTCAAACAATTTGCGACGTCTAATCGAAACACAAGCGCCATCTCTTTGTTTTAAAGAAACGTACTATATTGTGTTAGCGCCATCTAGTGGTGAGTAGCACACCTATCGTAACAGTAAATTGCAAGATCAACATGAAGCTTCTGACGAAAACTGCTAGATGTCGCGTAAAATATCAAAGCAATATTATGTACATAATATGTGTTTAATTTTTATAGTTTTCACACCTATTTCAAAGTTTATTGTGGTACTAGCTTAAATGAGTATAAGCAAATCAAAATAAGGAATATTAACTCCGCTACAATATTTTTTTTAGAAAATATGAGGTTTCATAATTTACATACAAAAGACATCGACGCGCTTCACTAGATCTAGGTCACATTTTACTTGGGGAAAAATATAAAATAGTTTTATTTGACATCATTTAATGACGCCTTTTTAAGTTTTTATGTACTGATGGTGCAATAAAGTACCTAATATTCTATTCTATTTTACATACCATTGCACTTTTCGTTAATCGTGAAATCGAAGTTTTGGGGCCTACTCGTAAAAACCAATATAAAAGTTTCTAATTAGTTTTTGTGCAAGCGCTATTTTATGTAGGTGAAGTAAGAGTAGGCTTTGCTTGAAAAGGAATAGACAGAAATTTTGATTTTCGCTTTCAGAGGAATCCTGGTGAAACCGGTACCTGATAAACATTTTGCTTAGTCGCATTTGAACATTTTGCTTTCATCAGCACAGCACATGTTTGTCCACTACTGAACAATGACCCTTAAACGAGGGGGTTTTACCTACACGCGGCGCAGGCGCTTTGATCGCAGTGGAGGTGAATTAACACACAGAAGGAAGCTTAAGCCCATCTTCTGACAGATTTCCATTATTTTGCTTAACCTACTGTAAGCACATGCAATAAGTCAAGAATTATATTTATAATTATTTAAATAAAGTTTTTATTTATTTATTAATATCCAAATTTAATAGAATGCCAAATAAATATGATTATATCGTTGTTGCCGTCGAAATTACGTGAAATATATTTAAAGACTACCTATAAAGACTAATGTCATTTAAAACGAGATATTTACCATGATTAGATTTTTGGGTTATCCAATATTTCGGAACAGTTCATGCATGGCGCATGAAACGGTTCCGAAATATTGGATAACTCATCATCATGGTAAATATCCCGTTTTAAATGACTTTAGTGTTAATAACTATGATATTTTCAAAAGTTTTATTACGTGTAAACAATGTAGAACTAGATATATAATTGCAAAACAAATCTCAAAGTATATCGCTTTGCAGATCTACCAATTTTGTCTTGAGAGTAGTTATTATCTCAAACAATTAAATTTGTACTACACGAGTACTACAACCAGATATTAATCTATCCATGATATGAAATTCAGTTTTTATGCTGTTTTCAATTCAGATTTTTAGATCTCACATGAACCCTAGTCCGTGGAAATAAGACTGCAAATAGAGTAATGTAGTGCATCTGATAGTTTTTTTATTTTAGTTGTTAAGTTACCGTTGCGCTAATTAAACGCGTTATGACTAAACATTTGTGAAAGTAAAATCTACGTAATGCTACAAGATAACTAAATATCCTTTATACACAATCCTTTATATGTATACAAATCATTTAATAATTTTGAGTAATTACCCCTAGTTATAAACGAACTAACACAATGATTGTGTAACACAATGGATTGTAAGATTATCTAAATAAATAAAATAAAATAATAATTTGCATCCAAAATAGTTTTTTTCTGCTAGAGTTTGGGAACCATACAAAATACCCTTAAAATTTTGAGAATTATAATATTATAAAGAAATACCGGCCAAGTGCGAGTCGGACTCGCGCACGAAGGGTTCCGTACCATCTATAAAAACGGGCAAAAAAATCACGATTCGAGACCCCTTAAATATTCATTAGTATTTGTTGTTATAAACGGCAACAGAAATATATCAGCTGTGACAACTGTCTTACTATCACGGTTAATGAGATACAAGACGGACAGACAGACAGATGGACGGACGGACAGCGGAGTCTTACTACTACGGTCCCGTTTTACCCTCTGGGTACGGGACCCTAAAAACAGATCTGGTCAAAAGAAACAAAAGTTAGATGAAAGGAACGAAGTTAGTAAAAAGATATCAAAACCATAAAATCGTTCCCAAAGTAAATAAATACCTCTATGTTTTTTATAAAAACACTGTATAAAAGTAAATAAAATTTAAATAATCACCTCGTATAGTAATTGTTTAACATGAGTTTATATAAGATAATTACGAGCTATAATTAATTAATTTACATTTACTTACATACTCAAATTTATTCTGTCTGGTAATAAGTAAGGTAATGGCAAAAGGCATAGAGTTAGAATTTATAGCTCTATGGGATTGGGGATAGTAATTATTTTTGATTGAAACGATCATTGACCTAGTTTTGAGCTCGCCTATGTATATATGCGATTAGTTAAGCGTGCACATTGAAGAAATAACGAATTGAAAGACCCCATCGAAATAACTCGCAGATATTGTTTTTTATTTAACACGTATTAAAGAAAACGCAATCTTTGTTATTTATAACTAAATAATTCGATCTGTGTATTTAAATTGCATCTATTTCTAAATGTCAAGGTTACCAATCAACTATTACATCCATAACAAAGAAAAATATCGAAACTCTTGCAATTTTGATGCGTGAAATTTAGTTTTAATTTATTTTTAATGTTATGGACCCTCATTTGCATCTGGTCAAGGTTTCCTCATTTAATTTAAATAAGACATTACAAATATTATGTTACGATAAATATTACTCACAGCGTAAACTAAAATTGCATTATAATAATAAATAATAAATAGTGCTGGACAATTCACAGCATTATCTATCCCCATGGTAAGCAGAGCTTGTGTTATGGGTACTAGATAACTGATATACATAATTACATTACATAGATAGATATTTTTTATTATACATAGAAAACGACCAGAACACCCGGAACAAATATCTGCAGATCGTACACACAAAAGTTCCGAGGCGGGAATCGAACCCGCAACCTCTTGCGTCGCAGGCGGAACTTCGCCCACCGCGCCACATCGGTCGTCAATTATACAAATGTATTTCGTTGTACTCTGTTTTAAGTGCATGTTTTAAATGATTTTCGTAATTTCCAACAAGATCACTGGAACGAATGCATTCTAACACGTAATATTATGTTAATGTCTTCCTAATATCTCAGTGCCTTCCTAATTAATTAGTAATCGTTACTTAAATAAGATCGTCATAAATAAATAATGCGGGACAATTCACACAGCATTATCTAGCCCCATGGAAAGCAGAGCTTGTGTTATGGGGACTAGATAACTGATATACATAATACAAAACATTACATAGATTGATATATTTTTTTATTATACATAGAAAACGACCAGAACACCCGGAACAAATATCTGCAGATCGTACACACAATTGTTCCGAGGCGGGAATCGAACCCGCAACCTCCTGCGTCGCAGGCGGACCTTTGTCCACCGCGCCACATCGGTCGTCATTAATTCATCAATTGATCTACTCCTGGAGTCGTTAAAATAAAGTTTAGTGTTAATTCATAAATTATAATCTGTCTCATAAGATGTCTGATAAATTACGCGGTCGTCATTAATTCATCAATTGATCTACTCCTGGAGTCGTTAAAATAAAGTTTAGTGTTAATTCATAAATTATAATCTGTCTCATAAGATGTCTGATAAATTACGCGGTCGTCATTAATTCATCAATTGATCTACTCCTGGAGTTGTTAAAATAAAGTTTAGTGTTAATTCATAAATTATAATCTGTCTCATAAGATGTCTGATAAATTACGCCCACGCTTACAATACTGCTTATCGAAATGTATTTCTCAATTATAGTTTTTTTTATATCGAAAGCATAAAGTTTTCAGTATTTCAAATGTGGCATACATTAATTAAATAGTAGCTCTATTGTAAATACTAGGTCTGATATGTTTCTAGTATTTGAGTACTATTTAATCAAATACTAGAAACATATTAGGGTTTTTTCGAAACGTAACTGTTACGTTATCTTATAAAGCTTGTTATTTTTCGACTGAACCCTTTCTTTACGTTATTGGGACACGAGAAAAGAATAGTTCATCAATGCTACAACTATGTATATATATTCGACGACCGATGTGGCGCGGTGCGCGAAGGTCCACCTGCGACGCAGGAGGTTGCAGGTTCGATTCCCGCCTCGGAACAATTGTGTGTACGATCTGCAGATATTTGTTCCGGGTGTTCTGGTCGTTTTCTATGTATAATAAAAAATATTTATCTATGTAATGTATTGTATTATGTATATCAGTTAGCTAGTACCCATAACACAAGCTCTGCTTACCATGGGGCTAGATAATGCTGTGTGAATTGTCCAGCATTATTATTATTATTATATCTCTATATTATTTAATCACACATCATATCATACTGGATGTTTGGATGGATGTTTGTTACCGGTTCACGCTAAAACTACTGAACGGATCGACCTGAAATTTTATATAAGGGTACGCCAGGCCTGGAGTATAACGTAGGCTTCTTATACCGTCAATCAGTTTCTTATATATAGAAAAGTTTCTAATGTATAGAAATAACCATAAAACGTTTCCATAGAAATCACGCGGTCGTAGAATCTAGTTCTTCATAATAAACAAAGAATTTTGTCCAAAAACATCATGTAATAAGTAAAACGCCAATTACATGCTCTCCGTGTATGACACAGTATTTGCCCACGTAAAGTGAAATTGTAGTGTAAAGTTAAAGCTACTTGTGTGTAGGTACGGACAATGTTATGTAAGTTACGTAACTTACGTAATACCGTATCATCGCATCGTCTGCCCTTTGCTTAATTACAATCGTCATCTGATAAGAGAACTTGGAACATCTTCTAATTAGGTCAAAGAGAGACTATTCACTACATGAACAGTCCTTGCGTCGACGTAAATAAAAATACATAATGCCGGACAAATCACACAGCATTATCTAGCCCCAAGGTATGGTACGGTTAGTCACTTCGCGCGCAAACAATGCGTACGGCGAGAGGACCGCCAGTTATCTGGTTCCCCGGTTAATAAATAAACTTCCAATGGAACTACTCGACAATATAACACCTAATAACATTAAATATAAACTCAGATCGCACTTCTTATCGAACCTACATCATTATCAGGGGGTTTGATTCAGTTACTGATCTATTTACTTACCTAATTCCAATTTATAATCCTATTGCCTGAAATTGAATAACTTTATTGTCAAACTTATTAAATTCTATTCAGCTGACTCTCAGCTAATAACACATATACAAACCTTTGTGGTTTCCTTCGTGTTATTTTTAAGCTTTTTCATGTAACTATCTTTAAGTTAGTAAATAAATAAAAAAAAAAAAAAAAAAAATGTATAGTTTGTGTGATGATGATCGTACACACAATTGTTCCGAGGCGGGCATCGAACCTGCAAACGCCCTCTTGCGTCGCATATGAACGACTTTGTAGTCGAGATGATGGAGTAAAAGGTATTTATTCACTAAAATAGTAGCCCTTCTTTACCCACTGCCTGTTTCAGATCTTTATCACGCATATATTTTTTGTTCTAGTCGTTCTGAATTTTTATGGCACTTATCAAATGACTAAAAAATTTTTTTTTGAAGTTTATGAGACTTCAAAAATGGGTGTGTAATACCCTATTCCCGACATCGGCCCTTTCTCCACAAGGAAACGAGGCGCTGCTGATTTTTTCAACCTTCATTAATAAATAAATACCTATAAATTTTTTACATATTTTTAAATAAACTCTAATAAACAGAAACCTACTTTATTTCTTAGTAAGTAGGGCGCACTTAGTAACAATAACAAGGTTGAGGCTTACCACGTAACAGTGCGAGTAACACTTTAACACATGCTTGTATTGACTGCATTAATTCGCGATTTCCGTTTATTACGGACGCGACGGTACTGTACACTCGCAGCCAAAAGCATATAACATTATTAGAAACAAATCACTTAAAGCTTGAAGTTTTAAATACTAAACGTTTCTAAGTGATTTGTACTGTCAAATGGAAAAAAGGCAGTTTTGTTTAAATTAATTTGTAAACTATTTAGGTATATGTATTTATGATCTCGACGAATGGATGAAATCATTACGGATGTAAGCGTGTTATACGAACCGTAATTGAATGTTGTCGAGGCTTAATCTCGATTTGTCATCAAAGGGGGAAAATAATGCCCATTGATGTCTTTGTGAACAACGAAGTTTTCGTTTTAAATGATTTTAACGAAGTTAATAGTTTTTAAATCAACATCAAAACATAATTATGTAACGAAGCTACTTTTGATTTTGCTATTCCGCACTGGAAGGTATTATTATTACCTGTTAAAACTTTTTTCGGCGAGTGTAGGTACTGTTATGTTCATATTGGAGTATTTGTCACAATATTGGCTTTACGTCATAATGTAGGCCAAATTACCGGATTTGTTTTTGAGATTATGTTTTTATTTGACGATGCTTACATTTTCATACATTACATATTCCTGCATAATTTTGGTTAAAATACAGGAATTTACCCTTTCATCAAGCGAAAAATTAAATACTAACCATGGAATTTGGGTAGGGGCTCGTTTCTCAGGTTCATGCTACATACAAGTACTTTTGTATTGCAACGACGAAAGCTTCCCAAGCATTTATGTACATTATGTATTCTTTGATAGTTTATTTTTTCCTTTTTTGTACCTGTGTCCTATTAAATGTTTATTATATTCTGTCTCATCCATGTTATGGACTATATGCAAGATCATATTGACAAAAACAATAAGGTAGGTATACAAATATGCGAAAACTTAAATGCTTTTCTTCGTCGATCTTTGCCATCTTCCTCAAACTGTGCGTTGACAGCGCTAAGCTCATTGAACTTGCAGTCTCACTGCTACTAATTTAAGATCAATCTCTCCTCAACGCTTAAATAGATAATATGAAGGGTAGGAATAGTAAATACTCACCAAAATAATATCCTTAGCGAAGCTCTGAATAGTGCTCCAGTTGTTTAGTAAACTACCAGGCACAGCACTATTTGTCCACGGAAAGCGAGAGTGTGTTGCGTACGCGCGCCTCGCCACCACTGCGCGGGCGCAGCCGACGCGACTCCTTCTCTTGATCTTAGACCGGTGTTACACTGGCGTGAATGCTGTTTCCGATACTGATAACAGATGTATGTACATTATACATGATAGTTTCGAAAGAACCCTAATTAATTTGAATTTCGTCAAAAAATCCTTCTAGGAAATGTGCATTGTACCGAATTCCAATGACTTTTTCTATATGAATAGAAGGTAGTAGGTAGTTTATCTAAATAGAAGGTATCTTATTTTACGATTAAACACAATCCTAATTACTAATGTATATTGAACAAATATAATAATGGGAATATAATTATGGTAAAAGTGCAAATTATAGAACGACAGGAAACAAGTTTTGTACCTTATTTCAACGGGTTTTTCAATCTGAGTCTCATCTCATCTTATCATACAATGAAACAAAATCTTAATTCATATAATGAACTGTACAATGATATATAAAAAATGCTAATAATTCATTTATTGAACCAATAAAATAATGGTTAAAGTAAACAAACTGTAGGACGACCGTAGTCATTTACTTGAAGTAAAACGCACCGAACCGCATTTCCACATTCGTAAGCTGTAAATTTTCTCTAAACTTCCGGAGAGATTATTTCGTCTAGGTAGGCTGCATGCTTGCCAGGCTGGTAGGAGAGTAATCTATCTACTTAATCACCACTTCTAAAACAATTATTAGGGTTTAATTCCCAGTATCAGTCGTGTAAATAAATGGGATTGAAAATAACAGCGCGACGATTTAAGCGGGGACAGCTGAAGATTACAGCGGACATAGTGTCCTGCTGGCATCTTCACTCCCTTTCTTGATCTACACGACTTATACTCTCATCTTAGATTAGATCAAACGATGCAATAAATATAAATACATAACTTGTACATAACTATTTCGCACTAGCAATAATTTACCTTTTATTTCGGTTTCTCCAGCTGCTAAAGCTACTGCTACAGGATTCAACACTGAAAAATACGAACAGCATAGACAATCCAATTAAAGAGATGATTTTGACTTGCAAAAATGTACCTACAATCAACTTCAACTTCTTTTATGGCGCCTCCGCTTGCGTTTCGCTACGAATCTGCCAGTGTCTTTGTCAGAACATACAGTCTAGGTACTTGTTTTATTTTAAATTATCTGCAATCGACTGCCTGTCACGTATCACATCGACGCGACGAGCGATATCGAGATCGCTGCACTCTAGCTCCAATATTGTTGGCAACACTGAAATGTGGAATAGGTTCTTTAAATACTTCCTGTATTGTAAACAGGAGTCGTAGAAAGTGCAATGATTCACATGATCTTGATAGTGTTATATGTGCAGCGTAGATAGCATCTTCTCTTCAGTATTGTAAGGGAAAGTCTGTTTGTTTGTATATTGTTGTATGTAGGAATTGAATGTTGCGGTTGGAAATTAATGTGACAGGAAGTACTGAATGGAATAAGCAATAAACTTATTTGTGCTTTTCGATTTGAATCAAGTCGGGATTGTACGTATAGAAACATTTCCTAATCATTATGAAAGAGATCAGTAAAGCGCCGGCTGAGCCATTAATGATGAATAGCCTTAGAATAATATGTTTTTAAGAATATTTATAATGATCTTGTTTTAAGATAAATTCGACGACCTCTGTAGCGCGGTGGGCGAAGGTCCGCCTGCGACGCAGGAGGTTGCGGGTTCAATTCCTGCCTCGGGACAAATGCTCGTACGATCTGCAGATATTTGTTCCGGGTGTTCTGGTCGTTTTCTATTTATAATAAAAAATATATATCTATGTAAAATATTCTATTATGTATATCAGTCATCGAGTACCATTAACGCAAGCTCTGCTTAGCTTGGGGCTAGATGATGATGTTTGGTTTGTCCATCATTATTTATTTATTAAGTCAGGCCTTATTACGATTTTGTTGAGTTTACACGACCTGCCTGTTGCTATGGCGCATGGAATATACAATGAGAGGCATCGCATGAAGCAACAGTCTCGGAGTAATGATGTTGCGTGAGAAACGCCCCTTAACAAGCAGTTTCACGCCTGTAAAATTTATTGGATAATGAAACTTTTCGCAAAGTGTGCCTACTTTCTTTGTTCTGCTTTTTGGTACACTTCTTCATACATATTACTACTTTCGGTTCGTCCCAACTTAACCGAATGTTATTTTCTTCTTCTATTTATTTGAAATGATAAGATACGAAATAGGAATCTTCATAATTGATATCGAAGATATATCTAAGCTGTAATAACAGTTACTGCCTTATCAAAATAATAACAAACAAAACGTTTTCTTTGTTTCAGGTACTGTAACATTCTCTGGGGTCGATGAAACTACGAAGAAGAAGAAGGCTAACGAACGAAGGTCTATAAAATATTTTGTTAGTAATTAATCGACACAGCAATTAATTTTCCAAATCATTCTCCTACACACGTAATCAGAATACCTACTCAAGATTTACAGCATAAATAGGCGGTCTTTTAATTGGAAGTCTATCGGCGACAGAGTGAAAGTGTTACAGACGTTGTTGATATCAATTTGAACAGAGTGACGGAAAACAGATCGCTGGCTGTGTTTATTGGGTACGTAATTGGAAATAGGAAAATCAATGTACCAATCTATCATGGTTGAAACTGGTTACAAAGTGCAGTGTTCTGAGCTAGAATTATGATATATTAGTTTCTGCACGTGGCTTCACACGCTCTTTTCTAGGACTGCGGCGAGTGCGGCTTCTAAGGCGCGGACAGGAGCGCGTTCAGGTTTTGGGTTCTAAGCAGGCTTCTAAGTTTCGGAAGAACTGAGACTATGTATGACAACTTGCTGTCGTACATAGTCTCAGTTATTCCGTGATCATGGCGCATGAAACTGGCGAAACATGGTAAAACTCAAAAATCAAATCATGGTAAATATCGCGTACTTTTATACATAGTCTTGTTTAACACTTTGAGTGCTGAAAACGCACGGTATGAGTTTTCTACAATTGACTAATATGCGTAAATCCACACTAGCGCTGTAATATTTTTCGAACGAAACGCATGTGCGGCGCAACACAACCGCTGTGTAGAGCGGCAGCACGAATTTTTTAGGTAAAAAAAAAAAGATCGCAGTCGTCGAAAAAAAACCGCAGTCAAAGTGTTAAGAATAACAAAGATCCTTAAAACCTTCGTTTTGTAGGGTAAAGGTATATGTAGTTGGTAGTAGGCTTACAGCTACATATCTTTAGAAAATAATGTCGCAACACATTTTAAACTCCTTTTATATTCGTTTCTAATATTTTATTAGTACTTATGTTAATAGAAAATTCATTACATAATATTATAACTTCCCGGTTCAGTTCTGCACATAACGATTGCAGATTTATTAGTCTCATAAACTGAGACATTGTAATGTGAAATTAAGTTACGTTGCTCAGATACTATATCACGATTACAGGAGAAATTACTAAGCAGATAAGCGCTTTTATTAGTAAACATTGTGAATGCAAGGGAGTTTTGTTTTTCAAATTTCTTCTATCGATAACAGACAAGAACCTAACTTCACTAAATTAATCTGTTCTCCAATGGACACCATTCCCAGTCTCAGAATTACATATTTTGGCATTCTTTCGTTAATGAAACTGCAGACGGAATTTTGCAAAAAAAAGATGCCAATGCTCTTTTAGATGAGGATGGTGTCTGGATTGTCCTACATTATTTATTTATTACTACAATTAATAACTTTGTCTGTCTCGTCCCCCCTGCTTCTTGGCAGAGTCCATCTCTGGTCCTCTACTCATCTCGATTCTAAATCCTAGCCAGACAGGCTCATGCTTTGAGGTTCTTAAATGAAAAACCTATCTACTCTACAAGATCTGCTTACAGATAAAGCGTCATGTAGCCATAGCTACATGAAATGTCTGCACGAGCTAACTTTTCCATTAAACTTTTTCATGTGAATTATATATCGATTTTCTTTCTTATATGCGACAAGCATATGAGAAGAAAGAAAATCGAAAATCACAAAAATAATAATACTTACTCTATCTTCACATCAACATCTTCTGTTTCCATCAGGTGAGATTGTGGTAGGAAAGGAAGGTCAGACTATAAAGAACGGTTTGCTTAGGTTACTGGTATAACGGGCCGGTTTATATAACGATTATAATCACATAGTTAAAACTTCCTCTTAGCACTGGATGTGACCTAACTACGAAAGTCGGGCTATTATTGTCGCAAGTAACCATGACTAATGTTATTTTTGTGTTGCAATCGTGTTATAACATCTAACACAACGAGACCTCTGCTAGATGCTTCCTGGACTATGTGATTAATAATTGCATTTGTTGGTAAATAAATAAAATTAAAAGTCTGATATCAATGAATTGTACAAAAAAGCGCGCAAAATTATTGAGAATCAAAAAAGGACAGCTTTGTTTGAGTTTCGCAACAGCAGCGTCCCGAGTTCCAAAACAAAAAAGTCTAAGGTTTTAAGTTTTTATGTAGTTTGTAAAGAAGTCTAGAGTTAACAAAGAAATTAGCAAAGAGGGGACTTACGAGTAATTCAAGAATCGATCGATTGATAGATGGTAATAAAGTGATACGTTTTATCTCTAAGTCAAAAAACGCATTATCACATAGGCCGTTTCAGCTTATGGCAATTGTCCTATATTTGGCTCAGCAAGTGGTCTTCTTTTATTATTTGTGTATTGGTGCCGAAAGTGGAATACAATCGGAGTCAAATATTTTGGTGCCGAGAGTAGAATACTTCTCAACCTATTTCAAACAAACAAACCTATACTTATACATTGAACATTAATAAATTTTTTCACAAGCTCTGCTCAATGACGATATTCATCGGGACCTAAACACTGAATTTGTCAACACAGTCATAAAAAAATACGCAGAGGCTCACGAACAAAGGCTTCACATCATCATGTGAACGTCGAGGCGATCCAGCTCCTCGACAACACGGACATAGTGAGAAGGCTCAAAAGAACAAAACCTTTTGAGCTAGTGTAGTGATAATCAGTGTATGTGCAGAAGTGCTATCTTAAAGAACACATGAACAAAGTGTCTTCACCTTAAGTATAGAGACAATAAGAAAAGTGCCAATGGACACGTTCTTAGTAATATGTTGTTATAAAAATAAGTTAGAACTAAATTACCCATTAGCCAATTGCCTATGGCTAGATTGTAATTATACTCTAGTGTATTTAACATTTACATAAGTATACTAGACAATAAACAAAAAAAAAAAAACAAGCTCTGCTCACAAATGATGAGTGGT
Source organism: Eupithecia abbreviata (assembly GCA_943735965.1). Classification (NCBI taxonomy): domain Eukaryota; kingdom Metazoa; phylum Arthropoda; class Insecta; order Lepidoptera; family Geometridae; genus Eupithecia; species Eupithecia abbreviata. Next base: position 6,219,912 of record OX030995.1, read on the forward strand.
GAAAAAGTCTAGCATTAGATATTTATTTGTTTGTTTTATTTGACCTGTCTAGGGAGATCGAAAAATGTTGTCATTTGCCAATAAAATTAAAAATACTTCCCAGTTTTATGTATATGAATATGATCTCCGATAAAATAGGTAGTCGCTTCCAGAATCTTACAGGTCACAGAAACAAATCAATATAAATGGGCAATCCACACAGCCTAGGAGAGATATGGGCATTAGAGGCGGGAATCGAACCTGTTACCTCCGCAGGCGGTCCTTCACCCGCTGCGCTGCATTTCATCCTGGCGCTCCCTTTCGAACACGAGCTCGCGCCGTTGACTGGTTTAACCTTAAGAGGGTTGTTCATACTGTCTGCTGTAACATGCTATATGATATTTCGTAGCATAGCTCATAGTTCCATGAATTAAGGTAGGTACTTGCATTATCGCAGTTGCATAATTTGACCTCAATAGTAATAAAATGTAGTAACAAGATGACTCCGCATGTCTATGGACATTTATTGTTACCCTTTAATGCACTGTCCATTTTATTATATGCCTAGTGAAACTTTGATTATAAATACCTATATGAAATGTCAAGATAGTTGGGCAATGTAAGGCAAAGAAAAAGAAATATCAGCTTAAATTTTAATGAAACGAATTGAAACTAAGGTTTATGTTATTATAGTGCGGAAGCCCTTGCACTCGGGGTAAACTCAAAGAAATTAAATAATATCACAAAAAAAAACGATTTGGCGAGACATTGTAATTGGAAAGTCGTGAGAGGAGCCTCTTGGCCAAAATGATTGAGAACAAGATTCAATTCAATTGACAACAACAAAAACTACACAGCTACACATAAAACACAGTTTCATTATCATATCATATCATTTCATTGAGCGAAGCCGCGGAAGATCCTGTCATGGTCATCCTATGGATATTTCCGAAAATAATAATGCGTTTTACGCGTTCTATTCCAGTTTGACTTTTCTGTCTGCGCCATCTTTTGTTAGTGCGCCGAATCAAACACCAACCGTGTAACGATCGTGGTTAGTATGAGTTATTATAGCGGCTATTGTACGATGCACGATGCTACATATCTCTGCAGTTTTAGAACTTTTCGTTCCATTGCATAACAATAGATGTCGCGACCAGCAATATATTAATTTATCGATGGCCAAATCCTATTACATAATAATATTATAATCAATTTATATACCCAGCTTCGCGGTGCGATTCAAAGGACAGGGCTATACAAGCACATGTGCATCGTGGGCACTGAAAGTGTTAAGCGGGCACGTTTTGCGCCATCTTGTGAATAGGATGGGATCTCGCCTTCATAGGAGCAGGGGGATAAACTATACCTTCTTCGAAAGGCGTAAGGCGCAAAAATTCAAATTATTGTTTATACAAGAAAATTGCACACTTCATTAAGAAACTGGCTTAGAGGTACCAAAACATTAGTAATAATATAACCTGCGAATCCATATATGTATAAGTCGTTTCAATTGACTGCAGTTCCTGAGATCTCTACCAAATTATGAGTGAACTCTTTGATGATGTTTTTTCATCGTTTCTTTTCTTCATCATATTTTTACATTGGAGGAGACAATAAATAAATATGAATTTTACGTAATTCGAGTTTACCACGGGGATCCCGGGAGTACTGAGATCTCGGCCTAGTTTGACAACCAAATCTATTGGGTTCGCCTCTTTAACCCTAAAACGCACTAGTATTATTTGGAATTGTAACAAACCATTTTGATTTGTCAATAAAGTTATTATAATCAAGAAGATCAACTACATAAAGGGTAATAATATGTGAAATTAATAAAATTACGAAACAATAAGAAAACTATAATTTTTATTAACCTTCTAATGTGAGTATTAAAAAAGTTTACAGGACGAAAAAACCTTAAAAAGTGCTCAGCTTTTAATATTACTGAGGCACACACACAGATAAATTTAAAACAGAGAAAACAAAAACTTGAATAATTAAAATATCTTTTTGTACCATCACAATGATACTATATTTATTTACATAGCCACGGTAAAACAAACACCATTACATATGATTTGGCCGCAAAAGCGTCTATTTACCTTAGACGAAATATATCTAACTATAATGTAAACTTTGTTTTTGTTCCACAATAAACGATTTATTATGGGCGAAGGTCCGCCTGCGACGCAGGAGGTTGCGGTTTCGATTCCCGCTTCGGAACAATTGTGTGTACGATCTGCAGATATTTGTTCCGGGTGTTCTGGTCGTTTTCTATGTATAATAAAAAAATATCTATCTATGTAATATATTGTATTATGTATATCAGTTATCTAGTACCCATAACACAAGCTCTGCTTACCCTGGGGCTAGATAATGCTGTGTGAATTGTCCAGCATTATTTATTATTATTATGTCTCTCATTTACCATGATCTCGGGCCATAAAGTGATCCGGTCCTTTGGAAGGCTTGCGTGGGGCCGAAGCCAACAGCACAAAAGCCCTTTGAGAAGTTAATCTAAAGGCGATGGCTACACATAGCAGGTATCATCATCAGGTGCACAATATGATACACCCAAAGATGGTATCCGCCAGGTGTAGAGACTATTGCAAAGAAAAATGAAAGAAATAAAACCAGGCTATTGTGATGGATGGATGGATACCAGTCCATCCATCCGAGGATGATACCCGCTATGTGTAGCCATCTCCTAATTGGTATTATTATTATAACAATACCAATTGAACTATATTAAGTAACTAAATCGTAATAAATCATGAATTGTGATGTGGTTTTGATTAATTTCTCAAATTGATATTTGATCACAAATAATAATATGAGCATTTCAGAATTATTAGCGCATGGAGTCAGTATTCGCTTAAAGATAAATACTGCTTTTTACCATATTAATAATTTTATACATCGACTAGACTTGTATAACATAAACAGACAAAGCGTTTCCCACCATTTTCATAACCTACCTGACCAGACTATATCATTCCAACACTTTTGGTAACATTATCTATAACAATAATTACTAAATTATACTAGTTGCAATTCTAGTCATCTTTTGGCCGTACAGAGTTTTTTCTGACTATCTCTTAAACCAATAAGTTCGTATTTTTTACAGTTATTAGATCTTCTTTTTCTTTTCTTTGTGATCCACGTCTCTTTGATCATATCAGCACCTTTTTCAGCTATCATTATAACAGGTGCATTGATGTTTCCGTTAGTAATGGTTGGCATAATGCTTGCATCTACCACTCGGAGTCCCTCAACACCATACACTCTGAGAGTAGAGTCTACAACCGCCAAAGGATCACTGGCAGGACCCATCTTTGTTGTACCCGATAGATGGTAAATAGTCATTGTGTACTGACGAATGAAACAGTCCCAATATTCATCGGTGAAAGGAGGTAGGTGTTTGCAATTCGGTACAGGTTTACTGTGGAACCTTGCTCCCAATCTCTTCATAGCTGTCGTTTCACCAACTGCCACCGCCGCTTTTACACCTTCTCGTAGAACTCCAACATCGTCAGGATGAGTTAAGTAGTTGTGAATCATTATTGGGTAATCTAAGGCGTTTTTAGAGCGCAATTTTAAAAATCCTCGGCTCTTCGGCCGAAGCATCATAGGAAATATCCCCAATACATCCTTGTTATTTATTTCTGAAAACACTTCATTGTAGAACTCATCTGTGAGACCGTGCGCTTTTTTTACTTGTGTTCCACCGTCTGATGGGGTGGAAGCCGATGTCATCATGAACTCAATGTCAGGCCAGTCATCCGTGGCATTGGCATACTTTGTATTAATAAACGAAACAACTTCTAAACCAATGCTTGACGTTAGCGGTCCATCCTCGGAAACGGCGTATCTCAACGCTGAGTTTATATTGACAAGTCTGTTCATCACTAAGCTGATAGGATAGTCAACAAGAAAAACAATTCCACCGACCGCTATGTGATCTTGCAAGTTCTTTCCGACTCCAGGTGAGTCGTGAATTACGTTGATCCCAACTTCCTTTAAGTGTTCAGCTGGTCCGACCCCAGAAAGTAGCAGCAACTGCGGTGACGCAATAGCTCCCGCTGTCAGAATTACTTCTCGTTTAGCGTACACTACCATTTTTTCACCACCTCGTAACAGTTCTACTCCATATGCTCTTTTACTGTTCTTGTCGATTAATACTTTTGTGACATGGGAGAAAAGAGATACGTGTAGGTTCTGTCGCAGGCGAACTGGTCTTAGGAAGGCTTTCGCAGTAGAGCACCGACTTCCCCTTCGCATGGTAAATTGGTACCATGCGTAGCCTGTCTGCTGAGCGCCATTTATGTCCCGGATGTCGTAGCCCATCTCTTCTCCTGCTTGAAGAAGCGCTGCACCAATCGGTGTGTTGTAAGGAGCATCTTGCACTGTTAGATACCCACCTGAAATAGAAACAAAAATATGGTCTATAAAATTAAGATTCTAAATGATAAGTAACGTATTATTTATGTTATTCCCATAGATAACAAGAGGCTTACGTATAAAATAAATTACGGCTTAAGTACTTACAGTAAAAAAAATCTTGTTGTCATATAATTTTGTCAATCAGTCAATCAATTTCAAAATAAATAAGAGTTTATTACCTGTTCCGTGATATTTCGTATCCTTTGCTAAGTAAGGGTTACGTTGATCTTGTGATTTCTTGAAGTACGGTAAAATATCTTCATATCCCCATCCGGGGTTACCGAAGGATTCCCATTGGTCAAAATCTCGTTTGTTTCCTCTGACGTAGAGCATTGTGTTCAAAACTGAAGAACCTCCAAGGACCTTGCCTTTGGTCCAACTGCAGCGTTTGTCGATCATGGCCTGGCACGCGGTGTCTTGCGGTTGCGTTCTGAAACCATTAAGAAGAGATTAAAGCAACATACATCAATTTTACTTTAACGGTTGTGCGAACCTTTAGACAGCATTTATTACTCCACAGTTAAAAAGCACCACACGCACATTACGCAATAGAGTTATTAGTGGCATCTCAACGCGTAATTTTTCAAGTTTATATTCACACATAAACTAAAGATAATCGAATATGTAGGGCACAAGCACTACTCACCGATACTTCCAATCTAGCTTGCTTTTGTGCAAATACAGAGAGAGTAGAGGAACATCACTGATTTCTGTCTCATGCCCACCCGCTTCAAGCAACAGGACATTCCATCCTTCTATTTCGGATAGTCTGTTAGCCATAACGGAACCTGCCGAGCCTCCGCCAACCACGATGAAATCATACGATTCTCTTAGGTATTTCTGGTTGAACGGCCGCTGCTCGGGGTCTAGAAGCTCGTAGTTGTAGTATGCCATGAGCGCAAGCATAACCGGGATGAAAGACAGCTTGCTGAGACCGCCTATTGACAAGGCCGTCTTTGCGGCGGCAGAAGCCACTGTCAGGATTCCCATCTTCAATCAGTGTAGCATTCTCAGCGTCTGAAATGGAAATAAATATAAATCTTAGTAACTTGTTCGCAGGCAGAAATGTCTTGGTCAACTATTTAAATATTAACAAACCACAGTTGACTTTTTGGAGTAATAATGGAACATGTTTTTTGAACACCCAAATTGCACCATAAAACAAGAAAAACACGACTTTGCGACAAATATTGCAATAACTGGAGCATGTTTTATTGCGACTAGGGCGTCACTCTTTGAAGTAAGTTCTGCACCTTCCAAGACATTTAAGTTGACATAAAAGTATGCATTTGTGTGACAAAAATGCCTCGTGCAGTTTTCGTAATTTGATAGTATTTGATACAGTTTGAATATAAATAAGACAAAACGTCAAGTGCGAGTCGGACTCGCACACTGAGGGTTCCGTATAATTAAAATAAAACACCTTGCTTTTGGCCAAATTTCATGATTCTTGGTCAAAGGTACCCCTTGGTTTTGTGTGCATGTGATTCCCAGGGAGATTTCAAAAACTTTAGGCATACACGGCATAACTTTTGTTGGCTTAGAAGTTTGATTTATATCACGGTTCCAAGAGGTTACGGACCGGACCTCAGTTTTTGATGTTAATTTCAACTCGATATCTCCACGCGTTCTGACAAAAAGTGATCCTTTAGAAGTTCTTTTTTCCTTTGAGGTATAGAACCCTAAAAAGATATGGTAATATACGGTATTGAGTGTTGATACCTACGCACGACTCACCTCAGTGTGTTATGTAATGTTTATGCAACATTTACACCGTGTCATGTACGTTTAGTGACAATACCATCTTTAGAAATGGGTGCTTTAGGTCATAGAGGGTCAATATATACCTTTGTCAATTCTCAGCTGACTGTGAATAAACGAAAGAAGACCAGCAACAATCATGAAATTTCTTTTAAGTTCTCTTTAATTTTGTTTGACCTCTATTTCAAGCTGAAGGTTATTGTACGAATTCATGGCAATAATTGTGTGAATCAGGATTTTTTTTATCGATTGTACAAATAAGGAATTGTACGAACTGCCCAGGAATGATTTATTCATAGCCGCACACGCATGTTGTACAAAAAAGGAAAATACAAAAATATGCAAAATATAGAATAACAAGCCTTTGGGATTACATTTTTCAACATAATGTAAAGCAAAGATTGGTCTTCTCCCAAAAGATTGTTGGTTTGTACTTTTAAACATGGTTTTAGTATAAACCGTTAAAGTTAAAGATATAAGGAGTAATCGAAACCTGTAGGAATATTAATTAGCAGTTATAGGGTATCGTATTGCACGGGTTTACACTTATTCACGCCTCATCAACAATCATTGTCGATATCTATGTAGATCGTGGGAATTGGAGTAGTCGCAGCAGGCTTACACACTTAATATACTTTAATGGTTATCAATCAATCACTTGTTCAGATTTCGTTTTTACAAGATGCTGGAATGTGTCCATCATCATCATCACCAGCCTATATCAGTCCACTGCTGGACATAGGCCTCCCCCAATGAGCGACATAGCCCTGTCTTCAGCTTGCCGCATCCAGCATCTACCTGCAATCTTTCGCAGGTCGTCATCCCACCTGGTCGGAGGGCGTCCTACACTACGTTTACCGAGTCGCGGTCTCCACTCAAGAACACGTTGTATGTGTCCATAGAATACCGAAATTTTCAACAAGCGTATCAAAAAAATTAAATATGAAAGCCACCGTCTGCGACGCAGGAGGTAGCGGGTTCTATTACCGCCTGTCTTATTCGTGTACTGTTTGTTCTAGCTATTTTCTATGTAACATTAAAATATTTATCGAAGTAATATAATGTATTAAGTATATCAGTCATCTACATAGAACCCATAACACAAGCTCTGCTTAGCTTGGGACCAGGTGCTGTGTGGATGGTCCAGCATTATTTATTTATTTATTTAAAGAATGTAGCAAAACTCATGGCGAATATAATCTCAATCAATTGTCCAATATTCTTGTATGATTCGGCAACAAAACTTATTTGAATATAGACACTAATTTCAAGATATTAAAATACTATTGCAAAATTGCTTTCCTTCATTGATAATTGCATTTCTTTAATTATGATTGCAATGCATTGATTAATATGATTGCCTAAGAACATTTCGGGTAAACGAGCATACAGGTCAGTTATATCAATATCAATTATAAAACCGCCGTAAAATAACCTCGGAAATATTTTTAATATGATATCTCGGGATCATTTTCTATTATAAAAAAATTCAAACCGGTCCACAATTAACGGAGTAATCGACGAACAAACATACAGGCGAACAATAGAACTTCCTCCTGACTCCTTTTGATGTCGGTTAAAAACAGTAAATTGTCGATACCCACAACGATAACTAAAGTGTAGAATTTTTTTGTTGAAATTAGTGATTACAGCGATTTGGCTTTTGAAGTTGTGACCCCATAATATCTCCCGACCGAACCCACCACTGCAACACTAACTTACTCTTACAATTACAATGTACATATTGTATGTCAATTGGGACTAATAACTGCCCCGACATAATCAACTCATGTGCACACATATTCTCCCACATACATACGTTATCTTGACTATGGGAATCTCAATAAATTCCCATAGCTCGCTGAACTGTAAAAACGGTGTGGGACAAAGAGCAGCTGGTTAATTTCAATAGTAGACTATACTCCAGCAAAATTAGAAATGAAACGTTTGTAAACAAATCGCCTACAGACCTAAAATCAAATTTGTTATTACGTCTTTTAATACGAAACTTGTATTCCTTGTCGATTATTATATTTACTTGAATATTTTTTTGTAATAAATATCCTAACATACCATTTATTGTCTATTTATGCATACATGTATTTTTCTAAGGTGAACGAAGTCTTAGTGTGGGTACACAATCGCCTGTGTAGTAATTTAAATAACATTTATTATGGGTTTGCTCTTGTTAAGTTAAACTTTATTATTTTTTTCTTTTTTTGTTAAATAAGTATTCGTATTATGTTTGATACTCAACGCCACGCATGTGGTTTCTATGTTTTGTTGTTGAATGTTTGTAAAACATTTCACAGCAAATTTGCGGTATAGAAACCAAGCGACGTTTCCGACGCATGACTGCGACCACGTATTAACATGAACAAACATCCTTAATAGCCTCATTACCCGTCTTTAGAGGTAATTGGCATATTACTGTCTACAATGTTGATTGGTTTAAATGATGGTGTTTTTTCGAATTGCCACTTTATTAAAAAAAAATCTCCCAAAACTATCTTCGCTTCAATTTAGATCCCAAGTGAGCTAGATCGAACGATTAAAGCATCTGTTTACAACTTACAAGTGTCAAAATACTATTTAAATACATTCGATCAGGGTAATTTTTGTAGTCCACGGTAAGTATAACCTGTGGAAGTTGCCTTTTTAGTATGACTTTCCGGCCTAGTGCATATTTGTACTTGCAAACGTCAAAAAGGAAGGCGCCTGACGCTCCGGCGTCGCCTTTTAGGAGAACTTGTCCGAAAAGTGTTGAAATAATGGGCTCAAGGTTTTAGTGACTGGATAATATGGTTTGTGAATAGTCAATTATCGGCCATTTACTCTCGAATGTATACGTTACATAGTTGAATTCTTGTCATAATCTTGCGCTTGCGTGAGCAATGCTAATGGATTTTCGTTAATAGATTCGCCGGTGTAAACTTTCAACAATATATTGTTTGTCAAGTTTTATATACTGTCATATACCATTCAACCAACATAACAGGGTAGGTCTGTTATGTTGGTTGAATCTACAAATGGCAGATATTTGATGTAACAGTTAGTTATCAAGGTCGCTGTAGCAATCACCTGCCTAAGTTATTACACCACCTATCAAGTTGAAACTTCTGTGAGTATATTATTTATTATTTCTTCTCCATTCGCCCAACTGGATTTTGCCCTATCTGGAAAATCAGATAATAATTCAATGCTGACTGTATTGTGTTTACAGAATCATTATGAAGAAGCAAAAATATACTTTGATACTTTTTATAATTACATTAATTTCATACATTTCACGGATGTTTTGATTTAGAGCTTCGGGGGGCAAGGAAGCCTTTATTTTGATTGGCTTTTTTATGTAAATTTTTAAAGAGATATATTTGTTATTGTATTTAGATGTCATCAGAGAAAAAAGCATGCATCTTTGACTATTATCTGGCAACGGCATGAGAAGATCCTACTGGCATGAAAAATGAATATCTGTAAGACCTTTTATGCCAAGTTTTGGAAGACCTGATGTGTACCGTACTACAGTCTCGGTCTGTTGATTTTGAAGGTAATAAAGTGTTATCATAAGATCTTCTTAACTCTACTCCTACTAGTACGTGTATGGAAAGAAGTTGCGACACCATATTATATTCGCTTGCGCAAACCATGCATTGACCTCGGGGTATACCCGCTTAGGGTTTCAAGGAAAGAACGTCGAGTGGCCTCAGCTGCGAACGTTATACATAGTTGAACATGAGTATGTTCAAGAAGATGAACCCAACTAAAACAATGATATCTATACAGTAGAGCCAAGATTTGATAATAAAATATTTTGCATTTGGCAGTGAATTGAGCTTTCAAATTCAATTAAATTATCATTATAATCACGGAGGTAGTAAAGAGATTTCAAGTAATGTGCTCTATAATAGGCTCTTAAAGTTCTAAAGTATTGCAGTCTAAAAAGCTTCAATAATTTAGAAGTCGTACTTATCTGTTCATGCTGTGTGCATTTTCGCGCTCTTTTGTTTTTTCTCTCCAAGGATCGAGTCGTAAGAATTTCTTAGAATGCCGTAATAGTTGAATGCAGATGGACTCGACAATTATTTCTTAGTTCATATGATTCGCAGCCTTGTGAAACTTTGTGTAATAGGTATTCATGAGTGTTAATTAGCCACTCAATGTGAAGAGAAAGAAAATAAATACGATCTAGCTAGTCAATCAAAAGTATTGATTTACGAAAAAAGTTCGAGGCACTGTCTGAAATACGTGAGAATGATTCAGATTTCGTTCTATATGTATATTATTTTTAAATAAATTCCTATATAAATATTTCTGTATTTTTGTTATTTAACGACGAAGATACACAAATATGTTAACTCTTGTGAGTACTTTATGAGTACTCTTGGCTTAATGTTTTTTGTTATTGAATAATTTTACGGAAAATAGTTGAAGCTCCGTATAAAAGCTGTGGAATTGTTTGTGTGTAATTTGATCTCAAGATAAATATGTAGGAACTTGTGAAGATGAGCAGTTTCGTCTAAAAGTAGAGTACATCAAAAGTGAACCACAGAATTGAGAACAATCCCCATCAATGCTTGAACTCACGGTTTACTTACTGAGTTATGTTATGTCATTCGTTTGACTTTGCAAATGTGCGTGATTCGCCAAGATTTTATAGTTTTAGGCGGATTGATATGAATATAATAATATTATGAATGCGAGAGTATCATTGACTGTTAAATCCTGCTAAAGTCTTGTACTATTTTCAGTTTAATGACTTCAAACAGCATCATTAAGCTAAATCCAAAGTAAACCGAGCTTGTATCCCCACAATAAGTCAGTCTTAAATATATTCAAAATTAGTTTATGTAACATTTAACGGGTCAGCCAGGTAAGATTTGAATACAAAAACGTGCTCGGGCCGTACGACAAACAAGCTAAGAAAAACAAAACATTAGAGTAATCTTGGGTATATGAAATACTGGTCTGGAGAAAGCTCATTGCAAAGCTTCCGCACTTCGAAGAGAAGTTTAGAGCTTATGGTTTCTCGCCCTATGAACTTTGTTTTGCAATGACTATCCTTCCGTATCAATGGTACTTTCACCAAAATTATCCATTAAGGAACATGTCCTATTAGTCAAACGATCTATTACTCGTAGTATGCTAGTGTCATTTCACTTTTGTAATTTGTCGTTGATTCATCAGAGCTCTTCACAATTTGCACGTATCCCACGAGTTTTAGGAAATTCCATTCCATTCTTGTAAAGATCAATCGCTAACAGTCTCAGCTTGAGTCTTTTATTTATCTACAAAATACCTTTTATACAAAGCACTAATGTTCCAAATACAATAACTACCTAGAACTGATCACCACATTCACTCTCAGCACAACACTTCACACAGCACCAGTCACTAGCTTCACAGGCGCGTTCTCAGCTGTCTGACGAGACACTGCCTCTGCTCGCGAATGTAGGGGTTGCGCAATGGTAGTGATCGGTCAGTGTTAATGGGCTACTAGTGATTTGGGACAGGACGGTCACGCTATCAAATTTTGGAGGCTTAATTGTGACTTTGACCTTGACTTGTATCTTGATAGAATTCCAGACACAATACATCTTTATAGACTACGTACAAAACCGGTGTCAATACGATCATTATGTAGTGGTAACAGATGATACACTATCTTTCGTATAGCAATAGCATCTCACTTTCGCTAGTCTAGCATCTCGCTTTTTTAAATTCCAGACATGATAATACATTTTCAGTCTAGAGAACTTACAATAGTGTTTATGTGATTGTCAAGCACTGTCATTACAGTCGATGGTAACAGGTTGACTTGACTAGTTCAAGTAATTATCGATGATTTCTATCGTTAAACTTTATATACTCGTATGCCCATTAAAATGACACGGTACCTTACAATGAGATGCAGTATTTGCACATGAATATGCCTATCAAAAGTTTTGCTTCCGACAGTATTTAAACCAGCACCTTAGCGGGCATTGTTCTAATTAAGTAGGCCGAGGGAACATGATATATAAGCTAGATTTTTTATGGCAGAGACACTTTCATTTTATAACCATTATTGTATCCATGCACCATTCTGCCATCCAGACATATTCCAACAGGATCCTACTAAAGCTGAACGCGCGTCTGTCTTCGCTGCAGGAGCAGCACTCGACTTTACTGAAATGCGGCGTGCGTGTCAGGTGCGCGATGTTCCATACTACTCATTTAAAGATTTAGAAAATGCGACGACTACGACGCGTGCGGCTCCTGCGGACAGGTGCGCGTTTAGCTTAAGGTTATGCTCCTTATCAAGTACGCTAGTAATTATTTCTTGAATTCAAGGTGCACTTTGAAAGTAGGTAAGTACATTTAGCTATATTGACGAGGCCTTGTCTGTCTAACTACCACTTTGCTTAGACCTAGATTTTAATTATACATACATATGTGTTGCATGTTAAAACACACTTGAGTATTCAATTTATTTTAAAAATACAAGGAGATTAATTTGTATTTTACTCGTAACTGCGGTTTCACCCGCGTTAAATTCGAAATTCACATTTCTAAAATATAATATAGCCTATTTTCACCGGGGATAGTGTAGCTTCTCAACGGCGAAATATTTTTTCAAATCAGTCCAGTAGTTTTGGAGCCAAAGAAAAAAATTCAATACAAACACACTTAACAAATAAAACCTCCCCTTTTTATAATATTAGTCTAAACAAACAGGATAACCTGATGTTACAGGCGGTTCTCTAAAACACAACTTTCCTTGGTTATGCCGTTTCGTAAATGCGGCAGTTGATCGTTTACCTTTCAGAATGACGTTAGTCGCTGTACTCATGTACACCAAAACTGTTGCAAAACGGACCGATATCGACGGTGCCTCTTGGTAGATTGCTTGTAATTTTTCGAAGATTGAGAAAGATGTTGTAAGATGTCATAAATAGGTAAAAACATGCAAAAAAGGGTTTATGATGATACTTACGACTTCGCACGCGGTATTTACCAACAAAAATTAGCCTACTGTGTAATTTGGATCTGGTTCTCCGTGATTCCTAAATAAGATAACGCTCTATCGCGCGTCTCGATTTCATCTTGATATTATGTTAAGTAGTTTTGAAGATATTAGATCAGGTAACATACTTTCTCATATCGATACATTAAAATTATAATATAAATAGTGGGTAATGGCTACTTACAAATCAAACAGGCAATTACTCCACAACGCACTTCTTTGACTGCGAGATCTTGAATAAGAGAACACCCTCCATCCTTCCACGTTTCTTAAAGATTACAAAAACAAATGACAAATGTCTTAACTAAGTTGTTATTGTCCTGTCCCAAAATTGATTGGCATTCGTAAAACTTCCACGGCGTTTCGTAAACCAGGCGAAACTTAAGTTGCCTTCGTGTGATGCAAGAGTCAGCACCCTTGACTCGAAACTCGAACTCAACTACGTGTGACTTTGTGGCACTTGTGCCGTACTTTTACTCAACTATCTACTGGGTTATGTTAAACCAACAAATTTTAATTATAGCTAACTTATTATATAGGTAATAAACAAAAATACAGTTGACAAAGACAATATTCATTCATCAGATTGAAATAAAGAAAACATTTATAAAATAAAATTTATTAAAGTTGTGGTGCATGCTGATTGTTGGCATGTATTAATACCTAACATTCTTACATAAAATATGTATTTTGATTGTTTTACAAAAACTAAAAACCTTCTTTGAATTCCTTTGGCGGGACGAATACTAACTCGAGAATAAAATCCGTACAATAGCAATATAATTTAAAAAATCGGTCCTTAATTGACGGAAAATCGACGAACGTACACAAAATTAGTAACAAAAAATACATACAGCCGAACACAGAACCTCCTTCTTCTTTGAAGTGGGTTGACAATGCTCATATTAGAATACTATAATCATATATTTCACTAAATACTTTTGCGGTGAAGATAGCAATTTCATAATGTAAGACATCATCGAAGCGGCTCCAAGGTTACTCTTGCCTGATGTAACTCTTCTAGCTGCTACTTTCAATTGGGCATGTGTGTAAGTAATTTATTTCGTCAATCTAGCTCTGAAGTTATTTAACAATTTTTATCAATTACTTATGCTTTTAGGTCAGTTAATTACAAAATTATGGAAACAACTTATGAAAATAAATTACCTTACAACAACTGAAAATGATGAAAGGTAGCCGCTACTAGGTGCATATTAATATCTAACCTAAAAAGTTCAAAGTTCACTTCTATCTCTGTAATATTTGGCAATAATACCCACTGCCTTTTCACCTATCACCATGGTTGGTGACATTGTGTTGCTACTCGGAATAGTAGGCATGACACTGGCATCTACAACTCGCAGATTATGAAATCCATGAACCAATAAGTTTTCATTAACAACACCATCGGCTGGACCTCGACTCATCTTGGCTGTTCCAACAGGGTGGTATATCGTTGTGGCCATATGTCTTATGTAGCATTCCCAATATTCAATCGTTTTAAAATCTTCTGAGCATCCAGTTAAATTTAAAATTGCAAATTCGATACCCAAAGATTTGAAACTATCAGTATCAGTTAACCTACCTATAAATTCCACAGCTTTAATTAATGTATCCAAGTCTTTTCTATCTTTAAAGTAATTGGCAATTATTAAAGGTGTAAGTGTTTTGTCTTGTAATAAAACTTCTCCTCTAGATAGAGGATGAATTAAAGTTGGATAGATGCCTAGCAAACCAGATTTCTTATTTAATGAAATAATTTCCTTAATTATTTCTTCTTGATAACCTAATCCTAGAAGATATGGTACTATAAAGTGATCATTTTTAGGAAAGTACGCATGATGAAATTGTACGTCAGGCAAATCGCTTGAATTATCGGTACTTAAAAACCCCATAAAGTCTGTAATGCCTATGTTTGAAAACGGCCCCGTTCGTGTCAACATGTACTGGATTATAAAAGTAACAAGATCTTGCTGGGTAAGGCCTGTGTGCAAATTCGTTTTAAGATATATCGACAGTAATACGTGGTCTTGTAAATTTTGACCCACTGAAAGGTTTGCCAAACATTTGATTCCAAAAGATTCCAAGTTTGTCGCTAAGCCTATGCCAGAATTCATAAGTATCTGCGGTGTGCCAATCGAACCGGCTGACAGAACAACATCTTTCTTAACATTTATATTTCTGCTGATTCCACTTGCGTGGTGGATTTCTACACCTTTGGCCGTTTTAGAGGTTTCATCTATAAACACCTTCTTTACTATGGAATTCTTCATAATATGCAAATTGCTTTGCCCGCTTAGGTATATTTTGGCGATGTTTAATCTCTTACCGTCCCTAGTCAATAGTTTGGCCTTTTTTGTGCCAACTCGAGCTTCGTTATCATTTTTAGTCGACCCAAGCCCTAACTGATTCCATGCTTTCCCAATGATTTCGTCCCAGGGGTTATTGTGTACCGTACAGTCATCTAAATGTAATTTATCTTCAATTTTATTGAAATAAGGCCTCAAGTCTTCATAGCTCCATCCTGTTACTCCATTCTGATTCCATTTATCGTAATCATAAGGGTGACCTCTGATGTAGAGCATAGCATTGATGGACCCTGAACCTCCCATAGCTCGACCTTTGCTCCAAATGCAGCTATTGTTTCTGAAACCCAAGCAGCTTCTCCTATCAGGTTTTGTTTTGTAATTCCAATCAATTTTTCCATTTTGATTCAGAAACATTAACCCGGGAATCTAAAACAAATATAAATTGGATCGTTTTGACTTCAACTTGAAATAAATTAAAGCCAGAACTGGTGATTGATTTTTTCCCCTCTTACCTCACTGTCAAGCCCCGGATCTTCTCCGCTTTCTATTAAAAGCACGGATTGCGAAGAAAACTTCTCTGCTACACCACTTGCGACTATCGATCCTGCTGTGCCTGCTCCAACTACAATGAAGTCGTAGATGATTGCTTCTGAAATTATTAATTTCCTGTAATAAAATCCAAGGCCCATATAGATAGTTAAGTTTTCTCTACACCTAACTCTACGTTATGTCATATAAAACACATATTGACAATGGCTTATTTACATAGGTACTACAGGAGTAAACACCTAATAAAAAATTCAACTGTCTTACTGTCACGGTTCATGAGATACAGCCTGGTCACAGACGGACAGACAGCGGAGTCATAGTTATAGGGTCCCGTTTTACTCTTTGGGCACGGAACCCTAAAAACGACGAAAGTAATAAAACATACGCAAAGACAAATATGATTGGTAAAAGTCAAGATAACATATTGATAAATACCGTCTATATTCAGCAAAATTTCCTTGCTATTATCCTTTGGCCATTGATGGTTATCTACGATGCCACAATGCGCTGCAACTACAGCAGTAACTGCATTTATGAAAAGAGCTCCACTTGTGCCCGAAAAAGCAGCAGGACACGTCGATGCTATAGTTTCTCCTAATGTTTCCATTTTATAATTTCATTACTTGGTACTCCTGTTCACTTAAAATAAAAAAATATGTTCATTTCAATAACCTAACGCATAATTTGTTTGTATTAGAATACACCACTCTTATCAAAGTTATTAATAGTTTATTTATAAGTTAGACGCAAAATATGTAGATACATATCTACTAGTTACGTAAAAATAAAAGAGAACAGTATACAGGGCGTCCCACAGACATGCCACGTGGAGGGAAAGTACCTTAAATATTGTAGATAGAACATTTTACTGAAAGAAGACTTCATTTTGATTTTAAAAACAATTAAAACTGCATTCAAAATTTTTGAATAATCGCCTGTCCGAACTAGGAATCGAACCCGCCAAGTTGTAAAAAAAAAATCACACCTCATTTAACGATACCGATCAAAAGGCTCAGTCGTAAGTACCAAGTAACATAGCATCTTAAATAAAAGGATCAACAATATTTAAGGTACTTTCCCGCCATGTGGCATGGCTGTGGGATGCCCTGTATATGTGTTCGTAGAAAGTGTTAGATTATCCTTTTCTTATATCACCATGCTCGTAAAAGTCGGGAACCAAAGTAGAGTAGTAAAAACTAAAATATTCAATTGCAATTACTAAATGCGCCTTCGTAAAACTTATAGCAATCACAAACGCGATAAACCTTACCTCGTAACTCGTACCGCATTTATACGTCCATCTGTAATAGAATTTAAGTTAAATACAAACGTATTCAGAGAAATTATTTAAATACTCTAGTGCAAAGCAACAACCATTACTACCTCTATTCTAAAACTGAATAACTTCTGAACTGGATCACACTAAGAGAAATGTGATATTATTTTGAACTAGCTGTGCCTGTGGCTTCGCTTGCGTAGAATTTACAATTTCATGGGCTTTCATTGTAACATTCGGGTCAAACCCCTACGAGTTTAAAGAGTGTTAATATAAGTTAATATGTTTATTCTTTAAAAATAAATTAATAAAATTGTTTAGCGCGACAGCAGACAATAAAAGTATTTTCTAAAATAAAAGTTACCCGATATAACATCATAATCCAGTCAATAAGTGGTCTCAGCCCCCCTGAGTGAAAAAGCAGAAAGTTTGGCTTTGAAACTTTGTTAGGACTAGTTGTGCTCTACCAGTTGCCACAAATACCACGCAAGATGCCATAAATACCACCTCCATGTTGGAGGACAACGACGACAACGATGGCGATGATGTAGCAGAAGTATTTGGTAAGCTTTCGTACCATCATTTGATCACGATTCGACAGACGACGGACTCATATCTAGACGATTTTAATGTATAAAATATGACTTGTCTAAGTGCTTTTTTGTAAGCCAAAGAAATAAATGATTTTTGACTTTTTTGCTTGAGAATAGGTAAAAAGTGTATAGAACCAAAGTTAAAGAGAATTTTCTCAGCCTTCAATAAGTAGTATGACAAAAAATCCCATGATTCATCGTTTACGAGATGTTAAAAAACGGCCGTCTTTGTGGCCCCTAGGGGGCCTCACCTTACAGGAATGGAGACTTTTAGTATGTTTGTCTCCTAACTAGTCCAAACAAAGTTCTGAAGTCAAAGTTTCTGCTTTCGACCTTTCCATCCACAATCCTTCTTTGACTAGACTATCAATGAAACTTCCGTCAAAATTGGTAAAGTCATTTTGGAGATTTGCTGGATGGAACACACAAACGAACAGAATGTTGTGTGAACACACAATCGAACAAAATGGGGTAAATAAGTAGGTTTAATTTATAATTTGATTAAGAATTCAGTAAGAAACTGTTATTTGAATATTACAAACAGACACTTCATTTATTTATATGTATAGATCAAGTTTCTATTCAAGTAAGTTTTCTTTGTTATGCTAAGACGTCTTAGGTTACGGTAACAAATTAGTTAAATGCTTTGTGCTATTTACGTCTATCAGGTTTAGCATCAAACACAGGATTCGATGATCTTTTAGGTGCAAGATAAAGGAGGAGTTAAAAAGTAGCTAAATATTATTTTACTCTGTTAAATCAGAGTTTTAATCTACATTATGTATGTATAAGGTACAGTGGCGTTCATCGTTAGCCTCTGGCAGGTTCCAAGTCTAGTAATTACATATTTTTTTTTATTTTATATTAAAAAAATGATGGTTATAACCACCAAAACACTAAAACAGTTTTCTATTTTAATTTTAAAAGTCTACTTTTAAATTATTTCTGTATTTATAGAAATTGCATTCAAACTTCACAACCTAACCATGAACATCACTGTACATACATAAAATATTATTCTATCTTTAAGATTTAAATCGATCTAGCCTTTATTAATAAAGAAAGTTACAATCAACTTAGGACAAAATAGAAATGAGGTAAAAAAAAACAATGGGTTGTAAAATTATAAAATTAATTTATTTAAATATGAAGGTACTCGAATATGTAACTTTATATATAACTTAAACCACGACATAATTAACACCTCCATAGTTTACCAACCAATGTTTACATGTCCTCTCCCCTTCCTGTTTGGTTATTTCTTTCGTGTCGTAATACACGGGGTCCTTATCGTCGTACTTACCAGGGTAATAATTGTGATTGGCCGGCCGTTTCTTGTATGATCTTTGCCAGTAGTTCGGCTTCAAATTATTCTGACCATAAAATGGGTAGTTAGCTGCCACCGATGATGGCTGAGCTGGAACCAATTGACCACGTACTACACTTGGATACCAATATGGCACTGAATTCTCGTAGTTTACCATCGAAGGATCGGGATAGTAGTTTTGGGCATTTGTGTCGAATTCATAGACTGCTCTATTGGAATCGCTGTATGAATCGTGTTCGGGTGTGATTCCTTTTATCCGTGCTTCATGCTCTTTTAGGATAAGTGACGTTTTCTTACTCTCGTTGGTTTTAGGCTGTGTTGCAATGTTACTAGAGCCTACAAGGCTTTCTTCAGCGAAATAGGTGAATAAGTTAGTAGTCTCATTGAAAAAGTCAAATCTAGTATTTTCTTTTTGAGTTTCACCTTCGGGGTTCTTTTCTTGGCTTTCATATTCTGCAGGACAGTTACTCGCTGGGTTCGGCCAATCTTCTTTAATCATATCAGCAGCTTTCTCGGCAATCATGATTGTAGGAGCGTTTGTATTACCACTCACAATTGTTGGCATTATACTAGCATCTACGACTCTAAGATTTTGAATGCCGTGTACCTGAAAAATAAATGTTTTACGGTCAATGTCCGTACCCATAGTATACATGCGTGAATAATTGTGTCTATCTATCTGTTATATATTGACAACTAAACGGCTCAAAGGATCTTAATAAAATTTCATAAGTACCGCTTTGAAAGACACAGACTTATCTTAACTAGATAAAAGTACTATATACAAAGTTTTTCTGTGGTAAACGCGTGCGAAGCTGCAGTTAGAAGCTAGTTCTTATCATAAACTTTAACTAAATAATACTCACTCTTAATCTAGGATTTACAACAGCAGCAGGATTATCTTCTGGTCCCATTGCACACGTTCCAACAGGATGGTAAATGGTCAGAGTGTGGTGCCTTGCCTGACACATAAGGTGCTCATCAGACATCAGCTCATGCTCTGCGCAACCGGGGTTCCGGCGAGGATTAGGTCTAGTGTTAAGTTGTTTTAGGGCTTCTTGTTTCGTGAGTTTATAGACTATTCGAGCACCTTCAATCTGAAACATATTAATACAATTTCATAAGGTTTTTCAACATTTTCAGAAGTGTCTCCGGTAAAAAGTACGAGATACTTACCAGAATTTTAATATCTTCAGGGTCCGAAAAGTAATTCGGAACAATAATAGGAGGAGACAAAGGGTTCCAGTCGCGTAATTTTATGTAACCTCTACTTTTTGGGCGTAAAAGTAATGGCACAATGGAAAAAGACGATTTGTATAGGATTTCTTCGTACAATTCAGCGTAAGTTTCGTCAGTCAGCCCGTTCGCTCTTTTTCCAAATAAACCACCATCCATGTTGTCCGCCGTTGGTGCTATAAATAACTGAATATCTGGGTAGTCATCATCTGGGTCTTGATATTTAGACTTTACAAACGCCATTGCTTCAGCTTCCATCATGCTGTATAGTAATCCTTTCTTTTGTATTGCAAAGTCGGTTAAACTGCCGATACCTAATCCAGTTTTTACGTTAAAACAGTAGTCTGAGCCGTTTTCGTACGGATTGTCGAATAGAAACGAATGCCCGCCCATTGCGACATGATCCTGTAAGTTGCCTCCGACACCAGGAAGATGTCTTATAGGGTAGATACCAAACTCCATCAAGTGATCTGCATCTCCGATACCAGATAACATAAGCAGCTGTGGCGATTGAATCGCACCGGCAGATAAAATCACTTCCTTACTCGTTTGCACAATACGCTCTACTCCATCCTTCACAAACATGACACCGTAGGCAACTTTATTTTTGTCCATCAATATCTTCGTTACGTACGAACTAGTACTCACATGAAGATTTGGCCTTTTTGCCGCCGGCCTCAAGAATGCTTTAGATGTGCTGCATCGTAAACCCTCACGCACTGTCGCTTGAGAACGAGTGAACCCTGATTGATATTCGCCGTTGACATCTCGAATATTGTACCCCATTTGCTTAGCTGCTTCTAGGATTTTTCCCGTTATGGGTTGTTCAAATCTGAAGTTCTCGATTGTCAAAGGTCCACCCGTAGCATGGTACAAATCACTTTGTAACTCTGGGATCCTGATATCCTCGGACTTAAGGAAATATTGAAGCACATCTTTATACGCCCAGCCGATGTTGCCCAAACGCTCCCAGTTATCATAATCTCGCTGGTTTCCTCTAATGTACAGCATAGCGTTGAGCACACTAGAGCCACCAAGCACTTTACCTCTCGGCCACTTGCACTTCCCGTTTACCATGCTCAAACAATATCCTTCATTAGGCTCCGTCATGAACTGCCAATCGCTCGAAGACAGTTGTAGTGCCGGGAACATCGCCGGGATTTCTGATAGCACGTTTTCATCATCACCGGCTTCCAGCAACAACACTTTCCATTCTGGATTTTCCGTCAGCCGATTTGCTAGAACCGCTCCAGCTGATCCTGCACCAATAATAATGAAGTCATAACATTTGTGCAGTTGCTCTAAAGGACGATCCTTTATCCTGTTCTCGATGTCTTCTATATCGGGTCGGTACAGATGTATTGCCATACGTAGCACTATAAGAGTCCCTAGTCCTGGTAACAATCCTAATGTAATTCTGGTGTTAGAAAGGACGCCTTTCAGAGCTAAATTAGCTTCACTTGACATCTTGTCGGAAGTTATCTCGTTAATGACGGTAAGGTTCAGTCGTACGGCAGACGATTCTTACTACCTTGAATAGTCAGCAATGTTATTGTTGAGGATATAGACCTAACAATTTTTAGAAATTTAACGGTAGATGCGTATCTAAATTGAACGTGCTTTTTATTTTTTTATACGGTATTAACTATCCTCATGGTGATGGTAGACGATATTAGGCCCAACCTTCTAAGGGGACAGTTTGACGATTGTTTATAATCGCATTAACACACTAACTGCCACCGAGGCACAGGGACATGTAGGACATCTCTTTGCACAGCGACGTGCCCTTCCGGATCGCATCGCTAGCGCTTAGAAGTGAACGCGTTAAACGTAATTCTAATTAAACTGCTTCAGTTCCCATTGTGCTTGTTATGCACGATACCTATGCAAAAGACATTACATACAAATATAGCTGGATGAATAGCCTATTGAATAAAATAACAAAATATCAAAATAAAAGAACAAATATGTAACAATATTTATGACCACAAAAAATTATGTCTAAAAGAATTACCTGTCTAGTCTGTAAAATAGTAACTCTACATTCGCGTGTCACAAGTGCGTCCATTCAGCATTTTAAATCACGGTGGTGTAGCGTACCTTCTTCGTTGATTGCAATCGTTACGACACAAACTGCACATCTGACCTACTTATCATCAATGGATCATTGTTAGCGAGATCAGAAACAAACAAGTTGCAATTAATCATTTTAATCGCTATTGGTAAACTTATAATAATCTTAAACCTACTGGAACAACTTTCAATAAATTAAAATAAATATTATTTACAAAATATTCAAACATTCTTGCTTATAATACTGATAAATTATCTCTTTAGTTTGTACGCTTTACGATCTCTGCTGCCCTCGTTCGTGTACAAATAGTAATGGACAATTCGAGCTACTTTCATACTTGAAAACAACCAATAGCGCTCTCTATGGCAGGCACATAAAACACTTTGTCCTCAAGAACACGAACTTCCTTTTAAATATAGTATCTAGAAATCCGACGTTTAAGCCAGAACTCTTTGATCATATCACTGCCCTTCTCTCCAATCATTATTATAGGAGCGTTGGTGTTTCCACTCACTAGATTAGGCATTATGCTACCGTCTATTACTCGTAGACCTTTCACTCCGTACACCCGTAGTTCATTGTCGACGACCGCGTCCTGGTCCCAGTAAGGACCCATCTTGGCAGTGCCCACGGGATGATAAATAGTACAGGTGTACTGTCTGATCATGCATTCCCAATATGCATCGGTGTACCGTTTCACGCTGATGCAAGCAGGAAAGATGTGTGGATTCAAAACTGAACCAAGTCTTTGGAATGCCGTAGTCCTAGATAACGCTACGGCAATTTTGACTCCTTCTACCAACGTTTTCACATCCATCTCGTCTGTCAAGTAATTCGGATAGATGTACGGGTAATCGTAGGGGTTTGCACTGCGTAACTGAATAAATCCTCTGCTTCTTGGTCGTAACAACATAGGAATAACACTCCAAACATCTTTGTTATTGATACCCCGAAAAACGGCATCATAGAATGTGTCTTTCAATCCGTGAATTTTACGCAGCTGCTCTCCACCATCAGAGTTTGTCGATCCGGAAATGAAATGGAATTCAATATCTGGAAAATCCTCAGTTGCATTCACATACTTGGTGTTGACAAAAGCCAATCCTTCCACACCTCCCATTATTGTCAACGGACCCTCCCCTAAGACAGCATACTCCATCAAGGTGCTCATTGTGTGAAGACGATGTTCTACTATTGAGATCTCCTTCTGGATCATAAATGCCAGTCCACCGAGGCCAATATGATCTTGAAGATTCCTTCCTACTTTAAGATTCTGTATCAATGGTATACGGTGCTTCGCTAGCTCTTCACTAGGGCCTATACCAGACAGCATCAGTATTTGCGCCGAATTGATCGTACCAGCGGATAGGATAACCTCTTTTCTAGCTCTCACTCGATGAATCATTTTATTTCTAACGAATTCAACCCCATAAGCTATTTTAGTCCTTGGATCAATGAGCACTTTTGTAATATGTGAATGCATAGAGATGTGCAAGTTTTGTCTATCTTTCGCAGGTCTGAGAAATGCTTTAGATGTAGAACAGCGACTGCCTCTTCGTAACGTGCCTTGGGCCACCATGAAGCCCGTTTGATTCTCTCCATTGATATCTCTGTTCATATATCCCATCTCGAGTCCTGCTTCTATAAACGACGACACCAATGGCGTGTGGAATGGAGCTTCTGCTACAGTCAAATAGCCCCCCGTACTATGATACGGTGTTTCAGCCAAATACGGGTTCTGATTATCTTCTGATTTTTTGAAGTAATGCAGTACATCTTTGTAACTCCATCCTTTGTTCCCGAGAGCTTCCCATGAGTCGTAGTCCCTTTTATTTCCTCTAAGGTACAGCATGTAGTTGAGAACCGAGCTTCCGCCGAGGACTTTGCCGCGAGGCCAGTTGCAGCGTCCACCTTCCATAGCTGAAACATATCACAAGACTATTGAATAATTCATTTTCATTTTCATTTTCATTTTCATTTTCATTTTCATTTTCATTTTCATTTTCATTTTCAAATCACGTTAAAAATAATAAAAAAAGAATTTATTACCCAAACAGCTGGTTCCTTGCGGCTCAGTCTTGTATTTCCAATCGAGTTTGCTAAGCTGTAGATACCCGGCTAGGAGAGGTACATCCGATATTTCTGTTTCATCGCCACCAGCCTCTAGTAACAGTATTTTCCAGTTGCCAACTTCTGACAGACGATTTGCAACAACCGCACCTGGAATCGACAGAAAAAAAGAGCTTTACTCCATACTAAACATACATTCTTAATATATTTAAACTACATACTTGAAGAAGCTATAGTATAGTGCCTTCCATGATAGGAAAGTGTAAGTGGGTAGGTATGTATAATAATTATAATATACGAAGTACATATACGTACCTATTTAAACTTTCATGAAATCATAGGTTGGTCAGTAGTAAATGATTTAATTATTTTTTTGTTGTATTTGTGGAATATTTTTATTTTGTTAAACACATCATAAAAAATAACTTTGTTATTTTTACAATAGGACTTACAGTCAGTAGTCTACTTGTGATGGCTCTCGACCTAAACAGTTATAAAAAGGATTCAGTTGTCGGATGCGCCAAGATTTTTTGGAAATTCCTGAGTCCAGTATAAGCCGAAAGCAATTCTTAAAATGTACTTAATAAACGAGTATTTAAAACATGTCGATTATACTCACTGACCAGCAGAGCCGGCTCCCACTATGATGAAGTCATAATCCATCTGCAGAACCCCATCATCTACATTCCCCGGTCGTCCTTCGGGGTCCGTCTGGTCGAACTGATAGTATGCTATGGCTGCCACCAGCATTGGGATAAACCACGCCACCTGAAGACAAGGGGTACATTCATTTGACTGCTTAAAAACGCCTGGTGGAAAGCGTGCCATTACACGCTTTCCACCAGGCGTTTTTAAGCAGTCGACAAGACGACAATTTGCTAACACTTTGAAATAGTAGTTAATTATGTGTTTATCTTTATTAACACAGACAGTTAAATTAAAATAATAAAAACAAATGAGAACTATTATTTACAATTGAAACATAATAGTAGTAGTTGTTAAATACCTGGTTTACCAATATTGATAAATCTGCAAATATAAAAGATGATTTTCTTGGCTACTTTACGAACGCCTGATGAAAATCTATCAATGAGATCAAGGCGCATTGCGTCGTGCGTCGTGTCTTGGTGTAAGCTGAATACGATCACCGCGTTTCGTCCGTCAGTAAGTGGTCCATATCAGTACTAACTAAAGTTGTAGTTACCTGCGTACCTGCAGCAGCGGCTATGGCAGTCCCAGAGAGGACGTCCGCAGCCGCGTTCACTATTGAGCTCATCTTGCCTCCTGAAACAATGAGATAATTAATTATTCCCGACTGCCATAGCAAAACTGGAAGGTCTGATTCAAACTTTTCTACCAGAGCAAACCTCTTTATGTCAGTGCATGGTAAAACACTAAGGGGCTTAGAACGTAACACTTGTATTGTATTTTGTAACCTTAAGTGTTTTCTACAATTTCTACCATAAATCGCGTTACTCTAACCTTTTTATAACGTCGCAGGAGCTGAGTTGACAGATGACAATCAGAAAAGTACCTACATGACAACGATCTACCTAATGATGGTTATGTAAAATTTTCGGTCAAATATTCGTAATAACTGCAATCATGAAAGTAGGTAAATTGATACCCCATTATTTACGTAATATTGCAGTTTGAATGGTGAGATTAACTTTCTCGGTAGATATCTCAATTTGAGTTGGCAGTGTGACAGTTTGGTTTCCCATTATTTAATTATAGTTTTATTGTATTGCTATAATGCGGAATAGGCAAATTCTTTACTATCTGTTTTTTTTTTACTGTTTCTTTCCGGGTTTTCCAAATACATCGGGTTGAGTTTATGGTCTTCCGGGTTGAGACTTAATAATTAATAATAATAATTAAGCCATTTATTATCAAAGAATAAATTACATAATAATTGAATTATAATAAAATTAAATTGAACATTGTTAAAAAAAATAAGAAAACTTTAATTATTGAGCATTATTAAATAAGGATTTTTATAATTCTTTGATCTCTATTTGAGTAAAGGCCTCCTCCAGACTGTGCCATTTCTTTCTATCCTTCGCTATGGCCGCCCAATTATTTTCTGTTTCCAAAATTTCGTCGACCCATCTTTCAAGTGGACGTCCCCTTTTCCTTTTACCAGGTGGTCTCCGCCAGGCTGTTACCACTCCTGTCCACTTCTTGCTCATTCTTGGGTCGGGTTTCTCGGGTTGAGACTTAATACTGATTATTTTTGTTCCTGTGTGTTTATTTGATGTGTTTGTCATTGTTTTTGAGTATCCTGCATAGGGGGTTGCAAGACCGCTTGCTTCAAAATACCATCTTAAATAATATTTAGGTAGATAATACCGTAGTTTGTATTCTAAATAACGTAACGCCTTGCATGTTTCATGTATTCCTACTAACACACCGCGCGTAACATGACGATAACTGACAGGCGCTAGGCGTCGCGTGCGCATGCGCACGTTAATAGGTAATTCGACATTTTATAGTCAAATAAAAGAGAACGCAATACCGAAGTATATTCATCATCCGAAACCCGACTTCACCCACTGACTGCTGCGTTCCTTATCAAAGTTGTCTATTGTAATATTTAGCATAAGCATAACCTTTATACTTGGTTTGGATTGTGATGACAAATTTCCCTAAATCTAGCTTCGAAATCCATTATCTTTTATTACTGTCCATGATCTTCATACATATCTTTCAAACTACCAATGGGTTAGAAGGTCTAAGTACCAATGGGACTGTGAGTTCAAATGACCTTGTTTTAATTGTCAAAGAAGACGTCAGCCGTCCCGTTAGGCTCGCAGCTGATCGGTTGCGCAGGTACTGTTTAACGGTCACCTCAATACCATGACACACTTTATTATTCTCGAACTATACCGAATTTGGTGACTTTATCTAAGGATTAGCCTATATTTCATAATTTTAACCTAGGATTTAAAGGTTCGACAACACACGGATAATGTCCCTGATGTTGATAGGCTGCGTTAACCGCTTTCCTGCTGCTTTGCTGCGAAAGACTGCAGGTAGATACTGGATGGGGCAAGCTGAAGACAGGGCGCTATGGCGCTCATTGGGGAGGCCTATCTATGTCCAGCAGTGGACTGCTATAGGCTGATGATGATGAACCGCTTTCCACCAGGTGCTAGGCGGGCTGCATGCTTGCTAGTACCATGGTATGAAAAAAAGGTTTGGCAGAGAAATAGGGTTGTGCCTATGCAGAATAGGGAATTATTTTGTAGTTACCGATGTTTAATATTTCAGTAATTATTTTTTTAACAGCTGGATGCTACAGAGGCTATATGATAGTTGGGGTGGTACCAGGCGCATTTCAAACCATTGTCCTTTTGAATAATGTTCCTCCTCCAATCATAATAAAATAGTCATAGCAAAAGAAACCTAGACCTCTTGATATTGACCGATGATGAATGAGTAGTGCTTTGTTAACAATAATATCTTATTGTAGCCAACACACATTCACACATTCCAACTGATTAACTAAATTATACCATTATACTTCTTTGTTACTAAGAATAGAACTCACATGGAGTGCACAGAAACTAAGTATGTTCTACTTCCGTGTCATCGACTTGAAACCACTTAAGTAAAGTGTACTAAGATACTTTTACTTAAATCTCACGAATCTTTTAATTCAATGGATAGGAAATCAATTGAGTAACTAACAATAGTCTCGTGCAATTCCGATTTAAAGAAATGCATAGTTTGCGTGATTATGTGACATTTAGAATCAGGCTTTCACGATGACGTTGATCGATCTTTGAGAGTTAGGCACAACGAGTCGCGCGGATGCCCGCGGCGCCGCGGGAATTCCGGCGAATTCGACTCGTTCGAGTTTCTCATGCGATAATAAGTTTTATTGTAATGAAAATAAAGTTAAAATTTATATGACACTGAAACTGCGCTCCGCTTCGCTGCGCTTCGACGCTCTTTTGGTGTGAGTTGAGCCTTAGGTACACTACAAATTATATATAAATCATTTCTACGACCGTTCAACTATGTACAACCAAGCAATGAACTAGTACTCTGTCTAGAAGATACCACCTACCTTCCTTAACTGTTCAGTCGTTTAAACCAGTTATCACATCGCCTTAATTTGCCATCGGACGTTAGATTACTATTACCTTCGACCTTTGTGATTTTGCCAATGGAGTCTACACGAGTCTACAGACCAAAGTTAGAGTTACAACAATATTCATCATATACTCGACCTCTGTGGCGCGGTGGCGAAGGTCTGCTTGCGACGCAGGAAGTTGCGGGTTCGATGCCCGCCACGGGACAATTGTTTGTACCATCTGCAGATATTTGTTCCGGGTGTTCTGGTCGTTATCTATGTATCTATCTAATAAAACATATCTATCTATGTACTGTATTGTATTATGTATATGAGTCATCTAATACGCATGACACAAGCTCTGCTTAGCTTCTGGCTAGATGATGCTGTGTGGATTGTCCAACATGAATTATACACTGAAATGGTGCGCCTAACTATAAGGCCGTGTCGCCTACTCCAGTGTGTTGACTCCTTATTAGTAGATTATTTAAACTTCTGTTGACTTAAAACAGAATGAAAAAAGAACTCAGAGAGGCTTATAAGTAAGAGAGTAAATGTAGAGCTGTTATCAGATTTACAAATATTTTGTTGTTAGAAAGTGAAATGCGCGTTGAGCCGTGTCCGGGCATTTTGTTTGTATAGCGAGCGTCCAGAATACAAACGAGTTCCGGTGAAAATGGACCATTATGCAACTTATTACTGTGCCAATTACCTAAACCCACGTGGAATATTAATTTGGAGACCACATGGTCCATAAATGCTCTACCGCTTTATGATGATGATGTAACATGTTATTGGTGGTCCCGGTTGTAGTCTTCCATTGGCCGTACCAAGTGGGATATTTAGAGCTCACTTCACAGTGAGTACACTTATGCAATTTTTTGGGGCTAGATAATGCTGTGTGAATTGTCCAGCATTATTTATTTATTTATTTTCGTTGCGGCGAATGTTCGTCGTGCTTTTTGATTAATTACTTACAATTAATATAATTTGATTCTTTATATATTGATAATTTAAACGACATCAACAGTTTCAATTTTTTCATAAGAATCAAATTAAAACCGACATCAAACTCTTTAAAAATACTTAGGAATTTAAACACTTTTTAAAAGTTTTTCGATAAATACTAATTCCTAATTTTCCAAATCGTTCCATAGTTCAAGACAGAAAAATCGATTATCATACATTAAAAAAAAAATAGTAAGCCGTGCATTGAACTTCTTTTGTTTTTCATTGGTTAAAAATTTAACCAAATGCGGCGAATATGGTTAAACGAAATAACGAGGGTGTGCCTCTCAAAATGTTCTACACAATTCGCACTGTATTATTAGGTTGTAATTTGTCCAAATATTAAATTTAAATTCTAACGTAATTTAAGTTTTAAAGTCTCGGTTGCAACGCAATTTTTGTATGCTAACTAAAATATAAAAATCCCGAGGTATACATTGATGAAAATAGCAAAACACATGCCTTACAGAAAAGTAACATACTCGTACATATTTGAAGCCTCTTTCGCTTGAAATGAGTTTCTAACATTGTGTCAGAGTCACCTAACCTTCTGACACATACAACTTATTATAATACAACAAAACGTACCTTTTGTCTTTTAACTTTCACGAAAAACACATAACACTCGTAAGTTCACTTTACTATGCATTTGAGACACTTTTCTGACGACTATCCATTTTGGAAATTTTGACAAGTGTGATTGTGATATTAAATCAATGTTAAAGTTATTGATTATTAATTGGCTTACTCGCGTACGATTGAAACAGTCTCGTATCGTACAGTCTCTAGCGCTTCAATTCTCCGGTGTAACGGCTACTTTCTTCGAT
Organism: Eupithecia abbreviata; assembly: GCA_943735965.1. Lineage (NCBI taxonomy): Eukaryota > Metazoa > Arthropoda > Insecta > Lepidoptera > Geometridae > Eupithecia > Eupithecia abbreviata. The sequence goes on from OX030995.1 coordinate 6,250,454, forward strand.
GTACGATTACCGACTCCTGCGCACGTAGGCCGACAAACTGTTAGTGAAATGGTGGGAGAGTGGTTAGTGTTGTTCCTTTTTTGGAAACGCTGAAAATTAAGCGCGTAGCTTCTAGGTGCGTGCCACTGGTCGCGGCGATTGTCAATTTTCTCAGCACCTACAACAATATGTATGTACATACGGTAAAAGAGCGTTATTGCTAAAGAGTGGAAACTGAAATTATGGTTAACCATAATTTCACCTTAGATTCCCTCGTCATGTTGAGTTGATGTGAGAATTTACTACAGAAAGTATTTAAATTCTGTACTCTTCCTTGCGGCTGCTAGTTATCTCAATTTGATGGGTGGTTTTCATACAGCCTTTGTTTTAGTTATTCCTTATCGATAGACAAGGTACTCTTTCATCACCTCGTCTCACGTATTAAACAGATAATGACTTATCGATTGATTTTCTGACGAACCTATTTTTAGACGAGTTAGGCTGTGCACATAACTGTGTTTTAATCTATACGCACACAAACGCAATGTACATTTGTACTTGTCTTTGTCATAAAAAACACAATGTTCTCAAAACTAGGCACTATTTTCGGTATCGACAATCTTACTTACTAGAATCATAAACTTTGAATGCTCATCAAAACACAATAAAAAAATCTATGCCTTAAAATTGATTTTCCGTGAGCCAATACGTGAATTTTGGGGCTAACAACAATTAAAAATTATGCTCATGTGGGCAGGCTCTATAAATGAAACAAAAGGATTTAAGCAATTCTGAGTGTTAGACTACTCTTTGTTGTATGAATAAACCAGTTGGACTCCGTCACACAACAGATCACTACGACATGATTTTCTCTAAAATCGTGACAATATTTCACGGCAACTATGCCACAGACGGCTAATGAAAGTGAATTTGGTTATAACATACAACGGTCGAGTGGTGTCTAATGGAACTCGTAGATTGCTATATTTGCCGGCTGAAGTCACGGTACAATGAAGGCATAAATTGGTTAATTATGCCGATATTCTTTATTGATAAAATTATACACGCCGCTGGCTCTATTATTAGGTATAATATATACTTAATAATATCGGGAATCGGTGTAAAAGTTATATTGTGTTTTGTTAATAGGTATTGTAATTTTATGGTGATATAAGATGTTATTGGTTGTTGTCTTCACATAGCCCTACCAGTTGATCTATGATGATATTATAATTTCTGATTTCTACAGTCAAGGATGAAACGGCGGTTTTTCCTATTCTAATTTATATCCTACTTAAACATTCCACCAATAACAAAGAGCTGACGCAAGCCAGTAAAGTCAGGGATCGTAGTAAACTGGTGAAATATGGAAATGTCCTGAGGTAAATTCAGGAAGGCAGAGCTGGCCGCTTTGCCCTGCCTTATGCTCGACTAATAACTGAGCTTAGTCAGGCCCACAGACCAGGAATAAGCTAGGTCTAGCTCTTAAGCCAGCCTGGTGGTTTCATCTGAATGTAGGTAGGGACATATTTACGATGAAATGACTCACATCATCGTTCTTGTAACCTAATAAACAAACCTATGTATGTATGTGGATCATACTTTTCACTAACTAAGATTTATCAAACATTGTGCTTGTGGATTTTGTTTTTGAAGTAGAGACAGTTCTTTATCGCACATGATGTTCTACCAAAGTATTTACAGTCGCGCTTTGCTAATTACTTATATGTTGGTACAACAGTCTTATCACTAAAGCTATATATTACAACGGAAGTACTAAAACGAAAGTGGAAGGACACTTCCAGCTTCTAATAAACAACCCGTTAGTTCAGAACCCGTTCGGCACCTGTTATACTCTCCCTTCGGGGTGACTGCACTCGCATTGTGATAGGAAGTTATGTAGGTCTTGAGGAAAACGCGAAGGAAGTTAAGCTTGGTGACTAATCCTGGAACTTTCTAGAGTTCTCCGAAAGAGTTATGTAAATGGTTTTGGAATTGGACACACTAAGCGAGCTACAAACAAGTGACAAACAAAAACTTAGTCTGTGGCAAATACTATGAGGGGTTTCTGTTCTTTTTTACATTAGAGATCCAGTTATTCTGGGGAATGTGTCGTACAAAGCAAGGTCGAAGTGTTGTATTCTTGAATTTCGCATTCCATCAGCAAAGCTATTTTAACACATTGACAACGATTTTGGTCTTTGTAAAAAAACTCTACCCGTAAACACTTTCTACATTTTGCTGATAATATTTTGCTCTACTATATTTATTGCTGTTATGTTATCTACAGTCTAGTAAGCTAGTTTATCTGATAGTATTCGGACTCCTGTCTCACACAAAGTAATTTGTTTACAGGAGGATGCTGTGGCGCGTCTACAAAGAGGACCATCGTGGGAGGCTGGGCTTGGGCCTGGTGGCTGGTCACAGATGTGCAGAGAATATCCCTCGAGGTAAGGCTTATCATTATTTTAATCCCTAGAATCTAGCACCCATTTTTTTATGGACATCATCTACCATAACGGCATAACTTAGTTCGAAAAGTAACTGGTAACAAAAATAAACTGAGCGGGCAAATAAAACGACCGATGTGGCGCGGTGGGTGAAGGTCTGTCCGTGACGTTGTAAATAACGTGTATGCGCTGGTAGTGGCTGGCTTTTTAACCGACTTGAGAAAAGGAGGAGGTTCCCAATTCGACTGTATTTTTATGTTTTGTTACCTGAGAACTTTCGACTGGGTGAACCGATTCTGATGATCCTTTTTTATTTGATAGCTGGTGCTTCACGTTTGGTCTCATTTCAATTTGGTCCAGTTCTGACAAAGGCATCCATGAGAAAACCATGTCTTATATTTGCATTAAGTATGTGCGCGACAAATGGACGAATAACTCAATATCAGGCCAACCAATTTCGATGATTCTTTTTTTAAAATGAAGTCCTAAGCCCTTATTAAGGAATTTGAAGTCTGTTTGTAATTTTTTGAAACACGCTAAATTACCTCCAGGTTATGACACTTAACCCGATGTGCGAGTACGTGGAAACGGCCCAAGGCGTTCCTCTGACGGTCACCGGAGTAGCACAGTGCAAGATCATGAACGAAGACGAGCTCCTCACCACCGCCTGCGAACAGTTCCTCGGCAAGAATGTCAAGGAGATCAAGATGACCATTCTACAAACACTTGAGGGGCATTTGAGAGCTATACTTGGTAAGTACTACTGCGCTTACTAAGTTGCTGAATTCAAAGACTTTCATGCAACTGGCATGTATTACGTTTTCGGTAGGCAAGTCACTAATGACTACAAATATTATTATCACATTTGTTTCCCAAGTTCAACTTCAACTTCTTGCTAGATGGCTCTGGTTTGACGCAATTCTGCCAATGTCCGTCTCATGATAGCATAATATGTTTTGTTGCAATTAAGTGGCAATTGGACAGTGACATAGCCCGTGTCACTGCGCGAAGTTACCTCTAATCGAGTAATTTTAAAAGCACTGTTATGTTGAGATACTGTTATTATGATGCCATCTATCGGAAGTGAACAGAACTAAAACGCACAGAGCAAACGAATGAAAGTATGTGTTTCTCTTTGACTTCTCCGTAAAGTTGCTGTAGGTTGTGTTCATGGTGCGAACAGAGATGGCGCTAGCAGTAGTGCAACATCATATAAATTTGTATTCTCAGAGGCTCAAGGTGAAGTTCATTATCAAAGTCAAGGTGAAATTGATTACTATTCATTATTATTGTATTGATTGATGTAGGTGTGATTCTTATTATCTCCGTAATGTCGTTATTATGATTCCTATGAATAAATTAGCAGAGTTAATAGTTTGTGGTCACTGAGGTCAATTGAAAAGTACGTTACCTCTGAAAAGCTCTAGATATTAGTAAATTAGTTCACGATATCTGTTGCTTGCTGATGCTCGCTGGTTTGAGTCATCATCATCATTCTGTATACGTCCATGGATGAACGTGGCCTCACCACAACGACGCCACGAATAGTGCTCCTGAGTCACCTCCATTCATCGACTCCCTGCGACCGCTTTAATGTCGTCGGTCCATCGAGTGGGAGGTCTTCGCACACTCCTGCTTCAAGTGCTTACTACTAAGCATCTCTTAAACAAACTTTACTTCGGAAACTTTACTTTTGTCAGTCTTATCGGATATTCGCAGCCCCAACTGTTTGGAACTTTCTTTTAAACAAACTCCGCCCGTTCTTACTCAATCTTATGAAACATCACAAAGCCTTCAAAAATATCTGGAAATAGATATTGTTTGTAAAAAAGGGTTAAAAAAGCAAACAAATATTGGTGGAAAATAATAAACGACACTGGTATTATCGGAGTAAATGGCAAAAGTTCGAAATAATATTTGCTTTTAAAAGCGTTCATTTACGTCCGTTTTCGAAGTCGCATTTACACATGTTTCACACCGCGTGTGCGTTTATTAGTTGTTGAAGTTTTGTTTTTAGACCTTGTGGTTTTTCGTTATTATAATCATTATCAGTTTTTATTGAGTTTTATGGAAAAATCTTGTATTTACAAAAAAACATGGTGTCTTAAATAAAGTATAGGTAGTTCAGAATAGATATATAGATAGATAGATAACACTTTATTACACCACACAAAACAGAAAATAATACAGAGATAATAACTTAGAATAAAGGTATAAAGGGCGGCCTTATCGCTGAGAGCGATCTCTTCCAGGCAACCTTGGGATGGACTGGACATGAACGAAAAATATAGACGGTGGCACTTTAATAAATAATTGATTACAAATACACTAAATACCTACATTACAAACATTATAATAAACTTACATAGACATAAGGCTATGAAAATCTATCAGGATATTCATCATACAACTCAAACAAAAGATTCTAATGTTGCAACGTTGTTTCTAAAACCACTTTTACTGTTTACATTATGCAAACACCATAAGGTCAAACTCACTGAGTTAAATGTAATGTAATATAAATCGATGGTCAAACTGGTTTTATACTAGTTGAACTTGACCGGAGGTCTGGACGCCAAGTTGAGATGATGATTGATGAGGTTTCCTGGAGAATGTTTCTCGAAACTTCCGCTTATGTTTACGTTGCTACTTTGTTAAATTCTAAAAGAACTTCCTGCATCTGTTTTCCCGGTATAGAGTACCACCACGGAGTCTTTAAATTCAGAGTGAATAATTTACTTCTGGGAAAGCGTGCTCCATCTTAGACCCCATCTTCACTTTCTTAAGTGTGATGCTGATGATACCTAATCAAATGCATTAATCAACAGATAAATCAGGAACTTGCAGTTTCTACTGGTTGAACGTTTCAACTTAATTCATATTTCCTTTATTACGTTTAACAATTTACTACGTAGTAGGTACCTAGGTACTACCTAACAGCATTTTACTTTGATAATTCACATTCATGTTATCTTATCCCTAAACTCTCGCTATAAAAAGGACAAAAAACTTTTTTTTTAATCACTACCTACTTACTCATGATTTTCCAACACGTAAGTGAACTAGTAAGTAGCATTGTAATAATTGATAAGACCTTAACACACATGGAAATGGAATTCTCCGATTCATGTAATCTTATCCCTAAACTATTCTTACTAAAAAAGGACAAAACTACCCATGGTTTCCCAACACGTAAGTGAACAACTAAGTAGCATTATAATCATTGAAAAACCTTAACACGTGCTTAACACACATGGAAATGGAATTCTCCGATTCATGTAATCTTATCCCTAAACTATCCTCACTAAAAAAGGACAAAACTACCCATGGTCTCCCAACACATATGTGAACAACTAAGTAGCATTGTAATCATTGAAAAGACCTTAACATACAAGGAAATGGAATTCTCCGATTCATGTAATCTTATCCCTAAACTATCCTCATTAAAAAAGGATAAAACTACCCATGGTCTCCCAACACATAAGTGAACAACTAAGTAGCATTATAATCATTGAAAAGACCTTAACATACAAGGAAATGGAATTCTCCGATTCATGTAATCTTATCCCTAAACTATCCTCACTAAAAAAGGACAAAACTACCCATGGTCTCCCAACACGTAAGTGAACAACTAAGTAGCATTATAATCATTGATAAGACCTTAACACACATGGAAATGGAATTCTCCGTGTCGTCAATCCGTTGCATAATCTGCCGCAGTGACTCACGGAATCCACTGGTATACTAACCTCGGTGAGATATCCCTTGAAACTTGAATAAACAGTTATTTTTTACAAAAAAATAGAAAACGATATAAAATTCCTCTATACAAGTAATTACATTGCTTTTTTTAAATTTACGCGATAAATAGTAGCTATTCCCTCGGTAATATTTTTTATGGAACCACCTCGAGATTATTATGTATACTTTCCATGCATGAAAATGGTCTACTTTGCCCTGGCTCAATCGGTTCTCTCATATTGCATTTCTGCATGGGGCGGTTCGACCCTCATGCTCCGAGTTGAGAGAGCACAAAGAGCGGTTCTCAAAGTCATGACCTCCAAACCAAGAGATTTCTGCACCTCAAGTCTTTACCTAATCTGCAAAGTGCTCACCGTTCGGAAACTTTTTATACTTTCAACTATCTTGCGCAAGCACTCTCAAACCGTTTTCGACCCCAACTTGGCAACAGTCAAACGACGGTCTGATATTGTCTGCAGAACTATATCACATAAAACTACAGTGGCAGGTCGTCATTATCACTACATGAGCAGTCGTTTATATAATAAAATTAACAAAATAAACATATACCCACTCACAATTTTTAAATGTAAGTGTATATGCACTGATTGGCTTTTATCAATCTCCTACGAGGATACTGAAGAAATTTTAAAATATCAAAAATGACTGAGTGAAATCCTACATATACCCCTTCTCTTTCACACTCACACACCCACACTCACAGCGGTAACTCCTGTTGCCCGGACTCTCATGAGACCGGTGTCCTCAGGAGCGCCACACTCTCCTACTCACACCACACACAAACACAACACACCCTAACACACCACACACCCTCACATATTTCTCTTTTTATTTCTTTAAAGAAACATACCTATTTATTTTGTTTGCGGAGGAAGGCGCTGACTCCGCTACACAGTTTCTTAACTTTTGCGGTAGTCAGCCCACAACTGTACCCTATACTATAAATCTCTTGTTTCTAATAAAGATTTTTGTAATTTGTATTCTCCATAAGCGCAAAATAAAATAATCATCAAAATTGGCCCACCATTGATGAAGAAATCTGTGAACATATAACAGAGACATTATGTTTCGATACTTTCGATTATTTTATCATTATTAATTCTCTATACATTCTGAAGTTTTCATCAAAGCCCTGTGTAGAAATTTATTTCCACCAAACGATTTAGTTTTAGGTAAATTGCTCAGTTGAATGACTGTACTAACAGCTTCGCTTCTATTCAAAGTGGTCTAATGAGGGCTCCCAAGGTAAACTTTGTCAGGGACAGCTAGTTTGGCTGGTGCCGTAATTACTTGAAATATGATTTTACACTCGAGGGTTTATATAAGATGCTAGCAATTTTCTCTATTAATCCTGTTATCAATTTGTCCACTTGTTCAATATCTAGAGTTCGTCTATTCATCTTTCTCTATAGCCTGAACACCCATAAATAAATAAATAAATAGTGCTGACAAAGACATTATTTAGAAAGTATGTACCTAGTTTTAGGACACCGAGAGTATCTGTCGACGTAAAATCAAAAGTCATGGTTATATTAAATTAGAGTCAGTCACTTGGCCAAATCGACTTCCTAGAAGATCATGATAGTCAATTTATGGTGTTGTCCACCTTCAAACCTACACCAGGGCATGCCATAGGGGTACCGTGTTATAACTATACAACAGAACAAGTATATCTCGGATGTACAATAGAGCCTTTTTCAAGGTGACAGGTGTGTCCGCTTTCGTATGCAGGCATTTCCACTTCCGACATGGCACTGTACAATACATTTTCAAATGGGTCGATATTTTTGACGTGATGCATTGAACTACAAACAGCGATAAATGAGGCCGTTCAGCAGTGGGCCAAGATTGGCAAAAAAAAAAATGGTATGGGTATCAGTATTAAGTATATCCGTCATCTAGTACCCATAACAAAAGCTCTGCTTAGCTTGGGGCTAGATGATGCTGTGTCGATTGTCCAGCAATATATATTTATTTTATTTAAGTATCGACTTTAGTGTGCATGCTGGTCAAAAGCATTTTCATGTGCAAAAATCCATTGCTGTCACCCTCGTTGTTCGGAACGACGATTAGGGAAAGCTTGATTGGGTCGGCTGAACTTTGGTCTTTCATTCATTCATTCGGAGGGCTATTTGTCACCTTTTTGTGAGGCGAACTAGCTAGCGAGTCGTAACTTCGATGATTAGTCATGCTTTCCCTGGACGTGACGTGAAAGCCTCTCTTTCAAAGAGCTAATTTTACTAAGTAGTTATAATAGAGTTTTCGTTAAGTATTCACTTGTCATATACCTATCGACTTTTGTTAATCTTTTGTCCTAAGATACTCTTTAAATACTTATTTTTTATTTTTATTTTATAAAATAATGTTTATAATACCTACTAGATCGCTTAAAATTACGTAAACATACAAAAAAAAAACTGTCCAGCAAGCTTTTCAAACAACTCAGCACTATTTCTCAGAACCTGGGCACCCAAAAAAATGTGGGCCACCCAAGTGGCCCACATTTTTGTGGGCGGTTTTCAGAATAAATATTTACTTATTAACTTAAAACGTTCCATGGCTTATTCATTTCATCTACATTTTAAGCCACACATTGTGAAGAGGTTCTGTTTATTTAACGCGAAACGCTCCGTACAATTCGGTTCTCTTATTCTGAATGAAATTGCTGAGAAGTTAGTAAGCTCTGACCCAAAGAGCAGTGAACTTTAAATACAGTAAAACCAAACTGGTAACAACACACCGATAAAGTAAATATACTATACTGTACAAATGCACTTTTATCACAAAAATCTTTCGGATAAATAACATCGCTGGTTCAAAGATTAATTTTAAAATCCTTATTTATTCTTGGATGTTGGTTTTGTTGTGCTGCGTGAAAAGGCAACAAACAAATCGGGGTAACATTTCTTCTTTTATATATACAGGGTTATTGGAAAATATATAAATTTTATAACAATACTTCCGCTTGCCATTTTACATGCATTTTTCTTTGAAAATAAGTAACCTATGTATGTCCCCGGGATACCCCCTTCCAAATTTCATTAAGATCCGTTGATTCGTTTATTCGTGAAAAGTAAACAAACAGACAGAATTACTTGCTTTCGAATTTACACTATTAATGTATGAATGATATTGATGCATATGAATGATACTCAGCAAACTTGTATATAGAGCAATTTGATAAGAGAAAGCGATGTATAATTTCAAAACGTCCATCGGATTTTTTGTCTGTGACTCGCAAGGATGATAGCCCTTTGTGGAGTGAATGATATGTAATGAATGAGATATGTTATGTAGACACACAGCCAACATGCACGCTTGAAATAATATAGCAGGCTGTTCCCATTCTGTACCGTCAGCAAACACACTTCCGCAGGAACTTACTGAGACATTATGCGAGTCAAAGCATAAATAATAAGCATGCGAATGAATAAGGAATGTAAGATACAGATACAATTTATTGGAACCAAAATTAGCGATGAAGAGCATTTATTTTTATTTGTTTGTTTATTTATTCAAGAAAAACAGCAGCACATTCAAAAAATTAAAAACAAGAAAATAGAAACAGAAGGCTATTCAGAGGTTTTCACGACTAATAAGAATAGTAGATACATAAAAAGTGTGAACAAGAAAAGCAAACAGAACCTACAATATTACATAATAATAGAAATAAATTAGAACCTTTATTTACAGTTAAAACAGTTAAGCGAACTGCAGACTGATACAAATAATGATTTTGATTGAATCAATAATTTCGAGAGTGAAATAATAATAGTAAAGGGCCTCTGCGCTATTGGCTTCGGCCCCACGCTAGCCCTCTATAAATGACCGGTCACTTTATGGCCCGTGATCATGGAAATGAGAAACATATAATAATAATCATAAATACATGCATACATAATACAACAATCACATTAATTTAAAATTATTCATATTATTGCTAATAAACTAGATAAGACTAATCGTGATCTCACTTTGATCTATACACGAGGATACCAAATGTGTCAAATGCGATGAATTCATTGAATAACTTCTACTAAGGTAAGAACTAAAAATTTATGTCTACAAACAAAGTACTTGTCAACTATATCGGTATGATATGTAGTCGTTTTCTATGTATAATTAAAATTATCTATCTTTGTAATGTATTGAATAAAGTATATGAGTCATTTAGTACCCATAACACAAGCTTTGGCTTAGCTTGGGCCTAGATGATGCTGTGTGGATCTCATCATCTTTTATATTTATATTTAATATCTCCTGCCTGAGCTTGTGTTGCCAACTGTACCTAGATTGCAACGTGCAACTGATCACGTAGGCCCGAGCCCCCACCCGGTCTTTAACCCGGTAGAACTGCAATACTAGTCACCTGTTAAACTGGAGTCGCACCTGGCTATACCTTTATCGTTTTAGAAAATGGCGAAATCATGACATTTTATATTTTATACGTGGCTTTTTTACACGAAACATGCTATGAAATGTGAAAATTCCCAGAGACTACGGTTCGTTTTATAAAAGCTTGTTCAGTCATCGATATTTGCTCGAGTAATCCTTTTGCCATATAAAAAGCGTTACTCAAGCATAGATCGATGACTCAACATAGTTTCTTAATAAGTGCCTAACACCAGCAAGCCAGCAAAGTCTCAATAGCCATTAGAAATTTCTCATTTCTCTCTTGACATTTTACTTCAGAGATAGAGATAGGTAAGAGGTCGAGTTATGGTTGTAAAGCTATGCATGCATACGTTGCTTGCAAATTTTATCAAAAACTAGCTGCGCCCCGCGGCTTCGCCCCCGTGAAAATCTATGTGTCAAATTGTTTAAATGATAAAAAGTATTCTATGTCTCCCCGTAAAAACCATCCTTGAACTTCAACGAATATTTAAAAAAAAGATTTGGCCAAATTGGTCCAGGCGTTGTTGAGTTATGCGCTTACCAACACATTTTGCGATTCATTTTTATATTATAGAAGATGTGTTTGCAAGCACGGAAGCTAACTTTTGACACGCCATGCAACCCGACGAAACGCGATGCGTGTGGAGTTGAATCAAATCGTACGAATTTTCTACGACCAGAATCATATCAATAACAACCGATGACGCGACGGCGACACGTCGTCGGGTGCTTACGAAGTGGTCCACTTCGTAAACTAAGCACCACTGGTGCACCTCATAGAAAATTGATACCTATTTTATTCATAGTGTGTATATTTCAATAGTGTGTGGAGCCCATTAGTTACGCGCTTTCAACCCAATGTCACGTTCAAAGGTCCACCTAATAAGACCCTTATCTGAAGCTAACCTGTCTTAAGGAAAAATGATTCTTCCTCATTTGAAGTGCAATCACAATTACTTAGGTACGTACCTGTTTCCTTATTATCGCGGTTGCTCTATGATGCGAAGGTGTTTATATGCAGGTAGTGAATGCATCTATTATAGTATACGGTACAACTATGTTTAGAACAATACAATAAGTACACCAATCATTTATTTATTGCACATTTGCACACGTGTGTTTTATTTCGTATGATCCAAGAGTGGTCTTCCTAATCAAAATCACACTTAATATTATAAATGCTGTTAAATCGTTTTTTTTTATCTGATTAAGCTACGTATAGGTATCTATTTTCATCCCAGTGGCTTTGGTTTCTCGGACGTGCTTCCATCTACTATAACAACAGCATGTCCATTCCCAAGTGTTATTGTATAATACCGTATAATTGTACAATAATATAATATTTAACAGTAATAATAAAACCGCTGACTGACGATGCCAATCCATTCAGGCCACCTGTGTTGCCCATTCATAATACAAATTCGCCTAATAACCATTTCGAAATAACGAGCTTGCTACCAAACCTTTATTGTTGGTAAAATAGAATTCATTCATCTCCGGATTTTCATGGTTCTATGTTGAAACCACAATGCATAATCTAAATGTAAATATTAATTTGATGATGCCATGTGGATTATCCGGTGTTATTAATTATTTATTTATTAAATAACTAGTTTCAACTCAGTTTCGCACGCGTAGTGTCTATGGATAGCTTTAAAGGTTATTTATATCTCATTAACTGTTTTATGGGCTAAAAAGTTGCTATACTCAAGTTTAGCCTGATCCGTTTGGTAGTTTTGACGTGAAGAAGTAACAAACATCCATCCATCCATTTAAACATTCAAACTTTACCATTTATAATATTAGTGTGATTGTTGAAAGATAAGGTTTCAGAATTTCAACATCTTCGTGTAAAATCTTGGTTTACTTAACGTTCGAATTCATGTCACTCGCCAACTTTTAAACCTCTCAAGACTGGTTAATATTAACTACTTACGTGTAAGAATAATGACAATGCCGAACCCAACAGATTTAATAAACAAATATTAAGATTTACATTAAAACTAATCATCATGTGCGGTCCAAATAACGTTTCCATTTGCGTCTGATCGTGACGTAAATCTAATCAGTGTGTTTGTAATAATTTTAACGTTATCATAATTTAAATTAACGAGCGATTTTTATTTATTTGAGCTACCATTACTGTGTATGTATGTGTAAAACTCGCATTTTTTTAGACTAACCTCTTTTAATGTGCTCTATATAGCTTAATAATGTTCTAAAATCTAATTTTAATGAAGAGTGTAGTGTTGTAGAGGACACTATATTAGGATAAAATTAATCTCTCTCAAATATTTTTCTGTATTACACGCCACCGTCTATACTTGTTCAAGCACTTCATGCTATCCAAAGGTTGCCTGGCAGAGATCGCTCTTAGCGATAAGGCCGCCCATTGTACAGCATATTTTGTATTTGTTTTTCTTTTCCTGTCTTGTGTATCTTTTATGTATTTGGTGTGCAATAAAGAGTTATTGTATTGTATTGTATTGTATCTCTTTTTATTCTCTTGTTTTTACCAAACTAACCCACTGAGCTTCATAATCAGCTTAACGAAGCTGCATCAAACAAACCTCAACTCCACACAAGCTTTTAAGCCCATTAAACATTTCAGAGCTTTGCAGTTTCATAGAAGTTTAGCAAATTACTATCTTACTTTATTTTATTTTGTATTTTGGTTGTACCCTGACTATATTATCGCTTACAAATTATAACTTACTCACTCCCTTGTCGCTGAGCACTTCAATGTGAATCCTGGCTTCCGACACAAGACTTCTTTAGGCGATCCTGAGCTGGGTCTATGAAGTCAACGCTCAAATTGAAAAAGCGCAAGGTACCTTTTTTCGTAATCCTTGATTAACAATGCATAGAGGTTTTACCCCTTCATCGCTTAACGTAAGTTCTGACCTCAATGTCCTAAAGAGGTTTGCCTGATAGTGGTTAGTTTATGGCTGCCGGCCTAGCCTACGATCTTGAGGGCGTCGTACCCGATAAGAAAGCCCTTTACTGTCTGTTATCCTGGATCATCAAACTGGCGAATCCTCCGGAAGCAGGTCTAAGCCTTCGATACGAAAGTAGATGATTTTCTACAAAAAATTTAAACAAAAAAAAATTCAACATTCGTTTGTATAGATAAAGTGTAAACGATACAATAATCATGTTTAAACAAAATTATCTCATATTATCAATTATATCATTCAAAATTTAAAGTGATGTGAATTAGATTTCAGTGGTCAAGAATAGTGTCTTCAAAGATAATTTGAATCAAAATATAGCCTTAATCAGCTTTGAGCAAGTATCCTTTGTGCTATTTTTACACATTACCCAATTGAGATTAATTAGCGCAAATTCTGTTCTAAGCCGGCGTCGACAACCCACGCCTGGCCAAACTTATGTCACCTTCAGGAACCGGTTGGAACCGGTTTCTGACCAGTTCTCATTTCCTTTGATGGATAGGTAGCACCGTGATTGCTAGGTTTTGCCATTAATGGCCGGACAATGAACTTTACGTCTATCGTTGAGCCAACTCTTTTGTCAAGGTCAAGTTAACCAACTGAACTAACAGCCAGTTTTGTTATGACCAATAATTTCACGCTTGGCCTTAGAAAAACGCCTAATCTAACTTCATAAGGTTTCCTGGAATCCCAAAATTTTGATTGACACGAGTATTTGATCTATGTATTTTTGTTTTTCATACTGGCCAACTCATCTTTGTCTAAATAATTCGGTTCGAAGTGGACCTAACTCCAAAATTTACCCATCAAGTACTTGACATGAGTTTTGAACGTTGATAAATATTAGTTATGATCTTTTGAGAAACCGGCTGTAAGTCTTAACTCATGTACAAGTAATTAATAATTTATTAAGCATATCAGATTTGTGTTAGAGCGTCTAACAATTCCGAGACAAACTTCTTTTGAATAGAATCTGGTTCGGCATCTGTCTTCAAGGACACACTAACCTCGCCGTATCCTTGGCGAATAGCTCATAGCAATTCCCTGAATATAAAAGAGGTTTTATTTTGGATGGCAATAGCCTAAATTAGGATAGAATAGAATATAAAAAACATTGATTTGGACACAGTTACAAAATACTTACAATAAAAGATAGATAGACAATTATTTTATTGCACAATTAAAAAATACAACAAACAAGATGAGCGATCTCTACCGTAAAATAAACAAACGGAAAACAATTACAGTTTAACGGACAGAAAAGGATGGTAAAGAAATAGAAACTTTCGGCTCAGGCTTAACAATTTTTGTGATGGAAATAATTTTCTCAGCGGATAAGTACTTTGAAACTAGTTCTCGTTAACCCTAACGACGATGTTATTACTAAGATTATTAAGAAATCATATTTGTTAATTGCAGATGTTATACAAAATGGTAATCTCAGATTCATGATATCATGTGCAAATGTTGTCAGAGGCAGAACAAATATTCTGCGTTCGTCGTTAGACGCAGAAACTTGTAATTATGCAGAGACATCTAAATGTCATAAACCGGTTTATGTCAGGTAATTTAAGGTGTCTAATGGCTTTTTTATGCAGAGTTTTTATCTGTGTTATGATAACCATTTCTAATAATAGAAAAGATCAAAAAATTTACTAAATCGCTTTCCCAGAACAAATTTTCCGTCTCAAGTAGGTACTAAAAGTATACCAGAACTGAAAAAGTACCATCCACGTTTTCCACCATCTCGAATTTCAACAAAATATTTAAAATAGTAAGTATTAAGTGTAAAATTTATGTAGCTGGCCATCATTCGTATCCACACTTTCTATTAGAAATGCAACTGGACTAGTGCCTTGCTCAACATAAAACAATGTCTTTTACCCACAATAGCGTTTCCACGCAGAGAATACCGTAAACTATAACACAGCTCTACAAGGTCTGAGAGTGGGGGGAAACTTACAGTCTATATTGGAAACCGTCGACCCGCCCCGCGCCATTCTTTCGCTACTCTCTGAAGTTAACGTACTCCAATTACAATACATCCAATTTATTTACCAATACACCACGACAAATTAAATTCTTTCGGAAGTTCATCAAATCTATTTTAGAAATTGGAGCGAACACGCGTATTCGAAATACTAACGCTTCAAGGTTATTACCGGCGTGGTTATGAAATGTTGTAGCATATTTCGATAGTGTTTTGTTTTTGATGGTGCTGTGACGGGATGTGTCGGATGCTCGCGTAGTGCAGTGTCACCAGTTCCGTTCAACAAAGCCGTAGCCATGGCACTAGTGTGGATGAGCGCTTTTAATCTTGGCGTCACTGTTGTTGCGAGTTTAGCTGTTATATCGAGGTAAGAAGCTCTATTTTCCCATGTGTTCTAGCTAAGCACAAAAGCAGGCTTTGTTTATTTTATGCTAGGTCAGCATTTTTGTGCTGTTCTACGAGAGAGGCTTGTTAGCATTCCTACTTCAGTGTTATTGTCTCTCATCCTACTGTATTTCTCGATACTTGGAATGTTTACCATAATGTTTGTAATATGCGTCGTATCGTAACCGTAGTGACTAAGTTAAAACGATGTTCGATATATATACGTTTATTCAGCCGCTCAGTTACTCAGAGAACTAATCCCAATATTTGAGCCAAAGTACTAACCGCAACGAATATAGTGTTTTACCTTGATATTAAATTGTTTGATAGCGTTCTTGTTGTGGTGGTGGACGTGGTTTTGATTTTATTACAAAAGAAACAATGTCAATATTAAGGTTTTTATTTATGTTACGATTTTCGACCGACCGAGTCTCTTAAACTTTTTATCCTTTTTAAAATAATTACCCATGCACAAGTATTTCTCTTTAATTTATATTTATTTATATTTAATGTTTTCCGCCGCAGCTCGTGACATCGCACAACCCTTTTTGCCAGGATAAAAAGTAGCTTAGAGATACCATCTATCCCTCCCAAATTTCATTGAGATCCGTTCAGCCGTGAAAGGTAACAGACAGGCAGACAGAACTACTCTTGCTTTTATATTATTAGTAAGTATGGATAGTTGGTTTGAAACATAATCCTCAGTTCAATTGTTCGTACAAATAAATCTTTGCTCCCAATCCAGTTTTCACGTAATATTTCTATTCTCTCCAGTAACGTAAACAATTGTATGTAACATATTGGCTTGAATAATTCTCGTTTCCCGTTGCAAAGTTATTCCTAGTTTGATTGTTTCTGCATTTTCATACACAAAGTTTCCCGCGAAGTAAAGTTTCAGATTGCTCTGTGCAGTTGAAAAGGCTTGTAATATTATGCTAGCTTGCTGGCTGCGGGCAAACGTAAAGAGCAAATTAAACTTCCAGTCTATATTAATTTTGCCCTTATTTAATTGATTGCTACCTAGTCTACTAATATTATAAAGAGGAAAGATTAGATTTTTTTATTTGTTTGCATTGAATAGGATCTGAAACTACTGGATCAATATAAAATAAATAAAAATTATTTCACCGTTGCAAAGCTACACTATCCCCGGGTAGAAATGTGAAATTCTAATTTAATGCGGTCGAAAACGCGGGAAACAGTTAGCAGTTAAATAAATAAATAATGTTGGACAATCCACACAGCATCATCTAGCCCCCAAGCAGAGTTTGTGTTATGGTTAGGTACCTACTAGATTACTGATATACTTAATACAATACATTACATAGATATATCTATTTTTATTATACATAGGTAGATAACGACCTGGCATAGCTTACTATGGTAATGCTTATTGCCCTTGATCAGTTTATCTGGTCCGAACCGTTACATCAACTAAGATTGCCCAGGGGAAATCAGTGGCCTTCTCGGAAAAAGTCGCAAGTGTAAAATAATTTCCGCGACGGAAATACATCAACTTTATTGGCTTTAGACTTTTAATGAAATTTATTTTATTTTCCTTTTCCAATTTAGCGAAAACAATTCCTTCCTCAAACTCTACCTTGAGATAGTACCTACCTATAGGTTGCATGCGATCGTTTGAATTCCATTATCTTTTTGCAAGACCACTGAAGGTCTTTGTCATTTCCTTTTGAAAGACGTCAGGGTATTGCCAATCTAATGGAGCATGTAATGATAGACGAAAAAAGGGGGACTTTTTAAAAACTAGGTTACATGTCGTAAACCTTATTATATGACATGTATCATCACCATCAGTCATCTAGTACCCATAACACGAACTATGCTTAGCTTAGGGACAAATTATGCTGTTTGGATTGTTACTAGCATTTTTTGTTTGTTTATTTGCTCATTGATCGTATTATGAATTGTAATTTATGTAATTTCGCAATTTGGTAGACGTAATTAGGCAATACTCGTAACACTAAATAAATATCACGTTAAATCATGATTTCCGATAAAATACTAGTTCTATTTATACCTTAATACTCGTACATACCTTACAAAGACACGCTATGACCTCATGCTGACGTAAGCGCCCGCTGCGTTGGAGCCATGAACTTGACTGGCGCTAGGTAGGTATTTGTCCAAGGCGTGCCACTATTGGAATAGCGAAGCTTATTCTAATCTGCATTTTACTGCAATAAAGATAGAGTGCGTTTTATATCTCTTAGAAAGTGAGAGTCATTAATACTATGTTAGGTAATAAATAAAAATGTTGGACAATCAACACAAGATCATCTAGTACCAACGTAAATAGAGCTTATATTTTGGCTACTGGATAACTGATAGGTTTATATAAAACGTGACAAACGTAGATAGAAATCGGAAATGTCTATGTGTTATGCTTTACTTGGACAGGCAACACATTAATTAGTCTCTCAGTTTATACTAGTCATGTTTATACCTGTCATAAATAAATAATATAATATGCTGGACCGGATTTTCTGGGTATTTACTATGTATAATAAAAAATATCTCTCTATGTAATGTATTCTACAAAGAATGTCAGTCATCTAGTACCCAAAACACAATCTGCTGAGCTTGGGGCTACATGTGTGGCTTACATGCAGTCTTTGAAGAATACATTACATAGAGATATATTTTTTATTATACATAGTAAATACCCAGAACATCCGGAACAAATATTTGCAGATCGTAAAAACATTTGTCTCAGGGCGGCTAGCCTACCACCTGCGCCGTAGGCGGACCTTCACCCGCCACATCGGTTGATTGAAGGTTATGACTGCAAAATATTGATTGAACCAATTTGCCAACTAAATAGTCCAGGCCATTTGTCAATGTGTCATTACGTGGTTAACCTTTCACATAATTCTCTGTAAGATGAAGAACATAATACGAAGTCACCTGTTTGCATTGGACCCACGCCATCTGCCGGTTTTGGTATCAACGACAAGGCGAACTAATGGACGAAGATCAGGGGCAACGTCTTAGTCGAAAGGTTACGTAACCGCGGGTCTTAATTGAGTGACAAATTTTATCAACTAACCAACCATGGTATGTTCATGGTGATGATAAATATACATAATAGGAGAGTGAAAAAAAAGCTGTACATACAATTCACACAGCCTATCTAGCCCCACTAAATGACTGATATACATAATACAATACCTTCTGTATATTTTTTCTTGTATAACAATTATTTACATCATTTTTATAGAAGTTTTAAGTTTTTCGTGACCAGTTATTTATTTCTTATTATGAATATAAAAAGTAATAAAAATTTATACTTAATAAGTTTTATACAAGCTCTGCTTACCATGGGGCTAGGTAATGCTGTGTGAATTGTCCAGCATTATTTATTTATTTATTTATTTATCTTAGTAATAATTTTAGCCTGTGATGGTTCTCCATACATAAGAATTGTCAAAATCAGTCCTTTATTGAATTATATTCGTCGGCTAAAAATAGCGTTCAATAACAAAAAGCGATACGTATTCGAGATTCTCTTAGTATATTTTAACCTCTGTTTCACTCGAAGACGCAAAAATCCATATTTTATATTCCATATTTTGCTCCATCCATCAATCGACTCACATCTACACTACACTCGCCGTAAAAAACATCAAAAATAAGAAAAAAGTCAGTCTACCGGGCTGACTTACATATTTGTAAGTCACAATAGAAATTAAAACTAATTCTTAGGGAACCGCGATGGAGATGTCACGTCCATCGGATGATATACGCCCTTTCTTGAATAGGGTAGCTCAGCACAATACCCAACTGATTCAAGATATGGATCATAGCGAATGACATTTCTGATTTATCTGGCGCGAGTAGGGTACACTACTCGCTTTCTGTAAGTTCTAATATAATATTATAATGACGAAAGTCTGTGACAAAGTGAGTTTTTCACGCGACAACGCCAAAACAATGAATGAACCGTGCTAAAATTTTGCTCGAATTAAGTTGTGAAATAACCTACAACTGTGTTTTATTCTTGTTTTTTTTACTAGTGTACTATATAATTGTTGTATTTTGTATGTGTTGTGTGTGTCTCAAGTTAAAAATAAAGACTTTACTTGTCTATCTTTCTAACTCTAACATATAGGCTACTTTCAGTCCCGGAAATAAAGACTTTACTTGTCTATCTTTCTAACTCTAACATATAGGCTACTTTCAGTCCCGGAAATAAAGACTTTACTTGTCTATCTTTCTAACTCTAACAGATAGGCTACTTTCAGTCCCGGAAATAAAGACTTTACTTGTCTATCTTTCTAACTCTAACAGATAGGCTACTTTCAGTCCCGGAAATAAAGACTTTACTTGTCTATCTTTCTAACTCTAACAGATAGGCTACTTTCAGTCCCGGAAATAAAGACTTTACTTGTCTATCTTTCTAACTCTAACAGATAGGCTACTTTCAGTCCCGGAAATAAAGACTTTACTTGTCTATCTTTCTAACTCTAACAGATAGGCTACTTTCAGTCCCGGAAATAAAGACTTTACTTGTCTATCTTTCTAACTCTAACAGATAGGCTACTTTCAGTCCCGGAAATAAAGACTTTACTTGTCTATCTTTCTAACTCTAACAGATAGGCTACTTTCAGTCCCGGAAATAAAGACTTTACTTGTCTATTTTTCTAACTCTAACATATACGTATAGGCTACTTTCAGTCCCGGAATAACGGGTGCGAGCGAGGCCGCGGGCACAAGCTTTTCAAGTCTGAATATAAGTTTCTCGTCAAAATATTCCCCATAAGAAGGGATTACCATCAGTGATTTTCTGTACTATTCTCAGATACCACAAGATACGTACGTACGTAAACCAATCACTTTATACCGGCTATGTGAAAAATCTATTTGTGTTCAATATCGTGTCTGATACAATTTCCGGTAATGTGATTGCGATTTCGAAATAAGTTCATAATCTTCACGCAGTGTTATGTTTGCATAACAATAACAACTCTGAAGGTACGATTATTATGTTTACGTGAAACGAAATAAGCGAGCTTATCTAGACCTAATATAAATAAAATATAATCATTTACATATTTCAGCACCATGGTACCATGATCATTAATTTAACATTTACACTAAGTGCCGTATTATTACACCTCGCTCAGTTATAGATCTATGCTTGAGTGACGCTAATGCCAAAGTGTTACTCAAGCATAATTATATTGATTACTGAGCAATCTTTCATAACACGGACTTAAGTACTTTCCTTCATATCAGATTGAGCCAAGTAGAGCTTGGTCGGGTTTACCTAGTAAAAGAGTATTTTCAAATAAATGTCAGCAGCAGATAACTGATGCACTATCTATGATATACGTTCGCAGCTCAGTAGGTCAGCGGCAGTCAATGTGTTAAGACTGTAATTAAGATGATGAAATTTTATCAATTAACTGACAACGTAGTACCGCGAACTAGTATAAGATATAAGTTTAAAGTCGTTGCGTTGGAACTTGTGATTTGCATCGTCTAACTTCACTAACTTTAATTGGCTCCATCGCTTGCACGGTATCTCGTTTCTCTGTCAAGGTTTTTATTATATTTTGGTTCTGCTTGGTATTTTCAACTCTTCGCTCTTGTAGGGTAAGTAATATGTGAACAGGCGGTAGTGCATGTGACAGATTTTTACACGTAATCGTGAGCAAATTGAAACTTTCTTGCAGAAAAATTTGAATTTTAGCCCGAGTGCAAATATTTTCGTATAAAATATTAATGATCAAACATAACTAAATATGTTTTTTTACATAAAATACTTAGTAATAACTCTTTGATTGCCACCGACGCGACGCACGGTGATGCCGGACAGCTCGTTGATCAAATCTTGGCAGTAAAAGCATTAATAACGATTCTCTTACTCGACTCACAAAATTCATAGTCATATGGTAATATAGTCTTTTTGTAAAGTTTTGATTATGATGTCCAAAAAAGAATTTTTTATTGTATTGTAATATAGGTATAACCGAACGAAATACATAAGAATTGTTGAATGTTTTATCAAACATTGCTATACTTTTTAATTAAGCATTTAAGCGGGCTTAACTGCGATCCCTTATTTGTGTTAGAAAACACTTATACTTATCGATTAATTTACCTAATCATCTTAAATATCTATAAATAAAGGGTGGTGTGATGTTCGTTTGGCGGCACTAACATAGATGCACTAAGTAGCAGTAAGGCCTATACGGAAACGACATCACATTATCTACCTTCCTGATATATTGACGACGATTATTTGACGACCTCTGTGGCGCGGTGGGTGAAGGTCCGCCTGCGACGCAAGAGGTTGCGGGTTCGATTCCCGCCTCGGAACAATTGTGTGTACGATCTGCAGATATTTCTTCCGGGTTTTCTGGTCGTTTTCTATGTATAATAAAAAAATATCTATCTATGTAATGTAATATTATGTATATCAGTTATCTAGTACCCATAACACAAGCTTTGCTTACCATGGGGCTAGATAATGCTGTGTGGATTGTCCAGCATTACGAGTATTTATTAAATATATATAGAAAAAAGTGAATTGAAATAATACATATATTATATACCGCAATAAATATATTATACAACGCATGAACAATGTGCATTGGTTTTACCATATGTTTAACGGAGCGTACTCAGCCATTAGGGATTCATACGGTCCAGACGGCGTTACTTCCCTAGGGCTACATATTTAATCCTAGCCTCTTTGGTATCAGCTTAGTAGTAACAGAGATAACTAAACCCCTAAGATCCTGGTAGCCAGCGTCTTTACCCTTACTAACTTACACTAATCATGTAATAGTCACTAAGGGTAAAGTTTACAGAGATAATTCAAGTCTAGTTGGCTAAGCGACGGATTTAGATACAAATCTGGATTTAGCGATTTACTTACTATTATATCAAGTTAATTCCTTTCATAATCTGTACTGTATTGACTATAAAAAATAAAATAAAAAAGTATAAATGTTATTTATTGACAAAATAGACAATGAATCAGGCAATACGAGTCCAATAGGCCCCTGAACTAGTATAAAACTGTGTTTTAGGAACCAATGGCTTCTCCAACTAATATTTACATACAATTATGTCTAATCAACTAAGGGTATATATATCTTTATCCAGGGTAAGTATTGAATTTGTATTCTCTGATCCCACATCATCATCGGTAGCACGTGAACGAAGCTAATGGCAGAAGCTAGTTCATACATACCTATCACATGAACTGGTACTGTGTTGCACGTGCTCTTGTTTTATAACAGCTGATGTCCATAGCCATTACAATGGAAGCATACCTACATGCATAATGCCTACGAGGCGCATTCATGCAAGTATTGCAAAACTCAGATCGATGACTGTATTGCGATCTGTGTCAGTATACAGAGTGGGGCAGATTTTTATGACTTTCTGAGTACCTGATTTTTTGTTTGAAGTTAGTTTTTTTTCTTATTGGGTAAGATAATTTCTTATTAACAAAGACAGTTGACGACCGATGTGGCGCGGTGGGCGAAGGTCCGCCTGCGACGCAGGAGGTTGCGGGTTCGATTCCCGCCTCGGAACAATTGTGTGTACGATCTGCAGATATTTGTTCCGGGTGTTCTGGTCGTTTTCTATGTATAATAAAAAATATCTATCTATGTAATATATAGTATTATGTATATCAGTTATCTAGTACCCATAACACAAGCTCTGCTTACCATGGGGCTAGTGAATTATATATATATAATGCTGTGTGAATTGTCCAGCATTATTTATTATTTATTTATTTATTTTATTTAGTTACCGTCAAATTATAGAAACAAATTGGAACTAGTATTTACAATTGGAATAATTGAGCTAACTTCAGAGTTCCAGACTATTGCAAACAATATGTTCCAAATCAGAAAATGCAGTATTTTTGCTCCTAAAACAACTAAAAATTCTTAGAACAAAACCTTACCACATCGTCACTTTCCATTAAGTAAGATTGTGGTAAAACAAAGATCTGCTATAAAAAAACCTTGAAAAGAAAAGGTGGCTGTCCTGAAGATTATTTAATTTTGCCCCAACCTGTATATCGTTTGATACGAATGTTTGTTTCACTGAATTCAACAGTAATTTCCAATTATTGTGTGTTGTGGTACTGTTCTACCTCCTCGGGCTATCGTCATCATCATCATCAATGGCCATACATTCATATTTTTTTTCATCTACGAAATATTTTTTGAGTGGCACCCGTGGCCGTCTACTTAACTGGGCTATGATTATACAAAATTATTTATTAGCCATTTCACTTAGCCAGCTAGCATTTATCATATTACTATTAGATGGATGTTAACAAACATATTATGTTTTAGCTCGGAGCCGCGGGCAAAAACTAGTCCGTTCATTAATCTGTTTTATTAATGTAATTAAAGTAACAGTTTCACGAAATAAATCTATACCTTGGTCAAAATATAACCATTAATCTAACGGAGTTGGAATAGAAGGAAACACAAAAGGAGTTTTATCATTTAACTTCATTAAAATGGACTTGCTTTCAACGAACCTACTTGTATCTCTTTAAGCATCATAAGCGTCTCTGTGTAGATAGGTCTTAGCTTTGCGGAGTTAACACTTTGATTGCTGAAATCACACGGTATGTGTTTTCTACAAGTGACTAATATGCGTAAATCCACACTAGCGCAGCGGCTGAGAAAATACAGATCTGTGTGACTCAGCACAGCCGTAATATTTTTCGAACGAAACGCATGTGCGGCGCAACACAACCGCTGTGTAGAGCGGCAGCACGAATTTTTTAGGTTAAAAAAAGATCGCAGTCGTCGTAAAAAAACCGCAGTCAAAGTGTTAAACTGAAACTCATTTTCTATTCGGATGGGTTCTTTTCATTGGCACTGATTAAATACAACTAAAAGATGGAAGTAAGAGATTTAGACAATTGGCGAATAACGAATGGAAGATTTTAAATGTAAAATGCTTTTAAGTTTCACACGTTGTTCGTGGGAAATAAAACCAGCCAAGTGCGATTCGACTCGCACACGGTTTTCCACCATGTACCATCGTAGCAAAGATTTTCGTAAAAGAAATGAAAAACTTATTATTTTTTCCTTAGTTATTAATTTTATATTGTTTGCATAAAAGTTGTTATAGCGGCAATAGTCATACACACTTCGTGAAAATTTCAGCTGTCTATTTTTAACGATTCATGATATACAGTCCGCTGACTGGTGGACGGACGGATAGACAGACAGACAGCGCAGGCTTAGTAAGAGGATCCCGTTAGCAACCTTTGGGTACGAAACCCTGAAAACCTGTGGCCTTCGGCCTCAGGATTACGGCATTAATAATTAGTAATAGGGCAATTATTACTAAAGAAGCCTAAATACCCAGCCTGAAAGCATCTGAAAGCATATTAAGCCGGTCCGGCGCTTGACCTCCCGCCGGTCGTGTCGGTCTGCTGTCTCATCGGATTATCAGAGTGAGGGAATAGAGAGTGCACCTGTGTTTACGCACACACTTGCGCACTATAATATGCCATGCGCACATGGATAGTCTCCGTTCAGACTGGTCGCCGTGGCCGAAATTCGGCTACGGCATCAGGTCTAGCTGTGCACTGGAAATAAAACTTATCACGATTTTTTTCATACTTTATTAATAATAGATTATGTTAATTATAATTTTAATGTTTTTAGTTAAGTTTAAGTTTTAATTAATGTTTTATAATATTTTATTGTATTTTCTATAATATTACAAATATTTCATAACGAGAATTTAAATAAATGGAAGTATAATAATAATAATGCTGGACAATAAATATTGCCACAGCAGGCAGTGAAGGGTTTTCATTCGTCTTCTGGGTGATTTACCTACTGAATAACATCACGCCTGGATCCTTGTCGGGTCCCATTACAAACACCGCCTATTCATCCCTATACCCGGCCTTTGTTATTGTCAAGTAAAGTCCAAATATTGTGTTTTACAGTTTTACTTGTGTAGATACAGTGCCTTTCCTTCTGAAAAGATCTTTAAAAATGATGATAATCCGGTGTAAAAATGTGTGCCTTATCTATCTTTAGAACTTATTTCAACTGACGCTGTAAAATCTGATGGATTTCCAATAACAAGCGGCCGAAGTCGCGGCGGGCACAGCCTAAAAAACTTGTTTTTGTTTAGTCTGTTTAGTTTGAATTTAGCTCTGTCTTCCACGATAATGTAAATTGTTATGGTTTTACATAAGTGATCTGAGTTAAAGATTCGCAAAAAGCGTTTATTTTGCCATTGCATTTTTTATAGACAGGTGAACCGTGTCCAATCATTCATGTGTAAGAAAATTGAAGCTGCGCTCTTCCTGTCTGTACATGTAGGCTCCCAACTTTATACAATACAAATAAGCTTTATTGCACATCAAACACAGAAAAAACAAAAAAAGATACAGATGCACAATTATGGCATTGGCGTTTTATTGGCGTTTTATTATTGGCGTTTATTTTGTTAGTCAGAACGACTAATGTTTAGTGACTGAGTAACTCGAAAATATGTTTAGTGAGCTAGGGTTAAAACCTCTCGTTTTTATCAATAAGCTATCTAAATGTTCCTTGCAAAAGAGTTTATATGGTTTCGTATTTTCTTTGTTTGTTTTACATAATAAAGAGCCCTTTGTCTAAACAATTCAAACCTTAATAATCTGACTTACGGCCAATAAGAGATTTACATTTTATAGAAGAAACTTACAAAATACCAACAGTTAAATTACACAATAAGTCCTTAGAAATCTATTTCCGCAAATTTTTAAATCAGTTTGCTATGAAATTGCTTTTATCTCTGGTAAAATTGCAGTGAGAGCTCCAGTTAATTAAAAATGCCTTGTTGAGACTTTTTTGATTAAAGTGTCTATCTTTTGTAGTAGTTTATTGTAGATAAAAATAAGTCAGAATACCTAATAATGAAATATATAATGCTGGACAATTCACACACATCTAGCCCCGAGCTAAGCAAAGCTTGTGGGGATAACTGGATAACTGATTTACATGATAAATTATACTACATATTATATACATATGTGTTTTATTATATACATATGTATTCGTAACGAATACATCCGACAGAGAACCAAGGTTATCGACATAGCTCAAAGAATTAGCAAGCTGAAGTGGCAGTGGGCCGGCCATATCTCGCGAAGAACCGACGGCCGATGGGGCAAACGTGTTCTTGAGTGGAGACCACGACTCGGTAAACGTAGTGTAGGACGCCCTCCGACCAGGTGGGATGACGACCTGCGAAAGACTGCAGGTAGATGCTGGATGCGTCAAGCTGAAGACAGGGCGCTATGGCGCTCATTGGGGAGGCCTATGTCCAGCAGTGGACTAATATAGGCTGATGATGATGATGATGATGATGTGTTTTATTATACATAGAAAACAACCTGAACACCCTGAACAAATCTGCAGATCGTTCAAACATTTGTTGTGAAGCCCGAATCGAACCCGTAAGCTCTAGCGTCTTAGAAAATAGGTTAAATCTAGTGTCGATGCTGATAAAGTTGCCATTGAATTCCTTTCCTTTTAATCAAACTACGTTATTTCTTCTCAAAGTAATAAAAATCTTGATTCTATAAATCCTTTTGGGAGACGCAGCTGACAGCACTATCAGAACAGAACACTAATAAAAAGGATTCTGTCTGTAATAGCTTGGAGTGTATCGTAAATTTACTTGTGTACCACGTAGCGTAGATATAGGGGATCCAAGAGACCGGATCTGAGAGACCTACTCAGATGATGATGAAAGCTTTTATCGTTTCACAGTTAATCTATCTCCAACAACTATGTATAAGTCATAGATAGGTATGTAATGCATCTTTATGTGAAGGTGCTATACAGTTTTCCTATTAATCTCTCGTCTCGTCATCAAATCTAATCACCCTAAACGCATATACAGTCTCCAATCCCTCGTGGGTAAAAATAAAATATTTGTAACCATCGAATAGCGAAACCTGATTACTTTTTATCAGGATTTATTTCATGGCGTGCAAAATCTCGGGGAATATACATATATACTGTTTTCGTGTATTTGTATATTCATCGAGATTCGCGGTTCAGGAAAATAGTAATGGGACGGGAATAAAACTTTTATGGGACCACCTAGGAGACATCTTTCTCGTGGAATTTTTTAGTTAGCCGTCAACTACACCAAGTTTTATATTGTAGTTACCAAAGCTTTCCAAAAATTTTAATAAATAAAAATTAAATTAAATTTACAAAAGCGAAATAAATGATTATTTCGCCTTTGTAATGATAGTTCTATCAATAATTATTAAAGCATTAAACCTTGCTTTTAATAATTATTAAATGGTATTTTGTTTGTCTATGATATGTGATTATTTACTATACTAAAAAGAGATTCTCGCCTCGGAACAATTGTGTGTACGATCTGCAGATGTTTGTTCCGGGTGTTCTGGTCATTATATGTATAATAAAAAAAAATATCTATCTATGTAATCCATTGTATTAAGTATATCAGTCATCTAGTACCCATAACACAAGCTCTGCTTACCTTGGGGCTAGATGATACTGTGTGGATTGTCCAGCATTATTTATTTATTTATTTATTCTTATGCGGCTGATTATTTTTATGTATAATACATAAAAATAATCACATTTAGCCGCTCTTTTTTATTTTTCGTCGGTCACACATCACATCACAGATCTGAAATGCTATTGTCTAACACAATGCATTATCAAAAACCAACCAAAAGCAGCATAATAATTAATTAGATACGTAGAACCGTCAAATTGGAACTGGAACAAAAGGGTTTTCACAGTAGGACGAGCTTTTCAGAACTCAGGGACCGGAGCTGGGCCAGTCCCGCCGCGGGCACCGCGCGCGGTGGTCCCTACCGCCTTTTATCACGCGGGAATCCAACAGTTCTACACGATTTTATACGAAACTAGCTGCGCCGCGCGGCTTCACCCGCGTGGAAATCTATGTGTTAAATCGTTTATAAAACTTCCTCTTGAACAACTTTATTTATTTAAAAAAACCGCATCAAAATCCGTTCGTAGTTTTAGAGATCTAAGCATACATAGGGACAGACAGTGGGAAGCGACTTTATAATTATTATATATTTATATATATTAAAATTATCTAGTAGTAATATCACAAGTTCTGCTCATTTTGAGATTAGATTGCTTGTGTGGATTGTCCAGGATATTTTATTTATTGTTTGGCTTCGTAACGGGTATAAATAAATGCAAGTGAAATAACTTAACACCAATAACAGTGATTCTTGTATACGTTTTTAGTGGGTATCGTAGTAAATTGCATTGGAAATTGCACAGAAATTCAAACGCGTGAGAATAATTGCAATTATTTCGATTAAAATAGGCTTGATAATGTCAACGATTGGAACTGTAAAAGATATCAACGTGGTTGTGGGAATTTGTAACAAACGCAAAACTACTATTTTAACACTTTGAGTGCTGAAAACGCACGGTATGAGTTTTCTACAAGTGACTAATATGCGTAAATCCACACTAGCGCAGCGGCTGAGAAAATACAGATCTTTGTGACTCAGCAGAGCTGTAATATTTTTCGAACGAAACGCATGTGCGGCGCAACACAACCGCTGTGTAGAGCGGCAGCACGAATTTTTTAGGTAAAAAAAAAGTACGCTGTCGTCGAAAAAAAACCGCAGTCAAAGTGTTAAGGAATCGCAAATTAGAAATAAACAAGCAAGTAGAACAGACCAGTCTGTCTTCCCTTTGGTCTGTTTTATATCTCTGCGTTAACTTAATAATGATAAGATACTAATGTGAATTAGTGTTCACAGCTTTTAATTGATCGAAGCTATAAAACCTTTTTGTTATCTTTGCATCCTTTTATCCCTTTCAGTAGCTTTGAATTATAGAATTTCCATGTAGTACATTCTACCCGCATACCCTAAACTAAAAGCTCTTTCATTGGATTCAAGAGGGTACCGAATCGTATATGTGTAAGGTAATGTTACCTCTCTGATAGGTTACCTACTTGACTGGGTGATTGATCGCTTTCGAATACGACTTATATTATAAACGCGAAAGTTTGTATGTATGGAATTTTGTTACTTTTTCACGCAAAAACTACTGAACGGATGGGGCTGCAATTTTGCCTACAGGTAGTTCTCAGCCCAGAATAAAACAAAGGCGGCATCATGCATATGCATACTTTTATGGCATAAATCAGTTCCCATGGGATATAAATAACCTTGAAACGTTTACATAGAAACAACGCGTGCGAAGCCGCGGGCAGAAACTAGTGTCAAAAAAATTACCTACCAAGACTACTTTGAGACTGTAGCACGCGACTTTGATACTTTTTCACCTTTCCTCTTCATTCTCTTTTATCGTCTTAAATATTTTATGCTGAGTTGAGTCTATAGACTGAGTTACCTTGCCACTGGTGGATTGGCATAAGAATTTTATCAGCTTCGCTGACTGGACGTACAGTCAGCGTCAAAAATATCAGCGTCAGTAATAATGTTGAATTTACGGTGCACAATATTGAGAACTATTAATGCTGAAATATACTTACTTTGTTAATAAAAAGTAAAAGTAAAGTAAAAAATCATTTATTTCTTTAGGCTTACAAAATAAGCACTTAGAGAAGTCATATTTTATATATAAATTATTATCAAATAAAATTATTGTATGTGTAAAATTAATTTTGTGTGTAAAATTATTGTAATCACAGTATAACACAAATATTATATATAGATACGAATGTTAGGATGTTAAATGGTTTGGATATTTGCTACGTCTTCACGCAAAAACTATTGAACGGATCGATCTGAAATTTTGCTTAAATGTAGTTTAAGATCGATACATACTACTCTATTTTATTATACGCTGAAGCGCGTGCGAGGCGCGGGCAGAAGCTTGTATAGAGATTTAAACATCAGGAAGTTCTATATTTTTTTCCTAGGCTGATCGCTTTGATATATCTGAAGCTGACTGTACCTACGTAAGATATTCGTCTCAATGAATATTATGACCGGGATGGTCGTTGGAGTTTAATGAGGCGTTGCTCCAATGAGCAATGGGCAATGAACATGCATCATCTCGTAAAGATACGCTCTAAGGTCGCGTATGTCACTTGCGACCAATAGAGCTTTAGACCAATAGACGAAGGTATTCAACGGACATTTTGAAGATAGATTTTGCTCTTGTTTACTGGGAGTAGGAGGCGTTAATGAGCTATGGGCAATGAACATGCATCATCTCGTAAAGATACGCTCGAACGTCGCGTATGTCACTTACTGCGACCAATAGAGTTTTATACCAATAGACGAAGGTATTCAACGGACATTTTGTGGATAGATTTTTCTCTTGTTTACTGGGAGTAAGTATATTTAGATACGATAAAAGATTGAGTGAGGACAGAATTATTAGCATATAGCGAATAACGATATCGTTTCTTAGACGTTACAGTGGTCATTGTTATTTCTCTGTTATAACCAATAAATGATGGTTTTAGGACAGGTAAACATACAGATTTAAAAAAAAAAAAAAGCCTCTATGGAACCAGTTCTGAAACTCCGGTTCTTTAGACAGCCCCGAAGGGAAGTTTATGCTATAACCAAAATCTAAAAACTAGTTTGTGTCGCGGTTTCGCGCGCTTTGTTTCTTCGGAAATGTTTGAAGGTGATTTCTATCCCATGGGAACTGTTTTGTGGGATAAAAAGTATGGCCTATATTTGATTCCAGGGCTAGAGCTACCTTTAAATTTCAGCAATCCGTACGGTAGTTTTAACGAGAAGAAGTAACAAACATCCATCCTCTAAACATCCAAACTTTCGCATTTATAATGTTATGTAGAATAGAATAGAATTGTTTATATGTGAAAGTGTATTAATGTGATGTGATGTTAGTGTGATAAAAAATACCTCCGGAGCGGCTTTCCATGTTATTTTGGTTGACTGTACACCCAAAGTAAAAATGGTGTGAGTTGCAGAACGAAGAGTATAGCTTTTACGATTCATCAACTCACACCAGTTGGGACAAGATTCATGGTGTGAGTTGACGAACGACCCCGTATAGTGTAACATTATGGCGTAAACAATTAGTACCTAAGGATAAAAATATCGTTGTGAATAATAATATAAAAATGTGTTGTATCTATAAAAAGAAACGCGAAAAGCTACAAACAAAGGCGTAAGTATATCTTGAACGCCTTTGAAGTATACTCATAAAGAAAGTCGCGAGGCCAAAAGGCTTCGCAAACATGCTTATCCGACTAGCTAACCCAATGCATCAATATCATGAAATGGTTCTACAAAGTTTATAAGATAGAGTATTGCAATCTTTAGGATGTTAACACTTTGACTGCGGTTTTTTTTCGACGACTGCGATCTTTTTTTAACCTAAAAAATTCGTGCTGCCGCAATACACAGCGGTTGTGTTGCGCCGCACATGCGTTTCGTTCGAAAAATATTACAGCTGTGCTGAGTCACACAGATCTGTATTTTCTCAGCCTCAGCGCTAGTGTGGATTTACGCATATTAGTCACTTGTAGAAAACACATACCGTGTGATTTCAGCAGTCAAAGTGTTAAAGTACTTTTTCAAACGGTTTTCCGTTTAATAATTCTTATAATTCCGGTACAGCATTTTCATGGGTTTTCTCGTCCTTTTAAATTTCCTGTTTAGAAAAACTATAAAAATACTTTCAAGTTCCAAGAAAAAAAAAGCTTAGGTATAGTAAAATGTGTTTTGCTGGTCGGCAGCTAGAAAATGCGTCGGCATTAAGCACACCTTTAGTAGTGTACAAAGGGTGTGCTTAATGCCGACGCATTTTATTACATATGTAGTGCATTAAATTTTCCCGGGCAACCTTGCTAACCTGACATTTCTTACGACAACTGCAAAATATCAGCGTACCATGTTAGCGATAGGTACCGAACATTATAAAAAATCGAGAAATTGGGTTTTTAGAGTAAGTACCCTTAGAATACACTGGATATTCGTATACCTAACACAACACAAAGATATGTTTCACATGAACTGAACATTATAGCTACTCAATGTCTTCGACGCGAAATAAAAGGTTTCCACGATAAAAAACAAAAGCCAGAAAAACTTTCCTTACAAAAGCAGCTCTACTATGGTATGAATACTTGTAAAGTCAAATGTCAAGCCCTTAAAAACTGTGTCAAGGCATCTTCTTCACATTTGGAAATGGGACATAATACAATGGGTGTTTTGAAGAAATTACCCCATTTCTAAGTAAAGTAAAGTAAAGTAAAAAATCATTTATTTCTTTAGGCTTACAAAATAAGCACTTAGACAAGTCATATTTTAAATGTAAATTATTATCAAATAAAATTATTTTACTGTTCACTTCAATTTTTTGTCCACTAGTGGAAGAAGTGAAAAGAAACAACACAAACAGTCTAATGCAGTATATTTGAACTAGTTTATTCACTTATTTAATCAGCCAGTTCCGTATCTACTCGTAGTACCCATAGCAAAAGTGGTAAAAGTGTTACACTTTTTATCAAAATCGCAGAAGCTGCTTTGATGCTCGTAGGTAATAGTGTCCGCCAACCTTAAATAAATACTTGCAAAACATAAACCACGCCTCGTGGGTAATTAATCAGTGAGTATCTCATAATCTTATAGCTAAACAGAACTACTTTTAATAACTATAAACGTTATGTTTTCTTATCATTAAATGTGCAAATAAAAAAAAGCCAAAGATTATGGGTTCAAGATTAATTACATCGTATGACGTAGTTGGCAGTTTTCGGGGTAACTTCGAATTCCAACATGCAAAGGGAAGACAAAAACGGGTCACGGCAAAAACTGGGAAGTCATTTTGCTTTTCTTCGCAGTTTTAAAGAGATGAAGGATTTAGTTGGATACGGTTTTCTTCAGACAGAGAACCTAAGTTATCGACATAGCTCTGAGAATTAGCAAGCTGAATTGGCAGTGGGCCGGCCATATATCGTGAAGAACCGACGGCCGCTGGGGCAAACATGTTCTTGTGTGGAGACCGCGACTCGGTAAACGTAGTGTAGGACGCCCTCTGACCAGGTTGGATGACGACCTGCGAAAGACTGCAGGTAGATGCTGGATGCGTCAAGCTGAAGACAGGGCGCTATGGCGCTCATTGGGGGAGGCCTATGTCCAGCAGTGGACTAATATAGGCTGATGATGATGATGATGATGGTTTACTTTTCCATCTTACGTCCTTAAAACACATAAGAAATTCAAAAAAAGTTAATTTCTTCCTCTTCTAAGAAACCAACTAATATTTTATCACAAATTGAAAATATATCGTTTTCAAATGTATCCTGTGTGGTTTCTAGTTTTTTTTTAAATATTACCCAGTTTAAAATAACCAGAAAAGATAAGCGGTCTATTTGCGTAAGAGACTTTTAAACAGATATCAACTGATCATGCCGCATCGTTATCACAAACACATTTATATCATTCGTAATGTAAATAGTGATAAGCGTACAACATTGCGATAATCGCTCTTATTGCCTCTGCAATAGGATTTTAGGAAAAGCATGGGGGGCTTTGATAAGAATTCTCAGATTTCCGTAAAATGTGCTTGAATTAATCCGAAAAGATTTTTCCGTATTTGTTGTTTGAGTGTCGAAGTGAGCAGTTTTTGTGCGTCGTGTTAAACTTAAACATAAATAAACATATATTAAACAATGAACACTAGATAAAATAAGTGCAACTATATCAAATGCACAATCAATGTACAGTGGCGTTCATCCATAGGTTCCATGGCATTTTATAGTATAAATTTAATTTATACTTTTTTTATATTTTTTAAATTTGTTGATTTTTTATAAAATATGCTTGCTATCTTCATTTTAATAAAATATTCTCGTATTAAAATATGCCTGTAAGTATTTATATATAAAAGTTGACTTCAAATACAAAAGGTGGGTTACCTATCGATCAATGTCACTGTAGGTAAATAGTAACTATATCGATAAATAAATACTTCTTTATAAATTAATGTTATTCATAATCACGTAAACGTACAAAGGTCAAAAAGGTCTTCTAAAAGTTTCAATAAGTTATCTGAACCGATAATCATAATCAAAACAATGTCTGTCGAGCTTCCTTAAACTTGCAAATATAAGTTTATATAATATAAATCAACCCCGGGTTCTATTACCACATTTCCCATCTGTCTTGATTGCAATATCTCAGACCGAGGACGTGGCGCGTAGGTGCTCAGTTGATATATTAAACGCCTACGAGAGTCGGTAGTGTTCGTCTTCTAATATTTGTAGCGGACTCAATTCATAAATCTTTAAAGGAAAATATTGCCATTAAATAAATGGATTTATTTTTAATTTTAAGCACTAATACAACGAGTATTTATCGTGTTTAATTACCAATTTTTCCATAATTATGTGTTCATATCGCGTAAGTTTGAAATGAAATGGATTTTTTGTATTATTTTATTGATTCTTTATTATGACGGACTTTGGTTCTCTTGTAGGTATTTGCCGTGATTTATGAAAGCGTATCGATGTAACCAGATAAGTGGATTTTATCCCAGCGTTCTTAATTAATTGTGCAACTCTTATCAAGGTACTTGTCCTGTAATCAACGATTTGTATTCCTTAGATTGTATTCGTTGGATTTTATAACATTGTTTCAAGTGATGATGCCATCGATGTTGATTAGATAAACAATAGACTAGTTTGTTGCGTTTTTAAATGCAAATCGGTTGATTATTGTTATTCGCAACATGTGCTAGTTTTATTATATTGATTCAAGGTTGTTTAGGGCAGATCGACTAACTAAAAAACGTACCTAACATAGACGCGTTTGACCGCGTACGTCCCGTACTTACGTACAAAGATATTATATGATATTACTTAAATAAAAAATAAATAAAAAAATCTTTTGCCTACTATCACACAGCGATTACTGATATTTATACTCGTAAGTTCAGTCTAGCTTATCGGGCAAAGAAATTGCAATCAGATACTTTCACATTATCAACTCAAATAATAGGTTACTTATCAACACCAAGCGAACTGTCAAAAAAGTGTAACAAAACTAGTCTTTCATATTATCAAAGTAAACTTTTATTTGTGTATTGTACAAAGTATCAAAATGTATAGTGATTTGTAAAGTGTAGTGATATAAATTAGCAAGAATGGAATATCTTCGGTTTGTGCTGGTGCCGCTATCGCTTACCATCGGCATCACGGGTTTTAACGTTAAAAAGTGAGTACCAGAAATTATCCAAGGCTTGACTTTAGTTTCCCGATCGTACTTATCGACAACACATCGAGGTTTTTGAATTTTGTATGGGATTTTCATAGTTCCGTATCAGCACGCCAGGCGCTACTGTACCAAATCCCATACAAAGATGGATCGTCTGGATGACCTCAATCGAAATATTAACTAAGGGCTCAGAAGTGTAGAAACATGCTATGTACGTAATACTCGAATGCAGCAAGCTTTGTGCCATTTGTAGCCGTTATAGCCACTTGAAGCGAGTGCAGTGATCAAACCATATGTGTTCTCTCTGTTGTAATACATCACAAAACAAGATAAAAGGTTTTTCCTGTTTTTAAAAAGCCTTGCACTTTCAGAAACTAGTGTAATAGTCTGAAAGTCTGTGTAAACTAAGCAAGCATGTTTCCTGAGAGAGACATCTCATTTGCCTACGATCTAGTAGTTAGAGGTAATGAGACGTTTCTCTCTACACTTTGTAGCCTACTCCATATCTACGCTGCCTCTACAAAATACGGTCTCTTTGATAAGGAAGTTAAAAAGTGTCTTTTGTTCAGGAAATTGATGTTGTATAAGGAATTACGAGCCGTGATTTTGGATTAAGATTTTAATTATGGATAGTAGGTAATCGTTTACCTAATCTGGCCTCGGCAACTGAAAATATATTGTTGATAAGGAGTGAGATCTATTGCCCTGTTTTTGGCATGTTGCTTATTATAAAATTAGCAAATTTTAATTAGTTTTTTTAACCCTTGTCGGCATCAAATAATTAAACATCATAAAATATGTTATCGAAACTGAAAAATCTGTCAAAAATTAAATGTGTTACTATTTTATCATTTTCCTCATAATATTAAGCCGAAGATAATTATACAACTGGGGCAATTTGAACTTAATAAGAAGGGTCTCGTTATTTATAACTTAATTCCAATTTTCATATTTTCCTGCGAAAAACTCTACAAACAATGGAATTAAGGAAACGATTGTCACACCCTAATTTATGATATTCGGATTCGGACTGTTGACCAAGGCAATATAACGCCAGAAGTACCTATAGATAGAACTGTTTATTAGGTAAGAACGAAATAGTAGTCTTTTGTACTTACTAATGTGGCCACGCGGCGGATTTTTCTTAGTAGTTTCAGTTTCTTCGGTTTTAATGACAGGTTAACCGTTACCATTTTAAAACGCTATAGCATACCGGTATAAACGCTATGCGCTGAAATACTAATCATGCCCTGT
Organism: Eupithecia abbreviata; assembly: GCA_943735965.1. NCBI lineage: Eukaryota > Metazoa > Arthropoda > Insecta > Lepidoptera > Geometridae > Eupithecia > Eupithecia abbreviata. The sequence continues at coordinate 6,287,843 of OX030995.1, forward strand.
TCTACTGACTTGCATCGTGTACCTACTACAAACTACGTCTACTAACGTCGTATGGCCTCCTGATCCAGATCAACCTTAATCTAAATCGTACCTTTTCATTGTTACAGGAACTCTTACTGTAGAAGAAGTGTACAAGGACAGAGACCAGTTCGCGGGTCTGGTGCGCGAAGTGGCGGCGCCCGACGTCGGCCGGATGGGCATCGAGATTCTATCCTTCACGATCAAGGACGTGTACGATGACGTACAGTACCTGGCCAGCTTGGGGAAGGCGCAGACGGCGAATGTGAAGAGAGACGCGGACGTGGGGGTCGCCCAGGCTAATAGGGATGCTGGGATACGGGTAAGGACTGCAAAAAACGGAACCACGGATGCAACCACAGGTATATTGGCCATTGGTATGCCGGCTGGGGATATGGGATTGAGTAATAGGGTACCCTATTTGCATACAGTCTTTGTGGGAATTAGTAGTAGTAGGAATTTCATAGCCTAAGGCTGTGAAATTCCTACTACTACGGACTACTTTTGGATTGAGGCTTTTAATACCAGCAAGAACAATATACCGCAATGCAGTTTATAGTTGTAAATCTTAAAAATACATGTACTAGGTAACGTCATGTGACCTAGTTCATCGGAATTAACGAACGACTCGGAAATTCAGTGTAATCCACCAGAAGCCGATTAGTTTCTGTCAACAGTCTGTCGAGTTGTTGGGTTACTAGGGCTTGTATTACTTTTTAATCTAATTTGATGTTGAACGGCCAAGAGAGTTTAGCTACTCTAACTTTCATTTGTCGTTTTATGTAGCTACATTGAAATAGGTGTACACTCAAATATATGATAGAATCGACCTTTGCTTTATAAGAAAGTTGAAGAGGGAAAGGGAGAAATTTTATTTATTTATTTATTTAAGAAGATAGGAGTTTACAGTGTACACCGAGTGGTCTGATGTTTAGCTTGACCGATTTTACTTTTTAAATTTAATATTGATGATTTTGCTTTTAGGAAGTAACGTGTATTCTTACGAGTAACGTGTCCATTATGTGTGTATCTCTGACCAATCGATGCTTCTAAACGGATTAACTGATGTTAATAGGATTTTAATTGCTTGGAAGGTGACTTAATCTAAAGGAATATTATATAGGATTGACAAAAATTGGAGCACTCGTTCTAATGTCATGAAAAGCCAAATAGGACAATGTTACAACAACATTCTGTGACTAATGTTAGCACGCTAACCTTCTGTAAAAAGGTGTTTTTGGTGTGCAGGTAAAAAAAAATTGCTCGGCATAATTTATTTATTTATTAGGCCCATCCTTTGTACCTTTGTATGAGATAAAGATCTAGAAATTTATTCTTTAGTTCCGTCTAGTTCTAGTTTTTCATGCAGAACTATGAAGCTTGTACATATATTGATTTATGTTTAGTTTTCTTTCGTATAACATATGATACTTGTTGTAGGAAGCAGAATGTGAGAAGGGCGCCATGGACGTGAAGTACTCGATGGACACCAGGATCGAAGACAACACGCGTCTCTTCAAGCTGCAGAAAGCGCAGTTCGACATGGAAGTTAATACTGCGGTAAGTCATTACAATACCATACAATAACTCTTTATTGCATACCTAATAAGAACAGATACACAAGACACGGGGGGAAAATGACGAGACGTTATGTATAACGTACCTATTATTGTCACACTTTGGGCTAATTGGGTAACCATCTCAGCCTATGTTGGTCCACAGATGGGCATAGGCCCCCCTTATGAGCGTCTTGAGCTTTACGCACCTAGTATGCTGTCTCTCGCAGGTTGTCTGTCAACCCACATGGCCGGAGGGCGTTCCACACTGACGTTTGCCGAATCGTGTTCTCCACTCAAAAACACGTTTACCCCAGCGGTTGACGGTTCATCTTCTCACTGCCACTTCAGCGTGCAAATTCTGAGCAGAGCTATGTTTATAACTTCGGTCCTCTGTTGGATGTATTCATTACGAACTGGATATCCAGTTGGGCCGTAATTAAAATCGTCTAATTAGATTTCCCGTCGATACTTTTTATTCGAAATATGGAAATAAGGTACTGTGAGGCAAGAAGATACAGTAAAAGTCATTTATAACGGGATTTACCATACCATTTTATAACTTTTTTGTGTTAATAAACATCATATTTTAATTTTTTTTAGAATCTACAGTTTTCGTTTACATTTCAGAAAGCCGAAGCAACGTTAGCCTACGAACTGCAAGCCGCGAAAATCAAGCAGAGGATCCGAAACGAACAAATACAAATCGAAGTCGTGGAGAGGCGCAAGCAAATCGAGGTGAGGAACTCCATTACAAACTTGAGATGAGAATTTATCGGTAGCTTTTATTTAACTTGACTTTTGTATTTGTGTTGCTGGAAATACCTTGCATGCCATTTTATTTGGCTAATTCCACACAACAATGGGCTTCGCTAACGGATCGGGTTGTAACTAAGACTTTAACTTTACAGCATTATTAAATTAGACTTTTTTCTTTTCAAGCAACCTACATATGTAGACTGACTAGGAAAAATCTTGGAATTGAACTACATTAAATCGATTTTAAGTATGATTTCTTATTTTATTTGAATACTTGGAACATATCTTGGCACATTCCTATACAAAATTATATGATACGTTCCATATCCACGATTTTTGTATTCGCGGTATTATTTACGGAACGTATACCCCAAAAATAAGGAGCTTTGACTGTATTATAACTACTATATTATATGTAAATAAAATAAGCTTTATTTACTTTCACAATTATTTACATTTTTATTTATTCACTGAATTTAAACTACAGCTCTGTGGCAGTATGACTTAGAGTGGTGAAAACCTCCTCCAGGTTCCGGTCCTTCCATACTTCTCTATCCAAAGCCAAAGTCTCCTCCAAGTACCTCCAGCTACATTGAATATATCGTCATATTGATTTTTTTGAGCATATGATAAGTACTGAACTGTATATGATCGAATATATCACTCTTCAAGAGGCATTTAATTCTATCTATCAATCTTCTCAGAGAATTAAAATGAGACATACAATTCCAGGTGGAGCAACAAGAGATCCAGCGGCGTGAAGAAGAGTTGATAGCGACGGTGCGCCTGCCGGCCGAGGCGGAGGCCTACCGTCTGCAGACCATCGCCGAGGGGAAACGGTAATAACCTTGTTTCAGGGTGGGCTGATGGTGGCTGTAAGCCGGGCCAAATTCTGATAACCAATCGCTTTAGGGTCGGCTCATATCTGACGGAAAACGCGTCGCGTATCGGTCGCAGAAGAACCAATATGTAATACTAGTTGTTTCTCGCGGTTTCACCCGCGTTAAATTCGAATTTCACATTTCTAAAATAATTTCCCGTTCCAACTGACTTGTCGTCTGTGGCAGGTCTAATTTGACCGAATAGACGCGATATAATATCATACCTAAAATCTATATTCTCTCTCTTCCAGCACCCAGACAATAGAAGCAGCTAAAGCGGACGGAGAACGCATCAAAGTCATCGGTCTGGCAGAGGCGACGGCCATCGGCGACGTCGGCAAGGCAGACGCCGAACGGATGCTGGCCAAAGCAAAGGTCTACAAGCAGTACGGAGATGCGGCCATCATGGCGTTGGTGCTTGAAGCTCTGCCTAAGGTAAACTGTCTAAATAATACTCTCATAAGAACAATATCAAAGTCATCGGTCTGGCAGAGGCAACGTCGGCAAAGCAGACGTCGAGCGGAAGCTGGCAGTAGGTTGACTACAAGCAGATGCTAGATGCACTATGGTGTTCAATAGGGGTGACCTTTGTCGAGTAATGGACTAGCATAACCTGCTGTGGAATTACCCACAAACCACCCATCTCATGTTGACATTAGAAAATTCTTCGAATGAGAGCCCTACAAATTGTATGGCATAGGCCATTTAAAGTAACTATGTATTTAATGTATCAGTTATCTCGGGTAGCTCTACACTTTCAGCCTAATCGTAGATGATGCTTTGATGATGATTTTTGGATTGTTCAGCATTATTTTATTTATTTAACTAGTACTCATAACATAAGGCTTAATAGGGCTTAATAAAAAAACTGTAATGATACTATCTCAATAAATAACACATACTCTTGTTTGTGGCTCGATAATACCGAGTGAATTGTCCAGAATTATTTATATTCTATCTAAATTTATTTTTCTTGATTTGCGGGATATCCCGCAAAGCCTAAATTAAGCCTTAACGCCTAAGCGCTATTTAGCCTTACGTCATAATTAATTAAAATTTTCTATGTGTTTATGAATATATGTAATGATAACTATTGTACTATGTAATATAAAATGTAATTTTGTTTTCTATTAATTAATGTAATTGGTTTATATAACCGTGTTAATTAATTAAATAAATAAACACTTTGAGTGCTGAAATCACACGGTATGTGTTTTCTACAAGTGACTAATATGCGTAAATCCACACTAGCGCAGCGGCTGAGAAAATACAGATCTTTGAAGCACAGCCGTAATATTTTTCGAACGAAACGCATGTGCGACGCAAAACAACCGCTGTGCAGAGCGGCAGCACGAATTTTTTACGTTAAAAAAAAGATCGCAGTCGTCGAAAAAAAACGCAGTCGAAGTGTTAAGTTATGATTACTAGTTAAGGGCCTACATTACCTCAGCAGAAAATCAAATTTCGCCTCAGCTTGTTACGCCGCCGCGCCGCGGCGCACGGGCGGCGCCACGGGGCGGACGGCCGGTGGCAACGTACCTACTCGCCGCGCTATTACTTCGCGCGCAAAATTATATTGGGTTGGGTTCACGCTAGTTCAAAACAATCTTATTGAAGTTAGGTAGGTGCAATATTATTGTCTAAAAGGTAGGTAATTAATTATATATACGGTACCTACTAAGAAATGAAATTATCAAATACGTAGGTAATGCTTTTTAGTAACTTTATACCTTAGTATGTACCTATACCTACCTAATATTATGATAGTTGGATATTGGTAGGTACCTACCTACCTACTTACAATTACAAAACATTATTTTATTTTATTGTTTTTCAATGTAGTTGCCAACATACCTACTACTGCTACTAGACCACCGCGCCCGAGACGTTATTTTCTACCCAAACACTAGACAGGTGCGAGTCGCTATAGCGCTGAAGGGTTCCGAACATTATTTTCTGTAGTAAGATAGTGTTCTGCGAAATGTAAATTATACTTATGCCTACTACCAACCTAAAAATAGGTACGTAGTACTATTATTTATTCTTTGGTACTAGTAAATAGGATTTTTTATTATAACACCTTGTTTACAGATTTAATATAAACGAAGATTGGTACTACTACCTATATAAGGTAAAACTAACACAACAAAACCTATATAAGCAATGAAATAGAATACAAGTTTATGTCTAAGTATATTGAGTGAGGGTTCCGCATATTAGTTTTTTAAGTAAAATTGAATTTTGCCAAAAAAACATTGTGTGGAAATAGGATGTGTATGACAAGTAGTGTGCAGGTAAATATTGTAATAAATTAAAATATAGTCTAGATTATATTTGCACATACATAATATGTTTAACTTTATTAACAATATATATTACTTTATATTAAATTTATTTCAATTCACTTATATCTCGTATTTTAATATTGCGAACATGCCAGGGATCGCATAACTCGGACAAAATATATGTTAAATAAAAAATAAAAAATTTTGGTTCCATTAGTTGTTCCCAAAATTCGTCATCCCTTTCGATGATCTCAACTTTCATCTGAAATGAAATGATATTTTATCACACTAATCTATATCTATTGTGTATATTATATATATATAAAAGAAAGTCGTGTTAGTTACACTATTTATAACTCAAGAACGGCTGAACCGATTTGGCTGAAAATTGGTGGAGAGGTAGCTTAGAACCAGCAGAAGGATATAGGATACTTTTTATCCCGCAGGGTAGGTTAGCGTAGGGTAGGGTAGGTTTGGGTAGGGTGGGGTAGTGACTTTGACTCTGGAGAGGTGTGTGTTTGTCTGAAAAAGGAAAAATAAAACACAATCTTATTATAATCTAGATACCAAATCATATTTCATTAGATATGTAAGTATTTACTTACAATTCTACGTTCTGTAATTGATAAAGATTTGTCTTATCCGAATTTATGCCATTTGTCAAATCATTCGACGTTACTTCCATCCTGTAACAGTTACACATGCCAAGAAAGTAGGTAGGTAAGGTACCTAACATGTAAATATATGTGCCCACTCTAGTAATATGAATGAATCGTAATGAAGAATTAATAAGGACTCTCGTTCAAGCTATCAACCGTAAAAAGTCCATTATTACCCAATTTATAAATTTGAACCATGTGATATATTTTCACTTTCATGAACTAAAAGTAGAAAAGCTTGTGTTCGTTAGGTACGAATAGTTCTAGGTTAAATTATTGCAGAACCCTAAAATTTACAAACTCGTGAAAACGTTAGGAAAGAATATACACTAGGTATATTTATATTTCAGTGTTCTGTAATTGATAAAGATTTGTCTTGTCCGGATTTATGCCATTTGTCGAATCATACGACGTTACTTCCATCCTGTAACAGTCATACATGTCAAGAAAATAGGTACCTAACATGTAAATATAATATGCCCACTCTAGTAATATGAATGAATTATAATGAATAATTAATAAGGACTCTCGTTCAAGGTATAAACCGTATAAGTCCATTATTACCCATTTATATTTTGAACCATGTCATATATCTTCACTTTCATGAACGAAAAGTAGAAAAGCTTGTGTTCGTAAGGTTGGAACCATGACTAAATTAATTATTGCAGAACCCTAAAATTTACAAACTCGTAAAAATGTTAGGAAAGTTATAATACATTATAGGTGTAGACAGTAGGTACTATAGTTAGTAACTATAGTAGGTACCTAACCTACTACTTACAATTCAATGTTTTGTAATTGGTAAAAAAAAATCTCGTACGGATCTTTTCTGATATCCAAAATGTCCAGATCATTCGATGTTACTTCCATCATGTATCAGTAACGATTCATATATTATGGAGATACAAATTAGGTGGGTATACCTAGGTGTAAATATTTGATAGTCAAACGGAACCCTAATACATATTTGTGAAAATACTACTTCTATCACATGGAGATACAAATTGAGGTGGGTATACCTTGTATTTACACCTAGGTAGGACCTAGGTATAGGTATTTACCTATAAGTATAAAAAATACGATTTTCACATACTTAGCGCCATCCAGTCCCATAAACAAGTAAGGTCTACTACCTTACCAAACACCTACCTACTACGTAGGTAGGTGTTTGATACACACGGATTTACCGGGACATTATTTTCTTTATCATTGTCGCCATCATCGCTTACAATAGGAGCTGTACTTTCTAATCGACGTTTTCTAAAATAAAATAAAAAATAATTCGTTTGGCTGCGACATTTACTTACTCACAAATCACAATCCACATCCTCACCTCACCTCACCTCAACGTGTAGGGTAGGTAGGTACTTACTTTATAACGTCGTTCATGTGTTTTCCATCTTTTTTATGATTCCGTCGTCGCTTTCTACACTTATTATAAAGATTTCCCATATTTACAAACATACAAAGTCCGATGACACGAAGCGCGGAGCAGCGACACAGGCTCCCCGTCCGAAGGCCGAAGCTAGACTGAATTATGGCCCGGACGGAAGATAGCGCGTGAATGTTTAGGTATTATTTTTTTACGGTAAAAATAATAGTAATTTTGAAAATCTAAAACACACATCGTCTGCTTTATACTCTGATTGTTTACTGTATAAAGTATCAAGGCTTATTTTATCGTATCTATTGAATAGCGACGGTTTAAAGTACAGTTTAGAGTGAACTTTGGATTTTTTTTCTATCGAGAAAATTTCATGTAATCGTGTTTTCGAAACACTAGTGGTCTAGCATCAATCCTGAACTATAACATATTAAAATCTCAAAGTAAATGCTTCAGAATTGTGGAAGATATGATCGTTGAAAATAACCGATTTCAGATAGTATCAACTCTTAAAGGATATCCTTCACGATATTAAACGTATAAGATGCAGTTCTGCTGCATTAACTAAGCTTATGATCAAAGTGCAAGTGTTCGTGCTTTATCGTAAACATACCACTATCTTAATCCTTTTGAGTCATGTATGACGCATATTTATTCCTATCAAAATTGTCTTATCATATCAGTTACAGGGAAAAATATTATATCCTGCGTTTTCTTGTGTCACTATCAGTGAATTGGCAAGGAATTGCATCACGTGTTTTTGAAATCGATTATTTGCTGTTTGATGTTGCTAAGCAGTTGTTTAGTTGTTGTTAATTAATGAATTAGAAAAATATTTAACTATATAGTACTAAAATTTATGTATAAAAATCTAAGATGTTAAAAAATATATATGAATCAAAGTACAAAAGCGACCTTATCACTGAGAGCGGTAGGGTTCAAAATCTTCATCTACACCCTTCACCAGTCTAGCATCCCCCTGTTATGCACCTTATTGGGACTACGTAAGAGGCGACTCTTACGATATCCACGGGAAGAGTTGTAGAATTAGAAGTTCTCAGCCATATGACCACCAGACCGCACCTTGTGGCAATAGCTTAAAGTATTTGAATTCGAATGTTGTATAGATAAGATAAATGACAATTCTTGAAGACTTATAATCCCATGACCTATCTAGATAATCCTTTCGATCGATATTGTTGTGTCATATGCACTAGCATGGCAATATAGAAAATACGTAGGTAGGTTTATATTTTAAGTTTAATTGAAGTGGTAGGTATAAATTCAGCAGTCCTTTGCTTTGGTTCAACGATGTCAAAAAACCATTGAACACTGAAACAGAGACGAATACGCTTAATTTTCCTTTCCTACGTGGCCTTTACTTCGATCGAAGTAGTAGCGGAAATCTAGACGAGCGGTCCGCCAAGTCTGTAGCTTTCCCCAGCAGGATTTAGTTGCCATTGGCCAGTCAGAAGTTTGTTTTAAAACGCTCGTAATGATTCGCATCAACATTTGCTTCTTCTACGCTTTCGCTAAGCAATCAATTTAACAAAAGTAGCTGATGAGCACGAAAACAAAACAAACATGCTTTAAAAATAAAAGACAAAACAGATTTTTCTTTTTCTCAGCATGAGTCTGTTGGAGCAAGCTCCAACATTTATTTATTTATTATTATTTATTATTTATTTATTTATTTATTATTTATTTATTACCTACATTAAGGGCTACAATCGCCCTTGGGCGATTGTAGCCCTTAATGTAGGTAATCTATATATCTTATCAGCCGGTAACACCCACTACTGGGTATAGGCCTCTTCCTTATCTCTGTCCCCCTGGCGGTCTTGTGCCATTCGGATCCACTGCTTTCCTACTGCCCCCACAATTTCGTCTGACCATCGCGCAGATGGTCTGCCTCGACGCCACCGCATATCCCTAGGTAAACATAACATGAATTCTTGTGTGCAACACAAGAATTCATGTTAACACAAGAATTCATGTTACATAGATAAATAGATAAATCATGTAACATAGATAAATCAATTCCCTAAAAATATTGACGCAGACGAATGTGTGGTGGGGAGGTTCATTTGTTTCCTTGTACTCATACCTCCATGTTAACATGTGAACTACTGAGTATAGGCCTCTTCCTTATCTCTGTCCCCCTGGCGGTCTTGTGCCATTCGGATCCACTGCTTTCCTACTGCCCCCACAATTTCGTCTGACCATCGCGCAGATGGTCTGCCTCGACGCCACCGCATATCCCTAGGTAAACATAACATGAATTCTTGTGTGCAACACAAGAATTCATGTTAACACAAGAATTCATGTTACATAGATAAATAGATAAATCATGTAACATAGATAAATCAATTCCCTAAAAATATTGACGCAGACGAATGTGTGGTGGGGAGGTTCATTTGTTTCCTTGTACTCATACCTCCATGTTAACATGTGAACTACTGAGTATAGGCCTCTTCCTTATCTCTGTCCCCCTGGCGGTCTTGTGCCATTCGGATCCACTGCTTTCCTACTGCCCCCACAATTTCGTCTGACCATCGCGCAGATGGTCTGCCTCGACGCCACCGCATATCCCTAGGTAAACATAACATGAATTCTTGTGTGCAACACAAGAATTCATGTTAACACAAGAATTCATGTTACATAGATAAATAGATAAATCATGTAACATAGATAAATCAATTCCCTAAAAATATTGACGCAGACGAATATGTGGTGGGGAGGTTCATTTGTTTCCTTGTACTCATACCTCCATGTTAACTTCCAGATCGCAGCAGAAGTGTCCGCTCCGCTGGCGAAGACCGACGAGATCGTGATCGTAGGCGACGGTGGCGCCACCGGAGACATGGCGCGCCTCGCCGGCAACCTAACGCCTGCGCTGAAGACTCTCACAGGCATGGATCTCGCGCAGGTGTTGCGCCGTCTTCATCCAACTGCACATGGTATGGACGATTTTCATTACATAGTATAAAACAAAGTCGCTTCCCGCTGTCCGTCTCTCCCTATGTAAACTACGAAACTAATTTTGATGCGGTTTTTTAAATAGATAGAGTGATTCAAGAGGAAGGTTTATAAACTATTTGACACGTAGATTTCTACGCGGGCGAAGCCACGGGGCGCAACTAGTACAAATATACATAAAGAAGACTTTGGTAGCCCTTGAGAATAGATTGTGAACTTCTTTCGTTAGGTTTATTTCTTCATAAGTTCTTGAATAACCTTTGCATCAACAACAACGTCAACGAATGGTATGGATGCAAAGAATATCTATATAGAACCATCTGACTTCTCAAGATAGATGGTAAACGATGTTTTTGAGTGGAGGCCGCGATTATGCAAGCGTAGTCTAGCCTTTCAGCCAGATGGCATGGCAGATTGCCATGCCATCTGGCTGAAAGGCTAGACTGACGGCAAAAGAGCCGCAAGCGAGCAGCGCCGCGGAGTGTTTTAGTATTATGTCAATAAAAATTGTAGCTTTTGCGTAGTAAATAAAGTTATATTTTGAATCAAAGTGCGCAGCGTCGCGTCGTGAGCCGACTCTTGTTGTGTTATTTTATAAGAAACTCTTGAAATTCATTCGTTTAAAAAAACACAGATAAGCTAGGCTAGACGGTTAGTATATTAATTGTGTTTTCGTCTATAAAATTTATTTTTTCTTTCTAGAAGAGGCAGCAGCTAAGAACTTGCTGAAGAAAGAAGTGACAGCGTTCTAGGGAAGGTCAATCCACGCCGCTTGGCTCCAAGCGTTATACCGGCGGAAAGCAGAACTACGCGATACGTAAAACAATGTTAATCAGTGTAAATCAATGTTGTGACAGTGTGGTTTGAAGTTAACAAATATTTTCGACGGTTGAAAGTATAAAAGCTTTGGTTTGGACAGTTTTATAGAGTAGGCAGCTTTTCTATGGAGACAAGATAGTATAAGTCGCTTATATAAAGATTGGTATTGATAATGTCAGCCTTATGGTATCTCGCCTACATCATATTTGATCAAATGTGATCTAATGGTCTTCCAATCCCAGTCTTTAACTATGCGACTTATAAAAGGATTTTTAATGGCCCCAATATTATTACAGTTTTCAGGCCTTAGTTCTAGATCTAAGTACCTATCATGGTTATCATTAAAAGCTATTATAATGGGATTTAATATCAAACAACTGTAAGTGACATATTCCGTGGTGTCAAGCCAACTAAATCAAAACACCACAAGTCATAATTTAAGTCTTTTACCAGAAAAGCTGGGTGCTCTATAAATGTGAAAGAATATCCACAGCGATAGTTATATTCCATTTGGGATATATGAAATGAACCTAAAGACACATAAATAAGGCTCTAACTAGGGTTGACGCTCAGATATTAGTACAGAACCAATATAGTTCGAGACATCAAGGATGTAACTGCTCTAAACTAGTTATTTACAGAATAGGATAGAGAATGACATCATCTCTTGTGCTGTCCCGCTCAGATCGGATTCGAACTGAGCAGGACAGCATGTGAGAATGACGTCATGCTTAATCACAATCTATACCTAAGGCTCAACTCACACCAAAAGAGCGTCGAAGCGCAGCGAAGCGGAGCGCAGTTTCAGTGTCATATGAATTTAACTTTATTTTCATTACGATAAAACTTATTATCGCATGAGAAACTCGAACGAGTCGAATTCGCCGGAATTCCCGCGGCGCCGCGGGAATTCTTTTGGTGTGAGTTGAGCCTTATTATGCTGGTTTTATATGTTGAGGTAAATCAGCCAAGTGTGCTATATCTCTGCGTTAACCTTATTTGTGCATATACATTCATATCTACAATAAATCACAATGTAAATTTTAAGTCCTTAGCAATAAATCAAAAGAACAAAGTTACCGGCCCACCTTTATTTACCTCGTTCGATCAATATGTACGTTTAATTCCATGTGTAGCACAAGAGTTGTAGAATTAATATTGTTATATTGTTTGTGTCTATGTTATTATATGCAAGTTACGCGCAAAAATTGTTTACTTAATATTTTAATGTTCTTATTTCTTGACGATCGTATGAGTATTATTTTATTATTCCAAAAAAATCCTATTGGTACATATAAACACGTACTTTGTGTACTTATTTTGAGAACAGTACGTTTTACATTTGAAGAATCATTGTGTATTATATTTTGACCGAAACCGCTGTACCGCGCCTGAGGTATGCGAGCGGCGAGACGGGGGGAAGTATCGGCCGCTCCGATCCATTAGTCTGCCGTCAATGCGTACTCTTGCTCATTTTTCCTCGCCGCACTTTCCTAAGGAGTGGTGCAGCCGTTTCGGTCAAACCATATTACAATTATAATATCTGACATTTTATTGAATTTGTTCCATTGTTTTTGTCAAGAAAAATATTGGAATCTCATTTTATTATTTATGATAATTTTAATTGAACCAATGCATTTCAATCTTAAGATTTATGTCTTGTGTAAGGGTAGATGTATTCATTTGAATGATATTTCATATAATCTTACTGTAGCCTTGAAATCTATATTTTCAGTAGATGATTGTATTTTAGATTTTATACCTTGAGTACGTTTGAGAGTAGGAAGTAATGCCTACAGTTTTGCTTCATCATCATTAGTCCACTGCTGGACACTGGCGTCCCCTAAACCCCAGTTTTACTTAGTAGGCTTATATGTTTCTACTCTTAATGTACTTTAGTAGTAAGAACATTTATGTACTAAAACTGCCTTCTTCGAATTAGAAATTTAAATTAGACTTGAAAAGCTTGAATAGACGGAGTAGGATTCTCGGTGAAAAGACATCGCTAGAAAACCAAATCAAACAAATTTCGGCTATAAATTTTAATAGAAGGTGTAATCATTTAAAAATAATAAAACGTATAATAATAATTCCCCTTTTCCAATTATTTCTTTCAATTTCTTTGGGTTATAACCTCTTGACTATGTTTTGTTATTTGGATAGTTTTGTTGATGCACTTATCTCTACTTATCATTTTAAGATACTTTTCGCGTTTACCACATTAATGCGTTTTGGCTGATCAGTCAAATCAACCAAAACTCGCTTTATTGTATGCAATTGCTTTATTTCCTTTAGACTTAACAGGGTCTTAGACACCTCAGAAATTTCAATAAAGTTCTTACTTTTTCTATATCTATATTTGCCGTCTATTTGCTGATTGTTGTAAGATATTGATAGAGTGCCATATACAAACAGAGGCATTGCAAAAGTATATCTACCGATTTGATAAGAAACTATACCACTTGTAAGGTAGCTAACTACAACAGGAAAGTCAGAATGAACAGGCATTTTACCAAGTGTTTTATTATTATAATTTAATTACTTTTTCATCGCGAGTAGAGCATTCGCACACGAGCCGTATCCGTTCCGAATCTGTTAAATAGCGTATAGTAGAAATAACTATTTTGGTTTCACTTTACTAGTACCTACAATGAACACTTGAATATACGTATACCACGTATACTTACATACAGATATATATAACTCATTTTATACTCTGATTTGAAACGGATACAGATGGTATGTATTAACACTTTGACTGCGATTTTTTTTCGACGACTGCGATGAGCACATGCTTTTCGTTCGAAAAATATTACGGCTGTGCTGAGTCACACAGATCTGTATTTTCTCAGCCGCTGCGCTAGTGTGGATTTACGCATATTAGTCACTTGTAGAAAACAAATACTATGTGGTTTCAGCAATCAAAGTGTTAAGCTGGTACGTGACCGGCCTTACGGTGCGTAATGTAACATGTTACACAGCGAGTGTTCGTGCTATCAGTACGGGGATGCGCTCGCAACAAGTAAAGAGACGTATCATGCTCGCTATCACACATTAATATCACCTTTGACTACTTAATCGTGTTTAAATCTTAATGATAAGTAAATAATTTATATTGTACTATGTATTGCATGAAAAATGATTATTTTTGAATAAAATGAGTGTAATTTTCGAAAGCTGTGTTTTTCTTAGACTTCTAAGACTCTTGTGAATAAACATGTTGCTAGGGGGCAGTGAATGTGATAACAAAGTTAGGGTAGGGCAGGTTAAATAAGATTACAGTTATCTACATACCTGTCACCACTATTCGAGGAAAGTAGTGCCTACATTTGTGCCTATGTAGGTACTACTTTCCTATCGACTAAATAAATGTATAGAACATGAAATGATAACGTTTGGATTTAGATAAAAACTGCACTTTGGCAAGAACGTCGGTAATCCATGGCGATTATTCCGGTTTAAATGCAATATATACAGAATCCTGCTACTTTACTTGTGTGGCAGGACGAAATTTTGTTATACCTATAATAATAACCATATAGGTACCTGTATCTATGCAGGGAAAAATGCTTACTAAGAAAGCAGTACAATTTAACCTAGAATAACTTTTTCAAAGACAAATATTAAAAGATACAAATATTACAAGCAATATAACATTACAGGTCTTAAAAACAGTAGCATAATTTTTTTAATTGTTTGCTGTTTTTGCGGATTAGGTATCCGTATTTCTTTAGTTAGTTTGCTGTTTTTGACAAAAGAAACCATTGGATCAGTTGAATATAGACAATGCCCCTATACAGCAGCATTATTTAAATCGTGATTTAAATGTAAATTTAAATTATTTTCTTTCTGACATTATTTCATTCTATTTTCTTTGTAGGTATATTATTTAATTTTGTACAATATTTTTAGTATAGTTTGACAATGCCCTTATACAGCAGATTACTTTGACATTTTTACACAGACAGAAAATATTGTAATGTGTAATAATTGTACTGAATTAAAAATTAAAATCTAGTCTCAAACAGTATAAAACAACAATGAAACACCGCCCTACGTTTGCGATGAAAATCTGCGCCACGAAAAGTCTACGTTTTTTGCTTTCGATATAGTTTTTTGCGTATTGAACTGAAACTACTTTTAAACCTCGGACTACACCCAGAAGAAAAAAGTTTTTTTTTCAAATTTGTTAAGTAGCCTTCATTATCTCATAACCCTTGTCCCGTATTGCCTTGCCAGACATGACAAATTGAGTCTGAATAGATTCAGCTGTTTTTGCGTGACTGACAAACATTTTAGAGTAAGTATATAAATTTCGCCAACTATACAAACAAACAAGGGCCTACCTACAGATATCAACCAAGAGCAATAAAGATCGATTACCCACCACAGATAAAGTGATAGGACTCACCTATAGTTCGGTACAGTCGGGCCGCCACATAAAAGGCAAAGTGGGGTGACAGTCTTCTCATTTGTCGAGATCTACAGCAGAAGAAACCCGTACAATGGCGTTCTACGGAAAGGAATTCACTTTATACAAGGATGAGAACTTTGATGCTTTCCTTCGCAATAACGGTGAGTGTAATTTTTTAAATCGTTACTTATTTTACAAATAGGTAAATTATGTTGGACAATCCACACATCGTCATTTAGTATCAAGCTACGCAGATGTTTAGCTTGAGAGTAGATACATTTTATGTATCAATTTATGTGACTCTAAAAAAAGCAAATCCCAAAAATTTACGACTCTATCCTATTTACTGCCAATTTCACCATTAAGTCGATCTGTCTAATCGAAAATCTTCGGAAGGTTTTAAAGAATTTTGGTTTTATAATCGGGTCTTATGTTGAAGAAGATACTTGTTACTATCCTAGATTTTTTTTAAATTATAAATTGTCATACAATGGAGTAGATAATGCGCTGGCTGCATTATCCCGTCTAGGGGACGCTTCCGACTTTTATTGATAAGGATCAGTTGAGTTACCTGTAAATTGTTTGCAACAGCCTGCAGTTAGCTCAATTGTTTCAATTGTAAATACTTGTTCTCATTTGTTTCTATTTGATTGTAACTTTGTTTCTTATTAAAGAGGGTATCAGGTATTAATATAAATTGAG
Source organism: Eupithecia abbreviata (assembly GCA_943735965.1). NCBI lineage: Eukaryota > Metazoa > Arthropoda > Insecta > Lepidoptera > Geometridae > Eupithecia > Eupithecia abbreviata. The sequence goes on from OX030995.1 coordinate 6,304,299, forward strand.
TGAATATCAATTGATGGATTTTCTATTCCTTCAGGCATTTTATTTATCGGGAAAAAACTCCTTATTTTTTTTTTATACTTACAAGTATACGTCTCGTATTCATATAAAAACAGTTGACCACAACGTTTTTTGACGTAAATACCAACCAATTTAGTCTTTAAATCATTGACAGGCCACATGACTATAAAATCATACGACAAAATTCAATGGGTGATGACGTGATGTGTGAGCTATAAAAAGCTAATAGAAATCACACGACTGGTGGACCATTTGTACCGTCGTAAAAATTCAGCTAGAAGCCAGATTAAGCTAAACCTATATCAAAAACTGCAACCTTCTTATGTATCATCATACCGGTACCTACCAGTACCAAGAAGAGTATAGTCTAATAAAAACACGTTGATTTCATGCGACGCTAGACATCAAGCTCGTTCGGATTATTATTTTGTTATACATACCTAGGTACGAACCAAAACATACGTTTTTTTCCAGGTAAATGACTTCTTAAACTTGACCTACCTGGATATAGGGCGATGTGGCTGCTCCACAGTTTTTAACTTTTGCTGCCTCATCGTTCATTTGTAACTTATTTATTAAGTACCTTATTCTATATTTTTTTGTTATAATAATAGGTTTTATCTATACCTAGACTATTGTGTTGAATATACATTGTACCTAGATAAATTACCCATTGCAGGTACAAAGTAGGTACATAACCAATTATTAAAGTCAAACAGCGTGCAAAATACAATGGGAACATTTTATATGTGCTTCAAAATGATTTTTAAAACTCCTCGTCACACAATCGTCTCTACAATTGAAATTACACCGCCGCCGCAAGGTCGCTGGTCTTTCAATCTTTTGTAGGATATATTTCGGAGGTTGCTCACTCGTTGCACACACAAAGGAACTACATGACCTGATTCCACCATCGCCCTTCCACACCAGGCCAAGCAGACGCACAGCTCAATACCATCCCTACTCGGTGGATATACCGTCCACTCGTACTATGCGGTTTTTTCCACCTTCATCATTCGTACCACTGGGGATTGGAACACGCTCCCAGGTGCTGTTTCTCGTCAATTACTTTTTTAATAATAATAAATAATAAAGACTTCTAGACCTTTGTGATACATCGTCGGCCACATCTTCACTTTCCATCAGGTGAGATTGTGGTTAAACGAAGGTCTATTGACTCTAAGCAAAAAATAACTGTTTTGAACAAAAACCCTTCAATTAACCTTCTGGGTAGACGGTATATCTTAAGATACTCAAGCTTTTCTTTACGTAAATTATTTGTAAACAACTGACAAAAACGGTCCGAAGTTATCTATTTGGTGTCGAGTTTGAATCATAATAACTGTCAACATTAGATTGGGGCTCTTTCACAATTTTTTATATTTCCTACAATGCATAAGTACTATTGTAGGAAACAGCTCCAATCAACAAGTGGTGCCAGTTTAAAAAATTGCATCCAGCAAGATATTACAAAAACCAAAGATTGTTGATGATCTCGTGGCGTGATCTAAACTCGACGAATTTAGTTTTCACATTACTGAACTACTTACCCAGCTACAATATAACATGCCCGGCATATTCTGCGCAGTCGACTGTTACACCATTTTCTAATAATTATACAGTAGGTGATTTTATATTGATAAACAATTTTTAGGGTTTCGAAACCCGAAATTCTCGCTCTGCCCATTCTGTTTCTCATGAATCTCTCAGCTACTACAGACGACGCTAGAAATTTAAATTAACCGCCAGTACAGATTACAAAAAAGCTATTTAAATAAATAATATATAAAATCGAATATTTTCAGTTCCTACAATTAGTGATGACGAAATGTTGTCAAATGGGGTCAAATGAAAGGTATCGGTTTGTACAACTAAAAACTGTTTTTGTAATTTCTGTAGGATTAATTTTTTTATATTTTCGAAAAAGTTGCAAAATTTACCGTTTCCACTAAATCTCCGAATTTTGCAAAGCAATCTATCTGAAATGTATTTTTTGTAGAAAAAATGTAGTGAATCTGTACCACTTTCTGAAAAATATTTAAACAACGTGTTTTCATAGAGGGTAAGCTATTAAATTGAGCGGGATATCAAATGAAAGGTATATATACCTATACATATTAAAACGTCTATTTAACCCTTAGTTACTAGCTCATAAATACATACATGAGTACTCGCGTGGCGTTTTCTTTTCACCCCAATTTTAGAATTAGAAAAAACTACCAAAAACATACAAAATCAGACTTTATGATTAAGATTTAAAAATTAGCGTTGTAAATTCGAAACTCCAATAACTAGAGACGATCAAAAAGTTGACGAGACGCTGGGGTGTTAAACACCCCACGCGAGTAATTAAGGGTAAAAATTGTCATGGTTTCATACTTTTTGAAATACATTGAAAATAATCAAAATATCGATGTAGCTGGTACCTATAGTATTTTTATATAAACTAATAATTATTATTGACTAAAGTTCGAAACCCGCGGCGTGCGAGTCATAATACCACTCTCACATTTGAACGTTCTTGTTTTTGTGTGATATGGGATTGGCTGGGCAATCAGCATTATTCTAAAGCTTCGACTTCGAATTATTTGCTTCAACTTTAAGTCAAGTGATAATCTTGCTATTGCAAGTTACCTACCTAGATATAATTTGATAAGATTGGCCTAATAACGATAAAAACCGTTGCGTGTCTTATATTGGCACATTGGAGGAGATAAAAGGAAATGCGCCTGCAAAAATATCCATTTCATTTTAATTTTGTGCAAGACTAGTTTAAACGACAGCCAAAGCAAAATGTCTTTCTACGGTGTTGAATACAAACATGATAAGGACGAGAACTTCCAGGACTTTCTGAAAGCTGTCGGTACGTAGCTTAACATTAAGCCTATGTGCAATTTTTAAGTAAAACCAATGTCCCACTACCACACATCATAGGTTTTTTATCAGTTTATTAATAGAATCGTTATACCACAACGATTTCTAACAGCCCGTAGTTTCAATATATAATATAAAAAAGTCGCTTCCCGCTGTCCTATTCTTAGATCTATAAAACTAATTTAGATTCGTTCTTTTTAATACTAGATAGTGATTAAAGCGGAAGGTTTATAAACCATTTGACACATAGATTCTCTAGCGGGCGAAGCCGCGGGGCGCAGCTGGTAAATAAAATAAAAAGCTGCCAGTCAAATAAGAAGCCAGTTCTCCGATTAGCTTAGTTTCCACTTATTCATTTGTTGTTTCTCCAGAGAGTAGATTTTGCCAACCTCACGTGACCCTATCCTGTGCAGGCTACAATAGTCTACATAGTTGGCAGTGTGCATTGTACAGACATTAACCCAATTGCATCTCAATAGCAGCATTATATGAGCTGCTTCCTGGCAGAGATATTATTGTAAATCGCTATAAAGTACGGGACAATAGCTTTGCTATAGTATATGACGATCAATAAAGGTTTTAGAGGTCATTCTTCGCTTAGCGACTGAGAAAACGTAGTGTAGGACGCGTTCCGGCCAGGTGGGATACCGATCTGCGTAAGACTCCTGCCAAGCTGAAGACAGGGTGCTATGGTGCTCATTAGGGGAGGACTTTGTCCAGCTGTGGAGTAATATAGGCTGATGATGATATTATAGCATGATTATCTGGCAGTATACATATGTAGATAATTGTTATTTGTAGGTAAATCGCAGGCGTTTTTTACGTACGATTTTTTGCTATTATTGTAATATGATTTGTTAGCTCTATGATTCAAATAATTAAATAGAACGACCATCATCAGGTCGACTATATGTTAAGACTTGGTTATATACGTGGAATAACCAGATATCTAATCATTATGATGATATATTTATGTTTTATTCTTCACACCAATTCTTCTAATACTTCTTTCATCTTTGTAACTAATTCCCGATCCCCTTCCAGGCGTCCCCGAAGACAAGATCACCGCGATGACCCAGTACAAGCCGTCGTACAAGGTGACCCAGAGCGGCGACTCCTACACCCTCACCTCGACCAGCCCCTCGGGGCCCAAGGTCACCACCTTCAAGTCTGGCGTCGAGTTCGATGATGTTATTGGAGAGCAGAAGACACCCGTACGTATAAGTTTTTGGTTTTACAAGTCCGACTGCAACCGCATTTTTGCGATTGACCGCAGTGCTGCATGCGGTCACGCTTGCTTCACCACACACACTCGACACCACTGGCACTGCAGTCGCTGCGCTTGGAATCAATTTCATAGAGATGCAAAGAAACAAGCGGTGTCGCTTGCAGCTGCAGTCTGCGGTAATTCTTAGAATTGCAACTTTAAAGGGACGTTTGACCCGGGACGATTTAAGTTTTGTGGTTTTAAGTGACCGAAAAAACGGATGCATACCTCGTTTGCATCATCCCATCCACGTCCATTATGACTGTCTGAAAGTTGCGGGTTGGAGTCGCGAAACCAATGTTCAAACATTAACTTACGCGTTACGCGGATAAGATTTTGCGGTTAGGTAATTGAAATCAACGTTATTAGATACGGCTTATCAATTGTAATTATTATTCGTGATATTATTAAAATAATTAATTAAATATTTTCAGATCAAGACAACATACACAGTAGATGGCAACACCATCACGCAAGTCGTCAAGACCGATAAGGGACAAGGAGTCTTCAAACGCGAGTTCAACGGAAATGAACTTATCGTGGTAAGAATTTGCATTATGATAGCGCAAACATAATATACATAGGTTAAATTATAAAAGAAAATAACATAATTAAGTACAAAATAGTATAGAAAATAATTTTCCTTAAGGAATTATTATTTAAATATTATAAGCGTTGATCTGCGACATCGACGTCATATAATTTGTCATCGAAGATCTTTTCTTCGTGAAAAATTTAAGTAAAAAAATAATGATACTTGATAATAATAATTAGTATAAAATATGACTGCTTATTTGTAGGTCTATAGAAATAAAAACTTATTTGATTCGGACGTATCTGTGTGCATTGAATCCGATATTATAAAAAAACAAGCTTTTGTCCTCTGTTTAGCGCGCGGTTTTTAGGATGAAAAATCTCATGTTTGTCAATCCAGATCAAGAAATACAAGCACGCAAAATTTAAAAAAAATCATGTCAGTGTGGAAAAAGTATTTGGTAATAGTTTCCGCACCAATAACTGATATCTCCCCTGATTATTTTTAATTTTAATTTTAAACAACAAAACATAATCAAAATCTCTCTAAATAGAACCGGGCCACTATACATATACCTGAGATCATGGAAATTAGAAACATATAATATTAAATAAATAATTAATTCTAGACTAATCACACAGCATCATCTAGCCACCTACTGAGCAGACAATACATTAATAAATAATAGGACCTACATTTGAACTTATTTAAAATCTCTCCAAATAACGGTTAAGTTACGACGTAAGCAATTGAAATAATAAATAAATAGATAAATAAATAATGTTAGACAGTCCCCACAGCATCGTCTAGCCCCAAACTAAGCAGAGCTTGTGTTATGGGTACTAGATGACTGATACTTAATACAATAGATTACATAGATAGATATTTTTTATTATACATAGGTAACGACCAGAACACCCGGAACAAATATCTGCAGATCGTACACTACACACAATTGGTAATAATGAACTGAGGTAGACTCGATAATGGGTTAGTTACAGCAGGGACTAGTTATATAAATATATAACTGGTATATTATATAACTGGTCCCTGGTTACAGCAAATACTATGTATTAGTTATTTTAAAGAAATCTTATTAAATTTCGTAATCAATCAAAATGTCCAGTACAAGTACATACAAACCTTATCAATCAATTAATACATAACGTTCATGAAACGTTTGATAACAGTTTTGGCTCCAATCTATCGTTACCTGTACGAAGATGATAACACATTTGATAACAAGTAGGTAAAACTACTTAATAAATGACACATTTGTAAATTAAAAGGAAATAAAACCACGTGAAATCATTTCGTCGAAAATATACTCCGATAAAATGTGTCAGATTGATATCTGGTTATTAGCACTAATTATTTTGAATTTGGGTAGCGCGAAGAATTTGTTTTTGTAGATATACATATATTCTTTAATATTGTAGAAATTGTATTGATCTATCGCAGCGCATGCGGTGAAAGACATTTGATGGCTAATTTTTGTACATCTACATTATTTTTTCAATTTCAAAAATTCTTTATTAAAACCTTAAATAACATTGTTCTGGTACAATACTAGTGTAAATTTAATCCTAGAAAGCACAAACATACACAAATAGAAAAACGTTTTGAAGCTAGGGGTGCGCTTATCAAAACTTACGAAGGAAATTTTACACTTCGTGTTACTATCATAACTACTTAAAAATAAGTAAATTTAGTTTTTATATAAACATAAGGTTGAGATTAGCTCTTAGGGACATGCAAGCTTTAGAAGAGCAATTGCATTTAGTAACATAACCATTTTTTTTTTAAGGTGTATTTCTACATTATTAAAGTTGTAAAAGGTATCCCTAATTTATTCTAGTAATAAAATATAACCTATGTTAGTTACTACTTACTAATAGTGAATTTTTTTTTTTAATCAGTCCAGTAGTTTTTGAGATTATTCGTTGAAACATACAAAAACACATATTTCCTCTTTATAATATTAGTATCAAGATAATAATAATTTTATATACAAAATTATTTAAAGAGTTCTTATTTCAGATAAATACATAATACATCGCTTTAATCGATTCTGATTAGTTAGTTATTTATCTCTAATTACTTACGCTTCGACAAATAATCTTAATCATAAACTCAATCGAATTAACTTAATCTTATTGCTAAGTGCAGCGTGTAAATAATTAATTACACGGTTTCTACCCTGTTGATAAAAGATTTATATATTTTTTAATAAGGTATTATATGTATATCTCTCTCTCTCAGAACACATGACATGAGACTTTTCAACCAAATCTGCCTGAAGTAAATATTTTAATGAACATGTAATGTATTCTATTAAGTATATATGTATATAAAATATTATATTTATAGAACCCGCGACCGCCTGCAGTGCATCGCGCTGGAAAATGTTTGTTAGATCTGCAGTTATTGGTTCTGGGTATTTCCTATGTATAATAAAAATATATTTCTATGTAATGTATTGTATTATGTATATCAGTCATCTAGTCACCCATAACAATGTGTTAGCTTGAGACTAGGTGATGCTGTGTGGACAGGATTGACATTATTTAATATAAGCTAGACGATCCACACACCATTAAATGACCCCAAAGTCCAAAGTAAGCGTTGTGATGTGTGTGTTGTGGTATACTACTTATATTATAAATAGTCGAAAGCTTGTCCAGGATCTGCCTGCAGTCTTTCGCAGGTGCTCTACCTACCAAGGACCTATAAGGACCTATAAGACGTTTGCCGAGTAATAGTAAATCATCATCATCATCATCAGCCTATATCAGTCCACTGCTGGACATAGGCCTCCCCCAATGAGCGCCATAGCGCTCTTCAGCTTGCTAGTAAATAGTAATAGTACCTAATGTCCTATATCTAATGTATGATCGTTGTTGCAGACCATCACTAGTGACGACTTCGACGGCGTCGCCAAGAGATACTACAAAGCTTAAGTCCATTAATTTCTTAGCTTAAGCATTCCTCATTAGTGGATAAACCATTATTTATTAACTTTTATAAAATAAAAATGATTACATAATATGTTTCTTTATTTTAAAAAGACCCAACATTCCATCGGAAGATAATTCCAGTAGATTTTCATTTAGGTTGATTCCCAAAATTATAGGCACAATATTTCTTCCAAATTCTATAACACGATTAGCGCCAGGTAGATAAAGAAAAAAAGATTAAGACATTATATTTGCATAAAATATGTGTAACAAATTTAAATGAGACACGCTAGAACGGGAACGTTATGAAAAAGAAGTATCTAGAAAACTGGCATGCAACAATAAAAACAAACTTCAATATATCAATCAAATTTTAGAACTAGTAGAGAAATGTCTGAATCAGTTGGCAATGCGGATAACTAAAATAACACACAAAATAAAAGCGCCTGTCGCGCGATGTGAATTAATTTATGTGTGCCAGAAAAACGTGCAACGTAAGTCTCGTTCAGATCACGCCACGCGTTCATCAGTTGATGGAAGATTCTTCGCTCTAGTGACCAAATTTTTCGAGAGTAAAAATGTGATAGTACGGCTCAAATATTTTTATTTTTTCTATGCTTGTGATATCCTTGCTTCGAATTAAACAAGGGATTTTCAACATTTGCAATTTGATATTTATCAAGAGTTTTTCTTCTTGGTCTAGCGAACGCTACAAGACATTGAAAGCTACGCGACGTAGCAACTGTTACATTGTGTAGGGAGTGCTACGAGAAATAGCTACGCCTTGGAACACTTGCTACGGTGCATCGGTGTAGCATGTGCTACGAGTAATAGCTACGCCATGTAACCCTTGCTACGGTGTGTAGCATGTGCTACGAGAAATATCTACGCCATGTAGCACTTGTTATCACAAGACTTGTTACGGTGCAGCGGTGTAGCATGTGCTACGAGTAATAGCTACGCCATGTAACTCTTGCTACGGTGTGTAGCTTGTGCTACGAGAAATAGCTACGCCATGCGCTATGTAGCACTTGCTACGGTTCATCGGTGTAGCATGTGCTACGAGTAATAGCTACGCCATGTAACCCTTGCTACGATGCAGCGTTGTAGCATGTGCTTCGAGTAATAGCTACGCTGCTGTGTAGCACTGGCTACGTCGTGTAGCATGCTTAAATATTATGTACCTAAGTACAAGTCAAAAAAAAATTATGTGTTTTTTTTTTCAAATAATGTCGATCAAATTACTACCTATAAAAAAGTTATTATTTACGGTTAAATTATCTGTCAATTATCTTAGGTTAGGTGGAAGCTTGTTGTATACTGTAACCTGTGTAATAAATTGAGGTAAAACGAATGGTTTTTGTACGATTTTTCTTCTATGTATAGATGTTGTCTCTCAACAGTGTTGTTTTACTACTGACAATTATTATGCAAGTACTAGTAAGTAACCTGTAAACGTAGGAATGTTTTATGTTTGCTAGTAAGGTACGTCAAAAATTACTAATTAAGATATAAAAGCTAGGTAGGTACCTCACGAGTAGTCTTGCTTAACCCACATTTAATTAAGCATAAAAACGACTATAGATAAAATTAAAATGGAAGATTAAGAAGTTATTGATCCCATAGAAATTGCTAAACTATTTAATAAATACTATATTAATTTAAACGTAAACAAATCAGATCCTAAAAATTGTCCTGAATTTAAAGACAAAATGAAACAAACAAATTGCAGCAGCATATTCCTTGCGCCTGTTGATGAGAACGAAATTAAAAAAATCGTTAAAGAAATGAAAAATACAAAAAGTTCAGGTCATGACCAGATCCCCATTCAGGTTATAAAATACAGCATTGATATTATTGTAAAACCCTTAGTATATATCATTAACCTATCGATTGAGCATGGCTGTTTTCCAAAAAATCTAAAGAAAGCTCTCATTAAGCCATTGCATAAAAAAGGTTCGAAATCTGACATGGGGAACTTCAGACCTATAGCTATTCTTCCTAGCATTTAAAAAATCTATGAAAAGGCTATTTACAATCGAGTAACAACCTTTTTAGATACCAATAATTTACTTAATCCAAATCAATACGGATTTAGAAAGGGGAAAAACACAACACTAGCAATATTCAAAACTTTAAAACTAGCATGGGAAGAGATTAACAATAAAAGACATGGTATTGCTTTGTTCCTAGATTTATCTAAGGCATTTGATTGCGTAGATCATAACATTCTCATAAGTAAGTTAGAAGACATAGGTATCAGAGGAGTAGCTCTTTCTTTTTTTAAATCTTACCTAGATGATAGAAGACAGTCAACTGTTATTGAATTTTATAATAAGACAACTAAAACTATAGAACATACTGTGATTCTGGTTTTGAGACTATATCACTAGGTGTACCACAAGGCAGTGTCCTAGGTCCACTCTTGTTTTTGATTTACATTAATAATTTACCAAACATAACAAAACACCTCTGTGTCATGTTTGCAGATGATGCCACAATCTTTATACCACAAATACATCATAGCTTACAGGATTTTGAAACGGAAATTAATAACACTCTCGAGGAAATAGTAACTTGGCTAGGAAATTTAAACTTAAAAGTGAATATTGACAAAACAAAATATCTTAGATTTAAGAACTACAAAACGCCTACAGTAAATTTAACAATATGTAACCAAGGCAACACTGTAGAAGAAGTCAGCGAAATAAACTTTCTCGGAATAGGAATTGACACCTATTTAAATTGGAAATATCATATTAATAAAGTAAATAACAAAATATCCAAGTACTGTTATGCTCTACATATTCTAAGTAATGTTTCGTCAAAACAAGTAGCAAAGAACGCGTATTATGGACACGTTTTCCCTCAATTATGCTACGGTGTTATTTTTTGGGGAAACTCAGTTGAAGTTCAGTCCGTTTTTGTTTTGCAAAAAAAAAATGCATTAGAGCTATATATAACTTAGACAGTACTCAGTCTTTGCGGGACGTTTTCATAGATAATGATATTCTAACTCTAACTGGGATATTCATTTTAGAGATTTCCTTATTTGTAAAAAAATATTCAATATTCTTCAATATAAAATCTAATAGATCAGATACCTTGCGAAATAAATATAAATTTAACCTATGTATACCACAAGTTAACAACTCAATGTTCCATAAAAGTACATACATAACAGCTATTAAAGTATTTAATAATTTGCCAGTAGAAATAAAGCAACTTGATGGAATAATGTTTAAATGTAAGTTAAGGAAATGGCTAGTTGATAAAACTCACTATAATTTAAAGGAGTTTTTTGATAATTAGATTATGCCTAGATTAAGATTAATATAGGTTAAGATAACTATGCTGCTATAATATTTTGGTATAACTTTGAACCTATGTTAATATTATTTTAAAAATATTGTATGTCCGAATAGGATTAAATTGTTGATACTATATTTTAATTATAAGACCTTCATGTAACTATGATTCACACAATTTTACAATAAAAAATTTCTTATTCTTATTCTTATTCTTATAATTAAATGTGAATAATTATGTAGTTAGGTCAGGTAATAAGCATAATAAAGCGTCACTTTATGGGTGACTAATCTTTACTAATATTACTATGAATTTTGTACCTAACTAGAAATGAATTATCGCTATATACCTACAGTGAAATTTATCGTTAGGTAACAGCCGTATGTTAGTTTGAAGAAGAAACGTAAAATAAAAGAGGAGGAGGTTCTATGTTCGGCTGTATGTTTTTCTATACTAACATTATAAAGGAAAGGTTTGATTTTTTGTTTGTTTGTACTGAATAGGCTCCGAAATGGACCGATTTGAAAAATTATTTCACCGTTGGGAAGCTACACTATCCCCGGTGAACTATATTATATATTATATAGGCTATATTATATTTTCAATAAAGGTAGGGATCCCTAGTTTTAATATACCAAGGTAGGTACATAATTACAATAACAAAAGAAATCTCCAAATCGGTTCACAATTGATGGAGTAATCGACGAACATATATAAAAATATGCATACATACAGCGGAACTCCTATTTTTTAAATCAGTTAAAAATAAAAATAATTTGAGACCGAATTGGCTCAAATGGTCTGGCTATGATAAACATCTCCTACTTAAGCGAGAATAATCGTCTGTATTTTTTAATGTCTACCCGGCCTTGGCAACGCCCTTTCTATTCTAAAATCTATTCATTATTAATAACTAGCGCCATCTAGTACGAAACTGAGCAGTTTCAAATTGTACTTTGATTGCATTTTACAGTAATTTTAGGAAGTCAGTATGACAAGGCAAAAAATTAGGTCAAAGTATAAAATCGACCGATAACTTTTATCAACCTATCGATTTCCTATCGCGGATCACCACGTAGACTAGATAAAAAAATATAAAACAGCAGTGCCATCTCACCGTGATTTATTTGCTTCTACCACTTCTGTGTGAACGGATCCAAACATCAAAATGGCTTTCTTCGACAAGGAATACACATTGGCCTCCGAAAATAACTTCGAGAGCTTCTTAAAAGCTGTCGGTAAGTCACTTTTGCTGCTTGTCTTAATCTCACTGTTGTCAACATCAGTCTAACATCATCAGCCTTACTGCTGGATATAAGCATCCCCCAATGACCGCCACAGCGCACTGTCTTCAGCTTGACGCATCCAGGTCGTCATCCCACCTGATCGGAGGGCGTCCTACACTACCTCCCGTAACAGATATTCTAGACAAAAACCTATAACAGGATTTCTAAAAACTGCTGATCGGTGTAGGTAATCTTCTTATGTGTAAGTAAACGCTACTATTAGGTCTAAAAATAAAGACTTAGGTACGTTAATAAAGCTTTTAAGAGATCTGCTTTAAAACTTTTGAAACTATCATGGTTATTATAAATAAATAATTAATGCTGGACAACTCACACAGCATGATCTAGCCCCATGGTAAGCAGAGCTTGTGTTATGCTCAACTCACACCAAAAGAGCGTCGAAGCGCAGCGCAGTTTCAGTGTCATATGAATTTTAACTTTATTTTCATTACAATAAAACTTATTATCGCATGATAAACGAGTCGCGCGGATGCCCGCGGCGCCGCGGGAATTCCGTCGAATTCGACTCTTTTGGTGTGAGTTGAGCCTTATGGGTACTAGATAACTGATATATATAATACAATACATTACATAGATAGATATTTTTTATTATACATAGAAAACGACCAGAACACCCGGAACAAATATCTGCAGATCGTACACGCAATTGTTCCGAGGCGGGAATCGAACCCGCAACCTCCTGGCGGCGGCGGACGCAGGCGGACCTTCGCCCACCGCGCCACATCGGTCGCCACATTATATAATATAATAATAATATATATAATTATATAATAGATTATTGAGTTTTCCAACACTAAAACTTTCTCGCAGTACCTTCGGTTATTCCGTGATCATAGCGTATGAAACTGTAAAGAAATATTTAAAAAAACTAGAATCTAATCATGGTAAAGATCTGCCTTGTTCATCAATTACTTATCTATTATATTATCGTTGACTGTATATAACCAACGAAAGCACGTGACAAAATTATACCAGCGTGTGTTTTATAAAATATTATAAAGAGGAAATGTTTGATTTTTTGTTTGTTTTTTCGCCGATGGGAAGCTACTCTATCCGCGGTGAATATAACCTATATTATATTTTAAAAAAACTTAGGGCTCCGTACTAAAACCGTGCGAAGCCGGGAAGGTCTGCTAGTGTTTTATAAAATAATTATGATATTATATTATTAGCTATGATATTAACACAATGTTTATTAATATGTTTGTACGCCTAAGCGGCAGAATCTAGCGATCTAAAATAAGTCTTATGTACCGACTATCAATTACCATGATTCATAAACAATAAATTAACTATGCGACTTTTACAACAGGTCTCCCCGACGATCTGATCGCCAAGTACAAAGGAACCAAGTCCACCTCCAAACTGACCAAGAACGGAGACAGCTACACTCATACCTCCTCCGGACCCGAGGGAATCAAGTCAACCACCTTCAAGTCTGGTGATGAGATTGACGACGTCGTCCAGGGTACACCAGTAAGTACTTCGTCGGAGTAATTATGTAGCATAAGTTTTTTAATATGTTAGTAAATATGTAGTCTCTATGGTGTTGGGTAATTAAGGAAATAGTTTAGTAAATTTGTTAATGCTACAAATAAAGATTTTCTTATTCTTACTTAGCATCTTTTGTGTGGGTAACGATATTTTTTAAATTGAAAGAAACATGACTTCCACCTAACATATGCTGCTTGTATATATGCCATAGAATGCATGCTCGGCAATGGATAAAACCTGATACAACGGTTGATTTGCGCAAGTCGCTCAGCGAGCTATGCTCGGAGTTTCTCTGAAGAATAGTATTTTCTATATATATAAAAGAAAGTCGTGTTAGTTACACTATTTATAACTCAAGAATGGCTGAAAATTGGTGAGGAGGTAGCGAAGTCGCTTCCCGTTGTCTGTCTGTCCCTATATAACGCTTAGATCTTTAAAACTACGCAACGGGGCACAGCTAATTATTTATATATTCTTATTTAGAACATTTAATAATTTTATTTGTTTCCGTTTACAGATTAAGACCACTTACACAGTCGACGGCAACACCGTCACACAGGTGGTGAAGGCTGATAAGGGATCAGCTACCTTCAAGAGGACGTACAACGGAGACGAACTTGTTGTGGTAAGCATTGAAACCTACCTTATAAATAAATAATGCTGGACAGTTCACACAGCATTACCTAGTAGCATCAAGCTAAGCGGAGCTTGTGTTATGCTTTAGGATATTATTGTTCTGTGGTGTTATGGGAACTAAATTACTGATATACTTAATACTATACATTTCGTAGATAGATATTTTTGATTGAAACACCTGGAACAAATATTTGCAGATCGTACACTCAATTCAAAACAACCCGAGGCGGGAATCGAACCCGTAACCTCCTGCACCGCAGGCGGACCCTCGCCTACCACAGAGGTCGTCATGTTTAAGCAACCTCTGGTGTGGTCAGCCTAATGCCTACAGACAAAGGGATAACCTTAGAATGGTGAATGAGGGGATAACATTACCAAATGTCTAAACTTGGAATTCATCTTTAAACGCTTTTCAATAGTTTTCCTTTACATTTATTTGACAACTGTACTTATCTAGATTAGATAAAATACATTCTTACAGTTTTTAATTTTGTTCACAGACAATCACAGGCTCAGCATTTGACGGAGTTGCCACAAGAACATACAAAGCTTAATTTTATGTTATTTCTTAGGTATTTATTAAAATTTTAATGTAAATAAAACCATTTTTTAAACTACTAGTACCTACACACAGTACCTAATCTACTAAATATAACCCTAGTAAAGGAAATTGTGGTAGGTAGGTAACAGGCGCAGTAGGTACTTAATCACATAATAATCTGATCTATTACATATTTTCATATAACAACTACATATCCACATTTAGCAGATAGCACACACCTACATAGATAAAAGATTGTAACTTATTGCCAAATCAAAATTGATAAAAGCTATTGAAAATGAGTGAGGCATATAATAATATGGAAAATTCCAAACTTGGAACAAAGGCTTCATGATGGATATTTAGGGTAAACAAGTCAACGGCGAAAAGGAAGTCGTCGATAGGCGAGACCTAAATGTATGCTATGTCACCTGATATAGTGAGGGTGCAGTAGGATAAAATGCACAAAGATTCATTCCTAAAACGGCCGCGTAAAGAATGTGAACAGACTTCAGCAAGAGGGTTATTTTATTATAGAAAAACTACTGATGGTATTTAAAAAAAAAACAACTTTTGAATACCTAAACGATGACGCTACTACTAAAGGGCCTTTATATAACGAACTTTACTTTCGCCCAAACTTGGGTAAAAATATGAAAGTTTAGAAGGTTGTATATTTCAAATGAATACTTTTTTTTTTCCTTAAATGACGAGATACATTGATATTATCCTTAGTTTTGGAAGGTCAACATAAAACAGTGTAGTAGTTACCCTTCCATGTTTCTAACGAAAGAAAGCTTGTTCAGCCTTAATAGTAAGTTATAAATAAATTTAAACTAACAGATAATAATGAATAGTATAAAATATGACCTGTCTAATTGCTTATTTGTAAGCTTAAAGAAATAAAAACTTTTCATTTTCATACAGAATTTGTACTCCTATGAACTTAAATATAGGTCATACCTACTTGGTTTATATTTTTAAATAGTTAGTGGCCGTTTATGGTTCAAATAAAACTAATGATCAATATAACAAAATAAATAATTTAATTAGATAATAAGCTCAGAACTTTCCATCACTAGGGGCATGTTTTTAAGGTCAAGACTGCTGAGAACACATTGGATGATAGATTACACATTTACTGATCACAACTTGATTTTAAAATTATGCTGTGTCACCTTTTCGCCTACGAGTTTACCTAAATGTTAAGCTTAGGCTTAGGCCAAGATGTTAGACTTAAGAACTGTTTACATTACAACTAAATTAAGATCACAGAATAAGCACTTAGGATTGTCTGACAACAGCTCTAACCTCGCTGTCTGATTACACCACCAGCACACTAGGTATTCATTACTCTCAATAGGAGTAAAAGTCAGGGAACAAAACATGTTCAGATGGTTATTCCTGCAAGTGAAACCTTGTAATTGCTCATCACAGCCTTGACAAGTGTATTCACAAACTGTATCGCTCAGTTCTGATGTATCAATGCTAAGTATATCGCGCAACATTCTACTATTCTTCTTGCAATAATGATCTAGAAAATTAAAAGAACCTATAAGTACTTCCTTATCAAAGCCATAGAGCTGGCCTTCAGCTAAACGTTTCTCGTTGAATTTCCTGAATTGACTCTCTGCATGGATGACCTGTATTTCTTCTTTGATTACGTTAACAGATTCTTCGGGAATGTTCTTAAGTGGATGAATTTTGGATATACTCTTGAGGTTTGTGTAGAATGTGATGAAAATAAGATAAAGTTTCAGATAGTAGATATTGCTGCAACCTTCGTCATATAAGTCACTGTAGGTAATAGAAGGTGGTTCTTTCTGTTTCATGCATTTGTACCGTAGCAGTTCTACAACATCCCAGTAATTGGTCAGCTTACATGTCGGGTTGTCTAGAAGGATACTCACTAATGAGTCAAGCTTTTGCTGTGTAGTGGCGAAAACAACATTAATTTTAATTGTATCTTTCCTAAAAGTCACTTTTCTGTCCACTGTTACCATAGTACAAAGAACACCATTTTCTGAGAAGCTCAAACTGTAAAGTTCAGTAGTAGGGCTGCTATCTTTAAATTCTACAAGTAGTATCTTAACATCAAATTTCCCATGTTGCATAGTGATAACAACCTTGTAAACATGAGAATTTACTGTGGTAAGATAAATTTCATCTCTCGAGTTGGTGATGCATGTGATTCGGTGATCATTTATATTGTGAATAAACTGCCCGCACACTTTAAAATCCTTATCAATCATTAGCATCAGAACATGCCTGTGTTTATTGCAAACAAGTATTATCTTGTCGCTCATTGTAATAAGCTGCAAGTGTCTTGATATCATAAGGTCTTTGTCTCCCCAAATCATGTGTGAGCTTAGATTCTCTACTTTGCTTTTGGTTATTAAGCACTCATATAAAATTATCTGACCAAAAATATTTGAACAAATAAGGGCCAATTTGTTATCTGGTAATGTCATCCACTTCATAGCAAGGATTTCACCAACTCCGTTATTCATAGATCCATGACAGTCTGCAGTGATACCAGCATCGCTATGCTGAACCAGCCAGAATCTTATTGTTTCATTTTTCTGAGCAGTGGCAAGGTAACAGCATTTATCGCTCACTAAACTTGGGGCCCAGCACAATGCAGTTGAAGCTAGTGTATGAGCTATACCTCTTAGTTCAATAAATTCTCTTGGCTGCCGTTGAATAGCATTTGCGAATGATGAACTTATTTCAAGCTTGTGTATCCACTTGCCTTGGTTGTGTATGTACAAGTCTACTACACCAATATTGTTCATCACGGCGAGTGCTGACCCTTCATTAGGTAGGAGACCATGTGGAGACCATTGGAAGGCCACGATACTAATCATTTCGTCAACCAGTTGAGGGTTGTGAGGCCACATAGTCTGATCCAGAATCATTTCGGTGTAATCGATGTTTCTCATTGAAGAGTTTATTACCTTGTCTGTGAATAGTTTATATGGTGCCTCGGATTTCCTTGTTGGTAAGAAAGTTTGTATACAATTGATTTTCTTGTCTAAGCTGGCGATATTGTGAGTAAGTTGAAAGAAATGTAGACCTTTTGGTGTTCTCACGGCCAACATTGAATTGTGCCAGACACATGTCCCCTCTTCATTTTTATTGATAGGGATTAGATAATTTGATATTTCGTAGAGCGCTTCTCGTCCTAGATTTTCTGTTTCACACATATTTGCAGGGTTTTGTTATTTTTAAAACTTACACAAAAATTATATACAATACATATCCAGCCACACATGTATGTAAACAATACATAATACACAAGTGAAGCGACCATGCTTTTTTGACATTGTCATAACCACCGTTGTGGAGTGGCCAACAATCGACTTTTGGTCTTTCTTTTCTCATCGGTCAATTTTTACATTGAATGTTGCCCAGTTACTAAACCCTGCGGTTGGTCACATTAAAATGGTCAAAAAGAACACATTATAAGTATATGAGTAAATGTGTCTTTCTTTGTGCAGCGTATAGGTCAGGTAGTTCGACTTTCTATCCCTCCAACTCGGCCCTTGGATGTCATTAAGAGCTGATTAATTGTAGCTTTATTCATTCAGACCCACTGCCGCTCTGGCTTACTAATTATTGTATCAGAATATCAGATCGATGATTTGCCACACCACACAATATTTTTATGGACATGAGTGTAAAGTAAACTCGCCCTTTTTTCCACACCTCCTCTTGAAAAAATCGAAACACGATTAGATTACGCAGAGTTGAAAGTGCAGTCAAATAATCTTTGTATGACAAGTCATTTTCGATCTGTCAAACTAACAAAAGTCATAACAAAAGCACGTTGGATTGTTGGTTGTTGGTTGGTTTTTTGTTTTTCGAGTATTTGATTTTGTTTTGACTATTTATTTGAATTCAAAGATTTTCGCTTCTCTTCGTGATTGAACATTAAAATCAGACTAATGTCGATAGATTTTAATAACTCCTAACATGGGAAAAAATAAGTATAATGCCAAAGCACGGCAAGTTGTAAAAACTAACATTGATGATACACAAACAAATGAAGTAAGTTTAGCATTTTTTAATTATTTTCTCCAAATTTGGAGTGTCTATAAATAAATTACACTTGCAAAAACTACATAGCACTTGGGTAAGTTATAATTTCACTCATAATAGTTCCTTAACTTTAATTTATTGTTACTTATTTTTAGATCCAAGTTGACTTCAACAAAACAGAGTATGGAGGGTCTGATACCACCAATCTCTTGGTCTTACCTTCCAAGAAGAGGCATACAAAAATTGTCACTGAGAAAAAGGAGAAAACTAGATTTCTGTCAAAAGCCCATAGGAAAAGATTGGAGAAAGTTGTTGACAAGAAAAAGAAAAAAGAAAATGTAAGTTAAATTAAATTTTAAATTTCCTTCCCTTTCTAAGCTATAGCAATGTAATGTAATGTGTGATACGGGTCCATTAATAACAATGTGTGGGACAGGGGCACTTTGCGTGCTTATCTTAACACTTTGACTGCGGACTTTTTTCGACGACTGCAATCTTTTTTTTAACCAATTCGTGCTGCCGCTCTACACAGCGGTTGTGATGCGCCGCACATGCGTTTCGTTTGAAAAACATTACAGCTGTGCTGAGTCACACAGATCTGTATTTTCTCAGCCGCTGCGCTAGTGTAGATTTACGCATATTAGTCACTTGTAGAAAACACATACGGTGTGATTTCAGCACTCGAAGTGTTAAGCAATATTTACTTACTGTATTGTATTGTAATTATGGATATCAGTCATCTAGTACCAATAACACAAGCTCTGCTTAGCTTGGGGCTAGATGATGCTGTATGGATTATCTAGCATTACCTATTAATTTTATTTATATAATCATTACAAAATTATTAATAAATAACTAATTATTATATACAATTTTCAGAGAGCAGCCCTACTTGAATCACTTTCGCAAGTGCAAGCCACTCCAGAGGAAGTGAATCGTATGACGACTATTTCTGCTATGCAAACCATCGGCTTGCGCAGACTGAATGAATACAAAGATGCTGCTGTCAAGGAAACTGTAGATGCTGATGAGGACAAGAAGTTTAGTAGTATAGCTGGTAAGTAATATAAAAAAACCTAAGAGGTTTCCTAAAATCTCGATATTTGTCCTAGTTACAATTTTAGCATTGCTTTAAGTGTCATGCTTTTTCAAAGAAAGCTATGATTTTCGAACGTACTAACTTCCATTTTCTAATTAAATCAAATATAGCATATAGATAACTCTTCATGCTTAAAGCTAATTATTTGTTCCAGGCGCCAAGAAACGTTTACGACTTCTAAAACTAGACAACGCAGATAAAATAAAGAAAGCCAAACATGATCCTAATGTTGTCAGCCTTGAGCAATCCTCTGAAGATGAGTCTTCCTCTGAATCAGAAGATGAACCTGAAGTGGTAGAAAATACTGTTACTAAATTATCTGAAAAAGGAGCTAAAGAAGATGATGAGGTTGAAAATTCAATAGAAACTGAATCTAGTTCTAAGACAGAGAATAAAAAAGAACCAGTAGAAGAAATAAAAGTACAGGAAAGTAAAAAGGATAATCCAAAAGTGAATAAACAGAATAAGATAGAAAAAGCTCAAGTAAAGGTTGAAGAGAAGAAACCATTGCTATCTCATGAAACTGTAAATGTGGAGGTGAAAAGGGATCCTAAAATACAAGTGTCAAGGTTGAAATTGCCTATTTTGGGTGAGGAACAGAGGATTATGGAGTTGATCAATGAGAATGAGTTTTTAATTGTTGCTGGTGAAACAGGTAATTGATAAGATATAAACTTTTATATAAAAGTCAATCAAAATGTATAATTTTTTTGCTTTATGGTTTGACTAGTTATTGTTGTAACTTCAGCAAGAAATAGAAAGACCCCATGAGCTTTTTGGAGGTCCATGTCAAAGAGAGATGTGGGCATTCGTTTTCTTTACCAATCACAAGCTTAACACTTTGACTGCTGAAATCACACGGTATGTGTTTTCTACAAGTGACTAATATGCGTAATTCCACACTATCGCAGCGGCTGAGAAAATACAGATCTGTGTGACTCAGCACAGCCGTAATATTTTTCAAACGAAACGCATGTGCGGTGCAACACAACCGCTGTATAGAGCGGCGGCACGAATTTTTTAGGTTAAAAAAAAGATCGCAGTCGTCGAAAAAAAACCGCAGTCAAAGTGTTAATGCCTTCACTACCCAGATTTGGCGCCGCCCCGCTGCTCTGTAGGATCGGAAAATAGACGTGTCCGTGTTCGGCCATGATAGAGTTCACAAAGTTACAAATAAATAGTTTCTTTTATATTTTTACTTTTACAAATACTATATTTTTCTCCATGCAGTGACAAAATATTCATCAACACTTTGTATCACTTCCAGGCAGTGGAAAAACCACCCAAATACCGCAGTTCCTTTACGAAGCTGGTTACGCCACCCACAAGATGATTGGAGTGACAGAGCCGCGGCGTGTCGCCACTGTGGCTATGTCAGCGCGCGTGGGATACGAACTGGGGTTGTCTACCAAGGAGGTGTCATACTTGATGCGGTTTGAGGGAAATGTCACCAAGGATACCAGGATCAAGTTTATGACTGATGGTAAATTGCGAGTAGGCTATAATTATTAGTATTAAGGATAGCGTTGTCATGAAAAAGATAGGGCTGCCGTGGCGTTAACGGGGCGTTAGAATCGATTCTTCAGCTCAGGCAACAGATGCTGTAAGAGCTGAATACTGGAATCCACTGAGGAATCAGCTTCCTTATGTAGGTATATATTATATTTAACACCTTAGATCCACTGCGAAGACAAATCCGCCTGCTAAGCTTGGTTGTTAAGACTAAACTTTCCTTGTTTTGTGAGGAATTTTCAGCAGTGCACTGCACATATTTGTGTGCAACCTCCTGCGACGCAGGCGGTCCTTCGCCCACCGCGCCACAGAGGTCGTCATGTTTCAAGTTATAGACACTGTTATCATAAACATACATAATCGTAGCAATATCTATTACTAATAGCCAAGGCACCAATACACAGTCCAACAGCCATACAGGTCTATTTTATCGCAAACTAGCTGCGCCTCACGGTTTCACCCGCGTGGTGATAGATATTTTGGAGAATATACAATATGTCTTTATGAATTGAAGCCTATGTGTTATTCTGATATGTAAGCTATATTATTGTGAAGTTTCATCAAAATCCATTCAGTAGTTTTTGCGTGAAAGAGCAACAAACATACATACATCTTCACAAACTTTTATTATATTAGTATGATATCAAAGTCAATCAATCAATCACCAAAATGTAATTTTCCAGGTGTTCTCCTAAAGGAAATCCAATCCGATTTCCTCCTCAGCAAGTACTCAGTGATCATAATCGACGAGGCCCACGAGAGAAGCGTGTACACAGACATACTTCTAGGACTATTGTCCAGGATTGTGCCTTTGAGGCGTAAACGAGGGAATCCCCTGCGACTTATCATAATGTCTGCCACGTTGAGGGTTGAGGACTTTACAGAGAATACGAGGCTTTTTAAAACGCCGCCGCCGGTTATTAATGTAAGTTATATTAGTTGTTTTAATGAGTTTTTGTTGATTTCTCCGTCAAGTATCGATAGTCGATTTTGATAATTCCTTCGCTATACAGAAAAAAACCCGAAATATTTCCATAAAACTTTTATTCAAAAGGTTTTTTTTCTATTAATTAGTCCCACTTATTCCCTTAATCCCATTACTGTCCACGCCTTTGCCCAGCAGTGGGACAGTAATGACTTAAAATAAATAATAATAATAAATAAAATAATTAGTATTTGTCCCTAAAAACTTTCTAAATAGTGTTGCAGCTGACTCGCTAATAACACTCCTATAATTATAAACCTGTGTGGTTTCCTTTGTGTTAGAATTAAGCTTTTTTGTATCATTATTTTAAGTTGGTAAATAAATAACAAAAAATAACTTAGGGTCTTATAAAATATGTAATTTGACATCAACAGATAGAATCAAGACAGTACCCAGTCACAACTCACTTCAACAAGCGCACATACAGCGATTACTTGAAGGAGGCCTATAGGAAAACCGTGAAGATCCACACCAGGCTTCCAGATGGGGGTATTCTTATCTTTGTGACCGGTCAGCAGGAGGTAAGGAAATTGTCTGGACGTAAGCATTATTGCTATGGTATTAAATTAATGAATGAACACTTTCTTGCACTTAAAACAGAAACATAACACCTTATATCTAAATACAGGGTGGCCCATAAGTCCTTTGAAATGTAAAAAAACATATAAAAAAAACTAATTACAATATGATAAAGGTTTTTATTTTGAAGTAATTCTAATAAAATGGGAATTATTTTTTGAAAATTACATCATCTAAATGTAATCCGTTACAATCGCGGCACTCCTGTAAGCGACGTCTAAAATTGTCCATCACTGCGCGGCAAGTTCTGTAATGCTTGCCATTTCTCGTCGAATATTTTCTTGCAAGACAACGATTGACCGCGGGTTGGTTTCATACACTTTACTCTTAAGATAAGAAAAAGTCCATTGGGGTCAGATCCGGACTACGTGGTGGCCAGGCAATATCTCCTCTTCGAGAGATCACTTTACTAGGGAAAAGTTGACGGACGACGGGCATAGCGGTGTTAGAGGTATGGGCAGTTGCTCCATCCTATTGAAACCAGGTCCGCGTATTGAAGCCTGAAAAATTCTGCAACTCTGGTGTAAAAAAGTTCTCGATCATTGCCACATAGCGCTGCGAAGTAACAGTAACCGCGCGACCTCTGCTCTCCTCAAAAAAGTAAGGGCCTATGATGAATTGACTGTTTCACTACATCGATGGTTTCTTCCGTGCGTGATGTCCTTGGTCGACCTGACCGTTTTTTATCCAACGTAGAACCGCTCTCCTCGAACTTATTAACCCAATTCTTAATCGTTTGAACACTTGGAGTGTCGTTAAAGTTGCGTAAATTGTGATGTTCTCGAAATTTACGCCGCGCAACGGTAGCAGAATCATTGTTGCGATAAAACTCGCGCACACAAAAAGCACGGTCCGCACCGGTGAAACGCTCCATGGCGACTGAATTCCGAAAGACCGTTGGTGCTTCCCCCGTACCCCGCGCGCCATTCCTGCACACCGTTTGAATTTTATTCGAAATTTAAATTTCAAAGGACTTATGGGCCACCCGGTATTACACATTAACAGTACAATAGCCGGCCTTATCGCTGACAGCGATTTCTCCCAGGCAGCCTAGAATGTGTTTTTGTGAATTGAATACAAATGTGAAGCTATTCTGTCGCGTGGTCTCAGCCAAGACAACTGCAAATGACTTATGCGGTATCCCGAGGCACACTAGCGCTGCCATCTATTTTATTTTATTATTAAGTCGAACAAAATAATTATCAAACATTTCATTGGAAATTTTGTGATGCCTAATTGTAAGCTTTTTATGGCCCTGAAATAGTTTCATTTTGTAAAGTTTAAGTAGAGATGCGGAAATTGAATTTGGTTGCCAAGGGCAACTTCGTATCGCTGCGTAAACTATACAAAATAAAACTATTACATATAAGATAAAATGATCGTCATAATCGTTATTTCTTTTCTGACCATCATCCCGGTAAAATACAGCGATTAACCGACGCCAATTCCGCTGCTGAAAACCAGCGCTGCATTGGCACTTCTGTCAATGTAGCATCTAATGCTGAGCCGGTAGCCTTCTGTGTTCTCGTATTTAAATTCTTTTATTAGTTCCTAATTTGTTATCTTTATTATTATTAGTTCTTAATTTGTATTATGCAATAGAAAATATTTATTATTTTCTATTTCTATATTTCAATTTCAATTCTGCGCCGTTACCTGCAGATGTACCTACAGCTGCTTATAAGTCCATTCTAAGCCCACACAGCCTTCTGCATATATCTTGTAATTTTTCTAAATCTAATTTTGTAATTTAAAACTAGGTACTATAAAACTAAATAAAGCTCTAAATTAACAATAATTATGATTCTAGGTAAACTACCTAGTAAGGAAGCTGCGGGCTGCGTTCCCGTACAGAAAAGACGTGGACTACTCCAAGCAGATTAGCAATAAGAAAACTGTTACCGACGCAGAAGCGGCACTTGACTCGGAACCGGACGATATTGATTCTGACGACGATGCGGTGAGTTACAAATATCATCATCAGCCTATAGCAGTCCACTGCACACTTGCCGCATCCAGCATCTACCTGCAGTCTTTCGCAGGTCGTCATCCCACCTGGTCGGACGGCGTCCTACACTACGTTTGCCACGACATAAGCAGAGAATATAACGAGTATATTTTATTAGGTATGCTTGTAATTTCGGAGGTTACCAAAATTTAAACTGAAATGAAAAAAAAAGTTACTGTCTATAATAATTAGGTACTTTCTTCGGTTTAAAGCAATTTTATTCTCAAAAAGAGATAATGACACATGAGGAATTTTCACACCCTTACATTGTTCACATTCTTGATGTATTTCATGAAATTAGTTTTGAAATATCATATCGTATATGAAACAGGCATCTTCTTATATCATTGATCTGCATGAGCCGTATAGTCTCACTTGGATATTGGAAATGTATTTCTGTTATGGTTCAATAAATAATAATAAGTACATGTTAAGTAGAAAATTTTAGTGTTTGAAAAATAAATTTCTTAACCGGTCATAACAACGTCCGGAACTTTCCAGAAAGTAATAAAAATGATATTCACATTTTAGGTTGAAAGAGAAATGAAGCGAGCTCGCAAAGCGCGCAAGAAAGCTAAGCAGAAGTCTAAAGAGCTGCCCAAAATAAACTTGGATGACTACGACATGCCTGAAGATGATGGTCAAGCGGACCTGGTCAATGATGATGATGACAGCGAGGGACATCTCTCGGATTCAGGTAATTTATTATTATTTATTTAAATCGTTATTGCACTTCAAAGGGTACAAAGGGTAGGCCTAATGCCGAGGCATTTTCTACGTGCCGACCAGCAAAACACATGATTTTACAGAGGGTTGGTAATGAGGGACAGGTAATATCTTTGAAATATGATTTAATTTTGAATAACGGATATTAGTCAGCGGTTTAGAATTTTAGTCGATTGATATAAGTGTTTAGTCAAAATCAATAGCATTTATTTCTTTAGGCTTACAAAATAAGCACTTAGACAACTAGTCAATACAATACAATGATTATTACAAGTCAATACAATACAAACAATGCAATACAATGATTTTCAATCATTTGTGGTGCATGTTCCAACTGAGAATATTTCTAAGGAAGAATTCTGGCCGAAGAATGAATGAATTAACTCTTTATTGCACTTAAAACTATAAAATAACACCTTATATCTAAACATTACATATTAAAAGTACAATAGGCGGTCTTATCGCTGACAGCGATTTCTCCCAGGCAACCTAGGGATGGAGAAAAAGATATAAGCAAACTAAGAGTTGGTACATCACAAACAAAGAATGAAGAATGTGCTGTTCCGGTGTTTTCGCGGACGATTACCGGTCGCAGCACATGTTGCGTCACACACGTCGCCGACATTACGTACGTACTAGTAAATAGGTTTATTATATGTATGTTAGGTTAAGGTGTATATTTAATAAGGCACGTAGTTTTTAAGTATTTTCCATCCTGTACTAGACTAATGTTGCCTTAAAATAAATGAATTGGATTGATTATTTTTTATTTTAATGTAAACTCTATTTCCTTTCAGACACCGAAGAAGACAGTCTAACAGCCTCAATAAAAGCCTGTCGCCAGCCGCTATGGGTGCTCCCTCTATACTCCATGCTGAGCGGAGACAAACAGGCGCGCGTGTTCGCCCCCCCGCGCCCCGGCGCGCGGCTCTGCATCGTTAGTACGGACGTCGCGGAGACGTCGCTCACTCTGCCCAACGTCAGATACGTCGTGGATACTGGCAAGAAGAAGATGAAGTTAGTACACGCTTCTATTTATTTATACCATAATTTAAGAACAGACTTGCTTCTTAAATTATGTCTAAAATGTGTCGTATTATAGTCTTAAATAATCTTGCATTATAAATTAAAGGAAGATTACGAAATTTGCCAACAGTTAGGATGATGAAGGAATTTTTTTCTGATTTAAAAAAGGACAACGTTCTCGATTCGACCGTATTTATTTGAAGCTGGAGCTCTGTGTGATCCCATTTTAATTTCGTCCAGTTCTGATACTGGCATCCATGAGAAAACCATTATTAAGTCTTATGCATTAAGTATGTGCGCGATGAATGGACGAATAACTCAATAACACGCCAACCGATTTCGATGATTCTTTTTCAAAACTAAGTTTTAAACCCATTTTCATTATTTAGAAATTTGAAGTAGATTTATAGTTGTTTAAAATGCGCCAAATTATTGTGGCTCGCTTACACCAGTTAGAGCAATCTGCGATAGTCGACTGATGGAGACTATCAATATAAAAACGATTATCTTTTTTCAGAGTATACGACCATGTAACAGGCGCTAGCGCATGGCGCGTCGTCTGGACGTCCCAGGCCAGCGCTGGCCAGCGAGCGGGCCGCGCGGGCCGCACGGGCGCGGGCCACGCGTACCGCCTCTACTCCAGCGCCGTGTTCCAACACGAGTGTCCCCCGCACTACCCGCCGGACCTCTGTCGGCGGCCCGTGGACGATCTACTGCTCACTATGAAGTGCATGCACATTCACAAGGTACTCTATACTAGTGTAGTGACAACTATACTACACTAGTATAGACTTCTCTCAAAGAAGGTTGCCAGAATAATCACCAGATTACCATATATTTGGGTCAAAGTTTTTCAATTATTTCTTTCAATTTCTCTCTCTGCTCATTTTATTTATTGTGTGTAAATTGTGACCCTTCCTAAGAAGTTTAGTGTCTATTCCTAGTTCTATCTAGTATAATATGTCTTTGCTGTAATAAATAAAATACATTTAGTGCAAAAAGAATCATTACAAACACATAATATAATTAATTTGTCTGATATTTGGAAATTACTCCAGTACATAATGAGAAATAATCTTTTTTACTTTACTTTACTTTTAACTTCAGGTAGTAAACTTCCCGTTTCCGACCGCACCGGACCGGCTGCAGCTGCGATTGGCGGAAAAACGGTTAGAGGTGCTTGGACTTCTAGAACCTCCATTAACCAAGAACAAAGGAAAAGATGAAGAGGAAGTAAGTTAATGCAACAATAGTTTGGACTAAAAGGAAACGTGTGAAAATTCTGCACTTGGGGCCTGCCACAGAGCTATACCATTGTATCTTAAGAATACGTAGCACATGCATCCAGCACCGCAACCGCACAGCCCAAAAATATCTGTGTTGGCCTGTGCCAAAACAGATATTTTTGGGCACACAGCCTATATATATGACGACGAACCCATGAGGAACCCATGGGGCTGTCCCCATGGGTTCTTCTCGGGTGACCAGGTTGTGTGATCACTATATGCCTTGTCCAATATCCACAAGGCCTACAACAAGTAGTGGGAAAAATTTAATTAAATATAAGCATTTGTAAATAAACCTTCAAATACCAATTATATATAATATTCAAAATATTTGCAGGTACTGAAGGTGACACCTCTTGGTAAAGCGGTATCGGCTTTCCCGATTCTACCTCGCTACGGCAAGATGTTAGCGCTGAGTCATCAGCAAGACTTACTGCCATATACTATTGCATTGGTTTCGGCGCTCACTGTGCCTGAGGTTCGTACACATTTTAATTCCGTATACTATCTACTATGTCCTTCCCGATTCTACCTCACCTCGGCAAGATGCGATCGATGCGAGTCATTGTAAAGACACGAATTTTTAATGGTACCTACGAGTACATAATATTATTATTTACTAATTTATTTAAAATTCTCGTTGAAAATAAAATGTTTACAATTGAAAATACAATAAAATATAAAACTATTCTACAGTAAAAAAATATATCAAAACGGTAGATCATTATTTTTTTCATTTTTTTATATTGTTCTGGAGATTCTGTAATCTAATTCTACCTACTAAATTGTTGTCCATACTACTCTGGCATGATGCTTGTGCCTATGTACATTTTTTTTGCAATAAAGTATATTCTTATCTATCTGTATCTGTTAAATTGCTTTCTACTTCTTGGATTTATAAAGTGTCCTCGACTACACATGGTGTCATTTACAGCCGATTTGATCCCACTGTTAGGTTAGGTCAATTTCCTCCTAGATTTTTATCTATGTAACTGTGTTTTGATAATATAATAATTTTCTCAGGTAATGTCCGGTAAGCCGGATAGTTGGCCGGGCACCGGGCACACGCTGCTGCTGGGCGATCCGGGAGTGTTGCTGCGAGCAGTGGGCGCGGCAGAGTACGCGCATGTTAAAGGAGAACACGACGCGTTCTGCGCTAAATACGGACTGAGGGATAAGGTATGCTACTCTAGTACATTCTACATGTAATGCCCGGTAAACCGGACAGTTGGCCGGGTAGCGAGCACACGCTGCTGCTGGGCGATCCGGGAGTGTTCCTGCGAGCAGTGGGCGCGGCAGAGTACGCGCATGTTAAAGGAGAACACGACGCGTTCTGCGCTAAATACGGACTGAGGGATAAGGTATGCTACTCTAGTACATTCTACATGTAATGCCCGGTAAACCGGACAGTTGGCCGGGTAGCGAGCACACGCTGCTGCTGGGCGATCCGGGAGTGTTCCTGCGAGCAGTGGGCGCGGCAGAGTACGCGCATGTTAAAGGAGAACACGACGCGTTCTGCGCTAAATACGGACTGAGGGATAAGGTATGCTACTCTAGTACATTCTACATGTAATGCCCGGTAAACCGGACAGTTGGCCGGGTAGCGAGCACACGCTGCTGCTGGGCGATCCGGGAGTGTTCCTGCGAGCAGTGGGCGCGGCAGAGTACGCGCATGTTAAAGGAGAACACGACGCGTTCTGCGCTAAATACGGACTGAGGGATAAGGTATGCTACTCTAGTACATTCTACATGTAATGCCCGGTAAACCGGACAGTTGGCCGGGTAGCGAGCACACGCTGCTGCTGGGCGATCCGGGAGTGTTCCTGCGAGCAGTGGGCGCGGCAGAGTACGCGCATGTTAAAGGAGAACACGACGCGTTCTGCGCTAAATACGGACTGAGGGATAAGGTATGCTACTCTAGTACATTCTACATGTAATGCCCGGTAAACCGGACAGTTGGCCGGGTAGCGAGCACACGCTGCTGCTGGGCGATCCGGGAGTGTTCCTGCGAGCAGTGGGCGCGGCAGAGTACGCGCATGTTAAAGGAGAACACGACGCGTTCTGCGCTAAATACGGACTGAGGGATAAGGTATGCTACTCTAGTACATTCTACATGTAATGCCCGGTAAACCGGACAGTTGGCCGGGTAGCGAGCACACGCTGCTGCTGGGCGATCCGGGAGTGTTCCTGCGAGCAGTGGGCGCGGCAGAGTACGCGTATGTTAAAGGAGAACACGACGCGTTCCGTGCTAAATACGGACTGAAGGATAAGGTATGCTTCTCGAGTTCATTGTACATGTCCGGTAAACCGGACAATTTGCCGGGTACCGGGCAGATGTTGTTCTGTGATCTGAAAGTGTGCAAAATAAAGGGAAATTTAGGAAACAGATATTGAGACATACATAGTATTGCTAATTAAAATCTTAAATTCCAGGCTATAAAAGAAATTCGAAAGCTTCGCAAGCAGCTATCCTCGGAGATCAACCTAAGCGTGCCAGGCGCCGACGCTGTGATCAACCCAGAGATGGCGCCACCGGACGACAGGCAAGCGAGGCTGCTGAGGCAGTTGATACTGAGTGGTTTAGCTGACCAGGTCGCTAGGAAGATACAATTGGAGGAGGTCAAAGAAGGTAACACCATTTTGTACAATACATCTTTATTGCACCATCAATACAAAAAAATAATAATAATAAAGGATACGAACGTCATATACTATATCATTTTTCGTTTTCTATGTATAAATAATCTTTAAATTATATTATTATTTAAATTATTTAATTAAATTAAAGATTATTAATTATCTGTAAAAAAATCGGATTTGTTAAGTGGTTTGTGTCATTTAGTTGTCAAATTCTGGGTTTAATCACTACATACATACTATTAAACAAAGTCGCTTCCCGTCTGTCTTTCTCTATGTATGCTTAGATCTTTAAAAATACGCAACAGATTTTGAAGCGGTTTTTTCAATTAGATAAAGTGATTCAAGAGGAAGGTTTATAAACTATTTGACACATAGATTCCCACGCGAGCGAAGCCGCATGGTGCTGCTAGTATAATATATAATTAACTCGTTTGATTGTTGCAGGTGAAGACAAGCGTAAGTTCAAATACGCGTACCACGCTGGCGAGTTAGAAGAGCCGGTGCACTTGCACTCAGAGTCTATCCTCAGGAAGGTCATACCCGAGTGGGTGGTCTATCAAGAGGTAAGCTAATTGTTTGGAAAGCAAACAGACAGACAAAGTGCAAGGTGTTATAGGTATTTATTGACGACCGATGTGGCGCGGTGGGCGAAGGTCCGCCTGCGACGCAGGAGGTTGCGGGTTCGATTCCCGCCTAGGAAAAATTGTGTATACGATCTGTAAATATTTGTTCCGGGTGTTCTGGTCCTTTTCTATGTATAATAAAAAATATCTATCTATGTAATGTATTGTATTATGTATATCAGTTATCTAGTACCCATAACACAAGCTCTGCTTACCATGGGGCTAGATAATGCTGTGTGAATGGTCCAGCATTATTTATTTATTGATAATGATTATTCTTTGTTAATGGCAACTGTCTGGTTGGACACTTGTCTTTTCTGCCAGTAATTACAAGTACTATATTAACGGGTATTTATCGCGTTTACCTATAATACCCGTTAAAATAGTAATGGTAACTATATGTTCTGATCGTGTAAGTTGAAAAATATTTTCAGCCAGTGTCAAGAAAAGGAAAATAAGTAAAGTTAATGAGTTATCAAATTATGAAGTTGGTTTGATATTTTCACTAGAACCTAGTTGGGAAACGAGATGTTGGAGTCCCCCTTACACCCCATCATCATCATCATCAGCCTATATTAGTCCACTGCTGGACATAGGCCTACCCCAATGAGCGCCATAGCGCCCTGTCTTCAGCTAGACGCATCCAGCATCTACCTGCAGTCTTTCGCAGGTCGTCATCCCACCTGGTCGGAGGGCGTCCTACACTACGTTTACCGTTTACCTTACACCCCAATAGATATTTATTACTGAGAGCCAAAACAAAGACAAAAATGTCACTGTCTCTCTGTCTACGAACTACAAAATCCATACTAATGTTATAAATTCGACAACTGTCTGTCTGTTCCCATTTACGACGAAATTGAATTGATTTTCGTGTATTATTTATTTATTTATATTGTTATAGCTGTACGAGACTGGATCCGAAAGCAATAGGAAAATGGTGATGAGAAACGTAGCAGCTATAGAGCCGGAGTGGCTGCCCGTTTACGTACCTCAGCTGTGTAATCTAGGTAAGTTGCATCACACTAATATAATATAATCTCATCATCAAACCTATAATAGTCCACTGTTCTTATTAATAACTAGCTGTTCCCCGCGGTTTCACCCGCGTTAAACTCGAATTTAACTTTATTGGTTGTTTTTTTTACACCTTGGGTTATATTATTGGAGTTTTAGTAAGGATCCCTAACTTTTTGAAAATATAATATAGCCTAAGTTCACCGGAGATAGCTTCCGAACGGTGAAAGAATATTTCAAATCGGTCCAGTAGTTTTGGAGCCTGTTCAATACAAACAAACATCAAACATTTCCTCTTTATAATATTAGTATAGACTACAAAATAATCAAAAAAGGCGTAAAACCTACAGTAAATTGTTATCAAACCTTTGTTGTCAAAAGAGCGTTGCTAGGCAACCACGTTTATTTAGAAAAAATGGCGTATTGATATGCAAGGTATTTTATAGGTACATTTTTCACACCTTCGGTTACATTATTCGAGTTTTAGTAAAGATCACTTACTTTTTTGTAAATATAATATAGCCTATGTGTTCACCACGGATATTTAGGCTTCCTAACGGTGATAGAATTTTTCAAATCGGTCGAGTAGTTTCGGAGCCTATTCGTTACAAACAAACAAACAAAAAATCAAACCTTTCCTCTTTATAATATTAGTATAGAAGAAACTATTCTTATTTATAATTATAACACACTAAAAGCCAGAGGTTTGTCTAGTGTCTGCGTTACAGCGTGTTGCCACACATTTAGCATGTAGATATCATCATCAGCCTATGTTAGTACACTGCTGGACATAGGCCTCCCCCAATGAGCGCCATAGACAGGGCTCTATGGCGCTCATTGGGGGAGGCAAGGCTTTAGCTTGACACATCCAGCATCTGCCCGCAGTTCTTCGCAGGTCGTCATCCCACCTGGCTGGAGAGCGTCCTCAAGTCTCCATCCAGTATCTTAAAACACTTAATTAATAACTAGTTTCTGCCCGCGGCTTTATTAGATTTATGGGAAAAGAGTTTAGTTTTAATTCGATTATTTCAGGCCCATAACTACCTGAATGCAATATTTCAGCCCAATCCGTTCAGTAGTTTTGGCGTGAAGACCTAACAAACATATATCCAAACATCAAAACATCCAAACTTTCGCATTTATTAGTATATTATATGTACGAATACATCCGAGACAGAATCGTAGTTATCGACATAGCTCTAATAATTAGCAAGCTGAAGTGGCAGTGGGCCGGCCATATCTCGCGAAGAACCGACGGCCGCTGGGGCAAACGTGTTCTTGAGTGGAGACCACGACTCGGTAAACGTAGTGTAAGACGCCCTCCGACCAGATGGGGTGACGGCCTGCGAAAGACTGCGAAAATTCAATTACAATTGATAACTATTCCTCATTAAGTGACTGAAAGTTAAGAATTTCGATTTTAATATTGCATTGCGTGTCACAAGTAGGTATATCATCGCTTATTATTAACTGATATTTACAACCTATTAACCATTATCATTTATTTATAAACATAATTGACCTACTTTTTAATTACATTTTAATGTATTTGACATTGATAATAAATATGATAAACTTCCTGTCGGCGACGAATTGTACTTATTCTTATCTTAACCTTCAAGAGGACTAAAAAATCTAAAATTTGTTCCTGCTTGTCGTCAGCGAAAGATTTTGTTAGCGTTCAAATCGTTCTGGAGATTACTTTCCTATTCGTTATACTTTTAAAGTAGGAAATTAAGACAACCGTGACATTGAACTGCTCATTACAACTTACTAAAGATCGTCCTCTGGTCCTAGAGACGTATCGTACGACCGATGTGGCGCGGTGGGCGAAGGTCCGCCTGCGACGCAGAACGTTGCGGGTTCGATTCCCGCCTCGGAACAATTGTGTGTACGATCTGCAGATATTTGTTCCGGGTGTTCTGGTCGTTTTCTATGTATAATAAAAAAATATATCTATCTATGTAATGTATTGTATTATGTATATCAGTTATCTAGTACCCATAACACAAGCTCTGCTTACCATGGGGCTAGATAATGCTGTGTGAATTGTCCAGAATTATTTATTTATTTATGGTATTGTCCTGTATTTCTTTATTAATTAAATATGTATTATATTCTCCTTATAACACACTTAAAACAGATGTTTGTTCATTGTTTGCGTTACAGCGTGTTGCCACACATTTAGCATGTGGATATACATAAATATAGGTAATTATTTTCATAAACGAACTAAGTCTAAGTATCTATAGTTTGACCGAAACCGCTGTACCGCGCCTGAGGTATGCGAGCGGCGAGACGGGGGGGAAATATCGGCCGCTCCGATCCATCAGTCTGCCGTCAACGCGTACTCTTCCTTTTTTTCCTCGCCCCCCACCTCGCCGCACTTTCCTAAGGAGTGGTGCAGCGGTTTCGGTCAAACTATAACACTCTTAGCAGTTGAAAATAATTGTACCAATACCTACCATTAATATTCAAGACACCAATACAGTTTAGTAGTCACACCAGGATATTTTATCGTGTTAACCCAATGTTTACCCTCAATTTCTTGAACAGATTCTGCCAGAAAAACAGGCTTTTCCTAGATTATGCACAAGCTAAATCTATTTCGACGTCCGCTGTGGCGCGGTGGGCGAAGATCC
This sequence comes from Eupithecia abbreviata, assembly GCA_943735965.1. NCBI lineage: Eukaryota > Metazoa > Arthropoda > Insecta > Lepidoptera > Geometridae > Eupithecia > Eupithecia abbreviata. Next base: position 6,339,421 of record OX030995.1, read on the forward strand.
GCCTGCAACGCAAGAGGTTGCGGGTTCGATTCCCACCCCGGGACAATTCTGTGTACGATCTGCAGACATAAGTTCCGGGTGTTCTGGTCGTTATTTATGTATAATAAAAAATGTCTATCTATGTAATGCATTGTATTAAGTATATCAGTCATCTAGTACCCATAACACTAGCTCTGCTTAACTTGGGGCTAGATAATGCTGTGTGAATTGTAAAATAAAATAAAATTTATTTCTGTAACAGTTTTACAACAATTGTTTACACCGTAGTGGAGACCTTCGTTTAAGTATAATTATTTGTGTTACAAGGTCTCACTCTTCTATAAAAGACATTACATTATTACATTACAAACATATTTGCTAATTTAATGTACAACATTATTTATTTCTTTCTTTATTGTTATTTTCAGGGGAGCCCCTATCCGACCCTGAGCCTCGATACGACGACAAGTCGGGCCGCGTGAAGTGTCATTTCAAAGGCACGTTCGGTAAGGCGGGCTGGGAGTTGCCGACTGTCGAGGTGGACTATCCGGACAAGATTGAACGGTATCGGTAAGTGATATTAGAATAGAATAGAAAAACATCTATTTGGACACAGGTTCAAAATACAGGCATAGAATAAACAAATGGAAAACAAAGGAGTTTATCATGAGGGTAGGTGACACGAAAGGGTGATAGTAAAAAAAAGTAAGAAAAGAACCTCCATGATCCTGCGCCGAAATAGGGGTTGGCTCAGGGTGTGCTTTATATTCAGAGCTTAAATACTCATTGAAGTTACTAGTAGTACTAGAAGTTACTAGTTCTATATTAGTTTTATTGTGTTATATATTCTATCCGCTATTCGTAGCGTCGGTTGAGGCCTATGTTCAGCAGTGGACGTGTACGGGATGATAGTGGTGTTGTGTGTGTACCTTCAAAATACAAAAATCTGTATTCGAAACAACTTATTGTATAGGGTACAATTGTGGGCTGACTACCGCAAAAGTTAACTGTGAAGCGAACATGGAATAACGTAATGGCTAACGTAAAGCCATCACCAAGTCTGGTGCCTATAGGATTGATAGAATATAAACTTGAACTAAAATAGAAACTGGAATTAAACCTAGGCGACTTTTTATCCCATAAATGAATTACCATGGGATAAAAATAATCTTAAACAATGCGTGCGAAGCGAACAGAAACTAGTATTACATCAAACTGTTAATAAACAATAAGTGTAACAAGGAAAAACAAAAGAATGTATAACTCACATTCTGTAAATGTATGAGTGCGTGTGGTTAAAAGTTTTTTTAAGGCAAGCATTTTTTTAAAAGAGCTATTCGAAAGAGCAGAAAAACTAAAGAAAAACTATACTCAATAACTTATTTTACGTGTTTTGTCAGTTAACCCAATAGAACCTGCAACCGACCTACTATCTAATGCCGATTACACACAATAAAGTACAAACAAACACTTTTTCAGATGGTTCGCGCGCTACCTTCTAGAAGGCTCCGTGTTCCCAAAGCTGCGTAAATACAACAGCAGCTTGCTGTCCCCTCCATCCACCATGGTCAAGTCCTGGGCGAAACTGCAGTCGCGTACGGAAGCACTGCTCAAAGCACTGGCTGTGAAGCGAGCTGGTACGAAGCAGGCGTTGGCTGATACTTGGCAGGAGAATAGTCAGTGTAAGTGGATGAATTTAATTTTTTTTAAACTTACGCGATCTGAAAACGTAATTATAAGCTATTACAGCGGGTATTTTTAATTTACACAGGGTGTCGGTGTCGGTTCCCAGTTGATGTATATCTGTTGCCGCTTTTATACAAATACTAAAAAACAGAATAAAATATATGTTTAAGGAACTCCTATACAAGAAACGTGATTTTTTTTCTCGTTTTTATAGATAATGCTACGGAACCCTTCGTGCACGAGTTCGACTCGCACTAAGCCGGTTTTTTACTGATTGTATGTTATTGTTTCAGATTTATTGGACGAATACCTTAAATGGTTGCCGGAATCAGCGCATAATGAAGTGTCATTACTTTGGCCACCGATGTAACAAAATAGATCAATAAAATTAAGTAAAACCTACATAGCTACCATTAATACATTTTAAGTTTCAACAGGTTATATATATATTTAATAATTAAGCTGTGACGTTATACTTTATGTACATATTTTTATGACTTAAGTATGGTAAATCCTATCATCTGTTGTTGTAAATATAACATTACTCTATGAAATATTCGGTTCAAGATTTTAAACTCATGATACAACCTAACTTGTGACTATACACTAGTAAAACTCGATCTGGAATGTTTGTAAACAAATCATGACACAAAAAGTAAAACTCGCTCGCTTGGCGTCGACTTTCAGATATTGGAAGCAATATTTATTAAAGAAAGGATTACAAAGCGACAATTTTAGAAATGCAAGTTCCGTACATGCTAGAACAGAGATAATTACAGGTTAAATATGTAGGGTTTAAGTTAATTTTAACACTTCGATTGCTAAAATCACACCGTATGTGTTTTCTACAAGTGACTAATATGCGTAAATCCACACTAGCGCAGCGGCTGAGAAAATACAGATCTGTGTGACTCAGCACAGCCGTAATATGTTTTTCGAACGAAACGCATGTGCGGCGCAACACAACCGCTGTGTAGAGCGGCAGCACGAATGGCTTAGGATAAAAAAAATATCGCACTCGAAAAAAGATCGCAGTCGAATGGAATAATTAAATATTTATTAGGCCATTTTGCGCACGAAAGAAGTCTCCACGGAAGACCAGCGCTATGGTACGATCAGCTCTACCATAGCACATGCTGACTGGAGACCGATTTTGTCAGTTTCGCTGTTAATCTTAAGTTTAATTTACATATAATAGTCTCTGTTGAGACAAAATAAAACTCTTTTTACTTTTTTTTAAATAATGCTCGACAATTCACACAACTTTTGTAAGTTTACAAACATTCTACATCGAGATTAGTTAGTGTATATGTATCCTGTAGTTTTAGCGCGTGACATTTTGCTAATAAAAGATGACAAAAGAAATACAACAAAGCGAACAGGACATCGGGATAAAAAGTAGCATATTTTGTTAATTAAAGTTATGTATTTGGATAGAGGACACTTATACAAATAAAAAGTATTGAATAACATCAGCGCAACTGCGCTAAATTAGTGTTATAACTTGAAAAACCTTAATTTCCAGGAGAGCGAACATAAACTTTCAGATTCGATAAATAATAATAAATAAATAATAATAAAAGTATTTATTTTCAAAAATGGTTTCTAACGGTTAACAGAGTACTTATCTAAAACTAATTACGTTATCTCTAAAACATTTAAGTTTACCTTTAGTATAGTACTCCACATATAAAACCTAAGTGCTAAAAATGCATCGACTCCTCGCTCTAATTAAGTAAAACTTGTGTTTAGACGCGAGGGCTACTCTGCCTCACAGACACCGGGGGTGCGACTAAAGTACAATGGTATAGTTGGTACATAGATTATGTTGAACAATTTGAAGAAAAGTCGTCATAACGATAAAGATAAATAGTCATAACTATGTAGTTTTATTTAAATTATCTAACAAACTATATATATTTGGAAAGCTCAAACTAATCACTATCAAATTGCAGATTATGTATTTTCCTGAAAGAAAGCTTGACAATTTCTATTTGTAACACTATTTTAGATTGCACATTTGTTAAATAATATAACAGTTTTTAATTGTAAAGATCTTTGTTTTCATGGGAAGTAATCGTATTTTGGCTTGTTATTTAAGTGGAAATATCTTTATTATATTTATAACTTATTAAAAAATACTTAAACAAAAAGATTTTCAAAAATCAGACCTTAGAAAACGTAAATACTATTCAAGTAATTTTTTTAGGTTTCATAGATCAGTACCATTTAAGATAGTCCTATGTTAAGTTTCAGCTTGTGGTTTAATTAAACTACCACCTCGATGGCGTATAGTGGCACCAGTTTGTTACAAATCTCCTTGTTTTGCCCTGTGTCAGTGCATTTAAAGCATTAATGACGACCGATGTGGCGCGGTGGGCGATGGTCCGAAAAATTTGTACAATATACCTAGATCTCACTTATTATTAAATATCAGAATTTTCTTCACAAAATAAAGATGTGTCAGCCATAGCTTCGTCAATTGTATAGTAACATTTTTTAATTAAATGGTTTTTGAAATATTTTAATAATACAGTATTTGGTTTTTGTCTTATAATAATTGGTATTTTGTTGTAAATTTTTTTAGATATACATTTGAAACTTTTCAAAATTTTACTTAGTCTGGTCCTTATGGTATTATGGAATTATGGTATTATGGAGGTTGCGGGTTCGATTCCCGCCTCGTAACAATTGTGTGTATGATCTGCAGATATTTGTTCCGGATGTTCTGGTCGTTTTCTATGTATAGTAAAAAAAATATCTATCTATGTAATGTATTGTATTATGTATATCAGTTATCTAGTACCCATAACACAAGCTTTGCTTACCTTGGGGCTAGATAATGCTGTGTGGATTGTACAGCATTATTTATTTATTGCTACACAGAAAATAAATCACGCTTATAATTTACAATCATATATACATTAGGTTTAGGAAAAGTTAATCTCCTTACAATTTATTATAGATTAAAGAACTATACGTTGACATGTGGCACGTGATTACTTAATCAATCACATCATCATCATCATCATCAACAGCCTATAGCAGTCCACTGCTGGACATAGGCCTCCCCCAATGAGCGCCATATCGCCCTGCTTTCGCCTTCAGCTTGCCGCATCCAGCATCTACCTGCAGTCTTTCGCAGGTCGTCATCCCACCTGGTCGGGATTACTTAACACAAAACTCATTAAATCAGCTTTCTTGCGTTCACTTAGAGGCAGCTGAATTTTATAGGTAGGTTTTAGTTCGGGTAGAACGTGAGATTGTTTTCAACAGATTGTTACTTCAGAAAATCGTTCATTTGCATACGAGTTTTTGTAAAAGAAAACACTAGATGTTTCTTTCATGAATTTTACAATAATAACATTTTTTATTTTCATGTTACCCCGGTCAAATGCATATAAGAGTGTAGTTTTTTCAAGGATGCGAAGTAAAAAACCGGATCTCCGGTTTTTTATTTTGCTGTTATGTTATGTTTAGGTTGCTGGACAGGAAAGGAAAGGGCATTAATATAAACGGCGAGTACATCTCACACCTGCGATTCGCTGATGACATAGTCTTAATGGCGGAGTCGCTTGAGGAACTGAACCAGATGCTGGACGGCCTAGCTTCAGCCTCCCGATGTATCGGTCTTGGCATGAATTTGGATAAAACCAAAGTCATGATCAATGGTCACATTGATCCAAGGCCGGTGGTCGTACATGGTCACCTTCTCGAAACTGTTTCCGAGTACACTAACCTTGGGCAGATTCTGCAGTTGGGTAAAAACAGTTTCGAGAAGGAGGCCAAAAGTCCAGCTGGGCTGGGCAGCATTTGGGAAACTACGTCAAGTCTTCACGTCATCCATACCGCAATGCTTGAAAACAAAAGTTTTCAATCAGTGCGTCCTACCCGTTATCACCTACAGAGCTGAGACGTGGACACTCACGATAGGGCTGGTCCACCAGTTAAAAGTCGCTCAGCGAGCTATGGAAAGAGTTATGCTCGGAGTTTCTCTGAAGGATAGGATTCGTAACGAATACATCCGACAGAGAACCAAGGTTATCGACATAGCTCAAAGAATTAGCAAGCTGAAGTGGCAGTGGGCCGGCCATATCTCGCGAAGAACCGACGGCCGATGGGGCAAACGTGTTCTTGAGTGGAGACCACGACTCGGTAAACGTAGTGTAGGACGCCCTCCGACCAGGTGGTATGACGACCTGCGAAAGACTGCAGGTAGATGCTGGATGCGGCAAGCTGAAGACAGGGCGCTATGGCGCTCATTGGGGGAGGCCTATAGGTCCAGCAGTGGACTGCTATAGGCTGATGATGACGATGATTATTCGCGCATACTGGAAAAGCAAGTAGATTGGGCTTGATTTTTGTGTATTTTATATGCATTTTTCAATAGCAGAGTGAACTGCAATACCCTCTGCTGAACTACCCTCACACACGCATTATTTTATTTTTTATCAAAAACGAAAATTCGGCGTCTTCTTCCTGGCGATCTCGATACCAAGATTGTTTTACGACGATCTGTTGCGTCGTTTCGCTTTATCTTTACCCTAAAAACACATAAATGCATAAGAATACTTACAATAATAATATTGTTTTATGACAAAAAAATTACACTCTTCTTTATAATGTACCGTTACAAATTGAAAGGGGATTTTGGGTAAACAATTATTAGTTTTTGTCAAATAGTATTCGATATGAAATGGAACACTTGGTTTTGTAAAAATAATAGTAAGAACATCTAAAACATTAATACAATTTAAAATAAAACACTCTATTTCATAAAGAAGACCTATATTTTGTCCCAAAATTTTCCAATTAAACCGTAATGTGTTCTTGTTAACTATATAATACAAAAAAAATATGTATAAAAATATCATTGACCTGTCAAGGACACCGATACGATAGTTTGTAACACTACATATGTAAGCAAATGCGCTGGACGCGCGCACATGACTTGTCACGCATTTCACAACATAAAGAACACTAATTGAGAACACGGAGGAGGTGCTAAAATGTCCTAATAGTGTAGTGTTACATCTCCACCAAGCGGAGATTTTTGGAGTTACAGTCTCTTTTTATGTATATTTAACAAAAAAATTAACAAAAAATTTCTGTATATTTAACAAAAAATTCGACGTTTTCAAGTTGTAACACAAATTTAGCGGAGGTCCGATAATGTCCTAAAACGTCAGTTTTCTGAGGTATTTACTTACGAAAAAAAATCATACCAACAATAGTTATTTTCATATGTGACTTTCTCGGAAACCTGACGTTGTAGGATATTTTTTATGTGTATAAATGTCCTCTTTCAAGGCAAACAAATACGAATTGTAGCTATTTTGAAAATATAATAACTGATGGCCGATGTTACGTTCCACACAAACGGAACCATCCCTGCAAATACGTCTAAAGTAAAATCTTCAAACCCTAACTTTGTGTTACAAAAGGTACAAGTGGTACAAATCACCTGGTGCTGTCCACGATCCTATCCATCCATGGTTGTCTGGTAGAGATCGCTCTTGAGCGATAAGACCGCCAATTGTACTTAATTTTTAAGTTTTTACTGTACATATTTCATAGTTAAAGTGCAATAAAGAATTTTCTGTCTATCTACAAAGTTATAAAATATAGCACTTGGAAAGATTTATTGAAATTCAATTTGACCTCCGGCTGATATAATGATAACCTTTGCATTTTAAAGCAGTTTCTATTACAATTCTACACAGTTTTAACTCCGCTGCACAGTTTTAACTTTTGCAGCAGTCTGCTTTTTGTCAGCTTAATCTATCGATTCAATTTATGAAACTCCTATTAATTAATTTAAGTTTGTACCTACCACCACACGTTACTGCGAGTTTCTCATATATTACAGTTTGAACTACAAACTATTATATCTCAGTCTTATCGCATCAACTCATAACGCAGGAAGCATAATTTAAACAGGATATATCACTTAGCCAATTCACTTCATATCTTCATTCACTTTCGCTACGCCAGTATCTAAAGCATTTTACTGTGAACATGTTGTTTTCTCTTTGCATTAGTTTGTTATTGGGAATTTGTGATAGTGCAGCAGTAACGCAGGATTTGTATAGGTTGGATATAATACATTATAATGATTTTCATGCTCGGTAAGTGGTACATTTTATTTTTATTAAATAGTTTTAGCTGGGCCCGTATCAGTAAAATGATATGAAAGCTCTTTATGTAAATCTATAATATTATAAAGAGGTAAGGTTTGATTTTTTGTTTGTAATGAATAGGGTCCGAAACTACTGGTTTGAAAAATTCTTTCACCGTTGGGAAGCTACAATATCTCCGGTGAACATAGGCTATATTATGTTTTCAAAAAAGTTAGGGATCCGTACTAAAACCGTGCGAAGCCGGGAAGGTCCGCTAGTACCTTATATTTTCGCCATATAATAGTATTTTTTCATTTAAAACTAAAATAATTATTATGTCTCTCATTTACCATGATCTCGGGCCATAAAGTGACCCGGTCCTTTGGAAGGCTTGCGTGGGGCCGAAGCCAACAGCACAGAGGCCCTTTGAGAAGTTAATCTAAAGGCGATGGCTACACATAGCGGGTATCATCCTCGGGTGCACAATATGTTACACCCAAAGATGGTATCCGCCAGGTGTAGAGACTATTGCAACGAAAAATGAAAGAAATAAAACCAGGCTATTGTGATGGATGGATGGACTGGGTAATCGGGCTATAGGGGAGATTGCGGACGTCTGCCATAAACAAGTCAATCATTTATTATTATTATATATACATAGTAATATTCAAAATTATTTATAACTATGTTTTATAGATTGGCTCTGGCAATTTGTGTTACAGAAATTTCTCGCATTTTGTATAAGTATATTATGTACTTTTATATTCTTTCTCTAGTTTGTTTGGTATATTTCTTTATTGATTAGTCCTGAAGATTCTTGAAGATATTTCTCTATGGCTACTACGCTCATTATGATTCATATGTCCAGCCGTGGACTAACATAGGCTGATGATGATGATAATAACTCTAAAGTTACTCTTCCAAATCCCAGGTTCGAAGAAAGTTCCCTATCTAACTCGATATGCCGAACCAACAACAACGAATGCCTAGGCGGCTTCCCTCGCCTATTCCACATCACCAAGACACTCCTCGGACAAAAGCCGCATGCTATACTCCTGAACGCAGGGGACAACTTCCAGGGGACCTACTGGTTCACCATCTTGAAGGGCTCTATCACTCATCAGTTCTTGAATATGCTGCCGCATGATGCTCATGTAAGTTTTTTTGTATCTAAGTTGTAGAAATTCTCATGAAGGAGCACTTATATTAGATCGTCAGGTACATATAAATTGGCGTTTTGTCGAACTGGCCAATTCGGTCTCAAAAATGTGGCATTTGGTTAGAAATTTCAAATTCAAATTTATTTAGGATTGTATATTTGTGTTACTAATTCATTTTTTTTGCGACATACATTTTGCAGCGTGATCTACTTTTGTTTTTCGTATGCTTATGGTTGAATTTGTGACGTTCGTCACCGTCGATAAGTACAATTGTATGAACAAAACAAAAGACAATCGCGAGCTTTTTAAAGTTAAGCTATGCATGCTGTATGCCTAGCACGCGGAGAAGGTAGCAGACATGATATTAACTGGACGTCCATTGTCTTTCTAAATGTAGTTATACTTTCTTTCAAGGCCATAGGAAACCACGATTTCGACGAAGGTCCAGCCAAACTAGCGGAATTCATCTCAAGGCTTAAAGCACCAGTTCTGGTCGCTAACATAGACACCTCGAATGAACCCTCTCTGGAAGGAAAGTACAAGCATTCAACTATTGTGGAGAGAAAGGGACGGAAGATCGGCATTATTGGACTGATAACCGAAGATTTATCGGTAGGTGTAATTTAAGCCTTTTTGTCAAGACGATATTTCGATATATCGATAGAATAGAATCCAATTTGGTATAGAATCGAAATTCGAATAGAATCGAAATTAGAATAGAATGGTTGCGGCGTTAGAATCGACCCTTTGATTCGACATTACATTCAGCCTATGGATGTCTCTATATAGAGTCGACTGAGGGAATATAACAAGAGGAAGGCAAGCCAATTTCTTCTTTGATAATGGCTCGAAATTTAGTTTTAAATTTTTCACTAACCTATTATTAATAAATAATTTATTTAATTTTGACAAGACTCACGTCCACGGTTGCGAACATTGTGGAAAAATTAAATATAAACGTAAATTGAATTTATTTATTTATGGAAAACCTACCTAAACTAGGTGGAATACATTTAATACAAACTGAAAGAAGGCCGATTGAAAGACTTTATTGATTCATAATTGATAATAATTTGTGGTATAAAGTTTGACTTGTCTAAGTGCTTATTTTGTAAGCCTAATGGAAATAGATGATATTGAATTTTGGATAGAACCCTGCAGTACACCCATTGTCATTGTTACTACAGACCCCGAAGACCGTTTTTCATGATAAAATAATTAAATAATAAATAATGCTGGACAATTCACATAGCATTATCTAGCCCCATGGTAAGCAGAGCTTGTGTTATAGTACTAGGTAACTGATATACATAAAACAATACATTACATAGATAGTTATTTTTATTATACATAGAAAACGACCAGAACACCCGGAACAAATATCTGCAGATCGTACGCACAATTGTTCCGAGGCGGGAATCGAACCCGCAACCTCCTGCATCGCAGGCGGACCTTCGTTCACCGCGCCACATCGGTCGTCTAATCGATAAAAGCTCCCTTCGTCATAAAAATATAACATCATTCTGTTTAAGACGTTCTTGGACACTCTCGATAAAGTGGTGGTAACGAGTGCTAGTGAAGCCACGAGGAGAGAAGCACTGGCTTTGAAGGAGAAGGGAGTTGATATCGTTATTGTTCTGTCTCATTGTGGATTGGATGTTGATAGGTAAGATATCAGTTTATCAGTTTTTTTATTTCCACCGTAGGTACACATGTTGATGTCGTTAAATACTATAAATTTTAAAAGTTTATTTACATTTTTATTCTATAACACACTAACTTTTGACAAAGATAGATAGATTATTTATTCATACAAATAGGTTACATCATTAAGTTAATAGTGCCTTAAAGCCTATGTTAGGTTTGTCTTAGCACTATAGTTCTCACTTAATTTAAATATAAATTGATAATCTAGGTAGGTACTGTAGTTAACGAACGATACAGGACATGACAAGAATACAGGTTAACCTATATTAATGATTATCCTAGATCTTACATTTAAAAAACTCATTTATACCTAAGCATGATAAACACACTCACACTTACCTAATCAAATCAAACCAAATCATTTATTTGCTGTAATATAGGTACAAAAGTTCTTAATTAAAAATGGTATTTCCAATTCATAATACCTCATCGAGGCGTGCAAAATTAAGATAGCATGCAAATGTCACAGTAGAGTTTAGTAATGTTCTAACCTAGGTATATTGTAGATAATTTTATATAATGTCAAAAATCTTAAAGTAATAATAGTTATAGTAAGAGGCGAAACAGTAAAAAAGGTAATGTCAAAATTTATCTGTCATAAAATCGTTAATATTATAATAGCATTTGGTAATTAATAATTGTTTCAATTTAGTCCTAAATATATTGTCGTCAAGATCTTTTAATGATTTAGGTATTTTGTTATATATTTTGCATGACATACAGACTACACTTTTTTGTAGGAAAGCTGTTTTACCATTAGGCATTTGGAGTTTACTGCTATCACGTCTATTTCGCACTACAAAATCAGACTTGCGTGGGAAAAGATGGGGATGTTTTCTAACAAATAGTGTCATTTCAAATATATATAACGACGGAAGCGTTAGAATCTTGTGCTCAATGAACAAAGGTCTGCAACTGTCGGTCCTAATGCATAAAATGTTTGAAATAATGCTGCTAATTGTTTAGCGTGAACCTAGCCGCTTATCTCCACTGATGCACGCGTTGACAAAGTATGGAAGTGTGCGTGCGTTCACCATCGACAGGATACTCCAAGTTAACTAATGGTTTTTCCTAAAAAGTGTTAATCAGATTTTTTTTTATATTTTTCTTATTTATTTTATTTTTAACTTCTATAGGTAGTTGGTAAAGGAAACACCATAGGGCATTGTGCAAAGAAAAGCAGACAGACATGCTTTCTTAAAAAATTTAAATAAATGACATCTGACCCATGATATAAGATTTGTGTATCTTTATCAGGCACTATCTCGTTATATGAAACAAAGTCTTAATAGGTAGCATTTATAACTCAAGTCGGTCGGTTTTAAATAATACCGAAAGAAAATATGGAAGAAAATTAGTTTTTTCATACACAGCGCCGTCTGTGATTCTAAGGCGGAAAGAAGTTAGCCACAATTTTCGACTGCCTTATGCATTTTCTTTACAATAAAAGTAACTGACAGAAAGTGCACTTACAGAAAATTGGCTACAGAGCACTCAGGCCTTATAGACGTGATTGTGGGCGGTCACTCTCACTCGCTGCTCTGGAACGGCGAGGCGCCCTCTGGCGAGCCGGTAGCGGCGCCTTATCCTTTACTGGCGGAAAACAACAAGGTCAGTTACAAGACAGGGCAGTGGCACAAGATGGTAGCCGAGGCAGCTCCTGGTTCGCGTCCGGTAGGAGGCAATTAATTTTGCGTTTTATCAGAATTTCTAATCTTTAGATTGAACACGCTCACCGACGCCAAAACGGAGCTGACCCTGAAGACACGCAGCAATGGTCCCAACAGGCAGAGGTTGTCAGGGCGAAGTAGCAGGGCTCCTCACATAATTTAATTTAATGATTTAGAATTTAAAAGCAAACAGCAGGACGTCCACACTGTACGAAGCCGCAGAGGGAAGGGGTGATTTAAAATATTAGTTAGGATTCTATTATTTTGCAAACGACTTTTCTCATTTCATGCCTGACTTTAATAAATAAAAATAACATATTTTGTCACCAGGTACTGATAGTCCAAGCATCAGCGTTCACTAAATACATGGGCAATTTGACGGTGTATTTCGACGGCCAAGGGAATTACGTACACCATGATGCAGAGGCTATATATCTCGATAGATCCGTTTCAGAAGGTTTGTTTATCAACACTATTTAATATTAACACTAGCTTCTGCGTATTATACAAGGCGTCCCACAGCCATGCCAAATGGAGGGAAAGTACCTTAAATATTGTAGATATATATTTTACTGAATATAAAAAGAATAAAATAATTTATTTATAGCCACACACAATAATAAACAGTTACAAAAAAAGGAAAACACATAAAAAATACAAAACAACTTAAGTGGTAGGGATTTAAATTTTATATAATGTAGTGTGGTAGTAGAGTCCCAAGTATAAGAATAACTGGTCTTTCCCTATGTGCGCGGCTAATTAGGTCCAATCTCAGCTTGTTGTCATTATCATATTCATTTTAGTTTTTTTTTCAATTTAATTTATTAATATTACTTACATTTATTATAAGATCATTACTAACAAATTACGGATCTGTAGTAGTCCGAAATATAATAATTTTATTTATTTATTATCGACTGAGGACGATAGTGACACTGGTTTTCAGGTAATATGACTTCATTTTGATTTCAAAAACAATTTAAACTGCATTCAAAGATGTTTGAATAATCGCCTGTCTGAACAGGGAATCGAACCCGTCAAATTGTAAAAAAAAACCTAATTTAACGATACCGATCAAAATGATCAATCGTAAGTATTTTGTTTTCCAAGTAACATAGCATCTTAAATAAAAGGAAGACGCCAGTCTTCCTTCGATGAAATTTGATATTTTATGAATTAAATGAAAAAAAAAAGTGTTAATGGTAATCATTTCAGATCTCCAAATAAAAGAGAAACTGCAACCATTCGCAGTAAAGGTACATCAAGCAGAGCAGGAGATAGTTGGAGAAAATGTCAACGCGATGCGCTTTGAGGATTGTGCGCGCGGCGAGTGCGCGCTCGGGGATTTACTTACTGACGCTATTATGGAATATGTAGGTTTTATTCATCATTAAACTCTCACCCTCCTTGAAATTATAAACGTGCAAGTTTATATGTCACACGAACGCTAAGGCGCTCATTGGGGGAGGCCTTTGTCCAGCAGTGGACTATCATAGGCTGATGATGATGATGAAGTTTGTATGTATGGATGTTTGTTAGTCTTTCACGTAGAACGGATCGACCATACAGGTAACTCCAGGCCCGGAATAAAATATGGACTATTTTTTATTCCATAGAAAAAACGCGTGCATAGTCACGGGCAGAAACTAGTAATAAATAAATAATGCTAGACAATCAACACAGCACCATCTAGCCATTTGTCCCAAGGCGGGGATGGAACCTGCAACCTCCTGCGTTGCAGGCGGAAGGAAGGTTTTCTAGGCATTTCGTGTTATTTAAGGTTTTTAAGGCATTTCGGTCGTCTCTTAATCGTCTATCGTTAGTTCGAATTTCGAGGATCTCATTGTATATATTTAAGTAAATGTTAAGGGGATCCCGTGAATAACTAAGACTGTCAGATTGCATGTCATGTTTACATGTTGTGTTAAAAGTGGTCGACAGACGGCGCTTATTTTTTACATAGACTTATGCAAATTTTATCTGTTATAGAATAGGCAAACTTTAGTTCTTTTGGTTGATGTAAGTTGTATGATGGTTGATTGGCTGTGTCACACACACTGGTTCAACAACTGTTACTTGACTAAATTGGAATCGTTTCCCTTGGTTTCTGCACCACCACGACTGACTACGGCCAGCAGATTTACTAAAAAGAAACATGAAGATCACGAACCATAAATAAGGAGAACCTTGTGAAAAGAGGTTAGGTTAGGGAAAGAAAAGGTTGAATTTCGAAGAACGTCTCACTGTACAGATCTCCTTGGTGATATTGAATTTAGAACGTATATTCACGAACGGTCTAAATTCAATATCATATCATTATTCCTTTAGCAGTAATGTTCAATATGAGTAGGTTATCAGTTTTTTGTTTGAATTTGGAACCTCAAACTATGTATGGAAATATTCTCCAAGGATACGCGCACGAGTAGATCTCATTCGATTTGTTTGAATTTAGAGATTCAGATGTATCCTACATCTATTGAAGGCATTATTCATTAAAAAAAACCAGTAAACAATTAGCCATACGCTCTCAAAGTTAAAAAAAATAAAAAAGTGAGTTAAGAAGGTTATTTATACATAGTTTTAAAAGAATCGATCGAGAACTTCAAATGCTTTTACAACGGTATACCACATGTAGCCGAAAAGTCTATCAACTTATCAAAAATTAACGCTTAAAGGGAAAACGAAGTAAAAATTCAAAGGAAAAGATAAACCTTTTTTTCTACTTACCTAACAAACCTTTTTACTTCTGTAATCTCAGATTGATATGTCTATTAGAGGATTCAAATTAGGTTAAATTTCCTTGTTATTTTGGGTATTTCGTTGCCTTTCGAGTACTGGTAGTGGGACTTTTCGGCTACATGTGGTATACCGTTGTAATAAGCGATGATAAGATAAATTTTAAAAAGCATTTGAAGTCCTCGATCGCTTTTAGTTTTTTTTTAAACGATGTAAAAATTACCTTCTTAACTCAGTTTTAAATTTTTTTAACTTTGAGAGCGTATAACTAATTATTTACTGGTTTTTTTTAATGAATAATGCCTTCAATAGATGAAGGATACATCTGGGACCAAAACCAAATAAAAAGAACAATCGAAAACATGTTAAAAAAAAATTGTAGGGGAAAAAGAGTTAAAATTTCAGAAAATTATTTAAAAACACAAAAAACAGGATTAAAAAAATGTAAAGAGTTAGGGTCTTCTACTTCAATTTGTATTTTACAAATAGGTCCACCTACACACCCACCGAGTTTGTCTAACCCTCCACCAAACACCCTGTATAACCTTATTATAATATTATATTATAATATATTATCGGTATATGACGTAGGTAAATAGAAACGACCTCTGTGGCGCAGTGGGTGAAGATCCACCTTGTGGTCCACCTGCTTCGCAGAAAGTTGTGGGTTCGATGTTCGCCTCGGGACAAATTTTTGTACGATCTGCAGATATTTGTTCCGGGTGTTCTATAATCGAGTCCCAAACTTAGTAGGCTGTATGGTGACGACCTAGAATAGTACCACCCAACTCTTACCGTGGGTGTCGTAAGAGGCGACTAAGGGGCTTACACCGCGGGATTTTTTTTAAACTCTTCTTCTGTTTGTGTGATTATATACGATTTTCGAGGCAATTTTCAAAATGTTTGCCGTCTTGAAAACCATCCTCGGAATTCATTACCTAAAAAGTTACAGCCATTCTTGAGTTTGCGATTAGCAACACATAAAGCTATTCATTTTTGTTTGAAATAGATTGAGATATTATATAAAGATTAACTAAGTACCTTAACGAAAAATATAAATTTTAAAAAACTTTTAGATAGAGAGAGAATTTCTTAAGTAAATATTGTTATCTCCACATGTCAATTTATTTTTGTTTTAATTTGTTGACTTCATTTACAGCTTTACTATAGGTAGGTAACTTCTAATTAATAAACTTTCATGAGTAACTCTACGTTCACTGACATTTGCAAAACAAACACAGTTGGCGCTCGTGCAAGCCAAAACTAACTCTATTTCAATGATACAAAGACTATACGAACTGAAAAACAAAAATTGTCAAACATCGTAATTCGAACGACGACACCAGCTGTCAAATTCAAAAAAGTGACATGACCTTACGTCCGTCCGAGAAGGCATCCAGCCTCCGAGTGACGTTATTTGAAGCGATTTTGAAGGGATAATGTATCAATAAGGTTGAATTTGTTGTGGCAAAATATTTACTAGGATAGAATAATTTCGCAAAACGCCTTACAAAAATGTGTTTTTTGGGTTTTATTCTTTTTGTATATAATTCTACAAAAATTACGAATATTTATAAGAAAGATATTATGATGAAGCAGTTATTGTAGTATTTTTAAATTCACTTGAAGTTACTATATTTTCTGTAAAGACTAAAACCCTGTGCTGTTTTAAAGTGTTATTCTCCAGTGTTTTATTACAAAACTACATAAACTATTGTAAAATGAAATATAAACTTTTGAAGATCAGTTATTTGTTTACGTAATGTGATATTTTTAATCAGTTATATTAGATGCACTTTAGAGAAATCTTATAGACGGTGCGCCATACATGGCACTCTGGAGTCCCCTTAATATCTGAGACATTCTTTGCAGGCGAAAGAACACGTCGATTCAAAGATTCAATTTATTGCAGTCAATCAAAGAGGCAATATTCAAGCAAATATAGAGAAAGGAAGTAAGTCAACCTTTTCTTATATTACCTCTATTATATTACCTTTTTTAATATTAATAAATAAATGAATAATGCTGGACAATCCATACAGCATCATCTAGCCCTAAGCTAAGCAGAGCTTGTGTTATAGGTACTCATCATCATCATCATCATCATCAGCCTATAGCAGTCCACTGCTGGACATAGGCCTCCCCCAATGTCTTCAGCTTGCCGCATCAAGCATTCTACCTGCAGTCTTTCGCAGGTCGTCATCCCACCTGGTCGGAGGGCGTCCTACACTACGTTTACCGAGTTTTTGGGTACTAGCTGACTGATATAGATAATACAATACATTATACAGATAGCTATTTTTATGATACATAGAAAATACCCAGGACACCCGGAACAAATATCTGCAGATCGTACACACAATTGTCCCGAGGCGGGAATCAGACCCGCAACCTATTGCGTCGCAGGCGAACCTTCGCCCACCGCGCCACAGAGGTCGTCAAATATACAGTATAAATTATGTAAATAGAAAAAAAAAATATATCATTGTATACAGATATTTTGGTAATTCTAGGATAATTTCGAGTTTATAACGTAATGAATTCGTTCCAGATATAACTAAAGGCGTGATATTCGAATTGCTACCTTACTCAGACCGCATACAGCATTTTAAAGTGAAAGGAAAACAAATAAGAGAAGCGCTTGAAATTAGCGTCAGTAACGCTACTTCTATTAAACCGTTCTTTGGACCTCTAGTACTGCAGCTTTCAGGTAAGATTTAAGAGGGCACAGCGCCATTTTGTAAAAAGGATAGGCATAGGATTTCGCGTTCACAGGAATGGGACAGAGCATACGTTTTTGGAACGGCGTAAGCGCAAAGATTGAGTTTTTGCTTATTTACAAAAAATTACATAACTTATGAAGAACTTTTGAAACATGAAAGATGGTGCGGAGCTACGGGGGCGAGCTGTTGACTGGGAGCGCGCCTTCCGGATGCAAAAACGAGCCATACGTTAACATTCGGTGGGACGTGTCCGCCAGGCCACATTTTAAAAAGCTCTGGATACTTACGCTACCCTGCATTGTGATCATGCAAGTGGCGGTATAAGTTCGCATGAACTTGGACAGCTTCATGAAGAACGGTGACACCCACTCGTACGGAACGCGGAAAAGCTGTCGACAATCGCCGCTCCCTCACGAAGTCCTCAAAGGTAACTCATGTGATGGGTTCGGCAGTATACAACAAACTACCGGACTCTGTCACATCTGATGGCGTCTATCATGCTTTAAAATAAGACTTAAACGTTGGCTTGTCGCGCAGAATTTCTATTCTGTGAACGAACGATTACAATTTTTTTATTTTTTTTTATTCAACAGCATTGGAATATATATTTCCGTTCTTGTAAAATCACAGCTACACTAGCCAGAATAGAAGAAGAGAATAGTTGATACAACGGGTATTTATAGCGTTTGTTTACCTATTTTTCCCGACGTTTCAACAGGTTTACACACTGTCGTGGTCACGGGATGACTGGAGTACTAGACTAAGAGTACTACTGTATTAATACATTATAATTATGTGTTAAGATCGCGTAAGTTTAAATACACTTGCGAGCTATAAACTGGAATCACTTCATCGCTGGTTTCTGCAGACCATATTTTACAGTTTCCATGGAATAAACTGCAGATTGGTGTATACCATTTGAAAAGAAAGAAATCGGTCATCTCTCGCCGAAGTGCATCGCAGGCGTCCAGATCCTGGTCTTCGGAC
The DNA here is from genome assembly GCA_943735965.1 of Eupithecia abbreviata. NCBI lineage: Eukaryota > Metazoa > Arthropoda > Insecta > Lepidoptera > Geometridae > Eupithecia > Eupithecia abbreviata. Next base: position 6,358,188 of record OX030995.1, read on the forward strand.
TAAGTTTCCAGCCTCTCTAAACCTCTTGTATACTTTGGAGACACAGGACTGGCTCAGATGAAGCTGTCGAGCGATAGTACGCTGAGAGAACCCTTGCTGGATTAGGGTGACGATTTGAGCGGCTTCTATTGGTGTGGTTTCCATTTTCTTGTAATTCCAGTATTTTGAGTGACGTGATAATATTGGACTGATGACAAAATTGTATAAATTCCCAGTTTTTATAGGGATTCAGGAGTTTGAAAAAATTGATGTTTCGTTCCAAAAATTTATGTCTATTGTTTTCACGTTCCATGAAAATTTTTTTCGCTATGATATCGAAAGAGTTTGAAAGCTAATAAAATTATCTTTAAAATAATATACCACAACCTACAGTTTATTCCATGGAAACTGTAAAATATGGCCTGCAGAAACCAGCGATGAAGTGATTCCAGTTTATAGCTCGCAAGTGTATATATAGGAATAAACGTCTAAGTTATCTTTTTTAGGTTTACAAGTGACATACAACATGGCTCTACCTGAAGGCAAGCGAGTGACGTCAGTGTTCGTTGGCGGGAAAGGGTCGACCAATCCTTTGAGCGATGACCAGACATACTCTGTGGTCGGACCACGCTTCTGGTTGGGATATCCGGTAAGGGTATTTACATTTACACTCACATTGTTATATCGTATTATATGTGACGAAAATGAAAATGAAATTAGTATAGTTCACTTCAATTTTTTGTCCACCAGTTGAAGAAGTGAGAAGATACCACTAGTATGTTCATAACTTATATATACGATTATATTTGACAACCTCAATGGCACGGTGGGCGAAATGCGCCTGCGACGCAACAGGTTGTGGGTTCGATTCTCGCTTCTGGACAAATGTTTCTACGATGGTCTTATTTATTACTCACTAATACATGCTTGTATTGCCTATATACTCGTTCATTTCTAATATATCTCGTATGTTCAAGAAGGTTGCGGGTACGATTCCCGCCGCAGGACAAATGTTTGCATGACCCAGGACATACAAACATTGGTCCAGCGTCTGGGGTCTAGGTGTATAAGTGTTATGTATATGTATCAGACATGTGGTAGGTACTTATAAAGTCTGGATTTGAACCCTATTTCCTGCTTAAATGCAATTAAAAAACATGCATTATTTTGATAATCTCTCTTAATATATTTCTTAAGTGATAAAGTTCATAATTTCAATAATTTACCACACAAACCAGCAATTGCATGCAAACAAAACAGCAAATGCATGCAACCAATCAAATCCAATCATCCCTCGACATTTTACTGACTTGAAATGAAATGAAATGAATTTATTTGTTAAAAGACTTACACAGACATAATAAACTTAAATGTAAACTAAACGTGTCGGTAATCATGTAAGTCCAGTAACAAAATGGCTTTGCCTCAGCATGAGTTGGATGACTAGCATGCTAGCAACCAACGCTGGTCTTCCGGCAAAGCAATTTGTTGGTGTTACGGACTGACTACTCACTACCGCTATACAAACAAACAAAAACGCACTAATATAAATAAAATCAACAAGAATACAAATAGAATGTGAATAATAAAAAATAATATGTTAAGTACATGTATGTTTAACAAAAGTGAAATTTAGAGCAAACATAACAGAATATATATATTTAGAATATAATATTATAAGATTTATATAGATAATAAGAAGTTTACCTATTTATTAACTTCAAACCGCTCTGATTGAAACATCCTGCATAACAGAGATTATTAAGCTCCGCTTAAAGAATTTATTTCTCAAAAGAACAAAGATCACTTAAATGAGAATGTTTGTACGATATTCTTAAAGCATACTATCTCAACGAATTAATATTATTATGCTATGGTTGTAATACATAGTTAGTAGTTAGCTAGTAGTTTAAGTAATTTTACAGTGATATTTGGTTCCGTTTGTCATAATTATGTTGTTGTAATTTCTTGCCTTAGATAAACACTATTAGGTACTTAATGAAATGGCCTTTTTATTGGTTTCAGATGTTTAAAAACAAAGTCAATCCACAAGACGTGGGGAAAGACTTTGATGTACTCGAGGCTTATGTCAAAAAACATACGCCGTTGAACATTCTAAGTGATGGCAGAATCGCTTTCGTTTAAAAATAAGTACATAGAATGAGTTTCAAGTAAAGGTAGTTTGATTCATGTTGATGCGATTTTCATGCATGAAAAATGCTAAGTACAATAATCTCTAAATTTATCAAATGCCCCTAAAGTACCATCATCATCATCGTCAACCTATAATAGTCCACTGTTGGACATTGGCCCATTGAATAGAAGTTGAGACAACATTGTTTCTCAGAAATTGGGTTACGATTTGCGGCAAATTAATTTTTCTCTATTTTATTGCTTGAAGAAAGCAAAAAAATATGTTAAAGCGAAAACATGAATCTCGCGTAGTGTGTATCGAACGAATTTTATTATTGTACATGTTTATTAACTTGATTATATACATTTTTGTGTTCTTCTTAAGCACGGCTATGACCGTTTATCTTCACTCTTATCAGGTATGTTATTTATTTTAGCTGTTTATTGTATTTATATCACACATATTTGGTAATTATTTAACCTCTGTTAACATTAATAAATAATAATAAATAAAACAGCTTTTATTTCTCACACTTAACTTAAATACTAAACTACATATTATCTCTATTTATACATGAGTACCGCTTTCAGCGGTGAAAGCCTCCTCCAGCTCCTTCCATCTTCCTCGATCTATAGCTACTCTACTCCATGTCTTCCCTGCTATACATTAACCATTACGTACGATTAAATATCATTTATTAGTAGTATTAACATTTTATTATTATCCTTGTTTTAATGTTAACATTTGATAAATGAAATGAGTTATTGTCTAGGACGATTTAACCACTGGAAAATTTTTAAATGGAGGAAAATCTCTTTGCTTTTTGCTGATAAAAATTTTCCTTAGTTTTTTCCTTGTTTAGAAGGTAGTTATAAATTGTATTATGATTATGAATAGAATACTCTTACATTTAATTTTCATTTTCATTTATTCAGTTCCGCCGTAGGTACACATGTTACACTTGATGTCGTTAAGTTCTACATGAAAATTATATAATAATTTTATTATATAACACACATTAATTTTGATATAGGAAACACCATGAGGGATTGTCTATACTAATATTATAAAGAGGAAAGGTTTGATTTTTGTTTGTTTGTTTGTAATGAATAGGCTCCGAAACTACTGGACCGATTTGAAAAAATCTTTCACCGTTCGGAAGCTACACTATCCTCGGTGAACATAGGCTATATTATATTTTCAAAAAAGTCAGGGATCCGTACTAAAACCGTGCGAAGCCGAGAAGGTCCGCTAGTGTTATAGAAAAAGCAGATAGACATGCCTTCTTTAAAAATTAAATACAACATTCATAGATATTTATTACAGTAAAATAATAATAATAAATTAGTTAAATTGAATCGAAATAAAAGAATACATGTCAAGATAATCAAATGGGCATTGTCAATAATAAACTAAAATAAACATAGGTATCTAGCCTACAATCAAATACATAGAATAACAATTAGAATAAATATCAAAGAATGTCCTAATAAAGCTGCTGTACGGGCATTGTCCAATAAAATAATAGATACAAGATAAAATAATGTCAATACAATAGGTAGGTAAAAAGTTACAATGTCAGGGTAATTTTGCATGTCAATTTAGATTGTGTAATGTAGAGCAAGTAATGTTTTATTTTTGATAAAAACATTCAATCGCTATAGTTTATTAAACTTTGTAAATATTACGAAACTATTTATAAAAGTAAGTTAACTATTTATTATAACCGTCCATTGTCTTTCATATCGGCGTCAAAATAACTGCGTAAAAATGACTGCGGTTTTTTTCGACGACTGCGATCTTTTTTTTTACCTAAAAAATTCGTGCTGCCGCTCTACACAGCGGTTGTGTTGCGCCGCACATGCGTTTCGTTCGAAAAATATTACAGCTCTGCTGAGTCACAAAGATCTGTATTTTCTCAGCCGCTGCGCTAGTGTGGATTTACGCATATTAGTCACTTGTAGAAAACTCATACCGTGCGTTTTCAGCACTCAAAGTGTTAAAGTATCACAAAAATAATAGACGCGAAAGATATTGGTGTCAATTCTCTCTAATTGGTACCAAACTAAACTTAACTATTTGAGATCAATCCCTCCAACCTTCCCATGGTCCTGCCAGCCTTGCGGTTACACGGACACATTGATACCTGACACAGATATCTTTATTTTCATTTATTTTGACAATGCCCATATATGTACAACTGCATTATTATGACGTTCTTGACTAATATTTTCTTATTATAATTTTTGTCATTATTATTAATTCTAGGCCCCTTTAGAGACCATTTATTAATTTTTATGTGCGAAGCTGAAATAGGAGTCACTGTTTTTGTATCTCTACTTTTCTATATTCCCTTTATTTATTTATTTTTCTTTCTTAGGGATAACAAACAGTATCACTTATAAATTAACTATAAACTTAAATAAACGTAATTCTAGAAGTGAACCAGCCCCGTTATCCACTTATTACATGGTGTTTCCTTCCTGCACATTTTTTTTAAAATAAATAATATATATATATAGGTATGATAATTATTAAGTAGCATATATAATAGTAATTTACCACGCGCCACGCGTGGTTCAGCACATATCTGAGTTTGACCCTTTTTGGCCAGCAGGCTAGCACGGAAGCCATGTATTATTATTATTTTTGTTTTTCTGTAGGCTTATTTTATTTATGTTTTTTTATAATGTGTACTGTGTTTTTTGTGTGTGTTTACTGCTTTAATTGTGTAGCCTGTTTTCTTTGGCCAAATAAAACTTTTCTTGTTCTTAATATACAAACGATATCAAGTGTATCAACATGTACCTATACGGTGGAATAAATGTAATGAAATCAGGATATACAGAACTTAGTCTTAAATAAAATCGAACCGCGACGTCGTCAATCAGCGCTGCCCAGCCCTTAAGCTATGTGTACTTAGTTTACGAGACAAAGGACAGCACCATTTTTAGTGCCTTCAAATTGGTTTAGTTTTCGCAGCAACTGAATTGACAACGAATAGATAATGAAAGGTAAGTGTGCGTCATGCTTCAGCCAGTAGCAATTCAGCCTTGCCAAGAGTAGGACGCGATCGTAAGAGACCGTGATAATATGTTTAAATATTGAGATACTGATATCGACTTTTTGTTTAATTATAATTTAGTTATTACTGTGTTTAGTTAGTTATACTTAACAGCACCAAGCTTATCGTAGGTATTGGTGGTAGAAGGAAATGTTATTATTGGGGAAAATTCGCGCAAATTAGATCGATTGCTTAAATTTAATTATACTTTGTTCAAAGACAAATTTGCGAAAGTAAACGTATTATTGTCAGGTATTTAGTAGATTTTAAACTACTGACTACTTTTGTAGTCAATATGGTTGTGAAGGCGTTCTTGTGTTTACTAGTGTACAGTGTTTATGTAAAAGGATTCGCTTTACCGTTCGAAGGATTGTATAGACTGGATATTATACACTACAATGATTTTCACGCAAGGTAAGTCTACCTCTATTACGAATACATCCGACAGAGAACCAAAGTTATTGACATAGCTCTGATAATTAGGAAGCTGAAGTGGCAATGGGCCGGCCATATCTCGCGAAGAACCGACGGCCGCTGGGGTAAACGTGTTCTTGAGTGGAGACCACGACTCGGTAAACGTAGTGTAGGACGCCCTTCGACCAGGTGGGATGACGACCTGCGAAAGACTGCAGGTAGATGCTGGATGCGTCAAGCTGAAGACAGGGCGCTATGGCGCTCATTAGGGGAGGCATATGTCCAGCAGTGGACTAATATAGGCTGATGATGAAGTCTATTGTTTGTCTCTTATACGGATGTGAAGGAAATTTTAACGGCTTTTTAAAGCGTCGTCATTTGACGACATCAGTGGCGCGGCGGGCGAAGTTCCGCCTGCAACGCAGCAGGGTTCGATTCCCGCCTCGCGACATAAGTTTGTACGATTTGCTTATCATTTGTTCAGAGTGTTTTCTGTGCATGATAAAAATATATTGAATATAATGCAGAGTATTAAGTACTAGTAACTGCCCTGGGTTCGCATGCGTTGTTTCTATAGAAACGTTTTAAGGTTATTTATATACCATGGAAACTGATTTATGGGATAAAAATTGCCTATGTTTTATTTCAGGCCGAGAACGACCTGTATGCAATATTCGAATCTTTCAGTAATTTTTGTGTGAAGAAGTATCAATGAATTCTTCTAAATATCCAAACTTTCGCATTTATTATATGATGATTTATGATTATGTAATTAGTATATATATTAGTGTAATATCGGTTATCTTACCCGTAACATTCTGGTTATTTTGGGGCTAGGTAATTTTATTGATGAGTGGATTGTCTTATTTTTGTATCCATCATAGATATTATTATATCTCTGCCCAACCTTGGTTCCGCTTGAATACAACACACGACAATAGGTCTTGCATTATTATTTAGCCTCCAAGCGAAAAGAAAATATTCCGACTAGAGACTTTTAGTTAAATAAATAAATAATGCTGGACAATTCACACAGCATCATCTAGCCCCATGGTAAGCAGAGCTTGTGTTATGGGTACTAGATAACTCATATACATAATACAATACATTACATAGATAGATATTTTTTGTTATACATAGAAAACAACCAGAACACCCGGAACAAATATCTGCAGATCGTACACACAATTGTTCCGAGGCGGGAATCGAACCCGCAACCTACTACGTCGCAGGCGGACCTTCGCCCACCGCGCCACATCGGTCGTCTAAGTTAAGTAAGTAAGTAATGCTGGACAATCCACACAGCATTATCTAGCCCCATGGTAAGCAGAGCTTGTAATAAGAGTTAAGATAATAAATATAAAATGTTTTGTCTTACAATACTTTAGTGAACTCGTTTGATTCGTAATGGCTTAAAATTCAAATATTTTTGCGGTATTTAATATTTTCTGCATTCTTTATAAATATTTTTTTTTACAAACAAGCTTTCATAGAAAATATTTTCGGTAAACTACTTACATACTAGCTTTATGTATATATAATTTTATACATATGTAACTGAAACTATGGATCATTGTAGATATCAGTAATTAGTAAGTTATATTATTATTTGTATAAAAAAGCAGATAATATATTAAAAAAAATCGATTTCGTGCTAACGCGTCGAACTTCGAATCGATCCACACTGTTACAATCTTTCGACAAAACATTGTTGTCTATTTCTAGATTTGTGTCTTCAGTTTACATAGATCATTATCTCGGTACTTAAGACAATAGAGATAATGATAAGTGGCTTTGCATACCTATACGGTACTTATAACGGCGGGTTTATATGTAGGTATAGTATCGGTACATAAAACATTCAAAATAACAATAACACTTTAAAATAAAGCCCACTCCGACGTAGGGGTTTATTCAAAATTTGAAATAAATTTGTATAATATAGTGATACACACACACACACACACACACTCAATAGTTTTTCAAGTGCTAAAAGTCTTCACATTTTTACGCGGTCTTTTTAGGAATAACTTATGCATTTCATCCCAGCGCGCCCTTTCGCACACTATGTCAGATGAAATCGCATATATTTAGGCCTCTCCTAGCGACGAGTTCACGCCCTGACTTAACGTTTATCCTTAAGTTGTCTTCCCTTGTAAAATCTTGTTATTAATATGGTATAACCACCGCCTCCAGATTCGAAGAAACTTCCCTCCTCACCTCAACATGCCGCTTCAACAACAACTCTTGCCTGGGTGGTTTCCCTCGCCTATACCACGAGGTGCAGACTTTACTGCGTGAGAAACCAGATGCAGTACTGTTGAATGCAGGGGACAGCTTCCAAGGGACATATTGGTACACGCTGCTCAAGTGGAATGTTACTCAGGAGTTCATGAACCTACTACCGCATGATGCTCATGTGAGTTTCTTCTGTCTTCTCTTGTCTAGGTCTTTATACAGTTATCTGGGCGTCCAGCGGTAAAGTAAGATTCCCTCGCCTATACCACGAGGTGTAGACCTTGCTGCATGAGAAACCTGATGCCGTGCTGTTAAACGCAGGAAACAGCTTCCAAGGGACGTACTGGTACACGCTGCTGAAGTGGAATGTTACTCAGGAGTTCATGAATCTACTACCGCATGACGCTCATGTGAGTTTTTCTTCTATTGTCTAGGTCTTTATACAGTTATCTGGGCGTCCAGCGGTAAAGTAAGATTCCTTCGCCTATACCACGAGGTACACATCTTGCTGCGTGAGAAACCTGATGCCGTGCTGTTGAACGCAGGAGACAGCTTCCAACACGCTGCTCAAGTGGAATGTTACTCAGGAGTTCATGAATCTACTGCCGCATTATGCTCATGTGATTTTCTTCTATTGTCTTGATCTTTATACAGCTGGGTATCTAGCGGTAAGTTGAAGGTATTGCGAACGTTGCAGGAAGAACTTGGATCCCCACTCTAGCCCTTTTTACAGCTTTTCCGGCGTTCAGCGTTATGATGACCTAATGAAATGAATAACTTCGCACTGAAGAACTGAGTTAATATTACTAGTGTTAGTACTTTTAACTCAGTGGTAGCTACACTAGTTAGGGCATAAAATATATATGGTATCACAAAATGCCAACTGAAATTTTTGATATTTGTTTTTCAACGTCATAATAAGAGAGATAGGTGGCGGCGGCGCTAGTTTGCCTCGGGGTACCGCCACGAGCCGTTTTCGTGCGGTTAACTTTGACAAATAATGTGTGGAAATTTCTGAACGCCTACTAAACTGTAATCATCCGATTATTTCAACGTGCTTTAAGGTTTAACCTATAACATTATTGCCTTGTCTAATGGCAGCACACCTACTTTCACCAAAAAAAACCTCGCAGTTAAACATACAGCAAAAGATCCTGGAACTCAATCTATCTGTCGCGTTTCAAAGGTCAAGGGTTATTTAAGATAATAGATTCTTTGAATTTGTCAACAAAAGAAACCTTATGCCATGAACGTGACTCGTCTAACATAATATCTTATATATACATATCTTATCTCTATCTTCATATATCAGAAATATGAAGATAGAGATAAGATATGTCTTGAGTTACTTTAAATACGATACGAAGGCGGATATAATGAATGACCATGGCAATGGCACATCAACGATTTATTGTATAGTAGCTGCGCACTGCGGCTTCGCCCGCGTGGAAATCTATGTTTCAAAAGATTTCTAAACCTTTCTCTTGAATCACTCTACCTATTTGAAAAAAACCGCATCAAAATCCGTTGCGTAGTTTTAAAGATCTAAGCATAAGCATCAGACAGCGGAAGCGACTTTGTTTTATACTACTATGTAGTGAAGATACAACTATGATGTGTAACGAGGCGTGAATTTGACTATTGTTAAGAGTCTACGACGATTTACTTGTAATTCTTAATACAATACAATACAATAATTCTTTATTGCACACCATAAAAACAGATACACTGGACAGGAAAAAGACAAATAAAGAATGTGTTGTACAATGGGCTGCCTTATCGCTTAAAGCGATCACTGCCAGGCAAGCTTTGGATGGACATGAAGAGTTAGAACAAGTATAGACGGTGGCGTGTTATATAGAATAATATTTAATTGGGACATACTAACAAATACATATTGATAGCTATAAGTATAAATACAAACATAAATATATAATATAGGTATGATGCATATAAATTAACAGTTTGATGCTGAGTTAAGGAAATGTTCATAGACCATATGTTTGAATATAGCTTGATTTAGAGAGACTTAGCTTGTCGAATCGAAATGGGTAGGGCATTCCACAGTTTTATGGCATGTACGGTAAAGGATGAGCTATAGGAATGGAAGGGGCGGGGAGTTTTTAGTTGAAGAGTGTTTGTTGAGCGGAGTGAGCGGCTATGGGTTTGGTTAAGGTATTCAAAACGTTCCTTGAGGTAACTAGGTGTATTTGGGACGAAGAGGATAGAATATAGGAGGGAGAGGTAGTGTGCATCCCGGCGAAGGCGGATGGGCAACCATTTTAGCTTTTTGCGGTAGGTACTCTGTGATGTGGTGATACTTTCGTAGACCGAAAATGAAGCGTAAGCTAAGATTCTGAAGCCGCTCAAGCTTATCAAGCTGTACTTGGGTTAAATCAGGATAAATGGCGTCGGCGTAGTCTAGGATGGGAAGCAGGAGTGACTGGGCGAGCGCAATTTTGGTGGACGTCGGTAAACGGTTTCGCAACCGTTTAAGCGAGGCCGCCGATGCGAAGATCTTTCGACTTACTTCTGCCAATTGGGGTCCCCAGGACAGTTGATTTTTATCCATGATAATACCAAGATTTTTGACAATGTCTTAAAATGACATTCACAATGAAATTAGTTGGGAAATGCACAACTAATGAGCTGATGATGATCTAAGGCTAATTTCTCCAGAATTTGTTATCTACGTATGATAACACTAAAAAGTTTAATAAAGATCAAATTAAATTCTATTTATTATTGGCAATCAATTCGGTGCTACAATGTAGATCTTCCCTACATAGTATAAAATAAAGTCCAGGTGGGATGACGACCTGAGAAAGACTGCAGGTAGATGCTGGATGCATCAAGCTGAAGACAGGGCGCTATGGCGCTCATTGGGGGAGGCCTATGTCCAGCAGTGGACTAATATAGGCTGATGATGATGATGAATAATTTAAAACTATCATTACAGAAATATCCTAATTCATTACATAAGTAAATACGTTATCCCTTCTCAGGCTCTAGGCAACCACGAATTCGACGACGGCCCTGAAGGCCTGGCGCCGTATCTCAAGGCTCTCAAAGCACCCGTGGTAGCTGCCAACATGGACGCGACATCCGAGCCGTCGTTACGAGATCTGTACCAGCCGTCTGTGGTGGTCACCAGAAACGGGCGGAGAATCGGGATTATAGGACTTATTACTACTGACACTAAGGTTTGTAAAAATAGACTGTTTGATAACAACCTAACCTGTTAGGTTTAAAAAAATTATAAAGAGAGAAATGCCTTTGCCCTGCAGTAACATAATACCTTAACATATTTTGAAAATTAATGAGAATATTTTATTTGCAACTCAATCAACAAAAACAATAATCATGTTTGTCATGATCTCAAAATAAAAGACAAAACAGATTTTTTGAAATTGTTTCACATTACGGTCTCTTTCTCAGCATAGGTTAGTTGCAGGCACGCTACAACCAACGCTGGATTTTAATTATTGTATTGTGAATTTACTTCGGTCTTTGTTATTATAGTGCGCCCTAATACTCGGAGAAATTTCTAAGAAATCAAATAATATTCTTAAAATAATGACGATAGAATTCGAAGGAAGGCCCAGAGTTTTCACTTGACCCCGTGGCGCGATGGTTAGCGCGTTAACCAATTGCGCCACGCACTAGAGCGTTCTGAGGGAAGTGTTCTATAATCTCGTCAAAGTCGTAATTTTTTTAATAATTATACATAGAAAACGTCTAGAACATCGACATCCTGAACAAATATCTGCAGATCGTATTAACATTGGTCCCGAGGCGAGAATCGGACACGCAACTCAACAAACCCTGCGTCGCAAACGGACCTTCGCCCACCGCGCCACAGAGCTCGTCGATATGTGTAATGTGTATCAGTTATCTAGTACCCATAACACAAGCTCTACTTACCTTGGCTAGATAATGCTGTGTGAATTGTCCCGCAGCAATTTATATCTATCCTAACGGGCACACCCAATGCAAAAGAGAACCTTAATCTTATCTTCATTTGTCCTCTGCATTTTCAGCAACTTGCTTCCCCTGGCAAAGTGATATTTACAAATCCTGGCGAGGCTATGAGGAAGGAGGCGCTGTTACTTGCAGAATCTGGCGTCGACATCATCGTGGTCCTGTCTCACTGTGGATTTGACGTTGATAAGTAAGAAACCTCAATAAACTTAATAATAAACGAACTAGGCTCTATGTAGGTATTTAGTGTATTTGTTACCAATTATTTATTAAAGTGCCACCGTCTATATTGTTCGTTCATGTCCAGTCCATCCCAAGGTTGCCTGGAAGAGATCTCTCTCAGCGATAAGGCTGCCCTTTATACCTTTATTCTAAGTTTTTATCTCTGTATTATTTTCTATTTTGTGTGGTGTAATAAAGTGTTATCTATCTAGGCTCTGCTATAAATATCAAACAATCACCATAATTTAATATATCATTGATTTTACAATTATTTTCCAATACGTGACACTGGCAGAAAAGCAAAGAATCATCAATCAATAATAAACTTCAATGTTTCCCCTCTAGGTGGAGCTAACGGCGCAAGAGTTGTAGGAAGTCCCAAAGATTTTAAACTCGTCGGTTACTTGATTTCTGGCAGAAAAGTGTCCAACAAAACGCAATTACCATTAACAAAGAATCATCAACTTCATCACCAGTTTATTTTCAGTACAAAATGCATGACGGCATATCCGAACATACAAAATCTAGACAACTAGAATTCATCAATATTTCATGAACCCGCCTTTGTATCAGCACGGATTCTGCTAGCTGCGCCCCGCGGCTTCGCACACGTGGATATCTATGTGTCAAATGAAAAAAAAAATTATAAACCTTCCTCTTGAATTACTCTATCTATTGCTAAAAAACACATTAAAATCCGTTGCGTATTTTTAAAGATCTAAGCATACATAGGGACAGACAGGCAGCGGGAAGCGAGTTTGTTTTATACTATGTAGTGATGATGTAACTGATAACATGATAACCAAATCAATCTGATTGTATATTGTTTTAACCGAGGGGGGAAGTCGGCGATTACTCACTTGAGAACAATTGAGCGGTGACTCATTGAATGCGTTTATAAAATCAGTGTTGTCTGCAAGACCGAGTTTGAAAGTGTGCATGCGTTAGCCCAGCAGTGGAACAAAATAGGCTAAATAATAAAAAGTAATCATTATTCTTGGATTTGATCCCGATTATTAAGTTTTTAAATCGTCTTTCTTAAAAAACCTTATAATCAGGGGCGATGACGGTAGTGGCCCGGCCAAGTTGAGTACTTAGACCGCTATGCGCAACGGGAACCCTTTTCTCGAACCATCTTGAGGCACTTTTCAGCTATCGACTGCCAAGTCAGTAGCTGAATTTAATTTAGCATTTAATTACCTTTTATTTTCTTATTTTTTATTACGAGAAGAGCCGTCTTCTCGTGATCTCAACACTTTTCACGGCGGAATTATTACGAGACGAGACAGAAGCCCCGTCTCGTCTCGTAATACTTCCACTACTAACTAACATTCTAACATTTAAGCTTTGGTTCGGATTGAAATCTTCAGGAGATTTCCGACGTTCATTTGTTCACTTACTAAATATTACACTTCAAAGTGGATTTTGGTTCCCGACAAAGCATATATTTTCAATAAATCATAAAATCAATAAATTATAATGAAGTGCACATATCTTTTATTTTCAGGGAGATAGCTCGTGATTACGGGGAGAACGTAGACATTATAGTGGGAGGACACAGCCATACTCTCCTCTGGGACGGGGATGCCCCATCGGGTGAAACTGTCGGTGGAAACTACCCTACTTTTGTGGAAACCTCTTTTGATAAGGAACATAAGGCCTATGGTGATAAGAAACATCAGGTAGTATCTACATAAATATGCTTACGACGACTGATATGGCGCGGTAGGCGAAGGTCCGCCGGCGACGCAGTAGGGGTGGGTTCAATTCCCGCCTCGGGACAAGGTGTCGGTCGAGACAGGGTTTCTGCCCGCAGCTTCGCAATCGTTGTTTCTGTTTAAAGATTATTTCTATTCCCATGGGATCTGTTTATGGGTTGAAACTATGCTACATATAGCTAGGTAGGTAGGTTCAGTAGTTTTGGCGTGAAGAAGTAACAAACATCCATCCATCCATCCATGAAAACGTCCACTTATGTTGTATGTGTGTGTATAATATCTACTTATATATATATACATATAAACATATTAGTTTCAAATCTGAATAATAGAATGAATGAACCTAAATCATTTTGTTGATATGTATTTAGTTTTGCATGCCTCTCGACTTATTTTTTTCATAACGTTATAATTTATTAGTTTGAATAATTTATTTCGCTAAGTATATATGTATGACACAACATAAACATGTTGTATCATACATAAATTACTTACAATCTTTGTTTACACGTGTTCTTGCTGATAAGTTATTTATCTTTTGACGACCGATGTGGCGCGGTGGGCGAAGTTCCGCCTGCGACGCAGGAGGTTGCGGGTTCGATTCCCGCCTCGGAACAATTGTGTGTACGATCTGCAGATATTTGTTCCGGGTGTTCTGGTCGTTTTCTATGTATAATAAAAAATATCTATCTATGTAATGTATTGTATTATGTATATCAGTTATCTAGTACCCATAACACAAGCTCTGCTTACCATGGGGCTAGATAATGCTGTGTGAATTGTCCAGCATTATTTATTTTATTTTTATCAATTTGAATAATTTATTTCGCTAAGTATTTATGTATGATACCACATAAACATGTTGTATCATACATACATTACTTACAATCTTTGTTTACACGTGTTCTTGCTGATAAGTTATTTATCTTTCACATAAGTACTGTTTTCTGAAGTGTTTTGGGTTGGTACAATATTAATATATACAAAACAATACAAGAATTCTTCATTGTACACCATATGCAGATTATTACAAAATCTTTATATATAAAAATCGATTGCTGTTCGTTAGTCTCGCTAAAACTCGAGAACGGCTGGGCCGATTTAGCTGATTTTGGTTTTGAAATGTTTGTCGTAGTCCTAAAAACGGTGAGAAAACATGGTAAAATTGCGCAGAAATTTCCACGCGGGCGAAGCCGCGGGGCGCAGACATATCATATAAAATCAAGACATTAGATGCTACAAGTACAATAGGCGGCCTTATCGCCTAGAAGCGATCTCTTCCAGGCAAACTTTGGATGGAAATAATTATGTGAATTAATTATTGAATTTGTATTTTAATATTTTGTCAGAATAAAATAGATTTCTATATATCTCTATTACAGGTTTTGATTGTACAAACGTCTGCGTTCACGAAATACATGGGCAATCTGTCGGTATACTTCGATTATAAAGGCGATTTCGTGAAATGGGAGGGAAATGTTATCTTTCTTAATCGCTCCATCGAAGAAGGTAATCAATATTAACTTGTTTTTAATGTATTTAGTTTGTACAATTATTCAATAGCCTTAGCGAGAGCCCTAATGGGTGCAGCAATATCTTTATTAGACTAATCATCATCATCATCAGCCTATGATAGTCCACTGCTGGACATAGGCCTCCCAGAAATTATTATAATGCTTATAATTAGACTAATATTAGGTTGTAATAAATTGTATTATAAAAACCTTAGGTGCACGAGTGCACCTGAGGGCGGAAACGGGGAATTCTTCGACCCCGCATCCGGCGGGCTCTGTTATTAGTCGGGTGAATAGTGTGCGGAAGCTGAGTTGTTGTCGTCACTTCAGGGTTAGCGTCAGTGAGTGGGTCAACGGGGTCACCAAGAATGTGTCGGAACGGTCTACGGAGGTGAGAGTCTCGGTCTACGTAGGAGAGTGAGGGCCTGTTTTTTAAAAGCCTTCGATAGTCGGTATACCAACCGAATCCTAGCGCTAAGCAGAGGTAACCTTCGCATCATGACAAGAGCCCTAACCGGACACTGTCGCCTTAACAAGCACATGTTCAAACTAGGGCTAAGCGACACACAATCCTGCAGATTTTGTGAGGAGGCGGATGAAACGCCCCTCCATCTGCTAAGTGAGTGTGGAGCACTGATGCACAAACGCAGCATCCATCTGGGCAAGCATTTGCATAGCCCGGACGAGCTGAAAGACATCACCCCGAAGAAAATCCTACAGTTCCTGGCAGCTGCAAGGGTTAGTGGCGAACTATGAACGCCACGGCTTCGGGGCTGAAAATGTAAAAGTGGCGATCACAATAGGCCTATCATGGCCGCCGTGATATGAAAGCCAACCCAAAGCGAAAAAAAAAAAAAAAAAAAAAAAAAAGAGTGCCTGTCCCACGTTCCTTCGGCTTTTATATCTTAAGTCATCTGTCACATTGAATCACATCTATCAATATTAATAACAAGAGTTAATTAGAATGCAAATATTGTTAGTATCATGATTATGTAGGTATGTGTTACATAAACATTGATATTTCAGTTTAAACGTAAACGGTAAACGTAGTGTAGGACGCCCTCCGACCAGGTGGGATGACGACCTGCGAAATACTGCAGGTAGTTGCTGGATGCGGCAAGCTGAAGACAGGGCGCTATGGCGTTCATGGGGGGAGGCCTATGTCCAGCAGTGGACTGCTATAGGCTGATGATGATGATGTCAGTTTAAGCATTACCCAAAATTAGATTTATTAAATATGTTTGTTACGTATGATCACTGTTATGGAATTGGTACCTAAACTCCGTTTGTCAGTGATATCCTTTGGTTTACTCTTGGCACTGCCAGCTGAAGTGTTAGATTTCTGGCCTCGCGATGTGAGTGGTAGGGGAGAGAAGGGCAAGTTGTGTGCCGGTGTGTCAAAACTTGTTTTAGATTATATTAATTTGTTTCACAGACGAAGACATCAAGCAGAGATTGGAACCATACGCCGTCCAGGTCCACGCGGCTGTAAACACGGTAGTGGGTGAATCAGAAACAGTGCTGCTTTTCCAGGACTGCGTGTTTGGGGAGTGTGCGCTGGGTGACCTTATCGTTGATGCCATGGTGGATTATGTAAGTATATTATATCACAACATAGTATAAAATATATTTGACGGCCGATGTGGCGCGGTGGGCGAAGGTCCGCCTGCAACGCAGGAGGTTGCGGGTTCGATTCCCGCCTCGGAACAATTGTGTGTACGATCTCCAGATATTTGTTCTGTGTGTTCTGGTCGTTTTCTATGTATATGTATAAAACATATAATAAAAAATATCTATCTATGTTATGTATTGTATTATATATATATATATATATATCAGTTATCTTAGTACCCATAACACAAGCTTTGCTTACCACGGGGCTAGATAATGCTGTGTGGATTGTCCAGTATTATTATTTATTTATTTATAAAACAAAATCGCTTCCCCCTGACTGTCTATCCCTATTTATGCTTAGATATTTAAAACTACAGAACGGATTTTAATGCAGTTTTTTTAAATAGATAAAGTGATTCAAGAGGGAGGAAGAATCGTGTGAAGCCGGGGGCGTCGCTAGTTATATATAATTTTCAAAAGTTTCCACAGAAAAATCGCATGCGAAGCTGCGGGCAGACTCTAGTAAATACATAATAAGAACTTCATATTTGCGATGTCCGTTGCCGAAGCCGGTAATATATGACTTCAGGGGCGGAACAGAACCCGAGAAAGAAAAGAATTAAAGTTTTGTTTGTCTACAGGCAAAAGAAAATACAAACAACACGAATTACTTGGCATTTGTACAGCGAGGAAACATCAAATCGACCATTACAGATGGCAGTAAGTAAATTTAATAATTATAAGCACTAATACAACGGGTATTAGATAGATAGATAGATAACACTTTATTACACCACACAAAACAGAAAATAATACAGAATTATAAGTATTAATATAACGGGTATTTATCGCGTTTATTTACCTTTTTTCCCAACGTCGGGAAAAAAGGTAAATAAACGCGATAAATACCGCCCCCCTGATTATGTAACTACGATCGGTTTGCGACAGGCCAAAATTAAGCAATCAGTGCTGTCAAAAGCCAATTTTGTATTAGATTACACCAGGTACTACGTCACCCAGCAATCGAGCACTAGGTTTCCCTCTGCCGGACAATCGGTGAACTAAAAATTGCTTGCTAAAATTTCGGTCGCGGTCGCGTCGCTGTTGCTGTTGCTTTTACATAATCAGCCTGCCGTTGTATTAATACTTATAATTATGTGTTCAGATCGCGTAAGTTTAAAAATAAATAATACAGAGATCAAAACTTAGAATAAAGGTATAAAGGGCGGCCTTATCGCTGAGAGCGATCTCTTCCAGGCAACCTTGGGATGGACTGGACATGAACGAACAATATAGACAGTGGCACTATCGCATTATTTATCGCGTTTATTTAAATATTTTCTCGATGTATAGACAGATAGGACATTCTTTATTGCACTTTAGATAGAAAACTATGTATAGAAAAAACTTAAACATTAATTACAATGTATTGTTGTTTCGTTTAATTTTTTTTAAATTAAATAATGCTGGACAATCCACACAGCATTATCTAGCCCCATGGTAAGCAGAGCTTGTGTTATGGGTACTAGATAACTGATATACATAATACAATTCATTACATAGATAGATATTTTTTATTATACATAGAAAACGACCAGAACACCCGGAACAATTATTTGCAGATCGTACACACAATTGTTCCGAGGCGGGAATAGAACCCGCGACCTCCTGCGTCGCAGGCAGACCTTCGCCCACCGCGCCACAGAGATCATCAAATACAATAAATAGATAGATTTTTTGTATTATACATAGAAAATACCCTGAACAAATATTGTGGATATTTGTTCCGGGTGTTCTGGGTATTTTGAGGTTGTAGGTTCGATTCCCGCCTCGGGACAAATATTTTTACTCATCGATTGACGTCATCTCTCATGCCATCCTGCTTACTTATCTATTCCATTTTCTATATATTTTGGTCGTTTGTCTATGTATAATAAAAAATCTATCTATGTAATGTATTGTATTATGTATATCAGTTATCTAGTACCCATAACACAAGCTCTGCTTACCATGGGGCTAGATAATGCTGTGTGAATTGTCCAGTATTATTTATTTATTTTATTTATTTATATCAGTTATCTAGTACCCATAACACAAGCTCTGCTTACCATGGGGCTAGATAATGCTGTGTGAATTGTCCAGCGTTATTTATTATTTATTTTATTTATTTTCAGATATAACCCTGGGAGAAGTATTCGAGTTACTGCCGTACAGTACTAAAGTACAGGTGTTCGAGCTGCAAGGGAAGTACGTGCTGGAAGCTCTGGAGCGGAGTGTGGCGGACGCCTGGGCTTACGAGCCGTTTAAAGGACCCTGGGTTTTGCAGGTCGCTGGTAAAGTATTTTTTTTTACTGGTAATCGAAGATAATTATAGCTATCAATAGGTATTTGTTAGTATGTCCCAATTAAAAAATATTCTGTATAACACGCCACAGTCTATACTTGTTCTAACACTTCATGTTCATCCAAAGGTTGCCTGGCAGAGATCGCTCATAGTGATAAGGCCGCCCATTGTACAACACATTCTGTATTTGTCTTTTTCCTGTCTTGTGTATCTGTTTTTATTTGGTGTGCAATAAAGAGTAATTGTATTGTATTGGAAATCTGTACTAAAACTGAAGTAAAGGTGAGCAGGTAATAACAAAAACATAAACAACGCATAATAAAAAAAATTACCTAATAAAATTATGAAATATTAACTCTATTAATTAATGATTAATTGTATATAATGTGATTCACGTTTATAAACCTTCCTCTTAAATTACTCTATCTATTTCTGAAAACTGCATTAAAATCCGTTTAATAGTTTGAAAGATCTAAGCGAACAGACAGCGGAAGCTACTTTATTGTATACTAGCGGACCTTCCCGGCGAGGTTTTAGTACGGATCCCTAACTTTTTTGAAAACATAATATATGTTCTTATAAATATGTTAATATATGTAAATATGTTCACCGGGGATAGTGTAGCTTCCCAACGGTGAAAGAATTATTCAAATCGATCCAGTAGTTTCGGAGCCTATTCATTACAAACAAATAAACAAAAAATCAAACCTTTCCTCTTTATAATATTAGTATAGACTATGTGATTTTACTTTCCATAAAAGCTGTTCTTTCCTTCTCAGGTCTTAAAGTAGCCTACAACATTTCAAGACCCGAAGGTAGCCGCTTATCATCAGTCCAAGTACTGACAGATGACGGGGATATAGCTCCTTTGGAACCTGAAGTTAGTTACAATGTAGTCATGCCAAGCTTCTTGGCCGATGGCGGCGATGGTTTTACGGTACGTGGAAGTAATATAAAATAAATAATAAATAAATAATGCTGGATAATCCACAGCATCATCTAGCCCCAAGTTAAGCAGAGCTTGTTATAGTCACGAAATGACTGATATTCTTAATACAATACATTACATACATAGATAGTTTTTATTATACATATGTGGATTACGACCAGAACTCCCTCAACAAATATCTGCAAATCGTACACATAATTGTCGCGAGGCGGGAATCGAAGCCGCAACCTGCTGCGTCGCATGCGGACCTGCGCCCACCGCGCCACAGAGGTCTTCAATAGTACTGTGAGCTATTCAGCATACTATGAAAAATGAAATATAACGCGTATGACGAAGTAAACTCCGAACTGAGTTCAATTTCGTAGTTCGTTTCGTGTGATCCGCCATCCGAAACCGAAACCACGTATTTTGTATTTTTAAACTTACGCGATCTGAACACACTAAGTACTATTCAACGGGTCACGGGATGACTCATCTGGTGACCATGACAGTGTTTTAACGTCGGGATAAATACCCGTTGAATAGTACTTTATAATGTTTTTAAAATTGCTTCCGCCATATTTAATTTTTGTCAGTTTCTGTAGCATTTTGTCACTCTGTGATCCAGACAAAGATATCATAATTATCATATTCCCATAATCCCACGACTCGGTAAACTTAGTGTAGGACGCCCTACGACCAGTTGGGATGATGACCTGCGAAATACTGTAGGTAGATGCTGGATGCGGCAAGCTGAAGACAGGGCGCTGTGGCGCTCATTGGGGGAGGCCTATGTCCAGCAGTGGTCTAAAAAACATTAATCTCCTTCATAGTCAGCCAAACAATTATTGGTATAATAATTTTTGATAATATTTTTCTCGCTTTCAGATGTTCAAAAACAAAAATAATGTCACAACTGTCGGACGAGATACGGATATTTTAGAATACTATATCAAGAAGATGTCACCACTCAATATCACGACAGATGGGCGAATAACCATCGACAGTTGACTGTGAATCTTACTTGTTTTTATTTTAATACTAGCTGCGCCCCGCGGGTTCACTCGCGTGTAAATCTATGTGTCAAATTTATAATGTTTATAAACCTTTCTCTTGAATCACTCTATCTATTAAAAAAAGACGCATCAAAATCCGTTGCGTAACTTTAAAGATATAAGCATATATAGGAACAGACAGCGGGAATGTTTGTTTTATACAATGTAGTGATAAAATTTAGGTATTTCGTTTTTTAAAGAATTTTAGAAGACAGGGTAATAACGTTGATAAATATATAAATAGCATTTTACGAGATTGCATAATTATTTACAAATCGTTTCCACCGCCGTGATTTTTCTTTTGTTTGGTTGCCTGGAAGAAATCGCTTGAAGCGACGAGGTCGTCAAATCCATTGCTGGTCTCTATACTAATGTTATGCTTTGTAGGGTGATGAATAAAAGTATTATCTATATATCTATCTTTTTAATGTATTATATATAGAATATCTTTATATCTATCGTTTTAATGTATATAGAATAGAATAAGTTTATTTATAACTCAACACACAAAAATATAAAACTAACATGATTATAAAAAATAAAGGACAAAACAGATTTTAGTACATGAGTCACAAAGCGGACTCTATGTCAGCATGAGTTAGTTGTAAGCATGTTACAACCAACGCTGGTCTTCCGATAGAGCCGTTTGGTGACGTCACAGAAGATAACACAAGACAGATATATAAAAAAAAAAGACAAGACTATAACAATAAGATATAAACTATGACAACGGATATAAAAGACTGGCAGACTACGCACTGTGCCATGCAGAACAAAGTTGTTGCGTTCAAGTGTATTTGGCATGGCGCCTAAAATATATAACAAAATTCCTAAAGTAGTTCGTGATTTGTCCAGATTTGACCAATTCAGTGCAAAACTTAATGATTTTCTAATTGAAAAAGCTTATTATACAGTAAATGATTTTCTAAATGACCGTATTGTTTGAAATTTTTATACTTAATTGACTATGTATGTACCTATCTTGAATTGTTATTTAATGAAATTATCAATACCTTATTAATTTGCCATATTACGAAATTTACAGATTGTACTATTTTTTGACATTGCTTATTGAATGATTACCTTAACTTTATATTGACATTGAATCATTTAAATAAAATTTTCATAACAAGACATTCATTGAAAATGATAAGTAATTAAATTAAATAATTATTTATATAACTGCATGCTTTTTATAAGATAATATAATTATGGTAGGTATATTGTATAAGCTAAAATATTAATTGTTTATTAAAATGTTTGTACGCCTAAGCGGCAGAATCTAGCGGTCTAAAATAAGTCTTATGTATCTGACTATCCATTACCCTGATTCACAAACAATAAATGAATTATGAATTATTATTATTAAGAATAGAACAGAATAAAGATTTATTGCCTGAACTTATAACTACTTATAGATACTACATCATAAACTAAAAACATAACTTATCTATAATTAATAAGTAGGTACTTACATAACATACAATTCGACGATTTTGACGACCGATGTGGCGCGGTGGGCGAAGGTCCGCCGGCGACGCAGGAGGTTGCGGGTTCGATTCTCGCCTCGGAACAATTGTGTGTACGATCTGCAGATATTTGTTCCGGGTGTTCTGGTCGTTTTCTATGTATAATAAAAAATATCTATCTATGTAAATATTGTATTATGTATATCAGTTATCTAGTACCCATAACACAAGCTCTGCTTACCATGGGGCTAGGTAATGCTGTGTGAATTGTCCAGCATTATTTATTTATTTAATTCACATTTTTATTAACTGTGTACATTCTCAGGCAATGGGAGTAAGCTCAGCATAATGCCGACAAGCTTAAAACGGATAGCGGTTATTTCTACGTTGATACATAAAATTTACGCAGAAAAGTAAGTTTGCGTTTTAGTTCGTATACAAAAATTCAAATACAGAAGTAAAAAATTGTAAAAGGCGAAATCAAAAAACACATAAATTACACACATCATTACTACTATTACTATTATTACTACTATATGACAGAGTTCTTAGATAATATATATCTCTAATTCATCATCATCATCATCAGCCTATATCAGTCCACTGATGGACATAGGCCTCCCCCAATGAGCGCCATAGCCCCTGTCTTCAGCTTGCCGCATCCAGCATCTACCTGCAGTCTTTCGCAAGTCGTCATCCCACCTGGTCGGAGGGCGTTCTACACTACGTTTACCGAGTCGTGGTCTCCAGTCAAGAATACGTTTGCCCCAGCGGCCGTCGGTTCTTCGCGAAATATGGCCGGCCCACTGCCACTTCAGCTTGCTAATTCTTTGAGCTATGTCGATTACCTTGGTTCTCTGTCGGATGTATTCGTTACGAATCCTATCCTTCAGAGAAACTCCGAGCATAGCTCTTTCCCGAGCTCGCTGAGCGACTTTGAACTGGTGGACCAGCCCTATCGTGAGTGTCCACGTCTCAACTCCGTAGGTCATAACGGGTAGGACGCTAGGACGATATCTCTAGTTGAGTAGAACTAATTGATAAATGGGTCGGATAAAATATAACGCAGGCTGAGCGCCTTTGCATAGGTTTTCTTTCTAGGGGGGTAAAGGGGGTAAAGGCCACCTTACACGACATTTAGGCACAAAAAATATAATTGTGTGGAGGCAAGTATATGCACCTACAACGGTTATTATAGAGATATAAAGAAGTGTTGGGAAACTATCGCGGGCGATGCACCCGCTACTGTGTAGGTGGTCCTTTAGCAATGAAAAAGCAATGTGAAAACACCACACTAACCTTCAATATCAATAATTTTCATTCCGGCCCTGGTGGGGGCACAGAGGGGCCTCGAGGCTTGGCCTCATTACCCCGGCGTCAACTCGAGGGGTGACGTGACGACCCCTCGGTCCTTGGGTTTTGTGGGAATATATTTTTTTTTTCCCTGTTCTCAATGTTTTTTTTTTTTTGGCTTCATTTGGTTTGTAGGTATATATATTTTTAAAAAAATTATTAAAAAAAAAAAAACAAAAAAAAAAAAAATATATATATACCTACACTAACCTTGATAACCCACAGCCGTGTGTTATTTCGACGCGTAAAAACGAGTGTTCTGGCATTTTTGGAAGAAACACAAAAAGTGTCATCAGGTAAATGAGCCAAGAAACCATGTTTCTAATGAAAGTGATAGCAGCTCTTTTAGCAAAGCTGGTTCTTTTTTATAGTCGTTAAAGTTTTCTCTATGGACGTTCGTGCTCACGAGGTGGCAGCACTGAATCGGGATGAACTAATCAATTCAGTTCTATCTAAGTATTTAGAATGTGTTTATATGGTATGGTGGACATTTTTTCTTCTAAGGATAAACACAACGACTTTTTAGGGACCTCCCCTAAAAAAAAATTAAGGTTCTTATGTTTTGGGATGTTGTTAGGAAAGATACTAGTAGTACAAAACCTAGTAGGTAGTAGTGCTAACTTGGTGCTCGAAAAAAGCTAGTTTTTTTTCAGTTTCTGGTTTACAACGTCTAAAAATGCATTCTACTGCAAAGTGATACAAAACTAGAAGCGACAGCGACCCCAGCTGTATGTTTTTAATATTTTGATATACAACACTTCAAAATTGTCCCATTCGAGAATGTTTGAAATTTGTAGTAAGCTAGTCTGTTGAATATCGTCTAAAATACTCATTCTAAGAGAAAATTCATGAGATATAAAATTATAAAGCACTTACTATAATTTAACCATAATATTATTATTCCCTGTAACTGATTCTGCAAATTTCTGCTCTGAGAACTTTCGAACGGCGGCACAGTATTTAATTTTATTTTTGCTTTAGTAAGTGAGCTGTTACTTCTATGAGCTCTGGAATTCTTATGGGTAGGTGCGGTGTGCTCATTCATTTTTCACACTTTTCTTCTCGCGAGATGGCGCTGTTTAGATGTTGACTGAGAATTATGAAAATCGGCGTTGTGTTGTGTGTAATGCAATTCCTAAGGATCACTTCTATGACGATAGCGGGCGATATTATCGTCGCGGTATTTTATTTTATTTTGCATTATTCGGAAGACAAACAGTTATAACTTATAACCATTTATGTGTCCCCGCATGTAGAATCTAAAGCATTGCTTGAGCTATTTTATTCATTTCTCCTCTGCAAGGAGAAATGAATAAAATAGCTCAAGTAGCTCAGTATGGTTTGTGTGTAACTCAGATATCCATAAATACCTGGGAATGCCATGAGATAAGAAGTCAATAATTACAGCAAAAAATACAAGGAAATAATAATCATAGCAACACACTAGTAAAAAACCTACTACACGACGAAGACGATATAAAACGACTTAAGAGATGTAATATACTCGACCTTGACTAAAGGTACTGAAGTGTTCAATTTAACCGACCGATGATGTGCCGAACAATTGTGTGTAACGATCTGCAGATATTTGTTCCGGGTGTTCTGGTCGTTTTCTATGTATAATAAAAAAATATCTATCTATGTAAAGTATTGTATTACGTACCTATATCAGTTAGCTAGTACCCATAACACAAGCTCTGCTTACCATGGGGCTAGATAATGCTGTGTGAATTGTCCAGCATTATTATATTATTATTATTATGTCTCTCATTTACCATGATCTCGGGCCATAAAGTGACCCGGTCCTTTGGAAGGTTTGCGTGGGGCCGAACCCGAAGCCAAGAGCACAGATGCCCTTTGAGAAATTAATCTAAAGGCGATGGCTACACATAGCGGGTATCATCCTCGGGTGCACATAATGATACACCCAAAGATGGTATCCGCCAGGTGTAGAGACTATTGCAAAGAAAAATGAAAGAAATAAAACCAGGCTATTGTGATGGATGGATGGACTGGATATCGGGCTATATAGGGGAGATTGCGGACGTCTGCCATAAACAAGTCAATCATAATGTTAAGAAGAGTGGCAGACTCGGTGGCTTGCCGAATGCTGGATGGGTTCCTTAAAAAGCCGGAGTAAATTACCGGAGACGAACAACATCGGCGCAAACGAATGAGGGGTGTCGAGAGGTGCGGCCCCGATTTCACCATCACGAAGACTGCTCGTGAGCGGGTTTCCTCGCTATTACGCCATTAGACACTTCCACCCCCGAATCTACATCCTAAGATGCATCTCTCGCAACTCCACTCAGACCGGCCAATGAA
Source organism: Eupithecia abbreviata (assembly GCA_943735965.1). Lineage (NCBI taxonomy): Eukaryota > Metazoa > Arthropoda > Insecta > Lepidoptera > Geometridae > Eupithecia > Eupithecia abbreviata. Next base: position 6,384,540 of record OX030995.1, read on the forward strand.
GGCAAGAAAGAGGTGGGGATCGCTGGTTCTCTTGGGATGCCACTCCGCAAGCGGAGACGAGAACCATGAACTTCCCCGGGAGCACTCGGTACCCGTGATGTTGCTACTCACCAACAGCTCACCACAAGCTGCCCTGCGGGTTATTATTATTATTATTTAAAATTTCAAAAGGCCTATGTTCAGCTGTGGCCTAGCATAGACTGATGATGGTGATCAGTTTTAGATCTTATTTCATACCATACATCGGAAGCCATATGAGGAGGATAGGATTCGCAACGAATACATCCGACAGAGAACTAAAGTTATCGACATAGCAAGCTGAAGTGGCATTGGGCCGGCCATATCTCACGAAGAACCGATGGCCGCTGGGGCAAACGTGTTCTCGAGTGGAGACCACGACTCGGTAAACGTAGTGTAGGACATCCTCCGACCAGGTGGTATGACAATCTGCGAAAGACTGCAGGTAGATGCTGGATGCGTCAAACTGAAGAGAGGGCGCTATGACGCTCATTGGGGGAGGCCTATGTCCAGCAGTGGACTAAAATAAGTTGATGATGATGATGATCGGAAGCCAGGTTTAGCTCGGAATAAAACATGCGAAGGCACAGGCAGCACCGGCTGATCGGTGGTGGTAGGCAACCTTGAAATATGCAATACAATCAAAGATAATTATCAGATGACCTTCCAGTTAGACTTGCAGTCGTTACTTTTACTTATATCTGACGTGACTTAGGTACTTTATAGGTATTATACTGCCCTTGTAACGAAAAAGGGCACATCTAACATTTTTGTCAGATTTGAGTTAGATACATATTCGGAATCAGGAAAAAAAGGCGCATCTGCCTGAATTTAAAAGAAAAATCTATCCTCATTAAGCAAAGAGCTACAAAAAGCCTAAAAGGCACAAGTAACATCCAAATTCATATTTTTTAACTCAAAAAGGCACATATTACAATGATTAAGTTAAAAGAACACAAATGTATAGATATGGCTTTCACCTTATGTTATTATTTTTGTTTTGCTAAATAAAAAAGGCTTATTTAAAAGGTGTTACATTAAAAAGGCTGATTTGGCAGATATTCCTTTTATATCTAAAGTGAACATTACTATTAAAACATTGTATTAAAAATAAAAGGCTCAAGTAACCAGTTAGGCCTATTTTGTGTAATATACGGAAGAGAGGTGGGGGTCAACGGTCAACTCCGGTCGGATCCTTCATGACGTCAGTAGTGCCGTTAGTGTAAAGTGGAACGCATGTTCGTTTTTGCCGGTGAGTCAAATTTATTTTAAAGTTTATTTGCGTGGCCATTTTAAATAGTTATCGATAGGAATACAGAGTACAATTTTTATTTTGTGCTGCGCAGTTGTCTAACCGCAGCACGATATGCTTCAAGTCTCAATTTTCTAAGAAAAACGCTCTGAAGCAACTGATTATATCCTCTTTTTTTCTTCCTGAGACACCTTCATGCCATACAGATGCAAAGGTTTTACCAGTCTCGTGCATATTTTTATCTCCTATAGGAACAAAGCTGGTTGAACACGATGATTCTGGGACAAAACATCACAGTTTTGAATTCTTCCATACGAGGTAACATAATTACCTTTTCCAGATCAACCGCAAAATATATAGTTAACATACCAGGAAAAGATTGGGTAAAATCTTTCCTTTCGCGAAACAAACACCTGACACGACGACTTGGAACTTGTTCCACCTGAAAACATTTACAATTACGATGAAACTAATTTAAGTGACGTGTATAAATCCGAACACCTTTGGTCTACTTGGACTGAAAATGGACCCGCAAATACCCGTTATAACCGCACCAAAAGTGGATGGATGGATTCAGTGACATTCGAAGATTGGATTATCAATCATCTTTTGATAGAACTTAAGAAAAAAGAAGGCAAGAAAGTAGTGATAGGCGATAACCTCGCTTCCCACATTAACAAAAGAGTGTTATCCGAATGTGAAAAACACAACATCAGCTTCATTTACCTCCCGCCAAATGCAACACATATCCTTCAGCCTTTAGATGTTGCATATTTCGACCTCTAAAGAGCAAATGGCGGCAGATATTACAAGACTGGAAAAACACCCAATTGGGAAAGAAATTGCCGACTACGCCGAAAGATCAGTTTCCACGTCTGCTTAAAAAAACTTTGGACTCTGACTGAGACCAAGGCAAATCTAATATCGGGATTTAGAAAGACAGGCATCTTCCCTGTAAATAAAGAAGAACCGATAACGAGGTTGCCGAAACAAGATAGAATTGTTCATTCGGACCTTGATTGCAAGTAGTTTTATGGAAAAGTTAACACAATCAAGTGAAATATGCCCAGAAAAGAAAATTGTTAAGAGAAAACTCAATGTGCCACCCGGACAATCAATTTCTACGTCTAACATCGTCGATGCAGGTCCATCTGGCTTACAAGCTAAAACTAAAAAATCCAAGACGGTGACAAAAAAACGAAAAGGTATTAAATTATCTCAGACTGACTCTGAAGACGAACTACCTCTAGCCCAGTATCTTGATCAGCGCGCTAATACGCTACAGACTTTTGAGTCGAAGATGGAGGATTTGTCATGTCAGTTCGTGGCGATCGAGCATGAGAAGGCAACGGAAGAGCGAGACTCACCTTCACTGCTTATCGAAGAGGATTTGCTGAATCAAGAGAATTTACTCAACCTAGAGGATTTGCTAAATTCTCAAGAGATTACGCGGTCAGATCCTGAGCCCCTAAATCACGACGCAGAGGTTATTGACTTACAAAATTGCGACGGTAATCCTTCTCGTAGAGCTTGCACAGTTCAAGACACAGCAGTTGGCGATTACGTTCTGGTGGAGTGGAATCGTTGCACCATCAGGCCAGATTTTGTCAACTTGTGAAGAAGGAGCTCTTGTAAGTTGCATGAAGAAAGGCAAGACCTTCTGGCGCTGGCCAACAATTAAAGATGAGCAACTGTACATATGGGGCCATATAATATGTAAGATAAAGAAATTTGAAAAAAAGGGTTGCTTTTCTGTCCCAGAATTGAATGACAAATAAGATTAATATTAGCGATTTAAAAGTCTATTATACCTAGTCAAAGGTTTATATAAGATAGAACTTGTTATCTACCTCATACAGTAAAAGAATTAAAGACTTGAATCTCAAATTAAGGCTGAAATTTAAAAGTTAAGATTACAATTAGAGTTTGGCTGTGTTGATCTCGTTATTATGATTAATAATGTTGATAATTTGGCTGAAAAAGCTTAGTTCTTAAAAGTTAAACGATATTGTTTTGTTTAAGAGCTTCACGAATAAAGAAAGTTGATTTATTGTTCGTTTTTTTATTATTTTATAGCATAAAACCTTCCTTAGATAGACCAGTCAAGTGCCTACGGGGGTCGCTTTATCCCATTAATCGATTTAAAGCCATTTTTTGCCACAGAAAAGTCGTGGGACAAAGTCACCTCTAAGAACAACATTGGCCCAAAATTTATATTTAAAAAAAATACTTGCGCAAGTATTTATTTCTAAATGCCCATGTAATCTTGTTTGTTATACGTCTGAGCTACTGATAAAAATAATAACAACCCATTAACTCAACTATAAAAAAAGCTATAAAGCTTTTAGTAAAAACTTGACCCGCGTTTACGGTATATAAAGTTTCAGGTACAATTTTATTATAAACTTAACATAGTCTATCATAGTTATTTGTTGTGATCTCAATTATTTTTGTGTGCCATATAACTATTTCACCTTGATTAATAATAATTACAACTGTGCGAGAAGGATGATTAGGTAATAATTAGTAAGTATGATGTGATCTCTTCAAATAAAAAAAAAATCTCCTGTTAGGTAGGTAGTTGAAATATTTTTCAATACAATAAAAATATGTAATTTTACCTCTTAAGTAAAATAATTTCCAAAATAAGCTGTTATGATATTACATAAGAAAGACACAACTGCGTAGAATGTGACCTTTTATTGTAATATATAAAACAGTATTACATTAAAAAGTCGCAATTGGCTAGTTGTGACTTTTTGATGTAAAATTGATACTTTAATTTTATTTTTTGTACTATGTTAAAAGGAAAAATCATGATTTTAAAAATAATGGGATAAGATAAATAAATAATAAAACTATGTTAAGGGAGATCTTATGTATATGCAACTAATTGCATTAACATATTTTATAAATTCATTATAAAAATAATATTATGTCAGAAAAACATCGAAAAACTTTAAACCCATTTATCTCGACTTTTACAATTTGTTAGTTGTGCCCTTCTTCGTTATAAGGGCAGTATACCTGCGTACTATATATATTGCGTAAATAGCTAACTAGGTAGGCATCGAAATGTGATCATACACTAATGGATTTGCTTGTAATTTGCTTTGTAAATAAAAACCATTTATAAGCAACGTTATACCTATAACGTTTCTTTCCGAACTTGACTGACGCGCTGACGCACGTCTCGTTAAACATTTCACATCGAAACTCCAGCATTGAGACCTATCATTTAAAGATACCATATACTTACAGATAATAGACAAACTTCGGTCTGGTCTGTATTATATTATCTGTGGTCTGGTGAAGTATAAAAATATTAAGTATACTTTTAGGTTCTGACATGACATCTTTCCTTCATCATCAAGCAAGTTTAAGTAGATTATTGACGTGCAATCCGTTGGTGTTGATTAAAATGTTTAATTTATTGTGTTATTGTGCTGTAATAACGTGCGGGGATTCGAATGTGTTACCGGAGGTGTTTCCGTTGGATTTAATTCACTACAATGATTTTCATGCAAGGTAAGTGAGTTATTGCTTAAATAGCTGGAGGTTAAGGTGATTATACTCGCTCAGGTAATGTTTTTAATTAAAAACTAGCGGCCCGTCCTGGCTTCGCCCGTGTGGTTTCAGGCAATTTTTTAATTTTTTCTCCGTAAGAACCATCCTCGTACTTCAAGGAATATTCTAAAAAAAGAATTAGCGAAATCGGTTCAGCTCTCGAAATTTGCGGTTAGCAACACTCTCAGCGATTCATTTTTATATTATAGATGCCTTCCTATAGGTATTAATTAATTCTATAAATAGATACTACATCTAAGAACAATACATATAAAATGACAATAAATATTAATATAAATATTAAATATTTGAGAGTTATTTATTTGGACAGTTGTGTAGGCTTTTAAGCATTTGAAATTTGCTCACAAAGGGTTGTTGAAAACCTTATTAATTTGGTAGCCTTAAGATTAAGACAAAAGAGACGATTATTTCGTTTAAAAACTTTTACACCGAGGAAGCTAACTATTTTTTGTGTTAGCTCACAAAAAATAGTTGATGAATGATTATTCCAACATTTTGTGGCTTGGTAGCAAAAACTTCCTGTTAACGCAGCGCTTTTGTGTAGCTTAACAACAAGCAGGAAAGAAGAAGCACGGGTTTCGTAAAGAGCGATGAGGACCACTCAAACTTATTATACTAATATTTTGGGCGTTTGTATCTAACACCTTCATGCACCAAAGTAGCCAGATATAGGTAGAGTTCGGCGTGTTGCCATGTTCATTGTTAAGTAGTTTGGCTCGGTTGATGTAAGGGGTCACATGGGTATGGAGGGGAATATTAAAACAGAAAAGACAACAGGCGTTTTGAACTCGTTGAATTAGACGTTGGGATGACGAAAGGAAGCGTGGACCGTAAAGTATATCGCCGTAGTTCAGTTTCATCATCATCATCAGCCTATAGCAGTCCACTGCTGGACATAGGATTTCCCTAATGAGCGCCATAGTGCCCTGTGTTCAGCTTGCCGCATCAAGATCTGCCTAGTCCTTCGCTGGTCGTCATCCCACCTGGTCGGAGGACGCACCTACCGTTTGCCGAGTCGCGGTCTCCTCTCTATAAAACGTTTACCCGAACGGTTGTCGGTTCTTCGCTAGATATGGGCGGCCCACTGCCACTTCAGCTTGCTAATTCTTAGAGCTATGTCGATAACTTTGGTTCTCTATCGGATGTATTTATTACGAATCCTATCCTTCAGAGAAACTCCGAGCATAGCTCTTTCCATAGCTCGCTGAGCGACTTTGAACTGGAGTTCAGTTTAGTTAGTACCAAACTTTCCGTTAAAATAATGCGTAAAACATTCTGAAGAAGTTTCTTATCCGGTATACAATTTTGAGTCGGCAAAAACCACTTTACCATTACGTTTACGTTTTTCATTTAGTTAAGGTTTTTAACAACCTTAACTAAATGAAACACGTGATCTTCAAAACGACACTGGCTGTCAATGAACTCAGAAACTTGTTCCGAGACGTTGGTTGGCATGCAGATTTCCGGATTAGCTAACGTGATTTTAGAAACCTGTTGTTACTTTTAATTGTCTATAATTTAGAAGCCTATGTAAAATTTCCGACACAATTTAAATTGTTTGTGAAATAAATAAATGATATGAAACTTCCACTAGTACCATAAATAGGCTACTTATTTGACAAATTTTAGAAATAATTTTAAATTATTCTTTATTACATTATAAACACACTACATTAATATTTCCGGGCGATCTACTGTATTATTTATAAAAATCAATGTTACATTTTAAATTTTCCAAACCGCGCCAAAAACTATGTTTCTGTAATGGCGCTATTGTTTACTGCCGTGTGACGTCACACGCAATTAACAATAACAAATATTTATGCCACTAGTTATAATAGTTATCAAAATTTGACAGAAAATGCTTCAGAAATAGTTCACAGATTGAATTTAACACCCAGAAAACGCAAAACGCGAACAACAATCGGTCGAAGAATGTATGTTTACTGGCATGTGACGTCATCAGAGTTGTAACCAACAATAGGGCGTTTTTGTCACAGATAAAATTCAATAAATTATTACATTTTATTTCGTGTAATTTGCAAAAATTATACATAATTTAGTTGAAATAAAGCGTAAAATGCTTTTTTTAGGCTATTATCTGATAGGATGACCACAATTTGTAGCATATTTTCAATGTTGTCAAATAGCCTATGAGAGATACCATAGATTAGACTTAGTGGCATTCGACGTTGGCATTCGCCCGCAACCGCCTGCGCCTGCAGGAGGTTGTGGGTTTGATTCCCGCCTAGGGATTGTGTGGAAATTGTGTGGACGATCTGCAGATATCTAGTACCCTTAACACAAGCTCTGCTTATCATGGGGCTAGATAATGCTGTGTGAATCGTCCAGCATTATTTATTTTATTTTTATTTATTTGTTCCGGTATGGTGATTATGTAACTCGCGACCGGTTTGCGACAGGCGTAAATTAAGCAATCAGTGCTGTGAAACGTAAATTTTGACCAATTTTGACGTTGTAGCTGGTGTCAAACTAATACAAAATTGACGTTTGACAGCACTGATTGCTTAATTTACGCCTGTCGCAAACCGGTCGCGAGTTACATAATCACCCGGCCGGTGTTCTGGTCGTTGTCTATGTATACTTAATGCTGTGTGTGGATGAACCGTAAAATTTCGTTACTTGGAAAAAATAATACTAACGATTGAGCCTTTTGATAGGTATCGTATCTGAACACGGTCGCGTGTGTGAACTCGCTCCTAACAACTACATACATAGGTACCTACGCCATGCGCCATAACAAAAAAACTGTGAGAATGCGCCCTTAGGCATGAATGCATTTCTTCCTATCCCTCTTGATCTTGCAGATAAAGTCATAATATTTTGTTCTTTTCGCTTTGAATGTTTCATAAATTTGATCAAGGTGAACGAATGGACAGGTTTGTTTAAGAAGTGATTCAGATTCTCTAGGTTTTATGTTATTCAAGGGTTAATTTTTTTTAAAGCAGTTACCTACTTAGTTTATTACCTAAGTTGGTTTTACTAAATGTACTATAGGTATATTATGGATAGGAAGAGTTAATTACCGACTGCTATAAATTATAGGTCCAAAAATTTAATTAAAAAGTAAATTATGTGTACTTTGTATAAAGTCTGATAACATATTAACAACATGCTCGCACACTGCAGTAACCTTGTCGTTTACATTTTTAGGTTCGAAGAGACATCACTGGAAATGCCCATATGCCAGTCCAACGATACAAGCTGTGTCGGTGGATTCGCTCGTCTAGCTTACGAAATCAAATCCCTCCTAAAGACAAAGCCAGATGCTGTACTCCTAAACGCCGGGGATGCGTTCCAGGGCACCTATTGGTATTCGACTATGAAGTGGAATGTCACACAACACTTCCTGAATATGCTGCCCCATGACGCCCACGTGAGTGATCTATTAATCCACATATTCGTCATCAACCTATAACAGTCCTCTGCAGGACATAGTCGTCCCTTAATGAGTGCTATAGTGCCCTGTCTTCAGCTTGTCGCATCCAGCATCTGCATGCAATCTTTCGCAAGTCGTCATCCCACCTGGCCGGAGGTCGTACTACACTACCTTCGCCGAGTCGTGGCCGGGACATGGCCGGCCCATTGCCACTTCAGCTTACTAATTCTTAGAGCTATGTCAATAACTTTGGTTCTCTGGATGTATTCATTACGAATCATATCCTATCCACATATTACAACTTTAAAAACGTTCAGTTCTATTACATCTAGGGTAGCGGCTAGTTCGATTCCTGCCGGACTTTATAATGTTCGTGTGATCTACCTATTAATTTCCTATAATCTCTGGAAATTCTACACCATTTCTATACTATTTCTATACCGTTTATTTCTTGTTCAGACAATCGGCAACCACGAATTTGACGATGGAATAGAGGGCATAGCACCATACCTTGCGGCACTCCACGCTCCAGTTGTTGTGGCCAACATTGACACTACTAACGAACCACTGCTAAACGGCTTGTACACCCCTCACATTGTTATTGAGAGGAAAGGACGGAAGATTGGTATCATCGGCGTTTCCACGGTCGTTTCTCAAGTAGGTACACCGATATTTACTTAGTCCAAAGCTTTGGTTGGATCCATGTATTTGGCTTAGGTACATAATGTTTTTGAGCGACTTAGAAAATACAATACCTGTCTTAATTCTTATTAACATTAATTATGAACTTGTAGTAAAAGTAACTTCGGTTAACTTTACTTCTGCTTGCATTTTGCTTCTTCCGTTAATTGCCTGTCATTGTTACAGTGGTCATCAACTCCGGGCAATGTAATATTTTTGGATCCAGTGAAAGTTGTCGAAAAGCAAGCCTTGATATTAGCAGATAAAGGTGTTGATATTATCATTGTTTTATCACATTGCGGCTTGAATATTGATAGGTAAGATAAAATACTTCTAAATACCTATAAACTAGTCAAACATTATGTGAAGAATGTTTGTAAACGGTTGCCTGCAAGAGATCGCTTCTAAGCGATGAGGCCGCCCATTGTACTTATCCTATGTAATGTATTTTTGTAATGATCTGTATTTGATGTACAATAAAGTATTGTATTGTATTGTAAACAACACATATAACAAATAAGCAATATTTATTGAAGGACTAGTCATGTAAATTTCATCTAAAAAGACGCGCAACAGAGGGCGGTTTGCGATTTTTATATTGAGATATTGTTGTTTAACCTAATATAACCCGTAAATTTATCATTTGAAGTATTTTTGGGAGGTTTAATTACCCAGCAGTGTGTGATAATGTGTCATGATTTAGCTTTCTCAAAAATCAATCAAATATAAATTATTTAACCAGAAATATTACTGTAAAACGTTTAGCTCTTAAATGGCATGAAACCAAGCAAAGCAATCGATCAAGATAATCTTTTTACATCTATTATTCAACGATGGAGACTTATGGACGATTTAAATGCAAAGTTAGCGCCCAGTTTCTATATTTTCCAATAAAGTAGTCTATAAAATAGAGTGCAGTGTCTTCTCTATAAACTTGGAGGAAAATGTTAGTGAACATACTCGTTATATTATATATGTATGGCCATTGGACGCAAAATGAAAAACGACCGATGTGGCGCGGTGGGCGAAGGCCCGCCTGCGACGCAGGAGGTTGCGGGTTCGATTCCCGCCTTGGAACAATGATGTGTACGATCTGCAGATATTTGTTCCGGGTGTTCTGGTCGTTTTCTATGTATAATAATAAATATCTATCTATGTAATGTATTGTATTATGTATATCAGTTATCTAGTACCCATAACACAAGCTCTGCTTACCATGGGGCTAGATAATGCTGTGTGAATTGTCCAGCATTATAAAAAAAAAAAATACACTACGGATAAAATTTTATAATATAATTTGGTATTTGCTGATGTTCAAAATGTAAATGAAAATGTTTTATATATACTTAAAATCGTACCATTCAACATTTTATTTCAAAACTTATCGTCGTTTCATTAATTCTTGTTGTGTCACGGGCTGTCCGTATCATTATAATCAATTACACTTTGGGTTGGTATCTAACTACAAAACTAAATAATGAGGTTGAAATATACTTAACTACGACTAGTTTACACATTAACTAATTGATCGTTGTGCCCAGGGGATGTGTCCATTAGGGGTCGCTTCTTTGTGTCCCCTACGTAGTAAAAATAATGTAGCAATTCATTATTTATCACACTCGTCTTGTAGTTCTTTTCTGTAAGAGTTAGAGAAACTTCTTTCGTGAAATGTTGAGAATAATCAAACCATATTGTACAACCAATACAAACCCATATGTAATAAGTTTATTGAATGTTGTGTCCACCTTTTAAAAGTATATACCTATTAGAACTTGTCTCATGCTAACGTTTATTATGTAAGCACTATATGTATACTGTTGGTGTACCTTTAATAAATAAATACAACAAATTAAGAAACACAAATAACATATAGTTTCCATCAGTTTTTTAATCTTCCTTTAATTTCACTGCCCCTTGAGTTCCCCATCGAGCTAAGCAACACTGTATTACTTGCAGGAAGATAGCCTCGGCAGCTGGCTCGCTCGTGGATATAATAGTCGGCGGGCACACCCACAGCCTCCTCTGGAATGGACCAGCAGCACCGAGCGGTGAGACAGTCGAAGGGCCTTATCCAGTAACAGTCGAGAGCTACTCAAATGCAGGACATAAGGTACTACGGGGCTACTATAGGGGATAAGTCACATTGGCCCTAGATAAGTTCCTTTACACTAGGAACATGCTTGACAAAATGATGTGTTTGGATATTGAAGTGAAAACTTCTTTAGGCACACTTTTTCTTACAGTCAACGAAACTCAAAGTCACGCTCGGGTCGGTTACGCTGAATCGGGTCCAGTCAGGGGCCCGCCGCTCCTGCTTTCTTCCCTATTGAACATGGACGTGTCAGTCATGCAGTTTATGTGTTAACACGTTGACGATTAAAATCACACTCTTGAAATACACATACCTGCCATGTGTATTCCAGGAGTGACGCATGTGGGCACACTCATGCGTGTTTGCCCACGAAAGCTTCCTTAACATAAATTATGAGTTCAAAATAAGTTTCTACAAAAAAAAACACAAAAGTAATCTAAATAGATATTATACATATAATTAAATATAGTCCAAAGATGCTCCTTATGGATCCCGCAGAGATCAACCTGTACTTTTATTTATCTACGTACTTCTTCCAGTCATTTTCGTTATGAAAATACATTTGTCTACCACAAGGTTATTCCTTGTGATTAATCGTTACCAATGAGGTTAGTACTATAAGGAAAATTGTTCAGCCACCCCGGTTATTAAGGATCGCTTGCCCTTAAGGTGCCCTTTAAGGGCATATCAATCACTACGAAGATTACGATGGGCAAGACCGGTCAAGGGTTATAAACTTACACTGTGCCTGAATATTATAGCTCTTTCATCTTCCTAAGAGATCAATCAAGAGAAAATATCCTACTAATAACAGAAAAGAGAAATTTACGAATACGCGTGGATGTCAGTCGAGTTTGTCACGAGAACTCCAAAAGTACTATAAATAATTCCATTTTCGAGGAATATAAGGTATAAGAAAAGTCAGGAGTTATTTTAAAGCTCTGCTTTATAATTGGATACGACAGCCATCTGTAATAATTGGCACAATCGTAAGAAAAGAGCTTTCAGAATGTCTTCGATTTTTAACCCTTATCGTAATTATTATAAAAAGGTCCGTTTTGTATATTATCTATTGTAGTTGATAACATTGTTACAGAGTCCATTTGACGATAGAAACAAAAAGTCTCTTAATTATTTTTATGGTATTTGCGCATATGATACTATACGATGTGTGCATGATAAACCACTACCAAACCTTAAATAGGCAAATAACCATGTATTAGACATATAAGAGATGAACATACTAGTGGTTTCTTTTTCATTTCTTCCACTAGTGAACAAAAAATTAAAATAATTTTATTTGATAATAATATAATGTATAAAATATGACTTGTCTACGTGCTTATTTTGTAAGCCTAAAGAAAAAAATGATTTTTGGCGTTTTTGACCTGTACAAAGCCGTAATAAAAGGCCTATTTTCATGTTCCAAAATACGCAATCCATTCTTTTATGTAGTTTTGAGTACAAATTGGTACTCTTATTCGTACTGATGATTGAGTACAGTAATTGACCCGTACCGAAACACAAAATGTCGTCTTGGAGAATTAAAATATGCGGCATATTTTAATCCTCCTGCCTAAAATTGTGATTTCTCCTTATAAATTTTTGCTACTACCGTACGGAAGGAACAATATAAATCCCATGCAACAATGGAACGACAGGATACTATCGAGTACTCAAGTATTAGGCTCAGTTCATTTTACAAAAGCTCTGACCCAAGCGTTGGTTTTCCTATTTTGTTACAGGTTCTAATCGTACAGGCTGCAGCCCACACAAAGTACTTGGGCAATATCACGGTCTATTTCGACGCTGACGGTGATGTAGTGTCTTACGATGCAACTCCTATATACCTGAACAGATCCATACCCGAAGGTAAGGGAAGTAAATAATAAAAAAAAACACATTATAATATCGTGGCAGACGTCGTCAGACCGATGATGGTCAGACGACATTGTGGGGGCTGTAGGGAAGCAGTGGATCCGACAGCAGTGGGTGTTACCGGCTATAGATAGATACATTATATACTTTAAAAATATTCATATTCATATAATTTATTGTGATTTCATGCATACAGGTAGTTTTTAGTGGGTAGGTACACAATACATAAAAACCCTGTCATAGCACCACAATTTCAGGGTTATATCTTGTTAGATGTAAATAATAACTAAGAGATGTGTGTGTTAGATAAGTGGCTTGTTAGATCTATGTATTACATAATAATTGTACACTCATCACTAAGTCGTAAAGACTTGTACTGTAGGTATCCCTCAAGGACATTTAAAAAATATAAGTGCCACTGAACTGTACAATTGAAGAAATTCTACATACCTACCTAATAGACATTTGCATTTGCTACACACATTACATATTTTAATTTTTACTTTTCTCTTCTAAACTTCAATTAAATTTAATAAAATGTACTAACTTTAAAATTATTTTAACTAACTTATTATTAAGAATTTTTCTCATTTGTTTATTTTTGTCACAGTAAAATTTTCCGTACTAACTATGTAATCAAATGTTCGAAATTTTCGTACTATAATGATTTCTTCGATACAGGCTAAGCCTAGTGAAGAAATCAACAGATAAATGTAACTAGGTAACAATAGTCTGCAAAAGACATAATTCGTTGCTGCTCCTTTTATTTTATTTTTTTGTGTGTTATTTGTAATGTATAAAACTAACATAATAATAAGAATAATAAGTAGATAGGATAAGAATGCATAATTTTCTCTATTGTAATTTCTTCTTAAGTCTTTTGCTGTAATAAATTCTTTTTACTTTTACACTAGTTATAAGAATATTATTTAGTAAAGCTACTACATTGATCTAGATTATACAATAAAAAATTGTTTACAACATTTTTTAATAGTATAATCTAGATCAATTGACGTATTCAAACTTGAGATGAATCAGCTCAATAACTTATAACTTAGTTACATTGAGTTTCATTACAAATATTTATAAGAAAGAAAGTGGAGGTATTTTATTGAAATTAATTATATTTATTTACTAACAACGAAAAAACTGCAGGTAGATGCTGGATGCGGCAAGCTGAAGACAGGGCGCTATGGCGCTCGTTGGGGGAGGCCTACGTGCAGCCGTGGACTGATATAGGCTGATGATGATGATGATGATGATGACTTACTAACATTTTAAATGAGAATGTTTGTGTGTTTGGATGTAGGTATTTCATGGAAAAAGTACTGAAGGGATATTAGGCTGACATTTTTCTAAGTTGTTGTTCTAGTTAACTCAAAAACACAATTGCGAAGCCAAAGAAGCGAAGGAAGAAGCTAGATTATTTCATAATGCTATGGGGTTTTATGGTTAAAATAAACAAGAAAAGCTACATGATTCTGTGTGAATTGTTATGAATTTTTTTATCACAATCTACCTCTAGTTATTCTGTTCGGCTTCGTTTTTGGTGGACGGACAACAATGTGAGGGTATACTAACAGGACACTCTGTGCCTGCCTGTCGTTATAGGTACTATTAAAACCTTTTTATTTCAGACCCAGAAATAAAAGCCCTGCTTCAGCCATATAAAGAATCTCTCCATAAATTGATGGACGAAGAGGTGGGGTATTCGAATGACGCGCTGTCACATAGTATGTGTAAGCAAAAAGAATGTTCGCTTGGGAATCTCGTGGTAGATGCATTTTTGAACGCTGTGAGTACTTTACTTGACTTTTTCTTTTGTTTTTTATTTATTTACCAACTTAATAAAAATATCAAATGAAAGCATAATAATAACACTGAGAGAACAACAAAGGTTTGGAAAGGAGTGGCAGTTAATGGTGGAAACTTTGCTGATTTTAGTGTTAGTTAAGTATTGTTTTTGTCTAGTTTATGATAACTACATGTGTATGTTTATAAAATAAATAAATAAAATAAAATATGTTCTGATTTCAGACAAAAGAAGCTTACCCAACCAATGTTACCCAAGTTTGTTTTATCCTTGCCCACACGGTCAAATCATCATTGCCTAAGGGAGGTTAGTAACTATTGCAATTATATTATTTAGATACTTCATAAAATGAATGTAGTTAGTATAATCAGAGTGATTTCTTGAGATTGGAGTGGATGGATAAATCCAAAACCACGACAGTAAGAGAAACGTCGTGAAAGTGAGTTTTTAATTTACCACGATAAATTTGTGATAAATTAAGTTAAGTATAATTAAACCCAAGATTGATCCTGGTTAGCGGCAAGTACACCAGTTGTTCGATTTTTTTGCTCTGAGTCTCATGGTTTTGGATTTGGCCGTCCAGTCTAAAATCTAAAAAAGCCACCCTGTAGTACCCATAACACAAGCTCTGCTTAAAAGAGCTACATAATGCTGTGTGAATTGTCCATTATTAATTGTATTATTTATATTTGTTTCAGTTATAACCCGTGGAGCAGTCATTAACGTGTCTCCGTTCTCAAACCAAGTGTTGTCTATAGTCATACCAGGCCGGTATATCATGGAAGCTCTGCAAAATACTGTGAGCGAAAGCAATAAGGGATCGTTCATGTTCCACCGCTTCCCTTGTGTTGCTGGTAAGGAAATCATTTTAAAACTTTTTAAACTTTCGGCGCAGTCAGTGTACAATCCCTCCAACCTTCCCATGGTCCTGCCAACCTTGCGGTTATACGGACCGAAACTGTGAGAAAGAAGTCACTCGGGTGACTCCAGACTCTACAAGTCCTACGCTCTTTGTCCCGAACACTCTCCCCATTCTGGGGCATGCCACATCACATTACAGACTTCATTGCCGGGCTGCTCCACCCCAGCTCGGTGCTGCTCTGTGCCCCCCCCCCCCCCATCCCTGGTCGAAAACGTGCACTCCTCAACGCGCCGTGTCTTGTGCTCGGCATGTTGAAAAGGTTCGCAAAAATCTGGCACAGTCAGATACACAGTGAACTTGGACATTCCTGTTTTTGAAGACGAATTGAGGGTAGTCGTGGATACTGCCGTCAATTCTCGGCTTTAACTCCGAGTATATCCAGTCGCCCCGTGACCACGATCCTTGTAACGCGATGGAAACGTAGGGGAAAATAAAACAAAAGGTATCTTCTGCCCGTGACTTCGATGTGTTACCTGAGTGACATATAATATGATACCATTTAAGTTGCCCGTCCATTGCATCTGAATCGGACGAGCGTACGAAGCGGACGAGGGGTTGGTTATTACAATATGCCGATAATGCCCAAAATCGCAGGATGCGTTTACTGATTTCGGATTTTGCATCGACAATATAGGCATTTTCAAAGCAATTGGGTTTGCTAATGCTGAGACAAGGACCTTTTTGGACCCTGTAACACTATGCTTGTTGGTTTCTGTTTCTTGTATAATGTCATTAGGTATCTTTGAGCACTCTTCTAATATCTGTTTTTTGTATCTATCTTGTTTTTTAATGTACCTACTATTTTTGCTTCTGGGTTCAAATAAATTTATTTTCTTTCTTTCTTTCGTGCAATGCGTTTCCATCTGTCTTTCTTGAATGGCTCATGAGATAATATTTATTGAAGACTTTTTAGATTCCCAAAGTGGTTATCCATATCCATATCATAGGTTGTTGACATATCCTATTATATTAACAATAAAAAAAATCTATATATTATTAATTTATAATTATAATCAATGATAATTATGATTTACAATGGACGTGTAAAATGCTATTTTTATTAATAAATTATTGTATTCTTGAATCTTAACAGTTGTCAAACTTTTCAGGCATGCAAGTGACACTAAACCGAACCTCTGGTGCAGTGGAATCGATCCTCGTCCGGCATGAATCAGGAGACAGACCGTTGTCTTTGGACGAGGACTACAGAGTTGTGATACTGGGTTTTATGTATAGAAATCATGAATACGATGTGAGTTCATTTTGGTTATTTTCTTCCGACGCTAAAATGTTATACTGCTATAACAAATGTTATCTAGATTTCGAGTCACATACAATCAAAGCTAAAAGCGTCTCCGTAAATAAGAACGAACTTGAGGTAAGTAAATATAGAATAAGTTATATTTTTAACTTTAAACTAACAAAAAGGATCATTTTTATTTTAGCAACTTTTGAATACACATTGCGGTATTGTGACACGTGCTTACGTTGGCGGTGTTTCAATCGAACTAAACAAAATAAGAGCTCACATTACACTTGTAATGGTCTCCGTAAATAGAGCGCACTTGCGCTCTTATTTACGGAGACGGATTTTTTGCGCCGACCCGACATCTAGATAGTATTTGTGACCGCAGTTATTATAACAAGTTATTGTAATTTTTCATTAACAAAGAAAGTTACAATTAAACAAATTAGAACTAGTATTTACAATTGAAACGATTGAGTAAACTGCAAAATGCAAAACAATTGTTAGTATTGTATGAGGAGGAGTTCAACTGATCTAGGTATATTAATAACAGTTGAAAGCGTCCCCAAGATGAGTGCGAGTGTGAATCACGCGAGGTTTTACATTTTTAATCAATCAAACCTTCATAGTTCCTGCTTCTCTAATATGCGACTGCACTACCCTGCTGTATGGCAATGTTGATGCGCTATGCAAGATAATCACCGCCTCTGATCTAACTGATTTACTCAATACATTTTAAAGATAGGTAAAGCAGTTTAAAATAATGTTTTTTTTTACTTTTTTTAGATGTTCAAAAAGTACGGGCGGGATCTCAAAGTCGTTGGTAAAGATTACGACATTTTACAAACGTATGTAAGAAGAATGAGTCCACTCAACGATGTTTTGGATGGAAGACTTGTTGTAGTTACATAACACAAATACAAAATATGTGACAATTTAGCGGTCTTATCGCTCAAGAGCGATATCTACCAGACAACCGTGGATGGATAGGATCGTTGGATTGTACATGGGGTTTATTTTATTTTTTATTTGTATCTTTCTTTCTTAGGGATAACAAACAGTATCGTAAAATAAAATACGTTCCTACTTTAAAAATAATAATAAATAAACATAAATACATATAACTTATTACATAAATTATATAAATAAGTATATTTAAATTATATTCAAACCCCTGGCATGCCCAAACCTTCCATTTCATTGGCAAATAATTTTTCTGACGCATTTAAACACCTGTCTAACCACACTTCAACATCGGACATTGAGTGCGTAGGTAACTCACAGATAGTGCGTAGGGCAAAAGCAAAAAAAAATTGTCGTTGGAAATTATGACTATGATATAGGTACTCTTCGAAGAAAACACGCTATGGGTAAAGTATTATAACCTAATCTACACACCACATATTGATTGATGGAGCAAATTAAGTTCCTATATTGTTGTTCCTTTTCGACGACGAGCGAGGGCGAAGTTCCGCCTGCGACAATGGAGCTTGCGGGTTCGATTCCCGCCTCGCGAGTGGGGATTCGAACCCAAAGTATGTATTTGTCCCGATCTGCAGAAATTTGTTCAGGGTGTTCTAGTCGTTTTCTATGTACTTACACGTATAATAAATAAAAACTATCTACGTAATGTATTGTATTATGTATATTAGTCATCTAGCACCTATAACACAAGCTTTGGCTTAGCTTGGGGCTTGATGATGCTGTGTGGATTGTCCAGTATTATTTTATATTTATTTGTATAAATTGGTCCGTTCGTTTAGTCTTACAGGGGCGTAGATTCCCTTTTCTAAGTCAGTTTTCAATTATCATTATAATCTATTTAATTACTACAACTAATCATAATAATTTTAATCTATATAATTATTACCTACCATTTTTGTTTTGTGCCTTTGTTTGTTCAATATAAATAATAATTATAATATCGGAATGCTGGACGTAGGCCTCCACACTAATGAGCGGCATTGCGCCCTGGATATGGAAATACCCTTATCATTAATATATATATGTATTGTGGAGAACTCTTGCAAAGATACATCTTTATTATTTCAAAATAAATGAAATTAAAATGTTCCTAATTGTTTGTTTTACTATTATCTAGATAGATGGAAAGAAAACACTTTATTATACCCCTCAGAACAGGAAACAATACAGAAATAAATTCTAAGAATAGAAGATGATAAATGACGGTCTTATCGCTAAGAGCGATCTCTTCCAGGCAACCTTAGGAAGGACTGGATATGAAGGAACAATACAAAAAAGAAAGCAAATACACTACATACCTTCATTATAAATATTATAAAAAATTACATAGACATAGAATAAGGCTATCAAACTTTCCACTACTACTGATGTATGATTTTTATTCTATGATAATATTATTATTGGTACAAATTTGTTACAGTTTACTGTTGATAGCATCTTAACCCCTAACATAGGCGCACACAGGCGATCCACCAATCACGTGATAAGTATTCATCATCATCATCAGCCTATAGCAGTCCACTGCTTCCCCCAATGAGCGCCACAGCGCCCTGTCTTCAGCTTGCCAGCATCTACCTGCAGTCTTTCGCAGGTCGTCATCCCACCTGGTTAGAGAGCGTCCTACACTACGTTTACCGAGTCGTGGTCCCCACTCAAGAACACATTTGCCCCAGCGGCCGTCGGTTCTTCCCGAAATATGGCCGGCCCACTGCCACTTCAGCTTGCTAATTCTTTAAGCTATGTTGATAACCTGGTTCTCTGTCGGATGTATTCGTTACGAATCCTATCCTTCAGACACACTCCGAGCATAGCTCTTTCCAGAGCTCGCTGAGCGACTTTGAACTGGTGGACCAGCACTATCGTGAGCCGTCGGTTCTTCGCGAGATATGACCGGCCCACTGCCACTTCAGCTTATATTATTAGCCTAATAAGTATTATTATAATAAAAATATTATTAAAAAGCCCCAAACTTCCACAACGTAAAATATTAGAAGGTAAATTTACTTTTCGCAGGAAGTAAAATGCAGAAAGATTTACAAACTTGAACACCACACGTGAAACAACTTTGTTTCTCAAAACAGTTTGCATAATGGCCTAGAACAAGTTTAGAGCAAAATTTAAGTTCTTTTAATGTCTTCGCTTTTGCTATAGTAAAAAGTGCAGGTATATCTATATTTAATAATGGTACCCGAAGCTTTCTGTTCGTCTGTCAGTCTGAAATAATAAAATGTTGTCATAGTACAGTGGCGTTCATCAGAAGTCTCGTAAACACATCTGTTTTGGCTTTATATTTTAAAATTTGTTGTTTTTTTTAAACCTGCTTGCTATATTCATTTTACCACAAGATTCTAGTTTTAATATAATTCAGTATAATAAAAATAAAACTTAACAGGTAACCTAACGATGAACGCCACTGTATATAGCTGACGAGTTCTGTAATCAAATATTTAATATCACTAATGAAAACGTGTTGTTTTTGTTTGATTTTGTCTCAAAGTACCCACATTTCGATTATCCGAACTAGTATCGGTCCCAATTAGTTCGGATAATGGAGGTTCTAGTGTAATGTAATTTACTGGCGCCTTCTCGGGTAAGGCCGAAAGGTTGACTGTGCTCAAAGAAGGTTGTCAGAATAATCAAATAAATAGTATTTATTTCAAGCAGTATAGCTCATAATAGAAAATACACAAAACCTTAAAAACTAATAAGATTGCTGGAAAGGTGGCGTTCTCAGCAGTGCCTGCTGTACGGGCAGTCCACCCTCCCAGCTATCATTGCCAGAACGGTATGATATGTATACATATATGATACTATGTTTGAGTAAAGTGATTTATTCAAACAATACGAGTAATAAAAAATAAAAATGACGAGTGTTTTTGACTAAAAGTCTTCATACTATGAGCTAATTGAGTTCGTTGAATGTTTTAAAGTTTTTAATAAACTTTATTAGTATCTAACTTCGTTAACAGATGGGTCCTAACTTTAGTAAAGTTTTGAATCCTTTTAAAAAGTTTTAATTCAGAGCTATGAAGTAGAATGAAAGTACACTTTAAAATACTTATTTTTAGATTCGTTTAGGTAGGTATTAAATAACCCTCGTTAACTATGAAACTAAGATTGAATACATGTGTTTATTCAAACAAAGGTGTAACATTAATTCCTAATTATGGATAATGTAAATACTAGGGGTTACCTATCATTATAATTTAAAATGATAGCATCACACGAAGATGTCATAACATGCATATAAGGAGTTCAGGACAGGACCAAATTAAAGTTTTTATAAAGTGATTGCTAATAATAAATTTCTTTCCGGCCCTGGTGGGGGCTCAGAGAGGGGCCTCGAGGCTTAGCCTCATTACCCCGGCGTCAACTCGAGGGGTGACGACCCCTCGGTCCTTGGGTTTAGTGGGAATATTTTTTTTTCCCGCTTCTTAATGTTTTTTTTTTGGCTTCATTTGATTTGTATATTTTTTCCTTTTTTTGTGTGTTTTTTTTTTTTTATAAACCCAAGGACTCTATGGTGGTTCCGCAGGGATTAGGTCCCGCGGAAGGGGTCGCCACGGGCGGTCGTCTTCCTGGGGCCGGGGCTGGGGAGGCGCGATGTTGTGGAGGTGCTCGTAGTGTCCGTTGTCGGCGCGATCGAACATTCGACGCGCCGTCTGCACGACGAATTCCTCCACGGATTGGATCTGCAGGTCGCGGGCGATGACGTCGTTCCTGACGTAGCGCCCCGCGCCCGTGCAGATCCTGAGAGCCACGTTCTGCAGCGCCTGGAGCCGGTCCTTGTTGGTCTGGGAGACCAGAGCGTACCAGCTCGGCGCCGCATAGGTTAATCGGGACCGGACGTAGGACTTGTAGACCCGCACTTTAGTCCTCAGCGGCAGCCGAGATCCCAGGACAGGTCGGAGGAGCGCTCGGGCGACGCGCGCTTGTTGTAGCGCGCGGTCAACCTGCGGCTGCATCCTCAACGACCTGTCAATCTCGATGCCGAGGTACCATCGTGTGCGAGCTCCAAGCCAAGTCCTGGTCCCGAAGCTGGAGTTGAGGTGGGTGGCGGCGGCGGCGGGAGACAAACAGCGCGGCCGTCTTACCCACATTGACGGCCATGCGCCATTTGTCCAGCCACGGCGGCAGGACGTCTAGCAGCCGCTGCATCCTGCTGACTGCGAAAGTGATTGCTATGTATCTGGTTGGTCAACCTAATTTTATTATATTTACAGTATCCTTGGTCCTTTCTTATATATAATAAATTAAATGTGTTAATTGATAAAATACATACAATACCCTTAAATTAAAATACTTGTCAGAAAAAAACACAAACAAAGTTTAATTGGGGGTTCAGCTTCGATCGAAAAGTCAGGAATTTAAAAAATACATTTCCTTGGAGTTATGATCGAGTCTGAACCACCTTTAAAAGATTGGTCTTTACTTTTTGTTACACCCTGTGTATAGGTTAGTACGATCTCCAGAGGCTCAGATATACAGGTCTCGACAGAGCCTATGCATTTGCTCTCCTACGAGACCGTGGTCCGTGGACCGTGGTACGAGACCGAGACCAAGGTCCGTGGGGTATCGAGACTCCGGCCAGGTGATTATGTAACTCACGACCGGTTTGCGACAGGCGTAAATTAAGCAATCAGTGCTGTCAAACTTCAATTTTGACCAATTTTAACGTTGTAGCTGGTGTCAAACTAATACAAAATTGACGTTTGACAGCACTGATTGCTTAATTTACGCCTGTCGCAAACCGGTGGCGAGTAACATAATCACCCGGCGGGTTTTTCAAATTATCTGAGCGTCTGGTCGAAGCGACGCGAGACCCGAGAGCCGGTGAGTATCTGGCGCAACGCATCAGCATTGCCACATATCGGGGCAATGCAGCCAGCGTCTTGGGGACGCTTCCGACTGGTATTGATATGAATCTGAAGAGCTACCTGTAGATTGTCGCAGTTACCTCAATTGTTTCAATTGTAAATACTAGTTCTTCTTATTGGTTTATATTATTTGATTTTGACTTTCTTTGTTAATATTTTTATGGTAAGTAGGTACAGTATCATGACGCTACAAGCCACAAGTGAAACGTTTTTACATACAACGAATTTCTGGAATTGTGTTTGTACCCATACTATGGAATGAACGAACATAGTAAAACTCTTGCAACTTTTACACAAATGGTATTAGGATAGTACGTTAGATAGGCACATATAAATCAACAAAATTCGTTTATTTCTGGCAGAAAAAACTACTTGAATTATCCTAGATGTCGCCACTTTAAAAAAATCATCGCACTATCCAAGTATTCCTTCCAAACTAATTTTCACTAATGACGAATTTGAAGTAGGTTTATAGTAAAAACAACACATAAAAAACTAATTATCACTAATGACGAATTTGAAGTAGGTTTATAGTAAAAAAATAACACATAAAAAACGCACACATAAAAAAGTAACACATAAAAACACAGAAAACATAACAAAACAACACGCCAAATTATGTATTTATTTACGTATCATTGGAATCAGTTGCCTCCATTCATCAGAATTATTCATCAGACCCAACATTCTACAGTTAGCACTTAAAATAGTGCCTATTATAACTCGTTTGCGAGTATTGAGATCTCGTAGTAGAGGTACTGAAAGCAGATGCGACAACCCAGGAAATCTGTGTAGAGTCAGCTGATTTGTCAAAGCTAGATCGTACGTGTTGTGTGCTAAAGGCAACATCATAGATGGTTACCCTATATTCCTACATACATAGATATAACGGAGTAGGTACTTTATTTGTCTCACTTGTTGGCATATTGGGGTAATGTCATTTGAAAATATACGTAACTAGTTGCGCCCCGCGGTTTCACCCGCGTGGTGATAGGGAATATTTTGAAATATTTTGGGTAATATACAATACAATACAATACAAAAATTCTTTATTGTACACCATAATCAAATTAAACATTACAAAAATACATTATATGCGACAGGTACAATGGGCGGCCTTAATATACAATATATCTTTATAAATAAAGCCTATGTGTTATTCTAATGTATAAGCTATATTATTGTAAAGTTTCATTAAAATCCATTCAGTAGTTTTTACGTGAATGAGTAACAAATATCCATCCATCCATACCTACTTACAAACTTTCGCGTTTATAATATTTGTAGGATAATAATACTCTACTCTATAGTTGTGTTTATGTTGCAATCAAATTTTAATCAAGCTTTATGTAACCTTGTAATAGAATGTGATTTGTTTTGTTCGTTAAATACATAAATAAAATAGGACTTTGAAACACAGACATACATAAGCCTAGGGTCTCTGGCTACATGAATCGCGATTCGGTTACTACATGGTTTCTATGACTTTCTGCTACGGTAATTGAATAAACATCCGACAGAGAACCAAAGTTATCGACATAGCTCTGAGAATTAGCAAGCTGAAGTGGCAGTGGGCCGGCCATATCTCGCGAAGAACCGACGTCCGCTGGGGCAACCGTGTTCTTGAGTGGAGACCACGACTCGGTAAACGTAGTGTAGGACGCCCTCCGACCAGGTGGGATGACGACCTGCGAAAGACTGCAGGTAGATACTGGATGCGGCAAGCCGAAGACAGGGCGCTACGGCGCTCATTGGGGGAGGCCTATGTCCAGCAGTGGACTAATATAGGCTGATGATGATGATGAATTGAATAAGAGTTCCACTTAGCAGAATATAGTATTATTCTAGTGCTAGTTTCTGCCCGCGTTAGTTTTGTCGTGAATAAGTAACAAACATCCATACATATGTAGAAACATTCACGTTTATAATATTTGTAGGATTAGACCCGATACGTAGTCCTGGATATTATTTTAAATATTTTAACACTATTGTATCCTATACCAAAAAAACATAAGTACCTACAAAATGTGGGCATTATGCCAAATAAAAGTAGGTACCCAAAATATGTGCACAAAAGTCGTTAATGGAACCCCTTGCAAGCGAATTTAACAAATGTTACCTCTTAAAAGCACCATAATTATCTCTAAATATACTTTGCTTTAAGGATTTTCTAAGTTTCTAAGTGTTTGACATAAAATTTACATCAATCAAAATGCCATGTTTACTCACGTTTTCTCCCGCGGCTTTCCGGGCAGGAGTTGGTGAACTAAAATTAAAACATATATTTACATAAATCTACTAAAACTAAAACTCATTGAAACTTATTTAGGTTACATTAAACACAGAACAGTTCTGAAAAGCTTGATACAAAATCCTTTTAAAAACCCCTTTCAAACCTAACATAGCAACCGCAAACTTCAAGAAACAGTGTCTCGAGCATTCTCTAAAGGGATCAAAGTTACAAACTAAACCGGGTAAAAAACGTAAAGTGACCCTTGCGTCACCCCGAGCACTGGCAAGCACTTGACGTCTCCCGCTTGTTGAGGCCACACTCCACCAAAGCTGAACTGAGATTAACGGTGAAAAGATGTTTAAAAAAAACATGCGTGGCTATCTTTGGGGACTGCCGATAGAAGTGAAAACGAAGTAATTTATACTGGGAAGCGTGCGGTGACGATGCCGCTAGGTTTACGATTTTTGTTCACCCAAAAAGTATACATACTCGTATATACAATATACACAGTTAGGAAAGCGTTCGGTGCCGATGAAGCGAGTTCCATGATTTTTGTTCACCCAAAAAGTATACATACTCGTATATACAATATACACAGTTACGAAAGCGTTCGGTGCCGATGAAGCGAGTTCCATGATTTTTGTTCACCCAAAAAGTATACATACTCGTATATACAATATACACAGTTAGGAAAGCGTTCGGTGCCGATAAAGCGAGTTCCATGATTTTTGTTCACCCAAAAAGTATACATACTCGTATATACAATATACACAGTTAGGAAAGCGTTCGGTGCCGATGAAGCGAGTTCCATGATTTTTGTTCACCCAAAAAGTATACATACTCGTATATACAATACACACAGTTAGGAAAGCGTTAGGTGCCGATGAAGCGAGTTCCATGATTTTTGTTCACCCAAAAAGTGCTGCCGTAAAGAAGTTTCAATAAATTCAATAAACAATAGAACGTCTTTAGTGGAATCTGGGCCTTAGCCTGTTTTTCCCGTGTCTTGTACCAGGCTCGCATAAAAGCTAAGCCTTTGCGAGCCTGGTACAAACGTTACTAGAATTAGATATGGTAGGTAACTTGACTTCCCATATAGAACTTGGATCGATTTTTACCATGATGTCGTCATAACTGAATTTGAACACGGCCAATCTCAACGGAGACTAGTGCAGGACATTATTATATTTTACACATTAACATCATTATTATATTATATAAATAGTGTCTGAGCAAATACGGTTTTCACTAATATTATTCCAGTCAATTTATGTATATCTTTTTTAGCTTGTATCTAGTTGATATAGACAGATAGACAAATAGACTAATATACGTACATCCGAACATAAAATCACCTCCTTTTTTGAAGTCCGTTACAAATATGTAATTATCATAATTGTGTATCTGCCCTTTAATTAATTTATTTGGTGTTACCGTTTTAATAATTAAAAGTAGAAAAAATTATTTAATTAAAATAAATAGCTATATAAAATAAATAGCAGGGCCAACCTCCGTCGTCCAATAAATAAATAATAAATAATGCTGGACAATTCACACAGCATTACCTAGCCCCATGGTAAGCAGAGCTTGTGTTATGGGTACTAGATAACTGATATACATAATACAATACATTACATGGATAGATATTTTTTATTATACATAGAAAACAACCAGAATCCGGAACAAATATCTGCAGATCATACACACAATTGTTCCGAGGCGGGAATCGAACCCGCAACCTCCTGCGTCGCAGGTGGACCTTCGCCCACCGCGCCACATCGGTCGTCAAGGCAGCGAGTTTACATGTTAACATGGTGTTTACAAAAAAATACATTAAAATATTGAAGCTAATGTATATTTTTTGCAATTTTCATAATAAAACGCACGTAGTTTTATAAAGTAACCATTTGGGTGGGTGGGTGCCTTGGTGCCTTGATTGGTTACGAGTTACCTCAGGAAGTAAATCGCCTTTTAGTCCACCAAGGTTATAAAATGTAGCCAAAACCAGAAGAACGCGGAATTACATATATTACTTATTTTGCATTTTATTTCGGTTCCGGTCGTTTTATAAACTTGGTTGTTTAGCCTTGCGAGAGGTTTTATCTCCAAGTTAAATGTATATATTATTCTACTTAATAACGAGCATCTGCGTGTAGATTCGCACGTCTGTTTTCGGGATAGATGATATATATTTTTAATAAGGGACCTAATCACCCCATTATAGACGAGATTGTTATATTAGGATTACAAGATTGAGTTATAATGGGTGGTTTTGGCCCGAGTGCAAAACACTACTTTTCATTTCGATTGCGAGAAAATATAAAAATCAAAACTACTCTTCACTGTATGTATGTATATTGCACACGTTTTCACTTCTTTACGAATTTGTTGTAAGTCCTTAGGTATATATATTTCATGAGATTTCGGCCACAATAAATATAATCATATTAATTATTTCTACATGGTCCGTTTGCATATTTTTAACTTATTTTTAGCTTGATGACATTATTAATTAAATAAGCCACATTAACCGTCCGTTCAATACCGATGTAGTAAAATAAATCCTCTGATTTCAAAGTACCTACCTACGCATTCTACCACGGAGGAAGAATCACCCTTTATTAAAAACCTAACAATCACCAAGAAGGCGCATTCAGTTCCATTTTCAAGAAATTGTAAAGGAATGTTTGTTCTTTGTAAATGGAATACCAAAAAGTCCGTAATGAAATAGTCTTTATGAAAGAGAACGAATATCCTGTACTGGCAGATGATTACAACAAAAATTAAAAATAAATTTGTCCGAGTTACTATAAGCCAATACGGGCAATAGGGTCTGAGGCTCGTATATAAAATGTTTTCTCTGTTATCGATTTTTTACGGTAAAAGCGTGACTCAAGGATAGATCGTAGTACAATTTAAACGAAACAACAAACTTTTCTAAATAGGTTTCACAATAGGGAATCCAAATAGGTAGTTAATTAATGGGTACCTACGTAAACCGGTTTTAATCAACTCCAGAACCGGGCTTATTAAGGTAGAATAAACTAATTGAAACTCGCTATTAAAATGAAAGTGTAAACTTTGCTTACCAAAATTTTATCACAGTTTATTAAGTTGGCAACTCATCCGGGACTCATAGGCGTCGGAGTTGCTAGCTTTAAAATTTAATGGGATTTGATGTCGGAATTTTTATAGAACTCTTATTATTTTTAGGTAGGAGGTTTGGAAATAGAATATCGCTAATAATGCTCTTTAGTTCTTTCACTTTAATATCACTCTAACAAACACAAGCTTTTGCATTACTTATAATACAAGTAATGCGAAAGTTTGTATATTCAGATGGATGTTTGTTACTTATTTATGCCAAAAATACTGAACGGATCAGGTTGGAATCTTGGATAGTCCTTGAAACATCTATAGGCATGTACTTTTTATCTGATTAAACAGTTTTCATGTTTCATGTGAAAGAAATACTCGTAACCAGTTCGGTAGACACAAAGTGTGCGAAGCCCGGGCAGAAAATAGGTTTAAATATATTATTCAACTTGATGTTGTTACAATATTTTTAAATTGTAAATGTAGGTATTATGGTATGTAGTGTAGGTATTTGTTTTCGTCTTTTATCTATATTTACCATGATCTCGGGCCATAAAGTGACCCGGTCCTTTGGAAGGCTTGCGTGGGGCCGAAGCCAACAGCACATCTATTATTATATTATTATTAAGTACCACCGTCTATTTAGTTCTTTCATGTCCAGTCCATCCTAAGGTTGCCTGGAAGGGATCGCTCTCAGCGATAAGGTCGCCCTTTATACTTTATTCTATTGTTTATTCCTGTATTGTTTTCTGTTTTGTGTGGTATAATAACGTATTTTCTATCTTCTATCTATCTATATTTCTTATCTATATTTTGACAATATTGAGAAAAAATTCGTAATAATTTCAATAATCAACATGAATTATTTCTTACTGTAAACTTAAGATAAATTCAGTAAATTACAAGGGGAGTTGAAATGTAATTTAAATTCATCGAGCCCCAACATTTTGGTGAGCCAATTCTACCCGCCTGTAATCACACTCTGTTTGATCGACCTATCTTGCATAGCAATTTGAATAACTTTATAATGAAACAACTGACTTGTAAAATAGATTCAAAAGCAAGACCACGCTATTATTATGAAAATTTGTTAAACATACTTTTATTTTAAAGTTAGTTTCTGTTCAAAACGAACACTGGATAAAAGTATCCTTAGATTATATAGGTTTACCTTTAGGTTTAAGGTCCTACGCCTAGCCTAAATAAGTGCTACGCAGTGCCTACGATAGAGCTAGGCCGTGTCTACGAAAGTGCTACGCCGTGCCTACGTTAGAGCTACGCCGTGTCTACGAAAGTGCTACGCCTTTTTATGTAAGTCATACGCCTCGCCTACGATAGAACTACGCCGTGTCTACAAAAGTGCTACGCCATGCCTACGATGGAGCTACGCTGTGTCTACGAAAGTGCTACGCCATGCGTACGATAGAGCTACTCCGTCTTATTTATTCGTAGCTCCGTGTCTACGATAGTTCTACGCTGTGCCTACGAAAGTGCTACGCCTCGCCTTCAAATGTGATACGCCTTTTTATGTAAGTCATACGCCTCGCCTACGAAAGTGCTACGTTGTACCACCGTAAGGGCTACGCCTAGTATACAATAAACACTTGAGGAGAGGAGAGGCGTCTAGGATCGGAAGGAAGTATATTTATTCATTATAATTATAATTCAGAATAATAATTTATTCATTCTATAGTTCCGAACTAACTGGCCTGGAAAGCTTTGTTCCACCTTAGAATCAGAGATGGCGTTACAGACGAAAAATGCACAAGAAACGATTTTCTTCATATTTTCCCCCTTCGTAAATTTTTCATAATTTTAATTATTTATTTAACTATTCGGAACAGAGACAAATTCAACAAATGAAAGATCATTTTAATTGGTCCAGCCGTTCCTGAGTTATAACTGTTGTCAGTGAGTAATACAGATAAAAAAAATTAGCTTTTGCATGCGGATTCGCACGCATTTGTTTCCCAAGTAGAATAGTTTCCTAGGAAATCATATGATGACAGCATAATATCATATATCCATTTATACAAACCTTCGCTTATATTTTTATTTGATAGCTCATTAGGTACCAAATTTTTGGTGAAGGTGATGTGATAATCTACGTGTAAAGTAGGTTTATACATCCGACAGAGAACCAAAGTTATCGAGCTCTGAGAAATAGCAAGCTGAACTGGCAGTGGGCCGGCCATATCTCGCGAAGAACCGACGGCCGCTGTGGCAAACGTGTTCTTGAGTGGAGACCACGACTCGGTAAACGTAGTGTAGGATGCCCTCCGACCAGGTGGGATGACGACCTGCAAAAAACTGCAGGTGGATGCTGGATGCGTGACTTTGGCGCTCATTGGGGGAGGCCTATGTCCAGCAGTGGACTCATATAGGCTGATGATGATGATAAAGTAGGTTTACAAAAAAAAAAGACATTTACTTTCTGGAAAAAAACCTAAAAGAAAAAACGTGAAAACAACAGTCAAAGAAAACAATGGAAGCGTTATTCCAAACGTAATGTGCGGTCGAGCTCGACCGGAAGGGACACCGGATGTACAACAAATGTTTTAGCGCCGTGCTGCGTAATTTAGCTGAAACTAACGTTGGAGGAATATTCCCGCAAATTCCAGTTTTGCTGGAAGGGTCGGGTCGTCTTGGACGAGATTCACAGTTGTAGGCAATAAAATTCGATTGATTTGAGTAAACTATAATTATCACGGTTGTTTTGAAAAAGAAATATCTCAAGCCGACTTCGAATTTCTTATAATTACACTGAGTTTAAGTTTTGTGGAAATAATACTAGGAATTCAATTTTTACGGGATCATCTTGGGATAATTCTCTATACAAATCGTCAAAATCGGTCTTGACAGAATAATCGGCGAACAAACATACATAAAAAACATATTACATTTCATTCCATTCAATTCCATTCCATTCCATTCCATTCCATTCCATTCAATTCCATTCCATTCCATTCCATTCCATTCCATTCCATTTCTTTTCATTTGGTCTCGGTCTTCAAGCAGCTCATCATTGCAGTCTTTGCTGTCCGCGCTATAAAGCTCGTCACAGCCCTCATTTCAGTTTGTTCATCGAGAGCTGTAATGCTGACAGAGCTGTGACGGCCGGACCTGCGCTATGCTGCATTATGCAGCCATCATTATCGCTAACACACTAGTAAAATATTTTTCCAAATCGGTTCATAATAAAATTGACGGTGAAATCGACGAACACATGTGGATAAAACATACATCTGAACATAGAAGTTCCTCCTCTTTTGTTTTTTGTTGGTTTAAAATTGAAATACAATTTTGGAGGATTACGCTTGGTCAATAATTGCAAATCCAGGACTTATCACGATTCAAAAACTTAATAGATCTATTTTGGCGATACCGAATAGGATGATTGCGATAACAATGTATTTGATACAAGTAGCGTAATTATCACGATGTTATCTAGCTTATAACATTAACATAACTAGCTTCTTTCCGCGGCTTCGCACGAGTTGTTCTCGGCCAACAAAGTAGCTACCAAGTATTGTTCTGTGGACACAGAGACAATAGTTTCTGGGATAATATGTCTGACAGAGATCGCAAGTCGTCGTCACCCTTAATCTACATTCTATTCGAGGTCTTGAAGTGGGTAACAAGTTTTTACGTGAAGAAGTACCCAACAAACATCCATCAATACATCCGTCTTTCGCATCCTACTAATATTATAAACTCGAAAGTTTGTAAGTATGGATGGATAGATGGATGTTTGTTACTCTTTCACGTAAAAACTACGCAATGGATTTTAATGAAACTTTACAATAATATAGCTTATACATCAGAATAACACATAGGCTACAATTTATAAAGATATATTGCAATCCAAAATATCTATCCCCACTCGGGTGAAACCGCGGGGCTCAGCTAGTATATAATAATTTTTAGTGTGACTATGCCGTAAAAACAGAACCTTTGCAAAACGAACTACAAAAAGCCTTGAATATAGTAATTATATTTATTGGTAGGTAGGTACCGACCGATCCGACGAGGAAGTAGGTACGTACCCAAAATAACTTTTGTTTATCAGAAACGAGTTTTTTGTTTACTCATGATTATGTTCAGCAAGAAAAAATTGTTTGTTTAAAACTTGTATAGAAGACTTCGTTATATAGAAATTATATAAGAGGTATTTGTTTTGTGTGTTTGGCTTTCTCTGGAACAAAACTCTGGTTTCAGGTGCTAAGTTACCTTAGTTTATGAACTTAGCTAGTTTTATTTTAGTTTTTAAATTTAAATTATTGCATTGTTTGAGTAAAGGACTAAACAAGCCTTAGTCCACCATGACTGCCCTCAATGCTGGCCACGTTATGATTTGTCCGAAACTAAGCTTGCTATGGTCTCGGTTTTCAAGCTTGGCCATGCAGCCCTTTCTGTCCGCACTATTATTATAAAGGTCTCGACATCCTGTCTTGGCCTTTATTTCATTTGTCTATTTTGGGGTGCAATGCTGACCGCACTGCGATGGCATAGACCTGCTGAAAAGGGTTATGATTGGGGCCTTGGGGGTTGTGTTAGATGGTGCTAGAAGTCACTGGTATGGTGTGGTACGGAGTATATTCACATGACACCAAACTGGTTATTAAACTGCTGCCGCCAACTTATGGTAAATATGGTAAAATGGTTGGAAATGGTTGAGCTACGCTGCTTTCAGCAATCATCATCGCGGCTAGTAACCCACCCACCTGACTTCTTCAGTACCTACTGACCTCTTCAGTACTATTATTATGTAGGTAAGCAACAGAATAACAAGAAAACAAAATGAAAATAACTCCGCATAGGTAACGATGTTTTTTCTAAGTCAACACCTCTGTAGCCTTTGCACCCATGAAGAATAACTGAATATGCTAGGTAAGATTTACGTTAACTAACTAACGGCAAGATTTTGATATCCAAGTATTTGGCTTCACATTATTTCCTCACAGTCAAGTTTTCTACAAATCCTTTTTTCTCTTTAATTATTTATTCCTTTGTTTTCTGTTCTTTAGTTTTAATCGGTACCTAAATAGTTTTTATTTTCAATGTTTGGCTAGATTTGTGTTAGTTTTTGTGGTTAGAAGTAAATCATTTTCAATTTGAATTTCTTTTTCATGTGTCCTTTTTTCCCTCCGAAAGGGATCGGAGACATTTTCGGGCTATTCGTTTGCTCAAGTTAGCTGTTTAATTAAATACATTAATTCATTTTGAAAATGTTGTAAGAACTTATGACTCTTCTTGTGATAGTTTTTGTATTCTAGTCTGCAAGTCTAGGGTATAATTTGAATACTTTGAGCAGTCTTAGAATTATACATTCATGAGACGATGTTTGCATTACTTCTTTTTGCTGAATTTAACCTGCGATGTTAACAATTTTTACAAATGACAAATTATTTTAACAAATATATTCAAACTAATTGAGCATCGGCTCCTTTTTTGAATTCGGTGAATAAAACTAGCTTCTGCCTGCAACTTGCGCGTGCGCTGTTTTTTTATTCACTTGCACTTTATTTTTTTAGGGCACTTTAGCCCGGATAAACCTTGTCTCATTTCGTAAAAGCATTGCAGCTAATAACTAACTTAGTTTAAATGATGTTAAAACTCTAACGATCTGTTCACTCGTTTTTATGTTTAAATTTGTTAATAGTAGGGACTTCACTGGTCTATGTAAATTTCTGTGTCTTTATTGTCATCATCATCATCATCATCAGCCTATAGCAGTCCACTGCTGGACATAGGCCTCCCCCAATGAGCGCCATAGCGCCCTGTCTTCAGCTTGACGCATCCAGCATCGCATGTCGTCATCCCACCTGGTCGGAGGGCGTCCTACACTACGTTTAGGTACCGAGTCGTGGTCTCCACTCAAGAACACGTTTGCCCCAGCGGCCGTCGGTTCTTCGCGAGATATGGCCGGCCCACTGCCACTTCAGCTTGCTAATTCTTTGAGCTATGTCGATAACCTTGGTTCTCTGTCGGATGTATTCGTTACGAATCCTATCCTTCAGAGAAACCCCGAGCATAGCTCTTCCTTATTGTAACTCTTTATAATGTCTATGTACTGTCTGTCTCCCAAATAAATGTAGAAAAAGACGTCTATTATGAATGTTCTGGGGTAGGCTAAGATTAAATTAATTAATTAATCTGTTTAGGCGTTTTGGAGATTGATGATGAGATCACTACCTAACTCACTATCTTCCGAATAAACACTTGATGAAAGACTCAAGTTATAATATGTTAATTAAAATAATACCTAATAATGATCTTTATTTCAGACTATATGCGGTATATATTATATTCACTTAAAAGTACACAATAAAAATTATAAAGTCACATAAATCTACAAAAATTAAAAATAAACATGAGATAATTGAAGGGAAAAATAACACAATAATCAAAACAAGAAATTAATAAACAAAATTACAAAAATTATTTAACGATTTTGAACCTTACATCATTATTAAAAGGACTTGGTTTATGTATGTCTTGACTTCAGAAGTCGTCTCATTAGTGTAAATAAGGTGAACTATACTCTACAAATACAAATTCTTTATTAATAACTCCAAGTTAGTCGCACGTAATAATAATAATAATATGAAGTTCCTGGTTCTCGTCTCCGCTAGCGGAGTGGCATCCCAAGAGAACCAGACCCCCACCTCTTGCTTGCCTTCATTGGCCGGTCTGAGTGAAGTCGCGAGAGATGCATCTTAGGATGTAGACTCGGGGGTGGAAGTGTCTAATGGCGTAATAGCGAGGAAACCCGCTCACGAGCAGTCTTCGTGATGGTGAAATCGGGGCCGCACCTCTCGACACCCCTCAGTCGTTTGCGCCGATGTTGTTCCTCTCCGGTAATTTACTCCGGCTTTTTAAGGAACCCATCCAGCATTCGGCAAGCCACCGTCTGCCACTCTTCTTAACATTATGATTGACTTGTTTATGGCAGACGTCCGCAATCTCCCCTATAGCCCAATTACCCAGTCTATCCATCCATCACAATAACCTGGTTTTATTTCTTTCATTTTTCTTTGCAATAGTCTCTACACCTGGTGGATACCATCTTTGGATGTATCATATTGTGCACCCGAGGATAATACCCGCTATGTGTAGCCATCGCCTTTAGATTAACTTCTCAAAGGGCCTCTGTGCTGTTGGCTTCGGCCCCACGCAAGCCTTCCAAAGGACCGGGTCACTTTATGGCCCGAGATCATGGTAAATGAGAGACATAATAATATTAAGGTAAGCAATATAAATCCAATATTGTCTAACCAAACAAAAGACACAATATATGTAAATATTGCTCCCATATTTAACCTAAATATCACTTTTTCCTGTTGATTTTTTCACACAATTTGCATGACTTGTCGATTGAATTCTCTAAATTATATAATATTATCTCTGTGGTACCTTCCTATTGTATGTAGTTACTGTTATTTGTAGTTTATCTGTTAGGTTAGATTCTCATTTAAGTAGCTTGCGATGTATATACAGGGTGGGGCAAAAGTAATCATCCGATGTTCTTTTGCTGTAATTTTTTTTGAATGAAAAAACTTTGGTTCTGCTTGTAAAATTTGTTAACTTAATTCATTAGAATTTATTCCATTAAGTTGAGAAAATGATATCGGTCAAGTGGCCGCGGCCAGAGTTGATGACCATACGGGCCCGTTTTATGGAATTTTTCATCACTCTTGCCAGAACTTCGGGCGACAGGTTCTCGCATTCCTGGCGAATATTCTCCTTAAGAGCTTCGAGAGTCTCAGGCTTGCTGACGTAAGCCCGCGACTTTAAAATCCCCATAAAAAGAAGTTTGGAGCGGTTAAACCGGGTGATCTGGCCGGCCAGTGCAAATCACCAAAACGAGAGATTAAGCGACCCGGAAATGCATCCTTCAGAATATCGGTTGTGGCTCGAGCAGTGTGCGCCGTTGCACCGTCGTCCTGTTGAAACCACATGTTCTCCAGTCCCAATTCATCCAATTGAGGAAGAAAAAAATCGGTAATTATGGCTCTGTAGCGCGCACCGTCTACAGTCGCCGTTGGGCCCGCGGCGTTCTCAAAAAAATGGATACAATTATTCCGCGTTCTTGCGGAGTAAACCGATTCATGGCTTGTCGATTTGTATTTTACGTTTGTTTACTTCACAAATGTCAAAACCGAATTGACATTTGGCGTCATTTGCAAAAGTTATAACGTGTTCCAATAGGGTGATTACTTATGCCCCACCCTGTAGTTTGTATCTTTTTTATTTTTTGTTATTGATATTTCTCTGTCTGTTTGTTTGTGATCTACCAACTCTTAGTTAACTTATATCTTTTTCTCCATGCCTAGGTTGCCTGGGAGAAGGTTTCGCTGTCAGCGATAAGGCCGCCTATTGTACTTTTTATGTGTAATATTAAGATATAAGGTGTTATTTTATAGTTTTAAGTGCAATAAAGTGTTAATTAATTAATTAATTCATTGAAAATCTTTCATACTGCTGAGAATTAAATATACCTAAGTATTATAATATAAAAGAGAGGTTCTAAAGCTAGTTATAAAAATGCATTATGCATAATTTTATATTACTTATGCTAAATACGCTAAACTAGTTACACACTACAGTTAACTTAGTTACAATTAGTGGCCTACTTTAGAACAGTCAGTAAATTTTCTGTGAAATCAAATGACATACCTACATACTATGCTAGGTATTCAGATTAAAATAATATTATAGATGCGAAAGTTTAGATGGATGGATGGATGTTTGTTACTTCTTCATGCCAAAACAACTGGGCAAAGGTCCGCCTGCGACGCTGAAGGTTGCGGGTTCGATTCCCGCCTCGGAACAATTGTGTGTACGATCCGCAGATATTTGTTCCGGGTGCTCTGGTCGTTTTCTATGTATAATAAAAAGTATCTATCTATGTAATGTATTGTATTAAGTATATCAGTTATCTAGTACCCATAACACAAGCTCTGCTTACCATGGGGCTAGATAATGCTGTGTGGATTGTCCAGCATTATTTATTTATAGGCTTTTTATTCCATAAAACAGTTCCCATGGTAAGACCCTTTAAACGTTTCAATATAAACAACGTGTGCGAAGTCGCTGGCATAAACTAGTTTAGGGAATAAATATTGGCTGCCACTTTTTTAGAATAATGTTTTTAGTTATTTTTTTCTGTAGCTGTAGTTTCGGTGCAAGTAGGAAAAAATACATCCACCGTAGATTTGTAAAATGTGGAAAATTGGACATGCTAAGGTAATTTTTAACCAACTTAGAAAAAATGAAGAGGTTCTATGTATGTTCCACTCTATGTATGTGTTACTACAGTTACTACCGTCGTATTTTTCCGTCATTTATGGAACGATTTGGATGATTCTTTGCAATTATGTAGAGGATGTGGATATTGAGGTGGTCCCTTACAAATTTTATTTCAGAGGGATTAGTAGTTATCCAGGAAAACTTCAAAAACACGTTTATTGAAATCGACTTCGGTTTTTAATTTATTCAAAAAAATCAAATTATTTTTAATTGCTAAGCGTTTTATTTTGTATTTTATTTTGCTCCACATTTTTGTAATAAAAATTGTCTCGATACAAAGTCCTTCCTTGTTGAACGGGACTCGTTCGCTGCTCTACATTTCAGCAGGTTTGATTAACGTTATCACGAGCGAGACAGCTATACATCCCGCTCATTCACGCACGTGTTAATTTCGTTATCGAATCGAACGCATTGCCTCGTCATTCGGTCAAGCGGTCGGGTTTCGCTCGCTCATTCGGCGCGAGTCGCTCGCCACTTTCTTCGCTAGTACGCATGCGCGAAGACTGTCAAACGGTGAAACACTCTTTCTAACCTATTTTCCAAAATAATAAATTAACGCAATTTTTTTCCGCAGAAATAGTAGTTTTGTCATTAAAATGGCGTTAACAGGTTTAGAAAAAATTTCTATAGTGTTGTTGGTAGCGATATTGCTGTATTTTGTGAAGTTAATTCTCAAAACTGTTTATACGTATGCCATCGGCCCGGTTGTGAATAAAGTGGACTTCAAATCTAAAGGAAAGTGGGCACGTAAGTATTTAATGATATTTCAAACTCTAAACGTTGCTTTGTGATTGTGAATGAAATTCAGAAGTAAAATACAATACAAAAATTGTTTACTAGAAAGAAGAAGAGAAGAAGTAGAAGTAGTTTTTGCCTACATAAAATACAATGCATACATTGTAGGTCAATTGAATTTCACGACCCCACATCTGTGTTAAGTATGTCAATTGCTATGTGTTATTGTATAACACCATGTGTGCGTATAGTATAGCGTAAATCTCTGTGTTTACCTGGTTTTGATGATCATCTTATTTGCATGAGGGTCACAGTAAGGTGTAGTGGGGTCAATGTTCGCCGCATGCATCGAAGTTCAGAGCCCTTGTAACCTCCTTGTTGCTGCATTTTCTACCTACTTACTGGTTTTATAAGTTTATTCTTCCAAAAAGGTATCTCGATATAATTTCTCTATGGTTT
Source organism: Eupithecia abbreviata (assembly GCA_943735965.1). NCBI lineage: Eukaryota > Metazoa > Arthropoda > Insecta > Lepidoptera > Geometridae > Eupithecia > Eupithecia abbreviata. The sequence goes on from OX030995.1 coordinate 6,423,126, forward strand.
TTAAGTTTATTTCGTACCTTTTTAAGAGTAACAGTAAATGTAGAATACGACGATTAAATTATCGATTTCTACTGCAGATTCTATTGAAAGTACTCTGTACAGGTAGGTTCCTTCGTAGAAAGTAGGTAGGCAAGTGTAAGTGAGACTGGTTTAACATGCGTAGACCTCAGTACTGAGTGTGAGTACCTAGGTATTTATACCAATACCTTGATACTTCTCTGGCGCAGCGGGCGAAGGTCCGCCTGCAACGCAGGAGGTTGCGGGTTCGATTCCCGCTTCGGGACAAATGTTTGTACGATCGGCAGATATTTGTTCAGGTTGTTCTGGGGGGTTTCTATTTATGATAAAAATATCTGACGATCCCAGGATGGATGGATGGGTGGGTGGGGTGGATGGATGGATTGATGTATGGATGGATTTTTGTTACTTCTATCCATCCATCTAAACATATACATTTTCGTATATTAGTGTGATTTGTGATTTTCTACATTAGTCCCTTCGTAAAATTGTCGTATAAGATACATAGGTACCTTACCTACTAAGTCAAAAGTCAAAATTTTTATTGCAAGCATGTTGTACATTCGAGGGATCTTATAAATAACTAGCGGACCTTCCCGGCTTCGCACTTTTTTAGTACGGATCCCTAACTTTTTTGAAAATATAATATAGCCTATGTTCACCGGGAATAGTGTAGCTTAAAAGTTCAAATCGGTCCAGTAGTTTCGGAGCCTATGAACAAACAAATAAACAAAAAATCAAAACTTTCCTATTTATAATATTAGTATAGACAAGGTTGTTTTCAATCATGCACCCTGCTAGGGTACGGCAATATTATGTCATAATATTGTTATGCTCGGTGGCTAAAACTTATTCTAGGCATAAAATATAAAACCTTAAATCGAATTGACCAAAATCCAAGGAGAACCACGATACCCAGGAACTTAATAATTTTATATCAGAACAAACCAGAAACACCTTAATATTTTATTGATAACCTTAACATTTTCAGGAACTGATTAACCCAGAATTCGTAATGAGTCATTGAAATTTATTTAAATATTTAATAGATAATTTAATTGCAAAACAGGATCTTTCGTATTTAATAACTACATAGGGTAATTAAAAAACGACGACGAAGTAATTGGAATGCTCAAAGGTAGAGGAAGGACTTTTTATATTTTTTTTATTTTTTGCAAAGCTGTTAACCCTAGAATACTAATCATCGCCTGACAGGCCGCGCGCGGTAAGTTTTTTCCGGTTATTTCAAAAACGCGCCCGCCAATAAAATTGTGCTTTCGCGCCAATTCCGTATTCACCACGCCGCAGACGTGAGCGCAAGCGGACCCGTCGCGGACGCTCCGTTTTCAAAATAAAAGCTACTGGATCGCCTGGGAGGCGATCATTAGTATTAACGGTAAGTTTATTTTCAGTTACTTGTCTTGTTTTGCGCTGTTTTTTAGCATGTAGCCATGTTATAACTTAGCAAATGTTTATTTTCTTTTAAGATTAATCTCAACGAATAACAGATAGCCGATTCTTTACTAAATGAGAACTCCGACAGTGAAACTGAGGACCACCTGGATGTCGATCCTTATGACTCTGACAATAGCGTGGCAGATCCTTCTTTCGTGCCACTCTGACTGGAAGAAGACCTACAAAATATTGTAGTAGATGACTCTGAACCCCCGAACATTTCAATACCACATCAAGACACAAGTAATGCGTCAGGTTCTTCAGTTCCAGAACATTCAGTGGAAAATCTTGTAGCTCCAGTAACAAAAAATTAAAGGCTGACTTCAAATTAGTTTGTAGACAAAAATGTGACGTTACCATAAGTTTGATTTAGTGTTTTATAAAGTTTATATATTGGATAGCAATACTGATGCAAAAAAGAAACAAAAATCGAGAAGTCTTTTTTTTACCAGACTGTTAAAAGGCTGTTATGTTATAAGAAAAAATCTTCATAATTGTAAGTTTCAAGTCTTATTTTAAGACTAATGTTGATTTTAAAGAAGAATTTGGTTTAAGTTTTTGAAAAGGTAGAAGTTTGCCTATTCCTTTATGTTATCTTTATAAAAAATTATTAAATAACTAATATACTAAATTGGTTTTATTTAAAAAGTAGCCTCCCAAGCGATCATTAGTATTAAGCTGTGGTAAATGTATATTAGTACTCTAGGGTTAAGCATGAACTTGTATCTTAAAATCGAAAAACCCCGGTTCCTTTTAAGGTGGACGGTTATACCAAAGTCGAATAAAATTAATCGTATTGACCTTCACCGGACACCAATGTTTATAACATTATATTTGTTATGGTTGAATAAATTTATCCTATTTGGGAACAGCTGTAGTGGAATAACATAAATCAACCTAAAGAATTAGCAAGCTGAAGTGGCAGTGGGCCGGCCATATCTCGCGAAGAACCGACGGCCGCTGCGGCAAACGTGTTTGCCTGCGAAAGACTGCAGGTAGATGCTGGATGCGTCAGGCTGAAGACAGGGCGCTATGGCGCTCATTGGGGGAGGCCTATGTCCAGCAGTGAACTAACATAGGTTGATGATGAACCTAAAATTTGTAAAATTTTGACTTTGTCGTTTAAGGTAGTCAGATATATATTCAAATGCGTTTATTCATAAAAAAACAAGATAACTCTTGCACTTCCCCACTCTACATCTAATACATACTCGTACATCTAACCAGAAACCGATCCCGTCAGATACACCTTTATAAAGTCTGTGGTAAAACCTCCTTATCCCTACTTCTACTTCTAGCATCTAGCAACAGCCTAAGCCCAGGCTCGCACCTTCGTGGTGGCCCTTGTGCGTGTTGCCCCAACCTAATCTTACCGGCAAGGTGCCTTCTGCGCCCGCTAAAAGTGCGGTAACGCTGTCATGGCCATTGAGGTCGACAGCATTTGAGTTGATCGTTCGGAAAAAAATACGAATGCCAATAATCCCCACGCTGGGCTGGGCTGGCAACCACCGAGGGATGGGCAGCAGCGCCTCCTGCAGCAGGAGGTGGATATCCCTTAGTCGCTTACGACACCCGCGGGAATAACTGTGGTTCGTAGCGTTTTTTTTCGCACAAACATAATGGCACAAACTTTCGCCTTCATAGTATTAGTAGTAGATATACGCCATTTTTATCTATTACTGTTCAGGTAAACAAATTTGTAACTATTCTGAGTTCATTTTGTTTACCTGAACATATAAGTCGGTCGTCGTGAGACTGTAAATAATTTCCGAGTTATCTGTTGACATTGACATTCGGACCAAGGGTAATATTTTAATCGATACCTATTAATTGAAATGTGATTATTTGATGCAAAAAACGTTGACTTAACTATATCACATCCTCTTTATCTAATTGTTTCTATTGTAAATACTAGTTCCAATTTGTTTTTATAAATTATTATTACTTTCTTTGTTCATAAAAGTAAATAGTATCTATTTAACTTGTACTATATCTATTTTGCTACCGAAATCGATACGCTTGAATATTATAATCTCATATAATGGGGGCGCATAGCGGGATAGAAGCATAACCGCCTTCTGCAGAAATTAATCAACTACTGAAATGCGATCCCAACTCGCGTGCATGGTATTAGGTATGCTACGAGTAACGAGCGCTCTTCCTATTCAATGTGGAAAAAGCGTGCAAATTGGAATTTAAAAAGTTTCTTGTCTTCTGATCTCAAAAAGATTATTTTGGAATCGCCCATGACGCGCGCCCTGAACTATCCTTTACGAATTTTACATTTAAATGTATGTAACAATAATACCATTTATGGAAATAAATCAGGTCTGAGCAGGAAATATTCTAAATTAATATTGAACGACACTCGTTAAATAAGAGGTCACTTCACACGTACTTATTTAGTGTTTACAGATGGTCAACTAGATCCTTGTAGGGCACTGCCTCACCGCGAGCATTCGCTTGTAATATTACATTTAGATTCGAGCATTACATCTTGTGAGGGAGGAGAACTGAGCATTACGTGTACGAAGCCTGAAAAGGCGCTCTCTCGCCACATGCATTCGAATGTTTAATCCAACATAGTGGAATCATAGTGGGATAGTTATAATACAGCCTTAACATTTAGAATCGAGTATTACATCCGAGTGATGGAGGAGAAACGAGCATTACAATGCGCAGCCTGCAATGATATCAGCTGCGTATGACTTTGTAAAACCAAATGAATTGACTACAGTAGAATGCCCAAAATATAATCTTCCTGATGTGTTATAGTATGGCAATCCTTAATTGTGCGCATTCGCCCGTAATTTAACATGATATATATATGTACATATATATCGCGTCTGACATTATAGAAACAACGGACTATAGCAGAATGCTCGAAATAGAATTTTGTGGGATTGTTACATTACAGGCGAATGCTGTCAGTGAGTGAGCTCCTTTAAACAGTTTGAAAAACTGTTTACATACGTATGATATTGACTGAGATTTTAGAGAGAAGAGATGTCTTTTATGACGTTAATTGATAAATCAAACAAGACTATTAACTCATGTTTGTTTTGAATAACGAATTGTCTAAAGCATAATAAGAGAACTAGCTTCAGCCCATGGCTTCTAACGCCACAGTGTTCTAGGGTAAACCCGTAGGTATATTATTTAAGATGTAGATTTTAAGCTGAACCTGCAGCTGTCCGCACCGCATTCGCCGCAGTTGCTGAAATGCGGCGATTTAACGCGTGTGAAGCCGCGGGCAAAAACTTGTATTTAGAAAATGCGATGACTGATAGGTGCGCATTCGGCTTCATCTTTTCATCTTATTTTTTTTCCCAGATTAATTTCACACACTTCACTTAACAATACAAATAGCATAATTAGGTAATGTCGTGTCGCTAACTGATAGGGACAGTAGGTACTTATTTATGACAGTAAAAAAGAGGTGCAATTTTGAGAGACGTGACATTTTCAAGTACATATACGTTGCCTTGAATAAGGTAATTTAGAAAAACTTGGGCTTTTCTTTGTTGTGTAGGATTTTGAGAAATTCCCATAGGGTCGCATCAAGTCGCGGCCATTTTCTCTTGTTCACAGTGGTAATAAAATAATGTGGCCGTACATAAATAAATAGGTAGGTATTCGTAATACTTTGTAAAACCTTAAAGTTATAGCTCGTTGGGCAATCTTTCTAAACTCTTACAAAATTGCAGCACTGTGTTATATAATTATATATCGCCTGAGGGTAACATACTTCCATGTTACGTGTCTTGACGATAACGGTCTATGTTGCAATTTATAATAACTGGCATGGGCGAAGTAGGTTCCTATATAAGTGTATTATATTCACTTGGTGAGCATTAATGAGGAAAAGTCTTTATAAGTATAATATTATAATCTCGTGATGTGGAAAACTAGTACTTACTATAGCACTCCGCTAATAGGTACATACTAGTTTTTATTTCTGTTTTGTGACTAACAATTTGTCCAAAGCATAATGTTATATTTTCAACCGACTTCAAAAAAGGAGGAGGCACTCAATATGATTAAAATGTTCTTTTTTCTTTATATCTATGTTTTGACTCTAGGACATAGAGCAATTTTTGATCGATTTGGTAGGTAAAAACTCGTTTTTACTTACCAACCTTACCTTGCCTTTTTACTTTTTTAAAGACGGCGTAATGTAGATTGTAAGTTGAGCGTAATTTAGGGTACACTATAACCTTTATTCTGGAAACACTTTGAAAATAAATACACGGCAATTATTTTGTTATCAAAAACAATTTAATTATTAGAAATAATTGTGTGTAATTATTGAATGTAAATTTAATTGTTTTGCAAAAACAGCAAATATGCTTCGCTTATTAGAAGTCGCGGTATTGTGTATTTTCTGTTCCGTGTCTTTACTGTTATGTTAGGTGTCGATTACGATCATTCATATCATCCGAACAGTGTAGAAAAACTTATTTTTATTATGTCATTACCATAATCTATAATTAATCACATAGCATTATTAAGTTGTAAAATTTGCCCGATTGCGCATTGCCGGAAAAACAAGCTTAAAAAATGTGTGTATAAAAAAATATCTGGGTCTTAATGTCTGAATGAAAGGCAATATATATATATATATATATGAAACCCCCTTTTAGGCGAACACAATTTCTTTGTAGATTCTATCCCTGGTTAGGTCCTTTCTTATACACGAAAATAAACAAGACACTTAACTTATTTTCCAAAACCAGAAGAGGTTGCAAACAGACCCTACATTCATGGCTTCTTGATATGGACTATGATGAGACGGAGGCCATCTTATCATACTGTAGGTAAATAAATAGATATAGAAAATAGGTATGGCAATTGTTAATTTTTATTTAATTTATTTGTATATATAGTAGCACGTAACGGAACTGAAGTAACAAGTCAAAGTCATTCAAGTATGTTCCGAACAATACTTTAGTACTTGTCACTCTAAATTAGAACCAAACTCCTTTTTGGTCTCTACGGCACAGGGTATCCTAGTGTAGAGATCAAAGTGAGATCACTATAATATTTAGTCCTAGTATATTAGCAAAATATGAATAATCTTAAGTTGATCTGATTGTTTTTCTATGTATGCATGTATTTTTGATCAAATAAATTATTATTATTATTATTATTATATATTTTTATAATTCCACAAGCTTCTGCCTTCGGTTTCGTTTCGTGGGGGCGTTTTTTGTGGAGTAAATAGTGGCTTATTCAGTAGTTGCGTTGTCTACGCACAAAAATCTTCACAACGGTTCAAACTTTCGCCATAAAAATAGTAGTAGAATATCACTGGTATACCCACAGTAATCTAAATAGTGCCAATTAGATTTTTTTGAGTATAGATGTCCAGGAGATGGCCAAGAGATAATTAGCAAGCTGAAGTGGCAGTGGGCCGGCCATATCTCGCGAAAAACCGACCGACGCCGACGACGGCCGCTGGGGCAAACATGTTCTTAAGTGGATGGTCTCCACTCTAGAACACGTTTGCTGCCGTCGACCCGGTAAACGTAGTGTAGGACGCCCCCCGACCAGGTGGGATGACGACCTGCGAGAGACTGCAGGTAGATGCTGGATGCGTCGAGCCGAAGACAGGGCGCTATGGTGCTCATTGGGTGAAAACCTATGTCCAGCAGTGGACTAATATAGGCTGATGATGATGAGTAGTAAGAATATACATACTCAGATAGATAGATAATATCTTTATTGGCATCCATTGGACGGACAGGATCGTTTAGTATAAAAACGTGAAGAAAATAAAAAAAATCTCTTTTCTTTGTCATATATTTACATAAATATAATTCGTGATATAGCACATTATTAACTACTTAACTGGTATGTTTATAAATAAGTCAGCGAGCGAGGTCACAAAGCACTTTATCTTGCCTCGTACAGGAATTTATACAAGCTCTACCTTACCCTTAATCTTAAGGCGTGTTTAATTTTTGTTGAAATTACATCGTTAATCAAGAAATTCTTGGGAGTACCGTGATAATTTCGTGTAAGTTGAAATTAACGGTTTATACCCAGGAACTCATAATGTGATGAGGGTAGGCAAATGTAGTATAAGATAGCATTTTTGTTTAATGAAAATTTAAAGTAAGAAGAAAAAAAAATGTATTAGACACAACACATAATCAAATATAGTTACACGAATATAACGAATACTAGAGTAGAGTAGTACTAGATAACACGTAACACAGACAAAACAAAAAAGTGAATTCAAATTTTAATGTTTTAGATACTAACACACGTAGTATTGGGTTGGCACTAAGTAGCTCTCACAGATTTGTAACCATAACAAAGAAAACTACAATCAAAGAAATAAATTAGTAGTAGACTAGTATTTACGATTGTGACGACCGATGTGGCGCGGTGGGCGAAGCTCCGCCTGCGACGCAGGAGGTTGCGGGTTCGATTCCCGCCTCGGGACAATTGTGTGTACGATCTGCAGATATTTGTTCCGGGTGTTCTGGTCGTTTTCTATGTAGAATAAAAAACATCTATCTATGTCAGGGTTGGCGAACCTTTATGTATCAACGTGCCATTTTTTCTAAAGTAATGTTAAATGAGGTCATAGACGTGCCATCCCATAATTTTGACTGTGATTACTGGGAAAATAATAATAATCATCATTATCATCATACTATAATAGTCCACAGCTGGACATAGCTCTCCTCTAATGAGCGCCATAGTGCCCTGTCTTCAGGTAGCCGCATCCAGCATCTGCCTGCAGTCTTTCGCAGATCCTCATCCCACCTGGTCGGAGGGCGTCCTACACTACGTTTGCCGAGCCGCGGTCTCCACTCAAGAACACGTTTACCCCAACGGTTGTCGGTTCTTCGCATGTTAGGGCCAGCTCACAATATAATAATAATAATAAATACTATTTATAACTCAAAACTCTTTATTTACTACAAAAAATACTGTTTGCGATGTCACAGAAATACGCGTAATTTTAATCAAAGTAAAATTAGTGTGACTTCTGTTGTTGCAGATTAGATGACAAGTAACTTATGTCAGGGTTGTGAGATGTTACTTTTAGCAGAATGCATGCTGAACAAGAGTCATCTGTCAAACGGTTTCTAAACGAGTTTTTAATGTTATTCATCTCTGAAAATAATGACTCGCAGGCATAGGTAGATGAAAATATTGTTAGAATAGCACGAGCCGGCTTCTTCAAACAGTTAAATGTGTCTGGTAACGCATTCCATGTTTCCAAAATTTTGTTAATTAGCATTTTTACTTATATTACTTGTCAATCTTTCTGTTTCAATTACTTCCAACTCTTTCCTTATTGCAATAAAATTTTGAATTCATATTGAACTAGACTGGAAATCAATTAGCTGCATTTCAAATTCTTCCATTTCCAACCAGTCAAATTGGGACAAGTTCAGTTTATCAAATGTCGTCACATCAGGATACATAATGAACTTGAGTTTCCGATAATTCCTTGAACTGAGAAAATCTCTGAGCTTACGCACACTAAAACAATGTGTACACGCATTCACTTCTATGACATACATAGCCCAACGGACTTCGTGAAATAGAATATCTGTACCTACTTCACACTTTTATTATAGGTGCATTATGAGTTTTTGTGATAGGTGACGTGCCCAAAATATTGTGTCGCGTGCCATTCATGGCACGCGTGCCATTGGTTCGCCAACCCTGATCTATGTAATATATAGTATTATGTATATCAGTTATCTAGTACCCATAACACAAGCTCTGCTTACCATGGGGCTAGATAATGCTGTGTGAATTGTCCAGCATTATTTATTTATGTATTTATTGAAACAATTAAGCTAACAATAAATAGCTCGCTTTTCTAAGAAAAAGAATAAGAAAATCTTTATTCATAGTATTAACAAATTAACTAGTTCCTTAATTACCCAACACCATAAACACTACATAACTACTAACTAATTAGAAAACAAGAACTTTTAAGCAGATTTTTTTTAGTGATGTTTTAATCAGCGAAGCCGCGGATATAAGGTAGTATTTAATAGAGACACTCTCTTAAAATATAAAAAAATTGTATATCACAAAACTCACGGTACTCTACGAAGACTAGTAATCTATGTATTTAACATTTAGTAACCTGTAGCAAGTGACCTTAGTTTACGCATCAAGCTTTCACCTCGCCAGGACAAGTTCAAGGCAAACCAGTGCTTGTGTTCCAAGAGCAAGGTTGCTTATGCGCTGGCAACGGTACTTTACGTCTTTACGATATGATTCTAAAAGAGAAAGTTTTATGTAAGATTTAGCGCGTGGCTTTGCTTGTAAAGTAGGTAGGTACCCGGATGGTTTGGGTGATTTTCGTTGTTGCGAAATGAAAAATAATTTAAAACCTAACAATGTAGATGTGTTGTAATGTGTAGATTGTTGAACAAATGATTATACTATTAAACTAAAAAAGAAGCCTATTAAGTAGGCTTTCATTAAGAGGGGTTCTAGTATGATGTATGGATGCTACTACTATTTGCTACTTCTGCATTCCAAAATTACTGAACGGATCGGGCTAAAATTTTGCATATGTTTTTCAAAGTTCTTTATTTAACACAATTTTTTTAACTAAACACTGTTTAGAACCTAACTAGATACAAAATCAATTAATTAATAACTCGACAGGCTGAACGCCTTTAAAAGTTTTTTGATAAAATACTATTTATAATAACTAACACTTATTAAATCATTTACTACTTAAATTATACAAATTTTAAACAAAAGTTACATAAAATAATTACGTCGTATGAGCACTTTGTAAAGCGCGCATTTTTATAGTTAACTTGTTCAAGCTTCGTAACCTTTAAACAAATAAGGTTATTCTTGTAAAAATACAAATTTGGGATATCACTTATTTATCTAAGCTTATTTTAATAAGCCTGAAATAATTTATCTCATAAAACAGTTCCCATGGGATAGAAAAAACTAGACACAATGCATGTAAAGCCGCGGGCAGAAACTACTTTACTATTAAAACAATCGCAGTATAAAGAATTCATTATGAATTTTAGAGAGCTTACTACAATCCTACACTTCGGCCAAATTCGATGTGAAATGTTTGTAAACAAACCAACTATAAATACATAATAATTAACATAAAACAAATCCTTATATAAATATGCAATAAAGTATTTTCTATCTATCTTCTATATAATTATGATGTTTCGTCGCGCGACTTTTGGTCGTAAGTGCGATTGATGCCTTAGCTCGAGCCACAAGCCCGTATCAATTGCAAATTATGCAGATTCCCCAGCGCATATAAATTGTTGACTCAGCATCGGGAACTGCTGAGCACACTGTGTGGCCTGTCAATATAAGATTACGTACATACGTAACGTGCGTATCTCTATGTACGGCGTTGTACATTTAGATAGATGGACAGACATTTATTCTATTGACGACGGATGTGGCGCGGTGGGCGAAGGTCCGCCTGCGACGCAGGAGGTTGCGGGTTCGATTCCCGCCTCGGAACAATTGTGTGTATGATCTGCAGATATTTTTTCCGGGTGTTCTGGTCGTTTTCTATGTATAATAAAAAATATCTATCTATGTAATGTATTGTATTATGTATATCAGTTAATCTAGTACCTACCCATAATACAAGCTTTGCTTAACATGGGGCTAGATAATGCCGTGTGGATTGTCCAGCATTATATATTTATTTATTTATTCGACACTGCAGTACGGTAGCAGTAACTAGGGCACACGCACATGTTAACATAAAACAGAGAAAATATATAAGTTTTGATCAAAAAATCTTAATAGTTTATTTCTTTTACTTAATCTAATACATTTCAGTAGTATTGGTATGTCTTTTAAGTTATATAATACCTGTGCTAAAAGGGTGTCTCTCTGCAGCACGGCTATCTTAATGATAATTAAGTATAATAAACAATTTAAGCTTACTTAATTAATTACTTATTTATACAAGCTCTGCTTACCATAGGGCTACATAATGCTGTGTGAATTGTCCAGCATTATTTATTTATTTTATTTTTAATTGTTTAAATTTATATCAAGCAACACTTTAGTTACAATTTCCTAGTTTGATGGAACAAGGCTTGAGAACTGTGTTATAGTGAACAAAAAGTAGGTAATAGTAATAATAAATAAATAAATAATGCTGGACAATTCACACAGCATTATCTAGCCCCATGGTAAGCAGAGCTTGTGTTATGGGTACTAGATAACTGATATACATAATACAATAAATTACATATATAGATATTTTTTATTATACATAGAAAACGACCAGAACACCCGGAACAAATATCTGCAGATCGTACACACAATTGTTCCGAGGCGGGAATCGAACCCGCAAGCTCCTGCGTCGCAGACGGACCTTCGCCCACCGCGCCACATCGGTCGACAGTAATAGTAAACAATTTAAACAGTACAGCTTTGTAAAAATGTTGTGTGTGCAGCCTGTCAAAAAGGCAATAGCTCAGCGAAAAGCTTTGCTCGAACAGCATAACACAGTTTTTCAGTCCTTAGTGTGTGTTGTGTATCTGGTGTCCTAGTTTAAAGGAGTGTAAGCATTTGTAATGTTTTAGTTGCATCGTCAGCACATGTTTAGTCTTATTTGTTATTTTTGTTAGTGGTATTTAGATTTTGCGTCCATTTATAACCGCGATGGTAGCTATAATAGGTATGTAATAATGTAGACCAAAACTTTTTCGGTTTCGGTGTAATGTAAACTCATAATAGCCACCGTTTCAGTTCAGTAAAAGTTATAAAGTTCCAGAAGTCATATTATGATGCTTACATAACTTAAGTAACACATGTACATAATTATGTAACTTAAGTTTAATAGGTTCGTGTTGTAGTTCGACAGGGTTCTAACTCTCCTTAACACCAATTTCAGCTCAATCTACTTGCATGAATAATGCACGACCAATAGCCGTTTATACGCCCTATGTATTGTATAATACATAAATTATACAGTATGTATAATCAAGCTTCTTTTGTTTCAGTTGTGACCGGGTGCACCGATGGAATTGGCAAGCAGTATGCGAGAGAGGTAGGTCATTATACTTCATCAGTCCACTGCTGGTAATAGGCCTCCCCTAATGAGTTCCATAGTGCCCTGTCTTCAGCTTGCCGCTATCTGCCTGCAGTCTTTCGCAGGTTTTTATCCCACCTGGACGAAGGGTGTCCTACACTACGTTTGCTAAGTCGCGGTCTCTACACAAGAACACGTTTACCCTAGCGGTTGTCGGTTCTTCGCGAGATAAAATCAATAAATAATATAACAAATACTGCTGACAATCCAAACAGCCTCATTGAGCCCTAAGCCAAGCAGAACTTACTAACGTATTATGGCTACTACATAGACTAGAGGACTGATATACATAATACAATACATTGATAGATATTTTTTATTATATATAGAAAATACCCAGAACACCTGGAACCAATACTTGCAGCTCGTACAAACGTCTGTGCCAAAGCGGGAATCGAACCCGCAACCTTCTGCGTCGCAGGCGGAGTTTCTCCCACTGCGCCACTTCGGTCGTCAAAATATACAAAAGAACCTTACAAAATAACCTTAAGTTTGTTGTTATTTACTTAACACAATGGTTAATGTTTAACCTCGCTCGATTTGGAAATAATGTTTTTTCAATAAACATCAATGACTATACCTTATTTATATAACTACCTTGATTTAACTACCTACTTCTGTACATGTGTTTTACTTCCCTACTCAATTGAAATTTGGCTTAATAACAAATTATGTATTCAATATCTTTGCCAGTTATTTATTCAAATTCGTAAATTATTTTTTTCTTGTAAATAGTAGAAGTCGTCTGGTTTAGACAATGATTTGAAGTGGTCTCCGAAAATGTTTATTATTGATGGATTACTACATTTGGATTTTACATGTATTTGACGACCTCTGTCGCGCAGAGGGTGAAGTTAAGGTCCGCCTGCGACGCAGGAGGACAAACGTTTGTACCAGCTGTATTTTGTTTCGACTACCGATGCGCTTTAAATCCAGTTTACCTACCTGACCCGTTTTCATTAAAAAATATAAAACTCAAGAGCAGACTTATTGATTCACCCGTAGCAAAGTAATTATAAGTATTAATACAACGGGTATTTTTTTATATACGGTATACACACACAGGTTGCCTGGGTGAAATCTTTGTCAGTGATAAGGCCGCCTATTGTACTTTTTATGTGTTATATTTAGATATAAGGTGTTATTTTATAGTTTTAATTGCAATAAAGTGTTAATTCAATTCAATACACACAGTGTGTAAACCTGTTGAAACGTCGGGAAAAATAGGTAAATAAACGCGATAAATACCCGTTGTATTAATACTTATAATTATGTGTTCAGATCGCGTAAGTTTAAAAAACTTGGGCCGAATGGCATACTACATATGTTGGAGAAGCCATTGGTCCCTGAACACAGTTTTTTAACTAGTTCAGGAGCCTATGGACTCGTATTGCCTGTTTTACTGTCGTATGTCAATAAATAAAAATTTTACTTCACTTTTATTTAATGTGGGACGAAAGCAGATATTTATATTTGCTCCAACTTCCTCGATACGAATATCATCATCATCATCATCAGCCTTTAGCAGTCAACTGCTGGACATAGGCCTCCCCCAATGAGCGCCATAGCGCCCTGTCTACGAATGTTGCATAAAAATCGTTTCAGTTGTTGTATATTTATGTAAAGTGAACCTACTTGTTGTGCACCTTCTTGAAACGTATCATACTGTCACAGTCCAAACAATATGGTAAGGATTTCAGCACAAGCTTACCTACAATGTTTATCCAGGGTCTACTAAGCAAAACGATATCGATGTATCGCTTGGACGGAGGAACTATTGACATTTTGCGCTGTTGTAATTTACCTATTGAAACATCACTCGTTTATTAACGTTTGACTCGCTGACTCGAAACGTCAGTCTTGAAAAGTTTATAATTTTTTCGCAACACCTCGACAATTTTACCTATTACTAAAAAACGGTGACAATAACAGTGTCGTCAATTTTATTTTAAATGAAATAAGAATCTGCTTATATCTGCTAAACTTGTTGTGATCAAATGTTACCATGACGGTAAATGCGTCCCTTGCCGTGCCATAAGACGGTAAACTTTTACAGCGGCCATTCAATGACGGCAGAGAAGAGCAATGAAGATTAGAGTAGGTATTGTAAGAGCGGTAACACACTATATCCGATCCGAATCCGATATTTCATACAAACACTACTACGGCTACTTCAATCCGTCAATATTCTGTTCCCAATTAGAGATTCCTGGATTCGGAACGGTTGTATTGCGTAACCCCTTTAACTACGAACGATATGTATAAACATTTGAATTTGACCCGTTAATTAGTAAAATAGAATAGAATGGAATATAGGAATGTAGAAGTTGTAGGCGCTGGTGATGGACGAAAAGAAAAGACTCTCGTAGAACAATACATGTATTCAGTACAAATACATATATTTATTTGTTATAACACTTACACAGAACATAATAAAGTAAGACGACCTCTGTGGCGCGGTAGGCGAAGGTCCGCCTGCGACGCAGGAGGTCGCAGGTTCGATTCCCGCCTCGGGACAATTGTGTGTACGATCTGCAGAAATTCGTTCCGGGTTTTATGGTAGTTATCTATGTATAATAAAAATATCAATCTATTTAATGTATTGTACTTAGTATATCAGTCGTCTAGTGGCTATACCACAAGCTCTGGTTAGCTAGATGATGTTTCGTGGATTGTCCAGCATTTTTTATTTATTTCTTAAGCTAAGAGGAATGCGTTAGTTGACTAGCAGCAATCAACTAAAACAATTACAAATGTGTACGAAGTGGATGACTCAGTTTCTTTTCGTTCGAAATTGCGATCGTTTTTCAGAGTAGTGCCCCAGACTTAGCTCGGATGCTGTTGCATCAATATGAGCCCTCCTGTCTCAAAGGATTCACATGAGCTTATATATAGCATTTCATTTGTGCTATTCTTTACTTTGTTTTATACTTGTTATATACTTTATGGGCTTTACTTTGTATTTAGTTTTCATAGTGTTTTTCTGAAAGAAAATCGAACTATCAGTATCTTTGTCTGTGTCTACTTATATCTTCTTTTCGACGACCTCTGTGGCGTAGTGGGCGAAGGTTCGCCTGCGACGCAGAAGGTTGCGTGTTCGATTCCCGCCTTGGGACAAATGTTTGTACGATCTGCAAATATATGTCACGGATGTTCTAGGTATTTTCTATGTAAAGTAAAAAATATCTATTTAATGTAGGTATTGCACTTATTAATATATCAATTATCTAGAAGTTACCCTACCCATAACACAAACTCTGCTTAGCTTGTTCAAACGGATCCTGTAAAATGGATGCTGTGTGAATGGGCCATAACGTGCCTCCTATAAATAAAGGGAGTTTTTCCAAAAATTTCCAAAAACTCCTACGTTCAAAAATTCGACTACGACGGGACTTGAACCACGAGATCAAGTTCTCGTGGTTCAAGTCCCGTTGTAGTCGAATTTTTTGGACATTATAAAAAATCTTAAAAATTTCACGAATTACTTTTTCCACTAATTATTTTTTCAGTGCCTTTATTAACAATTGAAATAAATAACACTTCTTAAGTACTGTTAAAGTGGTTTTTGGGCGAACAGAAGCGACAGCATTGCCGCTCATCTTTTATTCAACAAAGAGTAAAACAAGACTTGTTTTATTAAATTAAAAATATTTTTGTATTCGCTTTGTAAATCTCTGTGTAAGAGAATATTAATTTTATCCTCGAAGGATTCTAATATTAAGTTATCCTCTGCGAACACCTGATACTGACACTTTTTAAAAATATTGATGCCCATAAATTTTTGAGTTTGAATGAAACATTGATATTTTATTAACCGGAGTGGAAGGAGAAAAGGGAGGCCTTTGCCCAGCGGTGGGACAATAATGGCTTAAAATAAATAAATAAATTTGATTTCTCAAGAAACGCATGATCGCACCATTTTAACATACTTTGCTGAGTAATTACAGGATACTAGATAAAAACAGATTAAGCAGCCTTTACAAACGTGGTATTTGCAGAAGATAAATATTACATTATGATGATAATGATTCTTTGGTAATGGCAATTGTAACTGGTTAAATTCATAATGAGAATTCAACGTAATGGGCCTCAACATAATAGGAATTCAACATAATGGGAATTCAAAATAATGGTAATTCAACATAATCGGAATTCAACATAATCGGAATTCAACATAATGGGAATTCAACATAATGGGAATTCAACCTAATGGGAATTCAACAAATGGGACTCAACTTAATGGGAATTTAACTTTCCGGGAATCCAACATGGTCCGAAAGGGTTTGATATTTTTACCAGAGCCTAGTTCGTTATCTAGCACTGCCCAGCGTTAGGCGGTGCGACGATGACAGCGGCGACCAGAAAAAGGGGCACGCTACCCTTAGTATTAGAACATGCTCAATCTGGGCACTGAAAGTTTTAATATTCAATTCAAAAGGTACGTTAATTTCAGTCATCAATAAAGTTATGATACAAAAACAATTAAAGCGTCCATATTCGAGCTAGCTAATAATAAATAAAACCCATATATTATATGGGTTTTCTGATAGGCATGTCAGTATTATACCGGGTAGATGTGATGGCAGAAGAAACCACAGAAGACCAAGAATATAATCCATTGGTTATTCAGATAATAGCATCTGATAAACCATATTCACACCGTCGTCGTCGTCGTCGCGTCGTCTCAAGCATAATTAATTTATGCCCCTATCTTCAGTGGTGCAGAAATTTATTCATCGTTTTGTAACAAGTGCTTTATTAGGTACCCCAATTTACATGTATGAAAATATCATATCATGATCTTTTCAGTGATTTGACGACCTCTGAGGCGCGGTGGGGAATAATTCCGAATCGGTCCCGAATCGGTCCCGAAACGGCGGAGAAATCGACGAGCATACATAAATCATACATTTTATCTTTTGTATGAGTCCTGTGCTCGAAATAAACAATTTTTTATTTTATTTATTTATTTATTTATAAAAACATACATACAGCCGAAAATAAAACTTCCTCCTGTTTCAAAGTCTGTTAAAAATCCATCAATTCGTAGAAGTTGATACTAATCTCTACAATACAATACAATAACTCTTTATTACACACCAAATACATAAAAGATACACAAAACAGGAAAAGAAAAAAAAAAACAAATACAAAATATGCTGTACAATGGGCGGCCTTATCGCTAAGAGCGATCTCTGCCAGGCAACCTTTGGATGGACATGAAGTGCTAGAACAAGTATAGTAGTACCTTATCAATCGTAAAGTAACTTTGTCTCTGTCTGTCACTTTACCCTTTCATGTCTAAACGGCTAAACTCAGCCTAATAAAGTTTGGCAAGGTGATGGATTGTATTGCGGCGAATGATATAGGCTACTTCTATCTCGAAAAAAAAAGCGCGAGACGCTACGGGCTAAAGCTAGTCACTCAATCACACTTGTGTTTGATATTAAGATGTTTGTATGCTTGTTACCTCTTTACGCTGCGCTAAAACTACTTAATAGATTGGGCTTACATTTTCCCATCGATATAGTTCTTGACCTGGAATAAATTATGGGCTATTATTTGTTACGAAAAAATGCGTAAGAATCTGCGGGCGAAAACCAGTGTTAAAACCACCAGATGTAGAGACGTGTAGAGCAGAGTTTCCGACAGATCGTCATTAATTTTCATGAAGTCGGCAAACATCCAATCCATTACGAGATTAATATTATATTCCAGACCATAGGTTAGATTTACTCGTACATTATGGAGATAGGTAGGTATTGTGGAGGATAATACAAACGATGCGGACGAAATCGCATCAAAGGAAATCGCAGCAAAGGTTTAGGTAGAGACAGAAGCATTAATTGGTAACCCCCTCACAGAATATGTAATAGTGTCATTCAGTAGCATGCAGGTTCAAGCCCGTGAACATAAAAATATTGATTTTAGTTTACATTATTCTCGTTAATTTGGTTGTTTAACACGTTTTTATTATAAAGTTTATTCAATTATTTAAATAAAAAACTATTTCAAGTATTTATTTTGCAATCTTAATATAATGTGAGAGGTCTTACAAATTTTATTTATGCTAGGTATTAGGAGAGCTTAAAAAATAGGCACTTAGACAAGTCAAGTTTTTTATACTACTTAAGTATATATTATTAGTAGTCGTACCGCATCGTGTGACTTCACCCTAATGTGACTTGTACCGTACTCGCAAACAGGAATTTCATTCAAAGCTTATTTGTATAGGCTGTGGGCCTGGTTTGATTTACAGCGCAGAATATGGTTTGTACCTATTGAATATTTTATTTTTACCCAAACTCCGTGTTTTTCTATGTTGGTTACCTCAAAATTTCGTTGTTTATTGAACAATTCCGATTTTTTGTTTATTGAACAATTCCGATTTTCCTTTCCTTTCCTTTCCTCCTAGAATAAGATTCGATATTGAGGATTCAACGAATTTGGTTTTAATAATCCCTACTTTTGAGCTGAGCACGGAAAAAAAATTGTTATTTTTGGCTATGGGTCAAATTTTTGAAAATGTGAAAGTATGGCGACGAAATAACGGTCTAGATTGGCTTAGTTTACTTACTTTAGCTAAGCCAATCTAGACTGCGATTTAACATAATAATCGTTATTCGCGAGATTTACCTACTTCTGACAAATTTGATCACTTTCACTTAATAATAAATTGTAACTTGTTTTATTTGATTTGAGTAGATGCTGTCTGTCGACATTGTTTTCATAAAACAAGCTCTGCTTACCTGACCAGAAGTTACTGTATGAATGGATTTATTTTTTATTAGATGGTTATCATGATTTAAGTATAGTTTGAACGAAACCGCTGTACCGCTCCTTAGGAAATTGCGGCGAGGTGGGGGGCGAGGAAAAAAGAGTCAGAGTACGCGTTGACGGCAGATTGATGGATCGGAGTGGTCGATATTTCCCCCCCGTCTCGCCGCTCGCATACCTCAGGCGCGGTACAGCGGTTTCGGTCAAACTATAATACAAGATGACAATGACTTTTCAGTCATTCGTTTTATACCTCCGATGTGGCGCGGGGCGGGCGAAGGTCCGCCCGCGACGCAGGTGGTTCGATTCTCGCCTTGGGATAATAATTATTAGTACGATCTGCAAATATTTTGCTACAAGTGTTCTGGGTATATGTACCCATAATAAAAAAAAACTACAAAAAATATTGCATCATGTATATTTGTAATCTAATACCCATAAAATAAGCTCACCTTACCTTGGGTTAGATTATGCTGTGTGGATTGTCCAGCACTATTTCGTTATTATTAAATGCAAACATTAAGAAATAACGTAATTAGTTTTAAGTACTCTGTTAAACCTTACATACCATTTCTGGAAATATATTTTTTTTAACTATTTATAAAAAAAAAAATGTTTTTGTTTCAGTTGGCCGCCCGTGGCTGTGATATTGTGCTAGTCAGCCGTTCTATAGACAAACTAAAGGCTACATCTGAAGAATTGGGTAAGAATACCCTTATTTATCTACATGTGTACCCATGTGTACCACTGGCGTAATTTCAGATGTCTTATGTGTATATAATATGTAGATGTTATCATCGGAAACTATTAAACGTGGGGGCCTCCGGAGGGACGAATTCTTCATACAAACGTAATACCAAAATTATTTCTAATTCAAGCATATTTCCACAATAATATTGCATTATTTGTATTAAAATAGTATTTATCTAGGTTCCCAAATAGTTTTTTTTTTCAAAATACTTACCTAAAATGAAATGAAAGCCAATCTCATTTTGCACATTTTTATGCGAAAATGGACATGTTTTCTTGCTATTTGTTTCGTATTAAAAACATCAATATCTTACGTTTTATTTATTAAGGAGCATAGCTTATATTGTCTAGTTACAGAATAACAATACTTTGTGAAGAATTCAAAAAGTTTTCAGTCATAATTTTTGGTATTACGGAACAAACCAAATTTTGAACGGCTAATATTGCTATCGCGCACGCATGTGGCGCGGCGCAAAGGTTAAACAGGGACAGCGATATTCGGAGCGATTTTTGCAAGCGAGGGTCGCCGGACCCTTAATCACAGGCAGAAAGTTTTTTAAAATAAGGACGAATTTAACCGACAATGCTTCATTATTATATTACTAGAAGCGTACCACGGCCTCGCCCACGTGTCAAGTGCTTTATAACCTTCCTCATGAATCACTATCTATTAAAAAAAACCGCATCATAATCCGTTGAAATGTTTTAAATATCTAAGCATACATAGGGACAGACAAACAGCGGGAAGCGACTTTGTTTTATACTATGTAGAGTACCCAGGATTTGACTGCTGAATCACACCGAACCACTTTGAAAATCAAATTTCTTTACAGAGAAAGACTACAAGGTCGCCACGAAGATAGTCCAAGCAGATTTCTGCGAGGGGCTAGCTATCTATGAGAAGATTGAGAAGGAGATCGCTGGCCTGGAGATCGGCACCTTGGTCAACAACGTCGGCATGTCCTATTCATACCCGGAGTACTTCTTGGATATACCGGATTGGTGAGTTTTTCTACTTTGATAAGAATATCATCATCATCATCAGCCTATGATAGTCCACTGCTGGACATGGGTCTCCCCCAATGAGTGCCATAGCGCCCTGTCTTCAGCTTGACGCGTCTAGCATCTACCTGCAGTCTTTCGCAGGTCGTCATCCCACCTGGTCTAAGGGCTTCCTACACTACGTTTACCAAGTCGTGGTCTCCACTCAAGAACACGTTTGCCCGAGCGGCCGTCGGTTCTTCGCGAGATATGGCCGGCCCACTGCCAGTTCAGCTTGCTAATTCTTAGAGCTATGTCGATAACTTTGGTTCTCTGTCGGATGTATTCGTTACGAATCTTATCCTTCAAAGAAACTCCGAACATAGCTCTTTCCATAGCTCGCTGAGCGACTAACTTATGAATATAATAGATTAGAATGGAATATAACTTTATTGCACCATCAATACCAAAAATAGTAATAAAGGAACTTCATACTAACTATATCTAGTGGCACAATCGGCGGCCTTAATAAGTCATCCGGCGGAAGATTCGACTAAAACAGTTCGTCTAAACAATTCGACTAGCATCAACACGTCACAACAGTCAAAACAATTTGACTAATACATGCCTTAAACTTCGAACCTAACATATCGTGTGTCGATTCTGTGTTAATGTACGATCCGTGTTAGAAAGTTTTTTTGACAGGAAAAATTACTACGTGGTGTAAAAAAAAAACAAGGTAAGCAAGCGAAGCGAAACGGAGCTCCTGCCAATCCAAAACAAAAGTACGGAAGAAGCGGATTGGAAGCTTTTAGCTTTACTTGGATGGCAGATTTCTCTTTCGAAAAAGACAGTAACGAGAATTCTCATCAAAATTATATTTTTTCCGGGAAATATCACGTTACTTGAATTCGCAATATATTGAATACTACCTCCGATATAGCTCACAAAGAAAAATGCTTTCAAAAGCTCTATATTATGACGTTTCAATAGCTCCGGAAATATCGACCGTTTATTATAAAGGTGTTCACAAGTAATGCCAGCGCTAGATAAATTCCGATAGCTCGAATATTTCAGTTCTAGGCACTTTTATCCAACTGCACCTGGTGTGGCCTATATGTTTGGAGTACCATAATATAGATATGAAACTGACATTAATTTATATTTGCGTTTGCTAAAAATGTTGCAACTTAGGTACTCAATCATATTAAAAAAGATGAGGTATACCTTTTTTAAGTTTTTAACACACGTGCATGGTAAATTCACCTCTTGCTCGTGATTCACTCACGAATACACCTTAATTGACCACCACCAGAGTATGACTATACAGATTGTAGTGTTAATGGAACAGCACGACAGTCGTAAAAAGATATAAAACGTCATAATAAATATTTTGTCGTTGTTATGACGTGCAAACGACAAAGCGACTGTCGTGATGCGTAAAATGTAATTACTATCCAATGGGAAAATAGATAAGATGATCATTCAACGATAAAAAATTGCTTCGAATGACTACTAACAATCGTTATAATTGGAAAAGCGATAGTCAGCGAAAGACGATAGTCGTCCAACGACGTCCGGCGTCGTCGCGCCGCTTAGGGCTCGTTTTCATTGGTAGCACAATGAAAACGTGCCCTAAGCGGCGCGACGTAGCTAAACGTTGAAATGTCCCATTCCCTACAATAAGCTCGCTCAATACTCATAGCTAAGAGGTCTTAACGCCCGAACACTCAGACGCATCTCAGATTTAAGCTCGTCTCAAGTTGTGATTTTTTGATAGTTTTCAATGAAAATCTATTAAAATTTCGTAATTTGAGATGTGCTTGTATCTGAGATGGGTTTATGTATCCGTCTGATGTAGCCCTGCTGTACTCTTATTAAGTAAAAATAACTACGATACAAAAGCCGTAATTTAGACTATTAGTCATCGCACCACAAAAAAATCGTCTTTTACATTTTGCCAGAAGGTTCAATCTTCTTTGAGTTTCACTTCCTTTTATTATTGATCCTAAATGCTAAGGTTCACTCCGCTCAAATCGAACGGTGATATTAACCGCCATTGAGATGCAATTGCTTCTCGAGGTACCAAATTCGGAACGCTTTGACGATTTGCTGGGAAATTTTCTCGAGCTTTCTTCAATATTTGTTATGAATAACTACGATGTTGGAACAAATATTTTGTTTGTGATGATAGGTTCTTATCTTTTTACTAGCTTAACGCTTGCATTTTAATTCAAGTGTAGTGGAAGATAGTTATCAAAATATATGAATGCTCAATGCACAAATATTCGAGCTCAAAAAAAAGTTGATATTTTGCTATGCTATGAAATGAGTTACAATTATTTTATTTCTTCACCATCAACCTTTAATAATCAACTGTTAGACATAGGCCTCCTCTAATGAGCGCCATAACGCCCTGTCTTCACCTTGCCGCATCCAACATCTACGTGCAGTCTTTCGCAAGGCATCCTACACTACGAATATTTAATATAAATGAGTGTAAAATAATAATCATTTATTTCAGACCACGAAATAGAAAAGTAAGAGATCTTATTTAATTTATTCTATAGTCCATAGTAATACATAATATAAACCTTAAAACTACCATACATAAAACATAGACTTAATTAATAACACGCTATATCATGATTACGGCGCGTCAGCGTGTGCACGACGTAATCAGGGTGTCAGCTGACGACCGACGGTGCATGGCGGTATTTAGGTAGGTATTATTAATTTAACTAAATACATAAATCTAAAGGTTTAAATAATAATATGATGAAAATTTAATAATTCGTTTCTTATTTCCTTCTTTTAAAAGGCTATCAAGCGCGCATTTTATACAAAGTTAGCTTTACAAAGTACCTACCTACCCAGCGGCAGGATTAATAAAACTTTGTAGGGTAAAGTAGATATCTTATATTGCTAGAAAAGTCAGATTGGTTCTAGAAAATGTATTGGCACATTGCCAGTCTGATATCCTTTGCAACCGGTAGCTAGATCATTTACCTTGTGCTTAGAGCTTTCTTTGAGTTCAGCTTCTATTATCAAGCGAATGAATAAGATTATGTATTCCGTTTCAGATGACTTCCTTTGAAATGTTTTGCGTCTCTTTTTTCGTCGTAATAAAGTTCAATTTTAAAAGTATCACGACCTGCTATATTCCCTATCCTGGGTATTCTATTTCTGTTCTCGTTTCTACGAAGATGGAAAATATTGCATTGGTGCCAAGTTCTGTTTTATGGCGGTTTTAGGTTTGATTTCCAAATTAAATCCTCGGATCATACCCGCCGGGTGATTATGTAACTCGCGACCGGTTTGCGACAGGCGTAAATTAAGCAATCAGTGCTGTCAAACGTCAATTTTGTATTAGTTTGACACCAGCTTCAACGTCAAAATTGGTCAAAATTGGCGTTTGACAGCACTGATTGCTTAATTTAAGCCTGTCGCAAACCGGTCGCGAGTTACATAATCACCATACCGGTATCTTTTGAAAGTTATTTGATAGATGTTTTAACTCTTTTATCATTATATCACGTTTTTTTCATTATCGACGTTCAGAAAAGTTTATAACACTTCAATTACAGACATTAGCAAAATTGTGTCGAATCAGTTCCAGAATAATTTACCAATAAGTTGAATCCAAGCATTTTTGTAAGTAGTTTAGTATTTGTAGTTGTAGCGGCAACATAAATATATCTATGAAAAATATCGACTGTCTTACTATCTATCACGGTTCATGAGATATAGCCTGGTCACAAACGGACAGAAAGACCTATGGACGGACAGCGGAGTCTCAGTAATATGGTCCCTTTAGGTACAGAACCCTGAAAACAGTGTCATTGTTAAGTAATTTGAATTCAATACGCTTATTTCAGACAATAAATTACAACACACATAAAGAATACATTACATTATTGATGATTATTAAAAACATCTGAGTACTTTGTTCTGGAACAAAGTACTCAGGTCAATTATTAATGCGCCCTGGTACGTAAGAAATGACGATATTCATCGGGACCTAAACATTGAATTCGTCGACAAGTCATACAAAAACACGCGGAGGCTCACGAACAAAGACTCATCATCATGTGAATGTCGAGGCGATCCAGCTCCTCGACAACACGGACATAGTGAGGAGGCGGAAAAAAACCCTTTGAGTTAGTGTAATAATAGTGTATGTGCAGAAGTGCTATTTTAAAGAACACATGAACAAAGTGTCTTCACCTTAAGTATAGAGACATTAAGAAAAGTGCCAATGGACACGTTCTTAGTAATATGATGATATAAAAATAATCTAAAACTAAATTACCTAGCTAGATTGAAATTATACTGTATATTAAGATTTATTTAAAATGTGTATTGACAATAAAAAAAAAAAAAAACATCGTCAAATTATCTCTAGCAGTGAACTGGCATAAGCTCAAGATGAGGCAGAACTCAAGTAACCTTAATTTCCCCAGGGACAAGACGATCTCCAACCTCCTTCAAGCCAACATCGTGTCAGTCACTCAGATGACTAAACTGGTGCTGCCTGCCATGGTGGAACGCAAGAAGGGAGTGGTCATCAACCTTGGGTCCGCCTCATCGACTATTCCTTCCCCTTTGCTAACGATTTATGCTGCTACTAAGGTAAGGCTTCACTTTTGCAATTCATTGATATATTTTCTTTTTCTTCCCATAATTATGCGACTCTCTCAATATTCCACTGATTGTCCAGCATTCTTTTTTAATTAATTGAGAACTAAGAGCTTAGACGAACCTAACATAGGCTTTAGTGCTCTATTAAGTAAGTTATGTAACATATTTGTATTAATAAATGATCTATCTATCTATCATTATTTATTTATTATTTAATTTATTTAAACCTTTACCCTCCACAGGCCTACGTCGACAAGTTCACAGAAGGCCTCGACATGGAATACTCAAAACACGGCATCATATCTCAATGCGTCCTTCCTGGCTTCGTTTGCTCTAACATGTCTCAGATCAGGCGCAGCACCCTTCTCGCTCCCACCGCCAAGGCCTTCGTGAAATCCTCCATAGGGCTGGTCGGGACGGAGTCGAGAACCACAGGCTATCTTCCTCACGCAGCCTTCGTCAACGTCCTGAACGGTATCCAGTCGATCTCGTATAACTTCGCCAACTGGGTGGTGACGCGATCTATGGAAACCAGCCGTAGAAAAGTCCTGAAAAAGTACAAGAAACAGTAATTCTCTTTTTGCTTTTGTAGATTTGCATTAGGGTTTCTACCAAAGCAGAGCGAAGGGATTATTTGTAGGATAACCAAGCATGGGGTCAATTTAGCATCACATGAGCTTCAAAGTGGCTGTTAGAGTTTGCATGTACCAAAACGGATTTTTTTTTCGTTTACTCCCGCTGACTTGTCAACTTTTAAAAGTTCTTAAATGCTATACAAATCATTCAAAATCTAAAAACTATAATCGTGTTTGTATAAAACTATTGAATATGCTATCATGCTATGAAAATGAGGTTCCTCCATTATTCATTAGAGGCGCTGCAAGGCGCTAAGTGTATATCGAAGGAAATGATAACGTTTAGTTTTCGTAGTCTATGCAAAACTCATCCTAAGCCTTTTATTCGAGATGCTACTGGTAAATTTTACAAATAACTGCTACGCTCTAAAACCGGCCCTTAGCTTTTGCTTAAATCAGAATAGAATATCCAACCAGTTTATTTTAAGTACTTAAAATCCTTTTCATTTTCCTCAAATTCATTTTAACACGTCACAAAATATATGAGGTACCTTAGGCTAATTAGCTCTTATGAACAGCGCGTGATAAGTTCACTCAGTTCTTTACTCTCTGCCTTATATTTAGGTTATTCGTACCAAGTTACTTCTAGTTTAATGATTTGCCATAAACAAAATTGTATATAATCAAAATTGTTTTTTTTTCTTAGTCGTTTAGAAGTCAAATACAATCAAACAAATTTGAAAGCTGAGTAAAATTAATATACGTATATACTTACATTAGACGACCGATGTGGCGCGGTGGGCGAAGGTCCGTCTGCGACGCTGAAGGTTGCGGGTTCGATTCCCGCCTCGGAACAATTGTGTGTACGATCTGCAGATATTTGTTCCGGGTGCTCTGGTCGTTTTCTATGTATAATAAAAATATCTATCTATGTAATGTATTGTATTATGTATATCAGTTATCTAGTATCCATAACACAAGCTCTGCTTACCATGGGGCTAGATGATGCTATGTGAATTGTCCAGCATTATTTATTAATTATTTATTTATTCATATTATATCCAACTATAAGAAATCTTTTAATGTTATTTTCTTGTGGTTTCTTGACGTCAATGCTCTTAAAGTTAGGAAGCTTAGTTGATTCAGAAATACCTTGGAAAAATACAAAGGTGAGAATTTTATAAGTCGTGGTTGAATGACTAAACGGAAAATTCTTTTGACGTCATTACCTAGGTACTTATTAGTTTAAAAATTCTCAGAGCCTACTCAAATAATTGGTTTTTACCTCAATAATTAACATAAATTACCTACTCACTGCCGAAATTTGTAGGTACATAATTAGGTCGTTTCTTAATAGTTTTTATAGTTCTGATGCTATGTTACAAGTAATTATTAAAAAAAAAAAAATTGCGTCTTTCGACAAGTGAATTTTTATCTTATACATACTTTTCGTGTGCTACAAATTATTCAGCGTTAATGGCAGTCTCTTTGTATGGTAGTCTCTTTTTAATTCTCGATAGACCTTCCTTTGACCACAATCTGATGGAAAGTGACGATGTGGCTTACGGTGTATCACGAAGGTCTAGAAGACACCTATTCACTCTTTTTCTTTCTCTCAGACAACTATTTATTATTTATTCCATCTGAGATTCTGTCACCCGTGTCTTTCGGCTTCTTTTTCAATTCTATGAACTTGTCTTCAGGAACTTCACTTAACAATCGAACACGTTTGACCTTATATGCCATTAGGGCACACCTGCTCTATAAATATATTTAAATAAATTAATATTTAAATATATTAATAAGTGTGAGACCCTGCAGTGGGACACCCCGGGCTAATATAATAATAATAATAATATTTAGCTTCAGACTACGATATTGACACAAGTAACTTATATATTATATGTACCATGATTTGATTTTTGAGTTTTCCAATATTACATGTGCTGAAATATTGGAAAACTCTAAGTTCAAATCATGGATAGATCCCGTTATAAGTGACCTTTGTGTTAATAAAACCATAGATAGATAGATAGAAAACACTTAATTATACCACACAAAAAAGAAAACAATACAGATATAAAACTTAGATTAAGTTATGACTAACTAACTTAGATTAGGCCATGATAGTATCAAAAGCTTTACGATAATGCTTTTCAATAATTTCGGATCAGGAGTTTTTGCTACAAGTTCTTATTCTATTCTGATTTAGAGTAACGTTCAAGTCGTAAAACCCCACATGCCTGTCAATTAACCAAAGAGTCAAATGCCATGTTGAATAGGTCTCATGTACAGTGCTATATACAGCTGAACGCGCACCTGTCCGCGCCGACGGAGCCGCACGCGCCGCAGTCATCGCATTTCTTAAATCTTTATATGAAACTAGCGGCCCGTTCCGGCTTCGCCCGGGTGGTCATTTCTTTCAGGCAATTTTTAAAAAAAATCTCTTTCTCTCCGTAAGAACCATCCTCGTACTTCAAGGAATATTCTAAAAAAAGAATTAGTGAAATCGGTCCAGCTGCTCTCGAGATTTGCGCTTAGCAACACATTCAGCGATTCATTTTTATATTATAGAGCGCACCTATCCGCGTCGAACGCGCCGCATTTCAGTAAAAACGTGAAACAGCACGGACAGGTGCGCGTTCAGCTTAAAACCAGCGTTTCAATGTGGCGTTTCAAAAAATTACCAACATGATTGTACATTTTTATGGTCACGGTAAAAAAGGTGAGAAAATTGTGTGGAATTGTATGCAGGTGCTTTTAATTTACCGCCCTAGGTAAAAGCCATGTACTTACCATGCTATGCGATGGTAAATTACGAATCGTTTGCTATGGTACGTACAAACTAATTTTAATGTTTGGCTGTAAACATTATGCATTTAAGTTAAATGAAGTTCAGCGACCAAAATAACTGGACAGTCTATTTTCCATAAGCGTTTTATGATGTGAATGTTGTGAACATAATAATATTCAGTTCCAAATATTACATAGAAATAGAAAATATTCAGCTATTTTTGTCGTTGAGTAAAACCTCTTTTCGATTGTTTATGGTTAAGGTGTACCTACTAGCTCTTTTTTAGTCAAATAGCTGGTTATTACAGTAGGGGCTTATAATTTATTTAAATACGCACTTGTTTTGTGCATTACTTGCCATAAAGTGTTTTAATTTTCCAAAATGTATCATAAGGTTCTCTAGCTGTCTGTATTATAAAAAAAACTGTAGATATCAAGTTTTCCTTTGATCTAGAATTTGAATCCAGCGAAAAATCTGATAAATCGAATGACGTTTTTTGGGTTTCCTTTTTGTGTTACCGCCATTTCAAACGAAAGACGTCCACTGTTGGTCGTAGGTGCCCCGATTGGGTTAACCATGCTAATTTTATGGTCGGTCATAATAACTCATTTTATGATCAGAAAAACCAAACGAATATCTAAAATTACTTGACTGGATTCTAATACTAGAAAAGTAGATTTGATTAATATTAACATATAATATATATATTAATATATAATATAAATTAGTCTAGTAGCCTTAAAACTGTAGTTACCGGGATTGTCTTTATAATGCTAAGTCTGGTTCTAATAAATTTGTGATTAATTAATAATGAGTTTATTTAACCTTGGTGGCGGATATATTAAACTTTGTACTTGTACAGTCGGCAGCATTAACATGTAGGCAGGCAGTTAATTATTTATTATAGCTTCAAGTTTGATTATGGGCGCATTGAGTTCGTTGGCGCTTTGAGTTAATTGTCAAAAATCAGCCTCTGCTCCTCCTAACAGAGTTATAAGTGCTAATACAATAGGTGTTTATCGCGTTTTGAGTCATCCAGCGTTTCAATGTGAAACGTCGGGAAAAATTGGTAAATAATTGCGATAAATACCCGTTGTATGAGTTCTATAAAAAAATGTTATGCCTTGGTCGGGCATTAAAAACACAAAAACCCGCCTCCGTTCGGACTCACTCTCAACTGAAGATATCCTTATCATTGACCCCAATTATACTTATTTAATTTATTTCTAGCTGTAGGCCAAGCATAGCGTTCGTTGTCTAGGGGGGGATAGGTAAAATGACATCGCATAGTAATACGTTGCGTAAATTATTGAAAGTTGCAGGAATGATTTTTACATATTTTACGCATTCGACGACAGTGCGACGAATAATTTTCTTCTTTTCTACCCTAGACAACTAACGTTGTGCTTGGCTAATTATATAGTTTTGAATTTTGACTTTTCTCTTAAAGAATAATTATGTCAAATTCAACAGTAGATGAGCAATGATTTCAAATGATGTCTGGGGTGTAAGGAAGACTCCGACATCTCGTCTCCCAAGCCAAACTAACCTGCACGAGGTACAACCTGCTAGATAAGGAATAGGGCCTGGGGAAAATATCAAACAATCTTAATAATTTGATAACTCAAATAATTTACAATTATTTTCCTATACTTGACACTGGCAGAAAAGTGGCCAATCAGAAAAATTTTGCTAAAGAATCATCATTAAACTGATGGCTGATAATATTAGGGACCGTTGTTGGTTGGTTGGACGACCGGGTACGTGTTCTTTTAGTGACCAGGAACCAAAATGTTATAGTTAGAAGTGCTGCCGACTGTACCAAGAGTACAATTGTACATTGTAAAGTAAATATATTCACGTGTGCGTATTTTGAATAATGTATAAATATTAGGATTAAAGTATGGAATTGCCTATTTGTACTTAAAAATTTAAATAAGAACAGGGTCTTAAATGACAGTTTTATTTATTGACAAAAATCACGATTTCCTTAATCAATCAATTTGATTTTCAGATGTACTCAAATCTGAATATTCAAGGGTTAGAATATTACTTATAACCCCCAACTAAAGATTCATGAGTTTGTGTATACCTACAGGCTGTTTTTTTGAGAAAGGCGGTGACCAAATCCTAAACTACGAGACATAGAAAAGTCATGAAAAGAGTCATGCCCTCGATTTATAATAAAACAATATTCGTTTTTTATTTTAAACTTTTTTTAATAACTTGGATAGAGAGGACACTTTCACAACTTTATTCTAACTCTCGTGGTTTCGGACTTGTCCTCACCGCACTTCTCAAAAAACCACCTGTATTTTATTATACAGAATGATTTTATGAGAAGTTCGGTGAGTAGAAGTGAGGTGACTTCTCAAAATACTATTCTGTATGATAAAGATGGCTATGGCAGCCTAAAGCCGTGTCGTGGCGCCTTGTCTATTAATTTCAGTCCAGATTTCGTGTAGGGATGATGGATTTATTGGATTTGATGAAGGAAGAGGAAGATCCAGCTATGCGAGGGGCCATCGTACTCGCAATCTACTTTTCTGAAGAAATTTGGCGATAGAAAACTATAATTATCAATATTTTAACGATTATTTTTAAATTTTTCAGGAGGGGGAAACTGGATGCCTGAATGCTTTTCTTCTGTGGTCTCGAACGAAAATAGCTTTAGAATTCGGATAAGATTAAAATAATTTCGAAGAGGTTAACTTACCACTTTCATTGCCTATGACCCCTTTGAAACGCACCGGACGGAAAGGGTCTTTTGGGCAGAGACTGGGTTAAACTAGTTAGTTGTAACATATGAGGCCTTTGTCCAACAGTGGGATCCAGCAGGCTGATAAGATTTTAAGATTTAGCTTAAAACTATGTTGAGTTTAAGAAATCAAGACTGGTTGATAGGTTATTGATTTTTTACTTAGAATTATTCCTTAGTAATTCCTTATTAATTAAGGTAATACGTTATTTTTGCTATGTTACTCGTATTTACAATTTTTTAATGGACTTTCGCTAAGTAACTCTTGCAGTGTCTTTTATCTATTTAATAAAAAACACTCCATATTAGACTTAATTTTACCTCGATTTGTAAGAGTCACCTAAGGTTTGTTAAAGTAAAAATAATAATGTGTACCTACACACACACACATAAATAAGAACTTTCTATTTTATGAATGGCAAAAATTATATAAATTGTTAATAAAAAGTTTTTTATTTAAAAATTAAAAACATGAAGAATTTCCTGGCGCAGGTGTGGAAGATAAAATGTGTGGAAATGGAAGGTATTAATGATGATGGTTGCAGGCATAGATGTAGATAAGTAAACATCTATGGTTCCATTGGTACCAATTCATATAGTATATATTCATAGTATTCTGTGAATAAATCTGTCTGTTACCTTTACAATTCTAAACTGGTCTGAACAGCTGAACAAATCTAAATGGAAGCAGGCGTGATCCCAGCCCAAGTCTTGGGGGGGGGGGGGGGACGTCACTTGGTCAGGCCCCGTCCCTGACCAAGTGACCCCCCACCCCTCGGACCGCGCATGAATGGGGAAGAAGATGGCTATACTCAATACTCAATGATTTATTGCTTAAAAAATATATAATAAGTCCAACATGTACCCTGCAAGGGTATTGCAACATAAATTTAAAGTTAAATGCTAGGTGGCTATATACAATAAAGTTAATAATATGCTTAATTTACCATTTCAAGTTAAAATTAAAAACCAATTATATTATATCTTATACCAAAAGCTTAATACTTACTAAAACTAAAACGACTATACTACTACAACTAAAACAGGGCTAGAGAACAAGGAACATCAATTAATTGTAGGTTTCTATTTTTCAAAATATTCTTCGAGGCTATAAAAGCATTTTTGTAGTAAAAAATGCTTCAATTTAAGTATATCATAGAGGTGGTTTTTGGTAGGGGTGGAACTGCATTATTTTGGTTTTTGTGAAGTTGAGTAATAGGTTGTGATCAGAGAGCCACGTAACTATTTTATTTTAGCTAGGTTCCATACATCTGCTGACCCAACAATTTTCGGCGCCGTGAATCACTCAGGCCTTTTAAAATAAATACCTAATAAGTACATAAATTATTCCGAAATAAAAGACCCTTTTACAAATTGGGAGAAAAAAGTTATATTAGATTATGCCTTGTTGGAATGAACGCCGTTGTGACGCCTGCTCATATTATGAGAGCAAATCTAGTTGAACATTGGCATGGCAAATAACGTAGATGAAATATCTTGTCACGTACGCCCACCTCCGTGCTTACGCCATTATAAGCATATGCATTTACGAATCCAATGTAATGACTAAAAATATATTGAGTATTGAGTAATTATCTCAAAAATAAGTGACAAATGGCGCATTGGCTAACTGGTGACTATCAAAGACTCGTTCAAAGCCAAATTCAAAGCTATGTCATTTATTAAGTCGCCTTTATAGCTGAATGGTAAGGACAATTTATCTTGGCAGGTCCGAACTACGCACAGAAGGCTCCGCAGTAACATTTTTTATGAACAAACTGGTGACAAGGCCGGGTGCGCGGGGTGATGGTCTGTAATGGTTGACCAAAAAAATACTGTCAAAAAAAGGTGCATAAAAAAGTGCCGTAAAAAGAGTACACTTTTTTTATTGTTTATGATATTTTAGGGACATTTTATTATTTTTATATTTGGGCTGTGTGGTGCCGGCCGGACTGCCGGCTTTAGAATAGCACTAACCCACCTCTCCCCGTGGGTGTCGTAGGAGGCGTCTAAGGGACTTACACGGGGGAGAGGGGGGGGGGGGGCTACGTTAGGCTACCACACGCTACCTAAATTGACCCTGGCTACGTTTAACGGACGCACTCTTGAAGCTTGACCATCATCTAGCGCAGTTGGAAGTGGAGTAAGAGAACATTAGTGAAGTTCGTAGAGAGGATAGTTCGGGGAGGATACCGTTACTCTAGACTCGGGCCATCTTCTCTACTTTCGCGAGGGTGATAAAACACGTGGCGTAGGTTTCCTCGTCAATAAGGCCCTCTCTAACAACGCCCAAGAAATCTCCAGTGTGTCGACCAGGGTAGCGTACCTGATCCTTCGGCTGTCCAAGCGTTACAGCATAAAGGTCATCCAGGTTTATGCACCGACCTCGGCACACTTGGATGAAGTGGAGGATATGTACGAAGACATATCCAAATCATTACACAACCCCACTAAGGCCCACTTCAACGTTGTTATGGGGAACTTTAACGGCAAGGTGGAAATCCAGACTAGCAACGAATCCCGAATAGGGTCGCATGGTTATGGAGTTAGAAAACACAAGGGGCAAATGCTTGTCAACTTCCTTGAGAAGGAGGAGCTGTTCTTGATGAACTCCTTCTTTAAGAAACAGCGTCAAAGGAAGTGGACATGGCAAAGCCCCGACACTGTGACTAAAAATGAGATTGACTTCATCATGACGGCTAACAAGTACATATTCAGAGATGTCTCAGTGAATTTTTTGGTTCAATAATAGATCTGATCACCGACTCCTCCGAGGCTCTCTGAATATCAACCTGAAGCTTGAGAGAAACCGTCTGATGAAGTCCACGCTTCGACCTGACCCAATCCAAATCATGGCGGGCACCGAGAAGTTTCGCAGCTTCTCGGGGATACATTTGTTGCCATGGAACCCACTGTCGAAACGCTGAGGGACGAGTGCAAAAAATTTTGTCAAAAGCTGCGCAATGGCAAGAAGTCCAAAATTTTGGATGAGACTCTTGGGCTGATGACAAAAAGACGGGAAACCACCACCCAGGCGACTTTGTCAAAGAGGTCAGACCTGAACAAGCGAATTGCGAAGATGATACGCCGCGACTAACATAGATTGATGATGATGATTAAATACTTCTTGAGCAAGAACTGTTTGAGAACATTTAAAACCTCATTATAAAATCGAATAGAAACTTTTTTTTTGTTTTATGTCTATCTTTATATCTGTCTTGACCACAGTCGGTTACAAAAGTCTTCGTTGTGTTTTTGTTCGTTCTTTTTGCTTACTGTTAGTGTGGGCACTTATTTAGCTAAATAACTTAAATAATACCTGCGTTTGTGTTAATTTATTTATGTTATTTGTTCTTTCTCACTGCATTAGATATTTTATTATTCTTAAATCTCAACAACACGGCTTTCTGAAAGATAGATCTACCACATCAAATCTCCTGCTCTGTATCTGTAGCGAGTTCCTGTCTCGTATGTCAGAGCCATCTCAAGTAGACGTAATCTATAATGACTACAGCAAATGCTTTGACAGAATTGATCACGTTATTCTATTAGAAAAACTCAGACGTGCTGGTATCAGAGGTAACCTGTACAGATGGTTCTCGCCATATGTCCGGAACAGGTGCCAAACTGTAGTGCTCAACGGATATACTTCCTCTTCCATGTGTATCCCGTCTAGCGTGCCCCAGGGCCTCTGCTCGGTCCTTTCCTCTTTGTTATCATGGTTAACGACATCTCATCCTGTTTTAAGTACTCTAAAATTCTCCTGTACGCGGATGGTATGAAAATCCTATATCCTATTAAATCCGTTGAGGATTCCATCCACCTACAGAATGACCAAAATAGATTTCAGGAATACTGCACTGCCAATAAGCTTGACCTCAATGTCTCTAAATGTTATGTGTGTTCCTTTACTCGTAAAACCAACATTTCAAAGTTTGTCTACAACATAAGAGATAGTGCCTTAACTCGAGTTAGTAAAATCAAAGACTTAGGAGTAACCTTTGATGACAAATAAAGTCATTTAAAACGGGATATTTACCATGATTTGTTTTTTGAGTTTTCCAATATTTCGGCACAGTTTCATGCGCCATGATCACGATCAGTTATTCCGTGATCATGGCGCATGAAACTGTGTGATGTTAGTGTTAATAACCATGATAGTTTCAGAAGTTTTTTTTTGATGACAAACTTCTTTTTGAGGATCATATCCACAGTATAGTCAAAAAGGCATCCAGAGCGTTGGGTTTTGTACTGCGAATGTCAAGCGAATTCTCTAACATCAAGATCTCAAAGATACTTTTCTGTGCGTACGTTCGTAGTCATCTGGACTACTCATCTCAGGTTTGGAACCCGTGTTATGACGTTTATATTACTCGCCTTGAGCATATTCAGATCCGATTTTTGCGACACTTACAGTTTCGAGCTAAAGTGTTTCTACCTGACTACTTCGCAAGATGTCGCAAATTTCGATTTATTCCTCTTCAGGAACGTAGAAAAATAGCGGACTTATGTTATCTGTTAAACGTAGCTAATGGGACGGTTGACTGTTCAGAGCTTCTTGAACAGATAGGACTGCGAACTAATATTGGAACACTCAGGAAACCTAACTTGCTTAACATTCCTATTGCACAAACAAATTATAGGCAAAACTCGTTCATCATAAGGTAAGGGCTAGCATATGTTTTAACACTGTAGTAAAATATCACAATTTTGATATATTTTTCAGTACTTCTGTGCAGCTTAAGCGCCTTCTAATTTATTTGCAAATTGAAGTCAGTTTTCATTTATTTTCATTAAAAATATTTTTTTGTGTGTAACCTTTTTCTTTTAAATTAATAATATAAATCGTCTACTTTCTGTAAATCTTTTCTAAGTTGCTGCTTTTTTTCAAATTATTTGTGGATACTTCTAATTGACTTTAAGTTAAATATTCTTGTATCTAATCTTTATCTAGCTGTAAGTTTTCCTGGCTGTGTGGTGTCGGCCTAGATAGAATAGCACCACCCCAACTCTGCCCGTGGGTGTCGTAGGAGGCGACTAAGGGACATACACCGGGGGGCGGGCAGCAGCGTCCCTTGCAGCACACTAAATTGCACTGCGATCCCCAACCCGCATGCCCAGCGTGGGGATTATGGGCATTCCCCCCCCCATATGAGTAGACACGCCAAGAAAAAGTGGCCCCTAGTTCCCGGCCGCCTCGCTATTCCTGGCCATGGCAGCGGCCACGGTAACGGCGGGGCAGGGGGTGCTAAGAATCCCCGGGCTACACTAGGCTGCCACTCAGTAAAAAATTTGACCCTGGCTACGTTTAACGGACGCACTCTGAGGCTTGACCACCATCTAGCGCAGTTGGAAGTGGAGTTAGAGAACATTAAATGGCATGTTCTGGGGTTATGTGAAGTCCGTAGACCTCTCTACGGAGGACACCGTGACCTTAGACTCGGGCCATCTTCTCTACTTTCGCGAGGGTGATAAAACATCCCAGGGTGGCGTAGGCTTCCTCGTCAATAAGGCCCTCTCTAACAACGTCCAAGAAATCTCCAGTGTGTCGACCAGGGTAGCGTACCTGATCCTTCGGCTGTCTGAACGGTACAGCATGAAGGTAATTCAGGTTTACGCACCGACCTCGGCACACTTGGATGATGAAGTGGAGGATATGTATGAAGACATATCCAAAGCCTTACATAACACCACTAAGGCCCACTTCAACGTTGTTATGGGGGACTTTAACGGCAAGGTGGGAACCCAGACTGGCAACGAATCCCGAATAGGCCCGCATGGTTATGGAGTCAGGAATCACAGGGGGCAAATGCTTGTCAACTTCCTTGAGAAGGAGGGGCTGTTCTTAATGAACTCTTTCTTTAAGAAACAGCCTCAAAGGAGGTGGACATGGCAAAGCCCCGACACTGTGACTAAAAATGTGATTGACTTCATCATGACGGATAGCAAGCACATATTCAGAGATGTCTCTGTGATCAACAGGTTCAATAACGGATCTGATCACCGACTCCTCCGAGGCTCTCTGAATATCAACTTGAAGCTTGAAAGAAACCGTCTGATGAAGTCCACGCTCCGACCTGACCCAATCCAAATCATGGCGGGCACCGAGAAGTTTCAGCAGCTTCTCGGGAATAGATTTGTTGCCTTGGAACCCACTGATGACGCTGACGAGACCCTACACAATCTGGTTGAAACGTTGAGAGACGAGGGCATCAAATTCTGTCGAAAGCAGCGTACTGGCAAGAAGTCCAAACTCTCGGATGAGACTCTTGTGCTGATGACAAAAAGACGGGAGACCACCCAAGCGACTTTGTCAGAGAGGTCAGACCTGAACAAGCGGATTGCGAAGATGGTACGGCACGACCTTCGGAGCTTCAACACGCGCCTCATTCAAGAGGCGATAGAGCGAAACCGAGGGTCCAAAGTATTCACTCAGCAGTGAGCATTGGCTGGAGCCACCTGACAAAGCTTAAAACGCACGACGGGAGGACCGTATTGTCAAAGCCGGAGATATCCGCCGAGATAGAGGATTTCTATGGCCGATTATACGCTGCACATGCCCCTCGTTACCGACGAGATGACCGAGATTCCAGAGCCACCCTGACACGCCACTATACCGACGAACTGCCTGACATCAGTCAAGACGAGATCGTGTTAGCTCTAAGGCAGCTTAAAAATGGAAAAGCCCCCGGTGAGGACGGAATTACTTCAGAGCTTCTTAAAGCCGGAGGAGCTCCTGTAATACAGGAGCTGCAGAACCTCTTTAACACCGTCCTTCACAGTGGGAGAACTCCAAAGGCGTGGAGCGGGAGTTTGGTGGTGCTCTTTTTTAAGAAGGGAGATAAAACCCTTCTTAAAAATTACAGACCCATTTCACTCTTGAGCCACGTCTATAAGCTGTTCTCACGGGTAGTCACGAACCGTCTCGCCAGGAGACTCGACGAGTTCCAGTCACCGGAACAGGATGGGTTCCGCGGAGGATATGGCACCATAGACCACATACACACAGTGAGGCAGATTATACAGAAGTCCGAAGAGTATAATCAGCCCCTGTGTCTGGCTTTTGTGGACTATGAGAAGGCATTTGACTCCATCGAAACCTGGGCTGTTCTGGATTCCTTACAGCGATGCCAAGTAGACTATCGTTATATCGAGGTGCTGAGATGTCTCTACGAGGCCGCCACCATGAGTGTCCAAGTACAGGGCCAGCAGTCTAATCCCATCCAATTGCGTAGAGGAGTGAGGCAGGGGGATGTCATATCCCCGAAACTGTTCACTTGCGCATTGGAGGATATGTTTGGGTTGCTGGACTGGAAAGGAAAGGGCATCAACATAAACGGCGAGTACATCTCACACCTGCGATTCGCTGATGACATAGTCTTAATGGCGGAGTCGCTTGAGGAACTGAACCGGATGCTGGACGGCCTAGCTTCAGCCTCCCGATGTATCGGTCTTGGCATGAATTTGGATAAAACCAAAGTCATGATCAATGCTCACATTGATCCAAGGCCGGTAGTCGTACATGGTCACCTTCTCGAAACTGTTTCCGAGTACACTTACCTTGGGCAGATTCTGCAATTGGGTAAAAACAGTTTCGAGAAGGAGGCCAAAAGGAGGATCCAGCTGGGCTGGGCAGCATTTGGGAAACTACGTTTAGTCTTCTCGTCATCCATACCGCAATGCTTGAAAACGAAAGTTTTCAACCAGTGCGTCCTACCCGTTATGACCTACGGAGCTGAGACGTGGACACTCACGATAGGGCTGGTCCACCAGTTCAAAGTCGCTCAGCGAGCTATGGAAAGAGCTATGCTCGGAGTTTCTCTGAAGGATAGGATTCGTAACGAATACATCCGACAGAGAACCAAGGTTATCGACATAGCTCAAAGAATTAGCAAGCTGAAGTGGCAGTGGGCCGGCCATATTTCGCGAAGAACCGACGGCCGCTGAGGCAAACGTGTTCTTGAGTGGAGACCGCGACTCGGCAAACGTAGTGTAGGACGCCCTCTGACCAGGTGGGATGACGACTTGCGAAAGACTGCAGGTAGATGCTGGATGCGGCAAGCTGAAGACAGGGCGCTATGGCGCTCATTGGGGGAGGCCTATGTCCAGCAGTGGACTGATATAGGCTGATGATGAAGTTTTCCTGAGATTGTAAAAAAAAAAAATAAAAAAAAAAATATGAACGTATATTTGTTTA
The DNA here is from genome assembly GCA_943735965.1 of Eupithecia abbreviata. NCBI lineage: Eukaryota > Metazoa > Arthropoda > Insecta > Lepidoptera > Geometridae > Eupithecia > Eupithecia abbreviata. The sequence goes on from OX030995.1 coordinate 6,463,161, forward strand.
TCTGGCAATAACAGTTTTCTTCACGAGTGTGCATGCGCAAAAGTTCGCAGAGCCTATGTTCAGACCTGCCAAAACAAATTGTCCGTACTGTACCTTTTCCCACAGTTCCTTCAATTTCTTTTTGGTTTTATAAAACTGGAACTGTCAAAATTTTACAAAAACCAAAAGTTAATTCAACACAAACTAAAAATACAAAAAAAAAGCAATGAAAAATCATGATTCAATCATGAGTACTTCGGTACCATGGAATTAAAAGTATGGCATCCAAAACCGAATGCGGCCTCACCTTTAATTTGAACCAGCTTCTAATGTGCGTTGGCTGTGTGGTGATTCTCGTCCTACTGTTCTTGGTGATCTGCCAGTTGACGAGCGGAAGATAATGGCCGGTAAAACTTGCATGTACTCAGTAGATTTATTTCAGATACTGCTCACTGCGTTTGCCTTTGTTACCCTCCTGATTGTTATGAGCTTCTTATGCAAATATTTCAATGGAATGTAGAAAATAATACAAGACGAGAGGAGAGAGATATAATACATAACAGAAGCTGAAGCTGAACTGAAGAGATATATGACGAATTTGGATTTATAAGTGAATGGTGTTAAAATGGTTTCCTTAGTGAAAGTTAATGCGAACACACTACTGACTATTGTAGGATCGGTTGTAGTACTTGTTGTTCTCTTTAATTTTGCATGCAATATGCTTTGTTTGAAATAGTGGCTTACACGTATGTTGGTGCATGACAATGGGACCGTCCAAGACAACACATGATCTTAATACCATCCTTTTCTATGTTTTCTTTTTTGTAATAATATTAATTATAGTGAAATTTGCATGCTGCCAGTTTGCGCGGATGGCTAGTTGAAAAATTAAAAGTGCATTCTTACGTTTATATTGATGGGGATCGAATTATGATAAAATTTTAACAGATAACAAAGGCGGGATACTGTATTTTTATATCGTTGTAATCTAACGTCCAATTGGGCCTTTAAGGACCTTTTTGTGAGCTATCATGGGCAAACAGGCGTGTAGTATCACATTTAGCATAAATCAGGCTCTCTCACTTTTGGGGGTTCTTTTCATTCTTTACATGCTCTTTCGTATCATGTCTCACGTACTTTGTCCAAAAGGATAAGAAAACAAGAACTGGCTTTATTCCTTTACTATTACCGGAAAGGTAGTAGGTTTGAAAGATAGTATTTTGTTCGGTAACTCGAATTATGGAACTTGTTTTTATAAGCTGGGTTCAAAAATGAATAGTTTTCCGAATAAAAAAGACCAAAATCCGACTCCAGCCCTCTTGTCTAAGAGGGCTGAAGTCTGATTTGGTCTTTCGGTTTTATTTATCTTATTTATTTGGTCTTATTTATAATTTTACAGACGTAAAGCAAATTGTATTTTGCATTTTCACAATGAAAAAACATAGACGGTTTTAATGAAGCTTTTAATCATTATTTTGTTTAAAATGCGAAATAAAAAGCGGAAATAAATGTAACTTGAAAATAAGTTTTCTATTTTATTTCTCATTGTTTACTTGCTGGCTCTCTTAGGGCCAGACTCTCATCGAAGCTGAGCCGAGCTGCACAATTTTCTTATTTTTATGTAAGAACCTTTTTCATTTTGTATAATAATGCAACATTTATTTCGATGTACATACTATTTATACTCTTTTGTTACCGTATCAAAATACGTACCTAAGCCCTCCTACACGAGACCTAAGCCCTCCTACACGTATACATATAACTCAACCCAAGGGCCAACTCTACTGCCATGCGTGTCGTAGGATATTCAAGACCAAGTTCAGTCTAGCCAGCCATATTAGAGCTCATGATAGAAAAAATCCGTGATAATCTAGGGTCGCCGTCATCGAAATCGATGAGGAGCCTATATATATACGTAAAAAATAAGCTAGCTAACACAGAAGGTATCTTCTAGACTCTCTATCTGCTAGACCTTCGTGATAAATCGTTGGCCACATTCTCGCTCAGGTACCAGCAGGTGAGGTTGTGGTCAAATGAGTTTATACTTATGATTTTCCTGCGGCGGTCGTCAACGAGCTTTGCTTAGGACCTCTGAAAAAGTGTTTAGTCCAGCAGCTTGCTCATAACAAGACGAACACAATGCAAAGCTAGTAGTAGCATTCTGTTAAGGTACTCTAAACATTTAAGCGGCAAGCTGAAGACGGCGCAATGACGCTCATTATGGGAGGCCTATATCGAGCAGTGGACTCCTATAGCTTCATGGTAATGATGATGATGACTCTAAACATTTAGTTAGCGTAATGTGGACTAAACAATAGCTAATCCCGATGTCAAATGTTTGTAAACAAACTACAACACTATTATAACTATAACTTCTAGGCGTCGATTTCCAGATAGGTATAGTTGTACGCAATATTTATTAAAAAAGGATCTCATATCGATAAGCAATGTAAATTACGTATAAAAAGATGCGGCAACACAGTGAATTATAGGTTTAGTATGGGTAGTTTGTTTACAAAAATTTTACTTCGCTTTTGGCTAGTGTATAGCTACTATGTAAGTAGCTTTAAGCTTGTCGTACACCTGAATAGCACCGCTACCACTTGCAGATAAAAGTGCATTCAATTATGTTCCTTGACTGCCAACGAGCCATGGAGCGTAGTACTTGAGTCTGTCAGACCGCGTGCGGAACAGCATACTACGCTCCAAAACACGCATCGTTGTCGTTGGTCAGGCAGCCGGAAGCCTGAAGAGGAACTGGGCCGGACACGTCTGCCGTATGTCCAGCGACTTGTGGGCAAAGACCACCACAGAGAGGAACCCACACCACGCTAAGAGGCGACGTGGAAAGCCCAGGATGAGATGGCGTGGCGAGCTCGAGGCACATCTTCCATCATGACCTGTTGCAGCGTTGGATCGCGAGGAGTGGAAGGAGAAAAGGGAGGCCTTTGCCCAGCAGTGGGAAAATCATGGCTAAAAATATAAATAAAATAATAAATGGTCCTTGTCTCGTTTACATTTAGATGAATTTTAAATTGACGGCATCAAATGAAAGGCAGCTCGTAGACCATTCGATTGAGGCTTGTGCTACGAAGAAATAATAAGTCAGGAAATGTAACTGCGTTAAAGAAATGACCCAACGAAAGTCGTGTCCAAGTAGGCGGGGCTTAAAAGTCGTGTCCAGCGCGTCATCAGTCGGACATTGATCTTGCAAGCGAGCACATCTCAAATCTTTGCGTACGTTTTCGTGTTTATCACTGTGAATCATCATGCCAGCATGTGTTGTGAAGTGGTGCAGGAGCCATACACGATTAAAATGTCCAGGGATCACTTCTTTCTAGTAAGTAATAGCAAGATTATAAACTGCATTCAAAGATATTCAAATACGTCATCAAACCGAAATGGTCAATATTATGCAACATGAAGTCAATACATTTTTGACCTAATTTAGAAGGTTTTTTCTTCTTAATGAAATATTAAAATGTAAATCAAGATAATGTAAATGTTTTTCTAAAATAATTGATAAAGAAGATATTCAGCCCACTAAAAAACAGACACCAAACAAACACTTAAATGATAAAATGTATAATCGTTGAATATGACTTCATATCTTAGAATCCGTCTTCACTACATTAAGAAGAAAGATTCTCTTTTAATGTCTTCTAGACAAAAACAGTACATCGAATTGTACTATTTTTGTCTAGAAGACAAAAAAAGTACAATACGATGATAGAAAGTACCTACATCGAATTGTAAAAGTATACCAATATAAAAAAATATACCAAAACAAATAGTACAATAATATTGTTTATTATTAAATTGATCCGGTTCCCTTATTGCATACATCGTCCACGCCGCCAAGCCAAGGCGTGCGTACTTCAATGGTTACTATGACAACATAGCAAGTTGCAGCGCGCGCGAACCAATCCCTGCTTTCGTTCTGAATTTAAACCAATCACGTAGCACGTTTGTTTGTAACCTGTGTAGTTATTGGTAGTTTGTATCTTACGTCGTTTTGGTTTGAAGTAGGGCTAGTTTTTGTGTGGAATTTGATCTGAATTACACTTCCTGACTTATTATTTCTTCGTAGGGCTTGTGGGTTCCCTTTGTCATGACAGCATATTTTTGTAGTGGGTCGTAGTGATTTTGGATAATTGAGCGCAGAGATTAAGTATTTTTCTTTTATTCAGAGACAAAGTCTCTACATAATATTGGTTATATTCATGAATACCCAAATCATGTAATGTTTGGATTTGAATAGCCCTAATACGAAGGGCTAACAAATGTACCATTAATAATAGTACAAGTACCTAGGTAATTCGATTATAATGAGTACGAAAATCATAATAATAATAATGGTATTGGACTAATTTACCTGTATCTTTTAGGGAAATTAGAATTTCATTACCTACTTGCAAGAATTTTGACGACCGATGTGGCGCGTTGGGCGAAGGTCCGCCTGCGACGCAGGAGGTTGCGGGTTCGATTCCCGCCTCGGAACAATTGTGTGTATGATCTGCAGATATTTGTTCCGGGTGTTCTGGACGTTTTCTATGTACGATCATATCTATCTATGTAATGTATTGTATTATGTATATCAGTTATCTAGTATCCATAACACAAGCTCTGTTTACCATGGGGCTAGGTAATGCTGTGTGGATTGTCCAGCATTATTTATCTTATTTATTATTTAGTTAGTTCTTCGTTCACCGTAAATGCCATCAGACTATAGAATGCATTACCTACCCCAATTAGACAGACTAAATCTCTCCCTATTTTTAAGCATATGGTCTAATTACACTTTCTTTCTTCGACTTCAAATAGTTAATATTTTATGTATAATGGTGTCTATAGTCAGTATTTATTTCCATTAAGTTATAAATAAGTATTTATGTATTTGGTACATGTTTTGTATTGTATATAATTTATATAGGTACTACATTAGTCTACATATAATACGCCACCTATACTATAGCTACATGTCCATCCAAAGGTTGCCTGGAAGAAATCGCTCTTAGCAATAAGACCGCCCGTTGTGTATCTGTATCTCTGTTTGTTTGTTCTTTAGGTACTGTTTTTTTCTGTTTGATGTGCAATAAAGTGTATTTGTATTGTATTGTGTCTATTGGTCTGAAGGATATTGACCTCTTTGAGTCGCAAATAAGCTATTCAATTCGGCTGTCCCAAATCAATACGGACATTGTAAGGGACATTTTTGTCGAAATCAAGATTTTTACACCATGCTTTTAACACAGTAAATGCCCACAATATGCAAAAACCCTTTTTTCAATAAAGGCCTCCATTCCCAATATAGCGATACCATAAAACCTAGTAAGTGCACAGACTGGTTTAGTCTGTGCACTTACTAGGTTTTATGGCAATCCCCAAATTAAAAACCTAGTAAGAGCTGATTAGCAGTTCAAAAGGCACACGTACTTTCTTTGTTTTGGATTGGGATTGGGTTTTTGATTTGGGAATTAACATGTCTAAAATACCATAAAATCTACAAATTACACAGTATAGCACACACCCATCGGAGTTTCTATCTCCATGAATTAGGGTTTAAATTAGTGAGAAAACATCAAATTGCCGCTATCTTTTCGGGAGAGGGGAATTTTTTTATAGCGTCGATTCCATTTCAAAGTAAGTGTTATACCACGTGCATCGAATTATATTTTTAAAGTTTTAGTATGCAAAAATGTAGACAGCAATCTTATCTACCATCTCCAAGATTCATATTTAGCTGTAGATTCATAGTTTGGTAAGGCATAAGAAAATCAGCTTTTTTGCCCTCCTGTAAAATTTGTTCGAAGTCCCTTACTGTGTTTTGATTTGGGACAGCCGAATTCTAGTTAATAATTGCTCTTTTGTAGCAAAATATGCACGAAAAATATAGTAATTTCTTTCCACCCCGCTTTATATTCTACCAGGAGAACAGACACAATAGGGGTTGATTCTAATTGAGGTGCATTGTGCATAACGGTCCGCCTTTCAGTATGTGAATTAGATTTTACTATTATCAGTATTAGTTTTATTATCTGACTTAAAAAAACCAACTTTTAAGTCGGTTAGTCTGGGGAGATATAAATAATAAATAAATAATGCTGGACAATTCACACAGCATTCTCTAGCCCCATGGTAAGCAGAGCTTGTGTTATGGGTACTAGATAACTGATATACATACTACAATACATTAAATAGATAGATATTTTTTTGACATACATAGAAAACGACCAGAACACCCGGAACAAATATCTGCAGATCGTACACACAATTGTCCCGAGGCGAGAATCGAACTCGCAACCTCCTGTGTCGCAGGCGGACCTTCGCCCACCGCGCCAATAAATTATAAGTAAACACTATGTTTATGTGAGAATAAAGTTCTTTAAAACAAGATATTTAATTTATATCTACCCTGCTGCTTGTGACCGGCCTTTGTGGCACGGTGAAGGTGTAGGTACAGACCTGGAGGAAGTGATGCACCATTCCAACAGAGGACCAAAGTTATCGATATAGCTCTAAGAATTAGCAAGCTGAAGTGGCAGTGGGCCGGCCATATCTCCCGAAGAACCGACGGCCGCTGGGGCAAACGTGTTCTTGAGTGGAGACCACGACTCGGTTAACGAAGTGTAGGACGACCTCCGACCAGGTGGGATGACGACCTGCGAAAGACTGCAGGTAGATGCTGGATGCGTCAAGCTAAAGACAGGGCGCTATGGCGTTCATTGGGGTAGGCCTATGTCCAGCAGTGGACTAACATAGGTTTATGATGATGATGATGAAGGTTTACAACATGAATTCATGATTCTACACCTTCTATAAAACAAATCGCAAAATCAAAACGTTGCCCGGTGTCCTTAGTAGGGGCTACGTACACGTACGCCTACTCAACTCAGGACACCCGACAACGTTGCTCAGCCTTGCAATAATCAGAATAATCAATTTATTGGTAACAACAAATATTATAAGTCATATAATTATTATAATAAATGTATTATAACTAAGTAGTGTTTTTTAATAATAATAAAATTTTATTGCCAAAAAAAAGAATCATTACAATCATAACATAACTTAATAATACTTAAGAAATTATTTATTTTCCGCACATAATCGGTTAATAATAGGTTGCCTGGAAGAGATCGCTCTCAGCGATAAGGCCGCCCTTTATACTTCCTTTATTCTATTGAGTTTTCCTGTATTGTTTTCTGTTTTTGTGTGTGGTATAATAAAGTGTTACTATCTATCTATATCTATATCTTCAATACTGGTAGAACGCCTTGTCGACGAGCCACGTTTTAAGTCATCGCTTAAAGGAAGATAGACTAGGTGCTGTGACCACCTAATCTGGTAGGATGTTGTACAACGCGGGTCCTAGCTCGTGCGTGAGTCGACTTAGCCAGTCTGTGTGAGACTGTAGATAGCTTTACCAGCTCCGCGAGTGTTGAAGCATCGCGTGTGGTGAGCTCCACGCGTCTTGAACCGCTCCAGGTTTTGCCTAACATGCATCACCTTGTAACGAAACCGATGAAAATCGATTGTAAAAATAACTCGGCAAACTTCAAAATGTAAAGATGTAGGTATGTATTTTAGGTTAAATTTCGTTTATTGCTCCTTTTTAGTTTAGATGTGTATCAAAGTTTAAGTTCAAATTGTATTTATTTGCTTCAAATAAAAAAAAAATACTTTATGTCTGTCTGTGCCTTCGCCTGTCACCAGATCTTAACTTCATTTAAAACTTTTGAATCATGTCTATTAACATTAAAGTCATTTAAAACGGGATATTTACTATGATTTGATTTTTGAGTTATCCAATATTTCGGCAGTTTCATGCGCCATGATCACGGAATAACTGAAGACACTGAGAGTAAGTTTTTATGGACAGACATACCGATCGTCCTTCATTTTTTGTCTTTTGCTACGAACGTTACCACTACCACCGGTTTTATTATTATCGAACGCATCTCGATCATATTGGATAACTCAAAAATCAAATCATGTTAGATATCCCGTTTTAAATGACTTTAGTGTTAATGTCATTTGTCAGGGAGGGAGACAATATAACACATAATTATGGGCATATTATGCTACTTTATTTCCCGCGAAACCCGCCAGCCAAAACCGCCGGCTCTAGCCGGTGGCGCTAGTAATCATAATTTAAAAGTAATCCATATGATTAAAACTTCATAATTTCTTCAAATTTGCATACAATGCCAGCCAAGTTGGCAGTAGATACATACATATAGTAAAGCACTTATCATTATCATTATTAATTTCTGAAATGTTATTTTCACTTCCATACGATACTATTATGCTCATTATCGTGGAACGATGACTATGAATTTAAATACTGTGCTATCTGACTCCAAATTTTATAATAGAGATAATAATTTGATGCAGGTCTTTGTGGCTTATAATTATAACAATGCGAATGAATCGGAATATCCTTTTCTCGTCAAACGAAAGGAATGTATGAAGGATATTATGGACCTGTAAGGCTACCACGCTAATTAGCACATAACGCAACGCACGTTATCAACGTTATAACGTTTAAATAACGCTTGAAAAGGCGCATTTTTGTGTGAATAACGCCTTTTCACGCATTATTCACATAACGCACGTTATCAGCGTTATTACGCTAATGTTAGCATGAATAACGAGTAAAAAGCCGCGTTGCGTTATTATAATTGAGCCACGATAGTGAGAGTAATGAGATTCTGGTTTAGTTGTCAGCTACGGCTACGTGAGTGACATGTTCTGACAGTTGTCATCTGCGCGCCATCTGCGTTGACAGCTGCGCTTCTGTCAATGTCATAGTCCATCGTTTGTCGCTTTCATGCATTAAGGGTGTTGCCTGAACACTATTTACGAGTATATTATTAAAAATTAATATTATGAATTCGATTTAAATTATTAGTCTGTCTCTTTCCCTGTCTATTATCTTTTCACGGCTTTTAAACGGCTGAACGCGTCTGAGTGATATTTGGGAGGAAGGGAAACAGTAGGTAGGTATATCCGGGAAGGACATAAGCTACTTTTAATCCCGGAAAAGCGCGATAGAAGCATTGGACGGAAGCTAGTATATTATAAATATGAAAATTCTAATACAAATTTTTGTAACCTCTTCAAGACAAAACTACTTAACTGATTTGGCTAAAACCTTTTGGCTCTAACATCGACCTGTCTGATTTTTTTTAAATCGCGGCGAATAGTAATAATATTTATATGTTTGGTTAGAAAACACTTATAAAAATACCCTGTAACATATGTCAATAAGCCAATGATGTTATATATTTTACGTTTCTGAGATATTCATAGATGAAAAAAGATATAGAACAATCCTCAGCTACCACCCAGCACAAAAATGTGCATTCAAATATAATGCTTTAACTCGTAATATTTAGATGCATTTCATATTGACGTCATCAGATAACGCGGACTAGTCGTTTGAAGCTTGAAAAAACATTTGTCACCATAAAATGTATCTAAATGTAACGAGTTAAAGACCTTATTTGAATCCACATTTTTGTGCAGTATCGGACTAATGAGCGCAGATCTATAAACCCAGGTAATTTTTTAAAGCTTACGCAATGCTCTTTTCTTCTCGTAAACAGAATGCCTGAATTTGTGACGTCATCGTCAGCGTGGATAATTGCTTGAAAAAACAAAAGACAACCGCGCCAGCTTAAGATAATTGACCGATATACAGTTATCTACCGAGTGGAAGTGGTATAGACAGTCAGTCACAGTTGGGCCAGAGTTTAATGCACCTGTGCGCAACTGCTTATACGCGTAACTGGTAATATAGTGCATCGAAACCGGTGAGTGAATATATACACGCTATTTACGACTCTTCCATTTCTAAGTTAGTCCTCAAATTTACCGCTTCATCTTTGTATAATTCGTAGTGAGACTAAATTATATACCTAATTCGTAGTGAGACTATAGTTTACTCCCACCTGTTCTGTTGAGTAGTTCTGTTGACAGAACTACTGGGATTTTTTCCCCATTAGTTCTGTATCGCGTTACGCCTAGTCAAAACGCGATTAAGACCTTTTGAGAGATAGACCTTTTAAGAGGTAGACTGCCAGAGAGGTAGACTGTCAGAGAGGTAGACTGTCAGAGAGGTAGACTGTCAGAGAGGTAGACCTATATAGAGGTAGACCTTTTCGACAGGCAGACCCTATTCTTACTGAAGAGATCCGCGGAGGATGATTTTCCCATACAAACGTAGGTAGGTAATTCAAAAACAAAGATAAAGCGAAATTTACTATAATTACATAATCACTATGTAGATTTGATAATGAGCCGGTAGCCTTTCTGTGTTCTCGTGTTTTAATTTTTTTATTCGTTCCTAATTTGTTTTCTTTATTATTATTAGTTCTTAAGTTGTATTATTTTATATGAAACATAAATAAACATTTTCTATTTCTATTTGTTTTGTTTATTTTGTTGGTGTGAATTAGATAATGATTTAATTGTAAAGTAAAAAGTTAAAGTATTTTATTTTGTCAGAACACATAGTATACATACTATTATAGATTAAACTTAGATTAACACTTTGACTGCGGTTTTTTTTCGACGACTGCGTTCTTTTTTTTAACCTAAAAAATTCGTGCTGCCGCTCTACACAGCGGTTGTGTTGCGCCGCACATGCGTTTCGTACGAAAAATATTACGGCTGTGCTGAGTCACACAGATCTGTATTTTCTCAGCCGCTGCGCTAGTGTGGATTTACGCATATTAGTCACTTGTAAAAAACACATACCGTGTGATTTCAGTAGTCAAAGTGTTAACAGAGAACTGACAAAATCGGTCTCCACTCAGAGCAGATCATACCATAGCGCTGGTCTTCCGTGGAGACCTGTTGTCTTGCCGTTGTCTTTTGTTTACCTGTAGGACAATGTAATTTTTTTTTTTTTTTTTAATCTATCGTCATTTGTCATCAGCCTATACCTATGTATTATAATATGTATTAGGAAAGCAGGAAATAGACTTCCCCCAAACATAAAAAATAACGTTACATAAAACAATTCAGTTCAGTTCAGTTCAGTTATTTATTGATAAGAATATTCTTATATATCAAACATAATAATACAAGTAACAAAAAAATACACAACGAAATACAAATCATACTCACACAGGAGTTTACAGGAGTTTCTTATAATTTTTTTTTTTTTTTTTTAATTTTACCAATACATAATTAATTATTCATATCAACATTTTATTATAATAAATGTTATAAATAGGTATTAATACTCTATGATCAGTAACATCACCAGTCTATATTAGTCCAAAGCTGGGCATAGGTCTGCCCTAAACGCTATAGTTATATATAACAATTAATATGAAGAAGTGAAAAATAGTTATCACTCGGGCTAAAACCACCCATTATAAATCGGTCTCAATATATCCTCTCTCGCTACGCTCGGGAGTATAACAACCTCGTTTGTAATGGGGTGGTTTAGTCCCTCGATAAAAATATACTTTTAAACGAAAAAAAAAAAAAAACGTTTCCATAGACATAACACGTGCGTAGCCACGGGCAGAAACTATTTAAAGATAAGAATATTGATTGATGGAATAAATAGTGTAAATAAGATTCTATAGGTAAATGTTTATCTTGTTATTATTTTATTAAAACTACTTTAATGCTTTTATAAATAAACCGGCCAAGTGCGAGTCGACTCGCATATGGATGGTTCCGTACCATCGTATATACGACACTACACTTCGCAAAAGTAACTAACCTAAAAAACTTATTAATAAAAATATAATCTATACTAATATTATAAAGAGGAAAGGTTTGATTTATTGTTTGTTTGTTTGTAATGAATAGGCTCCGAAACTGCTGGACCGATTTGAAAAATTCTTTCACCGTTTGGAAGCTACACTATCCCCGGTGAACATAGGCTATATTATATTTTCAAAAAGTTAGGGATCCGTACTTAAACCGTGCGAAGCCGGGAAGGTCCGCTAATATCATATAGACATCATGACGCGGTCACCCATCCAAGTATTGAGCACGCCTGACGTGGCTTAACTTCAGTTAACGGTGAACGTCGTATGTACACTGGACCCCTTAATTTCAGATCAATGGTACTATTTCATTAACTTCGAAGTTACATTATTCATCATCATTAGCATAAAGCAGTCCACTGCTGGACATAAGCCTCCCCCAATGACCGCCATAGCGTCCTGTCAGCTTGCCGCATCCAGCATCTACCTGCAGTCTTTCGCAGGTCGTAATCCCACCTGGTCGGAGGGGATTCTACACTACGTTTACCGAGTTGTGGTTTCCACTCGAGAACACGTTTACCCCAGCGGCCGTCGGTTCTTCTTTCTTCAGGGCCACTGCCACTTCAGCTTGCTAATTCTCAGAGTTATGTCGATAACCTTGGTTCTCTGTCGGATGTATTCGTTACGAATCCTATACTTCAGAGAAACTCCGAGCATAGCTCTTTCCATAGCTCGCTGAGCGACTTTGAACTGGTGGACCAGCTTAACTTCAGTTATCGGTGCTCAACTTCGTATGTACACTGGTAGTTTTAAGGTAAATAAAAGTATTTTATTTCTTTCTTTCTTTAATTTAATGTTACTGTTAATATTTTTCCAGTAAACCATGTGGGCGTGTGACCCAGCGTTCACCACGCCAATCCTCAGCAGCTACCACGCTGCCGGACCACTCTTCGTCCAGACCTTGCAGAACTTCTTCGCGGCGCAATGCGCGCTAGCAGGCGATCATCTGTGGCCAGATGATGCGGCGCAGAAGGTTCTAGAAGGTAAAGAAAAACTGTTCACTTATTAGTAATCAAAAAGAAAAAAACTAAAGTTTTCAACCAGTGCGTCCTACCCGTTATGATCTACGGAGCTGAGACACTCACGATAGGGCTGGTCCACCAGTTCAAAGTCGCTCGGCGAGCTATGGAAAGAGTTATGCTCGGAGTTTCTCTGAAGGATAGGATTCGTAACGAATACATCCGACAGAGAACCAAAGTTATCGACATAGCTCTAAGAATTAGCAAGCTGAAGTGGCATTGGGCCGGCCATATCTCGCGAAGAACCGACAACCGCTGCTGGGGTACACGTGTTATTGAGTGGAGACCACGACTTGGTAAACGTTGTAATAGGACGCCCTCCGACCAGGTAGGATGACGACCTGCAAAAGAGGCACATAATTCTTTCCATCTAAAGGTTGCCTGGAAGAGATCGCTTCTAAGCGATAAGACCGGCCATTGTACTTGTCGCATGTAATGTCTTTTTGTAATGATCTGTATCTGGTGTACAATAAATATTTTTGTATTGTATTGTATTTCATAATCTTACTTATCTTACTTGGCATATAGGTCATTTAGACCTATATACCATAAGCTTGGACAGTTGCATCATCTAGATTCAAAAGATCCTTTCGAATCTAGATGAGGCAACGGTAAAAAAGCTAAAAAAAAAAAACTTGAATATATTTTTATAATTAGGAAATGTATTTTTCCTTATTATTTTCCTATTATTTGTCTTCATCCTGTTTTTGTTATGGAAATAAAGCGGCGACGATATTATACGATTATTAATACTTTAGAAACTATCATGGTTATTAACACAAAAGTCATTAAAGTTTTTAACGGGATATTTACATATTTTATTTTTTTAAACTGTATTGCTTTACAAAGGGTGGGCTTAATGCCGAGGCAATTTCTACCTTATGAGTTTTCCAATATTTTGGCACAGTTTCATGCGCGATCACGGAATAACTACCCGTATTTTAATTATTTTTAATAAATATTTTTCTTTTATTCCGTTATCATATATAATGAAATAATACGTCAAGTCTTCACGTCATCCATACCGCAATGCTTGAAAACGGAAGTTTTCAATCAGTGCGTCATACCCGTTATGACCTACGGAGCTGAGACGTGGACACTCACGATAGGGCTGGTCCACCAGTTCAAAGTCGCTCAGCGAGCTATGGAAAGAGCTATGCTCGGAGTTTCTCTGAAGGATAGGATTCGTAACGAATACATCCGACAGAGAACCAAGGTTATCGACATAGCTCAAAGAATTAGCAAGCTGAAGTGGCAGTGGGCCGGCCATATCTCGCGAAGAACCGACGGCCGATGGGGCAAACGTGTTCTTGAGTGGAGACCACGACTCGGTAAACGTAGTGTAGGACGCCCTCCGACCAGGTGGGATGACGACCTGCGAAAGACGGCATGTAGATGCTGGATGCGGCAAGCTGAAGACAGGGCGCTATGGCGCTCATTGGGGGAGGCCTATGTCCAGCAGTGGACTGCTATAGGATGATGATGATGATGATGATGATGATATATAATGATGACTTTTGAGATAAAATTGAAACAATCTGACTATTCCTGATCTGACATTAATTTGCGATCGTTTTAAATTGAAAACTTAATCTTTTCCAATTCAATTATAATCATATTCTTGCCTTATTTTATTTAACCAATAGGTACTTATTTTATTTTAAAATAACATTCCTATATTAACTAATTATTTAAATATGAAGTATAAAAGGAATATTACAAATCTAACAAGAGCTAACCAAAAAATTGTTGTGCCCTGACAGGGTTATTATGCAGTAAGTGTACCCACTAAGATAATAATTGGGTAAACTAACTAGTTTTAATTATTATTTTTTCAGATCCAAACTACGATTTCATAGTAGTAGGGGCCGGCTCAGCTGGATCTGTAGTTGCAAATCGCTTGAGTGAAATACCCGAATGGAAAGTCTTATTAATCGAAGCTGGAGGAAATCCAACCATAGGCACAGAGGTACAACTTAGACTATATTATCTCTATTAAATTAATTACAATCAAAGAATAGTAACAAAATTGAACTGTTACCTATTTCGAAACAATTGAGCTAATTGCAGCTGTTGCAAACAACCTTGATTAGAATTGGTAAGCGTTAACACAACCAATAAATAATTTACCACTTTTATGTAAGATATTAATATTATTTCCTTATAATCGTTATACATAATGAATCGTGTTATATTTTCAGCTACCACAACTTTTCTACAGCAACATGAATACAGATGAAGATTGGCTATACAAAACAGAACCCGACGAAAAAGCTTGCCGGGGATATAAAACCAAAGGTTGTGCTTGGCCAAGAGGAAAGACTCTTGGAGGCAGCAGCAGCATTAATGCTATGTTTTACGTCAGAGGAAATAAACTAGACTACGACGAGTGGGCCGCCGCTGGTAACACAGGATGGAGCTATGAAGATGTTCTACCATACTTCAAGAAAAGCGAAAAACTAACCTATTTCTCGAAAGAACACAGCGAACATCATGGCACGGAAGGTTATCTAACCGTAGAAAATACAGAGGATTTAGAAGATCTAGAAAACATGGTTATAAAAGCGGCTGTGGAGCTTGGAATGAAGAACAGTTCAGATATAAATGGAGCTGATCAAATGGGCGTCACAAAAGCGTATACCACCACTAGAGAGGGTGTTAGATGTAGCACTGCAAGAGCGTTCTTGAGTCCCGTTAAGGATAGAAAAAATCTACACGTCATCAAAAACGCCTATGTAACTAAGCTGGTCTTCAAACCCGGAACAAATAAAGTTAGAGGCGTATTATTGAATCAAAACGGAAAAGATATATTTGTAAACGCGATTAAAGAAGTAATAATATCTGGAGGTGCAATCAATTCACCGCAGTTATTGCTTTTGTCTGGTATCGGACCTCGAAAACATTTGGAAAAACTTGACATCGATGTAGTAGCAGATTTGCCTGTCGGAGAAAACCTGCAGGATCATGTTTTTGTACCAATCACCTTTACTGCGCCTGGAAAAAATGATCTGACATCTTTACCAAACATAGCTGGAATATTTGCCCAGTATATACTCAAACATAAAGGTCCATTGGCCGGCATAAGTCCGCACAGAGTCATTGCTTTTATAAATACCACTGATCATCTTGCTTCTAGTCCAAATATCCAGAAACACTATTTAATTTTTCCTCCAGGTATGAATAATATGCTAAATTATTTCGATCAGCACGGCTTCAATGATGAAATCCAGCAAAAATTCGAAAACATCAACAAAAATCAATTCACAGTAATCTTGTTTACCGTTCTTTTAAAACCCAAGTCAACAGGGAGAATTTTACTTAAAAGCAAAAACCCTATGGATAAGCCTTTGATTTACGCAAACTACTTCCACGACGCAGAAGACATGAAGACAGTTATAGATGGCATTAAGATTGGAATAAAACATGGAGACACGAAAACTTTCAAAGAAGCTGGGTTCAAACTTGAATGGTTGGATATAAATGCTTGCAAGGAATACAAGAAAGAAAGTGATGAACATCTGGAGTGTTTATCAAGAGAAATGACTCTATCTCTGTATCATCCAGTGGGTACAGTCAAAATGGGTGCAGTCATAGATAAAACTGCCGTAGTTGACCCAGAATTGAGAGTAAAGAATGTGGAAAATCTCAGAGTTGTGGATGGGAGTATAATGCCTTCGATAGTACGCGGTAATACAAACGCTGTCTGTATAATGATTGGAGAGAAAGGAGCAGATATGATAAAGAACTATTGGTTGAGGCATACAGAACTGTAAACACGATTAATATGTTTGTTTTTGTTATGTATGTTTGTTATAGCTAGTAGGTTCTTAAAAGTTAAAGCGTACTTAAGCTTATTTTAGTGGTCTCAAACATAGAAGTTAAGCCGAAGTTATGGTAAGGAAGAAATTATTCAAGATGAAAGAACACAGATAAAAATATTAATCATTAAAGAGTAATTATCATCTAGCAGACTAAACAGAACTCAGCTTGGGGCTAGATGACACTGCTTGAATTATTGTCCTGTGTTGTGTTATTTATTTATTGTTCTCGGCTCCCGGTCAAAATTCCCAAAGTTTTATTATATTTTAGTTTCAGTACGAGATGTGTTTTAGTAAATGTGTATATTTTTTTCACTTTCCTTTATTTCAATTATATTTTAACTCATTTTACACGCACCTGAGGACAGTGACGTGACTAGATCCCTCTGGACTTCACTGAAAATTTGCGCTGGGTGAACAATGTGTACATACTCAGCACAATGCTGAGTGAAGGCCATATTTTCCTATACACTGCTATGTACAACAATTTGTAACATTTGTAGAATTAATTGCGTAGTTAGTTTTAAGTCTATTGTGTAGTGTATAGGTAAATAAACATATTTATTATATATTTACCCGGCCCGCCTTTTCTGTGTATATATTATGTGGCATTTGTATTAATAGTTTAACATAAAGTGTATGGTTTATCTCTATATAGTGTGTGTGGTAACAAATAATCAGAGATACAATTATTGTGATAGCCTTTTAGCATTATTGATAGTGATAATAATAACGAATACCTACCTAAATTGCGCCTTATCACTGACTCTCGAAAATTATCAATATGCACACACATCGCTTGTTGATATGATTTATATAATATACATATATGTATGATAATGATATAATATAGTACTTTTGTTTTGATTTTAAACTTGCTATTTGACTGTCTGATTAAATATCCATGTATAAAATGTAAATCCGTCATTGGTCGTAAGAAAAAGATAGTATTTTAATTTTGTCAAGAATATTTTGTTAAATAAATAAATAAATAATTTAGCTACGTAATAAAATGTTATAATTGAGTTTGTTTATACATAGATATTAGATAATTAACCTACGCATCAAAGAGAAAAAAAAGAACTAGAACTACGCATTAGAAAATGATTCAAAGATTTGCTGGCACATAGTAAACCTTGAAAATTTGTTTTCGAATAATATTTCTATCATGACTTCATATCATAAAACAAAGTCGCTTCCCGCTGCTGTCTGTTTGTCCGATGAGTTCCCTTTATGTCGAGTCCCGTTATGTCGAGTCTGTTTTTGCAAAATATTAATTTCTTCGCGTTCATAGGTACAGTCAAACATATAAATTAAAAGCCAATATCTTCCAAATTTTGTTTATAAAGTTAATTATTTAGCTTAAAAGTACGCAACGGATTTTGATAAGGTTTTTTATAGATAGAATGATTCAAGACGAAGGATTACATGTATACAATACATGCATTTGAACCTGTGCGAAGTCAGTGCGGGTCGCTTGTGTAATTATACACCACAGCTTTTTTCTAAAATGGGTTAATCAATCGGATTATCAATAGGCCCTTACCGCTTCAAACCCTAATATTAATAAAACCAAATTTAATAAAACTATGTAGATAGCCGAAACAAAAGGGTCAAATAGCCATAAACCTGTATTCATTAATTCTAAGTTTTAATTGTTTCTACTTAAAGTGGATGTAGAGGTAAAGAGATTTTAACGACACTGTGCGAATTTGCTAAGTGACTTTTGAGTTCTTCATGGGACTGAATTTCAAGACTGTAGGACTTTAAGTAGGATAAATAATAAATAAATAAAAATATATAATGCTGGACAATTCACACAGCATTATCTAGCCCCATGGTAAGCAGAGCTTGTGTTATGGGTACTAGATAACTCATATACATAATACAATACATTACATTGATAGATATTTTTTATTATACATAGAAAACGACCAGAAAACCCGAAACAAATATCTGCAGATCGTACACACATTTGTTCCGAGGCGGGAATCGAACCCGCGACCTCCTGCGTCGCAGGCGGACCTTCGCCCACCGCGCCACATCGGTCGTCAATACTGAGTTTTAAGATATTGTATACTAGCTAATTTATATGTCAATTAGTTGATAAAGCTACCTCTTGAATCACCCTATATAAAAATCTCGCATAAAAATTCGTTGCGTAGTTTTAAAGATCTAAGCATGCATAGGGACAGACAGACAGTGGGAAGCGACTTTGGTTTATTATGTACTAGTGAAGATTTACTTCGTTAGGGTATAGTTACCCATGGTACAGCACATAAGACGTCCACTGCTATATGCCCACTCCAAACAAGCTTCTTTGCTTTATAGATTCGAATTTCGACTATGTATTTTAACTAAGATGGTAGGTTCCCTAAGTATGCTAGTTTTAAGGTATATATTACTATGGACCATAGAATAAGTTAAATAAGATCTGTTACTTTTCTATGTTCTGATAAATTGATTTATTATTATGTCTCTCATTTACCATGATCACGGGCCATAAAGTGACCCGGGCCTTTGGCTTGCGTGGGGCCGAAGCCAACAGCACAGAGGCCCTTTGAGAAGTTAATCTAAAGGCGATGGCTACACATAGCGGGTATCATCCTCGGGTGCACAATATGATACACCCAAAGATGTTATCCGCCAGTGTAGAGACTATTGCAAAGAAAAATAAAAGAAATAAAACCAGGCTATTGTGATGGATGGATGGACTGGGTAATCGGGCTATAGGGGAGATTGCGGACGTCTGCGATAAACAAGTCAATCGTAATGTTAAGAAGAGTGGCACGGTGGCTTGCCGAATGCAAATTATTATTATTATTATAAGTCAGCTCTTACAACATGGCTGAGTAGAAGGGGTCTATTCTTACGCACCTACTGCCACGGCCATAGACTTTTCAGGGCTGATGAATCATAAATCAGTTAAAACCTAGACAACCGACGGGTTACAAAGACCAGTATATTTCTGAAGACAGAATTCAGAAGGAAAGTCCCGTTTTTATAAAAACGTTGAGAGAAAAGACATTATGATACTTTTTTAAAAAGCTTTTTCCTTAGCATCTTTATTATTTTTTGCGCTTCCCTGCAATCTACTACCATGCATCAGTAATGCACCAGGACAGTGCATTTTCCAGCCACCTCTGTGTAAATTTTCAGGTTGGGGGTTAAAACGTAGTAAAATGTATAGAAGTGAAACTAAAGGGCTTCACACAAAGCAGCTATAATGTATGTTAACGTACATTACATCGCAGTGTAGATTTAAATTATCTTAATTTATCACACACATAACAGGTCCCTAATGTAATGTATCTTCCCTTAATTCTATTGGTATACGTCTCGATTGACTCACTTAACTATTGCTAAGGTGTATATAGATAGATAGATAAATTATTTATTCATACAAATAGGTTACATCATTAAGTTAGTAGTGCCTTAAAGCCTATGTTAGGTTTGTTTTAGCACTAAAGTTCTCACTTAATTTAAAAATAAATTGATAATCTAGGTACTGTAGTTAAAGTCGAACGATCCGACAACAACACAAGTTAACCTACATATATTAATTATTAACCTACATTATATTAATTATTATTTATATGCTAAATGTATATTTTCGTATCGCTGTAAAAATATACATTATAGCTGTCGTGTGTGGTTTCCTGACGATTTCTATGGAAAGATGTAATAAGATGTATCGTGCTATAATGTATGTACATCTTTACATTATACGAGTAGCTGCTGTAGAAGTGCTTTAACGGACTTCAAAAAAAGGAAGGGGGTCTATGTTTGGCTATGAAGGTATGTTTGTTTTCTTATGTAGGTATGTTTCTCGATTTATCCGTCAATTTATGTACCGATTTAGAAAATTACTACGCTACAAAATGTCCCCGAGGTAGTCCCATCGAATTTTTTTTCCCGAAAGAGAGATAGATGTTATAGATCTTTATTGCAGCTATTAAAATAATTTAAGAAACTGTAACTACTAATTAAATCTATTGTGGCACAATCGGCCGCATTATCGCTGCGAGCGATCTCTTCCAGGCAACCCTTGATGGACAGGTTCAGTTAGTACAAAAGGTGACGCTGGTGTTTAGGTCATTTATGACACAATAAAATAAAATAAAAATATATTAGGAGGATATATTAAAAGTGGACGATAGTGCCAAACAAATATTTGAAGATAGGGAGGGATTTGGCATGCCTAATAGAAACAGCATTACTAAAGGTGGCGCGGCGTTTTTAAACGCCTAACGTATAACCACATCATCATCATCATCATCAACCTATGTAAGTCCACTGCTGGAAATAGGCCTCCCCCAATGAGCGCCATAGCGCCCTGTCTTCAGCTTCGACGACCGATGTGGCGCGGTGGGCGAAGGTCCGCCTGCGACGCAGGAAGTTGCGGGTTCGATTCCCGCCACGGAACAATTGTGTGTACGATCTGCAGATATTTGTTCCGGGTGCTCTGGTTGTTTACTATGTATAATAAAAAATATCTATCTATGTTATGTATTGTATTATGTATATCAGTTATCTGGTACCCATAACACAAGCTCTGCTTACTATGGGGCTAGATAATGCTGTGTGAATTGTCCAGCATTATTTATTTATTTATTATAGCTTGTATAACACACAATAGTATAATAAAGTTAGTAAGTTAATGCAAGCCATCTAAGTAATATTAAGGTTGTCGCAGATCAGAGGCGCACTGCTACCATGCAGCATTAAAATGTGCATTTAAATATGGGTCTTAACTCCTAACATTTAGATGCATTTCATATTGAGGGCATCAAATGACAGATAGCTCGCGGGCCAAACGCTTGAAGCTTGTGGGAAGGCATTTAGTAACTGTAAAATGTATGGAAAGATAACGTGTTTTAGGCCATAATTATATGCACATTTTTGTTTTCCATGGTAGTGACTTTCTGAACTTTAAATTGCGCATCCGAATCGTAGCTTAGCCTCAACTAAATTAGATTTTAATGCGATCTTTTAATGTTGGTTCGCACGCTTAGAAACGAATCACATTGATAGAATAGAATAGTATAGAAAAAACATTTATTTAGACACAGGTACAAAATACAGGCATAGAAGTAAACAAACAAAGAAGAAGTTTATCATGGGGGTAAACGACACAAATAGGTGATATTAGGACTAAAATAAGACTACCTCCATGACCCTGCGCCGAAATAGGGGTTGGCTCAGCGTGTGCTGAACATTATTTTATTCAGCGCTGTTTTTCAGCCAAATACCTTAATTACTAGTTGAAGTCACGGACGACAATTCAATTGATGTACAGTTGATCTGTTTATTTATTTCTATAGTTGTAGCCAGTTGAGTTTGTTTTTGAGTTTGTTGCATTAACATAAGACAAAAATCTCACACTGAATTACTAAAATATGACAAAAACCATTTAATTAAAAAATGTTACCAAAAAATTGACGAAGCAAGGTGACACATCTTTATTTTGTGGAGAAAATTCTGATACTTTAAGTGAGATCTAGGTACATTGTAAAAATTTTATGTAATTTTTCGACATGTCTAAATGCTTTAAATAAGCTTAAAGATGAAATAAATGACTTTTTAAGCGTCTTTTGGGCTCGGTGAAAAAAACTCAATTCGCGAGTTTCACTTCTATTCTATAAAGTTTAATTCGTGGTGAATTTCCACCCCGAGATTTGAACCTTATTAAATTTGCACGGACTGGCTGATATAGGAGGTGTCCTAGAGCTTTTGAAATGTGGGAAGTTACAGTTATATAATACTTGTGGCAGAAAACTCTCTGCTTTATTGATTCAGCTATTTATTTAACCAAAATTCAACATTCTGAAATAAAGCCTGAGAGTACCTATAATTATTTATTTTGTGCAGAAAAGTCAAGATTGACCTACACTTTTAATTCATGGCAGTGCGTCCGATGAATTTGAAATCGAACTAGTATTTTCAGTGCTACCTGGAAACATACATACATATCCGCTACAAATATATAAACGTACATAGGGCCAACCTAAACCATCCTCCGTTGGTAGTCGGGTAAAAAGGGAAAATATTTTTAGCGTCAAACAAGTGTCGGAAATTACCAATCACTAACAAATGCTGGTATTGCTGCCAGCATTCGGGGCACTCTGCTTAGGCTAAGTGTAATCCATCCTCAACAGACTATATTGGTCCACTACTGGATGCAGACCTCCCGTGATAAGCACCTAATCGTCTTTTATCTGATGGGTGGGTAATGCCCATAATCCCCACGTTGGGCATGCGGGTTGAGGATCGCAGTTCGGTGGTAAATTGTTCTGCAGGAGGCGGTGCTGCCCACCCGGTGTGTGGAGTTGGGGTGGTTTAAACTACCCAAAGGATTTTAATGCAGTTTTCAGCAATGATAAAAGAGGTTTATAAAATATTTGACACATAGATTTCCACGCGCGCGAGGCCGCGGGGCGCAGTTTCTTAATAAATGAATAATCAGCGTAAGCTATTCATAAGAAAGGCTGTTTGAAATAATACAAATACCTACCAGCTACCTAATAAGCATAAGAAAACGAAGCACAAGAATGATGTCTGATATAAAATTTCGTACATTTCTGGTTCTCGGATCCAGTAATGAGAGATCTAACGAATCAAATCAACGGGGGTCGTAAATTCCGACGTCAAATCGAGAGCCGAGAAAAGTCGATCGATACAATAAAATTGGAACTGTCTGTGATTTTGTGCCGCCTGATTTGGGATGGAGCGGGGTTAATGTTGATTCACGGTGGTTATAGGCAGGTAGTCTGCTGGATTTTCGGATTGGAACTCGGAGAGTTTTTTTATGGTTTTTTTTTTCAGGGCTTGGAATGTCTTTAGCCATCATAGGGAAGGTTTTCAAAGTAATTAGAAAAATATTGGTAGGCAATCCACACAGCATTGTCTAGCCTCAAAGTATGCTGAGCTTGTGTTATGATTAGGTACTAGTTATTTGATCTCTAGAGGTACTGAATACTCGCATTCATAGATATTTTTTATTATAATTAGAAAAAAAGTAAACACCCGAAACAAATATCCGCAGATTCTACAAATATTTATCCCGAGGAGTAAATCGAACCAGCAACTTTCTTCGTCGCAGGCGCCCACTGCACCACTGAGACGGTCGAAGAAGTCGTATTATTAAGAAATATGTACCTAAGTATATTACCAATAGAGATATAATTACTCTTTACTTCAACGTAGATTAGGGGAACAGATACCACTTGTTCAGAGACCAGTCTCTGAGAAAGATATAGACAAAGGAGGCGTTATGTAGGTAGGTTTAGCCTCTCTTGCTTCTGTTCAATATTCTTTATCACTCTCACGTACGTAGCTTTTTTCGGCCGAAGGCGATGTCGAGGCAACCGAGGTTGTAGGACTGTAGGTAGACGTTCTGGCTACCGCTACCGTAGGAAAGATATGATAGAAAATATGTTTCTTGTTTGTTAACTTACCTATAAATGTAATGTGTCGTTTTATGTATAAGTGGAAACATTATATTTGTTATGCAAATACATCTATTTTCTTTCGTTCTTCTGATAGATAGCCGCAGAACTGGTAGATACAGGAGCCAAATTTTGCTAACTAATCGCTTTTCTATGATAGTGATATTGTGGCATAATCTTCTATAGGTATACTAAAGAAATTCTACGTGCATGCGGTGATATTTGCACGGAGATATAGCATGGTTTCAATCCAAAATGCCAGATTGTGTTATTCTGAGACGATACCATTGTTATGGTGAAGCGATTAGTTTAGTGGAATTAGCCTTGGCCAGTTGAAGGTAAAGACTTTTCATATTGGAATCTAAGACACACAGATCAGTCAAGTAATTTAGGTCTTCGAGCCAGAAGGACCAGTAAAGACCTATCTTTGCTGTATCTTTCTTGAACTAAGTAAGAATGCCTTCTTGTGCGTACTTGCCACAAGCTGTAAAAACACTGTTGGCTGCCTCATTATTAATACACTGAAATGTCACACCCATCACATGTCATGGTATGTCACATCTGCCGAGCTATGTCGCTGATTTTGCAGTGTTCACTCCATAACTTTTACATTTGAAAAGAAGGCGAGAAAAGTCACAGCATTCGTCAGTACAAATTACCAGCTATTAAATCACCTCGACGAAACGAGAGTTTGCCCAATTTATTTGAGCGTGACTCGACCATTTCATAAGGCAGTTCTAAGTATTTTAAAATTTGATTTTGCCAATTTAAGTGTAAATGGAAGACTGCGAGAGGCTAGTAGATAAAAGGTTTATAAGGGTTTGTTTTCACTGGGCAGCGGAGCGGGTGCAAATGGCAACAGGCTTTTAACATTCAAAATCAAAGTCAATATCATTTATTTCTTTAGGCTTACAAAATAAGCTTTTTTTTTCCCGAATGGACATAAATGCTGTTGACCTCAGACAGCCATGACAGCGTTACCGGACTTTTGGCGGGCGAAGAGGGCTCCTCACCGGTAAGTACCGGACTTTAACGGGCGCAGAGGGCGCCTCGCCGGTAAGTACCGGACTTTTGGCGGGCGAAGAGGGCGCCTCGCCGGTAAGTACCGGACTTTTGGCGGGCGCAGAGGGCGCCTCGCCGGTAAGTACCGGACTTTTGGCGGGCGCAGAAGGTGCCTCGCCGGTAAGTACCGGACTTTTGGCGGGCGCAGAAGGCGCCTCGCCGGTAAATTACAAAATAAGCACTTAGACAAGTCATATTTCATACTATAAATTATTATCAAATAAAATTATTTTACTGTTCACTTCAATTGTTTGTCCACTAGTGGAAGAAGTGAAAAAGAAACCACTTGTATGTTCATCTTATGATTCCGTCCGATATTCTTAGGGTTCCGTCACTGAACGGATAAACCATGAAATCTTTCCGTTACGGAAAATAAAAGCGCAACATGACACAACATTGCAAACAAACTTAAATGTCACATTATCCTTTGCTGATTAGCCAACAGTTTGCTAACACTTGGGAGGTATTCGTTCAAAGTCGGCTTTATTCCCTCGAAATTTGATATGAATTGTCGTTTGACGTGTCTTACGTCAATAACGTAGCCTAATATTCTTGGCGATTTTTAATACGGAACCTTTCGTGTCAGACTTGCACTTAGCCGCTTTTATGGAACTGCCCGCCGGCCGGTCTACTTTGAAAATTATCCAAATCCGCTCTCGCTAATTCTCCTCTACCGTCAGCGCAGCCAAAATCCCTTTTTAAATTGAAGATATTAACGTACCTTACCTACCAGTCGACTCATACTACTCAATAGTATGAGTCGACTGGTAGGTACCGGTACTGAATATTGAAATAGTGACTTCTGAAGCATGGTTGAACAATCTGTAGGCAAAATTAGGCGGCTTCATTATGAAAAACTAGTTTTTGGGCGCGTCTTTGCGTTGTTTCTATGGAAACGCTTAAACGTTATTTCTATACCATGGCAACTTGATTTATTGGACAAAAAATAGTCTATGTTTCAACTGACTCTATATCTAAAATCTAGTCGATTGGTTGCTTAGTTAGCGCGTGTAGGAATGACAAACAAACAAACACACACACTTTCATATTTATAATGGTGGCACTTCACATGGCTATTTGTATTTGTGTATTTGGCATATTTGGCAAACAATTACCATGTGTAGACTGTTTATTTGATAAAGTGTTCGCCTTATTTGCCTATTTGACAAATAAGGCCAATACCAAATACGCGTTACCGTGCGCTTGTCGGTTTCTCGAGGCACATCAAAGCAGTCAAATAGGCAAATACGCAATAAGCCGTCCACACAATGGCCGTATTGTCACCTTGCGCTCTGCTCAGTCTGCTGCCAAATGTTTGTGTGTTTGTTATTTGAGTGCTATGTGTGGATGGTCGTACTTGCACCTTTTTGCATGTTCGTCTGAACGTCATATATTTTGCCAAATACAACAAACACCCAATAGCGAACACAAATAGCCATGTGAAGTGCCACCATAATATTACTTAGGATTAGGGTGTTTGTAGCGCTACATATACCTTTTATAGTCTACGCGCAATTAGATAGACATTGGAACCTTGTCAAATTAAATATTTAACGTTGCATTTCTTAAACAATCCGTGCGTTGTCAAAATGGTATGGAGCCGAGGCAGAGTAAATATTTGACTTGAGCTTTGTTTTTTTTAAGTAGGACCTTTATTAGTAGGAGTATGTATTAAATTAGTATAAACGTTTATCGAGAGCTTTAAACAGTTTTTTGTATTCACCGTTCACACAGCATTATCTAGCCCCAAGTGTTTGTGTTATGGGTACTGCGCAAAACTTTTTCTGTTTTAACTCACAAAAAACGCTCGCTGTTTCATTGACGCGTAGTGCGTTCTATCACATACTATGTAGGTCCTATCCATCCACGGTTGTCTGGTAGAGATCGCTCTTCAGCGATAAAACCGCCAAATAGTCACATATCTTGTATTATTATTTTTTTACCTTTTTGTTTTATTTTTAAGTGTGCAATAAAAGTATTATGCATACAAATAGTGCCGCTCAGTTCCGCTGCAATACCGCTCGTAACTTACAACTTCAGTAGTCCATTTTATCATCATGAAAACTCACAATAAAGGTGTGTTAAAGGTAATATCCCTCCCAACAGGAAGGCAAGTGATCCTGTCCTTTGCCGTTGATTTATACGAACTCCACTAAACCACCGCATCGACAAGCCCTTTAGGGTTGCCAGATTTATTGCGATTTTATCAACCCCCTTTATAAATATGGGACTGGTAAAAAATTCATGAAACATTGGGAAGACATTTTGCTTGTTAGGGGTCTCGTTTTTTGCATATGTTTTCAATTGACCAACCTATGTTTTTATTATTAGAGAGTCGTGAAAACTGTGAAGTGAAAAATAAAAAATAAAATAAAGATGTTTCTACTTATTTATGTAAGTTTTATAAGCTGTTTGTTTCTATGTAATTTATTTAAATAGATTATTTGTGGGTATTTCTATTGTAAATACCTGTGGATTAGCTATTGATATAACACATGATTTTATTTGATGAATAGAAGCCTTGATGTTGGCCCAGATCTAGAACTCTCCCCTCGAGGAGGCCTAGCCAGGGAGGCGGGGCTTAGTAACCGCAGCTTTGTAAAAAAAAAAGAGTGTTAATATTTATTTAGTCCTTTTATTTTTGATGTATGCTAGTTTTAAGGTATATATTACTATGGACCGTAGAAAAAGTTAATAAGTTAGTTAGATTTATTTATTTATTTATTTAATTTTCGGAAAACTTACGGCTAAACATATAACAAGAAAGATTAAGTATATATATAGATCTGTTACTTTTCTATGGTCTGAAATAAATGATTATTATTATTATTATTTATCATCCGCGGTAAAGCTAAGAGGCACCCATGGGGCCGTGACAACGCAGACGCGACACGATCAGCCTCAGTAATTTTTTCAAATTAAGGATTCCGTTTGAAGCTACCTCTTCCAAACGAATGATGGCAATTATTGCATTTTCCTCAACACTGTTAGATTTTATATGTTTTTCTTGATGATTTGCCTATTTTGGGAGCTGAATAAAACGAGTCCATACTTTGAATTTTCTGATTTACTAAATACTTGATTTCAATTTCTTTTTTATAGAAGAAAACTTTGACAGTGCGTAGGAATGACATTGACATGAAGTCTACATCTGACTTAGCGGCAAATATTGCCATTATCAAGAAGTGAGGTAAAACCAAATAGTACACTAACAATCACATACGTTTGCGATGTGTGCGTGACAACCCTAAAACGTTTCGTTGTCAAAACATGCGTGTTGGCTGTCGCTTATCGCCCGTCGGCCAAATTTCATGTCGAGCACTACATGCTTTATAGCACCACCCTATTGGCCTGCACTGTATTTTTACCCGACTGCGCAAAACGGGTTGTTGTTGCAGTGATTATGTATGCACTTGTAGGCGTTAAGTGTAGGTAGTAAAGTTTTATAGCGATAAGCCTCTCTTCTAAATCCTTCTTAATTATTGTCTGTTGATAGGTTAGGTCTGTTATCACACTAATAATATTATGTATATGCGTACCTAAGTTTGGATGTATACCTATATGGATGTATAGATTGATAGATCGATGTTTGTTACTTCTTTACGTCAAAACGACTGAACGGATCGGGCTTAAATTTTGCATAGATGTAGCTATAAGCCTGGAATAAAAGATAGGTTACTTTTTGACGACCGATGTGGCGCGGTGGGCGAAGGTCCGCCTGCGACGCAGGAGGTTGCCGGTTCGATTCCCGCCTCGGAACAATTGTGTGTACGATCTACAGATATTTGTTTCGTGTGTTCTGGTCGTTTTCTATGTATAATAAAAAATATCTATCTATGTATTGTGTATATCAGTTATCTAGTAGGTACCCATAACACAAGCTCTGCTTACCACGGGGCTAGATAATGCTGAGTGAATTGTCCAGCATTATTTATTATTTATTTATTTTTATCCCATAAAACAGTTTCTATGGGAAAGAAGCTGATGACTACTTCATTTACCTGGCTTCACGTGCTGTAAGGTTCTAAGACGGTGTAAATTCACATAGCGGTTTGCAAGAGGGTAGGTTGCATAATTTACTACTGACAGTAACTGTCAGTTGGGTGCCCGGGGAGCGGTAAATTCTTATAATTGAAGCGAGAGGAACTAATGCTGGGCTTCTGCTTCTTAGATAAGTGGTTTGTTAGAGAAAATCTGCGGAGATATCTCTAGATTGTAGGTACATAGTATAAATATTCCGACTATAATATAAGACTATTATATGCAGTGGAAAAATAACGGTCGTCGGAGTTGTAGGATCTTAATAGAAGATTGTCCACAACACGTTTTTTTAAAAGTTCACAAGATTGCAGATTTGATTCTCACTGAACCTATGTACAGAGAAAAGTCAAAATAAATTGTTATGTTTTCTAAATATAATTACCATTTTTTTCGATTTGCTTAACAGGCATTTCTTATATCTAAGAATTAAAAAAAAAACTTAGTAGGTACGTAGTTTTAGGAAACTATGCATTCTGATTACCATTTTATGAAATAAATAAACAAATAATAAATAAATAATGCTGGACAATTCACACAGCATTATCTAGCCCCATGGTAAGCAGAGCTTGTGTTATGGGTACTAGATAACTGATATACATAATACAATACATTACATAGATAGATATTTTTTATTATACATAGAAAACGACCAGAACACCCGGAACAAATATCTGCAGATCGTACACACAATTGTTCCGAGGCGGGAATCGAACCCGCAACCTCCTGCGTCGCAGGCGGACCTTCGCCCACCGCGCCACATCAGTCGTCGAGTCGGGATGGTCTGCTAGTAGGTAATAAATTTGTTATTCAGGACTCTATATAGCGTAATAACAATGCTTTAAAATATACCGCTGTATCTTATCAATGCCAATAAAACATGAAAAGAACAATAAATATTTATCGTGTGGAAATAACAGCAATATATTACGTGGATAGTTTTAAAACCCAATACAGTCATTCTAGTCCCGATGTATAACTTTGTTCTAGAAATAGCAGTATTGGTCTACTTTGGCTTACTATTGCGATCGTCTAATACATTTGTCTGACGCTATTGCCATATCTGCATGGTGATTATGTAACTCGCGACTGGTTTGCGACAGGCGTAAATTAAGCAATCAGTGCTGTCAAACGCCAATTTTGACCAATTTTGACGTTGTAGCTGGTGTCAATCTAATACAAAATTGACGTTTGACAGCATTGATTGCTTAATTTACGCCTGTCGCAAACCGGTCGCGAGTTACATAATCACCCGACCGATTGGTGTTGATATGATTCAGTTAGGTTACCTGTAGATTGCTTTGCAAACATAGAAGAAGGCTTGGAATATCTATGCTAATATTATAAAGAGCAAAGTTTTGATTTTTTGTTTGTTTGTAATGAATAGGCTCCGAAACTATTGGACCGATTTGAACAATTCTTTCACCGTTGAGAAGCTACACTATCCCCGGAGAACTTAGGCCATATTATATTTTCAAAAAAGTCAGGGATCCGTACTAAAACCGTGCGAAGCCAGGAAGGTCCGCTAGTAGTAGATAAAAACGAGGTATTGCAAAAAGTTTCTAAAATTTTTCGAAAGCTTATTACTGAAATGGACCAAAGATATCCCAGGGTAAGTTTAATTAATAAGCAAGAATATACCCTATGTATATAAGCGGTAAGGTCGATAAATGGCCCGAGATAAGGAAGTTCCGAGAACACTGGACTTTGAGTAATGGTGGCATATTCGTGAGGTCCGACGCATATTGCGCTGGGGAACAGAGAAAACTGTAGAGTTTCATTTGGTCAGACTTTTATTTATTTCTGTTTTATCAACCCTCGCGACGAAAATGAAGAGTGTTATTAATTTGTCAGATTAGAGTGTTTGTTTTCTGTAGCATCGTAGCTCCCAAACTGGTTTTATGGTTTCTGGTGACTTTATCGATCAAAACTATGATGTTTGATTAAAATCGGTCGAGCCATTCAAAAGGTATGATCGTTCTATTTTAAGTGAAATTAGCTTTTTAATTTAAAAAAAGGCGACCTAACTGTGCAGTAGGTATTCACCCTGGTAGTTTCTAGATTTTATAGATAAGTCTTAAGTTAACACAGATCGGTAAGCTTAGTTAACATAGTGGGTGAGAGCACAATTATCACATAGCGTAGATACGTACATATATTTAAACATTATTAAGAAATATAACAATATGAAATTAACCGACCAAAGCTTAACTGTATACTTTTAATTTTGGGTTTGTTACTACATAATTACCAAAGTAATAACAACATTTTATAATAATTGTTTAAATTCAATTTTAATTTTTAATATGATTAGGTATCAGATTGCAATCCTACGGAAAAAATGAGCCAGTACAGTAATAGGGTAAGTTCCTAATACTTTTAATTGTTATTCTTCTCTATATCTTTTCGTGTTCCATCAGAACGTGTCTAAGCAGAATTTCCCGACACAAGTTATTTTCATTTTGATCAGTCATCTCATTTATCAATCTTACCTATTATTGTCTGAAAAGTATTTCTTCTGGCCAATAAGTGACGTTGAATAGCAATTGATTTTGAATTTATGCGATATGATTGGCTCTTTATTGGCTAAGTTTTATTAGGATGTGATTATAGGAAGGAAGCGTTAGGACCGTACCATAAAAGCTTGCTCAGTCATTTATCTATGCTTGAGTGGTCGTCTTTCAAATTTGGAACTACTTTTGCTTAAGTTTCCGGTAGGTATAATTGAATATATGCTTTGGTTGTTTACGATATTGAAACTCTTTTCAAGAGTAAATAAACAGCCAGTCCTTTGTGGACTTTATTTCGAAAAAAATTATTAGAATTCCGAATTAGTATACAAAGAGATAAGTAGCTACTCTACTTATCTCTTTGTATACTAATTCGGATTTTTATTCATCAATGATAGTTTGAAGTTCCGGAAGTGATCATAAATTAGCAAATTACGTTCAAAATAACACAAAAGATATGTTTTCTATGGTTTTAACGAGATCGAAGACGCAGCGAGAATCTATTGAACATCCTTCGTGCACACAGAGCATTAGTCTTGTACTCCAATGGTGCTTGACGAAAGCCCATGTATCAGTGCTAATGGCCGAAGCATAGACATGCTATATTGGAGGAAATCCTATCTTGTTCTATGAAATGGAAGTAATTCCTTAGGTAGTTCTATTTGGTCTATGCTTTTATAGTTTCCGTATTTAGAAGTTAGGGTTTACTTTGGTATTAAAATACTCTTACGTATTGAAGATCCGATCCGATCCGATCTTTACTTTGGTATTAAAATACTCTCTCTTTGTTATTAAAATACTCTAACTTATTAAAGATCCGATCCGACCGATCTATGTTAACTTCTCTCTTCACTTTGTCTCTCTCTCCCAATAAGGTTTGCTGGAAGAGAACTCTTACTAGGGTTAAGTTCGCCTTTGTTTAAATTTTCTAGAATAAGTTTTGTGTTATGTTTTTCGTGCAAAATGTATAAAATAAATAAATAAATTAAAGCCAAACATCCAAAATTGTTAAAAGATTTCTTTTAGACCTAACAAGACTCTTAGACACGTCACGAATTTGAAATTACATAAGTATAACTAGGAAATAAAGTGATATCTGTAATTTACTTTAAAAAAAATACGTTTCAAAAAGGTATTTTTATTATATATTTTTTTTATTCAAAAAGCTACCGACTCTAAATGACCATTGATTCGTAGTTTGTATTATGGCATGGGTTCATACCAAATGGCTTAAATGGTCGCAAAATACTGCTAGGTACATCGCTCCAAGCGCAGAAAAATTCAAATAAAAAAACTTTTTTTAAATTGAAACATAAATAAGTAATTAAATGATAATTTTATTGATTAGGTATAAGAAAAAAATATCTTAGTGATAACAGCATAATTTTTTTTTAATACAAATTTGTCGATTTTACGCCTTGCGAAGAGTTCTTCTACGCAACACTCGAGAACTTTAGGAGAACCTAGAACATAAAAAAACACATTCTTTTATTACACGCAAAACCTTCCAATTTAGAAGTTTTAGTCTATCTGTTTTCTATTCCTGTCTACAAAATTAGCCTACTACTTATAGACAAAACAAGCTTGTACGAAAGCTCTATAAATAAACAAGAGTTTTATTCATTCAATACAGTAATTGCAAGAAGTACCTAAGCTAGAGTGATTGCAGACAACAGAATAGCATCTCAAAATATACAGGGTTGCTACTGACTTCTTTTATTTGTATCTCTATAACTTGTGAGTCGCTAGGGTTATCAAAAAATAATGCTGGACATTCACAGCTTTATCTAGCCTCAGGCTAAGCACAGCTTAAGTTATGGGTACTAGATAACTGATGTACATAATACAATACCTACATTACATAGATAGATATTTTTTATTATACGAAAAAAAAACGACCAGAACACCCGGAGCAAGTACCAGATAGTACAAACATTTGTATCGAGACGGGTATCGAACCCGCAACCTCCTGTGTCGCAGGCGGACCTTAGCTTACCGAGCCACAGAGATCGTTTAGTTATGATTAGGGTTATGTGAAACATATTTAGCTTGGGGGCAGATAAGTGTGATATAGTAATGCCCGGGTACCTACTACTCCGCGGCTTCAGGGTTGAACGAATAAAGTGGGCGATCACAATAGGCATATCATGGCCGTAGTGACACCCAAGCCACCCCAAAGGAAAAATAAAAATATGGGTATGGGTACTAGATGCCATCGTTAACATTTGTTACAAGTCACTAATGTTTCTACTCTCATCAAATAACTATTTTATAAAGGCCGATATTTAGAATAAACAACCCTAGCAAAAAGTGGACTCGTAGCTTTCCTGCGTCGTAGATATGGGATGGAATTGCAATTTCAATTTAAGTTCCAGGATGTATTATTTCAAAGAGCACTCACATTCCTACTCTTTTATATTTCTATAATTAAATGATGGCTGCATTTTTGAACAATTTATCCAGTTAGGTAGTTTTACCTGGTTTTTCGGCAGTTTTGAAAATGGTTAATTTTATTACCAATAGAATGACAGAAATAAAATTAGAACTAGTATTTACGCAGACTATTGGAAGCAATCTACAGGTAGTTCAATTGATCCATATCAATACCAGTCGGAAGCGTCCCCAAGACGCTGGCTGCATTGACCCGCGCTGTATAGCAATGCTGATGCGTTGCGCCAGATACTCACCTGCTCTTGGGTCACGCGTTAATTTGATAGATTGCGATGTGTTCTTTCCGATTTTTACCTCGTATATTTGCCGCTCGCGCTACTATATTGAAAAAATGGCGTCTAATAATAGTTTTTCTTACTGTAATAGTATTAATAATATTTATTATTAATTATTAGTAAGTACATATCTAATAATCAACATTTTTCAATTTCAAAAATTTCTTTATTAAAACCTTAAATAACATTGGTCTGGTACAATAATAATCAACATTGAGTTGTCATAGAACTTTAGACAATAATATATTTTAAAAGTATAATATGACAGCGCAATGAATCATTATCATCATCATCATCATCATCAGCCTATGATAGTCGACTGCTGGCCACATAGGCCTCCCCCAATGAGCGCCATAGCGCCCTGTCTTCAGCTTGCCGCATCCAGTATCTACCTGCAGTCTTTCGCAGTTCGTCAACCCACCTGGTCGGAGGGCGTCCTACACTACGGCAATAACATTGTATATACGGCAGTCATTATAATATAAAAAAAAAACTGAAATTATCAGGATGTTAAAACGAATACCAGAAATAGTGTTTATTACAAACAAAAAAATGTAAGTTTCAGTTGAAAACCTCTCAGGAAATTCTCTAAAGACCTTCACATAACCGAAAAAACAAAACATTGTGCGCAGCCAAGGCATTACGCAGGGCTTAAAAATCACCTATTTGCTTAACTTTTACATTAAAGGACCATCCAGCCGGGTAGAGGCCTTTATCTTCAGCCAATCGACTTTTTTAGATAGTCATACTTCCGGTTCCGGATGATTGCGCAAAAGACATCAACGCAGATCTGTGTAAACATCCCGGACGCACTACGTAGCATTTTGAGGCGTTTGGGTTGTTTTTGATTTTAAAATACCTATAGTTATCCATTTCCACTTTTGACTTCTGTGGTTTCCACTTTACTTGAGCAAGTTTTTTTAATATTCTGCCTAAAGTCGCAAAAAAAATTCATCCGTACAAACTAAAGTTAAAAAGATGGCAGACCACGACCACTTACCATATAACAGCTCTAATGTTATTCGTCCCAGCTAAAGCAGAATAGCAAACCTATCTTGCGATCTAGAGACAATATTCTGACGATAAAAGGCGGTTTAAAAGAAAAACTGTTTAAGGAATCAGCGAAATCCCACGATAAACAGAAGGGGAGCGTCTTTAGAGATATTTATCGGTAAAATATTCGAGCCACAAAGTAGTAAGACCTCATAAAATGTGGTCTGCAGACGGGGTGATTTGTCTGATGGAGCTAGTTGTAAGTTTAGTTTATGTTCCGCTAGGTTTCTATAGTAAAGGTTATCTAGATGGTACATCACAATTACTGTCTTGAGTAGATCTGATCGGAGCGGGTAGTACGGCCGGGTGATTATGTAACTCGCGACCGGTTTGCGACAGGCGTAAATTAAGCAATCAGTGCTGTCAAACGTCAATTTTGTATTAGTTTGACACCAGCTACAACGTCAAAATTGGTCAAAATTGGCGTTTGACAGCACTGATTGCTTAATTTACGCCTGTCGCAAACCGGTCGCGAGTTACATAATCACCATACGGGTTTGTACAATATCAAATAACAATAAATCGTTTACTACTTAAATATTGGTCCTACCCTGCGATCACAAATACTATCTAGATTTCTGGTCACATACAAAATCGAAGCTAAAAGCCGCCTCCGTAAATAAGAGCGCACTTGAGGGAAGTAAATGTAGAATAAGTTAGGTATAGTTTTAGCTTAAAGGTTGTTACCTTTAAGCTAAAACTATGCCTAACTTATTAACTAAAAATTATTTATTGTTGTTTTTGCAACTTTTGTATACACATTGCGGCATTAAATAAATAAATAAATAAATAATGCTGGACAATTCACACAGCATTATCTAGCCCCATGGTAAGCAAAGCTTGTGTTATGGGTACTAGATAACTGATATACATAATACAATACATTACATAGATAGAATTTTTTTATTATACATAGAAAACGACCAGAACACCCGGAACAAATATCTGCAGATCGTACACACAATTGTTCCGAGGCGGGAATCGAACCCGCAACCTCCTGCGTCGCAGGCGGACCTTTGCCCACCGCGCCACATGGGTCGTCATTGTGATCGTGCTTACATTGGCTGTGTTTTAATCGAACTAAACAAAACAAGAGCTCACATTTCAAGTGCACTCTTAATTACCTACGGAGACGGATTATTTGCGCCGACCCGACATCTAGATAGTATTTGTGATCGCAGGTTCTACTAAAATGCAACACATCACTCGAAAACAGTAATCGAGTTGGTATGAAAGTATTGGGTCTTTGTGGTACCTGTTTCCGGGGTGGTTCATGGTATTTTTATTTTTGCAGATTGTAATTCGAATCTGGCCTTTAGCGCCACATCGGTCGTCAAAGTACATCTAAGCAGATCGTAAGCTCCATACCACCCGTAAAAAGAATGCGCTTTGTTTCCCAGAAACTTTGCATAATGAGATAGCAGCAGTTAGCGGAAGGGTTGCTTGTAACGATTGCCTGGAGAATGGGTACGACAATACAAACCTATACTATACCTACCTAAGGGTACGTTCACACTACGGTTCCAACGGATATATCCATAAAAAGGCCGTTTTTAACGGATTCTTCGGTACTCGAAATTGTCGATCCGAAATTCGGCTGGGTGTGTGAACTCGCTCCTAGAACTAGGTACATACGACATCAGGAAAAAACGGATGCTGTGTGAATGCACCCTTACATAAGAGAGAGAAAGAGACTCTGATAAGTCTTGGAGTTCAAAAGTTACTTTTAGAATTTTTGTGTTTTTTTATGCATTTATGTATTAACAGAAGAATAAAGATATTAACTGCATTATCTCAAAGCAGCCATGCTTTGAGATAATGTAGTTAATATGTTTTCTTACTTTATTGTCTGTATCGGTAGATTTCTTGAATAAAATAGAGTAGTACACCCATTTTTGAAAAGATACAATCAAATTATACGAACAGATTGGAACAAGTACTTACAATTGAAACAATTGAGCTCACAACAGACTATTGCAAACAATCTACAGATAGATCAACTGATCCAGATCAATTTATTTTCTTATTTTACGAACGAAAACTACTATTTCACGACTGTTTTTTTGCCTTAGCAGCTATAATATATTTATTTTTAGGTATATTCTCATAGAGAGTAAAAAACCCTATCCAAGAAATGACTCTTCGAGAAGCAAAAAATTGATTTTAATATTGGAATCCGTAAAGGTACAAAGGGTGGGCTTAATGCCGAGGCATTTTCTACCTGCCAACCAGGAAACACATGTTTTAAATAAAGGGTTGGCGTGCTAACATTACATACAAATATGTAGTAGTAACTATGTTTATGACATTTTATAATTTATATATACATATATACCTAGAATACATATTATATTATACATATCTATATACCTAAAGGTGGGTCTACGCTAGACGAACCGAGCACGAGCGGAGCACGAGCCGAACACAATTCGTATAGTGTGGACCGACCTACAAGCCTCGAACGAGCGCGCTGCGAACATTTCGTTCGTGCTCGGCTGCGTTCCGCCTGTTGTCGGTTTTTTGACGAACACAAAGGGTTTTGCTTCGCGCTCGCAGTGCGCTCGTGGACGTGTTTAGTGACAGACGTCGTTCGCTCGAATCGAACATCATGGAAACGTGGACCGAAGATGCTTCCGTGCAATTAATTGAATTATATCAAAATAATTCTTTGATATGGGACCCAAAACATGAGGATTACTTTAAAAAAAAAAAAAATCGCTGCAACAGCAGCGGGTGCTGCAATATTATTAATATCGTCCATATTCGCCAAGAGCCGCGAGCACACTGCGGAAAACTGCGTTCGAGGACAGTGATCGTTGTAGGTTCGTTGTACGTCCACACTTGACACCGTGAACGACGAAACCTGAATGGCTCCGCTCGTGCTCGGTTCGTCTAGCGTAGACCCACCTTAAGAAAAATAGCTAAAACAATAAATATATAGTTCCAAATATAGCATAAGTATCAAATCAAATCAAAAAAAGGAAAAAAAAAATAGAAACGTTTTATGAAGAGCTATGCTTATGACTGTCAATTTTAACTTTGTACTGTTAACTTTTACGAACGAAAACTACTATTTCACGACTGTTTTTTTGGCTAAGCAGCTATAGTAATATATATTTTTGTAGATTTATTCTCATAGAGAGCAAAATACCCTATTCAAGAAATGACTCTTCGAGAAGCATTGGAATCAATGTCGAATAAAAATTACATGTTGGATTTCATTTTAAATTATCTCTGCTTTAACGATCTTGGTTCGAGTGCCAATGGTAACCCAGGTAAACCTCTAAAGAAGCAATTTAATAGAATTGACGCGGTGTGAAATCTAAATGGGTGCTCTGAATATCGATAATCTCGGATAATCGGCTGCTGAATCTCGTTGACCTTCGTTTGAAGGTTTCGTTCAATGAATTTTCCAGATTCTCTTTGATATTTACCGATTTTTCAGGTTTCATTTAGTTTTTGATGATTGCTACACAATATTCATTGAGCCCCGGACTTCGTAACGAATATATCCGACAGAGAACTAAAGTTATCGACATAGCTCTAAGAATTAGCAAGCTAAATTGGCAGTGGGCCGGCCATATCTCGCGAAAAACCGACGGCCACTGGGGCAAACGTGTTCTTGAGTGGTGAGCACTCGGTAAACGTAGTGTAGGACATCCTCCGACCAGGAAGGATGACGATCTGCGAAAGACTGCAGGTAGATGCAGGAGATGCTGGATACGTCAAGCAGAAGACAGGGCGCTATGGCGCTCATTGGGGGAGGCCTATGTCCAGCTGTGGACTATCATAGGCTGAGGATGATGATGATGACGATTCATTGAGCTGTCATATTATACTTTTAAAATATATTGTTGTGTAAAGTTCTATGACCACTCAATGTTGATTATTAGATATATACTTACTAATAATTAATAATAAATATTATTAATACTATTACAGTAAGATACATAGGTACACAATAAATAGCTATTTATAATTTTGTTTACATTGCAACTTTATTTTAAGAAAGCTGAAAAAATTTAGGAACAAAAAATAGCTTGTTTAGCACCTACACTCGAGAGCATAGAAATCGCACACCCCCTATATTTTCATTTCGACCCAATTTTTTTTTTAAATTAAAGTTTTATTTTGAATATAACTTAAATTAAAGTACACACTGTAAGCTTCCTAAAACCCATAATGGTCTAGCCATGACCTTCGAAACCTTTATAGTAGCAACATAACAATAGAATGACCCTAATCAGCTCGTTTCAGGTAAATCGACCGATGTGGCGCGGTGGGCGAAAGTCCGCCTGCGACGCAGGAGGTTGCGGGTTCGATTCCCGCCTCGGAACAATTGTGTGTACGATCTGCAGATATTTGTTCCGGGTGTTCTGGTCGTTTTCTATGTATAATAAAAAATATCTATCTATGTAATGTATTGTATTATGTATATCAGTTATCTAGTATCCATAACACAAGCTCTGCTTACCATGGGGCTAGATAATGCTGTGTGAATTGTCCAGCATTATTTATTATTATGTCTCTCATTTACCATGAAATCTCGGGCCATAAAGTGACCCGGTCCTTTGGAAGGCTTGCGTGGGGCCGAAGCCAACAGCACAGAGGCCCTTTGAGAAGTTAATCTAAAGGCGATGGCTACACATAGCGGGTATCATCCTCGGGTGCACAATATGGTACACCCAAAGATGGTATCCGCCAGGTGTAGAGACTATTGCAAAAAAAATGAAAGAAATAAAACCAGGCTATTGTGATGGATGGATGGACTGGGTAATCGGGTTATAGGGGAGATTGCGGACGTCTGCCATAAACAAGTCAATCATAATGTTTATTATTATTATTATTAAATCGGTTTGTGGAACTTTGAGCAGGTAGGTTAAGAGATGATTGAAATGACATCATTTGCACACCAACTCGCAGTCAGAAACGTCTATTATCGAATACGTTATCAGTCTAAGCAAGAAAATGCAGCATCTCAAGTGGTGTAGGTTTTTGTTATCTTTC
The DNA here is from genome assembly GCA_943735965.1 of Eupithecia abbreviata. Lineage (NCBI taxonomy): Eukaryota > Metazoa > Arthropoda > Insecta > Lepidoptera > Geometridae > Eupithecia > Eupithecia abbreviata. Next base: position 6,503,616 of record OX030995.1, read on the forward strand.
GTTTCCTGGAGTTCTTCGCAATATCTTTTCTTGGCAGAAATAATATACGATCTCGTAATATTTTGCGTCTATTATACCTATTCATATCAAAACAAACGAACATCGTTATTTAATAAAACAATGAAGGATTAACAAAAACACCAAACGTTTAATACAACAATAAATGGAAACCAATGGGAGCTCGAAAATTTTTCAGGATAAAATCCAGGTGGAAAAATCGGATTTCCTATCCAATCATTCTTTTCACACATGACCGATCAGAAAACCAATACCAAATAATGCTTATTTAAACAGAAGCTGCAATGTGTAGCTGCAATACCCAAAGCGTTCGACAAGAGCTTGCAAAAGCCGGAACATTGGTGTTGCTATTTCGATAAAATCACACATTTTCTTTATCCGCTGTTACAATGAAAACTCGAAAGCTAGTTGAGTTCGAGTTTTCATTCTAACGTCGTCTGCTCTGCTGTAGTTACCCGTAGTTGCTGTATTCTACTCATAGCCTATGACACTTACAAATAATGTGGCTTTCTATTTGGTAAAAGATTTTTCAAAATAGGTTCAGTAGGTAGATCTAAAGATTACCCCCTACAACCTCACAAACTTTACCTCCTTATAATATAAGTATTGATAGTATTGATTAGAATAGATTAAATTGTAAATCCGCCAGTCACCAGTGGTAAGGCCGGTCTGTTAGCGCCTTAGTAACAGCGACCGAAGCCAAAATTGGCGCGCGACAATCGCCGTGTATTTTCAATTTGTTCCAGAAAGTTCTGGAAAATTCTCGAATTTTCGTTTTTTCAATGGATATTTCCCAATGCTTAATGATCGACGTCCGGAGTGCCGGTAATGCCCCTCGATGGGATGAGGCTTTATCTACAAAATAACTTTTATGCCATCATTAACGAAGCGAAATGTTTTTTCGATCGCTCCTTTATTAACGTGAAGTTGCTTGTTTTCATTTTTAATAACGTTCGTGACTATCCAGCGATAAATGAACTTAGTTTCTTTTTCTCTTAGATATTATTCGTCTTAGGCTTGTATGAAAGCTTGACCTTTGAAAGCTTTGTTTGCTAAGATAATTTTAAACACTGACTGCTCACATAAATAATGAAACAATAATTAGTAAGATATTTTGAACTGCGTATATCAAATTGCTTTTATGTTTTTAAGATCATTTTGACTACTATATACGCTCATATCAATTTGACGCTGACTGTACTATGCTTGAATAACACTTTTCTATGGCTTAAACGTCACTTAAGCATAGATATATTGTTTAAGTATATAGAAACTTTAACTAAAACTTTAACTTTAATAAAAACATTTAGTTATATGGAAATTGTTTTGGCTATGTTTGCAACACTTTTCTAAACTTGTTATGTTTACATCTAGGTGTACAATCTGGTTCACTACTGTAACTCTATTATTTAATGCATAAATGTGATTGTAAACTGCTTTGTATACTTATTACAATAAATAAATAAATAGATGCGACTGAGCAAAAAATACACAGAATTAAGCTGCTGGGCACTTTGGTGCAATGGTTAATGGTTTGGCAACAAACTTTAGGAAGATCGTTTTGAAAGCAATTTTGTCAGTAAGGTCAGCATCATCATCATCAATCTATGTTAGTCCACGGCTGGACATAGGCCTCCCCTAATAAGCGCCATACCTGCCTGCATTCTTTCGCAGGTCGTCATCCCACCTGACTGGAGGGCGTCCTACACTACGTTTGCCGAGTCGCGGTCTCCACTCAAGATCACACGTATATCCGGGTGGTTCTCGGTTCTTCGTGAATATTAGTATGCAACATCATCATTATCATCATCAGCCTATATTAGTCCACTGCTGGACATAGGCCACCCCTAATAAGCGCCATAGTGCCGTCTTCAGCTTGCCGCACCCAGCATCTGCCTACATTCTTTCGCAGGTCGTCATCCCACCTGGCTGGAAGGCGTCCACTACGTTTGCCGAGTTGCGGTCTCTACTCAAGAACACGTTAACAATATCAGTGCATAGTGTTTTTTTGTGTGTAAACTCCGTAAAATAAAATTATCATTATGGACCACATAACATAATTATTTAATATCGCTTTTAAGTAAGACAAGGTTTGTAGGACCAACGACATACCAAATAGGATTTTAGGGGGGGGGGGGGGGGGGGGCAAGTCAGATTTTTTAGGTCGGATCGTCCGCGTATTTTTTTCATACACACTAAACAAACACAGCTACATGAAACATTAGGTATATGAAGTGTAAGGTGTAGGGCGAACAGCCGCAAATGATCCTTTTTAGGTAGTTAAATAAAAAAAAGTGAATTTGACTATGCATGCATTTTTATTTTATTTAAATCGTTTCTACTTTAAAAGTAAATTTCGAGGATCTTCTGCAAAACGGTTTATAACGTCTTCCGTGAAAGAATCGTCCATACTGTTTACAAGTTTTTTATTACACTGAGCAAACAAAGTCCATTAAACCTGTCTTCAATCATTGTTGATCTCAGCCACGTTTTCACGCGTCTCAGTGTACTGAATGATCTTTCAATTGTAGCCGTGGAATAAGGCATTGCCAGTAAAATTTCTAGGGCTGTTTTCGTAATGTAATTAGGCGAGTTCATACATCTCCTGCGAGATTTCCAGGGGGGACAGCAGCCTCCCCCTGCCCCCCCCTGGGTACGCCCATGGATGTTACCCATTCAAGAGAACCACTATTTAACCTTTGATCTTACAATTTCCTACGAAAACAGATTTCACACATGACGAATCTATCCCTTTGTGGTGTTGACATCTCTAATTAGCCTGTCATTCATTGGACCATCTAATTTTGCCTCTAAATGCCCATTTCTATGGACAAAATACCTACGCTCGAAGTGTTCTACTAAGGTCGGTACGGTATTTGTTATTGGTGCCCTTTCGCTTGATAGACAAACAGACAGATAGGTGGTTAAAGTAGTTTGTACATAAATTGTTTCTTATTTTATGAAAAAAATATATGAAACGGATAAGAAGTCCAATCTATTTCCAGGAATACAAAGTTTCAGGATAATGACGATTGTGTGACAGTTGACGACCGATGTGGCGCGGTGGGCGAAGGTCCGCCTGCGACGCAGGAGGTTGCGGGTTCGATTCCCGCCTCGGAACAATTGTGTGTACGATCTGCAGATATTTGTTCCGGGTGTTCTGGTCGTTTTCTATGTATAATAAAAAATATCTATCTATGTAATATATTGTATTATGTATATCAGTTATCTAGTACCCATAACACAAGCTCTCCTTACCATGGGGCTAGATAATGCTGTGTGAATTGTCCGGCATTATCATTATTTTTAATATTTAAGAACGCGAAACTTTGTATGCATGAATGCAAAAACTTTTGAACGGATCTGGAGGTTTGTTCCAGGCCTGGAATAAAGCATATAGGTAGCCTATATGCTTTATTCCAGGCCTGGAACAAACCAACAATTTTTATCCCATAAATCATCCCTTATAGAGATAGAAATTACCTTAAAACATTTCCATAGAAACAATGCGTGAATGTGTAAATCCGCGGGCAGAAACTAGTACTATAAAAGCGGAACAAGCTACACTAACTCTTAGTACAGCTTGAGTTTTATAGCTGGGTAAAAACTTGCTGGATTTGTACCTAAGATTCCTATGTGTGGCTACTTTTACTACTTACTACTTAACATTTAAATAATACTGAACCGTTTATCATCCATCATCATCATCATAAGCCTATAGCAGTCCACTGCTGGACATAGGCCTCCCCCAATGAGCGCCATAGCGCCCTGTCTTCAGCTTGCCGCATTCAGCATCTACCTGCAGTCTTTCGCATGTCGTCATCCCAAGAATCACAAGAACATCTCAAGAACACGTTTGCCCCAGCGGCCGTCGGTTCTTCGCGAGATATGGCCGGCCCACTACCACTTCAGCTAGCTAATTCTTAGAGCTATGTCGATAAACTTGGTTCTCTGTCGGATGCATTCGTTTCGTATCCTATCCTTCAGAGAAACTCCGAGCATAGATCTTTCCAGAGCTCGCTGAGCGACTTTGAACTGGTGGACCAGCCCTATCGTGAGTGTCCACGTCTCAGCTCCGTAGGTCATAACGGGTAGAAACCGAAACTGAACAGTTCACAAAGGATCATCTTAACCCTAAGCTAAGCAGAGCTTGTATTATGGGTACTAGAAGATAACTGATGTACCTAATGCGATACATAACATAGAAATATATTTTTTAACATGCAAAAAAAAAAACAGGGTGTCATTACCATAAAAAATTCCGCAGACCGTGCTAACATTTGTCCCGAGGCGGGAATCCATCGTAAGCGGATCTTTACTCGCTGCGCCACAGTGGTCGTCAAGTAGATTATTAAATTGTTTTTGTACCTTAGGTAGATTTTAATAAAACCCAGGTATTCCAGTTTAGTCTTTAATAGTTCCCTATTACAAAATTGTATGTTACACAAAACCACAAAAAATCGTACAAAACAATTCCGTACCTATTTAAAATTCCAAGTACCACTATTACGAATTTAACTAAAATAATGAGTTAACATGAACTTGATACATTTTAAGTTGTTTTACAACATTTCAAATTTTGTATTTGAATATTATTTAGCTACCATCAAACGATATTTAAACTAGATCATTTACATCTATACATTTACGCATTATTTCCACAGATAAAATAAAACTAAGTTATAATTTTATTTTAACCCTTAATGTAACAACGACATCTTTACTTTAGGATTGCTATACATTCTAAATTAATAATAATTAACTTCACGAAGGTCAGTCATTTGGCTTGAACGTCATTGATTAGATTTTCTCATAAACATATTTTCAAGCAAAAAGGTATAATTACGCAGGGTACATAAAATTGGGATTGAGAATGACGCCTCTTTCCGCTGTCCCGCTCAGTTCTATTTTACCTCAGCGGACAGTATCACAGATGGCGTCATTCTAAATATCATTATTTAAGTACGCGGGTTATATTTGCTTGAACTTTACGATATATGACGTTTACATTAAAGTAATGATTTACCTTCCATCAGCAAAGGGTAATCACAAAACACCATAAATCTACTGTTTCTTATAACAGTTTGGCCATTATTCTTGAGCTTGGAACCAATGCAAAAACTATCTACATAGGGGTCACTCTATCTGGTTCTTTCTCCTCTCTTAGCGTGTACACAGACCTGCGTATGGCACCGCCTTCACACCTCGATCCTGACACGTGATGAAGGACTTCCGGCAACGATTCCCCTTCAGAGTGGATCATCGTCTCTTCGGTCAGGTTGCCGCTATCGTCTCGTCAAGACCTGTGTAGAAACTCTGACGTCATCACCTTCTGGGAATTCGACTTTAGTACCTTCTCATGATGCCTCAAACGGTGGACAATTTCATCGTGGAGAACATTGAAGCACATGGCAGTGAGAGCGAGACCAGTCATGATGTAGATGGAGCAGAACCAAATAGTGCCAGAGGAAGCACTGTTGTTTTGAGTCGCTCCTGGAGCCAAGTGTCCGAAGCCAATGGTGCTAAGGCTCATAAAGCAGAAGTAAACTCCATCTATCGGGCTCCAACCTTCCAGTTGATATAAGACCAACGCGCCGAAAAAGATGTACACAAATATAGCCGCTAGACACAATGAAATAGGAGCCAGTATTGACAAGCCTCTCAAAGACATTCTGGAATCGGTATCCGTGCAGCTCATGGAATCGCAGTCACGCAAGAAGTTCAAGCTTTGTGATTTATCTTTTGCAGAATTTGTGCTGATGTTGTGGGCCTGGGATGCTGATATGATCGTCCCTGACGGAGATCTGACGTAGTAAGGCTCTTGTAAGTTCAGAGTTTGACTTCTGAAGTCATCTTGCCTTCTGACTTTTTCTTTGTGCTCCTTGCTTGACATGGTTCTCTCGTCTAAGCAGCAATACCCGCATTTTGTGCAAAGGCAGCAGCAGAGTGCTCGACTGAACACGCTCCGGGCGAGTCTGGATAGAAGAGCTCCAACAACGGATAGGTAGAGAAGAGTAAGAGGGATACCTATCATGGCATATCCGATCGTTACAGCTTTTCCAATTGCTGTTTTTGGAGCCACGCTGCCATATCCTGAAACATAAATAAATAATAATAATAAATTAATAAATAATGCTGGGCAATTCACACAGCATTATCTAGCCCCAAGCTAAGAGAGAGAGCTTGTATTATATTCAATTCAATTCGTTTATTTCAGGCAACATTAGTCTAGTACCTAATGGAAAATACTACTTTTATGATCAGATAACTGATATACATTATACATACAATAGAGGTACATTACATAGATAGATATTTTTTTATTACATAGAAAACGATTCGATGGAAGCATTTATCGATTAAGGTGCTATATTTACCTATGGTTGTTAGTACAGTCAAAGAATACAGGAAAGCTTTAGCGAATGTCCACTCGTACTCATCCAAAACGAGAGCAGGAGCTGACTCCAGCGCCCTGGCTCCATACTGAGCTGAAACATCAGCTGCTACTCTCGCCACCAGCTTTTCTTGAAACCTGGCGATCTCCTGAGCTGCCAATCTCGTCCAGTTCTCCTTGTATAAAATGTTGAGTGACACTGTGATCTCCCAAATGCTTTCTACAGTCTGTGAGCGTAGTTCTGCACTTGCTTGGGATATGCTTCCATTTATTTTTGATAAAGGGATCACCTTCTCGTTGGCTTGGTATGATGTTGTTGCTAGTGTCTTTTGTTGAACTTTAGCCGCGCTGCCTTCTATGGCTAGAAATATAAAGGCTCCTACTAGTGTGTATGCTAGAAGGAGAACGAATATTCCTATATTTGTTATGCAGCCAGCTATCAAGCCCTTCTTTTTGCTTTTCTTCGTTTTGACACAGAAACAACAACTGGTCGTGATATCGTCATCTATTCGATAATTCTCTGATTTAGTTTTCTTGAATTTTCCATTCGCATGGTTCTTTTTCTTGTTTTTGTCCATGTTTTATAGGGCTTTAATATACATTTCTTTATTACTTTCGGTATGAATCTCGAATGGATTTCAATCTAATTCCAAACCACATCTGAAACAAACAAATACTGAATTAACTTTGGGTCTTTGATCTTTTTTATGATCACTTTGAAAGGTTTTTCAAGGGCTTCCGAGGCCTTATCGAAAATAATACCAATTTGAATGTATTATTTCTTTATTTTTGTGTGTTTTTGTCCCATAACTTGAGGATGATGTAAATAAATATTCAATAGATGATTTTTCCACGAATTCATTTACAAATTCTCAACTGAAACTTCTTAATTGATGTACCTAGTGGCTTGTTTATTCGCCTTACATTAATAAGGCGGTAACCAAATAATTTATTGGTAAAACTTTTCCCATTTACCACCATTCATTGGGAGAGGTATTGTTACCCGCTTATTCCACTACATTACACCCTAGATAGCTATTGATGTTAACGACCTACTAGAACAATTAATATAATATTAATGTGATTGTTGTAACCTAGCTTCCGTGCATAAGGCTGGCTAGATCGATGGATTGAAAATACTTTATTTGACACTTAACTTAGAAATCATTGACAAAATAATAATAAGGTATAGAATAAACGACGATAGGCGGTCTTATCGCACCAGAGCGAAGACGACCCAGACAACCTTGAATGGATACGATCGCTGTTTAAGCAGAGATAATAAGAATAACGTCTTTTCAATTTAGAATTCGAGATGATATGAAGGTTACAAATTGGTACTAAGCATAATTTTCTTTGAAACCTCTAAACTTAATGATCGTTGACATTTTGACAGGCAACTGTTGAAGATATATAATATCAAAATGTTAGGCGTACAAAATTTTCAAAACAAGGTTAGATTCGTCCACAGTAGGTTCGTGTAACTTTTAGTTATCTAAATAAGTATTTCTAATTTTGTGTTTGAACTTTGAAATAGATAAATATTTTAATTTTTTCTGTCAGAGGGCAATGGTGCGAAGTATCTTAGGCTTCTTCGCGAATCCATCGCGTTAGGAAGACGATGCTACGCTCTTTGAAAGGTATTGTCGATGTGGGAGTTAAGACCACCACACTGAAATGGAAGTGGGCGGGGCACATTAGCCGAATGCACCCTGAAAGGTGGGCTAATGCTGCAACACCCTGGGGTTCCGGAAGGAAACCGCGGGCGAGACGACCTTAACGCCTTCCTCGGAGATTAATGAGAGATCGCACGTGACCGCACTAAGTGGAAATATTTGGGGGAGGCCTTTGCCCAGCAGTGGGACAAAACAGGCTAAATAAAAAAATAAAGTTCAAACAACAAGGCCCTGTTAGTAGAATCCCTTTTGGATAGGTACGAGAAATAGTAGAATTCAAACTTCAAACACAACAAAAAATAACAAATGATATGGAACTACGAAATTATGATTTTGGATTGGATATTCTGGGAAACAACGAATTTTAAAAGTATTTTAAACAAATAAAACTTATAGAAATAAAGTAAACTCCAGTTTCTTAAACTCTAATTCATTTTCTCGACAAAATGGCGTAGAAATGCAAGGAAAGGGACATTAATTTTCTCATGAACAGACAATTTTTGGAGAAATGTTAATTTGACTCGTAAAATGCTTGTTACAATCATGATTCTATTTAATTATCCCAGAGAAATACATAGGTACCGGGAATTTGATGAATATTTAGGGATCTCCTATATGGGCGATTATTTTGCTGCATCATGCAAACTTCTTGCTTCTTACATAACTATGTAAAAAAGTCTTCTAATACGTCTGTAAGCTTATCAAAAAGGGCATTCGAATCAGGTTTCATTATCATCATCATCATCAGCCTATGATAGTCCACTGCATGACATAGGCCTCCCCCAATGAGCGCCATAGCGCCCTGTCTTCAGCTTGACGCATCCAGCATCTAGGTACCTGCAGTCTTTCGCAGATTGTCATCCCACCTGGTCGGAGGGCGTCCTATACTACGTTTACCGAATCAGGTTTATCTTAAACCAATAAATTAAATTAAAATTAAATTCGTTTATTGATTCAGACTTATTATATATCCATATTGTGATTTATTATAGAATTTAAAAAATTACATCATCATCATAGTGTTAATGTAAAGAATGCAATGCAATTTGACTGAAATTACATTACATTCCTTACACCAACAACTCAATTTATATAATAAATTTGTTTAGCATAAGGGTTCATTAGACTTGACATCCAGTGCCTTTGCAGGCTACTGCAATGTCTGTCCACCAGAACCCTTAGCAAGCTATTGGTGCTGCCCAGCATCCTGTATCGGACGGATGTTATTTTTTGACGAATTACAGCGTAGAAGTCCTTAGTGTGTGCATCAGCAAACATGCCTGATGCACTACAGTGCCTGGGCAGCCCCACCATTGCCCTAAACAAATTATTATAAAGGACTCGTAGGGCACTGAAGGACGCTTTGGTATAAGTAACCCACAGGCCGCTGGTGTTAAAAGATTGACAGTAGGATTTAAATAGAGATACCTTGACAGATAAAAGGAAGTATTATTCACGAGGATGGTTAAATGTTGAATGTACACGTCAAAACTACTGAACGGCTCGGGCTGAACTATCTGTATGCTATAGCCTGCTAGGCCTGGAATACCATATTCCAGGGGCTAACTATGTATACATCTATATAAAGGCTACTTATCTATACTAATATTATAAAGTATACTAATATTTAAAAATATCCGTAACCTGAACAATACTAAATCTTTGAATTGTCGTACTTGTATAGGCTCCCTCGATACAGGCATAGCCTAGTGAGGGTGCCATCAGAGATTACATACATTGTAGATAGGTACATCTCGGCAATAACACAATGTATTACACTAAATTTCAAGTACAGGTACTTTAGTAACCTATTATATCTAACCTCTTATAACTTCTCATCATGTATGTAAGTGCTTATTATAAGATTGAAGTGTATTTACTTATTAGTTTTTGCTGTAATAAATGATTTTTATCTTATCTTTATCTTTAAAGAGAAAAGGTTTGATTTTTTGTTTGTATCGAATAGGCTCCGAAAGCACTGGACCGATTTGAAAAATTCTTTCACCGTTGGGAAGCTACACTATCCGCGGTGAACATAGGCTATATTTAAATTTAGAAATGAGAAATTTAAATTTAACGCGGGTGAAACCGTGGGAAACAGGTAGTTATGCCATAAATATGTTTATATGGAATAGAGTTAATCTTAAAGAACTCTTGTGCAGCATGGGCAAAAACAAGTTTTTTAGCAAGGTGTTATGTAAACTAAAGTCATTTAAAACGGGATATTTACCATGATTTAATTTTTGATCACGGAGTAACTCCGTGATCATGGCGCATGCAACTGTGCCGAAATATTGGATAACTCAAAAATCAAATCAGTTTCAAAAGTTTTGTTATGTAAACTAGCTGAAATGTGATGTTTGTTGAAAATCTCAGAAAAAAATACATACTAATGAGGTTTTAATCAATAATAAAATAACGGCGCGAGACTCCCGCCTATGGAGTTATTCTTTCGCTACTGGGATATCTATTCGGTTATTACAAGCTTGGATGAATGAGGAGTAGGTACTTAACACTTTGAGTGCTGAAAACACACGGTATGAGTTTTCTACAAGTGACTAACATGCGTAAATCCATACTAGCGCAGCGGCTGAGAAAATACAGATCTTTGTGACTCAGCAGAGCTGTAATATTTTTCAAACGAAACGCATTTGCGGCGCAACACAACCGCTGTGTAGAGCGGCAGCACGAATTTTTTAGGTAAAAAAAAAGACCGCAGTCGTCGAGAAAAAACCGCAGTCAAAGTGATAAGTTTTAGTTAATGTTCTCTGCTCTCTAGAAAAGCTATTTTCATTTAATTCGCCAATGTTTCAGGGAATAATTTAATTTAAGTGTCTGTCTATATCTATTCGGTTTATATTTAACCACGGTTAAATGCCTCTTAATCACTTAGACTTATAGTAAACTTATGTAGCTATTGTGTTTCTGAGACACGCCATATTGTTCTATTTTGGTCATGCTTTTGCGTTTGTTCTCACCAAATTCTTCTAACCAATCGCTTTACTATGTATGTAATTGTATAGTCCTATTATACATTTGACGACCACTGTGTTAAAAATCCCATCACACACTTCCCAGTTCTATGGTGATTTCTTCACGTTGCAGGCCGCCAGACTCCGGAACGCCCTTCCCGTTTCTATCCGTCAAGCGAAATCCCTTCCTATCTTCAAAAGTATGGTTCATCAACAGTATCTGACCACTCTTGATAAGATTTCTTGATTTTTATTTTTAGTTTTATTTTCTATTTTAATTGTTCCTGTTTTTTTTTGTTCTATTATATATACATATGTACTTAAGATAAATATCAATTATTTTATATATGTATAATTATTTTGATAATTACGCCACCGTCAGCTTAAAAACATACCGATCCTAGCCATCCAAAGGTTGCTTGGAAGAGATCGCTTTTCGCGATAAGGCCGCCGATTGTGCCACTAGTTATAATTAGTATTATGATCCTTTAGTATTTTTATTATTTTTTTGTAATGATGGTGCAATAAAGTTATATTGTATTGTATTGTGGCAAATATCTGCAGTACGTACAAACATTTGTCCCGAGGCGGCAATCAAAATCGCAACCTCCTTCGTCGCATGCGGATCTTCGAGTGCTGCGCCACAGAGGTCCTCAAAAAAATCCATAAAAACTTTTCCTCTTTCCCTCAGTTAATCTGTTCTAATAGAAATCACTTCTTAACACTCAAGCTATCTCCCCCATTAACAAATAAATAGGTACAAGTCCGAAACTTTACGAAACTCTAGTATACAAGTTTACGATCTCTAGCAACGTGTTTTTACTGGAAACAAAGTTCGAATTAGAGGCAAACTAATCGGCAACTCGGAGATTCGAAACTTGCGAGTTATTGGGAGTGAACCATCTGCTCTGTACAGCGCAAAAAATAAGTCAGAACTCCCGAAATTAGTGTAGCGAAGGTTGAAACAGAACGGATACAGATTAATTAACTTGTTGGTCTTTGGTACAGTTCTCTATTTTTACACCTTTAAAGTGGATTACTCCCGTTTTTCATCTCCGTGATTAACCCTTAAATCTATCTATAAATCTAAAAATCTAAGCCTTAAATCTAGATAGCGCAACAACAAACAAAAACTACACATAAATTATTTTTGTCTATGGTAGACCCATATTGCCAAATCAACGAAGTCAAGTCAAGCAGTAAGGTAGAGAAATAAACACAAACACGCTCTGACACATCGGGCGTCATAATCAGCGAAAGCCGCAAAAAGTCAATGTTTTCAAACGCAAACACTCCTCGCTACAAACATTGAACCATTATTTACACGTCCCCACCGACACATAACAAACCGCATCCCATAACTCATCAATCCAATAATCGCATAGATACATCTGCTATAAAGAAAATGGAATATCTAAAAATTCATCCGACCCATTCCGGCAAAGTAATGTAAGACCGAAATTCAATTTCAGGTGTCGCCGACGATAAAGATTTTGCATAAATCAGCGATATCCAATATTAGCGTTTAAGTCCCCCATCCTAATGTTCCATGGGATCTCTATTCCCGATTTAAATGACTTATTCTATTGCCCCTGCGGCGGCCGGATACGAAAGATCCATGAACATAAATTGAGAATTGATGATAAAATTTTAGTGGAGTGGCGTTACCTGGATTATTATTTTCTATTTGCGGGAGATGGTGTTTTAGAGTTCCGTATCCAAAGGGTGTCAAAGGGAGCCCATATTTAATATAATAATAATTCCACCACGGGTACCGAGTACTCCCGGGGAAGTTCCTGGTTCTCGTCTCCGCTTGCGGAGTGGCATCCCAAGAGAACCAGATCCCCACCTCTTGCTTGCCTTCATAGGCCGGTCTGAGTGGAGTCGCGAGAGATGCATCTTAGGATATAGACTCGGGGGTGGAAGTGTCAAATGGCGTAATAGCGAAAATATCCGCTCAGGGGCAGTTTTCGTGATATTTGAATCGGGGCAGCACCTCTCGACACCCCTCAGTCGTTTGCGCCGATGTTGTTCCTCTCCGGTAATTTACGCCGGCTTTTTAAGGAACCCATCCAGCATTCGGCAAGCCACCGTCTGCCACTCTTAACATTATGATTGAATTGTTTATGGCAGACGTCCGCAATCTTCCCTATAGCCCGATTTCCCAGTCCATCCATCCATCACAATAGCCTGGTTTTATTTCTTTCATTTTTCTTTGCAATAGTCTCTACACCTGGAGGATACAATATTTGCGTGTATAATTATTGTTCATCCGAGGATGATACCCGCTATGTGTAGCCATCGCCTTTAGATTAACTTTCTCAAAGGGCCTCTGTGCTGTTGGCTTCGGCCCCATGCAAGCCTTCCAAAGGACCTGGTCACTGTATGGCCCGATATCATGGTAAATAATTATTCCTTTATTTCAGGCAACATTAGTCTAGTACAGGATAAAAATACTTTAAAACTACGGCGCATATAAAATATATACCTTAATCTAACATACTTATAATAAACCTATTTACTAACACGTAATGTCGGCGACGTGTGTGACGCATTATGTGCTGCGAGTAGGCTGCGACCGGTAATCGTCCGCGAAAACGCCGGAACAGCACATTCTTCGGCCAGAATTCTTCGTTCGTGAAGGTCGAAATATTCGTAGATGGAAAACGCACCACAAGTGATTTAAAATAATATAAATAAATAATAGTGCTGGACAATTCACACAGCATTATCTAGCCCCATGGTAAGCAGAGCTTGTGTTATGGGTACTAGATAACTGATATACATAATACAATATATTACATAGATACATATTGTTTATTATACATAGAAAACCACCAGAACACCCGGAACAAATATCTGCAGATCGTACACACAATTGTTCCGAGGCGGGAATCGAACCCGCAACCTCCTGCCTCGCAGGCGGACTTTCGCACACCGCGCCACATCGGACAAATTATTTAAAATCATTATGACGCGACTCCAACCTCTCGACCCTCACCAAGATGTTGGTCTTGCTCGGCTTCACATATTCCACGATCTCTTCCACCTTCGTGGTAAAGTGAAGACACTAAAAAGCCTTCGCTATCTGTCTGTCCGTCCATATAATGTATTTGTCTGTCCTTCATCCGTCCGCCCGCCAGTCTGTCAGCGGGCTGAATGGCTGAAGGTTTAAAATGTTCACAAAGTGTTTATTTCAATTACCTGTATAACAACACATTGTTGTTCCCAAACAAGAGCAGTGTAGGCGTTTTTTGCTCGATTTAATATGAGCAACTCACACTTGAAAAGTTTTATTTAGAACTAGTTTTGCCAGCGGTTTCGCATGCGTTGTTTCTATGGAAATGTTTTAAGGTTTTGTCTATCCCGGAACTGATTTATGGCATAAAACATAGCCTATGCTTTATTCCAGCTACATTTATGCAATATTTCAGCCCGATCCATTTAGTAGTTTTGGCGTGAGGAAGTAACAAACATCCATCCATCTAACCATCCAAATATTCGCATTTAAGTTATCAGTATCATAGTATGAAGTGTGGAGCTGCTTCTCAATTCTGATATGTTCCGTAAAGTTTTATAGGTTATACATAGGTTTACCTAAGCTTATATTAAGAAGCAATCGCACTGAAAGCGTAGGTGCTCTGAATATTATTATATTTGACTGGAATAGACTTGAATTGAATATTAATATACCACCCAAACCTTACTTGACGTAAAGGATCCCCCCAATGAGCGAGCGTCTCGTAATATCGTCAGATCGATAATCTTATCGTCGTCTAATTCACTGCTGGACGCAGGCCTCCTCCTAATATGCGCCTTATTGGCCTTTATCTCGTGGGGGATAATGACAATGACCATAATCCCCACGCTCGGTATGCGGGTCGGAATTGATCTGCAGGAGGACCTGCACCCCCTAGTTGATATCCTTTCTCCCATTTTACAACACCCGTGGGAAGAGTTACCGGTACCACACGGCCGACGCTGTGCACACAGCGTTACATAATAATTTTTGAAACGTTTATGTTACTAATTTTACTCCCTGAATAATTTGTTATACAAACAAGTACCTTACCCAAACTCATGCTACTACCAAAGACCATTAAAATTTTATAACAATCAAAAATCTTACCCATGTATTTGAGCTTGAATCGTGTAAACTATACTTAATAATAGTAATTCTAAATCTGCATGCTTTTTTCTATTAATTAAGTTAAAAAATAAAGACTTTACGTTTTCTAATTAATTTCTATCAATTAAAATTTTA
Source organism: Eupithecia abbreviata (assembly GCA_943735965.1). Classification (NCBI taxonomy): domain Eukaryota; kingdom Metazoa; phylum Arthropoda; class Insecta; order Lepidoptera; family Geometridae; genus Eupithecia; species Eupithecia abbreviata. Next base: position 6,518,940 of record OX030995.1, read on the forward strand.
ACTTTTATTATTTAGGACGTAGGTACACCTAAGTTTTGTACAATAACCAGTGGTAATAATTGTAAGGGGAAGCACTCACTACCAAACCACAAGTTATTCTTAACCCTTAACCAGGCTATGGATTGAGCGTCTCCCACATCGATTTTAAGATGTTATTACCAGGTTATGGCTAAGTATCTACCACAAACTGTCAAAAACGACCAAATAAAAATATTCCCCAGGGCCACAAAAAATAAATTGTCACTGTCATTGTCAAATGTCACTTTTACGGCCATTCTTTCAATGGTCGTCCGTGTAACGGTTGTTTTTTGTGAAAAGTGCGGCGTATTTTATTGATTATGGAGAACCGGAGAAAGGTAAGTCGTACAATTTTTTTATATGTTGTAGAATTAGAGATTTTCTAGTGATATGTGCATAAATTATACTTATTATATTAAGTAAATACTCGAAAACATTCATGATATAACAAAATAAAGCATGTGGGAAACGATATTACCTTAGCCTGTGAAACTTAGAATTATTGTGGGATTTATATGTACATAGCCCGGTGAATTGAAATCTTTATTTTGTGCTAGCTTTTTGCCGCGGTTTTTCTTTTTTGGTTTGCTTACGGTCATTTTACATTAAAAGTTAAGAAAATATTACATAAGTTTTGCTTTATGGAAAATTAAATATAAATTGTGGGTAGACTTTTGTCGTCATTGAATTCTTAGTCAGTATAATATTTACCTACTTTAGTGTTTTTTTTTTTGTTATACAGGTATTACTAGAACATCAGATCGAAAATGTGCTCAGTGAGATGTTTTCATCAGAGGACGAAAATGACGAAGATGAATAAAAAGTTTTTTTATAACTGTAATTAAAAATAAATGCCTACATTGTATGTTTCATTCGAAGATTACCTATAGTTTTAATTAAAAAGTTCTAAACTAAAATGCTTACAAACTTACAAACATTATATGTAGATATAAAAGTCAGTCGTCGGGACAGGCAATGGGATTATGCTTTCCCACATGTTTTTTTTTAGGTTTTCAGCTAATTTTCTAAATATAATTGATGAAATCTCAAACAAAACGTTATTACTCATAGAAATCTATTAAAAAATCACTATTACTATAGGATTTGTCCGAGGCCTGGTAAAGGGTTAAAATAACTTATATTGGTGATGAGAGCCCCAAATCAGTGTCATGTACTTTTTATGCAATGTTTTTTTTTATTTTTTTTTTATTTTGATTGATTATGTATAGTCAAAAAGCGCTGTATCAAAATCTCATAGAAGCTTCTCAGCTGAAACCTAACCATGTCAATTGTTGGCTTCAAAACCACCGGTTGACTCCTTCACAGATTTGTGACTCAGTTAACTCAGCTATTCCCATCTTATGAATTTATAAAGGCTGTAAGTGGAGTGCATCTAGGGTAGCGTTGAGAGCTTGCTATATATTCAATAGTTAATCGAGGGAACGGTGCAGCATTGATCTATCTTTCAGGTGATTTTGTTGGACTTTTTTCATATTATTTGTCTTGTCCACAACTGACTAACCACATACGTGTTATTATATATTCTCTGTCTATTATGTGTGTTTATTTAGATGCATTCGTAAGCTTATCACTCATACTGTTTTATATCAATGAGACAGTCATTGGTAGCACTTTGATTACAAATTTAAAATCAAAGAAAATTTACTAAAGAGCGGTGAAAATATTATGAGTGACACGCAAAAATACACTAACGCATAGATTTGAGCACGTCTGAAGTCGTTATTTTTTGTCAGATTTTAATTAAAACGTGTCAATAAATCTGAGTGCCATTTGTGCATTTGGAGGTACGAGTAAATAGACCAACAGTTTCAGGTATCTAAATAAGCCAACACATAACAGAATACGATCCCAATGGCCAGAAGCCATTACCATAGTCATTGAATATTAAGATCGGCAATTTTATGTCAGCAGCAGTGGCCCAAAGGCTTAGCTACCACACAAATGGGCTCTTAGAATTTGTTAAAGAATATTTAATTAGGAAGGTGGGTATCTTGGGTACTTTAGATTCGTACCCAGGAAAAGTAAAGTCTGCGACTTTTTCGAACTTCAAACTCTTTATTTGCTTAGATTATTTCTTATCTTATACCCACGTTGAGTATGAAATAAATAATACAGATAGTCGTGAAAAAGAATGTGTTAACTTATTCTGCTTCTTGAGCATACGAATGCCAATGGTATAGTAGTTAGTGTTTTGGTGTTAGACTTTAAGCTAACTGCTGTATTTTTTATAAATAAATAAATGGAATTAAAATAATTACAAAATTATAAGCTACAATTAAAATTTAAACAATAATAAGATTTCATGTTTACAAAGTATTGCAAAAAATTACAAATAAAGAAAAAAAGTTAACATTAAAAGCTTAACTTTAGTAGAGAAAAGGCTTTTTCATTTCTTATGATTTTTTTCATCAAATAATAAGTAAATATTGAGGCACTTGAAGATGTTTATTAGTTTTTCTAAAAAGCATCAAATTATCGTCGGCTTTGAATTTTTTTCTAAGGAACTTTGACTGTTACGTTTTTTAAACAATGGCCATACTTAGCTTTTTTTTATATAAAACTTAATAGATTCTGTTCAAGACTCTATGTTCTATACCCGTGCTAGACTCAACTAGATCTCGGTTGCTGTCCCACATTATGCATTCAAGTCACAAAGCGCATTGTGTGTCCTGCCTGACTGCCTGACGCGCCACTTTGACACAAGTCGGTCAGTAGAAACTCTCTCTACTCTCTCTACACTCTACCGGGTTCTGACTGAAAACCAGCGCTCTTTCACAAATGACCTGGGTTATTGTGATAGAGCAACAAGCTGAGTCAGGACCTATTAGACCTATACACGCGCGCTTATCCACTTTCTGTGAGGGCTACTTAGTACCATATGCAATACTACTTACATTTTGTATCTTCACTTTTTTTTTTTTTTATATTTTGTCGATGTGTTTTATAATAGGTACCTAAGTAGGTACTTTGTAGTCTAATGTAATTATGTGAAATTAACCTTGTTTGTGTGTTGTGTTAGTGTTTAATAAATAATTTTCTTTCTTTCTTTCTTTCTTTCTAGAAACTAAAACGCTGTACAATTATGTTTTCAGTACCTAAGTTTAGTGTTCAGTTTAAACTATGTACTAACTATGCAATATATTATATCTATAGAACCGACCGATGACGACCGATGTGGTGCGGTGGGCGATGGTCTGCCTGCGACGCAGAAGGTTGCGGGTTCGATTCCCGCCTCGGAACAATTGTGTGTACGATCTGCAGATATTTGTTCCGGGTGTTCTGGTCGTTTTCTATGTATAATAAAAAATATCTATCTATGTAATGTATTGTATTATGTATATCAGTTATCTAGTACCCATAACACAAGCTCTGCTTATCATGGGGCTAGATAATGCTGTGTGAATTGTCCAGCATTATTTATTTATTTACAAAAAAAAAAAAAAAAAAATTAATAGAGATCATAGAATGAAAGTGGCTCAAACGATTTTTGTTTATTGCTTGAGAACATTATAGGTACCTATTGTGGTATTTAATTTACATAGTGATTCGAATTGAGATGTTTCATTATATTTATCATTAGAAAAACAAAACTTTTGGCGATGTGAATTATGCAATCTCAAAGGTAGTCTATTAGGTAATATAAATTAAGCCCTGTAGGCGTTTTTTGTTCGATTTAATATGAGTACACAGTGTTATATCTTGTAAGATAGCACGGAACCTTTCTTGTGTATATATGACTCTCCCATCGAGAGTTTCATTAAAGAGCTTCTCAATTCTGTTATGAACCAGACTTGTAAAGTTTCGTTCGTTGAATATTATGTAGATAGGTTTACGAAGTAGCTAAGAAGCAATCCCACTGAGAGCACAGGTGTTCAGAATATATATCAAAATGTATTATATATAAACTTGTATATTTGTTAAATAGGTCAAAATCATTCACTGTACAAGCTACCCGTCTATGGAATGCTGTCCCTCTGGACATCAGACGTGCAAAATCACTCCCTATCTTCAAAAAACTGCTGCATCAGCATTATTTATCCATATGAAATATTGATAGCCTTATCTTATGTCTATGCAAGTTTATTATAATGTTTGTAATGTAGGTATTTAGTGTATTTGTTACCAATTATTTATTAAAGTGCCACCGTCTATATTGTTCGTTCATGTCCAGTCCATCCCAAGGTTGCCTGGAAGAGATCGCTCTCAGCGATAAGGCCGCCCTTTATACCTTTGTTCTAAGTTTTTATCTCCGTATTATTTTCTATTTTGTGTGGTGTAATAAAGTGTTATCTATCTATCTAGGTCATAAGTTAAATAGGTTTATATACACATGTTAGGTTCATAATTTAGGTGCTGTAATATGGTAGGAGTAAATGATCTAACTTCTACATATTGATAGGTAATTTTCTGATGCCTATCTTGTTTTACATGAATGCCAAATTTTTTGCTAAAATTATATTTTTTCTTATATTATTTTTTTTACCGAAAAAATTCGTGCTGCCGCTCTACACAGAGCGGTTGCGCCGCACATGCGTTTTATTCGGAAAATATTACAGCTCTGCTGAGTCACAAAGATCTATATTTTCTCAGCCGCTGCGTTAGTGTGGATTTTCGCAGATTAGTCACTTGTAGAAAACTCATACCGTGCGTTTTCAGCACTCAAAGTGTTAAGGCTGTTAATTTTTTCTATTCTTTTAATGTATTGTTCCGACATCTTTTACTCTACTCTATTGTGGCATTTTTGGTTTGGCTGTCATTGATATTTATAAGATAAGTTTATTTATTTTTAAGAGCTGTGAATTTTATTCATTAATAAAATAAAATAAATTATTATATGTAAGCCAAAATACACTTGAGAACATACTGTGGTAATTCCTAAAACGAAAACCCTAAAACCTTCTTGTAATAGCCTAAAATTTAGAATACCATATTGCGAAAAACACATATTTCGACTATGTGAATAATGAAATCTGATATACATAGTTTTGGTTTAACGAAACCAAAACGAAATGTATAAGATTTATTCTACCTAATGTAAAACAAGTTATGGTTGTTTTAAACGTAAAAGGAAAAACGTTAGAAATTGTAGACAGTAACATATTCGTAGGAATAACCTTAAATAGTAAACTTCAATGGGGGAGACACACATAGATAAGCATCGAAGAGACTTAGTTTTGCAGTGTATGCAGTCAAAAGAATCCGCCATCTTACATACGTTGATACTTCTAGAATAGTCTTTTTAACTACTTTCATAGTACAGTTATGGCATACCTACAGCTGTGGGAGATATTGCAGATATTAACACCATATTTGTGCTGCAGAAGAGGGCTGTTCGTGCAATCTATAATTATCATAGAATCCCTACTTCTATTAAATAAATTCAAACAAACTGTCAATCATATCCATTATGTTTTTATCCATTTTTCGAAGGCTTGCTAAAAAATATCAGATTATACAGAGAATAAAAAACTTTGGGACGAGTTCTGATGCAACTTGCAAACTAACAACCTAACAAGGTAAAGGTTTCTTGTTCGCTTCTTTACTTGAACTAAAAAATATTGTAGTGTACAAAAAATCAAAGTGATCACTTTATTTCCTAGTTTAATAATTATTTGAATCACGTGACGTGTCTAAAGTTTCCTTTTCTTCTTCTTCTTTCATTAAAGCACTTTGATATTTCATGTTTGATAGAGCAAAAACTCCAAGTTCCCAGTAACAAAATGGCTTTCAGCATGAGTTGAATGACATGCTAGCAACCAACGCTGGTCTTCCGGCAAAGCAACTTGTTGGCGTTACGGACTGACTACTCACTTCCGAACAAAAAACACACAATTAGGGCCCAGTTTATCCTTGCAAGTTAAACGGAACCCTGAATGGGTCCGCTCGGATCACGATGGAAACGGAGCTCTGTAGTAAAGCTCCGTTTCAGCTTTACTACGGTAAAGCTCCGTTTCCACAATAATGTACATATTATTGTAGAAACAGTCGGAATACCACTCGAGACTAAGACACGTGCAAGTGTCCACAGTATAGTATAAAGATAATGCTAGAAGCTTTTTAGTTTAGTGATTATGTAGGGGTATTTTAGTCTCAAATTTTGTCGTTGTGTTTTGGAGAAACTGTTTACTTTTAGGAGGAATTTTATTTAAGTACCTACGTGGTAAGTTAAGTTTTAGTACCTACCAAGTTTCTGTGGCACAATTTTAGATGCGGGTTCAAAGCTCATTGGAAATTAAGATATTAACAATGCAATTCAATGCCTAGTTTAGGACAGAGCAAGAACAAGCTCTGAATGATATCTACGCGACATTGCACGTGTTATCCATACGGAAAACACGTGCAATGTCGCTGGCAGAAGCTCGTCTTTACATAGTATAAAATGAAGTCACTTCCGCTATCTGTTCGCTTAGATCTTTGGAACTACTCAACAGATTTTAATGCAGTTTTCAATAGATAGAGTGATTCAAAAGGAAGGCTTATAAATGATAATTTTCTACGCGGCCGAAGCCGCGGGCGCAGCTAGTTATCAATAAAAGAAATAAATAAGTTTCTGTGTTCTTTGTTTGACATGAAAATTCCATGGAGAGGTGTAAGAGACTAATGTTTTTTTTGCAAACCTTTAGCACAAACTGTCTCAACTTTGCTATTTCGATTTAATTGAACAGAGGACGCCTCCATCACTCGAAATGGTCCATGTTTGAGTGTAGCGGAATTGGATAGGCCAGAAGTGGTTTGCATGATTAAACACGTGATTGGTGTCGACGGGCGCACGTTTAAAAATCAATCAACTTTGGGCGCGGAAACGTTAATTAGTTTTGGTAGTTGTGGAAGCTTCTAGGATCTCGACGGTTCGCGGTTTTGGGAATTCTTGTACTCTTAGAATAACTAGGCTCTTGTACTCTATGACTATGGGGGTTTTCGAAATTTATTACAATTAAATTAAGTTTATCGTTCTTTCTCGTTCTATCAATTATGTTTCTACAAGACAGAAGGAGTCAAAGAAACATGAAAATTATGGTATCAGGTTTTACCTATAAATTACTTGAACCGTATCGAAAAACAGTATAATAGGATTGATAAACCGCCCATGAAAACCATTCACGATCAATTTTACTGCCACTAAGAACGTTTGCGGTTCAAATCGCCTATTTTATAGTTAATCGTAAACTATATCTTGGATATTTTATTTACCTACCCATGTGAAATCTAGGACTGAAATCTGCGGTCTGGTTATTTATAAGTACTTCGTCATAAAAAAACGAATACTAGTAAAATTACCAAGTCTTCTGAAAGCTTATGAAAAGCTACATCAAAGCTTTGAGCAGTTTTTTGCTCGACATCAAGAACACCTGACCGCCAAGGTGAATGCTTATGTTGAAAAGCATCAACTGTTTTCAGAGCGAAGTGTACCTACGTATTTTTAGAATAATTATTTTTTATCTTCAAGAATTTAAGATATTATTATTTTCTTAGAGATTACCTCGAGTACGCAGTATAATAACAAAAACGTTACACTTAAATTTCTTTATAAAGATGCGTTTTCAATGGACAGCATTGTGGCGGCATAGACCGTTCATGGTTTGACATGCTAAATCCCAATGGCAACTTCTACTCTTCCGCGAAAGATCCATGCCATAATTATAATATATGGCAATACTAGCTGCGCCCCGCGGTTTCACCTGCGTGGTGATATATATTTTGGATAATATACAATAATATCTTTATAAATTGTAGCGTATGTGCTATTCTGATGTATAAGCTATATTATTATAAAGTTTCATTAAAATCATTCAGTAGTTTTTACGTGAAAGAGTAACAAACATCCATCCATACTTACAAACTTTCGCGTTTATAATATAAGTTGGATTATTGAGATCTAATGTCGGATTACACACTCCTCCAGAAGTCTCGTCCAAAGAAAAAAAACACAAATTATAACTACACTTCGGCTTGCCTCATGGTAGCGCTACAACTGTGTAATCGGTTAAAAACGTTTTTGAAAAACCTTTTTTTGGAAAACTCCTTGCTTCTGCGTCCGCTCTGACTCTCCACTAATAGGTTACTCAGGCCTGTGACGTGTCTGCGTCAATCCACTCGAATTATCATTGTGTTGAAACATTTGCTATAGCGATAAAATAAAGTTTATTGCAGTTTTGTGGCATTTTTATTCCATTTTCTTATTAGTCATTTGCAATCAAATTACCTTTTAGTGCGAATGCAATTTCGAATGAATTTGAGTAGCACATAAAATTTATAGCTGCCTTGAGACAATAAAGCCGCTATCTCAACGCCACACACGGAGAGGCAACTTACGTGTATCTAGCTTTTTTGCAAAAAAAAAATATAATAACGACCACTGCGGGTAGCTCCCATTTGTTCTATAGAACATGACGTCATCGAACAAAAAAACACATTTTCTTCCCTATTTTTTCAATGGAACTACATACTAGCTTTTCACCCGAGTTTCATGCCATAGAACAAAATGAGAATCAGATTTTCCCAAAATCTTCGATGAGAAGCTAGATGACACTGATAATGTCAATTATTCTGTCATGCCATTGATCAAACATCTGCCTGGGTAAAATAATCCTACAAAAGAAAACTAAAAATCTAAAAAATGGATATTCGAAGAAAGTTCTCAGTGCGTCAATCAAGTCAATCAAATTAGTCACTTTGACAAGTGCCACAAAAATTATTATTATTTACTAAATCTTAAAGAGGTCTTATTTACCTTGTTCTATAGAACAATTTGAGAAATAAAAGTATTGCATGTTCCATAGTATAAAATAACAAAAAAATATCTTATTCTGTCCGATGACGTCATGTTCTATAGAACATATGGGAACTACCCACCACTGCCACGAACGCCCACGAAAGCCCACGAACCATGAATAGAAGATTGATGACGTCATTGCTACTCGCTATAATATGGCGCCTACACACTACACAGCTCAACGCTGTCAACGCTATGCATGCGGTACATGTAAACCAGTATAGTAGAACCACGTTATCAAACAAAGGAACCCACGCAGCGGAATCTTTTCACAATAATTATTTAACGTCACTAAAAGATAAAGGACTAGAAATTTATTAAAGCTAAGACCGTTTCAGTCCGAAATAAGTTCCATCCCATTTTTATAGCCGACAGATTGTACTTTCCTAATGTTTTGATATGGAACCTTCTTTGACTTCATAACTCGTGAGTTTAGGTTAAAACCTTAATCGATGTATTTTGGCTTTGATGCGAGCCTTTGTACCTGGCATCTCAAAAAGCGACAAACACACGAGACGAGTAAATCAGCCAGCTGGCAAAGGAGTCACGTACGCCGCTCTCAACTGTCTGGACTGAGTGCAACTCCAGTCGCAAAAGGACTTTCCTTTTTAGCTTTGTTTGTTGAATTTTCTGAAATGATTTGACTTTTCTATTGCTTTTTGAGGAATCTGGTGTTTATTTCTAAGGTTCTCTTTGTTTCGAGATATTAGAATCACGATTGAACAAATAAATCGGAATTATTTCATGAATCTTTCACAGTGATCTGTTGATATCACATTATTTTGGTACATTTGATAAACAGGGTTTTAAACTAAAGCGAAATAGGAATCTCACAAAATTATTGATTAGCAATTAACCGTCTACTAGAAAACTATCCAATGTTTATAGAACTTGAGACCTGTTTACAAATTCTGTTAACATTTCCCAAGGAACCTTAGTAATTAATGAGTAAAATATCTGCTAAATATCTTGAAGTAATTGCTTAGAAACAAAATAGATCGTTATTCGTTTTTGTAGGTCTCATACAAACACGGTATAAATTAAATATTTAATTAGGTGCAAAGGATGTAATATAAATAAATAAATAATGCTGGACAATCTACACAGCATCATCTAGACTGAAGCCTCTGCTTACCAGAGCATGTGTTTTGGGTTCTAGATGACTTAATACAATATATAACATAATACAATAGATTACATAGATAGATATTTTTATTATACATAGGTTACGACCAGAACACCCGGAACAAATATCTGCAGATCGTACACACAATTGTTCCGAGGCGGGAATCGAACCCGCAACCCGCAACATGCGTCGCAGGCGGACCTTCGCCCACCGCGCCACAGAGGTCGTTGAATTATGATGGAAATTTGATGTACTAACGCGGTGTAAAAAACCCATAAACATTTTAAAATTTAGAATAGGAACGCAAAAAACACAATGTTATAACTAAAGAGGTTTCAGTGTTCTTTTTATAAATATCCGTACAAAACGTTGGTCTTTTGTTATTTCCTCCAACCTAACCAACCTGTTTGGAAAGCTTTTTTTCCAAACGCTGTAATTTTTTGCAAAAAGCTTAGGTAGGTAAATAAAACATTTGTCCTGACGCTGGAACACACAGATATTTCACGGCTGTTTTATAGCCATGTCAGAAGCTAAAATGCAACGTATTGTTTTAACATACAGAATCACTATACGTATGTTATTTTGTGACATAGCTAAAGGGATGTTGCGGGTTGTGAATGAAAAAAATCCTGCGTCTTTGTGTAAATGTTTGCAATAAATTTACAAAAGAATACAAATCTAAATAAATTGTATGAAATAACGAAGTGATGAGAACTTTTACCTATAGTTACATTTATAATTGGAAAAAATAGTAATTTGCACGACATGATACCGTCGTCAAGTGAACAGTAGTTGTCGTTTTCTTCAACTCGAAATTCGAAAAATTAAATTAAACCATAGACGACGAGATTTAAAAAAAAATATGATGGGTATCTACCCAATGAACTACATATTCTACTTTCTAACAAAAATAGTTTCCTGACACCAGAGACAATCTTCGGGCTCTATCAAAATCACGAAAGCCACCCAAAAACCTAAAACACAGACATACGAGTACATAGATCGCATCCCACAGATTCACGTACCAAGCCTAGTCATCAAGTTTTACGATAAAACCTGGCCCACTACCAGTGCCGGATCTAGGGGGCCTAGTAGGGCCTACTAGCTTCGAAAGGGCGACGAAATCCTTGTAAGAATAACAAGTGGTTTCACTCCTTCAGGAAAGAAGAAAGTTGAATTCTTATAATGTTAAAGTCCCATATAAATTCTAAGAATGTTTTTTTTTATTTCGCAAAATGTCTTCTTAGAATGTTGAATTATTGAAGAGTTGTATTCCCATGATGTTGGGTTCTGACAAAGAGATCACAAAGCGCCACCGGAGGGACTAGGAGATCATCTCGTCTATCTTGAGCTGTCTGTTTTGCCAACCGCTGGAACCCTTAATGTCGCTATCTTACTGTTTATTTTGTTCATTGATATTTTATACCGCCTTTTATACATCCGCCTCTAATAAAATACTCTAGCATTTCTAGTTGTATTATTTTTTGTCGTTGCGTAGTTAATAAAATTAATAAATAATAATAATCATTTATGGGCAATAGCGTGCGCTTCTATAATAAGCTTCCATCTGAAGCAACTGAGCTCCCTATTCGTAAATTTAAAAATTACATAAAACTAAATCTCATCAAGAAGGCTTTCTACTCCATAAATGATTATCTCAATGATGTTAATGCTTGGCCAGATGTCGCTCAGTTTCGCACCGACAATAGTATGTAAGTAATTTGTTGTTGTGCATAGCTTTACTTAAATATTGACATGTATCGAATCATATTATATTTAGACTTAAATAGGCAAATAACCATGTATTAGACATATAAGAGATAAACATGCTAGTGGTTTCTTTTCACTTCTTCCACTAGTGGACAAACAATTGAATTGAATAGTAAAATAATTTTATTTGATAATAATTTATATATAAAATATGACTTGTCTAAGTGCTTATTTTGTAAGCCTAAAGAAATAAATGATTTTTACTTTACTTTACTTTAATAGAAAACACTTTATTATACCACACAAATTAAATATAATAAAGGAAGTATAAAGAGCAGCCTTATCGCTGCGAGCGATCTCTTCCAGGCAACCTTAGGATGGACTGGACATGACAGGAATAATACAGACGGTGGCACAAAATGTTTTCTATCTCTCTTCTTTTGTATTTTTTTAAACAAATAATTTAAAACGAGGTGGCACCCCCTCGCGTCAAGTTTTTGACCTTGTCGGAAAATACTTAAATCCGGCACTGCCTACAACCTGGCGAATTCGCTGCGATAGCGCAGTTTGTACGTGTCGTCGACATCCGTTCCTGACCGACGCCGACGGCGAGATATGGTGAATTCTAAACGTGGATGGATGTCTTACGACAGAGGTAAAATGGAAATGTTCAGGCTATTTCATTTCTTGTCCTAAAGCGGTCTGTGTTTGCGTTATGGGCTTGTCGATTGACATTATTGCTTGGGGCGTTAAAAATACTTTATTTGGTAGATGTGGTCAACTAAGGTATGGTTATAAAAGCCCTATTTTTGGCATCATCGCAGTACTCCTGTGTATAGATGACATTAGATGCCAACAAAAAATAACCCTCCGATAGGCCCAGTTATAAAACCTCTTTATTGAAGCTCTAATAACATCTACATCCCAAATAATCAATGAAACGTAATGATTGATACTATTTATAGGAGAAAGTGACATCAATCGGATGTGTCAATCAATCGGATTAATTAGTTAATCCGATAGAATTAGTTATCCGTAGATTATTGTGTTTTTTTTCGGAGGTAAGATAAGGTAAGTTCCTATGTCGATTAAAACGAAACAAAACGATTTGTTGATTTCGGATAATTGGCGTTGATATGCCTTCAATACCTAAAATACCTTGTGCATTTTTAGCAATTTGTTTAGTTACCTACTTAGATAAAATAAATTTTAGCTTATGCGGTACATGGAAGTCATCCATAACAATTATCAATTAATTAATTAATATTCAATTATCTCATGTTTATTTTTAATTTTAGCTTATGCGGTACATGAAAGTCGTCCATAACAATTATCAATTAATTAATTAATATTCAATTATCTCATGTTTATTTTGAATTTTTGTAGATTTATATGACTTTTTAATTATTATTGTGTACTTTTAAGTGAATATGGACCCATGTAGTCTGAAATAAAGATCATTATTATTATTTATTTATTATAACCCCAAAAATAAATATTCACTCCCAAGCGAAACTAAACTTCCGACAGTTTTACGTTGTACCAAAGTTTCGCCTGTAAAAGATTATCAATTCGCTTGAAAACGCTTTAATACTTAGCTGAATAAATGGAGCGAAATTGATAATAAAATTAATTTAGTCTCAACTCTCAACCGAGTTTGGTAGGCACGGGATATTTATTCTTCTTTATGCGACCGTCGATACAATAGCTTTTGTTATATCCAGCTTTTGTGTACTGGGGAGTACCTTTATAGCCTCAGCTAAACATCTTGTAGAAGCTTAGTCATTGTATTGGTAAACAAACGAGTTTTGTCTGGGTAATCTGATTTCAATTTAATTAGTTTCAGGGCTTTTAGAAGTCCCAGGTTGCCAGTAAATAAAAAGGTTTCGGGCAGCTGTCTAGAGAACCTAACGTTATTACCTTCGTATTTATAAGTCTCTCGGCGGCGTTATGAATCTAATTTCTTGAATTGACTTTGACTTGATAGTTGATCCCAATTTCAATAATTTGTAAGTTCTCTTCTTCGCATTCGATAAGGTTCTTGGTAGAAAGGCTGTGGTCGTCATGACAAGTATTTCAAAAATATGACAAGTTCTTTTGTATGAAAATAAAGAAACCTAATAAATAATTACATATTTTGACAAACAAACCTCCAAATGAATCAATCGTTTTATAAAAAAAACAAAAAGAACCCCCGGAAAAAATATCAGCAGATCGTTCAAACATTTATTCCGAAGCGGTAATCAAACCCGCAATCTCCTGCGTCGCGGATATTCGCCCGCTGTGCCACTAATGTCGTCAATAAATAAATAATATATGCACAGATTATGGAGACCTTTGTGTAGTAGATATTTAATAGCCTTAAATTACAAATATACAGATGTGTAGAATAGCGGGTAACACATTATGGGAATTAACATGACATTCTCTATAATGACTTAGAAATAACATGCCCATGCATGTTATCTCTAGGTAATTCCATAGTAGCATCTGTAGCATCCATAGCGTTTGTATCTAATTGCTTATGAATAATCATTAAAATTTAGTATAATTGACTATATATTGCTAAATATTTAAAACTTTGATGATCTTGCTAAAAATGCATACGTGTAGTAAGTACCATTTAGTTTTTTTCATCTCGTTATATCATAGAATAACGTTATAGTAGGTACCTACCCTAGAGGTCGGAAAAGGTTTTTTAATAAACAGGTTAGTTTTATAAATGCAACAATTAGTAAGGAGGTAAGGGTAAGGAGTCTTGTCTCTTTTTAGTTCATTTGGATAATGACAATAAGATATAAGAATGTACCTAAAACTCACCTTGAAAAACCATTCCGTTCTTTATGAAGGCACCGAATTGACTTTTCCAGCAAAATACTCCTCACCGCAGCAAATGTCTTGTTCCTAACTGAGAAACACGGGTTTACAACGAATTATCAACTGTAAGTCGCGAATTTACACGACTAAAGTATATCATCTTCACTTATTGCCACTGATCTGTCAACACAAATTTATAAACCACAAGCAGAGCCGAGAACCGATTATCCTACGGCGAATCTCCAAATTTTTACCACTTCCTCCATTAAATTAACATTGAGCAGTATAAGTATTGTTTTTGTTGCAATTTACGACCTAATTATAATGATTGAAAAGTAAAATTTTACACAACAATAGATGATGGTGGGTGTTTTCCGCCATCTTGAAAGAGGTTTTATTGCGCCTGCGTGAAGCTCGGTCTTGAGGCATGCGCTGTTTGAATTTCGAACTCTCAAATATTTAGACGAGCATTGTTTGTTATTTCGAGTCACATTTTGGCTTGTTCTTGATGTGTCTACTCATCAAAAATTTACCATCGTGTGCAACTCATTCTGAACTTCATAGTTATGAATGAGAAATGAATTGCTGTTTCTAGACGAATAGGGGTACCTAGAGTCCATTCTAAAATTGTAGGAATGATACCTATATTTATTTACTACCTTTGTAATTTTTTTACGATTTTTACGATTAGATTTTGTTATTTAGACAGTTATTAATTTATTAATTAGAACGGAGAAATCATCAATTACCTATACTAATCAATTGTTATGACATACATACAAACATTACAATACTTATACAAAATGACATTCGAATTGAATTTAAAATGTATATGATAATATTCGGGGAATTGGTGTTTTTATGATGGTACTCGAGACATTGTTTTAGTATAGAAAGTTCTCCAGCCAGATGGGATGACGACCTGAAGAGTCAGCTGAAGTCCTCGAATTAATATTATTTATGACCAGAGTCTTTAACATAGACTTTAAAATTTTTGAGTAAGTATTATCTGTCAAATTCACTGCAAGAAATAAAAGGCTATTTTATTTTTATTTTATTTTATTATGACCAGAGTCGCAATAAAAACAAACTAGAGTTGTTCTCGATGCCACGTTCAGCCAAAAAGGATTAATAAAACTTTCCACTCGCACGTTTGCCGGGGGACATCCCAATGCTATAAAACGCGCCCACTTCAAAGATGTGAAGCCACAGATGTGGGCCCTAGGGAGCCCACTGCCCTTGGGCAGTGTAAGGGGAAACAGCTAGTTCACTTCCAATGTCATATTAATAACTAGATGCGCCCCGCGGCTTCGCCCGCGTGGAAATTTATGTGTCAAATGGTTAATAAACCTTCCTCTTGAATCACTCTATCTAAACTGCAACAAAATCCGTTGCGTAGTTTTAAAGATCTAAGTATACATAGGGAGAGACAGACAGCAGGAAGCGACGTGTGTGTGTGTGAAATCTAGGAAATATCTATCTATTAATGTATTGCATTATGTATATCAGTTATTTATTACCCATAACAAAAGCTCTGCTTAGGTTGGGGCTAGATGGTGAATTGTCCAGCATTATTTATTTATTTCATCCACAATACAATACAATACAAAACTATATTACTGTTAATTTTAAGAATATTGTAAACTGTTTGTGCCTTTGGAGAGTACAGGACTAAATCCTCTATTCTTAGCGGTTGCCCAGCCCTAGTAACTTTGGACGACCTGGGATAAACGAATAAACGAAAAATAAATAAAATAAAATAAAGACTGAAGACTTCTCAATAAACGTGCTATGGTAGCACTTTGTGACGATTCGTAGCATTTGTAAGCGTCAATCATAAATAATTAAATAATAATTAAATCAGTATAGTTCGTAAATTAAGGTAAGAATTTGCACCTGAAACAAAACTTAATATTATTTCACAAAAACAGCGCCAATAATTTGAATTGCCATTCAAATTGTTAGCGTTAATAAAAATTTCTGGCTCCTGGAAGCCGGAAAGCTCCTCTTAGATCCAAAAAGGTTCTCAAAATTATCACCAGATAACAAGGTCCTACTATAAGTTTTTTTTATTTCGAGCACACACACACAGACTCATAGACTCATACAATAAATTACATACAAATACCTAATCAATGGCATAAAATAAAATAAAATAAAATTAAATTAAAATAAATTGAAATACGAATACGGATACAGACAAAATATTCGGACATGAGGGACCATCAGTGACCCGGGCACCACCCTTTAAACCCCTTAAAAAAAAAGAGGGAACCCTTTAAAGGGTTCCCTCTTTTCCAGTCAACGTAAAGTCCCACCTATCCGTCAATGTGCCGTAGATTGGTACTAGGTGTGTTTGAGTAAAAATATTTTGACCTCGCTCAATATTCATCCATAGAATGGTAGCTGTGTGCAATTCACTGTGTCTAGGATGAGGGTTGACTATTTAACAAACGTAATGCATGAATAATGGTGCAGAGTGTAGCTTTAGCACTAAAGGCCGGGTTAAAGAAGGATTAGTTTTGACGTTCATTTTAACAGGTAAGTCCGGCTCTAGCGGAAGTAAGTCGTTATTTAGTTTTCCTTTGAAAGCTAGTTTGAGAATGGTTAAGCTATTTGGATGTTTGTTTATGTAAGTCTATGTCAAACTGCATTTTCGGCTACTGAGTCAGTTTTGTTTTGCTTTAAGCTTTAAAAAGGCTTAGGTATTATAGGTATCGCGGACAGACTGAGAATTTTGATAAAACAATAAATATAATGATTATTATTTGTTAGTATTGCTTTACCGTAAATAACAAAAAAAAAAATAAGATTCGCTTTATCTGCGCCAACGTTGTGCCGTTTGAAAATACCAACACAAACTTGATAATCAAAAGAATTCAGTTTTTTCTTTATAATGAAATAATCTGAAATCTATTTTCATTTTCTTTTTATGGATTAATGAAAATCAGATGGAAAAAGACAAAAAATTCAAATAGGTTTAATAGGGTATCAAAAGAAAATTCGGTATACCTTGTTATACTATATTATAATACCTATTAAATATAGGTATATCATTTTTGCAACTCACTAGGAGATTTGTCATAGAAGAATATTAATGTATCTTTTAAAGAAAAACAATCAAACCTTTCCTGGTTTGATTTTTTGTTTGTTTGTTTGTAATGAATAGGCTCCGAAACTACTGGACCGATTTGAAAAATTATTTCACCGTTGAGAAGCGACACTATCCCCGGTGAACATAGGCTATATTGTATTTTCAAAAAAATTAGGGGTCCGTACTAAAACCGTGCGAAACCGGTCAGGTCCGCTAGTCAATGAATAAATTCAAACAAATTGTCAAACATTTACTTTGTAAAAAGGCTTACTAGAAAATATCAAATTATCAAGAGGATAGAAACGGCTTGGGACGAGTATTGCTCTAACTCGAAAACTAACAACTTAACAAGGTAAAGGTTTCTTGTTCGCTTCTAAAAAAGACGGAAGTGTACAAAAAATCAAAGTGATTACTTTATTCCCTAGTTTTACTTATGTATTGTTTTACTAATGTATTTTGTGACGTGTTCAAAAGTCCTGTAAGGTCTAAAAGTAATAAATAAGGTTGCCTGGAAGGGATCGCTTCTAAGCGATAAAGCCGCCCATTGTACTTGTATCATGTGATGTATTTTATCTGTAACTGGTATACCATAAAGTATTTTTGTATTGTATTGTATTGTAATTAAGCACGTACATATATTGATATAAGATTCCTCTCGTCTCATTTTATTTGGAAAACCTTTACTAGATTTTATTTATTAGTTCACAACATTAAAGCCACAAAACAAATTTTCGTCTTCATACTGCTAAAGCTAAAATATAAATCAGATAGCGGAAAAGGTGTATACCCTTCTGACAGGTTGCCGACAGAGAGAAAATAAAATCTCTTGAGATAATATCTGATAGAGGTCCGGTGTTCTAGATTCAGTGGCGGTGAAGTAAAATATAGAAAATCAAGAAACACATCATCAATCATAGATAACATAGAAAATACTATCTGTTTATATAGTAAGTAACGGTTGATTTCGGTTTATTTTTACATATTAATGTTTTACTACAATAAAAACGAATTTGATTTGATTTGATTATTATACCACATAAAACAGATCCAGCACCTACCTGCAATCTTTCACAGTCAGTCGTCATCCCACCTGGTCGGAGAGCGTCATACACTAAGTTTATCGAGTCGTGAATCGTGTATCTCCAATCAAGAATACTGTTGCCCCAGCGGTCGGTTCTTTCGGCCCACTGCCATTTCAGCTTGCTAACTAAATAATGCATAATTAAAGTTATCTACAAGGCTTTTTGTTTGGTGTGGTCAGGCGTATACTAACTCTACACCACAAGAAACTTGTTTGGAATCTTTAATACAAGTTGCTCATTAAGAAAATCTCCGCGTCTCGCCAGTGCCGCCCTAGTTATAGTTATGTACTAACTTTTCACCACCGCCCAGCACACAATACAGCAACCACGCAAGTACAAACCACTCTATAAAGAGCTTGATACATGATTGGAAATTACAAACCAGTCAGGTCAGTTGATTATGGCATAACAAAATTGGAAGGCAGTGTGAACGTAGTGTGCTATTTTTGATTATTTGGTAAAGCGCAATCATGCATTTCGAAATGAATACATCCGACAGAGAACCAAAGTTATCGATATAGCTCTAAGAATTAGCAAGCTGAAGTCGCTGTGGGCCGGCCATATTTCGCGAAGAAGCGACAACCGCTGGGGGAAACGTTTTCTTGAGTGGAGACCGCGACTCGGCAAACGTAGTGTAAGACGACCTCCGGCCAGGTGGAATGACGACCTGCGAAGGACTGCGTGCAGGTGCTGGATGCGTCAAGTTGAAGACAGGGCGCCATGGCACTCATTGGGGGAGGCCTATGTCCATAAATGGACTAACATAGGTGATGATGATGAATCAAGCATTCCTGTTTTATTTTATTTTTTTGCTCATCTAAATGGATAATGTATGTAATGGTACTATCAAAATATTTTAATATTCTATGACGTTTTCGAGTATATTTATATTCAGATTTTGTAAAAAAAAAAGCATTAGCACAGATGGTCGTGACGAGATGTGCTTTGGCCTGCACTGAAAACCAACGCTAAGTAGACACACCAGTTTCTACCCAGCACAATGCTGAGTATATCATATTCAGATTCAGATTTCATGTATTCATAAGATTTCAGGTTTAGACATCGATGTAAGAATTATTCTTAAATGACTACTAAAATCTGTGTTTGCAGATGTATGGAGGCTCGACCAACATGGCCCATTATGTCATGTCAGCTGAGTCCTTGGCTCCTTGCCTTGTTAGAAAAAGACAGACAGTTCTTTTTCCAATACACGCCCAAAATAAGGGATCGGGCAGACACTTTTCACCGTGTATGATATCTCCTGTCACAAAATAATAGTTCTTGTGCTACATCGTTTAATTTCCATTCTCCTTACCAACGGAGTGTAAAAGACAAGGCAGGCAAGTTACCAAGTGTGAAATTAATATAAGACTTGCCTGCGAAACTTTGTCAGCGTTATTGAACGGTTGACAGGCGAGGAGAAGGTCAAAGCACATTTATACAGCACCGATCCTGGACAGAAGAAAAGTGTATAATCAAGAGGTAAATATTTGAATCATTGTAGGAAAAAAAATTGCATGCCCTAGACTAAAGTAAGACATGTACGTTATTTTATAACTAAGACTTCTGTGACCTATGTGTTGCAAATAATAATGATCTGTATTCTGTATTGTTTTTGAGTAAGATATTATCTGAAACTACTGCTCCTATATAGAAAACACTCATAAAATTTTTACTAATTGAAAGCTTTGTACATATATTACCTATCCCTGTTATCAGTTATGGGCTGTTATTTAGTGATTGCGAGAACAAAATCGCAAGCAGAAGCTAGTCATTAGATTACGTTACAATGATAGCATAAAGTCGGATACTGACTGGTGTTATGAGGTGTAATTCGCGAGCAGCATGATATGTTACGCCGCGCCGCCGTCTGCTTAATTCCTTCTCGCTGCTTATTGCAAGCGCCTTCTTCCTCCGTATTGACTGCACGGACGCTCGCTGTTCACGTTTACACAACAATGTGACGTGTTACAGTAGGTACAAGCCGTAACGCCGGTCATTACCCAGCTTAAAATAGCAGACAGGGCGCACTATAACCACTTATTTCGTTGGTTTACGTCTTCTTTAATGCAAGCTTGAAGCAAGCGGCACGTAGACCGCTCGCTTGCAGCAATTTACACGATCGTCGCCGTTTCGCCAACCGTAATACAAATACAGGAGCCAAACTCGATTCACCAATCGCTTTGCTATGGCATTGGTATCGTCGCAGAATCGATACGATTGTTATGGTGAAGCGATTAATTTGGAATTAGGACACAGTAAGTTTTCTGCAAGTGGTGCTATATGTGCTTCGACCTTTAGCAATAAGTTCTAGGTATTGAACGTGTGAGAACGGCTTTGTAGCTAACGTTGCTTTTCGCAAAGCAATTGTTTACAATTGCTTTGCGAAAAGCAACGTTAGCTATGAAGTTGTTGCACTGTTTAGGGTTGTAAAGACAGATTTGAGAGCCTTATTCAGCTAAGGAAGTTCTATAGTACGTATTCACTAGTTTTATTAACAAACCATACAAAATTTAAACTTATAGATAAAGTTACTTACATTATTATGAATACATGGAACTTTTTGTTGTTACGACGAAGGCTATTTGAACATTATTGTGACTGAAATAAGGAAACATCGTCAAATGTCGGGTATGCCCAGATAACAAACATGTTTTAAAATCTTATTATAGTTGGCGCCAATCTTCTTGTCCGGTAACGATACAGACGGGCAACGTGAGTGGGTAGTTAGCGCAGGTACATTCACTATAATTCGTATGCCATTGAAAACGCAGCAGGTGAAAAAGATAGACACGAGTTTCCCTACCAAAAGACTTTTTGAGTTTGAAGAATTATTTGTCGCCGCTTTAACTCAGTTCACTCAGCTGTTCGTGTGCACGCTTTGTCTGCCCAAGCTTCAAGCAAGCTTCGAGTAAGGTAATCCGGATCGCGTCGCTGCGCAACGAGCTGTTTTACAAACGTGGGCGTCGCGGCCAGTCAAAGTGTTAAGCTGAAACAAAATATCTAAAAGTAGCCGAGCCAAACCCGATGAAAAATCTAATATCACTCAACTCAAGGGGAAACCGCAATTGCAACATTTGCAACTCATGAATTTTAACTAACTATTTGCTTTGGAGGAGTTATCTCGCTTAGAGAAAAAGAAAAAAATGTTTTATTACGGTAAATAGGTGAAACAAGGTCACTTTAAAAATAACTTTCTATAAAGAGATATTAGACCTTCGACGCATGAAAGGGAATATTTTCAACTGTTACTCTAGTATGGAAAGTTGAGATCAAATTGTATTAACGAAGCGGGAATCGAATCAGCAACATCCTGTGTCGCAGGCGAACTTTCACCAGCTTCGCCACAGTCGTCAATTAAAAGTCCGAATCTCACCACTTACACAATTTCCTCGATAAATACAAAAAAAATCATAAATAGTTTTATTCCGAAGTAAAATTACAAACCTGGTCTTTCATTAGTAGTACTAAACCTAGCCACTTGGCCGGTTTTATATTATTATTGTTTACTTTTGTTATTTTCATATATAATGTACATACATTTTTAATGTTTGTTTGTTTTTTTTTTGCTTAGGATAAGATCTTTAACTCGCAAATAAATACCAGGCCAGCTATTCTCTCTTCGTTTTCAAACAAAAGATCTCTCTTATTGTTGTTTGCTTTGAACAAAGGAAATCTAAGGATAGAAAACGTAATAACCTTTTGTGTTCTAAAATATAGATATCATTAATAAAGGAATCTTCCTCATCATGACGACTGATGTGGCGCGGTGGGCGTATGTCCGCCTGCGACGCAGGAGGTTGCGGGTTCGATTCCCGCCTCGGAACAAATGCGTGTACGATCTGCAGATATTTGTTTCGGGTGTTCTGGTCGTTTTCTATGTATAATAAAAAATATCTATCTATGTAATATGTATATTGTATTATGTACATCAGTTATCTAGTACCCATAACACAAGCTCTGCTTACCATGGGGCTAGATAATGCTGTGTGAATTGTCCATATATATATATATATATATATTTAATCTAGGAATGAACATCTTGTAAAAAATAATAGGAAAGCGTTATAATGGATAACATTATGCTTTTTGATCATACTCGTAGATCGAAATTCTAGCACGAGTTGTTTCCGAGATGAGTAATTTTTTTATTTTGACAGCTGTCATCGAAAATGTAGTTTATATCATTACCTTTCTATATTTTAGGGCGTAAGGGGGACTCCAATATCTCGTCTCCCAAGCCAACCTAACCTGCACGTGGTACACCCTGCTAGATAACGAACTACATAGGATCTGGTGAAAATATCAAAGCATCTTCATAATTTGATAATATAATTCATTAATTTTACAATTATTTAACTAAAATCTGTTTAAAAAAACAGAAAATATCAACTACAGAAAAGGCACAAATATTTGCTTAATTAAGTTCTCTCGAATGTTTTCCTGCGGCGAGAGATACCCCTGAATGTGCGAGAAATCTTAAGTTCTCGACTTGTTGTCAAATCTGAAGCAATAAAATGTTTTCCGTGTAACGAAAGTATATTACAAAGTTAAATTAAAGGCCGGCGTCATTATTAAAGTTTATTACTTCGCTAACGTTGTTTATGGAGAAACGTAATACTTTGAGGGTGAGTTTGTGGAAGCTACAGTCAAGGTTGTATGAACTGAAAGCACATGTTTTGTTTTTGTTTTATTTATTTCCACCGTAGGTACACGTGTTATACTTGATGTCGTTCATCATCATCATCATCATCATCATCATCAGCCTATATTAGTCCACTGCTGGACATAGGCCTCCCCCAATGAGCGCCATAGCGCCCTGTCTTCAGCTTGACGCATCCAGCATCTACCTGCAGTCTTTCGCAGGTCGTCATCCCACCTGCTCGGAGGGCGTCCTACACTACGTTTACCGAGTCGTGGTCTCCACTCAAGAACACGTTTGCCCCATCGGCCGTCGGTTCTTCGCGAGATATGGCCGGCCCACTGCCACTTCAGCTTGCTAATTCTTTGAGCTATGTCGATAACCTTGGTGATGTCGTTAAATACTATAAATTTTAAAAGATAAAAATAATTTTTATTATATATAACACACTAACTTTTGACAAAGGAAACACCATAGGGCATTGTGCAAAGAACAGCAGACAGACATGCCTTCTTAAAAAAATATCATTTATAATAATTTGTCACAATAACACAAAACATGTAAAACAATTCATTTTTATTTTCTGAAAAACGTTTGGTACAGCTAAACTATAAAACTTTTGAAACTATCATAAAACGGGATATTAGAAAACTCAAAAATAAATAATAAATAAATAAATAATGCTGGACAATTCACACAGCATTATCTAGCCCCATGGTAAGCAGAGTTTGTGTTATGGGTACTAGATAACTGATATACATAATACAATACATTACATAGATAGATATTTTTTATTATACATAGGTAACGACCAGAACACCCGGAACAAATATCTGCAGATCGTGCACACAATTGTTCCGAGGCGGGAATCGAACCCGCAACCTCCTGCGTCGCAGGCGGACCTTCGTCCACCGCGCCACATCGGTCGTCAAATCATGATAATCCCGTTATAAATGACTCAGGGCTAAAATTTTAATTGCTGTTCCTTTCATAACGATGGAAATAAAAAGGACGGGATCATTTTATTGTGCTATATTAGTTCAGCTTAGTTATGGCGATATTTGAATTAACATCTTACACACTAAATAAAATAAGGAAAAGTGCATTTTATCATACTTCGTTCGGTCAGATCCTGTTAAAGAAATTTGTTTTAGCTTTTTTTATTCTACTTTTTCAGGAACAAAAAGTCGTGTATCTTAATGATATTCCATGACAAGAATTGAATTGGTGATTTTCAGCTTGATCCGTTCAGTATTTTACGAGTAGGCTCTTATAAATTATAATATATAAAACCTCCTAAACGAGTTTGTCGCCGCAACTGACGCCGACGTATTCTTTGATAGCATCGCCAAGTTACACCGTTTGATGCTCTCATTTCTAAATTGTACCTTTTGACCTGTTTGTTTTGTTTTTTTTCTTATCCGTGACATGCACATAATGTATTTTGAATTTTATTTTTGATATAATTAGTATAAAATTTATTAGATATATGTATATTTAGAATTTATTAATCAGATTGTTATTATTTTGTGTTTATGACCTGAATGTTTAATGTTAAAAATTGACTTACTTTAGTTTATAAAATATAATGTTTGACGTTTTAGTATGTATATAACTGTAAGTCAAATGTAAATAAATAAATAGTAAACAACGCAACAGTAAAAAGCTGCAGTGACACATTTCACACGTAGTCACTGCTTAAGCTCTCTCTAACGCTATGATGACTCCATTATATTAATAGGATAGATTTTACTTTAAATTTACCTTTCCCGTACCACACCAAATTCGCCTCTGAGGCCCCGCCATAATTTTCTTACTTTTGATGTGCCATAACAAACTTTATAGCACTTTGGCTTACTCAGAAATGAATTCAACACGTAAATAATTTCGTTCGCGAGCAATTTCCAGTTTTAGTACTAGTTGAACTTTATAATTGCTTTGGCTAATTATAACATAGTAACAATTTTGATGTATGGCTACCCTTTTGGCGACACAAAGTAAACAATTATTAGAATAATACTAGTAGGTAAGTTATAATTATAACACAGTTTAAATAAAATAGTGAGTAATTGTTTATTTGAAAACTTTATTGCACTGCAAAGGGTACAAAGGGTGGCCGAGGCAATTTATACCTGCATTTATCGCAGTGTAATATAAAAACTCCTCCTTTTTCGAAGTCGTTTAAAAATAACTATAAATATGAACTTATCCTTTGTATCCGGTATAATACTTTACTCAAAGGTTTCAAGCAACCGTTTTCATTTTATTTATTGTAAGAGGTTCTATCTCGCGAACAAATTGCGTTCGCTATCCAATTTCATTGAGGTGAGGGTTACGGTAACCAGTTTCTCTATGAAATATAGGTTTGAAATTGTTTTGTTACTTGTTTTTGTAAGCTTGTGAGACGATCTTTATAAAGCATCTAGGTACATGTTGGTAGAATTATTATGAACAAAGCACACTATGTACATCCCGCACTATTTCAGCATAGGACAAAATGGGAAAGAGGTTAGGCTGTTGATTTTACTTAATTTAAAAGTACCTGCAAAAGAAATAATCAACACTGTTATAATATGGTAGATAGGTAGCTTGTAGTAGTCTACTTGGTGATTAGTGTTTTCGCCCTACCTCACTTCTCTGTTTAACTTCAAAGAGTACAGACGTATACCCCATATCTAAAAGTGGAAAATAAACTTGAGTTATATTTAAAATCCTCAAACAGTCGTTTTACTATCAATATCTACCTATAATCTCCTACATAGGCTGTGTCCAACCTTTATGGAAAAAATAATTTTGTTCGTTCGCAATTTGAAAGAGGCTTATAGCATTCTCAACCTCCATGGTTACTGACTAAAATTAGTTTCTGACATTCGACCTCTTATAGAAATTATGAAGTATATTGCTATCATGAGACGGACATTGGCAGAATTGCAATCCAGACACAGAGCCATCTAGCAAGAAGTTGAAGTTAGTCGAGGTGAAAAGTTGTTTGTTACTCGAGATACTTTTTTTTGTTTTGTGCTCTTTGAATCCCTCGTTAGCTCAACAGTCTACTTTAAAGCTACTCGCTACGCTCGTGACTTTACGATAGACTAATTCGCTAGCTCGGGATTTAATATCGGCACATTCAACAAAAATCGTTTTGCTGACTTATTGAACGTTTCTATACAAAAAATATGCGAAGTTGCGGACGGCAACATATTTGTTAATAATTTATTCATAAGGTAAAAAAAGGACAAAGCCGTAAAAAAAGTTAAGTTTATTTTTTCAAAATAATAATAAATGTAAATATACCTGCTTTATTTATTGCAATATCGAATAAATCCATAATAATTTGGCCAAACGAGTTACGGTTTTGGTGTTCAAGCAAATAAAACTAATATTAAAAAGCCGGTATAGGCCGGGTTAAGATTGTAGGTATGTATAATAATTTTTGTTTGTTATTTACTCATTCACAATCAAACGGCCTAACAGATATGCTTGAAATTTGGTACCAGCATAGCCTAAATACCGGATTAAAAAAAACAGCTTCTTTTGATTGTGGAAAAGTGCAGTGTTTCCTTAGGATTTTCAAATAATTTGAATAATTATTATGTTTATCATCGCGGGTAACAGTGCACGGCGCAGATAGTTCGGAATAAAATTCATAGAGCTATTGTCATCATCATCAGCCTATAGCAGGCTACTGCTGGACATAGCCTCCCCCAAAGTGCGCCGCCATAGCGCCCTGTCTTCAGCTTGCCGCATCCAGCATCTACCTGCAGTCTTTCGCAGGTCGTCATCCCACCTGGTCGGAGAATTATTGTAACTGTAAGTTATTTTTTACGAGTATCTTCATTTATGTTACTTCAGTGTAATTTTGAAAATTAATTATAACTTATGTGTATTGTACTTTTTAAATATTATTTATAAACTAAAGAGGAAAGTAATAAAACTAAGTAGATCACTTGACTTATCCGGTCTCAGTGCGTATGCGGATGTCTTCAAATCTGACGTAGCTTTTATATTATTTTATTATTAGCATTATTAATATGTATTATCTCTTAAATTTTTAGCGTATTATATCGATGCGAGCGTTCAGTCGATATATCGAGCCGTTGGAGATTGGTTTAAGAGTTGTGTTTAAAAGTGACAAGGGTAAGATTTTCTATACAAAACTGTGAAAGAAAATTAGTTTTAAAAATTTATTTTATACTTCTTGCAAGAAAACCATAACACAAAATTTATTCTAAAAAATTATACATAGCCGAACTTAACCCTAAAAAGAGGAATCTGAAGTACCTAATATTGAAAAATAAAATCAACTTTTTCAATATTCGTTCTATTTCCTCTAATTCAATCTAATTATAAGGCTAAAATTCGAGCAGAGGCCACTTTTGTGATATTGAAAATCATCTGACACATAGAAAATAGTTTTTAAAATCTCTTAAAAACTATTTTCTATGTGTCAGATGATAAAATAGATATAAATTACTTAAGGATCTAGTCTAGTCAAAGTAGCATTCAGTTACAAGTTCTAACGAACTTCATTCGATAGAAAAAGCCCTAAATTATTATAGACGCAAAATATTTCTAAACAAATTCTCTAGTACTAGTATCCATAACACAAGCTCTGCTTAGGTTGG
Organism: Eupithecia abbreviata; assembly: GCA_943735965.1. Classification (NCBI taxonomy): domain Eukaryota; kingdom Metazoa; phylum Arthropoda; class Insecta; order Lepidoptera; family Geometridae; genus Eupithecia; species Eupithecia abbreviata. The sequence continues at coordinate 6,546,848 of OX030995.1, forward strand.
GGATAGATAATGCTGCGTGAATTGTCCGGCATTGTTTTTTAAAATATATTTAGGTTTATCGGTTTTTTTAAAAAAGCTAGCGCGATTCCCTTTTGTTTTTCGTATACCTACTGGAAGCCTAAATTTGAGACGTCAGCATGGATTATTGTATGAAAAAACATAGACATTTTTCACAGCTTGTAATTTTAATAAATAAAAGTATTGGTTTGTTTATAATGTTGTTACTGGACTTATAAATTTACCTACACGTTTCCTCTAAGAAAGAAAAAAAATTAAGAGTATGTGTTTATATAAGTAAGAATAAGAAATAATTTATTATGCCATCTTATAAAGACCATGTATACTTAAGGCTATGTGAAATACAGTAAGAAACAAAACTACAGTTTTACAGATATACGTAGGTATATAATTAGTTATATGTATTTATATTTATTTTTCAGTAGGAACGTATTTTCATGCAATATTTTATAAATTAATATAATGCACACAGATCCTCATGTATAATCCAACGATCCTATCCATCCACGGTTGTCTGGTAGAGATCGCTCTTGTGCGATAAGACCTCCAAATTGTCACATATTTTGTATTTTATTCTATATTGTTTGTTTTATATTTAAGTGTACAATAAAATAATTTTCTATCTATCTTAGTTAAGTTTTTTATGTTCTGTTTAGTGCAAGTCTTATAAATAATTCATTTATTCATTAATGTTTACTTTTCCTTTGTTTTTTGTTCCAGTCACGGGTCACCATGGTGGAGTCATTACCAAAGAATACATTCTTGAAGTATCATCCAGATACCCTGACTTACGTCAGAACTCAGTACAACTTTGAGAAGCCAGGGTCGATGGATAGAGCCATAGATTCATTGGAAGAATGGCTGAAGAAGCAGAACCATTTCATTGTCAGGGAATTTCGTGAGTACCTTCCTACCTACAAAAAATTCTCATTATACGTGCAGATCTTAGCTAATATTTTTGTCTAGTAATTATGTCTCTGTCTGTTACCTTTTTCACGCCTAAACAACTCAATGGAAAATAATTTGATTTACTCTGTGGCGTGGTGGGCGAAAGTCCGTCTGCGATGCAGACAGATTGGGTTCGATTCCTGCCTCGAGACAAATATTTGTACGATCTGCAGACATTAAGTTCCACGTTTTTTGTGTTTAATAAAAAAATATAATGTAATGTATTGTATTATCAGTTATCTAAATAACTGATTACACAAATGTACATTACAAGCCGAGCTTGTGTTATAGGTACCTATGTACCTATAACACAAGCTCTGCTTAGCTTGGGGTAGATAATGCTTTGTGAATTGTCCAGCATTATTTATTTTATTTATTCAAATTAAATTTTAAAGTAATAAAAAAAATGTAATTTTAATAAGACAAAATAGATGACGGCGCTAGTTTGACTCGAGGTCCCGCCTTAAAATTTCGATAAAATAGAATAATTTAAAATTTCGAATTGTAATGACATTCCAATCAATTTTTTTTCCCACAGCACGAGAATTCCTCGAGCGACAAATAATTCTCGACAAAGGCTCTTTGGAAAAAGCTAAGAAGCAGATGGACTGCCTTTTCACCATGAAGTCTACTCCAAGCAGTTTCTTTCATAGATACGATGTGAAATACTTGCTATCAGAGAATGGAATAAAAACTGCTTAGTAAGTATAGTTACCGTTATAGTTATTAGTTAGTTATAAATGACGGTAGATGGTTATACAAGGGACAAAATCATTACATAAGACGAGTTCATGATGGGTAGCTTTGGCCCTAACTAAACACTCTACTTTTCACTTCGATTGCGAGAAAATAAAATAGTCAAAACTTACCTTCAGAAAAATAATGCAACCGTTTTTCACTTCTCTGTTTCATGAATTTTTTGTAATTTTTAAATATATTTCACGTGCTTTCGACCGCATTATTTTTTTATTTTCTTCGATTTATCCGTCAATTATGGACCGATTTTGAAAATTCTTTCGCAAGATGAATGATGATGATGATGATGAGCAATTCTATTGTATTGATAATAATGGTTTCGAAGTGGCCTCATATAAAAAAAATCTCAAAGAGTTAATATTTACTCCACAAAACTTAATAACAGTATATAGATTAAGAATTTGAAGTTGGTTTTAGGTATATTCAAAACAACTAATTTTATAAATGATTATATTTTAACACGACAAAACCCCAAAGAGCTTAGTTTATATACATATGTTTGGTAAATTTCATTTCTTTTATTAATTACTAGTTACTGTCCGCAACCTCGCATGCATTGTTACTATGAAAACGTTTTAAGTTTATTTCTATTGCGTGGGGACTGATTTATGGGATAAAAATAAGCCTATGTTTTATTCCGGGCCTGGAACTACCTGTATGCAAAATATCAGTCCGATCCGTTCAGTAGTTTTTGCGTGAAAGAGTTTAGAGTATGTATGGAGACAAACATCCATGCATACAAACTTTCGCGCTTATAATAATTAGTAAGATTATTATGTATCTATGACGACCTGCGAAAGACTGCAGGTAGATGCTGGATGCGGCAAGCTGAAGACAGGGCGCTATGGCGCTCATTGGGGGAGGCTTATGTCCAGCAGTGGACTGCTATAGGCTGATGATGTATCTATGGTGATTTAAACTCTAATTTTCAGTGTCCATGCCATGATACCTAAGCTGACAAAAGAGCATCGCAGAATTTACGTATCGAAGATGCTGAATACTAATTTTGACGCACAATTTTTGACGAAATGCTACAGTTTTGGAATTTATGTAAGTACATACACCCATGTATAAATAATAATAATAAATAAATAAATAATGCTGGACAATTCACATACCATTATCTAGCCACATGGTAAGCAGAGCTTGTGTTATGGTTACCATATAACTGATTATACATAATTAAAATACATATATAGATGTTTTTTTAATTGAAACATTTTTTTTTGTAAAATTTTCAAAAAAAAAAAAAAAATTTTTTTTTTAGCTGAATACAGGGCGCTTTGGCGCTCATTGGGGGAGGCTTATGTCCAGCAGTGGACTGCTATAGGCTGATGATGATGATGAACATTTTCAAATAATAACTGTATATCGTATATCGTAAATATGTATATCGTCGCTGTAGATGGAAAATTTCTATAATTTCTATTTCAAGCTGCATCTTTTTCCATCTACAGCGACGATATATCCTGTTGTCTATATCATAATGTTATTGCTGTTTTATGTATATTATTTATTATTTTATTTTTGTCTTCCCCTGCGTCAGCTCAGCGGCTATTTTTGATGATGCGCAATAAATTTCTCAATGTTTGTATTTATATTTTTTCAATTTAATTATTATTTTTTAGGCTTTGGAGCACGCAAGAAAGCATGATTACTGCATGGGTTTCGAAGTCGTTATGGATTTCAGGGGCCTGAGCATGATAGAGCTGATATCAAAGACTAATTTAAGTGAACTGAAGAAATACGTGGAATTCCATATGGTAAGTTTGAAAAAGAAAAAGAAATGTAAAATAGGTAAATAACTTCCCATCGACCCGTGAGTATAAAATAAATATTGGTACAAAACGAAACGAGAACCGAAACATAATGAAATATCGTAAAAACTGGTGTTTTAGTCGAACTTATTTTTTGCATTATTATGCTGGGTGGCTTGTCGCATTAGCTTGTCGCACGCCTTAAAAGATCCGCCACAGCGCAGCACAAAAATGTGCATTGAAATATGGGATCGTAACATTTTGATTATTTTATATTGACGGTGTTCCCTTAATCTCGCCCTAGACGCTTACGACATCCACGGGTTCAGTTCCCTCGGTTCGACGACCGATGTGGCGCGGTGGGCGAAGGTCCGCCTGCGACGCAGGAGGTTGCGGGTTCGATACCCACCTCGGAACAATTGTGTGTACGATCTGAAGATATTTGTTCCGCGTGTTCTGGTCGTTTTCTATGTATAATAAAAAATATCTATCTATGTAGTATTGTATTATGTATATCAGTTATCTATATCATCTCCTGCTGTACATTAATCTATTATTTAAATCAAATTTTTAATTATATTCTATTATAGACTATTTATATAATTGCATGCTTTTTTATAAGATAATAATAATTATGATATATTGTATAAGCTAGTTAGCTCTAATATGAATTGTTTATTAAAATGTTTGTACACCTAAGCGGCATAATCTAGGGATCTAAAATAAATCTTATGTATCTGACTATCAATTAACCTGTTTCACAAACAATAAATGAATTATGAATTATGAGTTTGTGGGGTTTATGTTCTTACGCTGCAACCCCGCAGCAGTAGAGTTCATAACCGCATATGCAGAAGGAAGCCTCCCTTCCTCTAGTATAGGTCCTCTACAATTTAATATAATGACGAGCTTTGTCGCGCGGTGGGCGAAGGCCCGCCTGCGACGCAGGAGGTTGCGGGTTCGATTCCAGCCTAGGGACAAATGTTTATACGATCCGTAGATATTTGTTCCGGGTCTTCTGGTCATTGTATGTATAATGAAAAATATATGTAATGTATTATAATTTTGTATATCAGTAATCTAGTACCCATAACAAAAGCTCTGCTTATAGCTTGGGGCTAGATACTGTGTGCATTGCCCAGCATTATTTGTTTATTATTTTTGATATTGTATTTTTCAGGAAGGCTACCACATGAGAATAAGAGCTTTCCACTTCATCACTAACTCAAAAGCAGTGGAGCTCCTCTTGGCTGTAGCGAAGCAGGTCTTCAGTGCTAAGATGAAAGACCGGCTTCATGTCCACACGAGTGTAGAAACGGTGCATGAGGTTGTGCCAAAGGAGTTCTTGCCTGAAGAATTTGGTGGAGATCTTGGATCTATTCATACGTTGTGTGGTAAGTTTTTAGATAGATTTTTAGGCACTAGCTGTGCCCGAGGCTTCGCTCGCATAAAATTCAAATTTCATGGGTAATAAGTGTATAGTTTTACACTAGGTAATAACTACTCCCATATAAGTGACAGTCACGAATTTTTTGAGAATAAATATCCTTAACACTTTGACTGCTGAAATCACACGGTATGTGTTTTCTACAAGTGACTAATATGCGTAAATCCACACTAGCGCAGCGGCTGAGAAAATACAGATATGTGTGACACAGCAAAGCCGTAATATTTTTCGAACGAAACGCATGTGCGGCGCAACACAACCGCTGTGTAGAGCGGCAGCACGAATTTTTTAGGTTTAAAAAAAGATCGCAGTCGTCGAAAAAAAAACCGCAGTCAAAGTGTTAAACCTAACGTAGATCCCATAAAATTGTAAATTCTACTATTTTAAGGTGGAATTATTTAATTCTTATTACAAAATAAATGTTTTATTAGTAAATAATTAATTAGTTTGTTAGTTTAGCTTAAGTCATCCGAAGCAAGCTCGAGGGTTTCGCAATTGGCGCGCAAGTTACACCGGCCGGGTGATTATGTAACTCGCGACCGGTTTGCGACAGGCGTAAATTAAGCAATCAGTGCTGTCAAACGTCAATTTTGTATTAGTTTGACACCAGCTACAACGTCAAAATTGGTCAAAATTGACGTTTGACAGCACTGATTGCTTAATTTACGCTTGTCGCAAACCGGTCGCGAGTTACATAATCACCATACCGTTGTATATTGTTTTTATTTGAGTTTTATTTCAGCCGAATACTAATAACATATATTTTCTTAATTTTAGATGCATACTTGGCTGAAATCAGCAGAGATGAGAACATCGCTTACTACAAGGAAATGTCGAAGGCTTTGGTGGACGAATCGCGACGAATAGGCGACAAGCCTTATAAGGACGACATGCTGGGAGTTACAGGCAGCTTTAGGTCCATCACTGTTGATTAGATGGAAATGATAGAAAAAGATTGTAGAAAAAACAACATACCTACTGAGTTGCTAATGTAAATTGTTTTGATACTTGTGCTTGACAATGTCTATATTGTCCGAATACTAAGCTTCTAGCTATAAATAAACTAGTACCCAACTATTACTATAATTTATAAATAATAAATACAAGTACCTTGGCCTACCTCTAACACTTTGAGTGCTGAAAACGCACGGTATGAGTTTTCTACAAGTGACTAATATGCGTAAATCCACACTAGCGCAGCGGCTGAGAAAATACAGATCTTTTTGACTCAGCAGAGCTGTAATATTTTTCGAACGAAACGCATGTGCAGCGCAACACAACTGCTGTGTAGAGCGGCAGCACGAATTTTTAAGGTAAAAAAAAGACCGCAGTCGTCGAAAAAAAAAACCGCAGTCAAAGTGCTAAGCTTATTACACCTAAGCCTTATATTATCTGTGCATAAGCTAAAATTAAGTAAATGTATCATATGTATATTAACTCTGGATCTATAGAACCGATTTTGAAAATTATTTTATATCAATAGAAAGCCACGTTTTTGTAGGTATGTATTTTGTGAGTGTCATAGACTATAATATTATTAACCTGAAACATTAAAATACTTTTTCGTAGGAGTCGGATTTGCAAAGTCGGTGAAAAAACGGTCGAAAGAAAACATCTATGTCCTGAAAAAGATACATTTACGTCGTTCTTAGCAAAATATATATGAAACTTATAAAAATCCCCGGGCAAAGCCGGGACGAGCCGCTAGTAGTATATATCGGGTCACAGAATCAGAGATATTTTTTTCCACAAAACGACATTCGTTTGACCACAACCTCACCTGATAGTAAGCGATAATGTTACCGATGACGTGTTACGAATGTCTAGAAAGATAACCTCAGAAAAACCTCAAACGAAACAACTTCCAAGAACTACTTACAATAATCTGGTTGTACTAACCATTGATCACTTAAATTCTATTCTATTTAGTGACAAAAAATGTAGGGAAAAATATCTTTAAAGTCGATAAAACATTTATCAACTTTTTTTTGTATATTCCGTGTGCAAATCTCTAAATAATTCATACATTTTGCACAGTTGTCAAACGGAATGTCTACAAAAATATTACGAGTATTAAAATATTTTCACGCAAACAATTTTCAGGCAGGCGGCTTTGAATATATTACACGGGGCCAAAAGACATGTGAATATTTTATTTACCGACACGGCTTTCCCGTTTGCGTATATTTACCTACCCTTGTAAAATACAGATCGACATAAAGTAGCTACGGTGTTTTTGCATTGAGAGCCAAGAGTTTATTTTCGTCTTCTATCTATGATAGACCGCATTAGGTAATTGTTACTCGGAATTTGAAGCCGAGTACGAGTACGGTATAGCAAGTACAGTAAAATTTTTGATACTATCATGGTTATTAACAAAAAAGTAATTTATAACGGTATTTTACCGTTATAAATTATCGCGTTGGATCGCGAGGAGTGGAAGAAGAAAAGGGAGGCCTTTGCCCAGCAGTGGGACAGTAATTGCTTAAAATCAATAATAATAATAAATAATAATATTTACCGTGATTCGATATATATAATAATAATATATTATATAATATTTCGCCACAGTTTCATGTTTCAAAACTTACTCGCAGTGCCTTCAGTTATTCCATGATCATGGCGCATGAAATTGTGCCGAAATATTGAAAAAATCAAATGATGGTAAATATCCCGCTTACTCGAATTTGGGCCACTACTGGTAGACTGCAAGCATTGCGTTTTTTCTGTTGTTTATATTTAATAAGCCTTCGTTGCACCACAATCTCCACTGATGAGTAAGAACAGATGTGGCCGACATTGTACCACGAAGAAGACACTTATTCAGTCTTATCTTAAAGTGATCTAGGAGTAACGTTCGTAGCAAAAGACATAAAATAAGGGTAGATCAGTATGTCTGCCAAAAAAGACTTATTCGCAGTGCCTTCAGTTACTCCGTGATCATGGCGCATGAAACTGTGCCGATATATTCAAAAACTCAAAAGACAAATCATGGTAAATATGCCGTTATAAGTGTATTTTGTGCTAATAACCATGATAGTTTCAAGGCTTTAAAGAGATCTGACATATTTTAGTTACACACAGGAGAAAAGTTAATTAGTTGGTGCCCCAGGCTTAGAGCTTGCACCCCAAACGGCTTAAATAAAGACCGTTCGGAGGGACTCTGCTGATGTTGCTGCGGAGCCCTTACTGATTACTGATGTCCTTGAACGATGAGAAGGCGTTTGTATATTTATATATATATATTTATATATTATTTGTGTGTATTTAGTTTGGGATGTCACATATATGTGCCTAGACATATATGTGACATCCCAAACTAAAGGCCGACCCATCTACTAATATTATAAATGCGAAAGTTTGTGAGAATGTATGTTTGTATGTTTGTTTTTTTTCACTCAGAAACTACTGAATGGATTTTGATGAAACTTTACAATAATATAGCTTATATATCAGAATAATACATAGGCTACAGTTCATAAAGATATATTGTGTATTATCCAAAATATCTATCACCACGCGCGTGAAACCGCAAGGCACAGCTAGTAAGTAAATAAATATTCTGGTTCGTTTATTTGTTTATATAAATCAATTTGCTAAGCAGATTACAGTGACTTTAACATAAAATATTGAAATTACAGGTTTATAATTAAGTGAAAGACAGTACAAATGTGCCTACATGTACCTACCCTTGAACTGTGTTCTTGATCATAAATAATTACTATTATGTAATATTAAATACGTAATTATGTTTTCAATGTCGTAGGTATGTAATTATGTGTCCCTTTTATTTTCTGCGAGTTAACAAGTTATTTTAATATTATATTAAAATCTATTTTAATAAACGCACACGTCGCGTCGTCGTGTAGTCACACTAATATTTTAATGCGAAAGTTTGTATGGATGGATGGATGGATGGGTGTATGTTTGTTACTTCTTCACGGCAAAGCTACTGCACGGTTCTAGCTAAACTAGTTCATAGTTCAGTTAAGGTCTAGATCTGAAATTGCCCTAGGTTTTAGTGTAAGAGCATTAAGCTGATTCTTAACTCTGCGTGTGTGTAGCTGTGTAGGTCTAACAGGTCAAGACCTGTTGTTAATTTTGTTTTTATTCTAATTTGAGTCTAACAGTGACTAAGTCAGTCCCATAGGATATAAAAAAGTAAAAGTAAAAAGTAAAAAATCATTTATTTCTTTAAGCTTACAAAATAAGCACTTAGACAAGTCATATTTTATATATAAATTATTATCATATAAAATTATTTTACTGTTCACTTCAATTTTTTGTCCACTAGTGGAAGAAGTGAAAAGAAACCACTAGCATGTTTATCTCTGATACATGGTTATTTGCCTATTTTAAGTCTAAATATAATATGATTCGATACATGTCAATATTTAAGTAAAGCTATGCACAACAACAAATTACTTACTACATAATATTGTCGGTGCGAAACTGAGCGACATCTGGCCAAGCATTAACATCATTGAGATAATCATTTATGGAGTAGAAAGCCTTCTTGATGAGATTTAGTTTTATGTAATTTTTAAATTTACGAATAGGGAGCTCAGTTGCTTCAGATGGAAGCTTATTATAGAAGCGCACGCTATTGCCCATAAATGATTTCCCTACCTTGTGTAATCTAAATGGTGGGATGTGTAACTTGTTCTTGTTTCTTGTATTTCTATTGTGAACATCACACTTTTTCATCAGGCTATCCTTATTTTTGTGGGTATACATTAAATTTTCATAGATGCCTTATAGATATCTTATAACTAGTTAATCAATATTTACAAGTAGATTATATGTGGACTCATATAGAGTGACAGAAGTTTGTTCCTCCAGTGCACTCTGAAATGAACCCACATCAAGGACATTAATATTGCATTTTGCTATCAACTCTTCTCTTATGGAAATCATGTAACCAGACTTTTTGCTGTGTAGCTCGTTTATTACATGAAACAAAAACATGGCTACTTTTACCCCACAAATCAGTTATCATGTTATTTAATTTTCCTTCAATCGTTTAAAAAAAAGCGTTGAAAGCCGCGGGCAAGAACTAATTTGATTATAATTTATTATTTAGGTGGGTCGAAGCTAAAGTTATATTTTTATCAGGTGGGTATGCAAATAGACCTTGTTTTATTTCTTGCAATATAGAATAAATCCACACTAATTTGGCGAAACGGGTTACGTTTTTGTTATTCTAGCAAATGAAACTAAGAAATATAGGCGAAAGGCTGTATGTACATATATGATATTTGTTATTCCTTACTACACTCAATCTGCTGCACGGATATAGATGAAATTTGATGCCAGGATTGCTTATATTCTGGATTTAAAAGAAAGCTACTTTTGGTTCCAGGAAAGTGTTTCCGTGGAATATTAAAATAATCTCATTTTTATCAACGCGGGCAAAACCGCAGGGTAAAACTAGTCTGAGAATAACATTCTACCCGCTTTTTGTAACTGTATGTTTTTGTATTTTTATCTCCTGTTGTATTATTTCCTAGTAATTTGGAATCTAAATTACAATTTGTTCACAATATTAGTATGCAATATTATTGAGTACACTGCACTTTTCAGGAATCAAAAGTCGTTCATGTTTTATTATTCAGGATAGCATTTTCAAGTACTTACTAAATCTTCCTAAATCCAAATCCTTTCAGCGGTTTGAGAATGATGGAGTAACAAACATAATACGCATCAAAAATGATAGTGCGAGTAGTGAGTAGACTTACACGCATATCTTTAGATAATTCTTTAACTAATCCTTCACTCAAACTCGTCTGAAATGCCTCGAGCATTCCTTCAAAACATACTCGAGTTCGGGTCTAAAACTTGCACTTTTTAGAATGAAAATTGTTACCATTTCGCCTAAACATTATTGTTTATTATAAATCGTATACATATGTAACATTACAGAGAATGATGGAGTAACAAACATAATACGCATCAAAAATGATAGTGCGAGTAGTGAGTAGACTTACACGCATATCTTTAGATCATTCTTTAACTAATTCTTCATTTAAACTCGTCTGAAATGCCTCGTGCTTTCCTTCAAAACATACTCGAGTTCGGGTCTAAAACTTGCACTTTTTAGAATGAAAATTGTTACCATTTCGCCTAAACATTATTGTTTATTATAAATCGTGTACATATGTAACATTACAGCCATTTAAATCTAATTCGTGACATTATACAAATTATAAAAATAAAGGAAATAAAAATTACAAAAAATAAAGACAAAAGATAAAGAAAATACTTAGTAGTAAAATTAAAATAGAAAATTAACACAAAGAAAGGGAAACAAATAAAATCACATAATTAAAATTAAAATAATTTATTGATAGTTACACAATGTTATACATAGTTACAAAAAAAGGAAAACACACAAAAATACATAAGTCGTAGGGATTTAAACTTTTAACAATAATATAACAAGTAGAGAGTAGAGAGACAAGTAGAGGCAGAGTTTAGTTTCAGACTCTGCCTCGTGGAATTCAGTGCTTCAGTGGTAAGATACTTCGTAGACCGGTTTTTTAGTGCGTCGGAGCATTATTCGCAACTACGTCGCTTGGTCTTTGGAACTAGGGATTTCCATTTAGTGTCGCAGACACTCGATGGAAACCCTTGGTCTTCGGAAGTAGGGATTTCCATCGAGTGATGACGTACTCACAAATAATGCTGCCGCCCCCCCATTCGCAGAGGCGGTAGCTTCACTACTCCAGTCATCCCGTGACCACCAGAGTGTGTAGGCCGGATTAAACTTCGGGGAAAATCCTACTAATATCATAACAAAAGCTAGTAAGTATTTAAACACGATTAATATACTTTAAGTTATATATTGGCGCTCATTGGGGGAGGCCTATGTCCAGCAGTGGACTAATATAGGCTGATGATGATGATGATGATGATGATGAAGTTATATATTATGATAATGTATTCATAAAAACCTAAATCGGTTGTCGTAAAAGGCTCAATTCAAACTAATATGCAACAAGCGAGTTCTAAACTAAACAAACAAGTTCTTTTCAAACACAGTTATACTCATGATAATGAATGGTGACATTCATTAGCAAGAGTTTTTCCATACACCATAAGGTTTAAACTAGACCTAGATAAATTATATCAAAGATAAATTATAGAATAATTTTATCAAAACGTCGAGAAGAGCCAAAAATTTGGTTACTTATTTTTGCCACTTTTTGGGCGATACCGTGTTATTTTGTTTGTTCTCATTGTTCTCAAACCTTTGTTTTCAATAGAGCTTTGCTAGGCAACCACGTTTATTTAGAAAAAATGGCGTATTGATATGCAAAGAATTTTATAGGTACATTTTTCACACCTTGGGTTACATTATTGGAGTTTTAGTAAGGATCCCTTACTTTTTGAAAATATAATATAGCCTATGTTCACCACGGATATTTAGGCTTCCTAACGGTGATAGAATTTTTCAAATCGGTCCAGTAGTTTCGGAGCCTATTCGTTACAAACAAACAAACATACAAACAAACAAAAAATCAAACCTTTTCTCTTTATAATATTAGTATAGATCATACTGCTAAAGTAGTATCAAATCGACGCGAGAGTTCAGTTGATATATCGAACCGTTGGAGGTCGGTTCAAGTTTTGTGTTTTAAAAAGTTACAAAGGTAAGTTTATCCATGCAAAAATAAAAATTTAATTGTTTATACCTACTATTCTATTTTGTGAATAGCAAATTTTTTTTTAAACAACCAGTTAAATTTGAGTTATCGAACATTTTTTGGGGTCTTCTTTAATTAAAATTATTTTAGATAAATTATATTATTAAATTATTTTAGATGTTGCAAAAGTTGCTATTTTTGCGACCAACCTACATATGTATATTATGTGCCTTCTTAAAATAAAATAAAATTAAATTCGTTTATTGATTCAGACTTATGATATATCCATATTGTGATTTGTTAAGGAATTTAAAAATTACACCATCTGTGCTAAAAGTGAATGCAATGCAATTTTTTAACCAAAACCTACAATTCAATTTATATAATAAATTTGTTTAGCATAAGGGTTTATTAGACTTGACATTCAGTGCCTTTGCAGGCTACTGCAATGTTTGTCCACCAGAACCCTAAGCTATTGGTTAAATAACGATCTAAACCCATTGTGGTTTTTTTATGTGGGTTTCATAGTTTAAATCATATACATGTTTTTAACGACCTATTGCTGCCATTATTTGTTGAAATGTGAGCTTATTTAGTGCTTAATATTTAAGTAAGTTGGTAAACTTTTACAAAGTATACTCGTAGCATTCTCAAAGGTTTTATCGATCTTTTGAATAGTTTTTATTATTTTATGTTCCAAGTTTGATACGGCTAATGTTATATTATATTATGATTAGAGGCATAATACACAACCCTCTTGTTTTAATGCATATAGGGCTGCACGTACCTAATAAGAATGTATACGCACGCCGAAGACCTAGGCTACTTGCGATACCGAAACCATGAACTAACCTCCTGAGCAAGTCCCCGTTCACACCCGTTATTAATACTTTATGTGCAGAGGAGGATGTTGACATATTCTATATGTCCTTGCCAACATTCAGGGATGTAACATTTTTGGATAGGACACATAGAAATATGTAAATAGGTTTATTTTAAGTTTAATATTAAGTGGTAGTTAGTAGCGTGTTGGCGCATCTTATGAATGTTTGTTTTTAGTTAGTGTATTTTATGTTTAAGTTTATTTTATTTCTTTGTCGCTTTGGTGTCCAACTGTAAAGGCATTGTAAATATTTTATCAATAAATAAATAAATATTGGTCATCGCGATTTTCCAAGTAATGTTATTGTTTCGCATATTTCTTTATTTTTTTTGTTCCAGTCACCATGGTGGACTCACTGCCAGATAATGAATTCTTGAAGTATCATCCAGATACCCTGACTTACGTCAGAACTCAGTACAACTTCGATAAGCCAGGGGCCATGGATAGAGCCATAGATTCATTGGAAGAATGGCTGAAGAAGCAGAACCATTTCACTGTTAGGGAATTCTGTAAGTAAGAAATGTATAAATATATAAATAATACTGGACAATTCACACAGCATTATCTAGCCCCATGGTAAGCAGAGCTTGTGTTATGGGTACTAGATAACTGATATACATAATACAATACATTACATAGATTGATATTTTTTATTACACATAGAAAACGACCAGAACACTCGGAACAAATATCTGCATATCGTACACACAATTGTTCCGAGGCGGGAATCGAACCCGCAACCTCCTGCGTCGAAGGCGGATCTTCGCCCACCGCGCCAAAGAGGTCGTCAAAAGATCCATACTATTATTATTATGTGAAAGCGGAAGTAATTCTGCATAATATCTCAAAAAAAGAGTAATTTTTCAATTATATAATTTTTTTTGCGACTTTAACAACGCATAATCGAATTAAAATATTTTCTGCTCCACATGTGCAGATAATATTTTAATTCGATTATGTGCAATCGAAAACGAACGTGAGATCAATTAAATAATGAATGAAAGCTTTCATAACCAAAAATTGTTTCAAGCTTCTGTGCTTTGCTTCGATGATACCAGAGTCGTTAAATATTTTCCTCCAATATTCCTTGGGTTTTGTAACCCCTTTGTAAATAAAATATATCAAGGTTTTTGACTCGGAGTAAAGCATGGTATTATGATAATGGTGGTGAAGATTAGGTAGGTACATAATCAACGAAGCGAAACTCTATTATATAAAAATATTTTGTAAACAATGTCGGAACTATTTTGACTGAAAAGAACAATGGTTCTTGTGTGGGACAGAGGATAAAACTTTGTTTTTAACTTTATTGTAATTTAAATGGTCATTAAATTAGTTGCCTATCGCAGCACATCAAGTCTTTACATGTCTACTGACGATATATACCTCTTCTGTTATATGGGCTTTATTGGTTCTAATCATTGCTGAAGACAGGGCGCTGTGGCGCTCATTGGGGAGGCCTATGTCCAGCCGTGGACTAGCGTGGATTGATGATGATGATAGCCTATGCTAGGTTTGTCAGAGCACTTGGTTCTCACTTAATTTACGTAAATTGTAGTTACTTATTAGGTATTATATCTTTTCCACAGCACGCGATTTCCTAGAGCGGCAGATAATACTCGATAAAGGCTCTTTGGAAAGAACTAAGAAGCAGATGGACTGCCTTTTCACCATGAAGTCTATTCCAAACAGTTTCTTTCTTAGATACGATTTGAAATATTTGGTATCAGAGGAAGGAATAAAAACGGCTTAGTAAGTATGCTTATAATCAAAATTACCCGAGCTTAGCGAGGAAAAATCATCCTCCAACAATACCACATGTCACTACATAGTTACAAAATCGCTTCCCACTGTCCGTCTGTCCCTATGTATGCTCTGTATCTTTAAAACTACGCTATCGATATTTTGATGCCGTTTTTAATGTGATAAGTGATGGTTTAATATGTATTATTTATAATACATGCATTTGCACCAGTTCGAAGCCGGGGCGGGTCACTAGTATTTATATACATAGTATTATATTATACAATAAATATACAATACACCTCCACAAATACATTCAGCAATCACCAAGAAGGCGCTTTCAGTTCCATTTTTAGAAATAAGTTTTAATACAATAAGTTTTTATTCTTTGTAAATGGAATACCAAAAAGTCGAGTCTTTATGTAAGAGGATGATCATCCTCTTACATAAAGACTAGAGTCTCAGTCTCTCAACAAAGACTCGAGTCTCTTGTAATGACAATTTTAGAAAAAGATTTTAAAGAAAAAATACTTTTAATCCCTAGCGTAGGACGTTCACCGGCCAGGTGGGATGACGAAGGCAGATGCTGGATGCAGCAAGCTGAAGACAGGGTGCTATGGCGCTCATTAGGTGAGGCCTATGTCCAGCAGTGGACTGCTATAGGCTGATGATGATGATGATAAATCCCTAGGGCGTATACTCGTGTTTTACGGCCGCTAAGCGACGTTGTTATTATAATAACACAGTTTTGGCGCAAGAGAAGAGAATTTTTCCACTATAATCTACTATAATTTATATTTATATAGCCTTATATTTTCAGTGTCCACACCTTTGTACCTAAACTGACAAAGGAGCATCGTAGAATTTACGTAGCGAAGATGCTGAATACTGATTTTGACGGACAATTTTTGAACAAATGCTACAGTTTTGGAATTAATGTAAGTTCATACCTGTAATAAAAACGCATCCAATGCTGAACGTGCCCCCCAATAAGGGGGGTTAGCCATAATTTAAATCCTCTACTGCGATCGCCAACCTAGGAGTTGAAAATACACAGAAGGAAGCTGCAATTCTTCTGGAAGGTTCCCTAAGTCAGCTTTTATGACGAACCGACAACCGCGTAAATGTGTTTTGAGTGGAGACCGCGACTCGGTAAACGTAGTGTTGGATGCTTTCCGGTCAGTTGGGATGACGACCTGCGAAAGACTGCAGGCACATGCTGGATGCGGCAAGCTGAAGACATAGGTCAGCCTAATATATATATAATAATGGATGGACGGATTACCACTCTCAGTCAAATCTGAAGCCCATAATTGAATGAAATTAGTGATGTTCGTACATTTTGGAAAATTAACATACTATTACTACTATTATTTTAAAGTCGAAAGTTTTCGTTGTACTGATATGAAGATGACCTTGGAACGCAAAAACTACAGAATTGATCAGACTGAAATTTCGTATACTTAGAGATAAATAATCTGAAATAGCAGGTCTGCCTAACAAGACGAAAATCAGGTACGTGTCTGAATTGAACTCAGTTCGTCTTGCTCCTGGCCGCGACGCGGACGTACGTTGAAGCGGGATTTTGGAGTATGAAAAATATTAAAATGCCATGTTGCGCGTTTAGAAAGTGCAATACTTACTATGGGACGGTTGTGAAAAGCAAGAAGGATTTGTCTTTTTATGTCTTCTATTTGTTTTGTACTGTTTAAAATGGAAAATCATAAAATAAATTTAATTTTACTCAAAAATCAATGCCGCGCGGTTGCCGCTTTGCCACCTACACGAACGAGACAAGTAATTCGTGCGTTGCGTTTATGAGTGACAGAGATAAGGCCATATGCCGTGCGGCGTCTCGTCTGTTCGAACTAAAATCACTGCCGCGCTGTTGCCGCTTTGCCACCAACACGAACGAGACAAGCAATGCGTTACGTTGTCATGAGTGACAGAGATAATGCCATGCGGCGTTGTATGTTCGAACGTCGACGCTAGGTATGTAGCTATAGTAAAATATTGCAATGTTTTTATTTCTTTACAATGAGTATGACGTCTCTATATGTAAAATCTCTTTGCACATAGGCTACTTTTTATTCCATTAACGCGGGCGCGAGCATGTGTTTAGATGAGGAAATAAAATATCGGTGCTTAATTATTGCGGTAGAACCATAATGTGCTTGACTGGGACTTTTAGGTATCCTTATTTACATAACAAGTATGTAAAGCTTGGTTTATTTTACATAGAATATGTAATTTTAAACCTACCTACTGCCCAATTAGTAATTTTTTGCGAAAACCTAAATTATTTTCAAACAGGTTTTAGTTAATACAACAAATTTTATTGAGTTTATCTTCAATGTTTAAATGGTAAATGGTTATTTACCATTTCATAGAATTGGTCTCGTTCCCTCTACGTATCGCGTGAATACGTGTTTTTGGAGGTTTTCTTTGTGTTATTGTTTGGTTGTTTCTGTTTCGATTTTTAACAGCTATTTGTCTGTCTGTTTAAAAATATCCATCTATAAAATGATATATAATTATAATAATTTGATAATGGTTGTAGGAAAACCATAGCATTTTAAGTTTGTTAGAAGAAGGACTGTGGATTTTGTTGAATAAATAAATAAATATTGTCTCCGGACTTGTGGGCTATATGACCAAATAATACCCGAATCCTGTGCATGCACACCGTAAGCGTTACTTCCGATCTTGCTTGAGCGTAGAAAAGTGTCCAACCAGACACAGTTGCCCAGAATCATATATAGATAGATAGATAGAAAATACTTTATTATTACCACACAAAAAAAAAAACAGGAATAAACAATAGAATAAAGGAAGTATAAATGGCAGCCTAATCGCTGAGAGTGATCTCTTCCAGGCAACCTAGGATGGACTGGACATGAAGGAACATACATCAACAACAAATAGACGGTGGTACTTAATAAATATATAGATAAAAAAAAGAAAACAAATACCTACACTACATACCATAATACCTACATTACAATTTACAAACAATATAATAGACTTACATAGACATAATCATCATCATCATCCTTGAGTACCGATTGCTTGGTTCTATGCGTGGTCCAGGGAAAATGCAGTATTTTCTGCCAGCACACATCTCTTCGACGCGTTGGACATCTTTTGCTTTTAAAGACCAAAATGGCAAATATTCATTATGCACAATCTACATCCTGTTGAACAAGAAATATTATATTTTATTATTCTAGATAAATGCGTAAATATTTGTATATGTTACTTAGTCGTTCCGCCGTGAGAGATTGGCGGCCATGTTGGATAATGCGCAATAGTTTGTTTTTATGTTTAATTCATATTTTAATTTGTTTCAGGCTTTGGAGTACATAAGAAAAAATGATTACTGTATAGGTTTCGAAGCCGTTATGGACTTCAGAGATCTGAGCGTGATAGAGCTGATTTCAAAAATCAATTTAAGTGATTTAAAGAGATATGTGGAATTCCTTATGGTTAGTTGAAAAGTAGAATTAAATTATAATACTGTGGCGACGACCCATGTGGCGCGGTGGGCAAAGGTCCGCCTGCGACACAGGAGGTTGCGGGTTCGATTCCCGCCTCGGAACAATTGTGTGTACGATCTGCAGATATTTGTTCCGGGTGTTCTGGTCGTTTTCTATGTATAATAAAAAAAAAATATCTATCTATGTAATGTATTGTATTATGTATATCAGTTATCTAGTACCCATAACACAAGCTCTGCTTACCATGGGGCTAGATAATGCTGTGTGAATTGTCCAGCATTATTTAATATTTATTTATTTAATTTAATACTTTGACACGTCAGCTTCGAAGATGTTGAAGTACTAAACGAAACAATAACGGAGACATCTAGTGATAATAATATATTATGAAATATTGTTAAAATTTGGATATGTGTCCACTGTACACTGTCCAGCTTGCATGGCTCTGACAAAATAGAGTTTAGGTCAGCAGGGTAATGGACGCTCAGTGATATTTTCAGGCAAACATGTCTGTTCTGTCATTGTCATGGATTATTTCCGTGACCAAAATTCCTCTTTGATTGACAATAACGCTAATACCTGAATACTAACTCTTAAGCTTGTCGCACACCTGGAAATCAAAAAAATGCGTATCCAAATTAGTGCTTTAATCGTAAAATTTTGATGCATTTTATGTATTGACGGCATCAGTTGATGGACCTCGCTGCGCGAAACTCGCGGACCGCTAGTTTACAGCTCATGGAAAGCCATTTCTTCTTAGCAAAATGTTTAAGTCGATATGTTAATGCACATTATTGAGCTGAGTGGTAGTCGTACTTAATTAATGTGCGCACTCCATTAGACCTTCTAACCACGGTCCTAATTCTACTAACTTAATCGCCTCGTCATAACAATGGTATGGACTCAAAATGACACATTTTAGTAGGTATTTACTTTTTAGATGACACGCGTCCCTAAAAAGTAAATACCAAAATGTGAAGTGTTCAGGTTGAAACAATTCTGTAAATCATTCCATGCAAACAAAAAAAAAAACACTGCATGCACTAATACATATACAGTATTTTTCATCTATGGACAATTCTGCGACGATTCTAATGTAAAAAAAAAACATAATAAACAAATGCAGCCAAAAAAAAGAGATGAGAAGGGGGAAAAAAAAATACCCACTAGGACCGAGGGGTCGTCACCCCTCGAGTTGACGCCGGGGTAATGAGGCCAAGCTTCGAGGCCCCCTCTGTGCCCCCACCAGGGCCGGAAAGAAATCTATTGATTGATTCTAATGTCATAGTAAAATGATTGGTTAGCAGAAATTGACCTCAGCTGTTGGCAAAAAGAACGCTCGATCCCAATCGTTATATATTTGAATGTGATTTCTTTTAGATAACTCAAACCCCCAAAAACTTATTAGTGATTGTCTACTAAGAATCAGTTAGCAATAGTTAGTTATTACACGATTTGCTCTATTGTCTTTTTCAGGATGGCTACCACATGAGAATTAAAGCATTCCACTTCCTTATCAACTCAAAAGCCGTGGAACTGCTATTGGGTGTAGCGAGGCAGGTCTTCAGTGCTAAGATGAAGGATCGTCTTTTCGCCCACATGACTGTAGACACGCTACATGAGGTGGTGCCAAAGGAGTTGTTGCCTGAAGAGTTTGGTGGAGATCTTGGTTCTATTCATAAACTTTGTGGTAGGTTTGTTATACTATTAGTAAGCAATAATACAACGGGTATTTATCGTGTTTATTTACCTATTTGACGCTTTGTTGTGTTCAGATCGCATAAGATTAAACATATTTATTTATACAATTCGTTGGATTTCTGGCTTTGTGTAGATGGGTGTCCCATTTTAAACGAAACCAATTATTGAAGTGAAAACTTCTTTAGGCGCGTTGAGCACTTTTTGAGTTAACAAAAGTCATGGAATTCGTATCACCGACACTGAATGCTTTCCTATCTGTGTAGTGTGTATATATGTGTACTTTTTGGGTTAGCAAAAGTCATGGAATTCGTATCATCGATACCGAATGCTTTCCTATCTGTGTAGTGTGTATATATGTGTACTTTTTGGGTTAACAAGTCATGGAATTCGTATCATCGACACCGAATGCTTTCCTAAGTGTGTAGTGTGTATATATGTGTACTTTTTGAGTGAACAAAAGTCATGGAATTCGGTATCATCGACACCGAATGCTTTCCTATCTGTGTAGTGTGTATATATGTATACTTTTTGGGTTAACAAAAGTCATGGAATCATCGACACCGAATGCTTTCCTATCTGTGTAGTGTGTATATATGTATGTGTACTTTTTGGGTCAACAAAAGTCATGGAATTCGTATCATCGACACCGAATGCTTTTCTAACTGTGTAGTGTGTATATATGTGTACTTTTTGGTTGAACAAAAGTCATGGAATTCGTATCATCGTCACCGAATGCTTTCCTATCTGTGTAGTGTGTATATATGTGTACTTTTTGGTTGAACAAAAGTCATGGAATTCGTATCATCGTCACCGAATGCTTTCCTATCTGTGTAGTGTGTATATATGTGTACTTTTTGGGTTGAACAAAAGTCATGGAATTCGTATCATCGTCACCGAATGCTTTCCTATCTGTGTAGTGTGTATATATGTGTACTTTTTGGGTTAACAATAAGCGTGAAACTCGCGTCATCGTCACTAAACGCTTCCCAGTATCAATAAAATATTAAATTATTTAGTTTTCACTTCTATCGGCAGTCCCCAAAAACAGAAACAACTAAAGAAGTATTTTTGTGTATGTACCGCGTTTAATTTCATCCGCATTGAATTGCTTTTATTTTTCTATTACAAACAGACATTGAAATTTTTTATGTATTTTTACTGCTCGAATTTTGAATTTAAGAGGAAGCAAGTCTAGGAATACCTGACCATAAAATGTTGTAATATTTGCATCAGAAATAACGTAGAATTATTGCAGATAAAAATATATCTAAGCATTATAAACTTCTTGTTGCCTATAAATCTAAATAAATCATAATATTTTATTATAACTAGTGTAAATACTACTTGCAATTATTTTATTCTGTATTTGTAATATTTTTATCGGTGTTATTGTGGAGATAAATCTTGTACTTATGATTGATGTAAGACATTAATGTTATCTCATCCTCAATTTATCTGTACTTAATATTATAAAGAGGAAAGGTTTAATTTTTTGTTTTTTTGTAATGAATAGGCTCCGAAAGTACTGGCCCGATTTGAAAAATTTTTTCACCGTTGGGAAGCTACACTATCCCCGGTGAATATAGGCTATATTATAATGTTCAAAAAAGTTAGGGATCCGTACTAAAATCGTGCGAAGCCGGGTAGGTCCACTAGTATTAAAATAAGTATACTTGGGTAGATTGAATCTAAAAGCGACACTGGTTGGGCAGAACACTAGTTGATTTTATGCCAAATGTAGCCAAGCAAAAAAAAAAAAATCAGTTTAGCTATTTCTAGATTGTAGTCAATATTCTGCTGTTGGTCCGAAACCGCTGTACCGCTCCTTAGGAAAGTGCGGCGAGGTGGGGGGGCGAGGAAAAAAGAGCAAGAGTACGCGTTGACGGCAGACTGATGGATCGGAGCGGACGATATTCCCCCCCCCCCGTCTCGCCGCTCGCATACCTCAGGCGCGGTACAGCGGTTTCGGTCAAATTATAGAAGCTAATTGAGTCCTTAAGGACTCATATATCGAGTCATTCATATCGAGTTTGGCTTTTTTATAGATTTTATTTGATTTTTTATAGAAATTTCTTATCTATAAAAAAGCCAAACTCAATATGAAATGTTTGTGAATGACTCTTTTGTCGCGTTTTTTTATGCGGAATATAACTTGCTAACTTGTCGATTTGTGTGACCTTTCCTTCAATTAATATTTCTGACAATTGTATCTAAAACTCGACACCAAGCAAGTGTTTTAGTTTTTGTATAGTGGTTTACTTACAAACATACGAGTACCACATTGAGTTTGGCTAGTATAAAGTTTGCAATTTACTTTTCTTAAGCTTGGTACAAATTTATATCTATGTCTGTCTAAAGTCATTTAAAACGGGATATTTACCATGATCTGATTTTTGAGTTATCCAATATTTCAGTTATTCCGTGATCATGGCGCATGAAACTGTGCCGAAATATTGGATAACTCAAAAATCAAGTCATGGTAAATATCCCGTTTTAAATGACTTCAGTGTTAATAACCATGATAATTTCAAAATTTTTATGTCTGTCTACTTCAGATGCATTCTTGGCTGAAATCAGCAGAGATGAGAACATCGTCTACTACAAGAAAATGTCGAAGGCTTTGGTGGACGAATCGCGACGCATAGGCGACAAGCCATATAAGGACGACATGCTGGGAGTTACTGGCAGCTTTAGGACCATCACTGTTGATTAGATTTTATTTAAATATACATAAATAAATAAAAAAAAAGCCTTTTATTCCTTAACCTGATCAATGATGCTTATAAAAAAAATGTTAAATCTAGATATGTGTGTCAAATATTATAGAAAATGTCAGTATGTAGATTTTATGATTAATGTTTATTAGTTTATTTTTGTAGTTAGTTAAGTATAGTAAATTTTTTATACATTGCACGCCCAATAGGGCAGAGTACATTGTGACATCCTATTACTTATAAGAACTCTAACAACATGTATTTCATGCAATAAATGAATTTGAATTTGAAATAATACTTATAAATAATACACACAAATTATACAATGTATATCAACTTATATAAAATAATATACAATAATAAATGTTGTTATTAAGTAGTGTAGTGTAGTTATTATTAAATAATGATAAAAGTATATATAAAGTAGTTTTAATTTATACATTTTCTATAAGCAGTGGCTTTATGGCGACTATTTTCCCTCTATTCGGTTTAAAGAATATTTATTTTCTCAAAAGAAATTACATTTCACTTATCTGAAAAAACATCTTAAGCTAAGTATTTTAAGTACCTAAACTTCGAACAACCAAACAATTTTTAGTACCTACCTACTTTAAGTATATCTTCAGAATTATAGCTAATTAACAATCATGCGCCTATTGAAGAATTTAGAGAGTTTTTTTATAATTTTTGGTAACAATAAGACAAATAACAAAAAAATATTAGTAGTAGTAATTTAAGCTTCGACTACTGACGAAAACGCACGGTATGAGTTTTCTACAAGTGACTAATATGCGTAAATCCACACTAGCGCAGCGGCTGAGAAAATACAGATCTTTGTGACTCAGCAGAGCTGTAATATTTTTCGAACGAAACGCATGTGCGGCGCAACACAACCGCTGTGTAGAGCGGCAGCACGAATTTTTTAGGTAAAAAAAAGAACGCAGTCGTCGAAAAAAAACCGCAGTCAAAGTGTTAACAATAATTGAATGTAGAAGTTGAGTTAACAATTTTTAAATAACAATTACGTAATAATAAGACAAAACACAAAAAGTATTATTAGATTTAGTAAGTTATCAAGAAAGTTTTTAACACTACCCGCAAATTCCTGCATATTTATTTACTCCCCTTTAAGCCTTAAGTAAATAAAATGGCAATACTGGCAACTATTAATTTAAGTTACTAGTTGTTTGTTCTACATGAGAGCAAACAGATTTTTGTTGAACGAAAAAGTACACGTACTCGAGATTTGATAATATGATAATCCTAAGCTAGCGAAGCTGTCTAGATTAGAGTCACGAGCGGAGCGAACAGCTATCAAGCTAAGCAGAGCTTGTGTAATAGATGACTGATATACATAATACAATATATTACATACATGGATATATTTTACTGAACATAGAAAATACCCAGAAACCCGGGACAAATATTTACAGATTGTACAAATATTTGTCCTGAGGCGGAAATCTAACCTGCAACCTCCTAAGTAGAGGTGAGAGCTTTGCCCACCGCGCCACACCTATTATAATAATAATAATCATCATCATCAGCCTATAGCAGTCCACTGCTGGACATAGGCCTTCCCCAAATGAGCGCCATAGCGCCCTGTCTTCAGCTTGCCGCATCCAGCATCTACCTGCAGTCTTTCGCATGTCGTCATACCACCTGGTCGGAGGGCGTCCTACGTTACTCTACGTCCACTACGTTTACCGAGTCGTACCTATTATAATGATGATAATTAAAATAAAATGTCACCTGCCTTACACCACAAGGTCCAAATTTTACGTCATAGCAAAATATCAGAAGGTAGTAGTTAGTATGCAAGTTTAAAAAATATTGATATAATACTTAACTGTAAGGAAGATCGTAATAAAACAAAATAGATCACTTATCTTGTCTGCACTTCTTGTGCGGATTATTTCACTTCTTACGTATCTTTTTATATGCATAATATTATAATTAATTATCTCTGTAATTTATATCTTTCTGCTAAAGTAGAATTGAATCGACGCGAGAGTTCAGTTGTTATATGGAAACGTTGGAGGTCGGTTCAAGTGTTGTGTTTAAAAAAGTTACAAAGGTAAGTTTCTCCGTGCAGCGAATATAATTTTAATGTATTGATATTTAATTGTATATCCTATTCTATTTAAGGAATAGGAAATTATTTATAGATTTTTAGAATTTTGTTTTAGGAATTTTCGCGACCAACCTGTTTGGTTAGCATTCTTGAGTAACTCGTTCCGAAGTCATAGATTTTTTTAAAGTATTTTTAAGTATTGAAAAGTCTAGAAGACTAGCAATTATTTGAAAATACTTTATGAATTCTTTTATAGAGATACACTCATATAAATCAGATTTTCATATGAAAATGCAAAATTACAGCTACAATACCCGAAACAAAAGATAGATATACTCAGAACTTAGTCTAGTTCTGTGTATATTTAACTATCTTTTTTTAGACAAAACAAACAAACAAACAGGGACAATGCCTTAAACTGGTTATGTTTGTTGAACTAAACAAATCACATCGAGAAATAACGGAATTACTTCGGTGCCAATTTAAAAATGTAGGTTACAATTATTTTTCCAATGTCATCCATTTATAACATGAATGAATTTATGGATTTTTATTTAGTGATTTTTTATGACAGTGTTATGCTACTTGTTTATACGAATCCGTTCTTAAATATGAACAATTTCTTTTATTATTGTGAAATCAAATAGTTTTTTGTTTTTATAAAAAAATTAAGTAGGTGATAGAGATGTTTAGTTACGACGAAGTTAGCTTATTCATAATTTAAATACAAATACAAATACAAAATTCTTTATTCGAAACAAGAGACTTATAGTATAGGGTACAATAGTGGGCTAACTGCCGCAAAAGTTAAAACTGTGTAGCAGAGTCAGCGCCTTCCTCCGCAAACAAAATAAATAGGGATGTTTCTTTAAAGAAATAAAAAAGAGATACATGTGTGTAGTGTGTGTGGTATGGTATGAGGGTGTGTGTGAGTGTGTTGTGTGTGTGAGGGTGTGTGTGTGTGTGGTGTGAGTAGGTATGTGAGAGTGTGGTGCTCCCGAGGACACCGGTCTCATGAGAGTCCGGGCAACAGGAGTTACCGATGTGAGTGTGGGTGTGTGAGTATGAAAGAGAAGGGATATATGTAGGATTTCACTAAGATGTTTTAAAATTTCTTCAATATCCTCGTAGGAGATAGATAAAAGCCAATCAGTGCATCTTGCATTACAAACTGCCATCTTAAAGTTTTTACCGACATTTTTAATCGCTTTTTTTATTTTAATTCCCAGTTCGACACTGCTATGTGCCAAGTAATTTTATTGTTTCTTCATTTTCTTCATTGTTTTGTTCCAGTCGCCATGGTGGACTCATTACCCGACAATGAATTCTTGAAGTATCATCCAGATACTCTGACATACGTCAGAACTCAGTACAACTTCGATAAGCCAGGGTCCATGGATAGAGCTATAGATTCATTGGAAGAATGGCTGAAGAAGCAGAACCATTTCACTCTTAGGGAATTCTGTAAGTAAAAAAAACTCGATATTGTATGAAGGGTAGATCCATAGTATTACAAATACAAATACAAAAATAATTTATTGTATACCAGTTACAGATCATTATAAAACACTTCACATGATACAAGTACAATGGGCGGCCTTATCGCTTAGAAGCGATCTCTTCCAGGCAACCTTTATATTGTATTATTAAAATGTAAAAGCCAAAGTAATTCTGTCTCTCTATTTGTTACTATTACAGCTGCATGGATGAATTTAGGTAAGGATTTAGATGGTAGGGGAAAGCTACATTGATATCACAAAATTGCAAGCAGAGCCGCGGACAGCAGCTAGTAAATATTAGACAAAAATATATTCATTTAACACTAAAGTCATTTAAAACGGGATATTTACCATGATTTGATTTTTGAGTTTTCCAATATTTCGGCACAGTTTCATGCGCCATTGGAAAACTCAAAAATCAAATCATGGTAAATATCCCGTTTTAAATGACTTTAGTGTTAATAACCATGATAGTTTCAGAAGTTTTATATTCATTTAAGTTCAAAATCTAAAATAAATTTTAACCAAAAAAATTTAAATAAAACTACATACTGTATTTTATTTTATTTTGCTTTATTCAGAAGACAAACAGATTTACATACTTAACAGATAACTAATAATAACTGATAACCATTTATGTGTCCTCGCATATAGAAGCTAAAGGAATACATATGTATACATAGATGTTTGATATTTATTTACAAAAACCAACTCAATGGGTCAGATAACTTTTTTTTTATATGTAGACCTGGAAGAACACACAGGTTGATTTGTTCCTATAAAAAAATGGTTATACAGAAATAAAATAAAACAAAGGCTTTTTAATTCAAAAGGTATTTGAGATGCTAATGCACTTGGTAGCATACATAGAATAAGCATATGATTTTGGTAAATTTTTCAAAATTCATGGTTATTATAATAACTCGGAATTCGTCGACATTGGACTAAGGTAATCTAGCCTGAATAGATGCGTAACGAGGTGACCTACCCCCCCCCTCACGGCTTTGCATCGACCTTCCGGACACCCTGTATAGTGCATCCATTTATAGAGAGATATTTATGTATATAAGATAGATTAGTTAATAATATTTACATCTGAACGCACGAGCTCCTATTTCATTAGTATGGAGATTTTTTGCTAATTAGCACAGGTACCGAAGCCTTCAATACTGCTTTAAATAGTGACGGACATTGATTATGTACCTACGTAGGTACATAATCAACGAAGTGGAAAGGAATAATATAATTCGTTATTTGGTAAACAATGTCGAAACCGTTTGCCTTTAACAAAGAATTGCTCTTCGTATATGACCCAGGATAAAATTTTGTTTATTTTTTTTATAATTATTAATAACTAGCTGCTCCCCGCGGCTTCGCCCCCCTGGAAATCTATGTGTCAAATTGTTTAAATGAAAAGTGTTAGACTCCTGGTTCTAAGCTACCTCTCCACCAATTTTCAGCTAAATCGGTCCAGCCGTTCTCGAGTTATAAGTGTTGTAACAAACACGACTTTCTTTTATATATATAGATGTATCTACCTACTTAATGAATAATGAGGAACCTATCACACACCACAATAAAACTTATGAAACTATCATGGGTATTAATACAAAAATCACTTATAACGGGATCTTTAGGTACAATGATTTGATTTTTGTATTTTGTATTTTTTTTTTGTATTTGTATTTCTTTATTAATAAAAACTTATTCTAATCTTATTTCTACGACACTTTAAACCAGATAAGGTTTGTCTAGTGTCGACAGTTACAGCGTGTTGCCATGCCATACATGAACTCACGTACATAAAATATAAAGAGTCTAAGCACCTACTAGTATTATCAGCACTTGGATTTATAAGTTAGGTTCAATAGCTACCTGCATACAGGTTTAACAGTAAAGGCTGACTAGCGGTCGCTATATGGAAAAAAAAAATGATCGTAGTAGGTAGTAAATTTAACATTGTGTTACACTTTACAAAGCAATTAGGTAGTTACATACATGTTATACTACTCAGCAGAACCCGCGGGAGTGGCAACAGCATCCTAACCGCGATTGCTGGAAAATTTAACTGTCCGGTAATGCACCAATTGGTCCAAAGGACAAAATCTGTAGTTAATTATAAGTACTAACATCTAGTTATAAGCAAACTAACACCATGGATTATTATTATCTGAATAAATGAATTTTATTTTATTATTATACAATCATGTGTTTTCCAATATTTCGGCGTTCGTTAATGAAACCGGTGGTAGTGGTAACGTTTGTAGCAAAAGACAAAAAATGAGGGTAGATCGGTACGTCTGCCAATACGAACTTCCGCCACTCTTCACTCGCAGTGCCTTCAGTTATTCCGTGATCATGGCGCATGAAACTGTGACGAAATATTGTAAAACTTAAAAATCAAATTACATATCCCGTTATAAATAATTTTTCTATAACATTATATCAACAGCCGTTCCTAAACTGAGACTGCTTGTACCTAGGCTTACCCTAGGAGTTATTGGTTCTTAACACTTTGACTGCTGAAATCACACGGTATGTGTTTTCTACGAGTGACTAATATGCGTAAATCCACACTAACGCGGCGGCTGAGAAAATACAGATCTGTGTGACTCAGCACAGCCGTAATATTTTTCGAACGAAACGCATGTGCGTCGCAACACAACCGCTGTGTAGAGCGGCAGCACGAATTTTTTAGGTAAAAAAAAAGATCACAGTCATCGAAAAAAAACCGCAGTCAAAGTGTTAATGAAACGGGGAAATGCCATTAAATATTTACTAATTCAAGATTATGGTATGTATAAACGACACTTCACTACTAAATTTACTAAACTATTACTAAATTTAAAGCATAATATGAATGTGTGAACCCAGTGCTTGGATTAACCTTCATCAGTTTGAGATATCAATTTGAATTATGCCTACGCTGGTAATGCTAGTTGGGAATTCAATTTACCGGCGGTGGTAAAAATTGGAGAGATGCAAATTCTAAGCCACACTAACACGCCAAATATAAAAAATTAATAGGAATGTTAATTTAAACATCAAAAACCTAGAAATTTTAGTTTTGATTTGACAATTTTTATGGATTTACTTACATTCTGCCCCCGTTTTGAAAGCCATAAGACGTAAAGCAGTAAATCTAGACCATCATCATCATCATCATCATCAGCCTATAGCAGTCCACTTCTGGACATAGGCCTCCCCCAATGAGCGCCATAGCGCCCTGTCTTCAGCTTGCCCCTTTCAGCATCTACCTGCAGTCTTTCGCAGGTCGTCATCCCACATGGTCGGAGGGCGTCCTACACTACGTTTACCGAGTCGTGCTCTCCACTCAAGAACACGTTTGCCCCATCGGCCGTCGGTTCTTCGCGAGATACGGCCAGCCCACTGCCACATCAGCTTGCTAATTTTTTGAGCTATTTTGATAACCTTGGTTCTCTGTCGGATGTATTCGTTACGAATCCTATACTTCAGAGAAACTCCGAGCATAGCTCTTTCCATAGCTCGCTGAGCGACTTTGAACTGGTGGACCAGCCCTATCGTGAGTGTCCACGTCTCAATCTAGGCCATAAACTTTATTTATAGAGGTATAATACCGATCCGGTCAGAAGTAGTAGATGAAGCATTATTTAAACACCCAAAATTTATCATTTAAATTTAATTACTATAATTATGTGTTTTATCCACAGCGCGAGATTATCTGGAGCGGCAGATAATTCTTGACAAAGGGTCTGTAGAAAGAACTAAGAAGCAGATGGACTGCCTTTTCACCATGAAGTCTATTCCAAACAGTTTCTTTCTTAGATACGATTTGAAATATTTGGTATCAGAGGAAGGAATAAAAACGGCTTAGTAAGTATGCTTAACTTTAAATAATATATATAATATAATATAATGCTGGACAATTCACGCAGCATTATCTAGCCCCATGGTAAGCAGAGCTTGTGTTTTGGGTACTTGATAACTGATATACATAATACAATATATTACATAGATAGATATTTTTTGTCATACATAGAAAACGACCAGAACACCCGGAACAAATATCTGCAGATCGTATGCACAATTGTTCCGAGGCGGGAATCGAACCCGCAACCTCCTGCGTCGCAGGCGGACCTTCGCCCACCGCGCCACATCGGTCGTCAATATAATTATTCAGTATGAATTATTTCTCCAATATAAATTGCTCGAATACCCAGAAGTTTTCCATAGTATCATCTAGCCCCAGCCAATAGCAAAATAAGGTCAAATTATGTACTTATTTATTTGTATTTATACTATTATTAAAGTGGGACGTTCAGGCTCCGTAAATATTATAAGTAATAATAAGTATATTCAAATATTTTATTATAGATTACTATATACATATAGATTACTTTGACATTTTATCTAATTTATTATTCCATTTAACTTATACCATTATTTATTATCTGTTTTATTGTAAAAAAATATTATACATGAATTTATTTTAATTTTTTAAGAAGGCATGTCTGTCTGCTTTTGTTTGTACAATGCCCTATAGTGTTTTCTTTGTCAAAAGTTAGTGTGTGTTATAATAAAAAAATTAAAATAGTATTTAACGACATCAAGTGTAACATTGTGTACCTACGGTGGAAATAAATAAACTGATATTATATCGAAATTATAATGTGCTAATTGTACTAAAATAATTTATCCATTACATTGGCGGGGTTTTCGTAAAAACTAACTGATTTACTAATATAACTATGCGTAATGGCCATACAAAAGATCTCAACGCGCTCCAAGATATATTTTGTCCATCGACGAAAAGTCAAACGAAAAGTCAATTTGGATAAGGAAAGAAGCGAAGAGTATTATTTCAACATGATGTCCATTATTAATTATATTATTAATTTGAAACATTAATTTTCAGTATCCACACCCTGGTACCGAAACTTACGAAAGAGCACCGAAGAGTTTACGTAGCGAAGATGCTGAATACTGATTTTGACGCACAGTTTTTGACCAAATGCTACAGTTTTGGAATTAATGTAAGTTCATGTCTATAACTACGTCTAATGCTGAACTTACCTTCCCAACTAAGTGGTTTACCATAATGATGTTTGGTATGAGGATTGGCAATCGCAGTAGAGGTGTTGAAAACCCAGAAGGAAGTTGCTGCCCTTTGGTAGGTTCTGTTCGGCTCTTTGGGCCTCCACGGGCTCTGTTCGAGGGGCTGTCGAGCGGTCAATAATTACGCTGCGACCTCTTGAGCCTAAAATATACTTACATAATTATCATCCTACTAATATTATAAACGCGAAAGTTTGTGAGGATGCATGTATATATTAACAGCCTTCCCGCAACACAGGCTTGCCTCGTGTGGGGGCCGCCAGTAATGTGTAGGTACATATGTATTTAAGTGTAATGGCAAATAAATAATTTAGTATTTTTGTATGTAAGTATGTTTGTTGCTCTTTCACGCAAAAACTACTGAATGAATTTTGATGAAACTTCACAATAATTTAACTTACATATCAGAATAACACATAGGCTACAATTCATAAAGATACATAGTGTATATTATCCAAAATATCTATCACCAAGCGGGTGGAACCGCGGGGCGCAGCTGGTAGTTTACATTTTATTTTTATAGTCTTGATTAGTTTGTGTTATTGACGACCGATGTGGCGCGGTGGGCGAAGGTCCGCCTGCGACGCAGAAGGTTGCGGGTTCGATTCCCGCCTCGGAACAATTGTGTGTACGATCTGCAGATATTTGTTCCGGGTGTTCTGGTCGTTTTCTATGTATAATAAAAAATATCTATCTATGTAATGTATTGTATTATGTATATCAGTTATCTAGTACCCATAACACAAGCTCTGCTTACCATGGGGCTAGATAATGCTGTGTTAATTGTCCAGCATTATAACTTATAAAAATTCATAAAGATACATAGTGTATAATATCCAAAATATCTATCACCAAGCGGGTGAAACCGCGGGGCGCAGCTGGCAGTTTACATTTTATTTTTATAGTCTTGATTGACTTGTGTTATTATCCGTGACGTCACCAAACAGCTCTATCGGAAGACCAGCGATGGTAGTAACGTGCTTACAGACTGGGCCTTTTAGGTAACTTTTATAAGTCACACTAAACAAGTAAGCTAATATTTGATATGTAAATGAAATCAAATCAGACTACCCAATCAGATTTTATTTGTGCGAAAATCCAAGTTCTTTTGAAACCTGTTTTAGTTTAAACAATAATAGATGTTAAGTTTCTATATAATTTTATACGGCTAAGTAATTATAGACAATGTGTACGAACATCCTGTTGAACAAGAACTATTATATTTTAATGGAATGTATATTTTGTTATAAAACTTTTGAAACTATCATGGTTATTAACACTAAAGTCATTTAAAACGGAATATTTACCATGATTTCGACACAGTTTCATGTGACATGCGCATGAAACTGCGCCGAAATATTGGATAACTCAAAAATCAAATCATGGTAAATATCCCGTTTTAAATGACTTTAGTATATTTTGTTAATTTATTTATCCCATCGTTATGTGCAATATTTTTTTTTACAATTTCATAAAATATTTTTTTATTTTGTTTCAGGTTTTGGAGCATGTAAGAAAAAACGAATACTGTATGGGATTCGAAGCCGTTGTAGATTTTAGGAATATAAATATGATAGAGCTAGTGTCAAAGATTAATATAAGTGAACTGAAGAAATATATGGAATTCGTTATGGTCAGTTAAAAAGATATTAATTAATTATTATTTACTTTGGCAAGTGAGCAATGTCACATTTCATTGCAAGCTAGCGTCAAAAAATATTATCACCAAACAAAATCCAAAACATGATGAAGGTATTGACGACCGATGTGGCGCGGTGGGCTAAGGTCCGCCTGCGACGCAGGAGGTTGCGAGTTCGATTCCCACCTCGAAACAATTGTGTGTACGATCTGCAGATCATTGTTCCGGGTGTTCTGGTCGTAAAATTTACTATCCATAGTACCTATTGGTAGTGAATTTGACGGTAAAACCGTCAAATTCACTCGGAACATTTAGCTTCTTTGTCGACGGTACAAATAAGCCAGTTGTGCCATTGGAAATAATATTTCCTGTGACCTACGGAGACACAAAGCCTGGTGTTTAAGTCGAGCTGGTAACCCCATGACCTTGCCATGGCGGAACAGTTAGACTGCTGTCAAGATACAAATAGACTGTAAGGGTAATGTCGCTGTTTTTATCCAAAAATGTCTGTTGTACACTTGTTATAAATAAATCCGTTAACAAAACTTAAATTTAAGCCAGTTCCACTCACAATTATTGACCCAACGCCATTTTTGATCGTCTTTGTTTTTTTTATAATTAAACCTCCGAGCATTCAATAAATATTGCCTACTTAGAAGTAGTAGGCAAAAGTTACTAAACGATTTGCGAACACAAACACAATTGACTTAGACTGTCGGCGGAAAAAGGTGTTTTCGCGAGTTTTGGGTTCGATTGCTGCCTTCGGACAAATGTGTCTACGATCTGCAAATATTTGATAGATAGTGTTCAGGGTAGATATTTTGTAGGTTTAATAAAACGGTATCACACTAGATGAGAATATACGTGCTAAAAGTTTAATTTCGTTTTAACTGGCTTGAACATAAATAAAATAAAAAATCATGCATGTCGAGATTTGAGAACGAAACCGTTGAACAACTTACAAGCTACAGTATTTTTCAAAATAAATTACAAGAACTAGGTTATTATTACATTGTTTTGTCTCACAGACACACCACCGCTGAACGTATACCTCCCACAAACAAGAGAGTTTTTCCATAATCACTACGCTTGGCAGGCAGATTTGTAATCGCAGTGAAGTAGGAAACCACCTGCCCGATGGTCAGACGACATTGTGGGGACTGTAGGGAAGCAGTGGATCCGACTGGCAAAAAAGACCGCCAGGGGTAGCGAGATAAGGAAGAGGCCTATACTCAGCAGTGAGTGTTACCAGCTGATTAGATAGGAAACCATCGCCCTACCTCTGGTGTGTCCCCTAAGTCAACTCTTACGACATCCATGGGCTAAATTGGCAGGGTCATTATTCCGACGCTGCGACGCCACAGCAATGGAGTTGTTGTACCATGTTCTGATGGATACTCTTCTTTTCGTAGATCGACTGGCACTTACAATTTAATATTGTCTTTTTCAGGATGGTTACCACATGAGAATAAGAGCATTCCATTTCCTAACCTCCTCAAAAGCGGTGGAACTGCTATTGGCTTTAGCGAGGCAGGTCTTCAGTGCTAAGATGAAGGATCGTCTCTTTGTTCACACGAATTTAGACACCCTACATAAGGTGGTGCCAACGGAGTTCTTGCCTGAAGAGTTTGGTGGTGATCTAGGATCTCTTCATACACTTTGTGGTAGGTTTGTTATACTTTTAGTGTACCTACCTACTAGCTGGATTACATACGTACACTTAATTTTATATGTATGTGCATATTTCTGCACTTAAAATGGGATGGAACCATATCGAACTGAAACAAGCAATAAGCGTTACTACATTTTCCTTTTATGACAAGTTCCAAGTTGACAATGCCCGGATTTTATGAGCGGCCCGTGCCGGCTTCGCCCAGGTGGTCATTTGTTTCAGGCAATTTTTTAAAATTTTCTCTTCTTTCTCTCCGTAAGAACCATCCTCGTACTTCTAGGAATATTCTAAAAAAAAGTAATTGCGAAATCGGTTCAGCTGCTCTCGAGATTTGCGTTTAGCAACACATTCAGCGATTCATTTTTATATTATACTAGCTGCTCCCCGCGGCTTCGCCCCCGTGGAAATCTATGTGTCAAATTGTTGTATGGGAAAAAGAAAAGGGCTATTTTTAGGGTTTTTCCAGCAATAATTCTAATTTTTCTCGCCGTAAAAACCATCCTTGAACTTCAACGAACATTTTAAAAAAAGATTTGGCCAAATTGGTCCAGGCGTTGTTGAGTTATGCGCTTACCAACACATTTTGCGATTCATTTTTATATTATAGATAGATGTGATAAAAATTGCAAGGTTGCACAAGGTCCCGACAGGATTTTATGCAGTTGAGCTTAAGCTTATCGGTTTTTGGTGAATTTTAAATATACAGGCTGTTTAAAATGTTTGTAATTTTCGCTTCCGTAATCAGTAATAACGTAGAATTATAATATTAGTAATTAAAGGTTTAATTAAGACTTTTTATCATCATTAACAATTATTCAATAATAATTAATTTTAATCAAATATTTACATTAAAATAAGTAGTAGGTTACATTAAAACGCGACACATTAAGTCTGCGCAGTATTCGATTCATTTTTATTAGAATCTTTATATCCTTCGAACACTACTAAAAAGGTTGTTTATTTTCTTCAGATGCATTCTTGGCTGAAATCAGCAGAGATGAGAACATCGTCTACTACAAGAAAATGTCAAAGGCTTTGGTGGACGAATCGCGACGCATAGGCGACAAGCCTTATAAGGACGACATGCTGGGAGTTACAGGCAGCTTTAGGACCATCACTGTTGATTAGATTAGAACTATTAATAATAATTAATAATCCAGCATTCGGCAAGCCACCATCTGCCACTCTTAACAGTTATGAGACTATGGTTATGGCAGGCGTCCGCAATCTCCCCTATAGCCCGATTACCCACCCAGTCCATCCATCCATCACAATAGCCTGGTTATATTTCTTTCATTTTTCTTTGCAATAGTCTCCACACCTGTCGGATACCATCTTTGGGTGTATCATATTGTGCACCCGAGGATGATACCCGCTATGTGTAGCCATCGCCTTTAATTAACTTTCTCAAAGGGCCTTTGTGCTTGGTGGCTTCGGCCCCACGCAAGCCTTCCAAAGGACCGGGTCACTTTATGGCCCGAGATCATGGTAAATGAGATACATAAAAATAAAAATCATTAAAAATAGTTCATCAATATTAGAAATAGTTTGGCATTTTTTGTTGAAAGTTTTTGCAATTATGTACATAACATATTATTAGTAGATACAGTTTTATCTCATAAGCTGAGTTTTCGGTGGAGAGCCGGAGCTGACTAAAAGCTTCCAAATTCAAGCGAATTTTCCAAAAATCTTAAGTAATTGACGAGAATTATACTTTTGACGACCATCAAAATCAAAAAAGATGGCGGCTACAGAGATTTAAAAAATATTACTCTCGTATGTAGTGTAGGTACCTTTCACAGATCGCTCTTAGTGTTTATCTAAACGCAGCCTTTGTTTTATGGTAATAACGGTAATTTTATCATTATCTCGCGAAGAACCGAGGGCCGCTGGGGCGAATATGTTCTTGAGTGGAGACCACGACTCTGTAAACGTAGTGTAGGACGCCCTCCGACCAGTTGGGATGACGACCTGCGAAAGACTGCAGGTAGTTGCTGGATGCGTCAAGCTGAAGACAGGGCACTAATGGCGCTCATTGGCTCGTGGTCTAATATAGGCTGATGATGATGATGATGAATTTTTAGCTATACTTTTTTCCGATGAATTATTATTATGCTACAAAGTATAAAAATTTTAATAACGTTACTTTAATTACTTATTGCAAAGTGCTTACTTACAAATTACAGCAAGTACTACATATCTTCACATACCTATGTAGCTAGGTACACATTAACCTACCTACCTACATTGTATTTTACACATTAATTATTTTTATTGAGCACGTAGGGGTTTACGTAGGTGATAAATAATTTTCAATGTATAATTAATTATAATTATATACATTGAGCAGCAATATACCGGTATCATCATCATCATCATCAGTCTATAGAAGTCCACTGCTGGACATAGGCCTCCCCCAATGAGCGCCATAGCGCCCTGTCTTCAGCTTGCCGCATCCAGCATCTACCTGCAGTCTTTCGCAGGTCGTCACCCCACCTGGTCGGAGGGCGTTCTACACTACGTTTACCGAGTCGTGGTCTAGTCAAGAACACGTTTGCCCCAGCGGCCGTAGGTTCTTCGCGAGATATGGCCGGCCCACTGCCATTTCAGCTTGCTAATTCTTTGAGCTATGTCGATAACCTTGGTTTTATATACCGGTATGCCCATACGTTATTTTTATTATATAATAGACACTGGTTGTTTAAGATTTTTAAATAAATGATATTAAGCGCTAAAAAAATTATTTAATTTATTGACCACCAATACACACTTCTCTAAAGCAGCTTATTATCCCTCATTTTAAGCATTAGTGTTTAGTTAAGACTAGACATAGATTTTTTGTAAAAAGTCTTTTTCGCTAGCACGATAAGAGCTTAGTGGCTGTCTTGAATCGAGTAAAGAGTGTAGCGAATGGCTCTAAAGTAGACTGCTAGGCTAAAGGAGCAACAATTAAGACCATCGAATTTTATAATAATAGATAAATACTTTCATATATATAAGCTTTCTGCATTCTAATTTTTTCTACAACTAGCTACAATCGATTTTATACAAGTCACTGTTTTTGAACGAGCTTGTAAAAATATTTATCACATTTTGCTCACATCTGAAATAAAGAATATTAATCAACTTGTTGAAAAAAGTAATTTGAATTCAGAATGCTATCCTAAACTTTGATTCTGTAATAAGTTGTACTGTATGGTCTGCGCCGAAAAATGGAAAACCTTTGCGATCTGCACTTTCTGCCCATTTTTACAAGGGCCCTAAATTATGTGTAACTGCGGCTTCTTTCACTTTCGCTTCATTCGGAGATTATTTAAAATCTCCGAATCGACAGGTAGACTAGACTTTATAATAATTATGGGAGTTCACCTCTGTAAGCTGCACTCAATTTAGCTTATCGAAGAGAAGGAGGTTTGAGAGTATTAAACCTTCATAGAAAAGAATGATTTCGTGCGTTCCCGATTTGAAAGAGGTTTAAAGCATTTCAAATATTAATGGCCTGCGACGTTCTGACATTCAACCTCTTTTATGAATTAAATTTTTTTCAGTCTACCTATGAAACTTTATACATACAACCACGGAGCTATTTTCAACTGTTTCGCCATTGTTTCGCTAGCTCGCCACGCTCATAAAATAATAGATTTTCTCTGATGTGAAAACACCTATTAAATTACTTATTTACAAATTGCGTTTCGTTTGCCCTTGGAAATAATTTTATGGGTAAAAAAATCCATAGAATATGTGCACAACATCCTATAAATCTTTATAGTAAATGATCACCAAGAAAATAATAATTGAAGAATAGAAACAAATAAAAACTATTATGTACAATAAGTTATTGCTATTTGTTTAATGAAGAATCCAAGGTGTTATTTCATGTTTCAGCTTACTTAGATATTTGGGCTTACATACTGCGCGTCAATATTTTGCATAACTGGTTCTGTTGGTCTTAATAATTGTTTTTTGTTCCAGTTATGCGAAATTAGTGACCTAACAAAAAACAAAAAGCCAATTTAAAATTGTATTTTAAAGAGTATTACGTACACAGTTACCTACTTAACTGAACGAAGAAACTTATAGGTATTTGACGACCTCTGTGGCGCGGTGGGCAATGGAGGCCGCCTGGAGGTTGCGGGTTCGATTGCCTCGCCTCGCGAGGCGGGGCAAACATTTGTCCCGAGGCCTCGACATTTGTCCCGAGGCCTCGGGACAAATGTTTGTACGTTCTGCAGATATTTGTTCCGGGTGTTCTGGTTGTTTTCTATGTATAATAAAGACTATATATCTAAGTAATATATACTGTATTATTTATATCAGTCAGCGTCATAGTACCCATAACACAAGCTCTGCTTAGCTTGGGGCTAGATGATGCTGTGTTTATTTATTTTCCTGCTCGGAGATCTGAACCCACAAGTCGAAGAGCCCAAATATTGAAATACGACTAGGTTGATAATAAGTTTTATTCGATATCATACAATTAATAGATATTTTGCAACAGTCTACAGTTAGCTCAGTTTCAAGGTCGCAGGTCTTATCGCTCTAGTCTAGAGCAGTAAGACCGCCAATTGCTCACATATTATATAATTTTTAATCTTGTTTGTTGTTTTGTTAAGTGTAATAGAGATTTTTTTATCTATCTACATATCTAGGTATCTCATTACGGAAGGAAGCTGCTGCTCCTCTGATGAGGTTTCTTATGATACGGGCTGAGTAGGAGGGGTCGATTCTTACGCTGTACCATGGTCAAGCCCAAGTTCATCTACTTTTTAACCTTCCAAAAACAGTATGTTTATCGTCAGCCGGAAACTGGTTCGCTTGATATTGGTCACGTATGTAAGCTATATTTTAACCTTGATATTGGTTTTGATTTTCAAAAATTCGACTGTTGAACATATAAAGGTACAGTCAATGACAAAAATCGGTAAACAAGGTTAAGTAAGTATCACGAGGTAATACGTGATTCTGTAAATTGGCAATTTTCATTATTGTCAATATATAATGTAAATAAGTAAAATCTTTTATTTCCAAAATAGCATTTGGGTACTATAAATATCTAAATTAATTAAGTATTAATAATAAAAAAAAACAAGTTTCTTTGTCTTTGTCAAATGCATTATACTTAAAAATATCAAATAGTCGTTACAATTATTGTTAAATTGAATTATACATATACGAATATCTATCTATCTATTTGCTTACCATGGGGCTAGATAATGCTGTGTGGATTGTCCAGCATTATTTATTTATTATCTATCGTCGCGTCAAACTCGAAAAATGACAACTAACAAGCTAAACGTTTCTTCGTCGTTACTTGACACTCGTGGGATGACGACCTGCGAAAGACTGCAGGTAGATGCTGGATGCGTCAAGCTGAAGACAGGGCGCTATCGTTACCGTTATCGGCCCTCCGACCAGGTGGGATGACGACCTGCGAATGACTGCAGGTAGATGCTGGATGCGTCAAGCTGAAGACAGGGCGCTATGGTGCTCATTGGGGGAGGCCTATGTCCAGCAGTAGACTAATATAGACTGATGATGATGATGATATCGTTACCATTTGAGTCAGGTCATATTTTAATGGGTCAGGCCACAAGACGGCCATGTCTTCAGAAAATGACATATCTGGGTTATTGTCACAGTCAGATATCAGAAATAAATAAAATTAAACGATAAAGAAAGTCTTAATTAACGGAAGGTTGAGGAATAATTGTTTATTTTTAACAGGGCCTTGGTACAGTGAACTTACGCAATGGTCATTGTGCCGCTGTTGATTGTTGAATGTTTATAAACAATATGTAAGTGGAGAAATGCATTAGCTTGTATGCTTTACAGAAAAAATAAATTCTACAGTACGAGTAGGTACTATGTAAGTCTATATAGTATGTAAGACTATGTAAGTCTATAGACTTACATAGTACTACAGAATTAATTTTTTCTGTAATATTTCGCACACATTTTTTATTGTTTATTCGTTTCTAATTTGTTATCTTTGTTAGGTCTTAATTTTTATTATTATAGCTATTATACTAGCTGCGCCCCGCGGTTTCACCCGCGTGGTGATAGATTTTTTGGATAATATACAATATATCTTTATAAATTGTAGTCTATGTGTTATTCTGATGTATAAGCTATTGTAAAGTTTCATTAAAATTCATTCAGTAGTTTTTATGTGAAAGAGGAACAAACATCCATCCATCCATACTTACAAACTTTGACGTTTATAATATTAGTAGGATATAAGCTTACATCGTGCGCAGCGAATTTGAAAAAAAATTGTTTGGTAATATTGGCCCTAAGAAGTGTTTACCACATAGATTTTTTCCCCACGATGACTTGGAATTTTTCAGGTGAACTGTTAATACAGCTCATGTACCTTTTTATATCGGTACAAATAAAACACGACTTTTGGAATTGAAAGTGTAAATGGAATTGTATTAACTTTTAATGGTCAATGCAATGGTCGTAAATTATTTTATTATTTCTTGATAATTGTTTCCACCGTATAGGTATGATTGTTATTGTTGATATCACGACTAATTAGCATAATTATTAAAAGCAAAAAAACAAAATAAAGTAGATAGTGAAGTTATCTTAAAATTATTTTGCACAATTAAGGGTAAGTAATTAGCCTCTACTGTAAAAACTCTGTAAAAACTTATAACTTAAAAGGGCAAAGGGCTATATTTAGCGGACGTATATTTATCTTCACTGCTAAAGGAAGGACGACTTTTCAATCTAGATGTTATCGAAATATAGTTTTATATTAGTTTTTAAATAATTGGGAGCTCATACAAACATACACTACTAAAACCTACTTTTTGTCAGAACTAAACATCATCATCAGCCTACAGCAGTCCACTGCTGGACATAGGCCTACCCCAATGAGCGCCATAGCGCCCTGTCTTCAGCTTGCCGCATCCAGCATCTACCTGCAGTATTTCGAACAAACCATGTTACCTTTTAACAATAATGTTTTATTCTGGAATTATAACACTAATATTATAAAAGAAAGTGAAAATTTGGATGATTGGTTGGATGAATGTTTGTTAGGTAGTTCTTCAAGCCAGAAGTACAAAACAACGCGAAACCGCGGGCAGAAACGAGAGAGATTTTTTTTCCAATAAAGTTACATCGTAATTACAGAGTATTTAAAAAGAAATAAAGTTATATGTACCTACTCTGCTACCCATTTATTAGTAAATATTAAACAAAAAACTTGAAGGTCAATGCACCTACCTACGCATAATAATAATTTCCTCTCTCAATCGATAACATTATTTTGACCTCTAGTTTAACAGTTTGATGCACTTTATTTTTTGCTTTGCTCAGAGTTTAAGAATATT
This sequence comes from Eupithecia abbreviata, assembly GCA_943735965.1. Taxonomy (NCBI): domain Eukaryota; kingdom Metazoa; phylum Arthropoda; class Insecta; order Lepidoptera; family Geometridae; genus Eupithecia; species Eupithecia abbreviata. The sequence goes on from OX030995.1 coordinate 6,589,282, forward strand.
AATTCGTTTAATTTGAAAAAAAAAACAATCACTTTGCCGGAGAAAAAGGCTAATCTTTTTCTGGGTTGTAGGTTTTTAACCTAAAAGTTGTTTTTTCTTCGGAAAACAACAACAACCTGACGCAGAAGTTGGCTATATTTTATTAGATATTACTACCTAACTTAAGAGTACTGTAATTTTTATATTAAACAGCTTATTTTTGTATCTATAAAATTGTGCCAATTAATTTACGACAAATCTATAATAGGAAAACCAAAATAATTAACACAATTTTCCAAATTTTTAAATGAGTAACGTGAAAAATTGTGCAAGGTCCTATTCTAACGTATTTGAAGACGGGCATTAATAATTGTTGCCATTAAGGTGGAGGGGGGGATATTTACTTCCTACCATAAAAACCTTACATGAAGTAATTATTAATTTACAACAATTTAGAAGCAATAAAACCAGAAAGGGCCGTATTAATTTGTCATGCCTAACCAACGCGGTAGAAAAACGCGATAAAGCCATACCAGTTTCGCATCGACTGGCGGCGAAACAGGTACAGTCCAAGATTAACATTTTTATTTCGAAAAGTTGAAAAGCTTGACACCATGCAGCGCTTACAAGAAGATGCTTTACTGAAGTTCAACCCTGATACTTTGGTGGCGGTGAGGCGGTTGTACAACCTGGATAAACCTGGACAGATGGATGAAGCTATCGATATCTTGGAGGCGTGGATAGCGAAGCAACCGCATTTTGTGATGAAGAATTTTCGTAAGTACCTTTGTATTTTTTCGTCAGGTTAGAAGACGTTAATGGCGTAATGGGCGAAGGTCCGCGAGTTTACAGTTTCGTTCTCGGGTCAATTATTACTCAGTCTGCCAAGCGTAAAAATCTTCTGAAGCAAGAATATTGAACGGCAAAAATTTAAATTTATTTAAAATTTTTCATAAATAAATAAGTATTGTATATACTACATAACGTTGTTGTAAATTAGACTCAAAAATACTGTAACCGTACAATAAATAAGTTAGTATAAATAGATATAGCATCGCCTTAGGGCTTTATAAAAAAACCTGTAATGATATTAATATCTCAATAAATATTTTTTTTCGTTAAAATATAAAAATCAGATGACTACTGTGGTGCCGAATGCGAAGGTCTGCCTGCGACGCAGGAGGTTGCAGGTTCGATTCCAGCCTCGTGACCAATATTTTTACGATCTGCAGATATTTCTTCAGGGTGTTCTGGTCGTTTTCTGTGTATAATAAAATATATCTATGTAATATATTGTATTGATGTATATCAGATATCTAGTACCCATTAAACAAGCTCTACTTAGCTTGGGGCTAGATAGGTGAATCGACCGGCAGTATTTATATATCATATCTATTTTAGCACTGTAAGATGGCGGTTTTTAGTTTTTTGTAATTTTGTCCGTCCCAAATAGCAGACAATTAATAAACAACATTGGAAAATTTACGATAAAGAGATAATACAAAAAAAAAACATTTTTTTCCGTACAAAATGTTCATGGGTTTCTAACTGTTTAACATTAGCGGCCCGTCCCGGCTTCGCGCGGGTGGTCATTTGTTTCAGGCAACTTTTTAAATTTTTCTCTTTTTTCTCTCCGAAAGAACCATCCTCGTACTTCAAGGAATATTCTAAAAAAAGAATTAGCGAAATCGGTTCAGCTGCTCTCGAGATTTGCGCTTAGCAACACATTCAGCCATAACACAAGCTCTGCTTAGCTTGGGGCTAGATGATGCTGTGTGAATTGTCCAGCATTATTAATTTATTTATTGACTGTTAGGCGGTATGAAGTTTGCCGGTTCAGTTAGTACCTACCTCTTATAATGTCTCTATAGATGACAGAATACCAATATCTATCTTTATTGTTATTACAGGTGTTATTGCTACAAAATATACAAAGTTCATTATGGATGCAACATAAATATTTCCTCGTGTTTAATTATTAATTAGGCACGCAACCTTGACTTCTGAAGGATATTTACAAACTGATACTACAGTGTGCCACGCAACATGTACACAGTGTGCTCTAAAACGAGCAAAAAATCACTTTTTTTTTTTTTCGTATGGACTATTATGCTGTTGACCTCAGATGGCCATGACAGCGTTACCGGACTTTTGGCGGGCGCAGAGGGCGCCTCGCCGGTAAAAATTAGGTTGGGGCAACACGCACAAGGGCCACCACTTAGGTGCGAGCCTCGGCTTGGGCTGTTGCCAGTTGCTACAAGAGGGTAGGGAGGTGACGCCTTAGGTGCACGAGTGCACCTGAGGGCGGAAACGGGGAATTCTTCGACCCCGCGTCCGGCAGGGTCGGTTATTGGTCGGGTGTGTAGTGTGCGGAAGCTGAGTTGTTGCCGTCACTTCCGGGTTAGCGTCAGTGAGTGGGTCAACGGGGTCACCAAGAACGTGTCTCGGTCTACGGAGGAGAGAACTCGTGGGAGGGTCGTCTATACAATAATCGGGTATAGAGGATATAAGAGGATTGGAGTGTTCTGATGCCGTTTCATAATGACGCTGGGAAGCAGTCTTTATGAAGTGGACGATGGACTCGAGGTTGAGATCGCGATGGAGATCTTTGTTGCGCATGTACCAGGGCGAGCCCGTGTCTTTACGCAGAAACTTGTTTTGGACAATCTGGAGATGGCGGACATCAGCCGAATGGCCAAATACCACAGAGGCGTATGTCGTGACAGGGCGTATGATCGATTTGTAAAGTTTCACCTTATTTCTAAGGGACATTTTACTTTTCTTTCTAAGGAGGGCGTTCAACCGGCTAAGTATGAACTTGGCACGATTGATTACGGACAAAAAAATCACGTTTGTTGTCCCTTCGATATATATTTTACTAGCTGCGCCCCGCGGTTTCACCCGCGTGGTGATAGATATTTTGGATAATATACAATAAATTGTAGCCTATGTGTTATTCTGATGTATAAGCTATATTATTGTTAAATCCATTAAATAGTTTTTACGTGAAAGAGTAACAAACATAGTTAAAAACTTTCGCGTTTATAATATTAGTAGGATTCTGTTTTTTAGTATTATATTTTTTGTTAAAGCGGTAACAGAAATACATCATAGATATGTAAAAAATTGAACTGTCTATCGCGGTTCATGAGATACAACCTGGTGACAGATGGAGATACAGACAGACGGACGTACGGACAGTGGCGTCTTAGTATTAGGATCCCGGTTAACCACGCACAATGGACCAATCCTTTTTTTTATTGTGAGGAAATCCATCATGGATATCTTCCAACCCCGGTGGAAGACTCCTACTGACTAAAACCTCACGATCTTCTCCGGGCACATAATGGGACCGCGGGGACTTTCGGGAATACTTCAGCGAACCCGATGAACGAAAGAAAGAAAGAAAGAAAGAAAATTATTTATTAAACACTAACACAACACACAAACAAGGTTAATTACACATAATTATATTTAGACTACAAAGTACCTACTTAGGTACCTATTATAAAACACATCGACAAAATATAAAAAAAAAAGTGAAGATACAAAATGTAAGTAGTATTGCATATGGTACTAAGTAGCCCTCACAGAACGAGTGATGTTCCACTTGTGGAACCCTTCAAAAATGGGGAGCACACGGTTTCGTCGCGTGCAGAGATGCACGCGGATCGCCTATGATCAGCAACAATGGAGCAATCCGAGTCTAAGTGCGAACACATGAGTACACACACCATAGGGTCCCGTTGGGTACGGAAACCTAAAACTAATAATAATAATAAATAATAATACTGGACAATTCACACAGCATTATCTAGCCCCAAGCTAAGCAGAGCTTGTGTTATGGGTACTAGATAACTGATATACATAATACAATACATTACATAGATAGATATTTTTTATTATACATAGAAAACAACCAGAACACCCGGAACAAATATCTGCAGATCGTACACACAATTTTTCCGAGGCGGGAATCGAACCCGCAACCTCCTGCGTCGCAGGCGGACGTTCGCCCACCGCGCCACATCGGTCGTCAAAACTACATAAGTCATTTAAGTCATCTGAAATAAAATCATTTTATTTTTTATTTATAAGATTAACTATAAGCGACTAGATTCTGCTCGCGGTTTCACACGCTTTTCACAAGGTTATTTCTATATCGACCGATGCGATGTGGCGCAGTGGGCGAAGGTCCGCTTGCGACGCAGGAGGTTGCGGTTTCGATTCCCGCCTCGGAACAATTGTGTGTACGATCTGCAGAGATTTGTTCCGGATTTTCTGGTCGTTTTATATGTATAATAAAAATATCTATCTATGTAATGTATTGTATTATGTATATCAGTTATCTAGTACCCATAACACAAGCTCTGCTTACCATGGGGCTAGATAATGCTGTGTGAATTGTCCAGCATTATTTATTTATACCATGGAAACTGATTTATGGGATAAAATTGCCTATGTTATATTGTTTGTAAATTGTAATGTAGGTATTATGGTATGTAGTGTATTTGTTTTCTTTTTTTTATCTATATATTTTTTAAGTACCACCGTCTATTATGTTCCTTCATGTCCAGTCCATCCTAAGGTTGCCTGGAAGAGATCGCTCTCAGCGATAAGGCCACCCTTTATACTTTCTTTATTCTATTGTTTTCTTTCTTGTGTGGTATAATAAAGTATTTTCTATCTATCTATCTATATATATGTTTATTCGAATCCTAGAACTACCAGTTTGCAAAATTTCAGCCCAGTTGGTTCTGTAGTTTAGCGTGAAGAAGTAACAAATATCCATTTTTTTTTTGCATTTATTATTAGTGCTATGTGATTATTGCAATTATTAAAGTTAATTCGTGCAATTATTAAAATTATATTACGCAATTAATACAACGAATAAAAACTTAATTATTTGCTGATAATTCATTATCAGAGCGTTTATATATAATGATAACAATAAGTGTTTCCCTGTGATGTTCTTTGTTTTATTCTTGTTAAAATCACCGCGACTTCCCAAGCTTTTTTCTCTACCTTACTCAATACTCAATATATTTATTGTTGTCATGACATTGGCTTAATTAGTAGGTTCTTATGTATAGATTAGTATCACAATGTGAACCCTATTGGGCGTGAACAACAAGTGGAAGGCAGACCGAGGTTGTTTTTAGTAAAATATAAATATGTAGGTACTAAGGTAAGTAGTACCTACTTGTCTTGTAATTTTAGTAATTATTATATTTTATTTGCCTTATCATAATGTCAGTTTTATTTATTTATTCTTATCATAATGTCAATTTGTCATTTAAAAATTCATTTATATCATAATAGCATTTGTCAATTAATAATTTCTTTAGTATTTTTATGAATAAGGTATCAGATTCTATGTCTTTTATTGCGTTTGGTAGTTTGTTATATATTTTAATGGTCATTTTATATGGGCCGGTACTGTGCATACACAGGTTTGATGATGGTTGTATGATTTTATTCCTCCCTGGTCGAAGTGGATATTTTCTGGGAAGTTTGTCTAGTGTTGTGTATAAGTTAGGGTATTTTCGAACAAACTTACAAAGTTCTAATACGTAGATAGATGGCAAGGTTAGAATTTTAAACTTCTTGAAAAAAGGTTTGCAGCTGTCTGTTCTTTTTATATTTGCTAGGATACGCACACATTTCTTCTGCATAATGAACAAATCTTGTACATCTGTGCTATTCCCCCATAAAATCACACTGCGAGTTAGGTGACCGTGTGTATTTTCGTAATAAGCATTTAACGCTGTCGGAAGGTCAGTTGTCTTGATTAGCTCCCGTAACGCGTACGTATATAACCTTCGTATATAACTATTAAAAAGCCAGGTCTAGAATAATACATCCAAAATAGTAATCCGGCTAGTTTTCGTAAGAAAAGGTTTCAGGGCCCTAATTCCATTAAATTATTGTCTGCACATCAAGTTACGAGAGTAAAATTCGGTCCTAGTTGATTGTCAGTGTAGTGTCTTGCTCGAATCATTCGAGAAGGAAACCGGTAGTAGTGGTAATTCTCGTAGCGTACCCAATAGAAAAAATAAGGTAGATTAGGAAAATTAGCTTTTTTCCAGCAACTTTTTTCAAACGAACGACCTGCGAAAGACTACTGGTAGATGTTGGCCAACATCTACCTGTAGTCTTTCGCAGGTTGTCATCGCACCTGGTTGGAGGACGTTCTACTCTACGTTTACGCAGTGGTGGTCTCCAGTCAAGAACACGTTGAAAAAAGTTGGTTAAAAAAGCTAATTTTCTTAATCTGCCTTGATTTTTTCTCTTACGCTTCGAGAATTACCACTACTCTCAAGCTGAAGACAGGGCGCTATGGCGCTCATTGGAGAAGGCATTATGTCCATCCTCGATAAATGTCTTCAGATCTAGAGTCTATAACTATTTTCTTTCGCAAGAATAATTCGGTACGTAATTATAATTATATATTTATTATTTATAAAGGTATATAATATTACTGTTTAAGTATAATATAAGTAGCTTAGTATCATTATGAGTAGTATATTTTATTATCTCTATTATATAGCACTACCTACTAAACTGTTGTCCACACTACCCAAAGGTTAGCAGGTAGAGAATGCTATCTAGCATTATGCTCGCCTATGTACTACTTTTTGTGCAATAAAGTATATTCTATCTATCTATCTATCCAGTGGTGGACTTACATAGGCTGATGATGAGCTATTTTCAAGTGATTCCAGTTGTTATTCCGTGATCATGGCATTTCAAATGCCATGATCACGGAATAACAACGAACAAATTGGAATATCCAAACAACATACATACCTATATCTGATGCTGTGTAAAAAGCACAAGACAGAAAAGCATGGGGTAAAATGGAGGAGGCCTTCACATGATGAGAGGTCCATAATAATACCCATTATTAATTTCAATTTCAAACTATTCTTATTATTTTATTATATAAAAACACAGCGGCTTCGCTAGTGTGGAAATCAGTGTGACAAATGGTTGTATACCTTTCTCTTGAATCTCTCTATCTATTAAAAAAACGGCATCAAAATCTGTTGCGTAGTTTTAAAGATCTAATAAAGCATATATAGGGACAGACAGACAGACAGCGGGAAGCGACTTTGTTTTATACTATGTAATGAAGTGCCCGCGTGGTGATAGATATTTTGGATAATATACTATATTTGTATCTTTATGAATTGTAGCCTATGTGTTATTCTGATATGTCAGCTATATTATTGTGAAGTTCCATTAAAATCCATTCAGTAGTTTTTACGTGAAAGAGTAACAAACATCCATCCATCCATACTTACAAACTTTGACGTTTATAATATTAGTAGGATAAAATGCAAAAAACGCTTGAAAATCCGTTGCGTAATTTTAAAGATCCAAGAATACATAGGGACAGATCGCTATCTGTCCCTATGTATTCTTGGAATCGACTTGTTTTATACTATGTAGTGATGATTATTTAGATTTGTTTCTCATTTCCATGATCTCGGGCCATATAAAGACCCGGTGCTTTAAATACATTATGTATGGGATTGAAGCTTACAGCACAATTATAATATTGTTATGATATCTTCCTAGCCGCATTTGAACCACAGCGGCCAATCTCAACGGAGACTTGTCAAGGGTACACGTGTGTGTGCAAACACTGATGCACTCATTATTCCCTCACTCTCATACATAATCTAGACATATGTGGTTATAAAAAAAACCAAACTCACCCTAAGTGTGATGTTATTTGTAGGAACTAGGAAGTTTCCACGGAATACGAAACTGGTTTTGTTTCATTGGCATGTTTTTATTTTACGACCTCAGGGTATGTGTAGATACCTTTATGATCTGAACTTGAACGTAGTCTTGTTTTGTTTGATTTAATTTGTAAACTAGATTTTTAACACCAAGGTCTCTAACTAAAGTTTTACAATCAGAGGCCGAATTCCAATCTCTTCATAAGAATGGTATATCGTCCCAGAATGACGTATATTTTGGCATTTGGAAGAAACTACGACAACCGCTGTTGGGGCAAACGTGTTCTTGAGTGGATACCACGACTCGGTGATCATAGTGTAGGAAGCCCTACGACCAGGTGGGATGACGACCTGCGAAAGACTGCAGGTAGATGCTGGATGCGTCAAGCTGAAGACTATGGCACTCATTGGGAAGGCCTATGTATCCAGCAGTGGACTAAGATAGGCTGATGATGAAAAGATGGAGGGACACACGCACGTAGCACTATCTATAGTTTCTTTCATCTGCAGATGATTCTGAGACGATACTATTGACATAGGAAGCGATCGGTTGCATGCACAGATATCAGAAACAAAGGTTGCATGCAATGTATTAAGTTTGTTTTCTTTGTTTTTATATTTTTACTTCTCTATTTCTGTTTGTTTGCTGTGCTGTACCAACTCTTTGTATAATATATATTTTTCTCCATCCCTGGTTACCTGGAAGAAATCGCTTAAAGCGATAAGGCCGCCTATTGTACTGTTATTATGTAAGATTTAGATATGAGGTGTTATTTTGGGTACAATAAAGTGTTCAATCATTCATTCATTCATTCGGTCAAGGTTAAAACTATGTATCTGTCCGTGCAAATAATGATGAAAGAAACAAAAGATAGTGATGGTTTCTTTAATCTATGGCCAATTCTGAGACGACACCATTATCATAGTAAGCTATTGGTTAGCAGAATTCGGCCCTAGCCCATCAGAATTTGTTTCATCGGTTTTTGGTAATCGTGCCTAAAGACCTAACACAATAGCTTAATCCAATTAGAAAGAGATCAGCAATCTAATGCGAAAGCAAGCTAAGCTGGTTATGAAATATATTTTCCTTATTATTTCCACTTTTATTACTTTTCCTTAACACTAGACAAGTAAAATATTTACAAGATTAAAATCGGTTTAGTTTTGCTCGTCAATACAGATTTATTCGTGAGTGTTTTGAATTTTGATATTTATGAAAAACTAATAAAATTTGTTCTGGGTGTTGTCTATGTATGTATGATAAAATATCTATGTAATGTATTGTATTAATTATATCAGTCATCTAGTAGATACCTATAACACAAGCTATGCTTAGCTTGGAGCTAGATGTTGCTGTTTGAATTGTCCATCATTATTTATTCATAAGTGATACACGCACGAATGCAATCTGCATTTGCCAGCTCATCCGTTCATGCGGTTTGATAGTTTTTTGCAATGCCTAAGGAAGGATTCACCATAGCTTAACGCCAACATTTTACGTAGAAGGAGATCAAACTTCATACGTCAGACCAAAGCTGGTTTTAAATGTCAATATCCTGCGTCAATATTTTCCTCATTCATTATCCTTGCACTGAAAAAGCCATATCATTTAAAACTTGATACAGCGTAGCGACGATGTAATTTTTTGATTATACTGGATTTTATTATATGTTTTTTTACAAACATATAATAATACTAGTAATACACAGGTAAGTCCCCTGACTGTTTTCAAGACTTTACCTATATTATGAAGTTTTTAGGATTCCGTACCTGAATATGAAAAATAAATCAATATAGGATTACATCGTTGTCCTTTCTTTCTGTCTGTAAAAAACTCTTTTTCTTAAGAACGTATGAAGGGGGGTATCAAGTGAAAATCATCTATAGCAGTCCACTGCTGGACATAGGCCTCCCCCAATGAGCGCCATAGCGCCCTGTCTTCCGCTTGTCGCATCCAGCATCTACCTGCAATCTTTCGCAGGTCGTCATACTACCTGGTCGTCCTACACTACGTTTACCAAGTGGCCTCCACTCAAGAACACGTTTGCCCCAACGGCCGTCGATTCTTCGCTAGATTTGACCGGCCCAATGCCACTTCAGCTTGCTAATTCTTAGAGCTATACCTATCGATAACTTTGGTTCTCTGTCGGATGTATTCGTTACGAATCCTATCCTTCAGATAAACTCTAGCTCTTTCCATAGCTCGCTGAGCGACGTTGAACTGGTGGACCAGCCCTATAGTAAGTGTCCACGTCTCAGCTCCGTAGGTCATAACGGGTAGGACGCACTGGTTGAAAACTTTCGTTTTCAAGCATTGCGAGAAGACTTTACGTAGTATCCCGGATTCGAAATTGACTCGGGAAAGTGAAAATAACATTATGTAAATATTTGAATCATTATGTAACTCTGCAGCAGTAAAAATGAAACTTCTAATTCAACGAAATTAATAGACGCCCCCCGCTTTTGCGAAATCCTCTGTAAGCAAGACCACCTCGCGTTTGAACTTTTTTTTTTTTTTTTTTTTTTTTTAATCATATTTATTGTAAGGACCTTTATAATTAATTACATGGCGGTCCTATTGAATTAACAAGATACTAATTTACAAACTAACTTATCTAATACACAGTAAACAATAAACAGTAAACAAAAATAAAGTAGCAGATCATTTAGAATATAATTATGTAGTTGTGTAGGTATCACTTAAAATGACTCACCGCTGTGAACAGCTGTTCAGCTGCTTCGGATGTCGGCTCTGCTAGAATTTTATTAAATAGTCCTACATCATAGTGATGTAGGCTCAAGGAACTGACTAAAATTTTTCTTTCTTGTTGGAAACGAATACATGATGTTAATAAATGGTAGACATCCTCCACAACTCCACAGGTGTCACAGTTAGGCGAGTCAACCTTTTTCATTAAAAATGCAAACTTTTTTAAAGGCATGTGGCCTGTTCTTAACCTATGTGCTATAACTATAATTTTACGCGATATCTTTGTGCAACCAAACCAAGGTACATGCGGAGGCTCACACTGAATGCACTTATACCATATGCCCCTTTCAATTGACCTCTGATCGAAATACTCTTTCCAATTTGTGTAGCACTTTAATCTAAATTTAGGTAGGGTTTCCGAATAATTTAGTAAAATATTGTATTCTGTTCCTTCTGTAACCGCCTTTCTTGCCAATGTGTCTGCCTCTTCATTACCTTTCAAACCAATGTGTGATGGAACCCATTGAAGTTTAATTTTTTTACCCCGTGCATTCAAATCGATCAGCTGCGATAAGATTTTATATGCAATCGAGACGCCTCTCCTGCCAGAGGCGCATCGAGAGATATGTTGAAGGGCGCTTTTACTATCACTACAAATAACAAACTTATCTCTTGGTTACTTATCTACTTATCTATTTTGATAGTATGAAGATTAGAAGATAAGCCAATTCCTTCACCATCAACAAATCCATGGATTTGTTAATGGTGAAGGAATTGGCTTCACTTATCGATTAAGCTGTCTTTGTAAAAGAACCAAATTGTAAATAACAATTAAAAAAAATAAAAATATCTACTTATTTCCATACGCTTACAAAATAGGCACTCAGACAAGCAACATTTTATATTATAAATTATTATCAAATAAGAAATAAGGTGTTTTTGATTTTCTGTTCACATAATTTTTTTGTTCACTAGTGGAAGAAGTGAAAAAGAAAATAATAATAAATAATGCTGGACAACACACACTGCATTATCTAGCCCCATGGTAAGCAGAGCTTGTGTTTTGGGTACTAGATAACTGATATACATAATAAAATACATTACATAGATAGATATTTTTTATTATACATAGAAAACGACCAGAACACCCGGAACAAATATCTGCAGATCGTACACACAATTGTTCCGAGGCGGGAATCGAACCCGCAATCTTTTGCGTCGCAGGCAGACCTTCGCCCACCGCGCCACATCGGTCGTCAAACTGTCACTAGTACATTCATTATAATATTATATATGTGTCTAATTATAATATTCATCATCATCAGCCTATGTTAGCCCACTGCTGTACATAGGCCTCCCCTAAAAAGCGCTCTTTTCATGGGGGGTAAATGCCCATAATCCCCACGCTGGGCATGCAGGTTGGGGATCGCAGTTCGATTATAAAATTGTAATATTACGCCTAATATATTTTTTCTTCCTTTTCCAGCGAGAGATTACCTGGAGAGAATAATAATACAACTGAAGGGGTCAGTGGAACGTGCCAAGTCTCAGCTGGACAAGATCTGTACCCTTCGGACTATGATCCCACGGTACTTCAAGATTGACAACCCTAAGCTTGAATTGAAAGAGCTAAAAGGATATGTGTAAGTGTACATATTTAACTTTTTGCGACCTGCGGGCGAAACCGCATGGAAATCTATGTGTCAAATGGTTTATAAACCTTCCTCTTGAATTTCTCTATCTATTAAAAAAAACGGCATCAAAATCCGTTGGGTAGTTATAAAGATCTAAGCATATATAGGGACAGACAGACGGCGGGAAGCGACTTTGTCTACTTGTTGTTTGTGTACTATGTAGTGATTCGATAGAGAGAAAAACTTTGTCTATGTTAAAAAATGCCTTAAATTGAGAACGGAGGAGGTTCTTTGTTTTTCATCGGCTAATAAAGGCCCGGATTAAGTCGTCTCATGTACGTACACGAGCTTTAGTGCCCAAAATCCTAACTTTGAACATCATAAAAAAACATCTTATACAGAGGTATAGAGAGACTTCACAAGATTTTCCTCTTTAGTTTTGTAGGTTCGAACAGTCCTTATCCGGACTTTACTAGAGGCTAGAAAGGCTGCTTGCTGCTTGCATAGTCCAAAAAAAGGGGTCAACCTCCGAATGAAAGACTTCACAAGGTCTTCCTCTTTAGTTTTGTAGGTTCGAACAGTCCTTATCCGGAGTTTACTAGAGGCTAGAAAGGCTGCTTGCTGCTTGCATAGTCCAAAAAAAGGGGTCAACCTCCGAATGAAAGATGCTGTAAACTCATTTAAACCTTCATTTTGGTGTTTCAAAAGTTGTCACAAAAGTCTCATAAAATCTCACGTCCACGCCGCAAGTTATTCAAGGTTTAAAGATAACAAAAAAAAACAGTTTTTCGCGATTATCGTTTAAAAAAACAGTAATAAAAATATAAAAAATAATAATTGTTAACTTAATTGAAGCTATAAAACCAGAGTAAATCGCAAAAAACTAATTTTTGTGACCTTGACCTTGAATAACTTACGGCACAAACACGAGATTTTATGATGCTTTTGAAACAACGTTTAGTATATCAAAATTTGTGTTTAAACGAGTTTACAGCTTATTATCTCTTATTCCGAGGTGAATCCCCTAATATGACTGCACAATTACAATACATGACCAACTGCCCGAATTCCTAGTTTCTGAAAATCGCAAATAAGTAGGTACCTATTGATCCATCTGGATATATTTAACTTTTTAGTGCTGCAGATTTGTACATGGTCTTTCTAGGATAACAGTAGCTGAAAGAAACGTTACCCAGAAATATTTATTTCTTGTTATCTTGCGGAGATTTCTCAAGGGAACTGAGTGATGGTATAAAAACGCTCATGTGTTATTCCATGTCTAGACCTACGTACATCAACAAGGATATTTCAAGCCTGATTCCATCAGTAGTTTTTGGCAAGAAGGACACTCAAACATCCGTCTTACTAAAGTTTCGCATTTTAATATTAATAAGAGAGGTTACTTTATCAAATACGCTGATAATAAACATTAATTAAAATAACTATTCTTAGCTAGTCAGTCAAGTTTAGTCGGTTGCTATTAATTATTACTCACTAGCAATTACCACTAGCAATTATTATTTTATGGACTGGCAAGACAAAGGTATTCTAAGTCGTAAGAATAGCAAAAAAACTACGATGATATGATGCTAAATGATGCTGGACAATTCACACAGCATTATCTAGCCCCGTGGTAAGCAGAGCTTGTGTTATGGGTACTAGATAACTGATATACATAATACAATACATTACACACATAGATATTTTTTATTATACGTAGAAAACCAGAGCACCCGCAACAAATAGGTACAAAGGTACAAACTGAAAATCAGCGTTGTTCCGCGCCATGCGTGGTTCAGCACATAGCTGAGTTTGACCCTTTTTGGTCAGCAGGTTACGTGTATTATTATTATTGTTTCTCTGTATGTTTATTTAATTTAATTTTATGTTTGCTGTGTTTTACTGTTTTAATGTGTTGTTTTGTTAAACCTGTTTTTTTTTTGGCAAAATAAAATTATTTTCTTTCTTTCTTTCTTTTCTTTCAAATATCTGCAGATCGTACAAACAATTGTTCCGAGGCGGGAATCGAACCAACCTCCTGCGTCGCAGGCGGACCTTCATCCACCGCGCCACATCGGTCGTCAAACTATGTCAATAAAATCTATCAAATGCTTTAATTTATGTTCCAGTGCCCAATGTCTTATGCCGAAGTTAACCGAAGACAACGTGAGGCTCTACGTGTGGAGGTTAAACGCCGCCGGACCACATACAACGAAAAGAATCTCTCTGATGTACCATTACACTATATTGGTAAGATTTTAAGGACATAGCACATCTGTAAATCACCGCTATAATACAGCGCATGCACGATTCTGTCTCAAAACTTATAATAGCTACACGGTGTTAAATCAGTGTACGCGATGACGACAGTAGCAAGCTTGTCCGTCCAAGCACGATCAGCGAAGAGCCATACAAGTCAAAGTATTATTATTTGTGTCGTTTACCCCCATGATAAACTTCTTTGTCTGTTTATTCTATGCCTGTATTTTGTACCTGTGTCTAAATAAATGTTTTTTCTATTCTATTCTATTCTGTTCTATTCTGTTCTATTCTGTTCTATTCTGTTCTATTCTGTTCTATTCTGTTCTATTCTGTTCTATTCTGTTCTATTCTGTTCTATTCTGTTCTATTCTGTTCTATTCTGTTCTATTCTGTTCTATTCTGTTCTATTCTGTTCTATTCTGTTCTATTCTGTTCTATTCTGTTCTATTCTGTTCTATTCTGTTCTATTCTGTTCTATTCTATTCTATTCTATTCTATTCTATTCAAAGTCGTACAAGCCAAAGTAAATTTATTGAATGAAATAACACTTTATTGTACTGAAAACTATAAAATAACACCTTATATCTAAGTATTACACATTAAAGGTACAATAGGCGGCCTTATCGCTGACAGCGATTTCTCCCAGGCAACCTAGGGATGGAGAAAAAGATATAAGTAGTTCAGAATTAAATTTAATACGTTTTATTTTATTATTTTAGTTTTATTATTTGTTTTTTCTATAATTTTATGAATTATTAGTCCTAATATAATTAGAATTTTATTAGGATGAGATGGATTAGGATTAATTTCTTATTGTTTAGTAATTTATTATCAAAATTTAAAATCTTATAATGCTGGTATATTAACTGCTTTATCACTATAGGAGAATACTAATTATTGTATAGTCTTTGGCCAAAGTAAGAGGGACTCCAACATCTCGACGACCTTCGACGACCGATGTGGCGCGGTGGACGAAGGTCCGCCTGCGACGCAGGAGGTTGCGGGTTCGATTCCCGCCTCGGAACAATTGTGTGTACGATCTGCAGATATTTGTTCCGGGTGTTCTGGTCGTTTTCTATGTATAATAAAAAATATCTATCTATGTAATATATTGTATTATGTATATCAGTTATCTAGTACCCATAACACAAGCTCTGCTTACCATGGGGCTAGATAATGCTGTATGAATTGTCCAGCATTATTTATTTATTATTATTATTTATTTATTTATCTCGTCTCCCAAGCCAACCTAATCCTGCTTCGAGTAGATAAAGAACTAGGCTCTGGTGAAAATATGAAACAATCTACCTAATTTGATAACTTATTGATTTTACAACTGTGTTCCATTACTTGATACTGGCAGAATGGTGTTCAACCAGACCCAGTTGCCAACCCTAGATAGCTAACGTTCCTAAACTATCTTGATAAGCTAACCATTCGTAATTATTACGATCATTATAAAATGGAGAATATAAAAAATATAATACATTTTAGTATCATATTTTTATGCGTTCATAAATATAGGATATAAATGAAAGATATTTACCATAAAAATCAATATACGAACGGTAAGTTGGCACGAAACCGCAATTCCGTAGTTGTAACTGTTCGAAAGGGACGAGACGATATTCATTCGATGTGTGCAAATTTTACGAACGTTAGCTTTATAGGGAAAAGAATCATCACCAAGCCAAAGTCGTTACACCTTGCCAAAGAGAATTGCAACTTGCTTCAAACAAGCAATCCACGCGGTCTGCTATTTTATTCCACTGTAAAATACCTACTACACACCATTGTGTGTAGTAGTTATTTTACAGTGGACTAAAGTAAAAGTAAAAGTAAAAGTAAAAGTAAAAAATCATTTACTTCTTTAGGCTTACAAAATAAGCACTTAGACAAGTCATATTTTATACATTAAATTATTAACAAATAAAATTATTTTACTGTTCACTTCAATTTTTTGTCCACTAGTGGAAGAAGTGAAAAAGAAACCACTAGCATGTTCATCTCTTATATGTCTAATACATGGTTATTTGCCTATTTAAGTCTAAATATAATATGATTCGATACATGTCAATATTTAAGTAAAGCTATGCACAATAACAAATTACTTACATACTATTGTCTGTGCGAAACTGAGCGACATCTGGCCAAGCATTAACATCATTGAGATAATCATTTATGGAGTAGAAAGCCTTCTTGATGAGATTTATTTTTATGATTCACGTAAAAGTCACGTTTTAGTTCGCATTTAGACTCGGGTTGATCCATTGATCAACCCGAGTCTAAATGCGAACTAAAGAGTACAGACAGCATAAGAATAACGTACCTAATGATTACTAATACTTGAATGCTCATTTTTGAGCTGTGCTGTACTTATAGCTATCATCATCAGCCTATAGCAGTCCACCGCTGGACATAGGCCTCCCCCAATGAGCGCCATAGCGCCCTGTCTTCAGCTTGCCGCATCCAGCATCTACCTGCAGTCTTTCGCAGGTCGTCATCCCACCTGGTCGGAGGGCGTCCTACACTACGTTTACCGAGTCGTGGTCTCCACTCAAGAACACGTTTGCCCCATCGGCCGTCGGTTCTTCGCGAGATATGGCCGGCCCACTGCCACTTCAGCTTGCTAATTCTTTGAGCTATGTCGATAACCTTGGTTCTCTGTCGGATGTATTCGTTACGAATCCTATCCTTCAGAGAAACTCCGAGCATAGCTCTTTCCATAGCTCGCTGAGCGACTTTGAACTGGTGGACCAGCCCGGACTTATAGCTAGTGCCTATGTTATTCTTTAAAATTTCAGCAGATAAAATTTTTAGACTATGTAAGGACAAGGTATAAAATAATCTTTGGGAAAAAAAAACACGTAATGCTGGGTTCAAGCAAGCTAAGCTTTCATGAATCCTCCGTGGTATCAATACTCACGAATAGCTCGCCACAAGCTTGCCCAAGCTGCGCGCACAAGCTGCGACCTTATTATTATTAATATAGTTTTATATAATTTCAGATTAGTGAATACCTCAAATGCCATGACTACTGCGACTGTGTGTCAGTCGTATGCGACATGCGAGACGTCCCGATTGCAGAGTTCGTCTCCCAAATCAACTTGATCGATTTGAAGCAGCTTATCACTATTGCAATGGTACTTATCTATAATAAATTAAGATTACGAAATAGATGGTAAAGAATGGGATTGAAAATAACAGTGGGACAGCATGATCAAATATGCTCTGAATCACAACACAACATGCTGTACAACTCCCGCAAAGCTTTGCATCCCATAATTATTGAATTGACGCACTTGACGACCGATGTGGCGCGGTGGACGAAGGTCCGCCTTCGACGCAGGAGGTTGCGGGTTCGATTCCCGCCTCGGAACAATTGTGTGCACGATCTGCAGATATTTGTTCCGGGTGTTCTGGTCGTTTTCTATGTATAATAAAAAATATCTATCTATGTAATGTATTGTATTATGTATATCAGTTATCTAGTACCCATAACACAAGCTCTGCTTACCATGGGGCTAGTTAATGCTGTGTGAATTGTCCAGCATTATTTATTTATTTATTTAATTATGGAATAAAACGAAGCCTGGGAACTGTCCCATGGTGTAGAAATCATCTTAAAACTTTTCTAAAGAATGAACGCGAGCGAAGCCTCCGACTAAAACTAGTATTGAATAAACGAATTAATAATCATTTTAATTGTTCATAAGATCTGTAGATAAAAAATGGAATTGAAGATCGTTGTAGGTACATTATATTGTCCCGGAATAACGCAGGCCTGTAGCCTGAGTTATTCCAACTCTAGAACTCCATTTATGTAACACAGTTCTTTCTCGAGCCGAATTCGATATAATTTTTTTATATAATATCCAGAACACCCGGAACAAAATATTATTTAGGTATATTGTTTATTTTCAGGAAGGATACGATATGAGATTAAGACACATCATGTTTTTATCCTCATCGAAAGCAATCAACTTATTAATTAATCTAATGAAGCAGTTTTTGAGCCCAAAAGTAGCTGCTAGAATACATGTACATAAGAATGTGGAGGAATTATACGAGTTCGTGCCTAGAGATCTTCTGCCCTCAGATTATGGTGGAAAGGAGGAATGCTTAGATAAACTAGATGGTAAGTTCGGTTTAAAGAATATTTATTTTCTCATTACATTCCATTTATCTTTGAAAACATCTTAACACTTTGAGTGCTGAAAACGCACGGTATGAGTTTTCTACAAGTGACTAATATGCGTAAATCCACACTAGCGCAGCGGCTGAGAAAATACAGATCTGTGTAACTCAGCAGAGCTGTAATATTTTTCGAACGAAACGCATGTGCGGCGCAACACAACCGCTGTGTAGAGCGGCAGCACGAATTGTTTAGGTAAAAAAAAGATTGCAGTCGTCGAAAAAAAACCGCAGTCAAAGTGTTAAGCAGCTGTAGACCAGCGTGGTCTGACGATGTAGGCATAACAAAAACTATTTATGCCTTTGAATAAATTACCTTTGACATTCTCGGCTTCTTTGGCTTCTAAGCCCCCTTGACTGTATTTTGACTAAGAATAAAAAGCAAAAGAAATAAATTAAAGACGCGACGTTAATTGAACATCAAATTTTAACTTTGCAATGCGTTCGATAAAATATAAACTTAGTTTAGCACTTTAAACGAGTTCAGCACATTTTACTAATATATCATAAAAACATTTTGATACGGTACAAGCGCTAAATCGAGTTTAATAGAACAGCTGTCATCTCACACAATAGGTATTCCAAATTTGAACTCCATCAAGCTGAACTTAGTTGACTCACGAATACGCAGTATTACAAAAATTACAATTAAAACAAAATTTAAAGCATTTTATTAATTTATTTTTCTTATTTTCAGACAATACCCTTGAAGCCTTGAGCACTCCGGAAAAAATCAAATACTGGCAACATATCAGAAACGCTTGCACTGACGAGTCTCGCCGATCTTCGAAGTGCACATTCGACGACAGCATATTAGGACTAGCCGGGACCTTCAGGACTTTAAATGTAGATTAATAGGTTTCAGTTTGCCTTTAAAGTAAAAAAAATGGATCCTCCAATCCAGGAAACAAAACAATAGCTTTATAAAACATGGTTTCATAGATAATTGTTATTTACCACCAAATTACTTATCAGCTAAAGCATAGCTCTTTGCATAGCTCGCTAGGCGACTTCGAACTAGTAGACCAGCCTCACCGTGAGTGTCCACGTCTCAGCTCTGCATGTCATAACGGGTAGGACGCACTTATTGAAAACTTTCGTATTCAAGCATTGCGGTATGGCAATGACGTCATTCTCAAACCCATTCTTTACTTACTGCTGAATTGGTGGTTAGTTACGATTTGTTAATTATATACATACATAAATAATCAGCTTAAAAACAACCGATTGTTAGTAAAAGAAATGTATACCTGTAACATTTCCATAGCAAGTTATTAAAATTCGTTCTCATTTTTTCGATGCTGTGTCACCGAAAATTGCTTTTGAGTGTGTCTTCGTATTGTGGTGATTGTTTTCTATTACATTATAGATACATTTTTTGTTGTGTAACTAAGTATTTTATTATAATTTTTTTTTTAAATTGCAACTATTTTTTCTGTAAGTTTACGAAATTATATCATAAAAAAGGGGTTAAAGATTTGACTGTTACTGATTTTTAAGTAGGTAATGTACTAAATTATGGCGGTTGAATTATATTTTTAGCTATTTCAATAAATGGATGAATTGTTATGAATTTTTCATTTGTACCTACACAATTATATCGAAAGGTGAATGATATTTCATATTTCATGAATATACCTACTTACCTACCAATGATGACCTATGTGACGCAGCGGTTTGTCCGCCTGCGACGTAGGTTGTGGGTTCGATTCCCGCCTCGTGTCAAATATCGAAGATTCTGAAGATTTTCGTTTCGGGTGTTTTATAATATTAAGCATTATAAATTCAAAAGTCTCTTGTCGGTACAATGATGCAGTTTCCTCCACTTGTATCTTGCTAATTCGGTCTATTTACTTATTTTTCCGTATATTATATGTAGGATGTTAATTTGATATGTTAAGAATATCTAGTACCGACAACATCTGCTTACTTTAGGGCTAGTTGCTGTATATTGTCCAGCATTATTATTTATTATTATATTCTCATTTATTTAAATTCTCGTATAAAATACATTTTTTACTATAGAAAATACAATAAAATATTATAAAACTATTCTACAGTAAAAAATATATCCAAACGGTAGATCACCGACCGCGAAGCTAGGCTCAAGCGGCCGGTAACTAGGGCTGCAGAGAAAGGAACTTCCTGACGATGCGTGCCGAGTCCAAGAGTACCGCCTTCTGGATCTGGCCCTTGATCCAACTTCCTAGCGAGAGTCTCTTCAGGTGTTGATCGAGGCTCTTCGCTATTACGCCGTTAACCGAAACGACTATCGGGACTATGGTCGCTGAATCTACATCCCACATGCTGACAACCTCGTTAGCCAAGTCAAGATATTTGCTAAGTTTATCTTTCTCAGCTCTAACGAGGTTAGCATCATGCGGTATGGTGACATCAGCGAGCACCGCCCTCCGTTCTAACCGATCTATCAGTACAATATCAGGCTTATTCGCAAGAATAGTCCTGTCCGTAATGATAGATCGGTCCCAATAGAGCGTGGCACGGTCATTTTCAAGAACTGGCGCCGGTGTGTACTTATAGTACGGAACTTCAGGACCAGTAAGGCCATATCGGAGAGCAAGTATATTATATTTATTTTTATGTCAATGTCTAGATAGGCCATGCATCGATATTAGGTTAATATAAGCTCAAAGATATAGACAATATATTTTGGCAGAATATGAACAAAGTACATAGTGTACTTAGGTAACGAATATTGTCTTAAGTTTGCTTAGCAATCGATTCAAGATTGCAGTCTACCCAATTCAAAGCAAACACTTAATTTTGGTGTCGTAAATGAAGCCGCTGCCCCACCGCTGCGCATGCTGTGAACGGCCGCGTACCGCGTGAATAGCGATGAGCTGCGTGGGCGCCATTTACCTATTTTAATTTAATTTTAATCAAGCCTAATTAAATAATCAGAAGATCTATTATTTTATAAATTTATTTTATTAAAGAGTCAAAATAAAAAAAAGAATTTCATATATAGATCAACATTAATTTATATAGATTTAAACATTGTCAAAAATAGCAATTAAAAAAGCTCAACTTGTAAGCATCAGACTTCTCCACTCGTCCATATGTCGGTATCCGGAAAGGCCAACAGGAGATACCATATAAGAGCAAAAAAAACTTGCTCTAAATGTCTCCTTGGTATTTGATGCATACATTTTCTTGCAAAGTGAAGCATCAAAAACACACGTTCGTATCGTATAATGTCTCCTTGGGATTTGATGCATACATTTTCTTGGAAAGCGAAGCTCACACGTGCGTGGCTTCGTGCGTGGCGGTGGGTCACCAGCTTCATGTCGCTGATAGTTCCTTGACTATGACAGTATGTATTATATTATCTGTGACTATGATGTCACCTGTTTCTTTATTTAACCGAACTATCTACTAGGTAAACGTAGTGTAGGACCCTCCGACCAGGTGGGATGACGACCTGTGAAAGACTGCAGGGAGATACTGGATACGTCAAGCTGAGCCAATGTCCAGCAGTGGACTAACATAGCCTGATTGATGATAAATTTAAGTAAAATAGTTTTGATTAAGACATATAAATACAATTCAATAACGTATTTTTGTAATATATTTAAAAATGTTTTTTTTTAGTATAATTAGAGTTTTGTCATAAAAGATATACACAAATCTTAATTAAAGATGCATACTTGTATCTAATTGAATTCTTCTTCTCTTATTTATAATTATAACATGCCCCAAGCTAAGCTGAGCCTGATCTATAGGTACGAGATATTAGATAGGGGGGGGTAGCTACAGATACAATATAAACAAAGCATTTATTAGTCAAAAGCGCGCTATTCGTACAATGTTTAGAATACCACAATGAGAATCCTGTAGAGAACATTTCTTAAAGCTAAATATTTTGACCGTACCTTGCCTATACATACTGGTAACACTAGTCGATGTTATCAAGCACCCACTCCGATACGAGACCGCAGAGGCAAAATCAGAACGCCTTACCACTAGAAGAAAAGATATGAGCACTCCCTATCAACCAACCCTTGAAGTTTCTAAACATTGCTGCAGTTATCAAGCTGTAAAATTGTTCAATGCATTACCTTCCCACCTGAAAACTAAAGACAATCCAAATTTATTTAAATTAAAACTGAAAGATATTTTGTTGAAGGGGTGTTTCTACTCGGTAGACGAATTCTTAAATGCTGACATTGTTGTAGAATAATATTTTTTTTTTTGACATCATCATATATTTTATTTTGTTGAATTATTATTTGTTATTATTATTGTATTTTTTTTTATGTATGACATTGTATATTATAGTCAATAAGGTCCGCATGTGCATGTACAAATTTCAGATACAATTCTATTATTGTGATTGAATAAAGATTATGAATTATGGATAAATGTAAATTAAAAAAAAATGTACCGCAATATAGGACTACTAAAACTTTCCTAGAATGTACATAATATCAGGGAAGATAAGTATATACATATTATCGATAAGTATATAATAAATATTCCATACCTATCTGAAATGGAATATATATTCCATTTCAGATAGGTATGGTTACGGATACGGATATTGCAATATTATTATATCAGTTTCAGATATGGATATTAAATCATTTCAAATTTTCCAGTAGTTTCGGTTACGGATATCAAATAATTAGGAGTAAAATTGTATTAAAAGTAGTACATTGGTAATTTTCAAAGAATATAGTAGTAAATCCAAATTCGCATCAAAATCTCAATCCCACAAGCCTGCGAGATCAAGACCATCAATCCCGTAGATATCATCATCATCAGCATATATCAGTCCACTGCTGGACATAGGCCTCCCCCGATGAGTGCCATTGCGCCCTGTCTTCAGCTTGCCGCATCCAGCATACCTGCAGTCTTTCGCAAGTCGTCATCCCACCTGGTCGGAGGGCGTCCTACACTACGTTTACCGAGTCGTGGTCTCCACTCAAGAACACGTTTGCCCCAGCGGCCGTCGGTTCTTCGCGAAATATGGCCGGCCCACTGCCACTTCAGCTTGCTAATTCTTTGAGCTATGTTGATAACCTTGGTTCTCTGTCGACAGCAAAAACTGCTTTTTACTTCCTAATATAAATCGGACGCCATACTGAACTTCGCCAATTGTACGAAATAATATGGTGTTCATTATCTGGAGAAAGCGTGCGATAGAGTACCCCGTGAGTTTTTGTGGTGGTCGCATGGGCACCAGGGCGTCGAAAGAGCAGAAAGTACCAAGAAAATACCTGCAGCTTGTACGTTTCATGTAGAATTTTTACTTACCTGAGCACAGCACAGTATACTGAGCACAGCTGCCTATATTACTGACTTCCGTCTAGTTTAGGCAGCTGGCTATTAGTTTGAACTGAAATCTCATTATACCCTGAACTTCTTTCCAAATATCACACACATAATTATTATTCTTGCAATCAATTTTATACATACGTCTGGGCGAGCCGGGGTTACCGACCATTCTATGCTACCGACTATTGGATGCTTTAACATCGGACATAATGCACAGGACGAGACACCCTGGTGTTGCCAATAATAAAGTTATTGTCGTTGGCAAACGGCAAAATGGCAGCAATAATTAGAGAGTGTCGGGTTGAGAATGTAGTGTAGGACGCCCTCTTACCAGGTGGAATGACGACCTGCGAAAGACTGCAGGTAGATGCTGGATGCGGCAAGCTGAAGACAGGGCGCTATAGCGCTCATTGGGGGAGGCCTATGTCCAGCTGTGGACTGCTATAGGCTGATGATAATGATGGGTTGAGAATTAGCTGGTCGAAAACAGAACTATTCCTCGACGTCGGCGGTGCGTTCAGTTTTGCTAATATTTATATGGTGGTCTGTGCCAGTTTTCTACAGTGGTGGTTGGGTTAGATTAGTAAAATTACAAAAAAAAAAAAAAAAATTTGTAACCGTAACACCAGTGTGACAGAGAGGTGTGGGGGATGAGTCGGGCGTGGAAAAAACGACATAAAACAATTGTTTCAGTAAACAACCCCAGCTAACACAGCATTGGGACTCATTGGTTATCGCGTGAGTGAATCCTTCATTGAATTTTATAGAAAACTAACAAAGAGGTTAAAAATCTCGATCTTTAGCCTGCATGGCAAAAATCAATTATCTTGACCTGTAGACAAAGGCTAGTGTCTCGGTTTATAAAATAATATGCTACAACAACCTAGGTCAGTCCTAAACACCTTAAGATCAACCTATAAATAAAAGGCTTTGCATTGGATTCCTTAATATTATTATCATAATTTCATATCTTGCGTGAAAAATACTGGCAGATAAAAAAAAGCTCATATTTATGTGTGCCTTTATTTTTCGATAACTGACGTATTCAGTGCTTCAATTTTAGATATTAAATATTTGTTACTAGTTGTGTGCATTCATATATTATAATTTTCGTTTTTATAAGTATTAATGTCATTTTTACTTCACTACCTCTCCCCCCTCGTCATGTTTTTAGTAATAATAAATAAAAATAATAATAAAAAAAATTACTTGGCAATTAACCTGTGAAGTTTTTTTGATGATTTAGTTTTTAAAATATATAACACATTGGTCATTATTGCGATTTTGGTCTAGCAATTAGCTAGACCAAAATCGCAATAATGACCAATTTCTAAAGTGAAAAAAAAAAATTAAGGCAATTCAATTCAATGTCTCAATGTCAGTCACGGGTCCCTAACACGGCCTGACCAAGTGCCTGACTATCTGGCATTGGTGACAGACATGACGAGTAACGGGTTGAAATTTCATTTAGTCACAAAATAAAAATATATGCCTTTGACTCATATTCTAGTTAATTTACGACCGATGTGGCGCGGTGGGCGAAGATCCGCTTGCGACGCAGGTGGTTGCGGGTTCGATTCCGGCCTCGGAACAATTGTGTGTACGATCTGCAGATATTTGTTCCGGGTGTTCTGGTCGTTTTCTATATATAATAAAAAAATATCTATCTATGTAATGTATTGTATTATGTATATCAGTTATCTAGTACCCATAACACAAGCTCTGCTTACCATGGGGCTAGATAATGCTGTGTGAATTGTCCAGCATTATTTATTTATTTAATTTATGTGACAGTTTGACGTATCCTATTTCGTTGCAAACAGGAAAAAATATGAAAAAATATTTAGAGATAATCCTACTAATTTAATTAATAGGCTAAAGAGAATTATATTAATTAATCTGCTTGTTCACACTTTTTATGTATCTAATATTCTTCTTAGTCTTGAAAACCTCTTAATAGCCTTCTCTTTCTATTTTCTTGATTTTTTTTAATTTACTGTATGTGCTGCTGGTTTTCCTTGTAATAAATAAATAAATTAATGTTAGTCAGCCAGAACTACTGACCAGATCTGGATAAAATCTTGCACGCATAAAGTTCGGAACCAGGAACACATAGATGTACTTTATATCCGGGATCAAATCATTCGCAGCCGAAGGCTAGTGTTTTATTAATATATAAATTATTATAAATCAATCTATTATATAAATATATACTTACCTAATCCTGGATCTAAAAGCTGAGTACTCTTAAAATTCCACTTTGTACACATCTTTACCTTACCTCGACAGTCACTTAAAGTTACGAACGTCACAAATTGAAGTGCTTAGCAAATGGAGATAACATAATTGGTTCTCTACGAGTAATAGAACTTTGGTTCCATTTAATTTGTAAAAGGTGATGCAGTGAACTTTTATACGCAGTCTATTTCAATCTCTCATATAGAACGCATAGAAAAAATATTTAAATCTGTAAAAAATTTGCAAATATTTGTAGAAAAATTTACAGTTCGCTTGGTGAATTTGTTGTGATGGAATCTCTACCGACGGATATAATGCTAAAATTCAATCCAGATACTTTGGTATCAGTTAGAAAAGAGTTCAATTTAGATAAACCTGGAAGAATTGATGAGGCGATCGACATTCTGGATGATTGGGTGAAGAAACAGGCACATTTCCAGAAAAAAGATTTCAGTAAGTTTATTTATTTAGCAATCATATTTTTTACTAGTTTCTGCCCGCGGCTTCGCACGCATTGTTTCTATACAAAACGTTTCAGATTATTTGTATCCTACGGGAACTGATTTATGGGATAATAAGGAGCCTATGTTTTATTCTGGGCCCAGAACTACCTATTCAAAATTTCAGCCCGATCCGTTCAGTACTTTTTGCATGAAAGAGTAACATCCATCCATACATACAAACTTTCACGTTTATAATATTAGTAGGATATTCTATATAATCTAGACTAGCTAGAGAAATAAGCCTTTGCCCAACTGTTTGAGGATCAAGCTGAAGACAAGATGCCGAGGCGCTCATCAGGGGAGGCTTATGCCCAGCAATGGGCTAGCATACACTCATGATAAAAGGGGATAGGGATACATGTATATAAAAATAGGATTTTCGTAACTGTAATGGGAAAAAAAACTTCTGAAACTATCATGGTTATTAACACTAAAGTCATTTAAAACGGGATATTTACCATGATTTGATTTTTCGCGGTTGGTACGATCGAAGAAGTGATGTACCAACCGCGCCGCGTTCTGATACCGTCAGTGTTGTGTGTCGTGATCGAGCTGCGGTCGATAATAATGAAACCTGTGGTAGTGGTAACGTTCGTAGCAAAATACTGAAAATGAGGGTAGATCGGTATATCTGCTCATAAAAACGAACTCGCAGTGTCTTCAGTTATTCCGTGATCATGGCGCATGAAACTGTGCCGAAATATTGGAAAACTCAAAAATCTAATCATGGTAAATATCCCGTTTTAAATGACTTTAGTGTAATGGGAAAAACATAACGAAAGTTTTTATTTCTTTCAGCTAGAGAATACTTGGAACGGACAATTATTTCTTGTAAAGGCTCCGTAGAGAAGTCAAAGATACGACTGGACAAGTTGTGTACATTCAAAACTCTGTTGCCGAACTTTTTCAAGAATTTAGACGCTTCGGAGGATTTTTCGGAGCTTCACGCCAAGTTTATGTAAGCCCTCCGACTTTACAAACTTAACAGTGAAACTATTTGAGTGATTGCAGTTTATTTTTTTTAATTCTATGGATTTTGTTTGTTCACCGATTTCGCAGTCAATTGTTGACCAATTTTGATGTTTCAAAAATCAAATAATTTAAAGTGTGTTTTTAATTTTCTAGTATTTTATTTTACAAAGATAAAAGATAATTATTTTTTATTTTATTGCCTAAGACAGATATTTTTTGAATGGGAATTTACTTGCAATACCACACTTACTTTCAGTGCAAAACTTGAATATACATATTGAACAATCAAAAATTGAACCAAGAAATGAGTAGTGCTTGTTCGTGACGTCTCTACCCTGTACGGGCTCTAACGGAAGACCAGCGCTGGCTAAGTCTCTTACGGAGCCTAGCCAGCATTATGCTGAGTTAGAGCCTTTTTGTAACAACTCTCTACATTTACATATCTTTCTATAAGTGTGTTATTTGTTAATTTTAGTTATTATGAATAAATGTCTTTCTATTCTATTCAGTATGTAAGTGTGGCAATATATTCTGCACTGAAACAACATGGTGTTTCAAAGAGTACGTCAATTGAATTGTAATTATTGACACAAATGATTGACTATTTTAATATACATATATGTATTTATACCTAGCTGCGCCTCGCGGCTTCACCCGCATGGAAATTTCTGCGCAATTTCACCATGTTTTCTCATTTAAACCTTCCCTGGACTACGACAAACATTTTTAAAAACCAAAATCAGCTAAATCGGCCCAGCCGTTCTCGAGTTTTAGCGAGACTAACGAACAGCAATAGATTTTTATATATAAAGATTTTGGGTATTTAATATAATGTGTTTACTTTTTCAGAACTCATGCTCATTTACCGAAAATTACGCCAGACAACTACAGGATTTACATGAGCAAATTAACTGCTAAGGAGGATATTGACTCGGCTCTTATTTTTACCTATTACAAGTATGTCATCATGGTAAGAACCTCAAGGAGAGCAAAAACAAAAGCATAACGAAAGTATATTCTGAATTCAATTAATTACTTCTTCTATGTTTTTCCTTCTACTTTCTAGCCTATCTAGACCAGTCAACCAGTGTAGGCCTCTTTCTATCGCTTCCTTCTTTAGGCACTTTGGTACATTATGTTACTAATATTATAAAGAGGAAAGATTTGATTTTTTGTTTATTTGTTTGTAATAAATAGGCTCTGAAACGACTAGACCGATTCGAAAAATTCTTTCACCGCTGGGAAGCTACATTATCCCCGGTGAACATAGGCTATATTATATTTTGAAAAAAGTTAGGTTTCCGTACATAACCATGCCTTCAGTCCATGCCTACAGTTCTTCGTTTAACAGTGCTTAGTTTGCAGTATATGGGTCAGCTACGTGTTTACCTGAAGCATCGTATTGGCAGATTGTTCCATAATTTTGATTGCTTGATACCTTTTTAAGAGATACAACAATGTTGGCTGAAGCAACACGCTATCTCTATAACAACATGCATTGTCATTTTGCAGATTTCGTAATATAACTAGTTAACAATATAAGTGGATGCAATTTTCCTGTCATTTTTAAAATGCGCCTTTTGCTACTTTGTTCTATCTAGTTCCAAGCAGATAAAATAATCATCAGTGACTTGTACTAAAGTACTTGGGACAAATGTTTGTACGAGCTGCAAGTATTTGTTCAGGGTGTTCTGGTTGTTTTCTATGCATAGTAAATAAAACCGAGTGCGAGTCGGACTTTCGCACGAAGGGTTCCGTACTATTATGTATAAAACGAGCGAAAAATCACGTTTGTTGTATAGGAGCACCCTTAAATATTTATTTTATTCTATTTTTAGTATTTGTTGTTAAAATATCTATCTGTGTAATGTATCGTATTATGTATATTAGTTATCTGGCATCCATAACACAAGCTTTGCTTACCATGGGGCTAGATAATGATGTGTGAATTGTCCATCATTATTTATTTATTTTTATTTTTTATAATGGCAAATACAACATCAGTGAAAATTTTAACAGTCTATCACGGTTCATGAGATAAAGCCTGGTGACAGACGGACGGTGGAGTAATAGGGTTCCATTTAATTCTTTGGGTACTAACGTCTTTTATGGGAGACATAGCAAATTTATTGTTAATGTATATGTTTAGTTACCATGATCTCGGGCCATAAAGCGACTCGGTCCTTTGGAAGGCTTGCGTGGGGCCGAAGCCAACAGCACAAAGGCCCTTTGAGAAGTTAATCTAAAGGCGATGGCTACACATAGCGGGTATCATCCTCGGGTGCACAAATGATACACCCAAAGATGGTATCCGCCAGGTGCGCGACTATTGCAAAGAAAAATGAAAGAGATAAAACCAGGCTATTGTGATGGATGTATGGACTGGTAATCGGGCTATAGGGGAGATATTATTAAGTTTATTATTAAGCTGTTAATGATGAATTATATACAATTAAAGATCTAAAATTTTTTCAGGTAAGCGAATACATGAAGATGTACGAATATGCAAATGGTTACATTTTAGTGTTTGACTATTCGGAAGCAAATTTGATGAACATTGTCACAAAAACTAATATCGTAGACCTACGACAGGCCCTGACTTTACTCATGGTAAGATAGAGTGCAAAGTTCTTTGTTGTACAAAGAACTTTGCACAAATAGTATATACGAATAGTATTAATAAACTAAATAATTCTCAGATCCTCTGTAAAGTAATTTAGATTGAATTCGAATCAAATTGACGACCGATGTGGCGCGGTGGGCGAAGGTCCGCCTGCGACGCAGGAGGTTGCGGGTTCGATTCCCGCCTCGGAACAATTGTGTGCACGATCTGCAGATACTTGTTCCGGGTGTTCTGGTCGTTTTCTATGTATAATAAAAAAATATGTATCTATGTAATGTATTGTATTATGTATATCAGTTATCTGGTACCCATAACACAAGCTTCTGCTTAGCTTGGGGCTAGATTAATGCTGTGTGAATTGTCCAGCATTATTTATTTATTTATTTAATTCGCAATTGGTTATGCTGATATGATGTTCAAATAAGGCATTTAGTATTCTTTAATTGATTTATCCATTAGTTACTGCCCGCGGCTTCGCATGCGTTGTCTCGATGGAAAAGTTTTAAGGTTATTTCTATGTCATGGGAAATGTTTAATGGCGTAAAAAGTAGCTTATGTTTGATTCCAGGCTTAGAGCTTATCTATGCAAAATTTCAGCCTGATCCGTCAAGTGGTTTTGGCGTGAAGAACGAATATCCATGTATCTAAACATTCAAACCTTCGCATTTATAATATTTGTGTGACTACTTATTTTACATTTATTTTTTCTTTACAAGCTATGCCAAAGATTTTTTCAATCATGTTTATTTTCCCTTTACAGAAAACTCCTTAATGTAAAAAATCATAACTAACCGAAACCTATAAATATCCCTCGACTAGAATTAATCTAAAGCTGAATCGTTACCGAATAGTTTACCGTTTTTCTATCTGATCAAATTATTTTTCAGAAAACACTTTAATGAAAAAACCTTAATAAACCCAAACCTAAACATAACCCTTAACCAGAATGAACCTGAATGAACCTTTTTATTCTCCAGGAAGGTTACGGAATGAGGCTCTATAGTTTACCGTTTTTCTATCTGATCAAATTATTTTTCAGAAAACACTTTAATGAAAAAACCTTAATAAACCCAAACCTAAACATAACCCTTAACCAGAATGAACCTGAATAAACCTTTTTATTCTCCAGGAAGGTTACGGAATGAGGCTCAAAGGCCTCCATATCATCTCTGCCTCAAAAGCCATAACTGCTCTAGTATCTTTACTGAAACAGGTCCTATCTGAAAAGCTCGGAGGTCGGATACATTGCCATAAGACAATAGATACGGTCTACGAGTACGTACCTCAGTCGTTGATGCCAAAGGAATATGGAGGAGATGATGAACGGACCTTGAAAATGATGAACGGTATGGTGATAACTCTATTGTTAAATGTATATCTGTTCACTAGTTTTATGTTTAAATTTGTTAATAGTGGAGACTTCACTGGTCTATGTAAATCCTTATTGTAATATCTATGTACTGTCTGTCTTCCAAATAAACAAAAATAAAAATAAAATAAATAACATCAGTTCAACAAATCCACATTGAGATTTATTGTTTAACTGAAAGTGGTTGAGCTTATAAATTTGATAAATCTTTACTAACAAAGACAATTCATGCTTAAAAAAAATCTAGTTAAAGTTAAATAAATCTTTTGAAACTATCATGGTTACTAACACAAAAGGCATTTAAAACGGTTGGTCTTTTAAAGTTGAATATAACTTAACACTTATTTTAGGTATATTTAATAACCTTTAAGGTTATTAAATACCTAAACTATGTATAAGGTTATTAAATAACCTATTTATTATATAGGGCGGAGCGGCCCTATACAATAATAGGTCCGTAATATGTATATTATGGATAACTCTATCTATCAAGAACCTTCTAAGACCCGCTAGACCGAACTTAGTCTTGAACTTGGCAGCACTTGTTATGTTTATTTCAACTGTGTTTTGTATTATCTCCGTTTAAACGTCGGTAGTTTCCATACATAAACCAAAGACAGTTATTAACGTTAATAAATATTTTGAAACTAACGCGATCTGAACACATAATTATAAGTATAATCCCTATTCATACCCGTTGTATTAATATGTATTAACGTCGATTTAACGTCCGATTAGCATTTAAGGAACACCACCCTAGAACCCTGTGGTTGGGTTCTACCCAACCAACCCAACCCAACTCTATTTAACAATAATAATTTGTAACACAGCAAAATAAACTTTGTTAAACAGACCCACAATCGAGGAGTAGGAGGAGTCACACGACCTCAATTAATGCAATTTGAGCCTACTGTCACACACAAAATTTTAGACCAATTTCGTTCTAGCTAGCCTTGGAAGGGCTCATGCATTATAGAAAGAGGATTTTATTATATCTAGGGTTGCCGTCATCGAAATCGATAAGGCCTATAATACGCGTATATACCTCTTATTTAAATATCAATTTCTTTTTACAGAAGAATGGCTTAAAACGTTCAGTTCCAAAGAATACGCGGAATATATCAAAGAGATGAACGAAGCGAAGACCAACGAGTCATGCAGACAGGAAGATAAATTCGCAGAGCAGTGTCTAGGGATGCCTGGCTCCTTCAGAAGTTTAAGTGTTGACTAAGCTGTGATCTCGTCATGATCTTAGGACATTAGTCGTTGTTCGGGCACTAATACTGAGAACATGTTAATATACATCAACTTCAAATTCTTGCTAGATGGCTCTGTAATATATGTATATCATCCATGGTAATATTTTCTTTTTGGCAGTTTGGCTGACAATCAAGTAGCCATGTTTCGCTTCTCAGATTTTATTTTTTATGAAAATCGATTTTGTTTATGAAAAAGTTTTAATCGATTTATATTTCTGCACAACATACAATCTATCGTC
This sequence comes from Eupithecia abbreviata, assembly GCA_943735965.1. Classification (NCBI taxonomy): domain Eukaryota; kingdom Metazoa; phylum Arthropoda; class Insecta; order Lepidoptera; family Geometridae; genus Eupithecia; species Eupithecia abbreviata. Next base: position 6,622,313 of record OX030995.1, read on the forward strand.
TAAACGACTTTGTTATTAGAATCGGCATATTATTCAATAGAATAAAAAAAGTATTATTTTTATTGTTTCATTTGCTAATTGCTTCTGTCTCCATTATTCCACTCTTTTTTCCGGGATAAAAGTTAGATAGACTGAGTTACTGTAGTAAATTATAAGTTTTGTACTGCATTATTTTCAATACATGAAATTTAACACTTTCAGTCCTCGCAAAACTAATTCGAAAGTCCTAAAGGGTACATTGTAATATCCCGTGATAATCTAATAATCTTGAGCTAAAAAAGCTTAAACTAAACTGTATATCAATCTGCAGAAGGTTTAAGTTTCGCGCGTCTAGTAATTAAAATTTCTCATCGGGGACTAGATGAGAAGATAACGAAGAAAACGTAGATCATTTAGCTAGCTCGTGATAATGAGCAGTAAGACGAGATAAGGTTTTAAAGTTATGTTTACACTACCCTTATTGGAGACGTAAGTCATATTCTGATTTATTATCATGTGCGAAAGGACTAGATACTGATTATAAGTATTAATACAACGGGTATTTATCGCGTTTATTTACCTTTCCTCCCGACGTTTCAACAGGTTTACACTCTGTCGTGGTCACGGGATGACTGGAGTACTGGAGTTACCGCCTCAGCGAAACGGGGGCTAGTTTATTTGAAACTACCCTCATTTCATTTTCAATAGTAGGAATGTCCATCTGCACACTCGGACGACACACAACACTAACAGTGTCCGCGACGCAATGAGAGACCGGATTACGACGACTACACTTTGCTATCACTGGATTCCACGAGGCAGAGAGTTTGAACCCGTCTTCACGATTGAAATTAGGATATTTCTTAATTTCAATCGCTTCCCGAAACATTCTCTTGTAGTAATGCCTTTCATTACAGATGACCTGCGGTTTGTGTAGTTCAATCCAGTGATTAGGTCCTGAGTCTACTACATGCTCAGCTATTGCCGACTTATTCACTATTAGTTTAAAAACATTTATGACTAGATACTGATTTTAAGATGCACCTGCCCTGGTTCTTTTTTGTCCAAAGTATTTTTTTCCAGAAACTGTGGAAAGAGCGTATAATTATGTTTCTTATGTTTTTGTATAGTTGGTATGAAAAAATTGTCTAAAACCTACATCTACGATGTCTCTCTCGTGTTTTCCTGTTCCGGTGCCTATTCCGGATCTACTCTTGGATAAAGATAAATTTATTTGGTCATAAACAGTCCATGTCGCCTGAAGTATCGATATCAGATTCTCCAATGCTATGTCCAGCAATGGACTAGCACAAGATGACGATAAATGCTCTTACAAATACCTATAGAAATTTAACCAACATATTGATCATAAACTTTTGAAACTATAATGTATAAATACCTGAATATGATTTGTTTTTTTTGTGTTACCTAATATTTTGGCACAGATGCTGGAATAACTGATGTCGACTGAGTGAGTTTTTGTTGGCAGATATCAGTAGATTGGTATCTTCCCGTATCCTTTGTCGTTTTCTAAGAAAATGTTCACTACTACCGGTGTCATAATCTAACGCAACTAGATCACGACACACTACACTGACGGTATCTCAACGCTGGTTCAACACTTCTGCAAGGCTAACACGCTATTTAGCATAAATATATATGTATGTTACGCGCGTTATCGAAAAGGCGTTATTCTCTTATATCACAAAGAAAATATTTGTTTATTTATACTTCTTGCACGAAAACCATAACACAAAACTTAAGGCGAACTTAATCCTAAAAAGAGTTTACTTCCAGCAAACCTTATTGGGAGAGAGAGACTAAGTGAAAAGAGAAGTGGAAATACACACACGGAGAGGAGGAATAACGCATTTTCACGCGTTATACACGCGCGTTACATTATGTGCTACACAGCGTGGTTGCCTTGCAGTTTTACAGTCTCATAACATGACATGAACCTCGAAATAGATAAGTAGATTTTGTAAATATTGGATAGTGTATCTGGTGCTTTAAACTAATTCCTACGTCATTGTAACAAGAAGTAATGGAGGCAAGTTCACGAGTTCATTTAAAACAACCTTCGAGACATGGATGGTTAACAAAGATTCACATGGTTTTCATACCCACTGATTCTTTATTTCTTTTTCCGTACATTATTAATGATTACCTATTGATTCGTATAATATCCATAAAAATTATACTCTGTAGATAATTACATCTTTTTGATTTATTATAATGGCGTTTGATTAGAGTTAGTTGCAAATTATGTCAACCGAAAAAAAAACATAAAAAAGGGATGTCCGTATGTCTGTCCGTCAGCGGGCTGTATCTCATAAACCGTATAATGAAGACAGAAGACGTAAGTTAAGATTGCAACAAATAACAAATATTTAAAAAAAAAAAACATAGGGGGCTCTCATACGAAATATGTGATTATTTGGCTATTTTTGCTCTAGGTTTGTCAATGCTGTATATCTTGAACCGTAATATGTAGATGTTGGTATGTTACTATTGCCGCTTTAGGAAAAAATAATATAATTTTAATAATTAAGGTGGCCATTGTCCATACCACGTTGAGTACCAATCACCGAGGATAAGCAATATCTGTAGTGGTCAATAAGAACGGGTAACCGCACCATGTTGGCGTTTTAAATTTTTTTCCACCCAGCTTTTTAGGTTTGTTTTTGGTTCTTTCGCGAAACTTTTGTATGATGCGAGGCTACTCGTGCTTGGCCGGTTTTATTTAACCTACCATGTACCTACTCAATTTTGTAATATATATTTAATTTTGTTCTTTATCTTACCTATTTTTATGTTAATATATGTTGATAAAGATATATTAATATGCAATATACATATTCCAGTTGTAAAAAAATCAAATTATTTTTAAATAATTATTTCTTATTATTACCTACAAGGTTTCTACCAATGTGTTGAAAAAAACTGTCCAGTCCTTTTCAATGGATACGCGTTTATGCCTGCGGGAGTATGCTCCTGTTAATGTTTTTTTTCCATGATTCGTGGAATAGCCCACAAGGTCAATGTGGGTCTTACTTTGATACTATTTATTTATGTAAATAGTATCAAAGTAGCAACTATCAAAGGTTTTATCATAAATAGGAAGTTAAGAGGCGGTAGTATATTTATGATAATTATGATAGACAGGCACATTATGGATTACAAACAGTAGTTTAAGTCTGAATGTGCGTTAACATTTCGAAACATTTCTTGACATCGACTAGCCACCATGCGAAATTTCTAAATCACAGTCTACATGACTTTGCAGACACATTTCAAATTATTGATTAATCAAATTTGTATTTGTCAAATTAAAGTCAAATCCTTGATTTATTAAACTAGAGACGTAATACTTATCTACCTATTTGTATCTATATATATAAAAAAGAGTCGTGTTTGTTACAACACTTATAACTCGAGAACGGCTGGACCGATTTAGCTGAAAATTGGTGGAGAGGTAGCTTAGAACCAGGAGTCTAACATAGGATATATTTTTATCATTTAAACAATTGGACACATAGATTTCCACGGGGGCGAAGCCGCGGGGCGCAGCTAGTCTATTATATTTTCTTTGCTAGGCACTGATCTAAACCAAGTTATTGTGTTCTCTTTGGATCCAAGCCTAAATATTATAGAATAGACGAAAGTCAAAATGCCGTGAAATATATTGAATGAAAATTGGAACCCACGATCTTGCAAATTTTCGGAAGTTTTCATTTCAATTTATCCTATCATCTGTTTTGACGTTGTTCGTGCAATACCCTCATCCTTATGAGGATGCCTTCCCTTGAGGCTAGCGACTATGGTCGATATTCGGCTAAGACGAGGCTTAAGATCAACAATTTCCTGGCCTGATACACTCACACTCACAGATACTCAGCAGTGAGTCAAATCTAACAGGCAAATGAAGAGAGTACAGACAAATGGGCGTGTAAAATTTATTAACACGTTGAACGCTTTTTGAAAAATCGAGCATTTCCATTCAGGCCACGGGGCTCACCGGTGAGCCTAATCGTACTGTGCCGTTTGAGCCATGGGGGTCACCAGTGAGCCGCGCGATAGGTTTGACGTAAACGCTTCTTAATAAGGTAATTTTTATTTTCCATGCAAATTACTTCATTTTATTAACTTTGGAATTAAAATTTCAAGTTGATGAAAATGACCGATTAGGTACCTCATTTTGGCTCGGCCCGAATGGAAAAGTAAGCTAGGCTCACCGGTGGGTGATATGGCGTACAACGTGTTAATATACCTACCAAATATATATTTTTTTCGTCGCTATGATGTCTTTCGAAGCTCTAAATAAATTTCTTAATATCATTCGCTGAATAAATAGACATATCATACACCGTAACCGCGCTTTTTTATGCGTATCCTTCATACTAAGGCCACTAAAGTATCTAACCCAAAGTTTTTGTTTCGGCTCTTAGAAAAAATAGAACCCAACTACGTTTCAAAACTCAGTACCGACAAAATGTCTGCTGACGCTGCTACTACGTTGGTAAGTTATTATTTTGGTTATGTAATTAATTAAATCTAAATAAATGTCAGATGAAACTTAGAATTAAATTTGCCGATATTATAAGAAAATATGCTTTAAAAGGTGTGGTGTGGTTATGTAGGCTACGTTAAAGTAGTTTGACTAGGTTTTGAAATACAAACGCCGGCAAAATAAGGGTAACATGCAAGAAACATTGTTTTTTTTTTCGAATTATTAGGTAGTTTTATACTTGATTGATAGATTGACTGACACGGTCCGTTATATTATTATATCTATAGCTTTTGTTGAATCTTTGAAAATGAGTCAGGTAATTTTTCTTTTGCAGGATTTGAGAACCAAACTCTCTCAAAATGTAGAGAATTTGCTGCGAGTAAGCTCCGCAGATTTGAAGGTATTGATGAAACGTTATGACGTCACGGATGGTATAGTCATCGACTTGGTCAATAATGTGAAAGAGTGGTTGAAGAAACAGCCGCATTTGCCTCAAGATCAAATACGTAAGTAAAATTGCTATGACATAAACATCAGTCTTTTTTAGAACTTCAATAGGGGCCAGTGAGACGTTTTTTTACTGTCAAAAAATAGTCCGAATAAACTGAAAAGAATGAGATTTTTTACGGAGGGTCGCCAAATTAAATAGCCTTCACCATCTTTGGTCATGACATCTTATTGACAACCTAATTGTTTATTGTTAGGAATACGATGCTACGCTCTTTGACAGGTATTGTCGATGTGGGAGTTAAGACCACCACACTGAAACGGAAGTGGGCGGGGCACATTAGCCGAATGCACCCCGAGAGGTGGGCTAATGCTGCAACACCCTGGGTCCCAGAAGGAAGCCGCGGGCGAGGTCGGCCAAGAAAGCGCTGGCGAGACGACCTTAACGCCTTCCTCGGAGATTGGTGGGAGATCGCACGTGACCGCAATGAGTGGAAAGATTTGGGGGAGGCCTTTGCCCAGCAGTGGGACGAAACAGCCCAATTAAAAAAAAAAAAAAATGTTTACTGAGAGGCCGTTAAAAATCCATGCCATCTCTCATACTATGTCTTGTATTTTTTAATTTTGATAGGTATTCCATTGTTTTATTTAATTTAAGTAAAGATTGTCTAACTAACACTTTGTTTATATTTTTGTGTGCTTACTAACCAAATATGGATTTATGGTTAACCAAAATAAGAGCTTTTTAATAGGGTTTTAATTTTTTTTAAAACGTCTCATTCATCAAAGAGGACTCTCTTAAACACAGTTTCCATAAATTGATTTTTTCCGCTCTCCCCAAACACAATAGCAAAAGCTAAGGTATAACTGTATAATAGTGTTACAAACCATACAACAAAATTAGGCATAATGTGATGTTCTCGAACTTTCTAGATGAAAGACAAATCCTCGGCAATCTTCTACTCCAAGGGTTTAGTGTGGAGCGAGTCAAGAGAACCCTTGAGAGCTTCTACACAGCACGGCGAAAGATACCAGAGCTTCTACAAGGACGAGATCCTGAAGATAAGGAGTGGCTGTGGTACTTGCAGCAAGGGTTCTGGGTCGTTCTGCCAAGGAAGACAGCGGAGAACAACAGAGTTACTATATTCAGGTGTGAAAACTGTTTTATGATGGCTGAATTTAAAACCCTAACAACATAGGGCAAAAATAAGAATAATTGTTGAAAATTTGTAATACAATACTAATTTGTATACTACTACCAAAGAACCACACGCTGGTTCTTTGGTATGTAATCTCATGAAGATCCGACTCAGAATTATACTTAGTTATATAGAGCCTTTTTATAACAGCTCTATACCTACATGAACCTATTCTACAATAAGTGGTGTCTTTTGTATAAATACATGTTTTTTTTAATCCTTTTCTATCATAATGTGTTTAAAGATAAAAAATTATGAATGAAACTGATGTTGCACATCAACGTGTTGTTCGAGTCAAGAGTCGCCATTACTCGACCTTCAATTCGAACGAAACGTACTAATGATTCGTTCGAATAGAAGGTCGAAATTAGGACTTAATATATAGTTATTCTGTGATTAATCAAACGACGACGTTTGTTTTGAATAGACCAGAAAATCCTCCATCACCTAGAAATTATATTTTGTGAATTCCAGGTTCCACAGCGACATCGGTGGACAGTTGTCACAAATATTAAAAGTGGCATTCCTTTACTGCGAGTACCGGATCTGGAATGACGTGGCTATGGGAGACTGCTGGATCCTGGACTGCAAGAATATCAGCCTGCAGCAAGTGATGCAGATGACACCAGTTATGGTGGCGAAGACGCTGCATTTTTTGACTGTAAGTAGGTACTGACATAAAGTTCAGTTATTATATTCATCATCATCATCATCAGCCTATAGCAGTCCACTGCTGGATATAGGCCTTCCCCAATGAGCGCCATAGTCTTCAGCTTGCCGGATCCAGCATCTCTCTGCAGTCTTTCGCAGGTCGTCTTCCCACCTGGTCGGAGGGCGTCCTACTCTACGTTTACCGTTAGTTTAGTTATTATATTACATTGACTAGAATACAGACTAAAAATATTTCGATTGCGATATGAGAAATATTTCGATTTTAATATTTTCAGCGTTTGCTTGATTAAGATTTTTATTGTTAGATTTCACACTATCCAAATCAAATAGTAACTACACTTAGTTGGTCGAAAAGCCGAAAAACTATCTAAAATCCTCGTTAGAATCAGACTCGGCTAAAACTCGGCGGAAGGCAGGGGAGTTTAATAAATAAATAAATTATAAATTATTTATTTAGAACATGTTTATATAGGATCATAGACACATATTGAAACGATGACACTACCGAAGCTTTAAAAACTGTCAACGCACTCTAGATTTCTAATTAAATTAAATTAGAAATCACATATCAATTAGGTACTAACTAATATTTAAAAGTTTAACTTAACTTTTAAATATTAGTTATTATAACTGTACATTATGGGTTTCTTACATATGGGGATAACTGTACATGGTGGTATCTGTTTGTTTCGAATCCCGTAATATTTTTTTTTTGATGTTCTGTGAATTCTCCTATTATATATGTTATTTTTATTAATTTATCATCACTTTTTTCTGGTTTCAGTCATGTTTCGCAACCAAACTCAAAAGCGTACATCTAATCAACATGCCCCCCTTCGCTGCATCGATATTGAACCTTTTCAAGAAAGGAATAAAGACGAAACTTGTTAGTCGTATTCAAACATGTCAACCTGAGGACTTATTGGACATATTTCCAAGAGAACTGTTACCTGAAGAGTATGGAGGGAGCGAAAACGGTTGCCAAAAAATTACAGGTTAGTCACCTACCTGAAATGACACAAGATTTATAAAAATAATCCCTAGCCGGAGGGCGTCCTACATCACATTTGCAATGTCATTTTCTCCACTCCAAAATATGATTTTAATCTTGTTTTTTTTTAAATATACTGTCAAAATAATAATTTGCTAAAACCTCTTTCAGACGAGTGGGTGAAAATATTCCAGTCAGAACCATGGAGGAAATACTTAGTGGATCAAGACTCCATCTTGACAGACGAATCAAAAAGGTTGACGCCAACTGCAGCTGATGAGTTCTTTGGTGTTGAAGGCTCATTTAGAAAATTACAATTAGATTAATGTCTATTAACCTATATTGTATTTGATACCCAGAACGGTAGGAAAAACTAAGTTATGCGGTATCAACAAAATTCCGTGTAAAGCAGGTCCCCGGAACTACATGGATTAACCTCTCAAGCAGTATAGCGACAAGTATAGCTGCCAGGCCACGTAGCAAGAGTTTTGCCGCCTGATGGGAAGTGCAGCACATGATTTTCAAAAATATTTATCTTAGTTGTTTTAAAACTCTTTGCGCCAAGTAAAATATCCGTGTTTTTGTTAAGGGCCGTTGAGATTTGGTCTTGATTTATATTTTTTAATTGCTTTTGTACCATAATGATTGAGTTGATGTCTGAAATAAACGAATTGAATTGAATTGAATATACATAAAAAACTACTTTACTTTTACGAGTTAATTAGTTTTTTCCTCACTTTTAGGTATATAAATTATAATAAACGTTTACACGTCGATATGTAGTTCTTCTTCTTCACAATCATAATTATGTTTACCTTAAGATGCCTTCCTCGTCAGCACAAATACATCCACTGCACAATATGCCAACATAATCGACGACCGATGTGGCGCAGTGGGCGAAGATCCACCTGCGACACAGGAGGTTGCGGTTTCGATTCCCGCCTCGGAACAATTGTGTGTACGATCTGCAGATATTTGTTCCGGGTGTTCTGGTCGTTTTCTATGTATAATAAAAAATATCTATCTATGTAATGTATTGTATTATGTATATCAGTTATCTAGTACCCATAACACAAGCTCTGCTTACCATGGGGCTAGTTAATAGTGTGTGAATTGCCCAGCATTATTTATTTAATTTAATATGCCAACATAATAAATGCGAAAGTTTGTGTGAATGTTTGTTACGTATATTCGTACCGACTTAACAGATTAAGATGAAATTTGGTATTGATCTGCACACCAAACCAGCTAGTTTAGGTTTAATAAGACTTAGGCAAATCTAATTTTAGTTTTTATGGATAAATATTATTCCTGGGCTCACTCAAAACTTGGTATAAATATAAAATAAATAATGAATCACATATATTTTAATTTTACACAACTACCCCTTGCCAGTCGGTATACATGTTGTTCTCCATTTGGCACATAAATACCCACGCGCAGTTGATAAACAATAGTAAATAATATTAATAATATGATAAACTTAATAAAAAGAATAAGCAAGCTGAAGTGGCAGTGGGCCGGCCATATCTCGCGAAGAACCGACGGCCGCTGGGGCAAACGTGTTCTTGAGTGGAGACCACGACTCTGTAAACGTAGTGTAGGACGCCCTCCGACCAGGTGGGATGCGAAAGACTGCAGGTAGATGCTGGCTGCGGCAAGCTGAAGACAGGGCGCTATGGCGCTCATTGGGGGAGGCCTATGTCCAGCAGTGGACTGCTATAGGCTGATGATGATGATGATGACGATGAAACTTAATAAAAATGCATTATAATATTTTTACTCTTTATTATAAAATTAATTCAAAAGCAATCATACCTTTAAAACATGTTTTAAAAATAGCTAATAAGTATGAAATGCAACCTATTAACATACAATTAAATACTAGAAAAAAGCAGAACATATTCTACCTTATTTTTAATTACAAAAAAGTATGAAAAATTCGTAAAATCAAGAATATAGGAAAATGTTAAACTCGTAAATGTTTTATGTATTTCCATGCTCGTAAAAATAATATCTCTAGTCACTTTACCTACAGTTACTACCTATTTTTAAATAATATCACACCAGCATTAGTCTAAACTTATACCTACTACCCAAAATAAGAAAATAACATGTTACTAAAGTCATTTAAAACGGTATATTTACCATTATTTGATTTTTGAGTTATCCAATATTTCGGCACAGTTTCATGCGCCATGATCACGGAGTGACTGAAGACACTGCGAGTTTTTATGGACAGACATACCGATCTACCCTCATTTTTTGTCTTTTGCTACGAACGTTGCCACTACCAGTTCAGTTACTCCGTGATCATGGCGCTTGAAACTGTGCCGAAATATTGGATAACTCAAAAATCAAATTATGGTAAATATCCCGTTTTAAATGACTTTAGTGTTAATAACCATGATAGTTCCAAAGTTTTTAAAACTTATTACTGTTACTATTCATTATAATAATAATAATTATTGTGGTTGCTAACAGAAAGTAAATTCATTATTTGATCACAGAAAATGTTTAAAATGTTACTGCTCTGTTATCAGAATCCCTATACGGATTTGGGTTGATATTTCAATCATTAAATAAAATCTTAAGGAAACTAGACACTTAGTACACTTAGCACGTACATATTTCATGGAAAAATGTAAAAAAGTAGCCTTGCTTTCCTGTGATTATATTATCTGATTATATTGAAAAATCAGCTCTTTAAGCATTTTAATTAATTTTGCTAAATTTTTAAATTTGATTACCAAAAAACGCGCGCGCGTGTTTTTGCTAAGACAATAATGAAAGATGTGAACAAAAAAAATAGGGAAAGTTACCTACGTCATAACAGAACTCATAATGTGTCTATAACTTTGAGAATTCAACCAAATCAGATTTCTCAAATGTCTATATCTATCTCTATTGAGCTTGAGTACGACAAAATGAGCCATATAAAAAGTTTATACTATATATCAACCAAAAAGGTAACCTACATAAGCATTAAACGTGACAATACTAGCTAAGCGACACGTATCAATAAATAATTAAATTACTTTCACTAGTCTGACGTTGAAACTGGTCCAAGCATGTTGTAAGACCGTGTCGTCATTACTATGTTTATGTTACTTTATGATCCAACTTAAACAACCAGTTGTTTTACTATTTTTTGAATAATGTAGGTAGGGCGGTCAAAGGGAAGCAGGAAGTATTCAAACATTTCCAAGGGGGTTATCCTTGGAAATATGTTTGAAGCCTTCGTTAAAAACGTGTTGTACTACACAGCTAGGTACTGATTAGCAGTTGAATTATTGAAATCGACCATTAAAAAATTAACAAGTGAAGTCAAAAATTATGTTTTGGTTTCTAAGCGACTCTTTATAATCATCATTAGGTGAGTCCACGAATAATAGTTCAGTTAAAGCATAGAAAAATGGTATGTCATTGAAATATTATGTCCCAATTTTTTAACTATAAGCTCTAGCCATGAAATGTTTGTAAAAAACAACAATAAAAAAAACTCGGCCAGGCGTCGAGATTAGTTTTAATTATCAGCAATATTTATTTAAATAATTATCTCAAATCGACAAGGAATGGCCTTAAATTGCATTATAAAGATACATGTAAACATGGGTGGTTTTTTACAAACGTTTCACATCTAATTTTGCTGAAGTATAGCTTTGCCTATAGGCAGTTGAATAACGACATAAAATTTTGACAAAAAAGATCCAAAATGCCTAACTATAAATAAAGCAGGTCTTGTAAAATCGATTTGTTTCTTTCACACATCTGGTTGTTCAAATTGGAGTCCTAATATATAATATTAGGACTCCAATTTGAACAACCATTTAAATAATTATCTCAAATCGACAAGGAATGTCCTTAAATTGCATTATGAAGATACACGTAAACATGGGTGGTTTTTTACAAACGTTTCACATCTAATTTTGCTGAAGTATAGCTTTGCCTATAGGCAGTTGAATAACGACATAAAATTTTGACAAAAAAGATCCAAAATGCCCAACTAAAAATAAGCAGGTCTTGTAAAATCGATTCGTTTCTTTCACATATCTGGTTGTTCAAATTGGAGTCCTAATATTATAAGTTTTACAATTAGTCGAAATCTAATTTTCTGAAGCTGCCAACTAGGTATTCTTCGTTCTTCTCTGCATTAGGTCGTCTGCTCTCGTTGGATATGTACTTACTGGAGTCTATGAGGAGTTTCTTTGTTTTGGTGCTGCGCATTTCTTTCTCGTACTTGTCTGAAAAAAATTGTTGGTATTATAAATAAACCTTTAGGTTTAGACACAAATTAATTTATAAGGTTGTGGGGTACCGAGGCTCTCCGGGTTTTTAAGCGAGGCCTGAGCCTCTTACGTAGTTATTATATTTATCTATGTAATGTATTGTATTATGTATATCAGTTATCTAGTACCCATAACACAAGCTCTGCTTACCATGGGGCTAGATAATGATGTGTGAATTGTCCAGCATTATTTATTATTATTATTATGTCTCTCATTTACCATGATCTCGGGCCATAAAGTGACCCGGTCCTTTGGAAGGCTTGCGTGGTGGGGCCGAAGCCAACAGCACAGAGGCCCTTTGAGAAGTTAATCTAAAGGCGATGGCTACACATAGCGGGTATCATCCTCGGGTGCACAATATGATACACCCAAAGATGGTATCCGCCAGGTGTAGAGACTATTGCAAAGATAAATGACAGAAATAAAACTAGGCTATTGTGATGGATGGATGGACTGGGTAATCGGGCTATAGGGGAGATTGCGGACGTCTGCCATAAACAAGTCAATCGTAATGTTAAGAAGAGTGGCAGACGGTGGCTTGCCGAATGCTGGATGGGTTCCTTAAAAAGCCTTATTATTATTATTATTATTCTCTTTGCGTGATCCTAGATGGTGAGTATCTGGCGCAACGCATCAGCATTGTCATACAGTGGGGCAATGCAGCCAGCATCTTGGGGACGCTTCCGACTGGTATTGACAACTATGTTGTTATATCTTACTAATGTTGAACAAAGGAAATTTCAAAAAAATCATTGGGACTGTTTGTTATATCTACTAGCTGTGTCCCGCAGCTTCGCCTGCGTAAAAATCTATGTGTCAAATGGTTTATAAACCTTCCCTTTGAATCACTCTATCTATTTCAGAAAACGCATAGAAATCTTTTGCGTAGTTTTAACGATCTAAGATCATACATATGGGAAAGATAGACAGCGGGAATCGACTTTTTTTTTACTATGATGATTTTATATTAGTGATTGTGAGTGTGTACAACAAACTATTTTGCGTACAAAAGACATCAACGCGCTATAATGTTCTCGTAGCAATGCTACACGCCCCGTAGCTACGAAATTGTTGTTTGGTATTGAAGGTTTGGAATTCCATTGGAGGATTCTATTTTAATGTGTGCAGACTACCGATGTGATGCGGTGGGCGAAGGTCCGCCTGCGACGCAGGAGGTTGCGGGTTCGATTCCCGCCTCGGAACAATTGTGTGTACGATCTGCAGATATTTGTTCCGAGTGTTCTGGTCGTTTTCTATGTATAATATCAGTTATCTAGTACCCATAACACAAGCTCTGCTTACCATGGGGCTAGATAATGCTGTGTGAATTGTCCAGCATTATTTATTATTTATTTATTTATAAGCTTGTTATCAATATCTCTTTAGTAGTTTTATTTTACATAGTTTAATCAGAGATACGAAGTTGCCCTTGGTGTCCAAAAAAACATATTTTGCATCTCTGCCTAAACTTTACAAAAGAAAACAGAGCCTCTGTTCAACGTAATTACAAGATAAAATAAGTGGCTACGCTAGTGTGCTTCGGGGTAACATCTTAAGATCCGTATGGTGATTATGTAACTCGCGACCGGTTTGCGACAGGCGTAAATTAAGCAATTAGTGCTGTCAAATGTCAATTTTGACCAATTTTGACGTTGTAGCTGGTGTCAAACTAATACAAAATTGACGTTTGACAGCACTAATTGCTTAATTTACGCCTGTCGCAAACCGGTCGCGAGTTACATAAACACCCGTCCGGTCAGCCGTTTAGGCGTAAAATGATAATATCTAACAGAAGTACTATCGTTGTTGTATTAATATTGGTATGGATTTACCTTTCATCTCCGCCAAGAAAGGCTCCTCCCCACCATAGTCCTTAGGCAGGTGCTTCTTAGGAACATACTTGTGCAGGTCATTGACTGACTCGTGTATAACCAGTCGGTCCATGACCTTGGGACTGAAGAACTGCCTCATGAAGGTCACGATGTGCTGGAGGATGCTGTTGGCGTTCAGGACGTGGATGGCTAAGACTCTGATGCCGAGGCCTTCCTGTAATAAAGAGGTTAAGGTTCAAAGATTTAAAAAAAACCAGTAATTTTATGAGAACAGTTATTTGGGAGATTCCCAAAAAAGACAGACCATACATGAATTTGTCTTTGCTTAGGGTATAATTATTTAGCTTATGGTGTACACTTAAAAAAAACACTACAGACCGAAGAAAAATCTAACTTCTATAAACTACGTATATACTTTATCTATACTAATATTATAAAGAGGAAAGGTTTGATTTTTTGTTTGTTTGTTTGTTTGTATGTTTGTTTGTTTGTTTGTAACGAATAGGCTTCGAAACTACTGGACCTATTTGAAAAATTCTATCACCGTTAGGAAGCCTTAATATCCGTGGTGAACATAGGCTATATTATATTTTCAAAAAAGTAAGGGATCCTTACTAAAACTCCAATAATATAACGTGGTAACCAAGGTGTAAAATTTCACCTAATAAAGTGAAATTCGAGTTTAACGCGGGTGAAACCGCGGGGAACAGCTAGTTTAATATAAAATCATTTATAAAAATAATATATGATTCAAAACGACTTACTAGCTAAACATAACATGTTTAGCTTTATGACACATTGATGTATGTTTATGAATTATTTTTCTTGAGGACATTTATGATTGTATTTTATTTTACTTTGCTTACTGACATGTAGTTTGATTATTTTTTTCTCATTGATTCATTAGTTTTATCAAATTCGATTCTAGTGATAAATTAAGTTGACTACACTATTGTATTAGGTTACTTACCTGTAAAAATAGTTGTAATGCTTTGAATAAATACAAATACAAAACATTATCTTTCAATATTTCGTGATTCAAACGAGTTCAAAAAATATATGATAAAATTTTCAGTCAATTGTATTGAGAATATAATTCCACGGGCATAACAACCTATCGCCGTAACGAATCAGCACGCTAGACATGCATTCTTGCACAACTGCCAGATCGTACGTAGTAATAAGGACTTGCAATGGTTACCAAGTAACAACTCAGGGTTAAAGACGTAACCTTACTGTATACAAGATGAATAAGCATTTGGATTAAAGTTGATCGTCCACTGGATAGCCAGAATCGCCCTACCTATAAATTTTCGCCATTGCCGGCCTTTATCTTGTCCTAGTAGGTCTAAGAATTATCAAGCTGAAGTGGCAGTGGACCCATGAACGTAGTAGGTAAACGTAGTGTATTATGGCTTCCGGCCAGATTGAAGACATCATTGACGTTCATGAGGAGAAGCCTATGTCCAGAAGTGGACTAACATAGGCTGATGATGATCTTGTCCTAGTAAAATATTCTAACTAGGTACCCAAAAACAAAATGGCGCATGCTTAACCATGGACGCTATTGCTATTAGTTATGGTAATTAAAAGTGCTTACATGAAATATTTGAGACGTCTTCTGCATGATAATAGGGTTCATTTTGAGCAGATGGCTGAACGAAGTCCCCTTCATGTCCAGCACCCAGATGTCTCCCAATGAGTAGTCGTGGCTCAACCTTATGTCACCAAGCTGAAAATAAACCAACACATTAATGCCTACGAATAAAAACGTTATCCAACCTTTGTGGTCTATTAAAACTTCGTCAATAAGATTTTGGTTTCCTACGGTTTTTGTTACTACGTAGGCACACCTTCTTCACATGTTTCACATTTTTTTATAAATAAACAAGTTATCAACGGCATATAATAAGTACTTCTCTGATACAGACCCATTTGCTGCTTCACCAGCTTTGTATAAGATAGCCATCAACCTGATATTGTCAACTGATACTATTTTCGATTGTACTTAACTCTTCATGTGAATTACATTGTTACAAATGCTCACTTACACCTTGTACAAGTAATAAGTGGATAACGGGGCTGGTTCACTTCTAGAATTACGTTTATTTAAGTTTAATAGTTTATAGCTAATTTTTAAGTGATGTTTGTTATCCCTAAGAAAGAAAAAAAATATTATTTGAAAATTTACCTGGCGGTGGACCGCCGGCTTAAGACTCGGCTTTTTCACTTCTTTAGCCAAATGGGAGATCGTTGATTGCGCGTGATTTTTTACCCAAACATTTTTTCTATTATATTCTTATTTTATTATATTTCGTTCGTCATTATATTCCTGATCTTTGATAATTTCGTAAAAACTCGGAGAGCCTCAGTACCCCACGGACCTAGAGTCTCGACTCCAAGGGAAGCAAATGCATAGACTGTCGATATACCCATATTTACGCCTCTTGAGATCTTCAACAAAATCTGCCGTTGCACCAGCCCTCACGGATGTCCTCGGAAGATGGGAAGGCACAAGTGTGTCGACGCATGTAGCGTCCCTCACAATAGGCCTTCCCAACTCATATAGGACTAGTGTCATACCATCACCTGCAGATCTCTGGGGCATTTCCGTTAAAATTATTAAACCTTTAATTGATACCATTGCACCAGATCTAGCTTTTATATTTAATGAATCCATTGATTGTGGCGTATTTCCTGATCTAATGAAACATAGTAAAATAATCCCATTGTTTAAATCGGGTATTAGGTCTGACCCCACTAACTTTAGACCAATATCAGTACTGCCTACATTCAGTAAAGTTTTTGAAAAACTTATTTTACACCAATTGCTTAGACATTTTAATGGCAATGACCTGCTACACTGTAAGCAATTTGGGTTTACTCGTGGCAGGTCAACTACTGATGCCGGTGTAGAGTTGGTATCGCATATTTTTGATGCTTGGGAGAAGTCGCAAGATGCTTTAGGCGTTTTTTGTGACTTGTCAAAAGCATTCGATTGCGTTCATCACGAAACATTAATCAGGAAACTACAGCATTATGGAATAAGGGACAGCTCTTTGGATCTTCTTACATCTTACTTGAGTGATAGGATACAAAGAGTTGACATTAATGGGAAACGATCTAAAGGGTCTGTGGTCACAATGGGTGTACCGCAGGGCTCTATCTTGGGTCCTTTCCTATTTTTAGTTTATATTAACGACCTGCCTCATCTTGTAAAGAATGATCAAGAGATTGTATTGTTTGCTGATGATACTTCATTAATTTTTAAAATGAATCGACAAAAAACAAATTTCGACGATGTAAATACTGCAATCTCAAAGGTAGTCCATTGGTTTAGTATCAATAATCTTTTGCTTAATGAAACCAAAACAAAATGTATAAGATTTATTCTACCTAATGTAAAACAAGTTAAGGCTGATGTAAACGTAAAAGGAGAAACGGTAGAAATTGTAGACAATACCGTATTCTTAGGAATAACCTTAGATAGTAAACTCTAATGGGGCCCACACATAGATAAGCTATCGAAGAGACTTAGTTCTGCAGCATATGCAGTTAAAAAAATCCGTCAACTTACAGACGTTGATACTTCTCGACTAGTCTATTTCAGCTACTTCCATAGTATTATGTCTTATGGCATACTATTGTGGGGGAACGCTGCAGATATAAACACCATTTTTGTGTTGCAGAAGAGGGCTGTTCGTGCGATCTATAATATGGGTCCCAGAGAATCCCTACGTAATAAATTAAAAGAAATAAACATAATGACAGTACCATGTCAATATATTTATGAAAACTACAACAAGTTTTCATAAATATATTGACATGGTTTCACACTCATAAAAACATCAATCGATTCATTAAAAAAAGCGATATACATAATGTAAATACTAGAAATAAGAATAAACTCGCTGTTCCCACAACTAGACTACATAAGATAAGTGCATCTTTTAAAGGGCAATGTATACGCTTCTACAACAAAACTCCAAGTGAGTTGCAAAAATTATCAATAAATAAATTAAAAAAAATTGTGAAGCATATTCTTTGTAAAAAGGCTTATTACAAAATATCAGATTATATAGAAGATAAAAAAGCTTGGAACGAGTTTTGCTCCAACTCAAAATCTAACAAATTACAGATAAGCAAATCATATGTACTAGACACATAAGTTATGAACATACTAGTGGTTTCTTCTCACTTCTTCCACTGGTGGACAAAAAATTGAAGTGAACAACAATACATATAATAATGAATAGTATAAAATATGACTTGTCTAAGTGCTTATTTGTAAGCCTAAAGAAATAAACTTTCATTTCATTTCATTTCATTTCATTTCATTTCATTTCATTTCATCGGGCTTCTTAGGTACCATCGTCACTCAAGAGACTATTCGGTTCAAGAATAACTGACCATGATTTTTATTAAGGTAACTTAAAGCTAGTTTTAGTGCACACTAAGTTGTTGATATAAATAAATAGATATCGTAAATTTTAACGAATCGTTTCATACATTATTCTTTTAGCTTTTAGCAAATACTAAATCAATTAACAGAAGATATACAAATGACAGTTATATTTCGCAAGTCGGTATTTTCATGGTCAAATTCAAAGTTCATGTCAATGAACCATGATAATTGAAGATGCGCATTTATAACTTCAACAATTTACCTTCTCAGAAAAACACCTAAAATATTTTTAAGCAGTAATAAGTAGGTAATACTTAAATCTTTTATATTTTGGACTTATCTACCTACATCAAAATTTTCCACTGTCCCAAAATTCAATTGTTATTCTCAATTGAAAAAGATTGCAGATGCAATAAAAACTTTGAAATTAATACAAAAAGTGTACGCCGGTATAACCGTATTAGGTTTAGGTTTAGGTGGGGGTACTCCATTTTCCGCATTTGGACTCCAGTTGGTCCTTTATGCGTAGAGTTTGCTAGCATAGCCAGCCTAGCTCCGTCCAGAAGCGCAGAATCTTCCTGGGGTCTTCACAGGCTTCGCGGAGCGACCTCGGCAAGTTGAAGATTTCTATACGCTGTGCTAAAACTCCCTCGCATTCCAGGATTACGTGACATATAACCGTATTCTCTCTTTCATAATAAAAAAGGTTTTTCTTGTTAATAATACAGCAATCAGTTACTTATCTATCTATACTAATATTATAAAGGTTTGATTTTTTGTTTGTTTGTTTGTAATGAATAGGCTCCGAAACTACTGGACCGATTTGAAAAATTCTTACACCGTTGGGAAGCTACACTATCCCGGTGAACATAGGCTATATTATATTTACAAAAAGTTATGAATTCGTACTAAAACCGTGCTAAGCCGGGAAGGTCCGCTAAATTATAAGTTGAGTGTTATTATTATAGTTCTCGATAAATTGAGCCAGCCCATTTGAAGGTTAACCTCAAAAGATGAATCTGTACAGGTCAATTGCTTTGAGTAATTTCTAGGTAAACTGAAAATGTATGTACCTAGCTATTTTGTGTGTCATTGTATCATTATTTTATTCATGCACATAAAAATGTATACCTTTGTTTGTGTATGTATTCATACATATATGTAAAAGGAGGAGAACAGTGATTGAACTCAACAATTGATTGCCTAAAATCTTCTCTCTTTACTATATCTCTCTCTCCCAATAAGGTTTGCTGGAAGAGAACTCTTTTTAGGGTTAAGTTCACCTTTGTATTAATTTTCTAGAATAGGTTTTACGGTTTACGGTTTTAGAAATGTATTTCTCAAAAGAATGTACATTCACTTATAGAGAAATATAAGATTATCTTAAATAAATATGCAGAGCGGACTTATGTTTTCGTAGGTACGTGACTTACTTACTGCTTTATACAACACAAAAATCTATACTATGTACTAAAATGTATATATATTATATCTATTCTTAAAACTATATCCTAACTTTTATAGAAATATTCCAGATTCAATTTGTGTAGAGTAGCGGGTAGGCCGAAATATTTTTTCATCGCTTTAACTAAAACAATACAAGTTGCTTGTTAGCGGTTCTATTACGTGTTAATTAGCAGTTGCTTTGAGAGTAAGGTTATTGGTAAGTGGTATGGTTTGGACAACATGGTTAGATAGTTATTTATGTTAGTTTAAGTGTTTGTAGATAGTATTCGATAGATTAAAAAAAACAATATTTTTTTTTTTTTTTAATTTAGTATTATGTATTTTATTTATATGTCAAGGTGTTAAATGGTAACTCAATTTACTTTGTTTTTAATTTAGTATTATGTAGTTTATTTATATTTTAAGGTGTTAAATGGTAACTCAATTTATTTTATGTTTTTGTTTAGTTTTTTGATTTTTTTTTTTTATACTTTGTGCTGCGTTCTTAAATTCAGAAAAATCTTGTGAAATATGGTTCTTAAGTTTCTTTTTAAATACATTTAATGAGTTACCTTCTTTGATGTAGTTTGGTATTTTATTGTAAAGGTCGGCTCCCTCTTTTTTATATATAGTTTATCGTGCAAAAAGTATAAAATAAATAAATAAAATCTAGGAAGACGTGGGAATTTTAATAGGCGTGGGGATTATAAATATTAGCCCCCCTATAAGATCAAAGCCAATAAGTCGCTTATCAGGGTATGGCCTGCGACCAACCAGTGGCCCAATATAGGCTGTTGAGATAAAGACCTCTAGATGATTTCACTACCTACTTGAAGACCAAAAAAATGTTTTCCGGACCTTGATGACTCTTTAGAGGTCAAGATTATCAATACCATAAACAGGAACTTGATGATGTTGGCGATAATATATTTAAGTAGCTAATATTATTTTACCATAAAACGTCTTTTAATGAGTTTTGTCCAAAAAGAGAGGAGAGTGAGCAATTTACCATAATTATTAATAATCCACGGTTTCATCTTATAACACTTATTATAATATAAATAAAGAAAGTTTGGATGGATGGATGTTTGTTGCCCCTTCACGCAAAAGTACTGAACGAATCGGGATGAAATTTTGAATAGGTTATTCTACCTACATGTTCTTCTTAACCTATAACCCTTAAAACGAAACCGTTAAAGCAATGTATACCGCGCGTAATTAAAGAAATCCGAGAGTTTATAAATAAAAATAAATAAATAAAATCTCTTTATTTCGGATATCCATGGATCCATATTTGTAAGTATTAGTAAACATACAAAAATATAAGTAATTATAGAGGGTTAGTAGAATCTTAAATTAAATTATAATATAATTAATTAAGTTATAGTATAACATAAGCATGTCTCTTTCCCAGAGTGATCCCTATAAGAAAGATATACTTGCCGGGATCACTCTGCGAACGAGACATGCCCAGCGGGGATCAGCATCTATCCGCTATGGTTTTCAGGATGCTGTTGTGGCTGTCCCGCACTCTGCGGATCAGGGATGCAGTTTTTTTGCGAAAGATGGCTTCAAAGCTATCTGTTTGATACTCTGCAAACATCCCCGATGCACTGCAGAAGCGTTTATACCGCTACCGCTCAGAGTAAGGTTTATATAGAAGTATAGGTAGATCTTAGCCATTTAATACCTGCAAATCTCAGGTAAATTATTTACTAGCCAAGCATGACCTTAAGCGTTGGATAGTAGGTACCTAAATTTGTATTAACTTTTCTTTTGTTCTGTCTGTATTACATGTTATCTAGTACTATTATTATATTATTATTTCCTTTTAGCCATTATTGTCCCACTGCTGGGTAAAGGCCCTCCTTTTTCTCCTTCCACTCCTCGCGAGCCAACGCTGCAACAGGCCATGATGGAAGATGTGCCTCGAGCTCGTCACGCCATCTTATCCTGGGCCTACCACGTCGCCTCTTAGCGTGCGTTATCTAGTACTAAGTAGTCTTATAATCGTGTAACAAAGTCTGTTTGTGGTTTTTTTTTGTGTTGCAAACTAGTAGGACTCATCAGACCACTGGATCTGTAAGTACTCTAGTTTGCGGTTACTCTTAAATTCAATAAAAAACTGTTGCTATAAATGCAACATCATTTTTGACATCATACAAGGAATTTTACTAGTAACTGGTATTATTACTTTCAATAATCACACACACACACACAGTTTGTGTGTTGTGTCTTATAAAAAAAAAAAATCTAGGAACTAGCGACTGGCCGCCTCAGTTCAAACCTCTTCGGTTGAAATTTTGCAGCGCTTAAGTGCATACGATTGCATATAATAATACTTAATAATGCTGGACACAGCATTATCTAGCCCCAAGCTAAGCAGAGCTTGTGTTATGGGTACTAGATAACTGATATACATAATACAATATATTACATAGATAGATATTTTCATTATACATAGAAAACAATCAGAACATCAGGAACAAATATCTGCAGATCGTACACACAATTGTTCCGAGGCGGGAATCGAACCCGAATCGCACCGCGCCACATCGGTCGTCATTAATATTAACCATTATTATAATGTTTGTACGATCTGCAGATATTTGTTCCGGGTGTTCTAGTCGTTTTCTATGTACAATAAAAAAAACTACATGTACATATATGTAATGATTGATGTATATCAGTTATCTTGTACCCATAACACAAGCTCAGCTTAGCTTGGGGCTAGATGATGCTTTGTGGATTGTCCATGTCCAGCATTTTTTTTTATATTTATTAATAACTGGAAAAGCGGCTAGCCGCGCGGTTAGCCGCCCCGAGAATAAATATTACGCGTAGGAGTGATAATCCGTCAAAAAAAAAACAGAAATATTAAATCATCAGCAGTGAACAAGGTCAATGATGACAAATGATGTTGAAGTTACAATAGCCATAGTTGACAAGGTTGACAATGGTGTACGGATGTCACGGGTTATTTTTATATGCATGTAACACTCAAGGCATACTTACTGTGGTACTCAGACTTGAAGTTATTGTAATATACATAATGTGTTATTATGTAGAAGGTGCCTACTGCGCTAGCCCGGATATTCTCATCTTCTCTTCTAATATTATAAAGAGGAAAGGTTTGCTTTTTTGTTTGTTTGTTATTTTTTTTGGCTCCGAAACTTCTGGTCCGATTTGATGATTGAAAGAGTGTGCCTGGAGTTTTGTGAGCGCGTTTAAATGTTTTATTTCGTTACACGTTTGTTATTATTTGATTGTATTAATGTTTTGTATATACAATTTTATATTATGTTTTGAATTTTGAAGTTTCAACCTTTTTTTATGTACCTACATTTTTATATGTGTTTTTACCATTTTCTAGTGTGTTATTTCATTGTATCTTGTAGTTTTTAAGATGGTAAAATGTACTAGGCATAACGATTTGGAGTTATCTGTAATGTTATGTAAATAAATAATTTGATTTTGAATAATTCTTTCACCGTTGGGAAGCTACACTATCCCCTTTGAACAATAATACATATAATATTTTCAAAAAAGTTAGGGATCCGTACTAAAACCGTGCGAAGCCGGGAAGGTCCACTAGTATTAGATAAAAAGTTGTGATTTTGATATAATTTTTTTTTTTACCAACATTAAAAAATTTAATTATTCTATTTTTGAATGTTGATATTTGGCGTGAGACAAAGTCTTGAAAAGTTATAAGTAACATGAAATAGGTCATTTCATTCAACGTAGTTATGTGATTTTGGTGCGTATTTTTGCAAAAAATGTTAGCGCCAGCCTGTTTTTGGAAGAGGGTAGTTGTAAATTTAAAAACTCACCATGAAAGTATTCCTGAATAGTACTTCAGACGAGATGTGCGTAGGGTCAGTGTCGATGAACTTCACCACAGTAATGCGATTCCCGTTGAATAAGCGCGGCATTGCTATCTGTATGCTGGAAAAACAAGAATTTAACCAAATAAGTAGAAATACTCCATTGTTTGTGCATGTATGTACATATGCATAATGAAATAAATTTCATTCTTGTGCATAATCCTACTTATATTATAAACGCGAAAGTTTGTAAGTATGGATGGATGTTTGTTACTCTTTCACGTAAAAACTACCGAATGGATTTTAATGAAACTTTACAATAATACAGCTTATACCCTTTGTTCGGTATAGGACAGATTCTAGATTAGACAGATCATGTATTGGGCAGATATACATCAGAATAACACATAGGCTACAATTTATAAAGATGTATTGTATATTATCCAAAATATTTATCACCACGCGGGTGAAACCGCGGGGCGCAGCTAGTATTGTATAAATTATCCAATTGCTACGTTACCTACCTATAAATATTGGTAACTATTATTATAATTAAATTGCTGCGTACTTCTATAAGATAATAACAATTAAGTGACAATGTATGTACATATACATAAATGAAAATGAATCTATGAATCATCATCATCATCATCAGCCTATAGCAGTCTACAGCTGGACATAGGCCAATGTATAAATGAATGTCCCATTTATATAATATTATGTATAACACGCCACCGTCTACACTTGTTCTAACACTTCATGCCCATCCAATAGTTGCCTGGCAGAGATTGCTCATAGCGATAAGGCCGCATATTGTAAAACATAACATAGTTGTATTTGTTTTTTTTTCTTTATTGTGTATTAGTTTGTATTTGGTGTGCAATCAAAAGTTATTGTATTGTATTATGGACACTGATTGGCACGGAAACCAATAAAATAATCTAATAACTCGTTTTTCAAGCTGATGAAACGGCGATGAAATAGTATCTTTTCAGTAGATATAGGTATACCTACTGAAAAGATGCTGTTTCATCGTGATGTACTCATTTACATAATGAGGTCAGTACAGGAAATGAGGGCATCACCTCAGGTCACACATAAAACAATAAAAAAGTATTTTATTTATTTATTTATTCCATAAAACATGTAAGGAATGATATGACTCCAAACACGTATATGAAGTGATGGAGATAATACCTTATATCACTATTTATTTATTATTATATTATTTATTTATTATTATTGCCCTCATTGTTGGTAGATACATGACACCCAGTTTGGGGTTTTTTACTTGAAAATATACGTATTTTTTACAAAAATACAGAAATAATTTTGCTAAAATCAATATTTATGATACATTTTCATAAAAATAGTTATACTTAAATATAACTAACTTTGCTTATTATCTTCTCCATAAATAAAAATGAATCGCTGAATGTGTTGCTAAGCGGAAATCTCGAGAGCAGCTGAAGTTCACTAACTCTTCTTTTAGAATATAACTTTATTACGACGACCGATGTGGCGCGGTGGGCGAAGGTCCGCCTGCGACGCAGGAGGTTGCGGGTTCGATTCCCGCCTCGGAACGATTGTTTGTACGATCTGCAGATATTTGTTCCGGGTGTTCTGGTCGTTTTCTATGTATAATAAAAAATATCTATCTATGTAATATATTGTATTATGTATATCAGTTATCTAGTACCCATAACACAAGCTTTGCTTACCATGGGGCTAGATAATGCTGTGTGGATTGTCCAGCATTATTTATTTTATTTAATATTCCTTGAAGTACAAGGATGGTTCTTACGGAGAGAAAAAGAGAATAAATTTAAAAAATGGCCTGAAACAAATGACCACCCGGGCGAAGCCGGAACCGTCCGCTAGTTAGTCAATAAATGTCATGCAAAACAAAATAACATGTTTATCTTACAAAAACTAAATTATAGAACCAGTTAACCAAAAACCCAATCAAGTTTTTTGCCTGCTGTCTTCTATTAAAATCTCGACTTTATTACATCAAAAGGTTATAGGACAAATAATAAAAATGCGAAAGTTTGCATGTTTACATTATGCTTGTATGGACGGATGTTTGTTACTACTTCATGCTAAAACTACTGAATAAATAAATAAATAAATAAATAATGCTGGACAATTCACACAGCATTATCTAGCCCCATGGTAAGCAGAGCTTGTGTTATGGGTACTAGATAACTGATATACATAATACAATACATTACATAGATAGATATTTTTTATTATACATAGAAAACGACCAGAACACCCGGAATAATTATCTGCAGATCGTACACACAATTGTTCCGAGGCGGGAATCGAACCCGCAACCTCCTGCGTCGCAGGCGGGCCTTCGCCCACCGCTCCACATCGGTCGTCATGAATGGATCGAGACTAAAATATTGCTTATATGGTAGCCCTAAGTCCCATAAATAAACTTCCAAGGGATATTAATAACCTAAAAACGTTTCCATAGACACACACGAAACCGCCGGCAGTTACTTCAATTTAATAATATTGACACTTTTTTTATATAAGTTATTTTGACGCCTCGACAAACCTCTAATTATGTCAATCAATTGCAAGGTTAAATATTGTCAAATTAAAGGTACGTACGAAATGATAATAAACACCTTAGGATAATATCAAGGCTCTACCAGGTTTTACTAGGAAGTTTATCAAGAAGGTTAAACTTGTTATTTTGATTTAAAGGATTTAAACAAGGTCAAGTAGAATCTAAAAACCGTTAGTACCTACTTGTGCGAAAGTTATACAAACAATTTGCATGTTTATAATCAATCCTTCTATAATATTATCAACACGAATATTTGTAAGTATGGATGGATGGATGTTTGTTACTCTTTCACGTAAAAACTACTGTATGGATTTTAATGAAACTTTACAATAATATAGCTTATACATCAGAATAACACATAGGCTACAATTCATAAAAATATATTGTATAATATCCAAAATATCTATCACCACGCGGGTGAAACCGCGGGGAGCAGCTAGTATTATATAATGATAAAACCTTCTTCAAGTTTCTGGATAAATTGTTCTTTGCGTCATGACATCTATGGGCTAAGTTGCAAGGGTCGATTTTAGCGCCGCTAACGCCATTGCGAAGTCACTGATTATGATTCTTTGTAAATAGCAATATGTAGTCGTTTGGTTAGGCACTTTTCTGCCAGTATCGGGTAATGGAAAATAATTGTAAATTATCTGAATTCACCAGAGTTTAGTTCGTTATCTAGCAGAGTGTCCGCACGTGCAGGTATGATCAGCTTGGGAGATGAGATGTTCCAGGCCCACTTACACTGCGATGTCTCTGGCAGTGGGGAGAATTTTTGATTTTTGACGAATATTATCGAACGTTCCCTTACATTTCCATTGAAAACTGTAGAAAATCTGTCTCTGTTCCAGGGGTCTCCTTTGTAAAACGGACGAGATTGACGGATGACGTAACTTAACTACCAAGTTGCTTCGGGCACGACACCTTTCGTTAAGGATCTATAAGAAATAGATGTCAGAATCATTTTCATAGTAGCGAATCAAAAGAACGGATCGACCCCGTCTTTCGTTTTGTGCGATCCGACGTCATCCGTCATCTTCGTTCTTCATTTTTCATAGTATCAATCCAACTCTTGGGTGTAAGGGGGACTCCAACATCTCTTCTCCTAAGCCAACCTTACCTGCACGTGGTAAACTCTGCTAGACAACGAACTAGGCTGTGATGAAAATATCAAACAATCTTCATAATGTAATAACTCATCGATTTTACAATTATTTTCCAAAGAATCATCAACCTCCAACTCTTGTCCACCTAAAACGCAGTCTAAATATACAAAGTTCACTTACTATGATTTCCAAATATCTTCGGGACTGTTCAGGATTTTATCTCGGTTCTGGATCAGCTCTGGCGCATACGATCTATACTTGTACAAGTTATCGATCCTTCGTTTTGTCTTCTCCATTGATCCTTTGGCGAACAAAAACAGATGTTCTACCATTTTCCTCTCTGAAAATTTATAAAACAAGTATTTATGAAAAAAATTATCCAGTGATTTGAATTGCAATAACTAGGTATTTATAATAACAATGTGCATTTTAGTAAAAATGGACATAATGAACGGGAGGCGTGTGGGATGGGTAGCAGCGCCTCCTGCAGAACAATTTACCACTGAACTGCGATCCCCAACCCGCATGCTCAGCATGGGGATTATGGGCATTACCCCCCCTGAGATAAAGGTGTTTATCAGGGAAGGTTTTAAGCACGATAAACTCGTTTCGATCGCTGTAACGCGTCAGAAACCTAGGGCAAAATAAAACAAGATAGCCTCGGTGGTGCAGTAGGCAGCGCGTAAGTCTCATGATCTTAAGGTACGAGATGAATTCCTGATAAATAACTTTTAATAACTTAAACTTTAAGTACCTAAGTACGCGATAAATACCCGTTAAATAATCTTTAATATGTGAATATGCGATAGTTCAAACAGTTTAAATTCCTTACCAATTCCAGCCTCTATCAAATGAGGTTGCTTCTCGAACCAGTCCATGATGCCGTCTACATCCTCTTGAATAGTGCTTTCCTTCAAGCCTAGCTCAGCACGAATCAACTTCTTGTCTTCCTCTGTGACGACGTAAAGTGGATGCTGATCGTGCATCTACAAGAAATTCCTAATGTTTAGAGCGTCCCTGTACTGAGGAGAAGGTTGCGGGTTCAAATCCCGCCGAAATCTATTTTTTTTTGGGATTATTATTTATTTTTTTAGAGATAACCCTACGTCCTATAATAACAAAAACTTTATAATTGAGCAACGACAACACCTCTCGTCAAACAAATTTGTCTTTGAGCAGGATTGGATAAACTTCGAGCGAGTTAGTGGGGAAGATTAAATGGTAAAATTACACTTTGCCCCACCGAAAGAAAAGAAAGAAAATGAATTTAACCACTCTACCCTACCAAGGCGCCCCCACCCTTGGTAGGGTAGAGTGGTTAAATTCATTTTCTTTCTTTTCTTTCGGTGGGACCCTATAGCTAATAATAAATAATCGTAGTATGTAATTTTGTGGAAGGAACTACCATAATAAGGTAAAACTACTAGGAAGGCATAAAATAGTTTCTATATAAGTATATGTCGCTGTTATAATAAAACTTTATTATTAGGAGTATCACAAAGTAATATTTTGTTGTTTCTAAGAAAATTGTCATTTATTTTATTTGTCTACTAGTGCCATAAATATAAAATTGTATGTAATAAATTTTATATGACATTTTGTTTAATTCCTTTTATGATGTATTATTGTGTAACTTATAATCTTTAAATGTTTAATTTTTTTGTTTATTTGTTTAAGTTGTGTGTGTTTTAATGTTATATGTATTTTATGATGATCTGAAATAAACGAATAATAATAATAATTGTTCCTCTCCGGTAATTTACTCCGGCTTTTTAAGGAACCCATCCAGCATTCGGCAAGCCACCGTCTGCCACTCTTCTTAACATTATGATTGACTTGTTTTTGGCAGACGTCCGCAATCTCCCCTATAACTCGATTACCCAGTCTATCCATCCATCACAATAGCCTGGTTTTATTTCTTTCATTTTTTTTTGCAATAGTCTTTACACCTGGTGGATACCATCTTTGGGTGTATCATATTGTGCACCCGAGGATGATACCCGCTATGTGTAGCCATCGCCTTTAGATTAACTTCTCAAAGGGCCTCTGTGCTGTTGGATTCGGCCCACGCAAGCCTTCCAAAGGATCGGGTCAGTTTATGGCCCGAGATCATGGTAAATGAGAGACATAATAATAAATAACGACCAATATGGCGCGGCGGGCGATTGTCCGTCTGCGACGCAGGAGGTTGCGGGTTCAATTCCCGCCTTGGCACAATTGTTTGTACGATCTGTAAATATTAGTTCCAGGTGTTCTGGGTATATGGATAATAAATAGTATTTCACTGTAACATATTATACTAAGTATATCAGTTATCTAGTACCCATAACACAGGCTCTGCTTAGCTTGGGGGCTAGATAATAATGTGGGCTAGTGTGATGTGTGTCCAGCATTATTTATTTATATATAAAAGATCAAATAAGGCAAAAATCTATGTGTCTATCAATAATTATTTTAATTATCTTTATTTTCCAATCTAACTCAAATAAGTTCGCAACTTTAAGCTATAATAATTAATTATATTTTTGAACGTCGACCTAAACAAAGGAGTGACATATTCATTCTGTGGGTCCGATTTAGTTTTTTTACTGATACATCGATCCTAGATACATTTTTGAAGGCTCTTTGGTCACGAAGCACATTGTCTTTTCCCAAGGCCGCCGTGCCGCGCCGATAAGGCAGAGACGCGTCTTTGCAGGCAGTGAAGGTATTAAACTGACACTTTCATGGCCCACGAAGTACATGTCCTCCTCGATCTCCGTAAGTCAAATTTAAAATTCGTACCGTTCGTAATTTTCGGTGTAAATCTGGACGTCCGTCGTCATCGATTGTCAATTCGTTTTTTGCTATTAATATACATACATATGATACTCGTGCGTCAATGTCGTTTTGCCTATATTTTTTTGAGATATGTTTACAATTTTTTTGCATATAAATTATTTAGTAATTAAATAGGTGGGTTCTTATTTAATTTGTTTTTGCGCGTATAATTATATAGAATATTAATAATTAATTGTTGTATAAAAATATGTAAATACAGTAAAATAACAGTAAGAGGGCATTGTTAAGTGTGTGACGTTTGTTTTTGCGAAGATGTTTACAAAAACCGATTATAGAGCTTGAATTACGAAAAAAGAACAAGTTTCAGTCAAACGCCATTTTTTTCACAGTGGGTAATTTGGAATAGCTAATGATGTCGGACTAAGTACTTCAATAATAATGCCTGAGTGCAGGTACTGAGGTACTTTTTTACGACATCTCAAGACACCAAGTTCAAGGTTATTTTTTTACCTTTTTTGTGACAAATTCGCATAGTTTTTATAACTATAACAATTTTTCATAGTCATGTCGCGTCGCGTCATCTGATTTTTTGTGGTTTCAAATTTTTATGAAATTTTTGACGTTTTGACAGTAATCGTTATTGTCAAAAATTATAGAAACGTAAGCAGGATAGAATTTAACAGCCTGATAATTATCATTTGATTTTTAACATCCATTCTATTTAGTGATATTATGTCTTTGTTCATTTTAACACACATAAAAAAAAAAAAAATTAAATTATTTACGTACAGAAATGGATCTACTGAGAAATAAAGCCATCAATAGATCTATCATGGATCTAGTCAAATGGATGTAACAGGAACCATCCTCTAAACCTACGTCACCGTCACGTGATTTGTTTAAAAAAAAAAAATGGTATTACTACTACCTGTCAGTCAATCCATTTTAAGTTTCAACCTATATCCTAACGTGCAACAATTATTATATAACTTTTTGCAGAATATTTGTTTTAGTAACCTCTCGTCATCATCATCAGCCTATATTAGTCCACAGCTGGACTTAGGCCTCCCCAATGAGCGCAAAAAATTATGACATGTTGCCATTGTTAAAAAAAAGATATTCTTTTATAAATGGGGTAAAATCCATTACATATAATCTTCCCTATTCGAATTTTCTTAAAATAGGTAATTCATTATAAGAATGTTCACTTATATTATGAATGCGAACGTTTGTATGGATAGATGGATATATAAGAAGTAAGAATCATAGATTCGATGTTTGTTACTTCTTTACGCCAAAACAACTAAACGGATCGAGCTGAAATGTTGTATAGATGTAGCTGCCTGGAATCAAACATAAGCAACTTCTATCCCATTTTAAAACTGTTTCCATCGGATACAAATATATGTTTCTATAGACACAAAGCGTGCGAATCCGCGGACAGAAACAAGTTATTTATAACAAACTTTTTAGATAATATTCCATACAGTACAGAGCCCGTCTTGTGCGACTCTGTTACGCGATTCGACATCACAAAAACACTACATACTACTAATATTATAAACGCGAAAGTTTGTAAGTATGGATGGATAAATGGATGGATGGATGTTTGTTACTCTTTCACGTAAAAACTACTGAATTGATTTTAATGAAACTTTACAATAATATAGCTTATACATCAGAATAACAGACAGGCTACAATTTAAAAAGATATATTGTATATTATCCAAAATATATATCACCACGAGGGTGAAACCGCGAGGCGCAGTATTATAACAAATCTGACATGACGTATCTCAGTTTTTTTTTATCAAACTTGTTGCGACCTACGTCAAACCAATCAGCTTGAATCTTAAAATCTTAATTTCAAGTTAATTACATTTTTTAAAATTTTATAACTTGTAAAGTTTTTATATTCATAAATTGGTGGAAAACCAAAATACTACTTAATTTATTGCTTGATATTTTTTGGTGAGATTGTGAATCCTGTTTTTCAAAGTTCATTTAGGGGATATTCCCTAGATTGATTTCTACTATGGTACTTAGCGGAAATCGCTAAGATGTTTGCTGGCTTACCAGCTTAAGTTGCATATGTCTGGATGTCTGTACAGTTAGTTTATATTCTAAATTGATCCTGACCCAAATCACAGATAGGTATTCTCGTATATTATTTGTTTGGTATTAAAATTCAAGTCTATGGAAACATATGAAACTTTTTTACTTCTATGGAATAGGAACCGAGTCAAAAATAAAACGTTCGCTCAATATGCATACTGGGCACTACAAAGAATTCCATTCACATACCGATTAAGTACAAAAAGACTACATTGGTCCTCAGCAGGAGGTAGTAAGAAGTATGGTGCAAGTATTTACCTTTCGGAGAAATAGGAAAAGATATATTTTAACTTGTAAACTCTTATAAGGCCAGATATGTCAGATTTTTCAATGAAAACAGGGTTTTACGAGTATTTTGTTTATACCAAATTAATCTCTTATATTTATCGCGTGCCTACTTTGTGTTTTTATTTCCCGTATATGCCCATCGCGTTGCAGCAATCTTGGTTACTACAGGGTGATACCTTAATACCCAATAAATAATAAAATAAACTTTAATATCAGGTACCTACTTCATCATCAGCCTATAGCAGTCTACTAATGGACATAGGCCTCCCCCAATGAGCCCTGTCTTCAGCTTGCTGCATCCAGCATCTACCTGCAGTCTTTCGCAGGTCGTCGAGAGCGTCCTAAGTATACCGAGTCGTGGTCTCGTGGACTCAAGAACACGTTTGCCCCAGCAGCGGCCGTCGGTTCTTCGCGAGATATGGCCGGCCCACTGCCACTTCAGCTTGCTAATTCTTAGAGCTATGTCAATAACTTTGGTTCTCAGGTACCTACTTAAATAGTTACATATATAAACCCACTTGAGTTGCTTTACATTATAATTATCCGATATTGAATTTTGTTTTGCATTAAGTTTCTTATTTGGCTGGCTTTCCGGTCATTTGAATATTGATTTGATTTAGGTATTCATTTTTATGTTCGTTCTCCGACCTTCAAAATCTTCCTATGCGAAGGGGTAATGAGCGGACATATTATTATTATCAGAAATGCGAGTTATTTTTGCCTTCCACCAAAAATAGTTAGCAAGAAACGACCACTTTTGTTGCTATTTTTACTCGTTGAGTCTTTGTTACTTAGTAAAAAGATAAATATACAATACAATACAATACAAAAATACTTCATTGTACACCAGTTACAGATTATTATAAAATACATCACATGATACAAGTACAATGGGCTGCCTTATCGCTTAGAAGGGATCTCTTCCAGGCAACCTTTGGATGGAAAGAATAATGTGAATTTAAGAAAGGCAGGGAGTATAGGGCAAGTAAATATGTACATATATTTACACATGGACAGTATTTAATCAAATACAAAATGTATCTTATAATTTAAAATAACAAAACAATAAAATCAATAATGCTGGACATTCCACACAGCATGAGCCCTAATGCACAGATTAGGTAATGTTACATGTAAGCAGAGTTTGTGGTCTGGGTACTAGGATAATCTATTATGTTAAATTTTTGATCTCATAGAATGATGTCATTTAGTTCTAGAAACAACGGTTCTTAGGTCAATTCATTTAATCGTACGTGTTGAGAACTAAAAATGGCCGCACAAAGTAATTTACACTATTTAATGGTAGAATAATAATTTCTGCTAACCAGGGAGTCAAAACCATAGGCTTGGATAATAATTAAGGTGTTGGTATTCCATAATCTACGAGACAGGAAACGCTTTTTGCTACGTGACCGAAACCGAGCCTTAGGTCTGTAATTTGTTTTAGTACTTGCAAAACTCTGTGCTACCAACTATCAGGTTTTACTTGAATGTAGCGTATCTAGTTATTGCCACATTAAAAAAATAGTTTTCAGGCTATGCAAAGATTAGGTGTGGTATAATAGCATCATCAAACCACTGTTTATTGATTTTGATTACATAAATCGATTTCTAAACACGTTTCTTCATTCATTCTTGTATAAAACCACGGTTTCACAAGAATACGCAACGATTGTTCGTACTTCGATACGCGGACCTTCGATAGTACAGGATGTCCGACTGTTGCCCCACTTTCGGTAATTATAGCAACATTGATTTCAATCAATGTTCATAATTTGATACATTTATCATATTTTATGTTTGTTTTGTTATTATTTTGGTGCTATCATTCAATATTATAAATAAATAAATAATGCTGGACAATTCACACAGCATTATCTAGCCCCATGGTAAGCAGAGCTTGTGTTATGGGTACTAGATAACTGATATACATAATACAATACATTACATAGATAGATATTTTTTATTATACATAGAAAACGACCAGAGCACCCGGAACAAATATCTGCAGATCGTACACACAATTGTTCCGAGGCGGGAATCGAACCCGCAACCTTCAGCGTCTCAGGCGGACCTTCACCCACCGCGCCACATCGGTCGTCAAAAATAAAAAACTGCTATTTGCTTCTGTACGTATGGCATAAAGAAAGTTTATCATTCATTGGATTTCCAACCCAATTTTTATTTATTATCAAACCATAGGTAGTCTTCAACTGGACTGAGGCCTCCCCCGAAGGTCAATATAGAACCCTGTTAGATTGCCGCTAAATCCAATATTTGAAATATTGGTTATAAAAATGATAACAATGAAGTGAAAATTATGATTTATCTTAGTAACAAAGTATTATCTTTACATAGTATAAAATGAAGCCACTTCCGCTGTCTGTTAGCTTAGATCTTTAAACTACTCAACGGATTTTAATGCAGATTTCAGTAATTGATAGAGATTCAAGAGGTTTACAGGTTTATATATCAAAAATCATGCAAAGCCGGGGCGGGTCGCTAGTTATTAACATAAATAATGTAATCAAATGGCCCCTCCATTTAACAGGTATTATAGCAAGCAAAATTCAAATTCAAAAATGGTCTTTAAATTGTACAAAAATTGTATTAAATTCCTCTAATAAGCACCGTAATGCCCTGTCTTCAGCTTGACGCATCCTGCATCTACCTGCAGTCTTTCACAGGTCGTCATCCCACCTGGCCGGAGCGCATCGTACACTAAGTTTACCAACTCATGGTCCACTCAGGAAGACGCATCCCCTCTCGATTCTTCGCAGGATATGGCCGTCCCACTGCCACTTCAGCTTGCTAATTCTTAGAGCTATATGTCTTTGGTTTTCTCTCGGGTGAATTCGTTACGAATCCTATCCTTCAGAGAGACTCCGAGCTTAGCTCTTTCCATAGCTCGCTGAGCGACTTTAAACTGATGGATCAGCCACCTATCATGGGTTATAACGGGTAGGACGCACTGATTGATTAATTGGGACGCACTGATTATCAAATGTTTTCTTGTGTTGCGGTGGTTACGGATGACGAGAAGAATCGACGTAGTTTCCCAGCCTAGCTGGATTTTTCTCTTGCATCTTTCTCGAAATAGTCTCTACTTTACTGCAGAATCTGCCCCAGGGTAATGTATTCGGAAACGATTTCGAGAAGGTGACCGTGTACGACGACCAGTATTGGATCAATATGGCCATGCCACTGTGTCCAAGTACATAGTAGCAAATTACGCCAAGCCAGCAAGTCGACCACTTATATAGCCGAAGTGTGGGTTACCACTAAGTAAATGAGTTGACTTATGTTTTTTTTAAATTTAAATGCGCAATCATAAAGTTTTTAAACGATTATGGTTATTAACAATCAAGTCGTGGGAAATTTACCATGATTTGCGTTATTAAGCTTTTTAACAGCACCACATCGCTCATTGTTATAAATACGAAAGTTTGGATGGATTGATGGATAGATAGATTTCTAAGTATTATAGTTACTCATACTTCATACGCTACATACGCTAAAACTACAGATTTTTTAGCGATGAAGATCTAGACCGGTAATAAGGTTAATTTCTTCTATAAATCAGATCCTATTGGGTATAAAAAATCTATAAAAAATTCCATACAAACAACGCGTGCGCAGCCGCGGGCAAAAACTAGTTTCTAAACTACAATTAAACAGAAGTTACGTGAGAGTACTGACCTATGATAACTCTAGGTACTGAATTTAACCACTATAACTAAAGTTATGCGCAAACGCATACAACAGCGAGTTCAAACCAATCACTTTCATCAATGATGCCAAACTTCTCTGGCCTACTATTATAATTGACTCAACATTCTACTCTACCGCATTATTGCCTCACTGACCTGATATTATGTCTGTTTATGTAAGACAAGACCAACATCCGACTAATTGTGAATTTTAATAGGGTATAATTTATCTAATCTGTCGAAAAGAGCCCTGATATTTTAATTTTATATTATTTATTTATTTAACTAGCACGATTACCTATATTACAACCAAATACACTAGTTAATTACAATACCTATATAATAGAAGAAATGAAACGTAAAAAATATACATAATATTACACGATAAGAAAACTAATAATATTTGATAATTTATAAAAATTCCAGGCAAACAAAATTCTATAAAAACATC
Source organism: Eupithecia abbreviata (assembly GCA_943735965.1). NCBI lineage: Eukaryota > Metazoa > Arthropoda > Insecta > Lepidoptera > Geometridae > Eupithecia > Eupithecia abbreviata. The sequence goes on from OX030995.1 coordinate 6,658,945, forward strand.
ATGTATTTTAAAACTATAAATAATATAATACAAACAAACTCAAAATATTACTCCTATCATTCATCTCTCTCGCAAAACGCACACACACTTCCATACATTGTCAACGCGTGCATCAGTGGCGATGACGACCGATGTGGCGCGGTGGGCGAAGGTCCGCCTGCGACGCAGGAGGTTGCGGGTTCGATTCCCGCCTCGGAACAATTGTGTGTACGATCTGCAGATATTTGTTCCGGGTGTTCTGGTCGTTTTCTATTGTATAATAAAAAATATCTATCTATGTAATGTATTGTATTATGTATATCAGTCATCTAGTACCCATAACACAAGCTCTGCTTAGCTTGGGGCTAGATGATGCTGTGTGAATTGTCGAGCATTATTTATTTATTTATTTTATTTAGTGGCGATAAGCGGCTAGGTTCACGCATTAGCAGCATTCTTTCAAACATTTTATGCATTAGGTAAGTTTGAGTGTGTTTATCATGCTTAGGTATAAATGAGTTTTTTAAATGTAAGATCTAGGATAATCATTAATATAGGTTAACTTGTATTCTTGACATGTCCTATATCGTTCGTTAACTACAGTACCTAGATTATCAATTTATTTTTAAATTAAGTGAGAACTATAGTGCTAAGACAAACCTAACATAGGCTTTAAGGCACTACTAACTTAATAATGTAACCTATTTGTATGAATAAATAATCTATCTATCTAAAACCTCAGGCACACCAATTTGTTGCAGATATCAGAGAACTTGTTCAAGGGCAGACTTTTGAACTGAGTATGGAACTTTTTGAAGAACCTTTAGAATAACCAGTTACAAACATTCAAATGGAATTTAAATATATGTACTAAAAAGGCACGTATTTTTTGACCCTTGTCATATCTGTCTTGCCTAATCAAAAAGTAAGGACACAGGGTAGTATCATCATCATCAGGCCTTACACGTCCAAGTTATAAAATATGACCTGTCTGTATAAAGTATACCAACCTTGTATAAAATTTAATACAAAAAAATACTAAGCAACAAAATAAGCTGGGAAAATTTTAAAGACAGGAGCTCTTCTTTTAGTTTTTATTTGCTACTATTAATTGTTATAATTTTCTTTGTTACTAAAGGTATATTTAAGAAAATTCCTACTCCTGAGTTATTTTAAGCGAGTTTCTTTTACATCAGTTTCACAATCTAATGAAAAATCCCCTTAATTTTTCCAGCGAACAGTCAAAACGCCGAGAAAACCTATATTTCCTATCCACAAAATGAAAACTATTTTAAAAATCTTTTTTTTAACAAACCTTCATGGCTGGCATTTGATTGTAATTCAAAATTATTAAATTGACTGTAAACTTTAGTAACGAGCTGATAAATCTACCAGCATTCTCCGAAATTCAGTAAATCCTACATCCCTTTCATCCCATTCTCGATAAGAACTATATTATTTAAAACAACAGTAGGTAACAGCCCAATTAGCATGAACACATTGAACACCATAGAAACGAATTGGTTCAGACCTTAGTAGAGAAAATGCATACATACATTGCGTAAAATATTGAACTTGATGTTATAGATTTCAAATATTTATTTTACTGACAATCTTTCTCTAGTGTTTATGTGACTATGTGCCCCACTGCATTATATATTTTCTATACTAATATTATAAAGAGGAAAGGTTTGTTTGTAACGAATAGGCTCCGAAACTACTGGACTGATTAGAAAAATTCTTTCACCGTTGGGAAGCTACATTATCCTCGGTGAACATAGGCTATATTATATTTTCAAAAAAGTTAGGGATCCATACTAAAACCGAGCAAAGCCGGGAAGTTTCGTTAGTATTTTATAAACACAAATTCGATGCATTTATATCTATCTGTAATGTATTGTATTATGTATATCAGTTATCTAGTACCCAAAACACAAGCTCTGCTTACCATGGGGCTAGATAATGCTGTGTGAATTGTCCAGCATTATTTATTTTATTTATTTATTCATTTTATTATATCACATAACTCACCTTGCTATATTTTAAAGATTCCTCGACTCACACGACCGTTTATAATCGCACTGCAATAACTTTTGACTGTAAAACACACAATCTTTAAGTATGTACCAAGTTTATTCAATATTTGACCTCTAGATATGCGTCGTTTTAATGACTAATGTTTACAATTTCGAAAACGAATAAATCTTTTTTTATTTAATATTTTTATTATTTTTTTCTATATAAGATGACTGATTTCGGGCAATCCTGACGAACGATTGGCGTCTCGAGGCTTCCTACCAGCGTTAGTTACATCACTAAGTGGTAGGAGGTAGCAGGTAGGTAAAATCATTATGATGGTAGGGTGTGAATAACAATTTTTGACTCTTTGCTTTGGCCTTGGAAGGTTTTCTAGTCTTGTGAAATCCAAAGAGGATCAAAAAAGTAATATTAAATGTTGAGTTATCACTTTAGTAAAATACTAATTTAATGGCAGATCACCAGCTAAAAAAAATCTCGCCACAAAAAAATGATTGCACAATTGACATTACTTTTGGAAAACTGTGTTAGCATAAATTAAAGTAACTTTTAATATTTTTTGATTAAGTGACCTAACTTTTTAACTATAACTTTATTATTTGACAAAAACATATTTCTTTTTTAAAATTAAAATGTAGAAATGTCAGAATAATCTAGACGCAGTAAACCAAATTGATTTAGCACATAATTATTTTAATACAAACTCAAGTTATATAATTAAAATTACGTAGGCACTAATGAAAAACCTATTCACTGTGCTGCGATTTTGTAATAATTATTGCAAAGTAATACATTAAGTCTGCCTAGGTCATGAACTTGGATTCGATACGGATTGGATTGAATTGAATGAATTTTGCATACTGGTAGTTCTAGGCGTGGAATAAAACATAGGCTACTTTTTATCCCATAAATCAGCTCCAGTGTCCTGTGATTCCATAGAAATCACGCATGCGAGGCTGCGAGCCGAAACTAGTATTATAAATGTGAAAGTTTTGATGTTTAGATGGATAGATTTTTGTTACTTCTTCACGCCAAAACTACTGAACGGATCAAGCTGAAATTTTGCATACATGTAGTTCTAGGCCTGGAATAAAACATAGGTTACTAATATCCCATAGATTATTGGCTTATTATCCTATACATTGTTCCCAGGGGCTCAAAATAACCTTAAAATGTTCCCAAAAAAACAACGCGTGTGAAGCCGCGGGCAGAAACTAGTTATCGATGAATGTTTCTTGATTTATGCCCCAAAGCAACTGCCATTAATTGAAGATGTTTTTTTAGGTTTTTTTTCATTATAGAAAAAAGAACTTCTAAACCTAATAGTACCTACCACTACAAGGAAAACAATTTTCAAATCGAACCTAACTCATTAGTACCTACTTATTTATATTGTGTTGTATATTTATATAGAGTTCTAACGCATTGTCTTCCTTAAGAAGAATCCTTAAGTATGTACGTAGTTATTTCTAACGATATAGCCTACCCTATTGTTTGTTAAAATCAGTGCCCTGTTTCCAAAGCATCGGTAGCGGAAGTATTTTATCAATAATTAATTTAATAAGAGTTAAATGCAAATTACAAGTTTATTAAAGAATGAATTCATTAAAATAATATCTAACAAAGGACCTTTACCGTTATCTACTGATTTTGATTTGATTATCTGAACTAATTATGCTCGGAGTTTCTCTGAAGGATAGGATTCGCAACGAATACATCCGACAGAGAACCAGAGTTGTATAATATATACAGCTCTAAGAATTAGCAAGCTGAAGTGGTAGTGGGCCGGCCACATTTCGCGAAGAACCGACGGCCGTTGGGGCAAAGGTGTTCTTGAGTGGAGACCACGATTCGGTAAACGTAGTGTAGAACGCCCTCCGAACAGGTGGGATGAAGATCTGCGAAATACTGCATTTAGATGCTGGATGCGTCAAGCTGAAGACAGGGCGCTATAGCACTCATTGGGGAGGCCTATGGCCTATGACCAAAATGTGAAATGAATGATACAATACCATGGAACCAGGCAAGAAGGAAGTAAAGCCTGGCACGTTCAGATGGAGCCTTCATCATACGAGCAGCCGGTATTTGTTACTTGTTTCTGGACTGGTTTCCGCAACTTGGCCGCCGGTGGGCCTTTTTTGCGTGTTTGTAATTGTTTTAATGAAATTAATGATAAAATAGCCTAGTTTATTTTGAGTGAAGATCGCGACTCGGCAAACGTAGTGTAGGACGCCCTCCAGCCGCGCGCCACTCGCTTCAAGCAAGCTGCAGGACCGTGCGTAGATAGCAAGTGTGTTGAACTTTGTTTTCTACTATGAAACGCTTATGTAGTTTAGCTGAGGTATTATATTTTTATTTATAACTAGCGGCACGTCCCGGCTTCGCCGGGGTGGTCATTTGTTTCAGGCATCTTTTTAAATTTTTCTATTTTTTTTCTCCGTAAGAACCATCCTCGTACTGCAAGGAATATTCTAAAAAAAGAATTAGCGAAATCGGTTCACCTGCTCTCGAGATTTGCGCTTAGCAACACATTCAGCGATTCATTTTTATATTATAGATATATACTAGCTGCACCCCGCAGCATTACCCGCGGTGATTGGGTAGTTTTTACGTGCTAACCAAAAAAAAAACTCTTAATAATACATGCCTACGATCTAAAATAATATTTAAAATAATCTACATAAATTGGCCCAGCACTTCTTAAGTTTTGCGCTTAGCTGTTATTTTTTTTATTTTTTTATTAATGTTAGGTATCTTTAAATTTATATATGTATACAGAAATAATACGCATGCGTGTGAAATCATCTCATATTCGGAAATTATAAAAACGTGCGAATTCTAATTGCAATTAAAATAATGTGCCGAACACGTGGAAACGAAAAATATTCCATTAACCAGTCCAGTTGTACCAACATAATAAAATAAAAAAAATACAAAGCAAGATATCCAATCTATGAGAAGAACTTGTGAGATGGACTCGGGGTCAAACACGTGCTAATTTTAAGGACACCACACACTATGCGACTTATTATGTCTGCTAACAGTTTTGCGACTTTGCGAAGACATCGAAGGACCGTGCGTCATTTTGGACTCACTTTTCAAAGTTCATCAATGAGAAATGATAACAGTGATGCAATATATGACAGATAAAAACTCTTTGTTGTACTTATTTCATTAAATGACAGTTTTGCTTTGGATAATGTATATTTCTTAGTGTAGGACGCCCTCCGACCAGGTGGGACGACGACCTGCGAAAGACTGCAGGTAGATGCTGGATGCGTCAAGCTGGAAGACAGGGCGCTATGGCGCTCATTGGGGGAGGTCTATGTCCAGCAGTGGACTAACATAGGTTAATGATGATGATGATATATTTCTAAAGAAGAAACATTGAAATGTGAGCATAAAATGATACACGGTCCTTTGCTATCATTTAGAGAAATAAAGTGCACCAACAGAAAGTTTTTCGTAGAACATGCTACGCCGCAATAACACGTAGCATACAAAAGACTTCAACGCGCACCAACTCACCAAGCCAAACTACTTATATCCAGGAGAAGTTTGTACTCAGCTGCAGTTTTTAATTAAATGTGCTCAAAGCTCAAACACTACGTCTTATGAGTTATGACAGTAAAAATATGCCCAAAAAAATCTCGAAAACGATGCTGAGTTTCATACGTTTTTAAGCAGCGAGTTCTTTTTCGGCGACTTTCTGCTTGCGGTGTGCGTTCAACCTACCACGTGAATGTCGGTGAATGTATATTGATGGGCGATTTTGAGAATTTCCGAGATGTTATTAGATATCTAATGAATACGAAGTATACAAACTGTTATTAACAGGTTCCCTGGCCAAGCATATGTGAATAAATTACTCCTAAGTCCAAAGTGTTTGTCGTGATATTTTTTTTCGTGTAAATCGGCTCGCAGCCCTTAATGGGCTATGCACTGATCGTGCTATCTACAAACAGCCAATGCCCACGGGCTGTGAGCACTGACACGATAAAGAAGATTATATAGAAAATAAAGGGAATTTTTTGTTGTATCGTCAAGTGGCAGTGGGCCGGCCATATCTCGCGAAGAACGAAGGCCACTGGGGTAAACGTGAAGACCACGACTTGGTAAACGTATTGTAGGACGCTGTCCGACCAGGTGGGATGACGACCTGCGAAAGACTGCAGGTAGATGCTGGATGCGGCAAGCTGAATACAGGTCGCTATGGCGCTCATTGGGGGAGGCCTATGTCCAGCAATGGACTGCTATAGGCTGATGATAAATAAATAAATAATAAATAATGTTGGACAATTCACACAGCATTATCTAGCCTAGCCCCATGGTAAGCAGAGCTTGTGTTATGGGTACTAGATAACTGATATACATAATACAATACATTACATAGATATATATTTTTTATTATACATAGAAAACGACCAGAACACCCGAAACAAATATCTGCATATCGTACACACATTTGTTCCGAGGCGGGAATCGAACCCGCAACCTCCTGCGTCGCAGGTGGACCTTCGCCCACCGCGCCACATCGGTCGTCGATGATGATGATGAACATATTAATAAGCAATTTCTATCCCAGAAAAACAAATGCAAAGCCCCGGGCAGAAATGTTTGCATATGTCGTCAGATTTTTAGAACCATGAGCAATGGTTAGAATCTACTAATAATACGTGTCACACTAAGTTTGAATAGAAGGTTGAATTCTAAGTAACCTGCCGTACCTCCTGTCGACCTTACATTTTTAATAACATTTTAGACATCAGAGGTTCATTGCCATCTAAGCAAAGCATTCTAGAATTTTAGTAGAAGACGAACTTACGGAAATGGTTTTGGGTAAATTATGCACGTGATTAGAATGTGATGGAAGCTTCTCGGAATAAAGGTTTTACGTTGTATCAGATTCTACTAGATCCGGACCGACCAGAACACCCTGAACAAATATCTGCAGATCGTACAAACATTTGTCCCGAGGACGGAATCGAACCCACAACCTCCTGCTTCGCAGGCGGACCTTCGCCCACCGCGCCACAGAGGTCGTCAAAAATCCGTGCGGTATCAGTGGGCCACTTTCACAAGGATTCCATTCCTTGTCAAAGTAGTTCTGACTAGGCCCAACTGCAGGCGGCGTCTGTCTGAGAGAGCCAGGGTGTCAATATACATAAGTGTCACTAAAACGAAACTAATTTCATCATCATCATCATCAGCCTATAGTAGTCCAATGCAAGACATATGCCTCCCCTAATTAGCGCTGAGAATTAGCAAGCTGAAGTGGCAGTGGGCCGGCCATATCTCGCGAAGAACCGACGGCCGCTGGGGCAAACGTGTTCTTGAGTGGAGACCACGACTCGGTAAACGTAGTGTAGGACGCCCTCCGACCAGGTGGGATGACGACCTGCGAAAGACTGCAGGTAGATGCTGGATGCGTCAAGCTGAAGACAGGGCGCTATGGCGCTCATTGGGGGAGGCCTATGTCCAGCAGTGGACTAATATAGTCTGATGATGATGATGATGATGAATTAGCGCCATAGCGCCCTGTTTTCAGCTTGCCGCATCCAGCATCTGCCCGGTAGTTCTTCGCAGGTCGTCATCCCACCTGGCTGGAGGGTTTCCTACACTATGTTTTCCGAGTCACGGTCTCCACTCAAGCACACGTTTACCGTTTTTAATAGGACTAAATAATATAATAGGATAAAAATTACGCCATCTTTTTTACTTTGATTGTTTTGAAAGGGACGGCTCTATTTTTGTTCTGACAAATTAATTTGATTTAATTTTGGTGATAATCTGAATTGACGGCTTACCTCGGTAGATATGCCGTAGCCGTAAACTCAATTGACACCTAACCTGGTATTAACCCTACCTGCATTTAATTGACACCTTACCTCACGGGTGTCAACCCTACCTGCATTCAATTGACACCTTACCTGTCGAAGTTAACCCTACCTACACTCAATTGACACTTTACCTACCGGTTGTTAACCCTAACTACACTCAATCGAATTTTAAATAATTTGATTGTCAATTATTTAAATGTTTTTTGTCATTTTATAACTTTTTGAAAATTTACGATTTGTTTTAATATTTTTGTTAGATTAATATCCAGTTTGACAAACTCTGATTAAAGTAAAGTAAAGTAAAGTAAAAAATCATTTATTTCTTTAGGCTTACAAAATAAGCACTTAGACAAGTCATATTTTATACATTAAATTATTATCAAATAAAATTATTTTACTGTTAACTTCAATTTTTTGTCCACTAGTGAAAGAAGTGAAAAGAAACCACTAGTATGTTCATCTCTTATATGTCTAATGCATGGTTATTTGCCTATTTAAGTCTAAATATAATATGATTCGATACATGTCAATATTTAAGTAAAGCTATGCACAATAACAAATTACTTACATACTATTGTCTGTGCGAAACTGAGCGACATCTGGCCAAGCATTAAAAAGTAATTCATTGGTCATTTAAGCATTAAAGATTAAATGACCAATGAATTAAAGCTGATCCAGGAACATAAGCCCTATGTTGGACGCCAAAGTTCGGAGTCAGTCACTGTCCCTAAACCTTCCTTTTGGCCCTTGGGCACTTGTTCTGCTAATCTAATTGCTTTACTATGGCAATGGTATCATCACAGAATTTCCAAAATTGACACGTTGTGATATCAGATAGAAACATAATGACAGTACCATGTCAATATATTTATGAAAACTTGTTGTACACTCATAAAAACATCAATCGATTCATTAAAAAAAGCGGTATACATAATGTAAATACTAGAAATAAGAATAAACTCGCTGTTCCCACAACTAGACTACATAAGATAAGTGCATCTTTTAAAGGGCAATGTATACGCTTCTACAACAAAACTCCAAGTGAGTGGCAAAAATTATCAATAAATAAATGTAAAAAAATTGTGAAGCATATTCTTTGTAAAAAGGCTTATTACAAAATATCAGATTATCTAGAAGATAAAAAAGCTTGGAACGAGTTTTGCTCCAACTCAAAATCTAACAAATTACAGATAAGCAAATCATATGTACTAGACACATAAGTTATGAACATACTAGTGGTTTCTTCTCACTTCTTCCACTGGTGGACAAAAAATTGAAGTGAACTATAAAATAATTTTAATTGATAATAATGAATAGTATAAAATATGACTTGTCTAAGTGCTTATTTGTAAGCCTAAAGAAATAAACTTTCATTTCATTTCATTTCAGATAAGAAGACCGACTGCGATGGAATAATGAAAAAATGTCGCTGTTGAAACCAATCTGATCCTTTATTTTTATCTTTTCGGGCAAATATAACAGTTTTACTGGAGTTTTTTCAGATTGTACGAGCGTGGCCATTCTGCGTCAAAACCCGCCATTGTTTTATTGAAGCGATTGATGGGAAGTATTGGATACCAGTAGAATTTGCAAGCCATAATACAAGCTAAGTTATCTTTATCGAAACGCACTGTAATATAACTATATGTTCAAACAAGTGTGAACACAAATACAAACCAATGTTGATTATATTGGCTAAAATATACTTCTGTTTATAAAAAAAAGTGGCCATGTCGATGAGAACTAAAGTTATCGACATAGCTCTGAGAATTAGCAAGCTGAAGTGGCAGTGGGCCGGCCATATCTCGCGAAGAACCGACGGCCGCTGGGGCAAACGTGTTCTTGAGTGGAGACCACGACTCGGTAAACGTAGTGTAGGACTCCCTCCGACCTGAAAGACTGCAGGTAGATGCTGGATGCGTCAAGCTGAAGACAGGGCGCTATGGCGCTCATTGGGGGAGGCCTATGTCCAGCAGTGGACTAATATAGGCTGATGATGATTTTGATGATGTCTGTGAGAGGTAAAATATATCTTCCTGCCCGTAATTTTATGATTGCTTTTTGAAACATGGATGTAGTGAAACTTTCGATATTTTAAATACCTTTTATGGAACTAGTGATTGCTACCTCAACATTTCGGCTAGCGAGATTTTTTAAATTTTTTACAACAATAACAAACTTTTACATAAATTTAGGGTAAGATACAAAAATTACAAATATTCTTTATTGTACACCATAATCAAATCAATCACTACAAAAATACATTATATGCGAGAAGGACAATGGGCGGCCTTATCGCTTAGAAGAGATCTCTTCCAGGCAACCTTTAGTTATTAGCTAAAGAATGCTGACTGGTATGATAAGATAGGATTTGAAAACAACATTAATTTTGTTGACTTAAACGTATGGGGAAGCCTATGTCCAATTGTGGACTATTATACGTTGATGATGATGTTGTAACTTGTGGTATGTTTGATTTTTCTAGAATATACATCCAATATCATAAATGCATCAGGACGGTACAGTCAGGGTCAGCAGTTGAATAACCTGTTCTCCATTAGTATTTAGACGGAGTATTAAAATAATAAATTTATCGGAAATGAATTACATCCCGAAATCTAGTATTCAAGTTCTCCGTTACAATCCTTGAACTTATACGAATGGATCTTCTTATGTTTATTGTTATTCTTGTTTTGTCTCATTTCCGGTTAGGTATTTTAAATAGATAAATTAGATTAAGAGGTATAATTATAGCTATTTGAAAATGTAAATAAATTGATCTACGTGTTAGTGTAATGATTGTAGAACATACCGAGTTTATTTAATTGGAGAAATACTCGGTCCAGTACTATAGGAGCTGAAAAAATCGGGATGATATTTTAAAAAGGTGTTTTTTGTTCGTCTTCCTGTATTTATTTACATAATCGCAGACCTTCCCGGCTTCGCACGGTTTTAGTACGGATCCCCTAACTTTTTTGAAAATATAATATAGCCTATGTTCACCGGGGATAGTGTAGCTTCCCAACGGTGAAAGAATTTTTCAAAACGGTTCGGTAGTTTCGGAGCCTATTCATTACAAACTAAAAATAAAAAAATAAAAATTATTAGTATAGAAAAACGGAAAAAATTGTCGGTATAATAAGTCAGTTATCTAGTACCCATAACACAAGCTCTGCTTACCATGGGGCTAGATAATGCTGTGTGAATTGTCCAGCATTATTTATTTATTTTATTAATTATTACCCGTATCAGAGAAATCCATCATCATACGTCCCTTTTCAAAAAAAAAAACATAAAATAAAACCACTTTTTGGTTTTTGCTCACGATTGACGTAGGTAGATTGGATTATGTATGTACTCTATGTACCAATGCTACACATAGTATCGAAGTCGTTAGACTTGCAAATACGACCGTATTTTTATCTCGTATTAAATTTATTATATTTCCTTCATTTGCATATTTTTTGTTTTAATTATGTCTGACACACGACCTCAGTTTGCATATAGTTACACATGATTTAAAATAGGTACCAATCTAAGTCTAACGTTCATTAAAACTTGGAGCATATTAAAAACCTTCTGTCTCCATCATTAGACCAATTCGATGTTACCATGACATTGCATTGTCACCGAACTTATATTAGTAGATAGGCCAAAATTCAGCTCAATCGGTTGAGGATGACTGTCTAAACGTGTGTTTATTAGCTCAGATGGTAGAATGGATTAGGAGCCACATATTGATTTGACTAGATAGCAGTTAGGACTTAATCGCTTTCTGACTAAATCTCGATATGACCATATCGCGTTAGGACTAGATAGCGTTTGGACTAGATCGCCATAAGGCCTGATATTTAAAAAGAAAGAAAGAAAGAAAATTATTTATTAAACACTAACACAACACACAAACAAGGTTAATTACACATAATTATATTAAACTACAAAGTACCTACTTAGGTATCTATTATAAAACACGTAACATCGACAAAATATATAAAAAAAAAGTGAAAAGGTACAAAGTGTTAGTAATATTGTAAATGGTACTAAGTAGCCCTCACAGAAAGTGGATAAGCGCGCGTGTGTAGGTCTAATATCCCACCAAAAACATAAATGTAAAATAGGAGAGCCAAGTTCAATGCAAAAATTATGATTGGCTCTGGGCTTCGCGGCAAAAAGAATGGATATCTGAATAAGTGCCAAGTCAAATCTATGTAGGTTAGATTTGACTTGGCCAGTTTTCATTACATCAGTCATTTTATAAAGTTATTCAACGTTTTAATTCTCTTCATACGTATTAAATTTTGACTAAGCACTATGCTTAAGGACATGTTATTGGACAGCGAAAGCGTTATTTCCTAACTATAGATAGATAACACTAGTGGAAAGTAAAATTCAATCAAGGTATTTATTAAAGTTTGGCTGTTGAAATGCAAATATTTGCAAACTTTTTATTGACTTTTTAGACCGATGTGGCCTGCGACGCAGGAGGTTGCGGGTTCGATTCCCGCCTCGGAACAATTGTGTGCACGATCTGCAGATATTTGTTCCGGGTGTTCTGGTCGTTTTCTATGTATAATAAAAAATATCTATCTATGTTATGTATTGTATTATGTATATCAGTTATCTAGTACCCATAACACAAGCTCTGCTTACCATGGGGCTAGATAGTGCTGTGTGAATTGTCCAGCATTATTTATTTATTATTATTGATGGCTGTTTATGAATTCTACAAAATAAATTGTCATTACTTTGAATTTCTCTACATTTTATTCAACCATTTTACGAGACAGAAATTGTACAAAACATTGTGGAGTAAAAAAATATATTTTAATATTTGTATGTAGTGTAAGTATTTGTTTTCTTCTTTCCTTTTTCCAATTATTTATTAAAGTGCCACCGTCTTTATTGTTCCTTCATGTCCAGTCCATCCTAAGGTTGCCTGGAAGAGATCACTGTTAGCGATAAGGCAGCCCTTTATACCTTTATCTAAGTTTTTATTTCCGTATTGTTTTCTGTTTTGTGTGGCATAATAAAGTGTTTTGTATCTATCTATCTATCTTTTATGTTTTTTTTTGTCTACTGAAAGTTGATACTCTCAGTTGCCTCTCAATTCGGTAATAAGTACTAGCGTACTAACACTGAAGATAATATATCAAAAAAGTTCGGATAACTCTAGTTAACAATTGAGCAGTCAATTTTACTTATTCATCATCAGCCTATAACAGTCCACTGCTGGACATAGGCCTCCCCCAATGAGCGCCATAGCGCCCTGTCTTTAGCTTGCCGCATCTAGCATCTACCTGCAGTTTCTCGCAGGTAGTCATCCCACCTGGTCGGAGGGCGTTCTACATTACGTTTCCCGAATCGTGGTCTCCATACAAAAACACGTTTGCTCCAGCGGCCATCGCATCTTACTTCGGATTTTACTTATTAGATAGAGGGTAAAACAGAAAAAAAACACAAAATCCTACAGTCAAAAAAATTGGTTAAGCCAATGAACTGTGGTCACCAGTTTGCTCCTCAGCCATTCTCTTAAAAAAACGTAATTTTGGGTTATGGTAAAAAACCGGTTGTAGGTAAACATATTTTTTTATAGATTTATAATTTTGCACAAATTAATGTTTGCGTCATAAAGGTTAATGTTAAATTATTTTAATCTGTCATATCAATTTATTTCCACTCTTGTTGTTTAAGTAGCCTTCTCTTCATCAGCCTATCCTACTAATATTATAACCCGAAAGTTTGTGAGGATGTTTGTTGCTCTGTCAGCAAACTGAATGGATTTTGATGAAACTTCACAATAATATAGTTTACATATCAGAATAACACATTGGCTACAATTCATAAAGATATATTGTATATTATCTAAAATATCTATCACCACGCGGGTGAAACCGCAGGGCGCAGCTAATGTAGCTCTCACAATGTAAAGTATAATTGAGTACATTATCAAATTTTATTTTCTAGCCTGTATAGTTTTTTTTATAATCCGAAAACTTATCTTTTTGACCGTTCCAGAAGAGTTAAAGACGAGAAAGCAAAAAAAACTATCATTATCAGCCTATGTAAGTCCACTGCTGGATATAGGCCTTCCCCAATGAGTAACCTGTCTTCAGCTTGATGCATCCACCAACTACATGCAGTCTTTCGCAGGTCGTCATCCCACCTGGTCGAAGGGCGTCCTACACTACATTCACCGAGTCGTGGTCTCCACTCAAGAACACGATTAACCCAGCGGTTGTCGGTTCTTCGCGAGATATGGCCGGCCCACTGCCGACTTTTTCCGTCTCGGAATTTCAAACTATCATAACCTCGGAACCACTCGATACTGACTTCGTTATTGGGTCTTTATGAAAACAGAAGAATCAAACTAAAATTGCCACGATGATTTTGTTAGGGGCTGACTAGTAGTTAATATGAAATGATTGTATTAGAATGTTTTGATTAGATATTAATAACATTATTGTATTGTATGTCATCATGACGACCGATGTGGCGCGGTGGGCGAAGGTCCGCCTGCGACGCAGAAGGTTGCGGGTACGATTCCCGCCTCGGAACATTTGTGTGCACGGTCTGCAGATATTTGTTTCGGGTGTTCTGGTCGTTTTCTATGTATAATAAAAATATCTATCTATGTAATGTATTGTATTATTATAATATCAGTTATCTAGTACCCATAACACAAGCTTCTGCTTAGCTTGGGGCTAGATAATGCTGTGTGAATTGTCCAGCATTATTTATTTATTTATTTATATCTACGTAAATGTAGCTACATCTTCTTGACTTGTACACTGACAGTTTACCAATAAAATTATTAATTCTGTATAATCTGCCCACCAAAGCCAAAGTTGTTTGGGTGAGGCATATACAGTTGTGGATGTATTCAGACTGATAGATCCACAAGTGGAAAGTAATATGTAAGTATATTGTGCACCCGAGGATGATACGCGCTGTGTGTAGCCCTCGCCTTTAGATTAACTCTCTTAAAGGGCCTCTGTGCTGTTGGCTTCGGCACGCAAGCCCTCCAAGACCGACTAAATAATAATAAGCCTCAGGACGCAATAAAATAATTGAAAACCGATTCTCATATAAAATCATAGACGATCATAGAGTATTGCGGAACGTAAAAAAACAAGCAAAAGAATTGAATGACGTTTGATGTCGAAAACCATAGACTAAGCGCGGTATTTAGTGATAAGTTACCCATAAAGAAAGCTTGCGATGCTATCATGAGATGGACACTGGCAGAATTGCGTCAATCCAGACGCAGAGCCATCTAGGAAGAAGTTGAAGTTGACGTATCGACAAGGCGATTGCTAAATGAAGGTTACTTTGTGTAATTGAAGTTCGCCATTGTTTGAGCGATAGCATGACCCGAAATCATGGAAATAATAACACATAATAATAATAAAATCGTTTAGTTTTACAGGTCTCACATATAACACACATTATTGATAAGATAGTATTGTGTTTAAGACCTATTTCTTCATTTGGTTCAACTCCTCGCTATAAGTTAAGTAACTTGTGATATACAAGCGAGGGCGTCTCCGACTCTTCTCGGCGGATAGCCAGCCACTCCTCGTCAGCGACTACTCTCGGCGGATAACTTACAGATAACTTTAAGTTATGTGGCAGACATTTAAACATCGCAGGCTATAAAAAGTTAACGCTTATATTATTGCTCTGGTCGTTTTCTATGTATAATAAAAATATCTATCTATGTAATGTATTGTATTATGTATATCAGTTATCTAGTACCCATAACACAAGCTCTGCTTACCATAGGGCTAGATAATGCTGTGTGAATTGTCCAGCATTATTTATTTATTTATTATATTGTTAAGTATGATGATGGTTTGTTGATAGGTGCGTAGTTAAAATTTTGTCATTAGAGTGCAAATTGCCATCCATTAGGACGTCCAAAACTTGGTTTTAAAGGGTAATTTGCAGAAAATAATCTAACTGTCTAAACACGAACAAAATAAGTGTGTTGTTATCTTTTGTTTTGCAACAATGGCCACGAAAACTTTGTTTTGCTACAAAACAGAATAATTAATTATGCAAAAAGGTTAAAAAGAACAATTCGCAAGCGATTTTGAAGATAAAAACTGAAAGAGCAATGCTACAAGTAATTTTGACTGTAAACAAACACTGGGATACTTATTATTTAGGTACCTAATTTTATTCTTAAACTTTTATCGGAGTTGAAGGCAAATTAAACCTATATATAAATTTTCCTTATATTTTTTTATTGTTGGTAGTTCAACTTAACAGCCAAATAATCATATCCTAATACTTTATCGAAATGATTATCTTATGACAATCGATGTTGCTGAGGAAGAAGTTATAATCGAAAGGACGTCTCCGGCCAGGTGGGATGAAGACCTGCGAAGGACTGCGGGCAGATGCTGGATGCGTCAAGCTGAAGACAGGGCGCTACGGCGCTCATTGGGGGAGGCCTATGTCCAGCAGTTGACCAACATAGGCTGATGATGATGATGATGATAGTCGATTTTATTAAACTGCTCAACATTTTGTATTATTTTCCAGACTTTACTCATGCGTAAATGTCTTTATTTTTGGAATCGGAATAAATATTCAATAAAATATAATAGTATGCATTTATTATAGAACATGTCCATGTGCGTCATTAACCGTCAATGTGTTAAGATTTCGACTAACCATACAGTAGGTACAACATGATGTTAGGTTAGATAGTCATCATCATACAATACAATACAAAAATTATTTATTGTACACCAATCAAATCAATGATTACAAAAATACATTATATGCGACAAGTACAATGGGCAGCCTTATGGCTGAGAAGCGATCTCTTCCAGGCAACCTTTGGATGGACATAATTATATGAATTCTCGTCATCATCATTATCAGCCTGTATTCGTCCACAGCTGGACATAGGCCTCCCCCAATGAGCGCCACAGCGCCCTGTCTTCAGCTTGACGCATCCAGCATCTACCTGCAGTCTTTCGCAGGTCTTCATCCCACCTGGTTTAGTAGTTAGGACTTTATCTAAACAAAACTAGGAACGCACCACCATCAAAATTTTATTTACTTTAAATATAGGTAAATAATCTATTCTTAATGTTCAAAATATGCTTATACACCTGTTTTATTTACACATTTGTAATCCAAAATAGTAGGAAATCCTAATAACATTGAAATAAATAAATAATTTGACATTTCCAAGTGTACCAATGTATCTATAAGGAATTAATAAATACAATACAATACACTATTATCTATACTAATATTATAAAGAGGAAAGGTTGAATTTTTGTTTGTTTGTAATGAATAGGCTCCGAAACTACTGGACCGATTTGAAAAATTCTTTCACCGTTGGGAAGCTACACTATCCCCGGTGAAAATAGGCTATATTATATTTTCAAAAAAGTTAGGGGTCCGTACTAAAACCGTGCGAAGCCGGGAAGGTAGTTTTATATATCTAGAAATTTATTCTAATCCACAGTTAACCGCCTGAATGACCCTGGCATCCCCAAATATTCCTCATTGAATTTCCCAGCCGGCCGTTTGGACTCGTCGCTGATCAGCTTGTCAGCTTCCTTGATCAGTCTTCTAGCTTCTTCTCCTCTTAACTCTTCCCTCCATTGTTCTAGAAATAACAGATAAAAACGTCTGTTTAATTAAATAATGATAATAAATAAATAATGCTCTTCTCGTCATCCATACCGCAATGCTTAGATATTTTTTATTATATGAAGCAAATAGCAGTTTTTTATTTTTGACGACCGATGTGGCGCGGTGGGCGAAGGTCCGCCTGAGACGCTGAAGGTTGCGGATTCGATTCCCGCCTCGGAACAATTGTGTGTACGATCTGCAGATATTTGTTCCGGGTGCTCTGGTCGTTTTCTATGTATAATAAAAAATATCTATCTATGTTATGTCGTGGGTTAAGAACTAGAGTAGCGTAAGGGCAAAAATTCAAAAAAAATTTTTTTTTGCTATTCGCTTTTTAAACCCTTATATTTTTATGTGCCAAAACACTGTAACGATATTGTGTATAGATTGCTTAGTAAAAAAATAGCGTAACGCAAAAAATGATTTCTGTTTACTGCCAAAATGAAATATACTTGCTTACAATATTTTTTACTTTATTTTTTCCAAAAAGCTACGAGCACAACTATCGTATCTCGATTTACAGTACGATTTGGACCGCAAAGATGCCTGAATGTAATTGCTGAAATAACGTATCACATCATACGTTTTAAATCCAGAAAGTTTGATCAAGTTTCTTTCATGCCAAATAAACGTAAGGAACTGTTACTTCATAAGGGACCTTGTTTCGCGCGCTTTCCAGATTTTTGTTTCTGCCAAAAGAACGTAAGGTTATGTTACGTTACTTTGGCACTTAGTGTGAAAGAAATGCAAGCAGTTTTTAGGTCAATAATAGTGTCATAAGCGATATACGTTATTTAGCACGTAATAAATCTTTGTTAGTCTAATTCACTTTCGGTTATAGTACTACTATACGTTAATTTGTCACCAAAAAGTTGATGTACCCCAGCCAGCAGCCTATGAAAACATGACGCGGCGGGCTACCCCCCGCCCCTCGCGATTGTTTGTTACCTAGTTTCTACGCATTTTTTTCCTAAAACCGTTACAAAAACTTAAATTTGATAGTGCATACAAACAGTGAAGATGAATAAAAATACAAGAACGTGGAAGATTTTAAAATCGCTAAATTACCATAGAGATGCGGATTTCGACAGAGAAAAGGTACCTGAACTCCCTATTACTTTTTGACAGTTTTAAATAATTATACATTGATTTATTAGTACCTAGTTACTAATGTAAAGTAATAATATGTCATAACTAGGTAGGTATATTATCTTCTTAGTTATATTTATTAATATGAAGGTTTTAATAACTAAACTACCTAACGTGTGTGTAAGTTTACTGTAGGTACCTATTTAGTGCGTATAAAGTACGAATACCGGTCGCAGTACAATGGCCTCTGATCGGCAAATGAATCATGATACGATTTGTAAAAACTCGTCATAATTTTTTTTTTAATTATTAGGAAGAAAATGTAACTGAGGTACTGCCAATGCAACCTGAAAACTATCAGTGCAATACCTTGGAATACTTGGATAGTCTACCACCGTCAACACCTAATTACGTATGTTATACCTCATTATCATCATCAGCCACCTATATCAGTCCACGGCTGGACATATTATGTTATACCTAACTACCTATTTATTTAGACGTTCTTACCTATAATTTATTTATTAATTGATACTGGGATACCTAAAAAGGCTCTATTTTATGAATTACAGATGAGTGTGTTAGTTTTGTAAATCGCTTATTGTTTTATTTCTTTAGGGACAACTTTTCACTGAAATGCAGCCAGTGCATCCTGAAAATGACGCCTGAGCCAACAATCTTGGATAGTTTGCAACCGTTAACTACTAATCACGTATGTAATCTTAAAGCACCTAGATACACTTAAATAACTTATTTTACTATAGGGTAAACAATTACTTTCATATAAATATTTTTATATATTTTAGGAAAACATTACTAAAGTAGCGCCAGCGCAGCTAGAAAATGAGTCTTGTATAATTGACTTGGATAGTCTACGAGCATCATTTACTACGGAACAGGTATGTATTTCTTGAAGTGACTTTAGGTAACTTGGATCATTAAGGTCTTATAAAGGTATATTGTTTTACTTAGGAATTATATTTAGGAAAACACTGGTTATATTGTACGTTTAAATTCATTGTTTGTTTGTTTTAGGAGGCCAAGAAAAACATACCAATTTTAGATCCGTCCAGCTACTACACTATTATTAGAACTGCATCAAGGAGAAATTCTTACAAAGTACATGAAATGGGTGAGGAAGACTTTATTGATTTAAAGAAACTGAAAACAGTGATGATCAAGAACTATAAAATAAACACTGAAGGGGAAACCGTGAATTGGTTAAAAATCAAATGGTTGCAATATCGCAAAAATGACCCGTCCAGATCATATTTATTAGAAATATGATTTGGACGACGCTAATTTTAATAAAATAAAGGTACTCAGAAGAGGTAAAAGGTCAAATTCATCTAGAATAACATTGCAAAAAGCATACAGTGGTCCAATAGCTATATCAGCAGAAAAATACAACGACCTGCAAGAGCTGTGTCGATCTGGAGTAATTCCGTCAACATATCATGATTTTTACAACCATTTGAGGGTCGACCAGGAATAATTTGTTTTCAAATAATACTTTTAAGGTGGCCATAACAGGCCTTTTTCAAGTTTTATTATTTTTATAGTTTGTTATTAATATAATTAAGGCCATTTTATCGAAAGTTCCGTTGAATTTCATAAAAATTAGGCCACACTGACGTAAGTCAACCATTTTTTTATAAATAAATATTACTACAATGAAAGCGTTTTTTTATTACCCAAAAAGTTATATTATTCTGTAGCAGATAAATAAAGTCTTAATATAAGTAAAAATAAGATGTCTAACTATTGTAGTTTTTGCCATAGAGGAGCCATAAACTAACAGTACGTAAATTCGAGTTGTTTTTCGGCTCTCCTGTAAAGTTGTAATTTTGCCCTTACGCTACTCTAGTTCTTAACCCACGATGTATAGTATTATGTATATCAGTTATCTAGTACCCATAACACAAGCTCTGCTTACCATGGGGCTAGGTAATGCTGTTTGAATTGTCCAGCATTATTTATTTATTGAATCATAATTATGACATTGTTTGAAAATAATAAGTACTGAAATTAAATGATAAATATAACTTGCATGCTTTTATATAAAATAATATAATTATTATGATTGATAGCTACAATGTTTCTTGAAATGTTTGTATGCCTAAGCGGTAGAATCCAGCGATCGATGTGGCGCGGTGGACGAAGGTCCGCCTGCGACACAGGAGGTTGCGGGTTCGATTCCCGCCTCGGAACAATTGTGTGTACGATCTGCAGATATATGTTCCGGGTGTTCTGGTCGTTTTCTATGTATAATAAAAAATATCTATCTATGTAATGTATTGTATTATGTATATCAGTTATCTAGTACCCATAACATAAGCTCTGCTTACCATGGGGCTAGATAATGCTGTGTGAATAATCCAGCATTATTTATTTATCTAAAATAAGTCTTATGATGTGACTGTAAATTACCTTATGATTTACAAACAGTAAATGAATTATGGCTCAGTTCAAATCAGTACACCTGTTGCTAAGCTAATTCTCCCATTAGCTGCCTATCGAATTTATTTCCACTTTCAGGATGTGGATAGACTTGACAAACATGTATATCAAAATAAGGCTTTTATTATTATAGAGCGAACATTTCTTTACGGGACTAATTATATGAATATGAAATGGAATTTCCCCATCTTTAATAGAACTAGTTCTACGAAGACTGATCAAGTTCTCAGAGAAATGTAGAGTCGGTGACTCGGAAAC
Source organism: Eupithecia abbreviata (assembly GCA_943735965.1). Classification (NCBI taxonomy): domain Eukaryota; kingdom Metazoa; phylum Arthropoda; class Insecta; order Lepidoptera; family Geometridae; genus Eupithecia; species Eupithecia abbreviata. Next base: position 6,680,265 of record OX030995.1, read on the forward strand.
TTGATTTTTATATAAATGGCTCATAAAGCAAGGCCTGTCCTGTCGCAGCACAGTTAACACTTTGAGTGCTGAAATCACACGGTATGTGTTTTCTACAAGTGACTAATATGCGTAAATCCACACTAGCGCAGCGGCTGAGAAAATACAGATCTTTGTGACTCAGCACAGCCGTAATATTTTTCGAACGAAACGCATGTGCGGCGCAACACAACCGCTGTGTAGAGCGGCAGCACGAATTTTTTAGGTTAAAAAAAAGATCGCAGTCGTCGAAAAACAATCGCAGTCAAAGTGTTAAGCTGAACGCACATCTATCCACGCCGCAGCGGCTGCACTCGCCGCGCCGCAGCCATCGCATTTTCTAAATCTTTATATGAAACTAGCCGCACCCCGCAGCTTCGCCCGCGAGGAAATATATTATTAAAATAGTTTATAAACCTTTCTCTTGAATAACTCTATCTATTTTAAAAAAACCGCATCAAAATCCGTTGCGTAGTTTTAAATATAGTAATAAATATATAATATATAATACCGCTCAACTTCTCCACAGACTGTTCATCACCACCATAGTCCTTGGGCAGGATTTCCTTCGGGATATGCTTGTGGAAGTCCTCGTAGCTGTTGTGGACGTGGACTCTGCTAGCCACCTTCTCCCGAAGAGCTTGCTTCAGCACAAACACGAATTTGTCCACGAACGATGGGGCGTTTAGTATATGGATGCCCTTTATTTTGGTTCCGATTCCTTCCTGAAATAAGTTTTAATTACTAATTATTTAAAAACGTGTTCTTGAGTGGAGACCACGACTCGGTAAACGTAGTGTAGGACGCCCTCCGAACAGGTGGGATGACGACCTGCGAAAGACTGCAGGTAGAGGCTGGATGCGGCAAGCTGAAGACAGGGCGCTATGGCGGTAATTCGGGAGGCCTATGTCCAGAAGTGGACTGCTATAGGCTGAAGATAGTGATGATGATAAATAATTATTTATTTTAAAATAAAAATACGTAAATAATCGCGATAAATACCTTTACATTATTATTTATTACTTATAATTATAAATTACTACGTTTTAGTCGTGTGTTGTGTTTCTCAAGTATTTCTATTTGGTTGACTCTTTATTAGCTCCAAGCATTAAAACGTACAAAGTGATTTTGATAAGAGATGTAAAAACAATGCTATAATTTGAAGGCCTACGTAAATATCAAATACCAAAATGCTACTCGTAAAATGCGAGAACTGAGTCGGGTTTTTATACTTGACGACCGATATGGCGCGGTGGGCGAAGGTCCGCCTGCGACGCAGGAGATTGCGGGTTCGATTTCCGCCTCGGAACAATTGTGTGTACTATCTGCAGATATTTGTTCCGGGTGTTTTTGTTGTTTTCTATGTATAATAAAAAATATCTATCTATGTAATGTATTGTATTATGTATATCAGTTATCTAGTACCCATAGTACAAGCTCTGCTTACCATGGGGCTAGATAATGCTGTGTGAATTGTCCAGCATTATTTATTATTTATTTATAGTATCTAATTAATCGCAGATTATTGTAGTTATATTAGGTTAAAGCTTTTTAAGTTTAAATGAAGAAAGCAAGCTTGCATGATTGCTAATACAAAACGGTAAGGCTTAGAGTCAGCTCGCACCGAGACGCGTAGTGTAATCTTAACACTTTGACTGCGATTTTTTTTCGACGACTGCGATCTTTTGTTTAACCTAAAAAATTCGTGCTGCCGCTCTACACAGCGGCTGTGTTGCGCCGCACATGCGTTTAGTTCGAAAAATATTACGGCTGTGCTGAGTCACACAGATCTGTATTTTCTCAGTAAACCCTTGGATACATACCGTGCACATAACTTCTGCTTTCTTCAGAACAACCGGGTTCATTTTACCCAGTAGATAAATACTAGTATTCTTTAGGTCAATTACATAACGCTCGGAGTTACTGTAGTCAAAGTTTATCCTGTATTCACCAAGCTGAAATAAAATAAAAACAATTAATAATAAATAAATAAATGAATAATGTTGGAATCATTTATGAATAACTACTAACACCCGCGGTTTCACCCGCGTGGTGATAGATATTTTGGATAATATACTATATATCTTTATAAATTGTAGCCTATGTGTTATTCTGATAAGTAAGCTATATTATTGTGAAGTTTCATTAAAATCCATTCAGTAGTTTTAACGTGAAAGAGTAACAAACATCCATCCATCCATCCATCCATACTTACAAACTTTGACGTTAATAATATTAGTAGGATGTCGATTCACACATAATAATTATCAACAGCTTTTAACAGTCCACTGTTGGACGTATTTCTCGCTACGGGATACGAGATTCATCGTTCACCAATTCTTACGTATTGCAATATATAGTTTCTAAATGATTTTGAGATATAGATTTTTAGGAATATCCTACAAATCCTATTAATATTATAAACGCGAAATTTTGTAAGTATGGATGGATGGATGGATGTTTGTTACTCTTTCACGTAAAAACTACTAAATGGAGTTTAATGAAACTTTACAATAATATAGCTCATACATCAGAATAATATATAGGCTACAATTTATAAAGATATATTGTATATTATTCAAAATATCTATCACCACGCGGGTGAAACCGCGGGACGCAGCTAGTAGGTACATAAAACCATCGAGAAATCGAGTTGGGGATCAGATTACTGATTATTAATTAACTAAGTCTGTATCATCAAAATTATCAATATATCAGCGTACAAACGTCCACCGCTGGACATAGGCATCCCTCATGAGAAGCTTCTTACATCTAGCGCCGAGTCGCGGTCCAGAATCAAGAACGCGTTCTTCGCTTAGTTGTTCGGGAAATAATCTTGGATTACTTATGGAATAAGCCAACGTTAGGAATAAGCCAAATTTAGGTTGCCATCTGCCATTTTAGATTCTGACCGCTATGTCGGTCATCATCATCATCAGCCTATTTGTTTCTGATGAACAGCGCCTCATCTATGAGCACCATAGTGCCCTGTCTTCGCTTGGTCTGTGTCGGTGACTTTGGTCATAAATCTTACCATCATACAATAGCGGAAATAGGGGAGCAGATTAAAGTCATTCTGGTCTTCTTTGGAGAACTGGGTGATGTGGATCCGTGACTTATCGACTGGGTGCAGTTTCGGTAGAGCAACGTAGTTGCTGAAATCACAAAATGGGTCACAGTTTCTTTTTTGTATAAAAGCGACAAATTTAATAGTAACGAACAAATACCGATCTAATTTCGAGACTTGGAACTTGTCAGGTGGGACACCGAAAGCTACTGTACGTACAACGCATTAAATTTGATTGGTTTCTCCGTAATTTTTTTTCCAAAAAAAAAAACATTTCTTCCATAATATTTGCTACAGAAATGTGTGCATGGCTATAAACGAACAAGACTACTCAATCCTCGTTGTTGTACTTTTTTCAGCGAATGAGAACCATAATGCAGCTGCTAGGAACTGTAGGACGTTCTTCGGGGTGATGTCTCGTAGCTTGTCTGGGCTATGCAGGTACTAGGGGAAGCCTAGCAGACTAGCAAGAAGCTATTGTTCTGTATGTTGATGTAAAAAAGCAAAAGATTTTCTATTCTATTCTATAGGTACATACACCGCACCGAGAATCTTCTCAAACTCCTCAATACTGCGGTTCAAGCAGAGCTCAGGCATCATCCCTCGTGATGTCAACATCTTCTCCAATCGATTCTTGGTGCCCTCCACGGAACCCTTGGCTATAATGAACACTCTTTCAAGGGCTGCTTCACCTGAAAACAAGACAAAGAAAATGGAAGGAAACTACATAATTTTATGGGCTGTGTCACTCGGTGAAGTAAAAATTCTAGGGATAGCTTAGACTTAGACTTAGACATACAATTCTGTTCAGATATTCAAAGTGACCAGCAGTGGACTATAGGTTGACGTTTATGATCATTCAAGTTATTGTGCATAATTTAGGTAATGGTGTACCAACTAGGTACCTGCCTCATGGATTAGTATGTGATTCTATGGACTTCAGTATTTTTTGTAAATAAATAAAATATAATCTTATAGCTTTTCTAGTAGATTAAGAAAGGTACTTTCTTAAAACTCTCATCTCATATAATTAATACATTGCTCCTTCAAGCCATAAAAATATTGATTTATCTTGAATATCACACCTTTGGCAAGCTTGTTTCTAAATCTTGCGACACTACTAACTTCCAACTTCGTGAGTTACATAACCATTTACAATTTTACTTACTCAAATATTGTGCAGCACCAGCCAAATGTGGCTGCTTCTTCATCCACTCCTCAATGGTGGCTAGGCTCTCTCTGATCCTCTGGACGTCGTCAACGTCGAAGGATTGACGAATGGTCTTCATATCCTCTTGAGTTACAGTCAGCAGAGGGTGGTAGGGAATCGTCTCCATCTTGTTATGTGAATCTTCTAAAAACAATGCAATATTAAACTTCAGAGTCTTCTAAAAGCAACGGGATATTTTATAAATCCTACTAATATTATAAACGTGAAAGTTTGTAAGTATAGATGGATGGATGTTTGTTACTCTTTCACGTAAAAACTACTGAATGTTGAATGGATTTCGTCTTTCTTTGAACTTCACAATAATATAGCTTACATATCAGAATAACACATAGGCTACAATTCATAAAGATATATTGTATATTATCCAAAAGATCTATCACCACGCGGGTGAAACCGCGGGGCACAGCTAGCATATATATATTATAAATTAGTTTGGATAATAACTATCTATGAAAAGGGTCTGAAATTAAATAGGTGAAATAGGCCTCATAATAATCTGGCTAATATAGCGAAGCATCTTCCAGCAGAGCAAACGTTCTGTGCCCCACATGCATCTGTATGTGGGGAACTAGATCATCATCATCAGCCTATAGCAGTCCACAGCTGGACATAGGCCTCCCCCAATGAGCGCCATAGCGCCCTGTCTTCAGCTTGCCGCATCCAGCATCTACCTGCAGACTTTCGCAGGTCGTCATCCCACCTGGTCGGAGGGCGTCCTACACTACGTTTGCCGAGTCGTGGTGGGGAACTAGATGGAGCTCATATATTAGTCAGTTTCATATAATTCTGTAGAGAATGAGGAGGTTGTGGGTTCGGCAAACTAGTATGTTACTTCAAATCTTTCGTCTTTTCAACTGTTGCTATGCCAAAAATCAAGTCGATTGGTAGCTTTATTAGGCCGCGAAGGAAGGACGATTTATCGTATCACAATTCGAATGTTCCCGTATATCTCCCATGAGAATTTGATCTTTTACCAGGACAAAAGTAGCCTATGTTACTCCCAATCCTGTCAACTAACTCTATGCTAAAAATCAAGTGGATTGGTTTCTTAGTTAGGGCGTGAAGGAAGGCCAAACAAACACACTTTATTTATAATATTAGGTAGGATAGTGTGATGTGATAAAGTTACACGTTTATATGCAATGTGGTTTACCTTGCTCGTTGAAGCTACCAGTTTCCTATAATTGTTAGGTTTGCGATGTCGCGATTATTAAAGTTGAGCAAACAATTAAATATGAAGTATTATATAGCTTCTAACCGCGTTTTCGCACGCGTTTTTCTAGGGAAAAGTAGCTTAGCCTATAATTAAATGAATAATAAAATAAATACCAATCCCTTTGGATTTTTATGGAGCCAATTTGAGTTCATATCTACACAATAGCGTTATAATTTTTAAAATCGATCTTTAATTAATTGACTTTAAAATCGATGAATATAATAAATAAAATACAAACCGCCGAACATAGAACCTCCTTCTAAAGTCGGTTAAAATGAAGTAAAAGAAGACTCAAAGTTAATTTTCCGCAGATTTAGCAGAACTATGAATAACCTTGTATTCAATTGTGTGATGTCTAAACTGTTTACCAAATAGATTAGGTACCCACACATAGCAAGTACATAAATCATTGACCACACATATTGACACGAGTTTTATACACTTACGTGTTTATTCTGACCGAAACAGGAGGTCTACTTTGGAAACCGAACGAAGTTGACGTCAATTGCACGGATCGATCAAACGTCTACTTCGAAGTCGCTTCGTGAACGTCGCTATCAGACACATTTCGTTTTGGTTCTCTTAGAAATAAATGTCAGAATCATTTTCAAAGTAAGGTCACCGATAAAACGGATCGATTGTCCTACGTTTTGTGCGATCCGATGACATTGGTCAACTTCGTTCGTTTTTCTTGGTAGGCCTCCTGACATTGTTTTGCGGACATAGTAGCCACAATTTTATTAGCTTCTGTTAAATTATGATTGTTGTTTAACAGTTTTCGTTCTTTTGTTTTTTGTTAATACCGTTTCTCTGAAATAGTAGAAGTCATAAATATTTAAAAACTTACGCGATCTGAACAAATAATTATAAGTACTGATTTAACGTGTATTTATTGAGTTTATTTACCTATTTTTCCCGACGTTTCAACAGGTTTACAAACTGTCGTGGTCGCGAGATGACTTGAAAATTTTGAATCTTTGTCCTTTCGAGCAAAGCTTTTCACTGTGCTATTGCCTTTTTGACAGGCTGCAGCAACCACACAATTTTATAAATGTATTTTTTATTAGTATTTCTATATAACTATTATTTATTGTTTAATGTATTTTACCTAAGATAATATAGTGAAGCCTAAGGTCGGACTTGGCTAGTTTTCATATACCATAAATCATTTATTTTTTGCAGGAATGTCGGTACAATAGATCTTCTTAATAATAAGGTTCCTATACATTCTGCCTCGTCAGGGCGTGCAAAATTGTTACAAATTTATTAGCTACAATATTTCTTAGGCTTTATAAATAATGTCAAAAAAATTATATAATCATAAAAGGTAGATAACTAAAATGTCAGAAAGAAAATTTTACAATTTTATCAAAAAGTCCTATAATTTAAATATTCTTTCATGTCATAGAAACATCTATCAATTAACCACTTTCTAAGCTTAATTTTAAATAAATTATATTGCATAGATTTAAGTTCATTGGGTAACTTATTATAAATTCTTATTGCTTGATGATATGCATTCTTATTTGCAAGTTCTACTCTACATTTTGGGACATAGAGCCTGTCTTTATGTCTCGTCCGTCTCTCCATCACATCTGCGTGAGTCTTAAAATAATGAGGATATTCTTTCACAAACAAACAAATATCTCGTATGTACATGCTCGGCAATGGAAGTATATTATATTTCTTAAATAAGGGTTTGCAGCTGTCCGTACTCCAAGCGCCACAGATGGCCCGCACGCACTTTTTTTGAATAATAAAGGCCTTTTCTACATCAGTTGAGTTACCTGTCTCATGTTTACATTAATTATTAGATAAGCACAATATGTATAGCTACTGTCGGTGTACCTTTAATAAATAAATACTAACAAACACCAGCAGCAATCTTCAAAACTATGTTATGCGAGTAACTATAGGAACTACACTATATAGTCGCTTCTCGCGCTCGCTAAGGCGATCAATTTTCTTCGTAGCGATCAATACACTGCCACGCACCATGTTGCGTGAATGCGTGTTCTAACTTTGGTTGTAAGTACTTCCGTTTGTAAAGAAAACACGTACAGTACAACACACAGAATGCATCCACGCGTAGCGCGTAGGTGGGTCGACACGTAACATGCAGCATGGTGCGTGGAAGTGTGTTGACGGCGGTCAACACACTTCCACGCACCATGCCTTAAGTCGTACCTATCTAGTTTCTAGCTCCAATCGGTTCTTGTTCATCGCCGGCGCGGTGAGACAGCTGCCTAAGGCTTTAGTCGTCTTTGGTACCTTTATAAAGGTACCAAGGGCCGGACCGTATTGTACAATATTAGCTTTGAGTTGTCTTGCCAAGTATTTCCAACCTAAACAATTCCTCAATTTAAACATAAGGTAATAAGGTCCATTTTGGCACAAATTATGATTTGTTGATTGATGAATAATAAATCAGGTTTTCTTAACCCTGAAGTAAGCTAAGAACTAATAGTTTCTATACACTGACGTTTATATGGATTGTTTACTTTATTAAGGGTCCTATGAAGGCCGAGCATACTTGAATGCATCGATTGATCATTCGATGTTTTATAATTGTTGTGTTTTACTTAGTTTGAATTCCGATTTAAGGATATAGTACATAAATCCAGCAAAACCAAGCATATTAAAAGATGGGCTTAATATGTTAACCCTTACCGAAGTACCTACTCCACCCTTACTTGAAGCTTGCTTCAAGATAATGGCCCGCGTCCATTATCTAATGCAGTTAATCTATAAAGCGTTTAAATATTACGAGTTAAAGCCCAGATTTCAGTACACATGTTTTGCTGTGCGGCATTGTAATGCCGATAGTTAAAATCGCCTAGGCTTCTGAACCGCACCAATGCATTGATACGGTCCAGAGGACCATTTTAATCCTCAAAAATACGCAATCGATTGTTTCGATTCGTTTTTTGTGCAAATTGGAACTCTAATTCTGTATGGTGAACACTAATTGGCCGAAACGAAAAAAGAAATTTCGTGTTGGAGAATAAATATAGGCCCGATCTGAGTCTAACTTAGAATGCGAAGGTAATGTCTGGTAACTTAACACATTGACTGCTGAAATCACACGGTATGTGTTTTCTACAAGTGACTAATATGCGTAAATCCGCACTAGCGCAGCGGCTGAGAAAATACAGATCTGTGTGACTCAGCACAGCCGTAATATTTTTCGAACGAAACGCATGTGCGGCGCAACACAACCGCTGTGTAGAGCGGCAGCACGAATTATTTAGGTTAAAAAAAGATCGCAGTCGTCGAAAAAAAATCGCAGTCAAAGTGTTAAGTTAAAGAAATAAAACGATTCACTCACCGGTCACAAACTGTTATAATTAAATATAAAATGTAATCTACAGATGTTAGATTTTTTTTTTCAAGTTGCAGCACTTCAATGGATGACTGAATCCCAGTGACTCAACCAAGCTGAAAAACTCGACTAAATACCTACACAAAGATAATAAAAGCAGGAATACAATAATAATTTGAAATTGACGACCGTTGTGGCGTGGTGGGCGAAGGTCCGCTTGCGACGCAGGAGGTTGCGGGTTCGATTCGCGCCTCGGAACAATTGTGTGTACGATCTGCAGATGTTTGTTCCGGGTGTTCTGGTCGTTTTCTATGTATAAAAAAAAATATCTATCTATGTAATGTATTGTATTATGTATATCAGTTATCTAGTACCCATAATACAAGCTCTGCTTACCATGGGGCTAGATAATGCTGTGTGGATTGTCCAGCATTATTTATTTATTATTTTATTTATTAATTGATCTCATTATGGAAGACCTGCAATGATTATTTTCACAATGAAAGTTTTCATTTTTTGTTGCATTGTTTGACCGATAATTACACTTATTAACGTGTTCAGTATATAAGTGACTTTCAAAGGCGATGATCGTCTGTTACTAGGGAATAAGTAAAATGATTATTTATTAAGGTTATTGAAAAACCTCTCCCAGACAACCTTTTTTTAACATAACATAACATGCTGGACAATTCACACAGCATTGTCTAGCCCCATAGTAAGAGAGCTTGTGTTATGGGTACTAGATAACTGATATACATAATACAATATATTACATAGATATATATTTTTTTATTATATATAGAAAACGACCAGAACACCCGGAACAAATATCTGCAGATCGTACACACAATTGTTCCGAGGCGGGAATCGAACCCGCAACCTTCTGCGTCGCAGGCGGAGCTTCGCCCACCGCGCCACATCGGTCGTCAAAATGTTTGAATGGTTAGTCATTCATTGAAATTTTGTCATTAGCGAAGGGATTGTTAGTGTACTCGTGAATTAATCTATATATATATAAAAGAAAGTCGTGTTTGTTACAACACTTATAACTCGAGAACGGCTGGACCGATTTAGCTGAAAATTGGTGGAGAGGTAGCTTAGAACCAGGAGTCTAACATAGGATACTTTTTATCATTTAAACAATTTGACACATAGATTTCCACGGGGGCGAAGCCGCGGGGAGCAGCTTGTAAGATATAAATAATAAATCATGACAATACAAAGAAACACGATAACTAAAATGTGTCATTTTGTACTATGACGTCATGTTCCATAGAACAAATGGGACCTACCCAACTTGACATTATTACCGTTGAGGTTCGCTGGCGGTAACTTGAAATAAAATAAATTTATTGAACAAAAAAGATACTATACATTTAAAAATAGAAACAAATTAGAACTAGACAGTAGTTACAATTGAATAAAAAACGCACAAAATTGAGAAGTGTCTTTCCTTCTTCCAGAAGGATTTTTATGCTCAGTAAAATAAACATAAAAACTATTGCAAGTTAAGTTAAAACAGTTATAGACCGGCAAGAGATTTTTTCGATTAATTTCTATAAAAATTAAATGATTTCTTTTATTATTTCTTCTGACATAGACAAATTAATATTGCAATGCTATATAAATAATAAACATTTGTTATCTTGTTTATTATTTCGTTAAAAAAATAGTAGACATAATGCTAGGCATCGAATCACTGTCAGAAAACGATGAATACAAATGACAGATATTCTGTAATCTGTTATTTAAGGTGATTGCATTTATTTGCTTAGTTCTGTTAGGGTAGTTATCAATAATAATAAAATTTATGGGGCTGTTAGTCTTTGTAGTGCTGGGGTGTGATCGCTGTCTCTTTCATTCCTTGACTATCTCTTTCTTCTTTGGGACTAAAGTGGACCCAGTCCTCCAAAATTTGTTGCATCATAAAATAAAGTCATTAAAGACATTTAATAATTTTAATTTTACTAATAAATTATATATTTTAATAATAATATTTAATAATATTATATTATATATTATTAAATATATATAATTATATGATCATTTAAGTTATCTGAAATAAAATCTTTTTTTATTTTTTTATTAAAGACTAAGACTTAAAGTTCATTAAAGACAGCAAATGAAACACTGGTTGTAAGTAGGTATATATTTAAATTTGTTCGGTAGTTATTATTTAAACTTGACTGAGGTGTTACTTTTGAAATTAGCACTTTGCAAACTTAATGTTAGCTACTGGTTTTTAACCGCTAGAATTGGCTGTCCCGAAAAATCAATAGCTAATTGTTACCAGTAAAGGTTTTATCAGGGCTAATTGTTATTTTCATTGTTTATTTTAGTTAAGTACTTACACCTTCTTAATTTTTAATACATTTTTTGTCCATATGGCTAGACTTTATAATACCTACGCACATTATTTTTGGCCATAAAATATTTATTACTTATCTGGAATTCTTCCATAATAATCTTCACTCAACTTGACACATAAAAATATTTTTAAGTTCTTGATTTATTCTCAAATCACGAAATTATTATAAAAGAAAGGTTACCATGAAATGATGTAACACGAAAAAATATTTTAAAGAGAAAATAAAAATAAAAACTCACTTGTTTTCTCGCAATAACACAAAACAAAGCAAGCTTACGGAAGCGAGACAGCTACTAACAAGTAATCTGAGTACTATAAAATATCCTCATAATATGTACGCCATAACTTACTTAGTAGGTTTAGTTATAGTACCATACTTGAAGGAATGGTCAACGAGATCTGAGGCCAAAGATACTCGCTACGCATTCAATTACCTACATATATATTTCCTCAATGAGGCTTTGCATTCTTATTAACCGCCACGCCCCGTGGCCGTCGCGACAGCTCGTGAGAATCTAGCCCACGACCTCTATCAGCTCAGCTCATAGAGGTCTGTTTTGTTATAAATCATGATTGTAGTTATTTGGTACAGAAAACCAAATAAAACATAGTTTTTATTTCGAATAACCACTGGACGACGAGCTTCGCGGACAAAAATGTCGGCGCCGCGAGCGCGTCTCATTATTTACATAAATCGTTATATCTCGCTATCCACTACACCTATGCCCTAAAAATATACCATAAAAAAGCGAAAACTATACAAAATCTATAAAGGTATAGACCAAGTATTAGAAAGAATCAAGTAGTTTCAAATAAATGCCTAAACTTGACAAAGTATCAAGTTACAACATTTTTGCGGGAAAATTACATTCAAACTTTGATGTGGTTAATTCGTCGCATCGAACTAAGGTTCTACGATATCCGGGTATAATCAGAGAGCATTATTTGATATATGACACTAATAATAAAACACTAAAATACTGACATTTTCCAAAAGATATCCATGGATAAACAAACGGCTCGTATTACACACAGCGTTGATTTTTATTTTTAAAAAAATCGTCTATGAAAACTTTTGTATTGGCACCTTGATTTTTTGTCATTCTACCAATGGAACAGGTATTAGAGTGACAATTTATGACCACAGAGCTAAGCTATTAGGGAGAAGTTAGCAAGCCGGCCAGAGAAATTTGCAACAAATGTTGCTTGGACGTTTGAGTGGCAGAATTAAATATTTAAAATAAAGATTCACTTATCATTTGCAATATAAAACCACAAGCTTTTATAGGAAGACTCAAGTCTGGCTCTGGAGAGTGAGGTTGAGTCTTCCTATAAAAGCTTTTATTGGACACCGTGAAATTTAATTTAATTTTTTAAGTAATCCAACAAACAGCGAGACAGAAGTTATAATTTTCTATCTCCCTTACAAGTTACACGTACAATAATAATACTTTGAAGACGTCTAATAAAATCTATTAGAGGATGGCTAGCATTAATTAATTCAACACAGCTAGTGCGATCTCCAGTCACCCTGCAAAGCGTTGTGAATATACCAGAACCCCTCCTATGCGAAGGCCTATTCAGTAGGACCGGTATACCCGCTGATGAGTTTTTTATTACCGCCAAAGTAAGCAAGATTGGGTTATGTGCAACTTCTAAATAACGGTCTGAGCGTATATTATAATAAAATACAAACAGATAGACAGACAGATCATACAAACATTTAGCCCTCAGCGGCGGGGGGCCGCTGCAGGAATATAGCCCGCAAACTTGTGCGTCTCTAGCGCGGACTTTCGTTCGCTACGCTACGCTATTGAGGTTGTCTTACTTATAAACAATGGTCTATCTATCCCAAATCATCTTTGCACGTTTTTAGCACCTGAACGCAAGATACTGACGCGATGTCCAGGTAAACATAAATGAAGGTAAACTCATGGACGCTACAAATATTTGCACTATTTTCCGGTTTTGTTGAAGCTATGGTAAAACACGGTCGGATATGATCTATCTAGCTACAATGAATATGTCCTGTCCTCGCCTTATCCACTCGTAACAAATGTTGCTGGGACGTTTGAGTGGCTAACCTAACCTAACCTAACAAAAATCACTGTCTTGGAGTCAAGATCAGGATTTAATAAATCGATTGAACATACAGCTGTAAACCTTACATTTAAAGATAACGTAACCATGCCCATATTTGCACTACCTACCAAAAAACGAGAACCCACTTAAACGTTGTAGAATAAAAGTTCAGAAAGACTTTCTTTATATTTTTACCAAATGTTATAAATTTTTTGTAGGATCTGGGCTAGATAAATAAGTGTGCCTAACTAAAATAGCTGCTAGTTACTCAAAACTTTACTACAATGAACTAGGTATCACACAATCAGTAGTTATCTCCACAATCAAAACACTAGCTTCCGCTCTCGGCATAAAGCGGCTATCGGCCAAGATCACGCTGGTGACGTCACACTACAGCACGTCACCCAAACAAATCAAGTCCGCGCTTAACTAGATGTCGCTAGTAAAAGTGTACGAGCTCTAGATCGCGCTGACGAGAACGCACGGCATTTGGTCACTTGATTGTATGAAATAATTTTTCGCCACTCTGGTTTCCCTTCAACACGTATAAATCTTTCGCCTTTTACTAAAGATTTCCGTGGAGGGGAACACTCAAATGAGTCTAATGACTGTTTTTGAATGCTATGTCTTCGGACAAAGCTTATTGAAATGTTACGCTGGCTGGATGTTGACGTTGTCTGATATTTGTTACTAATTTGAACTCCGCTGAGGCATTAGCAGAAAGTATATTTCTGCTAATCCCCCTTCCATATTGCCTATATGAATCAAGTCCCGGTTCAAATGTGAGGGACTGTATTTATGGCCAGACTAGGTAGGTTAGGTACACTCACACACCTCGCCATTTGATTGATATTTTGTTATAATTATGTAGCTGTAATCAGATTATGCAAGACTGTATTCCTAAGTCATTTTGAAATTCAGACACTACACAAATCAGTCTTTTGGAATTTCAGACATTATGGGAAAAGTACGTTTTTAAGAATTGTTCTTTCTGGAATATGTACATTTGAACATTCAGTCATACTAAACTAAACCGGACCCGAAAAAACTATCAAAACATCTATGTTATCGAAATAGGGGAAGGTTGCTATGAATAGATCCCCTAACTTTACGACCTCATATCTCAAAAAGTATAAGTGATTCAAGGAAACCGGTTTATTATTTTCATTTATTAGAACCTTTTTTTTATAGTAATGAAACTTGCAAACAATTCGTGTTAACGTTGTTTTCTAATCGACCTAATAAATATAAATCCAAATCGACCTATACGAACGAACACGCTTAATAAATAAATAAATTATGCTGGACAATTCACACAGCATTATCTAGCCCGATGGTAAGCAGAGCTTGTGTTATGGGTACTAGTTAACTGATATACATAATACAATACATTACATAGATAGATATTTTTTATTATACATAGAAAACGACCAGAACACCCGAAACAAATATCTGCAGATCGTACACACATTTGTTCCGAGGCGGGAATCGAACCCGCAACCTCATGCGTCGCAGGCGGACCTTCGCCCACCGCGCCACATCGGTCGTCCGATGGTAAAAGACGCTTCAAATGGTAAAAGACCACATTCATAAAATTCATCCAAACAAAGTAAAACAATATGCTGATTAACATATACATAATAGTGATATTGTTTTTAGTGATGCTTAGAGGAATTATTTTTACTGCAAAATATGCTGATTTACATAATACACTAATAGTGATGATTAGACTGATTTTATACATTAAGAAAGTTACTTTCTAGAAGAATTATTTACTATAAAACTTCATACTTACTTAGTTGTGTGTGTTACAAATATCTTTCAAATTTAGTGTGAAACTAAATTTGAAAGATATTGGCTTTCAATTTATATGTTTGACTGTACCTATGAACGCGAAGATATCAATATTTTGCAAAAACAGACTCGACATAAAGGGTCATCGTCAGGACATCGTCCAATGATCGCAACCTTCCCCTATATAGTGTTTGTCTAAATAAAAATTCAGTGCTTTTACATATTTTTTAAAAATATTATTCACGTAAAATTTTAATTTATTTCTATTTTTGTGTCAACTAAACACTCGATTATTCACTATCAATCTTATCTAATCCTACCGCTCTGCCTATTTTTATTATTTCTTGAGTTAAAAGCTTTGAACATCTTGTCCGTTGGGCTAAAACTCACGGAGTTACCACCGTGATGTAAAAAGGCTTGTTTTGACAAAATATTTCTTAACATTGTTTCAGTAATCAATCGATTATGTGTCGTTGATTTGGCTGAACATCCTTTCAGTTCGGCGCGTTAGGCTCAACTCACACCAAAAGAGCGTCGAAGCGCAGCGAAGCGGAGCGCAGTTTCAGTGTCATATGAATTTTAACTTTATTTTCATTACAATAAAACTTATTATCGTATGAGAAACTCGAACGACTCGAATTCGCCGGAATTCCCGCGGCGCCGCGGAGAATTGGGAAGAGCCTAAACGTACAGGTAGTACATATTAGGTTTTAATCTAAAAAATAAGAAAACCATATCTACAACTACTTTACTCACATTTTGCCAATATTCGTCATTGGCAATTTGCGCCATTATTGGTCGTCCAGTTGTGTGTTTGGCTAAAGAAGTTGTTGCTTATTCTAGGCAGCATAATTATCAGATTTTGAAGAAAATCGTCTTCTCTATTTATTGATAATAATGATATTACCTACATACTAGCTTGGTACTTAATTATAATGGGTTATTTAGAATGAACTATCTCCATAAAACCTCTACCCTTATGCAAAAAGTGGCCATCGCATTCGCCACGCGCCGCGCCCGTCTCTATAGATGACGTCACTTAAACAAATCGAGTCCGCGCATAACTAGATGTCGCTAGTAAAAGTGTACGAGCTCTAGATCGCGCTGACGAGAACGCACGGCATTTGGTGACTTGGTTGTATGAAATAATTGGTCGTCACTCTGGTTTCCCTTCAACACGTATAAATCTTTCGCCTTTTACTAAAGATTTCCGTGGAGGGGAACACTCAAATGAGTCTAATGACTGTTTTTGAATGCTTTGTCTACGGTCAAAGCTAATAATAAATTAATTAAATTACTATATTGTGGTTACACAAATATATAATATTATAATCATATTATAATGGACTCTCCTTCCGGGTTGTAAGCGCTCGCTTGCTACCAGGAGGGAAGTTATGGAGATGTCTACTGGATCGATTTAGTTATAATACAATAGTCAATGTCTGTATTGGATTTAGTAGAGCTAATTAATAGGTAGCGAAAACATTTTAGGTAAGAAGCGATATATAGTTTGTTTAGCGGCCGCGGGCCGTGCTGTGCGATTACGCTATGTACATCAGGATACTCTATGACACGCATGATAATTATAATTGATATTTAAACGGCCTTGAAAGCCCTTTAATGGCGAACATAAAACTATTGCAAATTACGTAGACCATTCAAAGGACTTTCCAATATCAATTAAGGATGGGTGGATTTTGCTTATTTCCACAGTTGATATAGGCTTTTTTTATGTAGGAAACAAAGCGTGCGAAGCCACGGGCAGAATCTAGTAAATGAACATAGGATTGGTTGACCCGACACAATGCACCGTGGATGCTACAAAGGGCAAGTTTTAAAGGCAATCAAATCGCAATTTATGTAATTATACACAATCTTTCTTAGCTGTAAACAAACGACTACAAACAAACAATAAATATAAGTGCTTAGTATTATTATTTATAATGCATTTATGGTAGACTTTGTTTTATCGATAAATATAATAACAAAGAGATTAATTAAAAACTAAACTGCTATTCGGGTGTTTTCTAGTACAACTAAAAAATTATCTAGGGAGGTAGGTGTGTAATATATAACAAGTATCTCAAATATAATATAATATAGAAGTGGCAGTGGGCCGGCCATATCTCGCGAAGAACCGACGGCCGCTGGGGCAAACGTGTTCTTGAGTGGAGACCACGACTCGGTAAACATAGTGTAGGACGCTCTTCGACCAGGTGGTATGACGACCTGCGACAGACTGCAGGTAGATGCTGGATGCGGCAAGCTGAAGACAGGGCGCTATGGCACTCATTGGGGGAGGCCTATGTCCAGCAGTGGACTGCCTATAGGCTGATGATGATGATGATGATACTTACATAGAAAACATCTATAAAATATAATGTTTTTTTTAATGTACGTTTGTCTTTTTTGTGTGTTCTAATAAAGTTTTCTATGCTATTCTATTCAATAACAGCCAGACGAAACATAGATAGGTCCAGGTACTTTTAGAAAAGGTCAAATTCTTATTAAAATAGACGTGTAACATTGTATAAAAGCTAATTACATTAATGTTCACAAAAGTTTCTTAAGAAACGATAAAAAATCAGAACACAAAGTGTTGACTCAGGCATGTAAAACAAAATTGCTTATCTTTAGGAGTTTTATTGTAATGAGGAGAAGTGAAAGGGTTGTAAAAGTTAAGGTGAATAATTATGTTTTTTTCTAAAAGAAAACAATTTAAAAAGATTGTGTTAAATTTCTTCTAAGAATAGGTATCACTTTGAGCATTCAAGATTTGGTTGAATGCTCAAAGACTTAAGTAGGTTCTAGGAAATTGTTACACATAAAAAAATCCTTCTAATTGAGTGAATAATTAATAACTTATCTGCTAGTACGACTTCTTGCAAAAATAATAATGCTGGACAATCCACACAGCATCATCAAGCCCCAAGCTAAGCAGAGCTTGTGTTATGGGTACTAGATGACTGATATATATAATAAAATACATAACATAGAAAGATTTATTTTATTATACATAGGAAATACCAACACCCGGAACAAATATTCGCAGATCGTACTACATACACCTGTCCCAAGGCAGGTATCGAACCCGCAGTCCTGTGTCGCAGGCGGACCTTTGCCCGCCGCTGCTATCCTTCAGAGAAACTCCGAGCATAGCTCTTTCCATAGCTCGCTGAGCGACTTTGAAATGATGGACCAGCCCTATCGTGAGTGTCCACGTCTCAGCTCCGTAGGTCATAACGGGTAGGACGCACTGATCCGCAAACAAATTTAGTTACACGAATATTAGACTATTAGTAAAACCAGTACTAATGTTAGTCGCATTAAGTTTTATATATATATATATATATATATATATATATAATGCTGGACAATTCACACAGCATTATCTAGCCCTATGGTAAGCAGAGCTTGTGTTATGGGTACTAGATAACTGATATACGTAATACAATACATTACATAGATAGATATTTTTTATTATACATAGAAAACGACCAGAACACCCGGAACAAATATCTGCAGATCGTACACACAATTGTTCCGAGGCGGAAATCGAACCCGCAACCTACTGCGTCAGGCGGACAGGCGGACCTTCGCCCACCGCGCCACATCGGTCGTCAAACGTCAAAGTTCTGTCTGTGGTAAGTCTCTACCTGTGTAAAGTACTCAAGTAAGGTACCTTTGTTTACAAAAATCATCTTGGATCCTACAACCAAGTATAATACAATTTCTGAAGAACAACGGATATTTTTATTTTCTCCTCCAGTTTTCCATCAACAGTATCTAACAATGTTTTTGCCTCAGAGAACCGTCGTGTCGGTTCCCAAGTGGCTTTCTATATGAATATAAAAACACTTTCAGATTGTATTACTTACCAGTAAACCAGGTAAGGTTAGTTTAAGTTATGTAGTTGGTATAGAGGAAAGTCGAAATTGATTTTTGGAAGCGCAAAAGTTAGGGAAAACTACCGAAAACCAAGTGAGGGTAGTTTCAAATAAACTAGCCCCCGCTTCGCTGAGGCGGTAACTCCAGTACTCCAGTCATCCCGTGACCACGACAGAAAACTGTTGAAACGTCGGGAAAAAAGGTAAATAAACGCGATAAATACCCGTTGTATCAATACTTATAATTAGGGAAAACCCCTCAAAATAAAAGTACTTACGTAGCCTTAAGCCGGGTACTGGTCGGCGGCGGGGCTTAGTAGATATACAGTGCAGTTCTTTATCGTTAAATATATTATTATAATATGTCAAACATAATAATACATAAGTAACAAATAAATACATAACGAAGTACAAATCTGTGTGATTTGTACTTCGTTATGTATTTTTTTGTTCACAGGAGTTTACCGGAGTTTCTTATATATAATTTGATATTTTTTTTGGTAATTTTACCAATATAAATAAATATAAATAAATAAATATAAATAAATAAATAATGCTGGGCAATTCACACAGCATTATCTAGCCCCATGGTAAGCAGAGCTTGTGTTATGGGTACTAGATAACTGATATACATAATACAAATACAATAATTACATAAATAGATATTTTTTTTATTATACATAGAAAACGACCAGAACACCCGAAACAAATATCTGCAGATCGTTCACACATTTGTCCCGAGGCGGGAATCGAACCCGCAACCTCCTGCGTCGCAGGCGGACCTTCGCCCACCGCGCCACATCGGTCGTCATAATCGTAATAATAATTAATGATTCACATCAACATTTTCTACCTCCGACCAGGTGGGATGACGACCTGCGAAAGACTGCAGTAAGATGCTGGATGCGTTAAGCTGAAGACAGCGCGCTGTGGCGCTCATTGGGGGAGGCCTATGTCCAGCAGTGGACTGCTATAGGCTGATGATGATGATCAACATTTTATTATAATAAATGTTATAAATAGGTATTACAAGTGTAGATCAGTAACATTGGCGTCATTTAATTTGACATTTAGGAACTCTTCTAAACTGTAGTATTACGACGCGACGGCCGCTGGGACAAACGTGTTTTTGAGTGGAGACCACGACTCGGTAAACGTAGTGTAGGACGCACTCCGACCTGGTGGGATGACAACCTGTGAAAGACTGCGGGTAGATGCTAGATGCATCAAGCTGAAGACAGCGCGCTATGGCGCTCATTGGGGGAGGCCTATGTCCTGTCCAGCAGTGGACTAACATAGGTTGATGATGATGATGATGAGCTAGAATAACTACGACAAACGTAACGCAACGGGTCGAATTTCAAGAAACCCGTCTTTAGTTGCAACTTTATACTTTCAAACAAATTTTAATTAATTCACGCAACTATAAAACTCACTTAACTAGCTTCAGAGTCTAATTTCGTTTAATTTAGTTAAATGCTCTATGGAAGTAGCGTCATCCTTAGAGATCGTCTGGGTCATCGGTCGGTCTTATTGCTGACCTAGGAGTAATTATTTTTTATCGCTGCCAAAGCAAAGTTTTGAATAATTTTGTTAAAACTTTTTAGAGAGGGTAGCGAGCGACCCTGTTAGTTAATGTAAAATTTTCTTAGTAATTTATCGGGTTAAAATTAAATTTATGAAGACAGGGTGCTATGGCGCTCATTGGGGGAGGCCTATGTCCAGCAGTGGACTAATATAGGCTGATGATGATGATGATGATTAAATAAAATCGGTATGACATACCGATTAAATTCATAAATTTAATAGTATAGTAGGTACACAATTTGTACTTATATAGGTACTTAAGCACAGTGTATTTATGCAAATTCTATTTTTAGTATACATAAAACGACCAGAACACCCGGAACAAAGATCTACAGTTCGTACAAACATTTGTCCCGAGGCGGGAATCGAACCCGCAACCTCTTGTGTCGAAGGCGGACTTTCGCCCACCGCGCCACAGAGTTTGTCGTATAAAAAAATAATGCTGGACAATCCACACGGCTCCATCTTGCCCCGAGCTAATTAGGCAGCTAGTGTTATGGAGACTAGATGACTGACCGGCGCTGTGGCGCGGGTATGATTACCCTTGAGAATTTTGGTTGAATTCTCAAAGTTTCCGCCTCATAAACAAATTCTCGAATACATAAACAGATGCAAAAGAATTATTGATAAAAATGACGATATAACGGGTCGTGTCATCGTATAGAGCTGGTTGAAGTGGCATAACTAATGGTTTTCGCTACAATAATGTTATTAAGTCAACCCTCTGCTAGATGTAGGTACCTGCCTAGGCCTAGACCTAATCTAGGCCTATTCCAATTTGTGTCAATCACAACGGTCTGAACCACATGTAGTGCCTTATTATTTAGATTTCTGTGGTCCTGAACACATTAACTATATTCACGTGATTAAAATTGTATATTTTAATCACGTAAATATATAGTTAATGTTAAACTTATTTTAGATAAGGCTTTGTTTTAGTATCAAATATATAATAAATATAGTAAAATATATTTGTTTCAAATAACTTATGTCCATAGTGACTATTTCATATGTGCTTCAATAGTGTCGGAAGTTATTGACGTTGTATTAAAATTTATATTTAGAACGACAAAAACTGCCAATCCATTTTGAATTGTGTATTTTTCACTGGTAAAAAAAAGCTCTAACTAACACAAGTTAGAGTTTTTTTTATTTACCCTAAAATGGACTTATAAATAAGTTTTAATAATTCAATTCAATTTTATTTAATTCAGCTTCACAAAATACATGGTACAGCCATAGAGAGTTAAGAGTTAGAGTATATGTAAATTAAAAACTAAAAATAAAACATTTTTATTGGAAGGGACACATCCTGCGTTTACAGACGCATAGCATTATGAATATGCGTCCAGTGCTTCATAAAAGCGCAGTCCGTGTCCAGCCTTCCAGCTATAAGGTTCAGATAGCTACTGGTGCCGCCCCTTACCCGGCGCATCAGGGATGCTGTTCTGTTGCGGATGATTGCGTAAAAGTCATCAACGCGGGACTCTGCAAACAACCCGGACGCGCTACAGAAGCGGGGCAATCCCAGTAGCACTCTGAACGCATTATTATACTGGACGCGCAGGGCATTCCAGCATTTCTGCGTGTAGTTAACCCACAGACTGCACGTATAAAAAGATTGGCAGTACGCTCTAAACAAACTTAATCATAATAATGGCCTCAGACTCTAATTTACGTTTAAGAATTTGGATGTTTATCACCGCAACTACAGCCCGCAAATAAGATTTAAGTACCAACATTTCAACATTTTAAATCAGGGTTTTTAACAAATTGCAATGAATTACTATTAAAAAAATCGTGACTGGAGAAGAACCCAGATCTTATTTGCGTTTGAGTATCCAACAAGAATAAAGTTGAAGTTACAAGAATAACAAGTCTCGCATTTAAAAAACCTTCGAGTGACCTACGTGTAACGGGTAAATCGTAAATATTTTGTCGTGTCTATATATTGTGAGTTCTGAAGTGAATATTTTTCTAATCGAGAACCAGTAGTTCCGAAATGAAATCTGTTGACAGGTGCCACTTGAAGGCAGATTCAATTTGCGAATAATATTCAATTTGGCCCGTGTCAACTAGCCCGCCAGACATATTGGACCTTCAGGCGCAGTCACACCCTTTGGATTAGTTTTGCAGGTAGCGGAATGGTGGTGGAAAGGTAAGATTAGGGACAGATGATATTATCGAACAAAACCTTTAGGAACAGAATCTTGAATTCTAATAATGTTGTGTTTAAATTGACGACCGATGTGGCGCGGTGGGCGAAGGTCCGCCTGTGACGCAGGAGGTTGCGGGTTTGATTCCCGCCTCGGAACAATTGTGTACACGATCTGCAGATATTTGTTCCGGGTGTTCTGGTCGTTTTCTATGTATAATAAGAAATATCTATCTATGTAATATATTGTATTAGTCAGTCACTTATCTAGTACCCATAACACAAGCTCTGCTTACCATGGGGCTAGATAATGCTGTGCGAATTGTCCAGCATTATTTATTTATTTATTTAATGTTGAAAGCCCCAAAAAGATGGTAGATTCGTAGTAGATTATTAAGAGGGTAATTCACGGATTTCTGTAAAGTATATACTTACTTTAAGAAATGTAGTGAATTACTTAATAGTCTTAATTTAATAAAAAAATGCAATATTTGCAGTTAGTACCAGCAATTGTCCTAAGGCGAGAATAGAACCCGCAACCTCCTGCGGCGAAGCCGGACCTTCGCCCGGTGCACCACAGAGGTCGATACCAGAAGTACTCCGTCCAAAGGATCCTAGTCTTTTTACCTTTACACTAAAATTCTCAACCTGAATGTAGAGATCGCCCTTGAGCGATAAGACCGCCAAATTGTTACATATTTTATTCTGTCTTGTTTGTTTTATTTTTAAGTGTGAAATAAAAAAGAATTATCTATCTATCTATCTAATGTCGTGCGTTCAGGTTGAGGATTTTATTCATTCATTCATAACGTTTATTTCAGACAAACAGTTTATGGTACAGAGACAATAAAAGTGTCCATATTTTTGCATACTTATATAAAATTAAAACAAATTAAAATTAAATTTACATAAAATAAATCACAATTAAAATAGAATACCCCTACAAAATGATTAAATATAAAAATTAAAAATTATAAAAATTAAAAAAAAAAATTATAAAAATTTAATGAAGACAGTCTTTATTGGATATTATTTAGAGCTCAAGTTTCCTTGTTAAGTTTTACTTTAGAACAAACGCAAACATCACCTTAAACCCATAAAAGTTACCAAAAAAAAGAATAATGATATAACTTTACTCGTTTTCACAGAAATAATTGGTAAGAGGACAATTGGACTTGAAAAATAAAAAGTTTTGAGAAAGCACCTACCTGACAAAAAGTTGGCTTGACGAAAAAGTACCTTGGCTCGTTGAGAACATCATTATCATTACAACTCGCATCCAACATCTACCCGCAGTCTTTCGCAGGTCGTCATCCCACCTGGTCGGAGGGCGTCCTACACTACGTTTACCGAGTCGTGGTCTCCACTCAAGAACACGTTTGCCCCAGCGGCCGAGACACAGATTTGTTGAGGATGTTCTGGATATATTAAATAATATCTATCTATGTAATGTACTGTATTATGTTTTATTTATTTATTTTATTTTAAAACTTTTTTTATTTTATTTTAAAACTGGACAACTCACACAGCATTATCTAGCCCCATGGTAAGCAGAGCTTGTGTTATGGGTACTAGATAACTGATATACATAATACAATACATTACATAGATAGATATTTTTTATTATAATATAGAAAACGACCAGAACACCCGGAACAAATATCTGCAGATCGTACAGACAATTGTTCCGAGGCGGGAATCGAACCCGCAACCTCCTGTGTCGCAGGCGGACCTTCGCCCACCGCGCCACATCGGTCGTCAACACCGTCGTCATGTATATCAGTCATCTACCAGTACCCATAACACAAGCTCTGCTTAGCTTAGGGCTGGATGATACTGCTTGGATTTTCCAGCATTATTTATAATACCTAATTGTTTCCGAATTTGTATTTTGTTGGACTAACAGATGTAGTCATCATTTAGCCAGTAGCAATTAGACAGAAGACGCTGTCAGGAGCGAGAGAACGCTAGATAACTCTCAGAACAGTAAAGATAACTGCTATACACAATACAATACATAACATAAATCGATATTTTACTATACATAGAAAACGACCAGAACCGATATCTGCAGATCGTACAAACATTTGTCCGAAGGCGGGAATCTAACCCGCAATCTCCTGCGTCGCAGACGGCCCTTCGCCCACCGCGAAGGGCCTTTAACACTTTGACTGCTGAAATCACACGGTATGTGTTTTCTACAAGTGACTAATATGCGTAAATCCACACTAGCGCAGCGGCTGAGAAAATACAGATCTGTGTGACTCAGCACAGCCGTAATATTTTTCGAACGAAACGCATGTGCGGCACAACACAACCGCTGTGTAGAGCGGCAGCACGAATTTTTTAGGTTAAAAAAATGATCGCAGTCGTCGAAAAAAAACCGCAGTCAAAGTGTTAACTCACATGCTGGACATGTGCGTCATCTGCGTCGATTTATTTCTTTATGTTCATGGACTTTTTCTCATATCTAAATATATCTTATCGATATATGTGACGACCGATGTGGCGCGGTGGGCGAAGGTCCGCCTGCGACGCAGGAGGTTGCGGGTTCGATTCCCGCCTCGGAACAATTGTGTGTACGATCTGCAGATATTTGTTTCGGGTGTTCTGGTCGTTTTCTAGGTATAATAAAAAATATCTATCTATGTAATGTATTGTATTATGTATATCCGTTATCTAGTACCCATAACACAAGCTCTGCTTACCATGGGGATATGCTACCTAGATAATGCTGTGCGACTTGTCCATCATTATTTATTTATTTATATATAATTAAATTATATCTCTCTCTTGAAAAAAGATGTAAAGAAGAAAATAGGACTAAGTTCTATAGAAATTCGTCATTTTCGCAGTCTTTACTTTGAAAATGCAAGCAGCGGTTACACTTGCATAAACTAACAACTAAAATTCAGAAATTCTTCAATTAATTTAATTGAACCAACGGTCGAATAAAACTTGGAAACACAGTCAAAGCGTTGACTAAGACCAAAGTTAGATGGCTTCTCCCTGGCTCCAAGATATTTGGTTAAAAAGTACTATGGCAGTCGTTTTGAGAATTTCAAACCCTGTGGTTTGCATTCTATTACCATTTAACACTTTGACTGCGGTTTTTTTTCGACGACTGCGATCTTTTTTTTAACCTAAAAAATTATCTACACAGCGGTTGTGTTGCGCCGCACATGCGTTTCGTTCGAAAAATATTACGGCTGTGCTGAGTCACACAGATCTGTATTTTCTCAGCCGCTGCGCTAGTGTGGATTTACGCATATTAGTCACTTGTAGAAAACGCATACCGTCTGATTTCAGCAGTCAAAGTGTTAAGCTATATTATTTACTTATGCGCCCCGCGGCTTCGCCTGCGTAGAAATCTGTGTCGCATCAAAATCCGTTGCGTAGTTTTAAAGATTTTTGCATACATAGGGACAGAGAGCGGGAAGCGACTCTGTTTCATACTATGTAGTAATATTCTTCTATTTTATAATTATATTATTAATATTTTAGAATAGCTTATAATAGAGAACTCATGCGTTTCAATTTTCTAATCGCTCAACGTGATCGTGTGGAGGCAGACATAAGATAATAAAAAATCTATGGCCTAAAAGTACCTACTCGTACATGACTCTAATTTAGGGCTCGCATTACTAATAGAACGTTTTACGAAAGTTTTCAACCAGTGCGTCCTACCCATTATGACCTATGGAGCTGAGACGTGGACACTCACGATAAGACTGGTCCACCAGTTCAAAGTCGCTCAGCGAGGTATGGAAAGAGCTATGCTCGAAGTTTCTCTGAAGGATAGGATTCGTAACGAATGCATCCGACAGAGAACCAAAGTTAGCGACATAGCTCAAAGAATTAGCAAGCTTAAGTGGCAGTGTGCCGGCCATATCTCGCGAAGAACCGACGGCCGCTGGGGCAAACGTGTTCTTGAGTGGAGACCACGACTCGATAAACGTAGTGTAGGACGCCCTCCGACCAGGTGGGATGAAGACCTGCGAAAGACTGCAGGTAGATGCTGGATGCGGCAAACTGAAGACAGGGCGCTATGGCGCTCATGTGGGGAGGCCCATGTCCAGTAGTGGACTGCTATAGGCTGATGATGATGATGATGATTACTAATAGAAGCTATTGTGAAAATGGCTAGTATTCGGTTTTTTATTATATGATTCAAGAGAAATATTTATAAACCATTTGACACGCAGACGTAAAACATAGAAAGATACTAAAAAATCTATAGTCTAAATGTACCTACATGACTGTAATGTAGGGCTCGCATTACCAATAGAAGCTATTATTAAAATAGCTCGTGGTTAAGTGTACTTCTTATGACAATATTTACTGTCTACTCCAGAGCAGACAGTACCCTGGTTAGAGGGAATTCTCTAATACCAGTTTTAGAGAATTCCCTTTAACCAGGGTAAACAGAATACAATAGACGTAATCTAATATAATTATTATTTTCTTGTTTACCCGGGCTTAAAATATTGAAGGAAACTAGATCATCCTATAGATATACTATCGCGCCCCGCGGCTTCGCCCGCGTGGAAATCTACAAATGTATCAAATTAAGTTTTTAAACCTTCCTCTTGAATCACTCTATCTATTGCTGAAAACTGCATAATTCACAAATACGTACTGACATGACCATAGACATGCTTTTTAGCGTAATTACACCTTGCCTACTTTTTTATGTATGAAATGGATATAATAATCGTTCATTATGTTATAATTATTATAAATTGCAATGCCTTGATCAGGTTCATCTCAATTGTTTATGATGTAATTGGATGTTTTTTAAGATACGCACACGATAAACCTATTGCAAAAATTTAGACTAGCGACCAAGTTTGGCAAGTTTCTATAGATTATATAGCCTACACATGCTGACTATTGTGTTTTGTACTTACCTAGGTATGTGTCTATCCAAATAAATCCTTTTCTATTCTAAAAATACTTGTCTACGTATTGACATAGACAATAATTTCTTACTAGTTACTAGTTTTGACTAGAAGTAGGTACTCCAGACGCAGAGCCATCTAGCAAGAAGTTGAAGTAGACTAGTAGTACAGATTGGTAGTAGCACTGGCAACACTCGCCCCTAACTCCAACATTGTTGAACTTCGGAAATCTCAAATTCACAAACCAATGTCAATATTTACTACAAAGCTTAATCGCAAAACTTTCACAGAAAACTGGTTCTTATATCTGGTAAGAATAAAGATCGTAATGTGTTGTAAACAGGACGTGACATTAAAATCGTACCCGTTCGGATGTCCGTTTTAGCTTAAAGTATTTACGTGGTTTTGTGAGTTCGGCCCTTTTTAAGGATTTGGTCGGGAGATTTATATTTAAACCTTTTGAAGGAAGTAACTGATTTCATGGTCAACATGTTATTTAATCAAAGTTATACGCACTAGTGGTCAAATTGCCCGCGGTATTCTTTCCACTATTATGACAAACTCAATAAGGAGGGCAGGATCTGAACATAAAACACTATTATATCATTATAATAAATAAATAATGCTGGACAATTCACACAGCATTATCTAGCCCCATGGTAAGCAGAGCTTGTGTTATGGGAACTAGATAACTGATATGCATAATACATACAATACATTACATAGATATATATTTTTTTATTATACATAGAAAACGACCAGAATACCCGGAACAAATATCTGCAGATCGTACACACAATTGTTCCGAGGCGGGAATCGAACCCGCAACCTTCTGCGTCGCAGGCGGACCTTCGCCCACCGCGCCACATCGGTCGTCGAAATTATATGTACATAAACTTGTATTGAAATACCATTACAGTTTAGGAGAGGTTTTCTCTACTATTTTCTACAACCTAGTCTTCATAAAAAGAATTATCAGACATTAAGTAAATTATGTAAAGAGCACAAAACTAAAAATGGCAAAGGGATATTGACAGGTCAAGTGACTTCGTTCGACTCGCTCTGTGTAGTTCGCTTCCGAATGCGCGCCGACTGTGCGCGCTGCCGCTCGAGGCCTCGCTTCGGGACTTGACAGTTCGACTCGGCTTAGACAAAATTAAGCCACAGTTGCGCGTGACTCTTTCAACGTTAATAAATTAGAGTTAATTACAGTGTAATTGCATAGGTATAACATTAGTTTAAAACACAGTTATGAATGACACTTAAACACTATTAATTTAAAAAAGTTTCGGGATAGATAGTTTTGGTTTGTGTATTTTAGTTTTGGGCTATTTTAGAATTTATAAGTTTTATAGATTTCAGCTAAAAATAAGGTATTTATCTTATCTTTGAGATAAGTACATAGAAAATAGCGAGGAAATATAAAAATTGCAATTAGATTATCACGTAAGTTTAATATAAATTATTTACAACAAAAAAGACCGCCAATTCGACGACTTCTGTGGCGCGGTGGGTGATGGTCCGCCTGTTACGTAGGAGGTTGCGGGTTCGATTTCCGCCTCTAGGCAAATGATTGCACGATCTATGATATTTATTTTCTTTGCCTATGACGCACATCTCTAGTCCCGCATGTCCCTGCGGCATACAGTGAACGGGTAAAGACGACAAAAACTTGTAGCTATTCCATGACATATGTATGTATGTCTACCTGCACCGCCAAGTCTGTTCAGTGTATCTAGCGTATAGGTTCGTAATCATATATTGACCAGAAAATCGTTAGCAAAGTACCGTACCGTATATCAAACGGTATGCAAACATTTTCATGCGCACCCACCTGGTTACACCGAGAATTAGCAGCGAATGCGTTAAACTTATTATCATTTTCCAGCGCTCATTTAGCAGAACGTATACTCCTAAAACCCCTATACATGCCCTAAATCTCGACATACAACCAACTTAGAACCTTATTTATACAACCTTATAGCTCTCTATTATTGGTGTCAGTCATTTCAAACCACGACTGCATACAAATATTGTCATAAACTTCGAAACTGTACCCAGATATTCATACCATGTGTGACATGTATGACAGTGTCCATTTAGAACTGATGTAATGCAGTGGGTCCAACATCACATTGTAAAGAATAATCAGAATGCGAAGTCGAAGAGTGCGAAGAATGAGAAATCGAAATTTTTTACTTTAACTTGATTCTAGAATTCAAGATAATTTACATATTTATTATTATTATTTATCATTATCATCATCAGCCTATGTTAGTACACTGCTGGATATGTCCAGCAGTGGACTAACATAGGCTGATGATTGTAATTATCGGCGCTATGGCGCTCATTAGGAGAGTTCTATGGAACTCTCCTAATGAGCCATAGCGCCCTGTCTTCAGCTTACCGCACCCAGGATCTGCCTGCAGTCCTTCGCAAGTCATCATTCCACCTGGCCTGAGGGCGTCCTACACTATGTTTGCCGAGTTACGGTCTCCAGTCACAATGTACGCAATTTATGACTATGCAATATCATTGTTTTCCATTCTACACCGCCAAATTGTAATTTTTTTTTCTTTTTTGTTACTTATGCAATAAATAATGTTCTATCTATCTAGACAACAATCCCCGTGCTTTTCCTACTGGGACATTACTCGTTTCAGCCCATGCTGTACCTACTATTTTTGTAGGTATTTTTTAAAGTCAATAGACTATTAAATCGGTTGGTTTGGCCACAATCTCATCTGATGGAAAGTAAAAATCACTTTTATGCCAGGCGTGTGAATTCGCAGGAAGAAATAAAAAGAGACAATTACATAACCATTTGTGAAGCCCACAATTTATGTAATATAGCTTGTATACCTCCTAAATTTCGACCTAAATTTGTAAAGGAACATTCAAATTTATTTACTAAAGCTATAGGATATATACCCTAGACGTGGACGTAACCCAGAACAATTTGTTCTGTCTAGAACTCCCAAGACAGTCTTATATAGAAAGAACTGTTATGCTATGTGTGGTTCTATATATAATAAAATACCTAATGACATCAAAGATTTACCTTTAACAATATTTATAAAAAAGTTAAAATTATGGCTCATTGGAAAAGCTTTCTATAGTGTCAAAGAACTCATTTGGATATATTATCATTGGACCTAAATTTGAAAATTAAATAGCACATGTTCATATTATATAACTTATAATTGTTTAATTAATAAAACATGAATTAAATGGACACATTTATCAAACTAAAAAGTAAACAGCCAAAAATATTCTCCCTCGTGAAAAATTACATCTCCTTAACAAAAGCACATCTATCCATCGACACTCTTTCTATCCAACAGCCAAACGGGCATAGAGATATTTCCTTGGCGATGGTTCGCAGCAGAAAAGAGGTCTGCCTTGGTTGAGCGTGCCTTCTATACACGAAGGTTTTATATCCTTTATTATTAATTTAAATCATTTTAGAAATTGTTTGCATGCCAATGTGTTTTGGTGAAGTATGTGACACTACCTATTCTAATGTTTAAGACCTTGTATTTGTTATTGCAATAAATGAATTGAATTGAGTTGACCTCCATGAGTTATGTATAATTTTGCTTATTTTTATGTAGGTACTTATATGTGTGTCGAAATAAATGCTATTCTATTCTACAACACGCCTTGACCCTTGAAAGTAATTATCTTTATCAATCGCAACGTAATGTAACTTTAAGCTCTGTGCGAGTGTGAGTACCAATTCAAACCAATGTTGGTTAAATGTTGCAATATCGGGTAAAATATATAATATGTATATCTTTATTATTAATAAAAAAATGCTTTCATATTTTTTTTATATTGTCTAGTATACTTATATAAATGTTAAATACACTAGAGTATAATTACAATCTAGCCATGGAATTGGCTAATGGGTAATTTAGTTCTAACTTATTTTTATAACAACATATTACTAAGAACGTGTCCATTGGCACTTTTCTTATATATTATATGTATACTTTTATTATTAATAAAAAAATGCTTTCAATGACTTCAGTTTAAGTTGTTTATTGGTAAGGAAATTTTCAAACATAATATACATAAACATAAACTACTTCCATGTAGTGCTCCAGTTGCCTTTCTGCATATTTGTACACTTTGTCACCGCAACGTAAATAAATATCTGGCGACGCTAAAAAATGGAACCACGCAATTCTGAGGATTGGTACATCTCTACTGGCAATAGCATTCTAAACTTTAATCCATTGAAATAGAGATGAAACTTTTCAGAACACTCAGTGGTTTGCACATTTTGTGGTAGGTACGCGATTTTAGTATCGCCTCGTATGTTAAGTTTTTCAGCTCTTTGTGTCCACATTCGTAGCTCTTTTGAAAAGCGAGTTTATTGGTGAGCTTAATTCTTTTACACTCTTTAAGTAATGTATTATATTATCCTAATAAACGTGAAAGTTGGATATTTATTTTTAGTATGGATGTTTGTTACTCTTCCAAGCAAAAACTGCTGAACGGCTTGGGCTGAAATTTTACGTATAGGTAGTTATAGGCCCCGGAATAAAACATAGGCTTTTTATCCCATGAATCAGTTATCAGGGGATAGGAATAACTCTAAAATGTAATCATAGAAACAACGCGTGTCAAGCTGCGGGCAGAAACTAGTACTACATAAACTAGAACAAAACTTAAAGTGGGTTGTAAAAATTAACAACGAATAAACTCAAACAACTCAATAAACTCAAAAAATTATCATAAAATATCATTATTCCACCGTAGGTGTGTTTTTAATGTCGTTAATCTAATTTACTAAAACCTATATGTATATTTAATATTATTATTATACACTAATTTATTTAAATTCTCGTATAAAATACATTTTTTACTATAGAAAATACAATAAAATATTATAAAACTATTCTACAGTAAAAAATATATCAAAACGGTAGATCACCGACCGCGAAGCTGGGCTCAAGCGGCCGGTGACTAGGGCTATTTATTATTATTTATTATTTATATCACACAATTTTTTAGTGTACGAAACACCATAAGGTATTTTATGGAAAAGTAGAAATAAAAAGAAAAACAAAACAGTGACTCCTATTTTAGCAAATAAAAATAATTAACAATATTGAACAAATATAAATTAACAAATGATTGACATTTAAATACATGTCAAGGACTGTCATAATAATGTAGCTGTAGGGCATTGTCAAAATAAAGTGGGTGATAGACGTGCGAGTAAGTTCGCGAACTTACTCGCACGTCGTTTTTCGACGACGTTTTTCGCTGGTGTGTCACCCCAAGTACGCGTACTTTAAAACCGCCGAGTACGTTCGTTGGCGATCTGACAAGTTTGAAATTTTGCTCGTAGCCCGCCTCCGCTGGTACGTGTGGCAGCACTGCGAGCCACGAGCCGCCACTTAATTTGGCCAGTCCGTCAGTTTTTAGTTTTTAAAATGTAATACGATATAATTCCTAAATAACACAAAGCTTATTTTGTCGACGACATCGCAATTCAGAGTGAGTAAGCTTCAAGAGTGTCACCGTCGAGGTAAGTTCACGATCTTAAAAACCGCATACTTTAAGTTCGTACGTCTATCACCCAGTTTAACTAATAAAGATAGTTGGTGGTGTAATTACGGTACCTATAATGCACTTTTTTGTATTGTGCGGCAGTGGGGTTGGACGTTTGAGATCTAAGCTTTATTCTCCAGTCAGTGAGAAAATATCAATATTTTTTTATAAACTTTATTCATAAAGTAGTTGTTTCTATTATACAACCATTCACAAACATAAAATTGTCTTTATAAAATCTCAGGGGAAAGTTTCAGGTTTACCCTTCAATTGAAAATTTGAACGGCAGTTTAAATAAATTAATTTTAATATTATGATAATGAGGGAAGGGAAACCGGCCGCCTTATGTCTTTACGGTCCGGTTGGAATATGTACAAGAAAGTACTTTAGGTGATTGTACGCACTAGCATTTTTACAGCGCGTAGTATCAACACCGTTCCTTCGCTTGTCTATGTACTTCGCTTGTCTAGTAATTTTAACTTGCGGTTTATAATAATAATAATAAATCATTTATATCAGACCAAAGAAAAGTAACAGACCTTGTTTAACTTATTCTACGGTCCATAGTAATATATATCTTAAAACTAGCATAGGTAGGTAAGGTACATATACAATATAAAAAATACTAAATTAATATATATCTTTATAAATTGTAGCCTATGTGTTATTCTGATTATATAAGCTATATTATTTAATATATAAGCTATATTATTAGACGACCGATGTGGCGCGGTGGGCGAAGGTCCGCCTGCAACGCAGGAGGTTGCGGGTTCGATTCCCGCCTCGGAACAATTGTGTGTACGATCTGCAGATATTTGTTCCGGGTGTTCTGGTCGTTTTCTATGTATAATAAAAAAATATCTATTTATTATTTATTTTATTTTATTTTTCATTTATTAAGGCACAAACAGTTTACAATATTCTTAAAATTAACAGTAATATATTTTTGTATAAACCAATCAAGATGCCACTAATTTAAACATTATATTAAAAAACACAACAACGTTACAGACGCTAATTTGGAAAACCAATAAAACAACAAATCAAAATAGACAAATCATGTAATGTATTGTATTATGTATATCAGTTATCTAGTACCCATAACACAAGCTCTGCTTACCATGGGGCTAGATAATGCTGTGTGGATTGTCCAGCATTATTTATATTTATATTTATTATTGTAAAGTTTCATTAAAATCCATTCGTTAGTTATTACGTGAAAGAGTAACAAACATCCATCCATCCATACTTACAAACTTTCGCGGTTATAAGGAACGTATTTTTATGCAATATTTTATTAAAGCTGTCACGATTGTTTTTTGTTTTCTCATATAATTTATCCACAATTCGTTCCCAATTTGGCTCAATGTGAATCGGCCTAAGTAAGCAAAAGTAAACTTTGCATGGGGGACCGCAGGAGACTTACGTCTCTTTGGCTTGTTGGGTGTTTGTTGAGGAGATAGGGGTAAGTCCAATGCCCTTTCGCAAATACCTTCGCACCGATTATCCTTGTGTTTAATATGTTGGCTGCTGTGGCGGTTGCGTTAGAATCGACTCCTTAAGGCGAAGTGAGTTCGCTTTATCGAGACAAGGACGAACGAACACCGCGTGGGGAAGGCGAGAAAGGGAGGCAAGAGCGGCGGAATGATCAGCCCGCGCGCAATTTCACTGGTTTTTATTTTCAAATTTGTTATTGCTCTAAAATAATACTGTTTCAAAAAAAACGATGACCATAATCGTCTAAAGTATTTATTAGGGAACACGTAGAAGAAATTTCATCACAATAATATTAAATAACTAGCAAATAAACTGGTTTTTCGGAAGATAGATCTCTGTAAAAATAAAGATTTAGAGGAAACTTTGCCATTTTTTTCTGTCGAGTCAAGTTTAGTCAATCGTGTTTCGACTCCGATAACATACTAACTAATATCCTTCACTTTTTGATTCTCACCAAAATATATTCGAAAAAAGGTGTTTTGTTCCCTTAAAATTGATTTTCCGTTAAGTCAAAGGTTTTGGGACTCATTTCACCTTAAACTCAGCCTGTGGATTGCGTAAAAGGGACTAAAAAGGTAGGTAACTAAGGATATCTGCTATGGCTACACTATATCACAGGTCATCATTTATCTTAGGTCTATATATTTTTTTTTTAACGTTTTAGAGTTGATTGATTGAGGTGTTGCAGTTAACAGTGACCCCCGCACTAGGCTAGGCCTTTCGCGGGGTATCAAAACATTTTCTGTTTGCTGGTAAGGTAAGGAAGTGCACCAACAAAAACTTTAGTAACAATAGAAAAAAACTAAAGCTAAATAAAACAATTAAAGCAAGTGCCAATGGCCATACATGTGACCTGTAACCAAAAATAATCAATAAATGAGCTTACTATGAACTACATGAATCTACTAAAGAACAAGAAAAAAGGAGTAATGAAGTAAAGTAAAAATCACGGACATTGTTACAAAACTCCTTCTGCATGCATGTAAGTTTATTTATTAGTTTATTAAGTTAAGTTAAGTTAAGTTTATTTTATTAGAATGTAGGTATTATGGTATGTAGTGTAAGTATCTGTTTTCTTTCCTTTATCTATATATTTATCAACATGCCACCGTATATTTTGTTCCTTCATGTCCAGTCCATCCTAAGGTTGCATGGAAGAGATCGCTCTCAGCGATAAGGCCACCCTTTATACTTCCTTTATTCTATTGTTTATTTCTGTATTGTGTGGTATAATAAAGTGTTTTCTATCCATCTATCTATATTTTTGTTGAATTTTAATTTGAAATATTACCATTAATATTGTAATTGTTGGTTGTACCTACTACACATATTCATAATCATCAACCTATAATAGTCCACTGTTGCACATAGTCCTCAACTAATGAGCGCCATAGCGCCCTGTCTTCAGCTTACCGCATCCAGCATCTGCCTGCAGTTGCAAGTCGTTATTCCCCGTTTCCTTTTTAGTCGCTTTTACGACATCCACAGGCCTATAATAGTCCACTGTTGCACATAGTCCTCAACTAATGAGCGCCATAGCGCCCTGTCTTTAGCTTGCCGCATCCAGCATCTGCCTGCAGTCGCAAGTCGTCATCCCACGTTTCCTTTTTAGTCTCTTTTACGACATCCACAGACCTATAATAGTCCACTGTTGCACATAGTACTCAACTAATGAGCGCTATAGCGCCCTGTCTTCAGCTTGCCGCATCCAGAATCTGCCTGCAGTCGCAATTCGTCATCCCACGTTTCCTTTTTAGTCGCTTTTACGACATCCACAGGCCTATAATAGTCCACTGTTGCTCATAGTCCTCAACTAATGAGCGCTATAGCGCCCTGTCTTCAGCTTGCCGCATCCAGCATCTGCCTGCAGTCGCAATTCGTCATCCCACGTTTCCTTTTTAGTCGCTTTTACGACATCCACAGGCTGAGTTAGAGTGTCGATTCTTACGCAACCGCCACTGCAGCCAACATCCTACTGTAAATACAAAAGTTTGTATGTATGAATGACCTCTTTCACGCAAAAACTACTGAACGGATCGGGCTGATATTTTGCATACAGTTTGTTCCAAGCCCGGAATAAAACATAGGCTATTTTTTATCCCATAAGTAATTTCCCGTGGGAAAGAAAAATCTTAAAACGTTTCCATAGAAACAACACGTGCGAAGCCGCGGGCAGAAACTAGTACTATTAAATACAATAATAATAATCTGTGGGTAAGTATTTGCGAAAGGGCATTGGGTCCGGCACTACAGAATATAGAAAAAACTCAAGAAGCTGTTGTTCTTCGTCCGTTATAATAACTACCTGCTTGACTACATAGCTCTCGTTTATTGTTTGTACACTCTTGAATGTAAGTGTTGTCGCTCTCGTTTCTGTCACCCCTTCACCGAGTGACATGAACGAAGCGCGCCTCTGACGGTCCGCCCGACCGCCCTTCTGTCATATGTCAGTCCGTCCAACAGTCTCGCATCGTGACTCGATGGTCGACTTGATGGCTCGGATCGAGCCGAGCCGAGCCATCAAGTCGAGAGAGCCACGAGAACACGCCATTTTGCTCCTGACCGCCGAACAGAGAAATAGAACTGCCTAATACCTAGTCCGGGTTTACTCTAGCTGGAATATTACACAGTAAAGTATATATAGATATATAGATATCTACCGTAAAAAAAATAAAAATAAAAAAAATAAAAAGAGCTTTATTCCATATCAAGAAGGTACAATTTTTAAACAATAATAATACAATTAATTTAATAATCATGACACACATTATGATTTAAGGATTAAATAGAAAATTACGTCAGGTGTCTTGTGTCATCCATGAGATAGATAAGTAGGTACGTTACTTCTTGAAATGGACCGCCTTTGGCGGTGTCTGCCTCCTCCAAGGATTTCTAGTAGTTTCTTTTGGTATCATAGAAAGTTTTATTCTCTTCTTTTTTGAGCGATTTCAGTGGGAGCATAGACTGGGCGATGGTGTACGAAAAAGTTTGGATATTTGTAATATTACCTTATAATATATCTACCGTATTACCTTATAATTTAATGTGATTACCTACCTATGTCTTGTGAGATTATACGATCTATTGTCTAACCTTCTTGTGTCTTTTATAAGTGGTATAAGCCTGTGTCATACTGGATTGGACATCCAAGAGAAGAAGTGCAATACCTGTTGATTGCCACAAGTGGACAAAAAATTTAAGGTAACATTAAAATTAAAATTATGTTATTTGATAATAATGAATAGTATAAAATTTGACTTGTCTAAGGGCTTATTTTGTGAGCCTAGAGAAATAAATGCTATTGACTTTGACTTTGATTTGACGATCGGTGTGGCGCGGCGAGTGACGGTCCGCCTTCGAAGCAGGAGGTTGCGGGTTCGATTCCCGCTTTGGGATAAATGTTTAAATGATCTGTAGTATTTGTTCCGGGTGTTCTAGGGATTTTCTATTAAATGTGTATTTATGTAATATATTGTGTTAACACTTTGACTGCGGTTTTTTTTCGACGACTGCGATCTTTTTTTTAACCTAAAAAATTCGTGCTGCCGCTCTACACAGCGGTTGTGTTGCGCCGCACATGCGTTTCGTTCGAAAAATATTACGGCTGTGCTGAGTCACAAAGATCTGTATTTTCTCAGCCGCTGCGCTAGTGTGGATTTACGCATATTAGTCACTTATAGAAAACACATACCGTGTGATTTCAGCAGTCAAAGTAGTAATCTTGTACACAGACTGTGCTTAAATTGGGGCTAGTTGATGCTGTGTGGATTGTCCAGCTCGTAATCTGTTTGTCAGTGTGATAAGATCTTATATGTATTTTAGTAATTATTTTCCTTTTCAAGTTTCATTCTTTTGAATGGAATATTTTGTTTGTATGTACATTTAACACGTTAGAGTTGATGTTACATTTCTATGAGAGTTGACAAGAAGAAATTCAATGATATATAATTAATTATATATCATTATAAATATAATTTATTTTTATTTATTTGATATCTTGATTCTAAAAACATTATGAAGATATCAGTATGGACGCAGTGTGGTATACCCCAAATTATCTTGGGACAGCTAACGTGTTAATGGTCTGGATTTTATAATTTTTTTGTTGCAAAACATAATCTTACAATAAAAAATGGAATATCTTAGACGCCATGTTAACAGAATTCGTTTCTCTCTATACGGTAGGATTACAAGAAGCTAGATCATCATCATCAGCCTATAGCAGTCCACTGCTGGACATAGGCCTCCCCCAATGAGCGCCATAGCGCCCTG
Source organism: Eupithecia abbreviata (assembly GCA_943735965.1). Taxonomy (NCBI): domain Eukaryota; kingdom Metazoa; phylum Arthropoda; class Insecta; order Lepidoptera; family Geometridae; genus Eupithecia; species Eupithecia abbreviata. The sequence continues at coordinate 6,719,227 of OX030995.1, forward strand.
TCTTCAGACTACCGCATCCAGCATCTACCGGCAGTCTTTCGCAGGTCATCATCCCACCTGGCCGGACGCTAGATACTAAAACTATATATACTTTATTAATAATATATTAATAAATAATTTATTTCAGACCATAGAAAAGTAACAGAGTAATGATGTAATCTAAATTTATGCTATGTATTAATAATCTTGTAAATTTGTTATTGTTATGTACAATTACATTTAGACCTGCATGCCATACTCTCTAATTATTTTTGCACACCAATGTATATTGGTCAAACATGCTGACTCAAAAATACTATTTGTCATCTTTTTTATACGTGTTTTGCAAATAAATGACTTTTACTTTTACTTTTTTCACCCTTAAAAATAAATTTAAGAACCAGAGTTTGAATAACAGAAAACACAGCAAAGCTTCCCAGAGAACCCATAACAAAGCTTCTCTTTAAAACCGGCTTTTCGAAAATGTAAAATCCCCAACACCTTGACAATCTTTTATTGCATTTCCTGAAACGGAACACTGATTTCATAAAATATTTCTTCCTTCAACATTTGACGTGGTTTCTAGGTGTAAAATCTCTAAAGTATAGTACTGAAGCTCAAAAGATAAAATTATTTACAGGTTTTCATTTTTCGTAGAATTTTCTGAAAGGCGTTCTCTACCTTGCCAGGTAAGGAATTATGCTTTCGTCAACAAGCTAAAATATTTTCTGGGAATCCTAACATTATTTTCTGCGAAATAAATAAAAGGTTTTTTCTAATAAGTTTGATTTCCACCTCGGGACAAATGTTTGTATGATCTGCAGAAATTTGTTCCTGATGTTTTCTACCTATATGTATTTAAAAAAATCTATCTATTTAATACATTGTATTATATAGGTATATCAGTCATCAATTACCCATAACACAAGCTCTGCTTAGCTTGGGGCTATATGATGCTGTGTGGATTGTCCAGCATTATTTATTTAAGTTAACGTCCCTTAACTTAAAAGGAAGGGATAAGTTAAGGGTTCTTTATGGATAATAACTTAACGGAGATACTAAATTATTGCCATTGTAAGTAGTTATCTAAACCTACAAATACTTTACTAAGGATTATACAAATGAACTACATACCTAGAAGTCTGACTCAAGAAAATTTTAAGCTATATAAATTGAAGAAAGTTAGGGTGTCATTAGCAAGCTAAAGTAACGGTGGCCCGGCCATATCTCGCGAAGAAACGACGGCCGCTGGGGCAAACGTGTTCTTGAGTGGAGACCACGACTCGGTAAACGTAGTGTAGGACGCCCTCCTACCAGGTGCGATGACGACCTGCGAAAGACTGCAGGTAGATGCTGGATACGTCAAGCTGAAGACAGGGCGCTTTGGCGCTCATAGGGGGAGGCATATGTGTGACTAATTAGGCTGATGATGATGATAATGTCCTGGTGCCAGCCTCCCGCCTGGCTGGCTACATGCCTAGAACAGGGGGTGTAAGGGGGACTCTAACATCTCCTCTCCCAAGCCAACCTAACCTGCACGTGGTACACCCTGCTAGATAACGAACTAGGCTCTGGTGAAAATATCAAACAATCTTCATAATTTGATAGATAACTCATTGATTTTACAATTAATTTCCATTACTTGACACTGGCAGAAAAGTGTTCAACCAGACACAGTTGCCATTAAAAGAATCATCAATGCCTAGAACACAATTTAAATACAAAACCACTAATTTCTCATCCAGATCAAAAAACAAAGGCAAATATGATAAAGCACCTCAAATTGCAATGACTTAATCAGCCAGTAGTCATAGACCCATCGTGCACAAATCTCGCTCGAAACTTTCGGACTGTTATTACTTCCCGGGGATCATTTTACATTGGTCGAGAAGTTTAAACTTAAGCTCTTGTCTTCGCAAACTCTTGGTGCATTTAACGAGATAAGTTCGTCACTCGGTGAAAATTAAGGTGGGTCGTCTTTAATACTAAAGTTCTTACGAAGAGCACCCCTCTGTTCGCATAAGGCCAAAAACCAAATTCAAAATCCTTTACTTCTATAGGCTAACAAAATAAGCACTTAGACAAGTCAATTATACTATACATTATTATACGGTAAATATATTATTAAGAAATAAGGTGCTTCTGATTTTCTGTACACTAAAATTATTCGTCTACTGGTGGAAGCAGTAACTCTAAACTTAGCAGTAACTCTAAGCTTAGTGACGACCTATGAGGCGCGGTGGGCGAAGGTCCGCCTGCGACGCAGGAGGTTGCGGACTTAGAGATTCCCGCCTCGGAACAATTGTGTGTACGATCTGCAGATATTTGTTCCGGGTGTTCTGGTCGTTTTCTATGTATAATAAAAAATATCTATCTATGTAATGTATTTTATTATGTATATCAGTTATCTAGTACCCATAACACAAGCTCTGCTTACCATGGGGCTAAATAATGATGTGTGAATTGTCCAGAATTATTTATAACATAAACTAGCTATTTAAAAAAATCAACAACTTCTAGTATTAAATAACAAAAAAAAATATATATATAAAGCTGTATTTCCTATAGAAAATTGATATTAGAAATACATATTTCACACCTGTTTCCGAGTCATACTTTTACATATTCCCTATTATTCGATTAAGTTAATGAGTGTCCCTAACTGTTTGTATGAGTAACATCCACCTTGAGGCAAAAAGTTAATAGCCGAGTGTCTTTGGATGATACGCGTTGAGTTACAATTTGAAGACTGCCTTTTGCAAGTTATGTGTATGGTATTCAGTAGCGTAGCTAGGTGGACAAGGGCCCCGGTGCATAGAGAAGGAATCAGGCCCTCACCGCCCCTCGTTACAGTTTCCACGTAGCAATGAACATCATACATTAGAATAGATGCAAAGTAAGAGCGAATGAAAAATTAACTAAAAAGTTGACCGCGTCAAGCACGTGAGCTTATCGCTGGTACAATGTGCTACGGACGTACTCAACCAAACTACCAAATAACAAAATAGAGAATTCTGTGATTGTTGATGTTCATTTAAGATCATTAAAAAAACACTTGTGAGCAGGCTTGAAGCCTAGCTTCGGAAACTGGCTGTCCCTATCTTTTCAAAGCCTAGATTAGAGGGCCCCCTGAGCTCCAGGGCCCTGGTGCACTACACCGCCCAGCCCTACGATAGCTACGCCACTGATGGTATTGGGCTTATGCTAGGGGTCTCTCTGAGGAAAGGATCCGTAACGAAATCATCCGACAGAGAACTAAAGTTATCGACATAGCTTAAAGAATTAGCAAGCTGAAAAGGCAATGGGCCGGCCATATATCGCGAAGAACCGACAATTGTTGGGGTAAACGTGTTTTTGAGTGGAGACCGCGACTCGGCAAACGTAGTGTAGGACGCCTTCCGGCCAGGTGGGGCGTTAAGCTCAGTTCAGTTCATATATTCAGAAACAATTGATATTGTGTATGAATGAATACTTATAGTTACAAATACTTAATCTAAACACATTCTAAATAAAATAAAATAAAAAATAGGTTAGTGAATCAAAGCACACAATTATAAATAATTCAATTCATTGATGGTAGCATAATAATTACTTTCGTCTCATAAATTCGTCAATAGTATAAAAACACCCCTTCAGCAAAAGTTTTTTTAAATTATTCTTTAAAATATTTGGGTTGTTAATTGCTTTCAATTCAGTAGGCAGAATATTAAATAATTTGATAGCTGGATATCTACAGCCATGCTTTGCTACATTAAGCCTCGGACAAACCCCGAGCTCTCTAGGTCTTTTCTTCTTTCTTTTTATTTTTTTAGCTGGAGACAGGGCGCTATGACGCTTATTAGGGGAGGCCGTCTACTATTGAAGTAGACTATCATAGACTACATCCTTCTAAATGTCCATTAGTTTAGTAAGTTTTTAATTTGTTTGTTTATTTTTAATTTCCCTAACTTATACTATGCTAATTTTATTTGATTTTATTGTGTGATTTTGTTTTGTGACATTTTAATAATTTGAATGTGCATTATTATGGATTCTGAGGATTATGATCTGAGAATAAATAAGTTAATAGGTTGATGATGATAATGATGATAATTGGGCTTAAAAAAACATACCTACCTACATATTTCCAAGACCTCTTTCAGGAGTAAAAAAGACTACGAATAGACAGACACAAGACAATATTTTACAAACCGAAGTCGAATGGAATCGTTTTACAATGGAACTACCATTTAACACGTCGATCAAAAAGCCAAAGGGGCTTTTTTTAGTAGGGCCCCCCCTACTAAAAAAAGCCCCTTTGGCTTTTTGTTACAAAGTATCAAAAGAGCGATCGACCTTAATACCTGAAGACGACATAACTGCGAAGTTTACCACAGAATATTAGACTTATATTACTAGTAGGTAATTGTTTTATTCTTTATTGTAATTTTTTATATTAACAAATTTGATGAATACTTACTTATATATTTACCAGGCGCCTGAAACATTTAGCTTGTTCATAGATACGTATAATATAGTCCAGGTGGGATAACGATCTGCGAAAGACTACAGGTAGATGCTGAATGCGTCAAGCTGAAGACAGGGCGCTATGGCGCTCATTGGGGGAGGCCTATGTCCAGCAGTGGATTGTTATAGGTTGATAATGATGATGATGATCACTACCAGCAGTGCCTGAAACTTTTTGCTTGTTCATGGATATGAATCATAATAATAAACATATCATAATAACCCATCATCATCAGCCAATACATGTCTACTTCTAAACCTAGTTGTCCCTAATGAGCACCATACACACGTCACGAAGAGCCGGCAACCGCTGGGGTAAACGTGTTCTTGAGTGGAGACCGCGACTTGCAAACGTAGTGTAGGGCAGGATGACGACCTTCGAAATTCTGCAAGCAGATGCTGGATGCGGGAAGCTGAAGACAGGGCGCTATGGCGCTCATCAGGGTAGCCCTATGTCCAGCTGTGGACAATTATTTGCTATGCACAACGCACAAACTACCGTTTTTTTGCTGCATATAGTCTGCCAGCAGTCTTTTGCAAATATTGGGATGACTTCATTGTTTCTATACATGATAGAGCCTCAGTGGCAATCTTTTGGTCATCCTTGGTAGATGAAGCGGCCATTAATGATAATGATACCAAATTAAATATCTATAGCGATAAATTAAGTTAATTATCAAAATAAGATAATTGCCACCATTTGAATAGAATATTTAGTTAGGATACTTTACCCTCGTTATCCCCAATTATGAAAATAAGCTCAATTTTGTTGTTTTCAAACAATTTCTTGCTGACACGGATATTTTTAGACCTTCTTTATCAGTAATTCAGTAATATTTATTCGCATAAGACATGGTCCATAATACATTGGTGGAATAACACAGTAGAGCTGCATATCTGCAGCCCGAATGCAGGCACGTGTATATAAAAATCAGTAAAATTAAATTAGATGTCATTAATGACGACCGATGTGGCGCGGTGGGCGAAGGTCCGCCTGCGACACAGGAGGTTGCGGGTTCGATTCCCGCCTCGGAACAAATGTGTGTACGATCTGCAGATATTTGTTTCGGGTGTTCTGGTCGTTTTCTATGTATAATTAAAAAAAAACCATCTATTTAATTTATTGTATTATGTATATCAGTTATCTAGTACCCATAACACAAGCTCTGCTTATCATGGGGCTAGATAATGTTGTGTGAATTGTCCAGCATTATAAAAAAAATAAAAAATAAACAGATAATCGCAAATATTATTAAATTGTCAGTTAAAATTAGAACTCGCTAGATCAAAACTTAAAATTAAGGTAATCTTCAACTGAATAAAATATATATATATACATATATAATATCAGATGGGACTTCGTGAGATATTAACAATTAAAAATAGTTTGTTACTACAGATAACCTTTAGGTACCTGTAGTAACTACACCACAGTTAACAACTAGTATTTAGTATATACTGGAAGGTAGTAAAACTTGTAAACATACAGTTTCAGTTATTTTATTGATAACGTTTCTAAGTTACATGTCATGTTAAATTTTATGTCTTGGTTAAAATAATTAATTACATATTATTATGTTAAACTACAGGTATTTCAATAGCTTCAGTCTATGCTGGACCACAGCTGGACATAGGCAGTCCTTAAACACTATACAGCGGTACTAAGGTATTATTTGTATGGTTTTTTTTTAGTTTTCAACCATTGCGTTCTACCCGTTATGTTATGATCTACGGAGCTGAGACATGGTCACTCACTATAGGGCTGGTCCACCAGTTCAAAATCGCTCAGAAAGCTATGGAAAGAGCTATGCTCGGAGTTTCTCTGAAGGATAGGATACGAAACGAATGCATCCGACAGAGAACCAAGGTTATCGACATAGCTCAAAGAATTAGCAAGCTGAAGTGGCAGGGCCGGCCATATCTCGCGAAGAACCGACGGCCGCTGGGGCAAACGTGTTCTTGAGTGGAGACCACGACTCGGTAAACGTAGTGTAGGACGCCCTCCGACCAGGTGGGATGACGACCTGCGAAAAACTGCAGGTAGATGCTGGATGCGGCAAGCTGAAGACAGGGCGCTATGGCGCTCATTGGGGGAGGCCTATGTCCAGCAGTGGCCTGCTATAGGCTGATGATGAAGGTATTGTAAAATATTATTTGTACATACACTTTAAACTTATTATGTCGTTCATAGCAATAAAACATATAAATTATTTTTAATACAATTTTTTTGAACATTTTAATTATGAATGAAGTCTTTGGCTTAAATAATCCTGCAGAAAAAACCCTCTAAAATAAAATTTCCTATTACCAACATAAACATCTTGTTAATATTTCTCTCTCGTCCTGTTTGCTAGGTCCTTCCAATTTAATAAAGAAAATCTTGCAGACCCCTTGCTGTGCTGATAGAAATTCCTATTCTATCTCAAACTCTGGGTCACTTAGTTTACATAAACAGGCTTAGCTATAACAGTCTTTAGTTCTACAGGAATAAGGTCCATGTTACTGACACCCTGTTCATAGGGTGAAGGGTTATGCTGACGCGTTCTTGTACAGAATTGTGTGTATTCCCAATTTCGCAGGCTTTTCGAGCTTTTTTTTATTTCCAATAACGAATTTTTGCTATGGATACGGATAATGCGTAGCTTCTTAGCAGTAAAAATTGGATTCGCTTCCTTTACTGGGCTATAAAGTTGTGTACTTGATTGATTGGAGCTGATTAAAGTGCTTCGGAAAATTACTTATTCAAGACCAGTAGCTGTATATCTTTTTTAATTAAAATCTAAGTGTCAACAATGGGTATGATGGTAATGATGATTATTATGATTATTTACTCAAATAAAAGTACGTGGTCTGGTGTATATTTTGAAAACCTTCTATGATTAAAGTCGACCTAATTGACTTGAAATGGCGGTGACTGCAATTTCTATTAAAAATTAACTTTATACTATTATTATTATTATTCATTTTTAGCCATTATTGTCCCACTGCTGGGCAAAGGCCTCGATGATGTGACCACGAGCTCGTCACGTCATCTCATCCGCCTCTTAGCGTTGAAAAACTAAGTTAACTAAATTTAACTTTATAAATAAATAATATAAATAATGCTGGACAATTCACACAGCATTATATAGCCCCATGGTAAGCAGAGCTTGTGTTATGGGTACTAGATAACTGATATACATAATACAATACGTTACATAGATCGATATTTTTTATTATACATAGAAAACGACCAGAACACCCGGAACAAATATCTGCAGATCATACACACAATTGTTCCGAGGCGGGAATCGAACCCGCAACCCATCATCGTCGCAGGCGGACCTTCGCCCATCGCGCCACATCGGTCGTCAAAAAAAAAAAAAAAAAAAAAAAAAATTAAACTGATTACAAAATTGAAAGGTTGTGAGATGAGAGGAAGCCATTTATTTGACGGCCTGACGTGACTGTTAAGGTGGACATTAAAGTAATTCCTACTACAATCCATATCCGTGATTCTATCGGTCAGTTTCCATGTTTTAAGCGTTTTCTGCCTCGTCACTTCCGTGTAGGAAAAGCGACACTTCCTTACACAGCTAAATCAAATTGCAACAGTGAGAAGGTAACGTACCTACTGGACTAAGAGCCTCAGACCTTCGTCATTTTATAAAACCCACCGATTCTGAAGTTTGTGTCATAGTTGCTTTGGCAGATAATGGCATAATACTAAAGTAATTTAAAACGGGATATTTACCATGATTTGATTTTTGAGTTTTCCAATATTTCGTATATATATAGGCCAAACGAAGCGCACTATTTCCTGCAGAGTCAAAGAACACATACGAGCAGTTAAGAATCGGGCAACTGAGAAGTCTGCCATAGCGGAACATCTTCTCGAGTCTGGTTCAAACCACTGGATCGAGTTACACAATCCAAAAGTAATCTCAACAGAGCGACACTACATACCAAGAATGATATGAAGAATGTAGTGGAGGCCATTGAGATTAGGAAACACAGGAACTTCAACCGAGAAGATGGTTTCCAATTATCTTCGATGGTCTTCAGTTATTCCGTGATCATGGCGCATGAAACTGTGCCGAAATATTGGAAAACTCAAAAATCAAATCATGGTAAATATCCCGTTTTAAATGACTTTAGTTTTAATAATCATGATAGTTTCAGAAGTTTTAATGGCATAATACATATTAAAAAGGTATTTTTTATGTTTTTTCCTATCCCATATCTAATGTGGTACAGGAAACTCAGCTTAGGTACTATACAAGCGCACGCATGATCAACTTTTTTTCAGTAACCGATTTCAAAAACATATATATATATTTTTTAAATTATATTGTTTGACGACCTCTGTGGCGCGGTGGGCGAAGGTCCGCCTGCGACGCAAGAGGTTGCGGGTTCGATTCCCGCCTCGGAACAATTGTGTGTACGATCTGCAGATATTTGTTCCGGGTGTTCTGGTCGTTTTCTATGTATAATAAAAAAATATCTATCTATGTAATTGTAATATTATGTATATCAGTTGTCTAAACCCATAACACAAGCTTTGCTTACCATGGGGCTAGATAATGCTGTGTGGATTGTCCAGCATTATTTATTATTATATTATTATGTATGTATTATTTGATTCGCAGTATGTAAAAGTGAGATTTCTTTGTAAGTGTTGCATAAAATAAGATTGTTTGAGGATAATTGCCTCGTTACGTAATCTATAGCTAGGCCATAACCTAGAACTTACGGGGCAGCTCTATTTACACGTGTACAGGTTAAGGTCAAGTACCGGCCAACAATTACCATAGATTTCTCTAGAATTTACCTGATTTAGAATAAAAATAGGTACCTCTATTTATGCCCGCGGCTTCACGTGCGTTGTTTATATGGAATCGTGTTTACAGTCCTCGGGCGGTAGCGAAATTAAGTTCGAGAGTCTGGACCTGTTTAGACGCGCACTAGGGAAAGGCCTATTTTATACCAGATTGCTTGTATTTAGTATTATTATGTAAGTTTAATTGATTTAATTGAAGTTTTTTTTTGTTGTACTTTTTTGTGTGTGCTTCACTTTGACTGCGGTTTTTTTTCGACGACTGCGATCTTTTTTTTACCTAAAAAATTCGTACTGCCTCTACACAGCGGTTGTGTTGCGCCGCACATGCGTTTCGTTCGAAAAATATTACAGCTCTGCTGAGTCACAAAGATCTGTATTTTCTCAGCCGCTGCGCTAGTGTGGATTTACGCATATTAGTCACTTGTAGAAAACTCATACCGTGCGTTTTCAGCACTCAAAGTGTTAATAAATCGTATTCTATTATATTCTATCCTAACTTGGATACCTAGTGAGAACGTTTAAAAGAGGCTGGTCGTTAACTCTTTCTATGTGATGACGCATTATCTCCATGTTAATGCTGGAAGAACTGCGTTGCCGTTCGGGCAGTTTCTGCGCAGTGAATGGGTAAGACAGTAAACATGACTGTTGACAACTCATGAAGACGATTGAGCATGATTCAGCGTGATGTGATGACGCATTATCTCCATGTTAAAGCTGGAAGAACTGCGTTGCCGTTCGGGCAGTTTCTGCGCAGTGAATGGGTAAGACAGTAAACATGACTGTTGACAACTCATGAAGACGATTGAGCATGATTCAGCGTGATGTGATGACGCATTATCTCCATGTTAAAGCTGGAAGAACTGCGTTGCCGTTCGGGCAGTTTCTGCGCAGTGAATGGGTAAGACAGTAAACATGACTGTTGACAACTCATGAAGACGATTGAGCATGATTCAGCGTGATGTGATGACGCATTATCTCCATGTTAAAGCTGGAAGAACTGCGTTGCCGTTCGGGCAGTTTCTGCGCAGTGAATGGGTAAGACAGTAAACATGACTGTTGACAACTCATGAAGACGATTGAGCATGATTCAGCGTGATGTGATGACGCATTATCTCCATGTTAAAGCTGGAAGAACTGCGTTGCCGTTTGGGCAGTTTCTGCGCAGTGAATGGGTAAGACAGTAAACATGACTGTTGACAACTCATGAAGACGATTGAGCATGATTCAGCGTACCGTTCGTAACCGCATGTGTGTACATTTTTCACTTCTAAATACAAAGTTATTAAATCAAATACACATCTACATAATAGAGAGGGTTGAAATATATTACTGATGACATCTAATCAATCTCTAGATGCACATACAAGTACAAACATCCCTTCCCCAAGCAAGTGGAATTCCTTGAGTCACCGTGTAACGTAACAGGTTACATACCTACCTACGTTTATTTAATAGTTAGTGCGCTGACGAATGACTAACTAGACTAGCCACGAGTTTATTCGATCTGTAGGAATCGAGTTGAAGTTAAAGTTAGAAATAAACGTAGGTAGGTATGTAACCTGTTACGTTACAACCGTCGTCATCGAAATGAAATTTATGTCATAGATAGCTATCAGATGCTTATATGAGTAAAAAAATATTTTGGTATAACATTGAACCTATGTTAATATTATTTAAAAAAAAATATTGTATGTTCGAATAGGATTTTATTGTTGATACTATATTTTAATTATTAGACCTTCATGTAACTATGATTCACACAATTTTACAATAAATTTATTCTGATTCTTATCAAAAATAGGCCAATTATACAGATAATATATATATATAGCTACAATAACCAACCCAACAGACATTTCTCTTGAAATATTACAAGAATCCTCGAAAGCCCCAAACAAGACTCCCCATAATAAATACCCCGTGACGGGTTTTATTAAAACAGTCATGAAATTGATGCCACCATTAATTTTACGGGAGATTCATGGTAAGAGACTCTTCGGGTCAATTAGTTCCTGATTCATATAATTACAACCGTTTTATAACCGGAATTAAGGGGACAATAAAACAGATATAAGCCCTGAACCGGAAAATGGGGTTTTGTAATGTAAGATTATATTGTTTTGTTCACATTAAGCAGCATACGATTCAGATTAAGATTCGATGACCAAATGTTCGATTCCCAGCTTGGTTTATTATAAATCTATAAATAGAGAGTTGACTGTACATAATTCTCTTTAGTTCCTTCACAACAGTGCAGTAGAATAATGAAAGGTGGTAGAATCACTCCCACCACCTACAATGAATAATATGTTTGTTGATGTAATGAGATGAGTGTGACTCTAAAGTGTGTCGACACTAATGAAACGAGAATGATTCTATCTTGTATGTAATGAGAGTGAGAGACGTTGTATGAAGTGTGTCGAGTCTTGCGAAAAACCACTAACCTTGAAAATTGGGTGTGTAGCTATACTCCACTCGAATCTTAATCTAAAGAGCCTTTTTGTTTTTTTAAATAAATAAAATCTCTTTATTTCGGATATCCATGGATCTATATTTGGTTAGTAAACACACAAAAATATAATTATAAAGGGTTAGTAGAATCTTTAACTTTGTTAGTAGAATCTGCAAAGAAAGAAAACATAATTATAATATTATACACTTGCGAGCTATAAACTGGAATCACTTCATCGCTGGTTTCTGCAGACCATATTTTACAGTTCCCATGGAATAAACTGTAGGTTGTGGTATATTATTTTAAAGATAATTTTATTAGCTTTCAAACTCTTTCGATATCATAGCGAAAAAAATGTTCATTATATGTCATGGAACGTGAAAACAAAAGACATAAATTTTTGGAACGAAACATCAATTTTTTCAAACTCCTGAATCCCTATAAAAACTGGGAATTTATACAATTTTGTCATCAGTCCAATATATCACGTCACTCAAAATACTGGAATTACAAGAAAATGGAAACCACACCAATAGAAGCCGCTCAAATTGTCACCCTAATCCAGCAAGGGTTCTCAGCGTACTATCGCTCGACAGCTTCATCTGAGCCAGTCCTGTGTCTCCAAAGTATACAAGAGGTTTAGAGAGACTAGAAACTTAGTCCGAAGACCAGGATCTGGACGACAGCGATGCACTTCGGCGAGAAATGACCGATTTATTGTCAGCACTTCTCTCCGAAATCGACATCTAACCGGCGTTGACGTCCAGCGGGAGCTCGGAGAAGTTCGAGGGAGAACTGTCAGCGAGTGGACAGTGAGGCGAAGACTCAAAGAAGCTAACTTGACCCCAAAAAGGCCAGCAACGGGACCCAAATTGTCTACAGCCCACCGACAAGCCCGACTTCAGTTTGCTCGTGATCACTTAGATTGGGATATACAGCAATGGAGCCGAGTTTTGTTCGCGGACGAGACTAGGATGTGCCTGCATGGCAGCGACCGTCGACGGAGAGTCTACAGGAGACTGGGAGAGCGATACGCACAATGCTGTATAGCGGAAACAGTGGCATATGGGGGTGGGTCTTGTATGATGTGGGCGGGGATTTCAATTGAAGCTAAAACGGAGCTGGTATTCGTATCCGGTGGAGGTCGGGGAGGAGGACTAACTGCAGAAAGGTATATCAACGACATTCTGCTGGGCCATGTACTCCCTTACGCCGGGTTTATTGGCGAAATGCCTGCTGCGGGATTCCCACAATAGACTGGCCAGCCGTCAGCCCTGACATGAACCCTATCGAACACCTGTGGGACGAGCTGAAAAGGCGGGTACGAGGAAGATCTCCAGCTCCGGCGTCAATAGAAGACCTAAAAACTGCTCTTATCGAAGAGTGGCAGGAAATTCCACAGGATTCCGTCAGGAAACTCATAACGTCAATGAAAAACCATTTACAAGCAGTCATTAGGGCCAGGGGGGGCAATACAAAATATTAAGCGGGAAATAACAAAGATTTTAAATAAAAATTTGATATTTTCATATTACTTCTTATTAATTTAAACATCCACAACTTCGACCTATTGTAATAATTCACTAAATGAAGGTAGGAAACTTAATTAAATTTAAATAATTTTTATACCATTCGAAAGCTAACAAAATTTATTTTCAAATGGTATACACCAATCTGCAGTTTATTCCATGGAAACTATAAAATATGGTCTGCAGAAACCAGCGATGAAGTGATTCCAGTTTATAGCTCGCAAGTGTTTCACGACAAATGTGGTGCAGCAGGCGAAGGTTCGCCTGTGCAATGATGCAGGAGGAGGCGGATTCGATTCCCGCCTTGAGACAAATATTTTTATGATCTGCAATTATTGGTTCCGGGTGTTCTGGATATTTTCGAGGTATTAATAATAAAATCTATCTTTGTAATGTATTGTATTAGTTACTAGTTTCTGCCCGCGGCTCCGCACGCGTTGTTTCTATGGAAACATTTTAGATTATTTCTATCCTATGGGAACTGATTTATTGGATAATAACATCTACCTGGATGCAACATTTCATCTCGATCCGTTCAGTAGCTTTTGCGTGAAAGAGTTACAAACATCCATCCATACATACAAACTTTCACGTTTATAATATTAGTAGGATGTATATCAGTCATTTAGTACTCATAACACTTGTTCTAATTAGCTTGGGGCTAGATGATGCTGTGTGGATTGTCTAACATTACTTATATTAGCTAGTGTCACCAAACCACCTGCGGAGTTTGGTGATATAGCAAAATATTTCGTATAATATACTAGCGGACCTTTCCGGCATCGCACGGTTTTAGTACGGACCCCTAACTTTTTTGAAAATATAATATATCGCCTATGTTCACTGGGGATAGTTTAGCTTCCCAACGGTGAAAGAATTTTTCAATTCGATCCAGTAGTTTCGGAGTTTTCCAATATTTCGGCACAGTTTCATGCGCCATGATCACGAATCAATCAATAAGTTTATTTCCGGCCCTGGTGGGGGCACAGAGAGGGGCCTCGAGGCTTGGCCTCATTACCCCGGCGCCGTCAACTCGAGGGGTGACGACCCCTCGGTCCTTGGGTTTTATGGGAATAGCTTTTTTTCCCCCTTCTCAATCTTTTATTTTTTGGCTGCATTTAGGGCTCGCCATGGGCGGTCGTCTTCCTGGGGCCGGGGCTGGGGGCCGGGGCTGGGGCGGCGCGATGATCACGGAATAACTGAAGACACTGCGAGTTCGAAATCATAGTAAATTTTTCGTTTAATCAAATCATGGTAAATATCCCGTTTTAAATGACTTTAGTGTTAATAACCATGATAGTTTCAGAAGTAGTTTCGGAGCCTATTCATTACAAACAAACAAAAAATCAAACCTTTTCTCTTATAATATTAGTATATAAATGATTTTTGTATTATTTTGTAGACATCCTGAACTATTCGATCCCATGATCTAAGATAGGACACTTCAGAAAACAAGGACGCTCAAAGTAAAGTTCTAATCTTCCTCCAATACAGTAAATTCAACCCTTTCGGCCTAAAAACTCGTTCAATAAATAATAACGCCCAGATTTTGGACACCGATATCGCCTACCCTACCATATTGATGCTCTAGATAGCGAAATAAGATGAGAAGTGGTGAGGCATTGAATTGAATTGGTCGATTTACGAGAAGAAAAAGGTATAGGACCTTTTTAAGCGGACGTCTAATCCGAACATTATTTTTGAGTGTTTTTACCTGGTGAAGCTGTTACCTTGAACCCTAATTGAATATTATAGATCGAAGAGGTTTTAAGCCTGTTGAATAAAGCTATTAGTAATGGAGATCTATTTTTTTATAAAAGAATGATAACAAATATAAAAATTATAGGTTTAGGTTTCAAGATATTTATTCTCAAAAAAGACACAGTCATGAGAATAGTTATTTAGCTTAGTGTAAACAATTTGTATAATGTAAATATAAGTTGTTCGATCTATAGATAAGTTATTAATTATATATTGCACAAATTAATTTAAAAGATAAGTTACAACAAAATAGGGAAAAGATTACACATTACAAATTAGAATAGAATACAGTACACTTCTAGGAATTAACAATATAGGGTATTATGACTCATTTTATTACACGCTATTTAAAGCTGATATAATGAATGAATGAATGAATGAATGAACACTTTATTGTAACACTTTGTAATACAGTACACTTCTAGGAATTAACAATATAGGTTATTATGACTCATTTTATTACACGCTATTTAAAGCTGATATAATGAATGAATGAATGAACACTTTATTGTAACACTTTGTAATACAGTACACTTCTAGGAATTAACAATATAGGGTATTATGACTCATTTTATTACACGCTATTTAAAGCTGATATAATGAATGAATGAATGAATGAACACTTTATTGTAACACTTTGTAATACAGTACACTTCTAGGAATTAACAATATAGGGTATTATGACTCATTTTATTACACCCTATTTAAAGCTGATATAATGAATGAATGAATGAATGAACACTTTATTGTACCCAAAATAACATTATCTAAATCTTACATAATAACAGTACAATAGGCGGCCTTATCGCTTAAAGCGATTTCTTCCAGGCAACCAGGGCAATATGTATCATCATCATCATCATCCACGTATAGTAGTCCACTGCTAGACATAGGCCTCCTTTAATGAGCGCCATAGCGCCATCACCTCACCGCATTCAGCATCTGCCTGGAGTCCTTCGCAGGTAGACATCCCACCTGGCCGGAGGGCGTCCTACACTACGTTTGCCGAGTCACGGTCTCCACTTAAGAACACATTGACTATCCCAGCAAACAAAATGCATACAAATACAATACGTATGCAAATCGATACATTTTTCAATATACAAAAGAAAACTTTAATATTTTATTACAAATGCAGGTGCAATAAGTCGTGAGGCCTTTTCCCGGTGATCCAGTGGCACAGTAACTTCTGAATATTAATGCAGTGAAAATACAATAATACATCACCATCATCATCAGCCTATAGCAGTCCACTGTTGGACATAGGCCTCCCCCAATGAGCGCCATAGCGCCCTGTCTTCAACTTGCCGCATTCAGCATCTACCTGCAGTCTTTCGCAGGTCGTCATCCCACGTGGTCGGAGGGCGTCCTACACTACGTTTGCCGAGTCGTGGTCTCCACTCAAGAACACGTTTAACCCAGTTGGTTTTTCGCGAGATATGGACGACCCACGACCACTTCAGCTTGCTAATTCTTTGAGCTATGTCGATAACATTGGTTCTCTGTCGGATGCATAAAATAATAAATTTACCGTTAAAAGAAAAAACTACAACAAAACCTACTTTTTTAATTTAAATAGATAGTAGAATAAAAATTACACCTCTTCCGATCCGCATCCATCAGAGGCCGCTAAGCGGTAGTTCTGAGATTTCTTGTGATTTCCCATGAGAAGGGCTTTACCATAGCTACACAGCTTCACTTAAAACAAGAAAGGAGGCGAGTTCCTATTTCCCATAGAGAAAACATCCGTTCTCTACTGAAACGTGAAGTAAGTAATATGGACAGAAAAAAATAATCAGTTTAAATATTGAGTCAAGTGCTTACAAAGACAAAGAAAGTCTTCAAAGTAATTCAATTATCGACGCTTGTTTCCGAAATGATCTACATTATTTCATTTCATTTATTTATTTCACAAACAATTTAAATTGTGTCGGAAATTTTACATAGGCTTATAAATACACAATTAAAAGATGAGTATTCAAAATAATTCTATAAATGTCAATATTACCTAAATGTCAAAAAAAATATTACAAGTAAACAATGTCAAATAAAAATTAAAAATCTATAATAATTTTATGAAAAATGTCATATTTTTGTCATTTTTCATAAAATTATTACTTATAGATTTTTATTTTTCATTTCATTAAATTTGTCTTTATATATGTAAATGTTAAATTATTTATCACAGATTCTCAGACTTAGATTTGTGATAAATAATTTAACATTATTATATTTTATTCAAATGTGTAAAGATTGTGTTTTTCCATGGACCTGTCGGTCTGAAATAAATGATTTTATATTTTATTTACATATGTATAAAGACAAATTTATTTAATGAATATTATTATGCTCCTACTTTGAAATTGTTAATTTGGGTCATAAATAGTAGATAGGGCGTTATTTTGCGGAATTTCTATGCAAAATATTCGGAAAATATTTAGTAACAATTCTGTGTCAAACCTCTCATCTAAAAAAATACAATCAGAGGTTACTTAGAGGACTTAGTTTACTTTCCTTGGTACGATTTTCATAGAGATAACTACTTTCTAATTAGAAAACTAAAATATTACAAAATGGCGTCCGACTCAGCATTATGTTGTAATAGCCATTGTACCTAAGAGCTACAAAGACTTAAATGTAAACTTATTTAAGACTAAATTTAAAAAACTTTTATGTGAAAAATGCTACTATAAAATTGTCGAATTTCTAAATGATGTAATCTAAATTTATGCTATGTATTAATAATCTTGTAAATTTGTTATTGTTATGTACAATTACATTTAGACCTGCATGCCATACTCTCTAATTATTTTTGCGCACTAATGTATATTGGTCAAACATGCTGACTCAAAAAAACTATTTGCCATCTTTTTTACACGTGTTTTGCAAATAAATGACTTTTACTTTTACTTTATTTTACTTTTGTGCTATCACAACCTTTCGGAACCAAACCCACGCGTCACGTCACGTACTATACTACGTACTAAATAATATAATAATAAGCCTTTATTGCTGGTAACAGAGTTTAGAAAATTTCATAAAAACTTAACTTATAAAGTTAAACAACTATTGATGCTCTCTGCGCTCAGTTTCCCTTCTTTCCAGCTTGTCTTTCAAAGGCCTCCTCTAAGGCTCTCCACTCGTCCTTCTCATTTTGCTTAGGTACTCCTATACTGTCCCATTAGATTTCGTTGATTGCTGTTTTTAATTCGATAAGTTTCTCTCGGGTTCTTAACACTTTGAGTGCTGAAATCACACGGTATGTGTTTTCTACAAGTGACTAATATGCGTAAATCCACACTAGCGCAGCGGCTGAGAAAATACAGATCTGTGTGACTCAGCACAGCCGTAATATTTTTCGAACGAAACGCATGTGCGGCGCAACACAACCGCTGTGTAGAGCGGCAGCACGAATTTTTTAGGTTAAAAAAAAGATCGCAGTCGTCGAAAAAAAATCGCAGCAAGTGTTAATGTTTTTGTATTGAGTGATGTCGCAATCGTTATTTATTTTACATTAAATAATACTAAAGCACAAAAAAAAAACAGTATAGTCAATTTTCTCTATTTTTATTTAATTTCTTTGAGATTATTATAATAACATATAATAACAAAAACCTTACAATCTGAAAACATTTCATGCATGATGGTATAGCTCCATAGAGTTATAAATTTACAAACAACCCATACATAGAAAATGTAAGTCTCGAGAGAATATAAGGCCAAATATGAGGGTAATATCGCCCAAAATCATCTAACTAGAAAAGTGGTCTGGAATATTAATGTGCACCACTCTGAGGTGGAAAGTTGGGAACAAGTGCAATGAATTCAGATATTTATTGGTAAGTAGGATCCGGTTTAGTGAAGTAGAAAGTGTCTGATAAAATTGTTGTGTTATAGAGGATAGTTTACTGCGGTTAGTTCTAGGATTTTTTTTTCTGTTCGGCTCGGGTATTTCACTGGTTTAACAATACAATACAATACAATTATTCTTTATTGCACACCATAAAAACAGGAAAAAGACAAATAAATAATGTGTTGTACAATGGGCGGCCTTATCGCTTAAAGCGATCTATGCCAGGCAACCTTTGGATGGAAGCCAACCATGAAGTGTTAGAACAAGTATAGACGGTGGCGTGTTATATAGAATAAATATTGTGCAAAGCTAATGTGTTTATATTATATATATATTATATAGGCCTTCTCATCGATTGCGATGACGGCGATATCACGGATTCTTCAATCATGAGCTCTAATATGGCTCGCTAGACCGAACTTGGTCTTGAATACCCTACAGCACGTATGGCAGTAGAGTTGGTCCGGTGAGTTATATGTATACGTGTAGGAGGGCTTTGGTCTCTGTTTTTGTATCTGGCGTCTTGTGTCCATTGTCTCGAGACGTTTTTCCTCACATGGTTTAACGCTGGTATAGAAAGTAGATCAAGATGATCTACGAGAAGCAAGCTCCTCCCAACACCCCGGGGGTAAATGTGTTTAAGCCCATTATCAGATAGAATGCACATTTTTGTACTAAATGGTAGCAGAATGCCATAAATGCGCAGAGATAAAGATTACCCCTACCTATTATTTTTTGCTTACTGAATAACTATTTAGTACTTAAGTACTCTTGCCTTGAATATATTTAGACATTAGCCAAACAAGCAAATCATACTTAACCTACAACTCTCTCTATGGGGTTAATCCCTTTCATTATGTTCTGTATCTGGTGTACAATAAAGTATTTTTGTATTGTATTGTATTGTGATTCTTAACCCTTAATTACCAAATGTGTATTTGGGTTACACTACCACCTAACGGCGGTTATTATGACCACTTATTATTTTCTATATGAAAAAATAATAATAATGACAGAAGTGAAAATAGATACACTAAAATTAACTTTATTATTTTTTATTTTAATGAATAAAAATCTTTTACAAATATTAATATTCAATCCTTATTAACTTAAACATTTGGGTACAAAATCTAGGCATTATAAAAAATCTGTTAAATAGTTCTATTAAACGACGAAATGGCCTATGTCCAGCTGTGGACTGCTAAGGGCTGATGATGATGATGATGATGAAACGACAGAATGTTCAGTATTCAGAACTTCAGAACCTTACTAATTGATCCTAGTAAAATAACCAGCTGCCGCGGTAGACCGCACGGCTTGACCACTTTTCCGTACGGCTTTTTCCACAGAAATAGAAAACCTTTATAAATCGCCTGACCCTTCGTAGTACGTACCTATAGGTACTTAAACATTAGCAAAACTCGATGTATATGTTTGTAAGCAAATCACCCAACTTAATCTAAAACTCACTCTAGGCGGTTAATCCCTATCATACGGATATTCCTTGCCCAAACCGTGTGACGTCACATCGTGTTCTAAACACAAACGTGATTCTTAACCCTTAATTACCAAACTACATATTAATATTCAATGCTTATGAACTTAAACATTTGAGTACAAAATCTAGGCATTATAAAAATCATCTGTTAAATAGTTCTTTTATACGAAGAAATGTTCAGTATTCAGAATTTCAGAACCTTTCTAATTGATCCTAGCATAAATGACCAGCTGCCGCGGTCGACGGCACGGCTTAACTACTATTCCGTACGGCTTCTAAAGGTCAGGGAATACCGTTGCTGTGTCGGTTTGACTCTTTGCCTTTTTGCACAGAAATAGAAAACCTCTATGAATCGCCTGACCCTTCGCTACAGCTAATTATAATAAAAGCGATCTAGTAATCCTTTATCGCACGTGTGCAGGGCCGGTAAATTATGGTATTAGTTTTATTACCGGTTGGTTATTTATTTACGGTAGGTATTTCAGGTAAGCTGCAGATGGTTGACCTTTTCTGATAAGGTCGTCTTACGACCTTATCAGAAAAGGCGTGTGAAAGTTTCAGCCAAGCAAGCCAACCAAACAAGCCAACAAGGTTGGTACATATCTGACGGAAAATGCGTCGAGCGTATCATCGGTTTGTATATTCGGTCAAATTAGACCTGCCACATTACGCGTCTAGTCAGTTCAAACGACCTTGTCAATTGCCTTGTCAATTAGTCTGATAGCTAAGGGTCGGTACATATCTGACGGAAAATGCGTCGAGCGTGTATATTCGGTAGTCAGATAGTCAGATAGTCATTTTATTGGTAAAAGAAAATATTTACAAGTCGCATAGTAAAAATCTATGTAAGTACACACTAACAATTAAATACAATTTTAAATACTTATTAAAATATATAAATAACAATTTGTCAGAGTATGGAACATAGATTCAATTAAATTTGCAGAAAAAAAAATTTATATAACTCAATGCAACAAGTAATAAAATAATAACATTATTCACAATCATTAAAATAAAAAATCATAATTTTCTTTCGAGAAAATCCTCGACCTTATAGTACGCCCTCTCGATGAGCCATATCTTTAGTTTATTTTTGAAAGAAGCTAAGCTGGGTGCGGTGACGACATGCTCCGGTAGGCGGTTGTAGATAGTAGGTCCGAGCACATGAGTCAACCTGTCAGATTTGGCTAACCTGTGCTGTACTGAGGCGAGCTTGTCGGCTCCGCGGGTCCTGTACCGGTGAGTGTGTCCGTCTCCACGTGTTGCGAATGCTCCATGGTTCACCCGCACGTACATTGCAACTTGGTATATGACGATACCTAGCAGCGTGAGTATTCCCTGGGAAGTGAAGAGCGGTGTTGCCGGTGTGTCCCACGCCACGCCTGCAATAGCTCTCACAGCACGTTTCTGCATGGTAGTAGTATAGGTCGCGTATATTCGGCCTATAATATAGCCATAAATTAGACTACCACATTACGCGTATAGTCAGTTCAAACGGTCGGTACACGAACGATCTCCGCTGATGTTACGCTTACTTTGTAGAACGCATCATAAAAAATACACGTATCGCGAAACGTTACGTCGACCGACTAAACGTTGATGGAAACGTAACAGACGTTGTACGCTCGACGCACTAACGCATCGTCTGAGTGTGAAAGTTTCAATGTTTTATTATATATTTGCCGGTTCTGGCGTAACGCGACCCTATAATTCGCGACGCATTTTTGTCAGATATGTATCGACCCAACTCTAGATATATCTTCAAAAGTATGGTTCATCCACACTATCTGACCACTCTTGATAAGATTTCTTGATTTTTATTTTTAGTTTTATTTTGTATGTTAATTGTTCCTGTTTTTTTTGTTCTATTATATATATTAAGATAAATATCAATTATTTTATATATCATTATTTTGATAATTACGCCACCGTCAGCTTTAAAACATACCGATCTTATCCATCCAAAGGTTGCCTGGAAGAGATCGCTTTTAGCGATAAGGTCACCGATTGTGCCACAAGTTATAATTAGTATTAAGATCCTTTAGTATTTTTATAATTTTTTTGTATTGATGGTGCAATAAAGTTATATTGTATTGTATTGTATCATCATCAGCCCATATGTTAGTCCACTGCTGGATATGCCCAGACTTATGTGCCTCATGAGCGCCTAATGAGCCTAATGAGCGTTATAGCGCCCTGTCTTCAGCTTGACGCATCCAGCATCTCCCTGCAGTCTTTCGCAAGTCATCTTTTGCTATGTTTACCGAGTCGTGTTCTCCACTCAAGAACACCCTTACCAGCGATTGTCAGTTCTTCGCGAGATATGGCCGGCTCACTGCTACTTCAGCTTGCTAATTCTTAGAGCTATGTCGATAACTTTGGTTCTGACTAGACTAACCGATAGTAGAAAAAGTTACTCTGCATTCTATTGTATTGGCTACCATAAGAATTCAAATTGGGGCACCTATTCAATTCAAAGTAGAATCGTTTTTTCTCTTTATTATCTCATCGATGCTTTATTATCTCGTATACTACTGTATAAAATGGCCGGCGGTCATCGAATACACGAAATAAGCGGATTTTTATTCATATGTTTTGTTTTATCCGCAATAAAGGTGGGATAGGCTCTCTGGTATTGCCAGGGCGAGTATTTATTTCTACCATAATGTTATTTTTAAAAGCTTTTTTCATCTTTACGTAGCATAAAATTATACCTAGTACTTTTCCTATGATAACATCATCAGCCTATAGCAGTCCACTGCTGGACATAGGCCTCCCCCAATGAGCGCCATAGCGCCCTGTTTTCAGCTTGCCGCATCCAGCATCGACCTGCAGTCTTTCGCAGGACGTCATCCCACCTGGTCGGAGGGCGTCCTACCGAGTCGTAGTCTCTCAAGAACACGTTTGCCCCAACGGCCGTCGGTTCTTCCCGAGATATGGCCGGCCCACTGCCACTTCAGCTTGCTAATTCTTACAGCTATATCGATAACTTTGGTTCTCTGTCGTATGTTTTCGTTACGAATCCTATCCTTCAGAGTAACTACGAGCATAGCTCTTTCTATAGCTCGTTGAGGGACTTTGAACTGGTAGACCAGCCCTCTCTATGCTATATATATCTCAGCTTCTATGATAACGTTGGTCCATTATTCCATCTCAAGATCTCGTAATTCTTCTACCATAGTGATGGGATGGCCGTGGCAGTCGCGTAAGAATCGACACCCCGAATCCACTCTTAGATAAATATAAATAAATAAATAATGCTGGACAATTCACACATCATCTAGCCCCAAGCTAAGCCGAGCTTGTGTTATGAATATTAGATGACTGGATATACTTAATAATACAGTAGATTACATAGATAGATTTTTTTATTATAGGTACATATAGATAACGACCAGATCATCCGGAACAATTATCTGCAGATCGTACACACAATTGTTCCGAGGCGGGAATCGAACCCGCAACCTCCAGTATCGCAGGTGGACCTTCACCCGAGGTTGGTAGGCTAAGGGAACCTTACAGAGAAAGCTTAGCAACTTCCTCCTGTGTATTTTCATTGCTTATTTCTACTGATCACTAATCTGTCCAACAATCGTGATGATTCAACACCCCATTCATTGGGGAAGCATTTCCAGCAGTGGAGAGTGGACTATGTGTGCTATCTAACGGACCATGATTTATATGCTCATTGCATATTACATCATGGTCCATTAGATAAGAATAATCTTATCTTCAAGCCTCAAACAAAAGGTAAAATTGAAAGACTTGCGAGAATAGAGCTTATTACATTCATAAAACGTTCAAAGCCTTCCCCATAGCTTCCTTAAAACAATGTTACCGGCGTTGTAAAGAAATAGCCTCATTTTCTCTGAACAGGCCAAGTGCGAGTTTATATTGATGGCTAAAAGTTCTGTAGATTTTTTATTCTATGAAGCATATAAGTGATTTTGACGTAGAATTATTCTTCCACTGTCGTACCATAATTTATAATTTGGAATAGAATAGAATGGAACAACAAAGATATCAACTTTAGTCTTTTAAAAGAACAAAAATAGACGAAGACAAATAGTGATTTATATTGAAATAGAACTCTTTTCTGATCGTGTGCGCGTTGATCCGTTTTATTGCCATCGTATGATAATTCCTACAGAAAACATGCCAGAATGCTTTTGATGGTGATATTGGAGGCATTCAAATATTTTGAATGTGGAATCGAACGCTACGCCATCTGTTATTAGATATTGGTTTCTGATAAACTGTTTTATGATTATACCAAAACCGAAACTTTTACAACTGCTATCGTAAAAGTTTTTGGTTTTAGTTTTAAATTCTAGCCAACAAATAAAAATTTCCTGTTTTATATGCTCATTGCATATTACATCATGGTCCATTAGATAAGAATAATCTTATCTTCAAGCCTCAAACAAAAGGTAAAATTGAAAGACTTGCGAGAATAGAGCTTATTACATTCATAAAACGTTCAAAGCCTTCCCCATAGCTTCCTTAAAACAATGTTACCGGCGTTGTAAAGAAATAGCCTCATTTTCTCTGAACAGGCCAAGTGTGAGTTTATATTGATGGCTAAAGGTTCTGTAGATTTTTTATTCTATGTGATTCTATGATGCATAATAAAATAAGTTATTTTGACGTAGAATTATTCTTCCACTGTCGTACCATAATTTATAATTTGGAATAGAATAGAATGGAACAACAAAGGTATCAACTTTAGCCTTTTAAAAGAACAAAAAGATTCCTAGAATGGTGCAGATAGTTTTTTCCTGAGAGTGGCCATGGTGCCACATGTACCTGCGGGGTTATCCATTGATTATCGTACACCCTACCATGTAAAAATATTGACTTAAAAACGAGTTTTTTCAATATTTTTTTCATTGACAGCAGCATTACTGAATTAATAGGTTCGAATGAGACAGCCTACCTTCATCTTCATCATCATCAGCCTATACTAGCCCACTGCTGGACAAATATACGATACTATTATGCAACCTATTTTACCGCTATTAAACAAACAGCGGGTACTCTAAACTCTCAATTTTGAGTTAATTCCGCTTCTTTGTATAACCCTAAACATCATAAAATTGAACCTTTCGGAAACTGAAAACATTGAGGCATAAACAATCCATATTTATTCATGAGGGACGCTACATGGCTTATTTAGGGAGCCGATTGAAAATTATTACTATTATCATAGTTTTACTATAGATTATTTATAGCTAGATACAAAACACAAGAAGTTTAGAGTTAAGACAAACATAATACTTAACTACCATCCTAAAACCATAGTCGAATAAAATCTGACGATTCATTTATTAATGGATTGCTCATCATCGTAGATAGATAGATAGATAGAAAATTCTTTATTGCACACTAAGTATAAAATGACAATGTAAAATAAAACTTTAAAAAAACTTGATACAATTGGCGGTCTTATCGCTCAAGAGCGATCTCTACCAGACAACCATGGATGGATAGGATCGTGGACAGTACCAGGGGATCTGTGTGCTTGCAGGTTATACATATATTATAAAATAAAATAAAATACTTATAATACTTACAAGGAAATATACTACATACATATCATAAAATATATATACTTATATACATAGGGACTCAGTTATGCATCTAATTATGTCTGGACATAGGCGCCATAGCGCCCTGTCTTCAGCTTGCTGCATCCAGCATCTACCAGCAGTCTTTCGCAAGGACGTCATTTCACCTGGCCGCAGGTACGCACTACATTTTCCGAGCCGTGGTCTCACTGACTCAAGAACGCGTTTATCACAGCGGTTGTCGGTTCTTCGCGAGATATGGCCGATCCCCTGCTACTTCAGCTTGCATTTTTTGACCGTTTTGGGATGTGAACATGAAATAACAGGCAAATTGGTAAAAACAGGAAATTTTATTTGTTGGCTAGAATTTAAAACTAAAACCGAAAACTTTTACGATAGTAGTTGTAAAAGTTTCGGTTTTGGTATAATCATAAAACAGTTTATCAGAAACCAATATCTAATAACAGATGGCGTAGCGTTCGATTCCACATTCAAAATATTTGAATGCCTCCAATATCACCATCAAAAGCATTCTGGCATGTTTTCTGTAGGAATTATCATACGATGGCAATAAAACGGATCAACGCGCACACGATCAGAAAAGAGTTCTATTTCAATATAAATCACTATTTGTCTTCCACTTGACTTGGGCTAAGAGGGGAAATAGTAAACAGTACCTAGCTTTGATCCCGGAGTGGGTTGAGTCACCCTTTTAGAATTATCTGTCTGTTTTTCTGAAAGATTGAGTGTAGTAGGTACAATCAACTATGTATACAACTCGGGGGAATATCCTAATTTTTCTTTAATGGTATTAAGGATACAAAGTTGTGTCACTTGTACCATCAATGGTACAAATCAATGGTACTACTGACACAAAGGCCTATGTAGTAGTCAACTATAATTTGCTTAACATAGTCATACTCATAATTATCAATTTGAATCTACGCAAATTAATAAAAAAATCGCGTCCTCTTCACACAAAAAACTATGTCCTATCCTAGGACTGATATTTGGCTTAGATGTAGGCACAGACCTGGAATAACATACATATTTAGCCTACTTTATATCACGAAAATGAGTGCGAATCCACGGGCAGGCACTTACGATAGATCTTTTCTCTTGATTATCTCATGCTTCTCATCGATTATTATCCAAATAACTTATATTAACAGGATTCGAACCTGCCTACAATTAGTGCGCTACTTGCCTTTACAGCGTAAAAGTTATGTTATGTTCAACCGCATATTTTGCTTACGCCTTCAATATATTTTATTTACGCTCTCACTTTACTTTATCTCTATAATTGTCCCTCTAGCGTCACCCTTTTCTAGCCAAGATTACTTTCGTACGTTAGCTACGCATTTCTTATAAGGGTTTCGGACCAAAATTGTAAAAATGGAACGTAGACGTAACGTTAATATGTAGATAAAAATAACTGTTAAACATAAGAACACAGGGCTACAGTCATCATCATCATCATCAGCCTATATCAGTCCACTGCTGGACATAGGCCTCCCCCAATGAGCGCCATAGCGCCCTGTCTTCAGCTTGCCGCATCCAGCATCTACCTGCAGTCTTTCACAAGTCGTCATCCCACCTGGTCGGAGGGCGTCCTACACTACGTTTGCCGAGTCGCGGTCTCCACTCAAGAACACGTTTGCCCCAGCGGCCGTCGGTTCTTCGCGAAATATGGCCGGCCCACTGCCACTTCAGCTTGCTAATTCTTTGAGCTATGTCGATAACCTTGGTTCTCTGTCGGATGTATTCGTTACGAATCCTATCATTCAGAGAAACTCCGAGTATAGCTCTTTCCATAGCTCGCTGAGCGACTTTGAACTGGTGGACCAGCCCTATCGTGAGTGTCCACGTCTCAGCTCCGTAGGTCATAACGGGTAGGACGCACTGGTTGAAAACTTTCGTTTTCAAGCATTGCGGTATGGACGAGAAGACTCGACGTAGTTTCCCAAATGCTGCCCAGCCTAGCTGGATCCTCCTTTTGGCCTCCTTCTCGAAACTGTTTTTACCCAATTGCAGAATCTGCCCAAGGTAAGTGTACTCGGAAATAGTTTCGAGAAGGTGACCATATACGACCACCGGCCTTGGATCAATGTGACCATTGATCATGACTTTGGTTTTATCCAAATTCATGCCAGGGCTACAGTGCTCAACATCATCATCATCATCAGCCTATATTAGTCCACTGCTGGACATATGCCTCTCCCAATGAGCGCCATAGCGCCCTGTCTTCAGCTTGACGCATCCAGCATCTACCTGCAGTCTTTCGCTGGTCGTCATCTCACCTGGTCGGAGGGCGTCCTACACTACGTTTTCAGTGCTCAACGTGTAAAGTAAACAGCTTTGAGTATCTGACTAGCTAATAACGCCATATTTGCTAGTATTAGTCGTATGGATTAGTAAAATAAAATGAAATATACATTTTCTGATAGGTACAGGAATGATTAATGGGTTTGTCTCTATTCGTGTATTGTATAAGATAATGTTGGTAGGATAATATAAAAAAAAACTTAAGTTTCTAACTAAGTCTTTTTGGCTGTTAGGTTTTAGAACAGAGTGTTAACTCTTCTTTATCATCCATCCTATCATCAATTTATAGCCATCTTTTCTATCCCTCTAGCGGCACCCTTTTCTACCTAAGATTACTTACCTACGCATTTCTTATTGGGGTTTCGGACAAACATTTTAAATTGGAAGGCTTTTAGGTCTGGTTTCCCTCTCCTAGTTAACATATCACAAGTTTGGGGCTAGATGACGGTGTGTGAATTATCCAGCATTATGTATTTTCTTATATAAAAATAATAATAATGCTGGACAATTCACACAGCATTATCTAGACCCATGGTAAGCAGAGCTTGTGTTATGGGTACTAGATAACTGATATACATAATACAATACATTACATAGATAGATATTTTTTATTATACATAGAAAACAACCAGAACACCCGGAACAAATATCTGCAGATCGTACACACAATTGTTCCGAGTCGGGAATCGAACCCGCAACCTCCTGCGTCGCAGGCGGACCTTCGCCCACCGCGCCACATCGGTCGTCATATAGTCTACTATCCTGGTCTAAGTATATAAAATTCAAGGTGAAAAACAAAACAACATGAGTATATATAAGAATTTATTATAAACTGATATTGTTACAAAGAAACTATGTCACATTGAAAATCTTTACAATTATATTTTGATATTCACATTTGACATAATCCAGATAAAAGATGTTAGACATCGTGGATACTAGCAATAAATAATATATACACAAAATATACAGTATTTACAAATATATACATACTTACATCTGACACTTGAATATAAAGCTAGTTATATTATTTACAATTACAGGGAACTCATTCAGGAAATTTATTTTTCACATTTTGAACCTAAATTCTAAACAACCATTTTCTTGAGACTAATGACAAATTATACACTTTTTATACTTAATCATGATTATTTAAATCCAAATCAGTGCTCTAAAAAATAGTAAAAATATCATAAAATGATAAAAGGTTCTCAGATCTTTAAGAATGTGAATTAACATGGTCCAACATTTCTGACAAAACATTATATGCAACCATACTACCAAAACCTTTTGGTTCTTTTTTTGTTACAATCGCAACTATTTCTTCCTCAGGAGGAGGTGGAGGAAACTCATCTTCACTTAAATCTAGCGCCGTAGTCATATCATCGACACTTAACAATACTTCTCTATTATCTGTCTCAACCTTACGTTCCACAGAATTGTCCTCCATAATACTGTACAGATTTTCACTTTTACCTTTAAACATTTGTCAGGAGTTTATATAGAATGGATCGTTCAAATTCACTTCATCGTTCACCGTATTACCCTTTTGGGACCACTCTTTTTGCTGATGTTTTATCCTATAAATTATTTCGTCGTGAATCACGCCGAAACACATAGCAGTCAATGCGAGTCCAGTTAATGTATACGCAGAGCAAAACCACAGAGTTGTTGAGTTTATAGTATAGTATCTAACACCGTGTATTGTGGTGTAGCTCATCCCGGGCACTATGTTTCCAAAACCGATCGTACTCAGCGCCATGAAACAAAAATAAAACCCGTCAACTATGGCTAAGTTATCCAATTTGAAAAGAACTAAAGCACCGATCACGATGTAAATAAAAATAGCTGCTAAACATAAGAACACAGGGGCTAGAATGCTCAATCCGTGCATAGACAGTTTTGAGTCCGTATCTGGCCAGCTAATTACGTCATCTTTGGCAGTACTCGTTGTTGGTCTCTCTGATATGGATAAGTCTTTTTGGCTGTCAGGTTTCAGAACATAACACTCCTCAGTAGGCGTTTTGCTCGTATTCTGACTATTGGCCATTTCTTCCTGCTGGCGTTTCATTTTCATTCTTCTCTCCTTTTCAGCCATGCGTTTCTCGTCGTAGCAACAGTATCCGCAGTTAGAGCAAAGACAGCAACACAATGCTCTACTGAAAACACTACGCGCCATTTTTGATAGCAGCGAACCGACGCTCGATAAATATACAAGAGTCAGAGGTATTCCAAATAGAGCGTAGAGAATAGTCACACCTTTTCCGAGTATCGTCCTCGGAGCAATGTTCCCATAACCTGCGAAAGAGAATTCCCATTTTATTTTCGTGTTAAAACTTGCATGTGCTTGCTTGCATAAAGTAAAGAACGTATTGCACACTTACCTATGGTCGTTAGGACCGTTAAGGAGTAGAAAAACGCGAGGGCCAAATTCCACTCGTGCTCCTCGTAATGGTTGCTGAACTCGCTGCTAAATTCTCCCAATGCCATCTCCCGGTAACTGACTCCATACTGCGACGCCATTTCGGTCGTCACCCTTTGTACCAGCTCGTTCTGGAATTTCAAAATTTCCTGCGCAGCCAATCGGGTCCAATTCTCCCTGTACAATATATTCAGCGAGACTGTTATCTCCCAAATATTTTCTACGGCTCGGCTCCGCGCGTCCCAGAAATAATTGGCGGACAAAGTCATGTTTCCGTTTTCGTAATCGTCATCTGTGACTTTTTTATTCGTGTTGTTCGTTACTTTGTGACCTAATTTCTGTCTGTCGGGCAGTATTCGAGGTCTGGCGGGCACTTCCGCGCCGCCTTCTATAGCTAAGAAAATAAATGAGCCGAGAAAGGTGTAGGCTAGCAGAACGGTGAATATCACAAGATTTGTGAGGGAACCGACAATGAACTGTTTCCGTCGGTATTTAGTTGTTTTGAAACAAAAGCAGCATACGACTTTTTGGCGGGACGTGTGTCTCTTTCTGCTATTTGATACCATGGAGTCTGCATCTTGGCATCTGTCCAAAGGGATGCCTCCATTTAGAGGCTTTGCCAACGTATACTGTTCAAAGCGGCTGATTGCTTCTTTATCCAGTACTACATGATCTTTATCCATTTTGTCGTTTCACCTTCTACCTTTATGTAGTGTCGTCATTATCCTCGACTGGCTTTTATCTGAAACAATACATATTGACGTGAGTGACGGGTCTCCGTGTATTTAAATGGGAAGTCATTTTTCAAAGTCGCTTTGGATGACGGAAATGAGTGACAAATGAAGAAGTGCCTTTTAGGGAATGATTAATGGTTTTGGCTCTATTCGTGTATAAGATAATGTTGGTAGGAAAATATTTTTTGAGGTTGATGGGAAGTAATAAGTGACATTGTTCATTAAAATCATCTCAAAACGTCTCATAAAACGGGTGTTTAAGTTAACCATTATTATGATTGATTTAAGTAGGTACGAACTAGTTACTTGTACGAACTATAAGTTCGTACCAAAAGCCAAAATAAAAGAAAACTTAATTCAATCACAAACAATGGTACACTCCCGTAATAAAGTAAAGTATAAATTGTCTTAATAATCTTTAAAAAAATCACAGTAAGTAGTAAAAACAATGACTCTACTTGGTTACACTTATGACTAACTAGTGAAAGTTTCAAGAAAGAGCTGAGTTAAGCCCTTAAGTCTAATGAGGTTCCCAGGGAAAAAAATGAGATCTATAAAGTTCTATGGCTTGTTCGGCGAAATGCTGGAAATGAATTCTCCTCAATGTGATTCAATTACTTTTTTGCCCATCCTATTAAAGGTATTCGCGGTAACTGTCATTTTCCCAGCAGTTTTATTTAATGAGAGGTTTTTTGAGCAGATGTTTTTATATTTCTCAATTATTTTGACAACCTTATTACATTTCATAGCGTAATTAAATGTTTGTATGTACTACGTTTAGATAGATAGAATATACTTTATTATTGTAAACAAAGAAAGAAAACAATACAAACAGACATTATTAGATTAGAGGAAGTATAAAGGTATAAGGCGATCTCTTCCAGGCAACCTTTGAATGTATTGGATATGAAAGAACAATAAAGACGATACTTGAATAATTTTCACAGTCTCTTCTTATTACATTATTCTGTTATTTATCCGTGAAAACCTTCAATAAGCTTTCTAGTATTTATGAACTTTTTATTGTGTTATACCTATATAAGCTTCTGGTTTTCCTTTAAATAAATATAAAATAAATCTATTTCAATAAGGAAAACCTAAAACAAATACACTAAATACTACATGACCTACATACGAGTACAAAGAAATACATATAATAAAGTACATGAATAAAAATAAAACAATATTGTCTAACTTGCATGTTTCAATTATAATTAGTATAACGATATTAGTAAGTTGCAATTTTTTTATTATTTTCATAAAATATAGTTTTTTTTATAATTATTTTATTCAAACATTAATCCAATCCTTTATGAAACAGCCACCTAGCTGCTATTTATTGTTACTCATTCGTTTGGCCACAATCTTACGTTGCTTTTTGGAATTTTCATAAACTTTTTTCAATTAAATGTTTTCCTTAAAACGGATAACCACTAATCTATACTAATATTATAAAGAAAAAATGTTTGATTTTTTGTTTGTTTGTAATGAAAAGGTTCCAAAACTACTGGACCGATTTGAAAAAAAATTTCACCGTTGGGAAGCTACACTATGAACATGGGTGAACATAGGCTATATTATATTTTCAAAAAAGGTAGGGATCCGTTACTAAAACCGTGCGAAGCCGGGAAGGTCCGCTAGTTAACATACTATATATACCTATATATGTTTTGTTATAAGATATCAAAAGCTACCGACAAAATTAAAATTTTCCAATAAATTAGAAAGTTCCTGAGCACCTATCGAATTTAATAGAAAATAATGAGGAAAACTTGATGAATTGAACTAATTTTGAATTAAGAACCTAATTTTGATTAATGGGCTTTCTTACCGAAAATCTTTCAGTTTTACGTAAGTTTTTTCATAAAATAAATTTGCTGAAGCGAGATTACAGTAGAAAGGTACAAAAAAGTTAAACTTTAATCAATATCACGACGACGACCTCTGTGGCGCGATGGGTGAAGGATCGCCTGCGACATGGAGTTGCAGGCGATCCTTCATTCGTTGCGGGTTCGATTTCCGCCCCGGGACTTGTGTGTATTGTGTGTACGATCTGCAGATATTTGTGCCGGGTTATCTATGTATTATAAAATAATCTATCTATGTCAACATCATCAGCCTTTGTTAGTCCACTGCTGGACATAGGCCTCCCCCAATGAGGGCCACAGCGCCCTGTCTTCAGACGCATCTATCATCTACCTGCAGTCTTCCGTGGGTCGTCATCCCACCTGGTTTTTGGTCTATGTAATGTATTGTATTAAGTATATCAGTCATCTAGTACCAATAACACAAGTTCTGCTTAGCTTGGGGCTAGATGATGCTGTGTGGATTATCTAACATTATCTGGCGCGGTGGGCGAAGGAGGTTGCGGGTTCGATTCCCGCCTCGGAAAAATTGTGTGTACGATCTGCAGATATTTGTTCCGGGTGTTCTGGTCGTTTTCTATGTATAATAAAAAATATCTATCTATGTAATATATAGTATTACATATGTATATCAGTTATCTAGTACCCATAACACAAGCTCTGCTTACCATGGGGCTAGATAATGCTGTGTGAATTGTCCAGCATTATTTATGTATCTAGTTTTACAAAATTAAAAAATTAAAAAAAACAAGAAATAAAAATGAAATAAAAATAAAGAAATATGTAAGTCCAAACGTTTCGATCTCTCAATATTTACATCGCCACGTTATTCAGCTTGTTTATTTTACCGAGAAGGAGCAAAATATGTAAATTTCAATTTCGATAGGCTTTTCCCAGGAAATTTATCGTCTAAAATCCACGGATCAATCTGAATTTTTTTGTTTATAATAAATCAGTTTTCTAAACACGTACGCTCGGTTTGATTCCTCACAAAGACGTAGAGAATTTTCGTAACGTGTCGTGAATAGGAAACGGAACCCTAAAATTGCTCATTTTTCGACACAATCCGCACGTTCCGAGTAAGATGGAACCTTGTCAAAGTAAAAGTATGGAAATTCGAAGGTGACAGTTATCGAGCTGAGTCGCGTAAGCGAATTTGTTTTGGGGCTCGACTTTTAATTGCTCTAACAATTCGAGCGCTCGATATGAGTCGATGGTAAGTAGGTAACAGATTTTTTGTGAATTCTCAGCTAGTGGTGTCAAAATGTAATATTTCTGTTAGAACCGTAAAATATGATGATACGGATAATACGATAGGAGGAATACGATAAAAAATCGAGCTGTTATATAAATAACTGCGGCCCGTCCCAGCTTCGCCAGGGTGGTCATTTGTTTCAGGCAATTTTTTAAATTTTTCTCTTTTTTAACTCTGTAAGAACCATCCTCGTATTTCAAGGAATATTCTAAAAAAACAATTAGCGAAATCAATTCAGCTGCTCTCGAGATTTGAGCTTAGCAACACATTCAGCGATTCATTTTATATTATAGATCCCATCGTATAAAAGTATTTACATATCGTCATCTAACGATCATAGAATCGAGTTTGTTTTTACTTGCGATCGTCCGTGTCTTAGTTCGAAAAGGTCCCATGTAACGAGCCCAAAATTTATAACCACCCCTTTATTTTTTCGAATTACTAAATCTTAACCGCCGGCTCCTTAAGCTATTTTTCGCTTAATTAAAGTCCTAATTACTTTACCTAAAACCCCAATGACTTATGCGATTCCTCATACCTACTAAATTGTAGACTATTAAATGTAGAATTAATGATTAATGTGGCCAATGATCGTCGATAAGTGGTAGGACTCTACGTTGTGTGTTGATAGTAACTCGGTTCTTTTGATGCTAAAGACAAACGGACTAATGCTGAAGTTGATTTAATTTCTTACATTCCTCGTAATCATTTATTGTCATATATTAAGATTCAAAGTATTCATGTCTTAAAATTCTATTATAAACTTAGAATAATTTTAGTATGAAAATTAGATAGATTTCTTTAATTACTATGCCTAGAACGTAGACTGCTAGTAACGTTTTAATAAATATTGAATTTAACAATCTTATTTTGTATAATTGATTTTATTACGGCTAAGGATAGAGGCTCCACCTGCCGCCCCTACCAGTGACCCTCGGCTCCAGACTGGACAGGCCCCCTCCGTATATAGTCTACAAACTGCTAGTTCTCTTTCCAGTTTGTGACAAAATTGGACAACATATCACAAATAGTTATCGGGACAAGAGGACTTTATTTTTTATCAAAGCTCCTATGTCTAGTCAGTGTCTGTCGGAATTTAATCTAACTTAGTACAGGGAATATTAATTTGTGATATTTTATTAAAACTTATCATTCATATCAAAAAGTCAGTCCTCTAAGTTTATCTGCGGGGCTTAACTCTACTAATCTAGATATATGTATAATATCTGACCAGTACCGAAAAGCTCCTATTTTCTCCCTCAGGAGTACACATATACAAAGGCTTCTTTACACAGCCAAAACTCTACAGCGTTATACCGTAGTATGGTTCTAGTTTCAAGTTTTTCTACTTGATGTTGTAATCCAGATAATTCCAGATATAGAGGTAATATAATGATTCACCCAACAGAGAGCATACGTCTCATAGTTCATATGGAAGGTATCACTTTCGGATTGTATCCATGGTGACTTACGCACCGAACTATTGTCAGATTGATATCAAAATATTGATAGTCTCTCACCTGGAGACAACTGAATATACAGTTAAAATTGTATTAGGTCATTCATATCCATACTTGGAACCAGATCATACCATTATGGTATTTATTTAATTTTTAGTAATTATTCAATTTACATAATTATGTCTTATAGTTCGCAATGGATTTTATCACTTTCGGATGTTTCCATGGTGCTACTGCAACGAGCTAATAAGATAATTACATTATTAAAATATAAATAGTCTCTCTTTTGGAGACGACTGAAAATCTCTCTCTTGGAGATATCTGTAAACACAGTAAAATTTCAATAAACAATAAATACAAATAAAATAAGAATAATTGCAGTAATTTGTCTAAGCAAAACTCCTTTGCTGAAAATAGGCACACATTGAAATACATAATGTAATAAGCGCGAAGCGATGATACGTGTGATATACGTCAAAACATTAATTTAATAACCTTTTATGAATTATTTAGAGTTTGGCTATGAAAATTGTTATTTTATAAAAAGTTATAATTTGACACATATCTGGCGAATAAATAATAAAACATGCAACTTAGCTCTGGCTGCAAACGGCCTTCGAGCGACTGTTCTTAAAACTGACATTACGTTACACTGAATTAATCACATAACAAATGTTATGGATTCAAACACTGGCTTTATATTTATTTATTAGTAAAATTTGCCTTTATTTTATAAGATTGTTAGGCAAAATTTATATGAAATTTATCACAAACTGTTTGCTAATTAAATCACTGTAATAAGTTCAAATCTACACTGAATTTAATGAATTACTTTAACTTTCAAATATCAATTAAACCGCGCGCGATTGCGTTAGTTAGGGGTCCGTTGCCCTAGACTCGTAAAACCCGACTGCTCTCTCCAGCTTCCCGAAAAACTATCCTTCAGGACGACTCCCGCGCACATAAGGTCCAAATTCCGACCAAAAGTTTTAGGCACTTCACTTATTCTTTGAAAATGATCCATTTATTTATATTAAGAAAAGGGTCTCATTGTCCCGTCTGTGGGAGTCCAAATGTTATCGTTTAATATTTTAAATAATAAACAAAGCTGAATTATGGTTAAGTGGAAATAGAACAATAAATCTGGCTATTTTATTACGGTCGGTAAAACCTGTGAAACTTGATGCAATCGCTGACAGATATTTTCAATTTGCTATGGGAAAATTCCCGCTAACTCGAACCCCGATCTCGTAATAATTACGAATACATATTAAATCCTATATTTGCGAACAACAGGCAGATTGAGTCCTGACGGTTGTTACAATCGACCCCAAATCTTTATGCAGGTGGTAATTAGATAAACGAAGTAAAGATTTCCTAATAAATTTAACATCGCAAATATAACTTTTGGATTGTCTCCTCATTCTCAAATATAATATGAACTTTACTAGCTCTTAATCTGTTGGACCTTGAAATCATACATATTGTGTGTGTGTGTGTGTGTGTGGTGTGTGTGTGTGTGTGTTTGTGTGTGTGTGTGTGTGTGTGTGTGTGTAAATCCAGATTGAAAATGACTGTTTTTATTTTTGTAAGTACCTACGTTTAGAGAATAATTTAATACATGTAATGAACATGAGCAAAATGTAAATTAAATCAATATTGTTTTACCAAGCTCATTGACAGAATAAGTACAGTTGACTTCGGTACCTCGGTTGTGAGTCGAGACAATTCCTAGTGAATAGTAAGCAAACGATTTCTTTGTGATCTTACATTATGATTACGCACGAAATGCTCGCTAACTCCTGCACAACTGTCCGTTATCTGTATTCCAAATCGACTGATAACTCAATTTTGATTTATCCGAAAACAACCTTTTTCAAATCTGGAATGTGTGTATAGTGTGCTTAGTTCGAACCTAGCGTGTATAGTGTGAAATTTTATGAAGTCAGCCGCAGCTGCAATTTAGATCTCAGATTCATTAAAAATATCTGATATGATCTTTTAACCTAACACCAAAATTATTCCTTCATAAAATTTATTTGTGGTGCATGTATGATTCCAACTCCATCAAATCGTCAAAGATTCTGAAATGTGATAATCCAAGTGGGCTCTTCAGCATAATTCTAAAAGACTATAATGCATACAAGTTATTCACTCACTTCTCTCACGCAACCTAAAGCTATGTCTAATATTCACTCAGTACAAATGAACAATCAAATCCCTCAATCGCTTCACTCATCCTCCCAATTGAATTAGCACACCATTCTAACCTGTGACACAGAGCTTATGTGATTTACAATCCAAGAAATTATTAATTTTTTTTTATTTCATCCCTTGTAATCTTAATAGAATGTCTTTTACGCGTACCTGATTCTTATATGAAATTTAAGTCCAATATGTTTCCAATTAGATTTAAGGTCAGACTGATCCTTATTAATTCAATCCCATTACTCCCCCGGACTGAATAAAATGAAATATCATTTATTAGTTTATTATCTATACTTTTGATATTTATACTAAGTGCCAGCAACGGACATTTTCCAGGCGGGAATAAAGATCAGAAGATGATTTTCTTCATTATAACGTCACCTTAGTATTTACTAGAGTACCTGCCTATCCTCTAACTAGTATTTCTTAGAAGATACTTTGTACGATTCAAACATGTTCTTAGACTAGTAGCAAAATGTCTAAATAAGTACGTAAGTAAGTGAAATGAAACCGAACCGTGACCACTCACTCTCGATCGCTTTTGTTAAGTGTATTGGGAACAATGACTATTTCATCAGAATTATAATCGCGTCCTAAGTTTCATATCAGCATCAAAATACTCCGGTTATATTTATTTATTCAAAGTTGTGTCAAGTGCTCTTACCTTGTTTTCTTCTAGCACCTATGGGAAACACTTATCGCTGTGACCCAAAATATTATTACGAGTACCTGTTACTTAACTTATTCGTCAACCCATTAACGTCATACTTCAGTTCAATAGAACCCTGTTAGTTATGAGTGTTCTCAAAATATCAGTTAAACCTCAAGTGTCCAGATAACCATAGCTCTTAACGTAAAATTTCAATAGCTGTAAAAAATGCCATAAATCTGTTTACTTTATTACCACCCTATGTTTATCGTAAAATGAGCTATTTAATTTCTCATTAAAATATAAAGAATCTAAAATAAAATAGAAGTAAAATATAAGATTACCTAAATTAATTATCCCCGACCCCAGAGTCTATGCCCTTTAATATTCTTAAATCCTCAATTGTTTATCTAATAAAGTCACAAACATTTCTGATATTTCCTAACCATTGGAGATCTTTCCAAATAAGCTGGTTTATTTCTACACTCTAATCTCTTACCGACCCCAAAGTAAACTTAGCTATGTATTCGTTACCAGATACTCATTGCACCTAATACCCACAAGCTAGAACTTGAATCTGTAATGAGTCATATCCTTTAACACTAGCTTACATACAACTAATCGAATCAAGGCTTACTTTTTTCATATAACGTATTACTGAATAAGGTAAGGTTTCATATAAGGTATAATGATAATTATAACAATGCTGGATTACACTTCTGAAACAACCACTTGCAGATCGCACCAACATCTGAAATAAAGCGGGAATCGAACCCACAACTACATAATTATAACTGAATGAGTTATAATGATAATAACAATGCTGAGTAAAACACCCATAAACCCCAGAATCAAGGCAGGAATCGAACCCACAACCACATATTATAACTGAATAAGGTATAATGAAATAACAATGCTGAGTAAAACACCAATAAACCCCAGGATCAAGGCAGGAATCGAACCCACAACTACATAATTATAACTGAATGAGTTATAATGATAATAACAATGCTGGGTAAAACACCCATAAACCCCAGAATCAAGGCAGGAATCGAACCTGAGTAAAACACCCATAAACCCCAGAATCATGGCAGGAATCGAACCCGCAACATCTGATAGCATTATAATAATTCAAAGTTAGTTACGTCTCTAGATATCCCTAATATATTCCGTTTGTCTTTAAGCACCTTCCATTTCACAAGCAGCAAATTGTGCGAAAGATTCGCACTGTGGGTTTCTACCTATTATAATTTAATATAAAATAATTTTCCCTACTTAATTTTAATTCAAAATTCATATTTTAGTTCTATACGACCCCCGTTCTTATAACATAAATCTAATTCTGTACAATTCTACTGACAAATAACTTATCTGAAAAGGTATACCTATTCTTATGTAAATTTTGTATATATTAACTAAGTTTGATCCTAATTTAAATCTAAATAAGCAGACTATGTTTATTTCCTGGTCATATATGTACTACATCCTATAAATGAATATCCTGGTCAGTAAATAGTATATATATCCTGGTCACGGCACCAAATTGTAACGAGCCCAAAATTTATAACCACCCCTTTATTTTTTCGAATTACTAAATCTTAACCGCCGGCTCCTTAAGCTATTTTTCGCTTAATTAAAGTCCTAATTACTTTACCTAAAACCCCAATGACTTATGCGATTCCTCATACCTACTAAATTGTAGACTATTAAATGTAGAATTAATGATTAATGTGGCCAATGATCGTCGATAAGTGGTAGGACTCTACGTTGTGTGTTGATAGTAACTCGGTTCTTTTGATGCTAAAGACAAACGGACTAATGCTGAAGTTGATTTAATTTCTTACATTCCTCGTAATCATTTATTGTCATATATTAAGATTCAAAGTATTCATGTCTTAAAATTCTATTATAAACTTAGAATAATTTTAGTATGAAAATTAGATAGATTTCTTTAATTACTATGCCTAGAACGTAGACTGCTAGTAACGTTTTAATAAATATTGAATTTAACAATCTTATTTTGTATAATTGATTTTATTACGGCTAAGGATAGAGGCTCCACCTGCCGCCCCTACCAGTGACCCTCGGCTCCAGACTGGACAGGCCCCCTCCGTATATAGTCTACAAACTGCTAGTTCTCTTTCCAGTTTGTGACAAAATTGGACAACATATCACAAATAGTTATCGGGACAAGAGGACTTTATTTTTTATCAAAGCTCCTATGTCTAGTCAGTGTCTGTCGGAATTTAATCTAACTTAGTACAGGGAATATTAATTTGTGATATTTTATTAAAACTTATCATTCATATCAAAAAGTCAGTCCTCTAAGTTTATCTGCGGGGCTTAACTCTACTAATCTAGATATATATATAATATCTGACCAGTACCGAAAAGCTCCTATTTTCTCCCTCAGGAGTACACATATACAAAGGCTTCTTTACACAGCCAAAACTCTACAGCGTTATACCGTAGTATGGTTCTAGTTTCAAGTTTTTCTACTTGATGTTGTAATCCAGATAATTCCAGATATAGAGGTAATATAATGATTCACCCAACAGAGAGCATACGTCTCATAGTTCATATGGAAGGTATCACTTTCGGATTGTATCCATGGTGACTTACGCACCGAACTATTGTCAGATTGATATCAAAATATTGATAGTCTCTCACCTGGAGACAACTGAATATACAGTTAAAATTGTATTAGGTCATTCATATCCATACTTGGAACCAGATCATACCATTATGGTATTTATTTAATTTTTAGTAATTATTCAATTTACATAATTATGTCTTATAGTTCGCAATGGATTTTATCACTTTCGGATGTTTCCATGGTGCTACTGCAACGAGCTAATAAGATAATTACATTATTAAAATATAAATAGTCTCTCTTTTGGAGACGACTGAAAATCTCTCTCTTGGAGATATCTGTAAACACAGTAAAATTTCAATAAACAATAAATACAAATAAAATAAGAATAATTGCAGTAATTTGTCTAAGCAAAACTCCTTTGCTGAAAATAGGCACACATTGAAATACATAATGTAATAAGCGCGAAGCGATGATACGTGTGATATACGTCAAAACATTAATTTAATAACCTTTTATGAATTATTTAGAGTTTGGCTATGAAAATTGTTATTTTATAAAAAGTTATAATTTGACACATATCTGGCGAATAAATAATAAAACATGCAACTTAGCTCTGGCTGCAAACGGCCTTCGAGCGACTGTTCTTAAAACTGACATTACGTTACACTGAATTAATCACATAACAAATGTTATGGATTCAAACACTGGCTTTATATTTATTTATTAGTAAAATTTGCCTTTATTTTATAAGATTGTTAGGCAAAATTTATATGAAATTTATCACAAACTGTTTGCTAATTAAATCACTGTAATAAGTTCAAATCTACACTGAATTTAATGAATTACTTTAACTTTCAAATATCAATTAAACCGCGCGCGATTGCGTTAGTTAGGGGTCCGTTGCCCTAGACTCGTAAAACCCGACTGCTCTCTCCAGCTTCCCGAAAAACTATCCTTCAGGACGACTCCCGCGCACATAAGGTCCAAATTCCGACCAAAAGTTTTAGGCACTTCACTTATTCTTTGAAAATGATCCATTTATTTATATTAAGAAAAGGGTCTCATTGTCCCGTCTGTGGGAGTCCAAATGTTATCGTTTAATATTTTAAATAATAAACAAAGCTGAATTATGGTTAAGTGGAAATAGAACAATAAATCTGGCTATTTTATTACGGTCGGTAAAACCTGTGAAACTTGATGCAATCGCTGACAGATATTTTCAATTTGCTATGGGAAAATTCCCGCTAACTCGAACCCCGATCTCGTAATAATTACGAATACATATTAAATCCTATATTTGCGAACAACAGGCAGATTGAGTCCTGACGGTTGTTACACCCATCCCATTCTGATGGCGTACGGGCTATGCCCAGTGCGCTTCGGGTTGTAATAGAGTTGCGGTAGAAATGATTCCTTTGATGTATTAGTTTTCCCTACCTGCGGTGCAAAGTTTTACTATGTGCTCGGTATTCAAATCACCTATGGCTTCGTAAGTCATTGCTAGTTTTATTATCCGACCAGGGTTTTGAGGGATGGAGTAACTTGATGTTTGCGTTCACTCAATAAGATTACTTTGCATAGAAAAAATTCACGCAAATATCAAGTCAATCGTAAGTCGTACTTGAAGTTTACTTCGAGTAAGAATCAGACACAATCAAGAGTGTTAACACTTTGAGTGCTGAAATCACACGGTATGTGTTTTCTACAAGTGACTAATATGCGTAAATCCACACTAGCGCAGCGGCTGAGAAAATACAGATCTGTGTGACTCAGCACAGCCGTAATATTTTTCGAACGAAACGCATGTGCGGCGCAACACAACCGCTGTGTAGAGCGGCAGCACGAATTTTTTAGGTTAAAAAAAAGATCGCAGTCGTCGAAAAAAACCACAGTCAAAGTGTTAAAATATTTGTTATACATATTTATTAAGTCAAATTTAGCGAATGGTACTTTGCATAGAAAAAAAATACGCAAATATCAAGTCATTCGTAAGTTGTACTCGAAGTTTACTTCAAGTAAGTATCAGACACCATCAAGGGTATAAAAAAAATCTTATAATTATTTATTTTAAGCTATTATTGTTCCACTGCTGGGCAAAGGCTTCCCTTTTCTCCTTCCACTCCTCGCAGTCCAAATTTTATATTTACTGAGACAAATTTAGCGAAAAAAACAGTAAACAGCTTAGGCCACCCCTCTAAAAATAAACAATCAAAGCCCACTTTTACGCGTTTTTACTCAATTTGTAGAAAAGCCTACAACAAAATATTGGTGCTATTATCTACTTAGTTAAGGTGACGACCCTTTTCGTAAATAAGGTAATAAGTGAACCCTACTCAGGCCTTCGACGTTGGGATCGAGATTATCTGGCGGATGGATAGTCGCCATTATTTTGTTTCTTTTGTGAAATTAAATAGCATCGCTATTGATTTTGCTAGCTCCTTGCTAGAACGAAAAAAATCAAAAGTTTTTATTTCTTTAGGCTTAGAAAAAAGTACTTAGACTTGTCTAAGTAAAAAATAAAATATGACTTGTCATATTTTATACTATTCATTATTATCAAATAACATTATTTTAATGTTCACTGAATTTTTTTTCCATCAGTGGAAGAAGTGAAAAAGAAACCACTAGAATGTTCATATAACTTATGTGTTTAATACATTTGATTTGCTTACCTATTGCATAAGTTAAACTAGAAAATAAAAATAATAAATATATATATAGGTATATATAATGCTGGACAATTCACACAGCATTATCTAGCCCCATGGTAAGCAGAGCTTGTGTTATGGGTACTAGATAACTGATATACCTACAATACATTAAATGTATAGATATTTTTTATTATACATAGAAAACGCACAGAACACCCGGTACAAATATCTGCAGATCGTACACACAATTGTTCCGAGGCGGGAATCAAACCTGCAACCTCCTGTATCGGTCGTTAATATAAAGTATGATCACTTTGATCCTTTACCTTGTTAGATTTTGAGTTGGAGCAAAATAAGTCCCAAGCTTTTTTATCGTCTAGATAATCTGATATTTTATAATAAGCCTTTTTACAAAGGAGAAGTGCAGCTATTCTTTTAAGAGGCGTCACATTACAATGTTGCGTAGTGAGCGATTTTTTCTTAATTTCGTTTAAATTCGCAAGTTTTTCTAAAGCTAGAACCTGAGGGACCTTATTCTGTTAAACTAATCGCTTCACTACAACAATAGTTTCGTCACAAAACGAGTGATTTTGACATTCAGCCTTTAAATCAAATAAACTGCAGACGGACGCATGTCAAAAGTGTCAAAGTTGAGACCATTCTTTCAATCTCTCCGTGCAAATCTATACTAATATTATAAAGAGGTAAGGTTTGATTTTTTGTTTGTTTGTAATGAATAGGCTCCGAAACTACTGGACC
This sequence comes from Eupithecia abbreviata, assembly GCA_943735965.1. Taxonomy (NCBI): domain Eukaryota; kingdom Metazoa; phylum Arthropoda; class Insecta; order Lepidoptera; family Geometridae; genus Eupithecia; species Eupithecia abbreviata. The sequence continues at coordinate 6,764,115 of OX030995.1, forward strand.
GATTTGAAAAATTCTTTCACCGTTGGGAAGCTACACTATCCCCGGTGAACATAGGCTATATTATATTTGCAAAAAAGTTAGGGATCCGTCCTATAGTTTGACCGCAACCGCTATACCACTCCTTAAGAAAGTCCGGCGAGGTGGGGGCCGAGGAAAAAATAGAAAGAGTATAAAACCGTGCGAAGCTGGGAAGGTCCGCTAGTATATAATACATTTTTCGATTATTTTGGAATTAATTTAAATTGTTGTAGAGATTTCAAATATTCGGCAAACGCTCAGTGTACGTATATACCTGTGGTTTGATATAATCAAGCACATGCAAGTCATACACGCGCTAGCAGTATAACTTGACAGCTAAAATGACGACTAACCATTTCGCGGTTTATCCCAATGCGTTATCCTCTAAATCAGTGCCACTGCAATCAATCTATTGCCATCATAGATCAGTTTAAATCCAGCTAGCTCATTCCATAAGCCGTGAATCTTAATAATTTACGTAGCGCTACGCCCAAACGTTCGCACCATATCGGCTGGGCGTGTACAACGCATTTCCTACGTAATTAGCCGTTCACATCGGTTTCCAAACGTGCGCTGTGCCAATCACTTTAGAATTACAGCTAGTTCACTTTCAAATGCAGTAGGTAAAATGCAACACACGTGAGGCACGTACCGAATACGGCACCTATTTATATTGTATAGCCAGTTTTGTAGAGCTACCTTTTATGTATGCGATGCTGTAAAGTTTTATTCTTTTCTGTGGCTTCTTAAAGTTCTGAGAATCATGTATAAATTTTTTGACAGTGACCAATTTTCAATTGTTTTCGAATGGTTTGATTGTGGAGGGAAATAAAAGTAGAGGATGACCGATAAAAAAATGGATAGAAAGTGTGTAGGGACATGGGAAGGAGAGGTGTGAGAACGCAGATGACGGTTGATAGAAGAGAGTGGAAGATAAATATCTTCACGTGCCGATCCCACGTTAAGTGGGATCGGCACGTGAAGATATTTATCTTAGCAGCAGAAGACGTCAACCGTTCCCAAAATTTCTCTCGTGCACGGCCTGTAGGGCAAGCACTGGCATTATTGTCTAGGGTAGCATAAAGAAAAGTGACATCGCAATGTCATACATTGCGTAAATTATTAAATTGAATGAATGATTTTCAAACATTTCACGCATCGATGAAGTTGTGACGTATTTTTTCTCTATTCTACCCTACACAACAAGCAGCAGTAGACAACTAGGCCTTCAGAATACGTACAATGTAAATAATTTAGCTCCGGGATCCTTTGTACCCACAATGTCTAACTCGTTTAGCAAATTTTACTTTGAATGGAACCTACTAATTAAAGGCTAATAACTTTTCTTTCATTACTCCGATTTAATGAGTGACCCATCTGTTCCCATAGTAAGCTTTTAATGGTGGTAAGTGCTAGTTTTAACTGATTTAAACCGCTTTCAACTGCATCCGCACCTGACATTCGATGAAGATTTATAGCCAGTTCATTTTAAAAGTTTATGGTGACTATAAATAAGACAAATTATTTATTTTTTCATATCAGTTTGTTTTTCGGTGGAAGATCAGCGCTGCGTTTATTTGTTTTACCAGTACCTACCCGTAGCATTAATGCTGAGCCAATTCCTAATTTTATAGCTACAATTCACAATATACTACCTAATGTACTTTGGTATAGTTTTAAGTTACCTGAGTGATTGGTTGAAGTTAAAAAAATATATTTATTATTTTTATTTCTTTCGAACGCAAATTGTCTTCATTGTTTTTAATAGTGTGTTTACTGCTTTGTAATCAGACAATAAAGTAACACCAATCTATCAAATCATTAAAAGATAACATAATATCATGGCAAATAAATAAATATAGTTATTATGGAGTTTAGTGTATCCTTGATTGTTTTAAAAGTATTAAGATACACAAAAATGTCAGCTATTTTGTATTAATAATATTATTACAAACCACCCGAACAGGCGACAGTCTCGCAATTAGTCAATATAAACTTTCAATAGCCGCAGACAAAACACTGATTCCTACTAAAACTCATAAAAATTAACAAATTATTAGTTTTAAAGGGGCCTAATTTGTATTAAAAAAACTCAAAAATTATGACAATAACATGTCAAGGAATGTCATAATAATGCAGCTGTACCTATATGGTTTGCTGGAAGGGAACTCTTTTCAGGGTTAACCTCGTCTTTGTCATACATTTTCTAGTAGAATGTTTTAAATATATTTTATCGTTGCAAAAAATAATATATAAATAAATGTGTGTTGGCACGTGAGGTGAATTATAAAATAATTTTAAAAAGCAACTTTATATTATTCCCTTCTAAAATTACCTCATCATTTCCGGAACTCGGCAGGCAGGAATTTTGATCTGGAACAAAAGAAATATCTGTTATTAAAATTGTCCCTGTTTATTAAGTATTACTGCTTATTAAGTAAAGGAAGATCCAGCTAGGCTGGGCAGCATTTGGAAAACTACGTCAAGTCTTCACGTCATCCATACCGCAATGCTTGAAAACGAAAGTTTTCAATCAGTGCGTCCTACCCGTTATGACCTACGGAGCTGAGACGTGGACACTCACGATAGGGCTGGTCCACCAGTTCAAAATCGCTCAGCGAGCTATGGAAAGAGCTATGCTCGGAGTTTCTCTGAAGGATAGGATTCGTAACGAATACATCCGACAGAGAATCAAGGTTATCGACATAGCTCAAAGAATTAGCAAGCTGAAGTGGCAGTGGGCCGGCCATATCTCGCGAAGAACCGACGGCCGATGGGGCAAACGTGTTCATGAGTGGAGACCACGACTCGGTAAACGTAGTGTAGGACGCCCTCCGACCAGGTGGGATGACGACCTGCAAAAGAATGCGGCAAGGGCGCTATGGCGCTCATTGGGGAAGGCCTATGTCCACCAGTGGACTGCTATAGGCTGATGATGATGATGATTAAGTATTGGGAATATTAACATTGTCTTAAGGTTTTTGTTACGCACTTGGGGTAATCTCTAGATAATTAAATAATCCTTTCCCTGTACTAAGTGCAAGGTTGCGGGTTCAAGTCCCGTCGAAATCGAAAATTTTAGGGATATTATTTAATTTCTTAAAGTCTTGAGTTTTTGAGAAAACTAGCATGTACCAAAATCATGGTATATATGTACCTATAAATTTATAACACTTCATCATAATTTGACGACCTCAATAGGCGAAGGTCCGCCTGCTGCACTATAGAGGTCCCAGCATGTTGCAGGTTCGATTCTTGCCTCGGGACAAATATTTTTAGTACCTATCAGAAGATATTTGTTCCAGAACCGGGACCAATATCTTCATAGGTCGTCAAATTATGGTGAAGAAGAGTTTACATAATCTTTCCATTTATCCAGCGTTTTCACAAACCTTTTATCTATACGGAGTCCGCAAACCGACGGCGTTAGTGGCAATAAGAGTTGAGTTACTATACTGTTGTAAATCTAGACGATTGCAGCGAATGCATCTTCTTTATGAGCGTTAAAGTCTATTTGATATCGCGCGATGAAAGGAATTGCTCGATAAATTGCGGAATGGTAATTTGGATAGTAATGTTGATTTAGTTGTTAATCTGCGGAATCGGTAGATTCTATACTCGGTTTTAGGATTCTAGTTTTTTGTAAACAAAGCACTGATAAGACAAAATAAAAATAGGTGGAGATAGCTACGATCTTAGTATCATCGGCAGGATTGCAGCGAATGCATCTACTTTATGAGCGTTAAAGTCTATTTTATATCGTGCGATGAAAGGAATTGCTCGATAAAATGCGGAATGGTAATTTGGATAGTAATGTTGATTTAGTTGTAAATCTGCAGAATCGGTAGATTCTATACTCGGTTTTAGGATTCTAGTTTTTTGTAAACAAAGGAGTGACAAAACAAAATAAAAATAGGTGGAGATAGCTACGATCTCAATCATCGGCACGATTGCAGCGAATGCATCTTCTTTATGAGCGTTAAAGACTATTTGATATCGCGCGATGAAAGGAATTGCTCGATAAATTGCGGAACGGTAATTTGGATAATAATGTTGATTTAGTTGTAAATCTGCAGAATCGGTAGATTCTATACTCTGTAACAGGACCCTAGTATTTTATTGTAAACAAAGGAGCGACAAAACAAAATAGAAATAAGTGGAAATATGTTACGTTGTTATCGAAGCCTGCGACGCAGGAGGTTGCGGGTTCGATTTCCGCCTCGGGACAAATATTTCTACGATTTACGATCTGATCTTTCTATGTAATGCACAATGCATTACATAGATAATCATTTGATTCTTCAAAGCTATGATTACCTCACAGCTTTCCCCCAACTCATGGCCTCGTCTCATTCATCTATCAAATGTGCCTTCAGTACGATATTATAGCGGGTGAAGCGACGTGTTTCTTCACCCCTATGCAAATACACCGGCGTGTGTAAGAGGCTTTACTGTGCTCGGTAATGTGATATTTGTGTAGTATAAGCTTAATTTTGGAATTCATGATATGAAGGTCTGGGAATCTGGTAGTGATGTGTTTCTTGGGTTTTATTTTGTTTAAAGTAGGAAATTTCAATAAATTTTATTTCAAAGTCTCAAGTTTGTTTAACGTGAAGCGGCGTCATAGAAACCTACTAATCTTGAATGTGAAAAAAGGCTAGATAAGGCGCAAGCTCCACCCATAATTTATAACGGCAACACATGCATTCCCTCGTAAATCTTCAGGGAGTATAAACCATTTTATTACCTTCCTGTAAAACTAGACAGTGCGATGAAAAATGAATAGGACATTGTAGACATTAAACAACAAAATTGTAGAAAGATAAGTTTACAGCGGTAACAATGTATGATAGTGCTTTAAAGACCAGTATTTGAGGAATTTTAATGATAATCTACAAAACTTGCGAGAAATTTAGCTTATTTTATTTTATTTGTTTATAGTTAGGTACTAAATTATGATCCGTAAGGTTTCTTTTGTTTCAATTAGCTAAATTGTCAAATAGTGCTTTTATTATTCACAAAATCTTTAATTATTGACTTCACGGAATTTTATTATCATCAGCTTTTATTAGTCTAGGTGCTGTTGGATATAGACCTTCTCTAATGAGTGCCATAGCGAGGGCGCTATGGCGCTCATTAGGGAAGGTATATGTCCAACAGTTCCCATGCGATGCGTCAAGCTGAAGACAAACTTCAAATGCCTATAATACTCACGCTGGATATGAGGGTTGGGATTGCTGTAGATTTATTTATCACGTAAGAACCCATGGAACTGATATATAAGAAACAGAAGTCTAATATCAAAATTGCTGCAGCATTCTTGCAATAACTCTCAGGTAACAACAACCGCTACATAAACCTCGTCTAGGGTCCAATATACCTTACGATACACCCGCGACGATTTCATTACACAAATTTATGGTACCCCGCCTTTGAAATTAAAGGAGCAAACATGCCCAGGTATAGGAGATTTAAGAACTGGACTGGAAAGTCGGAAAACTATTTCAAAGGATCGCGCTTTTGAAAGTCTTAGTAAAACCACTCTCAAAGGGGAGTGGTCTTTATTTTACTTATTTATTATTTTTTAAATAATATTTTCTCCGTGAAATGCTCTAATGAAATAAATTGTTTTATTCTTCTTATAAAAAAAATATTTTTGCTTATTTGTATTATATGCTCTCATAGAATTGCTCTTTGATCATGCTGATCTGGTCATATTTAGGGAAACAGTTTAGTTTTAATTATTGTGTCATTATATTTGATTGTATTCTGTTTTATGAGCCAAATAAACAATTTAAAACAAAAACTTTGTCTATTGTAGATGATTTCACTTAATGGTATCCCGAAAACAAGAACATACTTACATGTGCCCGGGCATAGGAGATTCAAGGACTGAACCGAATTAAGGGAAAAATCTTAAGGTTGCGTTTTTTAAAATCAATGTTATTTTACTTCGTTATCAGTGAACCAGCATAGTTTCAACATAAAAACGTTATAAACGTTTAAAAAAAAAAACGTAGAGTTTAAATCGATGTGTGTCTTACAGCGATTTAAAACTGTTGTCATCAAATAAATGATTTGTTTGATTGTTTGTTTGCTTGAATGAGTGCAAAGAGAGCCTTCGTGGCGTTTCAGCTGTACAATATCGAACACCGAAGAAAGAAAGAACATAATTTATTACGACCACATGACAAAAAACTTCCCAAACATAGTTACTGACTCAGTAATATGTCCCCTTTTCTAACTAGGGACATGAATACTGTATCATCATCATCAGCCCATACACGTCGACTGCTGAACATAGGCCTCCCCCAAAGGATCAAGCCATAAACAGCGGTCCTGAGCCGCCTCCATCCATCGACTCCCTGCTATTACTGTATATCTTACTTTTAATACTATAATTTTGTATATCACTAGTTGCAATGGCATCAAAGATTTACCATTTTATAAAAAAGTTAAAATTATGGCTCATTGGAAAAGCTTTCTATAGTGTCAAAGAACTCATGGATCTAAATTTGAAAAATAAATAGCACATTATTAACATGTTCATATTATATAGCTTATTAATTTAAATTATTGGTGAAGTATGTGACACTACCTATTCTAATGTTTAACCATTATGACCTCGTATTATGACCATATTTCTGCAATAAATGAATTGAATTGAATTGCACATGGATATGGGATGTACGAGTATGCTACATGGGTAATAGAATATCTACAGGTGAGCTTAGGGTTTGCGTTGTTGAAACTAGTTTCAGGCGGAAACGTATCAATTTCAGGTCTAGAATTTACAACCTCCTTTGTTAATGCATCATGTAGTAATAAAGAGGGTCTCGAAACGGCGTTGGCTGAATGTAAAATGTAAGCTTGAACTATTATGTAAATGCTGGTTATTGTAGTGGTTCGTGTAAATTATTCCATAATGGGTAGCGGGTACAGCGGGCCGTTTTATTGGAATACTAGATATACCCAATATAAATTAACTCGCGTCCGGCCCGCGCGGGCTCGCTTTTGTATACGATTGGTGAGCCACCACGGCGAATAGGTTAACACTTTCATTGCTGCAGCTAGTCTCGCAGCTTACGCATAGGCTGGGACTTGAATGAAAATGAAATGAAAATATTTTTATTCTGATAGAGCAAAAAACTTAATTATCTAACTATAGTAAAGGAATACAGCACATGACTTAAAAAGACTTAAAGTAAATAATTGATAATATGCATTGATTTATATAAATATATTTTATTATTAATAGACATATCTAAATTACTTTAGTGTAGATCAAGCCTTGTGTGATGGTCAGTGCCGTGTTGCTGCGCTATCAGACCAGGTTCATGCTCAGCTGAATGTTGCGAGTAACCCCACAACGCTGATTTTCAGCATGTACCTTTGTGATGATGACGTACGAGACTTTAAAAGCTAGAATTTAAAAAGTGAAGGCAACTTGTCTATAAAACGTAATATAGATTAAAAACTAAAAGAGTACACGTAATTTTAACTAAAAGAAAGAAAAAATGTATAAAAACAATAACAGTTCGACACATACATAGAAAAATCAAAACTGAATGAACTGAACTGAATGCGATGTACTAATAATTTTGGCAATTTACTTCTTAGACAACTTAAAAATTAGACTTCCTGATCAGGAAGCATTTCAATGCCGAAGGCTCTGCGAGTCCTGCTAGTTGCAGCCTGGCCCTGCGCGCTACCGCCGAGGCTAAACTCTAAATGAGTCAATACTTGTTAAGCTCAAAAAAACGTCTGAGGTGATTAAAAGAACTTTGTAACGTTTTGTTGCCTAAACGGCTGATCAGTTCTTAATGAAATTTGGGGCGGAGATAGATGGTAGGTATCTTGGGGACGGGTATCAGCCATTTTTTTTTTTGAAAATCAGAAGTTGGTTTAGCAGTTTTGGTAACATTGTACGTATTATAAATGCGAGTGTGTTTGTTTGTTAGTCCGTCCTTGACGCCCTAGATAAGCAACCAATCGATTTGATTTTTGGCATAGTATTCGTTAAAAGGATAGAGAGCAACATAGGCTTCATTTTGTTCGGTAAAACATCTAGTTTCCATGGGAGATCCTTCATGACCTAAGAAAGCTACCAATCGACTTGTTTTTTGGCATAGCGCCAGTTGAAAGGACGTGAAGTAACATAGGCTTCTTTAGATCCTGGAAATGTGAAATCAGAATTTAACGCGGGGTACAGTTAGTATTATATAATGCGAAAGTATGTATGGTTGGCTGAATAGATAGATGTTATATTTTGTTATTTGCTCACACCAAAACTACTGAATGAAATGGTCTGAAAATGACCATAGATGTACCTAGGTCTTGATCTGGAATAACTATATTAACTACGTTTTATTCCATAAATCCATTATAAAAATAAACGATAATCTTCGTGACCAATCTACGCCATGTCATCTTATCGTAAAGCATTTCCGCGGTTATTAATAAGAGATTTATAATTATAATAATATAATTGAGTTTTATTTCAAGGACTCAAGGTCTATTTTCTTATACTTGTAATTCCGTAAATGCTTACCAACAAACGTATAGAATAGAATGTGCAAAACATCTGAAATTAGTATCTGTCTTGCCACAATAGCTGCTATTGTACGAACACAAAGGAATTTCGCCAACTATAACGCAATACCTCGCGTTTTCGTTTGCTACGCGTTTAGTCATCCGTTGGGGTGTGGTTTTAGGGAGAAATGCGAGTTAAATTATAAATATTAATAACCGTGTACAATTCGCACGGCATCATCCAGTCCTACCTAAGTTAAGCAGAACTTGAGTAATGTGTACTAATAACTCATCCTACTAATATTATAAACGTGAAAGTTTGCATGTATGGATATTTGTTACTCTTTCACGCAAAAACTACTAAACGGATCGAGCTGAAATTTTGCATACAGGTAGTTCTGGGCCCAGAATAAAACATAGGCTCATTCCATAAATCAGTAGATTAGAAATAATCTAGAAAAAACGCGTGTGAAGCCGCGGGCAGAAACAAGTAGAATAATAATTATTCATAAATAATGCTGGACAATCCACACAGCAGCATCTAGCCACAAGCTAAGCAGAGCTTGTGTTGTGTTATAGATGACGAATATACTTAATATTCTAAAATACATACATATATATATATATATTTAACTATACACAGAAAATACACACACGGACACACGGAACAAATATTTACAGATCGTACAAACATTTATCAATTCAAATTTTTTATTTTCATACAACAAAGGACAATCCACACAGCATTATCTAGCCCCATGGTAAGCAGAGCTTGTGTTATGGGTACTAGATAACTGATATACATAATACAATACATTACATAGATAGATATTTTTTATTATACATAGAAAACGACCAGAACACCCGGAACAAATATCACAAAAAACACATACACAAAATTACAAAAAAGAAAATACAACTACAACGAAGAAAATAGAACCAAAATCAATCCCAAGCCGGGAATCGATTCCCACTCATCGTTTCATAGGTATTTTTATAAGCATAGAACACCCAGATCAAATATTTGTAGATCGTACAAATATTTGTACCGGGCGGGAAACGATCCTGCATCTCGGGCAGAATCCCCGCCGTCGCAGTGATCTTCAAATTAGAACTTCCACAAAATATAACGCAGCAAGCTATATTTTCCTTGGAATCTAGCGAATGAGGAATTAAATGCAAACTCCGCATATTATGTGATTTGGTCGACTGAGCACATCTTTTAGAATTTAAGTTCTGTATGACTTATTTGCATTCGAAATAAGCGAGTGGAGTTTATGCATATGCATAGTTTCTTAATCAATTCTAGATTTTTCAAAGAAGCTTCATCATCATCATCAGCCTATGATAGTCCACTGCTGGACATAGGCCTCCCCCAATGAGCGCCATAGCGCCCTGTCTTCAGCTTGCCGCATCCAGCAGCTACCTGCAGTCTTTCACATGGTCGGAGGGCGTCCTACGCTACGTTTACCGAGTCGTGGTCTCCTCTCTAAACACATTTGCCTCAGCGGCCATCGGTTCTTCGCGTGATATGGCCGGCCCCCTGCTACTTCAGCTTTTTAGTGTAAATTATGTATATTATAGGCACCCGACAGTGTTTTGACAAGTTTTCGCCAGCCCGCCGAATTTGGTGTGTCAACTCCATTAGGCACATGTGAGCAAAATCTTTAGATATAACGCGACGAAGTAGTTTCAAGTATTCAAGTATTTATTTTGTGATACTAATACAAAGTGAGAGGCCTTAAAAATTTCACGATGTTAGGTATTAGGAACCTTGTTAGAGCACCATGCATCTTCAGAGGTAGCTAAGGTATTCAATTAATTAAGTGTGTTATAGTAATTAATTAATTTGACGACCGATGTGGCGCGGTGGGCGAAGGTCCGCCTGCGACGCAGGGGGTTGCGGGTTCGATTCCCGCCTCGGAACAAATGTGTGTACGATCTGCAGATATTTGTTTCGGGTGTTCTGGTCGTTTTCTATGTATAATAAAAAATGTCTATCTATGTAATATATTGTATTATGTATATCAGTTATCTAGTACCCATAACACAAGCTCTGCTTACCATGGGGCTAGATAATGCTGTGTGAATTGTCCAGCATTATTTATTTATTTATTATTATTTATTAATTAGTCTTCATAGTAAGTATTGCATAAAGTTGGCAACGGATACTTATCGGTACTCAGGACATTCTTGTAGTAAAGGAGTGTGCACAAATAGAAATGTAAGGTGAACTATGTGTAATCTGTATGAACATAGAAAATTGCAATCAAATAATGAAAACAAATTAGACGTAGTATTTACAATTAGAGATAACTGCAGACTGTTATATCGTTATATGTATAAGCAAGTTCAAATTGATTATTTATTTGTTGTTAGCACTCTTTCAGCCTGAAAAACAGGTCTTCACCTAGTTCAGACACCCACATTGTTGTTTCCATCAGAATTTAAGTAAGGTACTTTCTGTTACTCTTTAGTCCTAAGATATTTTTGTATAAATTTTATTATTTATTATATCAAAAACAATCGGAAGCGTCCCCAAGACGCTGGCTGCATTAACCGTGTAACATGTTATGTGGTAAAATTTGTTTTTTCTTTTGTTTCATGTCCGCTACGCTTCTCGCTAAGTCCATGAGACTACCCATTACCCAAGCTCTACTCGCCTCTACCATCCCCGTGCCTGTATTGTGGGGCGTTTCTTTTACAAATGAGCTGACGTGACATACACACAAGTTTCGGTAACAGCTTTTGTTTGGGTTTGTGTGAGGCAGTTTATTTTAGGCACTGGAACAATTTAAGGAAAATCCTGCTTGTTGCTCGCTGCTACGCGTTTCCTAGCTAATCATTTATGGTTTTTATCCAATTAGAAAAAACACAGCTTAGTGTCCAAAATACAGTTTAAATTATTTAGGTACGTACCTACTGGAAAATGTATGCTTTTTGTATAATGATACCATAGTAATTAAAATAAATATTGTAGTGGGAAATGGTACTAAGACAGTACTTTTGACGACCGATGTGGCGCGGTGGGCGAAGGTCCGCCTGCGACGCAGGAGGTTGCGGGTTCGATTCCCGCCTCGGAACAATTGTGTGTACGATCTGCAGATACATATTTGTTCCGGGTGTTCTGGTCGTTTTCTATGTATAATAAAAAATATCTATCTATGTAATTTATTGTATTATGTATATCAGTTATCTAGTACCCATAACACAAGCTTTGCTTACCATGGGGCTAGATAATGCTGTGTGCATTGTCCAGCATTATTTATTTTATTTTGGGGTATGGTTTAGCCCCAATCTAATCTAATCGCCCAGTGGGAAGTCCGGTGACGGCGGCGTCGAAATGGTTGATGGCAAGAGTAAAACCTTCTTCAAGAATTCGATAAAATATGGGCCAATGATTCCACCTGCCCATAAAGAGTAGGTACCATAACGCGCACACACGAGTGGACCACGACTCGGTAAAAAGAGTTTACGATGCCTTCCGGCCAGGTGGGATGACGAACTGCGAAAGACTGCAGGCAAATGCTGGATGCATCAAGCTGAAGACAGGGTGCTATGGAGCTCATTAACGGAGGCCTATGTCCAGTCATGGACTAACACAGGCTGACGATAAAGTTCACCATAAATCAACTGTCATTAGAAAAAGCGTTGCCAATTTAGGAACCAAACCTATAAAAACACCCGTTATAAGGTGTTTGGAACTTTTAAGATGTTTTGTAGAAAATTATGGAAAACAAAGTGAATTTGCAACTTTTATTATCATTTATCACTTACCTTGCTAGAATGTTCGCTGGCTTTCAAATAATCACCAAGGAACTCAGTTAGAGGGAACTTTATAATAGGTTGTTAGTTTACGAAGACTTTGAGCGAAACTGCAAATTAATTTATACCCTCAATGTTTATAACTAAAATTGAAGTTTGTCTGACTCTAGCGGAGTTACTTATTGCAATGAATCAATATTTATTGATGGTGAAATTATTGCCATGTAGAAGACGCTAATGTGAGTATCTGGTATAAAACGATCCAGCCGCATCCCTTGAGTTCTCCGTGGGTTGACAATGGCATTTTGAATCGGCGTGAAACTGTTATTGCATTGCGACTTCGATCCGGACACATCCCAGACAATAAATTTTTACATTTAATGAAAAAATCAACAACACCAAATTGCCTACTATGTAATTCTACAGACGATGTTTATCACATATTGATGGAGTGTGTTCGGAACGAATCGTTTAGAAATAGTATTATACCATTTAGTTATAGGGATATAGGTCACTGTAACAGCGTTCTCGCTGAGCCTGTCTCAGACGCAGCTAGGGCGCTGTACAAACTCGTAATGTTAGTTAATTAAGTTAATTTTATTTTAGTTAGATTTGATTTTGTGTTAAACTCACCAGGGCGACATAAATGCGTGTGCGACAAAGCCCTTTATAATAATGACAATAAAAAAAAAAAAAAAAAAAAAGACGCTAATGTACTATAGCAAGCACGTTTGATGAGAAGTGTTTTTTTTATAATCTGGGTGGCTTGGGTATCACAGCAGCCATGATAGGCCTATTGTGATCGCCACTTGTACGTTCAGCCCCGAAGCCGTAGCGTTCATAGTTCGCCACTAACCCTTGCAGCTGCACTGTAGGATTACACACCTAGGAACTGTAGGAATTTCTTCGGGATGACTAGTGTTTGTTTTTGACGACCGATGTGGCGCGGTGGGCGAAGGTCCGCCTGCGACGCAGGAGGTTGCGGGTTCGATTCCCGCCTCGGAACAATTGTGTGTTCGATCTGCAGATATTTGTTCCGGGTGTTCTGGTCGTTTTCTATGTATAATAAAAAATATCTATCTATGTAATATATAGTATTATGTATATCAGTTATCTAGTACCCATAAAAAAAGCTCTGCTTACCATGGGGCTAGATAATGCTGTGTGAATTGTCCAGCTTTATTTATTTATTTAAAGAAAAGTTTCTGGAGATTTTTGCCTGAAAGCTGACTAAAAATCTGCAAAAGCTTTTGAATTAATAATAAAATTAGAAGGACTAAAAATTTATTTATATTACGCATAATTTAAGAACTCGTCGATATCTATAATATTATTATTAATCTATTTATTTCTTTGTTTTAAAATTTTATTTCTTTGATGTGAAATTTATAAAAATATTTATTGAAAATGAAATACACAATAACAATGCTTAACTCTATGTTAAGCTAAGGTCAGGTGCTATCAGTTTCTCGACACTTAAAATAAGTACAGATTACAATTACATAAGTTCGTTTGAATTATGTAATTATAATTTGTATGTAGCATCTAGACAGTCCATTGTTAATGCAAGATCCGTACATAAACCAGAGACAATCTCAAAGAATATTCCAGACAGCGTATTTTAAACCGCATAACGACAAACCATAAAACCATGCACCTGTGCTGGCTGATAAAATTTAAAGTGTATTCTGGGATTTAAAATGTAGTTTTGCAACATTTTGAAAGTTGCCAGACGTAGTACTATTTAAACAGTAAATGGAGGTAGTTAAGAACTATAGTAAGTAAGTTAGTAAATCATTTATTTGACACATAAAACACACACATACAGTTAATCAGCTTAATCATAAAAGTACAAAATTAAAACAAAAACAAAACATAATTATCAAAAGTAATTACTAAGAAATGCGTGTGTGTAGCAGTGCCAAAAAGGTAATAGCTCAGTGATAATATTGCTCTATGAGCAAACACTGATTTTCAGCTATCACCTTCAAGGTGACGAGACAAGGCGAACCCAGCGACACACGTCTGTCAGTAAATATACCTACCAACCTACTGTCTACAACGATAACCAAGAGTTAAATATAACAAGACATCTATTACACTACAAATGCACCTACAAATAACGATAACCTATAAATTTACGATATACTATAAATTTTCATACACAGATGTTTGGTAAGTATGTAGTCATTATACGTAAGTAATTATAATATATACGTACAGAACTTAGTTATTGATGGATATAATCATATCAAGGGTTCATTCCTTATCGACTTATCGATGTAGCTACTTTTCAGAATCAACAAAAAACATCATCATCATCAGCCTATGTTTGTCCACAGCTGTAAAAAGGCCCTAATGAGCACCCGCGCCATGGCGCCCTGTTTTCAGCATGACGCATTCAGCATCTCCCTGCAGTCTATCGCAGGTCATCATCCCACCTAGCCGCGCAGGGCGTCTAGTCGCGGTATCACTTAAGAACACGTTTACCTTAGCGGTTATTGGGTCTTCGCGAGATATGGCCGGCACACTGCCACTTCAGCTTGCTAATTCTTCCGCCCTACTCGCCGTAAACCGAACAATACCCAATTAATCTTGTTCTTGGAAAACATGTGATTGCCAGAAGTTATAGAAATGTTTTGAACCAATATCTCTTGAATATAATTTGTATAAGAGTGTTATCACCAACAAAACTAAACAATACTTCTTAGAACAAAAAAGTAGGAATACTCTACGCCGTTCACGGCACATTAACTCAGTTGTTTATTGCAGTAAATGGAATGAACTTGGCGATTTATTGTTTCTATTATATTTTTACTAGATGTCGCTGCTAAATATATACATTTTGTACATAAAAATCATTATACATAAATAATGCTGGACAATTCACACGGCATTATCTAGCCCCAAGCTAAGCAGATCTTGTGTTATGGAATAACTGATTTATGTAAATATCAGTAGGTAATACACTACAATCAGTAATACGTCACCTAGTTATACATTACAAAGATAGATATGTTTTATTATACATACCAGAACCTTCGGAACAAATATCTGCAGATCGTACAATCATTTGTACGATCTGCAGATATGAGAGACGGCAATCGAACCCTTCGCCCAACGCGCCACATAGGTCGTCTAGATCCAAATCCAGATCCAGCTATAGTAAAATCACCATTGTCACCAATTACTGTTCTGCCCCTTATTTCTATAAAAGCTTTTGATATCTTTAAGTACAATCTGAAGTAGACTTTAGTACGGCCCTTTTCATGTTTTCTCGGGCATTCTCGGATGCTGAGCAAAATTATAGCCATATACAATACACATCACGTCTTCAGCGGTAATATTATGGAGTCGTTTGGGCCAAATGACCAGTCCTGCGCCAGAACATGGCTGTTTCACTGGAGATCTTAGAGTATCAGAGCAAAGAGGTTATTGGCTAGTTAAGTTATTTAGCTACAAACTCTTTACATTAAACTAATAAGTTTATAGTAGTAATATTTTTAGTAATAACTAACATGACATAAAATTATGCTACAAATGTAAGAATTCTTCAATAGCTATTGAACTAGGTCATTGTAACTTTTTCATTTATTTCAAAAATCGCCAGGTATCTAACAGTCGATATATCCACACAAAACTACTTGAAGGTGGTACCGATATCAGCATCATCCATTAACCTCCATTTGTCTCATTTTGTAACAATGGACGCATACAGATAGCAGTAACGCATGAAAAATAGCTAAGCCTTATCTCCTAAGGCTGATAATTGATTTGATAATTATGATCCTAATCAGAAATAAATCAGCTGTTTGAATTTATTCGTAAACAAAACCGAAGAGGTTAAATTATAAATTACTAGACAAGTTAGGTACTACCCTACTTACTACATTAGTAGTACCTACATATTTTTACAAAAACAACCTCGGTCTGTCTTACATTTGTAGTTTACGCCTAATAGGGTTCACATTATGATACTTACTTATACTTCATCAGGTAGGTGATTAAGTATATAGGCCTCCTCATCGATTTCGATGACGGCGACCCTAAGCAATCACGGATTTTTTCTATCATGAGCTCTAATATGGCTCGCTAGACCGAACTTAGTCTTGAATATCCTACGGCACGCATGGCAGTAGAGTTGGCCCGATGAGTTATATGTATACGTGTAGGAGGGCTTAGGTCTATGTTTACGTATCTGGCGTCTTGCGTCCATTGCCTCGATGCGATTTTCCTCAAACGCTTTGACTCTGTTGTAAATAGTAGATCGCCAAGATGACCTACGAGAAGCAAGCTCCTCCCAACACCCCGGGTCAATATCGCAAGCGGAGTAAGTACCTATAAGTAAGTATCACAATGTGACATTAAATAATTAAGCCAATGTGATGACAACAATTAAATATATTGAGTATTGAGTAATTTTCACATACAGCTTTTCGTCGGTTCTTTTTAAGTGAGACTTCTCGACAACCATTCTGTTTCCATCTGTATCGAAAGGACAGTCGTAAAGTGAACGTTCTCGATGCTTAAACACTTTATCTACTATAAAAACACCCAATGTTATGACAATATAAATTCGTTTTCTTTTTTCCGTAGGACATAAAATGCTACGCTTTGAATGTAAACGATGGCAGGATGCTGGGCTCCAGATATTTGGAGTGCGACCACGTTTGAATGGTCTATTACGAACAGTATAGGTAATAAATTATATGGAGGATAAAACAGAGTTTGATACTTCGAGATGGATGTCTCTTTCAACGAATGCATCGTAATTGCAAGAAATCTGACTTAGCGCTTTATATAGTTGCATGTAGCATGTTATACTAGTTTCTGAACGCCTCTTCGTTCGCGTTGTTGCTATGGAGTCGTCTTAATGTTATTCTCCCATGGGAACTGATTTATGGGATAAAATGAGGCCTTAATTCTTTAATTCTTTATTGTACACATACAAAACTTAAAAATAACTTATATAAAAAGATATGTACATAGGCGAGCTTAACCCTGAGCTAGAGTTTTCTTCCAGCAAACCTTAGGTTTACAGGAGTGGTGATGGAATAGATAGAGGAAGTGTACAAGAGACAAATTAGACTAATAATACAATACGGAATGAGATTATAATAATACATACATAAATTAAAAAAATAATAGTTCAAAAAACCTAATAAATACATTTAGTTCAATACAAAATAAAAATATATATAGCTAATTAAATATATATATAAATAACTCTAGATAGATAATTTTATGATGATAGGAAGTGCTCTTTCAATTTGATTTTAAATATGTTAAGCGATGGACTGGCTCGAATATCATGGGGGATAGAGTTCCACAATCTAGCCGCTTGCCCGGCAAAAGAACCTCCAGGAGTACTGGAGAGACGGAGTGAGACTGCCGTTCTACATGGCACACCGCGGGGGACAAGGAACTCAAATCGTTCACGAAGGTATGTCGGCGAAAGGGGATTATAGAGGATAAA
Organism: Eupithecia abbreviata; assembly: GCA_943735965.1. NCBI lineage: Eukaryota > Metazoa > Arthropoda > Insecta > Lepidoptera > Geometridae > Eupithecia > Eupithecia abbreviata. Next base: position 6,781,906 of record OX030995.1, read on the forward strand.
GTAGAGATAGGACAGAATTTGAAGATCACGCCGCCTACTACTCCGAGGCTGGAACTACCTGTACTATGCAAAATTTCAGGACGATCCGTTTTTGCTTTAAGGAGTTACTAACATCCTACAAACTTTCGGGTTTATAATGTTAGTAGGATACATTCAAATTTTTTAAGGAAATATAAAATATGAGAAGAAGAAACACTTATTTTTGAAGAGTATCGGATAATTTAGTAGCTTAGTCCCCGTTGCCTAAAATGTGTTTGCAAAAAACTAAAGCCTAAGAATTTTGCTGAATTAATTTAGAGTGCTAAAAAACTAAGTCCGCGCATTTTAAATTCAAATCCAATTTGAATCTATTAGAACATAAAAGTCCAATCAAGCAAGAGTGCACAAAGAAAGAAAGTAACTTCCAAGACAGCGGTGGGAGCTACACAACAATGCTCTCCAAAAGTTTCTTCCAAGTGACTATTTTCAGTTCCAAGTGTTGTCTGTGACTCAATGCGCCAATCAGAGACTTGGAAGTTGGACAAAATAAGTTTTTTTTCAGTGAAAATGTATTATGGAACACGCTGTGTCTTGTTTTGCTGTTCTACAAATGTTTGACGACCTCTGTGGCGCGGTGGGCGAACGACGCAGGAAGTTGCGGTTTAAATTCCTGACTAGGTACAAATGTTTGTAAGTTCTGTAGATATTTGTTCAGGGTGTTTTGTTCGTTTTTTATGTTTACTCGTAATAAACGAAATCTGTCTATGTAATGTATTGCATTATGTGTATCATTAATATAGATCCATAACACCAGCTCTACTACTACTACTACTCCAGCATTATTTATTTATTATTTAATAGGCAATAATATTTCTTATGATCCATACTCAAAGTTTCAATCAATAAAAAACTTATACGATGAACTCAGGTCTATATGACGTAATAGTGAAAAAGGCTGTATGTCAGTTTCAAGACAAAAGTTTTCCCCGTTCGAAAACTTTACTTAGATTTAGTTTGCCATAAGACTTGTCGAGCAACTTGAGTGGTTTCAATATTTCTTCTTCTTTCAACACATATCGATGTGACTTGGCAAGACAGGGACGAACTTTAAAATTAAACAAGACTATAAAAACAAAACTCTGTTTTTAAACTAACGTTTAATCTTCCCACTATTTTTAATATCATACTATGCTATTTAATTTCTAATACGAGTATATAACAATGAAACCCCATTTCTACTGGTCGCTCTATAACTTGAGAACGGATTTACCGATTTAATTCATCTTTTTTTATATGTTTTCTAATATTTCGTAGAAAGTTCTTACATTTCGAAAATTGCGCAGAAATTTCCACGAACCCGCGGGGCGCAGCTAGAACGTATAAATTTTTTCTTAAATATTTTACGTACAAAATACTTAAAACGACTAACTACTTATTAAAAAACTTCCTATAAATATATAATAATCCTAAAAGTATTTATAACACTACATTACCCACGACGTGCCTACATGGATTTCTGCGCTTCATCGCAGCTGCGGCGCGGCGCAGCACCGCGTCGGCTGGGCAGTGATTGTGTTAAGCACTCGAACAGCTTGAATGCTACTAAATCAAGAACCTTTCTATTCGAAGGTGCAGACCTTGTCAAAAATTTCCACTATCCTTTTACCATCGTAAAATAGTCAAATTATAAATTAGTAACATGATAACTCTGTTAGTCTATCTGTTAAAACGAAACCACTGAATATTGGCCTAGAAGGTTTAAACTAGGAAAGGTAATCAGATATCCGCCATCGCTTCTCAAGGACATTCTTACATATCCCTGTTTATTTTAATATATATCCTTGTTTATCGCAACACAGACAAGCCTTAATCCCATTCTGTTTGGGATAAAATCTTAGACCAGGCTCAGGCGTTTTCGCTCAAATCGAGATGTCTGGCTTCCAATTGGATTACCATCTAGCTCCGCACCACCTACATTATGTATTGGAGTGAATTCGAGCTCTCTGAGTGGGAATTCATAATAATTTAATGTTTTCCTGTTATAAAAATGAGACGTGTTTATGTTTTGAAATGAAGAAATCGCAATGTATACTGCGTTTGTCTTGGATGTAATAAAAGGAGTTTTTATTAAAAAAATCTCAATTTCATTTAATATAAATATCGTAAAAGCCGTTTCATCTTTTTCTAATGGCCCAATAACATAATGTTCTGTAAATGAACCAGATATTATTTCTATAATATCGCATCATAATTATATTTTAAAATATGCGGAAGTGTACGGATGTTTGTTACCTCTTCACTTGTGTCTAGATAGAAACTTTTCTGCCAGTGTGAAGAAATGGAAAATAATTGTAAATTATTTGAGTTATCAAATTATGAAGATCGTTTGATATTTTCACCAGAGGCTAGTTCGTTATCTAGCAGGGTGTACCACGTGTAGGTTGCGTTGGCTTAGGAGACGAGATGTTGAAGTGCCCCTTTCACCGCGAACCCTGTTGGGCAAGTGACAAGTAAGGTAAAAAGTCGGAACTTCAAAACTGCTGTTATAAACGTCGTTTGTAACAAATACTAAACATTTTTATACAAAAACACCGACTCTCTTACCGTTCCATCACATTTGCATAAACGGATATCCTACTATTTCGTATGAATGAATTGTGCAGTTACAAGAGTTTCAGCATCACTCAAGTGTAATCAGTCATCCGCACCTTTGTGTTCCTTTTAAGCCAGTGCCCTCCTTGTAATACAGCACTGAAAAAGAGTAATAGCCAAGGAAATAGAGTTACCAGTCGCTATAAACCATTCTCGGTCTTCCCACTCAGCAATACAGCTCACTTTACCTCGTTGAGGGAACGGCGAAAATAATGGTGCTAAATAAACTTATAGCTGAGACAGTGTATATTTTGCTGGAATAGGTTTTACATGAAAATATTTGCGTCAATAAATTAGGAGGGTTTACTAAATTGTTGCTGGATTTTGGCGAAATTGCGTTACTTTTCGTTCAATTTCTTTATGCTAAATTATTGTTATGCTTGGAATGACTGCGCTCGCACACAGGTTTTTCCGCTTGTATTTATTGCTAACAGTATTTTAATAATAATGTGAAGTGTGTAAAGATGTCAGCAAAGTTTTTTACTTCCTACGCTAGTACTTCCTTCTTCCATGAATGTTTTAAAAAAGTGAATTAAATATTAGCATGTTGATCCGTCGCTTTCGTCACAATTATTGTACTACCAATATTTTTAGATTGTTTAATTATTTAATATTTATTCAAAGGAAAGCTCTATCTGGGGCTCCCAACACTAAAGGTCTCATCAATTACCAAATCCTCGAAATGTGATAGGTAAATAAAAACATACATATACTACATCACAGAGTGACTATTATTGACTACACCGACGAATGTAGTTATTTGTCAACATGTACCAAGGATATTGTCCTTGTAGAACCGTAGATGGTGTGTCGACAGTAACGTATGGTATCATCGCTCAGGGATAGGGCTGCGCTGTCGGAATAACAATAATAATATATATTTTTAATAAACTTGCACAATCCACACAGAATCATACAATACAATACAAAAAAACTTTATTGTTCACCAGATATAGCTTATTTAGATTCTTTCAGTGAATACCTATTATTAGCTCTCTGTTGTCATTTTTAAGTCTATGGATAGTACGAGTATAGTAGCTGATGGTGTTCCGAAATAAATAAAAAAATAAAATAAAATAAGATACAGAACGTTATGAAAGACATTACATGTGACAAGTACAATGGGCAGCCTTATCGCTTAGAAGCGATCTCATCCAGGCAAGTCGAATCATCTAGCCGCAATCTAAGCAGAGCTTGTATTGTGGGTACTAGATGACTGATATATCTTAACACTTTGAGTGCTGAAAACGCACGGTATGAGTTTTCTACAAGTGACTAATATGCGTAAATCCACACTAGCGCAGCGGCTGAGAAAATACAGATCTTTGTGACTCAGCAGAGCTGTAATTTTTTCGAACGAAACGCATGTGCAGCGCAACACAACCACTATGTAGAGCGGCAGCACGAATTTTTTAGGTAAAAAAAAAGATCGCAGTTGTCGAAAAAAAACCGCAGTCAAAGTGTTACTACAAAAGATTACATAGTTCGTTTCGTTTTATTATACATAGATAACAACCAGAACATCCGGAACAAATATCTGCAGATCGTACACACAATTATCCCGAGGCGGGAATCGAACCCGCCGGCGAAATCTAGATAAATAAGTTATTTTATTGACATTTTTCAGCATTTCACGGAAAAATAAATACAAATAATTTGGAATCAATGTTCTTTAATACTGTTTATGCGAGGCTAGCATTAATTCTTGTCATACTATTTCTATCAAAATCTAATCTAATCCAGCTGCGCTAGTGTGGATTTACGCATTAGTCACTTGTAGAAAACGCATACCGTGTGATTTCAGCAATCAAAGTGTTATCCATAGGATAGAGAACTTATTAACCATAGGATAGAGGGTTCATAAAAGGACAATGATTACTTTATTACTTTATTTTTATAATTTCAATAAAACTTTTGAAACTATCATGGTTGTTAATTAACACTAAAGTCATTTATAACGGGATATTTTTTTTATTTTTGAGTTTTCCAATATTTCGGCACAGTTTCATGGGCCATGGAATAACTGAAGGCACTGCTAATAATATTATAATAAAAATCAAATCATGGTAAATCATCATCATCATCATCATCATCATCAGCCTATATTAGTCCACTGCTGGACATAGGCCTCCCCCAATGAGCGCCATAGCGCCCTGTCTTCAGCTTGACGCATCCAGCATCTACCTGCAGTCTTTCGCAGGTCGTCATCCCACCTGGTCGGAGGGCGTCCTACACTACGTTTACCGAGTCGTGGTCTCCACTCAAGAACACGTTTGCCCCATCGGCCGTCGGTTCTTCGCGAGATATGGCCGGCCCACTGCCACTTCAGCTTGCTAATTCTTTGAGCTATGTCGATAACCTTGGTTCTCTGTCGGATGTATTCGTTACGAATCCTATCCTTCAGAGAAACTCCGAGCATAGCTCTTTCCATAGCTCGCTGAGCGACTTTGAACTGGTGGACCAGCCCTATCGTGAGTGTCCACGTCTCAGCTCCGTAGGTCATAACGGGTAGGACGCACTGATTGAAAACTTTCGTTTTCAAGCATTGCGGTATGGATGACGTGAAGACTTGACGTAGTTTCCCAAATGCTGCCCAGCCCAGCTGGATCCTCCTTCGGTAAATATCCCGTTTTAAATAAATTTTAAATCATATCATAAAATAAAAGATGCTGTTATATACGATACATCTTCTAAATGGCATGAAAATGACATCATTTATTTCAACTTAATTGAGTCTAAAAATTAAAACATTTGATAATGTTTATTTTTTCTTTAGGCTTACAAAATAAACACTTAGACAAGTCAAATTTTATATTATTCATTATTATCAAATTACCTACATTATTTTAATTTTAATGTTCACTTAAATTTTTTGTCCACTTGTGGAAGAAGTGAAATAGAAACCACTAATATGTTCATATAACTTATGTGTCTAATACATTTGATTTGCTCTCTTTACCTACTGCAATCAAACCAATTCAAGAATAGAATAGAATAGAATAAGTTTATTTGTAACTCAATACACAAAAATATAAAACAATAATGATTATAAAAAAATAAAGGACAAAACAACATCAACATCAACTTATAAATTTGTCATACCAAACCGAGTACTGAACATAAGTATAGAGACAATAAGAAAAGTGCCAATGGACACGTTCTTAGTAATATGTTGTTATAAAAATAAGTTAGAACTAAATTACCCATTAGCCAATTCCATGGCTAGATTGTAATTATACTCTAGTGTATTTAAACTTTAAATAAGTATACTAGACAATATAAAAAAAAAAAAAAAAATACCAAACGATTCGGTAAATACTTCTAAAAAACCAGGACATTTCTCAGATTCTCACAGATAATAAATCAAGGAATTCCAGAAGCTCTTCGCTTCCCGTAAGAATTACGACAGTAGTTTTATTCCCTACCGAAGGCATCCCTACTCACTGTATCGGTGCCTCAGATATAAAGCTTACAAGACAGGCTGTGGTGGCTGTGGTACATAAGATACTAGAGACGAGACTGAAGCCAGGCTTGCAGTAAATCGAAGAGGAGAGTAAAATTCGACCCTAGAACCACGCTATTCTATACTAATCTATATGTATATACTACTATTATAAAGAGGAAATGTTTCGTTTTTTGTTTGATTGTAATGAATAGGCTCTGAAACTACCGGAGCGATTTGAAAAATTCTTTCACCGTTGGGAGGCTACACTTTTCCCTTATATTTTCAAAAAAGTTAGGGATCCGTACTAAAACTGTGCGAAGCCGGGTAGGTCCGCAAGTAATTTATAAATGTTTGGATGGATGGGTACATTTATGGAAAGATGGATTGGTAGAAGAAAGATGGTAGGTATAGACCAGAAATCAAACCAATGAAATCCCGTCTAAGTAGCCCATACGCCCATGGGCACAAATAGGTCAATAAGCGCCTTAATTCGTTTCTCTAGAAAATTAAATAGCATCTCAATAGTGTTCAATATCAAAGGGTCATGAACCCAAAACCTTTCCTTGAAAAAATTGGAATTCTAGGGTCTAAACTCCTTGGGCATTCTGGGCATTCTGCCTTCTGGTAACTGAAAAGTCTGGCTTAGACTCTTAGAAAATCGATGTATAAATACTAGTTGTTATTATTTTATTCCGTTATCGTAATTCTCTTATATAAAATATACATTTCTTATAAGTTTCTCTAAGTGATGGGTTAGCATGTAGCTCTATACACAAAAAAAACCTAGGCCAAAACAGGTTTGTTTCTGGTTTTTCATAAGATATCTTGTAAGCACTCTTTTAATATCTGTTTTCTGCACCTATTAATTTTGTAATATATTTAATTAAATCATCATCATCATCATCATCAGCCTATATAAGTCCACTGCTGGACATAGGCCTCCCCCAATGAGCGCCATAGCGTCCTGTCTTCAGCTTGACGCATCCAATTAATTAAATACATTTTATGAATTATATAAACTAGCTGCGCCCCGCGGTTTCACCCGCGTGGTGATAGATATTTTGGATAATATACAATATATCTTTATAAATTGTAGCCTATGTGTTATTCTGATGTACAAACTTTATTATTGTAAAGTTTCATTAAAATCCATTCAGTAGTTTTTACGTAAAAGAGTAACAAACATCCATCCATACTTACAAAGTTCCGGGATTATAATATCAGTAGGATAATATTTGAATAAATAAATTTATTTTCTTTGTTTCCTTTATTTAAAAAAAAACTCAGTTAATCTGTTTGTGTAAAGTCACTTGACAAGGTTCTATTGGTATATCCCATACGTCTCGGTCCATCTTCTAAGGTCTAAAGGTTTCTATGAATAATTTGTTCTCGGTTCTTTGGGGACATCCTGAATTATTTAGATTTATCGGTCAAAAGTATTGACTTATGTTAATGTTGTTTTATATTTAAAGGTGTGTTTTTGTAGGAAATTGAAAATTAAAATTATTCCTCTGCTCATAAAACCAAAATTATCTAGTAAAGTGTAAATCAACGGAGAAAATAATAATTCACAAAGAAAATAGCAGTGAGAATTTTTTTTGTCTGATAAATATCTCAGTGAAAATTATTTGAAAATAAATGATGAATTCAACCAATCTGAAAAGGCCACAAACACCACTTACCGCAAAACCTAACACAAAACAACTTTTAAAAAGGCCAATAAATTAGTAAAATCTGACAAAGTTCTTTACAACCGAACCGGAGGACGTAAATTAACATAATTAATTTTGCAGACAAACTTGTGGGAAACAATCCATCAATTGGCAAGTCTAAAACCAATTATGCGACAAACGAAAGAGGGAAGAAAGTGGAACGCTTTGTTCGGGGATCGGTACCTACATGGTCGGAAATATCAGAACTGTATTTGGTCTAGTATCTATTTACATAACTTCTAGAAACAATCATCATCATCATCATCAGCCTATAGCAGTCCACTGCTGGACATAGGCCTCCCCCAATGAACAATAAGATGGACAAAAGACAAAATGCTATCGAAATAAAATACTAAACATTTACATTTTGGTAGACCTTATCGGACACGGTTTTGATTTTTGAAAGGGAACCGTCACTAAATATTTTAATACTTTTTTGCAATGGGTTTCTGCAAAGTAATGCTGTATCTAAGTCTTATTTATAATAAATCTCTATTTATTTATTTATTTTATTTATTTACGTAATTATTATTATTCGTTTATTTCAGATTACATTAAATCCATATAAAAATTAAAAATAAACATAAAAATGTTTAATTCATAGATTAGATATAGATTATTAAGTAATACAATATAAATCATAAAAGGAATAGAACAAAATGTCATACTAAATTTAAAATTGAACTAAAATTATATAATAAAATGAAATTATAAGATTTAAAATAAAAATTAGGATCAGATGGAGCCCATCAGCATCCGCATCCACCTGTTTTGAATTGTTATCAGAACGGCCGTAGGCCAATTATATATACTAATTTATTATACTAATTACAGACTGTTAATCTAAAATATAGTTAGATTAGGGTTAGAACACAATATATGTAGTTATACAATTAAATAAAAATCAATCTGAAGTTATCATAGGAAATATTCTACTCTAGTTTCAAGTTATTATAGAGTTAACATAAAAAGTATAAAAACAAAAATATCTGATTCACAAACAATAAATTAATAATGAATTATAAAATTAGGAATTAATTATAGCTGAGTCAAAAATAGGTAAACAAAATTATATAATAGGTAAACATTAAAACATTATCAAAAATTAAGTTCAAAAAAGTTAAGTTAGTTGTCCAGCATTATTTATTTATTTATTTATTTATATTTATAGATGTGAAAAATTGGATTTCTTAGTAAGAGAGAAATAAGTCCTAACCTAACTAAACTAGATTACACATAAAAATTATAATATAGTCAGACAAGATGATATAATTATCGATTTCAATGATATCCCATATTATCCACACATATGTACATATATCCCTACATACATACGTCCATGAACCCATACATGAACTCTGAAAAAATATGATGAAAATATATAATAAATGAAATTCCTTTTCAGGCCTTCGTGTGAATAGTATAAATCTAACTAGACCGACTATTTCTACCGTGTATTCCCGTACTTTGAGTTCTCAGCAGTTCTATTGCTTCGGTGGCTAAATGGAATGGAATTTTGATGGCGCATTTGCTTAGAACTTTCGGGTTTGGATTATTGGAGTTGACGAGTTGAGCATCGGCAGCCGTAAACCTAAATAGACTTTAACAGGTAGGTCGTTGGTACCTTGTCGCTTTAAAGTAGACTCGACAACCACTTAACGACTCACGAGCACAAAATGAAGATTTCAAATGTCATGAAGAGCTCTTTAGGTTGACAAGGTAGTTGGTAGGTACCTACTTTTTATGTCTAGGTATAAATTAAAATCAAGAGTCGGTAGGAAGTCCCAAATCTAAAACTTTAATTTCTTTAATTTCTTAGAGATTACCAGTAATTTAACCATTCTTACATTTTATAAATTAATTATTATAGTTACTAAACAAATTTTTGTGTTAGGTACTACATTATGTTTATGTAATGTTTCATTTGCGTTCTTTCGGATAAATAAATCATAAAAGGTATATAGATTCTTTATATGTATATGGCGACCAATGTGGCGCGGTGGGCGAAGATCCGCCTGCGACGCAGGAGGTTGCGGGTTCGATTCCCGCCTCGGAACAATTGTGTGTACGATCTGCAGATATTTGTTCCGGGTGTTCTGGTCGTTATCTATGTATTACAAAAAATATCATCTATGTAATCTATTGTATTATGTATATCAGTCATCTAGCACCCATAACACAAGCTCTGCTTACCTTGGGACTAGATTATGCTATGTGGATTGTCCAGCATTATTTAATTTATTTAAAATAAAGGCGATTTTTTTTTATTTATTTATTATTAATTTCATTTGTAACTAATAATAACACCCACGCAAAAATAGCCGAATTACTTCAGTAGGCACTAACAAAAAACAAAACCAAGAATACAAAGAAAAGTCCTAAATAAACAAGAATTTAAAAAACAGCCATTCAAGATATCAACCCAGGCATTATCTCTGGGAAATGGCCTGTAATTGTACTTTGGGTGCTTTACTCTCTTCTGTCAGAATTACTTTTACGGGGTGGAAATCTTCCGAGAGAATGAGGTGGAATAGGTAAGGGTGTTTAGGGTAGATGGGTTCCAGGTTTTAAATAAAAACATTTTTAGTACGTCAATGTACTCTGATGTTGTACTGTACCGTATCTCTGAATTATAATGATGATATTTCAAAATGCCTTGATTTGATTAAAATTTCAATGCAATTATTTATTTAGAATTAACAAGGACTATAATAAACTGTAAGCCCCTCCTAGCGCCCAAACTCAGGATAAGGTTAGGGCCGATTTCACCAAACAGAGGCATGGTTTAATATTACTGTAGTTTTCGATTAACAAATTAGTTTTTTTTTTTTTTTACAATCAATAGATACATAATAAACGTAGTTTATTTATTTTCCTTTACTTCCCGACTACAATATATTACTGAAAGTGCAGGAAACAAATAAAAATACGGCCGATGGGGCGAACGTGTTCTTAACTGGAAACAACGACTCGGTAAACGTAGTGTAGGACGCCCTCTGACCAGGTAGGATGACGACCTGCGAAAGACTGCAGGTAGATGTTGGATGCGGCAAGCTGAAGACAGAGCGCTATAGCGCTCATTAGGGGAGGCCTATGTCCAGTGGAATGCTATAGGCTGATGATGATGATGTAACAACAGTTGCGAAGCCGTAAGCAAAAAAAAAGATTTAAAAATAAACGGTAACGCTTCTAAACGGAACCCAAAAATGTAAATAAAAAAGTTTTTATAACTTTTAAAAGTGCTAAAGTAACATAATTCTCGGGCAATAACGCATTTAACGAAATAAGCTGATTACCTACAAACAATATAAAAAGTTCCTTCCATTGTGTTTTTATTACCTTCGCATTTGTTTACATTTTCTTAATATTCACAATTATGTTTAGAATTTACATTTTTACAGTCGAAACGTTTGTTCTGACGATTTGTTTTTCATTTCCATTTACAACATCTTCTAGATTTAAATGAGGACGCTAGGTCATAATGACTATAATTCCTTTGATCTGCATTGAAAAGCCGACCGTGAAAAACAGACCGACAAACGGAACAAGCGCCAATGGTTGGTCAATACTACACCATCCTCTGGCCAGGTGGGATGACGACCTGCGAAGGACTGCAGGCAGATGCTAGATGGGCAAGCTGAAGACAGGGCGCTATGGCGCTCATTAAGGGAGGCCTATGTCCAGCAGTGGACTGCTATAGGCTGATGATCTGAACAAATCAAAAAACACCCGCACTACACGACGACCAATACGTATTGGCAAACATAATGGCACACAATATTGGCCAACGTGGGTGACAACACTATTATTAATAACACTGTTTATTGATCAATAATAATAAATAATACTGGACAATTCACACAGCATTATCTAGCCCTATGGTAAGCAGAGCTTGTGTTATGGGTAACTGATATACATTATACAATAGATTACATAGATAGACATTTTTCATTATACATAGAAAACGACCAGAACACCCGGAACAAATATCTTCAGATCGTACACACAATTGTTCCGAGGCGGGAATCGAACCCGCAACCTCCACCGTCGCAGGCGGACCTTCACCCACCGCGCCACCATAGGTAGACATTAATGAAAAAACGATTAAGCTATTAGAACTAACTTCTTAAATCAATCTATCGTGTTTAATCTTCTAGGAAGATAACCTAAAATCTCTCTATGAGATGATAAGTGTAGAAAATAAAAAATCGACTCTTATATTTCCACACTTATCATAATAATGTCCCTTGATCCCCAACATCTTGCGATAAATAATGAAATCCTGTATCAGTTTTTTCCGTATCCATAACCCAGTAAATAAGGGTCATTAACCCTCTCGATAACAGCCGACTTGCGGGTATGTATCATAGAACGCTTTATATTTTACTATCTTTTGCCCGCGGCTTCGCACGCAATCTTTATATATAGACAACCGATGTGCCGCGGTGGGCGAAGGTCCGCCTGCAACGCAGAAGGTTGCGGGTTTGATTCCCGCCTCGGTACAAATGTGTGTACGATCTGCAGATATTTGTTCCGGGTGTTCTGGTCGTTTTCTATGTATGTATAATAAAAAATATCTATCTATGTAATGTATTGTATTATGTATATCAGTTATCTAGTACCCATAACACAAGCTCTGCTTACTAGGGGCTAGATAATGCTGTGTGAGTTGTCCAGCATTTTTTTTTTTATCTTTCGGGATAAACGGAGCCTATGTTTTGATTCAGACGAACTACCTCCATACAACATTTCAGCCCAATCGGTTCAGTAGTTTTGGCGTGAAGAGGTAACAAACATCCATACATCTAAACATCTATTTTAATTACTGTTATGTAATATGATGTAACTAGCTTTTCCCCGCGGCTTCGCGGCTAGTAGCAATTTCGTTTATATTTACTTTTAGAAAATTAAATTCTATGCCGAGCGGCCCTATGTCCGAGTCTATCATCATCATCATCAGCCTATGATAGTCCACTGCTGGACATAGGCCTCCCCCAATGAGTGCCATAGCGCCCTGACGCCACGATTTCAGCGCGGCTTAGACTCAAGCTGAAGAAGCTTGAGTCTAAGCCGCGCTGAAATCGTAGCCCTTACTTTAAGATACACCTGTATAAAGGTTTCTAATCCTTATGTTTGAAAACTACAAAATAAACCATTCCATGTCTACAAAAACTAAAACACAACCTAAAACCATACCCAATAAAACTCAATATAAATCCACAAGTTAGAGGCAATATTTCATTCGCAACCAACACATATTCAAGCCATTCGTCGTCGTAGCGTTGTAAATCTTAAGTCCACTATCAAAAGGTTCAAATTTACTTGAGCTCCGAAGGTTAGGGTTCTATATACGAGCCAATCACTACATTACAAATAAAAGTGCTACGCGGTGTGTCTGTTTGTCTAACTCCAAAACTAGGTACCGAGAGATTCTCATAAGAATTTTACCAACGTATGTTTACCTATCTAATATATATAATAATATATAATACGTAAATTCGTGAGGTTTATTTGTTTATGATCATGGTGCATGAAACAGAAATATTGGATAACTCAAAAATCAAAATACCCGTTTTTAAATGACTTAAAGGTTTATTTGTGTCGTTCAGGAAGATTGTTTGTTTTGTTATCGGTAAATCCCCAACCATAACAAGAGGCGATGAGTCATGCGCAGCTGTGGCCGTGGCCTGTTTTTTTAATGGTATGTATGGTCACGCCCGAAGCGACCCGAGCCAACCCGAGTCCGAAGCGAGCCTTCAGGCATCCTATCCTACTAATGACGACCGATGTGGCGCGGTGGGCGAAGCCACAGTACACATATAGAACAGTATGGAAACTAAGCCTAGTTGATGAAACCATTATAGCACTAGGGTTGTCACTTTTCTTGTTTTTGATATATATTTTTTATAAGGACGATTTTTTTCGGTACTGATCAATAAATGGAATTGAAATAACTAGCTTACAAATGTGGTCCGGTATAATATAATAATATCTTCGTCTGGTCGAAGCGGCGACGCGTGATCCGAGATCTGACGAGTATGTTGCGCAGCGCATCAGCCAGCATTGCCATACAGCGTGGCAATGCAACCAGCTTCTTGGGGACGCTTCCGACTGGTATTGATATGGATCAATTGAGCTACCTGTAGATTGTTTACAATAGTCTGCAGTTAAGTCAATTGTCTAACTAGTTAAATTTTCTTTGTTAGTAAAGTATTTGCTTACAAATACAATTTAAATAGGTAATCTCATGGCGTCGCGTGTGAGCCGCGGTTGGACGTAAACGTTTCGTGAGCTCGTCGGAGCGGGCGCACGCAGACATTGTAGCGCAGGCAGCGCGCGCGCAACGCTCATGAGCGGCTGCGAACCGTACCGCGTTTCAAAATCCGAGTTGATAATTTATAGCAGCCGCCATCTTGGATTCACATTTTGACAGCAGTATCGGCTTCAGCACCCTCGAAAACCATGAAAATGACACCCATGACGGAAAATATGATAATTTATAGCAGCCGCCATCTTGGATTCACATTTTGACAGCAGTATCGGCTTCAGCACCCTCGAAAACCATGAAAATGACACCCATGACAGAAAAAAATATATAATTTATAGCAGCCGCCATCTTGAATTCACTTTTTGACAGCAGTATCGGCTTCAGCACCCTCGGAAACCATGAAAATGACACCCATGACGGAAAATATGATAATTTATAACAACCGCCATCTTGGATTTACATTTTGACAGCAGTATCGGCTTCAGCACCCTCGAAAACCATGAAAATGACACCCATGACGGAAAAAATGATAATTTATACCAGCCGCCATCTTGGATTCACATTTTGACAGCAGTATCGGCTTCAGCACCCTCGAAAACCATAAAAACGATACCCATGATGCAAAATTTCATAATTGATTGCAGCCGCTATCTTATATTTACCTTTTGAAAGTCTACAATCTAGTTTAAACAATGATGTTATATTTACTCAAAAATCAGTGCCGCGTGGTTGACGCTTTGCCACCTACACGAACGAGACAAGTAATGCGTGCGTTGCGTTTATGAGTGACAGAGATAAAGACATATGCCGTGCGGCGGGGCGTCTCGTCGTCTGTTCGAACTAAAATCACTGCGCTGTTGCCGCTTTGCGTTGTCGCTTTGTGTATGTAGCTTTAATAAATTATCGCCAAGTTATTATTTCTTTACAATGAGTATGACGTCTCTATTTGTAAAATCTCATTAAATAAATAATGCTGGACAATTCACACAGCATTATCTAGCCCCATGGTAAGCAGAGCTTGTGTTATGGGTACTAGATAACTGATATACATAATACAATATATTACATAGATAGATATTTTTTTATTATACATAGAAAACGACCAGAACACCCGGAACAAATATCTGCAGATCGTACACACAATTGTTCTGAGGCGGGAATCGAACCCGCAACCTCCTGCGTCGCAGGCGGACCTTCGCCCACCGCGCCACATCGGTCGTCAATCGACTTTAAACATCCTCAAAACCGCCGCCATTCTTGATTTACGTACTATATAAGTTCACGAATTCATTATGTATGATCGATCACACGGACTCATTATTCTATAACAATCATAATAATAAATTATTCTTACCTTTCAAAATCATATACATACAGCCGTATGCAACGCAATATCTGTAGCGGGTCATTTTTCACTTTCACGCGACCGCACGCCTAGACGCGACAACCGCTACTGAGCATCCCCGAGAATCACCCAGAAGCCGTGTCGATGTGCATGTTTGTGTGAGTGTGCCGTTTCGAGTGTTTGTTCCTAGTTTCCGTACTGTATATACTTATACTGAGGCGAAGCGAAGGTCCGCCTGCGACGCAGGAGGTTGCGGGTTCGATTCCCGCCTCGGAAAAATTGTGTGTACGATCTGCAGATATTTGTTCCGG
This sequence comes from Eupithecia abbreviata, assembly GCA_943735965.1. Taxonomy (NCBI): domain Eukaryota; kingdom Metazoa; phylum Arthropoda; class Insecta; order Lepidoptera; family Geometridae; genus Eupithecia; species Eupithecia abbreviata. Next base: position 6,797,618 of record OX030995.1, read on the forward strand.
GTGTTCTGGTCGTTTTCTATGTATAATAAAAAAATGTCTATCTATGTAATGTATTGTATTATGTATATCAGTTATCTAGTACCCATAACACAAGCTCTGCTTACCATGGGGCTAGATAATGCTGTGTGAATTATCCAGCATTATTTATTTAATTCCCTACTAATATTATAAACGCGAAAGTTTGTGAGGATGTACGTAAGTATGTTTGTTGCTCTTCCACGCAAAAACTACTGAAAAGATTTTGATGAAACTTCACAATAATATAGCTTATATATCAGAATTAAACATAGGCTACAATTCATAAATATACATATATTGTATATTATCCAAAATATATATCACCACGCGGGTGAATAAAAAATCGCCTGGGAACTTTCGTACGCCGTGAAAATCCATATTAGTTATGTATTGTATTCTTAAATACCTTGTTCATCAGCGCAAGTCCACTGTTGAACATGCCTCCCCCAAAAGAGGTTTGTGTCATAATCACAGACGAATTAGTGGTTTTTTTTTAACGACAATAAATAATTATACTCAGCTCTTACAATAAACAAATTTTGCATTTGATTGAGATATATATAGTAGAAAGACGCTGTCCTTATTCTCATATACATATTTCCTTCAAAAATATATATTAACGTCATATATTCATTTAAGTAAATATTTTTATACTTACGCGATCAGAAAACATAATTACAAGTTCTCGAGTATTTATCGCGTTTATTTACCTATTTTTCCCGACGTTTCAACAGGTTTACACACTGTCGTGGTCTCGGGATCTTCTTTTAAGTACAACCAGTAATCTAGTACCCATAACACAAGCTCTGCTTAGCTAGGGTCTAGGTGATGCTGTGTGGAATGCTCAACAATATTTATTTTACCCGAGCGAAGCCAGGGCGAGTTGCTAGTAACCATACAATTAACAAGGTAGACCCTCGGTCGGATTCAATAAATCAATGTATGAAGTTGCCGCGAATATTTCAAGCTAACAAGCTCTCGGGGGCCCTCTCAATGGTGAACGAATTGTGTAGTGTATAGAAATGTTGAGTTTTCAGACCATTTTGGGAGCTAGATTTTTCTGGAATTGCTTCTGAATTCACCATCAACCTATAATAGTACACTCCTGGACATAGGCCTCCCCTAATGAGCGCCATAGCGCCCTGTCTTCAGCTTGACGCTTCCAGTATCTAACTGCAGTCTTTCGCAGGTCGTCGCCTGGCCGGAGGGCGTCCTAAACTACGTTTGCTGAGTCGCGGTCTCCACTTTAGAGCACTTACTCCAGCGGTTGTCGGTTCTTTACGATACATGGTCGGCCCACTGCAACTTCAGCTTGCTAATTCTATGAGCTATGTCGATAATTTTGGGTCTTCTGAATTAAGAGGGCGTAATACGCGCCAATATGAGAACTTAATACTTTGCCACAAACAGACTGCACAGAACAGAGACAAATTAGCATTTTTGGAGGAAGCCTTCACCCAATATGGGGTTCCTACAGATATTGTTAGGTATATCAAACTATATTATGTTAGGCTTTATTTTTTATGTTATTTCAAATAAGTGATTAGTTAATACCACAAATGTAAACAAACTAGTCAAGCATATTAAAATGAGTAAAAAACAATGTAAAATAGGTAATTTGTAGAAAATAAAAAGGCTTTTTATTTATTATTAAACGGGCATAGGATTTCACGTTCATAGGAGCGGGACAGAGCACACGGTTTTGGAACGTCGGCAGCGCAAAAAAACATGTTATTTTCTTATTTACTATTTTAGGAAACTACGTTAGTCATTTATGACCTACGAATCAAAACAAAACTCCTAGGTTCTTACTAGGTTCCTGAGATCTAGAACAAATTATGACGTGAGTTATGTTTTGAATCTAGAACAAATTATGTGCGAAACACTTTCATGAGTTTTGTACATCGTATTTTTTTCTTAATAGTGTTTTCAAGGAAACCAAAGAAAAAAAAATACAAACTAAGATCGTATTAACTTAAAATAATTATTAATTTTATTATACATTATACTCCACAATTCGATAAATGGAGAACCAATCAAGTATTTGCATGTAAAACGATTCAGTTCTACGTAGAAACGGGAGCTTCAAACTTCCGTTCAATTTGGTACTATTTAACCAATAAATAACTCTCAATCTACTCGTGAAGTTCCGACAGCGTATAGATCATGCAACTTGCGATCCGGATCGCCCCAAAAACATAATTCTTCACTTAGTTCTATAGCTATATACTCTTACCTACGGTCTAGTATTTGTTCAGTTGACGAGCTCTGTGGTGCGGTGGGCAAAGGTCCGCCTGCGACGCAGAAGGCAGCGGGTTCTATTCCCGCTTCGGGACAAATGTGTGTATGATCTACAGATATTTGTTTCAGGTGTTCTCGTCGTTGTATAATAAAAAATATCTATGTAATAATATACTGTATTTAGTATATCAGTCATCTAGTACCCATAACACAACTTCTCTCTCAGCTCTCCTTAGCTTGGGGCTAGCTAGATAATTGTGTGTGAATTTTCCAGCATTATCTCATATACCATGATCTTGGGCCATAAAGTGACCTGATCCTTTGGAAGGCTTGCGTGGGGCCGAAACCAACAGCACAGAGGCCCTTTGAGAGAGTTAATCTAAAGGCGATGGCTACACATAGCGGGTATCATCCTCGGGTGCACAATATGATACACCCAAAGATGGTATCCACCAGGTGTAGAGACTATTGCAAAGAAAAATGAAAGAAATAAAACCAGGCTATTGTGATGGATGGATGGACTGGGTAATCGGGCTATAGGGGAGATCCAAATAATCCAGCATTATTATTATTATATTATTCCTTATTTAACTATTAACTAAATATAATCTTAACGCAATTAAATGTATAATGAATTACAAAGTATTTTGCCACATTTTAGGCATCTTCTATAATATTGGCCACAGATTTCTGATCCATATCAAAATATAGGTCACTATGCAAACTTAAGATACTCTTACTTAGCCTTTTTGATGTAAGCCCAGCCTTAGCAACACAGAACTTTTTTATTGCGTGTAGCAATTTATTAAAAAGTTTGCAGAAGTGTGGAGTCGGTTTAATTTATGGGCCATAATTTATTTGGTAAGGATTTATTTGCTACGTGGAAAAGATTTTTGATATCATAACCTCATTTCATTTTATTTATACGTGTTGAACAATTTAAACATTGTTAAAAATTATTGTGTTGTGAAGATCGTAAAGGTCTTATTCATTTGGAACTCTAAATTTTATCTATTTTTATCATACACTACAAAATCTGTAATGGCTGCTATGTACATACCTATTTGTTTTTCTTTCATGTAAGCTTTTTCGTTTTACAAATCATGAAAACTGATATTACCACCAAATTATATATATTTTACATCTGTAAATATTCTAGGATTTATCATTGTATTTTATATTACAATAATATAAAATAATTCATGAGAAAAAAATAATTAAACAAACCATGTATTTTCTGTTTGATGAATTAATTATCATTATTATAATTTCTAGCGTTTGGGAAACTACGTCGAGTCTTCTCGTCATCCATACCGCAATGCTTAAAAACGAAAGTTTTCAATCAGTGCGTCCTACCCGTTATGATCTACGAGAACGTGGATACATACGATAGGGCTGGTTCACCAGTTCAAGGTCGCTCAGCGACCTATGGAAAGAGCTATGCTAGGAGTTTCTCTGAAGGATATGATTCGGAATGAATACATCTGACAGAGAACCAAAGTTATCGACATAGCTCTAAGAATTAGCAAGCGGAAGTGGCAGTGGGCCGGCCATTGGGGGAGGCCTATGTCTAGCAGTGGACTGCTATAGGCTGATGATGATGATGAAGATGTAGCAAGCAACTAAGATGCTACGCCATTGTTTCGATGATCGATACAAATAGGTATGTTTACCATAACAAGCTTCTTTGATACAATAGGGTTTGCCACAAGGTCGACCTAATAACCTACACGATAACCATTATCAGAACTATGACTACCCCTACTGTGCCATAGCGCTCAGTATTCGGCCAGCCCTTCCTAAGTATTTTCTTGTTTTAGACTGCACACAGCCTTCCAAACACAAAATAATAATTATTTTGTCTCTGATGTCAATAAAATTGGATAAGAACATACCTTTCTTACCATATTTCATCTACACTAGAAACAAAATCTGTGCTACGCTATTAATCGATATTATAATCATTCCGCGACGAAAAAACCTTTTAAATATAAGGAAGTGAAATATTATCTATCGTAAATCAAATTGCAAAACACTGTAAGTACATACAACACCTTATTTTACAAGAACCAAAGCTAGGTCCTTAAAAATACCGCTCTGATGAAATTCAAACGGTATAAAAGAGGTCCGCCTCAATGCCTTTTGAAAGCATCGTTAAAAACTCCAGTTATTGATTTCTTTACGATCGTTTCCTTGAAACCCATGAGATTTTAAGTAAATGTAAGCTGAGACATGAGAAAACATGTGTAATAACTAATAAGCCGAAAGGTGGATTCTGGACTCCTAGGGGAATCACTTTAGTACTAGGATTTTTGGGTTCCCGATAATTTTTAACGTTTTAAAGATTCTAGATGATTGTTCCAAGAAAAAGTATAAAAAATTGTATAAAAATTATAGTTTCACATATGAAAGTGTTTTTTTTCCACTTATTTTACCACAGTAACTCAATCTATCTTACTTTTGATCACGAAAAAACGCGTGTAATGCTGCGGGCAGAAGCAAGCATATAAAACAACAAAAGTTATACTTATTTATTTTAAGTATATATGAATACCTATAGATTTGAAATAAAAGGTACCTATAGATTTATTCTTATCCTGGAATATCTGTAATTCAGAGTTATTCTTTCTTGTAGACAAAAAAAAATAAACAGATTTATGTACATAGGCGAGCTTAATCCTAACCCTTGTCTAAGTGCTTATTTTATAAGCCTAAAGAAATAAATGATTTTTTATTTTACTTTACTTAAACGAAGAGTTTTCTTCCAGCAAACCTATCCAAGGTTTACTCTTTGTTAGGGTCCTGCGTGAAGCAAACAGTAATCCAAATTGCCTGTCTGTTTTTAATATTTTTGATGAACACTTATCGAGTAAACTTTATAAAGCTCTACAAATTCATAATTATCAGAAACGCAATTCAAGGCGAAATACGGATTGAATTGCGTTTCTGATAATTATGAATTTGTAGAGCTTTATAAAGTAATTAAAGAATTATTATTATTTAGGAGCATAACCGGAAACACATGTCGATACGAAGCCTAACAAATTGCGGTATTAATACCGGTATTACGTAACGAATTGAATTGGATAATCCGGTACATATTTTAGATTTATTTCGTTCGTTTCGAAGCGAAATATTAAATTTTATAATGCTTTCTTATTACGTTTTGCTGCCAAAGAATAAATTGGAGTTAAGATCAGCTGGCATGACCGAAATAGTGTATTAAAATTCAATCGTTTTAAATTTTGTATTGTGTCTTCAAGGCTTGAAATTAATGGAGCATCTCACATTTTATTTTTAGCCTTATTGTATGTTTCATCATCATCATCATCAGCCTATAGCAGTCCACTGCTGGACATATGCCTCCCCGAATGAGCGCCATAGCGCCCTGTCTTCAGCTTACCGCATCCAGTATCTACATGCAGTCTTTCGTAGGTCGTCATCCTACCTGGTCGGAGGGTGTCCTACACTACGTTTACCGAGTCGTGGTCTCCACTCAAGAATACGTTTGCCCCAGCGGCTGTTGTATGTTTAGTGAATGGAAAAAGCATGGACTATTTTAAGTCCTGTTACCACGCAAAGCTACAAAAGTCAAAAATCTCGTAAATATAAATGGTGCGTGAACTTACATTAAATCAAATAACGCGCCGATAAAAACCGGTAAATTTTTAAATTCAATTTTCATTTATTTGCTTGCTCTATAAAACCAGTATTCAATCAAGTATATTTTATTTCATTGTCATCGGTTTTTATTTTGCTGAAATGCATTCGGTTTTATATTTTCACGGGAATTTCGACAAAGACCTCCCGTTATGTAGAACATGGATACTGGAAAATGGGTTCGATTCCCGCCTCGGGACAATTGTGTGTATGACCTGCAGATATGTTGTTCCGGCTCAGTCGTTATATATGTATAATAAAAAATATCTTTGTCTGTAATGTATTGTATTATGTATATCAGTCATCTAGTACCCATAACACAAGCTCTGCTTACCATGGGGCTAGATAATGCTGTGTGAATTGTCCAGCATTCTTTATTTATATATCGTTTCAAAAGTTTTCTTTATATACTTCTTGTTACTTGTTACTACTTACAAAAATAACATAACAATTACATTATATTTAACAATATAATTTTTTTACCTTAAATTAAAATTGTAATACATATAAATATTTTTTTTTTTACTTCACTTTTCTTTTTCCCACGCTAAAAACTAAGCTTTTAACAGGAATACAGATTGAAGGGGACAACGACACGTTTAATTTTTACTACCCTTTGTTGGACTCGGGGACGGGGGTCCCCGAGTCTACGTTACGGGGACAACGGGAAAGAAATTTTATGACGTGCTGCTGTCCCCGTGACGGGGACCGGGCGTACGGGGACAACGGGAATACACGGAACCCTCGTGCACCAGTGCAACTAGCTCTTAGCCAGTTTAATTCTTTAGAAATTACTGGATATACGGAATCCTCTTGTAAGCTAGATATAATACGGAAGCAAAACAAACCGCTTTCCAGTCCATCGATTCACCAACTTTGGAAACTTTCCTTTTGTGCCAAAGGTTTACAGCTTCCATCTTTTATTGCGTTTCACAAAATTAAGACTTTGTGGAATAACAATTTGGAATAAATTACGCTTAAGTGCCAATTATTTATGTATCATCATCATCAGCCTACATTAGTCCACTGCTGGACATAGGCCTCCCCCAATGAGCGCCATAGCGCCCTGTCTTCAGCTTGACTCATCCAGCATCTGCCTGCAGTCGTTCGCAGGTCGTCATCCCAACTGGTCGGAGGGCGTCCTACACTACGTTTACCGAGTCGTGGTCTCCACTCAAGAACACGTTTGCCCCAGCAGCCATTATTATTTATGTATATTATTTATAAAAAAACACAGAAAAAAACATAAGCTCGCGAGATGGGTTACCCGCAGGGTCGGACTTGTAGCGATATTTGTCACTATTAAATTTTTTGTATTTATTCAAATTATCATCAGTTAGAGGGTACTTAATGTTCAAAAAATTGTGATAAAAAATTTACAACGAAAATTTCATAAGTGCAAAGCTGACGGCCAGACTTTATTTACTTTTTTCGTAGAATTACGTCGAAGCGACCGAAATAAATGCTCTTATACCTCGGGCAAGGCTCCTGTCGTACCCGTGACGTCATCAGTCTAAATTGTCGATATCATCAGCCTCAAGACGTCCCCATTGAATTGGTCTCATCCATTACGTCACTTGAACACCATCGACACACAGTAGTGCAGGTTGACAGTGAGTATGTCAACTAATTATGATAATGGAATGAGTACGGATCATACAACTAGTTGAATGACCAGAAGTGTCATTTTATACATCATTAACACTTTGACTGCGGTTTTTTTTCGACGACTGCGGTTTTTTTTTTACCTAAAAAATTCGTGCTGCCACTCTACACAGCGGTTGTGTTGCGCCGCACATGCGTTTCGTTCGAAAAATACAGCTCACAAAGATCTGTATTTTCTCAGCCGCTGCGCTAGTGTGGATTTACGCGTATTAGTCACTTGTAGAAAACTCATACCGTGCGTTTTCAGCACTCAAAGTGTTAAAATCTACGATCTACAAATTCTATTTTAGCAGTTTCCCAGTTTTTAACCTACTACCGACCGAGAAAACAGTAGGTTCTCAATTCGACTGTATTTTTTATGTTTGTTACCTCAGAACTTTCGACTGGGTGAACCGATTTTGATGAGTCTTTTTTATAATTTTATAATTAAAAAAAAACAGCGAGACCAGCGCCGGCTACGTCTCTTACGGAGCTTAGCCAGCATTATGCTGAGTCAGAGCCTTTTTATAACAACACCTATTTTATTCTATAAGTGTGTCTTTTGTATGTTGTCTATACTAATGTTATAAAGAGGAATGTTTTGATTTTTTGTTTTTTGTGTTTGTTTGTTTGTAATGAATAGGCTCCGAAACTACTAAAGCGATTTGAAAAATTCTTTCACCGTTGGGAAGCTACACTATCCCCGGTAAACATAGGGTTTATTAATTCTCAAAAAAGATAGGGATCCGTACTAAAACCGTGCGAAGCCGGGAAGGTCCGCTAGTTATAAATAAATGTCTTTCTATTCTAATCTATTCAATGACGCTTTCTCTACTTTGTATACTTACTGTTCGTCAGACATATTGCTGTGCCTGCGAGCCCGATAATGATCTATTTGGTATCGAGACATCAATCTTTCGTACCTACTTTTAGATTAATCGATTTCATTTGGGGATATCGATTCTGGAGATCGAGAGATTAGTAACCTTTGATTCTGTAACTAAGAGAATTTGTTACTTATGGAAAACTAATAAATTAACTATCTGACTTCAAAAGGACGTAAGCGAGTATAACTTTTGTTTCATTAGTTTTCATTATATACGCTAAAAGATTTTAACGAAACCTTTGATGACGACTGATGTTTTAGCGGTTTTGTTTTTGATTAATCACCTGTCTGAGCCGGGAATCGAACCCGCTTAATTCTAAAAAAAAATCACACCTCATTTTACGATACCGATCAAAAGGCTAATTCGTTAGTATTATTTTTTCCAAGTAACATATTATAGAATCTTAAATAAAATGAAGACCATGAAATTTTACATTTATAATTTCAGGAAAATAATACTTAACCTTACATTAAAAATAAAACTTTAATTAAAAAAAAATTGTGTCTAAATGAAAATGAAAGGGGTGTGCGATTTATATGCTCTCGCGTGTATTACAATAGAACCGCCAAAGTCTCACCCGGATATCTACGTTTTGGCATTTTACAGTTATTTTCACTAAGATAACCGCGTAAATGTAATAATGGCACACAAGAATACAGAGGGTAAGCTTCAACAGCTCAACTTTGTATCGTAGAACTTAAGGGGCCTCCGGAGGGACAAATTCTTCATACAAACGTAATACCAAAATTATTTCTAATTCAAGTTTATTTCCACTATAATATTGCATTATTTGTATTAAAATAGTATTTATCTAGGTTCCCAAATAGTTTTTTTTTCAAAATACTAACCTAAAATGAAATGAAAGCCAATCTCATTTTGCACATTTTTATGCGAAAATGGACATGTTTTCTTGCTATTTGTTTCGTATTAAAAACATCAATATCTTACGTTTTATTTATTAAGGTACATAGCTTATATTGTCTTGTTACAGAATAAAAATACTTTGTGAAGAATACAAAAAGTTTTCAGTCATAATTTTTGGTATTACGGAACAAACCAAATTTTGAACGGCTAATATTGCTATCGCGCACGCATGTGGCGCCGCGCAAGGGTTAAACAGGGACAGCGATATTCGGGGCGATTTTTGCAAGCGAGGGTCGCGGACCCTTAAACAGTAAGCGAATCTCTAGTTAAAGCATAGTTAGAGATACTTGGTCGTGTTTACTTAGCAATTTTCTTACTAGTAAGCTGGTAAGAACATTGGCTGTTGGACTGGTATTAGACACATAAATTATATGAACATACTAGTGGTTTCTTTTTCACTTCTTCCACTAGCGGACTGTGGACTAAAAATTTAAGAGAACATTAAAATTAAAATAATGTTATTTGATAATAATGAATAGTATAATATTTGACTTGTCTAAGTGCTTATTTTGTAAGCCTAAAGAAATAAATAATAATAATAAATAATAAAATCATTTATTTCAGACCATAGAAAAGTAATAGATCTTATTTAACTTATTCGTATTCTACGGTCCATAGTAATATATATCTTAAAAACTAGCATACATAAAATATAAAGAAAATACTTAATTAATAAATGCTATTGACTTCGACTTTGACTTACTGTATTAATTTTTTTAATTTTAGCCCTCTTTAGGGTTCCGTACTCAAAGGTTAAAGAAAAAAAAAATGCTGGACTACTCACACAGCATTATCTAGCCCCATGGTAAGCAGAGCTTGTGTTATGGGTACTAGATAACTGATATACATAATACAATACATTACATAGATAGATATTTTTTATTATACATAGAAAACGACCAGAACACTCAGAACAAATATCTGCAGATCGTACACACAATTGTTCCGAGGCGGGAATCGAACCCGTCGCAGGCGGACCTTCGCCCACCGCGCCACATCGGTCGTCAAAACGGGAAAACGGGACCCTATTACTAAGACTCCGCTGTCCGTCCGTCTGTCACCAAGAACTATATATGTCTGTATCTCAAGAACCGTGATAGTAGATATTTTGTCAGATGATGTATTTTTGTTGCAGCTATAACAACAAATAGGGCTACAGGTATTCGCAACGAATACATCCGACAGAGAACCAAAGTTATCAACATTAGCTCTAAGAATTAGCAAGCTGAAGTGGCATTGGGCCGGCCTTATCTCACGAAGAACCGACGACCGCTGGGCACACGTGTTCTTGAGTGGAGACCAAGACTCGGTAAACGTAGTGTAGGACGCCCTCCGACCAGGTGGGATGACGACCTGCGAAATACTGCAGGTAGAGGCTGGATGCGTCAAGCTGAAGACGCTATGGAACTCATTGGGGGAGGCCTATGTCAACATAGGTTGATAATGAAGCCAGGGCTACATGTTCTAACAAAAACAGCGACTACAAGGCTTATACTCCAGTCCGAAAAAAAACGAAAAAAAGCGTATATTCTGTATGGTATACTTGTACCTTTGTGGCAACACCAAGCACAGACAACAGAGAATTCAATTGTTCTTTGTCGCACCTTTCAAGTTATCCAATTAGACTTACTCTGTTCGCAGACAAAGATTTAACTTGTACAGAGATAATGTGAGCATCTGCGACCCGACCCATTGTTGGCTTCTCATATCAAAAGTTGGAGGAATTGAGTCGAATTTGTTTTAGCGGTGTTGTTTGTTATATGTTTTGCAATTGAATGATAAACGGTTTGTGATATACTGATATGTTGATCGCGACTTTGGACAACGAATTTAACGATAAAATCAGCACAAAGTACATTATTAGGTACCTACAATTATGCGATACATATTTTATTTTACTTCGCAATTGTTAAGTCATCATTACAATACAATAATTCATAATTCATATCATTTATTGTAATTTCATGCATAACAGGTAGTATCTTAGGTGTAGTCTTAGTGGGTAGGCACACAATCCATAAAAACCCTGTCAGGGCACAACAATTTTTGGGTTATTTTTAAATATTAGCCTAAAATTCTAAACAATCATTATTTATAAAATTAGGAATGTCATGATTAGGTAGATAGGCTTACTAATTTAATCTGTAGGTATGTCAGCTAGTACACTTTCAGGGCCATGATTCTGTATGACATAGGAGATTTCTTGCCCAAATCGTGTGAAGTCAAATCGCGTTCGAAACACAAACGTGATCGTACCAAGCGTTTCTTTGACAGTTCAAACCGTGGCCAAATCGTGTCGTGTCGCGGCGGGGAATGACTTAATGACATAGGGAATACGGTATTAACAGATTCCACGCCCGCGGGCTTGTCGTAGGTGTGTAACACGCTTCGAAAGTCAATAGAGAATAAAGCCCCAGTTTTTTGTTTTAAATTGTCATCGGAGAAAAATTCGTGGATTGAATAATAGCATTTTTGTAGTAGTAAAGTTTTCAAGTGTTTCGTAAATTATCTTTATAATATAATATTATCTTTTGGTTCGCATTTTAGGATTTCAGGTAGTTTGTTAAATTTAATTAATCTAAATTTGGGGCTTTTGCTAACAGTTGTTAGGGTTGTATCAGGGAGTACTATTTTATTTTTATTTCGTCTATTATAGTTATTGTCTAGTTCTTGTTTTGTTTTAAAGTAATTTTTATGTTTTCTAACAAACATTGCCGCTTGTAATATATAGATGCAGGGTAAACTAAGTATTTTCTTTTGGATAAAGTGTGGTTTGCAGCTTTCTCGCGGAGGAATATTTATAAGGATACGTATTAATTTTTTTTGCATTATAAAAAGTTGTTCAAAGTCCGTACTGTCACTCCATAGTATAACACCATAGTTGATATAATGACTACAATACAATATAACTTTATTGCACCATCAAAACAAAAAAAAAAATACTAAAGGATCTTAATACTAATTATAACTAGTGGCACAATCGGCGGCCTTATCGCTAAAAGCGATCTCTTCCAGGCAACCTTTGGATGGATAGGATCGGTATGTTTTAAAGCGGACGGTGGCGTAATTATCAAAATAATTAAATATAAAATAATTGATATTTATCTTAAGTACATATATATAATAGAACAAAAAAAAAACCGGAACAATTAACATAGAAAATAAAACTGAAAATAAAAATCAAGAAATCTTATCAAGAGTGGTCAGGTAGTGTTATTATTTACTACAACACCGAGTTACTCATTTTATTACACCCAAAAGCTGGGTGTAATAAAATCTGAAAACCAGCGCCGTTTTTTACGCCAGTAGTAGTGCAACACAGCATAAACCTGAGACTGGTCCGTTTTGGTTCACCTCGGTAGCACTGACATAAATACACCTATCTCTCTATCCACGAGTGGGTAGGTAGGTAGGTACGTATCTATCTGGATATCTACTCTAACTAACTTCAAACAATTACCTATTTGTGCTTGCTTCATCAAACTTAGTATACATTCGTAATATTATTATATTATTGGTGCTGTCTATATTTATAAACCAAATAAACCATCTAATCGTTATTATGGTTGTATATTATTTTATATTTAAAATATTTCACGTGGTGGAAATAAATGGTTATTTTAAAATGATTTTTTTACAATGCTATAAAACCTGTAAGTTCTCTGGCTGTTAACTCATCAAATTTATCGACATTGATCATGCTTTCAGGATAAAAGCCTGTTTTTACATTATGCAATACTACCCGTTGTGTCCATCTTCTACTTTAATACATCGCTGGCCAGTTGGGGTAGCAATTTGCGGGGCGACCGCCGGCTTTACCCTTTGACGAGTAAATTGTGGAGCACGCACAGGCAAATAAGTGTACCGTTACCTCTCTTCCAGAAATGGGCGAACATAAACGTAACTTGGTCCGTTCCGTTTCTTCTCTATACTACGATTTAAAATCCAAGATATTTTATGTCAATATAGACATTTTTGAATGAAAAGTTAACAATAACAGAAAACAACGAGGTAACAGCAAGGTTATCTTAAAACTAAAACACAAACTTCAAAAATGCATAATCTCAAATGTGGGGTAAAAAATGTTTAAATGAATTCGAAAAACTAGAGATTATATGAATAAAACGATGAATGAAAGCTTTCAGAAACAAAAAGGTTTCTAAGCTTCTATGCATAGCTTCGATGATACCAATGTCGTTAAATATTTTCCACCAATGTTCCTTGGGGTTTGTAAATAAAAATGGAGCTAAGTACCTAGAAGGTTATATAGAATGATTCGGTGAAAGTTCTTTGCGTATGAAGGTAGCGCGCAGTTTCGAAAAGGGCGAATGTTTTACCCGGACGGATTGCCGTCCGGGTAAAACATTCGCCCTTTTTTATGTAACAATAATTGTATGATTGATTGTATTGACAATCAATCATACAATTATTGTTACATAAATAACAGGTAATGCTTAAACACTATCGCTATCCATAAGTTTCATGTACTGTTATATATACAGACCCATACTAGAGCTAGAACTAATTATAGGCAGAACATATTTCTGAACAGAGCTTGCAATAATTATAATAAATATTTCATTGAAATTGATATTTTCAACTCAACCCTTGTCTCATTTCGTAGAAGCATTGCAGCCAATGCTGCCGCCAATAACTGACTTAGTTTAGTTTAATTAAATTATGTTAAAACTCTATTGTTAACTGTATATCTGTTCACTAGTTTTATGTTTAAATTTGTTAATAGTGGAGACTTCACTGGTCTGTGTAAATCCTTATTGTAACTCTTTATAATGTCTATGTACTGTCTGTCTTCCAAATAAACAAAAAAAAAAAAAAAAATTTACATTTTTTGGGGTTCAAGCACCATATAATACATTATTGAGTAAACCAGCTGTTCACAGCGTGTAAGCGGTTCCAGATGGTCAGATTAGATGGGAATTAGATTTTGTTTGATATATTCAACGTCACTAAAGGGCGTGTGGTGGTTAGCGTAGAATTGAATTTGTCACTTTGATGTGCTTCTACTTAACATGAGCTACTTTGAACCCTGTAACTCAGACCTTATTAAAGTTGTAATTTTTATCATATTCGCCCACACACGCTCACTGCTGAGACATAGGCATGGGGACTATATCCAACAGAGAGCGTGTATGGGCGACGGACGCCGCAACACCACAACACCTGGACTATTTGTTCTGCATTTTTTTCCGTTAAACCATACAACCGATCCTAAGTTTGCATACGTTTTTAAAAAGCTGAAAGTATTTCTATGTTTTAAAATAATCTACACGCCAAGTGTGTACCTACGCATTTTTGTAATTGACATTATTTTGGATCTCATTGGAAAATATTACGAAAATTCATGACACATCATGGTTAACTTTTGTATTAGAAGATTATGGTATAATTCAACGCACATAACCTCCTACACAACCTCCTACCAGGAATAAGGTCGAATAACCAATAACTGGCTTCAGTGCCGGATTAGCCACGTAGCAAGAGTAGCAAATGCTACGGGCCCCGCGAACTGGGGGGCCCCGCGCACCAACGCGTCAAATATTTGCATGCAAATATTTGCCCACCTTTAAATCTAAAACTCGATTTCATCACATTAAGTCGTAGGTATAGGTTGTATAATACCTACCTCAAGAAACGTTTTAAACGTTAGTATCAAAATCTACAAAAAAATTTAAAGATGTACATCTTTAAATTATTGTTGTAGATTTTGATTTGATCACATTTCTAAAATTAAACGCTGGCCGCACTAGTTATGTGTTTGTACTACTTACACTACACTACGTGGAAGTTGGTAGCATTGCAAAACTAACCGGGAATTCCCTGATATTGTCATCGATTGAGCTAGTCGTAAAACCCGAACAAAAAAAATAGGATTTATAGACTATCAAACTATTCGAAATTGATGTACATTTATATTTGGCACAAATAAAAAATCGTTAAAAGCTCTTTAGATGTCAGCCATTGTTGAAAAAATTTGAAACATTTTGAAGTTCAGGTGTTTATTGTCATTATTGATAACGTACTGTCTGCTTTAACTAAACGTATGAAAGCATATCATAAAATTACTAGTGTTTTTGGAATATTTCGACAGCAAAAATCCCTCACATCAAAAGAGATTTTGGAAAAATCCTCAATAATGGTCAGTGCTTACGAAGATGATTTGGAGAATAGCCTAGACAACGAATTAGTGCAATTCGCGGAGCTGCTGAAAACAGATGTGGCTACTGTCATGACAGCAACAAACAAGAGTCTCTGGAACTGCAATTTCATAAACTTTTATTAAATAATTCTTTAGAGTCGTGTTTCCCAAACACAGAAATTGCTTTGAGAATTTATTTGTCTCTCATGATTAGGTACTAACTGCAGTGGCGAACGTTCCTTTTCAACATTAAAACGCATAAAAAATGAGTTAAGGAATACAATGGGCCAAGAACTACTTAATCATCTTACTTTGATGAATATAGAGTATGATTTGCTTAAAGAAGTTGACATAGAAAGTGTTATCTCTAAATTTGCTCGTCTTAAATCCAGAAAAGTTAATTTGTTATAGTTTGTTACTTTAAATAGTTTTTTTTTATTGTTTTTTCGTCACCACAAAGTGAATCTAATGAAGTGATTAAGAGAAGAAAACTATTTAAAATTACGATTGCACAAGCTATATTAGGAACTATTATAGTTCTCGACATTTGAATACTAAACGGCAATATTAAAAATTACTGCGGAATAAGGTGGCTAAGGTTGTATGTTTGATTTACTCTGTAAGTCTAGCGTTGTATTTTAGTTGCATCAGTTTACATTCTACCATATTATATTGAACACCGAATGGCGAATAAAACGACAAAGTAAATCACAAAATACTACTTCAGAAATTATACGGTGTCGGTATTAGAGGAGTTGCACATAAATGGTTTGAATCATACCTATGATCTAGCTGCACAAGCTGTTTCCTATCTACATGATAGGAAACAGCTTTTGCAGCTAGATCACTACAATAATGATACGCGCGAAACAACTAAGGTAACATCCGATACATTGACAACAAACGCATCTATTCCACAAGGAAGTGTACTCGGATGTACCCTCTTTTTGATATACATAAATGACTTGCCAAAATATATTCCCACGACATGCACACTCTTCGCTGACGACGTGACGCTTCTTTTCAGCAGCACAATGGACATTGACATAACTTATATTAAGGAATCATTTAATGTATGCGAACAATGGCTCAGAGAACATAACTTAGAAATAAACTACTATAGTTTATTTCTAAGTTATGTTCTCTGAGCCAAACTAAAATAGTACAATTTAGAACATACAAATACGTATCCTTATAAATATTCCTCCGCGAGAAAGCTGCAAACCACACTTTATCCAAAAGAAAATACTTAGTTTACCCTGCATCTATATATTACAAGCGGCAATGTTTGTTAGAAAACATAAAAATTACGTTAAAACAAAACAAGAACTAGACAATAACTATAATAGACGAAATAAAAATAAAATAGTAACTCACAACAACCCTAACAACTGTTAGCAAAAGCCCCAAATTTAGATTAATTAAAATATTTAATAAACTACCTGAAATCCTAAAATGCGAACCAAAAGATAATATATTTACGAAACACTTGAAAACTTTACTACTACAAAAATGCTATTATTCAATCCACGAATTTTTCTCCGATGACAATTTAAAACAAAAAACTGAAAGTGTAGCTGACATACCTACAGATTAAATTAGTAAGCCTATCTACCTAATCATGACATTCCTATATGACATTCCTAATTTTATAAATAATGATTGTTTAGAATTTTAGGCTAACATTTAAAAAGAACCCAAAAATTATTGTGCCCTGACAGGGTTTTTATGCATTGTGCACACCTACCCACTAAGACTACACCTAAGAAACTACCTGTATGCATGAAATTACAATAAATGATATGAAATATGAAATAAAAAGGGTAGCCAGTTTCTTGTCAGTTCTTATAGTTCAACCCCAATCATTTGACTGACCGTAGACAAATTGGCTCAAACAGCTTTCCTAAGTATCATGGATGTCATTTACTAACATAAATATAAATTGAATTTAATTGTTTGTATGTAACTTTGCTTGTATGTAATAAATATTAAAAATAATATACGTCTGAACTATTTTATTACCCAAAGTTTTAAAAAAGCCAACCAACTTGATAAAAAATATAGGGATTTTATTTCAAAAACTGGTATCATTACAAGTACACAGAGGTATACACGTTCCTACATAGCCGCTTCGGGTTGTCCCGCACATACATGTTAGGTTTTATTATCTAATCTGAGTTTAAAACCAAAAAACTTAAGAACCAGGCAAACCAGGGGGCCCCCTGGCCGAATTTGCTACAGGCCCCGCGCTGGCTTAATCCGGCACTGACTGGCTTTCACCCACGGTTTTGCAGCCTATTGTGCTGGATCAGATCTGGAGAAGCCTTTCCCTTATAATACTTCAACTCGGGAACAACAGCTATGATATATTTCAGAACAATCGCTGTGGCTAAAAAGTTAAGTCGAGGTTGCAAAGTTATTTTACGTCTAAGCCTATGGGGGTTGATAACGCAACGTTTTCTAATATTTAGATATGCGGTGGTGGTAAAGAAGGGCGAGAAAAAAGGTTTCCCTTGTTATTCAAATGAGTGAAAAACTCGCGCTGAAGTGCGCACGCTAAGGCGGCTTTTGCACTTGAAATTTTGAAACTTTTACGAAAATTTTCGCGTTTGTTGAAATGGAAATTCGCTCGCTGTAATTTTTAGAGTTACTGAAGGGAATAAAACTTAATTGAGTTTACAAGAGGCAATTTTGATTAAGTCTAGCTGTCATTTCGAGGGCGATTTGGAAACCTGCTTTATCTGTTTTTGCAGGTACTAGGAAATCCATCTTTAATTGATTATATATTTTAATGTTATGACTTAACTAAAATCGTGTTTTAACATAGACATTAAACTTACCAGTAAGTACGTCCGTTATGTTTCAGACCTGTAACAAACAACAATGTTTAAAGAAAAACTTGTACCTACTGTTTATTTAGACGACCGATGTGGCGCGGTGGGCGAAGGTCCGCCTGCGACACAGGAGGTTGCGGGTTCGATTCCCGCCTCGGAACAATTGTGTGTACGATCTGCAGATATTTGTTCCGGGTGTTCTGGTCGTTTTCTATGTATAATGAAAAATATCTATCTATGTAATGTATTGTATTACGTATATCAGTTATCTAGTACCCATAACCCAAGCGTTGCTTACCATGGGGCTAGATAATGCTGTGTAGATTGTCCAGCATAATTTATTATTTATTAATTTATTACTATAACACAAATAAATAAAGTCAAAAATAAGGTTCATTTGTCAACACGATCCAAAACAAAGCTGGGTCAAACTTGACCCGTCTCTTTCATTCAAGCACGCAGACCTGAGTATGGGTTGTGACAGTTTACGTAAATTTTAAAAGTTTACATTTCATTCCATACATTAACCACCTTGCAGCGCCTCTGTAGGTGGTATCTAAAGTACGAAAAATTATCTTTTTTTATATATAAATAAATTATGCCCACACCCCACGGCATTATCTAGATCCAAGCTGTGTTATGGGTAACAGATAACTGATACCTATGTATACATAATACAGTACCTTGCATCGATAGATTTTTTTTATGGCAACTAAGGGGTATTATTTTGAACCTATCTATGATCTTTTTAACAAGCACCTATCTAAGTAAAAATATATAAATAAATAAAATGAATAATGTTGGACAATCCACAAAAACTAAAAAGCATTAAACTATCTATATTTTGACGACCGATGTGGCGCGGTGGGCGAAGGTCCGCCTGCGACGCAGGAGGTTGCGGGTTTGATTCCCGCCTCGGAACAATTGTGTGTACGATCTGCAGATATTTGTTCCGGGTGTTCTGGTCGTTTTCTATATATAATGAAAAATATCTATCTATGTAATGTATTGTATTATGTATATCAGTTATCTAGTACCCATAACACAAGCTCTGCTTACCATGGGGCTAGATAATGCTGTGTGAATTGTCCAGCATTATTTATTTATTTTATTTATCATGTTCTCGAAAACTTTATCCGTTTTGGTACACTGCAAACCTATACTAGCCACTCTGGTTATTTGCCTTTTCCCATGGCCCCAAGCATAAAATCAACGTACATCGTAGTACAACAATCCCCTTCAGGGTTCCCTCAGATAGAATATTCCATCACGAAATCCCATTTGCTTCGTCACTGACGCAAGATGGATAGTCTCCCGGCATTTGATCTTGCAAGTTGCACTACGTTGCATTCCAATGCACATGGATACTTGAAATTATATCGGCGAGTTTTCCGAGAGAATATTATTGCTTGTTTTATTTTTGAATCAATTTGTTCTCCTGTGTATTCTTTGCAAGCATTGCAATGCACTTCAATTTCAAGTATCCATTGAAATTATATCAGCGAGTTTTCTGAGAGGGCATTCATCATCATCATCAGCCTATGATAGATCACACAGCCGGACATAGCCTTCCCCTTATGAGCGCCATAGCGCCTTATCTTCAGCTTGACTCATCCAGCATCTACCTGCAGTCTTTCGCAGGTCGTCATCCCACCTGGTCGGAGGGCGTTACCGAGTTTACCGAGTCATGGTCTCCACTCAAGACATGTTTACACAGTGCCACTTCAGCTTGCTGATTCTTAGAGTTATGTAGATAGGTTTGGAGAGGGTATTGATGATTGTTTTATTTTTAAATTTTTGACCGTGAAACTCAATAGATATCGCAGATCTTTCGCGGAATGATGAATATTCCAAGTGCTTTTTTGACATTTTCCTATCTTTTTGAATAAATAAAATAAATAAATAACGTAACTCGCGTTATTACGCTAATTTTAGCGCGAATAATATATTATTAAGGCGTATTTTAACGTGAATAATGCGTGAATGGGCGTTGTTAACGCAAGTTACGTTAAGTGTTAATAGCGTGGTAGCCTTGCAGGGTTTATGCCACTAAGATAAATATAAATAAATAATGCTGGACATTCCACACGGAATCATCTAGCCCCAAGGTAAGCAGAGCTTGTGTTATGGGTACTAGATGATTGATATACTTAACACAATGCATAGATAGATATATTTTTATTATATATATAACGACCAGAACACCCGGAACAAACATCCGCAGATCGTAAACACAATTGTTCCGAGGCGGGAATCGAGCCCGCAACCTCCGTCGCAGGCGGACCTTCGCCCACCGCGCCACAGAGGTCGTCTTGAAGATTCTAAGATTTGACAGCCCCATGTCAAAATCGCACTCTTTTCAGTCTGATGGAACTATTTTAAAAAAGTCTTAACATGACATTGGTCACCTTGTCACGTAATAAAAACAAATTCTACTAACAAAACAAGCTTGCCAAAGAAGTTAATCAACAGTCAAGCTGGGTACTATAAATAAATCTGGGCGAGTCCAATGAAAAAGCAATTTATATGCGGGAATGAATTAAAAGGAATAACGTTTTGTAGAAACAAGCACAAGATTATGGGACAAGGTGCAAAAGAAATAAAGGAAATCTATATAATTTTCTATTGAAACGAGCACACGATTTTGAAACAATGTAAATAAATAAATAAATAATGCTGGACAATTCACACAGCATTATCTAGCCCCATGGTAAGCAGAGCTTGTGTTATGGGTACTAGATAACTGATATACATAATACAATACATTACATAGATAGATATTTTTTATTATACATAGAAAACGACCAGAACACCCGGAACAAATTTCTGCAGATCGTGCACACAATTGTTCCGAGGCGGGAATCGAACCCACAACCTCCTTGCTCGCAGGCGGACCTTCGTCCACCGCGCCACATCGGTCATCGTGGTGGTAAAAGAAGATCTGTTCGTTTTCGAAAAACATTATTAAATATTTTGCCCGACACTACTTTCATGTTGTCCTAGAATTTTGGCCACGGCGGCCATTCTCAACGGAGACTATGTGTGCAGGACATTTAGTGCACAAGTGTGAGCCCAAAACACAAGTGCACTCTTTATTCCTTTACTCTGATAATTCATTAGGACAGCAGAATACGGAAAAGTAAAGGCGCAGGGCAACATCTTCACTTTCCATCAGTCATTATTTTATTATGTACTAATTTCTGCCCACGGATTCGCATGCGTTGTGTCAATGGGACCGTTTAGGGGATCATTCTATCCAATGAGAAAAAAAAATTGAATAAAAGTATTTAGAGTTAAATCTGCGCAGAATTCAGTATGATCTGTTCAGTGCTTTAAGCGTGAAGGCCTAAGGTTTGCTGGAAGAAAACTCTAACTCAGGGTTAAGCTCGCCTATGTACATATCTTTTTACATAAGTTATTTTTAAGTTTTGTATGTGTACAATAAAGAATTAAAGAAGTAACAAATATATAATCCATCCATCCATCTAAACATCCAAACTTTCGCATAATAATATTAGTGTGATTTAAAATTAGTTGACCTAGTGGTGATTACTTAGGGTAGGTATTTAATCTACGAATACAAGTATCCCTCTTAAGGCGTCAATCTAGAACTTACCACTAGTTTCGTTTGATGTAGCTGAAGGTAAAACGACTGTAATTTGTCCAATTTAAATGGGCTAAACCACGAGTGACAAAAGCTGTGTCAGAAATCCAATTAATCCATTGTACAAATTTTTACCACTTTTATAATGGCTCGTGTTAATAAGCACGTAATTTATTTTAAAAACAAGAATTCTGTGCCTGTGAACAACGGAAATTAAACCATGTCAAGTAAAAAATTCGACAAGACTAAAACTTTGTACAATTTGAATGGCAGAAATAACTTTTGACTACGCGGCTCACTCCTCGCTTGTCACACGCCAGAAATTTTCCGGGACACGAAATTTCGGACAAGAAGCCCCGTCAACGCTGTCCGAATGTAGAATTTTTAAATTATACCCAAATAAATGTTAGGTTGAAGCTGTTTGCTTTAATTTGCGGACTGAAATGAAGTCGTGATGAAAACAAACCTCAGCGGGGGCTCTAATTTCAAGAATTTTCATAAACAAGGTTGTTTGCGCGAAGGACTTGTTTGGTTTCAGAGGATCTTGTTATTTACCTGGTTTTCGAGCTCAGGAAAATAAAGTAGATAGTAAGTATGATTACGAAAAGCTGGTACATATCAGCATACTTACATCAATGAAAGAACGAGCCTCCTACAAACCCAGGTATTTTGGCGTTACAACCAAACTTGGCAGGCGTATTTGGTGATCGCAGTACTCATTTTTATGTATTAATTCATAATTATAAATAAATAATGCTGGACAATTCACACAGCATTATCTAGCCCCATGGTAAGCAGAGCTTGTGTTATGGGTACTAGATAACTGATATACATAATACAATACATTACATAGATAGATATTTTTCATTATACATAGAAAACGACCAGAACACCCGGAACAAATATCGGCAGATCGTACACACAATTGTTCCGAGGCGGGAATCAAACCCGCAACCTCCTGTGTCGCAGGCGGACCTTCGCCCACCGCGCCACATCGGTCTTCAAAATAAGTATGTACATATATAAAAAGTAATACAGTTTAAATATCTTTACTGACTGTTTATCTATTGTTACCTAGTTAAAATGTGAACCTATTTTGTATTGTTTGTTTTTTGGGTGCGGTGTCATAGTTCGTTTGTAGGCCAACGGCCGTTTTAATAACCGTTTCGTGTTGCTACTACTCGGTTTTCCTAGTGGTAGGAGCACGAGGAACAATATGTCCTTATGCTCCTACCAGTTCTTACAGGTAGGATGACAAATTTCACAGCTCGTCCGAGGATTTACGCTCACTTGACTCGTGACGGACTTTTTTGCCTGCAAATTGATCTGTTTTTCCCCCATTCCCCATTTTTCTGCATTTTTCAGACATTTTATCACAGAACCATTCAGCACCTACCATCATTCTCAGATTCAAAGCCGCAGCTCCCAAACGAAAGTATAATCGAATGAACGAGGATAGCGGGCCGTGCAAATATTTACATAAACCCGGCTTGTTGACCGGGATTACCCGCTGTTTGCAGCCTCCTTTGATGAGCCAGATTAAGGGAGATGGAGTTTTTGAACGAAACTGGTAAATTGTCTACGCGTGTCGTGGTTCTCTTGGGTTTTGTAGACAACACCCTTCTAGCCTTGATTTTGCAAGATCTATTTCTGGATCAAAATCGTTTACCTATTTTAGTCGAATTATAAATATATAGATAGTTTATTCTGGACAATCCACATAGCTAGACTCAAACCATAATAATGTTGGATAATCCAAACAGCATCATCCAAACATCATCACTACCTACCAAACTATTGTCCACACTACCCAAAGGTTAGCAGGTAGATAATGCTATCTAACATTATGCTCGCCTATGTACAACTTTTTGTGCAATCAAGTATATTCTATAATCAAGTATATATTATAATATAATTAATTATTATAACTTAATTAATTATATTATAATTAAATTTAAGATTCTACTAACCCTCTATTATTATATTTTTGTGTGTTTACTAATACTTACAAATATGGATCCATAATATCCGAAATAAAGAGATTTTATTTTATTTTATTTATTTATATTCTATCTATCTATCATCTAGCCCCAAGCTAAGCAGGGCTTGTGCTATGGGTGACTGATATATTACACAATATCTTACTTTTTATTATAATGTACACAAGTACATAGAAAACACCCTAGAAAAAAAAACGAATCGTCGCTTGAAACGCAGACACTGAACAAACCTCTGATTTTGAGTGTCTTATAAATAATATAATAAAGAATAGTTATAAGCTTTTGATTAATTAAGAAATTAATACAAATTCACATTCATATTATTCATTAAAGAAAGAAAATATTATGATAAAACAATACTCTTAAAACTAAGTTAATTACTGAATGTCGTGCTTTCTTGACAAAGACGTTGAAAAGTCTTCGTCAAGATTAAATTAATAACAGCTAAAACTACGCTTGTACACAATAATATAATACAGGGTGGGCCATGAATTAGTTAACATTTAATATTTTTTTATAAAATAAACCATTTGACATATTAAAATTATTTATTTACAAGAAAGTTAATGAACAGTCTTTTTTTTTCAAATAATGACATCTAAATGACCAGCGTTTCGACTATTGCACTATTCTAAGCTAGTACCGTAATTTTCGAACATTTGTCAGAAAAGAGACAGTGATATCACCGACATTTATTCTCTCATTTTTTTCTTTTAGTTGACGCTGTGTATTTTGTTTTTATTGATAACGTAGACACGACTCTTCAAATAACCCTATAAAAAGAAGCCTTCCGGGAATAGATCTGGACTTCTGGGTGGCCATGAGATGTCGCCCCGTCTGTAAATCAGCTTTCCCGAAAACATTTCTTTCACGACCGGCATGTGTGACAAGCGGGTTTATCTTGCTTAAACCATGTGTTACATTTGTAGCCAGCAAATTCCAGTAGCTTCGGGATCAAGAACCCTCTTAACATTCTCACATAAGCATAGCAGAATTAACAGTAACCCAACGGCCGCGAGAATTGTCGAACAGAGGTGGAAACTTGATGCACCTTAACCTCACTCCGAGAAGTCCGTGGGCTGCCGGATTTTTTCACATTTAGTGTTGATCCCGTCTCTTCAAATTTCTTCACCCATTTCTTGATCAAAACTGCACTCGGACATTGATTTAGGTCGTGTAAATCGTACTCGATGCGAAATAAGCGTCTCACAGCAATGAGATATTTATTGTTTCAATAAACAGTTGTACGCAAAATGCGTGCTTTGGCCCCGTGAACCGATCCATTGCAAATAATTTTCCGTGTAATTATCTAGCCACTAACCCTCCCCGGGCACCCCGCCCCGGGCACCCCGCCCCGCTTGGGTTTGCGCGGGAAATCAATTTCAAATTTAAACGACCCACCCTGTATAAGCATCTGTGAATTACATAACGGACATGCCTTACCTAAAAGTTCAACGGTCTTTACATTTCCAAATAAGAAGACCAGGTTCACAGTTTCCTCAAGTTTTTAACTTTTCATGCAAATACATAAGATAAGATAATTCAGGTAGTTTCGGGCTGAATCAGCTTCTAGTATTTGAAGTTTAACTTTACAGTTTTAAGTATAAAAGAGACAATTTATTACCAGATTCAACCGGCATCTCTGAAATGGATAAATGTTAGCTGAAACTTGATACCTATAGATTTAATTTAATTTTGTCTCATCAAATAGCACAGAAAATTAACGGCAAGTATAAAGCTATATGCATACGTCTGATTTCAATATTATTTCACTATTAATATGTAGCAAATAAAAAGAAAAGCCTATATCCTACTAATATTATAACCGCGAAAGTTTGTATGTATGGATGGATGTTTGTTACTCCTTCACGCAAAAACTACGGAATGGATTTTAATGAAACTTCACAATAATATAGCTTACATATCAGAATACCACATAGGCAATTCATAAAGATATATAGTATATTATCCAACATATCTATCACCACGCGGGTGAAACCGCGGGGCGCAGCTAGTACATACTATAAAGGCTTTCCTCGCAAAATAGGCACTCCCCTTCCTCAACAGCCTATTTATTGATCCACTGCTGGAAGCCTCCCACTGATAAGCGCCTTATCAGCTTGAAATACACTAAGAAGGTACTAAGATTCGTTTATAAGAAAAACAAAACGGTGGGCAAAAAGGAAATCATCATCATCATCATCATCATCAGTCTATAGCAGTCCACTGCTGGACATAGGCCTTCCCCAATGAGCGCCATAGCACCCTGTCTTCAGCTAGCCGCATCAAGCATCTACCTGCAGTCTTTCGTAGGTCGTCATCCCACCTGGTCGGAGGGCGTCCTACACTACGTTTACCGAGTCGTGGTCTCCACTCAAGAACACGTTTGACCCAGCGGCCATCGGTTCTTCGCGAGATATGGCCGGCGCACATTATTATAATAACAAACTTCAATGTTATTTATCAAAACCACAATCCACCCCATCCTTAGGACACGCGCCAAACGCCAAGATTAATTATCTCTATTACAGTCTTATCTAAAAAATCTTGGCCAGACTTTCAAAAACTTTAGCCATTTTCTAAAAATATCGACCCAAAACGAGAAACCTAGACGCACGATCACAACAAACGCCATTTCTTATCTGTTACAAAAGGCCTCGAAGCAAAGGGCAGATGTCGTTTGTATAGTGCAGTGCAATGAAAATGGCCCGCTGCAGTTTCTTTAATGTAATATATCTAGGAATAACCACACTCAGTGCCTATATGCAGAAATGCTGGGCCCTGGCATATCGCAGGTCAGGGTTGTGTTGTTCATGTGTAAAATAAGGCAAAAAAATATATAAAGCTAAATGGGATTAGTGCTTTGTTCTCGCAATAATATCAAAACAATAAAACGACAGCGTGTATGACTAAACGTCGGGAAAAATAATAAATTAACGCGATAAATACCCGTGAATATTTATAATAATAAACATAGTTCAACCAAATAACACATTTTAAACTGAAGTTTTAATTTTGTCATTTTTGGAATAAAACGCTTTAATTTCATATTAAATGTCATAAAGTTGCAGCAACTTCAGAATACCTTACCACCTTCCTCAAGTTATAAATATTTCAATGTCAAACCGTATTTGCAAAGTTGAGCGAGTTCAAAACTTGTTGTCGCGGCATGATACTAGGTTTCAGTTAAGAATATTAAAGTAGGAGAAACTTGATACATCACTTATTTAAAGAGCGTCAACTCTGGCAAGCGGTAGGCGGTATTATAATGGCAATAATCACCATCATCATCATCAGCCTATATTATTTCACTGGACATTGGCCTCCCATATGAGCGCCATAGTGCCAAGCCAAGCTTGCGATTCTGCCATGTTGTATGATGACTTGCAAAAGACTGCAGGTAGATTCATCATCCCATCCGGCTGGAAAGCGTCCAGCGGAGTTGCGATCTCCACTCCAGAACTTTTACGTTACCCTACTATGGTTAGCGGTTCTTCGCATGTAATTGTTCTCCAGAATTAGGGCTTTTAACTAGGTCACTTGAATTTCAATATCAATAATTCGTGACGTCATAATTGTGTTCTGCAAGTGTTAACGCTTTACACAGACATGATAGATATGACAGAGTATGCAATTTAGACAGTTTGGAATAACGAGGCCCTGTTATACCTGC
Organism: Eupithecia abbreviata; assembly: GCA_943735965.1. Classification (NCBI taxonomy): domain Eukaryota; kingdom Metazoa; phylum Arthropoda; class Insecta; order Lepidoptera; family Geometridae; genus Eupithecia; species Eupithecia abbreviata. Next base: position 6,825,260 of record OX030995.1, read on the forward strand.
ACTAGCTTTTGCGTTTTTCAGAAACCAATGTCTTTTTTTTTATTTTATTCTAACTTTAGGTCTATATCTATTCAAATTGCTCCGTTCAGTAGTATTGGCTCAAAGAGTTAAAAAACGTCTTATCATCCATCAAGGTTTTCGCAGCACATTATTAGTATGAGTGACTAAGTTTTTACGGTTAGAAAGGAAGGTATCATATCCCTAAAGTAACTAGATATACTTAAAGAAGTCTTATTTCTTTAAGTAGCGTATAACATTAAGTGTATTTTTATTCTGCACCGAAGTGTACGCGTGTTCTCATTTGCAGGCCTACATCTTGCCTGATTGTGAAAAAGGCGAGCACATGACTTTGTGCTGTGTAGGTTGTTTGGAACAATCCAGGTGGCTTCGTATTGGAATATGTAAGCCTCACTTAGGTAATACCTAGCAGTTCGTACATTTAGGCGTTCTGTAACTACTTGGTGAAATAAAGGCCTGCTGTAGTGAAATGAAATAAAATGAAATGAATGTTTATTTCTTTAGGCTTACAAATGAGCACTTAGACAAGTCATATTTTATACTATTCATTATTATATTGATGTTCACTTCTATTTTTTGTCCACCAGTGAAAGAAGTGGGAAGAAACCACTAGTATGTTCATAACTTATGTGTCTAGTACATATAATTTGCTTATCTGTAAGTTGTTAGATTTTGAGTTGGAGCAAAACTCGTTCCAAGCTTTTTTATCTTCTAGATAATCTGATATTTTGTAATAAGCCTTTTTACAAAGAATATGCTTCACAATTTTTTAAATTTATTTATTGATAATTTTTGCAACAGTCAGTTTTGGGTTTGCCCACTTCTTGATGAGTATTCTTTAATTCACTATTATTTTTATAAGTTTGAAAAAGCGCATGTTGCTCGAGAGAAAACGTGTTTAAATTTATGTTTAATATTGTCTAGGATGAAAGTACACTGTATTTGTTTTACTATTATTTGTTTTTTTTATAAACAAAGATATGGATAACAGATAGGTAGATATATAGATAGAACATTATTTACTGCACACTTAACAATGCAACACAGCGCTATGGCGCTCATTGGGTCAGGCCTATGTCCAGCAGTGGATTAACATAGACTGATGATGATGGTGATGATAACAATACAACAAAGAATACTTATAAAAAGCAATTTGGCGGTCTTATCCCTCAAGAGCGATCTGTGAAAAAACCGTGGATGGATACGATCTTATATAGAACTAGCTGTTTCACCCGCGTTAAATTCAAATTTCACATTTCTAAATTTTAATATAGTCTATGTTCACCGCAGATAGTGTAGCTTTCCAACGGTGAAAGAATTTCTCAAATCAGTCCAGTAGTTTCGGAGCATATTCAATACAAACAAACAAACAAAAAATTAAACCTTTCCTCTTCATAATATTAGTATAGATGATATAGAATTGACAGACACATCGCTAAAGCGATTGTTGTAAGGTTAAAATGGTAATGTAGTGCTTTACAGCATTCAAATATAACTTACTACAAAACTCGTAGTCCTTGCTACAAATTCAAATTTCTTATTAGTTCCAAAATGCTAGAAACCTGCTAAAAAGTTCTCAGGTGCTAAAAACTGCTACAAACGTCCTATAACTCCTACAAAACCGCTACGAGAACCTAACGACTTGCTTGAAAGCGTCGCTTACCTTCATTGAATCAAATATTCCTGCAAAATCACCGCTTCTACACAATCGGCTGGAGCTACAAAATCAGGGCTACCCTCATCTCGGCTCCAATTTAATTGCTAATCACCCAAGGAACACGAGATTAAGTGGGTACCTCAGCCAGAGGCGTAATAGACGAGTTGTCGGTCACATTATAGTATGAACTTCACCTCGATGCCTATATTGGTTCACAGCTGGATTCAGGCCTCCTGATAAGCACCTTATTGGCTTTTATCTCATAGGGGGTAATGCCCATAGACCCTATGTTAGGCACATGCTCAGTGTATAGGGACATAGGGACACATAATCATACACGTAACCCACATGGGTTAGGGATTGCAGTGGACAAAAAAATTAAGTGAACATAAAAATTTAAATAATGTTATTTGATAATAGTGAATAGTATAAAATTTGGATTGTCTAAGTGCTTTATAAAGAAATAAATGATATTGAGTTTTAGTACGGTGGAAAATTTTTCTGCTTTAGGCTTTGCTGCTCGTTGCTCGTCTCGCCAGTGGATATCCCCAAATCTTTATGAGTACAAAGTTTCAACCTGATCCATTCAGTAGTTTTTGTCTTCGGCCAAACTTCTTATTACTTAATAGGTTAAGTATTTTGTTTAAAATACTAGTTATTACATCCCTCCTCTCCTCTCTAGTTTAAAAATACGAACGTGTTTTGCGCCTATAGCTTGGTGCCCGTCCTTCTCAGTTTTCCTTTATTTCTCTACGAGCCAATATCATAGAATGCGATAAATGATATTAATTGTCTAGAGGCTTGTAGAATTATCACCAAATATCTGTGATTTATATACGAAGCTTCGAAGAATAATAATAGGATTGCCAGATAACCTTTGGAACTAGCTGATAAAGGGAACGTGCATAGCATTCATGTCCAGTCCATCCTAAGGTTGCCTGGAACAGATCGCTATCAGCGATAAGGCCGCCCTTTATACCTTTATTCTAACTTTTTATTTCTGTATTGTTTTCTGTTTTGTGTGGTATAACAAAGTGTTTTCTATCTATCTTTCTATCTATCTAGTCAGTGCGCACCTATCCGCGCTGAACAATCCGCATTACTTCAACAAATTCGATGACTGCGGCGAGTGCGGCTCCTTCGGCGCAGACAGATACGCGTTCACCTTAAACTGCACTTGAAGTCTTATAACGAGCGGCCGATTCCTGCGGCATTGGGTAGGAGTGCATTCAGTGCTTGCAACCTACACCTGGCACTGAGTGAACACCTGCCTTATCAGCAATTTTGTAGTTGTAATTTCTTTTGCTTTTTTTTGTGTGTTAATTTGTTTTTTTTTTTTTTTTATGTAACCGATATGGACCATGGTCTGAAGTAAATGTTTTTTTTTTTTTTTTTTTATAACAAAGTGAGCCTATCTATACGTATATATGAGCTAGTTACTCACGGCTTTGCACTATATTTATCTGGATGAAATGTGCCAAATCATTACATAGTATAAAACAATATCGCTTTACGCTGACTTTCTGTCCCTATGTATGCTGTGATCTTTAAAACTATGTGACGGATTTTGATGCGGTTTTTTTTAGATTCAGGAGAAACCATTTGACACATAGATTTCGACGCGGGCAATGCCGCGGGGCGCAGCTAGTATATTATGTTATACCCAGATTTTTGGTGGTTTTTGGCGTAACGTTTGTCATACGAAAACTGGGGTTAATAGAAATAGAAATAGTTTATTCATATCAGACATGGTAAATTAGAGAGCTGGTATTACAAATAAATTGATCCTCATATCTCGCCACATTACTGGCATGTGAATATATAAAAAAAAAAAAGTTCCAGTTAACTTTCACAAACAAAAAAATATTTCTAATAATAATTCTCATGCAAATTAATAAAAAGTCAAGTTTAATTAAAATAAATGTCAAGCCATACTATACAATACAAATATTCAAATTAAAGTTAGATTCAATGTCAATAAAATAATTTAAACTTTAAAGTTCAGAAACTCCTGGATTGTGTAAAAGCTGCGTTGCACGAGCCATTCTTTTAAGACTTTATTAAACAATATTCCTTTGTGATCTAAAATATTTTTTGTAAATGATTATAAATTTTGTATGACATGTAGGCGCAGTTTCGCTTAAAAATTTCTAATTTCGGTCCAGGCATCACTAAAGGTTTATGTGTTACAAATCTCCGATTGATGTTATTTCGGTATTGAAATAGGTCAGGGTGTTTCCGTACAAACAATGCAGTATCTAAAATGTACAAAGATGGTAGAGTGTGTAATTTATTATTTATAAAATAGGGTTTGCAAGATTCTGTGCTCTCCAAGTACCATATTGCTCGAATACACTTTTTTTGTGCAATAAAAGCCCTCTGGAGTTCACAGGAACATAGTTCAAAAGCTTGGCGGTTTTTTAACTAACTCCGTTGGATGTGTATTCTCAGCTAATGCTAAGCGTACAGGTAGCCATTCGCTCACTGCGCCACGTCTCAAACTAATGGACCAACGTTAACTCCAAACGCGGTTATGTTACTTCGCGGTTATGGTTATTTATTTGTATCAAATATTTTTCTCTTTGTTGTCACCGAATTGTCGTCCGTGACTTCAACTAGTAATTAAGGTCTTTGGCTGAAAAAAATAATGTTCAGCACACACTGAGCCAACCCCTATTTCGGCGCAGGGTCATGGAGGTAGTCTTATTTTAGTTTTTTTAATATCACCTATTTGTGTCGTTTACCCCCATGATAAACTTCTTTGTTTGTTTTCTTCTATGCCTGTATTTTGTACCTGTGTCTAAATAAATGTTTTTTTCTATTCTATTCTATACTTCGCGGTTGCTATACTCCATACTTTATACCAGTATGGAGTATAGCAAAACCTTTTTCCCCGGTCACTGACCTCCAGAAGCCTGCAAAGAATGCATGCAGAACATTTCTCAAACTGTCCCGACAAATGTCATTCCATCCCCCATAATTAACTAAGTTCTCCCGAGGTGACAGGTCGGTCGTTAACTTGAAGCTTTTTTATTAGTCGTTAAGGTCTATTTTTGAGCGGAGATGAGCTGGTGTTATAACACGGTTTATGTGGTGTTTTATCTTTAGTGGGAATTTGAAGAGAGCGAGTGGATTATTCCGAACCTTTCGCCTGATATGTCCACTTGGTAGTATGGTTGAGCACATTTATGAATCGATTGCAAAAATTATCAATAAATAAATTTAAAAAAATTGTTAAACACATTCTTTGTAAAAAAGCCTATTACAAAATATCAGATTACTTAGAAGATAAAAAAGCTTGGAACGAGTTTTGCTCCAACTCAAAATCTACCAACTTACAGATAAGCAAATCAAATGTACTATAGACACATAAGTTATGAATATACTAGTGGTTTCTTCTCACTTCTTCCACTGGTGGACAAAAAATTGAAATGAACTATAAAATATGACCTGTCTAAGTGCTTATTTGTAAGCTTAAAGAAATAAAAACTTTTCATTTTCATTTTCAATCATAATTTGTTAGTCAGTATCAATAACGCCCGCACAGCGATAGACAGAGAGAAATGGAGTAACTTGGAGGAGGCTTTCACCGCTCTAGGCGGTCCTAACACTACCTAAGTAAATAAGTTAGTATATAAGTAATTTAGGAAAGTTCTTTTTTATATAAACAAATAGTATACTTACTTAAGCCTTTATTAGTTAATATTGTTAACATTAGTGTTTTTGGAACAATAAAGCTCATTTTATTTATTTTATTTTATCAATAACGCTTAACCTAGTAATGTTACCAAATATAATGGTGAAAAACAGAGTGCCAGTTTAAAAAAAAACTATCCACGTAGGTCTCTTATTGTGTACCTAGTACCTTCATGTATCAGACATCTAGATTCTAGTATGAATCGGGCTCTGCTTGGCTAACTTATTTACCTATTTGTTTTCTTATATTTATTGATACACTGTGCAAAACAGAATAAAATCATAACGTCAATTACCCTGAGGATAGATAGCTTGGGGATATGATGCTGTGGATTGACCGACCAGCATTATTTATTAATTGCAATTTTCACTTCTTTTTTCATTGATTTTAGGTAGCTGATAGCCTAGAACATGCTACCGTGCGCAATCCAGAAATGAAATAAATAATAATGGTAGTAGTGTCATCATCGTCAGCCTATATTAGTCCACTGTTGGACATAGGCCTCCCCCAATGAGCGCCATAGCGATCTATCTTCGGCTTGACGCATCCAGCATCTACCTGCAGTATTTCGCAGGTCGTCACCCCACCTGGAGGGCGTCCTACACTACGTTTACCGAGTCATGGTCCCCACTCAAGAACACAGTGGTGTCATATTGAACTCTAATAACGTACAAAATTCTCAACTATCCCCAAAGGCAAGCAAAATAGACAAAATGCAAAGCTCATTCAAACAAAACTAGGAACTTGGCACATTCCAAGTTGAGTATTTATAACATTTTGGGCTCTTGTGGAAATTTTAAACTAAAATATCACTATGGCACTAATGCCTCTGGAGGATTGCCAAGCGGGGTCGTTGATCCGGGCCTTTGTTTCATTTTTATGATTATAAGAACCATTAGATCCAAGCTATACCTACTAATATTAAAAATAAACTCTCAGCTTTAGGTTAATAGTATTGTTTTTGGGGTTATTTCATGAACTACCGGTTCAAATCACCATCGCTACTAAGCACTTAGCTGAAGACAGGGCGCTATGGCGCTCATTGGGGGAGGCCTATGTCCAGCAGTGGACTGATATAGGCTGATGATGATGATGATGACTAAGCACTTGATGTAATAAATATTATTTATATATTGTTACTTATTTATTTTGGTAAGCAATCGGCTGAAATAAAAAAGAAAATAATTTCGTTTACCTTAACCTACACAAAACAATAGCTTACTTTTGTGGGTTTGCCCTACCAGGGTTTAGGGCAAATATGGCAGACACGGGTATACACTGGTGTCTACCCAGCGTTGGTTTTCAATGCACGCCAAAGGTAGGCAAATAATATCTATTGAGATTTGTTCTGATTTTTTTTTGTGTGTAATTTATATGTGTTAATTGTTTTTTACGGTTAGTAAATAGTTAACTACACCAAGTATTTTCTTTTTCCGTCTTTTATGTGATTTTTTATTTTGTGCAAAATGTGGCGCCTTAGCTGGCAATTCCTGTAAGTCAATGGGCAAATAATTAAAGGGTTTGATTTTGAAAAGACAGAAAATCAAAACTCAGTAAGTTGAGTTCACAGCGAAAATATATTTTCCCAAAACTTGTCTCTCAAATATACTAAATTCGCAGAAAAGAAAATGTCTCCCATTTTCACTTAGTTAACACTTTGACTGCGGTTTTTCAACGACTGCGATCTTTTTTTTAACCTAAAAAATTCGTGCTGCCGCTCTACACAGCGGTTGTGTTGCGCCGCACATGCGTTTCGTTCGGAAAATATTACGGCTTTGCTGAGTTACACAGATCTGTATTTTCTCAACCGCTGCGCTAGTGTGGATTTACGCATATTAGTCACTTGTAGAAAACACATACCGTGTGATTTCAGCAGTCAAAGTGTTAAAACTCCAATCTCATCTAAGACAACATTTAAAAGCGGCGAAGTGTTACTTGAGTGAATTTCAGTCTAATTATGAGTTTTTCTTTTCTAACGTGCTTGAAGTTCTCGCTTGGCAGACTGCAACTGCCCGGAAACTAACTCACGACCATTTAAAAGGTTAAAATAAATCTAGAGAACGTGGTTTAAAGATAAAGTAGATAGTCTTCTATACAGCGTGTCACAAAAAGACCGACTTCAAGGGTAATTAAGTTTCACTTATAGATTACTGAAACAAAAATGCTGTCATTTGTGATCATCAGAGTGGCAATGTGGCGCGGCGAGTGAAGGTCCGCCTGTAAAGCAGAAGGTTGCACGTTCGTTTCCCACCTCCGTAGAAAATAAATGTTTTTGCTCTGTAAGTATTTGTCATCATCATCATCATCATCATCAGCCTATATTGGTCCACTGCTGGACATAGGCCTCCCCCAATGAGCGCCATAGCGCCCTGTCTTCGGCTTGACGCATCCAGCATCTACCTGCAGTCTTTCGCAGGTCGTCATCCCACCTGGTCGGAGGGCGTTGCCTACACTACGTTTACCGAGTCGTGGTCTCCACTCAAGAACACGTTTGCCCCAGCGGCCGTCGGTTCTTCGCGAGATATGGCCGGCCCACTGCCACTTCAGCTTGCTAATTCCTAGAGCTATGTCGATAACTTTGGTTCTCTGTCGGATGTATTCGTACGAATCCTTCAGAGAAACTCCCAACTTCCAAACTGTAACATGATATCTGTTCAACCTGTAGTTTCTCTCTGCTGAGTATGTATGTACGGCTTACAAAATAAACGCATTTTTACTTACTTTACATAGATCCTACAATCCCCTCTGTTCGTATTTGTACACTGTGATTGTATCGGTGTGCATGGAACATAAATCTGTCCCCAGCTGCCCAATATGACCGGCATCGTTTCGACGAAATATTGATACTTTCTATCGCTTTAGAAATGGATCAAAATCCTTCGTTCTTTAGACTGCTGATCCACAGCGAAATATTCCTTCCCAAACAAGGAGGATTTTGCTATAATTACCGAGCTTGGCAGTTGATCGTAGTGCAGGTGTTAAAATATAAAGAAGAAAGCTTCTGCCCTTTCTTTGGCAGGTTCCAGTAATCAGCTCAAATTAAATTTTACTAACAATTTAAATTATAAAATTTTCAAAATAAATTAAATTTTATCATAATTATTTAAATTAAAGCTTATCCCTTAAAATATAAAATTTTGGCATGGCATTACACAAGAGTCTTGACACATCAGATGGAAGCGTTTGGCTATTAACAAAAGAAAGCTGTCTGAAAATTATTATCAAAATTTGATAATAATTTTCAAAGATCAGTTATCGCCATTTTTTTTTTAATTTATTTATACTTCTTGCTAGAAAAACATAACACAATACTTATTCTAGAAAATTTATACAAAGGCGAACTTTACCCTAAAAAGAGTTCTCTTTCAGCAAACCGCCATGAACACGAACAAACTTAGTGTAGGACGCCCTCCGACCAGGTGGGATGACGACCTGCGAAAGACTGCAGGTAGGTGCTGGATGTGGCAAGCTGAAGACAGGGCGCTATGGCGCTCATTGGGGGAGGTCTATGTCCAGCAGTGGACTGCTATAGGCTGATGATGATTATGATGATGATGAAACCTCCATGGCTATCTTTGCAAAAAATCCGCAATGTCGAAATTAATATGGCTGTGTTAATAACTAATTTCAAAAAGTGGCATATGGCTGTTTTCTGCACAACTAGGTCCAGTACCAACCAGTAGGTACCAATCTCATCTTGAGTTTACTGGAATTTTAAACGAAAATTGAAAGCACAAGTTTTATGAACCGAAAGGAAAACATAATCGTCTGATTCCATCTAAAAATTCGGGTAACATTAGTTCGCGCTGAAATTCATTGTCTTCTTCAACAATAACACAACAATACGGGTCAGCTTATTTCAGAAAAAAGGCATTTCCCTTCCTCAGGTGAATTATGTTTTTGTTTCTTTTGTGTAGATCTGTTCATGCACGCTACAGCTTCTGTATGGAAGCCGGCAGTCATTTGCAATTCATTTTCAAACTCTATTTGAATGGAATAAAGGCTTACAGTACTACTTACCGCCTTTAGAAATATTATGGCTTGAACGGGTATTTATAACTGGTTTTTTGTTTGATGTTGATTTTTTCGCCACGGATATCTTTTTAAAAAATTCACAATGTCGAAATTAATACCGACATTGCGGAACAATTGTGTGTACGATCTGCAGATAATTTGTTCCGGGTGTTCTGGTTGTTTTCTATGTATAATAAAAAATATCTTTCTATGTAATGTATTGTATTATGTATATCAGTTATCTAGTACCAATAAAACAAGCTCTGCTTACCATGGGGCTAGATAATGCTGTGTGGATTGTCCAGCATTATTTATTTATATTTATTTATAAAAAGAATAATGCTGGACAACTTACCGCCTTTAGAAATATTATGGCTTGAACGGGTATTTATAACTGGTTTTTTGTTTGATGTTAATTTTTTCGCCATGGATATCTTTGCAAAAAATTCACAATGTCGAAATTAATATCGACATTGCGGAACAATTGTGTGTACGATCTGCAGATATTTGTTCCGGGTGTTCTGGTGTTTTCTATGCATTATAAAAAATATCTTTCTATGTAATGTATTGTATTATGTATATCAGTTATCCAGTACCCATAAAACAAGCTCTGCTTACCATGGGGCTAGATAATGCTGTGTGGATTGTCCAGCATTATTTATTTATTTAATTTATAACTGGTTTTTTGTTTGGTGTTGATTTTTTTCTGGGATTTTAATTAGAAGAATGTCCAAGCTATTCTCGAAAGAAAAACGTATTTATGAATTTTAATCTATTTACAAGACCAAAAGCCATGTGGCGCGGTGCGCGAAGGTTCGCCTGCGACGCAGGAGGTTGCGGGTTCGATTCCCGCCTTAAGACAATTGTTTGTAAGATTTGCAAATATCTATGTTGCTGGGTGTTCTGGGGATTTATAAACCTTTCTCTTGAATCACACTATCTATTAAAAAAACCGCATGAAAATCCGTTGCGGAGTTTTGAAGATCTAAGCATACTCGTACCTACATATAGGGACAGACAGACAGCGGGAAGCGACTTTGTTTTTTACAATTTAGTGACGTAACACAAGCTCTGCTTAGCTTTGGGCTTGGTAATACTGTGTGAGTTGTCCAGCATTATTTATTTTATAAATAAATATAAATAAATAAATAATGCTGGACAATTCACACAACATCTAGCCCCATGGTAAGCAGAGCTTGTGTTATGGGTACTAGATAACTGATATACATAATACAATACATTACATAGATAGATATTTTTTATTATACATAGAAAACGACCAGAACACCCGGAACAATTATCTGCTGATCGTACACACAATTATTCCGAGGCGGGAATCGAACCCGCGACCTCCTGCGTCGCAGGCGGGCCTTCGCCCACCGCGCCACAGAGGTCGTCAAATTATTTATTTATGTTAACACTTTGAGTGCTGAAAACGCACGGTATGAGTTTTCTACAAGTGACTAATATGCGTAAATCCACACTAGCGCAGCGGCTGAGAAAATACAGATCTTTGTGACTCAGCAGAGCTGTAATATTTTTCGAACGAAACGCATGTGCGGCGCAACACAACCGCTGGCTGTGTAGAGCGGCAGCAAGAATTTTTTAGGTAAAAAAAAAGATCGCAGTCGTCGAAAAAAAACCACAGTCAAAGTGTTAAATGAATTTGTCGCTGTGTAATTTTATAGAGACTATTCAACGTCACTAAATACCGTTGAGGTGACGCCACGACATAAGTAATAGCCCTTCTATCAAATAACAATAATCCTAGATCAGGGTTCATCCCTGCCTTGGGACGAAACTTTAGGAAGAAAGATGAAATAGGTGCCTTTATAGTTTTCCATCTCGTTTATTACCGAGAAGGTCGTAAAAAGTTCTAACTGGATTTGATATAGTGCGTGATAATGGCATACGTTGAGTTGAAAACTTACGAATGATTTCTTATTTTAAATATAAGTGTCAGTTATGAAGCTTGCTCAGTCATCGATCTATGCCTTAGTGACGCTTAACACTTTGACTGCGGTTTTTTTTCGATGACTGCGATCTTTTTTTAACCTAAAAAATTCGTGCTGCCGCTCTACACAGCGGTTGTGTTGCGCCGCACATGCGTTTCGTTCGAAAAATATTACAGCTGTGCTGAGTCACACAGATCTGTATTTTCTCAGCCGCTGCGCTAGTGTGGATTTACGCATATTAGTCACTTGTAGAACACATACCGTGTGATTTCAGCAGTCAAAGTCAAGCCATGGAAAAGCGTTACTCAAGCATATGTATGACTTGTAGTACAGGTTTTTTCTAAAACCTATAGCAAGCTCCAGCCTCTCACGATACAGGTTTAACATAGTTACTAAACATTGTGTCCTAAATAACTTAATTTTAAGTAAACCTATTGTGAAGAGGAAATGAATAATTTTATTATTAAAAAAAAAAAGTATGTATATCTATGACTGAACTTTCATATATGGGTCTGATTTAGATTTGATTAGAGTTTGATTTGCTTGTTCATAAAATCAAATTAAATGGTATGATTAGCGTCATATCAAGCTGAGTGTCTTTTAAATCGTATTCAAAGCAGAAAGTTCGCAATTTTGGCTTTTTCTGTTCAGAATAATTTTCGCAGAATTTTTAATCTTAAGAATAGCTCCAATGTAGATCATACCCAACCCCAATTTAATCACACCAATTGATTAAAGTTAGTGGTTCCAAGATTGTAAAGAATCCGCTTAAATCTTTTCTAAAAGTTCCAAGCAATTTTCTTAAATAACGCAGCTTAAAATAATGTTTACCTCAAAAGAGGAACGATGGGTAAAAGCTAACTGTCAGGCCACAGTCGCTCCGAAAACCGTCCTCAGCTTGGATGATTAATGAGTTTTAAAGATAAAGATAAAGATAAAGATTCATTTATTTGCTTCAACATAATGTAGGTTACAGTTGTAGATCTTAAATATATTGAAAGTTTCAATTATGTTCTAACTTAAAACTAGGCATGCAAATATTAAGATTGTTGTATTTTGTAAATAGGTGTTATGCATATAGGTTACCTGTTACATTTAAATGGTCAAAGTTTCAGATTGTCAACTAAAAAGTCATTAATTGTGTAATAGCACTTACTTACTAATAATTGTTTTAATTTAACTTTAAACATAATCTCACTAAGATTTAAGAAGGACTTCGGCATCTTATTAAAAATTTTAGGTGCCATACAGATTACGCTTTAAGAAAACAAGAAACGTATAAAACTATACGAGACATTGACATTGCTTAACACTTTGAGTGCTGAAAACGCACGGTATTAGTTTTCTACAAGTGACTAATCTGCGAAAATCCACACTAGCGCAGCGGCTAAGAAAATACAGATCTTTGTGACTCAGCACAGCCGTAATATTTTTCGAACGAAACGCATGTGCGGCGCAACACAACCGCTGTGTAGAGCGCCAGCACGAATTTTTTAGGTAAAAAAAAGATCGCAGTCGTCGAAAAAAAACCGCAGTCAAAGTGTTAATATGATACATAATACTATCCTACTATATGTATAAACACTCCTATACAACCTTTGTGATTTTCTTAGTGTTATTTTTTTTGTAGCATAATGCGACAACAAACAAATTAGTGTATATATTTAAGTTTTTTTGTATTTTTTTGTCGCTTTGATGTAAAACTGTAAAGACGTAAATATTTTATCAAATAAATAATTTTAAGTAAGTAAATAAATCTATCTACCGACGGCCGCTGGGGCAAACGTGTTCTTGAGTGGAGACCACGACTCGGTAAACGTAGTTTATTCCGACCAGGGATGACAACCTGCGAAAGCCTGCAGGTAGATGCTGGATGCGGCAAGCTGAAGACAGGGCGCTATAGCGCTCATTGGGGGAGGCCTATGTCCTAACGACTAATATAGGCTGATGATGAAATAAATTTAAAATAACAGGGAAAACAGGTCTTTAACGGAAGCCCTCCGACCAGGTGGGATGACGACCTGCGAAAGACTGCAGGTAGATGCTGGAGGCGGCAAGCTGAAGACAGGGCGCTATGGCGCTCATTGGGGGAGGCCTATGTCCAGCAGTGGACTGCTACAGGCTGATGATGAGGTCTTAAACACAATATTATCTTACCAGTAATATATGCCTATGTAATAAGACCTTCAGAAATAAACGACTTTATCCTGCAGTGGGGCTATAACTCCAGTTTTCCAGCAAACCGCAATTCAATCTGAATCCCCCTCCGGTAGCACAGCTATGTAAGTATTTATGTAAATTCAAGAGTTGATCCCGTTCATCTTAACCGAGCGTTTCAAATTGCCAGTTTGGTGGCTTAATTACAGATTTCAGGAAGTTAATTTGTTCTAAATACACAATTAAGTAAGTATTTACCTTAGATAGGGAGGTCTATGGAATCATTTTATAATTAGGTTGCTTTAAAAGTGTCATATAAGTGTTTTATTTTCTTCTAGTCATTATAATACTGTAACGAGGGGGCTAGACGGGGTAGTAGTGAAACACAACTCTTCGTCGAGACGCGGTTTATTTACAAGAGGAACGCGGTTACAGGGGTTTGTACCGAGTGGACGGGATGGCCGGCCACTTTAGATAACGGAGAGGTGAGACTCGGAATACTCGGCAACCGATCCGTTTGGCTAAAGTGGCCGGCCATCCCGTCCACTCGGTACAAACCCCTGTATGTTATGTTTCACTACTACCCCGTCTAGCCTCCTCGTATTTTTTTCTGTACATAGTTTCCTATTTAATGTGCAATAAAGAACTTTCTATCTATCTAAATATTTAAACTAATTTTCCTCTAGTTCGCAGCGTAGTAGGGTTTGGTCTCGGGAAATTTAAAACATGGAATTCCCGGTATTAAACCCTACAACGTACGCTTCGTACAATTCCGATTCTGATGCGGTGAAGGCATATTATTACGAAAACTTACAATTCTTACATAAAAAATCCAATATTTTTTTAAACCATTTCATATACGAAGCTTATCTGTACCGTTGTCTAGCAGGGATTCAATAGGAAAAGCCAAAGACTAGATGTCAATTCCAGCCCATCTAATTCCCTCCATTTTCTCTCGAGATAGGTATTTCCAAAACAAAATGGAGATCCTTCAATAAAAACATATCACCGCACCGCGTTGATATCGCATGGAGGTTTAGTTTTTGGTTGTTAGAAAACAAAATAACTCTATTTTCAAAATTCCCAATGCAGCCCTCGAATGCCAACTAACGTCATATTCAGCAAACACCCTCATTTCCCCGGGCCAATCAAGTGAAGAATAGCTAGAGCTATACGGCTTAGGTTGTGGACACCGGCAATTTTTTAGGTTTGGTTATTGAGTACCTATATCGTTGACTGATATAGTTACTAATCTAGGCCATCGGACTACTGTGCGATTCAAGTGTTGTGACCATAACTCTTGAGCCTTTGTAACAATAATTGGTAAAGAAGGTAATAAAGATCATTGAGATCATTGAGATAATTTTTTCAGACATACCTTGGAAACTAATAACCAAACAAGGTAATGGTTTCTTGTTTACTACTTTACTTTAAAAAGATTGAAGTAAAAAAAAACAAAGTGACTTATTATCCTAGTTTTACTAATGTCGTTTGAAATATATTTCGTGTCCAAGAGTCTTCGAAGGTCTAAAGGAATTAAAAGTGCTTTATAGCACTTTGAATTTTGACAGTACCATCAGCCGTCTAGTCGCTCTTGTGCCAAGTAACAAAGTGCGGCACAATTGTGTGACTGTCATTGATTTAAACAGCTTACGAAGCCGCATTGACCTCGGGTTTTGATTCGTACGACCTGTCAATTATACTTCAGTTTTGGAGCGAATTGGATTCCGATTTCTGGTGCAGAGCTTGCTACTAGTGGCAATCAGTTCTGGTAACCGATCGCTGCACTGTGATAATGGTGTGGTCGCAGAATCTTCACGTTAGAATCAAAAGATTATATATGGTGGAAAATATCTGTGAGCCCTGAAAGGAAACCACTTTAAATACTTAAGATAGATAATTTTACTTAAAGGAAATATTCCTTTATTTTCATAAAGAAACAAACAAATCACCCGGAAATCGAACCAGCTAAAAATAAAAAATAAAAATAATCGCTGTTTTATTTCACTAGTCGACACAGTCAATGTTAAAGATAAAATATCTCCGAATGAAAATTATTTACAAAAATATTTCTCAATTCAATATAGGTAATCTTTGATGTTGAAATAATTATTATTTCATCATCGCGGAGTCAAACATTAAAAGGAACCTTGCAGAAAAATATAACCCTCGTATTTTAAAAACAAACCCACAACAAATGAACACGCTCAAAATAAGCAGTTAATGCACCGCCTTTTACAATAAACGTGTTAAACGCAATAAAACAGAAATGTAATTGCTTGGGGACTTGGGGCCGGATATAAAGAGATTGTTCTCATTTTAAAACAAACCAATGGATGCGCTGGATTCGCCGGATTCGTTGGATCCGATCGTGGATCTAATGGTATTACCACTTGGAGATTACTTTGATTCACGCTTTGCAGTGAATTGGTCTCCGTAGTCATGCCAATGTCGAACTAGATCTCTTACAAACTTTCCAGTTTATAACTGGAAAGTTTGTTACCTGATACTCACTTTATGTTGTTGATTTGAGTTTAGTATTTCAGATTTTCAAATAGCGCTTTGGATAATCGTAGATTAAACATGAGCTTTTATTGGTATATTCAATCTTTAATTTGCAAACTTTGATATTAAACATAAAACGATATTTTTTAATACCTAAATAGTTTAACCTTTTTGTGAAACATTCGTTATCATCATCATCAGCCTAATATTAGACTAAGGCCATCCCCTAATGAGCGCCATAGCGCCCTGTCTTCAGCTTGCAGGTTCCAGCATCTGCATGCAGCCTTTAGCTTTTTATATTTTAGCTCTTAGTTATGTGAATCGTTATTTGAAGAAAATTTAATTAGTGATGTAAAGAATTAAGACCTAAAATATATTACAAGCCATTGAAGAGGGCTTAGAATAATAAATAAAATAATAGACAAAAACAAGTTGCTAAAAAAATTCGTTTACGTGCACTTGTGTGTGTCAAAGCGTGAAGTCATATAAATAAATAAATAAAAAATAATGCGGGACAATCCACACAGCATTATCTAGCCCCATGGTAAGCAAAGCTTGTGTTATGGATACTAAATAACTGATATACATAATACAATATATTACATAGATAGATATTTTTTATTATACATAGAAAACGACCAGAACACCCGGAACAAATATCTGCAGATCGTACACACAATTGTTCCGAAGCGGGAATCTAACCCGCAACCTCCTGCGTCGCAGGCGGACCTTCGCCCACCGCGCCACATCGGTCGTCAAATAAGAATAATAATGTTGCAAAATCAAGAAAATTGTTACACAACACTGTTGCTGTACTGTGACAGCAGCATGTTTTTCCTCCATGTTGCAAGCTACCAAGAAATAAACGACCTCAATGAACCCTCTGCTTGATTTTTATGCACTTCCCTATTTAATTTACTTTATTTGTCCACCTCAAATGTGAATATGTACTGTATCAAAGCCTTCCCATCAACACGAAGATTTCCCAAAGAGGTTCAACCAACCGTACCCTACACCTTGTGAAAAACATGTTAACGCAGAATTAAGCCTACCTTTCCACTTGACCTTAATAAAGGTCCAACCCCTTTTAACGGATTGTTTCATTAACAATGTAGGCAGTAGGAGTAACGAATTGGTACAATATATCATTTTGTACCTGGATCCAAACTATTTTAGTTCTGTGGTGAAGTTGGGGATTAATTCTAGCGTTCCGTGCGGGTCCAAAGGTCGCTTTTGATGAGTCTTTTGTTTTTAACTAACTGGATTAGAATTTTAGCTTACCTATTTGTGGGTTTAACATTACATTTACACGGCTAGAGTCAAAATTAAAGTCAAAATTTAAAGTCACCCAACTGGTAAAGCTGTTCTTTTCGCGCCGAAACTGGTGAAAGCATTTCATTTCGCGCTGAAAGTAGTGTCATAAATAATTCTGTCAACAGTGCTTTTTTGCATTTTTTGCAAATGTCCGTCAACTTTTTGCGGCCCTGCACGTGGCCCTCACGTTCGGGAACTGACCCTAATTTAGCTAATTTTACGATGTACTTTCGGCGTCGAAACAAAACCTAGATACATTCTTGCTCTTACATTTACATTTGAGGTGAAGGCAAGATGGGAATTTCAACCAACTGCCAAAGTCAAGAAATACGTGCGGACCGATATGGGCCGGTGCACCCACGAACACGCTACGCACGAATATCGGATTACTGACGCCATTGCCACACGCGTCGCTTGCTCGAATATGGCACGCTTGCAACTCAACGCTGTCAACGCTATGCAGGCGGTATACGCTATACACTCACGTGGCGGTGGGATAATGGCAAACTCTATTGAATTATTATTTACCTATTTTAAATCTACCTAAAAAATACTAAATATAAAACAAAACGATAAATTGAGACGACGACAAAGACTACAAGTAATGAGGTCATTTTTCTGTTACTTCAGGTGAAATTCTCTTACTGCGCCGTCTAAAAAAACATCCTGTGTATTAACGTGACTAGTAATCGTCGGGGAGATATGCAACTTTACTGTATTATTTCTACCTATATGTACCACGTCTTGGGTGAATAAATGTACTAAATAAACTAAACAAACTTAACTCATACCTCATACTCTCACTCATACTCCTCCATCACCCAGTGGTTACACTATTTTTTACATTAACAGTAGGTTTAATAATACTATTTTCATTCAGATTCAGCGGTTATAATAATATAGCTCTTCCAATTAACAGCATTATAATAGAGCGCTTAAATAGAGGATCGTCCTCTTTACTCCTGTACAATAAGGTGAGACGATAAACAGTACAATAGCAGTAGTACCCTGATGTTTACCCGGTGGACCGGTGATCAAAAGCCTTTTAAAAGGCTATAACTGGTTACAATGTCGCTTAAGCTCCGAGACCGACAATGTTAACTCCTTTGCACTTCAGGTGCGAGTTTGTTACAAAGCTTTGCAGAGGTGCTATGTCTTTCTATCGTTTTGATATTGATATACTATAATTTATTAACAAAGATTACAATCAAATAATATAAACCAATTAGAATTAGTATTTACAATTGTAACAGATGAGCTCGTAACTGCAGACTGTAAACAATCTATAATCTAGATTATCTATACTAATATTATAAAGAGGAAAGGTTTGATTTTTTGTTTGAATGAATAGGCTCCGAAACTACTGGACCGATTTGAAAAATTCTTTCACCGTTGGGAAGCTAAATTATCCCGGGTGAACATAGGGTATAATTTTATTTTCAAAAAAGTTGGGGATCCGTCCTAAAACCGTGCGAAGCCGGGAAGGTCTGCTAGTAGATATATATTTTCGCATTCCTAGGAATGCGAAAATGAAAATTTGCGATAACATGTATCATCATCATATCAGTTACAAATGTCCACACATAGGCCTGCCTTGTCCTGAGCTAAGCCGCCTCCATCCATCGACTCCCTGCGACCGCTACAATACCGTCAGTCCATCGAGTGGTCTTCCAACACTCCGTTTTGAGTTGACGTTGAAAGTGTGTACTATTCGAAACAAAATGAAATTATATATTTGATTTTGTGTGTACATTAAAGAATTGATATAATTAAAACTAGTTATGTTCCGGCAACCTCATTGTGAACAAAAGTAGATAATTACTATAAAACATAATATTTGTACTAAAGACACACAATTTACGTTTCTGTTAAAGTAAGTAAAGTTTAAAAATAAGACATGGTTTTTACTGTAGATTTAAATAATCAGACGAACATTTTTAAAATTATAAGTAAGTACTTACTTGATATGTACTTTGGTAATGTTAATGATAAGTAATATAATAACTTAGTACATGCACAGATCATATAATACTATACTGGTAGTGCAGGCAAGTTTGTGTGTGCTGAAAAAAGGCCATGACTCAGTGGATTTTAATGTTATTACCAAAGTGCATATCAAGTAGGTAAGTACTTACCTACTTGATGTGCACTTTGGTAATGTTAATGATAAGTAATAACTTAGTACATGCACAGATAATATAATACTATACTGGTAGTGCAGGCAAGTTTGTGTGTGCTGAAAAAAGGCCATGACTCAGTGGATTTTAATGTTATTATTGTAACAAGCTACTCCGTAAAATCTACAGTCTAGCTAGAGTTGTACCTAGTGGGTTTAAAACTTCTTAAAATGTATGTTTTGTCCCCAACATCATGTCAAGATCCTCGATAACCGACCACCAAATAGATTATTCGTCTCGATTCTCTCATTATTTGTTACCTTGTCCCCTTTTCCGTTCCATTTGTTCAAACGAACCCATTCTGGGGATAACGATACATTAAACCAGAAATTAACTGGGCTATTTGTTTGTCTGTCCTCAGGTGCGGGATTTATGGTGGAAGTTAAGGGTTAAGTCGGGTCGGGACAGTTTCTTTATGGAACACAATAGAATATTGTGTCTTTGAGGAACGCAACTAAGTTATTGTAGTGTTGGACAATAATTCACACAACATTATCTAGCCCGAAGCTGAGCCGAGCCTGTGTTTATAGATAGATCATCATCAGCCTATATCAGTCCACTGCTGGACATAGGCCTCCCCCAATGAGCGCCATAGCGCCCTGTCTTCACCTTGCCGCATCCAGCATCTACCTGCAGTCTTTCGCAGGTCGTCATCCCACCTGGTCGGAGGGCGTCCTACACTACGTTTACCGAGTCGCGGTCTCCACTCAAAAACACGTTTGCCCCAGCGGCCGTCGGTTCTTCGCGAAATATGGCCGGCCCACTGCCACTTCAGCTTGCTAAATCATCTAGTATCAGCTTTATAGATAGATACTAGATGATTATGATTTTTATTACAATACTTTACAATACAAAAAATCTTTTTTGTACACCAAAAATACATTATATGCGACAGGTACAATGGACTACATATTGATTTGACTAGATAGCAGTTAGGACTTAATCGCTTTCTGACTAATTCTAGATATGATATGACGCTTTAGGACTAGATAGCGTTTGGACTAGATCGCCATAAGTCTTTTCCACCATATTTAATATCATAATAATAAATGAAAAGCAGAGATAAAATGAAAATGTAAATTAATATTCTTTGTTGGTAATATTTAACCAACAAAGAATATTAATTTAAATCACATCTTCAACTTTATTACACTACATAAATGGAAATGAATACATTATTGTCTTCATAATTAAAATTGGACTCGTTTCGTTATTAATTTTCTCATAAAAAACGTGCTTATTTTACCGACAAACGAATTTTGCGGTTTTCATACGTAGTAGCTTTATTAGAGTCATTATAAAACAACATGGAGGCATGATTAATTTTTAATTAGGAACGAAGTTACTCTAGAACATCTAAAACGTGACGTCTATATCTGTAATTTTAAAACTAGCATCAGCGCGCGGTTTCGCACGCTTTTTTGGAATGTTTAAAAAAGTGTTGCCTGTTATTCCAGGAGCTTTGAGGAGTTGTGTGGGCAAAATATTACCCCGATCCATTCAGTAGTTTTGACGTGGTACCTACCACGTCAAAACTACTAAATGGATTTGGCCAAACATCTTCGAAACGGCACATTGGCATATTATAAATTATGATAGTATACAATATTTTGGAAATACGTATTTTTTTTATTTAATTCAAAAAAAATATAATATATCTTACCCACAGAGACAAATCAGCGCTAAGTCAAAAACTTACTTTTTTCAGTATTGACGTAAAACATTTTCTGCTGTTGAATAGGCCCACCACACAAATGCGACCTTCTTCAAGTGCTGTTCGCCATTTTGTTACAGTGTTGTCTTAGTCCTGTTAAATCATGAATAATAGTTATTGCTATGTTTTTTAAAGGTTCCAGGTAAATAATCCGATTCGACTTATTATTAAATAGTTTGTTCGCCGCAATAAACGGTTACAAAGTGAAACTATACACCGCTGAAAGATGAACTAAGTTAGTATAAACATTAAAATATTTTCAGTTCATCTCATTTTGAAAACTTTTCATTAAAATTGTCACATGCTCAGTCCCCAGTGTGAGAAGTTTCAGAATTCATTATATTATAGAACTTTACTGGGGACATAGCTTAAACTTAGATAGCTAGAATAGTTACTTAGCCTAGTTAGGTTATTCTTAATTGAATATAATTATAATATGATTTAATATTTCAGAAGTTGTATCGGTGAGCAAATAATCAAAATTATGTGTATGTATTCATAATATTATAGAACTTTACTGGGGTCATAGCTTAAACTTGGATAATAGTAACTTAGCTTAGTTAGGTTATTCTAAATTAAAATATTATTCAATATTTCAGAAGTTGTATTGGTGTGTGCGAGCAAATAATCAAAATTATGTGTATGTATTCATAATATTATATAACTTTACTGGGGTCATAGCTTAAACTTGGATAATAGTAACTTAGCTTAGTTAGGTTATTCTAAATTAAAATATTATTCAATATTTCAGAAGTTGTATTGGTGTGTGCGAGCAAATAATCAAAATTATGTGTATGTATTCATAATATTATATAACTTTACTGGGGTCATAGCTTAAACTTGGATAATAGTAACTTAGCTTAGTTAGGTTATTCTAAATTCAAATATTATTCAATATTTCAGAAGTTGTATTAGTGTGTGCGAGCAAATAATCAAAATTATGTGGGTAGTTAGCAATAATACTGTACAGAGCAAAATAAAGGTATTTTGCTGTTTTGATTTTGATTATTTTCTCGTACCGACAAACTACTAACAATTAATAATAAGCTTATTTTGTTTCTCACCAGTGAGTGATCTTTTAAGAAATAAATAAATATATTAATCCTAATACATGTACTTTTTCGGTAGGAATTTAAATTAAGCAACAGTAATATCAGTAATATGGTAGATCTTTTATTTCCGGTTTTATTTTCTATGTGATTCGCAGCACATACACGTCGCTGACACAGCACGTAGTAAATAGGTTTATTTTATGTTAGACTAAGGTAATATATTTTATACGACCCGTTGTTTTTATGATATTTTGCACAAAAATAGTGTGAAAAATATCAACCCGATCTGTTTAGTACTATAGTTTTGGCGTGAAGATGTAACAAAAAACCATATATACACCATCCAAACAGTATATTAGAAACAAATGAGAACTAATATTTATAATTGAAACAATTGAGTTCAACGGCAAACTGTTGCAAACAATTTACATGGAGCTAAACTATACTATATATATGAATTATAATAAGTTTAGAGGTAGAAAATTAATGATAAGAATAAAAGAATAAGAATAGTTTTATTTGGCCAAAAAAACAGGCTACACAATTAAAGCAATAAAAACATATAAAAAAAACACAGTACACAGTATAAAAAAACATAAATAAAAAAGCCTACAGAAAAACAAAAACTATAATAATACATGACTACCGTGCTAGCCTGCTGGCCAAAAAGGGTCAAACTCAGCTATGTGCTGAACCACGCGTGGCGCGGAACAACGTTGGTTTTCAGTTTGAACCTCAGTTTGAATGATAATAATGCGTATTGTATCAATTTTTTAACAAAAGTAACCTTGTTATAAATAGTCAAAAAGTAAACCTGCTTCACTCTGTCATCTGTGGTTTCAAACTGTTGGTTTCGAGACCCAACCTCCAAAATATTTTACCTGCTCACTCCTTTACGACACGGACACTTTGCATAATATAACATTATAAAGTTTCAATGCTAAGATATAACAGTCTATATATCTATTTAAATTAAAGAAGAAAGTTCTGTGCTTTATTTAGAGAAAGGAGGGAGAGTATTTGAGCTATCAACAAATGAAACAAATGTGGGCTCAAGCTTAGAAATCTATATATATAAAAGAAAGTCGTGTTTGTTACAACACTTATAACTCGAGAACGGCTGGACCGAATTAGCTGAAAATTGGTGGAGAGGTAGCTTAAAACCAGGAGTCTAACATAGGATACTTTTTATCATTTAAACAATTTGACACATAGATTTCCACGGGGGCGGAGCCGCGGGGCGCAGCTAGTTTTATATAAAACAAGCGGACCCGACAGACGTTTTCCTGTCTTAACTATGAATATTGATTTCGAATTGGTTACATCCTCTTTGACGATATTTGCAGCACGCATTCTGTCAATGTTATGTCAAACGCCATAAGGTTACGTACATCAAAAAAGTTTGAATTGTAAAAGGTTACATTAGAAATCTATATATATAAAAGAAAGTCGTGTTTGTTACAACACTTATAACTCGAGAACGGCTGGACCGATTTAGCTGAAAATTGGTGGAGAGGTAGGTAGCTTAGAACCAGGAGTCTAACATAGGATACTTTTTTTAAATAATTTAAACCACTTAACACATAGATTTCCACGGGGCGAAGCCGCGGGGCGCAGCTAGTTTTATATAAAACAAGCGGACCCGACAGACGTTTTCCTGTCATTGATTTCGAATTGGTTACATCCTTTTTGACGATATTTGCAGCACGCATTCTGTCAATGTTATGTCAAAAGCCATAAGGTTACCTACATCAAAAAAGTTTGAATTGTAAAAGGTTACATTAGAAATCTATATTATATAAAAGAAAGTCGTGTTTGTTACAACACTTATAACTCGAGAACGGCTGGACCGATTTAGCTGAAAATTGGTGGAGAGGAGGCTTAGAACCAGGAGTCTAACATAGGATACTTTTTATCATTTAAACAATTTGACACATAGATTTCCACGGGGGCGAAGCCGCGGGGAGCAGCTAGTTATTTAATATATGGTGGTTAAGTATTCTTAAATTTTCTAATTTTCCGCGAAATGTTCTTAATTTTTTCTTTCATAAGAACCTGAGAACCCTTCTGACAATAACAAACACAACAAAAAAGAATTAGCTAAATCGGTCCAACTGTTCACGCGTGATGCCGTGACCAAGGGAAATAGGGACCATTTTTATATATATATAGATTGTTATTAATGAAACAAACTATGTTTCATAATTATTCGGCGGTCGTTTCTCTGAAGAGAATTTTATTTTATTTTTCTAAGTCGGTCTTTCGTTTGACCACAATCTCACCCGATGGAAAGTGAAGATGTGGCCGATGATATGTCACGAATGCCTACCTAATAATAATATACCTATTCACTCTTGTCTTGAAGAGACCCAGTCCAAACACCAGCAATACGAATGATGATGATGAATCAATGAATGATCATCTGATCATCAATGCAAATTAAAAAATATATACGCGCTTTTAACCGTGTGAATAAGCTAGTCCATTCTAAAATTATACATTCGAAATTAACTATGTCTGTCTGTAACATTTTCGTGCTTAAGAGGCTGAATCAATATAGATGAAGTTTGACAGAGAGGTAGAGGGTATCTCGGGGTCGAACATGAGCTACTTTTTATTCTGGTGTAGTGCGTGTGAAGCTGAGGGCTGAAGCTAGCCTATACTAATATTATAAAGAGGAAAGGATTGATTTTTTGTTTGTAATGAATAGGCTCCGAAACTACTGGACCGATTTGAAAAATTCTTTCACCGTTGGGAAGCTACGCTATTCCCGGTGAAAATAGGCTATATTATATTTCTCGCGAAGAACCGACGGCCGCTGGGGGAAACGTGTTCTTGAGTGGAGACCACGACTCGGTAAACGTAGTGTAGGACTCCCTCCGACCAGCTGGGATGACGACCTGCGAAAGACTGCAGGTAGATGCTGGATGCGCCAAGCTGAAGACAGAGCGCTATGGCGCTCATTAGGGGAGGCCTATGTCCAGCAGTGGACTAATATAGGCTGATGATGATGATGATGATATTTTCAAAAAAGTTAGGGATCCGTACTAAAACCGTGCGAAGCCGGGAAGGTCCGCTAGTATTCTATAAAATAGCTTTTGCCACGTAGTACGATATAAATTAAATTTAGAAATCAATATTTTTATTTATTCAAATGAACACTCGTTTGCACTTGCGAACTTTCAATTTGATTTCCAATCAAGGGAATACGAATTCAGCATAAATGGATTCGCAATTTTATGAACAAACAATCAATATTAAAAAGATAGAAATGTTCGAGATAAAGCAACGACTTAATGTACTTAATAGACTTTAATATTGGTTTGATTTAGAATTGATTAAGCGACTTGTTTATTTTATTAATCATTTAATTCATATTCATATTTTTTGTAAAAAGGCTTATTACAAAATATCTGATTATCTAGTCTAGATGATAAAAAGCTTGGCACGAGTTTTGCTCCAACTCAAAATCTAACAACTTACAGATAAGCAAATCAAATGTACTAGACACATACGTTATGAACATACTAGTGGTTTCTTCTCACTTCTTCCACTGGTGGACAAAAAATTTAAGTGCACATCAATATAATAATGAATAGTATAAAATATGACTTGTCTAAGTGCTTATTTGAAAGCCTAAAGAATAAGAATATATTTATTGTTAAATTGTGTAAAACATCCATAGGAAAGGTCTTAAATAATAATTTGGTAACAACAATAAAACTTCTGAAACTATCATGGTTATTAACACTAAAGTCATTTAAAACGGGATATTTACTTCGTATTATCTTCTTATTTTCGTTCGTAGCAAAAGACAGAAAATGAGGGTAGATCGGTATATCTGCTCATAAAAACGAACTCGCAGTATCTTCAGTTATTCCGTGATCATGGCGCATGAAACTGTGCCGAAATATTGGAAAACTCGAAAATCAAATCATGGTAAATATCCCGTTTTAAATAAATAAATAAATAAAAATAAATAATGCTGGACAATTCACACAGCATTATCTAGGCCCATGGTAAGCAGAACTTGTGTTATGGGTACTAGATAACTGATATACATAATACAATACATTACATAGATAGATATTTTTTTATTATACATAGAAAACGACCAGAACACCCGGAACAAATATCTGCAGATCGTACACACAATTGTTCCGAGGCGGGAATCGAACCCGCAACCTTCAGCGTCGCAGGCGGACCTTCGCCCACCGCGCCACATCGGTCGTCGAATGACTTTATTGGTAACAACAATTTATCCATTTCGGACATACAATATTTTGACAATTACTAGTACTAACTACTACTCATTGTACAGGTAGGTTTATTTACCTCTTAACTTTAACTTACTATCTAGTATCAAAAAACTCTTTTATGTTATAGTGCGCACTACTAACAAGCCAGTTTCTTAATCTAGTTTTAAACATATTTCCATTTAGTTGTTTTATTTCTAAAGGAATGTTGTTAAACACTTTGATAGCTGATATATAGGTACTTTTGTAAAACATAGAAATAAACTTTCACAAAAAAAAACCAGCTATAAAAAATATATTAAAACTATATTAAGACCGTCATGGCCTGTTGCAGCTTTGGATCGCGAGGAGTGGAAGGAGAAAAGGAAGGCCTTTGCCCAGCAGTGGGACAATAACGGCTTAAAATAAAATAAATACTTAATAATAATTAAGTCCGTAATATGATGGTATAGACCTATTTTATAAGGACGAAAGTTATTATTGTGAAGTTGTACCTAATAATATTAATGTCAACACCAAATCGAATGAAAAAATCCAGCAAACATTTTGCATAAATGCTTTTCGATTCACAGTTGAAAACTTTGTATTGCAAAAACACACGTGGAGTCATGAACAAAAACCACGAAATTATACTTATAACGACAATTATCTCCTCAAACAATAATACATAAAATTAACTCATATTTTTCTATCATTTAGAATAGAATAGAATAGAAAACTTTTATTAGCACACACAAAAAAGACAAACGTACATTAAAAAAAACACATTAAGCTAAATAAGATATAACACTAAAACTAAAAACTAAAATATAAACAATAGAAAATAAGTATAAAACTAATACTAAAACTAAAAGATAAACAACAACAACATTTAATGATATTTATATTTACATGTGATCATTTGCGATACCATGAATAAACGAAGCTCATAATCCCCACGGAAGACCAGCGCTATGTTACGATCTGCTCTACCATAGCACATGCTGAGTGGGGACCGATTTTTGTCAGTCTCTGTCGTCTGTTAATCTAAGTTTAGTTTATAAGAGTCTCTGTTCTGTTCTAACAAAATAAAAATCTTTTTACTTTACTTTTACTATAAAGTGCGGTGTTTCTGTCAGTGAAACTCAGTAGGTCCTTAACTTGATTATTATTTCTTGCGAGGTTTTTTTTATCTCCATCAAGATGGATGAACATACATAACTAAACTCTTGAAGATTATTTTATAGTTCATTTAACCGAGTAATGGGAACTCAATAATTCAAGGGAATTTATCAGCATAAGCCTATCACCATAGCTACGGGTATCGTTCGGCTTTTGATAGGTAAACTCAATCGAATTTTCCTCTTACTTGTAAATATTACTTGTAAGTACAATGTAAGATGAAATCCATCCATTTCCTGGTAAATGTTGATAAAAACGTGAACATAATGCCGTAACGCTGGAGTACGCATTTAGCCCTAAAAGGCCCATTCGTCATGACGCGTAAAAAGGGACTGCGTAACGCCATATTCTCGTACCTAGCAGGTGGTTTATGTATATTTTGATGGGTGTAAACAATGAACCAGCAGAATAAGTGTAATCTACACTAAGTACACTTAGAAAGTGTAATAAAGTAAATTATTATGTCTGTATGTAGGTCCAAAGATCTCAAATACCGTTATTGTTTCTTTTGATGATGGTTTAGGAATACCTGAA
This sequence comes from Eupithecia abbreviata, assembly GCA_943735965.1. Taxonomy (NCBI): domain Eukaryota; kingdom Metazoa; phylum Arthropoda; class Insecta; order Lepidoptera; family Geometridae; genus Eupithecia; species Eupithecia abbreviata. Next base: position 6,853,471 of record OX030995.1, read on the forward strand.
GATATAAAATTTTTCGTAGAAAACGTCTTTCATTTGGAGGTGTACTTGGGTTATTAAAAATATTTTTTCAACAAAACCCTAAGACTTCTACTGATCGCCGTTTGTATTTCATACTTAGGTTCCATACCAAAAATAAGTTGAACCAATATGAATCAAATGAATCGAAAATCAATGTTCTCGTAACAGGTCTTTTTCGATAGTATCTAAATACCTAGTACCTGACCTGCATGCTTAAAGAATGGAATACCGCATGGGAGATGACTTCATTTTGAAAATGAAGCGATAGCACGGATCGGATTCGAACTGAGTAGGACAGCATAGAGACGATTTTCAATGACCATTCTTTATTTTATTGCGTAGGTATTGTTTTACAAATGGTCTAACTATAATAATATTACACCTAGAGTTTCAAGCCTCCATCTTACTGGCAAAAAGCTTATCTATATCTCTCCATAATGATCTCCATGCTCCCAAAATGTTTCAGATCGATGTTGCCAGCTATTACGTTGAACTCTCCAACCATGACGAGTTACTTGCTAAGGTCTGGCGATTTCCTACGTAATGTCCCTAATGTAGGCCGTTAGCTGCGTGTGTTCGATCATAGCGACAATCGAGTTTGCGAGCCATTATTAAGATAGGACGTGAAACGCAGCGCTGGGCGAAAATTTCTGCTTAGCCAACAAGCTTCTGACCACGACTTTGCACGCGTTTTTCTGGGGTTTTAGTCTATGCCTTCAAAATCAAAATCAAAATTCGTTTATTGCTTGAAATACATGTTATAAAGTTCTTATAATGGAATAGGTCACAATGTATTCTGCCCTATTGGGCGTGCAATGATATAAAATTTACAATAATTAGCAACTACACATTCTTAAAAAAATTATACAAAAAATTCAGACAAATAATAATAAAAAAAAAATACAGAAAAATTAATGTCAAATCTACAATTTATCGGTCATAAACTCATTAAAAGAGTAATAGCATTTTTGTGTCAATAATTTGGTCACTTGTCTCCGAAACAACGCACAAGGTTTTTCTCTAATAGACTCAGGCAGTTTATTATAGGCAAAAGCATATTAAAGCATATTCTGCTCAGCCCGAGCAGAATATGCTTTTACGCATTAAGGTTGTTTTTGAGTTACGAATAACAACTTTATGTTTGTCACGCCTATTGCGCTTTACGGCATCTGAGAGTCCTTACACATAAATAAAAAAAAGGAATGCTGGAAAATATTTTTATGTTTGTCATGTATATGCGTATATATAACGCTGGGGTAAACGTGTTCTTGAGTGCAGACCGCGACTCGGCAAACGTAGTGTAGGACGCCATCCGGCCAGGTGGGATGGCGACCTGCGAAAGACTACAGGCAGATGCTGGATGCGGCCAGCTGAAGACAGGGCGCTGTGGCGCTCATTAGGGGCATTTAGGGGAGGCCTATGTCCAACAGTGCACTATTATAGGTTGATGATGATAAAAGGCTACATTGATACACCTGAGATGGAACATGAAGATGGATTCAGGACGCTTGGTTAGAGGCTGACAGTGAGTATCAGGCTCTAATCATGCCGAGGACATCTCTTTTCCAATATAAATTCATTTCCATTCAATAGATAGATAGATATATTTATTTATTGATACAAATTTGATACATTTTGTTTATAGTATCTTAAATCCTAACATAGGTTTATCTAGATACTAGAGTTCTCTAAACAATAATAAAAATTAAAATTAAAGTAATTAGCGCGGTAGGCAGTCACGCAATAGGCACAGTGACTTCGCTGTCCGCTGCATGGCTTGGCAGCCGCACACAGGCGATCCACCAATCACGAGCGAGCAGCTATGCTATAGGTCAATTATATAAGGCTCAATTTTGTATTTAGATATATTTACTTCCAATCGTACTACCTACGCTATAAGCGATTTTGAAAGTCAATTATAAAAAAATACCGATCAAAGTTTTCAAAGGAATCTTGTCTTGAATCGCTGTCCACTGAAAATATACCCTTAATTACCATAATAGAAGTTAATCGGGTATTCCCCATAGGTTAGAAGGGATGTGACATAAAGCTCAAATGGGAAGGGGCTGAGCGAATTGACCCCTTAGGACAAAAAGGCAAGCTTGGGGAGGGCCAAAACCATTGGTATGATGATTAATCTCTAAAATCGCGATGGTGCATAACTATTTCATATATAAAAAAAGTGCTTTATTGTTCCAAAACACAAATCTTAACAATATATACGTAATATATATATATATATATATATATATATATAAAAATAAAAGTACTTATAAAAAAGTAATACTCTTTTTTTTTAATAAAAGACTTTCCTGAAAAAAAAACACTACCTAAGTAAATAAGGTAGCATATACATACGTAATATACTAACTTTTTTACGTAGGTAGTGTTAGGACCGCCTAGAACGGTGAAAGCCTCCTCCAAGGTACTCCGCATTTCTCTCTGTCTATGGCTTTGCGAGGCCAGAGTTTGCCCGCTATTTTTATGGAGATCATCGTCGCACCTTTTCAACGGTCCTCTTTTTTTTCTTCTTGTCCATTGTCTAAGTACCCCGTTTTTTATTATATGAGCCCATTATAAGATGTCGTCCGTAGGTGCCCCGCCTATTTCCTTGACCCCATTTCCATATTTTCACTATTTTTTAAAAAGATTTTGAAAATGCGATGACTGCGGCGAGTGCGGCTCTTACAACGGGGACAGGTGCGCGTACAGCTTTAAACAAAACATCAAGAACTGGCACATTAAAATTAAAGGAGGTTAGAACTAGCTTACTATTATTGTACGACGATACCTTTCAATTTGCTTTAATCCAAAGCTAACATTGACGTGTCAGCCGCCGTCTTGGGCTGACATGTTACATTGTCAACAGACGGAATCGGCACAATGGATGTTTGAACGTCAATGTCACGTGGCTTCGCACCAAAATAAGGGTCGGTACGTATCTGACGGAAAATGCGTCTCGCGTCTATTCGGTCAAATTAGACCTGTCACATTACGCGCCTTGTCAGTTCGAACAGCATGTACAGTGTGCATGTGTACATTGTACACAAACGTTCTCCGCTGATGCCTAGTCTGAATGCATAGTACGTCGTATGGTATCGCGACATGTTACGTCGACCGACTATGCGTTGACGGAAACGTAACAGACGCTGTACGCTCGACGCACTAACTCATCTTTGGTTGAGTTTGAAAGGTTGAATGTTTTATTATACATATATTTGCCTGATCTGGTGTAACGCGACCGATAATACGCGACGCATTTTCCGTCAGATATGTACCGACCCTTATACATAAATATATGTCTCAATTTCAAAAGTAAACGAACGAGTACTGTTTTCGATTTCTATTAAAAATAAAAATAAAAAGAGCTTTATTGTTCCAAAAATACTAATGTTAACAATATTAACTAATAAAGGCTTAAGTAAGTATACTATTTGTTTATATAAAAAAGAACTTTCCTAAATTACTTATATACTAACATATATACTTAGGTAGTGTTAGGACCGCCTAGAGCGGTTTTCGATTTCTATTGCGCAAACTTATTCTATCAACTCAAGTAGGTATTTATTGCCGAAAAGTTATATGAAAACTCAGCAAACCAGTTATGCCTTTTAGGTAAACATAAAAATTTATAACGCTTCAGCAAATCAAATAATCTCGTTAGACTTCAATTCTTTAAGGAAACTCTCTGCATAAATATTCGATTTCAAGTAGGTTAAACTTTTTCGACATTTATTACAAGTAGGTACTTCTGAAATTAGCTCATAAGCTTTCCAAGAGTTCTAAAGGTATTAAAATCTGCATGAAAACGATTAAATTCAATAGAAAATTCCAAACTTATGATTTATTCAGGGAATAAAACCGTTGAAACCGAGCTATGTCGGATTGGCATCGTTTTAAGGCGATCGTTACCAAAAAGCAACGTAAAGGAAAAAAGCCAAATCAAATAGGTTTTACGCAAAATCGAATCGAAGTCAAAATGGAACGTCAATCGAGCCTTACCATTGGTTTGTTTAAATTGTTAGCGGAGGCTTCTATTTTCGAAATGTTTACCTCGGGTAAGCAAAATGGCTAATTTGCTTTCTCCGAGTTTGTTTTGTTTCGGATGACATTTGCAGTGAAATTCTCTGAGAAAAATGGAGATTTATAAGAAAAGTTATGCAGAAACTTTGCAAATGTTTTATAAATATTTACTTGTAGATATTACTAGATTTTAAGGAGGAATTTATGATAACAAAAGGATATATTTGAATGGGAAATCAACCATTAGACAATGTTTTTCAAGTGCTAAATAACAATCCATTAAAAACTCAAAAAAAGAGCGCGGTTGCTGGTTTGAAAGAGGAAAAACATTCTGATAAAAATATTCACAATAAAGTACAAAAAACATGTTCTCATTTCTCGTCATTTCCATAGTAAAGTCATTTCCAAATGACATTGCAAAACCGTTCCGGCGGTTAGCAGGTTGAAACCTCCAACTGGGCAGGGGTATTCATTATTACCATAGACGCAAGTAACGCGGAGTTTCACGTTTTTATTTTTCAAAAAGATAGGAAATAAATGCTATACATTTTCACACAGTATTCTAGTCAAAAAAAGCAAAGCTTACTATGGCTACCAGATTAAGATTAGGTATTCATAGAAAACACCAATATCCGGAACAAATATCTGGATATCATACAAATATTTGTCCTGCGACGGGAATTGAAACCATGACCTTTGGTGTCTCAGGCTGACTGTTGCGATGCGCTACACCTAGTTATAAGCGTCCCTAGTGCTTGAAATAATGGATATACTAAAGTTGTTATAAATTTTCATGTTTTATTTACTTTCAGATAAACCTACATATGTCAACGTAAACCAGAGATACCATAAATTATTCTCCCCTCAAGAACTTGCAAACAAACTCTTAGTGGAGCGTCAACCAGTCAACTTCTTTAAGAAAAAATCAAGCTTGACTCTTCCAAGGCAGATTTCAAAGTTCACTCTGATCACGTTGGATACGGATGAGTGACCAAAAGATCAACAAGCTTTAAGGCATACGTACTTTGAAAAACGAAATACGATGTTGTGGATGGTTGACAGACCGTACTAAATGAATAACATTCTTACCCTTACCACTAAGTTGTGTTGGACGCGTCACCAACTGACACTTTTTGGTTAAAAAAACAAAGTCATTTAATTTCATAGCAGAGTCAACAAAACAACGGATCGACCTCAAAACGTCTTAGTATGTAAACGTGCGTCCCTAATATAACCCGTCCGTTAATATTCATATTTCGTTTTCTAATAGGCTTCCGATAAGTAAACGGTGAATAAACTCAGTTTTTCAACGAATCACGCACGCCAGCGCGTTATTGGTACAAAATCAAAACGAATAGGCCTTAGGCATCGACATGACGCGGCGGTTGCATTCACTAAATCTGCATGAAAAATGGAAACGGATCCACAAAGCGGAGGGAAAAACGACTTATATTTGCGACACAAATACGATGAAACTGGAACGGAATACCGGAACAGATAAGCAGCTATGCGGACTTTTAATATTCACCTGGGAAAGTCGATGAGTGTTTGTTTTAGCTGTTATGCTCTGATGTAAGGATTTAGATTTATATGAATGTTTTCCTAATAGGCTATTTGACAAATTTTGGATTTTTTTAAAATTATTCTTTATTACATTATAAACACACTACATTATTATTTCCGGGCGATCTACTGTATTATTTATAAAAATCAATGTTAAAGTTTAAATTTTCGAAACCGCGCCAAAAACGATGTTTCTGTAATGGCGCTATTGTTTACTGCCGTGTGACGTCACACGCAGATAACAATAACAAATATTTATGCCACTAGTTATAATAGTTATCAAAATTTGACAGAAATAGCTCACAGATTTAATTTAACACCCAGAAAACGCAAAACGCGAACAACAATCGGTCGAGAAATGTATGTTTACTGGCATGTGACGTCACCAGAGTTGTAACCAACAACAGGGCGTTTTCGTCACAGATAAAATTCAATAAATTATTACATTTTGTTTCGTGTAATTTTCAAAAAATATACATAATTTAGTTGAAATAAAGCGAAAAATGTTTCTTTTTATCTCATAGGATAACAAATAGCCTATTATATGTTATACGAGTATGTTTAACTCACATAGCCCATAGTTGGTTTGACCTAAAGTTTTTTTGAAGTCTATTGTTTGACGACCGATGTGGCTCTGTGGGCAAAAGTCCGCCTGCGACGCAGGAGGTTGCGGATTCGATTCCTGCCTCGGAACAATTGTGTGTACGATCTGCAGATAATTGTTCCGGGGTTCTGGTCGTTTTCTGTGTATAATCAAAAAATATTTTTTTTAACCATACTTACACGAGTCACTGCATCCAAAGATACCTTAGTACATGGAGTCCTTGACCGTAATATCGGAATTGAAGGTCTACCTAGGCTCTTATAAAGCTCTTACTGAAGGCGTTTACCGAACCTTCATTATCTTAAGTTACGATAGTGTTATCCGTACCTATTAAAACTTCGACCGTTGGCTTGCTACTTTGAATATGCTTTGTTGGTAGCTCTTTATCGGTATTGTAAATTGAGCTGTAAATACAGGGAGGCAGGGGTTAATTTTCTTACGTAATTAAAAGTACCAAGGTTTAGATGAAGGAATAAAGTTTCGGAAAATATTTATTTTTGTCTTCGAGTCTTTTTATAGTGCAAGTTTTTTTACCTTTGTTATTTGACGACTGAAGTGGCACAGTGGGCAGGTCGGTTGGCAACGCAGGAGGTTGCGGGTTCGATTCCCGCCTTGGGACAAATTTTTGTACGATGTGCAACTATTTGTTTCTAGTATTTTGAGTATTTTCCATGTATAAGTAATAAAAAATATCTATCTATGTATCTTCCATCATGGCCTGTTGCAGCGTTGGATTGCGAGGAGTGGTAGGAGAAAAGGGAGGCCTTTGCCCAGCAGTGGGACAATAATGGCTTAAAATAAATAACAATTTGTATTATGTATATCAGTCATCTAGTACCTACCCATAACACAAGCTCGTCTTAGCTTGGGGGTAGCTGATGTTGAGTGGATTGTCCAGCATTATTCATTTATTGTTTTGCTGGTGGTAGTCTGGCACAGCGCATCAGCATTGCAAAACAGCCAGCGTCTTGGAGACGCTCCCGATTGGTATTGATGGATCAGTTATGCTACCTCTTAGAGTTTTGCAGCGGTGAGCAACTAGATTTACTGTTTCAATTGTAAAAATAAGTTCTAATTTGTTTCTATTCTATTATATTGACGACCGATGTGGCGCGGTGGGCGAAGGTCCGCCTGCGACGCAGGAGGTTGCGGGTTCGATTCCCGCCTCGGAACAAATGTGTGCACGATCTGCAGATATTTGTTCCGGGTGTTCTGGTCGTGGTTCTATGTATAATAAAAAATATCTATCTATGTAATGTATTGTATTATGTATATCAGTTATCTGGTACCCATAACACAAGCTTCTGCTTAGCTTGGGGCTAGATAATGCTGTGTGAATTGTCCAGCATTATTTATTTATTTTATTTATATCTTAACTTCCTTGAAAACCTATTTCAACGATAAAGAAATATATAAAAAAACAACGATGAAGTTATAAAGTTCGCTTCTTTTGTAATATTAAGATAATCCAACAGAGAATTGGTACTACGAAGTTAGATTTCCTGGAACGAAATAATATCACGATCAACGGAAATAATAATCCAGCTATATCTTTAGCAATATCCTGTAGATAGCTTACTAGCTTTTGTCCGTAGGTTCGTTCACAACATCATCATCAGCCTGTATTATTCCATTTCTAGACATAGGCCTACCCTAATGAGCGCCATAGCACCCTGTCTTTAGCTTGTCGCATCCAGCATCTGCCTGCAGTCCTTCGCAGATTGCCATCGCACCTGGGCGGCGGGTGTCCTACACTACGTTTACCGAGTCGCTGTCTCCACTCAAGAACACAAACATGAACAGGAGATAAAGCCATATAGCCAAAGCATTATTTTAAAATTACATTGTAGGAACCTAGTTTTAGAAATTGTTTGCATGCCAATGTGTTTTGGTGAATTATGTGAAACTACCTATTCTAATGTTTAAGACCTTGTATTATGACCATATTTCTTGCAATAAATGAATTGAATAGCCATTTTAAGCTTGCTAATTCTTAGAGCTTTGCTTCTCTATCGGTGTATTCGTTAAGGTACGATTCCACCAAAATAGTGTGCAGCAGATTTGTTACCAAACATTTTGTGCAAAACTCCAGCATTGCTCGTACTAAGCTTGTATCGCGATTAGCTTCTGGCTCCACCGGCAAGACTGTGCGTAACTTTTGTAAACGCACAGTGTGGCACACCTTGTGCACGAACATGTTCACTGAGAAGAGTTTTCTGTCTTCAGTTGTTAATATGGACGGGCGGGAAAACGTAGTCCTTTGTATTGCAGCTTGTGATTTATTATCTATATATTTTTATATTATTTATGCGATATTAAAAAGCTACAAAAAGCCAGAGACAGAAACCTCTGGAGATCCTTGGAGGACCGCCGAAGGCGGTCCATATCAGGACATGACATAGCAAAAATCTGACATAATTAATTCTAAATTCAATTCAATTCTAAAATTATAATGTACCTACACGACAATTAATTCTTTATTTTACTATTATTATTGTTTTAAAATTGTACATACTAATAACTATTGGGATATGGAATAAAGCGTTTGATTTTTTTTTTATGCGCTATTATCTGGGCTCCATGGCGCTCATTAGGGGAGGCATGTCCAGCAGTGGACTACTATAAGCTGTTAATGATGATGATGATGATTATCTATATAAACATTGTGACTGGAAACCCATAATAGAGGATAATTTTCGATTGCATGAATAAATTTAATAATTTAAATCATTCGAATAGGTATTCGATAATTTACAATGACCGATGACAATTCTGAACGTTGTTGTACGAGTATGTAGGCAAGGCTCGTCAGTGCTATTTTTTTTTTTTACCACTCAGTAACAAGCGATCGGAACTTGAGTCGGTAGTGATTATTTCGAGCGAAAACCCTGCAAAAAAACTAGCAACTAGGTACTTCAAAAGCTCATAGAAAATATTTCTTATTCTCTTATTCTTTATATATAAAAAATCTATTGCTGTTTGTTAGTCTCGCTAAAACTCGAGAACGGCTGGACCGATTTAGCTGATTTTGATTTTGAAATGTTTGTCGTAGTACAGGGAAGGTTTAAACGGTGAAATTAGAAAACATGGTAAAATTGCGCAAAAATTTCCACGCGTGCGAAGCCGCGGGGCGCAGCTAGTTTATTATAATATTCTTAGGAAATTAAGCAGTTTTGTTAACGGTACAGCCGGGCCTGAGTGGCACTATAAACGTGAGGTCTTGTATAATGTCTAAAGTTATAATCACTAGACTACACAATGAAACTTTATGGTTGATAATAACAAAATTGGGAAAGACAATAGTGGTTTAGTTATTTTGTAAACTACGCTGGCATCGTAAAGGCGAAATTTTCTAGTTACTACCGATAGCAAAAGACAGCGGTTTTGTGATTTTTAGTAGGCTGATGATGACTAAAATAAAAACCTCTTCCGAGGATTCAGCGTGTCAGTACCTAAAGTTGATAATACACTTACTGAAATTTATTCATATCAGATAAAATTATTGGGTCTCTTACTCTAGGTGACGTTAGCTCGATGTTCATTACCTCGATGTTTCTACCTCGATGTCTCTACCTCGATCTCTCTACCTCGATGTCTCTACCTCGATGTCTCTACCTCGATGTCTCTACCTCGATGTCTCTACCTCGATGTCTCTACCTCGATGTCTCTACCTCGATGTCTCTACCTCGATGTCTCTACCTCGATGTCTCTACCTCGATGTCTCTACCTCGATGTCTCTACCTCGATGTCTCTACCTCGATGTCTCTACGTCGATGAGTCGTTACCTCAAAAGATCAGCACCTCGAAGGGTTTCTACCTCGACGGTTCTATTGTACCTACGAGTATATCGTTTCCCTAGTACATTTCCCGTATCATAATATTTTAAAAGTTACGTAGCAACTCATATTTTCCATAATTTCAGGGTAAGTTTGCTATAACGAAGGTTATTTCACTCGTGTCTATCTGTGACAGGCTGACAACACCAAAATATTGTAATAACATGCTACAAACGCAGCGCCATTAATTTCAACCTTATATCCTCGTGTTAAGGTTCAAAGTCATTAGGTTTCCTCGAGCTTCGTATATGCTGTTAATGGAAAACCATTTTTTTCGGAGCCCTAATTTTGGCGTCGTGCCATGTTTGAGACGTGGATTAAGAATGAATAATTACGTCATTGTTGGATAGATGTGAAAATATTACGTGGAAGTACGGATTTTTCGTTTGAGTGGAGACCACAACTGCAGATACATATGTACATAGATAAAACATTTATTTGGTACTAATAACACACACATAGAGAGATACAATATTAAACTAAAGTAAAATAATACAATTAAAACGAGCAATTAAAAGGGCAAGTACTTACTGTAGGTAAATACGTGTGTGCTGCAGTACAACTAGGTAAATGTAGTGTAGGGTGCTTTCCGGCCAGGTTGGATGACGACCTGCGAAAGACTGCAGCCAGAAGCTGGATGCGTTTAACTGAAGACTAACTGAAATATTTTGTTTCGAAGTGGCAACGTTTAAGCCATTTTACATATTAATTGCAGTAAAGTTTTATCGGGATATTTCATCATCGTCATCATCATCAGCCTATATCAGTCCACTGCTGGACATAGGCCTCCCCCAATGAGCGCCATAGCGCCCTGTCTTCAGCTTGCCGCATCCAGCATCTACCTGCAGTCTTTCGCAAGTCGTCATCCCACCTGGTCGGAGGGCGTCCTACACTACGTTTACCGAGTCGCGGTCTCCACTCAAAAACACGTTTGCCCCAGCGGCCGTCGGTTCTTCGCGAAAATCGGGATATTTACCATGATTTGATTTTCAAAAGATTTTGAAGATTTTTCCAAAAGTTTTTATATTAATGGCATGTTCTCCAAGATACTCAAGGTACTCCTTGGACGTTGGCGGCCAACCGAATCTCGGTTGACCGCCAACGCAACGTCCAACTAGGATCTTGTTGTCTATTTACCGACAACTTGTTGCAAAGGAGTTTCCGCTCTATACGCAATAATTCACTCCATATCAGTATGCCTGAGCAAATGCTTGTTGGTTTTGAGAGTGCGCGGGGAACTTTTGTTTTGAAACAATATGTTTTTTATGTTATTCATAAATTGTTTTCAACAAAGGCTAGAGATGTTGTTCATAATTGCGTGAAATAATGAAAACAAATGTTTGCGAGAACTTCTGGTTGTGTAAGATAATGTAAGTGACAAAAAAAAATACAAAGTTGATTTACTGTGTGCATTTAAAATTTTTTGGGATTGGGCCACCAGCGTGTGCAAAGCGGCGGGCTGAAGCTAGTATGCTATATAGGCAACGTACGTTGTGTGTCTTAAAATAAACGTGTTCCTATCCGCCTATCCTTTTTACTGTATAAATGTAGGTTACTGAGAGCTGGCGCGATTGTCTTTTTAATAACACTCGTATCTTAATATTTTGTCAAGCCAGCAATGCCAGCCAGCATGCAATTACATTTAAAAATCGAACAGTACAATAATTGAATACAGAAAGAATTTCTTACAAGAGTGAGTTGTGCTTTTTAAACTTAGAATTCCGTGAGGTATGTAAGGCAAAACTTTGCATATCATCAAGGGTATGAACTAGAACTCTTTTTCTAGTTCATATTTCTCTTTTCCTTGGATAAAAGTAGCTTATAAAACATTTGACCTATATTCATTTTACAAAATTTCTTGCTAAGAAATTTGGTAAAGTGTACTTGTAGTGTGTCCTTGTCAAGACAAAACGAATTAAGCAAGACTACACAACCTGCAATTCTGGCCAAGTTAGCTGATCGTACCAACCCCCATATCTTTAGTCGTGTCCTCGACCAAGATTCAACCTCAACTCAAACTCCAAGCGCGTTTCTGGATGCTTAATCCTAAAAAATCCCTTCACTCGAACTAACCTTAGAAAAATGTCTTATACGAGTGAAGAAATGAACTGTCATCTCAAGGTACCTGGCGACCTACCTTGAATGCTCCTCGAAAGAGATTGTTGTCATTTATAATGGATTTTGGAAACTATCGACTAAGCATATCGAACTCGAGTATGTTTTGAAGGAATGCTCTAGGTACTTCAGACGAGTTTGGGTGAAGGATTAGTTGAAGAATTATCTAAAGATATGGGGGCAAGTGAGCAGTAGGTTTAAAAATAACTATAGCTTTTGAGAACGGAACCCTAATAAGAGCCAGCTTGCAATGCTGCTTGTTTTTGCAAGGCTTTGTTTAACTTCTGGCCGCAGTTTCAAGTGAATGAAATCTGCATGGCAATGAGTTTATTCGTAGAAATCCGATCGTAATTTAGTCTGTCAGCGCTGTGTTGCCAGAGTGCAAGTTTGTTTTGTTTCTGAGGGTAGATTTCACCAAAGTATTATAATACAATACAAAACAAAATACTTTGTTGCACAGATAATTACAAAAGACATTACATGCGACAAGTACAATGAGCGGACTTATCGCTTAGAAGCGATCTCTTCCAGGCAACCTTTGGGTATAAAGAATTATGTGAATTTAAGAAAGGCATGGGGTGTACCAAGGATATAAGTAGTATATATCTTATCCTGCGATGAAAACGCATATAACTCTGGAGTGTCTAAACTTTGCATTTTACCAAATCATACTCCAAGAATAAATTGTCTCATCATCAGTATCAACCTATAATAGTCCACAGCTGGACATAGACCTCCACTAATGAGCGCCATAGCACCCTGTCTTCAGCTTGCCGCATCCAGCATCTGCCTGCAGTCCTTCGCATGTCTTCATCCTACCTAGCCAGAGGGCGTCCTACACTGCGTTTGCCGAGTTGCGGTCTCCACTCAAGAACACGTTTGCCCCAGCGACCGTCGGTTCTTTGCGAGATATAGCCGGCCCACTGCCACTTCAGCTTGCTAATTCTAATAAAGCTTACACAGTCATAATCATAGAGGAAGACACCTTTCAAGTATTATGGAAATACTGATGACGATTATTACAATTATTTACACTTATATGACGAGCTCTGTGGCGACAGTTATCAAATTATGAAGAAGATTATTTGACATTTTCACCAGATCCTAGTTCGTTATCTAGCAGGGTTGTACCACGTGCAGGTTAGGTTGACTCGGGAGACGAGATGTTGGAGTCCTTTTTAAACTAATGACTAATGACCGAGTGCCATACTTACCTTTAGGTCATATTATGATACACGAGGGTGGGTATGGCACTCAGTATGTAAGCTATCTCACTTGTACCTACGTACAAAGTTATGTACACTATATTTTTAGATGAAAACCCGAGGAATGTAACATTCGGGACAAACCCCTACGGGTTTAAAGAGTGTTAATATACCAAAGTAATGATGTATATTCTTTAAAATAAAAATAAAACCAAATACAAAAAAAACCCATAGTTCAGTGAATTTAATTCTTATCACAAAACTAAACGATTAAAGTTAGTCAATTTTTATTTTTGGTTATCGACATAGCTCAAAGAATTAGCAAGCTGAAGTGGCAGTGGGCCGGCCATATCTCGCGAAGAACCGACGGCCGCTGGGGCAAACGTGTTCTTGAGTGGAGACCACGACTCGGTAAATGTAGTGTAGGACGCCCTCCGACCAGGTGGGATGGCGACCTGTGAAAGACTGCAGGTAGATGCTGGATGCGGCAAGCTGAAGACAGGGCGCTATGGCGCTCATTGGGGGAGGCCTATGTCCAGCAGTGGACTGCTATAGGCTGATGATGATGATGATGATGAATTTCTATTTAGTTACAAACCCATCAAATCACAAACAATTAATGTAACAAGGCTGATAAAACTTTAGTATGTCCAATTTTGCCAGCGGTCGTAAAAAGGTTTTAACGTCCTACTAAATTAAGGAAAGGACTCAAACGTATTTACTTAAGGTTTAGGTATAGAGAATAAGGGCTTAAGTTTGTCACAGATCTGCATTGTGAGACTGCCGCACAATAATGTGCATCATTTTGAAAGCACAAAAATGTGCATCTATTGAATGCACACTTTTGTGTTGCGCGGTAGTCTTTAGCTTGTAGTTTTTAGATGCATTTTTTATTGACAGCAAACTAAAAAAAACAGTATTACTATGATTAAATTCGAAGTCGGTTTGAAATGTTTGTAAAAGCATCAAATTATTCGTAACAATTTCAACATTTTAGTTCCTACTAGATGCGCCCCGCAGCTTCGCCCGCTTGGAAATTTATGTATCAAATGGTTTATAAACCTTAATCTTGAATCACTCTATCTATTTAAAAAAACCGCTGCGTAGTTGTAAACATCTAAGCATACATAGGGACAGAGAGACAGCGGGAAGTGACTTTGTTTTATGCCTTGTAGTGATGCTTTTCTATAGTCTATCTACCGCACCATTCCATAAAGATAAATATAAATAGTGTGTACAGTCAGCAGCAAAAGATTGCAAATTATTAGTTAATTGTTATTGACAATTTAGCGTTGCTACAGGAAATTATACAGGATTATTAACACAGCATCATCCGATCCGATCATCAGGAGCGTTTTAAATTCCTCCACAATTCTCATTCTCAGCATTCCCGTGTCCTCCGATCGTCAGAAAATCTGGTTTTGAATATGCCACCTCATAAAACCAGTTTCTACGACAAATCCTTCTCCATCCAGGCCATAAGGTTGTGGAATGCACTACCAGAGTCCATTAGAAAAACTATATCCTTGCCTGTTTTTAAAGCTCACGTCAAGGAGTTTTTCCTGCCAAAAGAATGAATATTGGTACTTACTATTTATTTATTTATGTATTTAAGTAGTGTATTATTTATTTTGGAATTTGTAATATTTATTATTTGTTTTATAGTATTCTTATTTAGATAACATATGGTACACCCCCTGCCTTTCTTAAATTCATATAATTCTTTCCATCCAAAGGTTGCCTGGAAGAGATCGCTTCTAAGCGATAAGGCTGCCCATTGTACCTGTCGCATATAATGTATTTTTGTAATGTTTAATTTGATTATGGTGTACAATAAAGAATTTTTGTATTGTATTGTATCATCCTAAGTTAGAGCATCCTAAGCAGAGCTTGTGTATTTTTTTTGAATGGACTATTATGCTGTTGACCTCAGATGGCCATGACAGCGTTACCGGACTTTTGGCGGGCGCAGAGGGCGCCTCGCCGGTAAAAATTAGGTTGGGGCAACACGCACAAGGGCCACCACTTAGGTGCGAGCCTCGGCTTGGGCTGTTGCCAGATGCTACAAGAGGGTAGGGAGGTAACGCCTTAGGTGCACGAGTGCACCTGAGGGCGGAAACGGGGAATTCTTCGACCCCGCATCCGGCGGTCGGTTATTGGTCGGGTGTGTAGTGTGCGGAAGCTGAGTTGTTGCCGTCACTTCCGGGTTAGCGTCAGTGAGTGGGTCAACGGGGTCACCAAGAACGTGTCTCGGTCTACGGAGGAGAGAGAGCTTATGTAAAAGACTAGATAACTGATATATTGAGCGATTGTGAAGCCCGATCGCTTTCACATTTTTAACGATAATTCCGAAACATTGACAATATAACGGATAAAGTGGGTCAATTACGAACCTTATTTGTGTTGGAAGACCAGCAACGTTTTATTCCTTAACTTGTGGTGGTGGACTTCTACTGTAAATACAAATCATCACATCATTTGCCTTTACATCCACGCAGGATGGTTTATGTAGTTTTAATTTATTAATATTAATAGCTCTATCTTATGTCTATGTATGGCTGGGCAGCATTTGGGAAACTACGTCGAGTCTTCTCGTCATCTATACCGCAATGCTTGAAAACGAAAGTTTTCAACCAGTGCGTCCTACCCGTTATGACCTACGGAGCTGAGACGTGGACACTCACGATAGGGCTGGTCCACCAGTTCAAAGTCGCTCAGCGAGCTATGGAAAGAGCTATGCTCGGAGTTTCTCTGAAGGATAGGATTCGTAACGAATACATCCGACAGAGAACCAAGGTTATCGACATAGCTCAAAGAATTAGCAAGCTGAAGTGGCAGTGGGCCGGCCATATTTCGCGAAGAACCGACGGCCGCTGGGGCAAACGTGTTCTTGAGTGGAGACCGCGACTCGGCAAACGTAGTGTAGGACGCCCTCCGACCAGGTGGGATGACGACTTGCGAAAGACTGCAGGTAGATGCTGGATGCGGCAAGCTGAAGACAGGGCGCTATGGCGCTCATTGGGGGAGGCCTATGTCCAGCAGTGGACTGATATAGGCTGATGATGTCTATGTAAGTTTATTAGTTAGTTGATTGTAATGTAGAATAGAATAGAATTAAAAAAAAACATGTATTTAGACACAGGTACAAAATACAGGCATAGAATAACAAACGGCTAATAAAGTAGTTTTTCATGGGGGTGAGTGACACAAATAGGTATTATGGTATGTAGTGTAGGTATTTGTTTCCTATCTTTATCTATATATTCATTAAGTACCACCGTCTATTTTGTTCCTAGATGTCCTGTCCATCCTAAGGTTGCCTGGAAGAGATCGCTCTCAGCGATAAGGCCGCCCTTTATACTTCCTTTATTCTATTGTTTATTCCTGTATTGTTTTCTGTTTTTTGTGGTATAATAAAGTGTTTTCTATCTATCTATTTAAGTTACGTGGAAAGTCACATCTGTCTGTCAGGCCATGACAGACAGATGTGACTTTAGTATTGGCATCTGTACAAGTAGAAAAACACAAAAAATCTGTCATAAATAATTGATTCAGGCTTTACTTTGCGGAAATACATTGCACAATATAAGAATCAGAAAATATTTTGGAACAATACTGCATAAAAAATCCAACAAAATACGAGTCGACCGTCCCATAATTTTTCCCATAATTTTATTTGATAAGAATTTATATATAAAATATGACTTTTCTAAGTGCTTTAAGTGATTTAGTAAGCCTAAAGAAATAAATGATTTTTTACATTTACTTTTACTTTACCCATAAATTGACATTCCATGCAATCAAAAAAACTCTCATCTTTTGCAGGACAACAGCAATTACCAATCTACTACTTTTGATGCTGACGCTACCTTACATAATGGGCCTAAAATATTAATATTATAGGCTAAAGCTAGCAAAGCGCTATTAATATTCGATATTACCATCACCTTTACAATGTACCGTATATAAATAGGGCGTTTTAGGAAACATGTCGATCGTCATGATGCTTAAACCTATGTACTTAGGGAAATGGCGCCTAATCCCATCAAAGTACCTATACAGTACTGAAAGCACAGAATACAACAGTTTGTTCAGTATAGCAGTAGTAGTAGTATTTTTCATTTATGTCGATGGTGCTTATTTTGTAAGCCTAAAGAAATAAAGGATTTTGACTGTTGAATTATTTTTTTGCAGTTTGTCAAACCTTTCTCAGGAGACAAACTCGCAAAGTTACTTATCTTGTGTCTCCTTTAAGCGCATGCATGTATTTAAGCTAACTTTTGTTATATTATAATACTTGCATAGTTAAAATCTGAAACCTTTGAAATTACAGTTAAAAAAATAGTGACAAAGTGCCTCTTCTGCTTATTCACGATACCGTGGTACCTACAGTGCCAAAAAGGTTTTTATAATAGTGACTTCAAAAGCTGAATTTAAAGGTACATGATGCGCAGAAAGCAAAGATTATTAAAGAGAAGTATTACTAGTTTCTGTTCGCGGCTTCACACGCGTTATTTCTATGGAAACGTTTAAGGATTATAAATGTATCCCACAGGAACTGATCTATAGGAAAATAAGTAACGTATGTTTGATTTTAGGCCCCAAACTAAATCTTGGAATAATATCATTAATTATAACGTAATATTATTTTGACGACCGATGTGGCGCGTGTTCGATTCCGGCCCCGGAACAATTGTGTGTACTGATCTGCAGATATTTGTTCCGGGTGTTCTGGTGGTTTTCTATGTATAATAAAAAATATCTATTTAATGTATTGTATTACGTATATCAGTTATCTAGTACCCATAACACAAGCTCTGCTTACCATGGAGCTAGATAATGCTGTGTGAATTTTCCAGCATTATTTATTTTATTTATTAAAAAAAAAATACAAATAATACAATAATTATAATACAATTTTATTTAATTGCATAATTCACTATTCATAACAGCATAATTCTGCACGTTACCTTTATGCCTATTAGTCTAAACGGTTTTTAAATAAATTTGTCGAGGAGATAGATGGTATACGTGGAAGGACAAGGCTTTAGAATACTTTTATCTCGGAAAAACTCGTCCAAAGCCGCGAGTTATAAATTAATTCAGGATAATATAGGATGGATGGTTTTACCGTTATTCCACATCGACTGTGGATTTACGGTAATACCACCCATCCTTTATTGATATCTGAAAGCCCTTTTGGTTGGTTGCGAGCATGCTAGTCATCCAACTCATGCTGAGGCAAAGCCATTTTGTTACTGGACTTACATGATTACCGACACGTTTAGTTTACATTTAAGTTTAAGTTTATTATGTTCTGTGTAAGTCTTTTAACACTACGGTTATTTTTTCGACGACTGCGATCTTTTTTTTAACCTAAAAAATTCGTGCTGCCGCTCTACACAGCGGTTGTGTTGCGCCGCACATGCGTTTCGTTCGAAAAATATTACGGCTCTGCTGAGTCACAAAGATCTGTATTTTCTCAGCCGCTGCACTAGTGTGGATTTACGCATATTAGTCACTTGTAGAAAACTCATACCATGCGTTTTCAGCAGTCAAATAAACTCATTTTGTTTACCCGAACTTTAAAATCAGTTAAATAAGATTAAGTTTCCTGATCCTAGCTTATAATGATGTGTAATTAATTGTACGTGGGTGCATGAGCACATATGTAAGTTTACAAGAAGGACTGACGACATCTCTTCAAAAATTTGTTTGGGCAAATTTCCTTTTTTAACAAGAAATTTAATCACAGCGCGATGCTCCAAATTGCGGGCATTTCCAGTTTCCGATGACATGGTGTTGTTCCTTGTTCCAAACTTAAAATGTTTACGAACCAAATTAAAAAAATACCTGCTATTTATACTAACAAAGAGTCACTCAATTAGTGGCATCAGTAGCGAGATGATAAGTTATTGTTAAGTACCTAAGGCCGCGAACTTATCAGCCGCCCCTCGTAAGAGATGAACATGGTAGTGGTTTCTTTTCACTTCTTCCACTAGTGGACAAAAAATTTAAGTGAACAGTAAAATAATTTTATTTGATAATAATTTATATTTAAAATATGACTTGTCTAAGTGCTTATTTTGTAAGCCTAAAGAAATAAATGATTTTTTACTTTTACTTTACTTTACTTTTATATAGATTTAGGTATGTACCTGTCCGGTTTATTGTTTTCTATTTCAAGCTTTTACTATCATACGTTTTGCTCTACACGTTTTGTTATGATTCTCTGTATGCACATAATTTGTGAAATGATCAAGTTCTGAACCCTTTATTATTCAAATTCTGTATATTTTGTGATTATTTTATGTTTTGTGCGTTTAAATAAATAAAAATATAAAATCATTTCATTTTTTCTTTTAATGTCCTTCGCAGTTTGCAATTGTATGTTGAAGGCCATTTAAAGGCTTTTCAGGACCATTGAAATAGCTTTCAAATGTCCATTATAAGATAGGTGGTTTTAGCGTAATCAAACAGAGAGAAAGAAAATACATTTATTGATTCACAAGTAGGTACAGCTTGTTACTAAATAATTATAATCTACAAGTAAACAAGAACATAAAGAAATTAAAAAAAAATAACTACGTATGTATCTATATAAAAGCAACAAGCGACTCCACAATACGAACCAATAGGTCCTGTCTCAGCATAATGTTGCTCTACTTCTTCAGAAGACTGGTGGACCAGCTGTGTCTACCAGCTGTGTGCTGTACACAGCTGGTAGACACAGCTGGTCCACCAGATCAAAATCAGCGAATCGCTCAGCGAGCTATTTTGAACTGTATAAACTGTGTCGCAGATAACAACGCCCTCATCCTAGATTAATGGATAGAGTTCCAATAAAGAAAATTTACAAATTACTTTTCGAGAGATATTTTGCCAGCGACAGAAAATTTTCCATTGATCGTAACAAAAGACAATGATCCCCAGAAAGTCTTCCCCAACCAATCTGATCAACGCACGCATCTTATCCCTTTCTAATCCACACAATTCGAGGGAGACAGCGAAGGTCGTACAAATTGATTTGAACACAATCCGGTAGTCTTAACTTGATTAAACAGGTACTGTTAGTTCATTCGTTACTGTCGGCCCTGACTTTGGGGAATTCCTTCAATTAATTAAACGGTACAGGGTGTCTCAAAACTCAAACACAAATCAGTTCCCATGCGATAAAAATTACCATCAAAATATTTCAAAGGTTTTAAAGGTTGCCTGGAAGAGATCGCTTCTAAGCGATAAGGCCGCCCATTGTACTTGTCGCATGTAATGTCTTTTTAATTATCTGTATCTGGTGTACAATAAAGAATGTCTGTATTGTATTGTATTTCATAGAAACAACGAGTGCGAAGCTACGGGCAGAAACGAGTCAATCATAAAACTGCCCAAATCACATCTTGACATTAAAAAAAACTAAAATGGAGTAGATACTATTAAAGTATCTTTCACGTAATAAGAAACAGATTTCATTTGAACAAATCCAACCCATGCAAATCCTTTGACCCTACCAAATACCTAAGGCTCCGAAGTGACAACTATTCAAACCATTGGATCCGAAAACATCATCGAAAAACGGGCGACAATTTCGAAACATCGAAAATGTCGCGCCAGAGTCGGGGCTCTTAATTCGATTTGGTATCAGCTGAATTACAGCGGTTTCGGTACATACGGTCTCGGTACCTACATTCCGATACCAAACAGAACGTGTACCGTTTATATATGCATACGTACGAGACGCTAACGCCACTAAGTTTACATATGAACCAATGAGCACTAACTTTACATACGAACCAATGAGAATCAGGGAGCCTACTCGGAAAATCTAGATAATGCTGTGTTAGTTGTCTGGCAATATTTATTTTACTTATTGAGGTTCCTGACAAGGTTTCTGTTCGTGTTCTTGAGTGGAGACCACGACTCGGTAAACGTAGTGTAGGACGCCCTCCGACCAGGTGGGATGACGACCTGCGAAAGACTGCAGGTAGATGCTGGATGCGTCAAGCCAAAGATAGGGCGCTATGGCGTTCATTGGGAGAGGCCTATGTCCAGCAGTGGACTAATATAGGCTGATGATGATGATGATGACAAGGTTTCTAATAGGGCGGCTACTAGCTCCGTCTTACTTGCAAGCACACCTGCACAAACCAGTTTGCGCAGTTATGAAGGAGACGGCAAGACAGTAGCTCGCGCAAGCCCGGAAGTTTTATAGTATCTACTAGTTGCGCCCCGCGGCTTCACCCGCGTGGAAATCTATATGCCAAAAAGTTTATAAAACTTCCTCTTGAACCACTCTATCTATAAAAATCGCGTCAAAATCTGATGGGTAGTTTTAAATATCTAAGCATACATACATAGGGATAGACAGACTGACGTAAGCGACTTTTTTTTAAGTACTATGTCTTGATAATCATGACAATCGCTCCACGATTGACGGAGAAATCGACCGAAACCGCTGTACCGCTCCTTAGGAAAGTGCGGCGAGGTAAAAAGAGCAAGAGTACGCGTTGACGGCAGACTGATGGATCGGAGCGGCCGATATTGCCCCCCCCGTCTCGCCGCTCGCATACCTCAGGCACGGTACAGCGGTTTCGGTATAACTATACAACCGAAAATAGAACCTCCTCCTTTTTTGTAGCCGGATAAAAATACATTTTCAACTTCCGTAATTTGTTTCGACTACCGGTCTGGTGGAGCTCCTAATAATATAAGCAGCACCCGTACGTCCAGAGCAAACTTTTTAATATGAAACAGTGTGCTCACTCAATCGAACTGGATTCTGGTCGGCAGCGTTTCAAATAAAGCTATATTTTTTATTTTATCCGATTCCCCGATTTTCGTCGGCTGAAGTTGAAGTTTTTATTTCTCCTGTTTTATGAAAGGTTTATGTTGGAAGTCGTTTTTTTTTATTTTTACGTTTTATTGGATAGTTTTAATAATAAACCTGTAGGAGAGTTCCTTTATAGGAAATTACATATTTTCATAGTAAAGGTTCTGAAACGAGTTCTAAATTAAGGACAAAAATAATGTAGGTACCTCATTACGAACTTACTTCACTATAAGGATGTTATTCCATCCTGTACGTTGCTAAGTTTCAAGGCGACCAATGAGAACGCTCCATTATCGCGATATTTAGATAACGACAAAAATGACGCGATAAGGAAGCGATCCTATTGGTCGTCTTGAAACTTAGCAACGTAGCACATCTCTGGTATATAAAATCTCTTTCTTGTATATACACTTTACTATGACAGATACAGAGTATTTATTGCCCACCAGAATACCTACACAAAACAGATACATGCGTCATTTTTTTGTCATTGGTCGGCTGGAAACTTAACATAGCACATCTCTGGTGGAATGATAGCCAAGCTACTTGGGGTGCTTATAAGATAATTATGTGTGTCTGTCTGTTTCTACCTATCAAATGGTTAGTCCGATTTGTATTTATATTTTAAATTTTTATCTAGGAGGCCAATACCCAGATATCCGATACTCAACTTAATTGCTCAACTGATCTGAGTATTTCAACACGAACTTATTTTGATAATTCTTTTACAAATCGTAAACAAAGCCGCAGGATGAGACTAGCACATCAATAAATATTATCTCCAAATTATGATTTACCTGCCTGGCATATTAAAATCTTCATAATAATGTATCCAGCCCTTCAAAATAGCTACTTAGAGATAATGGACCGAAATTAGTTCTTCAATAAATCCTACACAATAGGTAGCCACGTAGTTAGTACACAAAAGACCTAATTTGGTCCTCGAATAGCCTAAAAGTCGTAATTTGAAACCGCTCTGGAGAATACTTTAGGGCTAGAATATTTTAGCTTTGTCGTTTAAATTTCGTAATGTGAGGATGTTTGTAATAAACGATTGAAAACGGCCAAGTGCGAGTAATAATAAAAATAAAATAATAAAATGTTTTATTTCGGTAACTTATAAATTAAACATACATGTATTGGAGTCCCCCTTTAAGCAAAATTTGCTTGTATTAGAGGAAACCGCTCTTGCCAGATTAATGATTAACATTTTATAAGTTGGTGTACAAATAATATTTTTTATGAAAAGAAACAAATCAAAACTATATAAAATAATCTAAGAAAATTTAAAATAAATGATTAGCTAAATTATATGATATTTTCAAGATCAAAATCAAACAATCAACAGAAATTTGTGTGTATAACGTACCTATGTAAAGTGTGTTTAGTATAAATGAGTTAGGTAGTTCTTCTCCAATATCACCGGCCTCATAAGAGTCGGGTACCAGAGTAAAAAATCCGTTTATTTACCTATGTGTGTGCGTGTGAGTTTTGAGTTTTTAGGCATTAAAGCCTCATCCTTTGTACAATGGTTTCTATTTCATCATAGTTTTTTGTCAACAGCCATTCAGTGAGTGATTTCTTGCATTTAAATAGTGTCATTGAATAAATTCCTAAACGTTTATTAAGTAGATTATAAATATTATGATGATTGCCAAACATATTGTCTCCTTGCAAATATAGTTTTAACAGCAACTACGGGTATTGGGTCTTTCTTTCTTCGACTAGAGACCTTTTCCAGCTTAGCATCATAAAACAAAGATTTATGGATTCTTAGCAACCGGAGTATGTAGAGTTTTCTCACACTAAGGAGTCCTGATTCAATGTATAAGCTATCAGTAGAGAACCTATAGGGCTTAAAAAACATAGCGAGTCAACAAGCACACGAAGGGCTCAGTTATATTTTAAATATAATTTCGCAAAAGAAACTATATAAAATAATTGTTTGATGGGTTCCAAAAAGCCAACATGACGGTCACTTCAACGGCCACATCGGTTGTCGCTTTTTGCTTTTCAGTGACCGCCACTGTTCATTCGGTTTTGACGTTGGCCCCCCTTAATTCGACGTCCGATGTGGCGCGGTGAGCGAAGGTCCGCCTGCGACGCAGGAGGTTGCGGGTTCGATTCCCGCCTCGGAACAAATGTGTGTACGATCTGCAGATATTTGTTTCGGGTGTTCTGGTCGTTTTCTATGTATAATAAAAAATATCTATCTATGTAATTTATTGTATTATGTATATCAGTTATCTAGTACCCATAACACAAGCTCTGCTTACCATGGGGCTAGATAATGCTGTGTGAATTGTCCAGCATTATTTATTTATTATTTATTTAATTATTTAAAAAAAAAACTATTATTTTGTTGTTATGGCGGGCACTATGTGAAGATTTCAACTGCCTACTGCGTTCGTTTTTCAAAGTACCTACACCCGCCGGGTGATTATGTAACTCGCGACCGGTTTGCGACACGCGTAAATTAAGCAATCAGTGCTGTCAAACGTCAATTTTGTATTAGTTTGACACCAGCTACAACGTCAAAATTGGCGTTTGACAGCACGATGATTGCTGATTGCTTAATTTACGCCTGTCGCAAACCGGTCGCGAGTAACATAATTTCCATACCGATATTTGTTCGGTGTTTTTGTCACCGTTACCGCTTCGAATTCCCTCACATCTAGTTAAAGTTCCTCTAGCTAGAACAACTATCAAAGTTGTTTTGGTTATTAGTTCCTCAAACTTTCGTGTCTACCCAGAGCTTCGAAAACTATTAACTTCTTAAAGGGTCCATGCAACAGCTGTGCTGTCAGGCAGAATTGCTACTGATCGATAAAATAATATGCTTATGTAGTGGATCATTATCATCATCATCAGGCTATGATAGTCCATTGCTGGACATATGCCTCCCCAATGAGTGCCATAGCGCCCTGTCTTCAGCTTGACGCATCCAGCACCTACCTGCAGTATTTCGAAGGTCGTCATCCCACCTGATCGGAGGGCGTTCTACACTACGTTTACCGAGTCGTGGTCTCCACTCAAGAACACGTTTACCCCAGCGGCCGTCGGATGTAGTGCATGCTTATGCTTATATTGCTACCAGTGACTTGTAATGGCAAAGGTTGCCTGGTAGAGATCTTCATTAAGGATAAGGCCGCCTAACTTCACCTATGTTTGTCTTTTCCTATTTTTGTATATCTGTTGGGTAGGTATTCTGGTGGGCAATAAATACTCAGTCTTTGTAAAGCGTATATACAAGAAAGAGATTTTATCTATACTAATATTATAAAGAGGAAAGGTTTGATTTTTTGTTTGTTTGTTTGTAAAGAATAGGCTCTGAAACTTCAGGACCGATTTGAAAAATTCTTTCACCGTTGGGAAGCTACGCTATCCCCGGTGAACATAGGCTATATTATATTTTCAAAAAAGTTAGGGATCCGTACTAAAACCGTGCGAAGCCGGGAAGGTCCGCTAGTTCTCTATAAACGACTGTTTTAGCAGGATTCGGCACCCGGGCCATAGAGGTAATGTTACTTAGACGGGGCTTTGTCAAAATGGGATATACCTAACCATGTCAAAGTTAATGTTTGCTTCTGTTTTAATTCGAAATGATTTCAACGGATTCTAAGCTCGTATAATACAGTTATTCTGTGCGCCTGAAACTATCCCAATACAATTATTATATTATATTATTATTATTATATTAGCCCGGGGTGTCCCACTGCAGGGCAAAGGCCTCCCCCCCCCTTCTTCCACTCATCTCGGTCCTCAGCAAGGAGAACCCACTCCTTATTGTATAGGTCGAGCTCATCCCGCCATCTCCGCCTAGGCCTTCCTCGTGGCCGTTGTCCGTCCGGGACCCAGTCAGTGGCGATCTTCGCCCACTGCTGGTCTGACATATGCCACACATGTCCAGCCCAGTTCCACTTGATTTTGGCGGCTTTTTGGGCAGCATCGGCTATTTGTGTTTTGGAGCGCAGTAACGTGTTTCTGACGCGGTCTGTAAGTCTGACTCCCAGGATACTGCGCTCCATAGCCCTCTGGCACACCCCGAGGCTGAACTTTTGGCTCTTCGTTAATGACCAGGTCTGTGCACAGTATGTGAGGCATTCTCCCAATACAATTATTTCATGGAATTTTCACGTTCTACCATTTTATTTCACTGGAATATTTGCTAGCTCACGAAGCCATGAAATCTATCATTAAGCGAAAAGCTATGGTATTTTCCTCTTGGGCTTTGAAATGAAACATGTTAACACAATCCCAAGTACTTATCGATAGGATGAACACCGGACTCATTTACTATGTGGAATTTATTATTATGTGAAAAACTGTGGCTGATTATTGGTTGTATGGACTGAGTGATATCCTGTTAACACTTTGACTGCGGTTTTTTTTCAACGACTGCGATCTTTTTTTTTTACCTAAAAAATTCGTGCTGCCGCTCTACACAGCGATTGTGTTGCGCCGCACATGCGTTTCGTTCGAAAAATATTACAGCTCTGCTGAGTCACAAAGATCTGTATTTTCTGAGCCACTGCGCTAGTGTGGATTTACGCATATTAGTCACATGTAGAAAACTCATACCGTGCGTTTTCAGCACTCAAAGTGTTAAGCTATTGGTCTAGTTAAGTATTGTTTTAATTATCTAGAACGCTTACTTAATATGCTCATAATATGAAAGCTAAAACGTATCTCTCTGTCACTCTTTAATATATTATATAAATAGATATTATAAAACGCAAATTATTATTATTTATTAACAGACGAACAGCTGAGAGCTGATAATTATGAAAATTATGAAAACATTTTCGAACCCAAACTTCTGATTCACTTCTGCGGAGCTTCGTCTCTAGGTCACCAAATTGTCAAGACAGATGTGTGCAGCTTTAAACGGTATCAACGTTAATATTCGGTGATGTCGAAGCTTCCATGGCAATCTATCAATCACAACGCAAAGCTTCTGATACCGTAATCTGTTGATCCTAGAACAAAGCTCGAACCTCAGATGGTTCACTAGATCGTCTCAATTGATTATTGTGAAGGAAGGTAAATAGACTTAGTATTTTACTATGGTCCGTGCTCATGTTGATTCCTTGTCATGAAAGAAACTAAATGATTTAATTCATATTAATAAATTATATATTCATCATCATCATCATAGACATAGGCCCCCAATGAGCGCCATAGCGCCCTGTCTTCAGCTTGCCGCATCCAGCATCTACCTGCAGTCTTTCGCAAGTCGTCATCCCACCTGGTCGGAGTGCCTCCTATACTACGTTTACCGAGTCAACCGACGAGTACAGAGAATTACATACTATCCTGCAGATATTATAAATAAGAAAGCTTGTGCGTTGTGAATATGATTAGCCAAAGACAATGCCAAAACTACTGCATCGAGCGAACTGAAATGCTATGCCGACATAATAATTAAAACATAAATCAGATTTCAAAATCTTTATTTCTTTAAGCTTATTAATTCTCTAATAAAGGTAGCTAGATTATCCCCAATAAGATAAGTTTTATGTAGGTTACAGCTGAGGGTAGAATCTATGTATTATGATTAGGTATCTGTCTTGGTAAGTATGTTTTTTTAGAACGGTAAAGTCGTTTCTCAGATTTCAGCGCCGCGTAAAAACATCTGACGATACCATAGGGGCTTAATAACTTATCGCGTTTTCTTTGCGCAAACGAGATTTTATCAGAAAAGCACACAGATTTTCTCTTTTAATATTTGGTACTTTATGGCACATTTTCCTCCTTAGCGATAAAATAAATAATTCTTGACGTATCGAGGTCCCCATTCAATACTTCGTTTAAAACAGAAGGCAGCGTTTGTTTGCGAATCAAAAGCCAATATCTCCCGATCAATACAAGCAGCTTTGACATATTTGCATAATAGGATTTTGTTGGAAAGAACTTATTTACACAGAAATCATACAGTTTTGTTACATGTCCGCTGTGGTTGAACGAGATATGGCAAGTAAGGACTCAATTACGCTGGTTCACCAGAAGAAATCTTACAATTCGCAACTTCGTCGATTAATTTTGACGAGTGAAGCGATTCATTATCATGATATAGGTCTCCTCTATGAGCGCCAAAACGCCCTGCCTTTATCTTGCGCATTTAGCATCACCTTGCAGTCTTTCGTAGGTCGTCATCCCACCTGACCGGAAGAATAGTAAAGTGATTGGTTAATCAAAATCGAGCCAAGAGCAACCGACAACACTCTTTCAGTGTAAATTCAACCAAACGCCGAGCTACGAATCGACAGATTTGTTTATTGGACTGGAATCAAAGTTCTAGAACTATTTGGGTTAAGAGTAAGGACAACTGAAACAAAGTTTGGACAAACTTAACGTAGATTCCGAACTTCGCAACGCATAATGTTCCTGAATCTTGTTGACTGAGTCATCGCATACGTGCTTACTATTGGCGATGAGAGATTTGACAGCCTGTCCAATACTTTGTTTGCAATGACGAGCCAACGTGTGGACGGAACAGAAACGTTTTTATCAGATATGTAGCTGCCACCGAAAGAGAATCATAATATTATTCATCATCATCAGCCTATTTATCCATTGCTGGACATAGGATTCCCCCTAATAAGCGCCATAGCAGGAAGACAGGGCTGTCTTATTGATCCAACATCTGCCTGCAGCCTTTCACAGGTCGTCATCCCACCTAGCCTAAGGGCGTCCTACACTACGTCTGCCGAGTCGCGGTCTTCACTCAAGAAAACGTAACCCCAGCGGTTATCGGTTCTTCGCGTGATATGACCGGCCTACTGCCACTTCAGCTTGCAAATTCTTTATGCGATGTCGATAGCTTTGGATTACAACATCTACGGGCTGAGTATTCAATTCTTACGCGCGTCCACAACAGCCTTATAAAAACATATGGATAATCTACTTGGGTAAGAGCAATATAATTTTGAAAGACATAATTCACAGTACAGGTCAGCAAGCCACCCCATAAAAGTAGCTCTAACTTATCGAATAACCCACTGGTTGAGATACGGGGCATAATTCGAGTGGCACGGTGATTGATGACGACCCGCGCGGGATCAGCATGATTTACACCGGCCCCCGATGATTACACGCCACGATAGATAGATTTATAGTTTGACTTCTACTATGACGGTTGATATAGGAAAATGCACTTATTGAGTTTGAAAAATTGAAATGAAGGAAAATAAATAACATCTTATTTTTTATTTGATAGTAAATCTATACTAATATTATAAAGAGGAAAGGTTTGATTTTTTGTTTGTTTGTTTGTTTGTTATGGTATAAAATATGACCTGTACAAAAATCTTTATTTAGAACATGTTTACAGAGGATCATAGATACATATTGAATCGATGACACTACCGAAGCTTTAAAAACTGTGTGGTAATGTCAACGCCCAACTCCTAGATTTCTAAAAAAAAAAATAGAAATAACATATAAATTAGGTACTAACTAATATTTAAAAGTTAAGATAATTATAACTGTACATTATTGTGGTTTTTTGTATGGTTTTTTTATCTGGTAATTGCAAATTTCACTGTTTTAAGGTTAACCTTGGAATGCACTAGTCGCACACGGGTGGGACTCAAATTTGAAAGCCCCGCGTGCGTGCACTAGTCTCACACGGGTGGGACTGAGATTTTTGACACTTTGGTAGCATGTTTTTTCGAAGACCGGCTTGTCTTATTGCCCATTGGCTGCACCAATGTCAACTGTCATTCAATTCGGTATTTTATTTATTTTGCGGTATTGTGCATTGGACGGGTAGAAGTAAAGTTATTGACGACCGATGTGGCGCGGTGGGCGAAGGTCCGCTTGCGACGCAGGAGGTTGCGGGTTCGATTCCCGCCTCGAAACAATTGTGTGTACGATCTGCAGATAATTGTTCCGGGTGTTCTGGTCGTTTTCTATGTATAATAAAAAATATCTATCTATGTAATGTATTGTATTATGTATATCAGTTATCTAGTACCCATAACACAAGTTCTGCTTACCATGGGGCTAGATAATGCTGTGTATTTATTTATTTATTGTAATCTAAAACCTACTATCAGATTGTTAACGGGTAATCAAGAAGTTTTGTATGTTAGCTGTTTTTCAGACCCACGCAAATAGCTTTGTTTGCGTAAAAATGTAACTAAGGGCGTCCATAAAGACAAAAAACAACCTATCACACACAATCTAATATTATAAACGCGAAAGTTTGTGAGGATGTTCATTGCTCTTTCACGCAAAAACTACTGAATGGATTTTGATGAAACTTCACAATAATATAGTTTACATATCAGAATAACACATACATAGGCTACAATTCATAAATATATTGTATATTATCCAAAATATCTACCATCACGTGGGTGAAACCGCGGGGCGGAGTTAGTTTTATTAAAAACACTGAACGAAAAAGGGGTTGTCAAATATCTTATTTATATTTTTAGTTTTAATACTTATAACTTTGCAAATTCTAAGCGCCCTGGCACAACGAAGTTACAAGAATGTCGAAAATATACTATGAAAGTAGCTTGGGGGTTAATGGAATTAAGAATTATTGAATTCTATGAATCTTTCATAGAATTTTGAGAGTGCTCACTTACTACCAACCCAATACTTACCTACTTGTGTTAGTGCCTACTAGCTGCGCCCCGCGGTTTCACCCGCGTGGTGATAGATATTTTGGATAATATACAATATATATCTTTATAAATTGTAGCCTATGTGTTATTCTGATGTATAAGCTATATTATTCTAAAGTTTCAATAAAATCCATTCAGTAGTTTTTACGTGAAAGAGTAACGAACAAAGAGTAACAAACATCCATCCGTCCATCCATCCATGCTTACAAATTTTCGCGTTTATAATATTAGTAGGATATACATTTGATATTCACTTTTATGTTTTGTCTTTAGTAACTTCTATCTAGTCTTATATTCGTGTAACTAAGTTTGTTTGTGTGTTGTGTCTTATAAATAATTTTCTTTTATTATTTCGATCATCACAATACTTAAACAATAATATATATAAGTAACAATTTTAATTATGGTTCTGATCTATAAAGGATCAGAAGCATAATTAAAATTAAGGACCAGAATTTATTTAATTTAATTTTAAGCCATTATTGTCCCACTGCTGGGCAAAGGCCTCCCTTTTCTCCTTCCACTCCTCGCGATCCAACGCTGCAACAGGCTATGATGGAAGATTTACCTCGAGCTCGTCGCGCCATCTCATCCTGGGCCTTCCACGTCGCCTCTTAGCGTTGGACCAGAAGCATAATAAATTTTTTTGTGATTTGAGATTGAATTGAGTGGTTAGCCCGTTAGCCCTAGAGTCGAACCTAAATCATCGAGGTAGGTTAATATTTACTACCCTCGGAAATGAGAAAATTAAAGGTTCACATTCCTATTCATCTAAATTGTGCGCGGAATTTCCTAAATGGGGTCAAAAATGCTACATTATAATAAACTGAAATAGCGGTCAATGCGAACGATTCGATAAAGAAACGTTAGTAGTACAGTTGACCAAATAAAACAGGTTTCGATTACAAATACCAAACGTTATAGAACTTTTATACATAATCGATATAGAATAAAGACAAAAGCTTTATGTTGCATAATTCGTTCTTTCTCTTTCATACTTGTTTTTGGAAAACTAGTTTCTGCCCGCGATTTACAGTCCTTTTTTCTCCTGAGGTTATTTATACCTCATGGGAACTGGTTTATGGGATAACTCAGAATAACAGAATCCGTTGAAATCATTTCGAATTAAAACAGAAGCAAACATTAACTTTGACATGGTTAGGTATATCCCATTTTGACAAAGCCCCGTCTAAGTAACATTACCTCTATGGCCCGGGTGCCGAATCCTGCTAAAACAGTCGTTTATAGAGAACTAGCGGACCTTCCCGGCTTCGCACGGTTTTAGTACGTATCCCTAACTTTTTTGAAAATATAATATAGCCTGTGTTCACCGGGGATAGTGTAGCTTCCCAACGGTGAAAGAATTTTTCAAATCGGTCCAGTAGTTTCGGAGCCTATTCATTACAAACAAACCAAAAATCAAACCTTTCCTCTTTATAATACTCGTATTAGTATAGAAAAGTAGCCTTTGTGATAACACACACTTTTTCCTAGACCTGGAATTATAACATTATGCAAAATTTAACCGATCCGTTCAGTAGTTTTGGCAAAAAGAAGTATCTAACAAACATACATTCATCCATTCATTTGTCCATCCACACTTTGGCATTTATATTAATAGTGAGATACGTATATAGTAGCTTGAAGACGGCGGATTAATTTACAAAAATACTAGTTTACATCGGCTAAGGAAGTATTTAACTAGGTCCCAACTTGTTTAGACATCCTGTCTAGTTTTCGACTGAACGGAAAAACACGTGGCCTTTCCGATCATCCGATCACCATCCAATTATAACTTTCCTAGAACTTGTGATATTGGTCAAAGGATGTTTTTTGAAAGCACGAGTCTAGGATTAAAATGATCAGGTTAGATCATTTTAATCCTAGACTCGTGCTTTCTGAAACTCCTTTATACTTCACCTATTTGAAACTTTGCGATGGCCACTTATCCAATCAGTATATAAAAATTGTTTCGAAACTATCATAGTAACACAAAAGTCACTTATAAAGTAAATATCCCGTTATAAGTGAATTTTGAATTAAAAATTCCATGAATCGATCAGACTTTCTATAGTGAAGAAGTAATGTCATCCTAGCTGAATGATTTGCATTTCAACGGTACTACCACGTGCACATGACATACAGAAAACATAATAGTTATGGTAAATTTTATTTCATTTATTTTTTCTCAACCAATTAACATTGTGTCACAAGCAATAGAAATAGAAATAGAAATAGAAATAGAAATAGAAATAGAAATAGAAATAGAAATAGAAATAGAAATAGAAATAGAAATAGAAATAGAAATAGAAATAGAAATAGAAATAGAAATAGAAATAGAAATAGAAATAGAAATAGAAATAGAAATAGAAATAGAAATAGAAATAGAAATAGAAATAGAAATACATACTAAACTAATTCCTTTATCGACGCTATATTATCGACGAGCATCAAATATAAAAAAAGTGGTCAGAATGTAGTTCTGTGCACAACCATACTAGCCATTCAGATCATATATCATACGACACGCATCAGCAAACTATTCCTTCCACCAACAGTACTTCGCCCATTACAGGAAACGCGCAAAACTTGCCGGTACGTCATTATTGATGCTACATTACATCGATGTGTTTTAGGGCGATTGTACGCCGTCCCTAAAAGGGTCGGTCGGTCCCTTGGATGTCCGCAGGCTATTCGAATCATCGAAGGGAAAAAACGCTCTAGTTGCCTCGAAGGAACATCAATTTGGGAGTAGGTTAACTGGTAGTAGGTCGCGTGACATGATAAGACTTTGTAATATATGAAGAGATATAGAGGAAGTTTGTTTTTTCTACGCAGTTTAGAAGTTTTTGCGAAAATTTGTCAACAGAATAGTACAAGATAATGTAACTTACAGCATTGCCATACAGTGGGGCAATGAAGCCAGCGTTTTGGGACGCTTCCGATTGATATAGATCAGATGAGCTACCTCTAGATTGTTTACAACAATCTGCATCTAGCTCAACAGTTAAAATTTTAAATACTTTTTTTTATTTTTTATTTAGCCTGTTTCGTCCCACTGCTGGGCAAAGGCCTCCTCCAAATCTTTCCACTCAGTGCGGTCACGTGCGATCTCCCACCAATCTCCGAGGAAGGCGTTAAGGTCGTCTCGCCAGCGCTTTCTTGGCCGAAATACTGATATATAATGATTTATTTTTTTAATTAATTTTTATTGTTTGACCTCGTGTTCTATGTTTGTAAACAATGTTTTAATCAGGCTGCATGCAAAAACCATGATTTACTTAAAGAAATGCAGAAATTAACCCAAATTACATTTCCATCAGATTGAAACGGAAAAACATGAGCTAATAAAAATATCGAGCAATGTTATTTATTCTTATTTGATTTGTAAAATGTAATTAGCAAAGACCACTGAAAATTAACAGTGGAGTTGCATTCGCTCGATGTAGTAAGTTATTGAAGCAGAAACGAACGAACGATAACCGCTTCGTGTTCAATTAATATTTTGTTCAATAAACCGTGAACTGTAGGACTTGGAGTCTTTAGCGCTGCATTTTAGTTATTTAAAGATAGTAGGTCTGTTCTGTTCGTTTATTTTAACACTGGTTATGTGCGAAAGTGTTCAAAGGGAGGCGATTGCGAGACCACGGCGTCTTTGCAGTGTGGTCGGTGTGCGCTCGTTGCGAAATCGCAGCGAACACTTTACTTTGGATTCCCTTACGAATCGCACGTGTGATAGCGCTCGATTTGACGACCGATGTGGCGCGGTGTGCGAAGGTCCGCTTGCGACGCAGAAGGTTGCGGGTTCGATTCCCGCCTCGGAACAATTGTGTGTACGATCTGCAGATATTTGTTCCGGGTGTTCTGGTCGTTTTCTATGTATAATAAAAAATATCTATCTATGTAATGTATTGTATTATATATATCAGTCATCTAGTACCCATAACACAAGCTCTGCTTAGCTTGGGGCTAGATGATGCTGTGTGAATTGTCCAGCATTATTTATTTATTTTATAGCGCTCTAAGATGACTCCTGGATGGACTAGTACAGGGTTAGATAGACCCTACAAAGATATAGATTAAAAAATACCAAAACTTGTGTTATCATCATCATCATCGTCGACCTATATAAGTCCACTGCTGCACATAGGCCTCCCCCAATGAGCGCCATATCGCCCTGTCTTTTTCTAAACTTCTGTTATGTAAGGTAACAAGTCAATACATTTTATGAATCAACATGCTTGACCGTTAGTCGGTATGCAAAAATATTTGATTCACTAATCTAAAACCTAGGTTTAAGTAAATAGTACTATATAGTTAGTCTGTGCTACAAAATACAAAACGTGTGTGTTAAAATCTAACCCTCATCTTAGAGGATGTTTTTCTACAAAGATCAGCCAATTAATGAATGAATTAACACTTTATTGCACTTAAAACTATAAAATAACACCTTATATCTAAATGTGTACAATATGCGGCCTTATCGCTGACAGCGATTTCAAATTTGAAAAAAATATAACTTGACTAAGAGTTGGTAGAGCACAAACACAAACAGATACAGAAATATCAAAAACAAAAAAAACAAAAAAAAAACAAACTATATACATTGCAAGCTACTTAAATTAGAATCTAACCTAAGAGATAAACTACATATAACAATAACTACATACAATAGGAAGGTACCACAGAGATCAATTTAGATAAAATCTGATCACATCTGGAGCTACAAGATACATCTGAAGTGACAGTAACTGAATGAGAAAGAGAGAAGAATGAAGGAAAATTTTAGATAGCTAAAGATAGAAAGTGGGACTTCAGTTTAGATTTGAAGGAGTTAATGGAAGGTGCAAGTCTAATATCAACAGGCAGTTTGTTCCAAAGCCGTACAGTACGCCAATGTACGAAGCCATATTTATTTCTAAACGAAACATTTTCGTGTCCACACACACAAAGATGCAATCGCAAAAATAAAGCGTCATACCCACAGAAAGACGGACGTTTTATAGATAGCGTAGGCTTGCGTTAAGATCTCAGCATCTTAAAGTACTATCCCCAAAAAGGATAGATACATTCATACCACCATAAAAGTGAAGATAGAGATGTCTGTATACGAAGCCCATCACACTAAAACGCACAGTAAAGTGGTGTCACTTAAAACTTTACATCGCGGTCCTTTCGCGGTCCCTATGTCATTCCTTTTGTCTCGAAGGTTTTTGCGGCGGACGACCTTTGTCACGTAAGGGCTTTTGTTTAGGTAGTGCTTGCTTTAGACAGTAATATTTTAAAGATGAAAGTTTGGATGGTTGTTACCACAGCTTTGTTACTCTGTCTTGACGTTACTAAGCTGAACACAACCCTCTGAAGTTTTGTGATAAAATTTTATATACCTAGATTCTAGTTGTAAGCCAATACAATACATTACATAGATAGATATTTTTATTATACATAGAAAACGACCAGAACACCCGGAACAAATATCTGTAGATCGTACACACAATTGTTCCGAGGCGGGAATCGAACCCGCAACCTCCTGCGTCGCAGGCGGACCTTCGCCCACCGCGCCACATCGGTCGTCACTTGCTTGTAGTAATAGCAGTCCTAGTAGCCAAGCTACGGCCTGCCCTATTAAATATTCACCCTATATTTACCGCCTTACACCAATTATTATAAAGGCAAAAGCTAAAATATAGATGGATATAATATAAGTTACTTTTTCACACAAAACTACAGAACGGATCGGCCTAAATTTAGCATTGATGTAGGTCTAGACTAGGCCAAGAATAACATTATAGGCTACTTTTGTACCTTGAAAAAAAACCAGCTGGCAGTAGCTTGTCTATACTAATATTATAAAGAGGAAAAGGTTTGATTTTTTGTTTGTTTGTATTGAATAGGCTCCCAAACTAATATTTTAAAGATGAAAGTTTGGATGGTTGTTACCACAGCTTTGTTACTCTGTCTTGATGTTACTAAGCTGAACACAGCCCTCTGAAGTTTTGTGATAAAATTTTATATAGATTCTAGTTGTAAGCCCTATGGCGCGACGATAACAATAATAATTATTGGAAATATTAACACTATGACTTCCGGATGCTCTAGGTGTTTTATTGTAAATTTAAATATTGATTTACGTAATGTACCTCTATTTATTCCTAAAAAAACGACAAATAAAAATTACTATTATAACTATAATTTATTCCTATATAATTTAAATTTCCAAAAAATCTAAGCCACCAGTCACCAGAAAGCAGACTACCCAGAATGCTGTCAGCATTGACACGTTGAATAGCAATGCTAATTCGTTGACTAAAATATAAGCCAGCATTCAGATCACCTGTGGAGTTTATGATAATGTAATGTTATGTATTATGTTATGTAGAATATTATCTAATACCTTGAGAATGTAATGTTATGTATTACGTTGTTTAGAAGAACCAACGGCCGCTGGGGCAAACGTGTTCTTGGGTGGAGACCACGACTCGGTAAACGTAGTGTACACAAGCTCTGCTCGCTCAGATTATGGTGTGTGAAGTGTACAGCAATATTAATAATATTAATAAAATTCGTGCTGCCGCTCTGCACATCAGTTGTGTTGCGCCGCACATGCGTTTCGTTCGAAAAATATTACAGCTCTGCTGAGTCACAAAGACCTGTATTTTCTCAGCCGCTGCGCTAGTGTGGATTTACGCATATTAGTCACTTGTAGAAAACTCATACCGTGTGATTTCAGCACTCAAAGCTAGGAAGTCAAGTTGGTATTCAATATGTGACTCGCAGGAGATCTTATAAAATGTGTTTAATAATAATAATTTAGTTAATAAGATGAGTGGGTGCTTTCGGGTGGAAATATGATGATGTTAATGATTAGGGATCTTGTATCATCATTCCGAAACACGATTAACTTATTGTTGCTACGCAATCAATTTCCTATTACATCGACATGCCAACAAACTACGCGTATTGTAGAGCTTAACACTGTCATTATTTCTATCTATTCAATAAATAATGCTGGACAATTCACACAGCATTAACTAGCCCCATCGTAAGCAAAGCTTGTGTTATGGGTACTAGATAACTGATATACATAATACAATACATTACATAGATAGATATTTTTATTATACATAGAAAACAAGAAAAGAAGTAGAGCAACATTATGCTGAGACAGGACCTATTGGTTCCCTTTGTGAAGTCGCTTGTTGCTTGTATATAATACATACGTAGTTAATTTTATTTATTTCTTTATGTTCTTGTTTACTTATATATTATTATTATTTAGTAGCAAGCTGTACCTACTTGTGAATCAATAAATGTATTTTCTTTCTTTCTTTAAAACGACCAGAACACCCGGAACAAATATCTGCAGATCGTACACACAATTGTTCCGAGGCGGGAATCGAACCCGCAACCTCCTGCGTCGCAGGCGGACCTTCGCCCACCGCGCCACATCGGTCGTCACTTGCTTGTAGTAATAGCAGTCCTAGTAGCCAAGCTACGGCCTGCCCTTTTAAATATTCACCCTTTATTTACCGCCTTACACCAATTATTATAAAGGCAAAAACTAGTATATAGATGGATATAATATAGGTCACTTTTTCACACAAAACTACAGAACGGATCGGCCTAAATTTAGCATTGATGTAGGTCTAGACTAGACCAAGAATAACATTATAGGCATATAACACGAATACTTTTGTACCTTGAAAAAAAACCATGCCGATCCGCTGGCAGTAGCTTGTCTATACTAATATTATAAAGAGGAAAAGGTATGATTTTTTGTTTGTTTGTATTGAATAGGCTCCTAAACTACTGGACCAATTTTAAAAATGATTTCACCTTTGTTAAGCTACACTATCCCCGGGTGACACAGGCTATATTATATTTACGAAATGTGAAATTCGAATTAAACGCGGGTAAAATCACGGGAAACAGCTAGTTAAGCGATAATACTGCGAAGAAACTTTCGTAATGTTTTTACCGAAAATACTACGATTCCAAGAAAACTGTCAAATTACCCCAATCTTAGAAGAAAGGCTACTTTTATCCGCGAATCCAGAGAAAACCCCACTAAAACCCAATATGAGGTAGAGTCGTTACATTATTCATTTCATTACCTTCATCTACTCCCAACAGGTTATACAGGGTGACACGAAATAGGTAAGTTATCCTGAGAAGGGTGTCTGTGGCTTTCGAGTCGGGCAAATATATTTTAATTATAATGGAAGTATTCTTTGTTTCGTTTTGGAGTTTTTCTTTGTCGCTGGACAATAAGATATTTTTTTAGTGAATTTATTTGCTGGAGATAAAAAGGTATTGGTACTGATACTATAATTCAAGTAAGTTAGTAGTTGGTAGCTGTAAGTTATAAGACTAAGCTATTTCTTCATTTTCATTTATCCTCTGCAAGCAAGCAATACCTTAGCTACTATATGCGAGGACACATAAATGGCTATAAGTTATTATTTAAGTTATCCGTTAAGTGTGTAAAACTGTTTGTCTTCCGAATAAAGCAAAATAAAATTCTTATGCTCATGGCATGGCGATTATGTTACTATGTAATTATGTAACTATGTATATGTATTATAAACCCTTTAATTTAAAGAGTTACGTTCAGCCGATATAGTGTGATGATGTGGTAATTGTAATTCGGCTATTCATATTTATGTTACGCATTCATTGCATCGATATCAGAGGGTACGGCGCGTGAAGAAATATTTTTTTGGTATGTATTTCTATGGTACAGTGTACAGATATATTATATAGTATATTTATATTTGTTCCGGGTGCTCTGGTCGTTATCTTTGTACAATAAAAAAATATATATCTATGTAATCTGTTGTATTAAGTATATGAGTCATTTAGTACCCATTATTATGTATACCCATATTCACAGTCAGTCCGTAGACGACGAACGCTACGCACGCTTATCGCGACCACTAACTTGTTCTCGCCAACACCAGTGATTACCAACCTTTCTTTTTCGAAGCCCGCTTTTTTCGGTTTTCGTCATGTTCAAATGCAAGAGTTGTAACGCGGAGTTCAGGGATGGCGCTACCTGCTCGTTATGTCAGGGGCATTTTGATTTCGCCTGTGCTGGGATCTCGGAAACGGGCTATCGTCGTTTGGGTGAAAGGAAAGCCACTTGGAAGTGTTCCAATTGTAAGAACGCCAGATCCGCAAGTCCAAACCCTAGTTCATCGATATCCCCCGCTCCAGCAGACTTGGACGCTGTGCTTGCTGAACTGAAGCGGCTTACACTTCAGGTCGCTGTACTACCTGTCCTCGAAGCGAGTATAAATGCTATGAAGACTGAACTAACGGACTTGAAATCAATCAAGCAAGAAATATCAGACATTAAATCATCGATAAGTTTTATGGACCACAAATTCGTGGCCTTCTCAGATAAGATCACAGAAATGGAAAAGGATTTCCAATCACTGCATAAAACTAGGAACGACGTTGAACATCTACAGCTACGTATACAGAACTTGGAGGATCAGCTCAAAGAAAATGACCAAAGGTCACGTCTGAACAACATCGAGGTTAAAGGCGTTCCCGTCACCAATTCTGAGAATCTGTTTGATGTACTATCTAAGATTGGATCTCATATTAAATACTCCATTCCGACTGACCAAGTAAACTACATGGCAAGGATTCCGATGCGCAATGACAAGATCAATAAAACAATCATTATTGCCGTGCACAGCCGGTACGTTAAGGACAACTTCGTGGCAGCTGCTAAGAAGTGTACTATTACCCCCCCTGACCTGGGCCTGCAAGGTGCCAGCCGTATCTTCGTAAACGATCACCTAACATTAGAGAACAAAATTCTATTGAATAAAACTAAGTCCCTGGCGAAGGAAAGGGGGTTTGCATTCACCTGGGTAAAGGGATGCAAAATCTGCGTGAGGAAAGACCCCACTTCTCCTGTGATTGTGATAAAATCGGAGTCCGACCTAAAAAAACTATAAACACTACAAATTGTGCAATTTCTCACTTAGTTTATGTCACTAAATTCACTATTTCTGCTTACTTATATTTTGCGACCCTTGAGTTGGCGAGCGCCGACTCGCTAACTTGTTTTTACCGCGGCACCCTCAATGCAGCTAGTATGCGTTATCGCGACCTATCGCTACCCGCAACGGTAAGTCAGCTGGCTATTATTGTTCTATACTTCTACGCTAATTATTCTCTTGCGTTTTTTTTGTTAATCACAACATTTTCCTGCGTTATCTTAATTTGTAAACGATATGCTTTTCAGCTAATTACATATAACTTTTGTCTAATTATATATAAACTCGCGTTAAAACTTTTGATATTATTAAATAATATCAAAAGTTTTATTGTAATTGTAATTACAAATTTTGTAATTACAATACTCTATTGCTTTAGCTCAATTTGTAAATGCAATATCTCTTATTCAATGACACCTATTCTCATGCTAATACCCTCTAAATTTTATAATGGATTCAATTAAGATCTATTACCAGAATGCCCGCGGTTTACGCACTAAGACAGTAACATTCTTTAGGAACTTAGCATTAAAATTGTACGACGTCATTTGCATCACAGAAACTTGGTTAAACGATAATTTACATAATAGTGAACTTTTTGATGATCGTTATTTGGTATGGAGGCGCGACCGTAATTACGAATCCACTGGTCAGAGAAAGGGAGGCGGTGTTCTTATCGCTGTCCGCCGTGACCTACCCGCTCAACACCGGGTAGAATGGTCTTCCACTGCTGAAGATATCTGGGTTACATTGACTTTAACAAATAAAAAGCCGAGATCTACATACAGATTGCACATAGGGGTGGTTTATATCTGTAATGAGAATTTAGGTAATTCGCAGTCTACCCAACTCTCTAACTTTGCAATAAATCTAAATAAAATTTCACTGGACAACCCCCTGGATAAAATGATTGTTCTAGGTGATTTCAATATGCCTAATGTACTATGGACTAGAGATGTCGACAGTTTCTCACTATCTCCAAATAATATAATTGGATCTCACCAGTCAGACTTAGTAGATATCCTGGATACATGCAATCTTTCTCAATATAATACTTTTATCAATGATAGCCATGGACGCCTACTGGACCTGATTTTTTCAAACAATGACATATCTGTTAACTCGTGCAATAATCCCCTCGTTCCCGAAGATCTTCACCACCCCTCTCTTGTAATTGATGCAAAATTTGTCCAATTACACACCATCACACCGCAACCCTACACTAAGTACCTATACAACAACGGTGACTATGACTCATTACGCTCTGACCTCGACGCCGTCGACTGGCATTCGGAATTAGACAAAAGGTCCATCGAAAACGCGATATCTTTCTTTTATACTACTATATATAAACTTCGTGATACATATATAGAATCTAGGTTGGTAACTGCGTCACGTAAATATCCACTGTGGTACCGAAGTCCATTAATTAAAGTACTGCGTGAAAAATCTAAATTTCACAAAAAATATAAAAAATATGGTAATCTTTACGATTACGATTCTTTTGTCTTACTTAGAGCTAGGGCTCGTGTAATGGAGAAAGACATGTACGATAATTATATAACGAATATCGAAAGTTCTATTAAAAAAAACCCTCGTGCTTTTTGGTCATACGTGAAAAGCAAACGTCAATCAAATGCGTATCCCTCGGTTTTTCAGTACGGGAGCCGGTCTACG
This sequence comes from Eupithecia abbreviata, assembly GCA_943735965.1. Lineage (NCBI taxonomy): Eukaryota > Metazoa > Arthropoda > Insecta > Lepidoptera > Geometridae > Eupithecia > Eupithecia abbreviata. The sequence goes on from OX030995.1 coordinate 6,895,991, forward strand.
GATCAAGGGAATGAGATTTGTAACTTTTTCGGTGATTATTTTCATGGTAACTTCCTTCATAGTTCTGCCCCTCAACCTTCAACCCATTCTACTTTTTCCTCCTCCTCCTGTCAACTGGATGTCATCTCCTCTTCTGATATCAGTTCTATCGAAGTTTCGGAAGAAATTGTATTTAAATTATTTAAATCATTGGATCTAACTAAGTCAGCGGGTCCCGACAATATACCAGCTATCTTGGTTGTCAAATGTGCGAGAAGCCTTGTACTGCCCTTAACTATTTTATATCGTCGCTCTTTAACTGAAGGTATAGTACCCGACATTTGGAAGGCTGCGTTCATAACTCCCATATACAAAAAAGGGTTTAAAAATCACGTTGAAAACTACAGACCTATCTCGAAATTGTGCTTGTTTGCCAAGGTTTTGGAAAAAATTGTGTATACCCAGCTTTACTCCGCTATCAAGCACAGCCTATCGTTATGTCAGCATGGTTTTTTAAGAGGCAGGTCCACCACTTCTAATCTAATCCTCTGTACTGATTTTTTAACTCGAATAATGTCTGAGCCTTCGCAAGTTGACATAATTTATACAGACTATTCTAAATGCTTTGACCGTATCGATCACTCTATCCTTCTTGACAAGCTACAAAGCATAGGTATCAGAGGAAACCTATTTAGATGGTTCACCTCGTACGTCCGCAACCGTTGCCAGACCGTTGTACTAGGTGGCTACTCTTCGTTACCCCTTAATGTTCCCTCAGGCGTTCCACAGGGGTCCTTATTAGGACCACTACTGTTCAATATATTCCTAAATGACGTCGCTTCTTGTTTTAAATTCTCAAAAATTCTTCTTTATGCCGATGACATGAAGATCTTCCTTTCTGTTAAAAATATTATCGACGCTCAAAACCTTCAATCTGATCTAAATAGATTTCAAAATTACTGTATTTTAAATAAACTAGATTTAAATGTCTCTAAATGTTACACATGTTCTTTTACCCGCAAACCAAGTAAATTAATCTCAACCTACACATTTTTCAACTTACCTATAACTCGAGTAGATTCAATTAGAGACCTAGGTGTGATATTTGACACCAAGTTGTTATTCGATGAACATATGAATAATATAACAAAGAAGGCATCTCGCGCCCTGGGGTTTGTTTTAAGAATGTCATCAGAATTCGTAAGTGTTAAAACTTTTAAAATTTTGTACTGCGCCTACGTACGTAGTCACCTCGAGTACGCATCGCAGGTGTGGAACCCGAACTACGCGACTTACTCATCGCGTCTCGAATCCATACAAAAAAGATTTTTGCGATACCTACAATACCGAGCTAAAATATACCTACCTGATTATTTTACAAGGTGTCGCAAGTTTCATTTCCTTCCACTCTCTAATCGCAGGGAAGCTGCTGACCTAGTATACCTCATAAACATCTGCAATGGCAATGTAGACTGTCCTGAGCTGCTTGAGCAATTAGGGTTCCGTACAAATACTGCTGCATTGAGAAAACCGAGTCTTCTCTACGTTCCCGTGGTAAAAACTAATTATAGACAAAACGCATTCTTGATACGCGCTAGTAAATCGTTCAACTCATTGGTCAGCAAAAATAATGAAATAGATTTATTTTACACATCTGCAAGTAAGCTCAAACGCTTGCTTAGCGATGAATTCTTTTTAAAATAACTAAATTTAATATCGTCTTGTGTTGTGTATTTCATTTTTGTTCTAATTTTATTTAAGTCGTCTACTTTTACTGTTCGTCATTTATTAGTCTATTTAAGTACATATCTGCGGAAACTTTTTAATTGGCCTTCAGCACACATGCGCTGGTATTTACCGGCATGTACTAAGACAGTAACTATTTTTAAGAAGTAGCTGTAAGTTTTCCCAAAATTTTGAAAATAAAATAAAATAAAATTATACAAGCTTGTATTATTTGTTGATTTTATTTATATATTTTCTACCGCATATCCATACCTATATAACCTTTGATAGATTTTAGATTACGCTTCCAAACAATAGAATAGAAATGGCGATGTTGTCATAATGACCTTTCTATTGTTATGTCCTGTGATTGTATCACAGACTAGGTGACTACCTAAATCGAAGCCTTGGTCTCATGATTACTACGTAGTACGGTGTGTCATGCGTTATATGGTGCCGAACATATAATCGTATGAAAAAAATAAAAATCTAGAGTGGTTATCATGTTCCGATGTGAAAATCAAAATGGCCAATTCGCCACACAAACAGTCGACGTGCCAATACGTGCCAGTACAGTATAGTACACCGATATAGAAAACAAAACTCAGAAAAGCTTCTCTGTGGTGTAAGGTGGACTTCAAAATCTCGTGTCATAAGCAAACCTAACTTGCACGTGGTACACCCTGCTAGATAACGAACTAGGCTCTGGCGAAAATATCTTGATAACTCAGACAATTTACAATTATTTTTCATTATTTGACACTGGCAGAAAAGTGTCTAACCAGACACAATTGCAACAATGAACATCATCATCAAGCTTCTCTGTCATTTTCATCATTAAGACGTAGGTAACTTTTTCAGGTTAATGACCTAGGCTAGGCTTATGGATTTTCTTGAGGGGCTATAAAGCTGTACGCGCGAACGCAGTGTCCTAGATAATCTTTATTAACACTTTGACCGCTGAAATCACACGGTATGTGTTTTCTACAAATGACTAATATGCGTAAATCCACGATAGCGCAGCGGCTGAGAAAATACAGATCTGTGTGACTCAGCACAGCCGTAATATTTTTCGAACGAAATGCATGTGCGGCGCAACACAACCGATGTGTAGAGCAGCAGCACGAATTTTTTAGATTAAAAAAAGATCGCAGTCGTCGAAAAAAAACCGCAGTCAAAGTGTTAATAAACTACCACAACATAATACGAACCTACTTCGTTCTGAATTATTGCCAACAATAAATTATTAATGTTTCTGTCTACTGATAAAAACTGGAATATTTTCCCCCATGAGGAACAGACATTCACAGAATGGTGGATGGAAATGGAACTAAATGAATATTATAGTAGTTCCACCTTCGTTTCGTATGAGAGTAGATAGGCCAGTGGTAAATTACTTATCGTGAAGAGGTGCTTGGGTCTGTTTTGTTTATATTGTTCTTCGAATTATGCTACATCAGGTGTAACACTCTGAAGGATAGGATTCGTAACGAATACACCCGACAGAGAACCAAGGTTATCGACATAGCTCAAAGAATTAGCAAGCTGAAGTGGCTCTGGGCCGGCCATATCTCGCGAAGAACCGACGGCCGCTGGGGCAAACGTGTTCTTGAGTGGAGACCACGACTCGGTAAACGTAGTGTAGGACGCCCTCCGACCAGGTGGGATGACTATCTGCGAAAGACTGCAGGTAGATGCTGGATGCGGCAAGCTGAAGACAGGGCGCTATGGCGCTCATTGGGGGAGGCTTATGTCCAGCAGTGGACTGCTATAGGCTGATGATGATGACATGGACATTCATTTTTAGTTATTACTAGCTGCGCCCCGCGGTTTCGCCCGCATTGATATATAAATATTTTCTCACCGTTTAAACCTTCCAAACTAAGTCAAACATTTCGAAACCAAAATCAGCAAAGTCGGCCCAGCCGTTCTCGAGTTTTAGCGAGACTAACGAACAGCAATTGATTTTTATTTTTATATATAAGAAGATTGAATGGTAAGTTATGTTGTGACTAGATACATGAACCTTGGAAGGCACTTCAAAACTTAGTTCAACTTATACACTAATTCTACCACTAGTGGACAAAAAATGTAAGTGAACAGTAAGATAATTTTATTGATAATGATTAATGTATAAAATATGACTTGTCTAAGTGCTTATTTTGTAAGCCTAAAGAAATAAATGATTTTTTACTTTTACTTTTACACATTATGTTTAAGTAAACTTTCACAAAATTCATAAAGATACTTTCTAATGTAACAATAAAATAAAATTAATACAATAAACTAAGTTTAATGCAAATATAATTAATAGCATTGAATTTAGAAACCAGAATGGTCAGTTCTTTATTGTTTCATCATAAGTTCATGTCATTTTATTTAGTTTGTAAAAAATTGCCAACAAAACATTTTTTTAATAAAACAAAAATATTTTTGGTTTTTTTTTCAGCCTTTCCTAAAACTTTTAACTAATGTTTATAAACTTAAAAACGTCAATTAAAATGTTATTCTATTGCACTCGTATGATGCTACTGCCAAGAGTCAACTGGGTGTGAGCCTTGCCTAAGCAGACTATGATCGTGAGAACCAGGCTTTAGAATTAGAAAAGTCTTCAAAGAAAGTAGGTACTCACAATCAACGGCAGCTTGTAATCTCCATGAGGTATCTGCAACAAACACAGCCATTAGACGAAATGAATACTAAAGTTAAGTTTACGAGAGAATAAACAAGAATATGTCAAAAAGATTGTTAATTTTATTTGGTCGATAAACGTGAAAGGCGGCGCTTTATATTGTAAGAGCCAAATTTCTTTCTGGGTCTCAATGATTCTTCTATTATAGAAGAATCATGGAATTATGTAGGACTTATAGGTATGTTATTTTTAACCAAAAACAACGTACCTACATAGTAATTATGTAAGTACGTTGGTTTTGGTTAATTTTATTTGGTCGATAAACGTGAAAGACGGCGCTTTATATTGTAAAAGCCAAATTTCTTTCTAGGTCTCAATGATTCTTATATTATAGAAGAATCATGGAATTATGTAGGACTTATAGGTATGTTGTTTTTAACCAAAAACAACGTACCTACATAATAATTATGTAAGTACGTTGATTTTTATCTATGTAATATATTGTATTATGTATATCAGTTATCTAGTACCTATAACACAAGCTCTGCTTACCATGGGGCTAGATAATGCTGCGTGAATTGTCCAACATTATTTATTTATTTATTATTATTATTATTTATTTTGGTTATTAATATCGTACGGTGTCGGTAGCTGTGTGGTGTCGGCCTAGATAGAATAGCACCACCCCAACTCTTCCCGTGGGTGTCGTAGGAGGCGACTAAGGGACATACACCGGGGGGCGGGCAGCAGCGTCCCTTGCAGCACACTCCCTACACTGCGATCCCCAACCCGCATGCCCAGCGTGGGGATTATGGGCATCAACCCCCCTATGGATCAATACGCCAACAGTGGCGCTCATTGGGGGAGGCCTATGTCCAGCAGTGGACTAATATAGGCTGATGATGATGACTACTTTTCTATCAAGGGTTACTTGCACGCAAACGTTGCTTATGTGCTATCTTATGAACTACTTGTATATAATATGTACATATCTTATTATGCTTATGTGTCTAGAAATGAAAAGATTTCGTTATTTTATGTTTCCGTAAATTTCACTGTTGAAGCATTAACAAAAATGTTTCGATCGATCCAACCTTTCGCATTATTATTAGTATGTGATATTTTGCCTTCATCATAGAAGGTCATTTTAGATGTATGTAAATGTGACGAGAAAGTCAACTAATGATAGTATAGGTACATGATGTACGTTGAATTTTGGAATTACACTTTAACTGCGGTTTTTTTTCGATGACTGCGATCTTTTTTTAACCTAAAAAATTCGTGCTGCCGCTCTACAAAGCGGTTGTGTTGCGCCGCCCATGCGTTTCGTTCGAAAATATTACAGCTATGCTGAGTCACACAGATCTGTATTTTCTCAGCCGCTGCGCTAGTATGGATTTACGCATATTAATCACTTGTAGAAAACACATGCCGTGTGATTTCAGCAGTCAAAGTGTTAAGTAAAAGACAGTAAGGTCAAAAATAATAACCCAACCACAATGTTATCCCAAACAGAAAATACAGTAATGCAGTAAACAGAGGGATTAGGGCTGTCGCCAAAACCACGGTGAGGCTCATAATTCTACGCGAAGCTCGGTTTAAACTCAGAAAATATTATCACACACTTTCGCCAAACAAATTTGAGTTTACTGCGTTCTATCTCTCGTGAAATTTCACAGTTTTTCACGTGAGTGTACAATTTTAGGTCATATTTTGTTTATGAAGGGCCATATTTTTTGTTTACCTTTCTTATTAAAGAAACGCTTAGGACGGAGTGTTGTTTTTTTTTGTTTTTGACAGGTGATTCATTTGCTCCTTCCGTCTCCGAATCATAAAAAACAAAATAGAGTGTAGCAAGATTTTCTTACGAGCCTCGATAAAAACAAACTAATAAGCAAATCTTTCTTCCTTTTAATATTTAAAGGTTTTTGTAGATAGTATTTACAAGCAAATAACGCAAAAGGTACATACCGATTAGAGCCAAATTTTGCATTTTTGTGCCTAATTTTAAAACAAAATGTCTATTTTTTATGGTTTTTGCTATTATAATGCGTAAACCTTAAAGTAGCGATATTAGAAGCTTATTTTTATGCCTGAATGTGTAATCAATAGACGTAGTTTTTAGACGAACGATGTGGCGCGGTGGGCGAAGGTCCGCCTGCGACGCAGGAGGTTGCGGGTTCGATTTCCGCCTCGGAACAATTGTGTGTACGAACTGCAGATATTTGTTCCGGGTGTTCTGGTCATTTTCTATGTATAATAAAAAATATCTATCTATGTAATGTATTGTATTATGTATATCAGTTATCTAGTACCCATAGCACAAGCTCTGATTACCATGGGGCTAGATAATGCTGTGTGAATTGTCCAGCATTATTTATTTATTTATTTATTTTCTAGAACTAAAACACAATGGCTACACTTATCTTAAAAAAACAAATATAAAGCTGTGAACGGAAGCTTCTATGCTATAAAATTTAAATGTTAAGTACTTATACTTATCTTAATGTCTCGGATTTAAAAGTCTTAATGTAGCTTAACCTACATAACGTACAAACACTCAAATCTGTTAAAACATAGTCTTTTAAGGCCCATATTACTTCAGTCATTATGTTAGTATGTCTTATGTGAGACACGTTTTACTTTGAACTTTATTTTGAGGTCGTTAGGTTGAGATTTCTAGTTGAATTAACACAATACGTGTGATTTATAGGCGAGAATCGTATAAATGGAACATAAAGAACGAGTTTATCTCGTTACCTACGTAGCTATTGTAAAGAAAAGACACAAAGGAAATAGTTATTTTAGACTAAGTTTCACTCTTATCCTATTTTTGCGCTCGGCTTGCTTGTGCTCTACGCATTTATTTTTGAAATGTCAGTGTGACTTGGTTTCTTCATGGCATAGGATACTTTTTGAGATTATTATCAAATACAAAACACCTCTTTTTTTAACAAGAAACATTGGTTTACACATAAAGCGTCGCGTTCTGACACAGTGTTGTATGTCGTGATCAAGCTGCGTTCGATAATAATGAAACCGGTGGTAGTGGTAACGTTCGTAGCAAAAGATAGAAAATGAGGGTAGATCGGTATATCTGCTCATAAAAACGAACTCGCCAGTGCCTTCAGTTATTCCGTGATCATGGCGCATGAAACTGAGCCGAAATATTGGAAAACTCAAAAATCATATGGTAAATGTTTTAAATGACTTTAGTGTTAATAACCATGATAGTTTCAAAAGTTTTATTGGTTTACACATAAACGCTAATTCGTAGTAGTTAAAAATCGTATTAGCTTTATCAGACGATCCGTCATAATAATCTTAAAAAGGTAACAAAGAGACATAATTTACCTTCATTTTATAACAATTGTAAACTGAATATTGTGCTATTTGTTACGGCTTTGAAGTTATAGGCGTCGTAGCTGCTACGACGTAGACTTGAAGTTGCTACGACGTAGCATCGTAGTTGCTACGGGGCGTAGTGGTGTCGCTGCTACGGCGTAGCACCGTAGCTCCCATTGGCACTTCTTAAATTTTTAGCGAATCACTGCTATCAAGCGATCGTACATAAACTTATTTTTACATCTTGACGACTGACGAGGCGCGGCGGGCGAAGGTCCGCCTGCGACGTAGGAGTTTGTAGGTTCGATTCCCGAATTGATAATAATGTAATAAAAAAAATATATACGTATTATGATTATTTTAAATTATACTAGCGGCCCGTCCCGGCTTCGCCCGGGTGTTCATTTGTTTCAGGCATTTTTTTTTAATTTTTCTCTTTTTTCTTTCCGCAAGAACCATCCTCGTACTTCAAGGAATATTCTAAAAAAAGAATTAGCGAAATCGGTTCAGCTGCTCTCGAGATTTCCGCTTAGCAACACATTCAGCGATTCATTTTTATATTAGAGATTATTATGAATAAACATGTCACAGGAGGCCTATGTCCAGCCGTGGATTATTATATAGGCTGATGAAGATAATATCACAGGGGGTACATTTTCATATAGTGGCAATGGGCCGGCCATATATCGCGAAGAACCTACGGCCGCTAGGGCAAACGTGTTCTTGAGTGGAGACCACGACCCGGTAAACGTAGTGTAGGACGCCCTCCGACCAGGTGGGATGCCGACCTGCGAAAGACTGCAGGTAGATGCTGGATGCGGCAAGCTGAAGACAGGGCGCTATACATTTATGTATGGCGCTCATTGGGGGAGGTCTATGCTATAGGCTGATGATGATGACATTTTCATACAGATAAATCTCTCACAGAAACCAGTCGCCCAATAACGATTGTAGCACTTCGTTACTGAGCCAAGTTGCTAGTTATATATATGCTTTACTGTATCTTTATCTCCCGATGCCGTATCCTTTATGTTACACCGATGCCATCTGATATTTATTATTGTTCAAGATGTTGTGTTTTTTACGATACATCCAATCATGCTTCGGATTTATCTTTGTGGATGTTTTCATTAGATTCGTTGACGATAAATATTTTTCATTGATTGGTAGATTTATTTATTTATAAAACAAAATCTACAGAAAACTGACATCCTTAAGATCTTCAGTGTAAATTAGTCCACTGCTGGATATACGAGTCTTCTTATGAGCACGCCATATTGATGGATGCGGCACACTGAAAACGGGGCGTTTTTAGCTTGCCGCATCCAGCATCTGCCTGCAGTCTTTCGCGATTCGACGCCTTCCACCTGTCCAGAATGCGAAAGGAGGAAATCCCTCATGAAACTTACAGTCCTACCTAGGACCGCAAACACTCAGATTTTGAAATGATCTCCATGCCGAGGTTTTCCTCCAAGACTACAAGATAGGAGGTTCTTCAAAAAGGGTGTTCTTTCTGGAGCTATTCGTTCTAGGGTTTCGACATTTAGACAAAATATCGGTAAGGCGCGTGTATTGCCTCTGACATTGCAGGCGTCCATAATCTATAGTAACCGCTTCCCATCAGGCGAGAACCATACTAGTTTGCAACCTAGGTAGTATAAAAAAAACTAAAAATTGTCCGGAAGGCATCTAATCCGCGGTCTCCAGTCAAGAACAAGTTCACCCCAGTGATTTTCGGCCGGCCTACAACCACTTCAGGTTGCCAATTATACATTAATATGTTGACTAAGAATTAGCAAGCTGAAGTGGCATCTTAGTGGGCCTGCCAAATCTCGCGAAGAGCCGACTACGACTCGGTAAACGCGGTGTAGGACGCCCTCCGACCAGGTGGGATGATGACCTGCGAAATACTGCAGGAAGATGCTGGATGCGGCAAGCTGAAGACAGGGCGCTATGGCGCTCATTGGGGGAGGCCTATGTCCAGCAGTGGACAGCTAAAGGCTGATGATGATGTTGTATTTGCGAGAGTTTGTAAAAGTTTTCTACCATAAGATTCTTGAAAGTTTAGAATAAAGCTTAATGTATCTCTAGACGGTATTAACATACAAACAGCCATTATAATTATACAACAGACAATTCTGAGCATTGTTAGTATGTGCGTAATAGCAGTAGATTATTACAATAATTCCCACATAAAATGGCAGTTTTCCCTTCCCTTACTTCGAAGTTCAATGGGTTGGTGGCACACTGGGGAGACACTAAGAAAGTAACATTTACAGGAAGGAATCATATTTACTAACATTAAGACTACGACATCATAAGACATTTTCTAAAAACCTATTTCTTTTTATTTAGCCTGATTCATCCCACCGCTGGACAAATCCCCCAAATCTTTCCACTCAGTGCGGTCACGCGCGATCTCCCACCAATCTCTGAGGAAGGCGTTAAGGTCGTCTCACCAGCGCTTGCTTGGCCGACCTCGTCCGCGGCTTCCTTCGGGGACCCAGAGTGTTGCAGCATTAGCCCACCATAATTATAAGTACTAATTTAACGAGTATTTATCGCTTATTTTTACGTTATTTTACCTTTTAACAGGTTTACACAGTCGTGATCACGGGATGAGTTCAATTTGTAATTATAATTATTTATTCAGATCGCCAACCCAGAGAACCAAGGTTATCGACATAGCTCAAAGAATTAGCAAGCTGAAGTGGCAGCGGGCCGGCCATATCTCGCGAAGAACCGACGGCCGATGGGGCAAACGTGTTCTTGAGTGGAGACCACGACTCGGTAAACGTAGTGTAGGACGCCCTCCGACCAGGTGGGATGACGACCTGCGAAAGACTGCAGGTAGATGCTGGATGCGGCAAGCTGAAGACAGGGCGCTATGGCGCTCATTGGGGGCGGCCTATGTCCAGCAGTGGACTGCTATAGGCTGATGATGATGATGATTCAGATCGCGTAAGTAGGTATAAAATATGTATTGTTCTAAAAACCATCCGATACCTTATATTCATTCATAACGCGATCGTTTTAATAATCATTATACACATAATGACAGATTTTTTTTATTATAAATTCAAATACCTAAAAACACTCATAACATAACACAAAATAATATTAGACGCGTAAAAAAAAACCTAATAAACAAATGCTGCCAAAAAAAAACAGAGATGAGAAGGGGGGGGGGGGGAAAGATATTCCCACAAAACCCAAGGACCTCGAGGCCCCTCTCAGTGCCCACACCAGAGCCGGAAAGAAATCTATTGATTGAGACGCGTGATCTACACAGCTCATGACTATAGCTGGGCTAGGCTTATATTGATCATCATACGAGAGTTTGAGGTACCTTCTTGAAATCAGTCTTTAGTAATATATAACAGAATATTTCTCAAAAAAACCGCAGGTAGTGCGCAAGCACAAGAGCACTGTCCATCTCGCTCGTGAGCGATAAGACCAATTGTAACATATTTTGTATTGTCTCTTTTTTTGTAATTGTTCAAGTTTTAAATAAAGAATTCTTCTACCATACCTTTCTATCCTACAATCCTATAGTTTTTTATGTCGTGTCGGTCTCATCCCATCGGACGGCAGACCGATACGACTGGCAAGGTCAGGCGCTGAACCAAGACGGCTAGAGTGTATTAACACACCATTACAGGGGCCGAATTCTGTTAATCACATACTATGATAATGGTATCGTCGCTGAATCGTCCATACATTAAAGCAACTCTAGATAGTGCGTGCTTATGAAACGATACCATTGTTGGTATCGTTTCAATGGAATTAGATGCCGGGACGTTTACAGGACCGATTTTATACGACATCTTTTTTTTTAATCTTATTTATTGTTTAGGACTTTTACTTCGTAAAGTATGCCAGTCCTACCATAACCTAAACTTATAACTAACAAACAAAACAAAGCATACAGCAAAATAAAAACATAAATTGTGGCTATTTTTAAAGGGAGTCACTGATGCATAAAATTTTTGTGTAAAAATGTACCTAAATCAAATCAATTTAAACTAAGTTCAATCATCAGTGCCTCCCGATCTTTGAATTTAACGCAATCACGATATCTTTGAAATGAAAACAATCGATCTCTGGACCCGGAATACTGTCAGGTGTGTGATCTTGCTACTACAACTCGTAGACCGTAGTAGTACATACGCTATCGTGGAAAAAACTGATGCTGTGTGAACGCACTTAACGTGTTTCACTGTGTGAACCGAGGCACGAAGTGGCAACTTTCTGACTCCAGCTAATGTGAAATTTCAACTTGCCAGCTAATTATAAATCATCCCTATAAATCAATCCCAACTCAAACAAACTTTCAAACAGAATTTATAAAAGCCGGCTATCAACGAAGTTTTATAAAACTTTGAGTTTCTTCTCAGTTTTTCACATGGTGCTCTCATTACCGGCGGGCCCTAACGACCAGGAGTTAACCCGACGACTGCCATTAAACACTGAACTGCATAAAGCTAGGAACTTGCACAATTAAATTCTCAGCGGGTCGTTGTGACCTGAAGACAGAGTGAGGGGTTAAATGGGGATAGGGAACATTTTGGAAAGATGAGGAGAGGTATTTTTTAACGACAGCTTTTGAAATTTCCCATTTGTCTACTGCTTTTTTATTGGGAAAATCATTTAATATAAATAAATAATGATGGACAATCCACTCAATATCATCTTATGATATTGTATAGCCCTAAGAAGAGCTTGTGTAGGTTATTGGATCTAGATGATTGATAAATATATATGTACAACCTACTTAATGTTATAAACGCGAAAGCTTGTATGTATGGTACTCTTTCACGCAAAAACTACTGAAAGAATCGCTGAAATAACTTTTAATCCGACAAATTAGTTCCCATGGGATGGAAATAACATTATAACGTTTCCATAAGAACAACGCGTGCGAAGCCGCGGGCAAAAACTAGTATACATTAAATTACATAAATATATATAATAGTATACATAGTAAAAAGTTTTAGTTGCTTCTTAGATGCCTATATTATATATGACGACCGATGTGGCGCGGTGGGCGAAGGTCCGCCTGCGACGCAGGAGGTTGCGGGTTCAATTCCCGCCTCGGAACAATTGTGTGTACGATCTGCAGATATTTGTTGCTGGTGTTCTGATCGTTTTCTATGTATAATAAAAAATATCTATCTATGTAATATATTGTATTATGTATATCAGTTATCTAGTACCCATAACACAAGCTCTGCTTACCGTGGGGCTAGATAATGCTGTGTGAATGTCCAGCATTTTTATTTATTTTTTTATTTTGTTGTAATTGTCCAGTTACAAAACTTAATTTCGGAGAAGATCAAACACTATGTTTTTCAAAAAACTAATCTATTTTAGACTAGTTCACTAAAGCTGAAAGCTTAATATGTAATTAGTGTCCATTTGCTAAATGTCCGAGCAAGCAATTGTTTTGGCAAATGAACTTGGCAACAAAATTTAAATTAATAATTACGCAGTGATAATAAGGTTGTTTCGGGAGAGCTAATTTTTGGAATAACACTCCAACTATACTATTTGAAGAAAACATTCACCTAAAGATTTTCTTTTGTGTTGTTTACTTGAAAATAACATTAATTAAATTTTTTATTGTTTTGGGTTTTTCGGTTAAATTTATCTAGTACAAATACAAATACAAAAAATGTATTTACCAAAAGTTTACAAATAATAACACCTTAACACTTTGACTGCGGTTTTTTTTCGACGACTGCGTTCTTTTTTTTAACCTAAAAAATTCGTGCTGCCGCTCTACACAGCAGTTGTGTTGCGCCGCACATGCGTTTCGTTCGATAAATATTACGGCTGTGCTGAGTCACACAGATCTGTATTTTCTCAGCCGCTGCGCTAGTGTGGATTTACGCATATTAGTCACTTGTAGAAAACACATACCGTGTGATTTCAGCAGTCAAAGTATTAACTAAATTAATGTACATATTCTTACCTTTTAGAGTTGATTGGTTGAGGTGTTGCAGTTAACAGTGACCCCCGCACTAGGCTAGGCCTGTTTCGCGGGGTATCAATACATTTTCTGTTTGCTGGTAAGGTAAGGAAAGTAGTAGTGTGTCTTATTTGGGAATCATAAATAATCTGTAGTTTGCTAATGTTGATCTGACTGGACAAAATCTTTTGATCTCTTTGTGATGCGAAACGGAAAATAATTCTGGGTAGAAACGCCGAAAAAATTTTTTTTTTGTGGGTTGTGAAACGCCTACTTTTTTTGGTATGAAACGGCAAAAATGAATTTGTGGTGAGAACCTGCGGTGCGAAACACCGCTACACCGGGTACGTCTTGTTTTCTTTTCATTTGACATTTTCAAAATATTGGCCACGAACTTTGACCACAATGGGTCACGTGATTAAAAATTAATTTTGATGTTTAATATCTACAATCTTATAGAATATTTCTTAAGATTATACTTAACCAGCTGCGCCCGCGGCTTCGCCCCCGTGGAAATCGACGTGGCAAATGGTTTCATTAAATGATAAAATCCTATGTTAGACTCCTGGTTCTAAGCTATCTCCTCATCAATTTTCAGTCAAATCGGTCCAGCCGTTTTTGAGTTATAAATAGTGTAACTTACACGACTTTTTTATATGTATGTATGTATATAGATTAAGCTTTATTATTGATTACTTATTTTATCCATACCGCAATGCTTGAAAACGAAAGTTTTCAATCAGTGCGTCCTGTTATGACCTACGGAGCTGAGACGTCACGATAAGGCTGGTCCACCAGTTCAAAGTCGCTCAGCGAGCTATGGAAAGAGCTATGCTCGGAGTTTCTCTGAAGGATAGGATTCGTAACGAATACATCCGACAGAGAACCAAGGTTATCGACATAGCTCAAAGAATTAGCAAGCTGAAGTGGCAGTGGGCCGGCCATATCTCGCGAAGAACCGACGGCCGATGGGGCAAACGTGTTCTTGAGTGGAGACCACGACTCGGTAAACGTAGTGTAGGACGCCCTCCGACCAGGTGGGATGACGACCTGCGAAAGACTGCAGGTAGATGCTGGATGCGGCAAGCTGAAGACAGGGCGCTATGGCGCTCATTGGGGGAGGCCTATGTCCAGCAGTGGACTGATATAGGCTGATGATGATGATGATTGATTACTTGACTGATAATTATAACATATTGTGTACTTACCTCATCTGACTATATTTAATATTTACCTTCTGTATAATTAGTGTAGTTGGCCTAGAGCCGCTTGTACAGCATACATATCTATTCCTATCTGGATTAGGAGTAAGGAGTACTTCAATGATTATTCGTATTGAAATTTGAATAAAAATGGCGTATAATTTTTCTTGTCTTTGCATTACATGGCAAATGTTATAATGGTAAGGAACGAATGAATGAAGAACAGAATGAAAGAAAATGGATGGAAGAATGAGAGTGATACACAGATTAGAACTAATTACAGCAATAAATAAAATACAAATTTGTAATAAATTGAGAATTATAAATGTTTTTTTTTATTTAGCATAACACAAAGCATTCTTAAATAGGAAAACTAAGCTAATAATTTCGGTTCTAATTAAGATTAATTACAACCGAAAGTACGAGAATATTTTCAGTTCTTATTTAAATAAAAATCATCCCAAAAATGCCAAGATGACCGCAATGACTTTTTAATTCTCAGTTTACAGCAACTTCTACTAACATAAAAGCAACACTCCAGTTATGGCCGTGCTTGCGTCTAAATTGCATCGTTTAACAGACAAGTGCACCACTAACTGGTGTTAGAGCAAGTCGTAAAGATCCTACGTTAATCTAGTTAATAAAATCTACACAAACTAAAATAACTTTCGTGCTGAAAGCGAAGTAGTGGAAGCTTTTTCATGGTAGAAACTCGACTATGTCGAATGTTACTAATATTATTAACGCGAAAGTTTGCATGTATGGATGTTTGTTGAACTTTCACGCAAAAAAATATACAGGTAGTTCTAGGCCCAGAATAAAACAAAGGCTTCTTTTTTTCATGGGATATAAAAAATATTAAAACGCTTCCATAGAAACAACAGGTCACAAAAACAAATCAATAAATCTTAACACTTTGAGTGCTGAAAACGCACGGTATGAGTTTTCTACAAGTGACTAATATGCGTAAATCCACACTAGCGCAGCGGCTGAGAAAATACAGATCTTTGTGACTCAGCAGAGCTGTAATATTTTTCGAACGAAACGCATGTGCGGCGCAACACAACCGCTGTGTAGAGCGGCAGCACGAATTTTTTAGGTAAAAAAAAAGATCGCAGTCGTCGAAAAAAAACCGCAGTCAAAGTGTTAACTAAAGTCCCACCTTCTATCTTCAGTTGTCTAAAATTTTCCCTTCATTCTCCTCTCCTTCTTATTCAGATTCTTATTCCTGCTCCAACAGTGATCAGATTTTATCGAAATTTTATTTCTGTGGTACCTTCTTATTGTATTCAGTTATTCTTATTTGTATTTTTTCTCTTAGGTTAGTTTTAATTTAAGTAGTTTTGTATTGCATGCAATGTATTAAGTTTGAATTCTTTATTTTTACTACTCTTTTACTGTTTGTTTGTGCTCTACCAACTTTTTGTATAACATATCTTTTTCTCCATCCCTGGTTGCCTGGAAGAAATCGCTTTAAGCGATAAGGGCGCCTATTGTACTGTTATTATGTAAGATTTAGATATAAGGTGTTATTTTGTTATTTTGGGTACAATAAAGTGTTCATTCATTCATTCATTCAGGTACGAAGCCGCGGGCAGAAACTAGTTAGAAACAAAACAGTTATCCATATTCTTTGTTTAAAAAAATCTTCATACATTACCTACGTCTTACTCCCATTTAAAAACCTGGTTATTGTTTGTACACATACAAAACACAAGGTATATTGGTGAAAGATATTTAACGACATTGATATCACCGAAGCAAAGCACAGAAGCTCGAAACAATTTTTATTTTCATAGCCTACATCATTTAATCACTCACACACACACTCACACACCCACGCACGCTCACACTCTCTTATATTGGATAATACTTTCACTAGTAATTTTTTTTAATATGTTTATAAATGAGTTTTTAATTGTACAATTGTAACTTATTAATAAGTATAAGAATCTACTTTTAGCCCGCTATCCCATCTCCTCGGTGACCACCTACCCGACGGGAGTGTAATGAAAACCAGCGCCGCATGTCTTAGCATGCAGAACAATGCTGAATATACTCCCTTTGCCTGTTATAAGAAATTTATTTTTGTATTTAATATTAATTTAGATTAAGAAATGGCAATAAATGATTTTATTTTTATTATTTATTTATTTAATCTCTCGTTCGTTTTCAAATTCTAATTTAAACATTTTTCGATTCACATGTGAGGTGAGATTATGCATTGTTTAAGTTTTTAGTGATAACCTTCTTGTTAGCTTGTTATTCATGTTATTGTTATCAGGTTTTTTTACAACTAGGCTACACAAGACAAATATATCTTTTAAAGGGCATTATATACTGCCCTAGGGCTTCTACAACAAAACTATAAGTGAGTTGCAAAAATTATCAATAAGTAAATGCAAACGAATTGTCAAACACATCCTTTGTAAAAAGGCTTATTACAAAATATCTGATTATCTACACGATAAGAAAGCTTGGGGCGAGCTTTGCTCTAACACGAAAACTCTAACAAGGTAAATTTTTTTTTTTTTGAACGGTCAGATTTCATTTAAACTAAGTGAACTTATTAATAACCGATGACAATACAATAATTTGATAAGAGTAAACAAAAAAATAGAAAATAAATAATTAAAAAAACTAAAAAACCACACTTTATAAATAAACCGAACTAAAAAGGAGAAAATATTTTTTTAAATAATTCAATTTAGTCACATTATTTTCTAGTTTAACTTATGCAAAAGACGAGCAAATCAAATGTTTTAGACACATAAGATGAACATACTAGTGGTTTCTTTTTAATTTTTTCCACTAGAGGACAAAAAATTTAAGTGAACATAAAAATATTGATGTTTGATAATAATGAACAGTATGTATATGACTTGTCTAAGTGCTTATTTATAAGCTTAAAGAAACAAACTTTATTTTTTTGAATTTATTTTTGCTAAGTTTTCATTAAACGACGACCGATGTGGCGCGGTGGGCGAAGGTCCGCCTGCGACGCAGAAGGTTGCGGGTTCGATTCCCGCCTCGGAACAAATGTGTGTACGATCTGCAGATATTTGTTTCGGGTGTTCTGGTCGTTTTCTATGTATAATAAAAAATATATATCTATGTAATGTATTGTATTATGTATATCAGTTATCTAGTACCCATAACACAAGCTCTGCTTACCATGGGGCTAGATAATGCTGTGTGAATTGTCCAGCTTTATTTATTTATTCATTAATAAATCTGAGATATATTATGTCATTGTTCACATAAAATATATATAAAATATCTTAGATTCTAAATCGGAGTATAAGTACATCCACGCGACGTGAAACATATTCCTGCCATCCTGTGAAATCATAAGACGTCTCGCAGGCGGCAGGAGTGACTTTTGTTATGATATTAATTTTTATTCAGAATAAAAGGAACGCCTTTTTAATTATGGAGTTTGTCGCTTGGCTTCTATACCGTGCCATACAAATAAGATGAAACTCTGCAAGTTTATACTCGTATATTAGTATATCTCGGTTTCAACTCACAACGGCCGGGTGATTATGTAACTCGCGACCGGTTTGCGACAGGCGTAAATTAAGCAATCAGTGCTGTCAAACGTCAATTTTGACCAACTTTGACGTTGTAGCTGGTGTCAAACTAATACAAAATTGACGTTTGACAGCACTAATTGCTAAATTTACGCCTGTCGCAAACCGGTCGCGAGTTACATAATCACCGTACGGGTCAGCCAAACAGCTATATATACGGTCGAATGGTATTGTATCTGCCGAAGCAGGTCCTAAGTCAGGATTTTGGTAAGTTTTTCTTTCTCGGCTCTAACTAGGCCACCATCAACATCATGTTAGTCATCATCATCAGCCTATAGCAGTCCACAGTTGGACATAGGACCTCCCCTAGTGCCCTGTCTTCAGCTTGCCGCATCCAGCATCTACCTGCACTCTTTCACAGGTCGTCATCCCACCTGGTCGGAGGGCGACCTACACTATGTTTACCGAATCGTGGTCTCCACTCAAGAACACGTTTGCCCCAGCGGCCGTCGGGTTTTCGCGAGATATGGCCGGCCCACTGCCACTTCAGCTTGCTAATCTCAGAGCTATGTCGAACTTTGGTTCTCTGTCGGATGTATTCGTTACGAATCCTATCCTTCAGAGTTAGTTAGTATGATTATTATCTATTATACTACTTTTAGTTATATCAACTATCGTCATATCATCAAAACATAGTGAAGTACACTATGTTTTGATCAAGCCTGATATAATATGGATTCCACTTACTCCCAAATTAACGGATAAGCTAAAGATAAATTGATGGCTTTAATCAATTTACAGTAAGTAACGCATGCCTCTGGCAATAATGACTTCTTAATTGAGTGTATTATAATGACAGATGGTGGAGCTTTGTTGTTCACAGTGCTTCGATATTACGAACTTGCCAGGGTTGTCATGTGTCTAGTTACATAAGATGATTATGAGATATAACTGCTTGTGGCTGAAATCTGAACATTATTATTCGAATATGCGTGGCGAATAAGGCTAAAGACATAGAAATAATTTATTATGCCATCTTATAAAAACCATGTATACTTAAAACAATATATCGTTTAATGTTTGTATCATTAAAAAGGTATATTTTAAGATACCTACTATTAATATTCAACTACAAATTGTAAATATTGATAATGAATAAATGTATCTATGTATTTATCTATAAGGTAAACTTATGTGTGACTTATCCAGCATTTATTTTTGCGATGTAGGTAACCATAGTGCCGACGTCAAAGAAACCAAAGTTAAAAGTTATAGGTAGAGATGTTGAGGCGGGTGAAGGTCTAGTTCTGACGCAGGAGGGTTCGATTCCCACTTCACAAATATTTTTTCACGGTGTTCTTTCTGAGTATATGACAACCTCTGTGGCATGGTGGGCCAAGGTCCTCCTGCGACGCAGAAGGTGGCGGGTTCCACTCTTGTCTCTGGAAAAATGTGTGTACGATCTACAGATTTTTGTTACAATGATATACGTTTTAATAAACAAAATTGAGATATCACGACTACAGGTATATCTAGCCAACGAACGACCAATAAAACGTCAACGCTCATCGACATTGCCCTAATCATAGTCTTTACAAAAGCGACTCATGTATTACGTAATCTAAAAGCAATTAACAAATGTTCACCTTTGTTGATCCTCGCCGGAAACGTTCAAGGATTCCTAGTAAAACGGGCAAAGGTAGTCAAAACTTAATGGATTTTACCATCGATTGCATTTTCAAATTAATTGAAAATCCAATTATGGGTATAATACGTCCAATAACGGTTTATCCGGCCTTAACTCCCCGAAATACGTTGCTGCAATTTCCTTCTCTTTTGCAAGATTCATTTTAATTTACGCGAATATTTTTAATTGCTGTAGGTTTTGGCAGCTTTTGTTTTTTTTAAAGTTATAATACTTGGAAATGGTTTGGTTTCTTTTAGCATTTATCAAAATAATGACGCAAACAAAGGTAAGCTCTAAAAACAGTAGAATAGAATTTTCATAACAAATTAATCCTAACTTATTCAGAAATAAACCTTTGTCTGGGCGTTGACACTACAGTTGTAAAGCTTTGGTAGTGCCATCGTATCTTCTGCTTCTAGCTATTGTCTTATTTTATTTTATTTGGGAAACAATAAAGCTTACATTTTAATATAAATAGAACATAGACTTAGAATAAATAAAGGTAACTACAGTTTCCACTCGTAGCTTGAAAGTATAAATGAACTAGTTAAATAACATTAACATAAGTGAAATTTGATCGTCTAAAAATTAAAACTATATAAAGGATGTGCCTAAAAAAACAAAAGAAAATAAAGTAGTACAAAAAACAAAGTGCCTATTAAAAATAAAGAAAAAAAAGACTAAGTTGAAACAAAAATACACAACAAATGTAGTTCTGTTGTGTTTGATGTCAGTACCAATTCATGCTGATTCATGCTATTGTTCTGAATAAATGAATTTATTTTATTTTATCAACGAACCACTTTTCGTAGCACGGTCTCTAATATCCACAAGATATTATTTCTACCAATAATAAATAACTAATGCTGGACAATGCATACACATCTAGCCCCAAGATAAGCAGAGCTTTCCGGGTGTTCTAGTTGTTTTCTATGTATATTAGTAAATATCTATCGATGTAATGTATTGTATTATGTGTATCAGTTATCTGGTAGGTATATCTGTCCAGAGGAAAATCGAACCAGCAAGCTCCAGCATCGCAGGCGGACCTTCGCCCACACTTAGGTCGTCAAAAATAAATGACCAAATTAAGAAAAATAAATACCAATGTAAAAAGTTATGTTTATACCTTGGTCATTCTTGTACATCGTCATAAATAAATGAAAGTGATTGGGTTTTTGTCTTTTGAATTAATTCATCGTCTAAAAAATTCTGCCTATCCGGATCAAAGAAGTTCCGAAGATTTATCCCAATGCCAATTACCTACCAATATCTATAAAAGTCAAAAGTCAAAAATCATTTATTTCTTTAGGCTTACAAAATAAGCACTTAGACAAGTCATATTTTATACATTAAATTATTAATAAATAAAAATATTGTTCACTTAAATTTTTTGTCCACTAGTGGAAGAAGTGAAAAAGAAACCACTAGCATGTTCATCTCTTATATGTCTAATACATGGTTATTTGCCTATTTAAGTCAAAATATAATATGATTCGATACATGTCAATATTTAAGTAAAGCTATGCACAACAACAAATTACTTACTAGGTACATACTATTGTCGGTGCGAAACTGAGCGACATCTGGCCAAGCATTAACATCATTGAGATAATCATTTATGGAGTAGAAAGCCTTCTTGATGAGATTTAGTTTTATGTAATTTTTAAATTTACGAATAGGGAGCTCAGTTGCTTCAGATGGAAGCTTATTATAGAAGCGCACGCTATTGCCCATAAATGATTATATAGCTAAGAAATAAACTTACCTTACCTCTGTGACTTTGAAAAAAGCAAGAAAGTTTTTGGATATAAGACATTCAATACGCAAATATCAAAAAACATACAATTCATAAAACCCTGAGGGAAATGACGAATCAGGCACAATAGAGAATAACAAAGAATGTTACAAACAATATTGAAAACGCGACATAGGAATAAGCTTTATATTTCATTGTTATGTCAAGGTTATCTATAGATGTCAAACACAGGAATTGATTGATAAAATCATGGTTTTCTTTCTACCATTATTTTTTTATTTGAATCTGACGTGTCATCCTTTTCTAAGTACCTTTAAATAAATAAATATTGCTGGACAATTCACACAGTATTATCTAGCCCCATGGTAAGCAGAGCTTGTGTTATGGGTACTAGATAACTGATATACATAATACAATACATTACATAGATAGATATTTTTTATTATACATAGAAAACGACCAGAACACCCGAAACAAATATCTGCAGATCGTACACACATTTGTTCCGAGGCGGGAATCGAACCCGCAACCTCCTGCGTCGCAGGCGGACCTTCGCCCAACGCGCCATATCGGTCGTCAAAAAAAAAAAAAAAAATAGTAAGTAAGTAAGTAGTCAAAGTATCTTTACTTATTTATCGTTTGTTTAGCCCGTGATTACTTCCGTCAAATACAAATTAGTAGTATTAGATTAGTATAGCAAAATGAATCCTACTAATATCATATGTAAACGTCAAAGTTTGTATGTTTGGATGGATGTTTGTTACTCTTTCATGCAAAAACTACTAAACGGATCGGGCTGAAATTTTGCATACAGGTAGTTCTGGGCCCAGAATAAAACATAGGTTTACTATGCCATAAATCAGTTCCCATAGGATAGAAATAATCTTAAACGTTTCTATAGAAACAACGCGTGCGAAGTCGCGGGCAGAAATTAGTATATTATATTTTTGTTTATTATCGACTTAGAAATATACTCACTACTCAGTAAATCAGTCATGTAGCAAAGAGATTTATGCAAAACCATGGTTGTACCATGGTTTATTACTTTATTCAGCACTCAAGTTCTATATTTTTAAAATCCAGAACTATTTTATCAACAATGTGGGTATCCCTACAACAATTAGATGACAATGTTGCCAACAACGTAGTACCGTAACGTTTTAATTCCATAGAACTGCAGATAAATTCCTTTTACAGCCAACAAAGTAAAACATAATTCTGAATGTCACTGTAAAATGTGCAGCAAGAGAATGGTTAATGGAATGCTAAAAGGCTAGGGAATCCAGTAAAGGCAAAGAGATAGATAAAAAGGCGAATTAATTATGTACTTTGCAAAGCTAAGGTCTGACAAATAAGAGGTAAAATCAGATAAGTGCCGCGGTAACAGTAGAGAGTAGTCATGAAATAATTTGAAGATTTATTTGTTTTACTTTTGACGCTTTTAACACTTTGAGTGCTGAAAGCGCACGGTATGAGTTTTCTACAAGTGACTAATATAAACGTAAATTCACACTAGCGCAGCGGCTGAGAAAATACAGATCTTTGTGACTCAGCAGAGCTGTAATATTTTTCGAACGAAACGCATGTGCGGCGCAACACAACCGCTGTGTAGAGCGGCAGCACGAATTTTTTACGTAAATAAAAAGACCGCAGTCGTCGAAAAAAAACCGCAGTCAAAGTGTTAATGACCAACTACCGCCATTGCGCCGCAGCCCATATAAGTCCTGTAGATGGAAGGAAGGACATTAGACTAGCTGTGTGACAGAGTAGGCTCATAACAATAAGTTAACGCTTTATTCATCATCATCATCAGCCTATATTAGTCCACTGCTGGACATAGGCCTCCCCCAATGAGCGCCATAGCGCCCTGTCTTCAGCTCGACGCATCCAGCATCTACCTGCAGTCTTTCGCAGGTCATCATCCCACCTGATCGGAGGGCGTCCTACACTACGTTTACAGAGTCGTGATCTCCACTCAAGAACACGTTTGTCCCTTCGCGCTTATCCCAACGCTTTATTAATAACCATAATATTCTAAAATAAGAATTTTAGAAGTTTATTCAAATAAAAACATGGAAATACCAAAAAACGGACGATTTCTTCCAAACTTGCGGGCTATGTAAAAAAAGAGAACCAGAAGAGATTATCTTTGAGCAAAAAAGAGGTATATATATATATATGTAGAGCCAGTCTCTCTATTTTATGAAAAGAGTGACCAAAACATGTAGCCAAAACCGAATGATTTCTTTTTTCCGCTCCACTATTCCCAAAGTTCCTTTTGTCCGAGTATCGTCCCTCGTTTCAAATTCACCTACCATCTCGGGCGGGCTTGCTACGTCATTATTTCAATGAATGAGTCTTAGTTTCGCGCTCCACTTGTTATGAAGGGACCGTGAGACGGCTAGAAATAAAACAATATGTGATACTTACCTATGTAGATGTTCTAAGACAGCATATAGGTTAATCCTTCCTTAATATATTGTTTTTGGAAAAAATATTATACGCGTATTTTTGTTATGAATTGATGTTAAATCTAGGTAAGTATTAAATCTGTGACTTGCAAACGTAGTGTAGGATGCCCTCCGGTCAGGTGGGATGACGACCTGCGAAAGGCTGCAGGCAGATGCTGTATGCGGCAAGATGAAGACAGGGCGCTATGGTGCTAACTTTTGCAGATGACATCGTTTTTCATTTTTAACTATGTAATCTTAATTTTTGTTCCATAATAAACGATGTATTTATTTATTGTGCCTTTTAAATATATTATTTGTCACCTAGACCTCCGTGAGCCATCTTAGGAAAGTTAATCACATTCCCTTAGGATACAAGCAAGAGGTAATTTGAACAAAAAACTTTTGGAAAAATCAGCTCTTGTTATTTATGTCTGGCTGGCTCATAGAACTTGGTATTATTCAAGATCAAATGTTTTCTAAAACTTTTAAAAAACATTTGGTCCAGAATCTAGATTCATCATCAGCCTATGCTAGTCCACTGCTGGACATAGGCCTCCCCCAATGACCGCCACAGCGCCCTATCTTCAGCTTTACGC
The DNA here is from genome assembly GCA_943735965.1 of Eupithecia abbreviata. Classification (NCBI taxonomy): domain Eukaryota; kingdom Metazoa; phylum Arthropoda; class Insecta; order Lepidoptera; family Geometridae; genus Eupithecia; species Eupithecia abbreviata. The sequence goes on from OX030995.1 coordinate 6,920,873, forward strand.
ATCCAGCACCTGCAGTCTTTCGCAGGTCGTCATCCCACCTGGTTGGAGGGCGTACTACACTATGTTTACCGAGCTTATAAAACGTAATATTTTCTAGATCAAATGTTATCTAAAATTAATAAAAACATTTGGTCTAAAATGTATATAAATAGAGGTATCTTAATTTAATAGAATAGGACAGAGCCACCTTAATGAAGTTGTTAGGTCGATTGTGGCATGTATAGCTCAATAGGTTCATTAGACGTAGGAGTACCTAGGTCCAATTATCACATACTCTATATAGGTATCTACTTTGGCACAGTCGAGATCCTCCGATTACGGGCCGGCTAGTACTTACAGGTACTAGATAGCACAAACATGTTCCTAATTGGTGTTACATTAGGTTCTGTAGAAAATTAATTGTCTGATCATTTTTATGGATGTTGCTGTAGTACGTGAACCATGACGGGTTCCAAGTGTTGTAATTACATTAGTTTTGGCTTTATACTATTAAACTGTGTTTTCAAACTCGAATTAGCTCAACATATCATAAATCATAAGTCACTTCTTATTAACACATTAAATGAGCCAGCTATTGAATGACCACAACCGAACCCTGTTCTCATGTAAGTGACTTTATATAAATTGTCTTTTTGAGAATAAATGAATATTAAACGTAAAATTGTTGTTAATTTTAGGTTTTTAAATATCTGTATCACTTGTGCGATGTGACGCGGCGGGCGAGGATCAGCTGTCGACGCGGGTTCTTTTCCCGCCTTGGGACAAATATTTGCACGATCTTCATAAATATTTGTTCCGGGTGTTATGGGTATTTTTTGTGTATAATAAAAAAATCCATATATGTCAATGTATTATATTATGTATATGAGTCATCTAGTACCCATAACACAAGCTCTGTAAGCTTGGGGCTAGATGATGCTGTGTGGATTGTCTAGCAAGATTTACATATTTATTATCAATAGAAATTAACTTCAAACAACGTCATCAACATCTGCTTTGTTTGATTAGACAGCATGTCACTATTAATAGTCTACAAATCCTACGGGTTTGACAAGCCTACGTGATTGACAAGCCTACACGTTTGACAAGCCTTGGTACCCGTTTGACAAGCCTATGCGTTTGATACGGCATGGTGCGGTAAACGAAACACGTAGACCGAGAATTAGGCTTACATGGTAAATATAACAATGTGAGTATAAAACGAAAAAAAAGAAGGAAAAAGTACTTAATTTTTTTCTTGTAAGATTAAAACATTTTCCAGTAAGTATTTACCTAGGAACCCACACATATTAATAACATTATATATATATATTTGTATTTAAATAGCATTTTAACCATTGATCATGGTTTTCACCTAAAAATGGGTTCCTGACCAAAATTTTCCTGAATTTTTCACAATATCACTACATAGTACAAAACAAAATCACGCTGGCTGTCTGTCCATATGTATGCTAAGATGTTTAAAACTACGTAACGGATTTTGATTCGGTTTTTTATAAACCATTTGACACATAGATTTCCACGCGGGCGAAGCTGCGAGGCTCAGCTAGGTGTCAATAATGCGAAAGCAATGCTCAATTAAAAGTGACAGCATTTTCCATTTTTTGGAGCTGACCTGGTTTCCGACACATAGATACACAAGTGACCCCCAAAAAACAAATTGAACAGCATCGCAATAGGCGAATACGAAAGGAAACTTTTCGTATCAGAGTGAATTCAGTGCATAAAGGGAAATGTAGGCTTTGCTACGAATATGGATGCTGCAGGCTTCCGACTTGCCAGTCAACTGCACTTTGTACTAGTTGGAGGAATTGGATTGTATTCGAGAGTTTTGCTTTGTGCCAGTGTCACAGGAAAATAACAGGTCTTACTTGGACTAAGGCGTAAAATAAGAAACAACAAGGGAGCAAGCTCAGAGCCGTTCTCGTCTTAATGCTACCTATATTTTTGTATTTTGGTCAGCGAATAAAGGTATTTTATAACTACAAAATAAAAAACCAAATAACGATTTCTTAGAAAAGCAATCTTCAAGAGCGAAGACTAAATCTAGCTCTAAATATTAATACAGCTCTCAGAAAGACTAAGCCAAGCGTAAAATACATAAATTACAAAGCAGCCTCTATAGACCCAATGATTCGTGGATCACTGACTTCGATTGTGGCACACCGATTGATATACACGAGTGGCTAACACTTCTATCAGCAGTCTTAAGTCAGATCTATACAAGGAACAATAAGGTTAATGGCGGTCAAGATAAGGTTGCAAACAATAACTAGCGCAATGTCCCGAATTCTTACATGCAAAAATGTATGACGCAATATGATTTCTATCTTTCGATAATGAAGTCCATCAGTATTACGAGTTCCGTTATTCAGTGGTATAGTCACATAAAATGGCGATTGTGGATAAGAATTGACTCTAACTTATCTCGTGGATGATGAAAGCGCAGACCTAAGAAAGGATACTAGCTTCCTTGTGTATTTTTAACACCTCTACTGCGATCATCAATCCTGCTAAGCTTTGTGATTATGGCAAAACCCCTATGTTTAGGGGAAGTACCTTCAGCAGTGGACGAATGAGCCGAACGACAGTGCGGTAGTCACTAATTGGCTGCATTTCAATGTAGGGCGCGATAAAAATGAATGTAATTGTGACCTGTCTATGATCTAAAAGTATTAAAACTAACGGCATGCCAAAAATAATTGCTATAGGGTACATTCGTTCAACCTACTATTGGTCATTTTCAATTTCGATATACGATCAGATTCTCTTACCAGGTAGAATACATTATGCATTTTACGTGTCGCTATAAAGAATAAATAATTCAAACAGCTGCCCTATACCACCAACATAGCAAGAGATTTACTGAACTAACAAAACAGAAGCAATTACCTAAAAGTTTAATCATCAAACACAGAATATCTAAAGTGGAATGCTTATTGTTTAATCTTAATACACTCGATAAGAACTCCAAAACCACAAACAAGCCTGAAAAACCGAGATAAAGAACGCCTAGTTAAACTCCCAAACTCCCTTGGCCTTCCAAAATGAACATTGGCGAAACTTCTGAATACCTCCCACCCAGTGTCCTGCAAACAAAAAGTTTGGAGGGCAAGGAAGTGGGGGGATAATCACGGGACGTGAGCAAACACTTGCAACTCGATTTGCCGACGAACTAAGCAGTTTTTATGCTTGGTGAAGTTTCGAGGTCAGCTTAGCCGCTACGGATTCGAGAAACCGATGTTAATTATTTTTATCAGAGAGGATGTTTTAGCATCTTTTGAACATCATTTATGTATAAGTTGTTCAAAAGATGCTAAAACATCCATCCATCATTTATGTATAAGTTAGACAAGTCAAACATTTTTTCTCGGGATAAACAAGCAATTTTTTTAATACAATAACATGCCACCACAAAACATCATGCTGTTATCGACGCGATAGAATAAGATTGAACCATTGCAAACTGATATAAGAGTTAATCGGACCTTGACAAGGTTACATCCCATGCATCGAGCAGATTCTATGAGAAATGGAACGTAAATATCTACATTGACCAGATTCCGTCTATATCGTATCGCGCGCGCGGATATTAGTATAGGTAATCGACGGAGTCAATTTGCAGATTTGATACAAAACCATGCTCATATGTAGTCATGATATTCACCATAAACCCCTCATTAGTCTGTGGTCGAGTCCAGCCACTGAACGGTCCAAGAATCGAGGGTACAATTGGGGTGGTAACCGCAACTAGTCTCGTCGATCAATCACGCTCTGACGGTTGAATTTGTACCTACATACCAGGCAAGTTTAGTGGTAGGTGTCACTTGCCATGCGTGGTTGGCGATTTGTCATCCATTGTGCGTGGCACTAGCGGAAAGTTTTTTGTTTTGCAGTGAAAGAGGGGAAAAATACCTATCAGCCATTGTAGGATAGAATTTTCTAATGGGAATTCGTTCATGGTGGCAGATTCCGACCAATTAATGGTGAGCCTGACACCTTAATACTCCAAGACTCTTTGAATAAGCACTTCTTTTATCAAGTTAATAAGGTTGTTATCGGTTTCATAAATAAATATATGTATATAATGCTGGACAATTCACATAGCATTATCTAGCCCCATGGTAAGCAGAGCTAGTGTTATGGGTACTAGATAACTGATATACATAATACAATACATTACATAGATAGATATTTTTTTTATTATACATAGAAAACGACCAGAACACCCGAAACAAATATCTGTAGATCGTACACACATTTGTTCCGAGGCGGGAATCGAACCCGCAACCTCCTGAGTCGTAAGCGGACCTTCGCCCACCGCGCCACATCGGTCTTCAAAGGTCGGTAATAAGTTATCATAATAACCAAACACACTAACTCATCTACCTGCTTTACCGCCCCTCTTTCGGATCAATATCCCTCATAACTTATTAAATATCGCCTGAATATCCCAATTTAAAGTCAGTTCCACATGTCAAAGCAGATTTTGGTCAGAGGCTTACATCCTCAGTTAGTTTTAAGCTCCAATCCTCTATGGTCAGACGTTTACCAGGCTGGACTGTAAGCTAAGTAGATCGGTCTTGTGGAATCTTGGGAATACCCTAATTTGTTGACAGGATTGCTCTAATCCTATTAGTCCATGTACGTAGGCCCAGACATCTACGACCATGTTACGGTCTGTCAACATAGATGTGCGAGAAGCTGTGAAATTTCAATCTATTACTTAGAGACTACTTGATGTACGTATGTATTTATTAGCCCTGATTGCTATGTCCGATAATGGCGAGCCAGGCTTTATATTTGTTTATTATTAGAGAATAGGCTTGTAAAGGATTTGTTCATCATCATCATCATCAGCCTACGTTAGTCCACTATTGGACATAGGCCTCCCCTAAAAAGCGTCATAGCGCCCTGTCTGTAGCATAAACTTTGACCTCAATAATAATTTGTACGATTATAAACTGAACAATCTTTGTACACGGAAAAAACAAAGCAAGTTTCACTACCAGCTTTTATATCAGGAAGTACGTAATTTCACGTCGTGTTGAGTTCAATACACGTTTATTCCATAATTCATGAACATTAGTCTCGGTGAAGGTAACGTAAGACGTTCAAATAAATAGCCCCGCTATATCCGGCGAAGACGCAGCATCAGGTAAATTGAACCAGAGTATAATAAAATTACCGGAAAGCGAGAGATAGTAGATTCAGAGTGGCGTGCTGACAATAATGTTTAGGTAGAAATAAAAATTAAATGCTGCCTTAGAAAGCGCATCAGTTGAAACGGCTTGGCAGATTTTTGATTTTAGATAAGGTTTATATTTTAAAGAGCAGAAAGAAAGAAAATACATTTATTGATTCACAAGTAGGTACAGCTTGTTACTAAATAATAATAATCTATAAGGTAAACAAGAACATAAAGAAATTAATAAAATTAACTACGTATGTATTATATAAAAGCAACAAGCGACTCCACAAAGCGAACCAATAGGTCCTGTCTCAGCATAATGTCGCTCTACTTCTCCACAAGAAGTAGAGCAACGCTGGTTTTCTGACAGAACCATTGGCGCGCGCGTGTCAATGTCAACACGGGTGGCAGACCACAGATAAGATAAAAAAAATATATACACATTAAATTGGCATCTTACAACCTAAGATTAACTCTAACTTAGCACTAAACACATGATCATGACTTCACAAACAAGAAAATACAAAAAAAAAATTTTTGTTCGTTTAAAGAGCAAGAAAAATTGCTTTTCGTTTGCCTACCCAGCAGGTGGTTGAATACGGCTTGGCCTTTTTAGGCCAACTCTGTGTATAGGCAAAACAAAGGAGCATCTAAAATTAACCCAAGAAAAAATAAACCCGAAACTTTTAAACGACAACGTCAACTGCTAAACAACTTGGCTAAATGGGAGGTTTTAAGTGAATTTTGAAGCAGGTCAGGCTAGAGGGCTAAATGGTAGAGTCTAAACTGCGTCGGAGTTTAATTAATCTGCCGCGATACCAATTAATGAGGTTCCTTAACTGGAAGGGAGGTTCTGAGAAGTTCAGCGTCGTAGTGACATTTCATCATTGCTGTAAGAACTCTCCTTTAGCAAAGCCTTTTATTAGATAGACAGGCAGGGTTATAAAAGGGTATAGAATTGGGTGGTATAGAAACATGCTTTTTTTAATGATAGTCATTAATGATTACTCTACTTGTCAAAAATTAATTCCAATAAAAAACATAGACTTTATTTGCCTATACAAAAACATTGTGCCGAATGTGGAGCTAAAAAGTAGGACGAACAAAGATTTTTTTATAATAAAATATATTATGGGCCGAATACGGCATATAATATGGGACGAAAGCAGATTTTTTCATGTGGGCCGAAATTCCTAGGGACGAATCTGGCATAAATCCTTTTTTCAGGTGGCGCAAGGAAGTTTTTAAAAATACTTCGGTAGGTATTTTTATAGTCGTTATATTTTCTACTCTATTATCGAACTTAGTTGACGTGAAAATATCGCGAGCGACAGAGATGTGAAAATAATAGTTAAAATTAACTCTGTCCGCAGCTTCGTATGCGAAACGAAATTTCGGGAATTATTGCATAGATTTAGTTCTAGACCTAGAAATACATATCGTCTCTTTTTATCTCGGAAATGACGCGTGTAAAGTCGCGGACAGAAACTAGTTAAGTAATATATATATTAGCTGACTTACAATATGCAACAACTTCGGTTAGTTATGTAATGCAGGTTTCAAGGTTCATTGATACCAAATTAATTGGATCCCATTGAACAGACCGTTAAGGACATAACTAGGTTCGAAGACGCATATCATGTAATCATGTAGGTACAGATAATTTCAGGTATCCATCCTACTTATATAATAAAGACGAAAGTTTGTGCTGTTGTGAAGATTTTTGGCCGAAGATAACGACAAAACTACCGGATCGGGCTGAAATTTTGCACGCATAAAGATCTAGACTTGAATGAAAGAATAATTTGGTACGTAATTATAAATATATATTAATTATTTATATAAATAGGTAGTATTATTATGAGTAGTATATTTTATTATCTCTATTATATAGCACTACCTACCAAACTGTTGTCCACACTACCCAAAGGTTAGCAGGTAGAGAATGCTATTTAGCATTATGCTCGCCTGTGTACAACTTTTTGTGCAATAAAGTATATTCTATCTATCTAGACTTCGAAAAACATAATGGATACTTTTTAGTTCACGGTGCCAGCCTTCTTCTTGGCGGCCGCGGGTCTTCTTTTTTATAATTTGGCGGGTTCGATTCCCGGTACAGACAGGTGATTATTCAAAATTCTTTGAATGTACTTAAATTGTTTTTAAAATCAAAATAAACTCATACAGTTACATTTTCTATCTAAATTATTTAAGATACTTTCCATCCATGTGTTAAACAGGTTGTTTTCCTACACCCACACCTTACACCATGTTTTCATTGTATTGATAACCCTATAATATAAATATAATCCTTAATAATAAATAACCTTAATAATTATAGGTCCTTAATATTTTTATTATTATCCTTTTCCTTTTTATTTCGTTTTTCCTTATCCTTATTTTTTTTTTTAGCTTTCTTAACTTCACATAATTTTTTCCATCCAAAAGTTGCCTGGAAGAGATCGCTTCTAAGCGATAAGGCCGCCCATTGTACTTGTATCATGTGATGTCTTTTTAATGATCTGTAACTGGCGTACAATAAAGTATTTTTGTATTGTATTGTATAAATACACCCAATAAATAAACTCCTCAATCCGCTGAATCTGATTGACAACCATGATTCGTTATTGGCCCAGATAAATAAAATATGAGCAAACTTTGCCTCCCAATAAATACTCAATTTACTGTATAGTTTGTGAACTTTTCCGTCTGTTCAATGTCTATTCCACATAAGCGAGTCAGATACTATTTCGCGGAAAATAATTTATTATGAATGACAGACCACTTCATCTTTCTTTTTTTACTATTCGAACCAAGAATGTTACAATCAAATAATAGAAACAAATTAGAACTGGTATTTACAATAGAAACAATTGAGCTAACTGCAGAGTACGCAAACTATAACGCTAACTATATTGTGGTCGAACCTAATCCCTAAATCTCGACGAAAATAATTACAAAAGGAAAACTTATCATTCAGTTAAACAAAAAGATGGCGTGACGGCATACATTCTGTTAAGAAATCAGCTTTATTAAAGGCAGTTCGTTATCCGCAAACGGACGGTGAGGGAAAAGATGCCTTTTTTGATTAATGCCATCACTAAATCACATCTAATGTGTTAGATGCCAGGGTAAGGGAAACTGGTGGATTTCTTCCATAAACATTCCGGTAAACGCCGTGTTAGGGTGGCGGTTCAAGCCTCGACTTTAACCTGAGACCAACACGAGAGACCGAGACCGGGGCCGAGACCGACGACAGAGACCGTATCTACTTGATTTTAGGCTTGAGTATGTTAGTTTGCGCGTAAGACGATTTAGCAGTTGTACTACAAAAATGTAAGAAGATATCTGAAAACTGCATTTTACGACGGTTTGCAGTCGGTAGCTAATAAATGATCAGTAAAAAATAAATTATTTCATTTCATTTCAATATGTGGGCAAGTATATGGAAGCGTGGAACGGAGCAAAATATTGGTCACCCTGCCGTGATGGGCCGTTTTCCAAAGGTGTGCGAAACTCCTAATTATAATTAGGAGGAAATACCGCTGACCGCGCGGAATCTAAGTGAATTTTATAGTTACCGCAATGGGTAGTAATATATCTGAACAGGCCTTACACACTCTAGACTCTAGCTACGCTCATGTAGAGCCTAGCTAGCGTCAAGCTGTGCAGACCACAGCTCTTATGTCAGGTCTCCTGTGTCGGTCTCAGCTCTCGGTGATCTCTCTGGTGTCAGCATCTTACTCTGTCGAGGCGCGAGCCGCCACCTTTACTGTGGATAATAAATTAAGAGGGCCACAGTAGGGCTGTTAATGTTTCGCGAACTGTTTTGGTTGACCGCGGGAGTTTTTAATCTCGTTATGAAGATATATTTTGTGATGCTTCTTTCATTTGCACATTGCCTGATGTTTGTGAGTTGTGACTTTTTAAATGGAATATTTTATAAGATGTAATGTGTTATAAAAACAGACTAGGAATTCCGGATGATGAATTCAAATAAAAATTTTACTAAAGAAAACTTTATGCTTAAAAAATAGGCACTTAGACATGTCAAACTCTATACTATAAATTATTATCAAATAAGATAATTTTACTGTTCACTTGTTGACGCTTTTGTTGCTATTTGCCTCGGACTTATAATTCGTAAGTTTGGAGCCATATGCACGCAATAGGAGCTAAACTTCTGAAAATGATGTTTCATTATTTTGTTTAAAGAATATTCTTCGATTTCCAATAGAATAAAGCCTGAATTTCGGTGAACGTAGTGTAAGACGCCTTCCGACCAGGTGGTATGAAGACCTGCTAAACACTGCAGGTAGATGCTGGATGCGTCAAGCTGAAGACAGGGCGCTGTGGTGCTCATTGGGGGAGGCCTATGTCCAGCAGTGGACTAACATAGGCTGATGATGATGATGAACGTCTGAAATTCGATTTTGAAACGGCACAAACAAAGTTTTACATCCGATTCGTCTCATTTCAAAATAACTTTAGAACAACACCGTAATCCGTACACATTGCCCACTAAATTGCTTTTAAAACATGCTCGGCGAACAATCCTCGCTCAAGGGTGCTTCGGGCTTTGAATTTTCCTAAAGCCTATTTTTATTTTCAAATTTCATCACAATTTATGCTCGTGCCCCCGCGTGGGGGTAACTTTGTTAATTTTGCCGGAAGTTGCCTCTCTAGGGTGTTATTATGGTAAGGCATAGGGAATTCTAAACGCTTACATTGGTAAGAGTCATATTTAGACTATCTAACTCTTTTATACCGTTGGGTTAGAATTTACACTTGAGAGCCTTGAGTATAGAAGTTTTGATACCTGTACGTTTTGGCAAGGGACGGATATTGATTTTATAAGTTAGAAGTTTGTTACAAAATGTACGAGAGAGTTGGGTATTAGAGAACATTATAAAATTGAAACTTGGCACGTTTAGCTGTATGTTATATTGGTAGCACTGAAAACGTTTCTAGAGCTTAAAGATATATTCATATCACGATGAAACAACATATTTTACGTTTTCTTGCCGAAAGTAAACTACTCCCAAGATGATTTTAGACATTTACTGATTACAAAATGAATCATATTAAAATTTGTGTAAAAAATATATATAGATGGAAAAATTGAGCTTTTAAAAATGTAACTTCAATTTCGCTCTCAAAGGCTACTAGTGGCGTCGGTCTATGACGTCACCAATGCACGAACATCTGATGATACAGATTGACCATAACATTGTCAAGAAAAGAAAGTCCGATCTTTACCATAGTTATTCTTTGCCTTTACTTTATACATTTTTGTCACACAACGTGATACTACTAAAATAGGATAACTTCCTTTTGTCAGGGGATATAATTTGACTTCAAATTCCTTAGTATTTTCACTTTTTTAAGATTTCCCGGACAAATACTTATCCCTCGGGGCCCTATGGTGTATATATATATCCATACAATAGTGAAATGATTTTCCAAAATGGTCCTTAGTTAACTGAAAAATCGACGAACACCGAACTACGTAAGTTAAATAATAAGGAATCATGTAGAGATTAAAAATTAATGGCGATTCTGCGGGTCAACAGCGTTCGTTTTTAACCAAAGAGAAATAAATTATATAATTCATATTCGGAATAATTGATAGATAGATAGATAGATAGAATATACTTTATTGCACAAAAAGTTGTACATAGGCGAGCATAATGCTAGATAGCATTCTCTACCTGCTAACCTTTGGGTAGTGTGGACAACAGTTTGGTAGGTAGTGCCATATAATAGAGATAATAAAATATACTACTCATAATGATACTAAGCTACTTATATATACTTAAACATGAATATATATACCTATATAAATAATTAATATAATAATTCAATTAATTCATAAATTATATCATTCATATTCGGAATAATTCAATTAATTCATAAATTATATATTTCATATTCGGAATAATTCAATTAATTCATAAATTATATCATTCATATTCGGAATAATTCAATTAATTCATAAATTATATCATTCATATTCTGAATAATTCAATTAATTCATAAATTATATCATTCATATTCTGAATAATTCATAAAGTCTCGAAATTATGAATAACCTCAACATTTCAACAAAAAGAAAGAAAATAGTTACATACGATAACGTAAAAATATGAATCAAAATGGGCCCAAAGTGGTGCAGTAGAATGCAATGGGGAGGAACTAACTTTATCGGCTGAAATGCGAAAACTCGGTCAATTTTAAATCAATTTGTACAATGGCTCTTTCTTTACTTTTCTGAAGTCCTTTGTTGTGGTTAGGTAGTGATTAAAATCTTATTCTGATTTTTATATCGTTCGGAAGCAATTTGTTTGAGTGTTCTTTTGTTTTTTTTTTTTAATCACTGACGAAAAAGAGGGAGATGTTATAACGTATAATAGGGTGTGTGTTTTACTGTGACTTCGTAACTCATTCATAACCGATGAACAATTTTGATTCATTTTTTTATATTCGTTTGAATTATGACTTCTACGAGCGTTACTAATTAAATTTGTTAAAAAAAACGCTGCTTCTCCCACTGTCATTAAAAAACGCAGCGTTTGAAGTTATATCAGTAATATCAGTAATATTAATTCACATAAGACATGGTATATAATATATTGGTGGAATAACACTGTAGAGCTGCATATCTCGCCCGAATTCAGGCACGTGAATATAAAAATCAATAAAATTAAATTAACTGTCACTAATTCAATCAAAATAACGCAAATATAAATAAATTGACAATTAAAATATAACTCTCTAGGTCTAAACTTAAAAGTTAATCAAGTTTACCTGTTTATTATTCGACGACCGATGTGGCGCGTTGGGCGAAGGTCCGCCTGCGACGCAGGAGGTTGCGGGTTCGATTCCCGCCTCGGAACAATTGTGTGTACGATCTGCAGATATTTGTTCAGGGTGTTCTGGTTGTTTTCTATGTATAATAAAAAATATCTATCTATGTAATGTATTGTATTATGTATATCAGTTATCTAGTACCCATAACACAAGCTCTGCTTACCATGGGGCTAGATAATGCTGTGTGAATTGTCCAGCATTATTTATTTATTTATTTATTCCATGAAAATACCTATGAATTTCTCATTTAGCTCAACGTTGAAAGTTGAGCGACGCCCGAATCATTATACGAATCCTTAGTAGTTACCTATAAGCTTCGAACTTAACTGAGTCTTGAGAGAAGTTGATATTTATGTTGGCAGAGTTTCTTAGCTGCACTCGACGGTCGGAATTCCCATTTTCGCTCTTAAAGTCAGGGATCTAGAGTGCTTAATTACTTGTGGGGATAATAAAAGCACGTTTCAACGTAATCCTGGGAGCTTCTACTTACCTTATATTGTTTATTTAATTAAGTAAAAATGTCTTTTTGAAACTTGAACTTTATAGCAGCTCATTTACATATTTGTGGAACATATTATTTAAAAATGTTCTGAATTGACTGAATTATACAGAAAACCTCTGTCATATTTTGGCCATATCTCGCGAAGAACCGATGGCCGCTGGGGCAAACGTGTTCTTGAGTGGAGACCACGACTCGGTAAACGTAGTGTAGGACGCCCTCCGACCAGGTGGGATGACGACCTGCGAAAGACTGCAGGTAGATGCTGGATGCGTCAAGCTGAAGACAGGGCGCTATGGCGCTCATTGGGGGAGGCCTATGTCCAGCAGTGGACTAATATAGGCTGATGATGATGATGATATTTAAGTACCAAATTTACCCTATATCTTCGCTCTAGATTGATAAATATTTATTGAAGAACTACTAACAATAAACGTGTGCTTGTGCTTACGAGGAAAAAAATATTGAATTGAAATGCATTTAAATTTCATTGATTAGAATTAACAAAAAATACAGTTAGATGGAATTACAGTTGGATAAAGAGGAGGTAACAAAATAATCAATGGACCTTCTGGTCATATTTCGATAGTTCTTTTACTAATAGATTGTAGTATCACTATCATTTTGATCAAAATTTTTTTTTTTTTATAGGCATTAAATAAAAATTAAAACCTACAGTTATTTCGTAAGCACGGAATACTATTGCGCCGAAATATCAGACTCTGAGACAAACTAAAGAAGACAGACTAAAGAAATCAAATCAAGGAATCAAAAGTAGCTTAAGTATTTATTACGATGATTGTTATATCCGTTTCAATCGCGCGGTGGGTGAAGGTCCGCCTGCGACGCAGGAGGTTGCGGGTTCGATTCCCGCCTCGGAACAATTGTGTGTACGATCTGCAGATACTTGTTCCGGGTGTTCTGGTCGTTTTCTATGTATAATAAAAAATATCGATCTATGTAATGTATTGTATTATGTATATCAGTTATCTAGTACCCATAACACAAGCTCTGCTTACCTTGGGGCTAGATAATGCTGTGTGAATTGTCCAGTATTATTTATTTATTTATTTAATCAAGATATGACTGCACTGAGTGAGTTGAACTGCATTGCACACAGTCCTACGAGTATGTTCAGTGTATTCTATCTCATACGATTTCATACAAATAATTATTCTATGCACTAGGCACGCGTAAGTAGACCTGCGAGGCTTTTTTGGTGAGCCAGTAAAATTTGATGCGCCTAACTACGCATAGTGCAATCTAATCACTCGATGATAATATTTAAGCCTAGTAGGTTATAATAATAACTCATTACCAGCCTAGAATAATTACCCATAAAATCACTTGCTCCAAGCACTTCAAGGGTAAGTGGGTAAATTGTTATTCCCGCCTATTTCCTTAATCTGAAGTGTGGTGCGTCCGGCACGTAGTTGGCCTTCGGCACCGTGACGTCACGTCCGGTGGAGATTCGGGCTAATGACGTCCGTTTTCCTGTTCAAATTGGAATTCGTCACTTTTGGCCTTTTAAAATGATTAGGTTTTTGCTGAGGGACGGTTTCTTGATAAATTCTCGTTAATTGTATGATCACTTAACCTTTTGTTTTTATGGAAACGTTTAAAGGTTGTTCCTATTTCATGAGAACTGATTTATGCAATACAAAATCGTTATGTTATCCCATCATCATCAGCCTATAGCAGTCCACTGCCAGACATAGGCCTCCCCCAATCAGCACCATAGCGCCCTCTTCAGCCTGACGCATCCAGCATCTACCTGCAGTCTTTCGCAGGTCGTCATCCCACCTGGTCGGAGGGCGTCCTACACTACGTTTACCGTGGTCTCCACTCAAGAACACGTTTGCCCAAACGGTCGTCGGTTCTTCGCGAGATATGGCCGGCCGAAAACTACTGAAACTAAAAAGGGGAGGCCTATGTTCAGCAGTGGACTGCTATAGGCTGACAATGATGATGATGATGCGTTCAGTAGTTTTGGCGCGAAGAAGTAACGAACATACATCCAGACTTTCGCATCTTAAGTATTATAGTGATGTAATTATGTCACGTGTCCCACGTATTAGCACACCTCAAGTAATTAAGAAGAGCTATTATTTCTCAGCTAGATTTCGTCAATTACAAGATAGAACGTGCAAAGTTTGTGTTTTCGTGTGGATACAATTGATATGACAATTAACACACATAATCATAATCATAATCTTTATTTGCATGAATGTATGTATAAAAGGTCTTAATTCTAAATATGTCCAGATACAAACTACCTACTCAGGAGTGCAAAATCGTTAATGTCTCTAATGTCAATAAAAAAATCATACAAAATCTTAACCAATATCAAATGAAAAATTATACACATTTAAATAGAAAGAAAAAATAGTATATAGTAATAAAATTAATAAATTAGTCAAACAAGTACATATATCAATTAGTTTTAAAATTCAAATATTCTTTGACATCATAAAAACAGTTTTCTAATAACCAGTTTTTTAATTTGGTTTTAAATATGTTTAATGGAAAATCTTTTAAACTTTTTGGTAATTTATTGTAGATAGTAATGGCATGATAGTAGGAGTTACGTTTAACAAGTTCTAGCCGACAATGCGGGACGTATAATCTATTTATGTGTCTTGTATGTCTAGTCGAGCCACAATAACGAGTATGTGTCTAACACATTAAATACATATTCATATTTTCATATTTATCACAGTTTCGCACCGAATAATGTGCATAGCTTTACTTAAATATTGACTACTTCGAATCATATTAAATAACCATGTATTAGACATATAAGAGATGAACATGCTAGTGGTTTCTTTTCACTTCTTCCACTAGTGGACAAAAAATTTAAGTGAACAGTAAAACAATTTAATTGATAATAATTTATATATAAAATATGACTTGTCTAAGTGCTTATTTTGTAAGACTAAAGAAAAAAAAAAGTTGTCTAGTAGAGATCGCTCTTGAGCGATAAGACCGCCAAATTGTCACATATCTTGTATTATTGTTTTTTATCTTGTTTTTTATTTTTAAGTGTGCAATAAAAGTATTGTCTATCTATCTGTTTATTTATTCCATAAAACAATATACATCGTCTGCGGAGACTTGAAAATAAAATATGTTGTACAAAAAATATATACCTATATCATATTAAATTCAATTATTTATTAAATTCTCACTTATTAGTTACAACAGTCTGTGGTCTGTGCACTGTAGTATAAATGTGTACTCATAAAATAATTGTTATATTTTATTATTTACATATGTTATGTGTAACCTGTTTCTGGCCAAATAAATGTATCTTTATATGTATTAGTAGCTGCGCCCCGCGGTTTCACCCGCATGGTGATAGATATTTTGGATAATATAAAATATATCTTTATGAATTGTAGCCTATGTGTTATCCTGATATGTAAGCTATATATATTGTGAAGTTTCATCAAAACGATTCAGTAGTTTTTGCGTGAAAGGGCAACAAACATACTTACATACATCCTCACAAACTTTCGCGCTTATTATATTAGTAGGATTCCAGGCATGTACCTACATATATGCAAAATTTCAGCCCGATCCGTTCAGTAATTTTGGCGTAAAGAAGTAACAAACATCCATCCATCCATCCATCCAAACATCCAAACTTTCGTATTTGTAATATTAGTGTAATATCTAGTTCGTATCTCATCGTTTCGCGCCTCGCTTTAAGGTGAAATGAGTCCCAAAACCCACGTTTTGACTTAACGGAAAATTAATTTTAAAGGAACGAAACACCTATTTTTCGAATATATTTTGATGAGGATCAAAAGTTTAGGATATTAGTTAGTAAGTTATGGGAGTCGAAACACGATTGACTAAACTTTACTGATATAAAAAATAGTAAAGTTTCCTCTAAATCTTCATTTTTACAGAGATATCTCTACGGGTAAACCAGTTTTATTTGCTAGTTATTTAACATTATTGTAATGAAATTTCTTCTACGTGTTCCCTAATAAATACTTTAGAAAATTATGGTTTTAGTTTTTTGAGAAACAGTATTATTTTAGAGCGATAACCAATTTAAAAATAAAAAGCAGTGAAATTGCGCACGGGCCGATCATTCTTCCGCTCTTGCCTCCCTTTCTCGCCTTCCCCGCGCGGCGTTCGTTCGTCCTTGTCTCGAAAAGACTCATTTCGCCTTAAACAAAATTAACTAAGAAACTTTGTTTACTCATGTCTTTACTTCACTAGCTTATCTGCGTTCCGAAGGCGTTTGTTATTTCGTGTAATGTAATACCGCCAGTAATTTGCGTTTTGCTTAATTAAATAAAATAATAAATAATTACATAGATAGATATTTTTTTATTATATATAGAAAACGACCAGAACACCCGGAACATATATCTGCAGATCGTACACACAATTGTTCCGAGGCGGAATCGAACCCGGGAAGGCCCGCTTGCGACGCAGGAGGTTGCCCTCCTGCGTCGCAAGCGGACCTTCGCCCACCGCGCCACATCGGTCGTCTATTATTAAGTATTTATTTGTGAATGGAAGTAATATTGTAGCTCAGGGGTTAATTTTAATTTAAAGTAGGTTTGTGTTGTTTTGTTGGTGTTTTTTTTTAATATAATATACAAAAATTTTAATGGCTCATTCGATTAAGCTGTGCTCTTTATCAGGTTAACTGCAGTCATTTGGTTCGAAAAACATAGTTTACCTGGGATTTTTTCCGGGAGTTGAGAGAGTTTTGAAAATGGGTACCTACTTAATTTTAGGATTTGTCACTTTTTAAAAATAGGATACTATAAATAAAATGCGCTTTCGCACAATATGATGACCAACGCAATGTCAACTTCAACATCTTCCTAGATGGCTCAATAAAGCAGCTGGATAAATCTGAACAGTTCTTTTGACGATATCCGAATGGCTCGCAAATCTGGCAATGGGGCAATGGAGCATTTCATAAAAGACTTAGCGAATCAAAGACTTACCTTTGATACATGTCGGCATGAAATGACGCCTATTTACAAATCACCGAGCAGTGTGAAACAAAGGGATAATACAAATACCTAGGTGCTAAATCATTGTTTGCAACTCTATTGCGGAGTTTTGTTGTAGAAGCGTTCAGTTCAGTTCAGTTCAGTTCTTTATTAATAAGAAATATTCTTATATGTCAAACATAAATAATACATAGCAAACAAAGAAAATACATTACAAAGAAAATACGTTACATTGCCCTTTAAACGATAATTTTATCTTGTGTAGTCTAGTTGAGGACACAGCGACTTTATTCTTATTTCCATTCAAGAATTTAAATTATGTACATATATAATATATTTACCAGATTTTAAGTAAAATCGCCTATGTAGGTCTTTGTAACATCTGCTAGTTTCCAATTAATCGTTAATGATATCTGAATCAAGCTAAAAGTGCCCGAGTAACCCCACGTTACAAATTTACCTCTCTAGAATAATATAAGTACAAACTATATATAGGTAGACAGAGTTCGGGAACTTCTCACCAATTAAGCAGAACTAGAAACCTAGCTTTCAACTCCCACAATATCCAATATGGTCCCAAAATCTCTAACCATATTAGATGGAGCCATTTCGAAAGCCGATAGTTGGATATGGTACGGCGCTCTTTGACATAAGACTATAGCTGTTAGTTCGAATCAGTATTAGGACGATTTCAGACGAGAGAAGAAATAGAGATGCCCCTGTGTATGTGCAAACCCTTTTGCACAATAATAATGACCTGCATACATGATTCTTTGTTGTGAGTAACTGCCGTAGCTGAAATTCAGGTAGGAAGACATGATTGGGACGATTTTCGCCAAAACAGAAGGAAAATGCTTAAAATACCGAAAATAAGGCGAGCACAGGGAGCCGTGTTTTTTTTTCAAGATTAAAAATCTTCAAAGGAAGGGTCCAGCAAAAGCAAGTAAGGTACAGTTGCAAAAAATTTGTCTCTCAATCACGTTATGAAACCTCAAGCAAACGTAATTATCAGAAAACTCATACTTTAAGCGAGAAGAAAATAATTAGAACAACATTCAGAGATTACTTGTCTGTTTGATTCTCCTCCCGTTAATTTAGGTATTTGGGACTTAAAATCTCTCAAGTGTAATGCTTTTATTTCTTAACACTTTGATTTCTGAAATCACACGGTATGTGTTTTCTACAAGTGACTAATATGCGTAAATCTATACTAGCGCAGCGGCTGAGAAAATACAGATCTGTGTGACTCAGCACAGCCGTAATATTTTTCAAACGAAACGCATGTGCGGCGTAACACAACCGCTGTGTAGAGCGGCAGCACGAATGGCTTAGGTTAAAAAAAGATCGCAGTCAAAGTGTTAAGTATAACGTTTACTTCTAGAGCCTATTCAAGTCCACTGCTAAACACAGGCTTTCTCTCAAAAGTTGTTTAAAAATGAGTTTAGAAATATCATAAAAGTATCAACTTTCTTGGCCCAAGATGCACATGTAGCTAGTAGCAGCGCGTACGGGACTATGCTGGGTAGTGAATGTGTTAATGGCTGGGGAATTGCCCTATGCTGGACTTGCAGATTGGGGATCGCAGTTTAGTGGTGGATCTAATTTACAAGGGGCAATACCGCCCGACTTTGTGGATATCCCTTGGCGGCCTTTTACAGCACCCGTGGAAAGACTTGGGGTGGTGAAAATTCTACCATATCTGATCCACGCATCAGTGTAGTCCAACCTTATACTCCAGGTATGCCAACCAGCCACTTATGGGGTAGAATGTGAGGCAAGACTGGAATAACGCCACTTGTGTCCCCGCAAATATGCCGATTGTATTTCGATAAACGCTTTCGTACGTAACTGTACGTGCCGGTGGTCTGAAGGGTTGTTAGGTTATGTGTTATGGCTTATTAGTTTACATTATGAAATAACTAGCTTCTGGCCGTGGCTTCACGCGCATAATTTCCGGGTTAAATTAACCTTTGTGCTATTTCCTATTTTGATAGCGGGCTAGATTGTCTGTAACCTTAACTAGACAATATCGAAAATAAAATAATGTAAATACTATGCTATAACCCCTCATCATCATCATCATCAGCCTATAGCAGCCCACTGCTGGGCATAGGCTTCCCCCAATGAGCGCCATAGCGCCCTGTTTTCAGCTTGCCGCATTCAGCTTCTACCTGCAGTCTTTCGCAGGTCGTCATCCCAAGTGGTCGGAGGGCGTCATACACTACATTTACTCAAACCCTATAACTCCTAAGGTAAGTTATTTGGTAGACCAAACGAAACCGAGCATTAACCAAAATTACTTCTTTTTCCTAAAACCCATTTCACAATTTCAACCTAACTCCGTCGTCATTCCTATAAATTTTTATCTTTGTAATAAATCACGGAGTTGAGCCTAAACGTAACTGGGCCATATAATTTATTTTTAATCAGAAACATCTCTCGGGGCCAGTTAGGGGTCTGCAGTTAAGACGCTGACTTTTGTATGGGTAAGTGACGCCCTCCTGCCATCCTATATATATACAAATAGATAAAATTAAAATTAAGAGAAAACAGACACTTCGTCTGTTTGTTATGTCAAAATATCAGCATTTTACTATATTCATATAATTTTGGAAGAATGCACTATACAGTACATACATTTATTTATACTTCTTGCACGAAAACATAACATAAAACATATTCTATAAAACTTAAACAAAGGCGGACTTCACCCTAAATAGAGTTCTCTTCCAGCAAACCTTATTGGGAGAGAGAGACAAAGTGAAAAGAAAAGTGATACATGTGCATAATATGAAATTAGAAATAGACAAAAGATTCAATTTTTACTTAAATTAAAAAGGCTCAATTTAAAAAATACGTCTGTCTTATTGCTACGACTCATATCTGAAACGGCTGGACAAATTTTGGCGAGACTTTCACTAGCAGATAGCTGAAATTATAGCAAGCAATAACTTAGTCTACCTACTTTTATTTTAGAAACATAATAACTTAATCGCACAAAAATCATGAAATTGTAAAATAAACGCGGTCGAAGTCACGGGCACTGCTATTTTTAAATAGATTGCAACCGATAGCATTACAGTCATCAATCATATAATCGGATATAAGGTAAACCTAGCAAAGTTCTAAGCCTACTTTATAAGTTCGTAAAACTACTCTCATTTATCATCCAAAACTTCCAACGAGGGCGCCACTTAAGCCTACTGACACGCTTTAATTAAATTCGTTTAATTACATTTGTTTAAAAACTGATAAAATAAATTTGAGAAACTGACCACACACTTAGGTATGTAATAATAAATAATAAATAAATAAATAATAAATAAATAAATAATAAATAATGCTGGA
This sequence comes from Eupithecia abbreviata, assembly GCA_943735965.1. NCBI lineage: Eukaryota > Metazoa > Arthropoda > Insecta > Lepidoptera > Geometridae > Eupithecia > Eupithecia abbreviata. The sequence continues at coordinate 6,941,766 of OX030995.1, forward strand.
CAATTCACACAGCATTATCTAGCCCCATGGTAAGCAGAGCTTGTGTTATGGGAACTAGATAACTGATATACATAATACAATAACATTACATAGATAGATATTTTTTTATTATACATAGAAAACGACCAGAACACCCGGAACAAATATCTGCAGATCATACACACAATTGTTCCGAGGCGGGAATCGAACCCGCAACCTTCTGCGTCGCAGGCGGACCTTCGCCCACCGCGCCACATCGGTCGTCAAGTAATTTACGCTTACTATGGCTCGATTACAAAAGTTATTATACAAATTGATACACAACACACACCAAAGTTATCGACATAGAATCTCTGAAAATTAGCAAGCTGAAGTGGCAGTGGGCCGGCCATATCTCGCGAAGAACCGACCGCCGCTGGGGCAAACGTGTTCTTGAGTGGAGACCACGACTCGGTAAACGTAGTGTAGGACGCCCTCCGACCAGATGGGATGACGACCTGCGAAAGACTGCAGGTAGATGCTGGATGCGTCAGGCTGAAGACAGGGCGCTATGGTGCTCATAGGACTAATTTAGACTGATGATGATGATTAAACACACCATATTTAAAGCGATATACGGTACCCAGAAGCAGAGATAAGAAGTTGCCCTTGCTGGGCATGAAACTCTATTTTCATGCATCTCTGCGTCATCGTTTATTTACAAAATAAAACTATTACAGAGGCATTAAAAAAAGCTTTAGGTATCACAAACAGACCAATGAAATTTTTGAAATATCCATTGTTCACTGTAATAATAGGTGGCGGCGCTAGTGTACGTCAGGGTACCGCCTTAATTTAATTGTAAAAAAATATATTAAAATGGTCGTGTCAGTCGCGACGACGTAAGAATCGACCTCTCTAACTTAGCCCATGGAGCTGACTACGGGAACCTACCACAAAAAGAGCAACAGCTTCCTACTATGTATTTTTAATTTTATTTTAAAATCAGGATCAGTAAATATGAGTCCACTGCTGGATATGAGGCCTCCCCTAATGAGCGCCATAGCGCCCTGTCTTCAGCTTGCCGCATCCAGCATCTGCCAGCAGATATTTGCAAGTCTTCATCCCACCTAGCTGGAGAGCGTCCTATACTACGTTTGCCTGTACGCGATCGCCACTCAGGAACACGTTTCCCACAGCGGTTGGGTTTTACAATGCGAAGGCATTATTTAAGGCGATTAGAGTCTGTAGCACGTGCCCGAAGCTGTCGCGTTAGCATTAATATGCTAAATAATTGAAGCTATTTACATAATTTTATAACGCCTCCACTTAAATAGATTTCCTTGTATATTTGGGACCCTGTTTTAACCTATCTTATAATCATGCTCCTTTATTTAAGTCACGCAAATATACCTTAACACTTTGACTGCGATTTTTTTTCGACGACTGCGATCTTTTTTTTAACCTAAAAAATTTGTGTTGCGCCGCACATGCGTTTCGTTCGAAAAATATTACGGCTGTGCTGAGTCACACAGATCTGTATTTTCTCAGCCGCTGCGCTAGTGTGGATTTACGCATATTAGTCACTTGTAGAAAACACATACCGTGTGATTTCAGCAGTCAAAGTGTTAACTAGCTTACCCGGTCGCGATTTCATTCGCGCGGACTTGGGTGCTTTTGGAAATCAGTTGCAATCGTATTTTTGAACTTTTCTTTCTAGAGGTACAGTAGTAGTTTGGAGTTAGTTTTAAGCTTCATGAAAAATCTTCCACTTTTTTAAATAACGTATATGTACATATACATACTCTAATGAGACCGGTGTCCTCAGGAGCACCACACTCTCACATACCTACTCACACCACACACACACAGACACAAACCCTACCACACACACACTACACACATATACATATCTCTATTTTTATTTCTTTAAAGAAACATCCCTATTTATTTTGTTTGCAGAGGAAGGCACTGACTCCGCTACACAGTTTTAACTTTTGCGGCAGTCAGCCCACATGTGTCCTTGTGCCCTATACTATAAATCTCTTGTTTCGAATAAAGATGTTTGTATGTGGAAATAGTTTGAAATTCTGTATTATGTAACAAAATTTGTATGTATGGGTATTGTTACTCTTTCAAGCAAAAACTACTGAACGGATCGGGCTGAAATGCATACAGGTAGTTCCCAACCCGGAATAAAACACAGGCTATTTTTATCCCATAAATCAGTTCCCATGGGAGATAAATAACCTCAAAACATTTCCATAGAAATGTTTTAAACGCGTGCGAAGCCACGGGCAGGAACTAGTAACATAATATTACTCATTTAAATCCAGTTCGATAAGACCCATGTCATGTCTTTGAATTTCCTGTTCCCTTTGATGATCAAACAGGAATTTATGTAACGTTTTTTTTTTCTAAAAACTTGAAAATTTTGCATGTTTCATATCGGCGTCTTTCTATTGGTCCAAGACCTACACACAATACAAAGTTCAACTCTCTACGATAAGCAAAAATATACGAATTTCAATACTATTTTTCAAAGTCAAAATTATTCCACTTAAATCAATCATAAAAAAAAAATACTATCCACGACTCGGTAAACGTAGTGTAGGACACCCTCCGACCAGGTGGGATGACGACCTGCGAAAGACTGCAGGTAGATGCTGGATGCGGCAAGCTGAAGACAGGGCGCTATGGCGCTCTTTGGGGGAGGCCAATGTCCGACAGTGGACTGCTATAGGCTGATTATGAAATCAAAGTAAACATTAATAAAAATAGTCTTTTGGCGATAGCAAAGTGTTAAAAGGAAAATCTATTAAAGTCTGAACTGAAACCTATCAAATAAAAAGTGTATTTTCACAAAGGCTGATCAAAGGCGTGTAACGAATTCAAGTATTTAAATTAACAGTCAAGAATAATCAATTTCCGAACGGCTGAACTTAAGAGGGCTATTTTAAATTGATTTAAGAAAACGATATCGCCGACGTCGGGATCTTTTAAGCTTTTTCTGTAAAAAGCTAGACAGAGGCAAGAGCGAATATAAAATTATTTTATTTCAGATGGGATCCATAATTTGTTAGTAAAATTAACTAGATTACGAACTTATTACTATAGTTTGACCGAAACCGCTGTACCGCGCCTGAGGTATGCGAGCGGCGAGACGGGGATAAATATCGGCCGCTCCGATCCATCAGTCTGCCGCGCCGTTAACGCGTACTCTTGCTCTTTTTTCCTCGCCCCCCACCTCGCCGCACTTTCCTAAGGAGCGGTACAACGGTTTCGGTCAAACTATAGGGTCAGTCATCCCGTGACCACGACAGAGTGTAAACCTGTTGAAACGTCCGGAAAATAGGTAAAAGAACCCGATAAATACCCGTTGTATCATATGTATTCAGATCGCGTAAGTTTAAAAATATTAGTTATACCTAATACTAGAAATTAAAACGAATTAAAATTAAATCACTCTCCCCATGAAACATTTCCACGAGGGAGAGGTGATTCTAACTAGTTAATAGATCATAAATTCATAAAAAATAAAATACAGCGCACACATAGTACGAAGATTACGAGAAACTTCTGAAACTATCATGGTTATTAACACTAAAGTCATTTAAAACGGGATATTTACCATGATTTGATATTTTCAAGCCCAACGCTCGAGAGAACTTAGTGCGGAAAAACAAAATCGTAAGTTCGAATTTTTGTGGAACAAACATACGAGTAGGAGTGATGTCCCCTACCATGATAACTTAAAACCTCCGAACCGAACAGTTATCAATTTGTCAAGCAAGATTCTGAGCGAAACAGCCGCTAGTGTTGGAAAAGAAAAAAATCGATAGATATTTTTTATTATACATAGATAACGACCAGAACACCCGAAACAAATATCTACAGATCGACACACAATTGTTCCGAGGCGGAAATCGAACCCGCAACCTCCTGCGTCGCAGGCAGACCTTTGAAATCCGCGCCACAGGGGTCGTCAGATGGATGTGTTGTGTGGAAGAGGACATGGTTAAGAAAGGTGTATGAAGAGATGATGGCTGATAGAGGAGAGTGGAAGAAAAATACATCATATGCCGAACCATACGATCTTACCATACGATGTTTTTCTTGCAGACCGTATCCCTAGCTATGTGAGCTTGGGATACGGACCGCAAAAAAGGCTATTGACTCGCAGACTTGTAAATTGTTCCATAAATCTAACTCTAGCAAGATTTTGTTAACACAAAAAAATGGCGCATGATAAGTATTACTGTTAAATTCCGAGGCAGTTAGTATAACTTTAATGGCTATTTTTATAGCCAAACTCATTTGAGCTTGAGAGTTGAGCTTTAAGATAATTAGGCTTATAAGCTTGGAGACCAAGAGGACGGTCACCAACCCGCTGGTCTGATCAAATTAAGGCTATAACGGGACTCACTTTGCCTGCAGCCCTGAGACAGGCCGAGACAGGTGTGGAAGCGGTTCATCAGCGTCACCGTGAAAGCCTTCCAGGACGGGCACGACCTTCAGCAATGAAGACGACGACAAAGAAGAAGAGAAGAAGAAGAAGCTTGGAGTGGAATATTTTTGAAAGTACTCTGCGTAGGCTGCGGTTGCTTGTGCATAACTATGTACCCTTGCTGCAACAAGATGTGTACCGGACCCGCCAACTAATGTCATGATGTTGCGATGTCTGTGTAGCCGCTTCTTCGTCAAGTCTTGTGTTGTTATGTGCAAACAAATGAATTAAGTAGGTAGATAACGTAGGAATTGTGTGACGGTCCAATTCTATTTAATATATTATTTTAACACCAGCAAATAAATAAAAGCCTTAACACTTTGAGTGCTGAAAACGCACGGTATGAGTTTTCTACAATTGACTAATATGCGTAAATCCACACTAGCGCAGCGGCTGAGAAAATACAGATCTTTGTGACTCAGACGAGTCGTAATATTTTTCGAACGAAACGCATGTGCGGCGCAACACAACCGCTGTGTAGAGCGGCAGCACGAATTTTTTAGGTAAAAAAAAAGATCGCAGTCTTCGAAAAAAAACCGCAGTCAAAGTGTTAAATCCACACAGTTTGCTCACTCCAAGTTATCATAATCTCCTATTTTATCGAATAAAAATAACAAAACTGAACACTCATCCGAGGCAAACGTTTAAAAAACGCGCCAAGGAAGTCAAGTGAATTGAATTTCATAATTTATGTAAATAACCTCTTGTCTCCGTTTACAAATCGACAGAATTCAATTACAATTCAATTTGACGACCAATGTGGCGCGGTGGGCGAAGGTCCGCCCGCGATGCAGGAGGTTGCAGGTTCGATTCCCTCCAGTATTATGTATATCAGTTACCTTGTACCCATAACACAAGCTCTGCTTAGCTTGGAGTTAGATAATGTTGTGTGAATGATTTATTTTATTTCTTCAGCTCATTTTTTTACACGCGTGAAGCGTTCAAATAACAAATTGTTAATTTATAAGAATCTTAATTTTCTTAGTCCTTCTGTAAAAATATTTTTAAACTTACGCGAACTGATTACATAATTATAAGCAGTAATACAACGGGTATTTATCGCGTTTATTTAACTATCAGTCATCCCGTGACCACGGCAGTGTGTAAACCTGTTGAAACGTCGGGAAAAATCCTACTAATATTATAAACACGAAAGTTTGTGAGGATGTATTTATGTTTGTTGCTCTTTCACGCAAAAACTACCTACTGAATGGGTTTGAACTTCGCAATAATATAGGTTACATATCAGAATAACACATAGGCTACAATTCATAAAGATATATTGTATACTTGCTGCGCCCCGCGGTTTCACCCGCGCGTGGTGATAGATATATATTTTTTTAAAATATACAATATATCTTTATAAATTGTAGCCTATTTGTTATTCTGATGTATAAGCTATAATCATTGTAAGGATTCATTAAAATCCATTTAGTAGTTTTTACGTGAAAGAGTAACAAACATCCATCCATATTTACAAACTTTCGCGTTTATAATAGGTAGTAGGATTATCCGAAATATCTATCACCACGCGGGTAAAACCGCGGGGCGCAGCTAGTAGTTAAATATATTGTGTGTCTGAAGTTATTAATGAATAAAATTTATCCATCTATCTAAATAAACGCTATAAATACCCCTAGTAATTTTATCCATCTTTAAAGTCGCCTTCATCGACAGCATACTTTCAAGAGCGAAGCAAACCCAAAACTTATTTATTTACAGTGGGATGTTGAAATGAATTGAATCTTGCCAGGCAGGTGCAGCTTGAGATGCGGTGTCGGTGGAGCATGTGGCGAGCATGAATCTCCCCAACGTGTCTAGCTTAGAAATAGGATAAGCTACGGAAGATAGCCAGTTAGTAAAATATTTTCTAAAGATACCACCAAGGAGTGATACTCCTTGGTCATAGATAGACAGATGTATTTAGTTATTGTTACAAATTTGTTACAGTTTATTGTTGATAGCGTCTTAAATCCTAAAATAGGTTTAACTAGATACTAGAGTTATCTTATTTTTTATTATCCACATTCTATTTGTATTCTTGTTGATTTTATTTATATTAGTGCGTTTTTGTTTGTTTGTATAGCGGTAGTGAGTAGTCAGTCCGTAACGCCAACAAGTTGCTTTGCCGGAAGACCAGCGTTGGTTGCTAGCATGCTAGTCATCCAACTCATGCTGAGGCAAAGCCATTTTGTTACTGGACTTAAACGATTACCAACACGTTTAGTTTACCTTTAAGTTTAAGTTTATTATGTTCCGTGTAAGTCTTTTAACAAATAAATTCATTTCATTTCTTTTTTTTTTTCATTTCATTAAGAATACTCAAATAATATAAATCCAAAGGTTTCCTGCAAGAGATCGCTTCTAAGCGATAAGGCCGCCCATTGTACTTGTATCATGTGATGTCTTTATAATGATCTGTAACTGGTGTACAATAAAGTATTTTTGTATTGTATTGTATTGTATAAATACATCGTCAATTAGTGCGATAGGCAGACACGTTTACAAGCACAATGACAGTGGTTTCTTTCCTATTTTATTTGCTATAAACAATATCTAGACGAAAGCCTAGGAAAACCGATGGATATTCAGTGAATATTTATTCCGAAAGAAAAGTATTTCTTTTTACGGAATAATTATTCTCTGAAACATATTAAAATAAATTATTCTAAACTAGCTGCGCCCCGCGGCTTCGCTCGCGTGGAAATTTCTGCGCAATTTTACCATGCTTTCTCACCTAAAGTTTAAACCTTCCCTGGACTACGAAAAACATTTCAAAACCAAAATCAGCTAAATCGGCCCAGCCGTTCTCTAGTTTTAGCGAATGAACAGCAATAGATTTTTATATAATAAAAAGAAATAAAAGTCTTTAAAGCTATTATTTACTCTTAATAAATTTTTAATCAGAGTTATTAAATTTTGCTGGTTCTTCTACCTTGTCACTTATTTCCTGATGGCCATAATTAAGTTATTTTCTCCAGGTACTCGATTGTATCCCCGGTCGAATCTAAATAAGCATCGTTGTCGCTTTGCGAGCTTACGAAGAGAAGCTTACGTTTCTCCCGAAGCATTCTCATTTTTCTAAAAACAATAGCAATTTGTATTCATCTCAAACCGAGAATTGTTCAGTGCACAAAGTCTTGCAAACTACGAGGAAAGATCTTAGTGCGGGAACAGAATAAAAATGTCTGAAACTGTTATCTGCGATGGTCTTTTTTGCTTCCCACTTGTCGCAAACAAGTGCTAAAACGCAGCTGTGTTTGGACAGCTAGGTCAAAGTTGCAGGGCTTGGAATACCGGTATTGTCAAGTACCGGTTCGTCTGACCTTGACGTGGTATCGATACCATCATTGATATCAATATATATTTTACCGATACTTTTTTAGAACTGATATTTGTAAGTACCGGTATTTAATTAATATAGGTACTAAAATATCGGTATTTTCCATAAGTATCGGTATAATTACAGATATTATGCGCGTAAAATATCGATACCAACAAAGTTGGAAAAAGCGCGCGCGCCCGCTCCTCCCCGGTCGGTACGCTTGAACTGGAGAGCTGGCAACCAACGTCGCGAGAACCGCTTTGAGTACCTTTAGCAAAGTATCGATACTTGAACGTATCGAAATGAAAATAGCATAATTACCGCTATAGTACCAGTAGCACACCCTGTTTAGGAGTGCTTCGAAATCTAAATCTAATGTGGAATGTGCTCGATTGAAGCAGACAAGTGGTACAAACGGTGTAATGGCCACGTACTTTGTGTAAGACTCTTGCGATTCAGCCAGTTCGTAAAGTACAGTTTCTGACTTTAAAAATTTACAAAGATCTCACTGTATAGTATACGTTAACAGTACCTACATACATGGAAAGTAGCTTTGAAGAGTGACAGAGGAGATCTCTATAAATACAGTAAGTACATTTAATTGGTGGAAATCAAACGAGAAAAGTGTCTTCTTTAACTTGCTTGTTGTTGAAAATCTGTCTCAGCTTTTACTTTAAAAAGTGTCTGTAATCCACATCAAACACACATGACAATAAGTGAGAGGTTCCCAAAATAAGCGACCGATACACTGTAATTTTTATTTAACGTTCGGCAAAAAATAGCAAAACTTTACTGTCTAAAAGCTGCGAAAATAGATGTTTATTGGATTGCATGTAAAACTGGTCAAGCCATTTGTCCTAGCTAGTCCTACCTAGGCGTTGGCCTCGCAATTTAAATTATGAAATTAAAACCTCTCGGACACAGAACACTTTGTGGCATATTAAATTAGCGAGCAAAGTGTCCACTCAGCAAACTTTGATTCAATGATACAAAAGCTTGTCGTTGCGCCGGTTCTGAAGTGAACATTGTGAACATGAACATGTTCAGCCCTTTGTTCGTTGTGTTTGATCGAAAATTTGGCGTGGCGGGTAACTTGTTAAATTTGTTTGAATAGCTTTGAGGGATTTTGGAAGTGCACTGTTGGATCAGATGTCTAATTCAGAGATTAATAGCTTTTATTATGTTTTTATCGATAAATAATCGTTAAAATGTATATGCAAACATACGCCATGTTCCCGTACCAAACCAAATAGTCAAAATTGAAGATCATATTTAGCCTCAGTAATGTCAAATTATAGCCACATATTTTAAAATTGCTATTGACAAAATTAACCACGTTGTGGCCACTTCCAAGATCGTATTAAAATCGTGAAATAATTACAAATGCAGTTTTTTTTAGAAGAAACGTGGACAAATTTAAAATCGATCACTTCGATTTTAAATTTGTACACGTTTTCGTGCAAATTCGTTTAAAAACCACATTGTGGTTTTGTAAATGACATTCCTGTTATGGTTTGGGTTGGATGGTCTCATAATTACGGATGACTCCACGAATTAAATAGGTATATAGGCTTTCACAGGCATTAGTGCAGTCGGTTACAAAAACCGCAAAATTGCAATTAAGGGGCCTATGGAGGGACGAATTTTTCATACAAACGTAATACCAAAATTATTTCTAATTCAAGCATATTTCCACTATAATATTGCATTATTTGTATTAAAATAGTATTTATCTAGGTTCCCAAATAGTTTTTTTTTTTTCAAAATACTTACCTAAAATGAAATGAAAGCCAATCTCATTTTGCACATTTTTATGCGAAAATGGATGGATGTTTTCTTGCTATTTGTTTCGTATTAAAAATAACAATATCTTACGTTTTATTTATTAAGGAACATAGCTTATATTGTCTAGTTACAGAATAACAATACTTTGTGAAGAATACAAAAAGTTTTCAGTCATAATTGGTATTAAGGAACAAACGAAATTTTGAACGGCTAATATTGCTATCGCGCACGCATGTGGCGCGGCGCAAGAGTTAAACAGGGACAGCGATATTCGGAGCGATTTTTGCAAGCGAGGGTCGCCGGACCCTTAAGCAGATTTTCGAGAACGAAAACTGCATGTTACGTAATGAGCCCTTTTATTGTTTATTGAGGCGCAAAACATAAAATAATCACAAAATATACAGAACTTAAATAAAATGGGTTTAGAACTTGATGATTTTACAAATTTTATGCATACAGAGGATCATACGAACAAGACATGTAGAGCAAATCATATCAAAATAAGAACTTGCGCTTTCAAATAAGTACCTATCTACAAGATAGGGTCGGCAGGTTACCTACTACTACTAATATGTCCGAGAGCCGTGTGTACTCGTAATGGTAAAGACAGGGGTTTAAAACAGGGGATGGATGACCAACGCAACGGTGCGATGGGTCAATGACATCCGAAGGTCATAGGGTAGCCAGCACAGACTCGTACGACTGAAGCGAAACGCAAAAATGAGAAAATGCATGTGTCAGCGGCGAGTAGAAATCATCTGATAATATTATAATATGATCGCCTCAAGCTAAGCAGAGCTTGTGTTATGGGTACTAGATAACTGATATACATAATACAATACATTACATTGAAAAATATTTTTTATTATACATAGAAAAACCACCAGAACACCCGGAACAAATATCTTCAGATACAAACATTATCGAACCCGCAACCTTCTGTGTCGCAGGTTCGCCCACCGCGCCACAGAGGTCGTCATATTATAATCTTCCCCTGTTCACTTGTTAGTCAGTTCAGATGCATTCTTGACTGTATCACTGATACTCGCCGCATGACTAGACTGCATTAAAAAAAACATACTCATTAAAAAAAAATGCGCGTCGTCTCACGAATACATTTGATTCAGACAGCTGAACAGAAAGCTAGAAATTAAATCGCTTTGTGAAGAGGCATGAATCCAGATAAAATACAGGTAAAATCCGATTAAACTTTGCTTTGTTTTAAACGTTACTGAGTTCTCAACTTTGTCCCCGGGAGAAAACATTGTTCCATTGTACAGTGAGAAAAATGCGCAGAGATTGCCGGGACCCATTTCAGGCTTAGATCGAGGATCAACGCGGATCAAACTCTACTCCAGACACTGGTTGAGCAATTCTTTCCGATCGGGTAGCTTCAGTTTTGATTTTGTTTATTTCATTTCATTTATTCAGTTCCACCGTAGGTACACATGTTACACGTCTTGATGTCAGTCAGTTGTACATAAAAATAATTTAACATATTATTATAAAACACACATTAATTTTGACATAGGAAACATCATAAGGGATTGTTTTAGAAAAAGCAGACAGACATGCCTTCTTTAAAAATTTGATATAACATTCATTGATAATATTTATCACAGTAAAATAATAATAAATTAGTTAGATTGAATTGAAATAAAAATACATGTCAAGATCATTTAATGCAGCTGTATAAGGGCTGTTTCTAGCTGTGGGTTGGAGTCCTGGTCAATTTCGGGTCATAATAGGTTGTATGACCCGAAATTATGGCTTTTATTCTTTCCGATCGAGTAGTTTCAGTTTTGATTTTGTAGTTTTGGTTTGAGTCCTGGTCAATTTCGGGTCATAATAGATTTTATGACTCGAAATTATGGTTTTTATTATTTCCGATCAGGTAGCTTCAGTTTTGATTTTGTAGTTGTGGGTTTCAGTCCTGGTCAATTACGGGTCATAATTATAGATTGTATGACCCGAATGTTTGTTTTTGAGATGGGACTGAATGGCCAAATCCGAAATTATGAAAGTTAGTGGAAAGTCGTGTGTGGACTGAATTTAAAAACTACATACATATTTTATAATATCATTAAATACTATTCTGGCTAGCTGCAAACACACCATTTGTTCAAAAATATTGATGCTTTGTGAAGACAATTCACACTAAAATTGTAAAACATTGCCATTTCCTTATATGAAATGAAATGAAATATATATTTATTTGGAACATAAATACATGGGAAATAGATAACTTGTGTGAAAACGATAACACACGCAGTAGTTATATAACTGTGTCGCTTATATTTTCTATATTTTCAATAATGCATTTCTTTGCAAAGATAGATTTTTATCAGAAACCAAATCTGTTGGTGAAAAACACAGGGTGTCATCTCAATCAGCAGTCAACCACAGCGAGGTATTGATTACAAACCTATTTATTTTATATGAACGTTCCGTTTCTAATGTGTAAAATAAGACATTAAAATTGACTGATTAAATTACTTAGTTGAAAAGTAATTAACAGTAAACGAACCAATTTAGATATCTAGAACCCTAAAGTTTCCTTCTTAAACTTCCAAAGTCTTTATAATCAGACTTTTCAAACTATAAATTACAATACAAGCTTCAAAAAGAGATTGTTTACAAGATCCTTCTTGTAAACAATTTATTTTCTTTCTTGTTATCAAATGGGACGAGAAAGGTAAGAACGCCTCGTTTGCACGACAGCATTTTTTGTTATGTTAAAAAAAACCATAAGATAATGTTGGCGACATCTTACTTGCAAGCTCTTCCCAAAACCACGGTTCAATAAACCGTGGTTTTGGGAAGAGCTTGCTGGTCGTCATCTTGGCGATCTACTATGTACACCAGCATTTGAGGAAAAACACCTCGAGACAATGGACGCAAAACCCCAGATATGAAAAGAGTGACCTAAGCCCTACACGCATGCGAGTACATATAACTCTTCGGACCAACTCTACTGCCATACGTGCCGTAGGGTATTGAAGATCTAAGTTCGATCTAGAGAGCCATTTTAGGGCTCATAATAGAAGAAACCGTAATTGATAGGGTCGCCGTCATCGAAATCGATGAGGAGACCTATTACTTACTGTAAAAAAGATCCAAAATAGTCACAGATTCTAAAATCTTATCCCGGATTCAATAATAGAAAGTGTTCCAACCAGACCCGGACTATTGGTCGCTTTGTCTTCATAGTTTTTGCCATGACTATTGAGGACATTTGTGTCAACCGCCTCACCGTTGGTATTAACTGTTACAGAGCCCTTAGAACCTTTAGTTCTTGCGGGACAATACGATAGTTTTAACTGTCGTATTGTCTCGCAAGAATATGGTATTGAAATAACCTCAGTTATAGTATCAACGAGTATTTAACTTGCTCATTTGCTAGTTTGTTATTGTGATTCTTTATTATTAATATTCATTGCTTTGTTCACACTGGTCATCATATTATTATAATTTTATGTAAATTGCTTATAAATGTTTTTATTATATTAAAAAAAAAAATATATTGCTTATAAGTATAAATTAAATGCCATGGTTTACACTTTTACTTACTTATCCTGCTCGTCAAACACGTGTCGTATCGGATCCGTCTCGTCCACGTCTCGTTAGGTTGCGAACAGAACTTCTTGATTTCGTTACTGAGAGCCCATCGCCTAATGCTGGGTTGCCATTACAGTCGTGTCGGTTCGCTCCCAATTACGTTGGGGTCAGAAATGTCTTCGTGCCAAAGGAAACTGTAATAGTAGTAAGGTTGATACCTAGCAGTTAGGTACTCGTACCCACTTGGTGGAAATTTATCAGGAATTGGGACACGCAACCTTCTTAAAATAATAAATAAAAGTAAATGTTCTGCATTCTTAATTGTGTGTACGATCTGCAGATATTTGTTCCGGGTGTTCTGGTCGTTTTCTATGTATAATACAAAATATCTATCTATGTAATGTATTGTATTATGTATATCAATTATCTAGTACCCATAACACAAGCTCTGCTTACCATAGGGCTAGATAATGCTGTGTGGATTGTCCAGCATTATTTATTATTTTTTATTCTTGGAAGACCAATTCGGATTAATATGTTGTCTCTATAATTAAGGAAGCTCTCACGTTATCCATTATGTTTTTTTGGTATTTCAAGTACTTTTAGTATATTTAAAACGTATGCCAATAAAAAGCTTGAATAAAGTTTAAAGCATTAGGTAATCTCACTTTGTCATTTACGCGCTTGATCATTTCCACCATTTTAAGCACAAAAAGCGTGTTCCTGCATAATTCAAAGACTTATAAAAAGCCATTATGTCCTATCCCACTAGAACTCAACGAGCCAATATCAAAGCGTTCCGATTCTAATTATCAACTCCTACTTGGAATGTGGGTAGGTTTGGCAAATTAGAAAAGTTGTCCGTCGATTCCCATTCAGGTGCCTTCAAGAAATGCCGAGTATGACCAACTTTACAGATGAAACGGAAGATCTAGAATAAAAGTTTAATAACGAAAAATATTAACATTCCGGAATAGGGTATCGGGAACTTTAGTAGTTAAGTACTTCGACGTAAAGTTGGGGTTCTTTGATTTGAAAGTTCAAGTGCCTACAAGGAGAAATACCTTTAGGAAAATGGAAAAGGTGATGGGCAGGACCAGCAAAAATTGACAACAGATAATTGAGTGTCTTGCTTAGCAATTATGACACAGATCTGGACACTAATTCCACTAAATTTATCGCTTTACCATAACAATGGTATTGTCTCAGAATTATACATTATGGCATTTCACCTTTCATGCGGTGGATTATTACGCTACGCGACTGCCACAGCAGCCAAAAGAAAGCAATAACCATAACAAATATCAACATTGTTCTCTGTCCTTCTGCAAAGACTAGGCTGCCGTTTTATACATCTCAGAACCAAAATAAATTTAAAATACCCTTTATATCTTTTTCAATGGTGGTATTAAAGGATTACACAAAAGAGTTATCTCGTTCTGGAGCTCAGAAACATCTTTTGACAGAGAGAGAAAGGCTGCTATGAAAAATCTCTTACGAGTTGCGGCTGGGATTTGCTTTGACAAAATTAATTATACATCATGGCATAATCACCCTTTTTACAATGGATTAGCAGAATTAAATTTCATTGTATTTTTACTTCCGCTTTCACAAGAAAACAATACTTTGTATCATAGATTTGCGTTGAAATCATTCATTACAGATTATCTTCTCAAATAACCCAACAAAAAGAAAATCCACAATATTAATTCTTCAATCAGAAAACTACCTATTTCTGAGTAAATAAACCCACACAATACATGTATAGCTATTTCCAAAAAACATTCACTCCATGCCAACAAAAAAATACACAAGGTCATTTCCACCCTAAGGTTGACGGGAAAAGATTGCGTTTAAGCTCTAAGGCCGCCTATTTTACTATACTAATATTACGTAATTTCATGATAAAATAGGCGGCCCTAGCGCTTAAACGCAATCTCTGTCATATAACCTTTATAAAAAATAAATAAATAAAATTAAATTTATTTCTGTAACAGTTTTACAACACATTTTACACCGTAGTGGAGACCTTCATTTAAGTATAGGTACTTGTGTTACAAGGTCTCGCTCTTCTATAACAGACATTACATAATACATTACAGACTTATTTGCTCATTTAATTTTGCAGCATTTTGCAGCCAAAAGAAAAAAAAAAAACATTGAGAACAGGGAAAAAAAAAAAAAAACCCACAAAACCCAAGGACCGAGGGGTCGTCACCCCTCGAGTTGACGCCGGGGTAATGAGGCCAAGCCTCGAGGCCCCTCTCTGTGCCCCCACCAGGGCCGGAATGAAAATTATTGATTGCTCATTTAATGTACAGAAACAAAATTAAGATTAAAAATTAAGATTAAAATCAAAATTACCTTTGGATGGATATTGGATAGAATAAGTTAAAACAGTGACAAAAACGTTCTAATAAATGAATGTTGAACTTCACACGAGTTCCACCAAAGCCTAAAGTCCTTACAAACTGCCATTAGGGGTGAAATTATTAATGTAACCAATATGCTAGGATTCGCCTCACAAAGACACTCAAGATTCGGTAATTAGAGGCAAATTAGATAGAAAGCACGTATGCGTGAAAGGTTGTACACACTAAGCGGCAAAAACCCCAGCGGAATATAAATAAATAAATAGGTATGAATATGTCGTCATCATCAAAATGAATGTCTTTTTAAACTTAAATAAAAAAAAAAAAAAAATAATGCTGGACAATCCACACAGCATTATCTAGCCCCATGGTAAGCAAAGCTTGTGTTATAGGTACTAGATAACTGATATACATAATATTACAATTACATAGGTAGATAAATATTGTTTTATTATACATAGAAAACGACCAGAACACCCGGAACAAATATCTGCAGATCGTACAAACAATTTTTTCGAGGCGGGAATCGAACCCGCAACCTCTTGCGTCGCAGGCGGACCTTCGCCCACCGCGACACAGAGGTCGTCAAACTTAAGCAATAAAAAAACATATAATAACTGTTCACGGGTATTTATCGTTTTTATTTACCAATTGTTTTCGACAGCTTAAGCATATGCGTCAGTCATTGCCTAATCTAGTGATCGTTTTGTATTTTTTTTTAAATTAAAGACTAGAATAAGATATCGATATAGATAAGATTGCTTAAACTACCTCCACCCTTTTTCTGTGGTCAAAGCCAGCCGTTATTATCCTTCAAGTTTTTTTTATTTATTTTTTTATTATCGATATATACTTATTTAATGTAATTTTATTGTTAATTGAAATGGATATGATTTGTGATTTTATGATTTATGATTTTGTGTTGTTTTTCTGTATTATATAGATAATTATTTATAATTTTAATATTAAATTTAAATATAGTAGGTAGGTTTGTAAATAAATAAATAAATAAGTTTGGTCTTTAAATGTTGTTACACTCTGTATGTATACAGTCTATTATAATTTTACTGATTACAAATATGTATTATAATTCCGAAGTATTTCGAATGTAAAGAAACCGCGCCTCTAAAAATATTTTATAAATCTATTTTCATTTATAACCCAGGCAAAGTCGAGCTATATCTAAAAAGTCTGCTTGTAAACAACGGAGCGGATATCCGCTAGATGCTAGCGCTCACTGCGGATTGTCTGTGTAAAGTACGGAATCTATGTGGCACTCGAATTTAATATCTCCAGTTCAAATACTAAAGCCTGCAATGGGTTTATGGGAGTTAGGAAGACGGCTAGTTTTAGGGTTGCCACGTGATTTCATAGTATTTTAAAATATATTTTAACAGTCACAATGGTAAATAGCACACCTATACGACCGATGTGGCGAGGTGGGCGAAGGTCCGCCTGCGACGCTGAAGGTTGCGGGTTCGATTCCCGCCTCGGAACAATTGTGTGTACGATCTGCAGATATTTTTTCCGGGTGCTCTGGTCGTTTTCTATGTATAATAAAAAATATCTATCTATGTAAAGTATTGTATTATGTATATCAGCTATCTAGTACCCATAACACAAGCTCTCCTTACCATGGGGCTAGATAATGCTGTGTGAATTGTCCAGCATTATTTATTTATTATTATACATATGTCTGCCAATAAAACTTATTCGCAGTGCCTTCAGTTATTCCGTGATCATGGCGCATGAAACTCATTCAAATAATGGTAAATATCCCGTTAGAAAAATTTTTTGTTTTAATAACTATTATACTACTTTCAAAGCTTTACGATGTTTTTTATGATGATGATCCGAGTAAATTTTTTTGCCATGGCGCTTTGGCCAGGCTCAACAGAGGTCATGTAGGATATATTATAGTGCACAAGTGTGTGTGCAAACACAGGTGCACTGTCTATTCACTCAGATAATCCAATGAGATGGCGGACCCACGCGACGGAGAGAAAAGAAACGCCCTAACAGTGCTACAAACCGTACCATTCGGGACAATTGTTGATACTAAAATTGAGAGGTATAGTCCTCGACTCCGACAGATTTCGATACGAATATGGCCTATCAAAATCTACCAGAGGCCTTTCAATTTTAGTATCCATACATTTTTACCATTCGGGACAATTGTTGATACTAAAATTGAGAGGTATAGGCCTCGATTCCGGCAGATTTCGATAGGAATATGGCCTATCAAAATCTACCACAGTAGAGGCCTTTCAATTTTAGTATCCGTACATTTTTACGGAAAGAGCATGCCCTATCTGTTGCAGTATATTTTAAAACAATTTCGGATATGGTTAGCGAGGCCTTTTTTTATTTTTAGTGAAGGGAATTTGGGAATTTTTCATTTCAGTTAGGTTAGATTGTTTTTTGTTCCAAAATATCTATACGATTTTAATTTATGATGCATAGCATATTGATTTCGCTCTAAAACCTGAAATACAACTGAATAAAATACCTAAAACTGTGAGCTTTGAACGGCGACCCCAGTCGGACATACCTTAACTGCATTTTCGGTGGAAAGCGGAAAATTTAAATATTTTAAAAGAAAAAATCGCGCACAATTGTCGTTGTTTCATTAGGAACTGTCAAAAATACTTTATAACCACCATAATCTGATTGTTTTTACACTAAAATCCGACTTCAAATTCCGATTTCTAGAAGTTTTGCGGGCCCTTGGGAATACTTCTTCATGGGACCATCTCGGAATCATTCGCTCGCTATACAATAATAAAATATTTGTTTTATACAAATCGGTCCACAATTGACGAAGAAATACTACAGAACATACATAAAGGCGTTCATATAAGCCGAACATAGAACCTCCTCCTTTTATGGTGACCAAAACGGCAAACTCCTAAAACTAAAAACGTTGTTTCACCAGAATATTGTAACAGCAAACTTAAATACACGGTTATGTGAGAATACGCCAAAACTAAGGTTAACATAATAACTCACAGGAATTAGTCTGGACTGGATACCTTAGTGGTATTCAGCGGTTTGAATTTCTGGAAATTTCTGAGTAATCTGTAGGTACGCTTAGGTAACTCTAAGCGTAACAGATTACTCAGAATTTTCATTTCGTGTAATTTAAATCAACGAAAATTAATTTGTTGGATAGGATAGTTTTAAAGGTATAAAAAACACTCTCAAATTTAAATGTTAGCGGTTTTGTGAGCGTGATGTATATAAATTGCATACAGACCTACATTTATAATGTGGGTTTATATATATAGTCCTATGTTTAAATTGGCCACATCTATGCCAAATTTGATACATTCAGTCGTTTTAACGTGAAGAAGTAACAAACACCCAAACATGCAAACTTTCGCATTTATAATAGTATTAGTAAGACAAATACACAATATTAAATTATCATAATTGTGTATTTGTCAAATAAATCATAAAATTAATGTTTATATTGAGAGTGAACCCTTCAATTGTAAATAGTAGGTCTAATTTGTTTTTACTCTTTTCCTATAGTTGGTCATTTGTTTCTCTCAATGATTTCAATCTTCGTGTCCCACATTGCGTAACTTTTGCTCCACACTCAAATATAATTCGACTGTACCTTTCCAGTCCCAATGCATTACCGAGTCCCTAGTTGAAACATGGGGGTAACTGCTAAGTGGCGCGGGCACAATTTGGCGACTTCATTAATTTAGCTCAGCGTCTACAATGGACGAAACCTTTTGGAGTTGTTCACTGTGGGCTTGCAAATTATTGTTGCTGCGATAATGGCTTTTAGTGTAATAATAAAAAGGAGTAATTTTTTGTCGAAAATGGTTTTTAAATGAAATCATGGTAAATATTATACGTTATAAATGACTTAATAAACATGATAATAATAAATATGACGTTTCATGTTGTTTTATTAATTTGTTGTTAGACATTTGTTTCTATCTCTTTTATATTCTTGTATCTAATCTTTATCTAGCTGTAAGTTTTCCTAAGAATGTGAAAATAAAAAATAAAAATTCAAAAAATCTCAATGATTTCAATCTTCGTGTCCCACATTGCGTAACTTTTGCTCCACACTCAAATATAATTCGACTGTACCTTTTCCGTCCCAATGCATTACCGCGTCCCTAGTTGAAACATGGCTGCAAAGTGGCGCGGGCACAATTTGGCGACTTCATTAATTTAGCTCAGCGTCTACAATGGATGCAAGTGGAACCTTTTGGAGTTGTTTACTGTTGTCTTGCAAAATGTTTTTCTGCTATAATGGCTTTTAGTATAATAATATTAATAATATAATATTGTGCTCCCGAGGTTGATACCCGTTATGGGTAGCTCTCGCCTTTAGATTAACTCTCTTAAAGGGCCTCTGTTCTGTTGGCTTCGGCCCCGCGCAAGCGTTCCAAAGGACCGGGTCACTTTATGGCCCGAGATCATGGTACTTAATAAAAATAAAAAGTATTTAGGTATTTCCAAAAATGGTTTGTAAAGAGAGTACTTAAAAGGAGTTTATATTACTTTATAATATAAGTATGAGTATTTGAGTATCTCGTTGCAAGCTCTATTTATAACTTTATCACCTAATTGTATTCGTATTTAAAGTAATTTTTTTATTACTCCTAGTTCGGTTATTTTTGCTGGACAATTCACACGGCATCATCTACTGGACTGTGGATTTAGTAAAATAAATAAATAAAAAAATATCGCCCTCATACATACAAATACAAAATGTTTATTGTCATTCTCGTCATAGGTAAATTTATATTGTTCAGTGTTCGAGACGAGACCTCCTTCTAAGTATAGGAATACCTGTATTAGGAGGATACATATAGTACAATAGATTTCATAGTTAGATATATTATTTCATAGATAGATATTTTTTATTATACATAGGTGAAATGAAATGAAAAAGGTTTATTTGACACGACACATTACTATTTTAAAAACACAAAGGATAACTAAGAACTAGGCACAAACTTAATTACTAAAATAATAGAGGTCAAACAGTTATATACTTAAAAATACAAAACAAAGAAAAAACAAAATACCCCCAAATTATTTCAGAGCTCAAAAATTAATGATTAAAAATAAAAAACTAGGTACCCAACTAATAACCTCCAACCTGCCTGGCAAACTAGGTAAAAACTAGGTAACACCCGGAACAAATATCAACAGATCTGCAGATATTTGTTCTGGGTTCGCTTCCGGTTGTGTGTACACACAATGTCTCGAGGCGGGAATCCAACCCGCAACACAGAGGTCCTCAAAATGCTATAGACTCCACCAGCAGACTTTTTACAACCAAAGTTAACCCAGTAGCAATAATAAGTTCACTCACATATTAAACTTGGAAGCTGTTGGAGGTCCGCCAAAACACTTACCTGTAAAAGAAGAAAATATTTGTTCACTCAGTAAGTAGTTCAGTATTATGAAGCGAATTTCTGCATATTACATGCACGGTAAAATTTTTTAAAGTAATGTTGCACTATTCTTGGCATTGTTGGCTGTTTTCATAAAAGAGGAGTTTTCCCTCTATATACGTTTTTGAGATGGTGCAAGCATAAACTTCGTTAAGGTATATTTTGGCCGAGTCTGCACTCTTGAATCCAATGGCCGCACAGCTCACATGAAAAAAAAAACCAACCAACCAACCACCACCAAAGCCGGCGCTTTCGTGACGAGTGGATCTTCAACGTTGCTAAAAAAGTCGCTACGCAGTCTTTTTCTCCGTCGTTCATCTATTTGTTTCTTTTTCCAATAAAAATAAGTTAAGCCAAAGGATATGGCAGCAACAACACCGAGATCCTCGCTGCCCGCCATGCTGGCACTGACTGACACGACGGCGTGCGTGTGAACAGCATTTTCGCCGGCCTGGGACGGGCTGCATGCCGCGCAGCCCGCCAGGCAGCCCACCGGGCTGCACGGCGTGCATGTGAACATAGCATTAGAAAGGAAACAAGGCAATTTAATTGAAAATCAATCAAAAATTACAAGGTATCTAAGTAAACCAGTCTCTGTTTGTAAAAATGTGTGTGTATGGTGCGTGTGTGCGAGAGAGATAGATAGAATGAGTGATAACACTTTGACTGCGATTTTTTCGACGACTGCGATCTTTTTATAACCTAAAAAATTCGTGCTGCTGCTCTACACAGCGGTTGTGTTGCGCCGCACATGCGTTTCGTTCGAAAAATATTACGTCTGTGCTGAGTCACAAAGATCTGTATTTTCTCAGCCGCTGCGCTAGTGTGGATTTACGCATATTAGTCACTTGTAGAAAACACATACCGTGTGATTTCAGCACTGAAAGTGTTAAAGATTGTAGTATCGGGTATTTATCGCGTACCTTCTGTTTAATTTCCCCTACCATTAATATATCTATTAATGAAATGTTAACAAATCGCGATACTTTAAAAACTTTTACATTCCTACCTATTGCGTTAGTAAAGGTAACATTATTAACATAGCATTGTACTGTAACAATAAAAAGCAACAATAACGATTGAAACAGCCAACAAAATCGACTTTCAGACCTCAAACAAACCACTGCGATGTTGATTGCTCTGTATTTTAATTCTGGTAGCGCACTGCAATTTGCGAGATGCATGCTGAGCTTTTCTGACCAATTTCTCAACTATAACCCTCACAGAAGCCTTTGTGGTCGAATTTTGTAAAGAGATTTTTCGCCTAAAAGCAGCTGAAAGGTTTGCTTTTTGCTGGTGTATTTAAAGTATATTCTGTGACCTTGTTTTAGCTCGCTATGATGTTCATTAACGACACGTCTATCTATACTAATATTATAAAGGTTTGAATTTTTGTTTGTTTGTTTGTAATGAATAGGCTCCGAAACTACTGGACCGATTTCAAAAATTCTTTCACCGTTGGGAAGCTACACTATTCCCGGTGAACATAAGCTATATTATATTTTCAACAAAGTTAGGGATCCGTACTAAAACCGTGCGAAGCCGGGAAGGTCCGCTTGAATTATGTAAATTTAGTAGATTGCCTTGTTATTGTCCACTATAGTCAAATTACAATTATTTTCAAAGTGAAAACAAAAATTTATTTTGCGCCCTTTACAAAAAAATTACGTGAGATTATGGGTGGGGGGAGGGGGAAATGGTTGAAAAATCGCCAAAATTACCTCGCGTAATGGATGCCCCCAAGTACCCATGCGTAGCAACAAAATAAAAAGAATCGGACAGTCGTTATCAAAAAGAATCTCGTTCACTGCAGTCTTTTTTAGAATACTAGCGGCCCGTCCCGGCTTCGCCCGGGTGGTCATTTGTTACAGGCAATTTTTTAAAATTTTCTCTTTTTTCTCTCCGTAAGAAACATCCTCGTACTTCAAGGAATATTCTAAAAGAAGAGTTAGCGAAATCGGTTCAGCTGCTCTCGAGATTTGCGCTTAGCAACACATTCAGCCATTCATTTTTATATTATAGTAGTACATATATAACCCTAGTAGACCCCAGTAATAATTACTGATGTGGAATACAGGATAAAAACTTTGAGAGACACTGCTGTAGAGTTTAATGACACCATTTCGCCGAGCACCAGCAAAAGTATGCTCAGATCATTAATAAGGCAGTGCTGGCTGTGTACATACATAAGAGCCACGGAGTTCGTGTTTCAGCGAAGATTTGGGCCACACAGGGCGACATTACAATATTTTTTCAAAAACTTTTCGAAATACCGGGGCCGAATTCCGCTAACCAATTGCTTCACTATTATACCTTTATTTTCAGGCCATAGAAAAGTAAGAGATCTTATTTAAGTTAATCACAGCCCATAGTAATATCATCATCATCATCAGCCTATATTAGTCCACTGCTGGACATAGGCCTCCCCCAATGAGCGCCATAGCGCCCTGTCTTCAGCTTGCCGCATCCAGCATCTACCTGCAGTCTTTCGCAGATCGTCATCCCACCTGGTCGGAGCGTCCTATACTACGTTTACCGAGTCGTGGTCTCCACTCAAGAACATGTTCGCCCCAGTGGCCGTCGGTTCTTCGCGAGATATGACCGGCCAACTACCACTTGAGCTTGCTAATTCTCAGAGCTATGTCAATAACCTTGGTTCGCTGTCGGATGTATTCGTTACGAATCCTATCCTCTTTCTGTTGCACCCTGTATAAATACTTTTGTCAATCTCTCCTAAAGATCCGACGGCTCAGGGATTCCATCGTACAGAGTGAATTTGTATGTGTTGAGAATAAAATAAATTCCGCACTTCCAACGTCTATTGAAAACTGGGTGAAAAAACTTCTGCTTGTAGGAATCTCTTGGATTTACAAGAAGCAAGTTGAGTTGCATTGAATGAATAAGTTTGTTTTGACCGCCTTTGAGGTTCTCTGTCTGTTAGCCTCTGTTAATTTTTTTTTGTTTTTTTCTTTCGTTCACATTACAGAACTAAAAAATAACAAACATAAATATGTATATTATGATGTAATGAAAATTTAAACTATATACAATGAAATCATTATTCATTTAGCTAAGATTACACTGATGAGTGCTGAAATCACACGGTATGTGTTTTCTACAAGTGACTAATATGCGTAAATCCACACTAGCGCAGCGGCTGAGAAAATACAGATCTTTGTGACTCAGCACAGCCGTAATATTTTTCGTACGAAACGCATGTGCGGCGCAACACAACCGCCGTGTAGAGCGGCAGCACGAATTTTTTAGGTTAAAAAAAAGATCGCAGTCGTCGAAAAAAAATCGCAGTCAAAGTGTTAATATCTTCAGGGTTTAACAACCTTTGTGGCAAGTAGGCCAAGGTCCGCCTGCGACGCAGGAGGTTGCGGTTCGATTATCTCCTCGGGACAAATGTTTAACGATCTACGGAAAACTGTTCCGAGCGTTTTCTTCTTTAAAAAAATAATCTATCTATGTAATATATTATATTATGTAAATAATCTAGTATCTACCCATAACACAAGCTCTGCGTAGCTTGGGGTTAGATGTTGCTATGTGGATTATCCAGCATTATTTATATCAGCATTATAGGCATAAAAACACTTCAAACTTACAAATATCAATGTAGATTAAACAACATTGCCTCAGAAGAAAGTCATTAATTAGACTTTCTTAAATGAATAAACAAACAATATGAACAAATAGGTATTCAACCTTAGACCAGATGTCGTAACAGTTAAGCCCACCACTAAAGAATACTAAATATTACCACCACCTCATCTCCATCATGAAACAATAGAATTTATTACGCGCATTTTCAAGCTCTGTCAACAAATTATGGGGTCTTTCTTCACTAATAAATCAACAGAACGACTCCCCCGCTTTACCATCGCCGAACAAAAATCTTCGGAGTTTTCTCAAATTATTAATTACAATACCTGACGACCGATGTGGCGCGGTGGGCGAAGGTCCGCCTGCGACGCAGGAGGTTGCGGGTTCGATTCCCGCCTCGGAACAATTGTGTGTACGATATGCAGATATTTGTTCTGGGTGTTCTGGTCGTTTTCTATGTATAATAAAAAAAAATCTATCTATGTAATGTATTGTATTATGTATATACACAAGCTCTGCTTAGCTTGGGGCTAAATGATGCTGTGTGAATTGTCCAGCATTATTTATTTTATTATTTATTTATTCTACAATCCAATTACACTTTATTGGACACCAAACAAAACAGATACACTAGACAGGAAAAAGACAAATACAGAATGTGTGAAATGGGCGGCCTTATCGCTAAGAGCGATATCTGCCAAGCAACCTTTGGATGAACATGAAGTGATAGAACAATTATAGACGATGGCGTGTTATACAGAATAATATTTAATTGGGACATACTAACAAATACCTATTGATAGCTATAGGTATATAAAAGAGGGATTTAATGTAGGTACTCTTAAAGCGTAGACGGAACCTTAGCAGCCAAAAATAAACAGGTGATTTTGACAAAAAACTAACCTAAACCTAAACCAGTTAAACCATATAGCCATTGCCAATGAGCCATTGGTACCTGGTCCAGATCCCCCAGGGTAAGGACGATTACATAATTAAGGTGTTAACCAGATAAAAATAAATAATTTTGTGGGCAATAATAACACAACATTGCCAATGATGTAGCAACCTACCTATGCGGAACTCTCTGTTAATTCTCAGTAAAACTTTTTTCAGACAATTTCCTATAATATGTAAAATATGTATTGATGGTGCAATAAAGGTATATTGTATTGTATTGTATTGTATAATAAAAAAAATTGTAGATACTAATAATAACACATCATTGCCGAGTTGTTGCACTACGAAACTCCAGCTAATCGAAAAATAATTATAACAACACCGGATTTACTACAAATATTATTAAAAATCCAATGACCAAACTCTTTCCTGTTTCACTCAAAAGAGATTTATGAAAATTTTGCTCCTGTCTATGGTATACTCGAAACAAGCGTTTTTCTCGTGTTGTTCGCTGGTAAAAAAGCAGCCTTGTCCATAGAGTATTGTCATCTTACACACTTGCAAAATTCATACAAGAAAACATATGTAATATACTAATAATTCTCGCTAGGAAATTGTATCAAGGGCCAGATTCAAAAGGCGGAACTCCTGGACTAGGCACGCATCGTCAGGAAGTTCCTATCTCTGCGGCCCTAGTCACTGGCCGCTTGAACCTAGCTTCGCGGTCGGTGATCAACCGTTTTGATATATTTTTTACTGTAGAATAGTTTTATTATATTTTTTATAGTAAAAACAATATTTAATAACGAGAATTTAAATAAATTTAAGTACAATAATAAAAGTTTTATTTTTTAAAAATAGGCTTACGAAGTACATTAATTATTCTAATTTAAGGAGTAGGTACTTCGACTCAAAAACAATATTACATAATAATGACTTGATACTTGATAATTTCCTATTTTTTAGACTCCGGTTGAACCGTTAACATCTTCCTTATTTGCTGTATACCTACTGATATACCTGATAATTTTCGGTAGAAATTATCAGGTAATTGCGGCCCTAATAAATATTGGAGGAGTAGGCTTAAAAGAAGTTGAAATTAAATGAAATGAAATGAAAGTTTATTTCTTTAGGCTTACAAATAAGCACTTAGACAAGTCATATTGACAAATGGTAATTCTGTACTAGTAATAAAATTAGTAGTTTTCATTGAGTTATTCAGTTCATATAGTGTTGCTTTATTCTGTGGTTTTAAAGTTACACGATTTTAATGTGAAAAGTTTGATTTGAAATGTTGGAATTGAGCGTAGTTTTAGTTTATTTGGCAGATGAATCCCGTCCAGTGATGTGGGCACACGTTTTACCCAATTATTTTGGTAGGTAATAGGACAGATAGCAAGTGTCCTTAGGATACCAAACTCACATACAAATACAAGGTGCCACGTAATTAGTGTAGCTATTTAGCCCAAAGGCGGTTAAGGAAGTTGGTTTTTTAATGATTTTTATATTCGGAGATTTAATATTGAGCTACGGCAGCTATTAGTAAGCTAAAGTGGCAGTGGACCGACCATATCTCGCGAAGAACCGACGGCCGTTGGGGCAAACTTGTTCTTGAGTGGAGACTCGGCAAACGTAGTATAAGACGCCCTCCAACCAGGTGGGATGACGAACTGCGAAAGACTACAGGTAGATGCTGGATGCGGCAAGCTGAAGACTGGGCGCTATGGCGCTCATTGGGGGAGGCTTATGTCCAGCCGTGGACTGCTATAGGCTGATTATGATGACCTATTATTATTTTATTTATATAGAATGAACAAAGACAATAATATCACTACATACAACGGAACACCGGAAAGCGCAAAAGTTTAAAACTGTGTCGCACCTCCCAGCGCTCAAACTCAGGATAATGTTAAGGCCGATTTCACCAAACAGCAAGCATGGTTTAGCTCATTGCAAACTTCTATAGACAGAAAAAAAATAGAGTGCAAAAATTACTTCACGGATCGCTAATGAGAAATATTCTACTTAATTCACCTAGCAGGTAATAAACAGGGTATACGAGTAATAATTTCGGGTAATTCCAGTTTTCCCTCTGAAAACCCCCTAGGACCCCTTAAAAACACCTTATTTTTTAATAAATAAATCACTTATTTTTTAAAAAATAAGGTGTTTTTAACTTGGTCTTATTACCCTTTCTCATCCAATGCTTTGTCAGCAATTTGATGTACCACAACTGGTAGTGGACATTATTAACAGTAGTTATTAAAAAAAAAAAGAAATAAAATAATAAATAAATAATGCTGGACAATCCACACAGCATTATCTAGCCCCATGGTAAGCAAAGCTTGTGTTATGGGTACTAGATAACTGATATACATAATACAATATATTACATAGATAGATATTTTTTATTATACATAGAAAACGACCAGAACACCCGGAACAAATATCTGCAGATCGTACACACAATTGTTCCGAGGCGGGAATCGAACCCGCAACCTCCTGCGTCGCAGGCGGACCTTCGCCCACCGCGCCACATCGGTCGTCTAAAAATATAAATAAATAACAACTGTTAATCCATAATTTAAAAATTATGGTCTGAAACCTTTACAAAACCCGTCTGCTGAAATACCGTTGGTATATGGAAAAGGTAGATAGATCGTATCGGATCTTTCTTTGCGTTTTATTTATTTATGATAAGGCCTGTACATGTCCAAGGTGTGGCCTCCATTTAATTCTCCATTCCACTTTTTACTTTGTACACCAGATACAGATCATTACAAAAGACATTACATGCGACAAGAACAATGGGCGGACTTATCGCTTAGAAGCAATCTCTTTCAGGCCAACCTTTGGATGGAAAGAATTAAAGTTATTCCATTATTACCTTCAAATATATCCCACTCGACTCAACTTCTCAAAAAATATCATTGTACGGATTAATACACTCTCTTTAACTCCACCTCTCTCGTAAATCCTCGGGAGAGAAACGAACAATAAATTAAAATACAACAACAAAGCAAATAAAAATCCATCTTATTACAATGGAGTACCGAGATGTAACTGACTGAATGTATGTATAATGTGCTTACTTCCTCTCTCGATACTTCTTACAGCCTGTGAAAGAATAGCTAGAACAAACCAGCTGGAACTGGATCGGTAATTTATTTATTTAGCACACAAAACAGAATACAATCAAATATTATACAACTAGAAACACAGTCCTCAGCCTCTTGGCGTGCCTGCACTCGTATCTCAGTCCATCGCCGCATCTAGAGTATTCCTCCAGGTGGCTTTGGACCAGGGTTGGAAAAAAATAGTTTTTTTATATTTTATAAAACAAACAGTTCAAAATGTTTAAAACAAGTGTTTTTTTTTGTTTTTTTAGGTAGAGATTTGCGGGACTTTACCTATGCAGTGTGCAGTGTATAACCGGTCGACATAGGGACTTTCCCTGCGGGACTTTACTGGCAGGGAGTTACCTATGCAGTGTATAAATACCACAGCCTGTCTGTGGTATTTATACACATTCATTTGCAATTAAAGGTAGTTTTAAACCCTGTTTTTTTCTTAATATAAAACATAGTTTTATTTCAAACTGTTTTAAACACTGTTTTAAACACGTGTTTTAAAACAACTTGTTTTAATCATGCCAGCCCTGCTTTGGACATAGAGCGCTGCCTGGTAGATAACGAGGGCAAGCACGGTCATTATAACTAGGGATTTGAAGTATGCTCTAGCTGATGTATTCTAGGAAACTCGTACAACTGCTCGTACGAGCTCTTTTGCAGTCTGAAGGCTCGCGTTCGTATCAGTTTTTCTACCACCAGACTGTCCTATCTATTTACAGATAGGCTGTGCGTCATTCCGGACGCGTTCACACTGACATCAAATGATGGATGTGACATACTTCCTTTGAAAAAAGTTGATTGATTCGCGCGCGTTTGTTCATATTTATTTATATTGATCGTGTAAATGACGTGCGTGGCGATAACGATCGAACGAAGTTCTGGGGATGATACCAAACTTATGCTCAACCAGGATCATTTATTTCAGGTTTAACAAAACTATAACCTACTAGCGGACCTTCCCGGCTTCGCACGGTTTTAGTACGGATTCCTAACTTTTTTGAAAATATAATATAGCCTATGATCACCGCGGATAGTGTAGCTTCCCAACGGTGAAAGAATTTTTCAAATCGGTCCAGTAGTTTCGGAGCCTCATCATCACCATCATCATCAGCCTATAGCAGTCCACTGCTGGACATAGGCCTCCCCCAATGAGCGCCATAGCGCCCTGTCTTCAGCTTGCCGCATCCAGTATCTACCTGCAGTCTTTCACAGGTCGTCATCCCACCTGGTCGGAGGGCGTCCTACACTACCTCGGAGCTCGGTTTCGGAGCCTATTCATTACAAACAAACAAACAAAAAATCAAACCTTTCCTCTTTATGATATTAGTATAGATATAGATTAGAGTTATAAACAACTTTCTTTTAGCTATATCTAAACTTTTATGGCCAAAAATCTAAATTTTGACGACCATTGTGGCGCGGTGGGCGAACGTACGACGCAGGATATTGCTTTGAGATTACATTTATTTATTTATTTAATTTTCGGAAAACTTACGGCTAAACATATAACAAGAAAGATTAAGTATATATATAAGGACGGCCAATTACAAGTTTTCACATAGATATGTATATATTTTTATAATACATAAAAACGACCAGAACACCCTGAACCTGATCTGCAGATCATACAAACATTTTTCCCGAGGCGGGAATCGAACCCACAACCTCCTGCGTCGCAGGCAGACCTTCACCCACCGCGCCACATCGGTCATCGAATCGCAGATACATATTATTATATAGGCCTTCTATTAAGAAGTCCTTATCGCTAAAGAGAAAAATCAATCAAAAAATCAAATAGTGTACAAATTATTCGATTGACAACTCCGATTAACAGTAATTGTGTTATCTCTAATAATCTATACCACTAATAATCAATACGCGTCAACTACCATAATCCGAACGAACCACGGCAGGATGTGCACTCAACGAAAGCTGAAGCGAGACTGTACACTGTAGTGTACAAATTATTCGATTTATTGTGTGCAAATTTTGTTGCTTTTGTCTTAACGTAGAATTATCCATCTTATAAACTATAAAAACTAAATATATCTTCTGATCTCCAGTCGTACCCTGAAGAAAGTTTATCTGATAAAACTAAACCAATATATATCAACTTATTGGCAATATCTGGTAATAGATCTAGCCTGGCGTTATCTATAGTCCGTACTTACAATCATATTAATTCACAATTAATTAATTATAAATAATTATAAATAATGCTGGAAAATCCACACAGCATTATTTAGCCCCATGGTAAGCAGAGCTTGTGTTATGGGTACTAGATAACTGATATACATAATACAATATTATAGATAGATATTTTTTATTATACCAGAACACCCGGAACAAATATCTGCAGATCGTACACACAATTGTTCCGAGGCGGGAATCGAACCCGCAACCTCCTGCGTCGCAGGCGGACCTGCGCCCACCGCGCCACATCGGTCGCCACGTCGTCGATTGTTTTTATAAAACTTAAAACCGACGTCGAATCCCTTAGTGTTAAACTGCTTTTCAGATTTGCGGGATAAATATAAGTTTTTCAAGGGATTCGATTTTTTTATAGGAACAACTTGGGATCATCCTCTATACAAACTGAAAAAGAATCATCCAAATCTGTCGACACCCGACTAAAAAATCGATGAACATACATAAAAAACATCAAGGGTACCTACAGCCAAACGGAGAACGTCCTTCTTTTCAAAGTCGGTTAAATATTAGTTTATTGACTTGAATCAGGTCTATATATAGGTTACTTTTACCCCAGAAACAACGCATGGAAATCCACGGGCAGACACTAGTGCTCAATGCTAGATGACTCTATCTATAGCCCGTACCTACAATGTTGTATCTATATAATGTCGTATCTATAGCCCGCAACTTCAGGGGCATTAGTATGAAAATCTAATTATGTCTGTGGGCAGGCTACATTAACTTGGTAAACAGTATTTAGAACACGAAGAAGCTCGGTATAGGGTGTCCCATTGTCTTGTTATTAAACTTACTATGGTTTAGTAAAGTCTCGCGAGCTTTATGATCGGATCTTCTGAAACGTTTTGTTATTGTATGTATTTTATTTGAATGTAATGTTATTGTTAATATAATATAATAATAATATTGAAAATAAGATATGATATTTATGGATATTTTTCGCACCCCCACTCTTCCCGCGGGTATTTCATTTTCGTTTTCGTTTTCCGAACTGTAAACCCCAACCCGCATACCCAGCGTGGGTATTACCTTCCATAAGATAAAAGTCGATAAGGCGCTTGTTAATGCGAGGGCTTCGTCCAGCTGTGGACCAATATTTAGACTGTTGAGGTGAGGATTATTTGTTTTTTTCCATCATCTGTCAATTAAGATTTATTATTATGGTTCCACGAAATAACCCTTCCAATTTTTACCCCTTTCACGGACAGAAATAGCGAATGATTTTAGGACACCCTATACGTATCTTATATATACCAAATAATGTACATTGTAACGTTAAATACGGGGTGTACTCAAACATGTAGGGAGAAATTAAATTATGTTTTCGCTCACGCCAATAATTTCCAATTCTGTGGACATGTTTAGCAACCATATCAGTTTGTTGTTGATCAAAGTGGCTGTTTCTTCGCGTAGTGAAATTTAACAAAACAATTTAGACCGTATTGCACTGTATTTAAATACAAAAAACGAATAAATTGTCGCTGGTGCAGGGCACTGATCAGATCTTAGGCAGACAAAACCCCGAATCCTCAAACCATTCTCAGATTTAAGGACGTCTCAAGTAGGCATTTTCTGACTGTTTTAAAGGAAAATCAAAAAATCGTCACTTAAGACGTGCTTAATCAAAGTGCGTTTTAAATCTAAGATCATCATCAGCCTATGTTAGTCCACTGCTGGACATAGGCCTCCTCCATTGAGCGCTATAGAGCCCTGTCTTCAGCTTGACGCATCCAGCATCTGCTGGATTACCACAACGGCTGTCGGTTCTTCGCGAGATATGGCCGGCCCACTGCCACTTCAGCTTGCTAATTCTTTGAGCTATGTCGGTAACTTAGCTATCTAAAATTTTCCTTCATTCTTCTTTCTCTCTTTCTCATTCAGTTACTGTCATTTCAGATGGGTCTTGTAGATCAAATTTTATCTAAATTTATCTCTGTGGTACCTTTACCTATTGTATATAGTTATTGTTATTTGTAGTTTATCTATTAGGTTAGATTCTAATTTGTAGCTTGCGATGTGTAGTTTTTACCTTTTTTTTTTGTTTTTGATATTTCTCTATCTGTTTGTGTTTGTGATCTACCAACTCTTAGTTAACTTATATCTTTTTCTCCATGCCTAGGGTGCCTGGGAGAAATCGCTGTCAGCGATAAGGCCGCCTATTGTACTTTTTATGTGTTATATTTAGATATAAGGTGTTATTTTATAGTTTTAAGTGCAATAAAGTGTTAATCCATTCATTCATTCATTCTTTGGTTCTCTGTCGGATAACATGGGGATGACTATAAAATAGTACCTAGTATTATATAAAATGTCTCAAACCATATGTCAATTTTCTCATTAAAGTGATAAATGATCATCAATTTCCTTTACACGGGTAGTTTGAAGCCATAAACCGATAAACATCTCTGTCACTGCAATATAGATCTTGATAACAACAGCCCAGGCTTCAAACTTACATGTCCCTAAGGTACAACATATCCTGGCTAACCTCTGATACAATAGACTCTGTTTTGATACAGATAAGGCTTAAAATATCCTATGGGATATGTTATAGATAACGCAGACAAAGCTGGCGCGACCTTCACCGTTTTTTTGCTATATTGCTTTCAGGTTCATCATCATCATCATCATCAGCCTGTATCAGTCCACTGCTGGACATAGGCCTCCCCCAATGAGCGCCATAGCGCCCTGTCTTCAGCTTGCCGCATCCAGCATCTACCTGCAGTCTTTCGCAAGTCGTCATCCCACCTGGTCGGAGGGCGTCCTACACTACGTTTACCGAGTCGCGGTCTCCACTCAAGGTTCAGCGTTAGGTGAATAATTTTGATGGGTTTTACATAAACTAAAACCGACATAAAATTCCTACAAGTATGTATTCTAATTATTACGGCCCAAGTAGTTCCTTATTAAACCACTAGGGGCAAAGCTTTTCTATTACAACTAAAACGGAAATTATTCTCTTAACAAAATATTTTATTTTATTTTGTGAATTTCGTAAATGTGTCATGAAAATTAATAATAATTGGCGAAGATATATCATTTGATGTCAGCTGATATCAAAAGACGATTGTGTCAGCTATGAACAACTGACCAATATGTATACATTGGTCCGGCCACAGTTCGATACCGGGCGTCATTAGCCTTGGGGGTCGAGTCTTCCCTTCCGGGGGTAGGGGGTACAGAGACGCAATAAGTCATGGGGGAGGGACCGAATAGATAAATGATAACTATTTGCTAATAACTGTGTTATTAGTGTAAGTCTAAAAGTGTAAAAAAAATCTTCTAATGCATTTGAATAATCTCCGCTACACAAATTAGTTAGAAGCTCGTTGTGTTCATGGAAACATATTATTATTTACTTTATTTGGCCTTTGCTGAATTTATACAGAGTTCTAGACTTCGTTTAGAATTTAATTAGATAGATAGAATAGATAGAAAATTATTTATTGCACTTTAACTATAAACTATTTACAGTAAAACGTAACGTAACGTTACGTAACGTAACGTAACGTAACGTAACGTAACGTAACGCCAACAAGTTGCTTTGCCGGAAGACCAGCATTGGTTGCGAGCATGCTAGTCATCCAACTCATGCTGAGGCAAAGCCATTTTGTTACTCGACTTAATGATTACCGACACGTTTAGTTTACATTTAAGTTTATTATCTCTGTGTAAGTCTTTTAACAAATAAATTCATTTCATTTCATTTCATTTAAAAACTTAAAAATTAAGTACAATTGGCGGTCTTATCGCTCAAGAGCGATCTCTACCAGACAGCCATGGATGGATAGGATCGTGGACAGTACCAGGGGATCTGTGTGATTGTAATGTAAGTTGGATGGGATATAATAAATAAAATACTTATAGTACTTACATAGAAATATACTACATATTTATTCATTTAACATTTTCATTGTATTATGTATATCAGTTATCTAGTACCCATAACACAAGCTTTGCTTACCATGGGGCTAGATAATGCTGTGTGGATTGTCCATTATTATTTATTATTATGTCTCTCATTTACCATGATCTCGGGCCATAAAGTGACCCGGTCCTTTGGAAGGCTTGCGTGGGGCCGAAGCCAACAGCACAGAGGCTCTTTGAGAAGTTAATCTAAAGGCGATGGCTACACATAGCGGGTATCATCCTCGGGTTATTATTATTATTATTATATATATCATAATATATATATACATATATATCATAAAATATACGTATACTACTTATAAACATAGGATCTCAGGTATGCGCTTAATGACAGCAGGACAAAAGCTCTTTTAACAGTGTTTTTAAGGTTGGTAATGACTTAGCACGCCTCACCGATATTGGCAATGCGTTCCATAGTTGCACACTGCACAGCCCGGGCAGTAAAGGAATTAGCCTACTTTTGTTCGATAACTCAAGTTCTGCTTAGCTTGAGACTAGATGATGCTGTATGGATTGTCTAGCATTATTTTTATTTTTTATTTATAAGTAGTATTATATTATTTATAAGTAGTTGTAACAGACTAGGTTGCAAGACCTATCCTCTTGTTGGCAATTATAGAGTTTTTACCTATGACATATTTAAAAAAAAACCTCTGTCAACGAATTATCTATACTAATATTATAAAGAGGAAAGATTTGATTGTTTGTTTGTTTGTATATTATACGTTTATAAGGGATTCCTTATAAACTTATAAAAGATTCTATGATCTACTTGATTAAGTAGGTCATAAGGTAAAATTATTAGAAATTATCGGTAGTCGACGAAACATTGAGTTAGCCTTACTGAAGACGCGGGCCAAAGCAAGTAACCTACAAAGTCGATATCAAATTGGTCAATATTTACAATTAAAACATTCACTGGTACACATACGAGTACTAGCGAGCATAGCGAGTCAGTATAAATTATAGCAGCGATAATCGCCGTATAGAGACACGTTTATAAATAAATAATAAATAGTGCTGGACAATCCACACAGCATTATCTAGCCCCATGGTAAGCAGAGCTTGTGTTATGGGTACTAAATAACTGATATACATAATACAATACATTACATAGATAGATATTTTTTATTATACATAGAAAACAACCATAACACCCGGTACAAATTTATTCAAATATTTGTTTATATATTTGTCATAACTGCAAAGATCGGCGATTGGGTGCTATTTTAGACGTTGTCTCTAACATGGATATGACTTTCCGAAAATGGAAATTCCAGAATTTTCCGTTCGTTTACTTATGAAACTTAAATCTATTGTGCACCAACATTTTCCGCCACGGTTAGACTGAATAAAATTCAAATTGTTCTCACTATTAGAACTTGAAGTTACTTTACGCCATATTAAATGTAAATCATTAGGTTGGCCTAGGAACTACTGACAGGAGTGACAGGTGTTGATCAAACTTACCACAATAGATAATAAAAACAATGCTAGTCCTTACTGTTGTTGATTGGATTATCTATTGTAGGTTCAATAAGTCCACCTACTTGCACATTTCTAGGAATTGCACGTGCATTCGTTTGAAGAGAGCATACACAGTAGCGTAAAATATTATTACCTCCCTGTAGGTACAAAATTTGAAGTTATTGTATTTTTTTTGACTTATTCGCTTACTTCGGTTTGTCGAGTGCTGTTCAGTTTGCTATCCGTGTGTTTTGTGCCCTTATTTGTTGACCACTGCGCGTTACCTGGATTTTGGATTTCACTGCATAACTTGACATTTTTGGCTTGAAAAACGGACTACGAGTATTGCAACTGGACTGGATACCTTTGGCATTGATTGGACTTTGTTTGGGTGAGTATATTTTTTAAATATTGTGTTAAACTAAACAGGATTGCATATTATTTTTTGGTAGATAAAAGTGATATTGTAGCAATTTTTTACGTAATTCCTACCAACTTACAGTGCGGCAACTTGTTGATATGGACAAGCTGTGAGATTGCATATTCCATTTCCCTTGGAGTCCTATTTGAAAATATTTGAATTCATGTTAGTTTAGTTCTAATTATAGTAAAACTGCTCTGTAGCTATATAGGTAACGTGATTCAAGTCTCTAGTAAACTTCCTCTTAAGCTTATTTTATTTCTTTATCTTAGATTTTCCCTGACTCGGCACTTTTGGCTTGATAAAACGTACTAGGATTTGCTGCTTTGATTGGATATTTTACTACAACTTTTGTCAAGGTGAGTAAATTAATAGCTAATTAATGTTTTCTATTTTCTGTGCTACTTGTTCTTTTTCTAAATTAATGCACTAGTATTGTTTTTAATCCGAGTCCGAAACAGATATTTTCCAATATTTTTACTATATTGCTACTTTACTGTTCTACTTAAATCAACAATTGTTTTACTTTGTTAGGTAACGGTATTTCAAGTGTTAAAGATAGATAAAGATATAGCTACAACGATACTTATTTTTATTAGGTGTAGCAGATATGGCGAATGTTACGCGACAAACTGTTCTGAAGTGGATAGATGACCACCCAGAGTTAACGTTCGATCCTGCGACAAACTCTATCTATTGCACTAAGTGTAAAATTACTTTCAAAAGTAAAAAAACAATGACGACCGATGTGGCGCGGTGGGCGAAGGTCCGCCTGCGACGCATGAGGTTGCGGGTTCGATTCCCGCCTCGGAACAAATGTGTGTACGATCTGCAGATATTTGTTTCGGGTGTTCTGGTCGTTTTCTATGTATAATAAAAAATATCTATCTATGTAATGTATTGTATTATGTATATCAGTTATCTAGTACCCATAACACAAGCTCTGCTTACCATGGGGCTAGATAATGCTGTGTGAATTGTCCAGCATTATTTATTTATTTATTTATTTAATCTTTATGAAGCACATCAACAGCAAAGTGCATACTCGCAACAAGAAAGTCAAAGAAAACTTTTATTTTGACTTCATATTTTTTTTAATACAATGTAACATATCCTGGGCACAGGTCAATAATACTGCTTTCAAAAATTTTTTTGAAAAATGTTTCTGTCCTTTTCGTTGTTGTACTTGTGAAAGTAATTTAAAGTCTACCCAATGAATCCATTTTAAGGAAAACATATTTGGATAAAGTTTTTAATTCCAAATTACATGCAATACATGAAAAAACAAAGAATGAAAAATTATGGATTTCATTGGATGAGACGACTGATTTCCTAGGAAGGAATATGATGCATTTCTTGATAAGACCATTAAGTGAAAATATAGCAAGCAAATCATATTTAATTGCTTAAAAAATTATCGAGAAAGTAGATGGTCACCATGTGAGCCAATTTGTAATTGATTGCCTCGAAATCTTATGGTCAAATTCATTTGAATTTGATATGGAAGTAAACAATGTCCTAATATTATGTACTGAGAGTGTTTCATACATGTTGGCTGCTGGAAAAAAATTAAAATCATTTTTACCAGCCATGAAACATGTGACATGTTTGGCTCATGCATTTGTCAGGGTATCAGAACAAATTAGATTAGAATATGCAGACGTAGATATTCTGATATCAAACGTAAAAAAATATATTTTTAAAAGCCCCGAACAGAGTTCAGCCAAACTTTTGATAGTTCGGATGACGAAACACTTTCATCATCGGAAGCTTGGCAGTGACGTTAGATGTAAAGGACGTTTGATACTTTCGGTCCGCAAATTTCGATATTTATTCTAGATTTTCGAAAAAAGACTAAGTTTAAAAAAGAAATTGTAATAATATTTTGTAAAACGCCGGCCTGGAACATTGTTTCGCAGCTGCTTAAACTATAGACAGGATATGAAACCTTATAGAATACATCTACATTCATTTAGGATAGTTTCAAATCTTGACTACGGTTAAATCAGCTGGAAAGCAATGTACTACGCCAGCGTTTTATAAAACATCATTACATTTTGTTTTTCCACTTGGTAATTTTTGCTAAAACCTAGATAAAATTCATACTTCGCGCCCAAGTACGTCGCCATGTCCTTAAATTTTGTTATGTAAACTATTCAGCTTGCTGGACATCTCCAGAAGTACACCGAGGTGGATGGTGCGTAGTGGACTTAGCAAAGCCTGACATAGAACAACTATTCAAATGTTGGGACTTATAAAAATCTACTTCCCATTTTAACCGACTCTGTCAATCTGTAAGGAAAGTAGATTTTTGCTTTATTTTCTTAGCGTTCATTCCATATCCAGAGAACATTTTTTCATTTAGTAATAAAATATCAGATTTCAAGCTTTGCTGGATTGTCTTTACCCTAATATTGTAAGGAGAATACTCACCGGGAAAAATATGTTTGCGTGACAAGTATTTAAATATATTTTTTTCCTGAAATATGCTTTTGGTGAGTACTATCTTATTCTGATATATTTTATATACCTAAGAGATTTTATATTTTGTTTGTGTTTTAAATCAAGAAATATACTCTGTTAATTTATACGAGTGTTTTTTTTTAGTTAACAATTATCCTATTCGGAATCCCATCATTAATATTTTTACATCTATTACTTAGGCGATCAACACACTGCGACGCACCACGCTGCATGTTGCATGAAGAATGCGTGTTCTAACGTTGCTTGCATCTCCGTTTGTATAGAAAACACGCAACATGCAGCGCGCACGCACGCAGGTGCGTCGCAGTATGCTAACCGCGTTAATACCACATTCGCACTGAAGATATTTAAAAAAAAAAAAAACGAATACGACTATGACGTAAAGAAAGGATACTATCCTTCCTATCGTGATTCCGACATTCATCCATATTCGATATCCCAGTGATATATGTAATTCCGAGGCTTTCCATTTTTTGGTCATATCCATACTTTTGATAACATCTTTTGTTAATAGCACCCAAAAGTCCGATCTCTGTCATAAGCGACAACCTCGCCAAGTTGGTTAATAACCGTCAATCACGAACAAAAACTTCCTTAATCCCTCCCCACAAGGTTTAATATTCAACGCATGAGAGGTGTCGTTTACCCTGTTATTAATGTAACGACACTACGTTTGAGTTAAAGTAGTAGCAATGGACTTCCTGATTAGGGTTGTTACTGAATCAATAATCTTAATGGGGGGGACGTGGGGGAGTTAATAAGCTGAATCAAGACTTTGTTTTTATCTGGTAGATTTAGTTATGATTCTGCGGATCTGGGATCAGGAAATTAGAATAGAAAAACATTTATTATTTATTTGGACACAGGTACAAAATACAGGCATAGAACAAACGGCAAATAAGTAGTTTATCATGGAAGTAAGTGACACAAATAGGTTATATTAAGAGAATGAGACTGCCTCCATGACCCTGCGCCAAATAGGGGTTGGATCAGCGGGTGCTGAACATTATTATATTCAGCGCTGTTTTTGATTAGGGTTTTATTGATTGTTGAGTTAACAAAATGCACCCTTTATATACAAGAAACTACATATTTTTGACGACATTTTCGACATTTTTGACGACCGATGTGTCGCGGTGGGCGAAGGTCCGCCTGCGACGCAGGAGGTTGCGGGTTCGATTCCCGCCTCGGAACAAATGTGTGTACGATCTGCAGATATTTGTTTCGGGTGTTCTGGTCGTTTTCTATGTATAATAAAAAATATCTATCTATGTAATTTATTGTATTATGTATATCAGTTTTCTAGTACCCATAACACAAGCTCTGCTTACCATGGGGCTAGATAATGCTGTGTGAATTGTCCAGCATTATTTATTTATTATTTATATGAACATCTTAAAACTAATTTACAGTTGGCGGTCTTATCGCTTAACAGTGATCTCTACCAGACAACCATTGATGGATAGGATCGTGAACAGTACCAGGGCGTCTGTTTGCTTGTAGGTTATATAATATAGTATCCATAACACAAGCTCTGCTTAGCTTGAGACCAGATGATGTTGTGTGGATTGTCCAACATCATTGTTATCCCTTTTCGATAAAGACATTCGGTCCCCTAGTGTTATCCCACCAGCACACACCAATAAAGAAGATCTGGCCAAACCAGCGCCTGTGGAAATCCCAAGTGTTCAGGGAAATCGTCGGTGGACCTCGGATAGAATAGAATAGAATAGAATAGTTTATTTGTAACTCAATACACAAAAACTTAAAACAAACATGATTAAAAAATTAAAAATAAAGGATAAACAGATTTTTGTAATTGAGTCACAAAACGGACTCTATCTCAGCATGGGTTAGTTGTAAGCATCTTACAACCAACGCTGGTCTTCCGGTAGAGCCGTTTGGTGACGTCACGGAAGATAACAAAAGACAATATATAACAAAAAATAAAATAAAAGACAAGACTAAAACAATAAAATATAAACTATGACAACGGATAGCGGTTCTACATTGAAAAAAAAATTAGGCAGATAAGTAAGTTTGCGTTTTAGTTCATATACAAAAATTAAAATACAAAACCTCGGATGCGGAGAACGTCACCACATCAGACCGTAAGTCCCATTCAGCCCCACTGACTTTCCTTAACAATCATTATTCCTGTAGCAACCCTATTCACCATAAAGTAGAAGGTAGTATGGAACGATTGCCCCAAACTCAGTCGTTCCCAAAACTTTGAGTTGAAACTAAACTATCTCTTGCGCTTTTGATTGGTTATTTGCAAAATATGAGCATTCCTTCGAGGGTTCATTAATGAAAATACTCGAACAAAGTTTAAATGTATTTCGATAGTTTTGTTTAAGCAAATGAGTGGTTGTGCCGCTGGGGTAAACGTGGTCTTGAATGGAGACAGCGACTTAGCATACGTAAGTGATGGACGCCCTTCGATCAGGTGGATGACGACCTGACTGACTGCAGGTAGATGCTGGATATGGCAATCTGAAGACAAATAAATAAACAATGCTGGACAATCCACATCTAGCCTCAAGCTAAGCAGAGTTTGTGTTATGGGTACTAGATGGCTGATATACATAATAAAATGGATTACATAGATAGATAAACGACCAGAACGCCCGGAAGAAATATCTGCAGATCGTACACACAGTTGTCCCTAGGCGGGAATCGACCTGCAACCTCTTGCTTCGCAGGCGGACCTTCGCCCACCGCGCCACAGCGGTCGTCAAAAGTTGGACTGAGTTGTACCTAAGCTGGTGTTCCCTGACATGAAATCTGCAGATCATACAAAAAAGTAAGTTATCCCGCGACGGGAACCAAACCGGCAACCGTCGTCCTAGGCAGTCCTTCACCCACTGCGTCACTGAATTCTTCAAAACAATGAAGATTTATTTGAAGAGATCCCATTTCCTCCGATAACTTTCAAAATATTATTTAATGAAACTCAGTGTTATAAGAGCTTTACTTTAACAAACCGCTTGAGCAAGCTCCATCTACAGAATAAACAGGAAAGAAAATGAAGAAACCCGAAATCCTGACCAGTTCCGATAGACCCGTATCTTTTTACTCTGCTCCTGATATTTCCAGGGATGGAATGTAGTGACAGTTCTCGACAGGCTG
Organism: Eupithecia abbreviata; assembly: GCA_943735965.1. Classification (NCBI taxonomy): domain Eukaryota; kingdom Metazoa; phylum Arthropoda; class Insecta; order Lepidoptera; family Geometridae; genus Eupithecia; species Eupithecia abbreviata. The sequence goes on from OX030995.1 coordinate 6,983,982, forward strand.
GTGGTTGACTTTGGTCAAATTGATTACATAGATAGTTGATGTGGGTATCCATCACTGTTGGCAAACAAATGTGAGAAACAACGGCTGGTCCAGCACGTAGGTGCCCGAATACTTATTGGAATAACTACTTATAATGATCTCAGTATATGTAACATCCAAGTTATCGACATAGCTCTAAGAATTAGCAAGCTGAAGTGGCAATGGGCCGGCCACATCTTGCGAAGAACCGACGGCCGGTGTGGCAAACGTGTTCTTGAGTGGAGACCACGTCTCGGTAAACGTAGTATAGGACGCCCTGCGACCAGGTGGGATGACGAACTGCGAAAGACTGCAGGTAGATGCTGGATGCGGCAAGCTGAAGACAGGGCGCTATGGCGCTCATTGGGGGACGCCTATTTCCACCTGTAGACTAACATATGTTAATGATGATGATGAAGTAACATCTTAGTATCAATCAAAGAATCAGAGTGACCTTCGATGCATCACACTTCACACTTTTATCCCATAAAACAGCTTCCATGGGATATAACTAACCTTCAAACGGTTACATAGACACAACGCTAGCGAAACCGCGCCGCGGCCAGAAACGACTTCACTACATAGTATAAAACAAAGTAGCTTCCCGCTGTCTCTCTGTCCCTATGTATGCTTAGATCTTTATAACTACGCAATGGATTTTAATGCGGTTTCTTAAAATAGATTCCACGCGGGCGAAGCCGCTCGGCGCAGCTAGTGTATAATAAATGTGTGGTTTGCACAGCATTTAGCCCCAATGTTATTCTGTGAGTATATGCCTAGCTGGCTACGTATTAGAAAGGTCATAATATAGGTCATTATAGAAATAAATGTTCGATAATAGGATAGAAAGAATAGAATAGAAAAACAATTATATCAAAATACAGGCATAGAATAAAAACAGAGGCAAATAATGTGGTTTATCATGGGGGAAGATAAGAATATTTTAATATGTAACATCATCATCATCGGCCTATATTAGTCCACGGCTGGACATAGGCCTCCCCCAATGAGCGCCATAGCGCCCTGTCTTCAGCTTGACGCATCTATATATGTCACAGGTTTAATTTTACGTCAATTAAATTATTTTGGAAACGAAGATGATTATTAAGATATTTAAAAATAAAATATGATTATGTTTTCGTATTCCATTTGACGTGTATTATCATTATTTATCAATATAACCTTTGTGTTCTGTAGATTGTCCAGCATTATTTATTTTATTTGTTTATATGAAAGTACTAAGTTTTCGAAGGCACGTTGAGTATAGAGCAAAGTAAAGATAGCTGACCCCACAACCGTAATAGGATTACAATGCTGGAAGATAGAACTCGAGTAGTAGCGAATTTTTGACAGTCTTCAACAAAATTGTCCGATGTGTCTGAAATTTCCTTTGAAAAAATCTTCATCTTTTGAATGAATGAATTAACACTTTATTGCACTTAAAACTATAAAATAACACCTTATATCTAAATAATACACATTAAAAGTACAATAGGCGGCCTTATCGTGGACAGCGACAGATTTCTCCCAGGCAACCTAGGTACAGGCAACGTAGATCACAAAGAATCAGATGGAGAAGTATCAAAAACAAGAAATAAAAAAAAATACAAACTATACACATTGCATGCTAGTAGATTGCATGCATGCAATATATAAATTTGCTTCCCACAGAAAGCTAGTCTCGCCTACTTATAAAACCCAATTTTAATAAAATCATAACCGAACAAAACTCTTGCGAAACTAGAAACATTAAAAAGCTTTCTTCAGACTTGAAAACATTCTCATAATGAAATACAACAAAAAGATGCCGAGAGGTAAATGGAAACAAGCATTAGAGTAATCCTACTGACCTAGTTCCACTTTTCTGCATATCTGTACTACGGTAGGCGTGTTAGTGCTTGTTAGGGCGGTGGTACAGGCGGGTGGAAATGGCTAGGTTTATTTTTAACCCCAAAAGCCAAAAGAGGAGTTTGGCAAGTTTAATGTATTAGAAATTGATAGCAGAATTAAGGCTGTAGAGTCAGGGAAGGTTTGTCGGCGCGATGGCACATTCCTAAAACCGTGGGCTTTCCTATACCTGGCTAGCGCAAGCTGCAAAATTTCTATTCAGTGAACGAACTGTACAAATAGTTAATTCCGTTCTTGATTTGATTAAAATTTTTCTTTAATTTGTTTTTCTTTTATGTTACTAAATTTGGTACAAGGCTCGCCAAAATGGTATTTTTTTTTAAATATTATAGAATTATTTTTATTGCAAGGTGGTTTTATAAACTTTTTAGCGTCAGTGAGTCCGACAATTTACTTAAACACCCACAAAATTTGCTTTAAACTAAAAATTATCTCACAGTTTCGTCACCGGTAAGGGAAATTACTATTTTCTCTCATTCTGCGAAGTGGCTTGTCCCTTCACATAACTAAAAAAAATCTGATTCTTTCGATCCAAAGGTTGCCTGAAAGAGATCGCTTCTAAGCAATAAGGCCGCCTATTGTACTTGTCGCATGTAATGTCTTTTTATATCGATATGCATATGGTGTACAATAAAGCATTTTTGTAAAAAGGTATTGTATTGTATTGTTGTATTGTATTGTATTGTATTGTATTGCATTGCATTGCATTGCATTGCATTGCATTGCATTGCATTGTATTGTATTGTATAAAAATATATTTTGATTTGATGACCAAATTGTGCAGTATCCAGCTGTTTCAGGAAGCTGTGTAGTGTGCAAATGAAACTGAAAGCCATACCTATGACATAGTTTTATGTCTCGGACGTTTATCTCGAATGTATTCTGCAGGCAGCGTGACCTTTCATCATCATCATCATCATCATCAGCCTATATCAGTCCACTGCTGGACATAGGCCTCCCCCAATGAGCGCCATAGCGCCCTGTCTTCAGCTTGACGCATCCAGCATCTACCTGCAGTCTTTCGCAGGTCGTCATCCCACCTGGTCGGAGGGCGTCCTACACTACGTTTACCGAGTCGTGGTCTCCACTCAAGAACACGTTTGCCCCAGCGGTCGTCGGTTCTTCGCGAGATATGGCGGGCCCACTGCCACTTCAGCTTGCTAATTCTCAGAGCTATGTCGATAACTTTGGTTCTCTGTCGGATGTATTCGTTGCGAATCTTCAGAGAAACTCCGAGTATAGCTCTTTCCATAGCTCGTTGAGCGACTTTGAACTGGTGGACCAGCCCTATCGTAAGTGTCCACGTCTCAGCTCCGTAGGTCATAACGGGTAGGACGCACTGGTTGAAAACTTTCGTTTTCAAGCATTGCGGTATGGATGAAGAGAAGACTCTACGTAGTTTACCAAACGCTGCCCAGCCCAGCTGGATCCTCCTTTTGGCCTCCTTCTCGAAATTATGCGTGACCTTTATAAAACTTTAATTTATAAAAATACCCGCGACTTCACTCACTTTGCGAGTTGATACCAATTAATCCATATTATATTAATGTTTGTATTTATACTTATAGCTATCAATAGGTATTTGTAAGTATGTCTCAATTAAATATTATTCTTTATAAAACGCCACCGTCTATACTTGTTCCAACACTTCATGTCCATGCAAAGGTTGCCTGGCAGAGACCGCTCTAAACGATAAGGCCGCCCATTGTACAATACATTCTGTATTTGTCTTTTATCTGTCTAGTGTATCTGCTTTATTTGGTGTGCAATAAAGAGTAATTCTATTGTATTGTATTGTAATCCATTCGCGAGGGATATTGTAACTTGCTATAAATACAATAATCTTTAGAATGGAAATAGTTTTATCGGAGTTAATAGGTTTGAGAAACCTCTTAGTCATTTTTAAGGACCTGAACGACACCATACGATGAAAACCATGTTATAATGGACGTAGTATTCAACCATAACCTAAGGTTTCCCTTACACTTTTATGGCCCACAACGCACTTGTACCAGTTGGTCCGGCGGCATTAAAGTTCTTGGATCTATTAGAGTTACGACCCTGCACCAGGCAGAAACCGAAAAACAAAGATGTTGCTTGTCACTACAACCGACTGCTTGGGTTTTGGGTATTATTGGGTAACAGGAATGTCCAAGCTCACAGCACAATACATTTATCGTGCTGTGAGCTTGGACATTCCTGTTTCTGTAGTCGTGGATACTACCGTCAATTCTGGGCTGTAACTCCGAGTACCTGACGCCCCGTGATCACGATCGCTGATACGAGATGGAAACGTAGGAGAAATAAAACAAAAGTTATGCGATAAATAATCTTGAATCCATAAAAAAATATTTTTGTGATGTCACGAGATCTGTAACCAAAATCTAGTATAAGTTATCACGTAAGCGGCTTGAAGCTACCTCTAAGAATTTAATAAACATGGTAGCTCATCAAGAAGGCGCGCTGCTTGTGTCATCGTAACGATCACTCTATGCGTCGTCGTTTAATTTCGTCCTGGCTTCAGTTTCACCGTTGCTTCTAATTATTCCGCAGACAGGGACTAAGGGACTGCCTTCATTGTGCTTGCATTGTATGCCCAATCATCGGTCTCAACGCCGATGATTCAGTGCTGTAAGCAGCTGGAGTTGGATACATTTAGCGTTAGATCCAGTTTGTTCCAGTCTTCCAAGAAGTCTTCAACGTCATTCAAAGTTTATATAAATGTCAATGTCAAAATGATTAGTGCTCACACTTGACCCTTTTGTTTGACAAATTGTAAATCTTCTTGCTTCTCTTCTCGCTCTCGACGCAACGACCTCGCTTCGTCGTGCGTCTATTTATAATGTAATTGAATTTCTAAAACGATTTTATTCCTATACATCAACGAAGATTTTCATTGAAACCATCCAAGAAGGCAGTTAATTATAGTTAGATACAATGAGCAGTTTAAGTTGAAAATATGCCTACAAAAGGAGGTCCTATCCTTCTTTTTTATTTCTTGTTCAGTTCGTCGGTTAAAAATGGCAGTTCAAGATGTCCAGATGTCTTTCTTTATTTTGTTACAGATACATTTCGTAGGAAATTATTTTATACGCACTTATAAATTATAAAGGAAGCAATTATGAATTAACCCTACGAACGACTAAATTTTTAGACTGAACACAAAAATATTATAAAACGACCTATTAATAATTATGACACTTACATAGTTGTTTGATGACGCAACAAGATCATCGCCAGCACGAAAAAAGTAAGAAAACTGGAAGTATCTTTGACTACACACTTTTTATGTTGAACTCAAGACCTCCCACAGGAAAACGTCTGTCGACTCGTCTGCTCTTCAATCCCGAATTCTAAACTAAACCGAACTAAACTGGACCGAGTGTCGGGGCAACCTGCCTGAATACGCCCCTGCCGTCCTCACCTTTAATTAAATCGGGCTAGATAAATTTACGTCTGAGTCCGTGGCGCTCATGTAATGCCTCTGTGGCTTGTAGCCATAGTGTAATTTCGTCTCAAATGACTTAGTTCAGTCTTTGGTTTGGAGAGTAAAGGTGCTTACACACAATTGGTTAGGGTTTGTCAGGCATGCTGTATTTGAAGACAGAGTGTGTCCTTAAATTTAAGGTTCTGTTTAGCAAGTTAAATTAAAATTATAATATTATAATTTACTTTATTAATGACAATAATAATATTACAGATTGTTTAATCTAATGCGATAATTATGGCACGCAACTTACATATAATAATAGTATATTACTGAAACACACACAAAAAATACATTATTTTCGTGAAATCTAAATTAAATATATGGGTTCCCGTTTTCTTTGGATACGGAACCCTAAAGACTGATTAAAAGCTAATCTAAGTTGAGTTTTAATAGTCCAGTTACGTTAAAGGCTACTTGTATTGTATTGTATTGTATTTATTTATTCCATAAAGATACATTAGTACACTTGGAAATGCCAAATTTTATATATATTTTATGTTACATTGTAAAAAGTACGGTGTAAGTTAAAATCAGTAAAATTAGTGCAGGCAGAGTACATACAATGATTAGGTAGGTATAACAGTGAGATCATCAGCAATAGCTTCGCTTACAATTTATAAAGATATATTGTATATTATCCAAAATATCTATCACCACGCGGGCGAAACCGCGGGGCGCAGCTAGTCCTTTATAATAACTAAAATTCAGTTCTAGCAGTGCATAAGTGCATTTATTTAAGCCTTAGATTTTGCAAATAGCAGGAGGCTCTCTAACGCGCAACGGAATGTTGCTCGGTTTCTATTAAAATTAATATTCGCAAGAGAATCGTGTTATTAGAATTCTCTGCTACGGATATATCTTGTGGGGGATTGAAAATAATCTCAGAATAACTTGCAACTTGCAATTTTAATAGGGAATGGACTGAATGGTTTTTGCAATTAGCAAAAGGCTAAGAGAAGATTCTATGAGTGTTCTTTTGAGGAGAAATTATTTCTTATTTGCACTGGGTGAGTATTTTATCTCAGAATAATATGGTAGGTATAGGTCGCGTCACGTAAAAAGAACGCAGGAGGAAAGTGGAAGGGGTACCGTGTGTTCGCGCATTATTATTTATTATCATCTTATCATCATCATCATCAGCCTATATCAGTCCACTGCTGGACAGCCTCCCCCAATGAGTGCCATAGCGCCCGTCTGCAGCTTGCCGCATCTAGCATCTACCTGCAGTCTTTCGCAAGTCGTCATCCCACCTGGTCGGAGGGCGTCCTACACTACGTTTACCGAGTCGCGGTCTCCACTCAAGAACACGTTTTCCCCAGATTCCGTCGGTTCTTCGCGAAATATGGCCGGCCCACTGCCACTTCAGCTTGCTAAATTCATTGAGCTATGTCGATAACCTTGGTTCTCTGTCGGATGTATTCGTTACGAATCCTATCCTTCAGAGAAACTCCGAGCATAGCTCTTTCCATAGCTCTTATATCTGCTATCATTTCAAAAAACTGCTGCATCAGCAATATTTATTCACATAAAAAGAATTGATAGCCTTATCTTATGTCTATGTAAGTTCATTATTATGTTTGTAATGTGTTTAGGTATTATGGTATGTAGTGTAAGTATTTGTTTTATTTTATTTATCTAAATATAATTTTTAATTTTTATTATCTTATGAATTTAAAACACGCACAAACCAACCTGGTTCCCTTATGGTACTGCTACATTAACATTATGCAGGAGGAAAGTTGGCAGATAAGCTTCTCTCATTAAATTGAGGGCAGACCCTTTGTGGCTCATTAAAATTTGATGAAGCATTGCGTTATCTGCGCGTACGCTTTATGGAATTAAATCTAGTTTCTGTTTTAATAAATAATGCTGGACCATCCACCCCAAAGCTAAGCAGAGCTTGTGTTATGGGTACTAGATGACTGATATACATAATAAAACACTTTACATAGATAGATTATATTAAACATATTATTATAACGACCAGAACACCCGGAACAAAATGCCTGCAGATCGTACTAGCATTTTGTCTCGAGGCGGGAATCGAACCCGCAACCTCCATTTCAGGCGGAACTTCGCCCACCGCGCCACAGAGGTCGTCTTTGAATGTAAATAGGGTTGGATTATACACCTATGCATCGACCAAATGTGTTTAATTTCCAAAATTGCATCAGGTAGATAGCTAAAATGTCTGTGGTTAATGTAGGTACCTACGCGGCCGACGACAATAAGCGATTTCAGCGACAGAAAAGGACGGCATGTGCCGCGACGGCGAATGTCTGCGGTTGAAGGGTACCTACGGCATTTGAAGCGACCACAAAATGACTGCGTCACGGCCGCGAGCGAAGAGGACGGCATGTGACGCGACGCGCGACGGCAGATGCCAGTGTTGCGACTCCCTGCTGGGCTATAGGTCGTGACGTGCGTAGTTTCTGTTGCCGGTGTTACATTACTCCCGTTTTATAACATTTTATACAAGTAACTGTCTTATAACAAACAAATAAAGGTACCTTTACCTACTGCCGTTAAAGCTTGATAGTATGGAGTTCAGTGATGAAGAAATCCAATATTTTATCAGCTTAATATCTCAGCATCCGTGTTTATATAATTGCAAAAGTCTCCATTATAAAGATGCATGTGTTAGAGATAAAGTTTGGCAGGAGATCGCTCAAGAAATGAAAATCAGCAGTAAGTTTTTTTTATGTGCTTATCTGACATTTACCTTAACTCCTTTAACTGACGTTTCATTTCACATATGCATGTCACTGGTAGGGTTGCCAACTACGAACAAAAAATTGCAGTGTGGTAATGTGCGTTTTCTAGTGACTAATATGCGTAAATCCACACTAGCGCAGCGGCCGAGAAAATACAGATCTTTGTGACTCAGCAGAGCTGTAATATTTTTCGAACGAAACGCATGTGCGGCGCAACACAACCGCTGTGTAGAGCGGCAGCACGAATTTTAGGTAAAAAAAAAAGATCGCAGTCGTCGAAAAAAACCGCAGTCAAAGTGTTAAGTAATTTTATTATAAAAAAAAGGTTGTACATTTTACACAGCAACTCAATCAAATTAAGCCGAGCTTGTGTTGTTATGGGTAGGGATTAGTTAACTGTAGTACATTTATTTAAGTTTAATAGATTATAGTTAATTTATAAGTGATACTATTTGTTATCCCTAAGAAAGAAAAATAAAATAAAATACATTGTTGAGCTCATAACATTACACATACATAAAAACATTTAGGCATAGGAAACACCCGGAACAAATATAGGGGGATCGTACTAACATTTGTCTCGCGGAAGATTCGAACCCACAACCTCCTGCGTCTCAGGCGGACCTGCCCCCGCTGCGCCACAAAGGTCGTCTCGTGTCGTTAAATTTAATTATTATATTTATTACCCTGGCACACGTAATACCTACTACACTATAATGTAAATACTTATATTGCAGGTAAAAACTGCAAAAGACAGTGGAAGACAATACGCGATGGATACATGCGTTACAAACGAAGGAGTAATCTTCAAACTGGATCAGAAGTTCCAAAAAAGAAACGCACGAAATGGAAATTATACAGATTATTGACATTCTTAGATAACGTTCCACATGAGAGGTATTTTTTTGGCAGCAAAAATGAAGAATCGGGGTCATCACAGAACTGTGCTGAAGTAGAGATTGCTGAAGAGACCTTCGATGTAGCCCTGAATAATATCAAGCAAGAAACTACAGACGTGCTGTCTGAAGATAATAAGCAGCAAGATAATGCTAGCACGGGAATCGAACAGGTATACATACCTGCTCCTTCAACATCTGAACAGCAAATGGTAATACAAAAAAGTCCACAAAGCAGCCGAGATTATATTCCAACAAAGAAACTGAGAGGAAATACACAACCATTGCAAAACATGTCTGAAGAAACCAATGAGTTCAAATCATTTGCCAAATATACTGAACAAATCTTAAAGAACTTACCAACGAAATTGCTTCAAGTCAAAGCTAAACGCGAAATATTTGACGTTCTCTCCAAGTATGAAGTTTTAGCGGCAGAGAACAGTGTGCCATGTTCTCCAACACCATCACACAACCTTTACCAGTCCACTGCTGGACATAGATCTCCCCTGGCAAGTGCATTATTGGCTCCAACAACGTCTAATTCTAAAGACGATACCGCTATAGCAAGTGAATCAGATTCAGATTCTGACGATCAATAAACAAATTATTGAACATTAGGTATACACAAAATGCAGAATTTATTTCTATTCTTTGTAAAAAAAAAATTTTTGTCACATAGAGTAGAGATTTTCCTTCAATCTATTAATATCAATATCATAAATGGCAGACGACCGATGTGGCGCGGTGGGCGAAGGTCCGGCTGCGACGCAGGAGGTTGCGGGTTCGATTCCCGCCTCCGAACAATTGTGTGTACGATCTGCAGATATTTGTTCCGGGTGTTCTGGTCGTTTTCTATGTATAATAAATAAAACATATCTATCTATGTAATGTATTGTATTATGTATATCAGTTATTTAGTACCCATAACACAAGCTTTGCTTACCATGGGGCTAGATAATGCTGTGTGGATTGTCCAGCATTATTTATTTATTTATAATATCAATATTTTTTGTACCTATTGCCTTGTCTATGCAAGTATATATTTACAAACTACTGCATTTAAATAAGAACATAAACAAACAATAATTCAGTAGTACATGTATGTATGTATAGTACTCTAATATAATTGTCCTAAATCTTATTTCTGTATCCAGTTAATAACTATAGAATTATTTTGCGTTCCTTCTAAGTACCTACTTACCCATGTTGTACTGTTTTTTCTCGGTGTGATAAAAGTTGCGGAACTTAAGTTTCGCAATGATTTGAGTCAAAAATTATTTCAAATTAAAGAGATTAACAGAACAATTAAGAGAACCGACGGCCGCTGGGGCAAACGTGTTCTTGAGTGGAGACCACGACTCGGTAAACGTAGTGTAGGACGCCCTCCGACCAGGTGGGATGACGACTTGCGAAAGACTGCAGGTAGATGCTGGATGCGGCAAGCTAAAGACCGGGCGCAATGGCGCTCATCGGGGGAGGCCTATGTCCAGCAGTGGACTGATATAGGCTGATGATGATGATGATGAAAGAGATTAACTGGGAGATTAAACTGGTTTTTATTTAATAGAACCATTGTCTTTCTTTTTAAACATATACCTCTTTTTATCAATGTATTGGTTTAAAAAACTTATAACAAAACTGATAAATTTTCGAAAGTAATCCAATCTCTTTCACAAATAATGCAAATATTCGTTGTTTGTCATACTAGTTTTTTCCACTATTTGACTGTAACTTTCTTTAAATTATATCATGCGTTGTATATTGTTGTCTCGGTCACATAGCGAGGCTTAGAGACAAAAGATGGACATACAGCACCACCATATGGAGAGGACCTCAAGGAAAAAGAAAGAGAGGAAGGCCCTCAACACGCTGGTAGGACGAAATAAAAAAAGTCGCTGGTCCAAAGTGGTGGCAAACAGCTCAAGATAGAGAGAAGTGGACATCGTTGGAGGAGGCCTTTACCCAACCTGGGGACCCTGCTATCAACCAAACGTAGTGTTATAAATAACGCACTAACAGTACCTAAATCAATGTAGCAGGATCAAATAAAGGCTTTTTGTTTTTTATTTTATTTATTTATTTTATATTGTTGTCTCGTATTTGTTGTGACCAGCCTGCGTCTCGCATGCTGCGTCTAGCAATCTCTATGGGTAATCTGGATTTATGTAACTTATAAATTATCTGTACAACTGGGCGAACAGGCAAAACACTTTTAGTTCATTTGTTGTTTTTTTTCTTGTAATAAATAAGTTCATCATCATCATCATCAGCCTATATTAGTCCACTGCTGAACATAGGCCTCCCCCAATGAGCGCCATAGCGCCCTGTCTTCGGCTTGACGCATCCAGCATCTACCTGCAGTCTTTCGCAGGTCGTCATCCCACCTGGTCGGAGGGCGTCCTACACTACGTTTACCGAGTCGTGGTCTCCACTCAAAAACACGTTTGCCCCAGCGGCCGTCGGTTCTTCGCGAGATATGAAATAATAAATAAATAAGTTACTTGTATATAAACTGCTACATCAGCATTATTTATCCATATGAAATATTGATAGCCTTATCTTATGTCTATGTAAGTTTATTATAATGTTTGTAATGTATGTATTTAGTGTATTTGTTACCAATTATTTATTAAAGTGCCACCGTCTATATTGTCCGTTCATGTCCAGTCCATCCCAAGGTTGCCTGGAAGAGATCGCTCTCAGCAATAAGGCCGCCCTTTATACCGTTATTCTAAGTTTTTATCTCTGTATTATTTGCTGTTTTGTGTGGTGTAATAAAGTGTTATCTATAAATTCTAGTTTAAGCATATTTTAGTATCATAAGTGAAAACTGTTAAGCTTTAGTTACGAATTTTCCTACTTACTCAAGATTTATAAGTTAGTATTCCATCTAAATAAAATAATAAATAAAATAATTAATTCATCTAATCTCATTCCCACAGTCTTAAAATTATTTCCTTGCCAACACAAGTGTAAAAACAAACAGTAACACCTCTAACACCTTGTAAAGTCTGTTCTGTGTTTAAACTTTCCCATTCAAAGATAATATTATTGCTCTTGTTGCAAACTTCACGTAGGTGTAGTAATTTGTAAGGAGAAACCAATTACACGTGTTGGTAATCAAATTCTGGAATTTGTATTGTTTACGTAGTATGAAATGGAGATTATGTGATAAGTTTGGGTATGCTGAGTTCGTAACCGTGCTAATGATAAAATATATATCTCAATCCAATTGAAGGGGTGAGATGTGGTTATTATCTGACTTGGCGAAGTAATAAGGTTGATTATAATAGCAGAATACCTAATATTTACTTATTAATTCACCACAGGAGCATGAGACGAATATATCCGACAGTGAACCAAAGTTATCGACATAGCTCTAAGAATTAGCAAGCTGAAGTGGCAGTGGGCCGGCCATATCTCGCGAAGAACCAACGGCTGCTGAGGCAAACGTGTTCTTGAGTGGATACCACGACTCGCTAAACGTAGTGTAGGACGCCCTCCGACCAGGTGGGATGACGACCTGCGAATGACTGCAAGTAGATGCTGGATGCGTCAAGCTGTAGATAGGGCGCTATGGCGCTCTTTGGGGGAGGCCTATGTCCAGCAGTGGACTATCATAGGCTGATGATGATGATGACGATGAGGAGCATGAGACACTTGGATACATCAGTTTAGAAAATAACGACATTTGTGGTATGGTTTTGTCAACCTCTGTGGCGCGGTGGGAGAAGGTCCTCCTGCAACACAGCAGCTCGCAGGTTCGATTCCCGATTTAGGTAACCATAACACAACCTCTACTTAGCCCCAAACTAGATGATGCTGTGTGTGGATTGTCCAACATTGTTTATTTTATTTTATACTAGCTGCGCCCCGCGGTTTCACCCGCGTGGTGCTGGTGATAGTTATTTTGGATAATATACAATATATCATTATAAATTGGAGCCTATGTGTTATTCTGATGCTATATTATTGTAAAAATTCATTAAAATCCATTCAGTAGTTTTTACGTGAAAGAGTAACAAACATCCATCCATCCATACTTACAAACTTTCGCGATTATAATATTAGTAGAATAGGTCACATTAAAAGGTGCCAGAGTTATGGTTCAAAGCCTCTTCAAGCCAAAACTATTGAACAGATCGGGCTGAAATTAAAGTATAAATAAATAATGCTGGACAATTCACACAGCATTATCTAGCCCCATGGTAAGCAGAGCTTGTGTTATGGGTACTAGATAACTGATTTACATAATACAATACATTACATAGATAGATATTTTTTATTATACATAACGACCAGAACACCCGAAACAAATATGTGCAGATCGTACACACATTTGTTCTGAGGCGGGAATCGAACCCGCAACCTCCTGCGTCGTAGGTGAACCTTCGCCCACCGCGCCACATCGGTCGTCGGAGTATATTGTCCCTATTAAATAAATGATAGGACCTGAGAGAATCCTACAGAAAATGTATAAGGTATGTGTTTCCAAGACCTCCAAGTTTGTTTCTTGTTGGTTTCCTGTTATGATCTCTGATGTATAGGAGAATTTGGCTATTCAGAAGTTCTTAAAAAGCCAATTGGAGCAATACATATTGCTATTCATACCATTCCGAATCAATTAATATATTTGAAGATTTCTATATCTTATAAAAGCTCTCATCATCATCATCATCAGCCTATAGCAGTCCACTGCTGGACATAGGCCTCCCCCAATGAGCGCCATAGCGCCCTGTCTCCAGCTTGCCGCATCCAGCATCTACCTGCAGTCTTTCGCAGGTCGTCATCCCACCTGGTCGGAGGGCGTCCTACACTACGTTTACCGAGTCGTGGTCTCCACTCAAGAACACGTTTGCCCCATCGGCCGTCGGTTCTTCGCGAGATATGGCCGGCCCACTGCCACTTCAGCTTGCTAATTCTTTGAGCTATGTCGATAACCTTGGTTCTCTGTCGGATGCATTCGTTACGAATCCTATCCTTCAGAGAAACTCCGAGCATAGCTCTTTCCATAGCTCGCTGAGCGACTTTGAACTGGTGGACCAGCCATATCGTGAGTGTCCACGTCTCAGCTCCGTAGGTCATAACGGGTAGGACGCACTGATTGAAAACTTTCGTTTTCAAGCATTGCTGTATGGATGACGTGAAGACTTAAAAAAAAAAGCTATCTATATTGACTTAAATTATTTCAGTTATTCCCTTACTCTAGCTTGCTGGGAGTTAGTGGCGATTCGCCATCGGACCCTTTTTTCTGCTACTTTTTAGTTCCATACTTAGGTTTAAAGAACTTTATTTTCTCATAAAAACATTACAGTTCACTTAAAATGAGATAAACTTAAACAGTAATATGTGTACTAAATATAAGTTAAGTAGGTATAACTCCTGGGCTCTGAGGCTTAACCTAGATTAGTTATCATAACTAATTATATTATATGTATATTAGTGGTAATTTATAATTATGTACATATGTAGTTAGATTATTCTATTGAGTAGACATGTGCTTTCAACATATTTTTATACATATTAATGCTATCACATTCTTTTATGGTATTTGGTAAATTATTAAAAATACGTGCTCCCTCTGAAAGAATCGTCTTTTTTCCGTAGTTCGTGCGTATGTTGGGTAATTTTAGTTTAATTTTATTTCTAAAACTGTATTTACTTTCTTTTAATTCTAGGCTTAGATTTGATTGTATAGACTTTGAAGTGATATTTTTTATTAGAAGACATGTGTTAAAAATATATAGTTGCTTTAAATTTAGTATTTTTGTTTTTTTATATAATTCTTTTGTGGGCGTATGATATGAGTAGTGATGTAAAACTTTAATAATTTTGTTTTGGACTCTTTGAAGGGGTTTAACATGTGTTTCAGCTGCTGATCCCCATATTTCAATAAGGTACTCTAGGTGGGATTTCGCTAAAGAATTGTATACTGTATTTCTGACTTTAGCAGGAATGCATTTTGCCACCTTATGCAAAGCTCCTAGCAATGACGTAAGCTTTTGTTTTACTTCTTCGATGTGTGATTTCCATGACAGTTTATCGTCTATCCATAATCCTAAGTATTTTTCTAGGTGCGATTGCTTAATTATGTCATTGTTTATCGATAGTGGCGTAAAATCAGATACCGGCTTGTTTTTTGCACAAAAGATCATGAATGAGGTTTTAGACGTATTAATTGTTAACAAATTGTATTTAAACCATTCATTGATAGTGTTAAGATCTTTTTGGGCGTCATTGATAATGTTGTGGATATTTTTGTCGAAATAAAAGAGGCAAGTGTCGTCTGCATAGAGGGTTAGATGGCCTGTTAGTCCTATTGAATTTATATTATTTATGTAGATTAGAAACATTAGTGGGCCAACTATTGAGCCTTGTGGAATACCATAAGTGACATTTGTAACATAGCTGGTAAAGTTGTCAATTTTTACCACTTGTTTCCGATTTGATAAGTAAGATTTGAATGTGTCTAGGGCTCTGTCTCTGACTCCAATGTTGTTTAGCTTCTGGAGAAGCTTTTGATGACTTACAGTGTCAAAAGCCTTCTTTAAGTCAACAAAAATTCCTAGCGCATAGTTTTTCTGGTCAATGTGGATTTTAATTTTGGTTACCAAATCTATAGCCGCTGATAGAGTACTAGATTTAGGACGAAAACCATACTGTTCATCTATAAAAAAATTCTTTGCAATAAGGAAATCATTAAGTCGGTTATAGAGGATTTTTTCGTATATCTTTGAAAAAACGGGTAGTACCGATACTGGCCTATAATTATTAGGATCTTTTTTACAACCTGATTTGTATACTTTATATACTTTGAGTTCTGATTCGCCATCGTCAAATAAAATATTGTTTTTCGCGTGGTGTTTTGCCATCGGCAGTTCCATGTACAGTCAGCATGTAAATATTGTGACATACAACCAATATTTTTTAAATAAACAATAATATACAGGGTGTCCCATAATGTGATTCATTCACATTATTCATTCCCATGATTCATTCATTTATAATTTAGATAAATATAAGGTAGAATGATATGGAGCTTCCGATTGGTAATGATACAAATCAGTTGAGCTACCTTTACACTGTTTGCAACAGTCTGCAGTCTTAGATATGAGTGGTGACATGTCTGGGTGAATATAACGATAAATAATGACCCCCGCATTAGATTCAGCCTGTTTCAAAGGGTATCGAATACATAGGCCTGTATCGGAAAAGGTTATACTAACAAATTAGGCAAAAAATAAAACTAAAACTAATAACACAAAGTAAGTGCTACAATGACTATACATAGTAAGACCTACTTCAAAGAAAAAGATATATAATAATGGCTGACAAAATATATATTATGACGAACGATGTGGCGCGGTGGGCGAAGGTCCGCCTGCGACGCAGAAGGTGTGTGTACGATCTGCAGATATTTGTTCCGGGTGTTCTGGTCGTTTTCTATGTATAATAAAAAATATCTATCTATGTAATGTATTGTATTATGTATATCAGTCATCTAGTACCCATAACACAAGCTCTGTTTAGCTTGGGGCTAGATGATGCTGTGTGAATTGTCCAGCATTATTTATTTATTTATTTATTCTTAGAATAACAACACACATAAGCCATTATGAAAGTATTTCTATCTTTGGGAGAATTTTCAGAATCGAAACAGTGCAGTGGCTTCTTTTTCACTTCTTCCACTAGTGGACAAAAAATTTCAGTGAACAGTAAAATAATTTTATTTGATAATAATATAATGTATAAAATATGACTTGTCTAAGTGCTTATTTTGTAAGCCTAAAGAAATAAATGATTTTCGACTTTGACTTTGACTTTGTTCCAGAATTTGCTCTAAAAACCGAGTTCATCATCATCATCATCATCAGCCTATATCAGTCCACTGCTGGACATAGGCCCCCAATGAGCGCCATAGCGCCCTGTCTTCAGCTTGCCGCATCCAGCATCTACCTGCAGTCTTTCGCAGGTCGTCATCCCACCTGATCGGAGGGCGTCCTACACTACGTTTACTGAGTCGTGGTCTCCACTCAAGAACACGTTTGCCCCAGCGGCCGTCGGTCACATCTGGTCGGAGGGCGTCCTACATTACAAAAAAACTTTAAAAACCTAGTGACTTCCGTTTAGCACTTTGACTGCTGAAATCACACGGTATGTGTTTTCTGCAAGTGACTAATATGCGTAAATCCACACTAGCGCAGCGGCTGAGAAAATACAGATCTGTGTGACTCAGCACAGCCGTAATATTTTTCGAACGAAACGCATGTGCGGCGCAACACAACCGCTGTGTAGAGCGGCAGCACGAATTTTTTAGGTTAAAAAAAGATCGCAGTCGTCGAAAAAAAACCGCAGTCAAAGTGATAATTCGAGCTTTATTTTAGTTTAATTCGTATACTTCATTGCAGTTCATAACAGTGGTAAAAAGTCCTCACTTTAAAGTTTTAACATAAGGCGGCATAATTAAAGTCCATGTCTTTAAAGTTAAAGGTAAAAGCCCTTCTGCGAACTGCACTTTCCGTTTTGTTTTTGCAAAAGTGCACTCAAACGCTGCACGGTATCTCTTTGATCTGCTTAGTACATTTTGTTAGCACCCAACAACACTGAGGGAAAATGCTTTAGCCTTTCTGTTAGATAGAAACGAGAATTAATTAACACTTTGACTGCTGAAATCACACAATCACGGTTGTCTGGTAGAGATCGCTCTTGAGCGATAAGACCGCCAAATTGTCACATGTTTTGTATTTTATTCTTTCTTGTTTGTTTTATTTTGTAAGTGTGCAATAAAAGAATTTTCTATCTATCTATCACACGGTATGTCTTTTCTACAAGTGACTAATATGCGTAAATCCACACTAGCGCAGCGGCTGAGAAAATACAGATCTGTGTGACACAGCACAGCCGTAATATTTTTCGAACGAAACGCATGTGCGGCGCAACACAACCGCTGTGTAGAGCGAAAACACGAATTTTTTAGGTTAAAAAAAAGATCGTAGTCATCGAAAAAAAATCGCAGTCAAAGTGTTAATGAAAGACTTAATGAAACAAGCTGTTTTTACAACAATTCGAAAATCCCTAAATTTCCTACTTTGAACGTTCATTGAAACAACATTTGGAATAGTCGCACCAATTTTCATCAAAGATTATCCTACTAATATTATAAACGCGAAAGTTTGTAAGTATGGATGTATGGATGTTTGTTACTCATTCACGTAAAAACTACTGAATGGATTTTAATGAAACTTTACAATAATATATGTAGCTTATACATCAGAATAACACATAGGCTACAATTTATAAAGATATATTGTATATTATCCAAAATATCTATAACCACGCGGGTGAAACCGCGGGTCGCAGCTAGTTTTTTATATTATCTTCTCTATTGCTCTTCCTTTCCTTTGGGGATTGCCTTGGATCGAGAATAGTACTATTCTACTCTAACTAGATAGATTGATAAAGCATCTATTTGGTACTAAAAACACACAAATAACTTCTATTAGTAGTAGGTACATAGGTACTCGAAGCCTAAATCTCAAAATAAGGGCAAAATGCATAAATGAACATAGAAGACGGGTCATTCCAAGTTCAATCCTACTAATATTATAAACGTCAAAGTTTGTAAGTATGGATGGACGGATGGATGGATTGATGTTTGTTACTGTCACGTAAAAACTAGTGAATGGATTTCAATGAAACTTCACAAATATAGCTTACATATCAGAATAACACATAGGCTACAATTCATGAAGATAATAATAATAATAATAAATCAACACAACGATCAACACCTGAAGAGACTCTCGCTAGGAAGTTGGATCAAGGGCCAGATCCAGAAGGCGGTACTCTTGGACTCTGCACGTATCGTCAGGAAGTTCCTTTCTCTGCAGCCCTAGTCACCGGCCGCTTGAGCCTAGCTTCGCGGTCGGTGATCTACCGTTTTGATATATTTTTTACTGTAGAATAGTTTTTACAATTTTTGTATTTTCTATAGTAAAAAATGTATTTTATACGAGAATTTTAATAAATGAGAGTATAATAATAATAAATTTAATAAATTTTAAGAGAGAATTTTAATAAATGAGTGTATAATAATAATTTTATTATTATACCATTCGAAAGCTAACAAAATTTATTTTCAAATGGTATACACCAATCTGCAGTTTATTCCATGGAAACTGTAAAATATAGTCTGCAGAAACCAGCGATGAAGTGATTCCAGTTTATAGCTCGCAAGTGTAGTATATTATCCAAAATATCTATCACCACGCTGGTGAAACCGCGGGGCGTAGGCTATTCCGTAAATAAATTCATAGATATCAATCAAACTCTGTATATAAAAATTAACAGTGACACGAAAGCGTCACACAAATAAATAATGCTGGACAATCCATACAGCATCTGGAGTGGTGTTTCAGCATTCGAAAAAATCGCATTTGGTCATACGATTTTCCCCCCGCATGTCGCACGTCGTTTAGGTCAACGTAGGTAAAGGTATTATAAATGAATGGTCACCACAGAAGCGTCCATCTGATACCAATTTAAACGATTTCAATTTCACTTCAGGCAACATTAATTTAGATAATCATAAAATATCCCTTAAAACGCTTTGAACGTCACAATGGGAACGCAGGTAAAGCGTAATCTGACTAAAACGCTTTCAATGAGTAAATTTATATTTAATCTGAAGGTAAGATTGGGTACGTTTTTTACCCGTCCTTATCCCACCAAGATTGTTATACCAAGTTGGAAAGAGACGGGAAGTAGCTCCCGGGTTTTCGGATTAAAAGGGAAAATTTGTGTACCGTTGTTAGCTTATACTCCTATCTGTTTATGTGACGTCATTAGTATCCCCTTTCGGTACACCTCAGTTTAGTATGACGATGTATCAAATGTGTTTTTGAATGGGCAGCGTAATTACATACATGGTTTACGGTAGGCTTCATTAACTGGGTAGGATTAGTAGGTACATCTACCCGTTGGGTTTATTTTATTTTCAGTAAACATATTAAACGGTTAACTCGTTAAAAATGAGGTTCTCAGAATTAATTGAACCGGTAGATTCAAGAAGGGAATAAATGATGAAAATTATTAATTCGACATTTTGATGAAAACTTCATCTCTAAAGGTAGACACATCTATTAGCTCTAAGAAGGGATCAAAAACCGTTTTCACTGCGGAGATATAAGCAGGTAAATTTTGTTGTACTTTGAAGAAGGGAATAAATCCAAAACATTTAAACCATAATATATACGACTAAAAACCTACAGAAATAATATTCATCATCATCATCATCATCAGCCTATAGCACTGCTGGACATAGGCCTCCCCCAATGAGCGCCATAGCGCCCTGTCTTCAGCTTGCCGCATCCAGCATCTACCTGCAGTCTTTCGCAGGTCGTCATCCCACCTGGTCGGAGAGCGTCCTACACTACGTTTACCGAGTCGTGGTCTCCAATAATATTCTATTGTATTATACAGTCTACTTTATTCCATCCATAGGTCAACCATCAAAAAACAGAAATATATAGAAGTTATACAGTTGTTTCGCTCTACTGAAAAGTTATGTCGGGTGAAGTTATTCCCTTCTTGAAACACTGGTTCAATCTATATATATATAAAAGAAAGTCGTGTTTGTTACAACACTTATAACTCGAGAACGGCTGGACCGATTTAGCTATTATTTAGAAAATTGGTGGAGAGGTAGCTTAGAACCAGGAGTCTAACATAGGATACTTTTTATCATTTAAACAATTTGACACATAGATTTCCACGGGGGCGAAGCCGCGGGGAGCAGCTAGTTATGAATAAAGAAATCTATTTGACTGGGTACAGTTTTGATTTGGTGATAAGCGTGTCTAAGTACTTACAGGAACCAATAATGATAGAGCTTATTTTCCTTTGAAGTACCAGAAATTAATTGCTTATTGAGGATCAAAGTCGACTGCTGTCTGTTCAATTTAATTTCCACTGAAATAACAGAAAATAAACCAATGATTTGAAAAGCACTTCGGTAAAAACGATTACTCATATGAAAGTCTCTGTACGTGAGACGAATCCGTTGCAAAGGCTGTCGAGTGTTGTCGAATATCGACATTTACGAGTGAAATCAAATGGTTAAAATGTTATTTGATGTGATAGGAATAATTTGTGTAATATTAATAAATCAATTTAAGCTGTAAAGAAGCTCGGCCCCCTGATTATGTAACTGCGACCAGTTTGCGACAGGCGTAAATTAAGCAATCAGTGCTGTCAAAAGCCAATTTTGTATTAGATGACACCAGGTACTACGTCAACCAACAATCGAGCACTAGGTTTCCCTCTGCCAGACAATCGGTGAACTAAAAATTGCTTACTTTTCAAGTACTTTTCATATATCTTGGTTCAAATTGGTATTACGTAAAAGCAACACGACAGCAGTAGCGACTCGATTTCAAAGAGAATATAAAGTATGACAGCGATTTGATCTGTCCATTGAAATGTCCACAGCAACAACCTGAGCATCTGTTTATTTTTGGCGATTGCGACTGAGAAGTTATTCAGAATTTTATGAAAAATATGCCTGTTTAACCCCAAGTTATAAATAAAAACCGTGAAACGCTTAGATTTTTCATTGGAACGATAAAAATAACTATAGGTAAGTTGTAGTTTCAATAAATTATACCTTCCTTCAGAATCTCACAATCATTACTTTGATAGAAATTGTCCTCTAATGTGTACCTTTAATACAATAAATAAATGTTTGTTATAATTTCAAAGATATGGCACGTACTGTCCTTCTCGTAGAGGCTCTTGATAGCGAAGATGGGAGAGTTCAACTTGAGAGCGCTCGTTTGCGGCGAAATTTTAGAGATCAAGCTAATCCTTCGACATTTTCAGATACCTACGAGTTTGGAGCCCATTATAGGCTCTCTAAAGAGTTATTCTCACGACACCATAAAATTAAACCACATACCTATGCCTGCAAAGCGAAGACGAACAAAAGTGAGCTTGGAATGAAGAACCACATAGGTATACGTTGAGGACCAGAATGAGTCCCAGATACTACAAAATGAGCGTCGACAAGTTTCTATTCTACCATTGTGGAATAACAGAGCATAGCCTGCACTGCATCACTACATATATATGATATGTGATATATAAATTAGTAGCTTTGAGCTGATTTGTCTATATCAGTTTATTAAAGTTTTCAGTACATTTTTTGTTTGCCTTTTGTAAGTAGGTAGTTCAATTGTATAGGTACTGTTTAGTTCTGTGTGATTTTTAGTAAATAAATGTGTCCGTTAAAAGTTTAGGTACACCTATTGTACAGTGACATCCTATTAAATATATATCTTTCTATTATGACTTAAATAAAGAAAGGAAGTAATATTAAGTTTATTATTTTTGACAATATGTCCAATAATTTATTGAGCATTACAGTGAAAGAGGCCTTCACCCAACCTGGGGACCCTGCTAATAATCAAATATATAGTGTTATAGATATAATAACATAATAACAGTACCTAAATTAGGAATCAATGTAGTAGGATCAAATAAAGGCTTTTTTATTTTATTTGTTTATTTATTATAGTGAGAGATGCCCCCGCCTGCTGGCGCGCGGCATCGGCTTGCGTTCGCGCCGCCTCTGCTATTATAACGGCGGCATCAGCCAGCTTGCCCTCTGCATTTACTCGCCTCTGCTCCAATTCAACAGTCCACGATGATCCAATTCTTTGACCTATAAAATATTTAAATAAATTAGGTCAGCTGTTTATCGCAATTGTCATTTTCTGAGAAAATATGATATAAGACTTAACAGCCTCAACCGCCGCCCTCGTGACTCCTCATGCTGTTTGGATTCTTACACCTTCTGTACCGCTGCTGGCCAGTTTTTGTTGCACCTCCCCGCCGCCGCCGTGACTGTAAGCCTCGTAGCAAGATCATTTCACTCACGACCTATGGTCTCCTTTGACCTATCTCCCAAGCCAAAGCCTTTGTCAAGGCTCGAGTGCGTTATGAGGTGCTGCAGCAACTAGTCTAGCTGGTCGTCTGAAGCTCGATGTTCCACTTAAATTACAAGAAGATTATAGAGACAGGAAACAAAATTACGCATTATAATTGATTGATAACTTACTTTTAGATCCAATATCCAAGAGAGTATACGAAATGTTGTAAAATTAATTGAAAACTAAGAAAAAAATTGCAAAAAACAACAACAAACAAATCAAGAAAGACGCACAGAATAAAAATTGTACCATAGATAACGTTAAAACTAGAAATAATTGTTTCCACCTATTGCTACTCTGTCGCTAGTGGCCCTAGTGAACGTTAAAACTACAAATAATTGTTTCCACTTATTGCTACTCTGTCGCTAGTGGCGCTAGTGTCCATGGGCAATGAGCAATCAGCAACAACTTTGCGATCGGTGCGCGACAGCCTTCCGTAATACGGTTTCTAGTGACACTTTGCAACCGGTCGCGGAGCGGTCGCGGTCGCGTCGCTGTTGCTGTTGCTTTTAGATAATCAGCCTGCGGAACTTGAAGGCTATATGTGAAAAAACCAAGTAACTTAGCAACTGCTTTAAAGCAATTATCATACGTTAGAGTACGGGCGAAGAAGAAGGGCCTTTGGTGCCCTTGTTCAGCCTTAAAAATGACCTCGCTGCTGGTCATAAGCGATGCGCGTGCATCTCTATTCTACACGCGACGAAACCGTGTGCTCCTCATCTCTGAAGGTTTCCACAAGTGGAACATCACTGTTGGGGTTCGCGGAAGTATTCCCGAAAGTCCCCGCGATCCCTAGCATATGTGCCCGGAAAAATTCGTGAGGTTTTAGTCAGTAGGAGTCTGACTGAGCATATTAAATCTAAAATAAATAGTTTCATTTATGCTCTATGGAATATTGCAAATATAACCGATCACAAAACTGCTCTTCTCGCGTATCACGGCTATGTAGCATCCCTTCTTAGATATAATGTTATTATATGGGGTAATGCAGGTAATAACAAGGACTTATTTATAGCGAAAAAAAAATGTCTACGTGCAATATTCAACAAGCCTCCGTGGGAACCTTGTACCCCAATATTTAAAAAACATAAGATCCTGACATTACCATGCTTGTATATTTCAGAAATGTGTAAATTTGTCAAATCACACAAGGAATTGTTTAAAACTTTTGAACAAGTGTAAATACATTTAACTGTAGGCATAAATACCGATTAGCAATTCCTGCAAAGAAAACGCAATTGTATAGTCGAAACTGTTATAATATGGCTATCAAAGTTCACAACAAATTGCCAAACGATGTAAAAGAACTAAAGGGTCACTTATTCAACAGAAAGTTATTTAATTTATTAATTGAGCATTGTTTTTATTCGGTTGAAGATTACCTTAATTTTAAATTTTGACCTAGAGAGTTCTATTTTAATTGACAATTTATTTTCGTTTATTTTTAATTTTATTGCTGACATTTAATTTTATTTTATTGATTTTTATATTCACGTGCCTGCATTCGGGCTGCAGATATGCAGCTCTACTGTGTTATTCCACAAATGTATTATGTACCATGTCTTATGTGAATAAATATTACTGATTACTGACATAATCTTCCACCGGGGATGGAAGATATCCATGATGGATTTCCTCACAATCTCACAATAAAAAAAAAACAAAGGTAACTAACGTTTTCAATATTTTGAGAGCTATGAAGTGAGAGGCGAAAAGCAACATTTCTGACCTTTCAGAAAATTTGCCTTCTACACGTTTTATGCCATGGGCGTAAAAGTGTAGAAGCAAGTTATAGCATAGTTTCTATGGTATTAGTATAGTAAGTTACCTATGGTAGGTATTTGTATTATCTTGTTTTTTCTACATAGGTCTGTTACACTTAATGTTGTTACGTTCTATATACCTAACTAGCTGCGCCCCGCGTCTTCTTTCGCGTGGAAATCTATATGTCAAATGGTTTATAACCTTCCTCTTGAATCATTCTATTTATTTAAAAAAACCGCATCAAAATCCGTTGCGTAGTTTTAAAGATCTAAGCTAAGGGACAGACAGAAATCGGGAAGGGACTTTGTTTTATACTATGCAGTGATTTATTTTACCATACCTAATCAAATCACACACAAACTTTTGACATAGGAAACACCATAACAGA
Source organism: Eupithecia abbreviata (assembly GCA_943735965.1). Classification (NCBI taxonomy): domain Eukaryota; kingdom Metazoa; phylum Arthropoda; class Insecta; order Lepidoptera; family Geometridae; genus Eupithecia; species Eupithecia abbreviata. The sequence goes on from OX030995.1 coordinate 7,009,148, forward strand.
GAGACACGCCTCATCTAAGTAGGTATCTGAAGTACCCAGAGATAACAAACCTATCTCTAAGTTATCGCCGAAGGTAAAGACCAGAGATGAAGCAAAAACAAGATATCTAAGACAAAAACATTAGATAGGAGCAACTCAAGCAGAGCTAAGCTCACGATTAGATCTATGTCAGCTGCTCCAGTGGCTATGAGCTGAGTGTACTTAAGAACGTACCTATCTACAACAGGATTAGATACTGTTGACTCTAGCAGTATGGAACATTGGTTCTCAGCTATGCAATACCAATGTACGTGTACAGACAGATAGATAGAAAATCCTTATACCACTACTACCACACAAAAAGAAAACAATACAGATATAAATACTCAGAATAGAGAAAGGGCGGCCTCTTCCAGATAACCTTAGGTCCATCCTAAGGTTGCCTGGAAGAGATCTCCAGATGGACATGAAGGATCAATGTAGACGGTGGCACTATAATAGATATTTAGATAATGTACCATAATCATAATACCTACATTAGATTATAATAAACTTACATAGACATAAAATAAGGCCATTAAACTTTTATATATACTTGTGTATACTAATTGTTTTTTATTTTGCCTAGAAAACGACCAGAGCAGCCGGAAAAAATATAGTACAAACATTTGTCCCCAAATAGGAATCGAACTCGCAAACCTCCTGTGTTGCAGGCGGTCCTTCACCCACCGTACCACAGAGGTCGTCGTAGCAAAAATATATTTGCAGCGTGAATTCTTACACGTGAGCAAACAAAGTATAACAAAGAATAAAGCCCTTCTCCCATTACGATACGCCCAGGCGACTCTATTAGTAGTCTACTCTCTAGTTAGTATCTTGGGAGTCTCGGAGACTGATCGCCGCGGAGTATCTCACATACATTGGAATGCAGGCTCGCACACTACGCTACTGGTATCCTACGCGTCCGCAACTAATATCGCGCGACTCGCCATGTTGATCGCTTGTGCGTCGCGTCTCTTGCGCGTCTCTTGCTATCACAGGAAAATGAAGAATAAGTAATAATTATAAAGTACATACAAAAATTTAATAAACATTTGATTACATACATATGTAACAATGGAGTATTATTTACCTTAGGGTTATCAGAATCCTTTCTTCCGCACCAACACATTCTCTAAATATAGTATTTCGTTGATGTGTTATAGCAGGCAGAACAATGTAACAAGATGCAGGTAGGTCCCTTTAGACATTTGGTAGAAAGACAAAAATTTCTTATCATCATGTTCTTGTGCGGCTACAAAAACTCTACAATTTATGTTTCTTTCAATATATTAATATATGGATGAATCCAGTATTTTCTACTCTTGCATTGACGTCTTCTGTTTCTATAAGTGTTAGCACGGCCAGGCGACGCGGACGGCTCAGCAGATAATTTTTTGGCACCAATAATGATAATGTTGGTCATAATTTTTTTTGAGTATACATTATTGTTAATTTTGTAACCTAAAGATAATTATCTAATTTAACTTTATAGATGCTATATGCACCAATTCACTTTATTTTCACAGTCTCTTCTTATTATATTATTCTGTTATTTATCCGTGAAAACCTTCAATAAGCTTTCTAGTATTTATGAACTTTTTATTGTGTTATATATAAGCTTCTGGTTTTCCTTTAAATATACATAAATATAAATATATAAAACAGAAAACTGCAAGTGTTTCTTCGTCACTGGAATCGCTCGACATAACGTCCGTCCACAAAAACGAGTTTGCACAATGATGAATTTAGTCATTTTTCAGTAGCATAATATGCGAGCGTCGGGTAGTAAAAAAGTATCCTACTAGTATTCTACTCGAGTATCGTATCCTACAAGTATTGTAATAATAATAATAAAAAGTATTTATTTTCAAAAAATGGTTTCTTAAGGTTAACAGTACTTATCTAAAACTAATTACGATTATCTCTATAATATTTAAGTTTACCTTTAGGTAAAGTACTCTACCCTAAAACCTTGGTGCTGAAAATGCATCGACTCCTCGCTCTAACTAAGTAAAACTTGTGTTTAGACGCGAGGGCTACTCTGCCTCACAGACACCGGGAGTGCGACTAAAGTACAATGGTAGGTATAGTTGATACATAGATTATGTTGAACAATTGAAAGAAAAGCAAAACTAAGTATAACCAAAAAATCAAACCGAAACGAAAATCGAGGTTAAATAAAAATCAGTTACCTTATCTAAAACTAAAACAATGTGTATAAGTAAACAAAAAATAAAAATAAAACTAAGATCAAGCCCTAAGCAAAAGTGTTTATGTATGTAGAGTTTTGTAAGTATAGATATGTGTATGCGTGCGAAAAATGTTGAATAAATTAAATGACACATATATATTGTACATATACATATATAGTGTGTATATAAAATATAGAGTTACAGGTTAATGTATTGTAATGGGAGAAGGGGCTAAGAATAATCACATTGGCAACTAAAGACTTGCTAGACATTATGTACATTATTGTACATTTCATAGTGACGGCCTAAGCTAAACGTTCCCAACAGGCCATTCGTATAAAAGTAATCAACACACTGGTAAACAAATAACCGAGTGCTAAACGTAAATCGAGATAGCATTAATGTTTCAAACACGTTTTGCATACGTCGGGTGACGAGGGAGCGAATGTCGCGAATGTTGCTAGCCAATGTCGCGAATGTAGCGAACTCCGTATCATTTAATGACGCTACATTACGTAGTGCAAACAGAAAGGCAATTTGATTATGGGTTAGCTACTGCACACGACTTCGTGCACGTTTTTTCCGGGAAAAGAAGCATCACAGCTAGAATGTTATGTACTTTGTATGGACATGTTTATATGTTCCCAATTCTTCCCTACATTACTTTTTCAGGTGATATTTTCATAGAACTCGATTCCGCAAAAGAAAGAGATGTTTGAAGAGAATTTAGTAACAAAGAAAATTACAATTACAGAATAGAAGCTATTATTTACAACGTGGCATTGCTGCCAGCATTCTGGGCACTCTGCCCTCAGGTGACGATATACTTTTAAGAAATAGATGATGTGTTAATACTAGTTTTAATTGTTTTATTCAATTTCCTTAATAAATAAAAAAAACTAGCTATTCTTTTGTAATTATACAGAAATATACATTACAAAAGAGAACATGTAAAATAATTAGATAGTTTATTGTAATTGCTTATATTCTTTGGTTGTAGTTGTCTTTGTTAATTACCTGTTTCGTCATTTGAATAGTTTATCAATTTAATAGTTTGTCAACTGAATAGTTTTTCGATTGAATAGTTTGTCGATTGAGTAGTTTGTCAATTGAAAGATTGGAGATATATGAATGCACTAGTGGTTTCTTTTTCACTTCTTCCACTAGTGGACTAAAAATTTAAGTGAACATAAAATGAGAAAAATCTTATTTCTTATTTGATAACAATTTATAGTACTAAATTTGACTTGTGTGAGTGCTTATTTTGTAAGCCTATAAAATTTTGAATTTTTGAATAGTTTGTCATTTCAATAGTTTATCAATTGAATAGTTTGTCGATTGAATAGTTTGTCAATTGACTAGTTTGGCAATTGAATAGTTTGTCAATTGACTAGTTTAATACGACGCTACCAATAGGTACAAGTCATAATTACCTACCCTTCTGACACCAGCTCAGTGTGTCTCCGTTGTCGCGCTGTGATGAGGCCCGAGGGCGCGATCCATTGCGCGAAATGTGATTGCAAATATTAATGAATTGCGTGACTCGACGGTGTCGGCTGAATTAAATACATCATGCAATTTTTAAGCCACTACGTAACGGGAACAATAATTTAACATTAATGTCAGCTTCTGGATTCGCTCATGCTTTTACGGATAAAAAATTGCCTGGTGTTGGTCCAAATTGTTGTGTCACTAGCTGCGCCTGGCGCCCGATAAAAAATCTATGTGTCAAATAGTTTGTAAACCTTTCTTTTGAACCACTTTATCTATTAATAAAAACCGCATCAAAATCCGTTGCGTAGTTTTAAAGATCTATGCAAACATAGGGACAGACTGACAGCGGAATGCAATTTAAATATAAGTAGCGGCAATTAACAATGCTGTGTATTTCCGCTTACTGTGAGCTTGAAGCTTAAACACCGTACAAATTGGTGAGCACCAATAAACATACACGTGCATTCACAAAGGCGAAAGAGCTAAGGCCGCGGGCGCCAATAATTCATACCTATAATCAGCAGTTATTGGAATACCATTATTCGTAGATGGATAAACATATCGATAGACATAAATAGCAATATACGAGATAATATCTATGTCGTTGTTGAGTACAAAAGCGCTAAAGCGGGTTTACGAGGAGAGGGCATACAAAAGGCCAAAACATGGCAGGTCGATAAGTTTATCGTCTACTTTATTAGGCTTATAGATCGGTGATTTTATAAATTGCGTGGGCAGTAAATGCCTTTGAAGAAAATGGTGGACCTCCAAGATGGAGTCAGGGCTGTATAATTATAATAATAATAATGATTGACTTGTTTATGGCAGACGTCCGCGATCTCCCTTATAGCCCGATTACCCAGTCCATCCATCCATCACAATAGCCTGGTTTTATTTCTTTCATTTTTCTTTGCAATAGTCTCTACTCCTGGCGGATACTATCTTTGGGTGTATCATATTGTGCACCAGAGGATGATACCCGCTATGTGTAGCCATCGCCTTTAGATTAACTTCTCAAAGGGCCTCTGTGCTGTTGGCTTTGGCCCCACGCAAGCCTTCCAAAGGACCGGGTCACTTTATGGACCGAGATCATGGTAAATGAAAGAAATAATAATAAATCATTTATTTCAAATTATTTATAAGTAGGTACTAAAAATACTGTTGTGGTCACGGGATGACGACAGTGTGTAAATCTGTTGAAACGTCGGGAAAAATAGGCAAAAAATACCCGTTAAATCAGTACTAATTATAATAATGTTTTCAGATCGCATAAGTTTAAAAATAGTCAGGGTTGTAGTTGATAGTGAGAAGCAGATATTATATCAGAGGGCTAAGACTAAACTATAATAATGATGGGAATAATTAGGTACCTATTTATAATGTACACAGTAAACACTTTGAACTTATCGACGACTTCTACTAAGCGTAGCGTAAAGCCGGATTTTACGATGTTATTTAACGTTTTCAGTTCAACTTTTTAATTCTTTAGCATTCAAATTATTTCAAATAAGCCATTTGACTACTTTTTGGAGGCTATTATATTCTAACTTATATATTAAAAATGCAAAAGTAATATATTTCTTATAGATTCCATTTTCATTGTTCGTATGTTAAAAAAATAATTTAAAGGTTTGAATAAAATGCATAAAGAGCATCCAACAACAGTTCCTGAAGTATTATAAGGCGTTAAACAAAATAGAGCACCAAAGAGATTACACGTTGCATCAACTCACACTTTAACAGACTTCGAGCCATCAATCTTTCAAACTATTTCAATTTAAAATAACAATGCCTGCATCATTTTTCAATAGAAGCTCCAACGGAATTTCAGAACTAACTTTACTGACATTCCTTTAGTGAATTTGAGTTACAAAGGCAACTAGTTAGGTTTACCATACAACAGTGATTCGAGCCTTGTTAGTAGTGGCCTACTCTGCCCACAGCTGACAAGCTTCTTCTAATAAATGCCACTGAGATGGGTCTTTAGCTTTCTACAGCTTATCAAATTAATTTAAAATGATATTTATATCAGACAGCAAAAATTAAACAAACACGTACACAAAAGTAACCAAATAAATTTAAAATAAACTGGGGATTTATTATAAAGACATTTTCACACACTACAAAAAATAAAGGAACTTCAAAAAAGGAGAAGGTTCTCAATTCAACAGTTTTTTTAAATATATTCTCGCATTTCAACCGCATATTTACCGCTGTTCGACGTGTTCAACACGTTCAGTGCCGCCCCACATGTTGGGTTGAGTGGTTGAGCAGCCGGTCGCCGTAGATTATGTGTAAAGTAGGTTACATAAGGCCTATGTCTAGCAATGGACTAACATAGGCTGATGATGATGTTGAATAACTTACATTCCCACAGTAAGTTAGGTAGTTTTTCCATAAGCTCTGTCTTAATTTTTGATAGACTAGAAATGCACCTACCCACGAAAATAGATAGGTACTAAGACGCCTGCCATATATCACAGCGGAGATAGATCGAGACGCGATGTCATCCATTTATAACATACACTTACCTACCGGATTGATGGTGCCGAGAGCTTTTTATCTGAGTGTACGGGGAGACTAATGGGAGTCTTTTATAGGGTATTTTGATGAGGATATTCACTAGGATATAATCTTAATAATTTATTCTTTTAGATGGAAGACGTTGGTTGATTGGATTGGGTTGATCTTTAAGGTTTCTCGTTTATTTATTGACCATGTATAAATACACGTCGGTATAATTTAGCAGTCGAGGATCGTTTAGCTGTTATATTTGTTGGTTTGAATGGATAGGCAATGTGAAAGTTTTTAAGTGTTTCAACTTGTTATGTATCTACCACTTTATGCAACTGGACCTCTTTTTAGACCTGGAATAACATAGGCTACATATATCCCGGAAATTGCAGAAGCTAGTAAGTAATAGTTTACTTTCAATCGACGAAAAACAATATAGGACGAGTTTCTATGTTCGGCTGTATGAATTTTATCTATGTATGTTCGACGAATGATGTGGCGCGGTGGGCGAAGGTCCGCCTGCGACGCAGGAGGTTGCGGGTTCGATTCCCGCCTCGGAACAATTGTGTGTACGATCTGCAGATATTTGTTCCGGGTGTTCTGGTCGTTTTCTATGTTTAATAAAAAATATCTATCTATGTATTGTATTATTTATATCCGTTATCTAGTACCCATAACACAAGCTCTGCTTACCATGGGGCTAGATAATGCTGTGTGAATTGTCCAGCATTATTTATTATTATTCATTTATTATGTTCGGTAGTTTCTACATCTATTATGGACCAATTAGGAAAATTATTTCACTATTAGTAAAGAAAACGACCGCAAGCTGGTACTATGATAAAAATGTGTTCCTTGGGATACGTATTTTATTGGTACCAAAAATCCTAAAACAAACAGTGTAAATACTAAGGAATTTGAAGTCGTTTATTCATTTTTTCATAGAAAAAAACAAAGCCGTGGTATCGTGGAGACCAAACAGATTAAATACTTTGTACATTGCTGTGTACAAATATTGTTTGCTAAACATTGTTAAATTATTTATAAAGTGTCTTAATTCCATAATACCATGATCCAAAAGGGATGCTTCAGCCATAATCACAAGTTATTTAAAATTTAATTTCGCCCTCTTTTATACCGCTGGGGGAGATCTCATAACATTGTGAAGGAAGGAACGGCAAACGAAGCATAATTATTTGAAATTTAAGACGATTTTTCTTATTTTTGTGAGACGGGTTTTTGCAAATGAGCCAAAATATTATTTTCGATTGAAAAAGCGGGTAAGATAAAACCATTTTCGGGAGGTGAATTATGTAGGTTGCGGTCTGTGAGGAGCGAAAGCGATTTTTGGACTGTTTTCAAAGGAAATAATGTAGTAAAATACTACTAACGTACCGTCAGAAATCCGCCCCTACATCCCACTATCCACAAAAAACTTTTTGTGGACCTCAGAGTTCAGCTTTTATTAGGATTAGCTAGTATTAGATTTCCTAGATTTAACTCTAAAACATAATTTTGTTCAGAGTACGGTTTCATCACTCAAGAAAGTATAATTAAATCATTTAAGAATTACATTGTTGGTATAGGAACCTAGTTTTAGAAATGTTTGCATGCCAATGTGTTTTGGTGAAGTATGTGACACTACCTATTCTAATGTAAGTTAAGACCTTGTACGAGTATTAAGACCATACTTTATATATTATATATTCATTACTTGCAATAAATGAATTGAATTGAATTGATAGATGGATGGATGAATGAATTTCTGTTACTTCTTCTCACCAAACTACTTAACGGTTAGGGCAATTTTTTCGCATATATTGATCTCGACCACTTACGACGTGAAATAATGGAATAACTACTGATTCATAATTGGATATCGGATATGCAAGCTTTTTGTTCCACGATAATTATTTTCTTACGTAATCCTGATTTCTTTATTCAACAAATGATGATTTATTATGTTCGTGAAATGATTAATTAATATGATCTTACGTAATCTTGATTTATTTACTCTACAGAAAATCACGATACGGAAACTTTTTACACTGCAAAGTGGTCTTAAGTATTTTAGTTTGCTTTTTTCCAATAACAGGGTGGCACAGCGTGTGCACATAAGACGTAGGTACACTTAAAGTGCTGTTAAAGTTAAATAAAATTTAAAAAAAACCCGACATGCCATTTTCATGGCAGCGGCCATCTTGGACCGATTTTCATCAATCATAAGCATATTGGTTTATCCGTTCGGAAGCTACGATGCCACAGACAGACAAACACAACGTCTAACTTATAAATCCCGTCGTTTTTGCGTCGGGGGTTAAAAAGAAACTTGATGTAAACCATTGTTGTTAATAAATAAGTCAAAATAATCTCGTCAAAGGCTATTTTATGCTAAAGTTGGCATGTTCATTCAATGTTTTCCCTCCTCAAATTTGCATCAGCCACTACGCTATTCAATTCAAAAACACCCAATATTTGAAGTTTCAAAAACATGTGCATGTTACACTATTGTCTACGCGTTTTGTGTTTTATTTAAAAAGCTCGCCATTTTTCCGCGTTGTAACCTTTTGATGGTTACTTTGTTTTTTTAGCTATCGATTCTGAATACAATAAAACGACCTCTGTAGCACGGTGGGAGAGGGTCGGCCTGCGACGCAGAAGGTTGCAGGTACGATTCCCACCTCGACACAAATGTTGGTACGATCTGCAGATATTTGTTCCGGGTGTTCTGGTGGTTTTCTATGTAAAAAATAATATCTAAGTTATGTATTGTATTACCTATGTATATCAGTTATCTAGTACCCATAACAACAGCGTTGCATACTTTGGGGCTAGATAATGCTGTGTGAATTGACCAGCATTATTTATTTAAGTACTAATAATATAAAGAAGAAATTTTTGATTTTTTTGTTTGTTTGTAATGAATAGCTCCGAAACTACTGGACCGATTTCAAAACTTCTTTCACAGTTGGGAAGCTACACTATCCCCGGTGAACATAGGCTATATTATATTTTCAAAAAGTTAGGGATCCGTACTAAAGCCGTGCAAAGCCGGAAAGGTCCGCTAATTTAATAATAAAAAGCCTCAATTTAGCTCCAAGATTAGACATAAACTAACTACGACGACCGATGTGGCGCGGTGGGCGAAGGTCCGCTTGCGACGCAGGAGGTTGCGGGTTCGATTCCGCCTCGGAACAATTGTATGTACGATCTGCAGAAATTTGTTCCGGGTATTCTGGTCGTTTTCTATATATAATAAAAAATATCTATCTATGTAATGTATTGTATTATGTATATCAGTTATCTAGTACCCATAACACAAGCTCTGCTTACCATGGGGCTAGATAATGCTGTGTGAATTGTCCAGCAATATTTATTCAATATTTATTTATTTATTTAACTCACAAGTGCAGTAAACCATCCTAAACATTTCAACGGTGTTCGTTACGAAACGGCAAAGTAACGGATCCAGCTTAAAGCGTATCGAAACCCAATTCCCGACTGATTCAATTAAGAGCTAAAGAACTACCTTTAAAAGTGATACTGAGGGGAAAGCTGCCTTTCATTTTCACTCGAGTGAATGTACTCGAGTTTCAGAGTATTTGAAGTTTTAATCGAGATTGACTCACAAAGGTGGTCAGTGTTTTGGTAGAATTGGCCCTTGATTCTTGGTCGGTTGATCATCAATGTTTATAGTCGGTAAATTTGAGGAATGTAGAAGTTTTTCTTTTAATAAGCTTCGAAAACCACGGGTGGGTAAAGATTTTAAGATATACCAACTACATAAACTTAAACTGGTTACTTAAATAAAACCTATAACATAGAAGAGCAAACAAATATATAATAATCTACCTAAAAAAAATACGAATATGTTTTTTGTGTAGGTACAAAACTAATTTTTTTTATTTGAAAATGTTACTATTCTATTGACCAATTTGCTACAAACAAACTAAACTAAACTATGTATATGAACTTATAATAAAACAATGAATAACTCATAATTCTGGCTTCTAAATGTAATTTAAATTCTATTTTATTTAATAAATTCTCCTTGCATGAAACTTTTTTTTTGTATGAAATTAGCCTTATTTATTTTATACTTTTTGCACGATAAACTATGTATATACAAAAATTATTCTAGAAAATTAATACAAAGGCAAACTTAACCCTCAAAAGAGTTCTCTTCCAGCAAACCTTATTGGGAGAGAGAGACAAAGTGAAGAGACAAGTGGGTATTGTGCATAAATAAAATAAGAAATAGACAGCTTATACTTGAACGTTTAAATATGAAAGTACATATTTTCAAATTCTATTTGAAAATGTAAATAAAGTCAAACTCAGATGTGCAGAGTGCACAATGCTGAGTGAAGGCCATATTTGCCATGAACTCTGCTACGCACAATAATTTGCAAGATATATAGTATTAATTTGCGTAGTTTTAAGTTTGTTGTGTATGCTAGTTTTTAAGGTAAATAAAAATATTTTCTTTCTTTCTTTCTTTCTTTCAGAGCCCTTCCAAGGTGCATGCACTAGTGATAACTTAACTAACCATTCTCTAAGAATGAATATACATGCAAGAAAACAACAATATGAAATTAAAAGTCATCACCATCATCATCATCAGCCTATGATAGTCCACTCCTGGACATGGCCTCTACCAATGAGCGCCATAGAGCCCTGTCTTCAGCTTGACGCATCCAGCATCTACCTGCAGTCTTTCGCAGGTCGTATTCCCACCTAAATCTCGAATCAGCTGCCCACGTAGTCCTGGAATGCGAGGGAGTAACAGCGCAACGACTAGAAATCCTCGACCACCCGAGGTCACTCCGCGAAGCCTGTGAAGATCCCAGGAATATTCTGCGCTTCTGGACGGAGTAAGGCTGGTTAAACTAGTAAACACACCACGCACAAAGGACCAATCGGAGTCTAAGTGCGGAAACAGGAGTACAACTACCATATCATACCATACCATACCACCTAAATTATCCCATTCATTTCCCATTCAAAATTATGAAATGAAAATTACCTAAATTATTTATTCTAATAAATCTTAATTATTATACCTTCACATTATAAAAAAAGATGTTGGTAAAACAAACATCTTTTGTATAGGAAAGTATATGTAAACTAATGCGGTCGCGGAGTATGATTTACAGTTTCAATTAGGGCGTAAGAATTGAACCTTTCGACTCAATCCATGGATGTCTTAAGAGCGGACTAATGGGACCTACCAGAAACAAGGCAGCAATTTTTGTGTATGTTATCACCTCCACTGCCATCACTAATCCGGCTGCCAGGTATAGTGATTATGGAAAGCCTTCCTCATTTGGGGTAGGCAGTGAACTTATGTGTGCTGATGTGATTTAATGTGCATAGGTACCTAATTTTGTCTAAACTACTATATTTTTGTCCGCTGATGGACATAGGGCTCCCCTAATAAGCGCTATCGCGCCCTGTCTTCAGCTTAACGCCGCATCTGCCTGCAGTCTTTTTCAACGTTAAATAGTACTTATAATTAACAAAATTCTAATACTTAGCATCTTTAATGAGTTAAATATCATCTCAAGCATCTTTTAAACCCTTTCTTCTCTACCTCATCAAATAACAAAGTTAGCGTTCGTCCGAACCACCCAGACAACTGTAAAATATCTTCGCAATCAACTTAATTCTCTAAGATACGGCGAAGCGCGCCATTTTAATTAGATATTGCAGCGCCAAATAAAATGGCTGAATTAAGGCTCTTGATTCGCTGGTTTTGGACGTTGAGTAAGAGTGAAGTCGGAATGTTTGAATGTGTCTGGATGTCCATGTGATTAAATTTTGTAAATGGACTCTCTTTTAGTTAGGGTCTCCCAATTTTTTTAAAATTAAATCCTTATAAAAACCAGACCAGAGAACAAAGGTTATCGACATATGTAGCTAAAATAATTAGCAAGCTGAAGTGGCAGTGGGCCGGCCATATCTCGCGAAGAACCGACGGCCGCTGGGGCAAACGTGTTTTTGAATAGAGATCACGACTCGGTAAACGTAGTGTAGGACGCCCTCCGACCAGGTGGCATGACGACCTGCGAAAGACTGCAGGTAGATGCTGGATGCGGCAAGCTGAAGACAGGGCGCTATGGCGCTCATTGGGTGAGGTCTATGTCCAGCAGTGGACTGGCTGGCAGATAGGCTGATGATGATGATCATGATGATGAAAAACCTGAACTAATGGCTCCCTCAGGCTGAATCAGAGTACCTATTATTTTCTGTAGTTTAGTAAGAGTGTGCAAAATACGAATGCGATTATGGGTGATAATAAAAAAAACTTTAAAAAAACATTGAGTCTACCGGAGAAATGTAGGAGATGACCCCGCGACGCGCCAAAAAATATGTCGGTTCCAATACTAAACACTCTCAGCTGCGCCCTGCGGCTTCACCCGCGTGGAATTCTATGTGTCAAATGGTTTATAAACCTTCCTCTTGAATCACTCTATCTATTGCTGAAAATTGAATTAAAATCCGTTGAGTAGTTTAAAAGAAGAGAGAGAAACAGCGACTTCATTTTATACTATGTAAAGATATACATATGTACATTATAGCTGATATAATACTTCGTTGTGTCCAAACTTAAGCCGTCTAAAACACATTCTTAATCATAATAGCACACATTTTCAATCAAAGTGGCCTCCTATCGAAGAAGTTCGAAATTAAGTCAAATTACGATCTTTAAAGTTGCGTCATCATAAGAATAAATATATATTTTATATATATAATATAGTATATATATATATATATATATATTATAGTATAATATATCTCATAAGAATAGAAATAAATACATGTTTTTTTTTTAAATAAAATCTTTATTTTACTGTTATGGTTGCGATTATGTTGTTGGGTAGCATAGACTAAATAAAACAATAATCTAAGTAAGGAGGTTGTAGATTCTCAACTCGAGACCTCCTTAGAGACCCGGCCTTACATTCGTTTTCAGTCGGTAAGTAAATAATAAACATAGTAGACGTCTTCTTGAAACAGTGGCGTTGCATTTTATTGCATTAATTCTGGTAGTCGACGGAAACTCAGTCTCTTCTGTTTTAAATCTTTGTAATGTAAAGAGTTGCTATGTTTTTAACACTTTGAGTGCTGAAATCACACGGTATGTGTTTTCTACAAGTGACTAATATGCGTAAATCCACACTAGCGCAGCGGCTGAGAAAATACAGATCTTTGTGACTCAGCAGAGCTGTAATATTTTTCGAACGAAACGCATGTGATGCGCAACACAACCGCTGTGTAGAGCGGCAGCACGAATTTTTTAGGTATAAAAAAAGATCGCAGTCGTCGAAAAAAAACCGCAGTCAAAGTGAAGAAGTTAAGGTTTTAGTGTGGTTTGACTTTAAATGCAACGCGTGCGAAGCCACGGGCAGAAACTAATAAAGAATATACAGATAATTATTCTTCGATCTTATCTTGATCGATATGAACATATAAACTACTAGTGGAGTAAAAACTATTAATTTCGGTGGCAGTTCATTTAACAATGACCCTCCCGTACACCAGTGAACTCCCGACGGCCGCTGGGGCAAATGTGTTCTTGTGTGAAGACGACGACTCGGTAAACGTAGTGTAGGACGCCCTCCGACCAGGTGGGATGACGACCTGCTAAAGACTGCAGGTAGATGCTGGATGCGGTAAGCTGAAGACAGGGCGCTATGGCGCTCATTGGGGGAGGCCTATGTCCAGCAGTGGACTGCTGTGGGCTGATGATGATGATGATGATGTAACCCAGTGACGCCTACATCGCATATTTAGATGAGTTAGCTGAGGCCTGAGCGGCGACCACGCGACTTTTTTCTAATACTATTTATTTTTGAACTCGTGATATCCTTTGAATGGAATGCCCGAATTACATCCATAACATACGAGTCAGAGGTGATTTAACATGCTTTCTCTCTCAGACCTCTATTCGAACTGAGCAGAACAGCATAAGACTTGTTATTCTCATTCCCTGTCCCATTCTACAGTACAGGTTCAGAACTTATAATAATAATGGCAATAGTCTCTACACCTCGCGGATACCGTCTTTGGGTGTATCATGTTGTGCACCCGAGGATGATACCCGCTATGTGTAGCCATCGCCTTTAGATTAACTTCTCAAAGAAAGGGCCTCTGTGCTGTTGGCTTCGGTCCCACGCAAGCCTTCCAAAGGACCGGGTCACTTTATGTCCCGAGATCATGGTAAATGATAATGATAGCAAATTAGGAACTAATAAAAGAATGTATAAACGAAAACACAGAAAAGCTACCATAATAATCATCATCAGCCCACATTAGTCCACTGCTGGACATAAGCCTCCCCCAATGAGCGTCATAGCGCCCTGTCTTCAGCTTGACGCATCCAGCATTTACCTGCATATATACAATAATAGGATATACATAATTATTGAAGTAATCTTTATTATTAAAGAAAATTGCAAACAGAACATAGAAAACGAATTAGAACTAGTATTAACACTTTGACTGCGATTTTCTTTCGACAACTGCGATCTTTTTTTTAACCTAAAAAATTCGTGCTGCCGCTCTACACAGCGGTTGTGTTGCGCCGCACATGCGTTTCGTTCGAAAAATATTACGGCTGTGCTGAGTCACACAGATCTGTATTTTCTCAGCCGCTGCGCTAGTGTGGATTTACGCATATTAGTCACTTGTAGAAAACACATACCGTGTGATTTCAGCACTCAAATTGTTAAAAATTGAAACAGTTAACACTTTGACTGCGGTTTTTTTTCGACGACTACGATCTTTATTTTAACCTAAAAAATTCGTGCTGCCGCTCTACACAGCAGTTGTGTTGCGCCGCACATGCGTTTCGTTCGAAAAATATTACGGCTGTGCTGAGTCACACAGATCTGTATTTTCTCAGCCGCTGCGCTAGTGTGGATTTACGCATATTAGTCACTTGTAGAAAACACATACCGTGTGATTTCAGCAATTGAAACAGTTAAGTTATTTGCAGACTGTTGCAAATAATTTAGTGGTATCTTAACTGACACATATCTCATCCTTAAAAGCTTAAAAGCTTACTTAATTTAAACACTGCAAATATATATTACACGTCTGAAATGCTGTAAAACGAAAATACATTTACACTACATTAATATATTATTTACACATCGAAATTGTAGTAAATTGTACTTTAAATGCCATCCTTCGCCATCCAATTGAGTGTAATTAATACGCAATTAGTGTGTTCAGAATTATTAGCTAAGATGTTTGCCAAGACGTAAATGGCAGCCTTAAACGGTCATGAGTTATGACGCGTCAGATATAGGTACCTATAACCTGCGACTTTATAGTATGGAATTGAGAATGATGTTATCTTATCTATGATGCTGTCTTGCCGAGTTCGAATCCAGCAGGGCTATTCAGAAACTCTTGTTTCAAAGTCACACAGAATTCGATATGACGACCGATGTGACGCGGTGGGCGAAGGTCCGCCTGCGACGCAGGAGGTTGCGGGTTCGATTCCCGTCTCGGAACAATTGTGTGTATGATCTGCAGATATTTGTTCCGGGTGTTCTGGTCGTTTTCTATGTATAATAAAAAATAACTATCTATGTAATATATTGTATTATATATATCAGTTATCTAGTACCCATAACACAAGCTCTGCTTACCATGGGGCTAGATAATGCTGTATGAATTGTCCAGCATTATTTATTTATTATTTATTCGACATGGAAATTTAAATATTTGGTTTTTATTATTTTTAGCTTTCTGCAAAGTGGAAAATTGGTGATTACGGAGGTGTTAAAATACAGTAAAAGGAGCTACTGCCCGTCCTCTAATTGGTTCTTCCTTTACGACATTCACTGGCTAAGATGGAGGGGTCGATTCTTACGCTACGACAGGAACGGCCAACATACACATACGTCCAATAAATAAGCCCATTCGACAAAAGTTCTCTATTGTTAGCTGTTCGATCGAAGTAAAAGGAAAAAGGACTGCATACGAAGTGAACAATAGTAAAGTTCGTAGACACTTGCTACGCCGTAGCACTTTTATTTGCTACGAATTGCTACAAACTGCTACGATGTGCTACGAAAATTATCCACTGATTTTCTACATTTTATTTTAAATCATTGACGACAATCCTGAATTATCGTATTCCTTGGAAACAATCAAATAGTATTTGAATTTAATATTAAAGGTATCGTTGATTCGAAATTCAAAGTCTGCGCAGACTAGTTTGTTCGTTCGCGATTTGAACTTTCATGGAACCACACAATAGCGTTCGCTCCGACACAGATTATCTTTAGAACAGCAACACCATTTAAGGCATCTTTCATAGGGTCAAACTTCCATATATTTTTGTGTTTTATCGCGACTTAAATAGAATGTAAAATAATAAATAAATATTTAATTACCGTACTAAGTACACTCGATTTTAGAATTATCTGGTATCTGACTTGTCTAAGTGCTTATTTTGTAAGCGTAAATAAATAAATGATTTTTGACTTTTGACTTTATCGAAGAAAGATTGTTGATATTTAAACACAATTGACACTAATTGTCAATTTGAAATAATTTTCTCAATAAATATTCCTCGTTGGTTCATGATACCGCTGGACCATGAGAAGGCCGTGTGAAGGGAATTATAATAGTTGTTTCGAGATCTAGCTATATAGGAGTAGAGGTAGGCCAAAGAAAATATGGATGAACTGTTTGGAGGATGCAATGAGTAAAAAGGAGTCAGTGCTGAGATGACGACTCATAAAAGCGAGTAGAAGAATAGAAAAATAGAAACTGTTGTATTTTTTCCTTCCCCCTACTAAATCAATGAATAAACACTTTATTATACAAAAAATATATAAATAAAAGGTTTAATGACCGGATTGGAAAAGAAGGGAAGATAACGATGATGACTGAGCCAGCTGTATAAACACCAGCTATGTCCCCAGAATGAACTTTGTAAGTTCGAGCCCGCAGTTTGATGGCAGTGTGTTTTTTTATCGTCCAATATTGAACTGCATACGGCGATTGTAAAAATACGAGCGTGAACTGCTTTCGTTGCAGCTGAATATAAAGTAAACTGGTTTTGTCTGGTTTTAAAACAATGGCAGCGTTACTTTTTATTATTTGACGACCGATGTGGCGCGGTGGGCGAAGGTCCACCTGCGACGCAGGAGGTTGCGGGTTCGATTCCCGCCTCGGAACAAATGTGTGTACTATCTGCAGATATTTGTTTCGGGTGTTCTGGTCGTTTTCTATGTATAATAAAAAATATCTATCTATGTAATGTATTGTATTATGTATATCAATTATATAGTACCCATAACACAAGCTCTGCTTACCATGGGGCTAGATAATGCTGTGTGAATTGTCCGGAATTAAAAAAATTTAAAAAAAAATCGAAGCATTTTGCCCTTCGATTTTGCTACAAGACAAAACCAGGCTGATTTCGTGTGAAATGGTAGCAATAGGAATGGAAAGTGAATCAATTTTTTTTCGTAAAGACTAGTGCCCGGCCCCCTGATTATGTAACTGCGACCAGTTTGCGACAGGCGTAAATTAAGCAATCAGTGCTGTCAAAAGCCAATTTTGTATTAGATGACACCAGGTACTACGTCAACCAACAATCGAGCACTAGGTTTCCCTCTGCCAGACAATCGGTGAACTAAAAATTGCTTACTTTTCAAGTACTTTTCATATATCTTGGTTCAAATTGGTATTACGTAAAAGCAACACGACAGCAGTAGCGACTCGATTTCAAAGAGAATATAAAGTGTGACAGCGATTTGATCTGTCCATTGAAATGTCCACAGCAACAACCTGAGCATCTGTTTATTTTTGGCGATTGCGACTGAGAAGTTATTCAGAATTTTATGAAAAATATGCCTGTTTAACCCCAAGTTATAAATAAAAACCGTGAAACGCTTAGATTTTTCATTGGAACGATAAAAATAACTATAGGTAAGTTGTAGTTTCAATAAATTATACCTTCTTTCAGAATCTCACAATCATTACTTTGATAGAAATTGTCCTCTAATGTGTACCTTTAATACAATAAATAAATGTTTGTTGTAATTTCAAAGATATGGCACGTACTGTCCTTCTCGTAGAGGCTCTTGATAGCGAAGATGGGAGAGTTCAACTTGAGAGCGCTCGTTTGCGGCGAAATTTTAGAGATCAAGCTAATCCTTCGACATTTTCAGATACCTACGAGTTTGGAGCCCATTATAGGCTCTCTAAAGAGTTATTCTCACGACACCATAAAATTAAACCACATACCTATGCCTGCAAAGCGAAGACGAACAAAAGTGAGCTTGGAATGAAGAACCACATAGGTATACGTTGAGGACCAGAATGAGTCCCAGATACTACAAAATGAGCGTCGACAAGTTTCTATTCTACCATTGTGGAATAACAGAGCATAGCCTGCACTGCATCACTACATATATATGATATGTGATATATAAATTAGTAGCTTTGAGCTGATTTGTCTATATCAGTTTATTAAAGTTTTCAGTACATTTTTTGTTTGCCTTTTGTAAGTAGGTAGTTCAATTGTATAGGTACTGTTTAGTTCTGTGTGATTTTTAGTAAATAAATGTGTCCGTTAAAAGTTTAGGTACACCTATTGTACAGTGACATCCTATTAAATATATATCTTTCTATTATGACTTAAATAAAGAAAGGAAGTAATATTAAGTTTATTATTTTTGACAATATGTCCAATAATTTATTGAGCATTATAGTGAAAGAGGCCTTCACCCAACCTGGGGACCCTGCTAATAATCAAATATATAGTGTTATAGATATAATAACATAATAACAGTACCTAAATTAGGAATCAATGTAGTAGGATCAAATAAAGGCTTTTTTATTTTATTTGTTTATTTATTATAGTGAGAGATGCCCCCGCCTGCTGGCGCGCGGCATCGGCTTGCGTTCGCGCCGCCTCTGCTATTATAACGGCGGCATCAGCCAGCTTGCCCTCTGCATTTACTCGCCTCTGCTCCAATTCAACAGTCCACGATGATCCAATTCTTTGACCTATAAAATATTTAAATAAATTAGGTCAGCTGTTTATCGCAATTGTCATTTTCTGAGAAAATATGATATAAGACTTAACAGCCTCAACCGCCGCCCTCGTGACTCCTCATGCTGTTTGGATTCTTACACCTTCTGTACCGCTGTTGGCCAGTTTTTGTTGCACCTCCCCGCCGCCGCCGTGACTGTAAGCCTCGTAGCAAGATCATTTCACTCACGACCTATGGTCTCCTTTGACCTATCTCCCAAGCCAAAGCCTTTGTCAAGGCTCGAGTGCGTTATGAGGTGCTGCAGCAACTAGTCTAGCTGGTCGTCTGAAGCTCGATGTTCCACTTAAATTACAAGAAGATTATAGAGACAGGAAACAAAATTACGCATTATAATTGATTGATAACTTACTTTTAGATCCAATATCCAAGAGAGTATACGAAATGTTGTAAAATTAATTGAAAACTAAGAAAAAAATTGCAAAAAACAACAACAAACAAATCAAGAAAGACGCACAGAATAAAAATTGTACCATAGATAACGTTAAAACTAGAAATAATTGTTTCCACCTATTGCTACTCTGTCGCTAGTGGCCCTAGTGAACGTTAAAACTACAAATAATTGTTTCCACTTATTGCTACTCTGTCGCTAGTGGCGCTAGTGTCCATGGGCAATGAGCAATCAGCAACAACTTTGCGATCGGTGCGCGACAGGCTTCCGTAATACGGTTTCTAGTGACACTTTGCAACCGGTCGCGGAGCGGTCGCGGTCGCGTCGCTGTTGCTGTTGCTTTTAGATAATCAGCCTGCCGATCTGTCTAAACGCGATTAAATCCGAAAATAAACTATAGACACACCGCGCGACTCGGAAAAATGCAAGGCGTGTTAAGTTGAATCAAGTCGTATGAATTTTCTATACCCAGAATTACACATGGATTCGTTCGCACAACCACGCACAATTTTACTCAAAATCAATAAAATCTAAATCAAAAGTTTTTAATTTATTTAGGCTTACAAAAAAGCACTTAGAAAAGTCATATTTTATACCTACTATTCATTATTATCAAATAAGATTATTTTAATGTTCACTTCAATTTTCTGTCCACCAGTGGAACTATCATAATATTGATTAACAAATTCCATGCCCAGCCTCAGCGGTGTCTGGCAGGGGTGGGCCGCAACCGCCCACCATTATTTGAGCAGCCATGAGCGTCATGGGCATTGGAAGTGTTAATATTATAAAATTGCGCACGACAACTCAAAATTAACACTTTGGCTGCGATTTTTTTTCGACGACGGCGATCTTTTTTTTTAACCTAAAAAATTCGTGCTGCCCCTCTACACAGCGGTTGTGTTGCGCCGCACATGCGTTTCACTCACAACACAACACTTTGATTGCTGAAATCACACGGTATGTGTTTTCTACAAGTGACTCATCATCATCATCATCATCAGCCTATATCAGTCCACTGCTGGACATAGGCCTCCCCCGATGAGCGCCATTGCGCCCTGTCTTCAGCTTGCCGCATCCAGCATCTACCTGCAGTCTTTCGCAAGTCGTCATCCCACCTGGTCGGAGGGCGTCCTACACTACGTTTACCGAGTCGTGGTCTCCACTCAAGAACACGTTTGCCCCAGCGGCCGTCGGTTCTTCGCGAAATATGGCCGGCCCACTGCCACTTCAGCTTGCTAATTCTTTGAGCTATGTCGATAACCTTGGTTCTCTGTCGGATGTATTCGTTGCGAATCCTATCCTTCAGAGAAACTCCGAGCATAGCTCTTTCCATAGCTCGCTGAGCGACTTTGAACTGGTGGACCAGCCCTATCGTGAGTGTCCACGTCTCAGCTCCGTAGGTCATAACGGGTAGGACGCACTGGTTGAAAACTTTCGTTTCCAAGCATTGCGGTATGGATGACGAGAAGACTCGACGTAGTTTCCCAAATGCTGCCCAGCCCAGCTGGATCCTCCTTTTGGCCTCCTTCTCGAAACTGTTTTTACCCAACTGCAGAATCTGCCCAAGGTAAGTGTACTCGGAAACAGTTTCGAGAAGGTGACCATGTACGACCACCGGCCTTGGATCAATGTGGCCATTGATCATGACTTTGGTTTTATCCAAATTCATGCCAAGACCGATACATCGGGAGGCTGAAGCTAGGCCGTCCAGCATCCGGTTCAGTTCCTCAAGCGACTCCGCCATTAAGACTATGTCATCAGCGAATCGCAGGTGTGAGATGTACTCGCCGTTTATGTTGATGCCCTTTCCTTTCCAGTCCAGCAACCTAAACATATCCTCCAATGCGCAAGTGAACAGTTTCGGGGATATGACATCCCCCTGCCTCACTCCTCTGCGCAATTGGATGGGATTAGATTGCTGGCCCTGTACTTGGACACTCATGGTGGCGGCCTCGTAGAGACATCTCAGCACCTCGATATAACGATAGTCTACTTGGCATCGCTGTAAGGAATCCAGAACAGCCCAGGTTTCGACGGAGTCAAATGCCTTCTCATAGTCCACAAAAGCCAAACACAGGGGCTGATTATACTCTTCGGACTTCTGTATAATCTGCCTCACAGTGTGTATGGTGCCATATCCTCCGCGAAACCCAGCCTGTTCCGGTGGCTGGAACTCGTCGAGTCTCATGGCGAGACGGTTCGTGACCACTCGTGAGAACAGCTTATAGACGTGGCTCAAGAGTGAAATGGGTCTGTAATTCTTAAGAAGGGTTTTATCTCCCTTCTTAAAAAAAGAGCACCACCAAACTCCCGCTCCACACCTTTGGAGTTCTCCCACTGTGAAGGACGGTGTTATAGAGGTTCTGCAGCTCCTGTATAACAGGAGCTCCTCCGGCTTTAAGAAGCTCTGAAGTAATTCCGTCCTCACCGGGGGCTTTTCCATTTTTAAGCTGCCTTAGAGCTAACACGATCTCGTCTTGACTGATGTCAGGCAGTTCGTCGGTATAGTGGCGTGTCAGGGTGGCTCTGGAATCTCGGTCATCTCGTCGGTAACGAGGGGCATGTGCAGCGTATAATCGGCCATAGAAATCCTCTATCTCGGCGGATATCTCCGGTTTTGACAATACGGTCCTCCCGTCGTGCGTTTTAAGCTTTGTCAGGTGGCTCCTACCAAGCTGCTGAGTGAATACTTTGGACCCTCGATTACGCTCTATCGC
Organism: Eupithecia abbreviata; assembly: GCA_943735965.1. Taxonomy (NCBI): domain Eukaryota; kingdom Metazoa; phylum Arthropoda; class Insecta; order Lepidoptera; family Geometridae; genus Eupithecia; species Eupithecia abbreviata. The sequence goes on from OX030995.1 coordinate 7,031,565, forward strand.
CTCTTGAATGAGGCGCGTATTGGAGCTTCGAAGGTCGTGCCGTACCATCTTCGCAATCCGCTTGTTCAGGTCTGACCTGTCTGACAAAGTCGCTTGGGTGGTCTCCCGTCTTTTTGTCATCAGCCCAAGAGTCTCATCCGAGAGTTTGGACTTCTTGCCAGTACGCTGCTTTCGACAGAATTTGATGCCCTCGTCCCTCAACGTTTCAACCAGATTGTGTAGGGTCTCGTCAGCGTCATCAGTGGGTTCCAAGGCAGCAAATCTATTCCCGAGAAGCTGCTGAAACTTCTCGGTGCCCGCCATGATTTGGATTGGGTCAGGTCGGAGCGTGGACTTCATCAGACGGTTTCTTTCAAGCTTCAAGTTGATATTCAGAGAGCCTCGGAGGAGTCGGTGATCAGATCCGGTATTGAACCTGTTGATCACTGAGACATCTCTGAATATGTGCCTACTATCCGTCATGATGAAGTCGATCTCATTTTTAGTCACAGTGTCGGGGCTTTGCCATGTCCACCTCCTTTGAGGCTGTTTCTTAAAGAAAGAGTTCATTAAGAACAGCCCCTCCTTCTCAAGGAAGTTGACAAGCATTTACCCCCTGTGATTCCTGACTCCATAACCATGCGGGCCTATTCGGGATTCGTTGCCAATCTGGGTTCCCACCTTGCCGTTAAAGTCCCCCATAACAACGTTGAAGTGGGCCTTAGTGGTGTTATGTAAGGCTTTGGATATGTCTTCATACATATCCTCCACTTCATCATCCAAGTGTGCCGAGGTCGGTGCGTAAACCTGAATTACCTTCATGCTATACCGTTCGGACAACCGAAGGATCAGGTACGCTACCCTGGTCGACACACTGGAGATTTCTTGGACGTTGCTAGAGAGGGCCTTATTGACGAGGAAGCCTACGCCACCCTGGGATGTTTTATCACCCTCGCGAAAGTAGAGAAGATGGCCCGAGTCTAGGGTTACAGTGTCCTCCCCCTCTCTACGGACTTCACATAACCCCAGAACATGCCATTTAATGTTCTCTAACTCCACTTCCAACTGCGCTAGATGGTGGTCATGGGCCTCAGAGTGCGTCCGTTAAACGTAGCCAGGGTCAAATTTTTAACTGAGTGGCAGCCTAGTGTAGCCCGGGGATTCTTAGCACCCCCTGCCCCGCCGTTACCGTGGCCGCTGCCATGGCCAGGAATAGCGAGGCGGCCGGGAACTGGGGGCCACTTTTTGGCGTGTCTCTTCATAAGGGGGGAATGCCCATAATCCCCACGCTGGGCATGCGGGTTGGGGATCGCAGTTCAATGAGTGTGCTGCAAGGGACGCTGCTGCCCGCCCCCCGGTGTATGTCCCTTAGTCGCCTCCTACGACACCCACGGGCAGAGTTGGGGTGGTGCTATTCTATCTAGGCCGACACCACACAGCCCGTGTGTGTACAAGTGACTAATATGCGTAAATCCACACTAGCGCAGCGGCTGAGAAAATACAGATCTGTGTGACTCAGCACAGCCGTAATATTTTTCGAACGAAACGCATGTGCGGCGCAACACAACCGCTGTGTAGAGCGGCAGCACGAATTTTTTAGGTAAAAAAAAGATCGCAGTCGTCGAAAAAAAACCGCAGTCAAAGTTATAAAAGCTAGCTAAGCTTATAAAATATGCACTTGGACAAGTCAAATTTTATACTATTCATTATTAGCAAAAAACATTTTTAATTATCGCTTCAATTTTTTTTCCACTAGTGGAAGAAGTGAAAAAGAAACAACTAGTATGTTCATATAACTTACATATGTGTCTAATACATTTGATTCATCATCATCATCAGCCTATATCAGTCCACTGCTGGACATAGGCTTCCCCCAATGAGCGCCATAGCGCCCTGTCTTCAGCTTGCCGCAACCAGCATCTACCTGCAGTCTTTCGCAGGTGGTCATCCCACCTGGTCGGAGGTCGTCCTACATTACGTTTACCGAGTCGCGGTCTCCACTCAAGAACACGTTTGCCCCAGCGCGGCCGTCGGTTCTTCGCGAGATATGGCCGGCCCACTGCCACTTCAGCTTGCTAATTCTTAGAGCTATGTCGATAACCTTGGTTCGCTGTCGAATTTTGTTCTGTTGGACATTTGATTTGCTTATCTAAATCGAAATAAAGTGCGATTTTAGATACATGTCAATATTTATTTAAAGCTAAGCATAACATTGAACTGTTGTCATTAAAAAAATCTTATTTCTAGTATTTCTATTGTGAACATCACATTTCTTCATAAAACTATCTATTTCTGTGCGTAAAAAAAGTTTTTCTTACTATTTAAGTATTCGTGAATTATGATTTAAGTATTCGAGAACCGCCCCCTGATTATGTAACTCGCGACCGGTTTGCGACAGGCGTAAATTAAGCAATCAGTGCTGTCAAAAGCCAATATTGTATTAGATTACACCAGGTACTACGTCACCCAGAAATCGAGCACTAGGTTTCCCTCTGCCGGACAATCGGTGAACTAAAAATTGCTTACTTTGTCACCTAGTCGTGTCTGTACTCTACTCTTTTCGCGGTATTCTGTTGACAATACCGAACAAAGCCAAGCGTAAATGCAAATACGCGGTATCTACAAAGAACAGACGCCAGCGCCCCCCAAATTAGACATCCGTGCGTGACTGACTCCACTCACTTTTACATTGTCTGCGCTGATTTATTACGCTGTGTATTGTTCATTATATTTACACAGGGGCTTTCGTACGAAGATACATAAATGGCGGTTTCATGAGAGCTACAAAACCAATATTATAATGCTAAGCTTTCATAGCCCAGAAAATATGACGCAGGCTATATGCCGGCTCAAACCAACTGATTCGTGTAAATCCTACTTTATTTAACACTAATAATTGACATCTGCCTGTAGGTTTTTACATTATGACCTGTTGTCATAATGTAAAAACCTACAGGCAGTTTTTGCGAAAAATAATTGGAATCAGTTTGAATTACAAACACATTTAGTAGCGTACACATTTCATTGAAACTCTAGGTATATACTTATATGTATAGGAGTAGGGTGCACTGATTGAAAATTTAGTTTGTCGACTTTAATCTGTACAGGCACTTAATAAAGCCATTTGATCTGCAGATAGCAGACAGCTTTGCCACACAGCTGGGCAATACAGCTAGCATCTAGGAGACGCTTCCGACTGGGTTGATATGGATCAGTTGAGCTGCCTTGTACATAGTTTCAGTGGTAAAAACAAGTTGTAACTTGTTTCTATAAGTTTTATTTTTTGTTCTTAAACTCAAACTCAATATTGATTTCTTTAGGCTTACAAAATAAGCACTTAGACAAGTAAAGTTTTATACTAGTCATTATTATCAAATAACCTTATTTTAATACTAGTGGAAGAAGTGAAAAAGAAACCACTAGCATGTTCATATAACTTATGTGTCTAATACATTTGATTTGCTTATATACATCTTGTAGTTTTTGAAGAAATGTGACTTAGGTATGCCATATATCGGAAGTGAACAGAAAGTGCACTAAAACGGTCGAAGCGTAAGTGAGCGTACTCGACCCCGGTAGTTTAAATGACCAATGCGTGACCAAATTCCTGAAACAGTTTAGGATTGGAACCAAGTCCGTGATTGGAGCAAACGGGCCACACGACCACTTGTTTACTGGCTAGAGGTCGCTTAAGGACCTGTGGTATAATTAATTAGACCGTGGTTTTATCTAATTATTTTGTAGTGGTCTAACTGCAATGTTTTTATCTTATCTGAATACAAAATAGTACATAATTATAAGTATTAATACAACGGGTATTTATCGCGTTTATTTACCTTTTTTCCCGACGTTTCAACAGGTTTACACTCTGTCGTGGTCACGGGATGACTGATAAACGCGATAAAAACCCGTTGTATTAATACTTATAATTATGTGTTCAGATCGCGTAAGTTTAAAAATATTTACAAAATAGTACTTCAAGAAAGAAAGAAAATCCGATTATTGGTTCACTATGAAGTAGTTAAAAATTTTAACTATTATAAAATAAATAATACGCCTGCGACGCAGGGTTCGATTTGCGCCGTATTTGTACTCTCTGTAGGTATATATTTGTTCCGGGTGCTGTGTTTTTTAGTATAATAAGAAGAATATATCTATGCATGAATAGTATCTATAAAATATGACCTGTCTAAGTGGACTTAGTGGCGATTCGCCATCGGACCCTTTTTTCTGCAACTTTTTAGTTCCATACTTTGAGTTCTGATTCGCCATCGTCAAATAAAATATTGTTTTTCGCGTGGTGATTTGCCATCGGCAGTTCCATGTACAGTCAGCATGTAAATATTGTGACATACAACCAATATTTTTTAAATAAACAATAATATACAGGGTGTCATTTGTAAGCCTAAAGAAATAAAAAACTATTCTTTTTATTTAATTACTCTAGTACCCATAACACAAGCTCTACTTTCTTTAGGGCTAGAAATAAAAATAATATAAATCTATATTCCAGATAAACAGTGCATAGATACATTTACTTAAATTTAGTTGGTGCTGGGTGGATTGTCCAGCATTATTATAAAATAAATAAAATAAGTGTAATAATTATTGTGGCCACAGTCGCCCGTCTGCACCGACCCTTAACACAAATGTGGTTCAATCCACCTGGCTCTAATCCCAGTAACCCTGGGCGGAGCCGGGGGCGGTCGGCAAATGACACACTGATTTTATTTCACGCTAGATGTTTCCCGCGGTTTCACCCGCGATAAATTTTTCACATTTCTAAAATATAATATAGCCTATGTTCACAGGGGATAGTGTATCTTCAAGGCATGTCTGTCTGCTTTTCTTTGCACAATGCCCTATGGTGTTTCCTATGTCAAAAGTTAGTGTGTTATAGAATAAAAATTTACCTAATTTAACTTTTACAATTTATAGAACTTAAGGATATCAAGTATAACATGTGTACCTACGCACGGTGGAAATAAATAAACAACATATAATGACGACCGATGTGGCGCGGTGGGCGAAGGTCCGCCTGCGACGCAGGAGGTTGCGGGTTCGATTCCCGCCTCGGAACAATTGTGTGTACGATCTGCAGATATTTGTTCCGGGTGTTCTGGTCGTTTTCTATGTATAATAAAAAATATCTATCTGTATTAGATAACTGATATAGTATTATGTATATCAGTTATCTAGTACCCATAACACAAGCTCTGCTTACCATGGGGCTAGATGTGTGAATTGTGTGTGAATTTTCCAGCATTATTTATTTATTTATATAATATTAAACAAACCCTAACCTAATAGGCTACTTACGCATGTAATGTCTTTTATAATAATCTGTATCTGGCGTAAAATAAAGTATTCTTGTATTGTATTGTATTGTATTGTATTGTATTGTATTGTATTGTATTGTATTGTATTGTATTGTATTGTATTGTATTGTATTGTATTGTATTGTATTGTATTGTATTGTATTGTATTGTACTTACCTAGTTATATAACATGCCTATTTATTTAAAATAATATATATAAAAATAAGTGGGAAACCTCTTTTAACGTTCTCTTTGATCATGTAAAATGTGCTGGAGCTTACAAATAAATGTTTCTGTTTTAGGGTTTCCAAGGGTCGATTGCGTTTGTGAAATGGCAATGGGTATGTAAAGGCAAACCTCAGTTACAAAGTTATCGGCAATGAGTATGCAAACAACTATGCAAAGGCTCAGGACTGCTCTTTGTGGCGTTGTATGGGCGGGGCCTACGTCCAACAGCGGACGATTATGGACTGATAATTATGATGATGCAAAGGCAAACAAATAAATGATTATTATGTTAAAATGTTTATTATAGAGGAAAGGCAGCAGCTTCCTTCTGTGTGTTTTTAACTCATCCACTGCGATCGTCCTGCCAAACGTAATGATTATGTCAAAACCACTCTTATTACGTCCACAACTCGTTGCACGGTCAGCATTAGCAGAATGTGTGCTGACAAGGATTATCATTTCAATGCTGTAATAATGTGAAGGTAAGTAAAAAGTCATTGAGCGGTTAAACTGCTAGTGCGATAACAGAATAAGAGACTCTGGTAACAAGCCCAGTCTGTATTATAAATCACGGTAAACCCATTGCCATTATTTACGCAATAAGACCACTATTTGAATTTGGAACGTTTGTAATCAACTGATTTATTGGGATACGAATGGTTCTTTATTATTTTGTGCGTAGGTAAAGTACCTATCGTAAATTGACAATGAACAATACACCCTCTGGGCTGTTAAATGGGTTATATTTTACCGTGGAGGTTTATTTCTTATTGTTTTTTATGCTTTTATATTTCATTTTTATGGTTTTTATGGATTCCTATACAATTTTGTTTTCAGAGAAAAATTGTTTTATTGGAATCGGAAATTTAACAAGATTTATATGATGAATTAATATAAATCTTGTTAAATTTCCGATTCCATGTACTTATAGACGATGATGTGGCGCGAAAGTTTCGCGACGCAGGAGGTGGGTTCTATTCCCGCTTCGGAAAAAAATATATTTGCTTAGGGTTTTCTGGATATTTTCTGTGTATATCATAGTGTACCCATCAGTGGCGAAGGGTCCCTATAACACGATTCCTGTCGGCTTCCCTTTTGAAATTCCCATTCGGGCACCTACCTATACCTAACCTACCTATATCTAATTTACCTATCTAGTAACTATAACTAATTACCTACCTACCTTACCTAGCCCATTATCCTATCTCTATCTATCTTTAAAAACATTTATTTATTTTTGTGTATACCTGTGTGTACACATAATATCGAAGCAAATACCTACTTTACACTACCTATTTAGATATTTACCTAAATATGGCTGTCATAAACAGCACAGGAAAAATAACAGAAGAACAGAACAAAACTTTAGGTACACATAATATGAAAGCAAGTACCTGCCTACTTTACACTACTTATAGCTTTAGATTTTTACGTAAATATGTCTGTCTGTCATGTCAATCTTACGAAAAGATGGCGTCGTACGCAAATAAAATGAATGTCACATTTATCGCGAAAAGCCTCAAAAGAGCCACCAAACAGATTAAATCACATGAGTTCGCAAGAGGGCCCCGCAAAAATTCATTTGAATGTAAAAACTCGTCCTAATTTCAGAATCGTGTCGTCAACAGATTATCTCGGATTTTCCAGCTCTTTTGGGCCTCCGTGTAAGTCCGAGGGCCCGGGAAAGATATCCGCTGTGATTTACTTCCAACAAGCGTCTGAACTGGGCTTTAGAAGGTTTGAATTCGTGTTTATATAGTTCACAGATTAGGTAACAGTTTGTAGTACTTCTCGGTGAAAATAAATTAAGAAACAACCATTAAAATAAATAAATGATGCTGGACAATTCGCACAGCATCATCTAGCCAACGTAAGCAGAGCTTGTGTTAAGGGTACTAGATGGCTGATATACATTATAAATACATAGATAAATATATTTAAAATACCTATACATACATAACCTCCAGAACACCCGGGACAAGCGTCTGCAAATCGTACGAACATTTGTCCTGAGGCGGGAATCGAACATTTAATTATATAATATAGATATACAATAAGCAATACTATTGTATACCAGTAGTAGTAATAAAATATATTCACAATCATTAAAATCACACATTTTCTGTCGAAAAAATCCTCGACCTTGTATGCCCTTATCAATGAGCCATATCTTAAGTTTCTATTTCAAAGAAGCTAAGCTGGATGCAATGCAGTGAATAGCTTTGTCTATTCTGTAAACTAATCCAAACAAACCAAAATACTCGATTTATACATAAAATAAGCTCAAAATCCTGTGCAGAGAATCAGATTCATTACTGAAATTGCACGAAACCATTTCCATATCACATGCCTGAGCGCATAGAAGGAGGTAGGTAATATTGAAATAGTGGCTCGGTGAGGCGGTCTTGGCTGCATTTGCATAGAAGACAGGCTGCAATGAAACTTCTATAAGCTTTTTGTCTTATGAAAAAGCTCTGAAATCTAGTTATTAGATTCGCGTCGGTCACTCCGATAGCTTATAAAAGAAAGATGCTTTTTTTCCAACATCTTTCCAAATATTACCTATTTTTATGAACCAAAAGAATTAAAAATAAATCAACATAAAATAATACTATAACTATAATATTAAGGTAAACCACAGAGTTTTGCAAAAAAGTTATCAGCGAGTAATTCTATCTGTTTGTTTTTGTATCTACCCATGTCATTTATTCATTAAAGAAATATAAGTTTACAGTGCTAGAACCAAAGCACTTACTATAAAGCACTTACTATAATAATATCCATTTATAATTAATAAGCAATTAATTATAAATCGATGTTACTTAAATATATCATTATATACTACTATCAAAAACATACACAAGAAAGAAAAATGCAGGACCAAAGAAACTTAAAATTAGGAAAGATGTGAGATTTATCATGAGATTTCGTTGAAACAAGGCTTTACTTGTATGCAACAATTTTCGAAAATGCGAGCACAAAAACCAGTAAGCATCTATAACTTGCCACGGCCAGTTTTCAATCCAAACCCATCCATCCAAGTCCAACTTGATTTTCTCACAGGCCAACCTCTTTCCTGATTTATTAAAAAAAGTTGATTTACCCGCGCAAACTCTCACTTCCGTATAATTAAAAAATGCCGACGCCACTAACGAGCTTCACCTTACTCTATTTGATAGTGAACTTTTGAGTTCCTTTTTCGAAATAAACTTTTTAATTTTTTCGTCGGCAAGGATTCCATTCTGCCTCGAGGCTGGTATAGATTGCTGGTTTTTTTTCTCAGTGCTACGGATGGTTTGTGTTTTGCTCAGTTCGGTTCGAATTTAGATTAGTTTTTATTCAAACTTTCTTCTTCTATTGTGTTTTTTCTTTTATTGGTTTGCTTGGCGCTTTAGAAGTTACAATTGAATCAGCTTGGTGTCAAACTTTGTTTTAGTTAAGTTAAACTGTCAGCTCCAACGATAAAAGTTTTTAAATGATGGTTAATACTTTATTAGGTTCGTAGTTAGCCCGCATCTTTTGATGATGGGTTATATTATATTCCTTTCTTGAGGATATGTTAGTAAGTTGACTTAGTCGCTAGCCTCATCCATAAGCTCAGAGATGCAAGCGAGATGTGGTATACCCGGACCCGCCAACTAGTGTCATGATGTTGCAATGTCTGTGTGGCCTTCTCTCGTCAAGTCTTGTAATGTGAAAATATAAGAATAAGGAGACGCTCAGCGGGCTATGGAGAGAGCTATACTTGGAGTTTCTTTACGTGATATAATCCGGAAATCCATAGGGGAACCAATGTCACCGACTAACTCTCAGAATGAGTAAGCTGAAGTATCATTGGACAGCTCTCAGAACTGATAACCGCTGGGTAGTATAGAGGTAAAATTTATGTGTATGTGTGTGCCTGAAATTGCAAATAAAGACTATATCTATCTTTTTTCTTTCTTTCTAGGGTTGGGTGACCAAGTCCCCGATGGACCGACGACATTGTAGCGGTCGCAGGGAGAGGCGGCTCAGGACCGATCTTCGCGGGGCCTTGCGTTCGTATGAGGCCTTTTGCCTGACGTGTAAGGGCTGATATAATGATGATGATATTAGCAAGGTAGGTATTTAAATACGTAAGAAGGTAACTAATTTCTTTCGTAAAAATCGTTTTGCCTATCATCAGAAACCAGATTAGCATTTCTCGCTTAAATCGAAACTTCGAGAGCACTTTTAAAGCTTTTTGTGTTTTATATATGTTTCTCATCAAACTTGAAATCCGCGAAGTAAGAAAGCGATGCAATAACAAAAGTTTGAACCTTCCTAGATTTATGTTCTAACCTGAGAAACAAAGCCGATGCTGAGAGTAGGGAACAAGGCAGGAATATCAACATAGCACTTTAGAAGTTAGCAAGCTTGCATGCAGGTATCTGTGGTCTAAGGCAATTTCCTTACGTCCATGGACTAAATTATCTAGGTCGTACGACAGAAAAGTACTATACGACTGATAGGTACTACAAAATACAAAATGTTGATTGTCATTATCTTAAGGTTAATTTATATAGTTCAGTGTTCGAGACCTTCTTTTAAGTATACGAATACCTGTGGAAGCAACGCTCTTGCTTCACATACGTGATCATCATCATCATCAGCCTATAGCAGTCCACGGCTGGACATAGGCCTCCCCCAATGAGCGCCATAGCGCCTTGTCTTCAGCTTACCGCATCCAGCATCTACCTGCAGTCTTTCGCAGGTCGTCATCCCACCTGGTCGGAGGGCATCCTACACTACGTTTACCGAGTCGTGGTCTCCACTCAAGAACACTTTTGCCCCAGCGGCCGTCGGTACTTCGCGATACGTTATGATGAGTTTATATTATTACAAAAACACTTCGCTAAAGTAATTTTAGATTTAATGTAATTTTAGATAAAACCACAATTTTCTAAAGGTAATAGTGGTTTCTTTTTCATTTATTCCACACTAGTAGAAACTTCAAGAAAAAAAAAGCAAAATAAAAACATATAAATTGTGGCTTTTTTTAAAGGGAGTCACCGATGCATAAAAATTTTGAATAATGAGATGGCCTCTGCTGAATCTGTTTCCGCTAAAGTGTTAAGAATATACCTAAATCAAATCTATTTAAATTAAGTTCAATCATCAGTGCCTCCCTTCGATCTTATAGGTAATTTCTTGAGGTAATTTTATAATTATTGTGTTTCCAAGTTGCAAAATAAATCAATCCTTATATTTTCCGTTCATACATCATACATATACATACAACACAGCACAAAAAACATAATTTGAACTTGCAACAGAAACATACTAATGCCTTCCTTTTTTATAAGACTTCATTAAATAAGTTATAAGTTGTTTTTTATTTTTACCTCACTTAGTATTAGTACAAATAAGTATTAAAACCCTTTGATATAGGCTATATATACATACCAGCTAATCGTGGATTATATCACGGAGTGACGGTCGCGGCGTGAGAATAGACCCCTTCAAATCAGTCCGTAGATGTTGTAAGAGAACCTACTAGAGCCTTCCTTGCGGTAGTTTCTACGAGGACTACGCATTATTGACACCCTCTCTGCGATGACCAAACCGCTTGCCAAGCGTGGTGGTGGCGAAACACTCTTTTTTTGGGCGAGGCGTGTTCATCAGTGGCCGCGCTGATGCAGAAGGACTGATATACTTTTTTATTGTTTGATCTATCAAATCAGCTCTACTGAGTATAGGCCTCTGCCTTATCTCTGTGCCCCTGGCGGTCATGTGCCAGTCGGATCCACTGCTTTCCTACAGCCCCCAATGTCGTCTGACCATCGGGCAGGTGGTCTGCCTCGACGCCGCCGCATATCTCTAGGCCACCAGGCTAGGTGACTGAATTGGTTCAATTTTTTTATACTAAACTTATTTTTAAACATCATGGCCTGTTGCAGCGTTGGATCGCGAGGAGTGGAAGGAGAAAAGGGAGGCCTTTGCCCAGCAGTGGGACAATAATGGCTAAAAATAAATAAATAATATTTTTAAACCGTTCTACAGCTTGCTCCACATTACTCCTGCTTCGGAACCTTGAGTTTTATGTCACAGGGGAAACTTTATCTCCACCTTTCCTCGTAAAAAGTAACCTATATTATTTTATACCGCCCTCCATTGGTGACACCTATCAATCAGCTGTATTAGGGGATATGAATTGAAGGGGATAAAGTGGAAAATTCTGCTTTATTTTGAGAGGGCTCGTTGACGTCACTCAAATAAAAGCTTTGAAATCTATACGAGCTTTGATTCTTGGTGGTAATTGGTTTTGGAACAAGTCAATTATTTCGCAACATTTTATGTAATTATAATACCTACAAGATAGACATGTCACGCGTTTGGTCGGGTTTTATTTATAACTAGTGGACATTCCCGGCTTCGCACGGGTTTAGTACGGATTCCTAACTTTTTTGAAAATATAATATTATATTCTATGTTCACCGGGGATAGTGTAGCTTCCCAACGGTGAAAGAATTTTTCAAATCGGTTCAGTAGTTTCGGAGCCTATTCATTACAAACAAAAAATCAAACCTTTCCTCTTTATAATATTAGTATAGACTCAAGCATATACCTACCTAATTCTTTAAATATCTAAAATGATCTGAAAAAATGCTACAGTGCCCATGACGTACATACTTTTATGTTGGAGACCTTGTAGGTGCGCCTTCACACAGACCCCGTTACTGAGACTGGACAGTTAATGTATTATGCAATAAGGGTGCCCGTTTTACATGATTATATTAAATACTAGCTGCGCCCCGCGGCTTCGCCTGCATGTTTGTTTTTATTGTCTAGTATACACATTTTAAATAAATGTTAATATACAGTATAATTACAATCTAGCCATAGAATTGGCTAATGGGTAATTTAGTTTTAACTTATTTTTATATCAACATATTAATAAGAATGTGTCCATTGGCACTTTTCTTAATGTCTCTATACTTAAGGTGAAGACACTTTGTTCATGTGTTCTTTAAAATAGCACTTCTGCACATACACTATTATTATCACTACACTAACTCAAAGGGTTTTGTCCTTTTAAGCCTTCTCACTATGTCCGTGTTGTCGAGGAGCTGGATTGCCTCGACATTCACATGATGATGAAGCCTTTGTTCGTGAGCCTCCGCGTGTTTTTGTATGACTTTGTCGACGAATTCAATGTTTAGGTCCCGATGAATATCGTCATTTCTTACGTACCAGGGCGCATTAATAATTGACCTGAGTACTTTGTTCTGGATTCTTTGTATGATTACTATGTTTGTCTTTTTGGTGCAGCCCCAAAGCTGAATACCATAAGTCCAAATTGGCATAAGGACTTGTTTATATAAAAGGAGTTTATTGTGTATTGCTAAAGTAGAATTTCTCCCAATCAGCCAATACATCTTTTTGTAGCGAATCTCTAGCTCCTCTTTTTTCTTCTTGACGTGAGCTTTCCAGCGCAGCTTGGCGTCTAAAGTCATGCCCAAATACTTCGCTGTATTTTCGCATGGTATGATGGCCCCGTTAATGAAAACTGGATGGTATTCGTATCTTTTATTTGTGAAGTTTATATGACTCGACTTCGATTCATTTAATTTTATTCGCCAGGTTCTGGTCCAGTTGTATATTTTATTAATCGCTACTTGAACCTTTTCGGCTGCCTCTACATGTTTTTCCTGTGGCTATTATAGCAGTGTCATCAGCAAAAGTTGCAATGGTGTTGCTTTCATGTTTAGGGATGTCATGAGTATATAAAAGGTATAGGACTGGACCCAATATACTTCCTTGTGGCACCCCCGCTTTAATCTCCTTTATATCGGAGTAAGAATCCTCTTGCCTTATTCTAAAGGCTCTATTATCTAAATATGATTTAATTATTTCTACGTATTCTATTGGTAATATGCTATTTAGTTTTATTATAAGGCCTTCGTGCCATACTTTGTCGAAGGCTTGTACTACATCGAGGAAGATTGTGGAACAGACTTCTTTGTTTTCTAGTGCTTTCTCAATTACATTCGTTATTCTGTGGACTTGTTCTACTGTAGAATGTTGTTCTCTGAATCCAAATTGATGTTCTGGAATGAGTTTCTTTCTGTCTAGTATTGGTTTAAGCCTTTTTAAGAAAAGCTTTTCGAATAGATTTGACATGATTGGTAGCAGAGAGATTGGTCTGTAGGACGCAGTCTCTTGAGGGGGTTTTCCTGGCTTTGCTATCATTATGACTTCAGCAATTTTCCATACCTACCATCTGGTACGTATTTTAGACGGAATGAAGCATTTATTAGGTTCGTTAATTTAACTACCGCTTTCTTAGGTAGATTATGCAATACTTCTCCTGAAATTAGATCAAATCCAGGAGATTTTCTTGTATTTATTTTTTGTTTTATTTCACGCCAAACTTCTCGAGGTGAAACAAGCTTTATACCGCAGTTTTCATGGCAGGGTGCATCAAGGTTATAGCTTTCTTGGCCTTCATTTGGCTTAAAGATGCTTTCTAAGTGTTCGGCAAATACTTTAGCTTTTTGTTCATTGCTAACGGCCCATTCACCTGGTCCTGTCTTTATTGGTGGGATCTGATTTATTGGTCATTTCATGTTTTTCGTTGCTTTCCAAAGAGAGTAGTCTGTACTGCGGTCATTGCTTAGTCTTTGTAGATAACTATTTGTTGTGTCGGTGTTTTGTTTTTGAATTTGCCTTTTAAGTTTTTTTGTAAGAAAATTCAATTTATTTTTGTCTTGCGGAGATCTTGTTTGGTGCCAGCGGTTCCTTTGTTTACGCTTTTCATCAATAAGCAGTTTTATTTCAAGTGGATAGACATTCTTAACTCTTCTTGATTTGATGGTAGGTGTAGTTTCCCATGCAGTTTGCTGTATAAGCTTTACGAACTTTTCTAAGTCTTGATCGAGTTGCTCGGGAGTTTTCAGTGGAACATTTAGTTCTACCTTATAGTCCAGGTCAATTCTAAATTTCTCCCAGTCTGTTTTTTGTTTACCAGTATTGGAGTCCTTTCATTGTGTAAAATCCTCTCGCTCATTACGAGGTTTATTACCGAGTGATCGGAGTTTAAATAGTAACTCTGCGTTGCTCGTAGATAGTTTTGCGATATATTTTTGTACACAAAAAAATCTATGAGGTCAGGATTTTTTTGTGGATCTGTTGGCCAGTACGTTGGATACCCTGTTGAGATGACATCACATTTTTGTTCTCTTACTGCTCTCATCAGTTCTCTTCCTTTTGTATTGGTTAATCTTGAGCCCCAGTAAGTATTTTTGGCGTTAAAGTCACCCCCTAGTATGAACTTTTCACCTAGTGTTTGAAAGAAGGTCACAAACGTTTCTGTTTTGATAATGTGTCTTGGAGGGCAATATATTGCTGCTACCGCGAGCGAGTATCGTTTGGTTTCTATACAAATTGCCACAGCTTGGGTATCTGGCTCTATGTATTTAGCTCGTGATGTTTTATATTTTTCTTTATGATGACTGCACTGCCTCCTCTTTCTTTATTAGATGGGTGTAGTGCGTAGTAGGCTTTATAGCCTTTTAGTTGAATATGAGACTGATTCGTGAAGTGTGTTTCAGATAAAAGACACACGTCTATGTTGTTTAAATCTAGGACTACTGGTAGTTCTTTTTGATGTTTCGATAGTCCATTACAGTTCCAGGCCATTATTTTTTGATTTACTATCATTTTGAATGTTTGTTTATAGCCGGTTTGGTGCTATTTTCAATCTTCTTCAAACGCTCGTCAAAACAACTCATGAACTTTAGGATTTCATCCAGTTTGTCGCTTTGACCGGTTTTGTTCTGGCTGCTTTGGGTTGTTGCAGGTTTTCCAGCAGTTGCTTGGGCAAAAGATAGATTTTTGTTTACAGCTGTTGGTGGTAGCACATGTGGTATGCGACTTGTATTGGGCTGTGAGAGCGGTACTCTGCCTCTTGGGGATTGCTGTTGTCGTGTGGCAGGTGTTGCCTTGACTATTTTGTTCCGCATGTTTTGCATTTCTTTGGCAATCGTGCATCCTCTGTAGCTTGCAGGGTGTGGATCTCCACAATGCACGCATTTCGGTTTTTCCGCCATTGGTTTTGTGCAGTTCGGAGTCAGATGTTTGCCGGTGCATTTGACACACCTTGGCTCCTTGGCGCAATACCTTTGCGTATGTCCGTAACCCTGGCACCTTTTACACTGTGGAATCAGTTTTGTGGTCCGAAGGGGCTGAATCTCAACTACACAACCCAGTATGTATTTGATTCCATAGATGTTTTTTATGTCTTCTTCGTTATTGAAAGACAGTGTGAACATATTAAGTGGCTCCTTAGTTTTCCAGCTCAATTTATTCACTACTGCTTCAATCTTGAGTCCTTGGTTTTTGAGGTCTTCCATGATTTTCTCTATTTTGCAGGTAGAGGGCAGTTTTTTGACCATTACTCTTATGGGTCTCTCCTGTTTGTTTTCATAGGAGTGCCAAAGGCAGTTGTTTTCGTTCAGTGCCTTAGTTATAGAACGATAGGTTTCACCATTACAGGCATTCACTTTCACGCTTTTACCATTCAACATTTTTAGGTTAAAGGTTCCAGCAGCATGTTCCATGGACAGGAAGTCATAGAAGTTCTGGAAGTTCTCCACACCGTCTACTATGATCGGTGGTGGTAGGGGAACTTTCTTTTCTTTTTATTTTATAGGTGCTGTAGTTTCAGGCGAGAGCTTCGGCGACGCGTTTAATTTCCTTTTTTTCTTCTGTCTAGACTTCGCTCTCAACCATTCCGTTTCTCGGGCTAGCTCTTCCTCATCCGTGCTGTATTCAATACGCGCGGTAGAGGTCTCCATGCATGGTGATTTCGACGGATTTATTATGGTGGTATCTACAACACACTTAAGCTGCTGCTGCAGGATACTTATCTGGTTTTTGAGGTCTCGTACAAGACTCTCAAGTTTCTCTCTCTCTTGTTTTTCTTCATGATAGCGTTGTAAAACTTTATTATGTTCTGCGGCCAGAAATTGTTCCGTTTCCGTGTTTACAGTGATAGAAACTTTTTGCGGTGTAGTCATTGTTACAGCATGTAATTTGCTTCGCCTTTACAATAAAATGTGATATCGGCAGTAGTCATGCCTAATCTTGATGATCTAGCAAGGTCATTTCGATCGGTCCGTGTCGGACGCGACGTTTGTTATGATGCGTTAGCACTTTGCACAATCGGCACGCGCGGTTGCGTGTGACACAACCTATCTCGAGGGAGATCGGACGATCACTGTGATGTGTGCGTGGAAATGTCTGCGCAATTTTCTTATTTTTTTTTTTATTGTAAGAACCTTCTGCAAAGTCTTTTTTCAGTAGAGCAGTAGCTACATTCAACGGTTTGGTCGATATCCCCGACCTTGACTTATTTGATTCGAAAGCACAAAGAGTTAAAACCCTCCTGACAAAGCGCTGGTTTGATGCGTTATCATCTTAACCATAAGTTATTAGGACTCTGTATAATTTTTCTTTGTAAATTCTGCTTTTTTGTTTTTTATTATATATTAGTTTCTGTATTGTATAATATATAGTATAATTTTGGTATTTGTTAGTAGGTACTTGCATATTCATATATCATAATATTTTTATTATCTATTGTTAGTTCTATTTATGTTAATTCAATGTACCTATGTGTAAGTTATAAGACTAAGCTATTTCTTAATTTTCATTTGTCCTCTGCAATCAAGCAATCCCTTAGCTACTATATGCGAGGACACATAAATGGTTATTAGTTTTTATTTAAGTTATCTGTAAAGTGTGTAAAACTGTTTGTCTTCCAAATAAAGCAAAATAAAATAAAATAAAGTGTGAAACATTTTAAAAACTGAATGAATTAAATCGGTAAAGCCGTTCTCAAGTTATAGCGTGACCAGGAGAAACAGGGGTTCATTTTTACCTATATAGATTATGACATTCATTAGAAAGGCGGATACCTATGAATGATGAAGTGACATTGCTGATAATCAATCACTATTAGACAAAACAAACCTTGTGGTTTACACAACAATGCTTGTCCCTGCTTCATTACAGCCTGTTCTTGACTAATGAGCTGATAACACCTGATTAGGAACAAGCATTCTCAATCAATAGATGTCCTAGATCACGCTTATATGGTCCATATATGTCTAGAAACTCGTTGGATTAATGGTCCATGTCCAATTAAGTGCAAGTGCGAGAATAGAAGTGATCGTGAGATCCATTTTGCATCGAATATTCACCATCTTCTGGTTGGGTATTTTCGATGCAACATTTCGACTGTGCTGATTTTAGGATTGTTGAGGTAATCCGGTAAACGTAGTGTAGGACGCCCTCCGACCAGGTGGGATGACGACCTGCGAAAGACTGCAGGTAGATGCGGGATGCGGCAAGCTGAAGACAGGGTGAGAATTTAGTGTTGATACGTAGGGTTGGCACAAAAGCTATTTTTTACAACTCTTTGTTGCATCTCTGTTAATAAAATGAATATCCATTCAAGAGCTTATAGAAAATTGATTTATTCTGATAACCTGATGATTGATTTCATTGACCTATATCACATACCTATCAAAGTTTATTTTCACTCCCAATGCAGCATCGAAAGAGTCCCTAATAAAAAGAGGTGGACCATATAATACACGGGGGCATAAACCTCTGTTATTACTGACCATAAAATTAGTGTATCTCGAATGGTAGGTAAATGTGGATCCTCTAGATTGTTACTGTCTCCTTTTATGGATTCCATACACATAGTTCTTCAATTTCATGATTAGTTTATGATTCAGAGAAAACATTTTTATTCGGATATGTTTTTCTTGTAATTCTTTACTGTACACAAAAAACTTAAAAATAACTTAACTAAAAAAATATAAGTACATAGGGGAGCTTAACCCTAACAAAGAGTTTTCTTACAGCAAACCCTAGGTTTAAAGGAGAAGCGATAGAACAGATAGAGGAAGTGTACAAATAAACAAACTAGACGAATGGTATAATACAATATGGGATGAGATTATAATATACTACATAAATTAAAATAACAATAGCTCAATAAACCTAATAAATAACTTCAGTTTTAATATTAAAAAAAATGAAAATATATATATATATACTATATATAAATATACCTACATAGATAGATCGTTTTATGATTATAAGATTTTTTCTGAATTTATCAGATATAATAGAAATCTCGGTAATTTTCCATTTCAGATTGACTCGTCGTTGGCGTAAAACAATTATCTCTAATAGAATACTAGTATCTGCCCGCGGCTTCGATTGCGGTCTGTCCATGGAAACGTTTTAAGGTTATTCATTATTAGGCTATATTTTTTCCCATAATATAAATTCCCATGAGATATAAATAACCTTTTAATTAACGCTTTCACAGAAACAGTGCGGGCAGAAACTAGTGGTTTTTAATATACTTAGATTAGTGTAGCCCAAGAAATGGTACTACAAAACCAGCTATCTCGGTTTGTAGCGTAGTTTTGTTGTAGTATTGTTACTAAAATCACAAAATTATTAATTAATATTGCGCCGTACGATCGTGGCCCGCGCGGGCACGTTTTTGTACGAAATTATTGAGTCATCATAACGAACTGATTAAGCTGGGTGTGGCCCCTATTTTGTGCTCAAATAAAACATCTCATATATAAAACAGGCGCCTATCTCCCCCTCTATCCTCCATTCACGTTCAAAAACTACTATATTCACGCTCATGAACATATCTACGTGATATTACGCGAATAATCCATGCATGAATACAGTAGCCGACTTGTGTGGCAACCGTTCCAACTTTCAACCGTAATTTTCTATAGCAACAACTTCAACTTTTTACGCTTCGCAATAAAAACTCGTGAATATCAGATAACTAAGCTTTGTTTGCTGATAGCTGTCTCGGTCGCGTTATAATAGACCTTCCAACTCTTATTAACTCGATTTCGTAAAGAGTCGATTAAGTGAACCTTTCAGAAGGAAGATCAGCATTCCATCATCAGCCTATGTTAGTCCACTGCTGGACATAGACCTCCCACAATGAGCGCCACAGCGCCCTGTCTTCAGCTTGCTTCTGTGTATTTAAGGATATCTATGTCCGTCTATCTAACGTCACCAAGAGATTCTAAAATAATTCAATAATGCTGGCCGAGTTAAGCAGAGCTTGTGTTATGATACCAGATAACTTTATATAAATCATAAAATACATCAGGCATAATATTTCTTAATTCTAATTTATTTTAAATTCTAATTTATTTTAATTCTAATTTATTTAAAATACATCAGGCATTCATTACGAAATTTGACCCTGGCTACGTTCAACGGACGCACTGGCGCTCATTGAGGATGTCCAGCAGTGGACTGCTATAAATAAAATAAATAAATAAATAATGCTGGACAATTCACACATAATTATCTAGCCCCATGGTAAGCAGAGCTTGTGTTATGGGTACTAGACAACTGATATACATAATACAATATATTACATAGATAGATATTTTTATTATACATAGAAAACGACCAGAACACCTGGAACAAATATCTGCAGATCGTAACACACAATTGTTCCGAGGCGAAAATCGAACCCGCAACCTCCTGCGTCGCAGGCGGACCTTCGCCCACCGCGCCACATCGGTCGTCAAAATAGGCTGATGATGATGATGATGATCATAAAATACATTATTTAAATAGATATGTTTTTATTATACATAGACACCCGACCAGAACACCCGAAACAAATATCTGTAGATCGTATAAACATTTGTCTCGAGGCGGGTTTCGAATGCGCGTCCTTCTGCTTCGCAGGCCACCGCCCCACAGAGGTCGTCAAATTCAAGAAAACATGTGTGCTACGGAAAGCTTTGTTTGTTGATATTAGACCGTATCTATAAATCTAAACGAAATTTCTATCGGAAATGTAGTGAAAGCAATTTTCTTGCTTTGTTTTCGCTTCGCTGTTTCATACGTGGAATTTTATGCTGCATTTTAATTTTAGTTTAGAATTGAATAGAAAATGTTTATTTTCGTTCCATAATATAAAACAACTTAAAGTAAGAACATAAAAAATTACAATTCAATAACGAAACAGTACAAATCTTTCGAAATTAACAGCGAGCACACAAATAGGCTACCGGCTCTGTATTAAATGCACCAATTGACACGGGTGCCAGTGCAGCGCTGGTTTTCAGCGGCGGTGCCAGTGCAGCGCTGGTTTTCAGCGGCGGTGCCAGTGCAGCGCTGGTTTTCAGCGGCGGCGCCAGAGTGCTGAGTGCAGCACTTAGCAGAACACAAATAACAACAATTTAACATAATAATTCACTAGATTTAGGATAGATGATGCTGCATGGGTTGTCCAGCATTATACCTATATTTTTTTATGGATACCTTCCTTAATACTGTTCCTAATTCTTTCCCTTAAATACTGTTCCTAAGTTTATACTTACAACTATGAGTTTATTATTCCTCTAAGAATGCCCTTTGTTACGCAATAATTATTGTTTTGGCATTTAATCTTAAACCCCAGCGCGTTAAAGCCATTTTACCAACGAAATTATTACAAAATACCTCCATAATGTTCCTCCAATCTGATAACTACTGTTGTGAATAGTTCTGTCGGTAATATCTGCATAGATAAATGACACCAATCTACAGTATCCCATACATTCCGATCAGGGATTCGTAGAAATGCTTAGTATGAGAAAATGTCCGACTTTCTATCCGGCTTTCAATAAACAGAGAAATAGTACCTTACCGATTTTTCTGCAATCAATACAATACAATAAAAATACGCTTTATTACGCGCAACAAGACAGGAAAAAAACAGTAAAGAACAAAGAAACAATAAACATAGACATGATACAGATGCACAATGGGCAGCCTTATCGCTAAGGGCGATTTCGTCATATGTTAAACCGTAAAAAGGTTTCATAGTTAAGTAAAAATCGTGTATAATAGTTTTGAAATAAATTTCGAGTGTGAGTTTCTGAAAGTTCAGTAAAACTTTCTCAAGGTAGCTAGACATTTCAGAAGAACTATGAGTTACAGTAACTACAACATAATAATGAAAATGACGCTTATTATCTTCATCGTTGTATGTATTTCAATGGATTGGATAGTTTTTCCAATAACTTTATGGCTAATCATTATAGCGATATGCTTATCATCGCGCGTGTTCATAACTTAAACTAAAACAAAACTTATTTTCACCTCGTACCCATTTGTTTTTGTTTCTTATCCAATGTCGAGGATTTCTTTCCGGCTATTTCCTATGTTCATATTTGGAAAGGTATATTTCACTATATTCTTACCTATTTTTTTAATTCTTACTATCATAATGATCAATTAAAAACCCATCCGGCTATTAATAGAAATAAAATGAAATGTAGAAAAGTTCCGGCTATTTCCTATATAAATTCCAAGCGTGATCCCTACTCTAAGGGCCTTTCTAAGCAATGATTGGAATTCGCTCGGCTCCTATCTTCACAGATTAAAGGAAGGAATTTTTGCCGTCTCTCTCCCACACGACTGTAATTTATATGAATCGTTTGAATACCCCAGATTGTTTAATTAAGAGGCCTATGAACTTTGACGAAGGTTTACTTTGTTAGGGTGTTTTCTGTGACCTTATTTAGTTTGACGAGGTCTTGCGTGTTTAGGGTAAATGACGCCAATTTTCAACTATTGAGTGCCCACAATTGTTAATTATTTACCTCTGGAAGACTTACTCTAAAGAAATATTGTTTAAAAATAGAAGGCACACAAAAGTGAAAAAATAAAAAGTAACGCTGTACGATTGTTTCGTTAAAAAACCATTGCTATTTTTAAAAGTAGTTTTTATTGCAAATAAAGGATTATGTGTTTTTGAACAGTTTTACCTACCATTTGCAATAAAAAACCACAACCGCAGAGGTTGAGGCTGTTATAAAAGCTTTTAGTCGAATACACCGTGACATATAAATGGCTCAATGGCCAGGATGCTTTAGTATGAGTGCAAAATAAGTGTTTGTGTGCTCGATTGACTATAGGTATAATTTTGTGTAAGCTAGATTACCAAAAAATTCTTATTAATTATTTATTCAAAAAGCAGCTCCTCTCACCCCTTAAAGATGATCTAAGGTACCACAACCCATACTTAAGACTGAGGTCCAATTGTAGCTATTAATGATTATGTAGCATTTTAAAATCATCATCATCATCATCAGCCTATAGCAACCACTGCTGGACATAGGCCTACCCCAATGAGCGCCATAGTGCTCTGTCTTCAGCTTGCCGCATCCAGCATCTACCTGCAGTCTTTCGCAGGTCGTCATCTTACCTGGTCGGAGGGTGTCCTACACTACGTTTACCGAGTCGCGGTCTCCACTCAAGAACACGTTTGCCCCAGCGGCCGTCGGTTCTTCGCGAGATATGGCCGGCCCACTGCCGACTCAGCTTGCCAATTCCTTCATTTTAATTAAAAACCAATATATTGAGAAAAACTTCAGTAATTACGCAATGCAGGCATAATGGAAGATTCGATCTCCGTTCTCCGTTCAAGATTTAGTATTTCTATCTATCTAATCAGCCTGTAATATTAGGTTCTTTTGATCCCTTCTTCCTTCTTTTACCCTTCAAGTAATCATAATTTAATCATAGTTTCAAATTCTTTATGACCTTGCTATCAATCAATTTCGGTGGCCATTTGAAGTACACTGCAGCTGCGGTGCGAAATGTTTCGCTCATGCGAATTGGCTTAAACATAAGCATAGTGGACACCTGATAATGGATGGTCAGGCGGGGTAATCCACATGCTACTTTAATATTTAAACACTGGTTCTGACTGCGGTCGAGTGACGTCAAAACTGTGTTAAAAGCTGGGCAAAGTGGGAGAATTTATGGTAAAGTTTTAATACTAATAATGAAATAAACAAACGTACAACACAACGTACGTAACGTAGTGTACGACGCCCTCCGACCAGGGTAGGATGGCGACTTGCGAAAGACTGCAGATAGATGCTGGATGCGGCAAGCTGAAGACAGGGTGCTGTGGTGCTCATTAGGAGAGGCCTATGTCCAGCAGGGGTGGAGGTGTTGGGAGACCATTTTCCCGATGGACCGATGACATGGAAGCATTCGCAGGGAGCCAATGGATGGAGTCGGTTCAGGACAACTATTTGTGGCGGACGTTGTATGGGGGAGGCCTAAGTCCAGCAGTGGACGCGTGTCGGCTGCTATGGTGACGAAGACTTCTTCAGACAGAACAAATTTCTCAAACTAAATCGATGCCCGTCGATTGGTATAAAGCAGACTAATGGGTCTCTAAATCTTACTCTAACTTCACAGTACGCAGTTTATCTGTTACCTTGCCTATAAATATAGCTAACTTAATTTAGGGTTCCGTGGCTGCTTTACGGTGAGAAACTTCAGACTGAAGTTGAAAAGTTAGTGTCAAATTGCTTTTACGACTGCAAATAAGGGAGAAAGTACGTTATCCACGTAACGTACCAGAAGAGTTACTGTGCTTAAAATATACCAACTTTCGACAGTCAGATCTTTGGTTTCTCGAACGCAGAACAAAATTTAAAATTCAGTTAAAAAAAATATTGAATAAAGAAAAGTGGACCAGTCTGTGAAAGTTGTCGTGTTTTATATAATCAAGTTATCCTGATAAAACTTTTGAAACTTACATGGTTATTAACACAAAAGTCAAAAGGGGATATTTACCATGATTTGATTTTTGAGTTTTCCATTATTTCAGCACAGTTTCATGCGCCATGATCACGGAATAACTAAAAACAATAGGAAAAATGGCTTAAATTTACACCAGGTACCCTACTTGTGTCAATCTGAGTTCTTTCTATAAAACCGGACAATTCTTTTTCAACTTCGACTCAAAAGTACAATTTCGGATATTTGTGTAGCGAGAAGTTAACAAACATTTTATATAGGTAATGGCTTGAATGTACCAAATATACTAAAGTAGGTAATAAATGAGTGTTCTAGAAACTGGTTAATAGCTATGTAAAATAAAACACTTTTTGTTAAAAAAAGCTCCAGTGCACCAAATAGATTAAGATAATTCATGAGTCTATACATATGTAAGTCCCAAGTCGTAGGTTTGTAATTCGTATCGTACGATTTTTAATTTATTTATTTAATTAGTGTATTATTTCGTTTGGTATTTGTAATATTTATTATTAGTTTTTTAGTATTCTTGTTATGTTCTTATTAAGGTACACCCCCTGCCTTTTCTAAAATTCATATAATTCTTTCCATACAAAGGTTGCCTGGAAGAGATCGCTTCTAAGCGATAAGGCCGCCCATTGTACATGTCGCAAATAATGTATTTTTGTAATGATTGATTTGATTATGGTGTACAAAAAAGAATTTTTGTATTGTATTATCCTTTACTCAGAAAAGGAAACACTGTTATGATATAGCTATCACCCTTCTGCACATTAAATAATCTAATCTTGATAGGACAGACAATAGATGACGCTAGGATAAAGCGTGCGACCATCTCATATCTCATAACTATTATGCCTTCGTATTATCTAGATATAACCATATTATTTGAACTTATTATAGGTTCAATCATTAAATGTTTCGATATGATCGCGTTTTTGAGAGAAAACATTGCATATTTTTACTTTTGATATTGGATATTAGGCAAATATTTTACTTTATGTTGAAAATCTTAATTTATTTTTTAGCTGCGATCTTTTTTCAAAAAAGTTTCACATTATTATAATATTGATGTAGACAGAGTTATTTTAAGACATATTTTCTATGCTATTCTTTGAAAATATTGGGATATAATATTGTGAAAACATAAAGACCTATGCTTGTAAACAAAAGTTTTCAACCCGTCCTACCCGTTCTGACCTACGGAGCTGAGACGTGGACACTCACGATAGGGCTTCTCCACCAGTTCAAGGTCGCTCAGCGAGCTATGGAAAGAGCTATGCTCGGAGTTTCTCTGAAGGATAGGATTCGTAACGAATACATCTGACAGAGAACCAAGGTTATCGACATAATGTAGCTCAAAGAATTAGCAAGCTGAAGTAGCAGTGGGTCGGCCATATCTCGCGAAGAACCGACGGCCGATGGGGCAAACGTGTTCTTGAGTGGAGACCACGACTCGATAAACGTAGTGTAGGACGCCCTCCGATCAGGTGGGATGACGACCTGCGAAAGACTACAGGTAGATGCTGGATGCGGCAAGCTAAAGACAGGGCGCTATGGCGCTCATTGGGGAAGGCCTATGTCCAGCCGTGGACTGCTATAGGCTGATGATGATGATGATGAACGACCTATCTGGGCTCGCTCATCCGCGCAAACTATTTTAGTTTTTAACAGCTTTTCGCTGATTTTTTTTTTATTTGTGCTGTCATATCCAGCTATGAATCAACAAACGTTGTAGAATCAATCGTTTTAAAATGCACCCAAAAATTGTTAGATAATGTCGGACACCGGCCTATGTCACTGCAAGAGTTTTTTCCTACTATCTCCTAATATTATAAACGCGAAACTTTGTGAGGATGTATGTAAGTATATTATAATTGTTGCTCTTTCACGCAAAAACGACTTAATGGATTTTGATAAAACTTCACAATAATATAGCTTACATATCAGAATAACACATAGGCTACAATTCATAAAGATTATATTTTATTTTATTTTTCGTTTATTAAGGCACAAACAGTTTACAATATTCTTAAAATTAACAGTAATATAGTTTTGTATAAACCAATCAAGATGCCACTAATAGAAACATTATATTAAAAAAAAAATACGGGTTCTTACCGTGGGGCAACTCAGTAGATGTCGAAAGAGTATTTAAAATACAAAAAAGATGCCTTAGAGTGATAAACAGGTCTTGGTTCCTTGATAGTTGCAAGCCTAACTGTAGGATCCTTCCTCTCGCATGTATGTATATAAGGGAAGTTTGTCTGTTTGTAAAATCATATCCAAAATATTTTCAAAAACTTAGCAATGTAATAACCCGGCAAAAAAGGCCGAAGTTTCAAAATGCACTCTATAAACACCAATGCCATAAAGATATTTATAAAAGAAATGTGTATAACATGTGCATAACTATTTACAATAAATTACTGGAAGAACTAAAATAATTAAATGGAAATATATTTAGGAAAAAGTGAAGAGGATGGCTACTTGAAAAATGTTTTTATACTGTGAACGAATATCAAGAGATTTAAGTTGTTACTTATAATGACTAATATAATTAATTTAATATATAATTATAATAATATGACTCGCATAACATTTGGACGCCTGCATGCAGGCTGAATACATTTACTAAATTAGTTATAAGATCTGACACTGTATAATTTTGTATTCTTGCAAATAAACGATTTGATTTGATTTGAAAAAACACAACAACGTTACAGACGCTAATTTGGAAAACTAATAAAACAACAAATCAAAATAGACAAATCATGCATGAATTATACAAATATATACATATACATATTATATAAAGCAAATTAACCTAAGAGAGAAACTTGTTTTTTAAAGTTATTCATTGAGAGCAAAAATATGTCACATTCGGAAAATTGTTCGTTGTGCAACCTACTTACTCTAGGAATAAAATAATTGCCTGCATAATTAGTTATATGACTATTTAACTTAAATAGATATTGTATATTATCCAAAATATCTATCACCACGCGGGTGAAACCGCGGGGCATAGAATAAGCTCAAGTGTATTAGTAAATAATGCTTGACAATCCACGCAACATCATCTAGCCCCGAGCTAAACCGAGCTTGTGTTATCGATACAAAATGACTGATATACGAGTACTACTATATTACATAGAGAAATATTTCTTATTATACATAGAAAATACATAACAGAACACCCGGAAAAAATATTTATAGATCGTAAAAATAATTGTCCCTATGCGGGAACGAACCTGCAACCTCCTAAGTCACAGGCGGACCTTCGCCCGCCGCGCCTCAGAGGTCGTCATAGTTTGGATGGTAAAATGTAACAAAATAACAAAATGAGATTCTGCTTTTTAATTCCATGCTCAAATTTTACGACTTACTAGTTACTCGTCCATCAGGCAGATTCTCTTGTCATTTGTTTGTTCTCGATATTTCAACGGGCTCCCACATATTTTCCGTTCAATATTTCATGGAAATCCAATCACGGAGTGCCAAAACAAGACATAATGGACTCGTAGTCCAATCTCGAACAGTGTGAATATCAATAATGTCTTTCAAACTAAAAATATTTAGGCAAAAACCCTACCAAAAACATTGCCAAACTCGATAAATATTTCTAGAAGGAAAATATATAAAATGTTGGTATATCTCACTGAAATCTTTCATTCCTTATAATTGCACACTCCTATCTTCCCTGCAACAGTAGGTACATTCAAGTGAAAAGAAAATTAAGTTTCACTTACACCAATCATTTATTTTAAAACTAGAATATATTTATAAATATAAACTTCTGCTTCCCGCGACACAGGCTTGCCTCGTGCGGGGGCCGCCAGAAATGTGTACTTACATATAAGTGAAATGGCAAATAAATAATTTTGTATTTTTTTGTATAAAAAGACTAAATTATACACGCATATTATAGATTACGGCGCGGCGGCGACAGGGTGTCAGCTGACGTCGGTGCACGGCGATTCAGCGCTGTCCCCTTGCAGGCGGCCAGTGAACCTACGAATCTAGTCACCCTTCGGCCAAAACTCGCTTAACGCTGCGTAGGTCGAGAGATGATGAGTTTGTGTCGGTACCTCCGCTCAGAAACCAGAATTCAGGTATTTCGGCCCGCACTGGGCCACCAGCCGCAACCGCACTGGTTGCGGCTGGTGGGCTTACGGCTATTGGGTGAATCCTTCCGCGTCACAGGCCGCAGGCCGCCAGGAGTCGCAGCCCCGGCACTACGTTATGGTTTACAGAACTGCTTGTTTTAATACTGAATCTGCACGAAGCCGAAGTAGGTTTCTTAGCGTTAGCTAAGACATGGCCATCTCGTGCCAAATCTCAACTCCGTAAAACGATTCCTAGTTCACTCCGCAGTAACTAAATCTGATAAAACAAAGCTACAGTATCAGATGTGGCGTCGCCAACGTGCCTCGCGTCCCCAATCACGCGTGGCTGATGCGATTTTCCACTACTCTGATGTTTGCTAGTGGGTGCAGCTCCGCATTTCAATCCCTCAGATATGTTGAATAGGAATTACGCTGTTAAATGCTAGTCAGACTGACAAGAGGTATGTTTTGTATATATACAATAAAATACGAAAATTCTTTATCGTACACCATAATCAAATCATTTCATGCGACAAGTACGATCAGCGGCCTTATCGCTTAGTAGCGATCTCTTCCAGACATTTATTTATATTTCAAAATTTAACTATTAGATGGACGAATGACTCAATATCACGATCAAGCCGAACGAATACGATGATTATTTAAAAAAAACTAAGTTTTAAACCCATATTCATTAATTAGGAATTTGAAGTCAGTTTTCGTTTTTTAAAATACGCCAAATTATTTTGCGAAAATAGAGAAAAGAAAGAACTGGAAAGGAAGAGAGGAATGTGATTGGCCATTATTGAGAACAATTTTACAGTTTGTTACTGTACAAAAAAATTCTAGGTTTCTATTTATTTAGATAGAAACCATCTACCATTAACACATTTAATTTAACTGATCAACTGGTTAACCTAATCACTAAAACTACCAAACCACTTGCTATTTGTCAATTCATAATCCGAACTTGACCCTTCAGCGCCACTGGGAGTTATAATTGGCTGAATCGACTGCTAGGCCAACTCTCTAATTGGTTGCCTTTCAACTAGTA
Organism: Eupithecia abbreviata; assembly: GCA_943735965.1. Taxonomy (NCBI): domain Eukaryota; kingdom Metazoa; phylum Arthropoda; class Insecta; order Lepidoptera; family Geometridae; genus Eupithecia; species Eupithecia abbreviata. Next base: position 7,060,889 of record OX030995.1, read on the forward strand.
AAAGATGGAATGAACATACATTAAAACTTATATTATTATTAATAGTAAAAAACAAAGTCGCTCTCCGCTGTCTGTCTGTCCATATTATGTATGCTTAGATATTATTTTTATTTTTTGTATCTTTTTTTTTTAATGTATTTTCTTTTTTTCTATCTTTAAAACGACGGAACGGATTTTGTTGCAGTTTTTTAAAATAGATAGAGCGATTGAAGAGGAAGGTTTATAACCATTTGACAGATTAAAACGCGGGCGAAGCCGCGGGGCGCTTAAAAATGCGAAATTTTTTATGTTTTGATGGATGGATGGTTGTTACTTCTTCACGCCAAAACCACTGAACAGACGGGGCTGAATTGCATACAGAAAGCTCTGGGCCTGAAATAAAATAAAGTCTACTTTTTATCCCATAAATCAGTTCCCATGGGATATAAATAACCTTAAAATATTTCCATTGAAACAACGCTAATATGTCTCTAGCTCATATTAAAGAAAATGTCCATTTTATGGATATTTTGTTAAAAACCTTTGTTTTAAAACTACGTGTATCATGGTTATTACACATAAGTCATTTATAGCGGGATATTTACCATGATTTTATTTTAGTATTTTTAATATTTCATTAATAGAATTTTCATAATGCATACTCAAAAACCAAATCATGGTAAATATCGCATTAAAAATGACTATTATAAAATTTCCATAGTTTGTTCGTGCCTACTGAGCATTTGATACAGAGCCAAAATGCCTAACAACCTCACCTCATCTGGTTAGACATAATTTGCTACTCACCGAGGCAGATCGGATGGAAATCATCTCCATCTAACTCAGTAGCGTAGCGACGCAGATGGTACGAGAACTCTGCTAATCATCTAGCTGCTAAGGTCAGTCCAGATTAAGTTTCTTAAGCGACCAAGTCCTAAATACCTATCCCTGAAACTTTCATAGCGGTGTTGGTGGTTACCTAACTAAAGGATATAGCACAAATCCTCACACACATCCCACTCCTCTGCTGCACAGCAAAAAATGGGCATTCAAATAAAGCTTCTTCTTGTCATTTTTAGATTGAGTCTGTGCAAAAACAGAAGTCTCTTAGGAATTGAGGGCGCGCGTGTGCCAATGTACTACTTTTTTGCGTTCACCGTTTCGCCACGAGACTTCTCTTTTTGCACAGACTCTACTATTTACAGTGTCAGTGTACAGTTAGCGAGCTTCCGCAAAATACCACTCGTTGGCTGACGCCTAACTCACCGCTTCTAGCTGTCGCTGATTGGTTACCGTTTGCTTGCGGTCAACCTACAAGATTTGAGGCGAAGACGTGCGGGTGCTGTGCGGGAGCGATGCAGCCTATATGCTACAACCTTAACTCTGAGTGGTAACTACATAGGTAGTCTATGAACATTTTGGCGAGTTTAGTTTGAATACTGTCTTATTCTAGTACAGGACACGTGCGAAGATTTGCGGCGGTGACGTGCAGATGCTATGCGGGAACGGTGCTGGAGCGATGAGGCGTATATGCTACAACCTTAACTCTCTGACTGGTAACTACATAGATTAGGTAGTATATGAACATTTTGGCGAGTTTAGTTGGAATGCGGTCTTATTCTAGTTCAGGACACGTGCGAAGATTTGCGGCGGTGACGTGCAGATGCTATGCGGGAACGGTGCTGGAGCGATGAGGCGTATATGCTACAACCTTAACTCTCTGACTGGTAACTACATAGATTAGGTAGTATATGAACATTTTGGCGAGTTTAGTTGGAATACTGTCTTATTCTAGTTCAGGACACGTGCGACCATCCTGCCACTCTAATTTCTGGAGCAAGTATAGTACCGTAGATTCTCGGCTATAAGTTAGGGTGAACTTTGCCTGGAATAATTTGATATTGGAGTTGGTACAGTCAACGGGAAATTCGATTGTGAGCAAATACTTCGATTTTAATGGAGTTTGTTTTATTCATGAACGTACAGCAAATACATATATTCGTTTCCGTTTTATGTATAGGGACTTGTATATTTTGAATGCGATGTTCTGACTTCATCAGAGGACCTACGATATTGTTCTTAAAAAACGCCAAGTTACAAGTCAAACGAAAGAAGGTAAGCAATATATGTATAAGAAGCTATGTATAATATACACATAAATGGTTATAAGTTATTATTTAAGTTATCTGTTAAGTGTGTACAACTGTTTGTCTTCCAAATAAAGCAAAATAAAAAAAATAAAAAAATATAAGAAGGTATGTAATAATAGAATATTCATTTATGATTTCCAATTTAAATCCAATAGGTAAATCGTAGAATTGATAAATTAAATATATATAATGCTTGACAATTCACATAGCATTATCTAGCTCAGCTTGTGTTATGGGTACTAGGTAACTGATATACATAATACAATACATTACATAGATATATATTTTGTATTATACATAGAAAACGACCAGAACACCCGGAACAAATATCTGCAGTTCGTACACACAATTGTTCCGAGGCGGGAATCGAACCCGCAACCTCCTGCGTCGCAGGCGGACCTTCGCCCACCGCGCCACATCGGTCGTCCAAATAGAGTAAGAGCTCTCTAAAAGTTCTTGTGTCTTAGTGTCTACTCTGCTAGAACTGAAATAATATGAAGTAAAGACTATTAAAAAACCAGAGTATTGGAAACGTTTCCGACCGGTATTGATATCGTTCAGTTGAGCTAACTGTAGATTGTTTGTAACATTCTGAAGTTAGCTCAATTGTTTCAATTGTTACCACTAGTTCTAATTTGTTTCTATTATTTGATTGTAACTATTATAGTTTCCTCACTTTTCAGACATGAAACACAAATATTGAAATTGCTGTTATAAATAAAAAATAATCAGTCAGTCTGTTTGAACCTTAGTCTTTAAGATGTTAATATCAGGTATCCCTAGGCAAGACGGGCTGTTTTAGATACAAAAAAAAACACTAGGAATCTGCGGGCAATGGCTAGTTTGTAGATAGTAGCTTTATAATACCTATTCCACTATACCTTGTTTCAAGAATCTCCAACTCGATTAAGTACCTGAAAGAGAAAACAAATCGAATTAAATCCGACCCCTTTGAAATCGAGATGGGGTCGATAACATCCGAGACAATCGATTAGTGTCGACGAAGAGATCGGTAGAACGGTGCTGATAGAAATTCCTTCTTGAATTCACTTTATTTGAATTTTAAATCACACTAATATAGTGTTAGATAGTTAGACAAATCCTTTATTTATAAAACTTGTGGTGGTCTTCTCGCTTCAAGCGATTTCTCTCTTTTAAAATATAAAATCAAAGTATGGCTAAAACTAAAATAAAGCTAATACAAACTAAAATAATCCTAACACTCATACTTTAGCCTCCCGGATGCGTGTCATCAGAGCGGACGCCTCGGCCCCCCGGCCGAAGTGGAGGCCGAGGCGTCCGCTCTGATGACACGCATCCGGGAGGCTAAAGAAGCTGCCTCCTCGCCCATCATCAGGCACCAAGGCCGCCGCCGCGACCTCCCACCTCACCTCAAAAGGGACATCGCGGAGAAACGCGAGCTCCGGCGCGAGTGGGCGCGCTCCCGATGCCCACGACTGAAAGCTCGCCTCAACCGGCTCACCGCCGAGCTCTCGACCGCCGTGCAGGCATGGCGTGGGGAGACCTGGGATAGTGCAATCGACCGGGCCTCTGAGCACGACACCAACCTGCATGCGCTGAACCGGGCGCTCACGCGCCAGCCGGCGCCCACCTACCCGCTGCTGGACCGAGACGGGGTCCGGCGCTTCGCTCCTGCCGATCGCGCCGAGATACTGGCCGAGCATCTGGCGGAGCAGTTCACGCCACACCCTGTTCCAGCAGATGCCGCCTTCGAGATTCTCATCCATCACCACCAGGTCGAGGAGGCGGTTGAGGACTTCCTGTCTGGCCCGACACCGCCCCTAGGCGGGGAGTACTTCTTCTCCCCTGCTGAGGTGCGGAAGGCCGTCCTCCGCCTACCCAGGCGGAAGGCGCCAGGCTATGACGGAGTCCCCAACATGGCACTCGCCCAGCTGCCCCGCCGTGGAGTCGCCGCACTCTCCCGGCTCCTCAACGGAATCCTCCGGACGTGCCACTTCCCGGACCCATGGAAGACCGGGCGGGTCATCGCCCTGCCGAAGCCAGGTAAAGACCACCGCCATCCGGCCAGCTACCGCCCCATCACCCTGCTACCAACAGTGGCCAAGCTCCTGGAGCGTCTGCTCTTGGGCCGCCTGGCCCCAACGATCGAGCCACGCCCAGAGCAATTTGGCTTCAGGTCCGGCCATTCCACCACGCTACAGCTCACCAGGGTGATGCACCACCTCGCAGTCGAGCACAACGCCGGGCGATCCACCGTCGGGGTCTTTCTAGACGTGGAGAAGGCCTTTGACCGTGTATGGCACCCGGCCTCCGGTTCAAGCTCCTGCAGACTCCTACACCACCAGCCCTCACCAGGCTCGTGGCATCCTTCCTCGCCAACCGGCGGTTCTTCGTCGCGGTCGAGGATGCCACCTCCTCCACCCGGACCATCTCAGCTGGTGTACCGCAGGGTAGCTGCCTGTCGCCCGCCCTATACGCGCTGTACACAGACGACATCCCTACACTGGAGGGCCACCTACGCCCCGGGGAGAGGGATGTATCGTTGGCGCTGTTCGCGGACGACAGCGCCTACTTCTCGTCATCCACCAGCCCGACCATCGCAGCCAGCAGGATGCAGCAGCTGCTAGACGTCCTGCCGCCATGGCTGGACAAATGGCGCATGGCCGTCAATGTGGGTAAGACGGCCGCGCTGTTTGTCTCCCGCCGCCGCCGCCACCCACCCCAACTCCAGCTTCGGGGCCAGGATGTGGCTTGGAGCTCGCACACGAGGTACCTCGGCATCGAGATTGACAGGTCGTTGAGGATGCAGCCGCAGGTTGACCGCGCGCTACAACAAGCGCGCGTCGCCCGTGCGCTCCTCCGACCTGTCCTGGGATCTCGGTTGCCGCTGAGGACTAAAGTGCGGGTCTACAAGTCCTACGTCCGGTCCCGACTAACCTATGCGGCGCCGAGCTGGTACGCCCTGGTCTCCCAGACCAACAAGGACCGGCTCCAGGCGCTGCAGAACGTGGCTCTCAGGATCTGCACGGGCGCGGGCCGCTACGTCAGGAACGACGTCATAGCCCGCGACCTGCAGATCCAATCCGTGGAGGAATTCATCGTGCAGACGGCGCGTCGAATGTACGATCGCGCCGACAACGGGCACCACGAGCACCTCCACAACATCGCCCCGCCCCAGCCCCGGCCCCAGGAAGACGACCGCCCATGGCGACCCCTTCCGCGGGACCTGATCCCTGCGGAACCACCATAGTGTCCTTGGGTTTATTTAAAAAAAGTTTATAAACGGAATGAAGCCAAAAATACACTGAGAATAAGGGAAATTCCCACAAAACCCAAGGACCGAGGGGTCGTCACCCCTCGAGTTGACGCCGGGGTAATGAGGCAAAGCCTCGAGGCCCCTCTCTGTGCCCCCACCAGGGCCGGAAAGAAACCTATTGATTGACACTCATACAAATAGAAATATACACTAGTAGATAAAAATAAATAGCTAGTGGTGACTTTGAGTCGATAATTAATAAGCTGCTACTCGAATGGCGACAATAAGCGGAACCGACGCGGTTGCGGAATCGAAGCGGTTCCGCTGCTACGTAATAGATTCAGAACTGCTAAATACGTAAAGCACAGTTTCACGTCAAAAACCCGCCAAATCGGAAATCCAAATCCGTTACCCAAATCCACCAAATCGAAATCAAAAAAGGCTGTTTTACGTCCTATCATAGCATACACTTTGTATCCCATAAAATTGCGTTTCTTCCGCATGTACTCGTAGCTTGTGGTAATATTCCGAATTTTTTTTCCATTTACTTCTCGAACGGCGACACTGGGCAGCGGAAGTCGCTTTGCGGTTCCACTGCTATGGTGCAGATGTGCTACGTGCTTAAGTAATAGTTTCAGAACTGCACGAAAGCTCCATAGACCGACGATATTCGTGCTAAATACATAAAGCACAGTTCCACGTTAAAAGCCCGCCGTAGATTACCTCGCTCCCTCGCTCCCTTTGAGTTCACGAGTCATTTGTCTCCTGCACCGGACACGTTTGAACGCTATCTCTTGATTGTTTCGCCTCGTTGCCTGTACTGTATTCATGGGATGATGATGATTGATTGATGCTTTTCCTGGATATTGCAGTTTAAATTGGTCGGTTTTTATTGTATTTTTGAGGTAAGCTATAGAGGTAAGATTATCCTTCGCACGACTAATGTCCGAAAATAAAAATGTTCAAGTGTTCAAAAATGTCAAATCAGTAATTTGTTTATCAATAAAATATACAACTAACGAATTATCCGACCACATACATGACTAGCTATAATAACAATACAATACAATACGTTTACTTAAGTACTCGACTTATGTCGAGTGCCTCTAAGTACCTTTAAGTATGTATAAAAGATCGTAGTAACACAGTAGTAAGTAATGAAAAATACACAGTCCTAATCATATGAGAAGACACCTTTTAAGTAATTATAAGCACAATACAACGGGTATTTATCGTATTATATTAATTCTTATAATTATAATGTGTTCAGATCGCGTTTGTTTTAAAATACCTTTTAAGTAATGGAAACATACACACTTTATCTGATTGCCAGTTTTTGCACACTGTTTTCGCTTCTTTCCATCAATTCTGCACAAAACAAAGCAGAATCGGGACGCGAGTAACGAGTATAAAAAGCCTGATGGGTCGCAATTACCGAGGATATGGGCGGAGCTCCCGCGGGCGCCGTGAGCCCCAACCTTCCAGTGCCCTTACTATGTGTTGGGCACGTTTACGGAAACTATAGAAGTTAAACTGCAGAATCGGCTATTGTGGCGATCTTTAGGGACCGTGTCCAGCAGAAGAAATCGTTTGGCTGATAGTTAAGAATAGAAGAATAGCATAGAATAAAAAAAAACATTTATTTGGACACAGGTAAAAATACAGACAGAATAAACAAACGGTAAAAGGTAAAGTGCAGAATCGGCCATTGTGGCGATCTTTAGGGCCCATGTCCAGTACAGACAGTAGTAGACGTCGTTGGGCTAATAGTGAGGTAGATGGTGAATGATGTCATCATATCATAATTTTTTGGTAAGCGTAACAAACCGCAAAAATTAAAAAAAAAAATTGCGATTGAATAGTCGGATGCAAACACACACACAGAATTTCTTTGTTTCGTAACTTTTTACCACATTTCTGCTAATTCAACTGTAGTTTTCGAATGATTTTGAATGAGTGTTTCATTTTAGCAGTGGGTACCATTTTCATATATTTTCAAGTCAACGGTAGCAAACGAAAACCTTTTCCATTTTGATACTGTGCTAACTCATACTAACCCACTCAGATTTACAACGCTTTTCCTGATTCGCCCCTTTTCAATTCGATACTCAAATAATAAGTTAGGATTTCAGGGTTATGAATCTCATGCAATATTACAATAAGTCGTACAAGCAATTTTTTGTGTTTTATGTAATGGCTATTTGTTTAGGCAATTGGTAATAATTTGTAAAGCTTTATGGCACTGTGGCTGGCAGTTCAGATCATCATCATCATCATCAGCCTATGATAGTCTACTGCTGGACATAGGCCTCCCCAATGAGCGCCATAGCGCCCTGTCTTCAGCTGGACGCATCCAGCATCTACCTGCAGTCTTTCGCAGGTCGTAGGTATGTAGGACGCCCTCTGAGCAGGTGGGAGGACTCCCACCTGCTCAGAGGGCGTCTTCATCGTCCTTCAGTCTATCTTTAGGTTGCCTGGAAGATATCAATCTCAGCGATAAGGCCGCCCTTTATACATAGCGAGCTATGGAAAGAGCTATGCTCGGAGTATCTCTGAAGGTTAGGATTCGTAATGAATACATCCGACAGAGAACCGAAGTTATCGACATAGCTCTAAGAATTAGCAAGCTGAAGTGGCGGTGGGCCGGCCATATCGCGCAAACGACCGACAACCGTTGGGGTAAACGTGTTCTTGAGTGGAGACCGCGAATCAGCAAACGTAGTGTAGGACGCCCTCCGGCCAGGTGGGATGACAACCTACGAAGGACTGCAGGCAGATGCTGGATGCGGCAAGCTGAAGACAGGGCGTTATGGCGCTCATTGGGGGAGGCCTATGTCTACAGTGGACTACTATTGGCTGATGATCATGATGACATGTTCTCCTGCGTCGCAGGTGGACCTTCGCACACCGCGCCACAGAGGCCGATAAAAATCAAGTGCATTTTATTACAAAAACTGCCCTTTACAAATGTCAAGAATCTCCTCAAAGAAAGGATTGGGGACCGCTTCAGCTTTATCAAATCCACATGAAATCGGAGCTTTTGAACCTCCCTTCTTATCTTTAATAATCATTTCGCCCAAACGCCTGCATACAAAAAACTAAGTTTACTGGAAAGGACCCAAATGGTCGCTGGGGTGTTAAAATAGGCATGTTGGTCAGTCGACTAGAATATTTAGGGTTATGGGTCTTTTAGGCCGTTGGGCATTGATGATTGTCTGTAGAATTCGGTTCTGATAAAATAAAGGATGTTTCAGGTTCCGTCTGAAAAAATCTTTAATCACTACATAGTATAAAACAAAGTTTTCTTCGCTTCTCGCTGGCTGTCTGTCCCTATGTAGACATACTTAGATCTTTGAAACTTCGCGACGGATTTTGATGCGGTTTTTTTTAATAGATAGAGTGATTCAAGTGGAATGTTTATAAATCATGACACATAGATTTCCACGCGGGCGATGCCGCGGGGCGTAGCTAGTATATTATATACGCGAAAGTTAGTATGTATGGATGTGTGTTACTCTTTCACGCCAAAACTACTGAACGGATCGATGTGAAGTTTTGCATCAGGTAGTTCCAAGAATAAAACATTGACATATAATCTTTATCCCATAAATCCGTTGCTATGGGATATAATAAACCTTAAAACGGTTCCATAGATAAACAACGCGTGCAAAGCCGCGGGCAGAAATTAGTGTTAAGTGTTTGAGTCTAGTCTCTACGAGACTACTCTACTAGACTATACTCTACTAGACTCTTTTTTATTGAGTGATTAACGTACAAAGTACGTTAAGTACCTTCTAAATAAAGTCACTTTTGTCAAATTGAATTGTAATTTAAGGGTTTCTTTTTGCGGTTAAATTCAAAACAATCTCATAATAATGTGGGTGTTATTTTTCAGTTTGATCGCATACGGTACCAACTATTCACATTAAATGAAATAAAATGAAATGAATTTATTTGTTAAAAGACACGGAACATAATAAACTTAAAAGTTAAGGTAAACTAAACATGTCGGTAATCATTAAGTCCAGTAACAAAATGGCTTTGCCTCAGCATGAGTTGGATGACTAGCATGCTAGCAATCAACGCTGGTCTTCCGGCAAAGCAACTTGTTGGCATTATGTGAGTAGTTGGAACCTTCCTCCTTACTGAAGTTCCTAGAATTCATTCTATTTCATACAAGAGCATTTTTATGCCTTACGTAATAAAAGCAACCAACCTTCATCAGGTCAAAGTGATAAACGTAGCAAAAACCATACTCACTTCAATTAATCTACCTATCATGACATAATTGACATTATGTTTCCTCTTAAATACGTTTGACCTTTAACGATTGGTTCTCAGTCTGATAAAAACAATGACAAATTCAAGCACAATTACTATTTTTAGATTGAGCCGAGGTCGCAACACTTAAACGGCGAATATCATCTAAATATTTAATGTATTTCGTATCACAGAAGAAATGAAGCCAACTTTGGAATTATGGGAATAAAAGCGTGGGTGTACGGAATGTAGGCTGCTATTTTGGTGTGGGTGGGTTTTTGACAGCTGTCATAGGAAAAAATGCGCGCGACGGAAAACGTTCCGTTGAAATCTGTCAAAATTCTGATTTCCAGTTTACGAGTTGAGTTATTCCGCTTTTGCCCCTCTTGATTCGGCTCAAACTAGTCCGAATATGGAAAATTAGTTGGCGACGGACGTTTTGATATGAATGCGTGGGTGTCTATACCTATATTATAAAGAGGAAAGGTTTGATTTTTTGTTTGTTTGTTTGTAATGAAAAGGCTCCGAAACTACTGGACCGATTTGGAAAATTATTCACCATTAGGAAGCTACACTATCCGCGGTGAACATAGGCTATATTATGTTATAAAAAGTTAGGAATCCGTACTAAAACCGTGCGAAGCCGGGAAGGTCCGCTAGTAATTAATAAAGTTATGAGTAATTCATTATTAATAAATTTATTTCATATAGGTAAGGAATAACAAAAGATGAGACATGTATCGTCCACAGACCACCACCGCTTCACCAGATCCTGTCCTTCAATGAATTAAATCGAATTGAATTGCGGCACTAGCCCACCTCATGAAGTGCATTCTTCTACTACTTCAGTATATTTAGTTAGATCAATAGAAACAGTTAGTACCTAGTTTTTATAGGTTTCTGGAAGCCTTGTATCTTGGCTATCATCTGAAAAATTCTCCTGTCGTCATCGTGACTTTCCGAATTTAGCGAAATTTCTACGAAGTCGGGACCTAATAGAGTTAGGAGAGAGAGAAATGAGAGAGAGATTTTTCTGCTCACTGTATTTGCGCTCCTGTGTTGACTTTAATACAAGGTTGATATGAGTGTCACAGCACGTTATTGTGTTACTTTCTCTGCGAATAATTTGAGGGGAGAATTGTTGTTGGTATTTTAGATTGTTTGCGTAATCCTGTCTTTTTTATACCACCATGGTGGCATACAAACATGCAAGATTGGTTAGCAGATAGATTTTGTTCTGGAAAAAAACATGCGCTCCTTTTTATTTGGGAAAATGCGTATGAAGGAGGCAGAAGCCAGTTACACAGCTAACAAAATCCACTCATGTATCAAATAATATCAGTATAAGTTGATGTTAAGTACTAGTAGGTACATTTTCAATATAGGTATCTTTTTTACCTAAATTGTAATGATCATATCTATACAAATAAATAGGTTTAAATTAAACACCTGTCTTCTAACCTGTCCTTATCAAATTTTTGAATAACACCAATTCTGAGGCTGTCCGCGATTATTCTGGCGACAGATAAAACTAAAGAGATTACCAAGACTCATTACATCATCTCGCGGCACTTAGCAGAACATTACAGGCAGATATTGCAAAAGTTGGGGCAAACTTCGTCCGTCATTGAAATGGTACCTACGACATTGATTCTCGATTACAGTTTTGAGTTTTCAAATATTGTTCGCAGTGATATGGCTTGTTTTCCATCTAAGGGTAAGACGAGATATTATTAAGTTTCAAATTATAATAACTTTCGAAAAAGTAACTCGAAACCTTTCGACTATGAACTGAATTAAATTTTAGTATTTGAACTAATCACCTCAACAGCCTATATTGGTCCACCGCTGGACGCAGGCCTCTCCCTGATAAGTGCCTTATCGGCTTTTATCTCATGGAGGGTGATGCCCATATTTCCCACGCTAGCGCTGGGCATGCGAGTTCGTGATCGCAGTTCGGTGATAAATTGTTCGCCGCAGGAGGCGCTACTGCTCGCCCCCCGATGGATATCCCTTGTCACCTTACGACACCCGCGAGAAGAGTTGGGGTGGTGCAAATCTAAGCCGGCACCACAAGCCTCAGTATTCGAATATGATTGGATAACTTCAATGTTGCCCCTGTCATCATCATCACATAGACTCGACAACACATAATGGGTGATGACAATCACATAAATACATTAACAATCACAGCACCCGGTTGAATCAATTAGTCCTTGATGAAGAGCACTAAAGTTAAACGCAATCAACGTTAACCACTATCTACCCCTGACCAGGTGGAGAGCGGTTCTTGACGATTTTTCACGTAATCTATAATAATAATAATGCTGGACTGGAGGCTTGGCCTCATTACACCGGCGTCAACTCGAGGGGTGACGACCCCTCGGTCCTTGGGTTTTGTGGGAATATCTTTTTTTTTCCCCTTTCTAAATGTTTTTTTTTTTGCTGGACAATCCACAAAGCGTTACTATTGAGGGAACTGTTTTACTTTTTTTTATACTGTTTTATTACCGTTTTAGAATATTTCGGCAAACGTAGTGTATTATGCCCTCAGGCTAGGTGGGTTGAGGATCTACGAATGACTGCAGGCAGATGCTGGATGCGGCAAGCTGAAGGCGCTATGGCGCTGGCGCCCATTAAGAAAGGCCTATGTCCCGCCGTGGACTAATTTGGGCTGATGAAGATGACGTAACGCAATCACTGATTGCAAAGGATTTTGTAGGTACGTATAAAAGTAACGGAAACGTGTATATTACTGTAAAACAATAAAAATTTAAATATATATGGATCAAATTACAAAAACCTATCAGCATTGAGTATGCAGATTTTACTCCATTTTATTTCCATCATACTTATTTGGTAAGCGAAGCCTTGTTGATTGCTTTTGTAATAAATAAGCTTAACTATACAAAAATCTATATTTATGTTGAAAATCATGAAACAAAAACTCTTTATTTCCATCAATATAATAAATGTATACAAGGTAACACCCTAGGTCCGTGGGGTACCAAGGCTCTCCGGGTTAAAAAAATATCAGATCGTCTGGTCGAAGCGACGCATGACATGACCCGAGAGCTGGTGAGTATCTGGTGCAACGCATCAGCACTGCCATACAACGGGGAAATGCCAGCATCTTAGGGACGCTTCCACTTGGTATTGATATGGATAAATTAAGCTTTCTGTAGATTGTTTGCAACAGTCTGCAGTTAGCACTATAATAACAAAAACCTTAACAGTTTTATTTTTTATTTTATATAGATAGACTATCTGTCTATCTAATAAATAAAGTTTAAAAACAATACTTTTATTGCACACTTACTAATAAAACAAACAAGATAGAAAATAATAACACAAGATATGTGACAATATGTAATCAATAAAGTAATGTAATAAAGAATTCAGAACCACATTACCAAAAAATCCTGTTATAAGTAGTTTGAGTCATAAATAGTCATTGAAACAGGTCCTTACTGAAGTAAATAAGGCTCTGGCTATAAAAGTAAAGGCAATAGAAGCAGATTGGAAGCTCTGAAAGATTTCAAGAATTGTACGTAGTCTGCTAATAGATTGAATCAAAGTCACTTTGAAAAATGAAGGCTTTGTAAGCGACGACAATAGTCTGGGTGAATACGAGACGAGATACGACGCAGTTCAGCGCGGGATCGTGAAAGATGTACTCAGTAGTTGTTACGTATTTTCTTTTGTACAATCGTTAAAAACGCAACCAGGCAGCGCCACACACCACACTTTTTTTAAATTAACAGGTACAGTAAACAAAAGGAATCATCAAAAAAATTAACTACGCGTTCATGATAAGATAAAAAACAAATACCTACTAAAGATAGTCATGATGACTATTAAGTTTATCATGCCCTCCACCACCACCCAAACCCGTTAGGTTCGCCCTATAAAGATATAGGGCGAACCTAATGGGTTTGGGTGTCAAACTAGGCCTAGATCTATATATTATTATTATTTAGTAGCAAGCTGTACCTACTTGTGAATCAATAAATGTATTTTCTTTCTTTCTTTCTTTTTTAGATCTCAGTACACACGGGATCCCCGTAGTGAAAAACTTGAATTACATAAAATTCTTTTTTTTTTTCATTTGTTCCTTGAATGTGAAAACACGATTCGGGAAAAATACGATAAAAAATATATGTGAAAAAAAATAACAGTGCACTGTGTCGCACATAATAAGGTCGAAATCTCAGGAACCTTCAGTTTATTGAAACGGCTTATGACATGTTTTGATTTATAGTTTATTACTATATATTTTGTTCCTTGAACTAGTTTCTTCATAAGTTGCCAGTTTATAAAATTTAGGATTATTTCGATGTATTATTATTTAGGCTAGTTAGTAAACGATCTTGTAGGTGACACAGGATTACTTGTAGTGTTGTAGAGTTGTACGTTAACTACAGTAGCGATAATCAATTTATGTGAAATAGGTGCATGAGAACCAAGTCTTAGACAAACCTCACATAGACTTTAAGGCATTGTTATAGTTAAGTTATGTAACCTACTTTATAATGAATAAATGATCTATCTAGCAATCCCTGCGTGTTTGGCTTACTGTTCAAATGAAGCATAAAAAGAACGGCTAAAAACATTAAAAAAATCGCCTTCGCTCCTTCTGTCTTGCGACTTTCCCGAGTTTTATTCTGTAAAAATGCGGTTTGGCTTTCTGTGACGTCGTAACTGCACTTTTTTGAAATTATGCCAAAGACTGAATTTCATGAGCAAAACGTTTATCGCAAAACTTGTTGGCATAAGCAATTCGGTGCCGGTTTCAGACCAAGCCGACAGAAATATATCGACGTTTCACAAAACATAGAAAACAAAGCAATAAAATATTTGGAACCTGGATATTGCTGACAGTGACTTTAGTTTTCTAGCAAATACAAATAAAGATTCTAAAGATAGATTTAGATAATAAATGAAAAAAATATTTATAAACATTTTGGGAATATGATTCCGAATGAAGTATAATTACATACCTAATTAAATAGATACTTTTTATTTTAGATAGCAAACACTTGGAACTATCGTAACAAATATCTGCAGATAATATAAATATTTCTCCCGAGGTAGGAATCGAAACCTTCGTGCAGGAGGTTGCCTTCTACGTCGCGCGTCGTAGACGGACATTCGCAAGCTGCGCCCCCGAGGTCGTCAACTATCAAAAGAAAATATCAACCGCTACTACTGCACATCACAAAAAGATGTATTCAAATATAGACTTAACATCGTTATCTTTAGATAGCATTCGGAGTAGAGTACGTTAATGCTCGCGGCACAGCTGTATTTGTAATATACCTAGGTAACTATTGGGCGATTTATAGTTTTCAAACAATTTCATGTACCATTGTACTTTGTCCAAATAAAGTTTTTTTTATATCCACTACTAAACTGTGATCCCTAGCCCGCATGCCCAGCGTGGGGATAATCGCATTAACCTCTAATGAAAGAGCCATTTAGGCGCTTATCAGGGGAGGCCTATATCCTAGACTAGCATAGGATGAGAGAAGAGTTTTTTTTTTTTTTTTTTATATACAAAGATTCAAAATAATAATTTTACCCAATTTGTGTCGATCTTTGACTTCTCTTTCACCAAAATAGGTTATTAAAAAAAAAAATATTAATATAGGCGACATACTATCTCACACAACAGCGGTTAGACAAAATTTTGTAAATAATTCAAACAAGCGTAACCACGCATTTTATTCAGACTATCTTGTAGGTTCAATGTACCGCTCATTCAGCTTTAAAATAAACTTAACTTCCAATGAGACCGTAAAAACCAACTCAGTGCGGTCTGACTGACCTATCGTTTGTTTCTAACTACCCTCACTTTTTAAACTGGATTAAGTAGTTTTAAAAGACAAATAGCTGTCGGAATCCCTGAATGAAAACGTTTGTTTAGCTCAGAAAACATTTGGGGCGCTTTTTCCGTGTTTTTGCTATTGCGACGCGACGTTTTACAACTGACCTGAACTTAAAAATTAAAATACTTGGACTTAAAATTACTTTTGGCACTCCCAATTACTTGAAAGATCATAAGAGTGGAGAGAAATATCGGAAACCGATATAATATTATTCCAATATCTGTATCCCTATCCATAACAGGCATATCCATAACATCGCTGATACACAGCGAGAGTCATAGCCATAAGCCCAGTGGTTGGACAGCCCAGCGGCTTCATACCTATTGTGTGATGATATGACACCTCTTGAACTCGGTTTAGCACTTAAACCGGATCAAATTTAGGCGGTTAAATTCAGTTTATTTTACTGCCAAAATTTTATCCGTTTACGTTTACTCATTTAGGGCGGTACCCCGAGGCACACTAGCGCCGCCACCTATTTTATCTTATGTCATTTAAAACGGGATATTTACCATGATTTGATTTTTGAGTTTTCCAATATTTTGGCACAGTTTCATGGTAAATATCCCGTTTTAAATGACTTTAGTGTTAATAACCATGGTTATATTATTATAGTTATCTCTATAGATAGTTTCAGAAGTTTTATTATTTTATCTTACTTTATATTAAATTAAACAAAGAACATTTCAAAAATTTCATTTTGCTTTTTGAGATACCAATAATAAGCTTTTTTTAATGCCTCGGTAATAGTTTTATTTTGTATACTTTAGGCAGAGATGCCAAAATAGAATAAGCCACCGCCGTAAAGTGCTAAACCTATTTTTTTATTTATTTATTGCGTTCAATTGTATTCAATTCGAAAGTGAACTGAACGCATTCAATTGCAACGGTGTTAATAGGACCTTAATCGTCATTTATTGATCGCGTTCAGTTGCATTCAATTCCAACGTGAACGCATTCAATTGCAACGGTGAACCTAAATCGCAGCCTAAATCGTAGCCAACTTTAGTTACCAATCTGTGACAATAGTCTCGAGCCTAGAGAATACATACATAGCTACCATTGTCTAACTGTCAACTGTCAGTAGCCATGACATTTCCATTCCACCTTCATTTGCAAAACACGGAAAAGCCTATTTAATCTGTACAAGCTCTGTTGATATTTCCAATAGAATGGAGAACGTTTTAAAATCATAACACGATGATTCCGTTTGAATACGCGGGAATAACAGGTTTTCTTCGAAGTGCGAAAGCTAATATTTTGATAGGATCTAGGAAATTGTGTTAATTAATTTATTAACAGCGTCTAATTTTGTACTTATGTTACTCGTACATAATTTGATTGTTTTTAAAGAAGAAAATCCAGAAACGGGATATTAACCATGATTTGATTAAGTGCCAACAGTAGTTGGTTATTGGGGCTTCTGGATCAGGATCATTCATGAATGATCCAGAAGCCCCAATAACCAACCTGAATTTATAATATATTGATTGAATTATCATTTTCTAGCTCTATTCGTCATTATTTTCATCGATTCATATTGAAAAAATATAAGAAATAAATCAGAAAAATATAATCATAATCCTTATACACCTTAAATAAAAATTGGTCATCTATTCATCATTCAGATTGAGTGAACTATCATCAACCACTACATAGTACCTATTAGTCGATTCATATTGAATGAGTATTGAGTGAATATTCATTTGATTGCTTGTATATACATAGAAAATATTAGTCATTTCTCTGAGGTATTAGGTAATTTACCTACATAACTATTTTTTAAATTTATATAAGGAATGGTTTCATTTAAATTTATAACGAAAACAAAAAAATAAGAATATGATATTTTATTCGGTAAGTTTTCTCAATTTTACTTTTCTAATAATGCTTGAATTTTAGTTATAATATCCTGAGTGGATATGTAAATATCATCAAAAAGCACGGTTTTAACTACATGTTGTGCACATAATTCAGCTTTACATTTACACAATGTGTCTTCAGCCGAGTCAAAATTTTTGGCATCATATATCTCAATGCGTACAAGTTTATACCCTTGAGCTGGTTTTTTTATGAATGAATAATTGGTAGTAGGGACACCATCGTTCAAAGCAGGTCTACTACGACGGTCATCAGTTCGGCTCTTGTATGGTCCACATACATCTTCACCCGAAGGAATGAAGTTGAATAAGTGGTCGTGTGAATCCTGAAACATGAATAAGGTTTAGATAAGATTACTCAACATTGAATGAGATAATGAAGTGCTAATAATTATGCTAAGGTATGTAGGGTAAGTATAGGTACTTACCGACATAATTGTTGATTAATGTCTGAGCTTTTCAGATGAGCCTGCTGGTATCGACGAGTGACGAATCGTTATGAGCATTTAATAAACACTTTCCAACGCTTTTATAGACGTTTGTTAAGTATATTAGGTTGAAATTGCAAAGGAAAAATCTCAAATCAAATCCATAATGTACTTATAGTTATTATTATACAACTTAATACGTTCGACACATATATATTATCGATAGGTATCAAGCATTTCCAATGTACGTACCTAACCTTAATTAACAAAATCCGTAAGCGTTAGCTATATAGGATCAATTTAGTGAAAAATCTGATAACCTTAATACCTAATCAAACCCCTTAATTTGAATTATAGACCGCCAACCAACATGCCAAAACGGTCTTCGATATATTAGAATCATAATTATATAACTATAAGATTGGAATACAACACCTGTTACCATTTTAGGAGCCGTGCGGTGCTCAATTACATTCCTAAGATTCCAACATTGTATTTCTATTTTTGCTAGTTGCACTACCTGTGTAGATACCTACAAAAATAATGAAAAGCTGGACAATGCATACAGCGTCATCTAGCCCCAAGTTAAGCGAGCTTGTGTTATGGGTGGGTGTGGATGGCTCATATACTGATATACCTACTTAATAGGAATACATTACTAGATTTTTTATTTATAGATCGTACAAACATTTTTTACCAAGGCGGGAATCGAACCAGCAACCTCCGACGTCGCAGGCGAGTTAACGTTAACCCTACAGTTTTATTGTTCCAAGTTATTGGAAAATATAACTAGTGTTTACAATTGAAACAGTTGAGCAGACTGTTGGAAACAGTCTAGAGTCTGAGGCAGCTAAACTTCATCATTATTATTCTTTTACATAATACCAATGGTAAAGTACTTGAATGTTATGATACTACCAATTTTATAGTAGATGTAACTTATTTCGCAAATAAGTAGGTTATACAATTAGATCTGCGATAGGAATTGAACCCGCAACGTTTTGCTATGCATCACAAAGGTCTTAAGATGCACACGTTTTTCTCAAATAAAAAATGTGCATTTAACTGTGAAAGGTAAGTTAGTTAGTTTTACAACATACATAGTTATAATAGCGGTTTTTAAAATACGTTGTAAACTATTAAGATAGGTACATTCCTTATAAGATTTAGCAACCTGATATCATAGAATTATGTTAGTGTGAAATTTCGGGTAAGCATTTTGTTTATGTGTGTATCATTACCGCTCCAAAAATGGGCAAGGGCTGTATAGAGTAGCATGATATAAAAGCCGCATATCTGGATCAAAATTCAAACCACTTTCCTGAGGGATACAAGCAAGACGAGCTACAAATACAAGATTTTTAAATTTCAAAATGTAAGTACCTACCTATATAATGTACTTAATGTCTTATTTATCAGCAGATAGATTGTTTATTCAATCATTCCTCAATCTATCCATTCATTCAATAATTATTATATTTTTTCATCAATTTTTACGAGTAGGTTTCGATATTTTTTACGTAATATTAATATTTTTTATTTTGTTTGTTTCGTAGGTCGAAGACTACTGCTACTGCTGAGGAACTATTCGGAAGCATGTCCGATTCCAGTTCCGACGAGCGGGTGGAGAAGCCGAAGAAACTCACAGAAAAAACTACGAAGCGTCGGGCATCAAATTTTTTACCCTCCCCAGTTGCAGCACCATCGGAACCGTTGGCGAAGAGATCGAAACCGACGAAAGTCCGGATCAATCCGGTGAATGTCGTCAAAGCGACGGCAGGCGACTTGTTCGGATCTGATTCAGAGGAGGAGGTGGTAGTGCCGGAGAGTAAACAAGGTAAAAAACCGCAGCCTATTTTCTCTTATTATACGAGACGGTTGGCGAATGGTTTTAGCCGGCAACTGACAGAAACAAGGAAGGGATCTCATTATGTAGAGGTTAAAATATTTAAAACCTCTGAAATTGAGAATGTTCTACCAGTTAACAGGTGGAGACATTCAATTATTACTATAAAAAATCAGATAGATGAAGGAAGTAATACGTGGCGGAAGCTACAAGAATTGGTAGGGACCGCAAAACAGGATTTTAAAGGGGTCCCATCAGTGTTCCTCAACCAGTACTACTAGCTTTACCTATATACATTATACGCTGGCTCTTATGACTCACCTCATATTTTATTATTTTATAGATTCCCCTATTATAATCATAGACTTAATTCTTGTAATCATTAGTGTAAGCATTGTTAAATAAATGACTATATTTATATTTTAATATGATTTTTGTTTCTTTTTCAGTCCCGAACTTAAATGAAGTCACACACTGTAAACAGTGTAATATTGAATTACCAAGTTATAGATACAGATTTCATGTCAGAACTAATATTCACAAATCGAATTGTCTATTAAAGTCCGAGTATGAGAATGTTGATATAGTTGCCACGGCTTTTAAAAATAGAATTATGACATATCGTTTGAATGCCTCACAAGAAGTCGAGTACCTCACAGCTGAGGCGTTCTTGGAGGATAATAAACGAGTCATAAAAAAACTGATCGATGTATCCATAGAGAAAAATCAGTGTATTAAAATGAATTGTGAATTGTTTGCTTATTTTGTATTATGTAAATCAAATGAGAAACAATTAAAATCATTTAATACAAAATATGAAATTATTTACCATAGTACAGACTTTAATGAAATATATACAAATATCATAGAAAAATTCAGAGATAAATTAACAGAGTTCTCGCAGTGTGAGTCTGGATGGTCTTTTGTTGCAATAAGCCATTTGGAAATCAATATTAACAAATATTCTCCTATGAGGGGTGGTACCTATATTGAATTACCACCTAGGATAAAGAATACTAAAAGTTGCATAAATGTAAAAAATTCTGATAATAATTGTTTTTTATGGAGTATTGTGGCAGGTATGTTTCCCGCTAAAAATAATGTATGCAGGACTACCTCATATCCACACTACTCAACAGTTTTGAGAACCAAGGAGTTATCTATACCGCCTTCTAACAAGGACATAGTGAAGTTTGAAAAGATTAATAGTAATATTAGTTTAAATGTTTATGGTTTGGATGATAGACAAATTGTGACTGGGCCTCTTTATAGAACACTCAATAAAAAACCAAATCATTTTAATTTGCTATATTTCCAAAGAAACGGAAATGGTCATTATTGTTTAATCAAAGACTTGGTACGATTAGTTCGTAGACAGGTGTCATTGCACAAAACTAAAATGTTCTTATGTGATACCTGTTTACAATTTTTCATAAGTGAATGTAAGCGCGATATACATTATTGTTCTAATGTTTTAACCGTACTACCAGAAAAAGACAGTTACCTTAAATTTAAGAATTATGAGAGACAGCAAAAAATAAACTTTGTTATTTATGCCGATTTTGAGTGTCTGTTATTGAATTATAATGATAAATTTAAAACCAAAAATACCGAAACAAATAAAATCCATGAACCATCATGTTTCGCGTATTACATATGTTGTTCTCATGACACGAGTTTGAACAAACTTGTATCTTACCGAGGAAGAGATTGTGTTCAAGTATTTATTGAAAGTTTAATCACAGAAGTTAATAATATCAATACAATTTTGAGTAATAAAAAATGTATGAGTTTATTAACTGAAGAACAAGAACTAGAATATTGTTTCGCTAAAACATGTTACATATGTAACCAGATGTTATTCAATGACAAAGTTCGAGACCATGATCATGTTACCGGCGAGTATAGAGGACCGGCTCACTCTCACTGCAATTTGATGCATAGAGTATGTCCTTTCGTACCTGTCGTGTTTCATAATCTATCGGGCTATGATGCACATATTTTCATAACTGAATTGGCAAAATATGAAGGGGAAATTAAGGTTATACCAAAAACTAAAGAGAAATACTTATCTTTCACAAAATTTATCAAAGCAAATGAGTGTCCACAAACAATTCAAATAAAATTTATTGACTCATACCAATTTTTAAGTACAAATTTAGATGCTCTGAGTAAAAACTTATCCGATAAAGATTTCGTACATTTGAAATCAGAGTTTGATGATGAACTTAAATGCAATTTATTACGGCAAAAAGGTATCTATCCATATGAATACATGGATTCATGGTCAAAGTATGATGAATCACAGATTCCACTTAAAGAAAAATTTTACAGTAGTTTGAAATTGAGGCATATTTCCAATGAAGAATACGATCATGCAAAAACTGTTTGGCAATATTTTGATATACAATCACTTGGAGAATATACTGACTTGTATGTTAAGTGCGATGTATTGTTATTATGTGATATTTTTGAAAATTTTCGATTACTATGTTTGAAATATTATCATCTTGATCCCGCGTACTATATTACATCACCAAGTTTAAGTTGGGATGCAATGTTGCTGTACACTGGTGTAGAACTTGAATTGATTCATGATTTAGAGATATATCAATTACTGGAAATGGGCATACGAGGGGGCTTAGCACAGTGTTCAATGCGACATGCTAAAGCCAATAATAAATACGTACCATCCTTTGACGACTTAAAACCGTTAAATTATTTGATTTATCTTGATTGCAATAATCTGTATGGTCATGCAATGACAAGAAAAATGCCAATTTCTGACTTTAGATTTATGACTCAGGAAGAAATGAATTTTTTTGATGTATTATGCATATCAGATGATGCTTATTATGGCTATATTTTAGAAGTTGACTTAGCATACCCTAATCACTTGCATGATTTACATAGTGATCTACCATTTGCTCCTCAAAAAATGATTCCTCCTGAAGGGAAAAACCCAAAACTGATTGCAAATTTGTATAACAAATATAATTATGTCATACATTATGTTCATTTGAAAGAATGCTTGAAAAATGGTCTCGTTTTGTTGAAAATACATCGAGTACTGATTTTCAGACAAGAAAATTTTTTAAAAAGTTATATCGACTTGAATACTTATTTACGTCAAAAGTCTACATCAGAATTCCAAAAAGATTTTTTCAAACTCTTAAATAATGCGATATTTGGAAAGACTATTGAAAACAGACGAAAGCAAGTAGATGTTAAATTGATTAATTGTTGGAATGACTCTAGAAACAGAACCAACAAACATGTTGGTGGTGAAAAATTAATAACAAAACCAAATTTGAAAAGTATATCCATTTTTAATGAAAATTTTGTTGCCATACAGCTTAGTCATGAAAAACTTGTTCTTGATAGACCGATATACATCGGTTTTACTGTATTGGAATATGCTAAACAACATTTGTATCAATTTCATTATGACTTTATACAAAAAAAGTACGGTGATAAAATAAAACTTTGTTATACGGATACTGATAGTTTGCTCTATTTAGTGCACACTGATGATTTTTATTCAGATATGAAAAATGATATTGCCATGTATGATACAAGTAATTTTATGAAAGATAATCCTTATGCGATGCCTTATGTAAATGCTAAAATACCTGGTTTATTTAAAGACGAACTTGGTGGTGATGTAATTACTGAGTTCATTGGTCTACGAGCCAAGCTATACTGTATTAAATCCATTAAAACGAAACTAGTAAAAGCAAAAGGAGTATCTAAATCTGTTACATCAAGATTAAAATTGTCTCAATATACAAGAACATTGTACAATGATGAAAACGTAACATGTAAGATGAATTTGATTAAATCAATTAAACACAAATTGTATTCACAACAGTTAAATAAGCTAGTTCTAAATAGAAATGATGATAAAAGACATATCCTCGCAAATCAGATTGAAACATTGCCATGGGGTCACTATAGTATAATCTAGTGCATCAAAATATTATAATAATATTAAATGCTATTATTATAAAGCAACATACATTATAATACCTATTATATTAAGCAGAATGATGATATGAAATCATTGGATTGTAATTGGTATTACTGTAAATAATTTTGTCATATTAGTATAGAATGTTTCCATGTACCTATAGTATTAAATAGCATTATTAATAAATAAAATATGAACAGTACTGTATGGTTTTTATTTTAAGGTAATCATACGTCAATTATTTATTTCAAGTCTTAGACATCTTATCTAGTAAAGAGAAGGTATAGACAAAAATAAAAGCTCTATGATACCAAACCTATTCATACATAATACATAATTTATAGGTTAGGTACTTATAAAAACCAAAGCATTTGTTTTTTCGAGACACTACTTAAGCATGAACGTTATAAGGCAAGCGATATCTTTAGAAGTGGAGCAAATAGCTATAAAAGAAAATAATTCCAAAATAAAACACAGTATATTGTTGCCTAATAATATAAGATGCATAATATGTGGACCCTCTAACTTTGGCAAGACCAATGTTATGATCAGTTTGCTTGTTCACAAAAATGGTCTGAAATACAAGAATGTGTATTTATATTCAAAAACAAGTTATCAGTCAAAGTATTGTTTCTTAAAGGATGTATTGGAAAGAGTACCGGATGTGAAATTGTTTATTTTTGACTGCAATGAAGATGTTATTCATCCTAGTGATGCATTACCAAACTCGATAATTATTTTTGATGACGTCGTTAGTGAAAAGCAAATAAATATACGTAACTACTTTACTATGGGAAGACATAAAAATATTGATTGCTTTTATTTATCTCAAACTTACAGTAAAGTCCCGAAGCAGCTTTTACGTGATAACACAAATTTTTTGATTATTTACAAGCAAGATTATAAAAATTTGAAACATATTTACAATGAACATGTTTGTTCTGATATGGGATGGGATCAATTCAAGGACCTATGTTTTAAAATTTGGAAAGTTCCATACAATTTTGTAACTATAAGCAAAGATCATGAATTAAACAAAGGAAGATATAGAAAGTCATTACATGATTTTATTA
Organism: Eupithecia abbreviata; assembly: GCA_943735965.1. Lineage (NCBI taxonomy): Eukaryota > Metazoa > Arthropoda > Insecta > Lepidoptera > Geometridae > Eupithecia > Eupithecia abbreviata. The sequence continues at coordinate 7,085,601 of OX030995.1, forward strand.
CATTTAAATAAATATCTATATAATGTTAATGCATTAATATTTTAGATCATTTTTGATCTTGTCATTGTGTACGTGGTACAATGGAGAAAAATATAAATATAAAAAAACAACTAATAAAATCTGTAAACGCAATCAAATTTAAAGTGAAACAAATCAAAGATGATGAATTTAATGCAAAAAACCATCTTAATTATTTTTTCAAACCAGTTGCTGGCCCTTTAAGTACATTGCTAGCTACAAATTCACCAATACCTCATGCAAGCTACAAAGATCTACCAATTTTCCAAAAGATTGAACCCTCAAAAAGTCATATGAAAATGTCTGATTCAGACAGTAAACTGAATACATCTGAACAGTTTTATTCAGATTATGATAGTATTAATGACGATGGTGATGATAACGAGGATGATGATGATTATGATGCAAGAAAAGAAGATGAAAAACCTTGTACTGAAGATAGATCACTAAGCAAGGAGGAAATTCTTGAAATATACGATGATATGAATATTCCTTTTGGTGTGCGTAATGTTAATAACAGGTTGATGATAGGAAATAAAGATGTTGAATTTTTTACATCTCAAGATAACTCAGATGATAAATGTTCTGTCATTAGCATTGATGATAAAAGATACGAGTTGACTCCTGGTTTGAAAGAATTATTGTTACGTAAAAGACCAAATTTAAACATTATTAGTAATCATGATAAGCTTATTTACAAAAATATTATTGAATTAACAAATGTTCACAAAAGAGATTACCTTTCATCAGCGCAAATCAAGGGTGATAAGGGAATTAAGTATCGTAAAATAATCAAGCCATTAATTGAATCATCTAGCATACATGATCTAGAGAATGAAAATGATCAAATGCAGCAAGGAGCTGGTTTGCCAACACTAAAAAAGTATTGTAAGAATACTGAACTAGTCTATTGGGATGATCCTAATGAACTGGTTGAAAGGCTCAAACTTTGAATCGCATCTAAAACAGCTGGCAATACTAGTTTAGACAATGAAATAATATCTATTATTGAAGAGTTACAAGAAATTGGTATAGTAAAATTATAAAAGCGTTAACACGAATATTTTTATTTAGTAAACAGTTTTTCGTTGTAAGAATGGTTTAACTTTTAAATAATGAGTGCATTAAAAAGACAAATCATAAATGAAATACATAAAAATGCTATGAAGAACTTTCCAAGGAGGCATGTTATACAGAAAGATATCGATGATTTATGGCAAGCTGATTTAATAGACATGCAAAATATATCATCTTGTAATAAAAACTACAATTATATATTAGTTGTTATTGATACCTTTTCAAAATATGCATGGGCTATACCCTTAAAAAATAAGGACAAAAATTCTGTATCCAATGCCTTTAATAAAATATTATATACTCAAAACCGATGCCCCAAAAATCTACAGACAGATTTAGGCACAGAATTTTATAATGATAAATTCAAAGATATTTGTAGACAGTATTCAATAAACCATTATTCCACATTCTCAACAAAAAAGGCTTCAATCGTTGAACGTTTCATCAGAACAATTAAAAGTTATCTGTATAAAGAATTTAACTATAAAGGTAACTATCGATGGATTGATAGAACACTTGATGATGCAATTGAAATATATAATCATAAAAAGCATAGGACTATTGGAATGGCACCCAATGATGTTGATGCTACAAATAAATTAATGTTGTTGAAAAAGTATGGTGAAATGAATACCATTAATAAAAAAACAAAAATAAAATTGAAAAAAGGAGACTTTGTTCGTATAAGTAAACATAAAGGTTGTTTTGAAAAAGGATATACCCCAAACTGGTCTACAGAGTTGTTTCAGATTCAAACAATAAAGAAAACATGTCCAACCACTTACTTATTAATAGATTCAAAAAAACAACCTATATTAGGATCATTTTATGCTCAAGAGCTGCAAAAAACACGCTTTTCAGACATTTATTTGGTTGAAAAAGTTTTAAGACGTAAAGGAGATAAAATATTTGTTAAGTGGTTAGGTTTACCATCAAATGAAAATTCATGGATTCATAAAATGAATGTATTATAAAGCACGAACATTGTATTGTGTCATCACTTATTGTTCATAAATGAGAGGAGGAGGACTTGTGAATACTTTAATTAATAATTTACCGTTTGAGCTTCATTTACCGGGATATAATTATTGCGGACCAGGAACAAAATTGTTTGAAAGACTTGCTCGAGGAGATAAGGGTATCAATCAATTGGATGAGTATTGTAAGGCTCACGATATTGCATACAACAAATCACACAGCTTAAAAGATCGTCATAAAGCAGATTTAATTCTTATGAAAATGGCGAGAACAAGATCTGTAGCTTCTAATTCAAGTAGAGGAGAAAAAATTGCAGCGAATTTGGTGAACAAGGTTATGTTAACAAAAGTTAGTTCTGGAGCTGGACTTAAAAAAGATTTCAAGAAAATAGTGGCTCACACAAAAAGAATTCTTAAAAATAATAAACCGAAATGTAAGAAAAAATTAATAGAGCTGGCTTATCATGTAGCAAAAGAGCTAAGCCCAGATTCATGTATGAAACTACCACGTATCATACCGATACCTAAATCAGGCGGTGTTTTACCCTTAATTCCTATATTCGCTGGTTTATCTGCAGCTGGTAGTTTAGCTGGAGGAATTTCTGGAATCTTCAAGACAATAAATGAATACAAACTTGCCAAAAAACGTATAAAAGAATTGGAACGACACAATCAGCAATTAGAGGGTGTGAATATAGGCAAAGGACTAAAATTGGATCGATACAAAAACGGATTTGGTTTGTTTCTTAATAAGTGCAATGCAAAAAACTAAATCGCTGGCTACCTAAACGTGCTCTCACCAATATAGATATCATGAAGTTTGCTTCAAGAATACCACATTTTCGTGGAGTATATATGAGAGATAAATTACCAAAATATCCATTTTTGAAAGAGTGTGGAATTGTTAACTTGGATAGTTCTAAAAACCTTGGTACACATTGGGTAGCCTACATAAAATTAAATGAATATATTGAATACTTTGATAGTTATGGTAATTTGAAACCACCAATCGAACTTATACGTTACTTAGGTCCAGATATCAAATATAATATTTTCAACATACAAAAATCTAATCCATTCAAATGTGGCCACTTTTGTTTAAAATTTTTAATAAATTTTTGGAATAAGCATGGTAATTGCACTATAAAAAGAGAGGCGTAGTGATAAACATTGCGGTATTCAGTCACTATTGAATAAGTGTGGTCGTTTGTAGATTGTCCTAGAATCAGAATGATACTCTATCATATAAAACAAAACACATACCGAGGTAAAACTATTTCTTCGCTGAGAAGCAAAAGGCAAAGACGTAAAAAAGTTGTAGCAAAGAAGCTTACCAAAGAAAATAAATTATTCTTACAAAGTTTGGGGCTAAGAGTAATATGAATTACCTCCACATTACTGATTCTCCTCGTTTTGATAACTCAATAGTCAGTTATGAAATACATACTTATAGTCCGTATAGCAGCAGTTTTAAAGAAAATGATGAAATAAGAATACCTATCCATCAACAAGATATTTACGTGTTACCGTCGGCCAGTTACATTTACATCGAAGGTCGTGCTAGTGTATTTTCCAAAGATGCATTAACAGGAAAACAAATAAAGAAAAAAGTGAAGTTTGTCAACAATGCTATATCTTATCTTTTTCAAGATATTCGGTATGAAATCAATGGTGTTGAAATAGATCGAAATAAAAATGTGGGAATCACTACGACACTTAAATCTTATGTCTCTTTAAGTGATAGTGAAAATAAAACTGCTGCATTATGGGGTTGGAAATTGAATGGTTTTAAAAATGATGACGGTATTTTCAGTGCTCTCATACCTTTGAAAAACTTGTTAGGGTTTGCAGAGGACTATAAAAGGATAGTAATGAATTGTAAACATGAACTAATTCTTATAAGGAGTAATACCGTTACTAATAGCGTCATTAATGTCGATGATAATGATACAATCGATTTTCATATAGACAAACTACAATGGCGCGTTCCTCACCTAAAAGTTACAGATCGTGAAAGGCTAGCTTTGCTTAAACACTTAGAAAATGATCGCGCAATACAAATGGTTTTTAGAAATTGGGATTTATACGAATATCCCTTATTACCTCAAACCACTAAGCATTCTTGGGCCGTTAAAACTTCTTCACAGATAGAAAAACCCAGATACGTAATTTTTGGTTTGCAAACAAATAGAAAAAACAGTAGGAACAAAGATTCTTCAATCTTTGATCATTGTAAGTTGTCTAATGTGACCTTGTTTTTAAATTCTCAATACTACCCATATGACTCTGTAAATGCTAAATTTGTTGAAGACAAGTATCATATATTATACGAAATGTATAAAACATTTCGTCAGTCTTACTATGGTAGCGAGTCTGAACCCATGCTTGATTTGGAACAATTTAAAAATTACGCACCACTTTTTGTAATTGATTGTTCGAGACAAAACGAAGCTCTTAAGACAGGAGCTATCGATGTGAGATTAGAAATAGAGAGCTCTGAAGATATTCCACAAAATACTACTGCATATTGTCTTATTATAAACGATCGTTTGATTGAATATAAACCGTTGAGTAACATTGTAAAAAGAATTATATAATGTTTGCCGTTGTTGATCTGCAAGGATTTAAAACAGACAATAATGATTTTATTGTTAAAGAAATAGCAATTTTGTGCGAAAATAATCAAATGCTGGTGTTGCTCATAAAACCACCATTCCCCTTTAATGAGTTATCGGAAACAGAAAAAATGCAGGTGCGATGGATAGAAAGAAATAGACAAATATACTGGAGGGAAGGAATAATTCCTTATTCAAATTTTGAACAATCTATTGGTGATTATCTTCAAGACAAGACTATTTATGTAAAAGGATACGAAAAAATATCATGGTTGAAAAAAATTATTAAAAATGATAAGATTTTTGATCTAGAAGATAGTCCTAGTTTAAGGCAATTGAATTTAGATTACGGTTTATTTCCTAGAGGTATATTTAAATGTATATATCATTCCAATGTCTGTGCTCTTAAAAATGTTACATGTTTAAAAAAATGGTTAGAGTATAAAGAGACTTTTATATAATAGTATAAGGCAATTGAATTTATCAAAATCTAACTTCACTTTTGTAGTCAAATTATAATCTTATTGTTTGACAGGGCTATAATAAAATGTTTATATCATTCTTATGTTAGTGTTAAAATATAATATATTTGAAAATGGTTAGAGAATAAAGTTTTTAAAAAAATCTACTTTGTTTTATTACATAAATATATAATTTGCAATCATGGATTGTGAGTGCAACAGAAAATGAAGATAGGGTTGTTTATCCCACATATTTTTCAACATTCCAAAATATGGAGGTCTGGAGCAAAATCATTCCTAAACAAGGATGAATAGAGCATATAGAGCTAATTCAATCAATATAAACGATGAATAATCTGACAAATTTATTTCATGTTTTCAATTTGAATCGATGAAAACAAGAATGAATACAGCTTAATATTTATTCAATCAATATAACGATGAATCTAAATATAAGTTCAGGTTGGTTATTGGGGCTTCTGGATCATTCATGAATGATCCTGATCCAGAAGCCCCAATAACCAACTACTGCCAACGTTCGTAGCAAAAGACAAAAAATGATCTTAGATTGGTATGTTTGCCAATAAAAATTTACTCGCAGTGCCTTCAGTTATTCCGTGATCATGGCGCACGATACTGTGCCGAAATATTGGAAAACTCGATAAATATAAATCAAATCATGGTTAATATCCCGTTATAAATGACTTTTGTTTAAATAACCATGATACTTTAGATATTATATCATATAGATAGATTTTTTAAGAAAATCCAGGAGTATAGTACCAAGGTTGATTAAAAACCTCAATTATTTGAATTTTATGAGGCCAAATTATTGATGAATCATTTAACACAATTAAAATATATTTATAAGTATTAATACAACGGGTATTTATCGCGTTTATTTACCTATTTTTCCCGACGTTAAATACGCGATAAATACCCGTTGTATTAATACTTATAAATATGTGTTCAGATCGCGTAAGTTTAAAAGTATTTACAATTAAAATAGTTTTTAACTCTGTTTTATTGGACTAGTTTTAAATATCTCATAACAAAAAACATTATAATTTTTTTTAAACTGTTTTAATCACTGCTTAAGAGGGCACAATGCATGCTATTAATTAATTAAATTAATTTTAATTTGTGAAAAGGAAAGGCATAGGATTTTGCGCTCATACGAGCGCGTTCGTATGTTGCATTGTTGAGCCAACTGCAGACTGTTGCAAACAATCAAAAGGTAGCTCAACTGATCCACATACCGATCGGAAGCCTCCCGAAGACTCTAGCTGCATAACTTACATATTGTGATTAAATGGAGGAAAGCATTGAGCGAGTGAAAATCAGGCTTTTGCCCATAAGTGGCGTTGGGTTCTGGGTAAGGAAGTCTAAACTTACCGTGATCCGAGTGAAAGTCTTCGTATTTGCAAAATAAATTTTCATTTGTATTTGCAAAAACATGAAATTAGCTACAGCGCGCTTCTTACGCTTTGGTTCGTATTTCGAACTCAATAGAAAACAAAAGCCAATCTACGAGAAGAAGGTCGACAAGCATGGAGGTTGACGTCGCATGGCGTGGAGGTCGTATACCAAACTAAAGAATATACATTTATTTATTACAAGAAAATTACATAAAAAATACCTAAAAATAATACTAAAAAATATGAGAAACGATAATAATTTTCAATAACAGCCGCGAGCGATCACTACAAACGTTCATAAAGAAAAATTCCTCACGAAAACTTTTCGTTCCCGCTCGAAAGCTCCAAGTTTAAAACATGACAAGTTTGCGCTCATTTACGCAAGTCTCCATCCCAAAATGACTGCGGCTCTTACGAAGAATTACTTTATACCCTTAACTTGTCCCTGAAAGGGTTCGCCCTACGGCACTGTCGTTCCCTTAACAAAATTCGCTGAACAAAATTATTCAATTAGATAAAGCTTCTATCTTACATTATATACATAAACATAGTCGTTCTCTGCGTCTGTATCTGTCTGTCTGTTTATCTGCATACGGTGTGCTGTATGCCAATAATAGACGGAGCTACTATCCTAAGGTTGCCTGGAATAGATAGCTCTCAGTTATAAGGCCGTTTTTATACTTCCTCTATTCTCAGTATTTATATCTGTACTTTTTGTGTTTTGTGTGGTATAATAATTATAGTATTTTCTATCTATCTATTCATTTATAATATAATATATATAATAATACATCAATCATATATAATAATAATACAATACAATACAATATAACTTTATTGCACCATCAATACAAAAAAATAATAAAAATACTAAAGGATCTTAATACTAATTATAACTAGTGGCACAATCGGCGGCCTCATCGCTAAAAGCGATCTCTTCCAGGCAACCTTTGGATGGATAGTAAGATAGTAGTTATAATAAAAAATACTAATAAATAGCAGCATTATTTAATTACTAATAAATAAATAATACAGGAAAATGTAATAATGCACCAATGAGGTCGTCAATTATGAGAAAATCGGTCTATAATTTACTGAGGAAAAAAACATACAGCCAACAGTACTTTTTTATGTATGTATAAAAACATATAATTGATATAATTGATGGAGAAATCGATCATCATAGTGATCATCGATTTCTCCATCAATTATCTTTTGTTAGTTGCCTTAACTACATGTATTAACTAATATAAACTAAAAACTGCTCTACTACACGTGCAAAACTGGGGTGGTTTGCTAGTTATGATAAAGATGTGTATTTTTTTCATTCACAGCAAAATTGATAAGGGCTTGAATTCGTCTAATTAAGTTTGGGCAAACAGTTGTCCTAATGAAGGTAGCTTAAATTATTCTGCGACGATGCTCCTGATCCCAATTAAATGATTAGAAATTACTTTATCTGGAATCTCGAGAGAGCTGTTTCAACCGACTTTGGAAAAAGGAGGAGGTTTTATGTGGGGCTGTAGGTGTATGTATGTCCGTTGATTTCTCTGCTAATTTTATGGACCGATTTGATTATTTTGCAGTTATCAAATAAAAATAAAATAAAAATAGGCCGAGAAATCGACTAACATACAAAAAAAATGTCTTTGATACTCTTCCAGCAAACCTTCAAGTTTTGCTGTATATATAACTTTTCTTAGGGTTAAGTTAGCTTTTGACATAAATATTCTATGTTATTAATGTTTGATTATCTTATATTTTATAGTGCAATAAAAATAAATAAAAAGAAAAATACATACAGTACCAAACATAGAACCTCATCCTCTTTTGTTATTCATTTGGTCTACTAATAACTGACACGTGGTATTGCATACTAGGCATATACATATTTTAAAACATGGAAAGTAAAAATCCCCATTTTAATAATATTCATTTTGCATTATTCCTTATCATTAAAATCCCCGGTCATTCACAAGTAAAAAATAAAAAGCTTCCTTCCTGTCCGTCAAAATATTTCATGATATTAGTTTATGCATTTTTTATCTGCACAATTTCTCATATTCTCCGGAATACCAGCAGAAATATCCTCATCCTACCATTTTCTGAAATTTAATTTAGTGTAAAAACGCTTTACAAGGTTTTCAATCTCAAGAGGTCACAAATTAAGTAGATTAGAGTCTCTACGGGACTATAAAGAACGCCTGTAAACAATCTTGCTCGCTCTGGGATACAATGTCCGGTAAAAAAGATATAAAATATAATTATGAAAATCAACCCGCTATGCTCTACAATTAATGATCAAACGAAACCCTTACGTGAAGTTCGATCATAATTATGTGAACAGCTTCATTCGATGCGATTTTACATTAAGTAGTAATTTTGACTTAGCAGACCGTGTATTGACTCTACAGTACCATGGTGCCCTGCTATTGGCTCTTAGTAGATTTGAGCCTCTACGGGACTATAAAGAACGCCTGTAAACAATCTCGCTCTGGGATACAATATCCGGTAAAAAAGATATAAAAGATAATTATGAAAATCAACCCGCTATGCTCTACAATAGCCATTGACAAGGAACTGAAATAAAGCGTCCGAAATGACGATTGTCTTGTAATGCAAAAATCATCCTACTAATATTACAAACGCGAAAGTTTGTAAGTATGGATGGATGGATGGATGTTTGTTACTCTTTCACGTAAAAACTACTGAATGGATGTTAATGAAACTTTACCATAATATAGCTTGTACATCAGAATAACACATAGGCTACAATTTATAAAGATATATTGTATATATGTTATTCAAAATATCTATCACCAGCGGGTGAAACCGCGGGGCGCAGCTATTAAAAATAATTATGAAATCAACCCGCTATGATCTACAATAGCCAGTGACAAGGAACTGAATTAAAAACGTTCGAAATGACGATTGTGTTGTGATGGAAATGTCATTTATAGCATCATGATTAAATGACTTATGTGTTAACACTTTGAGTGCTGAAATCACACGGTATGTGTTTTCTACAAGTGACTAATATGCGTAAATCCACACTAGCGCAGCGGCTGAGAAAATACAGATCTTTGTGACTCAGCACAGCCGTAATATTTTTCGAACATGCGCATGTGCGGCGCAACACAACCGCTGTGTAGAGCGGCAGCACGAATTTTGTAGGTTAAAAAAAAGATCGCAGTCGTCGAAAAAAATCGCAGTCAAAGTGTTAATAACGATGATAGTTTCAAAAGTACCTAACTTGTTTTTTGATTTCCTACGTTTACCCCGTCACCGCGATCGCTATATCGCGATGGAAGCATAGAAGAAATTGTATTTTATTAATTTATTCCATAAAAATAAATTAGTAGATACACAATAGGTCAAATTCCATACACATTTTATGTAGAGTAAAACGTTAACACTTTGACTGCGATTTTTTTTCGACGACTGCTATCTTTTTTTAACCTTAAAAATTCGTGCTGTCGCTCTACACACCGGTTGTGTTGCGCCGCACATGCGTGTCGTTCGAAAAATATTACAGCTGTGCTGAGTCACACAGATCTGTATTTTCTCAGCCGCTGCGCTAGTGTGGATTTACGCATATTAGTCACTTGTAGAAAACACATACCGTGTGATTTCAGCAGTCAAAGTGTTAAGTGTAAGTCAATATTAAGTACAATTAGGACAGGTAGAGTACATACAATGATTAGGTAGGTATAACAATTCCCATAGTTTGATATAGCATAATTATAACTGAGAGTAGTCGGCCTATATAGGTAATTTCACAATGGTCGTAAACACATCATAGACAAGCCAGCGTACCTACTCACCGCATTCATCAATCACAGCTGATATGGTCAGAGATGTGGTGTACTTATTACCGATGACTGATGCAGTGGTGGATTCATCAATTTACGAAAATAGGCCTACGTAGGTACGTAGGCCTGTTTGCGTAAATTCAGGATCTAAAAACGTAGGTACTATATAACTGTCTAAATTAACACTAAATATTTGCACGACTACCAAGTCAAATATAGTGATAACTACTCTATTTTAATACCTTTACTAACCTATATTTAAGCAAATAAATACTATTTCATTTCAGGTTATATTATCGGGTGTTTCAATGTGCGGTTAACCAACATTTTTGACAAGATTCTAGATTTTAGATTTAATACTTCTTTAATTTAAGTCTTCTAGATTTTATTATTTTTATATCCATCAATGTACTGTGTAGTATCTTTGTATAAGTAAGTACTCATACATAGGATTTTTTTTTTTTAAAGTTTCTATACGCAACCAGTTTAGTGTTACAAAAAGACAAAACACCACGCGAAAAACAATATTTTATTTGACGATGGCGAATCAGAACTCAAATTATGGAACTAAAAAGTAGCAGAAAAAAGGGTCCGATGGCGAATTGCCACTAAGTATTAATTTATCATAAAAACTTCATAAAACGTCTTGGTGTTAGAACCGACGTCTCTAAGTCAACCCGTGGATATCTTAAGGAACCGACTAACGGAATCTGTCGGAGGAAGGGTGACAGCTTTCTTCTGTCTATTTTCAACACCTCCACTGCCATCGCGAATCCATCTGCCTAGCGTGACGGCTATAGCAAAACCCCTCGTCTTGGGGACGCACGTTCAGCAGTAAATCTACATATTATGTGTGCTGATGAGGCAAATGTTATGTATGTAATAGGCAAATAGGTAGTAACAAACCCAATTTCCATTTTTATTACTTTGATAGATTGTTCATTGTGAAATTTTGCATAAATGTAGTTCCAGGCCCGGTAATACACTGGCAAATCTTTATCCCACAAATCAGTTACTATGGTATATAAATAACCTTAAACGTTTCCATAGAAACAACGCGTGTGAAGCCGCGTGCAGAAATTAGTCTACTATACATATATATAAGGTACGTACTTAATACCAAAGTTTATTTTTTTTTTATTTTAGATTTTTTCTATTTTTTTTTTCGATTTATAAATAAATAATGCTGGACAATTCACACAGCATTATCTAGCCCCATGGTAAGCAGAGCTTGTGTTATGGGTACTAGATAACTGATATACATAATACAATACATTACATAGATAGATATTTTTTATTATACATAGAAAACGACCAGAACACCCGGAACAAATATCTGCAGATCGTACACACAATTGTTCCGAGGCGGGAACCGAACCCGCAACCTCCTGCGTCGCAGGCGGACATTCGCCCACCGCGCCACATCGGTCGTCATAATAACCTTAAACGTTTCCATAGAAACAACGCGTGTGAAGCCGCGTGCAGAAACTAGTCTACTATACATATATATAACGTACGTACTTAATACCAAAGTAAAGTAAATAAAAGTAAAAGTACGTAACCATATTACTTAACCACTAAAGCTTAAAAATATTATAACCGGGCTACACAAAAAGCTCGCAGAAATATATATTATTCCCCACGAAGACACTCGGATGTTGTGTTGTGAATATTTACAGGGCCATAACAAATTTAGAGATGGCGAGGCGTGGCCCTAAATCTTCTTGTCTCGGACGGACATCGGACATAATCTTTTATGGTCATTTCCCCGCTTTATGGCCCAAGTTAGTGGTACATGATTTTGTAGCTTCCGAACTTATGAAGAAATACGAACGCAGAGTTTTATATTTGGGGACTTTTATTCCACGGGTTAGTATTTTAGAGGCAATGGTCTCGTCGTGTCACACTCACACACAAACACACACACACACCCTCTCACACACACACCCTCTCACACCCTCTCTCACACACACACACACACACACACACAAACACACACACAAACACACACACAAACACACACACCCTCTCACACCCTCTCTCACACACACACACACACAAACACACACACCCTCTCACACCCTCTCTCACACACACACACTATTCGATCACTTATAAAAAGTATTGTCTAAGTGACCAGGCTTTTAGTAGTAGTACCCAATAAGACAAGCTAAATCTCTCCCTAAATTCAAACACTAGCGGACCTTCCCGGCTTCGCACGATTTGAGTATGGATCCCTAACTTTATTGAAAATATAATATAGCCTATGTTCACCGGGGATAGTGTAGCTTCTCAACGGTGAAAGAATTTTTCAAATAGGTCCAGTAGTTTCGGAGTCTATTTATTATAAACAAACAAAAAATCAAACCTCGCCTCTTTATAATATTAGTATAGATGTGGTCTATGAACACTAATTCAGCAAATTGTAGAATCTTAAGCGCAATGATACCGAAAACTATTAAATAAAGACAAGAATTTAATTAAATAGCATCATTAGCTCGCAAGATGCCGGTGGAGCTCCTAAAATCATTCGCCTTTGTTGAACCAATATTCAGTGGCCTAAAACAAATATTATTTTCAATGAATCAGAAGTAAAATAATAAAATACTAAGTAACATTGCTTCTGCGTAATTTGTTGAAAGCACGAACTTGTATTTTAAAGGCTATGAAAACGAGACGTATTTTGTCACAGTCTACTCAATGGTTACAGTATGTCAATTTAGGACTCATTCGCAAAGTTCCCTTTTTTAAACGCATTATTTATTAAAAAATCTACTTAATTATAGTACAATACAAAAATACTTTATTGTACACCAGATACAGATCATTACACGCGAGAAGTTCAATGGGCGGCCTTATCAGAAGGAAGTGATCTCTTCCAGGCAACCTTTGACAACCACAACATTACATTAATAATAAATAATAAATAAATAATTCTGGACAATTCACACAGCATTACCTAGCCCCATGGTAAGCAGAGCTTGTGTTATGAGTACTAGATAACTGATATACATAATACAATACATTACATAGATAGATATTTTTTATTATATATAGAAAACAACCAGAACACCCGTAACAAATATCTGCAGATCGTACACACAATTGTTCCGAGGCGGGAATCGAACCCGCAACCTCCTGCGTCGCAAGCGGACCTTCGCCCACCGCGCCACATCGATAGACAAAGATACACAAAGATAATCTATTGCGAACCTTTTTTTTTATTTTACCCTTAATTTCCATCGCGTTACTTGATCGCGGTCACGGGGTGACTGAATGAACACGGAGTTATAGCCGAGAATTGACGGCAGTATCCACGACTACCCTCAACTCAACACACTACAATGACCGTGTCCGCCAATAAACTTGAATATTAGTAAGTCTTTGATAAAATAAATGACGACCGATGTGGCGCAGTGGGCGAAGGTCCGCCTGCGACGCAGGAGGTTGCGGGTTCGATTCCCGCCTCGGAACAATTGTGTGTACGATCTGCAGATATTTGTTCCGGGTGTTCTGGTCGTTTTCTATATATAATAAAAAATATCTATCTATGTAATGTATTGTATTATGTATATCAGTTATCTAGTACCCATAACACAAGCTCTGCTTACCATGGGGCTAGATAATGCTGTGTGAATTGTCCCGCATTTAAATTAAATAAAATTTAAATTAAATTAAATAAATATGTAAACAAATCGCGAAAGTTCAAAAAGTTAAATTACAATACATTACAATTTGCTTGGTTCGTCGCACTGATGGGCCAAGGCCTACCCTGGCCCTCTACGTATCTTGGTCCTGAGCCAGCTGGACCCAAGCTACGAATTAATAAATAATTCTGGATATTTTAACAGTTTTTTTTTTCTTTTTTTTCATCCATTTTTGTCTACAATCGGCTGTTCAGCCATAATTAGACGCGGTCTCGGGTGGGATACTCAGGTGCCATTTCCAATTAAAGGCACCATCTCTAGACTTGAATACTTTAGTTCCTTCGGTCAAGCTCAAGAATATTCCATCTCTTAACACTTTGAGTGCTGAAAACGCACGGTATGAGTTTTCTACAAGTGACTAATCTGCGAAAATCCACACTAGCGCAGCGGCTAAGAAAATACAGATCTTGTGACTCAGCATAGCTGTAATATTTTTCGAACGAAACGCATGTGCGGCGCAACACAACCGCTGTGTAGAGCGGCAGCACGAATTTTTTAGGTAAAAAAAAAGATCACAGTCGTCGAAAAAAAATCGCAGTCAAAGTGTTAAGGCGTTTTATATTGTCTTGGTTCTGTAGCAGGTGTCTTGCTAGTGTGTTGCTATGATTGTGCAGTCTTTCCTTGTATTTTTTGCTGTATTTGTTATTTGTATATTTTAACAGTAAGGTAATTAAGTAGTTCCAAAGTAAATAAAGCTTACGATATTAGTATATTAAGAGACTAATAAATGGGCTCTGTATTTTCAATTCACAAAAGTTAGCTTACAGAATTTGGATCGAAAATACTTAATTGGACAAGGTAGCTCTAAAGTTCTTTAAATTGGCAGCTTCTGATGTAACTTTTGCGTCAGCTCATTTTTAAATCAGCTACTTTTGTATTTTGAGTGTTGATTTTCTTTTGTTTTTGTGATGTTCACTTCGACTGCTGAAAACGCACGGTATGAGTTTTCTACAAGTGACTAATATGCGTAAATCCACACTAGCGCAGCGGCTGAGAAAATACAAATCTTTGTGACTCAGCAGAGCTGTAATATTTTTCGAACGAAACGCATGTGCGGCGCAACACAACCGCTGTTTAGAGCGGCAGCAAGAATTTTTTAAGTAAAAAAAAAAAGAAAAAAAAACCTCAGTCAAAGTGTGAGTATACACAATTAATTTTGTATTCCAATGAAACTAGAGGTCTTTCATGAAAGACCAAGGGCGAGTTCTGCTAACTATAACAATGGTATCATCTAAAAATCGACCATAGATGAAGAAAACTCTAGATAATCTTTGCGGTGCTATTTGCACGGAGAGATCGATAGATTAACTTCAACCTTGACGCTTTTGACACACGCCCCTCCATCTGTAGTGTTTTCACCAAAGTGTAATTCTGAACGATACCATTGTTATGGTGAAGCGATTAATTTAGTGGAATTTGACCTCACGTTTATTCCTGTTCCATCCACCAACGAGATTATGCATAATTTCAGCCTAATCCGTTCAGTAGTTTTAACGCGAAGTCGTACTTTCCCAGGCGTTAGGCAAAATGACATTCTAAAAAAAAATATTACATTTTTAATTACCATTACTTGCTTTACTTATTTATTCTGGTACTGTGTCTCACAAAGGACTGGTTTAATATTAAAATTATCGATTACGTTTCGTTTCGTGAGTCTTGCCCGACTTTTGTCACGTGATCGAGTTGACCCAGTTGCGGTTTAGTCGATGTTTTGTTTATTATCTTTTATTAGTAGGTTTTTAGCTACACCGGATATTAAGAAAACCAAACGAACAAAAGCCTTAGTGACTTGTTATTGACATTAGAATCGACAGAGTATAATATCATTGATGCCTATGCCTTCACGGTCCTTTGTGAAAGGACTAGCTAAGGGCTTATTCACACCAGCATCCATTTTACAGAATGCGTTTTTTTCTGTGCTCATAGTTGTATACACTTGACAGTATTCCGAATCCAGTGAAGGATTGTTTCCAGTAGCGATGGATCCGTAAAAACCGGTCCTGTTAAACAGATCCGCTGTGTGGTATACCCAGCAGTGGAGTGAAGTCAGGTAGCATATGATGATGATAATGAATGATGCTGTATCCTGCGACATATCACTCTACTCCCGCGACCTGCAGATCCAATCCGTGGAGGAATTCGTCGTGCAGACGGCGCGTCGAATGTACGATCGTGCCGACAACGGGCACCACGAGCACCTCCACAACATCGCCCCGCCCCAGCCCCGGCCCCAGGAAGACGACCGCCCATGGCGACCCCTTCCGCGGGACCTGATCCATGTGGAAGCACCATAGAGTCCTTGGGTTTATTTTAAAAAAAGATTATAAACGGAATGATGCCAAAAATACATTGAGAATAAGGGAAAGAAAAGATTTCCACAAAACCCAAGGACCGTCACCCCTCGAGTTGACGCCGGGGTAATGAGGCGAAGCCTCGAGGCCCCTCTCTGTGCCCCCACCAGGGCCGGAAAGAAATCTATTGAATATCACTCTAATGTCAGAGTCCCTCTAAGTCAAGTCAACGAGGTTAAACCATGTGTAAAATACTATTGACTAAGTTAAAGTTTGATTGCCACTTTCAAGCTTTCAAACCATGTTTTATAAAAATCAACCCGTTTTGAATAAATCGCCACTATTTCAAAACGTTGACTGGAATACGTTTAAACAATGCTGTATTTTGTAAGCAAAATGCTCCATGAATCACGAGGTAAGCGTATTTTATTATAAATTTAAATTTAAAGGCGTTGCCTTGCATTGCGGCGAAACATCGTACGATGAGGTCAGGCACTTACTTTTTTAAGAGGGGTGAGGCTGTTTGGCGATCGTCAAATAGACTCACACAGGTTGGGTCAAGAGACATTGCTTTCTAAGGTGATGTTAAAAATTTTAAAACTTTTGGAAATCAAACAGCGGGCGAGGGTCAACTTTTGGTTGATCCTCGCCCGCTGCGCCACAGTGGTCGTCAAAACCAAGAAGAAGAAGACGTCGGATCTGCTTTCGTATTTTTTTCTGCTGTTCCATAAAAAAAAAATTATACGAGTAGATAGCTAATCGTTGAGTTACTCAGGTAGAATCATCCACATTACTGACAGCTCTCCGTCCGTTTGACGCATGGTGTAGCTAAGGCTTTACCCGTTATTCCGTCGTCAAGCACCATAAAATACGTAACTTCTATTTAAATTGTGGTGAATTATATATAGTTTTCAAAAACGAAAAAGCTTCTTTACGAACTTCATAGAATATTCTATTGCAATTTAGTATTGGGAGGGACGATCGAAAAACGTGAGCCGAACGCTCCTGAATTGGAATAGGCTGATTTTGAATTTTATATTGGCAAATCCTATTTTTATTATTTTATAAGTTAGAACATTTTGAAAAAATACTTACTTTATTCACAGAGTCTATGAATACTAAATCAAATATATGTAGCGAGACATATTAGGGCTCATGCATAAAAATAGACAATAACGCTCATGATAGAAATGACAATCAGTGATGCCTAGTGTCGCCTTCACCGAAATCGATGATTATAAATTAAGGAAGGAGGCCTCCTTAGATATTATATAAGAATATAGATAGATAGATAGACAATACTTTTATTGCACACTTAAAAATAAAACAAACAAACAATAATACTACTATATGACAATTTGGCGGTCTTATCGCTCAAGAGCGATCTCTACCAGACAACCGTGGATGGATAGGATCGTTGGATTGAAAAAGGGGATCTGTGTGCGTCATTATGTAGTTAATTACAACATGAAATTTCATCCTATCTACTTTAAATACATATATACTTTATAACTAATAATACATACCTACTTATATAAATATATAATATTAATTTTATAACGGAAAAAACAAGGGTGTGGTCAGTGACAGCAGGACAAATAGTGTTCCTTTACCATGCTCTTAAATATTGCTAGTGACTTAGCACGCCTTACTGAGACTGGTAATGTGTTCCAAAGTAATAAGTAATAAGTATCATTAAACGGAATAAAGCCCTCTATGCATGGAATTGCTAGGCACCATGTGCCTAACTTCGCTTTGTAAGAAAATGTATGTGCTAACGTCCACTGCAACCCACGAACACGCTACGCACGAATACGAGATTAAATGACGTCATTGCTACAGCTTGGCTTGATCGAATATTGCACCAACGCATCTCAACGCTGTCAACGTTATGCACGCGTTACACGTAAACCGGTAACGTAGACCCACGTTGTCAAACAAACGGACCCACGCAGCTAAAATGTACAACGTGGCATTGCAACAGCGGCTTAATAATTGAATATCACAGAGAACAATGATTTCGGCTCCGTTCCAACGTTCCCTAGTCATAAAGTCTAATATCCATTCATTCTCTAAACAAAGGTTAATCATTCAGCTCTCGTCTAAAAACCTGATATATATTTACGTTCATCTAGCATCCTCTGATTCCCTAAACAAAGGTTAATCATTCAGCTCTCGTCTAAAAACCTGATATATATTTACGTTCATCTAGCATCCTCTGATTCCCTAAACAAAGGTTAATCATTCAGCTCTCGTCTAAAAACCTGATATATATTTACGTTCATCTAGCATCCTCTGATTCCCTAAACAAAGGTTAATCATTCAGCTCTCGTCTAAAAACCTGATATATATTTACGTTCATCTAGCATCCTCTGATTCCCTAAACAAAGGTTAATCATTCAGCTCTCGTCTAAAAACCTGATATATATTTACGTTCATCTAGCATCCTCTGATTCCCTAAACAAAGGTTAAACATTCAGCTCTCGTCTAAAAACCTAATATCTATTTGCGTTCATCTAGTATCCTCTGATTCCCTAAACAATAATAAATGATAATGCTGGGCAATTCACACAGCATTATCTAGCTCCATGGTAAGCAGAGCTTGTGTTATGGGTACTAGATAACTGATATACATAATACATTACATTACATAGATAGATATTTCTTATTATACATAGAAAACGACCAGAACACCCGGAACAAATATCTACAGATCGTACACACAATTGTTCCGCGGCGGGAATCAAACCCGTAACCTCCTGCGTCGCAGGTGGACCTTCGCCCACCGCGCCACATCGGTCGTCCAGATCGCGTTAGTTTCAAACATTCACTTATTTTTTTATTATTCGTCTAAAAACCTAATATATATTTACGTTCATCTAGCATCCTCTGATTGATTCCCTAAACAAAGGTTAATCATTCAGCTCTCGTCTAAAAACCTAATATATATTTACGTTCATCTAGTATCCTCTGATTCCCTAAACAAAGGTTAAACATTAAGCTCTCGTCTAAAAACCTAATATCTATTTGCGTTCATCTAGCAGTTCCGGTAAATACGTCGAAGCTACGTAAACGAGAGCCGACCTAAAAGTCGGCCATAAAATTAAGGGGTGCGAAGCGAGACGCTACCAAAGCGTAATTGAATAATTTCGTTAACTAAATGAAACTGAATTCCCAGACAATTTCGCCACGGCAGATGCATAAAGAATTTTATCGTGGCAGTCGAGTCAGGGCGAAGATACTTCGTTGCTGGATAGAACAGTTTTATTTATTTATTTTATTTTGAAGATTCAAAGATTCAAATATAAATAAATAATAAATGATAATGCTGGGCAATTCACACAGCATTATCTAGCCCCATGGTAAGCAGAGCTTGTGTTATGGGTACTAGATAACTGATATACTTCATAAAATACATTACATAGATAGATATTTTTAATATACATAGAAAAACGTCCAGAAAACCCGGAACAAATATCTGCAGATCGTACAAACATTTATCCCGAGGCGGGCATCTAACCCAACCTCCAGCGTCGCAGGCGGACCGTTGCCCACCGCGCCACAGAGGTCGTCAATTAAAAACAACCTACCGTGAGCAGTCGTTGGTAAATATGCAACACAAATTATGCACAATATTATAATCAATAATATTAAATTGACAGATATTACAGCTACTCACTTATTCAACCAAATATTCACATGCACCAGTAGTTTCACTATACTACTTACACCCAATTCTAATGAGCAATAACAGTATCACAAAATTCACTAATATAATTTTACCTCGCTTGTTATTATAACAATGGTAAGCTAAAATAGAAACGGCTGGTTTTATCATCATCACCCTATAGCAGTCTACTGCTGGACGTAGGCCTCCCCCAATGAGCGCCCTGTCTTCAGCTTGCCGCATCCAGCGTCTACCTGCAGTCTTTCGCAGGTCATCCCACCTGATCGGAGGGTGTCCTACACTACGTTTACCGAGTCGTGGTCTCCACTGAAGAACACGTTTGCCCCAGCGGCCAACGGCTGGTTAAACAGAATATAATTTCTAAAGCATATTAATTAATGGGCGCGGCACACCCCGGTGTAGTTAAGTTAACATTTCGGTGGGTATAATAAAAATATCAATTGACTCATAATATTTTATCATCACTACAAATTATAAAACAAAGTCGCTTCCCGCTGTCTATCTGTCCCTATGTATGCTTATCTTAAAAATACGCAACAGATTTTGATGCAGTTTTTTTAAAAGATATAATTGTTTTTTTATTCAAGAGGAAGGTAAAAACCATTTGATACATAGATTTCCACTAGAGCGAAGCCGCGGGGCTCAAATAGTAATATTATGTTAAATGAAATTAAATGAAAATATATTTATCTGATAGATACAGATAAGTCCGATACGTTCAGTAGGTTGGACGTGAAGTAACAAACATCCATCCATCCATCCACCCACCACCTAGACCTACCTGGAATAAGACATAGGGTGCCCATAAATCAGTTTAATTTTTTTCATTTTGATGCAGTTTTTTTAAAAGATATAATTGTTTTTTTATTCAAGAGGAAGGTAAAAACCATTTGATACATAGATTTCCACTAGAGCGAAGCCGCGGGGCTCAAATAGTAATATTATGTTAAATGAAATTAAATGAAAATATATTTATCTGATAGATACAGATAAGTCCGATACGTTCAGTAGGTTGGACGTGAAGTAACAAACATCCATCCATCCATCCACCCACCACCTAGACCTACCTGGAATAAGACATAGGGTGCCCATAAATCAGTTTAATTTTTTTCATTTCTATAGAAACAACGCGTGCAAAACCGCGGGCAGAAACAACTATAAAATATTTGTTTTTGCCAGAGGCTTGGCACTGATTTATGGGATAAAAAGTAGCCCATGTTTTACCTACCTGGATGAAAAATTTCTGCCCGATACGTTTAGTAGTTTTGGCGTGAAGAGAGTGGTAGTAAACATCCAAACTTTCGCATTTATAATATTAGTGTGATAAATATGATAGGATGTTCAAAACCTGTTCTCAAGCCACATCCAGATTCCCTAGTCCATTTAATTTTATCGCCATAAGTCTCCCCGTCAAATTACTGAAGACGCTGCAGAATGAAATGAGGACGCTGTAGGTAGGTACAGTCGGCGCCGAATTCATGTGAGCGGGTCATCATCGTTAGACCGAGATGATATCCTCTTTTAAAAGCTGTTTCTTTGCTCCTTCCTAAAAAATAGCGACATATATAACTAGCTGCTGCCTGCGGCTTCTCTTGTCAGACTTTCCCGGCATTCTCATGGTCTGCGGGATACCTTTTAACTCCCTGCCAAATTTCATTAGAATCCGTTCCACCATTTCGCGTGAAAAGGTAACAGACAGACAGATAATGTTACTTTCGAATTTATAAATATGGATGTACGTGTAAGTACTAGAAATAAAAATAAACTGTATACATATGCTCACAACTAGGCTCAATTGATGACGATGATGATGATGCTGCATTATCATCATCGTCATCAATTGACTATGCAATGCTGATGATGAAATAAATACATACAGCCGAACATATAGAACCTCCTCGTGAAGTCTGTTTTAAAGGGTGCTACGTAAGGCAGGTATATACAGCCTTGGCTAAAAGTATAAAGCACCCCTAAAACATACATATCTCTAAACACATTTAAAAAAATAGCAAATGAAACCGGCGCAGTCTCCAGATCTGAACTCTATCGAGCATCTTTGGGGTATTATGAAGCGCAAAGTCAGAGAGCATAGCATTACATCCAAAACAACGCTAAAATATGCTTTATTTCAAGAGTGGGACGCTATAAATGCAGCCGAGTGTAAAAATCTTGTACCACAGCATGCCCCAAAGAATTGCTGCTGTGATCAATGCGAAGGGTGGGCCAACTAGATATTAGTGATTTATAAATACTATTTTATGTTAATATAGTAATTTGGAAAACAAATTAGTTTTATTTTCCAACTTAAACACGAAAAAGTCAGTAAATTTTAGGGTGCTTTATAATTTTGGCCAAGGCTGTAGATACAGCCGAACATATAGAACCTCCTCGTGAAGTCTGTTTTAAAGGGTGCTACGTAAGGCAGGTATATATTATACAGCCTTGGCTAAAAGTATAAAGCACCCCTCTAAAACATACATATCACTAAACACATTTTAAAAAATAGCAAATAAAACCGGCGCAGTCTCCAGATCTGAACTCTATCGAGCATCTTTGGGGTATTATGAAGCGCACAGTCAGAGAGCTTAGCATTACATCCAAAACAACGCTAAAAAATGCTTTATTCCAAGAGTGGGACGCTATAAGTGCAGCCTTATGTAAAAATCTTGTACCACAGCATGCCCCAAAGAATTGCTACTGTGATCAATGCGAAGAAGCCCACTAAATATTAGTGATTTATAAAATTTTATGTTTATAAAGTAATTCGATCGATGTGGCGCGGTGGGCGAAGGTCCGCCTGCGACGCAGGAGGTTGCGGGTTCGATTCCCGCCTCGGAACAATTGTGTGTACGATCTGCAGATATTTATTCCGGGTGTTCTGGTCGTTTTCTATGTATAATAAAAAAATATTATCTATGTAATGTATTGTATTATGTATATCACTAATCTAGCACCCATAACACAAGCTCTGCTTACCATGGGGCTAGACACGGGCTAGATAATGTTGTGTGAATTGTCCAGCATTTTTTTTTTATTTATTTAATTTGGAAAACAAAATAGATTTATTTTCCACCTTAAACACGAAAAAGTCAGCAAATTTCAATTTTAGGGTGCTTTATACTTTACCAAGGCTTTCCAGAAAGGTTACATACATAACCTTTGGAAGATGAGCAATGGGCACCGCAAAAGGGTTATTTGTATTGTACACAACATAATTTAAAGAGCATTGGAAACCTTGTTACGGTTTATTTTGGGTTTATTTAGGATTTAGGAATATGTTTATCCCCTAAAATCTGCTCGTGTAATGATTCAATCGTTTATTTCACCCTTTATGAAAATTAATATAATTTTAAGCGGGATACGTTATTATTTTAATTGTATAATTAACTTAAATACATAATGCTGGGCAATCCACAAGGCATTATCTAGCCCCAAGCTAAGCAGAGCTTGTGTTATGGGTACAAGGTGACTGATGTTTATATAGGTATTAAAAGAGCAAAAAAAATTGATTTTTTGTTTGTTTGTTTGTATTGAATAGGCTCCGAAGCTACAGGACCGATTTGAAAATACAGCATCATCTAGCCCCAAGCTATGCAGAGCGTAGCTTGGGGCTAGGTGATGCTGTAAGGATTGTCCGACATTATTTATTTATTTATGACATTAACATTGTATACATACAAGAAACATATTTGTATGAAGAAAGTAGATAAAAACATTATATTATAAAACATATTATACAACATTATACATAAACAACATATTATAAAACATTATACAAATAATATGTTACATAAGGTGCCAAAAAGGTCCCTGTCTCAGCATTATGCCGCTACAAGCCGAAGTTAGTAGCGCTGATTTTAAGAGTAATATAGAATTGAGAACCTTCACTTTTTCTAAGTCAGTAAAAAGTAGAGGGAACTAATATATTTTTCCCTTCGCCGGATGGAGCACAGCTAGAAACACGGTCATATGGTATGAAAGGCAGCGACCTAATTATACAGCTAGCACATAATGTGCCCAGGGATGGACTGAGGACAAAGAAATTGTACAATACACACAAAACGAAACCTTCGAATTGAGCAACGGCAACACTTCTCGTCACACGAACTAAATGTAACATTTAGTCTTTGAGCAGGATTGGATTAACTTAAATGTTTTCTCTGTAGGTGGAGCTAACGGCGGTATAGAGTCGTAGATAGTCTCAAAGATTTTCGACTCATCGGTTACTTGATTTCATGGCTTAACTAGTTAGAGCGTCCCCGTACTTAAAAGAAGGACGCGGGTTCGAGTCCCGCAGAAATCGTATTTTTTTTTGGGATATCATTTAATTTCTTAGAGATTACCTCAAGTGCGAGAGCTTACGTACTATAATAACAAAAACCTTAGAATTGTACGATATCTGGATAGAGAGCTCATAGACATGAGTGAAACTGGTTGGTTACACACTAGTTTATTAATAAATAAATATATAATAATAAATAAATAATGCTGGACAATTTACACAGCATTATCTAGCCCCATGGTAAGCAGAGCTTGTGTTATGGGTACTAGATAACTGATATACATAATACAATACTTTACATAGATAGATATTTTTATTATACATAGAAAACGACCAGAACACCCGGAACAAATATCTGCAGATCGTACACACATTTGTTCCGAAGCGGGAATCGAACCCACAACCTCCTGCGTCGCAGGCGGACCTTCGCCCACCGCGCCACATCGGTCGTCATTGCAGGATTATTGCTAGTTTATTGCTGGTACAGGCACGCACACATGCGTAGATCGTACCTACTACTAAGTAAGAAAAAATCAACTGGTATTTATATATTATATACTGGTTTGTACTTTGCTTGTAATTTTGCGACACTTAAATACTTTACTTGAATATAGTGAGTTGGGGTATTTATTTATGAAACAAAATCCAAACCCCCGTAATTAATATCTACAAATATGTAACTTATCTAAACTTACGGCTAATAAATGGACGGGTTTGATCGAAGGCGAGTTAAGGAACATAATGAAAATAATAATAGCCGAATAAAGTCATAATTTCTAATGCTGATAACAATACAATACAATATATCTTTATTGCACCATCAATACAAAAAATAATAAAAATAAAGGATCTTAATACTAACTAAATCTAGTGGCATAATCGGTGGCCTTATCGCTAACAGCGATTTCTTCCAGGCAACCTTTGGATGGATAGGATCGGTACGTATAAAAGCTGACGGTGGCGTAATTATTTAAGATAATTATGTATAAAATAATAAAAATTACAAAAATTCCCGCGTCTGATCACACCCGAACTTACCTTACTTAATATCTGTGACCCAATCCCAAAAAACCTAACGTGATTTGATTCTGATTCGTGCAATCTGGCTAATAGCGTCGACTGGGCTAAGCTTCCTAGCTTAGCCCAGTCGACGCCATTAGCCAGATTCTGATGACCTACGCCCTCAGACTTGTATTCTTACAGGTCTGAGTGCGTAGGTCATCAGAAACTCACTGGGCGGTCTATAATTGTACTGTCACATCAAACTACATACATTAAATACCTAGATCCCATCTATTTGAAATGAAAAGTAATTAAAGTACAAATTGCTTGAGACATTTAACTAAGACTGTCGTAGTTTGATGAATTCATTATTGCTTGGGATATTACTTAAAAGGCTTGTATTTAATTTATACGACTAAGTTTAAAAAGCTCCAAAAGTTTCCAGAACGAAGTTTCTATTTCTATTCAGTTTCCATTTCAATTCATTGCAATTGGCATGCTACTCTCTAAATTGTGACCGACGATTTATTTTTATTTTTTCTTAAAGCCGAGCGCAATGTCGACCGGATTTTATTGGTTTTAGTCTAGGTTTCTATTTACCTAGTGTCCGCAGTTCGCTGTGTTTATATTCTTTAATAAATCCTACTTTGCTAACATTATTGAAACTTCTAATTTTAATTGTTATTGAAATAACTTTACTGAATAATTATTTTGCGTTGTATTATTTTATTTGAGTAAGGGGCGCCTGGCGACAACTTTTTAAGCGTTTTACAAACTTCATTAAACTTTTCAGTTAAATGGATCGACTTATTTCTTGTATGGAGAAAACGGAGCAGGTATTTGTTGGTAAAAAATAGTGTTTTTTGGGTTTCGTATTAAACAACACAACCTTATAGTTTCGCTATGTCTGTCTGCCCGCGGCTTAGCTTGTAATACTAGAAAGCTAACTGGGTGGGCAAGCGTACAATTATTATTATTAAATAAATTAAATAACAACCCAAAAATTTTCCATTTCATTTCGGCGGGACTTAAACACGTCAAAATCGAATAAAATCAAAAAATATACATAATAATTTTTTTTAGGATATTATTAATTTTTTTACAAATTACCCCGAGTCCGAAGGGCTTACGAACTATAATAACAAAAACCTTACAATTATTATTAATTTCAGCTCAACTTCTTTGTCATTTATATCCATGAAAGATTAAAATGTAAATTTGTCGGAACTAAGTTATTCTAAATTAAAACGGCAAGTACATTCCGTTCTCATAACTGGCTATCAAGCAAGAAATAAAACCATTTTCGTATCTGGTTATCAAAGACCTGTTACGAACATGGATTAAAGGTTTTGTTTCACCAGCCCCTTCATAAACCGTCCTAGATACGTCCGCAGTACTCGTGCCTAGTGGAAAATGTTGAACTTTGCGTGACCCACGGCTGTTAGAGCATGAACTTGGTCAGATATATCAGTTTGAACGACGAAGGCCCGACGGATCCTATGTAAACAAGAATCTTAAAATAAAAGCTTTTTTCTTGACTTTGAAATATTATTAAGCTTTGGACGTTATTGTGTTTTTGGGAACAGAATTTTTGTATTCATGCCTAGTTATTGTATTAGACCTTCCCGGCTTCGCACGGTTTTAGCACGGATGCCTAACTTTTTTTAAAATATAATATAGCCTATGTTCACCGGGGATAGAGTAGCTTCCCAACAGTGAAAGAATTTTTCAAATCGGTCCAGTAGTTTCGGAGCCTGTTAATTACAAACAAATCAACAAAAAACCAAACCTCTACTCTTTATAATATTAGTATAGAAAGGTTTTTAAATTCCAATCCTTATACAATGCGTGAGAGAGACATTTCACATAAGTTAGCTATTAGGCGTCCTGTTAAGGTGTCATAACATCTTGAGAGGTAGCTGAGCTAATCACCTAATTAAGTATCACAACTTATTGGACTAAACTTAATTTTATATAAGTTATGTACAGAGTCGAACATCTGAAAATCTAAGTTGTCTGCTGGCTTTCCTCATGAGAACAAAAACATAGCAGAAATACAATGCGTACAATGAATCACTTTTGCTTTCAGGTCAGAGTCTGATTATTCTTTATTATTTCAGTGGTAGCGATGAAAAATTGTCACTAATTTAGTAGAAAAGAAATTTATTTCAAAATTTCAGGCGCCAATTTCTGCTAACCAATCCCTTTACAACTTCTGCTCTCTACAGCGTCATCCATATATGAGAGAAACTCTAGATAATGCGTGCAATGCTATTTGCACGGAGATATTGATAGCATAGTTTCAACCTTGACACTTTTGACACGCGTCGCTCCATCTGTATCTTCTTTCATCAAAGGTAAAATGATTAGATGTGTCATTCTGAGACGGTAACATTATTATGGTGAAGAGATTAATTTAATCCTTCAACACAATCCTTTTACACGAGCAACCTGCGGTTCACTTATACTAAGAAATCCGTCAATACTCTCCGCGTCCAGTATAACAATGCTTTCAGGATGCTATTCTCCCACGATTTTGCCGTGCCTCTGGCATGTTTGCGGAGGCCCGCGTAGACGGCTTCGCCGCCTGAATGAGGAAGAAAGCAGCCTCACTGCTTAGCAGAGTACGTGGAAGTACCAACACCATCCTGGCTGCAGTAGCCGGTAAATTAGATAGAGTAATATATAAACACTTATTAATTAAATAGTATTATGTATGATCATTAAATTAAAACTAACTTAGTCTAAAAAAAATATTCTTATTAAAGTGATGGATCTATTGTAATCTGAAAAATAAATGAATTATTATTTACCATGATCTCGGGCCATAAAGTGACCCGGTCCTTTGGAAGGCTTGCGTGGGGCCGAAGCCAACAGCACAGAGGCCCTTTGAGAGGTTAATCTAAAGGCAATGGCTTCACATAGCGGGTATTATCCTCGGGTGCACAATATGATACATCCAAAGATGGTATCCACCAGGTGTAGAGACTATTGCAAAGAAAAATGAAAGAAATAAAACCAGGTTATTGTGATGGATGGATGGACTGGGTAATCGGGCTATAGGGGAGATTGCGGACGTCTGCCATAAACAAGTCAATCAGATTATTATTATTATTATAAATAGAATTAGAGCCCTGATGTAATGGAATACTAAACGGTGAAAGGTTAGAATCCAATTTGTTAGTACATTTTAATATATCTCAAGACAAAGCCATTTTAATTTTAATTATTTGGCAAGTTTATTTTAGTCCAGGCAGGCTAATAATAATATTATTCTAAGGGGAATATTAATATTTTTTTAGACAAAGAGACTCTACACCGATTTAGAATCCAATATATTTTATATTAACAAAGAAATTTATCTATGAAAACTTAAGAATAACTGATAATGGGTCAAAAACTTTACAATAAGCTTCCTCTAGAATTGAAATTAATTAAAAACGAAAATCGGTTTAATATAGAATTACGAAATCTCTTACTTAACAAAACGCTATATAGTATCAAAGAGATTTTAGAAAACGACTACAGTCAGTTTAATGTGAAACCCTCTAAGTTACCCGACGTCCTCGTGGAATAACCTTACCCAAATATAGTGTAGATAATAGTGATAGATTTAAGAACCTTAGATTTAAGCATATTTATTATACTTTTTCTACTTGCCCCTTTACAGCAAAATTGTTCTATATTACCTATCTCTATTGTATCTATATCGTGTTTGACGAGGCATAGTCTCATAATTTAATTTAAGTTACATTATTGTGATTTTATTATGTGTATGAAGTATGACAATAAATTATCTGAATCTGAATCTGAATCTGATAACAAGAACAGAAAACAATAATGCTACTAGCATGGTTATTACTAAAAACAAAAATACAAACTTCAACAACGAATAATATCACTAGTGCAGCAAAAAATGTATAAAATTGGAATTCGAAAATGAACGAGTGATCCATTAAATGATGAATGAAAGCTTTCAAAACTAAAAATTGTTACAGCTTATATGCTTTGCTTCGATGATACCAATGTCGTTAAATATTTTCCACCAATATTCCTTGGGTGATGTAACCCCTTTGTATACAAAAATTATCCAGGTTTTTGAATCGCAGTAGGTACCTAAGTTCGTCGTGATTAATTAACTTTCTTTGATGTTTTGTCGAGTTTGGGATAGCTAATTTATGGAGGTAGGAAGTAATTTATGATTTAAAATGATTCTAGAAAACAAAGTTAAAATTGTATGTGATACACAAGCAGAGCTTTGTGTCTTATAGGTTAGATGACTAATATACCTACATTACAATACATTACATAGATAAATATAGTATAATTATACATAGAAAACGACCAGAACACCCGGAAAAAATATCTGCAGATCGTTCATACAAAAATTTTTCCCGGGGCGGGAATCGAACCCAGTCACAGGCGGACCTTCGCCCACCGCGCCAGTACGCACAGTAGTGGTCGCCTAAAGGTCGAATAAAAGTAGTACAAGAAAGTAATTAGCTCCTTACCTTTTGAACTTAGGAAAAAGGACTTCTAATCCAACTGCACCTTTGAGTATTTTTGATGTAGGTACCTGAAAATAAAGAAGACGGAATTATGTTATACATTAATAAAAGCAATACTATTTTAATATTGTTAAAACCCTATAAGACGTAGTAAAGTAAAGTAAAAAATCATTTATTTCTTGCTTGGCTTACAAAATAAGCGCTTAGACAAGTCATATTTTATATATAAATTATTATCAAATAAAATTATTTTACTGTTCACTTCAATTTTTTGTCCACTAGTGGAAGAAGTGAAAAGAAACCACTAGTAGAAAGTAGCTTATTTCGTTCTAAATTACGATATTATAGGTATCATATACAGAATCGTTTAATTTTTCAATATTTTAAAACAGTTCTACAAATCCATTGTACAATCATCCTAGACAAATAAACATTTGCTACAGAAAAACTAAAATAAATAAATAATGCTGGACAATTCACACATCATTATCTAGCCCCATGGTAAGCAGAGCTTGTATTATGGGTACTAGATAACTGATATACATAATACAATACATTACATAGATAGATATTTTTTATTATACATAGAAAACGACCAGAACACCCGGAACAAATATCTGCAGATCGTACACACAATTGTTCCGAGGCGGGAATCGAACCCGCAACCTCCTGCGTCGCAGGCGGACCTTCGCCCACCGCGCCACATCGGTCGTCAAATGGTATACATATGTATAGGAAAATGGCTGACAGTGACATCATCTCCCGACTTTTTCGCTACAATATCATAAAATATTACTTTCTGAAAACAGCGACCGAAAACATTTATCCTTGTCAGTGACCAGTCAACCCAAACAAACTAAAAGACTGGTTATCTACGCGCATAAAAGATTGACAATGTAAAAAGCGAAGAATATTTCTCCGCCATTGAAATGCTTGACCCGATACGTCACTGAAATTGTAGATAACGGGTACGGTGACCAGATTGAAAGAAATATGAACACATTTTGTGCTTTTGGTCTCGGTTTCAGGTAAGGGATAGTTTCGACGACCTTCGAGGCGCAGCGGGTGAAGGCTCCGCCTGCGATACAGGAGGATACGGATTCGATTTCCACCGCGGGACAATGTTTGTACAATCTGCAGTTACAGGTGTTTTCTATGTATAATAAAATAACATTGTTTGAAACAGTCTGCAGTTGCCTCAAATGTTTTAATTATTTATACTAGTTATATTTTTTTTCTATAATGTAGTCGTAATTTTCATCGTTCATAATATTGTATAAAATATCTAATAATGTATTGCAACGCGTAACTTGTACTACGCATAAGAAAACCTCTACCAACTTTGGGGAGATATACCCCCATATCTTTAGTCATTACCTCGACCTCGATTCAAACTCTACTCAACCTCCAAATGCGTTTCGGTATGCTTGATCGTAAAAAAATCCTTCACTCAAAATAGCCTTCGAGAATTTTCTCATACGAGTGGAATAACGAACTGTCATCTCAAGGTACGTCGCTACCTACCTTGAATGCTCCTCAAAATAGTTTGTTGTTATTTACAATGGGTTTTGGAGACTATCTCAATTATATTTACGACGATGAAACCTACAACGGTAACGGTAACGGTGACGCACTAACTCGACTCAACCATGTTCGAGTGTGGTTGATATATAACCAAATTAACGACTAAGCATACCGAACTCGAGCATGTTTTGGAGGAATGCTCGAAACGCCCTTGAACAAGTTTAAGTGGAGAATTATTTTAGGTAATGACTAAAGATATGGGGGATAGTCCACCATAATTATTTTCTTTGCCTTTAGCACGCTAGCGGTATGACCAAAATATTAAATTATTCGAAACCTTGCTTGATTTTGAGGTTCCTGCCTAATAAAAATACTTACATATAATACACCCATAGACCGGCAACTTAGATTTCTAATAAAAAAAAATAAAAAAGATATACACATTTGTTGCCACACAATAGCCCGGTCTCTTTTCTGTTACCAGTTAATAAACAACGATAAACACGGGAAAACGTACCCATCATCCAGACAATATGTCCACATTACACGAATCATTTCCCGTCTCCGTGTTCTACACTATCCAGCATCCACTATCCCGTATGGTCCGGGAGCCAGTGACAGATTTTCGTTTACTCTCTGTAGATCCAGTGATCAAGATCCATTTGATTCCATTGAGAAAACTTTTTCTCTTTAGATCCATTTCTGATGATTTGGTTCTAACAAGAACTTTTATCATCTGTAGGTCCAATGACCAATTACTACAATTTTTTTAAATAGATTTAATGAGAAAAAATATTCTTAATGGAACCAATATGGATCTAGTCATTTTCTAAGTAGATGCAATAGATCCTGTGACGTAGTTTTTTAAAATAGATTTATTGGGAAAAAAAGTTCTCAATAGAACCAATTGGATCTTGATCACTAGATCTACAGAGAGTAAAGGCAGATTTTCATGACAAAATGCCCAAGCAATAATAAATATAATAAATAAATAATAAATAAACTTTTTATTGTTCAAAGAGTTGCTTATAGCTAAAACATTCATTCATCGCTAAACTTAACGTTAACTTATCACAATCTAAAATCATACTAAAACATTGGTGAAATGGTTGTCTTAATTATAAGTACAGTGATTTATCGATTTTAGACATTTGTTCAAAATCGCAATACAAACTTAGATTTTAATAAGTATTAGGTAGTTTATATATTTTGCAAAAGAGATGCATAGCTTGCTAGTGATTTCTACCCCCCGTACTAGTTTAAAAACTGTGTTACGGCAGAGTAGGATCGTCACAGAAACCAGCATAAGTTGCGACGTGAATTGTTATCAGCGCCGAGCGCTGTGTAGGTCACGCAATAGTGGTGTAGTACAAACTGGTTATGACTTAGACATAGTATAACTAAGGGAAACAGACAAATTATTCTAGGTAGTTAGGTAGTTCTAACTTAATGAAACTAAAACTATTTTCCGTGTCAGCTTATCACTTATTTAACTAGATATTATCATTAAGTATGCGTGTAATTAATAGGTATATTTCCAGTAATATTTCAAAATAAATTACAACAAATAAATATTTTATTATAATGTATAGGGTCGGTATCTATGGGAATATTCTAAAGGGATCTATGGGGATTTGTTAATGTTGTTGTTCAGCAATTTTAAGAGTAGCAAAATAAATATATCTATATCTTTATATAACCTATTCCGTTTCGATCGGCTGAACAGATATTAATGAAATTTAGTTAGTAGTATATAATGACTTTTAAGAATATAAACGTAATATTTAATTCAATTATTTAAGAATAACTAGTTCACAAGTTCTTCGGTAGCAGCATAATCCAGTTTTTGGAGATATTTGGTTATTAGAATCTTACATTCGTAGTAACTTAATGTTCGTAATGATTTTATGTTTTTGCTTATTTTATTGTATAAGTGAGGGCCTATGTATGATGGTGAATTTTCTCCAAACTTTGTTTTATATGTAGGTTTCGGATAAACATTAGGTATTCTTCTTTTTGTTTTTGTCTCAGCCTGGGGGGGTGTGATTCGGTGTTGCCTTAAGATTATGGATTTTATAAAAAGTTGGCGTACTGTTAACACTTCAAGTTCTTTATATAGTTGTGTCGTAGGATGGCGGAAATCTTTAAAAGTTGCAATCTTCAATATTGCTCTTTGTGATCTTTCTACCTGTATTAGGTGAGTTTTTTTAGCTGTACCCCAGGTAGTGATACCGTACTGCAATATAGATTGACTCAGGGCATAGTAGGCCAGTTTAATGGTCTCCCAATCCCGGATATGTCGTAATTTTTTAAAAATACAAATTACTTTTCTCATTCTGTTACTCAAGTTTTCTATTTGTCTTTTCCAGTTTAAGTTTTGATCTAAAGAGACCCCTAGGTATTTCATATTTGTGACAGAATCCAATACAGTACAGTTACATATTTCATGATTGTTATTACATATATGTGCTTTTAAGTTCAGATCAGATGGTTGGTGATTATTGTATATACTAAAAGTTATGTACTTCGTTTTAGAAAAATTTAGAGTAAGAACATTTTTATCTAGCCAGCTCAAAAACTGCTTCTAGCCCAACTTCACTACGCATTTTTATTTCTTCCCAAGTTCGTGCTTTAAAAAGAAGAACCGTATCATCGGCAAAAGATACAATCCTACCGTCAATAACAAGTCTTGTTAGGTCGTTCATATAAATAAGGAACAGTGTAGGGCCGAGAACCGATCCTTGGGGCACACCAAAAGTTATATTAGTGTAGTCACTCAACACCCCATTAATTTTAACCGATTGACTTCTATCATTCAAATACGATGTAAATAACTCTAGAGGTAACCCTCTAATACCCGCGCATTCCATTTTCCGTAGAAGTATGGGGATAGATACAGTGTCAAACGCTTTGGTTAAATCTAAAAAGATGGCAAGGCACTTTGATCTTGAGTCTAGCGTATTAGTGACAAATTGTACTACCTCTTCAATAGCATTAGTAGTTGACTTTTTTTGTCTGAATCCGTATTGATTAGGTGATAGAAATTCGGTTGCTTCAAGGTATCTTACTAGTCTTGAGTTGATGCTTTTTTCTACTATTTTAGCTAGGGTGGGCAAAATCGAAATAGGCCTATAATTGTTAACACTGTTTCTATCTCCAGACTTGAAGACCGGCGTAATGACAGACTGTTTTAGTAATTTTGAAAAGATCCCTGAATTATAACATGTATTACAGACGTGGGAAAAGGGTTCTGCCAGGTATTTGATTCCTGATTTTACAAAATTGGAGCTTATCCTATCCCAACCTGCCGATGATGTTGATTTAAGAGACTGGACAATTTTTGTGATTTCCTGGGCATCGGTGGGTAATAGAACCATAGAGTTAAGGGTGCTATGTTTAACACCTATATCAATTAGTAAATCGCTCTCTGTTTCCTTATTTTTAGTCAGGATCTGGTTAGCAAGAGACTCTCCTATTCCGGCAAAATATTGATTTACATGGTTGACTGATGCGTTTGGGTTGTTTTTAATCGTTAGGAGCTCTACTTGATGTTTAGTTTTTGATTCCAGGTGACAAATTTGGCGTAGTATTTTCCAAGTATTTTTTATGTTATGTCTATTTTTATTTAGTTCTGTCATTTCATATTGTATTTTAAGGTTATTTAGAAGACGATTACAATAATTTCTGTACCTTTTATAGGTAACACGTAATATTAAGTTGTTTGGGTCTTTTCTAAGTTTTGAATGTAAATTGTCTCTCCATCTTATACACCGTATTAAGCCTGGAGTTATCCAGGGCTTCATAACAGCTTTCCGATTACTCAATTTTCTAGTTGATGTGCATTTGTCAATTATACTTGTGATGATAGTTAGTAAATTGTAGGTCGCTAATTCAGCATCAAAACAATTCATAACTACTGACCAATCTGTTTGCTTCAGTTCATGTAGAGCCATATTATAATCTATTTTAGTAACATTCTTGTTCTGAGCTTGTGTAATATATTTAGTTTTGATAGATACGATGATTGAACTGTGGTCTGTGATAGTTGAATTACAAACAATAGTAACAGCTTTACATCCGAGGTTTAGGAAACAGTGATCTAGACATCTCGTTTCTCTTGTTGGTAGTAAATGGGAGGGCAGAAGACCATTCACTGCCAGTTCATTTAGATATTCTGCGGTTCTAGGATCATTATTACCGTCTCCTATATTTAAATTAATGTCACCAGTAACAGCAACATTTTTAAACGATTTCAGTTGGCTCAGTAAATTACTTAATGATTGCTGAAATTTGTCAATATTGTATATAGAAGGAGATCTATACAAGGCTACGACGGCAAGTTTTCTTCCGATTTTGATTAACAAACTGTCAGAATCCTCTACATTAGGTTCCGAAACATTGGCATTTATAGAGTTTTTAATAAAGACTACAATCCCACTGTTTTGGTTTTTGTGTATCGAAGTTGCATAGCAAATATAGTTAGGGATAGATGGTAGGTTACTCATGTGCTGTAGCCAGCATTCTGTAAGTATGATAAGATCAAAGGATGTATTAAGTCTACTTAAATGAATAGAAAAATCATCAAAATTACAATTTATGCTGCGAATATTTTGAACAATTATCTTTAGATCTCTGGTAGCATCTAGAAGCAGACTAGAACACTGTTCAGGGGTATCAATGAGGTATGAATCACCAACACTGACACATTTATCAATGTCAGTGCTGATATTGTTTACGTCATCAATTATCATATCTAAGTAATCTCACCGTAATGATCAAGGTGTCGAATAGACACAAACATGGTACATAAAGTACTTACTAATAAAAAACTAGCCCTTAATATGTGGCTCATTGATACAGTGTGTCTTTTCTTGTCGGAGATCATAAAGTTCAATAATTTGATATCAGTTGCAGAAGAACAGATGATTTGAACCCAGGTATATATTATTATATAGGTATATAATATTATTATGGATAAGATGTAAATAGAGGAGATACCTAGGAGGTTACTTAAAGTGTAAATATGTATATCAATGTTATTAAAGTTATAAGCTGACACGTTTATATTAGTAATAAGGTAGAGTGTGAAGACTTTCGCATGTAAGTAACACACATTACAGTTTTTTATATGCATTAGAATGAAAGTACCTCGACATCGATAGGAGCCATATAGTCAAACAGATCCAGTTGACTTAAGCTTTTCCGCATCAGCAGGTTTGGTTATGCGAATAGCTGGCTGTCCTTCATTCACCCGTACCATAACTTCCCCATTTGCGGTCCAGCAATACTTGACGATCCCATCAGCAACAAGTGTTTTTCCCAGCAATAACAGCTTCTTGGCTTTTAGCGTCAATTTTTCTGACACATATACTGGGACAGGTGGTATCCCTTTAATCCCAAGGTTAGAGCTATTTAATCGGTTGCTTTTATTCTCTTTATTATAGGCTTTGACTGCTTTAAGAAAATTCACTTTATTGCTTACCTCCTCTATTTCCACCACAATCGGAGCATTATCTTTACCGGCACGATATACCTGTTTTATAATATTGGCTTCCGTTACAATATTGATCGTTTTCATCAGGCTTACTACGATATTCTGGAGATTTTCATCTGGTTGTTTTGGGACATTTCTTATTTCAATATTTTTTTTCAGCTGATTCTTTTGTAGAATATCTACCATATCTTCCAGGCCATTAATCTTTACATGTGCATTCGCACATTCTGTCTCCAAATAGTTTACCTTACCCAACAGCTCTTTGTGTGCATTCGTGTTTTGCTGTAAGATTTTTTCAACCTCAGTGTGGTGTTCTATTATTTTTGCATTTTGCTGAGTTATCGCTTCCATTGCCTTACTGAGATTGTCCATCTTTGTTTCTTGACTTTTTTGTAGGTCATTGAACATGATACGCATTTCTTTGTACAGTTCAATAAACATGTCAGAATCTATAGTTGGTTTTTTTCTCTTGTCTCCCCTTTTGGATAGTTTTATAGCTTTATCATTCCGGGCCTCCATTTCTGCATCCTCCAAATGTACTTCAATGTCCTCATGTGGAATATTGAGTTCCGGCTGGGATGAGTGCGCCTTGTCCGAAAACTTGTGCAGTGACATCTTGAATTTCAGCTTATACTATATTGCAAAAAAGACTAGAAACGGAGCGTTATTGTAAAAGCGACACACGTCTGTTCCGAACGGTGACCGCGCGGACGATGACTGCGATTCCGTGGGTGGGTTGGGCAGTGGCAGCGATGACGACATTATTCCCATGGAATAAGGTTCAAATCAGAATATGCGAATTTTTATTTCTTATTTGAACCTTATTCCATGGAATAATGTAGTCAATGCTGCTGTATACTGAAAGCCCACCCACGGAATCGCAGCTGACGGTCACGAGTATTCATAATAAATAAATAAATATTATTTATATATATAAAATAAATAAATATTAATCCCTAATGAATTTTACGAATTTTCGCGCGGGAGGAAATAATTGACCAAGTTTGTACCTGGCTCCCGGACCAGTATAGCTATCCTACAGGATAGGGGATGTCTATTCAAGTCGTTGACAATACGAGAAAGCTACGGCCATTCGAGCGACGTGACTTTCCTACGGAAAATGTAGAGCATTATTTGTGTCACTTAATACAGTTTTGTTTTATCCTACTAATATTATAAACGCGAAAGTTTGTAAGTATGGATGGATGGATGGATGGATGTTTGTTACTCTTTCACGTAAAAACTACTGAACGGATCTTGATGAAACTAGGAACATACATAGTATGTGTACTGGAATAACATAATTAGGCTACTTATCGTGGTACCACGCGAAAGAAGCCGCGGGCGAAAGCTAGTTTCTAATATTTTAGTACTTGAACTTAAGGGTTGGAGATTTTTGAGCCTCATAGCAAAGCAAATGGCTCGTTTAAACGTATGAGACTAACCTGTAGTTTTGAGCATATTTTGACGTTTAAGTTGTTGAAAAGAATGGTAGAGTAAGCAATACCTGTGTACCTATTTCATTGTATAATTGTATTTATGTTTAGTTCCTTGACAATGCCCCTATACAGCAGCATTAATTTAAATCATGATTTAAATGTAAATTTAAAATTATTCTTCTTCCTTACATTATTTCACTGTATTTTACTTGTATATTATTTAATTTTGTACAGTATTTTTAGTATAGTTTGACAATGCCCTTATACAGCAGATTACTTTGACATTTTATCTAATTTATTATTCGATTTAACTTATACCATTATTTATTATCTGTTTTATTGTGACAAATTATTATAAATGAATTTATTATAATTTTTTAAGAAGGCATGTCTGTCTGCTTTTTTTGCACAATGTCCTATGGTGTTTCCTTTGTCAAAAGTTAGTGTGTGTTATAATAAAAATGTAATTTATCTTTTAAAATAGTATTTAACGACATCAAGTGTAACATTGTGTACCTACGGTGGAAATAAATAAACTGATAATAATCGATTAATCGAGCGATTGGCAGTAAGAATTACCTTTAATGTCCGTTACAGAGACTAACTCATAAATAAAATATATTGGCTTAGTTCTGACAGCACAATTTTTTTTAACAATAAATAACTATACACCGCTTACGTCACCAAATTTGCTGGCTATCCAGCACTGGCCTTCCCCAAACCCTTCTAAAGTTCTAACCATATCTTTTAATGGAATCTTAATCTTATAATTAAGGTCTTAAGTATCAATTTTAGATTTATACAGCGCTAGCTTAGGTTACTGATTAATCCAAGTTAATTGCCTGCCAGTGTCGTGGCCTGTGATGATGTGGCCTACCGCGCGATCAGAGATAGGCCTCCCAACCGCAGGCCTCGACAGACTCGGAGAGGCTTTATAGAAGCTGTATTTTAGTGCCCGAGACTAAAGTTGAAAGGGTACACAGGTTCTTAACAACTTTGGTCCTCGAAACTAATTTTTTTAGAGTATTTTATTTATATAGAAGTATACATATTTTAGCATACATATATTGCACCATTAAACCAACATTGGTTTATATTAACATGATATAAAAATAGTTTCCATGGCAACGGGCATAAACAAGAGGTCTTTTCATTCGTCGTTTCATGAGTATTTTAACTAGATGTCGCCACTTTAGTAATTAGATCGCACTATCGAAGTGTTTCTTCCAAACCCATTCTCACTATTTAGGGATTTGAAGTCGGTTTATAGTTTTTTTAAAAACACTTAATTAATTGTATTTTTGTATTTATATTTATTGAAACACATCCATTCTTACAGGATATGACCTAATAAATATATAAATAAATGCTGGACAATTCACACAGCATTATCTAGCCCCATGGTAAGCAGAGCTTGTGTTATGAATACTAGATAACTGATATACATAATACAATACATTACATAGAGAGAAGATTAATATCATATCATCAGCAAGAAGATCCGATATGTATCATGATAATATCAAGAAGAAGTTCTCGAGAATTCAAAGTCGTCCAAACACCCACTAAACCACCTAAAGGTGGCACTTCATGGCTATTTGTGTTCGCTATTGGGTATTTGGCAATATATATGACGTTCAGACGAACATGCAAAAAGAGGCAAATACGACCATCCACACATGGCACACAAATAACAAACACACAAACATTTGGTAGCAGAATGAGCAGAGCGCAAGGTGCCAATACGGCTATAGTGTGGACGGCTTCTTGCGTTTTTGCCTCGAGAAACCGACAAGCGCACGGTAACGCGTATTTGGTATTGGCCTTATTTGTCAAATAGACAAATAAGGCGAACACTTTGTCAAATAAACTGTCCACACATGGTCATTATTTGCCAAATATACAAAATACACAAATACAAATAGCCATGTGAAGTGCCACCATAACACCTTGTTGAACAATAAAGTGTTCATCTTTATAATCCCCAGTCTGGATTTGAACCCGCTCCGCTGGTTTCCGTTTCCGCTCAACCTACCCCGCTGGTGTTGATAATTTAGATTGCGATACAAGCTCATTTTCCACATCAATACACTGCTTCCGATAGGTTAAATTAACAGGCTGGAGGGTAAATTAAAATACAGTCAATGACTAATATATAGCTGAATCCAGTGAACTATCCAAAAATCCTTTTATACCTACTCGGTTCTAGAATACAAGTTTTTATACGTATCAACAAAGAATGAAATAATGAAAATTGAACTGTATGTACAGTACCTTAAAGCCTATAGGTACTCCGTTTGTCTAAGCACTTGGTTCTCACTTAATTAACATAAATTGATTATAATCTACTGTAGTTAACGTACAATCCTACAGCACTATAAGTTATACTGCGTCACCTACTAGATCGTTTACTACTAACTAGCCTAAATAATAATACATCGAAATAATCCTAAAATTCCTAAATATTTTACAAACCATCTAAAATTATTATTTACACTAGAGACAAAAGATGGACATACAGCACCACCATATGGAGAGGACCTCAAGGAAAAAGAAAGAGAGGAAGCCCTTCAACACGCTGGGAGGACGAAACAAAAAAAGTCGCTGGTCCAAAGTGGTGGCAAACCGCTCAAGATAGAGAGAAGTGGACATCGTTAGAGGAGGCCTTTACCCAACCTGGGGACCCTGCTAATAACCAAACGTAGTGTTATAAATAACACAATAACAGTACCTAAATAAGAAATCAA
Source organism: Eupithecia abbreviata (assembly GCA_943735965.1). Lineage (NCBI taxonomy): Eukaryota > Metazoa > Arthropoda > Insecta > Lepidoptera > Geometridae > Eupithecia > Eupithecia abbreviata. Next base: position 7,126,661 of record OX030995.1, read on the forward strand.
TGTAGCAGGATCAAATAAAGGCTTTTTTATTTTATTATGCATGATAGACGTACTCACACTTATCTAATGCATTTTTTTAGAGAGTCGGTAAAGTCCCTTTCCCCTGTTGTATCAGTTTATCAGTTTATTTATTTCCACCGTAGTAGGTACACATGTTACACTTGATGTCGTTAAAAACTATAAATTTTAAAAGATAATATAAGTTTTTATTCTATAACACACTAACTTTTGACAAAGGAAACACCATAGGGCATTGTGCAAAGAAAAGCAGACAGACATGCCTTCTTAAAAAAATAATTCATGATAATTTGTCACAATAAAACAGACAATAAATTAGATAAAATGTCAAAGTAATCTGCTGTATAAGGGCATTGTCAAACTATACTCAAAATATTGTACAAAATTAAATAATATACAAAGAAAATATCAAAGCATCAAAAGAACAGCGAAAAATTTCACCGAATGCGTCTTTCCAAAGATAACGTTACATCATTGATGAAGACAGGGTGCTATGGCGCTCATTGAGGGAGGCCTATGTCTAGCAGTGGTCATTATAATTAACATAGGTTGATGATGACGATGATGATTATTGATGCATCATGTTACTGCACCCATATCTAACGTTTAATTCAGTGAAGGGAAAAACATGGAAGCCTTCCTTCAAGGAAAATATGCGCACAACTTGGCACGAAATTGCAAACAGAATCCCCAGCTCAGTTTACAAGCGCTGCCGCCTACAGCACTCTTTTCTTTTACATTATTTTCTAGCGCAACGCTTGCTTCCCTGTTTTTCTCGTTAATATTAATTATCGAGTACCTATAATACAAACTCGCTTAGGGCTACAATGCTGTGTGAATTGTCCAGCATATTTTTTTTTTTATTATAGTCATTTTTCTAATCTATTGTCATAAAACGACACATAAAGAATAATATGCGAAAGACTGCATGCAGATGCCGGATGCGGCAAGCTGAAGGGCGCTAATAGCTCTCATTAAGGGAGGCCTATGTCCAGCAGTGGACTAATATAGGCTGATAATGATGATAACACAAGCTCGCTTAGCTTGGGGCTGCGAAGCTGAGTGAATTCTCCAGCATCATTTTTTACTAAAAAAAATTCTCAACTGATTTCATAAAATGACACGAAACGACGACGATCTGCGAAAGACTGCAGCCAGATGCTGGTTGCGGCAAGAAGACAGGCTATAAAAAACGCCATAATGCTCTGTCTTCAGCTTGCCGCATCCATCATCTAACTGCAGTCTTTCGCAGGTCGTCATCCCACCTGGTCGGAGGAGGGCGTCCTACACTACGTTTACCGAGTCGTGGTCTCCACTCAAGAACACGTTTGCCCCAGCAGCCGTCGGTTCTTCGCGAGATATGGCCGGCCCACTAAGCTGCCACTTCAGCTTGCGAATTCTTAGAGCTATGTCGATAAAAATCATGCTACACTGAGCTCCATCAAAATTCACCTGAAGACAAAGCGTGTCCTAATTACAAAGGGGTCATCAGCCACTCCGGCATTCAGTATCGGTACCGATCGGGTTGGACGTGACATCATTTCTTTTTACCTCTGTTTACCTTCACCCTGTATTTACCCCAACTGTGATTGTTGCAATATTGCAGCCTAAGTCGGGGTGCCATAGTTTAAATTGCTTTGGTGTTGGTTACTTAAAGTTATTGCTGAGTGGCCTTTCTGATCTACATCGCGATCGCCATTGATTTCAAAACCAGAGACTATAGGGAGGAATAGGGTATTCTTCCATTTTACGATTCTAATAACTAATCGCTTCACTATGACAATGGTATCATTGCGCAATCATCACGTAGAAACTTAAAATAAATAAAAAAATAAAATGTTTTTATTTCAGACAACGATCCTAATCATGGTTAGTCTTAGACTAATACTATGTTAGTAGGCACAACAGGTTATAAGATTTTTAACAGAAATGAACTACCTGCTTAAATGGGAGGCACTCCAGATAATTTCGACACTGATTCGAATGCTATTTCAGCATTGTTGGAAAAACGTGTCTCAAGATTGGACTCTCCCATTTATCCTTATCCACTTTATAAACACTAGTTCTATTAACACTTTGACTGCGATTTTTTTTCGACGACTGCGATCTTTTTTTTAACCTAAAAAATTCGTGCTGCCGCTCTACACAGCGGTTGTGTTGCGCCGCACATGCGTTTCGTTCGAAAAATATTACGGCTGTGCTGAGTCACAAAGATCTGTATTTTCTCAGCCGCTGCGCTAGTGTGGATATACGCATATTAGTCACTTGTAGAAAACACATACCGTGTGATTTCAGCACTCAAAGTGTTAAGTATGGCAACACCGAGGATCAAAAGTCAAGTACCACAAGACCAACACAGCTAAAACCGAATCACAGTGAATTCAAAATTAGAATGCCACGTTCATGTAGCTACCTGTAGTGTAGAAACCCCACTCAAGGCAGTCTCTAAGGCACTACCGGCTATAAACCAGACTGCCGAAGTAGTTTTAATAATTAAATTATATAGGGACACTAGAGGCCCGGTCAGAAAGCATAGAATACAATATGGAGGGTTATAGCTCCGTTAAAGATAGAGCAACACGCGAATAAATTATTTTATTTATTATTTATTTTAAGCCGTTATGGTCCCACTGCTGGGCAAAGGCCTCCCTTTTCTCCTTCCACTCCTCGCGATCCAACGCTGCAACCGGCCATGATGGAAGATGTACCTCGAGCTCGTCGCGCCATCTCATCCTGGGCCTTCCACGTCGCCTCTTAGCGTTGGGTGGGCTCAACTCTGTGGTGGTCTTTGCCCACAAGTCGCTTGACATACGGCTGACGAATAAATTAATTTGTAAAAATATATTAGACCTTTTTACTCTTGTTGGTCAAGCAAGTTTGCTATTTGAATAAAAAACATCATAAATGTCTGCATGAAAAGCCTTCTCAACCCTAAAAAGCAGCACAATCTTGCGCAAGATTGGCTGTAAAGAGGCCTAAAATTAATAATAATGTCAAAAATTATAATAATAATAATAGAATACATGTCAGGTTGGCATTTTTCAATGTATTCGAAAAGTTTTCAGTTCATTCTATGTAGAACGAACTGAAAAAAGATGACGATAAAACGAGGCGAGAAGACGAGTGCCAAGGTGGAAATAATAAAGAGAAGCGTGCTTTAAAAAACTTAATCCACTTTATATCACCTAAAGCTGGTACAAGAGCATCTAGTATTTATCGAGAATGGAGCCGCTCCAAAAAACACAACCATTCCAAAAACTACTTTCCGGGGCGAGCTTAATTTACGAAGCTTTAAGTTGCACAGCTCATATTATATCAGCTAGGGTAGATGGAAGAGCCACTGAATGAGGTTACATTCATGTCAGGACCAAACCTCTTTGCTTCAACACCTACTTGGTGCTGCAGTGTGAGATTTTTGCTTTATAGCGGTCGCCTGTGTTTTGTTTTTCATTCAAAAGATCGAATTAGAAAACCATATAAACATTAAGGATATAAACGCATTTTAAAAACATAATGGGCTTATGTATGACATAATGTAACTTATAAAATTATTTAGTTATCCTGTTATTTTTGGCCTGGTTGTTACTAGGGCTTTGTAATAAAACTACATAATATCTTCTTTCTCCTAATTCACCCATCAAAAAAGAGAACTATTTTGTTTTCTGTGGTGCAAAAGGACCCATATACAAAGAGCTCGATGATTGGTCATCTAGGAATATTTCCAGAAGTGTGTAGAATTTATCTGAGGAGGATGATTACCTAGTTTCGGGTGCGGTTCCTTCCATTTTTTATTCTGGGTCTGTCTGGTTGTTTGTGGATTAGTCAGGATATTGGACTCATATCATAGCTTAGACCACTTTTATGAAAGGAAAATGAAAATTAGATTCTCGATACACAAAATAGGCAAATTAATAAAGTTTGTTAAAAAAATTATAGCATTTTGTATACCGTAGGAAGGGGATAGGCTAAAGAAGATTTTAAAATAATTCAAAGATCATTTTTCGTTCAAAGCTGAGCTTTATATTCAATTTTGCTTTTTAGAAACTTCGTAAAACGAGAAAAAACCTAGCTATTGCTAGCGAGTATATTAAATGCGAGCTATGGAAAGAGCTATGCTCGGGGTTTCTCTGAAGGATAGGATTCGTAACGAATACCTCCGACAGAGAACCAAGGTTATCGACATAGCTCAAATAATTAGCAAGCTGAAGTGGCAGTGGGCCGGCCATATCTCGCGAAGAACCGACGGCCGCTGGGGCAAACGTGTTCTTGAGTGGAGACCACGACTTCGTAAACGTAGTGTATTAGGCAGGTCATCATCCCACCTGGTCGGAGGGCATCCCCCTCCGACCAAGTTGGATGATGACCTGCGAAAGACTGCAGGTAGATGCTGGATGCGGCAAGCTAAAGACAGGGCGCTATGGCGCTCATTGGGGGAGGCCTATGTCCAGCAGTGGACTGCTATAGGCTGATGATGATGATGATGATATTAAATGTCCGATAGAAGCGTACAAGAACACAAATTAAAATAAAACGCAAATTTGGAGGCAACATCGCATTCAAGTTTAGATGCAGACTTTGGTAAATTTTAAACAAACATTTTAAAAAATCACATTAAATCCTCTGTGGGCCCAGGTATTTTTTGAGGGGGTTGAGAAGGTAGCAAAAACCTCCCCCCACCCCTCATTTCATTATATGCACCAAACACCCTGTATTCATAGGGACTCAGAGGTATGCGTTAGTGTCAGCAGGACAAATAGTGGTTTTATAGGTTGTATATTTGTGATTTATTTATTGATAACTGCAATAAACTGCAACATTAACCCAGGTGATTCCCCTTAGCTGCGTCCCAGATAGCGTGGCATAAGTAGTGAGACAATTACGTACTCGTACATACTACAGGGGGAGTTTCTGTGCAGCCTAACAAAATTTGTATCCGGGACGTCCCCGCCAATTTAGCCGTGGGACGTGGCGACAAAAAACCCATTACCCTTCTCTTATCTCGTTAGCGACACCATCCTTTTAACTTTCTCGGATCTAAGCGTTTTCTCGTAAATGGTGATGTGTGATGTTTGATCGAATCGTTTAGGAAATGGTTGGGTAAGGCCTGTGACGCAGGAAGTTGGAGGAGTAGATGCTCGCCTTGGGACATATGGCAATCATATCATATGGCAAGTACAAAAAATAGCTCTACCTACTCCGATCACTGCTAATGATACATGGATAAAACGACCGATGAAAGGACCTCTTGTTTACGCCTGTTGCCATGGAAACTATTTGCTACGAGTGATGTGAAAATTATCATGTGATGTAAAAAATATCATGTCATGTGTAGTCTAAAGTAGCACTTTAGACTGAAAAAATACAATTTCGGTACATAAGCCTAGTAAAAATAATATTTTTTTTTAGAAATTTGCAAAAAACCTATTTTTATTTTATTTTTGAAACTTTAAAACTGGGTTATTGAGGTGTACTTTTTTGCATGTTGTATTAAACTCTACAATTTAGTCTATAAATCCTCCAAAAATTATTTGTATCTCTTTTCGTTGTCATGTTATTCACTATTAAAAATAGGTACTTTCTGCCCTGATCACAGCCAATAATGCGCCTATCATGGGGAAGTCTGCGTCCAGCCGTGGACAATACAAGCGGTTGGTGAGGTGAGGTGAGAATTTGTTTCTTTAAGATGTAAGTTATACCACATCTTAAATAAAAATAATCATGAAAGCTAACACGATTTCCTGGAAAATGCTATCAGGGTGAGTGCCCGAGAATTGTGAAAAGTCGGTGTTTTTCATTAATAATAAAAGCTTCTGGAAATCCTAAAACAACTTTTCAAGTAGAGGTTTAGAAATCAAGTCTTGTAAAAATCTATTATTATCAAGAGTCCATTAGCAAAGAGATAGAACACTTTGAGTGCTGAAAACGCACGGTATGAGTTTTCTACAAGTGACTAATATGCGTAAATCCACACTAGTGCAGCGGCTGAGAAAATACAGATCTTTGTGACTCAGCAGAGCCGTAATATTTTTCGAACGAAACGCATGTGCGGCGCAACACAACCGCTGTGTAGAGCGGCAGCACGAATTTTTTAGGTAAAAAAAAAGATCGGAGTCGTCGAAAAAAAACCGCAGTCAAAGTGTTAATATCTGGATATGAGTTTTCATGCAGTTAGATATAAGTCTTTATAAGTCTTAGTTTCAGTTGATTAAATACACTACTGAAAAATTAATTCACTGCGTTTAAATTTGATAGATATTTAGGTATTTCCCACTTTCAATTATCGAATCCTATCATTAAATCCAAACCGTTAAATTCATTTTGTAAATGGATTATTTGAAATGAACAGCAAACGAATGAAGTGGTCCACAAAATAGATTTTGAATGTTTGCATGGATAATGAAATAATCAATGTCCGTCCATTCTAATTACTTACTATACTCCAGCTAAATGTGAAATGTCCATAGGCTCCTGAACTAGTAAAAAATTGGTGTTTCAGGAACCAGTTTGACAAAAAATTGAAGTGAACATTATTATCAAATAATATTGTTATTTGATAATAATGAATAGTATAAAATATGACTTGTCTAAATGCTTATTTGTAAGCCTAAAAAAAGAAATGACGACCGATGTGCGACGCAGGAGGTTGCGGGTTCGATTCCCGCCTCGGAACAATTGTGTGTACGCTCTGCAGATATTCCTTCCGGGTGTTCTGGTCGTTTTCTATGTATAATAAAAAATATCTATATATGTAATGTATTGTATTATGTATATCAGTTATCTAGTACCCATAACACAAGCTCTGCTTACCATGGGGCTAGATAATGCTGTGTGAATTGTCCAGCATTATTTATTATTTATATTTATTTATTTATTATAAAAACTTTTTGACTTGATTTGAGTGGCTTCTCTAACTAATATTTACATATAATTATGTCAAAGCACCTTAGGTTATATCGTAACTAATCTTAATTTAAATTGATTAGGAGATTGACCATACACCAAGTCTTTTCCAAGCGATGGATCGATAGCGATAATTAAATTTACTGCAAATTAATATCAAAAGTTAAATGGAGATGGACGGGACATATCCTACGCGGCTCAGATAAATGGAGCAAAAAATAATAAACTGGTATCCGATAGACCAAAAGAGGAAACGCGGGAGACAATATAAAAGATGGGAGGACGAAATAAGAGAGACTGCAGGACAGACTTGGTCTAGAACTGCACGAGCAAGGGAGGATTGGAAGCAGTTGGCCTCTTCCAACTGCTTCCAATCCGCTGCCTTTGCCAAAACCGGGCAAACAGATGCAATAGGGGTTGCCGATGTCTAATTTTAAGCATATTGTTAAAACTAGTTTTAAGTATCTGAATAAAGGCTTTTATTATTATTATTAATATAAAGCGATCAAAATGATTCGCAATCTTTTAAAATTTTAATGTAAATAATATATTTTTTCCTAGTGGCGACGAATTGTCGCCAGCCACTTTCGCATTAAGAGTTCCAAAGTCATTCGACTGCGTTGAACCTTAATCAACGGAACTTGAAAACTCTCAATGAGTTTTGTAGAAAAAAGTTTGAATTCGTAAAATACGAATTCAAAAAAATCTAATCAGAACTTCCGTCCTACCATTTCTACGGCCTAGCCCGTACCTTTTGTGGGAGTTTTCGTTGTGTTCCCATTTCTGAGCTCTGCTGAAAATTATAATGAACGTACGCAAAATCCAAAAGAACAAAACCAGCAGGTAAAGAGCGTGGAACAAAGCATTAAATCCAAACAAGAGAAACCTCTTTCTCAGAAAAGACGAAGATTTTCTCGGTTTTTTTTTATAAAAATGAAGAATGACAAAGCGTCTGAATTTTCCGCTTTTCCGGGTATTTTTTTAATGTAATGCCGAATGGCTTATTCCGTTTGATTCAAAAATGTCAATGACGGGTTTTCCTTATAAATTAGGGAGTTTACACAAACAATATAGGGGCTAGGTAATTCTTCGTGACACTGTTGGTAAATCACCTCCACAGATGGCAACTTTCTCCGAATTGGACTATTAGGTTAATAAATAATTATGGACAATTCACACAGCATTATCTAGCCCCATGGTAAGCGGAGCTTGTGTAATGGGTACTAGATAACTGATATACATAATAGTATACAGGGTGGCACATTTAGAGCGGTCAGTATGGGTGAGTCTGAAACTATAAGACATACGAAGATCTCTTCATAGGTACCATGTCATCGATTTTAGTAAAAATAAAAACTGCATTCATACATTTTAAAAAAACTTATACTCAGCTCGGAAATCGAACCCGGACGTTTTGAAAATAAAACGAACACTAAATGTTACTGTGAAACATGATGTGTAATATGAATAAAATGTATTGTTTTTATATCCTTTAGGTTATTTTAGTACCTAAGTTTTCGAAATGACCACCATGAAAAACACGTAAAAATACCTAAGCAAAATTCCAAGTTCCCGCCAATACATTGACACTCCAATGTGTTTTTTCTTTTTTTTATTGCTATTCGGCCAGTCAAACCAAATCGTTCCATTTTCAAATGAGGTTTGTCACGTCTCTGTATCTAAATACTTATTCTAAGTGGGCTTTTCAATTGATTGTTGGTGTATGATTAATAGAAGTAAGCAATTACAATCATAGATAGATAATATTATCGCAGATAACAAAACTTTCGGAATGGCTTAATACCATGCCAGTGTCATACATATGTAAAGCAGTGTATGTACGAGTATGTACGAGTAACAAGTTGTGACATCAGCAAAGAGTTATAAACAACCATAGAGACAATTTTACGCACCTAAGCGAGTTGAATGTTGTATTGAAAAAATGGTGGTCATTTCGAAAATTTACTATAATAAATTAAATGATATGCAAACAAAACAATGCATTTTATTAATTTTAGACATCATGTTTCATAACAATATTTAAATATAAATAGTGTTACTTTTATTTTTCAAAACGTCCTGGTTCGATTCCCGAGCTGAGTACAAGTTTTTTAAAAATGTATGAATGCAGTTTTTCTTTTTACTAAAATCGATAACATTGTACCTTAGAAGAGATCTTCGTATGTCTTATAGTTTTAGACTTTCCCATACTGACCGCTCTAAATGTGCCACCCTGTATATTACATAGATGGATATTTTTATTATACATAGAAAACGACCAGAACACCCGGAACAAATATCTGCAGATAGTAAACACAATTATTGTTCCGAGGTGGGAATCGAACCAACCTCCTGCTTCGCAGGCGGAACTTCGCCCACCGCGCCACATCGGTCGTAAAGGTTTCAGGTGTTCTTCTGAATAATTTGTCAAGATTGAGTTTTTTTTATTCAGGATCACACATGCGAATTGCCCAGGGTTCAAATATTTTTATTGTTCAAATAAACAAAAGTAGGAACGAAATAGCCCTTCAAAAAATGTCTAGCAGCACTTGTTTCTTAATATTTTTTTTCTTTTTGAGAAATAAAAATTCTTTAAACTGAAACTGATTTTTTTGTCAAAACATATCATATAGTTTTCCATCTTTCCCTAAAAAAAAACTTGGTCACTGTTGATTAAAGCTTTGTGTCCATCGGTTCGGAGCAGAGCGTATTGCGTCAGTTAGTGCTATAAAGTGCGGCCTACAGCTTAGTCTTTGTTTTATATTAGCTAAAATTCCAATCAGTTTTTTTTTTATTTATAAAGATATCGTTGAAGTTATTTAGATGCCGTGGTGAGTGTATCCAGGGTTTTATGCTCTTGGAGTGTATCACGCATTACATTTTTGCACCGCTCTGTTTTGCTGTATTCTGAGTACAAGATACACAAGACAGGAAAAAACTAATACAGAATATGTTGTACAAAGGGCGGCCTTATTGGCATTCTCTACCAGGCAACCTTTGGAAGGACAGGACCCGATAGGATAAGTGTACATGAATACGACAGATAACAAGAGAAAGAGAATCAATGTGCGGCTTAATAGAATGCTTGAAAAATGCACTAATGCGTCTGATATAATCGGCTCATTACTTAATCACCTGTTTAAATAATCAGCTAATTAAGGTCCTATCTTATTCGGTCACATATGTTTCTAAATTCGAAAAATAATGCAATCAAAATCAAAATAACCTCAAAATTCATAATCATCGTCGTCATCATCATCAACCTATGTTAGTCCACTGCTGGACATAGGCCTCCCACAATGAGCGCCATAGCTCCCTGTCTTCAGCTTGCCGCATCCAGCATCTACCCGCAGTCTTTCGCAGGTCGTCACCTGGTCGGAGCCCTCAAAATTATTCATCCAAAATTTCCTCGCTGATGAAAAACCCAGAATTCTAAAGGTTCATAACGATAAAGTTACTCAATCACAAAGTTCATTCACAACTTTGATAATTTAGGCCGTAATTTAACAAGTCTGTGTTTCCTTTCTTCAACCGTCTCTAATGATGAAGAATAACGAGTCTCTGCGAAACATTTTTGCGTGTACTCGTAGAACAGGGAAATACTAATCAAAACCGACGTTTTTATTAATCTTTTTTAACTGTCCTTAGTGCTAAGCGGAAGTGGCAGTGGGCCGGCCATTTCTCGCGTAGAACCGACGGCCGCTGGGGCAAACGTGTTCTTGAGTGGAGACCACGACTCGGTAAACGTAGTGTAGGACGCCCTCCGACCAGGTGGGATGACGACCTGCGAAAGACTGCAGGTAGATGCTGGATGCGTCAAGCTGAAGACAGGGCGCTATGGTGCTCTTTGGAGGAGGCCTATGTCCAGCAGTGGACTGCTATAGGCTGATGATAATGATGATGATGACTGTCGTTAATTACTTTTACTAAAGAAATGGTTTCTGTAAGCTTTAATATTTTTTTTTTACTTTTAACCATGTATGCCAGATTATACATATTTAGTACTATTGTACTACTTTTTGATTCCGTCCCATTCTCATCGCGTGCCACTTATACAAAGACATAGATGTTAAACTTACAACACCCTTCTGGCGTAGGGTGTAAAAACTCTTTGAAGTTATAACAATGAGGCTTATTTCATTGTTTTTTCAAAGGCAAATTCTTCATATGTTTCGGATTCCGGGGGGAAAAGACAGACATGATTCTCATTTCCGTTTGTTTTTCGTAACAACCCTGCAGAATACATTTTCGTTACTGACGTGGAGCATTTGCGTTTTCTATATAGATAGATAGATAGAAACCACTTTATTATCCCACACAAAACAGTAAACAATACAGAAATAAATACTTAGAATAAAGGAAGTATAAAGGGCGGCCTTATCGCTGAGAAAGATCTCTTCCAGGCAACAAGGGTAGTAATTTTATATTAGAAATAATTCATTTATAAAGTGTGACATATAATTTGACAAATTATGAATAAAATGTTTATCTGTTTAATTTGTTTGTATTCTTTAATTGTAATTTTCTTTTTTAATAACCTTACCAACAGTGGCATCTAGGTACATTTTTATTAATCTAACTAATTATACTCTATTACCGCCCCGTACGGGCCGTGTGAGCAAACGGGAAAGATCATCCCCAGGGGATCAGACACGTACAAAAAACCCTGATGGAATCCCTCTAATCTAAGTACGATCTTACGATAAGAGAATTAATCTATGAATAAATTTGTAGTGTCATGCATGTACGTAGGAATCTTTGTTGAAAAGGACTGAAGGACCTTACAAGTACTCGTAGACTCTTCTAAGAGCGTTACTAGAAATAAGAATAAACTCGCTGTGTGCGTAATGTACACGCTTCTACGTATATAACAAAACACCAAGTGAGTTGCATAAATTATTTATCAATAAATAAATTTCAAAAAATTGTGAAACATATTCTTTGTAAAAAAGGCTTATAACGAAAAAATCAGATTATCTAGAAGATAAAAAAGCTTGGAACGAGTTTAGCTCCAACTCAAAATCTAACAACTTACAGATAAGCAAATCAAATGTACTAGACACAACCTATCGATTTTGTGAGTAAAAAAATCTATTCGTTAGCATTTTCTATAATAAGGCTGAATGCAAAGGAGCGTGGCTCGCTTCATAAAAAAGTCTTGTTTATGGTGACCAGCGAATGGTGACTCACGACATGATTAGTCAGTCATTTATCTTGAAGTTACCAACGTAAATTCAAGATAAATGTACGTGACTTTGGTATATTTACAATAATATATAAAGCAAAGTCGGGTTTGTTCGAATACCTATACCTTGCGAACAGCTAGACAGTACCACCAATACAACATACCAAAAACCATGAAAATCGATTTCATGGTTTTTGTCTCCTTCTCAATAAGTAGAATAAACTATTAAAAACATTAGAAAATTCACGAAAAAATTATATAAAAGAAAAAATTCCCATTAACATGTTCTTGGGTTGACAGTTAGGTACGAAATCGCCAGGTCAGCTAGTGAATAAATATAATACGCTCGTTTATCTCAGCCTAAATCTAATAAAGAAACAGCTAGCTCTGCTATCACCTGCCCGGACACAGGGCACGTCGTATGGCCACAGCGAATCAAGCCCCAAAACACCAGGCACGTATAACCCCGACGGATTCAGTATAATCCGAGTGATACGATCTCCTTACGATAAGGGAATTAAATCACTGAGGCGGGGTAACAATTACGGGCACCTCTGTGTTTTGTGTCAAGTGTCGGGGAACGGAAAGTTTTGGTGGGCTGGGCTGAATTGTTTTTGGTTTTTTTGGATGGGGAATTAGAGAAACCGTTTAGGCGGAACGTAGATTGGTGTTAGATAAGCATTTATTTGTGGTAACACACATGTACCAACAGACTTTGAAAAAGATCAAGAAAGTAAATAAGTGAAGGAAATAAGTTTGCTCTACAAAGAGGTTGTACATAATTACCTATGTAAAACCTGTTTGTAGAAGAAACTTATTACTTTATACCTAACCTATTTCTTTAATTAAAGGAGGTGTTATGTCTATTTAGCTCGTAAATAAAAACTTCTTAATTTACAAGCTTAAATATAAAAAACTAGCTGCGTCCCGCGGTTTCACCCGCGTGGTGATAGATATTTTTGATATATACAATATATCTTTATAAATTGTAGCCCATGTGTTATTCTGATGTGTAAGCAATATTATTGTGAAGTTTCATCAGAATCCATTCAGTAGTTTTTGCGTGAAAGAGCAACAAACATCCTCACAAACTTTCGCGTTTATAATATTAGTAGGATAACAATGAGCTTTGTATTACATACAGTCTTACACTAACCAAAAGGAAACAAGCCAGCCATGAAATCCGCATGAGGCGATTTTTGAAGGGAAATATCTGAGTGATCTCATAGTGGTCGTATTAACAAGGTCTATTTTTTATTCTCCATAAAAATAATATTATCGAACTTATACATTAAATTTTAAAACCCTCACTAAAAAGACAATACCTTCTGATGTGTTTCTAAATAATCTTTATTTTAGCTGATTAGTATTTGTACCGCAAAACTGAGTTTAAAACTATGTGTGATGTAAGTTTTTAATTTTTTCTAAATAACCGATGAATAATAATTATATTATTATTTTTACGGTTTTAGAAATTTATTTTTCTCAATAGAATATACATTCACTTATAGAGAAATATAGGATTATCTTAAGTAAATATGCAGAGCGAACTTATGTTACTAACAGTTGGAGATGTTTTCGTAGGTACGTGACTTACTTACTGCTTTATACAACACAAAAAATCTATACTATGTACTATAATGTATTATATCTATACTTAAAACTATATCCTAACTTTTATGGAAATATTCGAGATTCAATTTGTGTACAATAATGTAAAAGCGGGTAGACCGGAATATTTTTTCATCGCTTTAACTAAAACAATGCAAGTTGCTTATTTTTTATATTATCCATTCAACCTCCAGGGTAGGATTATCCTCACCTAGAAAATAAAGATTGAAAAATGCACCAAAGAGTTCGAGTTCTACAAGCCCCTCGGTGCAATTCACTCGCTCGTTTAAAGTATCGGTTCTATCGCCTTCGGAGAAAATACCGACGAAAAGTAAATAAAATTTCCACACATTCCGACTTTTTCCCTTTAAGGTGAAATGAGTACCAAAACCCACGTTTTGACTTAACGGAAAATCAATTTTAAGGGAACAAAACACCTATTTTTAGAATATATTTTGATGAGGATCAAAAGTTAAGGATATTAGTTAGTAAGTTATGGGAGTCGAAACACGATTGACTAAACTTGACTCGATATAAAAAAATGCCAAAGTTTCCTCTAAATCTTCATTTTTACAGAGATATCTCTACGGAAAAACCAGTTTTATTTGCTAGTTATTCAATATTATTGTAATGAAATTTCTTCTACGTGTTCCCTAATTATTACTTTAGACAATTATTATTTTTAGTTTTTTGAGAAACAGTATTATTATAGAGCAATAACAAATTTAAAAATAAAAACCAGTGAAATTGTGCGCGGGCCAGTCATTCTGCCGCTCTTACCTACCTTTCACGCCTTCCCCGCGCGGCGTTCGTTTGTCCTTGTCTCGAAAAAGGGAAATCATTTCGCCTTAAGTTTTTCGGTTGAAAAGGGTATTTGCATTGCGGGAGAATAGTTTCCATCTTATTGTATTTTTCATTTGTTAAAGTTCTACAGCCTGTTTCAAAGGATATTGTGGATTGTTCGCAGTCTGTAGTATGTCCGATAAAAGCTTCATCCGTTCAGTGAGCTATAGACTTGAGACTTGAAGACTAGAGCTCTTTGTGTGAGGTCGGAAATTGCCACCATTTTAAACCAATTTAACTGATGACCATTAGAATAAATATTCGAATAGTAAATAGTCTAAGAATAAATACTCTTAAAATCATAGTCATCATTAGCTTATGTTGGCCTACTACTGGACATAGGCCTCCCTCAATGAGCGCCATAGCGTGTCTTCAGCTTGACGCATTCAGCATCTCGCTGCAGTCTTTCGCAGGTCATCCCACCTGGTCTTAAGGCGTCCTACACTACGTTTGCCGAGTCGCGATCTAATGGTAAGTAGTAAAGTTTAATAAAATAAATAAAATTATTGAAAGCTGAAAATATACTTAATTGAAATGAAATATTTTATTTTCGTTGATATTTGATAGTAATTCGGACCTTTTTCGTACGTTTGGCCATTTTTATAACTGTCTACTACAGATGACAGAAAAAGAGTAATTCAACCAAGTAATTCAACGCTCCAATTTCAACTGACCCTTCAGACCTCACAGTTTAAGAATATGTCTCAAAAGTTACAATATCACGTTCCGTACGATATTGCGGCCCTTTCTTTGTGTGCGCTTTTATTCAAAAAGAACTTTTATTTAAAAACGACCAACGTCCAGATCAAGAAAATAATAAAATACCAATAGAAAGAAATAAATTTATTATCGTCGTCGCACTTATTAAAAAACTTGGACGCGCAGTCAGCGAAACTTTGCTAAAACGCGAACAATATAAACTTTCTTCGTGTAGGTACAGTCAGCGCTTAAGAGAAATGAACAGATGAAGACTCCAAAACACTGTATACAATAAAAACACAAAAGGTGATCAACCATGCCACTCATTCGTTCGACTCCAGAAAGTGACAAATACGAAATAGAAAACAAAAACTGAGTCTGTAATTAAACATGAATCAAAGGAACGTTTGCGTGAAATCGAACTCACTCGTTTCGACCATTCAGTCATTATAGTAGGGAAATTAGCGTTCCACCTCATCGAAAAGTCAGTGCTTCTAAAGTCAAGGGTATCGCTAAACCACTTTCCTAAAGCTTACATAAGCTTTAGGAAAGTGGTTTAGCGTTTTTTGTGATTTTGTGTATACACGAGGGTTTGGGGTCTTAATCTATATATTAAAAACAGTTACACATTTGAAAAGAATTATATTCGATGATTATTGATTATGATTACGTAACATTTGAATGAATGAATGAATGAACACTTTATTGTACCCAAAATAACAAAATAACACCTTATATCTAAATCTTACATAATAACAGTACAATAGGCGGCCTATTAATTAATAATTCATCATCGGCTTATTAATTTGTATATTATAGAAAAAAATGGGACATTAAAGATATGAATTTTGTGTTTATTTCATTTGTATTGAATTGTACTAGGCCGTTCAGCTAAGGTGTCATTTTCATATTAGTCCCATTTGCTACTAGGTGATGTTGATAAGACCGTAATGCTAATAGCTTTTAGGACGTTCTGTTAATAGGGCGTTCTGCTTAAATGTCTTTTCGATACGAAACGCTTTTTTTGGCGTTGACTGTACATACAAGGACTTGGAGTCTTGAGAGCATTGATTGCTACGTAAGCGAAAACTATTGTTTTCGTAATGTTGCTGGGCAATAAAGAAAGAAGTTAGAAATGGTGCTAGTTTTCGTGTTACCTGTGCTTTGGGCCGATTATCTGCGTCGAGATAAGACTATTAAAACTGTATTTTTGGAGGTTGTTTCGAGGGTTGGGAATTAATATTGTTTATTAATTTATATTTTTTGTATTGTGGACACTCAGGATAGGGCTGCTCCACCAGTTCAAAATCACTCAGTGAGCTATGGAAAGAGATATGCTCGGAGTTTCTTTGAAGGATAGGGTTCGTAACGAATACATCCGACAGAAAACCAAGGTTATCGACATAGCTCAAAGAATTAGCAAGCTGAAGTGGCAGTGGACCGGCCATATCTCTCGAAGAACCGACGGCCGCTGTGGCAAACGTGTTATTGAGTGGAGACTACGACTCGGTAAACGTAGTGTAGGACGCCCTCCGACCAGGTGGGATGACGACCTGCGAAAGACTGTAGGAAGGTGCTGGATGCGGCAAGCTGAAGACAGGGCGCTATGACTCATTGGGGGAGGCCCACATGTCTAGCAGTGGACTGCTATAGGCTGATGATGATGATTGTATTGTATTGTATTGCATTTCTTTATTAATAAAAACTTATTCTAATCTTATTTCTACGACACTTTAAACCAGATAAGGTTTGTCTAGTGTCGACAGTTACAGCGTGTTGCCATGCCACACATTAACTCACTTACATAAAATATAAAGAGTCTAAGCACCTACTAAGTATTATCAGCACTTGGTTTCATAAGTTAGGTTCAGTAGTTAGGTAATATGATGATTATTAATTTATAAGAAATAAGTTTGTAGTGGCGTGTGGTGCTTAGAATATGCACCACCGCAACTCTTCCCGCAGATGTCGTAAGAGGCGACGCGAAATCCATCGTGGGGCGAGCAGTTCCTCCTGCAGAACAATTTACCACCGCACTGCGATCCCCATCTCGCATGCCCAATGCGGGGATTTTGAGCATCCCTATAAGATAAAAGCCAATGAGGCGCTTATCAGGGCGAGGCCTGCGTCCAGCAGTGGACCAATCTTAGGATATTGAGGTGCGTTGAGGGAAGTTTGTAGTAGATAACTGAAAAAGGTCTCATGAGCACGTTATATTATATTTCCGTCAATAAGAGGATTTTCTTTGTTTGCATGATATAACTGATAAGATAATATAATAATTTTTGAAGCTTTAAATCCCGGACCCCTTTGATGTACATAATTAATAATATTGGGTCCTACTGACCTAATTATACACATCCTGTATTTGTATAGAGTAGGTACGTAGCAAGTATTTTCCCATCCTGCAGCATCAATCGAACCTATGAATACCTACACCCTAGCTTTGTGTCCACTGTGCCATAAAAGCCGCCATAATACCGGAAGCAGCTGCACTGAACGATTCCGACCAAACCCTATCGAGATAGGTGCCTATTCTAAAGTAATGCGTGCTGGGTAACTTGCCAAGCATATTACAAACAGTAGACCTAACTTTTGGCACTGCTAAATTACCGGCTAAAGTTCGGACAATGAAGCCCACATACACCGTCTATTAATTGTAGTTTAATTCGAGACAGTTCCAACCGTGTATAATCCTTAGGTAGTTTCTGTTCAAAGTTTGGAAATAGGTAATTTTAAGCCAAACAAAGGCTGTTCTATGGAAGTGGGAGCCAGATTTTACCCATCATATTCATCATCATCAGCCAGTAACAGTCCACTGCTGGACATAGCCCCCCATAAGTGCCATAGCGCCCTGTCTTCAGCCTGCCGCATCCAGCATCTACCTGCAGTCTTTCACAGGTCGTTATCCCACCTGGTCGGAGGGCGTCCTACACTACATTTACCGAGTCTTGGTCTCCACTCAAGAACACGTTTGCCCCAGCGGCCGTCGCGTTTTTGCTAGATATGGCCGGCCCACTGCCACTTCAGCTTGCTAATTCTTAGAGCTATGTCGATAACTTTGGTTCTCTGTCGGATGTATTCGTTACGAATCCTATCCTTCAGAGAAACTCCGAGCATAGCTCTTTCCATAGCTCGCTGAGCGACTTTGAACTAGTGGACCAGCCCTATCGTGAGTGTCCACATCGCGATTACGATATTACCCGACTGCGAAGAACGTAACTACACTATGTTAACGTTATGTTTCTGACAGTTCGTAAAGAAAATCACACGCACGGCAAAAAAAAAAAAAAAAAAAAAAAAAAAAATATAATGCTGGACAATTCACACAGCATTATCAAGCCCCATGGTAAGCAGAGCTTGTGTTATGGGTACTAGATAACTGATATAAATAATACAATATATTACATAGATAGATATTTTTTATTATACATAGAAAACGACCAGAAAACCCGGTACAAATATCTGCAGCTCGTACACACAATTGTTCCGAGGCAGGAATCGAACCCGCAACCTCCTGCGTCGCAGGCGGACCTTCGTCCACCGCACCACATCGGTCGTCAAGAAAAGTCTTTTATAACGGATTTTTTTTTTGTTTTTCCCATCATCGCGGAATAACTGACGAACCGGTAGTCCGTGAACATGGCGCATGAAACTGTGCCGAAATGTTGGAAACCTCAAAAATCAAAACACAGTAATATTACTAAAATATGTAATACTAGCTGCGCGCCGCGGTTTCACCCGCGTGGTGATAGATATTTTGGATAATATACAATATATCTTTATAAATTGTAGCCTATGTGTTATTCTGATGTATAAGCTATATTATTGTAATGTTTCATTAAAATCCATTCAGTAGTTTTTACGTGAAAGAGTAACAAACATCCATCCATCCATCGATACTTACAAACTTTCGCGTTTATAATATATAGGTATAATTTATAAGGTATAACTTTAATTTCAATTAAATTTTAATTTCCAATTATTCAAATAACCGTTATATATGAACTGTCTATTTATATACTGTCACAGCCTATAGCAGTCCACTGCTGGACATAGGCCTCCCCCAATCATTATATACTGTGCTATAAATAAAATATTTTATTTCTAATAACAATATAGAAGAGATTCATAATTATTTTTACAGTAAAAATATTATAGAAAAGACTTAAAAATTAAGGTTAGTAAGAACATACATATATGTCTGAATTTAATGTGATTTGATAAGCAAACTAAAAATATACTGCGGTCCCCAACCCGCATGCCCAGCGTGGGGATTATGGCTATTATGGCTTCAACGCATGGATCGATACGCCAATAGAATGTGGCCCCCAGTTCCCGGCCGCCTCGCTATTCCTGGCCATGGTAGCGGCCACGGTAACGGGGGGCAGGGGGTGCTAGGAATCCCCGGGTTACATTAGGCTACCACATGCTATCTAAATTGACCCTGGCTCTATGGCGCTCATTGAAAAGGCCTATATCCAGCAGTGGACTAATACAGGCTGATGATGATGATGATGATAAGCAAACACACTTTTTCTTTTTAATATAATTAATTAGGTTAATATAATTAATTAGCTCATCTAATTCCTATCAACATCGAATTAATCACAATCAGAAAACCTAATCTTGTCTCCATTCCCCTCCACGTGCTTACATCAAACAAAACAATTCATCAGCAAAATCACGGAAGAATGCATGGCGTGATTGTGGAATGTAATTAGATACGTTGATTATTCTATGAAGGGAAATAAGGATATATAATTAAGGATAGAAGCTTATATTGTTTGGGGAAAACGTCGAGTGATGGTATTTCTGAATTACGTTAAAAATGTGCGTTGTTTTGAGAATGCTGTCTGCAATCATTTGATGTTTTTTCTACAAAAACGAATAATCGACTTTAAATTCCTTTGTATTGACGACCGATGTGGCGCGGTGGGTGAAGGTCCGCCTGCGACGCAGGAGGTAAAAGTAAAGTAAAAAGTCATTTATTTCTTTAGGCTTACAAAATAAGCACTTAGACAAGTCATATTTTATATATAAATAAAAAATATCTATTTATGTAATGTATTGTATTATGTATATCAGTTATCTAGTACCCATAACACAAGCTCTGCTTACCATAACGCTGTGTGAAAAGTCCAGCAAAAAAAAAACTATTTCTATTTTTTACATAGAATCAATTACCGTGTTTAAATTAGTATACACACTTTATTTTATTTAAGCTAAAGCCTAAATCCCAGCAGTGGGTCATCCAGGCTTAATACGATAATGGTGTTTTTTTTTATTAACTTAATCCAAACGCAGAAGCTTTTCATTGTATTTGTTCATTTTAATTAGTTTGTGGTATTTGTATGTTCAATAATTAAGTAAATGAATTGAATTGAATTTTAAGTATAGATTAGAAACTATATTATTCCATTTTAAATAACCAAATATATTTATCCATACTAATATTATAAATTCTTTCTCCGTTGGGAAGTTACACTATCCGCGGTGAACATAGGCTATATTATACTTTCAAAAAAGTTAGGATTCCGTACTAAAACCGTGCGAAGTCGGGAAGGTCCGCTAGTATAATATGAATGAACAAACAAGATAGGTAGGTAAAACTAAATCGTTTTTTTATACATATTAGTTTCATTGTACATATCTCAGGATAGCCATGATAGAAAACTCGCTGACGATAAATGGTAATCAAAGTTTGGTCCGACAAAATGTCCGTTACTAAGGTAAAATCATTTTCAAAATCATAATAGGACAAGCCTTAATTAAATTTAACAGCATTGTCATTTTATTTGGCGTTACTAGGAAATGTTTTTCACGATAATAATGTCCTTTATTGTAAGTAAGCTATTAATAATAGAGCTATACAGGGTAGCCCTATTATTAATAAATGGAACGATCTTCTTTTGTCACCAGGGCCCTAATTCTACAATATTAATTGCTTCACCATAGCAATGGTATCGTCTCAGAATGACACATCTTTACATTCTACCTTTGTTGAAAGAATCTGGAGCTATGGAAAGAGTTCTCGCTCGGAGTTTCTCTGAAGGATAGGATTCGAAACGAATACATCCGACAGGGAACCAAAGTTATCGACATAGCTCTAAGAATAAGCAAGCGGAAGTGGCAGTGGGCCGGCCATATCTCGCGAAGAACCGACGACCGCTGGGGCAAACGTGTTCTTGAGTGGAGACCACGACTCGGTAAACGTAGTGTAGGACGCCCTCCGACCAGGTGGGTCGACGACCTGCGAAGGACTGCAGGTAGATGCTGGATGCGGCAGGCTGAGGACAGGGCGCTATGGCGCTCATTAGGGGAGGCCTATGTCCAGCAGTGGACTGCTATAGGCTGATGATGATGATGATTAATTTGGAACAATTGTGTGTACAATCTGCAGATGTTTGTTCCGGGTGTTCTGGTCGTTTTCTATGTATAGTAAAAAAATATCTATCCATGTAATATATTGTATTATGTATATCAGTTATCTAGTACCCATAACACAAGCTCTGCTTATCATGGGGCTAGATAATGCTGTGTGAATTGGCCAGCATTTTTTTTTATGATTAATATTAGGTATCACAAAATGCCCAAAAAAAATATTTGAAATTTCCTTTGTTAAACGTAACAATAAGTTAAAATAGGTGGCGGAGCTAGTGTGCCTCCGGGTACCGCCTTAATATAGAGTTATCTATGTATGTAGATAATAATAATAATAATAATAATAATAATAATAATAATAATAAGCCTTTATTCAGATAACTAACAATTTTCCTTAAATCTAACTTATTTTAGCACATGTTATCTGTTTGCCCTAGTTTGGCATAGGCCTCTTCCATTTTCTTCCACTCATTCCTATCCCTGGCGGTTCTTGACCATAGTTTTCCAGCGATGGCTTTTAGGTCATCTTCCCACCTCTTAAATGGTCTCCCACATTTTCTCTTGCGGTTTCTGGGTTGCCAGTTTGTTATAGTTTTGCTCCACCTCTCAGTTCCTCTTAAGGTGTGACCTGTCCATCTCCATTTGTGTTTCCTAATTACCAATGTGATATTTTCTATTTTTGTTGCTTCCCTGATCTCCGTGTTCCTTACTCTGTCTGATTTCTTTATGCTTAACATACTTCTCTCCATAGACCTCTGACATACTTCCAACTTTTTGATATGCGCTTTCGTTAGAGCCCATGTTTGGCATCCGTATGTTAACACGGGAAGGATACAACTGTTATAGAGTTTCTTTTTAATTTTCAGACTAACCTGTTTGTTTTTCATGATTTCTTTGAAGGTCCAATATCTCTTCCAAGCATTCCCAATTCTTGTTTCTATTTCCTTCGTTGTTAGGTCGATTGGTGAAATAACTTGTCCAAGATAAGTATATTCCTTTACGTACTCTATTGGGCTGCCATTTAGTGTTATTGGTACTATTTTGCTATTTGTCATAACTTTAGTTTTCAGAGTATTCATCGATAGGCCTACTTTTCCACTTTCTTTGTCAAGGTCTTGTATCATACTAGCGAGTTCATCAGGCGTTTTGGACAGGATTATCAGATCATCAGCAAACCTTAGATGTGTAAGTTTTTCTCCGTTTATGTTTAGGCCATAATTCTCCCAATCCAGATGTCTAAATATTTCCTCAAGGACTGCAGAAAATAGCTTTGGAGATAGAGGGTCTCCTTGGCGTACTCCTCTCTTTATTGTTATTTCTTTTCCCTCTCTTTCCAGTTTGATACTTGCAGTACTGTTTTTGTAGATATTCCTCATTATCCTTGTGTATTTATCTTCAATCCCTTGATTGCTAAGAGCTTGCCATATTTTTTCATGTTCAAGAGAATCGAAAGCCTTGGAGTAGTCTACGAAGCAGCAGTATAAGGGCATATTACATTCTTTCCCTTTTTCTATTAGCTGTTTGACCACATGGATGTGGTCGAGTGTGGAGTAGCCCCTTCTGAAGCCGGCTTGCTCCCTTGGTTGGTTCTCGTCAAGCAGTTTTGTGATCCGGCTAAGAATTATTTTTGAGAAGATTTTGTATATGTTTGACATCAGGCTGATTGGCCGATAGTTGCCTATATCATTCTTATCCCCTTTTTTATGAATAAGTATAATAGTAGACGACAGCCATTGTTTCGGGATTGTTTCAGTTTTGATTACTTCGTTGAACAACATTGTTAGAACTTTGATGATTGCTTCTTTGGTAGCTATTAAAAATTCATTTGTTATGTTGTCGGGTCCGGGTGCTTTGTCTTTTCTTTGAGTTTCGATAGCTTTTTCTACTTCTCTAGGTAGTATTAGCGATACCTCGTTGTCTCGTGTCAGTTTTGTCTCCGGTATATTATTTTTGCTCGTGTAAAGGTCGCGGTAGAATTCTGTAGCTGTGGCGAGAATGTCTGGTCGTTTGGTAATACAATTTCCTCTTTTGTTTTTGATCTGTGGTATCCATTCTCTGTTGTCTGCTAGGAGTTTAACGGCTTTCTTTATACCGCCAGTTCTCTTTATTTGTTCTTCGAATGTTTTTAGTCTGTGCGTTTGTCGGTCTTTTCTCATAGTTTCTTTTATCTGTTTGCTTAGGTTAGTTATCTCTTTTCTAGTTTCTTTGGTCTTTTCTCTGTTGTTTATCAGCTCCAATCTTTTTTCTAGTAGTTGTTTTACTTTGTCTGAAATAGAGTTTTTGTTTCTTGCTACGCCATTCTTATTTTGTTTTGCCGATTTATTGAGTATTTCGTAGAGTTTATCGTATTTATCTTGTAGATTAAGATTGTTTGTTGTTTCCAAGAAATCGATTAGTTGAGCGTTTAATTCATCTATGTTTATGTTCCCGTCTATAGCACGTGTTTGTATATTGAATATCCTACGTTTATTTGATTCTTTTAGTATTAGTTTTGCTCGAACCATCCTGTGGTTGGTGTTAAAGTTAATGTTCTTGACATTTCTGCAGTCTTCAAATAGTTTGTTTTTGTTTGTGAGGATATAGTCTATCTCATTTTTGTATGCTCCGTCTGGTGATTCCCATGTCCATCTACTGCGGTTTTTGTAATCGGTGTTTAGGATTTTTAGGTTATTTTCGAACGCTAGTTCCATTAGTTTCCCACCATTGCGTGTTCTTTGCCCATAGCAATAATGTCCCAAGGTCTTATCTTCCCCTTTTCGTCTCTCGCCCACTCTTGCATTGAAGTCTGTCATGTATGTCATGTATGTAGATATAGTAGCTTAAACATTTTCACATTTCGTGCACATTTCCTAAGACCAAAATAACTAGGAAGCGTCTAGACGCAAATAGGTAGATCTAGAATTTCCTCTCGAATATTAGGGAATTAGAATATCTACGTACTTACACGACAAAGCGACCGCGGTATTCAAGCGGTAGCGTACAAAGCGAACCTAAATATAATTATGTAAGAAGTTCCGGCAGTTAGGTTGCGGTGCTGTGGTAGCGGTCGACGGTAAATGACGGCCAGATTTCAGATTTTAATGACTTTATTAGGATTACAAAATAATTACTTAGACAAGTCATACATACATTACAATGACTATTTTTTTTTACTTTATTACATGAAATGAGACGTTTTCTAAAGCGCTATGATGCGAGGGTAAGTCAATTGGTTTTTCACACGGACAGTCCACGACAAAAATTTACTTTTTTATCGTACTATACTGCAAGCCAGCTGCCAGCTTTTTCATCGTATTATTGAGAGTGGATACCACGACTCGGTAAACGTAGTGTAGGACGCCCTCCGACCAGGTGGGATGACGACCTGCGAAAGACTGCAGGTAGATGCTGGATGCGGCAAGCTGAAGACAGGGCGCTATGGCGCTCATTGGGGAAGGCCTATGTCCAGCAGTGGACTGCTATAGGCTGATGATGATGATGATGATGAAAGAGAGCGGTACATTTATGTTGCAGCGGGCGACTTCCGCCAGCGACTCAGGAAGTTGCAAGTTCGATTCTCACCTCTGGTCAAATTTTTGTACTATCTGCAGATGTGCCGGGTTCTCTGGGTGTTTTGTATGTATGTATACATATGCTAAAATCCACTAGGTACATAGATAATATTTATGTACCTAGTGGATTTTATTATGTATCAGTTATCAAGCCACCTACGCTTAGCTTAGGCCTAGCTAGATTATGCTTCATGAGGTGTTAAGTATTTAAATGCAACTTTAGGTATCTCTAAGTAATCAGAATGACAATAACGGCCGTTATTATAAAGACGTTACATCTTAACCCATCCCACACTCGTGGTTTAACCCCGCAACGTTTGTCACTTTACCGTTTTTGCCAGTTCGGGTACAGTTCGCAAGTTACTAAATCGAATTAGAGAATATCGGATGAGCATTGGGAATTGGATTTGGATTCCCACGTCAGGGAACGTATGCAGAATCCAATTCGTGAGGAAGATAAATAATTAAATAAAAATATCTTGGGTTGGGTGGGAGGTAATCTATTTAGGGAAAAACATTTTTTTGCAACATTTCTATTTTAAGAAAAATACATCTTACATCTAAAAAGTCGTTTTTTTTTTGATATTTTTAAAAATGCTTTTTATTATTATAGCTTTGTCTCGTTTTGCCCTGAAAAGTAATAATTCAATGTTTTTCGTTATTGATATAAACTTTTCATAATGCAGATGTTAATTCTGTCTTTATTTAAAAATAATTTCTATCAACAAAACAATAAACATCAACAGACCAAATGGTAGACGACGCAAAAATATTGATAAAACTAAACCAAGAAGCGATGACAAAACAAGAACAAACTGAATTAAAAAGACATTTACATGAATAGTATCGCAACTTTTATTGCTGACCGTACATTTAACTTCGCTCCAGTTCTCATACTGTATAATTGGTATGCTTTGTATCTTACTGTTGGTAACGCTTTGTATGGGAAATGACATTTTTATACTTTGTTCGAGTCTTAATGGTTGTTTGTATTTGTATGAAGTTTGTAGATTATTAGAACTCCTTTGGATTATTAGAAAAAAACCTATTATATGTATAAAATCTTTGCATGATAGTAAGAGAAGAGCAGATAAGTCCAAAGAGGTTGGTGCACTTTGCATCACTTACATATAATAATAATAAAATCATTTATTGCCAATCCATTTCTTAATCTAAACTAATATTAAATACAAAAAAGAAATTTCTTATAATAGGCGAAGGGAGTATATTCAGCATTGTTCTGCATGCCAAGACATGCGGCGCTGGTTTTCAATATACTCCCGTCGGATAGGTGGTCACCGAGGAGATGTGATAGCGGGCTAAAAGTAGGTTCTTTACTTATCAATAAGTTCATCATCATCATCATCATCAGCCTATAACAGTTCACACTGGACATAGGCCTCCCCCAATGAGCGCCATAGCGCTCTGTCTTCAGCTTGCCGCATCAAGCATCTACCTGCAGTCTTTCGCAGGTCGTCATCCCACCCGGTCGGAGGGCATCCTACACTACGTTTACCGAGTCGTGGTCTCCACTCTCTCAATAAGTTACAATTGTACAATTAAAAACTCCGACATTCAAAATTTATAAATTACTAGTTTCTGCCCGCGGCTTCGCACGCGTTTTTTCTATGGAAACGTTATAAGGTTATTTATATCCCGTGCGAACTGATTTATTGGATAAAAAGCTTATGTATTATTCCAGGCCTGGAACTTCTTGTATACAACATTTCAGCCCGATCCGTTCAGTAGTTTTTGCGTGATAGAGTAACAAACATCCATATATACAAAATTTCGCGTTTATAATATTAGTAGGATGTCAACTACGTTGTAAGTTTCAGGCTGTAGGCAAACCTAATTGTTAGAAATAAAAAAAATAAAAAACACAGAAAAATCTACCTTGACAAAATATTTACGTTCTCAGCTCGACTTATTGCAAAAGAACAAATAACAACCATAATAAAAAGGATACTAAATTATTTCAATAAAGCTCACAAACAAAATGAGCTACAGAAATCAGGCATAAAACAAAATATAAAAGAAAGATCGCTGCAAGTATTGGAGGTAAGACGAGGTACTATCGTCCACAAAATTTCATAGTAAGTCTTTTAAACTAGAGACCTGCCGCCGGATGTTGATGACAGTTTATCTTGTGCAATTTGAAAAGTTATCGACATAGCTCTAAGAATTAGCAAGCTCATGTGACAGTGGGCCGGCCATATCTCGCGAACAACCGACGGCCGCTGGGGCAAGCGTGTTCTTGAGTGGACTGTGCCTCGGTAAACGTAGTGAAGGACGCCCTCCGACCAGGTGGGATGATGACCTGCGAAAGACTGCAGGTGCTGGATACGTCAAGCTGAAGACAGGGCGTTATGGCACTCATTGGGGGAGGCCTATGTCCAGGACAAACATAGGTTGATGATGATGATGAATTTGAAATTTGTGACGTATCCAAAAGTCCTGTAGGTCTAAAGGATATAAAGCGTTTTGATGTTTGATGCCCCTACGTACTATTTAATCCAGTAAGTATTGAAATTGACCAAATTATCCATCTTTAAGTAGGAAATTGTTGGTATACAAAAAAAAAACATATTGGCATTACCTACAGAACGAAAATAATGATTCTTTACGATTCTTCACCGTCGTTTGAGTTGCCAAGCAACTGAAAAACCAGTTTTTGACAATTTTAGTGGTTCTTCCAGGTTTTACCACAAACCTTTTTATGTTGACGGTACTTTTTGAAGCCGTAACAGGGCACCCACCATTTTTCGATGTCATTTTCGACCCATCGACTCGATTTACCGAGACAAGTGCAAGAAATAAGGGAAAGTTTTTATATTAGAGTTTCTTGTTTCTTTGTTTAGCGTAGTGTATTTTGTTAGTGAATGTATTCTGAAAAATCTATTTCCCGCCATGATGTTTCAGTAGTCATGACGACCTCAGTGGCACAGCTGGTAAAGGTTTGCCTCCGACGCAGGAGGTTATGGGTTTGATACCCGCCTCGGGACAAATGATTGTACCTACGATGAGCCGGCAAAAGGTCTCCCTCCGACGCAGGAGGTTGCTGGTTGTACAGATAGTACAAACATTTTTCCCGAGGTAGCTCGTACAGCTTTGTACAGATAGTACAAACATTTTTCCCGAGGTAGAAATTGAACCAGCAACCTCCTGCATCGGAGGCGAGCTATGCCGGTTGATCGTACAATCATTTGTACAGATAGTACAAACATTTTTCCCGAGGTAGAAATTGAACCAGCAACCTCCTGCATCGGAGGCGAGCTATGCCGGTTGATCGTACAATCATTTGTACAGATAGTACAAACATTTTTCCCGAGGTAGAAATTGAACCAGCAACCTCCTGCATCGGAGGCGAGCTATGCCGGTTGATCGTACAATCATTTGTACAGATAGTACAAACATTTTTCCCGAGGTAGAAATTGAACCAGCAACCTCCTGCATCGGAGGCGAGCTATGCCGGTTGATCGTACAATCATTTGTACAGATAGTACAAACATTTTTCCCGAGGTAGAAATTGAACCAGCAACCTCCTGCATCGGAGGCGAGCTATGCCGGTTGATCGTACAATCATTTGTACAGATAGTACAAACATTTTTCCCGAGGTAGAAATTGAACCAGCAACCTCCTGCATCGGAGGCGAGCTATGCCGGTTGATCGTACAATCATTTGTACAGATAGTACAAACATTTTTCCCGAGGTAGAAATTGAACCAGCAACCTCCTGCATCGGAGGCGAGCTATGCCGGTTGATCGTACAATCATTTGTACAGATAGTACAAACATTTTTCCCGAGGTAGAAATTGAACCAGCAACCTCCTGCATCGGAGGCGAGCTATGCCGGTTGATCGTACAATCATTTGTACAGATAGTACAAACATTTTTCCCGAGGTAGAAATTGAACCAGCAACCTCCTGCATCGGAGGCGAGCTATGCCGGTTGATCGTACAATCATTTGTACAGATAGTACAAACATTTTTCCCGAGGTAGAAATTGAACCAGCAACCTCCTGCATCGGAGGCGAGCTATGCCGGTTGATCGTACAATCATTTGTACAGATAGTACAAACATTTTTCCCGAGGTAGAAATTGAACCAGCAACCTCCTGCATCGGAGGCGAGCTATGCCGGTTGATCGTACAATCATTTGTACAGATAGTACAAACATTTTTCCCGAGGTAGAAATTGAACCAGCAACCTCCTGCATCGGAGGCGAGCTATGCCGGTTGATCGTACAATCATTTGTACAGATAGTACAAACATTTTTCCCGAGGTAGAAATTGAACCAGCAACCTCCTGCATCGGAGGCGAGCTATGCCGGTTGATCGTACAATCATTTGTACAGATAGTACAAACATTTTTCCCGAGGTAGAAATTGAACCAGCAACCTCCTGCATCGGAGGCGAGCTATGCCGGTTGATCGTACAATCATTTGTACAGATAGTACAAACATTTTTCCCGAGGTAGAAATTGAACCAGCAACCTCCTGCATCGGAGGCGAGCTATGCCGGTTGATCGTACAATCATTTGTACAGATAGTACAAACATTTTTCCCGAGGTAGAAATTGAACCAGCAACCTCCTGCATCGGAGGCGAGCTATGCCGGTTGATCGTACAATCATTTGTACAGATAGTACAAACATTTTTCCCGAGGTAGAAATTGAACCAGCAACCTCCTGCATCGGAGGCGAGCTATGCCGGTTGATCGTACAATCATTTGTACAGATAGTACAAACATTTTTCCCGAGGTAGAAATTGAACCAGCAACCTCCTGCATCGGAGGCGAGCTATGCCGGTTGATCGTACAATCATTTGTACAGATAGTACAAACATTTTTCCCGAGGTAGAAATTGAACCAGCAACCTCCTGCATCGGAGGCGAGCTATGCCGGTTGATCGTACAATCATTTGTCCAGCAGATATTTGTTTCGGGTGTTCTTGGGTGTTTTCTATGTATATCTTGTACAATAAAAGAAAGTCGTGTAAGTTACACTATTTATAACTCAAGAACGGCTAAACCGATTTAGCTGAAAATTGGTGGAGAGGTAGCTTAGAACCAGGATTCTAACATAGGATAGATACTTTTTATCATTTAAACCATTTGACATAATATATTTACACGGGGGCGTAGCCACGGGGCGCAGCTAGTAAAAATATATATTTTTATTATATATTTTTAATAATACTACTTTTTATTGTAATGTATTGTTTAAAGAATATAAGAAAAGAAATAATGCTGGACAATTCACACAGCATTATCTAGCTCCAAGGTAAGCAGAGCTTGTGTTATGGATAACTGATATACAATACATATATAATACAATACATTATATAGATAGATATTTTTATCATACATAGAAAACGACCATAACACCCGGAACAAATATCTGCAGATCGTACACACAATTGTTCCGAGGTGGGAATCGAACCCGCAACCTCCTGTGTCGCAGGCGGACCTTCGCCCACCACGCCACATCGGTCGTCAAATAAGTTACCCATAACACAAGCTCTGCTTAGCTGGGACGCAGATGCTGTTGTGTGAACTGCTAAGCACTATATTTATTTATTAAGTAACTCTTGTATGGAAACTCTGGTAGTATTCTGAAGTTTCATACAACTTTATGTACCTAATGTGAAAGAGATACAAAAACTTTCAATAAACTTCACAGTCTAATACGGTAGAAAGTTGCAATTTTTTGACATTCGTGTAATTTTTTCCAAATGTACAGTTTTTTCCTCTAATTCGTGTTCTGTTCTTGCGTGATTGTTCAGCAAAAACTGCTGGACATAGGCCTCCCCCAATGAGCGCCATAGCGCCCTGTCTTCAAGAAGAACGAACATAAATACGAAGAAAAACGTCTCTAATAAAAAAAAGGAAAAATATGTTCTAAATTCAATTAATGGTAGAACGAACGTTGAGGGTGTCCACCAGCGAGCACATGTCAACGTTTGTTCTCCGATTTTTTGAATTTAGAAGATTCTTGTCTTAGTGTACTAAGATTAAAAAAAAAATTGATTAAAGTGTGTACACTTTCCTTGGCACCCTGTATTAGTAGATAATGGAAGTCGTAAGAGAACACACAAAAATAATACAAACAAAAATAAAATACTCGAGTAAATCCAGCAAAATACGATAGCAAACAAAACAACAGATCCACTTACCTTTCAAAATATTTAGTAAGCTTTTGTGGGCAAATAGAAAGGGTGAGAATCGTACGTTTCAGTATCAATTGTCAGCGTTTATGATGGCTAGGGGAGCGCTCGCGACTTCACTTGAGTGAAATCGTGTTTGCCGTTCGATACAATACATCCCTAGGTTGCCTGGAAGAAATCGCTGTCAGCGATAAGGCCGCCTATTGTACTCTTAATATGTAATGTTTGGATATAAGGTGTTATTTTATAGTTTTAAGTGCAATAAAGAGTTCATTCATTAATTCATTCAATATAAAAATACTTTATTGTACACCAGTTACAGATCATTAAAAGACATCACATACAAGTACAATGGGCGGCCTTATCGCTTAGAAGCGATCTCTTCCAGGCTCATTCTAAGCTGGGATGTCGTGTTGAACTTAGCTTAAAGAGTGTCTTTTTTTGTACTATGTTATTGTTTGGTAATGAATTAAGCTCTGGTGAAAATATCAAACAATCTTCACAATTTGATAACTGAATTATTTTACAATTATTTATCATTACTTGACACTGGCAGAAAATTATCCATAGAGACACAATTGCTATTAACAAAAAATCATCATCATAATCATTTTGATGATTGATTAGTTAATTAACTTACGAAAACAGCAGACTTCACTTGTTTTGTTTAAAATTTTAAACATTTTCATGACACCACCACTAAAAGAGGAAAAATTGTAAAAAAAATGTAAAAAAACAAAAAAGCCCACTGTTGGACATAGGCCTCCCCCAGTGAGTGCTATAGCACCCATACTTCAGATTGATCTACCTGCAGTCGTCATCCCACCACATCCCACGCAGGGCGTCCTACACTATGATTATCGATTACCGAGTAAATACTTTTAAACTTACGCGATCTGAACACATATTTATAAGTATTAATACAACGGGTATTTATCGCGTTTATTTACCTATTTTTCCCGACGTTTCAACAGGTTTACACACTGTCGTGGTCACGGGATGACTGATGATGAAATGATTACCGAGTAGTTGCCAAGTTTCCATTTATGATTCATTTTTATTCTTTTAAATATCGTTCCTCATCAATGCACTGTCACGTCAGTCAGTCATCCTACATTTTATATATGTATTATATCTAGCAACACCTACACGGTATATTTGTATACCTACCAGGCATTCGGCCCGTGGACAATAAAATTTTATTCCTTCGGGCAACACACCGCAATGCTGTGATACCGATGTTGTCCCAAACTCTCGGGAAGTGAATGTTTACATTTTGTTCACTGTTATTGATAAAATGTTATTACATTGAACGATTTCAGGATATTTTCAGTAAACGATATTGGTTAAGGAAAGTTCAGGAAATATTTGCTCTTAATTAAATAAATTAAAATATTGATAGACAATTCACATAGCATTATCTAGCCCACGATAGGCAGAGCTTGTGTTATGGGTACTAGATAACGGATATACATAATACAATACATTAGCGAGCTATGGAAAAAGCTATGCTCGGAGTTTCTCTGAAGGATAGGATTCGTAACAAATACATCCGACAGAGAACCAAAGTTATCGACATAGCTCTAAGAATTAGCAAGCTGAAATGGCTAATTCGCTCCGCTGAGACAAACATGTTCATGAGTGGAGACCACGACCCCGTAAACGCAATGTAGGACGCCCTCTGACCAGGTAGGATGACTTGCGAAAGACTGCAGGTAGATGCCAGCATCTACCTGCATAGCACTGCATAGCGCCCTGTCTTCTGCTTGACGCATCCAGATGCGTCGAAGACGGCGCTATGACGCTCATTAAGGAAGGCCAATGTCCATCAGTGGACTAACATAGGCTAATGGTGATGACATAAAGATAGAAATAAATACATTCAGGCTTACATAGAGCCTCCTCCTGAAGTCGGTTGAAAAGGAAGCACCCTTTTCAACCGACTTCAGGAGGAGTATATAGGCAAGTGTAACTACTATACACTATGAAACATTACATAGATATCTTGAGAGGAATCACAATTATTCAAGGGGCTATGTTTCTTTCTAAAATGGCATCTATACTAATATTATACAGAGGAAAGGTTTGATTTTTTGTTTCTTTGTTTGTAATGAATAGGCTCCGAAACTACTAAACCGATTTGAAAAATTCTGTCACCGTTGGGAAGCTACACTATCCGCGGTGAATAGGCTATATATTATATTTTCAAAAAGTTAGGGATCCGTACTAAAACCGTGCGAATCCGGGAAGGTCCACTAGTATCTAATGAGATCGGACACATCCCATCCGTTCCGAAACGTGGACGGGCGTCCACGTTTCGGAACAGGCGTGAGAACCGTAGTCAAAAACAAAGCCCTCGGTGAGCGTTGAGCACTTCAATCACGTTTTGATCTGAAAAATCTACTTCTGTGGATTTCGGACCCTCCAGGGGTTGCACTGTTTGCAGAATCGATTTAGGGTTGAGACCTAGCTGAAGTCAAAACCTTTTCACGGAGTTGCGTTCTAGAACTATTATTGCAGAGGGAAATTTACCAATTTAGCTACTCAGACCTTCTGATCAGGGAGGAGAAAACAATCAAAGAATTATAATATAATATCATTATTAACCGCTACATCGCCCGCGCCGTGCACCGAAAACAGCTGACACCCTGAGTACATCTACACGCTGTCGGCGTAATCAAAAAAAAGAGCGTGTTATTATTAATTTAGTCCTTTTATATTTTATGTATGCTAGTTTTAAGGTCTTGGACCGCAGAATAAGTTGATTAAGATCTGTTACTTTTCTATGGTCTGAAATAAATTATTATTATTATTTTCAAACTCGTATTTACCATTGAAACCATTGAGCTACCCGCAGACCGTTGCAAACAACAGAGTTGATTTGTTTGAAAATAAATATGCCAAATTGAAATTTGTCATACATATTTAACTCAATCTTTTGAGGATCACTGCTGGTCTAAAATTTAGTTGCAAGATTGGTCCCACACATACATACGTACCTATATTGTATTACATATTTAATAACTACTTAGATAAAACGTTTGAAACTACCATGGTTATTAACAAAAAAGTCATTTTATAACGGTATATTTGACCATGATATGATTCCGCGTCGCGTTCGGTTACCATAAGTGTTGTGTGTCGTGATCGAGCTGCGTTCGATAATAAAACCCTTGGTAATGGTAATTGGTGAAATAAACGAATACATCCGACAGAGAACCAAGGTTATCGACATAGCTCAAAGAATTAGCAAGCTGAAGTGGCAGTGGGCCGGCCATATCTCGCGAAGAACCGACGGCCGATGGGGCAAACGTGTTCTTGAGTGGAGACCACGACTCGGTAAACGTAGTGTAGGACGCCCTCGGACCAGGTTCCCACCTGGTCGGAGGGCCGTGTATTCCGTGATCATGGCGCATAAAACTGTGCAAAATATATATGAATAATGATTTATGAATAAATAATGCTGGACAATTCACACAGCATTATCTAGCCCCATGGTAAGCAGAGCTTGTGTTATGGGTACTAGATAACTGATAGACATAATACAATAAACATAGATAGATATTTTTTATTATACATAGAAAACGACCAGAACACCCGGAACAAATATCTGCAGATCGTACACACAATTGTTCCGAGGCGGGAATCGAACCCGCAACCTCCTGCGTCGCAGGCGGACCTTCGCCCACCGCACCACATCGGTCGTCATATTAAAAAACTCAAACATCAAATCATTGTAAATATCTCGTTATGAATGACTGAAAACTTTTGTAGCTAGAATTTGTTAGTAGTAGTAGTAGTTATCAAAAAATATTTAAATATAAGCTTGTAACGAAAGCTATCAAATAAGGCCCAACCAGTTGCCACGTTCGTACGTGTGCCAGCACCGCAAAATGTATGGACTAAGAAAATGAAGGGAATCCAGTCAGGATTTTCAATTGGCCCCGTCGGATTCAAATCAATTTTTGGCACGGGTTTTACATTCAGTCTCTAGGTGTATTATCAGAGCTGAATTTTTACGTAGCCATATACGTAGATAACGATAAATATGGTAGGTATATAGGTATTGTAGCCAAACGTAGTGTAGGACGCCCTCCGGCCAGATGGGATGACGACCTGTGAAAAATTGCAGGCAGATGCTGGATGCTTCAAGCTGAAGACGGGCACTATGCGAATTGTGTTCTCTCTTCTGCTCAAAAGTGAAAGGCCTATGTCCAGCCGTAGCCTTACAATGCTGATGAGGATAACTTAAGGGTCCGGCGACCCTCGCTTGCAAAAATCGCTCCGAATATCGCTGTCCCTGTTTAACCCTTGCGCCGCGCCCCATGCGTGCGCGATAGCAATATTAGCCGTTCAAAATCTGATTTGTTCCGTAATACCAAAAATTATGACTGAAAACTTTTTATATTCTTCACAAAGTATTATTATTCTGTAACTAGACAATATAAGCTATGTTCCTATTAAGGAACATAGCTTATATTGTTACGTGTTATTTATTAAAATAACACGTAAGATATTGTTGTTTTTAATACGAAACAAATAGGAAGAAAACTTGTCCATTTTCGCATAAAAATGTGCAAAATGCGATTGGCTTTCATTTAATTTTAGGTAAGTATTTTGAAAACAAATCTATTTAGGAACCTAGATAAATACTATTCAAATACAAATAATACAATATTATAGTGGAAATATGCTTGAATTGGAAATCATTTTGGTATTACGTTTGTATGAAGAATTCGTCCCTCCGGAGGCCTCTTAAGTGTTTCTATTAGATTTTTTTTAAATAATCAATATAGTTTGCGAAGGTGTAGTAATCGCTTATTTATTATTTGTTGAAATTTTCAACATGCAACACACAAATATTTAACTAGGTTATATCTAAATTAATAGTTTAATAAATAAATCTAGATTGAAAAATTCAGGAAATCTAAAAATATTATTCTCTGACCAAATGCAAACAAGTATTTATATATGTATACCTGTATATACCTATGTATAACCTTAACCTGAGAACCCTGTTCTCATGTAAGTGACTTTGTATAAATTGTCTTTTTGAGAATAAATTTATATTAAACGTAAACAAGTGTACCCTATCTATTTCCCTTCCTGGCAAGGCTTCGGAGTTATTGATTGATACACTGGCATTCTTCACTAACGTACGTTTAGACTCGTGCCTGTTTAGGGTTCCGTACCAAAGATTGCCAAGGGAACCATATTGTTTAAGCCTAGGTACGTACTATTAAGAGTTTTTCGGAGTTTCTCTGAAAGATCGGATTCCTGACGAATACATCCGACAGAGAACAAAAGTTATCGACATAGCTCTAATTAGAGCTATGTCATATGTGCAACGGCCATATCTCGCAAAGAACCGATATCCGCTCGGGTAAGCGTATTCTTGAGTGGACACCACGACTCGGTAAACGTAGTGTAGGACGCACTCCGGCTACCTGCTAAAGACTACAGATGCTGGATGCGTTAAGCTGAGGACATTGCGCCATGGCACTCATTAGGGGAGGTATGTCCAGCTGTGGACTAACATTGGCTGATGGTGATGATGACCTGTTTGTAGACCGTGGCGGTGGTGGCGACAGAATCGACCAAGGGTGACCTACCAGAGGAACGGCAAAAGGTCCCATCAGTGTATTTTAACACCTCTACTGTGATTACGATTCCGCCTATCAAGCGTCGTCCATGGCAAAACTGTTTTTTTAACAAAATTGTTTGATGAGCAATAGTGATGACCTGTCTGTCTCTCCATCCATCTTATCTCTGCCTCCTTCACTATCAGAAGCTAAAGGTCTTTATTAAAAGAGGACCTTCCCGGCTTCGCACGGTTTTAGTACGGATCCCTAACTTTTTGAAAATATAATACCTATAGCCTATTTTCACTGGGGATAGTGTAGCTTCCCAACGGAGAAACAATTGTTCAAATCGGTCCAGTAGTTTCGGAGCCTATTCATTACAAACAAACAAAAAATCAAACCTTTCCTCTTTATAATATTACTAGCTGCTCCCCGCGGCTTCGCCCCCGTGGAAATCTATGTGTCAAATTGTTTAAATGATAAAAAGTCCTAAAAAAATCCTATGTTAGACTCCTGGTTCTAAGCTACGTCTCCACCAATTTTCAGCTAAATCGGTCCAGCCGTTCTCGAGTTATAAGTGTTGTAACAAACACGACTTTCTTTTATATATATAGATTATAGTATAGAAAACCCTAGATGTGTCTTAGAGGTCTATAGGAAAGGACAGAAGATTTTAAAGTATATAAGTGATAATAGGAGCCGTGTTTAATATTATATCAGCTCGCAGCAAAATAATAGCTTCTACGTGTGAAAAGATTTTACAATTTGGTGAAACCCTTCAATTTTATTTATTTTTATTTTCTGTACAGAAAACTGCTGGAAATAAAAGCACTTATACTCGTTTTTTCTCGACTTTTCAATAAACAAGCATCAAATTTCTTACAAAGTTCGTACCATTTTCTAGTTTGTTTGATAACATTGAAAGGCCTCATCAAATTGCTCAGTTTCTGTAAGAATGAATAACAAATAATAAAGCTTTAGTTGTTACGGGTCCCTTTTCACTCCGAATTTTCGTCGGCTTAACAGGGACGTAGTAAAGGGACTAAGGGGGGCATAACTTTTTAAGCTTCGTTATATTTTAGTTCAGGGAACAAAAACCCCTGATCAATCTTTCAAAATGTTCCGTTTAGAATATAGGTATCAAATTAATATCTATATATATAAAAGAAAGTCGTGTTTGTTACAACACTTATAACTCGAGAACGGCTGGACCGATTTAGCTGAAAATTGGTGGAGAGGTAGCTAGATACTTTTTAAACAATTCGACACATAGATTTCCACGGGGGCGAAGCCGCGGGGAGCAGCTAGTATATAATAAATTATAGGTTCACCAACGAGTTTTTGTATATAATTATTATTTTAATGTACGTAAGTAGATTTGTACCCGGTGTATATTTAAAAGAATACGGTAAGATTTTCTTCTTATCCAACAAACCAATAAAATACCTGATGCTAGATCCCTTTTTCGGTAAACATTAACTAAACATAAGTATTTGTATGCAACACATAATTTTTTTTAAGTGTTAAGTAGATGGTATGTGGCCCGCCTTATGAAAAGCGGTTACCGCACTTTACATACACTTGCATAGTAAACACATGTGCATGAAAAAAAAAACATGTGGTAATACAAAATATTTTCGACCGGATCACTTTTTTTTTATACCGCCAAGATGCAAAGAAGCGTTCGGCCCGTCTAATGGGAAGCAGTTACCGCAGCCTTTAGACGCCAGCAATGTCAGAGATATTACACGCAACCCTACCCCCCTTACAAATTCTTTATATGTCTTAGAAGACCCTTTCCTACTTACCAACTAACTAACTAACCTATTCATACTAACATAATGTAAACCCCATGAAAAAAACACAAATAACAATAAATAATAATAACAACAAATAACCATTTATAACCCAAGAAAAAATCCAATCCTAGGATTTTTAAGGGTACCTAGATACTGCCCTGGCGGCTCTAGATAAATGAACATAAGCAGATTCTATACCAGTGCACTTACTGGGTCGCGAATTCATTTTTTCAAGTGTCTCATTCAGCACTCTGATAAATTAAACAAAACGCCCTTCCAAGAGAATTTGGAATAAAACATGGCAGAGTGCGAAACGGGCCATAATTGTAAAGGGTGCTTTTAAATAAAGGACTAGCCAAATCACTGACTCTAAATTAATTAATAAAATTACAAAGAGAACTGCTGCATCAGCATTATTTATCCATATAAAATATTGATAGCCTTATCTTATGTCTATGTAAGTTTATTATAATGTTTGTTATGTAGGTATTTAGTGTATTTGTTATCAATTATTTATTAAAGTGCCACCGTCTATATTGTTCGTTCATGTCCAGTCCATCCCAAGGCTGCCTGGAAGAGATCGCTCTCAGCGATAAGGCCGCCCTTTATACCTTTATTCTAAGTTTTTATCTCTGTATTATTTTCTGTTTTGTGTGGTGTAATAAAGTATTATCTATCTATCTAAAGAGTTTCATTTAGACACTACTCGCCGGTTGAAGAGACTTTGATTAGTAGACTAAGGTTTTGTCTTGTCTAAACCATCATAGTATAAAACAAAGTCGTTTCCCGCTGTCTGTCTGTCTCTATATATATCTTTAAAACTACGCAACGGATTTTGATGTAGTTTTTTTTTAAGTAGATAGAGTGATTCAAGAGGAAGGTTTATAAACCATTTAACACTTAGATTTCCACGTGGGCGAAGCCGCGGGGCGCAGCTAGTAATAATATAAAGAGGTACAGTTTGTGAGGTTGTATAGGAGGGGTTATCTCTGGATCTACTAAACTGATTTTGAAAATTATTTTACCGATAGAAAGCTACGTTATTTGTGAGTGCCATAGGCTATATTTTAACCTGAAAATGAAAATACTTTTTCGTGCATTTACTCTACGTTCATCGCAAAATGTTTATGAAACAAATGTCAACCCGGGCGAAGCCAGGACGGGCTGCTAGTCTATACTAATATTATAAAGAGGAAAGGTTTGATTTTTTGTTTGTTTGTATTGAATAGGCTCCGAAACTACTGGACCGATTTGTCAAATTCTTTCACCGTTGGGAAGCTACACTATCCCCGGTGAACATAGGCTATATAATATTTTCAAAAAAGTTAGGGATCCTTACTAAAACTCGAATAATGTAACCCAAGGTGTAAAAAATTACCTACATAATAAAGTGAAATTCGAGTTTAACGCGGGTGAAACCGCGGGGAACAGCTAGTAAGTTATAAAGTGACAGCTTATTGCAATGATCATAGCAACTGAATATGAATTGCTTACGGATATTTGAGATTTAAATATGAAATCCCTCGGAACTATTTCCGAGGGATTTCATATTTAAATCTCAAGTTTTTATCTCATCTTTAAATCTCAGTTGATCCGAAATTTAAATCCAATACCGAGTTTTGCTATAGAGCAAAACTCGGTATTGGATTTAAATTTCGAACTCAAATCGTAATTCTGCTTTTAAAATTGTCAAAGTCAAATAATTTGTGGTGTAGCACTTTAGAAAAAACATTTAAAATTTGACAGTTCAGTTCTTTATTAATAAGAAATATTATTATATGTCAAACATACATAGCAAACAAAGAAAATACATTACGAAAACATGAAATATACAAAATAGTTCGAAATTTAAGTACAGAATTTTTATAATAAATAATTCTCTAATTTTTTTACACACAGATACCACACAGATATGTACTACCTATTTCTATCTACTTGTGTGATCAAAAATCTATAGTTGACATATTGACGACCGATGTGGCGCGGTGGGCGAAGGTCCGCCTGCGACGCAGAAGGTTGCGGGTTCGATTCCCGCCTCGGAACAATTGTGTGTACGATCTGCAGATATTTGTACCGGGTATTCTGGTCGTTTTCTATGTATAATAAAAAAAATATCTATCTATGTAATGTATTATGTATATCAGTTATCTAGTACCCATAACACGAGCTCTGCTTACCATGGGGCTAGATAATGCTGTGTGAATTGTCCAGCATTATTTATTTATTATTCTTATTTAGCTTAATGTGTTTTAATATATGTTTGTCTTTTTTTTATGTGTGCTAATAAAAGATTTCTATTCTAAAAAATTTAAGGTTCCTATTATTATTTTGTATTGAACTAAATGTATTTATTAAGTTTATTGAACAATTTTTTAAAATTTATGTATGTATATTATAATCTCATTCCGTATTGTATTATTAGTCTAATTTATTTCTTGTACACTTCCTCTATCTATTCCATCGCCACTCCTGTAAACCTAAGGTTTGCTGGAAGAAAACTCTAGCTCAGGGTTAAGCTCGCCTATGTACATATTTATATATAATCATATCATACATCTTTTTATATAAGTTATTTTTAAGTTTTGTATGTGTACAATAAAGAATTAAAGAATAATTTAACGGAACCCAAAAAGTATCCAGCCTACAATACACATCCAGCATAACGGAAGTAATTTCTTTCCGTTAAGGAAATTCGTTAAGATCGTCTCAACACAGCTTTAATCCCTGTATTTGTATAACACTACACTGATAAGAATGTTTACACGTCCTGATAGGGTACTTTACTTTTGAATACCCAGAGCCATTATAAAGTAGCAAAATGTATTTATTGGAAAAATGTCCACAATGTTATTCGCCGTGGAGGCAAAACGTCCTCTAGTATTATAAGTTTTATGGCTTGATATGGCAAGTTCCGTTGTTAGGGGTTTATTAATAAAAAACATTTTTTTTATTAATAAGTTGTTATCAAAAAGTTTTTAAGTCCTTTCTATCAAAAAGTCAAAACAGTCAAGCATCGACTACGTACCCTTATACGTAGTCAATGCAGTCAAGACAGTTTTCATTGCGTAAATCCAGACGCAGAGCCATCTAGTTTGTTATAATTATTTATAACAAACGACCAGAGAGACCACGACTCGGTAAACGTAGTGTAGGACGCCCTCCAAC
The DNA here is from genome assembly GCA_943735965.1 of Eupithecia abbreviata. NCBI lineage: Eukaryota > Metazoa > Arthropoda > Insecta > Lepidoptera > Geometridae > Eupithecia > Eupithecia abbreviata. The sequence continues at coordinate 7,168,559 of OX030995.1, forward strand.
CAGGTGGGACGACGATCTGCGAAAGACTGCAGGAAGATGCTGGATGCGGCAAGCTGAAGACAGGGCGCTATGACGCTCATTGGGGGAGGTCTATGTCCAGCAGTGGACTGCTATAGGCTGATGATGATGATGATGAAGAAAGACATGTTTAATATTTGCACACCTGCTTGCGGCTCGAATACATTGACATTTCAATTCAATTTCAAAAATTCTTTATTTAAACCTTAAATAACATTGTTCTGGTACAATACTAGTGTAAATTTAATCCTAGAATGCACAAACATACACAAATTGAAAAACGTTTTTGAAGCTAGGGGTGCGCTTATTAAAACTTACGTAGGAAATTTTACACTTCGTGTTACAAATCATAACTACTTAAAAATAAGTAAATTTAGTTTTTATATAAACATAATGTTGAGATTAGCTCTTAGGAATATGCAAGCTTTAGAAGAGCAATTGCATTTAATAGCATAACCATTTTTTTGTATAAAATTGTAATATTTAGCCCAAATATTGGATAATAAGTTATGATAGAGGGTATTTTTAGCCGTTCTCTAGTTAAATGATACAATTAGCAGCCTAAAGTTTAGAACAATAGCGGCCAGCTGGGAACAAAAGAGTACAAGTGAGTCACTACCATACGGTCGCCCGCGCACTAGCGCAGCCTGAGCGGACAGGCCGCGCACGCCGTTTTCGAACCAAACGCAATGGTTTTAAGACCGAGAACAGCGTGCACCGCAGCGCATGAGCATGCGCGCTACTGCGCGAGCTATTGTACTTGCCTATTCATTGCACTCAAGGAACAAGTGATGGGGTAATTTGTACCGGTTGTAACCATCGATGAATTGCAGATTTTTCTTTCTTGTTTTACAAATATTATTAATGAGTTTGTTTTTGTTTTTGCGAATACTGTGTAAATAGAACTTTTTCGAAATTTTATAAATAAAATCTTTTAGAATTGGAAATTTTATATTGGCGTGTAATTTAGAGAGGTTAGTACAAATCGGTGTGTTATAAGAATATTTTAGTGCTTTGTTTTGAATAACTTGTAGTTTATTTATGTTAGTTGTGCAAGTACTGCTCCAAACTGGGCAAGCATACGTAATGCAGGGACGGACTAAGGTTCGATAGATACTAAGCTTTGTACTGCTACTAAGGCATGAGTTTCTGTTGAGGATAGGGCTTAGTGCGTTCATTGCTTTTATTCCTTTCAGTCTTAGTTTCTGTGTATTTTGACTCCAGTTGAGCTTGGTATCGAGGACGGTACCTAGGTACTTAACTGATCGACTCCAAGGGATGGCGTATCCGTCGATTTTAAGGGTTCGAGATGGTAAGGAGCGATGGCGCGTAAACATGATGGCTTCAGTTTTTGAGGCATTGATTTTTAATTTCCACTTTTCGAAATAGGATGACAGAAGATCAAGGGACAGCTGTAGACGTGAAATTACTAGGTCGGTGTCTTTAGAGGAAGTGAGTGAAGCTGTATCATCAGCAAAACAGGCTAAGGTTGTACGAGTTTGGATTGGGATATCATTAATATACAGGATAAATAATTGTGGCCCAAGGATTGAGCCCTGTGGCACACCCGCTAGAACTAATTTGGGCCTCGATGATGAGTTACCTATGTGTACGGTGAATGAGCGACAAGACAGGTAGGATCGTATCAAATTGGTAAGAGATATTGGGACGCCTAGTTTAATTAATTTATGAAGAAGAGCTTTGTGCCAGACGGTATCAAAAGCTTTTTCAACGTCTAACAAGAACATCCCTGTAGATTCATGGACGTTAAGACCATGGGATACCGCCTCTGCTACTCTAGTCAGTTGTTGTGTTGTTGAATGAGCTTCACGGAAACCGAACTGCTCGTCTATGATTTCTGCGTCAGCAGCCCGGTGTAGGCGATGGTGAATAATCTTTTCGAACAACTTACCTAGACATGGCAAGAGACTGATAGGACGATAGCCGGAAGGATCTGTAGGGTCCTTACCTGGTTTGTGTATGGCAATGACTTTGGCAGCTTTCCAGACCGATGGAAAGTAATTTAGTATAAGGCAGGCATTGAAAACTTTAGTCAGCAAAACGACAGCTTTTTGGGGTAACTTTTTAATGAGATGATTTGATATTGTGTCCGGCCCAGGAGCTTTGCGTGACTTAAGCTTGTCAATGCATTTTTTAATTTCCAGCGGGCGAACTAGTAGCGGTCTGTCTAGTGGAGAGATGTCAAGCTGATTAATGGACGTATCTACAGTTTGCTTTTCGTCACTATCCCAGTTAGCAGTTAGGAGCATATTCTCCGAGAAGGAGTTCGCAAGTAATTCACTTTTATCTTTATCAGTGGAAGCTTTAGTGCCATCGTTCGCTTTGAGAGTAGGTATGGTAAATAAATAGTTTGATCTAAGTCCTCTAGCTATACGCCAAAGATCTGAACCAGGATTATCTACTTTTCTTAGTTTACGGTTCCATGCCTCATCTCTATGGAATTTCAGTGCTGCATTGATTTCGTACTGATATTTTTTGATTTCAAGCTTAAGAGTTTCTCGAACAGTAGAGTCAGTTTCTTTCGCCGAATATCGCCTAAGTTGATTTTTGTGTTTAATTTTTCTTTTGATGTTTCTAGGTAGTGACGATTCCCACGGCTTTAGAGTTGAGACTGGAACAGTAGAGTCTCTAGCAGCAATGATAGCGTCCTGGAGGTGGGAAATAGTAGACTCAACTTCATACGCGGATTTGAATGTGTAATTATTGAGAGTAATCGAACTATTTAGTATACTACGAAAACTATCCCAGTTCGCTTTCGCGTAATTTAGCTTAGTAATTGGTTGACGTCGTAGTTGGGTTGTAAGGTGGACTAAAACCGGTAGATGGTTAGAAGAAAGAGCATGGATGGTTTTGATCTCTTGAATAGTGTGAACATTCTGAGTGAGGAGGAGGTCAGGTGTTGAAGGATCATGATCGCTGCGATAGTGAACGAGGGTGGGGTCAGAAGGGGCATGAACTATAACCTCATCATGTCTCTGTGGTTGGCCGGCCCAGGTGACCAATATGGTTGTTTTGCGTTTAAGTCGCCCATTACAAGCACTTTGGCACCTGTATTCATGAGGGCTTTAATATCGTTTGACATGGTGAACAAGGGCAAGTTGGGTGACTGGTAGACTGAGTACAAGGAGATATTCCCATTAGCCAGTTGAAGACGTATACCTACAGCTTCAACTACATTGACATTACATAGCTTTAAGATCTTAACATGTAATTATTGTACCTACTGCAAATAAACGATTGATTCTGATTTTGATTCTAATGCCACGAATGAATCACTTGACTGGTATAAGAAGGACCATTTTCAATGAATACCATTTCAATGAATTACCGCTAAAATACCGTTTCGAATAGAAACGGTGTCACACTACTCACCTCTTTCGAATGGGTACAAATTCCAGGATATACGTTTGAAAAACGGGTGATATTCCGACTCTGACGTGGAACGGATGGTCCGAAGAGTTACATAGACAGACGGATTAAAAACATGCGCATCGGTTATTCCCAACTCCGTATGCCTGGTTGAATGTCGCCCTTTGTAGCGCAATAGTTTCGTTGGTATTACAGGGAATCCTAGAGTATAGTAGCTACTAGCGGACCGTCCCGGCTTCGCACTGGTATTTATTATTATTATTTGCAGCAATTTTTCAGCATTATTTATCCATTTAAAATTATATGGATAAAGATATAAAGATTTACGTCTATTAAGTCTATTTAAGTTTATTATAATATTTGTGTGTGTTGTTTGTAAGTATAGGGCCAGCAGTCTAAACCTATCCAATTGCGCAGAGGAGTGAGACAGGGGGATGTCATATCCCCGAAACTGTTCACAAGCGCGTTGGAAGATTTGTTTAAGACTCTGGACTGGAAAGGTAAGGGCATAAACATAAACGGCAACTACATCGAAATTGTTTCCGAATACACATACCTCGGGCTGATTCTGCAGTTAGGTAAAAACAATTTCGAGAAGGAGGCCAAAAGGAGGATCCAGCTGGGCTGGGCAGCGTTTGGTAAACTACGTATAGTTTTCTCTTCATCCATACCGCAATGCTTGAAAACGAAAGTTTTCAACCAGTGCGTCCTACCCGTTATGACCTACGGAGCTGAGACGTGGACACTTACGATAGGGCTGGTCCACCAGTTCAAAGTCGCTCAGCGAGCTATGGAAAGAGCTATGCTCGGAGTTTCTCTGAAGGATAGGATTCGCAACGAATACATCCGACAGAGAACCAAAGTTATCGACATAGCTCTGAGAATTAGCAAGCTGAAGTGGCAGTGGGCCGGCCATATCTCGCGAAGAACCGACGGCCGCTGGGGCAAACGTGTTCTTGAGTGGAGACCACGACTCGGTAAACGTAGTGTAGGACGCCCTCCGACCAGGTGTGATGACGACCTGCGAAAGACTGCAAGTAGATGCTGGATGCGTCAAGCTGAAGAAAGGGCGCTATGGCGCTCATTGGGGGAGGCCTTTGTCCAGCAGTGGACTAATATAGGCTGATGATGATGATGATGATAATATTTGTATGTGGGTATGTAGTGTAAGTATTTTTTTTCTTCACCAATCATTTATATTGTTCCTTCATGTCCAGTCCATCCTAACCTTAGGTTGCCTGGAAGAGATCGCTCTTAGCGATAAACCCGGCCTTTATACCTTCTATCTAAGATTTTATTTCTGTATTGTTTCTGTTTTGTGTGTTATAATAAAGTGTTTTTTATCTATATATCTATCTTTATGTGCCAAGCCAAGCAGGACCTGTCTGAAAATCAGCGTGTCAACTAGATCAGGCCTGTAGCGGCATAATGCTGAGACAAGGACCTCTTTGGTTCCTTATATAACACATTGTATCACTACCTACCTACTATATAGAAGAATAGAATAAGTAGAATAAGTTTATTTGTAACTCAATACACAAAAATATAAAACAAATATGATTATAAAAAATAAAGGACAAATCATATTTTTGTACATGAGTCACAAAGCGGACTCTATCTCAGCATGAGTTAGTTGTAAGCATGTTACAACCAACGCTGGTCTTCCGGTAGAGCCGTTTGGTGACGTCATGGAAGATAACACAAGACAGATATATAACAAAAAATAAAAGACAAGACTAACAATAAGATATAAACTATGACAACGGATAGCGGTTATTTCTACGTTGATACATAAAATGTAGGCAGAAAAGTAAGTTTGCGTTTTAGTTCGTATACGAAGATTAAAATACAAAAGTTAAAAATTGTAAAACGCGAAATCAAGGAGAAACACATAAATTAAACACATTACTACTTCAATAATTACATAGCATCATGATCTGATACTTGTATCGTTTTTATGACTTTCTTGTTTTTTCTGACCTTCAAAAATAAAATTGCGTAGTTTAAATTTAAAACTATGAAAACTTTGCAGGTTCCTTATTGGAGGGGGTATATTATTCCAGCATCGCGATGCCGCGTAGCGAAAACTGCCTCGAAAAGAGGCCGAGCTATGGCACTGCATCGCGAGCATTTTGGCACTCTGTCGGGGTCCGCACAATCTAGTGCTACAGTTCCATGAAAGTTTCTCATAGAAATATATGGGTAAATGGTGCTTGAGGACACCAAAGAGTAAACACGCTAAATGAAGTTTGCTACGATGTGTCATCTTCATAATGCCATGTTGACTAAAAAAGGGCGTAACATGACCTCTCAACGGGATATCAAAGCAAAAACGAGCACAGGCATTCTGTACTCTCTGAATTACCTTTTTTGTTTTAGCAAGCAGTCTAGGACTAATGACTGTATCAGTGTAATTCAACTTGGATAGTATGAGTGATTCCACAAGACGTATGCGTAGGTCCATTTGTATATGAGACCTCATTCTATGCAATACTTTTAGCCTGTAAAAACAGTTAGCTACTGTGTCAGCTACATGTTTTTCGAAGCAAAGATTGCATATCTTTGATTACATATATCTGTATAAGGTTTTTATTTTGTTAGTGCAATAAAGTGTACATTAATTCATTCTGTTAAATAATACACTCTTATCAAATCAAAAGCGTTTATTTGTAACTAAACATCAATATGTACATTTAACTAAACCGTTACTTAATAAAAACAATACGATATAAACGATATACAACATACTAGTGGTTTCTTTTCACTTCTTCCACGGGTGGACAAAAAATTTAATAATGTTCTTATATAATAATGAAAGGGCGTCCTACACGTACACGAGTCGTGGTCTCCACTCAAGAACACGTTTGCCCCAGCGGCCGTCGGTTCTTCGCGAGATATGGCCGGCCCACTGCCACATCAGATAAATTAAACATGGCGCTATAGTAAATTTAATAGTATAGTTCAAAATGAAGTTATCTCACTGTAAGCTCTCACAAGCTCAATCAAAATAAAGTTCTGTTAATGTTAGAATCCCAACTGTTTAGGGTAACCGCACGTCCTACAACTCTGGATTACAGAATTGAGCTAACTTCTACAGCTGGAGTTAGAAAAGCTGGATAAGTTGACGACCAATGTGGCGCGGTGGGCGAAGGCCCGCGGTCCTTCGCCCACCGCGCCACCGCTCGATTCCCGTCTCGGAACAATTGTGTGTACGATCTGCAGATATTTGTTCCGGGTGTTCTGATCGTTATCTATGTATAATAAAAAATATCTATCTATATAATCTATTGTATTAAATATATCAGTCATCTAGTACCCTTATCACAAGCTCTGCTTACCTTGGGGCTAGATGATGCTGGGTGGATTGTCCAGCAAAAATTAATTAGTTAATATAAGCCATTATTACTTTATTTAATGTAAGCTGCCTATCTATACAGCGGAGCGGAGCGAGGGAGTAACGCGGAGTGAAGTTTTAGACTGTGTCTTTCCATTGATACGAGTCTCCTCCACTTTTGTATGAATTCAGATCCATTTCCGAAACGGAGCAGAGATTTTATGCTATTTGATGCTACTCCACTCTGCTCCGCTCCTCTTCGCGTCAGACAGCCGCATGCAGAGTCTAGGCTCGCCATGATTCTGCTATTTTAGTTTCTTTTTCCCTGTAAAGTAGTTTTCCTGCGAATATTACTTTAAATTGAGGTATGATTTTTTTTATTGCTAGCTGTGATTAAGAAATAAGAAAAAAACATATTATTGCGGCAACAGTATATACATACATCATCTGTGAAAATAACAACTGCCTAACTATCACGGTTTATGAGATACAGCCTGGTGACGGACGAACAGGCAGACAGAATTACAGGCAGACGGACGGACAGCGGAGACTTAGTAATAGGGTACCGTTTTACCACTTAGATACGGAACCCTACAAAAAATTGTTGGGTCAGAAGGGCTATTTACCTTTTCCTAAGTGATCTAGCCGTTCTTTTATAGACTGTACAAGAAACTTTGTTGGATTCCAGAACAATCTACTTCGCAAGCTGTAGGGCGATAATTACCGCATACTCAACTTGTAAATGATTAATGCATTGTACATTTATATACTGTAAGATAATAAATAATGCACATAAGATTCCGAATCGCCATTCATAGTAATAATATAATAGTATAAAATATGACTTATTAGTACCTAAGCCTAGGGAAATAAAAACTTTTCATCATCATTTTCATTCAACAAAATTATCTCAGGCACCCATCACACGGTGTACTTGGTGTGAAATAGTGCATATCCAAGTCCGAAAACGGACAAGAGTCAAATGAAATTTATTATTTATTTTAAGCCATTACTGTCCCACTGCTGGGCAAAGGCCTCCCTTTTCTCCTTCCACTCCTCGCGATCCAACGCTGCAACAGGCCATGATGGAAGATATGCCTCGAGCTCGTCGCGCCATCTCATCCTGGGCCTTCCACGTCGCCTCTTAGCGTTGGGTGGGCTCCATTCTGTGGTGGTCTTTGCCCACCCAAAAAATTAAATTTAAATTATAATTTTAAAAAGATATAAAAAAAATTACCTTTCTCTTATGGTGTTTCCAAAATTCTGTAAAAATTTCAACTGTCTACTTTTTAAGGTTCATGAGACTCAGCCCGCTGACGGACGCGGACGGACAGACAACGGAAGCTTAGTATGGTCCCGTTTTCACCCTTTGGCTACGGAACCCTAAAAACAAATTACAACACAGCTAAGCTAAAATAAGACAACTTAGCTTTCAGTCTCCGGCTAGATGATGCTATGTGGATTGTCCAGCATTATCACTACATGGTACATATAAAACAAAGTCGCTTCCCGCTGTCTGTCTGTCCCAATGTATGCTTATATCTTTAAAACTAAGTAACGGATTTGGATGCGGTTTTTTTTAATAGCTAGACTATTTCAAGAGGAAGGTTTATAAACTATTTGACACATAGATTTCCACGCAGGCGAAGCTGCGGGGCGCAGCTAGTATACTTAGTGCAGTATTTAAGCCACTCGTATGAGTTAAGTGCCATGTTTGTTATATCCTCTCACAATGTTTAATATATGCTAATTTGTTTGTCTTTCCCTCTGCTTTTATCGCGGTTCCGTAGAGTTACTAACTCAATGTTTTAGTAAGGACTCCTAAGTTTTTAAGGCTTTGACAAAGCTCTCAACATACTGTTGTTTAAAAAAAGGGGTAGTATACCAGTGCACTGATCAGATAGTAATAAGAATTCATAATCGTCTCTGAAGTATAGGATTCGTAACGAATAAATCTAACAGAGAACCAAAGTTATCGACATAGCTCTTAAGAATTAGCAAGCTGAAGTGGCAGTGGACCAGCCATATCTTGCGAAGAACCGACAGCCGCTGGGGCAAACGTGTTCTTGAGTATAGACCACGACTCGGTAAACGTAGTGTAGGACGCCCTCCGGCCTTGTGGCGTGACGACCTGTGAAAGACTGCAGGTAGATGCTGGATGCGGCAAGCTGAAGACAGGGCGCTATGGCGCTCATTGGAGAAGGTCCGCCTGCGACACAGGAGGTTGCGGATTCGACTCCGGCCTCGGGACAAATGTTTGTACGATCTACAGATATTTGTTCCGGGTGTCCTGGGCGTTTTCTATGTATTATAAAAACCCTATATAATATTCTATGATACCAAATATAAGAAACAAATATCTGTACACACATTTGTCCCGAGGCGAGAATGGAACCCGCGACCTTCTGCGTCGCAGACGGACCTTCGCCCACCGCGCCACAGAGGTCGTCGAGTATAGGTATATTACATACTTTGTAATTTTCCTGAGAGGTTTTCAAAGTTCGACAGTCAGAGATAGAGTGTGGGCTCCCCAGAGAGACACCCGTACTGAAGTAAAATATATAATCAACATTCCTACGCGAAAGTGTTAAATATTTACCAACATTTACTATTTACTTTAAACCTAAAATAATGAGGTTACTACTTACTAAGCTGTCAGCAGCATGTCTGCTAAAATATTCATATTAAAATTACCATTTATAAAAACCATTTATAATAACAATAATAAATCGTTTATTAAGTAACAAAAACAAAATGAAAACGATGTCATCTGCAGAAGTCTAAAAACTGTGTTGCAGACGACAACGCCCTCCTCCGAACTACACGTGGATAGTGTTCCAAATAATAGGTATACCTAACTACATAATTATATAGATTGTAACTGGATACTCAGTCCATTGACGCGGAGCAAGGCAGCGGAGCGGAGCGAGGACGTAATGTGGAGCGGAGCGAGGATGTACTAGTAATAATTATAATAATTATTTATTTATTTCAGGCATATTCTAGTACGTACAGGATGGAAAATACTTAAAAACTACGGTCCATATAAAATATATACCTTCATCTAACATACATAAAATAAAGCTATAAGTAATGCGGAGCGGAGTTGAAGTATATGTCATATTGCATTCTTGGTAGTTGGTACATTTGTAGGTCTATGTAGGTAACGTATAAGAGCGTTTATAGCGAACGTTATATTAGCGTGGTTACCTAAAGATTCTACTATTTGTACTTTTATATATTCTGCAAATAAATAAATAATATAACTTATTTTATTTAATTATTTATTTATGTCAGATAACAAAATCCATAGTAGTTACATTAATATAAACTAAATATTAAAACATTATTACAATAGAATTAATTAAAATTGCATTAGATAAAAAAAAATAGGAATAAAAATATAAATGAGATTAAGATTAAAATTAAATTAAATTGAATTAGTTTCTTATTGAATGATGGGCATATAAACGGATATCATTATGAAGGAGCGGTCACCCGTCGAGGCCTTTATGGCAGCCAGAGGGCTGCTACAGTTTATTACCGAGACAGACTCATACAAACCTTTCCTCCAGAGAATGGCCACCCCCCCATACGGCCTGCCCACCAGAAGACCCGCGCTTGTAACTACGGCCGACTTTCCGAAGTATTCAAAGTCGTTGTGAATGGTGCCTAGCATTGGAATGTCATGGGGAAGTAGCCACGTCTCTTGGAGTGCTAGTACTTAAGCATCCTGATATTCCCGTCCTAGGAGCCTGTTTACAAACACGCTCAACTCATTTCAAACTTGGAGGTCTACTTCGAAAAACTAGCGAATGACGTCAATCACACAAAACGAACAATTTTACCACCAAGTTTCTTCGAGCACGTCAACAACTAATACATTTCATTTCGGATCTCTAAGAAAAACAGACATTTTCATAGTGATCATCTTTGAAAATGGTTCTAACATTATGATGATGATAAATTTTTGTTAATGTCTGGTTAGACACTTCTCTGCCAGTTTCAAGTAATGGAAACGAATTGTAAATTATCTGAGATATCAAATTATGAAAATTGTGTAATATTTTCACCAGAGCCTAGTTCATTATCTAGCAGGGTGTACCACGTGCGGGTTAGGTTGGCTCGGGAGACGAGATGTCGGAGTCCCCCTTACACTCCTCCACATTTATATGAGGTTGTTCGATCCGTGCAATTGAATTTATCCGTCAGTTTCGGTCGTTTTTAACGGTAGACCTCCTGAGATATCAGAGTGACTTCGTGCAGTAAATAATGAATTCTCCAAGCTCCTATTAATCAAAAAGCATTAACCGGTGAAATGCGACGTCGCACGAACGCGACGTACGAATATTAATCGTACGTCCTAGATAATTTAGACTTGTATATTTATTTATTATGATTTAACGTTAATTGATTATAAATGGTTTGATTTTATCGCAGGAAAACTAGTAGAAGTTGCCGTTTAATTAAACTACACCTGCATATAAACAACTATAATACTGTATTAAAGAGGTTCTGCTTAATTTGAGGCCAGACAATAATGTAAAAAAGTTTTCAGTTTAGTAGTTCTGCTGCAATAATTTAGAATATGTGGGGATTGACGGCGAGAAGCTCTGTGGCTTGAAGAGATTCTTCACAATACCTCGAAAGTCGAAGAATTGGCGTAAATCTGATAGAACTGTCACCAACTGTCACAAACAGAACTGAGAACGCAGCTGGTCGTAGATAATTATTTTCCTCGCATGAACAAAATAACATTGGAACTATTGAGAACAGGAAAGCTTTATTGGAAAATACAAAATTTAATTGTAATGATCTTTCGAAAGATGTTTATCATAAGGAAGTAGGTAAGTCAATAAGCCTTCTCTATACTATCTTACCTAGCTATTAATAGTAAATATAATCATAGAATAAGTAGAAATGTCTACTTATCAAAGATCTATGTAATAAAATAAATAATAGGGAAAGACCAGTTTTTCCTACTCTTGGGACTCTACTACACGCTACATTATGACAAAAGTTTAAATCCTTATGTTATTCTGTATTTTTGTGTTTTCCTTTTTTTTTGTAACTACTATGTATAACATTGTGTGTAATTTGGCTATTAATAAATTATTTTTTTCTTTTATTCTTAATACTGGACAATTCTGTCTGCCTAAACAGTTTCTAACAGTGTCAAGTAATGGAAAATAATTGTAAATTATCTGAGATATCAAATTCTGAAAATTGTTTGATATTTTCACCAGAGCCAAGTTCGTTAACTAGCAGGGTATGTACGGCGTGAAGGAAAAGTGACCATTTTAAGAGCCGCACCTTATTTTGTACTTGCTGTGTTATCGACATAGCTCTAAGAATTAGCAAGCTGAAGTGGCAGTGGACCGGCCATATCTCGCGAAGAACCGACGGCCGCTGGGGCAAACGTGCTCTTGAGTGCAGACCACGACACGGTAAACGTAGTGTAGGACAACCTGCGAAAGACTGCAGGTAGATGCTGGATGCGGCACGACAGGTAAAATAAGAAAGGCATCTGTATTTTTTAATCCGTTATACTAATAAGTACGTAAGCTCCGAAATAAAATACTTTACAAGTCTTACAAAATAGCTCCTCAGATTTTACTCTCGCAGGCGTACGTGTATCGCTATAAAAATGAATTGTCAAAGAATTACCCCATTTTTAGGGAAACGTGAAAACGTGCACTCAACACTTCCCTAAATGCTACTGAATGCCTCTAATGTAAGGTAATAGGTATTACAACGTAGATACGCCACATAACGCCATATAATGTATACGTATGTATTTACGTGAAATCAAAATGAATATTGCAAATATTAAGCGTCCAATGTGACGTTTGGCGCGGAATGAAATGAAATTTCGGTAAATATTTAGAATATTGGCAAACTTTTAATATAGGCTGACACAGTCATGTCATAGAACTGAATCAATATGCTTTTTAGGGTTCGGTAGTCAACAAGGAATCCTTTTTACAAGCTTCATCATCATCATCCATATCTCTATCTATCTCTATTTGTCTCTGGAATGGTTGGTGCGGATACGTTGGAGCTAAGGCGTAAGCTCCAGGTCGGAATCCACTACTATCTCATATTACACAATAAAGTAAATAATCCAAGTGTATTAAGCAGAATCAATATCTTCGTACCAAATAATTAGGTGCGTGCGGGTACGCGTCGGCGGTATCGCTTGTTCTGTGGCGTAGCCCTCCGAACAAAGTATGGAAACATCGCACCAACGGTTCGTGCACGAGTTCCAGCATGTCGATATATTTCACGACAAGCTCAATGTTATTATAAACAATCTGTTAACACTTTGACTATATTGGTATGTGTTTTCTACAAGTGACTAATATGCGTAAATCCACACTAGCGCAGCGGCTGAGAAAATACAGATCTTTGTGACTCAGCACAGCCGTAATATTTTTCGAACGAAACGCATGTGCGGCGCAACACAACCGCTGTGTAGAGCGGCAGCACGAATTTTTCAGGTTAAAAAAAAGATCGCAGTCGTCGAAAAAGAATCGCAGTCAAAGTGTTAATATATTTAAGTTTGAACAATGTATTATAGTCCCATAAGATAGTGGATACTTTGGTTTATACCGTAAACTCCTATCTTCTTAAATAAATCATTAAAAACATCACAATAACACTGGGAGTTGAGGATTTAATGTATAAAAATGGACATTCAAATAAAATAAGCTTTTCATTCAAATAAACAACCTTTAACTATTATTATTGATGCTTAATAAGGATCAATCAATTTAAAAAATAAAAAATAAAAAAAATTATTAATCCAACTCTTAGTTTGCTTATATCTTTTTCTCCATCCCTAGATTGCCTGGGAGAAATCGCTGTCAACGATAAGGCCGCCTATTGTATTTTTAATATGTAATGTTTAGATATAAGGTGTTATTTTATAGTTTTAAGTAAAAATAAATAAATAATGCTGGACAATTCACACAGCAATATCTAGCCCCATTGTAAGCAGAGCTTGTATTATGGGTACTAGATAACTGATATACATAATACAATACATTACATAGATAGATATTTTTTATTATACATAGAAAACAACCAGAACACCCGGAACAAATATCTGCAGATCGTACACACAATTGTTCCGAGGCGGGAATCGAACCCGCAACCTCATGCGTCGCAGGCGGACCTTCGCCCACCGCGCCACATCGGTCATCGATTAAAATCTATTAAGTAGTTTTTACGTGAAAGAGTAACAAACATCCATCCATCCATACTTACAAACTTTCGCGTTTATAATATTAGTAGGATAAACGTAAAGTTACCAATCTAACAATAAAGAACCCTAAAATTGCCCTGATAGGGTTTTCTTGCATTGTGTACCCACTAAAATACTACACCTAAGAACAAGTACCTGTATGCATAAAAAAAAACAAAATAAATGATACGAATTTGATCAGATAAAGCAATACATAAATTACAATCTAATAGACATTTTGACGCGCGACATTTTTACAACTGAGGTTGCAAGACAAAAGCTGTTTTTGCCTCTTTCTCTTAATATATTTTTGATGATACATAAATCACGCAATACTGAGTGAATGAGGGAGAACACAGAATTAATCTTAATTTATCTTGCTTATCTGGCTCCTATGGTATTACCACAGAGCTATTACCTACTGCGGACAGACCAGACAATACCCATCCCATAAATGATAAATAAATAATGCTGGACAATTCACACAGCATTATCTAGCCCCATGGTAAGCAGAGCTTGTGTTATGGGTACAGTGATAACTGATATACATAATACAATACATTACATAGATAGATATTTTTTTATTATACATAGAAAACAACCAGAACACCCGGATTACCCATAGATTAATACGATAGCGAAACTCGATGTAGAATATATCTCAATAAACATCATCATCATCAGCCTATAGCAGTCCACTGTTGGACATAGGCCTCCCCCAATGAGCGCCATAGCGCCCAGTCTTCAGCTTGCCGCATCCAGCATCTACCTGTAGTCTTTCACAGGTCGTCATCACACCTGATCGCAGGGCGTCGTACACTACGTTAACCGAGTCGTGGTCTCCACTCAAGAACACGTTTGCCCCAGCGGCCGTTAGTTCTTCGCGAGATGTGGCCAGCCCACTTCAGCTTGCTAATTCTTAGAGCTATGTCGATAATGCTAATTATATCAGAAAATCGACGCCAAGGGAGTTTTAGTAATTTGTTCCGGTTTGTGGAGCAAATACATACGCTCTTTCGACAAGCCAAAGGGGCCAGAGTCTTGAGTTCTTCGTCCAAATCTGCGGCCCCACCAGCCCTCAAGGATGTCCTCGGAAGATAGATAGATATACATATTTATTTATTGTTACAAATTTGTTACAGTTTGTTGATAGCATCTTAAGGGTCCGGCGACCCTCGCTTGCAAAAATCGCTCTGAATATCGCTGTCCCTGTTTAACCCTTGCGCCGCGCCCCATGCGTGCGCGATAGCAATATTAGCCGTTAAACATTTGGTTTGTTCCGTAATACCAAAAATTATGACTGAAAACTTTTTGTATTCTTCACAAAGTATTGTTATTCTATAACTAGACAATATAAGCTATGTTCCTTAATAAATAAAACGTAAGATATTGATGTTTTTAATACGAAACAAATAGCAAGAAAACTTGTCCATTTTCGCATAAAAATATGCAAAATGCGATTGGCTGTCATTTAATTTTAGGTAAATATTTGGAAAAAAAAACTATTTAGGAACCTAGATAAATACTATTCAAATACAAATAATACAATATAATAGTGGAAATATGCATGATTAGAAAACATTTTGGTATTACGTTTGTATGGAGAATTCGTCCCTCCGGAGGCCTCTTAAATCCTTACATAGATTTATCTAGACACTAGAGTTCTCTTAACAATACTAAAGTTAAAATTAAAATTAATGCTAGCATCGGTAGTTAGCGCGATAGGCAGTCACGCAAAAGCACATTGATGGGCAGGCGGTAGTGTGTCGACGCATGTAGCGTCCCATACAGTCTCTCCAACTCCCATGGGACTAGTGTCATACCGTCGGGCCTCTTACAATCGTCACGCAATAGACCATTCGGTTCGAAAATAGCTAATACGTCATAGTATAAAACAAGGTCGCCTTCCGCTGTCTGTCTGTCCTTATGTATGCAGATATATAAAATTACGCAACGGATTTTGATATTGGTTTTTTTTAAATAGATAAAGTGATTCAAGAGGAAGGTTTATAAACCATTTGATACATAGATTTCCACGCGGGCGAAGCCGGGCGCAGCTAGTTTCTTAATAAATATTAATTGGCTTCAAACAAAACTGACCTGCTGATTGGGGAAGCCTTACAATGGTGTTAATCGATGCCCTTCCATGGTTCATATTATGACGACCAACCGATGTAGCTAGGCGGGCGAAGGTCCGCCTGCGACGCAGGTTGATACGGGTTCGATTCGCCGGGGACCCTTCGTTCTGAGTATTTTTTATGTTATAATAAATATATATATATATGTATATGTGTTCTATTAAGTCGTCTAGTACCCATAACTCAAACTCTGCTTTGCTTGGCGCTAGATGATGCTGTGTGGATTATCCAGCTTTATATATATTTTTTTTTTATAATTTGTTGCTTTTTTCTCTTTTATCTTTATAGTAGGTAAATTGTATTGTTTAGATTGTCTTCTTCTTCCTCATTTTAAGGTAATTGTGGGAAAAAAAGGTCATAAATCATTACTAAATACTTATGAATTAACATACGCTTTAATGTTATGAAACTATGAAATACTTTTAAAAAATATTATAACTACTAAAGTCGTACTAAAGTCATTTAAAACGGGATATTTACCATGATTTGATTTTTGAGTTATCCAGTTACTCCGTGATCATGGCACATGCAACTGTGCCGAAATATTGGATAACTCAAAAATCAAATCATGGTAAATATCCCGTTTTAAATGACTTTAGTACTTATTAATAACCATGATAGTTTCAAAAGTTTTATAGTCATGGTTATTATTAACACAAAAGTCAACTAAAGTCACTCAACAAAAGTCACTAATCATGGTAAGGGTCCCCCTTACCATGATTCGATTTTTGAGTTTTCCAATATTTCGGCACAGTTTCATGATCATGAAATAGCTGAAGGCACTGCGAGTAAGTTTGAAATAATAATTAATTATTGAAGCTGTACGAATAACAGTATCACGACAACGCCATATTTATTAGTAGTGGCCGTTTCAAGCTAAGTACTTCGAGCTAACTTATCTATGGGTTCATTTACGCCTGTTGACCGCATCCTAACTTTTTCTCGGCCGGACCGTGGAAAATAATTCAATTTACGGGAATAACCATCTTTTCCTGCTCACGTACCAAATTTACGATTACTTCAGTTTATTTTAAAATAGATTCAGGGCAAAGGTTTGCGCGTTTTTTCAGGATATACCTAAAGTAGCTGGAGTCCTCGGAATATACATATGTCCTCTTTTTAATAAATTTCATCAAGATCTGTTTATTCGTTAAGGAAGGTCTCAAAAGGTAATAGACTTTTGCGTGAGAGATGATTATTAGGACTAGGTACTTGAAGATTATTTTTGATGGTGCTTTTTATTCTGACTTTAAAACTTGTCGATTTCAGTTGAGTAGGTAACAAAATAAAAACGCTAGTTTAACCAAAAAAACCTTATATATTTTTTGGTTTATTATTAGAACTTACCCTAATAAAAATATTACGTCGAATAGGTACAAATGAATTATAAATTATTTGACTGCTAGATGGACAGAAACAATTTACTTTCTTTATCGTAATTCTTATTTCTATCACCATTGGTAATAGTTTATTAAAAATGCATAAATTTACACTTCTTTTACACGTAATATGTCTAGGTATTTATTAAATATATAATATTAATAATATAAATAAGTAATGAGACTTTATTTAATGGTAGTATTTGGTAGTATGCAACACCGATCTTTCAATATTTCAAGAGATATTACTATTTATATAAAATCAATATCACTTTCAAAGCCGTGAACGAGAGTAACGCATTTTCCTTGTTTCTATTATGTTTATTTTGAACTTTACTCCCATAATTAAACGTTTTGAATACAAAAGACATCCTACTAATATTATAAACGCGAAAGTTTGTAAGTATGGATGAATGTTTGTTACTCTTTCACGCAAAAATTATCCAAAATATCTATCACCACGCGGGTGAAACCGCGGGGCGCAGCTGGTATTAAATATTTCACATAATAAATCGAAAGTCCAGTAGGTACGTACCTATAAGTTAAAAGGTTCCTCTAAAATAGAAACGAAATTAAAATAATATTTAATTTTGACTGGGGATTCCATCGATCTAACAAATGAAGAGCGATATGTAATTCAAAATGTAATTTAGATGTACATATACATTTATTCTCAATAACAAATCCACTGTACGAGTAATACCTTTACCAACACCAAATATTCTGGCAAGGGAGAAAAGTGTATACTTACTATATTATTGCTAAAGTTAGCTAATAAAACATGTTTTATACCTATGTATATATGTTCCGTTATTTCAAACATCAAAAAGTTGTTTGTGGAGATTTCTATTAAATTATTATTTAACTCGATCAACGCAAAGAAATATAACTAGAATAATTTCCTACTACTGACATTCTTAAGAAATTAGATAAAAGGCTCTGGAAAATGTATGTGACAAATAAAACATTACTTGGGAAGGATTTTCAATATTAAAAAGGTTCATAAAAAAAATTGTATCATATATTGCTGATGTCGTGTGAATCGAACATCACACTAATATTATAAATGCGAAAGTTTGAATGTTTATATGAATGGATGGATGGATGTTTGTTACTTCTTCACGCCAAAACTACACGGATCTTGTTGAAATTTTCTTACAGGGAGTGATTCCGTATGACAGCAGATTTCTTGCCCAAATCGTGTGACGGCACATCGTGCTCTAAACTTTCAAACAAACAAGCCAACAAGCTCAAGGCAAGGAATAACACATATCTAATAATAATAACACATACTTTATTCCATAAATCAGTTCTCATTGAATAAAAATAACCTTGAAACATTTCCATAAAAACAACGCGTATGAAGTCGCGGGCAGAAACAAGTTATTTAATATTTATTTATTTATTTACTAGTGTCTGGCTGGGGCCTTTATCCCATAGGAACTGTTCCATTGGTTAAAAAAGTAGCCTATATTTGAATCCAGGCTTATAGCTCATCTATGCACTTACGAGTATCAGCCCGATCTGTTTAGTAGGCGTAAAGCATCCTCCGACCAGATGGGATGACGACCTGCAGTCCACTCCCCCAATGAGCGCCATAGCGCCCTGTCTTCACAGAGCGCTATGGCGCTCATTGAGGGAGGCCTTTGTCCAGCAGTGGATTAATATAGGCTAATGATGATGATGATGAGCCGTAAAGAGGCAACAAACATCCATCCATCTGAACTTTTGCATTTATAATATTAGTGTGATAACTACTGGGTGGCGTAGGGACGGTTTGGAACACGCTCCATGCTGCTGTTTTTCGATCAATTATAACCCTCCTCATGACAAGAGTGAATAAACGAGTGAAATATCTTCTAGACATTTGTGATACATGGTCGGTCACATCTTCTCTTTCCACTAGGTGAGATT
This sequence comes from Eupithecia abbreviata, assembly GCA_943735965.1. Classification (NCBI taxonomy): domain Eukaryota; kingdom Metazoa; phylum Arthropoda; class Insecta; order Lepidoptera; family Geometridae; genus Eupithecia; species Eupithecia abbreviata. The sequence continues at coordinate 7,187,978 of OX030995.1, forward strand.
GTGGTCAAACGACGATCTTTTGACTACAAAAAAAACTAGCAGTAACTTGGACTTTAAAAAATCTACTGATGGAGTGCCCGTTAAAAACCGACATATAAAAAAATATAAATAATAATGACGAGCTAAAACCAATAGCTAGTCTTACCCATAAATGAATAGTAACAAAAGGTCTTACCAACCTGTTTATAATTATGTGTATCTGTCGGTACACACTTTTACAAACTGTCAAAATAAACTTTGAAGCAGTTACTTCAAAATAAATAAACCTCTTTTACCTTCAACCTATATTTTTCTACATTAAGTATTGCCAGACTTTTCCTAAATCTGGCATTCAGCCAAATTTTACCAGTATTATTTAAACAACCATCCATTTTTCATTTCAAATGCCAAATAAATAATCCTTGATTTATTATTTATTTCCCTTCAGAAAATAAATTCGGTCCAAGCTAATATTTAAAAAAAAAATTTATTTGTATGTGTTTTAAGTAGGTGCCTTGTGTTTTTTACAATCTACCAAAAAAAACTGAATTTGCGTATCACAAAATATTAAATTATCTCAACAACTTACCTTATTCAAGTTTAACACAAAAATCACAATAACTCCGCTATCTCTTCACTTTCAAATATTTTAAAGTAACTATTATTTTAAGCATTCAAAACCAACTACTTTCTAATCACAAAATTATTACATTCACAACCACTTGTTGTTAAATACCACTACAATTTATTCACAATTCACACACTCACGACTTTACGCTTATCGAAATTTCCACGGACAGACGTACATCGCCGGCGAGAGCCGTCGCCACACTGGCTGAAGATCCGAAGTTTCCCGACAGAGAGGGATGTAGGCCTTCCTCCTCTCCCAAAGGAGCGAAGGGTTAGACACTACAATTTGCAATTAAAAACTGTTGATAAACACCATTTTCTTTGGTTCTCGAACTAGTGCCGTTTTTATTTCACAGCGACACTAATGTTAATAAAATCATTTGGAAAATTAAGCTAAGCGTTCGTAAATTTGAATTCGAATGGGCAAAGGGCAATTCATGCTACGATGGTTACGGCGGATCTACGAGCTACGGCGTAGCAAATTCGAAGCAAAATACGTAGCAGCATCGCATAATCCCTATTGTGTCACTAAATGACTGCGATCCGAAAACTATCGAGGAAAAACCAAAGCAAAAACTGTATCAACAGACAAAGGGACTATAGGTGAGCGAAACTAGTCTTTTCTCCTTGGTATTAAGACTCAGTTGGATAGTTGGTTAATGCTGAAAATGTCGGTATCTTTTTGCTCACGTTTTTGTTTGCACTATTCTCTAACATTATTTCTACATCTGCGTGCGAACTCGAAAGTAATTTATGAAGAGCACGTAGGGCTTCACTTGTACGTGGTGATTGTGACTATTTTCAGCGTAGTTTGAGTTACGGGGTTGTATTAAGGCTAAGAGGGTGGGCTTTGTATTTTGTAAATATTTTTTTTTGGGCTAAATCAGTTTTTTACGTAGTGTTTTACGAGCAACAGACATAATTTGATTGTTGAAAAAATTCGAATTCTTTAGATTTAAACTGACTTTTCTTGCAGTTGTATAGAGGTTAATTGGGCTCAGTCTCGCAAATTATAAAAATAAAAAATAAATCATAAAAATCTCTTAATTTCGGATACCCATATTTAGTTAATAAGCACACAAACATAAAACTGCAAAGAAATATTATTTCTTTGCTCTATGTAACTACATACGTAAGTTTCATTATGAAAAGAGAATGTAAGAGAATCTCTCAAAATTTATGATCACAAGTTGTCTGGGATATAAGTTTACCGCAAGTCGTCGCAAATATCATGAAATTCAAATGATAAGCACGAGTAATTCTCACACATTGGCTATGCACATAATAAGGAGTGAAGCCAAGAGTTCGGGAAGGCTCGAAGCCAGGTCTCCGCTTCATTACGCATTTACAAGACAAGATAAAAGTATTAAGTTTGGCTAATGTTAACCAGATTGTCGGTGAATTGAGGACGGGAGTTATGCAAAGGTTATTTAATGAGTTATACAAAAGGTATTTTAAGGATGATGCTAGCTAAGTTTCGACTACGGCCAGTCTCAAGGGAGACTAGCCATGCGCGGAAAATATTATAGTGAACAAGTATATGTGCAAGCATATACTTGTATATATAAGTTATCTAGTACCCATAACACAAGCTTTGCTTACCATGGGGCTAGATAATGCTGTATGGATTGTCCAGCATTATTTATTATTATTATGTCTCTCATTTACCATGATCTCGGGCCATAAAGTGACCCGGTCCTTTGGAAGGCTTGCGTGGGGCCGAAGCCAACAGCACAGAGGCCCTTTGAGAAGTTAATCTAAAGGCGATGGCTACACATAGCGGGTATCATCCTCGGGTGCACAATATGATACATCCAAAGATGGTATCCACCAGGTGTAGAGACTATTGCAAAGAAAAATGAAAGAAATAAAACCAGGTTATTGTGATGGATGGATGGACTGGGTAATCGGGCTATAGGGGAGATTGCGGACGTCTGCCATAAACAAGTCAATCATAATGTTAAGAAGAGTGGCAGACTGGACTTGTCCCGAGACTGGAACCGAACCCGCAGTCTAACTAAAACAAGAGCCCGCCTTTTACTTAAGTACGACCCTGCCTATTATAAAAACAAAACGTTCTTCACGCGGAACTCCTGTTTAGGTAGTTTCCAGTCAGTTTAATATTACACCTGGCAACTCTGGTTTATTAATGGCAATTATTTAAACCTACCTACATATACTTCATCATCATCATCATCAGTAGCAGTCCACTGCTTTATATACTTAAGATCCTTATAAACAGTCTTGAGAGGGATAGTGGTCCTGTGTTTTCGCACACACTTGTGCACTATAATGGTTACCCCTGCCCGAAAGCCTGTTAGGTCGTTGGTCCTACGCCTGACCGCTCCCCAGTCGTCTCAGTCTGCCCATTGGATTATGAGACTAAGGGAATAGAGAGAGCATACATATATGTTTGCGCATACACTTGAGCACTATAATATGTCCTGCGCACATGGGTAGTCTCTGTTACTACCACTAGACTACCCATGTCATCATCATGATGATGATGATGACATGGGTAGTCTCTGTTGAGACTGGCCGCAGTGCCCGAAATTCGAATTGATTATAAGAGAGCATATAGGTACTCGTATGTTTGCACACTTGTGCACTATAATATGTACATGTGTCCTGCGCACATGGCTAGTCTCTGTTGAGACTGGCCGCAGTGCCCGAAATTCGAATTGATTATAAGAGAGCATATAGGTACTCGTATGTTTGCACACTTGTGCACTATAATATGTACATGTGTCCTGCGCACATGGGTAGTCTCTGTTGAGACTGGCCGCAGTGCCCGAAATTCGAATTGATTATAAGAGAGCATATACTCGTATGTTTGCACACTTGTGCACTATAATATGTACATGTGTCCTGCGCACATGGGTAGTCTCTGTTGAGACTGGCCGCAGTGCCCGAAATTCGAATTGATTATAAGAGAGCATATACTCGTATGTTTGCACACTTGTGCACTATAATATGTACATGTATCCTGCGCACATGGCTAGTCTCTGTTGAGACTGGCCGCAGTGCCCGAAATTCGAATTGATTATAAGAGAGCATATACTCGTATGTTTGCACACTTGTGCACTATAATATGTACATGTGTCCTGCGCACATGGCTAGTCTCTGTTGAGACTGGCCACAGTGCCCGAAATTCGAATTGATTATAAGAGAGCATATACTCGTATGTTTGCACACTTGTGCACTATAATATGTACATGTGTCCTGCGCACATGGCTAGTCTCTGTTGAGACTGGCCGCAGTGCCCGAAATTCGAATTGATTATAAGAGAGCATATACTCGTATGTTTGCACACTTGTGCACTATAATATGTACATGTGTCCTGCGCACATGGCTAGTCTCTGTTGAGACTGGCCGCAGTGCCCGAAATTCGAATTGATTATAAGAGAGCATATACTCGTATGTTTGCACACTTGTGCACTATAATATGTACATGTATCCTGCGCACATGGCTAGTCTCTGTTGAGACTGGCCGCAGTGCCCGAAATTCGAATTGATTATAAGAGAGCATATACTCGTATGTTTGCACACTTGTGCACTATAATATGTACATGTGTCCTGCGCACATGGCTAGTCTCTGTTGAGACTGGCCACAGTGCCCGAAATTCGAATTGATTATAAGAGAGCATATACTCGTATGTTTGCACACTTGTGCACTATAATATGTACATGTGTCCTGCGCACATGGCTAGTCTCTGTTGAGACTGGCCGCAGTGCCCGAAATTCGAATTGATTATAAGAGAGCATATACTCGTATGTTTGCACACTTGTGCACTATAATATGTACATGTGTCCTGCGCACATGGCTAGTCTCTGTTGAGACTGGCCGCAGTGCCCGAAATTCGAATTGATTATAAGAGAGCATATACTCGTATGTTTGCACACTTGTGCACTATAATATGTACATGTGTCCTGCGCACATGGGTAGTCTCTGTTGAGACTGGCCGCAGTGCCCGAAATTCGAATTGATTATAAGAGAGCATATACTTGTATGTTTGCACACTTGTGCACTATAATATGTACATGTGTCCAGCGCACATGGGTAGTCTCTGTTGAGACTGGCCGCAGTGCCCGAAATTCGATTTCTAGTCATCGTTATTATCCACATTCTTGAACGAATTTCCAAGCTTTTGAAACCTATTGGTAGATAAATAGATAGATTATTACTGGAATACAAAACAATTAGGCAAAAATTAAATACTAACTATATTATGACGACCGATGTGGCGCGGAGGGCGAAGGTCCGCCTGCGACGCATGAGGTTGCGGGTTCGATTCCCGCCTCGGAACAAATGTGTGTACGATCTGCGGATATTTGTTCCGGGTGTTCTGGTCGTTTTCTATGTATAATAAAAAATATCTATCTATGTAATATATTGTATTATGTATATCAGTTATCTAGTACCCATAACACAAGCTCTGCTTACCATGGGGCTAGATAATGCTGTGTGAATTGTCCAGCATTATTTATTTATTATTATTATGGCATAATCAGCGGCCTTATTGATAACAGCGATACTACTGTTTTGTGTTATTATTTGTGTACCTATGAAAACACTTGCATTGTTAGGTTCAAAAAAATCAAAATAAAAAAAATCTTTATTTGGAACATAAATTTTAATACAAGGGAAATAGATAACTTGTTTGAAAACGATAATACACGCAGTAGTTATATATATATATATAACTGTGTCGCATGCATTAACGCCCTCCTCCGAATACAGGGTTACAGAGTTCCTTAATTGTATGTTCTTTAGTAGTTTATGCAACTACCCTGCTAGGTAATTATTCTAGACCTCTGTGGCGCGGTGGGCGAAGGTCCGCCTGCGAAGCAGGAGGTCGCGGATTCGATTCCCGCCTCGAAACAATTGTGTGTACGATCTGCAGATATTTGTTCCGGGTGTTCTGGTCGTTATATGAATATTAAAAAAAAAAAACTATCTATGTAATATATTGTATTAAGTATATCAGTCATCTAGTACCCATAACACAAGCTCTGCTTACCATGGGGCTAGATGAGGCTGTGTGGATAGTCCAGCATTATTTATTTATTATTATCTATTTATTCCAGAATTTGTTCAACACTTTCAGTGCCCGTGACTTATACCTCTATATGTATATATGTATATGTTCAGCTTGTAGATATCATCATTTCTCCCATAAAATAAAACGCAATCTACTCTCGACTCTGAAATCATTACCCTGTTCTATTTACATTCACTGAAGAACATTTTCAACCTTATAGCTATACAAATAAGGGTTATTAGTCTTCCTACAAGTGTAGGATTAATGTAACATAAAGGATAAAAGTAAAAAACCAATCAAGTGCGAGTCTCGCCACAAGGGTTCCGTACAAACATGTACCTAATTATTTTTATTACTAGATATTTGTATGTACCTATGTATATATATGTAGCTATAAATTTACTAATTTATATTTAAAAAAATTAATTAGTTTCCCATAAATGTACTATAATAAAAGACATCGTTTCATTCTAAATTATTAATTTTCTAGATCAACCTTAGATGTTTTGGTTCCTTGCGAGTATCCAAACAAGCGGCATAAATGACAGTTTCTAAGTTTTGAGTGCGTTGTAATATTTTTTTAACTCTACTCTCCACGGTTGTCTGGTAGAAATCGCTCTTGAGCGATAAGACCGCCAAATTGTCACATATTTTGTATTTTATTCTGTCTTGTTTGTTTTATTTTGTAAGTGTGAAATAAAAGAATTTTCTATCTATCTATCTAATACAAATAAAATAAATAAATAATGCTGGACAATTCACACAGCATTACCTAGCCCCATGTTAAGCAGAGCTTGTGTTATGGGTACTAGATAACTGATATACATAATACAATACATTACATAGATAGATATTTTTTATTATACATAGAAAACGACCAGAACACCCGGAACAATTATCTGCAGATCGTACACACAATTGTTCCGAGGCGGGAATCGAACCCGCAACCTCCTGCGTCGCAGGAAAATACTTATAATACTAACATAGAAATGTATTACATATAAACTACAATAAACTATGTATATGTAGGCGTAACGCTTTGGTTAGACTCTGAGAACACGTGCACCGAGGCGAACAAAGGGACACTACCTGCTCCGGGCCGCCACCCGTACCTGAGCGACCGCTCGTAGACTTGTTTACCCCAACCGCGCGTATTTAAGGCGAGCGCGCGGCAGCAACAGGCAGTCTCGCTTCAGCTTTCGTTGAGTGCACATCCCGCCGTAGTTCGTTCGGATTATGGTAGTTGATGCGTATCGATTATAGTGGTATAGATTATTACAGATAACACAATTACTGTTAATCAAAGTTTATAAAATATAATAAAAGTATTGACGGTGTAATTCCTGGTTTTGTTAATGTCTGAGCTACTCCCTCTACGACATCAGAAGTGGAGAGAAATCCCGCCCACTATCTGTTTTGGCTCATCCGTGTTTCTTGTTCCAAGTGTGTTTCGAAGATCTACAGTACAGAACCTAGCTTCGAGGAATCACGTGTTGTTAAGTAATTTTAAATTTTTCTCCTAGCTCCGCCGGAAGCGCAGCATCTTCCTGGGGTCTTTGCAGGCTTCACGGAGCAACCTTGGCAAGTTAAGGATTTCTGTTCCTTGCGCTATTACTTGCTCACATTCCAGGACTACATTGTGTAGCTGATTCGTCACCGCTGTCGCACATCTGCAGAGAGGGCTGTTGGCTGTTGGCTTGGTCGCTCCAATGGTGACTAAGTGCTTGTTCAGTGAGCTGTTTAGATTCAGTAGGCATTTTTTTTAGATTTAGTGATGTTGATGAAAGTCCCAACCTGGCTTGTTAGCATTTTAGTTCACGAATCTTTCGTTCGTTATGAGTTTATTTAGTTCGGAGCCTAGTTCATGTCTAGAGTTTTGAGTATGGCAGGGGTAGAAAAGGTGATGGATGGATCTTCGGTGGTCGCCTCCGATCCCCTACGTGTCAGTTCGTCTGTAGTGTCATTGCCTAGCAATCCGCGTTGTCCCTAGATTCATTGAAATTTATAATCCTGTTCTTTGTGGATATCCTTTCTAATGTTGTGTGACATTCGTTTACAAACTTGGAATTGCAGCTCTTACCCTCAAGAGCCCTGAGAATGACAGCTGTCGGCGAGGATTCGTACACGTTGGTCCTTGATTACTCTCCACTACGCGGCTGTAGCTGCCTGGGTTCTTGCTACGCATTCACATTGGAATGTGCACCCGTACCAGCATTGGTCTTGGAGCCATCTGTATAGATTCTGACTTCGTGTCTTCCTGGTCCATTTCTTTGGTCCACGTATAGTTGTATCTGATAGCATTCGTTTAGTATTGGTATACTGGAAATTTGGTCACCAGGAGCAGCCATGCGGGGTTCTTTATTTGCGGTAAAAGTCCCCAAGGTTTACCAAGCATTCTGCTACATTGGTACAGAATGGCGGTAGCACGCTGAAGTTTGTAGTCAAGATGTTTATTCCATAGCAGTTTGCTTTGTGTTAAACCGCTTTAGACTTAAATAGCGGAGTTTTAGGTTTCCCAGATCTCGCTCGTTTGTGAACAGTATCAGTTCCGTTTATGTTCCGTTAGATTAAATGAAAAATCGTGGTCAATAGGTAATCGGTCAGCGTATCACATCGTGACCAGTCCATGGTCGTTGAACCTGCGAATTAGCTCTTCAACAACTGTGTTTCATAATAGGGGCGCTCTGAAGGCAGACCCTAGCAACTTTACGTGTTTATTTTGTTTTGGAGTCGGATCACGTTAGAATAATTTTATAATGATTATGACGACTATGAGATCGGAAATAGCAGAGTTGAGTTGCGGTACCCTTACATTTGGTATTTACATTTACGATCAACATTGTCTTGGTGAATATAGCTTGACATGTCTATTTAGGGTGATCGTCCTAGTTGTAGTCGATCAACGCAACACCGCCACGATTGTTATGAGAAGAACCTAGGTTTTGTCATTTGCAATAAACTACATCGTGATAGCTTATCGCTTATAATCGTGGAACTCTGTAAGATTCAAGTTTTTCATTGGTTAAGAGATTCCATTAGTAATAAAATGGTCGGAGTGATTGGTTTCAGGTGCACGACAAACCGTCGCGCACAATCGGGAACGAAGTACACACGTTGGCATTGTTTATTACTACGGTGACTCCTATTATAGCCGTAGGTTAATGTGGGGATGAGAACGGGACAATACTGCGTCATATGGACAAAGGATACAACGCTGAGGTCGTTGTTGCAGCTTCAGTTACAAATCTGTCCATTAATTCAAGAGTTTGAGGTAGGGTTTCGTTGTGGTTAGCTGAGTTTTGTTGCTAAGCAATTAGACACGATGTTTATAATGGACCATACAGCTGTTAGGGGTGAAGTTGTTGACTCAAGTCCGAGTTCTAGTCGGAGTTCGAATATCTCTTTATATTCTGAATATTATCCAGTAAATTTAGCATTCGACAGAGGTGATTGGTGAAGTGACAAGATTAAAATGTCGAACACAGATGAACTGATTCTTGGGTGTGATTTTACTTCTACTGTTATTATTTCAATCTATCGCTTATAACATTTTTATTTGTATAACAGATAAAATTAGTAATAGAACAACCTCCCTGTGCGTTAATTTTTATTTGTTTTTAGTATTTGGAGTGCCCCATGACTTGAAGCTGTCATCGCTTGGAAAGGTGCGTTTCACGCGCTAGCGACTAGCGTTGAGGACCCCTCTCCACACGCTGCGCTGCTCATGGATTTCGCTGAGAATGTTGCTGAGGCTGTAAGCGTGATTATTGAAGGTGCCACCGGACTGGATACAGCGGTGAGACCGAACCAAATTATTTTGTGTGACATCATTATCTATCATCAGTCAAGGCTAACTTGGTAGTAGTTTGTATGATGTTGAGTAAGTACTGTTTTGAATATACGCCTCCACTTTGGACTGTCTAGTTAGTGTTATCAACACTCACAATCTTGAATTACGTATTGTCAGTTAAAGTTAACCTGTCACATAAGCTGTCTCCTTCACGCCCGCGTTTAAATCGAACACTTACGGGCAGTACATCGTGCTCTGATTGATATTGTAGTAAATTACGGTGATGACAACGTGACGGCGCCTGATAAAAACGATGTAAATAGTTAACAATACAGCGTCCGATAGTTGAAGTATTTCAGCAGACTCCTTTTGATCACTAGTAGCATCTCTTCCTAATATTGACGCTAACTTGATAGCTCAGTAGGCTATTTTAGATCAAGGGCTGATTAAGGTAATAAGTTGTACAGCGAGAAAATACCGTAAGTTTTGGGTCTGATACTATATCGATGAGGATGATTATAGGGTTGTACCGGTGTTCATTATTGCTATAAATTGTTAAGGCCAGGTGGTAGTCAGGATGTCGACCATAGATGATGATGGTGGGTTAAAAGTGATTAGCTGATTGGGTAGATAAAAAAAAATTGAGAAAACAATGAATGAGAAAAAAAAGGAAAGAGAAAAAAGAAATGTAAAGCGAAAAAAAATAGTCGCAGGTCAGTACTGAGAGGGTAGCGAAAAAGAATAGTCGCACATCAGTACTGACGGGATATAGGCGAAAAAAAAAATAGTCGCTGAAGCCCAAGCCAGTACTGAAGGGATAGGCGAAAAAAAATAGTCGCTGTAATCCGGGCCAGTACTGGTGGATAGGCGAAAAAAAATAGTCGCTGAAATCCAGGCCAGTACTGAAGGGATATGCGAAAAAAAATAGTCGCTGAGATCCGGGCCAGTACTGAAGGGACATGCGAAAAAAAATAATCGCTGAGGTCCAGGTCAGTTTGTACACTGAAGGGATTCTAAATTGAGTTATAGAGACAGAGTGTCTGGGCTAGGTGTTTTTGACCTAGAGATCGATTGAATTGAGTTATAGGGACAGTGTGTCTGGGCTATATAATCGGAGCCAACTATCTATTCTGAGTGTTTTTTTTTACCTAGAGATCGATTCGAGTAGTAAATCAGTTTGTTGTGTCAGGATGAACGAGCAGTAATGTTGTTATGTTCTTTTTCTCAGATGATATCCTTTGAGCTTACGCGAACGAGGACGTTCGCAGGTCAGAATGGCCGTGTAGGCGTAACGCTTTGGTTAGACTCTGAGAACACGTGCACCGAGGCGAACAAAGGGACACTACCTGCTCCGGGCCGCCACCCGTACCTGAGCGACCGCTCGTAGACTTGTTTACCCCAACCGCGCGTATTTAAGGCGAGCGCGCGGCAGCAACAGGCAGTCTCGCTTCAGCTTTCGTTGAGTGCACATCCCGCCGTAGTTCGTTCGGATTATGGTAGTTGATGCGTATCGATTATAGTGGTATAGATTATTACAGATAACACAATTACTGTTAATCAAAGTTTATAAAATAGAATAAAAGTATTGACGGTGTAATTCCTGGTTTTGTTAATGTCTGAGCTACTCCCTCTACGACATATATAAGTAATTTGACGACCGATGTGGCGCGGTGGGCGAAGGTCCACCTGCGACGCAGGAGGTTGCGGGTTCGATTCCCGCCTCGGAACAATTGTGTGTACGATCTGCAGATATTTGTTCCGAGTGTTCTGGTCGTTTTCTATATATAATAAAAAATATCTATCTATGTAATGTATTGTATTATGTGTATCAGTTATCGAGTACCCATAACACAAGCTCTGCTTACCATGGGGCTAGATAATGCTGTGTGAATTGTCCAGCATTATTTATTTATTATTTAATATACATACTTTACTGACATACAGATGTACAACGAAATAATCCTATGAGTGTTTTTTCTTTTCAAAAATCAAAGTAAAAAACAAGTTTTATTCTTTAGGCTTACAAATAAGCACTTACACAAGTCGTATTTTTATACTATTATAACAATATTTTAATGTTCACTTCAATTTTTTGTCCACCAGTGGAAGAAGTGAATAAAAAGCGTTTTGAGTCGCGGAACCCTAAAAATATTCCAATTTCGGATACAGATTGTGGCGGGATGGTATCCCTTATAAATATATTAAAGGAGGAATTATGAGTTACAAGAAGGCACAATATGTTTGGTGAAGGGCCTCGTGGGGGAGCTTTAGGTTCGTTTGTTGTATTTAATCGCTGTGCAAACCTTTCCGTGCTTACCTTTTAGGGCTATATCGAACTAGGTTGTGGTCTCTCTCCCAATTAATTATTTATTTATTTTAATTCGCATAACCATTCGCAGTTTTTCCATCGTAGTCTATGTTTCGTATACATGGTGTAATTTGTTCGGCCTCACTAACCAAGCCACAGCTACCGGACTGTCTAACTAGTATTACAATATTGTTTTTATGAATTGCAAATTGTTTAGTCTTCTTTTTGGGTACGTATGTTGCTTAGGTTAGAATGAATAAGAATATAATATATTTATATAAGTATTGTGTAATGTATAATTATAATGCAATCCTGTTTACATTTTGATGTCAACATCACGCTCCTGACGACCGTGACGTGACACGATCCCTCTGGTCTTCACTGAAAATCAGCGCTCGGTGGACACATTAGTGTGCACCCAGCACAATGCTGAGTGAAGGCCATATTTGCCATGAACACTGCTACGCACAATAATTTGTAATATATGTAGGTAGTAATAATTTGCGTAGGTAGTTTAAGTTTGTTGTGTATAGTAGTTTTAAGGTGAGTAAAAATATTTTCTTTCTTTTTCTTTCTTTCTTTTCTCCCAATAAGGTTTGCTGGAAGAGAACTCTTTTTAGGGTTAAACCCACCTTTCTTATTAATTTTCTAGATTAATGTTTTGTATAGATTTTATCGAGCAAGAAAGAATAAATAAATAAACAGTTCATCACCATCATCATCAGCCTATAGCAGTCCACTGCTGGACATGGGCCTCCCCATCCCGCATCCAGCATCTACCTGTACGGTGAGATTATTATTAGTTTTTTACGGTTGCTTGATGGCATTTTCAATGCCCATGACAAAAAAAAAACTATTTACCTACTGTATCTATCTACCTATTGTATTGTATGTTATTTTTTATGTACATATATCAGTCATCTAGTACCCATGACACAAGCTCTGCTCGGCTAGGAGCTAGATGATGCTGTGTGGTCCAACATTATTTATTTATTATTTACTTACCTGTTGGTTACGATCCTATGTCTACGATATTATCCCGTAGAATCAACTTCACAGAATAATGTTCATGTAACGAACTTAAACAGAGTGTCACCTCCCATAAAATTCTTGATTGCTTTAAAACAACCGTAAATTCCCTCTCCCCTACTCGAATAAAGTGCTAAACTCGATTCTAAATCTAGATAAAAACATCTGCTGAGTTAAAGATTATCGCCCAACTTGTTTATTGATCGCATTAATGGAATAAAATGCGGTCGCAGTGAACGCGAGATGAGTTTTAAAAGTTTTAAGAGTTTGTACGATGTTCGCGACTGAGCTTGTGACTGTGGGAAGGAAAGTACCTAGTGTACATATAAATAAAATAAAATAAATGATACTGTACATTTCACACGGCATTATTTAGCCCAAAGCGAAATAGAGCTTGCGATATAGGTACCAGATAACTGATTTACATAATACAATACATTACATAGATAGATTTTTTTTTATTTTACATAGAAAAACGATCAGAAGACCCGAAATAAATATCTGTAGATTTTACACACAGTTGAACAATGCGTGAATCGAACCGGCAACCTTCTGCTGCCGACCTTCGCAGGCGTACCATCGCCCGTCGATCCAGACCTACCTGAGTGTTTCTAAAGTAAGTGTAAAGTACTACATGTCCAGCGTATCAATTACTATGATGCAACATCATGGATTATCACGATACGATGAAATAATGCTTCGCGCCCCGCCCCAATGCCTACTTCGTGGCATAGAGCTTGCTACAAGCAATACAGATTGCTACGAAGCGTAGAGCTTCCTATCCCCGTAGATCGTGCTACATGCCGTAGATCTGTCTAGGGGCCGTAAAGCTTGCTACGTACGCCTCATAGATAGAGAGATAGATAGATATAGAGAAACATTTATTGATTAAGCTCAGTTACAGCACAAAAAAAAGCAAATAATTATACAGACTTATTAGTTACAGACAGGTTATCATTACTTACCTAGATCATATTATGACAAAATACTTTAGAAATTAGGAGGTATATACCTACTAGTGGTTGTGTGTTGTGTACTGTAGTGGATGGGTAGATAGGTAAGTGTTACAAGTAGGTACAGAGCAACAATCCACAAGGTAACATCCTGCCAATGATTGATATTAAATAACTAAATAGGCTACTAAGTGTAGGTAGGCTCTATGCTACAACGGTGACCAAAGGGTTCCACCTCAGCTTAAGAGCGTTTATTCCTAAAATGCGCAGAAACAGTACTTTTCAAACCCGTTTATATCATAAACCACTTATCTTATAGTATATGTTATTTACTAATAATTTTTGGAAATTTTAGTGTCTAAATAGTTTGACTATAAAATATTTCGATTAATATAGTATGTACGCGTTCTATCAAGATAACTTGTGAGAGGTTTTCATAATTTCCCTTTCAGCATCAGTTTCGAAGCTCAAAATAATAGAAAATACTGACATATCTAATTAAGAAACAAATATAACCTACTGATGAGATCCTTGGCTAAAAAGTTAATTAGAAAGATGTTTGGTTTTGGTATCCTACTATGAGGAATTAAAATTCAAAAAATGTGAAATATTACGAATATTTCACATTTTTTAATGATGTTTTTACCGATATACCTTATTTAATTTAATATAATAATAGCCTACCAATAAAGTGGAGCATCTTTTTTAAAATCATACATTTAAAATTTTTATGATTTTGTTGCTATTATTTTTCTATAAATATTTAATAAATGACGTGAAATTATGAAAACCTCTCACAAGTTATCTTGATAGAACGCGTACATACTATATTAATCGAAATATTTTATAGTCAAACAGACACTAAAATTTCCTAAAACTATTAGTAAATAACATATACTATAAGATAAGTGGTTCATGATATAAACGGGTTTGAAAAGTACTGTTTCTGCGCATTTTAGGAATAAACGCTCTTAATGCTACCTTACATTAGAGCTTGCTACCAGCCGTACAGCTTGCTATGAACCGTAGACCTTGCTATGCTCCGTAGCTCTTGCTACGTTCCGTGGATACGCCTACGCCGTAGAGGTTGCTACGAGCCCTAAAAAGTTTGCTACACCTCGTAGAGCTTGCTACGAGGCGTAGAGGTTGCTCGATTTTATACCTACTGATTGAAATGGGTGATTGAAATAGGGGAAAATTATCTCGATAGTTTCTATCGAGATAATTTTCACCTATACGGCCCTAATGAGGTTTTTTTTATCTAGCTAGACGTTGTAACTCGTAATGCAAACTAAAAGTTTACCGCACTGATTATTCGTACAGACAGCGTCAAATTGATATGCAAATGCAGCCAGCGTCTTGGAGACACTTCCGACTGGTATCGATATGGATCACATCACTCTGCCGTTAGCTCAATCATTTCAATTGTAAAAATTTGTTTCTATGTGATTGTAACTTTCTATAAAGATTATAGTCAAATCTTAAACCTAAATTAGTATATGTAATAAAATAGCTTTAGAATGTATATTACTTTCTCTTTAATAATATTTTCATCATATTATAATCAAGTAAATAGTATTGACATGAATATTTAGCTGCATAAAATTTCAAATACATTATAGAGATTTCTGAATCTCAAAATAAGAACTATAGAGGTAAATTTTTTATTAAGTAACAATCCTTTTAATATAAACAACAAGAACTCTCATAAACAAGCATTCAGTATGGCTAATATTATCACCTATTACAGCCAAGCTTTAATTAGCTTATTTAAATTTGAAACATAGTAATTTATAAGCTGTGATGGAAAAAGATACAATTCTATTCAGTATTTCACTTAGGATGTTAGGTTTATGTTAAAATTCTAATAGATAATTAATATATATACATTTCTATCACACAGAAAATAAATAAATAAAAAATGCTGGACAATTCACATAGCAACATCTAGCCCCAAGCTAAGCAGAGCTTGTGTTATGGGTACTAGATGACTGATATACATAATACAATACATTACATAGATAGATATTTATTATTATACATAGAAAACGACCAGAACACCCGGAACAAATATCTGCAGATCGTACACACAATTGTTCCGAGGCGGGAATCTAACCCGCAACCTCCTGCGTCGCAGGCGGACCTTCGCCCACCGCGCCACATCGGTCGTCCGTCAAAATATCCATAATAATTTAAAATAAATAGATATTACGTCGCCGCCCGATCATAGAATCATCTGTTTGTAGAATGCCTAGGCTAATTGCAAAACGAATGCTGGTTTGTTGGGAATATACGGGATGGCTAAGAGACATTTGTCATTTTGTTAGATTGTTGAATGTTGATCAATCCACAATCGCTATAGAATTAATTGTATTGCGCCGTTTTGCAATCGGCCTTGCCATTCTACAAACGGGCTGATTCTACAATCTAGTGGTGACAGATATAACAAATAATCCATACTAATAGGTATTATAAATTCGAAAGAACCTCTGTCTGTCCGTTACCTTTTCATGCCTAAATGGCTGCGGAACTTAGTAAAATGTAGCAGGGTGGTAAGTGGTATCCTAGAGATAGATATAGGCTACTTGAGAAGTGTATGCGAAGCCACTGGCAGCAGCCATCTTATAATATCTCAATATAATCTGGTTTCTAGAACACTGAAGATCAATGAAGTTTTAGGAAAATAATCTTTCTTCAAAATCAACCCAATAGCACTTAACAAGAAGCCTTGGGTTTGCTTTAACTGTGTTCAAGTAACCAGTAGATAGTGTATAGTCTAAGGGTAAAATCAACAAGAATTATTAAAATTGCAGATTCATCTATTATAACAAAATTTTTGACACATAAGATTTATCTCCCAATTAATTTGAAGATTCTATCCATCATAAAATCACATTCCACTACCTTCTATTAGGTAAATATTTAAATAACTAGATATAAAAGTCACAGACTGGTGCTGGAATTTTCCATTTAGCTCTTTCCTAACCAAACATGAGTAAATATTATCAAAATTGTTAAAGTTCATGACAAGATATCCACCATGGAGTACTAAATCATGGCTAATAAATAACCAATAATCAAAGAGAATAATTCAATCATTAAAAAGATATTCTAAGCCCATTTTTTTGTAAAATGCATTATTTAACCATACTCGAGGAGTAAAGTAATCAGTTAATGCCTCATGGACCTCCATTAGTCCCATGGGCCATTGTATGGACACCCCATTTCCTAGCTGCAAGCTTCGTTGACCATTGGAAGACTTCTGCCGGACCAGTAGCACAGCATCAACAATGTCTGCTACTGTTTCATATGCAATAAAACTCAAAACTTCCAGCCCAGAATCAAGGATCTTGTATTCTTTTTTAGGATTAATCCAGTGTTCAAACTTTACAAATCCATCGATTCTTGAACGAAACGATGCACAGCGTGCTTCCTGGAATGGCTCGTATTGATCGGGTGCCATGGCATCGGTAACATTCTTAGCTCTGATTTTTCGCAGATGTCCTAAGTAATCGTAATTGAAGTTTGTCACCTGGCCAGCTGTGTCTAGCTCTTGAATTATTTCTATGTGTGTTCGCTTTGTCTTTTTCCTGCTATCTTGCTCAATGATGTCCCCTTCTTCATCAGTGATGAATTCCTCCAGGCCGGTCACCTTTTCGATTTGTTCTCGGGCTAGTTGGAAGTCGTGAAGGCGCTTCAACTTCAAAACGTTTTTGTTTGAGTGAATAATGTAGATAAGTTCGTAGTTAGTGATGGTGTCTTTACCGCGTTCGATGGATATCTGGCAGGCCTCTTTCAGCAGTGACCGTAGCTGCTGCAGAATTATGCTATCGATGAGCCGGACCGTATCGGGATTGGGATTTGGACAGTCGCCGAATCCGTACATCATTTTGGATATTTCACTTTGAAAATTCGTGGCATCGTCTGGGTCGTAGTCGTCAAAATCCATATTGCTTACAGCTCACCGAATTCAATTTATGAGATGTAGCCTGTAGGTGGTATGATGGTATCAATCAATGGTATGTTTTGTTTTTATTTTTGGAATGAATGGAAATAAATAACAAAGTACACACATAGGTACTTTATGGAATGAAATCAAATCATAGAGTAAGATAAAGAGTAATGTAATGGTGGGTGCCATTCAATGAAATCGGTGATTTTATTCGTCCATGAGAGTACAGTTTCGCAAGTGGCGCGAAATTCAAATAACTTATTCGTCCTGCCCCCGATGATTAGTAAAGTAGGTTTGTTGTAGGAGCAAGTTCATCCACCTGACAGTATTCCGGATCTAGTAAACGATAGGTCTGAAAAAACGGTCCTACAGGACCGTTGTAACGAATCCGACGCTACTGAAGGTAATGTTCACACTACACTACTATTACCGTGACACATGCCATGCCCCAGTTTCCAGATTCAATCCGATAACACTGTATATTTTTTCGGATCGATATTTTATACTGGATCCGGAATACTTATCATGTGAACGCGCTATACAACTAAATTCGCCACGCTGAATTACATTGTATAACTACGATAAAAGGCCTATAAATTGGACTGCTTTGCGAGAGTACCGTTATCAATCAAGTAATATTGCTCATGCTTACACTCACTCACAATCACACTTCAAATCAATTGCCCTGTTAGAGCACAATTAAACCTTACTTTATTACCTCATTAAAAGTCAATGCAGTAGTCTTTTAATGTTTTATAGTTTCAAGTTACCACAGCTTTAATTTAGTCTCCAGCACATACATACCTGTGTGGTCTGTCCTGCAGCCGTCTAACTTCAAACCGATTACCAGTGGTGGACCCGGTGCAGTGGTGGTAGGCAGATAATGTAAAATATTTAATGTGAAAGATTTCTGAATTTGTTAAAATATGTAGATATTTGTGGGAGTTTTTTACTTAAAAATTAAATTTTAGACTTATTCATAGCAAGGATAAGGAATATCTTAATAAAAAACTATTTATTTTTAAATTTACTTTAATAGATTCCACTTTACAACAGTTACTTAACATGATCTTGACATAGTTATACTTTAGCTTAGTGATCACTGCTGCAACCAATCTATACAAAACTTTTCACATGCATAAACATAAGACCTTTGTTTTGTTGAACTTTGTTTGTTTAAGATTAAGGATCTTAACAAAGGAAAATTGTGCATCAACATAACATAAGGTATTTTAACATTAGGAAAAAAATATGGCTTGTTTTCTTTTTTCGCTAAGATGAGTATTATAATATAGACATTAGTTTCATGTCCAAAATTTTAAAAAAAATCTAAAATCCTTTATTTCTATATAAAATAAGCACTTAGACAAGTCACATAAACACGCTGCTGCCTGCAGCTTCACAGTCTTTTCTAAAGACATTGTATTTTAACATTTAGGTACCTTATTAAGAAAACTACAATAGTCAAAAACTATGATGCATTCCCCTTTCAAAGTACTTTTAAAATGCAATAAATCTAACAGGAACATCCTGATTCATGTTTCTTGCAAAAAGACCATTTAAACCTCCTAATTGAAGATAAATTCTTCTCAACACTTCTCTAACCTCCGCTACAGTAATAGCTGGGTAACCCTCATACCCTGACTTAACATACACAGCATTCTGTAATGATCCAGGATTACAGAAGAAACCTCCATCGAATTTACTGAAGGGATCACCAGGTTTCTTCTTTGCATCTTGTCTGATTAAATGCACTCCATCTATTATCTCGGCTACTGTTTCATATGCAATAAAACCAAGGACCTCCATTGCTAGTGAATTAATACTCAGCTCTTTGTTTGGATTTACCCATTTCTCCAATTTTGAAAAGCCTCTGGCAAATGAAGCACTGGATCGGAATGAAGCGCACCTTGCTTGGTGGTACATCTCATATTTTTCATATGGTAATTTTTCTGAAAGTTTCGCTGCTCGAAGTTTTCGTATCTGAGCGATTGTCGCGCCCCTTAAATGTTTAACTGCACCAATCTCATCTAGATCTCTAATTATATCAGTATGATTTCTCTTCTGCTTTACAGCGGCGCTGCCGTCGTCGCCGCCTAGCTCCGCTAGGTCTTCTTCAACAGCATCTGCATCAGAATATTTTAGTGGATCTTCTTCTTGTTTATCTGAGTGTACAAGGGCCCTAGCAGACGACAATACTTCCAAAGACTTTTGGTAGTCTATAAGATGCTTCAGTTTGTATGGGTTCCTTCGCATGAGAAATATGATTTCGTAGTTAGAGATAGTCTTCGTGCCGCGTATCTCGCAAATATTGAGGGCCTCTTGTAGAACGCTCCTCAGTTGCTGTAATACGACGCTTTCGATGAACACCACTGTAGCTGGATTTGGATTTGGGTTGTCACCGAAACCATGCATCATGTTGGATATTTCTTTCTGGAAGTTTACCGAATCACCGGCCTCGGCACTAAAGTAGGATGCCATTTTTAAACGATGAAAAATCTTGCCCGCAGAAACCCTTTACCCAAAAATTATTCGCTTGGTTGATCTTGGTCGGTTCAAGTCGGTCCGGTGCGGTGGGTTCGTCGGTATCGGTTGTTTTGTTTTGTTTGTTTGTTTATCTCATAGATAGTTTTAGTTTATCTTAATAACTCAACTTCATTCAACTTCTTGCTAGCTAGATGGCTCTGCGTCTGGATTGACGCAATCCTGCCAATGTCCGTCTCATGATAGCATCGCAAGGGTAACGCACTATCCATTATATTTAATCATTTGAGAATTTAGACTAACCTAATGTTATTTATTATTATGCCATGATTATGCCAAAGAGAATACAATAACTTTACGAACATTTTCATTTTGGCTTTTTTTTTATTGAACTTTGATTTGATGGGGAGGACGATTGGACGAAGGCAAAGATGACCCTCTACTTGATGGCACTGGAACGGTGGAATCTCACTCAATCAGCTTGACTGACTGACTTATCGTCAGTCATCCATCAATGTCAATCGGATCAGCTGATTTAAAAACTGTCTGTGTTTTGTTTTTTATTTTATTTAACGTAGATTGTACGTAATTCATTACGTATTTTACATGTAATTTATTAGTCATTATTATTATTATAGACTAAATTTATAAGTGTTTGTTTAACTGGGTTTTAATTATTGAAATTAGAAGCCCGTAAAGTAAAGCTTTATCTGAAGGCGAATGATTACGCTAAATCAGTTCACATTTGTTGGAAAAATTGAATAAACTATCAACCGCAATGAATTTATATGGTTTAATGAGAAACCACAGTAAAAAATTAATATATTTACGCCAACATAGGCTACAATCGTGCTGGTCCTGTAAAAGTGATGCAAACACTCTGATATCCAACCTTTTCTGTCCAAATTGCAAAGCTTTGCAAGGTCCTGATAATGCTCAAAATTATTTCCATCTCATGGGGGTCTCCGAAACGTATGACCTGAATGAAAGTGACCTAGCCAAAAGGTTCAAAGAATTACAAAAGCATCTACACCCAGATAAATTTGCAAACAGGTAGGTATATTAAATTATTTGAAAGTTAAGCAATCCCTCAGCTCAACAACTTGTGAAAGCAGGTTTTACTGTCTCACTATGCAGCTATCAGTACTTAGTTTAAAATTTACATCAACCCAGAGTCTAGGTCTTAGGTTGATGAAAACATTAGTATATTGATAATTAATTAACTTAATCTTACATCTTACGTTTGATTTCAGAGCTATAGAAGAACAAGAGATATCTGCAAGATATTCATCATTGGTCAATGAAGCCTACATAACTCTGTTGGAGCCTTTATCAAGAGGTAACTTTTTAGCTATGCTCTGATCATTTCTACACAATAGAATCTGGAATATAAACATTCCTAGATGAACCGAAGTAACCAACATAGTTGTCAGTGTTAGCAAGCTGAAGTGGCAATGAGCATGCTATATAGGTCGCAGAACCAATAACCGTTGGGGGGTAAAGGTTCTTGAGTGGCAACCACAATGCAATGCAAAACATAGTGTGGGAGACACACACCATACAATGCAAAATATAGTGTGACCTGCCACTCAGATGACCAACAACATTGTGGCAGTCACAGGGAATCAATGTATATTGGCAGTTTAGGACTGCTATTCGTGGCGTCATGTGGGAGAGGCATATGTTCAACAGTGGTATGTGTACGGGCTGATGATGAACCTGTTAGCTACAAAACTTTACAAAATATTTAAGCCAGTGTCAATCAGCATATTGTAAGGATCTGAAAATACTCCATACCATATAAATATGTTATGCATTTAAGTTATGCATGAACCCTAAAAAATACTACACCTACAAAACTGCGATTACACTCTTTTTTTGGGCCGTTTTGTTCATAATAACACTACACACAAAGGACCAATCGGAGTCTTTAAGTGCGGAAATAAGAGTACTAGGTGTACTCTTATTTCTGCACTTAGACTCCGATTGGATTGCCGCACCTACCTATCTACACTTCATAATCTATCTGACTACTATGTGCTTTAAAACCAATGTATGTGTCTATCTATGCTGGACTGTCCTTCAAAAGTTTCTAAAGATAGTTCAACCTGACTAGAAAATGCTATTCTTCTAGAACTTTCCTAAACCATGCCTTCATCTTTCCAGGGATCTACATGCTACAACTCAAGGGTCAAGATCTGCCAGAAAACTCTGAAGTAGACCAGGAATTTCTTTTGGATATTATGGAGAAGAATGAAGAAGTAGAACAGGCTACTACAGAAGACGAAATCATGAGGCTAAATAAAGAAAACAAGGCAGTTATGTCAGATCTGCAGAAGAAATTGTCTAAAGCATTCTATGATGGAGAACTGAAACAAGTAGTTAGGTTACTGAGCTATATGAGGTATTACACTAGTATTGATAGTCAAATACAAGCAGTAATAAGAAAGAAAGGCATTATCAGGTAGATTCGGGAGGCTAGAAGCTGATCTGATCTGGCAATTGTAACAAAACATAAAAAATGTTGATAACTTTGCTGATTTTTCAAGTTCTCTGTGTGATAAAATTACAAATAGTTTGATTTGTGAATCAACATAAAATGTATGTATTTATGTAGGTTAAGTTGATGTAAAACAGCAATATTATGTTATATGTATGAAAATATTATATATTTACAAGCAAGTCATCTATTTCTATTTATTTCCATAATGGAACACTGAAGTGAGTAACTTTAATTAAATAATAAATAAATAATGATGGACAATCCACACAGAATTATCTAGCCCCATGGTAAGCAGAGCTTGTGTTATGGGTACTAGATAACTGATATACATAATACTATATATTACATAGATAGATATTTTTTTTATACATAGAAAACGACCAGAACACCCGGAACAAATATCTGCAGATCGTACACACAATTGTTCCGAGGCGGGAATCGAACCCGCAACCTGCTGCGTCGCAGGCGGACCTTCGCCCACCGCGCCACAACGGTCGTCAATTTAATGTCTGCCTTTTAAATGGTTGTATAGAAGTCCTTATTATGTAACTTCTTATTTATACTATGCCCTAGCCCTTCTTATCTCAAGGAGCGCTTCGAATTCCTCTCAAACTCTCACTCACTCTCTTTGCGTTCCTCTGAAACCCTCATCTTGAAAGTCCCTGCTCACTCTACCTCTTTCTATGACAAATCATTCACTGTACAAGCTACCCGTCTATGGAATGCTCTCCCTCTGGACACCAGACGTGCAAAATCACTCCCTATCTTCAAAAAACTGCTGCATCAGCATTATTTATCCATATGAAATATTGATAGCCTTATCTTATGTCTATGTTAGTTTATTATAATGTTTGTAATGTGGGTATTTATTGTATTTGTTACCAATTATTTATTAAAGTGCCACCGTCTATATTGTTCGTTCATGTCCAGTCCATCCCAAGGTTGCCTGGAAGAGATAGCTCCCAGCGATAAGGCCGCCCTTTATACCTTTATTCTAAGTTTTTATCTCTGTATTATTTTCTGTTTTGTGTGGTGTAATAAAGTGTTATCTATCTATCTATATTAAGTAGGTAGAGTGAACCATTTTATGGAACGAAAAATATTATTAGGCGCAGATAAGCGTGGGGTCATCAGGTGGTCGTCAACATTCGACTCAACCGAACCGGGATCGAACTAGAGTTCTTTCTTCCGGTTTGTACGTCGAGGAAAGCTTTCCTCAAGTCATGTGCTGTCGCTTTGAGAGCCTTGCAGGCTTCTCAAGAGCTGTTTGTTAGCCTGTTGACTGTTCTGATCTTCCAGGGTGTTGGCTTCGAGCGAGATAATAATTATGTCAGTGCCAGACCATATTTCTCATACAATTATAAATTTTCAGATTGTAGTTTCTAGATATATGTAGTTACAACCATGTAAAAGTTTAGTGAATTAATAGAGTACCTTGCGAGAGTAAGGCTGCGTTTCCACTGAGAGGTAGCTAAGCGGTTGGAGGATTCGTGGCTACGAGACGACGACGACGTTGTAGAACGATGTGAGTGTTTCCACCGTGTGTTGTGTGAGTGGACCGCTGCGCTGCGATGACGCATAGTGACGACGCTCTGTGCAGATACATAAACGAGCTATTTTTCGCTTACGTCTGTCCCTAGCACATATTCTTCCTTTGTTTTGTATGTACAAAAACCTCGCTCCGCGCTGAGCCGTTTCCATCAGAGCTGCGCTGAGCAAGACTAGGTAGGTAAATGAACTGATTCTATTCTATATAATTATTGTGTAAGTAAAAGTATAGTACCTATTATTATGAAAATGAAAATGAAAATGAAAAGTTTTTATTTCTTTAAGCTTACAAATAAGCACTTAGACAGGTCATATTTTATAGTTCACTTCAATTTTTTGTCCACCAGTGGAAGAAGTGAGAAGAAACCACTAGTATATTCATAACTTATGTGTCTAGTACATTTGATTTGCTTATCTGTAAGTTGGTAGATTTTGAGTTGGAGCAAAACTCGTTCCAAGCTTTTTTATCTTCTAAGTAATCTGATATTTTGTAATAAGCTTTTTTACAAAGAATGTGTTTAACAATTTTTTTAAATTTATTTATTGATAATTTTTGCAACTCACTTGGAGTTTTGTTGTAGAAGCGTATACATTGCCCTTTAAAAGATACATTTATCTTGTGTAGCCTAGTTGTGGGCACAGCGAGTTTATTCTTATTTCTAGTATTTACATTATGTATATCACTTTTTTTAGTGAACCGATTGATATTTTTATGAGTGTACAACAAGTTTTCATAAATATATTGACACGGTACTGTCATTATGTTTATTTCTTTGAATTTTTCACGCAGGGATTTATGAGTAGGTAGTAGGTACATTTTATTATGAAGTAAAAAAAAGTTCTGTAATCTAGCACTACCTACCTAATTTACTAAATTGTTGTCCACACTACCACCAAAGGCTAGCAGGCAGAGAATTCCTAGAATTATGCTCGCCTATGTACAACTTTTGTGCAATAAAGTACCTATATTCTAATCTAACACATTGGTACGTCTCTGCGCAAACGCCTAAATGAGCGCTGGAAGGTCAATGCTCAACGTGGGCAGATCCCTCACAGGGTAGACCAATCGATGACTTGACCTGGCAAAGGTTGCGGGAAACCTAGCATGGGACCGGTTATTATGGTGATCTTTGGTAAGGCATGGACGTCTTCCAGCTGAAATGATTATCATGATGACGGGTCAATGGACTCTACATACCAACTACATTTAATATAAGCAGGCTTTTAAATGATTAATGATCTCTCCTACAAAGTACAAATTGCTATGTCCATCATATTTTTACAATTACAACTCGCTCGAAGGACAGTTAACGGTTTTGATACTTTATGCGCAGGAATTAGGATCTTTTATAGGAATGGATCCTGTTTTGTAGTGTCCGTGATGATAGCGTAGGTACACTTAGCGTAGAGAATAATTGTTATCCATGATTTTTAATCGCTTTTGCCAAGCCCTATGCGGGCGGATAATCATCATCATCGGTTCAGCCATTGATGAATACTAATCTCGTTGACACCGGTATATTATTATGACCAAGAATCATACAACTATCCCCAACCTGATCATCTGGTACCCATAACACAAGCTTTGTAGTTTGTGTTATGGATACCAGATGACTAAATACTTAATATTACAAACATTAATTCGATTTATTATAATAGGAAATACATAGAAAATACCCAGAACATCCGGGACTAAAATTTGCAGATCCTAAAAACATTTGTTCCGAGGCGGAAATCGAAACCGCAAGCTCCTGCGTCGTAGCACAAGTAAAGCGATACCTAATCGTAAATTCGCAGTAAATACACAAAACCTTTATTTTTTATGTGGGTAACTTAATAAATTCTTTATTCTTTAAATTGTTATCTGAGATCTGCCACGATCAAGATATGTTTGTCGTAACTCCAATGTAGGCTTCGATGAAAAAGCTAAAATAAACGCAAGCTCAAGATGCTCAGTCAAGAAAGTAAACTACTGATCGTTAAACCTTTAACTACAGTCATTGGTAGAATCGCAATTATAAAAACGTATGGGTACATAATAACTTGGACCTTTACTTACCGAGGCACCTTACCTTACTTACCTATTTAAACCTGATATAAAGGAAGCTGTAAATTGTGGACTTGCTCGCTATCGTTTCTTGAGAACTGTGTTATATATATTGGTTTTCTTCATTGACATTTCTGAAATGATCTTAAAATGTTTATTTGTTATCTTAAGTGTTTCCATCGGTAAGTACTTAGTTAAATCACTTATTATTTCTGTTGGTAGGTAAGTATGTAGATATAAATGTACCCTTACTTCTTGCTTATCTACCTACATAATGTATAAGATATCTACTAACAACATCCATCTTCGTTTAAGTTTTCATGTAAGTTATTTACTAGATTTTTATTTTTATAAACTTATTGTCCCACACACGTCCCACTACTGGATATAATAGTCTCATGTTATTAATTGCACCTACCTGCCTAGCCAATTTAGCAGTTACTAATTAGGTAATTCATAAATAATGCTGGAAAATCCACACAGCATCATCCAGCCCCAAGCTAAGCAGAGCTTCTCATTAATATAAGTAGGTACCTACTTGCACAAATATTTTTTTTTTATTATAGGTAGGATAGGTACCTACATCGAAAATACCCAGAATTAGAACTCCCGGAACAAATATTTGCAAACATTTATCCAAAGTTAGGTATAGATGGAAAAAATACGATGTTACAAGTTAGTAGCTCTGCGTGGTCGCTGGCGGACCTTTACATGCCATCATCATCACATCAATCATCATAAAAATAAAGGGTACCTAGGTATACTAAGATGCTTTTGAGACCTTATGAATAAGTACCTATGTGCATTTATTTCAGTACACTCGCAGCTCTACTTTGCACGAGTGATCCAAGGGACAGCTACAAGCATAGAGCGGTACCCAATCATGGCCCAGATGCTGCTAGACGCGTGGGGGAACCAGCAGTTCACGCAGCATTGTGCTGGAGTGATACTGACAGCACGGCATGTCATATCAGCTGCGCATTGCTTTCAGTATAACAGGAACACTGGATTGGAGTAAGACTGAAACTAGATTAACCTAATCACTACCAAAATACACTACAAAGTCGCATCCCGCTGTCTGTCTCTATGTATGCTTAGTAGATCTTTAAAACTACTCAACAGAGGAATGTTTATAAACCATTTGACACACAGATTTCATTGCGGGCGAAGCCGCGGGGCGCAGCTAGTCAAATATAAAATCATGAAAGTCATGGTTCTCACCAGGGACGAGGTAAAATTACCTCGTTCCTGGGTAGGTATCACTCACACTTATCCAAGGAACGGCTACTACTAACAAACACGCCGCGCGCCGTCCGCGCCGCCCCGATCAGAAGCTCTTGTCTTCAGTTAGTTACTCACGTCTAATCTAAGCGTCTTACTTAGTAGGTAAAGCCGTGTCATGTCATCGATGTGACGCGACTGACAATTGCGTTGATAGGCGGCGACCCTCAGAGCGGCGACCCTCAAGCACAGAAAAACTAGTCTAGTAGGCAGGTAGGCAGTTACGTAGTACGTAAGGTAACGAGAGACGTTACCTACGGCACAGTAGGTTTACGTATGGTCATGGACGAATAAATTCATCTATGGTATGGTCCATATACTGTATACTGTGCCTACGGGGCCAAAGTGAGTATTACCAGGGACCAGGTATTACTAACTACGACTAGTAGAAGTAGTTATTATTATATACAAGTAAACTTGTAGGTATCTAATATTAACTCTTATATGGTTTGGGGCGGTAGTTTTCGCATTTGATCAATCATAATCATAACATAGGTAATTGATATAGGAACTGCAATATTTATTCCTTGTTCTTGTTGTTTCCAGCTACGCCCAACCCAGATACTGGAAAATCAGAGTCGGTTCGTCTTACCGCACGAGCGGAGGGGTTATCCACAATATCAAAAGCATCGTCTGCCACCCTAACTTCGATGTAATTTACTACACCAACGATATAGCTGTGGTAGTGGTTGCGTCACGGTTGAACATCAATCTTAACGTCAGGCAAGGGACACTGATCAAGCAAGGTGTTGAAGTCAAGCCTAACTCATTGTGTACGATTGTTGGATGGGGGGTTCGTGAGGTAAGAATACAAATACAAAAGTTCTTTGTATCACCAACTAAGAACTATTTTTCATTTTAACCCCTATGCAATGCATTTGTTATTTATAAACGAGAGTTGTTCGTTGAGTCGAGATATCGATAAGGGGTCGGTAGGTAGGTACCTTCTACCTGTTTAATACAGACAAAATAATTTTCCTCACGCACCATGATCCTTTAAGAATGTTCTTTCCGTTTCGTAATCATTTCCAGTCGGTAAATTATAATACAATTTATTACAAAAATACTTTATTGTAGGTACGTACACCAGTTAATGATGATTACAAAAAATACATTATATGTATTATGCGACAAGTAGGTACCTACACTGGATGAGGACAAAATAGGTAAGTACTTGCTTTCAACTCTCATTACTTACAGGTGGATGGATCGCAACCAGACCGACTCCACCAAGCTACACTGCTAACAATAGATCAAAATGTTTGCAAGCAACGTTTTAACACCATCGGGGCCGTGATAGCAGACTCTATGATGTGCGCCGGAAAGCTGGATATGATCGGGCCAGATGGGTGCTTCGGAGACTCTGGGGGACCTCTGGTCTACAAGGGCCTTGTGGTTGGCCTTGTATCATTTGGTTATTCTTGTGGAAATGCGTATTATCCTGGAGTGTACACGAAACTATCGTATTTTACTGATTGGATTGTAACGACTATTCTGACAAATAAATAAAAATTGATTTTTAATCTAGTAATTATTCAATGTGTATTGTCGAACCTTGATCAAACGAGATGTGCGATACACGACATTATATTTATCGATAAAAAATAAAAAAATATTTGTTAGGTGTTTTTTTGCAAATTTCTAAAACCAATATTGATTTTACTAGGCTTATGTACCGAAATTGTATTTTTTTTTTCTTATTTTCTTAGCTAGGTAGACTATCTAGCTTTCAAATGAGACTACCTACTTTGAATAAAATACACCGTTTACTCAAAAAGAAACGAAGAAAAAACCAGATGATGTAGTTTTTATTAAAAAAATAATGAAATCTGCTTTGTTTTTGAGATAGGTAACGTATAATTTTTTATTTTTTGTCGATAAATTATGTCGTGTATCCGGATATTTCGTTTGATCAAGGTTCGACAATACACATTGTATAAACAGTGTTTTACTATCACTTCGAGCTTAGAGCAATTTCGCTCTTTCGAAGTGCGAAGCTAATCCAAAAGTAGAAAACACCCATCCAGAACAACTGGAACTAATATTTGCGGAGCGTGAAATAATTCCAAACCACACCAAAAAGGACACCTCATAATTCAAATTAAAGACAATATTTAGCATATTAGCATAGCAACACCACACAGTAATGTCAGAAGTCCAAGTCAGATAACACAATCTTTGTCATGTCAATCAATGTCAAGTTTATGACAACAAAGTTTTGATTTTCCAATTTTCGTATTGGGAAAATTCTTCTAAAATCTTTTCGCATAGCAAATTTGGAAAGCACCTTCAAATCATTTAGCTGAACATTCATATAATGGGCAAAAAGGGTGTAACTGCATTTGTCAAGGACTTCTATTACGATCCATTCAAGTGGTAAGCAACATAACCTCCAATCGTAAGAATTACGCATTGGTGCCCCGTAATCCATTCGAGAATTTCCTTGTGTTTATTCTGTTTGAATAGATACCTACCACAACAATTTTTATAATGCTCTCTTCTCTCATCATACATTATCGTAAATAAATTATTTCGTTTTTTGCTAGTGCACTGGTAGGCAGGGTTGGAAAAAAAACAGTTTTTTTATATTTTATAACACAAACAGTTCAAAATGTTTAAAACAGGTGTTTTTTTTGTTTTTTTTTTTACTTATCAATTTCAAATCAATTATAGCGAATAATAAAATAATCCATTTCTAAACTATTTCCTAATTCACATTAGTAAAGATTAACAAAACGATAAATATTTACTTTTGTTGCATATCTCAGTCCCTCTAATCTAATTATTAAAAATTATTATTATTATTATTAATCAATACAAAACACTTTACATACACCTTGTATGTAGTGTTGTAGGTAGGTAGAGTACTAGATAGAGAGCGGGGAATAAGTACCGTACCCACTAATCCAGTGAATTACTTTCTTTCGACGGCCGACATAGGGACTTTCCCTGCGGGACTTTACTGGCGGGGAGTAACCTATGCAGTGTATATATAAATACCACAGCCTGTCTGTGGTATTTATACACATTCATTTGCAATTAAAGGTAGTTTTAAACCCTGTTTTTTTCTTAATAAAAAACATAGTTTTATTTCAAACTGTTTTAAACACGTGTTTTAAAACAACTTGTTTTAATCATACCAAACCTGCTGGTAGGTATGTAGGTAGAACCTTACCTAATTATTACCTATTTTCATCTAGATATCCCAAATTTATTAGGAAGGTATCTTATATCCTATCCTATTTATTATTATATTAATCAAATCTGAAATCAAGATGATATAGTTAGTTTCTAATCTGTCCCCCAACATATTTTTTTAACATGGCACATGTTTACCAAGTTGAGATCATTTTTGTATCTCGTAATTGTAACAGTAAATAATAAAATACCTAGTAGTTTTTGTATTGTAAGATGCATTCTAATGAAAACAAACAAAAAACAATAATCCAATTGAACAGCCATTAGATTCCTCCCTTTGTGCCAGTCTGCGGGCCTGTGGCACACTAATGTATTATGAGATGAGATGATCCTTAGCAGTATACTGGATTCCTACAGGACAGTAATCATCGCATGAGAACTCAAATACACTATCGTTGTCGGTTTCAAATAGTAGATCTTTATTGCAAACAAATATTAAGAAATTAAATAACAAAAAAAATATGATTTCAGCAGGAAAATTTTAATTTCTTAGACATTACCCTGAGTGCGAGGGCTTATACTCTATAATAATAGTTTCCAACTGGAATAATTAATAAACCAAGAGAAAACTTATGCTACTAATAATAAACTTAATAAAAGATATATTTGCAACCCATTCTGGGTTGCTTGTATAAGTAACAATTTCATGCTCAATAAAATATTATTAATTATATTTTTTATAAGTTTCAGTTGATATATTATTTTGAAAATAAGTTCTGTGTTTTTAAACAAAGATCAAGTTCCAAAATAATTATAAGATCCTGTTTATAGAACTTCTTGTATGCAAAATTTCAGCTCAATCTGTTCAGCAGTTTTGATGTAAAGGAGTAACAAACATTCATTCATCCTTTCCAACTTTCATGTCACACTAATACCTATTATAAATGTGAATATCTCATAAAACTGTTCCCATTAGATAAAAATAACTTTTACATATATTATGGTTTTAAATATTGAGGGAATGTTGTCCTTTGAGGAGGTTAACTATGGCTCGTCGTTTTTTTACGCTATAAACCTGAACTGATAAGCACAGAGCCACATTAAGGCCTTGAAATGAAAGATTATTCAATAAGTACTTAAAATGACGTCTCATAAATTACTGAGATGAATCAATCAAATCTAAGTATGAAGTTTGAAATGTAGAAACAAGTATAAATGTTTATAAAATAATCTTACAGCTTTTATCAGTCTTTTTATTGAGATTCATTGTCTTATTATTTTTTCTTTCATATTAAGCCAGCTAATTCAGGTACTGAGAAAGAGCCTTTATTTCAAATTAGAATAATTTCACCATCTATAGAGCCAATGTAACCCGAATTTGTTAGTCTAAATATCCCCCATACACCAATGAGATTTTACATATATAACATCATTGCCATGCCATACACTTCGAATTTAAAGTTTCAGTACCTATCTAAACTTGTAAAAAAGAAATTGTTTCGATCATCATTCTACTCCTAAATGATGATGTCTGACCAAATAATGATGTAATGTTAATGAAACTTACATTAAAAAATTGTTAGACTGAAAAGTATACAGACGTGAATAAGGCACGTTTTCACTAGTAGAAGTCCGAAATGCAAACGGCCTATTATTCTCTTTTGTGGCGTGGCCTGGCCACCTGCACCACTTTAAATTTACAATTTGTTCTAAGTACATCCCTAGATGCTAAATAAGGCCTTCAAACAATTCCGGCTCATTCGATAATTCGATTCGATTTCGATTTGAGCTGAAGTTAACCTCTAGAGCTTTACTAAGCTCTAGAGGTGAACAGACCTTACGCGTAATTACGACTAATTACCGTAATTACGGTAATGTCATAACTTAACTGTTAGGTATATGTCTGTCCACCGAAATAACCGTGTCTCTGTTGTTTTGATAACTCGAGCTAGTGTTGATAAGAGGTCTCTTGTTACAGGTCACTTGTCAAAAGCATCGGATTTTTCGCAGTGGGTGTCGCAATCGCCAGCGAATGCACGGGCCTTGAAATAATGCCCGCACTACCGCAGTAAAATAATCATAAATCTAAAAATAAGTTGCAAACATGTTAAATTATTTATTGTTATTATTCCTCGCGACCGTTATGTGCGAACAAAAACCAAATTTCGTTGTTGTAATAACGGACGATCAAGATGCTGTGTTGGATGGAATGGTTGGTTGATTAAGATTGAATAAAATGGTGTAGTGAGACTGTTGTTTTATTTTATATCTTTTTCAGAAACCTATGAAGAATGTGCGTCGGTTTATTGGAGATGAAGGCGTAACGTTCACGAATTCAGTAAGTACTTACTCTACAAACTGATAAGTTGGTCAAATAAAAGTCATATGTACCACATCAATCAATGAAATCATTTGTTTAAGAAAGTATGGTACAGGGACGAGGAAAATGGCAAAGACGATTTAAATCTTTGTAAAAGGTAGTAGAATTCCTTTGTTCGGTATAGGACAGATTCTAGATTTGTAGGTAGGTAAGTACCTAGATCTTAAAATTTATGTAGTTCTCACACTTTTCCTCATGATTAACATACAAATATGGTTAAAATGTTAAACAGTACGAAGTATATGAAAAGCATAAACAAATTATAAATAAATTTAGAATAGACTAGGTATAGTTATCTATACTAATATTATAAAGAGGAAGGATTGATTATTTGTTTTTTTTTTGTATTGAATAGGCTCCAAAACTACAGGACCGATTTAAAAAATTATTTCACCGTTGGGAAGCTTAGGTTATTATATTTTTAAAATATGAAATTTGAATTTAACGCGGGGGAAAGGAGCTAGTGTCACAATATTATCAAAAATTCAATCTATTGTTTAAACAGTTGAATTTTACAAAATATAGACGCAACCTGTGCGCAAAGAACTTACATAGTTGATCGCAGAGCAAAATGTAAAACCACTATAGAACTCTAATTGAAACTTTCCAAAAATGGGTGTAATACCTGCCCTATTGGACCATAACTTATGGTAGGTACTTTCCTAAGTAGGTGCTTATATACGTAAATAAGATAACAATGAATGTCTAAAAATACCTAATATGTTATTAAGAAATATGTATTCCCATCCCAGTCGGCTCAAGACTGAATCTTTTCAGCTGCGAAGAACCTACCAAAGCACCATAAGTTGGTTGTAGTTATTGTTACTTATTGTTATAATGCCTCCCGAATGCTATAATGCGCTGCACCGCGAAATACGTAAATAGTGTTTGACACTTAAATATAATGGTGTTTGATAATTCAGATCGGTGAAAAGGAATCGATTCAGAGACAGAGGGTGAATATTGCGAAGAACAAACATAATGTACCTATGTCGGTAGGTCCTTTACCAAAGTAAACACTTACAGACATGATTATGCACTCAACTGTACCACAGTATACTACTGTACCTATCCTGTACCAGCTGCTGCTGGACAGAAACACCGGTGAGATGACGATTTCTGAGACTTGTGGAAACGATAAATCGTTCGTCTCTCTCCGAAGTAAGCCTGCGTCGACTGGTATCTGGCCTCCTAGAGTAAGAACCAGTCTCTTGGAATCTTCTGTGCACCCTCGACATAGCAGATTGGCTCAGGTTTAGTCGACGAGCGACTTCTCGCTGGCTAAGGTTCTGTTGCAGCAAAGCAACAACTTGAGCGGCTTCTTCTGATGTTGTATCCATAGTGATTGTAAATTAGCGACCGTAATTTTTGTAGGTGGTTTAGGTTCACGTTTGGTAAGCAGCTAATAGCCACTTGAACGTCCCGTGGTACTTAAGTACCACAAACGTTTACCCCCGATTACGTTCATGGTACAAAATAGCCACACGACGCTTAGCTCTTTTGGCTACAGATTTATTTATTATCTATGCCGCTAAGTCGCTAACCGTCGTACTAGATGGCTCTATCAACAATTTTTTTAACAAATTCTACCAAAAGTTCCCATACTTGGTAGTAAAAATTATGAAAAAAAAATATTTTGACGACAGAGCGAGAGAACATTTTTAGCGGAAGTGTGGTGCTGCAAATATGTCGTAAAATATTTTGGATTAATGTGTATTTTTAGGATTGTGATACATGTAATTATTCCTTACATTTTACGCGTGAACTAAGAGTAAAAACAACATACTCTCCTACGCTCCAAAGTTGATAAATTGAGCAAAACAGATAGTCGAATCGCTGTTCTTGTATCAAAATGGCTGTGTTATGTTTTCTTACGTGATATTAGTATAAGTTTTTGCAGAAGCTATGTTTTTAAATCGTAAAATTAACAATCTAGAATAATTCTTTACAAAGAACAAACTAATCAAGATCTTATTTTTACATAGATTTAATAAGTTGGTATTCAGCCAGAGCATGACTTGCGTTGAACCAAATTTGGGGTTGAGGAGACCTATTTTGATAAATTTATTTAAAATACTTCTCCTGAATATTTAATTATTATTTTGGTACCGTTTTAACGGGGTTAGAGGCTAGTTTGTTAAACTTTTTTTGTTATTAATACAGATATCACAAGTAAATCACAAAAAAATAAACTTGCGGAAAATCAGCTTGAAAATGATACCATCCTATGTTTGATAATTTTTTACTATATGAAAATGTAGGTACGATGATTCATATTATTATTCAAGTTTATTTACTATATAATAACGTAAATAAAGTAATTTTTGGTTTTGAAATCGCTTTAGTACTTTTTATGTGATAAATCCTTTTATCGGGAATATCGCGCAGCGTGGCACGCCACGCTCGCGGAGAAACGGCTGGGACGTAAGTCGCTTGCTGCGCTGAGGGCGCTGGACGTTCAAGTGGATAAGCATACCCTGCTTGCAGGGTGTTTTAAAGGAGGTTGCAACGCGCCCGTGCAGCTACCGCGTCGAGCACATTTTTGATGCATTCACGAATATAACGATATTTAAAAAAAAAGAACTGTACAACATTTAATGATTGGTGTTATTACAAAGCCTAAAGATCAAGCTATAATATTAAAAATATTTAATGCTTTACTCAAGTAACTTTCGAAAAAAGTTACACTTTGTACTTTTTGTATGGGTGAGTCGATTCAGCTGCTCACGAGTGTAGTTACCTAGGTATAGGTACCTACTGTTGACCACACGTTAGTCAAGGTTTTGTTAAGTACCTATCTATGGTTATTATCACTAAAAACGAATACCTAGGTAGTTGGAATTTATATGTACTTAACTTAGGTATTTTATCTTTGATATGGTGCCTACCATACCAAAGACACAGTATGTATTATATTATCTGTGCCAAAGATAAAATACAGTGGTTCCTACTTTCGTACGTGAACCGCTAACTCAAGTAGGTATAATTAAACAAGTTGGAAGGTGGTTACTCTACTTCTAACTGTACCTATGTACTTACCTACCTAGTTACGTATTTATTCTCGCGATGATGTAGCATATAACTATGTAGGTAGGTTGATAATATTAAAGCTAAGAAATGACTGCAACTGAATGTATCCAACCATATCACTCAAATGCTTGGAACCGTTTTTATTACCTACCTAAGTATAAATCCAACATGGTAGGTATCAATAAAATATTGAGTTTTACCTATTACCTATAAGTTATTTATAAGTTCAAGTTCATTTATTGGTAAAATAATGATTACACGTCAAATGGGTATCCTTATTGTACTTAACACTTTGAGTGCTGAAAACGCACGGTATGAGTTTTCTACAAGTGACTAATCTGCGAAAATCCACACTAGCGCAGCGGCTAAGAAAATACAGATCTTTGTGACTCAGCAGAGCTGTAATATTTTTCGAACGAAACGCATGTGCGGCGCAACACAACCGCTGTGTAGAGCGGCAACACGAATTTTTTAGGTAAAAAAAAAGATCGCATTCGTCGAAAAAAAACCGCAGTCAAAGTGTTAAGTATATTTTGTTAGTTATAATTATAACTCAATAATGAATAACGGACGCAGTGGTACGTTAGGTACCTAAATAAGCTTAACTAGCTTTGGAGCGTTGATCGTAATGTAAGAAAGAGTACCTATCTACAGCCCTGACCTAGAAATGTTTAGAAATTGACCCTTGCATGTTATCTCGCCAATACCAGTCCATTTTGGGGCGAATGGCATAGGTTGGTACCTATGCCATTCGCCCCAAAATGGACTAAAAGTAAAAAAAGTAAAAAATAATTTATTTCTTTCGGCTTACAAAATAAGCACTTAGACAAGTCATATTTTATGTATAAATTATTATCAAATAAAATTATTTTACTGTTCACTTCAATTTTTTGTCCACTAGTGGAAGAAGTGAAAAGAAACCACTGATTGATGTAGGTATCTACCCTACAAGCAAATACTAATCCAAAAATGCTGTGTTATAAATAATTATTACTATGTGTTATTTTAGTACACAACATCGCCTATCTGCTGCCCGAGCCGCGCGAGCTTCCTGACCGGGCAGTACATCCACAACCACGACACGAAGAACAACAGCCTCGCCGGTGGCTGCTACGGGAACAAGTGGAGACGCCAGCATGAGAGCCAGACCTTTGCTACTGTGCTGCAATACGCCGGTTACAATACCTTCTATGCTGGGAAGTATTTGAACCAGGTTTGTATGGATTTGAGATTCCTTAGCATTTCTTTTGCTCCAAGAAACGTCATTTAGAAAACTTGCAAAGCGGAATACCAGCCCGCCATTTTATTTTGAAAGTTTCCGCGACTACAATAAGTATGTCATAAAGCGAAATATTTTTATTTTGTACTATTTATATACTATATATATAACTGTATCAAAATAATAAATTATAAATGTCAGAAACATAGTTACCTACTACTACTTATATTTGTATGTAATGTTAGCACGCCAACCCTTTATTTAAAACATGTGTTTCCTGGTTGGCAGGTAGAAAATGCCTCG
Source organism: Eupithecia abbreviata (assembly GCA_943735965.1). Taxonomy (NCBI): domain Eukaryota; kingdom Metazoa; phylum Arthropoda; class Insecta; order Lepidoptera; family Geometridae; genus Eupithecia; species Eupithecia abbreviata. The sequence continues at coordinate 7,225,594 of OX030995.1, forward strand.
GCATTAAGCCCACCCTTTGTACCTTTAACACTTTGACTGCTGAAATCACACGGTATGTGTTTTCTATAAGTGACTAATATGCGTAAATCCACACTAGCGCAGCGGCTGAGAAAATACAGATCTGTGTGACTCAGCACAGCCGTAATATTTTTCGAACGAAACGCATGTGCGGCGCAACCACGCAACACAACCGCTGTGTAGAGCGGCAGCACGAATTTTTTAGGTTAAAAAAAAGATCGCAGTCGTCGGCAAAAAATCGCAGTCAAAGTGTTAATAGTGCAATAAAGTTTAAATAAATAAATAAACAACGAATCATAAAGCTAGTCACAATCACGGCACGTTCATATCTAAATACATACTTATCAATATAACACTCACTCGTGGGAATCGAACCCACTCTGGGTTCGATTCCCACCACACGACACAACGTCTTGTGAAAATTTCAAGTATCTTAGTTACTAGCCTAGCCTATAATGTTATTCCAGCTCCACATTATTTTCACCTTTAGGAGTGCCAAATTTCAGCCCGATTCATTCAATAGTTTAGCCATTGTGTTCGGCCAAATATGTAGGCACAAACTTAATTCCACTCTCAGTACCTATTGCCACACCCTGCTTGGGTACCATTGCCTTGTATACATTACCTAGATATTAAGACCTACCAATGTACACAATGCTGCAATAAATAAATATGAATATGAACTTTTGCCTTTATATTAATAGTAGGATTATCTACCCTTACTTCCAGTATGGAGATAAAGCCGCGGGCGGTCCTAGTCGTGTTCCAGACGGCTGGACCGAATGGCACGGACTTGTGGGAAACTCCGTGTATTACGACTACACTATATCCAACAACGGCGTGCCCACGCATTCTACCGACGAGTACCTCACTGATGTTATTGTAAGTAACAAAGTTTGGTAGCTTGTAACTAGATGGCGTTACTGTGAAATGTCGTACATACCAAACGGCTGGTCGAAATGAATGTATAACATCTAATTCTTCAATATATAAAATAATAAATAAATAATGCTGGACCATTCACTCGAGCTTGTGTTATGGGTACTAGATTAATAGAATAGAATACAAAGATAACGACCAGAACACCCGGAACAAATAGCTGCAGATCGTACACACAATTGGCCCAAGGCGAGAATCGAATCCGCAACCTCCTGCGTCGCAGTCGTACCTTCGCCCACCGCATCACAGAGTGCGGCGCAATACAACCGCTGTGTAGAGCGGCAGCACGATTTTTTTAGGTCAAAAAAAGATCGCAGTCGTCGAAAAAAAATCGCAGTCAAAGTGTTAAGTAGTTTGGAGCCAATGTTTGGAGACTTGTGGCTAGATGGTGTTAGTGTGAAATCGTCGTGCCTACTACCTAAAACGACGAATAACTACCTCACTATCGTTTTTTGAATAGTAGCAACTAGCAACCCGCAACCTCGAGCGTCGCAGAATTTGATGTTATTGATGATGTTAATTATTTGTTCCAGCGAAACCTTGCATTGAGCTACATCGAGAACCAAACGGAAACCCAACCATTCCTCATGGTTCTCGCCCCGCCGGCGCCGCACCAACCCTTCACGCCAGCTCCGCGGCATAAAGGAAAGTTCGCCAACGTCACCGCTCTCAGACATGACAACTTCAACGTGCCGGCTACTGTAAGTGACAGCTGATAGAGCTATCTAGAAACTATTAGAACTCTTCTCAAAGAGATTCAAGGAACGGAACACGTCAGCCTCGCGAGACCATCGACGATCCTCCGGCAACGTCGTGAAGTTAGCAGCATGTTGACGAGTTTATCTGCGGACAATTAGTGCTGTGACTAATGAATGACTAAAAAGATTTGTTGTTTAGAAATAATGTAGGTATATGTTACCTAAATAATATTTAAAAAAAACGATTTTCGACTCGTCTCGGTTACTTGATCTCGTGGCTTAGTTGGTTAGAGCGTCCCCGTACTGAGGGTCGCGGGTTTAAGTCCCGCCGAAAACGTTTACGAACCCTCATGGTTCTTGCCCCGTCGCCGGCGCCGCATCAACCCTTCACACCAGCTCCAGGCATAAAGGAAAGTTTGCCAACGTCACTACTTTATATCTGGAGTCGAGACCACGACTCGTTAAACGTAGTGTAGGATGCCCTCCGACTAGGTGGTATGACGAGACTTCTTTATATATGGGTGTTGCGGCCACACGCAAACTAAATTACTATGGAAATGAGTTTATTACATTTCTGATTAAATTTTCTTCCAGGACAAGCACTGGCTCCTCCAGATGCCCCCCTCCCCCCTCCCCGACAGCCTCCTCCCGCATCTAGACGCAGTGTTCCGCTCGCGATGGGAGGCGCTGCTGTCGGTGGACGAGATGGTAGCCGACGTGGTAGCCGCCTTGGAGACCGCCGCCATGTTGGAGAATACCTACGTCATTTATACTTCGGATAACGGATACCATATTGGTAAGAACAGATAAAAACGAATAATGCGCTTATCAGGAGGAAGCCTGCTGGGGACCAATATAGGCTGTTGAGTTTAGAAGTCTAGAGATCTAGAAACCAGTATTAATCGAAGTGACAGCACCTAGTCTCTCAACATTTAAACAGAGACTTAAATCATGGCTCGACGAGAAGGCGTTCTAGGTACTATGTACCTACCTAGACGATTATGTTCGAAAATTAAATAATATTAAAGTCATTTAAAACGGGATATGTACCATGATTTGATTTTTGAGTTTTCAAATCATGTTAAATATCCCTTTTTAAATGACTTTAGTGTAATAACCATTATAGTTTCAAAAGTTTTTTAATAATATTAATTATATATTACTTCTTTGTAAGAATTATTTTCTGACTTGTACTATTTTGTTACCAATAAATTGATTATTCTAGTTATTCAAATACTTTTTTTTTATATTTTTTATTTTTATATCTTTCCAGGTCAATTCTCGCAAGTGTACGACAAACGGCAGCCGTACGAGACGGATATCAAAGTGCCGCTTGTTATCCGCGGTCCCAACGTACCCAAGAACCGGACCAGCGAGACTCCAGTGCTGAACATTGATATTGCACCGACGATATTAAATCTTGCAGGTATTTGTTACTTCTAGTTTATCATCAGCCTATGTTAGTCCACAGCTGGACACAGGCTTCCCCCAATGAGCGCCACAGCGCCCTGTTCAGCATCTGCCCGCAGTCCTTCGCAACATGCCTTTTTGTTTACCCAAATACATAAGGATTTCTGGTGAGACCCAAACTAAGATAAGGCTTGTGTCTTGGGTGTCAGGAGAGCACTCGTTTAATAAATAAATAATGCTGGACAATCCACACAGCATCAACTAGCTCCAAGCTAAGCAGACCTTGTTGTAATGGTACTAGATGACTGATATACTTAATACAGTACATTATATAGATATTTTTTTTATTAATGGGGGTGTTGTGGTCGTTATCTATGTAGGTAAACATAGATAACGACCACAAAACCCGGAACAAACATCTACAGATCGTACACATAATTGTCCCCTGGCGGGATTCGAACACGCGACCTCTTGCGTCGCAGGCGGACCCTCGCCCACCGCGCCACAGAGGTCGTCAAATTACACATATTACGTCAATTAGGTACAGTTTGATTTTGAGAATCTCAATCTGACACAATTTTTTATTAACTTGTTAATGGAAAAATCCTTTCACGTTCCAGGTATCGAAGTGCCAGACAATATGGACGGCCGGCCGATAAAGATGGAAGACAGCGCGTTAGAGGAGAGAAGCATGCTTATAGAGTATTACGGGGAAGGCAGCGACCACACCGTGGATGGAGCCTGTCCGTGGAAATACGACGTGGGTCAGTTGTCGGTGAGTAGGACAAAACATATTAGAAGTTGTACAGAGGAAACGAGACGGGGCGAATTGTGTTCTTCCACCAACTCCAATCTCTTAGCCTCTCGGTGACTAGAATAAAGATGGGCGACAGTGCGTTAGAGGAGAGAAGCAGTAGCAAGCTGTACCTACTTGTGAATCAATAAATGTATTTTCTTTCTTTCTTTCTTTCTTTCTTTATTGAGTACTACAGGGAAGGCAGCGACCACACCGTGGACGGAGCCTGTCCGTGGAAATACGACGTGGGACAGTTGTTTGTGAGTAGGACAAAGTATATTAAAAGTTGTACGGAGAAAACGAGACGAATTGTGCACCTCTACCCTCCACCAACCATGATAGGAGCATGGTCACCGAGAGGAGTAAATTGAAAAACAGCGCTGCTTGCATAAAAGTCCATTACAGGAACATGTTGAATTAAGTCCTTTTGTCTTAGTTTTTTGTTTTATATAAATAGTGGTAATATGTGGTGTGGTATGTAGTGGTAAACTTCATAGCAAACAAAATACAAAAAATGAGGGTAGATCGGTATGTCTGCCAGTATAAAGCATCACAGTGCCTTCAGTTATTCCGTGATCATGGCGCATGAAACTCTGCCGAAATATTGAAAACAAAAACATAATCATGGTGGATATCCCGTTATAAATGACTCTTGTGTGTTAATAACCATGATAGTTTCTAAAGTTTTAACATTATCATTAATGGCGCCAATATCGTAAAGATTCTCTTTGCACCCCGGCAGTTACCGTGTTTTGAAATAAATGTGGTAAACTACCGAGAGCGCTGATGTTCAGCGTAGACACCAACACCTCCAACCCAATTATAAACCATCAGCCAACATTACAAAACTAACTATAAACCATCTAAAATTGTATATTCCATACCAGCATCGTTACAGGCCTCCGGAGTTAGCGACATTAAGCTGAGTCTGGACCTGTTTAGCAGCGCACTAGAGAAAGGCTTATATCTTAATGCAGATTGTTTTTAATTTATTGAATAAGGTTGTAGTTGTAATTTCCTTGTTTTTGTGTCTGTGCTAAATAAATATTGATTCTACTCTATTTTCCCACAGGAATGCTATCCACAATACGACTGCAAGTGTCAAGACTCGAGAAACAACACCTTCGCTTGTATACGACACATCGCGGAGCGGATCAATAAGAAATACTGCGTGTTTCATGACGATGCTGTAAGTTTAATATTTTAATTAAAGTTTAGAGATTCGAGGTTGCAATAATTCGCAACCGGCTCATAGTTGGTAGGATATTTTAAAACACCATCATAAAATGTAATCTAAATAATAGTAATAATCGATCCCTTACCTGGAAAAAAAATACTCGGGAGAAATATGAAAATGTCACTCGTTCTGATACTATGGCAAAAGCTCGTTATATCTCAGAAACGGTGACTCTTATAAAAAAGTATTTAGTAATTTTTTATAGATAAATATTTGATCTACAATTTTGTCTGCACGAATGTTATGATAAAACTTACCGTTTTGCGGAAAATCGCGAAAAACCGTTTTTGTGACCCTTTAACCCGAGTAATTATTTTGCAGGTATCGGAATGATGAGAACTGTTTAGATTTCATTTATGTAAAAAAAAGGTATAAAACATATTCCGTATTTTTCTTCTGATTCTAATTTATAAGTACCTAATCAGATAAATTACGAAGAATGCAACAAAATGCTATAAATAATATTTTTCGCATTTTTTTTTTTGCAGAGTGATAATTTCACAAAACAATATAATTTGTCTGTAAGTTGAAATTTGTGGAATTAATTGATACATTTATTAAAATTAAATTCAAAATTACAGTATAATTAATATTTTTACAGATATTTAGCAATGAAAGTAATTATGTAAGTGGTATCTACGCAAAATTTAATTTGTTGTTTCTCCAAGTCAATGTATATAATTAATGATACACTAGCCAACAAGGTCAAGATAAGATGTATGGGCATGAAAAGTTGGCGCTCTCGTTCAACCCCACTGCCACACAACACTGAAATGAGCATTCAAATTTGAGCTTAAACTCGTAGCATTGAGATATATTTTACAGTGACAGTGATACTGACCATAACTTCGAAAAATAAGTCCTCAAAACTGCCTTCTCTTAGGCTAATGCCACACTACAAAGAACTTCGCTTACAGCTAAGAGCCAAGGGACTCGCTAAGTGACTGATCCTAGCGAACAGACATACAAGTTCAAGTTCTTTATTGGTAACAATAATTAGGTTAAATACCATAAAAATTTAACTAATATTGCTAATATGTATATTATACGTAAAGTATTTTCTTAAATAAATTCGGTAAAATAATAAAAAATATTAAACAATCAGTACTTATAAAGAAATAATAACAAATTAAAATTAGAATTAAAATGTCCAAAATGGATATGATGGCAAAATATTATAAGAAAATAATAACGTATTGCTTACCTACTGAGTGGTCACACTGCAAGGGCCTAGCTCCAGTCACTAAGCATGTCGTTTTTATCCGTGAATAACATTTGTCGCTAAATAACCCTTATTTCCTTCCAGGCCTTCGTAGAAATGTACAACCTATCAAAAGACCCGTACGAACTGACCAATATAATCGACTCGGTGCTGCCAGCTATAAAGCACTGGTACCGCTTAATGTTGATTCAAATGCGGAACTGCACTGGAGCGGATTGCAACGACCCGATTGGCGGAGACGACGATGTTGCCGTTGATCAGAGAGATTGGTTCAGGATAATGAAGAAAGAAGTTATTCCGATTTAATTAATTAAAGAGATAACTTAAACTGAGGCGGGAAGAACTCGAATCATTTATAGAATATACTTATTCGAGGCCCTATTCTGATCTCTTCACTATGACAATGGAATCGTCACAGAATGACACATTTTGTCATTCTACCTTAGATGGGATACTACATTTGTTCGGAACCATTTTCTGCTAAACTTATCTCTTCACTATGACAATGGAATCGTCACAGAATGACACATTTTGTCATTCTACCTTAGATGGGAAACTACATTTGTTCGGAACCCTTTTCTGCTAAACTTATCTCTTCACTATGACAATGGAATCGTCACAGAATGATACATTTTGTCATTCTACCTTAGATAAGAAAATACATTTGTTCGGGACCCTATTCTGCTAGACTTATTTCTTCACTATAACAATGGAATCGTCACAGAATGACACATTTTGTCATTCTACCTTAGATAAGAAACTACATTTGTTCGGGACCCTATTCTGCTAGACTTATTTCTTCACTATGACAATGGAATCGTCACAGAGTGACATATTTTGTCATTCTACCTTAGATAAGAAACTACATTTGTTCGGGACCCTATTCTGCTAGACTTATCTCTTCACTATGACAATGGAATCGTCACAGAGTGACATATTTTGGTAAAAATATTCTATGTCACGAAGGTTTGATCTTGTTTGTTAGCCGTGGACATGCACATTGAGTTAGTTTGTGTAACCTCGGGAGCACTCATTCTCGATCGCGACGCGATCCGAGTCACTAGTGTTTCTGGGTCCACGCAAAATGTCAGCACAAGGCAATTAAAGTCGTCGGCGAAACCTTCTTCGTGAAACAGAATATCTGTATTCTGCTTAGATGAAACAAACAAGAGATGGAGGGACGCAGGTCAAACGTATGTATATCTGCGGACCTACAAATAGCACCATAACCACTATCTATAGAGTTCCATTCATCCAGGGATTCTACGTGACAATACATAGTGTCATAGTAAAACGTTTGGTTAGCAGAATTGGGCCCCGGATTGGGATGTGCCGTGCATTGTCTTTTATGAGTTATATCATATTGGCGAAAATTCCAATATCATATAATTACTAATTATTTAAGATACAGAACGTGTGAAAGGCAATAGGGAGAGGCTCAAATAAATTATAATAATGTATCATTATACGGTAAGATCGTATGCAGACAGAGCAATTATCTGTTAACATATTTACTTCTTATGCTGTGTATATATTATGGCACAGGTTAAGGGGCCTCCGGAGGGACGAATTCTAAATACAAACGTAATACCAAAATTATTTCTAATACAAGCATATTTCCACTATAATATTGCATTATTTGTGTTAAAATAGTATTTATCTAGGTTCCCAAATAGTTTTTTTTTCGAAATACTTACCTAAAATGAAATGAAAGCCAAACTCATTTTGCACATTTTTATGCGAAAATGGACAATTTTTCTTGCTATTTGTTTCGTATTAAAAACATCAATATCTTACGTTTTATTTATTAAGGGACATAGCTTATATTGTCTAGTTACAGAATAACAATACTTTGTGAAGAATATACAAAAAGTTTTAAGTCATAATTTTTGGTATTACGGAACAAACCAAATGTTTAACGGCTAATATTGCTATCGCGCACGCATGGGGCGCGGCGCAAGGGTTAAACAGGGACAGCGATATTCGGAGCGATTTTTGCAATCGAGGGTGCCGGACCCTTAAGAAGCTAATTATAAGTTCTATTTAGCGGGCATTTCTCGCTTTAATTTGCCTATTTTTCCCAGACGTTTCCACAGGAGTAAACAATCAAGGAAATGGGATGGCTACTAAAAAAGTACTTTTAATTATATTGTCTGATCGCGTGAGTTTAAAAATAAGAAGATTATACGAAAAATAATAAAAAGTTGACATTTGCTTCATGTAAAGTTGCTCTGTCAGCATAGCGCTTTAGCACACAACACATTATATTTATAATTAATGGGCACGCAACGCAATAATAACGCAATTAGACTTATTGAGTTATATTTTAATGAGTAAATGTTTGTATATACTATAAATTCTGAAAAAGACAGTCTACCTGTCTTTATAAATAAACAGAATAAAAACAGGGTCCGAATTCTGCTAACAAATTCCTTTACTATGACAATGCATTAAGTATATCAGTCATCTAGTATCCATAACACAAGCTCTGCTTAGCTTGGGGCTAGATGATGCTGTGTGGATTGACCAGCATTATTTAATGGGATCTGCGCGGTTTTTGCACGGATTGATAGATTGGTTTCAACCTTTACACCTTTCTCACGTTCCTTCCACCTGTAGTTTCTATCATCAACCTATAATCGTCCACTGCTGGACATATGCCTCTCCTTATGAGCGCCATAGCGCCCTGTCCCAGTAGTTTCTACCATGAAAGGTAAAATGTCAAAATATGTCATTCTGAGACAATGCCATTGTTATGGTGAAGGGATGTAATTTAGTAGAATTCGGCAATCAGTTTCTGCGTTCGGCTCGACCTTTCCATTAATAATCCATTGCTGTAAAATTAGAAGTATGCTGTTAGATGCGTAAGAGGCTTAATTACGAAGAATTGCAAAATCAATGTACTATCAATGCATCATTTTAGTCGAATTATATCAATGATTATAAATTGCATTGTATTTTTCACAGAATTATGTAAAATGAAAGACAAGGTGTAGAAATGGAAATTGAAATTTAACAACATGCATTAATTTAGTACTAATAGCAATTAGCCATGGCACATTAGCCGGATGCACCCCGAGAGGTGGGCTAATGCTGCAACACCCTGGGTCCCGGAAGGAAGCCGCGGGCGACGCTGGCGAGACGGCCTTAACGCCTTCCTCGGAGATTGGTGGGAGATCGCACGTGACCGCACTGAGTGGAAAGATTTGGAGGATTTGGGGAGGCCTTTGCCCAGGAGTGGGACGAAACAGGCTAAATAAAAAAAATAGCAATTTGTAGCAATTAATATTAAATTGTGAAGTATTTTTCAGAGAATCGTGTAAGATTAGAGGTAATGGTGTTTTAATTTTAACGAGGAAATGCACAATAAAATTATGTAAGTACAAAGGCGCTTTTCATTTTAACAGTTTTATTACAAATCTTTATAAACTTTACAACCTAAAATATAACAATATCAAAAATACATCACAGGCAATAGCAGCTTATTTAGTAGGCTCTTTTAAAAAATAATATTACCTGGAACAAAGAAACGGATTAAGATAAGTACACACTTTAACAAAGAAAGTTACAATAGATACAAATTAGAACTGGTTTCAACATTTAAAACAAAGTCAAGTCAAAATGATTTATTTCTTTAGGCTTACAAAATAAGGCTGTTCACTTAAATTTTTTGTCCACCAATGGTAGAAGTGGAAAGGAAACCACTAGTATTCACCATCCTGCTAATAACTATCGATTGATGGATGGATGGAAGTTTGTTACTCTTTCACGTAAAAACTACTGAACGGATTTTAATGAAACTTTACAATAATATGGCTTTTACATCAGAATAACACATAGGCCACAATTCATAAAGATATATAGTATATTATTCAAAATAGCTATCACTACGCGGGTGAAACCGCGGGGCGCAGCTAGTAGGGCATAAAACAACTGAGCCATAGGCAGACTGTTGCTAACCATCTACAGGTTGCTGAACTGATCCATATATATATAGATACCAGACGGAAGCGTCCCAAGACATTGCCTAGACTGCATTGCCCCGCTCTATGGCAATGTTGATCCGCTACGCCGAATAAAATGAACTGTATATAAATAAATAAAATAAAATAAAAAAGCCTTTATCTGGTCCTGCTACATTGATTTAGGTACTGTTAGTGCGTTATTTTAACACTACGTTTGGTTGATAGCAGGGTCCCCAGGTTGGGTAAAGGCCTCCTCCAACGATGTCCACTTCTCTCTATCTTGAGCTGTTTGCCACCACTTTGGACCAGCGACTTTTTTTATTTCGTCCTCCCAGCGTGTTGAGGGCCTTCCTCTCTTTCTTTTTCCTTGAGGTCCTCTCCATATGGTGGTGCTGTATGTCCATCTTTTGTCTCTAAGCCTCGCTATGTGACCGGCCCACTTCCACTTTAACGTTTGTGCATAGTTTAAGGCATTAGTGGTTTTTGTTATTTCTCTTATCTTTACGTGTCTAATCTTATCTTGTTTTTTTATTTTTAGCATGCTTCTCTCAATTCCGCGTTGACAGGATGTTATTTTATTCTTAACTTTTGATGTAAAAAAAAATGAACTGTATATACGTACCATAAAGTCGAGATTCAGGTGACTGCCGCCGCCAACTGTCGGGTCTGTATGCTGAAGTAATCAGTCATTTTGTTCTGGCTCAGCAACTCATCTTTGTACACGAGTGGACACGGGAAGTATTTCTGTTAAAAAAATAAAAAATTGTAGAAATTAATTACTGAATATTATTACACAACATCATCTCAAAATAAGCAGCCCTTTTGCTGTGAACTCTGTAATTCTGCTTAATCGCTTCATAATGACAATAGTATCACACAGAATGACACATTTAGCATTCTGCCTCAGAAAATTCAATTTAATCACCATTACATTATCACTAAAAACTAAAACAAAATTTAAGAATGCATACACGACATACAGGTGCTTAAAGTGGAGATGGGCTGGGCATATGATAAGAGAGAAGAAGGAGAAATGGACGAGACTAATAACTGAATGGCAACCACGAGATAGCAAAAGAAAAAGAGGCAGACAGACTAGAAGATGGGAGGACGACATTAGAAAAGTGGCGGGTCCAATATGGACCCGCATAGCGAAAGATAGAATAGAGTGGAAATCTTTAGAGAGGCCTATGTCGAAAGACAAGCTGAAATACAGAAACGACCGTTTACCGATACTTAACCGATACTTAATTTATGTAAAAAGATAAGTAACTGTTATAAAGTAAGCATATTTGTAAGAAAACTGTAAAAACAATGTAAAAATTAGTTCAGCAATTAAGGCTATTTTATTTTATTTTATTTATTTACATTATCACTAGTATTGGCATGTCAATTAAATACTACAGTACAATGAATAATCTTAAATTTAACACTAAATAATAATAATAATAAATAACAAATAATGCTGGACAATCCACACAGCATTATCTAGCCCCATGGTAAGCAAAGCTCGTGTTATGGGTACTAGATAACTGATATACATAATACAATACATTACATAGATATTTATTTTTTATTATACATAGAAAACGACCAGAACACCTGGAACAAATATCTGCAGATCGTACACACAATTGTTCCGAGGCGGGAATCGAACCCGCAACCTGCGTCGCAGTCGGACCTTCGCCCACTGCGCCACATCGGTCGTCAATAATATATAATAAGTATAAACAATAATAGACTATCACAAACTGACAAATGAGCATGTTAAAAACTCAGCAGAATTACTCTACAGACGAATTATTATTATCAACCATCTATATCATTAAACTGAGTGCAAAGAGTCAATACATACATATCAGGTGAGGTCTATGACCAACAGTGGACTGGTAAAGGCTGTTGATGTGTGTGTGTGTGACACTGAGCTTTAACGTGGCTTTAAAGGCTGAAATGATGTGTGCATACCTGAACAGTCTTCGCCCCGCCAGAGATGTCGACTGTAGGCACGACTTGCTTTGGCTTCAGAAACTTCACGAAGCGAACTAGCTCGGAGAAACTCGAATGTTCGCTATACGGGATACCTGCGGGAGATAATTTATAATATATGAGCGAATGTAATAGTGTAACTCAATACAAAGTTCCTTACTGTGATATTTATGTCAATTATTGAGATGAGAAATACAGAAATACAATTTATTGGTAAAATTAATTTACATGACATTTTTTCATATAATAATATTATTTTTCATATACAATAAATAGTTATAATTATAATACAAATAAACTTAAACAAAAATAAACTTGTTGTGTGAGACTAATGCATACATGTACTTACTTCTGTAAATCATAGAGCTTCGTAGAGGCTATATGCCATAGACAATTGTACAACTTTTTTTTTATATTAAAGTAAACGTAAAATGTTATCTACTGACATAATAGATAGTGTAACAGGTAAAATATATGTCAAGGGTTTGTTTCTGCAACGTTTAGCGATAAGACCGCTCTTTCTACTTCCTGTACTCTAAGTATTTATTTCTGTAGTGTTTACAGTAGTCAGTGTTTCCTGTTTTGTGTGGTATAAAATGTGTTATCTATATAAATCACAAAGAGTGGAAGGAGATACCTATGCCCAGCAGTAGGATAGTAATCATCATCAGCCTATGTTAGTTCACTGCTGGACATAGGCCTCCCCCAATGAGCGCCATAGCGCCCTGTCTTCAGCTTGACACATCCAGCATCTCCCTACAGTCTTTTGCAGGTCGTCATCCCACCTGGTCGGAGGGCGTCCTACATTACGTTTGCCGAGTCGCGGTCTCCACTCAAGAACACGTACCCCAGCGGTTGTCGGTTGTTCGCGAGATATGGCCGGCCCAATGCAGCTTGCTACTTCTTAGAGCTAGTATGTCGATAACTTTGTATAAAAATGCATTGGGATAGTAATGGTTGGAAGGTAATAATGACCGTGTATAGTAACGCCGTCTTTCTCGATTATCACATTCTTGCCGGTCTCCCAACCGCTGGGTTTAAACGCGACCACCTCTGTGAAGGCACCTTGCAAACTGTCCAGGTAGTTGCGAAGTTTCTGGAACAAATTGTGGTATTTCTAGGCTTGATGTGGCGCGGTGGGCGAAGGTCCGCCTGCGACGCAGGAGGTTGCGGGTTCGATTCCCGCCTCGGAACAATTGTGTGTACGATCTGCAGATATTCCGGGTGTTCTGGTCGTTTTCTAATAACTTTAAAATTTATAGAGGTACTAAGAGTAATAGTAGTGTATGTGCGCATTCACACAGTATCCGATTTTTCGCGATGGTTTATATAGTTGGATGTTTGCACACCTAAAAGTATTCCGGATCCAGTAAACGATTGTTTCCAGTAGCGAAGGATTCGTAAAATACGATCCTGTTGAAACAGATCCGCTGCGCGCTGTGCGAATGCGCCCCTGTTTCTGGTTTGATGCGAGAAGCGAATCAAAGGATTATCTAATATGATCGCATCCCCGCTGTCAGCTGATGGGCCGAGCTGGCCTTCAGAACTATTAATGGATAGTTGCTGTTGTCCCCTGTGTGTCACCTTACGTGCTTGCCGTTTCGATATAAAACCTTTTACATTTTGTAAATTTAAATATATGGCCTCTATACATCGATAGACCTAAATTTGATTTGTCGTTGTCTTTATTTATTACTAGCTGCTCCCCGCGGCTTCGCCCCCGTGGAAATCTATGTGTCAAATTGTTTAAATGATAAAAAGTATCCTATGTTAGACTCCTGGTTCTAAGCTACCTCTCCACCAATTTTCAGCTAAATCGGTCCAGCCGTTCTCGAGTTATAAGTGTTGTAACAAACACGACTTTCTTTTATATATATAGAAGATTTATACTCTATAAGCCTCCGTCAGATCGCTCTTTTCCTCATGTCGTGTGATAAGCCTTACAATAAAATATGGTCTCCCAATAATGTGTCTTTCTTTAAATGGAACGTCGCAGCCTCTGCCAACGACGAGACGAATAAATAAACAGTTAGAGGGTGAAACTATGGTGAAAGTGTTAAGTGTAGGTAAAATCGCTAACCTCATGCGTCAAGTCCCGCATCGGCACGACGTGCAGCTGGCAGGCGTGCGGCGCCTCCCGACTGCTAGCCTTACCCTCCACGGTCTGTAGCACGCGCTCCTTCTCAGGACATGCCCAAACAGAGCAGCCGACACGTCGAGACATGCCGAGGAAGAATTTCTCTTTGCCTGGAAAAAGGACGAATGAAACGTTATTTCAAAACCGCAGGTTTAAAGGTTTTTTTTAATGTTATTTCAAAAGGTAGATAATCCAGACAAGAATTAATAGGGTACTTCTTGTCTGGACTGTCTATCGATAATCGTCTACGGTATAAGCGCTAGCCTCAATTATGAATCTAACAAATCTAAGGCAATTTGAAGAGCACTGGTGTGACAACATCGATCCCTTCCAGGAAGACAGGTGAGAGCCAGCTGGTGACCTCAAGATTTAGAATGGGAAGGGATAGTGGTATGGACCTGTCGAGGTAGAAACCCTTCGAGGTACTGATCTTTTGAGGTAACGACCCATCGACGAAACGTACCGTCCAGGTAGAGACAGGTAATTAACATCGAGTTATCGTCATTCGAACTAGAGTACGAGACTGGGAGGCGACTCAGGACCGCTATTCGTAGCGTCGTTTGGGGAGGCCTATGTTCAGTGGCCGAATACAGGCTGATGATGAATTTACATTGAACGGTGATAAACTTACCAATGGTATAAGTCCCGCAAACTATCAGCACAGAGGCAAATTTTTTACCGGCCTTTTCCAAAACCATTTTCTTCTGCCTTAGAATATACACCGCCATCTCTAGACTTTGGTCTTGCGTTGGGAAATCGTAGCGAGGGTTGCAGTACCTAGGGAAATGATTCTTATTAGAAAGAGTTTAGATTGACCACTGATTGAATAATCTTCTTTAAATTACCTACGGGTTCAAAACGAGATATGGCGTTACTCAAAGCCTAGTAATGTTATAGAAATCTTAGAATAAATAAATAATGCTGGACAATTCACAATGCATCCACATCTAACGCCAAACGAGTCCCAACGATTCTTGAAAATAAAGAAACATAGTTTACACCCCGGGTTTTGCACGCCTTTTCAGGCATAAAAAGTACTTTCATTTTATAAATGGCAGGGCAACGGGTAAATGACCTATCACGGAATAATACCACAATCGCCACTATTTGCTAATTTTATTTAATATAATACTAGGTCTACTAGGTTAACAGAATAATCATCGAAATCGGTTCACCCAGTCTAAAGTTCCGAGGTAACAAACATAAAAAAATACAGTGGAATTGAGAACCTTTTTTTAAATGGGTAATACGTTTTTCAAAGCAACAAGGTTAATAATAATAAAGTTTTAACGTCAGTTAAAACTTTTTTAGTTTTTTTTAGTTGCACAATCCACATGTAAACTCTACAGTGCGATACTACATACCAAGAATGGTACAGGAGGCCATTGAGATTACGAAACATAGGAACTTCAACTGAGAAGATGACTTCCAATTTATTGGGAACCTGGAACCCTGTTGTGAGAATGTGCAAAAACCGAAGAAGTGATGTAAGAATCGCGTCGCGTTCTGATACCGTCAGTGTTGTGTGTCGTGATCGAGCTGCGTTCGATAATAATGAAACCGGTGGTCGTAGTAACGTTCGTAGCAAAATACAAAAAATGAGGGTAGATCGGTATGTCTGCCCATAAAAACTTACTCGCAGTCGCAGTGCCTTCAGTTATTCCGTGATCATGGCGCATGAAACTGTGCCGAAATACTGGATAACTCAAAAATCAAATCATGGTAAATATCCCGTTTTAAATGACTTTAATAACTCACGTTGTATCCAAATAGACGGTGTGTATATCCCTGTTCCAGAATACAGGGTACGACTCCATAGACGGGCAGGCTCTGAAGTCACCCGTATGCAGTATCGTCTTACCGTTGGGCAGGGCAAAGACTAGCATTAGAGCGCCAGGGCAGCTGTTGGAAAATTGGTTTTATGAAGTACGATTCAATTTAGTAATATTTATAAAATAATTTAAAACATCTTGATCAGATTAAGTGCTGAAACTAGACTTGAGAGTAAAGCAGCTGGTGTCAGGTGTAAAATGAGAAGCTGTCTTTTAGTTCCGATTTCACAACTAGATGGCTCTTCCAAATTTGCTTTGAGTACCTATGCTTGCAGTTAGTAAATTTATAGAATGTTGTAGAAATGCGAATGGTGCATTAGTTTTTGCATCTTTGAATCATCAGAGGGTCGTTTTAGTGAGAAAATTGATATTTCTACGCCTGTTCTTAGATTGGTGGAATGACAATCGGTGCAGCCATACTTATTTTATGACAGAACTCTACTTTTTTCTTTTAGATATTGTTTTCGTAAAATTAACTTTTTTAATATACTCTCCCGAAAACTCCTCTATCTCTTAAAATAATAGTACATAGTAAAAAAAAAGCATGCTTACTGATTAGCGTCAACGGCGGTCACCTCCGCTCCGTCAATCCTGAGTGTTTCATCGATGGTTATTACGTGAATGTACTTAGAATTCACACCTAGCCGTGATATGCAGAGATCAGCTGAAATAACAATTAACCTTCTAATTAAACTGTAACATTAATAAATAAATAAATAATGCTGGACAATTCACACAGCATTATCTAGCCCCATGGTAAGCAGAGCTTGTGTTATGGGTACTAGATAACTGATATACATAATACAATATATTCGTCGTTTTCTATGTATAATAAAAATATATCTATCTATGATTTTTATTATACATAGAAAACGACCAGAACACCCGGAACAAATATCTGCAGATCGTACACACAATTGTTCCAAGGCGGGAATCGAACCCGCAACCTCCTGCGTCGCAGGCGGACCTTCGCCCACCGCGCCACATCGGTCGTCGTAATTTTTATTTAATAAAATATTTGTAAACAACTCTCGAGACAATTTACACACTATCTGTGAAAACTTTTAAATTGGCCATCGTATTATTTTGACTTATTTTTTCTTGTTTTGTTATGTGTAGCCGTAAGTTTTCCTAAAATATATAATCAAAAGGGTATTATGAACCATCCTTCGTATATGTAGAGGCGAATAATGATGATGATGATGATTGGTTTATGATGAGCCACTGGATCTCGTCTGAAACGGAATCTTATTCCTCGAGAGCTTTATCACACAAGCAATTAGGCTCGGATTAGCGCTGTCGTCGACGCCATTGATCAAAAATCCGATCGCATGCGGCGTCGTCGCAGCGTGCGCGCTGCACAATCGCCTCGCTTTAAAATCGCTGTGTTATTATCACACTGATTGGTTATCTTAATCTTAAGATTATCCCTACGATATCAGAGCCTTTCAGATTCAGATTCAGACGACATCCAGGGACTCATAAAAAACAAGTCATCATCATTATTTGCCTCTACATTTACGAAGGATGTTTCTTGTAGATCCCTTTGTGTCGAGAGTTCTTTGTAAACATTTAACATCGAGATCATTTTCAAGTTCTTTTTTTGGCCCATAAACGAATTCAGTTTTAGAAAACCATACAACCTTAATTTTGATTGACTTCGTTTTTCTTTACATATTTTGTACGGGAACACCCAATGCAATAGAGTACCCATATTTAAATTTAATATAAAAATTCCTTAGTATATAGGTACAGTTTTTTAAGGTTTTTGGGACAAATACGCGCGCGAGAATATTTTTTTTATGGATCTCCCCCGGGATCTCCCTACAGTCCCTACAAAAGCAAAAGAATTTACCAAATCAGTCCATAATAGACGGAGAAATTGACTTACATACTATTAGACTACATATAAACAATAAGTAACAGCCGAACATAGAGCCACGTTTGTTTTTCGTTTCGTCGGTTAAAAATACGGCGTATACTAGTTATAATATATTAAATACACAGAAACTCGTACTAACCTGTAATTTTAGAACAAAACAATAATTTATTGAAGTTCTTTTTCAAACCCGCATAATGGTCCGAATGGAAATGGGTCAGAAAGTAATGCTTCACGTTAGGGATATCGCCGTACGAAAACGCGTCTACAGCGAAATGCGTTCCTGGAAAATTTATAATAATAATTATAATATAATTTATTTCAGACCATAGAAAATAACAGATCTTATTTAACTTATAAGCCGACAGCGTGTACAATTGACGTCGGTGCACGGCGGCGCGGGCGGTACAGCGGTGTCCCGTTGCATATTTATAAATAAATCTTCTTAAAATCAGAAAAGTGGTGCAAGTTCTTTGAAGACAAAACTATGCTTTCTTTGGCGCTAAAAATAATAACCAGCAGTCATCATAATCAGCCTATAGCAGTCCACTGCTGGACATAGGACTCCCCCAATGAGCGCCATAGCGCCCTGTCTTCATCCATCTACCTGCAGTATTTCGCAGGTCGTCATCCCACCTGCTCGGAGGGCGTCCTACACTACGTTTACCGAGTCGTGATCTCCACTCAAGAACACGTTTGCCCCAGCAGCCGTCGGTTCTTCGCGAGATATGGCCGGCTCACTGCCACTTCTGTTTGCTAATTCTTAGAGCTATGTCGATAACCTTGGTTCTTTGTCGGATGTATTCGTTACGAATCCTATCCTTCAGAGAAACTCAGTTATAGCAGCATATAACATAGTACTATGCCAATTTGCTAAGCCTATTTTAAACTAATATTTCGCTCGCGGCTTGGTATTGGTTATTAGAAAATAATATTAGATAAAATTTTAAAAAATGTTCGATTCAGTTTAGAATGTTTAATCTAAGTACAAAAAAATTATATGTAGCAAGCAACTACATCCATTATGTCGAGGGTGACGTGAAAACCAGATGAGGATGTGTTTAAATTATCAACATTATTATCTGCCTCTCTCTTCATAAAACAATGTACGTCATAAATCCTTTTTTCACTTTTCTATGTAAAACCATTTCGTAAACTTTTGTACGCGATGGTATTTTGACAAGAAACTTGACGTGGACACTGCGCGGAAAGCAAATGTCAACTGACGTACCAATAAAATAAGCGCAGCGGCAGGCATGCGGCGCGTAACCCGCCCGCCCCGCGCCTTACGGATGCTTCCTCTTGGCCTAACTAGTTCGCCTACGTCCACACAACATTTTCATTTTCAAAAATTTCGGTATTTTTCGTAAATATTTTCTAAGGTGAAAGATTTGGAAAGTAATCAAAACTTAAAATGTCTATAAGGACGAAAATAGCTTGAACGGTTTTTTTAACATGTGTAACCAATAGGAAAATAGTTTTACAACATTAAATAAATAAATAAAATAAGCAGCGGTGGGGTGTGTACTTTGCCTATTTTGACAAGAGTTCGGCCATGAGGATATGTTAATCGTCGTAGCCAAATCAGTTAGGCGAAATAGTCAGGCCACGAGGAAGCACCCCGCCTTACCGCATACCACCAAATAGACCTATAAATCGCCTACTTGCGGAGCTTGAACGCCAGCGTTCTTTTTACATGACGCGAACTATAGATAAGTTTAAAAATATTACCTGCTACTATTTTATGGTAAGGTAGACTCCGTGGCGAGAGTGCTTTTTTGATAGTATTTGCATTGGCTGGTGGCAGTTTAAAGTGTAGGGACTCGACGTTCTGCCTAGGCGATAGTAAACTACCGACTCTGGTAGGAGAAGGCGGCGCTTCAGAGTTCGACGCTTTGACATCCCTACGGGGAGAGAACGGTTCTCTCTTCTGTCTGGCAGACTTGGGCGTCTCATTCGCACTCACTCTCCGGTAGACCTTGGCAGATCTCGTTACTCTCTCGCACTTTACGGCGTCACTGACACCTGAATTCCTACTCATTTCTTCCGCATCCTCGTATTTGTCAGAACTATTTATAGACACATTGCATTGGCGGAAGAAACTGTCGATTCTTAACTGCTTTAAACCTGCTTCGCAACTTCCATCACCAAATCTTTTGTTATTGCTTTTAAATTTGTTTATTGGTAAATTTCGCTTTACAAATCTGTAATTTGGTGGCTGGACAATGACGTGGGAAATCTTCTCAATGGCGTTTGTGTTTAAAATTAGAACTTTTGAGTTTTCTCTTCTGTCAGTTTCTGACAGTTTTTGCTTTTTTATTTCTAGGTTGACAGCTACAGCGGACCTCTTTAGTGGACTTGAGGAGGTTTCATTCATATTTTCGTCTAGTTCTCCTTTTGTTTCGGTGGATACCTGCGAAATCTCTTGGAATTCACAATCTACATTAGTGTTGTTATCACAATGTGTGACAACAAATCTTCTTATGGCACCATTTTTGGCAGTAACATCTACACTGTTACAGTTATTTACACCAAACGAAACATTCAGTAAAGGTTTATCTGCGCATATGACGAGTGTTGAGTCACTTTCCGCTTGTTCATATATTTCAGTCGCAGATGATACTGATATAAGATATTCTTCTTCTTGATAAGTAGGTTTGTTCTTTAAATCTATGCCGGTTTTGGGTACAGCAAGATTATTTAGGCTGTTTATTTCCTCAAGGTCACCAAAACTGAAAAGGCTAGACTCCTTTTGAGTCAGTAAGTCCTCAATAGCTGAGATTCCAAGACTGTCCTTGTTAGAACAAGTCCTAGTTAAGATTACATGGTTGTTTTCTTGAGATTCATCTATGAGATTGTTTAGCCAGTTTTCCTTATCACCATTTACCTGGAATTAAGAAATATGCAGACGGCTTTATGGCACTCATTAGCGGATACCTATGTTCAGCAGTGGACTAATATAAGCTGATGATGATTCTATGCAGCTCTTGTATTATTAATAAAATATTGCTGGAAAATCCACATAGTATCATTTAGCCCCAAGCTAAGCAGACATAAGCTGTGTTATGGATACTAAATAAGTTATATACTTAACTAGCGGACCGTCCCGGCTTCGCACGGGTATTTATTATTTTTATTATTCATAATTTTTTTTGCGGCCGTTTATTTCCCGTTCCCGTAGCCCAGAGACGCCTATTTCGCATAGTTATAGTTAGCCAAGTGTGAGCCACGCGACTTTTTTCTAATACGTATATTGAACTCTTCGAATGGAATGTCAGAATTGAATCATTCAAAAAGTTATATTAAGGTATTGAAGCAGTTTTAATTAAAAGTAATTTATTTTGA
The DNA here is from genome assembly GCA_943735965.1 of Eupithecia abbreviata. Classification (NCBI taxonomy): domain Eukaryota; kingdom Metazoa; phylum Arthropoda; class Insecta; order Lepidoptera; family Geometridae; genus Eupithecia; species Eupithecia abbreviata. The sequence goes on from OX030995.1 coordinate 7,247,058, forward strand.
TAAGGATTAATACAACGTTAAAAATAAAAAGCCTTTTATAGAGGCGGCATTATTTTAAAAATTTAAAAATAAAAAACACTTATTGTGATGTAACTATAATAGTTAGATATATGCTGTCGCGACATTTTTTGTAGACAATGATATGTTCTGCAATGTTGTAGTAAATCACTTTGTTATAACATCAATAATTTTCGCAGGGCACGCGATGTAAGGAATGTCTAAGGTTAGTTTTTTACACCTTGGGTTACATTATTGGAGTTTTAGTAAGGATCCCTAATTTTTTTGATATTAAAATATAGCCTATGTTCACAATGGATAGTGTGGCTGCCCAACGGTGAAATAATTTTTCTAATCGGCCCAGTAGTTTCGGAGCCTATTCATTACAAACAAAAAATCAAACCTTTCGTCTTTATAATATTAGTATAGATAAATTAATATAATATTAATAATATAATAATGATAGATAATCCACGCAAAGTCATCTGGCCCCAAGTTCATCAACTAAGAAATTGTGTTGAGGGTACTAGATGACTGACATTTATATAGATTTTTTTATTATAAATACAAAACAACATGAAAAAAAATATTGTACATTTAGTGTTGAGAGTTCGACACAAAATAGAACACTATTTTGGTGTGTTGTTCGTTTAAGTATTGTTAGGGTTCTGCATTGTAGGAAACAGCTCAAATTGTAGTAGTGCAAATTCTGATTCCAAGTTGACCACAAGGGATTTTTAGGTTTTGTATGGGGCCAATGTTTTTGCCAGAGTAGGTTTCAGGCAAGTTCTTGCTATATTCTAGCTATGGTTCTGAACCTAGTGCGGGGACCACCAGTAAAATATAAGCATTTTCGTTGTATTGGTAAATAAATGAATTTTGTTTTTTTTTTTTTGGTTACTAAAGTTACAGTAATATTTTTATTACTATTGAGTATAAACTCACGACTATCTGAGCTAACTTGTCTATATCACAATATGATTTTCACTACACTATTTTGTTTATGATAAGTGGTCAGATTGTGCATTTGTATCCAGTGGTGGAGTCTTTTTTTTAAGCTGTTCACAGGGGGAACTGTTTCAATGGCTTCAGGAAGCCCATTCAAATTGTGCACCACTTTGTTACTCCGGAAGTGGTGAGCAATGTGTTTGATGGTGTACGAGTTAGTCTGACACTATGGCCTGAATAGCACCTTCAGAGTATATATGTATTTTGTTTATGTCAGGCAGGTTGTAGGTGTGATAGAATTTTGAAGGTTTCAATCAAATCACCATGGAGGCGTCTATCTTTCAGAGTAGTGAGGCGTGAATAATATCTTTAAATGACAATTGTTTTAGGACAGCTTAACACCCACATCGTAACTAGTCTTAAATAGGGTTTGCCATACCTTATCAATGCTGCCTAGCAAAGGAACATTTTTGCTGCATGCTACATTTCTTGTATTATTCCTTTGTGAAAATACATTATTTCTCTTCAGTGACAGAGAACTTCTGCTCACAATTGAATTCTGAAAGTTTTGAACCAATTATTACAATGATTAAAAAAATATATGTATTAGCAAAAAACCATCATGACATGGTTACCCATCCTAGTACTGACCGGTATGATTTGATTGGATATTAGGCCCCTTAATTATTAATATATAAATAAATAAATAGTGCTGGACAATTCACACAGCATTATCTAGCCCCATGGTAAGCAGAGCTTATGTTATGGGTACTAGATTTATATGTACATAGAAAACGACCAGAACATCCGAAACAAATATCTGCAGATCTACACACATTTGTTCCGAGGCGGGAATCGAAAAAATTTATTATCTAACATTTAAAACCTTATTGATATTATAAAAATTCATGTCATTCAGCCATTTGATTTTATATAAATAATTATTTAATAATTTGATTTCATTCAGTAATTTATTGTATATTTCTACGCATAGAGTCAAACAACTGTTGGAAAACTTGGCTGAATGTGGGGTATCTTTTAGAATAAGTCTATTCAGATCTCTACATAGCCTAGGGTGTCTGTCACATGCTTTTAAAAATAAGTTTAAATTATTTAATTATTGGAATAAATATATTTTGAATGTATTATAACTTAATTAATATTCTTATAGAATTATTAGTATTTGATTTTATAACTAACTATTATAATGTATTCAAACAAAATTATACTAGATACTCATTTGATGTGTAATAATTATTTTAGCAATAAATTAATTCTACATGCTGGATGCGGCAAGCTGAAGACAGGGCGCTCATTAGGGGAGGCCTATGTCGAGCAGTGGAGTACTATAGGCTTATGATGATTCTACATTCTGTCAAAATTTCAACTGTCTATCTATTACGGTTCAAGAGATACAGCCTTGATAAAAGTAGAGCAATTATAGCCATAAAAATTATCTTTCTTTTGTTTGTTTAGTCCCTTTAATTTTAAATTAATTAAATTTTTATGATTTATTTATACAGTGTCAAAAGAAATACATATTCTGTGTAAATGTGTGTTTCACTCTTTTGGGTAAAGAACAGATGCACAGAGTCAGATACACCATCCTGGGGTATCTTCCAGGTAGTACTGGCATATTTTGATCAGTTGCGCTACCTCTAGATTGTTTGCAAACAGCCTGCAGATAGCCCAACTGATTCATGTGTAAGTATTTTGTGAATACCTACTTAGTATAGCATGTGTGAAAAATAGAAGTTAATTGGTTTAATAAAGTTTACTTCTTTATATGTATTTAAGTATCTTTATATTACCTACCTGAGTTAGAGACAAATCATTCTTCTTCACACATCTTGGATTTAATATAGAAGGAACATATTTATTGATATCACCATTCATTTCAAGACTGCAAAACTAGGAGCAATTGTGTAGGATTCTTGTATAATTTTTTTAGCTGCGAACTTACCAATCACTGAAGCACCAGTAAAAAATAAATACGTAAATGAATATTGCTGACTATAACTATCCTGGCACTCAGTGATGTATTTACATATGTATAGCAAAACCTGGTGGTAGTGCTTTGCTTGCAGTTCAAAGCACCACACAAATGAATGCACCAGCCAGCTTAAAAGTTCAGTGTAAGCTAAAAAAACTGGTACGAATTGAACACAAAACTGCACAGATCTTGTCTTGCTGAGAAAGCAAAATCCAACGGTAGGTACGTACAATCTTTATGAGGAGGATAAGAAGGCACAGAACCTAGTTTTCGTGGAGTTATACACTTTAAGTTATAGAGTAGAAATATTTCAATTTAATAAACTAGGAAACATGAAAACATCGAAAGGAAAATCCAGTAGGTAGGTAGGTACCTACTATTCTCTATACCTCTCTCTTTGAGAAGTTTGAGAAAAGCGGAAAATTGATATACGGAAACGGATACTTTATTTGACATTGACAGTATGTAAAGTATGATGAGTGACAGTTTATTATGGTTTCTTTCGGGTGCCATGCTCTTACGGCCAACTAAGGAACAACCATGGAGGTTACAGCCCAGTAATATCTGTACATGGATGGCATCATATTCCAAGGCTGTAAGTTCTGATTATGTAAAGTACGGGCTGAACATTAATAGCACGGCCTCGTCACTTACAGCCGTGGAAAGTTCTGCCATTGGCAGAGCATTCCAAGGTTGTATATACCAAGGTTGAATTATCAGAGGCTGACAGATATTGATACGTACCAACCTTTCACAGCCCAAACTTTACAGCCTTGGAAAATAATGCCAAGATGACATCCTATCCTATGCTGCGTTTACAATCACTAGCTCGTGCAAGCTGACAATTGGATAGCATCACATGATAATGTCACTGTCAATGTATACTCTGTAGAAACATAACACTTATGTTTCTACAGAGTATACCCTTGAATAATTAAATCTCCGTGTGCCTAGTCCGTGTGGCTGGAGTTCTAAATACTCCTGCCTAACCTCCGTCCGTGTAGTTGGCCCCCTAACTTTTTTTATGAGAATAGTGTTGAAATGCTTCACAATATATCACAGAGATGACGCTACTAGCTACATACTAGCGAATAATTTGTCAAAATTTAAAAATGCTCCAATTGGAGCTTATCTGACGACCGATGTGGCGCGGTGGGTGAAGGTCCGCCTGCGACGCAGGAGGTTGCGGGTTCGATTCCCGCCTCGGAACAATTGTGTGTACGATCTGCAGATACTTGTTCCGGGTGTTCTGGTCGTTTTCTATGTATAATAAAAAATATCTATCTATGTAATGTATTGTATTATGTATATCAGTTATCTAGTACCCACCTTTGATAACACAAGCTCTGCTTACCATGGGGCTAGATAATGCTGTGTGAATTGTCCAGTATTATTTATTTATTATTATTTATTTATTTATTTATCTATAAGCTTAGCGCTTTGCACGACAAGAAGGAACTACGAAGAACATCCTTCCGCTACCTACCGTTCTTAGCTGGACCCAGTGACTGAAGGCATCTGTCTTTGAATGGATCTTAATTCATGTTCTAGAAAGATGATCTTACAGCCCCATCCAAAATTCTACCAAATTTTTATAGTACTTATATGTAGCTATTAGATAAAACCCTACCTATGCCTTTACCTGCGTACCATTATTTAATCAGTTCCTAAATTCAGGACCTATAGACTACTAACTGTAAATATTATCAATATACCTAAGGGATTTGAAAGTAGAGACACGAGTTGAAAGTGAATATCGTAAGGCGAGTGCTGTTGCTGAGTGGGTAGATAGGTACGTACCTACTTATCGTAAGGTACCTAACCTTTCAAATACATTATTTATTTTGTATGTATTTTATGTATGCACCACATCTAACCTACCTATTACAGCATTGTAATATTGATAATAATTAATAAAACCACCTTTGCATCATAAATTCATAATCTTAACTTTAATATATGTAGATATGTAATGCTGTGCAGCAGCACAGCATTGTGCATTACAGCTTATATATATGATTGCTGAGCTGTATGCTGTGCAAAATGCTGGGGCAAACGTGTTCTTGAGTCGAGACCATGACTCGGTAAACGTAGTGTAGGACGCCCTCCGACCAGGTGGGATGACGACCTGCGTAAGACTGCAGGTAGATGCTGGATGCGGCAAGCTGAAGACAGGGCGCTATGGCGCTCATTGGGGTGGCCTATGTCCAGCAGTGGACTGCTATAATAGGCTGATGATGATGATGATGTAATGCACACTCAATTAAAAAATAAGTGTAGGTCTGTATGTTTGTTTTAATATAATTATGTACATATTAAATTCAGTCTCACGTTGGCCAACTCGTTTTGCCCATCGTGTAGTGCGGGTGTTTATGAGTGTTGGTGTACCTATATAGGTGTGGTCTGGTGTAGTATTGGCCAATACATTGATTGACGCTTGATCCTTTTAGTATTGGTTTTTAACCCTAAGCCTGCGCATCCTAGTGCGCGTAATTTGTCACTTCTGTCGAAGGGGCCTACGTGGGTGGTACGCGCTTTTGCGCCGCGCGGTACTTATGTGATGATAATTTTACGTTTTTCTACTGTGCCTATGTAGTAATAAACCTTCTTGAAATAGTCTTGAAATTTTCTAACCCATTCAATAGTAAATATTAGTTGTTCACAAATGAACATGTTGCTACTTGAACTGAAAGATTTATTACGCGGGTGGATTCCCGCTTTACGTACAAAATGTTTGAGGGTTAACATAAAAAAAAAGATTTTAAGTGAAGTATCTCTTTTATTTATAAATATAATAAATATAAATATATACACTACGCTACATTACTGAGTCAACAAAAGTATAGCTCTCAAGGAATTTTTTTACAAAAAAAAAGAACCACAAAAAATGGTTAAAGTCGGCGTGACGTGACCCTAGCGGCCCGCTGCGAGAGTATCAAATTTAAGGATTGTTTATGAATTCCACATGAATGAAGTGGCCTCCTGGCCTCTATTGTGGCTCAAATCACAAGAGTAAGCAATACTCAGACAAAGGTTCACACATCCTTAGAATACTATTTGGAGATTTCTAAACTAAATACCAGAACCTTTTAATACGAATAACAAATACACACTAACAATGTATGTATTGTAGTAATAATTACTATCAACATGTCAAGATTTTTTTTTATCCAAAAGCTTTAATATATTTACAAAAGATTCATAGTAAAATAATCACCTATTCCTATAGAAAAACATTTAGAAATTCAACAACCAAAAGTCTCAAAATTCTCAAATTACCATCAATGACAATGCCAAGGATCAACTAACAAAATGGATATTACTGGATGCGGCAAGAATATATTTTCATCGAGCTTTTTTGGTTGTAGTTTTAAAGTCTTTTACAAAATAAAATACTTTAAATATTTTTTTGTGAATTTTATAAATATTAAACTGGAAAAAAACATTTACATAAACCATCGACAACTGAGCTACTCTCGGTGTACCTATATTTAAAATTTCCTCATTGTCATCACGAAAGTCCTCGTCGCTTCCTGGTAAAAAAAATTGTTATTTTTAATATGACATCATAACACATAATGATAACTCCTACAAAAGAAGTTAAACATACTGAAATGGAACATTGAAAATATATCAGCATCCGGAAGGGCAGGACGCGGAGGACTGTAGCTCACGATTCTAAAACAACAATTTTAAATTAAATACAACCGTTACAATTAAATGCAATGTAAGAATGTTAAATGGATTTCAAAATGCCACAAATACCCCGTCTGGGATTCACATATTTCGTATGATTTTATTCCTACATGAGCTGCCTTGTTTGATGATGATAATGATTGCGATACCGCAATGCCACATCCATTCGTATCTAGATCCGTGAAAATGGTCGGCCATGTTGGCAAAATACATGTACCGATATTGTTTACATTTTGAAGAAATTTTAATACTTACCTACTTCTTTTGATAAATGAGTAAATGTATCACTTGAATATCATTAAATTATAAATTGTTTATCGGTTTAATTGGTATTTTAGTATGAACAATAAGATTTTATGTCAAACGATTTTAAAAGATTTTCAATAAGATTTTATGTAAATAGTAAAGCTTTCGCCCTTGATGACGCATCCATTCCCGAGGCTGATAATGCCGGCATGTTGAGTCACTCAGCTGTTACTTGCCGTTCGCATATTATTCTTATCGTTCGTTGAGCACAACAGAAGTACATGTAGGTATTTGTTTTGTAAAGCTCAATCCACACGTCCCCGCAGATTGTATGTTTTATTGCGTATTGTACCATTTCTTCCTTCATAGTACATAGGCTGTTTTCAGACTTCTGTTGGTAGATAGTTCGTTGTAGTTTGCACATAAGTTTTTAATACCTATATTCTGTAGTTAGTGTTTTGGTGTTAGACTGTAAGCTAACTGCTGTATTTTTTATAAATAAATAAATAAGGGTATTCATGTATGGTGTGCAGTTTTGTAGCTCGTTTTCGGACATCGGTTTGTAGGCGTCCTTTTGTAGATTTATGGAAACGTAGTCACAATAGTCACCATAGTTTTGTGTATAAGTTGAAGGTCTTCGATAAGGTTGTAAATCTCGTAGGCATCCCGAGTTATCAAAGGAATTTTGAAATAATATAAAGTACCTACCTACTTCAGAGTCAGCCTTGCCTTTGATATAGTTTCCGAAGATCCACTTGAATATTTTCCTTGAACCATGGCCAACTATCGAATGTGTCCTTCGATAGTTGACCAGATATTATGTTAAGCTCTTCCGTAAGATGTTGTGGACTCAATATATGGATGTTGAATTTTCCGTTGTGAATTTCGGTAACAGTTTCCAAAAGAGAAAAGTCATTGTTTATTTTGACGTCTCTCATTTCAATAGCTAGTGTGTTCACGGCCTTATTCAGTGTTATCAATTGTGTTGGTTATACATTTTATATTGTTGGTCGATAGAGTTCTCTATTCTCTTCATTACGTTATTCTCGGCTTCTAGAATGGAAGTTTGATTTTTCCACAATGAAGCGAAGTGTTGTTCGTTAGATCGGATGCTGTCTTTTTCGTATTTTTCGGCAAGGTGTTCATCCAGCACTCCGAACAAGTTGTTGGTGAGGTAGGTACGTACTAGCGTTGCCAGACATCCCGTATTTCCCGGGACGTCCCGTATTTCAGGTATAATTTTAAACGTCCCGCCGCCGGGACAGACTCTGTCCCGTATTTCAGCATTATTTTTACATTATGAACATTTTCAAAAAGCTGCAGAGCTTTTAAAGATCGATCAATTAAATATGGAGGACATGTTATACGAAGAATTTCAAATTATTAAAAAAAGCCTGGAAATTGCAACGTCTCTTGATGACAAAAGCATGGGTGCTATTGAAAAATGAAAAAAAATGGAAAAAAATAATGGAAGGATTTTCCAGAAGTGAAATTCCTAACATTTTTCTAATAATATCGTTTGTCTTCAGCATACCTAGTTCCAACTGTTTTGTAGAGAGGATTTTTTCGCAGATAGCATTAAAAAGGACTGATGTGCGCAACGAATGTACTCCGGATTTGATAAAAAGCGAATTAATGACCGTTTTCAACTATGATTATAGGTGCATTGAATTTTATAAATATGTAAAATCAAACAAAGACATGTTAAAGCTTGCACAATCTTTAAAATATACCTAACTATTAACTAGCAATAAAATAAACGTAAAATAGATTTGTTTTTCATTTGTCCCGGGGAAAAAATTAAAATCCCTTGTTTTTTTGCCATAATGAGCATGTGTCCCTTACAGGATCAAAAAGAATCTGGCAACCCTAGTAGGTACCCATCGCCGTTGATGAGCCCCCACCGAACTAAGTTGTTCATTCGTTTTCGGTCCAAAAGCATCCCGCTGTAATGCATCAGTTCCGCATAGCCGTTTTGTAACTGGAGTACCTAGTATTAAGTTACATTGATTATGTGTTTCGATGTTAGTACATGTTTATCGCAGTGTAGAAATGTAGCTTTTGAAAGCTTCTATTCCTTGCCAATAAGGTTGCATATCCTAGTATACGATTAATTTCCATTCATCACGTACTAGGTGCATATCAGTGACCTTATCAAAGTACATAGTTTAGTTGTTGTTTATGTTAGCTAGGCTGTAGTCACACCGAACGGGATTTAGTATCGCAAAAATGCATAAAACCACCCAAATTAAATTGCATGAAGTTTTGTTTCTCCTTCGAGTTCGTTTGTTTTGTGGTTGTTCTAGCTGTGTTTGAATAGGTTTCTAGAAATTGCTTGTTATATTTCTTATCAGGTTTGTAGATTGCACCCAGGTGAAAATTGTAGCGTTGTATGAATATCCATAGATAGTTGATTCCATCTATTATTGTGTTCTGTGTTAGGTCGTAAGAAAGGCTTTTGTGTATGTATATAGAAACGCTTCCTCCCTCTCGTCTTTTCGTATATTGTAGGCATGTGAATATTCTGGTAAAGTAAACAACTGGGCTTCTTCGTCCGATCTAAGCCAAGTTTCTGTTATTACTATGAGGTGGGTGATACAGTTCATTGCCTTTATAATACATTGTAATTTATCGAATTTTCCTTTGGTGCGAATACTGCGCATATTGGTGTAAAATATCTTGAGTGAAGACGGGTCGTAAAATATGCTGTCGTAGGTAGATTTAATGTAGTGGTAGGTATTTGTAGTATCATTAGTTCCTGGTGTAGATTTTATTAGTTTTTTGAAGGGATTTTTACTACCTTTGGAATCCCCTTAACGTATTTTATCCCGATGTCTATTCCCCGTTCGTTTCACGGGTCTTTAGTTCCTCTTGGATCGCATGAAGATAGGATCTGCGCCGGAGTTTGGTCTACGTAGACGGAATATTAGTATTTTCGGGAAGTTTGGACTTATTTCGTAGAGTAGTTTTTACTTCCTCAGCTGATTGGAAGGACACTTTTATTAAGCGGGTTTTAATAGAGTTGTATTTTCCGAGTCTTGAATATCTTAGTGGTGTAGTGTAGGGTAGTCCTTGTTGTCATGGATCTTTTCAAGTACTTTCAAGACTTGACCTTGATCATGCTGTTGTCGTATCTTTAGGTTCTTCTCATTAGATTCAGGAATACCCACGACGATAAGATTGTTCATGCGGCGGTGGCGCTCCTCGAGTTCCCGAAACATGTTTTCATGTGATGTGTAAGGGGTGCTCGAGGGCTCGCTTTGTTGGCAAGTAGTTTTTATTGATTGAATATCACTCTCTAGGTTTTTTATTTTATCGCGAATATCAATACCTATTTTCCGTCTTGATATTGGATACCTCTTAGTTTATATTCTCGTATCTTAGATTTAAATTATCGGTAGTATCCCGCATCCTTTATATGTCATCTAATAACTGTGAGATTTTTTTGTAACTCGGCGAAGTCTTCTTTTTGTTGGGCCGCAAATCTTTTAAAAAAATGTCATCATTTCTTCGCGAAATGTGGCTAGTTCTTCTGTAATGATTCCTACATATGGGTCCGGCTGCTGTAAAATCACTGTAAATCTGAGATTCCTGGTGAGCGGAGGTCGGGCTCAGATATAACAGCGTGAAGACTCTTTATTCTTCGGGGTAGGATGTTGTTACATTATATTGATGTCTTCGAGGTGGGGTTCCGATGAAACAGCAGCGGGTAGGTTTTTGTTCTTTGCTAAGTGTTTCGTAAACATTTTTTGTACAATGCGCTAGTAACACGAGAGGGGAGATAGTGTCTCGTTTTCGCACCGCTGCTGGTTGCGTTTGCGCTGTGGCTACTATGAGTTTCTCTGTGGCGGCTTCTCGGAACTATGAAGACGTAAATCCAGTAGTGGTGCACAAACGAACTTCACTTATATTTCAATACACTTTGAATTGTTTTTGGATTAGTCCGTATTTTTTATTTTTTGGCGAGTAATTAGTTGCAACGAATAAACGCGTGTACTAGTCGGGGGACTACACGGAACTTCTTTAGGTTTTTACGGAAAATCGAATCTTTTTTAATATATTTTATGGAGCTAGGTAGGTATTTTATTATAAATATTATCTAATCGCGAGTAAGGACCTTTGCTAAATTGTGTAAGAGTAGTCGTAGGTAAAATTAGTTTGTCTTTATTTCGTCTATTGTACCTAGTTACTGAAATGTTCGGATTTAGATTTAAAGAAATGTCGATATTAACTACAACTAACTAAAACTCTTTTTAACTTTACTTCGAACAATCTAAACTCATAGCATTGTAGGTGGCGAAGTGGCGAACTACGCACCCTACAACTTTGTTGATTTTTTCTCTTGTGAACTCTATCGTGACTATAACAGTGAGTGCGGTGAGTTTTATAAGGACACTAACTACAACTGGCTGAGTGAGTATTTACTAGGTACCTATGTATTGCCTATAAGTAGCGGATCGGTTCGACTGGCCTCCCACACAAGCGGGTCTCACCGGTTGGATTGAGAAGTCGCACATACTGAAAGATTAGTACCTACCACACCACATCCACAACTACCTACTTTACACTAGGTATAACTACAACGTAACACTATGGATATCCAGAATATTCTAACAAACCAAACTATACTGCAAGAGGAGATACAAAGACTCCTAGGCAACTTCAAGAAAGATGGAGCGAAAAACTCAACTTTATGTGAAGAAACGACTTGAAGTTCTAGATTCCTACTGGAAGAAATTTCAAAATAACCATATACCCACAACTTTGCCAATGTAAAGATCGCAACTAAGTATGCGTAGGTGTAGGCAGGTACTTCACGGAGAACCACTTCTAACTAACAAGGCAGATTTACGCTGTAGCTCTAGCGTTGATCGCACAGTATGCGGTCTCTCCACAGCCGAATGAAAGAGTCCTACAATCCAGGTATCTGAAACTCAACAGCCTTCGGGAGAACTATCTACATCGCACCAACGAGCAGGTGACGTTGCCCCTGCCTACCAAACAAAATCCCAAGGTAACCCTAGCTAGTCTGAAGACCTACTGCGAAAACAGAAAAGTAACTTTAGGGCTTTTGCTAGTACACTATCTACAATCAACATCGAACAAATAAACGAGAACGGAGTTCGAGGACGCCCTCAAAGCTCTCGAATCTAGGTGGAGAACCGTCGACTCCCTGCACTAGGAGATCCACTGTGAAAACGCGCTCGACCAAGATTACGAATCGATCTTCGAGACCTACGAAGAACAATACCACTCCATGAAGAAAGCCTAAATAGCTAAATAGCACTAAAATGTGGTCTGTTTCTCAAATTGAAAAATCGAATCCTGAAATGGAACTACATCCCTACTGTCTCTGGATCCTACCAACACTGGACATCTTTCAAGGACTTGTTTCAAGAGGTAATCAATAACAACAGAATATTTGACGACCGATGTGGCGCGTTGGGCGAAGGTCCGCCTGCGACGCAGGAGGTTGCGGGTTCGATTCCCGCCTCGGAACAAATGTGTGTACGATCTGCAGATATTTGTTTCGGGTGTTCTGGTCGTTTTCTATGTATAATAAAAAATATCTATCTATGTAATGTATTGTATTATGTATATCAGTTATCTAGTACCCATAACACAAGCTCTGCTTACCATGGGGCTAGATAATGCTGTGTGAATTGTCCAGCATTATTTATTTATTTATTTAATACTATCAGGTGCACAAAAGATGCAGTACCTAAAATCTAAGGTAAAGGGTGAAGCAGAAAAACTAATACAATACCTAACAATTAGTACCGACAACTACTCGATATGCTGGGACATACTCAACAACAGGTACAACAACAAGAAACAAATTTCTATTTCGCACCTTAACACTACCTATACTAAACCTACAAACACTACAAAATCAAACTGGTAGGTACTTCCATCAAAAAACTACATGATACGGCGAACGAATGCATAAACGCGATCGAAAAGGTCAGCGTCGATATCTCAACATGGGACGCTATCCTGGTACCTGGTACCTTCTCTCGCTGAAACTCGATGCCTCCTAACTTACCTAGATTTTTAAGTTAAATATGCACACCTATGTTCTATTAAGCTTGGTATAAATAATCAAACACTTCTGTTTTATTTTCACAGGCAAGGGAATAGATTATTGCAGACTGTCCGGATGTTGATGTGTCGGAGCTTTAAATATAAAAACTTAATTGGTTTCATTTGACGATGAACCCTAGTTTTATTAATGTCTTTATATTCGTTTTTAGATTTCCTTTTGATCCGACATCAGTTCAGTTCTTTATTAAAAAGAATATTCTTATATGTCAAAGAAAATAATACATAGGGTAACAAAGATAAATACATAATGAATAAATACATAATGAAATAACACGAAAAATAAAATAGACTGTTGCTTCCCGATGGGTTAAAAAACTTATACTGAATCGTAAAGAAAATTTTTGGAAGCCAACTAAATACACTAAGATATTATTATGTTCTATATATTTTGAAGAAAAAGACTAGTATAATTATCATGAAAGGTGGTTTGTGCAAATTACGAGAGAGTGCTATCCCAACAAAGGTATGAAAATGTTTCGGCCATAATATTTATTTCTATCTATTTAACTTGTTCGCTAACTGAACATTACCCTGTATGTAAACACCCATAGAGTATGTTATATTAACAGGACATTTTCTGTTAATGAAATATCATCTAACATAAAAGTGATAAATATCATTTACTCCGTACAAAATGTTACAATTTCCCTACCTTATGGGGAAAATGTTAATAGCTTGCAAAATTATTTGTGCACTTGGGTGCGTGTCGGCTAATGTAATAAATAACGTGCTGCTTACGCACACATTGGTTGATTTTTAGCTTCAACTTAGAGCGGAATGTTTTGTGAAATTATCACTCTACGTCTTATTACTCTGAGACTCTAGATATATAACAATTGTTTGTACGACCAAAAAGACAAACAATGCAAGTCCGAAAAACGCTGCCTGCAGTGTAATTCAAATCATCATACCTTGCTATATGACGCTTCGCAGAAAACACATACAACATCGACTACGTATAATAGACGCCTAATACCTATTTATTCACTGTGCAAACAAATCTGTAAACCAACTAAGGTGAGCGGGCGCGGGGAAGTGAGTGCTCGCTCATTGGTCCGTTCAAGGTTACGACAAATCATGACCATTATTAGTGATGGGGTAAGTTCTATAAAAACAATCGATACTTGCAACAAGGTAATATTTACTTTGACGATTTGACGACCGATGTGGCGCAGCGGGCGAGGGCTGCCTGCGACGCAGGAGGTTGTGGGTTCGATTCCCGCCTGGGGTTAAATATTTCTACGATCTGCAAGTACCTATTTGTTTCGGGTGTTTTGGGTATTTTCTATGTATGTATAATAAAAAATATCTATCTATGTACCTAATGTGTTGTATTGTATTAAGTTGATCAGTCATCTAGTAACTATAAAACAAACAGCAATACGGCTCTATGTAGGAGCCCGTTAATACATACGTTTCATTTATACGATTCTGGCATAGCGTAAGTGTGTGCAGTCAGCTGAGTGCTACGCAATCGCCCGCCCGGCCGAGTGACGTGCTACATACTGCATAGCGTTTAGGACCGCGTAGCAGAAAGACCTACCTAGGTTAGTGTTTCAACAAAGGTTCTAAGATCTTTAGGTACATGTTTATATCTCGAATCCAAAATTCCTTCATACTTATCCAGGCCTAAGACTGGCTTCATTAAAAATAAAAAAGTAAATAAAATAACATCGCGCGCAGCGAACATTGCAACTGTCGTGCGTATCGTGAACTAGGTCAAGGGCAAGTGCCCGCCCCCGCTAGTCTCACCCCGCAACCTCTTTCTCTGTACAGCTGACCGACACACAAACGCGCGCCCGCCTACAAAGAGCATAGAAGATTAGAACTGGAAATTATAAATTTTTTTTAAGGAAAAAAAATCATTGAATTAGATAAAGTCATAGAACAAAAGTTGTTAGTCTGGCACCCAAATGTACCCAAGTCACCTTTAAGAGGTTATTGATTAGTTACCTATAACCCTGTAGAGTATAAAAAAAAAAGTATCAATGGTAATCTAGCTTTATACTATAGTAGAATAGAATAATATAATATGAAAAATATAAATAAATATTAGGGTTAACATTTAGGTACCTTACATTTTAGATAATACCGTGTAGCAATGTAACGTTAAATATTATTTTAATCGACTTTTACATAATTCATCATAATCTTTCCTACGGCCATCGACATCTTAATGTTGATGGCACTATTTGCCCCCGCCTTCTCAGAGAAGAAAGGAAAGCAAATACAGAATTGGTTATGAAAGAAAGAGATGCACAGTTGACCTCGACAGTTGACCTCAACCGGCCAACCAAATTAAGTTGAGCTCCGTCAGGAGTCATTGAGTAAGCCAGCGCAGAGATTGTCACGGGTCACTGGTCTGGTCGTTACTGATCGAACGTTAGTGGGCGTGGATTTTTATAAGATCTCTTTTCCTTATGTGATGTCTAAAATCGTTTGCCCTGTATTAGGTGTCCAGGGTACGTAGTCAATGACATACAACGACAGTCGAAAACAACTGTCCTTACGTCCTTAGAGACACGTCACAGCGTAAAACCGCTGACCCGCAGGAACATGTAGGTATCTCTGTATGGTATGTACAGTCACTCGTATTATTTCGTGTGGTTTGCTTTGTGCGTATCTCCGAGACAAAACAAATTACCTATTTCTGAATAAATTATCACAATCCTTACCTTACCTTACACTGTTCACAAATATTATTTATAATTTTTAACTATTATTTCGTTACTTATTCTCACATAAGTAATCACATTTAGTAAATATTTATCGTCTTTTCTTGTAGGCATCTATAAGAACAAAGTTTTTTTTTTATTACTAGCTATTAAGCACTTGCGGAACAATATTAATAAAAAATCTTGCATAATGTAACGAGAATAGATAACATTTGATTGAAAAAAGAACATTGCTTACGAGATTTGAACCCTGTCATGTCACTGATATCTTGCATTTATTTGCCTGTACATATCTGCTGCAGAGCCAAATTGCTACTTGTGAGTTTGTTCGAAATTTAAAGTCACGTTACCAAATGAAAAAGAAAGAAAATTATATTTTATTGACGAATTGCAATTTAAAGATACAAAACATACAATTTATGTTGGAAACGTCTAAACATATTAAAGAAAATGGAAAATTATAAATTACGTGTCGTTTTTATCTCCCAATCAGTCGGCAGGATTCGAACCCACATACATAGAGATAGGGGGGTACTTATATGTAACGCTTACTATACTTACCTACTATTATATTTTTATTTAGTCTGGTACTTAAAGTTATAGTCTATTGCGCTCATTAGGCCTATGTCCAGCAGTGGACTACTATAGGTTGATGATGATGATGACAGTTATTTCTTTTGTTTTAAAGTATTTTTTTATGTTTTCTAACAAACATGGCCGCTTCTTACTTATGTAGGTATAGATGCAGGATAAGCTAAGTGAATAAAGTGTCTTGCCGAATTTTTGCGGAGGAATATTTACAAGGATATGTATCAAGAGACAAGACGTAATTTTACTCGTCCCGTCCCTGGATACGTACTTATTTATTTTGCGTTATAAAAGTTGTTCGATGCCCGTACTGCTCCACACCACAGTATAACACCGTGGTTGAAAGCTGATGTACCTGCGGATGCCAAGGATCTATTAGATTGCCATGAAAATAAATCTAAAAGCCACAGATATTTTTTCCGGGTGTTCTGGTTGTTTTCTATGTATAATGAAAAATATCGATCTATGTAATGTATTGTTGTATTATGTATATCAGTTATCTAGTACCCATAACACAAGCTTAGCTTACCATTGGGCTAGATAATGCTGTGTAAGTTGTCCAGCATTATTTATTTATTTATTTGTTTATGTATACATAAATCGGCTTATTGGCAGATTTTTGATTTTCACAAAGCATAATTTAAAAATTATGTATATCACACAATTTACGGAATACATAAGTAATTAAAAATACTAATCAGAATACATATAGATATTCTGTAATGTGATAAATCATCAAAGCAAAACATGTGCAACATGAGAACGCGTCCCAATCAATAAATTACCTATTTAATTCTGGACTCGGATCGTAATTTACTTCCAACTCATATTTTTCAACCTGTAAAGGTTCCAAACGCTTTCAAATTGTTTTATTACCTTTCATAAACTGAGAACATGTAGCGCCACCTGTTACATTTTTGCCACAACCACTGCATTTATTTATCACCATTCTGTGTCAATGTGTGTCAAGAACTCAAGATAAGCCACTCTTCAATTTATGTAGCGATTGAGCAAAGTGCTTTCAGTTTTATGAAGTTGAAAATAGATGGCGTTACTTGGTTACTATGATGATATTAACGATTATACAGAGAAAATAGAATTATTAAGAAATAAGAATTAACAGGCAAAGTTTTATGGCTATGTACCTACTTTTCTTTCTTACTTTTGTTACATTACTTGTGTTGTTATAAAATTGATGTGTGACCTACCTCTGCGAAACTCAAAACTTAATATACCTAGGAACAATACGATCTACATAAATCTGAACTTCTAGTGAGGTACGACAACCTTCCCACTCATTTACTCAAAAAATACTAAATAAAATACTTGTCATTGTATTAATGGGAAGGTAGGTGAAATAATTATTAATTAATCACCTAACTGCCAAACTAAGTTCGACAGGTGTGTTTCTGATTGTTTATTTATTTAATCTGTGGTTTTTGTTAGATTACAGAACGGGACAGTAACATTTTTAATCTGTATATGCATCTAACGAAGCATAGGCTTCCAACCAATCACAAGCACTGGTCAAAGTTGCCAAGTCTGTGATTTCCAGGCTGAACATGACTGACACGTAACAAGAACTTTCAGCCGTGGAAAGTCTGTACATGGATCTCAGTACAGTTTGGACACACTTTCCAAGGTTGAACAAAACTGGGTCGAAAGCTACAGGTTGTAAGTTAATATTACGGGTCAGTTATGAACGGCCCGGTAACCACAGCCATTTGTAAGCAAATTACCAGGCTGCGCAGTACAGCCTGCTGAATCCGTGGTCGTATTTTCCAAGTCTGTACATGCCATGGCCGGCAGTTATATGGACTCGTTTCTTTCTTTATATCAAGGAGATTTAGAACACGTCAGTCCCATCATTGCTAGTTGCCATTATCAACCAAATACCGGTAAGAGAGGGAGATTTTCAAGAAATGGAGTATTGCCACGGACGACTTAATTTTTTTAGATTTATTATTTCGTGTTCAGCAGTGTTCTGTCTATCTATGCAGCCTAAGTGTGTGGCACTGTGCGTGACATACATGGAGTGCCTTGGTATGACAGTCATCAATGTGGGATGGACACCACTGTCCACTGCGTGCACGTGCGTCAGTGTGTAATATGGTTTGTTATCCATGCATTTCATACCAAACACAAACAACATGACACTTGGTTGTCTTGGTGACACATTGTGGCCTGTTAACATTAATATTTCCGAAAAATTATTTATGTTAGATTTTATCTGTTTATCGCCAAAAAGTTTATTTCAGCTTGTACTACTCCGTCCGAGCGCTTATTGGCTAACAGCTGTCTTTCTGCGTTAAAATAGAGGGCATCTCAATATCCGGACCCACCAACCAAGAAGTAAGCAAAATTACGAGTACCTACCCGAGTACCTTTGACAAAAAAAATAACAGCGAACAAAGCAAACTCCGAAAATGTACGATGTAATCACTTTGTAGATAGATAGATAACACTTTATTACACCACACAAAACAGAAAATAATACAGAGATAAAAACTTAGAATAAGGGTGTAAAAGGGCGGCCTTATCGCTGGGAGTGATCTCTTCCAGGCAACCTTGGGATGGACTGGACATGAACGAACAATATAGACGGTGATTTTGTATTGATAGATAATGGGTAGATTAACCGCAGCATTTTTTTTGGCGATACAAAAGAAATGCCTTTTTTCTAAATCCAGAAGGAACAATTGTTATCGGCTTGTGAAACTAATTGCGATTTTTTTTTGTCTTATATTGCAAAAGTGACCTCTCAGAGTATTTGTAACATTTTGCGCTATTCTTTGTGGTGATTGAATTGATTGAAAATTACCCCCGTCCCCTGGGAGTGCGCCTACGTCTAACTGAGGCGAGAGAGAGACGATGCAAGAGTGATTTAAATTTTAAACACGTTCGTGTAAACACTCACATCGAGAACCGAGAACGTTAAAAATACGCCGACAACGAGTTTTTTGTATAATATTACGATCGTGCAAACGAATGAGTTCATAGGTCGTCGAAAGACTAATGTCAACCATATCATGGCGGTAAAACATTTATTCTGTCCATAAATGGGGGATTTCTATAACGCATACGGCAACGAATTCATAAACGTCACGCACGCACGTCAGTCAGTCAGCTCACTCACACTCACTCAAATGAGTCAAATTTTCGCGTTTCTTTCTATTTTCTTGAAAATAAAAGCTTGCTTTGTTCGCTCTGTATATTTTTATTAAAGAAATAATCAAATGTAAGTGAACATGCAAGAATAAAAAAGGGAAGGTGTTTGGACGGCTGAACTACATAAATTGTGAGTTGATCTTTTTTACCCATCAATGTTTTGATATAACAATAGGTTAGAAACAGTAGGTTCTAATAATGCTGACTGAATATTCACAATAACTTCCTTTAGTTAGTTACTCTAAAATTACGCTTGATTATTAGGGGCTGAAAGTGGCTTTTTTGTTTTTGGACTGCTTTCATTACATGTATATTGTATTTCTACATTTTCGAAAGATGCTCTCCAATCAATAACTCATTGAGGCATCTATTCCAATCGAATGGATAAACGTGTATAAGAGGTATACCTATTTATGTCACATACCACAAATATTCTCATTATTTAAGTAATAGTTATCATTTATCTATCATATAATATTTATTAAAATAATAAGTAACTAAAACAAACATTCCAAAACCCTACACTAACTAGCAAGGTCAAAGAACATAAAAAGGATTATTATTTTATATCTATGATTTAATTGCCTTCTACAATATTAATTATACTATCATACCCTAACCATCTATTTTCATGTATAATAATTAGTCTTCTATTCTATTTCGGTCTGATATTATCTTATTATATATATGACCTTTTATTCCCTAAGTATAAGTATTTATAAAGTATGTATTTTATTTAATGCATTCACAATCCAAGGCTGCGAGGACGCAATTAGAAATATCAAAGAAATACACCAGTTGTTAAAACAATGGCTGCCACGAGACGTGCCCGCAATCAGGCTAACTCTGTGGCAGTGCCCCGTCAGAATTCAATATCTGATAATGGGAAGGCACGGCAGAACCTTAGCCCCGAAGCTTTGGGTGCTATGAATAAGGAACAACTGAGGGCAGAATGCAGGAAACGAGGACAAAAGTCTACAGGCAACAAAACTGAGCTGGTATAAAGTTTGAGCACAATATGGTTATCATGCAGTAAGGTTACTAGAGAAATACTTAAGTTTATAAGCCCCTGTGCATAGTAGAATCAAATTAACATTCTTGATGAACTTTTCTATGCTTGTAGTTAGTTGACTATGTTTTGCATATTAACTGACCGGCTAGCATGGACACCATAGAAAGAACAATTGCTTTAAGCACAGTAAGGTTTGTAATTCTTCTGCTTGCTTCTATTTCTAGGGTGTTCATAGCTAGATATGATGTTTAATACAAGTATAATACACAAATAATGCTGGACAATCCACACAGCATCATCTAGCCCCAAGCTAAGCAGAGCTTGTGTTATGGGCACTAGATGACTGATAAACTATGAGGGCTTATAGTGAATTCAAATTGTGTTGGAGTAATAACATGAACAGTTTCTAAAGAACTGAAGGTTGTTTTGTAAATTTCATATTCCTTACTAATTGATAACTGTGTTATAGTTTTGGCTGTTTGACTTTATATCTGTGCTTTATTATTTTATTTGCCGGCCGTGCTGTGTTGCTTGCATTAACTTTTGTTGTAGTTTTTTTTATAGTATTGTAAATACTAGAAATTTAGACTCACCTGTGAGAATTATGAATTTTTATAAGTCTTTTTTTACGTTTTCTGTGTGGAGATAATAGATTTTTTTTAATATTTGTCTATGAGTTATAGGTATTTATTAGGCACTGTTGAAATTTGCTGTTTTTAGTAAGAAGTAATATCTATGTTGTGCAACAAAAGAAAGATCAAAGTTGAGCTAAATCATCTTTATTCAGTTCAAATGACGAAAATCGCAAAATTGCTATCTTCGAAAATTGTTTTATTAGGTCTATGCCAAGTTGTATAATCAGATTGCATCTATGTTAATGACAATTTAATGTGTTCAGTTAATTTTGGGACCAAACTTATTATTGTCAATAATGTACACAGTTTGTTAATTTCACACTTTATGAACAACAGCTGATAGTCTTGGCACAATTTCACTCAAAATATCTAAACTATTTTAATTCTTGGACAATTATCTTAGTACCTATTCTTACATATACACACCAGTTTCTATGCCATTTTTAAAGACTAAGCTTGTTTGTATGTACATATTTTAGCTTGTTGATAGAAGACACAGTACCATAGAGTGAGTTATGTGTAAACTACTGCCAAACTATCAATTACCATCAATCTGTCTCATTTAAAGACTTCAAACTGTCCAACTCTTTGATCTTAGTCTGTTTTACCAAAGACTTACTGTCAGTGAAATAGCTATTTAAGACTAGATACTTACCAGCCCGTTATTTTGAATTCCCGAAGCGTTTGGTTTTTCTCATGCAATTTGTTTAAATCCAGGTACTTTTCTGTTCCGCCTTGTTCTAAAATCCGTTTCGTTGTTCGTTGCGAGCGCTTTTTTTCCCCGTACTGCACGAACGCTCGCTGTGTAACACGTTTTATTACGCCTCGTAACGCCCCAGTCAGTATGGGTAGAGTACACGTGATGTGAATTGACACGTCATAAGGTAGGCCTTAAGACGTGTCAATTCATAGGTTCTCGCTTTTTAAACTAGCAATTATAGAAACAAGGAGATGGCCCTTCTGAACCGCCCTTCCACTAGTAGGTTTCCTTAGTCGGCACTTACAACATACACGGGCTAAGTAGGAAGGGTCGATTCTTACGCCCGCGCCCTCACCGCCACATGACAGCTCTTACAGACCTTTACTCCCCGCCATCTGCTTACATAAGCTCTACAACTCCGTTAAGTGCGTTTTAAGGCAACGAAAGTGTGCAACTGAGAAATAATATAACGGAGCAATATCTCGCAGGTCACAAAAACTTCTTATAATTATAAAGTATCTACGTGCGTAAGTATATAATAGTAGTCTATACCTAGGCGTGTGAACTCGGTATAGAAGGTACGTTGTTTCAAGTTATTTGAAGCTCTTTCCACTCCATTAAGCTTTGAGGTCAATAGGGAGCCAGCCAATTGGATAGCCCTATAGATGGTTTAATGCAAGAGGGGACAGAGTACAATGCGAGGTAAACTCTTACCTACCTACTTATTATTTTTTATTGTAGGTGTATTTTTTTTTATCGTAAATAGACCTTCGTTTAATTACAATTTCATCTGATGTTCAGTGACGACCATTTTATATAATACTAGCTGTGCTCCGCGGTTTCACCCGCGTGGTGATAGATATTTCGGATATTATACAATTTATGAATTTTAGCCTATGTGTTATTCTGATATGTAAACTATATTATTGTGAAGATTCATCAAAATCCATTCAGTACTTTTTGCGTGAAAGATTAACAAACATCCATCCATACTTACAAACTTTCGCGTTTATAATATTAGTAGGATTTCGTATAGAGAGATCGCGCGTATATTAGAATAGAAATAGAAAGATAATAAGAAGGGAAACCTTTGCCCATCAGAGGGTCGAATCCTTATTCGAGGTTTTTTTAACCATTATTATCCATAATTCCTCAGTTTTTGTCGAGAAGCTGAAGAGCGCTTTGCAGTTCATTTTCACTAATGATGACTAGATATTATTTGACTACTTGAAACTCTTATCTTTCTATTCTTAATGCTATTTCTCTAGATTTTTGTATTTCCTTTCTATTTCTACAATATCTCCTTCCATTCAGCCAGTCTCATTACTCATGATTCTCGATCCTTCTGATCTCTGTAAAATACAGAATTCTGTTTTTCGATGTCATGTATCTCCTAGTATGTTTTAGGCATTTTCACAAAATAATATTATAAAAATATAACACAATATTACTTCAATTTACTTGTACAGCATTAATTACCAAAAAATACATTATATGTGACAAGTACAATGGGTGACCTTATAGCATAGAAGCGATTTCTATAATACGTCGTGGTTTGATATTGCGTTATTTGACTAACTAATTACATACGGTTTGGTAACACCATAAAGAGACTAAAAGGCAAAGTCCATCACGTGAGTCATATTTGACGTCACAAGATGACCCAGCATAACTTGAGCAAAATATTAAAACTGCTGTATATACAACACACATCCATCGTGTCAGACTACGATGGATGTGTGTTGTATATACATACATAATATAAATAAATAAATAAATAATGCTGGACAATTCACACAGCGTTATCTAGCCCCATGGTAAGCAGAGCTTGTGTTATGGGTACTAGATAACTGATATACATAATACAATACATTACATAGATATTTTTTATTATACATAGAAAACAACCAGAACATCCGGAACAAATATCTGCAGATCGTACACACAATTGTTCCGAGGCGGGAATCGAACCCGCAACCTCCTGCGTCGCAGGCGGACCTTCGCCCACCGCGCCACATCGGTCGTCAAATTGTATTGTTGTATGTATATATAACAGGCCTATGTAACTATATGTATAACATATAGTTACATAGGCCTATGTATGTGACTGTTGACGGATGCGTCAAGCTGAAGACAGCGAGACAGCGCTATGGCGCTTATTAGGGGAGGCATGTGTCCTGATCAGTGGACTAACATAGGCTGATGATTCGATATATTATTATTACTAGCCCTGGTCTTCCCACTGCTGGGCAAAGGCCTCTTTTCTATAGTTTAACATGAATAGCGTCGTCGGTGGTGCGTGCCAGTTTTAGGTAGTTAATATACTTAACTTTGTTGATACCTACAAAATAATTTAATTTGTGTTTTTGATATAATCTAAATGAGGATGGAAGCTATTAAGAGCGCTGCGCCATAGGATAGAAAATTAACTCTCTAACAATTATGTGAGAAATTTTCAAGAAATTTTCTACTACTTAACTATATAAGAAGGGAAATTAGTGTTTTGGTTCACTATGAAGTCGTTAAATTAATAAATTGCAACTACATTCATATTACAGAATAAATGAGATATTAAAAAATAAACGGTATTGGGTAAAATGAAGATAGGAAGCCATTTTATATAAAATCAACACATTTAATAATATAAAACAACTAAATATTACCTATATCTAAAACAAGTTAATCCTACTAATATTATATACGCGAAAGTTTGTGAGGATGTATGTAAGTATATTTGTTGCTCTTTCACGCAAAAACTATTGAATGGTTTTTGATGAAACTTCACAATAATATAGCTTACATATCAGA
Source organism: Eupithecia abbreviata (assembly GCA_943735965.1). NCBI lineage: Eukaryota > Metazoa > Arthropoda > Insecta > Lepidoptera > Geometridae > Eupithecia > Eupithecia abbreviata. The sequence continues at coordinate 7,271,629 of OX030995.1, forward strand.
ACAACAATTCATAAAGATATATTGTATATTATCCACAATATCTATCACCACGGGTAAAACCGCGGGGTGCACCTTAATATATACTTGAAACCTGCCAGGGGGGTCAGCTAATGTTTATCATTAGCTGTAAGCATTAGCCAAGGTGCTTATAATGTGTTACAAATCCACATACAATGCGGGTCAGTAAACCTGCGTACGCGCCACGCGACAATCACGCCACCTCTGCTATATCCGTGCAACAATCTCTGAATCAACTCTGAGCTCTACCACACTAGCAATAAAGACTGCTTGCTTAGCTTCACCAGACTAGAATTTTCAATTTGAATTTAGCTTTATTTTTCTGTGGCAGATATTTATTAAATTGTGTTCTTTGTCTCTGTTATACGGCGTATTGTTGCACGTGTAACAGTTTTGGAGAGACGCCACGTCTGAATAAATAGAACTTTCATTCTGTCAGCTGTTCATAGTTATAAATTGTCAGCGATAAAACTACTGACCTATTGAGTATTGTAACTAACGATAGTCGACCTAGTGATATGACAATGTCACTGAGTAGCTAGCAATAGCTGGTTTTCCTTTTGCTTAGGTTTTACTCTACTTAGTAAGAAACTCCACAACTGTTCAGCATTATTTACTTTAACTATACTACAGGCTACGGTAACCGCTTCCCATAAGGCGAGCGAGACGCATGAGCATGACGCATTTTCCCCATATTGGTGGTATAAATAAAGAATAAATAAATAATTTTATTTAAAAAAACTTAAGCTAAATGGATTAAGAGTCTGTTATTTTATGTTCTAAGCTAGAATTTTGGACCTTAGAATCTAAGGTCTAAAATAATACATAAAAATGAAGCAAGTAGATTTTCGATCTAAAATTAGTAGTTAAATTAAAGTTAGTAGTTTAGTAGTGCAGTAGTTTTCCGTATTTTTTGAAAAAGTAGCGGATTTCAGTAGAATATCCTGGCAATATTATAAACTTCAGCAAATATTTTTCTCGTAACACGGCAACACCGGTATACATGTGTTTAATTTATTACCAAAAATGATCAATTAAGGCCACAAATTATGTCAGTACAATTTCAGTAGGTTTTTTCAAAACGTTAGTAGATTTCAGTAGAAAAATAAGTTACGTCTAGTAGTTTAGAGGTTTTTGAAAACGATCACACTGTGGGTTACTTCGAATACTACTACTTCACTTTTTCTGGTTCTGAAGGCTGCTGCACGGGAAGTCCCCTTTATAAACTTCGCGCTTGTTCTTTTAATAGTCTTTTTAGTTTCAATGAAAACATAATTACCGTAAAATGTATTAAATAATTGCTTCCTGCTTGATACTAAGTAATACCTCATTATAATTAAAGAATGCATCGACTGATGCGCGAAACAAACAAACAAAGTCTTTGTTTTGGTGCACTCAGGTCCTTTGTGTGTGTGTGGCAGACAATAACTTGGAATCAACATGCGAGTTTAATTGCTCTTTAAATCAATTTTGCAACTACCAAAGTAGGCGCTAACAAATTTATTCCACTGCACTACGTATTTCTATATCATATGTTTAATTAAAAAGTATTTGTTACACATTAAATACTGATACATATCTGTTCAATAATGTGCTGAAAGTATTATCAATCTACATATAAAATTTATTTAAAAGTATTATTATCTCTTTGATCTATGTAATTTTAGCCTAAGTCAGTACATACACCCTGTTGGGCACTGTAAATTAGATTGATTGTCATTTACATCTTGACTTTTCATTATAATTTCTAATTTAATCAGTATTTTCAGGCCTACGTTTTATCTATAATATAAAAATTAATATATATGTGAATGTGTTGCTAAGCGCAAATCTCGAGAGCAGCTGAACCGATTTCGCTTTTTTTTGGAATATTTCTTGAAGTACGAGGATGGTTCTTACGGAGACAAAAAATAGAAAAAAATAAAATTGCCTGAAACAAATGACCAACCGGGAGAAGCCGGGACGGGCCGCTATTGCTTTTATAAAATTGCCATATCGAATATACGAATCAAAGAGGTTTTTTACCGTAACAAATTATCCAAAAGAACCATTTAGTTTTGTCTGGCCTCAAACGATAGTGAAAAGAGTGAGAGTTTTGAAAGTGAAATCAAACTGTAGTAGCTGCTAAGCTGTGGTATGATGTCACAGTGTAAACCAGTTACCCATCAGACGTTGGTGTAACTGCACGTAATAGCAATAAAATTTAAATAAATTGGTTTTTGTTAGGTACTGTGGCAATATAGGTTGTGAAGTGAGTGATTGGTAACAATAAATTGATATTTATTGGTGTACAATTGGTTTGTTACGTAAGTTTGGTTGTTTATTACTTTATTTCAAAAATATGTGTATATGTAATGTATTCTATTAAGTATATCTGTCATCTATTACCATAACAAAGCTCTGCTAAGCTTGGGCTAAATGATGCTGAGTGAATTGACCAGCATATTTTTTAAAATTTATTTAATAATGGAGTTGATGACCAAAAATATTAAATATGTATGAAATATACAAATTAATCGTTTAAACTTAAAGGAAGGATTTATGACTGTGTTCTTCTTCTTCTGTGTTAAGTTTCTGCGCACGTTCCTTATCCAAAGTTCAAACTTGTCCAGGACTTAAACTTCATGACGTGTCATTTCATGACATCTTAATTAATGTTGTCTTTAAGAAAATTCTATGCAAAATATTTAAACCACAGCACAAATCCCCAAAAAAACACACAGATCCCCTGGTACTGTCCACGATCCTATCCATCCATGTCTGGTAGAGATCGCTCTTGAGCGATAAGACCGCCAATTGTAATTATTTTTAAGTTTTTTCTTTACATAGTTTTCTATTTAGTGCAATAAAGAATTTTCTATCTTCTATCTATCTATCATCTTTCGGTTTAGGTAATTAAAATAATTGATATCGTCGTCGTCAGCTAATTTATTTTTGCCTAACGCCTCTCCGATATCTCATATTTAAGCAAACTATGCTCGTACTTACCATTTCCTTTTTTTTTTTAAGAAAAAGAAAAGCGAACTCATGTTTATTAGTATTCCTGTTATACCAACGCTAGGTCGTTATATGGTATTGCACTTTCACAATGTCTAGATACCGGCCGGGAATTGCGTAAGTAAGATAGCTATTACTATTTTGTGTACCAACACAGAATAATCAAACCTAGCACCTACCGACGTGCTAGCTTCAATTATTTTATGTCCCTCAAGAAACTTAGAAAATTACCAATAGTAAAAAGGTTAAACTAGGTCTTTACTTAATCATCTAAAAGACATATCTCTGCGGCCGTGTTCAGATTTTCGGAAAATGATAACGCCAAATTGATAAATCATATCTACACTCATCTGCTACAGTTTTGTGACATGTTTCAAGTCAGACGAAGATTATTATTAGATTAAAAATAAATTAAAAAAAATGGCTCTTAGAGACCTCTTTCTACTATGTAGACGAGTTCTACAACTTGCCTATGATATAAGTTTTATTATTATTTAATTTCATATACAATTGTTCAATTATATTTTTTAATGACATATCTACGTACATAAACTAGTTAAAAGCAATATTTTATTCTATATTGCTTGCCTTATTATTATTACTACGTTTGACTTGTAACTTGGCGTTATAAATCTATATATATAAAAGAAAGTCGTGTTTGTTACAACACTTATAACTCGAGAACGGCTGGACCGATTTAGCTGAAAATTGGTGGAGAGGTAGCTTAGAACCAGGAGACTAACATAGGATACTTTTTATTGATTTAAACAATTTGACACATAGATTTCCACGGGGGCGAAGCCGCGGGGAGCAGCTAGTAAATAAATAATTTTATTATACTGTGAAGAAATAAATAAACGAAAAAAAATAGAAAGGCGTAAATTACAGGCTGGACTTTGTCAACTCGCCAGGTCTCGCATCTTTCACACTAATTCTGTTCCGCCACGTCAATGGTATGGTTTGAATTACCCAATTAAAACACTCATTGTTTTCACTGGTAGTAGTCACGTTTGTTCTGCATGCATAGTTAACAGTGCACTACAGTTATAGGTATTGTTGTTTTTTTTTTGTAATTTAGTGTGTTTTCAGTGATTGAATTGTTGATTTTTGAGAGTGGTTTTTTGCAACTGTGTTTTATAAACTACTTTTAAATTGCTGGTATTTAAAAGAATGTTTCATGATGTCATAGTTCGGTTACAATCAGCAAGGTCAGGCGGATTAAAGGAAAACTCCAAATTTATCAAATACATTTCAATTTCATTATCAGGGTAATTTCCCCTGTTTTTTCTATTTTTGTAATTAACTTGACTGCTAAACTATGCTGAATCATGCATGGCTATTTTTTTTTTTACAGCAGAAATCAGAATGGTAAATTTATCATAGTACATTACTGAAGAATGAGAAAGAAATTGAATTTAAAAAAAATAGCTTTGTTCATAAATTATGGTAAAAATTTGCAAACACTTGATATTTAGCGTTAAACACGTCAGTAATGGAAATTGCTGGCGTGTTTGTGCTCTTCTCAGGTAAGCCCGAAAGGTCGACTTTGAAGGCTTCTCAAAGAAGTTTGTCAAAATTCGACCGATGTGGCGCGGTGGGCGAAGGTCCGCTTGCGACGCAGGAGGTTGCGGGTTCGATTCCCGCCTCGGAACAATTGTGTCTACGATCAGCAGATATTTGTTTCGGGTGTTTCTATATATAATAAAAAATATCTATCTATGTATCGTATTGTATTATGTATATCAGTTATCTAGTACCCATAACACAAGCTCTGCTTACCATGGGGCTAGATAATGTTGTGTGAATTGTCCAGCATTATTTATATTTATGTATTTATATAATTATCACCAGATTAAATATAATAATGTTTGAGTAAAAACTTTAAGCGCCTCGGCGCTCTCGTATTCTGCGGTGTTCTCAGCCAAGGGACTCCACAGAACACCACAGAATAATTACTTCTACAACGCAGTTCTAACGCAGTGCTTGTGAAAGCCAGTCATTTGAGGAAAAGATTTAAGTTATTAGTGCAAGTTTTCACTTTACCTACTTGTTGTATGTACACTGTTGTACACTTAGCTTACCCGGGTACTCAAATTAAACTTATTTTGTACATTCAAATCTCGAAATTCAAACCTTACTTACCTTGAATTTTACTTCGTCCGTCGTCGTTTTTCTTCGTTCGTTTATCCGGAGCGACGATGCATTCTAACAGACTTACAGATCACGTCAAACTTCTAAATTCCTACTATTGACTACATCGAGAATCCCGGTTCAATAACACTCTCAGTACCTATTGACAGACACTACCTGCTTGGGTACCATTTTATCTCTTAAACATTATCTTAATACTAAGACCCACAAATGTACATTTATAATTGCAAAAATAACATCTTTAAAAAGACATACACAAAAATATATACTCTTTTCTCTGGGTCGACTGGTTACAGAACAACTCCTTAAAATATCTAGTAGTCCCTCCGCCTGACCTAATCTGATTCCTTCACTCCATCTACACTTCAAAGTTATTATAAACTAACGTTTAATTTCAGCTGAATCGCCTTGGGTACTACAAACTGGCAGCAGCCGCCCACGTGGAAACGGAACGACCACACAACGGTCTTAAACAGCCTCATCCCAAGGAGATCAGGTATTGCAACTTTGCATAGACATTTGGAACTGAACCTTAAGCGGAATGAATGAACACTTTATTGTACTGAAATAACACCTTATATCTAAATATTACACATTAAAAGTACAATAGGCGGCTCTCTCCCTTCTCCCAGGCAAAAGGTACTGCCCTTTATCCCCATGGGTTGGGATTGCAGTTAGGTGGTAAATTGATTCGCAGAAGGCGCTTCTGCCTGTCGCACGATGCCTATAAACTCGGCCCTAATTTGATTACGGTCTGGATTCCTTCAATTTAATCAAACAATAGGCTAGTGTTCAAAAACTAAGTCCGTCAGTTCGATTATTAGAAGATATTGGACCCGTGGAAGGAAAAATAGAATTATATTTTATTAAATGTTAATTACTCCTCCTCTACCTACCAACATTACATGGCGACCCTGCCAGGATTTTAATTACAAATTATTTTTAATTATTATTATTTAGGAATTTTAATTACATTGTTTTATTATTCCTATGAAATAGGATTATGTTGCAGTAATCTGATATTCTTGTTTATCTAATAAAATGTATTTCTATTTTCTTATCTAAAGATTCTCCGTAAGTAATCCGATATGTTTGACATTTAATAAAATATAATTCTATTTTTCCTTATCTCTAAAGTAGGTCATTGAGTGACGTGGTACATTAGGTATGTACCTACACTACAGATTGACAAAAGAAAAAATAAGTGCCCAATATCTTCTGATATAATCTAACTGACGGACTAATTAGAAAAATATATTTTTTACCCAGGACACTACCCTATTACCGACGGCCGATGGGGCAAACGTGTTCTTGAGCGGAGACCACGACTCGGTAAACGTAGTGTAGGACGCCCTCCGACCAGGTGGGATGACGACCTGCGAAAGACTGCAGGTAGATGCTGGATGCGGCAAGCTGAAGACAGGGCGCTATGGCGCTCATTGGGGGAGGCCTATGTCCAGCAGTGGACTGCTATAGGCTGATGATGATGATGATGATGACTACCCTATTGTCCCTAATTATCAAATTAATTTCAGCAGAAGCAAATCAGCTATAATGGTGGACTCGGATAGCTTGGTACTATGGAGGCGGCCGTTCACGACGTTAGAATACTTCTTCAAAGAACTCTTCATTCTTATCAGCACAGGGTTACAAAGGTAAATATGTACTTACTACCAGTTGTTTAATCAGAATGTTGATAGCAGAGTATCATACATGTACAGGGTGCGACGTGACATCGTTGTAAGCCGAGTTGTAAAGGCGGTGATTCTGGGTCCCAAACGGATCAACTTGTAAAATTTGTTTTAATACCTTAATTTATTTTAAAAAAATTAATATATTTAACTATTTGTTTTTGTGTTTAATTAAATTTTCAAAACATTAAAAAATGGCCGTAATTTAGAAAATCTTAGAACAAAAATTGATTCCCTCGGGTTCCAAATTCACCCCCTTTCGGCTATGTACACATGTTTCGATACATGTAAAATGTTATCCGTTGATTAATTAAAAAGTAAATTTTAGGATATTATTTCAGTTATCCGCTGTTTTTAGAATTTAACTATTTAAATTCAATTAATTTACGTAGATAACGTTGTTTATTCAAATGAACTTAGGTATTACCTACTTCATTAAAATATACTCGTACTTCAACAGTTACATGACTATGAAAATTTATTACTCAATCGTCGAAAGTAAGTATACGATTTTTGATCGTCTTTGAAAAAGGAGGAGGCATAAAAAATCCTTTTTTTAATGCATAAAAATACGTAAACAGCCGTATTTTTATGCCATTGATTTTTCCTGCATTTATCGACCGGTTTCGACTTTAGGACCGATTTCAAAAATGTCATGCTTTAATAATAATGATTATATCATAATTCGGTCTATGAGATTCAGATATGAGCCTTCATTCTCTGTGCCTAATGTAACATCGGCCCTGACATCGTAACAATACTCGTAGTACATAGATATTAAAATATCCGACCACAGACTCGGTAAACGTAGTGTAGGACGCCTTCCGGTAGGATGACCACCTCAAGCTCACGCTCAAGTCTGCAATCAGATGCTGGATACGTCAAACTGCGCCCTGTCTTCAGCTTGCCGCATCAAGCATCTACCTGCAGTCTTTCGCAGGTCGTCATCCCACCTGGTCTGAGGGCGTCCTACACTACGTTTACCGATTTTCTCGTATTTGTATGATTCGAATATCCGGTGTGTTAGGTACTAAATGTTTTTTTCTTTTCAGATTACTAGCGTACAAATTACTAGCGTTGTTAATAGTGTTATTAATAAGCGGCACGGCTGTGTCCTACCAGATTAGTGGACCTCACCAGCCTTATGTACAAGTGAGTATTTTTATATGTATAAGGTTTGTTATTATAGTGCGTAAGACCTCTGTTATCATTCCTTAGTACGGGAGTGGTCTAACCAACTGAGCTACGGGCATATGTCCAGCGGTGGACTATGGCCTCCCCCACAGCTGATGATGATGATGTCCTGGAGTAACATATAGGCTACTTTTTATTCCAAACAACGCGTGCGAAGCTGTGGGCAGAACCTAGTTTATTATATACCTACTTTTTGTACACAACAGGTGATGATGATATCCTGGAGTAACATATAGGATACTTTTTATTCCAAATAACGCGTGCGAAGCCGTGGGCACAAGCAAGTTTATAACATACTGTCTTTTAGTATGATGTCTTTTTTACTTTCTTTCCAGTTAGTAATAGCCACCTTAGCATGGTGGGGTTGGTGGGTGATCCTCGGAGTTTGTAGCTCTGTCGGGCTCGGCACAGGGCTGCACACCTTCCTGCTATACCTGGGCCCGCATATAGCGCGCGTCACGCTCGCGGCCTACGAGTGCGGCGCATTGAACTTCCCTGAACCGCCCTATCCTAATGAGTAAGTCTCCTAAGACATCACTTAAATATATTATTTTGTTAAGGCTCATGCAAGGCACAGTACAAAGTGACCTGGGCCCTTGAACCCCAAGTCCCCGCGAAACAATGGTTAATCTGCTTGAGAGAGAAAGCTTTTCATTTTGTTACCACTTGGTATATTACCTGTGTTAGGCAATTCCATAAAATAATACATGAAGGTATATTTTATTGCAATAAAAGGTTTCTTTAATATATTTTCTCCTCGCAACTCCTGCGTCGCAGGCGGACCTGTGCCCACCGTGCCACGCAGGTCGTCCGATAACAAACTCATGAGTATTCCTTAGTCGAATAAGTCAAACATGGTTATCAATTCGCTGCCGTCCAGGTTGAAAGAGACGTATGTCCAGTCCACGGTCCAATGACTTCAAAAATCCCTAAAATGTTGTTATCAATCTCCACCTGAAGAGTTTCTAACGCATCATTTCTTTTCCAGCATAATCTGTCCAGCAGAAATAGATCCGAACAACACAGTTTCAATATGGAACATAATGTCTAAAGTCCGCGTAGAGTCCATGATGTGGGGGCTTGGCACCGCCCTGGGTGAGCTCCCGCCATACTTCATGGCGCGGGCGGCGCGTCTCTCGGGCGGCGGCGTGGCGCAACTCAATGAGAAGGATGATGAAACTACTACTGGCAGGTAACTACAGAACATAGTGTCTAAGTGTGGGTAGAGTCCATGATGTGGGAGCTAGGAATACAGTGCGCCATGCACCGTGTAGAAGCGAGGCTCGCTTCGCTCGCTACGCTATATGGTGGTGTGCAGCTCACTTTGCCCGCCAATTGAAAACAATGTCTGTCTCCGTCAACCGCGACTACACCCTCGCTCGAATTGATAAATTTAAATATTAGTAATTTGTTATGTTGTATATTAATTTAACGCCTGTAGAGCGATATTGCCATTTCATGTTTTCCTCACAATCTGGTTTTACCGAGTGACACCTAGTGACTGAAATGAAATATAGCTTGTAGTATATGTCACTATGTACGGTAATCTACGGCCTACGGTTTGTAGACCGGAAAAATGTTACCTACAAAGTACGTACACCCTTGACTAATCTTATTTCTCTTTTCAGAGCAAAACAAATGGTCCAAAAGCTAGTCCAACGGGTCGGTTTCGCCGGTATCTTAGCCTGCGCATCCATCCCTAACCCGCTCTTCGACCTGGCCGGTCTGACTTGTGGCCACTTTCTAGTGCCGTTCTGGACCTTCTTCGGAGCCACGGTGCTAGGCAAGGCGGTTATAAAGATGCATATACAGAAGATGTTTGTGATTATTGCTTTCAATGAGAGCTTGGTTGGGTTAGTAAGTTTTAAGTATTTTGAATATCCGGAAAGAATATAAGCTTCAGTAGACGAGCTTACTTAGACGACCTCTGTGGCGCGGTGGGCGAAGGTCCGACTTCGACGCAGAAGGTCGCAGGTTCGATTCCTGCCTCGGGACAAATGCGTGTTCGATCTACAGGTACCTATACGGTACGATCTACAGGTATCTACAGATATTTGTTTCGGGTGTTCTGGTCGTTTTTATGTATGATAAAAAATATCTATCTATGTAATGTATTGTACTATGTATATCAGTTATGTAGTATCCATAACACAAGCTCTGCTTACCTTGTGGCTAGATAATGCTGTGTGAATAATTCCTGTTTCGGTGACAGGAGCTTGAACTTATTGAAAAGGCTGAAAAAAATCTACCAACGATCTACCACGAATGAGCTCCCTGCTTCATTTGACGTTTCGCATAGTCTTGAGATGGCTACTGAAATTAATTTCGGCGTTACACAATACCAAAATCTGTCAAAACACGAAGTTCCATTCGGTCACTGGGCTTATATCTCGCTGGTAATGGCATTGCTGGTGTCAGCTACAATACTAAATTGACAGTCGAAGTCCAGGCTGGGCTTCAAATGTCAAAAACGAAGTCCAGTGAGAGTTAGACAATAAGGCTGCAGAGCACAATAATTCTCAACCTTACATCAAATAATAAGATCCGTTTCCTTCCAGCCAAGTTCTATCATGGGTGGAAAAGATACCATACATCGGGCCGAAACTAGAAGCGCCTTTACTAGAGTTCCTACGCAACCAAAAGTCTCGCCTACACAAAAACGAGGCAGAATCTCCCGCTGAAAATCAAGGGTCCGTTTTATCGAGCTTGCTGGAGAAGTTCGTTCTAGCAATGGTGGTTTACTTCGTAGTTTCTATAGTGAATACGTTAGCGCAGAACTATAGTAAGAGAATTAGTAAAAAGAAGGGAAAGAAGAGGGAATAAGGTCGACTTTCGCTGGGCGAAGAAATCTGTGGACTTGGTAAGTGTTACTATAATCTTACATATTTTATTTGATAGATGTTGTACTTATCGATGTAGTAACATTTGTTACGAGATGTTCTTGGTATCTAGACGAAATTTTGGCTCTATATATGTATATACATATTATAGAGCAATAACTCAATTTAAAAAAATTTAGATATCCATGCAGTGCCATGGATAACCTTTTTTTGCTGCTAGATCCTTTCCCTCCGACCAGGTGGGATGACGACCTGTGAATGACTGCAGGTAGATGCTGGATGCGGAAAGCTGAAGACAGAGCGCTATAGCGCTCATTGGGGGAGGCCTATGTCCAGCAGTGGACTGCTATAGGCTGATGATGAGATCCTTTCCGGATGGTTATTTATTTATTTATTTTATTTTATTATCATACATAGGTATGATTCGTACGACCGCACTGAGCGGAACTTCACACGATGCGGCCATTTATTCTTTGTATGAGACTGCCGCTTTTTTGGTGAATTGATCAAATTTTTCGCGCATTGCCGCGCCTTGCAGTTCCTCTGGCGCGAAGTACAATATCGAAGTCTATCGAAGTCTTAGATTTGATATCTATGCGTGAACAAAGAGACATGTATCTTGAGTTCCAATAAATACCTTCGATTAGGGTCCGCTAACACAGAGACGCGTCGCTGCGGGGATTTTTCTTAGTATATCAGTAAACTTTGTACCTTTTTACGTAGGAAATAAAGTTATATTTTGAATCAAAGTGCACGCAGAGTGACCTCACGCCGCCGTCTCGGTGCGAGCTGACTATCAGAATAAAAACACAATGTTATTATGTACTTACTTTCTATCTAAGTTAGAATAACTTACGCAAGGTTTGCACTGTCCATTGTTAATTTCGTCTTCTCTTTACAGCGCAGCGGCAACCTTGCAAATTGAGATGTCGGTAGCATTTAGCACCTCGTACAAAGCCAGCAGTGAAAGTTACAAGTTTACTCCGCTATCCAAGCAGCAAGTGCTTACAAACTGGATTACATTCTGTAGTTATAAGGCTCGGCGAAACGCCACGAACCACCTACATTGGTACACTTTTAGCCAATATATAATGACTTTAGCGAACGCTCAACTGTTGTTCGCAGCCTTACAGGGCCTTGCAAGTCATCTTCGTAAGTACCACTAAACGAACACGTACGTACACCACACTTCATGGATCTAAAAGTTGGTAGTAAGGAGGTGGGCATTGAATGGGCCAAGTTTTTTAGCCAGTTATAGGTACATTTTAGAAAGCTTGCGCGTTGTTTTTTCTTTTTTGTGTAGGTACTGTAGGACTCGATTTGTGACATGAGTGTTTGTCAGCGTGGTATGAAAAAAGACAACGCGACAGCTTTTATAAATGTATTTAGTACTTTTGATGAATGTATGTGAAGGTTGACCGACTTGTCGCGACGCTCTCCCTTGGCCAATTTAAATCGTCAAATGGATTCACATTTGACGATTTAAATTGCCAGAGTTGTGGCGGACAAGTCTACCAATGCGAATTGAAACTGGCCTTGCGGTGGATCATCTGATATACAAACAGTGCGTCAGCATTTACTAGCATAAACATTAAACTCCCCTTAATAGGCCAAATACTTGAACACAAATAACATTTAAGCTGAAGTCACACCCAATTTTTATACAGTTTTCAATGAAATTCAAGAGGCACGAGCTGTCCTACTATAGTTAATTTTATTATAATAAATTATTTATTTCAGACCATAGAAAAATAGAGATCTTATTTAACTTATTCTACGGTCCATAGTAATATATACCATATAAAAAAAGTCTAAATTAATTACAAGCTTTTTTGTGATACCATACCGTGTGCAGCAGTGGCAGTCAAAGTGTTAAGACCTGCTCAAATCTGATTTGTGATCGAGCCGGGGTTTCCCAATTAAGTTTCGGTATAGTTTAACTAGTGAATCCCCAAGTGTTTGTATGTTAGATTATCCACATTTATCTCGAGAAAACTGGAAAATGGTAACAAAATTTGTTACCATAAGATGAATAATATTATAACCTGCGTACTTATGTATATAATGGGATTGAGAATGACGTAATCTCTTAGGCTGTCCTGCTCAGTTCGAATCTGAGCAATATTTTAATTCTCAATTGCGTGTTTCGTTTCTTTGTGCAAATTGGTACTATAATTCAATACAATACAAAAATACTTAATTGTACACCTGTTACAGATCATTATAAAAGACATCACATGATACAAGTACAATGGGCGGCCTTATCGCTTAGAAGCGATCTCTTCCAGGCAACCTTTAATATAAGACGATTAAAGTATTACAATATTGGCCGAAACAGAAATAAGGTTAAATTAAATAGGCTCCTGAGCGAGACAGCATTAGATAATATATCTAATGCTGTCTCGCTAAATGTTCTCAAAATCCTATTCTTTAAATACGCAGGTTATACAAAAATGTTATTATGTAAAACGAATTACATAAATGTATGTAAAAAAAGCAGCTATCGTCCGACGACGCGTTGTCTTGCCTTTACCGAAATGTTAATAATAAATAACATAAAATAAATAAACTAAAAACGTAGAGTAAAATTTTAACTTTCACTAGCTAGAGTGAAAGGGTGAATCGGGTGCTTAGTTTTAGCAATAATTAAAAAGTAATATAAAAGTGTGAATTAAAAATAAATAACAAATCTGGCTGAAAATTTATAATATGCAAAATAGCACAAATAGCTCAATTTGTCTAAAAAATTTAAAAAAAAGAATAATTTAATTAAACATCTAACAAATCTGCCAAGTTTTGTACTGCCGATTTAAAGAGTCACGTTTTTTACTCTAGATGTTATTAGAAGCGTTTTGCATAAAGTAAAATATTAAATTTTATTAATTTACTTGTCTTGTATGGTATGGTTTAGTGTACTCCTATATCCGCACTTACACTCCGATTGGTCCTTTGTGCGTAGTGTGTTTGCTAGTTTAACCAGCCTAACTCCGTCCAGAAGCGCAGAATACTCCTGGGATCTTCACAGGCTTCTCGGAGTGACCTCGGGTGGTCGAGGATTTCTAGTCGTTGTGCTGTTACTCCCTCGCATTCCAGGACTACGTGGGCAGCTGATTCTTCGTCGCTAAGGCTTCCTCTGCAGATATCCCTGTGTTCCCTCTTCTCTCGTTATATTGTCCAGTGTTGTCTTAGTGATACCTGCTAGGAATGGATCTGTCTTCTTCGTAGCCGCCAACACTGGATGACTTGTAACCCATTTCATGACTTTGACGGTCCCAGCAGGAGAGGCCTCATCAGAAGTGGGTCTGGCCAAGGATATGATTCCTCTCTTCATCAGCATTAAGAACATGGTGAACAGCAACAGGTCTAATCCTCTCATGATCAGAAGCTCCCGAAGTGTCAATGTCGAACCAATAATTCACAAAATCAACGACATTGTGATGAAATTTCAACGCTATGATTTATTAAATATTTTTGAACAAAGCACAGTATAGTAACAGGTAGCGCATCCCAGATTTATGGACATTATTAAATTTCTTTGAAAATACAGTACAATTAATAGTGTTTACACAATATCGAACAAAAAGGATTTTCTGCATCTATGTAAGAAAAATTATAAGGCAGATTTACAAGCAGCCATTATAATAAAGTTATAATAATAATAATATACACATACAAATAACATTCTTTCGCATCCTACCATATTCAAAAACGATTTTACAATAACCAAGACACATTAGCAGCAACGAGATATCTACACGAAACTTGATATAAGTCAGCAATAGTTTAAATAGAATTTATAGATACAGGTGCTCACTATTATGGTGACATTTTCCAATAGATATACATAATTATCATTTAGTCATGAACATTAAAAGTATAACATAGTTACTAATATATAATGATTGGCTAGATTTGGGTAGGTACCTATGCTAAAATATAATAAAAAGATCGATAGACTGACTAATATTAAAGTTTCCATCTTTATCTATCGATCTTGAATGTTTTGAAGAAATTGAAAAAGTTTTTATAACCTTAGTTTGAGCACTGGTTTTATTGGTAATTAAATGTGGAAATTGTTTGGTGTGAAAAGAAGTTATCATGTAAAATATTTATTTTGTTTAGTTATATTTCATATTTTATTTATATTGCTTTTGTGATAGCTGAAATATTCCAAAAAACATTCAAATTATATTTTAATTTTGTATTGTTCCTAACATCTTCTAATTTTGAAATATTCCAAAAAACATGTAAATTATATTTTAATTTATTATTCTTCCTAACATCTTCTAATTTCTTTTTTCAGTTTAATTTAGTGTAAGTTCGTATCTATCTTTCATATTTTAAAACAATCTTTTAAATATTGTTATAAATTACTTTGGTTAAAAACCATTACACCTACTTGATCGAGACATTTTCAATAGTACTCTTCTGCTAGACAAAAACTTACAGTACGGTTTTGGTGTGGCACACACT
Source organism: Eupithecia abbreviata (assembly GCA_943735965.1). NCBI lineage: Eukaryota > Metazoa > Arthropoda > Insecta > Lepidoptera > Geometridae > Eupithecia > Eupithecia abbreviata. Next base: position 7,286,993 of record OX030995.1, read on the forward strand.
GTCATTTGTACAAACTATCATGAAAGCTAACAGAGCTTTGAAGATGTGTCTCGTATCACTGTATTAAGATAAGTGAAAGACATTATGTAAGTAGCATGGTATAGAAGTGTGTAAAGTTAAGTAGTCAAATTAAGTCCAGTATTAAGTTTGGGGCTTGTTTTCCATATACAATCATGTTGAACAGAAGACAGAAATATTGTTGGTTTTCGTTGTGTGAAAGAAAAGGTATAGGTCTTCTTAAATTTTTCTGTGTCATACCTATTGTGGCTTTTTTGGACTGGTAAGCGCTTGCTTGTTAGTCGCTAGTGACACTACTAATCAGGTCTACACATCTAAGTTGGCGACACAGCCTACCCGGAAATATTGACATTTCAGTGTATGAATATATTTTTAGGTTGCCTATTTTGTCTACTTGTCAACGGCCCGATGATGGCGGCTTTGATATATAGACTGTTTAACAGGCTTGTGTTTAAATTTGTCTGTGCCAGATAAACGTGCGCGAACTAGAAAAATATGTAGTTAATTTTAGTCTTCCTACTTCCTTGTAAAATATCTACTTCGATTGTTTAGATTTTTTTCTTCTAATTTTGCTTGGACATTCCACGAAATATTAATTATGGTGTCTCTAGTTAACTCACAAATCATCGTCATCAACGCCTGGACTATTGTCATCGTAAGAGGCTAACTCTACAGGCGAGGGTCACGCTGCGAAGCAGATTGCTGGCGTATCTCTCCCATAGACGGTGGTCTTTAATAGAGAATAAGGCATTTTGTCGCTCTTAATCCTGGTTTTTTGTTGGTGTTGTTAAACGCCAAGTCTTATCTTTGTCATAGGTATTTATCATGATATTTTTGTAAATTAATGAGTGAACTATAAAATGGAGTGATCAATATTTTGTGTAAAATATGCTAGGTTTGTTCATATTTTGTTAAAGTTTGGTATTTATTTTAATTATTCACTTCTTATGATATTGTATAGAATTATTAGAATGATTTGTTGTGTGTAAGCTGGGGACACATTGTCATCAAATGGTTATGGCTATGATGTCTAGATTTCAGACAATTGCATAGGCAAAATTGTAGGGATTCCTATTTGAGGCTCGTTTTTGTTCAGATAATGGATGATAGTGTGGCGCCAGCTTTAGTCATGTGGTGTGGTACGTTAGTACAAATTATATTGCTTGTAAGTTTGAGGTTTCATATAAGAGCAATAAATTATAAATGTTCATGATGTTTTCATTTACCTTTTCCCCGAAACGAAACACCCGTTTTAATTCGGTTTTCTGTGGGTCTCTACTCTACGAGCGAAACCTATCCCCTATGTACTTTAATATTATAATAACGCAGCAGTGGGTGATCCAGTCAGGGCTAAAATTATGATCCTAGTAGGAGTAAAGTACGCGTAGTTATATTCTCTGACGAGGGGTATATAAGTAGTAATCTATGGCTCCGAAAGCTACCAACAATTTTTATTTAGATCATTATCCCAGGGCTGGGCACAGGGCATTCCCATAGACTTCCAACTATTAAAAATAAGTAGGTAATATTTATCTAGCAAGGCAGTTGGACGACTCTTTTCTTATAGTTTTGACGTACTATCTTATCAGTAAAGAGCTTTCCCTGGGCTTTTTTTTGCTTTGGCAGGAGGAAACTGGCTCTTTGAAAACTACTTTACTCTAAAATGTTAATCATACATAGAACAAATGTTAACACACTGGCATCACAACTATGACATTGACATCTTCATAAGATGACATCAAGTTTGTTATGATTACAATTATAATTTTGAGGTTAGTAGAATTAGATTTCATTTCAATTAATGTAAGGTTTGGATTTGGATTATCGAGTTTTCTGTAAATTGATCACCAGTTTAGTAAGTTTTTAACCGTGATGCTACGACGAATAACATCCTCCATTGTCCAATCCCGTGGGATAAAGCAAACAGCGAATGTAAAATGGGTTAGGCCAGATTATGTGCCCTCGTACAAACCTGAAAAATCTGGTGATTTGGAGAGCCATCCGCCTATTCCTGAAACTACTTTGGGCAAATACTATGCTCTGACTGAAGAGATCAAAGAGTAAGTACCTATTTCAAATGTTCTTAGAGCAATACAGTAGAAAAATACATTAAAATTTGTATAATCTATTGCCTACTCTAGGTAGGTACATACTCAGTCAGAGTAAATAATACCTGTGTCTGTTTTCAGTGCCCCAACATCAGTGAAAAAAATATTCTCTGTAGCTCACCTTGGGCAGAAAGCACTCAGTGTAGTAGCACAACAACAGATTGAGGATAAAGTGAGGCGCCACAAGTATGATACTTGCTCTGCTGAGATCAAAAGTAAGATATAATACTGAGGAAGCAAAAAAATGGTCCAGTTGCTAATAACAAATGCACATTATGTTGTCACCTAATAATATTTTAGTACAAAATAAAACTACAAATACAAATAATATTTTTATATCCTAAGTATTATATTAACTGTTCAACTGCTGAGCAATATTTTGTTCCATTTCCTACCAAAGATAATATAAATTTACTCCTTTCTTACTTTCAGTTGCAAGTCTAACAGCTACCATAAGATATCTTCAAGCATCAATGGAGAAAAACCACAGAGATAACAGAAGAAAGGTATAGGCCACAATTTTAATTGAAATTAACCTACACAATATGTAAATAATTTTTTGTAAGGAGTCATGTTTATAATTGCTGTCCTTAGGCGAGCATAGAAATTAATGTGCAAGTCTATTATTTTGTATATTAAGTTTTATACCACAGGTGATTCTACAAGAAAGGATAGATAGAAGGAAGAAACTGATGAAGTATTTGAGGCAATATGACTACAAGAAATTTGAGTGGCTACTGGAGAAATTAGACATTGAATACAAAGGACACCCAGAGTAAGCACATTTAATGTTTTTCCAACCTAGTATCATTGTCATGTCAGCCCACAACACATCCCTTCGTTGAGCAAATACCTACTCGATTTACACAGCTCATCAGCATTTTGTGCCACTCAGTTGGGTCAGGTCAGGGCTTATTCTTGAATTTTCCATAATCCAGAAGGCAACTTCCTGCAAGGGATTCTGATTTCTGATGATTTGTGCACAAAAATAATACCTTTAAAAAGTTTACAGTTCAATGTAATGTATTTTAATTTACCTGTTTGTATTTTAAAATTCCTTAAACATGTTTATTTGCCTGTTTTATGGCTTTGAATTATGTAATTTTTAAATCCTTGAATATTGTAAATTGACGTTATCCAAGCATGAGTGCTCCTATGGCTAATTATTGTTTGTATGATCTGCAAATATTTATTTGTAAGTATGTATATCAGTTAACTAGTACACATAACACTTACTCTGCTTAGCTTGGGGCTAGATAATACTGCATGTCCAGCATTATTTATATTAAACTCATATAAATAATGCTGGACAATCAATGCAGTATTATCTAGCCCCAAGCCAAGCAGATTATGCGTTATGTGTACTAGTTAAGTGATATACTTACAAATAGTTATTTGCTTTTTTTTGTGGGAATCAAACCCGCAAGCTCCCACTTATTTTAAGTGCAAATGTTCGGATAATCATAGTTTTTTTACTAATCTAGCTTTCCATTTTAGGTCTCACCACAAATTATCACGAAAGGAGTCTCTTCGAAAGCTCACAGAAATGCACTGCAATAACATACGCAACAATAAGCTAGATGAATACCGAAACCTTCTTGAAAGCCAACAAGGCCCATTTTTGCAGCAAAAACTAGATAATCTCAAGTTTATTAAGAGTGAGCAAATTGAACTGCAAATGCCAGTAACTGTAACAGATCAAGATATTTCCAAAGTGGAGGAGCAATTAAAGGCATGGACCATAAAAGATGAGATAAAACAGCAAGCTAAGCAGAAAAAGAAGAATATCTTGTTAGAATAGTTAAACCTAAGCTTTGTAAAATAAATGGTATTAGAATGTTATTTTTCGAGTTTTCACACTTCATATTTGACCGATGTGGCGCGGTGGGCGAAGGTCCGCCTGCGACGCAGGAGGTTGCGGGTTCGATTCCCGCCTCGGAACAATTGTGTGTACGATCTGCAGATATTTGTTCCGGGTGTTCTGGTCGTTTTCTATTTATAATAAAAAAATATCTATATATGTAATGTATTGTATTATGTATATCAGTTATCTAGTACCCATAACACAAGCTCTGCTTACCATGGGGCTAGATAATGCTGTGTGAATTGTCCAGCATTATTTATTTATATTTTATTTAATATAAAATACCACTACATAGTATAAAACCAAGCGCTTCCTGCTATCTGTCTCCCTATGTATGCTTAGATTTTTAAAACTATGCAACGGATTGTGATGGGATTTTTTTATAGATAGAGAGATTTTATAGAGAGTGATTCAAGAGGAAGGTTTATGAACTATTTGAAACATAAGATTTCCACGGGGGCGAAGCCGCGGAGCGCAGCTGGTATAAAATGTAATATAAATATGATGATGGATAGAAACGGAAGGCTTTTAAAATATTTTAAACATTTATTTTCATTATTACATAAGAATTCTTACAAGATAAAAGTAAAAAGCGTAACTTCGAAATCAGTCGAATCTTGGACGGAAAATTTTGTGATATTAAACATAGCAAAATACATACAATTATTACATAAAGCTATTTACATTCACATTCAGTATAAAAATATCATCAATATTTTGCATGCAGTTTTGTAAAAATATATTCATTCTTTAGGTTGATGTTGGTTGCCAGAGTTCTCATACATTATACATCAAAGTCAACCAATAATGGCTGATTATTTTTAGATGAGCTTTTTTTTAACATTATCACACTTTATATCAGAAGAACATAAACATTTTGTTTTACTCATTATGGAATGTCATGTAATTTTAATAATAGATCTGAGCCCTCACAGAGTCCAGTATTTATAAGACTTCATCAAACCTTACAATAGTTTTATAATTAATTACTTTTGAACTGCGATCACAAAAACTAACTTGATGTCGGGTCGGCGCAAAAAATCCGTCTACGTAAATAAGGGCGCACTTGTAATGTGAGCTCTTATTCTGTTTACTTCGATTGAAACATAGACAACGTAAACACGTGTCACAATGCCGCAATGTGTATTCAAAAGTTGCAAAAATGAAATATAATTGTTACTTTAAAGCTAAAAATATAACTTGTTCTACATTTACTTACTTCAAGTGCGCTCTTATTTACGGCGACGGCTTTTAGCTTCGATTTTGTATGTGACCCGAAATCTAGATCGTGTTTGTGACTGCAGCTCTTGAAAGACTAAATTCACAAAGATGTCGTGTGAGGAGCTCTGGCATAAGCGGTAGGAATGAACCCTGAGCGTCGTGACTTGGGTGCGTGTGCCCATAGCCAACCTTCCACCGTCTGTTGTGTTAAATCTGCGTAGACCCACTCTCCCCGCTTTACTGATAGATCGTCTGGTGCTTGTGCCTGAGAAGAACAGATGAATTTATCATTAAAATTATCGTTATAAGTTTTTGTGGCCATGTTGTACCTAGCAGAATCCATAAAAAAAACTATTTTCATGTGATTCTATCTACCCTACATACAGCTCCGCGAAAGTCGAAAGAATAAAGTTTAGGTCTTTAATGGAGTCAGGGGTGCGGCTCTATTCTGCTTCAGTATCGTTACTTTAACTTTTTGACATTCAAAAGTAACTACAGATGGAGGGACGAGCGTCAAAAGTGTCACGGTTGAAACCTCCGTCCAAGTACTGTATGCACTATCTATAGTTTCTTTCATCTAAGGATTCTATGTGGAGTTTCTGCGACGATACCATTAGTAAAGCGATTGGCTGACAGAATTGGGAACCACAGCTTTCCATTCTACATTATCCAATGTAAATTTGTCGGTCCAACGAAAGGTTTATCTTATCTAAGATGTACGACGTCCACTACTGAACAAAGGCCTCCTCCATAGATCGCACCATGCCTATACTAACTAACCTTGTAATCATAAAGCATGACTAGCTCAGTCCCGTGATATCGTCCGTCCGTGTCCTGTGACGTGTTCATAGTATTGTTGAGGGGTATGGGCGGCGGTTGGGGTAACGCCGTCTGTGTGGTGTCTTGTTGTGCCGCTGAAAATAAATACATAGGTTACGTACTATTTTGAGAGTCTATGCAAAAAGAGAAGTCGCTTAGGAATTGAGGGCGCGCGTGTGCCAATGTACTACTTTTGTTGCGTTAATATGTTAGTTCACCGTTTCGCCACGAGACTTCTCTTTTTGCACAGACTCTAGCGATCTGTCAGTCAGCCTAATTCGTGTCGTAGGACTCAAAAACGCAGGCATTCAACTTCCTATAGCGCGATAATTTCGCAGCAGTATTTAAGATCGAAAGCGTCCTAATCAAAATGTACTGAAAACAGATATCGCAATAACGCGCGCAATTATGTTCAGTGGCCACTTGCCGCAGTTGAATAGGACGTTTTTGTAATATATGTTTGCAATAATCTAGACTAACTGCCACGGACTCGGTTAGCCTCCTTCGAGTGCTAGTTGCGAAACGACAAATCTTGGCAGTGAACGCACTAACAAACAGGATTACGATTAACGCTATTTTTTAAACTAGTTATATGACGCACTGTAAAATTAACTTACGTTGTACAACAGCTGGGTACACGAATCCTGAGGGAATGAATCCTTCCTGACCATCGCTCCTCACTATCCAATACCAGTCAGGGTCTTCTCTGTTTAGCACTGGAAGCAAAAATTTTAAGCTGAATTTCATTGTCAAGAGATAATAGGCTGTAGCAAGGTAAATCACATAAGACAGATAAGATAAATTCTTTATTAAAACTTCAGACACACACATACAAAATACAACAATTATACATTACACAGGAAACCAAAAACATGAAACATTATAGTTGACCTTAAAAACAAAAACAAATAAAGAATAAAACATGGGTAAGATGTCTGTGTGCTGCAGTATGTGAAAAACGCCTGAGCTCAGCAAAATATTTAGCTAGAGAAGCAAATAGCTGATTTTCAGCCAGACCTTTTGAGAGCGAAGCAAAGCGAGTTTCAATTCAATGTGTACCTAGCTACTAAAAGTGTCTATTTGGTAGTAAAAATGAGGTCATCACTTATTATGTGGCGTTGCATTAGCTTAACTCACAAGAATATATTCTATATGATAACCCAAGTACCCACAAACGCTTTTGGTGTAGTGTTTATAGCGAGCTGGGGTATTGGGTTGTGTATACATGAGGTAGTGGTTACATGAGTTTGTTACTAACCTGTAACAAACTCCCCTCGCTCCACATGCACGTCGTTCTCGTCGCGCGCAGTGAACGTGTACAGCACCACGTACCGCCCCGAGGGGTCTTTACTGAACGGACACGCCTCGCCCTCGCTGCCTATCTCGGACGTGCCGTCGTTTGTTACCCCATCTGATACTGATAATCTGAAAATAATTACATATTACGTTTTAAATAGATGTAGTCCCAAACTTAGCTTTTTGTTAGATGGCTCTGTGCTCTTAAGAGTTGTGTGGATTTTTTTTTGCTAGAATACATTTACATGCAGACAAATTAATTCTTTACTACTCTAATAATTTACGGAAACTTACTGTGAAACATCTCTATGTGCTATGTCAGCTGGTGACCGACTCCTCGGTAGTTTTTTCTTCAGATCATGATGCTCACACGGAGCACAGTATGAGTGTGGTATGAAACCTTCTCGTCTCGAGTCTGCTAGTATTACATACACCCAGTCATTCTCTCTGTACAGTACATTTACTATTTGACCACGTTTTACCTGGAAAAGCATGTAATTTTTTGTTTATTTTATTTTATCATCATATTAGCCTGTTTGATGTCACTTTACCAAATTACTATTTCAGTCACTACATCCCAAGGGTTATTCAGTCAAGAGACATTTGTGTTACCACAATTACACCTGATAGAGGGTAACAATGAGGCTGACGATGAATCACAAAGGTCTGGAAGACACTTATTCAGACCTTCTGAATAACAGTCCAGCATAATTACTTATTTGCATGTTTTAATAAATTATGATGGTTGGATAATTATCACCATTAGAGTGAAAAAGATCCAAAAAAGAAAGATCTTTTTGGTCGTAGATGACTGTCAAACCTTTTGTAATTACAAACATTTGTATTTACTTTTTTGTTTTGACTGTTTTACATGTTTTTTAGTACTAAGTAGTTTTATATTTCATGTAATTAAGTTTGTTTGAGTGTTGTGTCTAATAAATAATTATCTTTCTTATTTTTAAACACACTTTATAAATAATTTAAATTTACCTCAAGCTCATCATCTACACATGGTGCAAAGTCATGAAGAACCACCATCTTAGAATCGGGACTAAGGCCATGCTCCTTCTCAATTCCAACCCTCACCAGCGTCTCTATGCTGGCTGATCCCGTGATCCGACCCATGCCAGGACTGAGCCCTGAACCTGGCCTGGACAGCTCTTTGTCAGAGTCACCACTGCTGGCTGGAATTTGCACAATAAAATAAGTATACAATAAAATATTTCTTTAATGCACCATCAATACAAAAAATACAATAATAAATGGATGGATAATAATAATAAGTATATTATGGCCAGATATAAGAGATTTTATAATTCTAAATTATATAATGGGCATTGAATGGATAAATTAAATAAATGGATATGTAGATCAGGAATCAACATATCCATTTGTTTAATTTATCCATATATATACATGTATACATGTTTTAGTTATCCATCCAAGATTATGTATCTTTGCAACTTTCCAGAAGGAGAATTTAGCTAGAGGTAAGGATTCTGTGCATGCAAAGCAGATCCCTAGGATCATTCATTATAAAACCAATCAGGTATAACAAGCTGATAATACTTGTTTTGTAATATTTATCAGTATGTAGAAAGTTTGAGGTCATTGACTTGAAAAGTTCAGCATAGTTGTAAACTTACATTTCTTCTTCTTTCCCCTTCTTATTCTGACTGGGCATAAGAATGCCATGTTGTGTTAGCACTAAATAACTAGAACTAATAGAAATTAACTTATAATCGCCATTATATTATTTTTTTGTCTCAAAAAAGCACAAAAAAGTTCACACGATCGCTATCGACATTTTGATTTTGACTTGACTTGACAAGTCATGTCAAAAACAAAAAGCTCAACGGGCTGCCAACTTGTGATAATTGTGACGGTCACTTTACACTTTTAGGTGCGACCATGATTTTTACCTGACTTCTCACTTTCAGTGTAGAAGTCAGCTATTTATTATTTCGTACCGATAACTATCTTTTTTAATGATTTTGTGATAACACTGTGAGATGACTAAATTTGGATGGAAAACAAAAAATGTTACATTTGCGACTTTCATGATGAGCTGGCAACTAATAAACAGCTTTTTGCGTTTCGTTTCGTTCGTGCGTTCATTCAGTTTCGATGAAGTTTAAGCCAGTGTACACGAAGATAGTCTACTAAGCTAGTGGCACGAAATGCCATGCTAGCTAGTGGCACGAAATTATATGCCACTGGAAAGTGTCTGTTATGTTGCTTGCCAAAAGAACACAATCGTAGAGAGAGAACACTGTCAAATTACCTATTGATTAATGAAATTGTTCGCACAAAAAGAAGTATTTTTTCCACATAATATTTTTATTTATAAAAAAGCAAGAAATATAAACGCGATACATGGTTGCTATGCTAAGACTATCGTATCATTATATTTACCTACCGTACAAACAAAGCCAAATTTGGCACAATTTTTTTTTGATAACGTTTTTGAAACTGCGTTCCAACTTTTTTAATTTGTCTACTCTACATCTTACAAAAATATTTATCTAAATGATTAACGATTTGATTCGATTTCAGTAGGTAGGTAGGTAAGGTACCCACATAATAATGGAAAGGTAGGAGATTTTTTATTAATTGAACAAAGAAAGTAGGTAGGTAAGTACCAATGTACTTTTGTAGGTATAGGTCTTTACTATATACCTTTAAGTAAAAGTACCTTTAGGTAGTTTGTAGGTACCTTTGTACCTAACATAAATAGGTATCTATGTAATACATAATAGAAAATAATAAAACAATTTGGACGAGTGACCAGACAAGCCTACTCGTACTTCAACTACCTAGGTACAGTGACAGCCCAGGTATAACAACAACAAGGTGAAAAGTGGATTCGTGACTACCAAGCACCCCAAGAAGTATCAAAGCTCTCATAGAATTCGTATGGTTTTATGTAAGGACCTTATAGACATTTACAAATGTTGTGTGTCAGTCAAGGAATGCCATTGCTCATGTTTATGATCAGGAAACTTGATACAGTCCATCCAGTGCTTCAGTCTGCGTCCCTTACTACTCGCCCCCAGCACTAAACTACCGAGAAAATCGTTTGGTTTGCCGTAGTCCTTATCCCAAACTGTCAGGGTCAAATTTTGGCGGGAGAGCTCCGTAGGGCGCGTTTCAAAAAGGAATTCTTCATTCCAAACGGGGTTCAGGTTGCGCCATTTTATTGAAGTCTTGTGCTTTTTGTGATACGGGTCCGGGTCCAAATGTCTGTAATACAAAAAGTAAAATAAATCAAAGTTTAATACTACACAAAAGAGTTAGTAATAATATAACATGATTCTCACATCTTCACAAACGGATCAGAATATCCATTGCTGTCCTGCGCTGGCAACTCCGCCCCCTTGCAGACAGTGACCACCAGCGCCCTTCTTTTGGTGCTATAGCACAACGCCAGCAGTATCCTCGGGCCGACTGGCTCGATGTTTGTAGACCCGGAGAGAGCGAGGCGGAGCTGTGATGGTGACTTAGCACATTCTCGTAGAGCAACTACTGCGGACCCCATTTCATCGCAGCCGTATCTGGAGAGCAAAGTGAGACTTGTAGTAGCCTAGTAGCTATGGTTAAATTGAAACTCTCTTACGCACGTGAAAGGATAAGGCAGTTTAACAAGGCTAAGTGGGTATAAATAGTATTAGTAAGAATTAGCAAGTTGAAGTGGCAGTGGGCCGGCCATATATCACGAAAAACCGACACCCGCTGGGGTAATCGTGTTCTTGGAATGGAGACCGGAGGACTAAAGGCAGATGCTGGATGGGACAAGCTGAAGACAGGGCGCTGTGGCGCTCATTCTGGGAGGCCTATGTCCAGTAGTGGACTACTATACCTAGGTGATTTTTGTGATGTGTTGATGATAAATTAGGTACGATAAACTCAAAGTGCGGTACATTAATATAATAATAAAATCTTTTATTCTCTACACACAATGAGCTTAGGTTTAAAACTAGAATAGTACGTATATAACTATATGAACAACATTGTGCGAGACTGGTGCCTGTGTTAGGTTTGTAAAAAACCTGTGTTACAGGTCACCAGGCTCCACCCTGCGGCAGAAGTGCAGTTAATACATATTATTGACAGTTTGGTTTACAGCTTTATGCTAAGAGTACAACTTAAGATAACTATGGATACAAAATAAAGAGCAAGAGTTAACAAAATAATATAGAGGAAACTCTAAGTATAAGGTTTAGATAAAACATAAATACATATATATGATATAATATCATTAGTTATCATACAGTTTATCATTAGTTACATTGATACCTAGTCGTGGTCATTCAAGCGACATCGTGGTAGGTTAAATAGGTACAAGTAGTAAGTAGGTAGGTATAGTAGCTAGAACTAGGTACCTAAATATTTATTTTATCTGCTCCATCATTTAATTTCATGAGCAGTAGGTATTATTTTGTAAAATAAGTTAAGTTTTACTAGAATTCCTTTTAAAATATTACGATGCTGGAAGTTGCGTAGTTTTACCGAATGTTTTAATTTTTTTTTTTTTTTTTTTATTGTCTAGTATACACATTTTAAATAAATGTTAATATACAGTATAATTACAATCTAGCCATAGAATTGGCTAATGGGTAATATAGTTTTAACTTATTTTTATATCAACATATTACTAAGAACGTGTCCATTGGCACTTTTCTTAATGTCTCTATACTTAAGGTGAAGACACTTTGTTCATGTGTTCTTTAAAATAGCACTTCTGCACATACACTATTATTATCACTACACTAACTCAAAGGGTTTTGTCCTTTTAAGCCTTCTCACTATGTCCGTGTTGTCGAGGAGCTGGATCGCCTCGACATTCACATGATGATGAAGCCTTTGTTCGTGAGCCTCCGCGTATTTTTGTATGACTTTGTCGACGAATTCAATGTTTAGGTCCCGATGAATATCGTCATTTCTTACGTACCAGGGTGCATTAACAATTGACCTGAGTACTTTGTTCTGGAATCTTTGTATGATTGCTACGTTTGTCTTTTTGGTGCAGCCCCAAAGCTGTATACCATAAGTCCAAATTGGCATAAGGACTTGTTTATACAAAAGGAGTTTATTGTGTATTGCTAAAGTAGAATTTCTCCCAATCAGCCAATACATCTTTTTGTAGCGAATCTCTAGCTCCTCTTTTTTCTTCTTGACGTGAGCTTTCCAGCGCAGCTTGGCGTCTAAAGTCATGCCCAAATACTTCGCTGTATTTTCGCATGGTATGATGGCCCCGTTAATGAAAACTGGATGGTATTCGTATCTTTTATTTGTGAAGTTTATGTGACTCGACTTCGATTCATTTAGTTTTATTCGCCAGGTTTTGGTCCAGTTGTATATTTTATTAATCGCTACTTGAACCTTTTCGGCTGCCTCTACATGCGTTTTTCCTGTGGCTATTATAGCAGTGTCATCAGCAAAAGTTGCAATGGTGTTGCTTTCATGTTTAGGGATGTCATGAGTATATAAAAGGTATAGGACCGGACCCAATACACTTCCTTGTGGCACCCCCGCTTTAATCTCCTTTATATCGGAGTAAGAATCCTCTTGCCTTATTCTAAAGGCTCTATTATCTAAATATGATTTAATTATTTCTACGTATTCTATTGGTAATATGCTATTTAGTTTTATTATTAGGCCTTCGTGCCATACTTTGTCGAAGGCTTGTGCTACATCGAGGAAGATTGTGGAACAGACTTCTTTGTTTTCTAGTGCTTTCTCAATTACATTCGTTATTCTGTGAACTTGTTCTACTGTAGAATGTTGTTCTCTGAATCCAAATTGATGTTCTGGAATGAGTTTCTTTCTGTCTAGTATTGGTTTAAGCCTTTTTAAGAAAAGCTTTTCAAATAGCTTTGACATGATTGGTAGCAGAGAGATTGGCCTGTAGGACGCAGTCTCTTGAGGGGGTTTTCCTGGCTTTGCAATCATTATGACTTCAGCAATTTTCCATATATCTGGTACGTATTTTAGTCGGAATGAAGCATTTATTAGGTTCGTTAATTTAACTACCGCTTTCTTAGGTAGATTATGTAATACTTCTCCTGAAATTAGATCAAATCCAGGAGATTTTCTTGTATTTATTTTTTGTTTTATTTCACGCCAAACTTCTCGAGGTGAAACAAGCTTTATATCGCAGTTTTCATGGCAGGGTGCATCAAAGTTATAGCTTTCTTGGCCTTCATTTGGCTTAAAGATGCTTTCTAAGTGTTCGGCAAATACTTTAGCTTTTTGTTCATTGCTAACGGCCCATTCACCTGGTCCTGTCTTTATTGGTGGGATCTGATTTATTGGTCGTTTCATGTTTTTCGTAGCTTTCCAAAGAGAGTAGTCTGTACTGCGGTCATTGCTTAGTTTTTGTAGATAACTATTTGTTGTGTCGGTGTTGTGTTTTTGAATTTGCCTTTTAAGTTTTTTTGTAAGAAAATTCAATTTATTTTTGTCTTGCGGAGATCTTGTTTGGTGCCAGCGGTTCCTTTGTTTACGCTTTTCATCAATAAGCAGTTTTATTTCAAGTGGATAGAAATTTTTTACTCTTCTTGATTTGATGGTAGGTGTAGTTTCCCATGCAGTTTGCTGTATAAGCTTTACGAACTTTTCTAAGTCTTGATCGAGTTGCTCGGGAGTTTTCAGTGGAACATTTAGTTCTACCTTATAGTCCAAGTCAATTCTAAATTTCTCCCAGTCTGTTTTTTTGTTTACCAATGTTGGAGTCCTTTCATTGTGTAAAATCCTCTCGCTCATTACGAGGTTTATTGCCGAATGATCGGAGTTTAAATCGTAACTCTGCGTTGCTCGTAGATAGTTTTGCGATATATTTTTGTACACAAAAAAATCTATGAGGTCAGGAATTTTTTGTGGATCTGTTGGCCAGTACGTTGGATACCCTGTTGAGATGACATCACATTTTTGTTCTCTTACTGCTCTCATCAGCTCTCTTCCTTTTGTATTGGTTAATCTTGAGCCCCAGTAAGTATTTTTGGCGTTAAAGTCACCCCCTAGTATGAACTTTTCACCTAGTGTTTGAAAGAAGGTCACAAACGTTTCTGTTTTGATAATGTGTCTTGGAGGGCAATATATTGCTGCTACCGTGAGCGAGTATCGTTTGGTTTCTATACAAATTGCCACAGCTTGGATATCTGGCTCTTCATATGTATTTAGCTCGTGATGTTTTATATTTTTCTTTATGATGACTGCACTGCCTCCTCTTCCTTTATTAGATGGGTGTAGTGCGTAGTAGGCTTTATAGCCTTTTAGTTGAATATGAGACTGATTTGTGAAGTGTGTTTCAGATAAAAGACACACGTCTATGTTGTTTAAATCTAGGACTACTTGTAGTTCTTTTTGGTGTTTCGATAGTCCATTACAGTTCCAGGCCATTATTTTTAGATTTCCAATCATTTTGAATATTTGTTTATAGCCGTTATGGTGCTATTTTCAATCTTCTTCAAACGCTCGTCAAAACTACTCATGAACTTTAGGATTTCATCCAGTTTGTCACTTTGACCAGTTTTGTTCTGGCTGCTTTGGGTTGTTGCAGGTTTTCCAGCAGTTGCTTGGGCAAAAGATAGATTTTTGTTTACAGCTGTTGGTGGGGGCACATGTGGTATGCGACTTGTATTGGGCTGTGAGAGCGGTACTCTGCCTCTTGGGGCTTGCTGTTGTCGTGTGGCAGGTGTTGCCTTGACTATTTTGTTCCGCATTTTTTGCATTTCTTTGGCAATCGTGCAACCTCTGTAGCTTGCAGGGTGTGGCTCTCCACAATGCACGCATTTCGGTTTTTCCGCCATTGGTTTTGTGCAGTTCGGAGTCAGATGTTTGCCGGTGCATTTGACACACCTTGGCTCCTTGGCGCAATACCTTTGCGTATGTCCGTAACCCTGGCACCTTTTACACTGTGGAATCAGTTTTGTGGTCCGAAGAGGCTGAATCTCAACTACACAACCCAGTATGTATTTGATTCCATAGATGTTTTTTATGTCTTCTTCGTTATTGAAAGACAGTGTGAACATATTAAGTGGCTCCTTAGTTTTCCAGCTCAATTTATTCACTACTGCTTCAATCTTGAGTCCTTGGTTTTTGAGGTCTTCCATGATTTTCTCTATTTTGCAGGTAGAAGGCAGTTTCTTGACCATTACTCTTATGGGTCTCTCCTGTTTGTTTTCATAGGAGTGCCAAAGGCAGTTGTTTTCGTTCAGTGCCTTAGTTATAGAACGATAGGTTTCACCACTACAGGCATTCACTTTCACGCTTTTACCATTCAACATTTTTAGGTTAAAGGTTCCAGCAGCATGTTCCATGGACAGGAAGTCATAGAAGTTCTGGAAGTTCTCCACACCGTCTACTATGATCGGTGGTGGTAGAGGAACTTTCTTTTCTTTTTCTTTTATAGGTGCTGTAGTTTCAGGCGAGAGTTTCGGCGACGCGTTTAATTTCCTTTTTTTCTTCTGTCTAGACTTCGCTCTCAACCATTCCGTTTCTCGGGCTAGCTCTTCCTCATCCGTGCTGTATTCAATACGCGCGGTAGAGGTCTCCATGCATGGTGATTTCGACGGATTTATTATGGTGGTATCTACAACACACTTAAGCTGCTGCTGCAGGATACTTATCTGGTTTTTGAGGTCTCCTACAAGACTCTCAAGTTTCTCTCTCTCTTGTTTTTCTTCATGATAGCGTTGTAAAACTTTATTATGTTCTGCGGCCAGAAATTGTTCCGTTTCCGTGTTTATAGTGATAGAAACTTTTTGCGGTGTAGTCATTGTTACGGCATGTAATTTGCTTCGCCTTAACAATAAAATGCGATATTGGCAGTAGTCATGCCTAATCTTGATGATCTAGCAAGGTCATTTCGATCGGTCCGTGTCGGACGCGACGTTTGTTATGATGCGTTAGCACTTTGCACAATCGGCACGCGCGGTTGCGTGTGACACAACTTATCTCGAGGGAGATCGGACGATCACTGAATGTTTTAATGAAAATGTATATTAAGTACCTACCTAATTAATTAATTGAGCTTTAGTAAGTAGATTTAGATCGTTAAGTAGAGGGATAGAAAAGTCTCTACTGCATATTTAATATATAATAAATACGTAATTTGTTATAAGTAGGTAGGTAGAGAAGTACCTATCTTTTAAGTAATTGCTTTGTTAGGTCCAATTTCACCGTTGTAATTGATCGGGTTCAATATACCTATGATAAAGTCAGCTGCGCTAGTGTGGATTTACGCATATTAGTCACTTGTAGAAAACTCATACCGTGCGTTTTCAGCACTCAAAGTGTTAAACAAGCTCAGCGCGTTTTATAAATTAGTTGATCCGGTTCAAGTGTTAAACCGAGTTCAAGAGTTATAAAAAATAAAATAAATAAATAATGCTGGACAATTCACACAGCATTATCTAGCCCCATGGTAAGCAGAGCTTGTGTTATGGGTACTAGATATAACTGATATACATAATACAATACATTACATAAATATATATTTTTTATTATACATAGAAAACGACCAGAACACCCGGAACAAATATCTGCAGATCATACACAATCGTTCCGACGCGGGAATCGAACCCGCAACCTCCTGCTTCGCTGGCGGACCTACGCCCACCGCGCCACATCGGTCGTCAAAAATCGTCAGTTTCATGTCATGTCAGACATATTATTACGAATTTGAACTCGATCAGACTGAGTATTTTTTATCTTAGTTTGGCATCAAACGGTGAAATTGGACCATAGACATAGAAGATAAAGAAGGGTGTCTTGTCTATGCCCCCTTTATTATTCTAAGAAACGTAATAAGATAGACTCATTTTAAAGTAAAGTGTTTATGGGTTGGTTAATATAACTCTTAGCACACGACTCCCACCCAGAATAAAATATTTTTTCTTAAAATCTTTATATACTTTTACGAGCGACAACCGCAAGTAAAATACCAACATAAAATGTTTTTCTATTGGAATACTTACCTAACTAAATGGTTATGAAATTCCCTCTGTACAAATTCAAAGAAAAGGTCTTTATGTACCTTGATCTTTAAATAGCCAAGGGCGTGGAAAACCCCAGGAGCTGAGCCTACTTACAAGGGCGCCCTTTGTAAAAAATAAGCATTTCTATTGAAAATCAGATCAATCATATAAAATGTCCAATAATAATATCATAACAACCAAATTCTCTGGAAATTTACGACCTCAGTGGCATAGTTGATGAAGGTCCGTCTGCAAGACCAGGATAGATAGATAGAAAGATATATTTATTTATTGTAACAAATTTGTTACATTATAGATTACTGTTGATAGGTTTATCTAGACACTAGGGTTCTCCTAACAATACTAAAATTAAATTAATGCTAGCATTAATTTAATTTTTAACAATTAGTGCGGATATAACCGCATATCATACTTTGGGAAACAAACATTCTCTACGAGGCTAGATGATGTTGTGTAAAAATAGATCGACCCAGTAACCGATCGTAAGAATTGACCCCTTCAACTCAACTGTCGTCGTAAAGGCCCTAGGTATGTGTGTAAATATATAGGAGGAGGACCGGGTGAGGTACTCAGCATTAAAAAATAAACCAGCCAGGTGTGAGTCTTATTCAGGTCGAAATTCCCAGAACGGAAGCGAGCGAACCAATTGGTGGTGCGTTGGTTTGTAGTGTTAGCTCCGTAAACGTCGTTGATGTTGCGTGCCGCTTGTGCCGCGTTGCTGCCACGACTAATACGATAATTACTCGAATTTTTAACGTATCCATGATGACGAAAAAGATTGAAATGCGATGAAAATGTGACACTAATCAATAAACAAATGACTACTTTTGGAAAAAGAATTCCATGTCTTTAAAACAAAATTAATTTGAAATTAGAATTCTTAGCCAAACAAAAATTATTTTGATTTGAAATGGCCAGTACTGCAGAACGGCAATTTCATAGGTAAAGACCTAATATATACGAGTAGGTCAATGACTGACCTGTCATCATCAAAAACAAATATCTCCAAGGACTTAGCAGCGAGATCGGATTCAGTGAGGCCGAAGAAATGGAGCGTCTCATTATACTCCGGGTTCTTTGTTTTGTGCACCGTCTTAGTCCTCATCCTGTTGGAATAGGATCCCTCTGAAATAAAGCGAACGTTCTGTTTAATATCTTATAAACTCTCAAAGGTATTGTGGGATTCAATATTGTGAAGTAGAAAATAATAAGCTCTCCTTTCAGCTTTACAATATTGGATACCTACAGCCCTTATTGGATTGAACCAACAACGTTCGTAACAGTTTCGAATAATTTAAACGTATAATTAAACTTTTTCTTGAAAGCATTTTATAGTGATTTCTAGCATTTGGTAGTTTTTTAGCTATTTTTTCATTTTAATTTATCATCTGCAAGCAAGCAGCCCGTAGCTACTATATGCGAGGACACATAAATTGTTATAAGTTATTATTTAAGTTACCTGTTAAGTGTGTAAAACTGTTTGTCTTCCAAATAAAGCAAAATAAAATAGAAGTAAATTTATCTTTGACGACCGATGTGGCGCGGTGGGCGAAGGTCCGCCTGCGACGCTGAAGGTTGCGGGTTCGATTCCCGCCTCGGAACAATTGTGTGTACGATCTGCAGATATTTGTTCCGGGTGCTCTGGTCGTTTTCTATGTATAATAAAAAATATCTATCTATGTCATGTATTGTATTATGTATTTTAGTTATCTAGTACCCATAACACAAGCTCTGCTTACTATGGGGCTAGATAATGCTGTGTGAATTGTCCAGCATTTTTTTTTTTTAATATCAATCTATTTATGTGTAGGTAGCAATTTAATGAAGACCCCTCTTTACGAGATAGAATAGTAATAAAAATTAAATTATTTATATATATATAAACTATATATCTATAATATAAAAATGAATCGCAAAATGTGTTGGTAAGCGCATAACTCAACAACGCCTGGACCAATTTGGCCAAATCTTTTTTTAAAATGTTCGTTGAAGTTCAAGGATGGTTTTTACGGCGAGACATAGAATACTTTTTATCATTTAAACCAGCGGTCGGCAACCTTTTGGCAAGCAAGGGCCACAAGGTGGCAAAATAAACTAAAAGCGGGCCGTACTTGTGACATTAACGCTAGAAGCTCAATATACCTAACGTATAATTGGTCATATCCCATAGAAAAAATAAAAATGCTATTAAAAATTGTTAAAACAGACGGAATTTAATTCGTACACGTAATACTCACATCATATTTATGTTTGGGCTTTATAGCTAGAAAAATAACCACCGTAAATCATTCAGAAATGAAAACCACAAAGTACCTAAATAGGTAACTGATTTTATACAAATTTCAGTGTGATGTCTGAGGTTGCATTTGGGAGGCTATTTCTTGTATGTTAGCTGTCATATTTGTAGTTGCAATTCGTAAAATGGCTCTCAAATGCTCATCTGTGAGACGATAAAAACATTTATTTTTTCTATACCTAATTGACAATTGAAAAAGTTTGTTCGCATAAATAAGTGCTACCAAAATTGTAATGAACTCCTGAGCAAACCTATTCAATTCGTCAAAATCAGATGGCAAGCTGCCATAAAATTTTACAAGATCATTGAATTCATGGAAAGAGCTTTTGAGAGCATCATTCGATTGGAGATCAATCACGTTCATTTGTAAATGACTCGGTACATCCTCAATATCACACGAAAAAGGATTTGCAAAAATCTTTAGTTTGCTCAGCTAACTTTCTCAAATTCACTAAATCTGTCGCTGAATTGTGTTTGCAGTTGTATTAAAATATCTTTAATTTTATCACTTTTCCAATGAAAATGAATTCCAGCTTCCTCGACGGCCTTTTTACAATTCGGAAAATGATCTAACTTTTTTTCATCAATATGTTTCATAAAGAGTTTGTTTTTCATTTGGAATGTCTTTACGTCTGTGTACATATCAGATATATGTAAGTTTGTTTTTACCTTGAAGCCTTACATTCAGTGTATTTAATTCATGAGTTATATCTGTCAAAAATCCAAGTTCTATTAACTATTGAGTATCTGTTAGCTCTGGAATAGATTTGCTTTTTTCAGGCCAGGGCGAAGCGCGTTCTTAAAAGGCGCGCTTACTCATTAATTAATGCATTTATTTTGATATTTATAACTTATTTATAAAACATTCACGGGCCGCAAGTAAGACGTCCGCGGGCCGCATGTGGCCCGCGGGCCGCGTGTTGCCGACCGCTGATTTAAACAATTTGACACATAGATTTCCACGGGGGCGAAGCCGCGGGGCGCAGCTAGTATAATATAAAAATGAATCGCTGAATGTGTTGCTAAGCGCAAATCTCGAGAGCAGCTGAACCGATTTCGCTAATTCTTTTTTTAGAATATTCCTTGAAGTACGAGGATGGTTCTTACGCAGAGAAAAATTTAAAAAATTGCCTGAAACAAATGACCACCCGGGCGAGGCCGGGACGGGCCGCTAGTGGTGAATAAATACAAATATACAGTACGGGAATCCATCTAACGAGATCTATGCGAATATTTTTATCAGCAGAGCATCAGTACCTAACTGAAGGTAGGATAAGCTCTCACCCAGAGGAATAAAACCAACTGTTATTACATTAGGTTTGTAATACGCTTTAGAAATACATTATTCTTCGTTACTGTGAAAGGTTCATGGAACAAATGTAGATTAAAAAAGAATTGCATTGCGATTGGCTTCAACTGTCTGATGCGAAGGGATGATTGACGACCTTAGTGGCGCAAGGTTCGCCTGCGACGCAGAAGGTTGCGAGTTCGATTCACGCCGCGGGACACTTGTTATTTACAAGATCCTTGTACAAAATATTTATCGCAATAAAAATACTATTGACTAATGTTTTTACAATCTGCAGTAGGTATATCAGTAATCTACTACCCATACCATAAGCTCTGCTTAGCTTGGGTCTGAACAATGCTGTGTGGATTATCCAGCATTATTTATTTATTGGGCTAAATACAACTGACTCAAAGCTGGTTTTTCAAATAAAAAATATTCAAATATCTTTTTCTTAAATTCAAAACCATAACATATTAATAATACGCGCCAGCGCAAGACGGTTTGGGGCCTTACGCTAAGGCGTAAAAAACGAGCCAATCGGGTCTTACAAGAGCCTAGAAGTATTCTTCTAAGAACCTGAAGGTACATTTGCTTACCTCGCGGCAGAACCTCCAATCTGCAAAAAGGATCCGACAACCCAGTCATATCCATGCCAATCAACCCCCTAGCCCTCAACACGGTGACAGCCAGCGATGACGTTGGGTTGTCATACGCCAACCTGATCTCTAGAGTCCCGAAACCAGCGTCGGGGATCGCTGGAGGTCGTTCTACTTGAGTCGGCTTGACTTCTTTTCTGACGCTGCGAAGGCTGTACGCACTGCCTTTGCTGCCGGTGCGTTTTAGGGCCCCTGATCGGAAAAATATTGACATATTGTTAATAATCAGAGATCAAATTTGTGGAAAGATTAATGATTTTGATAAACTTAATAATAGCTATACACCTAGAAATCCTGGAAGAGGAAAATCGACAGTCTCCTTTCATCATCATCATTAGTAGGCGAAAGAGGTCCACTTTTGGACTCAGGCCTCGACCCCATCTGACAATTCAGATAGCATCATCTAGCTTAAGCTTCCATAACACAAGAGCTTGTGTTGCGAACACAAACTATGGCTGCGTGCTTTGAGCTAATGCAAGTTGAAGAAAATGAGAATATAAAGCATGTTATGATGTGGTAATATGACATTGAATATGATTACCTAATGGACGCTGGGTCAAGCTGTCTTGTCGATGTAAACTGAGTCCGCTGAAGCCATGAGTCAGGATGTCGGTCTCATTCCATTCCTATAAAGAAAGAAGAAACATGCTTATAAAGAAACATTATCGCCTGTGTGTGGCTGCCAAGCCATGCAGCAGACAGCGATGTCACTGTGCTTGTGTGCGTGACTGTGCACCGCACTAATTTCCGATGCTAGCATTAATTTTATTTTTATTTTAGTATTGTAAAGGGGACTCTAGTGTCTAGATAAACCTATGTTAAGATTTAAGACGCTATCAACAGTAAACTGTAACAAAATAACAATAACAAATATATCTCTATCCCTATCTATTAGCGAAAATATGTTTGCGATTTCTAACTTTTTATGTAGGTTGGTAGGTATTCCAACCTCATTGTTGATATTGTAGATTTAGATCAGTGTATATACTATATCAATGAAAGTTTATGTGAAATATTATGGATAGTGTCCTAAGCCCATTTTCCTGTACCTATATACGACCGATGTGGCGCGGTGGGCGAAGGTCCGCCTGCGACGCAGGAGGTTGCGGGTTCGATTCCCGCCTCGGAACAAATGTGTGTACGATCTGCAGATATTTGTTTCGGGTGTTCTGGTCGTTTTCTATGTATAATAAAAAATATCTATGTATGTAATGTATTGTATTATGTATATCAGTTATCTAGTACCCATAACACAAGCTCTGCTTACCATGGGGCTAGATAATGCTGTGTGAATTCTCCAGCATTACTTTATTTATTTTATTATATAAAAAAAAATCCACGATGAATATTATCTAGCTAGCATAAAAATTTCAAACGGATATTTCCTTCCTTTAGAAGTGAACCATGAATTGAAACTGGAAACTTACTAGCATAAAGCTTTTCCAAGCTCTTCTGAGTCGTTTTTACTTCAACTTAATCTTGCTCATCTACAGACCGGCGCAGATTGTACCATAATAGGATCTGCTCTACCATAGCACATGCTGAGTGGAGACCGATTTTGTCAGTTCCTGTCTTCTGTTAATCTAAGTTTAATTTATAAAGAGTCTCTGTTCTGACAAAATAAAAACTTTTTTAATAACTTCGAACCAACTTTCATAATTAAAAATGAATCCAATGAAGTACCTAGTTATTAGGCAGGTAGATTATTTTCTTTCTTTCCATTAGGTACCAACTATGTACTTATATTTTAAGTAGTTAAATAGACAAAATGAGATGTATTGTGATGATACTTGAATACTATATTATATTAATTATATTTTTACACTCAAACAAACAAAAAACAAATAAGAACTAGCTACTGTTTACAATTGAAACAATTGAGCGTATTGCAGACTGTTGTAATTTTCATTGTGATTTTGAACTTTGAACTTTTTTGGCTTTGAAAGAGCTTTAGGATATCATATCTTATCATTGAACAAACTGTTCTTGACAGATAAGCCAAACGGTTTTTAAAACTTCAGTAGAAAACCCATTGCCTGGAATTTACGTCGCATAAAATAATAACAATAAAATTAAACCCTGTCAAATGTTTAAAGATTAAATAAAAATGTATGTTATACCTACTTCCAAAATAAATTAGTTGCTAAGGCCCTTTACAGCCGCAATGAAGTGTTTAACCCCTGGAGCGCCCATTCTCGGTAGAGACGTTAAGTGTCTGGCCTTTAATGGCAGTTGACAAATTGAGCTGGCCTCAATTAACTGTGAATCAATAAAAAACCCTCCGTCTTCCAATGAACTCTACACAGCCTCCTGTCACACCCTTGTTCCTAGCCCAATAACAACAGCGAATGAATTTACCGAATGCACGATATCGAGGTGTATTATTTACCATGATTAGTATATTTTCTATACTTAATAGTGATTTTATTTAAAGCGTTTGCCAAGTTGAGATACTTTTTTTTGTGAAAACGAGTCGCCGTTTGAAATCATTGTAACCATTTATTCAATCCAAAGAGAATTCAATAACTACGTAAGATGATTCAATCTGATTTTATGTATGTAATAGTAGGTTTAGTTTTCAGACTACACAATCTCTTCTTCTTAAAAAAAAGCAGCTATACATTATTTACATTGAGCAACAGCCATTTGTAACTTTTTGACAAAACCTCATTTTCGTCAGAATTAATCTTGAAAAATTCAAATTTATTTTTTATTACAACCTTTTCTAGCAAGGAAACCAGCTTTTTCCTGCCAGCTACACCACCCAGCCTCCCTCTGATAATAACGTGACGAAGAAATGACGTAGATAACAGTTATCTTATATCTCGGCTGGTTGTTGTTGCTAGGCGTTTGCTAGGACAACTTATGAAGTTATGACTTCAAGGTCATTTAAAACGGGATATTTACCATGATTTGATTTTTGAGTTATCCAATATTTCGGCACAGTTGCATGCGCCATGATCACGGAAAAAAAATCAAATCATGGTAAATATCCCGTTTTAAATGACTTTAGTATTAATAACCATGATAGTTTTAAAAGTTTTATTATGACTTCAAGGTTGTTATGGTTCTTACTTTGTATATAAGTAGTGGTCAGGTAGTGTGAGTAGAATAATATGAAATTTTGAAAACCAGTCTTTAATCGGGTTCGATTCTCGGGCCAGATCAAGTTAGAAAATAAAGGCGAGTGAGCCGCTAAAAAATCTTACTTATATCTCCATGTTTTTTCATAAGGGATTACACAGTGGTTAATTTTCCAGAATAAATTTAGATCAAAGGTGTAATTGGAGACAACACACAGATTTTTTAAAAACATCATGAGATTATTGAACGAATCCTAAGATGGTATCTCAATACACCTATACGTGACAATGTTCTTTGAGCGATCCTTTGTACATAATAAAAAGCGAACATTCCACAGAAACATGCTATTGCAATTTAATGAACATATCACCGTTTCCCCCGCACGGGGGGGGGGGGGGGGTAGAACGGACTGTTATTCCCTTTATCTCCCATTCCAGTTGGTTATTATTATTACACATGCATGACTGTAATAGACGCGCGTCTGGACTTTGTAAACGATTTTTCTTTTAAATCTGTTTGTAAACATATGGTTACGGTTGTTAAATAAAATAAAATGTAGAAATACTGTTGGTGACGTTGTTTTTGTGTTTACATAAAGAAATTACCTTTTTATTTCTATCTTGTGAGAACTGGTTTAAGGGCTAAATGCAAAAAGTCGCATCCATTGAGTAGGTTTGGAGTGAAAAAGAATCAAAAATCCATCCATCTATCTAAACTTTCTGAGTTATAATAATTATTACTGTGTAATAATGCCGCTGCTGTAATAGGCCGCTGGGGCAAACGTGTTCTTGAGTGGAGACCACGACTCTGTAAACGTAGTGTAGGACGCCCTCTGACCAGGTGGGATGACGACCTGCGAAAGACTGCAGATAGATGCTGGATGCGGCAAGCTGAAGACAGGGTGCTATGGCGCTCATTGGGGGAGGCCTATGTCCAGCAGTGGACTGCTATAGGCTGATGATGATGAATAGATAAGCTAAAGGACGATTTTTTGACATTTCACTATAAAAACATACGTAGTAGAGACTTACGTAGTAGAGTTCAGAGAATGAGCGGCTTAACTACGTATCTAACGTGTGTTGGAACTAGATTCTTAGTTAATGAGCTCATATTCATTAAGAAATTTATTTTTATTTTATAATCTGTTTTATTGTGACAAATTATTATAAATGAATTTATTTTAATTTTTTAAGAAGGCATGTCTGTCTGCTTTTTTTTGCACAATGCCCTATGGTGTTTCCTTTGTCATAAGTTAGTATGTGTTATAATAAAAATGTAATTTATCTTTTAAAATAGTATTTAACGACATCAAGTGTAACATTGTGTACCTACGGTGGAAATAAATAAACTGATAAACTGATAAAATGCCGCACAAAATCACATTAAACCTGCATGTTTTGATTATAACATGGCAAGATCATAAAGGTGAGCAGCAGTTGAGCTTTTCATCTCTTTCATAAGTACGCGATGCAATAAAAATACGTAATTGCTTGTGCGACCTGCCCTTTATGGGTATAAGGGCACTAGTACACAAATACCGTATAATATCTACGCCTTTACAATCGTGAATATCAAGGAGGTTAGGAAAGCTCTGAGCCTTTTTTGAGGTCAGAGGAACATAGTATAACCAAAGAGTTTAAACTAGAGTGCTCACCACCACTGAAGTCTTACGGCAAAAGCGGGAACTAAACAACATTACATACAACAACAGCAACATTTAGTTCTGCGAAGAAAGCAGCGCCGCGTCTATCGGACTTCAGTGGTGGCGCGGACTCTAGTATTGAGACCAAAAGCCTCAAAACCTAAATAAACATTACAGAAACAATACAAACAATATTGACGTCATGAGTTTCATTTTATCACAAAACCTTCATAACAACTTCCTTTACAACTGTCAATATCTCGATTCTAAAATAAGGTTTATTTTAGAATCGCAATACCCGCATTTAAATTTTACATTGAGAGGATGCTATTTCCTGTGTACGGCGGCCTTCGCATCGGTTCGATATTGAATGCTATGAGATGGGTTTGCTTATGTGTTTTTGTTTCTGCGAGTTTCATGTGTTTGGTACGGTGCGGTGGTATTATGAGTATTTTTTGAACTCTGGATGAATTCAATGACCTAGTTGAGAGTGGTAGATGTCGTAGAGTACTACGTTGACTGTAGGGGGTCGACATTCCATAATTGTGTGTCTCCGTGTCGTAGAAACTTTACATCGTAGGGGTCTACGGCGTAGAGGGTCTACGTCATAGAGGGTCTACACCGTAGAGCGTCTACGTTGTTAAGGGTCTACGTGGTAGAGGGTGTAAGTCGTAGATGGTCTACGTCGTATAGGTTCTACATCTCTAGGAACGTAGTCTAGTAGAATCACTGTGGGCATTGTAATCTATCTGTGTCATTTTAATCGTACTTTACTAGTGGTACTTTTCGCGATTGACTGAGAGTGTCAACGACCTTTTATAGTAAAATTCTCGCGCGCTAGGAAAAGGATTAATTAAAAACTTTAAATAAAATCCGCTACCTTTCTGGCTTCCGAACAACAACTAATGAAATAGCGATGTAAAGTAGAATACAGGGTGTAACTGAAAGGGTGGCAGGTAATGTGGGACCTATGCCTATCGGTTTAACCCTCTGTATGTTCAGTGTTTTTTTAGAACAACAATTTTCTATTAAGGCGGTTTCATTTCATTTATTTATTTCACAAACAATTTAAATTGTGTCGGAAATTGTACATAGGCTTATAAATATAGACAGTTAAAAGATGAGTATACAAAAAAAAATACAAGTAAACAATGTCAAATAAGAATAAAAATGTAAAATAATTATAGTAAAAATGTCAAAAATATTCATTAAATTATTTTTTCTTCATACTATATGTTAATGTTAAATTATTTATCACAGATTCTCAGACTTAAATTTGTCGGCACAGAACTCCTCCAAAGAATAGTAGCACTTCTTTAATAAGTATTCTTTTAGTTTATTCTTAAATTTATTTACATTATATATGCTTTTAAAGGAAATAGGCAATTTATTGTATAATGTTACAGCCTGGTGCCGCACACTATGCTCTGATATGTTAAGATTTGGTGTAAATTCCTTTACTAAATCTTTTCTTCTAGTGGTTTCTCTAAAAGCCCTCGACTTGGGAGATTCAAATGAATTTAAATGTTTTAAAAGGAATGTTAGTAGAATTAAAAGATATAAGCAAGGCACAGTGAGTATACGCAAACTAATAAAATGATCCCTACATGATTCAGTTTGAGGTATACGTATCATCGTCCTAATCGCTCTCTTTTGCATCACAAATGCTGAATTAATATTGTAGTTATAGCTATTTCCCCAAAATAATATGCTGTAACGAAGCTTGGACTCAACTAGTGCAAAGTATACCATCTTTAACTGTTTTAGCGTCACTTCATCTCTAAGACTTCTTAATGCATAGTAACATGTCAATATTAATACCTAAAAATTTAACTATGTCAACTGATTCAATTATTATTTCATTACAATTTACAAAGAGCTTTTCATTGTTTTTAGAAGTAGTCTTAAATAACATTAGCTTGGTCTTCGTCATATTCATAATTAAATTATTAATCTTAAACCACGTGTTAAACCCAGATAGTACATCGTTCAGCTTCACGGCAAGTACAGAAGCAGATTCCGCTGACACAATCGCATTTGTGTCGTCCGCAAAGACGACCAAACGGATATCAGCCAGATAATTATTCATAAAGTTTATGAGATCATTAGTGAATATAATATATAAAATAGCCCCGAGTACCCCGAGGCAAGCTAGCGCTACCAATTTTTTATTATTATTTGAACAGAGGAAATATCAAACTTTTCATCGGGGATTTTATGATACCTAAAGCTTATTTTTTAAATGTATAATTTATGTAATAGATTTATTTTGTACCGCCTTAAGGGCTATGAATATTTCATGTTCATAACAAAGAAGTGGTTTGGTCCCGTATTGCCACCGGTAATCCTCTCTTTCAGATTCTTTCAGTTCAACAAACTGTAGCTATAATACATCATCATCAACCTATGTTAGTCCACTACTAGACATAGGCCTCCCCCAATGAGCGCCATAGCGCCCTGCTATAATACACGGTCACTGCGATTAGTCAGATGGAAATAATATTAAAGTTAAATAAATCATTTGATTGATGGAACCGCCAAATTCCTTAAAATATCCTTAATCTAACAGTGCTTTATAAGTTGTGCGGGAGAAATAATAATCCCTCGGGATCATTTTCTATAATTAAATAGAATATGAACCCGAGCGAAGGATTTTTATAATATCCTTCAGAAAATCCTTCTTTAATATGATCCCGAGCAAAGGATTTAAAAAAATCTTATATTATTTTATAAACTTTATAGAATTTATAAATTTTTATAAAATAATTGACTGACAATATGAAGGTAAGTGTGTAAATGTGTATGAGTGTGTTGTATATGTATGCAATAAACAAATAGGAGAAATTGACTAATTTACATAAAAAAACATACATAAAGCCGGTTGTATGTAATATGTCTATGTTCGGACAAAGAACCTCTTTTTTCGGAGTCGGTTAAAAACTCAAGATCGATACCTTGGTTCTATATAACAGTTATTCTGTATCAATACGGGATAGTAATCTTTACCATCTTAACAAAAAGCGAAAATCTATAACAGGCTACCTGAAGACGTTAAAGGTGCTGGAACGTCTGGCGTGTTTAAAACCAAATAGCATAGATATATACTTGAGGATGTAACGCTACTGGACTAAACATAAAAATACGGAAAAATAACATAATATTAATACTTAGCTTAAGTTTCTCATGTAAGTAACATGTATGTTGTAAATGAGAAAAAAATAAATATCTTTGAACTGAAAAGTTTTAGAAGTATTTGAATAAAGACAGAAAAAAGTTGCTACAATAACTGACTCACTGAGAGATATCACCCGCAGAGCTAGTGACTATATACATAGTTCTGTCTGGCTTTGACATGCGTCTACGGAGAACGTAGACGTCTCTTAAGATTTTATTTGTTGAATTTTTTAATATTTCTTTATTATGCTTTGCTTTTATTCGTTGTGAAAATTCGTAAGTAGTAACAAATTACTACGACTTCTGTCTCTAATGATCAAAGGTCGTGCCTGGAAAGCTTTCACGGACACGCTGATGAACCGCTTCCACACTATTCTGTCTTCGGCCTGTCTCAGGGCTGCAGGCAACGTGAGTTTCGTTATTGCCTTAATTTGATCAGACCAGCGGGTTGGTGACTGTCCTCTTGGTCTTTTCCCCCTCTATCTTGCCCTTTACCACTAGTTTTGCAAGTGCCCATAAAAGTAGGTATTGTTACATAAGGCTAGAGATGTCTTGATTGAAGGCCATTAGAGGAGGCCTACATCCAGAAATAGATTTATGAAAGGCCGCAATGATGTTGATGTTTAAAAAGTAAACAGGCATTTCTTTTTTTTTCCAACTAAAACAAAAAAGCAGGAGGTTGTGTTCGGCTGTATGCATGTTTTTTTATGAATTTTCGTCAATGATCCCGTCAATTATGGACCAATTTGGAAAAATATTTTGCTATTGTCTCGGAAATAGTCTCGAGGTGGTCACAATATAATACAAATACGCTTAATTGCACATCAAACACATAAAAACCAGTAAAGCACAAACAAACAAAGATACAGATGCAGAATGGGCGGCCTTATCGCTAAGAGCGATTTCTTCCAGGCAACTTAAAATCACGCCTAAGGTCACATAAAATTTGATTTTCACATAAAACTTTATTTTATTTTATTCACTAGGGATAAGTATTCTAAGGATTTTTAATACGGTTATTACTCTTTTCAAAATAATCAAATATTTTTACTTCTTTACTAGATTAAATCATGAAACAAATTCTCATGATCTGAACTGAATACAAATTCTCAATATCATGAAACAATACATTCTGAAACTCACGGGGAGATAAACCGATTAGCATTTTCCTCGACAAAACAGGGTCAGGGTTTTCTATTTGTGGAATAGATAGATACGACCTACATCATACACCTAAACATGTGTTTTGCTGGTCGGCATGTAGAAAATGGAAATGAGTCCCAAAATCCACGTTTTGACTTAACGGAAAATCAATTTTAAGGGATCAAAACACCTTTTTTCGAATATATTTTGATGAGGATGAAAAGTTTAGGATATTAGTTAGTATGTTATGGGAGTCGAAATACGATTGACTAAAATTAACTCGATAGAAAAAAATGGCAAAGTTTCCTCTAAAGCTTCATTTTTACAGAGATATCTCTACGGATAAACCAGTTTTATTTGCTGGTTATTTAATATTATTGTAATGAAATTTCTTCTACGTGTTCCCTAATAAATATTTTAAGACGATTATGTTTTTAGTTTTTGAGAAACAGTATTATTTTAGAGCAATAACAAATTTAAAAATAAAACCCGGTGAAATTGCGTGCGGGCCGGTCATTCTTCTGCTCTTGCCTCCCTTTCTCGACTTCCCCGTTCGGCGTTCGTTCGTCCTTGTCTCGAAAAAGCGAACTCATTTCGCCTTAAGCCCACCCTTTGTAGTGCATAACGTTTTAAATAATTAAATACCATTAATCATTAATTTCTTTTAAAAAAATGTGCTTTACAATAGTTCTTATTATAGGGATTTCATTCCACATTTCTCAATATTTATGGAATGCCAATATAAAACACGTATTTTACACAAATTTCACTATATTATTTATATAAAAACAATGAATCACATGTCCTAATAATAATATAACAATGTCAGTGTATAAATTCATTTAATACAATATATTTTTAAAAAGTAGCCAGAACCGTAGCTCTTCGGTAAATTTTGTCAACGGAAGCCTTTTTATAATTTTTTTGTCAATAAAAAAAATACGTTTTTGCCATGTGTGGAAATACTTAATTCCACACATGGCAAAAACGTTTTTTTTTTTAATTATGATCCTTTTTTATCTTTTTTAGATATGGTCTTGGGTGGGATTTTCAGGTCCATTCCAGCGAAAACCACCTTTCTTTCGCTTTGAACACTTTAGTTACTCTGGTCAAGATTGAGTATTTGCCATCTTTTTCGTTATGTTAAAAATTTATTGCTGCTTCTTATAAATAAAAAATATCTTTGAGCTTTTCATATCTCGCGAAGAACCGACGGCCGCTGGGGCAAACGTGTTCTTGAGTGGAGACCACGACTCGGTAAACGTAGTGTAGGACGCCCTCCGACCAGGTGGGATGACGACCTGCGAAAGACTGCAGGTAGATGCTGGATGCAGCAAGCTGAAGACAGGGCGCTATGGCGCTTATTGGGGGAGGCCTATGTTCAGCAGTGGACTGCTATAGGCTGATGATGATGATGATGATGAGCTTTTATTTATTATACGAGTAAGTCTTGTAAAATTGTCTGACAATGACAAGTCTTGTTTTTTACACGTTTCTTTTCATTTTTTATTCATTGTTCTTCGTATCACAGGAAACCTGTTTTCCTCTTCGCGTAGGCGGGATACCTTTCATCATGACAGGCAGAGCTGACAGGGCTATACGGTAAAATATTATATTATTATTGTATATTTGTAAGGTACTTATCTTTATACTAAAAACCATGTTTTGTTCCAGCCTCAGGGCAACCTTGTTACTTTGTGAATAGAAATTGTACCAGAGAAATGATTATGAATTTTTTTTTCAGAATGGTAGCCTTCAGTTTTGTAGCGTGATGGGTGACTTCACCATTGGGGTTGCAAGTTAATAAATTTAGTTACTACCTAGGTACAGAAAGTTAGTACAAAGTGACGCATAATATGGGTTCTTTTATTAAAATGTGAAACAATTCGTGCTGATAAAAATAGGTAAAAACGATGAGCAACAAAAGCGATGAAAATAATATTTTCCTTTCAAAGTAAATAGCGCGCGCGGCTGGCGAAAATTCCATTGAAAATTGTATAAAATCCGCTTTAACTTCTTTTGTCTACTGAAAATGTAATCAAACGACATGGACAAAATGACGATCAACGGAATATTATGTATATCAGTACCACGGACGAGCAGAAGCCGTGTGCGATCAGAATCCTATGGAATTCTCTCAAAAACAGACAAAACAGAAAAAAGCCTCATTTGGAAGTCGGTAGTTAGCAGTTATTTGCACTTCAACAAAAGTTAATTGAAAAATTTACTTTTTACTTGTATTTGACGACCGATGTGGCGCCGTGGGCGAAGGTTCGCCTGCGATGCAAGAGGTTGCGGGTTCGATTCCCGCCTCGGAACAATTGTGTGTACGATCTGCAGATATTTGTTCCGGGTGTTCTGGTCGTTTTCTATGCATAATAAAAATATATATCTATGTAATGTATTGTATTATGTATATCAGTTATCTAGTACCCATAACACAAGCTCTGCTTACCATGGGGCTAGATAATGCGTGTGTGAAATGTCCAGCAATATTTATTTATTTATTATTCCAACATTCAAAATTGTTTTAGATTTTATTTTTAATTTGAGAGTTTCCATCGTATTCTACTGCGTAGTAGCTATAATGAACAAACGGTCCCAGACGTTGCAAAGGCAACCTATTGACGTACCTACTTACAACCACACACGTACCTATATTAACACCCCCCACCCACACCATCCAAAGGTCATATCATACATATTTACGCATCAACAGCTGCATCAATAGGGAAAAGTCCTGATTGAATTGTTAACCCTAAAATAATACCCCTACGGCATCCTTTGTAAAAACAAAGCAATGTGGCCATATTGATTGGCGTATGGGGTGGATGGGTGGACTCGTTTCTCCTATTTCCAAGCGAGGCTAGGTAGATTGATGAGTTCGTTACCGATTCTGAGAATATAAATGGTACTTGGAAAATGGCACTTGGTTTCGTATGAATAAAGACGTCATAATGATGTAGGATTCGATTGTCAAGGTTGTCGGAGGTTCAAAATGTTATTTGATTTGTTTTGGGCCTCGTTTACGACGAGTATATTCTTTTGTTTCATTCAATGAGAATAAAAAAATAGTTGTTTTATTATTTCTGAATAAGACAATCGAACATTGATTAATTCAAAGAGTTGTTTCAAATTATATGAATATTTTACTACGTGTTGTTGGTTGACTGTTAGCCTAGATGACGAGGGATTATTTTTTTCAGAAAAGTTTTTAATGCTATTTAAGTTTATAAAGTTATTTATGCCAGGTTTCTATTGCACAGGCTAGGTAATACTCGTAAAGATAAAGATAAAGATCATTTATTTGCATAAACATATTGTGTTATTGAGATGTTACAAACAGGTAGGATCGTATAAGAGAAAGAGAGAATTTTACGCCAACGCGATTTCGAGCTCGTACACTTTTACTACCGACATCTAGTTAAACGTGTCAGAACGAATAGAGGTCACGTGGCTACTAGATTGAACACTTAGCAACTAGATGTGATATTTCATCCAGATCCCATTTTCATTTTCTGTAAGATAGCCCAGATGTTTCAATTCGCCCGGTGCCACGCCGCGTATCAACGCTAGCCGTTCGCCTCTACAAGAGTCCACTTTGCGAGTATCGACTTAACACGGAGTTGGTATGCAGGGAACAATAAGTCGGTTTTGCTTCCCTTGCTGCTGCAGCTATGGCTGCTTGCCATTAGCGTAAGTACCTACCCACATGAGGAGATACTCAATATATTTAGAGATGCAACTGACCTCCTGCTGTCAGTATTGCTGAGCGGCCTAGAGAAGGAATACGCATGCACGCTGAAAGGAGACCATGGCTCTGTATCTGTGTTGCCGTCGTTGCTGCTGTAGCTATTGCTGTTAGAGTTAGTACTTATATGAGGAGACCCAACTGACTTCTTGCTGTCGGTATTGCGGGGTGCCTGGAGATGGAAGGTGCGTGCACGCTCAGAGGTGACCCTGGTTCTGTGTCTGTGTTGCCTTCGTTGCTGCTGTAGCTATTGCTGTTAGAATTAGTACTCACATGAGGAGACCCTACCGACTTCTTGCTGTCAGTATTGCTGGGCTGCCTGGAGAAGGAAGGTGCGTGCACGCTCAGAGGTGACCCTGGTTCTGTGTCTGTGTTGCCTTCGTTGCTGCTGTTGCCAGCTGCGTCCTGAAAGGTAGTTTTGATGGTTATGTCTCAAAAGGAATCAAAAAGGTGCCTTTATTTCTTTGCATTGCATGAAGACGCATAAAAGTGACTTAGTTTTTATTTTTGAAAGACAGTGTTCTGAGCTGTGCTGTACGCTGTATAATGTACGTGATTGAATATTTATGAAATGCTAGATTTTGCCCGCGGCTTCGTACTCTTTTTTCGGTTAAATAAGTAGTATAGCCTTACTTAAATAATAAGTAAGGCTATATTCTAAGTGTACAGCAAATTTTATCTTGATCGGTTCAGTCGTTTTGGAGATCCTAGTATCAACATAAAAATCACATTTCACAAACTATTGGCTTGTTAATATTAGAACTTAGGATCTGTATTCTTATGTTATACTTAAGTCTTAAGTTATACTTAAGAATACAGATACGTACAAAGTACCTACTTAAGATAAATTGAATTGCCAATGAGCCGTGCAATAATTCTTTATCGTCCCTGAAATGGCATTATATTTTCAAAGCTTATTTCATCTAATACTGGTAACTTAGTTTTCAAGGTACGAGTAGCTTTGAAGAAACTCCAAGTATGTTATTAGATCAATAAAATGCGGAGTTTTCTACTGAAGCTGTTTTATTCTTCGGGTCTTCCTCGCTGTTGAAATATTTAAGATTATTTCATGGGTATTTAACGCCTTTACCTTTTGTTTTATTTTCCTCTACGTTCTTTCTTGCTGTAAATCTTTTGAATCTATCGTCGTTATTAACACAAAAGCTGAAATATTGGATAGCTCAAAACTCAAATCATGGTGAAGCTTCCTCGCCGCTTTAAACCCTGTTTCAAAGTTTTAGAAACAGCTTAAGCATCAGAAGAAGTCTTTGATCTTTCTTTGATATTTCTACAATATTTATTCAAGAGATTTATAATTTATGTATTTCAGACAGGCAATTCCTTATATATTTTAATATCTTCATTATTCTGACGCACCGAAAAATACTACTATACCATAAAATGAGTTGCCATTTAGAACCAATTAGAACGTTCTAAGGTACATAATAAGAAATGAACATTAAGTCAAAGAGCGGAAAGTTTTTTTTTTATTGAAGCGATTATTTTTTATATACATAGATTATATAGTCTTGAATATAACGTTATTTGGTGAATCTACGCAATACCTGATACAAAGAAGTAAAAGGTGTTTTGGAATGTTTTTGTTTTTCATTTGTGTATTATGCGCCAACCACAAACAACAGAGGGTGGAGAGTGTTCTCAATGGATTGGTTTGCTTGTTTAGTTTAATCGCCTGAAACGACCCACGGAAGAGCAGCACGCATTTAGTGTGCTAGCGTTTTATAAAAACATCGATTGTATGTCTCTACAGGACATAATTCAATTTAATGACTATAAGAAATGTGCCAATTGCAGAGAACGAGCATGAATGTCGACCACGTACATCAGTCTGCTATCGACAACCCACGACAATCACAACGACTACGCGCAGCTGCGATAAATTTGAATAAATCCGCGGTTCATCGCATTATTCATGAATACCTATTTACATTTTCACCCCGTTGAAATTGTAATTGTTCAAAAAATTAAGGCCGATGCGATGATATCATAACCAAAGTTATCAAAATCGAGCTGATCTGATTAAAAAAATGTAGTTACGTAGCGTAATATTATTTTGCCTCGAGAAAGCATTTGATAGAGTTCCACGTGAGGCCCTTTGGCTTATTCTCCAAAAATCAGGGTATCCAAAGAAGTTTGTCAACCTTATCCGCCAATTCCACGTTGGCATGAAAGCGCAGGTTCAACATGATAACGAACTTTCTGAAGAGATCTCAATCACAAGTGGAGTCAAACAAGGATGTGTCTTGGCCCCTACACTTTTTGCCATATACTTTGCTGTAGTTATGAGTGATGCACTGAAATGTTGTGACAACCAAATCCAACTTAATGTGAGAACTGAAAAGGGAGTGTTTGACATTACAAGGTTCAGAGCCAAATCTAGAATCGAAAGAATCTCCTTACTGGAGATACTTTACGCTGACGATGTCTGCCTTATGTCCGACAGTATGGCACATCTCCAAAGCTACGTTGACGCACTTCATCTATCCTGTCAACGATTTGGACTTGTTATTAGTACTTCCAAAACTCAAATCCTCAAACAGCCACCAAGAGGCAGCCACGCTGATTCAAGTACACTAAATCTAGATGGGAAACCACTGAAAGAGGTTTCACACTTTAAATATCTTGGAAGCACTATTCGAAGCGATAACACTTTGGCTTCGGAGATACCATCCCGCATTGCAAACGCCGCTGCCAACTTCGGGCGACTCACTGATCGTGTATGGAAGTCCCATGATCTCAAGCTGGAGACGAAAATAAGTGTCTATAAGGCGCTTATCATCCCCGTCCTGTTATACGGCGCAGAGACATGGTGCCTCTACAAGCCAGACATAAAAAAGCTTGACACTTACCACCTTAGATGTCTAAGATCCATCTTAAAGATCAAGTGGCAGGACCGTATTCCTAACTCTGAGGTTTTGCGTCGCTCCGGAATGTACGGCATGGAAGCGCTTCTGATGCAACGACAACTTAGGTGGTGTGGACATGTCCTCCGCATGGAAGATCGTCGTTTACCAAAAGCTGTATTTTATTCGGAGATGGCAGAGGGTAATTGGAGACACGGCGGTCAGCATCTGCGCTACAAGGAGGTGTTCAAACGACACCTCACTGCTTGCGATATTGACCCGGGGTGTTGGGAGGAGCTTGCCTCTCGTAGGTCATCTTGGCGATCTACTATTTACAACAGAGTCAAAGCGTTTGAGGACAATCGCATCGAGGCAATGGACGCAAGACGCCAGATACGTAAACAGAGACCTAAGCCCTCCTACACGTATACATATATCTCATCGGGCCAACTCTACTGCCATGCGTGCCGTAGGATATTCAAGACCAAGTTCGGTCTAGCGAGCCATATTAGAGCTCATAATAGAAAAAATCCGTGATTACTTAGGGTCGCCGTCATCGAAATCGATGAGGAGGCCTATATTATTTTAAAATAGTTTTCGAGGAACAATTACACTTATTGAAAGACAGAAATATTGAAAACCATATCTCGACTAGCATAGGCTGTGATGATGATGATGTAGTGATGCGAGACCTCACCTCTCTCACCTGCAAAGACCTGGCCAGCTCCGTGTCGTAATACCGGCCGGTGATCCTTCTCTCAGGCAGGATGTACTTTGGGACTGACTTGTAGAACCAGGCGCCTGACTTCTTCCACATCTCCCTGGTTTCCGCGCAGAGGTTACACATATAGGATTCGCGGGAGTAGACCCTGGACAAAGAATGTTATGATAAAAATGAAGGTTGTGGAAGAAAATCATGCGTTCAGGGACTAGGGCTAGGCCATTGGCAGAGTATCGTATTGGGCACCGGATAAACTTAATACTTTTTAAGGGGCGGTGCCCCGGTCACTGATAGTCCCTCGTGTCCCCATATTTTTGACTGTGTCCATATATTTTAATTTATTTTATGAAATTGATTGGGTATTAAAATGTAATTTTTTGTATGAGTCCTATGCTCGGATTGAACAATTTTTATTGTTATAAGAACAAAATGTTATACTATACATATACAGTATACACGTACTGGTGAGGAGGCGTGGCAATAACACACTTGGAGCAGGCGGTGTTTCGGCAGATAAAGCAGTTCCTCAATCGAAAAAAGCAACCGGGAAGTGTCTCCACACACCAGGCAGGTACGAGGGGCCGCCGGGCCATTGGCAGAGTACCGCTTTGTTATAAGAACAAGATGTCATCTATACACGTACCGGTGAGGAGGCGTGTCAATAACACACTTGGAGCAGGCGGTGTTTCGGCAGATAGAGCAAGTCCTCAATGGAGACAGCAGCCGGGAAGTGTCTCCACACACCAGGCAGGAACGAGGGGCTGGCCCATTGGCAGAGCGACGCATTCCTGAATAGACCGAGAGTAGTTTTGATGAACATTGATCTCAAGGCAGGTTTACTTGACAAATGTTTTAACTCTAATAGATTCAAATTTATTTATTGTCATATATCAAACATATAAAAGTGTACCGTATAAAAGTACATACCTTAATTATGCTGAGGCTACGAAAAATGTCAACCTACACGGTCTCTTTTAAATAAATTATTATTTGAAGCTTATTAGAAATGAAAATAGTTTTATTCCAGTATTAAGAAATATTTAACTCGTCAAAACACGATAAATACAATTTTGCTGTATAGGGGCAAGTTAAAGTCTCTTAAAAACATAATATACCTACTACCTACTACCTACCACTCTCGGTTAGGTGATGTTAGGTGTTAAATGACTGTAATCGTTTTCTAAAAACTCTTTGATGCTAAATCGTGTTTTGTCAATATTTCTTAATACTGGAATAAGTAATAAAACTATTATCATTTTTATTAAGCTTCAAATAATAATTTATTTAAAAGAGACCGTGTGGGTTGACATTTTTCGTAAGTTCAGAAATGCCAGAAGCACAATAAACGCAAGGTATAATTGAAAATGAATATTAAAACTATTTTTATTTTTAATAAGCTTCAGATAATCATTTAAAAGGGACCGTGTAGGTTGACATTTTTTGTAAGATCAGAAATGCTAGAAGCACAATAAACACAAGGCCCACCAGTGGTAGGTATAACTCAAAATTTAGCAAGTGTTGAAAGAGTTTGGGTAAATGTTCAGAGGTCAAAATTATGACGCGCGTTTTTAAATCGCGCGTCTTAGTCCAGTCATTAAGAAGGTATTTATAGAGGAGGTTGGGTGGAAAAGTCGAAAGCAGAAAGTTTAACTTAGGACCTTTGTTTGGAGTTAGAAAACAAACATAGTAAAAGTGTAGTCACAACTGGTCCCATTTGTACAAGCTTTTATTTACTTTGCCTTGTTCGTTTGTGTGGGACAAATCTTGAAACTGAATTTTAGATCAGTTATGCTCAACCGATTGAGCTGAACTTTGGCATACTTATGTAATTTTGGTGACAATATAATGATGTGTTCCTTTATGTCAAGTCCCGTTATGTCGAGTCTGTTTTGCAAAATATTGATATCTTCGCGTTCATGGGTACAGTCAAACATATAAATTAAAAGCCAATATCTTTAAAAAAATATTACGAGACCATCGAGCTGGTCTGATGATGGAGCAACACTCAGAAAAAAAAAGCTAGACGCAGGCAATAGCGCGTTGACGCGCTTTTTGCTGTCAATGTAACGCCCGTTTGCTCCATCAACGCGTGCTTTCATCGCGATTGCCTGTCCTTTTTTGACGAGTAGGTAGAGAAGAGTAATCGCAACGCGCGTTAGCGCTCGTCATCTATCATCTCTTTTTCAATTTGATCATGCGTTGACGCGCGTTACATGTGAACTTAGTAAAAGATATCCGACTGACTCTTCTAACTAGTCTTAATATGTACTTTAAACTTTAACAATTTGACTGCGATTTTTTGACGACGACTGCGAACTTTTTTTTGACCTTAAAAAATTCGTGCTGCCGCTCTACACAGCGGTTGTGTTGCGCCGCACATGCGTTTCGTTCGAAAAATATTACGGCTGTGCTGAGTCACAAAGATCTGTATTTTCTCAGCCGCTGCGCTAGTGTGGATTTACGCATATTAGTCACTTGTAGAAAACACATACCGTGTGATTTCAGCAGTCAACGTGTTAAACGTACCGTCAAGTCTTGCAACCAGTCGACCGACTCGCTTCGCTTCCACCTCGTCGAGTTT
Organism: Eupithecia abbreviata; assembly: GCA_943735965.1. NCBI lineage: Eukaryota > Metazoa > Arthropoda > Insecta > Lepidoptera > Geometridae > Eupithecia > Eupithecia abbreviata. The sequence continues at coordinate 7,327,523 of OX030995.1, forward strand.
TTCCGCTCGCTTGACCACAGCCGCGATAGCTTCCCTCTCGCTCGCACTCAGCGGGGGCTCGCTGCGGGCCGCGCACCATCCTGTGCGTAGCCTGGGAAAAGAAAATACCAATAATATGGAATTAGCATTGCCATTCAACGTGGCAATGCTGCCAGCAATCTGGGTACTCTGCCTTCTGGTGACGGTTTAGATTTTAAGGAAAAAGATACACGTGTAAATAATATTTATAAAAAAAAATACGTTGGACAATCCACACAGCCATCATCTAGCCACAAGCAGAGCTTGTGTTATGGGTACTAGATGACTGATACACATACTTAATACAATAGATTACCTACATAGATAGATATTTTTTATTATACATAGATAACGACCAGAACATCCGGAACAAATATCAGCAGATCGTACACACAATTGTCACGAGGCGGGAATCGAACCCTCCTGCGTCGCAGGCGGAGCACAGAGGTCGTCGTTTTTGCAATTGTTTTATTCTGTTATTGTAATTTATATTTTTATTAAGAGGCTTTTGTACAGTTAACTTGTTGTAAAGTACCTAACTAACTCATCGAAAAATACTGTTCCATTAACTTAACAACCTTGTTAAAACATCTCATTAATTAAATTTTATAAAGGCGAAGGTAGCAAACCTACCGGGAGTTGGAAACTCCATTATTTCCTATTGCTATCTTATCCTTCTAATATTATAAAGGCGAAAGCTTGTGATGTTGTGAAGAGTTTTGACTGAAGACTACGCCAAAACTACTAAACAAAAAAAAATAACAAAATTATTTATTTGCCATTTCACCTTTACTGGCGGCCCCCGCACGAGGCAAGCCTGTGTTGCGGGCCTGTTTACATAGGTAACTTTAACGATTGAGATTTAAAGAAACTGATACTGATCTTGATATACTATTCTTGATTTATGAAAAATAATAAGAATATAAACCTAATTAATTATAATATAGGTGATACAAAAAGTTTAACAAATCAGAGCACAAAAAAATAGATCGGGCTGAAATTTTGCACATAATATAGATGGAATAAATAACACTTGGAACAACATATTGCTAACATATTGGCTTTTTATTCCAAAAAACGCGAGCAAAGCCATGGGCAGAAGCTATAAATAAGATATAATGATGATGGGTCTTTGTTAATGACGATTGTGTCTGGTTGGACACTTTTCTGCTATTGTCAAGTAATGGAAAATCATTGTAAATTAATCTGAGTTATCAAATAACGAAGATTGTTTGATATTTTCACCAGAGCCTAGGTCGTTATCTAGCAGGTTAGATTGGCTTGGGAGACGACATGATGCATGGAGTCCTTCATACACCCCAAGAAAGGTATAGTCCGCGAACTTTACTATTACTATTAATATTAATATTTGCACACCTGCTTGCGGGTTGAATACATGTGACACTACTCTAGTTATAAGACCTGACTTGTACCTATAATAATGTGTTCAGCAAATAAATGATTTGATTTGAACTATCAAATGAAACGAAAACATTTAAATTAAATATTTTACCGTTTTGATATATTTTTTACTGTAGAACCGCCCACAGAGGTCGTCATGGTATCTTTAGAAAAAAAAAGATACATTGTAGAACAAAAGTTGTTCAGGCTCGCCCCTTTAGCATTATTACACGTGTTTCGAGGCGACATGTAGGTAGGAACCTCTTTTTATGAAAAAGGAGGTTCCTACCTACCTACCTACATGTTACTTGGCACTACTGAAAGGGTTTTCAAGTCCATTCGGTGGGTGGTAAGTGTTCGTCAGCTCTCTTTTGTTTGTATTATTCTTTGTTTCTTTTTGATGGTGCATTAGTAGAGTAAAATATATTCTCCACGTGGTTTGTATTTTCTTACAAACACAGGTCTCCAGTAGGGTGGTTTTTTTTGACGCAAAACGTTGTAAAAGAGTTAGCTTGTAATAAAACTATGTCCGAGTATTCCATTCTTTATCAAGAAACAAAAAAAACACAGGCGCCGTTTTAAAATAATTCGGAAAAAATATCTTGACGACCGAATGTGGTGGGCGAAGGTCCGCCTGATACGCAGGAGGTTGCGGGTTCGATTCCCGCCTAGGAACACCACGCACAAAGGACCAATCGGAGTCTAAGTTCGGAAACAGGAGTACACTTACCATTCCCGCCTAGGAACAAATTTTTGTACAATCTGCGAATATTTGTTTCGGGTGTTCTGAGTATTTCGTCAGGATAATGTTTATAATATACCTACCTACTGATAATAGTACTCCCATTTTGATTTATTAACAGATGTTAATTTTAATATTTTTCCATGCAATGAATGCAATTTATTAGTCAATTTAATTGGGTTCAAAGGAAACTAATTTAACATAGGGTTTCGCATAGAAATTCTGAGAACTCATGATTTATTTTTAAAGCTCGGAGGGATGTCGAGACCCTTGTCTCTGGCGCAACCACTATGTAGTTTCGTTTCACAGACATGCATCTTCAAGATGGCGGACGTCCATAGACAAGAAGAGTTATTATTTGAATTAACAATATAAATAAATACCTACCTGAACCCGAAAATTTAACATAACCTATTCTCTAAATTTGCATGCTTCAACTGATCCATTCAGTTTCAACAGCTAATAGGATATTTGGTCATAAACCAACAAGCATACAATCAGATAATGGCATCAAGCCACACGCTGTCGGAATGATGAATCGACCAAATATTGTTCTGTAGAGATTGGGCGGTATGGTAAGACCTACAGATGTAGGTATATAATTGTATTATATAGAACTTTTGTGTATTATATAAAATAAGGCGAGTACCTACTATTTACGATAAACGAAACTTACAATATCAGAATAAAATAATTACAACTTCATTATTTAAATAATGTATTATGTACACTTAAAGAATGTATATCTTAGTAACTACATGCGCCGTCGGCGAATAAAAACGTGTCACACTACTATTATAAATGCGAAAGTTTGAATGATTAGTTGGATGGATGGATGGATGGATGGATGTTTGTTACTTCTTCACGCCAAAACTACTAAATGGATCGGTCTGAAATTTTGCACAGATGTAGAAATACAGAAATACAATTTATTGGTAAAATTAATTTACATATAATTTTTTCATACGAATAGCTAAAATTATAATACAAATTGTATTTTATCATCACAAGCATAATTTAAAATTTAAACATAAATAAAAAACAAAATAAATAAATTAAAAAGTTGACATAAAAAGATTTGATACGGAAATATAGTCATATTAAATTTTTTCTAGTACTGAGTAGAAATTCTGCTCGATAAGCCAACGTTTCAACCTGACTTGAAGCAATGTAGACTGTCATCAGCTGCGACGGAGTCTGGTAGCAAGATGTAAGTAATAAAGGCTACTTCTTATCCCTTAGAACAGTTCTCTTGGGATATAAATAACATTTAAACGTTTCTATAAAGTAAAAGTAAAGTAAAAAAGTAAAAAATCATTTATTTCTTTAGGCTTACAAAATAAGCACTTAGACAAGTCATATTTAAATATATATTATTATCAAATAAAATTATTTTACTGTTCACTTCAATTTTTTGTCCACTAGTGGAAGAAGTGAAAAGAAACCACTAGCATGTTCATCTCTTATATGTCTAATACATGGTTATTTGCCTATTTTAAGTCTAAATATAATATGATTCGATACATGTCAATATTTAAGTAAAGCTATGCACAACAACAAATTACTTACTACATACTATTGTCGGTGCGAAACTGAGCGACATCTGGCCAAGCATTAACATCATTGAGATAATCATTTATGGAGTAGAAAGCCTTCTTGATGAGATTTAGTTTTATGTAATTTTTAAATTTACGAATAGGGAGCTCTTGCTTCAGATGGAAGCTTATTATAGAAGCGCACGCTATTGCCCATAAATGATTTCCCTACCTTGTGTAATCTAAATGATGGGATGTGTAACTTGTTCTTGTTTCTTAAAAAAAGGCTACTTCTTATCCCTTAGAGCAGTTCTCTTGGGATATAAATAACATTTAAACGTTTCTATAGAAACAACGCGTATACGAATCCTTTCTTAAATTCACATAATCCTTCCATACAAAGGTTGCCTGGAAGATATCGCTTCTAAGCGATAAGGCAGCCCATTGTACTGTCGCATGTAATGTATTTTTTGTAATGATCTGTATCTGGTGTACCTACAAAGAGTATTTTTGTATCGCATTGTATTGAAGCCGCGAGCAGAAACTAGTTAGTAGATATATTATGATGTCATGGTCCCTATTAAGCTTGTTGTGAATCATCATTTTATCTACGGGATATAGATAATCGTATGCTGACATCAATCAATACATTAGCATTATAGAATCCGAAACAGGCTTTACCTAATAATAACTGTCTTTTAGCTCGAACTAGGAAAAGCCTGTAGTTGAGAGTAAGGACGTATTGCATTATACTTATGTAAAAGTTCATGCCCAACTTCTATTTAACAATATCATCAAAATATCATCAGAACCCAATCAATGCAGTATTGATCGGAATGCTGACATTTATCTAAATAAATCAACGTATCGAATTAGCATTACCTTGGAACGTGGCAGGCAATGCCAGCATTCTGGCACGGGTGGTCTGATGTAAGGATAGACTGACGGACTGATGGACTGATTGACTGATGGACTGATAGACGGATGGACGGATGGACGGATGGACGGATGGACGGTTGGACGGTTGGACGGATGGACGGATGGACGGATGGACGGATGGACGGATGGACGGATGGACGGATGGACGGATGGACGGATGGACGGATGGACGGATGGACGGATGGACGGATGGACGGATGGACGGATGGACGGATGGACGGATGGACGGATGGACGGATGGACGGATGGACGGATGGACGGATGGACGGATGGACGGATGGACGGATGGACGGATGGACGGATGGACGGATGGACGGATGGACGGATGGACGGATGGACGGATGGACGGATGGACGGATGGACGGATGGACGGATGGACGGATGGACGGATGGACGGATGGACGGATGGACGGATTTTTTTATTATTGTTACTGTGATCAGCAATTTGTCTTCCAAGCGTAGGCAGCAGCAGTGGACGTAGGTATCTATGCTGACGGTACGCAGCTATTTTCGTAGTTGACTGTACACGACTATTCACCACCTGGCTCTTTGTTCCGTTAACAATGCTCCATTTCATTTCACCACTCACCCTGATTGCACTTAACAAAAAGCCAACCTGTACCTATAGAACAAAGCGTAGGTATTCAATTCCAAATCATATGATTGGGAATATTTATTTACAGGATACTTATCATGTATTTTAATGGGGTTTATTCGCGATAAAACATTGATTCGTAATGAATTTTGTAAACTTTAATTAAACATAACGTCTTTCTTTAATATGTACCTATGCAGTTGTCTCATAAATTGAGCTCATGACTTCTACCACGGCTTTTTCCTAACTGTTCCTAGCTTTCAAATTGCCATTGACTCCCATTTGAAAAGGCCACCCTGTATAAGTTATTCTGTTCAAATACGCCTAATGTAAAACTCGCATTCACACAGCTGCTCATACAAGTTAGCGCTCTCAGTTTATTTCGCTACAAAGAGAAAACAAGCTTTCACAAAAAGTCGTTTGTCGCGTATACCTACATAATGTAGTAGTCGACGACCGATGTGGCGCGGTGGGCGAAGGTCCGCCTGCGACGCAGGAGGTTGCGGGTTCGATTCGATTCGATCGTGCACACAATTGTTCCGATCTCGGAACAATTGTGTGTACGATCTGCAGATAATTGTTCCGGGTGTTCTGGTTGTTTTCTATGTATAATAAAAAACATCTATGTATTGTATTATGTACTATATCAATTATCTAGTACCCATAACACAAGCTCTGCTTACCAGGGGGCTAGATAATGCTGTGTGAATTGTCCAGCATTATTTATTTATTTAGTCGTAGCTCTGGACTGTACCAGTAAGCTGCCACACAACACAAAAATGTGCATTCGAATATGGGCTTTATCCCGTAGGCTTGTTAAATCCCATATTGAATTGCACATTTTTGTGCTTCGTGGTAGCAGTGTGCTCATGATCTGCGACAATCTTAACTTCGATGTTGCATGTGGACAGCAAAACAGCTTTGTTAACAAAAGCTTAAACTAACCTATTGTCAGAAATAACATGCCTTTTAAAAACCGGTTGTGAAACCTAGTGCCGTTGCCGTTTTGCTACTGAGACATTCTGATATTTGGGCGTTATATAAACAAAACGTTATAGACCTATGTCCAATCTCACCACTATATAAAACTTATATAAATAATGCTGGACAATTCACACATCATTATCTAGCCCCATGGTAAGCAGAGCTTGTGTTTTGGGTACTAGATAACTGATATACATAATACAATACATTACATAGATAGATATTTTTATTATACATAGAAAACGACCAGAACACCCGGAACAAATATCTGCAAGTACGATCTTGGACACAATTGTTCCGAGGCGGGAATCGAACTCACAACCTCCTGCTATGTGCTATGTGCACCCTAATTTTTTGTTATATCTTTAGCTAGAGTTATTTGTAGCTCAGTTAAATAATAGGTTCAGACGTTACTTTGCGGAATTCCATTGCAAAATATAAAAATGAACATATTTACATACGGACAGTATACGCGGACTACATTTTGTTAGATGTAATTGGAGAAAGTTTTGCGCAGAATTATTACTCAATATTTTCATTTTGTAGCTCAGTGGTTTATAATCGTAGCAGATGCTACGAAGCCAGCTACAAGGCAGCGCGCGGCGTATGATCAATTTCAGTCTAGCATAATTTCCATTATTTTTAACAGAATAAACAAAGAAGGCTGGGTTTAATGGATTACACAGACAAGAAACACCTTTTTTTATTTTATTTAGCCTGTTTCGTCCCACTGCTGGGCAAAGGCCTCCCCCAAATCTTTCCACTCAGTGCGGTCACGTGCGATCTCCCACCAAGAAACACCTACTCGTAAAAATCTAAATCACAGTTTCTGATTAGTTTTTGACCTAACGCAATCTTATTTATGTGAGATAAGCCAAGGTTTTGCTAGAAAACGAAACAGAAATTTTCAATACTAGATTTGTTTATTGTCGTCATCACATTGGTTTAATCGTTGATTAACTATAGGTAAGTATCACAATGTGAACCCTATTGGGCGTGAACAACAAGTGTAGGGCAGACCGAGGTTGTTTTTTGTAAAAAAAAATATAGGTACTAAGATAAGTAGTACCTATTTGTCTAGTAATTTATTAATTACTAGCTGCGCCCCGCGGTTTCACCAGCGTGGAATTATGAATTGTAGCCTATGTGTTATTCTGATTATATAAGCTATATTATTGTTAAGTTTCATCATAATCCATTCAGTCGTTTTTGCGTGAAAGAGCAACAAACATACTTACATACATACTCACAAACTTTCGCCATCATCATCATCAGCCTATGATAGTCCACTGCTGGACATAGGCATATGGTTAACTTTAACGTTTATAATATTATAATATAGTAGGATTGTTTTTTTTTCCTTATCGTAATGTGTTTTCCGAGCAGGCATCCTATATGCATAGAGCTTAAAAAATAGTAGATATCTAGATGTAGAAACAATGGGCGAGCTTGTAGCAGAGATAAGAGCATCGCGGCGCACGCTCTCGGCCGATGCGGGCTCGAATTTGATCCCTATAATGCATCCACGTAACGATAGTAGCATAACAAAGCTCCTATTATTTGGCGGAGGCACGTGGATTTATGTGTGTGAATCCCTCTACGTAACCGAGTTTCGTTGCCATTTCGCCCCTTGGTCATCATCATCATAATCAGCCTATAGCAGTCCACTGCTGGACATAGGCCTCCCCCAATGAGCGCCATTGCGCCCTGTCTTCAGCTTGCCGAATCCAGCATCTACCTGCAGTTTTTCGCAGGTCGTCATCCCACCTGGCCGGAGGGCGTAATACGTTACGTTTACCGAGTCGTGGTCTCCACTCAAGAACACGTTCGCCCCAGCGGCCGTCGCCGATATGGCCGGCCCACTGCCACTTCAGCTTGCTAATTCTTAGAGCTATGTCGATAATTTTGGTTCTCTGTCGGATGTATTCGTTACGAATCCTTCAGAGAAACTCCGAGTATACCTCTTTCCTTGGTCATGCAAATATAAAACTACTAGTACCTACGTTTGCAGGGCCGAAGGGACCAAATAGTTAACAATTGAATTTTTTCCGTTTGAAACTACGTGTGCTGCAAAGGAATAGCTAAAATTTTGAAGTGTGCTTAAAGCTATAATTCGATCCAGGATATTTTATGTTAACATTAAATAATAAAAAAATAACAAATATCAGAAAACAACGAGGTAACAAACAGTAAGGTTATCATTAAAAAGTAAAACATAGGGTATAAATTCAACAACGCATAATACTTCAACTTCAACTTCTTCCTAGATGGCTCTGCGTCTGGATTGACGCAATTTTGCCAGTGTCCGTCTCATGATAGCATCGCAAGCTTTATATCACATGTGAAGCGAAAATGATGTCACTAGAAAAAATATGTAAATATGATGAATGAATAAATGCTGTCAAAACCAAAAATTATTACGAGCTTCTTGCTTCAATGATATCTACACTTGCGAGCTATAAACTGGAATCACTTCATCGCTGGTTTCTGCAGACCATATTTTACAGTTTCCATGAAATAAACTGTAGGTTGTGGTATATTATTTTAAAGATAATTTTATTAGCTTTCAAACTCTTTCGATATCATAGCGAAAAAAATGTTCATCATATGTCATGGAACGTGAAAACAATAGACATAAATTTTTGGAACGAAACATCAATTTTTTCAAACTCCTGAATCCCTATAAAAACTGGGAATTTATACAATTTTGTCATCAGTCCAATATATCACGTCACTCAAAATACTGGAATTACAAGAAAATGGAAACCACACCAATAGAAGCCGCTCAAATCGTCACCCTAATCCAGCAAGGGTTCTCTCAGCGTACTATCGCTCGACAGCTTCATCTGAGCCAGTCCTGTGTCTCCAAAGTATACAAGAGGTTTAGAGAGACTGGAAACTTAGTCCGAAGACCAGGATCTGGACGACAGCGATGCACTTCGGCGAGAGATGACCGATTTATTGTCAGCACTTCTCTCCGAAATTGACATCTAACCGGCGTTGACGTCCAGCGGGAGCTCGGAGAAGTTCGAGGGAGAAATGTCAGCGAGTGGACAGTGAGGCGAAGACTCAAAGAAGCTAACTTGACCCCAAAAAGGCCAGCAACGGGACCCAAATTGTCTACAGCCCACCGACAAGCCCGACTTCAGTTTGCTCGTGATCACTTAGATTGGGATATGCAGCAATGGAGCCGAGTTTTGTTCGCGGACGAGACTAGGATGTGCCTGCATGGCAGCGACCGTCGACGGAGAGTCTACAGGAGACCGGGAGAGCGAAACGCACAATGCTGTATAGCGGAAACAGTGGCATATGGGGGTAGGTCTTGTATGATGTGTTTTCAAATGGTATACACCAATCTGCAGTTTATTCCATGGAAACTGTAAAATATGGTCTGCAGAAACCAGCGATTGAAGTGATTCCAGTTTATAGCTCGCAAGTGTATATCGTTAAATATTTTACACCAATATTCCTTGGGGTAACCCCTTTCTATACATAAATTATCCAGTTTTGAATCGCAGGTAATGCTCTTCCGCACCAAGAGTTTATTTTCATCAACAATTTTCTGTAATTCATTATTGTATACACAAAAAAACTTAAAAATAACTCAAGTAAAAAAAGATATGTAGGTACATAGGCGAGCTTAACCCTAACAAAGAGTTTTCTTACAGCAAACCTTAGTTTTATAGGAGAGGCGATGAAACATATAAAGGAAGTGTAATTGTGCGTGGAAGTTTCTCTCGAATCTAGTATATTTTGTTGCCAGACTACCAATTAGTTCTACAAACTTGAAACAATGTCCCGCTAGTTACGAAACAGCACAATGTTATCTCTGTTACATTGGCAATAAGGGCTATATTGTAGCAAACTACAAAGTAACAGAAACTTACCCTTAGATAGATTCATTAAACGTAACACAACACAACCAATAACCAATTACTGGGTGGAAGCGAGTATTTTTTTTTTGCCGACTGTAGGGTATTTTGTTTTCAATTCATGTGCCTAGCTGGAAGGCTTCTAGAATAATATAATAACACTAGTTTTAGCCAGCGGTATCACGTGTTGCCCAGATCGAAGGCTTTAAGTGTCTGTCCTTTAAGTGCTGTAGGACAAAAAAAAAATGCTGGATAATTCACACATCATTATCTAGCCCCATAAGCAGAGCTTGCGGTATGGGTACTAGATAACACATTATATGGATAGATAATTTTTATTATACATAGAAAATGACCAGAACAAATATCTGCAGATAGTACACACAATTGTTTCGAGGCGGGAATCGTACCCGCAACTTTTTGCGTTGCAGGCGGACATTCGCCCACCGCGCCACATCGGTCGTCCAATATAAATAATGCTATGAATTTGTGATATTCTTGTCCAGTGCAATATTCTTATAGTACAAAAGGACGAACACCACTCATCGTTCATTATGTTCCCACTTCCCAAGCGGGAGGCCGCAGGGCAATGGGAGGCCTTTGAAGGGACGGGATTCTCTGTGCTAATAATTGAAGGAGGATTTTTTCAATAAAGGTTTTATTTATATGGAGTGCAATACCTTTTATTTTCCGGAAATATGGGCATAATACCAACCCAATTTCCTTGTTCTGTGTACTATATATGTTTCTAGGCAATTATGAATACAAAAGTAACCATCAAGGACGGTTTTACGGGTTGAAAAATAAAAAAAATTGGGGACAGCAATATCCCTTTCACGGCAACCCATGCTGTGAAAGGAATATTGCTGTCCCCAATTATAATTCCAATTACCATCGGATGATAAATGAAGAAAATAATATTTTTATTTATTGGGGACAGCAATAACCCTTTCACGGCAACCCATGCTGTGAAAGGAATATTGCTGTCCCCAATTATAATTCCAATTACTGTATCATCGAATGATAAATGAAGAAAATAATATTTTTATTTATTGGGGACAGCAATATCCCTTTCACGGCAGCCCATGCCGTGAAAGGAATATTGCTGTCCCCAATTATAATTCCAATTACTGTCTCATCGAATGATAAATGAAGAAAATAATATTTTTATTTATTGGGGACAGCAATATCCCTTTCACGGCAACCCATGCTGTGAAAAGAATATTGCTGTCCCCAATTATAATTCCAATTACTGTATCATCGAATGATAAATGAAGAAAATAATATTTTTATTTATTGGGGACAGCAATATCCCTTTCACGGCAGCCCATGCCGTGAAAGGAATATTGCTGTCCCCAATTATAATTCCAATTACTGTATCATCGAATGATAAATGAAGAAAATAATATTTTTATTTGCTTCATAAGATCACATTAAATATACAAAAAATAAGCATGAATAAAAAACAAGATTCGTCAAGCGCGTTTTATTGAAATTGCACTGTTTTCTTGACTGCACTGTATTCAAGAGTTATGTTGTGTCATTGGGGGAGGCCTATGTCCAGCAGTGGACTAATATAGGCTGATGATGATGATGAATAATCAAAGCAAACACTTTCACGAATATCCCGGGCATGAGCAGCGATACGAGGGTTTATGACTCGTTGCGCGTATGTGTGGACAAGACGATCTCATAGAAAATAAATAATAAATAAATAAGACTGAACAATCCACTCAGCATCATCTTACCCCAAGCTAAGCAGAGATTGTTTTAAGTGTACTAGATGCCTCATATATTTAATATAATACATTATAAAGAGATATTTATATTAATTATCATAGAATATACCTAGAACATCGGAAATAAATATTTGCAGACCGTATAAACATTTGTCCCAAGGCGGGAATCGAACTCACAAACAACTGCAAGCGGACCTTAGCCCGCTGCGCCACGTCGGTCGTTAGGCAATAGAAATAGAAATAGTCTTTTTGTTTTTTAAAGACTAAATTTATCAACCTAATTTTTTGTCTCTTGCTACGAATGGAATGTCTGCCCATAAAAACATACTCGCAGTACCTTCAGTTATTCCGTGATCATGGCGCATGAAACTGTGCCGAAATATTGGAAAACTCAAACATCAAATCATGGTAAATATCCCGTTTTAAATGACTTTGGAACGAAATTATTTTATGACCACAAATTGAAACTAAAATATCACACTGAGAAATCGGCTCGTCTGCACCTATAGTAATGATACTCTGAGCGGTCTGCTGACGTCACACCGAGCCTAACATAATCCCTACTTTCGAGAAAAGGGATGGAAACAAATCTGTTTCCAACAATTTTCATATCACAAACATTTGTACCAAGGCGGGAATCGAACCCGCATCCTCCTACATCGCAGGCGGACCTTTGCCCGCAGCGACACATTGGTTGTTAGATAATAATAACTCATATTGCCTTTTGTATTTTTTTAAGAACTAAGTTAGTTTATATCTATAAAATCAAACTGAAAAACCGGCTCGTCTGCACCTTTAGTAGATAATGATACTCTGAGCGGTTTGCTGACGTCACACCCAGCCTAACATAATCCCTACTTTCGAGAAAAGGGATGGAAACAAATCTGTTTCCAACAATTTCCATATCATAAGCAATTGCTTTTGATATGAAAATTGTTTAGTGTCCTTGGTTGGGATAATGGAGTGATTGTATGTAAGTGTTTTCAATTTCAGGAAAACAGAATGAAGATTATTTTTCCCGGAACGAAAATAATTAGCACTTACTTACCTTTGTTCAATTTTAATTTCGTTTGTAATTGAAAGGTATTATGAATTCCCTTTGAGAGGTTGTGTAGGTGTGAACGTAGTGTAGGACGCCCTCCGACCAGGTGGGATGACGACCTGCGAAAGACTGCAGGTAGATGCTGGATGCGGCAAGCTGAAGACAGGGCGCTATGGCGCTCATTGGGGGAGGCCTATGTCCAGCTGTGGACTATCATATTCTGATGATGATGCTGATGTATGTGATAACGTCCACTTCAACCCACACATACGCTACGCATGAACAGGAGATGAGATTAATGACGTCATTGATATCGCTGGGTATCGTTCGGTTTCGCACGGTCCGCGGTATTACTAAGAGGATTACTTTTAACTAGCTGCGGCCCGTTGCTTCGCCCATATAGAAATCTATGTGTCAAATGGTTTACAAGCCTCTTGAATCACTCTATTTAAAATCCACATCAAAATCCTTTGCCTAGTTTTAAAGATCTAAGCATACTTATAGACAGACAGAGAGCGGGAAGCCACTAAGTTTTGTACTATGAAGTGATGACAGTAGGTTTCAGGAATATCTACTTAGATTTCGCTCCCGCTCTCAGTAGCAAATACCACCTACTCAGAAAACTAAAACCAAAGTTTTTGATTAGTTTTCGTGCAAAACCAACTCTTTTTAACTTGCATAAGAGCGTTTTCACAAAAGCGTATCAAATACTTAATTCGATTTTCGTTACGAGTACGGGGCTTGAAAAGCCTTTTTATTCGTCGATGCCAGCCCTACAGACCTGTCGATGCATAACAATAAAATTCAATCAGAAAAAGTCTGGTCTACAATATAGGAAAACAAAACGGATATATAGGTATTTAAACTGCCACTGGAAAATGACGATTTGACGACCGATGTGGCGCGGTGGGCGAAGGTCCGCCTGCGACGCACGAGGTCGCGGGTTCGATTCCTGCCTCGGAACAATTATGTGTACGATCTGCAGATAATTGTTCCGGGTGTTCTGGTCGTTTTCTATGTATAATAAAAAAAATATCTATCTATGTAATGTATTGTATTATGTATATCAGTTATCTAGTACCCATAACACAAGCTCTGCTTACCATGGGGCTAGATAATGCTGTGTGAATTGTCCAGCATTATTTATTTATTTATTTATTTAATGATATTAATAAGACAAAAAGGTATATTAACATTTATTAACAAATATAACATCTTAAAAAAAAACAATGTAATTAAATCAGGAAAACTCTAGTCTACAATAGATATGGGAAAACAAAACGGATTTAGCATTTTAAACTGCCACTACTGCAAACAAAAGGCACAAAAAATTTAATTAAAAAAAATTACCTAGGACAGTCCACGTTTTTGAAAACATCGCAGTTATTTCACGCTATGAATATACTATGTATGTAAAATGAACATATTATGTATGTAAATTTACTAAGATGTAAATCACATCTTTCATCTTTTAGCAAGTTGTCAATTTATGTATATTTTACTCGGATTCTCACGCGCTTTAGAAGAAATAAAGTAGCCTATTGGGCGTGAACAACAAGTGTAGGGCAGACCGAGGTTGTTTTTTGTAAAAAAAAATATAGGTACTAAGATAAGTAGTACCTATTTGTCTAGTAATTTATTAATTACTAGCTGCGCCCCGCGGTTTCACCAGCGTGGAATTATGAATTGTAGCCTATGTGTTATTCTGATTATATAAGCTATATTATTGTTAAGTTTCATCATAATCCATTCAGTCGTTTTTGCGTGAAAGAGCAACAAACATACTTACATACATACTCACAAACTTTCGCCATCATCATCATCAGCCTATGATAGTCCACTGCTGGACATAGGCATATGGTTAACTTTAACGTTTATAATATTATAATATAGTAGGATTGTTTTTTTTTCCTTATCGTAATGTGTTTTCCGAGCAGGCATCCTATATGCATAGAGCTTAAAAAATAGTAGATATCTAGATGTAGAAACAATGGGCGAGCTTGTAGCAGAGATAAGAGCATCGCGGCGCACGCTCTCGGCCGATGCGGGCTCGAATTTGATCCCTATAATGCATCCACGTAACGATAGTAGCATAACAAAGCTCCTATTATTTGGCGGAGGCACGTGGATTTATGTGTGTGAATCCCTCTACGTAACCGAGTTTCGTTGCCATTTCGCCCCTTGGTCATCATCATCATAATCAGCCTATAGCAGTCCACTGCTGGACATAGGCCTCCCCCAATGAGCGCCATTGCGCCCTGTCTTCAGCTTGCCGAATCCAGCATCTACCTGCAGTTTTTCGCAGGTCGTCATCCCACCTGGCCGGAGGGCGTAATACGTTACGTTTACCGAGTCGTGGTCTCCACTCAAGAACACGTTCGCCCCAGCGGCCGTCGCCGATATGGCCGGCCCACTGCCACTTCAGCTTGCTAATTCTTAGAGCTATGTCGATAATTTTGGTTCTCTGTCGGATGTATTCGTTACGAATCCTTCAGAGAAACTCCGAGTATACCTCTTTCCTTGGTCATGCAAATATAAAACTACTAGTACCTACGTTTGCAGGGCCGAAGGGACCAAATAGTTAACAATTGAATTTTTTCCGTTTGAAACTACGTGTGCTGCAAAGGAATAGCTAAAATTTTGAAGTGTGCTTAAAGCTATAATTCGATCCAGGATATTTTATGTTAACATTAAATAATAAAAAAATAACAAATATCAGAAAACAACGAGGTAACAAACAGTAAGGTTATCATTAAAAAGTAAAACATAGGGTATAAATTCAACAACGCATAATACTTCAACTTCAACTTCTTCCTAGATGGCTCTGCGTCTGGATTGACGCAATTTTGCCAGTGTCCGTCTCATGATAGCATCGCAAGCTTTATATCACATGTGAAGCGAAAATGATGTCACTAGAAAAAATATGTAAATATGATGAATGAATAAATGCTGTCAAAACCAAAAATTATTACGAGCTTCTTGCTTCAATGATATCTACACTTGCGAGCTATAAACTGGAATCACTTCATCGCTGGTTTCTGCAGACCATATTTTACAGTTTCCATGAAATAAACTGTAGGTTGTGGTATATTATTTTAAAGATAATTTTATTAGCTTTCAAACTCTTTCGATATCATAGCGAAAAAAATGTTCATCATATGTCATGGAACGTGAAAACAATAGACATAAATTTTTGGAACGAAACATCAATTTTTTCAAACTCCTGAATCCCTATAAAAACTGGGAATTTATACAATTTTGTCATCAGTCCAATATATCACGTCACTCAAAATACTGGAATTACAAGAAAATGGAAACCACACCAATAGAAGCCGCTCAAATCGTCACCCTAATCCAGCAAGGGTTCTCTCAGCGTACTATCGCTCGACAGCTTCATCTGAGCCAGTCCTGTGTCTCCAAAGTATACAAGAGGTTTAGAGAGACTGGAAACTTAGTCCGAAGACCAGGATCTGGACGACAGCGATGCACTTCGGCGAGAGATGACCGATTTATTGTCAGCACTTCTCTCCGAAATTGACATCTAACCGGCGTTGACGTCCAGCGGGAGCTCGGAGAAGTTCGAGGGAGAAATGTCAGCGAGTGGACAGTGAGGCGAAGACTCAAAGAAGCTAACTTGACCCCAAAAAGGCCAGCAACGGGACCCAAATTGTCTACAGCCCACCGACAAGCCCGACTTCAGTTTGCTCGTGATCACTTAGATTGGGATATGCAGCAATGGAGCCGAGTTTTGTTCGCGGACGAGACTAGGATGTGCCTGCATGGCAGCGACCGTCGACGGAGAGTCTACAGGAGACCGGGAGAGCGAAACGCACAATGCTGTATAGCGGAAACAGTGGCATATGGGGGTAGGTCTTGTATGATGTGTTTTCAAATGGTATACACCAATCTGCAGTTTATTCCATGGAAACTGTAAAATATGGTCTGCAGAAACCAGCGATTGAAGTGATTCCAGTTTATAGCTCGCAAGTGTATATCGTTAAATATTTTACACCAATATTCCTTGGGGTAACCCCTTTCTATACATAAATTATCCAGTTTTGAATCGCAGGTAATGCTCTTCCGCACCAAGAGTTTATTTTCATCAACAATTTTCTGTAATTCATTATTGTATACACAAAAAAACTTAAAAATAACTCAAGTAAAAAAAGATATGTAGGTACATAGGCGAGCTTAACCCTAACAAAGAGTTTTCTTACAGCAAACCTTAGTTTTATAGGAGAGGCGATGAAACATATAAAGGAAGTGTAATTGTGCGTGGAAGTTTCTCTCGAATCTAGTATATTTTGTTGCCAGACTACCAATTAGTTCTACAAACTTGAAACAATGTCCCGCTAGTTACGAAACAGCACAATGTTATCTCTGTTACATTGGCAATAAGGGCTATATTGTAGCAAACTACAAAGTAACAGAAACTTACCCTTAGATAGATTCATTAAACGTAACACAACACAACCAATAACCAATTACTGGGTGGAAGCGAGTATTTTTTTTTTGCCGACTGTAGGGTATTTTGTTTTCAATTCATGTGCCTAGCTGGAAGGCTTCTAGAATAATATAATAACACTAGTTTTAGCCAGCGGTATCACGTGTTGCCCAGATCGAAGGCTTTAAGTGTCTGTCCTTTAAGTGCTGTAGGACAAAAAAAAAATGCTGGATAATTCACACATCATTATCTAGCCCCATAAGCAGAGCTTGCGGTATGGGTACTAGATAACACATTATATGGATAGATAATTTTTATTATACATAGAAAATGACCAGAACAAATATCTGCAGATAGTACACACAATTGTTTCGAGGCGGGAATCGTACCCGCAACTTTTTGCGTTGCAGGCGGACATTCGCCCACCGCGCCACATCGGTCGTCCAATATAAATAATGCTATGAATTTGTGATATTCTTGTCCAGTGCAATATTCTTATAGTACAAAAGGACGAACACCACTCATCGTTCATTATGTTCCCACTTCCCAAGCGGGAGGCCGCAGGGCAATGGGAGGCCTTTGAAGGGACGGGATTCTCTGTGCTAATAATTGAAGGAGGATTTTTTCAATAAAGGTTTTATTTATATGGAGTGCAATACCTTTTATTTTCCGGAAATATGGGCATAATACCAACCCAATTTCCTTGTTCTGTGTACTATATATGTTTCTAGGCAATTATGAATACAAAAGTAACCATCAAGGACGGTTTTACGGGTTGAAAAATAAAAAAAATTGGGGACAGCAATATCCCTTTCACGGCAACCCATGCTGTGAAAGGAATATTGCTGTCCCCAATTATAATTCCAATTACCATCGGATGATAAATGAAGAAAATAATATTTTTATTTATTGGGGACAGCAATAACCCTTTCACGGCAACCCATGCTGTGAAAGGAATATTGCTGTCCCCAATTATAATTCCAATTACTGTATCATCGAATGATAAATGAAGAAAATAATATTTTTATTTATTGGGGACAGCAATATCCCTTTCACGGCAGCCCATGCCGTGAAAGGAATATTGCTGTCCCCAATTATAATTCCAATTACTGTCTCATCGAATGATAAATGAAGAAAATAATATTTTTATTTATTGGGGACAGCAATATCCCTTTCACGGCAACCCATGCTGTGAAAAGAATATTGCTGTCCCCAATTATAATTCCAATTACTGTATCATCGAATGATAAATGAAGAAAATAATATTTTTATTTATTGGGGACAGCAATATCCCTTTCACGGCAGCCCATGCCGTGAAAGGAATATTGCTGTCCCCAATTATAATTCCAATTACTGTATCATCGAATGATAAATGAAGAAAATAATATTTTTATTTGCTTCATAAGATCACATTAAATATACAAAAAATAAGCATGAATAAAAAACAAGATTCGTCAAGCGCGTTTTATTGAAATTGCACTGTTTTCTTGACTGCACTGTATTCAAGAGTTATGTTGTGTCATTGGGGGAGGCCTATGTCCAGCAGTGGACTAATATAGGCTGATGATGATGATGAATAATCAAAGCAAACACTTTCACGAATATCCCGGGCATGAGCAGCGATACGAGGGTTTATGACTCGTTGCGCGTATGTGTGGACAAGACGATCTCATAGAAAATAAATAATAAATAAATAAGACTGAACAATCCACTCAGCATCATCTTACCCCAAGCTAAGCAGAGATTGTTTTAAGTGTACTAGATGCCTCATATATTTAATATAATACATTATAAAGAGATATTTATATTAATTATCATAGAATATACCTAGAACATCGGAAATAAATATTTGCAGACCGTATAAACATTTGTCCCAAGGCGGGAATCGAACTCACAAACAACTGCAAGCGGACCTTAGCCCGCTGCGCCACGTCGGTCGTTAGGCAATAGAAATAGAAATAGTCTTTTTGTTTTTTAAAGACTAAATTTATCAACCTAATTTTTTGTCTCTTGCTACGAATGGAATGTCTGCCCATAAAAACATACTCGCAGTACCTTCAGTTATTCCGTGATCATGGCGCATGAAACTGTGCCGAAATATTGGAAAACTCAAACATCAAATCATGGTAAATATCCCGTTTTAAATGACTTTGGAACGAAATTATTTTATGACCACAAATTGAAACTAAAATATCACACTGAGAAATCGGCTCGTCTGCACCTATAGTAATGATACTCTGAGCGGTCTGCTGACGTCACACCGAGCCTAACATAATCCCTACTTTCGAGAAAAGGGATGGAAACAAATCTGTTTCCAACAATTTTCATATCACAAACATTTGTACCAAGGCGGGAATCGAACCCGCATCCTCCTACATCGCAGGCGGACCTTTGCCCGCAGCGACACATTGGTTGTTAGATAATAATAACTCATATTGCCTTTTGTATTTTTTTAAGAACTAAGTTAGTTTATATCTATAAAATCAAACTGAAAAACCGGCTCGTCTGCACCTTTAGTAGATAATGATACTCTGAGCGGTTTGCTGACGTCACACCCAGCCTAACATAATCCCTACTTTCGAGAAAAGGGATGGAAACAAATCTGTTTCCAACAATTTCCATATCATAAGCAATTGCTTTTGATATGAAAATTGTTTAGTGTCCTTGGTTGGGATAATGGAGTGATTGTATGTAAGTGTTTTCAATTTCAGGAAAACAGAATGAAGATTATTTTTCCCGGAACGAAAATAATTAGCACTTACTTACCTTTGTTCAATTTTAATTTCGTTTGTAATTGAAAGGTATTATGAATTCCCTTTGAGAGGTTGTGTAGGTGTGAACGTAGTGTAGGACGCCCTCCGACCAGGTGGGATGACGACCTGCGAAAGACTGCAGGTAGATGCTGGATGCGGCAAGCTGAAGACAGGGCGCTATGGCGCTCATTGGGGGAGGCCTATGTCCAGCTGTGGACTATCATATTCTGATGATGATGCTGATGTATGTGATAACGTCCACTTCAACCCACACATACGCTACGCATGAACAGGAGATGAGATTAATGACGTCATTGATATCGCTGGGTATCGTTCGGTTTCGCACGGTCCGCGGTATTACTAAGAGGATTACTTTTAACTAGCTGCGGCCCGTTGCTTCGCCCATATAGAAATCTATGTGTCAAATGGTTTACAAGCCTCTTGAATCACTCTATTTAAAATCCACATCAAAATCCTTTGCCTAGTTTTAAAGATCTAAGCATACTTATAGACAGACAGAGAGCGGGAAGCCACTAAGTTTTGTACTATGAAGTGATGACAGTAGGTTTCAGGAATATCTACTTAGATTTCGCTCCCGCTCTCAGTAGCAAATACCACCTACTCAGAAAACTAAAACCAAAGTTTTTGATTAGTTTTCGTGCAAAACCAACTCTTTTTAACTTGCATAAGAGCGTTTTCACAAAAGCGTATCAAATACTTAATTCGATTTTCGTTACGAGTACGGGGCTTGAAAAGCCTTTTTATTCGTCGATGCCAGCCCTACAGACCTGTCGATGCATAACAATAAAATTCAATCAGAAAAAGTCTGGTCTACAATATAGGAAAACAAAACGGATATATAGGTATTTAAACTGCCACTGGAAAATGACGATTTGACGACCGATGTGGCGCGGTGGGCGAAGGTCCGCCTGCGACGCACGAGGTCGCGGGTTCGATTCCTGCCTCGGAACAATTATGTGTACGATCTGCAGATAATTGTTCCGGGTGTTCTGGTCGTTTTCTATGTATAATAAAAAAAATATCTATCTATGTAATGTATTGTATTATGTATATCAGTTATCTAGTACCCATAACACAAGCTCTGCTTACCATGGGGCTAGATAATGCTGTGTGAATTGTCCAGCATTATTTATTTATTTATTTATTTAATGATATTAATAAGACAAAAAGGTATATTAACATTTATTAACAAATATAACATCTTAAAAAAAAACAATGTAATTAAATCAGGAAAACTCTAGTCTACAATAGATATGGGAAAACAAAACGGATTTAGCATTTTAAACTGCCACTACTGCAAACAAAAGGCACAAAAAATTTAATTAAAAAAAATTACCTAGGACAGTCCACGTTTTTGAAAACATCGCAGTTATTTCACGCTATGAATATACTATGTATGTAAAATGAACATATTATGTATGTAAATTTACTAAGATGTAAATCACATCTTTCATCTTTTAGCAAGTTGTCAATTTATGTATATTTTACTCGGATTCTCACGCGCTTTAGAAGAAATAAAGTAGCCTATTTCCGGGACACGGTCTGCCTCGTTGCCAAATTTCATTGTTATCCATTAAGCTGTTTAGGTTTGAAAGGGAAAGACAATTGATAAAGATAAAGGTTACACATGTTTTTTTCTCATGAGTTACCAAAAAAATATACAAAACATTATGAAGATATAGCCAGTTACCTAAATTTCCGTACCTTGAGCCCCCATTCCCAAACTTTGATGCGCTTTATTTTAGTATTTTATTTTTATTTTGTTTAATTGAAAAAATAATAAATACATGTCCATTAACTTCTGATAATCTAACTGACAGACATTATAATAATGATTTTTTTACTCAGGACACTACGCTTAACTATTAGAAGAATAATTAACAACAGATGTTAATCAAGGTTTTATTTAAACCAGTCTCGCCACAACAAAGGCTAGCGATATGCCCAACAATTTAATTAAGTGTCGAGAATAACCTCAGAGTTATTTATTTACGAGTAAGTACCTACTTTAATAATATAGTCTACAATCAACTTCTAAAGGTGAAACAAACGGAAAATTTATCTGTAGGGTACATTCTGGATAGACGCCCGAGGCGGATAGAAATCAGAAATCTAAGAATAATATTTTTTTTTTTAAGATTCAAGTTTATACTAAATTATTATCACTCAAGACATAATGTGTAAATATATTTCCTTGCCTTCTTTTAAAAATATTATTTCCACTATTGGAAGAAGCATGTGGTATGTGCCACACTACCAAAAGAAACAATTTCTGAAAATCGCAATCAAGAATGTTAGGCTAAATACTCAGATGCAAAGCCAAATATAAAATCCCAGGCTCCATATTTAGCTTAAGAAAACATTATTGCCATTTTTTAAATATACTCTCTGGTAGCCTCTGGATGTCCCCCCATCTTTTGGAATTTGGCTTCAAAAGTTCTAGCCAACTCTTCCATATTATGGATTATGGCATACATCTCCATAGTGTTTGCTTTTTGTGATAAACGCAGTAAGTTGAAAGTTAATAATAACTTTTAACTTGTATGAAAATCGGTCTATTGTTATTAATATAATTAAATAAATTAGCTCCTAATATAATAAATAAAGTGTTTAAATAAAGAGTGTCGTTGATCATGACTTCAGAATTGAGATTTATGACAGTTGTTCAGATATGACTGACGCGACTATCCCTACTTTACCCTACTGAGTAGAGAAATATCGAAGTACTTATTCGTTTCGTTGTCTGAACAAATATTTGATCGTAAGTTGTCAATGCAATATCTTTGAATTCGATAAGCAATCAAATCGTCTAAGAGTCTAGTTTCTTTCAGTAGTATTTGATGTTATTTGATGAAAAATCCCGTTTTCTCGTTATTTATTTGATTTAGATGGAGTGTGGTTCCAAAAAGCGTAGAATCGAGCGAGACGCATTAGGAAATAATATTCAGAATCATTAAATTGTAAAATTCTGCGAAACTTGTACACCTGTGGGCCGTCTAACGTGTGTTGTGTTGGTACATTTTGCACGTATAACAACAGTAAGGCGTCTCGGGCTTATTGGCTATTGATGCTTCAAAAATAATTCGATCAGACCAGGGACCGAATTCTGCTAACCAATCGCTTTACTATGACAATAGTATCGTCACAGAATCGTCCATAGGTGCAAGAAACTCTAGATAGTGCGTGTGGTGCTATTTGCATGGGGAGGTTGATAGAATCTATTCAAGTTAGACTCTTTTGACTCGTGTTCTTCAAAAACTGACGAACTGAAAAACCCAGAGAACCCAGAAAAAAATATTTTCAGATCGAACAAACATATGTCCCAAGGCAGGAATCGAACCCGCAACCACCTGTTCGCAGGCGGACCTTCGCCCGCCACGCCTCATTGGTCATCCGTTTAATAACCAACCAAGTTATGTTGGTTAGGTTTTTGCTACCGGCATTTTCATATATAATACGTAATTACCTATTATGACAATGTCTCTACCAAAAAGGGTTTAAATTGCTCCAACCAAGCTCCATCAGTCACCATCATTTAAAATACCACAATTTGTATGAGGGTTAAAAGCTTAAGTTGCGTCCGTGATTTAATTATGGAGTTATTTTACAGGGAAAACTTCGAAGGAAATTTCGAAGTAAAATTATTTTAATTTGGTACAGAAGAGGTAATTAGTTGGCCTCCGCGGCTACCTGATAGGCCTGGGGCTGAATAAAGCAACTTTGATAAGGAAAGTCCACCAGCGACACAGGATCTAGCGTTTGGTTCGATTCCTGGCTCAAATGTCTGCACTTGTAACGTGAGCTCTTATTTTGTTAAGTTCAATTGAAACACAGTCAGCGTAAACACGTATCACAATGCCGCAATGTGTATTCAAAAGTTGCAAAAATAAAAATATTATTTGTTAGTTGAAAGCTAAAAACATAACTTATTCTACATGTACTTACCTCAAGTGCGCTCTTATTTACGGAGACGGCTTTAGCTTTGATTTTGTATGTGACCCGAAATCTAGATAGTATTTGTGATCGCAACACAGTATGTATGAAGAGAGAGGAGACAGGTAGTTATTGAAGCACGGAAATGGGAAGGGTGTGGTCCTGTGGGCGCGAGAGAGTGGGTTTCGAAATCCAATAGTTTATGTAGGTTAGCTTCCTAAATATAGATGTTGTAGCCACCTACTGAAGTTTAGAGTTAATTTTAAAATCAATTTAGGGGATGTTAAGGTGCTTTTTTATTGGAGCATAGAGGCGTGGCTGAGCATCACATTATGTATGGATGGATAGATGTTTGTTACTCCTTAACGTCAAGACTACAAAAAGGATGGGATTTAATATAGGCCTGTAATAGCACAGTCTACTTTATCCCATGAATCATTCCCTTGGGATACACATATCCTTAAAATGTTCCTATATAAATAACGCTTGCGAAGAAGATACCATATTTAAGGCAGAAACTAGTCTTAAATATATTAACAAATCGCGAAAGTTAAAAAAGAGTTAAAATCGATACGATATTAGATACGAGTTGTGTGTGTTATAACTTATAATTATAACTAGCAAAAATCGCGGCCAGACAAGTATACTTATAAGTTTGGTGTCGTCAACCCACATACGTCCACATGACATGGTCATGCCTATGTCCAGCAGTGGATTAGTGTGGGCTGGCATGGTGATGATGATGACCTACTCGTATTTAGTTCGGTACGTAGAATTAAGGGAACAGAGGTCGTCGTATAGCCCCACTAGGTCACAAAGCTCGTCGTATAACACCCACAGTGCCACAGAGGTCGTATAGCATATAATAATTAATTCTCAGTGAATTCAGCCCGTTGATAGTTCAATTAGCCTTACTGTTTGCCTTCGTTGTTAATCTACTCTGTGGCTGAGCGAACTCGACCCGGGCAAATCAAATACTACTGTTATAATTATTAGAATTAAAAGAACTCCCCCTACAGAGGTCGTCGTATAATCCCACTACGTCACAAACGTCGTCGCATAACACCCAGTAATGCCACAGAAGTCGTCGTTTAGCATATATACATTAATTCTCAGTGAATTCAACCCGCTGATACTTCAAATAGCCTTACTGTGTGCTTTCCTTGTTGGTCTATTCTGTAGCTGAGCGAAGACCCGGGTAAATCAAATACTACTGTTATAATTGTTAGAGTTAGAATTAAAAAAACTTTCCTACAGAGGTCGTCGTATAGTTCACTACGTCACAAAGGTCGTCACATAACACCTACTATGCCACAAAAGTCGTCGTATGGCATATATAAATTAATTCTCAGTGAATGCAGCCCGCTGATACTTCAAATATCCTTACTGTTAGCTTTCCTTGTTGATCTATTCTATGGCTGAGAGAACACGACCCGGGCAAATACTACTGTTATAAATTATAATTGTTTTGGTAAATACGCCAAATAATAATTATTTTATGTTTTATTCTATTTTAATTGCAGTATAGAGGTTTAGGAAGCTAGAGACAGACAGAGAGATAGAGATAGAGAGATAGAGAAACACGGTCATGATAATGATACGGAGGCGTAGGCAATTAGCATTCATATAGTGCAGTATAACCTGCGTACCTATATAATGGGATAGACAATGACGTCATCTCTCATCAGACGAAACGGGACAGCATTAGAGATGACGTCATTCTCAATCCCATTATTTAAGGAGGCAGGTTATAGGTATATCAGTAGCGTATTATAGTTCGATTTTTATCGATTACTATCTGTTTCCCGCGGATTCACCTGCGTTAAATTCAATTTCTTTAGAAATTCACATTTCTAAAATATAATATAACCTATGTCACCCGGGGATAGTGTAGCTTTCTAACGGTGAAATAATTTTTGAAATCGGTTCAGTAGTTTCGGAGCCTATTCGATACAAACAAACAAAAAATCAAGTCTTTCCTCTTTATAATCTATAATATAAAAATGAATCGCAAAATGTGTTGGTAAGCGCATAACTCAACAACGCCTGGACCAATTTGGCCAAATCTTTTTTTAAAATGTTCGTTGAAGTTCAAGGATGGTTTTTACGGCGAGAAAAATTAGAATTATTGCTGGAAAAACCCTAAAAATAGCCCTTTTCTTTTTCCCATACAACAATTTGACACATAGATTTCCACGGGGGCGAAGCCGCGGGGAGCAGCTAGTATTAGTATAGATTTTTGTCTTATATCCACATTTCAATGTTTCAATTTCTGCGAGATGTCAGTTGTCATCTTCAACTTTTGCTACATTCTGCAGTGGAGTCGCTGCTCGCTCGTGATTGGTGGATCGCCTGTGCGCGGCTGCCAAGCCATGCAGCGGACAGCGAAGTCACTGTGCTTGTTGCGTGACTGCCTACCGCGCTAATTACTTTAATTTTAATTTTTAACCTTATTATTTTTAAGAGAACTCTACTATCTAGATAAACCTATGTTAGGATTTAAGATACTATAAACAAAATGTATCAAATTTGTATCAATAAATAAATATATCTATCTATCTATCTATCTATCTATCTATCTATCTGCGTATGGATTGCAGTGTCATCCAAATAGCTGCTTGGACGAACAAATTTATTCTATTCTATTTTTTTCTTTGTATTCTGATAATGTGTTTAGTGTTAAATTAAATATATAAATAAATATATAAATAATGCTGGACAATTCACACAACATTATCTAGCCCCATGGTAAGCAGAGCTTGTGTTATGGGTACTAGATAACTGATATACATAATACAATACGATACATAGATAGATATTTTTTATTATATATAGAAAACGACCAGAACACCCGAAACAAATATCTGCAGATCGTACACACAATTGTTCCGAGGCGGGAATCGAACCCGCAACCTCCTGCGTCGCAAGCGGACCTTCGCCCACCGCGCCACATCGGTCGTCTAATTAGAGTTAATCTTAGGTTGTAAGATTCCAATTTATTGTATATATATATTTTTTTGTTGTTCTGTGGTCTGCCACCCGTGTTGGCACGCGCTAATGGTTCTGTCAGAAAACCAGCGTTGCTCTACTTCTTGTGGAGAAGTAGAGCAACATTATGCTGAGACGGACCAATTGGTTCGCTTTTTAGAGTCGCTTGTTTTTTATAGTTGAGTAGTTAATTTTTTATTTTATTTTATTTTATAAATACTATGTAGTAGCAAGTACAGTGAATCAATAAATATATTTTCTTTCTTCTTTTCTTTTCTTTCTATTTCATATGATCAAGTTTCGAACAAACATTGTATGTTCACATAAAAGCGTGTCAGATTACCACAATAAAATCTCTCATTTTTCCCGGCCTTTTCAGATAGCCGGGTACTTTTCCGTTTTATTTTCATAAAATCGGGAATATTAAGAGTTGTATCTAAAAATATTCAGTAAGTAATTAAATATTACCTGGAACTGATTAATATCTGGAACGCCCTTCCCGTTTCTATCCGTCAAGTGAAATCCCGTCCTATCTTCAAAAGTATGGTTCATCAAAAATATCTGACCACTCTTGATAAGTTTTCTTCATTTTTATTTTAGTTTTTTTTCTGTTATTATGTTAATTGTTCCTGTTTTTTGTGTATTTGAGCTCTATTTTTATATAATTTACGTTCTTAATATAAATATTAATTATTTTATATATAATTATCCTAAATAATTACGCCACCGTCAGCTTTAATACGTACCGATCCTATCCATCCAAAGGTTGACTGGAAGAAATCGCTTTTAGCGATAAGGCCGCCGATTGTGCCACTAGATTTATATATTTTTTTGTCTCATCTGTGGTCTGCCACCCGTGTGGGCACGCGCGCGCCAATGGTTCTGTCAGAAAACCAGCGTTGCTCTACTTCTTGTGGAGAAGTAGAGCAACATTATGCTGAGACAGGACCTATTGGTTCGCTTTGTGGAGTCGCTTGTTGCTTTTATATAATACATACGTAGTTCATTTTATTTATTTCTTTATGTTCTTGTTTACCTATAGATTATTATTATTAAGTAACAAGCTGTACCTACTTGTGAATCAATAAATGTATTTTCTTTCTTTCTTTCTTTTAGATTTAGTTCGTATTATGATCCTTTATTTTTATTATTTTCTTAGTATTTGATGGTGCAATAAAGCTATATTGTTTTGTTTTACCAGTCCAGCTGTTGTGAAGTGATTTTTATTTACCTACTTAAATAACATTGGAGGAGTCTCGTTCGTCTTATTTTCTGTGAAAACTTTTATTACGCCGGATTTGTTTTTCATTTCCATTTGTAATGGAATGATGAAGTTATTATGGAAGCAAGAAGGAAAAAATATTCTTCTTGTAAACGAGTTTAAACTAAACAAGTTTAAAATCTACGATTCACCTTTTTCGTGCAATTGTTAAAGATTTTTATTATGAGGATATTAGCTACGGATTTAAGTCTTGTATAAGTCATATATTATAGGTACATACATATGTAGATAGACATCGTTTATTTGTCGAAAATATGTGTTTTTGGTAGATAATACCTGAAATCCTAAGTCATTTAAAAATTGCTAAAAGTATAGGTAAGTTGTAAATACGCATGGTGGGTAAGGTTACGTATACACTTGCCAAACTCGATGTACAATATTTATAAACAAACCGGATACGTAAAAGTTAATTGACGACAGATGTGGCGCGGTGGGCGAAGGTCCGCCTGCGACGCAGGAGGTTGCGGGTTCGATTCCCGCCTCGGAACAATTGTGTGTACGTTCTGCAGATATTTGTTCCGAGTGTTCTGGTCGATTTCTATATATAATAAAAAAATATCTATCTATGTAATGTATTGTATTATGTACATCAGTTATCTAGTACCCATAACACAAGCTCTGCTTATCATGGGGCTAGATAATGCTGTGTGAATTGTCCAGCATTATTTATTTTTATTTTTATATATTACAGAATATTTGAGTTTTGAGCTATCTAAACAAGATAGTCCTTAAATAATGGAATTGAGAATGAAGTTATCTCTTATCCGGTCCCGTTAGGATTCGAACTGATATATCTACCTATAACCTGTGTCCTGAAAGAATGGATATAAAAGAAAGTCGCGTTAGTTACACTATTTATAACTCAAGAACGGCTGAACCGATTTGGCTGAAATTTGGTGGGGTTTAGAACCAGGATATTTTTATCATTTAAACCATTTCGTACATCTATTTCCACGGGGGCGAAGCCGCGGGGTGCAGATAGTTCTTAATAAATATTATTTAAGAATCCTAACGGGACCACATAATAGATAACTTCATTATTCAACTTATTCCACTATCATTATTCTCAAGGAACTGCTTCAAGCAACTTAATTAGAAAACTTAACGTCCAGTTTGCCTTACTTTAGAACTTAAGTCCAGATGAAAGTTACATAATCGTCTACTATAGTCTATGGTAAGTTTGTTACTTCCGTAGTTAGTTGTTTGCAAAGATCCTAGTAGCCGTTATTTTTGATCTTATCAAGTTACACTTCGTACACTACTATACCGACGACCGATGTGGCGCGGTGGGCGAAGGTCCGCCTGCGACGCAGGAGGTTGCGGGTTCGATTCCCGCCTCGGAACAATTGTCTCTGATCTGCAGACATTTGTTCCGGGTGTTCTGGTCGTTTTCTATGTATAATAAAAAATATCTATCTATGTAATATATTGTATTATGTATATCAGTTATCTAGTACCCATAACACAAGCTCTGCTTACCATGGGGCTAGATAATGCTGTGTGAATTGTCCAGCATTATTAATTAATTAATTATTATTTATACTAAAGTATTATACATATTAACTTGTTCACTTGTCGATCTATACTTGGGTACGGCTTAAACGCCACTTAAGCATAGATTTATGACTGGGTAAGCTGTCATGAAAATGGTTAATGGTCATCTCCTTCAGGAAATCAAAATGGACAGAAAGTAAAATTTTGCATTTTTAGGTTGTTTACGCCTACGCTGTAGAAAGTCTACGCTGTAGAGTGCCTACGCTGTAGAACGCTTACGCTGTAGAACGTCTACGCTGTGGAACGCCTTCGCTGTAGAACATCTACGCTGTAGAACGCTTACGCTGTAGAACGCCTACGCTGTAGAACGCCTACGCTGTAGAACGCCTACGCTGTGGCACGCCTTCGCTGTAGCGAGGTCAAAATTATAGATAATTAGACCTATGTTATTTTGAATTTATAAAAGTTTTCGATACGCAAATACAAAATCATCGATCGATATCACATCATCATCGATATCGATCGATACACAAAATTCATTTTTATCATTTCATTCAAATTTATCAATCATGTTCTTGTAATTTGGTACTGTTAAACATTATCATTATTCAATAATTAGTCAAAATTTCACCGCTTTAAAATTATTGTGGTAGAACAATCTGCTGATGATGAATGATGCTGTCATCATCATCAGCCTATATT
The DNA here is from genome assembly GCA_943735965.1 of Eupithecia abbreviata. Lineage (NCBI taxonomy): Eukaryota > Metazoa > Arthropoda > Insecta > Lepidoptera > Geometridae > Eupithecia > Eupithecia abbreviata. The sequence goes on from OX030995.1 coordinate 7,358,007, forward strand.
AGTCCACAGCTGGACATAGGCCTCCCTAATGAGCGCCATAGCACCCTCTCTTCGGTTTGACGCATTCAGCATCTACCTGCAGTCTTTCACAGGTCGTCATCCCACCTGGTCGGAGGGCGTCCTTCACTACGTTTTCCGAGTCGTGGTCTCCACTATGCTACAGTAGCCGTTAATCCTCACGTATTAAAAAGGTTAGGTAGCTTCTGACATCTGTTTCTAACCAAAGCTTAACCTTCGTAAATACGGGTGTTCTTGCATTTTGTTATTCACAAGGTTTACCTTTGTACCTTAGAGTTTTTATGCGGTTTTGTTAATTAAGGGTAAGGGATTCTCATTTGAGAGTTTTAAGTCGTTATGGATAAGTAATTAGATGTTATTTGTCAATATAAAACTTGTGTTTAAAATTAACTCTAGAAAAGTATCATTACAAAAAACATGAAATTATTTTATATTAATAATGTTCGTCCATCATCGAAGGAATGTGTGTCAAAGTTTTGAATGTAGTAGGTTCTACGCAGTTACGTAGACCCAAGCACACTACAATTCCATAGAGGGCTCTTCGCAACTCATAGAAGGGACCACGTTGAATTTACTAGGGTCTACGCAACACGTAAAGGGCTCTATGCATCTCATAGAAGGGTCTCCGTTGAATGTACTAGGGTCTACGCAACACGTAGAGGGCTCTATGCATCTCATAGAAGGGTCTACGTTGAATGTACTAGGGTCTACGCAACTCGTAGAGGGCTCTACGGATTTCGTAGAAGGGTCTACGTCAAATATACTAGGGTCTACGCAGTTGCGGAGGCCCTATAATATCATACAAACATGGCCTGCCCAAGGCAGGAATCGAACCCGCAACCTCCTGTGTCGCAGGCGGACCTTCGTCCACCTCTCCACAGAGGTCGTCAAATTTTCCTTAAACATTTCCTGAAATAAAACTGCAACGAGCGATTACCATCACAGTACAGAATGTACCACAGCAACAGGAAGCGGATGTGACTACATAGATAGGGCCGAGGCCAATATTACGTCCTTTAGAATCAGCTGTGCAAGTTGCGTGATGTAGGGAAACCAGAGCATTTTTACACGTTTATATCCGAAATTTCGGCTCGGAAAGGAGGTTTTGTTCTGTTGGGTCTCATGTACGTTTTATAATTGCTTTCTATCTAAATAAAATAAATAAATTAAAGGCGACGTGGAAGGCCCAGGATGAGATGGGGTGACGAGCTCGAGGCACATCTTCCATCATGGCGTTGCAGCGTTGGATCGCGAGGAGTGGAAGGAGAAAAGGGAGGCCTTTGCCCAGCAGTGGGACAATAATGGCTAACAATTAATAAATAAATAATGCTGGATAATTCACACAGCATTATCTAGCCCCATGGTAAGCAGACCTTGTGTTATGGGTACTAGATAACTGATATACATAATACAATACATTACATAGATAGATATTTTTTATTATAGAAAACGTATATTTATCATAGAAAACGACCAGAAGATCCGGAACAAATATCTGCAGATCGTACACACAATTGTTCCGAGGCGGGAATCGAATCCGCAACCTCATGCGTCGCAGGCGGACCTTTGCCCGCCGGATAGTTAAGTATAAGTTTTTACGGGTCTGTTTTTTACGAATCCTTCGCTACTGGAACCCATCGTTTATTGGATCTCGAATACTGTGTGAACTCGCTCTTACTACTACATAATGCTATATCGGAAAACATATCCTGTAAAACGGATGCTGTGTAAATGCGCCCTAAGATAATGATATACAGAACAAGCAGATGACCTATTTATGACGACCTCGGTCGCGTAGCGAGCGAAGGTCCGCCTGACGCAGGAAGTTTCGGGTTCGATTTCCGTCTCGCGACTAATGTTTTTACGATCTCCATATATTTGTTCCGTGTAGTCTGCATCTCTGAAGGATAGGATTCGCAACGAATACATCCGACAGAGAACCAAGGTTATCGACATAGCTCTAAGAATTAGCAAGCTGAAGTGGCAGTGTGCCGGCCATATCTCGCGATCGAATCGACGGCCGCTGGCGCTGGGGCAAACGTGTTCTCGAGTGGAGACCACGACTCGGTAAACGTAGTGTAGGAAGACCCTCCGACCAGGTGGGAGGACGACCTGCGAAAGACTGCAGGTAGATGCTGGATGCGGCAAGCTGAAGACAGGGCGCTATGGCGCTCATTGGGGGAGGCCTATGTCCAGCAGTGGACTATCATAGGCTGATGATGATGATGATGATTTTAGTTTTATCAAAATATGTTTTCAAATTATTACACTCAGTTTTTCAGTGAATATTTTTCTCTAGTCTCTACGTAGGAGAATCTGTAGGTAGATTATGGTTTTTGTTATCAGAGGGGGTTGTGGTAATCTCCTATGTTTGACTGATAAGATCAAAGTACCTACCTACCTATCCAGATATGTATACCTACTTAGGTACTAGATATGCCTGTAAACATGTTATTCCTATTTATGTAGGGCTCTTTGCATCTTTTTTCAAGACTTAAAGAAGTTTATGATTGGAAGCTTCATAACCAAGTAAATAAAACCATTAAATAATACCTACCTACTAGTTATTTTAATGTATTGGTTTTATTAAATTTGTTATGAAGCTTTCAATTACCTTTACAGTGTAGGTTTTCATACATTTACCCATAAATGTATGGAAAACGTCTACTTACCTACCAACCCAAGTTAGCAGTCGACTAAAATAACTATCCATTAATCAGAATTTTCTTTATTTCTTGAAAGCCTCAAGAAATAAAGGAATTCGAATTTTGAATACAAATAAGTAATCAGACAAATCAACTTTAATACTATAAATGATTATCAAATCAAAATAAAATGTTTTTGATTTTCTGTTCGGTTTTAATTTTTGTCCACTTGTGGAAGATGAAAAAAATAAATAAGGGGTAACCAGAAAATCCTAGATAAATTAATGTAATAAATCCAATCCAACATATCAATTATGATTACATTAAAACCATATATAATATCTGTTATCAAAATACAAACAAAACATTTAAATCTGCCTTATATTATACTTACTTGGCTCTCAGTGAAAGCTGTCTATCATTCGGGCACACGTATTTATTGGCTTTACTTTGATAATTCATTGCACTAAATTAAACAAAACTATAAATAAAAACACCGATATATTCTGCGCGGTAAAGTGGCGCCGCGCGCTCGCCCCAATCGCTATCATCCAACTGTTGATTCTCGTGGTGAACACAGAATAGAAAAAGAGTTTGTGTGGAGATCTCGTTAAATCGATATAACAACGTTGCTAAAAGTTGTGGTTTAGAACATCAGGATGTGATAAGTTTTATTTGGTAGGTTCGGATCGTTCCGCTGCCTACCTAACTACTTACATAAGCACCTGGGGAAATGATATACCTACACCTACTACCCCAGCGAGGAAGGTAAATTAACTAATATGTTATACTTACCTGCCTACTTTAACAGAGAAAGACGGTTGGTTAGGTTTAAAGAAAGAAAATATATTTATTGATTCACTGGAGGTACAACTTGTTATGTTACTACATAGTATAAAATAGTATAAAATTAAAATAAAATTTTCTTTTTTTATACATATCTGTAAAGTATTTATGTTGATTAGTAGGTATTACGTACGAGTACCAACGGTAACAACATATAATTTTAAAAATTCCTTAGAAAAGTAAAATGCGAAAGATTTTAGATAATGCCAGCTGTCCAGTCCAGTAACTAACGTAAAGACGTCTTCGACACTCGCAACGTGTGTAAAGTTACCTACAAGAAAAAAACACAGTCTCAGTGTATCCGAACCGAACGCAAACGTTGGAATAGGACCGACAGATGTTTGCTCTTTTTAACGTATAGTGATGTACTGCGGTCGATAACTTGCTAAAACGTAATAGCAGTTTTTAGTTATACATACACATGCATTGTCCAGTATAAAAATAACTAAATTATTTTATGTTAAATTTTTGTCTGAAATAAAATGACGTCTTACAATATTTACGTTGGATCAAGGTAAATAAGGCAGCGTTGGGCATGCAAAGTGACTATTTTCTAAAAACTATGGGACTGTTTTCGAATTATGTATTTTTGTAATGGAGATAAACTGTGTTATATGAAATTTAGAGGTACATAATGTTGGTATTTCTGATACCTAGAACGCTACCTGCCAACAACAACCAACGTTACTTTTCGTTACGTTGCTTTCTGTTAAACACGATGTGTGACAACACTATACAAAATTTGACAATTTTGACATTTGACGTTTCCTTTCCTTTTCATTCTTTCATTCAGTAATGATGGCGAATTTGTGAGAGATGTATGTTTTGTTGTAAAGTAACACGAAGTGCAAATTAACCAGTGTCGTGAAGTGAAAACAAGCGTTTTGATGCCGTACCACAGGCGCTTCTCAGCCAAGATGACGGATTACGAGGACGACGTAACCGTAGTGGATGTTTACGATCTCGCTTCGGACATTGGTAAAGAATGCGAAATAATCATCGAGAAATACGGTCCTGACGCGGTAACTGCGCTTCTGCCGAAGGTTATCAATGCCCTGGAACTGCTGGAGAATCTTGCGGTTCGGAATGAGAAGGAGAACCAAGCGCTTCAGGAGCTAACGGCAAAGATTTCGCAGTTGGAGAACGATAAGATAGAGAAAGCAGAATACCGACAGCGCTTCGAAAAGGTACGTAAACCACGTATACTAGCTAAAGGTCACGATTAGGCAAATTGGTAGGATTGATTATGCGTGTTGGACGCACGAAACGGTTTCGTCAGCTTGCATTCGGGTGCAGTTGCAAAACAACTGATGATGAAGTTACTGATGGATTGTACGGGAGTTCATTGCGTTGTCTGTCGCGTCACGAAAACAAACTGTTTATCTGCATGTAATTACAAAGGTACTGTGATGAATCACAGGTGTTTTCTATGAACACATTCATACAGCGCAGGAAGTAAGTAAGCGACTAACAAACAGCTTCATTCTAAGTCACTTTGAAATATTTACCTTATTTCAGTGCATCTACTTCTATGTCAGTTTTTGTTATTATTTTCCTGTCTCTACCTTTATCTACTAGTGTGCAGGTTTTATTTTTTATACTCATGGCATCTCCAAGAGAAGGGTCCTCATCAGCATGCATACACTCATTGCTAATCTAGCTCCCCCAAATGAGGGGAATTTTACTTTATAACATTGTTCTGGGTATTCTGGTAGATAACATCTCAATCAATCTGGTAGATAACTCATCAATCTATGTATAATAAAAATAGTAGTAATGTATTATATTAAGTATATCATAGTACCTACCCACAACACAAGCTCTGATTAATTTGGGGCTAGTAGATGCTGTGTGGATTGTCCACCAGTATTTTTTGTTTTTTTTAGGCTCAAAACTGTTAGTACAATATAAATTGTCTAAGTGCTGTCCCTGTAAGCCTAAAGAAAAAAAAAAAGCACCCGCGCCGGCGGGCCTTCGCCCACTGCACCACAGAGGTAGTCTAGAAATAAAATAATTGAAATCTGAAATCTGACTAACAAATCTGGTTTTTGCAAGTTCTTTGACCTGTTACCTAACATGATGTTATCTTGAAGGCTCATAAATTATTGCAAATGCCTATAAATCTTGTCGGAGCTTTCACTAGCCTAAAACCCACAGATAATGTGAAGTTAGTACTAAGCTTTTACTTTCACTTAAAACACTAGTGTAGGTAATTACCAATTGGCTTGCTCGAGGCAAAAAACTTAATAGAATGTATTGTGTTATGTCATTGGTTATTCTCATTATTATGAGTCAGTCCATAATTTCTTACATGTTTAATTTAAAATGTAAATTAATATCATCATCATCAGCCTATATTAGTCCACTGCTGGACATAGGCCTCCCCCAATGTCTTCAGCTTGACGCATCCAGCATCTACCTGCAGTCTTTCGCAGGTCGTCATCCCACCTGGTCGGAGGGCAATTAATATAGTCATCTAAATTAGTTGCAGATAAATTGAATTTTTGCCTACTGATTTTTTTTTTTAAATCGAAAGTTACTTTGACTTCGATCGATGTACACTACACAGTATAAAACAAAGTCGCTTCCCGCTGTCTGTCCCTATGTGTGGTTAGATCTTTAAAACTTCGCAATTGATTATGGTGCGGTTTTTTTCATAGATAGAGTGATTCAAGAGGAAGGTTTATAAACTACTAGCTGCGCCCCGCGGTTTCACCCGCGTCGTGATAGATATTTTGAATATTCTATATATATAAAAGAAAGTCGTGTTTGTTACAACACTTATAACTCGAGAACGGCTGGACCGATTTAGCTGAAAATTGGTGGAGAGGTAGCTTAGAACCAGAAGTCTAACATAGGATACTTTTTATCATTAAACAATTTGACACATAGATTTCCACGGGGGCGAAGCCGCGGGGCACAGCTAGTGTACAATATATCTTTATGAATAAGTAGCCTATGTGTTATTCTGATATGTAAGCTATATTATTGTGAAGTTTCATAAAAATCCATTCAGTAGTTTTTGCGTGAAAGAGCAATAAACATACATACATACATCCTCACAAACTTTCGCGTTTATAATATTATTAGGATAGGATTTGACACATAGATCTCAACGCGGGCGAAGCCGCGGGGCGCAGCTAGTTCTTACTTAAAAACAAATGCAGTTCAGAACTACAATTGCTTATTGAGCACAAACCAACAAAGAATGTACAAATAACATCTTGCAGTGCTTCAGTTCATTCAATTGATTGAAATTGCCCACTTCCTGCGTCAGTACTTGTGAATAGCTCGCTTGTTGTTGCACCTTCAGTATTGTAACACACCTGTTGTTGTTTGGGTATTTTTGTTAGTGTATATTACGCCGTGTGTATAAGACTGCAGGTAGATGCTGGATGCGGCAAGCTGATGACAGGGCGCTATGGCGCTCGTTGGGGGAGGCCTATGTCTGGCCGTGGACTGCTATAGGCTGATGATGATCATATTACGCCGAAGGATTGTTGAATTAGCCAGTTTGAAGAATGGCCAGCCTGTATGCAAAATGGATCAATTGGATGCAAAGGAGGATCCAGCTGGGCTGGGCAGCATTTGGGAAACTACGTCAAGTCTTCACGTCATCCATACCGCAATGCTTGAAAACGAAAGTTTTCAATCAGTGCGTCCTACCCGTTATGACCTACGGAGCTGAGACGTGGACACTCACGATAGGGCTGGTCCACCAGTTCAAAGTCGCTCAGCGAGCTATGGAAAGAGCTATGCTCGGAGTTTCTCTGAAGGATAGGATTCGTAATGAATACATCCGACAGAGAACCAAGGTTATCGACATAGCTTAAAGAATTAGCAAGCTGAAGTGGCAGTGGGCCGGCCATATCTCGCGAAGAACCGACGGCCGATGTGGCAAACGTGTTCTTGAGTGGAGACCACGACTCGGTAAACGTAGTGTAGGACGCCCTCCGACCAGGTGGGATGACGACCTGCGAAAGACTGCAGGTAGATGCTGGATGCGGCAAGCTGAAGACAGGGCGCTATGGCGCTCATTTGGGGGAGGCCTATGTCCAGCAGTGGACTGCTATAGGCTGATGATGATGATGATGATGTTGCAAAATGGCGAAATTCAATTAATAACTGGAAAAAAAATATCAGTCCATAAATGACGGAGAAAGCGACGGACATACACAAAAAAACATACAGCTAAACAAAAAACCTCGGCAGCTGTTGTTTTTCTTTGATTATTCTATAATAGCTGGGCCCCGCGGCTTCGTCCGCGTGGAAAGTCAAATGTGTGTTTATATACCTTCCACTTGAATCACTCTATCTATAAAAAAAAACCGCATCAAAATTCGTTGCGAAGTTTTAAAGATCTAAACATACATAGAGTTGTCATACTTTGTTTTATACCATGAAGTGATTAGGCATAATCACTTCATTCATAGTATAAAACAAAGTCGCTCCCCGCTATCTGTGTCTCTATGTATGTTCTCTAGGCAATACTACTTAGACACAACCCTCCACTACATGTTCCCGGAGCCTCAACTAACTATAGACAGAATTCGTTTATGGTGCGAGCGAGCAAAACTGTCAATGACTTCAGCAAGAAGTTTGACATTGATCCGTTTTATACCAGCATTCACAAGGCAAGGCGTCACATGTCTCTTGACTTTTTTGGCACTTAACTTAGGTCTAGGTCGGTTCTTGATAATTGTGTTATATTCTGTTTTATGTTTTCTTTTATTTTTATCACTAGTTTAAGTACGATCACTTTATGGTTTTCCATAAAGTTCGCTTTCTTTCTTGTCACAATGTTGTTAGTGTTCACACATAATTTAGCTTATTTAGATTCTATCAGTGAATACCTATTATTAGCTCTCTGTTGTCATTTTTAAGTCTATAGATATTATAGTAGCTGATGGTGTTCCGAAATAAATAAATAAATACATAAATGGTAGGGATGGATATAGGACCTATTTTATTTACCCAAGCACAGATAATATAATACAGACCCAAGCAAAACGCGCGTGAATCAGCATCTAGAAGATAGTAAAAAAAAAAGTAAAAAGTCTTTATTTTGAAACATACTTAGGTACTAGGTGCTAGAACAAAAATATGAAGCGATGCGACCTGCAGAAGTAAAATACTGTGTCGCAGGTCTAAAGCTAGATCTACATATTTGAGTTTTAGGAAAATACGTATCTAGTTATTATAAAATTAATGATCGATCAAGATCATTGATTTTATATAGGTATGCGATTTATTTATATTTGCGTTTATTTGATTTAATTAATTGACATCTAATTTAATTTTACTGATTTTTCTATTCACGAGCCTGTATCCGGACGAGATATGCAGTTCTACTGTGTTATTCCACCAATGTACTATATACCATGTCTTATGTGAATAAATATTACTGACTAGCTGCGCCCCGCAGTTTCACCCGCGTGGTGACAGATATTTTGGATAATAAATAAATAATGCTGGACAATTCACACAGCATTATCTAGCCCCAAGCTAAGCAGAAGCTTGTGTTATGGGTACCAGATAACTGATATACATAATAGAATACATTACATAGATAGATATTTTTTACACTAAAGTCATTTAAAACGGGATATTTACCATGATTTGATTTTTGAGTTTAGAGAGAAACCGGTGGTAGTGGTAACGTTCGTAGCAAAAGACAGAAAATGAGGGTAGATCGGTATATCTGCTCATAAAAACGAACTCGCAGTGTCTTCAGTTATTCCGTGATCATGGCGCATGAAACTGTGCCGAAATATTGGAAAACTCAAAAATCGAATCATGGTAAATATCCCGTTTTAAATGACTTTAGTGTTAATAACCATGATAGTTTCAGAAGAGATATTTTTTATTATACATAGAAAACGACCAGAACACCCGGAACAAATATCTGCAGATCGTGCACACATTTGTTCCGAGGCGGGAATCGAACCCGCAACCTCCTGCGTCGCAGGCGGACCTTCCCCCACCGCGCCACATCGGTCGTCAATGTAATGAGTGATAATATTCAATATATCTTTATGAATTGTAGCCTTTGTGTTATTCTGATATGTAATCATGTATATGTATTATTGTGAAGTTTCATCAAAATCCATTCAGTAGTTTTTGCGTGAAAGAGCAACAAACATCCTCACAAACTTTCGCGTTTATACCTACTAGTAGGATTTACTCATCAAAGCGCCGAAATGAAGTCGCAAGTGCAGCCATCATGTCAGACCAGTTACCAAAACTCCGATATAACCTTGAATACTCCGCCCTAAGTGAATGTCCCAGCCACAGATTTCACCTATCCACCTGCCTAGTAATGAGAGCAGAGAATTGCAAACATATTACAGTCATTCAATACTCTGATAGTAATGTTACACCATTGGGATTATGTAGTGGTTTGTAATAGTTAATTGTGGCTTATTGTAACTGTTCGGATGCATTGACGTGTTTTAATTGAATTTCTGAGTTTTTATTTTATTTTTGTGTTTCACTTACCTCTATGTTAAATTATTTTTGTTTTCTGTGTATTTTTTTAATTTTATACTTGTTTGTAACTGGGAACAGTTAATAATAGATATAAATGTTATTTATATTAAAGAACTAGCGGCCCCTCCCGGCTTCGCCCGGGGTGGTCATTTGTTCCAGGATTTTTTTTAAATTTTTCTCTTTTTTCTCTCTGTAACAACCATCCTCGTACTTCAAGGAATATTCTAAAAAAAGAATTAGCGAAATCGGTTCAGCTGCTCTCGAGATTTGCGCTTAGCAACACATTCAGCGATTCATTTTTATATTATAGAAGATATATTTTTTTACTTTATTGTCTCCTAGTTTATGTCCGTGACTTCGCACGTTAGTTGTTATAATATGAAAACGTGTGGGTATTTATATCCCATGGGTACTGATTTTGAGGATGAAAAGTAGTAGTATGTTTTAGGTCTCGAAAACTACCTGTTTTTAGGCCTCGAATAAAACACAGGTATGCAATTTCAGCACCACCCGTTCATGTTCAGTAGTATTGGCGTGAAGAGTTAATAAACATCCATCCGTCCGTCCACACATCCAAATTTTCGCATTAGGAAGAAAAAAATGTGTTTTCTAAAATAAGTCTAAACTTCAATAGACCGTAATATTGAATTTTATGTCGTAGGAAATAGAAGCGATCGAAGAGCAATGGAGGACAGAATCGGCAGATCTGGTGACGGCAGTGTCGAGGCTGCAGGATGAAAACAAACGCCTGCGACGGACATTGAACGCGCCTTCAGATGGTAAGACTATACATTTACTTTCCGTGTAGGGTTAAGTCGGGATTTATATCCAGGAGGGACCGTGATTCGTGCCCACTGATAAAAATCCAAAAATCGCAATTGAATTTAGAACATCCGAAAATCGTAATTATATTAAGATTCATATAAATGAGGCTTTGATTGGCTGCGATTGACGACCGATGTGGCGCGGTAGGCGAAGATCCGCCTGCGATGCAGGAGGTTGCGGGTTCTATTCCCGCCTCGGAACAATTGTGTGTACGATCTGCAGATATTTGTTCCGGGTGTTCTGGTTGTTTTCTAAATAATGTATTGTATTATGTATATCAGTTATCTAGTACCCATAACACAAGCTCTGCTTAGCTTGGGGCTAGATGACGCTGTGTGAATTGTCCAAAAAAAAAAAATCAATATCTATGTAGCCTTGAAAATAATCTTAATTTTTATCCTTTCAATATTTTTTTACAATAAGAACTATCGTAGTTTGATTGAGGAATTCATTATGAAAAAAAATTGCCTACATTAATAATTGATCAATCAGTACTAAATGGCGGTCTTCAGAAGTTAAGATATTTTGGCAGTTAGGCATGTGCCGCTGAGGCGTCTATCCGGACTTTACTCAATTCTGCCACAGGTCAAAATTGACAAAACTAGCACAGTCCCGTCTGGGTTCATAAGAATTAAGAAGCCTATACCTGTGATAAACAGTGGGTTGAGTGGGGGGCATAACAATTGTTATGATGATGATTAGCTTGCCTTATTTCTCGTTGACACCTCAATAATTTTCTAAGCAGCCTTGTGAAGTTGTAAATCACTGCTTTCGCAGTTCACTCCTTCGGAGAATATTTGGTCCTGTACCTATAGCGAGGGATCAAATAAGCTGCCGATGCAGTATTATAGATGTTCTAGATATTATTCAAGCCCTATGTTTAACATTTCGCGTTCATTGCCATCGGTGTTTCTATAAAAGACACGCGATTTGACATATTCCTAATGAGGGAAATATTCATGTTCACACATTGTGTGAGACACGCAAGTTTTGCATGGTGCCTTACTTATTTACTTGCTTGCCAACCCCACAAACACACACTCCAAACCACTACACACACACATACAAACACATCCATCCTGGTAGCTCCTGTTGCCCGGACTCTTTAGAGACCGGTGTCCTCAGGAGCTCCAAATGCACAGTCACCAAACACACACGCACACGGAGTTACAGTCTTTGTTTTCTTTGATTTCCTACTTATAAATTTTCCCTAAATCATTTCGTAAATTCCTTTTATTTTTGCACCTTTAAAACTTCTCTTTTTTTTTAATTATATAGCTTATGTAACTTTAATATAGCACTTAAACTTAATTTTAACTATATCAATCAATCTATTATGTATGCACCTTTACTTTGTTGAATTGAAACCCGTTACAACTATAATTCCCGGAGGTGGGCGAATGCGACCTGCGACACAGTATTTTACTTCTGCAGGTCGCATCGCTTCTTATTTTTGTTCTAGCACTTAAGTATGTTTCAAAATAAAGACTTTTTACTTTTACTTTTTACTTTATAAAACTCCTACAATATCATTACATGGTATAAAACAAAGTCGCTTCGCACTGTCTACCTGTCCCTATGTATGCTTAGATCTTTAGAACTATGCAACGGATTTTTTTTTTTTTAATAGTTTAGATAGAGTGATTTAAGAGGAATGTTTATAAACCATTTGACACATTTCCACGCGGGCGAAGCCGCGAGGCGCATCTAGTACCTAATAAACTTAAACAACATTTTCTTGATAAACTGAGATTCGGATAACAATCTCATCTCATTTATTTTGTGAAAACATTTAGGATCCGCCCCGGCGTGAAATTCCAGACAAGTTGAAGCTCCAAAAATTCAAAGGAAGGGTTTCTCTTGGAACAAAGTGTTTGCAGATTAAATCTGACCCTTCTTGGAATGTTTTATTATGTAGCCCTTTTTTCTGCTCCCTGATTTTACTGTTCAGAGTCAAAACCTAGATAAAATTCTCTCATTTGTATTTTTACATAGATTACATATATTTAGTGAGTTGTTTTTTACAAAAACTTAAAACCAAATGCAAATCCCAGAATATTAACTCTGTTTTACTTAACGGGACAAACAGTTATCCTTTAGGGAATGAAATTTGTATGGGGCCACCTCATCATTCTCTACACAAAGGCAAAAGAATCATCAAAATCTGATGATAAAATTGGCGTTTCTATGGAAACGTTTAGAGGGTTTTTCTATCACATGGGAACTGATTTATGGGAAAGGTGTTTTATTCCCAGGCCTGGAACTACCTGAATGCAATTTCAGCTCAATCCGTTCAATAATTTTGACGTGAAGAGACGTAACAAACATTCAAACTTTCGCATTTATAATATGATGCTTATTTCCCTATTCATTGTTGACTATAATGTAACCTAGACCTAAACAAGGTTATTTCCCTTGTGTTTGTTTGATTAATTCACAATGGCGTGACTGTCACAAATAAACTAAGCTAATCAATAATAGTTAGGTTTTGGTGTTCCGTAGCCCGAAATCAGAATAACACTGTTGTTAGTTTATTTTATATAATGTAAATCTCTTATTGGCCGTAAGTTAGATTATTAAGGTTTAAATTGATTTTGTTGAAACAATAAAAATAAAATAAATAAAATAAACACTTATGTATATAGTTCAAGCTGCGCGCCGCTGTTTCACCCGCGTGGTGATAGATATTTTGGATAATACAATATATCTTTATAAATGTGTTATTCTGATGTTATTGTAAAGTTTCATTAAAATCCATTCAGTAGTTTTTACGTGAAAGAGTAACAAACATCCATCCATACTTACAAACTTTCGCGGTGGAGCTCTTGGAATGGGAATGGGAATGGTGACGCTATGGCTATGGTAAAGCTATGGCTATGGTTTAGCTATGGCTATGGTATAGCAATAGGAATGGTGATGCTATGACTATGGTATAGATATGGGAATGGTGATGCTATGGCTATGGTATTGCTATGGGAATGGTGATGCTATGGCAATGGTGATGTTATGGGTATGGTATAGCTATGGGAATGGTGATGCTATGGCTATGGTTATGCTATGGCTATGGTGTAGCTATGGGAATGGTGATGCTATGACTATGGTATACCTATAAGAATGGTGATGCTATGGCTATGGTATAGCTATGGGAATAGCTGTGGTGTTGCTATGGCTATGGTTTTGTATTTTGCAGTTTTGCACGCATGGATGGATGATACAAACATCCATCCATACTTACAAACTTTCGAGTTTAGTAGGATTATGGCTATGAAATATCTAGTCTAGTCTCAAGTACGTAGTGTGAGTATAGCTCTACATGTGTAGCCAGCCGTGAGTGTCCGATGCTATCTGACTTGGACACTGGAAATGTTTGATGTCACACGATCGATCATATAGCCTTGACCTCAGTAAACTATGAAAACCAGTTGCTAGACTTCTGATTTCTAACCACTTCTAATCAATAGACAGGAAATTCTAGCCTTCTAGCCTTCGTAATCTGATTGGTATATCTTTGTATGACTATCTCTCATTGTGAGTACCCAGTACGGTTAGTTACTTCTTATAATTAGGACCCCACTATCTAATCCGTAGCGGAATCGCCCCCTCCAACTTAGCCTGGAGATTTTAAACGCGACTAAGGAACCTTCCAGAAGAAGGGGAGCAGCTTTCTTCTGTCTATTATTCAACACCGTCACTGCGATTACCAATCAACCTGCCAAGCGTAGTGATAATGGCAAAACCCCTCTTGTTTAGGGAGGCATGATGAGCATTGAACCCGCTGATCGATACCCTACTATCTCAATCGATATTAGCCTTCCTAACATAAACACTTTAGACAAGGTTTTGTCCAACAAGTATGAATGATAATTCACTTCTTATTAAGTGAACACATTGAGTCAGCTATTGAACGACCACAACCTATGTATGTATCTTAGAACCCTGTGTTCATGTAAGTGATTTTATATAATTAGTCTATTTGAGAATAAATGAATATTAAACTTTATAATAGAAAACATTTTCAAAAAATGCGTAATATATTAAAGTTAAAGGATTCGTATGCTGAAAGCAGAGTATGGTAACACTTTCATACGACCAACTGTATCTCTATCTCTCTACCATCATATTTCATATTTATTTATTTATTGCATACACATACATTGTCACAAAATATTAGCTTAGGTGTCATTTACCTTAGGGGTAGGTACATGTACCCTGTAAGGGCGCAGCAATCCATTTCTATATAATAACAATAGTACATATGTAGTTAGTATTTATAGGTACATAGTAATCCGAGAATTTATACAAACATAATCACAATAATCAAAATTAATTTCATTAATAAGGAAGGTAGGTATGTCATGTCACTAATTAATGAAGGTAGCCAAACAATTATAGTCCAGATTTATCATTTAAAAATTCGTCAACGGAGTAATAGGATTTAGAAATAAGATATTCTTTCAGGTATTTACGGAAAATCGAATCTTTTTTAAGATCTTTCAATAGCTAGGTATTTTATTATAAATATTTACTAATAAGTAAGGATAACCTTTGCTAAATTGTGTAATATCATATATTATAATCTTGCTTCCCATAGGTATACCTAATTTGCGTATAAATGATTTGAGACTAAAGTTATTTACAACTATTATGTATATTTACCATGATTCGATTTTTGAGCTGTGTTTAGTTATTCCGTGATCATGTCGCATGAAACTATTCCAAAATATTGTAAAGATCAAAAATCAAATCATGATTAATATCCTTGTAAATGACTTTAGTGACGTTAGTGTGTTAACTATGATAGTTAAAAAATAATTGAGTAAACTAAAGTATATTTATTGCATGAAATACATGTGTATAAAAGTGTTATAATATAATGTATTTCTACAGTTAAGTGTGCAATGTCAGATTTACAATGTATGTGATGAAATTAAATTGCAGAGATATAAACAAAAAAATTTTAAAATTAATAATGAAAATTGTTTAAAACTAAAATAAAATATTAATAAAGGAAAAACTTAAAGATAACGAATGTCATGGAGTAGTTAAATCTTTGTCAGTAATAAATTCATTGATAGTATAATAAAATTTGTTAGAAAGTATAGTTTTAAGTTTTCTTTGGAACTCCAATTTCGGCAATAGTCTTATATTTAGACTTTGGTAGTTTGTTTGGTATTTTGTGTTATATTAATATATAAACACAACGACCACACCTTGTTTTGCAGTCTTATATGCTAGCAAAACGACATCATAAAAATCTTTGAAATCCATCCCTTTGAAACCTAAGTTTTCCCTCGCAAAGGGCTTTTAAACCAACTAATTGGACACTCTTAACTTGAAGTTACTTTTATTGGGGCTCTCTATTGTCAAGGGAATTAAAGGTCAGGACTCGCGGAGGGCCTTATATTCTTGTTTCATTCGCGGCAGAGGTCGTTGAAGGTCACAGCTATAACCAATATGGATGATGTAACTCGAGGCAAAGTATAGCTGTAAAAAATCGAAGAGGTTTTCTGACGACTACGTTTGAGGAAAACCTGTTGATATGCTGTTACAAATTCATCAAATATGGGTTTTATAAAATTATATCAATGACTGTCATTATATCAGCGATTCGCTGATGACATAGTCTTACTGGCGGAGTCGCTAGAGGATCTGAACCAGATGCTGGACGGCCTGGCTTTAGCCTCCCGATGTATCGGTCTTGGCATTAATTTGGATAAAACCAAACTCATGATCATCATGTCTCTAAAGTATAGGATTCGTAACGAAATAATCTATCATTATTATTAGTTATCGATATAAATTAGCAAGCTGAGTTGGCCAGCCATATATCGCGAAGAACCGACAACCGCTGGGGTAAAAGAGATAAATAAATAAATGATTATTGTTATTCTCACAGGTACAAGCGCGCCTCCGTCGCCGGCTCGCGAGCACGACCAAGAGGTGCTATCTCGACTCAGCAGCACGGCAGAGAAGCAACGCTCCACGCTGCGGCATCAGGAGTCGCAGCTGCAGGAGAAACAGCTGCTTATTGACGGTGTAAGTACCCATCTTCATACCACTGCTGGACATAGGTTTCCTGATAAGCGACGTAAAGCACTATCAGTCTACAGTCACAACTCATGCTTTTTTTATGGTCGATAGTATATTGAGATTTTTGCCAAAGGAGGGTTTTTCCTTTGGCAAAAATCTCACCCTTATGAAGGTCTAGAAGATATCTTTTCACTGCTGTCTTGAAGACACCCAGGTTCCTAACTTTCTACATCCTACACTACGTTCTCTGAGATGCGGTCTCTATTCAAGAAGACGTTTACCCAGCGCGGTGAAATAAAAGACAAGGCAACACTTACTAGTTTCTGCTTTTTGCGTTTCGGCTTCGCACGCGTTGCTTCTAAGGAAGTCTTTTAATGTTATTTCTATCCCATTGAAACTGGTATAAAAAGAAGCCTTTGTTTTATTCCGGGCCCGAATTTCAGTTCTATCCGTTCAGTAGTTTTGACTTGAAGAGGTAACAAACATTCAAACTTTCGCGTTTTTTGTAATATTAGTGTAATTCCCAAATAAAATGAAACAGGTATATTGAAAAGTGACAAACTTGCCAAACTTACCAAAAGGTAATGTGAACGCCTATAATTTTTAAATTATGCAATACATCACTGTAGGAATTTATATATTTTTATACAATACAAAAATACTTTATTGTACACCAGTTACAGATCATTATAAAACACTTCACATGATACAAGTACAATGGGCGGCCTTATCGCTTAGAAGCGATCTCTTCCAGGAAACCTTTGGATGGAAAGAATTATGTGAATTTAAGAAAGGCAGGGGGTGTACCAACGATAAGCTATAATAAATATGAACATAACACGAATATTTAAAGATAAATAAATATATATATATATATATAATATGTATACCTAATATACTTCTTAGTAATACCTATCTCTTCTTAGTATATATATTTTATCATCTTGTTATTTATTCCTATTATGATCATGATCACTGAAGAAGCCACTCTTGCCTTAAGCAACCAAGATAAAGTATATCAAACGACGCCACAAAGGGGCCTTAGGCGAATCCCTAAAACCATAACAATTTACTGCAATGCGAGGTCGTATCGCTGAAAACAATCTCGTTCATTCCTACGACCAACGTCATAGCTAGAACAGATAGAGTAGGGTATATACGCTAACATTTTGGCAGAGGGATAGCGTGGGCTTTTTAAAGGTCCCATAGGTGCTTTTAGACCCTGGCACCATTAATATCCGACAGAGAACCAAAGTTATCGACATAGCTCTAAGAGTTAGCACGCTGAAATGGCAGTGGGCCGGCCATATCTCGCAAAGAACCGACAACCGCGCTGGGGCAAACGTGTTATTGTGTGGAGGACCACGACTCGGTAAATGTAGTGTAGAACGCCCTCCGACCAGGTGGAATGACGACCTGCGGAAGACTGCAGGTAGATGCTGGATGCGTCAAGCTGAAGACAGGGCGCTATTGCGATCTTTTGGGGTGGTCTTGTCCAGCTGTGGACTAACATAGGCTGATGATGATCCATTAATAGCTTCTACTTTTTGTACTCTGATAGACCACGTCATAGCTAGGACAGGTAGAGTAGGGTATATACGCTAAAATGTTGCCAGAGAGATAGTGAAGCTTGTTATAGGTCCCATAGGTGGTTTTAGACTCTGGCACCATGCACCATTAATATCTAGCTTCTACGCTTTGTACTCTGATAACTGTTATTCCTTCCGATAACGTCCCTTCTAAAGATCTTGCCGTTTCATTGTTAAATGTAACTGAGAGACTAACACCAATATCTTTATATTTCTACAATCCACTCGACTTGAACTTGGTTAAGGGTTGGTGCCTCGAAGAATACCCTACTCGAGATTGGTATATATAGATAGACTATACTTTTATTGCACACTTAAAAATACCATAAACAAGATTTTTAAAAATGTGACAATTTGGCGGTCTTATCGCTAAAGAGCGATGATCTCTACAGAGCGATGATCTTTACCAGACAACCGTGAATGGATAGGACCGTTGGATTAAAGATATGCGTGTGATTCATCTAATAATTTGTTAGAACTCTACTCCGCTTACGCAGTTATGGGGAGCGTTATTATGTGTAACAATGTCATAGTTTTCAAAAAAACAAAAAGTGACTTCAAGCTCCTAAGAATTTACACAGTTTTTTTTAGATTTTTTGGGATTAATCCTTATCACAGAACTACTCGTACTTGGTACTCAGGGGCAGTAGAGTCCCTTTCTACCGGCCTCCTGGACAGATAGCCAGGCTCTTAGCTCTGCTTAGTTTGGGGCTAGTATAGATAATGATGTGAATGTCCAGTATTATTTATTTAAACACTCCGCGTGTGAAGTCATTGACTGTAGCTTTATTTCTAAATAGCCGAGAAGCGTACATTGAATATTTCAAACAGCACGCATACTTAACCCAGATGCATAGATAAATAGTTATTTTGCTCAAGATAAACCGTTGTTTTGCGATTGCCTGATTTCTTGTACTTACCTGTATTGATAACGATAAGATTCTTTTTTGTTTTTGTATTTGAATAATAATGTAGTCATCAATAACTTTTGTACGTATAATAATATCATTAACTTTTGTACGTCGCACGGCGTGGGTTATGTTTTTCGAGGGTAGTCGTGGACACTCTTAAAACGGCTAAACCGATTTTGATAAATGAGGTATTTAAATACTTGGCTGGTATCCTATTGGGTTCTTAGTTATTAATTTTGTATGCCTTCGCCCTGTTATTTGGCGAAAATAGTTAGAAGCGAGGTCTAAGTCGGGTTTTTAACGTCTTCAAAATTGAAGGTGTTATGTTTGGATGTATTGTTTAATTTGCTATTGTACAGAGTGTATTCCCAAGGTCTCTTAAAAATGTATTTTGGCGGTGTTCGTAGTTTTCCCGCAAAACTTTAATTTGCTTGTAAAACTAAACTATATTATGTGGGCTTTACTTAGCGACAAGATTGTGTTTTATTCTACTTAGACGATGGCCCGGTCGGCGTCGAGAGGTCGAATCTAACCCTTCTTGTTTTATCTTTTGTCGGTACTTTTCAAATTCTTTTGGTATTATAATTTTAATTATGTTATACCTATACGACGACCGATGTGGCGCGGTGGGCGAAGGTCCGCCTGCGACGCAGGAGGTCGCGGGTTCAATTCCCGCCTCGGAACAATTGTGTGTACGATCTGCAGATATTTGTTCCGGGTGTTCTGGTCGTTTTCTATGTGTATAATAAAAAATATCTATCTGTGTAATGTATTGTATTATGTATATCAGTTATCTAGTACCCATAACACAAGCTCTGCTTACCATGGGGCTAGATAATGCTGTGTGAATTGTCCAGCATTATTTATTTATTATATATAACCCTTCTTGTTTTATCTTTTGTCGGTACTTTTCAAATTCTTTTGGTATTATAATTTTAATTATGTTATACCTATATATGTTTAGATCATTTAGGTATGTAAATTTTGCTTGACCACGTTAATAACATGCTGATTTATTTCTTCAAAGCACGACCTTACCTACGCGAAAAAGTTAGCCACCTCTCGCCAGGCAAAAGAGAAATCTCCCCTCATTTTAATAAAGCACAAAATATGCAACACCCTTCTTTCATATTATGCGAAGGCAGGTGCCTTGGATCTTTACAACGTACCTTAGAATATTATCACCTCATCTCGCCTAACCCAACCCTTATTTACAATCCCTAAGCAATAAGGCCGAGAATTGCGTGTTTTTACGGGTGTCGTAAAGTTTGGCCGACTCGTTAGGTGTTTTATATGTGTGATAACAATGGTGGGTGTATAATCGAATGATTTTTCCGATATAATGAAATACGTAATCGATTGTCGATCAATCAATAATAGCCAGTTGATTCAAATTTCTAGTTGACAGTTTGTGTTCGTCTTGTCAAAACATGGCGAGATAAATGATTGGGTATTTACCAAATTTAGTTTATTTATTGTTTCGTGTCTTGATAAGTAAATAAATAATGCTAGATACTCCACACTGAATCATCTAGTCAGCCCCAAGCTAAGCAGAGCTTGTGTTATGGGTACTATTTATTTCTTGTAGTTATTTATTAAAAAAGAATATGCATAGGACTTGAATTTATAACACTCTATAAACACGATTTGAGCCGAATGTTATAGTATATATCGGCTTTCTATTTTAAAAGAAAGTGTACTTATCTTTGTATCTCAGTAGGTACGAGTAAGTAAAACTCTTATAGCTTATAATCTGACTAAATATACATATATTTTTTTATTAAACAAAATTATGTAGTATAACTATACATATATTCAATATACAAACAAAGCTAGGCCCTTAAAAACAAAATAATACTAAAACGAATTGTTCACACATAAATTTAAAACGATGAAGTTTAAAGTAAATCCATAAAACCTGTTATTCGCACCACATTTCCTCCATTCTCTAGAATTGAGTGATATTCCTAAAATAGAGAAGTGTTTCGCCAAAATTTCAATATGTAAAATAAGCTTGCCGCTAAAGCCTGAAACTGAATGGGACTTGACCTGTTTCCTATCAAAGAGCATGAAAGCCGCCCACGCATTCCCGACTCAGTTTCACTGGAATATCGTAAAAGCCGTCAAGAGGGAGTTAGCGTACTTAACTCGGGTTCCGAAGGGCCGATTTCGTAAGTGATTTCCAAAGGCGAGTTGGTCCGACAACCTGAAGTTCGGGGGAAACCGCGCTGTTGGCAGGCAGAGCAGGGCTGGTCATTTATTTATTTAAGAAAAGAGGAGTTTATAGTATGTATAACTAAAGCACTCATTATCCTATGCTACTATAAAACTAATATATTATTTTCATTGTGGTGATTTCACTTTGGCAAGGCCTTTGTCCAATGCCCCGTACGATTTTTTGCCACCTGAACTGACAGAAACAGACTACAAAATTGCGTTGAAACAGCCACACTTTAGGCATAACCATAGATAGTGCTGTGCTAGATAATGCTGTGTGAATTGTCCAGCGTTTTTTTTTTTTTTTTAATTTATATTCTAAATATCAGCGCGGTTAAGCATATTCAGTTAAATAGTTTGTCTTACGATTGCTCAGTTTGCGGATCTATAAAACTAATCTCCGGATATTTTCAAAAAGCTGCAAGAGCTACAATATAAAAGCATACCAAGTCATATTTAGCAGAAGGTGTACCTTAGGTCATTCATAACGGGATATTTACCCTGAATTGTGCGAAATATTGGAAAACTCAAAAATCAAATCATGGTCCCGTTATAAATAACTCTTGTGCTTGTAACCATGACAGTTTAAAAAAAATTAAATGTAGTGTATCTTATGCTAAATATCAGCGTGGTTTAAGACAGCCCAAGGATTGCGGATCTCTAAATTGTATTGCGGGATCTATTCAAAAACCTTCAAGAGCTGCAATATAAAAGCCTGCTACTTTACGCTTAATGTCACCCTCAGCCGTTTTCTACTTTACGCTTAATGTCACCCTCAACCGTTTTGCGGATCCCTAAAATGTATTGCTAGTTCTTTTCTAAAAGCTGCAATATAAAAGTTTTGGGGCAGATGTCTCTTTCAGCTGCTTTATTGAGTTTTCATAATATCCAGAGTATTGAATTTATGTCCACAGCCGACGCTTATTGAAATACTGCGAATAATTTCATATCTATTGAATATTATGTAAATACTGTTCAATGTCTTTTCTATAATTGATTGGGAGATGGTTGAGGGTTTTTTATTGTTTTACCCGCGAGAGATTAGTTTTTTCAAATTTGTACGTATTTATCTGATGCTCCTTATTACCTTGAAGCATCCAAACGGGGTGGAAGCGAGTTCTATAAACGAGATATTAATTTAGACAACTCGTCTGAACTAGTTTACTATTTATTTATATAGTTTTTATACCTAAGTTTTGCAGGGCTTGACGTGAGCCGAGTCGAAGTTTTTTATATTTTACGGTAATTATGTACTGGGTTTTTTTTATTGAGTTTGATGCGTGTTTTTATTTATTTAAGTTTTTAACGCACTCATCAGTAATATAATTCTCAATTATTTAAAACTACTTAATTCTATTCTCTAGATGTGTTATTGAAGGGCACTGAATATTTATGCTACGCATTTTTAGACATCGGCTCGGATAGTTGCTTACTCCTGTTCCAAACATGAGGTGGAAAGTGCGTCAGTGCTGTCGTAGGTAGTACCTACGACAGCACTGACGCACTTTTACGCAGTATTTAATTGCGGGAAAAAGCTTTACGGAGTTTTATTGCTTACGCGTTAGAGCTGGATGAAAAAAGCTTGACGGAATCTTATTTCTTGCGTTTAGCGGGAGGGGAAATTGCGTAGATAACCATTTCTAACGTGTTATTTTTTAATTTTATAAAATGTTTCTTTTACGCCTTTGTTAATAATTAACTATTCTTCGCTCATTCATATGAAGTGATGAAAAATTACCAATTACCAATTAATTACCAAATGCTATTATAATATTAACGATTTTATGACAGATAAATTTTTACATTACCTTTTATACTATTTCGCCTCTTACTATTACTATTATTACTTTAAGATTTTTGACATTATATAAAATTATCTACAATATACCTAGGTTAGAACATTACTAAACTCTACTGTGACATTTGCATGCTATCTTAATTTTGCACGCCTCGATGAGGTAGTAATGTATTGGAAATACCATTTTTAATTAGGAACTTTTGTACCTATATTACAGCAAATAAATGATTTGATTATTGATTATTGATTATTGAAACGTTGGTATTCTTCCAACAAAAACTGGCTTCGTTAATTCGCTTTATATTGATTTCATCAAACTACGGTAGTTTTTGTAGTTAAATATTAATGCTCTGAAATTCTTCTCAATAAGTTGTGTCTTTTTCATTGTATTTTGTATTTCTTTATTAATAAAAACTTATTCTAATCTTATTTCTACGACACTTTAAACCAGATAAGGTTTGTCTAGTGTCGACAGTTACAGCGTGTTGCTAATGTTGTTGTAATGAGGAGCTACATTTAGTATGCGACTTGACAGCATCCTATACTTACATATACATATATAATCTACATAATATGTTCTGTGCGTGCTCTGTACATAAACTTCACGGTCAGTGCTCTTATCATTTATCAACCTTGTGTTGACCTTAAAGTCGGACCATGCGGGTCCCAAATTAAGCTAATATACACTGTACATACAGGTTTATAGGTTTACATAGGGGCTGGATGAGATTTGGAGACAGAAATATTGGTGACTAGTTCCTGCCTGCGGCTTCGTATCCGTTGTTTCTATGAAAACTTTTTAAGGGAACTGATTTACCTATAAAGTAGCCTATATTTTATCCCATGCCTACAACTACCTGTATGTATTCAGACAGAATTTAAGCCCGATCTGTTCAGTAGTTTCAGCGTGTAACAAAAATCCATCCATCCATCCATCTCAACATCCAAACTTTCGCATTTATCATAAAAGCGTGATATTATGTCGTTTTTCACGATACTTTGACCTCAGGTATAATAAAATGATTCTCAACGTTTGCCCAACCAATTACACATTATTTCTCGTATAATCTAAGTACATACTTAGATTATAGTAGATATTATAGGTGACGCTCATACCGTCTATCTTTCGACACATCGACACCAGCTGTTAACGGATTATTTACGATCCGCTGTAGTGCCAAAGACAGGCTCGGAATAGGCTTCGCCCTAAACCAGGGTATGCTATTCTCTCAACTTAAATTTCATACACGAACCTACCTAGCATCGCCATTTGGATTTCTAAACAATTTGATATTTTAACAATAATAAGAACCAATTTAAAATTCCAATATTTTTACACAGATAAATTGATCAATTAGTTTAGTTAGGCTATTCCTGGCCTTCAAAAATATATTCTACTCGGGACCATTATCTATACAAAATGGGAAATCATCAAAATCAGAAATCATCAAATCGATTTGCGAAGATAAATAAAAAAAACATTCCTCATTTTTCCTTTAATAAAGTCGTCAGATAAAAACCTTGTAGAACATCGTATAAGATATAAAAAGAAAATTAATGTCTGGAAATAAATTGTGATTCTAGCAAAAAGCACGAATAAGGTTCCTAGGTAAAAAATATTCCTCCGCTCTAAATGGCCTGAGTAGTTCTCTCGCTAATGGACCCTCTTCCATCCATTTATTTCCATCAGTGCCATCTCTATTAAGCTCTGGGATATATTTCTGCAGTGCCTAGCTTTCAAATGGGGTTTAAAGCTGTATACTTTCTTATGTTTTAAACCCTCGACGACGCTACAGAGGAGTTTAATAAGTATATATGAAATTAAATAAATAAATTGAAATATATTTATACGTGTATGTGGATTTGTATGTGGCATTATAGCTTTCAAATGGGCTTTTTAAGCTATATACTTTCTTACGTTTTAAACCCTCGACGACGCTACAAAGTCGTTTAATAAGTATATATGTGTATGTGGATTTGTATGTGGCATTATAACTTTAAAATAGGCTTTTTAAGCTGTATACTTTCTTACGTTTTAAACCCTCGACGACGCTACAGAGGGGTTTAATAAGTACAATATAATGTATGTGTATGTGGATTTGTATGTGGCATTATAGCTTTCAAATGGGTTTTTTAAGCTGTATACTTTCTTACGTTTTAAACCCTCGACGATGCTACAGAGGGGTTTAATAAGTACAACATATGTATGTGTATGTGGATTTGTATGTGGCATTATAGCTTTCAAATGGGTTTTTTAAGCTGTATACTTTCTTACCCCTCGACGACGCTACAGAGGGGTTTAATAAGTACAATATATGTATGTGTATGTGGATTTGTACGTGGCATTATAGCTTTCAAATGGGTTTTTAAGCTGTATACTTTCTTACGTTTTAAACCCTCGACGACGCTACAGAGGGGTTTAATAAGTACAATATATGTATGTGTATGTGGATTTGTATGTGGCATTATAGCTTTCAAATGGGTTTTTTAAGGTGTATACTTTCTTACGTTTAAACCCTCGATGACGCTACAGAGGGCTTTAATGAGTGTATATGTGTATGTGGCATTATAGCTTCCAAACTGATAAATCGATTGTGGATCTAGTTATTTTATATGAAAGGTCACTTAACTGAGAGTGCTCTATAGGTACCGATTTAAAATTCAAGGTATTTTATTTCAACAAACACGAAAGGAAAACTTTACAAAAACTGATAACGATAACAGAAAACCATATTACCCCTTAGTAGTACAAAAATTATCCATTATTTTCAATTCTAGTAAATTTAATATGTTTGATGATAAATGTTGTACAGCCGTTCTTTTAATAGTATTTATCAGCTCTGTAGCCGTGATTTAAACTAAAATGTTCAAAGATTTATTCATTTGTAAAATTGTCTTGTAAATACATATACTAATTACGAATAACTTATCTTATAATCAATTTGTGATAAGTTATTATTGTTTATACTTATATTACTGTAATTTAGGATTAAATTAAATTTAAGAGTATTTAATTGACATGCCAATATTAGTGATAATGTTATGGTCAATAAATTGAATTTACTGAATAACTATCTAGCTTTAGTTTCAAATGCTCTCTTAATGATCCATATCAGACCGATGCCCCAATGAAATTCGATCTAAGCTTATTATAAAACCGCAGACGATACCAAGTAAATTCATATTCATGTCTCACCCCAGGCAGGTTTCTCTAGGTCATTACTACCTGAAGGACACTGTGTCACTTTCGATGAAATATGAGTCTTATGTTTGCGGAGTAAAGCACATACTTCAAGGACCTATTCTGGCGGATTAGGGGTCTCGACGAAGCACAATATTTGGATAGGTCGTAGAAATGTCAGTCGGTGTACTGACAGGGCCCCAACTCTAGGAATCGATACGATAGGTGATATTCAACATTTTACTTGCTCGGTTGTCAAATCCTAGATATTTTCTGTGTAAAACAAACAAATGTTATTTGAAAACAACTTTAATTTTGAAAGCTTTTATTCATAATTTATTCGCCCGTTTTCTAACTGGGATAAGAACCCTTTTCGCAGCGTTTGCGCAATTTTGCGTTGTTGAAGTTTTTTTTTGTTTTTAGTGGTAGTTTATCGTCTACAAACCTTGGGATCCAAGGGGCCTACTCGTAGAAACGAAACCGAAGTTTCTGATTCGTTTTTGCGCAAACGCTATCTTTATGTAAGTGACGTGAGAGTACGTTGTGCACGAAGACGAATCAGAAACTTCGGTTTTTGTTTTCCTAGTAGGCCCCCAGAAAGAAGTGAATGATGATAGCTTATATAACATCCAAGTTTAGAACGTTCCCAGACCGCTATAAATAAACGGTTTTTATTATGTTCTAGTTGGATAATACTTCAATTTAGTGTCTCATTCCGTGAGAATTGGAAGATAATTTTGATACTTATCTGTTAGCCAAAAACTAAAGTAGAGCATTGTTTAGTTAAGTTTTTATAGATTTTTAGATTGCAGGTAGTAATAGTCGTTCAACTATTTCAGCCTTTGCTATTCAAAGAAGAGTCAAGCCGATTACACTGACCAATGATTGTGTTTTCTGATTTTCAAGTTTAACACTTTGACTGCGATTTTTGTTCGACGACTGCGATCTTTTTTTTAAGCTAAAAATTCGTACTGCCGCTCTACACAGCGGTTGTGTTGCGCCGCACATGCGTTTCGTTCGAAAAATATTACGGCTGTGCTGAGTCACACAGATCTGTATTTTCTCAGCCGCTGCGCTAGTGTGGATTTACGCATATTAGTCACTTGTAGAAAACACATACCGTGTGATTTCAGCAGTCAAAGTGTTAAAAACAGATTAGAAGTCTCATTGCAGGGTTAATCAATTGTGTCGGATTCGGAATATTATGTGTACGTTAATGCATTCACTGCCCAGCCTAGGCGGTGTAACATGGAGAGCTCCGCCGCGCCACCTGCCGGTCTTCAACATTTCGAGCGAAATGCGGATAAGAATCAAACTTACTCGTAGGTTCTTTCTTCTGGCTTCAATGTCGAGCGAGACGTCACTCGTTTTGGGTTATCGCTTTGAGAGTCCTGCAGGCTTCTAAAAAGCTGTTCAGTTCGATTAGCCAATAGAGGCTGCACACATGACACGCTAGTGCGTGTCATACTAAACAACGCTAATCGACAGACAGAACACGGTCGTCCAGTAACTCAACGTTAATACCACAAGCTACCAAACACTATCTACAGTGCAGCCCACTGCACATGATACACAGTTCACATAACTTTCCTGTGATCTCTGATGCAAGTCTGCAAACTCCAAACCGAACCTATTATATATTCATCAGCCTGCGCTAAATACACAGCCACGTGATAGGTTTTCAAACATAACGTGACCTAAATGCTGCCAGCTTGGGGAAAGATGTGAAACTGGGGCTTAAAACTAGATATAACAGTCTGCAGTTAACTCAATTATTGCAGTTATACCTATAAATATTAGTTCTAATTTTGTTTCAATTATTTGATTGTAACATTCTTTGTTAATCAAGTCCAGCGGTCTAACAAGGTCTTATACGAAGAAGATTTCTTGTCAAATTAGTAGTTACATTTGTAACATTTTTAACCTAACTTGCAGAAGCGTTTTTCCGGGAGTTATTTCAATTCTAGACCTATAGGTTCCTTACCTACCTAACATTCTAGGTATAGAAAACTTAAGCTCTAAGATTCAGATTCTTGTTCAGTTCAGAAAAGTTCTGTACTTTTGTTTATGCTCGTCAACATCAAGAAAACAGGTCAAAAATCTATAATCAAAGTGCAAGAACAGGGCGGCTAATGGATAATTCTAAAACTCTAAAAAGGAACTTCTCAACTAATTAACAACCTGTATTTTTAAGGCCGTTGTATATAGAGGAAGATTAACCCCCATATCTTTAGTCATTACCTCGACCTCGATTCAAACTCTACTCAACCTCCAAATGCGTTTCGGTATGCTTGATCGTAAAAAAATCCTTCACTCGAAACAGCCTTCGAGAATTTTCTAATACGAGTGGAGTAACGAACTGTCATCTCAAGGTACGTCGCTACCTACCTTGAATGCTCCTCGAAATAGTTTGTTGTTATTTACAATGGATTTTGGAGACTATCTCAATTACATTTACGACGATGAAACCTACAACGGTAACGGTAACGGTGACGCACTGACTCGACTCAACCATGTTCGAGTGAGGTTGATATATAACCAAATTAACGACTAAGCATACCGAACTCGAGCATGTTTTGGAGGAATGCTCGAAACGCCCTTGAACAAGTTTAAGTGGAGAATTATTTGAGGTAATGACTAAAGATATGGGGATGAGACTGGTGCACCAAAATTAATCGGACAGTTAGCAACTTGGTCGGTTAAGGGGCCTCCAGAGGGACGAATTCTTCATACAAACGTAATACCAAAATTATTTCTAATTCAAGCATATTTCCACTATAATATTGCATTATTTGTATTAAAATAGTATTTATCTAGGTTCCCAAATAGTTTTTTTTTTCAAAAAACTTACCTAAAATGAAATGAAAGCCAATCTCATTTTGCACATTTTTATGCGAAAATGGACAAGTTTTCTTGCTATTTGTTTCGTATTCAAAACATCAATATCTTACGTTTTATTTATTAAGGAACATAGCTTATATTGTCTAGTTACAGAATAACAATACTTTGTGAAGAATACAAAAAGTTTTCAGTCATCATTTTTGTTATTACGGAACAAACCAAATTTTGAACGGCTAATATTGCTATCGCGCACGCATGTGGCGCGTCGCAAGGGTTAAACAGGGACAGCGATATTCGGAGCGATTTTTGCAAGCGAGGGTCGCCGGACCCTTAACGATAAAGTTTAATGTATGAAATTACATAGGAATTACATTCTAATTGTACCTATAATTGCATTTGACTTTTCTAATTGCAGGTTTTTGACACAAGTCAAAAACCACAATTAGAATGTAATTCCCAATTTTCTCATTGGTGAACCCAGTGTAGTTATTTTAATTCCAAAACACACAATTTATTTCAGTTTCATATCTCTTAACTAATTAACCTCTGCGGTAGCTAACTTAATTTCTAAGCCTGACCTAGATAGGGATTATATTCGGTGCTCATCTGTCTGTATGATTAACTTGTTAAATGAGGCTGCCTGACGTCAGACTGTGGAAAATGGATACAAATTGTAATCTCCCCGGTTTGATAGATGACAGGGTTTCAGCTGGTCATGTTTTGGTTATTAGAGCCCTGTCGAGTTCAGAGTTCGGTAACTCGATATAATCGAGACGTCGTCGAGACGTTCTATTTTTGTTTGGGATTTGCATCGTTAAATGTTTGCACGGAAGAGGCGCTATATTAAAAAAAAATGCTGGACAATCCACACCACATAATCTAGCCCCAAGCTAAGGAGAGGTTGGTTTAGAGGGGTACTAGATGACTGATATATTTAATATTAATAGAATACAATACGGATTAGATATTTTTTATTATACATAGAAAATACCAATACCAAGGTTATCGACATAGCTCAAAGAATTAGCAAGCTGAAGTGGCAGTGGGCCGGCCATATCTCGCGAAGAACCGACGGCCGATGGGGCAAACGTGTTCTTGAGTGGAGACCACGACTCGGTAAACGTAGTGTAGGACGCCCTCCGACCAGGTGGGATGACGACCTGCGAAAGACTGCAGGTAGATGCTGGATGCGGCAAGCTGAAGACAGGGCGCTATGGCGCTCATTGGGGGAGGCCTATGTCCAGCAGTGGACTGCTATAGGCTGATGATGATGATGATGATGATAGAAAATACCCAGAATACCCAAAAAATATATTTGCTGATCGTAAAAACAATTGTCCCTAGGCGGGAATTAATTCACACATGCTAAATCCCATACAGAAATGGAATGTCTCTACAACGACTCGATACTATCAAGTACCTAACCTATAGGATAACAGCTAAAAGCTGTTGTAGGTCCTTTTTAGACCTAGTGGTATTTTTTGCGCATAGCGCGCAGCCTTACAAACTTTCATCTTTATAAAACTAGTAGTTGCGTTGTGTTTATTGTTGATTTTTGGTTAACCCCCTTAACGTAACCTACACGCTCGATTAGTTCCGACTATATAGTGTAATGTGGTGATACGACATTTGGAATGCCGTAAACTTTAGGGTCGAAAATGTCGAGATACATCTCGAAGTCGTATTTCGAAGTAGAGGTTCGCTTCGTTCGGCCTTCGCTGTATTCAGATGGATAAATGCGAAAAAGATGTTTGCGAGCGTCTGTAAAAAGAGGGGAACTACAAAAGAGGTTCTGAAGGTGTTCAGAAAAACATTCTTTAGAACCCCGTCTTATACGAGTAGAATAAGAAACGATTAGCACCGTATATTTTTTTGTTAAAATACCTATCACTTTAAATAAGTTTGAGTATATATAACAAATATTCTACATAAATGTTTATCAGCCTGAATAACCAACAACTGGGTGTAGGCCAATCTGTGTGTGTCTTCTGATTTTTGCCTTTAGTCCTCGTTGACCATCGCTCAAGGCAATAGGCGGCGGCAAATATCTGCCGTATGGTGCCGGCTTAGAATTTGCACAACCCAAAAGAACTCTCCTAAGAGACGACTATGATAGATCCACCAAGGGGCGCGGGCGGGTAGCAGCACCTCATGCAGAAAATTCTACCACCGTACTGCGATCCCCAACCCGCATGCGTGTGGATTATAGGCTTTCATCTCATGGACCCTATCAGATGAAAGCCAATAAGGCAGTTATCAGGCCTGCGTCCAGCAGTGGGCCAATGAATGCTTAAGTGAGGTTGTGATGAATACCTTAATCGATGTTGTTTACGAATAATTTAAATAATATTATAAAAACAGCCATATAATTGGCAAGATAAGCCTATCCCTGATAGATAAGTAGGTGTGTTAAACAGCTCCCCAGCAATCCAAAACATTCTAATCTTGACAATATCTTATCTCGGCAAAACAGCACAAAGATACAATATACCTATACTACATTATATCGATGGATTTCAACCGATAAACTGAAAACAACCTAGTTTCTATACGATTGAAATAAATACATTTTGGAGCTATCCGTCTCCATTTGAAACTCGTTCACGTTTTACAGCGTTTTCTATAGCTCCATAAACTAACGCTCAATCTCACCGGGATTTTATTACCGATACTTTTTATAGCATTAGATGCCTTAAACTGTTTAATATAAGACGAATTTCAAGTTGTTGATAGTTTTTATAGAGTAGATAGTGAAATGGCGATTTTGTATACATTACAGTTGACGAATCAAGTTGAGAAACTGGCGCAGGTCACGCGGGATCTCAAGAGGAAGCACAAGCAGCTGCAGAATCAGGTAAATACTGAAGGGATTGAGACCGGAGTGAGTGAATGGAAGATTGAAGGAATGAATGAAAGATTATCGAACACTGGTTACTAAAACACTGCTAAAGCTCTGTTTACTTTGGGGCTAGTATTGTGTGAACGAATGTGAAGTGTACACTTCGTTCAACATTACAAGTGATCGAAGAGTGATCGTTTTGAACTAAATTAGAATAAAGTAAAAGTTAAAAAAAAAAAAAAAAAAAAACGGAGCATGTTTATTATATATTAAACTAGCTGCTCCCCGCGGCTTCGCCCCCGTGGAAATCTATGTGTCAAATTGTTTAAATGATAAAAAGTATCCTATGTTTTCAGCTAAATCGGTCCAGCCGTTCTCGAGTTATAAGTGTTGTAACAAACACGACTTTCTTTTATATACATATATAGATTTGGACCACGCGACAAGTTTACGGAAAACCTTGCGAATTACTGCTTAAACAAAAATTATGATGCCACCGAAAATTAGAACACCCTCTTTTTGTGATGGTTTTTTAGATATTATTTCCGCCCCTGCCTTTTCCTCGTAGAAAATTCAATAAATTCAAAATCCTTCATTTCTACCGGCTTGCAAAATAAGTGTCAGCAATACTCTAAATAGCTTGTGAAGATTAAAAACATAACAAATACAACTTTAATTTTCAGATGCGTCTAGTATGCGAGGAGCGTTCGGAACTGACAGCCATCGTGCAGTCACAACAACGGGACATCACCACGCTGCAGCAGAAGGAAGCGCAGAACAAAGTTAGTTAGCTTGCATCACTATTTTCCATCTCAAACTGATATTGAATGAAATAGAAAGACATTTGACGACCTTTGAGGCGCGGTGGGCGAAGGTCCGCCTGTGATTCAGTGGGTTACGAGTTCGATTCCCGCCTCAGGAGAAATGTTTGTACGTGTAATGTTTGTTCCGGGTGTTCTGGTCGTTATGTATTTATAATAAAAAATATCTATGTATGTAATGTATTGTATTATGTATATCAGTTATCTAGTACCCATAACACAAGCTCTGCTTACCATGGGGCTAGATAATGCTGTGTGAATTGTCCAGCATTATTTATTTATTTATATAGTAGTTGATCGTTAATTTAGAAGTTTAAGTTAGAAGTTAGAAGAAGGTCGCCTTAGCGAAAAAAAAAACGCTATATAAAATATAATAGTTTTTCAACAGATTTTCCGTAGATTGAATAGGGCAAGGCCGCCCAAGCCCAGGCTCGCTTGTGGCCTGCCCAAGTCATTTGATGCTGATGTGCCCGCCACTGCAGATCGTACACACAATTGTTCCGAGGCGGGAATCGAACCCGCAACCTCCTGCGTCGCAGGCGGACCTTCGCCCACCGCGCCACATCGGTTGTCAACTATTAAACAAACAATTATGTAATGACTGGAAATAATATAAAGGTCGTTATTTTTATATAAAATAAATCCTGTATTGGCCTTATGTTTAGTGATTAAGTATGTTAATTTTAAGGGCTATGTATTTTGTTTTCAAATTCATAAATAGCGAAAAAATAGTAATGTCTAACGATCGGCGCTCTACGCGTAAGCTAAATATTGTCTGGAAAGTTCATACAATCAGGAACATTTATTCCCCTACTATTTATCTAGAATCGAATTTATTTATATAGAAATCTCTCCTAGTCTTCAAAAAACTGCTGCATCAGCATTATTTATCCATATGAAAAGATTGATAGCTTTATCTTAGGTAACTTTATTATAATATTTGTAATATAGGTAGTCGTATTATGGTATGTAGTGGATCTGTTTTCTTTTCTTTATCTAAATTTTTATTAAAGTGCCACCATATTGTTCCTTCATGTCCAGTCCATAAAAGAGCAATAGACTAAAAGGGATGTAGACGAAATTGGTAACTGGACATAACGGACAGACTATACCAAACAGTAAACTGGACCTAAGGAGCCTAATGGATCCTAAGGTTGTCTGGAAGAGATCGCCTTCAGCTATAAGGCCGCCCTTTATACTTCCTGTATTCTATTGTTTATTTCTGTATTGTTTCCTGTTTTGTGTGGTATAATGAAGTGTTTTCTATCTATCTATTTATATTATTTCAGAAGTGCGCATCATGCGGCGCGGCGTCCCCAGACGGCATCGACGACGAAGACCAATCATCAAAACCGACCTTCAGCGTACGGGAACTAAGGGCAATATTGCATGAACGCAACGAGCTCAAATTAAAGCTGAACAAAGCCGAGGAACAACTGCAAGCTTTACAGGCAGAGCCGCAGCAGGAGCCTGACAGGTATTTACAGTCTTATGTCCAAGAGATAAAGTTCCTTTTGAAACGGCTGAACTCCGAAACCAGGCCTGATATCCTGGGCCCGAACTCAGGAAACCAATCGCTTTACTGTGACAATATTAACGTTGCATAATCATCCATAGATGCAAGAAACTCCTCTAGATAATGCGTGAGGTGCTATTTGCATGGAGATATTGATAGAATTGTTTCAACCTTGACACTTTTGACACGCGTCCCTCTGTAGTTTCTTTCATGAAAGATAAAATACCAAAATATGTCGATACCAAAGTTAAGGTGAAAGTTAAGGGCCCTGATGTTTGCCAGGTGAAGATTACTCGACGAGGTGTATCTAAACATGTATACAATAGAGTTCAATTTCTCTTTTCAACAGTTCAGATGCCTCTCCTGTAAGCGCGGCTGCCTGCGAAGACGAGCCGCCAGTGCAAGGGCAATTAACAGCCAAAACCTTGTATTAACTATACCCTATTACCAACACTATAGAGTTGAATTCAGTCTCCCTTTGCAGCAATAACCTATCCCTGATCATGTACACAATAAAGTCCTCGCTGTGTCAATAAGATGTGTCTTATTATGTTTACAATAGGGTTCAATCTCTCTTTTCAGCAGTTCAGATACGTCTCCGTCCGTAAGCGCGGCTGCCTGCGAAGACGAGCCGCCAGTACAAGGGCCTTTACCAGCTGAGCCAGACGACGCGCCATGGAAACGGAACAGCGGAATCAGGAAGTTGTGAGTACCATTTTGAACTATTGGTTATGTTTTTAATAGAAGAGACATTTATCGATGCAGAATCGGTTTAAACTGGTTCGAAAATGAGAGGCTAAACTGTTTCTACAATATTCGGGTGCGGAACTGTCCCGAGTCTTAAGCTGAACCCATGCACTTGATTCTTTAAATAGTTTTCTTTTTTTGCTTTAGTTTCAGCCGATTCTGCGGCGATAAATATGGTGGCCTTTGGGGGCCTTTTTATTGGTTGGCTAAATTAACACGGAAATCATGGTTTTAATCAATTTCGTAGTTCTAAATGGTTGCGCTGCATGTCAATGAGGCGTTGAAAAAAACGATTAGCTTATTAATTCATAGATGGCGCGGTTCTTTCGAAGAATAATATCAGTTGTCATTGGAATGTCATAGTCAACTATGCTTGGTCTATGCCATTTTAATTTGACAGACCTAAAGTCATAGCGCCCGCTTATCAGTCTTTTTAGTCTTATGGAACTATTTTTGTCAAAAGAAAACGCCTCATTTTCTAATACAGATTGCCAGGATTAACGCTCTCAAAATTACAAGCCACAATAAAGCTATGTTTTGAATTGCCAGAAAGTTTTCTTAACAGTCAGAAATCAGTTAGATCTAGATTTCTCAGAATGTTATCTCACTTTGTCTCACACAATGCCTGAAGGCTCAGTTGAGACAGCGATAGAGGAGTAATGCCACACTGAATTAGAAATACATGCTGTATGCCTTGGTATCGTAAATCCATAGCTTATTGTGGCATATGGTATAGGTAAACATGGATTCAAATAACAGTCTACAATTAATTATGCACGTGTAGGTTTCTATTTAAATACTAATTGCGTGATGCACGAATGCACGATAGTTTTGTTGGATTTCAGCCATTAGTTCACATCATACAACATTGAATACTTATTTTAATTGTACATTGTGAATACATAATATTTTATTATTGCCACGCTCTTGAAGATTACTTTTCTTATCTTTCGATGCACGTTCGTTTTATCCAGACCGTTGTTAAGTGAGCTTAAAAACAAGGCTTCCTTTTCTAATGAACAACAATGAAAGGGATAGCAAGCGCAGCTTATTTATCATCGGACTATAATCTCAAATGCAGAGCGAAACGGCCACACATTTTGAAGACTCAGCGACTCAGCTCTGCTGAATATCAGTGTTTAATCAAGGCTCGCGTTAAAATGCAGATGGCAGATTTTCGCTCGGCGTTTGAAACCTAACTACTATAAATATGGTATACTTCAGATGTACATATAAATTTCGAAACTTACGCATATTGCTACAAAACACTACTTACATAAGCTACGGGTTGTATTTGGTTCTGGTACATTTTTCTTTTTTATTTATTTACCTTATTTTTTATTAATTAACAAATCGGGCGTCTCGCATGAGGTAAAGTATAGAAAATAAGATACCGTATCGTTGTTATATCGTCAAAATTGTTTCTTTTTAGGTGTGTTATTGTTTAAAATAATGGAAAATGAAACCAGGGCCGAAAGAGATCACGCACAAGACATCGTTACACTGTCATCAGCACAGCATTTGAGTGCATGGTTATACCATTAACCGTCAAGCAAAATACAGCTTTACCGCTTTTACCTTACAGTATAGATTTCTACCACAAGACATCTCATTCACGTCACAATACAGAATACAAGGACTGCATTTCGTTGCCGGGCGGGTTTACTAAAGCATTATTTTCTCTTTGAAAATTGATAGTTTCAGAGAGAAAATCCTTGAAAAGCAAACCTTCCCTATAAGAGGCGCGATTCAAGATGGCGCCCATGTTCCGCCATCTTGAATTTTACGCCAAAACGACATTTCCCTGACAAGTATTTCAAAGTTTGACACGTCTAATGGTGAACTGTACTAGCATACCCATCCCACCTTTTTTGTTTTGTTTGTTATTTTCTTTTCTTGCCAGTGTAAAATTAAACATAATTATTATTTGTTGACTTTTTATGTGCCTACCATACCTTTTTACACTAACATAATTATAACATTCAATGCTAAACTTTTTTCCACTTTGTATTCTAGTCGTTTTTCTATTTAACTTTTAAGTTTGTGTTGTATATTTGCTTTAAGTATTAAATAATTAATTAAAAACATTAAATTTTGATTATGTAACTTATTAACTTTGATTCTAAAGGTGTAGGCATGTTTGTGAAAAAGAAAAATATGCTTTAATATTTTATTAAAAGTGTTATTTTTAAAGACTTGGCTCTACATTCATATTCGAGCCACAAAATAAAGTCAATTGTTCTATTACTTATCTGTTTTTTACTCCCTGCTTTACGCCCATACGCACTGTGTGTAATCTCGCGGCGGTGAATTTGTGGGTAAAATAATATTGGTTAAAAAGTCCGGTCTTTCAAGTGGTGGAAATCAAATTGCCACAAACTTATAGTCGACAACATAAATGGCAAGACACTCAAACAAATAGTAGTAGTTTTTTTTCCAGTCTTAATTTACCTGTGGTGGGGCACACAGCTTGCAAATACCTTAATTTTCCCTTTCAATTGGTCTTTGTAGTATATGTATTTATAAAGTCAGCCTAAAATATATATGGACATTCGTGCCCGAAAAGTTGAATATGGTGAAACATTGTATCTTGCGCCAATTGTATATTTACTTCTTACCCATGTTATAGCGAATAAATTATATGAGTATAATAAACTAGTTACCCTAAAGACCGCCGCGTCACCGTCACCCAATGCGTACCGCGACTCCCTTTTATGTTATTATTTTTGTTGCCAACGCCAGGTTCTGGCTAGCGATGACTTCGCGTAAGCAGTCGGACGGACGGTCGTCACCTACGCCGAGAATCTCTTTCGGCCCCTGGTACTGAGTCTTTCGGCCTGGTACTGACAGTTTCGGCCTGGTACTGTTTGGATGTGGCCGGTACGTTGGAAGGCTGCACGTATGCCAATTCGATAGGATTTGTAGAAATAAATTATAATATTGAATTGAATATGGATTTGATGAAGTTTTTCAACGTGATGAGATCACATTATGAATCCTAGTATATTTATCATGGTATTGATAAGGTTAAAATCCAATTTAAAAGTTTGCTGCGTTCATGTCACATCATTTAAAGCAACTTTTACGTGTAAAGGCTTGAGGCTTGACTCCAACAAAGCGCAGATGTGCGGAGATGTCCAAAGCGGAGCCGAAAAAAAGACGTTTTTGCGTATAATTAGTTAGACTGGAGCGGAGATGTGTGCTGGCTAAAGCAAAGATGAGAACTGGCTAGCTAACTTAGCTGCGAGCGGCGAGCGTTGGATGTTTGTTGAGTTTACTCATATCTCTTCTCGTCTCCTTTCTTGGCGAGGCAAAGGTCACATCTCTGCTTTTATCGCGCCATACACATATTATACATCTTTACTCGGTCGTATCTACTGAAGATGAGCAGACATTTGAAAATCAACTTTCTATTGAAAGCATTTATTCACACATCTCTTGTCTCGTCTCCCATTTGGTGGAGTCCTTCCCTGAGGGTGAAGCTTGCTTCGACTTTTTTTTTAAATCTTGCAGTCATCCTTGAACCCTGGCTTTAATAAAGTATTTAACCATGGTAGGTATAGAGAATAAATCTATCGAATCGGTGTACGTGTGGCGAAGTTTCATGGGCTTTTCTTATGCAGCCGGTTATTTATTAAAAAGAGCTTTTTCACACTGGTCGAAAGTTTCGAGTAAAGTTACGTACATATATCGAGGCTGAAAACACTTTTGCTGTTGTCCAATCCGCTTAAATCTCTATACCAATGTGAAAGAACTCTTATAATTTTAGGCTGTCTAAATAGCCAGAATGCTGTGGGTCTATGTTTATCCAACAGCCTACGGCCAATGGCCAACATCGTTTAGGATTCAAATGCTACGGTCATCATCATTTCATATTAGTAAAACCAAATTAGGTGCTTTATAACCATATTATTAGTGTGATGAACATTGATGCCTCATCTAAGCTAAGTTATATATTAATTACATTTATCTTTCAAAACTGTCGATAAGGGTCTGATTTCCATGTATAAACAAAAACTACAGAGGAATCTCAACTCTATAGTTTAAACAACGAAGTTGGGTCTTAAGCAGCAGTGACAGATCATTCCAATAACATAATTATTTCATTATGAATGTTAGCGGGTCAACTTAACTTAGTGTTGGAAGAACACCAACATTACTTAATAAGGTTCTTAGTTAACCTGCTATATTCATAAATAATTCGCCAAACTACAATAGTATTTATAGTAAAATATAACCATTTATCCACAGTTTTCGCAAGCTCTTTGCTGAGTCTGATATCGCCGTGGGGTCATTTCCCCGCCGTTCGCTTTCCACCCTCGCAAAGATGTCCGCGCCCGGTGGCGCCCCCTCCGCTGCCTCGTAGACACTCCGATCCTATCACAAAACACAACACACGTAAACACCCCGACACAGAACACACACACAGACGTCACTCCGACACTAAAGACCTCCGATACGAACTAGAGAACCTTAATCTAAACAGCAAAGAGGTCGACGGCTGGCTCGGCAGCGATTACGAGAAACCCTACGAACAGTTTACGCACGATATTCCTTTGCAGAGGTCTTTATCGCTCGACGGCGGGATCGAGATTTTCAAATACTTACAGACGGTTTCCGATTGGTCGGGAACAGAGGTCGGGTCGTCGTGGTCGTTAGACTCAGACGAGCGAGAACTAGTGTTTGAACAGTATAGGAGTTTTGAAGATATACCTGTTTCTCCAACAGTGAAAACCAGGAGGGTATCTGATATGGGTACGGTGAAAAGGAATCTCGCGCTGTCGGTACTGAAAGATAGCTATAAAGGTATAGACATGGCCAGTGGGAGCGTATCGCCGCAAATAAAGAAGTTGCGGCGAAGTTTCACGTTCCCTGATAAGTTGGAGGAGTTTATGGAAGCTGTGAAAAGCTCTGAGTCTGTTGATAATGTTTTTGATGAGAGTGAAGGGAGTGCTACACCGAGTCCGATACTACTAGGCCCTAGAAGCGGTCTCCAACGTGTCAGAATGTTGCACAGAAGCTTGTCCTTTAGAAATTCTGAGAACTTCGAGGGAAAGTCACTAGAAGTACCAATCTATAGAACCATATCAATGGACTCTACTCGAGAGAAGAATGAAGTTGTACCGCG
The DNA here is from genome assembly GCA_943735965.1 of Eupithecia abbreviata. Taxonomy (NCBI): domain Eukaryota; kingdom Metazoa; phylum Arthropoda; class Insecta; order Lepidoptera; family Geometridae; genus Eupithecia; species Eupithecia abbreviata. The sequence continues at coordinate 7,398,448 of OX030995.1, forward strand.
CCAAAGAAGGATTGGTGTTGTTGAGTGCCAAGGGATCAAGGGTGATATGAGGAAAGAGGTGATGAAGAGGAATCTTTCAGGGTTCATAAGTAGCGATAATGTTTCGGGGAAATGGTTGAATTCACGTCGGTCGTCGGCAGAATCTAGTGCACAATACAAAAATGATTCAATCGGTACTGGTAACATTTCTGCTTTGCTAAAGTTACGATCGTACACTTCGGCCATTCCCACAATTGTTATCACGGATGCCGAGTCTTCGAATAGTGTTGCCAAGATAGATAAGTTATCCAAAGAAAATGCAAATACTTCCAATGTAGAAATAAGATGTGATTGTAGGATATGTACGGAAGAGATAAGTGGTAGCAGTTTTGCTCGTGAGTTGCTGCGAAAGTGGTTTATTAAAATGATTAACAGGAAAATAGGGAGGTATAGCAGATTGACATATTGGGATGAGAACAACAATGACAGTGACATGTACAAATGCGTTATGGACGTTATGAAGCTACTGTTTGGTCTGTGGTTACGGCATGTAGATCATAATTGAATTGAAGGCGAGTTAGTTCAAGCCTGTAATTAAATGAGAATTAAGAATCTGGTTGGACAACTATTGCACAAGGTAGTAAGATTGTGACGGCCATCTTGAATTTTAGGTAAAACAAAATGGCGACCACAGTTACTTCGCGAATGAGCACTAGAGAATGAATTGGAAGGCTTTAAACAGAACTGCTGATATTGTACGCCTAACTATTAATGTGGAAGATAAGTGTTATTATTGGCATATTTGTCGTTATACTTACGCTTTACAATAGTTTATCGGCTTTATAGTTATTGTTGAACGTTGCTTATTATAGTAGCTGAATAAAGTAGTTGGTCTTGTTATTAAGACTAGATGTTCTAGAATGATCTATTGATAGACAGATGTGTTGAATTTTATGAATAAAAGGTGGTGCATAAGGCCTCATTATTATAACTTTAGTCATCTTAGGTAGCTCGGGAATTTCTTATCCTATCTGTCAATTCCCAATCTGTTTCTGGATGTGTGCGTGAATGAATGAACTTGTTGTGAATGTATGAACTCTTTTTAGTTACTTAATTTAAACTTTATGACATAAAAATGGTTACAGTTAGAACAAGTGGTTTCTATTTCTGGATGTCTGAACTAGTTTAAGAATGAACTCTTTTAAGTGACTTAATTTTAAACTAAAATACATGAAAACATAGGTCATGGTCGCAGTTAGAACACTTGTTTTCATTAAGACAATGGGTTTCTCTGATGAGCGTTACTTTCAATATTACAATTAGGTCATAGGTACATAAACTTAGTATAACTTAAGAATAATCGTTGGAAATATTAAAATATTATACTCATTAAGACAAAGTTGAAGTACGTAATTATATCAAGCGAAAATGTTGACAGTACTGACGGAATTCTATTGACCCAATAATTTATCTTATACCTATAAAAATATCCACTTTTAAAGTTTTGAAATGTATATGATTAGTATAAGTGACATACTCGTTAAGGCTAATTAACAAGCCTAGTTGACCGTATTAGTCTTTCGATCCATACTCGTAATATCTGAGACATGGTTTTAGAATTTGTCTCTTTAAGCAACCAAGATCTTCTAGAAAAAACTGTTGTTGAATAAATTGCTGTTCTCGCTCGAGCTGGTTTAGTTTAGTTTGCCAACAAGTCTTAATCGCGTAAGCATTTACATAGTTGCGCTTCATGACAGCTGAAACATAAATTATTGCCCTTCTAGAACTTTTTTTCTGAGAAACCATAGATCATAAAGCCTTAATATAAAAACATATGATTTGCCTTTATGTCTGAGCATGAACTACAAGTATTTAAACTTAATACTATGCTTATAAGATCGGTTGCGTCGCCACCTAGTGTAAAAATGCGGAAGTTATGTGGTGTATATGGATTATATTTGTTTAGAGTGAGTGCCATTGTGAAATCGACCTAAACAACATATCTTATATACTTTATTGATAACCATATGTATACTCTATACTGTTAGCAGTAAGATCTTTTTGTACTAGCTTCTGAAATTACACTTCGTAGCCAAATAATTGTATTCTCTTTAAGGCCTATTATTTCTACGTCTATCAACATTTTTATGGTAACCAATCCAATCCTTTAATTATTTATAAGACGTAATAAATGATACCTTAAAATGTTATATATGATACCGTACTCTTTAATAGGTAATAGAAGTTGTAGCACTGACAATAAATTTATTAGTTAGTGCTTATTTCATATTTGCCAAATAAAATAATAATATAGAAATAAATATTCGAAATTCGCACGCAACTTTTGTAAAATTAACTTATAAAATAGTCTAGCTAGTGAATACAATATGGAGCAGTTTTTGGAAGTTTTTCATGAATGATAATCTAGACTGTTTAACATACATAATGTACCTTACCTGTAGATAAATACGTCCGAAAGTTTTTTAGACATTGGTGCCGATTCTTTTGTAATTACGATGGAGAGATAATCACGATCAAACGTTTGCTGGCTTACCTATTGCTTAGTTAACGATTAAAATGTCATACAAAACATATTTTAAGCTATAACAAGCGGTATGCTAGCCAACCAGGGTTTGCTTCTGACCGTCATTTGTGAAACCTACGTATATTAAGAATGGGTTTGAGATTAACGTCATCTGTCATCCATCAGTTATGTGTCACATCATGCTGTCTCGCTCAGATCGTATTCGAACTGAGCAGGACGAGTCTCGTGAATCCCATTCTATAAGTATGCAGGTTTTAAATGATAAACATATTTATTGTTTTAAACCATGTAATATTATTAGTTTAAGACAAAATGCAATGAAAACTATTACCAGTGTTATATTATTATTGTGACAAAGTCAAGTGCCTCACTTTCCCATGAAAATCTAATTAATGTCACAATATAATGATTCCAACACGAAACATGTCAAAATATCCACAAATCACAGACAGTTGTTTACTTTTAGTTGTAAGTATATAGTAAAGTGCTATTTTAATTTATCTTTTTCATAAACAGACACAAAACAACACTAATAACTTTATATTTTTTAATAATTATAATTTTAAATCGTTATATTGCATTATACAAAGTGATATTCTTTAATGACCATGATTGCGAAGTGATGTAAAAAATGAATATCGTCAGATTTGTTTGCTCGGATGTGTAGTAATTTAGAATTTCCTTCATTCCATTTTTTAGTTAAGGTAATGATAAATTATTTAATTATTTCTAGTCACAGAAATACTGGTTCCTAGGTATATTTTAGTTGCATGCGAAGTACATATTTGTTATGAAAATATGATATCTCTATATTTTTTTGCTTGTAATCTTCTGACACGGTATAAAACCTTCTACTTTACGTTACTTTATATTTTGTTTTTTAATTCTCTGTGGATGGATGTGTCTATTTTATTATCTTTCTGTATGAATATAACGTATGTAATTATATGTACTGTTTTTTTGTAATCTGTGTAATATTTTCATAATTTTCTTCGAAAAAAGTTCCCAAAATTGATATTTGTCATTTAAGTAGAAATTTTAATATAGAGGTACCTAATTACGTATGTTTCATATCAAATATTTTGCGCTGTTTACCAGGACCAGTAAAAATACATTATTTCATGGGTTTTCGGGATCACTAGATACCTATTTAGTTTTTTTTTAAATTAACTGACCTCAAAGGTTTTTCAAGTAATTAATAGAATATGATCATTATGCTGTATGTTTGAGGACGATTGGTGGGATACCTATTATGTATTATTTAGTTGACGGTGTTTAAATAATTATATCTGTTTATATTACGTCAAATTATGTCTTTTATTTATATCTTTCCCTAATAATATTATTGCGAAAGTTTGCGAAGATATTTGGCTAAAAATCCTAGAGGAGCCGCGGTGTAAGAATATTGACCACTCCAATTCAGTCCGTGGATGTCGTAAGAGCTGACTAAGGGAAGCTACTGAGGAAGGGTTGCTTTTGAGTATATTTAACAACTACACTAGGATCACCAATCCGCCTGTCAGACGTGGTGATTATGGCAAAACCTACATATTGGATGCTCTTTGTGGCGTCACATCGTATGGGGGAGGCTTATGTCCAGTAGTGGACGTGTATGGGCTGATATGATAAATGATCGTAGTAGCCTATCTTTGGTATGAACCTAATGTAGTATATAAATTCCTTGATATGAACATAGAATTTTACTTTGTTATTGGCAATATGTGTCTAGTTTGCCACTTTTCAGCCAGTGTCCAGTTCATGGAAACTTCATAGTCATGGAAAGGAAGCTTGGTTACAATAATGATATGAGCGGTAAATTTTGAAAACCCAATGAGGTTTTTACCTCGGCAAATATGTCTACAAAAATCCCTCTTTTTAAACCAACAATCTCAAATGTCAACCAGTCTTCAAACGACACGAGTAAGTACGTTGTTACACAAATTAATAACCTTTCTAATTTGAGAAATGGCTACATTTATAACTTGTTACGGTTTAATAGCTCTACTTGTTATACACCTGTCCGTGTGTCCGCTTAAGATTGATAGGTTATTTGCTCGCGATTCAATGTTCAGATTTCATTTAGATAATTTTGGGAATGTCTTCTTAAGTTTTCTGTGGCGTAGCTCAGGGTGATGTGATATGTCTGTTATTGTTTGATTAGAGATTTAAAGAGATACGATCGGATGCTAATGTACGTGTATGTGGCGTTAATTGTTAGCTGACATTTGATGTCAAGTTCTATGAAAACACAACTTTTTAAATATTAAAACTAGATCTTTAGATAAAATGAAGGTAGCAAGCCGTTTTAAATAAAAACATTCATGTTACAGAAAACTGGATTTAATGATATAAAATCAAAAGTACCTAATGTTATTTGACTTGAAACTACCAAAGAAGTTAGACTTTTTTAATGCCTGGCTTGCAAATCTCTTGCGTGTAAGTTGGTATGTAGGTTGCTACTACTAGGTTGTATTGGTTCAAATTCAACAGGCCTAAGGACAGTTCATTTGATTGGTTTATTCTCAAATAGACATTTTTTTAGAATTTAGATTTGGTTAGTAGATACGTGCCCGCATGACGCCTAGCATTCAGTTGATTAATGCCTACCTTGAATCAGAGTAGTACCTATAAAGGCATTTAATATGGTACCAAACTAGTTAGGAGAGAAAATGTTAAAAGCTTTGCGTGCCTATCAGAGAAATTCAAAACAAGAATACCCACGCCCAACAAATATTTCGAAAATAGAAAAGTGCCTCCATGTGACGCTAGAGAAAATGTTAAAAAGATACATTCAAATGAAGAATACACCCAATGAATATGTTAAGTTAAAACACATCACGCTCAGAAAGAATGCCTATCTCACAAACATAATCTCCAATACTAAGCGAGGCCAATTTACATTCTTGCAGTGTGTCAGTGGCCTATAATTTGGAATTATCAGTATTGGCTGGACCGGTTTTGGTCAAGTTCACGGCAGGTTGTGCCCCACTTGGTAACTTTCTTTGCTTGAAAATTGCGGCCTCAAAGTTGACAGATTTTGGAGATTTTTGTTGCTTTTGAAGTGGGCAACTTGGCTTATCGTGTTTTGTCTAGACTAGGAGTAAGTACCTACCGATTAAAGAGATTGAATTATATAGGGTTTTTTCTAACTTTAGTGGAACAAACAATTTTGATGACTGTGAAATATAATAATGGCTAAGTTGAGATTGCGGAGAGTCCGAGATGACGTCTGGTAGAGGAGAGTGGCAAAAAATAGGTACATGCTTTACCGACCCCATCTAGTGCTGGATAATGTAAAAAAAAACTAAGAAGTAACCTGGAAGAACTTATAAAACAAAACAGAAAGCATCTTTTTTTTAGCAGGAAAGAGACTATAGGAAAAGCAATTAGAAAAGACCGATTCTTCTGCTGGTTTACCTACTAATGAAAACGGTAAGTAACATAACCGACCCACGTTTCATAGCATAACCCTGGGTAAACATAAATAAAAAAAATATAAAATAAATAATGCTGGACAATTCACACAGCATTATCTAGCCCCATGGTAAGCAAAGCTTGTGTTATGGGTACTAGATAACTGATACACATAATATAATACATGACATAGATAGATATTTTTATACTATATAGAAAACGACCAGAACACTCAGAACAAATATCTGCAGATCGTACACACAATTGTTCCGAGGCGGGAATCGAACCCGCAACCTCCTGCGTCGCAGGGGGACCTTCGCCCACCGCGCCACATCTCGTCGTCAAAAAAATAATAACAATAACCACTTTTACTTGTGTATGTCTCAAGTCTTTTGTAATTTATAGAAACAACTAGGTCTGTATATTTTTTGCGGAAATATATCATTTTGAACACTTTTGATCTCGCAGTTCTTTGAAATGATTGATCGCAACAAATGACGGCAACATGAAGATATTGGGGACGCTTTTTCGTCGACTTTATGTTTATTTCATTTTGATTATATTTTTAAATATTAATATCGTTAACAGTATGGTCTGGCCTACCCGAAGTAAAACTGGCCGGATTCTTTCTTTACAATGATGATTGTAAAATTTTATGAGACTTTATCAAGGAAAGTTGAACTTTACATAAACGAAACTATAGGTTGGTAGGTATTTTGAGGTGGAAATAAACAAACAATTTTAAAACTTGAAATTGAGAAATTATTATGCACACATAAAATAAAAGTTAACACAAACGACTAAGGTTTTTGTTATTATAGTGCGTAAGCCCTCGCACTCGGGTAATCTCTAAGAAATTAAATAATATCCCAAAAAAAATCAATTTCTGCGGGACCTTTACCTTGATAAAAATCCACGTACTAATAAATTATTTCAGACTTCATAGGTTACATAAAATGCTCTAAGAATTAGCAAGCTGAAGTGGCAGTGGGCCGGCCATATCTCGCGAAGAACCGACGGCCGCTGGGGCAAACGTGTTCTTGAGTGGAGACCACGACTCGGTAAACGTAGTGTAGGACGTCCTCCGACCAGGTGGGATGACGACCTGCGAAAGACTCCAGGTAGATGCTGGGTGCGGCAAGCTGAAGACAGGGCGCTATGGCCGTCATTGGGGGAGGCCTATGTCCAGCAGTGGACTGCTATAGGCTGATGATAATCACATCATCAGCCTATAGCAGTCCACTGCTGGTCTAATCAACTAATCTACATAAAATAGATTAGTTACATTAAACTACAGAAAACATGAAATAATTGAACACAATAATCAAAACAAAGACGAATAATATATTTACAATAATTACTAGGTATGTCTATTTATTTATTTATCAAACGAAAACCAGTAGCATATAAGAATTTTAATAAAATAGAAACAGAAGGCTACCAAAAGTTTTCACTAGTAGGTAAGATCTTGGCTCAAGTACTACCTAATAGGCACATTCACGGTAGGAAGGTAAGGTAACACTTATTTTTACCTGTGTAAATAAGTTGGTATTGTATTATGCAACAACCAATTAAAGTTCCTGTAAAGGTGTTTATTATTGCCGCTGGTTTTTTAATTTCGTAATAAGGAATTATGTAACTTGACATTACAACTTGCATCTGTAGGACGGTACTACTACAGGGTGCTTATAGTACGTGTTTTTATGTGGTCGTTCGCATTCGAAAGTGACAATTCGTTAATTGCTGTCCTGATTGGTGGATTTGACAGATTTAGTTCTTTCATACTCAACGATTCTGCGATAGAGTATCGAGAAAACAAAAAACGCACAAACTTGAGATTATTAAAGAAATTACGGCAAAAGGAAAACTTAGATCCTAAAATTTTAAAATAAATAAACATACTTAGACTTACCTTAGAAAGAAAATCCAAATCTAATTCTATTTAGTAAAGCGTAAGAAATCCTAGTTTCTGAACTTGAAATATTCCTACCCACAAAGCTTTTTAAGGCACATCAACAACCTGTTTTTTGAATATGAAATGCATGTCAATCTTATGAACATATCAAGTTATTTAGGCGTGCCTAAGCTTGCCGGGCACCAGCTGTGTGCACCATCAAACAATTTACGCTTACTGTTATTTTTGACACAACAATTTCTAAGTACCCTAGCGCCCATCTTTAACGCTCCAATGGTTGTACAGTTTGCCATAAATACCCAACTTAAGAGGCAAACTGTATAACCATGGGTAAATTGAGTCTTATTGTGATGTGGTTAGAGGTGAGAGGTTGCGAGGGAATGCTGTGAGGCTAGATGGAGCGTAGAGAGGTGTTTCTGTCCGAATATCGAGGCCGCAGCACGAGATCTTGGTGATTATAGCTAGGCTGAGATTGTTTGATACTTTCAAAGAATTCAACGACATTGAAAGGTTGCGTATCACAAATTAAATTTAAATTTTAGAGAACTTTCAGATCATTCTTGTCTCCGCAGACAGTTATCAGTCCTGATTGGTGCATTGAAAAAAAGTCAAAGTCAAACTCAAAATCATAATATTTTTTTTCTTTAGGCTTACAAAATAAGCACTTCGAGGGGTGTAAGTTGGACGCCAACATCTCGTCTTCCAAGCCAACCTAACCTGGACGTGGTACACCCTGCTAGATAACGAACTAGGCTCTGGTGAAAATATGAAACAATCTTCATAATTTTAATAACTCATCGTTTTCCAATTATTACTTGACACTGGCAGAAAAGTGTCCAACAAGACACAGTCGCCATTAATAAAGAATCATCATTAAGCACTTAGACAGGTCAAATGTAGGTACTATAAATTATTATTAGATAAGATTATTTGATGGATGAATTGCAATTACATTAAATAGCTACCTCAATAGCTTATTGTAAAGTAAACTAACACTTCGTAGACGCCGCCCCTGATTTATTATTTTTGGTAGGTACCTGTTCTATTTCCATCGAGTTTCTGTGAAATGGCTGGATGCGAGAAGATGCAAGCTAACATTAATAAAACTACAAACTTAACCTTAAAAACAGAGTCCAAAGTACACATTCACGCAGTTCAGCGACTAGGTAGGTACTTCGATGAAAATAATCTTGTGCTTAATTCCAGTCAACAATAAGTTTACCTTTACTTGCAGCAAGTATCAAAACAACAGGCTCCGCACACTCCGAGGTAAAGGTGAGTTCTGCGCGGGCGCAGTGACGTGTCTTCTCGCTTCTTTTACTTTAGTGAACCGCGAACCGTCTTGCAAGGCGGACGTCTTGCGTTCTTTCGAAATTCGATTATTCCTTGCTATTTAGTGTTTTACAGATTTGAATGTGCATCTTGATATTCAAATAACGAACAGTTCGGAAACTGCGAAAGTTTGCGTTAAAAGTCTTACGAGGACAGTGTTTTGAAAGTTATTGTCTGTGAATTTTCAAATCTTTTTGGGAATTGCGTGTTAGAAGGTAAGAATGTTAGAAATATAATATGTTTCTTGATTTACGTATAGTTTTAATAGCATTTTGTCAGGAAACGTTGCAGAATGCTGTGTGCTAGGCCTCGAATGCGTGTCTAACCGGTAAGGTGAATGCTAATTGTCGGATTATACGGCCAATAAATGGTTGGAAAGGGCATTTTCTGCTACCAAGCCCTTTCAAAGTTGTGAATTGATGACAACTTTGTTTATTGTATCAATAAACGAACGGACGAGTCCATTTGTATGCGACAATCGTTTTTTCAATCATACTTTCACATATACAACGTTGTCGGAACTTAAATAATGTAGGTATTGGTATATAGGAAAGTCGAAGGCTCTCCTATAGGCTCTAATAAATGATAGCTAAGTAAGCTGAATTAGTAAAAAACAGTAAGAAAATAATTCATTAGACACACACAAACAAACTTTGGTACCTACAGAAATATAAGACTAGTTAGTACTAGATAACAGACAAAAAAACAAACCGTGAATATTCATTAAGTTAAAGGATACCAACAAACGTCAAAAAACTTATCTTGCACTTAGGAAGATATTACCTATTACTTATTGTGGATCAGTTGAGCTACCTGTAGATTGTTTGCAACAGTCTGCAGTTAGCTCAATTGTAAATACCTTTGTTTCTATTATTTCATTGTTATTTTCTTTGAAAAAATTGTATTATTTCCTATTAAAAAAAATTCATAACACATGCTCTATCATTAAATGGTTAGAAACAGGTCAAACATGAAAATTGCGCAAACATTGATAAAACAGAGGCATTTTATAAAATGCTTAAAATTCTGTGTCATCATCACTTATCGGACACCTGCTGTTGTGAACTCTATTTCTACACGCTCAAGGTTGGAAATCGTTGTTTTAAACAATACACATGAAAGAAAAAATGTGCCAATTGGGAGGCAAAGATCAGTGATTACTAGTGAAATTAAATTTTCATGGTTATCATCGCCGCGCCGTTTTGGCAATTTATGCCGGACTTTGTTCAGAGTTATGGGTTGTTATTTTTGAATACATATTGTATGAAGGATATTTGCTTTGTCCATCAAAGAAGGCATTTTTACATAGGCTAGCTACAAAGAGGTGAATGAATCCAAACGTTATGTACCTAGTAACTACCTATTTGCCCATTTTGCTTGTTTAATTAATATTGTTTGGCTTATTATTTACAGTTAGAGAACCACACACGTTTTAATTCCATATTAAATATTTTATTTTTTAAATCAAATCCCTGCCATGCCATATGAACTAAAATTCAAAAACTTATTCTCTAAATATTTATTTATTTATTTATTGTTAATAGACGAGCAGCTTCTAGCTGATGTGTCTATATCACACAGTGTTGAATTTATGAATTGCGTTACTTTTTTTACTTTATTATTTTTGTCTCGTAACCAGTTGTCGAGTTTATTCTTGAAGGCGTTTATTGATGTGGCTGATATAATATATTCAGGTAATATGTATATACGGCAAATACAGACAAATTTTAATAATAGTGTTTTTCATAACTGTTGTTATAGATTTATGATAGGTACTTAAATTATTATGAATACGTTAAAGACCTAAAGAGAGTCTTTAATATTCTAGATTCCTAATCATATTTTTTTTTAGAAAAATATAAATAAATAAATAATGCTGGACAATTCACACAGTCATCTAGCCCCAAGCTAAGCAGAGCTTGTGTTATGGGTACTAGATGACTGATATACATATTACAATACATTACATAGATAGATATTTTTTATTATACATATAGAAAACGACCAGAACACCCGGAACAAATATCTGCAGATCGTACACACAATTGTTCTGAGGCGGGAATCGAACCCGCAACCTCCTGCGTCGCAGGTGGACCTTCGCCCACCGCGCCACATCGGTCGTCAATAATTAATATCTTCTGGTAATAGGTATATACGGCAAATACAGAATTTTTTTAATAATAGTGTTACTGCTATTATAGAATAGGTACTTAAATTATTATGAATACGTTAAAGACCTAAAGAGAGTCTTTAATATTCTAGATTCCTAGTCATAATAAGACTTTTTGTCTGGTTGGTTCTCGAAGACAATCTAATCAAGTTGACAACATCATATATAATTAATTAGTTACGTGAGTTGATTCTTTACAGATACTATACCTAACAAGATTTAATAAGAATGTAATTTGATTGTATTGAAAAAACTAAGAACCGACTTTGAAACCCTTAATTATACAGTTTTTAAGTTTCGCGGGATAAATACGAATCCCTCGGGAAAAACATTTTTATGAGACCAGCTCGGGATCATTCTCTGTATAAAACAATAGCGAAATAATTTTGAAAATCGGTCTTTTATTGACGGGGATATCGCCGAACATGCATAATAATAAAAATATATTGAAATGAAATGAAATGAACGTTTATTTCTTTAGGCTTACAAATAAGCATTATTTTGATGTTTACTTCAATTTTTTGTCCACCAGTGGAAGAAGTGAGAAGAAACCACTAGTATGTTCATAACTTATATGTCTAGTACATATGATTTGCTTATCTGTAAGTTGTTAGATTTTGCTAATATTTTTTAAAATAATAATTACTAAGAAACAAATAATAATATACATACATACAGCCGAACTTCGAACTTCCTCCTATTTACGAAGTCGATTTAAAAAAAACGCAAGTTTCTAAATGACGTCATTGAGAGTTGTAACACTTACAATTATTTACTTCCAATTAATGTGAAACGATGCAAAGAATTCACCCTTTATAAAGATCCGAGAGCCATAATAAAATACCTTGAGTATTGCTTAAAAAGAAATCAAGTTTTTTGATGTTCGCGTCTCGTATAATGTACGCAGGTAGCTTTGTTTATGGTAATGACCAATGCGGTCATTTAATTTAAAAACGATGTAAATGTTTTGGTCAGAAAATTACAACGACATTCTTTTTTCAAAAAGATAAATAATGCTTGACATTACAAACAGCATCATCTAGCCGATGGGTATAGTCTGCTTTTTCATATTTGTACTTCCTATTACTGATATCACTACATAGTATAAAACAAAGGCGCTTTTCGCTGTCTGTCTGTCCCAGACAGACAGCGAAAAGCGCCTTTGTATGTGTGCTTAGATTTTTAAAACTACGCAACGGATTTTGATGCGGTTTTTTAAATAGAAGGAGTGGTACAAGAGGAAGGTTTATAAACCATTTGAAACATAGATTTCCACGCGGGCGAAGCCGCAGGGCGCAGCTAGTACAAGAATATTTTGTTTATCCTTTCGGTTGCCTGGCAGAGATCGCTCATAGCGATAAGGATGCCCATTGTACAACACATTCTATATTTATTTGGTGTTCAATAAAGAGTAATTGCATTGTATTGTATATATCTGACAATGTCAATATCTACCTTCTTTTTCGGCATACAAACAAGATAAGGTTCAACTGTAACGCATTCCAATGTTGACTTTCACTCGTTTTGTTCCTTATCTTCCAAATATTTGGTCTGATGAAACTTTGATTCCTTATCTGTACCTGTCCATTCGTATATCCGTCATCAAATATTGATCATTAATCAACATTCCATAATATATAGGCCTCCTCGTCGATTTCACGGCGTTCCTAGAGATTATGCGGAGTCCTATTATGAGCCCTTATATGATGCGCTAGACCGAACATGGTCTAGCGTCTATAATTCTGCAGGTTAATTCTACGGTCATAAATGAAGAAGGGATTGGGGCTTCGGTTCAAGATCAAAGTTTGGTCTGGATCTCATAATAATCCAGTACGGGACATAGGTCTCTCCAAATCAAATGAGCGCCATATCGCCTTGTCTGCAACTTGCAGCATCCTGCATCTGCCTGCAGTCTTTCACTGAACGTTATCCTACCCTGCCAAAGGGCAACTAACACGATGTCACATCACATGTTCCAAAGCAAAATAGTTTCTGAACAAGCTATATTTCAATGGATTTTACCGTACAGAATTCTCCTAAAACGACCCGTTGCAATTTTTTGAGCCACTTTTAAAGGTTCCTTCTATAGAAAGCGTGGAGGCTTTGTATGGAGTCTTTGTTGTTATAAATAAACAAAATGTCTAATCATTCTCGACCCAAGGTTGAGAAAATAATCTAATTTAGATGTACAGTCTCTTAATAAAAATACTTGTCTATATACAGTGCCGGTCATTGTTAGCTGACCCCTCTGTTCCGTTTGAAGTCAATTTCTATGAATACAGAATTATTTTGAAACTATATACTTTCTGTAAAATGAATATAGGAAGCCGTTTTATATATAACAAACAAATTTAATAATATGAAACCAAAATTGATATAATTACGAGATTTGAAACCTGCTAGCTGGTTCAGCTAACGATGAACGCTAGTGTACCTAGGTACAAACGAGTTATCTAAAAACTTGTAGAACTCGATATGAATTGACGGAAATATAAATATTCCTAATGATTTAAAATATTGATAATTACCATAGATACAACATACAGATTCTTATTAAGCGTTTCATTTTCATTGAAATCTTTCTCGGTATAAAAGACATCAACGCGCACCTTTTGCGAATTATTTTTAAAATAAATGACTTCCTTTTTCTGTGTTAATTGATGCTAGTTAATCAAAAGTCATGTTTTAACCTTTTATGTTTGCTTGATAACATTTTGATGGCGGCATCTATAAAATAAGTCTTACTTTTCTGTTCTTTTATCCAAATATCTAAGAAATCAAAATGTTGCAGTCCAAAAGCTTTTTATCAAACTCCAATCAGAATTTGGCAAAAAGTCAAGTTTTTATTTAATTTATATGCTCAGTGAGTAAGATTTTTACATCGAAATCTATATAAGAATTCCAACATTTTCGCTTTCCCTTCCTGCCCTTTACTAACTGGTATCCAAATACTCGCCTAATCAAGCTAAAATCAGAATTTCACCGATCAAACATTAACATTTAAATTTTTCAATCACATCACTTTAGCACTTAGCAAAACTGGATGTCAAATCGTCAATTCACTTTCAATAGCTTTCTTAAAATACCTAACATTGAACTCGCTGTAAACAAACTGACAAACTGACCTGCCGGCAGATAATCTTGAATGAAAGTGGGCGCGTTTAAACGAGAAATTTCGTTGAAAAGCGCCCACACAAAGCTACTTTCATTATCTGTTGGTACAGGTTGAATATTTTTATACAGTGTCAAGTGTGGCCTGGGAGAATTCGAGTTTCGCTTTCTTGTGCCTTTAGGACAAGAGTAAATACAATATCATTCATTAATATGCAGGCAGTCTTTATTTCGCTAAACACTATTTGTTTAGCGTAGGTATAAGGCTGCCTGGAAGAGATCACTTCTAAGCGATAGGCCCATTATACTTGTCACATGTAATTTATTTTTGTAATGATCTGCATATGGTGTACAAAAAAGCATTTTGTATTGTATTGTTTAATTGTTTTAGGTAATACTTATACACTCTTTTAATGAAAAACAAACAAAAGAAGTACCTATACTTCGATCTAGAATCCAAGATATTTTTTGTGGTTGACGCACATCCTACAGAATTTTTTTACGGATTATAAAACCCTAAGAATACTTTGCAAACGAAATTCGTAGAAAGGAAGAACCAGTTGTTTGTTTGATAAATGTCAACAATGAACCGGACAATCGCATCAATGTACTGTTGTGGTAAGTGTTTGCTTTTCGTCGGTGTTGTTCATTTCATCACAACAACGGACAATATTTTCTCGATCATTGACGCACATTCGAATTACGTAGTGGTTACAATTGATTGTGATGGAAAATATCAATGATGATAATCGTTTAAAAATTAATAAAGAATAATAAATTGTGGATTAAATTAAATTCGTTTATTGATTTAGACAATTACATCCATATTATGTTTAGTACAAGTAGTTAAAAATTACATCCACATTATGTTTAGTACAAGTAGTTAAAAATACAGATTTTTGTATTATGTTAAAAAAATTGTGCGTAGCAGTGTTCATGGCCAATATGGCCTAGTACTCGATAAATACTCCTTATAATATATATATATATATATATT
This sequence comes from Eupithecia abbreviata, assembly GCA_943735965.1. Lineage (NCBI taxonomy): Eukaryota > Metazoa > Arthropoda > Insecta > Lepidoptera > Geometridae > Eupithecia > Eupithecia abbreviata. The sequence goes on from OX030995.1 coordinate 7,413,911, forward strand.
CATAGGTAGGCTTTCAAGGTAGGTAATTTCGTCATCTTTTCGAGCAGTTCATGCACCGTAAAATATTTCAGCATGTCAAATTGAAATGGCAAGGGTATAGTTGTGTTTTTTGATTTTATGACTCTAGTCGCTATCAACGTAAAATAAATTAATGTCATAATAATTTATGACATAATAAAAAAATCTTTTATGGTAAGAAAACAACTGTGTTTTCTGACAATGAGAGACCGATTTTTTTGATGAAGCCTTTCGTGTAAATGTAAAACCCTATACACTGGCATTTACATTAAATTTAGCTAGGCATATTTTACCTAACGAAAATGACTGAAGTGGCACTAAGCGTATTAATATACATACATAATATATGTAGTAAAGAACTGTACTAGCTGTAGTTTAGTCACAAAACTACTGGGGTATAGGTATGTAGGTGGGGAATATTCCCCAAGGTTGGCTATTTTCCCCACCTGTAGGTATTATAGTAATTTCACAGAGAATATCAGAAGGTATTGGAAAAAAGCCGGTTTAAGTTCCTACAAACATTAAAGACGCCGAAATCATTGCGACAGCGCGGTGTCCACAATGCACGACAAAGATGGATTGGTATTAAGTGTAGTATAATAGACTAATAATGTGATCGTAGAAGCAGAACTCAACTGGAAAACATCTCGTCATGTTGACCATTTCTTTCGGGCTTACGATGGCGTTGCATCTTGTTTTGGACTGTACCTGAGACCACGCTGAAAAACAGTTTATATTTTTAACCGACATAAAAAGGTTCTATTTAGTTGTTTTTTTTTTATGGTTGTGCTGTGCTTGTACACACTAGTCTTCGATACTTATTATATTGCTGATCGGTTGATTGCCGGTAAACCTATCATGTTTAATATGAATGTGATTTGACATTGATTTTAGCGAATGTTTTATGATTATCGCTTTTGCCGTTCTAATGTTTTTTATTAGATATAGTAAAGTCGTAGGTATAGCAAAACGAGAGATGGTCCAAAGCTATAATTAATTGGTACCCAATAAACAAGAAACGAAGAAAAGGAAGACCTGTAAAACGATGGGACGATGACCGTAAAAATAGCAGAGAAGACTTGGAGTAGAGTAGCTAGAGATCGAGGAAGATAGGAGCTGGAGGAGGCTTTCACCGCTGAAAGCGGTACTCACATATGTATAGACAGAGATAATATATAGATTAGTATTTAAGTTAAGTGTGAGAAATAAAAGCTGTTTTATTATTATTTTATTATAGTAAAGTCACTCGGAAGTAACATGTTGCTTTGTGTATTCGTGAGTTTCAGTTCTATATCAATACTTGTTTATATTGATGACAGTTCGACCACCCAACAGAAACGATTACCAATCCACAAATCATAGCAACTTGCTCCTAGCTTTAACTATTGACAATTTGAACTCTATCCCCTTGAGTTACGAATAAAAAGATTATAATTTATTATCATTATCCCTAGAACAAAAAATATCAGGCTTTATACTCTTGTCATTCTATTTTGTGTTTTAATACAACTGAGTCAAGACATGTTTTTCAATGGCAAATAAGATGGCCAACGAGTTAAACTCTGACAGAAAAAAGCTGGAATTTAGTTTTTGAATAAAGAATCGGCTTATGAAAACTGTACGAGAGAAAAACATATTGATATAATTTTTACAAAGTTGGTACAATTTACCGTTAACAGTGTCTTAAATCCTATCAAAAGTTTATCTAGAAACTAGAGTTCTCTATCTTAATAATATTTAATTATAATTTACTAGCTGCGCTCCGTGGCTTCGCCTGGAAATGTATTCCTCTTGAATCACTCTATGAATTGCTGAGAACTGCATTAAAATCCGTTGAGTTAGTTTAAAAGATCTAAGCGAATAGACAGCGGAAGCGACTTCATTTTTTATACTATGTAAAGCCATGTATAGCTATATATACCTTAGCCTTAGCTACCATCGAATTAGTGCGGACAGCGATGTTACTGTGAATGCCTACCAGTCACAGTAACATCGCTGTCCGCTGTATGGCGATCATAAGATCCTAGCAGCTAGGCTGATACTTACTGATCCATATTAATATATATAGACTAGATACTTATTGATCCATATTAATATCGGTCGGAAACGTCCCCAAGACGCTACTGGCTGCATTGCCCCGCTGTTTGAGCGCTAGGACCAGACGCTCAGTTATTTAAAAGTCTCGGTACCCCACGGACCTAGGGTCTTGACTCCAAGGGGAGCAAATATATAGGCTCAGCTGTCGAGACCTGCATATTTAAGGACTTTTAAAACTAAAGTTCCTTTATATGCAATTAAATAGGCAAAGAACTATAAAGAAAATGACGTGTTTTCGAGGCCTTAATCGATTATTAAATACCTAAGTATACTTACTGTGTAATGTATTCCAACACGCTCATTAATTTGTAATAATCTCACCTTTATTACCATTTCGTAGAGTTTAATGTTGCCCGTAACTGGTGTAATTATCGGTACCTGAAGGCGTGTTACTGTAATTTCTATTTTTCCACTGTTATTCAGTGTTTAAAATTGACTGGTAATTAACGGGTAGAAATTGGCGCTGCATGTTGTCTTGCAATGTTTTACGTGTCAAGATTTTATGTCACTAGCTGCGCCCCGCGGCTTCGCTCGCGTGGAAATTTCTGCGCAATTTTACCATGTTTTCTCACCGTCTAAACCTTCCCTGGACTACGACAAGCATTTCAAAACCAAGCCTCAATCAAAATCAGCTAAATCGGCCCAGCCGTTCTCGAGTTTTAGCGAGACTAACGAATAGCAATTGATTTTTTTTCAATAGGAAGATTATGAGAAGCTATTGTCAATTACCGACGGCCGATGGGGCAAACGTGTTCTTGAGTGGAGACCACTACTCGGTAAACGTAGTGTAGGACGCCCTCCGACCAGGTGGGATGACGACCTGCGAAAGACTGCAGGTAGATGCTGGATGCGGCAAGCTGAAGACAGGGCGCTGTGGCGCTCATTGGGGGAGGCCTATGTCCAGCAGTATACTGCTATAGGCTGATGATGATGATTGTCAATTATGGTCACTATATTTGCAATGGCGTATGGGGCTTCTAAACGGGCTATAGTCCATAGGATATACTATTCCGGCATTCCAGGAACCTTCTAACCTACTTATACAGTATGTATTATATTATCTGTGCTACTTATTAGCTCCAAAAAATTAAAAAACATTTCGGCGGGACTTGAACCCGCGTCCTCCCAGCACGGAACCACTCTAACCAATCAACCCACGAAATCAAGTAACCGACAAGTCGAACTATCTTGAGACTTCCTACGGACTCTAGCGCCGTTAGCTCCACCTACATTGAAGATTATCCAATCCCCAAGTTTATCAAGTTCTACCAAAATCGAAAACGTTTGTTATTATTATTTAATTTCTTAGAAATTACCCCGAGTGTGAGGCTTACGCACTATAATAACAAAAAACTTATTAGCTCTTATCATAATGGGCCATAATCGCGCAAGGAACCGGCGACCGCTGCGGCAAACATGTTCTTGAGTGGAGACCACGACTCGGTAAACGTAGTGTAGGACGCCCTCCGACCAGGTGGGATGACGACCTGCGAAAGACTGCAGGTAGATGCTGGATGCGGCAAGCTGAAGACAGGGCGCTATGGCGCTCATTAGGGGAGGCCTATGTCCAGCAGTGGACTGCTATAGGCTGATGATGTTCAGTTCAGTTCAGTTCTTTATTAATAAGAAATATTCTTATATACCAAACATAGATAAAACATAGGAAACAAAGAAAATAAAATGATGATGAATCCCCAGCAAAAGGGAGAACAATCATCAATGCTTCCGAAGCATTTACCTAACCTTATAAGTAAGTAGGTAGCTATGTGAGTATGCAATAACATGGTACAAGAATACATTGGAAAGTAGCCGATAGCTCATAACAATCTTGTTGATTGCGATTATGTAACGCCAAGAATAGGTACGAGGTACCACGGTGTGCTTTGAAGAAAGTGTATGGGAGACAAATAAGTTTGGCTAGTGAGCTGGTTTGGTTTTATCTGTAGATAGATAGGTAGATAGATAACACTTTATTACACCACACAAAACAGAAAATAAAACTTAGAATAAAGGTATAAAGGGCGGCCTTATCGCTGAGAGCGATTTCTTCCAGGTAACCTTGGGATGGACTGGACATGAACGAACAATATAGACGGTGGCACTTTAATAAATAATTGGTAACAACTGTAGGTTAGCGATGTAGTAACTTTATGTGGATCGATTTAAATTGAGCGGGAGATTATTTTTATCTGCGTTCTACAAGAAATTTGAAGTATTGGAAAACGGAAAAAACTCGGGAAATGTGAATCGAACGCCCTAAAACTACATGTGGAAAAATTGCAATTATCTAAAAAAAAAAAAAGTTTGAATTGTGGTAAGAAATTGTTCTTCTTTTAAATTTATTTCCGACTTCAACGATTACAAATATACCATAGGTTTCCAATTATAATCTAATTAAAAGTAAAAGTAAAAGTAAAAAATCATTTATTTCTTTAGGCTAACAAAATAAGCACTTAGACAAGTCATATTTTATATATAAATATATATATATATTATATTTGTTCTTTCATGTCCAGTCCATCCAAAGGTTGCCTGGAAGAGATCGCTCTCAGCGATAAGGCCGCCCTTTATACTTCCTTTATTCTATTTTTTATTTCTGTATTGTTTTCTGTTTTGTGTGTGCTATAATAAAGTGTTCTATCTATCAGAACGAATTTAACATCATTTAGTATTCATTTTTTATTATTGTATATTATATCGTGCACTAACGAATAAAAATAAAACTAAAGATATAAAACGAAAATATACGGCGCAATAATAAATAAAATAACAAATAATTTACAATACAGCCTTGAAATAACTCACCGCTGTGAACAGCTCCGCCACATTATAAATAAATAAATAATGCTGGACAATCCACACAGCATTATCTAGCCCCATGGTAAGCAAAGCTTGTGTTATGGGTACTAGATAACTGATATACATAATACAATACATTACATAGATAGATATTTTTATTATACATAGAAAACGACCAGAACACCCGGAATAAATATTTGCAGATCGTACACACAATTATTCCGAGGCGGGAATCGAACCCGCAACCTACTGCATCGCAGGCGGACCTTCGCCCTCCACGCCACATCGGTCGTCATTACAAATATTCCAGAATTTTCCAATTAAAATATAAGTAAGTTACCCCATTGAATTGAAAATGCACGGAAACCGCAATGGCTGCCTCCTTCTATTTTTAGCTAGGCCGTACAATCACCCCAGCGTCAATTTCATTAGCTGTAATCCAGTTTGTAGGGAGATTGCCAGCTTGGCTAGACTATGTTACTTCTAATTTTTAGGATGAATTGTGCGGCAACATTTTTTTAACACTTTGCATAAGGTAGGTAGGTACAGCTTGATGCATCCAGCATCTGCCTGCAGTCTTTCGTAGGTCGTCATCTCACCTGGCCGGCGGACATTCTACACTACGTTTACTTAGGTAGCTACTTACTTCGAAAGTTTTCCAACGTTTAGTTTTATTTTTAACGGAACGTAGGCTACTAGGTTCTTTGGTTTTCAGAAATACATGACTAGCCTGACGAAATTAAAAAAAATGGACAATTAAAACACTTTTTTTTGGGCAATTTGAACCAGAACCACACTTGTTTCGTGTGGAATTTCTTACCCAAATGCAAGTCTTTGAAACTTGAGCTAAAAAATGCGAGAAAACAAAGTCTAATATAATATAATAATGGATACAAACTTTTTTTCTAAACGCGCATTTTCCGTATTTGATTCTCATAGATAAATAGATAGATTATTTATTCATACAAATAGGTTACATCATTAAGTTAGTAGTGCCTTAAAGCCTATGTTAGATTGTCTTAGCACTATAGTTCTCACTTAATTTAAAAATAAATTGATAATCTAGGTACTGTAGTTAACGAACGATCTGACATCAATGCAAGTTAACCTATATTAAATTATTATCCTAGATCTTACATTTAAAAAACTCATTTATATCTAAGCATGATAAACACACTCACACTTACCTAATGCATAAAATAATGAAATAAAACCTAAAGCTGATATTATCCTATGAGAATACAAACAACGAATAAACACTCCCATAATTAAGACTCAATAGTCAATATCCACATCTAAATAACATCCGAAATCACTTAACAAAACAATATAAAAATACAAGAGATATCTCTATTACCGTGATATAAAACTGCATGTTAATAGGACCTTGGGTTCTTCTACAGTCCAAAACATATCTTTATCCTTTGCTTTAAAGCTTAAAGCAGACTGTTGACTTCTTTATTGTCCCGTCTTCCTAATAAACAAAGGTTAAATAATATCCTATTCCAAAGGATTAAAGTTGAAAGTCGTATGTGTAGTCCCTAATGCCCCGGATGCTTAGTCCATTCAAGTCCATCCGGCACAGGCCTCGATAAAAACGTTTAGGCCTCAATAGATGGTTAGGTCTACGCCTTTTCTGGATTTATTGCTGCTGTTCTTTGTATTGAGGATGCCTCGTGACGAGTTCAAGCTGTGACCGATTTTCAGGGGGATATGCTTTGTAAAATATATTTTTTATATCTAAACACACTGTCATGTAATTCAGATTCAGGGATCATGTCGATGGTAAAGCTCAGGATATCAAAGGTTTTTGTGCTAGATACGTTGGTGGTGCATAGAATAGTGGTTTATCATTGTCGCACAAAAGGTAGATTCAAATCAAGTACCAGCTTATCTTCATCTTTTTGTGTGTGTTTCAAAATTAATAAAACCACAATAAATATGGAGCAACACTACGAGTATCACTACGTAGTATAAAACAAAGTCGCTTCCCTCTGTCTGTCTATCCCTATGTATTCTTACATCTTTAAAACTACGCAACGGATTTTGATGCGTTTGTGATTCAAGAGGTAGGTTCATAATTCATCCATTTGATACAAAGATTTCCACGCGGACGAAGCCGCGGCGCGCAGCAAGTTTTTTATATTTTTGCTTCAAGACAATTCAAAAATTAAATCTATGTAGATTTGATAATAGGTATCGGTTTTTATACTTTACCGTACCTTTTGTTATATTTCCCCGACGATTCTATCGCGTTACTGCGATCGTGGTCACGAGGCGACTGGATGTACTCGAAGTTAAAGTCAATTTCTTTAGGCTTACAAAATTACGGTTACAGACGAGAATTATCGCAGGGGAAAATAAAACAAAAGATAAATAATAACAAAAAAGGTTCAAGGTTACCTGGAAGAGATCGCTCTCAGCGATAAGGCCGCCCTTTATACCTTTATTCTAAGTTTTTATCTCTGTTATTTTCTGTTTTGTGTGGTGTAATAAAGTGTTATCTATCTATAAATAATTTAACTTCTTATTAGGTGTTGCTTCGAAAGGTCTCAACTCGAACTCAATATATTTTATTTCTTTAGGCTTACAAGATAAGCACTTAGTCTAAGTTACTTAGCTTCTACGGATAAATACTTATTTGCTCGTTACTGTCACCTTTATCGACTTGGTCAATGTCCTACCAGCTTACTTATTGTCACCAAAATCATCAAGACGGTCAAAGACCCCACGATTGTTCTAAATATAGCCTGTCTACTTATTTGGCAGCAACATACAACCCACTTAGCTTATAAAATAGCTAGACACTAGCCAATCTTGATGTAGAATGTTTGTAAACCAACCACGACACAAATAACTAAAATTCACTAGATTATTATATATGTATATCTAAAACTCGTCGCCAAGGAGTTTTAGATATACATATATAATAATCGTCCACAGCAGGACATAGGCATAGTTTCAAATATGTATAATCGTCCACAGCAGGACATAGGCATAGTTTCAAATATGTATAATCGTCCACAGCAGGACATAGGCATAGTTTAATATGTATAATCGTCCACAGCAGGACATAGGCATAGTTTCAAATATGTATAATCGTCCACAGCAGGACATAGGCATAGCTTCAAATATGTATAATCGTCCACAGCAGGACATAGGCATAGCTTAAAATATGTATAATCGTCCACAGCAGGACATAGGCATAGTTTCAAATATGTATAATCGTCCACAGCAGGACATAGGCATAGCTTCAAATATGTATAATCGTCCACAGCAGGACATAGGCATAGCTTAAAATATGTATAATCGTCCACAGCAGGACATAGGCATAGTTTCAAATATGTATAATCGTCCACAGCAGGACATAGGCATAGCTTAAAATATGTATAATCGTCCACAGCAGGACATAGGCATAGTTTCAAATATGTATAATCGTCCACAGCAGGGCATAGGCATAGCTTCAAATATGTATAATCGTCCACAGCAGGACATAGGCATAGTTTCAAATATGTATAATCGTCCACAGCAGGACATAGGCATAGTTTCAGATATAAATAAAATAAATAAATAAATAAATAAATATTGCTGGACAATTCACACAGCATTATCTAGCCCCATGGTAAGCAGAGCTTGTGTTATGGGTACTAGATAACTGATATACATAATACGATACATTACATAGATAGATATTTTTTATTATACATAGAAAACGACCAGAACACCCGAAACAAATATCTGCAGATCGTACACACATTTGTTCCGAGGCGGGAATCGAACCCGCAACCTCCTGAGTCGCAGGCGGACCTTCGCCCACCGCGCCATATCGGTCGTCGTAGATATGTATGATTGTCATCATCATCTGATTATGATGATGGCAATTATATCTGAAACTACATATGCCTATGTCCTGCTGTGGGCAAATAGTACACTGCTTGACATAGGCCTCCCCTAATGAGCGCCATAGCACTATATCTGTTATAATTAACTATTATTATTTGATGTATATACTATTATTTTTTGTTATTTGTAAACCTAGCTGTAAGTTTCTCCAAAATTTTGTAAATAAGTAATAATTGTAAGCATTATTTATTGAATGAAAGAACTCAAATCTACAAGTAATGTAACTTGCCTAGACGCGGCAACAGAGTGATGTTTAGGTTAAATACGAGTTTGTTTACAAACATTATACATCGGATTTCGCTAGTGTATAGGTTTGTACAAAGCTCCGCAATTGTTATTTTAACCTCACGTGGCTTCAACAGGTGAAAGCCAACTTGGACTTTCATATATTTACCTCCTGGCCACTCCCAGCATCGTATAATTGCTTTACAACGCCTATAAATCGAATAATGTTAGCAATAGCCGATATATTAGCGAAATGCTCCATAATCAATTAATATCGTAGGCAGAACTTTCGGAAACGTTGCGAAATTTCGCACGTTATGAGTCACATAGTTTTTGAATCATACTAGAATATTTTGATGACTTTCGTATGAAAGAAAGAAGAAAGAAAGAAAGAAAATTATTTATTAAACACTTACACAACACACAAACAAGGTTAATTACACATAATTATATTAGACTACAAAGTACCTACTTAGGTACCTATTATAAAACACATCGACAAAATATAAAAAAAAAAAGTGAAGATACAAAATGTAAGTAGTGTATATGGTACTAAGCTTAGAATAACTAGGCTTAGAACCGCAGTAGGCGCACGCAAAGTGACGCAATTTCAAGTTAGCCTTTAAAGGCTACGTACGTACATCGCTCGACACGTCAGTGCTCAAGGTCAAGACCTACTGGGAAGAGCTCCGTAATTTTTTAATAATAATGACTTATTGTGCAGTGAAAGGGTGTAACAACTCTTCTCATAATAATCAGAAACAATAGAAGATTCCATTTCACGGGTAAATACAACCTGGCATCTTAAAGTCTTGAGTAAAACATTGGTATAAGCACAAAAATAAATCGTAAACATAACAGACGCCATTACAAAAAAATGTTGCTAGCTATTAGAAAAATTATTTTCCCCCATAGGTACTTATTTGTTTAATCTATTTCTACTTGACTTGACTTTTATTTGCCAGATATAATTAGGGTTACCTACTAACTTACCTGGATTTTTAAGTGAAATATGTACCTATGTTCTATTAAGCTTGGTATAAATAATCAAAAACTTTTGTTTTATTTTCACGGGCAAGGAAATAGATTATTACAGACTGTCCGGATGTTGATGTAGTCGGAGCTTTAAATATAAAAATTTCATTGGTTTCATTAAATGTTGAACCCTAGTTTTATTAATGTTTTTATATTTTTCGTTTCGTTCTTAGATTTTCTTCTGATCCGACTTAAGTTCAGTTCTTTATTAATAAGAATATTCATGTTGTTTTGACATTATGTCAAACAAAATAATACATACATATGTAGGGTAACAAAAAAAAACAACGAAATAACACGAAAAATAAAATAGACTGTTGCTTCCCGATTGGTTGAAAAACTTAGACGGAATTGCAAAGAAAAGTTTTGCAAGCCAACTAAATACACTAAGATATGATTATGTTCTATACATTTTGAAGAAAATGACAAGCATATCACGAAAGGTGGTTTATGCAAATTACGAGGGGGTGCTATCCCAACAAAGGTATGAAAATGTTTCGGCCATAATATTTATTTCTATCTATTTTACTAATTCGCTAACTCAACACTCCCCTGTATGTAAACACCCATATAGTATATAATATTTACAGGAAGTTTTCTGTTAATGAAATATCATCTAACAGAAAAGTCATAAATATGATAATCATTTACTTCTTACAAAATGTTACAATTTCCCTACCTTATGGGGAAAATGTTAATAGCTTGCAACATTATTTGTGCACTTGTGTGCGTGTCGGCTCTTGTAATGACGTGCCGCTTACGCACACATTGCTTGTTTTTTGGCTTCAACTTAGAGCGGAATGTTTTGTGAAATGATCACTCTATGTCTTATTACTCTGAGGTACTAAGTAGCCCTCACAGAAAGTGGATAAGCGCGCGTGTATAGGTCTAATAGGTCCTGACTCAGCTTGTTGCTCTATCACAATAACCCAGGTCATTTGTGAAAGAGCGCTGGTTTTCAGTCAGAACCCGGTAGAGTGGCAGACACGATCTCAGATCAGATGATTGATGAATAAATTTACATACTAGATTTTATTAAAAAAATAAATAAATAAAAGATAATAATTATGAGGTGATAAAATTATGTATAACCTATCAGTGAAAAAATAAATAAATTACATAAAATTAAAATAGATAGATAAGACCATAGTACATAATTCTAAGCAATTTAGTTCGTCCAAGATTAGAAACCAAGAACCAAAATCATGCCGCAAAACTGTCAATATATGTATGCTACTAAAACAAACATGGAAGATCCCTACGTTCAATGGCTAGTTTTTACCAGCAAGCCAAATTTTAGGACTTATAAAACGGATGAATAAAATAAATAAAAAAATAATGCTGGACAATCCACAGCATCATCTAGCCCCAAGGTAAGGCATAACAACTTCACAATAATAAATAAAATAAAAATAAATAATGCTGGACAATTCACACAGCATTATCTAGCCCCATGGTAAGCAGAGCTTGTGTTATGGGTACTAGATAACTGATATACATAATACAATAAATTACATAGATAGATATTTTTTATTATACATAGAAAACGACCACAACACCCGGAACAAATATCTGCAGATCGTACACACAATTGTTCCGAGGCGGGAATCGAACCCGCAACCTCCTGCGTCGCAGGCGGACCTTCGCCCACCGCGCCACATCGGTCTTCATAATAAGTTGCAGCTTTAAAATTTGAGAAGCCTTTAATATCATTCGTATGTAAAAACTAGCCAAGTCAGAACTTAGGCTTTAATATATTATACTAAGTTATAAGAATAAATTATGTTCTAAGTTGTTATAAAATATTTTATGTTGTTATAAATACATTTCAGGACTGACCATTGAACTTGGCACTCATTTAGATCTCACTTATTTTGTTGTTGAAGTCACCAAGAGTCAGAACAACCAAGGCATATATCATAACTAGCGACCCGCCCTGGCTTCGCAATCGTGCAAATGCATATATTATATACATATAAACCTTAGCATATATCATAACTAGCGACCCGCCCTGGCTTCGCAAGCGTGCAAATGCATATATTATATACATATAAACCTTCCTCTTGAATCACTTTATCTATTTAAAAAACAGCATCAAATTCCGTTACCTAGTTTTAAAGAATTAAGCATACACACAACAGACAGCGGGAAGCGACCTTGTTTTATACAATGTAATGATATTGAACTTGGCTCTCATTTCACATTTATGTTTTTGATGGGATTCAGGATTTTACAGGTTATTTTATTCTGAAGACCTAAAGCCAGTATCAGTCAGGAGAAATATCTGCTAGGCATTCCAAATTGTTCCAATTTCACGCTTATATCTCATCTAAGTACACAGATGGCGTACAGTTACCTACATCATAAATTGCCCGCAATTTGATTATTTTCTGGATTTATGGAGCGGTACATTCTTTGAGATAACTGAATACAGAGTCTTTTTGACCTTTTAACCGGGTTTTATGATGACATTCATTTCGATCTAACATCAGCTATGTGTTATCCGAAGGAAACCAATTTTTAATTTCAACTTCAAATTATATATTCAGTACCAAATGTTTGTACGATCTGCTAATTTTTTCGAGTGGTCTCGATGCTTTCAATATATACCGAAAAAAAACTATCTACGTTATGTATTCTACCAAATATATCAGTCATCTAGTACCCATAACACAAGCTCTGCTTAGCTTGGGGCTAGGTGAAGCTGTGTGGATTGTCCAGCATTATTGATTTAATCAATAATTCATTACTTATTTAATTTATATTAATAGAAACGCTGGTAGTTCTAATAATTAATGAAAATACCTTTACGAGTACTTGTGAGAACGCAGAATGCAACACTTTGATTTGATTTGACACAAGATTTGATCGGTCTCTGATCTTGACCTAATCAAGACCAATCGTGTTAGTCTCGTGATTTACAAAACATATCATTCTTTGATTGGGATTAATCGCTTCATTATCAAATCCTCCCACTCGTTCTTTGCATGCCTCGGTTATTTACTAACCATTATAGTGAGTGTTATGCATTATTTTCACCGTCTATTCTATATTGTTCCTTCATGTCCAGTCCAAAGTTGCCTGGAAGAGATCGCTCTCAGCGATAAGGCGGCCCTTTATGCTTCCTCTATTCTAAGCACCTATTTATTTCTGTGTTGTTTACTGATTGAACCATTTAAAAATTGTATGTGTTATCGACATAGCTCTGAGAATTAGCAAGCTGAAGTGGCAGTGGGCCGGCCATATCTCGCGAAGAACCGACGGCCGCTGGGGCAAACGTGTTCTTGAGTGGAGACCACGACTCGGTAAACGTAGTGTAGGACGCCCTCCGACCAGGTGGGATGACGACCTGCGAAAGACTGCAGGTAGATGCTGGATGCGTCAAGCCGAAGACAGGGCTCTATGGCACTCATTGGGGGAGGCCTATGTCCAGCAGTGGACTAATATAGGCTGATGATGATGATGAATGATTGTGTGGTATTATAAAGTGTTTTCTATCTAGCTATATATTTTCTCTATTTTAAGGCATTTTTTGTCTTTTTCAGGTGACCGGTTCTTCATCTACTTGAACGTATGTATCCAACAACTTATTTTTGATCATTTAACAGCTTGAAGAATATGATACAAACTGGGGTGTTCAGTACAAATAATTGTAGAAAAGACATGTACAAAGCATTTTTTTTTCTTTGGGTGGCTTGGGTATCACCGCGGCCATGATAGGCCTATATTGTGATCGCCACTTATACGTTCAGCCCCGAAGCCGTGGCGTTCATAGTTCGCCACTAACCCTTGCTGCAGCTAGGAACTGTAGGATTTTCTTCGGGGTGATGTCTCGCAGCTCGTCTGGGCTATGCAGATGCTTGCCCAGATGGATGCTGCGTTTGTGCATCAATGCTCCACACTCACCTAGCGGATATAGTACATTACAGTAACATGGTAAATTTAAATCTAAATTTACTCCTTTTGTCTTAGTTTTTTGTTTTTAGTTTAATTAAAATAGGTCAAAGTGTAATTCTATCTTCTTCTTTTTTCAATTAAGGCAATACATTTATTCTATTTTATTCTATTCTAGAAGTTCGGTTGTTAGATACCAATCATCTTGTTAATTTAAAGTTTGAAGAAAAGATGATCATACCATTTGATTTCAATTTAATGAGGGCCTACTTTTTAACGTCAATGATTATGCAATTATTATAATACCTGTCAGTAATATAAGTTCACGTCTATGAATACGTTACCACCAGTGTTACCACATTCTTGTGTCGGAATTGTGTCTAACTGACTTTTAATTGAAATGTCGGTTAATGTTTCTTGTCGGTCTAACCAACCGTCAAAAACATAGTAGGTATGTATTTCGAAGTAACAATACAATACAAAAATACTTTATTATACACTAGATAAAAACATTACAAAAAAGAAATTACCATGTGACATGTTGTAGTTTTTTCGTATTTTTCTTTGACTTGGTTTTCGAGGATGCAATGATTTTCTTCGAAATGGATGGGAAAAGTTTTTTGCGTTTTCTGACTTTTCTAGTAGTTAAAGTTGGTCAAAAAACTTTTAGGACACATTTTATCAGTAACTTACGTAACTTTTATCAGTATAAGAAAAAGGATCTAATGATATATAAAAAAGTTTTTGTGAATAAGGCCATTTCCTTAAAATCTGTAATAAAGTTATAAATTGATTATCTGTGAATGGGGATGATTTTTTTTCTAAAGAGGATGGGTAGTTTCCTCATGTAGCTTCAACGGTTAAGGTCTGCCGTGGCCAGTTATTAATTCATTAATTACATCCATTGATAGAAGAGTTAAAGTATATTTTTTAGTTTGTTTTTTATTGTATTATTTACTGGAATTTTTAAACGGCACGCTCTAAAGAGCGGCAAAAGGCGACGTGGAAGGCCCAGGATGAGATGGCGCGACGAGCTCGAGGTACATCTTCCGTCATGTCCTGTTGCAGCGTTGGATCACGAGGAGTGGAAGGAGAAAAGGGAGGCCTTTGCCCAGCAGTGGGACAATAACGGCTTAAAATAAATAAATATAGAGCGGCACGCTACAAAACAACTCGAACAGGCTAAATTTTGCGGCATCATTTTATTATTTTAAATAAAAAAATAAATAAATAAATAATGCTGGACAATTCACACAGCATTATCTAGCCCCATGGTAAGCAGAGCTTGTGTTATGGGTACTAGATAACTGATATATATAATACAATATATTACATAGATAGATATTTTTTATTATACATAGAAAACGACCAGAACACCCGGAACAAATATCTGCAGATCGTACACACAATTGTTCCGAGGCGGGAATCGAACCCGCAACCTCCTGCGTCGCAGGCGGACCTTCGCCCACCGCGCCACATCGGTCGTCGATTTTACTCGACAAGTATTTGAGACACGGTTAGGTAAGTGATAATTCAATTCATACAAACATTGGCGTTACGCCACGTTCAAATAGTTCTGTTCAAAATCTCGTGTGTCGGTAATCGTGTGAAAAATAAACACTGAGAAAGTTCATTTCAACAGATCACTGAGTAAATGCGAATGAGAAATGCTTGTCTGTCCGTAATAAAACTAAACAAGACAAGCTTTCATTTCCGCGCGTATGCGTAACAAACTGGCAGCTTCATTTTTGACACTTTTATTGATCTTAAAACCTCTTTGAAAATAAGAGCGGTCAAGGAATACATCTGATGAGCTTTCCTGAAACCTCTGTGCCGATATAGTTATACACCATATCAGCATGGAAGTTATGACAGCTTTGAATATCTTTAAAATTGCAGATCATTCCATTTGAGAACTGTTTTACATTTTTTCATGTTAATTTTGTTTTTTTCTTTATCATCAAGGTACATTCTTCCTGTTAGTAATTAGAGTTTATTCAGTGGCTCTCAATCACCCTTGATTCTTGGTCGTCTTGGATATCGCCTTAAGTTTCGAAGGCTTAAAACGTCGTCACAGACTTCGTTAA
Source organism: Eupithecia abbreviata (assembly GCA_943735965.1). NCBI lineage: Eukaryota > Metazoa > Arthropoda > Insecta > Lepidoptera > Geometridae > Eupithecia > Eupithecia abbreviata. The sequence goes on from OX030995.1 coordinate 7,429,969, forward strand.
AACTTAAATCCATTCAATTTTTGACCTGTGTTACAAGTACGTTCAAAAATAGAATGGATTATTACTTTTTACGCGGTGCATTTGTTTTTTCTTTATTGTAAGGATATGGCGTGGTTGTAGTCAATATTGTATTGTGCCAGTATTTATCGAGTGTCTCTCAATCACTCTTGGTGTCATATCGCAAGTTAGTTGTTTTGTTTCATTACCAATTGCCAGTGTGTGAACGCACGACCCTACCTTGGCACGGATTTCTTGTACCAAGTCATACAAAAATGTGCTTTACGACCTTGGCAATAAAAACTCTTGAAATTGAAACCAGTTTACACTATGTATATGAAGGGCATAGTTATTTAATTGATAAAAAGATACCATACGTTCGTTTTATTTTTTTATTGGTCATTAAATTTAGTACCTACCTACATACCACAATGTAGGTAGTTTCACATAAGCAGATATTTGTGAATCAAAGAAGTCCACTTGGATTTTGCTGCATGAATATGTTTTTTTTTACTACACTGGTTTTGTGTTTCTATTTCTTATTCGCTGTAAAAGAATGTATTTGACAATCACATTATTTTTGAACCTTATTTATATTTTACTAAAAACAACCTCGGTCTGCCTTCCACTTGTTGTTCACGCCCAATAGGGTTCACATTGTGATACTAATCTATACATAAGAACCTACTAATTAAGCTAATGTGATGACAACAATAAATATATTGAGTAACCTATTTGGAAACCTACTGAAGTTCCCTCTTATCGCTTCTGTCATGTATGTAGTATGTAGTACATTATTCTTCTATAAGTAGGTAGCCTGTACCGAAATGTGGACTAAACAGCTACCCGAACAAGCAAAACATACTAATTTTATTATATATACATACATTTTGGACTATTTTAGCCTTATGTTAGTGGAACCAACCCACCTATAGAGTCCTATATAGTTAATTTAAGCCTATACATTTTTAACAGAAGTAAAAAGCTAGCGCTATTTACTTCTGTTTTCGTATTCTGGATGCCAGAATTTTTGCCATTCAGCGCGAATAATTGCAAGTAAAAACAAAAGACATGGCTACAGCTTTAACTTTTTTTACCTATACTTACCTCTTTTGTTTTCCCCATGGACATAAAACTTTTTGCTTTGACCTCTATGTCGTTAATCCGCAATCATTTGCTCCTTATCAAGAAACTTTTCCGACATTCTCCAAATTCTTAGTCACTTGACACAGTTAATCTGATATTGTACTAGCTTAGCTTGCCAACAGTTCTAATGTTATCTTTCATCTAGAGCTCACAGGCACAAGATAAGTTATGGCTTGTCTGCCACCCAGATGGCTCACAAATTGTTGAGTTTTTGTCACTCGCTGTCTGATAACGACTGACCGGGCTTTCTCGGGCTGAATTAGGCTTAAAACCAGTGTCACTGAAAATAATCACAAACATCGTAGCTATAGATAGATAGATAGATAACACTTTATTACACCACACAAAATAGAAAATAATACAGAGATAAAAACGTAGAATAAAGGGCGGCCTTATCGCTGAGAGTGATCTCTTCCAGGCAACCTTGGGATGGACTGGACATGAACGAACAATATAGACGGTGGCAGCTATTTTGCAAAGCAACTGCAAAGTTATGTACATCATACACCTATGTTTAATAAAACCCTCTTCTATGTCTTAAAACATAGAAGACTAATTCCCGAATACTCAAACGCATCTCAGATTTAAGCCCGTCTCAAGTGACGATTTTCTGACATATTTTCAGCTTATTTATTTATTTTTAGCCATTATTATCCCACTGCTGGGCAAAGGCCTCCCTTTTCTCCTTCCACTCCTCGCGATCCAACGCTGCAACAGGCCATGATGGAAGATGTGCCTCGAGCTCGTCACGCCATCTCATCCTGGGCCTTCCACGTCGCCTCTTAGCGTTGGGTGGGCTCCACTCTGTGGTGGTCTTTGCCCACAAGTCGCTGGACATACGGCAGATGTGATTGCAACTGTGCTTAAATCCGAGGTGCGTTTGAGGTTTGAGTATTCGGGCGTTACTCTTCAATGTCTCAAATGAATTTTTACGTTTTGAATTTGTACCTTCGATGAAACCACCTACAGATTGAGTGACGCTTGTCAAAAGTGTCAAGGTTGAAACTCTGCTATCAACCACCCAGTGCAAATGGCAACACACGCATTATCTAGAGTTTCTTTCATCTATGGACGATTCTGCAACGATATCATTGTTAAACTAAAGCGTTTGGTTATCTGAATTCGACCCCTGTCTACAATATCGTGTCAGTTGTGTCTGTATATAGAAATTACCTATTATGTACATAAAGACTTAGATCATCGTCTTTAAAGTCTGTAAACAGTTTTTATCAGGTTTTACCTCCTGCTATACTTTGTATATGTATCTTATCAACTCTGTCGCTAAGCCTTGTACCTACAATCTTACTTGCATGGATATTCGTTGAGAAGGTTATACTGAAGGGTATACTAATATTCTAGTCCACTATTACCCTATTCTTATATATTATGTAGTCACTACTTGCATCTTATGTATCAAAATCTTTATATATTAAAATCAATTGCTGTTCGTTAGTCTCGCTAAAACTCGAGAACGGCTGGGCCGAATTAGCTGATTTTGGTTTTGAAATGTTTGTCGTAGTCCAGGGAAAAACATGATAAAATTGCGCAGAAATTTCCACGCGGGTGAATCTGCGGGGCGCAGTTAGTCATCAATAAATAAATGAATATTGCTGGACAATCCACAGGATTATCTAGTCCCAAGCTAAAGAGAGCTTTTGTTATGGATGACTATACTCAAAGCAATATATTATTATACATAGATACAAAATATCTATGTAATGTATTGTATTATGTATATCAGTTATCTAGTACCCATAACACAAGCTTTGCTTACCATGGGGCTAGATAATGCTGTGTGAATTGTCCAGCATTATTTATTATTATTTATTTATCTTTATTTTTGACGACCGATGTGGCGCGGTGGGCAAAGGTCCGCCTGCGACGCAGGAGGTTGCGGGTTCGATTCCCGCCTCGGAACAATTGTGTGTACGATCTGCAGATATTTGTTCCGGGTGTTCTGGTCGTTTTCTATGTATAATAAAAAATATCTATCTATGTAATATATAGTATTATGTATATATCAGTTATCTAGTACCCATAACACAAGTTCTGCTTACCATGGGGCTAGATAACCCTGTGTGAATTGTCCAGCATTATTTATTTATTTATTTATTTATTTGAAACAAAACTTATCGCATGGGTACAATTGTGGGATGACTACCGCAAAAGTTAAAAAACTGGGTAGCAGATAGATAATTTCAATCATCATTTACCAACAACCTAAAAAAATTATAGCCAAATATTAAATAGTCCATAATATAATTTTGATTTACAAAGGCTTAAGATTTTGTTATGGGTTACCAGCTAATTGGAAATGCGAGACTAATCCGGCTAATAAAACGAAAGAGTTAACTCGTATAATTTCTTAGTTAGTTTCATAAGCCAAGCGAAAGTAACTAACTACCGAATGATTGGGAAGTAATAAAACGCGTGCTATGACGTTTTTCCGACTTGTTGATCAATAAATTAACACTGCAATATGCAAATGCGATAATTTTATACGCGGTATTAAATTATTCATATAATCAATCAATTTATTTATTGATTGGAGCTAGTTATCACGTTATGGCTTCTGTCTTCGCTGTTTCTAGAAAAATAATAATTTGGTAGAATAATAAATAATGCTGGACAAATCACACAGCATCATCTAGCCCCGTGATTATATTTAATATTAATAAAATTCATATTAATCTTAATATTAAATTAATATCAGCCAAGAGAATTTAAACAGTCAGATGCCTGTGAATGAAATATAATTACTAATTGATTTTCTTGTTATTCGTTTTTTTTCTATCCCTTGGAGGATCATAGGATCCCTAGATCATAATCCCTTACTTAGGATATGGGGACTTTCCGAAGCTTTAGGCATAGTAATGCCAACCTAAACGTATAAGGTCCTACTGCTTGAAATCGTTTAAAACTATATTGTCTTTCGTAAGTTGCCCATATTTTTTTTTACATCCATCCATACCCCTATCTCACCTCTAACGAATGTAAATATACATACTATATATGAATGCAAGTATACTTACGATATACAGTGCAGATGACTAGCTCTCGTGCGAGGACTTTATTTAACTTTCAAACTCCTCGTAATAGGTATTCAAAGAACTTTTTTCTTGGTCAAGGCAAGAAGTAAAAACAATTTGCGATTCTCCGCACAGAAAGATTCACTTTTACTATTAATATTCACGCGATGAGGTGAAAACAATCGCTGTTGGTTATGTATGCGAGTACTTTCACGAAGCGACTTTTGTGCATTTCTTTGCGTTTGACCTCGTGGTGTATCCTGTAGCCAATAGTATCTGGATTTAAATAGTTTAGCTTATCTAAGGAACCTCTTGACAATAAAAAGAATACAACATTATTTAATTTTGTAAATGATTTACGAAATATTTGGGTTTTACCTCGAATTTTGTTTTGGCGCTTTTCATTTTTACTACAGTGGCAACTCCAGTCTCAAAAACTATGATTGTTTGTTCAAATAATACTTTTTAAGTTCCTTCTATCACTGAGATAAATGACCGAACGACTATAAATAAAACCTTTACCCTTTCACCTTTTTATAACCATACTAGCTGCGCCCCGCGGTTTCACCCGCGTGGTGATATATATTTTGGATAATGTACTATATATCTTTATGAATTGTAAGCCTATGTGTTATTCTGATATGTAAGCTATATTATTGTGAAGTTTCATTAAAATCCATTAAGTAGTTTTTTCGTGAAAGAGTAACAAACCTCCATCCATCCATCCATATTTACAAACTTTAAAGTTTATAATATTAGTAGGATTCTACGTTCAAAAATCGAGTAGAAAAACAAACTCTACAAAGGTTGCTTCATGTATGCTATGGCTGTTGTAATAAGTTGGTTGTTAGATAGATCACGATTTGGAAATTAAATGAATAATATTACCTATGTATCAACGCGGAAGGTAATAACTTGGCCGACTGGAATGCCTTAAAATTACTGTATCATAAATAATTTATTCTGTTTTCAAGGCTCTGGTGTTTTTAAAGAAATTATTATTCAGTAGAATTAATTAGGCAGAAAGAATTAGCAAGCTGAAGTGGCAGTGGGCCGGCCATATCTCGCGAAGAACCGACGGCCGCTGGCAAACGTGTTCTTGAGTGGTGACCACGACTCGGTAGACGTAGTGTAGGACGCCCTCCGACCAGGTGGGATGACGACCTGCGAAAGACTGCAGGTAGAAGCTGGATGCGGCAGGCTGAAGACAGGGCGCTATCACGCTTATTGGGGGAGGCCTATGTCCAGCAGTAGACTTTCTCTACTACGACTTGATATTCCTATTTGGCAGACCTAGTTGATACAAATTACAAAATCTGAAACTATTAGATTTCTTTAACATAGATATTCTTTATTATACCATATAAAACAGACAACAATATATAAAGAAATACTTAGAATACAGGAGTTATAAGAGTCGGCCTTATTGCCTATTATCGCTGAGTGCGATCTCTTCCAGGAAACCTTAGGATGGACTGGACACGAAGGAAAAATATATACCTATAACCTTTATCTCTTATTATTTTCCCATGATTAATAGTTATCTCCCTTAGTACCCGTGGCCTCGTTTTCATCATAAAAACAGTAGAAGAAACAAATGATCCATTATCACTAACAACATAAATAAAGTACCGTATTCATTTCTTGTTACCATTAATCCTACTCTCGAACCTAATATGATAATGAAACTCAACTTTCCTAGTCCAGGGAAAGCTGCCTTTATATCAGCACTGGACTACAGCTGATTGATTACAGCTAAGTCACTACGATCGTTACAATTTGTGTCTCATCTTTCCATTTGCAAATGGCCTAAAAACTGTACCATTTTCTCAATCTTTTGTAGGTATACATAAAGAGAAAAAATGAAAATGAAAAGTTTTTATTTCTCTTTCAAGTTTACTTTTGAGACAAAAATGAAGCGAATATCACACTACAAAAAGCCTCGCTTATTGCTAGGAGCCAAATGACTGCCAAATTGTGTTTAGTGGCTGGATTTAGTCACTAAGCGAACCGCTTGGCTCTTAGCAATAAGCAAAGTTTTTTATAGTGTGATATTAGCTTCATTTTTGTCTCAAAAGAAAACTTGAAAGAGAAATCAGGTAAATATAGACCCAAAAGCAGAAAGTTAAAATTTTTTTGTAAAGTTGCATGATTTAGGTATACGAGTTACCAGGTCTGTCTGGTAGAGACCCAAAAACAAAATGGCAACCAGAAACAACGCCAGTATACAATTGATATTTGAATCTAGATGATGTTGTGTAAATGGTCCAGATTTTTTTTTATTGAGACAGCTGTTTACTTTAAGCTAAGCCACAGGCGAGTTAACGCGTTAGACGAGCGAGTGGATGAGCTTACTTTCCTTTGAGGCGAGTACGAAAGTGATCAATTATAGATTACGAGGCATTAATTGGAAGAACATATACCTGTCTTCAGTTATATAGCGATTGGCGGCCTTTCATTTCGATCTAACAAGGTAAGATAAACTTGAATGCCCTTAGATATTGCAGTCTGTCAGCCATAGGTACCTATGACGTAGGTACGCACCTACTAAATCAATAATTACTTTACTAAATACTTTAAGTAGACAGAAGACCAATCAGGTTTCAACCCTAATTTTGTATCCGTCTAGGCAGATTAAAGGTTTCATCACGGATGTGGTTTTCGAACCTTAACCGTTGATAAGGCGCAGCGGTTCCAAATAGACACTAAAAATATGTAATGTAATCAAATTTGCTCAAGGAATTTATGTACTAACGTAGTTTAAAAATCCTTGGCAGCGCTGTAGTACCAGAGAAATTCAGATAAGCGAGAGATCTCGCTAATCTGACATAATTCTCTGAATTTGGTATCACAAACCTCCCTATTTCGGCGCAGGGTCACGGAGGTAGTCTTATTTTAGTCTTAATATCACCTATTTGTGTCGTTTACCCCCATGATAAACTTCTTTGTCTGTTTATTCTATGCCTGTATTTTGTACCTGTGTCTAAATAAATGTTTTTTCTATTCTATTCTATTCAAACAACACTTTGTACACCATTAGTAATGTTAAACAGTGTAGTAGTTCCACTTCCACGTTTGTATGAGAAAATATACTTGTAATCTTAAAGAAGTCGCTCGTCTTCCCATACAAATGGGGAAGGGTGACTACAACACTTTTTTACTTTTTAAATTATCCTTAGTTTTAGTGGTAAATAGTGGAGATCAATTAATCTCGTCATCTATGTTTGTTTACACTCAAAACCATAATACACCTCGCCTACCGACGAGTTCACGCCAGCCAGCGACTTGTGTTGTGTAGGTACCCTTAATTATCTGTATTTTGTATGTAATATGATTCCTCAGTTCAAAAGAGGCATTAAACAAGGAGTCTGTAAACTCATTAGCCGTATCTAAATAGGTAACATAATTAACTCACTTCGTTAGGGCAGCTGAAGCCTTATACGGCTAAATACGTAATGCATTTCTTGTTGCGAAATGTAGTCCAACAGATTTCAGATGCTTGGACCAAATTCCGATAAACCACCGGAAACTAAAGTTGCATTAAATAGTTACCCACTTATTTGTAGTGTTTTATGCGTATAGAAGCGAAATACACTTATATTTTTCTATAATCATTATTTACGTCATAAAGTTGCAACTGAAACCGTTTTTTATCAATTAATTGTTATTTTTTTCAGACTGCTTAGTCCATAATTATTAACTAATAATATAATTTGTCATGAATGCCAATCAGTTACCTAACTCTGGAGGAAGAGCTTTTGCCACCAGTGGTGGCTTCTTGGATATTATGTTTGCCACCAGTGTTGTTAGAGATGGTGCCTATTGGGAACGTTTGGGTTTTTTTTTTAAATTGGGACGACTATAACTCTTGCAATACAAAATAAACAATGTCTTTTTATAGTGCCCAAAAATTGCAGAAACTTTAATTGGAATGAGTTCACTCTGATTGAACGATATAATTTTGAATAAAAATAAGTTGTACCTCACATAATAGCGACGCAACGAAATCTTATTTAAAAATAGAACGACCAATCAATTGTATTTTTTACCTTTTAATTGGTTTTTTTACTAGTTCCTATTTTTTATTGTTTTATTTTTGAAACGCAAATAAACATTTTCTATTCTATTCTATTATTTTCGATTCCGACTACTACTTCTCAGTAGTTTCACATCTATCCTCAAGCCTATCGAAATGTGCCAGCAAAAGTTAGGTACCGCTATCTACCTAAATGCCTATTTGTGACGAAAAGAATGCACAGGCATATATATTGCGTGACCATGTGGTTGAACGCGACCACAAAAAAAAACTGTTCCATAAAATATGTAGTAGTTGACAATTTGACAAGTAGGTAAGTGAGTAAAAGTCTCCTGATGACTAGGTATTTTGCTGTGGTCGAAACTTTTTATTCTTTCCGCATAAAACCTCTTTAGAGTAAACTTCTTGGTTAATGGCAAAAAAGATGTGAGTTAGACAACCTCCTTACGTACGCTATGCTCACGGGAAAACAGTTTTTAAATTACTCACCCTGAATACTCAGCGCAAATTGGTTCAGCACGTCTCAAGAATTGAATACAAAAATAATTTATGAGCACACAAATAAAATTGAGTGAAAATAAAAACAAAAAACGTACAATTAATAGGCATTAAAGAATGCATGAAAAGTTTCTAGACGAACGAAAATAACCGCAACTGCAAGACAAATGAGGTTTTATACCCTGGCAGCGATGTTTGAATTATTTGGATTAGCCCACGGAAACACTGCACTTTTCCAGGATCAAAACTAGCACATAATCTAGGATGTAAACTATCCTCGTAGGTATCAAATATCATTCAAATCGATTCAGCCGTTTGAGCGTGAAGAAGTAACGGACAAACTTTCGTCTTTGTAATATTAGTGTGACTTTTTTTCATAAGCCTGTCCTTCCGCGGCTACCGGATATCTCTACAAAAATAGGTAGGTATAAAAAGTTAATGCATAGGTAGGTTACGATTTTTGGCTTTGTGTTTATTTTTAAATCTCATACTATATACGTATGCTGTAGCATACGAGCGTATAACTACAAACTAGTTTTCTGCACAGTCGTATACAAAAGCGTTTATTATATTTTTTGACATTTATGTGTTATAGGGCCTCCGGAGGGATGAATTCTTCATACAAACGTAATACCAAAATTATTTCTAATTCAAGCATTCCTATTTCCACTATAATATTGCATTATTTGTATTAAAATGGTATTTATCTAGGTTCCTAAATAGTTTTTTTTTTTTCAAAATACTTACCTAAAATTAAATGAAAGCCAATCTCATTTTGCACATTTTTATGCGAAAATGGACAAGTTTTCTTGCTATTTGTTTCGTATTAAAAACATCAATATCTTACGTTTTATTTATTAAGGAACATAGCTTATATTTTCTAGTTACAGAATAACAATACTTTGTGAAGAATACAAAAAGTTTTCAGTCATAATTTTTGGTATTACGGAACAAACCAATTTTGAACGGCTAATATTGCTATCGCGCACGCATGTGGCTTGGCGCAAGGGTTAAACAGGAACAGCGATATTCGGAGCGATTTTTGCAAGCGAGAGTCGCCGGACCCTTAAGACCGCAGATTGTCTTTTGTCATGCCTATAAACGTCGCAATTATTTTTGCTTAGTGATAAAAAGGTACCTAGTTATTTCATATAATCTTTAAATATGGGACTTGGAATGATTTGTTATTTTACCAGGAATAAAGCTTTATATTTTACGAGTCGTAAATCAACTGTGCAAAGCACGACCAAGGACAAAAATATAAAAAATATGTTACTGCGCACTTCATCATCGTAACCCTGTCCTTATCCCACTCTAGGAAGGGTCAGCGCAACATATTTGCTGTTCCACTCTCCCTTATCAGTCGTCATGTTCGTACACTACGCACACTTAAGAATGCTTAAACCACTTTTGTATACGACTGCACACGGTCACCTTTTTTCGAGACAGGTAGGTGTGTCTGCCACGTTAATGGTACAGGTTCGATTCCCGATCGCGTGCCCGTGTTTTGGTATTTTAATACTCTGATATTTTTTGCTTTTAAATCTGATACACGCTGTTTTTGTGTGAAGGAATTTGGGTTCAAGAGATTAAAAGTGTGTCGAATTACGATGATCAACGTGTTCTAACAGGTTTAGTGAATTTCATTAAAATCTTCAGATATTTGTTTGACGGTATCCTCCAAAAAAATCCAATGTAGTATGACGTACATTTTTGACTTATTTTTATATTATTTACATTTTACACACGGCTTCATTACAGATGTCGTCAAAAAAAAGGCTAATGATTTAAAAAAAAAAGGATCTAACCCCGCATGCCAACTCTTCTGCCATACACTTCGTAGGGTAGGTACCTATTTAATAGCAAGTTCACCAACAAAGAGATTGCGGTCAAAAGAAGTTCTGTTGAAAAAAAAGTTCGGTCTTGCGAGCCGTATTAGGACTCATGATGATAAAAATTATAATGCTTGATGTTTAGTGTCGTCGTCATCGATATCAATGGGTTATTATGTTTTTTACAATACATAATATTATGTAGTTTTTTAGCATTTTGTACAAACAAGCGATTTTTTCGTTTGGGAATCAAAATATCTTCAACCAAAACAATTGTCATTTAGCACATCATCATCATCATCATCATCAGCCTATATTAGTCCACTGCTGGACATAGGCCTCCCCCAATGAGCGCCATAGCGCCCTGTCTTCAGCTTGACGCATCCAGCATCTACCTGCAGTCTTTCGCAGGTCGTCATCCCACCTGGTCGGAGGGCGTCCTACACTACGTTTACCGAGTCGTGGTCTCCACTCAAGAATACGTTTGCCCCAGCGGCCGTCGGTTCTTCGCGAGATATGGCCGGCCCACTGCCACTTCAGCTTGCTAATTCTCAGAGCTATGTCGATAACCTTGGTTCTCTGTCGGATGTATTCGTTGCGAATCCTATCCTTCAGAGAAACTCCGAGCATAGCTCTTAGCACATAACGTTCATCATTGTAAAAATCTACTCGCTGTAGCTCGCTCTATTGCGAATTTCTTTCATAAAAGATCCGACATGAAATTTCCTTAGAGTCCTGTCACATGGCCTACAGCGTTTCCAGATAATTACAAGTAATTAGTACCAATAAACAAATATATATATATATTATATTAAATATTAATGCTGGACAATTCACACAGCATTATCTAGCCCCATGGTAAGCAGAGCTTGTGTTATGGGTACTAGATAACTGATATACATAATACAATACACATACATACATAGATAGATATTTTTTATTACACATAGAAAACGACTAGAACACTCGGAACAAATATCTGCAGATCGTACACACAATTGTTCCGAGGCAGGAATCGGACCCGCAACCTCCTGCGTCGCAGGCGGGCCTTCGCCCACCGCGCCACATCGGTGGTCATACCCGTTAAATTAGTACCTGTAATTAATTATATGTTCAGATCTCGTAAGTTTAAAAATATAAAGCGTTTTCAGAGTTCTAAATTAAAGTGACAAAAAAAATGTTTACTTGTTTACATGTATGTTTTTACACTTTTTATATCTGAAATCGATAAATATTGGTTATTTACGTCGAATAACTACCTTCATAAAATATTTATTGCGCCAAATTTGATAAGAATCAAGTAGCCTATTAGTTTATCTTACCTATACCAGTCTTGGGGTGATCGCATTCAGGTATTGTCGGAATCCCACGCAATATCATAGACAAAGACCCTAAATGAACTAAATAGAACCTCGACCGATTCGTCAAGCACTTGGCCGAGTTGTTATCGAGTGACCAATCGATGCGATTCCGGAACATCGGTATTGCATAATCGGCACCGTGGAAGTGGCTTTTACTTAAAGCAACTTTGTTACTCGTATAAGCAGTCTTAAAGTAATGGTTCGTATCAAAATACCTAATTGGAACACATCACATAATACCTACGTATCAAACTAATTTTATAAATGCGGAAGTTTGAATGTTACGATATTAAGATATTTCTTAATTCTCTCATTCTACGCCATAACTATGAAACGGATCGGGCTGAAATTTTGCATGGTGAAATTTAGACCTGAAATAACATGAGCTTTTTTTATCCCAAAAAATCGTGTGCTTGTACTAGAGTCAAGTAAATATCAAATCATTCTATGTCGTATAGATGTTTCAGGGGCGAAATTTTATGATGATTGGTTTCTTGGCTGTGCGCTAATACCTACAAAACGGATCGAGCTGAAATGTATTTTTTTTATAATAATGCTGGACAATTCACACAGCATTATCTAGCCCCATGGTAAGCCGAGCTTGTGTTATGGGTACTAGATAACTGATATACATAATACAATATATTACATAGATAAATATTTTCAGTATACATAGAAAACGACCAGAACACCCGGAACAAATATCTGCAGATCGTACACACAATTGTTCCGAGGCGGGAATCGAACCCGCAACCTCCTGCGTCGCAGGCGGACCTTCGCCCACCGCGCAACATCGGTCGTCATATTTAGCATGTACTTAGAACAGTAAACAATAATATAACAGTTTTGTAAAAAACCCTGTCCTTTATTCACTTTCCCATCGTCACCGCTTCACTACCAATTAAATATGACTTTTCTACAACCTACATTATTATCAGTTATTCCCAGACTTTCTGTCTTAACTTGAAATAGAAATTTCATCAACAAAGCTGAAGTTGAGAAATGGTATTGCCTTTTATAAAGTCTCTGAGTGACCTTACTTGACTCTGTGGTCAGGGAAAGCCTGCCCAAGGTTAGCTCTAGGTGCAAATCTTTCACTGTCTTCAGCTTATTTTATAGTCGTACCTATTGGCATTTATATTAAGAACTCGGTAGAGTTTACTCATCGTACACAGTAGGGAATCGTAATATGGTTTATTGTGTATTTCTACTTTTGCTACACAAAAAATTAAAGGATTGTCTTATTTTTTTTAACTGTATTTGTGTATGGGTGCCCACTCACGGTATTCTCAAGAAATATTGTTTGTAAAAATTCACAGCAAAAATCGGAAATTCTCTTTTAGGCGTCGTCGATTAGAAAAATAATTGCCATTTTTGCATTATGGCAGTGCATCAGTGTAGGATGGAGCATACATCAAATCTGTCAAAAAATCTGCGACAAAAAAGTTATTTTTTTAATATAATGGCGGCCGAGTTAGTAGTCATTCTATTTACAATTTGGCAGGAGATAAGCAGGTATATGAACATAAACCTCGTCCTCTAAATCTAGAGTTCAAAACTTTAATTTGAAAACAGAAGCTCAAAGCTTACAAACTTTTTACCTACATCAGTTTTATGTTTTTTTTTCAGGCCAAATTATCAAGGAGTTTTTAATAACTTCGCTTACATAGATTTATCAATACGAAGATATACAAAACAAACACATGAGGGATATGAGTTTTCCAGCAAGCAAAAAAATAAAACACCATAATCTGTTTGCAATTATCACGATGGATATCTCTATAACGACTTCCGGTACAACATCCATCGAGAAGATGATATCATTTGCAGTTTTGTATAAAGAAGTCAAATGATTTTGACCGTGACTTTGAATGGGTATTTATATAAAATTGACAATTTGAATGGCCGCCTCGACAAAAACTTATTTGACGTTTTTTGGTGAAACAAACTAAAAACTTCGTACTCATTTAGCTTTATAAAAAAAAAGTTAGTAGATGCTACTAAAAATCTTACCAATCACTTTATAACAACAAATGATTACTATCAGTGATTTGTTGTTATGAATTACGAGTTGTCTAGTAGGTACCCATAACACAAGATCTGCTTAGCTTGTTGCTAGATGATGCTGTGTGAATTGCGTAACATTATTATTTGTTTATTGTTTTTATATTGATATACCTTTGTATTCATCGTCATTGCGATTAATTACCCTATGTATGATTCTAGGCTTCTTTTTATCCCCGTAATTATATATTCGATATTATGTATGTAGCTCTAAGAATAAGCAAGCTGAAGTGGCAGTGGGCCGGCCATATCTCGCGAGGAACCGACATCCACTGCGGCAAACGTGTTCTTGAGTGGAGACCACGACTCGGTAAACGTAGTGTAGGACGCCCTCCGACCAGGTGGGATAACGACCTGCGAAAGACTGCAGGTAAATGCTGGATGCGTCAAGCTGAAGACAGGGCGCTATGGCGCTCATTGGGGAAAGCCTATGTCCAGCAGTGGACTAACATAGGCTGATAATGATGATGACTTCTAAGCAAGCTTGCAATCTCTAGCCTAGCTATTATCTGCGCGCGCGCACTTCAAGGTTAGTTTAGTTGACCGGTCGCATTCTTTAACTTGCGGGTTGTTTCGGCATTTCGTTCCTCGTCAAGTCTTTGTTTATTTGCACTGCTTGGAAACTGGTTTTCATGTTGTTTCTTGGGTGTGTTCTCTTATAATGCACCTAAATGAATAGATTGACACAGCAGGTCAATAAAGATATACGTATGTATTTGTGATTGTACCACTTACTTCTCTATTTTTTGCCGCTCACTGGCTGCATTTCGATTACAAATAAAAAACAAAACAAAATCATCAAACTAGTATTAAAAATGCGAAAATTTGGGTGTTTAGTCGTTTCGCACCACTCGCGATTCGAACCGCAATGTTTGTTACTTTTTCACGCCAAAAGTCCTGAACAAATCAAGTAAAAACTTTAACAGTTATCAAACATAGGCTACTTTTTATCCCATAAAACAGTTCACATGGGTTAGAAATAGCCTTTAAACGGTTCCATAGACACAGCGCATGCGAAGCCACGCGCAGAAGCTAGTAATATTTCTTTATTTTTGGCTGGATAAGTACTTAATGTATAAGTTTTATTGTTTTCGGAAAAGCCTTGGGAAAAAACTCGATTTATACCTATTTAGATAAGAGCTGGTACATGCGGGTAGAATAACCTTGATTAAATTATCACATACCCACCGAATAATACAATTGATTGCCATCGGATCCTCATCCATTCAACCGGAGCAAAGACTAGACGTGATCGAAGCTCCTTCTCTTCTTCATCTTCTTTTTTTATTTCATTCCAACTGTAGGTATCATAATAACCATAAAACATAATTATATGGTACAAAATTTGACTTGTCTAAGTGGCAAGACGTGCTTATTTTGTATAAATTATTTTGCATTTATTTCTGATTGCCTTACATATAATGCCAATAATTATATTCCAGAAATGAGGGAATTACAATACAGAACAAAACAAAAAAAAATATTGTACACCATAATCAAATCAATCATTACAAAAATACATTATTAAGCGACATGTACAATGGGCGGCCTTATCGCTTAGAAGCGATCTCTTCCAATTATATGAATTTAAGAAAAGGCAGGGGAAATGTTTTATTTTAATAATTATTACCCATCTGGGACTTGTTTGTCGACCGGCGGCGCTTCTGTATCCCACGCCGAAATTAACTTTCCCGATTCTGTTTTAATATTGAATTCTATCCTATATTTATTTATTCCTATATCATGCGAAACACAAACCCACTAAATCGTGAACGGCTAAGAAATAAATTAAATAAATAATTAATACCGGACAATTTACGCAGCATTACCTAGCTCCATGGTAAGCAGAGTCTGTGTTATGGGTACTAGATAACTGATAAACATACATAAACCAATACATTACATAGATATTTTTTATTATATCTACATAGAAAATGACCAGAACACCCTGAACATAAATATCTGCAGATCGTACAAACATTTATTGTGAATCGAACCCTCTTGCATCGCAGGCGGACCTTCGCCCACCGCACCATGGTAGTCTCAAATTTCTTTCTCTAAATTTTTTGATATAATGTCGGTAGGTAAACTAGAGATTCAAGAAAACGCAGACATATCTTTAGCGATCATACGCTAAATGGAACGTTCGAATGTTTTGCACAAGCTTGCTTAATTATCTAAATGTTACTGAAACACTTATGTAAGACATCTACTTGGCTAATCGTTTAGTTTTGCAAGAATCTTCCTAAATTGTTTAATTAAATTAGACGATTTAATAGTTATTAGCCAGCAGGTTATTAAAAATGCAGACGTAACTTTGTGAATTTTGCCTCTTCACCGCTAAACTGCTCAAAGGCGTACGTATAGATAAAAAAAAATTGGTACTAATATAATGCTAATATATGGGCGCTCAGCAGTCGCCATATCGGATGTCATATTGATGATGTTTGTATAAACAACCTCAGTTATGCCGATGATATGGTTCTGCTGAGCGCCTCGATCTGCGGATTGAGGGAGCTCATGAAAATATGTGAGGAGTACGCCTGTGGTCACGGACTGGTGTACAACTCAAAAAAGAGTCAGTTCATGGTCTTTGAGGTCGGTACAAGGAGGCTGCATAACGTTCCCCCCGTTCGATTGAACGGTGTTGACTTAGAGAGGGTGTACTCTTTTAAGTACTTAGGTCACATAGTCACTACCGACCTCAAAGACAATGAAGACATCGAACGGGAGCGGAGAGCGCTGTCGGTGCGGGCGAATATGGTTGCCAGGAGGTTTGCGCGTAGCTCAGAGAAGGTAAAGTTGACACTCTTCAGAGCATACTGCACCTCTCTGTATACATGCAGCCTGTGGGCGAAATATACGCTTGCGACGTACAGCGCCTTTCGTGTCCAGTACAATAATGCGCTGAGAGCGGTCTTGGGGCTGCCCCGCTACTGCAGCGCCTCAGGGATGTTTGCGGCGGCGCGAGTCGACTGTTTTCATACCACCATGCGCAAGCGCGCCACCTCCCTGGTGCGTAGGTTGCGGGCCAGCTCCAATACCGTTCTCGCAATGATAGCTGGGAGAGTGGACTGCCCGTACACCAGGCACTGTTGTGAGCGCCACCTTCCCAGCAATCCTTTTAGTTTTTAAGATTATCTTGTTGTTACTAATATGAGTGTAAATGCTTGAAATAAAAACTTTTTATTTATTATAATTGGTTTAATTGACTTTGGCTATGACATAATTTATCCAACACGTCTTAATAGATAATTTTGGAGTTAGTAATGGAATTTAAAATACACTACAAAAATGCTTAACTGTACACCGCACATAATATGACAAGTACATTGGGCGGCTTTATCGCTCAAAGCGATCTCTTCCAGGCAACCTTTGGATGGATATAATTATGTGAGTTGGGAATTTAATATCTCAAAAATGTTTAGACGTCTAGACTGGCGCTAAAGTCCGAAAATAAGTCCCATAGTTTTTCCGTAGTGCTCCTACGTCACTTGGCCTCGTGGCGCAATTGATTAGCGCAACCCGTACCGAGGGAGGGTTGCGGGTTCAAAACCCACCTCTGTCGATTTTTATTGGTAATTCGCGAAGGTTTAAAAAGTAGTCGTAAAGTTATTTTGTTGTTTGGTAGAACCTTTCTTTTTGTGACGTCATGAAACTACCTCCACTTGTGCAGTGGTGTGACGCTAGTGACGTATATAATATATCGATATAATTCACGTGTGTGTATATAGAAGCAAAACTATCTGAACCGTGATCGAGTAGAAATCGGATAGATATCATTTCCGCACTTTCCTCGAGATGCATACAATATAAGCCTACTGTGATTATACTCGGACATTTCTAAAGCATTCTAAAGCATTTATATAGCGTTATTAAAGAGACTTCAAAATAGAGTGATAGACATAAGGTTAACTTTGATACGGCTGTGCGTAAGTGCTTACAGTGTTTACAAATTATCTAGGTAGGTATATTACTATTTTTATTATTAATACAAAAAACATGTATCATCAAACGCATCTTTTTGCCAATAATTTATATCAATATGAATAAATAATGTATCTACTAAATTCAAGCTTTGTAAATTTATGAATTTATTTATGAATTTTCAGAAGTTATTTTGTTTAAATATGAATTCATTTAGTAATTAAAGTAATTGAAAATAATTCCTAAATACAACCGAATTGGTATTCGTATGAAGCAGTTGAGGTAGCACACTGCAGACTGTAGCAAACTGTCTCGAGGTAGCTCAACTGATCCATACTAATCGGAAACGTCATCTATTTACTGACAGCATTGTCCTAAATCTATATATGTATACATATATAAACCAATTGCTATTCGTTTGGCTCGCTAAACCTCGAGAACGGCTGGGACGATTTCGCTGATTTTCGTTTACTTGATAAATCAACAAGGCAGATCTTATTCGTCCCTCAACAGCTACCAATAACAAAGTTTCCTTTCTCGACCCACACCCCGAGGTTACAATACAAACGTATGCAAATCATTGGCGTGGGTAGTGGGCCCTTATTTGTATAATAGACTACTCTTGTAGGTAATTACCGACATCTGTCAAAATAGGTCGCTTTTCTCTGGCATTCCGAAGGCTTTGGTTATTTCTATATGTTTAACTATACAAGTGTGTTACCCATAAAGAAAGCTTGCGATGCTATCATGAGACGAACACTGGCAGAATTGTGTCAGTCCAGACGCAGAGCCATCTAGAAAGAAGTTGAAGGCTTTGGTGCCTTGGTTTACCTTTCTTGTCTTTATCTATCTATCTACAATAAACATCAAACTAATATTATAAACGCGAAAGTTTAGATGTATGGATGTTTGTTACCTCTTCACGCAAAAACTACTGAACGGATTGGGCTGAAATTTTGCATTCAGGTAGATCTAGGCCTGGAATAAAACATAGTCACTTTTAATCCTATAAATCAGTTCCCATGGGATAGTGTGAATACGATAAATGTCAATGAGCAAAATAAAATGATACAATACAATTGACAAAAGTTGGTCGGTCCTAAGTTGCTACCTTGGCTTACCCTTGTCTTCGTGAAATAAGGTTCAGATTTGCACCCCACATACTCCATATACTAAAATAAAGTCCTAGACCAGACAAAGTATTCAAACTCAAATTATTTATTTACATTAGACCATAACATTACAGATAAATTCAAATCGTTATGCCTAGTACATTTAACCATCTTAAAAACAACAAGATACAATGAAATAACACACTAGAAAATTGAAAAATTATACATAAAAATGTAGGTACATAAAAAAGGTTTAAACTTAAAACTCAAAACATAATATAATAGTATCAACCCAATCTAAGTATAAAGATTTTCTGGTCGCTGATCAGGTTTTCCTCTGATAGTGCTGATAACTGTACAGGTTTAATTACACTACTTGCAACTAGCAGCATAATTCACACTAGGCTAGTCATTTAGTAGAGGAGAGAATAATTTAATGGAAAATAAAATAATGCTGGGCAATCCACACAGCATCATCTAGCCCCAAGCTAAGCAGAGCTTGTGTTATGGGTACTAGATAACTGATATACATAATACAATACATTACACAGATAGATATTTTTTGATTATACATAGATAACGAAGCTGAAGACAGGGCGCTATGGCGCTCATTGGGGGAGGCCTATGTCCAGCAGTGGACTAATATAGGCTGATGATGATGATGATGATAGATAACGACCAGAACACCCGGAACAAATTATCTTTAGATCGTACACACAATTGTTCGACTTTCCTTTGTCTTGGTTTTTTCACCTGTTGGCTATTATGCTTAAATTTGAAAACAGGAAGGAACTCGCCATCTTTTCATTCATTCACTGCGGTGTTTTACCATAATCGCTATACTGGGCAGGCAGTAAAAGGACTAGTCTAATATTTGTTTGCTGAATTTTTAATTAAGTACTAGCTACCTACTCTCTACTCGACGCATTCTACTTACCTAGTGCGAAGAAGGCTTTAGTGCGTTGGTCCATTAAGTTTTCTAAAGGTTTCTTAAGTTACCTCCTCCATCCATCTAGACTTAGCCGAGCTATTAACTGATAAGATAAAGACTTACGACCTAGATATCCTAGATCGAATTGCAGTTTTCTCGTAACAAGACTGTGTAAGTCTATATAATTATATACATTATTATATTATCTACCACCTTATATTTTCGACGACTGATGTGGCGCAGCGGGCGAAGGTCCGCCTGCGACGCAGAAGGTTACGGCTTCGATTCCCGCCTTGGGACTAATGTTTGTACGATCTGCAGATATTTGTTCCGGGTGTTCTGGGTATTTACTATAAATGATAAACAATATCTAATTATTTATTATATTTTACATATCACCATCTAGTATCCATAACACAAGCTCTGCTTATCTTGGGGCTAGAGAGGATGATGTGTGGATTGTCCAGCATTATTAATTTATTTGATTATTTTACGAATAATAGTAAAATAATAAAATAAATAATGCTGGAAGTTGAGCTACCTGCAGTAAGTCTACAGTTAGCTCAATTTTATCAATCGTAACTACTTGTTCCAATCTGTTTTTATTATTTGATTGTAACTTTCTTTATTAATAAAGAGATTATCTATTATTAGTATTTGTCCTGCAAAACTTAAACAACAACGTATCTAAATATTAAAGAATTTAAAGTCGGTTTTAATTACTCTACCTATATATTTATTATTTATTTATTGAGATAATAACATCATAACAGGTTTTTTTTATCAAGCCCTAAGGCGATGTTATAACTACTTATACTAAAAATTACATATTTTTGTACATACACACAATAATAAATAATTAAGTTTCAATAACATTTTGTGCCTTTTGCATGGCTTTCGGCAGGTTTTATATGTATATATACCTCTGAGCTGAGACTATTTATTTTGTTATTGTTTATTATCTGCTAGGTATTTGACGACCGATGTGGCGCGGTGGGCGAAGGTCCGCTTGGCGACGCAGGAGGTTGCGGGTTCGATTACCGCCTCGGAACAATTGTGTGTACGATCTGCAGACATTTGTTCCGGGTGTTCTGGTCGTTTTTTATATATAATAAAAAATATCTATCTATGTAATGTATTGTATTATGTATATCAGTTATCTAGTACCCATAACACAAGCTCTGCTTACCATGGGGCTAGATAATGCTGTGTGAATTGTCCAGCATTATTTATTTATTTATTCATTTATTATCTGCTACAACGGTCATTCAGTAGGTATAAAGTAGCACCTTGCAGTCTCAACAACAACCTTGTTAGCACATTATAGACAGTATAGCCACATAATAATAAGATACTACTCGTATAGGTAAACGTTTAAAAGGTGGCGCGATTGTCTTCTGTTTTTTCATATAGTCACGCTGACGATTACACGACGACGTCAGAAATCTGTCGATACTGGAGGCCTACTCTAGTTCTTTTCATCTGTAGTCGCAAAGTACGGCCACAAAACTCAACGTGTAGCTTAGCTACTCTTCCTTACTTACGAAAGGGTAGATTTCAAACGAATTTAATAACTCTGGTTTTCAAATTAAAATATAAACCATTGCAAAAAACCAGATTTCAGTTTTAAGGAGTCTAAAATATACTATCATCTTTCCATATTGAAAAAACAGCTCAATTTCATACGTAATTTCCGGTTTCCTTCGATAAGAGAACGGGTCGGACGTAATAAAGCCGATATTTCGTAATTCAAGTAGGAGCGATTTTTATTTTATCTTAACTTGGCGTAAAAACAAAAGAGGATCCTCTTTAGTCCTCTTTTGTTTGTTTTATGTTTTTTATATATAGTAAAAACAAAAGAGGATCCTCTTTTGTTTTTCTTGTACTCGAACACAAAAAAAGAGGATCGCACCAGGTTTAAGTAATATACCTATACAGAATGAACATTGTCATAATGTATATGTATGAATACATTCCATAAGCCTGTCTCTTTCCAAGGCTGACAACATCACCTCTTCGTTATTTCAATAGGTTTCTTACCTTACACTAATCGTTCATTCTTTATTGTGAATACCTAGCTTTTTAACCTTGTACTGTATGTACCTTTTAAGCACCTGCCTATAGATCTTTATGAAAACTCTATGGTACAATATCCCCATTGCAATTAAACGCGTTTAATTTAAGGTCAAATGAGTCCCAAAACCCACGTTTTGACTTAACGGAAAATCTATTTTAAGAGAACATAAGACCTATTTTTCGAATATATTTTGATGAGGATCAAAGTTTAGGATGTTAGTTAGTAAGTTATGGGAGTCGAAACACGATTGACTAAACTTGACTCGATAGAAAAAAATGGTAAAGTTTCCTCTAAATCTTAATTTTTACAGAGATATCTCTACGGGAAAACCAGTTTTATTTGCTAGTTATTCAATATTATTGTAATGAAATTTCTTCTACGTGTTCCCTGCGGCCATATCTCGCGAAAAACCGACGGCCGCTGGGGCAAACGTGTTCTTGAGTGGAGACCACGACTCGCTTAACGTAGTGTAGGACGCCCTCCGACCAGGTGGGATGATGAACTGCGAAAGACTGTAGGTAGATGCTGGATGCGTCAAGCTGAAGATATGCGCTATGGCGCTCATTGGGCCTATAAATAAACAAAATGTGACCTTACAACCTTGATTATCTCAAACACTTGTTTCAAAATGTCTTCATTTAAAACTCCATGATTGATACTGCATTTTCTATCGTTCAATAAACTTGTAAATCATCACTCTTTTGTTTCTAAATGTGACCTTTCAACCTTGACCATCTCAAATACCTGTTTCAAAACATCTTCATCGTAAACCTCATGATTGATACTGCATTTTCGATCGTTCTATCACCTTGTAAATCATCACTCTTTTGTTTCTAAACGTGACCTTTTGACCTTGTACATGCCAAACACTTGCAGCAAAATATGTTTATGCAAAACTTGAGTGACGCAGTACTTCGGTTGATCGATTAACTTATACCATTGTATCGGTATATGAACCTGGTACCTACGTCGTTAACGACTGTATGTATTTTTAAGTTCGTCGATTTCTCCTTCAAATATGGAGCGGTTTTGAAAATTCTTTCACTATCGTATAGTGAATGATCCCCAAGAGGTCCCATATTTTTTCTATAGCTGATGGATTAGAATTTATCCCACAGGACTTAATAACGGTGTAAAATGAAAATCAAATATTTTATGATTTTTTGCAATAATAAAATTATTACAAAAAACCTTCATACAAAACCTTTGAGAAAGGAAAACTATAAATAAATAAATAAATAAATAATGCTGGACAATCCACACAGCATTATCTAGGCCCATGGTAAGCAGAGCTTGTGGTATGGGTACTAGATAACTGATATACATAATACAATACATTACATAGATAGATATTTTTTTTTATTATACATAGAAAACGACCAGAACACCCGGAACAAATATCTGCAGATCGTACACACAATTGTTCCGAGGCGGGAATCGAACCCGCAACCTCCTGCGTCGCAGGCGGACCTTCGCCCACCGCGCCACATCGGTCGTCAACTCGCGAAACGTTACACCTATGGCGATGCACCTGCGCCAAAACTATGGCGGACCTTCGCTCAATCGATGTAATGACGTGTTTATTAGATAGTAAAACGTCATTAATCAATTAATTAATCATCATTTTGTTTCAATTAGTAAGTATACTCATATCATTATCTCATTTCATCATTTGTTAACACCTACGTACCAAACGATTCATCTTTATTTACTGATCAATGATATTTCAACGTCTTTCTACAAAAGCTAAGAGGTCTTACCAAAGCTTAAAACTCTGGCATAGTATATAGTTATTGATATACTTTTCAGTATAAATAAATAAATAAATAATGCTGGACAATTCACACAGCATTATCTAGCCCCATGGTAAGCAGAGCTTGTGTTATGGGTACTAGATAACTGATATACATAATACAATAAATTACATAGATAGATATTTTTTACTATACATAGAAAACGACCAGAACACCCGGAACAATTATCTGCAGATCGTACACACAATTGTTCCGAGGCGGGAATCGAACCCGCGACCTCCTGCGTCGCAGGCGGACCTTCGCCCACCGTGCCACATCGGTCGTCAAACTTACATATACTTTCAGTTTCTCATTAAAAAATTTCAGAATCAGTCAAAAATCCCAACGATCTCATTTTTTCAGATGATTTGGCTTTCATCGTAAAGTGTACCGTAGTGTAAGATCCGTCGAGTTTTGATATCACCTTTGGCTCGTTCTGGTTAAAATGCGTGAAAATGATCCCATTTTCATCAAAGCACGTCACATTCTACCCGCTGCGATAAATCTTGCAGAACCACAGTTATAATCGCATAAACTAATGCATAATCTCAATCAATCATATCTAACCCAAGTCTCTTCGCAACTTCCTAGGAATAAGACCTAGGAACCTGTTTTGACCGTTCAAAGTGGGTGTGGGTAACGGGATGGAACGACATGTATTTACATGCCTTGGTACCCACTCTTAGTTAATGGGTATCCTGGTTACCACATACCAGTATATGTAGGTTTCATTTTAATACCCCTAGTAGTGTATAGGCTAGATGAACAGATTATTTGTCTTTGAGCGATATTCCACGCGGTGCTTTGCAAGCTGGCGACGTTACGCAGTGGAGACGAGAAGAAATTATGTAAACTGTGCTTCTAGTGCATTAATCTCTACAAACGACTTGGAATTCGACGTTCATCGCACGCAGCTCAGCCGTTTTAACTACCACCTCCGCTTTAGCCAGCACACATCTCTGCTTCAGTCTATCTAGTAGGCATCTCCGCTGAGCTTCGGTGGAGACTCACTTGCTGAAAAATCTTTATCCACAAGATTCTTAGAGCCGTATTCTACAGTTGAACGTGTCATGTCCAGCAATATTAAGAATATCTTCGACTCGAAGTGATTTCGGACGTTCGACTGCTAAATCTATTTCAAGATCTTTTCCGTCGATCGTAGCTTTTTCCAAATTGGTGTCATCATCCGCCGATGGACGTTCACTGATGGACATAGGCATCTCTAACTGACAGAGACCCGGCTTATTTGGTATACCAACTATAACTAAATGAGGTTGGGAGGCAATCTCTAAAACTATTGCGTAAATTCTTCCACCAATTTAAGGTATCCCTGAATGCTGAATATTTTATTTAACTGCCTACTATGCGAGCACAGCAACAGGCAGAAGCTAGTTTGCAGCATTAGCATATAATTACAGCTTATGAGAACTGGTCAAAATAATGGTCATTGAGCAGCCCACGCTTCGAGTTAATTCACGGTTTCGAGACAAACAGTTATTATTGTAATTATGACACTCGTAGAAATGTTTGGAATTAAATGTGCGTGGCGAACCTTGGACTAGATTGAGAGATTGGATGTGTTTGGGAGATTGGAATTTCGTAGGAGAGACATTTGCAAGCTCTAGAATTTAATGGTTTTTATAGTTTTTAAAGAACTTGGTGTGATTATAATAAGAGAAGCGCTAATAAGTTAAGGTTAAATGGAGTTTAAGACCAATTACGACTTGATCTGTCAATTTATGTAGAGATGTTTCGTTATGTATTCGTATTTCGTTATGTAGATATGTTTAGTGTGTTAAGTGGATAGTCTTATGAGATTGATTTAACGATCAAACAACCGTATCTACCTAAACGCTGAAATCATAAAAGTAAAAAACATTGTCTCCATTAAGTTGAATATATTTTTTTATGATTTTTAGTGTGCCTTCTGTGTAATTTATGAAAAAAAATTCAGATTGTAGAAATAATATATTATATTTTTATTGCATAAAGCATGGTATACAAGGTGATTATGCTAAAATTATGAGCTCATGTTAAACTATTCCATTATTTATTATTATTTTATTTTAAGCCATTACTGTCCCATCATCATCATCAGCCTATATTAGTCCACTGCTGGACATAGGCCTCCCCCAATGAGCGCCATAGCGCCCTGTCTTCGGCTTGACGCATCCAGCATCTACCTGCAGTCTTTCGCAGGTCGTCATCCCACCTGGTCGGAGGGCGTCCTACACTACGTTTACCGAGTCGTGGTCTCCACTCAAGAACACGTTTGCCCCAGCGGCCGTCGGTTCTTCGCGAGATATGGCCGGCCCACTGCCACTTCAGCATGCTAATTCTCAGAGCTATGTCGATAACTTTAGTTCTCTGTCGGATGTATTCGTTGCGAATCCTTCAGAGTTACTGTCCCACTGCTGGGCAAAGGCCTCCCTTTTCTTCTTCCACTCTTCGCGATCCAACGCTGCAACAGGCCATGATGGAAGATATTCCATAGCATGCAATTAATCACCCTATGTCTAAGGCCTAAACATTAATAAGAATTCATTAAGAATATAAAAATGACGTTCATTAAGTCAGTTATTAACATTTTTTTAATAAATTATTTAATTACTTAGTAACTTTTTATTTTATAGAAAACCTTAGAATATTAAACTTAAAGTTCATTGAACTCTAACTAGAGATTAAAATCATAATACTGTATGCAGCCTCTCATACCTACAGCTAGAGTTACTAACCGGCAACTTTGCTCGGCTTATCTTGGGTCAATGCCCTTAGATAAGAAGGTTTGAGTAACTGTTAATCCTAAGAGGTTGATAAAACTAAACCTAAGTTTAGACTAGGTACGGTTAAGAAATGTGTGCTTCGTTAGTTTGACGATTGTATTTTGACTGACGTTTGACAGAAGTACATTTTGTCAAAAAGTTTTTGACATATTAATAAATATTATAAATATTAATTATTTTATATATTACTCGTATATAATTATCCTAAATAATTACGCCACCGTCAGCTTTAATACGTACCGATCCTATCCATCCAAAGGTTGCCTGGAAGAGATCGCTTTTAGCGATAAGGCCGCCGATTGTGCCACTAGATTTAGTTAGTATTAAGATCCTATTTTTATTATTTTCTTTATATTTGATGGTGCAATAAAGGTATATTGTATTGTATTGTATAATAAAATGTATGGAATTTTTTCGTAAAATTAATAGTCCAGCGTTATTTATTTGTCCAGTTTTATTTCTCAAGGAAAACTATGTTTTAGACATGGACAAGAAATATTTACTTTCCCTGGGTTTAGACATCATAAAGTTTCGTTAGGTATACCTGCCTTGCTACATGACAAAAATATTTACTTATAAATAAATAAATAAATAAATAATGCTGGACAATTCACACAGCATTATCTAGCCCCATGGTAAGCAGAGCTTGTGTTATGGGTACTAGATAACTGATATACATAATACAATATATTACATAGATAGATATTTTTTTATTATACATAGAAAAACAACCAGAACACCCGGAACAAATATCTGCAGATCATACACACAATTGTTCCGAGGCGGGAATCGAACCCGCAACCTCCTGCGTCGCAGGCGGACCTTCGCCCACCGCGCTACATCGGTCGTCAAATATCGTTATTGCTGTCTCGTATCGACAGGGTACCAAGAATTCTATTACTATGCCCTATTGAAAGCTCCTTATTAGACCCGCATTTATTTCTAAGAGATATAACAATAATTAATTATAATATTTTATTTGTTTCAGATTGAAAAAGAAATACACAACATCGATAAGGTAAGCTTTCTTTATTATTAAAGCCTTCAACTTGACGGGAAATGACGTCATAATAACCGGAAGTTACATACTATTACTCGTGAATGCGTTGAGGTGAATTATATCATGTGTGGCACAGTAACATTTTCGACAATCGCTTTGTGACTTTTGAATTTTGATGGTTTGATTATGTCTTTGCCATACGTTGACCCAGATTGCTTACTAGCACATGTTGTTCCAGAGAATCTACTTAGGCTGGTGTTCACGAAAAGATAATCGAACAATTAGCAGCTTTGTTGGTTGTCTTTGACGTTTAATCTATGATAGTTACTTTCTGTCAAAAACGTTAATTAAAACGTAATTTTCCGATCTTTCGCTCTGCTAGGTAGCTCCAAGCAACAATAACTAAATAATAATTAAAAATAATGATACAAATAATAAAAACCTTTATTTAGAACATGTTTATTAGATCATAGATGCATATTGAAACGATGACGCTACCGAAGCTTTAAAAACGTGTGGTAATGTCAACGCCCACCTCCTAGATTTCTAAATTAATTAAATTAAGAATTACATATAAATTAGGTACTAACTAATATTTAAAAGTTAAGTTAATGATAACTACATTATAGTTTCTTTTTTCTATTGCAAATTTCACATGAGACAGTATGGTTTGTGTTTGTGTATGTGTGGTTTCCCGAGGCAACAGTCTCACACTTTTACTGCGGTTTTTTTTCAACGACTGCGATCTTTTTTTTTACCTAAAAAATTCGTGCTGCCGCTCTACACAGCGGTTGTGTTGCGCCGCACATGCGTTTCGTTCGAAAAATATTACAGCTCTGCTGAGTCACAAAGATCTGTATTTTCTCAGCCGCTGCGCTAGTGTGGATTTACGCATATTAGTCACTTGTAGAAAACACATACCGTGCGTTTTCAGCACTCAAAGTGTTAAGTTAATGATAACGGTACATTATAGTTTCTTTTTTCTGGCTATTGCAAATTTCACATGAGACAGTATGGTTTGTGAGTGTTTGTGTATGTGTGGTTTCCCGAGGCAACAGTCTCACACTTTTACAGCGGTTTTTTTTCAAAGACTGCGATCTTTTTTTTTACCTAAAAAATTCGTGCTGCCGCTCTACACAGCGGTTGTGTTGCGCCGCACATGCGTTTCGTTCGAAAAATATTACAGCTCTGCTGAGTCACAAAGATCTGTATTTTCTCAGCCGCTGCGCTAGTGTGGATTTACGCATATTAGTCACTTGTAGAAAGCACATACCGTGCGTTTTCAGCACTCAAAGTGTTAAGTTAATGATAACGGTACATTATAGTTTCTTTTTTCAGGCTATTGCAAATTTCACATGAGACAGTATGGTTTGTGAGTGTTTGTGTATGTGTGGTTTCCCGAGGCAACAGTCTCACACTTTTACTGCGGTTTTTTTTCAACGACTGCGATCTTTTTTTTTACCTAAAAAATTCGTGCTGCCGCTCTACACAGCGGTTGTGTTGCGCCGCACATGCGTTTCGTTCGAAAAATATTACAGCTCTGCTGAGTCACAAAGATCTGTATTTTCTCAGCCGCTGCGCTAGTGTGGATTTACGCATATTAGTCACTTGTAGAAAACTCATACCGTGCGTTTTTAGCATTCAAATTAATTTTATTTTATTTTAACAATATTCAGGAAATTAACAGCTAGCTTAATGAATAGGTATCTGACTTAATACTGAAGGCTAATTAAAAATTTCCACAAAAAGCTGCTGAAATTAATGCTAAACAAAGTTACAGAACGACTAGGTACTGATGGTAAAATTAATAATGCTGGACAATTCACACAGCATTATCTAGCCCCATGGTAAGCAGAGCTTGTGTTATGGGTACTAGATAACTGATATACATAATACAATACATTACATAGATATTTTTTTTATTATATATAGAAAACGACCAGAACACCCGGAACAAATATCTGCAGATCGTGCACACAATTGTTCCGAGGCGGGAATCGAACCCGCAACCTCCTGCGTCGCAGGCGGACCTTCGCCCACCGCGCCACATCGTCGTCAAAATTATTATACTTAATCTAAAAGTTTGTACACATATAAATTTCTACCAATTTTGGTTTATCTATACCTATGTATATAATTCCTACAATATATCACTTTAAAATGTTGACATACTCTACATTTGAACCCCTCAATCGCTCGCTAACCCAATAACCTGCAAGCCTCTCCTCACGTTAAAGATAACCAATAAAACAATAAACGCAAAAAGTGCGGTAAAAGTTTTCCGCACAATTTCCGACTTTCATTCCAAGAACGCAAAAACCGTGAGACAACGCGCATCGCACGCTTTTTGTACGCATTTTCAATAATCACGCTCTTGATTTTAATCAACAATGAATTTTAATTAGCTGTATTTGTTACTAATTACTTGAATTGATCGATATTGCGTAATAGGAAGCTCGTTAGGTTTGATTGGTTGATTTTAAAATATCCTGAAGTACTTATATTAATATCCTTTAATTGTGCTTCTACCGATGTGTGTGCACGACGTGTCTATGGTAATGTTATTATAACCCATGTGGGAACTGTTTTATGGATTAAAAAGTAGTATATTTTTCATTCTATGCTTAGAACTACATCTGTGCAAAATTTCAGTCTCATCCAAAAAGTTTTGGCGTGTAAAGTAGTAACAAACATCCATCCATGCATCCACCCACCTTAATATCCAAAATGTCGCTTATATTTACCTTTATAATATAATTTATCTATTATTATAATTTAGACGAGACCTTTCTACCATAGCTAAGAAATATTATTTAACCATGCCTGACACATTTTAACACCTACAAATGCCATTGTAAAGCATTTCCGAATGCCACACAGGATTAGGCACACCTTACAAAGAATAAGGCTAAGCAACGATACATCATAGGTTCTTCTATTGTGCGCCTTCCGTCCTGATAATGGCGTATTGTTCGTGTAGCCACGCCTTTAGTGTGTTGTTCGTGTGTGAATCAGAATTATAATTAAGATTTAAAAAAGTATAGGTGTGTTTGGAATTTCATTTTGAATTAGTATCATCATGGAAGAAGGAAGTACCAGACCTACAGGCAAAATGGATTGCTAACTTTTGGCCTGAATATGGTGTGTGAAAAATATAGCACTATTGAATTAATTTTTATTCCGTATGTTCTGGGTATTATCTACGTATAATAAAAAAACATATATAAATGAATTGTATTATGTATATCGGTCATCTAGTGCCCTACAAGCTCTTGCTCTTTGCTTGGGGCTATAAATATGATGTGTGATTTGTCCAACATTATTAAAAATAAAACTTATTCATCATCAGCCTATGGTAGTCCACTGCTGGCCTTCCCTAAACTATGAAATAAAACCTAAAAACACTTTTAATACGTTTGATTTGAGTGATCGTTTTTTATTATTATTATAAAATATTAGGTAAGTTTATTTCTGTGATACAACATATTACGACCGATGTGGCGCGGTGGGCGATGGTCCGCCTGCGACGCAGGAGGTTGCGGGTTCGATTCCCGCCTCGGAACAATTGTGTGTACGATCTGCAGATATTTGTTGCTAGTACCCATAACACAAGCTTTGCTTACCATGGGGCTAGATAATGCTGCGTGGATTGTCCAGCATTATTATTTATTATTATTATTTATTTATTATTATTTGTTTTTTAGTATTCTTATTTAGATAACCTATGGTACACCCCCTGCCTTTTCTTAAATTCATATAATTCTTTCCATCCAAAGGTTGCCTGGAAGAGATCGCTTCTAAGCGATAAGGCCGCACATTGTACCTGTCGCATATAAATAATGTATAGTTTAAAGTTTTGATGGTGCAACAAAGTTATAATAATCTATATATACACCTATCTATATATCTCTCTCTATCTCTATTTCATATCTCTATCAATCGTATACGAAACTATCTCCTGCCTTGTGATCGATGAAACTAGACAGTAACCCAGTCCATGCGAATCCTGGTCAGCAGGCGCTAGGCGGTGTAAAACCTGCGCTCGCGCCGACCTCCCGTTACCATTACCGTTAGCCACAGTTACCGTGACGTAACGCTGACACAACCTTGCCATAATTGCTGATTGCGCACCCATTCTGTGCTACGCTGATTTTAGCATTAGTTAGACACCTGTTCTATCACAAGAGGTAGGTACTTGTTACTTGTTTCTGGACTGGTTTCCGCAACTTGGCCCCCCCACCCGACACGCAAAAAGGGCCCACCTGTGGGGCCCTTTTTGCGTGTCGGGGGGCTGCTAGTCTAGCCACCCGATATCCTCCAGGAAGACCAGCAGCTCGCCCATGCCGGTGCATGCCTCCCTAGGCGTCCTCGGTGTTGCAGTCTCAAGGGGTAGGTATCTCCATACGAAAAAGTATGCAAGTATGTGTAGAGTTTCGAAATATAGTCAGAAACTTTTAAAACATCCTAAGGTTCCCTAGAAGATATGCTATGCATCCATTCTATCAGTGATAAGGCCGCCTTTTGTACTTTGTTTACTTTTTATTGACGACCGATGTAACGCGGTGGGCGAAGAATGATCCGCCTGCGACGCAGGAGGTTGCGGATTCGATTCCCGCCTCGGAACAATTGTGTACGATCTGCAGATATTTGTTCCGGGTGTTCTGGTCGTTTTCTATGTATAATAAAATATATATATCTATGTAATATAATGTATTATGTATCAGTTATCTAGTACCCATAACACAAGCTCCGTGTGAATTGTCCAGCATTATTTATTCAAAAAAAAAAGAAAGCATATAAATTCTTAAGGCAAGGAAAGCTCTACAAAGGAAGTTTTTGACTGTGTTGTACTCGTTTATAGGAGGGACTAACATTGAAAGGATTTACTCGTAACTATGTTAAACAATTAGTATTTTGATAAGACATTCCTCCGATTTCAACGATTCTAAGTTTGGACGTTCTTTTCAACAAGTCAAAGTCAAAAAACTTTTTTCTTCTAGCTCATAAAAAAACGCAAGCCTATTTTATACTTATTTTTAAAATCTTTTATTATTTTTATACAAGCCTTTAAATAATTATGTCACCCTTATGATTTGACGACAGATGTGGCGCGGTGGGCGAAGGTCCGCCTGCGACGCAGGAGGTTGCGGGTTCGATTCCCGCCTCGGAACAATTGTGTACCCATAACACAAGCTCTGCTTACCATGGGGCTAGATAATTGTCCAGCATTATTTATTTATTTATTATGAATTAAGTCTTGCAGAGCTAATCAGATTCTGATCTTTCTTTAAGAACTGCAATAATTTATTATAAATAAGAAACAAGGTGCTTTTGATTTTCTGTTCCTAATTTTGACTTTAATTTTTCCATTCTCGTCCACCACAGTGAGTCAGTCACATACAATATTACAATCAGTTAATTTGACGTAAATTGCAGTTACAAGTAACCGTGTTGCCCAAAACTGTTTCTCATTTCGTTACTTCTGGCCGTTCACATGGTTTGTGCACAATAACCATAATCACGTAAACGTAAACTTGCAAAATAAAGCCTTGTTAAAGACGTATTAGAGTGTATTGTAAATTGTGCATTTTGTAATTCAGATCACGATAGCTGTAGCGATATACGAGTAGTTGCGAGGGATTCCGCCTTCATCTTATTGGCTTTGGCCCAAATGAGCCATCGTTTGGGCTGAAAGCAATGAGACGAATGCGGTATGCTACATAGTAAGGACCTACTCAATAATTTGAGAGAATGTATATATCTACCCAAAGGTTAGCAGGTAGAGAATGCTATCTAGCATTATGCTCGCCTATGTACAACTTTTTGGGCAATAAAGTATATTCTATCTATCTATCTATTCTACCAAAGAACAATGTCGTCTGATGTCATACAAAATTGTTTTGTATTATTGTTTATAGAGCTAGAAATAATAATATCAAAACAAAATCTGTCACTACCTTATCCTATCACAGTGGTGATTTCTGAGCGATTTTAAAGCGAGACACAAGCACGCAGCGATGACGCAGCAAGCATCTACCTGCAGTCTTTCGCAGGTCGTCATCCCACCTGGTCGGAGGGCGTCCTACACTACGTTTACCGAGTCGGGGTCTCCACTCAAGAACACGTTCGCCCCAGCGGCCGTCGGTTCTTCGCGAGATATGACCGGCCTACTGCCACTTCAGCTTGCTAATTCTTAGAGCTATGTCGATAACTTTGGTTCTCTGTCTCTGTTACGAGTCCTATTCTTCAGAGAAACTCCGAGCATAGCTCTTCCATAGCTCGCTGAGCGACTTTGAACTGGTGGGCCATTCAAAGAATGGTGGACTATTCATAGATTCTTTGAAGTGAAGGATTCCAAGGATAATCTCTAGAAGCGCGTTTATATCTTTTGTAAGGGAAAAGTGAAACGCATGCCAGCATGTGATTAGTTTGTTTGTATCAACTACATATATCTAAACTTCGCAATATCCAAACTTTCTCATTTATTATAATTTATACAATTAGTGTGATTTGAAATTAATATAAATTTACTTACGCTCATTAAAAAAGTGAAACAATTGTGCTCACTAAAACTGCACTCCATGTCAAACACAAATTAGTGAATGGCTAGTTAAATTAAATATTTTTAAGGAGGCTAAGATAGAACCTCCTCCTCTTTTGTTTTTCGTTTCGTCGGTTAAAAACGCTGTAAATATTTTATTCTTTGTTCTTGTACGCTTAAATATTAAACTTAATTATATCTTAAAGATAATTAAGTTAGAGACACCCTCTACACACACATATTACATTACTTAAAAGAGGGACTGAAATATATTTTTTAATTTAAGTTAAAGCAATAAAATATTTGATTTGATTGATTTGATTTGGTTTTACTCTATTTGTATGTTGTACATAATAAAGAACTTTAAAAAAGGAAAATTGAAATTGATTTAAAAATTCCTTCATTCATTTCAAATTGAAGCCGGCATAACTCGAAGAATTACTTTTACTCGTTCGGTTCTTTCTGGAACGGAAAAAAATTCTAAGTTGCGCCTAGCTGTAATTGACAGATGATTGACAGCACCAAACAGATAATTAAGTGCAACGGACACCAGTCCACGTCGTCGGTCGTTAGGACACTGGGTCAACTAGAACCATGGGTGGAACAATAGTCAGGTGAGCCAATGTAGCAATTATTGCAATTAACTTGGATTGTGCCTCTTATAATTTTTAAAAATCGATTTTACCTATTTTGTAGCTTAAAAACGATTTTCTATGTTTTCCAATATCAATGGGCAGTAAATGAACAAAAAACTGAAAAAGATTTATTTGACAGAATATTGTATTGGACACCAAAAACCTTATAATCAGCCTATGACTAAAATTTTTATAATATTTGAATTTAAAAAATAATAATTCAACGCGATCGAAGTCGTGGGCAACAACTAGTTATCACATAAAAAGCTAAGTACATCGAAAACACCAAAAAAGTCAGTCAAGATAGTTTCTATGCCTTGAAACATCCGCCAGCCAATCAGAGAGCACACAAAATATTGCCTGAAATTATAACTAGATGTCGCTGCTCAAAGTGGACGAGCGCTAGATCGCGCTATCGAAGCGTTTCGGGTTCGTGGCGGCTTCTCGTCGTGAAGTTAGAACCATTATTAAAAGGGTGTTTGCCGCTTCGATGGCACGTAGGCTGGGGCTTAGGTCTCGGTTTGCGGGGTATGGCTATCAAGACATACTCAACACGTAATTTTTAGAGCAGAGAGGCTGTTGGCTACCTTCATGTACCGGCGCCTCCTCCAGAAATTATTAATACTCATATTAATTCTTCTATCCTGTTTTTTTTGTATTGTCCGTTAAATAACGAACAATACAAAAAAAACAGGATTTTCGGTCGGAATAATTACATAGGTATTAATAATGTGATTCTTCTTTTAGTGAAAGAAAGGAGTATTTTTTATTCTAGTGAATATAATCAAGTTTCTGCCCGCGGCTTCGCGCGCGTTGTTTCTATAGAAACGGTTAAAGGTTATTTCTGTCTACTATGGTAAATGATTTATGGAATAAAAAGTCGCCTTTGTATAATTATAGGCCTAGAAGTACCTTTACGCTATATTTCTACCTGATCCGATCAGTAGTTTTGGCGTGAAGACTTCATGAAGAACGTAACAAACATCCAAACTTTCGCATTTATCATAAATTATAATAGTGTGATGTGCTATACGATGCTCTTTTCTTTGCTAGTTTTTTCGTAAAAACCAAATCTAGCGTTTGGTTACTTGGCCCTTTTTTTTAGTAGTAACTGTTTAATTAATTCGTTTGTGTATTCAGGTAGGTACTACTTAATTAATAAAATATACCATCGCGTAATATTTACGTGTAGTTTAGAAGAACCTGCTTTATTTCTAGTATTGTCCACAAGAACAGATAACTTTGTGGCTATACCTCAGATATCGCTCCGTCACGCTTCTTAATTGTCGTGTACTGGTACAGTCAGCAGCATTATGTGTAAATCCCTGAAATAATATTTTTGTAATAACTAATAAGTTAATAATATCCCAAATCAAAAGCATGTAGAAAAGGCGAGAAGATTTACTAAGACTTTGTACTTTTTAATAGCGAAGACGCTCGGTCGCTCTTAGCGATAAGGCCGCCCATTGTGCATCTGTCTCTTTGTTTGTTTGTTTTTTTCTCTGTCTTGATTCGCAATAAAGCATATTTGTATTGTATTGTGAGACGTTCCAATTTATACCGACTCAGAAAAAAGGAGTTTCTATGTTTAGGTGTGTGTATGTTTTTTTATGTATCTCCGTCGATTTGCAGTTGATTTAGAGTTAGTCCTAAAAACATTTTATTCCCACGGGATTCATATTTATGCTGCAAAAGTTAAAAAACATTTTATAAATAAGGGAATCAAAGTCGTATCAAACTGTTAGTTTTTTCCAAACAATCAAATTACATAGGTTTGTAACAAGGATTGTGTAGTTCCATTTCCGCTCGCTAGAGGCGCTGCTGTACCAAATTCAGTGAAAAGTCTAGATCGATCTATCAAGTAAACCAAACTATAAATAAGTAATTTATTTATTTCAACTCTGTTAGCAACTAGTTGACTGTAGGTACCTCATTAGTGAAAGTGATCAACTGATCAAATTCTTTGGCGATTCTCAACAGTAATTACCTAATCTTAAGGTTCATTATGCAACATGTTTTTGTTCTTATAATGTAGGTACTTTTGAGACATGTTGACGGATTAATAGGTCAGCTCAAACCGAGACGCGCGACCACACTTTGATTTAAAAAATATAACTTTACTAGTTTCTTCCAGCAGTTTCGCACGCGTTTTTTCTATGACGTTTCGTTTTAATGTTATTTCTAACCCATGGGAACTGATTTATGGGATACAAAGCATTTTATTCCAGGCCTGGAACTACATGTATGCAAAATTTCAGCCCGATCCGTTCGGTGATTATTGAAAACACACGCCCTTTGTGCCCGTATTTAAAAAAGCTCAGTCATCGACCCACGCTTGAGTAACGATTTCTTTGGTAAAGTTATTACTCAAGCCAAGATCGATGACTGAGATTCCATAATACGGGCCTAAGTTTTGATTATTTTTTTAAGAAATAGTGTCCTACGCGAAAGTTTTTATGTATTTAAAGTTTGTAGACATTAGTCAATTCCCATGTGATACGCGTGCGAAACCACGGGCAGAAACTAGTATTTAATATCTCAGTATGACTATTCTATTACACTAGATAACATTAGCATTTAGGTACAATCGTCTTCTTATTCAGGCTAACCTCACACTTGCTTAGTTTTTTTTAATAATAAGCTGTAACGGAATAATTCTCGTTTAGAATGTTGCACGAGCTAACGGTTGGATTAGTTCTGCTCTCAATTTTCGGCTTTGTTTGTTTTTCGGCTAACTAATAAATATATTTTGAACAGACATTGTAATATTATAAAATTTTTGAAACTATCATGGTTATCAACACTAAAGTCATTTAAAACGGGATATTTACCATGATTTGATTTTTGAGTTATCCAATATTTCGGCACAGTCGCAGTGCCTTCAGTTATTCCGTGATCATGGCGCATGAAACTATGCCGAAATATTGGATAACTCAAAAATCAAATCATGGTAAATATCCCGTTTTAAATGACTTTATTATTAAATTTATTATAAAGAAAACTACGAAAAATCATTAAAAAATCAACAAAATAATGCTGGACAATCATCTAGCCCTAAGCTAAGCACAGAGTTTATTTGATGATGTACAATAATGTGTAAATAATGTACATAATACAAAATATAGATTTCTATAGATTTATATTCTTTTATCATACATAGAAAATACCCAGAACACTTGGAACAAATATTTGCATATTTGTTCTAAGGCGGGAATAAAACCCGCAACCTCCAGCGTCGTAACTTACGCCCACCGCAACACATCATCATCATCAGCCTATGTAAGTCCACTGCTGGACATAGGCCTCCCCTAATGAGCGCCATAGCGCCCTGTCTTATTGTCTAATTGTCTCACGGCGACGTATCGGTCGTCAATCAAATGTATTAGACACATAAAATACATACTAGTGGTTAATTTATCACTTCTTCCACTGGTGGACAAAAAAATTAAGTGAACATTAAAATATTGTTATTTGATAATAATGAATAGTAAAAATATGACTAGTCTAAGTGCTATTTGTAAGCCTAAAGAAGTAAACTTTTTTTTTTAATTTTGAATTTCAATTACATAGACGTTATTCGGCTTCGGCCTAATCTTCTTTTCGGCTTTTTTCTCGTCACTCTTTCAATCCCATCAGGTGTCTAGCCCGCGGTGATTTAAACGTAAGAAAAAAACAAAAATGCCTGTATGTAGTACAAAACATGTACGTAAGTACTATTAATCACAGAGTATTTAATTATGTGCATGACAAAAAGCTATCACAGGAATGAGGGCTTTTGGTTTACAGTTACTTAACACTGTTTTTATACCAGAGGAAAATAAGTAGGTTTAATACTCAAAGTGGGCAAACCTGTTCTTGAGCGGAGACCACGACTCGGTAAGCGTAGTGTAGGATACCCTCCGACCAGGTGGGATGAAGATCTGTGAAAGACTGCAGGTAGATGCTGGATGCGTCAAGCTGAAGATAGGGTGCTATGGCGCTCATTGAGGGAGGCCTATGTCCAGCAGTGGATTAACATAGGTTGATGATGATGATGAATACTCAAAGTACCTACTGTTTCATACGTTTATTCAGATTGATGCGAAATATTGTAGATAAATGACGGCTTTTATGGCGCGGTGGGTGAAGGTACGCCTGCGACGGAGGAGGTTGCGGGTTCGATTCCCGCCTCGGGACAATTGTGTATACGATCTGTAGATATTTGTTCCGAGTGTTCTGGTCGTTATCTATGTATAATATTAAATATCTATCTATGTAATGTATTGTATTAAGTAGGTATATCAGTCATTAGTACTACCCATAACACAAGCTCTTCAGCTTCTGCTAGTTAATGCTGTGTGGATTGTCCAACATTATTTGTTTATTTATTTATATCAGCCCATCAACATCCAGCGCTGAAATCAATAATTGAAAAACCCCAGGGATGCAGTCTGAACATAGCGATCGCTATAAACAGAGGGTGCAGGGGGTCGCGAGGGGAACAGACGGCAGGACCTTGTATGTTCTAACCGTTCCGCGACGTGAGGAAGCGCGGCACACGTCGCCCAAAAGTCTAGTTGACAAAATTTGGAAATTAGTTTAACACTTTGACTGCCATTTTTTTTCGTCGAGTGCGATCTTTTTTTTAACCTAAAAAATTCGTGCTGCCGCTCTACACAGCGGTTGTGTTGCGCCGCACATGCGTTTCGTTCGAAAAATATTACGGCTGTGCTGAGTCACAAAGATCTGTATTTCCTCAGCCGCTGCGCTAGTGTGGATTTACGCATATTAGTCACTTGTAGAAAACACATACCGTGTGATTTCAGCACTCAAAGTGTTAAACTATAGCTTAGCATCTACATATTTCACCCCAAAAAATATAATTTTAAGAAAAATAGGTTTTACATTAGTATTTTGATTTTTAGAAATTTATTTGAACCGCGAAAAAGGCCAAGACTGTCATGGCGTATTGAATGACGTCACGCTTCGCGAAACGGCCGTGTTTGTTTATAGTGATGATATAGATACTTTATAGTGACCCAATGCAAAAGTAAAGTACAACGATAAAATCGCCAAACAGCGGTGGGTGAAGGTCCGCCTGCGACGCATGAGGTTGCGGGTTCGATTCCCGCCTCGGAACAATAAAATTGTGTGTACGATCTGCAGATATTTGTTTCGGGTGTTCTGGTCATTATCGTATAATAAAAAATATCTATCTATGTAATGTATTGTATTATGTATATCAGTTATCTAGTACCCATAACACAAGCTCTGCTTACCATGGGGCTAGATAATGCTGTGTGAATTGTCCAGCATTATTTATGATTATTATTTATCTATAATATTAATCCATATGAGAGAAATCGCGAACCTGACTTTTTCGGCTCACTATCTAGATTATTACCAACTACCGCCCCGGATTCGCACGGGTGCAAACGCATGTATTGTATACATATAATCCTTCCTCTTGAATCACTCTATCTATTAAAAAAACTGCATCAAAATCAGTTGCGTAGTTTCGAAGATCTAAGCATACACAGGGACAGACATACAGCGGGAAGCGACTTTGTTTTTGTCTATGTAGTGATGATGTGAACATCAACGAACTCTTTAGAAATTCAAAGAAGCATGAATGTCGCGCGAGGTCACCCATTGCATATTGTTGAAATCGTCGTTTCCATTTCACCTTTAAATTATTTAACACGTTGCAGTTATATAACGTTTTTAAAATATCCTTACCTTGACCAAAATTCATAAAATTTACGTAGAAATGAAATTTATTAAAAATCGCTGCTTCTGATTTCAAGCGCTTTAGAAATACCTAGGTTTTTAGATCTGTTTCGAGGCCAAAGCCGACATTTTGTGGCGGAATAGCACTACAAATTATTATTTAATGTTTTTAAATCACGCAATACGTTATATATAAATAATGCCGGATAAATTAATATACTAGATAGATATATTAATTTTTTTTATACCTATCTAGTATATTATATAATTTCCAGTGCCATCAGTAAATATTTTTCGTCGGTTAAAATGTATCGTTGTAAAATTCAAATTTATTATTAACTAGCGGACCTTACCGGCTTCGCACGGTTTTAGTACGGATCCCTAACTTTTTTGAAAAATATAATTTAACGTCTGTTCACCGAGGATAGTGTAGCTTCCCAACGGTGAAAGAATTTTTCAAATCGGACCAATAGTTGTCCAGGTTTGATTTTTTTGTGTGTTTGTTTGTGTAGGCTCAAACAAAGACACAAAAAATCAAACCTTTCCTCTTTATAATATTAGTATAGATTTATAAATAAAACTGAATGAAAGTACATTAAACCAAACGTTGGCATACGTATAATTTAAGACATATCATAATATAGAGTAATCTCTTAAGGGCCCGGCGACCCTCGCTTGCAAAAATCGCTCCGAATATCGCTGTCCCTGTTTAACCCTTGCGCCGCGCCCCATGCGTGCGCGATAGCAATATTAGCCGTTCAAAATTTGGTTTGTTCCGTAATACAAAAAATTATGACAAAAAACTTTTTGTATTCTTCACAAAGTATTGTTATTCTGTAACTAGACAATATAAGCTGTGTTCCTTATTAATACAATATTATAGTGGAAATATGCTTGAATTGGAAATCATTTTGGTATTACTTTTGTATGAAGAATTCGTCCCTCCGGAGGCCTCTTAACACAAACAATTATATAATTGTAAAACCAAGGTAAATAGTAATTGTGACAAAAAATAGGAGCAAAACAACAGCTATGGCATTACCGCAATAATATGAGTAATTTTATAAAATTGCTGCTCTTATTGCAAAGTGTAACTTGCAGTTACCGCTATATGAAGACGTCGCTGTGTGAATTTTTATTCTGTGCTAATCAGGTAAGAAGTTTTATAAAATTAGTTATTTTTATTACTCGCTTGGTTTTCTAGTATTCTATGTGGTTATCGGACAGTCAATTCTATATTATAGTATCTAATTTATTATTCCTTTTAACTAATTGATTATTTCTAAAGTCATTTAAAACGGGATATTTACCATGATTTGATTTTTGAGTTATCCAATATTTCGGCACAGTTACTCCGTGATCATGGCGCATGCAACTGTGCCGAAATATTGGATAACTGAAAAATCAAATCATGGTAAATATCCCGTTTTAAATGACTTTAATATTAATAACCATGATAGTTTCAAAAGTTTTATAATTGATTATTTGTTTTATTGTGATAAATTATTAAAAATCAATTTATTTAAATTTTTTAAGAATGCTTGTCTGTCTGCTTTTCTTTGCACAATGCCCTATGGTGTTTCTTTTGTCAAAAGTTAGTGTTTTATAAAATAAAAATGTAAGTTAACTTTTAAAATTTATAGTATTTAACGACATCAAGTGTAACATGTGTACCTACGGTGGAAATAAACTAACTGAAACTGATAAACTGAGTAATTAACCGAGCATCAAAACGGCTAAAGCAATTTTAATAAATACCTTACGTATTAAAATACTAGCCTGGTCTCCTTAAGGTCGACCTTTGTGATCTCATTTATCGAAATAAAGTAATAACTGTGAGTTAGTTTTCTTTTGTGGCTACTTAGAATAGAATGTTATACCCATATACATTATGGCCATATCTCGCGAATAACCGACGGCCGCTGGGGCAAACGTGTTCTTGAGTGGAGACCACGACTCGGTAAACGTAGTGTAGGATGCCCTCCGACCAGGTGGGATGACGACCTGCGAAAGACTGCAGGTAGATGCTGGATGCGGCAAGCTG
The DNA here is from genome assembly GCA_943735965.1 of Eupithecia abbreviata. Lineage (NCBI taxonomy): Eukaryota > Metazoa > Arthropoda > Insecta > Lepidoptera > Geometridae > Eupithecia > Eupithecia abbreviata. The sequence goes on from OX030995.1 coordinate 7,472,484, forward strand.
AAGACAGGGCGCCATGGCGCTCATTGGGGGAGGCCTATGTCCAGCTGTGGACTGCTATAGGCTGATGATGATGAGAATAGAATGAGAAAAAAATTCTACTTAATTAATCGAGAAAACATAAGCTATCAATAAGAACAATTAAAACAGCTTAGTTGTTAGCTGTTTAAATTGTTGTTATTGATAGCTTATATTTGCTAGATTTAATAAGTAGAATTTTAGTAACTAGAGCTTTTCCAAAACCCGTTAAAATAAATCTGGCTGTAAACTAAAAGGTTTTCGTTGCAAACAATTTACAAAATCTTCAAGGTCCTAACCACCTCTTCATTTTTAAATATTTAAATGAAATTCATCTGAATCGTGCAACAAATTTTGCAATTTATTTGAAAAAATTTCAATAATTTCATCAATCATTTCAAAAACAAGAAATTTAATTAACACGCAATAATATTTATCACATATCAAGAAATACATGAAGATGTTTCAGCTTCGGAATTCAGGCCAAACTTTGAATCGATTTATAAAAACTTGATTCGATTTGAATATGAATTGGATTCTAGGCTTGTTTCTGCATAATTTTTCTGCCATTGGACTCTAGCATGTGATTTATGCTTGTCCTAGTTAGAAGGTGTGTTATGGTCAAGTCCATGAGCACCTGTTGACACGTTGTCAGCATTTTGACGACCGATGTGGCGCGGTGGGCGAAGGTCCGCCTGCGACCCAGGAGGTTGCGGGTTCGATTCCCGCCTCGGAACAATTGTGTGTACGATCTGCAGATATTTGTTCCGGGTGTTAATTAATTTAATTTAATTTATTTATTTACAAAAGTACCTCTATTTTTACGGGAACACCCAATGCAATAGAGTCGTTTTAGTTCTGGTCGTTTTCTATGTATAATAAAAAATATCTATCTATGTAATATATTGTATTATATATATCAGTTATCTAGTACCCATAACACAAGCTCTGCTTACCATGGGGCTAGATAATGCTGTGTGAATTGTCCAGCATTATATTATTATATTATTATTTGAAATGACAACAGTCAAAACTACTAGCGGATGTTGTACAACTGAAGGTGATACGACATCCCATTTTAAAATAGTATCGAAATAATTATTATTCTTTTTTATAATCAACCATGGTTGTTGTTAGTTTTTGTTATTTTTGGTACATATTTATTTTTCATCTCAATAAACTACCGCTTTCTAAATCCTAGGGAAATGCGTATATTCTCTTTTTATGTCGTACTGAAGACAGTGATACGACATCCACCAGTATTTTTGACTTCCTTCATCATGGATCATGAAGGTAGTGTTAGATTTTACTGCCACCACGTATAACCATGTTACTGATTTTGTTTTCATCATCATCATTTTATTTATTTAAAAACTGTGTCGAAATAATAATTATTCTATTTTATAATCAACCATGGTTGTTGTTAGCATAAGTAGGTTTTGGTAGATATTTATTTTTCACCCCAATAAACCATATCTTTCCCAATCCTGGACCAAGCTGTCGACCATCGCCCGCTCCCTCACGAAGTCCTCAAAGGTAACTCATGTGATTGGTCCGGCAGTTTACAACAAACTATCAGACTCTGTCACATCCGATGGCAGTCTATCATGCTTTATATGTATACGTGTAGGAGGGCTTAGGTCTCTGTTTACGTATCTGGCGTCTTGCGTCCATTGCCTCGATGCGATTTTCCTCAAACGCTTTGACTCTACTGCCATGCGTGCCGTAGGATATTCAAGACCAAGTTCGGTCTAGCGAGCCATATTAGAGCTCATGATAGAAAAAATCCGTGATTGCTTAGGGTCGCCGTCATCGAAATCGATGAGGAGGCCTATATATATATATCATGCTTTAAAATAAGACTTAAACGTTGGCTTGTCGCGCAGAATTTCTATTCTGTGAACGAACTATTACAATTTTGTAAACCTGACTTTATTTAAATTTATTATTCTAAGAAGATTTAATATTATTTTAAATTTTAACAATATGTACCTATTGTACTTATACGAAAATATGACATGTAAAGTGGTTTTAACAATAAAATGTATTTCTGTATTTCTGGGGAAATGGGTACATTCTCTTTTTACACTCTTCGCAGTTTAATCGCGATAAAATCACAGAATTCTTTTAACACTTTGACTGCGATTTTTTTCGACGACTGCGATCTTTTTTTTAACTTAAAAAATGTGCTGCCGCTCTACACAGCAGCGGTTGTGCTGCGCCGCACATGCGTTTCGTTCGAAAAATATTACGGCTGTGCTGAGTCACAAAGATCTGTATTTCCTCAGCCGCTGCGCTAGTGTGGATTTACGCATATTAGTCACTTGTAGAAAACACATACCGTGTGATTTCAGCAGTCAAAGTGTTAAGAGACTTTTTACTGTTACACAATGTTTTTATAGATAGCAAGCTTTTTGCGTTAAGCTCGTAAAATTTCTGTTTCTATCTTGCTTGGTCTACATACAAGTCAAATAAGGTTATCATGATCACTTTATAACCATAAACACTATAAATGGCATTATCACTAACACTTTAAAAGATTTCAACGTGCTGTAAGCAATAAGTGTTAACTCATATATCTTGGGAAAATATTTGAATAGATAGTCTTACAAACAAAAGATCGGTCTATTGATACAAAGTACCATGAAATATGTACTTGACTGAATGGGGGTGATTCTAGACCCCTAGGAAACTGCACTGTGTATCTTCCGACACGCTTTTTGAGTCGTCGAACTTTTCAAACGCTAGTATATCTATCAATATTATTGTTATTTTGTTGCTTTATCATTATACTCATCAATGCGTAGTCAAAGTAATATAAATACAAACGTTTTGCAAGAGGTTTGAAAGAGTGTCTTCAAAATAAAACGACTGAATCAATTCGGCTGAAATACGCATCAAGAAATTATGCAGTTAAGACCGAAAAAAAGACAAATTAGCATCATTTAAACGCGTGCGAAGCCGCGGGCAGAAATACATATAAAGAAAAAATGCTGTACAATTCACACAGCGCCATCTAGCTCTAAAGTAAGCAGATCTAATAGATCATATGAATAAATCCGTAGGCGAAACTAATCAAAATAACCTCACCTTGGATTACACTCATAGAATGTAAATAGCTATAAACCGTACTAAAGTATGTTTATTGCTTACTAGCTGCGCCCCGCGTTTTCACCCGCGTGGTGTATATACCTATTTTGGGATAATATACAATATATCTTTATAAATTGTAGCCTATGTGTTATTCTGATGTATAAGCTATATTATTGTAAAGTTTCATTAAATCCATTCAGTAGTTTTTACGTGAAAGAGAAACAAACATCCATCCATCCATCCATACTTACAAATTTACGCGTTTATAATATTAGTAGGATGTTCATTTATTAATAACCGCTATGCTTATGAATAGATATATTCCTATTGAAAGATTTGAATATGACCCTCGCTTCTGTGTGATATATTATATACGAATGTGGGAAGCTACGAGTCGAATAGAATCCACATTAAATGGTAAATGATGAAGTGGGATGAATGAACGCAGAGAAGGGAATAAGTAGAATCGGCAGCGTTTGATGAAATGGGATGAATGAAATGGAAATTTATTATTATTTTATTTATTAAACACATTACATCATCATCGTCATCATCAGCCTATAGCAGTCCACTGCTGGACATAGGCCTCACCCAATGAGCGCCATAGCGCCCTGTCTTCAGCTTGCCGCATCCAGCATCTACCTGCAGTCTTTCGCAGGTCGTCATCCCATCTGGTCGGAGGGCGTCCTACACTACGTTTACCGAGTCGTGGTCTCCACTCAAGAAAACGTTTGCCCCAGCGGCCATCGGTTCTTCGCGAGATATGGCCGGCCCACTGCCACTTCAGCTTGCTAATTCTTAGAGCTATGTCGGTAACTTTGGTTCTCTGTCGGATGTATTCGTAACGAATCCTATCCTTCAGAGAACACACATTACAATGCTATTTAAAATAATCTTTAAAAAAAGTTGTTTTAATATACATTGTACCATAAATACATGTGTGTACAGCTATACTATAGAAATTACATAAATAAATAAATAATGCTGGACAATTCACACAGCATTATCTAGCCCCATGGTAAGCAGAGCTTGTCTTATGGGTACTAGATAACTGATATACATAATACTACATATTACATAGATAGATATTTTTTATTATACATAGAAAACGACCAGAACATCCGGAACAAATATCTGCAGATCGTACACACAATTGTTCCGAGGCGGGAATCGAACCCGCAACCTCCTGCGTCGCAGGCGGACCTTCGCCCACCGCGCCACATCGGTCGTCAAAAAAAGCGCTTAGACAAGTCATATGTTATTCTATTGTAACAATATTTTAATGTTCACTACAATTTTCGTCCACCAGTGGGAGAAGTGAAAAAGAAACCACTGGTATGTTCATCTTATGTGTCTAATACATTTGATTTGCTTGTCTATTGCATAAGTTAAACTAGAATAAAGCGACCAATTTGATCCTTTACCTTGTTAGAGTTTTCGAGTCTCTTTCATTAAAACCTGAAAAGTGAATTGAAAGATAGCTACAGAAAATTCCATTACCATTCCATACCACACTAGAAGGGTTCTTCATACTATTCCTTCAAAGACCGCAGCGGTCAATTTGACGGCACTAGAGATTCAGTCAGAATACCTATGAAATTATTGCGTATATTGCATTAAAATATAATAAAAATTTAAAAGAAACAAAAACATAGTTTGTAAAATATTTAAGAATGAAATCGCCGTGCGGTCAAATTGACGGCCTTGGTCTATCTAGTGTTAAGTACAACGATGTTTAATGGAATTATCTGTAGCTATATTTCGGCAATAAATAAATAAATAAAATAAAATAAATGTTTATTGCATTAACTTAAAAGATATAAATACAGGTTCTGGAGTCACCCTTTAAGCAAAATTTGCTTGTGTTAGGAGACCCCGCTCTTACCATTAATACATTAACATATTTAACACTTTGAGTGCTGAAAACGCACGGTATGAGTTTTCTACAAGTGACTAACATGCGTAAATCCACACTAGCGCAGCGGCTGAGAAAATACAGATCTTTGTGACTCAGCAGAGCTGTAATATTTTTCGAACGAAACGCATGTGCGGCGCAACACAACCGCTGTGTTGAGCGGCAGCACGAATTTTTTAGGTAAAAAAAAAGATCGCGGTCGTCGAAAAAAAACCGCAGTCAAAGTGTTAAGTATTTACTAACAAAATATACTAAATTAAAACTAAGAATAATAATATAACAGCAAAAATAAGTTAAGATTAAGAATTAGTTGTTACAAAAGATCAACAGCCGTTCTATATAGTTCGACTAGTCTGAAAATATAGTGCTTTTTCTTAGAAACTAAAGCATGGACCCTGCACAGGTCGACATGACACTCTACCATAACTACAGAATTATTTTTATTCCGCGAAAGAAACCCGCCATCTTTTTACTAAGGTAAATAGCCTCCGTATCAGTAGTACTACTGAATACAACTGGTAGTACTAGTGGCCACATAAGGTGTTTTCTTTTTTGGAAGATGCCTTTCTTCAATTCTATAGACTACAATACAGGCATACTTTCACATTTCTATATGAGCATCATATTTTATTATATCAGTTACTACGTAGTATGTTACCTTTTATCATAAATGCCCACAGAATGTTTAGGTAAATAGCCTCCGCGTCAGTAGTACTACTGAGTACAACTGGTAGTACTAGTGGCCACATAAGGTGTTATCTTTTTTGGAAAATGCCTTTCTTCAATTCTATAGACTACAATAAACAGGCTTACTTTCACATTTCTTTATGAGCATCATATTTTATTATATCAGTTACTATGTAGTATGTTAGCTTTCATCATAAATCCCCACATAATGTTTTGACTAAGGTAAATAGCCTCCGTGTCAGTAGTACTACTGAGTACAACTGGTAGTACTAATGACCTTATGCGGCATTGGTAGTACAACTGAACATCTATCATGACAATCGATACTCTTTATTGACAATTATAAAATGGCCACATAATGTGTTTTAATTTTTGAAAATGCCTTTCTTCAATTCTATATACTACAATAAACAGGCATACTTTCACATTTCTTTATGAGCATCATATTTTATTATATCAGTTACTATGTAGTATGTTAGCTTTCATCATAAATCCCGCAGAAGCACCGTGAAATACCTGTTTGTAATATATGCGGTTTATCAAGGTCAGAGATGATTAATTGTGAATATTAGTTCTTTCCATTGGATTTATGATGGTTGTTAGGAAATTAAGGTAAGAATGTCAAGAACGGAGGTTTCACATGATCTGATTCGAATATTAGATCATCATCATCATCATCAGCCTATGATAGTCCACTGCTGGACATAGGCCTCCCCCAATGAGCGCCCTGTCTTCAACTAGACGCATCCAGCATCGACCTGCAGTCTTTCGCAGGTCGTCATCCCACTTGGTCGGAGGGCGTCCTACACTACGTTTAACGATGGAAACGAATCGTTAAACGTAGTGTACTCAAGAACAGGAATATAAGTTATCATAATCATAAATAAATAATGCTGGACAATTCACTCAGCATTATCTAGCCCCATGGTAAGCAGAGCTTGTGTTATGGGCACTAGATAACTGATATACATAATACAATACATTACATAGATAGATATATTTTTTTTATACATAGAAAACGACCAGAACACCCGGAACAAATATCTGCAGATCGTACACACAATTGTTCCGAGGCGGGAATCGAACCCGCAACCTCCTGCGTCGCAGGCGGACCTTCACCCACCGCGCCACATCGGTCGTCATAAGAATATTACCACTTAAATACGATTATTAGATGTTCTTGTGTTTTTTTTTAATTTTAAAGGAGGTTCTATGTTCAGCTGTATGTATGTTTTTTTTTCAATGTATTATCGTGTATTTCTCCGTCACTTAAACACCGATTTGGATGTTTATTTTGCAGTTGTATAAAAAATTCTCTTTTATCCCCGAAATCCTAAAAAAAAATTTAAAACTAAGAATGCAAAGTCGGTCATTCGTCGTTTTTTAAACAATAATGTAAAAAATGTGATTTTTCATATTTTTTATTTTATAATTATTTTACCACGAGTGACCGCACTGAGTGTAATGATTTGGAGGAGGCTTTTGCCCAGAAGTAGGACGAATCAGACTAATATAAAAAAAAAAAACCCGATGTGAAATCTCGTAAAAGTACAATACAATACAAATACGCTTTCATCAAACACAGAAAAAAAACAAAGATACAGATGCACAATGGGCGGCCTTATCGCTAAGAACAATTTCTTCCAGGCAACCTTTTGGATGGCCACGTAGCTATCATCATCATCATCATCATCAGCCTATATCAGTCCACTGCTGGACATAGGCCTCCCCCGATGAGCGCCATTGCGCCCTGTCTTCAACTTGCCGCATCCAGCATCTACCTGCAGTCTTTCGCAAGTCGTCATCACGTAGCTATAGTATAGGTATATAGGGTAAGTTCTTCGTTTGGCCACAATCTGACATAAGCAACCATTCTGCTTAAATAACATCTTTTGTAAGAAAATTGTCTTAAATTTGGGTGAATTTTAACCAAATCTCCCACAGTCATTAGTTAACTCCGCAGCCTTGAGTTAGTTATTTAATTGGTACAAACAAAACTGAGAACATGTTGATAGAGCTCATTGAGCAATGGTTATTATATTTTAATTCATATGCAAATGGTTTTATGATTTCAATTTGCGGCGATTTGTTTTTGTCTATGCATGACATGTATGAATGAGAAATATACTAATATATAAAATATGCCATATGTATAATCGATTCAGATTTAACCCTAGATATCTAAACATTAGTCTCACAGGCGACACGGATCCCGCGCATTCGCTGTTTATTTATTTTATTTTATTTTTACTTTATTTGGAAGACAAACAGTTTTACACACTTTACAGATAACTTAAATAAAAACTAATAACCATTTATGTGTCCTCGCATATAGTAGCTAAGGGATTGCTTGCTTGCAGAGGACAAATGAAAATTAAGAAATAGCTTAGTCTTATAACTTACATTACATACATTGAATTAACATAAATAGAACAAACAATAGATAATATATAATATTTTACTGTTCACTTAAATTTTTTGTCCACTAGTGGAAGAAGTGAAAAGAAACCACTGGCATGTTCATTTCTTATATGTCTAATACATGGTTATTTGCCTATTTAAGTCTAAATGTAATATGATTCGATACATGTCAATATTTAAGTAAAGCTATGCACAACAACAAATTAGGTACTTACTACATACTATTGTCGGTGCGAAACTGAGCGACATCTGGCCTCGTATCTACATATGTAATGTCTTGTATTAAGTAAATCAGTCATCTAGTACCTATAACACAAGCTCTGCTTAGCTTGAGGATAGATGATGATGTGTGGATTGTCCAGATTATTTATTTATTTATTTACTTTATGTACGAAATATAGTATCTACTGATAAACAAGTTAAAATTAATAACTTCAATTATCAAAAGCGAAAGCTCAGGTGCTTTCTACACTAAAATTTAGAATAAAATGTGTTAAACTTTTAATTAATATTGAATTTAAATTACATAGGTCTACCTACCTTTGTCACTTATCTACTTAATTAAAATATTTTATCGTCATTAAGCTGACGTGGCGGTGGGCCAGCCATATCTCGCGAAGAACCGACGGCCGCTGGGGCAAACGTGTTCTTGAGTGGAGACCACGGCTCGGTGCCAGTACGTGGATTATAACACTCGGTAAACGTAGTGTAGGACACCCTCCGACAAGGTGGGATAACGACCTGCGAAAGACTGCAGGTAGATGCTGGATGCGGCAAGCTGAAGACAGGGCGCTATGGCGCCCTGTCGATGATGATGATGATGATCGTCATTAATTACTCAACTTGTCGTAAATTGTCGCACACACATTGCATTCTGTTCAAAGCATTGCCCTTATTTCGTAATCATTACGTGATACAACTTGGCTTTGAATTTGGAATTTTAATCGAACGCTTGCGATGAATTTAAATTTATGTGTGTAAGATGTTAGGAATTTGTCTTTGTGGATCTTATTTTGATTCATTTTACAAGTAAATAATAAAAAAATAATGCTGGACAACCCACGCAGTATTATCTAGCCCCGAGGTAATTAGAGCTTGTGTTATGTACTAGATAATTGATAAACTTAAACATTACTCGTACAAGAAAACTCCCATACACCCGGAACATAATGTCATCCAACTGCAGATCGTACAAGCATTAGTTTCGAGACGGGCATCGAACCCGTAACCTACTGCGTCGCAGGCGGACTTTACGCACTCTACGCCACTGAGGTCGCCTGTACCCTGTAACTATCAACCACCTCACAATATATAGTTTTATAGTTTATTGGTGATTAAACACTCAAGTTTAAAAATAAATTCGGCCACTAATCGTAACAAAAACAACAATGACTAATAGGTATACTTCAAATGCCCAAAATTAGACGTTAATGTTTCTGTTTTCCATGTTCACGCCTCTCAAATCGCTTTTTAACGGTATGTTTACGTTTTTGTAGATAAATCACGCGATTAAAGGGTTATATTCATTTATTTTATCATTCAATCAATCTACCTACCATTTAAAACTTTGGCTTTTATTCGTAGGTTAAGACGAATAGAAAGACCTTGACGAATAGCAAAAACAAAGGGAGGTATTATGTCCACGGTCGGCGGCGGAAAAGGGACAAAAGATAGATAAACGGTCGGATAGATAGGTCGTCTCCAAAAATACAACCTTTTATTTGGACCTCGGATAACTCGTTTATTTGGACGTTTCTTTTTAGGTCCAAATAAACGAGTTTCTGACACTAAAGTCATTTATAACGATATTTACCATGGTTTTTGAGTTATCCAATATTTCGGCACAGTTTCATGCGCCATGATCACAGAATAACTGAAGACACTGCGAGTTTTTATGGGCAGACATACCGATCTACCCTAATTTTTTGTCTTTTGTTACGAGAGTTTCTGACAGTATTTAAAGAAAATCACGCTCTTCGAGCAAACGTTCTATTTAAATATATATTTTATTTTTTTAATTATATTTTAGCAAAAAATTAGGAATATAAATAGGAGTTGAGGTTAGATACAGTCAAAAATCATCTTCGAAATGCTCCTTGACCATAATTACTGGCAACACTAACAATCAATTCTCTTTTGTTTCAGTCCCCCAAACATGCCCTAACATGGCGCTCAGAATGAAGAAGGATATAAAGAAGTCGTCATACTATGTATGGTTCCTGGGTGCGCAGGAGTCGCGAGGGCTGCGCGGTGAGGAGTGCGCACTGCCTGCCGTCGCCGCGCTAGAGCAGCGTGCACGCGGGCTTGAGCCGTTCAAGGTTACACTACAGGTGAGGAATTAAGGAAAATACGACCTCTTTAGGATCCACAGATGGGTTGTAATGGAACCTCTTTGGGGTGCAAGCAGGCGCACTAAGAACTGCCATCCTAAAGACTACGGCGGACCTTCTTATAAACCACGGTTGGAACCTCTTCGGATTGCAAGTGGGCGCACATTAAGGACAGCCATCTTGAAAAATGACACAATTGACTCTTTAGTTCTCGTTATCTAGCAGGATGTACCACGTGCAGGTTAGGTTGGCTTGGGTGACGTGATGTTGGAGTCCCCCTTATACCCCTACAAGGTCTTAAATCAGTGTCATGTTCATCCACCACATTCATGATGTTTCTAATTTGACACCGACAGTGGCTAATTTGACTCTAATCTTGCTGACGCTCATGGTCCGAAAGTTTTATCAGATGCAGTTCAAAGTTCAAACTCATTTGAACTTCTAAAAACTTTCAAATAATCCTACACTAGTATTATCGCTATTACTTCTAATTAGAGGCTACGTATCACGATTAACGCCACTGATGTTGTATAATGTAGCCTAAACCTTGTAACGGAACTGAACCAGTAATATGATCTCGGACTTTTCAAGACTTTAACTGCGATTTTTTTTCGAGGACTGCGATCTTTTTTTTAACCTAAAAAATTCGCGCTGCCTGCTCTACACAGCGGTTGTGTTGCGTTACGTTCGAAAAATATTACGGCTGTGCTGAGTGACACAAATCTGTATTTTCTCAGCCGCTGCGCTAGTGTGGATTTACGCATATTAGTCACTTGTAGAAAACACATACCGTGTGATTTCAGCACTCAAAGTGTTAAAGTACACACCAGCACTGTTCAATTCAAGCGTGCTGTTGGCTGAGGTAACGGCATCGTCATTTTAAGAAAGTTTTTTTTTGTATCACAATTAACGAATTGCTATCGTTGCGTCCATTTGAAGGTAAGACGTTTAAATGTGAAAAATAGACGATGTATAAAAGACACAAAAAAAAAACTTTTTAAAAGATTTTTAGTTCTAATATTATAAATACGAAAATAATTATTTCTGTCTGCCTTACTTACCTTTTTCAAACCTAAACGGCTAAACTAGTCATTTCCGATTTTCAATCAGCAATGATGTGATTGGTCCCGAGGAAGGACTTAGCCCGAGGAGGCTTACCAATTACCCAAAAAAAAGCTTTTAATCTCAGAAGCCGCCGACAAAAGCTAGTTTATTTTAAGGTTTTTGTTATTATAGTGCGTAAGCCCTCGCACTCGGGGTAATCTCTAAAAAATTTAAGAAATAATATCCCAAATTGAAACAAATTTCTATGCTTTTTGCGTTGTGAACGATGTTTTTGCAGTGCCGAATTGTGCCTAAATTTAATTTGATTTCTTAATTTATTTAAACAACTTTACTTTCTAGATGCGTGCTATATAGTAGGAAACTCGGTTACCTATATCCAAGATTATTGCAAACAGATTACCTCATTTACCCGACATACCTACTACTAAAGAGATCCATTACACATAGTTCGCGTTCCAACAAAACATCTATTAGATCTGACCCTTGACTCGCACGAAAGTAATCGATATCTCGCACGTTACATAATGTAATTACAATACAGTTCACTAAAGGCCTGTTCAGAGTAACTCTGAACAGGCAAGGTTGTAAATAAAAGTAGTAGTAAGTACATAAATTGGTTAAGAGTGTGGACATAAGATACATTAACCATTATAATAATTCCCAAGATTTTGCACATTTTGCACACCTGAGTGGGTAGTTTGTATCTGGACATATTTAGAATCAAGACCATACATTCATGCAAATAAAGATTATGATTATGATAACGACGAAGTTCTGAATTCTTTTGAAGTAACTTATTAACAATTAAATTATGATCCAAGGCATTATTACATTATATACATATGTTTAACATATGTACACAGCTGCGATACTCTTCTTGTATCTAACAATGTAATTCATTTATGTACTTACTCAAACTTGAGATTGTATCCCATCCCATTGATCATCATTATAGCAGCTTATATACGTCCAATGCTGGACAAAAGCCTCAAAGAGCTGTGCTGTGTCGCCTCCATCCATCGACTCCCTGCGACCGCTACGATGTCTTCGGTCCATCGGGTGCATGGTCTACCAACACTCTGTTTCGCGTTGCACCGCGGTCACCACTCGAGTCGAGACCCTTTACTCCCCAGTCTTTGTCAGTTCCGCGAGATATATGTATGACATACCACTTCAACTTACTAATTCTGAGAGCTATGTTAAGCCGATATTCCCACCAAAATGAGAAAATGTGGATGAATAATCACGCCTGAATCTAAGAATGTTTATTTTTATTTTTATTTTAACAGTATTCAGGAAATAAACAGCTTCAGGCTAAAATAATAAACTATACACAGGTTACCAGATTACATTTAAAAAATAAAAATAAAACACGTGGGAATCCCCTCTCAATAGAATCCGTTAGATTGGAATCCAAAATGTTTGTGAGTTTATGTGTTAGAATCCAAATGCGATCCATCCATTCCAAACCCATACAATATGTCAGTTCGTCCACCGGTGATGATTTCGGAACTTAGTGCAAACTTTCGCACTTTACCGATTTTTGCAGTTCAATACAGGTAATAGCAGTATGCCGACTTTAGGAAATTTCTATGCAATTAATCGCATATATAGACTTTTTATAGATTTTCGTATTTTATGAGTACTTATCCTACTATTATCGTATGGTTACTCTTCTGTGTCTACCCTTACTGTATAACATCGATATCGCCTGCAGCATTGTAACAGAGCAAGGGCTAGAAAGTTATAATAATTGATTTATGGCGTTCAATGTATCATGATTAATTGGAAGATGGATGCGCACACGCAAGGAAGGCGTGAAAATGTAAGTACCGGGTATTATGCAATAGCTGTAAAGAATGATGCATTACAAATTGTATGAAACAAATACCTAGCTTTATAGGTAAGTTACATATATTTCACGTTAATTTATTTGGCGACAAAAGGTTTTACACCTATTAGTCATAGATAGATAGATAGATAGAAAATTCTTTTATTGCACACTTACAAAATAAAACAAACAAGACAGAATAAAATACAAATCATGTGACAATTTGGCGGTCTTATCGCTCAAGAGCGATCTCTACCAGACAACCGTGGATGGATAGGATCATTGGATTGATCATTGGTCATCATCATCATCAACCTATAGTAGTCCATTGCTGGACATAGGCTTCCCCTAATGAGCGTGATAGCGTCATATCTTCAGCTTGGCGCATCCAGCATCTGCCTGCAGTCATTCGCAGGTCGTCATCCCACCTGGCCGGAGGACGTTCTAAACTACGTTTTCCGAGTCGCGGTCTCCACTCAAAAACACGTTTACCCCATGTGGTTATCTGTTCCTCGTGATATATTGCCGGCCTACTGCCACTTCAACTTAATAATAATAAATAAACTTGTTTGAGCCTATCTATTAGAATGACGACCGATGTGGCGCGGTGGGCGAAGGTCCGCCTGCGACGCAGGAGGTTGCGGGTTCGATTCCCGCCTCGGAACAAATGTGTGTACGATCTGCAGATATTTGTTTCGGGTGTTCTGGTCGTTTTCTATGTATAATAAAAAATATCTATCTATGTAATGTATTGTATTATGTATATCAGTTATCTAGAACCCATAACACAAGCTCTGCTTAGCTTGGGGCTAGATGATGCTGTGTGAATTGTCTAGCATTATTTATTTTTTTACAACTCAAGTTCAAATTCCTCCACAGGTATCCCACAAAGGCCTGAAGATCATCCAGAATGTGACGACCAAAGGCAAGCAGCAAACCATCAAGCATTTCATCCCACACGGCAGCATCACCAGTGCTGTGGTGCAAGGCGATGTGGTTGCATGCGTGCTCTTGCTGTACAACCCGGTCACTGGCTGTCCAGTACATGTTCATGCTTACAGGTCAGTACTGATAATTAATAAATAATATATTTAATTCTAAACCTTTCTTAATAGCACTCAAAAGTAAAGTAAAGTAAAAAATAATTTATATCTTTAGGCTTACAAAATATGCACTTAGACAAATCATATTTTATATATAAATTATTATCAAATAAAATTATTTTACTGTTCACTTCAATTTTTTGTCCACTAGTGGAAGAAGTGAAAAGACTACAAATACTAACAACGTCAGACCAAGAATTATAACCTAAGAGGTTGAAGCAAGAACGGTTCCTTAGTTTGCAAATATAAAACAACAGACGATCGGGGATGCATTGAAACAACTGATCAATGAATAATTCATCATCATCATCATCAGCCTATAGCAGTCCACTGCTGGACATAGTCTGTCTTCAGCTTGCCGCATCCAGCATCTACCTGCAGTCTTTCGCAGGTCGTCATCCCACCTGGCCGGAGGGCGTCCTACACTACTTTTACCGAGTCGTGGTCTCCACTCAAGAACAAATATATGAATGAATAATTATATGATTCTAAACATTTCCTACTAGCTGTCTTAATACTAACAAAAACAGACCAAAAAAAAAACCTAAAAGAATCAAGCAAGAACGGTTCCTTAGTTTGCACATAAAATACTCTCTTACCGTTCAGTGAGTAAATGATTCCATGATTATGCTGTCGTTTGGATGTTTGTTACCTCTTGACGCGAAAGCTACTGAATTCGGTTGAAACGTTGCATAGCTGTCAGTAATCAAACGCCTACGATTTAGGTATCCCATAAATGAGTTCCCATGTCAGAGAAATAACCTTAAAACAAATAAATAAATAAATAATGCTGGACAATTCACACTGCATTATCTAGCCCCTTGGTAAGCAGAGCTTGTGTTATGGGTACTAGATAACTGATATACATAATACAATACATTACAAAGATAGATATTTTTTTATTATACATAGAAAACGACCAGAACACCCGGAACAAATATCTGCAGATCGTACACACAATTGTGCCGAGGCGGGAATCGACCCCGCAACCTCCTGCGTCGCAGGCGGACCTTTGCCCACCGCGGCACATCGGTCGTCGTAAAGCATTTCCATAGAAACAACGCGTGCCGCAGAAACTAGTTTACTTATAAATCACTGAAATAACTATAGGTACCTAGCTATGAAAATTTCATGTAAAATACATCAACTTTTCACTAACTTTTTCACAACTTTTCGACGACCGATGTGGCGCGGTGGACGAAGGTCCGCCTGCGACCAGGAGGTTGCGGGTTCGATTCCAGCCTCGGAACAATTGTGTGTACGATCTGCAGATATTTGTTCCGGGTGTTCTGGTCGTTTTCTATGTATAATAAAAAAATACCTATCTATGTAATGTATTGTATTATGTATATCAGTCATCTAGTACCCATAACACAAGCTCTGCTTAGCTTGGGGCTAGATGATGCTGTGTGGATTGTCCAGCATTATTTATTTTAAAAATAATTATTTAAAAATAATTTAATAATTAATTAACTATTTTTTTCAAACATCGCACAGGGTCCTTTGCCAAGATAAAAGTTAATTCTTCGGTATCGATAACATTTTCTTTCGCTTACCAACAAAACTCTATGGATTAGAAATAGAAAATATCTCGTTTTCGCACACCATGTCCACCTTTCATTGTTTATTCATAGATTCTAAATTCCAGCGATCATTTTATCGCGTACAGGTATTTCTTCAATTCAATAAGCCCAACCGGGTATTTCTCCTTTTATTGGCCTTGTGCTGAATACATAATGTACAGTTTAGATCCTAGTAATCTCTGCTGGTGCCAGAAATTTCGCAAACATAGGAGTGCCAGAGATGCCTATGTAAACAAACTTGCGGAGAACTAGAAACAAATCTTGAAACGGTATTTTGATTTTGACAAGTGCTTTACAAATATTACTATGACAGACTAGTTATAACTCCTTTTAACACTTTGACTGCGGTTTTTTTTCGACGACTGCGATCTTTTTTTTACCTAAAAAATTCGTGCTGCCGCACTACACAGCGGTTGTGTTGCGCCGCACATGCGTTTCGTTCGAAAAATATTACAGCTCTGCTGAGTCACAAAGATCTGTATTTTCTCAGCCGCTGCGCTAGTGTGGATTTACGCATATTAGTCACTTGTAGAAAACTCATACCGTGCGTTTTCAGCACTCAAAGTGTTAAGAAACTTTTTGATTGTTCTTGTAAAAAACAAAAGAATATTGTATTCATATCAATTAATGGAAAAAAACAGAAGAATATTAACGGTACTGTAATTAATAATTAGGTACTATACAGGGTGCGTAACATGTGTACTAAGCCGAAAGGTTAGTACACATAGTGGTATACCTAGTGATTCTAGGCACCGAAGGGATGACATGTGATTATATTTTTATTTAATTTCGAGTTTTTTTTAATATTTTTTATTATGGTTATATCTTCCTGTTCGTGTTTTTTACTCGCACTCCTGCATTATTTAACAGTATCAAATATTTCATAATTATTTTTGCTCGTTTTGAACTAACCAGTGTTTTGGTATAAAATTATTTCAAAAAAATATGAAATGTTGTCCTTGAAATTTCAAAACAATAATAATAACAAAGCAAGCCTTCCATAGGACCGGGTCACTTAGACCCGGTCCTATGGAAGGCTTGCTTTGGCTTTGCTTTGGCCCGAGATCATGGTAAATGAGAGATATCATAATAATAATATCAGAATACACGTGATACGAGAATGAAGTAAAAAGTAATCATTTTATTTCAAAAAGAAATGGGTCGAAATTCAAATAATCGTAGAACTAAAGTTGATCCCTCAGGGCTCTGTACCTTGACCTCTTTTCGGCTTAGTAAATGTTTCGGGGTACCCTGTATATTTCTAAGTAAAAAACTTACATCTTATCTAATGTCTAAATGGTGGAGGTAGAAAATATTGTAGATATATTTGACATTTGGTACGACCTTTTCAAATGCCATGCTAAAAATTTGTTAGAAGAATACCTTTAAGATTTCCTCGATTGATGTGCGACTTGCAAATGAACATAGCCAATTCTAATATATATATGTAGTTATGACGACCGATGTGGCGCGGTGGGCGAAGGTCCGCCTGCGACGCTGAAGGTTGCGGGTTCGATTCCCGCCTCGGAACAATTGTGTGTACGATCTGCAGATATTTGTTCCGGGTGCTCTGGTCGTTTTCTATGTATAATAAAAATATCTATCTATGTAATGTATTGTATTATGTATATCAGTTATCTAGTATCCATAACACAAGCTCTGCTTTCCATGGGGCTAGATGATGCTGTGTGAATTGTCCAGCATTATTTATTTTATTTATTTATTTATATTTGTATCTATCATTTTGAAGTAGTGGTGACCTATGAATTAGTACCGAAAAAATACCTATCAAGAAAATCACCCGTGGTTTTATTTATACAAAGTATACAACAAAGAATATTACAATAAATCAAATAATATAAATAAATTGGAAGTATATTGAGTACTCAATTGTTTTGTTTGATACACCAATACTCAGATAAAAAAAAAACCAGGATATGTTTTGTATACCAATGGGTTACAAAACTTAAGGAATATTTGTGGAAAATATTTAACGACTTTGGTATAATCGAAGCAAAGCACAAAAGCTCAAAAAAAAATATTTTTTGACAATTTTCATGCATCATTTAAGTGATCTCTCATTCGTTTTCTAATACAAATTCATAAAATGTTCGCTGCACTTGTGAGAATAAGCGTTGTTGCAATTTGTGTTTAAGTTTTGAGTATTGTCACCTTATTGTAATCTGTTAATGTTATTAGTTTTTGTTAAGTTTTAATTCATAAATGTATTATATGACATAAAATATGTTAGATTCTAAATCGGAGTATATCTATATTCAATGTATAACGTGTACCAGCAAACTGCTTCGTTGTCGAAGCGTCTTCATCTGACATTTAGCTACAATAGCTGTTAGGCAACTGTTAAGTATTCAACCATTGAGACAAGTATTTATCTGTTGAATAAATACCTCCTTTGCCTAACCCACATTTACAAAACGGCTATGAATTTAAAATATTTGACGGTGAATTCTATTTGGATAAATAGGTTCTGTAGCGATCGTGTCTTTGCGAATAAAAAGTTGCACTAGCTCTTGATTGAGCTTCTACACGTTGCGTAGGCAGCAAATGGCCGCAACCTTTTTAAATGAAATGAAAGTACACAATAACAATGGTTAACTCTATATTAAGCTTAATTAAGGTGGTATCAGTTTTTCGTCAATTTAAATAAGTTTTAATTACATTAATTCGTTTGAATTAGACACGCAGAGATCAGGAAAGATTCGTCTTTGAAGAATTACAAATGGTTTTTTAGTCATTGTCTAGGAATTCGCTGAGTTTCTTTTTTATCTAACAAAAGAAGTTTCACATTACAACATTTAAAAATGATTATTTACAAGTTTTTCTTATCTATAGCTAGCTGCGCCCCGCGGCTTCGCCCTTGTTGAAATCGTTATAATCGTTATATCGTTGAAATATATGTCAAATGGTTTAGAAACCTTCCTTTTGAATCACTCTATCTATTTAAAAACCGCATCAAAATCCGTTGCGTATTTTTAAAGATCTAAGCATACATAGTGAAAGACAAACAGCGGGAAGCGACTTTGTTTTATAGTATGTAGTGATAATATAATATATACTGCACCTACTTACAAGCTGGTTGGCAGTCAAGACACGGAACACGTATAGAAGCCCCAAGCTCCTTGTAAGCACGACCGGAATGCCCGGCAAGAGGTCACAGTAAAAATATGCCTGCAAGTATGGCCAGGCGACCTAGTACCTGTAGGTAAGTGCAGTACATACGTGGATAGAGGGCAGTCCTAGCGTGTAAGCCTTGCGAGGTATTGCTCTTTTAAGCAATGGCATAAGTCGCTTCAATACCAATCTTTATAGATTTTAGGTATTGTTCTGTTGTAAGCAATGGCATAAGTCGCTTCGGTACCAATCTTATAGGTTCTAGATATTGCTCTGTTTTAAGCAATGGCATAAGTCGCTTCGATAACAATCTTTATAGATTCTAGGTAATGCTCTGTTTTAAGCAATGGCATAAGTCGCTTCGATACCAATCTTTATAGATTCTAGGTAATGCTCTGTTTTAAGCAATGGCATAAGTCGCTTCGATACCAATCTTTATAGATTCTAGGTATTGCTCTGTTTTAAGCAATGGCATAAGTCGCTTCGATACCAATCTTTATAGATTCTAGGTATTGCTCTGTTTTAAGCAATGGCATAAGTCGCTTCAATACCAATCTTTATAGATGTTAGGTATTGTTCTGTTGTAAGCAATGGCATAAGTCGCTTCAATACCAATCTTTATAGATTTTAGGTATTGTTCTGTTGTAAGCAATGGCATAAGTCGCTTCGGTACCAATCTTATAGGTTCTAGATATTGCTCTGTTTTAAGCAATGGCATAAGTCGCTTCGGTACCAATCTTATAGGTTCTAGATATTGCTCTGTTTTAAGCAATGGCATAAGTCGCTTCGATAACAATCTTTATAGATTCTAGGTAATGCTCTGTTTTAAGCAATGGCATAAGTCGCTTCGATACCAATCTTTATAGATTCTAGGTAATGCTCTGTTTTAAGCAATGGCATAAGTCGCTTCGATACCAATCTTTATAGATTCTAGGTATTGCTCTGTTTTAAGCAATGGCATAAGTCGCTTCGATAACAATCTTTATAGATTCTAGGTAATGCTCTGTTTTAAGCAATGGCATAAGTCGCTTCGATACCAATCTTTATAGATTCTAGGTATTGCTCTGTTTTAAGCAATGGCATAAGTCGCTTCAATACCAATCTTTATAGATGTTAGGTATTGTTCTGTTGTAAGCAATGGCATAAGTCGCTTCAATACCAATCTTTATAGATTTTAGGTATTGTTCTGTTGTAAGCAATGGCATAAGTCGCTTCGGTACCAATCTTATAGGTTCTAGATATTGCTCTGTTTTAAGCAATGGCATAAGTCGCTTCGATAACAATCTTTATAGATTCTAGGTAATGCTCTGTTTTAAGCAATGGCATAAGTCGCTTCGATACCAATCTTTATAGATTCTAGGTATTGTTCTGTTTTAAGCAATGGCATAAGTCGCTTCGATACCAATCTTTATAGATTCTAGGTATTGTTCTGTTTTAAGCAATGGCATAAGTCGCTTCGATACCAATCTTTATAGATTCTAGGTATTGCTCTGTTTTAAGCAATGGCATAAGTCGCTTCAATACCAATCTTTATAGATTCTAGGTAATGCTCTGTTTTAAGCAATGGCATAAGTCGCTTCGATACCAATCTTTATAGATTCTAGGTATTGTTCTGTTTTAAGCAATGGCATAAGTCGCTTCGATACCAATCTTTATAGATTCTAGATATTGCTCTGTTTTAAGCAATGGCATAAGTCGCTTCGATAACAATCTTTATAGATTCTAGGTAATGCTCTGTTTTAAGCAATGGCATAAGTCGCTTCGATACCAATCTTTATAGATTCTAGGTATTGTTCTGTTTTAAGCAATGGCATAAGTCGCTTCGGTACCAATCTTATAGGTTCTAGATATTGCTCTGTTTTAAGCAATGGCATAAGTCGCTTCGATACCAATCTTTATAGATTCTAGGTATTGTTCTGTTTTAAGCAATGGCATAAGTCGCTTCGGTACCAATCTTATAGGTTCTAGATATTGCTCTGTTTTAAGCAATGGCATAAGTCGCTTCGGTACCAATCTTTATAGATTCTAGGTATTGCTCTGTTTTAAGCAATGGCATAAGTCGCTTCGGTACCAATCTTTATAGATTCTAGGTATTGCTCTGTTTTAAGCAATGGCATAAGTCGCTTCGATACCAATCTTTATAGGTTCTAGATATTGCTCTGTTTTAAGCAATGGCATAAGTCGCTTCGATAACAATCTTTATAGATTCTAGGTAATGCTCTGTTTTAAGCAATGGCATAAGTCGCTTCGATACCAATCTTATAGGTTCTAGATATTGCTCTGTTTTAAGCAATGGCATAAGTCGCTTCGATAACAATCTTTATAGATTCTAGGTAATGCTCTGTTTTAAGCAATGGCATAAGTCGCTTCGATACCAATCTTTATAGATTCTAGGTATTGTTCTGTTTTAAGCAATGGCATAAGTCGCTTCGATACCAATCTTTATAGATTCTAGGTATTGTTCTGTTTTAAGCAATGGCATAAGTCGCTTCGATACCAATCTTTATAGATTCTAGGTATTGCTCTGTTTTAAGCAATGGCATAAGTCGCTTCAATACCAATCTTTATAGATTTTAGGTATTGTTCTGTTGTAAGCAATGGCATAAGTCGCTTCGGTACCAATCTTATAGGTTCTAGATATTGCTCTGTTTTAAGCAATGGCATAAGTCGCTTCGATACCAATCTTTATAGATTCTAGGTATTGTTCTGTTTTAAGCAATGGCATAAGTCGCTTCGGTACCAATCTTATAGGTTCTAGATATTGCTCTGTTTTAAGCAATGGCATAAGTCGCTTCGATACCAATCTTTATAGATTCTAGGTATTGTTCTGTTTTAAGCAATGGCATAAGTCGCTTCGGTACCAATCTTATAGGTTCTAGATATTGCTCTGTTTTAAGCAATGGCATAAGTCGCTTCGGTACCAATCTTTATAGATTCTAGGTATTGCTCTGTTTTAAGCAATGGCATAAGTCGCTTCGGTACCAATCTTTATAGATTCTAGGTATTGCTCTGTTTTAAGCAATGGCATAAGTCGCTTCGATACCAATCTTTATAGGTTCTAGATATTGCTCTGTTTTAAGCAATGGCATAAGTCGCTTCGATACCAATCTTTATAGATTCTAGGTATTGTTCTGTTTTAAGCAATGGCATAAGTCGCTTCGGTACCAATCTTATAGGTTCTAGATATTGCTCTGTTTTAAGCAATGGCATAAGTCGCTTCGGTACCAATCTTTATAGATTCTAGGTATTGCTCTGTTTTAAGCAATGGCATAAGTCGCTTCGGTACCAATCTTTATAGATTCTAGGTATTGCTCTGTTTTAAGCAATGGCATAAGTCGCTTCGATACCAATCTTTATAGGTTCTAGATATTGCTCTGTTTTAAGCAATGGCATAAGTCGCTTCGATACCAATCTTTATAGATTCTAGGTATTGTTCTGTTTTAAGCAATGGCATAAGTCGCTTCAATACCAATCTTTATAGATTTTAGGTATTGTTCTGTTGTAAGCAATGGCATAAGTCGCTTCGGTACCAATCTTATAGGTTCTAGATATTGCTCTGTTTTAAGCAATGGCATAAGTCGCTTCGATACCAATCTTTATAGATTCTAGGTATTGTTCTGTTTTAAGCAATGGCATAAGTCGCTTCGGTACCAATCTTATAGGTTCTAGATATTGCTCTGTTTTAAGCAATGGCATAAGTCGCTTCGATACCAATCTTTATAGATTCTAGGTATTGTTCTGTTTTAAGCAATGGCATAAGTCGCTTCGGTACCAATCTTATAGGTTCTAGATATTGCTCTGTTTTAAGCAATGGCATAAGTCGCTTCGGTACCAATCTTTATAGATTCTAGGTATTGCTCTGTTTTAAGCAATGGCATAAGTCGCTTCGGTACCAATCTTTATAGATTCTAGGTATTGCTCTGTTTTAAGCAATGGCATAAGTCGCTTCGATACCAATCTTTATAGGTTCTAGATATTGCTCTGTTTTAAGCAATGGCATAAGTCGCTTCGATACCAATCTTTATAGATTCTAGGTATTGTTCTGTTTTAAGCAATGGCATAAGTCGCTTCGGTACCAATCTTATAGGTTCTAGATATTGCTCTGTTTTAAGCAATGGCATAAGTCGCTTCGATACCAATCTTTATAGATTCTAGGTATTGTTCTGTTTTAAGCAATGGCATAAGTCGCTTCGGTACCAATCTTATAGGTTCTAGATATTGCTCTGTTTTAAGCAATGGCATAAGTCGCTTCGGTACCAATCTTTATAGATTCTAGGTATTGCTCTGTTTTAAGCAATGGCATAAGTCGCTTCGGTACCAATCTTTATAGATTCTAGGTATTGCTCTGTTTTAAGCAATGGCATAAGTCGCTTCGATACCAATCTTTATAGGTTCTAGATATTGCTCTGTTTTAAGCAATGGCATAAGTCGCTTCGGTACCAATCTTTATAGATTCTAGGTATTGCTCTGTTTTAAGCAATGGCATAAGTCGCTTCGGTACCAATCTTTATAGATTCTAGGTATTGCTCTGTTTTAAGCAATGGCATAAGTCGCTTCGGTACCAATCTTTATAGATTCTAGGTATTGCTCTGTTTTAAGCAATGGCATAAGTCACTTCCAAGCTCCTTGTAAGCACGACCGGAATGCCCGGCAAGAGGTCACAGTAAAAATATGCCTGCAAGTATGGCCAGGCGACCTAGTACCTGTAGGTAAGTGCAGTACATACGTGGATAGAGGGCAGTCCTAGCGTGTAAGCCTTGCGAGGTATTGCTCTTTTAAGCAATGGCATAAGTCGCTTCAATACCAATCTTTATAGATTTTAGGTATTGTTCTGTTGTAAGCAATGGCATAAGTCGCTTCGGTACCAATCTTATAGGTTCTAGATATTGCTCTGTTTTAAGCAATGGCATAAGTCGCTTCGATAACAATCTTTATAGATTCTAGGTATTGTTCTGTTTTAAGCAATGGCATAAGTCGCTTCGATACCAATCTTTATAGATTCTAGGTATTGCTCTGTTTTAAGCAATGGCATAAGTCGCTTCGATAACAATCTTTATAGATTCTAGGTATTGCTCTGTTTTAAGCAATGGCATAAGTCGCTTCAATACCAATCTTTATAGATTTTAGGTATTGTTCTGTTGTAAGCAATGGCATAAGTCGCTTCGGTACCAATCTTTATAGATTCTAGGTATTGCTCTGTTTTAAGCAATGGCATAAGTCGCTTCGGTACCAATCTTTATAGATTCTAGGTATTGCTCTGTTTTAAGCAATGGCATAAGTCGCTTCGGTACCAATCTTTATAGATTCTAGGTATTGCTCTGTTTTAAGCAATGGCATAAGTCGCTTCGATACCAATCTTTATAGATTCTAGGTATTGCTCTGTTTTAAGCAATGGCATAAGTCGCTTCAATACCAATCTTTATAGATTTTAGGTATTGTTCTGTTGTAAGCAATGGCATAAGTCGCTTCGGTACCAATCTTTATAGATTCTAGGTATTGCTCTGTTTTAAGCAATGGCATAAGTCGCTTCGGTACCAATCTTTATAGATTCTAGGTATTGCTCTGTTTTAAGCAATGGCATAAGTCGCTTCGGTACCAATCTTTATAGATTCTAGGTATTGCTCTGTTTTAAGCAATGGCATAAGTCGCTTCGGTACCAATCTTTATAGATTCTAGGTATTGCTCTGTTTTAAGCAATGGCATAAGTCGCTTCGGTACCAATCTTTATAGATTCTAGGTATTGCTCTGTTTTAAGTAATGGCATAAGTCGCATAGCTTTTTTGATCTCAATTTTTATAAATTATTAGATGGGTATCGCGGGATTCTTAGATGGTATCGAGGGATTCTCAGATCTGAGAATATTCTCAGATTTATTAGATGAAATTGGTAAAACACTCACTCTCCATTTTCAAGCGTAAAGTCAAAGAGCATTATTTATCTTCATGATTCTGTTGTATTTTATGTATTTAGTATATGTATTATATGTAAGTATAGAATTTAGGTTAAATAGTATTTTTGTTTAGTATTTTATTATAGTATTTAGTAGTATGTATAGAATTTAGCAGTATAAATAGTATTTAGTAGTATATTGAATAAGTAAGTTAAAATTTAATCTTCTGTCTATTTATAATTTTATTTATGCACATATACCCACTTCTCTCTTTACTTTATCTCTCTCTCCCAATAAGGTTTGCTAGAAGAGAACTCTTTTTAGGGTTAACTTCACCTTTGTATTAATTTTCTAGAATAGGTTTTATATATAGTTTATCGTGCAAAAAGTATAAAATAAAAAATAAAATAAAAGTTCCAATTTATTCTGAGTCTGTAATAAATACACCACAGCACAACTCGGGGATAGTGTAGCTTCCCAACGGTGAAAGCCTTTCCTCTTTAAATAAATATATAATGCTGGACAATTCACACAGCATTATCTAGCCCCATGGTAAGCAGAGCTTGTGTTATGGGTTGCAAACGTCTAAAAGACAGTTTAAGTCGCGTAGATAAAGACCCGCAATGGAGGTGTTTAGTAAGTACTGATTTTAAAGAAATGAATGTACCTTTAGTATAGACTCTATAAATGGTGTTTATTATAATTGATAAACTTTGAAAGTTTCTGGTAGAGATTATCTAGGATGTAATTATGGACCTTTTAACCTCAGCCATATTATTTCAGAGTTGTTAAATTTATTACATTGTGTATTACAAGGAATTAATACTTACTTTATAGGCAATTGAGTTTACACGCCTGTGCTTCTGTCCGTAAAATCTCCGGCTTCAAGCAGACGAGCCACTTTAAGTGGTGTGTTGATACTATTGTTGTTCCTCTTGATTTTAAGCTGTCGTCCGTTTCTTTTACAGCCAAATTGGCATAGTTGTCCTCTTTTTCAAAAACACATAAGGCAATGAGCCGCGGGTTGTTGCGGAATCAATTCCCGCCTTGGGAGAAATTATGTTTTTACGATCTGCAAATAGTTATTCCGGGTGTTCTGGTATTTTCTGAATATGTCATAAAAAATGTCTATATATTTTTATTTAACAAAATCCACAGTCTTTTTTGTTTTGTTTTAAGTATATCAGTCATCTAATCGTAACACAAGTTCTGCTTAGCTTGGGCCTAGATGGTGCTTGTCCAGCATTACTTATTTATTTAAAAGTGGCTGCCATTATAAGTAGCCTGTCTACAACTGACACGGATCTAAAGTAGGCAGACTTTCGAGTAGCAACTGGTGAAAACCTTCTGCAAAATCTGGACAAGAACTTGTCTATAAATCTACATACAGGGAAATGTTATCATTGAATGCTGATGAAAGTTGCTCGGTCATGGTTTCACTTCTACTTAGCTGCTTTATAACTCTATAAATAAAGCTTGTGTCGCTTTTAAATGTGAGAGGTATACAAGATGGAATGGTGATCTTTGCTGATCTTTTATATTTATGGTCAACGAGCTTATGACAACTCTGCATGTGGGTCTTAGATGTATAGATAATGCTTTACTTCATAGCCTTATAAACCAGTCGGTTCTTATTTAAAATTTTCGTAAAATAAGGCAATTATTAAAAAGCGGGCCAACTCCACTACCGTTCTGGCAATGATAGCTGGGAGGGTGGACTGCCCGTACACCAGGCACTGTTGTGAACGCCACCTTCCCAGCAATCCTTTTAGTTTTTAAGATTCTTTTGTTTATTTTCTAATATGAGTGTAAAAGCTTGAAATAAATATTTTTTATTTTATTTATTTTTATTAAAAAGGTGACGATGGTGCTTTGCAGGGAGTCTTAACATTCGGCTTTACTTGGTCTCTTGACTTAGGTATTTATTTTATTTGTTATACAATAGCGAAATAATTTTTAAAATCGTTCCATAATTGACGGAATAATCTATGAACATACATAAAATAGGTTTGCTGTAAGAAAACTCTTTGTTAGGGTTAAGCTCGCCTATGTAAAGTTATTTTTTTTTTATAATAAAGATTTACAGAATAAAAAACTACATACAGCCGAACATACAACCTAATCCTGAAGTCGGTAATAAATCTTGTCTATGCATAGTAAATGACAAATTTCTCTTGAACGATGCAAAACCGCGATCTACAATCAGTAAAATGTCGTGAGTAAGTTTATTCGTATGTATATTTACATAGTAGCTATGATTTCTAATGAATACTTACCTACATACAGTTTCTAGCACGAAGGTGCTGACCCGGCCTACAAAAACAGAAACCAATGCCTTGTTAATAACTTATTCTAAATCTTTTTATTCATCTCTCAATAGTTTTTATTGTCCTTTCACCGATGGCGCACGTACATTTCACGCGTTTTGACAGCTTACGTCATTTTTGACAGTTGTTTCAATATGGCCGATTTTTAGACAAAAACTAAGCAACACTTTCACAAATAGTTGGACACCAGGTGGTCGCCATTTAAAAAAATAATAATCAACTATTGGGTGTTAAAATGTTTTGAATGGTTTTGTAATAAAACGTGAATTGAATTTTTTTCACTGCCGGTAGCATTGTGATGACAATTTGTTTATTTTTTTGTAAATACACGTAACAGAATTGGAAAGTTTTCTGATTGTTGTATTTTATCAGGGGCTTTATTCTCTATTGGCTTTCGAAGCGTGTTACACACCTACGACAAGCCCGCGGGCGTGGAATCTGTTAATACCGTATTCCCTATGTCATTAAGTCATTCCCCGCCGCGCCACGACGCGATTTGGCCACGGTTTGAACTGTCAAAGAAACGCGCTAGCTTCTAGCGTGTTTTGGGCACAGATTGGTGTGGTTTCGCATAGTTACTTGGCTCGTTTGTTTTGGTTTTGATCGAGCATCTTTTGAGGTTATGTTATGTATAAATAAAAAAATAAAGATCGATAAGAGATAATCACGGGGCATAGACAACTCGTCTTGTGGCAAACAGAATACTATTTGTCGATTCCGCGCCAAGGCTTGTTTCGATCACGTTTGTGTATCGAACGCGATTTGACTTCACACGATTTGGGCACGAAATCTCCTATGTCATACAGAATCATAGCCCTGTATTCGCGCTATTTTCTTGTTATATTCTTACAATTTCATATACAAAACCTATTTATGTTTACAATAATATTATAATGTTCCAACCTATGTATATTGTTGGATATTTAAGGAAATAAATAAGTGTTTATGTTTTGGAATATGTTTTGTGGTGAAGGATTGATAAGTTTGTGAATGTAGAAAGATTTTAGGAAATGCATTTAATAATTTGCCTGTGAATGCGTTGATGCGCTTAACAGGAGCATTTTGTCCAGCAGTGGACTATCGTAGAATGAGGGAACCGCTACCCAGCTACGATAGTATGCACAGACATCAGACCCTGTGCAATAACGCAAAAACCACCCATTCTATAAATTGTCATTTGAAATCCATTTCAATGGCCTTAAAATCCCTTTTAATGGCCTTCGCTATACAATTATAAATTACGAAGGCCATTCAAAGGGCTTTCTATAGGTTTTTGCGTAATTCCGCAGCGGTTAATGCTCCTATTAATAAATCCTATTATATTATAATGTCCAGATGTTCATTATATATAATCGTATTATTCATCATCATCATCATCAGCCTATAGCAGTCCACTGCTGGACGTAGGCCTCCCCCAATGAGCGCCATAGCGCCCTGTCTTCAGCTTGCCGCATCCAGCATCTACCTGCAGTCTTTCGCAGGTCGTCATCTCACCTGGTCGGAGGGCGTTTACAGAGTCGTGGTCTCCACTCAAGAACACGTTTGCGCAGCGGCCGTCGGTTCTTCGCGAGATATGGCCGGCCCACTGCCACTTCAGCTTGCTAATTCTTAGAGCTATGTCGATAACTTTGGTTCTTTGTCGGATGTATTCGTTACGAATCCTATCCTTCAGAGAAACTCTTAGCAATCGTAGTATTAGTAAAGTCTATTTATACCGTAGTTGTAGGAGTAAGCACATATGTTAATTGAATAATACATTATTTATATATTCAAATAATCATCCGGTTACATAATGACAATGATTCTTGACATTTGCTACATGAGTCAAAGTATCTTTAAGTATATACTGAGGTCAGGATAAAGTAAACAAACCAGTTTGGTTAAAATAAAAATTACCTACTAGCTTAATAAAATTTCTTGAATTATAAATAACTAGCGGACCTTCCCGGCTTCGCAAGGTTTTAGTACGGATCCCTAACTTTTTTGAAAATATGATATAGCCTATGTTCACCGAGGATAGTGTAGTTTCCCAAAGGTGAAAGAATTTTTCAAATCGGTCCAGTAGTTTCGGAGCCTATTCATTATAAACAAATTAACAAAAAATCTAACCTTTCCTTTTTATAATATTAGTATAGATAGATATACCTGTCCATACCTCATTAGTCATTACTAAAGGAATAATAGGACGACCTCTGTGGCGCAGCGGACGAAGGTCCGTTTGCGACGCAGGTGGCGATTCCTGCCTCGGGGCAAATGTTTGCCTGATTCATTGAGCTGAAATTTTTCATTCAGGTAGTTCTTGGTCTGGAATACAATATAATTTTTACCCATAAATCTCTTTCGCATAGAAATAGCCTTAAAGCGTTTCCGTAGAATAAACGCGTATGAAGCCGCGGGCAGAAACTAGTTATCAATAAATACCTAGCATCCAAGTAAGGTAAGCAAAAACTCATGATTTTAATTGGCTAAGTGTTTCTAGAGTAAAATTATAGCATGAAGGCATTTTCTTATCAAGATGAAAATTGCCATAGAGCACGCAAGAAATAAATAAATACATAATTAGGTAATTGATTGATTGAACAATGTAAATATGTTATCCAATGGTTGCAAAGTACCAATTAATGTGATATAAATCACCCACCAACTTATTGCATAGTGTTTTGGAAAAGTTCAGTGGATTTTATGAAAAATTACTTAAAAACCACCGCCTCTTCAGTTTGCTAATTCTTTGAGCTATGTCGATAGCTTTGGTTCTCTATAGGATGATTTCATTACGAATCCTATCCTTCAGAGAGACCATAGCTCTTTCCATGGATCGCTGAGCGACTTTGAACTCGTGGACCAGCACTATCGTGAGTGTCCACGTCTCAGCTCCGTAGGTCATGACATTTTCATTATTAGCAAGCTGAAGTGGCAGTGGACCGGCCATATATCACGAAGAACCGATAACCGATGGGGTAAACGTGTTCTTGAGTGGAGACCGCGACTCGCAAACGTACTGTAGGACGCCCTGCGGCCAGGTGCAATGACGACCTGCGAAAGATTGCAGGCAGATGCTGGATGCGGCAAGCTGAAGACAAGGCGCTATGTCGCTCATTAGCGGACGCCTATGTCCAGTGGACTACTATAAGTTGATGATGATATAAATATTTATTCCTCCCAAAAGATTTATACGTATATTCTTATATTTATTTAAAGGAAAACCAGAAGCTTATATATAACACAATAAAAAGTTCATAAATACTAGAAAGCTTATTGAAGGTTTTCACGGACGTTTATAGTAAATAATTAAATAATGCTGGACAATCCACACAGCATTATCTAGCCCCAAGCTAAGCAGAACTTGTGTTACGGGTACTAGATAACCGATAAACCTAATACATTACATACATAGATAGATATATTTTGTCATAGAAAACGACCAAAACACCCGGAACCAATTTCCGTAGATCGTACTAATATTTATCCCGAGGCGTGAATCGAAGCAGCAACCTCCTGCATCGCAGGCGGACCTTTGGCCACCGCGTTACAGAGGTCGTCAATAGTACGTATACATATCCATAACTTTTCGCAGAGATCCTCAACTATGCAAATATTGCAGAAACTCTGAGTGCGATAGCACGATGCCAGCGGAATGCTGACATTTTAATGTCAAGGCCCTCGTCGCTGCGTCTGCGCACAAAACATTTGTAGAAATTATTCAATCCTACTAATATTATAAACGTCAAAGTTTGTAAGTATGGATGGATGGATGGAGGGATGGATGTTTGTTACTCTTTCACGTAAAAACTATTGAATGGATTTTAAAACTTCACAATAATAAAGCTTACGTATCAGAATAACACAGGCTACAATTCATAGATAGGTATGTATATAGTATATTATACAAAATATCCATCACCACGCGGGTGAAACCGCGGGGCGCAGCTAGTCTTTAATAAAATTTACCTATTTCATACTCAGCGTAAATCGCTTTAATAGACTGATTTGAGGTAGGTTTTATTTGAGGTAATGACTAAAGATATGGGGTTAGAATACATAGTAGCATTGTCTACAACTTTTATTAGTAATTCATTTTTTATCTACACTATCAATGAACCAATTGAATTGATTGATGGATCTTAAAATTTTAAACGATGTAGTACCACACAGTATCATCTAGCCGCAAGCTACGCAGAGCTTGTGTTATGGGTACTAGATAACTGATATACTTAATACAAAATATTACATAGATATATATTATTTTATTATACATAGAAAAACGACCAGAATACCCGGAACAAATACCTGCAGATCGTACAAACATTATGTCCCGAGGCGGAAATCGAACCTCTTGTATCGCAGGCAAACCTTCGCCCACAACGCCACAGGGGTCGATAAATACTATTGATGTTTCTTATGGTGGCATTTCACATGGCTATTTGTATTTGTTTATTTGGCATATTTGGCAAACAATTACCATGTGTGGACAGTTTATTTGACAAAGTGCCTTATTTGCCTATTTGACAAATAAGGCCAATACCAAATACGCGTTACCGTGCGCTTGTCGGTTTCTCGAGGCACATCAAAGCAGTCAAATAGGCAAATACACAATAAGCCGTCCACACAATGGCCATATTGGCACCTTGCGCTCTGCTCAGTCTGCTGCCAAATGTTTGTGTGTTGGTTATTTGTGTGCCATGTGTGCATGGTCGTATTTGCCTCTTTTTGCATGTTCGTCTGAACGTCATATATTTTGCCAAATACAACAAACACCCAATAGTGAACACAAATAGCCATGTGTAGTGCCACTTTTAAGTCCTATAAATGCCAACCACTGGTTCAATATTCAGTAGTTCAGCTATTCGTCTAATCTTTCTTCATAGCATTGCCAAACAAAATGTAGAGCGAGTTCTTTATTACCATAACACAATCGTATCACTAGAACAGCATTTTAATATGTTACTTAATTCAATGGCATAGCATATGCTAACACAGGGCCGGTTGACGCCCCGCCTTGTCGTCTTGCAAGTTACAACATATCTGAAAAGTCATTGTACCTACAAGTATGTAGTACATGCTTAGCATTTCAACTGCAATCCAACCGCAAATTTGCAGTTCATTTGCAGTTTGAATGCAGTTGACACGACTGCAAATGAACTGCAATTGAACTGCGCAGTTGGTTTGCAGTTCTATTGCAGTCGGCGTGCAGTTCACGTGAACAGCACGCCGACTGCAAATGAACTGCAATCGAACTGCGCAGTTGGTTTGCAATTCAGTTACAGTCGGTGTGCAGTTCTGAAATGCGGTCCAATTCTCGTCCTGGCAAAATGTCTGGCAAAAAAATAGGGCTGTGGGACCCGCTTTATGTCGTTTTTTTTTATTTATCGTAGATGTAGCCCGGCAGGCTGATTATGTAAAAGCAACAGTAACAGCGACGCGACCGTTGTTGCTGATTGCTCATTGCCCATGGACACTAGCGCCACTAGCGACAGAGTAGCAATAGGTGGAAACAATTATTTCTAGTTTTAACGTTATCTATGGTACAATTTTTATTCTGTGCGTCTTTCTTGATTTGTTTGTTGTTGTTATGTTTGCTATTTTTTTCTTAGTTTTCAATTAATTTTTAAATTAATTATTATTTAGCTTTATGTAGTTCTAGATACTTTGTTATGAGATTTCAATGAACTTCGTCCCTCATTTCTGCATTAGAGTAGGGAGTCACGCACTTTGAATGATCTGTTACGATATACGTGACCCATGATACCCTTTTCAAAGCATTTAGATATTGGTATGTTGCAAATACATGACAGGCGACATTGAGTGACAAGCATTTGTGTTTATGTAAGCTTGTTATAAGTACATAGTTAGTTATTCATTGTGTAGGTAAAAAAAGAACATTACAGCAATACCATTATATTGGCAGATTACGAAAACAAAATTTGTGCTCGAACATCTTCTTGCCATTCGATTTCTAAGAGTACTAATGATAACATTTGTAAGCACCAATATAACGGGTATTTGTAGCAAAAGTAAAATATATTTTTGCTGATAAATATATATATATTTATATGTATAAAAGTATAATTATATATTTTTCTGTCTTCCATTTAATTGCAAATGCGTTGTCGTGTAGTTCGTAATTCGTTCCCTCTGACTAAAAAATACGAAAGTAACTAACGAATGCATCTAACTTAAAAATCTTCCTTTCAGATGCGACTCTGAAAACACAGCTGAAATGCTCTTCACGCATCTCCAGGCGTTGATCGACCGTCCAGAAAACCAGAAGAAATTCGCGGACATAGAAAGGAAACTCCAAATGCGCGGCGCACTCCCTTCGACAAAAAAACCGCCAGATTCGTCGCTCGGCTCCGAAGTGTCCCGAGAATCGGACTCGGGGAGCAACGAGGAGAGATGTGTTGCCAACTTGTACGACAGTTTAGCGGCGGAGTTGAAACAAAAGTTGTCTACAGGTAAAAAGGGTCTAGGTCAGTTGAGTTTTTTTTTACTTTTGCTGATGCTTTACGCGCTCTGGTGAGGTATGTATTTATGCTGTACTCATTGTAGTTAGTGAGATGCTTGTATCTATTTTATATTGGAAAAAGTAACGCGTAAAATTGAACGAAATTTACCTGGATTATCAACATTGTTTGAGTTGAACTCGGCAGATGATGAGAACATCTTTCGAAACCACTCAGATGTTTATTGCAATTACTCGTAATATTAGTCCATCATGAAATAACGTTTATTAAGTTTATATAATATCAAAAGTTACAAAAGCAATCAACTCTCGCACTTTAGAATTCATAGCTTTATGTTTCATCTCAAAAATAAATGAACATTGCAATATATTTACACAGTCCAGGCCGCATTCTAGAGCAAAAATTAATTCGAGCCGTGTTTTGTTTTTGTACTTTGTCTAGAACTTTATACTAAACTCTGTTGTAGAATAAATTCCTTACTTTAGTTGCCTTTCTATTTATTTATTATCACTGAGCTGTGGCAGTAGAATTAAGCAAGATAACATTTCATCCACGTGTTGTGCCGAGTCCTTTATATACTATCTCATTCACGTTTTTTGCGAGTCTATTAAAGGTCTATTTATTTATATTTTTATTTCGTTAAGATAACAAAATTTACAAAAAAAAAAAAAAAACCCAGTCTTGACTCATTAAAGCAGATTGTTAAAATGTAAAAACTTGTGATGATTTGGACAACTTGTGCACAAATCATAACCCTTCTTTCCCTTTCACAATAAGCTTATAATATTCCAGGAAAAAGCCCAATTCTGCTGCCTCCGCGTGACTACGACACCGTCCACCGCCAGAAAGGGAACCTCAGCAACATAGACACTCGCAGGTGCCTCAACCAGAACATCGTGGGGGTGAATGCGCGCCGGAAGCTGGAGTCTTCAGGGGGCAGTTCTGGCATCGGCAGCGATCTGGCACCTTCCCCTGAGAGGAATGAATACCCGAGGCAGCATGATAATCATAGCACTAGCGGTAAGATTTTTTCTATATTGCAGAAGTGGCAGTGGGCCGGCCATATTTCGCGAATAACCGATGACCACTAGGGCAAACGTTTTCTTGAGTGGAAACCACGACTCGGTAAATGTAGTTTAGGACGCCCTCCGACCAGGTGGGATGACGACCTGCGAAAGACTGCAGGTAGATGCTGGATGCGGCAAGCTGAAGACAGGGCGCTATGGCGCTCATTGGGGGAGGCCTATGTCCAGCCAGCAGTGGACTGCTATAGGCTGATGATGAATTCGCCAATAACACGCCGTCTATACAATAGCTACGTGTCCATCCAAAGGTTGGCTGGAAGAAATCACAGCCCATTGTGCACTTTTCATCTTTGTTTGTTTGTTATTTTCTGATCTTTTTTCTCTGAGTTGATTTGCAATAAAGCGTATTTGTATTATAATGTAGTTCTGAGCGAAAAAACTTTTGAGACTATAGTAAACCGAAGCGGCGCTAGTCTTTCTCATAGGAGTCAATACTTATAGGTTAACAGAAGTCTAAAGATAAGTCTCAAGTTTCGTATGACATAAACACAAATAAGACATCATCTTAATGTCTCCAGTAGTAGAAGGAATGCTTCTGTCATGTAATAAAACATGTAATAAACCTATTTAACATAATTAGCACCCTACCATATACCCCAGCCGACATAGCAGACAGGCTGTTGACAGGCAATTGAGAATATTGTCAACACATTATAGGCGCTTCTGAGGCTTGAGAGAAATGTACGGAAAATTTCACTTTCGAGTAAGAAATGCGGTCACGGAGATTCCTTCGGTCTTCGGTCTTCTTCGGTCACGGACACTTGACGTTGAGAACGAAGAATAAGATTTTAAGTGTGTCTTATTAACAAAGAAAATTACAATGAATATAAAAAGGAAAAATGATAAGTGTGATAAGTTAGAATTTTATCATTTTAGTTACTTATAAATAATAAAATAAATAATGCGGGACAATTCACACAGCATTATCTAGCCCCATGGTAAGCAGAGCTTGTGTTATGGGTACTAGATAACTGATATACATAATACAATACATTACATAGATAGATTTTTTTTATTATACATATAAAACAACCAGAACACCCGGAACAAACATCTGCAGATCGTACACACAATTGTTCCGAGGCGGGAATCGAACCCGCAACCTTATGCGTCGCAGGCGGACCTTTGTCCAACGCGCCACATCGGTAGTCTTATAACGGTGATAGGATGATAGTTTTTAAATGGTGAAAAAAATCACGGAAAGGTATTTCGTTTCATTTTTGCATATTTTTTTTTTGCGTAGATATTATTTGAAACTATCCTCTACATACACGTGGGCTTCGAACACGTGCTACCTGAACTAGACCGAACTTGGTCTTGAATTCCAAGTTCGGTCTAGCGAGCCATATTATTATTAGATAGAAAAAATCCGTGATTACTTAGGGTCGCCGTCATCGAAATCGATGAGGAGGCCTATATATATATACCTGAACTAAAAACAACCCGATGTTACTTAGGTACCTTACGCAATTTGCGGTACCCTACGGATAATGTAGCTATATAAATGCTATGTAATAAATTATATATATATATATTATATTAGTTATTAAAATCAGTTCAGCACTCTTGGATATTAGCCATTCTATACAAACTTAGGTAACAATAACCACAAACTTAGGTAATTTAATTTGTAAGTAAGAATATAACATAATAAAATATTCTAAGATTTATTTTATTATAGTGCGTAAGCCCTCGCACTCAGTTCAGTTCAGTTATTTATTGATAAGAATATTGTTATATGTCAAACATAATAATACAAGTAACAAAAAAATACACAACGAATTACAAATCATACACACACAGGAGTTTACAGGAGTTTCTTATAAATAATTTTATATATTTTTTTGGTAATTTTACCACTCGGGGTAACCTCTCAGAAATTAAATGAATTTATTTGTTACTAGACTTACACAGAACATAATAAACTTAAACAAGAGGAAACGTGTTATGTAAGTCCAGAAACAAGATGGCTTTCCCTCAGCATGAGTTGGATGACTACCATGCTAGCAACCAACGCTGGTCATCCAAAATAAAATGATATCCCAAAAATTTCGAATTCGGCGGGACTTAAGGGGCCTCCGGAGGGACGAATTCTTCATACAAACGTAATACCAAAATTATTTCTAATTCAAGCATATTTCCACTATAATATTGCATTATTTGTATTAATAATAGTATTTATCTAGGTTCCCAAATAGTTTTTTTTTTCAAAATACTTACCTAGAATGAAATGAAAGCCAATCCCATTTTGCACATTTTTATGCGAAAATGGACATGTTTTCTTGCTATTTGTTTCGTATTAAAAACATCAATATCTTACGTTTTATTTATTAAGGAACATAGCTTATATTGTCTAGTTACAGAATAACAATACTTTGTGAAGAATACAAAAAGTTTTCAGTCATAATTTTTGGTATTACGGAACAAACCAAATTTTGAACGGCTAATATTGCTATCGCGCACGCATGTGGCGCGGCGCAAGGGTTAAACAGGGACAGCGATATTAGGAGCGATTTTTGCAAGCGAGGGTCGCCGGACCCTTAAACCCGCGTCCTTTTTTATTTTATCATAAAATATGTTTATTTATCTACAATTTAATAACTATAAACGTTGAATAGCATGACGTGCTACGGTGATGCAAACAGCTGTTTTGCGGAGAGTGGCGGGTCACGAATGTTGACGCCATCACAGCGTTGGGTCATAAACATAGGACTTTTTGTAACGATAAAATATCCACGGCTCGGAATGCATGTTAATAAAAATACAAACAAAAAGTATTACACCTAGGTGATCTTTATTTAACATATTCAAGAATCATTTAACTAGGAGACGGATATCCTTTGCGTAAAGCTCTGCGCACATTAATTCCAACACCGCAATCGCATATCACAATTTTTTTTATGTAAACTGCATCTAAACCCTACGAATTGAGCCCATAATTGATAGCAAAGTTTATTTGCTATGCGGTAGCGGTGCGGCCCTGATCTTTCTGAAAAATCGACTCTGATTTATGAGTTATTAGTTTTACTATTTAATAAATAATTAATTACAGTAAAATAATTCTAAGATTAAAAAACGTTTGATACTAAGGTACTTTTTTAAACTTAACCTATATAATAACAATCGCAAAAAAAGGGATAAGGCCTACAATGTTTCATGATTTTTATTAATTAAGTAGATCTGTTTTCGTAAACTCTGCAATCAAGACAAAACATTTTAAAGCAAAAAACCAAAACAAGCTGTAGGTAAGGTAACAACGAAATCAAAAACAACAAAAAGTGAACATGATCCTAACAATTTTTTTTACCGCACGGAAACTACAAATTTTTTACTTCGAAAAAAGGAGGAGGTTCTATGTTTGTCTGTATTTATCTATGTTTTTTATGTACCGATATTTGTCTATTAATATAGCATTATGATTGTTTATTTCCCCGTCAATTACGTGCTGATTTTGAAAATGATTTCGCTATGGTATAGATAGATAATCATGTCGAGGTGGTCTCATATAAATTTGATTCCTGAAGGATATGTATTTGTGCCGTGAAACTTAAAAAAAGTGTAAAATTAGGAGGTTTTTAGTTTTTTTTTTCTATCAAATTATCGGTTGTAAATTGCTATGTAATCGGCTATGATGAGCAAGAAACTGAGTTGGTAATGTCTTCTGCACATGAAGATAGTGCACAGAAGTATACTGGGTGCCACGTAACATGACGACCGATGTGGCGCGGTGGGCGAAGGTCCGCCTGCGACGCCGAAGGTTGCGGGTTCGATTCCCGCCTCGGAACAATTGTGTGTACGATCTGCAGATATTTGTTCCGGGTGCTCTGGTAGTTTTCTATGTATAATAAAAAATATCTATCTATGTAACGTATTGTATTATGTATATCAGTTATTTAGTACCCATAACACAAGCTCTGATTACCATGGGGCTAGATAATGCTGTGTGAATTGTCCAGCATTATTTATTTATTTATTTATGGGTACTATGCCGAAAAGGGGTGATTTTGTGTGTCATGTGTATTCAAAAAAGTGTAGTTTGTGTTCGTTAAAAAAAAATTAAAAATCATTAGAAATTTCAATACGATAACAATCATCGGTGTATTGTCACGTGTATTCTACACGTGAATAAACGAATGTGAAGAAAAATGAATATTTTTTTCAAAAAATTTAAAATATGTTTGTTGAAATATGTCCACAATTGTTTCGTGGTACCTTGTATTTAAAGACGTAAAAGGATATGATTGCATTTTCTTCAAACCGAATTAATGATGTGTTCATTCATTACATCTCTCTCATTATTATTGGTTTTTCTGAGAGTGCGGGCGCGTTGATGTCTTTTGTACGTACAACTTGTGTGAAAATTATATAATTAAACACACGTAGTTTTATGTGTTTACGTTAAAGAGGTTTTAAGTTATAGAAGGGTCAAAAGTGGCACCAAGTGGTTCGTGTAATAATACATTTAGCACTGGCTAGCCAGTTCCTTTGCTTGAACTTGGCTTGACACGCTGCCGCGTGTCTAGATTCGTCTGCTGCTGTACCTCTCTGGTAAATTCCCTTAGTCGGCGGTCTTTTACGCCATCTACAAGCGAGAGCTACAAGAAGGGTCGATTCTTACGCCGCGGCAGCCGCGGCAGAAATTCTGATATATCTACCATTAACTCACAAAACAGGTCAATAAATACCTGGAAGAGATCGCTTCTAAGCGATAAGGCCGCCCATTGTACTTGTCACATGTAATATCTTTCATAATGTTCTGTATCTGGTGTACAATAAAGTATTTTTTTTATTTTTTTTGTATTATAATAATATGTAGGTATAGATCATAATCAATATACAAATACGAACGTCGAACATTTTTGTAAGGCCTTTTGTGAGTGGAAAATAAATATGTTATTTATTATTATTATTCTTGGTATATATGAATAAACATATAAGTAATACATTCCTCCTACTCGGCTCAACATCGCCAACTGATATACTCAAAGTTTTTTACCTTACCACACTAATTTTGAATATCCTACTAATATTATAAACGCGAAAGTTTGTAAGTATGGATGGATGTTTGTTACTGTTTCACGCAAAAACTACTCAATGGGTTTTAATGAAACTTCACAATAATATAACTTACATATCAGAATAACACATAGGCTACAATTCATAAAGATATGTATATAGTATATTATCCAAAAATCTATCACCACGCGGGTGAAACCGCGGGGCAAAGCTAGTATATATATATATATATATGTGTGTTTGTAACCTTCAAAAACTACTGAATGGTTAACTTTTGTAAAGTACTTATATCGGCACGAAGAAGACAAAATCATTTCCAGCCAGTTAGAAAGCGACCAAGCCCACACTTTTTGTCTACCCATCACTCATTATTGAAAATCTAATAATTATACACTGTCAGTATCATGAATGATGAGACCCATTTCTTACGTCTAGGAAGTGGTAAGCGACAAATTATATTAAATTGTAGTGCTTGATACGCCATCCTTCCTTTTGTTTGTTGTGTAAAAAGGTAGGATATGAAGTAGTTTTAATCAAGAGAGATTTGTCTTCTGGTAAAGACACCTAGACGTAGACAATTTTATAGTTTATCCCCTCGGGGTCCAGAATTTGGCCTTTTATTTTATTTTGCCCTTTGGCTTAGTATAACCTACACATGTTTCGTGCCACCCTGTTTACGGTACCGTAGTATTTACAGGGCTACTGTTTATTCGACCTACTCCTGCTAGGAGGTTGTACTCCTGCAGGCGTTGAAATAAACTCAATTAAAATTTATATTTTAAAATTTACTCAACAGATTTTTGTTATCATTTTCGACTAACTCGATCAATTTAAAAAACCCTTTTTTTCTTAACACTTTGACTGCGATTTTTTTCGACGACTGCGATCTTTTTTTTAACCTAAAAAATTCGTGCTGCCGCTCTACACAGAGGTTGTGTTGCGCCGCACAGGCGTTTCGTTCGAAAAATATTACGGCTGTGCTGAGTCACAAAGGTCTGTATTTTCTCAGCCGCTGCGCTAGTGTGGATTTACGCATATTAGTCACTTGTAGAAAACGCATTAGATGCTACATTGACACAAGTGACAATGCAGCGCTGATTTTCCAGCAGCGCTAGAGTGCTGAGTCTTAGAAATGTTTAACTTTTGCGTTA
The DNA here is from genome assembly GCA_943735965.1 of Eupithecia abbreviata. Classification (NCBI taxonomy): domain Eukaryota; kingdom Metazoa; phylum Arthropoda; class Insecta; order Lepidoptera; family Geometridae; genus Eupithecia; species Eupithecia abbreviata. Next base: position 7,513,589 of record OX030995.1, read on the forward strand.
GAAGATTATGGTATATATTACCCACAACCTCCTAGCAAGAATAGGTCGAATAACCAGTAACCCTGTATAGTTATTCTGTAATTATACTCTCAAATAGTTCAAGAGCAGACCTCAAAGACTTGTTCTATTGAATCCCATGATGCTAATGAACATTGCGAAATAACCTGTGAAGAGTTTTATGATTTTAAAGCGCTTTATGACTGCCTTTGATAACTGACAAAGGGTGATTTGTATCTTTCATTATTGAAACAAGGTGATAAAAGTTATCGTGCTGTTGAAATGATTTTCCTTGGAACGAAGATGTGCCTATTGATTCCATTGTGTAGTAAATTTTATAGACTAACTAGCTTAGCAGTTCACGATATGGCAAGATTAATTGAAGGCTCTAAATAAGTGTTGATATCATATAGGTAGGCTCCTAGTGAAATTTACACACTATATATAACCACGCAAAACAAAAAACAATACTTAGCTTTGATGTAGTACTGTGTGATAAGGTCATAGGAAAAGGTTCAGCCTATTATATATACAATTATTTTTATATGTTTTATGGGTAAATTCGAAATAAATCATTTAATAAGACAAGCTAAATCTCTCCCTATATTTAAGCATATGGTCTATGAACACTTTCTTTCTCCGACCTCAAATAGTTAATATTTTATGTGTCTATAATTAGTATTTATTTCCATTAACTTTTATACAAGTATTTATGTATTTGTATGTTTTTTATTGTATATAATTTAATTTACATTAGTCTATAATACGCCACCGTCTATACCTATACTACAGCTACGTGTCCATCCAAAGGTTGCCTGGAAGAAATCGCTCTTAGCGATAAGGCCGCCCATTGTGCATCTGTATCTTTGTTTGTTCTTAACTGTTTTTTTCTGTGTTTGATGTGCAATAAAGCGTATTTGTATTGTATTGTATTCTTAATACAATACAATATACCTCCAATACCTTACAGTACCGTTTCACGTCAACGGCAGCATAGATCAAGCAAACAGCGGAAGGAAATTTGGCAGGGAGGTAGCCGGTATATGGTATCTCAAAAATAGATAGACTCCTTTTTGACGACCGATGTGGCGCGGTGGAAAAAGGTCCGCCTACGACGCTGGAGGTTGCGCGTTCGATTCCCGCCTCGGAACAATTGTGTGTACGATCTGCAGATATTTGTTCCGGGTTTTCTGGTATGTGTAATAAAAATACCTATCTATGTAATGTATTGTATTATGTATATCAGTCATCTATATACCACAAGCTCTACTTAGCTTGGGGCTAGATAATACTGTGTGGATTGTTGAAAGTTCTTTGTCAACCCGCTCATATTCATATTTACCTAGTGAAAAACATAGTTTTAAATCGCTCTAGCTATTCCGAAAAAAAAATTATCTCTCTATTACCGCTTTCAATATTTATATAGAAAATAGTTCTTTTAGATATTCCATTCAGTTTCACTAATTATAAGCAAAACTCTTTTTTCAGTAGAGCAATAGCTACTTTCAACGGTTTGGTCGATATCCCCGACCTCGATTTATTTAATTCGAAAGCACAAAGAGTCAAAACCCTCCTGACAAAGCGCTGGTTTGATGCGTTATCATCTTAACCTTAAGTTATTAGGATAATGTATCATTTTTCTTTGTAAATTCTGCTTTTTTGTTTTTTACTATTCGTTTCTGTATAGGTATATTGTATAATTTTGGTAATTGTTAGTAGGTACTTGCATATACATATATCATAATATTTTTATTGTCTATTGTTAGTTCTATTTATTTTTAATTCAATGTACCTATGTCGAAGTTATAAGACTAAGTTATTTCATTTTCATTTATCCTCTGCAAGCAAGCAATTCCTTAGCTACTATATGCGAGGACACATAAATGGTTATAGGTTTTTATTTAAGTTATCTGTTAAGTTTGTAAAAATGTATGTCTTCCAAATAAAACAAAATAAATAAAATAGCCTGTACTTTAGATAGATATCGAAAACATAACAGCTTCTAAGGTCAAGTAAGACTTACCCAGTTACCCATTTAACTGGCAAGTAAGCCATTGTATATGTGAGCATTGTTTACAAGGCAAATACCTGAGAATGTAATGGCATTCACGCATCCTTATAATTGCTTACTTTGCCAAGTATGTGTCGAGAAGTACCTATAGCTTTCTTCACTTTATGATATGTTAACTGCTTTTCTAGCATATTTGTCTTTTGTCTACTGGTTATATGAAGAAAGGTCTATAGAAATCAATAAAACAGTGTCAAAATTGTTATGTTATTAGTTGCCTACTTGAAATTAACTAGTCTTACCCAAAGGCATCATAGTGAAATTCGGCTAGCATTTTGTGAAATATACTAGCTACGTCATTCCATAACTAGATTTTCCTGATAGGTACATATCCCTATGAGATTCATATTTATTTTTAACTAAAAAGTTATTATGCTTTTTCTTATTTTAAAATACATACCATCTAATGGATTGTTTTAAATTTACTCGGTAATTTATTAATCAAAAATATTTGGTATATTTTGTCATAGTTCCTATCGAAAGAAGATTCAAACCATAGTTCCAACCAACCACCAAGGGGGCTAACGATTAAATAAATATATACATATAGCTGGACAATCGATACAGCATCATCTAGGCCCAAAGTAAGTAGAGCTTGTGTTATGGGTACTAGATAACTGATATACTTAATATATTCCATACATACATTTGATGCAATCTTCATAAGTACTCGTAACAATATAAATTAAGGAAAGTTTATTTATGTTGTTTATTAGGTAGTGTAAATAATAGAAATATTAAAACACCTTTTATTATTTACACATACGTCTTATCAGAAGCCAGGAATATAGGTAATTCATCTTACCTCGATAGCTTTTGGACAGGTATATCCAAAAGGATTTCACAGGCCCTACAAACACACATACAAAACAATCACGTATGAGCAATACAAAAGGCTTTTTCTACTAGAATGAACAGGGCCGACCCCAAAGCGACGAACAGTAAGTCTCGGAAAATATTTTCAATGGATGACCTTCCCTTGTCTAGTCGCTAATTGACTCCTTTGTTTTGGGGTACCTTGTAGTATTTTGTTACAAGAGTTACTTGTATTTATTAGTAGGTGTAAAACATTAGCATCATCATTACCTACCAAACAATTAGTAAGCTGAAGTGGCAGTGGGCTGGCTATATCTCGTGAAGAATCGATAACTGCTGGGGTAAACGTGTTCTTGAGTGACGGCAACTCGGCAAACGTAGTGTAATACACCCTCCAGCCAGGTAGGATGACGATCTGCGAAAGACTATAGGCAGATGCTGGATGCGGGAAGCTGAAGACAAGACGCTATGGCGCTCATTAGGGGAGACCTATGTCCAGCTGTGGACTAACATATGCTGATGATGATGTGACATGCCTATTCTCTGTTAAGACTAGCCACCGTGGCCGAAATTCGGCTAACAGGAATCATATCATCATTATAGAATTGTAGACTATATTAATATCATTTGAGGTACTAACCAAAATAAATCTATTCATGGCAAATAAAATCGATTTTATAAAGAATCGAATATTTTAACGTCTTTTTCCCTCTCAACATAATATTAAATATCGACATTAATGTACCTAAAGGTATGTATGTGTATATTCTTTACCGGAAACTAATTACGCGAAGTGGGCTAATTGAGTGGTAATTCGTTTTTAACGACATTGCCCAGGTCTTTCCGCGAACTGCGCATTCAAAACTACTTTTGCGAGTATTTATAGTCAATTGATTTTTTAATTTAAATATTTCAGTGGCTTCTCTACCGTAATGTCATAATTAACCTTAAAAATAAGTACTAACCAATGTAGCATCATCAGCCATTTTCAGTAAATTTTGCAGACATTACAGAGGGTGAGCATACGACAAATTGAGCATAAAAATAAATAATAAAAGAGAATAAAATAATAAAGACAATTTATTTTAATAATTTCTCGATCAACATCTGAAGAGACTCTTACTAGAAAGTTGGATCAAGGGCCATCCAAAAGGCGGTACTCCTGGCCTCGGCACTCATCGTCAGAAAGTTCTTCTCTCTGCAGCCTTAGTCACAGGCCGCTTGAGGCCTAGCTTAGGGGTGGTCTACCGTTTTGATATAATTTATACTGTTGAATAGTTAAGTATATAATATTTTATTTTGTTTTCTATGGTAAGAAATGAATTTTCTACGATTATTTGATAAATTAAGTATCATAAAGATAAGAGAATAATTTAGAACTGGATACTTACATCAATAAGTGGACAAATCCAGAACTGGTAACATATTTACTTTGTTGTCACAAGCGCTTCAATACTACGGGAAATCTATTACCACCTACAAACATAGATTTCTAGCCTAAGAACAAACATCCAAACAATACCTACAACGATATTGTAGATACGAATTTGTACGACATTGTTGTTGTAGGTTCTGTGTTAATAATACCTACATAGGTAGAGAAAATAACTTTCGCCCGTCACAAACACTTTTACTCACTCAAAACAACGTTTCTACTCGAATTCTAAGCAATTACAACAATATGTAAAGTAAAGAGAACTAGAACAACGCTACAACAATAGGATGAAACTTGAATTGCTTTACCTAAATCCCATAGGAACAATTAAACGCGCGCGCTTTTAGCAATTCAAGATGGCGTCAGATAAAATCAAGATGGGGGATTGGTGGCACATGACCCTGCCACTGGTATATTAGATAGATAGAAAACACTTTATACTTTTCCACACTAAACAGAAAAAATACTTAGAATAGAGGATGTATAATGGCGACCTTATCGCTGATAGCGATCTCTTATATGAGGAAGAAAAAATACTCTATGTTCTTATAGGTACAGTTACAAAAATTTAAAGCAGTGACAAATGTGACAATAGGTCAAGACGAAAGTAAAGTCTGCGAATGAATGCATAAATTACACGCACGAACTAGGCTAATAAGTCAGAACAATTTCATATATATTAATATTGGCAATTGGTCGTAAAACTAAGTTTGTGTTTCGTAAATGATATCATTAATGTATTTAGGTGGGGTTGCAGAATTTAACATATCTTACCCAAACTTATGTGTTTTTACTCAAGAACGGGAAAATCATTCCTTATTTTCGTCATTCTATTTCATTACACGTGAATTAATTAATGCCAATGGCAATGTCGCTTATGTCATCGTCTGCCGACATAGGAAATTTATATACCTATGTATAATATTATTCGATCAAGTTGCGTTGATGTGCCCTGCATCGTAGAATTTTCTAATGTTCCTTTTTTCTTCTATTCCAGAGGAGGACTGGGCTGAGAGCACTGCGTACATGATGCACGAGGCTTTCGACGCGTCACCGCGTCGCGCAGCATCTCCCCGTCGCGCCGCGTCTCCCCGCCGCGCCGCGTCGCCGCATCGCTCTCCCCAACGCCGCGCACTCTCCCCTCGCTTCGACAGAGAGTTCAACGACGACTATCCCGACACCTACCACGACCAAGTGGCCCCCTTCCGCGAACCACCGGCCCCTTTCAGAGACTCTATGCCCCCATTCCGAGACTCTGTAGCCCCTTTCAGAGACCAGACATTCGAGCGCCGCTTTAGAAACGAATCCCCCGAACGCAAAGACAAATCCGAAAAATTCGCTGAGGAACCCGTCACTTATAGACGCCGTTACATCGCCGACACGAAACCATCCAATCGGAGCATTGACAGAGTCGAAGACAGGAGATATACTAAGCTGACAAGACCAATCAGCGAAGGCAGCTTGAAGATCACCGACACATCGCCGAAAGATAGATTCAACGTCGCGAAGGAAAAGTTCAAGAACTTAGAGAGGGAGAGATTCAATCGCGAGTTGGAACAGCACATGGCAATACGAAGGAGCATGCTCGAAAGGAACAGCCGCTCGACTTCTTCCCCCGAGGAAGAGAAACGAGACGAGCGGCCGGAGAGGCACAGAGACTTGAGCTCACGACGGGAACCCGAGCGTTCTCATCGGGATCTAGAGCGCACTCACAGGGAGCCGGAGAGGAGGAAGGAGCCGGAGCGGAGCCGGGACGACCTCCCGCACCGGGAGATAGAGAGGCTTCCGCGCGTCGGACGGAAGAGGGACGAGGGCAAACGATACGAGTACGGAACGGAAGACTATCTCAATAGGATTGACCCGAAACCACACAGAGAGGAATTCGTAAGCAGAATGGAACCCAAACCACACAGGGAAGAATTCGACAGATACAGAGAGCGAAGAGAGCTCGACCGCCGCATTGAAGAAGACGAGATTATCGAGCCAGTGATTGAAGAGAGGACGGGAAGGCGCGATTGGAGCGACAGACAGAGAGCTTTCAGTCGCTCTCGGCTGTTGGAAGAGCAGCGGCAATCGTTCGTAGAAGGGGACAGAGATAGGTACTTCGATAGAGAGTACAGAGAATATCGTGAGTTAGCCGATCGACAGCCGAACAAGTTCCGCCATAGCTACGCCGAACCGCTGCCCCGCGGCAGGCTAGCTACAACAGTGCGACCTTATTAATGCCATAATAGATTAGAACGCATTGACGATGCTCTTTGTTGAATCGGTTAGAGATATAACGGATAAAGTAATTGTAAATTGATTAGTGAATAAATTGTTAGTCGAAGCACCTTGAAAAGTTTATCGCCATTTAGATTTGCCAATGTTCCGTCCAGGTTTTTATGTATGGTGCTTTTTCTGTTTAATAGGTGCGGTATGAAGAACATTTTTATTTTGACGTGTACCCATAACACTTTAAAATTACTGTAGTGCCCTGTAACATAGAATAAAATGGGCCAGTCTTTTGTCGCTAAGATCAAATGGAAATATACACCTGATTTTAATCAATGTTTAGGTAGATAAGATTAGTTAAGTGACACTAATAGGGGTGTATTTTCTAAATGTATGGATCATTTTACTTCTTGGATATAGAATACTGATTATTGTTTTCAATTTTGCTCATTCATTCTTTCGATGGACGACGATTATGATTCGTGATACAGGTTAAAGCTGAACGCGGATCCATCCGGGCCGGAAAAGCCGCATTTTAAAATCTTTATATGAAATAGTATGCAACATCGCGCACCTGTGCGCGTCAAATGCACATTTAAGCTATGTTAAAATTTGGACCCACAGCGTTTAATGCTTGTCCTTGAAAATTATATCATTTCTCGCTTACGTCAGTTACTTCTGAGCGAAGCCTATACTAAATCTAACCTCTTCCCGCGGCAAAGTGTGTAATCGCGCTGTCGCTGTCATGCATAATCTGCCCCGATCGGCTGAAATATTTTAACATATCGCCTTAAATAAAATCTAGTGCAGCCGAACTCGAACAGGTGCGCGTTCAACTTTATACCTACATTTAAGTTTTCCGGTACCCTACTTTTGAAGAGTATATCCACGAAGAGTATAACTTTTTGTAAACCTTGGTTATATATTAGTAAACAGATTCTGGATTTCTATTCAATTCCTTGTTTTAATCAAATTATAATGGATCCTTAGTATATAAGCGCCTATATGATATGGTATTTTACTTAATACTCAAATAAAATTATAACGCATGTCACATACATAAATATTTTGTAAATATAACTAAAGCAATCTGCTAGAATCTATGTAACTTAAAGGCATCTGTCCACTAAAGACGAACGAGCTTGTCGATGATCCACTATCTGAAGAAGGTAAAGTTAAATGTAAAAAATAATGGTATCCTGTTAAAAAAAGTTAGCATCTTTTCTGTTTGCATAGAACTAACAACTAAGTTAGAGTGCTGGCTTTATTTAAAAAAAAGCGAAATCTATTTCTATGTCTACATTGATATTATTTTAGTTTCGCCAACCATCAAGATGAAGACACTAAACGGGTTTATATTTTTAATTATTTAATAGGCACAATATCAGCCATTATAAAATTATAGAGACAGCTCGTTTAGAATAGGGTGATAGCCTTTATCTTTATTTATTTTAAAACAACTTAGTTAGGTACTCTACACCATTTATTGTTTCTACAATTGAGAAATCTGTTGATTTGTATTGGAAATTTTAATTTAGTTACATCTAAAATAATGAAAAATAAAGTATGAAGTTATAAAGCTGTTTCATTTGTATTCATTCTACCATAATTCAGGCAAATATCACGTAAGATTATTCAATTGAGTAAAAATAAAAATCATCAATATTTATTAAATTTATTTACAGAATATTGCACAAAGGAAATGCTTTGCATTCACGAGTATACATTTAATTATTGCACCCAATATTGCACACGTTACATATAAGATCAATTTTAAATAGTTCTAAGATAAAAAATACAGTTCCCTTTTTACCCTGACTTAAGCTTTCTTAAGCAAAGTTTAGATAAATTCAATTACTTATCATGCACTATTTACAAAATGTCTTAGTTATAACTTGATTTTATTCATATCATCATCATCATCAGCCTATAGCAGTCCACTGCTGGACATAGGCCTCCCCCAATGAGCGCCATAGCGCCCTGTCTTCAGCTTGCCGCATCCAGCATCTACCTGCAGTCTTTCGCAGGTCGTCATCCCACCTGGTCGGAGGGCGTCCTACACTACGTTTACCGAGTCGTGGTCTCCACTCAAGAACATATAAAAACAACAAATTTCTTCATATAAAAACTATAAATTGCTAAGACCAAAGCCGTATGTTTTCATGAACAGTTTCTCATCAACAAATATATTTTAGTCTACCCTCAAATTAAATTGACAACTTATGTACTAAGCATTGAGATAAGTAAAAATATCTATAAATGAAACATAATTCTAAATCGTTTATGGGTATGTACCTACAGGTAATATTATTACTTATCTTTAGAACTAATTACTTAAACAATTGCGCAGTACCTTTAGTAGGATAAATAAATAAGGTCTTAGGTTATGTATATTTCTAGGACTTAACCCAAAGTTCCTTATTTAAATAAGGTGGTAAATTGTTTAAAGTATAAATTGCAAACAGTTTTACAAAATAGAATAATAACGAGTTCTTAACAAAAGAACTTAAGGAAAGAAGAAGTCGCATTGGTTCGGTCGCCTCAGTTGATTCGAACCTTAGCAAAGTTGCAATGGCGATGCTATAAGCTTTTTTCAAGGCACTTTTCAAAAGAAATAGTTAACAAGTCACTGTATCTGATTTACCAAGTTCATTATGACCATTTATCCATTTTTGTGCTAGTTAATACACCCTTTCCCTTGTTTAGATGGTATACAGGACAGGAAGGAAGCGAAAAAGCAAAAAGTTCAGAACTCAGCTTACGCATTTGAATTTGCATTAGAAGACGTGAATTTTGTTTTGTGTTTCAGTTTTTTCACGCATCACTTCTCGCCGCTCGCATCTTACGTAGTTATTGTATTATCTTTAGCTCGCATACAGCAGGAGGTGGCTTAACTGTCACACGAGGACTACTTGTACAAAACAAATCAGAAACCATAGCAAAGATTGCATAAATATTAATGTTGAATGTAAGCGGATTAACAACGAACCTTCCTTGTGTCAGAACAACGTTTTATTCTTTAACGAGGGACTTCTTTAGATTGAATGCGATATAAGTTGTTAGCCTGCTATCATACGTAATACATCCCTAAAATTACAGTATTTTTTATAATAAGACTGAGTAAGACTAATATCAAACAGAAAAGCTATACAAATCAAGGCAAATAACCAAGCGTATCCTCCAAACTCGCGTTCCTACTCAGCGGTCTAACGTCAAAAACCTTAGTAAGACTGGAGCCTCTCGGCGCCGGGGGCAGCGGTGGAGGCCTAGGCCTGCGCCCTCCGGCGAGGGACCGCACGTCAGTCCGCTGAGACAGGCGGACGTCTGCGAACAGTGCCGCCATTTCTGCTGATTTCTTCACGCTTAGAGCATCGTGGGATCCTGCACCAGTGCTGCGAACTGGAATGGAAAATAGATACATAGATAAAACGTTTATTTGGTACTAATAACACACACATACAATTAACATAGAGAGAGATACAATATTAAATATGGTGGTAGTTACAAACAAAGAAGAGACACAGATTAGAAATAGTATTTACTAGTGAAACAGCTGACTGTTGCAAACAATCAGGTGCTCAACTGATCTATATCAACACCAGTCAGAAGCGTCCCTGAATGGCAATAATAGTGCCAAACTCACTAGCTTTCGAGGTCACGCGTCGCTTCGACCAGACGATAAGTAAGAAAGGTATGTAATAGTGGTTGAAGTTACTTTAAATACAAACATATATATACAATAGTTCGTGCTAGCTAAGCCTTCTCAGTTCTCATATTGTGCATTAATAACACAGCTAATAGCACAGCTCTACCTACCACGAGGTATTTCTTTACCCCTTGTGTGAGTCAAGTACCCACTGAAATTTTGTAAAATTGAGAAGCCCTAGTTAACTCTACCATCATACCATCGACTCGACTTCCATGCTCACTACCTACCGCGAGCTCATTTCTTGCGTCTAGACCCATTGTGTGATACAAGTACCCACCGAAAATGTAATAAATTAAAATATACTATCAACAAGTCAGTAGAACCAACCTGTAAGTCGCTGCATGTTCCTATTCCTGTCCCTTGGCTTGTTCTGTAGCAGCAGCTCGTAGTCTAGAGCGAGGCTGTCGGAGCTGCGCGCGCGCCGACCGCGGTCCTGGCGACGGCTGGAACTGCTTCTGGAAACAGTTTCATGTTAAGGATATGATGCTGGATGACTTGACTTCTTTGATTTGGCAATATATTACTGGATGATGTTAAACAAGGTTATTATCTAGTCTGACCCTTATAGAAGCTGTTAGTCATGCAAATCACACTAATATTATAAATACGACAGTTTGGATGGATGGATGGCCAAAACTAATAAAAAGATCGGGCTGAAATAATGCATACTGGTAATTCTAAGCCTGGAATAAAACATAGGATTACTTTTCATCAGGTATGAGCCATTTACCTGTTCCTAGCCGCTTTGATGTCATACTTGTCAAAAGCCCGTCTCTTCCTGTCAGAGTATGACCTCTGTGAAGAACTCCGCAAGTAGTCGAGGCTCCGGGAGCTCTGCACGATGCCTCGGGCTCTGCTGACAGCACCGCTTCAGCAGTCACAGTATCAATAAGTCTTTTACCTGTTCCTACCCGCTTTGATGTCATACTTGTCAAAAGCCCGTCTCTTCCTGTCAGAGTATGACCTCTGTGAAGAACTCCGCAAGTAGTCGAGGCTCCGGGAGCTCTGCACGATGCCTCGGGCTCTGCTGACAGCTCCGCTTCAGCAGTAACAGTATCAATAAGTCATTTACCTGTTCCTAGCCGCTTTGATGTCATACTCGTCGAAAGCCCGTCTCATCCTGTCAGAGTAGGTCCTCTGCGAAGGACTCCGCAAGTACTCGAGGCTCCGGGAGCTCTGCACGATGCCTCGGGCTCTGCTGACAGCCCCGCTTCTGCCGTCGCTCGGGCCGGTGCAGTAGCATTTGTTACTGTCAGCACAGCTTTCGGAGTCACAGGAGCAGTAGCTGAAGTCGCCTTCGTAGTATTCTCTGGAAATTTAGTAATAACTGTGTAAGTATTTGAATAAATTTGGAGTAGATTCGCTAGGGACGGAGTAGAGTGGAAAGAGTTGGAGGAGGGTTTACCGCAGACAGTGGACACTTAAATATAATAGCTAAGTTTTGCATAGTGAAATAAGCAATATCTTCGTTGTGCTATTTGTTCAAAGGTTTTGAGAGAAAAGTAAATGTTCGTAGGCTATTTTTATTTTTAAAGTTTAAAACTGACTCAATGTATATTGATAAATCAAATTACTTATACTAGTTCTAAACAGCGATTAACTTTAATCATAAAACAAGTGTGACTTGTAATATTCGTAGTTACCAATAAATTGAATATTCTGATTATTCAAGCTAATTTTACATAAAACTGAGCGCTACAATTGGATAGCATGCACACTGGTTGACGCTCCCCTCATTTTTTGTCGAGATTTAAAACAGGTAGTACCACTAACCGAAATCCAATCCAAGTTAGTACTACCAAGATCGTTTGGATTTCAGTCGTAAATAGTATAATATCTGTTATGTAAGTATATGAACTAGTTCATTACTTTTCAGGATTTAGAGAAAGTATTTCATGCTTGTCTTATTGACTGTAACCGTCTTCTGTTCATCTACGCTAAACACTCCACCACTCCACTCTAACTTTTGACCCATCAGGGTCTATCCCTGATGGGTCAATTTATTACACGCGGAATCGTCGAGAATTTACGGGAATCATCGATTTGTAACACAGAGGCATTATTATAATTAAGAGATACTCTTAGCTTCATTTTCTCACGAAATGGCATTGGAATTTAATTATCTCACACATCGAATAGATTCAAAGAAACCGCCACTGCAGCATTTTTCATCGAGGAATTTGTATAGCTAAAGAAGACAAGACCGCTGAGTTGATATTTCTGTTCTGATTTATAGGATCGGTCATGCAACTGTATCATTCCGATTTAATTAGTTGCAAAGAACACGAACACTGTACTATTGAAGGTATGAATTAATTATGTAGAGCACGCAAATAGATTCATGGTTAGCGCATTCACGGTCCATCCTCAGCGATGCGTCTCGCAAGGACCTGTTACAGGACCTCATGGGCCAGTGTGTCATCGACGGCAGTCTATGTAATTATAAGTATTGATACAACGGGTATTTATCGCGTTTATTCCTATTTTCCCGACGTTTCAACAGGTTTACACTCTGTCGTGGTGACGGGATGACTGGAGTACTGGAGTTACCGCCTCAGCGGCAATCTATGTGTTGATAAACCACCTATTTCTTTGCAATACAGGAAATAGATGGACGTGATAATTTATGAGCTTCCTGCGATTGAATAAGGCGCTAATATAAAATTAAACGCGGTGAATAAGGTGGAACTGGAAGCATACGTCAGAAAAAATTGGTAGGTTGATTATAATTAGAATACCAAATAATGGAAGCATATAGAAATTAATGAATTATAAATATCATGAAAGGTTCGATTCCCGCCTCGGCATAAATGTTTGTACTATTTGTAGATATTTGTTTCGGGTGTTCTGTGTGAATTTGTGTCGTTTTCTATGCATAATAAGAATTATCTATCTGTGTAATGTATTGAATTATGTATATCAGTTATCTGGTACCCATAACACAAGCTCCGGTTAGCTTGGGGATATGCTGTGCGAATTGTCCAGCATTATTTATTTATTATTATTTATATTTACGTCCCTGGTCAGTGAAATATTACTGGTTACTTACATCATTAAAATAACTTGGTCAACCATCTGATCTATTTCTTGAAGCTTAATAATTTCAGTGAAAATGCGAATCGGACAACTGTTAATAATTTTAATTTGGCTCAGTTAGTCATGAGCCGTCGGGAGGTGAGCACGCGCCACGCTCTGATTCCCTCCACATTTCATTTCTACGATGCACAACTTACTAATAATGAATCATAAATAATAACAAACAAGGTACAAATTCCTCTGCACTAGCGTGATGATTCTGTAAAGTAATTAATTCAACTCGCCGAGAGCCTATTGGAGATAAATGAAAATGTTTAACGAAGGAAGAAAGTAGAGAAATTCGAGTTATGAGAACGTGCTACGCAAAATTGAACATTATATTGCTGAGATTACATTAACATAATTTTGTTGTAGTGCGTTGAATCAGACGTTTATGGCTACACTACACTATATATTTGAAGAATCAGTAATATGTGTAGCTTTAGCTGTGGACGTACCAGGTATCTACCTATATAAGGGATGATATATTAATGAAGAAGATTTCGCAAATATACAGAAAGAAATTGCTGCTGATACGAACATTTTACAGAAAATTTTCGACTTAAGCTTACACTAGTAACTAGTAATCAAAACTCCGTAATACACAGGAACAGGTCCTGTATATATTACAGAGCCAATTCGCGTAATATGTGGTTTAAGATATTTATTTACTTCTCAAAAGATTAATAATCACTGGTGAGAAACAAAATAAGCTTATTATTATGTTAGTAGTTCGGTACGATACGATATAATATTAAAGTTCTATTAGTAAGCTTTAAATATTGTCAAATGGTATATTTAGATAACTTACTTAGAACAATCCTTGCATCCTTTAGTTTTCGCCAAAAGCCTGGCCCTAGCTGAATCTTTCTTCTCGACCGCGGAGCAGTAACACTTAGATTGGCACTCCTTCATAGAGCAATAACATCTATCCGCACAACTCTCCGACTCGCATTCCGAACAGGAGACGTATCCACTGGAACTGTTCCGATTCTGACATCCAAGTCTATTGCTAAGAGTTAGAAAGTCAGAATCTTCAGAGGTCGACGTCCTTTCTCCCGGTCTTGATTTACCACGTTTGGACACGTGCACAGATTTGTCTGATCTCTTTGATTGTCTCTGTCTTGATACTTGTCGTTTCGGTGGAGGCAGTATTGGTTCTTTGGGGCGAAACTGCCGAATGTCATAGCTTGAGGTGGATACAGAGCTTTCTGATACGGGTTCTTTTGTTGTCGTCTTTTGAAAGTCAGAAGGTAAGATTTTTGGTTCCTTCTTTCGAACGTCTTTTCCGAATGGCATTCTGAAGACCATTCGCAGTCCGCTCGCTCCTTTGAATATCTTTCGCCTTTTGGTTTGAAATATGCTGTTCCGTCTGAGAGTTTTCTTTTTTTGTTTCTTCATAATCGCTTTGCTGTGTTGGAACAGCTCATCTTTCGTTAGCGTTACTGCAAGTTTTAGCAGGAACTCTTTATAAATCGGTTTGAGGTCATTGAACGACATGCCTTCTGGGTCTATTATAGCGTTGAGGATTTCATCCATTGAGTGCAAGTTCTCCTGAACTTTAAATTCGTTAAAAAGTTCATTGAACCCTAGGGGGGAACCACCGCCTTTTTTTCCATTGTTCCTGAAAAGATAGTAAAAACATTAAGAATAAAAAGAATTCATGCTTCATGAAAATCAGAAGGTAAGATTTTTGGCAATGCATAGTACCCTAAGAGGTTTAAAACTCTCGTATATTTTACCTACATTAGCCTACAAAGTTTCTCTGTAAATCTAGCTTGAGCGTAAATTCTACTTTTAATTATACCTTCCATCGGCGATTTCATTGGTTTTACACATCTCCGCTCTGTTTCTGAGGCTCATAAGAATGTAGACGCGGTTGCGTTGGCACAATAATTAATAACATGCGATCGCACACTTCACTAAGCAAAGTGCCAGTTTTATCTGAACATGTCTCAGTTTCGCAGAAAAACGGATTACGACAAACTAAAGTCATACTAATGGTTTGTCATATAGCTACCGGTAGAAAGGAAATGTCGCTCAAGCGTTGAATCGAAATTACCGAGAAGCGATAGGTCTGATTTATGAATTGGTTATAATGGAGCGGAAAGTAGTGCACGTACCTGTGTCCGATGGATTTGTACCTCGTCAATCCACCAGCGTTTAGGAAACTTCCAGAGCGTGGTATCGCAACCTTCGTTAAAATATCGCCGGAGTCGTTGATAGACTTTCTGCTTTGACTCCTTCTCAGAGGTTCTTTCGACCCTACTGACAGAGAATCGGGCTGTGGTTTGGTAGGAATAGGCGGTGGTAGGGTCGGTGGTCTTTGTATGTTCTTTCGTCGCTCCAATTCTCTGAATAGCTCTATTTTTTCTGACACTTTACTTCGCACTGAAGACTCGCTACCGCTATTAGGGTTCGGCTGCTGCAGTTTGCTTATGTTAGGGTTTATCAGTTTTGTTGATTTTTTCGAGTCTTGAGTGTCACTGCCGCTTTCGTTGTGCTTTATAGAGTCTAGTTTAGCTTTGACTTCTTCGACTGTGATTCGTTTGATTTCGGCGGGGAGGATCGAAGGGGGTGGCGGCAGCTGTGGAGGACCTTCTAGTAAGTTCTTACTAGATCTTTCGAAATGGGACTTTTCTGAGAAAGATTCGCTAGCAGAAAATCCATCTGCTCTGTCGCTATCTCCACTTAGAGACGACGTGCTTTGTTTTTTCCGAGGTGGTCTAATAGGGACGTCGTTTTGACTGCTACTCGCGATGCTCATACAACTGACTCCGTTTCTGTTTCTCAACTTCTTCCTATCATTGTGACCCTGCCGACTCATGTGTGACATTAGAGATTTGTATAACGTGGCTGCTATAACTATAGCATCCTCTGTCGTCTGACATACAAACCCATGGCACTCCAACTGCTTGGCGACGCCGATCTTCCTCATCACGACAGCGAAAAGAGGTGAATGCGAATTTTCGTTGTGAGAGAGGATGTACTTTCTATCTGGTGATTCTAGAGTTTTGAACAGCGCCTGGCGATCTATATTGTCGGGATCGGTGATAAGGGGTAGAAAAGCATAGCTTAACTCTTTATTATTTTCCTCGGAAGGTTGGACGACGAATTTGACGGCTGACCATACGGCTATCGTGGGGAAGGGGTTGAGTTGTTCCAAGTCACCTTTATCTCCTTTGTATCTCACTTTGAGTCCTCCTTTCGATATTTCTAATCGGCTTCCTAGAGAACTTTTATGGCGGAGGTTTCTTCTGTAACTGAAGTAGAGATCTCTGAGAGGAGTTTGAAGACCGGAGAGGCTGGTGACTTTGCTCTGCAGGGGAGTGGACCCAAGGTAGTGGACACTGAAGACGTGGAGTCCAATGTTCTCCATGGATGGACGAGCGTCGCCAGCCATGTCCATGAACATCCTCTCTATGCGGTCTTGGACGGTGTTGTTGATATTGCTGAGAGTTTTCTTGCAGAAATGGTCTTCTAACTCGAAGAGCGCCAGTTTCTCATCAGTGGTTGTGCTGATCTGTAATGAGAGAATTTTTATGAGAAAAACTGAAAACTAAACTGCTAAAATTAATGTTTGGGCCCGTTTGGGTCACAGTTTATGTCGTCACTGTATTCGTGAGCGACAAGGCTTGTTTTGTTGGTGTTATTTTTTTTTAGTTATGTTTGTCTTAATGAGAATAATGGGTCTGTTCTTGTAGATCTATATTCTGTTCAGATTAACAAATTCTAAACTTACCTTACTCTCAATTCTCTCAAGTAGGCTGGCAACCGAAAGCGAGTCATCGAATAGCGCATCGATTTTCAATTTAAAACTTTTGAAACTATCATGGTTACTAACACAAAAGTCATTTATAACGGGATATTTACTATGATTTCATTCATACATAATTATGATTTCGATTTTCAGTTTGTAGGACAGGGATGATTTGGGTTCGTGGCTTCTAGGGCCTAGGGTATAGTGTGTTCAAGTTCAAATGGACATTCTAAGCTTACCTTACTATCCCTCCTCTCAAGCTGTGCCACATAGCTGGGGCTCTGCAGACTGGCGACTGACCGTGAGTCATCAAACAACGCGTCAATCTTCTGTTTGTAGGAGAGTGAAGATACGCTCGGCGCGCGCGGCCTTCGGGGCACATCTTCACGGGAACTCAGGTGGAAGCCACCTGGTGAAGCTTGGCTGTCGCAGGTTACCATCTGAAGAGGAAATAATTCTTGATTGTTTATTACACACTTGGTACACAGAACTATTTTTGGTTAACTCTATTAGCCGTGAGGTACCGGGTAAAATTTGCACCATTCCATCTCTTACAGAGGGTGTCGTATCAAGACGCAGAGCCATCTAACACAAAAATTAAGTTGATGGTGTCGTAAAAGGCGACTAAGGGATATCCACCGGGGGCAGCCAGCAGCGCGCCCTGCACCAAACTGCAACTCTCTCTCTCTCTCTCTCTTCTCAACTCGCGTGGGGATCATCGCATTACTCCCTAATGATAAGAGCGAATAAAGCGCTTGTTATTTGACAAGCCTCGGTCGACCTGTATGAGGACCATTGATTATGGCTATTGATGTCTGGCGTAATTAATAATATGATATATAACATAATGCTGGACAATCCACACCTGCCCCAACTTATCAGAGCGTATGTTATAGGTACTAGATGACTGATATAATGATGATGTAACCTCGGCTCTCGGGTCACGCGTCGCTTCAACCAGACACTCAGAGATTTTTTTTAAAACCCGGAGAGCATCGGTACTCTAGGGCTCCAAGGGGAGCAAAAGCGTAGGCTCCGTCGAGAACCGAAAATATGCGGCATATTTGCGCCTCTTGAGATTTTCGGCCAAATCTACCGCCGATCTAACACCCTTAACGCATCTCAGATTTAAGCACATCTCAAGTGACGAATTTTCGACAGATTTTCATTAAAAATTGTCAAAAAGTCGCGAATTGAGACGAGTTTGAGTATTCGGGCGTTAATGTCTTAGCAATAATATTAGTATGGATTATGCCAAATATTGCACATCGTATAGGATAATTTCTAGACTGTCCTAATGTCAGCAAAGTTTGCAACAGCTGCATTCATTGTGAAACAGATCCATGCTAAATATAAATTAATTCAAGAGAGCCAGTTTATTAGCGATTAGCCAATTAGCGTTGTTTTTGGAATTTTTCTCGGTTGCGTGGGGCATACCGGAGTTACTAGACGATGTAGAACGTAACCATCAGGCAGGTATCGGTTTATCTATACAACGGATTATGCAGGACTAGAAACAATTTGGATATCGATAATTGTTGAAAGTGTTTCTTAAGTGGATACCGCGACTCGGCAAACTAAGCGTAACACGTATTGTGGCGTGGTGGAAAGACGATCTACGAAATCCTAGAGGAATAAATCTAGCCGCCTGTATTTTGAATGTGCTCTTGGTGGCCATCAAACTATGTTTTCGTATCTGTGTATTAACTATACAAAATAAATGTTGCAACTGAAAAAATATTGGTTTGGACCTACAAACCGGAAAAGAATTGATTTTACTTAAATTTGAATTTTTAGCTGAGATCTATATGCAAGAAAATCAGAGCATTCACAGCTATCTTGGTCTTTAGTTAAGTAGCTGCTTGGTAATTTATTTACATGTTCAAAAGCGGCCAGGCGTGAGTCGAGCAAAAACTTACGCTATGCCACGGATGTCTGCCTGCTTATCCACACCCTATGTTACGAAAAAGATTTCCAGTCTTACCTTACTTAATTCGTAATATAGTAAGCAGTCATAATCAGGCATATTATGGTCCATCTAACAGAATAGAGTAGTATTGTAGTATACACCACCTGTGTTTTTGCGCACTGTAATATGCCCTGCGCGCATGGCTCTATGGTTTTTGTATGTTTATTGTACGCAAAATAAACAATTTTTATTTATTTAGTATAGAAGAGGTATAGAATTTATTTAATAGAGAAGGTCCAATAACAGGGATTCTGATGAAATATGATAGATGACCTGTATACAAATACAATACAAATACAAAAATCGTTTATTGGAACAAGTAAACAGTTTTATCAGGTTACATGTTGAACGAGGAGACCATAAAAGTTAAAAACTGCGGCGTAGTCTCATCGCCCACCTCCTGACATTACATTATTGTAGAGCTTAGGTAATAAAGTACATATCAAAGTTATTATTATTAGGGTGTTTACAATAGTAATGAGTAAGTAGTTATATAATTATAGTTAACATTCAAATGCATGTATATCAGGGGGTCGGTTTTGGATGAAAAATGAGTGATTCACCACATACATGCCTCCTTACACTTCTTTAAGTTCTTTAAGTTTTATTACCTATACACTCCCATCTCAAAAAACAGCCTGTATTTTGGCCTAATCATTGCTTAGGTATCTAGTTGATTGTTGAGATAGGCAATTTATTAACATTGATAGGATTGCCTATCAATGTTAAAACATTGCCTATCTCAACAGTAGCACAATAGTAGAGATATTATAGTAAATATGCTCCAAGTCTTATGACGGGATAATACACTCATCGAGTAATATCATCCAAAGACAATAAAACCACTCCGTTAGTCTGGTCAACAGAACAAGAGTCCAAGCGCACTAATTACACACTCGAGCTCGCCCTGTCACGTGCTCTCGCTACATTTCCATCAGAGATATGGTTTGGTTTAATGCTCTAAAGAGATATGCGATCAAGCTGTCCGGTGCGCGTCCGTCCCTAGAACATATCCCTCGCAACACATCTTTCCCTTGTTTTGTATGTACCTACAAAAACCTCGCTCCGCGGAACCGTTTCCAGCAGAGCTGCGCTGGGCGAGGCTGGGTAAGTGAAGTGATTCTATTACTTGTCAAAAACACATTCCACTCACTGGGCGTCTCTGGTAGAAACGTAGACTTAGGTCTCTACCTAAGGTCACCAAAAGTCATCTTTGACTGCCTCTGCAGATCTCTACCTGCAGAGACAGTCAAAGATGACTTTTTCAATGACTCAGTAAATACAAGAAGCTGACTGAATGACCTCCAAAGAAACAAAATAGAGGTGAACAGATAAGATAGTGTTATTGAACGTTAAAATTGAAGCCGTCTACAAAATTTTGAGAATACGTTCTAGTTCTTTTGCAGTTAGGTAGAGCGTGATAATTGACCGAACCTTTTTTATTGCTACTTTGCTCTTTGCTATATTTTTATTGCCTGCGCGTGTGCCGAAATTTTGGGAAATTCCTAAATCATTAAATCAAGGTAAATTGTTATATATTGTTAGTAAGTACCTTAATCTTAACAGATTGCATATATTTGCAATCTGTTAAGATGAAGGTACTTACTATTTGATAAGATCTATATTGAAGGCTGAGTTATTACCAAGTGTTTGGCATCAAGAAATCCAACGCTGTAAGGATGATTTCTGCCAGCGAGTAACCTCGTAGAGACGATCCAAAATTTGTAACTACAGCAAGGTAATTAATGTCAAAAACACTAACTCTTTCTTACACATTTGACTCGCCAATGCTGGTCAATCCACACAGCATTATCTAGTACAGATGGGGTTAGATATTGCTGTATGGATTGTTAGCTTGATAAGAGGCGGGAATCAAACCCATAACCTGCTGCGTCTTAACCTTTTCCTTTTCAACTTAAAAAATATTAATCTTCTAGTCTCAGTGAATATTTTTAAAGTCGCTGCTTTTTGTATTATAAGTGGAAACTTCTAACTTGCCTTAAGTTAGATATTCTTTGTATCTTGTCTTTATCTAGCTGTAAGTTTTCCTAAGATTGGAAATTAAAATAATATCTAGAGATATTTCTAAGTCTACAGGCAGAAGCTAGTATGGTAAAAAATTATCCTGCATTCAAAACTGATCTGTTGACATCTGTTGCAATGGCAGTAGACATGTATCTTTATAAGTTACAGCACTGATATTACTCAATTTTCATCTGCAGAAGAAAGGTGCCGGATAAAAACAACACAGCCATGCATTGAGTCACGAGTCACGACCGCTTACGAAATCATTGTGGAGTCGCATAAGATTTACTTTAATAAAATGTTTGTCCTCGGTTAGTCACCCTGTTTGTTTTATTACAAAACTAGCGGACCTTCCCGGCTTCGTACGGTTTTAGTACTGATCCCTAACTTTTTTGAAAATATAAGCCTAGCCTAAGCCTATGTTCACCTGGGTGAAATAATTTTTCAAATCGCTCCAGTAGTTTCGGAGCCTATTCATTACAAACAAACAAAAAATCAAACCTTTCCTCTTTATAATATTAGTATAGATAATAAGACGGACTAAAGTGATCTAAGGTAGTAATGGTCGCGACGTAAGAATCGACCCCTTAAAATTCAGCCCTAGGATTCCGTAAAAGTCTCCAGCTCCTTACGACATCCAGGGGCTTAATTGAAAAGGGAACCTACGAGTAGCAGAGGAAGGGCAACGGCTTTCTTCTGTGATTTTAAAATACTGCAATCACAAATCCGACTACCAAGCGTGGTGATTACCTATGGCAAAGCACGAACATGCTTTGCCTGTTATGATGTACTTACGTCTTATTTTGTCGATGGGCCCTGGGCCCAAAGTTTACGAGCATTTTGACACACGACTTGTTTTCAGCTGGCAAACCTGTAACAAATTTAAAAAAAAATAGAATTTATAAAAAATCTTATGTTCTCATCCAAAGCTAAAAGAAATGGCTTGAAATGGAATTAAAGTTTTTCTTTAGGCTTACAAATAAACACTTAGACAAGTCATATTTTATACTATTCATTATTATATTGACTCGGTAAACGTAGTGTAGGACGGCCTCCGACCAGGTGGGATGACGACCTGCGAAAGCAGGTAGATGCTGGATGCGGCAAGCTGAAGACAGGGCGCTATGGCGCTATTGGGGGAGGCCTATGTCCAGCAGTGGACTAATATAGGCTGATGATGATGATGATGATTATTATATTGATGTTCACTTAAATTTTTTGTCCACCAGTGGAAGAAGTGAGAAGAAACCACTAGTATGTTTATAACTTATGTGTCTAGTACATATGATTTGCTTATCTGGAACCTTGTCAAGGTAAAAGTCACACCGATTTTGTTACATTTCTAAAATATTCTACCCCATTTTGATCGTGCCTGGATCATAGGTATAACCAGCGGACTTATGAATAGGATCGGGAATGATGTTATCCCTCATGTTGTTGTGCTCAATATAAATAAATAAATAAATAAAATAAAAAAGCCATTTATTCCATAACCTTATAAAATAATAGTGCATAATTAAAGTAATTGACAAGTAAAAATAATAATTGATTCTATATGTAATGTTACTAATGTATGTATGTCAAATAAAATAAAATAATTGATATATAAAATTAAAATTAAAAATACAATCATCTAGACTAGACTTATGAAACGTTCTGCTCAATACGAATCCAAAACTGTATCCTTGCCAGTTTTTAAATCTCACGTCAAGGAGTTTTTCCTGCCAAAATAATGAATATTGGTACTATTTATTTATGTATTAAAGTAGTGTATTATTTAGTTTGATATTTGTAATATTTTTTTTTTTAGTATTCTTGTTATGTTCATATTTAGATTACCAGTGGTACACCCCCTGCCTTTCTTAAATTCATATAATTATTTCCATCCAAAGGTTGCCTGAAAGAGATCGCTTCTAAGCGATAAGGCTGCCCATTGTACTTATCGCATATAATGTATTTTTGTAACGATTTGATTATGATGTACAAATAAAGATTTTTTGTATTGTATTGTATTGTTGAATCCAATCTGACCGAGGCAGCATGAGAGATGACGTCAGTCATTCTCAATCACATTCTTTTTGTACGTAGGTTGTAAACTACGTTCATAATACATTTAATACAATAAAAATATACATTGAAAACTATCATACCTAATCTAAAAGAAAAAAGAAGCTAATAAATGCATAAAAAATAACTAAAATAATAAAAATAAAGTTTGGTCCTTTAGTATGAATATTGCGTTGCGGTGTGGGTTCATTTCCTAGCACTCACCACAACATCGTATGTGGTAATGGAATCTGCGTTCGTGCTGAAGTTAATATGCGTTTCATCATCATCATCAGTCCACAAATGTCCATAAGCCTTCCCCATACGATGCCATAAAAAGCGATTCAGAGCCGTAGGTTCAGTATATTTTTGAACTGACTTAGAAAAAAAGGAGGATATTGTATGTTCGGCTATATGTTTTTTATTTATTTATTTATACTTCTTGCACGAAAACCATTACACAAAGCTTATTCTAGAAAATTTATACAAAGGTGAACTTAACCCTAAAAAGGTTGTGAGTGTTTTTAGATTTTTCCGTCATTTATGGTCCGATTACGATTTTTTTTTGCATATGTCTGTCTATACAACTGCAAAAGCATTATGTAATCGAATCATTGGGACCATCTTGTGATCATCCTCTATAGGATGATCCCTAGACCATACAATTTTTATTCCCGAGGGATTGCTACTTATCTTATTTCTATTTATCCCACATTTATAAACAGCTAAAACTAAGGGATTAGAAATAGATTACCTCAGTCTCAATCAGTAAAATTATCTCAATCTAATTGTTTATTTGAGTCACAGTGAAAACAAATAAATTCTTGACTCGATGCGGACTTTCATACAACGAATTCTAATATTAAGCGCAGTAATAAAAATCGAAAGCTAAAACATGTAAATATAAAAAGTGGACTCATAAATTGTAAATACTATCAAAATGTCAAATTGATCAACAATCAGGTTTTTTTATGAGATAAGTCAATATTATGTTTTCGAATTCTAATTCCGAAGACAAAGGTTAGGCTCGATTTATGAAACAAAAAAACATAAATTTTAAGAATAAAGTCTACCTTTGCATTTAAATAAAAAAAATTCCGGCCCTGGTGGGGGCACAGAGTGGGGCCTCGAGGCTTGGCCTCATTACCCCGGCGTCAACTCGAGGGGTGACGACCCCTCGATCCTTGGGTTTTGCCTTTGCATTTACGTAAAGGTATTTATTGTATTAAAATATTCAACATACATAATATCTTATTATACTTCAAATAGTAATCAAGGTCTTTGGCTGAAAAACAGCGCTGAATAAAATAATGTTCAGCACACGCTGAGCCAACCCCTAATTCGGCGCAGGGTCATGGAGGTAGTCTTATTTTAGTCTTAATATCACCTATTTGTATCGTTTACCCCCATGATAAACTTCTTTGTTTGTTTATTCTATGCCTATTTTGTACCTGTGTCTAAATAAATGTTTTTTCAATTCTATTCTATTCTATCTTCTTCTCCCACTTTCATCATAGGAGGTGTTGAATCAACAACTAAACCGATCGATAAGTAAGTAGGTAAGCAATATGTATATGCTTGTAAAAGCTTTTGATATAATTTCAAAAGTCCATCGTAATAATATCATTGTTCCAAATGGTTGTGTTCAAAGGACTTAATTGAAAAACAGTTTTCAATTTATTGAACAAAATTTTTAAGTTGTAGTATATTATAGTATGTTATACTTAAAAACATGAACGAAGGAATTATTAATTAGTGTATGCTTAAAAATTAAAAAACTACATTTAGGATTCATTACGGATGTAAGCGGGTTAACTATGAACCTAACTTGTGTTGGATGAAACGTGTGTACGATCTGCAGATATTTGTTCCGGGTGTTCTGGTCTTTTTCTTTGTATAATAAAAAAAATATCTATCTATGTAATGTATTGTATTATGTATATCAGTTATCTAGTACCCATAACACAAGCTCTGCTTACCATGGGGCTAGATAATGCTGTGTGAATTGTCCAGCATTATTTATTTATTTTACTTATAAGAGTTTTTATAGTAAACTACATTTAGGATGTAGGCATACCTACCGATGTTCGAGAATCTTTTAACAGGTTGGTCGTTAATTTTAAGCAGAAGATTTCAAATTATCAAATGTATAATATATTTTAATCTAAATGTCAACCTGTCAAGGCAGTCATTTATTGTAACAGTCTGGCAGACCGGATCATCATGGTGTCAAGGTCTCTCTGACTTTTATTCTGAGCTTTTATTTATTATGTGACATTTTGAAATTAAGAGTAGTAGTTCTATGTTCAGCAGTATGTTTTTTTTTGTATATTCGTCGATGTTTCCATCAATTATGGACCATTTAAAAAATCTTTAAATAAATAAAACATGCTGGATAATTCACACAGCATTATCTAACCCCATGGTAAGCAGAGCTGGTACTAGATAACTGATATACATAATACAATACATTACATACATAGATATTTTTTATTATACATACATAGAAAACGACCAGAACACCCGGAACAAATATCTGCAGATCGTACACACAATTGTTCCAAGGCGGGAATCGAACCCGCAACCTTCTGCGTCGCGGGCGGACCTTCGCCCACCGCGCCACATCGGTCGTCAAATATTCAGCTATTATAGTGTGTTACACTATAATAATTTATAAAAATAACGACGACGTCTTTACCTGAAGTAGTAGTTTAGTGAAGTCTATTTTAGTTAGGTGGTCCGATAAAAATATGATATTTAAGGAAGAAGTGCGCTGTAAAACGTGCCTATCTAAACTAGGAAACAAATGGTAACCATGGCAACGGGCGTAAACAAGAAATACTTTTTTTTTTTTTTGGACTCGCTAGTTTTAGCATTTGCCATATTTAATTTGTGATTTTTTTTTTAAATTTGGGAAACATTTAACACTTTGACTGCGGTTTTTTTTCGACGACTGCGATCTTTTTTTTTACCTAAAAAATTCGTGCTGCCGCTCTAC
Source organism: Eupithecia abbreviata (assembly GCA_943735965.1). Taxonomy (NCBI): domain Eukaryota; kingdom Metazoa; phylum Arthropoda; class Insecta; order Lepidoptera; family Geometridae; genus Eupithecia; species Eupithecia abbreviata. Next base: position 7,539,701 of record OX030995.1, read on the forward strand.
ACAGCAGCGGTTGTGTTGCGCCGCACATGCGTTTCGTTCGAAAAATATTACAGCTCTGCTGAGTCACAAAGATCTGTATTTTCTTAGCCGCTGCGCTAGTGTGGATTTTCGCAGATTAGTCACTTGTAGAAAACTCATACCGTGCGTTTTCAGCACTCAAAGTGTTAAAACTTATAATAACCTGGCACTAGCTGGCTGTGGCTGCATCGCACTGCCAAGAAATATTTTAATTCGTCGTTTCATCCACGTGTTATTCATCACTCATCGCATCAAACTAAGATTAGACTTGAATTTAAACGCACCTTGAAAAATGAGATCGCTCTATCGAAGTGTTCCTTCCAAACCTATTTTAACTATTTAGGAATTTGAAGTCAGCTTGTTTTTTTAAAACACGTCAAATTGATTTTTATTTTCATTTAAAAAATAATATTAAAATAAAAAGTATTTATTTATTATTATTAAACACTCATTTATTTAAATTCTCGTATAAAATACATTTTTTACTATAGAAAATACAATAAAATATTATAAAACTATTCTACAGTAAAAAATATATCAAAACGGTAGATCACCGACCGCGAAGCTAGGCTCAAGCGGCCGGTGACTAGGGCTGCAGAGAAAGGAACTTCCTGACGATACGTGCCGAGTCCAAGAGTACCGCCTTCTGGATCTGGCCCTTGATCCAACTTCCTAGCGAGAGTCTCTTCAGGTGTTGATCGAGGCTCTTCGCTATTACGCCGTTAACCGAAACGACTATCGGGACTATGGTCGCTGAATTAATATTAATATTTATTTATTTATTTCAAACAGTAGAACTCATATTAGTAATAACACAAAACCCTAAAAACTAATAGGATTGCTGAAAAGATGGCGTTTTTGCAACTTCGCAACCCTTCTTAATGTGTCTTCGTAATATACTAATCGTAAAATACACTATAATGCGATACTTGAAATTACTATGCCTTGGCTGATGGTCCACACACCATATATAAGCCTAGCGTACATTTTATCTTATACCTACCCATTGTTCTTAAGCCATGCGTCGCGCTTCCATGAAGGCATCGTAAACAGCTGACTTATGTATGTACTTTTCACTGTATTGTAAATAAGCGTTCTATGGTTTCCGGAACACATAGGCTATCGTAAAGTCCTTACATAAGAGCCGGTCATATTCTATGTGTAAAAAGTATACGAGTGGTGAGAGGGAAGTCAAAAATAATAGCCGTATTGCGACCACACAAAAAAATCAAAATACAGGCGCGAAGGAGTATTTTATTTAGTAGGCCCTAGGTAAAGTCTATGTCGTAAACACCTACGTCATATCAGTTATCGATTCCCTTTGATTTAAATACTTTTTTGTAATAGGTATGTCAACCGTAACAAAAAATTTAACTCATCAGTTCTACCTAAATCTACATACTTTGAAGAAATGCAACGGTAATATTTCTAAAACACACTTCAGATGGTGTTCTGTTTTTTTGTAAGGTCATTTACTTTTCTATACGAAAAGAGGTTTTATGACTACGAGTCAGCTCACAGCCAGACGTACTTTGATTCAAAATTTATTCCTATTATCTACGCAAAAAGATACAAATTGGCGCAGCTCGGCGTCGCGGGGAGTTTTCGTATTATGTCAATAAAATTTGTACCTTTTGCTTATAATTTAAAGTGTGCGCTGCGTCGCTTTGCGTAGCGCCTCGGTGGGAGAAAAATATTTTGTGTTCCATAGAAAAGTGAAGCAAACAAATTGGCGACGCTATTGAAAATAATTGTTCTTTCAAATCCAAATTGAAAAGCGCTCAGCCAATACACATGCGTTCACGTTAAACAATCAAACCAAAGTACATAGTTATTTGCTTAACGACTAACTCTGCCTAGCATGTCTTTGCCGAGGTTAATGACCGCATGGGTTATGTTTAGACTCTACATAACTTCTATAAGCGAATGAGGCTTATCTCAAAATCAAACTTATGGTTTAAGTTATGGAGCATCATATGTTCTAGGGTAGCGTAGGCTAGAGGGGGTGGTAAGTAGTCTAAAACCTCACCCCGTATCACCAGGGGGGTTAAAAATCCTTCCTCATGAACACCTTTGTCTATATGTGAAAACGATATGATAATCTGTTGTAATTTTTGAGTTGGTCGCGTTAAAGCAGACCGACAAAGAGACGTGACGGGAGTTTGTTTTATTATGTAGTAATAATTTTACAGCTGACAACAGACGTTTTATATTAATTTTTATTCTAATTAATTTAGCAATAGGTATATTCAATCTAGACTTCCTGGTCATCTTGTTTTGAGTGTATATTAATCAGTTTAAATGGTATTTGCTTATCGACTAATAGCTATTTTAAATAAATCCTTGATCTGAGTGGTCGTTTAATGTCTGGACGGATGGCCTTGGTCTATTTGACATTAGCAATGTGGAGATCAAAGTTGAGAAATGAATGGTTCGGATTGCACTGACTGAATTTAGATAATGCACTAGACTTTATACTAATGGTATTGGAAAATTAGGCATACAAAGACCAGTAGGAAATTTACTAACTAAGAAAATTTTAATAATATAATTTAAACCTCCTTAATAGCCTTTTGTTTCTATTTTCTTGTTTTTTAATTTACTGTATGTGCTGCTGGTTTTCTTTGTAATAAATAAATAAATAAAACAAATAAGAACTAGTATCTACAATTGATCTAAATGCAGACTATTGCAAACAATCTACAGGTAGGTCAACTGGTCCATATCACCGTAGAATTCATCTGACGAGAATTCTACCAAGTTTAATTATTTTCAGTTTATTTCGTTGATAAGAAACCCCAAATGTTATTCTTCATTTCTTTAATTATTTTCAGTTTATTTCGTTGATAAGAAACGAAACCCAAATGTTATTCAAGTTCTCAGTTCTTGCAAATGTTCATGCGTTACAAACTTTGTTTTACAACACCTATTAACCAGATAAGTTGTCAAGATAGCGCCTATTTAGACACCTAGGTGGTTTGCATTGCGCTAATTACACCTTTATTTGCATACAGGAAATAAGGGTTTTATCACATTATTTACTTTGCCCCTAGAAAGTATTGTTTGCCCATCAACCTGGGGCATATAAGAGATACATATGTGTGTAGGTGCCGTAGAGATACATGCCCCAGCTGCTTTAGAAATAAAGCAAATAAACAAAACAAACTAAACAACAATTAAACTTTAACTTTAATAAAAACATTTAATTATATGGAAATTGTTTTGGCTATGTTCGCAACACTTTTCTAAACTTGTTGTGTTTACATCTAAGTCTACAATCTGGTTCACTCAATCAATACATTTCTTTCCGGCCCTGGTGGGGGCACAGAGAGGGGCCTCGAGGCTTGGCCTCATTACCCCGGCGTCAACTCGAGGGGTGACGACCCCTCGGTCCTTGGGTTTTGTGGGAATATCTTTTTTTTCCCCCTTCTCGATGTTTTCTTTTTTTTTTTGGCTGCATTTGTTTTGTATATATTTTTTTTGTTTTTCCTTTTTTTTTTTGGTTCACTACTGTAACAATATTAATTAAGGCATAAATGTGATTGTAAACTGCTTTGTAAACTTATTACAATAAATAAAATAAAAAAAACCTAAATACGGTAAAGCTACATTTTGGAATTTATAGTATTTATAGGTAAAGCAAAACTTTATTACAAATTCTGGAAGTGGGCTTTTTGATAGTGACTGTGGAGAACACACGTTTCTTTCTTGGAAGATCAGTACGGTCTTGACACTTTGAGTGCTGAAAACGCACGGTATGAGTTTTCTACAAGTGACTAATCTGCGAAAATCCACACTAGCGCAGCGGCTGAGAAAATACAGATCTTTGTGACTCAGCAGAGCTGTAATATTTTTCGGTCGACACGCAAGTGCGGCGCAACACAACCGCTGTGTAGAGCGGCAGCACGAATTTTTTTGGGTAAAAAAAAAGATCGCAGTCGTCGAAAAAAAACCGTAGTCAAAGTGTACGTAAATCAACAACACATTGTTTTCAATAGTAAAATATATTAACTTTAAAATATAAAACATATTGTGTATAATAAACTATATGTATTAGACATATAAGAGATGAACATACTAGTGGTTTCTTTTTCACTTCTTCCACTAGTGGACAAAAAATTTAAGTGAACAGTAAAATAATTTTATTTGATAATAATTTTGAGTATAAAATATAACTTGTCTAAGTGCTTATTTTGTAAGCCTAAAGAAATAAATGCTATTGACTTTGACTTTTATATAATACTAGCTGTGCCCCGCGGTTTCACGCGCTATGTGATAGATATTTTGGATAATATGCAATATATCTTTATGAATTGTATGCCTATGTGTTATTCTGATATGTAAGCTATATTATTGTGAAGTTTCATTAAAATCCCTTCAGAAGTTTTTACGTGAAAGAGTAACAAACATCCATCCATCCATCCATAATTACAAACTTTGACGTTTATAATATTAGTAGGACAAAGAAATGCTATTGTTAATAACCGTAGCTAAAAAAACTCACCACACTCTCTCCAGGGTAAGACTTTCTAATCCCTGGACAGATTCTTCTTTCTACGTGCAAATTTTAGCATTATATAGATTATTTTGGCGAAAATGTGATGTAGAAGAAAGTTTAATGTCTCCAGTTCATATCTAAACCAGTTCGTGCGTTAGAAAACGAAAATCCTTGTAAAGTAATAACCTTGTACAACGTTGCGTTTACTTTATCAGGTTTGGAATCTAGATCTTCTAAATAGAATGCGAACTCTCAAAGTGAACCTCGTTTGTTATGCTGCGGATTACCTCTATTCATCATCATCATCATCAGCCTATGATAGTCCACAGCTGGACATAGGCCTCCCCCAATGAGCGCCATAACGCCCTGTCTTCAGCTTGACGATCTACCTGCAGTCCTACCTGGTTGGAGGACCTCTATTAGTAAGTACCTACCAGCCAAATTCGATGTAACCTCTATGTAGAATATTTGTAAACAAACCCCTAAAATTCACTCTATTGCCGCGTCTTTTTACATTACTTGTCGATTTGAGATCCTTCCTTCAATACATAATGCTTAGAATGATATCTGACGACGAACTCAACGCCAAGCAAATGAGATTTAGTTATTTACGTCTTGGTTTGTTTACAAAAATTCTACAAGGAGTTTGGTTACTGTATAGGTACCTAGATAGTTTTATAAATCCGCAATGATAAGTAAGTCTCAAGTTTGACACAATGAGTATTATAAGTAGGTAGCTTTAATGTTTATTTCAGCCTTCCTATTGAAAGATAAAGTAATCTAAGTAAGAGAAAACCACAATCGTAAAATATTCGTAATAAGCAAGCTAAACGCTTGTCTCCGTGTAAGTCACTCGGCTCCGAAGGATTAAAACCTCATTGTACAACAAATGAGTTCTCGACTAGGCGCGAAAAAGTTTCCATACTATTTCACAGGCCAACTATATTGGTAGTATGCCGTAGTAAGATCTCTTTATTCAACTTGGTACATATTTCATAGCATATTTAAAGGCATGCGTGTGCTGCCCGTTGACTGACATGTGACAGTAACGCAGACATCTGGAGCACATCACGCAAGATAAGCGAGCAACATGAAAACTTATAGTTTGAATCAAACGACATCCCCCACAAATGACATTCCTGAGCCGTCTCCATCCATCGACTCCTCGCGACCGCTACAATGTCGTTGGTACATCAAGTTAGGAATCACTATCACTACATAGTATAAAACAAAGTCGCTTCCCGTTTTCTGTCTGTCCCTATGTATGCTTAGATCTTTGAAACTACACAAAGGATTTTGGTGCGATTTTTTTTAAATAGATAGAGTGATTCAAGAGCAGGGTTTATAATCCATTTGACACAGATTTCCACGCGGGCGATTGTGCTAGCTGCAGGGCGCAGCTAGTACAATCGAATACTGAAATCAAGACATTCAACACATTTCAAAGACCCTATCTCAGTCTTTGAAAGGTTCTCTTTAGTAGATTTAATACTTTTCCAACTGTCCAAGCATGAAATCGCGAAATTGAGTAACATACGCCGCTATAAACGCATAATCTGTAGCAGACGGAGGCATCGAATTCAATCGGAGTGCGATAACGGCGCGTGCGCCGCTAGCCACCATGAGGTAAACAGTTACCCTACTTGCCTGAATTACCTGGTGAGCTGATTTTGATGGTTTCACTTGTGAGATCGTTGTGTATGAAGAAGAGTCCTGATATAAATATAAGGACTATATCTATCCTACTAATATTATAAACGTGAAAGTTTGTAAGTATGGATGGATGTTTGTTACTCTTTCACGTAAAAACTACTGAATGGATTTTAATGAAACTTTACAATAATATAGCTTATACATCAGAATAACACATAAGCTACAATTTATAAAGATATATTGTATATTATCCAAAATATCTATCACCAAGCGGGTGAAACCGCAGGGCGCAGCTAGTACTTAATATTTCTTGGTGCTGGATGCGTCAAGCTGAAGACAGGGCGCTATGGTGCTCATTGGGGGGGGGGGCTATGTCCAGCAGTGGGTAATATAGGCTGATGATGATGATTTCTTGTTTTTTTTTATGTTTAGCCTGTGTTTAGCCGTAAGTTTTCCGTATATAAATAAAATAAAATTATGAGATTTATATAGAATTATAAAAGAAAACTAATACTTATTATTAACATATATATGTTAATAAAAAGTATTAGTTTTCTTTTCAATTTGATTTATAGCCGTATAACAGTCGTCATTGTGCCTTTAACAATGCCACAGGTCCAGTCATTTTTGTTTATGTTGTGCTTTGTCGCATAAGTGTCTTGAATTTGCTACAGAGCTATTTCTACACTTTCATTTTATCTCATTTATTCCACCGTAGGTACATGTTGATACACACACAAATTTACACATATACATATTACCTGATTATTATTATATAGATAACACAAGTTTTTTAGGAAGGAAACATCTTAAGGGATTGTATGGAGAAGTAGAGATAAAAAAACAGACAAAACAGTGAATCCTTCTTGTGAGTTGACGTATGTAGGTGAAGATATTTTTACAGGCTCCAAATCCCCACCGAATGGACTATAGTCTCTTATTAAAGCTGAACTAAGAGAACTATCTATCTAGATATTATAATGTACCAAAGAGAGAGGTGCTTTATTAGGGTGCATGTTTAGGACAAATTATTTCAATAAGTAACAACATATTGTATGGTTAAATTAGATTGACTATAAAATTATAATATTGACTATTGAGTTATCATGCAAGGAACACCCACTTTATCATCCATAACTTGCGTGTTTATTGTGATTGGTAACTATTAATCCACATGATTGAATACTCTTTTACTCTAAAGTTGCCGATGTCGTGCCTCTATCAATCATGTTTACAAGGTGATCAAAACACCTGTCTAATTAATGGTGCTGTGGCTATAATAGCTACAAGTTTTCTCCCGTGCGTCTATCTACCTAACTACTCTATCTTTAACAGTAAAAACTTTTCATTCAGAACTACCTATTTCAAAAAGTTTATAGACTCCTTTCGAAGTTCAAACCGTTCGGAACCTTCTTGCTTTATCCACAATAAACAAAACACGACGCGATTGTCTTTTTTTTATAAGGTTAAGTAAACCAAAAAAGAGGTTTTATACAGAATCGGAGTAAGCACTAAAAAGCTAATGATGTGGCAAATTCAGAGTTTAACTTTTAGGCACATATGTACTTTTTACCAAACAGTAAACATACAACACTGGCATGAGAATTTTCACCAGAAATTCATAGCTTAGGAGGTCGTTATCGAACGACGTGTGAAAATTTCTTCGGCCAAGAATGTCGGCGATGCGCGACGAGTGACATATAACAGGCTGGCTAGTATTAAAGTGAACCTATATAAGATAGGATTTTGATATTTTTTTATAAAAACTTAGAACTCCTTTAAATTTACATTTTTTTTTTCAGTTTTTATGCAAAAATTGTATTTTGTTCCCTCGGAAATAAAATGTAATTTTTATGTTACCATGTAGGAATCATTCTCTATACAAAATAATAAATAATATCTGTTTAGAATTAACGGAGAAATCGACAAACATACAGAAAAATAGAGACAGACAAACATAGAACCACCTCGTTTGCAATTCCAGATAGTTTTCGGTGAAAGCACGAGAGAATTTTTGAGTTTTCACTGCTCTCGCTGTTCACAAAAATGCACCCTAGACATGACCCTCCTTGAAAACAGTTCCTTCTCGAAACCTATGTATGTATATTTAGGTTGGCTTTACTTGGCAGGCGGAATGATGATTATGATAACTTTTTAATGTATGTTAATGTTACCCTGGAGAATTATACTTATTTCTATGCCCTCGAAATCCTAATATACCGTAGCGGACAGCGGACTGAAGCATAGAGGTAAATATTGTTAGGCCCTGGTTATTTTCTACTGCCTTTCTTTCCAAAGAAAAAAAAGAAATGGCCCTCAAATATAAATATTACGTAAATACGCATAATCTTGCCTGACTGCTTAATGCTTGATCTTTGACTGTGACGCATGGGCTTAAGCCGCAGAAAAAGTGAAATTTCGCCGTTTCTTAAACTAAAATTGTAGATGAATGAACATTACGTAAAGCACATTAAATATGCATATATCTGGGCAAGGTTCCGTTTTACTACGATAATTACTTGGCGAATTTGTTTAGAAGTTATGTAACATGGCAATACAAACATTTAGATGGCTGCTAAAGTCGTGACCTTCCATTTCTTGAACATACGTGTTGTAGATTGATGCTTTTAAAAATTAATAGTGTTCTATGCTATTTTAGCAAGAAATTTATATCCTCCTGCTAAAATAGCACCTTTTTTCTTTTTCTTCAAATGTTCAATGTATCTTTTCTCACTTTGGAAATCTGACCACTTTTACAGCTTTCAAGTTCAAAGTTGGATTTGTAGTAATACTTTATATTATCTTTGGTTGGATCGTTCAAAATATTTTATAGTGATTTTGACCCGTCGTTTGTCCCGTTTCATCTACTTATTTCACAGACCTTTTACTGAGGCAAACATTATCTTTTCTATACAAATCATACTGGTAATAAAACCGATACAAAACTAAATAATACCCGTTAACGTCGGCTCATAATACGCTATCGACTATGTTATGTTTTATGGGTTTTCTCGTTAAATCTTGATCGTGTGACGTGTACTCGCTTTCACTGGCGGTTGGCCCACCACCTTTGTTTCTTATTACTCTTGGCTTTGGCGATCTTTTATTTGTTCTCAAGCTTCCGCCCACGACTTCGCACGCAGAAGAGAAATATTCCGGGGAATGCTTTTATTTGTTATGTAAGTAATTAAGTAGGTATAGATTTTCATATAAACGTTCTTCAAAAATGTTGCCATTTAATTCTAAATTCCATAAGAAGTAAAGTCCCCTTTTGATTTTCTTTCGTGTTATTTTAGAAAAATTCACCGTGCCCTCTTGTAGGTATTGAAGATATTTTGACGATTCTATTTTATCAAAAGATTATATGAACAAAAAGTAAATATAATCTCTTTTGTATTTCGAATATGCTTATGCATTCAACGTGTTTTGTTTGCTTGACAAATTTACGTCGATATAAATTATGAAATATGTTGATTTATCTTTCTCTTTGGATTCAAATCAAAATGAGGAAACAACATATTTTGGGTTTGTTATATATATATGTGTATGGTAGCTTAATTTAATAACGTACTTTAATATGGCTATATTTAAGATTTTTTACGTGCTTATCGTAAATTATCGTCGGGATTCGAACCGGCAATGTTTGCTTATAACCGGGGCTCCAACTTATTAACAGTTCGGCTCAACCACATCAGCTTCAGCGAAATTTTAAATACTTGACCCACATTTGAAATCTTGTTTTCGTTTTTATGAGAATCCATTGAAGTTATAATCCATTGTAAGGCATTTCGATTCGTAACGGCGATTGTTTAGATGCGGTCCACCTTATACCACTTCAACGTGACTTCAACAAAACTTTCATTGAATTTGATAATCTTTTTCATCGGAGGCAGAGCTCTCATTGGTCGTAAAAAATCTTAAAGGTAGGTAGAACAACATGTCCTAGCCGTGTGGCTGTGGTTTTGGCTTAGAATTTGCACCACCCCAACTCCTCCCGCAGGTATCGTAAGACTAAGGGATATCCATCGGGGGTGGACAGCGCAGCGCCTCCTAATTTACCACCGAACTCCGATCCCCAACCAGCGTGGGCATTATAGGTATTATCCCCCATGAGATAAAAGCCAATAAGGCGCTTATCAGAAGGAGGCCTGCGTCCAGCTGTGGACCAATATAGGGTTGAGGAGGTCAGCGGTATAAAGAGGTTCTTTTTCGTAAGGCTCATCTAGCAGTTTTTTTACCTGACTGCAGAAGAAGGTATATTTTATTTTTGCTTGTGTTACAATAAGAAACGGTCTTACCAAAACAATTTATAGATTGAAGTTCCACTCGACAAATCGTGAATTTAATATTTTTGGTTATGTCGAGAACTAAAACCATTCCTCCTCTCGACTTGAGATTATTTCCTCTTCGTCTTCTTTGCCACTACACTCTTTGTATGGCACTAGATCGCGGTTTCACCCGCGTGTTGATAGATATTTTGGATAATATGCAATATATCTTTATGAATTGTCGCATATGTGTTATTTTGATATGTAAGCTATATTATTGTGAAGTTTCATCAAAATCCATTCTGTAGTTTTTCCGTGAAAGAGCAACAAACATCCTCACAAACTTTCGCGTTTATAATATTAGTAGGATGTGATCGTGGTCAGGCATTCCTAAGAGGTACTGTAATTGCTCCTAATTGGTTAAACGAGAAAGCAAGCTCCAAAATTACCATTGAATAGGACACAACAACGGATTGTCGGACAATAGGTCCTGGGTAAAAAATACATTTATGTATTTAGTCTGTCAGTTAGATTATCAGAAGATATTGGACAGGTATTTTTTCTTTTGTCAATCAAACAAATACTTACAAAAATAAAGCGGGGGCTTGTGACGTCACAACTTGCTAAAAAGTGTAGCAAGACGTGACGTCACGCGGAACTTTAACTGACTATATCTTCATTTTTTGTTTGTTTAATTGACAAAAGAAAAAACACGGGTCCAATATCTTCTAATAACTACTGACGGAATTGGTAGATTTTTGTAAGACTAGCCTATTAAAACAAAGCAGTAATTTTTTTTTTTTTTTTTTTTTTTTTTTTTTTTTATTTTATAATTTTGGGAAAACTAACAGCTAGGTAACTAAATACTAAACACAGTGTGTAACGGCTAATTATAAGTTTCTACAGATATAAGAAAAAGATACTAAAGTTAAATACTAACAGTCGAAAAAGGAAAAAGACAGCACATTTGGTTGAAAATACAAACTAAGTTACATTAAATACTTAAGCAAAGAAAAAACTACTCAACCAGCGTTTAAGACGCTTGGTGTTGCCATCAATAAACATAGTATTTGCTTGGATGTTATTGAATTTGCATGCCCTTAAGATGAAAGAGTTCTGCCTGTAGTTCAACCACAATACGTAACGCTCGGTCTGGTCATATCCATCCATATTGATTTAGACACACGACGGTACCGTTGTCGTGGTACATGTGATTTGAAAGTCAATTGCAGATTTTTGTGAGCGAAAGCTTTGAACTATAATTTATACGGTGTTTTATGGTGTTTTTATGGCAGCTTTTGTCTCGGAAACGGCATGAACGGTTTCTTTTGATTGAACTTGAAGGGTTCAAGAATCTAAGATGGTTTATGGCAACAAATGACGCATCATTGATTGATAACACAACACTTTTGCACCACACAATTACACCGGTGCAGTTATTTTTTTTTAGATTCAAACGCTCGTGAATTAAATAATCAACTTGTTACGAACTTCCGTGATTTGCTCCGATGACGAACAATATTTTCCACCCAATATTTTTTTTGGTATTGCAACCCCTGTTTACAAAAAAATACCAGGATTGCACATAACCCAGTATAGATGTTATCAACATTTTCATCTCTATTTTTAACTTAGTAGAGTTTAGAATTTGTCATCAGTCTCTTTATCAAGCATGTGTTGCCATAAATACAATTATTAAGTCATCTCAATAATCAAGCTTTTCTACGCACTTATTTAATATATTGATTTAATATTAAATTTAAATTTCATTACCAACATTCTTCTTATGCCATCAATAAAAATTTGGTGATTTCTAGAAAAGCTTTTCTTCTTTGGATATAATAAAGGAAAATCTAGCTAATAATATAGTGTCTCTAAATTGCTTCATGATTATAGACAAAGGTTTCAAATTGACTTTCGATTTAATTGGTGGATTTTGGATCGGAAAACCCACGTCTTAGATCTTTCTCATTCTCTCAGGAGTATACTTTTGCGTTGATTTTATCTCGCACTACCTTCAGCGCGCGGCTTCACATGCCCCCGAATATCAGTTTTTCCCAGATAATAGTAGCCTATTATATAAAAACATCTAACACAAGAGGATAAGGTTCACGTTGTTAATTTTACTACACATAAATAAATAAATAATGCTCTACAAATCACAAAGCATTGTCTAGCTCCGAGGTAAGCAGAGCTTGTGTTATGCGTACTAGATAACTGATATACTTAATACAATACACTACATAAACAGATATTTTTACGTCCATAGAAAACACTCAGAACGAACACCCGGAGCAACTATCTGCAGATGGTACAAACATTTGACCCGAGGTGGGAATCGAACCCGCAGCCTCATGCGTTGCAGGCGGACCTTCGCCCGCCGCGCCACAGAGGTCGTCAAATTTCTTTATAATGGAACCTAATAAAAACCTATGTAGGTTCCGTTCCATTATAAATAAATTTTATGTGATAATTTGAGGTGCATACTTAATAAGCAGTATCCGTCTATAATGATTTGATATCATGCTGTTAACCCCTAGAGTCTAGTCTACTGATAACTCTACTCCGATTTCTAGCTTAAACGTCAAATTTCCCGTTAGTGAAAATGGCACCGAGCTCGCAATCTGGACATAACTGGGTTTATAGGCCTTCTGGTTTAATCTGGGTTCAGACCACGGTTAGTTCATTATTTTCAATTTACTATTTCAGTAGGTAAATTACTACTGTAATAGTAGAGATAAATCTACAATATATATCCAATATATACCTATGCTACTAAACTTGTATAAAAAAATGCGGTGTAGTCTCCAAATTTGTGTTTTATTATATTTGTATGTGTTGTACGCTTCTGTCGACATGAAATTTACTCGCTAGCAATTGCTGGATTATTTTTATTGTCTAAAAATGTTTCTATAACAGCAAAATTGAATTTATAGCTCCTTTGAACGAAATTAAAAAGACACATTATTATGTTTTTCGAATTCTTTTAAAACTTCTATAGTCTAAAGGTCTCTAGTCTTCCCTTTCTTAGCTGGGCAGAGTACGCCTTGAGGGACGTGTTCTTTTAGATGATAATCGGAATTTACATTGACGTTCTTGACAGATGTAGCCATCGTCAAAACTGATGATCGTTCGATTTACTTTCAGAGATCATCACCCTATAGTATAGGGTGATGATCTCTGAAAGTAAATCGAACCGTATAGGGCCTATACGATTCGATCAGCTGTTATGACGGAGGAGTAGAGTTTCTTCCGCATTAACATAAAGTAGTAAAAGATATCTATGGATTTATAGGTGAAGATAGGCATGAAATCAAGTTATGACTGCAGCAAATCAATCTAACAGTGTTTTGCATTCCTTACCATACCTTACCTTGGATTGCGTAATAATTTGCATAAATCGATGACATTTATTACCATAAAAAGATTTCACCTTAATTCCGGTTTTAGTCAAAATGTGATAATCTATCTTTTTCGCGTAAATACCATCGGTCAAATATGGTTTTTATGTCTTTTATGCACCATAAAATATAATTCTGCATGTAAATTGGTTTTTATCTTAAATATGATTAATTGGTCAAATCATCATATTTTTAATGGTTTTGCTAATTATTTACGTAAAATATTAATTTCTAATGTTTATGGATAAAAATAATATTGAGAAACTTATAATTTAGTATAATCAAAATAATTGGAACATATGACTTTTAAAGGTAATCCACAGAATCTCTGGCGTCTGGCATCGCCAGTATTTATTATATTGCTAAAAAATAACCTTTGAGATATGAATTATGAATAAATTTCTAAAACATTATGTATATAAAGTATATTAAGTGTATAAAAGTTCCAAATCTTTTCTTCTGTTCCCAGAGCGAGTTCCAAAAAGCTTCAATGTTTATTTTATATAATCGTTAGTTGTGTAAATCCGTATTATCGCAGTTAGACTGAATTTTTAATTTTTTTATTATCGATAATATACTTATTTAATGTAATTTTATTGTTAATTGAAATGGATATGATTTGTGATTTTTTAAGGTAAAGTTAAACTAAGGTTGACTATGATTTTGTGTTGTTTTTCTGTATTATATAATTATTTCTAATTTTAATATTAAATTCAAATATGGGTACTCAATAGAGTACCCATATTTAAATTTAATATTAAAAATAGAGGTACGTTTGTAAATAAATTAATATTATTAGAGTTGCAAGAAAAACACAGCAGGCTAACACAACATTTTTTCATAATATCGACCATTCATCTATCCATCAACTTATTATACTAATGAGATGGACAGCCTTTTCTAATGGTTATAAACCAATCAATCAATCACATTATAGGGTTATAAATTATTTGAACACCCATTTTAGATCCCACACGACGAATATCAATGAAAGATTAAAAAATTAAATCATAATAAAAGTAAATCAATTTAGTTAGATAAGAAGGAAGTGTCAGATTAAAGATATTTTCTATAAACCAATCTAGAAAGAACCGGGTAACGCAGCACCAAATTTTACATTTCACATCACTTTTGTACGATTTCAAATAAAAATGCCTAATGTTTTCCAAGAACACATTCCTAAAATTATTATTAGGTATTAACGATATTAACGATATATTGTTTGTGGTTCAACAATAATCTAAATAATGTTAAGTATTTTATTATGTATAGGTATATCAGTCATCTAGTACTCATACCACAAGCTCTTCTTAGCTTGGTGCTAAATGATAATGTATATGGATATGATTATATATCTGTATGTATGGATGTTCATCATTATTAATCTATAATATAAAAATGAATAGCTGAATGAGTTGCTAAGCGCAAATCTCGAGAGCACCTGAACCGATTTCGCTAATTCTTTTTTTAGAATATTCCTTGAAGTACGAGTATGGTTCTTACTGAGAGAAAAAATTAAAAAATTGCCTGAAATAAATGACCACTCGGGCGAAGCTGAGACGGGCCGCTAGTTTATAATAGATTTCTGGATCGATTCCTCGAGCTACCTGCGGAACATTCAGTTCAAATCAGCTAAAAGATGCAGTCCAAGCCATTGAAAATAAATTCCAATGGAAGCTTTACTTTTACTTGTAATCTAAATAAATCCAAGGCAGATGCCATTCCAGCAAAGGCTAACCTTTCAGTAACCTTCGATCCAATATGGGTAAACTGGTAATTTGATACATATCCGAATAATGTTAACGATGTTCTGGTAGGTCATTTCAGAAAATATTCAGCAACGCAATTCTTATATTATTAGGATCTCAATAGATAAGTTAGAATTAGAAGTGATTTATCACAATAATGGCCGCGATTTATCGTTACTCTTAGCTTGTAATACGGTAGGTATTACATATACAATACATGGCGTCCCACAGCCACGTCACATGGAGGGAAAGTACCTTAAATATTGTATTATAGATATAAAATGTTACTGAGAGAAGACTTCATTTTGATTTTAAAAACAATTTAAACTGCATTCAAAGATTTTTGAATAAATGCCTGTCTGAAATAAGAAACGAACTCGCCATATTTTGAAAAAAAATCACACCTCTTTTAACGATACCGATCAAAAGGCACAATCGTTTTAAGGAAGACCATGAAATTTTAAATGTATTTAAAATAATTACGATTTCCTTACAATTAATCTATGAATTTAGAAAATACTCAAAATGAAGTCTTCTTTCAGTAAAATGTTTCTATCTACAATATTTAAGGTACTTTCCCTCCATGTGGCATGGCTGTGAGACGCCCTGTATATTATATTTTATATTATTATCCTATAAATATTTATTTATGTTATAGTTGTGGTATATATTACTTCGTTGCAAGTGCATTTACCGTACAGGCAAAAAAAAAAGTCCGATAGTTGATTTTAGAGTAATCGTTTTGAGCTGGATGCAAACCACGACAAAATGTATCTACTGTTTTGACTCACTATGAAACAACCTGGCTGAAGGAGTAGCAAAATACGCCTTTATGATCTATTCGACTACTAATGTAACAACCTATTAAATAGGTTTACCTCAAATTACTCTACTTCTCAAAATGACCAGTCTATCGACCTAGTCGTTTTCGCTAAGTGTCAATTTCTGAAACTACCTACTCTCAATCCCTATATCGTTAGCGTAGGAAGTCATGAGGACTATTTCACACCGCCACATCCACCATCATTCAAAATAACTGCACGCTTTGCAATGATTTCCTATACCACATCTACATTTACTTAATACAGTTAGCTGCATAAATATGTTAACACTTTTGTACCAAGTCAAAGTACAACACGACGAGAACCAAAGTTATCGACATAGCTCAAATAATTACCAAGCTGAAATATCATGGGCTGGCCTAATCTCCCGAAAAAGTGACTACCACTGGGGTAAACGTGTTCTTGAGTAGAGACCGTGACTACGCGAACGTAGTGAGACGGTCTCCGGCGAAGTGCGATGATAATCTCTGAAAGACTGCAGGTAGATGTTGGATCTGGCAAGCTAAAGACAGGGTGCTATAATCGCTCATTGAAACCATTTATGTCTTTGTGATTGTGGTGATATATCTTAAATTTAGTTTACTATCAGCACAATTTACTCTTCTGAGCGTACAAAAATATTATATGTTTTTGGAGGTGACATGCAGTGAGGAGTAATTATATGAAGACAGGGCGCTATGGCGCTCATTGGGGGAGCCCTGTGTCCAGCAGTAGACTAGTATAGGTTGATAACTAATCATGGTTATTTCATTTCATTGCTTCAACCGTAGGTACATGTTGATACACTACTGATATCGTTATGATCTAATTCACTAATATACATTTTACATAATGTTATTTATATAACAAAAGTTTTTTGTGTAGGAAGAACACCATAATGGAGAAGTAGAGATAAAAAACAGACAAAACAGTGACTCCTATTTAAGCTTATAAAAATTAACAAATGATTAAATTATTGATGAATGGTTATGACTTAATGACCGATTTCCGTTCGTCAATGAGTCAGTACATCTGAGTATGAGTAGAACTACAATATGCACGTGAGTGTACCCAGTATCCAGCGGAAAATATTAATTTCCCGCAGTTGTAGAAAGTTGAGTCTAGTGGTCCATTCTGCACTGTCGGAGTAATTTCTAACGTCAGGAGTCGAGTCCATTTTACTGGCATAGATTAATGTCACAGGCATCAGAGATCATATTATCACTATCAGAAAACATCAGAGAGAATATTGAGCACAGCACCCAGCAAGTAGACAGTTATTTATTTAAACAGAAACAAATGTTATTTGTTTTTTTATTGCTAACCCAGTCCTAGGACAAATCCTAAGAATTTTAGTAATGGTCCAAGAACCTTAGAACCTTCCGAGGCTTTTTAACTGGGTTGACTAGTAGAAAATCTTTGGTGGATCTGGCGCGTTTCCGTACAGAGATCGGTTTCGCGTGAGGTGTTAGTATTTGGGAATATATTTTTGTTTGTTGTCATATCGATTTTGAGGTTAGTTTTCGTCTAAAATAAAATTTCGAAAGTTTTTTGTATTATTGTTGTGCTTTTCCGAAACAGTCAAAATCAATCTTCTTACGAAAATGTCCGACACCGAAGAGCCGCCAACGAAGCTATCGAAAATGGACGTAAGTGCAACGTAACGTTTATTTTTGTAAATAAACCACAGTTTAGTAAAATCAATGATAAAGCAATGAAGAAGCTGGGTATAAGCCTTCTCTCTATTACGCTATTACTCATGTCCGATGCTGCTTTATCGGCCCATTCATGACTGACTACCATAAATTAATAAACAACACATTTTAAACACAAGTTTATTTTAGAACCAAGTGCTTAGACAAACCTAGCATAGGCTTTATGGCACAGTAAAGTAAAGTAAGTATGTCAATCTTTTTATGAACAAATGATCTATCTTTGAGAATACAATGACAAGATTATTTCACCAAAAATCGAATTACCCCCGACGACAATTTTTACAGTCCATCCCAACTAGGTTGCCTGGAAGAGATCGCTTATAAGGCCGCCCTATAAACTAAAGACTTCCACTATTCTTGACATTTCTTTTTGTAATGTTTATCTGTCTTTGTGTTACAACAAAGCTTATCTATTTTGGACCATCATAACAATTAAACGGTTGCACGGATTTCCTACAAGCAGAAAAGTCTCTCGAAACAAAAAAAACCGAATTGATTCATCCATTTGGACGGTATTGAGACATTAGATACTCTTATAACTTTGGCACCAACTACCGTCAAAATTCCTTCATGTGGCGCGCGAGTAACAATTTTAATAACTTATGTAACAATAAGATTTTGATTTATTCTGCACAAGTGTTAGCACGGCCAGGCGGCGGCTTAGCAGAAAATTTTTTGGCACCAATAATTATAACGTTGGTGATAGGTTTTTGGAGTAACCATTATTGTTAATTTTGTAACCTAAAGATAATTATTTGATTAAACTTTATAGATGCTATATGTACCAATTCACTTTATTTTCACAGTCTCTTCTTATTATATTATTCTGTTATTTATCCGTGAAAACCTTCAATAAGCTTTCTAGTATTTATGAACTTTTTATTGTGTTATATAATATAAGCTTCTGGTTTTCCTTTAAACAAATATAAATTTAAATAACAACACAACACCCATAAAACCTTTCTTTTTTGGGGTTAAAATCAAAACATATATACTTTTCTATGCATGCCCGTTTATGTCTTTTGTATGAAAAATCGATTGCTTTTAGTGAAAAAATGCAAACATGAAAACACAACATAAAAACCCTTCTGACGCATAATGACCAACACGCTTTTTGACCAATTTTAAATTAGCATCTTGACATTTACGCAATATGTGCAATACGCATTTTGACATACACGCAAAAAGACAAAGTTACGTGACAAGACGAAAGTAAGAGTACAAACAAAATGACTAAAGAACAATGCTCCGTTTAACCTTCAGGCATTTCTTCGATCATCGATTTCTTTTGTTTTCCTGAACTTGTGCCCTCGACTTTCTACCAAAATAACAATAAGCTTCCGCGAATCATTGTCAAGTATTGGCTTGGCGCAGTTGCATGTTTAATTTTACTGACCAAGCAGATCATTGACATTGAAAAGCAGACCTTGTTCGAAGCAACGAAGGTAGGAAGTACAATGGAGATATTGAAAATTATACCATATTAGGGTCATATGGAATTGATGAGTGGTTTCACTTTACGGTGACACGGTGATGATTATGCGATAGCTTATCTTAGCAAGTGAACATGTAATTTGATGATTTTTGGATAACTTGTGTCATTCACGGTAATTTAGAAGTTTGAGCCAGAATTACTGTAATTGCTTACCTATTCGTTATTCTAACCATCATGATAATAATATAAGTGCCTGCAGCCAAAAAATAAGCACTAAGAAATCTTGGTATTACTTATTCGACTGGTTTAAAATTAAAACTCTTCTGCCTTATTCCTGGATGGTTATTAGTAGTGTTATCTAGTTGAGATTTCATATTCTGTGTACTTAGATTTTCAGTTAAATTTTCTAATGAGAAAAAACCACGAAAAAACCACGAAGAGACTCATGGTTTTTAGGACTAATAAACTTATATTTGCAAAACTTTACGAGGAGTCTTTTGATTGCAAAATAATTATGATTGCTCAGTAAAATTTTGTGGTATCATACCTATCACACGAATTTTATAATTAATGCGAAAGTTTTAATGAATGAATATATATTTGTTACTTCTTCGCGTCAAAACTACTGAACTTTTCTTTACTTATCCCGAAAAAATGCGGGCAAAGCCACGGGTACCGTTAGTCTAATAATTTCATTCAGCTCCCCAGTTTTCACCCCAGCGTTAACCCTTAATTGGCACTTGACTCATCTACTGGTTCTATGGAAAGACATATGATATGATTCATGTGAGGAAGATCAAGAGTAGGTAACTAAATCTAGGTCATTGCATGCAAATTGATGTTTAATGTAACAAGTATAACTGAGGTCGTACTGTTCCGATCAGTGACCACATATGGTTTACCGTTGGAGCTTGCAATGCGAAGAGATTTTTTCCTCTGTCTGTGATGGACCGTATTGATTTTTTATCTGGCTATATCGAACAATATTTGTAAAGTAGTTTACTGATAGATAATAAAGGCGGAAGTGGTTCTAATAGTAAATAAATTCTATAATCGGGGAGTGTGTCGGTCTTCTTCGTAGAGTTATAAAACTTTATTTAATATCTAATACCTTTGCTGGATATTTTAATCGTCATGTTTTAGTAAAAACAAAGAACCGCTTGAATTATTTTTATTTTTGAAATCATTTAATAGTTCTGGACAATCCATACAGCAATATATAGCCCTAAAATAAACAGAGCTATTTAGATTTTTATCGGAAACCAGGTCAATACCCGTATGTACCATAGCTCTTCAGATTTTTAAAAATTATCAGTGTCTGGTCGAACCGGCTTCCGATTGGTGTTGATAAATATTAATTGAATGGATGGATATCCATTCAGTTGAGCTAACTCTAGATTGTTTGCAACAGTCTGTAGTTAGCTGAACTTAAATTTTAAATACTAGTTATAATTTTATTTCCATTCTTTTATAATTTTATTTCCATTCTTTTATAATATCAATTGCCTAATCCTGAATAAATATTGCAGGACATTACAAACATTTTGTTCCATGTTGGAGTACTGTCCCAAAATATTGAAAAGAGTTATTTTTTTTTATTTAAATTATTGTTTTTACGAAAGTTTGCTTATTTACATTTTCACGACCACTTCATTAAAACATTTTAATTAAAAACGTTTAACCCCCCTGCACTCACATTATAAAAGTGAAAACTATTTCACTTCGATTCAAGTTCTCGTCAATACCCATTGATTGTATTGAATGTAGACGTGTAGATGTGCTTTTGATAGAATGACAAGTCACTCTGAAAGTGTGCTGGTTCAAAAGTGCCACAGCGCCGCTTTTACTTACCGTCATAACTTTGCTGTAATGCGTTGAGTTTTATGATCCAACCTAGGGTTAATTTATCATCATCATTATTAAATTGTATTTTAAAGGAATGTATGTATCAATTAAGATGAAAATAGTAATTTTAGCGTTTAATATTGTGATTTTTTGTATCTAAAAAATCACATTTATATTAAATTATATGATACTATCATTTCTGCAGCATAATAAATATAAGAATAATAAACTACCTATCGTTAATCAAAATAAATTTAATTTTTATAGAATAATTTTAGGGACTAGACAGGATAATTTACTGATCACATTTAACTTTTCTATCCCTTATGTAAAAAAAAAAATATCTGATAATAAAACTATTAATTTCAATAAATAAATCACACTAATAATATAAATGTGAAAGTTTGGATATTTATATGGTTGGTGCAGCAGATAACTGAATGCCGCCGAAGAACTTGGTACAGAAAGGTCGGACTTCTATCGGTGACAATATGCGGACCATATCACTATCATTGCGGGGCGAGCCAGGATGAGATTGGCGCAGGACCGTGTAGACTTGCTAGAAGTTTGAAGGAGTATACCATAAACTAAATTTTTTTTTTTAAATATTTTTCTAATTTTTTTTTTGTTTGTCTATGCCTATTTGAGCAGTGAGTGAAGTCGGTTGCGCACAATGAAGTATATGATATGACGATAAATTTATGAGATTGGTGCAGAACCGTGTGGTCTGGCTAGAAGTTTGGAGGTCTATAACATAAACTAGTTACCTCTAGTTTGTCTACGGCTATTTCAGCAGTGGGTGAAGTCTGGTTGCGCACAATGAAGTATATGATTATGATGATAAATTTATAACGTTGGCACAGGACCGTGTGTACTAGAAGTTCACACAGAGGTTATCATCCTCCCGAAGATAATATCCACCAGGTGTGGAAGTTTGGAGGCCTATACCATAGACTACACTCATCAGTGGGTGAAGTCCGGTTGCGTATAATGAAGTATATGATAATTTACGATGAATTTATAGTTTTATTTAAATAATACCGCAATGCAATCGCTTAAAGCTACGAGTACAATGTTAACAACATGCCTGTTTAATGGCGTCATCATTTTCAACATTTTCTATTAACATTAACTTAGCCCCGTATTAAAGTTATTAATGCTTTAAATATTATCTATGTAAGTAATAAGATCCTATATCTAGCTGGATCCTATAGCTGGCAGGAGTTATGGTAAGAGCTGAAAGTAGGTACTTTGAAAAAAATTAAGCGAACTTAGTCACGCACGATTGGTGTTTCTTAATTATTCAGACTTAAAAATTGGTTGAAAATTACTTACCTACCCACTGAGAAACGTCGTTGATATTTTGCTTTGGTTGCTTCGATCAGATGTAATTTGTAATCGAAGTTTGGTTGAGTTGTGCTCGGAGTTTCTCTGAAATATAGGATTCGTAACGAGTACATCCGACAGAGAACCAAAGTTATCGACATAGCTCTAAGAATTAGCAAGCTGAAGTGGCAGTGGGCCGACGTAATCTCGAGAAGAATTGACAACCGTTGGAGTAAACGTGTTCTTGAGTGGAGACCACGAGTCGGTAAACATAATGTAAGACGCCCTTCGACCAGGTGGGATGACGACCTGCAATAGGCTGCAGGGAGATTCTGGATGCGTCAAGCTGAAGATTTATCTAGCAATAGACTAACATAAGCTGTTGATGATGATGATCCTATATCTTGAAGTCCATGACCATGCACTTCGGTTACGTTGCGTGGAAAGTCACTTGCGTGGGCTGTAGTTGGAGCCCGATTCTGCTAAATAATCACTTAAAGGTGGGTTCAAAGGCGTTACGGGTTGTAAGGTAGCGTTTTTAACAACGAGCATTCGTGCAGTCAGGTGTGGGGAAAGAAGGCGCTCGCCATGAGCAACGAAACGAATTAGAGCACTCGCTGCGAATGTACATTACCTACGCTCCGTAACACTAGTCAGTACCCGGCTTTATTAAGACAAAGGAATCGTCGCAGAATCGTCAGGAAGAATCCTTGGACGAAATAAACCCAGGTAGTTCGTACGGTGGATTTACATGGAGTGATCGATGGAATGGTTTCATTTAACCTTCAAATTTTCACGTCCGTGCTTCCATCTGTAGTTTCTTTATCATCAAAATCAATCAATCTCGTCTCCCAAGCCAACCTAACCTGCACGTGGTACACCCTGCTAGACAACAAACTAGGCTCTGGTGCAAATATCAAGCAATATTCATAATTTGATAACCCAGATTATTTATTTTCGTTACTTGATAATGGCAATGATTGGATGAGATGGCGCGACGAGCTCGAGGTACATCTTCCATCATGGCCTATTGCAGCGTTGGATCGCGAGAAGTGGAAGGAGAAAAGGGAGGCCTTTGCCCAGCAGTGGGACAGTAATGGCTTAAAATTATAAATAATAATAACTTGATAATGGCAGAAAAGCATCCAACCAGACATAATTGCCATTAACAAAGAATCATAATTTCTTTCATCTAAGGTAGAATGCCAAATATTATATATTTCCAAAAGATTCCATATTTCGTGAATGAAACAGCCTGGTAAAAGAAGTATATAAATCAACGTAAAACAATATTAGATATACATATGTATGTACTTTTTTGGCTTGGTCTTCTAAACTAATTATTTTTATATATTATGTAAAGAGGTTAAGCGAGTTCTTCTTAAATTAAAATACATAATAGCCAAGAGGTTCTCATATATCTTATTGAATAGTTACATAAAGAAGTATTTGCGAAACAAACGTGCATTCAACTAGATCTGTACAAACTTCCTGCTAGGCTTGAATTCATTGCTAATTTATATTTTTTTTGTAAATATTATGCATCAATATTCATTTGGTTTGGTTTCGTTTAGTAAATAATTAATTTTTAGACTAATAGATATACCTATACACCAGTGCTATTACTTGCTAATGTATACAAATATTCTCAATGGAGTTTGGTAAGTGGGTAGTCTTTATAATAGACGAAAATTATCAAATAAGAAAAATAAATTAGAATTAGTATTTACAATTGAAACGATTGAGTTAGAGACAAGTCAAGATCTTCTAGACCTTCGTGATACATCGTAGCTTCGGCCACATCTTCACTTTCCATCAGGTGAGACTGGTCAAACGAAGGTCTATTGACTATGAAAAAATTTAATAAACTAGTAGGTACACAACGTAGGTTTATTCTTACCAATCTTTTTTTGTAACCAATTATTTATTTAAGTGCCACCGTCTATATTGTTCCTTCATGTCCAGTCCATACCAAGGTTGCCTGGAAGAGATCGCTCTCAGCGATAAGGCCGCCCTTTATACCTTTATTCTAATTTTGTGTGGTATAATAAAGTGGTTTCTATCCATCTATCTCAAATCTGTACACTTTTCGCAAAACAAAACAATCTTCAAACCCCCAAATCTCATTACAATGTGTAAGTGAAAGTTAAAGCAACCGAATTAATTTACTGGCCGAGTTTCAAACGTACGCTAAAACTGTTTAATCTTCATACGTTTTGATTAAATCGCTAAACGTGGGCTCTGTGCAGATTGGCTTGTACCTACCTACCGAATATTGGCCCATAGTTTATTTTAAATCGTTCCAGTTTTTAATTAATTTATGATAATAGTATCAACTAAAGAGCGAATCGTCAGAGAAGTACCCAAGTGTTCTTACTTTTGGCAGTGTGAGTAAAATACATAAGTTATTCCGTCCATATTGTTCCTTCATGTCCAGTAAGTAAAGTAAAGTATATTTATTGCATGAAATACATGTGTATTTATTTATTTATTTAATTGTGATTCAATGTATTTCTACAGTTAAGTGTAATGTCAGATTTACAATGTGAGTATGTGATGAAATTAAATTGCAGAGATATAACTAATAAAAATAAAAAAAAATGTTAAATAAATAAGTCAGTCCATCCTACTGTTAGCTGGAAGAGATCGCTCTCAGCGATAAAGCTGCTCTTTATACTTCATCTATTCTAAGTATTTATTTCTGTTTTGTGTGGTATAAAGAGTTTTCTTTATCTATGTTTTAAATTTTTATTTCCACAAAAGTAAAACGATATGAGATATTTACCATGATTTTATTTTTGAGTTTCCGCTTTAAAATACTTTTGTATTTCCATTCAAAAACTATATATGTTTTTACATATTTAATTTGAACCACTATGTTACGGTTTATGCAAGGCCTTCGCTTTTAAAAAGTAACTTTATAAGCAGACGAAGTAGTTAAAAGTGTTAGTTTTCCATGTAAATAAATAAACGACAACCTTAGCTTTATAGACACGGGGCAATGCATTGTAAGATTACACCTTGTAAAACCATCGTTCATTATTAGCCCAGTTCTAATATGTACCTAAACATATAAAAGGCGGACCGTTCATCAAGTCCGGAATCTGTACAATGATGTATCGCTTAAGTGATGATGCCCCTAGTTACAAGATATAATGCATACCTACTAAGTTTGATAGTTTTCTTATGGATACAACGATACCAAGCGGCTTTCCTCTACCTTTATCATTTGTAATTACAGAACCTGCTTCTGTTTCTCCAGCCAACTACAATCTGAGTCTCCTCAAGACAAGAGCGAATCCCAAGACTAGAGTGAAGAGTGAGTGTTTGTGTGCGTGTATGAGAGAAAGAGTGTGAGTGTTTGTGAGCGAATGTGTTTGATGGTATGCGAGGTTGAGTGAGTGCGAGTGAGTGGGAATGAGTGTTTGTACACAATCCTATCACCAGTCGACATATTCGGGAAGATGATGATACCTTTGTGATACATCGTCCCCTTACCAACTGGTGAGATTGTAGGCAAAAAAATTTTTTTCGCGATTTAAAAGAGATTTGAACTAGTGCAGGTCTTTATGGCAGAGATCCGAGCCGGTGACTTAATTCCTATGTCTTACATTAACATAGACTTCATTGATCTTCTTTTAATTGTCATGTTGAGACGAAGTATTCGTGCCATTGGAAATTACACCTTATGAAACACATTATAATACCTATTATGGACTACATCACGCCTACAACCTCTGAAGACAACTGTTAGGTACCTTACTTACCCAATAAGTTAACGACCGCAAACACTAAGCTAGGTACTTAACGTAGGTATATAACTATGTAGACTTCTTTCTATATCTCTTTCTTTCTTGTCTAAGTGTTTATTTTATAAATAAGGAATTAGAAACTATTCATTCAGATTTTTTGAGTTCTGTCTATTATTTTTAAAGTCTAGACTATCTGCCTAACTGTTGCAGAGTGAATGAATAGAGAATGCACCTGTGATTACGCACACACTGGTGCACTATAATAATGTCCTGCAATCAGGACATTATTAAACATTCAATCAAACAAATATTTTGCGTTGAGACTGACTGCCCTGACCGAAATTTAGGTAGGTGGACATCTACCTAATATAAATCGGAAATACCCGTATATATTATAGTAAAAATGTATACTACCTCTCCATATTAAT
Source organism: Eupithecia abbreviata (assembly GCA_943735965.1). NCBI lineage: Eukaryota > Metazoa > Arthropoda > Insecta > Lepidoptera > Geometridae > Eupithecia > Eupithecia abbreviata. The sequence goes on from OX030995.1 coordinate 7,566,609, forward strand.
TAAGAAACCGCTGACCACTCGGACATTTTTTCTCCTAGCGAAAACTCTTAGTTAAACTCTTAGAAAGTTTCTAATTAAACTAAATATGTAAACCAAAATATCCTGTACTAATTCAACCATAAAAACTTACCATTATTGACGCAGCAAAGAAAAATCCAAATAACAAATTGTAACCCAACAGTCAATTTACAAAAGTAAACTCGTTACAATAAGTTTCAAATATTTTCAGCACAAAATCACAATCACTCTCCTTGAAATATTCGAATTGGGTGCCGTTCTTTGCAATTCTCGAAGATTCGAATTTCTTTTTTTTAATTTTCAAACTAACCGCGTCTGTTTTTTTTCTCGCGTGCCAGTGTGGCGTGCGGCAATCGCGATGGGCGATGGTCAACTGTTCATACCGCCCGGTGAAAGATTTCAACGCACGCAAGATGCACTGAAGATTTGAAACTGTGATCGACGTGATTAAATGATGCGTCTACAAAAAATACTGGACGCTTTAGTTCTACGTTATAGAAGCGATCATTAAGTTCCTCTAAAAAGGCCCCTTTCTTCCTAAAGGAGCCTTTTTAGTAGCCTGATAAATTGTGCACTTACCCTATATTAACACCATAAAATATGGTATAAGTCGCGTAATTTTCATTGAAAATTACAGCCTACCGCTTGATTCATCGTTAATTAACTAAGACCTAACAGAACAGAGTAACAGAAGCAACACAGCAGAAAAAGTGACTTTCATCACTTTGAGTTCCACTATTTACTCACGCATCTTATACCTAGAATTTTCAGAATTTTTCTCGAAACAGGGAGATTCCGTTTTGGAATGAAATGCGTATTTTATCTGCCTTTTATCGCCAAACTTATTTAATTCTAAGTTAATTTCGTGAGACTAAATTGTGCTTCCAAAAACTATTTACGAAACCCGATCTCCAACGCCTTGATCAAATAAGTATGTATAATACCAACTTATACTCGACTTTGAAAAATTCCAATGTACAGTGACGTAATCCTCCATTATATTAGGATTACCTCGATATTGATGGTAATGATTTCAACAAATTCAAAAGTTCATTGTGAAAGTACAGAGTTCGAGGATCGTCGCATTATTCAGACTCAAGTAGTGTTGTTCTAGCGGCTGTTAAAAATGTATCCGGCTTTATCCTATTTGTCTAGCTAACATAAGCCAAACTCGGTGTAGAATGATTGTAAACAAACTATATTTAGCCCATAATAAAGCTTAAATTCGCACAGTTGCTGCGTCTTTTTATACGCAATTTACATTACTAGTCGATGTGAAGAAAAAATTAATGATTATTTTATTATTATTTGATCTCCTTCCATAAATATTGGTAACAATTTTATCTGAAACTGGACGCCAAGCGAGTTGTGGGTTTATGTGTGTTTACAAAGATTTTCCATCTAGTTTTGACAGCTAGTAGTAAAGAATAGACTATACCGACAAGTAAAGCAAAATCTATTTAGGTCGGCAATTATGAAAAAAATCCGTGGAAATCCGATCGAATAATAAAAAAATTGTTTTTTTTAGAACCGGGTCATTGCTTTTGTTTCTGTAAGAAAACATAATTTTTCGGATAGTTTCGAACCTCCGGCTTTTTATACCGACCTTTTTTTTAGGCAGCGCAAATTGTTTCTGTAGTATGAAAGTGCAAGTTCTTTATATTCTATTAAATAAACACTTGCAATATTTTGTTGGTTTCACTTGGACTCGGAAATTGCAATTATGCTGCAAAATTGAAATGAGTGAAGTAGGTAGTCTCATTGATGTAGAATGTGAAGTTATCTTTAGAACATATTATATAACCGTACTTATTTAAGTTATGATAACTGTAAGAAATTAAATAATATTATGTATTTTCTTAGATAATAACCCGAGTGAAATGAAATGAAAATATATTTATTCTGATAGCTAAGACTTAATTATCTAACTATAGTAACAAGCACACGACTTAAAAAGAATTAAAAGTAAATAATTAAAAATAAACATTGATTTAACACAAAAGAGACATTTCTAAATTAATGTTGTGTAGATCAAGCCGTGTGTGATGGTCAGTGCCGTGTCCCTGCGCTATCAGAACAGGTTCATGCTCAGATGAATGTTGCGAGTATCCCCACAACGCTGATTTTCAGCATGTACCATTGTGATGATGACGTACGAGACTTTAAAAGCTAAAATTTAAGAGTGATAGCAACTTGTCTATGGAAGGATATAGATTAATAAATCAAAAATAACTAGGTACTTAAATATTATAAGTTATTCAGACATACAAATAACAGGGTACAGGAAATTGTAACCTAAAATAAAAGAAAAATGAATGGGGATAATCAGTTCCAGAGCAAACTCAACCCACATGCTGACTGCAAGGACTTACGCACTATAATAACAAAAACTTTATGATTATTTACTGTGTGAGACTAATCATAAGTCTCCGAGTGAAAATGTAGTAAATGTAGAACGGCCACCAACGGCGACGACCTCTGTGACGCGGTGGGCGATGGTCCGCCTGCAACGTAGGAGGTTGCGGATTCGATTCCCGCCACGGTCAAACAGTTTGTACGACCTGCAGATATTTGTTCCGGGTATTCTGGTCGTTTTCTATGTATGATAAAAATATCTATATATGTATTATGTTTATCAGTCATATAGTACCCATAACATAGCTTGCTTAGCTTGCGGCTAGATGATCCTATGTGGATTGTCCAGCATTATTTATTAATAACTAGCTAGGTACCTTACTAATAAGAAACGCGCCCAGTGAAAGCATAGTGTTCTAAATATGTATGCTAATTATTTTCTATTGTATAGTCCTTATACAGTTATTTATCCTCAAGAGATAGAATATTATACTCCAAGGTGTCCGTTCATTCGAAAGGAAACCAAAAGAATTTTCTTTTCTAAGCGAGAGCTCTTCTCTTTTTATATTTTTTTACAAGACATGGTCAAGAGTTGTATCTACTAACTGAAAGCAACCCTCTACTTAGGTTTCAATGCGTCATCTAATCGTCAAAAGCCGAATAGAAAATTACTAACATTGTGTACTGTTAGCTGTTATCTTTACATATCTCTGATATCTATTTTTGTGCTGAATGATCTAATATAAATAAATAAAATTACCGCCATCTATCGATTTCAAGGCACACTGCAAGTCGATTGCAAGCCTCTGAATCATGCCTTTCTCTTTTCGTTCAAGCTCCGTGCATTAGTAGAATTGACGTGATCGACCAACGTAAAGTAAGATAATAAAACTAGATGGCGCTGTTTGAGTGCAGTTTTATAATTATTTGTTGCAGTTCAGTTGAATGCGTCACTTAGACTAGGGATGTAGGACATTCACTGCCCAGCTTTATTCTCTCCACCTTCGACATGTGCCTACTGAAAGTGTTAAGTGTACGCCGAAAAGTACGTCAAATAATAAATTGAAATTCTATATTTTCTTTTTCAGATTGGGGTTCACTTTTCCCAAATAACATTCAGAACAAGATCTAAAGCTACGAAGTCCCTACGTACTTGCTACGCCACCTGCTACGATAAGTTCTACGCCAACTGCTACATTACTCTTGCAACGCGGCTAGTGCTACGACACTTCAACACTACGGAACCGCCACACGTACGCTGCTCGTGCTACGATGTTTGCAACGCCAGCTGCTACGCTACTCGTGCTTCGTGCCATTTTAGTGCTACGGAAATTCCTTCGAATAATTACGCAAACCATCCTACTATTATATGAGTCTACTAAAGCCTCTACGCGACCGATGTGGCGCGGTGGGCGAAGGTCCGCCTGCGACGCAGGAGGTTGCGGGTTCGATTCCCGCCTCGGAACAATTGTGTGTACGATCTGCAGATATTTGTTCCGGGTGTTCTGGTCGTTTTCTATGTATAATAAAAAATATCTATCTATGTAATGTATTGTATTATGTATATCAGTTATCTAGTACCCATAACACAAGCTCTGCTTACCATGGGGCTAGATAATGCTGTGTGGATTGTCCAGCATTATTTATTTATTTATTTTATTTATTTATTTAAGCTTGCTCTGTTATTGTGGCAACAGTTATTATACAGCATTTCAGCATACAGTTATTTTTAATGGAACTTTATAGAACGAATCTCCTATTTTCCTTTGAAGAAAAATAGGATATTCGTACACATCTGTGTACAGGAAAATAATTCCATAAAGAAACTGTTGTTTCTGATAACGTGATCACCTACATAAGTACCCACTTACCTACTTTTTGTTAACATTTGTCCTAAATAAAATAATATATAAATCAGGGTTGGCATGATTAAAACAAGTTGTTTTAAAACACGTGTTTAAAACAGTGTTTAAAACAGTTTGAAATAAAACTATGTTTTATATTAAGAAAAAAACAGGGTTTAAAACTACCTTTGATTGCAAATGAATGTGTATAAATACCACAGACAGGTTGTGTGGTATAGTGGTATTTATACACTGCATAGGTAACTCCCCGCCAGTAAAGTCCCGCAGGGAAAGTCCCTATGTAGGCCGTTTTATACACTGCACACTGCATAGGTAACTCCCCGCCAGTAAAGTCCCGCAGGGAAAGTCCCTATGTCGGCCGTCGAAAGAAAGTAATTCACTGGATTAGTGGGTACCTCTACCTAGCTACAACACTACATACAAGGTGTATGTAAAGTGATTAATAATAATAATAATTTTTAATAATTAGATTAGAGGTACTGAGATATGCAACAAAAGTAAATATTTATCTTTTTGTTAATTTTTACTAATGTGAATTAGGAAATAGTTTAGAAATGGATTATTTTATTATTCGCTATAATTTATTTGAAATTGATAAGTAAAAAAAACAAATAAAACAAAAAAAACACTTGTTTTAAACATTTTGAACTGTTTGATTTATAAAATATAAAAAAAACTGTTTTTTTTCCAACCCTGATATAAATAAAATAAAGTTTCTTATAAAAAAGCATTTTAAAACCACAAAAAACTATTCACCTTAAATTATGACAAAAAAGAAAAGCATCGTCTAGAAGTATACTATTTTATTATTAAAATAGAGGATATAAAAGTACATTCTATTTTATTTATACAAAAAAAAACAAGCATCGTATCTTAGAAGAATTTCAAAACCTTATGTATTTACAATCAGCAAATATTTTATGAAGAATCCTGGTTCGGACTTCATTGAGGAAGTTACCACGTTTGAAGCAAACTATGGTCAATGGCACTCGAAGCCGATATTCGATGTTTTTTTAAACATCTGGTGACTTTATTTACAATAATTATTATTAAATTCTCATCAAATATAAGGCACTTCGCTCACTAGTGAGGTGAGTTGAGCCGAGGTCGAGACAGCGTCGCGCGTGGTCGAGGCATGATCGCTATATAAAGTCGAAGCGCGGGCGGTTATACTTCCTTCATACTATTCCTTCGTTCTATTTACTCTTTTTTGTATTTTTGCGTACAAAGAAGTAGAGTATTGACATGATGTTGATTTCAATAACAAACTTTTACATACACATCAAAAGACTTCAAAACGACAATTGCTTCGGAGACTTTTTAACATGGGTTTATACAAATGGCTCTGAATTGTAGCCAAACTACTCGTGAACGCATAAAACACAAAAAAAAACAATCAACGAAAAGAAAATATTTGAATTATCGCGTGGCCGGTAAGGATCCGCTTTGAAGAGAATGTCCATAGGTGCTATGCGTTACTGTTGCGCCCTTGCCTCAACGCAGTCTCAACTATTAGTCAGTGAGCGACGTGCCTAAGGACCTTTTTGATTCAAAAGGACCTAAAATAGAGTTCCAAATACAAAACTGAAGACGTGTTTTGTTTGTTGTATATTGTTTCAAACTCCATTTTAGAATGCTCGCGATACCTATAAGTAAGTAAGTAGTAAGGTAGATCCTTAGCACGATTAAATTATGTATTATACTATTTTTCTCCCTAGATAAACAATAAACTACCATCATTTCAAAAAATGGGCCTTTTGCCGATCTTTGTTTGGTTTAAGAAGGAAACCACTAGACTATTAGATATTACATCTGTTTGCGACCGAATACTGTTCACGCTTAAACACCTATCGCATTATGAATTAAGTATGTATTTTTTATTAACGAAAAGCCAGTAGACAATAATGATATCTACTATAACATTCTACAATAATAAAACAATATCTCCTATAATAGTAAATATTATTATTGTCTATGAAGGGTATTGGCGTGACGGTCGCAGTAGAAGAATCGATGAAGCGACAACTCTAATAAGTCCGTAGATTTCGTACCAAAGAGTCGACAGAGAGAAACTACCAGAAGAAAGGCAGACGCTCTCGTCCGTATATTTTAAAACCTTCGCTGCGATCGTCAATCCAGTAATCCAGTGGGTTAATGATTTATTCGTGAACAGTACCTTCAAGTCACCACTATCTAAAATCTATTCCATATCTTATTAGTACCTATTTTTGTTTTTTAACTATTTTGAGCTACACCTATTTTTGTACACTTCTGTCCTACATGTACTGTATTTATAAATTGAAATAATATTAAGCATTTAGACATTACATTTAGACTTGGAGATTCAAGTTTCTCGCAAGGTTAATAACATAAAATTGGTTCGGAATGTATTAAAGTAACTTATTCTAAGATATTAAGTACCAACACATCAGATTTGAATGTTAAACATTTTAATAATATTGGAAGCCCATTTAAAAGTTTATTCAATACCGTATAATTAATAGAATCATCGACTTGGAAACAAAATTGATTTAAAACAAATTAAGGTCGTCTTCATGCCCTAATGAACTTACAAAAATGTTTTGTTAATTGTTATTTCATTTCTTCGGCAATTGGCTTTAAATAAACCACAATGGTTGTTTGCAAAATTCCTGAGGTTAACATGTTCTCTTTTTATATTCGACTTAGCATAAACGACCAGCCCTACTCGCTTTTAAACATTACTAGATAATAAATTTTAAACATTCCTAAATAGAGACTAATTTTACAAACAAAGAAACTAATCCCCGAATACTCAAAAGCGACTCAAAATGAACTTCAACAATTTAAAAATGGCTCTGAGCTACACAATTATGCCTATCTTCTATAATATAAAATTGAATCGCTGAATGTGTTGCTAAGCGCAAATCTCGAGAGTAGCTGAACCGATGTCGCTAATTTTATTTTTTACAATAATCCTTGATGTAAAAATAGTCTGAAACAAATGACCACCCGGGCGAAGCCGGGACGGGCCGCTAGTTCAATATAAAAAACGATCTTAGTTTTATGACGTAATGATGGACGTATGGATTGGAATAGTGCTCGGAGGGATGCGGTACGCTCGCATCACTCTGAAGAAGTCCCTGGTTAAGGGATGGTGTTCTCCCAATACAAATAAGGTTCGTACGTAGTTAACCTCTTACATCTACAACGAATGCTGCCTTTTTCCATATCAGATTGTGCAGTTATGAACGAAAAGGCTTAAAGCAGCATGTTCGAGTCATGATTTTTCGACAGTATCAATGGAAATGAGTCAAAAGTTCTTTACTTGCTTAAATCTGAGTTGTAATTGAGTATTCGGTAGTTAAACAAATATTCTAGAACACCATTTAAGTTTGTTTACCACAAAAACATAGCATAAGCGCTATATATTCTAAAATAAAAAGGATTCTGTTATATGGGCCGAATAAAACTTAAGTATTAGCTACAGCCTTAAATATCGTTGTTACAAATACCTCCATCTTGACTCACGCTTTAACCTAAAACCTAAATATAATTTTTCAATCGATACTGTGAACGTAACGGCACAGAAAAATTATTTCCCGCATTCATTGTCACCCTTATTCTTATGACGGTAGAGGTCTTGCATTTGACAGGTTGACGGTACTTATTCGTATCGTGATAGAGTTGAGATTGTAATTCGAATCGAGGTGACTGAGAGTTGTTTCCGGTGCGGCGCGCGCGCATGTCGCTCAGCTGTTGCGGTGGCGTGGGGTTATCTGTAACGTAGAAAATTCGATTCAATTATATTATATAAAAGCTTTTTGAAGAAGGTTTAACGGGACTCTCGATATGCACACATTGTAAAAAGGCTTACTAAAGAAGCCAACAAGAAACTTTTACCTTGTTAATTTTCGAGTTGGAGCAAAACTTATCCAAAACTTTTTATCGTCTATTCTAGTTAATACAAAATATCAGCTTTTTTATCGTCTTGATAATCTGATATACAAAAGATTATCTAGACGATAGGTAAAGGTTAAGGTTTCTTGTTAGCTTCTTTACTTTACATTAAAAAGATTGAAGTGAACAAAAACTCAAAAGTGATCACTTTTTTTCTTTATTTTATGTGTAATTTGAGTTTTGTGTCTAAAGGAAATAAGGGACTTTGATATTTAACAACCTCTGTGACGCGGTTAGCGAAGGCCCGCCTGCGCGACCCAGGAGGTTGCGGATTCAATTCCTATCTAGGGACAAATGTTTGTACGATCTGCAGATATTTGTTTCGGGTTTTCTGGTCGTTTAGTATGAATAATAAAAAAACGATCTTTGTAATGTAGTATATCAGTTATCTAGTACGCATAACAGAAGCTCAGCTTGGGGCTAGATAATATAGTGTGTACAGCATTATTTATTTATTTATGCCTATGACGACGGCTAAGTGTGTTGAGATTTCTCTAGTCGTTTACCTGGGTGCATGGACCCAGGACGTCCTCCGACCAGGTGGAATGACGACCAACGAAAGACTGCAGGTAGATGCTGAATGCGTCAAACTGAAGATAGGGCTCTATGGCGCTCATTGGGGAGGCCTATGTCCCGCAGTAGACTTACATAGGCTGATGATGATTACCTGGGTGCATGCCGCTGCCTCATGAGGTGAGGATGTGGATGAGGCTCCCGCCGCTCCTCCTCGCCGAGCTGCAGCCCCGCCACCAGCTGCATGATCTCTCGCTCCTTCTTCAACTCCTCGCGACCTGACTCCACCTGGAATGAGAAAGTAGACTTAGTGATGGAGAAGAGAAACGGTAATAAATAATGCTGTGTGAAAGGCGGGAATCGAAACCGTGACCTTATCGCAGGTGGATCTTCGCGCCACAGAGGGTGTATTTGCTAGTAATTAGGTATGGGACCACATTTAAGGTCAAAGCGGCTCCATAAAAATTATCACACACCACGAGGCTATCGCCAGCAATATATTTGCAGTCGGTGCCGCGTAATCATAGCTTTCTGTTTAAAGTAGTGCTCACAATACGTTGTTACGTGCTACGCCTCAATCAATGAAAATGATGTTATCACACACTGTTTCACACCTTTCTCTGCTTCGGGCATGATTGTGCTAATACCTCATGTTTCAACACATCTTACAAACCGAACAAAAGTAACCTATTAAATAAATATAAATAATGCTGGACAATTCACACAGCATTATCTAGCCCCATGGTAAGCAGAGCTTGTGTTATGGGTACTAGATAACTGATATACATAATACAATACATTACATAGATAGTTTTTTTTTATTATACATAGAAAACGACCAGAGCACCCGGAACAAATATCTGCAGATCGTACACACAATTGTTCCGAGGCGGGAATCGAACCCGCAACCTACAGCGTCGCAGGCGGACCTTCGCCCACCGCGCCACATCGGTCAGCCTAATCACTGACTCCCGAATACTCAAACGCAACTTACATTTGAGCACGGGTTAAGTTGCGATTTTTGACAGTTTTCAATGAAAATATGCTGAGTTGCGTTTGTTATTCAGGGCTTACCCCCAAATCAACTCAGATTTAAGCGTGAGACGGGCTTAAATCTGAGTGTGATAATTGATAATTTTCAACAACAACAGTGATAATTTTCAGACAGATTTTCATAGAAAACTGTCAAAAAATGGGTACTTGAGACGTGCTTAATTTGAGTTGCGTTTGAATATTCGGGGCTTAGACTCTTATATTGTCTATTATTCAATGGGAGTAGAAGCGATTAGGTTTTTTCCCTTCGACAACCGTCAAAAGGCGATAGTGATACCGTCGAGCAAAAGCTTTGAAAACAGATTAGACCTGACATCTTTAAGATAATTATTATTCTTTGTTAATGGCAATATGTGTCTGGCTGGACACTTTTCTGCCAGGGTCAATTAATGGAAAATAATTGTAAATATTCTGAGTTATCAAGATATGAAGATTGTTTGATATTTTCACTAGAGCCTAGTTCGTATTCTAGCAGGGTGTACCACGTGCAGGTTAGGTGGCTTGGGAGACGAGATGTTGGAGTCCCCCTTACACCCCGTCGGGCAAGGGCGTTGAAAATTGACAATAAGGCCTGTTATTTTAAAAGACAAATAAATTTGTATTTTATCACATTCCTCCTGACACTGTATGTATGATTACCTCTGTGTTACCTCCGAGATGACTACTGCCTAGCGAAAAACTGTGAAACAACTTTGGCAACGGTCAAGGGATAAGATCAATGTAAAATCACAAGATTCATAATTCTATGCCACGTAAAGATAATCAGTGGCCCATTGACCATACGAGACGTACATATATTACCTATCTAACTAGTTGTATCAAAGTTTTATTAAATACAATAAAGATAAAAGCACACTAAATAGGAACCTGCGTAGAGCTATAGGTATATTCTCTTTCCACAGTAAAAGGAAACAGCAATAAGTCTAACTGTCTGAAGAATCGATTTGCACTCCAGCCGGGAACGACATTAGGAGGCTTTCCCACACTTGGTGTAGAGTCTATAGTGTATATAGAGTATATATGATCCGAACTAAGAGGCGATCAGAAATTCATTTAAAAAAACCTTTATATCTTTAGTTTTACAAAATACACTTGTTTAACACTTAAATAAGTAACATTTTATAGGTGTATATGAGGTGTTTTTGATTGTCTGTTCAATTTTTGTCCACTAGTGGAAGAATTCAAAAAGATACCACTAGTACATTCATAGAGTTGGGATAATATTTATTTGTGGATAATATTTTATTCATTCGCACAGCATTATTTGGCCCACATATAGGTAATGTATGGTTCAATGTATTTTTTGCATGCATTAAACGCCGGACTTTTTTTGGTTTGAAATATAGACGCAATGTAGGCATCTCATTTTGGTGCACACCTTGTACTTATAGGTTTTGTACGGATAAGGGGATTATTCTGGTAATAGATTGATATGGTGGTGGATATACCGTCCACTCGTAATAAGCGGATTTCCTTGGATGCAAAACAGAGTGATTAGATTTTAGATGATATTAGTAATTAATATTCTTATGATGGGAAGATAAAATAGTAGAAATATAATCAAAATTACGAATATCATGATTATTAATACAAGAACTAAAGACAAATGTGAATAACCTACACCATGGCCATTGAAGATCAACTATAGGAAACTTTATCTCGTCACAGATACTAGATCTCGTGTAGTATGGTATAAGAATTACGATTGCAAAGACGCTGACATATCTGAGGAAAATAAAAACATAATGTCATAATTTCATAAGAAGATACCTAATTTTTTATTTAAAAAAAAAAAGTAATTTAGCTATTACATATTAGCTTTCATAGCTCTTTTAGCTGGATATAAAACACTAAAAATCATGGTAGATATTGATGATGATTTTTACTATTTTGTTTATCCTGAATCTCACAAATACTATTTACACATCTTGTACAATACATATCCCATAACACAGTTCCCATGGGACAGAAAAAACTTGAAACATTTCCATAAAAATAACTCGGACGAAGCCGCGGGCAGAAACTAGTTAGAAAATAAAATGTCCAAAATGATGTCCATTTCATCACAATTATCATACTCAGAGCTATCCATATTCAAGTTCGAAAGCCACACAAATCCGGTTTCTCCACTTTAAAAATACCATATTTGTTGACTAATCGAAACTTGACTTTCCAGATAGGTAGGTATCTAGTGACTCAGCTACGAGTATCTGATACCCACGAGGAAATCTAGGCTTTGTGCTGTCTAGGCCCATGGTTGTGTCGAAACTAACGGTTTGACCATAGATTCATTATTTAAGACCTAAGATGGTAAGGCGGGGTTTTAGTTTAGCAACGTCACTAAACTTTTTAATTTAAAAGAAATTAAATAATATTCGAAATAAAACGATTTTGGCGGTACTTTAACCCGCGACTTTTTTAAATTCTTATTTTAAATCAGATTCGTATTCTAAAGCGTTTAAATAGATCGCTAACTCTCTGTCAATAGAGAGAAACCTCTCTGTGAATATACTCTTTAGAGTCAAAGCGGAATTCAAAATACCTACATCAAAAAACAAAAGCTTGATACTTCAACGACGACATAAAACTCCACGAGCGCACTCTATAAAGCTTGATAGTGAAATGATGTAAATTACATACACTACATATAAAACGAAAATTGAAACGACCACTTGTCAACGCCTGTTGCCATGGAAACCATTTGCTACTAGCGATGTGAAAATTTTATTATCATGTAATGAGGCTTTAGACAGGGACAGGTAAAGAAATGTCGAGCTACGTTTAGATATGGATTATTGCCTCATGCTACTAAATGATTACCTCAATATAATTTCAACTTATACATTCTACATAAAATATTATTATTGTCTCATTAGTATTATCATTAGCAATTTTTAGTTTTTTCTTACTAAATAATAAGTTAATATTGAACGTCAACAGAACTAAACAAATCCTGTCTATTCCGGATATAACCGGAATCCCTACTCTACGAATAAGGTCCCGTCGGTGGACAGGCGCCTCGCTTCCTGCTCACACGTTTATAGCTCGTAAGCTATAGCTTGTATGTTATATCAAGTTATGGACTTCACTAGCTTCTATCCCTGACTTCGCACGCAATTTGTAGGGATAAATAGTAGCTGATAAATATTATTTCCTGACCTTCATGTGTGCAAGTGTCAGTAGAACAGATACGGAACAGATTAAGAAGATTATTACTATATTTTAGGCGTTAAGAGGTTATAAAAAAACATCAGAACATCAATACATACATGCAAACTTTTACATTTAATAATATTAGTGTGACTAGCTTCTGTCCGTAACTTAGTACGTTATTTTATAGGATTAAAAATAGCCTGTGTCTTTACCCAGGATCATATCGGTTGAATTGTGGTCCTTTTAGGTTTCGAAAGGTAACAGACAGCGTTACAGTCACATTTATAATATTTATAAGAATGGATGGATAGGCTATATAGGAGGCTACGCCTAACGTATTCTTTGCAAGTAAATGAGCTAGGCTCCTTTTGTAGCGTGGTCTTTTGAACAGGACTTGAAGCCATAGACATTTAGAGAGAAAACGACTAAAAATTATTTATTTACTGCTAGTCGTTGTCGGGAATTGGGATAATAGATATCGAAAAATGAAAGATACCTAACTAGCCAGTTAGGTATACTTTTGTTAGGTTTTTTTTTTGCAAACTAGTAGGACTCATCAGACCACTGGATCTGTAAGTACGCTAGTTTGCGGTTACTCTTAAAATCAATAAAAAACTGATGCTATAAATGCATCATCATTTTTGACATCATACAAGGAATTTAACTAGTAACTGGTATTATTACTTTCAACAATCACACACATATACAGAAACACACAAAATCAGACAATTTAATATTTTTTTTCAGATAATTTTTGTTAGGTTACCTAGCCTAGTAAGGTTTCGAAATTTTTGTTTTGGTTTATTTAATGTGGCTGTCGTGCCTACTCGTATATTAATGAAAGCTTTTTTCCGTATGTTAGTAGATATTTACGGACAACTGGTTTAACAAAAGTTTGATTAAGGAGACTGGCCAACGTGTTTAGCTAATAAATTGGCCAATAAAATAACTATAAATTAGACAAATCGCTTTTAAAAAACTGGTAACTCATCCGAGATTAGGTATGCCTGCAATAGTCAAGAATCATCAAAATATTAGCACCGAAATTCATGTAGTATTTATACTCGTAATAAACAAATAGCTAGATTTATGTTTTCTAAAACACATTTCGAATTCTTGAATAATAACACTATTTTATAAGTTTTACAGAACAAATCGTAATTTCTCGGTAATAAAAGGATCGGGATCATTCTCGTCTTTAAACAAAAGCGAATGATTTAAATATTACTAGCTGCGCCCCGCGGTTTCACCCGCGTTAAAATCTATGTATCAAATAGTTAATAAACCTTTTTCTTGAATCACTCAATCTATTGCTGAAAACTGCATTAAAATCCGTTGAATAGTTTAAAAGATCTAAGCGAACAGACAGCACGGAAGCTTCACTTTATAGGTACTATGAAATGATAATAAAAAAGAAAATATCGAGTAACATATCTACGTTTAGATTTAGTTTTATATTGTTACTATAGTTTTTGTTAGTGCACTTCCTTACCAGACGAGCAAACAGAAAATGTTTTGATACCCCGCGAAACAGGCCTAGCCTAGTGCGGGGGTCACTGTTAAGTGCAACACCTCAACCAATAAACTCTTAAATGTATGTACATAAACTAAGTTAAGGTGTTATTATAATTGTAAACTTTTGGTAAATAAATTTTTTGTATTTTGTATTTGTTTGTATAAGTACCTTCATATAAAACACACAGCCTTATCAAAATGTATAAAGCAAAGTAGAACCTTTTTAATATAATAAATAACCTAAGTAGGTTCATACATAATCCTGTCAAAGTAGGTTGCATTCAAAACTCAACACGCAAGCTTCAAGCAATCACCAGTGTTCAATTCTATTTCTGTTTATGCCTGAGGCATAGTTGTCGATAGCAAATCACTCTCCACCCCTACGTTCTTGCAGATAATAGTCAAACTGGTTGGTTAACTGTTTGAATTCCAAGCGATCTAGTCAAGGTAAATTACTAGATACACACCCACTCGACACCAACATATCTGAAGCAGTCCATGCTCTGAGCTGGAGCATATGGCATAACATTGTACGGATACAGATGCTACCGTGATGATGATGATGACGATGATGATGATTCTTTGTTAATGGCAATATATAAATACCTTTTATAAAGAAACAAACTTGAATCAGTATAGAATAGTCTATATGTATATACAGGGGGTCCCACAGCCATGCCACATGGAGGTAAAGTACCTTAAATATAGTAGATAGAACATGTTACTAAAAAAGAATGTGAAAGAAGACTTCATTCTGATTTTAAATACAATTTAAACTGCATTCAAAGATTTTTGAATAATCGCCTGTCTGAATCAGGAACCGAACCCGCCAAATTGTAAAAATAATCACAGCTAACTTAACGATACCGATCAAAAGGGTCAAATAATATATAGTCGCTTTTGTTCGTGCAAAATTAGTTTTTTTTACTTGTTACAATTCAAGACACAATAAACATATTTCTTTGTATTTAAGCCTAAAATCCATTATGTTAACGTAAAGCTATGTCAACAAAAGTTATGTAAGAACCAGTAAATATCGAAATTCGCCTTGTAAAGTTTCATTGAAGTACCAATTACCAATTATAGCATGCCTTGTAAGATTTGTAAGACCTCGGTTTTACTTCTAAAAATAACTATGTACCATACATGTACATGACGTATTCTCTAATAATTCATCATCATCATCATCAGCCTCTAGCATTCCAGCATTAATTGTCCAGCATTATTTATTTTATTTATTTATTTATTCAATGAGCGCCATAGCGCCCTGTCTTCAGCTTGCCGCATCCAGCATCTACCTGCAGTCTTTCTAATAATCAGTTGAATGGAATTTTCAATTGAATGAAATTAGTAGCTAGTATTTTAAGCCGCCCACATAAAGATTGCCATGCTACCCCGCTGAAATAAAAATATTCGGTGATGATTCTTTGTTAATGGCAACTGTGTGGTTAAACATTTTTCTGTCAGTGTCAAGTAATGGAAAATAATTGTAAAATTAATGAGATATCAAATTATGAACATGTGTTTATATTTTCAGAGCCTAGTTCGTTATCTAGCAGGGTGTACAACGTGCAGGTTAGGTTGGCTTGGGAGACGAGATGTTGGAGTCCCCCTTACATCCCCAAAATATACGGTCTAACCTACCTATGACATACCTGACAACTTGTAATTTTGCTGCAAAAACACGGACCCCTTTTGACAGAAATAGTTGCCGGTGTTGTTGTGCTCGGGGCCTAGTTTTCAACAGTGTAGTAGTCCAAGCACATCTGACTATTATATCACTATAGTTTGACCGAAACCGCTGTACCGCGCCTGAGGTATGCTAGCGGCGAGACGGGGGGGGAATATTGACACCAGCTACAACGTCAAAATTGGTCAAAATTGGCGTTTGACAGCACTGATTTCTTAATTTACGCCTGTCGCAAAACTGTCGCGAGTTACATAATCACCATACCGATCGTTAGGATATTATTGTTCTGTGATACCGATCCATCAGTCTGCCGTCAACGCGTACTCTTGCTCTTTTTTCCTCGCCCCCACCTCGCCGCACTTTCCTAAGGAGCGGTACAGCGGTTTCAGTCAAACAATAGCGGGAAACGACTTTGTTTTATATATAGTATAAACACTATACTATATAACTTTGTTTAAACTATATATAAAACAAAATTGTTTCCCGCTGTCTGTCTAACCCTATTACGGATATTAAATCGGTTTATTTGAATAAGTAGAGCGATTCAAGAGGAAGGTTGTACAAACTAGTGACACATAGATTTCCACGCGGGCGAAGTTGCGAGGCGCAGCTAGTACTATTATATATTACTTGATTTGCGTTAGACTTATTTAAAAAACAATAAGCGTAAGTGAAGCCGCATGTAAAGATTATATGCATGCATAGTAATATAAAGTTGAGGACTCATTGAGTAAGTGGTGTCGATAGCATACGAATGACCTGCGCATACGCAAGTAGTCTCTGTTTGTACAGCGGGTAGAAAGTAACGTCTTTCAAAATACTACACCTATTCTGGTTTATATTTGCATTGCAGAATGTATTTGTTGTGATGGAATGCAGCCTTCTACCAAAGAAATTATAAAATTATTAATAAGAAATTCTTGTACTTGGATTTTAAACTATTTTGTATTTGAATTGTTATTTCGTTATGTATTTTTGTTACCTATGTATTATTAGATAATAATAATATATTTATAACGCTATTAACGCTATTATAAAGCCTCATACGCTGCAAATAATGTAGTTTGTATTTTTAATTTAAATAATGCGAAATGGGTGTGCTTGTTCGATAGAGAGTTATTCTAGACCTCTAGGGTCAATGATTGAATGTCAATGACGAAGTGCCTACTTACTTCATTTGTTAAAAATTTAATCGAAAACTTGAGATTGAAGGCGTAACATACACGATACATTCGAAATCAGCATACTTCCTCATTCTGAACTGACGAATGTTAGTTGATGAATAAAATATAAGCTGCCGAGCTTAGTCAGCACACGACTCGTAGGCATACCTTCTGATGGAGCTTTATCCATGGGCTAAGGCTTTGTTGATTGACAAGCGACGAGATTTTAGCAATAAAACTGTTTCCAAAGGATCGCTTAAATACAACTTTTAAAGACCATTTATCGGGTATTAGAAATGCACAGATTTTCATCAAACATAGCTATGAAAATGACATAGATTATTAACTCACGGTATTAAATTTTAGACGTTAAACATTAAACTTTAAGACATTTTTAGACATTAAACTTTTAGAACCCCTCGGCATTGGTAAAAAGATCTGTAGTTATATAAAAAAAGGTACGATAGGATTTAAAATTTAAAAAAATTATAAATTATTCGAATAATATGACTAAATGCATTGTTGAATAAAACTTTTGAAACTATCATGGTAATTAACACAAAAGTCATTTATAACGGGATATTTACCAATATCTTTTTTGATTTTTTTCCCTAAATGCTTCCTGAACCGCTCAATCCTCAATCGCTTATCGCTCTGCTTATGCAAATACAGCCCATGAATCGTGCTGAATGGTAGTTAATTGTAAACGAAGAGTGTAAATACGTGCGTCTTGATGGTAAATAGCAGTTAAGCGTGATTGCAACGGCCACATTATTATTGAAACAAAGTTGTTAGTTACTTAGACAGACGTGCTTATGAAACAATTCAAGATGTCTGCCATATTTGACTATATGCTTAAAGGACAATGGGCAAAAATAATTTGATGGGCTTTTGCCAGAATCATAAAAAGTAAAGTAAAGTAAAAAATCATTTATTTCTTTAGACTTACAAAATAAGCACTTAGACAAGTCATATTTTAAATATAAATTATTATCAAATAAAATTATTTTACTGTTCACTTCAATTTTTTGTCCACTAGTGGAAGAAGATACGGTAACTATGTCTTTTCATTACCCACAAGACTAATTGTCAGTGGTTGCTCTTAGACCAATTTCGTCCGTTGTCCTTTTTTGCTTAGTTTTTGGGAAATCTTAAACATGATTCTAAGTGCCTACTAAGTACCTAGCGACAAGCGAGCTATAGATTGCTGTCGCGTCACCGCTGCTGTGACCGCTTCAGGTAAGGTCGTCTTTTTAACATTTAATCAGCCGTGTCTGGCAGCGGTGGGCCGCCGCCGCCGCCCACCATTATTTCAGCAGCCATGTGCATCATGAGCACCGAAAGTGTTAATCGATTTCAACAAAAGGAGAAAGTTCTCAAATCTACTGTATATATTTTATGTTCATAATCAATTCTGGCAAATTACAGACATATTATAAAGATATAATAAAAAATATCTGTGTAATGTATTGTATTATGTTATAATCAGTTATCTGGTACCCGTAACAAAAGCTCTGCTTAACTTGGGGCTAGATAATGCTGTGTGAACTGCCCTGCATTATTAATTTTTTAATTATCTTGCGGGAACAGTGCCCATAACCAGTAGGTCAAGCACTGGGATTTATCTATATGGTAGAATGGACTATAATCACATCGCATCGTTACACATTGCGTACATTATTGAATTTGAAGTAATGAATTTCAAATAATTTACGCATTCGATGACAAAGTGAGGTAATTTTTCTCGTGCTTGCTCTACAGTCTTTGTGAAATGTATATCGCAAGTCAAAATATCTGACAACGATTGTGACGTAGCATTTGTAGGTCAAAATGGCAATCCATTCACATCGCGCGACAGTCGACTTGTGACTGCTACTTCAAGGTTACAGCTTTCACGGTAGGTATAGCCTGGCAGCATTAAAACGTGTGAAAATGAGCCGCTGGTGAGGCCGTCTTTTGAGGAATGTCAAGGAAAATATGTGGCAGTTATGTTTATTAGCTATGTAGAGGAAAGATTTATCTCGGTTCAGTTCAGTTCAGTTCTTTATTAATAAGAATATTCATATGTATATTATTTCAGGTTACGTATTGTATTGCAGTAGGTGTCGGCTTTTTACGGGTCGATTTATCTGAATGTACGTAACTCATCAATTATTATTATTTTTATAAAAAAAAAAAAAAAAAAAATATCATAATGTATAAAATTAGGTCTTTACTCGGTCTTACAAAATCATCGATTTATTGAATGAATAATTGTTTAAAATTATGTAGATACTTCATAAGATGCTTGGTTACGCTCCTAATTTTGATAAGGACTTATTTTTTTTTTTGTATTATCATGTCCTACCACTGATTTCGACTAAATCTAGCTCAACCCTTCATGGATATTGATTTCATATCTCGGCAACGCCAGCTCACAAATTGTCGGCCGAGAAAGTAAAATACACAAAAAAGTCGCACGTCAAGTTTCTCCCGCCAAAAATCGAGTTCACTGACCGTTTGACATTCTATAGACACGCCCGTGCCTCAATATCGATACTCAGAAAATATTAAATGATTTTTTTTTCTCTTTCGGCAGCCTCTGGCCCACCTGCGAGCTAAAATATTACTGACAGATATTATTTATTGTCTGTGGTGGTGTTCGTTTGATTCGATGTTCGGAAAAGGAATGGAGTGTTAACTTCTTTGAGACTTATATTAATTACATTCATATACCTACTAGCTTGCTCATGATTTGTTTTATGTATTTAGTAATATTATACCAACTGGCTTCCTCGATACAAGCCCAGACTAGTGACGAAAATTACTGTTGAAATTAGCTCAGCAAAATATGAAGGTAGGTACATACTAATGACCCTTTTCATGTGTTTTATTGTATTTTATATTATTTGCTGTAATAAATATTTTGGACTTCAGTTTCTTTTACCTTCATTAGTCTATACTAATATTATAAAGAGGAATGATTTCATTGTTTGTTTGTTTGTATTGAATAGGCTCCGAAACTACTGGACCGATTTGAAAAATTATTTCGCCGTTGGGAAGCTACACTATCCCCGGTGAACATAGGTTATATTATATTTTAGAAATGTGAAATTCGAATTTATAAATATAATAACTAAAAAATAATAATATTTAATGTTAACAGTCCCTCTTTGTGGGAAATGAAATGAAATGAAAGTTTATTTCTTTAGTCTTACAAATAAGCACTTAATATATATAATAATATATATATATATAATATATAATAAGCACTTAGACAATATATGGGTTTTATAGACAACTCTATAAACGTGTTCAATCAGTACATTAAAAAGCCTTAATACATTTTTCGCTAAAATAATAATAAAAGAAGATGAAAAAATGATAGATACACTGAAATTTTAAGTCCATTTTTAGATTTTTTATAACTTCGGTAAATTATTAAAAGAGAAGAAGAAGAACTGAATACAGAGCGCTATGGCGCTCATTGGGGGAGGCCTATGTCCAGCAGTGGACTGATATAGGCTGATGATGATGATCATCATCATCAGCCTATAGCAGTCCACAGCTGGACATAGGCCTCCCCCAATGAGCGCCATAGCGCCCTGTCTTCAGCTTGCTGCATCCAGCATCTACCTGCAGTCTTTCGCAAGTCGTCATCCCACCTGGTCGGAGGGCGTCCTACACTACGTTTGCCGAGTCGCGGTCTCCACTCAAGAACACGTTTGCCCCAGCGGCCGTCGGTTCTTCGCGAAATATGGCCGGCCCAGTGCCACTTCAGCTTGCTAATTCTTTGAGCTATGTCGATAACCTTGGTTCTCTGTCGGATGTATTCGTTACGAATCCTATCCTTCAGAGAAACTCCGAGCATAGCTCTTTCCATAGCTCGCTGAGCGACGATGATGATGATGAAACTATCAAATCTTAGAAGTAGAGTAATTTTGCTGCCGCATAATGCAACGATTAATACTTCAATAAAATCAATGATTCATGAATAACTGTGCTTTTCCCACGAATCTCTTCGTTGTAACCGGTTGACAGAGTTTAGTCTCAAACACCTGTTTATTTATTATTACATAAATAAGCTGTCATTTAGAAAGCGCTTGTTGATTGAATAATAAATGGAGATTGCTTTTCACACTAAAAAAAAAACAATTCAAAAATTATGGATAATTTGCTATAGGTACACAATAGAAGCAAGAATGACATTATGTCTATCGAAATAGTTAGATAGACATTATTTCTTCCCTCCATCGAGATACTTCTGGCATAGGCCTGAAGTATCTCTATGTGAAGCAATAGCAAAAAAAGCAAGCAACCAAATTATATAAACTATTGGAATAGAATAGAAAAAACATTTATTTAGACACAGGTAAAAATACAGGCATAGAATAACAAACGGCAAATAAAGTAGTTTATCATGGGGGTAATTGACACAAATAGGTGATATTAAGAATAAAATAAGACTTCCTCCATGACCCTGCCTTGGGCCTTTATCTAATACACATTTAGCTAATACACATTTAGAAATAATGTGAACTGGCCAAAAAATATCGCTCTTTATAACGTTAATATAAAAGACATCAACGCGCACCGGGTGCTACGAAGATCTCTCGTAGATTTAAAAAAGAATTGTGTCGAGAATTAATTACCACTTTGTTTGTATTTCGTTCAAAATTAGACTTACCTTTTATTTAGTACTAGCGACCAGCCCCGGCTTCGCACGATTTTTAATATATATACATACATATAAACCTTCCTCTTGAATCACTATCTATCGCTGAAAACAGCATTAAAATCTGTAGAGTAGTTTAAAAGATCTAAGCGGAACAGACAGCGGAAGCGACTTCATTTTATACTATATAAAGAAGTCTACAGAAATACACACTAGGTAATTGATTTATTTGCAAAGATATATTTTCATGCGAAAAATCAAACTTCTTTCTATTCGTCGATTGTTATTTCCTTTGTTTAAATATTGTTGTGCCCTGACAGGGTTTTTACGTATAGTGTACCTTCTAAGATACTACACCTAAGAACAATTACATGTATGCATAAAATCACAATAAATAAATGATATGATATGAAAGGTAACATACAGGTAATCACTACATAGTATAAAACAAAGTCACTTCCCGCTGTTTGTCTGGCCCTATGTATGCTGAAATCTTTAAAAGTACGCAACGGATTTAATGCCCTTTTTTTAATAGATAGATTGATTCAAGAGAAAGGTTTATAAACATTTAACACATAGATTTCCTCGCGAAGCCGCAGGGCGCAGCTAGTATTGTAACAAATCAAGTAATAACTATGTACTTACCTGGGTAAGTAGCCTACTGTCTCGTTAACCCTATTGTGCCCGTGCGGATCAATCTGACCGTGAAGTGTCAATTGCAGCGGTTAACGCAATTAGTGGAACACTGATTGGTGCCGATTCGAGAGTTGAACATTTCCGCTTTTAAAAACACAATCATATCGACCGCAACCGTAAATTAATAAGGTACAACTCTAGATTTTTTAACTAATAGAATTGTATTCGTCGATGTTCACTGATAAAATTTGATTAAAGAAGACATTTTAAGTTAAATTGTGTTTATATATTTGCGTTGCGCAGCGACACACGCTTTTATTCGGACATCCACAGAAGAACAGCGCTATGCCTATGCATTAACTATGGAATCATGCGTGTTTGATTTAATTGACCTGAAAGTACACTATCCGACAAGAAATTCAATTAACTGTGATCTAATTTTTGATGAAAGACTTTGCTCTGCTATTTTAGTTAAGATTCTTAATCGTTTAATTTAATTATATTGTATGTTTTATTTTATCATCAACAGGCCTTCCCTGATAAGCGCCTTATTGGCTCTTATCATTAAAGGGTAATACCATAATCCCTACCCTGGGCATGCGGTCTAGAGATCGCAATTCGGTGGTGGATCTGTCCTGCAGAAGGCTATCAAGCCTGCTCCCTAAAAGTAGCCTATATTCTAGTCCAGTTTCAGAACTACCTGCAAATTCATGCAGTGCAGGGAATCGAACCCGCAATCTTCTGCGTCACAGGTGGACCTTCGCCCACCGCGCCACATCGGTCGTCTATATAAAACGATCTTGCCGCAGTAATTGCATTTTCTAAATAAGTTGTATAGTGTTCCATAGCCGAACGCGCCGCATTTCCGTAAAATCGAGTGCGTTTCCTGCTACGCGGATATGTGTGCATTTACCTTAAAGTCTACAGGAGATTGCTATGAAATAACTACTTGGGCTTTAAAAATATCTATTATCATATCTAATCAAAGGCCATCTCTAAATGCCTACCTTTAAATCTCAATCTACCATCTCATTGCATGAATAATCAAATCAACAATTATACAAACTACATTACAATACAAAGGTCACTGATTTCTTTTGCAACTTATTTCGTACCTATACCACCTACCTCTTTAAACTATAATAGTGCTTAGTGGCATGGTAACAAAGGTTACATCGGCTTACAGTGTATCGGGGGCAGCGGGTTCGAAACCCGCATACCGATGCTGTGCCACTTGCTACTTACATGTGTTTATTTGCATGAAGGTATAGGTAACTCGTGGGCTATGTTAGCGATTTAGGGCTTTATACTTTTCGCAACAAATTACAATTAGCCCAGCGTTTCCCACTTCTGGCATTAATGCTTGTCCAACCAATTTATTTATTTATATCTATAACTATTAAACTTGGCCAATTACACTAGCTAATTGGGATTTAAATTATAGAAAAAAAGATAAATCCATTGTTAGGAAACTCTCACACATACAAATTACTAAAAATATGAACACACAATAGTATTAAGAAATAAAAAAGGTTTCTTTATTATAATGAATGTATTTCCTATGAATGTCTGTTTGTGTTTGTTTGTCTGTGGTAAAATTTACTTAGTTTTTGAGTATTTTACAAGTAAAGGTTTTAAAAGTATAGGTTTTTTGAAACCTATAAACATTAAATATTAAACAATGATCCTAAAATTTCGATTTCAGCTGGGCTTGAACACGCAACCTTCCCCTCAGTACGGGAATGCTCTAACCTAACCAATTAAGCCACGAAATCAAGTAACCGTTGACTCGAAAATCTTTGGGACTTCCTACGACTCTAGTGCCTTTAGATATTATTTAATTTCTTAGACTATACCAACTGCAATACCCTTTTTTAAATGCCCAATTATAATGCAATTATACAGCTGCATTAAATTATCTTGACATGTATTTTTATTTCAATTCAATTTAACTAATTTATTATTATTTTACTGTGATACATATTATCTATGAATGTTGTATCAAATTTTTAAAGAAGGCATGTCTTTCTGCTTTTTCTAAAACACAATCCCTTATGGTGTTTCCTATATCAAAATTAATGTGTGTTTTATAATAAAATCGTTATATTATTTTTATGTACAACTGACCGACATGAAGTGTAACATGTGTACCTACGGTGGAACTGAATAAATGAAAATGAAAATAAATGAAAATGCAAGGGCTTACGAACTATAATAACATAAACCCATAAATATACTCGTATATTATATTGAAGAAGTGAACATTAAAATTAAAATAATGTTATTTGATTATAATGAATAGTATAAAATTTGAATCGTCTAGTGCTTATTTTATAAGCCTAAAGAAAATAAAAATATTTGAATTTTATTAGGTTACCAACATCATCGCTTATTAATTAGGTAGTACCTACTTAAATTATGTAGAAAGCTGTAAATTACAGCTGATCAGAACGGATGACCGATTTAAATATTTTGCAGGAAGGAAATCTATTTTGGCCTTCGTTTCTTTAATTACCAATTATTGGATACTTATTACTTTTTAAGTAGGCAAGTAAGACTATTATCGGTGAATCTAGTTTTAACTGTGTAGGTTAATATCAAATAAATACTATAATTAACAGAGTTTTAGTTGTGTTTAAGTTTCCGTATTTTAATGACTAATAATTTTAGTATGTGTTCTTTTTTGGTATTGTCTATGTATTTTAAAGACAAACTTTATTTTGAGGCTAAGCTGAGAGGTTCAATCTCAGATAGAGAAATTTGTTCGCATATAATGTATTTTTGTAAAGATTTGATTATGGTGTACGATAAAGAATTTTTTTGCCTGTCATCATCATCATCATCAGCCTATATTAGTCCACTGCTGGACATAGGCCTCCCCCAATGAGCGCCATAGCGCCTTGTCTTCAGCTTGACGCATCCAGCATCTACCTGCAGTCTTTCGCAGGTCGTACACTACGTTTACCGAGTCGTGGTCTCCACTCAAGAACATGTTTGCCCCAGCGGCCGTCGGTTCTTCGCGAGATATGGCCCACTGCCACTTCAGCTTGCTAATTCTCAGAGCTATGTCGATAACTCTGGTTCTCTGTCGGATATATTCGTTGCGAATCCTATCCTTCAGAGAAACTCCGAGCATAGCTCTTTCCATAGCTCGCCTGTAGTGTGGTTGGCATGAAAGGGTTATTGTTAGTGTTAATCAAGTGCTTAAGCAGAGGCAGTTGGATATGTTGATATGATATGTCTTCTTGACCTTCGTAATACATCGCTAAAACGTCACTTCCTTTAAGGTGAGATTAATTAGTACTCGTACCTTAAGATAACTAAAATTTATTACAAGAGCTCTTAAGGATAAAACTTACTAACAAATTATGGATAATTAATCATCCGGAACAAAAATATTTAATTTATTCAAATCAAGAAAATAAAAATATATAGCCTGTATTCACTCAGCAGGGACTAAACCAAAAGATCAATTGACGTAAAATTAAAACAATAACAAAGGTAGGATAGAATGGGGCAATCGGTACAAAACATTAACGATGTAATTTGAGTAGAAGACGTACACTAAGTAATAAATAACTTCGACCTTAACCTTCCGATGCCTTTGAAACAACATTAGACGGTCTGATAATTACATAGGGTCTTTCAAAAAAAAGAAGTATACAAAAAACAAAATTTACCGTGAAGGCACAGATAATAACAATGCGAAGGAACGAATCACCTTCGCGGAAGAGCTTTAGATACAAAAATTAGAAATTGTACAGCTTGGCCCATCGACGAAACGTACCGTCGAGATAGAGACCTGTCGAGGTAACCCTTCGAGGTAATGATCTCTCGAGGTAACGTAACGACCCATCGACGAAACGTACCGTCAAGGGGGAGACGAAGTAATGAACATCTAGCTATCGTCATTCGAACTAAAGAACGAGACCCTGGAAAAATGATTTAGAAAAAAAAATGTTTTAACACTTTGACTGCTGAAATCACACGGTATGTGTTTTCTGCAAGTGACTAATATTCGTAAATCCACACTAGCGCAGCGGCTGAGAAAATACAGACCTGTGTGACTCAGCACAGCCGTAATATTTTTCGAACGAAATGCATGTGCGGCGCAACACAACCGCTGTGTAGAGCGGCAGCACAAATATTTTAGATTCGAAAAAAAACCGCAGTCAAAGTGTTAAGTTTTTTTTTTCAAAACATGTTTGCTCAGCTACCTGAAGATATCAAGTTTTTTTTTATCTCACGTAATCAAACCCAGCATTTTGATTTGCTGTCACTTTCGCACCTATACTAAACGACAAGGCTGCTACCTTTACCTACCTGTGGAGCAGAATGCGCAATAGTTAGTATGTATGTAACGGGACCACTAAACTAGGCGTGAATTCCTCGACATTGCGAAAAGTCCGTACTTCTAGTCAGTACGGTCTGCAAGAAAAGCTTACGAACGTGTAAGTAATAAAAAGTTACGTTGTACAGTTGTAGGTATATACTAGCCAAACATGTTTGAAAACAAACCACGACACAAATAACTACGACCGATGTGGGGCGGTGGGCGAAGGTCCGCCTGCGACGCAAGAGGTTGCGGGTTCGATTCCCGCCTCGGAACAATTGTGTGTACGATCTGCAGATATTTGTTCCGGGTGTTCTGGTTGTTTTATAATATGTATCTATATAATGTATTGTATTATGTATATCAGTTATCTAGTACCCATAACACATGCTCTGCTTATCATGGGGCTAGATAATGCTGTGTGAATTGTCCAGCATTATTTATTTATTTATTTAACTGAAACTTTGGCGTGGCATTTTTTTCAGATATTACTGCGAACAATATTTATTTAACGAACGACAAAATTAAATCGACTAAAAACAGACATCAAATTTCATAGCATTTACACTGCTTTTTAAGATTTTCGGGACAAAAACTGATTCCTAGGATCATCCTCCTCGGGACCATTCTCCTCCAGCGATAGAAATCGAGTTATAATTGACGAACAGACATAAAAAACATCTAGACATTCAAACAAAGAATCTTCTTTTTGTCGGTTAAAATAGTTTTGCTATAACGAATATATAATTAGTGTAATTGGTGATTGTGCCGTTCTAATTAATTAATTAAAATAAAAATAAATAAATAAGTAGGTAGGATTGGCTTACCTAATAATTGTTTATGAAGAATCCAAAGAGTAGAAAACCTAATAAAGTTTTAAAAAAAGAAGTTTTACAATAAGTCAAGAAAAGAAAAAATAAACAAATACAAAATATGCTGTACGGTTGTAAGGCCGCCCATTGGCCTTATCGCTAAGAGCGATCTCTGCCAGGCAACCTATGGATGACGTCATCATTTCAATGCTGACCGTACCAAATTCCTACATGGCTACCAAGCCAGCAGTTTTCAAGCAATCGTTCAAAAACTCGCTAAAACCCGCAGTTTTATCAAACCTAGTTGCATTTTGAAACTCGCTCGTTCACAACACAATCGTTTACATATAGCTCGCGTGTGCGGTGTAAAAACGAGAGTAGGCACCTACTGAACATGTGCTTGCTTATAAAATCTAGAGCACTTGATTTAATAATTTTTACTTTTTTCCTCTTTGTCTATTACAGCGATAGCAGCGCTAATGAACGCAATAAGATTTTTGTTCGATACATAGATAATCCTTTATTTATTATAAAAACTTACATCAAAAACAGTTTGGTAAAAAACGAAAACGAATTGGCGGACTTATCGCTTACAGCTTTTTCTTCCAGGCAACAAAAGCGAAGAAGAGAAAATCATAGGATAGAGTGAACTTTTCTAATTTTATGAAATTATTAGTTCTGCCCGCGGCTTCGCACGCATTGTTTATATGGGACATGTTCAAGGTTATTTCTATCCCATAGTAAGTTTTAATCTAGGCATAAATATCTAGAAATATGCTTGAATTAGAAATAAATTTGGTATTACGTTTGTATGAAGAATTCATCCCTCCGGAGGCCCCTTAAGGTTAAATAGTTTTAAGATAGATTCTGACGATAAATTATAGACGACCGAACTTGATGGTATAGTAGTAGAAAAGGACTTGAGAAAGCCTTGCGAGTCTCTGCTTTAAAATTTTGGATTACTAGTTGCGCCTTGCGGCTTAGTCTGCGTGGAAATATGTGTCAACTGGTTTATAAATATTCTTCTTGAATCACTATTAAAAAAACCGCATTAAAATCCGTTGCGTAATTTTAAAGATCTAAGCATAAATAGAGATAAGTAGTTTTATACTATGTAGTGATATGCCATAACACATGCTGTGGGAATCATCCCGCATCATATGTATATCCATTAGCAAGCTGAAGTGGCAGTGGGCCGGCCATATCTCGCGAAGAACCGACGCGACGGCCGTTGGAGCAAACGTGTTCTTGAGTGACCACGACTCGGTAAACGTAGTGTAGGACACCCTCCGACCAAGTGGGATGACGACCTGCGAAAGATTGCAGGTAGATGCTGGATGCGGCAAACTGAAGACAGGGCGCTATGGCGCTCATTGGGGGAGGCCTATGTCCAGGAGTGGACTAATATAGGCTGATGATGATGATATATCCATTCATCAGTTCAATCAGGAATCGATTTGATTCGGTCGCTTTATTACGTTACTCCTTTAAATTGCATTTTATCCATTTTGCACATTGAGCACTTCAAAATGAATACTTTAAGATTTTACAACGATAATCTGGCTCCATTACTTTCGTTGTATGAACCTACATCATGGGTCATAAACTACACTCAATGACAATAAAAATGCACTTCGCGGAATTTTTAAGAACATTACCGAGAAAATAGTGCTTTTAAGAAGTAGATGTGTTCATTTTATGTGACTATTTGTGACGATCAATGCAATAATAACAGATTATTTTAAAATATTTCTTTCGAACAGACTGCAGTTAGCTCAAGTAAGCAAGTTAGTAGGTATATCATCTAGTAACCATGACAAAAGCTCTGCTTATCTTGGGGCAAGATGTTGCTGTGTGGATTGTCTAGCATTATTTAATAAAAAAAAATGTATTCTTTAAGGCCATTATGAATGCCGCTGAGTGTATCCAGTAGGAAATTCGTGTAAAAAGCATATAAAAATGTCGTAAAATGTAAAATGGTTGTTCTTGCGAATATTATGTAAATTTTCGTAACTTTACAGGCAATGGACACGCTTTCAAATTTTATATTGATACCTTTGATACTCGGCACTTAGATAAAAATAACATTGTTGCTATTAAGTAAATATTCAGTTGATAAGGGTTAGAAGATCTAGGCTGTTGACGACATCTGTGGCGCAGCGGTCGAAGGTCTGCCCGCGACGCAGGTTTCGATTCCCGCCTCGGGACTTTATACTACATGAGAGTTTGCTCGAATGGCAGGCCTAATTTTCATCATCATCAGCCTCTGTTAATCATGTTTCAAACCTACGACTACTTAATTCAAAAATCTTATCCCATATAGTCAAAAATCTCATCATATAAAAACAATTCATCGCCTAACCGTTACCGTAGATAATCACTTATAGTTAACCGTTAAACTGGTAATTGGACTACAAAAACATAACCCTTCAGGAGTAGTAGTCGGTCAAACGACACGCTTTTTTGTTTTATGGACCGGCCGGTTGTAATGACATGTCAATTTGTAACTGTTCCTTATCGGGTACTATCTACAATTCTACATGCTTGTACCTAAGTGTACTAGCACAGTAAAACCTAGCGTACGGTGTAATAACAGTTACATTTAAGGGGGGGTTACAATTAAGAACTTCGTAGGCTGTGTTCGAAGACCTCCTTATATAGCTATACTACATACGTCTTGCTCATCATTTTTCTTTATCATTGGTGCCAATACAGGTGTCGCAAAAAACTACACTTATTTGAACGCACTAAAAGTATATTCTCATGTCCCATTGCCATAATATTAGCAGCATCTTTGTCCAAAAATTGCCTGAACCTATTTTTCCGTCAAGATTTGCCAATCGTTAGCGTAGCACGTGTCTAAACAAAACTATGTCTTAGGTATTCGATAAATACAGGGTATTCGTTCAGTAGGGGGAAAGGCAGCTCACACGGCTTTCAAAATTATGTTATGAAGCAGGCTGGTAAACTATGGCGGAGCCATTCAATACCGTACCTTTAACCTTTGGGAGGAGAAAGTATTACGGACAGAATTGCACAAATACTACGCAAGTTACGATATTTTAACAATTTTTATCGCATTCCTTTATGTAGGTTACTACTCGTATGTAAGGTTAAGAAAGAAACTAATTATAAACCAGTCACCGAAATAAATCACTAAAGAGGGCACGTGATAGCCGGGAATATTGTAGGAATAGGATTTCGCGTTAATATGAGCGGGACAGAACATACATTTTTGGAAAGTCGTAAGAAAAAAATATTTATTAATTTTTTTACAAGAAAACTTATATAGAAATTGGCTCAGAAGAACCAAATAATAAGTTATATGCTACGAATAAAAAAAATATTTATATTCAAATATGACGAGACCAAAAGATGTGTAAAACAGTGTACCTGCATGATTTTTAAACGGTTTATTTCGTGTTTTCACTTTATATAAATCAAAGAAATAATGTTGAATATTATGTAATTTAAGTTTTTACCACTTTTTGACTTACTAACTATGTAACTTTCTTTGTTTATTAAAATCTTCATATAACATACATAGGTATAATATAATTCTACTATAATTTATTAAACCACCACAATACTAAAAAATAAGATACACTCGTTCTGTTGCATTCTGAAACTGAAAGTTTTAACTAGGTACCTATTAATCAACTTATTAATAACCCGAGCAAAGATGCTTAAGACAGATAAATCATGGACAATGTAGACCAAAATAACCCGACCATAACGCATAATAAATACCTGTGAATCTACCCGACAATTATACATGAGCTCATCACTTGCGTAAGAGGGGCAAAAAATGCAATGTGTTCAATATCAAACTGATCACGACTTACATTACACGCTAGATTGTATATTTATTATGAGCTCGCTAAAGCATTAATGATAGAGTTTTAGTAATAAACACACCTTTCATGATAAAAGGCTGTGTGTATGTATTTTACAGCTGGCAACCCCATACTGAAGTCATTTAAAACGGAATATTTACCATGATTTGATTTTTGAGTTATCCAATATTTCGGCACAGTTGAGTGCGCCATGATCACGGAGTAACTGAAGGCACTGCGAGTTTTTATGGGCAGACATACCGATCTACCCTCATTTTTTGTCTTTTGCTACGAACGTTGCCACTACCACCGGTTTCACTATCATCGAACGCAGCTCGATCACGACACACAACACTGAAGGTATCAGAACGCGAAGCGGTTAAAAAAAACCCCCCATACTGCATAGGTAGCACTATAGTTTCTACACTATAGTGATACCTATATATGAATGTACTAGTGGTTTCTTTTTCACTTATTCCACTAGGGAACCAAACATTTTTGTAAATTTAAAAATCAAAATTCCTCATTTCTTATTTGATATTCATAATATAAAATTTGACTTGTCTGAGTGCTTATTTTGTTAGCCTAGAGAAATGAAGTTTTTGAATCTTTATCTGATAAAAACTGAGTACGTATTTTACAACTGGCAGCCCCATATTTTAATTTTAACAATAAAGTTGGTAGATAACTACATATGAAAACTAGGTAGGTACCCAATTTAATGATTAATTATTGTCAATTGTACCTATTTTTAATTTAAAAAAAAACTGTAATTTCTGTAATCTAGCACTACCTTACCTACTAAATTGTTGTCCACTCTACCCAAAGGCAGATAGAGAACATTTT
Source organism: Eupithecia abbreviata (assembly GCA_943735965.1). Taxonomy (NCBI): domain Eukaryota; kingdom Metazoa; phylum Arthropoda; class Insecta; order Lepidoptera; family Geometridae; genus Eupithecia; species Eupithecia abbreviata. Next base: position 7,598,990 of record OX030995.1, read on the forward strand.
GCTCGCATATGTACAAGTTATGTGCAATAAAGTGTATACTATCTAATATATCACCTGTACTGTTTTGTGTTTACATATATAAATTATTTACTACGAACTGCTACGGGAGTGCTACATCGTAGATTGCCAAAAATAGAAACAGACAGTACCTACAGAAGATTTAAACGCGCCGCCCCGGACCGCGTCCTTGTATTTTGACACTTTATTCGAAATAAGTCTTTTCTTTCTTCACAGATCATAACAACCATTGCCATATATCACGAAGAACCGACAACCGCTGGGGTAAACGTGTTGTTGAGTGGAGATCGCGACTCGGCAAACGTAGTTTAGGATGCCATCCGGCCAGGGGAGATGAAGACCTGCGAAGGACTGCAGGCAGATGTTGGATGCGGCAAGCTGAAGATACGAGTAGGGCGCTATGGATGGCGCTCATTAGGGGAGGCCTGTGTCCAGCAGTGGACTACTATAGGTTGATTATGAACAACCATTGAAAGTCCAAAGCTGGTCAAAAGCCTCCGCTGATAGGCGTCTTACTGGCTCTTATCTTTCTTGGTTATGTTGAAGTTAAAAGCAAAACGCAAAGTGACAACACGTGATCACTTGATGATTTGGCCAACCTGCTATGGCATCATTTCGTACTACCGTATAAGTGAATGTACCTACCCTGAACATTGATCTGAATATTACATGTACCACGTAAGATCTTTTCTCCTTTACGTAATTTCCATCGAAGAGTGACGAATTACTCTTAAATTTCATATATCGTGATAATTAATATTTTAACGACGACTTCTTTCATGATTTTATTTCTTAGTTAGATACTTTTTGCTTATTGAACATAAAAACTTTTTACTTTTTAATTACTTCTTTAATTTTTTCTTCTATTTCTATCGTATTAGCTTTTTGGAGTCCAAAGAGCGTTTATTCTGACAGATAAGAACATATACAATGCTAAATCATATGAACCGATACACTCAAATTTTGCACACAATGATATAAGCTTATCCTAGTTTTACTTCCTTAGTTTTCCCTAAGGGGAAAACAGGCAATAAAAAAATGAAGCCCAGAATACCCCTTGAAGATAGACTCAACCTAAACGTTAACCTGAAATCAGAAAATCAACTAACAAACTCAATTGTAGGTCTTTATTAGGGAAAAAGCTGCGGGCAGTCAAAATCAGACTAACGGGTCATACGAATACTATAAATTCGAAAGTTCTTCACGCCCCAACTACTGAGCTGATTGAGCTGAAATTTTGCATAGTCATAGCTCTATGTCTAGAATCAAATATAGCCTTTATCTCATAAATCATTTAATATGGGATAGAAATAAACTTTTAACGTTTCCATTAAGCTGCGGGCAGAAACTAGTCACATTAATAATATAAATGCGAAAGTTTGGATGTTTAAGTGGATGGATGGATGGATCGACGATTGTTATTTCTTCACACCAAAACTACTGAACGGAACGAGCTGAAATTTTGCATAAGTGTAGTCCTAAACCTGGACTCAAATATAGGATCCTTTTCTCCCATATATCAGTTCCCATGGGATGTAAAAATAACCGAAAAGCGTTCCCATAGAAACAGCGCGTGCAAATCCGACAAAGAAAACTTCAGATAATCGCAATAATCGATGTTTACTAGGCTTTTGTGTTACCAAACTATCATTACTATACTTTTTTCCACTTCTCCACAGTTACAGTGCACTAGTTCAGTTAAAATGATTCAACATGCGTGCGACCGTCTCCCATTGTCGAAGAAACCAGTTTAAATATACCAAGATATCAGCAAAATCGACTCTATGTCTAGGTGATAAGAGTTGTTGGATGGTTCAGATGATACTGTTACACTGAGCTCCCACGCAGCCTTACGGTCAATGCTTCTTATAATATGTGTCTATTTAGCGAATTTAATAGACGAGATTGTCGGTAAAAAGGTATAAGTGATTTTTTTTGTTGCGCTTATTTTTAGCACGCTTTTTTTGGTATAGGGCAAAGCTCTTCTTCCTAGAGTTTATAATCTGTCTCTTTATTGCAAGAAAAAGAAGTTGTATAATAAAGGTCACCAGGGTATAAAGGTCATAAGGGTTTTCTCTGTATCTATCGACAATGGGCTTACATGGACTTGCTAATCTTGATGTAGATTTTTGACCGGTAGTTGTATGGGCCTTTATTCTTTTTTCTTTTCTATTCTCTGAAAACTATTTTGTGTTCATATTTCCAAGTTATTTTTATGTGTGTAGGTTACAGGTTACCTAACGATGTACCTAATCCAATCTTTGTTTTTTGTATATTTTTTAATCTTAAGTAACCAATTACCCTAGAATTTGACGACCAATGTGGCGCGGTGGGCGAAGGTCCGCCTGCGACACAGGAGGTTGCGGGTTCGATACCCACCTCGGAACAATTGTGTGTACGATCTGCAGATATTTGTTCCGGGTGTTCTGGTCGTTTCTATGTATACTAAAAAATATCTATCTATGTAATGTATTGTATTATGTATATCAGTTATCTAGTATCTACCCATAACACAAGCTCTGTTTACCATGGGGCTAGATAATGCTGTGTGAATTGTCCAGCAATATTTATTTATTATTAATTGTTAAAGTTCAATCGTTCTAGTTATAAGTAAATAAATGAAACTGAATGTACCTATATTCGAATATCACGCCAACTTTTTTTATAAATTACGGACATAGTTATGCTAACTTTTATAAAGGTTACCAAAGTTGCAAAAATCACAAACGTTTTAAAATTTATTACGTATTCTTTCGTAATCGTAAATTGTTACTATACAAGTTTACAATACACTTTATTCTACTTTTAAGAGCCTTAACGTTTATATTTTGCATTGGATTGCAAAGGAAACAAACAGGTGCCCAATTTAGGTAGAATTGGGCACCTGTTTCCTTTGTAATGCAGCAATTGTATTAGGTTAGGGAGGTTCCCTTGAAGGTTTTATTGCTTAACACTTTGACTGCGGTTTTTTTTCGACGACTGCGATCTTTTTTTTTTTACCTAAAAAATTCGTGCTGCCGCTCTACACAGCGGTTGTGTTGCGCCGCACATGCGTTTCGTTCGAAAAATATTACAGCTGTGCTGAGTCACACAGATCTGAATTTTCTTAGCCGCTGCGCTAGTGTGGATTTACGCATATTAGTCACTTGTAGAAAACTCATACCGTGCGTTTTCAGCACTCAAAGTGTTAACAATGCCGGTAGGTTATTATGAAAATGTTGGGTCGAAAAATTTCACTTTTATTTATTATTAAGTTCGTATAATTTAAGCTTAACATTAGCACTTAGATATAGGGACCTACATAGTAATATTTAAGTTTTAACATAGATTTATAGTTAACCAGCTGCGCCCCGCGGTTTCACCCGCGTGGTGATAGATTTTTTGGATAATATACAATATATCTTTATAAATTGTAGCCTATGTGTTATTCTGATGTATAAGCTATATTATTGTAAAGTTTCATTAAAATCCATTCAGTAGTATTTACGTGAAAGAGTAACAAACATCCATCCATCCATACTTAAAAAATTTCGCGTTTATAATATTAGTAGGAAGTAGGATAGCATATAAGAAACAGACAAACATGTTCTTACACTGTAAACTTCTATCTTCTTTAATAAATTTCTATAGCATCGCCTTAGGGCGTAATATAATACATATATAAAAATATAGATGTTATTTTCTCGATAAATAAAAATATTTATTCCGGCGGCAATCAATCATCGACAGAGACTTAAAAACTACATACATTTTTGTTTAATACTGGTAATAAAGAACACATCCGTCTTTTCATATCCATTCAGTAAGCGTCGCTGTGTGCATTCAAACCACAACACAATGGGTTGAATGGGCCAAGGACATTACGTAGATGTTTTGAAGACGTGTCGACAGTACGTGAAGAAGAATATCCATTAAATTGAGATAAATTTTTAGTCATTCGAAACAACGAAGTGGGGGTTTGGGATCCTGATTTTTGTTGCTTAAGGCAATTTGACGTGTGTTTGGTTATTCACTTCTTCTAAGTTACTTAGATCTTCTTATGTAGCTGATTTGTTGTCTAGATCTCTTTTTGCTTCAAAGCAACAAAATAGCTGAAGGTATCTATATCATGAAGAATGAGGTGTCAAAGCACTCGTCTGAATTCCAGGAGTATTCTTAGCGTTCGTAACGCTTCGATATTCCTTATGCGAAAAAAAAATTACCCTAAAGCCCAAAGTTACAGGGACCAAAAAAAACTATTACTTATCTAATTATTTATGCAAAAAAATATGAAAATCAGGTATTTAGTTTCCGAATGAATCGCTACGTTTGTATGGGGGCTTAGGTATTTTTGTCAGATGTTCATTGAAACTGTCAAAAAAGAGAGCGAGCCCAAAATATTTGCGCCCTGACAGGGTTTTTATGCATATTTTACACATTTAGTAGTCTTACGTTTAATATTAATTTATTCTCAAAAAGACAATTTAAAGTCACTTACATGAGAACAGGCTTCTTAGGTTAAGGTTATACATAGGTTGTGGTCATTCAATAGCTGGCTCATTTAATGTGTTCACTTAATAAGAAGTGATCATTTGTCTTAGTGGGTTGGGTACATTGATATTATACACAGGTAATTGTTCTTAGCTGTAGTAGTCTTGGTGGTGTGTACCGTACACCACTACGACTACTACAGCTAAGAACAATTACCTGTGTATAATATCTAAATAAATGATATGATATGAGTTAACGCTTTTGCCATAGATAATCGTTCCTCAAGCATAGATCGATGACTGAACTGAACTTTTGTAATACGGGCCTAAGTCAGAATGGATTTTCACTGAGTAATAAATTTTAGTCTATGCCATTTCATTTATTGGGTACAAAAAATAGGTCATTTTTTATCAGCGATTGCAAATTAACAATGTGTTATTAACCTAACGATCTATTGTCTCGATGCGGTTGAGCGAGGCATCCATATTCATAGACAGTCGTACAGACTTACTTATTCAATAATTATAAACAATAACATGAGGAGGAAGCGACGTCTGTGAGATCTGAACGACAATTAATGAAGACTGTTTTATAAACATGGTCAATTTCGATTAATACCCTGTCAAGCGTTCGTTTAAGAAATTTAAAAATATCCCAAAAAATTACGATTTTTTCGGGGACTTTTTGGGACATTATAAATAAATAATGCTGGAATCCACACAGCATCTAGCCCGAGCTAAGCAGAGCTTGTGTCATGGGTACTCGATGACTGATATAGGTACTTAATAAAATACATAGATAGATATTTTTATTATACATAAATAACGACCAGAACCCCGCAACAAATATCTGCAGATCGTAAACACAATTGTCCCGAGGCGGGAATCAACCCCTCCTGCGTCGCAGGCAGACCTTCGCCCACCGCGCCTCAGAGGTCGTCACTTTTTGAGATATTATTAAATTTCTTAGAGATTACCCCTCAGGGGCTTTCGCACTATAATAACAAAAACCTTAGAATTAATTAGATCCATACTTAATTACATCTCCGACATTTCGTAAGTTGCCACTTTTTGGAAAAATAAACTAAATAGTGAAGTGACAAAATCAAGAGCTATAAATCAGGTGTAATCAAGAACTATCAATAATGCGCAATCAAGCAATCGCAATTAACATTTATTACTGATTGTACTTTACCATAAAATGATTCTCGAATCATTTTATGTTTTTTTGTTTTAGTTCCTGTTATTTTTGACACCTACTCGTACAGTTACCTACCTAACTTCAAGCAAATCGTCCTGGCAGCAATGAGTTCCTTCACTTTTATTGGTTCAGTCTGTAAACACCTACCAATTTTAGCGATACTTGCCGAAATTAAGAGATAAGATTAGCAACCTTTAATGATACAGGAATCCTAATAGGTATCTAGCAGAAGTGCATTTTTTAGCATTTTATAAGACCTCTCACATTGTCTGGGAGATTTGAACGACCACAATGAATGACGGATTGCAAAATAAATACTTTAAATTAATCTGTTTAAAGTTCTTTTATACCTACAAGTCTGTAACATAGTGCTGTCTAGAAGTTCAAAGGAATGTTCAATCGAGAAGAGTACCTAACGGGATAACCGGACTAAAGGAATCGCTGCAATGATTTAACTCGGGATGTTACATCAGGGCATCATGGGCTTCTAAAGGCTTGGAGGAATGCGGAAAACATTAGAAAAACTAACCCCGATCTGCTGTAGATAGGAAAAACGTTTAAAGTTGTTACTTGAAACCGTCTAGGGTTGCCTTATCTTCGTATAAGAACCACCACAGCAGCATTGTTTTTGCAAATGCTACTGAAGGTAATAAAACGTAACGTAAACGTGCCGAGTTTCTCGCAATTGATACCAAATATTTTTTCCTAGTATATAGTTGATTTAACTAAGAAAAGTTGTAAGTGTTGCTAGGATAAATCCAAATGAACAGACGACGCAAGTTCATTATGTACCTAATGGACAACCGTAGACGTTTGCTCGCAATGGCGATCATTCAAAATCTTCAATTTCTTCAAGATTTTTGATTTCTGAAGTTATTTTGGTATCTTGAATCAAGATACCAAAAGAACTCTAAAGCTATAAATCCAATTCTATGATCTTGGTCCGAAAAACGTCGATCGTTGTGAGTGCTGTCAATCTATGATGCAACTTATCAACATTTTCTAACAGGCCTAACCGCGTTGACAACTCGTTCCTTAATGCACGTAACCACAAGTACCAATCTGGCTCGAATAACTGCATATTTCAAACGTTAACCCAATCAGGAACTATCTTTCGCTTAGAGTAGTTATCTAGAGTTTAAGATGCGCTAACTTTGGTGCCCTGTTTTATGGTATAAATAAGTATTTCTCTGTTCTGAGGTTAGTATGTATGATCGCAAACAAGACATCTTTGGTGTTATAGCGTCTGAAAGGAAAGCAAGCCAATCTTCGGAAGCTAGTAAAAACATTTACATAGCTAATAAGTTAATTCAATACAAACTAGTAAACAGCACACAAATTTAACTTCGAAGGGCTTCCACCATGGATGAGCTATGCTCCGTAGCTGAACGGTGGTGGTGAAATGTGTCAAACCTAGCCTATATTGGGTAATATATTGATCGCTTGCTTGGTATTCATAGCTACGAGTAAGCAAAGCTTCTTAGTGGAACGTATAAGGTTTGACCTGAGGACGGAAGAAATCACTCTATAGGTACTACCACTTCCCTGAAGGTTTAACCACAGAAATGTTTGTAGATTTGAAACATATCGCCGTTTTGCTAAGCAACTTAGCTCGGGGGAAAAATCACTGCAACAATGAACTAAGCTTTGTTGGCTTTGTTTGGCTCTTAGCCCCGTAGGACCACGACGTGCTTGTTTCCTGTCCAATGCCTAGGTAGGAAGCTCGCCTTAATATGTATTTGACATTTGCCTTGAATGGCTTCTATGACTTGATCTATGGGCATCATACTGTATCGTGAAGTGGGCTGTTCACCTCAATAAAACCGTTTTAGAATTTACCGTGGGTGTCGGGACATTCCTGCCTAAATAAGCAACCTTAAATTAAATTAACAAAGATTATAAATAATACAAAAATATGATGATTCCCATTGTTTTGAATACAAACTATATAAGCGACCCCATAGTACAGCTTCTTTAAGCAAAGGTAGACCGGTAGTGTTTGCAGAGTTTATCTTTGTTAGTCTACGACCAGCCGATATGTAAACCAAGCTTTTTATAGTTCTTTGCAAATTATACTGAGACAGAACAATCAAATGGACGCCTCAAGGGCTCCTGTACTATGAATGGATGATTCTAATTTCTTCTCGTCAGCATAACTTCCTTTCCTTATGAAGTTCTGGGCTTGGAATTGCTTAGCTGCCAGTTTGTTTTAACAAAACGACATCTCGTAAGTTACGAGCCCTGCGATTACGCGTCCTTACCGTTGTTGGCTAGACAGCTAGTTCCTGTAGCACTATATGTAGAAACTAGGTGTTAGCTGCCACAGGTACCTTGATCGTGTGATAGAAGGATGAATGGCTTCGACCGGATGTTAAGAATCTTTGAATACTTTGTTTTCACGTGAATGAAATAAAAGGTTGTATTGGCAATCATTTCAAGCTGTTGCTGGTCGAAGTTCAAGAAACGTAAACTACGTATAATAATAACTGCGTCTACGCGGAAGTGGCTTTTTTGAGCAAATTTGAAACATTACGATGGCATGACACTTCCTATTTAGATGCACCTTAAGGGTCCGGCCCTCGCTTGCAAAAATCGCTCCGCATATCGCTGTCCCTGTTTAACCCTTGCGCCGCGCCCCATGCGTGCGCGATAGCAATATTAGCCGTTCAAAATTTGGTTTGTTCCGTAATACCAAAAATTATGACTGAAAACTTTTTGTATTATTCACAGAGTATTGTTATTCTGTAACTAGACAATATAAGCTATGTTCCTTAATAAATAAAACGTAAGATATTGATGTTTTTAATACGAAACAAATAGCAAGAAAACTTGTCCATTTTCGCATAAAAATGTGCAAAATGAGATTAGCTTTCATTTAATTTTAAAGTATTTCGAAAAAAAAAACAATTTGGGAACCTAGATAAATACTATTTTAACACAAATAACGCAATATTATAGTGGAAATATGCTTGAATTAGAAAATTTTGGTATTACGTTTGTATGAAGAATTCGTCCCCCCGGACGCCCCTTAACACTTTGAGTGCTGAAAACGCACGGTATGAGTTTTCTACAAGTGACTAATATGCGTAAATCCACACTAGCGCAGCGGCTGAGAAAATACAGATCTTTGTGACTCAGCAGAGCTGTAATATTTTTCGAACGAAACGCATGTGCGGCGCAACACAACCGCTGTGTAGAGCGGCAGCACGAATTTTTTAGGTAAAAAAAAATATCGCAGTCGTCGAAAAAAAAACCGCAGTCAAATTGTTAATAGCATTTGCCAATACTCTCATATCTATTTCTTATGAAAAACGAGTAGGTAAACAAAGTTTGCTCAATCAAACAATGCTAGGCTTCCTAATAAGCACCTACGTACATACATACAGCACACGTTAAAGTTCCTACGTACATAGTAAATTTTATACCCACGCTTTTCTGCGCAGTTATTTATGGCGGTGTAAATTGTTGGAGCGGGTTTCCGAGCGTCGAGTGAATTGACGTGAAGTGCTTTACGAGACGAAGGTCTGAAGTTCTTCGCGATGAACAGGTTACCGAGAACGGATTGTGTCACTTGAAATTTTCGTGGAAGGTAAGCTTTATTTCTGGATATTTTTTTTATGTTTCCAAGAGTTACCCAAGTTTCAAGAGTTAAGTATTCGTTCGTGTTTTGATCAAGTTGTATCAGTTATTTTATTATCGATTTAGTTTGAAACTAGTTTAGTGGTAAAACTAAAACGGTTGATCGTGCATAGCTAGCGTAATCGTGTTCTACCAGGACAACGGTTAACATAAATCCAAGCTTCTTACACCGTTACAGGCTCCTAGATAACCTAGGTACATTGATAACAGAAACTCACTTCTATTCACAAGCCAATAAAATACCGATTGCTTTGTAGATAATGGCACAAAGGTATTAGTCACGTATTTACACTGAAAGTCTACAATGTGCCTAGGTACAACAGATGATTATTACGCGGTGAAAGCAACCACAAACATAGTTTTGCAATGAGTTTAGTAGGTACCAAACCTAACGACAACAAAGTCTGGTTATGACTTACGAAATCGCGAGGATGTAGGTAGACGAAAGGAAACATAATGCAAAACAACCAAAACAACATAGGAAACTTACCTCCGGTGGAGCGGCGAATTTCAAGTTGGCGAGAGATCCGTGCGATCGACTCCGGTGTTCCTGTCGGATGCTGTACGAGAAAGCTCGCTCGTTCAGATGTCCCTTCTTCCTATAGATGCCACCAGCGTCATCCGCGTCTAGCCCGTTCATACTCTGAGCGGCTTTAAGCGCGGCGGGCGGCGGCGGTTTGGAACGACGAGGATCCACCGTCGCGTATTGGATGCGTCCGCGTCCCGGGCCCATTGGTGGGCCGGGGAACGGGCCTGGCGCCTGTGGGACCCGGCGGTGGCCCAGCGTCGCGTGCCGGTGGGGCAGGGTCGCTGCTGGATGGGCCACCAGCACCATCCCGGGATGCGCGGCGGCCCACGCGGGCGGCGCGCGCCCCAACGACCGCCCGTTCATCATCGGCGGACCCGCGTATAACTCATCGACGGACGCTGAGGATTTCTTCTTGCTCTTCTTTGTGGTTCCTTTCTTTTTAGGCTCCTCGGGAGGAGGAGGCGGCGGCGGGACCGACGACGGCCGCTGGATCTGTCTCGGGCGCGGTGGCCGTGCGGCATGTGGTATGTCGTCGCTCGCGTCATCCCGCTCTATCTCCCCAACCCACACTTTATGGTTCTCATCTCCATCATACGCTTCCAACTCCTCATCTTGCTCTGCTGGTAGTTGCGACGGCGAGCGTTCAGACTCTAATCGCTTAGCGTAGGAACTGTCCGCGTACGCGTGGAAGCAGCAGCGGACGAGCGCGTTGGCAGCAGCCTCCCGGCGGCAGATGAAGGCGTGGCATTCTAGGACCTTGATGCCGTGCGTGCGGCGCAGCACGGCCGCGAACAGCGGGGGACGGCGCGGCGCGGGGGCGCGGGCGAAGGGGGAGTCTAGAGGAAGGAAGCGAGGTGCACCCTCCACGGTCACGCGCCGGACCGCCGCGCAGTAATGCAGCGAAGATATCGGGAAGAAGCGGGCAACCCTTGACCCGCTCTCGTCAACGTTCTCTAACAGAATGCCGTTCGACCAGACGGAAAGCCACGAGTCGATACCGCCGCCGGTCGCGCCCTTCTCAGGGTATAGTTCGCGAAGCGGCTCCTGAATGCCTTGTAGTCCATCCTTACTCTGCTGCGGCACAGCAGACCCTAGATACAGCACACGGCACCGACAGATCGGCGTCGACTCCATCACTGCACTGTCACAACATCACAACACGCACGGACACGCGAGACGTGCGCTCGCCGCGAGACGCGGGTCGGAGTAAGCGGAATTCAAGATGGCGGCGGCGCGGGAGGGGCCGCTTACCTGCGCATACGCACCTGTGAAGACACTGGTACAGCCAGCGTCAGAAAGATCTATGAGTCCAGCTAGTAGCCACACAATCAGCTATTCGATTCTAGATTTATTTGACGGCTGCATTTTGAATACGAATAAAGGCCAAGAGCGTTATAATATTATTTCCGCTGCTCATTGCTTTAGCTCAACTTTAGATGCTTAGAATCTAGGTAGTAAATAGTCCTCAGCACACATGACCTAGGTACCCGTAAGTCCGCAGTTGAACCTCCTGTGTGGTGCCTCCCCCAAACAAGGGGAGTTTGCCATTATTACCACGCTTGGCTAGCGGATTGACGAACGCAGTAGAATTCTCAAAGAAACCGAAGAAAGCTGATGGACTGGTAGATCTCTCTCTTACGGCGCGACGGCCAAGCTAAAGCGGAACGGAAGTTCTATTTAATTAGCTACGCGCGCTAGACGATCAGATCTTCCCGACGCTGAGAGTACCTACGTAGGTAGTATAGTAGGTAGTATAGTAGCCGGTAGGGTGAGATAGGTAGTGCCGATGAACCGGCATTGTGTCAAACGAATCGTCGTCGCGAATTCGGCCGCATTTCTCTTGGCCGCACGGACGTGAGGGAATGTTGGTACTTTGTCTTAGTGAAATCTGAAGGTCGCCGGGGAAGTTTTCTTTTCTATATCCTCATTAGATCCCAAGAGTATAAATAAATAAATATACCGGACAGTTCACACAGCATCATCTAACCCCAAGCTAAGGAGAGCTTTTGTTATGGGTAGGTAAGGTACTAGATAGCTGATATACATAATACAATACATAACGTAGAAAAATATATACATATAACTGTTTTTTGGGTTCCGTACCAAAGATGTAAAGCGGGACCCTATTACTAAGACTCCGCTGTCTGTGCGTCCGTCTGTCACCAGGCTGTATGTAATGTATCTCATGAACCGTGATAGACTGTTGATTTTTTCACTGGTGATGTATTTCTATGATGATGATGTATTATTACCACACTAATATCATCGAAGCAAATCACAGAAAATCGAAACAATAATTGTTTGTTGTTTGTTGAAATCTCTCATTCATAATAAATTTCAAATCCGTTTTCGGAGTCGAATTAGAACATTTATTAGATTATTAGCCCGATTTAGAACTTTGGCTGCGCGTGTTCTAATATGCTTTGTCGAAGTTATTACTTTGTGATTTCCGTCATTGTTTGTTAGGTTTCCATTTTTAATTTATTTTTTGACAAAATATTTACTACTTTGTTATATCCGTCATAGTAATTAGTTATTGTTAAATTTTTCATTCGTAAATTATCTTTGTTGACATAAAACATCTTGGATTCTACAACCAATTATATGTACACGATTCTTACTACGTAGTCCCATCTTCATACTATTCTTGTTTTATTCGAGTTCCAGAGTACCCGAGTCATTAAGAAACCTTGGCATTCCACACAGTTGCAAAACGAGTAACTCTTGCAAGTCAAATCATTCAATTTGAGCACGTTAGGTACGTACCTACGTAATAACTACATTTACTATGAGATTCGTGTAAACAACGTGCAATGCTTACCTCATCAACTTATTATAAATGCTTTGTTGTTTTATTATAATTTATAAACCGCATTCTTTGCAACTCTGTAAGTCATTATTTTATGCGCCGGCCATTTTAATTTGAGATTATTTATGATTCTCATTAAATTTTCAAGCATAATTACGCTTTTTTTTTTAATTATGTAATTTTGTATGGTTGTAAATTCATTTGGACTTGACAGGGTAATGAAATAAAACTTTAATTCAACTCTTTATTTAATAGGATTATATTTACAAATAGCTCAATAGACACATTATCCATATTTTAAGTCGGTCTTAAACCACGGACTCCACTATTTTTAGCCGATCTTAAAATTAGGTTCTCAATAAACTCGACTTATTGTTTTCCTTCGGAATGAAAACGCAAAATGTTACTCTTCAATCTAACTTATAACAGGGACAGCCTTAGAGACATCAACCGGCGATTTGCAAACCATTTCAAACAAGGCGAGCAGTGGCGTAACTACAGGGTGGCAAGACGGCAAAATGCCACGGGCCCCAGCCGGAAGGGGCCCCCGGTCAGACAGAGGGGAATCCCAACTCCCAACATTAGTATTACACATTCACAATTTTTTTTTACAATTGCAATAAAATTTTATTACAGTTTTTACTTGTGTATGCAACTAAGTAGGTAACTTTAATAAATACAAAACTATGTTTTTTACTAAATGTGTAATAATAAATGTTGGGAATTGGGGGGGGGGGGTATTTCGATGAATTTGCCACGGGGCCTCGAACGGAATAGTTACGCCACTGGAGGCGAGGGCACCGCGAGCTCGCCGCTGCGCCCTCACCTCGCATTGAAATCGCTTGCAAATCGCCATGTGATAAGGCTCTTAGCCAAACTTACAGTGCGACCGAAAAGAATACAAATTCATTAAATTGGAACGAAACTATGTTCCTACTACCAGGGCTTGATACCGGTACCAATACCAATAATACCGGCGGTACTACAGTGGTAATAACGGTATTTTATATATAAATTTAATTGCTAAATGCAAAGAGCGAGATCGTTTGCGTAGTATTAGTGTTGCCATCTAAACGACAGCAGCGCCCTCATTATTTCCCACTCTTTCCGGACGCACTGTAACTTCGTCAGAAAATTACATTTTTACTATTAACTTATAAATAAGAATTGACTATCTACTTTTGTAAATGTACGTATGCCTTTGCAAAATCTATGGTCCATCAGAAACATCTGGCAAAGCAAATTCTGTGTAAATAATGGAAATAATACTCAAAGTATTCCGTGCTAGAATTTCGCCGTTTTGTAGCCAGGCTCGTCTGAATTTGCGGGGGCTTTTCGCTTTTGAATTATGTTTTGAATCTGTAAAAGAAAAAAATATGAGTTTCGCGGACTTTATACACCTATCAACCACCTACATCATAAATTAATTTGGTTGCCTTGAAGAATTCGCTTTAAGCGATAAGGCCGCCAATGATATTGATGGTTCTCTTCTCTATACTTTTTTATATAGCTCAGTTTATACAGCTCGTTGTTCAGAATAAAAGAAGCCTGTGTGTTAATACAGGTCTATATCTCTGTGTGAAAAATGTCAGCTGAAAACATTCAAACATTCTCCAAATCGGCCTTAATATAATTTTAATTATTTATATTGAACTAAACTACCTAAAAAAAACCTCATCAATATCCATTAGTTTTAAAGATCTAAGCATACATAGGGACAGACAGACAGCGGGAAGCGACCTTGTTTTATACTATGTAATGATTCGTTGCCTGTGAATTATTATATTGACTACTCTATTGTATTAGATCATACCTGTAAGAATAAATGTTATATTTTGAATAAATAAATATTAACATTAGTAGGATAGGATGCGTACCTGTTGCCATTCCCTATCAAGTTCTGCTTTCTCGCTCTTATCCTTCGTCTTCCTTGTCTTACGTCCGTCTTGAGTCTTCACTCCGTACTGGAAGGCGGCTTTGGGAAGCGCCTCTTTGCTGCTCATGTAGGCTGAGTACTCCTCTTGGGTGTCAAAGTCCCAGCGACCTAAAGAAAAAATAGTTGCATACATTATATATGAGGCAAAAAAAAAACTTTACTTATAGAAACAAATCTCCTTCAGACGAGTAGAGACTGCATGAGTGTCAAATGGCCATGTCGTAAAGTAAAAAAATAAACCATGAAAAAAATTATTTTGTTTATAATACACTTCCTTCTGCCCGTGGCTTCGGACGCTACTGAATGAAAAGTAACCCATATATCATTCGAGGTCAGATCTTTATATGTGCAAAGTTTCAGCTCGATCCATTTAGTATTCATAGTATGATTCAGGTTTTGGCATTGTCTTCGGCCAAAATTACAACACAACGACGGCGCAAACTTTCGCCTTTATATCGATTGAATGAATGAATGAACTCTTTATTCAGTTCAGTTAATTTATTCAGAAACAATTTATATTGTGTATGAATTAATACTTATAGCTACAAATACTTAATCTAAACACATTTTAAATAAAATAAAATAAAACTAGGTTAGTGAATCAAAAGCATACAATTATAAATAATTCAATTCATTGATGGAAGTATAATAATTACTTTCGTCTGATATAGTATAGTCAATAGTATAAAAACACCCCTTCAGCAAAAGTTTTCTTAAATAATTCTTAAAAATATTTGGGCTGTCAATTGCTTTCAATTCAGTAGGAAGAACATTAAATAATTTGATATCTACTACCATGCTTTGCTACATTAAGCCTCGGACAAACCCCGAACTCTAGGTCTTTTCTTCGTGTCAGAAGTCTTTTTGTTCTCTTCTCCGCAGTCTCATATTTGAGAGGGTATCGTACAATATCCAATACATAATAACATCTTATATCTAAATATTACACAATAACAGTACAATAGGCGGCCTTATACGCTTACAGCGATAGTAGACAGGCAACCAGGGATGCAGAAAAATATATAAGTATACAAAGAGTTGCTAGAACACAAACAAACAGTGATGGAGAAGTAACGAAAACAAAGAAATCAAACTAAATAAATTGCATGCAATACAAAACTACTTAAATTAAAACTAACCTAAAAGAAAAATTACAAATAAGAATAACTGAAAATACAATAGGAGAGTTGGAGCTATAATTATATTATTTTTTTCATTTAGCCTGTTTGTTATTAGTAGTTTTAATTTTTATAATCGAGTTTTCTCACTTTCATAAGCGAAAAGTGCAGAAAAGCTTCACTTCTTCATTCTGTCTTGGACGACATTGCGTAATTATTCTTCATTTTAAGTTTCTTCATCGCGATTATCGCATTAATTTATTCGTTTACATTACAATTAATAAGCGAAGTACGCCACGGCCGATGCACAACGCAAATTATGTTCTGTTTTCTTTGCATAACTTTCATTTTCACTTAGCAAAGTAAATAAGATTCTCTTGTGCAAACAGTGGTAGCCGGTGACTTGGTGATTTCTAAATGGTACTTATCTCGGCTTTACCAGACCACCTGGTAAGGTTACGTTATAACAATAAAGCATGTCAAAATATTATATAAATCTTAGGAATGTGAAACTTTTGAAACTATCATGGTTATCAACACTAAAGTCATTTAAAACGGGATATTTACCAGTTATTCCGTGATCATGGCGCATGAAACTGTGCCGAAATATTGGATAACTCAAAAATCAAATCATGGTAAATATCCCGTTTTAAATGACTTAGGAATGTGGTTGTTTGTTTAATGATGACGATATTATTTAGACTCGAAAGCGCCAAGAGATATTTTACAATGCACGGTAGTGAAAACATTTTTGGGTTCGAAAGAATAGCGACAACGACATTACACTTCGTATGGAACGGATGTATATCAAAATTAATCAGCCATGACCGTAAACACGGTCACTTTCGAAAGCGATTGAAAACATGCAAAACTATGAATACTCGCCTTGATCTAAGAAGCGAGCTTATAACCCAGGCTCTAATAACTCTCATCTAGCTAAGGGTATGCTGAGCCTAGGCTCTAATATGTCTCTCATCTATTTGAGGGTATGCTGAGCCTAGGCTCTAATATCTCTCTCATCTAGTTAAGGGTATGCTGAGCCTAGGCTCTAATATCTCTTTCATCTAGCTAAGGGTATGCTGAGCCTAGGCTCTAATATATCTCTCATCTAGTTAAGGGTATGCTGAGCCTAGGCTCTAATATCTCTCTCATCTAGTTGAGGATATGCTGAGCCTAGGCTCTAATATCTCTCTCATCTAGTTAAGGGTATGCTGAGCCTAGGCTCTAATATCTCTCTCATCTAGCTAAGGGTATGCTGAGCCTAGGCTCTAATATCTCTCTCATCTAGTTAAGGGTATGCTGAGCCTAGGCTCTAATATCTCTCTCATCTAGTTAAGGGTATGCTGAGCCTAGGCTCTAATATCTCTCTTAGCTAGTTA
This sequence comes from Eupithecia abbreviata, assembly GCA_943735965.1. Taxonomy (NCBI): domain Eukaryota; kingdom Metazoa; phylum Arthropoda; class Insecta; order Lepidoptera; family Geometridae; genus Eupithecia; species Eupithecia abbreviata. Next base: position 7,616,088 of record OX030995.1, read on the forward strand.
AGGGTATGCTGAGCCTAGGCTCTAATATCTCTCTCATCTAGTTAAGGGTATGCTGAGCCTAGGCTCTAATAATATCTCTCTCATCTAGTTAAGGGTATGCTGAGCCTAGGCTCTAATATCTCTCTCATCTAGCTAAGGGTATGCTGAGCCTAGGCTCTAATATCTCTCTCATCTAGTTGAGGGTATGCTGAGCCTAGGCTCTAATATCTCTCTCATCTAGTTAAGGGTATGCTGAGCCTAGGCTCTAATATCTCTCTCATCTAGTTAAGGGTATGCTGAGCCTAGGCTCTAATATCTCTCTCATCTAGCTAAGGGTATGCTGAGCCTAGGCTCTAATATCTCTCTCATCTAGCTAAGGGTATGCTGAGCCTAGGCTCTAATATCTCTCTCATCTAGTTAAGGGTATGCTGAGCCTAGGCTCTAATATCTCTCTCATCTAGCTAAGGGTATGCTGAGCCTAGGCTCTAATATCTCTCTCATCTAGTTAAGGGTATGCTGAGCCTAGGCTCTAATATCTCTCTTAGCTAGTTATGGGCATGCAGAGCGTAGGCTCTAAGATCTCTTGTATAAGAGGCCTAACAATAGGCCTATCATGGCCGCAGTGTTACCAAAGCCACTCCGAAGGGAACAAAAAATGAGTTTGAATGTATTGAAAATACTCACCAATAGGACCCTTCTTATTGCCAGCATCCATCTTGGTATAGTCCACTTCATCATCAGAGTCATCGATTGCGTCGTCCATCTCTCTAAGGCCGGGGTAACACTCAGCGTAGCCTTCGGGTTCGGCCGCGAGGCGTGAGAGCAGCGCAGCTGAGCGTTTATCCTTCTCTTGCTCGTTGGGTCGGCGGGCTATGGGACCTGGGCCTGAGAATAGAATATAATCGAGTTTTATAAGCTGAAGCAATCAGAACGCATTCTTAAATAACTATTTACGGGTTTTTACTTTTTATCGCGTTTATTTCCCACACACTTAACATAATAAAACTTTGTTTACAGAGAAACTCAATCGTGTTTGATTCACAAATCAATAAAGATATACATTTTATTGATTTGTGAATATATATCCTATATATATATTTGTATAAGTAGCAGAGAGCAAAGCCGCTCGCCATCATAACAAAATATCTGCTTATTTGGGGCTAGATGAGAATGTCAGTAGTGTGTAGTGATCGTTAATCATTTATTACTTCTTTGTAAGGATTATTTTCTGACGTGTACTATTTTGTTACCAATAAATTGATTATTCTTGATTATTCTGTGATGAACTGTCCAGCATTATTTATTTATGTAAATAGCCAATAGATATACCTTCCTCCTTGTCGACCTCTGGCGGTTTATCGAAGTACCCGGTGCGCGGACGATCGTTCTGCCTGTCGACTCGCTTCTCTCCCGCGTCGTAGTCTCCTATCTCGCCGTAAATGGAATCGTCGCGGCCTTTCTCTGCTGCTTTATCCTGAGAAAAAACAACAGAAGATTCGTTATGAAACAAGATATTAGTAATAGAAATAAGAATAAAACAACTTTTATTTGTTTAGGCTTTAAAACAAGCTGTAAGACCAGTCAAATTTTTAACTTTAAATTATTACCACATTCATCCTAATATTATAAATTCGGAAGTATCTCGTTTGTGACCTTTTCCATTGTTACCTAGAAGAAATCGCTTCTACGCGATAAGGCTTCACATTGTAGTTAGAACTGAAAAACGGTCTTTTAGCAATTTTCACTTTCGAAGACTTTATTTGCAATAGTTCACACACTTCAAGCAAGTCCGCCTTTCTTTGGGTTAGTTTGTGTGTCATCCTTGTCCAATCAAACAAGCCGTTGATCCACTGCGCCTGACCTCTTCCTAGTTGTATAGTGCCATCCTTGTCTTACTACTAAATTGAACATACCTTTGCCTTCTTCGTCTTGCGGTGCCTCGGGTGTCGGAGATACGAGAAGATTTGCGCCAGTTTGTCCAATACCACGTCGTTGGCGGATGCAGCGGAGCTTCGTTCGTCCACTTCGGGCACGTCCGCTTTACTTCGGGTGAGAGTGGTCGGTATATCGCTGTCTATAGTGCCCTCCTCGTCCAGCTCCACGACGTACGCCATACGGCCCGGTGCGAATAGCTCGTTGCGAACCACTTTCTTATTTCTGGAATGAAGTTTGCAAAACGCTCAAATATAAAGAAACAGGAAAGGATATAGTAGATTGGCTGACCGTACATAACATACGCCCTTGACCGTTCAATGTAAGAAATAAAGAAACTTACTTTTGCTCTAGCACCAGATTGTAGATGTTCTTGCCCAAGGGTGTTTGAAATTTCAATTCTTCAGTTTCAGCCTACAACAAATAAATATCTTTAAAAACTTCTTAAAACAGTGTCTGTCTTCAGCTCGCTGCATCCAGCAACTGCCAACAGTCTATCGCATATCGACATAACACTGATCACAGGGTGCCCTACATTTAATGAGTTGCAGTATGCACTTACAAAAATATTTGCCCATATGATTTTAAGTTTTTTGATATTTACCCTAACGGAATTTTTTATCCAAACGGAGTGGATATGTCAGCGCAGTCCCACATCAGCAGGGGTTTTCTAATTCAATTTAAATTTGATTTCTGAGATGAAAACTCGAAATCTAATATGAATAATGCGCGTGAAATTCAAATACTTTACAAATTTACAAATTTTCTACAAATTGTACAATTTTATGTTCTTCTAGGAATATAACTAGGGGATCATTAGTTTCCCACAAAGCGTATACCATTTTCTATGTTGTAAGGATTAACAATCTTTGATTTTCTTTTTGATAAAACATACCTAATTTTAACTTATAAGTTTCCTGCAGCTTTGCCCGCGTGAAATCATGTGTCAAATGGTTTATAAACCTTTCTCTTGAATCACTTTATTTAAAAAAAACCGCATCAAAATCTTTGTTTTATACTATGTAGTGATAACCTTCTGGCTATGAAGGTTAGACTCTTACCACGACCTCCTTCTTTTCCTTAGGCGCCTCCACGGGCGCGGTCACCAGGCGTTCCATCTCCTCCTCCTGTTCTTGTTCCCTCGTCTGGATCTCGGAACGGACCTGAAATAGACAACTTATCTCTTGGTCCTTGTTTATATTTCAGAAAATAAAGGCCTGCAAATGGAGCTAAGAATATAATAATTAATTGAGGTTTATTATCCAACTAATATTATAAACGCAAAGTTTGTAAGCATGGATGGATGGATGTTTGTTACTCTTTCACGTAAAAACTACAGCAACTACAGAATAACACATAGGCTACAATTTATAAAGATATATTGTATATTATCCAAAATATCTATCACCACGCGGGTGATATCGCGGGGCGCAGCTAGTGTTATATATATTTTATAGGAGACCAGACATGTATTTGGATACCTCAATTATCAAAATCGCTTTAGCCTTTTTGACGCTTGGAGGTATTAAATAAAAGTGTCTGCCACATAGATGCAATCACAAATTCTGATTGTTCCACTAGATAAAGTTAGTATTCAATACAATACAATACTTCATTGTACACCAGTTACAGATCATTATAAAACACATCACATGATACAAGTACAATGGGCGGCCTTATCGCTTAGAAGCGATCTCTTCCAGGCAACCTTTGGATGGAAAGAATTATGTGAATTTAAGAAAGGCAGGGGGTGTACAAAAGATAAGCTAGAATAAATATGAACATAACATGAATATTTAAAGATAAATAAATATATATATATATATATAAAATATGTATACCTAATATACTTCTTAGTAATACTTAGTATTCAGTTCTTTATTTGTATTTTTGTGTTATTGATGGTGCAATGATACAATGCACATGTAATGCCTTTCATAATGTTCTGTATGTGGTGTACAATAAAGTTTTTTTGTATTGTATTAAGTTAAATTCTATTTTATCGGAACATAATCCACGCCTGAATTTAATTAAAAATAATAAAATGTGCTTTATAAGTTCACAATACTGATGCATTAACAATTAAACTGTGTCGTAAGACCTATAGAATATTATAAAAAAAAATTGCTGCAAATGCTCCAGTATAGTTGAAATAAATTAATAAATAAATAATGCTGGACAATTCACACAGCATTATCTAGCCCCATGGTAAGCAGAACTTGTGTTATGGGTACATAACTGATATACATAATACTATATATTACATAGATAGATATTTTTTATTATACATATAAAACGACCAGAACACCCGGAACAAATATCTGCAGATCTTACACACAATTGTTCCGAGGCGGGAATCGAACCCGCAACCTCCTGCGTCGCAGGCGGACCTTCGCCCATCGCGCCACATCGGTCGTAATAATAAGGTCATTGCCTTAAACTTGGTAAAAGTTAAAAATAATTTGTTGTATGGACTAGCTCTATTTTTAGATATGTGTGTTTTGTATAAAATAAATCTCACTTTATAATCATTCCTTGACATACCTTAATATTGTCATATTACCTTTTGCAGCAAAGCATAATCCAAGCCCTTTACTAAATGGGTATGCTCCATGTCACCACCCAGGTATTTGGATTCCTGTAAGGTAATTTCAATTTAAACACAAATTTTTAACTATATAACTAAACATAAATAAATAATGCTGGACAATCCACACAGTATCATCTAGCCCAAAGCTAAGCAGAGTTTGTGTTATGGGAACTGGATATCGAAATCAATTATAGGTTAAATAGACATAAAATCTACCATTATTTTAGATTTTAATTCTAATTTAAGCCTGCATAACTCGAGCGTGGGAAATTGTGATAGCACACCCACATTTATATTTTCTACTCACACAGGCGCATCGCGCATTAATAGTGGTACTCTGAAAACGAATAAATCTTTTTTTGGCATTTCGCACATGTTACATATTCATTACGCGTTTCGTCTTCATAGAATGTTTAAAAATGTCACAGAAAACACGCAATGTATTTAGCCATTAGCTAGTCGCACTGCCAAAACCGCGGCCGCGTAGTGACGTTAGGTGGGTAGCCAGCGGCAAAGGGTCGGGTCAAAGTGTAAGCGTTCTGGATTTTACCTAAGTTAGCTTTTGGTTCTTTGTGGAGATATTTGTGATATTGACAAGTCAATGTTTTGCGTAATATGGGAAATGTGGGGTTTCATAGATGATCTATTAATAAAAAAAGGTTATGCAGATTAAAACAATTACAGGGGATGAAACCAATTTACTTTATTTGTTTTTCTGGTTTATTTACTTTTGTTATCTTAGTGATAGTTGTCTCATTTTCGTTCTTCCGTTTTTTTGTTTCGCGTATAGATTCTCTTTTTTTAATTGCCTCCATCAAGTAAGTGGGCTCTCTTATCTTGTTTTAAGTGTGCAACAAAATAATTATCTATCTACCTCCATTTTCCTGTCTAATCTAGAATCTACTATTTCCGGGAGCATACAATCGAGATAAAACATTTTTAATTGTTCTTCCATATTATTTTTCCAGAAGACATCATCTTTTTTAATTATTTCAACTTTCATGTCCACGCTGGTCCAAGCCCTAAAAATGCATTCAATTTTTTGAGTGATATGTAGCTGCCCTTGGACCTGATAATACCAGTCCTGATTCGTATTTATTATCAGGTCTCCTATTGCATCACGTTTCCAGAAAGTGATCTTTTTCGTTTTGACACGGTCATCGTTAGACATTATTAGCACGAGTATGGACACTTTATTTCAACGATTTTATCATCATCTAATAATCCGTCAGGGTTTGCTCCTAGATAATTTATTGTTGGGTTCACGAATAACCCGCATTTCTTTTTGTTTTATTGCATTGAAAGTTCTTCTCGTTTCCTGCAATAATAAGTATTATTAGAAATATCTTTGTATCATGCATATTTTATTATTACATTCTATTTTCAAAAAGTAATTTTAAGGTAGTTTTTTATAAAACCATCTTCACACAGACAAAGACAGTACATTCATTCAGTAGTTACCATAACAAAACTGCGATAAAAAGAGTCAGCCATCTTGGATTTAGAAATATAATAATAAAATATAAAATGATTGCTATAACAAACAGCCTGTATATATAATTAATTACTGTGTATGTGATGTGCTACCATTTTGACACAAAGAACAAAAAAGTAGTGTATACATGGATAATATACACCTTCCTAAACTTATCGGGTAATTAGTTGCGATTTTAATCAGTATCTATGAGTTTAAATATGTAATTCGTAAGATAAAAAATACATAATAAAACTCACATACCTGGTTCGTCTACTTGCTCAAAGAATACAAATTAGCGTCCGACACTCGCGACCCACCCTAAGTGTCAATCACCCAATCCAAATTGAACTACGAACGGACGTGCTCCCACCTTGAAATCTGAGACGGTACTGAATTTTCAGGCGCGCGCACTCTAATATAAATCGAATTACAAGAAGCTACTTGCGTCATACTAAAATGTATGGGCAATGAGAACGAATTGCGCTAAAAAAATTAATGATCTTTAAGCTTAGATTACTTCGTTTTGGTTTGAATTAGTAAAAAACTTTAATGGTGAATCTATTATTTATACTTTCTGCTCACGATTTAATCAAAAATATTTTCAAAAATAATAACGAAATAGCACAGAAACTCAAAGTAAAAAACGTTGATTTCGATGTTTTCGATCAATGTTGACGAATTTTTTTTTCGAAAATTAACAATTATTTTATAAATATCACGTGGTGAAAGTGAAGACTGATCTGTTCATCACTTGTATTTTTATTTGTAATGTCTTTCCATGGAGTTAGTTCTTTAATGTTTTTAAATTAGTAAGTGCCTTTCGCTCATTGTTTTAGGGACGCGCCCCTTAACTAAATTATTTTAATAGAAGTGACATTTGTAAAACTGATAATGGGCCCAGAGCTGGTAGATGGAAGATACATTGGTTCTTGAGACTACAAAAGTATATAAATACATATAATAACAACCGTGTACTAAATTCACATGTATTTCAAGCAATAAATTATTACTTTACTTTTACTTGGACAAACAGGTCAAGATGTAATCTGGATGGTCATTAACTTAAATTAAAAAGATTTCTTTTTATCTAGAAATAGTGCTTGCATAAGAAAAAAACTTAAAAGCAAATCAAATATCTTATAAATTTATTTGTTAGTTTTCTTGATGTTACATAGTGACAGTTCAGAGATGCAACTTAAACATATAATGAAGACAAACAAACCTGAATCATCTGGCGTCTTCTTTCTTTGGCATCCATTCCTGATTTTACATCAGGGGCGACTGCTCTATAAAGAAATTAAGTAAATTTTATGTCAAATCACTGTTAACATTTTTTTTAAGAGAGTACAGTTTAACTGTATATTTTACAAAACCTTTACTCGCGAATACTCAAATGCAACTCAGATTTAAGACCGTTTCTACTGTTTCAAGTGATGATTTTTTGACAGATTCTCTTTAAAAACTTTCAATGAATGGCTACTTGAGACATGCTTAAATCTGAGATGTGTTAGAGTATTTGGGCGTTAAGTACTTTACCTATCTCAGGAAGAAGGGAATTTGATTACCAAACTAAAAAGATTCCAAGAGATCACTTATCTAACACAAAGAATCAGTTGTGAAATGACTTTGTTAACATTTTTTATTTGTATAAGTGTCCTCTATCTATCCAAAGTGTAAGTTTCCTTGTGCAAAACATTTTAGAAAGAATTAGTGACCCTCCATACAAAAATCTTCAAACCCCATGAACCAACCTGTATGCACTACTAGTGTTACTTGTGGGATCTGCTGGCAACAGTTCATTGGTCCCATCCCGCCTCTCTCGAGCCCTGTCTCTGTACTTCTCAGCGAGCTCAGCTAGTTTTGTATCCTCCTGTTTCTTCAGAGCTGCATAGTATGACTTCTTCTTTCTACGTAGCTCACTTTTGTTTTCTGTTGGTGGGGGCATAGACCTGGAATTCATTTTTAAATATTTGTGATTGTGATGATTGATAAAAGTGTATCTATGTTATAAAATTTCACAATCTATTTCTTCCTGTCTTTAACAGTAATGGTCACCAACTGATAATATAAATAGAAATCGGACAGTTTATTCTTGAAAGTTCTGCTTTAGACTTCTATTTCCTCAACACCTTGCAAGTTTATAAAATACAGAAAGACTAGGTGTTGGTAGGATATGGAATACTAAATGATTGAGCCTCTATAATATATTCACTAAGTCTCACCCAGCATTGGCCATAGCCTCCCTCACAGAGCCCGTGGGATGCGCAGCCCCCGATGGCGTGGCTCTAGGAGTCATCAGCAGCTTCCTGAAGTCATCGTTGGTGAGCCTCTGGGAGGCCGGAGTCTCCTCAACACTCCGCTCGTCCATGATTGATGGTATGTGTTGGGAACGGTTCAGTAGACCAAGATTGTGGAGGGTTAAAGTTTTATTTAACTAATTTACAGGACTTTTCATAAATAAAAACACACACGCGAAAGCATTTGCATTTTTGCGAGAGAAAACGAGAAAACCAAACGAAACAAGCTATGAATTGAGTGACTGACATTGGCATACCATCACCATATCATTATCATTTGACACTGACATGACAGAGATTAGCTGAAAAAAAAAAGTTTGGTGGTTAGCCATCAAACCATAGATTAATTATAAAGTACAAGATGTCTGGGTAGCGTGGTTCGTGTGAGGGACAGATAATAAATGAAAATGAAAATGAAAAGTTTTTATTTCTTTAAGCTTACAAATAAGCACTTAGACAGGTCATATTTTATAGTTCACTTCAATTTTTTGTCCACCAGTGGAAGAAGTGAGAAGAAACCACTAGTATATTCATAACTTATGTGTCTAATACATTTGATTTGCTTATCTGTAAGTTGGTAGATTTTGAGTTGGAGCAAAACTCGTTCCAAGCTTTTTTATCTTCTAAGTAATCTGATATTTTGTAATAAGCTTTTTTACAAAGAATGTGTTTAACATTTTTTTAAATTTATTTATTGATAATTTTTGCAACTCACTTGGAGTTTTGTTGTAGAAGCGTATACATTGCCCTTTAAAAGATACATTTATCTTGTGTAGCCTAGTTGTGGGCACAGCGAGTTTATTCTTATTTCTAGTATTTACATTATGTATATCACTTTTTTTAGTGAACCGATTGATATTTTTATGAGTGTACAACAAGTTTTCATAAATATATTGACACGGTACTGTTGTAGCCTGCCTAAGGAGTAGGTAGGTATGCGTGGCTTCTCGCCGCGGGATTCAGAAGAAAGATAGATAGATTGACAAACAAGCTCATCCATGCGTTTTAATTAAAATAAGTAGATACTAGTGAACATGTAGGATATAAATGAATTTAAATAATGAGCAAGAGAGACGTGACAAGTAAGGGGCAGCAGCTAGTGCGTGCGCGCGAGTGCTTCGGACGATGGCTTCCGAGGTAATGAGAGGTGCGCTGGTCGCCCCGCCCTCGTGGACGCAGGTTCGTCTGGTATAATTGTTACCGGCCTCGTGTCCCCGATGTTTGTCCACAGCCCTGCCACCGCGTGATGCAAAGCTTGCATTTTGCGGTTGCGCTGCATCTTGTTGTAAGCGCTCGCGATGGTAATTCTGAAAATATTAAGATGGGAGTATTTGTGTATCTACCAATTAGCCCCCACAGGACCCCCTTACGAAACATATGGAGTATGGAAACGAACCGGAGGTTTTACACTCCGGCCCGATCTAGTGGTACGTAGAGGGTTTGTGTCTGGGCTTGCCGACGGAACTCCTGTTTGCGGCGCCGTATCAGCTGACGGGCTTGTGTTCGCTGAAGTTTCTATGTCATCGTTTTGGATGAAGTAAGCTGGTTTTACTCTGTCTATGGAGACTTTCACGCCTTTGTCTCCCCTTTGTATGTCTATTGTCTTTGCGTTTCTAGAAATAACTTTGTAAGGGCCTGTATAGGGAGGTTCTAGCGCCCCACGTATATCTTGCCTTAAGAATACGTGTGTTGTACTGGCCAGGTCCTTGTGTACGAACACCTTGTGCTGTCCGTGATGGGCGGCTGGGCTGGGACGTAGCTGAGATATCTTCTGGCGCAGGTGGGCAACGAAATCGGGATACTCAACCTGAGTAGAAGAGGGCGTGAAGAATTCACCAGGAACGCGTAGCTGTTCTCCGTATACCAGTTCAGCCGAGGAGCATCTTAGGTCTTCCTTCCAGGCGGTCCGGAGTCCAAGTAGGACTATGGGTAAACAAGTAATCCAATCCTTACCGCCGTGAGTCATCATTGCCGCTTTCATGGAGCGATGCATGCGCTCAATCATGCCGTTGCATGAAGGGTGATAGGCCGTCGTTCTTGCGAGTTTGATGCCGCACAGCTTGGCTAAGCTGTGGAATAGTTGAGATTCGAATTGCCTTCCTTGGTCCGTGACGATCTTCTTGGGGCACCCGTAGCGGGAGATCCAGTTCAACAGGAACGCTCTACCGGTTCGCTGACAGCTTCTATCCGGGACAAAGTATCCGCTACGATGTTCTCTTGTCCGGAAATGTGCTCCACGTCTGTTGTAAACTGTGAAATGAAATACAATTGATTGAATTTTACGCGGGGAACCTTTCTGGTCTTGCCGCTGAAATGCAAATATAAGCGGTTTATGGTCCGTGAATACCGTGAAGTGACGACCTTCTATCATATGCCTGAAGTGCTTCACTGACTCGTACACGGCAAGAAGTTCGCGGTCGTAGGCGCTGTAACGTTGTTGTGTGGGACTCATCTTCTTCGAAAAGAATGCTAAGGGTTGCCAAGCATTTTCAACACGCTGTTGAAGCACGGCTCCTATGGAAACATTCGATGCATCGGTGACTAGTGCCAGTTTCGCTCCTGGAACTGGGTGGACCAGCATGACTGCATCTGAGAGGCTTTCCTTGCAAAGCTTGAAAATATCTAGGAGTTTTGGAGTCCAGGAAACGGGTTTAGAACCTTTCATATCGTTTCCTACCAAAAGGTCATTGAGTGGCGCCTGTAGCTCAGCTGCGTTCTTCAGGAAGCGTCGGTAGAAATTCAACATACCTAAGAACCTTCTAAGGCCTTTGACTGTCTGAGGCGGAGGAAAGTTCTGTATAGCCTCTATCTTGTCCTCGAGTGGTTTCAAACCTTCTCCCGAGACCGAATAACCAATGAATGTTACCTGGGGTTGACCAAAGGTGCATTTCTGTGCGTTAATGACCACGCCGTTCTCGTTCAGGCGAGAAAACAGAATGCGAAGGTGCTCTTCGTGCTCCACTTTGTTCCGGGAAGCAATGAGTATGTCATCTATGTATGGAAAACAGAAGTCTAACCCCCTCACGAGTCCATCGATGAACCTTTGAAAGGTCTGTGCGGCATTCCTAAGGCCGTACGTCATAAAAGGGCTTTCAAATAACCCGAATGGCGTAGACACGGCAGTCTTCTCCACGTCGTCCGGGTTGACTGGAATCTGCTGATAAGCCTTCACCAAGTCAATGACAGAGAAGATCGTGCATCCGCTCAACAATTGTGATACATCTTGAATGTGTCGGACTGGGTATCTGTCCGGAATAGTACGCGCGTTTAGTGCGCGATAATCACCACAAGGCCTCCAGGTCTGGTCCTTCTTAGGCACGAGGTGAAGCGCGGATGCCCATGGACTACTGGAGTAGCGAGCAGTCCCTTCCTTGAGCATGGCCTCGAACTCTGCCTTCGCAATCTTGAGGCGGTCAGGTGCGAGCCTTCGAGGACGGCAGAATACGGGTGGTCCAGGCGTGGTATTAATAAAATGTATTGTTGAGTGCCGTACCTCTTGATGAGTGCCAGCTGGTCTGGTAATCTCAGGGAACTGCTTCAGTAGCTCGTGGTACTCCGATGATCCTACGAGGGCCTTGACACTAGGTATGCCGTGCGTGGTTGCCGTTGCTGCGGGAACTGAGAGGTTGGTAACGCCATCAACTAGTCTGTTGTTGCGGCAGTCGACCATGAGGTTGTAAAATGAAAGGAAATCATACCCGATGATTGGTTTCGACACGTCCGCGACAATTAACTTCCAGCTGAAGTCTCTCCGTAGTCCAAGGTTCAATAACAGGGGTAAGTAGCCATAAGTAGATATGGTAGTACTGTTCGCTGCTGAAAGGTCGTAGTTGACTCGGGCACGGCGCTCGCGGAGGTAGCTGCGAGGGTAAACGCATAAGTCCGAACCAGTATCTACGAGAAAAGGTTTCTTGGAGTGGAGATCTGTGACAAATAGACGGCTGGAAATACTGCAGCAATCGCTCTCCGTCGTTAGCGATCGGCTTTGGAGTTTTCCGCTTGCTTGTTGGACTTGTAGTTGCAGGGTTGGTCGCAATGTAAAGCGTCGTCTCTGTATTTAGCATGGTACCAGCAGATGGGACTGCCATTCTCAGTTTTGAAGGGATGGGACCTGGGCCGGCTACGGGAACGAGACCTGTTAAATCTTCTATCATTATTACCGTTCCTTCTGTAGCCGCCTCTGTTGCTGGATCCACGATCCATTCTGTTGGACAACTCGCCTAGTTTCCGAGTAAGAGTAGCTATTTCTTTGCGCATTACCTCAAAACAGTCCGGCGATGCCGCTGATGTGCTGGCTACCTGGGCTACCGGGTTCCCCGGGACGATCTCCATTACCCGGTCAGCCAGAGATGCCACCGCCTCCATGGATATGATACTCCATGGATGTATCGGCCTGCGAAGCCACAATCGTCTGCAGGTTGGTTGGCAGCCGGCTCGTCCAGATGGTTCGCAGGAAGTCCTCTGGGACCGTTGGACCAGCGAGGCTCTGCAGGTGCCGCAGGAAAGCCGACGGCTTGCGGTCGCCGAGCTCCTCGTGTACCAGGAGTTGACGGACTTTCTTTTCCTGTGAAGCTGACAAACGCCTAATTAGCTCGGCTTTTAGTTTTCCGTATTTGTCAGTGGCGGGTGGGTTCGCAATAATGTCCTCCAACTCTGCAATAACCTGTGCGTCCAGGTTACCAACTACGGTATAATATTTAGTGGCATCTACGTTAATCCTAGCTAACTCAAACTGTGCTTCTATCTGAGCGAACCATACTGCGGGTTTCTCGCTCCAAAACGGTGGTACTTTGACTCGTATCGTGTCAACATTTCTCTCTAGTATTTCCGTTCGGGCTTGTGTCAAATCAAGCGATGATTTGGGTGCAGAAACGCTAGGCAGAGTGTCTTTCGACATGACAAAAAAATAATAAATTCAAAAACTTGCGTGAAATCCAAAACGGCCTTATGCGGGTGAATCGCAAACTGCGAAATCTGCAAATTCCTTCTCGAACCTTCTGAACTTCCTTGATCACCAACTTCAAGTCTTCCAATACCGGGTGTGAGCTTCTTTGTTCTTCAAGTCTGGGGTCACCAATTTGTAGCCTGCCTAAGGAGTAGGTAGGTATGCGTGGCTTCTCGCCGCGGGATTCAGAAGAAAGATAGATAGATTGACAAACAAGCTCATCCATGCGTTTTAATTAAAATAAGTAGATACTAGTGAACATGTAGGATATAAATGAATTTAAATAATGAGCAAGAGAGACGTGACAAGTAAGGGGCAGCAGCTAGTGCGTGCGCGCGAGTGCTTCGGACGATGGCTTCCGAGGTAATGAGAGGTGCGCTGGTCATCACGTCGGGGTCACCAATTTGTAGCCTGCCTAAGGAGTAGGTAGGTATGCGTGGCTTCTCGCCGCGGGATTCAGAAGAAAGATAGATAGATTGACAAACAAGCTCATCCATGCGTTTTAATTAAAATAAGTAGATACTAGTGAACATGTAGGATATAAATGAATTTAAATAATGAGCAAGAGAGACGTGACAAGTAAGGGGCAGCAGCTAGTGCGTGCGCGCGAGTGCTTCGGACGATGGCTTCCGAGGTAATGAGAGGTGCGCTGGTCATCACGTCGGGGTCACCAATTTGTAGCCTGCCTAAGGAGTAGGTAGGTATGCGTGGCTTCTCGCCGCGGGATTCAGAAGAAAGATAGATAGATTGACAAACAAGCTCATCCATGCGTTTTAATTAAAATAAGTAGATACTAGTGAACATGTAGGATATAAATGAATTTAAATAATGAGCAAGAGAGACGTGACAAGTAAGGGGCAGCAGCTAGTGCGTGCGCGCGAGTGCTTCGGACGATGGCTTCCGAGGTAATGAGAGGTGCGCTGGTCAGCCAGCAGGTTAGCCCCCACACTGTCATTATGTTTATTTCTTTGAATTTTTCACGCAGGGATTCTCTGGGACCCATATTATAGATCGCACGAACAGCTCTTTTCTGCAACACAAATACGGAGTTCATATCTGCAGCGTTCCCCCACAGTAGTATGCCATAAGACATAATACTATGGAAGTAGCTGAAATAGACTAGTCTAGAAGTATCAACGTCTGTAAGGTGACGGATTTTTTTAACTGCATATGCTGCAGAACTAAGTCTCTTCGATAGTTTATCTATGTGTGGGCCCCATTGAAGTTTACTATCTAAGGTTATTCCCAAAAATACGGTATTATTTACAATTTCTAGCGTTTCTCCTTTTACGTTTATATCGGCCTTAACTTGTTTTACATTAGGTAGAATAAATCTTAAACATTTTGTTTTGGTTTCATTAAGCAAAAGATTATTAATACTAAACCAATGAACTACCTTTGAGATTGCAGTATTTACATCGTCGAAATTTGTGTTTTGTCGTTTCATTTTAAAAATTAATGAAGTATCATCAGCAAACAATACAATCTCATGATCATTCTTTACAAGATGAGGCAGGTCATTAATATAAACTAAAAATAGGAAAGGACCCAAGATAGAACCCTGCGGTACACCCATTGTAACAACAGACCCTTTAGATCGTTTCCCATTAATGTCAACTCTTTGTATCCTATCACTCAAGTAAGATGTAAGAAGATCCAAAGAGCTGTCCCTAATTCCATAATGATGTAGTTTCCTGATTAATGTTTCGTGATGAACGCAATCGAATGCTTTTGACAAGTGCTTGCGACTTCTCCCAAGCATCAAAAATATGCGATACCAACTCTACACCGGCATCAGTAGTTGACCTGCCACGAGTAAACCCAAATTGCTTACAATGTAGCAGGTCATTGCCATTAAAATGTCTAAGCAATTGGTGTAAAATAAGTTTTTCAAAAACTTTACTGAATGTAGGCAGTACTGATATTGGTCTAAAGTTAGTGGGGTCAGACTTACTACCCGATTTAAACAATGGGATTATTTTACTATGTTTCATTAGATCAGGAAATACGCCACAATCAATGGATTCATTAAATATAAAAGCTAGATCTGGTGCAATGGTATCAATTAAAGGTTTAATAATTCTAACGGAAATACCCCAGAGATCTGCAGTTTTTTTAATATTTAAAAGTTTAAAGGTTTTTTTTATATCGTTTTCATTAACATGGGTGAAATTAAATTTACTATCGCATTTAGGTACATTTTCTTTAAGTAATGATTCGGCTATTAATTGAGAAGAGTTCAGACACTTTGTAGTACAGATTGGAATGTCAGTAAAAAAATTTTCAAATGCTTGTGCTACCTCAACATCATTTTTGATGGAGCAATCATTAATCTTTAAATTGTAATCATTAAAGTAGGTACTGACCTTTCCAGTCTCACTATTAATTATTTTCCAGGTTGATTTTATAACATTTTCACTATTTTTAATTTTCGAGCTAATATAATTTGATTTTGCTGTATTACAAACTTTTCTAAATATTTTTGAGTAATTTTTTACTTTTTCTTTGAATTCCTGACTAAAATTGTACTGCTTTTCACTGTACAGTTCATACAACTTTTGTCTACTCTTATGTATACCTACTGTTGCCCACTCACTAAAGCTAAGTTTTTCTGAGACCAAGATTGATTTGGGTATGAATATTGAATTGAACGCAGTAGTGAATTTATTAAAAAAACTGCAATACGACTCATTTGGGTTGTTAAGTAAGTAGTGAGGTGATGGTTTAAAATCCCAATCCAATTTCAACCGTTCAAATCGATCTGTGGTCACAGGAATATACTTAATTCTTTTTTTACAATTATTATTTTTAACTTGATGTTTTAATTTAATTAGTTGACCTAAGTGGTCTGATTTTAAATTGCTTATAATTTTGTGACTGTCAATTTTTTCATATTGGAAAACAAATATATTATCTATACATTTTGCTGATGTTTCAGTTATTCTAGTAGGTTCCATAAATGTTGGCCTAAGATTATAAGAATTAAATAAATTTGTTAATCTACTACTGAGGGAGTAAACTTCTAAAAGATCAATATTGAAGTCTCCACATACTATGAGGTTTTTATTTGATTTTGATAATTTAAATAAGATATCATCCATATTTTTTTCAAATATTTCAAAAGAAGCTGACGGTGGGCTGTATACGCTTGCTACAATAGTATGCTCCAACTCAACACATGCTACTTCAATGTGGCTTTCAACGGATAAGCATACTATGTCCTTACGTTCTTTGAATTTTATAAGTTTATTTAGTAATATTAAAGAGCCTCCACGAATAGCATGTGATCTGCAAAAAGAACTACCAACCTGGTGGTTGCTGAAGTTAAACATGAGCTCATAGCTTTTCAGCCAGTGTTCTGTTAAGCAGATGATGTCAATATCAAATGAGTTCATGTACAATTCCAATTCTAATAATTTACTTCTCAATCCTTGAATATTTTGATGCACCAAGTTGGTAAACTTTGCATTGATTTTGCAATTTTGATTTCTTTGTTTTTTATTGTGATTAATAATAACAATATTATTATTTGATTTTTTAGGGCTAGAGACTTCCTCTATTGTCGTTATTTCTAATTTAAATTACTTGGAATAACTTCCAAAGATTTGTTTTTTAAATCATTACAATGCTCAAAAGGAGCATTTTTCATAGCCAAGTTTTTGGCTGTAGTTTTAAAATAATAGGATAGCGAAATTGCTATCTGTCTCTTATAAAAATTGGAAAGGTAGTAATTACCTTGAGTCAAATAGAACTTTTTACTAACAATATTGTTAGTATCAATCACATGTACATTGCTGTTGCATGAAATAGTGTGCAACGTCATATTAAGCTTATACGAAATAGTGCAGTGCATGAGTAATACGAAATAGTGTTGCCATCAAAAGTTTTTACCCCGATTTTAGATTTCTTATGTCAGGTTTTTTGGTGATATTTTATGTAGCTACCCCAATATTATAAGAAATAAAGATCCTATCAAACCTATTATCGCGAAGTTACCTGATGCATGCGAATGTTATTTCGGTACTTGGTTTATGCCGAATGTCCCAAAATTCCTGGGATATGATTTGCGATTTTCCAGTTCATAAATATTTCGGGCTTTTTTAAGAAATTTAGATCCTAGAATTTCACCGAACCTTTGTAGGTGGTGGTTTTTGGTCCTTACTTTTTGTTACACTAGATAGGTCCTATTTTTTACTTGCGTTTTTCTTAGGAAATAAGAAAGTATGCGAAAATGGGTAAACAATTAATAAATAAAACAACGATTAGCTACCTATTTTTTTATATTTAATTGGAATGTAAGCTCTTTTAAGTATAACAAAAATAAAAAAGTATATCATTTTCAGGCATAGGCGACAGAATATTATTTTTAAACCTTAATAATATAGAACCATAATACGTAAATTTTAAGATATCATTTATGGTAGGGAATCTATTGCTACGCGGTAATTCTAATTATTTAAAAAAAACTTTCTTTGTGTTTTATAAATTTGATATTCCTCTGTTATGAAATAATTGCAGCAATGTTATTACTTTATTGTCTACATTATTGGCTATCAAATAAGTCCTCTATCGTCTTCCTAGGACCTCTACGTGGGTAGATATGACTAATTCCGTGCTTAGAGGTAAAAGAAAAACAAAAGGGCTGCCTCATCATGGAGACAGAAAAAAATGGAAAAGTGATTTGTCAATAAAATTTACCGTATTTGATCACTTTCCATACGATCCTTTTCTATAGTTTTTATCTTACATGTCTGAAATAAAATATTGAAGCATATGGATATCAAGTATAGGTACATATAAAAGTAATATTAGTAATACTACCCAATAGAATTAAAATATTTTGGTTGGTTATTATAGTAGGTAGGTAGTAGGAACACTAAAATATAGTATCACAAACTTTTCTACGTTTCAAACAGAGTTTCACCCACTGTGGCACGGAGGCATTATTTTAAAGTATTTTTCTTACCAGCCTTGGAACAGCTTGAGGGCACAGATAAGTTCGCTGTTTCTTTTTAATCAATAAATTTTCATCAAAATGTTTCCTATATATTTTAAAATATTTATTGGTTTCTTTGCGACCCGTGGCTTCTAGTCAAAGAAGACGTAAAATCTTTACATAATTCTATTTTTTATATGAATGCATTATTAAACAATGAAGGAATTCAAAATGTTTCAACAATTTTTGAGCCTTGTCTCGATGGGAATCTAAGAGACGGTACATTTTGAATCGTTTTGTAGTATTTTGGAATGATGAATCCGGCACTTTCACTTCACTGTAACTTTTACACTGAAAAACACTGCTCTGAACCATCTTCACTTCGGTTCTTTATTGATTGGAGGTGTAGTAATGTTCGCGGAATCACTCTACCACATTTAAATTTGAAGAAAACTTATTGTAAGGTTGAAAACAACAATATTGCGTCGAAACCCACCGATGTCCAGGCACATTTGTTGATCACTAGACTGATTGACCTTGACACGCTGAGCAAGACAGATATACAGTCAACCTATCTCATTTCTTCTCAGGCTTTGAGGATATATTGTTCTCTTTCTTGTGTGAAAGAGATGGCATTTGCGATCCTTCTATGGACTTCTCTTTCTAGGCATCAAACTCTGTTTTGGCTTGGCATCTACATAAACTTTATGCTTTACAACTTTACAAAATAAAACTACATTACATTATTTCAAATTTCATAGGCAATAAAAACAGTTTTCAATAGGTATCACAAAATTCTCAATGAAATTTTGATATTTCCATTCATCAACGTAATAATAAGATAAAATAGGTGGACGCTAGTGTGCCATACCATACCATACCTACATGTGACGCTTTGCAATCTAAGAATAGAGACAAACAAAATGGACAATACCTACCTACTTTTCCAAAGCTCAGTAAAGCCGAAGTTTCCAACTTATCATTTTATAAAATCACCTTAACCTGCCAAGCATAGCACACATAAAACGGTCTACGTTAATTTAATGGTAGTACCATAGATGAAATTCGTCCATGGTAGTACCTACACACGATTAAGAAACGACATGACAATAAAAAAAACATGGATGAAAAAACATATTTTTTATTTAAATATCCCTTCTTAAATAATAATAATCAAAAAACAATTAAATAATGTTTTTAACATATAAAATTAAGACTAAACTAGATATGTTCTTACTCTTAAAAACTAGGATTTTCACTAGAGATTAATTAGGTATCAGCTGTACTTCCTTTTACTTAAAAATCTCATGGAAAGTGGTGCCCTTGTAGCCAACATTTGCAGTAGGTTCATCTTGGAAAACAATGTACATTCTGTAATGAAAAGATACTTCATTGTAAAATAATATACTTATTTATATCTTAATTTTTTTATGTATCTGGTGTAACACATCAGTCTTGCCATACAGTAGGGCAATGCAGCCAACATCTTCGGGATGCTTCCGACTGGTATTGATTTGGATCATTTGAGCTACTTGTAGATTGCCTGTTCAATTGTTTCAGTTGTAACAAGTTCTAATTTGAGAAAAAAAAGTATTAGTTATCAACACCAATTGCTTATCATAATAACAAATAACACATAAATTGATCATCAACACAAGGGTACTAAAATCATAGCACATTATGTAATGATAATGAGTTTCCATTGTTCTTTTGTTTAATAATGTACTATAATGACCCTAATGTCTGCTTACCTATAAATTTTTTAATTAGGTAAGTACTAGATAAATAAAAAACAAAAGAGTGGTTCCCCAACTCAAACTTGTAAATTTTGTGATCTAAGTTTAAAGTTCTCATCATATTGACACAGGACATTATTGAATTGAATCCTACTAACAGCCTTATCACACTACTAGCGAGTGATTACAAAGTAATACAATTGGGCAGAGATCACAACTTTGAAATCACTTGCAAATCACATCACATTTTGAAAACACTCGCGAATCGCCAGTTTTATAGATATGGCTCTGAGCCTATATTAAAAGTAGGTAATAAATAAATAAAGTGGGTAGGGGTACCTGTCATTCTTAACACCAAGCTCTTTTTCAATGAGCTCGGAGATTACTTTAGAATGCTTCTTATTTAGTTCCACTCCTAAAGCACCAATGGACATGACATTGGCAATAGCAGCCCGATCAGCTGTACCACCAAAACTCATTGGCACCTCTGGGATAACAGATACCACACAGTACTGAAACCAATGAGATTTTATTTTTGTTAAATTTCATGATAAAAGGTAGGTAAGTACAAAAATAAAGGTGCTTACGGAACCGAAAAATACATAACAGTAAAAAATCGGTTTTAAGCACATACATCAGAGAAAGAGATAAACATGGTCTAGCCATGACAAATTATATTATTTCGTACCAAAACATTCCTTCAAAACTTAGTCTTTATTGCAGCGAATCGAATTGAAAAGTAGGATTCCTTACCGATTCGGGTTTCCCAAGAGCTTTTGCTAGAACGGGCACGGCCTTCTTTACGAAGTCTAGCGGGATCTCGCTTCTAGGCACGTTGGTTTCGATACGCAAGTGGGGCATCTTGATTTTTTACTGGATTCTGTCTGTATAACAAACTTTTTGGAATGTTCCAAACTATATAGGGTTCCAAATATAATACTTAATACTCACTCACTCTGAGTACTGAACTGACTGAAACAATACCTATGTACCTACCTACGAGATTGATCATTTTGACATTGTTTTCATTTCAGTGATCAGTCAGTGTGACCAGATAGGTATTTTTTGCAAAAATACCGAGACCGCGCCGCGCCGCGCTTCCGAAAAATACAGAAACTTACCAATTTTATCAAGAGATTAATGGTATTATGATAGATACCAATAAAAATACCCATTTTCTTGTTATTGTTTTATTCATGAATATAATCACAGTAGGTAGGTATTTCTGAGCGTATTTTAGGGTGGTTGGATTAGCTTTGGCGCAAGATTCATATGCTTTCGTGATTTTTAATATATTCTGCGATCAAACTTATTGATTCCAAAATAAAAAATTCCGGGATTGGCACAAACTTAATCGTGAAATTCTCAAAATTGGCAAATGTCCGGGATTCAGAGATCGAATCTTCTAGGCGTAATGTAGCATGCTACACAACAATATGCTCGCATGCTAATATTGTTAATTTATTTAAGTTTTTAATTGTATAGGTAATACAATTTACATCTTCAAGTACCTATATTAATCTCTGTATTTATTATTTGTGAGCAATAATTATTTTGATATCTGAATTCATTTAATTAATGTATACTAACACTATTTAATGAACTAATTTTGATTATTTTGTACTATGTGACCTGTAACAACCATCATTAACTCAGAATCGGAATATGAATCTTGCTGTGAATGGTACCAACCAACATTAAATCCCGTAACACCGGTCAGCTCTTGATTACGTTTATACGTTTTAAGGGGCTAGGCTATATTTATTATCATGAATAGATTCGAAAGTTTGTTTGTATAAAAACACATTGTTCCAGAAAGTTTATCTGTCTGGTAATCGCGAGCACAATTGATACGGGATGCTATGCTACCATAAATACTGACCAACCAACCAATAGACATAGGTACCAAAAATTACTTGCCTCGTTAAAAGTTAAAGTTCTGCAAACTATTAATATACCGAATCTATTATGGTCACCTAGGATGGTCACACTGATTGTTTTTGACGTTTATGGCCTTGATTAGTTTCGCGGTCCACCACCCATGACAGACTTATCATGGTTATCGTCAGTTATCAATCAATCCTTAGAAATATAATCAATTTACGTGTTATATTTACGCATAACAAGATGTTCGGTTTTTGATGGCACGACGCGGGGATGTCGTCGTCGTCGTGGTATCGTCATGTGTCGTCGTCCGTTGGCTGTTGTGGTCATACTTTGGTAGGTCGTCTCTCTTGACCTCGAATTTTTCGATTGTCTATGGTTGGTTATTTCCTGACAAGGAAAAGTAGTGATGTGAAAACTGTATTTATCTAAACGATTATTTTAATGAGCACCTTATTTTGAAAAGCTCTAGTAACATTTTTATGATATATGCCTTTCGTAACTTGTTTTACATTTTAAATGTTAGGTAGTTTAGCGTTGTATCTCCCAACGGATAAACTCTGACTTGTTTACGACAAAAGTCAAAATTCGTAGGTACTTTTACTAAATGTGGTCCGATAAAACTTTATGTCTAGGAAACAGGATCATTTGGCAACAGTTATTGTGTAAAATTACCATTTTGCTAAATGTAGGTACTTATGTTTTTAAATTTGTGGAATGGAAATTTCTTAAAAAATTATTTAGATTCTCCTGAGATTGTTTTCCTGTAGCTACATCGGCTAAGCCACTTCCCATTACTGCCCCGTCAAAAAATCCACACTGTTCCTACTACACACTTCCTGAATCCAAGCTGCAATTTTTGGCGCTTAACTTAAATAACTATCTACCTACCTATTATTATTTGGCTGTATGTAACGATAAAGATATTTTAATTAAGTATATCGATATCGATGATGACGGAGTAAGGCACTTGTACTTCCCTTCAAACCATATTTTTTGTACCATAGACTACGTTAGATTAGATAAAACTTTGTTGAGTGAACACACACCATCATACAAAAAAGAAAACTTAATGTTTCGTTCGTTAAATAGTTCAATTAGTTGACGAAAGTTAGCGAAGCGGAGGGACGAAGTCCTCCGTGAGCGTGCCAGTGGTGTTATTTTATAATCCTAGTGGTAGAATAGAACCCGCTCCGTGGGTTCTTATTTAATAACGTATACTACCGTTCGATCACAGTAAACGTTTCAAAGTGTGTGCATTTTTACAAAGCAATAAAATAACTACGATGCACATTATTTCATAACAACGCCGAGCCAACAGCGTGCATTGTTACTTGAAAGTTGATACCTACGTGCTTAGCCCTCCCTGCTGTAGGTTATTCTGTAAACAAAATGGGAGCCGATCAATCGAGAGAATCTAACAATGAACAAAGAACTCGGTCTAGGTAAGTAGTTGTATCGTTTAGCCTTCTATGTCCCACTCCTGGGCAAAGACGGAAGGCCTAGTAGGCCTTTGCTTGTTGTAATAACAATATTATTATTAAAGATTCAGGTTCCAAGGTAGGTACATAGTAGGTTCTTACTGTTATACGGGTGGAGTACATTATATAAGGTATCGTAGCCACCGCCGCCGCCGGATCGTAGAATCAGCCTGTTCGTTGAAGGGCTAGGCAGATTGCTAAACAAAAAAACAGTGATGGTGCGATTCTGAAACTTGAGGGTAGACTGAGTACAGTTGTGTTAATTTACATTTGATAATTTTGTTATTTTTTCAGTAAGCTGGGTGCATTTTATTTTGAAATGTATATTTGTCTACATACAAATACTAAAAGTTCACCACGCCTCCTTCCGGTCACTCCTATTATATTAGTCAGATATAGGAGCAATTAAACGAAATGTTTCATGTTGTTCCCACCACAAAGTTGACTATGAGACATAATGTTTTAGGTACCTACTCTGATTAAAAAACTGGAATTTTTTGTAGTGAATTTATTTAAAACTCAAAAATGGAAACAATTAAGTAATTAATAGCTAGCTTAAACGTACCCCTCTGGAGATCCTTGGAGGAGGCATACACCGCCAAAGGCGGTTCATATCAGGACATGACAAGATTCGAAATTCAATTTAATTCTAAACTTATAATGTACCTACACGACTATTAATTCTTTCTTTTAATATTATTATTGTTTTAAAATTGTACATACTAATAACTATTGGGATATGGAGTAAAGATGTTTTTATTTTATTTTTGAAACTTACCCTTATCTATCACTCTTAACGATAAGTTTTTTTTTTTTTTTTTACTTCAAAAAAGGTGGAGGTTCTCAATTCAATTGTTTTTTTTTTAATGTATCTCCCGATTTTGATAGTTAAGTAAAAGTTGGTAATAGGCTCATCCAGCTGCTGCTGGGAGTTGTCAACTTCTCACAGCTAGAGAAAGGCGCGTATCACGCAAGACTTTGGAAAAAACTCCCTAAATAAAGACCTATCTGTTCCATCGCCTCTCCTGTAACCCTAAGTTTTGCTGGAAGAAAACTCTTTGTCAGGGTTAAGCTAGCCTATGTACATTATCATCATGGTTGTCTGGTAGAGATCGCTCTTTAGCGAAAAAACTAACTTACCCCCATTAAAAACTACCTTATTTGCCGTTTGTTATTCTATGCCTGTATTTTTTACCTGTGTCCAAATAAGTGTTTTTCTATTCTAAGACCGCCAATTATTGTAACTATGTAATTTTTAAGTTTTTATTGTACTTAGTTTCTATATGAAAAGTGTAATAAATATTTTCTATCTTTCTATCTACATATTATTTTTATTATTGTGTGTACAATAAAGAATTAAATTAAGCATAAAACATTCTAGGAACTTCACGGAGGCCGAAGTACGAAGGGCGTTGGACGCTCAAAAAGCACAATTGGAGAAAGAAATGAATGATTTACTTCGTAGTCAAGCGGCATCGGCAAAGGCACAGGCTGCGCCTTCTACTCCCTCTTCTAGCTCGAGGTTAGTTTACGTACTTAATATAACTAGCGACTCGCCCCGGCTTCGCACGGATGTAGATGCATGTATTAAATACATATAAACCTTCCTCTTGAATCACTCTATATATTTAAAAAAACCGCATCAATATCCGTTGCATAATTTTAAAGATCTAAGCATACATAGGGACAGACAGGCAGCGGGAAGCGACTTTGTTTTATACTATGTAGTGATTATGAACATACCACCATAATACTTGTAAGGTAGAGGAACCAACTCGACCCACGCCACGCAACATGAGCGATGATGCATTAAATGATATGGCTGGACGCTTTGTATGAAAACAGCCAAAAACTGAACGCGCACCTGCCCGCGTCGCCGCCGGTACTCCTTTGTCAGCCATCTTGGTAAGATGGCGTACCTACCGATAAAGCCTTCTCTTTCTAGGGATAAAGCACGTCCAGATCGTTAGCTTATTTACTTGCCTGGAAAGTGTAACATAAATATCCACAACCTATAACAAAGAATCATAAAATAAAGTACCTTTAGATTATTCATCATCAGTAAAGTTCTTAGGGTACATGGAAGGGGGGGAAACAGCAAGGGGAATCTGAACAACCTCTTTCTTGGGTCTAAGTCTCTTCTCTAGGTGGATCACTGAATTTTCAAAATACATAAGTATTAGGTATACTTATTTTGAAAATTCAGTGATCTACCTAGAGACTTAGACCCAAGAAGAGAAGGCTTTATCGGTAGGTACTCCATCTTACCAAGATGGCCGACAAAGGAGTACCGGCGGCGACGCGGGCAGGTGCGCGTTCAGTTTATGGCTGTTTTCATACAAAGCGTCCAGCCAAATCGTTTAATGCGCCATCGCTCATGTTGCGTGGCGTGGGTTGAGTTGGTTCCTCTACCTTCTAAGTATTATGGTGGTATGTTCATAATCACTACATAGTATAAATAAAACCTAATAAATAGCAAAGTAGGTTAATGATTAGTAATCAGGCCTCCCATTGTACATACTTGTCGAATGTAATGTTTGTCTTCTTTGTAATTATATGTTATCTGTCTGTATCTGGTGAACAGTAAAGTATTTGTGTATTGTATTGTACTTTTTATTTCCGTAGCACCAAGAGTCAACGTGTTGCCTACAGCACTATACCAAACGTGACACAGGGTGTCAACGAGAGAGAGAGAGCGACATACAGTCACACACCAAATAACTTGGTACAGCAAGGCGTCAACGAAAGAGAACGCGCTCCGTACAGTCACACACCAAATAACTTGGTACAGCAAGGCGTCAACGAAAGAGAACGCGCTCCGTACAGTCACACACCAAATAACTTGGTACAGCAAGGCGTCAAGGAAAGAGAGCGCGCTCCGTACAGTCACGCACCAAATAATAACTTGGCACAGAACCTCAACGAAAGAGAGCGCGCTCCCTACAGTCAAACACAGAACGCCAACCAAACCAGCGCACCGTTGTACCCTACCCTCCCAACCCACGGAAACCAGGCTCCTGGAACTAACTACAATCCTCAGGATCCTGGAAACGGCTACGTTTACTATAACCAACGTTATAGGCCAACGTAAGTAAATTAACCTACATTACTAGTAGAACCTGCCCATACTATATCTTAACTCTGTCTACACGTAAGATTTTTACAGGGACGTGGTATGATTGTATTTTGTATCTTTTATGGACAAAATAGGAAAATTTCGCAAAAATATAAAAATATCAGGGGTAACATACAACATGAGGAAAAAGACACTGCTGACACAGCGGAGGGATCGTGTCATACAACTATTTTCTTGATTTGATCGAAAGTGATATCATCGTCATCCCCTTTGCCGCAATTTGAATGTTCTCAATTATTTTCAGTTCCACGCCATCGGCCCCACCCATGCCGTCCGCGCCAGCAAGACAAGGACGCACTATTTATCGGTAAGTAGAAAGAGTACGAAATAATTTGTTAGTAGGTTGTTATCAGTTTTGAGATAATATCTTTCGGAGGCCCCCACAATAAGAAGAAATATCTTTTCTACTCCAAGCCGACCCAACGAGACGAATGTGATTTGCTGGTGCAAATTCTAAGCCAAAAATAAAAAGAGGAAGAGACAGAACTTATATTAATACCAAAACCTGTACTTTGTTTTCATTGTAGCTATCCCGGGCCCCGCCTAAAAGCCGAGAGCGACGACGTGGCATGCCGAACATGAAAATACACAGTTATATTAATACCAAAAACTCTAATACTTTCAGTGATAAGACCGCCAATTGTTACGCCGCCCCGACTTCGCACGATATATATAAATATAATATAAACCTTCCTCTTGAATCACTCTATCTATTTAAAAACACCGCATCAAAATCTATTGCGTAGTATTAAAGATCTAAGCATACATAGGGACAGACAGCGGGAAGCGACTTTGTTTTGTACTATTATGGAGGACTGACGTCACGGACGTTCACACGCACAGTACTAGTACGCGCTATTTTCGTCACAATAATAGTTAAAAGTACACAATCGATACACCATTGTTGATATCTTTCGAACCTTCGTTTAACTCGACCGTGCAAGTGTTTTCTAGCGGGGACGCGCCCTGATTACTGAATAATCAAGTGATAAAGTTGGAATATTGCTGCCATCAAAAACCAAGAGAGGGTAAACAAACAAATAATAAAATAACATTATTCCGCTGTAGCACACAAATCAGTAAATGAATGGGTAGTAGGTAAAGTCACTAAAGTGTCTACTTACTGATGGTGTCAGTGTCATCTGATCTGTCATCCATCAATTTTGCCAAAGACCTTCCCTGTGCGTGGACGGAGAAAATCACCCGATTTGTTAGATTTATCGACACTACTGCGCCATCTAGGCACGACAGGCAGAACTAGATTGCACTTAACTGGTATTTGCAATTATCTATAAAAACTGACAATGACTGGTACTAAAGTTAAATGTACAGCTTGCGGAAGGTTCTTACCCACGGTAGGTGTCGCTGCCTGTAGCCTGTGTCCAGCACAATTCCATAAAGGATGCGTTTCGATACCGGATGGGACAAATGTATCGAAAAATTGGTTTTGTCCTGGCTGTAAAAATAAACAGCGCAAAGGGGACAACAGTGGTACTCCCGTTAGAAGTGTCTGTGGGAACTTGGCCGCCACTGCGGCTGACCAAAACTATCAGAATCAGTCTGTCACTACCCCTCCCTCGGCTTCCGCGGCATTACCGTCGACGACCTCAAATATTGACTCGGTTATAAATGATATGCGCCGTGAGCTTGCGGAGTATATGGTAGAATTACGTGCCTATAGGCAAGAAATGGTGGAATTTCGAGGCAGTATGTCTTCTGCCTTGGAGCGGATTGATGGCGTGGAACGCAGACTTGAAGCGATTGAGCAGGGGGCGCCACTGTCGACTACGGGAGAGGAAAAAGTAGCGGACTTAGAGCGCGCCGTTGTGGAGCTGAAACAGGAGCTTGAGGATCGGGAACAAGAAAGTCTTCTCTCTGATTTAGAAATCGGGCAACTGCCCGAGGTAAAAGGAGAAAACATCATACATGCAGTTACTGTTCTAGCCATGAAATTGGGTATGCAGCTTGAGGAGCGTGACGTAGTATATGCTGAACGTGTGGGAGCGGTGCACGCCCCAGAACGCGACGATCCTAGCAGGGCCGCCAGGGGGCGCGACCGTCGCATCGTGGTGCGTTTCTCGCGCCGGTACCTGCGGGACGAGTTGATCCGTGCTGCTCGCGTGCGCCGCACGCTGTCCGCCGCCGACGCTGGGTGCGTCGCCGGTAGCGATACAGCAAGGCCTAACAGTCGCATATTCGTCAATGAGAGGCTGACTCGAGCAAACCGGCAACTTTTTCATAAGGCCAGAGAAGAGTGCCGTAAACAACAATGGCGTTACTCGTGGACAAAGCAGGGCCGCATCTTTGTGAGGCAGAGCGACGGCAAACCGGTCCATCGCATACGTTCGGAGCTCGACATTGCCCGGTTTTTTGGACCAATTTCAGTCTAAGCCCACACTTAGAACACCGTCCAACACAGATCTCTTCTTCTTATTTTATTAACTTTATGATTTTTTATCATGTTTTAAATCTAAGCTATACTACGCAGCTATGTTTAAAGCTATTGTATGTAGAACTCAGCCTACACCCTACCACGCAAAATTATGTTATCTTGCTGGATTACCTGCTATTATTATTCACATCTTCTAGTATTACGAGTATCTCGTTGTGTAAAAGCCAACATTATGAAAAAAGTATTATACTTTTTATTTATTTACTATTTAAATTATATTGTACAAATTATCAGATTAAATTTTATCATAGTACTAAAATTAATTTACTTAATTGCCAATATACATTAAAACACGGTATACAATTCCCAATTATTTTTTTACATTTGTTTTACATTATTTATAGTTTTATTAATATACGTAGATATTTACATTTTATATATACACGTAATATTCATAGTCAAATTTATGTCATAATACCGTTTCAATTATTTGCATACATGTATGTATTACTCGTAGTACGTAGTACTTTAAACATTAAAAATGATTAGGACAAATTTTTTCAAAGTTGGACTCTATAATGCGGGTTCGCTCGGTACAGACCACGATAATTTTGTTGCTAATATGTTACGAGACGAGGTGGATATTATGTGTATTAACGAAACGTGGCTGAGAGCAGGAGAGGAAGGTCGTGCGCCTACCGTTCCACAGTACCGTCTACGTCACACGCCGCGCCCCGCCAATATTCGCGGCGGGCGCGGCGGTGGCGTTGGTTTTTATATTAAACGCGGTATTAACGTCCGTTATTGCGCCCCGCCTGAAAACCCGTTGGTTGAGCAAATGTGGTTTAAAACTACAATTAATTCAAATAAACTTGCGGTTGGCACGGCATATCGGCCACCCTGGTTGGATGTTACCGTTTTTCTGGACGCGTTATTAGATTCGGTGGCTTTTTTTGCAGACTGCGACTACATAATTTTAACTGGGGACTTTAATATTAATATGTTAAATACTACTGATGCGAAGTATCTCATTTTTAAAACCTTTTTAGCGAGCACAGGCTTGAGTCAGGTTATTAATACTCCGACACATTTTACCGACACTAGTCAAACTCTAATTGATGTAATATGTACAAATGCTAAAATTCGTGACTTATCTGTCACACTTACGGGTATTAATGGTCATGCGTTTTTATCTTGTGAATTTAATATGAAAAAGCAAAAAATAACTCCTAAAATAATAACTTTTAGACCTCTACGGGACATTTCCATAGAGCTATTTAACAATGATCTTGATAACGTTAGATGGGATGTTGTAAGATCTCGTGATAATGTCGATGATATGGTCAAAGATTTTACGGATGTCATTGTGCTTTTATATGACCTGCATGCCCCTAATAAGTCAATAACTATTAAAAGTCTACCTAGCCCTTGGATAACTGATAACGTCAGATTAATGATGCGCCTACGCAATGAAGCTCTAGCTAGATATCAAAGCACAAAAATGGATGCTCATCGGGAATATTATAAAAACTTAAAGAAAATGGTGACTTTTGCCTTGGATAGCGAAAAGAAAGCTTTTTTTAAGAAACATGTTAATAGTTACATCCATGATTCCAAAGCTTTATGGAAAACATTAAAATCTAGAGTATTACCTTCTAAGTCCACTGAGCTTCCCAGTCATTTTGTTAATCCAGATGAAATAAACGTACACTTTTTAAATATCCCTGATTCTTCTTCTGTCTCTATTTCTAATCTATGTTTTTACGAGTTTAACAGTTTTACTTCTAATACCTTTTCCTTGCAACCAGTTACTGCTGAAGTTATTTCTAAATGTTTACGCTACATTAAAACTAACGCGTTAGGCACTGATTCGATATCTATAGATATGATTAAATTGACAATAACTCACAGTCTGGAAACGATCACTGCTATTGTTAACAAATCGATACAGACTTCCACCTTTCCCCTTTTGTGGAAAACAGCGATCGTTAAACCTATTCCTAAAGTGCCCAATCCCATTAACATTAAAGATTTGCGCCCTATTAGTTTGTTATCATGTTTATCCAAAGTGTTAGAGAAAGTAGTATGCTTACAAATGACCGAATATGTGGAAAAAAACATTTTACTTCCAGATGTTCAATCTGGTTTTCGCAAAGGACGTAGTACGAATACAGCATTATTAGACGTTACTGATAATATTTTAGCGGCACAGGATTCTGGATTGGCAACGTTTCTTGTTTTGCTGGACTTCTCGCGCGCCTTCGACTCCATTAGTATACCTCTTCTACTATCTAAATTAAAATATTACGGTTTTGAATCGAGTACAATTAAATGGTTTGATTCATATTTGAGTAACCGCAAGCAAGTAGTAGCGTTGCAAAAAGCTAATGGTACGTGTACACAGTCTCGAGAACTACCAGTTAATCGCGGCGTCCCTCAGGGGTCGATCCTGGGTCCTATTTTGTTTATTCTGTACAGTGCCAATGTAGTAAACTGTTTACGCCACTGCAAACTACATATATACGCAGATGACATACAACTGTACATCTCCTGTCGACCTGAAGATACACGTTGCACAGTTCAAAAGCTAAATGAGGATCTTGATAGAATATACCAATGGGCTAAACATAACTCTCTACTTCTGAATTCCGGAAAAACGAAGTTTATGATTTTGGGTTCTAAAACACAAATTTTTAAAGTACTAAACGAAGCACCGGTAATAACAATTGATGGAGATGTTATTGAGCGAGTATCTGAAGTCCGTAATCTGGGATTGGTTATAGATGAGGCTCAGCGTTATGAGAAATATGTATGTGACACAGTAAATAGTTGTTTTTACAGGCTTAAAGTACTATACAAAATTCGAAATTATCTAAGCACGGATCTAAGAATTCAATTGGTGGACTCCTTAGTTTTGTCAAAATTTAATTATGTCGACTGCGTATATGGCCCACGCCTATTTCAAAAAACCTCAAATCTCATACAAAGAGTGCAAAATGCTTGCGCTCGTTTCTGTTTTGATGTTCCGCCACGCAGTCATGTTACACCCTTTTTCAACAAGTTCGGTATGCTCAAAATGGTCTATAGGAGGGAACTTCATTTAGCTTGTCTCTTATTTGGCGTGGTCAAAACGCAAATCCCCAAGTATCTTTTTGATAAGCTGAACTGGACTCAAAATAATAATCCCTACCCAATCAGAGCCCCTAAATGTTTACTCCGAACTCCTCTGCATGGAACTGCAGCGTTTCATGGAAGCTTCCGCTATAGTGCTACCAAATGCTGGAATAATCTACCCCCCCCGATTAGAATACTCAATAACATCAACAATTTTAAATCTAAGCTTAAAACTATACTGATGGAAAAGCAAAAATCTGACTAAGCATTAATACGCGAACACCGAACACTACACAACGCACATACACTCATACACTTGCAACACCAACACACCTGGGTAGCTCCTGTTGCCCGGACTCTTATGAGACCGGTGTCCTCAGGAATACCTTACAACACACACGTATTCACGCACATTATAATCGCTCACACACACACTCATAAGTCTACTCTACATATTTAGAAATATCACAAACTCCCCTTGGTAGCTCCTGTTGCCCGGACTCTTATGAGACCGGTGTCCTCAGGAGTACCTTACAACACACACGTATTCTCGCACACACATTATAATCGCTCACACACACACTCATAAGTCTACTCTACATATTGAGAAACTTCACAAACTCCCCTTGGTAGCTCCTGTTGCCCGGACTCTTATGAGAACGGTGTCCTCAGGAGTACCTTACAAAACACACACTCAAACACTCACGCATACACACACTTAACACACTCCATCGGTGTATTTTTTACTTAAACAGATTTATATATATATATATTATTATTATTATTGTTTTTTTTTTTTTTTACACTTGACCAGTAACTAAGCACAATTTATAGCGGGACGTATGTAATAAAATGTTTATAGTTTATGTTTTTTGTTTGCATTTTATGTATATATATATTTATAGTATCGTACCATGGTTTTTTATTCTTTTTATTAACTTTTTACTCGCATGGTGTTGGCTTAAAGTGATAATATAGGTATTAGCCTATTATTATGTATTTTTTTTTTTGTCAATGGCTTTTTAAGTGTTCTTATTTTTTTTCTTATTACTACAATTATTATTATTTTTTTTATTTCATTGCGTAGGCCTGTTCGTGACGTCACCTGTACGGGCACTAACGGAAGACCAGCGCTGGCTAAGTCTCTCACGGAGCTTAGCCAGCATTATGCTGAGTTGGAGCCCTTTTGTAACAACTCTCTAAATGTACCTATTCTATAAGTGTGTCTTTTTTTATGTTAATTTAAGTTGTTATGAATAAATGTCTTTCTATTTCTATTTCTATTTCTATTATGTAGTGATAGTTTCTTATATACTACGAGTGTAATTAAGTATTATGTTTTTATCTTTGTTTTCATTGAAGTAATCCCGGGCCCCGCCTAAAAGCCGAGAGCGACGATGTGGCCTGCCCAACATGCAAATACCGATACACTAAGAAGATATTCAACTGCGAGAGCGGCCATGCCTCGTGCTCTGAGTGTATGTCAAGAGATATGCCGTGCGGGAAGCTTATGCTGCCAAATCAGCCGTGCGGGCGGAGAATCACTGATATGAGGAACATTACGATGGAGGAATATGTTAATCAGGTAAGTCTACTCGTAGGTATCATGCTTATTATTTGTTCATAGAAGGTGGATGAACAAATAGTAAGTCAGAACGACGACCATTGGGGCTATCATGCTATTTATTATGCGCGGATAACGCATGCTAAGGCGCATTTTAACGTGAATAACTCGTGAAAAGGCGTTATTCGCGTTAAAGTGCGCCGTAACACGCGTTAATCACGCTAAAATTAGCATAATAACGCTGATAATGCGCGTTACATTATGTGTTAAATAGTAGCCCGGTAAGTAATGAGTGACGCAGCGGGCAAAGGTCCGCTTAGGACGCACGAGATTACGGGTCAACTGGCTGGTACAGGAGGAAGTTTGCTTCGATCCTGGCCGCGTGACAAATATTTCTTCGGATGGTAGATATTTATTCCAGATCTTTGTATAATAAAAATATAACGTTTAAAAGATTCAGGGAAAGTTCCACAATTGCAGCTACAAGCAGCTTATCTGGTGTGGAACTGGCAAACACATATTTATTTATTGTTGATACACGAGCAGCTTCTAGCTGATGTGTCTATATCACACAGAGTTGAATTTATTATTGCGTTACTGTTTTTAGTTTATTATTTTTGTCTCGTAACCAGTTGTCGAGTTTATTCTTGAAGGCGTTTATTGATGTGGCTGATTTAATATCTTCTGGTAATAGGGTTCCAATTGTGCACCACTCTATTGCTAATAAAATGGTGCGCGGCAAGGGATTTCGTAGAGTCACGGGACAATCTAAGGTGATGCCCACGGGTAGAACGTCCTTCTTTCTTTATGTAGATGTCTTGAAAAGATGGCAGGTTGTATTGGTGAGTGAGTATCTTGTAGGTTGTTTATCATTGACTTATAATTAAACACCTAGAGAAGACAATTATTATGATCCTCAAATATCCAAATATCAGAGTACTTTACAGACCGTAAAGGACTCTTGGACACGTAAAAAAATTCAAATGACATAAGTAATACTAGGAAATAAAGTGATCACTTTGATTATATGTTCACTTCAATATTTTTAAGGTACAGTAAAAAAGCGAACAAGAAACCTTTACCTCACCTAGTAAGTTCGGTTTAAAGATTCTTTATTTTCTCAAAGAACATAGTAATAATGTTCACTGAATGAGAAATATTTACAAAGTTTCTACTTAGTACCTACTTATAAAATACGTACTTAAGTATGTGCTTAAGATTATATTAGCCGAGTGTGCTTACACCTATATTCGAATAATGTACTTAGGGGCCGTTTAAGTATTACGTAAGCACTATGGGGGGGTGGGGGTGTTTGCTTATGTTGAATGACATGGGGGGTAGGGGAGTCTAGATGATGATTACGTCATCGGTAGTCATTTACTTTTTTACACGAATGGCAACCCTCACATTGTCTATGCTTGAAAACGAAACGCATTTTCGGGGATGCCCGCAAATAATGCATACGTTTAGGCACTCGCTTTAGAACCGATTAGGGGAATTACTGCGCGTTTGTTATGTTCGTAAGATTATAATATTTTTGTCCCTTACTCTATGTTGAATACTATACCAGTAAAATCTTATATCTATTCTAAATCTATATTCCTATTTTTAAAATTATAATTATAATATAAAAAAATACATTTATAATTGAAAAATGTTTACGTAAGAATGGGGGGAAGAGCTTTGCTTACTTTTGCTGACAAGGGGGATGGGGGTAAATAATTGTAATAAATCTGTAATTGTAATATTTGAACGGCCCCTTACAAACAAAAACAAAAGAAAAACCATAGTAGAAAAAACAACCTAATCTAATAAAATAAGTTCACCATCTATTACTGTTTCAGAATCAGATGTCGTGCCCGAACGCTGACGAAGGTTGCAAGTACATCATCGCTCCCGGCAACCTGGAGCGACATCTGCAAGATTGTCCTTTCAAAGAGGTTCAGTGCTTTATGCCTGGACGTTCGTGCAGGTGGAATGGTGAGGAAATACACCTTTTTATATTCGTACCGATCTGCGAAAGACTGCAGGTAGATGCTGGATGCGTCAAGCTGAAGACAGGGCGCTGCGGCGCTCATTGGGAGAGGCATATGTCCAGCAGTGGACTGACAGGCTGATGATGATGATGATAATCATACTAGCTGCGCCCCGCGGCTTCGCTCGCGTGGAAATCTGTGCGTCAAATGGTTTATTAACCTTCAACTAACACTTTCATTGCCATCAAAGCACATGTAGTTATGAGAGTCCTCCTAACTGCTGCCGGTATGTGTGTCTGTCTGTGGCATCGCAGCTCCGAATGAATGAAACGGTTTTGATTTAGATTTATTTGTTTGAAAGGTGAATTAGTGATAAATAATCAGACTTTGAAAATCGGTCCAACATGGCCGCCACCCCAAAATGGCTTATCGGGGCTTTATTTAATTTTTAATGTTGTTCTAACTAAACATTAAATAAAGCCCCATAAATTTGAGACAATGTCTAACTTCATTCCCCATTTTTCAGGCAAACTCTCCAAACTGGCTGATCACTTCGACCAATGCCACTCCGAGTGCCGAGGCGAAATAGACACTGAAAGATTTCTGCACCTCGACAACACCAACAAAACGATTGAACTCATCAAACTCGGCAACTACAACTTCATCGTCCACCAATACATGGTCAACAACAAAGTATTCATCGCCGCGCAACTCATCGGCACTAAAACCTGCGCATCCAAGTGGTGCTATGAACTTCACATTTTCAAGAAAGCCGAGCCAAGGAGGAAATATGTATACACGGATAAATGCTTCTCGATTAGGCAGTCTTTTGATGATATTATAAAGGACAGTGCGTGTGCTGTTCTGCCGTTGGAGTATGCGAAGACTTTTGATAACGGCAGCGGGGCTTTGGTGTTTAAGTATTATATTAACAAGGGAGGTGCTGGAGGTATTGATAAAGAGGAACGACAGAGGGATGTTTCTTGCACTAGAGGGGGGCGCGGGCGCGGCCGTAGCAGGGGGCGCGGACGCGGCGGCCATGCCAAGTAAAAATGAAAAGAAATGTATTTTGAAAAATGATTAGATAGGTTTTTATACTATAATCTCTGGTGGTGGTTAACGTTGCTATAGAACCAGAAATTAGATATCAAATGTTTATTTTATTTCTATTATGATCGCAAGACTTGGATATGTTAAATGTGCTAACAACTCGGTCCCAAAACCCAAAGATGGCCAAACGTTAACCACATTTTGTTTCCATATCGCTCTTTTTCTAGTTTGTGCTATTTTTTTCTAATCAACAGCAGCATGAAATAAGTTTGTAATGTAAAAGATGAGTAAGTGACCTATTCGCATTATGCAGATATATAATTGTAAAACTCGTTAAGTGTAATGGAGTCTACACACCAAAGCCAGCTATTCGCCGCCGCCAACTTAACACTGTTGGTTGCCTTCAATATTCATTCACGGACTGTATCGTCGATCTTGGGGCGTAGTACTTGTGTAGACTCAAGTCTAACTATGTTATGCAATACAATACATCGTTATGCTGGCACTTTACTTCGCTATTCGTGTTCTCGTATTCGGCTTAAAAGCCATAAAACTAACACCACATTAAATATTTAGTAATTAAAACTAATATAAGGTTATTAAAAATTCTTACCACGGTTAAGTAGGTTCATAGAAACCGTGGCCGGACCGAAAGCGAAGGATGAATCATAAGAATTACGTGCACCGCATAGCCACCGCCCGGCACGGCGGTGTATAAAGTATTAAGTAGTCTTCCATAAAAGTGGTATGATACTACAAAATACGACGAATTAAATCGTCGTTTGCCAAAATATGACCAGAATACGAATCACATCGTGGCTAAATAGAGGCAGAATGGGAATGGATAAATTGCAGAATGGGCCATCACGAATAGCGATATGTAGTGCCAACATCATACTTGACACTTGGCAAGGTAAGTACAATTTTTATACCTTATCGATATTCTTGCTCCATACTAATTTAGGGGTCATATTGTAAAACGAACATAACATTAAATATTTCGTAATTAAAACTAATCCTAGGTTATTAAAATATTCTTACCAAAAAATAAAAATAAATAAAATAAAAACAGCTTTATTCCATATCCCAATAGTTATTAGTATGTACAATTTTAAAACAATAATAATAATAGTAAAATAAAGAGTTAATAGTTGTGTAGGTACATTATAATTTTAGAATTGAATTGAATTTAGAATTAATTATGTCAGATATTTTTGTGTCATGTCCTGATATAGACCGCCTTCGGCGGTGTATGCCTCCTCCAAGGATCTCCTGAGGTTTCTGTCTCTGGCTTTTTGTGGCCACATTTTTCCAGCTACTTGTGTGATGTCATCATTCCATCTTTTGAATGGTCTCCCTTTTTTCCTTTTTTGGTCAAGCGGTATCCAGTTTGTGACTATATATGGCCATCTGCTGGGTTTTAATCTTTGAATGTGCCCTGCCCATTTCCATTTTAAGCCCAGTATTCTTTTTACTACGTCTTTTGTTCTGGTTTTTCTTCTTATTTCTTGGGTTTCTCACTCTCTCTCTGAGTTTGATTCATAAGAAACTTCTTTCTATGCCTCTCTGGCATATTCTAAGTCTTTCTAGCATATTCTTTGTTGTGTTCCAGGTTTGGCAAGCATAGGTCAGACAGGGTGTTAGGCAGATGTCCATGGCTTTGCTTTTTAAATTGATAGGAAGATTGCTCTTGAAAATTTCTTTCATGGCCCAATATTTGTTCCATGTCGATTTTATCCTTCTATTTATTTCTTTTTCCGTACAGTAGTCAAATGCAATAAGGTGTCCAAGGTATATATATTCATTGACGTATTCTTAGGTTGTTAGGCTGGCCGTTATAGGTATTTTTCTTTTGTTTGTCATTACATATTAATATATACCATATTAAAATATTCTTACCAAGGGTACATTAAAGTGCCGAATTTGAATGAATAAAAGCCTAATACTTTTGAAACTATGGCTAACACATGTCATTTATGACAGATTTTTACAATGATTTGATTTTTGAATTTTCCAATGTTTCAGTAGATCCAATATTTCATGCACCATGATCACGGAATAACTGAAAACACTGCGAGTAACTTTTTACTGGCCGACATACCGATCTACCCTATTTTTTTTGTTTTTTTATACGAATTACGACTACCACCGGTTTCATTATCGAACGCAACTCTATCACGACACAACTAAATAATCAAATCAAGGTAAACATGTCGTTATAAATGACTTTTGTCCTTAATAAAGCCTAGGTATATATTTCAATTTTTTTTTGTTCCCAAGGTCGAATTTATTATTAGCATTTGCATACAACAAATGTTGCCAGGAATGGTAGGTATTACCAACTGGCTGAGTTATCTCCAACCAGATGGGATAACGACTTGCTAAAGACCGCACGGAGATGGGTTGTGTCAAGCTCCCTAACTTCAGGGTGCTCTGGCGAACTAACATAGGATGATAACTATGATAAGTCATCTCCAGCCCTAAAACATAGATTCAATTAAATAAAGTTGGCTTGGAAATGTTTCTATGTAGGGTGGTTTTATATGATCGGTACCTACAATGGCCATATTCTTCGATCAGCAGATGTATTGGTGATCGAAGGCCATATTCATTTTTATTAAATACTAGCTGCGCCCCGCAGTTTCACCCGCGTGGTGATAGATATTTTGGATAATATACAATATATCTTTATAAATTGTAGCCTAAGTGTTATTCTGATGTATAAGCTATATTATTGTAAAGTTTCATTAAAATTGATTCAGTAGCTTTTACGTGACAGAGTAACAAATATCCATCCATACTTTCGCGTTTATAATATTAGTAGGATTTTTCATGAAATGGTACGCACTAATATTATAAATACGAAAGTTGGGATGTTCAGATGGATGGATGAACGGTACTTTTTCATGCCAAAACTACTGAATGTACCCAGCTGAAAGTTTGCTTGCATACAGGTAGCTCTAGACCTGAAATAAAACATAAGGCTACTTTTTATGCGTGCGAAGGCGCGGGCAGAGACTAGTTACAAATAAATAAAAGTAAGTTAAGAGGCTTCTATCAGATAATCTTACATTATTTATGTTGAGAACTTATAGCAATGTTCTCAATATTAGAGTCTAATGCACCTAAACCTAAGAAAGTACCTAATTGTTGCTGTGGTGTTATATTATGTAGTCTTTATGAAAGTTATATTATCTACTTTGCAAATTATTTCTTCATTTTAAAATGCATAGTTATTTTCACTAAA
Source organism: Eupithecia abbreviata (assembly GCA_943735965.1). Lineage (NCBI taxonomy): Eukaryota > Metazoa > Arthropoda > Insecta > Lepidoptera > Geometridae > Eupithecia > Eupithecia abbreviata. The sequence continues at coordinate 7,655,824 of OX030995.1, forward strand.
TAATGTTTATTATCCATTGTGTAATCTAATCACCTGCATGTTTTCTATCCTTAATTTTAATATCTGTAATTGAATCATTTCATTACATTACAGATAAATGAAAAACAAAGAATGATAAGTTTTTTATGATGATTAAATAAATAAAATACGTTTATTTTGCATTACGGTTTTATTTCGTCAAACTAGTGTAGTGATCAGTGACATTGTGAAAATAATGGAAAACCGACGTGTACAACACTCCCTTACAACTAATTAAATTGTTGTTCATAAATTTACTAAACACAGACAGATAATGAATTTTTCAAAAAATCTACATCACAATTTTTAAATGGCAGTCTATTACTATAACAATATTTTTTTTTAAATTATACAAGTTTCAACAATATACAATTTGTGTAACATGCTGATAGGACAATATGTTCTGGTGGGGAACACTGTTAATTTGAGGCAAATCGTATTTTCTATGTACACTACCCATACCCAGCCTTGTAATGCTGCCGACATTTGCGTCTAGGTAACTTACGGGAAGCTCTCAATAGGAATCAAGAATACATTTTAAAATATTTCCTACACGTACCTACTGAAAGAAAATTATTTCCTAAATGAAGACAGTTTCTGATCAATACTTACCTACTATCATGCCAGTACTATGTTCCGCCATACATTTATCATGATTATCTTTTTCTAATTTTGATTACTCATTCATTATCATTACATAACATTTTGTTTAAAATAGGTAGGTAGCAGAATATACCAAATATAAAACCAACTGCTCAATAAAAATAATACAGATAAGGTAGGTACTTAACTAAGGTACAGACTTTTACTGAATGGACACAATATGTGTACAATGAACACATTTTTAGTTTGCAAAATCAAGGACAATTAAATACAACTTTACTGGACAGCTTCTATGACTATAGTTATATTTTCGCCGCCATTTTAAAGGAACTTGTGAACAGTCCAAATTTATGGCATTTTCATGCTTGACCTTTGGTTTTTTAATGGGGGTTGGATATGAATGAGTTTCTTTACTATCTCTGCTCTGGGTTCAACCTAACCGCAGGCTAGTTATAAAGGGTTCAACATCCCAATTTTAACTTGGTGTTTTAGAATATGCACCAAAATCGTTTCTTTGAATTTCATATTAATTAAGCATTTTGTAACATCATAAATAGCCATATCACATTCCCTGTAATCTTCATACTTACCTTTTCGTTTCCTTACAATTGAAATTAATTAAAATCGACAATGACTAGAATAATTTGAATACTTAAGAGAACAAAAACCAACCAACCAATCAATGCGCCATTTAAACAGATTAAAAGCATGCTTAAATTTTCCGTAAAGCATAGCGCAACAATATTTTGCAATTGCCAGTTTCTAAGTTTGCTTTAAGACTCTTAATAATATCTAATTCCTCAAAAATACAGTGGTGTTAGAAAACTGTGATTAAATGCTTACATAAATACATTTTGACATCAATACCTACACAAACCATTTTGATCAATAGCATTACCAAGTCTTAAGACCAAAATGTATACCACAAAATAATGTCATGTTCTAATACAAGTATCATAAATAAGTACACAAGGTAAGCTTAAACACTAATTTGGAATGTTAATTTGCTTATAAATTGCATATCACACAAAAACAAATTTAATTTGAACATTAATAAATAACTCTTGGAAGTGAAGAGATTCAAAACAGTGAAATAAAGTGATTGACACATCTTAAAACTACAAAATTATAACTCCCATATGCCACATGTTTCTATCAAATTTGTCCAGCCAAATTCAATCTGAAATATTTGTAATCCAACCAAAAAGAAACATAATACAGCTTGACAATGACATTGGCCAAGTATGTGATTATTAGGTTTCTGGTTCTGAGTGTCAGACTTAAATGTTAGCCACCATGTATTTTTATATGCCACTTACATTTATTTTTTGGTTATGGGTTTATTAACAAACATTTCACATGAAATTTGAGTGGAGTATAAGTGTAACAGCAGCATAAGAGAACTATAGAACAAAGTGCAGAACATCTAATAAATAAAGTGATAAAAACCTCATTTGTTGATACCTCCATTGTAAGCATAGTCTGCTTTGTTATGCATGACTAGATGGTTGTCAACAAAGTAGAAACTGTCAGAGCAGGTCTCAAAAGGTGCTGCAATCATTTCCTCAACTAGAAGAGACAAAAAATAGTTTCATTAAGTTATATACCAACAAAACTAAAACTAGACATTTTCAGATCCTAGTTATGGCTCTTCTTTTCAAACGTATGTACCAAGTTGGTGGTTAGTAGTTTCTGCCAGAGGCTTCGCACGCTTTGTTTCTATGGAAACGTATTGAGGTTACTTCTATCCTATGGGAACTGATTTATGGGATAAAAGGTAGCCTAAGTTTTATTCCAGGCCTGAATGTTCCTATATGCAAATAAAAAAAATTCAAGTCTGATCCGTTCAGTTTACGTGAAAGTGTAACAAACATCCATACATACTTTAACTTACCTACTAAACTTTCGCGTTTATAAAATAAGCAGGATAAAGATAAACTACTCCCACTCATAATCTCTAAGAAGGGCTGATGAGTTTATGGAACAGGTTCGACTGACATAATTTTAAGTTAGTTAAATTTATCCATTTCTTGCTAACTGTACATATAAAATTACTCCAAAGACACTTGTCACACCACTGTAAGTATCTCTGAGTAACTTTTATCTTTGATAGGTGTTGTCTTGCATCAAAATAGTGGACAGTTTTGCTGTGATAACGGCCAGCAATCAACTATTATGTATGTCTCTTTTATTGACAGGGAATCTTTAGTAAGAAAATAGTTGTTAACTAATTGCTTGCTTGCTGGCGCACTGCGGAAAGGCTAGTATGTTAGTTAGACCATTGACACATGCCACATCCAAAAATTCCACTCTATAAAATGAACATTCCAACAAATTGAAAACTTACCAAGATCAGGAGGCATAGTAGGGAACTCGTAAATATGTTCACAGGTGTTTCTCGAAAATGGTATGCAGAAGCCAAACTCAAAGTCAAATGTCTTCAAGAGAGTGTCTCTGAAGAAATGCTTCTCAATCATTCTGAAGTGGTTCACAGGCCGAGCACCCACTGTAAACTCAACCCTGGAAAGAAGAATGCTATTTACTTTTCCTACTTATTTGAATAACTGCATTCCAGTTCTTATTGTATGCAATTGAACATAAAAATTGAAAATTGAAAGTGAACCACCAGCGCAGATGTTAATTATTATTAGTATGCTCATCATCAACAGCCTTTACAATTCCACTTCTGGGCATCCTACAGCCACTGAAAAATGCAGTCTCTTTCTACGATTGCATAGCAGAGAATGTTAAATCTGCATAGTTTTGAGCTGTTTCATCATTTAGAGATAGATCGATATATTTATGGATGCGAGGTACTTACGTAGCTCCAACTGTCTTCAGTTTCAAAAACTGTGGTGTAAACTGATAGCGCACGAATCTTCCAGCATTTGGATCCAGCTGGTCCTCAGATGCTTCATCGCCGCCTTCATTATCAACTCCGAAGTCCGTAGGGGGCTTTGCGATCTCAAACAATACTGTTCCGGTTTCCAAATCACGGATTTTGAAACGCGTGAAATCTATATCGTATACATTCGCGTCTGGGCTACACAAATATGAATCAGTTATTCTATCAAATCTAAGAACTTCCTCTGGTGTTGTATCACAAGAAATGATTTCATCCTTTACTTCATGTAGATTTATTGATTCGCACTTTTTCCCTACTAAACTCATTTTGTAGAATCAAGGGCAGTGTTGTTTCTTTAGAATAAAAGTGTATTATCTCAAAAAATATAGGCACGTTAGTGGGCAAGTATATTTGAGGACGTTTTTAAACCATTTTATTGTACATATTTCAATATATTAATATTATTTGTTTTTTATATTTTTTCCCAAATTGAAGAACAAATTTTTCGGAATGAAATCTGATTTGACTGTTGACACTGTCTGTCTGTCAGTGACCGCTTGACAGACTCCAGTGTGGTAACATGCTATTTGAGACATAACGTTACCAGCGTTATTCCGGTAATTTTAGCGTGATTAACGCGTGTTAAGGCGCATTTTGACGCGGAGCGTAGTGCGCTAATTTTAGCGCATAGAATCAATAGCAGAAACAGGCGGGTAGGTATGGTGCAGTTTTGTTTGCAGTTGTATTGCAGTCGTGTTAACTGCATTCAAACTGCACCTGAACTAGAATTTGCGGTTGGATTGCAGTTGAAATGCGGTCCGTCTGTCTAGCTAGAGCCTTAAGCTATGTCGATAAGTTTGGTTTTCTGTCGATGTATTCGTTACGAATTCTATCCTTCGTTTAATATAAATTAATTCAAACTAAAATAATAAATCAAGTCAAATTAATAAAATTAGAATAGAGTAGCTTAGCTACTTATGCCACACAATATTTTACAAAAATGTAATTTTTCAAGCCCTCCACAATAATTGTAAGTTGTTAGACGTTGTAACTTGTAAGGCGCGCATGTGGCTCGCGCGCACTTTTATTTATTATTACAAACCGAACGCGACGCGACGCGAGATGTCGCGACGAATATGCGAATGGAATCACACTCATGGTTCGCGTGTGTTTCGCGGCTTCGCGCGCGAGTGTGGATTTGCTTGCGTGCGTTTTAGTCTGCTTCGCGAAGAGGTCATAATTCCATCGCATGCATCGCATCGTCGCGTCGTCGTCGTCGCGTCGAGGCTACGGCCCTACTAAAGGCGGAAGTCAGAGGCAAAAAGCGAAAAAGCCACTGTGGCTGTCAACTTCACTGTCATTAATCACTGTCAAAACAAAACGTTTCACTCTACGTATCTTAAGATATAAAATAAACCTGCGATACCATTTTGCCCATTTGGGTGGAAAAATAGGCAAGTTCAATTTTCCATTTCATTGAAAGTATATTTTTGGTGCATTCTCTTTTATTTTCTGAAAGAATATTCTAAAATTACACCGGTAAATTCCGTGAAACTTGCCATAAAATGATAACGAAACGTTGAATGGTTGACGTAATATCCGTTGCGTCATAGCGAGGAGGCATGCGCCTTGTCATTTTCATTGGTTGATCCTTGGGTTGATCATCATAGTTTAGAATTTTTCAATACCTACACTATATTAATCGGGCCGTCGAGTTTTCTAGTGTTAAGTCTATTTTACGGTGGTAGTGGGACAATCTGATGTGCATTTAAGTGAATTAAAACAGAGAACACCATGCTTATCAAAGAATAGTAAGTATTATTAGCAAAGGTTAGAAGTCAGTTCGCGAAATTAATCGATTTTTACCAAATCCATACCCAAATTGCCACGGGTCGGTTTATAAAGCTTATCAGCAGATATTATTTCTCAATATTCGAGACAACATAAATCTATTTGATTGGGTTTGCGAGAAGCAGCCTATAAAAGGGCTCTGACAGTGACAGACCCCAGGTCAAGGTTCTGCTTCTGGTATTGAAGTGGAAGTGTTAACTGCTAATTTACTTTGCCGACAGATGTTGCTGTGGCTTTCAAAAGTTTTATGAAATTCAGTGCTGTCTTTGATAAAATATATTATTATTTTCAGCCGTGTCACACTGCCCCTAACAGTGGAAGAGGTATGGACATATTTACTCACTCTATGTAAAACTTTTTTCAAGGACACAGATAATCAAAATTGAGTCTTTTTGTGATGTTGATATTGTTTTATCTCCTAAAGCAAGCTTTGCTCCTTCCTCCTAAAGAGAAATTCTTTAGAATCCCTTTATTATTCTTGAAACAATAAAAAATATTTGTATAATACCTTATGAAATCCCTGTTTGAATCTAGCAAATTTGTTAAATGCACACTAAATTGATCATTAATAAAAACCACTTGCATAGCTTTTGATCATATAATTTCAATACTTTGATGATGAATAAGAAACTATAATTACGAAATCACTTTATTTATTACAAAGTAGTTTCCTTCTAACCATCTATTTGTTTACAGTACCAAGTTGCTCAACTGTACAGTGTTGCCGAGGTATCTAAAAACGAAACGGGAGGTGGTGAAGGAATTGAAGTCTTAAAAAATGAACCTTTCAAAGATTTCCCATTACTTGGTAAATAATTTAACATTTTATTAATTTTAGCTGATATTGATAGTGTCCAACTGAATGGAATGAATGGTTTTCATCAGATCAGTCAAAAATTGATTGACTACAGGGCCACTGAGACTGCTTGACCCATTCATGGCTGGAGTGGCTTTTGCAGACATTTAAATGCATGGGACATGTAACTTTACTCTCTGTTGTTATCAGAAAGCTATTTAATTTTGCATGATAAGTGGATAGTTAGAAAATTGTAAGATCAATAGTTTTGACATCATTATCTCATAAACATTATTAAATCGTTTGTTACTCTCCCATATCAAGAAACAATTTCAAGTATTTTGCCAAGGGAATCGTTTTGAATTTTTTTTTTTGTAATAATCATCTTATTGGTTTGTAAGGCACTCTTAGATCTGCCGCGCATTAGCTGTTCTCGCTGGCCTGCTAGTACGATTGGATTGCTAGTACGCGCCTGGTCTAAGAGTTCTTTCGAAATCGCCATGAAGCAAACACACCTGAACCTATCCTGAACGCAGCAGCTAACGCCTTCTTTGGCTGCGACCCTTGCGGCCTAATAGCGCGTCGCGTCATGACCGCGCGGCCACGTTACGCACCGCGACGACTTTTTGTCGTGCGTTTTATTGTGCATTTGTTTAATATTCGCACAAAAAAGAACGAAACAACAGTCGACCAATATTGTCGTGGCGCGCATCTTAGCTAGCTGACTGCTAATGAGTTATTGCTCTGAGGCTGTTTGGACAGGACAATGCATCCGATCCGATGTACCTACCTACATATATCCTTTCTTTTTTTAAATATAGGATTGGATCTATGTTCTCGGTTTTGGATTAAAAGCGAATTAAAAGGAGTGCACAAACACTTGTTAATAGTAATTTGTGAAATCCACTTAAATTGAAAGTATGTACTCGCAGAATCAAGTCTTTCCCTCTTAATACTCTTAATCGATTGAAATCAACAAATTCTCAATTTATTTTATGATTTTTAACGGAAGAATTGATTGCTTAATTTCTTATAAAATACAGCTATTTGGAAATATAGATCAGTCTCATCTAAAAGTTACGCGTCCGAAATTCCAAACATTTAGAGAAATATGCTGTAGATAAAACTATGATGTGATATTATAGTAATCTATGCTGTAAGTATCTTTTGTTTCGTTACACATATGGCAAACAATCATTTGGCTTTATGACGTAAATTGGTAGTCATTCGTTACGACGCGCGACTTATTATCTAAAGTGTATATAAATTTGGCCCTATCTGAATAAAGTATGTTCAAATCAAGCTACTAAACGACTGGATTCATGCCAAGCGACATAAGTGGCTTTTAGCTAAAAAGTTGTTGAAACTTACGCTATTCCCCCAAAAAAAGAGCGATCCGTAAATAGCAAGAAGAAATAAAATCACATCAATTAAAAACAAAACCACTTTGAAAAGTACAGATTATACATTTTATATAATTTAAATTTTACGTGTTTGCATACATTTTTATAATAGGTACAGCTGTTCTATAATATAGATCAGAATCATCTTAAGTTTCATTATCATCCTGATGATGAAACGAAGTTGTCCCTAGAATTTGGGAAAATCTCTAGGCGGAAAGAACCTAGGCACAGTATGCAGTAGGCACCCGTTTTAGTGGCTTGCCATCTGAGATGAGCTACCTAAGCTAGGTACCGAATGTGTCAAACTCAACCCATACGATCTCTTGAATTTATAACTAAGCGATCTAATGGGGTTTCCCTTTCGGTTTAACGCATAGCTCAGAACGTCTCTGTTAAGACGTTCTCCTCTCAGATAGTTTCAACTCTTCTATGTATGTACATTTATGTCGGTCATTAGGAACTGATCGTTCAGTTTACCACTTTAGGTAGATTGAATACGAATTTACAAAGAAAATACAGTGTCTTTCTTCAAAATACACGAGAAACAGCTGAGTTATCTGCTGATTGTTGCTAACAATCTAGAAATTGCCCTGATCCAAATCAACACCAATCGAAAGCCTCCGTTCTAAAGATGCAGGCTGCATTTGCCCCGCTTACGGCAATGCTGATGCTCTGCTGCTAGACCAGAAGAGTAGATAATCGACTAGAATAAGATTTATTGAATCAGAAAGTTGACTTTTTAACACTTCCATGGCCCAAAACGCACATGGGTCATGCATGAGCAGCGCTTAGTGCGCCGCGACCGGCAAGTACCACCACCGCTGAGGCAGTGAATGCGTGTACCCGTGTACCTTGTTGATTTAATAAATGGGCAATTCCTTACAGGAGGTAACGAGGGTGGATCGAAAAGTGCTGATGATGGTAATTCTTGTGGAGTATGCCCTACATGTGTTGATTATGGTATTTTTGGTCGCTCTTTTTATTTTTCTTTTAGTTCTCCATTTAACAGTTTATATTTTTCTTTGTATTGTTGAACCAAAAGTAGTAATTCACTATTTATTTTTGTCTCAGTGTAAATTCGGTCAACAACCAACGTCTAAAATAAAGGTGGGTCTTCATGGCATTTATTTACGTAACTCAATAAAATAGTTAGTTTTCTTAAATAGGAATTTTGCAGGCTTTTTCTGAAATATTTATAAAAGAATAAACTCATACTTACGTTATTTTCAAATTATATTTCTTATTATTTTACTCCTGCAAGATTTTCATTATCTGATGTTCGGATGTTTGTTACCTCTTCAAGCCAAAACTACTAAACTGGTTAGGCAAAAAATTCTCAGCCTGGAATAAAACTCCTTTTTTCCCATAAATCAGTTCCCATGGGATAGAAATAACCTTAAAACGTTTACATAGAAACAACGCGTGCGAAGCTAATTACTTACTTCATGGCTATATTTCTAATACATACCTATATTGCGTATCCCATAAGAACCTACTCGGTAATATATATTTTTTTTAAATTATTTATTCAAAACATTGCCATCTATTCTTACATTACCTAATATGTAGCCAACATAATTTCTATTTACACATCCCGTAAAGAATAAATGCTATAAAGCTGCCTTAGACTGGCTGGACCATTATTTCGCTGTAACATTTAATTTGTCGTACGAAAATTAATTTGAAATTCATGCTAAACATCACTCATTTTTATTCACCAGTTTTCCACGTCAGTATGAAGTCCGTAAAAACACAGTAAAATATTGTAGCACAGTTAATAGCTAATAAACTTTATAAACACATCACTGCATCATTATCTATTAATAATAGCCGTCAGGTTGAGATATACCTATGATAGTACATAGTAGTTATTTTGTATCTTGTTTAATGTATAATTATAAACTAGAAAAATAATATCACCTCGACAGTAACCTTACCTACTTCTATAACTATACTAGTGACTTCTACAAAAATTATAATATTGTAGTAGAAGAGGGAAATTTTGTTAGTTCGTATACAATGTATACGTAAATATGTCACTAACAAAATTTCCCCTTTCAAAAATGGAGAGAGTCCTTTACTATACTGGTTCAGAGATCCCTTAGACTTGTCTCTGAGTTCTTAACACGTACGTACTGACTGTAGTGACACGTGATTGAAGTCGCGGGCTCCCTGCCCGCGACTTCAATCACGTGTCACTAGTGAAGGCAGATAACGATTACCGGTCAGTGCTTTTAGTTAAAGTAGGTATATACATACATCTCGAGTTTAAAACAGCTCAGCAGATAGTTCTAATATGGAGCTAGTTTCGGCGTAGATGTTGAGTCTTCGCCTGGACTACCAAAGCAACCATATTTTATGTCTTATATATACCCATTTAGGAAGTTGCAACGGGACATGACATGCCCAGATACTTCTTAAAATACTTACCATTTTACTATTTAATAATTATGGTATAAACGCATGTCAAATGAAATTACTTAATTTTAAAATGCTGTCTTTTGATAGAAAGGAAAATTTTCAACTTCTACTTATTTTTTATTTATTGAGATAATAACATCATAACAGGTTTTTTTTATCAAGCCCTAAGGCGATGTTATAACTACTTATACTAAAAATTACATATTTTTGTACATACACACAATAATAAATAATTTATAATTTTGTTTCAATAACATTTTGTGCCTTTTGCATGGCTTTCGGCAGGTTTTCGTAAAATATGTCTACGCTATTTTTAGACAGAACATTGAGTAAATATATAGCGAGTGACATAGGGGCAAACTTAAGTAGGTTGGGCCTACAACTTATATGATTGGATACATAATAATAATTATATAATTTATTGTGATTTTATGCATACAGGTAATTATTCTTATGTGTAGTAGGTATCTTAGTGGGTACACGATGCATAAAAACTCTGTCAGGGCACAACAATTTTTGGGTTCTTGGTTCAATTTTTCGTATGTTGATGATGACAGTAACTAAAATCACCAAAATTATATATTTACCGAATTATATAGCCATAGATGACAAAATACGTATTTTATTTTGATCGAGATTCATCACTAATCGAATAAAATAAAACCACAAAATACAGCAATCAGAGAATACTGAAGCGTGACGTCATGCCGCCGCCGCCGCACAGTGGGACGAAACTAGGATTTGGGGACTTAGGGATTTTTCTTTGTGCCAACGGATAGAGCTAATAAATCTTCACAAAAGTTGTTCTGTACAATTTTTTGTAATCCGTATAATTAAGGTAGTTTTTTTTTTTTTTTTTTGTATGGAACAAATTGAATATAATGCTAAATTTTTGCCAAGTCATGAAAGATCCCGCGTTGGAACGTTTTTTTCTTATATTTTGGTTGTACTGCTATCATTATTATTATCATTTTTGCTCGTTTGCCTTCTCTGCCAGAAAAATAGGTTAGAATAATGACAATAAATGTAATAATTACCTTCTGACTTTTCTAATACATAAAGTTATAGTAAGCATATTTCATGCAATATAATTAGAACTATGATTTAATAAGACCAGTAATTACTCAAAATTCAACATAAATTCATCCAAATTTAACATGATCCTGGTTCCATGAAGATATAATCAATAATAACCTTAATTTACTAATATCCGCCTTACAATAATAAATGTTCTTTTTTATTTATTAGTGTTCGTTTTTATTCCAATATAATTATGTAATAGTTTAAGCGGATAACTGTTCAGACGCTCTTCCTTGAAATGAGTTGAGACATAATATAAATACTTATCTTACATGAACTCAAGACTCCCACGGCAAAAATATTGTACTAACTTTTAAACTCGCATTCATATTTTGTATCTAATTATTGGCAAGGTAGTAATATCCACACCACCCTTATGACGTCACTTGTTTTGGTAAAACATAAATACGTGCATACCATAATTATCGTCAATGAAAATAGAGAAAAAACATTATTATAAAAAAATCGCGGCAAATCGAGCATCACGTATATGCATTTTTAGTAGTTCATGGCTACAGCCATATGAATCAATACATGACTTGGTAAAGGCTCGTCAATAAAGTGAGATATAAGCCAAATAAACTTTATCTCCATACAAAAAAAAATTAAAATCGTCGTATCTCCGAAAATACTGCTCCAATCGAAATTATTTACTTAACAGTTTATGATTATTACATTGAGTAGAATTAGATGCCATCTTTATAATTTCGTTAAAAGGTATTTGATTTTCAAGTACCCCTAAGTCCACTACAGGCCATTCTCAGCCCACCGTGCGCCGCCGCGCCGTCGTCGTCGCCATGCTTATTTGGAACTGATACCTGCGCACAAGCACAAATGCTAGATATTTTATCTCGTATGTTTTTTGTTTGATCAGCTGCTCAACAATTTTGCACCTATACTGTTATCGTTTCTCACCAGACATACTAGTTTAGGTACTATATTTTTTTACTCGTCTTTATTGTGTTTTGAAACTTAAACCAAACTTATCTGTGTATAATATATATATAGATATAATAGGTGAGTTAAAGACGTCATCATTAAGATACGAAAAAAGACCTTAGACTAGGTTGTTTAATATGGATTACGGTCACTGCCGCAGTTGCCTAATATTTAGATTGTTCGTCTCAATCGTGAATACCTACTGCGTTCTTTGATAATAATTCAGACACTGTACCAAGGACACTGCATTTCATGCAATACAACCTAGATTTATTTCTTAAGAATTGGAAATGTCTTAGAAATGTTATCGTTTAATGAACTCGAATAGATTGTTAAGAGCCGTTGAACTAATATAACCTTTTTTTATAAATAAAGTACGATACGATGCGAATCATCCAGCATTGATACCTACTGCCTAATCTGAAGTCAATTTGAAAACAGTTCATGGCATATCTTTCGTAGACAATGTAGGCATATAATGTATGTAGGTTACATACCAAAAACCTTGTAGGTATATCCTATGCATTCTTTCTCGAAACCTCAGAAATATGAAACATCGCAACCCAGGTTCTAAATTAGGTAATTTACGTTTTCATAAATCATATTTTTGCTTTTCTGACAGTCAAATATACGCTAGTAAAAACAGTAATTTGGATACTTAACGTTTTCATATGGTATGTGACAGAAAGAATACGAAATATAAAGAAATATGGAGTAAAATAAGAATATAAAGAAAATATAGAGAATACAAAATATAACAACTAGATGCGTTACTTACTAACTGGTTCTTTTAAACAATGATGTAACATAAAGTTTACTCAGTTGTGCCGATGTACTGTTCGTTGTTGACTGCATCGAATCATCGCTAGGTTAAAACGTGACCGTAAATTTAATAGGACAAATGAAGGTATCTATTAAATTAAGTATCGTCTGTAGGGCCATTTAAGCCGTTGGATGCGGGCAGTACATGACCGGCCATTGTGCGGATCTTTGGGAAGACCTATGTAAAACTGTGAACGTCGTCTGGGATGATTTAAATCCACGTATGACAGTGCGTATCTATCCAAATTTCAGACGTACGACTTTATTAGAGTGCGTCTAGAAGCTTAACTAATCGCTTTACTATGATAATGGTATCGTTACAGAATCGCCACGATACACGTTTTGGTTTGGTTGTAGATAATAGATATAGATCGAGAAAGGACGGAACGCCAAAAGTATGGAGGTTGAATAACAACCAGTCTAGCTAGAACTAAGGACGTGACGATTCTGCGATGATACCTTTATCATATTAAGGCTAGCAGGTTAGAAGATTTTGAGCCCAAGATTGTCTGACCGTTGTCATGGTTGACCAGTCGTTTCTATTCTATTCAGCCCCCGTGCGAGCCCTTACTGCTAGGTAAGTCTATCGAAAGATTTGTAAATCCGTCCTATGTATCAGTGTATGCAGTGCATCAGACAGTCCAATTATTTATCTACTACTATTGGTATAGAAGTAGATTGGCTGATGTTTTTCCATTAGTCAAAGAAAGTAGCCCAGTTTTTAGTGTAATATAATAATTATTAACAAATTGTCTAAAGTGAATCTCTACTATTGATAGAATTAGATAGACCAATCGTCTTCGTCTCGTCGCCTACTTAATGCAGTATTAGATATTGTAAATTTGAGACCATTATCCACAGCCCTGCGAAGTCTGCAACTTTCATCCAAGGTCCGAACTGAACGTCGACAGCCTCTAAAAATAGCCCTTTGTCCCACGCTATTAAGGCGCAGAATCCTACGAAACGCCCTTGAACAAACAATAATTGAATCTTGCTTACTTGGATACTAAAACGAATGCATACACGAGATATTATTTTTATCGGTTCCATTAAAAATATATGATTAAGACATTACGTAGGTAGTTATTTGTAATTGATTTCCATAGGGTTTAGGTAAGGTCTTTCTTGAAGCAATCCTCGTAAACGTATAATGTTTTGGGGAGGCTTTTTCCGTTGCTTGTTCCGTTAGGCCAATTTCCTTGTATGGCTTCAAAACACTTGTATTATAGGCGCATAAAACGTTACGAGAAGCGACGCCGCAATACAAATACAAATACAAATACAAATTCTTTATTAATAACACCAAGTTACAAGTCACACGTAATAATAATAATAAGGCAATCAATATAATCCAATATTCATCATCATCATCATCATCAGCCTATACTAGTCCACTGCTGGACATAGGCCTCCCCCAATGAGCGCCATAGCGCCCTGTCTTCGGCTTGACGCATCCAGCATCTACCTGCAGTCTTTCGCAGGTCGTCATCCCACCTGGTCGGAGGGCGTCCTACACTACGTTTACCGAGTCGTGGTCTCCACTCAAGAACACGTTTGCCCCAGCGGCCGTCGGTTCTTCGCGAGATATGGCCGGCCCACTGCCACTTCAGCTTGCTAATTCTCAGAGCTATGTCGATAACTTTAGTTCTCTGTCGGATGTATTCGTTGCGAATCCTATCCTTCAGAGATACTCCGAGCATAGCTCTTTCCATAGCTCGCTGAGCGACTTTGAACTGGTGGACCAGCCCTATCGTGAGTGTCCACGTCTCAGCTCCGTAGGTCATAACGGGTAGGACGCACTGGTTGAAAACTTTCGTTTTCAAGCATTGCGGTATGGATGAAGAGAAGACTCGACGTAGTTTCCCAAACGCTGCCCAGCCCAGCTGGATCCTCCTTTTGGCCTCCTTCTCCAATATAATAATCTCAATAAATAATCCAATATTGTCCTTAACTAATAAGTATATGTCATAAAAAGTATAATTGATCAATTGTAATATGGAAATTAAATTATAATAAATTTATACAATAGGTAAAGCGTAGAACTCGTCTACAGAGTAGAAAGAGCTCTCTAAGAGCCATTTTTTTTATTTACTTTTAAATACCATGGTGGAAGCTGCCTTCCTAAAAGTATCCGGCAGCCTGTTGTAGACTGAGGGACCCATTATATATACGGACCTCTCCGACTTGCGCAGCTTGTGCGCCGGTGTGACGAGGACGTGAGCGAGCTTGTTACTGCGCAGGGCGCGGGCGGTGTTCACACCTCTCCTCTGGAATCTATCAATGTTTTTGTGTGTGAACAGAGCTACTTGATATATCAGTTCACAGGGGAGAGGCATGATATTCAGCTCCTTAAAAAAGTCTCTGCACGACACATCGTCGTCCACGCCGACGATCGCGCGCACTGCCTTTTTCTGCATGACGAAGGCCCGCTCGACATCCGCAGCTCGCGCCCACAGCTCCACACCGTAAGTGAGGATGCTGTGGACGGTCGCAAAGTAGCACGACAGTACTACGCTACGAGACGCGGTGCCAGCGAGCCGCCGCAGTGCGAAGCAGGTGCGGCCTAATTTGGAGCAGAGCTCCTCTATATGAGGCTCCCAAGTGAGTCCACTGTCGATGTAGAAGCCCAGCAGCTTTGTAGTGTCGACCATCTGCAAGGCCGTGTTACCGGCGGTGACTGTACAGGGTGGCGATGTTGAGCCATTAAGGCGAAAGGTCATGAAGCAGGTTTTTTCCCTATTGAGGGCTAAACCGTTCGATTTAAACCAACGTTCAAGCCTCTGAACAACATTGTTCAGTCTAATCTCCAGTTCGAGTGATGACGGCGCAGTTACAATGGCTGCCACGTCGTCGGCATACATGTAGACATGCGCGTCGCTCACGCTCTCGGGTAGGTCATTGAGCAGTAGGCTGAACAATGTGTTCGAGAGGCAGGAACCCTGCGGTACCCCCATAGTGTTCTCCAGCTCCACTGACCTTATGCGCCCTTGGTCGCCAACCACTGTCTGAGTACGGTGCGACATAAACGAGGTTAGCAGGGACAGCGCCGGGCCGCGTATACCATAGAAATCGAGTTTGTTGGCGATCAGGTTGTGGTTGGCAGTGTCGAACGCGCGCGAAAGGTCACAGCACAGTAAGGCGACGTGCTGGCCTGACTCGCGCGCGCTCAGCACGCGCCACAACACTTCACGCACCAGGTCTGTTGTTGCGCGCCCGGCCCTGTATGCGTACTGCCTATCGGATATCAAGTTGCCCTCTCCTATAAAAGATAAGAGTCTTTGATTTAGTCCTACCTCGAATATCTTGCTAATCGCAGGTACTAATGATATCGGGCGGTAGGACTTCATTTCAGACTTTTTACCTTTACCCTTATATAAGGGAGATATCTTAACCCGTTTAAGGGTAGCAGGATAAACGCCCTCCCGCATACACGCGTTAAATAGGTAGGCTATAACATGGCTGAGCGATTGAGCGACGGTACGGAGTAGGTTGGACGAGATTCCGTACAAATCAGTGCTGTTTTTATGAGCTATGTGTGACTTAACTATTTTTCCGATCTCGTCCGCGGTGAAATGTCTCAGTCGCAGTGAGGTGTCGCGTGGTTTTGCGTGCGCCCTCAGAGTCGTACAGGCGCTCGTGATGTTAGCTGACGGGGCGCCGCACTTGCTGGCAGCGGTCGTAAACTCGAGATTTAGTTCATTAACCAGCTGCTGCTTTGTGGTATAGGGCGCCCCGCAGAGTCTTTCACGAGGTCGGTATAGTCAACTCTTTCGCGGCTTCCGCGTCCGAGTTCGGCATTTATGACGCTCCACATACTCTTCGCCTTATTCGGGTGGTCCTGGATTTTTTTGGAGTAGAATTCACGGCGTTTTTGTTTAATCAACAAATGATAGTTTTTTGAGAAACGCTCGGCGGCCTCTATGAGGTCGGTATTTCCGGGAAAAGACTTTTTGATTTGAATGGAATCGAACATTAAGTTTTTTGCAAAGTGGACAATGTCTCGAATACCCTCTTTACTTTCAAACTTCTTGACCATTGGCACTCGATATTAATAAGTTATTGAACGACCTAGCGTCTCACCAGTCCCAAGTTGCGAAATGCTTGCAAAACATATCTCTGTGGCCATCGGTTTTCGCTTAAACTGCATTCTTACAATGGATTATCAATGATGTGACATTGTGAAACGTTATTATCAGTACAAAATAGAGATGCCACGAAGGTTTGCCGCAAATCAAGTACCAATTATAATGAAAAAACTCACATGTTACTCAAAAATTTATTTACAATCTGAAAGTTTAATGCTCAGATTAATGTTGCGAGGAACCCCACAACTAGTGCGTTACGCCTTTCCCTACTGAGTAGCAGGTTGCGTGTTCAAATCCCAAGGACGTACATTTTTGGGAGATATCAATCGAGTCTAAATTACATACAATCATACTCGATTTAGATATCAAATAAATTCTGTGGGTATGCACTATCCTAACAAAAACATAAAAAGACGAAAACTCGAGTCACCATTATCCTTATATTTTCATTATGTATGAAAATATAAGGATAATGGTGACTGTCACAGACTGTAACTTCTGCGTTAAGAAAAACCAAAGGTAATAATAATAATACTATACTTTTTTAAACTTAAAATGTTGCGCTCGAAACAAGGAAAAGACGAAATAGGCCGCGTTTTTTATGCATTAAAAATTTAACCATCGGCTAACGTATTCCCAAAGGAAGGAATACAATGCTGCCCTCCTTTAATATTTCAATTCGGTGCTACTTTTATTTTCTGGCAGTTATTTGACTGGTCACGTATTTTAAATAACTGCTGGTATTAATTGGGAGAAACAATAACGATTGTTAACCTGGATTACAGTAGAAAACTTTCAACGTTAATATACGTATAGAAGGAAATCAAAAACTTTTATTAAGCTTTTAAAATACGCCGATAGACAAGTACATTTTCTGGAAGAGATTGCTCAAAGCGATAAGGCCGCCCTTTATACTAATTTTATTCTATTGTTTATTTCTGTATGGTTTTATGTTTTGTGTGGTATAATAAAGTGTTTTCCATCTATCTAATTTTAAACAAAATAATTGTAAAATTAGAAATAAGGTGTTAAATTATTAATTGATTCTCTGCTTTTAAATTGTCCGTCCTATAGTTCATTGTTAGAATTACTTGCTATTTTAAACTTTATTCCTTCAGCATTTATAGTCAAAATTCTCTAAACAGGTGGAAAATTCTCATCTGGTCAGTACACGTACAAAATTTACCATTTGGCATCCAAAGTACCTGCGTTCATCAGACTCTTAGCGCCCAAAGGATCTCTGGAAGTCCACGAGGAGGCGTGGAACGCATACCCTTACTGCCGGACAGTTCTATCGGTAAGACCTAACCCTAACTTAAAGCTTCTAAAATTGCCAGTTGAAAAAATTGGCGTAGCTGGTGATTCAAACCCTTATGAAAAGATTGAACTTAATCGGTGAATCGATGTTTGGCATCATAGCTGTCGAGTGGGTAAACTGCTTTTAATTACGGCTTTTTTTGTTTGAAAAGTGACTTCTTTGAGATTGTTCTAAATTCTAAGCTATGATTAAAAACATCAGTGCATCCGTTCTTATAACATGTTATGTACGATTTAAACTACCTCCATATTTTGCTATAAAATATGTCGTTTGTTTATAAATTTATGCTTCCCTTTTTTCAAGTTACAGTAAATATAAACGGAACTGGCGCAGCCGGTGTAGCTAAATCCTACCGATTGCGCCAGTTGAATTTAGTCTAAAATTAGTAGTAAATGCTAAGAGGTCTTTAATTTTTCAGAATCCCGGATATATGAAGGAGAACTTCGTTATTTGCATAGAGTCATTGCATGTTCCTGATGCGGGGGATCAATTCAATGTGAGTTTACAAAATAATTGTTTATCTATTTTAAATTTAAACTAGCTGCGCCCCGCGGCTTCGCCCGCGTGGAAATCTATGTGTCAATTAGTTTATAAATCTTCATATTTTTAACACCTCTATCGCGGTCACCAATCCGCCTGCACAGCGTAGTGATTATGGCAATACCCTTGTTTCGGGGAGGTACAGCAGTGGACGTCAAAATGGTGATAGGTTGAAGAAGGACTTCACTTCACTCAAACAGCAGTGTTTTTTTTATATTGGGTAATAGAGTGACAAGAATGATTTATCCAAAATCTACAAGGAGTCGTAGCCAAGTTACAATACATATTAATTAGATAAATTGGAACTCATTTACGCGACTGCGCAAGATCATGCTTTTGAAGGTTATTGTTTCCAAAATCTACGTAAAATCAAAACCACAACACTAGGAAAATGACGGCATTATGCTTTTGAAGGTTAATGTTTCCAAAATTTACGTAAAATCAAAACCAAAACACTTGATAAATGACAGCATAATATACACTTATAGATTCTAAACATTACGAGTAATTATTAGCCTATGTCCAAGGCCTGACCTTTGGTCCGAGATCGAGACGACATAAGTAGGTACTTTGTAGGTAAGCAGCTCTAAACGAAACAGATGTATGGAATCATTAAAATCAATATCTCTTGCGTCATGCCCTTATTTTTAGCGATTTTGCAGAACGCCAAGTTTTCACAACCAGGCTTTAGTTATAATCAGAATCGTATCGTATGATATCGTTGGTAGTAAATAACTCAAAAATAAGCATTTGTTTTCCGATGCAATTATGTATTTTGGGGTGTAGGGGTAAGGTATTCCTCCTCCAAAAGGTATTTCTTTCACTAATAGATAAGGCGGTTTCACGGTGAAAATGTAGTCGAATCTGAAAGCATGATTATGTTCTATGTTTAAGCCAAATTTCGATCGTTAATTGATTAGTAGTTTTGTGAATGGTCACAAACATGTTATATAACTTATTTAATGTGTAAGTTTCCATGACCAGTTAGAATTTAACTTAAAATTATTGAACAACCTTAAACGGTTGCAGGAAAACAATGGATGTAGGAAACTCTGTCAGGACCGACATTTGTGGCGTTTGCAGAGGCCTACATTCAGCAGTGGACTTTATGTTCTGATATGATTATGAATGTTCAGGTTCTTTGAAAACGTCTCTGCGTTTGGTTTGACACAATTCTGTCAGTGTTCGTCTCGAGGTTATGCCGCCACACACAGAAACCGTAACCGGGTTGAAGGCGAAGGCCTGCTGGTTGTACGAGTATCATACGATTTTCCGTGCACCGCGCCGCCACCGCCCGGCGCGGCGGTGTATGTGTAGTCTTTCATATAAATTCGTATGTAACAACCCGCACGCCTTCGCCTCCGGCCCGGCCACGGTTTCTGTGTGTGGCGACTTTTATGAACTTTGTTGTATTTGGACAACAAAGACTAGAAAAAGTTCCTAGATGAAAACAAAATCACTGTTTAATTTCGAACGTTCCTTTTGTTTGCTAATAGACACTGAGTCAATCGAGTTAACACAAGCTGGGTAGCAACAACAGATAAAAATACAGACTGCTGTTAACAATAATAGAGTTAAACCGTTTTAACTTTCTTGTAAAGAAAGCAGAGCTGCGTTATACGATTTAAACTGTAGCTTAGTGGGGGAATTATTTTTAATTTATTTAGGATACAGATTTCCGCCACCCACCAAGATATTTGGCAGTATCAAATTTTCCAGGCTGAAAAGGCATAGCATCCGGTTACCTCGCGACTAGTTACTTAAATAAAGATGATATAGTGAGTCATCTTGATCTACAATCTCTATTTGAATCACACCACCTGAATTATTTATTTAAAAATCGATAAAAAGCAGCATCGATAAAAGCAAAGATAAAAAAAATGCTTGGTAAACTAAACAATTGTGAGACCGCTATAAAACTCGAGCTTCCGCTATACAAAAACATAAAACCTCAAACTCTTGCATACATTACAGATCTAGGAAGTGTTTTGTAATTAACAGTTTTACATGCAGAGTCCTCAAAGGAAATGCATTTAATTTATTGTAACAGCAAAGTAATTGTCTTGCCAACAAAACCTAGATGCGATCAGCCCAAGACCAAAACAATTGGCACAAATTGAAAAAGATTTCATTGAAAACTTCTTCAATTTGACCCAAGCCCCATGGCGTTCATAAATCTCTCAATGACCTTACTTAGTCGGGTTAACGGATTTATTAATAACCACGTATTAATGTTTACGCTCAGGTTTGAAAACAAAATTGAAACGAGTATTTTTGACGTCAGAATGGCAAGTTTTATTTGATCCGTGATAATGGTCTACTAACAAAACGTAAAACGAGTATTTACACCGTTTTTTGTACGACGTGAGTGACCTTAAAGTTTGGAGGTAATGAATTAAGTATGATTTTTTATCAAAGTCACAAATCACTATAAAGACATTGGGTTTAAGGTAAAGTTTTTGCCTTATTACGTCTTTTTATTTAGCAGTTATATTATTATTTACCTAGAAAAACAGTATTTATTGTTATTTTTAATTGACTTCATAAAATTTATCAGGTTCTAAGGCCGACTGTATGTTTTTTATGTTCGTCGATTTCTCCCGATAATTATGACTCTTTTGCTATTAAAATAATCACAATATGGTCACACAAAAAAAAATCCGGTGGGATGAGTCCAACAACAAAACTTGCAAATATTGATGAATTTGATGTCAGTTTTTAGTTTTTTTGGCAACAATCGAAATATCAAATAACTGCAATTTCTTCTACAGGACTTTAGGGGCTGCCTAACTAAGCTTCAAAACTAGCAAGCAAAGTGATTTTCTAACAATTAATACTTTACGTTATCTAGTGAAGCAAGGTTATGGCATTCAGCTATGATATGATAAGGGAAAGGTTTGCCATAAATAAGCCTTATCTATACCATGCATATGCCTTTTCTCACATAAGGTATTTGTGAAACACTAGCTCTATGCCGAGGCTTCGCACGCTTTTTTACGGTATAAAATGTAGCCTCTTCGGTAATCCAAGTTTTGCGACTGTAATGGTTTAATTATTTCTAAAAAAGTAATAATTGACTTCCTTTTTCCTTTATTTGTCCCGCAAATAATACACACTGCAATATTCATTGTATTTTAAGCTTTGCGGGACAAATACGTATTCCTAGGGAATACAATTCTCCATCGATCGATCGTTCTCTACTATACAATAGCATCATAATCCAAATCAGTCCACAATTTACGGAGAAATCGACGAAACAACATGCACCGAACATTTCCTTCAAAATTTTTTTGTAGATGAGTAAAAAGTACTATGGAATGGAAAATATAATATTAATAATAAATTTTAATCAGAAAATTTAAATATTATTTGGTAAGATTAGACGACAATAAATCTTTGGTGCATTTAAAAACAGTCTTGTAACAAAAATACTTAATTACAGAGCATCATTCTAGCATGTTCAGGCCTATGTCAATCAGTGGACTAACATAGGTTGATGATGATGATGATGATTCTAGCATATTCACAGCATCATGCTAGCCCCTTAGTAAGCAAAGCAGAGCTAGTGTTATAGGTGAACTGAATTACAAAGATTTTTGACACAGAGATTTTTTGTTGTTGATTATTATTTTAAATTTTTTCGCTTATTGTGTCATTTTGAGGTATAAAAATGGGGTCATTTGAGGGGCATTCTGACGGTCAACGACCGTGACCACTACTCATTCGCCTTGAAAAATACTATGTATAAATAAATATAAATACGTAGGTATTAGGATCCGCATAAGTTGATATAACCAAGTCTGCTATGTGCGATGTTAGGTTGTTATCAAAATGTTATAAATATTTTCTACTAGCGGCCCCGTCCCGGCTTCGTCCGGGTGGTCATTTGTTTCAGGCAATTTATGAATTTTTTCTCTTTTTTCTCTCCCTAAGAACCATCCTAGTACATCAAAGAATTAGCGAAATCGGTTCAGCTGCTCTCGAGATTTGAGCTTAGCAACACATTCATAGATTCATTTTTATATTATAGATAAATTTAGGTACATTAGGAAATACATATTGGGGAACTTTGGCGTTCATACATGATATGTCAGAAGAAAAATAACGCGTGAACATACAGTAGAAAAAAAAATAAGGTAGAAAATTTATCCATACATAAGAAATCACAATGCTATGCTACGGTTGAAATACTGAAATAAGTTAATGGCCATCTATACCGCCGGCCGGGGCTGCTGTGAGTATAGTTTCATGAAACAACATGGATGAAACAGGCCATCGCCCGCATGACTCGCCTTTACGTTAACATCGTACAATTATCCATGATTGCTCTTACGACACGACAACAGTTCCGCAATGACATGACAAGGTGTACCGGAGGGCCTAGAGTGCTTGACTTTGACCTTGACACGTGTATGTGTTGCTAGCTGCCCGTGGCTTTTTTCGTTTGAGTGTCGCAGTATGATATCAAATTATTCATTCATTTGAGTAGGTACCAAACCTTCATTTACTATGATATCAAATGATTCATTCATTTGAGTGTCAGACCTTCATTTACTATGATATCAAATGATTCATTCATTTGAGTGTCAAACTTTTTTCGTTTGAGTGTCGCAGTATGATATCAAATGATTAATTCATTTGAGTGTCAAACCTTCATTTACTTATGATATCAAATGATTCATTCATTTGAGTGTCAGACCTTCATTTACTATGATATCAAATGATTAATTCATTTGAGTGTCAAACCTTCATTTACTTATGATATCAAATGATTCATTCATTTGAGTGTCAAACATTCATTCAGCTCATACGACATCTACTGGCTAAGTTAAGGGTCCGGCGACCCTCGCTTGCAAAAATCGCTCCGAATATCGCTGTCCCTGTTTAACCCTTGCGCCGCGCCACATGCGTGCGCGATAGCAATAGTAGCCGTTCAAAATTTGGTTTGTTCCGTAATACCAAAAATTATGACTGAAAACTTTTTGTATTCTTCACAAAGTATTGTTATTCTGTAACTAGACAATATAAGCTATGTTCCTTAATAAATAAAACGTAAGATATTGATGTTTTTAATACGAAACAAATAGCAAGAAAACTTGTCCATTTTCACATAAAAATGTGCAAAATGAGATTGGCTTTCATTTCATTTTAGGTAAGTATTTTGAAAAAAAAAACTATTTGGGAACCTAGATAAATACAATTTTAATACAAATAATGCAATATTATAGTGGAAATATGCTTGCATTAGAAATAATTTTGGTATTACGTTTGTATGAAGAATTCGTCCCTCCGGAGGCCCCTTAATGGGGTCAATTTAACGCTGCAACTGCGTCTAAAGTAAAGCCCAGTTCCGAATTTTCTTATCAAAATAGATAAATTCAGACACAGATAATTCAAATCCAACATAAGTTAAATGATATTAAATCACCAGGTAGAACTTATCGGCAGATAAAATAATAATCAGCATTTGTCATAGCTCGATAATGTTTTCAAGTTGGTTTCATTCTTTGACACAATTTTGCAACTCTTCAGTTTATTTCCGCGTTTTGTTTCCCAAGTATACAAACAATGCGCAGACGTCATTATATGTTATTAACTTATTACTAAGTTAATGTTATTCTCATGCTTAACTTTTTATAACTCTTTATAACTTGGAAACAGAGCAAAATTACGATGATTTTACCCACATGATGTTAAGTGGTTACCATTAAATAGAGCAAAGGTCGTGTTAGATGAATAATGATAGATTTATTCATTATAACTATGTTACATAACTTAGTTAACAGTACCTTAAAGCCTCCGAGTATGTTAGTTAGTTAATCGAAGCACTCGCATATCTATACTAATATTATAAAGAGGAAAGGTTTGATTTTTTGTTAGTATTGAATAGGCTGCGAAACTACTGGACCGATTTTAAAAATGATTTCGCCGTTGGGAAGCTACACTATCCCCGGTGAACATAGGACACATGCTATTTTCAAAAAAATTAGGGATCCTTACTGAAACCGCGAATAAGTTATGAATCATAAAAATAATAAATACCCGTACGAAGGACCGCTAGTTGCACATAAGGAAGGTTGGCAAGGTTCCATACATCTCCTGACCCATCCTTTTTTGTTGATTACAGGTGCACGAGCTGCCTCCAGAGAAGCTGAAGAACCGCGAGGTCATCAACATCGACATCGCGAACGACCCCGTCCAGCCCGCTGACTACAAACCAGAGACGGACCCATCCACCTTCAAGGTAAATTCAAGGCCCGTTAAAAGAAAATAATCCTCGTCGTATCTCATGATGATTATACTACTGAGATTACAAAGATTGCTTTAAGCGGGACATGGCAGCGTTTAATATTAATCTTTCAGACTGGACAGCTTTTGCGGAGATCAGACCTAGTGCTATAGGTCTTATATTATTTGAATCAAACCGTTTATTCGCTGGAACGTAGGTACAAAAGCTCTTAATGATAATGGTATTTCCAATTCAAATTTAAATTTTTGCGGAGATCAGACCTAGTGCTATATAGGTCTTGTATTATTTGAATCAAACCATTTATTCGCTGGAACGTAGGTACAAAAGCTCTTAATGATAATGGTATTTCCAATTCAAATTTCAATTTTTGCGGAGATCAGTCCTAGTGCATAGGTCTTATATTATTTAAATCAAACCATTTATTCGCTGGAACGTAGGTACAAAAGGTCTTGATGATAATGGTATTTCCAATTCAAATTTCAATTTTTGCGGAGATCAGACCTAGTGCATAGGTCTTATATTATTTAAATCAAACCATTTATTCGCTGGAACGTAGGTACAAAAGCTCTTAATGATAATGGTATTTCCAATTCAAATTTCAATTTTTGCGGAGATCAGACCTAGTGCTATATAGGTCTTATATTATTTAAATCAAACCATTTATTCGCTGGAACGTAGGTACAAAAGCTCTTAATGATAATGGTATTTCCAATTCAAATTTCAATTTTTGCGGAGATCAGACCTAGTGCTATATAGGTCTTGTATTATTTGAATCAAACCATTTATTCGCTGGAACGTAGGTACAAAAGGTCTTAATGATAATGGTATTTCCAATTCAAATTTCAATTTTTGCGGAGATCAGACCTAGAGCATATGTCTTATATTATTTAAATCAAACCATTTATTCGCTGGAACGTAGGTACAAAAGGTCTTAATGATAATGGTATTTCCAGTACATTCTGCCTCGTTGAGGAGTGCAAAATTACAATGTTAATGGCTTTATAAAATAATATGTCAGCAATTATTTCACAATTAAAAATGTATCTGAAAATATTATGTTTGGTCCAAATAAAATATGTAAAAAAAAAAAGTTTTACAGTCAGTGATTCCTTCGTATCATTAACATATCCATTAACCACACTTTTAATTTTATTTTGAATAAATCAAATGGCTTTATTAAAAGTATTGTTTGTTCATCAGTCGCAGAAGACCGGGCGAGGCCCACTGGTGGGACCCACCTGGAAGGACAGCGTGAAGCCAGTGATGACCTGCTACAAGCTAGTCACAGCCGAGTTCAAATGGTTCGGCCTACAGGTGAGACCTTAGAATTCAATTCAAAATCCTTTATTTCCATAGGCTTACAAAATATGGTAAGGATTGTTGTAGGGGCTCGTCGAAGGTGTAAGACTTCAACTAGGGCTGGTCGGGAGTGATGATCGAGTAAAACACTTCAGAATACACACAACTACGCACTTATTACAAAGTCACTGCACTGCACTTCACTATTCACTTTCCTTTACTTTCCTTAAAACTTATTCACTTGGTCACTTGCAAAATCAGAACTGACTAAACCCGCGTACAAGCTCGGCCTTTATACCTCTGCCGAGCCTTACCAGAAAATTCTATGATTTTCCGGGCTATACCTATCTCTTTCTATATTCCAGAACATTTCTGCTTTCCCTTTCTATCCTTTATATTCATTCGAGAACATATATTTAGCTAGGTAGGTATATACACGGGCCGGTCCCTAACAACTACCTACGTCCTAATCTGTGGCGTAATCGGAGACGTAATTACTATTGCTTATTCTATGGAATTTTGTAAACCTTTGTCATAATGTCGTCGTCGCTAACAATTGTCCTGCATTATATATATATTTATAAGCACTTGACTACAATTGACTACCTCTGTGGCGTGGTGGGCGAAGGTCCACCTGCGACGCGTGAAGTTGTAGGTCCCTTACCGCCTCGGGACCTTGTTTGTACGATCTGCAGCTTACGGTTTTGGGAGTTTTCTATGTGTTATAAATATCTATCCATGTAATGTATTGGATGTTACCCAGTAGCCTATCGGAAGACCAGCGTTGGTTGTAACATGCTTACAACTAACTCATGCTGAGATAGAGTCCGTTTTGTGACTCATGTACAAAAATATGTTTTGTCCTTTATTTTTTATAATCATGTTTGTTTTATATTTTTGTGTATTGAGTTACAAATAACCTTATTCTATTCTATTCAAAACATAGGCTCTGGTTAGCGTGGGGCTAGATGATGTTGTGTGGATTGTACAGCATTATTAATTTATTAATTTAATACTGGATGGCGGCCTACTCTAATGATATTCTGTTATGCATTTGCGTGAGTCAGGCTATAATTAATTAACCATTGTTTTTATTTATTTTTTCAGAGCAAAGTAGAGAATGTTATCCATAAATCAGAGCGGCGGCTTTTCACCAATTTCCACAGGTAATAATAATTATAATTCTTTATATTTCAATACATAGAGAAATATAATTCATTGTAATTCTTTGTTTTAAGCTATTATTTATTTATTAGAGTATACAAGTTAATTCAAATACAAAAACTCATATATATTTATTTTGGTAGTATAATTATTTTATTTTATTACAACACTTCCCTATGTATATACTATGTTAGTCACCATAAATCGGATTTCAATTATTCATGTCACATAGACTTCGTAACAATCAAATATTGACTGTTTAGCTATGTTGAATAACGAAAATAACATCGTACCGATGTTCGCCGGTTTAGCAAGTACATTATAATATAAAAATTCGTAGAAACTTATCATTAGCCATTTTTCTTATTCAACATAGCTATTAATTTCCCTAAACTGTAAATTAACTATAAAAATAATCTTTCTATAACATTACAGGCAAGTATTCTGCTCAATCGACGACTGGTTCGGCATGACAATGGCTGACATCCGCGCCATCGAGGATCGCACCAAGGAAGAGCTGGAGAAGCTACGGCGCCAGGGCGAGGTGCGCGGCATGCGGGCCGACAACGAGTAAAGCGGGCTGCGGCCGCCTGTATACCACGAGTAACGAGGGATACATGCATTGACATATTACTTAAGGACATACATCCAGCAGCAACCGCATGACAACCTTTACTTGGCTACAGAAAGTAGCTCTTTCCAAAAAACACAACACTTATCCATGCATCACGGTTCTGAGCTGTCTCTGCTAGTGGTGCTGCTCTGGTGTCGATTCGGTTGCTATAAAATCTCGACCAATTGGACAGCTCTAAACATTTTTGAAACTATCATGATTATTGGTATATCCCGTTATAAATGACACTTGAGCTCTAAAAATGTCGCAGAATTTGGGTCGTAGAGAAAGAGACAGCAACATTTTTAGTGCTGTGATAATATTGTTCTGCCGAATCTACGTAGGCGTCTAAATCTAAGCGAATCTATACCATTCGTTTCTTAATTCCACGGATCGGCTACTGAAAGTGGATCATTCCCAAACCGAGACTTGGAGGCATCTCGGTTGTGAGCGTCTCTGCTGGTTACGTCTACTTAGCGGAGATTGGGCTCCACGTAGTCAATCCAGTGATATCAAGGGCAAATGGGCCTACGTTCCTATGGTATTCCCTCATATGCTTTCTGAATAGCTCGATCCTTGCAACATATAATGGGAAAACACAACGACATGTGCTTCCAGTAACCTTGATAGTTTCAAAATTATATGTTCATCCACAATTTTTTATATGTCCTGTAAGTAAAGCGTTGTCAAAATTATAAATGCATTTTTGAAGTAATCTACCCTCAAATCGTGGTGTACGCTGCGCGCGAATCAAACACCTTTCCGCTCATTGCCCAAGTCGTTCATCTGAGATTACATTATGACCCAAAACTAGCTTCAAAATTACTTTATTAGGCTGCCTGTCCATTGATGCGGAGCGAGCCAGCGAAGCAGAGATTTGAAACAATTCCTTTGGTTATTATTGCATAAATATCGCTACCTCGCTCCGCATCAACGGACAGGCAACCTATGACTGCTTTTCCACCAGAGATTGTTGTTTTCAGTCGACCAATAGGATCACATCATTATCGCGTCATTATTGTCAGCTATGAAGACAACGCGATAATGGAACGATCCTATTGGTCGACTGGAAACATCAACGTAGCTCATCTCTTGCGGAAAAGCAATTGCTTGCTGATCATATATAAAATATGAAGTTGTGTATACTGCTGGCAGTTGTATAAAATTGTGCTTAACAATAATTCAGCCCCAAATTGAAATAGGTCATAATAAATATGTAGTCTCGGTGAATGGGGGCATAGAATAACCATTAGAAAAATAAACATAGATAAAATATTTAATTTAATAACAGTTAAGTCGATGTAGTCAGTTAACAGGTAGTGTTGTTTACTTAAATTCTCCCCCTTACTTAAAAAAAACTATTTGAATTTAGCTCTACTTAAAATTCGCTCTGCCTGCTAAAGGACCGTATTATGAAACCGTGCTCAGTCATCGATCTACACTTGA
The DNA here is from genome assembly GCA_943735965.1 of Eupithecia abbreviata. Lineage (NCBI taxonomy): Eukaryota > Metazoa > Arthropoda > Insecta > Lepidoptera > Geometridae > Eupithecia > Eupithecia abbreviata. The sequence goes on from OX030995.1 coordinate 7,685,317, forward strand.
GTAACGCTTTTCTATGGCATAAACGTCACTCAAGCCTAAATCTGAAAGCTTGCTCAGACATTGATTATTCTTGAGTAACGCTTTTGTATAGCATAAACTTTCATAATACGGGCCTAAGAGTTGTTAAAGTTAGGGTTTTTAAGTACGGTTAAATTCATTGCGGATGTAAACGGGTCAACTATGAACCTTATTTGTGTTGGAAGAACACGCACGTTTCATCCCTTTACATCCGTAAGACTAAATTGTAATTCAAAGTTTTGACTATTAATCAATAGCATCGAAATTCGTGCAAATATATTCGGCGTATAAAAGCCATACATGTTATATTGTAACTCACTGTTTGAACATTGTAATGATAAGTCGAGGGCCCATAGAGCGGGTAGGCTGTTGTGTGTTTATATGATAAAACACAATATTTATTAAGTGAGTGCGTAATAGTTTCTACTTCGGGTCGGACTATGCTTCACCAAAATCTATATGAAACTGAAAAGTAACATGCATACTTTAAGAATGGGATTGTTGTCCTGCTCAGTACGGATTCGAACTGAGCAGGATAGCATACGAGATGACGTCATTATTGATCCTTTCTTTAAGTATGCAGGTTTAACAACATCTGTTAACCGAAACGCTACTTAGGATTTGAGCAGGACTCAAATGACAATAACTGACAGATTAAAATGAAATACTGCCCTTGAGTGCTGTTCAAATTTAAGTTGTGTTTAGATAAACAAACAATACATACAAAATAAATATATTTAAGGTTGTAAAGACGTTTATGTAGTTTGGCCCTTAGCTCTGGCTCGAATGTTACTAGGAAAGAAAAATAATATAACGGTGCAATATATTTTTATTCAGATAGCAAACCGGAAATAAAATGTAGTGATTATTAAAATTGTATGGGTGTTGCAAGGTGACTGCTATACTAACTTATTTAGGGTATTTTGGTTTTGTATCTATGGTAGCCGGTTTCGAATGGCTGATGCTGGCTTGATTCTTGTTGGAATAGTATATATCCCAAGGAATAAACACACCCATGGTCCCGTCAAGACACCTTTATCATCCTACTGTATGAACTTATCTAGGCGACTTTCTCATATAATACAAGCTCTGTTTGCTTTCAGGCTAGATAAGAAACGCTATATATTATGGTGAAATTGTCTTTATTCCTGTACAGTAAAGTTGATAATACCGTGCAAGTCCACACTTCCGCAAATAACGTCATCTCTCTTTAACTCTTGGTCATACTGAGCGCGCTCTAAACCCATAACAGACAGCGCTGTTAGAGGCAGAGTCGTGCTAAAATGACTCTAAATGCTCTATTCCGATGTCATCGTTACCGTATCAATAACTAGCAGCGACCACGGTTTTATCCGCGTGGTGTTAGAAGCAGCGCTGCCTCACACAGGCTAATACTCAGGGAAGTGTACATATACCCAGGAAACAACAACAATAAACTGTATCTTCAGCCAACTCACGAGATACTTTAACCAATCTGCCAGATAACAGCTAGTTTCCAAACAAAATTTTGTAGAAGTCTCTCCATAGATATTTTGATCTCCAATATATCTTTATGAATTAGTAGCCTATGTGTTATTCTGATATGTAAGCTATATTATTGTGAAGTTTCATGAAAATCCATTCCGTAGTTTTTGCGTGAAAGAGCAACAAACATGCATACATCACAAACTTTCGCGTTTATAATATTAGTAGGATACATATATTAATATACCTCATGCCTCTAAATGCAATGAGATTTATCTGGGTACTCATCTTTAAGACAAGAGTGAATAGGTGTATTTTAAACCTTCAGGGTACTGCGTAACTTACTTCCATCAGGTGAGATTGTGGTTAGAAGGTGTATTCTTGATAAATAAAATCTGATGTTAGGTTCAACAATTCTCAAGCCAGCGTTAGTCGAAGCGAACCAGCATTTATTAAACGGGTTCAGGTTGCAGCACCCAGGAGTAGTGATTGCATGTATATTATTAAATAATAAGTTTGTTGAAGAATCAGTATTTTTTAATATTTGTGTGACATTCCAGATTTACCGACGGTAACGTTGAAGTTTATTTTATGATTTGCTATTTTTTATTCATTTTTAGAAAGCTCTCTTGGTTATAAGTCGGAAATATTTTATTAAATTGTTGCCACTGTTTTTTTTTGTCATTCAGCTGGCTATTCGGTGACTGGCAAATAAAACCTGCACACAAGCCAATAAATTACAAATGGAACAAACTTCCAAAAAGCTTTTTCACTTCAATCATTAGCGCTCCCTAATGGCTAAGTTAAATAGCCCACACTATCAGCTAGCTAGATGATGAAATAATTAGTGGAAATCGTCAATCAGTAGGTACAATATCATGGTATCAATAATAAATAAATAAAATGTAATGAGTCATCTTAGCTGTTTAAAATTATGTTCCTTTTAAAACTTAGCAATTCCGTGGCTGTTATTTTATAAAGCATAATTCTCAGATAAGTATGGTTCATTAACGAAAGCTATACGCAATTGCGCTATGCAAGTGTAACCTTAAAGCCTGAGAACTGTGCTAAGTTTTCATCAATTATAAAATATATTATTATTTTTATTTCATATATTATTATTATATTGTATGTATTTGCTTATTATTGCAATATGTTTTTTTTATGTTCAACCCCCGACTTCAAAGCTTTGCTTTAAGTTTGAGTTCTTTGTTTCTGCCTGTCTGTACGTGACAAAAACGAATACGCAGATATCAATGAAGTTTTTTTGTAATATCTAAATGTATATCCGATATTGTGCTACCGTAAGTTGACGTCGGGGGTTCAGAATTTTTGTAAAAAATTATCTTGTTTCACCTTGTGTTGTAATTATTTTATATAAATACAGCGTGGTAGAAACATTCACAACAGCAGTTTCTTTTATAGCCATAGAGATAGTTTTTTTCGTTTGCAACCCGCTTTTAGAGTCGCTTAGAGCTTGTGTGTCTTTTTATATTTTCCATATAAAAGTACTTAATTATGTTTGACAAAGATGGATGTGCACAATTTATCCTAAAACATAACACCTCGTTTTAAGTTGTTTTGGTTCCTGTATTTTTTTTTTACCCGGTTGTTATGAACTGTAATATATTAATCAAGCTTTTGCTTAGATATTGTTGAAGCTTATTTGTTGCAGTTACCAAATAAAATTAAGTACACGCATTGAAATAATGTTTTTTTTTCCCTTAGAAGTGTTGTTTAGCGTAAGTATAATATGCATGGAATTCGCGTCAATTAGTTGCGCTTTTTAGCCCATCTGTGTATTATTGATTGTTTGGTATTTCTAATAATTTAAACTGGGTTAGGCATGGAAATCTATTAGGAACCTAAGCAAAATTAATTTATAGCCTTGAAAATATCTCGTCTGAAGTCACGAAAGTTTTACTTGAGTCACGAACTTAAGAGGACGGAAGGATATATCTTCCTTCACGAAACTATTTCATTGACACTTGTCTAAATTTGAAAGTAATGTTAATCCATATTCTGTAACTACCCCGAATCTGAAGCACCGATACGATTTGAGCAGAACTATAATGACTAAGAAAATAAAATAATATTCCAGAAAAAAAGTTCCTATAAGTCGATTTTTTTGTGATATTATTTGATTTTTCTTGTTATTGTGATGTTCCCAAGTGTGATGGATTACGAACTAAAATAACAAAAACCTTTAATGATTTTAAATCATAATAGCATTCATTAAGATATAAGTCGTCTAGATGAGCAATGAGATTGAAAATTACAGGGAAAGCATGCAGTCCACCTAAGATCACATCAATCATAATCAAATGTGCGTCATTTTCAATCCCATTCTTTGTCAACACGACACAGCTGAAAATAGAAAGCTACCAATTAAAATACTTGAGTATTGCTCAAATCAACCGTTAAATAGTTTCTGAAATAGGGAGGTGAAGGTAAAATATTACCCCCGGGTATTCAAAACAACCCAGTAGCATTTCCAAGTACAAAATCTATTTCTAAAGTTGATTATAATAGAACATTGTCAATTTTTTAATATTTAGCTTAATAATGTTATCCTGTTTGAGAGTAAGGATAGTTGTATTGTAATTTGTTGTAAATTATTCTATTAACTAATATTTTGAGGCCAATACAAATAAAGTACCTAATTAAAGTGTGTATTTCTCTTTTTATCTCATTATTTCTAATGGTTTACAATTTAAACAACAGCATTCAATAATTTATCATTTATTTCAGATTAAGATATCTAGACTAAGGTACTTCATTTTAGAAATGAATAAAAAAGCTTCATAAAAAAATTATCAATCATCAATTGAAAAAAAATCTCAGTTTCAGAAAAAACTTTGCAACTTAAACAACAAACCACATTTTCATTATGCGAAAATGTTTATATAACAATACTATTTTAGATCTGCATAACTGTAAAAAATAATGAAAAATCTATCTTAAAATTACAGACTAGCATAGTTTTAATGTCTAGAAGTTCGTAATACAAGAGGTATTACGAACTTCTAGACATTAAAACTTTATAACTTATTAACATAAATTATACTTTATAATTATAAAAGATTTTACTACCCTTTGTCCCCGTCCCCGAATCTACGTTACGGGGACCACGGGAAAGAAATTTAATCACGTTCCGCTATCCCCGTGACGGGGACAGGGCGTACGGGGACAACGGGAATACACGTAACAGACATGTTTGATATCTATCCGTCAGTTTTGTTCCTACTAAACTGATTTTAAACTTTATACCACTATCAAAGTACTAAATTCATTTACATATACATAGACTTTAGTGTTAATAACCATGATAGTTTCAGAAGTTTTACTATCAGGGTATAGTAAAACTTCTTAATAGTCCACAGTTGGACATAAGCCTCCCCTAATGAGCGCCATAGCGCCCTGTGTTTAGCTTGCCGCATTAGTCTTTCGCAAGTCGTCATCCCACCCAGCCGGAGTGCGTCCTAAACTACGGTTGCCGGATCGCAGTCTCATTGTCTCAATGATTACTATGAGAAAATAAAAGCTCTGCTTAACAAGAGCTTATTTTATACAATATCAACTCAATATCAAAACAATTCATTTGTCGAGGTTAAACTATCAAACATATGAGGAGTTAATTGATTCGTTCCCGATTTTTTTACATTATTTTATAATAAGTAATACATAGTAATTGGTGATATTTGTTAATCTAGGCGACAGGCAATGTAAGGAATACGAAATATTAAAACTAATGGAATAGTAGTCTTTGAAATGCTTAATACTCTGATTCATGAGGAATCCAATTCTGTCTAGGTAACTATTTATGTTTCTTGCAAGTAAAAACTAATTTATACATATATCTTAAGAAAACCGACAGTTTCTTTCTGTTACATCACACCAGTGCTGTGTGTGTGAAAATCAGGGCTTGGAATATCGGTATTTTCAAGTACCGGTACGTCTGACCTTGACGTGGTATCGATATAAATTTTACCAGTACTTCATTGGTATCGGAACTAAAGTATCGGTATTTTCAATAAGTATCGGTATAATTACCGATATTATGCGCGTAAAGTATCGATACCAACAAATCTTGCAAGCACGCGCGCGCGACAGCTGCCAACGTCGCGAGAACCGCTTTGAGTAGGTACCGGTACTTTTATCAAAGTATCGATACTTGAATGTATCGAAATGAAAATAACATAATTACTATAGTACCGGTAGCAAGCCCTGGTGAAAATGTCCAGCTTTATTTATTTACTACTGACTAACTAATATCTAAGTTGGAACGGCGCGGCGTCAGCCGCGCGATGTAATAAATAACGGTAAAAACTTGACGTAGCGGTTTTGATGTAGTTTTGCAACAATTGTAAACAATTCATGCTAAAACTAACTTCGAATCAACTGTCCTTATGGAGTTTATTGACATTATTAACTAAAATCAATATAATGCAGAAATTGTTTACAATTTGTGGTAAACTCCCTTTCCGCTAATATTAATCCTTGTAGAACGCAGAATATTAAAAACAAATAATTAGCATCTCACAGTAAATCGAACCACCTTAACATAAACTTAGTCGTCTACTTCCAACTCAAGCTCGATGTCAGCTAGACTGATGCGTCTCAGCGTGTTGATAACCATGTACCGGGAGAAGACAACATACAGGTGTCGGAACCAGACCATCTGCGACCTGTGGCGTTTCATTGCACGCACCACGCGCCGGCTCTCCGTCCATAACAGGAAGTATCTGAAATGATAATAATAATTTGATTGAGTTACTGATCAATTTACTTTATAATAATCTTATTGCCTTAAATTGAATAATATTATTGTTAAACCTATGAGATATTTACTCAGCTAATAACACTTCCATACAAACCTTTGTGGTTTCCTTCGTGATATTTTTAAGCTCTTTTAAATACTAATTTTATACGAACTTTTATGTAACATTATTCTTAAGTTGGTAAATAAATTAATTTAAAAAAAATTACATGGTTTTTAAGGTAAAGGCCGTACTGCTGGTCTGCACGCATCGTCTGCAAGTTCCTCTCTGCAGCCCTAGTCACCGACCGCTTCAGCCTAGCAAGCGGTTGGTGATCTAACGTTTTGATTTCATAATATTTTATTGTATTTTATAACGAGAATTCGAATAAATTATGATGATGAATGAGAATGATCCTAACAATGCTGGTCGATTATTTTGTATTACATAAAAGTGCTTTATTAAAGCAGACTTCAAGGAGGTTTTTTTTCCTTCAGACTTTAGGTACAAGACTATTGGACACGTCACAAATTTCACTATAATTAATTGTTTGTATAGTCGATTATTAATGCTGTGGCACCCTTTCATTAGAAAAACACTAGTCTTGAGACCACTATTCTGTTATTTCGCATGTTGTGTTTTTTTATTGCGAGTCCTTATTAAATGAAAAATAATCATACAGCATTATCTAGCCCCTAGCAAAGCAGAGCCCCGAGAGTCGAGCTTGACGATAGTGTCCGAGACTCGTGATGTCTCATATTTATATGGAAAATAAATACGTAGTACCCTGTCTGCAAGCTAGTGGCGCTATATGATACGCTATACGATGCGAGACGTCGCGGTCACGTCTCGATGCTATCGTGAACCTTGGACTCGGAATCGAAGCTAGTTTCATGGGTACTAGATAAATATATATATAAATAATGCTGGACAATCCACACATCATAATCATCTAGTAAGTAGTCTAAAGTTAAGCAGAGCTTGTGTTCTGGGTACTAGACTAGATGACTGTACATATAATACATAGGTATTATGCCTACATAGAAAATACCCAGAACACCCGAAACAAACATTTGTAGATCATTCAAATATTTGTCCCGCCGCGCCACATCGGTCGTCTAATAATGATGTTTAATGAATTCAAAATTTAATTGTCCATGACAACCATGGATGAGTTTGACTAGCTGCATACTGCTACGCGTGGCGCGCCAGGCCTTGGCAGGGCGGCGGCGGCGGCGGCGGCGCCCTTTCTGGTTGGACTGGAGGGTGGACAGAGAATATGTTATGATTTTTTATCAATTTGCTGAAAAATTATTATGTTCCAAGGTTGCCTGGAAGAGATCGCTCTCAGCGATAAGGCCACCCTTTATATTTCCTTTGCTTATTCCTGTATTGTTGTCTGTTTTGTGTGGAAAAATAAAGTGTTTTCTATCTATATTAAGTATCTATGATTATTGAAGATTACCTTTTGGAAGACAGTATGAAGCTAAGAGGCAGGTCCAGGAAGCCCAGATATTTTCTTATAATATTTACAGAGTCTAATGTATATACTGAACATCCTGAAAAAGAAAAATATATTGAGCTTGATTAGTTACTTTTGTTCCTTTTTTTGTTACATAAATTTGTAGGAATTTCATTCTTGTTTAATTTTGAAAGAAGCAGGTATGATTACACTGTTCTTAAATTGTTTAATCTTTATTAGGAACACCATTCACAACTTTAATCTACTGCTGGGTCACCACTATTGTGCTACTCATTAGGGTCATGCTCTCACCTTATCCAGTTTAATATTACCATCAGATATTTAATACTTACTTTTAGGCATAATCTTCTCAACAAAGATATATGCAACCGCATAAAACACTGCGGAGTGATTTGGGTGTGATGAAACACCCCCTCTATCGAAAGTCAAAAGTATGTCTATGTCCAATGTTTCCAATTTGTGGTGAATCAACTTTGCCACAACTGGAACTGGCCATTGGGCCTTGGGGTTATCAGGAAGTCTTGTGTCGTTGATAAGACTTATGTTCTGTTCTGGAACATGAAGCTCCATACAGGCATCCCATAGCTCTTTTCTTCTAATGTGGCCTTTGCCTTCGTGGTTACCTGGAGAAAAAAAAATTATTTGAAGTAGTGATTTAGAAATTATCGAGTGAACTTTTTATGTATACAATTTTGACAGATTATCAAGAAGCAAAGAGTCAAAGAATGTACCTAATTTTTAAATAAGTAAAAAAAAATTGTTTGTTTAATTAGATTACATTTTCTAGCTTAGCTTCTTTAGTGAGATCCTTCAAAGATGATATAGAACACATCTGAAGGTGCTTCTTGTAAGTAAATAAATAAAATTCTCAAAGCACTAACCATTGGATAGACAAAGTAAGTGGACATCAGCACCCTGCTCGCAGAGCCGGAATATTGTAGGCCCAAAGAACATACATTCGTCATCTGGGTGAGCTATTACAATCAAAACCCTCTTCGCATCGAGGGCTCCACGAGTCCTTGTTTGCAGCCGCCGAGCATGCCGACTGTACACCATACAACACAGCAGCAAGTAACAAACGAACCATAGAGTGATATATAATGCAAAATTTCTAAAATACACAAAACTTTCAGCGACAAATCTCACGTAAAACAATCCCAAGTCATATGGCAAATCATTTAGTAACATTTCTGACTAGAAGTGAGTGTTAGATTTGGTTGAAACTCTAGCAAAAATGTTTCTCATAAAGTTTTACTATAAACTCGCAGAAAAGACTAAAAAAACAAGCTTTTTTTAACAAATTGATAAATAATCAGTCCGGCTATATTTATTTTCATTTTTCAGAGACTGACTTCAGTTCACAGAGACTTGATTTGGTTTTTTTTTTACTTTTATTTTAATTTAGTGTTGCCGGCAGTCAACAACAAAGATAATACAATTATTAGGTATGTACTGAAAAAAAGAACTCCGACCGAACCGAACGCTTTTTAATATTTTTAGGAGATTGCAATTTTCTATTACAGAAAATTAAAATCTCTTTCAGTATTAGTGTGTGTTTATAACGCCTACTTCACGCAGTTCACGCCTAAAAGACTGAAGGCTGAAAGAGATTGGATGGATGAATTAATGTACCATGAATAACGAAAGGTAGGTAGCTTATATATACATATATCAAACAGGCCGCTTTTTATCAAAAAAATGTAGGTAGTATTTCAAATGGAATGATCAAATTCACGGTTTGGTTGAATTCTCTACTCTAAGGTTTACTGAGATAAAAAAAAACTTGATGATCGATTTACATTGCACAGAAGGATTCAAATTATTTGTTGCCCACTATGAAAACTTTTCAAACTAGATTCGTGTAGTCGGACGAATGTCATCCGATAATCAATGGTCTTCCAGTCAGTTCAACAGTTCGTCTTTCGAGCGAAATGCGGTTGGAATCGAACTAAGATTTTTTTCTTCTAGCTTCAACGTCGAGCGAGATGTCACTCGAGTCTTGAGTTACAGCAATGATGCCACACTCGGTCGAACGAATGCTTTTTTCACATCTAGGAAGATCCCAACTGTGGAGTAGTTGCTGTTCAGTTGGTGGGCGAGGTGATGCAGAATTCGTGTGAGTTGAAGGGTTGTAGAGTGCTGACTGCGAAAACCAAACTGCTCTGGTCTTGGTTCTATGTGAGGTCCTAACCGACGGAGTAGAAGGCGCTCGAAGAGCTTGGCTGTCGTTGCATGCAGCGTAATTCGTCTGTAGCTGGCAGGATAACGGCGGTCTTTTCCTGGCTTTGGGAGGACGATAACTCTTCCCATCTTCCAGACGTCAGGGATATGGCCGGTACGCAGGATGGCGTTAAAGAGCATGGTAAGGGTGGCCACGCCTCTGCGTGGTAGGTGGCGAAGTGCGGTGTTTGAAAGACCATCGTCTCCTGGAGCTTTTCGTTTGGGTAGCCGGAGTATCGTCCTTCGTACTTCGGCTGGGGAGATGAACTCGCCTCTGCTGAGAGTCGGAGTCGGCTGTGCGAGGAAGTCTCTTACTGTGGTTTCGATGGTGGCATAGTGAGCTAGGAGTTCCTCAGTGGCGTTTGCTGGGATCGGGTGTGGTGAAAATTGCGCCTCCAAGAGATTTGCCAGGATTTCGGCACGGTCGGCTGGTGCAAATTTTCGGTGGCCTTGTTCGTCTAGAAGTGGGTATGTAGGGGTTGGCGCATTGGTCAGCTGTCGGTTGAGAGCGTGCAAACTGGTCTCTTTTTCAGTTGCCTCGTCAATCCTCGCTTCCCAGGTTTGTCCTCGCCATGCATCTACTGCTTCCGCTACTTTAGCTGTCAGTTTATTGAGCTGGGTCTTCAGTCTTGAGTCCATATAACTGCCGGCCATGGCATGTACAGACTTGGAAAATACGACCACAGATTCAGCAGGCTATACTGCGCAGCCTGGTAATTTGCTTACAAATGGCTGTGGTTTCCGGGCCGTTCATAACTGACCCGTAATATTAACTTACAACCTGTATCATTCGACCCAGTTTTGTCCAACCTTGGAAAGTGTGTCCAAACTGTACTGAGATCCATGTACAGACTTTCCACGGCTGAAAGTTCTTGTTACGTGTCAGTCATGTTCAGCCTGGAAATTACATACTTGGAAACTTTGATCAGTGCTTGTGATTGGTTGGATGCCTATGCTTCGTTAGATGCATCTACAGATTAAAAATGTTACTGTCCCGTTCTGTAATCTAACAAATTCCACAGATTAAATAAATAAAAAATCAGAAACACACCTGTCGAACTTAGTTTGGCAGTTAGGTGATTAATTAATAATTATTTCACCTACCCATTAATACAATGACAAGTATTTTATTTAGTATTTTTTGAGTAAATGAGTGGGAAGGTAGTCGTACCTCACTAGAAGTTAGTTTACCTCACAGATTTATGTAGATCGTATTGTTCCTAGGTAGGTATATTAAGTTTTGAGTTTCGCAGAGGTAGGTCACACATCAATTTTATAACAACACATGTAACGTAACAAAAGTAAGAAAGAAAAGTAGGTACATAGCCATAAAACTTTGCCTGTTTATTCTTATTTCTTAATAATTCTATTTTCTCTGTATTATCGTTAATATCATCATAGTAACCAAGTAACGCCATCTATTTTCAACTTCATAAAACTGCAAGCACTTTGCTCAATCGCTACATAAATTGAAGAGTGGCTTATCTTGAGTTCTTGACACACATTGACACAGAATGGTGATAAATAAATGCAGCGGTTGTGGCAAAAATGTAACAGGTGGCGCTACATGTTCTCAGTTTATGAAAGGTAATAAAACAATTTGAAAGCGTTTGGAACCTTTACGGGTTGAAAAATATGAGTAGGAAGTAAATTACGATCCGAGTCCAGAATTAAATACGTAATTTATTGATTGGGACGCGTTCTCATGTTGCGCATGTTTTGCTTTGATGATTTATCACATTACAGAATATCTATATGTATTCTGATTAGTATTTTTACTTTCTTATGTATTCTGTAAATTGTGTGATATACATAATTTTTTTTTTAAATTATGCTTTGTGAAAATCAAAAATCTGCCAATAAGCCGATTTATGTATAAATAAATAATGCTGGACAACAGACTCACACAGCATTATCTAGCCCAATGGTAAGCAGAGCTTGTGTTATGGGAACTAGATAACTGATATACATAATACAACAATACATTACATAGATCGATATTTTTCATTATACATAGAAAACAACCAGAACACCCGGAACAAATATCTGTGGCTTTTAGTTTTATTTTCATGGCAATCTAATAGATCCTTGGCATCCGCAGGTACATCAGCTTTCAACCACGGTGTTATACTGTGGTGTAGGGGTGGTCGTTGAATGAACGAACAGTTTTTTTAGACTGTTTATTTGCCGTCGACTGATAAACCGGTTTACAGGCCACCGATAAACTAGTTTATTTGTGAACTACATTTGCATTGCATCGTGCAGTACATGAGTCGTCAACTTCTTTTCAGTCGACAAAACGAGACCGTTTATCGTTCACGCGATAGACTAGTTTATAAAACAGTCGACCGTTGCCGAAACTGTTTCTCTAGCCACCTAGCCATTGTCAATCAAGCATTCTGTTCTCTTCACACTTGGTCGTTACGCGTATATGACTATCTCTCTTTCGCCATGCGCTCGGTGTGCGCATGGTGCGGCGCCGCCGGCGGCGTCAGGGTGTTATGTAAAAATAAACTCTATTGCAATGCATGACAATGTATTATTGTTAGTAGGCAAGCAGGTTTTTTGAAACTGTAAATATGTACATACTATGTAAATAACAAACAATTGATTATGTTCATAAAATAAAATGAACTTTTAAATACGCCAGGTCTGCACCAATATAGCTATTTCTGAATGTACTACCAAATTTCTTATTTAAAATAACTTTATTATGAAGCCTGCCAGTCCTAAGCCTGGAAAAAGTATGAAGGGAAGTTCATTTTATTCGAACTATAAAATCGGCCCATTTGTCACGCCACAAGCACACACACAATTATGTCTTATATAATATTAACTCCCCTCTAAAACAGTTCATCCGTCGGCGTCGTTGATTGGCAATGGCAAGCGCTTAGTTTTAATATCCTAAACAGTTTATTCTAATCGTCGCGTCGTTTACCAATCAATCAGTGTATCAACGTTCAACGAAACGATCGATCATGTTCTAAACGAACAACGGCATAAACTAGTCGAAAAATAAACTGTTTTATAAACTAGTTTATCGTGAACGGTAAACGGTCTCGTTTCGTTGACTGAAAACCAGTCGACGACTCATCCCTACGTGGTGTGGAGGGACAGTACGGGCATCGAACACCTTTTATAACGCAAAATAAATAAATACGTATCCAGGCACGGGATGAGTAAAATTACGTCTTGTCTCTTGATAATCTCGATCTTGTAAATATTCCTCCGCGAAAAGTAAAGTAGTAAAGTTCACTTAGCTTATCCTGCATCTATACCTACATAAGTAAGAAGCGGCCATGTTTGTTAGAAAACATAAAAAAATACTTCAGAACAAAATAAATAACTGTCATCATCATCATCAACGTAGGGAAGTATAGTAACCGTTACATATAAGTACCCCCCTATCTCTATGTATGTGGGTTCGAATCCTGCCGCCTGATTGGGAGATAAAAACTACACGTAATTTATAATTTTCCATTTTCTTTAATATGTTTAGACGTTTCCAACATAAATTGTATGTTTTGTATCTTTAAATTGCAATTCGTCAATAAAATATAATTTTCTTTCTTTTTCATTTGGTAACGTGACTTTAAATTTCGAACAAACTCACAAGTAGCAATTTGGCTCTGCGGCAGATATGTACAGGCAAATAAATGCAAGATATCAGTGACATGACAGGGTTTAAATCTCGTGAGCAGTGTGTTTTTTTTCAATCAAATGTTATCTATTCTCGTTACATTATGCAAGATTTTTGATTAATATTGTTCCGCAAATGCTTAATAGCTAGTAATTAAAAAAAACTTTTTTTTTATAGACGCCTACAAGAAAAGACGATAAATATCTACTAAATGTGATTACTTATGTGAGATTAAGTAACGAAGTAATAGTTAAAAATTATAAATAATATTTGTGAACAGTGAAAGGTGTAAGGTAAGGTAAGGATTGTGGTATAATTTATTCAGAAATAGGTAATTTGTTTTGTCTCGGAGATACGCACAAAGCAAACAACACGAAATAATACGAGTGACTGTACGGTTTACATACAATACAGCGATACCTACATGTTCCTGCGGGTCAGCGGTTTTACGCTGTGACGCGTCTCTAAGGACGTAAGGACAGTTGTTTTCGACTGTCATTGTATGTCATCGACTACGTACCCTAGATACCTAATACAGGGCTAACGATTTTAGACATCACATAAGGAAAAGAGATCTTATAAAAATCCACGCCCACTAACGTTCGATCAGTAACGACCAGACCAGTGACCCGTGACAATCTCTGCGCTGGCTTACTCAATGACTCCTGACGGAGCTCAACTTAATTTGGTTGGCCGGTTGAGGTCAACTGTCGAGGTCAACTGTGCATCTCTTTCTTTCATAACCAATTCTGTATTTGCTTTCCTTTCTTCTCTGAGAAGGCGGGGGCAAATAGTGCCATGCCGTAGCCATCGACATTAAGATGTCGATGGATTTTTTTTTATACTATACAGGGTTATAGGTAACTAATCAATAACCTCTTAAAGGCGACTTGGGTACATTTGGGTACCAGACTAACAACTTTTGTTCTATGACTTTATCTAATTAAATGATTTTTTTTCCTTACAAAATAAAATATAATTTCCAGTTCTAATCTTCTATGCTCTTTGTAGGCGGGCGCGCGTTTGTGTGTCGGTCGGCTGTACAGAGAAAGGGGTTGCGGGGTGAGACGAGCGGGGGCGGGCACTTGCCCTTGACCTAGTTCACGATACGCACGACAATTGCAATGTTCGCTGCGCGCGATGTTATTTTATTTACTTTTTTATTTTTAATGAAGCCAGTCTTAGGCCTGGATAAGTATGAAGGAATTTTGGATTCAATGTATAAACATGTACCTAAAGATCTTAGACTCTTTGTTGAAACACTAACCTAGGTAGGTCTTTCTGCTACGCGGTCTTAAACGCTATGTAGTATGTAGCACCGGGCGGGCGATTGCGTAGCACTCAGCTGACTGCACACACTTACGCTATGCCAGAATCGTATAAATGAAACGTATGTATCAACGGGCTCCTATATATAGAGCCGTATTGCTGAATTTTTTTATAGTTACTAGATGACTGATCAACTTAATACAATACAACACATTAGGTACATAGATAGATATTTTTTATTATACATACATAGAAAATACCCAAAACACCCGAAACAAATAGGTACTTGCAGATCGTAGAAATATTTAACCCCAGGCGGGAATCGAACCCACAACCTCCGGCGTCGCAGGCAGCCCTCTCCCGCCGCGCCACATCGGTCGTCAAATCGTCAAAGTAAATATTACCTTGTTGCAAGTATCGATTGTTTTCATAGAACTTACCCCATCACTAATAATGGTCATGATTTGTCGTAACCTTGAACGGACCAATGAGCACTCACTTCCCCGCGCCCGCTCACCTTAGTTGGTTGACAGACTTGTTTGCACAGTGAATAAATAGGTATTAGGCGTCTATTATACGTAGTCGATGTTGTATGTGTTTTCTGCGAAGCGTCATATAGCAAGGTATGATGATTTGAATTACACTGCAGGCAGCGTTTTTCGGACTTGCATTGTTTGTCTTTTTGGTCGTACAAACAATTGTTACATAATCTAGAGTCTCAGAGTAATAAGACGTAGAGTGATAATTTCATTTTTTTTTAATTGGATGATATTTCATTAACAGAAAACGTCCTGTTAATAATACAACATACTCTATGGGTGTTTACATACAGGGGAATGTTCAGTTAGCGAACAAGTTAAATAGATAGAAATAAATATTATGGCTGAAACATTTTCATACCTTTGTTGGGATAGCACCCTCTCGTAATTTGCACAAACCACCTTTCATGATATACTAGTCTTTTTCTTCAAAATAATATATAGAACATAATAATATCTTAGTGTTCCAAAAATTTTCTTTACGATTCAGTATGTTTTTATAAGTTTTAGTGTTGTTATAAGTTTTTTTTTTTTTTTGAGGAACTGAACCAGATGCTGGACGGCCTCGCTTCAGCCTCCCGATGTATCGGTCTTGGCATGAATTTGGATAAAACCAAAGTCATGATCAATGGTCACATTGATCCAAGGCCGGTGGTCGTACATGGTCACCTTCTCGAAACTGTTTCCGAGTACACTTACCTTGGGCAGATTCTGCAGTTGGGTAAAAACAGTTTCGAGAAGGAGGCCAAATGGAGGATCCAGCTGGGCTGGGCAGCATTTGGGAAACTACGTCAAGTCTTCACGTCATCCATACCGCAATGCTTGAAAACGAAAGTTTTCAATCAGTGCGTCCTACCTGTTATGACCTACGGAGCTGAGACGTGGACACTCACGATAGGGCTGGTCCACCAGTTCAAAGTCGCTCAGCGAGCTATGGAAAGAGCTATGCTCGGAGTTTCTCTGAAGGATAGGATTCGTAACGAATACATCCGACAGAGAACCAAGGTTATCGACATACTCAAAGAATTAGCAAGCTGAAGTGGCAGTGGGCCGGCCATATCTCGCGAAGAACCGACGGCCGATGGGGCAAACGTGTTCTTGAGTGGAGACCACGACTCGGTAAACGTAGTGTAGGACGCCCTCCGACCAGGTGGGATGACGACCTGCGAAAGACTGCAGGTAGATGCTGGATGCGGCTAGCTGAAGACAGGGCGCTATGGCGCTCATTGGGGGAGGCCTATGTCCAGCAGTGGACTGCTATAGGCTGATGATGATGATGATAAGTTTTTAACCCATCGGGAAGCAACAGTCTATTTTATTTTTCGTGTTATTTCATTATGTATTTATCTTTGTTACCCTATGTATTATTTTCTTTGACATATAAGAATATTCTTTTTAATAAAGAACTGAACTGATGTCGGATCAATAGGAAATCTGAAAACGAATATAAAGACATTAATAAAACTAGGGTTCATCGTCAAATGAAACCAATTAAGTTTTTATATTTAAAGCTCCGACACATCAACATCCGGACAGTCTGCAATAATCAAATCCTTGCCACACACATAAGTGTTTGATTATTTATACCAAGCTTAATAGAACATATGTGTGCATATTTAACTTAAAAATCTAGGTAAGTTAGGAGGTAACCCTAATTATATCTGGCAAATAAAAGTCCTACAAGTGTAAAGTAGAAATAGATTAAACATATAAGTAGGTACCTATGGGGGAAAATAATTTTTCTAATAATAATAATATCAACATTTTTATGTAATGGCGTCTGTTATGTTTACGATTTATTTGTGCCTAAACCAACGTTTTATTCAAGAATATAAGATGCCAGATTTGCGTCACTCATGAATTCGGACAAGTTGGGTAGTTCTTGCGGTTCCTACACCGATTCCATGTAATCACTGTAGGTGTCGGGTCGGCATCGAGTTTCAGCGAGAGAAGGTACCAGGTACCAGGATAGCGTCCCATGTTGAGATATCGACGCTGACCTTTTCGATCGCGTTTATGCATTCGTTCGCCGTATCATGTAGTTTTTTGATGGAAGTACCTACCAGTTTGATTTTGTAGTGTTTGTAGGTTTAGTATAGGTAGTGTTAAGGTGCGAAATAGAAATTTGTTTCTTGTTGTTGTACCTGTTGTTGAGTATGTCCCAGCATATCGAGTAGTTGTCGGTACTAATTGTTAGGTATTGTATTAGTTTTTCTGCTTCACCCTTTACCTTAGATTTTAGGTACTGCATCTTTTGTGCACCTGATAGTATTCTGTTGTTATTGATTACCTCTTGAAACAAGTCCTTGAAAGATGTCCAGTGTTGGTAGAATCCAGAGAAAGTAGGTATGTAGTTCCATTTCAGGATTCGATTTTTCAATTTGAGAAACAGACCACATTTTAGTGTTTATGGCTTTCTTCATGGAGTGGTATTGTTCTTCGTAGGTCTCGAAGATCGGTTCGTAATCTTGGTCGAGCGCGTTTTCACAGTGGATCTCCTAGTGCAGGGAGTCGACGGTTCTCCACCTAGATTCGAGAGCTTTGAGGGCGTCCTCGAACTCCCAGTTCTCGTTTATTTGTTCGATGTTGATTGTAGATAGTGTACTAGCAAAAGCCCTAAAGTTACTTTTCTGTTTTCGCAGTAGGTCTTCAGACTAGCTAGGGTTACCTTGGGATTTTGTTTGGTAGGCAGGGGCAACGTCACCTGCTCGTTGGTGCGATGTAGATAGTTCTCCCGAAGGCTGTTGAGTTTCAGATACCTGAATTGTAGGACTCTTTCATTCGGCTGTGGAGAGACCGCATACTGTGCGATCAACGCTAGAGCTATAGCGTAAATCTGCCTTGTTAGTTAGAAGTGGTTCTCCGTGAAGTACCTACCTACACCTACGCATACTTAGTTGCGTTCTTTACATTGGCAAAGTTGTGGGTATATGATTATTTTGAAATTCCTTCCAGTAGGAATCTAGAACTTCAAGTCGTTTCTTCACATAAAGTTGAGTTTTTCGCTCCATCTTTCTTGAAGTTGCCTAGGAGTCTTTGTATCTCCTCTTGCAGTATAGTTTGGTTTGTTAGAATATTCTGGATATCTATAGTGTTACGTTGTAGTTATACCTAGTGTAAAGTAGGTAGTTGTGTATGTGGTGTGGTGTGGTAGGTACTAATCTTTCAGTATGTGCGACTTCTCAATCCAACCGGTGAGACCCGCTTGTGTGGGAGGCCAGTCGAACCGATCCGCTACTTATAGGCAATACATAGGTACCTAGTAAATACTCTCTCACCCAGTTGTAGTTAGTGTCTTTATAAAACTCACCGCACTCACTGTTATAGTCACGATAGAGTTCACAAGAGAAAAAATCAACAAAGTTGTAGGGTGCGTAGTTCGCCACTTCGCAACCTACAATGCTATAAGTTTAGATTGTTCGAAGTAAAGTTAAAAAGAGTTTTAGTTAGTTGTAGTTAATATCGACATTTCTTTAAATCCAAATCCGAACATTTCAGTAACTAGGTACAATAGACGAAATAAAGACAAACTAATTTTACCTACGACTACCCTTACACAATTTAGCAAAGGTCCTTACTCGCGATTAGTTAATATTTATAATAAAATACCTACCTAGCTCCATAAAATATATTAAAAAAGATTCGATTTTCCGTAAAAACCTAAGGAAGTTCAGTGTAGTCCCCCGACCAGTACACGCGTTTATTCGATGCAACTAATTACTCGCCAAAAAATAAAAAATACGGACTAATCCAAAAACATTTCAAAATGTATTGAAATATAAGTGAAGTTCGTTTGTGCACCACTACTGGATTTACGTCTTCATAGTTCCGAGAAGCCGCCACAGAGAAACTCATAGTAGCCACAGCGCAAACGAAACCAGCAGCGGTGCGAAAACGAGACACTATCTCCCCTCTCGTGTTACTAGCGCATTGTACGGGGTGGCACGTGGCGCGGCGGCTACATAAAAAATGTTTACGAAACACTCACCAAAGAACAAAAACCTACCCGCTGCTGTTTCATCGGAACCCCACCTCGAAGACATCAATAATGTACACAACATCCTACCTCGAAGAATAAAGAGTCTTCACGCTGTTTTATCTGAGCCCGACCTCCACTCACCAGGAATCTCAGATTTACAGTGATTTTATAGCAGCCGGACCCATATGTAGGAATCATTACAGAAGAACTAGCCACATTTCGCGAAGAAATGATGACATTTTTTTAAGGGATTTGCGGCCCAACAAAAAGAAGACTTCGCCGAGTTACAAAAAAATCTCACTGTTATTAGATGACATATAAAGGATGCGGGATACTAACGATAATTTAAATCTAAGATACGAGAATATAAACAAAGAGGTATCCGATATCAAGACGGAAAATAGGTATTGATATTCGCGATAAAATAAAAAACCTAGAGAGTGATATTCAATCAATAAAAACTACTTGCCAACAAAGCGAGCCCTTGACATCGATGGAGTGGAACACCCCTTACACGTCACATGAAAACATGTTTCGGGAACTCGAGGAGCGCCACCGCCGCATGAACAATCTTATCGTCGTGGGTATTCCTGAATCTAATGAGAAGAACCCAAAGACAACAGCATGATCAAGGTCAAGTCTTGAAAGTACTTGAAAAGATCCATGACAACGAGGACTGCCCTACACTACACCACTAAGATATTCAAGACTCGGAAAATACAACCCTAATAAAACCCGCTTAATAAAAGTGTCCTTCCAATCAGCTGAGGAAGTAAAAACTACTCTACGAAATAAGTCCAAACTTCCCGAAAATACTATAATATTCGCGTCTACGTAGACCAAACTCCAGCGCAGATCCTACCTTCATGCGATCCAGGAGGAACTAAATAAAGACCCGTGAAACGAACGGGGAAATAGACATCGGGATAAAATACGTTAAGGGGATTCCAAAGGTAGTAAAAATCCCTTCAAAAAACTAATAAAATCTACACCAGGAACTAATGATACTACAAATACCTACCACTACATTAAATCTACCTACGACAGGATATTTTACGACCCGTCTTCACTCAAGATATTTTACACCAATATGCGCAGTATTCGCACCAAAGGAAAATTCGATGAATTACAATGTATTATAAAGACAATGAACTGTATCACCCACCTCATAGTAATAACAGAAACTTGGCTTAGTTCGGACGTAGAAGCCCAGTTGTTTACTTTACCAGAATATTCGCATGCCTACAATATACGAAAAGACGAGAGGGAAGAAGCGTTTCTATATACATACACAAAAGCCTTTCTTACGACCTAACACAGAACACAATAATAGATGGAATCAACTATCTATGGATATTCATACAACGCTACAATTTTCACCTGGGTGCAATCTAACCTGATAAGAAATATACCAAGCAATTTCTAGAAACCTATTCAAACACAGCTAGAACAACCACAAAACAAACGAACTCGAAGGAGAAACAAAACTTCATGCAATTTAATTTGGGTGGTTTTATGCATTTTTGCGATAATAAATCCCGTTCGGTGTGACTACAGCCTAGCTAACATAAACAACAACCAAAGTATGTACTTTGATAAGGTCACTGATATGCACCTAGTACGCGATGAATGGAAATTAATCGTATACTAGGATATGCAACCTTATTGGCAAGGAATAGAAGCTTTCAAAAGCTACATTTCTACACTGCGACAAACATGTACTAACATCGAAACACATAATCAATACTTCTCCAGATACAACATGGCTATGCGGAACTGAGGCATTACAGCGGGATGTTTTGGACCGAAAACGAATGAACAACTAAGTTCGGTGGGGGCTCATCAACGGCGATGGGTACCTAGGTACCTACCTCACCAACAACTTGTTCGGAGTGCTGGATGAACACTTTGCCGAAAAATACGAAAAAGACAGCATCCGATCTAACGAACAACACTTCGCTTCATTGTGGAAAAATCAAACTTCCATTCTAGAAGCCGAGAATAACGTAATGAAGAGAATAGAGAACTCTATCGACCAACAATATAAAATGTATAACCAACACAATTGATAACACTAAATAAGGCCGTGAACACACTAGCGATTGAAATGAGAGACGTCAAAATAAACAATGACTTTACTATGATGTCGATTGTCGCGTACAACATTTTGATGAATTTGAAAGGTCTTCAAGAGATATTTTTGGAAACTTTTACCGAAATTCACAACGGAAAATTCAACATCCATATATTGAGTCCACAACATCTTACGGAAGAGCTTAACATAATATCTGGTCAACTATCGAAGGACACATTCGATAGTTGGCCATGGTTCAAGGAAAATATTCAAGTGGATCTTCGGAAACTGAAAGGCTGACTCTGAAGTAGGTAGGTACTTTCATATTCGAACTCAAAATTCCTTTGATAACTCGGGATGCCTACGAGATTTACAACCTTATCGAAGACCCTCAACTTATACACAAAACTATGGTGACTATTCTACCGATTGCAGACTACGTTTCCATAA
Source organism: Eupithecia abbreviata (assembly GCA_943735965.1). Taxonomy (NCBI): domain Eukaryota; kingdom Metazoa; phylum Arthropoda; class Insecta; order Lepidoptera; family Geometridae; genus Eupithecia; species Eupithecia abbreviata. The sequence continues at coordinate 7,707,213 of OX030995.1, forward strand.
ATCTACAAAAAGACGCCTACAAACCGATGTCCGAAAACGAACTACAAAACTGCACACCATATATGAATACGCTTATGTGCAAACTACAACGAACTATCTACCAACTGAAGTCTGAAAACAGCCTATGTACTATGAAGGAAGAAATGGAACAATACGCAATAAAACATACAATCTGCGGGGACGTGTGGATTGAGCATTACAAAACAAATACCTACATGTACTTCTGTTGTGCTCAACGAACGATAAGAATAATATGCGAACGCCAAGTAACAGCTGAGTGACTCAACAGGCCGGCATTATCAGCCTTGGGAATGGATGCGTCATCAAGGGCGAAAGCTTTACTATTTAACATAAAATCTTATAGAAAATCTTTTAAAATCGTTTGACATAAAATCTTATTGTTCATACTAAAATACCAATTAAACCGATAAACAATTTATAATTTAATGATATTCAAATGATACATTTACTAATTTATCAAAAGAAGTAGGTAAGTATTAAAATTTCTTCAAAATGTAAATGTAACCAATATCGGTACATGTATTTTGCCAACATGGCCGACCATTTTCACGGATCTAGATACGAATGGATGTGGCATTGCGGTATCGCAATCATCATCATCATCAATCAAGGCAGCTCATGTAGGAATAAAATCATACGAAATATGTGAATCGCAGACGGGGTATTTGTGGCATTTTGAAATCCATTTAACATTCTTACATTGCATTTAATTGTAACCGTATTTAATTTAAAATTGTTGTTTTAGAATCTGCCGCGTCCTGCCCTTCCGGATGCTGATATATTTTCAATGTTCCATTTCGGTATGTTTAACTTCTTTTGTAGAAGTTATCATTATGTGTTATGATGTCATATTAAAAATAACATTTTTTTTTTTACCAGGAAGTGACGAAGAGTTTATTGATAACAATGAGGAAATTTTAAATATAGCTATACCGAGAGTAGCTCAGTTGTCGATGATTTATGTAAATGTTTTTTCCAGTTTAATATTTATAAAATTCACAAAAAAATATTTAAAGTATTTTATTTTGTAAAAGACTTTAAAACTACAACCAAAAAAGCTCGATGAAAATATATTCATGCCGCATCCAGTAATATCTATTTTGTTAGTTGATCCTTGGCATTGTCATTGATGGTAATTTGAGAATTTTTAAGACTTTTGGTTGTTGAATTTCTAAATGTTTTTCTATATGAATAGGTGATTATTTTACTACGAGTCTTTTGTAAATATATAAAAGTTTTTGGGTAAAAAAAAATCTTGACATGTTGATAGTAATTATTACTACAATACATACATTGTTAGTGTGTATTTGTTATTCGTATTAAAAGGGTCTGGTATTTAGTTTAGAAATCTCCAAATAGTATTCTAAGGATGTGTGAACCTTTGTCAGAGTATTGCTTATAAACTACTCTTGTGATTTGAGCCACAAAAGAGGCCACTTCACTCATGTGGAATTCATAAACAATCCTTAAATTTGATACTCTCGCAGCGGGCCGCTAGGGTCACGTCACGCCGACTTTAACCATTTTTTGTGGTTCTTTTTTTTTGTAAAAAATTCCTTGAGAGCTATACTTTTGTTGACTCAGTAATGTAGCGTAGTGTATATATTTTTAAGATTTTAAGTGAAGTATCTCTTTTATTTATAAAAGAGATACTTCACTTAAAATCTTTTTTTTTTTATGTTAACCCTCAAACATTTTGTACGTAAAGCGGGAATCCACCCGCGTAATAAATCTTTCAGTTCAAGTAGCAACACGTTCATTTGTGAACAACTAATATTTACTATTGAATGGGTTAGAAAAATTCAAGACTATTTCAAGAAGGTTTATTACTACATTGGCACAGTAGAAAAACGTAAAATTATCATCACATAAGTACCACGCGGCGCAAAAGCGCGGACCACCCACGTAGGCCCCTTCGACAGAAGTGACAAATTACGCGCACTAGGATGCGCAGGCTGAGGGTTAAAAACCAATACTAAAAGGATCAAGCGGCAATCAATGTATTGGCCTATACTACACCAGACCACACCTATATAGGTACACCAACACTCATAAACACCCGCACTACACGATGGGCAAAACGAGTTGGCCAACGTGAGGCTGAATTTAATATGTACATAATTATATTAAAACAAACATACAGACCTACACTTATTTTTAATTGAGTGTGCATTACATCATCATCAGCCTATAGCAGTCCACTGCTGGACATAGGCCACCCCAATGAGCGCCATAGCGCCCTGTCTTCAGCTTGCCGCATCCAGCATCTACCTGCAGTCTTTCTCATGGTCTCCACTCAAGAACACGTTTGCCCCAGCATTTTACACAGCATACAGCACAGCAATCATATATATAAGCTGTAATGCACAATGCTGCACAGCATTACATATCTACATACATTAAAGTTAAGATTATGAATTTATGATGCAAAGGTGGTTTTATTTATTATAAATATTACAATGCTGTAATATGTAGGTTAGATGTGGTGCATACATAAAATACATACAAAATAAATAATGTATTTGAAAGGTTAGGTACCTTACGATAAGTAGGTACGTACCTATCTACCCAACAGCACTCGCCTTACGATATTCACTTTCAACTCGTGTCTCTACTTTCAAATCCCTTAGGTATATTGATAATATATACAGTTAGTAGTCTATAGGTCCTGAATTTAGGAACTGATTAAATAATGGTACGCAGGTAAAGGCATAGGTAGGGTTTTATCTAATAGCTACATATAAGTACTACAAAAATATGGTAGAATTTTGGATGGGGCTGTAAGATCATCTTACCAGAACATCAATTAAGATTTATTCAAAGACAGATGCCTTCAGTCACTGGGTCCAGCTAAGATCTGTAGGTAGCGGAAGGATGTTCTTCGTAGTTCCTTCTTGTCGTGCAAAGCGCTAAGCTTATAGATAAATAAATAAATAAATAATACTGGACAATTCACACAGCATTATCTAGCCCCATGGTAAGCAGAGCTTGTGTTATGGGTACTAGATAACTGATATACATAATACAATACATTACATAGATATTTATTTTTTATTATACATAGAAAACGACCAGAACACCCGGAACAAGTATCTGCAGATCGTACACACAATTGTTCCGAGGCGGGAATCGAACCCACAACCTCCTGCGTCGCAGGCGGACCTTCACCCACCGCGCAACATCGGTCGTCAGATAAGCTCCAATTGGAGCATTTTTAAATTTTGACAAATTATTCGCTAGTATGTAGCTAGTAGCGTCATCTCTATGATATATTGTGAAGCATTTCAACACTATTCTCATAAAAAAAGTTAGGGGCCAACTACACGGACGGAGGTTAGGCAGGAGTATTTAGAACTCCAGCCACATGGACTAGGCACACGGAGATTTAATTATTCAAGGGTATACTCTGTAGAAACATAAATGTTATGTTTCTACAGAGTATACATTGACAGTGACATTATCATGTGATGCTATCCAATTGTCAGCTTGCACGAGCTAGTGATTGTAAACGCACGTAAACGCAGCATAGGATAGGATGTCATCTTGGCATTATTTTCCAAGGCTGTAAAGTTTGGGCTGTGAAAGGTTGGTACGTATCAATATCTGTCAGCCTCTGATAATTCAACCTTGGTATATACAACCTTGGAATGCTCTGCCAATGGCAGAACTTTCCACGGCTGTAAGTGACGAGGCCGTGCTATTAATGTTCAGCCCGTACTTTACAACTCAGAACTTACAGCCTTGGAATATGATGCCATCCATGTACAGATATTACGGGGCTGTAACATCCATGGTTGTTCCTTGATTGGCCGTAAAAGCATGGCACCCTTCAGTCTTGGGCATCTGGTTCGGGAGCTCATCCGATAACCAGCCGAGACCAACTTAAGTAAGTGTACTGTCAATGTCAAATTGTCAGTCAATTTGGATTCTTTCTTTTTCCTTCTTCTGTCTGTCTGTTGTGTGGTCTTGCAGTTTGCTGATTGTTTTTGTTCCAAATGTTAATTTAAAAAAATACCCATCGAAGTAACAAAGAGATCCACAGTTTATTTTAGTTTCACGTTTAGAAAAGGAAATCAAAATGATTCAACCGGATTACCCGTCCGCCATGGGCTTGCTGGCACATTTGAACTCTGACGAACTGAAGGAATTACTCAATGATGAAACGAAGTTCGACGAAACTGTTCTGAAGGATGTGAAACAGGTAGGTAATTACTCGTAAGTAACTGGATTTATGATTGTTATTATAATCAGTACATATGTATATATACCACAAAGATTGTGTGAACAATTCTTTCCTTGTTCAATAGCTCAAATACACAAATGAGTCATTGTTATGACTCTATGCTTTGCAGCAATACTATGTACCTACTTTTACCTGATACCATGTTCTGTGTTGATAATATTGTAGGTACATTGGATGATTTATATTTATAGTAAACTGGCATTTGGCTGTACTTTACTAGCATTTTAGACAAACTTCTGTAGCTTCTTCCTTGCGAAATCACTTCGAGATCCATTCAGCTGTTTAGGTGTGAAAAGGTAGCAGACAGATGGACACTTTCAGCTGTTTAGGTGTGAAAAGGTAGCAGACAGATGGACACTTCCTTTTTCATATCTATGATTCCTATGAATATTTCTAGGTGAAAGATTGGGAAACAGAGAGGGAAATGATAATAGCTAGCAACAGATCACTGGCCGAGTTCAATTTGGGCAAGGAGCCTGAACTGGAGGAGCTGAAAACTCAGGTCCAACAGAAATCAGAACTAGGAGAGCAGTTGTGTAGCCGTATTCAGGAGCTACTTGATGAATACAGTAAGTAACAACTATTAGTTAATTGACCTAAAAATAATAGTAAGGTCTATACTCCATTTGCTATAGTTTCGGTGTAGGAACTTTCTTATCTCATTCTGTTGTTGGGAAAGGTAAAACCAGAGCAGTTATTACAGTTTGGTGTGTTATGGCATGTTCTTACATGCCTTAACACTTTGACTGCGGTTTTTTTTCGACGACTGCGATCTTTTTTTTTACCTAAAATATCGTGCTGCCGCTCTACACACAGCATATACAGTGTAGTTCTAACTGATTTTTTTACCAGTGAAATATATAGCTAATGAACCATTAGCTATATATTTTGCTGGTCAAAAAATTTGAGACCATTTAAATATTTCAGAAACAAAATCTGCAGGCATATCTCCAGACACCACACATGCCTTACTCCAAACATCAGCAGCAGAAGCAGAGGAAGAGTCAGAGCAGATATCACAGGACTTCTTGTCAGGGAAAATAGGAATAGACAAGTTCCTTGAAGACTTTGAACCCCTCCGCAAAAAGATGCACATTAGAAAATTCAAAGCAGAAAAAATGACAGAACTGCTGAGACCTGGCAACCAGAGTTCCTACGGCAATGGGTTTGCTAAACCCTATCTACCTTACCCAAGCTTTGGAGGACAGCAGGGAGTGCCCAGTGTGCCATACCCTATGGGCCCATTAAATATGCCTATGCCAGGAATGTATGGTAATCATTTTTAGGTTTACAATGCCATGTGGTCTTAGGAAGAAGTTTTAAGCATCAATAAACATTGTATTTATGTTATAAGATTTCTAAAAATAAACATAATATGTAAAATGTAGATAATGAAAGCCATACATATAGAATATTGATGTTATTCTTCAAAAATAAACATAAATTTATTATGTCAATTTGTAGAGTTCTAAGTTTAAAACAATAGTTTTACTTGTGATAACAACACTTGAGTTTCATGGACTTTAGTTACAATTTCTGTACTTTAAATCATGAAACAAAAATTGAGTAAAATTTTGCATTATTCATACTTGGCTATTCTCAATGTGAACCTACTTAGTAGATACGCCAGACGGTCCGCTTATTTGTGGTGCTTAGTAGAAAAAAAATGTATCTGTCTGTTAATGAAAATTGTATTTAAAAAAAGTTATCTTCAATTCTAAAAGTAATGCTAAACTATCATGAAATCAAGAGGACTACTCTTGTAGTTTGAAGATCTGAAAGTAACTTTATAATTTTTTAAATTAGATATATTTCAAACATACAAAACAAACTACTACAACAGAAGTCGGAGCATCCTCCTAAATAGTTGTTCAAATTGACTACCTACATCTTAGAAGGTTTATATTGTAAATAAATATTATTAATAAATATAACTCAACTTTATTTATCTATAACATTCTAAAATCTAACAAAGTTTTATGTACAATATAGACAAAGCATATGAAAATAAATAAGATATAGTGAATGGGTCTAGTTTTTCATGGTTTCTGCATTATGCATCACACATTTTTTTCTAAATTTGCTAATCTGGTCCATGTGTTATGGTTCAATTTTATTAGGAATTTGAACCTTTCTATTTTCTGTCATATCTCTATCAAGGTCTCCCTTACCATATATAACTAAGGCTGCAAACACGGTCACTATAGCAACCGCAAATATAAGCAGGGTTTCTTGTTGAGTAGATTTGATATTACCTGCTTGATTCTCGCGCCTTTTACGTAATACATCTCTATCATGTTGAGACTTCTCAAATAGTGATCCATAATGTTCCTTTGCCCTGGAATGGTAGATATTCCATAGTAATAATAATGTGGTTGACTTTGAAGCTTAGGCAGTGGAAGGTAAAGATATAAATAAAAGCAATATTACATGATTTGCAATAATTACTATCCTTTCTCATCTATCATTGTCATCAGATGACTCATCACAGAATGATATACTAATCTCTATATAGTTTTTGAAATAAAATATTATTATAGATCTCTCCTTAAAATAATAAATGAGACAAATTTTGCCATGTGCTATTTAACAAAAATGCAAGTTCTATTTTTTATAGCCATATAATATAATATTCATGCAAATTAAATATTTTATGTTGGTATCAACAGAAAAACATTAGATCTTGCTTCATACCCTCTAAGAAAACAACTGCTCTTTCCAAATTAAGCCATGTAGTTGTTAATAGTAGAATACATACCAGGCATCAAAGTTGTAAATAGGTCTTCTTCCGTCCATTGTTGGCATAACAGTCCTTTTACTGTGGGCCTTGTAGAACCGGAGCTTTGGGTCCGAAGGTTCTTCTTCTGGTTGGTAATTACTTGAGGTCTCTGTGCCACCTAGTAATCCTATAGAATTTAATAAATTGATTTATTACCTACTTAATTGGAATAAAAATTCTGAAAAAGCATGGTTTTACTAAAAAAGAGAACTTAAAATGGTACATTTTATGTATCAAAATTAAATTCAACTCAATCCCCCACACCCCCAAAATAAGCAGAGCCAGTGTTATGGATGCTGTATATCCATATTTAGATAGATAGATAGAAAATGATTTTATTGCACACTTAAAAATAAAACAAACTAGACCGAATAAAATACAAAATATGTGACAATTTGGCGGTCTTATCGCTCAAGAGCGATCTCTACCAGGCAACCGTGGATGGATAGGATCATTGGATTGTACATGGGGATCTGTGTGCATTATATTAATTTATAATTACATATATATATTTAATGATTGCATACACAAATGGGTAGATATTTTAAAAAACAAATTACTGAAATTTCAACTTAAACTCAGAACACCATAATATAAACCACAGCACTTTTTTCCATTATATGTGCTTTTAGCAATAGTTTTTGTGTAACCATAAATATATAATAAAACCTAGGGAACCAAATAGCTTTGGGACATAGGAACCTTTTGAGTTGGGCTTGGTGAGGAATCCTAATTGTGATTAGATTAGGCTAGGTAGGCTGAATATGTGTTAGAGAGTGGTCAAACCATATAAATGTGTCAAATTTAAATACCTATCATCAGCAACTATAAGCAAAATACATTAACAATCCATGCAAGCAGAGCTAAGTGTACCTCTATCATACATTTTCTTGAGGCTGACGTTTCCAAGCACCTCATAGGCTTCAGTAATTAACCTAAATTTAGTGGCTGATTCCTCATCCTGAAAATTATCAAAAACTAAAGAGAATAATGAAACCTAGTATAAGAATCAAAAGCTAGGTGATAAAAAAAATATTTTCTTTATGGAAATAAAAAATAAAGACAGCTAACTAGGAACTTCTTTTTTATGATTTTTTTAAGTATCATCATCATCAGCCTATGTTACTCCACTGCTGGACATACACCTCCCCCAATGAGCGCCATAGTGCCCTGTCTTCATTTTTAAGTAGATATAGAGCAGATTATTGCAGAAGACCAAGAAATGGCCTAGATTAGGCCCCATAAAAAGGTTTTCCTGTGGATCACCTGATGAAGACCACAACACCATTAGTAAATGTAATATTGACAACACTAAAGTACCAGCCCAGAATCAACAATTGGCTTCTATTTTTATAATTAGTACTTTTGATAATTCTTAAATAATTCCAAGGTCATGATTGTGTTTACATAACAAGGTCACAAATAAAATTATTTATATCAAATAAAAATGATGTGCTTAATAACTCACACTAGATTTGTCCGGGTGGAAGCGTTTCGAGAGCTGATAGTAGGCCGTTTTAATATCGTTTTGTGTTGCGTGTGGGGTGATGCCCAAAACATCGTAGTGGTTAGCACAGAGTTTAGACGATGAGTTGAACTGCCGCACCCTACCACCGCATAGAATGTTTCGGCTAAGCATCTAGAAATTATCAAATAGGTAAGGCAACAACAACAATCACCAGTTCCTCAAGACAGCATGGTACAATCTTGATGGCTGGCTGTGCAGATCCTTAGACAAACGGTTCATTACCTAGGTTACAAGGATAAACTTACTGGTGCAGCCGAGTTTCTGTCTATTCACAAGCTCATACTTTTGATTGAATAGATTGTAGTAAAATGGGTTGGGTTATCCACTCCTAATAAACCCCCAAAACGGAGTTTTAAAATAAATAAGTAGTATCTACTTGGAACGGAATGGAATATTTTTTTGATGAAGAGGCAGTCACTGTCATAGATTGTCAATGAAGGAAGACTGACATTTAGCGAACAGCTGACCAACCAACGACATGAGTACAGGCCACAGGAGGGACATGCAGAGCCATGAGTGTTTTTTTCCGTCCACGATGATGGTCCCTACCTACCTTTAACGTGTTCTCAGTGCTTTTAACATACTCGTATCGTAACGACAAATTGCGATGCTATCATGTTACGGACACTGGCAGAAGGTGGGGGCGCGGGGAGAAAGAAATAAGCTCTATATAAGACTGTGTTTTGGCTGCATTCCCTTGCCACGGCGGCGCGGCGCGGCGCGCCCCGCGCACAGTACAATAATATCCTAACGAATACGCTGCGCCAGCCACGTCATAAGCTATTTTTTTAATTCCGACAATGTTATTCCTCTTTTAGGTTTTGAGGAAACTCATGTCAACTTTGCGTAACAGTTGACGGAACAAGTTGAAAAAAAAACCAAACAAAATTAAGACTAACTCATCGGGGTTTTATCAGTGGGTACCTACCTACTTATTTAACAGACCACTATAAATTATGGATACCTACTCAAATGTACAAAACAAGCCGTAAATACAATAATGTCTCGATAGAATGACCTACATCACACGCTACAGCTTAATAGGTCAAATATTTTACCTAATTTTTTTTTTATCTAAAGGAAAAAATTAAATTATGAAATTATGAAGCTTTATAATCCAGTAAGAGATGAGGATCTACGAAAGCTGAATTTAGGGATGTAGAAAGAGCTCCTGTATTATGAGTGAACAAGTGCTGAAATATGGTTATGCAATAATAAGGTGGTTGTTCCACCAGGTTCGATTGCTAGTTCATCTGACATTAAAGCTGTTCCATCTGGATATGATGACATCTGATGGCTGTTCCTCGCGTTCTCTGGTTCGTCGAGCTATGATGGTTAGTCCACATGTGCTCTGGTTCATTAAGCTATGATGGTTAGTCCAGCTCTGCTTACTCATGGAGCTATAATAGTTATTTCACTCCACCTGTACTCCCGGTTCATCGAGCTATGACGGTTAGTCCATTCTGTGCTCTGATTCTTACTGTTACGGGGACGTATCCCCTTATGGCCTCCAACCGAAGAGAATCGTAGAGAAGACGTCCTACACCTATGACGAGTTCTTATATTACCTAAGCGTAATATAAACAATTTTTTGTATTTTATTATTAATATTCTTTTATTAGAAATAATTAATTGTGACGTATAATTTGACTTATTATGAATAAAATGTTTATCTCTTTAGCTCTGCTTAGCTTTGGGTGCTGCTGTGTGGATTGTCCAGAATGATTTTATTTATTTAGTTTTGTTTTATAGCTCGCAGGCCATTTAATATCTAGCGAAGAACCGATAACCGCTGGAATAAACGTGTTCTTGTGGAGACCGCGATGCTAGAAACGTAGTTTTTGATGCCCTCCGGCCATTGGAGTTGGCAGGCAGATGATGCTGAATGAAAGCGTTTAGCTGAAGATAGGGCGCTTATTATAGGAGGCCTATGACCATCTGTAGGCTAGGCTAATAAGGCTGATCATGATGAATAAAAATATACTGAGTGCGGGCGGCACTGCACGCTGCCCGCATGTGCTGCACGTCGGGTCGTACCCCATTGAGACAAAAAAAAACTTTAATTCTCTTTGATTGAGACTACGACGCGACGCAACGCACGTCAAAACAAAATATCAGAAACGTTAAAATAGTATTTTCCTTGATCAGAAGTCAGAACCATCTAGCAAGAAGTTGAAGTATAGTTAGTTCGTTCGTTTCGTCCTAGTCGTTCGTAGTTCTCGCTCGATCGAATGCTCGATTCGATCGCAATCGCAAAATTTGTGTAGAATTTGGTGATAAAACACTAATCTAACTTTTATTTATAAAAGAAAAACCATGTACGTATACCCTCCCGATACCCTTCTTCGATACCATTGGCTTTTATCAATTTACCTCCACCAGATGTTGAGTTGAAAATTATTTTCCATATAAGGTAAACTTGTGTGTCAACGCCTTTGGCCCAGATAAATGTGAACATAACTTGCACAGCCGTTGTGGATATGAGTCACCATCTCGTTAGCGGACACGAAAGACGAGTTGAAAGATATAGGCGGTTCATTAATTTTATTTATAACTTAGATACCTACGTGTGAAATTAGGCTATAACCTGCCATTTACTGTCCCCGTATCAAAGGTAGTAGTCGGTCGCTGTAACAAAGGTAAATAGGTAACACAAGGCATACTCAAGGGTAATTGTTTGTTTTAACATTGTCAATGCTTTGTATTAAACAACTGACTCACCCATTCATGACATTAGAATATTTGCCTGTTGCTTACTAATAGATATGTTATAAATAATAAAAATATTAAAGATTCCTGTGCTGTTACAGAATAATAAATCTGGAAAACTACATCTTTTCAATAAAGGCATTATTATTCTTTGTAAATTGTTATGTGATTTCTATAGTTGAATAAAAAACTATCCACATAATGCAAACTTCTCAGCATAGTGCCAGTCCGTAATTGATTACCCTAAGCTCTTATAATTCTAAGTGGGGGGGAACTGGGATCTGCACTGTAGCAGCAGCAGTGTATTACTATGAATATATGCAGGCCCTAAGTCCAGCTCCTTGAAGTACAGAAACAGGACTTTTGGTGAATGAAAGCTTTGTTTCTGCTTTTCTGTTGGTGCGGACTGATTAGATGCCTATCTCTTAAGTTGCAGCTCTTAATATTTTTTTTGTTTTTGTACAGAATATCAAAATGTCATCTCGCAAGACTGCCGGCCGCCGTGGCACCAACAAGAAGCGCGCCCAGCGTGCCACTTCCAATGTGTTCGCAATGTTTGATCAGGCACAGATTGCAGAGTTCAAGGAGGCGTTCAACATGATTGACCAGAACCGTGATGGTTTTGTTGACAAGGATGACTTACATGATATGCTGGCTTCTCTTGGTAAGACTATTAGACTCTAAGGCAAGACGTATGAGGTCTGTTTTGCTCGGGGAACGATGAAGATGTGTGCATTATATATTTTTATGAAAGCTTTCTCAGTTATCAATCTATGTTTGAGTAACACTTGTGCCATAGAAAAGTGTTAGTCATCACTTTTGGAGAGTTCCTGGATTTGACATAACTGGATAGCAGAATATAATACTCATGTCTGTAATGTGAGTAAATATTCAGAGTGTGCTGGCTGATTGGCAAACTTCTGTTGCCACTGTCACTTTGTATGAGTCAACTAATAACATACTTTTCAATATTGATTAACTATGTAGGTACTAAGATATCTTATGAGACTGACTGAAGTCATTGTTAGACTCATCATAATCAGCCTATATCAGTCCACTGCTGGATATAGGCCTCCCCCAATGAGCGCCAAAGCGCCCTATCTTCAGCTTGCCGCATCCAACATCTACCTACAGTCTTTCGCAAGTCGTCATCCCACCTGGTCGGAGGGCGTCCTACACTAAGTTTACCGAGTCGCGGTCTCCACTCAAGAACACGTTTGCCCCAGCGGCCGTCGGTTCTTCGCGAAATATGGCCGGCCCACTGCCACTTCAGCTTGCTAATTCTTTGAGCTATGTCGATAACCTTGGTTCTCTGTCGGATGTATTCGTTACGAATCCTATCCTTCAGAGAAACTCCGAGAATAGCTCTTTCATTATACAGGTCTAAAGACCTGCATTTGTATCAAGAAACAGTGCAATGTTTGTGTTGGTATAACATGTCATTCAACTTTGATGGAATTCCTATTCCATCAAAGTTGAATGACATTATCCAAAGATAACTTTTGGATAATGTGTTTTTGGATAATGATGGATAACAAATTATTGGTGAAAGGAACTCTACTGAAAACACTAATTGTTGAGCTGTTTATTATATTTTTCTTAATTCTAGGCCTTCCACAACTTATGTTTCTGATCTGTCTAATATCTACTGACCTACTTGCTATTTGGATCTGTCACAATCCTTAATACACCTTTAAAATTTATCACAGTTATTGTTTGTAATTATAAATAACGTATAAGGTTATTTCTATCCCATGGGAACTGATTTATGAGATAAAAGTGGCCTATGCGTTATTCCGGGCCTGGAACTACATGTATGAAAAATGTCAGCTCGATCCGTTGTGTAGTTTTTGCTTAAAAGAGTAACAAACATCCATACATACAAACTTCCGCGTTTATAATATTAGTAGAAGTAGATAATTATATTGTGTCCTTCTGTTTGTTACTATTGGATTGTGTTCTAAATATTTTGAAACTTACGCGATCTGACCACATTATTAAAAGTATTAATACGGGTATTTATAGCGATTATTTACCTATTTTTCCCGACGTTTCAACAGGTTTACACACTGTCGTGGTCACAGGATGACTAAGGCTCTAGACAGAGAGGACTGCATTTCAACTGCAATCCAACTGCAAATTGCAGTTCAAAAAAAGGAAGGCAGTTGCAGTTTGAATGCAGTTGACACAACTGCAATAGAACTGCAAACCAACCGCGCAGTCCGATTGCAGTTCAATTGCAGTCGGCGTGCAGTCGTGTCTGTCTTAAACGGGATAAATACCATATTAATACTTATAATTATGTATTGTGTTCTGTTTTGTGTGCCAAATAATATTTTTTTTTTTCATCACCAGGCAAGAATCCAACTGAAGATTACTTAGAAGGCATGATGAACGAAGCCCCTGGCCCCATCAACTTCACCATGTTCTTGACGCTGTTCGGTGAAAGACTGCAAGGAACCGACCCAGAAGATGTCATCAAAAACGCATTTGGGTTAGTCAGTCATGTTCTAATGTCATGTCATATTGTAATGACAAGTTGAGTATTTTATGTAAAGTTAATTTTATGTATTATTAATTTATTAATAACTAGCGGACCTTCACGGCTTCGTACGGTTTTAGTACGGATCCCTAATTTTTTTGAAAATATAATATAGCCTATGTTCACCGGGGATAGTGTAGCTTCCCAACGGCGAAAGAATTTTTCAAATCGGTCCAGTAGTTTCGGAGCCTATTCATTTCAAACAAACAAACAAAAAATCAAACCTTTCCTCTTTATAATATTAGTATATGTAGATCTTGGCTTCCGATACTAGAATGCTCCAGTCATCTCAGTTCTGAACTCGTCAGCTATTGGCGTTGAGTTCGCCGAGTAAATACTTACCTGCTTATATGTTACTTGCTTACACGCACCTATCACTGGAAAACAGCATGTCTGTTGCATGAGATTTTTTACATGAATCTGAATAGTTTTTCCACGCTTATTTCAAAAATATATGCCGTTTTTATGTAGCAGCTTTAGTTATGGAGTTATGAAGTGACAGGGTTTTTCATTGAAAATGCACATAGTTGAATTTAAAAAAAAATTATTTAATATATTTATTCTGAATAAAATTTCCTTTTTTTGGATATTCTAGAATGAGATGTATTATGAGTACTATTTTGAATGCTCCAACAATAATCAGCCATCATATGTTCATTCCAGTACCCCCTGATAGGTACCTGTCCTCCATAGTGCGAATATCCTGGTGAAAGAATTCAAACTTCGTTTTGACGAATCAATGAACAACCGCCACTGGTTTGGATTATACTCTTTTAACCCCATTGCAGTCATTAGGCCCGGAATATCAGTACAAAACATAAAATTATCTTTTTGAGTAAAGAAAGGAAGTAAATCTTTTTCCCTGTTACGGTAGTACGATATCTTCGTTTCTCTGGTCAACAAATGTCTTTCTTTCAATCGGGAAGCTAAAATTTCTGATGCCGTTTTAGATAGTCCAAGGTCCCTGATCAAGTCATTTAGATCATCTTGATTTAGTGGTCTGGGACTACCGTAGCAATCAAAGTTACTGTCACTATCACTGTCGTCGTTTCCGCTTTGTCCGCTGCACTGGTCTGGATTTTCCGAAGATGTACATGGCTGCTGTGGTGTTGATGTGTCACTAATACTCAAGACTGGTCTTATGGCAGATTTTAATTAATTAGAAGTTAAGAAAATTAGAGCAATTTTTACGATTTATTCCTATGATTTTCGTTACACAGAAATAACAGTCGTCATGATGGTTGGATGGTTCACGCCATATCATAGGAGTTTTGTACTTAAAAGTGGGTCTTTTTTTGTTTGCCCACAGTCGCAAAGATTCAACACAACTTTTACATACCAAACTTGGTATCCAAGGTTTAGCGTCTGATGGCAACGGAAACCCAAAGTAGTCGAAGTACACCTTTTTCACAAAGTCCGACACATTTAAACGACATTTTTCGAACATATATTCTCCGCAAATAGCACAAAAACAATCAGATTTATTTAAACACGTCCTTCTTGAGGAAGACATAATGAAATTTATAAAGGGACTAGTTAAGTTACACCGCTATTGATAGAAACTATTGACAACTTATGTAAATTCAAGACGGTACCTGTATCTCACTAATTAGAGCTGCTACAAAAAATCTGAGGGTAGATTTAAAATCTGCACACCCAAATTAGTAAACAACAGTAGAAAAACTTCATGCAACAAAAAAAAAGTTTGATTTTGTTTTCCAGTGATTGTTATATATTACATTCTAATTTATCTCCTTTATTATTATTATTAATATTTTATATCTCGGTTTACTAGATATAATATACATATTATACTCTCCTATTGTTCTACTTTTGTTTATTTGTATCAAATATTTTTCTCTTTGTTGTCACCGAATTGTCGTCCGTGACTTCAACTAGTAATTAAGGTCTTTGGCTGAAAAACAGCGCTGAATAAAATAATGTTCAGCACACGCTGAGCCAACCCCTATTCCGGCGCAGGGTCATGGAGGTAGTCTTATTTTAGTCCTAATATCACCTATTTGTGTCGTTTACCCCCATGATAAACTTCTTCTTTGTTTGTTTACTTCTATGCCTGTATTTTGTACCTGTGTCTAAATAAATGTTTTTTCTATTCTATTCTATATGTAAAATATAAGTAAGTATTTACTCGGCTTCGCTATCTTACTGGGATAAACAGAAGCCTATGTATGTATTTCCTCGGGATATCATGAATTTGCCTTTACTTTGGGACAAGATCAAACAAAAACAACACATTTTCACATAAAAACAATACAGTCAATATTTGACATACGTAGTAACGTTGTAATATAAAACAGGAACAACATGAAGTGCTAGAGATGCGTTACTTGCACCCTTATCTAATTTCGAGAGGATTTCCAATTTTTTTCAATAAATTCGCGCCAACGTTCGGATAATTAAGTGTTCGGATAATCTAAGTCAGCGTTCGGATAATTGAGGTTTCGGATAATCGAGGTTCTACTGCAGTCAGACAAATAAACTTATGAATTTATAATGTTATTATGGATTACTTAAAACCTAATACATTTTTGGTTAACAGATGCTTCGATGAAGAGAACAACGGAGTGATCAACGAGGAACGCCTCCGTGAGCTACTGACCACCATGGGAGACCGCTTCACGGACGACGACGTGGACGAGATGCTGCGCGAGGCTCCCATACGCGACGGGCTGTTCGACTACGTGGAGTTCACGCGCATTCTCAAGCACGGCGCTAAAGATAAGGACGAGCAGTAGGTAGGTGCGGATAATGTTAGGGCAACGGAACCGAACCATTAAAGGCTTGACTTGATTTAAAACGTTTGAAATCTATCATGGTTATTAAAACAAAAGTCCATAAACCGGACACGGGCAGAAAAGTGGCAAAATCTTGCCATCAAATCAAAAGTCATTTAAAACGGGATATTGTTAGTGTTTATACCATGATCTGATTTTCCACAGTTTCATGATCACGGAATAACTAAAACAAAAAATGAGGGTAGATCGGTATGTCTGCCCATAAACCTTAGTCGTACCTTCAGTCAGTTATTCCGTGATCATGGCGCTTCAAACTGTACCGAAATATTGGAAAACTTAAAAATCAATCATGACTTGACTTGACGGCAACATTTTGCCATCAAATGCATTTATGCTCGTGTCCGGTTCATGGAAATAACATAGTCATGGTATATAACCTGCGTGCGTGCTTTTCATTTTCATTGTCCATGACGCATATGCCCGTTTTCAGCTTGCTATGCGCACCTTATCCGGGTCGCACTGCAGAGGCTGTGTAGTGAAACCGTTAAAAAACGAGTTGAGAATGATATCTCTCATACTGTCTCGCTCAGGTCCTATTCAAACAAGAGTAGGACAGCATAAGAGATACAATCCCAATCTATAACAACGCAGGTTATAGCAAAAAATCGCTCTTAACGCATTCACTGTATAGCAAACCATCATTGCCTCTACATGGAGCTCCAGATGGGCATATTCGTGTGGCAATTAAAGTGTTAATGTGTCTAAGTAATCAGTCATAGATAGTGCAACTGTGTTTCCGCACACACTTGTGCACTATGTCCTGTGCACATTGACCACAGAACAATTACTCTATTGGTCGGTAAAACAAGAAAACCTTGAGTTGGTTAGACTTTTTTGGTTTATATTATAGGTTGGGTATTTATAAATAAATCTGGGGTACACCGAGCCTTAAGCCGCGTATCGACTACGCGCTCTGGCGCGCATGAATGACCGCGCCGAGAGTGCGTTCCGCGGAACGCGTTCCAAATTATTTGAATCATATCAACTAAGCGCGCATGGCGCGCGTGGTCACTGTTCCAGTGTTTAATCGTTCAACATGCAGGCTAGTCCTAAACGAGCGAAACGCAAAAAACACACAAAATACTTTTGCGTACGTCTCAATTGGGGCGCGAGCCTCTTTTGAGCTACCTTTGATACGCGGTTAAAAACCGACACCAGATGGAACGGCCCGCTCCACGTTTGTGTAATACATTGGCGCAGTTCCAAAATGGTACCTATTTCGCGCCTTCTTGGAGCGCGAAGTCGATACGCGGCTTAAATCTGTGGCGAAACCACAGGGCGTTGCTTCCTAACATTTTTCCATTTCAATGATTTCCCATTTTTTTTATCCACGCGTACTTAGTAATTACTTAACACCCGGTTAAGTATTAAAGAATTCATGCCATATGTTTAGATTACCGATTTCATTTATAGATGTGAATAAATATTAACTTTACTCAGAAAAATGATTTAATTTAGATACATTTTAAAACGGTACTCAATATCATGAAATATACCGGTAGGTATGCTATTGTTTGGTTTAAAAATATTTCATTCCCGCGCTGTGTTTAATAATACATCGAATGATTGGTATGGAATTTAAGTACCTCTATAAACTAGCTTAACTCGATATACAATGTTTTTAAACAAACCGCCTATACTTAACCTAGAATTCATTCTGTTGCCGCGTCGTCGTTTTATAAGTAATTTTTACATTACTTGTCGATTTTAGATCCTTCAATAAATATTGCTTACAATGACATCTTTCTAAAATTTGAAGTGAACGGTAAAATAATTTAATTTGATAATAATTTATATATAAAATATGACTTGTCTAAGTGTTTATTTTGTAGGCCTAAAGAAATAAATGATTTTTTACTTTACTTTACTTTTACTTTCTGACGCGAAGCAAGTGATTTTTAGTTTTTTGTATCGTGGGTTGTTTACATACATTCACTGAGTTTCGCTAGTATATAGGTAAGGTGATCTAATGCATTTCTATTGGTCTGTGCATTTTATAACTATTCCATTGAATCAATTATGTACTAAAACGGTCTGATATTAATTTTTTCTTGTCTATTCGAGGTTTCTTATTTGGTGTGAACTATATTATTTAGTTATATTTTACGCTTTATCCTATTTAAAGTTTAATAATCCGGTTTCATTGAGTATGATTCGTACAATACGGAGGTTTCGATCTCCCAATTACGCCAAACGTTTTCAAGGCATTTTATATCAGTATAAATAGCGTAGATAAAAATTGGGATTGAAAGTAACTGCCTCTCACTGATATGATCACCGCATGGGTTACATTTCATCAAATTTGGTCTATTTAGGCATTTTAGGAGGTATTTTTCAATCCCAATCTTTATCTACGCGGCTTATAGGTATTATTGTTCTACAAGAGATGTAAAATATCTGTTAATTGGCAAAGTATTATTCCATCATTCCTTAATTTGTTGCTTTTAATCTGAATGAAGTAGTGCTAAGAGAAACTTAACATTTGTTTTAAATTATGAATTTTAGCCTAGATTAACATAGTATTAGTAATGTGTTATTATGTAATCATGTATGTATTTTTTCATTATGTACTTATAATAAATTTTATAATCTCTCCATTGGTTTTCATTAAATAGAGAGTTTTGGAATTCCCGATTTAAACATAAGCTAGGTAAACTTGTATTATGTATGAGTATGGTAACACACATACACTAGGCCTGTTTTAACTCTAAACTATGGACTTAATAAAAAAAAGAATTAGCTAGTATTTTAGCAATACAATATATTCATCAACTTCACTTATTGGGCAGAGTTACCCCTAGGAGTCTACTAGCACGACTGAACCCCATCTTGGTTGGAGAGCTTTTTATAACGTGGCTTCCAATGACTTTACTGTACTGACTTTTGGACGTTCCAACCAATCGGAGTTCGAGTCAAACCAGTGACTGTTTACACTACCAGGTTATGGCGTTATTGTCAAGGTCGAGTCAAATCAGTGACTGTTTACCAGGTTATGGCGTTATTGTCAAGGTCGAGTCAAATCAGTGACTGTTTACCAGGTTATGGCGTTATTGTCAAGGTCGAGTCAAATCAGTGACTGTTTACCAGGTTATGGCGTTATTGTCAAGGTCGAGTCAAATCAGTGACTGTTTAACAGGTTATGGCGTTATTGTCAAGGTCGAGTCAAATCAGTGACTGTTTAACAGGTTATGGCGTTATTGCAGTAGAAATGTTACAGTATTTATCTCGATTCTTGAATCCTGAATGAAGGCAATTTTATGTTAACCAAACAAAACAATTATGAAAAAAGGGTTACGAACACCGCACAACTAAACCTATGGCCTATGTCCAGTAGTGGACTGCTAAAGGCTGATGATGATGATGATGACAACTAAACCAGCCAAGTGCGAGTCGACTAGTACACGGATGATTCCGTGCCATCGTTAATTTCGCAAAAGGAACCTTAAACGAACCTATTGCTTATTTAAAAAAAAAACAATTTGAAAGTCCATCATGCAGGACCCGGTCGCCCATCCAAGAACTGACTACGTAATCAACTCAAGCTTCTGAAGCGGAAGCGGGAAACATAGATCGAGCATTCATCATCATCATCATCAGCCTATGTTAGTCCATTGCTGGACATAGGCCTCCCCTTTACATACATTTCATTAATTATTTATTTCATAGGTTAGTACTTATTATTGCCCGTTTCATAATAAATTAGTACTGCGTATTCATATTACCCCACACTAGCAGTGTAACCACGAGTCTTACGTTTTAATAATTACTGTTGATCACACCGCACAGTGAACTACGAGTAAAATAAATTACTCGTAGTCACACTGGTGTAACAAATCGGTGTGACCACGAGTCCGCCGTCCTAGTCCTAGTGCCACAGCGCCCTGTCTTCAGCAAATGACTCAAAGTAATGTTTTTTTTTTACATTTGAAAGCAAATTTGCATTAGAACGAGCACTAGCACTACCTGCACTACTCATATGGATATAGATGATTCGTCAGAAGAAGTCTGAAGAAGATTCAATATTTTTTAGTGTATAATTTAGTTTATAACTAATTATTAACATATGTATTATTGATTTAAAAGTAAACATAATCAGATTTAGTGTATTATGTCATTTCAGATATAGAATTTATTATATCCTGAAAAAAAATCTAATTTAGAAAAAAACCTATGGTGCCATGTTTTTTTTCATGTTTCTTTTCAAGATTTTGAAAAAACATTCTGTTATTTATCAATTTATATCTCTAATCCAGCATCTACCTGCAGTCTTTCGCAGATCGTCATCCCACCTGGTCGGAGGGCGTCCTACACTACTACCGACCTCTAAAAGTGGCATGTTTCTAGTATGTGTCTTTTTGGTGCTAATGGTGCTATCATCTTTCGTAGATGTCAATACAAAATGTAATAAATACATTTTTTTTATCAAAAATATCTTAGGACTAAAGAATAACAAAAAAGTCCATTACTTAAATTCTGATGGAAATTAACAATTCGTGTGCCTGAATTAGGTGAAAACCTGTTTTTCACGCGAAAAGAGTGCTAACAACAAATAAAATAATCAAATAGAAATTGTTTATACAAGGCGATTATGTAAAGTACCTATGCATGTTCGCATACTTTACAATAGTTACCTAAGCCATTGATGAATACTAACAATTAACAAACGGCGAATCTACCTACACTAAACTAGATTCATTACCTGTACTATAGGTACACAATTTATTTGGCCGTCGGGCCACTTGTTCCAGTTCACCAAATGGTACGAGTGGTAAAACTTAAAAACAGTCAATAAATTTTCTGTGTCATCGTATGACATACATTGCAGTGTGTATCCACTATTATAAATTTAAGTGAATTTATATTGTAATGAAGAAAGATAGAAAAAAAACACAGAAATAACCATAATTTATCAACTGTAGCCAATTTATTCGCGAATTGTTAGTTATTACTTTAATTAGTAGTCTGTGTTCTTAGGCGTCACACACGCTTGGCTTCCCTTCGTTTATAATCACAGCCCAGTCGAGTACGTTGTAGATTCTCATATGAGGGTTTTCGCTTTTAACTGAAAATAAGAAACACGGCTTAAATATTTGACAAGGGTAATTTCAGATTCTCGATATACCATTACTTCTGTGTATTTTTGCCAGGTTTAAACTAGACCAATTAACAACACTCTCGAACTGAGTTGGATGGAGCAATTCTTACGCGGCGGCGATCGCCACGGCCGGCGGCTTTACTAGGTACATTGTATAGGTAAAACAAAGTCGCTTCCCGCCGTCTGTCTGTCCATAATGTATGCTTATATCTTTAAAAATACGTATCGGATTTTGATGCGGTTTTTTTAAATAGATGGAGCGATTCAAGACGAAGGTTTATGAACCGTTTGACACATAGATTTCTACGCGGGTCTAGCCACGGGGCGCTGCTGGTATATAACATTACCGAAAAATAATATAAAATGATTATTACTCACCAACTACTCTTACAAACTGCTTTTGGGGAACGTCCAGGATCTTCCATGTAGGTCTTCCAAGGTTGAAATGTGTGGTCGATGGTATCCCTTTATGGAGCTCCTGGTAACATGAAAAAGTAAGAAGGCCATACCGTCTAAATAGGTATCTACCTAAGTCAGGTCTTTTAAGGTCTAAGAAGGATGGTTACAATATACGGATGTGATGAAGGTGCACGTGAAATACAGGTTTACTTACATACTAATACCTAACGTACACGTCTTGATAAAAATCATAATAACAATCGTACGGAATAGACTCGCCGTTTCTGCTAGTTTTTAGCAATGCTAGACTAGGCCTTCCTTATGAGTACCAAGTAGCATAAGTTAATATCATAAAGTATACATGTTCGTCGCTTTGTATAAGCAAGTTCAAATTGATTATTTATTTGTTTTTAGCACTCTTCCAGCCTGAAAACCAGGTTTTCACCTAGTTCAGGCACCCACATTGTTGTTTCCATCAGAATTTAAGTAAGGTACTTTTTGTTACTCTTTAGTCCTAAGATATTTTTGAATAAATTTTATTATTTATTATTTATTTATAACGCCCTCTGCGAACAGCATCTGCCTTAGTCTTCGCCGTTCCACCTGGCAGAAGGGAATCCTACACTACGTTTGCCGTTGTTTTCTAGATACCTGTGTCCAGATATTCCTCTTGATAATCTTCGGTTCCTGTCGGTCAGATCTTGCAGATTTTGGATTGTAGTCAGGAGGGTGAAAAAGCATATCATAGGGACAAAGAGGTTTCGATTTTGGCTGCCATTTCGTGTTAAAATAAGTCCCTTTTGAGACCGGTATTACCATTGATGTGATCTCGCGGTCGGGGGGAGGGTAATAAAGATTGGCCGGCATTAGGAGCTGCGGCGTTATTACGGAAAACGATTTTGAATTTTTTAAACGAAATAATTGGAATTCACATGCGGATGGGATGCCCGCGATTTTAGTTCGCCGAGTGATTTAACTATAAAAATTGGTGTAAAAAAGACACTCTTTACATTGCTTTTTACGGTGTTTACTAACAAAAAATGACCACAGCCACGGAGGAAAAATTTACCTCCTTAGTATAAACTCTTTCAGGTAGCTTTGAGTGAACACTCCATAGAGTTTAAAAAACTTTCGCCCTTTTTTTAATGGAAATGTATTTCTTGGCAAGTACGTATTGTACCTACTTTATCTAAACTTCAAGGACTATCCGTACATTGTCAAATTAATGTCAAACACAGTCCCATATAATGTGGTTGCGAAGAACGTATTATATTTTATTTTTTTGATTATAATCCAATTTATGTCCAACCAAATTAGAAATGGATTACTACAGCTACGACTCTGAAGTTATCGGTTTGTTCTGAATACATTTAAATTTTATTTTGTTACCAAATTATTGTTGTTCTGTTATTTTGTTTGTTTATTTTTGTAGAGTCGTTGAATCTTTTGAGGCCGCCAGTGAAGAGGGATGGTATAAGCGAATCTGTGTTGGGACCTTCTAAAAACATCCAAGTTTTAAATCTAACATCAAATTGTGGAAACCCCCTTTCTCAAGGAAATAACGAGGTTTCCTCTACCTCATTGGTGCTCGAGAAAGCTTCCAAGACTCAGGTATGTATGTACTTGTTATTTCTATAACGGATGTTACCTCTTAAAGTTTAGTTTAGATATGGAACCTACCCGTAGGGGGATAGATAGTAGGTAAGGTATGTACCTACTGAAATATTTCATCTATTAAACAATTTTATGTTTTACTAAGATCTAACCGCGGCTTCGCACGCATTTGTTTGTAATTAATAGTAGTTAGGTAGCCTTATGTTATTCCGTTTGCTGTGTGCTTTATGAGTGCAAAATTCCATCCAGATTAATTCAATAGTTTAGGCGATGTCTTCGGCCAGAAATCTTCACATCGACACAAACTTTCGCCAAAAAATGATAGTAGGATTTTTTGTTATTAACAGATCCTCAAACAATACTCACTGGTAAGCTATCAGAACGAGCAAGAACCCCTAAGCTATTACAGCAAATCCAAATTCAATCGCGAGAAAAGAGACAAGCCCCTCATAAAAGTCACAGTGATACCGAGGAACTCCAAACTACTTAGAAAGCGGAGGTTCATGACAAAAACCATCCAAGAAACATCCTCTGACCACAATAACTCTATACAAACCAAAAACCTATATCTAGTAGTCGCCGGACACAAAGAAGACAAGATATATGAAATCAAAACAACAGGCAGTGCGAAATTCGAGAGGGTCAGAGATGATAAGGTAGTCAGGCACCAGATCTTTCACAATTTCACCATGGAAAGGAAAAAGAAGAAGGATGCCAAAAAGGAAATGAAAAACAAAATGAAAGAGGAAAAAGAAGCCTCGGATAATTTTGCACACGTTTGTCAGTGTTGCCCGGGTGACGGCTTCCACGAGACTGATGTGAATGTCGTGAAGCCTGGCAAGAGTCGGGTGAAAATATTCGGGAAATTAGGACTCACGCAAAACGATAAATACGTTCTTAAATGCCATGCTACTGTTGACGATAAACCAGGTAACTTTACTAGGTTGCTCGCACGAACTGTATTTCCTAATTCAGTTATAATTCATCTTTATATTATTCACCTCTGTGGCGTAGCGGGGGACGGTGTGCCAGGGACGCAGGGGGCGACGGGTTCGATTTCCGCCTCGTGACAAATTTTATTATATTTTTGTTATTATATGGGTGTTCTGGGTGTTTTCTATGTATGGCAAACAATATAATATATAGGTAGTATTATATATAGTCATATTTATGTAGTAGCAGAGAATATACATGGTGCCACGGAAAGGGGGTGTAATGTACCTATTACCTAGTAGAGGCTCCTTGGAAATCTAAAATCGCAGTTTCTTATACGATTTTGTGCAAAACCTACTCTGTCACTTACATAATAAGATGTCTACATAAGTTCTTAACATTTGCACAAAAACGAAAGGGTAACTTTGATTATCGTTTCTATGAGTACTTTCTACATCCTAATTAATTAAAAAATTAATTAATTAGCCCTAATTACTTTCTACATCCACTAATTATAAATGTCCGGTGCACTTACCTTTCAGTTTCGACATTTATGTCTCGTGAACAGTTCTCTTACGAATCAGTAGCTGGGAATAACGACGCGGTCGCGTAAGTGATAATTTAATCTTTACATTATATTCTTAGGAAACCTCAGTAGGTTAATTAATTAGATATCATTCGTGGTTGATCGCAGTGAGGAATTCATTTCAGATGATACTCTTTTAATTTAATCACTACATAGTATAAAACCGAAACGGAGAGAGACCACGACTCGGTAAACGTTGTGTAGGACGCCCTCCGACCAGGTGGGATGACGACGGGACGGGACGACCTGCGAAAGACTGCAGGTAGATGCTGGATGCGTCAAGCTGAAGACAGGGCGCTATGGCGCTTATTGGGGGAGGCCTATGTCCAGCTGTGGACTAATATAGGCTGATGATGATGATGATAGTATAAAACAAATTCGCTCCCCTTTGTGTGTCCCTATGTATGCTCAGATCTTCAAGACTTCGCAATGGATTTTGATGCGGTTTTTTTAAACAGATAGTGATCACGACGAAGGTTTATGAACCATATGACACATAGATTTCCACGCGGGCCAAGCCGCGGGGCGCAGCTTGTTCTAAATAAAAAACGCAAGTCCATACATACCAATTTTTTACTTATTGCGAATTTATGCAAGTTTGGATGTCTATCTTGTCTTGTCTGTGATCTTTTGCAGACGTTCGAATGCTGCCAGAATTTGTGGCGTTGCTTGCGTGAGAGGCGGAAATCAGGATTCACCCCCTTCGTATGAATTTATGATTTTATTACATTATATCTTTTTTACACATCACTACATAGTATAAAACAAAGTCGATTCCCGCTGTCTGTCTGTAGGTACCTATGTATGCTTAGGATCTTTAAAACTACGCAACGGATTTTTAAGAGATAGCATGATTCAAGAGGAAGGTTTATAAACCATTTGACACATAGATTTCCATGCGGGCGAAGCCGCGGGGCGCGTATAGTCTAGAGTACCTATTGGTACTTCAATATTTTGGTGAATCTCAAAAAATACTCTCGTTTGGTTAAAAATCATAGTGGTTTCAAAGTAGCTAGGTACCTACGCATTTTAGGCGACTCAAAACTGAAAAGTATTCATTATTTTCTTGAATTAAATTAATTGTTTATTCTGCTTGAAAGTACCAAATTCATAAAGCTTTGGATCTAAGTAAATTTAACAAGGAAATAATCAAATATAAAAATATATTAGAATTCGTTTTTTACAATTGATACATATCAATACCAGTCGGAAGAGTCCCCAAGACGCTGCAGCTGCTTGGCTACATTGCCCCGCATGGCAATGCTGTGCTGATACGCCAGACACCCACTAGCTTAGTAAATTAGGTACATGCACCCTATATCACTATACATAGTATAAAACAAAATCGTTTCCCGCTGTCTGTCTATCCCTCCCTATGTATGCCTTAGATCTTTAAAACCACTCAACGGATTCATAGGGTTTTTTTTAACACTTTGACAGCCAAGCATTTTATTTATTTCCGATCTCTGACAACCGATCACGTCCCCTGTCCGTGACAGTTTTTTTTTGTTAAAGACGCTGATCACGTACTGCGTACGTGTGTGAATTTCAATACTGTTTACTTTAGAACAACGGCCTGTAGGCGTGATCCGCGTTACGTCAATGCTTAGATGAATATTTAGGCATAAAATAAGCGTCGTACGTGATCCGCTGTCAAAGTGTTAATACGGTTTTCAATATATAGAGAAAGTCAAGAGGAAGGTTTATAAAAATTTGACACAGATTTCTTTTTTGATGGATATCTATGTGTCAAATGGCGCCCCGCGGCTTACCACGGGGCGCAAATAGTATAATAATATAGGAATTACGCTCCCCTGTAAATTAACACGTTGAACGCCATGGGGGTCACCATTTGGCCGACAGTACATTAGCCCTGAGGGCCGAACCGGAAAACATGATTTTCATCAATATACATAATTCAGAGCATATTAGTCTACAGGGCCGCGGGGGTCCCATTGTATTGAAAAAGCTAAGTTAGCATCTCCGTTTGGCCTGGCAGAAGGGTTTGAAGTCAACACTAGATCGCGGTCACATGGTGTCCCCCATGGCCTGAACGGGGCATTCTAGTGTCGCCCAAATGGTGCCCCCCATGGCCCAAACAGAAAATCGCAGAATTTCCGTCGGCGTTCAACGTGTTAAATTCGTTCGGCCTCAGCCTCAACTCAACCTTAACGTTATGTACCCTTTACCCTCTAACAGATCTCCAAGGGCTGCTGGCAACGCGGGTATTATAGAGGACAATGAAATGGAACTCAGGTGAGCATTTACATCCATAAAATCATTACTTTGCGGCACCCATACATCTATTAAGACTGCTGAAGATGTCTCCCTAAACAAGGGGGTTGCTTGTCCTACTAGACGCGGCACGCTTGGTGATTCTGGTGGTGATTATATCTTGTAGTCTTTAAGATGGTAAAATTATTAAATGTACTAGACATAACTATTTGGAGTTATCTGTAATGTTATGGTCTTATGTAAATAAATAATTTGAATGTTTGAATGTTGGCAGGCCCAATCCACCTGCCAGGCGTGCCGCGCTGATCTGATCGCAGTGGTGGTGTTACATGAATGCTAATACCGGCTCTTACTACATACTATATGCTTTCTACATACCTATTAGTCGTCGTCAAAGCTGATTCATGCACCGAGCGTTCTGTAGTTAAGCTACATATAATTATCATCTCATTCTGAATTTATGCAATCGTGATTTCAGGGCTCAAAGAGATTCTGTAATACAGGCAGATTTCAGACTGAAGGCCGTGAATGACTTACTCTTGAATATAGAAAATCAATATAAAATCAGGTTTGTTACCTATATAAAATACCTAGTGATTCCTTTTGGAAAATATCTTGCCTATTTTCTATCTACTATAATATTTATTTTACGAGTTTCACGAGTGTTACCATTTTACTATCTACGGCTTCTATTCTACTTATTAAAGGTTGGGTAGAGTTAAGGAAGCAAGGACGTCAATTTTTACTAGCGACATCTAGTTTAGTTTAAAACTTAGACATATACTTTATTTAAAATCAAAATAGTTTTTAATTCATCTTGTATAATGTTTCAGAAGAGAATCACAGTCTACTCAAGTGGATTTGACTCTACCTCCCAATAGGTTTCCTCAACAACCTGTTTGTATGCAAACAAGATGTAGCTGTAGCCCCGACTATTCGAAACTAGTCCCAACACGCGAAGATAAAAACCTTAAAGAATGCCAAAGTCCCCTTGTTATTATATCCGTGTTCCCAAAACAAGACAACAATCTACAATTTGACTTCCTAAAGGCGTTACAAGAAGAGCAAACTGAAAGACTTCAATATATGACCTCGGAATACAATAGAAAAATACCAACAGAATTTGAAAGAAAAACAACACCAGAATTCAGAAATTTAACAAACGATTTCAATAGACATATAACACCTGATTTCAATACGCTTAACGCAGAAGTAAAACCTATAGGTCCAATGAAAAAAAAATCTAGAAGTCGATCTCCATCGCCGAAAAAACGATCTCCATCACCGAAAGATCCTAAGAGTCCAAAATCGAAACCAAAAGAGGTAAAAGAGTTTAGACAAGGAAGGGCCAAAGTAAAAGCAAAGCATTCGAAAGTTGACCAAAATACATCAACTAAACAAACGTTACAGTTTTTCAATTCCCAATTGAGCGAAGATAACAAACGAATATCCGACCAAAAGTCTAAATCTCCCGAAAAACAGAATAAAACGAAAGATTCTCCCGTAAAAATACATAAAACGACTAGCCCGAAACCTAAAGTAAAGCGAAAAGTAGATGTAGGTATTAACACTGAACACTTACAGACAAAGAAAGCACTGGTGGACTCGTACACTAGAGTAATGCTGGACCAAACTAACAAAGATAAACCTCCAGGACTTAGCATTTCAAAAGTATCAGTCAACATAGATAGTGGTAACGAGCTCTTTGACTTATCATATCAACAAGATGGATTGACAACAGATCTAAACGTCCGGAGAACAATGAGAGAGGCGGCTGTACCACAATCACATCATGATGATAAAAATCACAGAGACGACTCTATGGAAAATCTTTTCCCTCGTTACCAAGGTGGGAAAAGTATTATAAATCAGTCCGTATGCGAAAATGTAAGTTTCTTTGATTGTACCTCTAGCAATTCAATTATTCGTAAGAACAAGATTAGATCTAATGAAGTGCCTGCCAACAGTCCTGTATTTATTTGCTTTCAGCCATCAAAGGAAATAATAATCCAAGAATGCAATAAAAGAAGGTTGACTGTACGTGATAGCTTAGAAATTTCCCACAGGTAGTTTCATTATTTTTATATTATTTTAAGTTCATTCTCTAGCGTTTCAATGTTATAAAAGCTGAATCGAAATCTGTATTTGATGAATATAACTGGTGAATCACTCTTTTGATTTTTCAGGCGTGAAGACAAAATTCTTAAAACAGATCAACTATATCCACCAAGAAAACATAAACATAAAAAGCCTATCCAAATTGAAGATGAAATTGAAGATGAAATTGATTGTTCAGGTAGGTGCCAACTTCAAAAGTCTCTTTTAGTACAAATCGAATAGTAAAAATATCCAAATTACCATTATGTTATCTAAGACTTCTTGATCACATTTCCCAACTTAAATATCCCAAAGGGTAACTCAAACTCTTTCTATGGTTCAATTAATTTTGCTAACCTGAGCTAGATTAGCAAAAATTTGTGCCAATTAAGAAATTTAAAAAAATGGAATATCCTCTCAATATAAATATAATTACTTGAATAGTTGCATAAGTGGGTACAAAATATGATATATTTTTTTGTACTTAGCATAAATAGTTCTGTTAATCTTGTTTTAGGCCTAGTAAAACATTTCCCCGGCGACAGTTGCGTTGTATGTGATCCTATCGCGCGAGACAAGGAGATCCGAAGGCTCTTAGGTGTTCCAAAGATCACCAAATCTAATATAAATGTAAGTTAATAATTTGAGAAGAGGTATAATTGTTACATCTGATCTGACCTTGAACCTTTTTTTAACTAACATGAGAGAAATGCGCTATCATATCCTACTATAGGTACTGTTTACCACGGGGGGACAGTACGATAATGAGGGACTCCAACCCACTAAAACCGTCAGGATGTTTCCGCCTCTGCCGCTTGTGGTAGGACCGCGAGGACGCTTTTGCTCCACGAACCCAGCGCGGCTGCCCGATATCAGGCCCCTCAATGGGACGTGTGTGTACCTAACATAGGTATCTAATATTATATATGTAGTAACATTTTATTCTTCACTGTGCTTACCTATATCCACCCAATTATGGTTATGAGTGCACGGTACCAGCATGCGTGGTCCCAGGGGGGGGGGGGGGGGGGGGCAAGGGGGTCATGACCCCCCCCTCATCTTAGTTTAGGTATAAAAAATCACTAGAAATGTCCAAAACCTTAAATAAATTGTAATTTCAGACTCTGTTCTACCTTATACTTAACAATATGGTTAACCAGTATCCACAGCGGTAAAAAAAAATCGTGGCTCGCTCCGCTCGCCGATATTACTCGTGTTTTGGACATTCTATTATGTTTTGTATTAGTTCGCAAAAGCAACGGCACCTATTTTGCTACAATCATTTTGTATCAATTCAATCACCACAACAAATACAAAATAGAGCTAAAACAAATAGCGCAAAATCAAATTTTTCAAAGGGCACAAATTGAGGAGACAAGATAACAATTGTTCCTTCTGGCTATAGAAAAAAGCGAAACCCCCGCTTTAAAAAATAACACAAAATTCTAACGAAAACCACAGTTTCTTGTGTAGTCACGTACTCACATTAAGATAATTTTGCCAAACACGAAAATTTGCAAAAATAGTCTTGCATTTTCAGGGCTCGCTCCACTCTTTTTTATTAATTTTTTCGTACTCTTAACTAGTTTGAGAAAAGTAACAAAAACCCCGTCCTGACATGGCCGAAGTGACCGAAGTGACCCCCAAAAACTTGGGCTGGGACCGCGCCTGGGTACCAGATACACACTAGAACTTATAGTTTTGTTGTACATCTTTTGTTTTTTTATTTATTTTGTAGAATGGCCGTTCCAACCTACCTGGAGCCCCGATATCGCGCTGCTGCCTTTATCCTCGTCAATGGTGTATTATTCTTGAGCATTTTCTTTAACCGTTATATTTATTACCTACTTAAATATTAAGTAATCTGACTCATTGCTATTGCTTTATTTTCAGTAATAAAACGTTGACGACTGCTATTGCAATACCAAACGACAGATATCAATCAGGAAAATACTACGAGTTTGGTCATCAAACTGATAATGATGGCCGTAATACAAATCGCAATAACCAAGATTATATGAGTGACCTAGTTGTACGCGGTCACCAAGATGAACGCGGTTACCAAGATGAACGCGATATCCATGGTGACCGCGGTATCCAAGATGAGCGCTGTATCCAAGGTGATCGCGGTATCCAAGGTGTTGTCAGTTTCCAAGGTGATCGCTATATCCTAGATGATCGCTGTAAGCAAGGTGATCGCGATATCCAAGGTGATCGCGGTATCCCAGGTGATTCGAATATCCAAGGTGTTCGTAGTAACCAAGTTAGTAGTGGGCCGTGCGCTTGTACGCCTTCATTTAGATTGATAGAAACGCAAAACATATACACTGATGGAGGTCGTATCTATAGTGACACGGACAGTTCAGGCGTCAAATTTTTTGAACCACCAACATCCCACGAAAAGCGTCAATCACCTACAAAAATATCATTCCAAGAACCCCCCGGTCCTTTGAAACCAGCAACCTTAGAGACCAATGTCCAAACAGATGCAATACAAAGGAATCCTTTACTTAAAGACGCTTGTGTTTCTAGACCAGAATTTCCAATCATTAATAATAGAAAATGTCAAATAAAAGACTCACAAGCGAATCTACCGAATCAACTATGTGTAGGGAATATTCCGGACTCATGTGTTTGTCGACCGTCGGAAGTTATTGACATAGGCCCGGTTCCAGTTATAGCAACAAAGAACAAAAGCAATGAAGAGATTTATACATTACCGTTACCGAATAAAGAATGTGTTTGCCCAACCACGCCATCATACCATGCTCCAATGCGGGACGCCAGTACAACATATGAAGGTGAAAGGCCAGATCCCTGTACAAAAAAGAGACATAAAAGAAAAGAATGTAAAAAAGAGCGATCATGTTTAGAACACAGAGGCGAAAAAACAAAACAGTCAACCAAGATAGCAAGGGATCAATTAAAACCATTAAGATGTAGTAAAGAATCATGTAAAGAAGACATACAAAATTCACATGACAAAATTAGTCCTAACCAATTGACTCTAAATCGCAACGTTCAAGTGTTTTTACAAATGGAGCAGTTTTCAAAACAGAAACCGATTGTGCTGTCTAGAAAGCAATACAAAAAGGTTAAAAAAACAATACAGAGGACACTATCAGGTAAGCAGATTTTGAGTAAAGTTAAAGAAGTGTTTTAATTTTTAAATGGCAGAACATTTACATGAAAAAAGTACGAGTATCAGGCAACAACGCGAAGTCTAGGCGTTGCCTACGTAGTGAATGCGCTATTTTAGAGATTTGTTAAATAAGTCTATATATATAACAATGTGCAAACTTAACTAGGGTTTCAGATTTCTAAAGGTCATTTTAAAAGTTCCGTGCTATGCCAGTGTCCTATCTATTCTTCTTTTTCATTCATTTGCTTATCTTATTACCATAATAGTAAAGAATGAACCTACTTAGGTACCATATTTTTCATGTTTTTAGATGGGCTATATACATACATATAACTGTCTGTATAACTCAGAATAACGCGTAGGTACTTAGAGCATTGTGTATTGAGTACCTAATGAAATGACTAATGACCGAGTGCCATACTTACCTTTAGGTCATATTATGATCTGAGGGTGGGTATGGCACTCAGTATGTAAGCTGTCTCTCTTGTACCTACGTACAAAGTTATGTTCACTTTATTTTAAGGTTAAAACCCGAGGAATGTAACACTCTGGTCAAACCCCTACGGGCTTAAAGAGTGTTAATAAACTTAAGTAATTATGTATATTCTTTAAAAATAAATGAAATACAATATACAACTACATGTAGCTTGTGTCGTAGCGATTATACACTCGCTCACTTCAGCGGATCTAAAGCCAATGAACATGATCCAACTTATTTCAGCTAGGGACAAAACCGGCGTCAAAGATGGAAACGGAAAACTTTACTGCAAATGCAAACACAGCCTTATGTCAACCGGAGAAATAAAAGAAAAACAGAAATGTTGCACACCTGTATACTTTCATCAGGAAGTACAAACTGAAAGGGCGGTGAAAACTTTTGATTTTGATTACGAGCAACCAAATCGAGAACGGTTTTTTCGCCCCAATCTTGATACTATTGTTTTATTCTCCAACGAAGAGAGAGCTAGAGATAGAGATAATTCGAAGGATAAAGCACCTAAAGACAAAGTGCCTTATTCTCGACATGCGGTGTCTTCGCTTGAGATGCGGTACGCTAGCTTAGCGCTTAGGAAGCAAGAACCGCTGTCATCTACGAACGTAGCGTCCATTGATAATTTGAGCTTGCCGAGGAGGAATAGAGATTCTTTCGAAACTTTATTCAGAGGTTAGTAGAATTCATAATTTTAATAGAATTCACCCTATCACATCACGTCGATTATGTAGATCAAGTGGGCCTCTCGGACTCATGTATGCTAAATATTCAAGGGTCGTTAAAGTTATAAAAGTGTAGTCCTCCCTTTCTGTATAAATAACAGCGCCTCAAGCCCAACAGCGGACTGTCAAGAACTGAAGGTTGCACTGATGGTATTGTGGAACGCTTAATTGTCGGGTCAAATGTTTGTACGATCTGCAGATATTTGTTACGGTTGTTTTCTAAGTATAGTTTATAATACTTTTAAAATGTTGAGTCGGTATTTATGTATTGCATTGTACATGCCTTTTAAATATCAGTTATCTATCTAGACTAGACAATATCACAAGCTTTGATTAGATTTGGGCTAGATGATGCTGTGTGAATTTTTCTATATTATTTTATGATTTTTAATTTGTTACGCTTTGAAGCTTAAATGAACGAACCAGGCTGAAAGTGATTTTGCTTTGAATTTTGCAGGACATAGGAAATCTCTCACACCGAATCTCGGAACGTCGGCGCTCTCACTCCAGTCCGAGGCAAACATTTCCAAATCACAATCTTTGATGGTACTTTTATTTTATAAATAGTTGCGCCCTGCTGCTTCGCCCGCGCAAATCTATGTGTTTATTTATAAACCTTCCTCTTGAATCACTCTATTTGAAAAAAACCGCATCAAAATCCGTTGCGTAGTTTTAAAGATACCATACCTACTTAGGGCCAGATAGACAGCGGGAAGCGACTTTGTTTTATACTATGTATTCGGAAAACGCAAATCTAAGTTTCTGATTCGTTTTCCTACAAAACTAACTCTTATGTCGCTTGCAAAACATGACTAGCGAGAAACTTAAATTTTATTTTTTACCTACGACGAGTATGGAACGGAGTTTGTTGCATTGCAAGTAGGTTAATTAAAAATTATAATGTTTTTAAATTAAAAAAGGTGATCCATCCTGATGCGAAGACCAAGAGGCCGTTCCTGAGGAGACTGATATCTTGCCTCGTGATGAAGTCGCGGACGTCCGACGTGGAGAAATCGATGCACCCTCCCACTTCTAAGAACAGCTCCGTCGATTCCTATCACATCAGCACTTCGTTTGGGGTAAGTATCAGTTCATCTACAGGTACTTAAACAAAGTCGGGTTTGTTCGAACAGTTATTACTCGAGAACGGCTGGACCGAATTTCATCATTTTTGGTTTTTTGTATTTGTCTTCGTTCCAAATAGCAAAATAACTATTGAAAACATTGGAAAATTGACAAAATGTAAATGGGCAGTCAATGAGTTAATCCTAAAGAGTGCTAATTAGGCGGTACCCCGAGGCACACTAGCTCCGCCACCTATTGTATCTTATTACTACGTTGAATAAATGAAATTTCATAATTGTCATTGGGCGGTTTGTAATACCTATTCTATGCTTTTGTAATGTCTGTAAAATGTTTTTTTCTATATAGTTTAGGCAGGAGACGTAGTTGCCCTTGGTCACCACCAAAATCTATTCCCACATCTCTGCCTAAACTTTAAAATCAAAACGATTAGAGGTAAGTATGTACTAGCCTTTAATAGGTATCAGAAACTGCCCATTGAAATTTTTAACATTTGGTTTGTTCAACGTAATAATAACATAAAATAGGTGGGGACGCTAGTACAGCAAAAACCCCTCTCTCCACGTTCCACTCATAATAATGTAACTGACCTACGTACTTTTCACAGGCAATAGAAATGTCTTCGTCGCTCTACGACACTTCAGCTTCATTCTACAGTGACCACGGTATTCACCCGCTCAACAGCAAGCTAAAACGGAGCTTCTTCAGTTCAGTCAGAGGATTTCTAGCCAGTCGCTCGAAGAGTTGACCGGACTTTATACCACTTTTGATATTTTTACACATTTTGCATTTTGCTATGGAGTTTTATATTTTATTATACTTTTACATTGATATACTTAGTTTTTGTTAGTTAGACTACCAACGGAGGAAGGTTATGCTGGTTATGCTATGGGTTTCTGTGTTTGTATGTACCTAGCCGTCGTCGTCATGACCTACGAAGCTAAGACGTGGACATTCACGGTAGGGCTGGTCCACCAGTTCAAGGTATGCAAATTAAATTACCTTGCTGTGACCTTGTTGTGTATGTTATTGTTTTCATTCATAAAAGTCATTAAATATCTTGTATTCTAAATCGGATGGTAGGTGGATAGAGTAGGTAAAGGTGGAGTTTGGATTTTGTACTTGATGGGTACCCTACAAGTAAATCAAAACTACACTGGTAGTAGGTACTACCGTTAGGATATTGTCTTCTGCGGTAGGTACTACCATGTTAAACGTGTGGAACTAAACCTACCTAGGTAAGGCAATATATACGAGTTTCTCGCGTAAATACCACTAAAGAAAATATTTATTCGTCAGGCACACAACGTCTTCCGGGCGGTACAGAAACCACTCGCATCGTGTGGGTAGACAACTACCGCTCGGCTGGCCGACATAGCGAAGGCTAAAATAAAATACTCTATGGTTCTCTGTTTGCCATGTTGGTTGGTATGATTGGCTGAGTGAGTTCGATCGATGACATAACCTCAAAAATATGAAAAATCAAAACATTTGTGATTTGTTTTGATTAAAGCGAGAAGTGTTTATTTTCCCATACATACTAATACAACCAATCATTTACTAATTTACTTACAACAAAATGGCACTGATTCGGCGTTGCGTGCCTTTATTCACGAAATCTGTCAAAATTTATCCCATTACTTCTCAAAGTAAATAGTTTTCAGCGATTTCCTATTGATTCAAATTTTTCCCGAACTATCTCTCTATTCTTTTTATTGCAGGCCATAAAATCCATCGATGGGTAGCTCCTACTTTGATGGAATTGAAAAACCGAGAAGACAAACAAGGAGGCAAGAAAATATTTCCTAGAAACACATTTTTGGAGTGGAATTTGGAAACCGAACTTTACGCATTTGGAAAACGATTAAATGAAGATTTTGACTCAGATCTGTTACTCCAGGCATTCACAGACCGATCCTATGTTATAAAAGAGGAAATGAAGCAGAAAGAACTAGAAATTGACTTAAAAATGAAGGACAATACGGAATTAGCTGATGGAGGTAAGTCTGATGCTGAATCATAGCCTTTCTGCAACCAATCGTTCTGCAGGCAGCAATAATATACCTTTATTTATATTTTTCAGGTGAAAAGTTCATCAAAGAATACATACAACTGTATCTAGAAACAGCACTGCCCAAGTTTCCGATCGAAGGAGTAAAATCAGTGTCCACCTACCTTACAAGCACCAGTGTTCTTGCACATGTGTCCAGCGGACTCGGAACAAAGGATATCATACTAGCAGATGTGAGTGACTATTGTGTCTGATCCCAATCAGGGTTCTGGTATAAACAAACAAAACTATTATTGTACATAGTATTGTCCAGAATACTGTACATGATGATATTAATTTTTAAAAGACAACATTTCACATCCCATTCTAGGCTCCATTTTAAACGTAGCAGTGCAAAATTTATTTATTTATTTACAAACATATCTCTATTTTTACGGGAACACCCAATGCAATAGAGTACCCATTTTTATATTACGATAATAAAAAATAAATATTTCAGTCTAACTGTGATAATACGGATTTACACAACTAACGGTTAAATAAAATAAACATTGACGCTTTTTGGAACTCGCTCTGGGAACAGGAACAA
The DNA here is from genome assembly GCA_943735965.1 of Eupithecia abbreviata. NCBI lineage: Eukaryota > Metazoa > Arthropoda > Insecta > Lepidoptera > Geometridae > Eupithecia > Eupithecia abbreviata. Next base: position 7,744,850 of record OX030995.1, read on the forward strand.
GAGCGACAAGATCTAGAGACATATGGCCCAAGTGGAAATGTAACGTGATTGGGAAGGCTTATAACTTTTATAACTATCATGGATCATTTAATACACATACAAATGCTAAAATTAAAAAAAACTGTTTTTTTAACTTTACTGGAGAGCCTTAGGCCCAAAAGTGGGTAAGAACTGCTGGGAATGATGATAATGAAGCCAGACTAGATCCTTTTACACAAATATGATAATAAAATACCTTTTTAGAAAAACAGATTTTAATGCTTTTTCATGTGCAGAGCTACCCAGTGGATAATGGTATACTAGCTACAACATTCAAGGCGGTTGTCGGTGCATTGCTACAGAGCTCAGGAGAAGACAGAGCGGCACATTTTGTCAGAGATTTTGTTATTACACAGTTACAAGGTACTAACTTATATCATACTTGCTTTTGCTGCCTCGCTCATTCGGTATCTGGATAAAAAAATTGCCTATTCAAACATGTACACTATCTGTTAAAAATAATTTTATAATTCACAACAGTAGTTTTAGATTACCCCTAGACAAGTTTTACCTCAGTAATATTAGTGTAAGTCGGATCCTATCTAAAACATATGATGTTTTTGTCACTGTTTTTCTATGCAGTTGGAAAAACTAATTTACAATTATGCTATTATGAATGCATATACTGCTTTTCCTAAAGCTAAAGGTAAAATAATTAATAGATCTCCAAATAGCTTGTGTGTGTGTGTACATCAATTTGTACGCGGGTGGACATTGCACATGGACTATATTTTGTTGGATCTTATCAGAGAATGTTGTACGCGGAATTGATGCTAAATATTTTCATCCTAATATTTTGCAATGGATTTCCGCAAAGTAACACCTGAATCTATTGTTTACCGTTCATGTCCATTATTTCAGGCAAAGATGTAAATGATTTCTGGGAAATAGAAGATCCCTGGACGATGTTGACAGAGTTTGTAGAAAAGGATGGCGCCAAGATAGAACCCAGACTGATTGGCGAAGCTGGGAAGAACACAATACTGGCTTGCTTCAGGGTCGGCCTGTATATTGATAGGCAGATGATTTCATCAGGTACGACTTACAAGTGACACTAGTAATATGAAGCACTACCTTCTGCCCGTGGCTTTACATGCGATGCGATTTTGATATGATACTTTTATCCCTGATCATTGTTATGAAACTATCCGTAATCGCGTTTAAAACCATGAGCAGAAGGTAGAGCTTTATGTTACTAGTATATGTTCATCCAGGTCCAGCAGGGCTATTCCAATTCGATCAAAATCAAGAATCCGCGTGATATTTGCCGGTTATTCAATTTTGCATTCTAACAAATTAAGTAGTTTTATTTCTTGTTAAAAGCGAAAAGTATTAGAAATCGCAATAATATTTGAATTTCGCGCGAATCCTTGTCTGTCCCGACTTGAAAAACTGTTTCTAATCCATTTCGAATAAATCTGTAGAACTCTTTACAATTTCAGCCTTTTCTGTTCAGTTGTTCTGGCATATTCTTATGTCAAACACATTTTCAATGGCCAACTGGCTTGCGCCTGATGGAAAGTGGTTACTGCCGATACCTGCAAGACTACCACGCCATTTAGCACATAGCGTAACGCACGCTTTAGCGTGAATACCTCGTGAAAAGGAGTTATAACACTAAAATGCGCATTTACACGGGTTATTCACGCTTAAAATAGGCGTAATAACGACGATAACGTGCGTTACGTTGTGCTAACGTGGTAGCCATGCTAACATTAGAGACATGCGCGTTGGTTTCTTGTTTCCTTTCCGTAGCTTCGGCTGTGTGGCACGTAGCGCCGTCCTGTTGAAACCAAATGTTGTCAATATCCTCCTCTTCAATTTTTGTCTTCACTTTTTTCACAAGATAACGAACATACGGAGCTGACGGTGCTTCTCTTCTTCCAAAATCTGTACGCAATTTTCGCACATATTCTGCAACATTACCATGATTTTCAAAGTAATGTCGCAATATTTCCCAGCGTTGTTCAAGCGTATACACAACCATATTCGTTCAGCGGAAGGATAAAACTAATTATCTGTCAAATCAGACATGCGCTAAGTGTTACCATTCACGAAATAAGCACTAGTTGAAAAAAAAAAGTTATTTGGCGGACCCTGTACATCAGAATAACACATAGGCTACAAATTTATAAAGATATATTGTATATTATCCAAAATATCTATCACCACGCGGGTGAAACCGCGGGGCGCACCTAGTTTTAATAATAATAAAAAAATCTTCCAGGATTCGGTGAGAAAGTCGCAATCGCCAAAGAGATGGCGGCGAGAGAAGCACTGAAAAAGATATTTGGCACAGAAGATCACATGAAGCCAGTCAATTTCAAATTAGAAGGAATACCTAAACCTAGTTCCCAGAGAAGATACCAAATATCTGCTAGCTAATTAATACCTTAGTACACTGTAAATAAGGAATAAAGTAGTATTGTTTGTTTTGCTTTTAATAAAAAACGGCTTTACAAAATAAATTATTTTATTAAAATTTACATCATTATAGCTTACAAAATATTACAAGGGTCATAACAAATTGCAACTTACATACATAAAATTCATATTAACAACTTTGGCTGGCACAATATAAAAGTATACATATGTCACAATACAAATGGTCAAATCTTATGCATTGTTTTATTATATATTATCAGAGAATTGATTTCATCACAGATCGCAATCGTAGGGATCGAATTACAAAAATACCACCCATCCTATATTGACATTAGAATGGCCTCTAATGCCTTCCCTTGAATGGCAGACGATAAGGCCATTGGAAACTTAATGCTTTCAAATGTTTTGTATAGGATGAGTGGTTTCTGCGTCATTCCACAGCGGAGATAAGAGCCTTCAGAAGGTTATTCTCATTTCCGACATTATAAAGAATTAACCAACTTTTTAATTATAGATTCTTCTAGCTAAAACATCACACAAATTAGTCAAAAACAAATAACGCTGGGTATTTACACACATTATCATCTAAGTAGGGATTGCCGAACTATTTTTAAACGTCATACAAAACCCGGAAGCGGAGCGGAATACATACAAAAGAGGAGAGGTCCACATCAATGGACAGGACAGACACTGTCCGCAATTACGCAGTGCATTACTCCCTCGCTCTGCTGCCTCGACCAACTTCAAAGCACAGGCAGCCTAAGACGCTACAGCAACAATAATATCTCAGCGACGATAGAATCTTTTAATTTTCCTAGCTAGTGGTTCGACACATTTCACCACTGGAATCCTAAACTTCGTCAAGGATTCGACAGACGAGAGTACAGTGAGGTACACCTCTTAGCTACTTACATATCTCTTCTCAGCCGCTGCTTAACTTAACGATCTTTTCGATAATCACATCACATACTATAAAATAAAGTCGTTTCCCGCTGTCTGTCTGTCCCTGGCTTAGATCTTTAAAACTACGCAACGGATTTTGATGCGGTTTTCTTTTATAGATAGAAGGTTTATAAACCATTTGGCACACAGATTTCCACGCTGGCGAAAGCGCGGGGCGCAGCTAGTAAATAATTTACTTTAGTAGGTGTCATCCAGGCGCAGAGTCCATGATGAGATTGCCGTTTTTGTCCTTTATCCGAACGCGACCGGACGCGTACCTTGTTTCCGAGGTGCCATCTTGATATACCAGCTTTACAGTACCATCGGGAAACTCGCGGCGCTGAAACAATTATTATGAATCAAAAAATAGTTTCTAAAATTGTGTCTTGATAAAAATATTGTCCCTTTACAATTGAGTCTGGGAACTTTTTAATCTAACGAATTAAAATAATACACGATACAGTAGAAAACCTTGTATTTCCTGCATTCTCATAATAATAAAATTAATTATGAGAATGCTGGAAATGTAATTATATTCATTTAGAAATTTAAATTAAATGAATATAACAACCTTTCTATTTTTCTTTTTATAATATTGTTATAAATACTATATCGCTAATAAACCATTTTTATTAATTTAAGGCGGTTCGTGGCGTTGCATTAGCCAATTTGCCACAAAAAAAGACGGTTTTGTACAAGTGGCTAGCAAATGGAACGATGTACCCGAATTTTTATCTAATTTTTCTTTTTTTAAGGCCTTACCTTATGATCACTAGCGTAGACTTCAACCTGTCCATTGCCAAATACGATCCTTTGTTCCCCGCTCGCGGATATGGTCATCGCAGTACCATCAGGGAACCTCCACTCTTCCCGCACGTGCTTGTTCTTGGGATCCTCATAGCGTACTGAGCCGTTTGGAAGGCGCACTTCGGATGAACCGTCTTTGTACCGCTTTTCTACTTGACCACTGGAAGAAATTATTAAGACTTTTGAATTAGGGTCAAAGAATATAATATATAATACTAGCTGCGACCCGCGGTTTCGTGGAAATCTATGAGTCAAATGGTTTATAAACCATCCTCTTCTATCTTTATCTACACAACATTAATTTAAAAATGTCTCTTTTGTGTTAAATCAATGTATATTATGAATTATTTACTTTTAAGTCGTGTGCTTGTTACTATAGTTAGATAATTAAGTCTTAGCTATCAGAATAAATATATTTCATTTCCTTTTTTTTTCTTGAATCACTCGTAATTTTAAAAAACACAGACAATTCCCATCGCATTATCTAGATAGAGCCCCAAACTAAGCAGAGCCTTTTTTATGGGTACTAGATAACTGATATAAGTACATACATGATACAATAAATAGATAATGTATTTTTTAAATATACCAACATAGTAAACAACTAGAACACCCGGATCTTCAGAACGTACAAACTTATGTCCCGAGGCGGGAATCGAACCCTCCTACGTCACGGGCGGACATTCGACAACCGCGCGCGAATTTGCTCCTTCATTTCGAAATTCGTTTATACTCGCGATGTAACTCAATTCTATTCCTTGAAGGTAATGATGAATGATGATGGATGAGGATTTAGTTAGATCTAAATCTAAAAGCTATTAAAAGTAATTCTGTCGCTATTTTATATTTTACTGTCATTTTATCTCACAATATAATAATCTGAGAACGGTAACTACACACTAAATGGACTCTATTGTTTATGGAAACATAATTCAACGACTTTATTTACTTTAATTATCGCCATTAAGCCTTCAATTTAGTATACTGGTTTGTTAAATAATTAAAGAAAAAATAATTCTGGAAAATCCTAACACCATCTAGACCTAAAGTAAGCACAGTCTGTTTTATATACCCACCAATATGTATTTAATATAATAGGTACCAGACCACAAACTAATATCTGCAGATTGTATAAACATTACTCGCGCGGCGGGGATCGTACCCGCAACCTCCGGCGCGGCGGCGCGGCGGGCGGCGTCGCAGCCGCGTTCGCCCGCTGCGCCATTGAGGTCGTAATGTGAGATTCAAGGTATAAATAATGGACATTTCACACAGCCTCATCTAATACCAAGCTAAGTAGAGCTTGTGTAATTGTTTCTAGAATTATATGTACCGCTAAATCAACATTATGTGGTAGTAAATAGGTTTATTTTATGTGTGTTAAGGTATATATTTTATATATATGGGCCGTAGTTTTTAAGTAGTTTCCATCCTGCATGTACTAAAGTGACCTGAAATAAATGAATTAATATAGAAATTTGCTACTTACTCTGGAAACTCCAACACCTCTAATCCATCAGCATGGGTGGTATGAAACGTTTTAGTCTCAGCATAGTAGTACTTGATCCTCCCTTCAAGCAGGAAGTTTTCCTTCACATCTCCATTGTAGTAAACAAACTTGCTATATTTCCCATCAGAGGAAATGTATTTTATATTTCCATTGGGAAACCTGAGCTCTCTAGAACCATCAGGTTTCTTTATTTCTGTTGGATTAAGGTTGGTTTTCGTTAAGCTAGTTTTGCTGGTCGGTTCTGGACTTACATTTAATAATTTGTCTCTGTATGCATCATTTGGTATCACAGTACCAGATCTGAGAGAAGTGTGATTGCTCAGAATCGAAGACTTATATCTATTAGAGGTTTGGCTTGATGAATAGTCAGTCCTATGTCTGGTCACAGGTGATACAGATCTGTGGGAGCTTACATCTGAAATATTGGGACTAATCGACTTCTTGCTCATTGGTTTGTGCAATATTATTGAAACAGGTGATTTAGATCTGTTCAGTGAGTTTTGGGATAAGCTTGGAGACTTTGAATCCCTTGAGGAGTTAGATTTGCGCAAAAAGAAGGTGTTAGCATCTCCTGCATTACTATAAGATTTGCTTGATTTATTGCTTTGAGGTGAATTGCTTGATCTACTTTGAGTGGAATTTGATCTAAAGGTTTCTCTGTACAATTTTTCTAAGTTGTTTTCTTCAGTTTCTAAATTTATGTCACTTGAATTATCCTCGTCAGAATTTAATTCGTTCATGGATTCAACTTCTGAATCTGGTTCTTCTAAATGCATTATTTTGTTTGAGTCACTTGCAGCATCTTTTTGGCTGAAGTATTTAGCATAGCGGGAAGTGACTTTTAGATTGGGAACACTCTTAGCCCTTGGTCTGATTGTGTTGTTAGCTAGAGCTTTCCTACTTCTGCTTTGTCTTTCAATTTCAAAGGCTTTGTACTTTGTGTCAGAGGATACTTGTACTTCTGATTGCGTGTCTTTATTCATGTTAGATAGTTTCTTGTTAATCTCTTCTAAATACTTCATGTTGGTCATTCTTCTAGTAATGTCGTTACTGTGTTGTATTCTCCGGTTTTCCTTTTTGAGTTTCTCCACTTCTTTCTGGCAGTCAAGCTTTTCTTTCTCCATGATTTTGATTTGATTTCTTAATCTGGCAATGGTTGAAGTAGATTTTGCATCTTTAACTCGGATTTCATCTTTGAGAGTACTAATTTCTTGTTTCAAATTAACTACTTCATCCTTTTCCTTTTTATTCAATCTACCCCTCATTTCTCTTACATATCGCTCATATATTTGTTTCTGCTTCATGAGTTTTCCTTTTTCTTCTGCTAAATAATACTCAGATAAAATTTTCTCTTCGTTAAACTTTTGCTCAAAGGTGCTCTTTTCTTCATAAAACTTTTGTCTTTCTACATCCATCTCCTCTCTTAGTTTGTTCAAGTTAACATTCTCCTTCCTGAATGTTTCAATTTCATCCTCTAGCTCCTGTAATCTATCTTTTAGAAGTTCACTTGTTGTTACTAATTTTGCATTCATTTCAGCTATATTTGTTTTCATTTCATCTTTTTCTTTGTCAGTGTCATTTTGGAGTTTCTCACTGTCAGGGACCTCTTTTCTGTTTTTAGTACCAACCTTTTTGATCCTGGTGCACTCTTGAGGGGTGGCAGGTTCAACAGTTTTACAGGAGCAACAACTGGATACAGAAGAGCAGGTATCATTGCAACATTCTGATTCACTCTCTGTCTCATGAGGGTTTGAGTGTCTCACATTAATTTCTGGGAATATATGCATCAGGTTAGGGTTACTGGCCAGACATTTCTGCATGACAAGTGGTGTGCTCTCTCCAGAGCACTCCAATTTGCTCCGCCGCAGGAAGCGATTGATGAATGAGTTTTCTATATTGAAACTTGCACTGGAAACTTTATTTTCAAGTAAATCAAATAGGTTTTGTTCAGCTATTTCTTTTTCCTTCAGAAAGGCAGATGTATCATCACAACTTACATCAGAAACTATGCTTTTTGAGGGTGATGCAAAGTTTTTGTAATAATCACTTTGTTTAAGTTGGGCGAGAAAATCATTCTGTTCTTTACTGAGTACTGCAGCCCATGTTTTACCTTTGTTAACTAGCATTGGGTGCTTTCCCTCGGGCATTTGTATTATTTTATCAGGAAGTTTATTTTCAAAGTTAATGATACCTGACTCTGAAGGTCCTTTTGGATCCAAATTTCCAGTATTTTCTGAGTTTTTATTGTCATTTTTATCTATAAAGTGTACTTTTGGTGCTTTAGAGTCCATAGATTTAGGTACAGGTTTTCTTAGCATTATCTTAGGATCTGCAACTAATATTTCCTTATCTAAATCTAGATTATCTTTTTTAGGATGAAGTTGTGGGGATGTTATTATTGTTTGTGGATTTGTTTTTTTTATTTGAGTGTTTTCTTTCACTTGCGGCTTAGATCCCATGTTCCTTTGTCTCCATGGTAGAGCTTTTGTGTTCTGTATTACAAGATCATTCTTTTTGACCCCAAACCTGGCCATACCTTCTCCTCGTCTAAGAAATTGTTTCTTGTTATTATTTATACTGCTTTTCTGGTGACTTGTAGTTTTGATATTCTTTTCCGTTTGTAGTTTCTCAAGCAAAAGTGCCTCAAAGTCTTTCCTAGGAGAAATAATGGGCATATCGTCAAGACAAATTTGTTTTTTTGTCAGTTCATTAATAGCACAAGTTTTTTCAGGCCCAATCTCATTAGATGAAGTAGTTCTGCCAGTTGATATGGGAGAGTCATCAACGAATGGTGACTCTCGAGATAAATTGAGCACGGAAATCCCGTCAATTAGGTCTCCATCCTTGACCTTCTGAGAAATATCGACTGCTTTCGGTTGAGGACTTTCATGACTCCGGGGCGACTGTAATAAGCTGCGGAATGTGTTATAACTAGTGCTACTGATGCTGCCACTGAAATGGCTTATCATTTCTGTGATGCAGGACGAGGATTCGTTGTTTTCAGAGTTATCTTGGTATTCTAATCGTTGTTTCTGTAGTTTCCCGCGCTGCATCAGTTGAAGTTGTCGCAACATTTGTATCCGCTCCAAGAGCTGAGAGGGCGACAATGAGATATCACTATCCGAATAGGATTGGTCCATTTTGAGGCGCTACTATTTGTTTCTATTCGAATATAATCATTCCATTCAATTTACTAAAATTAATTTCAGTTAAAGTTTGAGGTTTGAAATTGAACGGTCTTTATTTTTTTTTGATAGTGTAGCTATTTCAAAGATTTTAACTTTTTTTGCTATTTTACCGTTAGCTCGTCACCTAGGCGACAGATATAAAAAATAAAAATAAATCTTGTCTTGGCCTTAAGTACAAATTTTTGTAGGTAGACTGCTTGACTTAGGCTTGGTCCAAAGGAACATGGCTAATATAATAATAATCTAGGCTACACTGAGAAGTGTAAGTATTAGGAACCGCTACACAAAAATTGCCTAAAACCCCCTTCTCCAATTTTTTACGGTCACAAAACGGTCAGAGCAATACAATATAGGAATACAATTCGGGAAAGTGACAGTACCTTATCTGTGCACAGCAGAGATGAACAGCTTTTGCTGTCTACACTAGGTCACTTATACTGAGACTAGGTGGTCAGTTACTGGGCCTGTGAAAACCAGGATTTATATTTGTGCTAGGTATTTGTGATTGTTTGTTTTGACAATCACTTCATTTTTGACATTTTGTCTTTTTCGAAATCCGCCATCGCCATGGGCTAAATGTCAAAATTTTTGTCCAAATTAATTCAAAATCTAAATAAACCTGGTTTCTATTGCTTGCAGTCTAATTATACAGTCACCAACATGTTAAAAAGAAGTGGTTATCAAAGAACGCCTAAGTTCAGACCGCAGGTGAAATCTGCCACAAACCGCAAGGCAGTCACGATGTGTCCTCGCGAAGATATTATCGAAGTTCTCCCCGAGCCATTTAAATCGGCGGCCGATAAAAAGATTTATAAGTAAGATTACGATTTATAAGACCTCGCTGCTTTCTTTATAAAATTTGGAAATACTATTTTGCAAAACTTTCCAATTTTTAATTCATCAATCTGAAATTTCTGATCAATTTCTCGTGCAGGACCATAAGGCTAGAAAATGGTCTGACAGCGCTGCTAATATCCGATCCCAGTCGCCCTGCGGTCGTAGACTCGTCTTCTAGCGAAGAGGAATCGAGCTCAGACAGCTCCGAGGTTGAGAGTGAAGGAAGCCAATCTGCTCATTCGGAAGCCAGTGACCACCATGCAACTAAACGAATTGATTATGATGAAGAAAAACTGGTAAGTAATTTATTTATATTTTTTTTATTAAATACAGACAATAATCAGATTTTATACTTTATAAGTGTTAGATTAAATTTAGTAAAAAAAATATAGCCCGCACTATGGCATACTCAAATATGATAATAAGCTTATCAATAGTTATCATTACAAGTTGGTGCCTTACAATAGAACCAATATATATATAACTAAACTTAAATTTATAAGATACCTACTAAAACTTATATAGCTACAACAAAGAAATAATAATGAAAACAAAAAAGTAAACGCAAATAAAGTTAGAGTCTTGACTTTTTAAAAACCTGAGACTTAAAACTTTTCTGATAAGTGACATATCAATGTCTAAAAAATGTAAATTGTAGGACTATCATACAGCTAATAGGCATACGAAGAGAAGTGTGACAGGTATTTCGATTAAAATATCTTAACTTAAAGTTTATCATATTTATTTATTTACGTAATCAGAATGGCCGTAGGCCAATTATAGACTGTTAATCTAAAATATAGTTAGATTAAGGTTAGAACACAATATACCATATATAATTATACAATTAAATAATAATGAATCTGAAGTTATCATAGGTAATATTCTATTATAGATTCAAAATAATAAAGAGTCAACATAAAAAACATAAAATCTGTAAACTATCTGATTCACAAAAAATAAATTAATTTAGAATTAAATATGTCAAAGTCAAAAATCATTTATTCTTTAGGCTTACAAAATAAGCACTTAGACAAGTCATATTTTATACATTAAATGATTGAATGAAGGGCCCGGCGACCCTCGCTTGCAAAAATCGCTCCGAATATCGCTGTCCCTGTTTAACTCTTGCGCCTCGCCACATGCGTGCGCGATAGCTATAATACCGTTCAAAATTTAGTTGTGTTCCGTAATACCAAAAATTATGACTGAAAACTTTGTGTATTCTTCACAAAGCATTGTTATTCTGTAACTAGACAATATAAGCTATGTTCCTTAATAAATAACACGTAAGATATTGTTGTTTTTAATACGAAACAAATGGCAAGAAAACTTGTCCATTTTCGCATAAAAATGTGCAAAATGCGATTGGCTTTCATTTAATTTTAGGTATTTTGAAAAAAAACCTATTTAGGAACCTAGATAAATACTATTCAAATACAATATTATAGTGGTAATATGCTTGAATTGGAAATCATTTTGGTATTACGTTTGTATGAAGAATTCGTCCCTCCGGTGGCCTCTTAACTATGGATACTAAAAATAGCTTCTGCTCTTGACTAGTTTGAGAAAACCTAAACTTTTTGTTACATTTACATCAACCAATAAAAAACAAACATGAGTATTTAGGTTTGACCTGCAATAAAATTGCATACCTAAACTCAATATTTTATAAATATGATTTAAAAATATTGGAAAAAAAGTAAATCATTGTGGTTTTTCCAGCCAGCGCGTCTTGGCGGTCACGGCGAATGAGCATTTACCTGTAACATTTGATATACATATCTATACTAATATTATAAAGTGGAAAGGTTTGATTTTTTGTATCGAATAGGCTCCGAAACTACTGGACCGATTTGAAAAATTCTTTCACTGTTGGGAAGCTACACTATCCCCGGTGAACATAGGCTATATTATATTTTTTTTAAAGTTAGGGATCCGTACTAAAACCGTGCGTAGCCGGGAAGGTCCGCTAGTTAAGTTTATATTTATCTTGCATACATCTTCCCTCAGTCCGTAACTCACACACACCCGTCTCTCGTCAGCCGCGCTTTTGCCTTTGCTCGATAAAAAGTTACACCAAAACGCTCGTTGGTTTTTGAAATCGGTTGTAGCGAAGCATCGAGCGTCATGTTCAAGTTAGTTCGAGTAAATTTAAAAACAGTGAATGCTCGAGGTTCTGTTACCAGTAAATGCTCTAGTCTAAACTCGCCTTTAGAGTCAAAACAATATGCTCACTGTGTCTGTCACAGTCTGATCTCTGTAACCATAGAGTACAATTTTATGATTTTAATTTGTTTTGATCTCCAAAAAGACATCACACACACAACCCGTGCAGCCGACATCAAAGGGATCACGTCAGCAGCGGTTGGGCTTTGGTTTGCAAAGACCTTTAGCGCGCGAGTACCAATCGCACTTGACCGGTTTCCATCAATGAAACTGCGCTTTCGCTTTGCGCTAGATTCTTAATCAACCGTAACAAATTCGCTATTATTCTGATAGTTCTAGATCTACTTCTGATAGGTACCTAGCGAATGTCCCCTTACCGATTCTATAGGTGTTCCACCTCAATCCCTAGCCTTAAACTGTGTTGCCGATGATGTGCAATTAAGCGTTGTATAGGTATACACTTGATGTGTATAACGCAAAATTGCTTCAAATCGGCTTAATCTGAAGTAAAAAATACGCAATTTAAAATACGTTATCCACCAAGGTTGTTAGGTAGGTTGTTATTCTCGGTGCTATTCGTTAATGATTTCCGTGGAAATACGTCCCCGGTATTTAACTAACTTATGTTTATTGTTTCGGTTTTCCTTTAGTATTCACCAAAATTCTTATAAGTATAATTTGCCTAGGGCTCTATGTGAGGAGGTTCTTCCGGAGAGGTGGCTGTTTGTAGTTGCAACTTTGTAATGAGTGTGGTTGGAGAAATTACAGGCATATTTAGGCATCAGGTTGGCGCGGTCGCAGGGCCATGTATAGAGCGTAAATTATTGTAGATGATGCTTTTGGAGGTACTTATCGCTCGTTGTATCATCTCCTTAACAGTTAGGTGCCTCGCACAATCCGAAGTAGATTTGCTACTGACGACGCGTCCCAACGGGTGCCACCGCGCCGAGCCATGGGCAGTGTAAGCCACCGTAAATCCTATGACTTTACCTAGTCGTGCTGGTCTACCGCCGTGCGCCGTCCCATCGATTTATGAGACTAAGGGAATAGAGAGTAGATCGGTTTGTGCAAACACGATAACGGAATCAAACATATGTGCCCGGCTAGGGCACAACATACAGTTATTAATTATTCACTAAACTAAAGATCAGATAACATAGATCTGCAAAGTTTCCACCATTAAATGTAACATTAATAGTGAACACGGTGTAGAGCACAAGATGCAATAATAATATAGTATTAGAGAAATGATCAGTGTATAAATAACCAGCTGATCCCGACGTGATCAAAAAATTATGTGATTCAAGATTATGTGAATTATGCGGTTTATCATTTGACAAATAGATTTCCACTAGGGGCGCAGTTTGATATAAAAATACTAGGTGCTTTATCAGATGAAATTCATCTAACATTATTTATATTTATTTACTTATAGATTTTGTATTTGAACAGTGCACACGGACAATTCAATGCAAACTGTACGATTACATGAAGAATTTGATAATCAGCATAATTGGAAAGTTATACTCGTTGTTGACGATCCAGCTTTCTTTCGACACGGTACGCGTCTAGCGACAATTTGAACCTTAATACGTATGTGTAAAGTCCGCTTTGTAGCTACATAGTGTAGGTAGGTAGGTCTAGTTAGGCTTAGAAATAGGCTTTGAGGTAAACTAGTTTCTGAACGACGATTCGCAGCTCGATTTAAAGTAGCTTAGGTCCCAAGTTATTTTACAATACAAATATTTTTTTGATTACGTACAATCTGTAAGTACCTATAGTAGTTTAATCGTCTTTCTGATTGTATTTAACAACACAGGTTCATAATGCCTTTGGAATGGAGATATCTCAATCAAGAAAACAACAAGAATATCCATTCATTCATATTCTACATTTCTTGTTGTATCTTTGCAACAACAAGAAATTCCATTCATGTTTATTCCGTAACATAATACAAATGTGAAAGTAACTCTCTCTCGTTTTGTCTGTTATCTTTTGACGCCTAAACTGTTGAACACATCTCAATGATATTCGGCATGGCGATAGATATGAATATTCCGATACAAAACTATTTGTTAAAATAAAATCAGTTTAATTCAGGCACAAAAAGACCCATATCACACACAAAAATACAGTGCACACAATACAACAGTATAAAATGAAAAAATATATTGAAACTAGAACTAACATAGGTAAAACAGATACCTATTTTTTGTTTCCGTCCATATGGAAAGAAATCCAGTGCCTGTATATGGGATTGGCCGGGAAATCGGAGACACTACGAAATAAACTGATCATATCCCGAGGATCGACATAGGCTACTACTATACTATTTGTCCCGGAAGAACGCGTGCGAAGCTGCAGGTAGAAACTAGTGGCATATAATCAAGTACGTACGTCCGTAGTGATTATTTTATTTCATACTCGGTAACCACGATTCCAAACCGCTATTACAGTAACGACTTCCGCTGCATAGGGTTGCGTAAGCCTTACATAGAATTCTTGCTTCGAAATTACTTATTACGCGACTCTCACTAACTATCGGAAGACAAATTATGAATTGGTAGGTTTAGCTTGGCCGCTGGGCCAAACGTGTTCTTGAGCGGAGACCACGACTCGGTAAACGTAGTGTAGGACGCCCTCCGACCAGGTGGGATGACGACCTGCGAAAGACTGCAGGTAGATGCTGGATGCGGCAAGCTGAAGACAGGGCGCTATGGCGCTCATTGGGGGAGGCCTATGTCCAGCAGTGGACTGCCGTAGGCTGATGATGATGATGAGGTATAGTTTAGTGATCGTCGAATAATAAATGAAGGCAAAACCCACTCAATAGAGATTTTTATTTCAAAGACGTGGATCTAGAGACCGGTAGTAAGCAAACATAATCGAAGGCGGTCTTCTATTTAGTTATTTGAAAGTTATATTAAGGTTTTAAAGAACCTCCTCGTAGACGTTTTCAATTCAATTCATTTATTTATCTTTTGACACATTAAACATGTTCTTAGATAAGTCACAATATATCTTAAACTTCTAATACGAGTAGCTATTTAACAGCAGACAGGGCGCTATGGCGCTCATTGGGGGAGGCCTATGTCCAGCAGTGGACTGCTATAGGCTGGTGATGATGATGATGATGATGAATTAACAGCAACCTTAGCTTTAGCTGAGGCTTCAGTACCTATCGCATCACAAAATATATTTTTATCAGCCAAAGCTTCGTTAATTTTATAATAATAATAACTCTTATTCAATAGAATGGGTTGTTTCACACTAATATTACAAATGTTAAAGTTTTGTAACCTCTTCTCGCCAAAACTACTGAACGGGTCGGGCTGAAATACACATTGCATTCAAGTAGTTCTAGGCCTGCAATAAAACAAAGGCATTTTTATCCCATTAATCAGCCTATAAAAAAATATTTAAAAACGCGTGCGACGCCGCGGGCAGTAACTATTAATCAATAAAGAATACCGCACATTCTAACACAGCGTCATCTGGCCTGAAAGTAAACAGAGCTTGTGTAAATACTATTGAAATCCAGTTTGTATTTATCTATGCTATGTATTACTAATGTATAGTCTCCATAGGCGACGCAGGTGGTTGCGTGTTCGATTTCTGACTTGGTCATGTTTGTACGATCTGCAAATATTAGTTCCAGGTGTTCTGAGTATTTTCTATGTATAATAAAAAATATGTCTATGTAATGTATTGTATTACGTACATATATCAGTCGTTTAGTACCCATAACACAAGTTCTGCTCAGCTTGGGGCTTAAATTATGTGTGGATTGTTCAGCATTATTTATTTATTATTATTTATCTTTGTTACAGGCAGCTTGCGCGTTGTCAGTTGGAGTGGGAAGCTACAGCGACCCGGCGGAAATACAGGGTCTGGCGCATTTCGTGGAGCATATGGTGTTTATGGGCAGTGAGAAGTATCCCAGGGAAAATGACTTTGATTCCTTCATCAAGGTAAATAAACAACATGGGTATTCTGAATGTAATGCTACTTGAGTTTCTTATTTCAACTGTAAAGCCGTGCTTTACTGATTACACTAGACCTAAAAAGCGCTTGAGGCATCAGGGCTGCTTGCTGCAGCGCCTTCGGAATGTTCTTTGAGGCTATTCAAACCATCCGTATACAAGTGAAGAAATAGTATTATATCTAATCCACGCAGATCGATAGATCCAGACAGATTTAAAACAGAAAAAAATACATAAATGAATACTTAGAATAAAGGAAGTATAAAGGGCGGCCTTATCGCTGAGAGCGATCTCTTCCAGGCAACCTTAGGATGGACTGGACATGAAGAAACTATATAGACGGTGACACATTTTTTCAATTAAAAAGTTCTTTATTATACATAACATCAGGTATTACAGCATGGACTTATAAGCTAGTGTACATGTTAATCCTAGCCTTAGAAACTATGTTATTTTACCACTTTGACTGCGGTTTTTTTTCGACGACTGCTATCTTTTTTTTACCTAAAAAATTCGTGCTGCCTCTCTACACAGCGTTGTGTTGCGCCGCACATGCGTTTCGTTCGTAAAATATTACAGCTGTGCTGAGTCACACAGATCTGTATTTTCTCAGCCGCTGCGCTAGTGTGGATTTACGCATATTAGTCACTTGTAGAAAACACATACCGTGTGATTTCAGCAGTCAAAGTGTTTAGTTTAATAACATAAGAGGTAGGTTATATTTAGTAAGCATTTAGTTGACACAAAAACGTATGGTATTAAAGTTAATTAAAAGTTCATGAACACCTACCTACCTGGGGGCTACTGCATGCCCTCCAGGCCAGGGCTCCTCCAGGGAGATACCTGTGGCCCGCTAGGAACTGATTCATCTATCGTCATATTGTGCAACTGTGTTGGCAATATGTTTATTAAAATCCTACGTAAGCTTTGGAGAGAGCGATAACGTTTTATAGCTTGTCATTAAAAACTACGGTCACACATTAATAAATAAATTGGTAAAAAAATAAGAAAAACAAATACACTACATTCCAAACCAAAGAAATTATTTATTAGAAACTCTTTTGAACACTTTTTGTATTTTTCTTGTTATTTCGTTATGTATTTTTTTGTTACTTATGTTTTGACTTATAAGAATATTCTTATTAATAAAGAATTTAACTGAAATGAAACATTCATCCATGTTACAGAAAAAAGGTGGTTCAGACAACGCGTCGACGGACTGCGAAGTGACGACGTTCTACTTCGAGATAACGGAGAAGCACCTTCCTCACGCCATGGATATGTTCAGCAACTTCTTCGTGAGTCCACTCATGAAGAAGGAGGCTATGCAGCGGGAGCGGGAAACTATTGAATCTGGTGAGTCATTATAATAATAATAATAAATAATGCTGGACAACCCACACAGCATTATCTAGCCCCATGGTAAGCAAAGCTTGTGTTATGGGTACTAGATAACTGATATACATAATAAAATACATTACATAGATAGATATTTTTTTATTATACATAGAAAACGACAATACACCCGGAACAAATATCTGCAGATCGTACACACAATTGTTCCGAGGCGGGAATCGAACCCGCAACCTCCTGCGTCGCAGGCGGACCATCGCCCACATTACATGTACTTAGTTTTTAACCGACTACAAAAAAGGAGGATGTGTTTTTGTACCATAATTATGATGGAAACCGAAATCGTTTATGCCCGGATGGCGATAATATGGCGTTCGTAAAACGATTCGAGAGATTTTAGCATAATAGGGTAGTGTCCTGGGTAAAAAATATATTTTTCTATTTAGTCCGTCAGTTAGATTATCAGAAGATGGACACGTATTTTTTCTTTTGTCAATAAAACAAATACTTACAAAAATAAAGCACGTCAAAGTTTAGTGGGGGCTCGTGACGTCACAACTTGCTAAAAGTGTAGCAAGACGTGACGTCACGCGGAACTTTAACTGGCTATATCTTCATTTGTTTAATTGATAAAATAAAAAACACGGGTCCAATATCTTCTATGATCTGAATATACTTAGTTGTTATACGAGTTTAGGTATATTACTGAAACCTGGCTCGATCCTCTTTTGTTTTTCGTATACTAGAGGCCTATTTTTATTCCATAGTGAAAAAGCAGCTAATGTTTGTACGAAATTTCTGTTTTCGAATGAAAATTCGTAAATTTCACTGTGGAATGATAATAGTATATTTTTCATTCTACTTCACGCTGGCATCTTACAATAATATAAAATTCATAAAAAAGTCAGAGTAATAAAATCCATCCAAAAACGGCCCTTTTGTATGCAAGTGAGAGTGTCAGACGTTTGATTTTGCGGCCGTACTTTGCTACTGTTGATAAAAAGAACTAGAGCAAGGCCGCTCAATAGATTTTCTAGGTGGACAATTTTGTTTGTTTGTGGTGATGCACTACCCCCAAATTTGCAAAACGTTTTATTAGCTGCTCTGAAGATAAAGGCAGTGTGATTTTAAAGATCGGTCACTTCACGCTGAATATTAAGCATGTCAGAAAAACAGATTTCATATGGATTCATAACTAGATATTTGTAGATATTTGTTCCGGGTGTTCTGGTTGTTTTCTATGTATAATAAAAAATATCTATCTATGTAATATATTGTATTATGTATATCAGTTATCTAGTACCCATAACACAAGCTCTGCTTACCATGGGGCTAGATAGTGCTGTGTGAATTGTCCAGCATTATTTATTATTTATTATTTTTATTATTTATAACTAGATACTGATAGGAGTAGCGACATTGAAGAAATATTTTCAGAAAGCACCCCACGCTTTTTTAAATTAAAATAATTTCTTTTATTTATCACTCTTATCCATAATTTGAATTATTAAAAAAATATTTTCTACTTTTTAGTTCGGTTTATTTATAAAAGCGTGTTTTTTCTAGTTTTTTAAAAACTATTATTAATTTTTTCTTTATATTATCTGTCCCCCACTGGATGCCGGCCGACCGAATTGCTGGTGGGCACATTCAAATGCCTTGGCGGGCCTGGGTTTGGGCTTGAACTAGAGTATTGACAGATTTGTCGCGTCGGTCGTCAGCATGCTTGTAGTTATGAAAAAACAAAAGAAAATCGCGCCAGCCTTTACAATGCTGGAAAGGATAATGGTGGATTATTCACACCATTGTCTGATCAGTCAAGCTTTGTATAATGGCGCTCAGAGAATTAGTTGTTTCTTCCGTGATTATTATTATTTGGTCTGCCGTAACATCGGAGGATTATAAGAGGGAATAGTGTGTGCACACAATTGTGCAATATAATGCGCTATAATTTAAGTGCCCTGTCAACAGTAACAAATAATGGGCCTTCTTAATTTTTTAGGGCAATAGAGTAGATTCAAGTTTCGAAAAACTATCAATATGGGGAAATTCAATATGGTTCGGCCCGTTGTCGGCCGAAACCGAAACTGTGGGCGAACCTCAATTTTTTTGGCGGTCGGACACTAGAAGTCTCCTATGTTCTAGTAGTAACATAGGAGACTTCTAGTGTCTGATATACAATCAGTTATATCTAGTACCCATAACATAAGCTCTGCTTAGCTTGGGACTAGATAATGCTGGTGGGGCCAGGTGGGATGACGACCTGCGAAAGACTGCACGTAGATGCTGGATGAGTCAAGCTGAAGACAGGGTGCTGTGGCGCTCATTGATGGAGGCCTATGTCCAGCAGTGGACTATCATAGACTGATGGTGAGATAATGATGTGTGAATTGTCTTTTTCTAGTTATAGAGAACTTTGAGCGAAAAGGATATAGAATATCTAACCCGTCCCATTGGAATGATTCATAACCCTTTTCACCTCCCCTTAGAGTTCGCAATCGCCCGTCCATCAGACACCAACCGCAAAGACCAGTTCCTCTGCAGTCTCTTTCCTGAAGGGCATCCCGCTCGCACCTTCACGTGGGGCAACCTGAAGAGCCTGAAGGAAGATATCAACGATGATGAGAAGCTTCATAAAGCGGCGCACGAGTTTAGAAGGCGGCATTATAGTGCTAATCGTATGACAGTGGCTGTTCAGGTGAGGGATTTTAATGTATTACTGAGCAAAACTCGTTTAGAGGGGGAATCTACCATATAATCTGCGTTTATTCTTAATTTTTATTTATTTTTTTAATTAGAACGGCACAATTACCAATAAGACTAATTATTTATATTATATTTTTTTTTTGTTACACGAGCAGCTTCTGGCTGATGTGTCTATATCACACAGTGTTGAATTTGTTTATTGCGTTAGTTTTTTTACTTAGTTATTTTTGTCTCGTAACCAATTGTCGAGTTTATTCTTGAAGGCGTTTATTGATGTGCCTGATGTGGTGTGATTTAAATGTATTCTTGAGCAAAAGTCGTTCAGAGTGAGAATCTACCATAAAATCTGCGTTTATTCTAAATCCCTGCCCCGATTTTGTGTCTCCATTACCCATCAATTGGCCGTCGATGGGCAGCAGCGTTGGTAATTGGAAAAAATGCCTTACATGTGTGTCCTATTGTTTATTCATTTCCACCGTAGGTACACATGTTACACTTGATGTCGTTAAGTTCTATTAGCATTAAAATTATATTACAATTTTATTGTATTAAGTAACACACATTAATTTCGACTTAGGAAACACCATAAGGGATTGCGTTAAAGAAAAAGCAGAAAGACATTCACAGACCTTCTTTAAAAATTAAATAAAAGATTCATAGAAATTTATCACATGAACCCGAACCCGTATGCCCAGTTTGGGGATTATGGCATGACCCCCCCAAGAAGAACCAATGCGGCACATACATATAGAAGTAACTACTATAGGACAGCAATTGGGACAGTCCTGAGTCCAACAGTGGACTGCTATACTGATAGGCTTTTTTTTAGTGCAGCATTATTTAGTTTTAGTTACACCTTTTATCTCACTCGCACTTATTTGATTGGATAATCGGATGACTGTGGCGATATTGAGCAAATAGCTTGAACAGCTAAGAATTAATAAATATTGTTCTTATTTTGAGTAAACAAATAACTGTTCCACCTGGTGTAGTTTATAGCTCCATGCTTGTATTGTATGTTATACTATTTTAATTATAATAACGATATAATAATACTGGTCAATCCACACAGCATCATCCAGCCTCAAGAGCTTTGAGCTTCATGTGTCTGTAATTTCTCCAGATACAAAACCTTCAAACCCAAAAAGTAATTTCACTGAGGCGAAATGGTCACGTAACACGTAAAATTCTTTTTTTTTCTATTCATTTAATTTGTAAAGATTAATAAAATTTATTGTTCTTTATAGGCCCGCATGGACATTCACGTACTAGAACAGTACGTGATCAATACCTTCGGCAGGATTCCGACCAACAAGCTCTCAGCGGATGACTTCTCGCAACATTCCTTTACTCCGGATAGCATCACTCCAGAGTTCAAGAGCATTTACTATGTCAAACCTGTGGGGGACACTACTGAAGTGAGTCTTAGAGATATTTACTTAGAGTATCAACAAGCTCTCAGCGGATGACTTCTCGCAACATTCCTTTACTCCGGATAGCAGAACTCCAGAGTTCAAGAGCATTTACTATGTCAAACCTATGGGGGACACTACTGAAGTGAGTCTTAGAGCTATTTACTTAGAGTTTAATTAATGAGATCTCAGCGGATGACTTCTCGCAACATTCCTATATTCCGGACATCATCACTACTGAAATTAGTCTTAGAGCTCTCTCTTAGTCTTGTGTCCCAGAAAACTGTGGTCGGGACTCGAGAAGGAACGTCCTGTGCTGTGCTGATGACCTTGGGCTTTCTTTTCTCCGTCTGATACTTTTAGCATACTATTGCGCATCAGTTTTTTTTAAGTCGATAGAGTCAAATCTCAGTCGAACCTCATGTACTTTAGGTCTATTGTGTTCATTGGATATATTCCGACATATATAATAGACGACCGATGTGGCGCGGTGGACGAAGGTCCGCCTGCGACGCAGGAGGTTGCGGGTTCGATTCCCGCCTCGGAACAATTGTGTGTACGATCTGTAGATATTTGTTCCGGGTGTTGTGGTCGTTTTCTATGTATAATAAAATATATCTATCTATGTAATTTATTGTATTATGTATATCAGTTATCTAGTACCCATAACACAAGCTCTGCTTACCATGGGGCTAGATAATTCTGTGTGAATTGTCCAGCATTATTTATTTATTTATACTTATTCTCAAGCCGCAAGCTTTGAAATGAAACTTCAGTGACATTAATAATATTATGTCATTGAAGTGTAATTTTACAAAAAGTAAATTATCCACAGCTTCAGCTTTGAGCATATCTTATTGTTTTTTGTAATTTATTCTTATAGACAATAGACGACATTCCAACTAGAATTGTATTGTAAAAGGAAGATCAGCAAAACAAACATGTGACAGATATTAATTGTACTAGTGGTAGTATTTTTCAATTCTTTCACTAATGGACAAAAAAATTAAGTTTACGTAAGCCTAAAGAAATAAACTCAAAGAATGAGCAAGCTGAAGTGGCAGTGGGCCGGCCATATCTCGCGAAGAACCGACGGCCGCTGGGGCAAACGTGTTCTTGAGTGGAGACCACGACTTGGTAAACGTAGTGTAGGACGCCCTCCGACCAGGTGGGATGACGACCTGCGAAAGACTGCAGGTAGATGCTGGATGCGGCAAGCTGAAGACAGGGCGCTATGGCGCTCATTGGGGGAAGCCTATGTCCAGAAGTGGACTGCTATAGGCTGATGATGATGATGATAAAAGAAATAAAGGAATTTGTTTATTTTTAATTTTGAATAAAGCATCAAATATCTTCTCTTTGTTTGATAAGCCGCCGCCCCGTGCTAATCAAAACACTGTCTTATTAAACCAATCTAAACTCTATTATTCCTCAACAGGTGCACATAACCTGGTGTCTCCGCTCGCTGATATCAGAATACGAGTCGAAGCCGCATCAGTACGTCTCGTATCTGCTCGGACACGAGGGAAAAGGAAGTCTGTTGTCCTATCTCAGGAAAAAGTATGTATTACTCTCTCTTGAGCATGATTTATTATAACTAACTTAGAAAACTTAGACTTAACACTTTGACTGCGGTTTTTTGACGACTGCGATCTTTTTTTTTACCTAAAAAATTCGTGCTGCCGCTCTACACAGCGGTTGTGTTGCGCCGCACATGCGTTTCGTTCGAAAAATATTACAGCTCTGCTGAGTCACAAAGATCTGTATTTTCTTAGCCGCTGCGCTAGTGTGGATTTTCGCAGATTAGTCACTTGTAGAAAACTCATACCGTGCGTTTTCAGCACTCAAAGTGTTAAATTGTTTAAAAAATAAGCGTAAACCGAGAGCTGGTGAGAACCTGGCGCAACTCATCAGCATTGCCATATTTGCCATAAAGCAGTGGTATTGATATTGATCAGTGGAGCTACCTAGTCCTGACACACATAAGTGCACTGTTATACGTGCCTCCCCCTATTAGACTGCTTTGGTTTAAAGTCATTTAAAACGGGATATTTACCATGATTTGATTTTTGAGTTATCCAATATTTCGGCACAGTTGCATGCGCCATGATCACGGAGTAACTGAAGGCACTGCGAGTTTTTATGGGCAGACATACCGATCTACCCTCATTTTTTGTCTATTGCTACGAACGTTGCCACTAAAAAAAAAAAAAAAAAAATTTATGTTGTAAATATCCCGTTTTAAATGACTTTAGTATTAATAACCATGATAGTTTCAAAAGTTTTATTGCTTTGGTTTAATAAATTAATAATGCTGGACGATTCACACAGCATAATCTAGCCCCTATATCCTTTATAAAACAATTTCTTGGAATTTAAATTGAAAAATTTGGTACTAAATTTAATACATTTTCAGAGTTTGGGCTCTTGGCATCTACACTGGCAACTCTGAGAGCGGTTTTGACTACACTTCGATGTACAGCTTGTTTTCCACGCAAGTTATACTCACTAAGGAAGGACTCAGCCATGTAGATGAGGTAAGTACATTACAACAATAAGTGCCTCCCACAGGTGGCCGTGGCAGTGATAGCGTATCGGAACAACAATCGTAATTTTTTACAGACTTCGGAAAAAGAGTAGTGCTTTATATCGTAAACGGATTTTTTTTGGGATTTTTTTAAAGATATTTGCTCAACTATATGTTTGCTCCGTTATTTGTGGACCGAGACAAATTGATACAAATCGTTTATTTCTAAAATACGTGTTACAATGGAGTGTTACAATAAAACTAGATCCAAAGCAGAAACACTCAAGGGACTTTCTTTCGTACGAATTTGCACTGTGACGGCAGTTACTTGGTATTAAAAGGTAAATTATAAGACCTGACGAAACTTAGCATCCACCTGGGCAAGCACCTGCATAGCCCGGAGTTCCTAGCAGCTGCAAGGGTAAGCGGCCAGTTATGAACGCTGCATTTCACTTCTTCGAATCCAAGTTTTGTAAAACATAGATAAAAACTTTTAATTGCTGGCGCGTATTTTTCATACTATTAACCAGGACTTTGTTCAAGGGCAAGTCAGTTAATATACCTTTTATTTTATGTAAAAAAAAAATGGAATTGAAAACCTACTCCTATTTTGAAGTCGTTTAAAAAGCTTTTAATATCAACAAAATAGTCCTTAAACCCTCTACCGAAATGTATAAGGGAAAAAATGACACAAACTTGTCTTGGTAGAGATTACTGTTAGCAACAGGTTGCCCATTTTACCACTTTTACCTAGTTTCCTCTTGTGTTTTATTTCGCGTGCATTTAAACATTTATTGTTTTATTTTCAGGTGTTAGAAGCCATATTCTCATACTTGAACATGCTGAGAAAGATTGGCCCTTCCGAAAGGGTATACGGGGAGATTAAGGTAAGACGCATATGGTGCACTTTTAATCCCTAAGGTATATTTTCTATCGTGGATTAACTGAAATCAAAGATTTGGACTTAAGGCTGCTGCGAGAGGCTGCAAGGCTACCACGCTATTAATCACATAACGTAATGCGCGTTATCAGCGATATTTCGCTATTTTACCGCTAATAACGCGTGTTTAGGCGTCTTTTAACGAAACGTCTTTGAATAATCTGTGAAAAGGCGTTATTCGCGCTAAAATTTGCATAATAAAGTTGATAAAGCGCGGTGTGTTGTGTTAAATAGTGTGTTAAACCACGCTGGTGTAAAATTGCCCAATTACTTATTTAGATTATTATATTCACATTTTAATAGAAATTGATTCCGAGATGGTCCTATTAAGGTTCTATTCCCAAGGGATCACTACGTTATCAGCGGTATTTTGATAATTTTAGCTTGAATGACGCCTTTTCACACGTTATTGCGCAATAACGCTGATAACTTGCATTAAATTATATGCTAAATAGTGTGGTACTTTTACTTTTAGTTTTCGTAAAAACATATTTTTTTCTCCAGACTATAGAAGAAACAAACTTCCGCTTCGAAGAAGAAACTCAGCCAGCGGATTACGTCGAGACTCTGGTCGAGAACATGCACTTCTACCCGCCAGAGCATTACATCACGGGCGATAAGCTGTACTATAAATATGACCCCAAGGTATGTTGTTTAGGTATATTAAATAATGCCGGACAATTCACACAGCATTATCTAGCCCCAAGCTAAGCAGAGCTTGTGTTGTGTGTACTAGATAACTGATATAATTAATACAATATATTACAAAGATAGATATTTATTTATTAAATATAAAAGACTAGAACATCCGGAATAAATACATATCTGCAGATCGTACAAACATATGTTCCGAGACGAGAATCGAACCCGCGTCCTGCGTCGCAGGCGGACCTTCGCCCACCGCACCACAGAGTTTATTTGTGTTATTATTACATAATTGATATTTGAAAATTATAAAACTCTCTTCTTCTATTAATTATATTCAAATATCTATCTATGTAATGTATTGTATTATGTATATCAGTTATCTAGTACCCATAACACAAGCTCTGCTTACAATGGGGCTAGATAATGCTGTGTGAATTGTCCAACATTATTTATTTATTTATTTTTATTTATACCTTAAAATAAAATATTACATGATTAGCTATTTTTAGATTAAGTAGCTACTTTCGCGTTTATTCCGCTGCTGACTTTCGGCATTAGAATTCCATCCGATTATCTCTGAAATTAATTTAGTTCTTACTCTATCATTTTGACGACCGATGTGACGCGGTGGGCGATGGTCCGCCTGCGACGCAGGAGGTTGCGGGTTCGATTCCCGCCTCGGAACAATTGTGTGTACGATCTGCAGATATTTGTTCCGGGTGTTCTGGTCGTTTTCTATGTATAATAATGTATATATATATATGTATATCTATGTAATGTATTGTATTATGTATATCAGTTATCTAGTTCACATAACACAAGCTTTGCTTACCATGGGGCTAGATAATGCTGTGTGGATTGTCCATCATTATTTATTTATTATTATAAATCCTTTAATTCCAGGGTATAACCGATCTACTAGAAAACATGAAAGCCGATAGTGCCAACATAATGATCCTGTCCAACAAGCATTCTGTGCCAATTCAGTACGATTCCAAGGAACCCTGGTTCGGTACTGAATACAAACATAAGGGTAAGATATTACTTGTCTTACATAACCTATGCCGAGTTTTAAATGAAAGGATACAATCCAGCTTACAAACTTTGATTGCACTAATTTCATGTTTAAGTCAAGCATACTTACTCAAGCACTTCTACGAACCAACTGCTAGTCTGACCAATAATGACCAACTGAATATAAAGAATTACTAGTCGTACAAGAGACGTCCGTTCCGTCTGAATGTCGCGAGCGAAGTGAAGTGAATGAAAGCATAGCGTGTTGTGCGCGCCTATTTATGCAGCGCGGGTAGGGTTTCCCGCTTCATCATCATCAGCCTATGATAGTACACTGCTGGATATAGGCCTCCCCCAATGAGCGCCATAGCGCCGTGTCTTCAGTACGCATGCAGCATCTACCTTCAGTCTTTCGCATGTCGTCATCCCACCTGGTGCGAGAGCGTCCTACACTACGTTTACCAAGTCGTGGTCTCCACTCAAGAAAACGTTTGCCCCAGCGGTCGTCGGTTCTTCGCGAGATATGGGCGGCCCACTGCCAGTTAAGCTTGCTAATTCTTAGAGCTATGTCGATAACTTTGGTTTCCCGCTTGGATTCGAAATATTTCTAATACTTGCCTATAACAATGTCATCATTAGCATAGCTTTCAAGTCATCTACGTACCTTTAAAAAAAATCGCAGTCTCAAAGCTGCTTTAACAGATTCCTAGATTTAGGGTGTCTTTCCACCAGAGATGTACGTTAAGGCATACTAAATTAAGGCTAAGGCAAATAAACATTAAGGCTATGCTAATGATGATATTGTTACAAGAAGCAATAAGAAATTAATATTATACACAAAATACTTAACACAAGAGGGGTGGGCACATCAAGTGTGAATAACCGCTGGTTCCCTATGGTCAAACAACTATAGGAAACCGGCAACCACATATATTCAATAAAAATTGCATAGGTATGTTATTTATTACTTTCCAGGAAATAACACTAATCACCCATCTATTTCAGTTACGCCCCAGAACTGGCTGAAACGCTGGATGAACGTGGAGCCATACCCTCAATTCCATCTCCCTGACAAGAACGTCTACCTGACCACAGACTTCTCCCTGATAAGCCCTCCTCAGCCTTACGTGGAAGTGGCAGCACAACTGGGCATCGGCCTTGAGACTACCACCACTAAGGATATTAGGAAGCGGATGGAAGGCGAAGAGAAGATTAGTAAGACGCTCACGCATGGGGAGCTGATAGCTGCTGTAGAGAATTTCAGGTTTGTGTTTGCAAAATGATGGCTTTAGAGTTCACTTTTGTATGGCTTTAGTTCACACACCTTGAATATCGCTGAAATGTATAACGTAATAAATATCTCACTTAGTAGGATAAATAATTTCCCGTAGTAACGCGGGCGGAACATTTGTCCTCCGAAATTTCGGGCGATGTCGCTACATTGCCGGCAATTTCCATTGCTGGCCGCAAAACACGATAGTAATGGATATTGACCGAAAGGTCGACTTTGCTCAAAGAAGGTTGTCAAAATAATCACTGGATTAGATGTTATATCCTACTAATATTAAACGCGAAAGTTTGTGCGGATGTAAGTAAGTATGTTGGTTGCTCTTTCACGCAAAAACTACTGAATGGATTTTGATGAAACTTCACAATAATATAGCTTACATATCAGAATAACACATAGGCTACAATTCGTAAAGATATATTGTATATTATCCAAAATTATAAAACACCACGCGGGTGAAACCGCGGGACGCAGCTGAATATAAACAAATAAATAATGGTTTTATCTGTCAGACTCGACCAACCGAACCTCCTGCGCAAGACGGACAAGCTCGAGCTGTGGTACAAGCCAGATTTCAAGTTCCGGTTTCCGACCGCTCTGCTGTATTTCTACTTCATCACACCGCTGAGTCTCAAATCTCCGAGGGAGTAAGTCAAATGAATCACACTAATGTATTGAAATGACTTATGTTTTAATTCGTGGCTTAATTATTCCTTTGGTCCATTTTCATATCTGTTTTTCATAACTAGTTACAAAAAAGGCAAATTTTTGGTTCCTTGAACCGGTTTCATTATAACTTGTGTAGTTTTCTTGTAAATAACCAAAATGTGTTTACGCCGTTCCAAAAACGTACAGAGCATACATTTTTGGAACGGCGTAACCTATGAACGCGAAATTCTATGTACCCCTTTCACAAAATAGCAACCGCAACTGCAAACTAAAAACATAAATACAGACAATAAGTGTTTGGTGACTGGTAAACTAATGGTTTAACTATTCCAGGTCTTGCCTGCTTGATCTCTGGAGTGACGTACTTAATCAAGGTCTCAAAGTAAGTGAATTTTACTCATATTTTGCTATGACAAGTGTTTTTTGGGTGATATATGATATATTCGAGCTGAAAATGCGAAGAACCAGTGCCTACAAGAATTCTTTGGAATTATTAATTTATTGTTTTGTTACCAGGAAGAAACGTATCCTGCAAACATGGCAGACCTCTCCCACACGATTTACGTCAGCGACAAGGGAGTCACTGTTAAAGTGAATGGATACAGCCAGAACATACATGTAAGTATACCGACTTGCAGCATCACCTTATTTTTGTACGTGTGTTCGCTTTAACGCCAGCGTTCCAAAAACGTACCGATGCATTGTCTCGCTCCTACGAACGCAAAATCCTATGCCTATCTCTTTCACAAAATGGCGCCCTCTTAATTTTGAAAACTACCAGTCCCCTTAGCAATAGCATCTTAAATGCGGTCAGCCTCCGGACAACTATACACCGTATTCCTTTAACAATAAACCTCAATTCCCCAGCTGCTCGTAAAGCTGATAACCGACGAGATGCACAAATGCACGGACGATCTGACCCTGGACTTGTTCGAGGCGGTGCGAGAAGTTCGCGCGAGAATCTACCACAACGTTCTCATCAAGCCGCAGAAACTGGCCAAGTAAGCTAAAGCCTATAAACTAATAACTAACCTAAAACGCTAGTGCTACTAGCGTCAGCACGCAGGTTATCACGCCCTTTGCTAAGGCATTGCCGATTACAAAGCATCTCATCGCAGGGCGTGAATCACAGGATCTACTGACCGTATAAAAAAATGTGGGGTTCTTGAGTGGAGACCATGGTAAACGTAGTGTAGGACGCCCTCCGGCCATGCTGAGCGGAGGCGAGATGTGTGAATAACGAGGTTCTATTATTTGTTTTAAATACATCTCTTCTATGCTGGAGTCTGGCCCTGAATCACGCATATTTACGCCGCTCATTGGTTCATTTGCTTTTGTTTTTTTATTCGCAATTAAAAGGCAACGAATAATGATCATTGGGGGAGGCCTATGTCCAGCAGTGGACTGATATAGGCTGATGATGATGATGATGATGATGAATAATGAGCTGCGTTAAAATTTTATAAAGTGATACTCTCACGAAAACATAATTTACTAGCTATGGCATCCTGTTACCCCATTGAAGATTCGCTTCAGGAATCGTAACTGTTAAACTACCTGTTTTATGTAATAACTGATGTATTTTTTAAAGGGACGTCCGTATGAACTTACTGCTGGAGCCGTACATATCTCCGCGAGACAAGGCGACGCTCATCAATGACATCTCCTACGAGGAAATGATGGAGTTCACATCGAGACTCTTCTCAACCTTCCACGTCAAGGTAAAGTGAATTTTAGAAATAAATAAATAATGCTGGACAACTCACACAGCATTATCTAGCCCCATGGTAAGCAGAGCTTGTGTTATGGGTACTAGATAACTGATATACATAATAAAATACATTACATAGATAGATATTTTGTATTATACATAGAAAACGACCACAACACCCGGAACAAATATCTGCAGATCGTACTCACAATTGTTCCGAGGCGGGAATCGAACCCGCAATCTTCTGCGTCGCAGGCGGACCTTCGCCCACCGCGCCACATCAGTCGTCATAGATATATCACTAGAGATCTATGCATTTTTTAGATAGATATATCACTAGAGATCTATGCATTTTTAAGATAGATATATCACTAGAGATCTATGCATTTTGTAGATAGATATATCACTAGAGATCTATGCATTTTTAAGATAGATATATCACTAGAGATCTATGCATTTTGTAGATAGATATATCACTAGAGATCTATGCATTTTTTTAGATAGATATATCACTAGAGATCTATGCATTTTGTAGATAGATATATCACTAGAGATCTATGCATTTTTAAGATAGATATATCACTAGAGATCTATGCATTTTTAAGATAGATATATCACTAGAGATCTATGCATTTTGTAGATAGATATATCACTAGAGATCTATGCATTTTTAAGATAGATATATCACTAGAGATCTATGCATTTTTAAGATAGATATATCACTAGAGATCTATGCATTTTGTAGATAGATATATCACTAGAGATCTATGCATTTTTAAGATAGATATATCACTAGAGATCTATGCATTTTTAAGATAGATATATCACTAGAGATCTATGCATTTTGTAGATAGATATATCACTAGAGATCTATGCATTTTTTTAGATAGATATATCACTAGAGATCTATGCATTTTTAAGATAGATATATCACTAGAGATCTATGCATTTTGTAGATAGATATATCACTAGAGATCTATGCATTTTTTTAGATAGATATATCCAAAGAGATTTTAAGATAGATAACTATAGATTATATATAATTTGGCGTGTTTAAAAGAAACTATAAACCGACTTCAAATTCCTAAATAATGAAAATGGGCTTTAAACTTAGTTTTAAAGAAAGAATCATCGATGTCGGTTGGATATTGAGTTATTCGTCCATTTTTTGCGCACATACTTAATGCAAGTTGATTTATATGGGTTTCTCTGGATGATAATTTGTATTATTTTATTATGAAAAGCAATTAAATATTTTCTATTATATTAAAAAGCAAGACGTTGCACGTGAATATAGCGATACTGTCGTTTGTTTCAGGCTCTGGTGCAAGGGAACATCCAGTGGTACGACGCGGTAACGATCGCTGAGAATATTGTCAACAACATCGACGGAGTCGGCATTCCTCCTAACCAGATGCCTAAGGTAACTTATTCTAAGGCTCAACTCACACCAAAAGAGCGAACGAGTCGAATTCGCCGGAATTCCCGCGGCGGCGCCGCGGGCATCCACGCGACTCGTTGGAGTTTCTCATGCGATAATAAGTTTTATTGTAATGAAAATAAAGTTAAAATTCATATGACACTGAAATTCGCTGCGCCTCGACGCTCTTTTGGTGTGAGTTGAGCCTAATACTTACTTGCTTCTAGAGCAGACATTTTTTCAATGTAATATTTTAAGGCCCCAAGGCACACTAGCGCCGCCACCTATTTTATCTTATTAAGTTGAACAAAGGAAATATCAAAGATTTCATTGGGGATTTTGTGATACCTATTATGAGCTTTTTTTATGTCTTTGTAATAGTTTTATGTACTTCAAACGTTGCCACCATACTGAGCAGTGTGCACTCTGCCTTCTGGTGATGCCATAAATTTTTAGGAAATATTCTTTTGAAAATTAGTTAAAACTGATAAATTAGACATTAATTATTAAACTTTTGATCAGTCAGGTGATGCTCTGTGGATTCTCCAGCATTATTTATTTATTCTGTGAATATAAAGCTCCTTGTTAATACAATGATCGCAACATAAAAATTGAGTCGTCCAACTCAGCTCGTGGATGTCTTAAGAGGCCACAAAGGAAACCTAATTATTAATTTTGTCATGCAATCAGACAAGACTACATACCTTAATATTTAATTTGAGATGATTTTATGTGAAATATACATTATTCAAAATGCACCTTATTTCTTTCAGATAAAAGTGCTCCAATTGCCATTAGGCAAGAACACACTGCGAGTGCTAAGTCTAAACACCCTGTCCACGAACAGCATCGTCACTAACTACTACCAAGGAGAAATTTCCACGACGAAAGATACAGCCTGTATCGAGATTCTCATGGTATGAGTAGCTTACATCCTATTTTGTAAATACGGCAAACCGCCATAACACGTTGAACACTCAATGTATGTTCTTAGAGAAATAAAGAATCATTAAACTGAACACCAATCAGAGCATACTGATTTGTGACGTCATGCTGTCGCAATATGTAATGTGCTCAGAATAACTATAGTCAAGTTCTGACTTTCTTCTCTTGACAATATTATGGTCATTCTGTATATGACCGTCATATATGGGGTGAATTTTTGAGACGGGACAGTAAGGGCAGGTACCCTAACCGTTATAGTTACAGGAAAACGCTTTTAGGAGAATATCTTTAAAATTTATGGATAAAATAAACAAATAACATTAATTTATTTCGGACAACGACAAATCATAATTAGGTCCATATCATGTTAGTAGCAAATATTACTTATAATAATAATAATAATAATCAATCTCAATCATAATAATAATTATAATAATAATAATAATAATCAATCAAAATCAAAACCGCAATCTCCCCTATAGTCCAATTACCCAGTCCATCCATCCATCACAATAGCCTGGTTTTATTTCTTTCATTTTTCTTTGCAATAGTCTCTACACCTGGCGGATACCATCTTTGGGTGTATCATATTGTGCACCCGAGGATGATACCCGCTATGTGTAGCCATCGCCTATAGATTAACTTCTCAAAGGGCCTCTGTGCTGTTGGCTTCGGCCCCACGCAAGCCTTCCAAAGGACCGGGTCACTTTATGGCCCGAGATCATGGTAAATGAGAGACATAATAATAATAAAATCATTTATTGCCATTTCTTAATCTAAACTAATATTAAATACAAAAAGAAATTTCTTATAATAGGCAAAGGGAGTATACTCAGCATTGTGCTGCATGCCAAGACATGCGGCGCTGGTTTTCAGTATACTCCCGTCGGATAGGTGGTCACCGAGGGGATGGGATAGCGGGCTAAAAGTAGACTCTTATACTTACAATTGTACAATTAAAAACTCATATATAAAAATATTAAAACAAAAATTACTAGTGAAAGTATTATCCAATATAATACGTTATTATTATACACATTTATATAGGGTTTGTGAATGAGTATCAATGAGTGTGCATGCTAGCTCTCCTGAGGCACCAGTCTCATGAGAGTCTGGGCAACTGGAGACCATATAAGAGTGTGCATGTGTGTGTGTGTGTGTGTGTGAGGGAGAGAGGGTGTGTGTGTGTGTGTGTGTGTGAGTGAGGGTGAGTGTAACTAAGTGTTTAGATGTGTATGTATTTTTATGGGTGATTGAGAGAGTAATTTTAAAGTTTAAAGGTTGTTTCTATTATGTGCTTCTGTCGACTTAATTCTATGTTAGTTATTAACAATTAATGTAAATTATTACTGCCACTAATTTCTAATGTTTTAGAGTGAAATGGAATATGCATTTTAAAAAGTATATTTTGTCCTTCTATGTTTATTTTATTTGTAGAATAATTATGTTACTGTATTCTGTCGTAATCAAAAATCATAAACTGTATACTGTAAATGTCTAAAAATATCTCGGAATGGTTACTCGAAATACTCAATATTCAACGGTTTATTGCTTACATGTGTATAGGATAGGTCTTAAAATAATATCACAAAAGTCCAACATGCACCCTGCAAGGGCATCGCGACATAAATTTGAAGTTAAATGCTAGGTGGCTATATACAGTTAATAATATGCGTATATTGCCTTTTACATTTATAGTAAAAATTATGAACCAATCATATAAAAGCATTTTTCTAATAAAAATTGCTTCAATTAAATTAGTTATTATCCTTAGCAAAAACCCCCTTGTTTCGTATAGGGGAGACGTATGTTCTGTAATGGTAAACTAATATGTAATACTATTGTTCTGTTATAGATGCTGATGGAAGAGCCGGTATTCGATATGCTGCGAACCAAAGAGCAGCTCGGATACAGCGTGTTCAACATGATGCGGTACACCTTCGGGGTGCTGGGCTACTCCGTCACCGTGTACACACAGGCAGACAAGTTCAGGTGAGGAGCACTCTGTATATAAACTCGTCGTGTGATATAAACAATGCACTGTCTAGCTAGATTGTGGACTGGAGACCGAGACTATACATATTGATCGATGACTTATATATATTAATTACGTGGCTCAAGAGTGACATGGGTCTGTAATTCTTAAGAAGGGTTTTATCTCCCTTCTTAAAAAAGAGCACCACCAAACTCCCGCTCCACGCCTTTGGAGTTCTCCCACTGTGAAGGACGGTGTTAAAGAGGTTCCGTAGCTCCTGTACTACAGGGGCTCCTCCGGCCTTAAGAAGCTCTGAAGTAATTCCGTCCTCACTGGGGGCTTTTCCATTTTTAAGCTTTTGTGTCAGTTCGCGTGCGTGAGACTGATACCTAGACGCAAGACTAACGAGTGTGAGACTGGTCTCAACCTAGACGGTGGTCTAGATCGCTCTACACAGTTGAGAGACGGAAACGTGTGTCACGGTCTCAATCTCATGTAATGTATTGTATTATGTATATCAGTCATATAGTACACCAAGGTTAGCATGCAATTTAATACATAACGTAACGCGCGTTATCAGCATTATTACGCTAATTTTAGCGCGAATAACGCGTTTGAAGGCGCATTTTAGTGAGAATAACTCGTGAAAAGGCGTTCTGTTTAATATCGTGGTAGACTTGCTGTTAAGCTTGGGGCTAGATGATGCTGTGTGGATCCAGCATTATTTATTTATTAGGGGCTAGATAATACTGAATAGTACATTAACATTGTTAATTGAGTTTTTTCATGATTCCAGTGTAGCGCACGTCGACAGCCGAGTGGAGGCTTTCCTCAAGAAGTTTGCGCGCGACATGCGGAAGCTAAACGATAAGACTCTGTCCGTTACCAAGCAGTCGCTTATACAGCTCAAACACTCCACCGACTATGATTTAGAAGAAGAGGTATTATTTATTTATTTTATTTATTTATTGATATGCAAAGCAGAAAAAAAACAACATAAAAATAAAAAATAATTCTTGGACTCCTTGGACATAATTCATGATCAGATAATAGAGAAGTAAACGCATACAATTTATAAAATTAAATAAAAAGGCAATATTATATTGCCTGGAAGAGATCGCTTCTAAGCGATAAGGCCGCGTAGCTTGAAACGAAAGTTTTCAATCAGTGCTTCCGTAGGTCCGTTCCGATTCCGTTAATATTGAACTTGACTCTCATTACACATCTATGTTTTTGATAGCATTTACATTCCTTGTCGATTTAAAATATTAAATAATACCCCAAAACTTTAAGATATTATTGAATTTCTTAGAGATTACCCAGAGTGCGAGGGCTAACGCACTTTAATAACAAACACCTTAAATATAAAAATGTTAATGATTGTTCCAGGCGGAGAGGAATTACAAAGAGATTGTATCACAAGAGTATCAGTTTGACAGACTGTTCAATGAGGTATGTTTATTTCGTTCTTCATACAATATTTTCCACCAACATAATTCAATGGGGTCATTTTAGCCCAGGGGCTGTATTAGGTTTGGGCTTAGTTAAAGAGTTTCAAAGTCGTCGTCGACACAGCCCGCGGGCTGATTTGACATTAAATAAATATAAATAAATTTAGTTTTGGAAATTTCGGGGGCTGAGTGTGGTGTGGACTGAGTTAACCGAAGAATCAATATATCCCTTGGGTTTCTATAACCCCTTTGAACAAATAAAAAAAAATATATTAAGTATATATATTATAGTAAATATATTAAGTATATACATTATAGTTTAGTTTAGTTTAGTTATTTATTGATAAGAATATTCTTATATGTCAAACATAATAATACAAGTAACAAAAAATACACAACGAATTACAAATCATACACACAGGAGTTTACAGGGGTTTCTTATAAATAATTTTATAGTTCTTTTTTTAGTAATTTTACCAATACATAATTAAATATTCATATCAACATTTTATTATAATAAATATTATAAATAGGTATTATAAGTGTGGATCAGCGATCATAGTAAATATATTATAGCATTTAAGATTATTTTGATCAAATATTTAAAATTATTTTAGCGTTCTTTAAATTGATTTATACAGGCACTGGTGACTGACATGGCGACGAACGTATTAAGGAGTTCGTTTAATTTTATTTTATAGATTTTTATATTCACTTGCCTGTATTCGGGCGAGATACGCAGCTCTAGTGTGTCATTCCACCAATGTATTAAGGTACCATGTGTTATGTAAATATACATTAGTGATTATTGATTAATAAACAAATGTTGGTAGATGCTGGATGCGGCACGCTGAAGACAGGGCTCTGTGGCGCTCTTTGGGGGAGGCCTATGTCCAGCAGTGGACTATAGGCTGATGATGATGCTGAAATATATGTAAACGAATGTTCTGTTTATAGGCGGAGGCAATCGAAGAGACTCAGCTAGCCGACGTAAAGAAGTGGGTCGAGAACCACTTCGCTTCTGGTAATAAGTCCATGTTTAGGAAGCTGTCTGTGCAGGTATGTACCAGTTCCAACTACTAAAATATCATCGAATATGTTAAATATTTGTAACGAGCTTCTCCCCGCGGCTTCGCACACGTTTTATACAGCTTAATCAAGACAAGTTCGGTCTAGCGAGCCATATTAGGGCTCATGAAAGAAAAAATCCGTGATGTCTAAGGTCTCCGTCATCGAAATCGATGAAGAGGCTATATATACAGGCTGAGCACGCACTGTCCGCGCCGCACTAGCTGCATTCATCGCATTTTCTAAATGTTTATATGAAATAGTATGCAACATCGCGCTGAACGCGCGCCACATTTTAGTAAAATTAGGTGCGGCTCTTGCGACACGGACAGGTGCGCGTTTACCTTTATTCTCTATTGTTACCTAGACCAAAACCTTGACTAGATTTCTTGCTAGAGGACATAATAAAATAGATAAAAACTTCGCAGGTAATGGGCCACAAAGTACCAACAACAACCAACTCAACAGAAAACGAAATTCGTGAATACTTACTCAATTTCCTCGACGACAGCGACGCTTACGAAGGTAACGAGACCGACGCCGCCGCGGATTTCATCAAAGACATCGATGTCTTCAAAATGAACCTTACGGCCCTCGACACAGAGTCCATCCAAGTGAAATGCTGACGAAGGGTCCTTTGCGAGTACGTTTTACTTGCAGTTCTGTCGATTATCATGTTCTACAGTCTATGTATCGATCATACGGAGGTTCAACGTGCTAATTACTATCAGAGCGATTGAAAACTGAAACATGTGGACGTTATTGTCTCTTCTAAATGTATATATGTCTATATTACATGAAAAAACTACTGGTATTCTATTTCATTGGTTGTTGTTAGCCGTGCACATGCATTTGAGTTAGTTTGCGTGAACTCGGGAGCGCTCTTGATCACTCAGTCTGGATCGCGACGCGGTCCGAGTCACTCGTGTTATTGGGCCCACGCTAACTGTCAGCACAAGGGAACTAAACGCAGAAATGTCGTCTGGGAAACATTCTTCGTGAAATAGAATATCTGTAACAATTTAATAGTATATTCAAGCTAAAATCAGGATATATGCCATTTTTGTATCAATCTTTTGATATTATTTGCTACGCTTGTGGACTTGAGATTGTTTATAATGCGAACAATCATTTCTCAAATTGTATGATATTTTTTTTTGTATTCTAGTTTATTTACAAATTGTATAAAGGATTACGCTGGAGTATAGTTTTATTGAATCAAAACTTGGAATACAGTAAAACACTGTTCATATTTGATAAGAGTGTTGCAAGGCCGTTTTAAAAGATTGAAGCATTGAAATTTCTTTTTTTGACAAAAAGGTTTAAAAAAATCGAAAAACCAAAAAATTTGGTAACTATGTTTGTTCATATTTATTTATTTAATTTGACTTCTATCTAATTTATAATATATCAGACTTTTTTTAATAATTGTGTTAATTAATAAATAGAGCTACTATGTTTGTTGATATTTATTTATTTAATTTGACTTCTATCGAATTTATAGTACTTATATCAAAATATTTTTTAAATCATTGTGTTAATAATAAATACAGCTTTTCATAGTATAAATTAATAAAAAAACTTATATCCTTGATATTGTATTAGAAATATGAATTTGCTATCAGCCAGTTTCTGTCAGATCAGCTGACCAATGATTTGATGGTCAACTCATCGTCGTAGATCAATCTTATAAGATAAAAACGGCCATTGGTCAGTTTGATTTGTACTACATAAACCGGCGGCAACAAATAAATAAATAATGCTGAACAATCCACACAGTAAATATAAAAAACCTGCAAACCAACTGCGCAGTCCGGTTACAGTCGGTGTGCAGTTATCGTGCAGTTGCAGTTAGAACCGTGCAGTTGTAGAAAAATTTAACGTT
Source organism: Eupithecia abbreviata (assembly GCA_943735965.1). Classification (NCBI taxonomy): domain Eukaryota; kingdom Metazoa; phylum Arthropoda; class Insecta; order Lepidoptera; family Geometridae; genus Eupithecia; species Eupithecia abbreviata. The sequence continues at coordinate 7,783,722 of OX030995.1, forward strand.
AATATTATTAAAGCTTTAATTTAATCTAAAATACAGCAAGTAGAATCCGACTGAAGTTGGCTGGCTTACAGTTCCAACTGCAACTACACGCCAACTGCAGTCGGATTTTACTGTTAAATTCATTTAATAACTTTAATATGAATTTAATTAAAGTTAAATTTCGATAGGATTTTAAATGTTCTTAAAATGAAATGATAACGTCTACATTGTAGTTGGTATTTTTAACTAAAACAATTTGTATTTATAATTACGTAAGCCACCGTAGTTGCTATTCCAAACTCTTACTTCCTCTACTCACTATTCTAGACTTCTACGTCGAATAACCTACAATAATCTAGCCATCCCTAAGCAGTATATGTACTCTAAACTTTTAAAAGTAAAATATACAGTCTTACTTTTGTATACCACGCACAGTGCAGGGAAAATCGTTTTCGTTTTTTTAGACGAGCTCTGTTTAAATGAGCAAAATTTTATGTGACATGGAAAAAAATAAAAGGATTCCGATTTTACCATCTCGGTACGGAACCCTGAAATGCTGCTTTGACGCTTTGTTTCGTCCGTCCTATACATATATATATATATATTACATTTCGTAAGCATTATTGTTCATAAACATTAAGGCTCTTCCTCACTGCGAGCATTCGTCTGTATAGTTACATATAACCAGTCTGTATAGTGTTTGCGAGCATTACGTTAAATTAACGCTTTGCTGAGCATGTCCGTAATGTAATTGTTCGATACATCGACCACGTATGTAGGTTAGTAGGTAAATAAAAATATAAGCAGCATCAACAATTCGACCTAAGTAGGTCACCCGTGCCGCGAGCGCGGACCGGGCGCCTACGGAGGTCAGTGCATCACCAGCAGCCATTCAAACCGCACACATTAACATCATTATTCGTCGTAGATTTATACAATATAGCTATTATTCCTATACTCGACTTTTATAACAGCATCCCGGTAAAAGCTAGCCGCGATTCCTACAGTAACATTCCAACAAGATTCTCTTTTGAATATTGTAATCAATGAGAAAATAACTTGACTGCTTTGATTTGGTAAAATGCGAAAACAAAACTGTAACTTATTGGATTCAGTAGTTTATACTATGTCAGACGTAGTAGGTGCTATCATTATAGGCGGCACACGTTTTGCTCGGTTCTCCCTTACTATAAGCAATGCTCAAATTTTAATGTTACATTACAAGGGAATGCTCGCGGTTAAGAGAGCTTTAGAAAAAACTTAAAATAGCTTGTTCCTAGTTCCCCAATCTTTTTTAATACAGCTATGCTCTGTGTTGCCGGCTACTATCGATTGTTATACGTAAAACCATAGATAAATTTCGTCCATAGTAAAACTTAGGTAAATGCGGTTTCCATTTATTGATCGCTGTTGATTTTGAGTTTATTTCTTTGTTTTGTAGATAGTTGTAATAGCTATAATTTCGAATTTAATTCAATTTAATAAATGATGTGATGGATACATAATACTTACCTAATTTTTCTTTTATTTGTTAGAAACTTAAGCCCTGCTTGCATAAATGTAGTTAGCCGTTAATATTTAAATTCGGTCTAATCTGAGATAAGACAATACACCAATTTGTCGAATGTCTGATTCGGTCACAGCCGTGGTGCTGGCTTGGAATTTGCACCACACCAATTCTTCTCGCGGATAAGAGGCGACTAAGGGATATCCACCGAGGGCGGTCAGCAGCGCCTGCAGAATAATTTACCACCAAATTGCGACCCCTCTTACTCAGCGTGGGTATTATGGGCATTACCCCCCAATGAGAACTACTAGGTATTAAAAAAACAATCACATCTCGATACAAACGTCAACCAGACTCAAGAGCTCTGGTACTAGTCGAAACCGAGTACACTCAAGAACACTTTTACCCTAACGGTCTATGGACTAAGTTAATTTACAACAAAACAACTTTTATAAATATGTATTATATAAAAACGTTTTATATACAGTATAAATAAAAATCTATATCTATCACCACACGATTTCGATCCTTCCGTCTAGATCTTTCGCGATGATCTGCTGCGCGCGCATGTAGTCCTGCAGCATTACGTAGTCTACGTCTAGAGTGGCCATGTTCTCGCGGTTGTCGGACAGCATCTGAATATCAGTTTACATTTTACCAATGGATTTGCTATAGGCTAAATAAAATTCTAACTCTATGGCTAAATACGGTAAAAAAATTACGAGTATTTAACAAGTTAACTGTCCAATGAGTCGCATGGATCACTAAAAAACTAAAATTGTTAAACATATTCTTTGTAAAAAAGCTTATTACAAAATATCAGATTACTTAGAAGATAAAAAAGCTTGGAACGAGTTTTGCTCCAACTCAAAATCTACCAACTTACAAATAAGCAAATCAAATGTACTAGACACATAAGTTATGAACATACTAGTGGTTTCTTCTCACTTCTTCCACTGGTGGACAAAAAATTGAAGTAAACATAAGTGAACTATAAAATATGACGTGTAGACACGTCATATTTTATAGTTCACTTCAATTTTTTGTCCACCAGTGGAAGAAGTGCTTATTTGTAAGCTTAAAGAAATAAAAAATTTTCATTTTCACGATGAACTTTTCTGCTGTAACTATTCCGTTCGAGGCCTATGGCAAATTCATAGGATGCAACCCCCAGCCGGAAGGGGTCAGAGGAGAATCACAACACCCTAACATTTATTACACATTTAGTAAAAATTAAAGACAAAACTATTTATTTTATTAAATGTGTAAAATAAATGTTGAGAATAATGATTTTCCTCCGACCGGGGCCCCCTTCCGACTAGAGCTAGACCATTTTGTTTTATACACTAGAGCTTAGTGTCGTAAGTAAAAGTACCGTGTATCCGCCGCCGCCGTCGCCGATGTAGTTCTGCGTCACTACGCGGTACGTTTTCTCCGGGTCCAGAGGTAGGTAGCGAGGGACGACACACTCGATGCAACGGATGGTGGCTGTCACACGGGACCCGACGGGGGCTGAGCCGTTGTATGTGTTGCGCATGCCTGGAAAATTATGTTGAAAACATGAGTTCATTTATATAGTACAGTCAGCGTCAAATTGATATGAGCGTCTAGAGTAGTCAAAATGATCTGAAAAACATAAAAGCAATTTGATATATGTAGGTAGTTCGAATCATCATATTGTTGTAAGCACCCAAGGTGTTCAAAATATCTTCCTACTCATTGTTTCATATTTATATGAGCAGTCAGAGTGTTCAAAATTATCTTAGCAAACAAAGCTGACTGTACCTAATAAAAATTGTTCAGACAGTGCATGATTTGTATACCGCGTAGGTATTGTATACATAATCATAAGATAGGACATTTCTTTTAATAATTTGTGATTTACAACTATTTACTAGATGAGTAATAATAAATGTTAGGAATTGGGATTGTCCTCTGACCGGGGGCCCCTTCCGGCTGGGGGCCCAAGGCATTTTGCTGTCTTGCCACCCTGTAGTTATGCCTCTGGTTCTTAATACGTACATTTACGCGTATAAACATGCTTTTTTATTATTTTAGTTGATAGATACCTCCTATCTGCAGCATCCTCCCGCTGTAGAAGTCCCCGACGGTGGACTGGTAGGTGCCGACAGAGAACTCCAACGCTTCCAGCAGGTACTGTCCCTTGATGTCGTACACTTGAACGTAGTTCTCGAACGGCATCGCCATTAGAAGGCTCTCCGTGGTCACCTCTGAAAGGAAAACAACTCTTAACACTTTGAGTGCTGAAATCACACGGTATGTGTTTTCTACAAGTGACTAATATGCGTAAATCCACACTAGCGCAGCGGCTGAGAAAATACAGATCTTTGTGACTCAGCACAGCCGTAATATTTTTCGAACGAAACGCATGTGCGGCGCAACACAACCGCTGTGTAGAGCGGCAGCACGAATTTTTTGGGTTAAAAAAAGATCGCAGTCTTCGAAAAAAAAATCGCAGTCAAAGTGTTAATTAGTGTGGGCAACATTTATGACGATAAACACTCAACAACTCATGCTGAGGCAAAGCCATTTTGTTACTGGACTTAGACACTTACCTACAAGTTTCGTCTTAGTTTAAGTTTATTATGTTCTGTGTAAGTCTTATAACAAATAATTTTCATTCTATTCTATTCTATACGATCAGAGATCTTCAATCACCCAGGGTCTCACGCACTCGCGAAACAATCCAACTAAAGTACCTATAGGTGTTTATTTTAAAATGGTGTTTGTTTAATTATAATATGGTGTAACAGCCCAACTGTAAGTGTTTATTTTAATCTGGCCCCTCATGCCTCGTTTACATACGGTTTTTCGCCGTAAAACGCTGCTTGCACCGCGTCGTAGCATGGTCATCTTAGCGTTTGATTGATCACAGTGGAACTTTGGAAGCTTATTAATCTACGGCGGCGGCGGCGGCGCCGTACACCGTGTGGGTGTGGCGAATCAATTTATCGATCGTTACAACACTAATGGAGTGTCCCCTCCCTACACGGCTTTTCGATTGAAATGATTGTGGGATTGGAAATTATGATGTCTTATTGTTATTTTACATTTTCCATGCAATCACGTTATTTTATTTGTAATAGAAGAAGTTGTATTCTTCTATTACAAATAAAATATCCAAATAAACTGCAGTGATTATCCGCTCTTTTATTTACATGGGAAGAGTATCCCCCATATGTGGTCATGGGTCATGAGGGCCCAGATAAAGTAAACACTTATAGGTACTTATAGATGGGTTATTGCGTATGCTTCGCGTAACAAAACAAATATGTAACGAAACACAAATACTTAGCGACTCGCTCCACTTCGCTCGCCGATTTTATTGTTTTCTTTAAGGTCACCCTATGCTAATCCACAAAAAAATCAAGAAACCTGTCTTTTTGACTTATATTGCCTTGAAAATGGCATATTTTCGCTTCGCTTCGCTTTGCTTATCCCCCAGATAGAAGTTCTCCTACTACTGACCTCCAGGGTTGATCTGAACGCGCAGACCGCCCGCGTTGATCATGCACACGTGCGCCTCGTTCCAGTTGGTGCCGGTGGCTCGCGGCATCAGCTGGAACATGGAGAACTCTACTCAAACGTGGAATGCGACATGAAGCTGAGGCTGAACCGGTTTAGCCACGCACTGGGGCAAGGCAATTTTTTTATCTTTTTTCTTTTGTTTACCTTTTTTTAAAGCTGCAGATAATGCTGCAATTTACGCAGCATTATCTAGCCCCAACCTAAGCAGAGCTTGTGGTATGGGTACCAGATAACTGATATACATAACATAATACAAAGAAAACGACCAGAACACCCGCAACAAATATCTATAGGCCGTACAAACATTAAGCCCGAGGCGGGAATCGAACCCGCAACCTCCTGCGTTGCAGGCGGACCTTCGCCCACCGCGCCACAGAGATCGCCAAATTTGTGCTTCACTCGTTCCACAGAGCACCTTAGACAGTCTCACCTGTTCCAAGAACCCGTCGCAGGCCCAGCTCCCCATGTTACACTCGCGCCGGTAGCACCACGACCGGTTCAGCGTCACCAGAGATTGACCGAGCACCTCCTTGCCTACTGAATCTACTTGTTCCCTCCATGGTTCAAGTAGATCCTGCATATAAGGATCTGGGGAATAACAAATATGATTATAAATAACGGGACACACATCATCATAGAGTCCTAAGTTAAGGGTCCGCGACCCTCGCTTGCAAAAATCGCTCCGAATATCGCTGTCCCTGTTTAACTCTTGCGCCGCGCCACATGCGTGCGCGATAGCAATATAAGCCGTTCAAAATTTGGTTTGTTCCGTAATACCAAAAATTATGACTGAAAACTTTTTGTATTCTTCACAAAGTATTGTTATTCTGTAACTAGACAATATAAGCTATGTTCCTTAATAAATAAAACGTACGATATTGATGTTTTTAATACGAAACAAATAGCAAGAAAACTTGTCCATTTTCGCTTTCATTTCATTTTAGGTAAGTATTTTGAAAAAAAAAAACAAACGGTTTGGGAACCTAGATAAATACTATTTTAATACATTTAATGCAATATTATAGTGGAAATATGCTTGAATTAGAAATAATTTTGGTATTACGTTTGTATGAAGAATTCGTCCCTCCGGAGGCCCGTTAAGCAGAGCTTGTGTTATGGGCCCTACTAGATAAAATATATAAGTTACTCTACATTGCACTACATAGGTAGATATTTAGATTCGGAATCCGTAATGTCTAGAGTCGCCGATTGAGGAGGCCTATATTGAGCATTATAATGTCTTGCGCACATGGCTAGTTGAGATTGGCCGCCGTGGCCGAAATTCGGCTAGCTAGGAAGACAACACCTCAGGGATAGTACAGTACCTAACTATCGCGTGAGCAAAGCTACGAGGTTAAATCTAGTCAAATACCTGGTACAATAGAAGTTCCCAGATAGATCGGCTGTCCCTCCCATCTGGTGACCTTTCCCTCAGCGTCGAAGTAGAACTTGATGTTACCGAGGTATCGGGTGTAGCAAGACGCTTGCACGATGGGGATCTGGGGAATGGAATTTGGAGTTGGAAGTTGGAAATCTACATTAAATACAAGGTGTGTGTGGAATTAAATTCCTTTTTGATTCCCCTGTTGCCCGACATACGTATGATTTGGTGGGTGGGGGCGCGGTCACACGCTTTGACATAGGTGGGGAGCGAAGCGAGCCGCACTGTTTAAAGAAATGTCATCCAAGTGCGGAGAGCGAAGCGAGCGGCAAACTCTCAAACCTTGTTAAAAGCTAACGATCTGCACTTCTTCCGCTATGTGTATTGTATAGTGCTATAGAATAGAATAGAAAACACTATTATACCACACAAAACAGAAAACAATACAGAATTAAAAACTTAGATTAAACTCCTATAAAGGGCGGCCTTATCGCTGAGAGTGATCTCTTCCAGGCAACCTTAGGATGGACTGGACATGAAGGAACAATATAGATGGTGGCACTTTAATAAACTATTGGTTAAAAAAAGATAGTGGCCATCGAAGCGACCCGCATACTCTCATAGCGTCGCCAGCATTTAGCATTCGGAACAGATCATTTGCATATTGAGCATACATTTACAAACATTTGCATCGCGTCAGCAAATGTTTGTAACTGTATCTCAGCCATTTAACACATGACGTAACTTGCGTTTATAACGTACTCAGCGTTATTACGCAAATTTAATTATTCACGTTAACATGTGCCTTAACACGCGTTATTAGCGTGATAACGTGAGTTACGTTATGTTTTAAATAGCGTGGTAGCCTTGCGGGATTCGAACCAGCAATCTCGTGTTAGACTGACCGTGTGTCCGTTGGCCTGCGTGACGACAGTCGGGTAGTCGCTGGCCGGCGTGTCTCCGTTGGGGGTTTCCCCGGTGTAGAGTAGCGTGTGCGAGTGGGCGCCCACTATCACGTCTATGTCAGAGGATACTTGCGATGCTAACGCACTGTTAAAGGAAAATAATATAAGTAAATACCTTACAGAAGGGAAATGTACAAAATCTGGTGAATTTAAAGTTTCCCTCGCACATATTCCTTGCTCGTGTCGGATACCTAAATCTCACTAATTCATATGTACAGTGGCGTTCATTGTTAGCTGACGTTTGAAATTTTTTTATACATACTTGTACACAGAATTATTTTACAACTAGTCTTTCGGAAAAATTTTGCAAGCAGCCTTATATCGACTAAACAAAAAAAATTATCAAAACTGATGTACCTATTGACTAAATCTTCCTCTAGCTCAAATAAGACTTAAAACACCTACTTGTCACAAGTCAAAAGTGATGAGCAGTTCTTGACTTATAATCATAGCTAAAAGTTATGTTTCTGAGTGTATGAACTTAGTTGTTTAATTAACGTACCACGATAGGTATATACCTATACTTCTGACATTAGGAGTTAGACAGTAAGGAGTATGTAGTATGGAGGAGGTAGGTATCTAATGTGATGTACACTTACACATCACTGGCGAATCCAATATGCGTGAGTAGAATGATGATGTCGATGCCCTGAGCTGTCAAGATGGCCGCCTCTCTGTTCACTGCCGTCAACTCGTCCTCCATGATTACGTCGCCGATAGGTGCAGAAAACTACAAAGATAATAAATTAGCCGTTTAAATTTTAAATAGATACTTTAGTGAGGATAAAAACCTTTTTGAGTCTTACCCTACAGAACGAGACCCTCATAGCTAGCATGGAGTTATAGACAATACCCCTGTCATATAAAAACCAATAAGGAATTTATCGGGGGCTATAGAGGAGAAAAGGAACCAGCCTCGGCCTCAGTCTTCCACTCACCACTGCATCATCCGACCATCTGTCAGGTAGTTTCCCTCGAGGACACATCGCTCCTACAATACCTAATTACCTACCACTCTATGACTAGGTTTAACAAATGCCTTATACAAAAACATTGAAAGAAATTCCTACAAGTGTCCTTCAAGTGTACTCGTATGTATAAAACTCCCGAGGGTACCTGTAACTCTTCAGTAATAAACTGGCTATCGAGCAAATTGGATGTTTCAATACTTAGCGATATACCAGTCCTACAAGTAAAATAAGTGGAAAACTTACCACACGTAACAGTACACCAATAATCCCAATCCTCCGCCCATGCCGTTCAATCACCACGTGGTTCTTCATATACGGAGTCATGGTGGGCTCCAGAGTAGTATTCACGTTGGCGCCCAGCATGGGGGCGTTCAGGCGCTCTAGGTACGGCACTAGGCCTTCTACTCCATGGTCGAACTCGTGATTGCCTAGCACCTGGTGGAATAATAACGAAAATACAAGTGCCTATAAAACCTGCATTCCTGCATAAAAAAACGCATAGAGAATGACGTCCCTAGTGTCTAGATAACCCTATAATGTTAAGATATAAGACGCTATCAACAGTAAACTTACAAACTTGTAATAATTAATAAATATATCTATCTCACGTTGTCTCGCTCAATTCTGATTTGAACTGAGCAGGACATCATGAGAGATGACGTCCGTCATACTCAATCCCTACAAATACACAGGTTGTACCTTCTTGATTATTTAAAAACGTTTCAAATCACGGTTGTCTGGTAGAGATCGCTCTTTAGCGATAAGACCGCCAAATTGTCACATTTCTTGTATTATTATTGTTTACCTTGTTTGTTTTATTTTTAAGTGTGCAATAAAAGTATTGTCTATCTATCTATCTATCAAATAAGGAGGTCAGTATTACCCAAACTCTATTCTTCTTCGACCTTTTGCTCCTCGTCTTTCGGCATACATGTATTATATGATGGGGAAGAGCTTATTAGCTTTTAATTTGACGCCCACTTTCAAAGCTAAACTTGCGACACTTTTTTCAACATAACACATAATAAAATATTTATTAATAGCACTTACATGAGCGTCATGCGGCAACATGTTCATAAAATGCTGACTGACATTCCACCTGAGGAAGTTGTACCAAATCGTCCCCTGGAAGGTGTCTCCTCCATTCAGCAGTATAGAGTCGGGCTCCACCTCGCGCACTTGGTTTATAGCCGTGGTGAGGCGGGCGAAGCCTCCGACGCAAGGGTCTACGGTAGGCTGGCAGACTGTGCCTTGAGGGCTAACCTCGTCGAAACTGGGTTGGAGAGGGAATTTTAGTTATTAAGGAAACCCAGCTAAATATGAAGTTTAAAATTACAAAATGGTGGGATGAGCTCGACCTGTTTAATTAAGAGTGGGCCCTCCTTGCTGAGGACCGGGATGAGTGGAGGGCCTTTGCCTTGTAGGGGGACACTCCGGGCTAATATAATAATAATATAATAAATATAATTGCAATAGAGATATGATGTGTGGTGATAGTGTCCTCAAAACCGAGACCGCAAAACAGATGCGGTTTTGACATAATCTTTCGTCTGTAGGTCACTAACTGGTTGACGAACTAGATTAAAAGGTTAATTATTCGTTTTTGTACAAAAATAAAGAAATAAAAACTTCTTTGATCCCATCTTCGAATCACAAAATGACTAAACCAAAGTAAACAGAGAATTTAGTTTAATAAAACATACTTAAGAAGCGAAATATTAATGATCAATAAATGACGAACTGAGTGAACAATGTTTTGAAAAGACAACCTCGTCCCTTATGATGTCGGTCAAAATAAGTAATCGATGAAAATTGATAAAAAAAGAAGGTACCTACTTATTAAAAAGTAGTACGGTATAAACCCAGGTACTTACTGCGCATGAAAATCATTGTAATGTATGATGTTCAGCTCAAACTCTTGCGCCTGCGCCAGAGCCGCTAGCACCAGCACCGCGAGGGGTAACATACCGTCACCCATTTATTGCTGCGGCGACACTACTGGATCTCTCGACACAATTGAATGGCAGGCACACCAATTGTCGAGATTAACAATAATCGCATCGATAATTTGACTAAAAGATAACAGAGTTTCCGCGAAGCACACAATACCTAGTCTACCTGTCTCATGGTCTCTGCTGTTACATATTTCGTAAGATTGTCTTATACTATAGGCCTCCTCATCGATTTCGATGACGGCGACCCTATAACTTACCTACGAATTATTATATTATGTTTGAGCCCTAATATGACTCGCTAGACCGAACCTAAATGACATTTCAAGGCTACGATTTTCCTACATGATTTTATGTTTACATTTTCACATTATCAGGTTCAAGTTCTGTCTTGGTGCCATATTAGGACTCATGATAGAAAGAAGAATCCGTAATGTCTAGAGTCGCCGTCATAGGAATCGGTGAGGAGGCCTATTATAATTATATTCCTATATGTTCACATTTTAACTGAAGATTTCATATAAATATTAACCTTCATAGTTAATCGACGCGACGGTGCTAATTGCTCGTATTATCTTTCGAAAACTATAATGCCAAATTTGTTACTGTAACTTTAGTTTGGGGCTAGATGATGCGGTGTGCATTGTCCCGCATTATTTATTTATTATTTTATTTATATTACATGTAAAAAGCCATATTATTTCTTTACAGTCATGCATGTTATTCGACTTGTGAAAATAACTTAGGAGCATGGTACTCAATGAGCGAATCCAGAAGGTCAGTTTTGGTATAAATAATGGATTATCGCTTCAGATAATAGTGCACAGTCCTTATTGCTGGTAATCATGCGAACGATAATGATATCGATAATTACGAATAAGTACAAGGTGCCACAAAATAATATGTTTATTGTATAACCACACCTGTTGGGTTAAACGGAGGTATCTTCATGTTCCTAAGAGCATGAGCATAGCGAGCCTAAGAGCTCTTAAGCTTTTATGATCTACGTTGGGTGTCATGATAAATAATTGAACAAACCAAAGAAACACAAAAAAACCAAAGATCAACGTTGCTATCTTTCAAAAACTATAATGCTAAATTTGTTACAGTAAAGTTAGCTTGGGGCTAGATGATGCGGTGTGAATTGTCCCGCATTATTTATTAATTATTTTATTTATATTACATGTAAAAAGCCATATTATTTCTATACAGTATCAACGTTGCTATATACCGCTAAAATAAGAGTTTAATTAAACGAATGACTGGTGACTTGATTGAGAGGTCCCATTGAAGCTCTGAGATTTTTTCCCATCATTTTCGTTATGAAGTCGTCGGTAAGATTATTAAACTGATAGTGATATTTTTTACAATATTTTCATTGCAGCCTTGTGGATGTTGTATTACAAACAACAATATCTAAAGCGAGAAGCGATAAGAAGTTTAATCGATAGCTTATTACGGATTAAGCATCCATATTGTTACGAATCGAAATGACGTTTATAAAATTTTGCTTTATCGAAGTAACTATAATATATATCTTAAACTAGGGCCTGTCCGCTTACATGACTTGTAAAATAATAATATAATAATATATTTAAGCATTTCTCTAAAAATGTATTACTAGTTTCTGACCGCGGCTTCGCACGCCTTGTTTCTATGAAAACGTTTTAAGATTATTTATATCACACGAGAACTGAGTTATGGGGAAAAAGTAGTTTCAAAAGTTTGATTCCAGGTTTAGAACTACGCCAAAATTTCAACTCAATCTGTTAAGTAGTTTTGGCGTGCTGAAGTAACAAACATTCATACTTTCGGTTTTTTATTATTAATGTGATTTGTATTTTACGTGAATGGTGTAAAAATCAATGGGTATAAGAAAAATATAAGTATCGACAGATCTACCTTCCAAACTGGATCGAGCTAGTCAATGAATCTAATGAGATTCATCCAAAAAGAGTTACGTGGGTACTTTTCTAATGTATCAGAGACTTTGAAGTCATAGCTAGGATGCTGATTGCTTAAAATTGAACATTTTCAACACTTACATGTATATAGATACTAGCTGCGCCCCGCGGCTTCGCCCCCGTGGAAATCGATTTGTCAAATGGTTTTTTTTTAAATATCCTATGTTAGACTCCTGGTTCTAACCTACCTCCTCACCAATTTTCAGTAAAATCGGTTCAGCCGTTCTCGAGTTATAAGTGTTGTAACAAACACGACTTTCTTTTATATATGTACATCATCATTAACAGCCTGTTATTTGTCCACCGCTGGACGCAGGCCTTCTCCTGATAAGCGCCTTATTGGCTTTTATTTCATGGGGGTAGTGCCCATAATTCCGACGCTGGGCACGACGATACATAACGATGAAACTGGCTGCCATATGTTTTAAATTGATTGAAAAAGATAAAAACATTCATTGTATTTTTAAACATTTATTTGTATCTAACAATAAGTAAACTATTAAACAATTAAAACTTAGATCAAGTATATTTTTCACATTATTTCGTTATTTAAAAAAAAGTGTATTAATTTTTTTATTTATTTACACAATGTACTAAAATAAAAGTAACAGAACGACAGAGTTTGTAGATAAATACTAGTGTTAGTAAAAACCTACCAAATGCCATTCGAAAATGCCTTGGATATAATGGTATTTGTCTATTAATTATTTCTACGCATTGCATTTTTAAAACTTAGAAATCGTGCAAGAATTATAAGAAAGGTGAATTTATCCCCTTAGTAAGAGAAACATTAAATTACATAATCTAATGTGTATTAAATCTAAAAAATAAATAATATTAAATAAGTACAATTTGTTAGAGATATTCCTTAAAGTCCAGTGCAAAAACATTAATCCTCTCTTGCTAAAGAACCTCCAGAAAAAGCAAATGACTCTCCTCGAACTTGAGAAAGTTCGAGGAGAGTCATTTGCTTTTTCTGACTTCTTAAGTGAAGTTTGTGGTAGCATTTTAAGAAGGTAAATTTAACTGTGGTGTATCTCGTATTTTTACGGAGCCTTCGCTACTAGAAAAGTCAGGAGGTACACAAGACATAGAATTTATTTTATGATTAAGAATTACAAATAACTGTTTTTATTATTGATTTTGAATTTGGATACCTATTGATTTGCACTGGACATAATTAAGTGACACAAAAGCATTAACATTAAGGCACTTTGTTTATAACTAGACATAGCTTTAAGAAGAAAATCTAATAAAAATCTAAAGCCGAATTTCATAAAGATCAAGGAAAAATAATTTTCAGGAATCACCTAAGATCTTATGAAATGTGGACAATCTCGGCAGTGGCTGTAAGTCAAGCCAAAATAAACCATAAATTTTGGGTTTTAGAGTTGAAACCCACTTGTTAGTGTTTCGTTTTATCTTTCTAAATACACGACTAATAACATTTAATGGCGACCATCTTTAATTCAGTTAATGTCAAAATCCACAGTTAAAAACGATAAAAAAATACTGAAATAGAAACATCTTAACGCACCTTTTAGACGGAACGACAGATGGAAAGAGAAAGCACCAAGATGTACCTTTATATTAAAATCAATGAACAATACAAACAAATTAGAACTAGTATTTGCAATTGAAATAATTGATCTAACTGCAAACTGTTGCAAACAATCTACAGGTAGCTCAACTGATCCATATCAATACTTGTTAAACACAGCGCCATCTAAGACGCTCGTGTGGCACTACGTTCTCATCTTAGATCGATCGCTCCTTGTGTGGTTCGGACAACCGCCGAGGCGGCGCTGTTGCACGGACTATATAAGGAGGAACAAAACGTTGCGCTGGCCCTCTTTTCCGCTCCATACCAAACGAATCTTGTATACGCAAACGTCATTGTCTGAATAAAACTTCTTTCTGTTATAGCTAGCTGGCTTTGATTCCCTGCAATTTTACAATACTAGACGGAAGCGTCCCCAAGACGCTGGCTGCATTGCCCCAATGTATGAAAATGTTCAGGGTTATTTATTTATTTATCAGAGTACTTTTACACTAAATTCTAGATTTTGATTATATTATTATTTTCCGTCTATAAGGCGCGTGAGTTCTGAAATATCACATAAAATTACAGAACAATTTCTTTGTATTCTTAGTAAATAATATGACCTACATAATATTCGACTCCTTTAGGATATAGGCCAAGATAGACAGGCTTGTATTTTGTTCTCAGATCACGACTACAGATACTAAATACAAAGTATTCTTTCGAAACTTGATCAAACTTAATGTACGGATATTAGACCAAAAGTTATCGATAATATACTGTAAAAAGAAATGGATAACAAAAGTAAACAATGTTGGTTGGAGATATTCCAGAAATAAACACGTTAACACTTTAACTGTGAATTTTTTTCGACGACTTCGATCTTTTTTTTAACCTAAGCCATTCGTGCTGCCGCTCTACATAGCAGTTGTGTTGCGGCGCACATGCATTTCGTTCGAAAAACATTACAGCTGTGCTGAGTCACACAGATCTGTATTTTCTCAGCCGCTGCGCTAGTGTGGATTTACGCATATTAGTCACTTGTAGAAAACACAATATACGGTGTGATTTCAGCACTCGAAGTGTTAAAACGCGTTAACAAGAAAAACCTCTACCCCGACTTCTACTCGCAGAGGCAACATTCCTTTCGGTCAATTAGTGGAGAAAGCGGTGTATCGCTTTTGGTAGAATAGGGATTTCTCCTTCTTAATTGAGTTTAATTTTTTTCACTAGAAACTCGTCGACTCGACTGTCTACTGACGTACTGCTGACTGGTCGACTCGACAGTACGCAGCAAAGTGCGTGATATTCATATCACGTGACCAAAGCTTTATCAACCTGTGTTATCCATAGACGCCCTTAACTTAAATACGAGCCTGTCGTTTGTTAAACTAAGCAAATTATAGTTTTTAAGAGTACATTACCGC
This sequence comes from Eupithecia abbreviata, assembly GCA_943735965.1. Lineage (NCBI taxonomy): Eukaryota > Metazoa > Arthropoda > Insecta > Lepidoptera > Geometridae > Eupithecia > Eupithecia abbreviata. The sequence goes on from OX030995.1 coordinate 7,798,960, forward strand.
AGCTTAAGAGTAGGGAGTGCGTGGGTTCACGTTGATCATTTCAGTGGTGCTGTAACAAAAACAAACATGTTAATGATCTCTGAGAAATTAAATAATGTTCAAAAAAATTTGATGGCTGTTTCACCCGAATGCTGAAGTGTATTGGGCTTGGAACTCAAACACTCCCCGTATTTGAAAACTTTAAAACTGTTTCATAATCCATTTTTTTTTATATCGGCCAGTGATCGGAATAGGTGGAGTATGTTTACCTAAAGTTAGAAGGTGGAAGTAACACAGAGTTGATAATACCCCTACAATCGCGAGATGATGAGAATGATGTTTAAATCTAGGGATTTCCTGTACATTACTAACATTTTTCGGAACAGACCACGAACCTAATCAATCTAAAAGAAATCTAAATAAATTCAAAATACTGTTCTTCCACTCCAGTCAACATTTACTGAACTAACCAACAGAAATGGATCAAGTATTTTATTTCTCAACTATACAACCTTTTTAGTTGTTTTAATAGGAATAATTTATTATTTTAAATTTGTTCCCATCTACACAACATATGTATTAGATACAAAAACATGAATTAACCTCAAGTCTACGGTGCCATTTAAAACAAATGATAATAAAACATATAAGAATAAAAATATTTAATAACAATTGCACGCAAAACTTTAAATAAATAAATAATGCTGGACAATTCACACATCATTATCTCTAGCAACAAGCTAAGCAGAAGCTTGTGTTATGGGTACCAGATAACTGATATACATAATACAATATATTACATAGATATTTTTGATTATACGTAGAAAACAGATCGTGCACACCAATGCAGATCGTGCACACAATTGTTCCGAGGCGGGAATCGAACCCGCAACCTCCTGCGTCGCAGGCGGACCTTCGCCCACCGCGCAACATAGGTCATCAATTCCGCGTAAGTCTTTCTCCGATATCATCTAACAAAATGTAGTCCACGTGTACCGCTCACCGTCCCACAAATTGACGCATACCCATATTACACAAGTCATCAGTAGGTACTTAGTGACTTGGCGCGTGAAGCCCGGAGAAGCATCATACATACATCTTGACGACCTCTGTGGCGCGGGTCCGTGGGCGAAAGTCCGCCTGCGAGGCAGGAGGTTGCGGGTTCGATTTCCGCCTCGGGACAAATGTTTGTACGATCTGCAGATATTTGTTCGGAGTGTTCTGGTTGTTTTCTATGTATAATAAACAATATCTATCTACGAGTATGTTATGTACTGTAGCATGTGTATCAGTCATCCAGTACCCACAACGCAAGCTCTGCTTAGCTTGGGGCTAGATGCTGCTGTGTGGATTGTCGGGCATTATTTATTGTATGATTTATTTTTATACATCTTTGGTGGGATTCTGCTGTTGCTTGGCGCTCTCAGTGTTAGGGTCGAGTATTGTGGTGGCCTAATGATGTCTCGTGGAGAGTCTAAGAACTACTTAACAACTTGCTTTGATACATTTTTTAATATTGTCGTTGGTGTGGTTTTTAAACACGCTTTTTTTCTTGTACAGATAGGTTGTGAGTTTGCGTCAATTTGTGGGAGGGCGGACAATCACTACATTTAACACACATACACGTGGACTATAAATAAATAATAGTAAATAAATAATAAATAATGCTGGACAATTCACACAGCATTATCTAGCCCCATGGTAAGCAGACTAAATATATTTTGTTACACTCAGACACACACATGTCGGAAAGGGTTTCGCGGAATTGTTATTATACTATATATATTTTCATTCAAATATTTCGTAATGGATTTCTGCAAAGTAACCCCTGCATCTATTATATTTGAAAAAAATGATTATAATATGAGACTAGGTTACTTGTTTTATTATTCCGAAGTGCACTTCACCCACATTATCATAACCGTACTATACAAGAAATAAACAAATATAACTATGTGCTCGTTAACGTTAATATTGTCTTGGATAAACTACATAAAACATTAGAGGTACTAACTATGACATCTTCAACACAGTTCAGAACTTACGAACGAATAGTACCATTGGGAGTCGTGGCTTCTTCGTCGACAAGGAAGGAGGTGGCCATGGGAGGGGGATATCTAGTACAAGGAATACGGTCAAAAAAATAAGATAAAGAGTCTTGAGCCCTTGACTGACTTCCTCCCAAGACTCGTGGCGTCTTCGAAGCCGCCGCTCTTGTTTACGTATGTATTTAAACACCACAAGGAAATCATTAGGATACAAAAAGGGGTAAAAAAAATCGAACGCGTGAATTTCATTAGATGTTGTAACTAATTGCGACTATGACTAGACTAGATCCTCCAATAAATTACATTATTATTCATAAATAGAGTATTTTCTATGTCTCAGATGATTTTAAAAATCACAAAAACCTTTGCTGGAATACCTAGCCTTAAAACCGAGCGATTCAATACATACGGTGCGACTAATAAAGGTACAGAGGCTATACCTTTATTAGTCGTATATTATGAAGGACTTTTTGCAATCAATGCATTGTCTATCTATCTATATAGTCTATGGATCTCACCTCTTTGAGCACCGCACGTGAATAACCAACAGCACAATCCCTAGCAGCAGACAGAGAGTCCCGACGACCACATAGGCGACTCCGAGGAAAGGGTTCTTGCCGCCGAGCAGAGAGGTGGTCGATATTATAAACGACTTTTTACCGTCGAAGTCGGTTACTGGGTAATCTGAAAACGAAATATTTATGTATGATTATTTTCATCTTTATAGATACACTAGACTAGATGCGCCCCGCGCGGAAACCTATGTGTCAAGTAGTTTATAAACCTTCCTCTTGGATGACTCTCTCGTGAATGAAGTCGCGTCCTGCTGTCTGTCTGTCCCTATGTATGCTTATCTTTAAAACTACGCAACGGATTTTGATTCGGTTTTTTTTAATAGATAGAGTGATTCAAGAGGAAGGTTTATATGTATATAAAATAAAATAAAAATAAAATAAAAATAAAAAAGCCTTTTATTTCCAACAAATTATTAAGTTTAAAGTACATTGTTTTTTAGAGTTCTTTTTAAACTAGTTGTTTATATAACTTAATTAATCTAACGTGTAATTTAGTTTCATACAATAATATCTGTAGGAACCCCTTATTGGGTGAAGGCCTCCTCCAAAGATGCCCATGTGTCTCTGTCCTGTGCGGTCTGTTTCCAGTTTGAGCCGGCTGCCCTTACAATATCCTCGTCCCAACGTGTCAGCGGTCTTCCTCTGCTCCTTTTACCTGGAGGACCTTTCCATAATGTCGCTTTTAGTGTCCATCTCTGATCCTTAAGCCTTATATGCATATAATACATGTTATGCACCCGTGCGAAGCCGGGGCTGGTCGCTAATTCTAAATAAATACATTGAAATTTAAATAATAACACTCACTATACTCGACACTGAGCGTATAGTCCCCCGACATGAGGCCGGCGCTGAAGCCGACCTGCGAGTGGTCGACGCGGCGGTACAGCTTGCGGAACGTCGGCAGCGCGGCCGTGCGCATCCACACTATCAGGTCTTCGTTCTGAAACAGAACATACCATTTGTACCGTCTCTGGACCAATACACAACTCTTGATCAAACAAGGAGTTAAACATTATAATGAGTACATTTGACGACCTCTGTGGGCGAAGGTCCGCCTGCGATGCCGGAGGTTGCGGTTTCGATTCCCGCCTCGTAACAATTGTGTGTACGATCTGCAGATATTTGTTTCGGGTGTTCTGGTCGTTATCTACATATGTATAATAAAAAATATCTATTTATGTCATATATTATCTTAAGTACGTAATTTAATTACATACCCGGGTTTCATTTACATCGTGATGCATATTGGCCACATTCTGCTGCTAAGCTCTGCGACATAAATCTGGTGTAGATTGAATAGTCAACCTTATTGTAAAAAGAATGTAATTTTTACCTGGAATCCATTGTTTTCCGTATTGTTGGGATCCAGCTGCCAAACGTTGACGCGCCAGTTCACGGGCTTTGTGAAGTTGGCGAATGCTGGAAAAATATGAATGTTAAGGAATTGGCGCAGCCGCGATACTTATTTAACTGGCGTAGCCAGCAGAACAGTCTGTGTCTAAGTGCTTATTTGTAAGCCTAAAGAAATAAACTTTCATTTCATTTCATTTCAGAACTAAAGTTCTCTTCATTTACACCATCAGCCTTTACTAGTCCAAAGCTGGACATAGGCCTCCTAAAGAGCGCCATAGTGCCCTGTATGGCGCTCCTGTATCTCGGCTTGATAATAGATATTCAATCTATCTAATTCTTAGAGCTATATCGATAACTTTGGTTCTCTGTCGGATGTATTCGTTACGAATCGAATCATTCAGAGAAACTCTGCAGCTCGCTGAGCGACTTTATACTGGTAGACCCTGCTACGATTTTAAAGGCGAAAGTTTGTGCCGATGTGAAATGTTTGTGCGAAAACTACTGAATTAATCCGGCTGAAATTTTGCACTAATTTATTTTATTAATTTATTTATGATAAAAAATCCACAGCCCTTAATTAATACAAACATGTTAATTATCAAAACTTACGCAACTGATAATGTTGTGTGTTAATGCTTTTATGTTCCGATACAACATAAAAGCTACATATTATACCGAAAAAAACTTGCAACACCGTTGTTGGCAGAAATAAGTATAATGAGTATTTAATCTTGAGCAGTATCACCCAAAGCTCTAGAACATTCAGCTTATACCTGTTTTGAGATCGCCGGGTGGGTTGCGGAACTTGATCTCCTTGTCAGAGGTCCAAGCGATGCCCGTACGGAACACTGGCACGTCCTTCGATAGCTCTTCGGATCTTACGGTCATCGTGTCTGCGGAGCAAATACATTCACTCATTCATTCATTGTTTTCACTGCGAGAAGCTTTAAATAACCAGTAACAAAGAGTTTTGTTGATATTCGCCACAAAATAATGAGTATAGGGAATGTGCGAAAGAGTGCGCTAGGATGGAATGCATAATGATTATTGCCTTAAAAGACCGCGTAAAAAATATGATCAGATCTTTAGGACAGGGGTCATTATTATAATAGACAAACTATTCGCACATTCCACATCCTCATCCGCCTATATTGGTCCGAAAAGGTAACAGATAATCTTTAACGCGTGCGAAGCTACAGACAAAAGCAATGTCTTTATAATGTCACTCCTTGACATTTAGAAAAGCGCTCGATGTGTCCGTGACCTTATTTCACGATTAAGGGGTTGGGCTTTGGGCTTGGCTATTACAGATAAGAGCTTTTTATAGCATTACGAGTCGTGAAAGACCTCTTCTAATTATTTTTGCTTTGTTTGTTGAAATTTCCGACGTGTCCAAGAGTTCTGTGAGGTTTTAACAGGATACATGGACATTTAGACTATAAAGGAAATAAAGTACCAACCGAGTTTTTTTTGTTGAGTTTCAGACTGGCCCTTATGAGGGAAGGGACCTTTGCCCAACAGTGGGGTCCAGCGGGTTGGTATGCTTTGATACCATTACGAGTTATTGTGTAAGCTTTAAGCCTTTGATAGCGCCTTGTTCACGTGGTATTTGGACACAATAAAGCCTTCAGGCATAAGAGATGGATAATGACTGATTTATTTTTCAATGATATAGTTTATCATCATCATTAACACTTTGACTGCGGTTTTTTTTCGACGACTGCGGTCTTTTTTTTTACCCAAAAAATTCGTGCTGCCACTCTACACAGCGGTTGTGTTGCGCCGCACATGCGTTTCGTTCGAAAAATATTACAGCTCTGCTGAGTCACAAAGATCTGTATTTTCTCAGCCGCTGCGCTAGTGTGGATTTACGCATATTAGTCACTTGTAGAAAACTCATACCGTTTTCAGCACTCAAAGTGTTAAGATTATTCTGTAGACTTAATTTACTTGCCAGCGAGGTGCAGTGAAAAAGATCGAAATAGATCTTGGCCTCTGAGATCAGAAAGCGGCAGTTGACTATTTTCTTAATTAATTTTTATATAATTTCTCCACACACGTCCTCAGCTGGTCATAGGCTTCCAGACGACGCCACAAATAGCGGCCCTAAAGCTAATTAAATTTAATTCTTGAAAATACCCAATTGTTTAGCCGCCCCCATCGACTCCCCGCGACCGCTTCTTTATCGTCGACTAGAGTTATATTTACCGTTGAACAGTGAGTTGGCGATGGCCCCGCAAGGCGCTACGGGTCTGACCTTTCCGCTCTCGTCGGTCGCGTATGTGAACGGGTCGCAGTCGGAGGAAGGGGTTTCGGACAGGCGACCGAGGAGCTGGCTGTCATCTCTGCAACAAATAAATCATCAACACTAGCCTATGTTAGTCCACAGCTGGACATAGGCCAGGCCACCTAATGAGCGCCATAGCGCGCTGTCACACAGTCTGAAGCATTGTCGCGAGGCGGGAATCGAATACGCAACCGCCTGCGTCGCAGGCGGACCTTCACCCACCGCGCTACTGAATCAAAACTATAGAGAAGAAGATCCAAATATTCTTCTACTTATAAACTATTTTTTATTACGTAATCGTTTTGTTTTGTATAGTTTACGCATAGACACAAAAGTGCCCTTGGTGGCCACCAAACTCTATTTTCGCATCCCTACATAAACTATACAAAATAAAACTATTACAGAGGCATAAAAAAGCTAACAATAGGTATCACAAAATCCTCAATAAAATTTTTGATATTTCCTTTATTCAACATAACAATATAATAGAATCAGTGACGGCACTAGTGTGCCTCAGGATACCGCCTAATAGAAAGAAAATCTTTTTATTTACCTTGAAACTACCATACACAACAAACTTAAAACTACGCAAATTAATACCCTATCTTACAAATTATTGTGCGTAGCAGTGTTCATGGGAAATATGGCCTTCACTCAGCATTGTGCTGGATGCGCATTAATGTGTCCACCCAGCTATGATTTTCTAATGATAAAAACTCACCGAGACTTGACATAACGACGGTGATTCTGGAAGTAATTTGACAGTCCATAGTAGAAGTACACATCTCCTTTATAGTCCTCCTGCAGGGAGAAGGGAATGCTGCAAATGCAGGAGTCCGTCGGGTACTGCTTTATGTAATCCGCGCAGGTTGTGTTTAAATCATCATGCTTTTTGCACAATGTGTACTCTATGACTTTCTCCTTTACCTAAAATGTAAAATACACAGCGTGTACTCAATGACTTAGTCCATTAGATTGATAGAAAATTCTTTATTGCACACCGTTATAAGAAACTATGTACAATAAACAATTTCAAAATTAAGTAATGATTGGCTGTCTTATTAATAAATAAAATCATAACAATTTATTTCAGATAACTGGGAACCATAATTTGTTAGTAAATATTTTAAGTGCTTATTACTAGGGTTAGTTATACTTAATACTAAAAGTGAATAATAAATTAAATCACTCATTAATTCATTATCACTTATTGCTCAAGAGCAATCTCTACTCAACCATGGATGGAACCTGTGTGCTATAATAGGTGCTAATAATGCATGCTTATAGTAGGTTTTACCTAAAATGCAAAATGCACAGGGTACTCAGCTTTTGCTAAGAGACAGTTTTGATCTGAGTTGTCATTGTTCCAATTCCCCAATATAATTTTATAGATACAATAAACTTTGAGGAGTGATTCATGTTTTACCAATCACTTTCAATTTAGGAAGTGTTTACATAATGTAGGTACCTCCCTACTCTGATCTCTTTTATGAGCATTTGCACTAGAATTACTTGCAAGAAGGAGATATATATGTGTAGGAAAGTACCCAGGTACCTATAGTAAAGGAGAACAGGAAAAGAGATTACCTCATCAGAGAAGTACAAGAGGCCAATGCCAACAGGAATAAACGCTATCCCTATAACGAAGAATGTAGGCAACACGGTTCCAGCAGTTAGAATAGGTTGCCAGGCAGGCAAGCGCTGCTGTTTGAACGCCGATTCTAAAATAAAACACAGTGTTAACTAGCTGTAAACAATAATCAATACTACAAGGACACGGTAGGGTGGGTCTTTTCATCTTACCTGCAGGCCGTCTAGACTTGACGTTGGTCTGGTCTGAAGCTTGGCTAGACGTAGCCATTATTGCAGAAACACTTATTTACCGTGAAACTAAATACCGTATTTTAATGAAAATACAAATTATTTCTTGAATGCAATTGAAACAGTGATCATAACATGATCAATCATCACATCAACCACTTCATTCTTTCTTTCTTTCTTAATCAAGCAGTCAAGTCAAATAGTGCTGCCAGATCAGAAAACCTACTAAGCGTTAAATTTGTACAAATAGCGCTGGCTTGTATGAAATTCAGGAACTAAACAACTAAAGCGCTAGTTAATATGCCTTTATAATTTTAGAGCTACGATACGAAGATGTTTTTTTATATATTCACTGTATAACTGATACGTAGCGGGAATAATTAGAACAAACTTATAACTTAGGAAAAGTTATAAGTTTTTTCTAATTATTCCCATTATAGTTAAATGGTTTTCTTTCATTTACAAGTTTATCTACTAGGTACCTACTCGCTTTTAAATGAATAATCATTATTTATAGCACCACAGCAAGGTGATATAATATTAATAATTTATACTTTCTTACTTACTAATTTCACAAATTCGTACTAACACAGCCCCAAAGAGACAACGAGCTTAGAGTCTCCCACTACATACGGGTTACGAGATAGATGAACTTTAGTGCCATATTAACGCTAGATTGCCCGCTAGGCGCTAAAATGTTTAAATGTGCGCCAAATATAACACAAAAGCGCTAAAATGGCAGCACTCAAAAATCTCCAGTGGTGGAGGTAAATGTCAAATCTAAAGAAACGAAAAGTCAATGTCGGTCGTAGTATCCTCATTCATAAAAGTCACAATTTTTTTTTAAATTTTTTTTGTCATTTATTTTTTGGGTTCTGTACCTCAAAAGGAACCCTTATAATGTTCACTTCGTCTTCCATTCCATCCCACACGACTAGGTACTACTCACGCAAGGCCCTTTTTATTAAACAAGAAAGGTGAAAAAGCTAGATCCGTTTCATAACTTATGTGTAACACTAATATCGTACAGATAAGTTTTTATGTATGCCGCGGCGCGGAAGGCCAAGTTTTCCAAATCAATTGTCAATATTAAAATAAGATAGGTAGGTACCGACAAAGATATTACGACGAACGGAACGGGATTTGAATAAATAAATTATCCCGCTGATGATCAACTATAACCATACCAAATTAGGTACAAAGAGACCACGCAACAGACCTTAGACGTACAAAGTACGGGACCTTCTCAGTGTACGAGAAGACTCGCACTTGGATAGTTTTAATCATACATTCACTCAGTTCCTTTCGTTCAATTCAATGCATGCGTTCGTTCACTTCGTTCGTTCATACATTCAATTGGGGCATTTTGTTGGGAGTTGGCTGAATTGTTTTCTTCCGCCTCATCGGCAAAATTGAATTTTATTGCAGATCCATGATTTCCCATATAATAAAGTGAAAAAAACAATTTCTAGTTCAAAAAACACATAACAGATAAATTTGTGAAGTAAATAGTTACTTAAAAAAATCAAAATGTCTAGTGACACGGCTGCTAACAACAAGAACGTAAGTTTCCTTTTATAATTTCCTCTTTATTTACCGCATAGGTACTACTGCTGAGTATTTTATACATTATAAATGATAATTTAGTCTTCTTTCTACATACTTCAAAAGCTGTGTTTATAAAACTTATTTATACCAAAACTTCATAGCTCCCGTCGGTATGTGTTAAAGTTGATACATAATAAAATAAAGCATAGACCCTTTCTCGAGTCATTCGTATGAATCACCCAGTGTATAGGTACACGAAACTCGCGTCTTGTTACCCAAAGTAAAGCCAGTAGGAGTATCACTATAATAATATAGGAGGAGTAGTTAAATCTCTACAGTTTTTAAAATTGTTACAATTTAAATACGAAAGGATTTGAAAGGTCAACTACCAAACAAGAAATTCAGTTCTTAGGGCTTGCACGATTGTAAGCCTTATAATCAGTACCTATCTTAAATTCACATAATTCTTTCCATACCCAAGTCGCCTGGAAGAGATCCCTCCTAAGCGATAAGGTCGCCGTTTGACCGTGTTATTTAATGTATTTTTGTTGGTGTACAAATAAAGTATTTTTGGATTATATTGTAATAAAACGGAATGCAGGTAGATACTCCACAATAAGTACACTTAAAACAGAACAATTAAGGAGAAAGATGTTTAAAAAGACCTACATTTTTATTAAGAGTCCTTAAATATTATTTCATTAGCATCTGTACAGTTTCAAAATAAAGATTCGGACTAGTATAGTATAAACCAGAAAAATAGATGTGAATTCATAACACATTCATTACAATGGGATTTCCAAACTGCATGCCCAAGAGTGGTGATATGGCAAAACCCTCCTAGTTTAGGGGCAGCCCAAACTAGGGGGGGTTTTGCATGTACACCATGATGTATGCTTTTAAAATGTTTTTGTACACAGTTTCTACAATAAATTTATTTGAATTTTGATGTTGAATATTTGTAATCTATCAGGTTTTAGGTTTTATACACATCATCAAATTTTTCAATTTTCTGTTAGGTGACTGATTAACAGCTTTAACAACCTATAATTGGACGGTTATCCAACACAACAACTGGTGAAGGGCTGTTTTGGTGTTTTAAGTGTACATATCCTTTGTTGGTAGTTCTCAAAAATAAACAGTTCACTTAGATAGCGGTATTGACCTTAGACTGCACAACTGCAAACCAACTGCAGTTCCTACTTCGGTTCCCACATGGGCACAAATGCTTGTTCGATCTGCAGATATTTGTTCTGGATTTACTGAGAATTTTCTATGTATAGTAAAAGATCGATCTATCTATGTAATGTATTAAGTACCTATATCAGTTATCTAGGACCAAAACAAGGTCAGCTTACCTTGGCACTAGCTACATTATCCCTATGTGACAGGTTGTTTTATTTAGGTACCGTAAGCGAAACCGCGAGCAGAATCTAGTCACGTAACACTAATCATGTCCCACTAATATTGTAAATGCGAAAGTTTGGATGTTTAGATGGATGGACGTTTATTTGTTACTTCTTCACGCCAAAACTACTGAACGGATCGGGCTGAAATTTTGCATACAGGTAGTCCTTTTCTAGGACGGGCATAAAACATATTAGACTTTATCCCAACAATCGGTTCCCATGGGATAGAAATAACATTCCTAAGCTCAACATAGCTAGATTAATTGATAGGGCTAGATAATGCTGTGTGAATTGTCCGGCATTATTTATTAATTATTATTCTCTCATTTATTCAAAATTCTCGTATAAATACATTTTTTTACTATAGAAAATACAATAAAATATTATAAAACTATTCTGGAGTAAAAAATATATCAAAACGGTAGATCACCGACCGTGAAGCTAGGCTCAAGCGGCCGGTGACTAGGGCTGCAGAGAAAGGAACTTCCTGACGATACGTGCCGAGTCCAAGAGTACCGCCTTTTGGATGTGGCCCTTGATCTAACTTCCTAGCGAGTCTCTTCAGGTGTTGATCGAGGCTCTTCGCTATTACGCCGTTAACCGAAACGACTATGGGGATATGGTCGCTGAATCTACATCCCACATACTGACAACCTCGTTAGCCAAGTCAAGATAGTATTATTAATTATTATGTCTCTCATTTACCATGATCTCGGGCCATAAAGTGACCCGGTCCTTTGGAAGGCTTGCGTGGGGCCAAAGCCAACAGCACAGAGGCCCTTTGAAAAGTTAATCTAAAGGCGATGGCTACACATAGCGGGTATCATCCTCGGGTGCACAATGTAATACACCCAAAGATGGTATCCGCCAGGTGTAGAGACTACTGCAAAGAAAAATGAAATAAATAAAACCAGGCTATTGTGATGGATGGATGGACTGGGTAATCGGGCGGCTATAGGGGAGATTGCGGACGTCTGCCATAAACAAGTCAATCATAATGTTAAGAAGAGTGGCAGACGGTGGCTAATTATTATTATTGTTACGTTAACGACGCGTACGAAGGCGCGATTAGAATATAGTTGTTAAATATTTAAATATACCTGTTAACTACCTCTTTTGTATGTTTTGAATTTCAACCAAAAACACATTACGGGAACAAACAAAAGTTTATCTTTGGTAAACTCGAGCACCGATCGGAAAACAATTAAAATTCCATACGTATGTTTATCAACTTTCTATTTATTGTTGTTGTGTTTTGTCGGCAGCATAGTATGTCACGATATGCTCCGCATATTAATCTCTCAGTATCTGTTTTTGTAGGGTAGTAGTTACATCTAACTGTTAAAATACGTTTGACATCAATCGTGTTCTTATTAAAAATTGGTGACCAACGAACCTTTAAATCAACTCGAAATCTTATAATACACGACTTATAAAATAATTTTGATCCTTCTCATTTAGCAATAAATTGTTTAGTCGTATCTATTTTAATTGTAAAGTCAGAATGATTACTCAGTTCTAGAATTCTAGATATTTTTGTAAGCAAAGGGAAATCGAACGACGTAGGTACCTACTTACCATCGAAGAAAAATGCAGACGTTCGTAATAAGCTTTGATTTTGAGAGCTTTCTTTCATCATTCCATTTATCTCTCGTCCTTTATCGAATTACAATTTGCACTTTCTTAACTTTACGTATGGATTTTTGCATTGTTAAGTCTTTTTTATGTTTTAGTGGTTATCTTATTGTTAAGCGTCTTGTTTTAAGTTATTTATACCAGCGAAGCTCGTCCATTCATAAATGTCTGTTTGTTTTTCATTAATGTTGTACAAAAAATATGTTGGATTCTAGAGCTGAGCATAAGTAAAATAAGTCACAAAAATCACCCGAGTATGGTGAGAAACGGCAATTGGATTATTCTTGTTAGGTTCTCTGTTAAAACGCAGTTATTAGAAGAAAGTAAACATCGCTGCTAAATTGTCAAATACGTACTTTGTTCCGTAAACAACGAGCTGCCATGCGACCGTTTAAACGCGTAAGTGAAGCAATAATAACGGATATACAGTGTGTTTTTTTGAGAAGGTGATGGCCAAGTTCGAAAAAACGAGAGTTAAAGTTGTGAAAGGACCATGCCCGCGATTTGTAAGAAAACAATAACTGCATAAATATTTAGTTTTTTTTAACGCGAATCGAACACTGAAACGTCATTCAAAGCCGCGGGCACTAGCAAGTATATTGGGTTCGTGGGTTAGGCCCCCGGTGTGTGACGCCCCCGTCGTGGAGGCACCCGATTTTCAATTAAGTTATAACTTAATGGATGACTGACCACCAATCGAACGATCATCGATCGAGATGGTGGAATGGATTAGTCGATTGATCGTTTTTAATTCTAAGACACCAATTTATAACTCCCTAGGACGATTTAACCATCTTTTATTATTGATTGAAGTGTGGAAAACATCTTTGATTGATTGACACCCACAAGATATTGCATAATTTTGGCATAGGGACTTTGTTGAACCGATCATATAAATTGGAGGAAAATAAGGAGACACTTGCTTACAATACAACTGATATACGCAAAATCATTAACAAAAAAAAACTGAACTAAATGGTTTACACTCTAGTAACATCATCTTCATCATCAACCTATGTTAGTCCACTGCTGGACATAGGCCTCTCCCAATGGGCGCCATAGCGCCCTGTCTTCAGTTTATACGACCTGCGAAAGACTGCAGGTAGATGGATGCGTATCCAGCAACTACCTGCAGTATTTCGCAGGTCGTCATCCCACCTGGTCGGAGGGCGTCCTACACTACGTTTACCGGGTATGTACTATAAGTCGTGGAGACCACGAGTCTCCACGACTTATAGTACATACTTTATTATACATTCTCAGAACTAAGAGGTCAACGGTATGGGAGGAATTAAGAAAGTTCGTGCTTGTCCAATCCAAAGCAATATGCAGATCGATCTGATTTGTGCGTGTCGGCACGCGATGACCAAATAGTGAGAGAATGCACTCATTCGCGAATTGTGTTTATATTTAGATTTTTACATCAATTTCTACTTGTAAGTCATGAAGACGCAAAAACGCTTGGTTGACTTGCTTAAGGTTGATCGTTGCGTGTTGGCACGAGATCATTTTTTCGTATTCCTATACAATGAAAAATACTTGGTAATGTTGATTTTAAGTACTCTTTTTTTCAAATACTTCAAAAATACCAGTAAATCGAAATTAGTTATTTCATAAGTTACTTAATATAAATTATTTCTTTCTTGTAGAACCCAGGAAAAATACAAATCACTAAAATTGAAACTCGCGCCAACATGAAACGATCTTCCGTAAAAAGGTTCTTACTACACATCGTTGGCGTGGCTTCCAAACGTATGAAGCTTTACTAATTATCTAGCCCATATTTTTTTTTTTTTATTAGCTTTGTGGTGGCTTTTGTATCACGGCGGCCATGATAGGCCTATTGTGATCGCCACTTTTACATTTCAGTCCCGAAGCCGTGGCGTTCATAGTTCGCCACTAACCCTTGCAGCTGCTAGGAACTGTAGGATTTTCTTCGGGGTGATGTCTTTCAGCTCGTCTGGGCTATGCAGATGCTTGCCCAGATGGATGCTGCGTTTGTGCATCAGTGCTCCACACTCACTTAGCAGATGGAGGGGCGTTTCATCCGCCTCCTCACAAAATCTGCAATTATCTAGCCCATAACTATTGTATAACCTTAAAGGTGCGTGTGCACGAGTGCAAGGACAATCAGACATAAAAATCAAAAAGTGTTCAGGAGATATGCGATTTTTTTTAAAATTCTGTTCTCATTTTTGGCCACCGTCTCCACAATTAGCAAAAGAGCCATTATTAATGAAGTGTATATAAAGAACATGATATTATAACATATTTGTCATATATGTCATTTTTTGTTATTATAGTGCGTAAGCCCTCGCACACGGAGTAATCTCTAAGAAGTTAAATTAAAAAATAAAAATGATTTGTTTATTTGTGTACAGTTCTCGAATCTAGAAACCCCAGGCTACGTGGGTTTCGCGAACTTGCCGAACCAGGTGCACCGCAAGTCTGTGAAGAAGGGCTTCGAGTTTACTCTCATGGTGGTCGGAGAGAGCGGTCTCGGCAAGTCTACTCTCGTCAACTCGCTGTTTCTCACGGACCTGTATCCCGAGAGGGTGGTCCCTGATGCTACTGGTAAGAATTTCTATCTTAATCATCAACGATTGTATATAAGACAAGGTTTTGTGTAGTGGATGGAAAAGTTTAGTCTCATGGTGGTCGGAGAGAGCGGTCTCGGCAAGTCTACTCTCGTCAACTCGCTGTTTCTCACAGACCTGTATACCGAGAGGGTGGTCCCTGATGCTACTGGTAAGATTTCTCTCAACTCATCAACGATTGATAATGGTTAGGATAGTCTATCCTAACTATTATTTATTAACTATCCCATTTACTACTGCAGCACACACTATTCACCTACTTACTTGTTTTTGTTATTTCGTTTCTTTCAGTGTATTCTTTATTGTGTAACTAATATTAAGTATTATATTTATAATTTATATTGTGTGTATATGTAGTGGAAAATAAATGATATGTCTATGTCTACTATCAGGGTGTTGCTTTCGCACCATTGATGCTGTCTCTGAATAGTACATCCTTGTTGCAGAGAAGACCAACCAGACCGTGAAGCTGGACGCGTCGACAGTGGAGATCGAGGAGCGCGGCGTGAAGCTGCGCCTCACCGTCGTCGATACCCCCGGATATGGAGACGCCATCAACAATACCGACTGCTTCAAGGTAAAACTTCTGAAACTATCATGGTTATTAACACTAAAGTCATTTAAAACGGGATATTTACCATGATTTGATTTTTGCATGAAACTGTGCCGAAATATTGGAAACTCAAAAATCAAATTATGGTAAATATCCCGTTTTTTAATAGTTTCAAAAGTTTCAAGGTTTACAAGGATAGCAAATGTTTAAATTAGCTGCTGCCTAGGGCATGTTTTCAATTAAATCAAGCTGCGGTGCAGAGAGAATAACAAAAACACATGAATCGAATATCGTATACCTCACTTGATCAAAATTAACAACATTCATATATATTTTTATTATACATTGAAAATGTCCAGAAAATCCGCAACAAATATTTCCAGATCGTACAAACATTTGTCCCAAGGCGGGAATCGAACCAGCAACCTTCTGCGTCGCGGGCGGACCTTCACCCGCCCCGGCCGCATCGGTCGTTCACGAATAACTTGTGTTCTCTCGTTCAACACAAACTAGGTTCGTTAACACGCTTCATTACGGTTGCAAGCGGGTTACTACGAACCTTATTTGTTTATTTGTATTTAGTTAACCTTCTTGCACGATAAACCATATACAAACTTATTCTAGAAAATTAATACAAAGGCGAATTTAACCCTAAAAAGAGGTCTCTTCCAGCAAACCTTTTTTGTGTTGGTTGTGATGAAATTTTATCCTTTCTACTACCAGTATTGTAATCAACGTCAAATGTCAAATACAGTTTTGTTGCTATTCTTATAACTAACACGTTGAATACAGTATCTGTGCATCTCGCTTGCACACAGATAGTGTGAAGGCTAGGATAAACCGAAATAGAAATACAGAAATGCAATTTATTATTTTTTACAATGGTAAAATCAATTTACATGTCAGGATATATATTCCCTAGATAATTGACGATTGAAAAATTTAAAATATTTATTCGCCCGATAAACAGACAGATAATTTTACACGCTAGATAGCTATTCAACGACTTAACTGAGGATTGAAAAATCGGCCCTTAGAGTAAAGTACTTCCGTTCCGATAATACAATCAATGCGTACTGGCAAACAATGGTAACGGAGCGCGCGGGTCGTTGCCTGCTGTGAGCTGATTGTCTTTATAAATAACCCGGGCATCGAATTACATACAGCGGCGCTCAGTGTCAAGGTGCTTGTAAACTGCTACTTTATGTTTTGTATTTGTAGTTATGAAGTTCTATGCATAGAACAGATCTTTGGGGTCGTCCATTTGATTAATGGACGACCCCAAAGATCTGTTCTGATTTGATGTAGATGCTCCCGCGATGTTTTTTAGCAACTTCAGTCATCTTGGTGATATGTGGTAAGGTTTAAACTAACGGTGGCGACCAAAGGCGGCTTCGTACCTCTGCCTAACTATACAAAATAAAACTATTATTACAGAGCCATCAAAAAAAGCTTTAAATATCACAAACTGCCCAATGGAATTTTTGAAATTTCCTTTGTTCAACGTAATAATAAGAATAAATAGGTGGCGGCGCTAGTGTGCCTCGAGGTACCGGCTTAATCGACTTACGATACTTTAGTTGGAGGGATTCTTCGAAAGAAAGGCAATAATGACTTTTGTTTCCTTGCAGTCAATAATCCAGTACATCGACGAGCAATTCGAGCGTTTCCTCCGCGACGAGAGCGGCCTCAACCGACGGAACATTGTCGACAATCGCATCCATTGCTGCTTTTACTTCATCTCGCCTTTCGGACACGGGTAAGACTCATCAATCTTTCTCGCGCGCCCTCTGCGCTCGCCCCATAATCTGTAACGCTGTCTTGGCCATCCTAGTCACAAGCATATTAATTCGATCGAAAAAAGTGGTAGAATATCCATACTTATATTATAAGTTCGAAAGTAACTCTGACAAGTTACCTTTTCGCGCCTAAAAGGCTGAACTGAGATTTGGCGCGAAGCTGCGGACAGAATCTAGTTTAATATATGGTTTGTTTTGCAGGCTGAAACCTCTAGACATCGAATTCATGAAGCAACTCCACAACAAAGTGAACATAGTGCCCGTCATCGCGAAGGCTGATGTGCTCACCAAGAAGGAGGTGCAGAGACTCAAGTCCAGGGTAAGATATACAATAGCAAACTATTATTTTCAAACATCAAGCATAACTAAATATTAATACAGAATAAATATGTATAAAATGAGGATAGATACAGAATAAATATGTATAAAATGAGGAAGTCATAAAATGAGGATTTCATACAGTTGTATTGTATACAATATAATACAAATATATTGTATCCTTATTGTATTGTATATAATATTTGTATATTATGGTATTATTCGTATTGTATGTACAATCAAGGATACAATAAAAATCAACAGGGTTTAAATTATTGTCATAATTTTCATAAGTTCAGTAATTTTTCATTCAATTTGATTCTTGATTCAATGAGAAGGTTAATATGTATATCGAAAATCGTGGGCGGGTCACTAGTAAAATATAAAATAAACATGATTAATATTGTTTCTATCTATGTAATATATTGTATTAAGTATATCAGTCATCTAGTACCCATAACACAAGCTCTGCTTACCTTGGGGCTAGATGATGATGTGTGGATGGTCCAGCATTATTTATTTATTTTATTTTATTTCTTTACAATGTTTATTTTATTTCCAGGTAATGGAAGAAATAGAGAGGGAAGGCATCAAGATCTACCCGCTTCCGGACTGCGACAGTGATGAAGACGAAGACTACAAAGAACAGGTAACTGGGTCATTCTCACTTCTTAAGGGTATACAAATCGCTCATCTTCCCATACAAATCAAATGCGTTTAGTTGTAGTAAAACACAAATATACAATTAGAAAAAACCGTTACTAAATAAAGACACTACGACATACGACGAAACTATAATATTATTTAACTTAGTTTTAAATTGTTAACTACAATATGGTCCCAACTCAGCTTATGCAGGGTGCAGCTAAAAGGGTACACAAGTCGCTCATCTTCCCATACAAACGTAGAAGACTAACTATTACACTGTTTTATATTGACCATCCAAAACTAAGGATAATATCATTATCCATGCATTCCTCGCCCTAATCCATGTTTGTATACACCCGAAACCCTAAAAAAGTAATCAGCGTTGAAAAACTAAAGATGAAGATTGTTTTTTCAAATTTAAAAAACAATCTTTGTCTTTGGTTTTTCATAGATTAGACGAAATTAAAGATTAGATCACACACAAACATAGTTCACACAATTGTGCAGAATCATTGAATCACATAATCGTGCTGTGCAAAAAAAAAAACTTATAGACCAATCAGTTAGACTTGTGGTCATATATGAACGTATATGGGGGCATAGGCGGTCAGTCACGCAAGCTTGGTTACGCTAAATCGCGTAACCGATTCACGAGTGACTGTTCAGTTTAAAGTACGCCTAAAAAAGTTTTCATTTCAATAAAACATCTACTTGAAAATGAAAAGTTTTTATTTCTTTAAGCTTACAAATAAGCACTTAGACAGGTCATATTTTATACTATTAAATTATTTTATAGTTCACTTCAATTTTTTGTCCACCAGTGGAAGAAGTGAGAAGAAACCACTTATGTTCATAACTTATGTGTCTAGTACATTTGATTTGCTTATTTTTGAGTTGGAGCAAAACTCGTTCCAAGCTTTTTGATCTTCTTTACTTCCATTTTACAGGTTCGTCAGCTGAAAGCGGCGGTCCCCTTCGCTGTCTGCGGCGCCGGCCAACAGCTGGAGGTGCGCGGGCGTCGCGTGCGCGGCCGGCTGTACCCCTGGGGGGTCGTGGAGGTGGAGAACCCTGACCATTGCGACTTCATCAAGCTGAGGACTATGCTCATGTATGTACTTCAACACACGCGCTACTGACATGCCTCCCCAAACAGCCAGCTTGGCAGGCGGATTTGTGGTTAATAGTTGACAACCGATGTGGCGCGGTGGGCGAAAGTCCGCCTGCGACGCAGGAGGTTGGGGGTTCGATTCCCGCCTCGTAACAATTGTGTGTACTTTCTTGCAGATATTGTTCCAGGTGTTCTGGTCGTATTCTATGTATAATAAAAAAAAATCTTATCTATTTAATGTATTGTATTATGTCTATCAGTTATCTAGTACCTATAACACAAGCTCGGCTTACCATGGAGCTAGATAATGCTGTGTGAATTGTTCAGTATTATTTATTAATTTCATTACTAACGAGGTCAGTAACAGGTAGGTTGCTGGCCACGATGAGAGATAGATAGATAGATATAATTTTTTTTATTGCACTTTAACTATAAACTATGTACAGTAAAAACTTAAAAATTAAGTACAATTGGCGGTCTTATCGCTCAAGAGCGATCTCTACCAGACAGAGAGTAAAGTGGTCAGCTAACAATGAACGCCACTGTAAATGACCGTAGGGAGCTTTTAAGATATCACAAATGCACAAGTGTATTCTACAACCTCATCATGTTCCCTGATATAAATGTCTTTGTTCACCAAAACCATCTTGTATTCTAGAATTGAGTATATTTACTTATACATACCTCGGCATTAAGCCCCCCTTTGTACCCTTTGTAGTTATAAATTTATTAACTTTAAATAAATACAAGCGAACAACACAGTACTAACTCCGATTATCCGAATAAGGCTCAACTCACACCAAAAGAGCGTCGAAGCGCAGCGAAGCGGAGCGCAGTTTCAGTGTCATATGAATTTTAACTTTATTTTATTACAATAAAACTTATTATCGCATGAGAAACTCGAACGAGTAGAATTTGCCGGAATTCCCGCGGCGCCGCGGACATCCGCGCGACTCGTTCGAATTTCTCATGCGATAATAAGTTTTATTGTAATGAAAATAAAGTCAGGTGTGTAATAAAACGACCACTGCTCAGTAGGAAGTTATTTATTTGAAAATAGGATCTGAGGCCATTCAACCACCCCCCACCCCCTAGCGTTCTCGTCAGCGCACACCTGTACTGGCGACATCTAGTTATAAACTAACACACTAAAGTAAGTTGCCTCGTATCTACATCTTAAACTTACATTAAACACATGCTTTGTATTGTTCCCAGCACCCATATGCAAGACCTGCAAGAAGTGACCCAGGAGGTGCACTACGAGAACTACCGCTCCGAGCGTCTGGCCCGCTCCGGACAGGTGCCCAAGCGACACACGTGAGTAAATACCTAATTTACATGTTCACTGCTGAATATAGGATAGGCCTCCATCAAACGACGCCACGAATAGCGGTCCTGAGCCGCCTCCATCCATCGACTCCCTGCGACCACTACAACTTCGGTCCATCGAGTGGGAGATCTTCCCACACTCCGTTTCGCATAGCATCGCGGTCGCCACTCGAGAACCTTTACTCCCCAACGGTTATCGGTTCTATATATGGCCTGCCCATCGCCATTTCAGCTTACTAATTCTGAGATCTATGTCGGTTACTTTGGTTCTTGATTGGCGAAGATAGCGTAGAGAAACTCCGAGCATAGCTCTCTGATATCATAGACTTTGAGCTTATGCACGAACCCTAACCCTACAGTCAGCGACCACGTCTCAGACACTTCATTTTACATGTAGACAAATGGGAGAAGGTGGGGTTTTTGCATTTCTAGGGGGCCGGAAGAACAGCAAGAAATGGACAATTTTATGCAATTAAATCCGTAAGCCTTTAGGATTTCCCAAATTATCCTGCGGAGTAAGGCCCCTGGTGACCCGTACCTACCATAGGTTTAACAAACCTGCCACGGGCCCCAGTCTCCTTTTTGCACAAGAATTAGCTTTAAATTAATTTTAAACTACAATTTTAAAAATATTATCTTTTGCAACAGAAAATAAGTGTTCAATTCAAAGTTTCTTTATGTAATAATATTTGTTGTGCAGGTCGACCGAAAGCGGACTGAGCGAGGCGGATTCCAACGGCCACGGTAACAACGGATCCAACGAGGACGCTCTGCGCGAAAAGGTTAAATGTTATGAATAATAAATAAATAATATTTAGTATTATAACTTATCCTAAGTAAGGTACCTCTCCTCTCTTCCAATATCGTAGTCCAATGCACATTTCATCAAATAAGTTCCAATTTACTAGCAACACCTATAGTTGATCCAAGATTAGGACACTCGTTTCTGCCCGCAGCTTCGCGCGCTTTGTTTTTAAGGAAACGTTGAACAAAGCTGTCGCAATCCCTTTTCGTTTTAATGATACTGTAGGCATGGATGTGTGACGCCATCGTGGATAATTTTATGAAAAAGCAGTGGCGGTACCTTTTTTAAAATGATTATGTTACATTCCAGGAGGCTGAGCTCCGGCGCATGCAAGAGATGCTGGACCAGATGCAGCGGCAGATGCAGCTGCAGGCCGCCGGCACGACGACCGCATAGTGCGCGGCCAACGCTCAGGTATATGTATATCACTACGTTACTTAACTAACCGTTATAATTACCGTAAGTAATCAATCACCCACCGCATAGTGCGCGGCCAACGCTTAGGTATATAACACCACTAGCTTCAGCACGCGGCTTCACACACGTTGGTTTCAAAATAAAAAGTAGCCAATAATCTTGCAAGTCAACAAAGATCTAATTATTAATCTATGGAAACACACCAAACCACACATAAACATACATAATAAACACATTTTTTGTAATTTTATTATATTTATGGAAACACCCTGAACAAATATCTGCAGATCTAACAAATATATGTCCAGAGCCGGGAATCGGACCCGCAACCTCCTACTTTACAGTCCTGAGTGAAGAATATAAGCTATTATTAAATGTGCTATTGTTTTGTGATTCCAGTTGAGCATAAAGCGCGGCTTGCGCCCGCGCACTCGGGCCAGCCTCGTCGACTCCATACTGCGAGCCATCCCCTACTGTGTTACTTCCAATTGATCTTAGATAAGTCTATATTATACTATTTGCCGTGTTCAAACTATTATTACATTCTAGAAAGGATATTATCGCTATCTTGCCCGTACAACGAAAAGAAACCACGCGATATGTTGTTTCGCAATTCTGTTCTGATAATCAAGTTGTATCATACATACAGGGCAAGCAAGATTAGTTTTTTTTATATCGCGCGGTTTGATTTCGTTCGATTCGAGAATGCAGACAAAGAACTCAGTTCAAAATTAAAACAGCGAGTCACTACCATCGGTTTTCTAAACACCGCTTAAATATCTATCTGTCTTTCAGCTTTCCATATACTTGAGAGCAAAGGTTTGTTTTTT
This sequence comes from Eupithecia abbreviata, assembly GCA_943735965.1. Lineage (NCBI taxonomy): Eukaryota > Metazoa > Arthropoda > Insecta > Lepidoptera > Geometridae > Eupithecia > Eupithecia abbreviata. The sequence goes on from OX030995.1 coordinate 7,822,019, forward strand.
CTTGGAGGAACTAGGCTGCATAGTTCATGAATTTCGACTCAAAGATAGCTATCCAATGATATTAGCTCTTGAACTTGTACCAAAATTAAACATTTCCTTCTACATTGGCAGTATCGACTCGCTGTTAATTGTAAAAAACCTTAGAAAAAATTTTCAAGTCGTTCTCAGAATTTGTCCCATTAGTAGAATAATGAACACGGCTAAAAAATCTAAATAAGTATTATTTTCGTATTCATATTACTAAATTAGGGCCCGTCCCTTATCGACCGACGCGACGGCCTAATGGATATTTCTCTCGAGTAGTAAGTAGCCAGTTATTTAAGGAGTTCTTTATCTCTACGTAAATATTTTATTAGCTGGGTTGGTCAATTTTAACAGTTTGACACCTATTCAAATATACTTGAATTCAAATAGGATAGTTACTATGGATCTTGATATCTCGAATAATGTAAATTTACTTATTATTATTTAATCAGCCATTTGAGTAAATGCTAAGGTGGGTACGGACTGGCGTTAGGGGGCGTAACGTAGCGTGTAAGGCTCTTTATTACATCTTATATTTATGTTTTATTTATTTGGCACACAAAACAAAATACAATCAAATATTATACAACTAGAAACACACAATAATTAAAACTAGACTGTATCCCTTAATATGTGTACAGCATGATCAAAGAGCAGTTTATGTGAAGTAAATACAAAATGAATTTAAAAGTAAATAATAATTACCAATAATTAATCTACCGGCACAGTGCGTGTCAGACCCGCGCTTAATATCAAAAGCTTTCCTAACTGTTAGGTACCTATATGTGTACTTTTTGGATGAACAAAAAGCGTGGAACTCGTGTCATCATGACCCCACGCTTCCCAGTATAAATAAAATATAAAATACTACAATAAACTTGGTTTTCACTTCTATCGGCAGTCCCCAAAGACTGCCCCGCATGTTTTTTGTCTGCTAAGTCACGTGTCTGGCACGCTCAATGTCTGTAGATATAAAGTGACCTTTATGCAGCGAGCGATCGTGCAGTCAGTACGGAGAAAGAGAGCGCTCGCAATGAGCAACGATATAGAAGCACACGGCAGCGTAAAGCACTTTACACACAGCAGCTATAATGTAAAGATGTACATTAGCACGATACATCTACATCTTTCCATAGAAATCATCAGGAGATCACACACAACAGCTATAATGTATATTTTTACATCGTCGTATCTTAAGATACAGAGCTATACGAAAATATACATTTATTTGGAGCTGGAAAGTGCGTCAATCGGGACTTATACCAATGGAATGAAGGGAAAGAAATATTAATATATGTTAATATATAATAATTCATTACCTGTTATGTGTGTGATACATTGATATAATTTAAAACTATACATCCCGGGATGTAATCATCATCATCAACCTATGTTAGTCCACAGCTGGACATAGGCCTCCCCCAATGAGCGCCATAGCGCCCTGTCTTCAGCTTGACGCATCCAGCATCTTTCGCAGGTCGTCATCCCACCTGGTCAGAGGGCGCCTTACACTACGTTTACCGAGTCGTGGTCTCCACTCAAGAACACGTTTGCCCCAGCGGCGTTCTTCGCGAGATATGGCCGGCCCACTGCCACTTCAGATTGCTCTGAGAATTAGACATACTTTGATTCTCTGTCGGATGTATTCGTTACGAATCCTATCCTTCAGATGCCGGGATGTAATGTACATTAATATACATTATAGCTGCTTGTGTGTGAAGCCCTTTACGTATAATGCTCGCTGCGAATTGTACACTACGCTCCGTAACACCGGTCTGTACCTGGCTTGACGAGTATAAAGCTAGGATTCTAGCAATGAGATTTAATAAATGTAAAAACACAATTTTTCATTATAATGGGAAAAGCAACTTTTGTATGGGTGAAAAATCACCATAACAGACCATTGGCAGAGTGTTTTTGTCAAGAAATGTTTCATGAAATGTAATAAGTTGTTTTATTATACTTGGGTTTTTGTTAAATTATTTTTATCCATTATTACAAACTTGGGTTTTTGTTAAATTATTTTTTATCCATTGTGAAACAGGCTAAATACTTTACGGTAATAACAAATCCTGCTCGATGCACATTCTAATGTCTATAGATCTGATTAATATAAATGTGCAATAATTAAGAATTTATTTTTAAAGTGCACACATTTAATAGATTTATATTTACAACAAATGATTTCAGTTTTTTATCATTTACAGAAGTATTATCTTGTAGATTAGACGACCGACGACCGATGTGGCGCGGTGGGCGAAGGTCCGCCTGCGACGCAGGAGGTTGCGGGTTCGATTCCCGCCTCGGAACAATTGTGTGTACGATCTGCAGATATTTGTTGCGGGTGTTCTGGTCATTTTCTATGTTTAATAAAAAATATCTATCTATGTAATGTCTTGTATTTTGTGTATCAGTTATCTGGTACCCGTAACACATGCTCTGCTTACCATGGGGCTAGATAATGCTGTGTGAATTGTCCAGCATTATTTATTTACTCATGCTATAACTTTTATTTGTATTAGACCGTACATGACTCTAGGAAACGTCACATATTTAAAGTTATTTTATAATGCTATTATTCTAATAATTTTATATTAATTTATTAAATAACTTAACAATTGACTGCGAACTTTTTTCGACGACTGCGATTTTTTTTTAACAGAAGCCATTCGTGCTGCCGCTCTACACAGCGGTTGTGTTGCGCCGCACATGCGTTTCGTTCGAAAAACATTACGGCTGTGCTGAGTCACACAGATTTGTATTTTCTCAGCCGCTGCGCTAGTGTGGATTTACGCATATTAGTCACTTGTAGAAAACACATACGGTGTGATTTCAGCACTCGAAGTGTTAAAATATCTGACCAAGAATCCTGGAAGGTCTAATAGAAATAAAGCACTTAGATTTTTGTAAATGTGCATGTATGTGGAAAATGTCTAATATCGACACAGCAACAAACCCCAAAAAATCAGAATCTTAGATATTTTTGTATTAATAATTTTATTCAAAATTAGATCATATCATAATCAACTGTAATTGTAAAGTAGAGAGTAAGTGATAGTTAACAATGCAAGGCTGAACGTGCTTGTTACTAAAAGTTGTGTCCTAAATATTATGCATGACCTATAATATAGGTAGGGTACTGAGTCTTAAACATTCTTTAACGAATCTATTCCCATATTGGTGCATTTATTTAGTAGATTTAGATGTATGTAGAGAATATTTTGACGGTAACGGCCGGTTTAAACCAAACTGGCGTGTTTAATTCATGGTATAAGTCACGTAGATAAAGTCCGTATACAAAACGGCAGCGGTAATCTTACATTAACTCGTAAAGACACGTTCTTTCTGATCTTTATATCGTCGTCGGAAGACAAATATTTCAAACTCAATAACACAATTTTAAATTATCTCAAGTACCTTATACAGTTATAGTTAACTCTAATACAGTTTTGTTCTATACTCAGATTTCGAATCCAAGATATTTTATGTCAAAAAAGACAAACAAAAACTGTTAAGTATAACAGAAAACAAGGTAACAGCAAGGTTATCAATCACTAAAAACGAAAACAAACTTCTACAAAGCACAATCTCACATGTGCAGCGAAAAATTTTAATGAGTTCGAAAACGAATGAGAGATCAATTAAATCATTTTCTGGCAACGACACTACCAGCCGCACTACCAGTAGTGTCGTTGCCAAATGAACGACACTACCGCGCCTATTTTGGATCAAATTGTACAGTCAACACAAGTAAATAGCAACAGCTATCTTAAGAAATTTAACTCTTTATTTTTATAACTAAATAAAAGCAAACTTATTTGGACGAACCACAATGAGGGAAAAAAATTAAATCATACTTCGATGATGAATGAAAGTTTTCAAGTTTCAAGTTGTAGCACCTTTGTATGCAAAATACATATATCCAGGTTTTTAGTTCGGAGTATAGTATAATGTACTTTAAGAGTTAATCCTATTGATAACTGAAAGCAGAATATAAGTTATAAAACGTTAAAAAAAAAAGTAAAAAGCTGCTTTTGTAAAAATAATATCCCATAAAGAAATGAATATTTTTTACCAATTACCTTTAGTAGAAAACGAATGAACCTGTTTTAATACAACGACTGCAAAACAAGAAAATCATTATTGAATGTTACAAAGTTATTATGATAAAGTTTTAGATATCATAGAAAATTATTATCAGCTAGTTAGCTAGAGTAACACTTGAATGAATAAAGGTACCCTATAGAACTTTTATAACGGTGCCAAAGGAGATTTTATGTTAATTGTGTAAAAAAAAGCTGTAGACTCTATAAAGCTTATTGTAATCATATTTTTATAATAAATATTATAAAATGATTTTTGTGTTTCATTGAGTTTTTTGATGAAGGAAGGCAGGTGCAGTTTAAATAATGCTGGATAACGCGTTCTGATACCGTCAGTGTTGTGATCGAACTGCGTTCGATATAATGAAACCCGTGGTAGTGGTAACTTTCGTGGCGAAAGATAAAAAATGAGGGTACTATTGGTGAAAAACAGGCGAAATTACACAGTTCAACCATATTGAATCACTTTGGGTGAATGGAGCAGGGGTAGCCTTAGGAGCCTTAAACCGTCTATTATTTTTGTTAACGCACAGGATACTTTTAATTTTAATACCGCTAATATTCAAATCTTCAATTAGCGATATATGTATTAGTATTTCGACGACAATCTCGGTTTTTATAACCCAACAAAAATAATAGACGGTTTATGGTAGGGTTTATATCTATTATTTTGGTAACTCACAAGTATATAGAGTTAGGATACTTTTATCCTCTTCAGATCCTGGTTACACATACGTGCACTTTTATTATTTCCAAACCTCAAGGCGCCATCTAGTTTAGATTTTTTTATATAGGCAATTAGACAAATAATATTAGTACCATTTAAGTTGTATTTGAATTTCAAATGTGAGCAGATTTTCTCGCGACACCCTAACGGAAAATTAAAAAATCTAGTAAATATGTTGAATGATTGTTTAATTGATATTGTTGACTTGTTTTGTACATATTTAGTTGTAGTTTACTATGCAAATATTGGATTTTTGTAGTAGATTTTTTTTTTCTAAAACATCATTTATTATTTTATTTTAAGCCATTATTGTCCCACTGCTGGGCAAAGGCCTCCCTTTTCTCCTTCCACTCCTCGCGATCCAACGCTGCAACAGGCCATGATGGAAGATGTACCTCGAGCTCGTCGCTAAATATGGCTTAAAATAAATAATAATAAAACATCATGTTTGTGAGGTGCACAGTATACTAATTTTTGGAAGTAGGGTAAAGGGAGGTAATTTCGTGATACGTTTGATATTTTATGTCAATTCTCTAATATTAATCAGTCAATTTACCCAGAAAATAGTTTTTTGTTTAGGGCATTCGTTTTATAATAGTGTTTATGAACGAAATACTACATACTACATGTATATGCTTTGATAAATAATTATGTTACTCTGCATTGTATATACATATAGGGAAGTTCGTGAGTTGTACTGTTAATGTCGTGATATAAGGAAGGTAACATCGTGATAGGTAAAACATACAGGGTTTAAAAGAATAAACAGTACAATAATACTAAAAAAAGCTTTATTGTTCTAATTCTGCACATGCATCACACTGGACATAGACTTCGTTCTCATCCGGGGCAACTTTCAAGCATATATTATGATAAGGGCGACCACAGTAGGAACATTGGATCCATTTCTTGCCATTTTTTAATCTAACGTCAGTGGAATATGCTGTGTCACATACAGAACATACCCAATCGTCATCTTCTACATATTGTGATGATTTTCTTCTACATATCATTTAGAAAATTATCACGACATTACCTGTATCACGAAATTACCTCCCTTTACCCTAGATCATCATGAATGATAAAGAAATTGAAGACGCGTTCCCAAGTAACAGTGATGGCGATTATCAGGAGATGTAGATGGCTCCGACTATTTGCCGCTATTTTTTGTACCTCCTGAAGACACAGATTCTGAAGGGGAACCTGAAGATGTATGCCACCAGCAATTCGAAGTAGCAGCTACAGATGTTTTTGTTCTTGATTTTGAAATATATCTGGGCTCAAATATAATTCCCTAACAGGACATGACTGATTTGGGACTTGGGGAGAGGATAGTCAAACTGTTATGTGTTACATATAACTCGTCCCTGGTGTTACTATTCCTGAGAACAGTGTTTTGTACACCGATAGGGAAAGGGATGACATTAGCTGATTTCCACATAGTGGGAAAGCAACCAGACTCAAGAGAATGATTTATGATGTGGGATATTGCAGGACAAAGTTCAAGGGAAAGAAGCATCTGAATGTTAATATCATCAGTTCCAATGGCTTTCGTGGATATGGAGCTAATATTCTCTTTTATGTCATCCTCAGCGATAGCTTCGAAAGTGAAGGGGATGCATGATGGGAGGGTTTGCTGCGCAATTTCGGCAATAGTTGAGATTCGAACACTATTATCCAGACAAAGAGGAGATTTAGAAAAATGTCGGTATAATAATGTTCAAGTCAAAAGGTATATGCGAAATATGAGAGTCACCGCCAAGTCTAATGATTTGAGAAATTTCCACATTTGTGAAGGAGTAGAATTTTGTTCTGGCAATACTGGCCACAATCAAAACAATTCACCAATCTTTCTTTTCAGGCCTTTATGCATGTAGTTTGTCATAAACGAAGATATTCAAGTAAAAAAAATATTATAAGCATATTATGATATTTTTTTACTTGAATATCTTCGTTTATGACAAACCAAGTCACAAGAACAAAACAGAGATACTTACCGATTCTTAGTGACGGGAACCAGGGTGCACCAGGCCCGCCACCTACTACCGTTCCCCAGGGACGGATCCCTGGGGACAAGTAGTAGTACGGGCTCACGAGGAGGTTATCTGACCCAGCACCCCAGTTAAGTAGTAACAACAATAAACAAAATTATAATAAAATTAGGACATTTTGTAATTTAGCCTAATTAAAGACGGACATCTCCCTCAGTAATTGTTTCAAGAAATTCAGAACCTAGAATTTCACCAAACCTTTGTAGGTCTTTCCTATACTGGTAGGTTAATGTGGTGGTTTTTGGTTCTTACTTTTTGTTACAGCCTGAAGGTATAATTCGTCAACCCGATAGGTCCTATTTTTTACTTGCGTTTTCCTTAGGAAATAAGAAAGTATGCGGGAATGGGTAAACAATTAATGTAGCAAATGTAAAATTTTAGTAGGTACGGAACGTGATGCTGCGCGCGTACAACGAAGCGCACGCGACGATGTGATTGGTTGGAGCTCGCGCTGGCCTCCGCCGATGGACGCCATAGAGGTGGGAGTTATTGGATTTTTTTACCAACAGTTATAAGTTGGATATTTTGTTCGAATAACGTTAGCACCAACCGGTATCCAATAACTTTACAATACCCAAATTTTATGTACATAATTATATGTATTTATATATCATAATACTTACCTACTGAGCTGAGACATGGACACTCACGATAGGGCTGGTCCACCAGTTCAGTGGCGCTCATTGGGGGAGGTATAACACATACTAACATAGGCTGATGATGATGAAGTTAATCCTATTTTTAGCAAGTTAAGCATACCTCCAACGAAGGACTGACGACGACGGTTGTGCATTTGTACATGCACAAACCGTCGTCGTCGTCGCTAACTATATTCTAAACAAAGAAGTGCAATTTATCTAGCAACGATAAAAATATAACAGAATGGTACATATTCTGTTGTATTTTTATCGTTGCTAGGGATAAAATTCAAACCAATCAATTCGGTAGGTACCTATTTATTTATAGGATATAAGATAAATTTATGTTAAGGATAACTGATATACCCAGGTACCTACTTATTACAATCAATAGATATATTTTACTATATACATAGAAAAGAAAATAAAAAATGTCAATTTAAACTTCTTTTTGTTTTGGCGCCGCTTGCTTTTCGCTACGACTCTGCCAGTGTCTGTTTCAGAGTGTCAAAATGTCAATTTGTTCCAGCCTTCCAAGAAGTCTTCAAAGTCACTCAAAATATATGTAAATGTCAACGTCAAATAGTTGCTCGCACTTGACCTTTTTGTTTGACATTGACAATTCTATTTTTTTGAATTGTCAATGTCAAACAAAAAGGTTTTTCATCAATGGTTTTCTACAGTTCGTCTTTCGAGCGAAATGCGGTTAGAATCGAACTAAGGTTCTTTCTTCTAGCTTCAACGTCGAGCGAGACGTCACTCGAGTCTTGAGTTACAGCAATGAGAGTCCTGCCGGCCTTTCAATTGCTGTTCAGCAGCGGCTGCGATGGTTTTCTTGCGTTTGGACATCATCCTGGTGTTCCAGCAGATCCCGGGGAAGCGGACGCCAGGAAGGTCTTGAATCTGGTGGCCTCGCGTGTAGGGGAGCGAGTCCGTTGAGGTGATAAAAAAAGGTTAAGTGCGAGCAACTAAATCAATTTGACGTTGACATTTACATATATTTTGAGTGACGTTGAAGATTTCTTGGAAGGCTGGAACAAATTGACATTTGAAAATAGGTTGATATCAGAAATTTCTATTTCTTTGCATATCGTATTTTTTATTTTCTTTTCTATGTATATAGTAAAATATATCTATTGATTGTAATAAGTACCTGGGTATATCAGTTATCCTTAACATAAGCTTATCTTACTACATAAATAAATAGGTACCTACCGAATTGATTGATTTTGAATTTTATCCCTAGCAACGATAAAAATACAACAGAATATGTACCATTGTTACTCTTCCACCACTTGACGCCACGGCCAGGCCTTTGCGTCTTGCTTCTATTGTACTCTTGGAATACGATTATATTCCTATACATAAAAATAAGATTTTCAAACAATAAACAACCAAACAAAACAATGCCTGCCTAATTAGTTCGTAAGCAAATCACGTAGGTGTAGGTAGGTACAATTAGCGTCACTGGCCACCGATCACTAGTCTAATATTTAAAAAAATGTATGATTAATCCAATGTAAATTCAATTTTAATACGCTGAGGTATGGTCGAATTTAAACTTATTTAGATAGGATGAAAACGATCGGCAGTCTTACCTCGCCACCTGTTTACCTATGCAATATTGCAAACCACCCATACCAACCAAAATGGTTGAACTTAGACGCAGTGCATAAAATGGGTACCCAATAACTGACTATCTCGTTTACTCGCCTAAGAATCCTGGTGTTGGACAGGGATGACAAGAGGTATTGGGTACTTTGAATAACTGACTATCCCGTTTACTCGCATTAGAATCATGGTGTTAGACAGGGATGACAAGAGGTATTAGATATTTCTAACCAAATCAGATGGTAGGCTAGCGTTCCTAGAATAGGTGAGAGTTATTGCAGGCTGGATTAGTTATGGTTGGGTGACGGGTGACGGGTGAATTACGGGTGGGTGGGTGAGCGGTGAGCGCGATGCTCGCTCGCTTCGTACAGTTATTCTCTAGCGGTACGCGGATTTTTCAATAACGCTGGATATTTTTGAACCAAGCCAACAGTTATTCAGTTAGATATTGTATACCGGACTCACCTCTACGCCATCGCATGAGCAGTGAGCGACAGCCCGTGACCAGCGCGAGAGATGCGTTGTGCTTTTTACCGCGTTGTTGTTGCAACCTCATGTGTTTTTTCCGTGTTTAACCGAGTATTATTTCTTCTTACCTATTGTTACCTGTGCCCTTCATATTGGTTACCATTATATCCTGTTTTAACGTGCTACGAACCTCTTTCAATCAAGCCAACCCTGAGAACTCTTACCACCATCCTCGTAGAGAAACAATACCTTCCCTACATTCATAAATAAAACAACGTTTAGCTACCTATTTTTTTATATTTAATTGGTACGTAAGCTCTTTTAGGTATACCAAAAATAAAAAAACTATCATTTTCAGGCATAGGTGACAGAATATTCTTTTTAAACATTAATAATATAGAACCATACTACGTAAATTTTAAAATCATGAATGAAAAAAAAACACGGATGGCGTCTCAGTCAACCGAAGAACGAAGTACTCACTGTAGTACCCATTTTGACATTGTCTATTGATAGACCGCTCGTCCGCCATTACCACTTTAGACACCAACAGAGTGACTTAGATCGAAAAATGAAAAATGTCTTCTTATGTGGTCACTCAGAGTAATAAGACATAGAGTGATAATTTTACAAAACATTCCGCTCTAAGTTGAAGCCAAAAAACAAGCAATGTGTGCGTAAGCGGCACGTCATTACAAGAGCCGACACGCACACAAGTGCACAAATAATGTTGCAAGCTATTAACATTTTCCCCATAAGGTAGGGAAATTGTAACATTTTGTAAGGAGTAAATGATTATCATATTTATCACTTTTCTGTTAGATGATATTTCATTAACAGAAAACTTCCTGTAAATATTATATACTCTATGGGTGTTTACATACACGGGACTGTTGAGTTAGCGAATTAGTTAAATAGATAGAAATAAATATTATGGCCGAAACATTTTCATACCTTTGTTGGGATAGCACCCTCTCGTAATTTGCATAAACCACCTTTCGTGATATGCTTGTCATTTTCTTCAAAATGTATAGGACAGAATCATATCTTAGTGTATTTAGTTGGCTTGCAAAACTTTTCTTTTCAATTCCGTCTAAGTTTTTCACAATCTATTTCCTTAGCCGTGAAAATAAAACAAAAGTTTTTGATTATTTATACCAAGCTTAATAGAACATAGGTACATATTTCACTTAAAAATCCAGGTAAGTTAGTAGGTAACCCTAATTATATCTGGCAAATAAAAGTCCTACAAGTGTAAAGTAGAAATAGATTAAACAAATAAGTACCTATGGAGGAAAATAATTTTTCTAATAGCTAGCAACATTTTTATTTAATGGCGTCTGTTATGTTTACGATTTATTTTTGTGCTTATACCAATGTTTTACTCAAGAATATAAGATACCAGGTTGTATTTACCCGTGAAATGGTATCTTCTGTTGTTTCTGATTATTATGAGAACAGTTGTTACACCCTTTCACTGCACAATAACTAATTATTATATTTGGGAGGTCACCTCGTTACGCATCTATTCAGGCTAGATTACCTTAGTCCAATGTCGACGAATTTTCATAATATCCATGATTTTTGAAAAATTTACCAATATCATAGACAGTTACTAGTGCCTAACAATTTGTTTGCGTCCTAGCATAATGTGTATTCAATCGATAAACACCAAAACAATCATATGTATCCACATAACTGACTAAATGGGAGGGGTTTAATAATGAAACATTATTCAAAAATTAAAATTACTTTTTGAAATAGTTCTTTTTTTTTTTAAATAGAGAAGACTAAAACATTCAAATATTTTTAAAAACATCCAGTATTATTGCCCTTTCGATTGGTGTATCATACACGTAGATACCTGCCTAATTCTCAGAACTAGAGTACATAAACCCAACTTAAGTCCGGTTTCAACAAAAAAATTAAAAAAGTCCTAATAATTCATTAAACATTTTATTAATAATCAAATCGTTTATTATTCATTTTCAAAATGTGAACGTTGGTTTCTTATTCATTTTCGGGCCCTATTTCGCACTTCAGTGGTTGTTGTTTTTAATAACATCTCTGTTTTCATTGTTTCAAAGGCTTGTACTATTTTTACTAAATGCTCCCGTGACGTTATTTCTTCAGTATACACGAGTTCCTTGGCTCGACCCCAGACAAAAAAATCTAATGGGGTCAAATGAGGTGACAGAGCAGGCCATGGTATCGGCCCAGCTCTTCCAATCCATTGGTCAGGGAAACAATTATCCAGATGTTCCCTAACAGTGACACGGTAGTGTGCTGGGCAGCCATCATTTTGAAAAATGATTTCTCTTTCACTTTACATTATTGGCACTCCCTCTAGAAGGTTCGGAAGTTCATTTTGTAAGAATTCCAAATAGTTGTCTCCGTTTAAAGTTTCTGGGAGAAAATGACGGCCAATTACACCTGCCCAAACATTCACCGAAAACTTTCTTTGGAAGGAAACTTGTTTTTTCCAATGTGGATTTGCTCCTTTTTCGGCCCATTTATGTAAATTATGGAAGTTTGTAATACCTTCTCTGGTAAATTGTGATTCGTCGGTCCATAAAATGCTTTTCAGGGACCAAGAGTCTTCAATGTCTGCATTCAAAAAAAATCGACAAAATTGTACTCTGCGGACAGGATCTCCGTCTTCCAAACCTTGTACTCCCGTGGCATGAAAAGGATATTTCCCTTCACGATGCATGACTGTCCACACTCGTCGCGCCAAAGATCCGTTTCCATCGGCTTTACCGTACATGAAAATGATATCGGCATACTCTCTATTGGTAAAAGAATTCATTTTGTCAACACTTAAAATTTACGTATTATGGTTCTATATTATTAATGTTTAAAAAGAATATTCTGTCACCTATGCCTGAAAATGATAGTTTTTTTTTTTTGGTATACCTAAAAGAGCTTACGTACCAATTAAATATAAAAAAATAGGTAGCTAAACGTTGTTTTATTTATTAATTGTTTACCCATTCCCGCATACTTTCTTATTTCCTAAGGAAAACGCAAGTAAAAAATAGGACCTATCGGGTTGACGAATTATACCTTCAGGCTGTAACAAAAAGTAAGGACCAAAAACCACCACATTAACCTACCAGTATAGGAAAGACCTACAAAGGTTTGGTGAAATTCTAGGTTCTGAATTTCTTGAAACAATTACTGAGGGAGATGTCCGTCTTTAATTAGGCTGAATTACAAAATGTCCTAATTTTATTATAATTTTGTTTATTGATGTTACTACTTAACTGGGGTGCTGGGTCAGATAACCTCCTCGTGAGCCCGTACTACTACTTGTCCCCAGGGATCCGTCCCTGGGGAACGGTAGTAGGTGGCGGGCCTGGTGCACCCTGGTTCCCGTCACTAAGAATCGGTAAGTATCTCTATTTTGTTCTTGTGACTTGGTTTGTCATAAACGAAGATATTCAAGTAAAAAAATATCATAATATGCTTGTAATATTTTTTTTACTTGAATATCTTCGTTTATGACAAACTACATGCATATAGGCCTGAAAAGAAAGATTGGTGAATTGTTTTGATTGTGGCCAGTATTGCCAGAACAAAATTCTACTCCTTCACAAATGTGGAAATTTCTCAAATCATTAGACTTGGCGGTGACTCTCATATTTCGCATATCCCTTTTGACTTGAACATTATTATACCGACATTTTTCTAAATCTCCTCTTTGTCTGGATAATAGTGTTCGAATCTCAACTATTGCCGAAATTGCGCAGCAAACCCTCCCATCATGCCTCCCCTTCACTTTCGAAGCTATCGCTGAGGATGACATAAAAGAGAATATTAGCTCCATATCCACGAAAGCCATTGGAACTGATGATATTAACATTCAGATGCTTCTTTCCCTTGAACTTTGTCCTGCAATATCCCACATCATAAATCATTCTCTTGAGTCTGGTTGCTTTCCCACTATGTGGAAATCAGCTAATGTCATCCCTTTGCCTAAAGTCTCCAATCCCTCTTCAGTTTCAGAACTAAGACCTATCTCGATACTTCCAGTCCTTTCTAAAATCCTCGAAAATGTAGTCCAAAAGCAACTTTCACGGTACATCAATCGTAATAACCTTTTGAGTCCCTACCAATCTGGCTTTCGTCCTGGTCACAGCACTGTGGGTGCTCTGGCTAAAATCTCCGATGACATACGCTTAGCTATTACCAATAAGCAAGTTACTGCACACTTGTGTTATTAGATTTTAGCAGTGCTTTCAATTCTGTCGATTACGATATCCTTGTTGCAGTTCTTTCCTCTCTCAATGTCTTTCCCTCAGCAGTCACTTGGTTTCGTTCTTATCTCTCAGGTCGCTCGCAGCGTGTGCGCCTTGATGACTCATACATACTTTATTAACGCTATCACTAAAGTCATTTCTTCTAGCTATTATCTCTACGCGGACGATCTGCAAATTTACCATCATTTTAAAGTTGATGAGATCAATGAAGGTATTAATCAGATTAACCTGGATTTATACAACATACATTCATGGGCAAAGACCTATGGTCTCCTAATTAATCCCTCGAAATCACAAGCTATGATCTGTGGTAGTCCTTTTATGTTGAAATCCTTAGCTCTTTCTACAATTCCGTCTATTACTTTGGCCAACAACATCATCCCACTCTCTGCAAGGGCTAAAAACTTGGGCGTCATTTTTGAAAATAATTTATCTTGGACTAGCCACGTCAATAACATAAGCAAAAAGGTTAATTACACTTTTCATTCCCTTAGACGTCTACAAAACTTCCTTCCTTTTGAGACTAAAATCATCCTTGCCCAGAGTCTTCTACTCCCTCTACTCGATTACGCCGATGTTTGTTTCCTAGACACGACGGGGGAACTATGGAATAAACTCGAGCGCCTTCAGAATTTGGGCATCCGATTCATATACGGTTTACGTAAATTCGACCATGTGTCTGTTTTTAGATCCAAACTGAAATGGCTGCCCATACGACGGCGACGTGATCTTCACATTCTGTCCTATCTCTACTTTATTCTCTATAATCTCCTTTCTCCGACATACCTTCGTGAACGATTTGAGTTCCTTGTCCCCCGCGGTGTGCCGTGTAGAACGACAGTCTCACTCCGTCTCTCAAGTACACTTGGAGGTTCTTTTGCCGGGCAAGCGGCTAAATTGTGGAACTCTCCCTCATGATATCCGAGCCAGAACCAAATTAAAAGAGCACTTCTTATTATCATAAAACTATCTATCTAGGTATATTTTTATATATATATAATATTTAATTATAAATATATTTTTTATTTATATTAAAACTGAAGTTATTTATTAGGTTTATTGAGCTATTGTTATTTTAATTTATGTATGTATATTTTAATCTCATACCATAATGTATTATACTCTTCGTCTAATTTGTTTCTTTGTACACTTCCTCTATCTGTTCTATCGCTTCTCCTTTAAACCTAAGGTTTTGCTGTAAGAAAACTCTTTGTTAGGGTTAAGCTCGCCTATGTACATATCTTTTTTTTAGTTAAGTTATTTTTAAGTGTTTTGTTTACTATAAAGAATTACAAGAATATGCGTAGTCTGTAGTATCGGAAGGCCGTTAAACTACGCGAAAATACCATAATTTTATCATCAGGTGTGAGGTGGAGTGATATGTCCGAAAACTACCCATTTCAAGATATTTCCAAATTTGCTCTTGATTTTCTGGTTTTGCCTCACGCAAACGCTGATTGTGAGCGAGTGTTCAGCAAAGTCAACTTATGAAAAACCAAACTCCGAAATAAACTTGCAACTTGCTCCATTGAAACCCTGATACTTTCATGCGATGCGGTAAAAGAAAGTAAGTCCAATAAATGCATAGAATTTATGCCATCTGATGACATGTTACGTCGTGTCAATGCTAAAGACGAAGTTCCAATTGACGAATCAGCTGAGAGCGACGTCCACTTGCCTCAATTTGACTGAATCGACTCTCCGTTGAAAGCTTGAGATAAATAGCCATTAATCAAGAAGTTGAAGTGTAATACCCCAAAAAAAATTTAATATTGTGTCATTGTGTAGTAAGTAAGAAAAGAATAACTTTCTTGTGATTTTAAAAGTACTTAATAGTATTCTTGCAACTGTCAGAGGATTTTGTTGCTGTACACTACCTATATTTTTGTAAATAATAAAATATTAGTACTTATTAACGCATTTTTTTTAAATCTAAAACAAAAATGTAGTATAATTTTGGAATTTTTTTTTTTTTTTTTTAGTCCGTCTATGTATAATTTATAATTTTAATTTCCATAGACTATAATTTTCTGAAGCTCTGAATCCAACCAAACCAACCCTGGCCTTGCTTCGCTTCATCCAGGGGCATAAAACTTCGAACGAAAAGCCTGGCAGAACTTGGATCATTATACTAAAAAATTGTGAAGTACGATATGTAACTTAATAATCATCCTATCGTAGTATTTTTTCATTTAGTAGTATTATATCGCGAGAGTTTCGATCTTACGGATACAGAGGCCGCTACTATAGCATTAAACAGACAAATTAGATATAAATAGTGTTGTACGATATGTTCAGCAATTGACGGACAATATAATTTAGACGTGTTATTTTCCTAATATCATGACCCTATAATTCTTTACCACCATAATGGTAGTTTAGTGTGAGTGTGTGTTTACTTTTTTGATGGAACGATTAAAATAAATAAATACTTTTATTTGTTATTAATTAAAATACGTTTCTAGTTTGATGATGTGATATGTTTTTAAAATAGTTGTATGCCGTATTTTGATATTATGGTTATTCCAGACGGTTTTAGTAGAATTACAGCAACTGGCAACATTGACATTCTCTTAATGTCATGTCTATAAATGTCATGTCAGTGTTGTTGTGGAATGTCAATTTGCAGAAAAATTGCGGTTCTCGTTTGGTGCGGTTCGTTAATTTTGTGTATTTTGTGCTTTTGGTCCTATTCCAAGATATCCTTGTGTTTATAAGTATTAATACAACGGGTATTTATCGCGTTTATTTACCTATTTTTCCCGACGTTTCAACAGGTTTACACACTGTCGTGGTCACGGGATGAAAATAGGTAAATAAACGCGATAAATACCCGTTGTATTAATACACTGGCCTCCAAAAAAATCGACCCACCAACGTTTTTTCGCAAAAAAGTGTCCTGTGGGTTTTTACTACAATCGATAGATATTTATTATGTTGATAATGAAAAAATGCAATTATGGGGTTGTAAAAAACCTAAAAATCTCGCGTGGTACGGGATATTTTACAAAAAAATGTGATAAGATAATGAAACTATAACATTTGGCAAAATTAACCATTTTACTGTAAATGGCAAAATTTATGTTTTTTGACATTTAAAAACATTTTCGCTTCACCTTAGTATGGGATGTTTCCTCCTCTTGCTTTAATGACTGCTGCCATACGCCTATTCAGCGAACGGATCAGCTTTTTGATGTCATCTTGGGGTATCTGTTCCCATTCTTCCGTTAAGGCGGCTTCCAGCTGATCTAACGTCTCTGGAACTGGATTTCGGGCTCTAACTTTCCTTTTCATCTGGTCCCAGAGATGTTCGATGGGATTTAGGTCCGGACTATTGGCTGGCCACTGCATAACTGGTATGCCAACCTCCCTAAGATATCCGGTTACAATTCTGGCGACGTGTGGTCTTGCGTTATCATGCATGAGCTGGAAATTTTCGCCAATATATCCCGCGTATGGCATCACATGAGGTTCCAGAATATCCGTTATGTAATTTATCAGCATTAACCGCACAATTCCGAAAGAAAACCAGCTCCGGACGTCCGGTTAACGAGATGCCTCCCCAAAACATTGTAGAGCCTCCTCCAAACCGGACTGTTTCTCTTATGCAGCACTGAGCATAACGTTCTCCTGGTCTTCTCATAACGTTACGACGTCCGTCATAGCCTACAAGGGACATTCGGCTCTCATCACTAAACAGAACTGTCTCCCATTGACCAAGATCACATTGGATGTGTTGCCGAGCAAATTCTAACCTTGCTTGCCGATGAGATGCAGTGAGTTTTGGTCCCGTGGCAGGTTTGTGTGGTTTCAGGTTTTGCTCCCGAAGTCTTCTTCTCACCGTATTCTCACTTACAACCACTACTTATAAATATGTGTTCAGATCGCGTAAGTTTAAAAGTATTTATCCTTGTGTTGTTTGCATGCTATGTTTGTTGAGTTGAGCCCCTGCTCCCCCAAATTAGTATTGAATCTACGTCGTGATAGTTTGTTTATTGACTGAAATTGAGATATTGACTCCAGTGCATTGTGTATTCTTTGTTGTTGACGGCAGTACGTACGACAAAGTGCATAATCATGTCTTCCGAGAAAAAGTGCTGTGTCCCTGGGTGTTCTGGGAATTCTGGTAAGTACTAAGATCACCCACTTGATGACTTATAATTATGTTTTAAAGCTGAAGTGAGATAATAATGTGCAAGTGGGCCAAGACATTCCATATTCAATATGGAACTATAGGGCTACATCCAGTCAGTCTGTCAGTCCCTGCTGTTTTAACATATTAATAATGGAATAAAGTTTTAATTTGAGGTTATTGACAAAGCCAAATTAGCTTCCAGACAGTAAGGTCAAAGTTGTTCGTTTTTTAATTATTGTTTTATTAAACATTTGTGTACAGGAAAAATCATTTTTCTATAATGAAAGTTTTGAATTTTATGTCTTATTTTTTCAGAATCTTACACTGTCCTGCATCTTTTTCCGAACCCTGCAAAGGATTTGGATCGCTTCAGGTCATGGGTCTTTAATATTGGTGGGGACATCTTGAAATTCAACAATGAGTACATATACAAACATCGGCGAGTTTGTCATGCTCATTTTGAACTCAAATATTGTTGCCGCTATAATCGAATCAGCAATCTTGCTGTGCCAACATTAAATATGCCAGGTGAGTAAATAAAGTTCACAGTTATTAGACTAATGTTGTTAAGTAAAATTAATATAAGTAGGTACTTGAGTGATTTAGATCTACCTTGGAAATCAAAATTTTTCTTTAATGACTTGTATCTAGTATACATAGAGTAAGATGACCAAATAGACTATCTATTATGAATAGCAAGCAGTTATCACTGTCTATATCAGTTGCAGTGCAGGTTTCATTCCAAACAACAACCGAAGACCGACTATGCGTATTTCTATTTGATGAAATGTCTTTAAAACCCAGTCTCACTTTTAACACAAGAAAAGATACTGTAACGGGCTTTGTAACGGACGGAGAAGAAACGCGCCCAATTTTTGCAGATCATGCTCAAGTCTACATGGTACGTGGTCTTATAAGAAATTATAAGCAGCCAGTTGCTTATAAATTTTCATCAGGTGCAACCAAGAGTCCAGAACTGGCAAAACAAATTAAAACTGTTATAAAGGAACTACAAGATGTTGGATTTATAGTGTTGGCTACTGTTTGTGATCAGGGGGCCAACAACAGAAGTGCCATCAAAATTTTAACAGATGAAGTAAAAAGAAAATGTTTACAAAGAGGAGAAATCCCTAAGGATAATAATTGTAATATCATCCAAATAAATGAACAAGAAATAATCCCCCTATACGATCCGCCACATTTGTTGAAGGGCATACGTAATAACTTATTAACAAAAAGTTTAAAATTTCAATTAAATGGCGAGAGTAAAACCGCAAAGTGGCAGCACTTAGAACTTTTGATGAAAGAAAATCCAGCCTATAAAGGTATCCGACTGGTTCCAAAACTAACAGAAAATCATATTGATGGGAAATAAATTGGCAAAATGAAAGTCAAATATGCAGCTCAGGTATTTAGTCAGACAGTGGCGTCGAATATGGGATATTTAGCAGGTTTGTTTATATATCATTAATATAATTTCTCTTAATAGATGGTGAGTGAACTGGAACACAAGTATAGATTTAATAGTAATGTGTTCCGTTCTACTTTACTATTGTGATGTAATCTAATCTATAATGATGTAAGAATTAATCTACATAAGTAATAACTTATATATGGCATAACCTGCTATGGCCGTACATTCAAAACAGAAATTGATAAAATATTTAATTTGCAGCATAGGATTCTAAAAGCTATAACACCTCAAAAAATTAAAAATGATATCCAAGATGCCATGGGCTTATTCAAGTTTTCAGGCATACTTCCAGTGCAAGAGAGAATAAAACTTAACCTTCTTACAGAGCAATTTCATAATACAGCTATACTTGTGCCCGTATCACATACAATAACAACTAGGAATATTACACAAAATAAACTAAGTATACCTAAAATGAATAATTATTATGGCCGGCGAACCACAGAATAATTAATACCTACTATGCTTAATGAACTACCACGCAAACTACTAGAAGAAGTTAACACAAAAAACTATTCACATAAATACAAAAAATTCTTCTTAGATAATTTATAGTAAAATATGTATGACTTTAAATGTATAACTACCTAATTGCCTTGTAAAGTGTAACACAATGTTAAATTTACTACCTACTATGATCAATTATTTATTTTTCCATATAGCGACCGCTAGTCACCCTTTACTGTTAAACCTGTATGCAGGTACCTAACTATTGAACCTAACTTATGAATCCAAGTGCTGATAATGCTAGTAGGTGCTTAGACTCTTTATATTTTATGTAAGTGAGTTAATGTGTGGCATGGCAGCACGCTCTAACTGTCGACACTAGACAAACCTTATCTGGTTTAAAGTGTCGTAGAAATAAGATTAGAATAAGTTTTTATTAATAAAGAAATACAAATACAACTAAATCGCCCTGAGATAAGAAAGAATATTTTTTTTTACTATTTATATTTTTCTCTTCTCAGATAAAGGAATTTTGCCAGAAGAATGCACAGATACTGCAGATTTACTGTTATTTTTCGACGAGTTGTTTGACTCGGTCAACGGCAGTTATGCGAACAAAAAGAAATTTTCAAAACCACTGCTTCAATCGGTGAAACCTCATTCAGCACACCATAAAAAATGGATGGAATTCTTAAAAATTTTGAAAACCATGAAATTTTATAAGGGCAATGCTTCGGAAAATGTACCTACTTTAAATAATTGGGTGTGGACGTTGGAAGATATCCAAAAACTTGTAAAAAAATTAGAGAAAGAATATAATGTAACGTCAGTTTGGATGCGGCACTTGAATCAAGATCCACTTGAAAACTTTTTTAGTGCTATCAGAAGCCACGGGTGTCGCAACGTCAATCCAACTCCGGATGCATTCCAATCTGCCTATGCGGCATTGATAGTAAACAAACTCTCCAGCGTTCATGCCCCCGGTGCTAATTGCCAAAAAGATTATTGTGAGGCCTTAGTTACTCTGGTTACAAATAAGGACTGCGAAGCCAACAAGCTTACACACAACATAGATTTAAATAAAATATTAAATACAAATGTGCTGCTTTTGGAGGAAAAAGCCGATCCCAAAATTATGGCTCCATTACAATACGTAAGTGGTTATTTAATAAAAAAAACCAAAAAAAATTATAAAAATTGCTCATGCAATGAAGATTTAATTGATGAAAATGAATTAGAATATATACGATACAGAGAATACTCGAAGAAACGTTGGCTTTGCAGTCCTACTAAGTCTGTGATTGCTCTTGTTTCTGCTTTCCAAGACATCATTACAGATGAGTTAAAAGAAAATTTAGAAATAAAGAATATTGGGGAATATATCAAAACTTTAATATATATTTCAGCAGATTTTAATTGTTTTAAATGTGATAAACATAAAAATAGTTGCAAGAGTACCTGACAAATTTATCAATAAGATTTTCTGTATTTAATTATTGCAAAACAATAAATAAAATTCTTACTGGAAAGCAAGATACTATCAGCGACACCGACAAATACCAAGTAATTGCTAGAAATTACTGCAAAAAACACTGTAAAAGGCCTCATAGTTGATGAAATAAATGTGCCTAGAACATAATGCAAATGCAAATGCAATGACTTTATGATGTTTTATTTTTTAAATTAATGTATGGATTAAGTTAGTAATGGTTCTAATAAGCTTGCTATAGCAAGCACTATAGATTCAAAGTTATATATATAACTATGTCCAGCTGTGGACTGCTGTAGGCTGATGATGATGATGATGATATATAAAGAAAAAGTTATCATCGGAGAAAACTAGATGTCGCTGATGTCCATTGCTTTAAAATCCCGTGAAGTCAGATCTCTATTCCCCTATGTAGAAAAGTACTTTTTGGCTTCATCGCTTGTTGTGGCTTGTTGTGTGTGTTTGAGTTGTTTGCGATTCGGTGAAATTACATTTTGATAATTTGTTTTCCCTGTTTTACTTGGATTTAATTTTACCTTTGCTCGCATACCGGACTTTTATTACCTACGCCTAACTCTGTGACCTGTGCGAGTTTTTGTATTTCGATACGCCTACGAAAATGTCTTATAACACGTGTGTTTATCACAACTGTTATAACATTAGCAGGAACATTTCAATGTTCAGGTTTCCTGTTCACGATCAAGGCCGTCTGATACTTTGGATACAAAATTCAGGTTCGTAATTATAGGTTAAGTATGCTGTAAAATACCACTTGGCCAGTTTTTTAATACCAACATATGTGTTAATGTATACAGAGAAACATAATCACAATATGTTTCTTCCTATTTTACAAATCTGTGTAGTCATCATCTAATTTAATTTTTAGGAAATACCTACTTGGATTCATTAACAAAGAAAGAACTGAAATGTCGGTACATATGCGCTGCACATTTTCCAGCATCAAGTATTCACCATAGCCAAATCCGAAACAGATTAATTGGACCTGCTGTCCCTGTCCATTTTAGTGTTAAAGTTGGAGAGCATAGTACCAATGAAAGTGATATGGACGTGGAAAATGGTAAACATTTCTCAAACAGAATTACACTCCGTTTTTAAACTTGTTGAATTTCAATTTACTCTCAGAAACACAAAATCTCACATACAAATAAAAAAACAAAAGAAGGGTGTGTGTTTGTGTACTTAATACAAAAGAATGCCCCTTTTTTGGCTCACATACACCAATGTGCAGTGCATTAAGACACTGTGTTTACTTAGTTAATTTTTTCAGATGTAATCTTGTCACCAAAAGAGTTAAAAGTCAAGACACCAACGACAGTTTATAGTAAGAGAAGAAGATCTCCTGTCCCAAAAGAAGCATCATTATCATCTCCAACTATGTTGTGCAAGGAACTGATGGATGTACCAACACCAAGTGGAAGAATGTCCAGAAAATGCCTTTTTGAAAGTAATGTTGATGATACACCTTAAAGAAAACTTTTGAAAAACACTACATCAGCTTTACTAAAGAAAAATAGAGCACAGAAGTCTCAAATTAGTAGACTGCAATTAAAAAATTATTTGTTAGGCTTGTTTTACTTCCATTGCAAACAAATCCAGTTGGATGGTGTTGTCAAAGCCACAATCTATCCAATTTTTAATAACTTGACCTTGAATAATGAATAACTTTTACCCATGTGTAAAATCTGTAATTTTATTTGTCTAATGTTTTTCCTGGCTTGTAAATATGTTTTTATTTGGTGTACAATAAAGAGATTGTATTGTAATCTGTAACATTTTTAGGGCTCGTGCTTGGGCTAAATATTGTTGGTAACACAAAACTTAATGCTTTTTCTCTTGTTTACAGGTCATGAAGACAAGCAAGCGCCAAGTTCTAGTGCAATGGCTATCGTAGAAGACGAAGTTTGCAATGAATCAGAGGAGGAGAACGGTGCAGACGTGGCCGTCGAGGAGAACCAGGACTCTCATGATTCAGAGGTAAGAATTCACACAGCAGATCCATTTTATGGATCCTTAGCTACTGCAAACACCTTACCTGATCCAGTACACAATATTGGATCTAGCGATTACTGTATTCGATTCTTTCTAGTATCTGAATACTGTTGGGTGTGCGAACTTGCTCCTACAACATACGCAAACACATGCCCATCACGCAAAAAATATGGATACTGTAAAACGCATGCTGTGTGAATGCACCTTACAGATGAACAACAACAGCGCTATCTCTATGGTAGGGAAGGGTTTCTTCTGTCTGACCTATCCTGCGATCACAAATACTATTTAGATTACTCACATACAAAATCAAATTCGCCTATATACATATTCGCCGCATACAAAGACGTCTATGTAAATAAGAGCGCACTTGAGGTAAGTAGATGTAGAATAAGATATAGTTTAAGCTTTAAACTAATAAATAATATTTTATTTTTATTTTTGGAATGAATACACATTGCGGCTTAATGTTGGCTGTGTTTCAATCAAAATAAACAAAATAAGAGCTCGCATTACAAGTGCGCTCTTATTTACGGAGACGGTTTTTTTGCGCCGACCCCACATACATCTAGATAGTATTTGTGATCGCAGAACCTACCACCAGGGGTAGGCTTGGTGGTATTTCGGGAAAAAACCCTACCACCATTGTGCCATCCTAGTATCATTTTCCACTAGAAGATTTACTTAACACTTTGACTGCTGAAATCACACGGTATGTGTTTTCTACAAGTGACTAATATGCGTAAATCCACATTAGCGCAGCGGCTGAGAAAATACAGATCTGTGTGACTCAGCACAGCCGTGATATTTTTCGAACGAACCGCATGTGCGGCGCAACACAACCGCTGTGTACAACGGCATCACGAATTTTTTAGGTTAAAAAAAAAGATCGCAGTCGTCGAAAAAAAATCGCAGTCAAAGTGTTAACTAGGTACTAGGGTAGCATAAATGTAAAGGTACATTTGATTTATCAGTGAATCATCATCTTCTTACAACTTCTGTTCTTAGTACTTTCAGTGCTAAAAGTACTGTTCATTATGGATTGTTTTATAAAAACTACTCAGTTTTTGATGTCAAAACGTTTTGGTTTAAATTTAGATATGACTTTATTTTATGAAACATATATAAAGTAAATATATTATTTTTATTGTTTTAACAAAATCAACAACCCTTAATCTAAACAGTTCTAACCTTAGTAATCTTACTTACAGCCATTAAGAGATTTACATTTTATAAAAGAAACTTTCAAAATACCGACAGTCTAATATAAACAAAATCAAACAAACAGAATACAAATTGGTGTTCTGGTTGTTTTCTATGTATAATATAAAATATCTATCTATGTAATGTATTGTATTATGTATATCAGTTATCTAGTACCCATAACACAAGCTCTGCTTACCATGGGACTAGATTATTATTATATTCATGTTGCAGGAGGATAATGATGATGATGACAATGACGCGGTTGATGCAGCGCTGGAGTGTAAAGTGAGGAAGTTGGAGAAGCAGCTCACAGTTGACTCGTACTCCTATGATGACCATCTTGAGCTTGTAAAGGTCTTGTGGTAAGTCTTAACCCTAATAGCCCGGCGACGCTTCTTCTTACTTGCAAGGATGCCTGCACAAACCAGTTTGCGCAGGTAATCTGGAGCGTGTAGACGGAGAGAACGATTACACTAGCCGTGCTTGCGCAGTTGGCGCAAGCACGGCTAGTGTAATCGTTGACATGCTGAAGATTGGACTGTGTAAATATGGTCTGCACACGTTTACTTGAACGTGTGGCAGGTCATTCAAGCCGCGTTTCATTCAGTCCTGCAAAGGGTTTTCGACGTGTCGCTTGTTTGTATGTTGATTTTTTATAAGCAAACAATAAAAAAAAGCTCCTAACATAAAAACTGTTTATAAGTATTAATACAACGGGTATTTATCGCGTTTATTTACCTATTTTAACACCAAAGGACGTAGTGCCCTTGCAAGTTCCTGGAGTCTACAAGATCGATTGCAGCTGCGGGCGTTCTTACATAGGCCAGACTAAACGCACGGTCGCTGAACGTGTTAAGGAACACATAGCAGCGGTCAAAAATCGTCAAGTTAATAAGTTGGCAATAGCTGAACACGTAGTAGACTCAGGACCCAATCACTGGATCGAATTACATAAACCAGAAGTGATCTGTAATGAAAGGCATTACTACAAGAGAATGTTTTGGGAAGCGATTGAAATTAGGAAATATCCTAATTTCAATCGTGAAGACGGGTTCAAACTCTCTGCCTCGTGGAATCCAGTTATAGCCAAGTGTACTCGTCGTAAACCGGTCTCTCAGTGCGTCGCGGATACTGTTAGTGTAGTATGTCGTCCAAGTGTGCAGCTGGACATGCCTACTAGTCTCGAAAACCAAGTGAGGGTAGTTTCAAATAAACTAGCCCCCGCTTCGCTGAGGCGGTAACTCCAGTACTCCAGTCATCCCGTGACCACGACAGTGTGTAAACCTGTTGAAACGTCGGGAAAAATAGGTAAATAAACGCGATAAATACCCGTTGTATTAATACTTATAAATAT
Source organism: Eupithecia abbreviata (assembly GCA_943735965.1). Classification (NCBI taxonomy): domain Eukaryota; kingdom Metazoa; phylum Arthropoda; class Insecta; order Lepidoptera; family Geometridae; genus Eupithecia; species Eupithecia abbreviata. The sequence continues at coordinate 7,848,018 of OX030995.1, forward strand.
GTGTTCAGATCGCGTAAGTTTAAAAGTATTTATAAAAACTGTTTGCGACATTATGTGATTATGTACTTACTTACATAAATTCCAAAACGGAACATACATAAAATTATAAAATATTATTTGCACATAATATCATAGAACATTACCCAAGACTAAATATGAATATTAAAATTATTTGTTACAGGGCTCTATCAGACTTGGACCGCTGGCGCTCAGCTTTCGACCGCTTCATCAGCCATCTGCCGCTGAAGCCCGAGGACTGGCTGCTGCGCCTGCGCACTGAGATATCTCTCTCGCACACGCCCGAGGACAGGAACAATATCGCTAAGCTGTTTGAGCAGGCTTCGCTGGACTGTTACTGTAAGTGACACTAGATCCCCATCAGCACACGAACGTCCACTGGTGAACAGGCCTCCCCCTTCGCCCAAACAAGGGGGCTTTGCCATAATCACCACGCCTGGCTGGCGGAGTGTTGATCACAGTGGAGATTACAAAAATACACAGAAAAAAGCTGCTGCGTTTTATTTAATACTATCCATATAACTTGAGTATATAGGTTATATATTTACTATAAGGTGTGGTTATTATGTGCGTGCAGCGGTGGAGGTGCTCAGCGAGTGGTGTTCGTGGTCGCTGTCAGCGGGCGAGGCGGGCGAGACGCGCGCGCAGCTGCGCCGGATACTGGACGCGGCGGCCGCGGACCCGCTCTCGGGGAAACTGTTCTGGGAAGCCCTGCTCGAGTTCGAGAAAACACAGTTGAACACCTTCAGGTAACACATACCTAGAACACACTAACACTAAAGTTGTGGTATGCGGGAGAATGCAATCCCGTATCAAAATATAAATTCTGCAAGTCCGTGGGAGGTATATGTAAGGTGAATAGACTCAACGGCTAAATGATTGCAGGAATGAGGAGCAAGACTCTGAAGAATGCAGCAAGCAACGCGAGCGCGTTTGCCGCTGCCTCGAGGAGATGGTCTCTCGGCCGTTGCTACGCTCGCAGGACGCCTGGCTGCAGTACGAGCAGGCCGCGCCCGGCACGCCCCACTACACAAGCGAATACGTCGCCGACGTGAGTGATACCAACACCCGTTACATACTTACTCTGAAATACAATGAACTAGCAACGTCGCACTATAAGGGCCTTCCCCATCATCACCATCACAGCCATAATGAAGTAATCTTTTAACTTCCAGACTTTGAAACGACATCAGACCGCTTTGAACTTTGTTAAAATGATATCACCATTTGAAGATAAACTTCTGCTGGCAGAGTAAGTCTTGTCACTTCCTTGTTTCATCACACTAATATTATAAATACGAAAGTTTGTATGTTTAGATAGGAGGCAAATGACAAAACTATTGAATGGATCAGGATGAAATGTGCAATTGCACAGATGTAGCTCTGAGCCTGGAATCAAACATAGGCTACTGTTATCACATAAAACAGTTCCCATTTGATAGAATTTCTATTGTTTTTTAACAATGGATGTGATAAGAATGGATTTGCTTCTATACTGTCTTTCTGATTCTTCTGATTAATTACATTGTTTGTTTTACAGAAACGACACAGAAGAAACACTTCAAATTTATGAAAAGTACTTAGAAGACATGGAATTTCTGTGTAAGGATGATAAATATGCTGGTGTAAAGGATTACATGACTGCGCTAGAGGTACTTTAGTCACTAGTTCCTCTTCTCAGATAATTATAGTTTGCTGTATATACCTACATAATTATATAGATTAAGGTCAGCTCACACCGAGTCGCCACCCGAGCCCGACAACGCGACGCTGCGCGCATTTTGATTCAAAACATGACGCATGACTCATGTTCACGTCTAAGACATTTTAGACGTGTACAGTATAATCACTGATTGTGATTGTGGATATATGACGTTGTCAATAGGTCTCTCGCCTCGCCAATTTCCCAAAAATAGTTCGATAAAACTGAAATGAGGGCGCTGAGATTGGGTCTGTCAAATTTAAAATGACACCGATGCTGCATAGACGACATCCCAATAATCTATCCATCAGAGAATTAAAGATCCGCGCCATCAAAACAAATTCCCTATTTACAAGCTTTGTTAGATGGTTAACCTTTTTGTAAAAATCTCCTTATGTTGCAGTTATTTGATTATTGTATTTTCTTTCTGACCCTTGTTACTTGTTCATTCGTCAGACGGTGTATGAGCGCGCCTGCTCGTGCGGCAGCGGCGCGAAGCTAGAGTGGTTGCAACGGTGGTGCTCCCTCGCGCGGCGCCGAGGCACGCCCGCGTACAGTCGCGCACTGCGGGCCTGCGTGCGCCGCCAGCCCACCACGCACCACTTCCACGCCGCGCTCATGCAGCTAGCGGAGGGCACCAGCCAGTCCATCGACGAGGTAGGTAGGAGCGGGCAGGTGCCGAGGCACGCCCGCGTACAGTCGCGCACTGCGGGCCTGCGCGCGCCGTCAGCCCACCACGCACCACTTCCACGCCGCGCTCATGCAGCTAGCGGAGGGCACCAGCCAGTCCATCGACGAGGTAGGTAGGAGCGGGCCGGTGCCGAGGCACGCCCGCGTACAGTCGCGCACTGCGGGCCTGCGTGCGCCGCCAGCCCACCACGCACCACTTCCACGCCGCGCTCATGCAGCTAGCGGAGGCCACCAGCCAGTCCATCGACGAGGTAGGTAGGAGCGGGCCGGTGCCGAGGCACGCCCGCGTACAGTCGCGCACTGCGGGCCTGCGCGCGCCGCCAGCCCACCACGCACCACTTCCACGCCGCGCTCATGCAGCTAGCGGAGGGCACCAGCCAGTCCATCGACGAGGTAGGTAGGAGCGGGCCGGTGCCGAGGCACGCCCGCGTACAGTCGCGCACTGCGGGCCTGCGTGCGCCGCCAGCCCACCACGCACCACTTCCACGCCGCGCTCATGCAGCTAGCGGAGGGCACCAGCCAGTCCATCGACGAGGTAGGTAGGAGCGGGCCGGTGCCGAGGCACGCCCGCGTACAGTCGCGCACTGCGGGCCTGCGTGCGCCGCCAGCCCACCACGCACCACTTCCACGCCGCGCTCATGCAGCTAGCGGAGGGCACCAGCCAGTCCATCGACGAGGTAGGTAGGAGCGGGCCGGTGCCGAGGCACGCCCGCGTACAGTCGCGCACTGCGGGCCTGCGTGCGCCGCCAGCCCACCACGCACCACTTCCACGCCGCGCTCATGCAGCTAGCGGAGGCCACCAGACAGTCCATCGACGAGGTAGGTAGGAGCGGGCCGGTGCCGAGGCACGCCCGCGTACAGTCGCGCACTGCGGGCCTGCGCGCGCCGCCAGCCCACCACGCACCACTTCCACGCCGCGCTCATGCAGCTAGCGGAGGGCACCAGCCAGTCCATCGACGAGGTAGGTAGGAGCGGGCCGGTGCCGAGGCACGCCCGCGTACAGTCGCGCACTGCGGGCCTGCGTGCGCCGCCAGCCCACCACGCACCACTTCCACGCCGCGCTCATGCAGCTAGCGGAGGCCACCAGCCAGTCCATCGACGAGGTAGGTAGGAGCGGGCCGGTGCCGAGGCACGCCCGCGTACAGTCGCGCACTGCGGGCCTGCGCGCGCCGCCAGCCCACCACGCACCACTTCCACGCCGCGCTCATGCAGCTAGCGGAGGGCACCAGCCAGTCCATCGACGAGGTAGGTAGGAGCGGGCCGGTGCCGAGGCACGCCCGCGTACAGTCGCGCACTGCGGGCCTGCGTGCGCCGCCAGCCCACCACGCACCACTTCCACGCCGCGCTCATGCAGCTAGCGGAGGGCACCAGCCAGTCCATCGACGAGGTAGGTAGGAGCGGGCCGGTGCCGAGGCACGCCCGCGTACAGTCGCGCACTGCGGGCCTGCGCGCGCCGCCAGCCCACCACGCACCACTTCCACGCCGCGCTCATGCAGCTAGCGGAGGGCACCAGCCAGTCCATCGACGAGGTAGGTAGGAGCGGGCCGGTGCCGAGGCACGCCCGCGTACAGTCGCGCACTGCGGGCCTGCGTGCGCCGCCAGCCCACCACGCACCACTTCCACGCCGCGCTCATGCAGCTAGCGGAGGCCACCAGACAGTCCATCGACGAGGTAGGTAGGAGCGGGCCGGTGCCGAGGCACGCCCGCGTACAGTCGCGCACTGCGGGCCTGCGCGCGCCGCCAGCCCACCACGCACCACTTCCACGCCGCGCTCATGCAGCTAGCGGAGGGCACCAGCCAGTCCATCGACGAGGTAGGTAGGAGCGGGCCGGTGCCGAGGCACGCCCGCGTACAGTCGCGCACTGCGGGCCTGCGTGCGCCGCCAGCCCACCACGCACCACTTCCACGCCGCGCTCATGCAGCTAGCGGAGGGCACCAGCCAGTCCATCGACGAGGTAGGTAGGAGCGGGCCGGTGCCGAGGCACGCCCGCGTACAGTCGCGCACTGCGGGCCTGCGTGCGCCGCCAGCCCACCACGCACCACTTCCACGCCGCGCTCATGCAGCTAGCGGAGGGCACCAGCCAGTCCATCGACGAGGTAGGTAGGAGCGGGCCGGTGCCGAGGCACGCCCGCGTACAGTCGCGCACTGCGGGCCTGCGTGCGCCGCCAGCCCACCACGCACCACTTCCACGCCGCGCTCATGCAGCTAGCGGAGGCCACCAGACAGTCCATCGACGAGGTAGGTAGGAGCGGGCCGGTGCCGAGGCACGCCCGCGTACAGTCGCGCACTGCGGGCCTGCGCGCGCCGCCAGCCCACCACGCACCACTTCCACGCCGCGCTCATGCAGCTAGCGGAGGGCACCAGCCAGTCCATCGACGAGGTAGTAGGAGCGAGCCGTTGCCGAGGCTCGCCCGCGTACAGTCGCGCACTGCGGGCCTGCGTGCGCCAGCTATATAGACTATAACTTAATAGCTATAACTAAACTAAAATAAAAAAATAAATTTTAAATTGTAACTGTAAATTTTAATTTTATCTTTTTTATGAGTCCTGTGCTCGAAATAAACATTTTTTTTATTTTTTTTTATTTAAACAATTATGATTTCCATTTCAGGTGCACGCTGTGTTCGAAGCGGCGCTTCTCCGCGGCATGGAGACGTTCAAAGAAGGTGAACTGCTGTGGATGGCGTACATCGAGTACAAGCGGCGGCAGACAGACTTCAGCCGGCCGGGGGACGTCGACCGACTGCGCAGCACCTTCCGACTGGCCTGGGACTCGCTCGCCACGGTAATGTACCCTTCCTAGCATCAGAACAAGGAGGTGGAATACTCACTTCAACCAAAATTCATAAAAGACCATCGTATTAAATCTTGTGTGATATGGCGTTGGCGTTGACCCCTTGATGTGCATATCTATCTCACGCTTCGACGGTTTTATTTCAAGCATTAATTTCCCTTACGGCAATTGGTATTTCTGGTATAGTAGAGAGAGCCACAAGGGGCCCGGATGCAATAGTACTGTGAAGAGTGTGCAGTGTGCAAGCATTAACTGGTTTATTTCAACATTTCCCTAAAACAGCTACAGAAAAGCATAAACAAAATATAAAAATAGAATATGTTTACAAATGTTTGCTGTTATTAACTATGTCCCATGCTTTTTAATTTAATTAAAATGGTATTGTTGCAGTGTTACGGCGAGGAAGCGAACGATTGCGAAGTACCTCTGTACTGGGCGAGACTCGAGTACCAACGCATCAAGGCTCCCCAGGAGGGACGAGATGTCTTTGAAGAGATATTCAGTAAGTGGCAAGTGGCAGGTGTCTGCTGACATTTAATGTTAGCAACGGATGTGGCGCGGCGGGCGACGCTGCACGCTGGAGGGTTCGATGCCCGCCCCGGGATAAATGTTTGTACGATCTGAGGATATTTGTACCGGGTGTTCTGGGTGTTAGTTCTCATAACACTGGCTATGCTCAGCTCTTTCCATAGCTCGCTGAGCGACTTTGAACTGGTGCATCAGCCCTACCGTGAGTGTCCACGCCTCAGCTCCGTAGGTCATATCGGGTAGGATGCAGTGATTGAAAACTTTCGTTTTCAAGGATTGTGGTATGGATGACGTGAAGACTCTGTGTGAAATGCTGCCCAAATGCTGCCTCCCAACTGCTAGACTTGTGTATAATCTGCCTTAGTGTGTGAATGTGGTGTACGGTGCCGTCCTCCGCGAAACCCGGCCTGTTCTGGTCGAGTCTCCTGTCCTGAGCGTGACCACTCAGGAGTGTGATAGGTCTGTATTTTTTAAGGAGGGTGTTTTCCCACATTTGTTATCTCCCTTCTTAAAAAAGCTTCTTGAAAAATACTGATTAATTTATAAACATTTGTACAGAGAATGGGAGCAACAAGACTAAAAGCAAGTACTGGATGAGTTTCCTGCGTTTGGAGCAGGCTCGGTCGCCGCCGCTCGCTGCGCACAAGATGCGAGAGCTGTTCCGACGCGGCCTTACCGCCGTCACCGACTATCTGCCAGCTATAGGCGAGCTGTACAGGCACTTCGAGCAGGACTACGGGGATCTGGAGTCCAGCACCAAGTGTAGCCGGCTAATAGAGGTACTGTACTGTTCCGACGCGGGCTTACCGCCGTCACCGACTATCTGCCAGCTATAGGCGAGCTGTACAGGCACTTCGAGCAGGACTACAGGGATCTGGAGTCTAGCACCAAGTGTAGCCGGCTAGTAGAGGTGACCTATCTGTAGATGGTTTGCAGTTAGCTCAATCGTTTCATTTGTAAATACTTGTTCTAATTTGTTTATTTTATTTGATTGATATATCCAATCATATCATATCATTTTTACAATAAAATGATATGATATGATTGGAGCTTTATTTTATTCTTACATAATATGTGTAATTGTAATGTGGTGTTTTGTTGATGATATGATATGATAATATTAATATCTACATAACAACACAACTTAATATGATTATTTTTTTCATAGGAATCGATAAAAAAATGGCGAGAGAGCTACAGACAGCTTCACAACTCAAACAAGAGTGGCAACAAGAGGTCGAGTAACGACCTTGCATATAAACACAGATCCAAACACCCGCACGCAGCACCGAACGAACACAAACACAAGAGTAAACCTGTAGAGAAGAGAAAGTTTGACGGCGGCGAGGGCAGCTCAGGCGTTAAGAAGAAGCGGCAAAGTCCTATGGATGTTGACGACGACACGGCGCGGAACAAGGGACAGCAACCGGGCGCCAGCACTAGTCAAGGAGTGAAGCGATCTCATGAGAGTAATGCGGGAGGTAAGGGATTACTGTTTTGATAAATGATGATGGACAAGTCGCACAGCATCAAAGTAAGCAGAGCTTGTGTTATGGATACAAACAGTTTAAAACTAAAGGATTCCAAGGATTCAAAAATATTTAAAAAGCATTGTATGTGTTTTGTATTAATTCTAAATTGTAAATATTCTGCGCTTAATATCTTAAATCAAGGATGGATCGGTGACGACGCATCCGTCACCGATCTATGCTTCAGTCAGCATGCATTCATAACACGGGACAATGAGCTACTCTGAAATGATGCAATAACATTTATATTCACAGAAGTAGAGAGCAAGAAACCTAAAATAGAAACAGAAGACGTCGGCAGCGCTCAAGACCGAGAAGCATGCACCCTGTTCGTCAGTAATCTACAATTTAAGTAAGTTCATACTGCTAGTTTATCTCTACTTAGTGCACTTGTTTACCATAAACAATAATGAAGTTAACAATAAGTCACGATAAAGACTTTATTCCCCTCTCAAGTAATATCATGACAAGTAATATAATAAAAAAATGTGTAACTATGTGAATGTATTCTAATAATTATGAGTCACACACAAAATACAAATTATATCTTCAGTATGAATAATTAGTATTTTATTTTCTCAGAGTAAACGAAGAGAACCTGCGAGAGAAACTGTCGCAGTTCGGCGAGATAGCGTCGCTGCGCCTCAAGAGTGGAGTGAAGGCTTTCGGCGGGTCCATTTGTTACTGCCAGTACTCTGCCCCGGTAAGTACTAGACTCGCTCATTTATAACTAGAATAATGGTTTCCTATGAGACCGTACAGTTTTCTGCTAAATTAATCGCTTCAATGGTAATGACAATGGTATCGTCAAAGAATGATTGATTCTAACGATGTTGAAACTGGAGGCACGGCAAAAGTGTCAGGGTGAAACCGTATTACCAATCTGTCTGCAACAATCGATTTTGCTCACTGTTTTTGACATGACTCGCGTCGGGGCACAAATGTTTGTACGATCTGGATACATTAGGTTCTAGGTCTATATGTATAGTTAATAAAAAATATCAGTTATCTAGCACCCACAACACAAGCTGTGCTTAGCATGGGGTTAGAGGATGCCGTGTGGATGGTCCAGCATCATTAATATATGTATAATGTTGCAGGAGGCAGTGTCTCGCGCTGTGCAGCACGACCGCGCGCCGCTCGACGGCCGGCCGATGTTCCTCTCCCGGTACTCCTCCAACAAAACCAACAAGCCACAGTTCAAATACGCGACAGACGCAGAGAAAAACAAATTGTCAAGAATCTTAATACCCTTCAAGAACTGCACTAAGGAAGAATTGACGAAGATAGTCGAACCTTCAGACAGTTGAACGATATCAGAATTGTTACGTAGAATAAGACAATCTATAACTCGCTTCCCGCGCCCGTAAGACGAGCGCGTAGCGTGTCCCTCCGAGTGCTCACCCTGAAGAAGTCCCTGATTAAGAGATTAAACGTTGGTCATCTTTCTACACAAATAAGGTTCGTCGATAACCCACTTACATCCGTAATGTAAACCTACCACTCAATACTAATAATATCAAGGCAGAACAGAGTTATAGGGCAATAATGGGGTGACGTGGTCGGATAACCTCCCCGTGAGCCTGTACTGCTACCTGTCCTTGGGGATTCGTCCCTGGGGAACGGTAGCAGGTTGCGGGCCGGTGCACCCCGGTTCCCACCGCTAATAATCTCTGCCATCGGAGATATTGTTAGCGGCGGCCGATAATCCGACAAAACCAATCTAAGGTGTCAACCGTACCGTGCCGAGGGACGAATGGCTGAAGGATGTTCAGTTGCGAACGGTGGCTCTCCGAAATCAGGGCGAATCGGAGCAGTATTCCAGCCCACCCGTGGGCATGCGGGGCTCTGCTGGCGGGTAGCTTTACTTCCCTTGCTTCTCGTGGGATTTTTATGGATTTTATTAAAGCACACAACAAATCTTCTCCTTCTGGAGAACCTTCTTCTCCCTTCCCGGGAGAAACCAACAATAGGCTGGAGGAGGCCCTACTGGCCTCTCCGGAGCCTATGTGTACGGTGCGTTGCTTGGCAGATGACTGTACAGAGGTCGGCGGCTCCGAAGCTGCGGCCCCTGCTACGGTAACGTCTCCAGGCACACGCCCTGGTAGCCTGAACGGAGCAGCCCGGAGGCGGCTCCGAAAGCTGATGGCCGCCAATTTAAGCTACGAAGAAGCTCGTCCGTTAGCGGAAAAGCCTTGGAGCCAAATCCCGATACTAAACCCTACAGAGGTCGGCGGCTCCGAAGCTGCGGTCCCTGTCACGGTTACATGTCCAGGCACAAGCGCTAGTAAGCTGAATGGTGCAGCCAGGAAGCGGCTCCGAAAGCTGATGGCCGCCAATTTAAGCTTCGAAGAAGCTCGGCCGTTGGCGGAAAAGCCTTGGAGCCAAATCTCGTCGCTAAACGCTCTTTTCGGACCAAAGACGGCCAAGAGAGTCAGATCGGAGGAAGAATCACCCAGGGAGCCGCCTAAAAAGGCCCCAAGGCTAGAGGTGTCCCAGGAGACAGACGTCAGGCCGAGCTTCAAGCAGGTCGCGGAGGCGAAGCGAGTGTGTATTCGTGACACCGCCTCCATGAGCGACGAACAGATGAAGCAGGTCCATCGTTCCCTGATCCTGGCGATACTGAAAACAGCGAACAGTGGTGGGAAGGGGCCTAAGTTTTCTAGCTTCACTCACAAAACTGGGTGGATACTGGTCACCTGTGTGAACCTGGAGAGCCAGGATTGGCTCATGAGCGAGGTCCCCAAAATCAAGCCATGGGCCGGGGCAGAACTCTCGGCCACACCCGAGGGCGAGTTGCCCAAGCCTGTGGTTGCGGTCACGTTCGTGCCTATTATCGAGGCGGCATCGGTCGACGAAGCCGTCCAGTTACTGAGGGCACAAAACGAGGGGCTTCGCACCGAGCTTTGGAAGGTGCTGCGCAGCAGATCTGAGGGGAACGGGTTCGTCGTATCCTTCGCCCTAGACGACCTGTCTGTGGAAGCCCTTAGAGCTGCCAACTTCCAGGCTACCTTAGGCTTTAAAAGGATAGCCTTCACGGTTAAAAGTAGTTTCGAAACAAAGCCGACAACAATGGCTAACAAAAGTCCGCAAACGTCTACGTCCAGTGGAACGGGCACATCTGGGCGAAGCACAGGAGCACCTGGGCCACGACTTGTCGTGGCAGGGTCCTCCAATGTAACGCCCCAGAGCAGCACCGGGCCACTGAGGCAAGGACAAAGTATCCGAGGAGGCGCAAGGGGTGACAGGCCGACTGGAACTAGTCGCGGACGCGGAGCGGGCCCGAAGCTAGTGTTGTCAACGCCTCGTCACCAGCGGGGGAACCTATAACAGCTACCCAGGCGGGAATGGCGAGGATCCTTCAGGCCAACCATCCATACCATAGCAGGAGGACAAGCTAGCCTCGCCTTCATCCAGGCGCCTTGGGTAGCCAACACTCAGATTCTGGGACTCAACGCTGCCGGTAAGACATTGGTTAATAGTAATGACACAAGGCCCAGAGCATGCATCATTTTTAATAACAATATAATAACTTTTTGTCTATCACAGAGGTATGTAACGACGACCTGGTGGCCACTTTCGTCGATCTCTCAGGATAGAGTGGGGCGAGGGTTATTGTGGGCTCTGCCTGAGAGAGACAACCCAGCAAGTGACTTGGTGAGAGTGGTCGACTACGCCACCAAAATAACGCCGAACTTCCTGTTGGACGCGACGACAACGCACACCACTCAGCTTGGAGCACGGATGCAATGCCAGAGGTAAGTTACTTTTTGACTTTCTTTTAAGTATCAATTTAACCACCCTTATCAAAAGACGTGAACCCATCTTTGTGACCCGAGTTAGACAAGAGGTTGTGGACATAACCTTCGCCACTAACAATTTTACCAGGCACATTAATGACGGGCATGTTAGCAACGAAAACTCCATGTCAATCACATGTCTGGTTTGAGATAAAGGCCTCCCTGAAGTCTCAAATAAGGCCTGGTCCTCGTTAAGCGACGCGACGCGACAGGACATTTTCTGGGTTCCAAATTCTAAAAATGCGATCGTTGCGATGCGAAGCGTTTGCTTCTCTACTAGGACAAGAGGTTGGATAAGCGACTCATACTAAGGTATTCCTCACGTTTTCAGAGACGGCAAACCGCGCGGGCTGGCGTACGTAGAGTACAGTGACGCAGCGTCCGCGGCGCGCGCCATAGAGGCGACCCACGGGCTCGTGCTGGGAGAGAGGAGCATAGACGTGGCGATCAGCGCGCCGCCGCCGAGGGAGGCGCCGCACCGCGCCCAGAGAGAACCGCCTGCCACTATGTAACTATACCAACATCATACGTACAGTGACGTCACACGACCACGCGCGTCATAGGCGACCCACGGCTGACTGATTGTAGTCCTTACCCAGAAATACTACTTACACCTCAATAAACATGTTTGTTTCAGGCGGCGAACGAAGCTAAGTAACTTCGTACCCAGTGTCCTCCTGAAGGCGGGGGCAGTCGCGTCGGTCAGCACAGCGGCGGACGACGCGGGAGAGGACAGGAAGCCTAAATCCAACTCGGACTTCAGAAGTTTGCTGCTCAGCAAACAGCAATATCAATCTTACCTTAGACTAAGGTACAGTGGCGTTCATTGTTAGCTGATCGCTCCTTCGCGACGCGGTCCGAGTCACTTGTGTTTTTGGGTTCACGCTAAATGTCAGCACAAGGCAACTACGCGCAGAAAAGTCGTCGGCGAAACCTTTTTCGTGAAATAGAATATTTGTACCTCATTCTTTTTCTATAAAATGATAGTCTCTTAAGAGCATCTCATAATACCCTGTACTCGGTAGAAACACAAATAACTTGAATTAACTTGATATAGATAACTTGAATTCTAGGCTAGAGTGTAATTATTATAACTGAAAGAAGATTTGGAAGACTTTAAATATTTTATTTTTGATTCAACACTTAAGTATCCTCATATCGTACATGATAATATTATGAATGCGAATGTTTGTGCCGTTTTTACAATTAGCTCAGTAAGTGATAAGCTAGGCCTGAAGGGTCTTTTTTGAGACGGGTTGTTAATTAAACCTAGGTACAGACTCAATAGTTTTTTTTTATAATTGTCTGTTATAGGGCCTAGGGTCTCACAAAACTTATGATATAAGTTAGACATGCAGTAGTGTAAGAAATGTAAATATTTTACAATAGAAACCATTGTAGATGTAGAATGTTTGTAAACAAACCCTGTTGCCGCAACTTTTATATGCAGCTTATATAATGTTATTTCAAATTTCAAAAACTTTATTTGTTTAGGCTTACAAAATAAGCTCAAATTGTATACCACAAACTAATACTATTTATAAAATAAGAAATGAGATGTGTGATGGTTTTGATATTATCTTTACTAAAATGTTTGTCCACTTGTGGTCGAAGTGAAAAAGAATATTTGAGATCCTTTTTTCACTAAATATTGCTTCTAAGGAAACTCGACGCCAAGTGAGTTTTAGTAATATGTGTCGTGGTTTGTTTACAAACATTCTACATAGAATTTGGCTAGTGTACAGATGAACCCATGTGCTTCAGTATAGTTTTTTTGTAACACGATAAATTCGTGCACAAACAAGTACTCTTACTTCTTTCAATTTTGTTACAGTTTATTTGCCAACAGTTTTTATTTTAGTGCTTACAGGACTTGGACCGAATAAAAACTTTTATTGATTATAGCTGTGATTTTATTTTGACTTAGCCCTTACCTACATAAAAGTGAAATTTGCCGAGCCATTTGTTTGAGTTAGCGCCTTAGCGCTGGGAGAACTGAACATACCATATTTCCCGAAGTTTACTTAGATTTATGCCTCAGGTTGTTCTTATCAAGCTTTCGCACAGCAATGTAATGATGATTCTTTGTTGGCATTCCATTACTTAATTTATCAGAAATTTGAATAGAAAAGTTTGTGTTTGTATTGATGACAATGCCCATAGACAGTAGATTACTTTGACATTTTATCTAATTTATTATTCCATTTAACTTACCATTATTTATTATCTGTTTTATTGTGACAAATAAGTCTACTACCGTTGACTACCGTACGTTTTCGGCCCACTGCGGCGCTCACAGCTGTCAAATACAAGAGTGTATGTGTCTTCATGTCGTGGAATTACGAATTGAATTGCGTCAATCCAGAAGCAGAACCATCGAGCAATAAGTTGAAGTTTTATCTTTAATACGTATTACTTACGTATTGATAGTATTCTCTTCTCTTTATTTTTAATAAATCATTAAATTTATTTCAATTTCTCATACCTAATTAGCTGTATTTTCTTTGTATTTGGTTTTGTTGGTGTTAAGTCAAGATCGGAAATGTCTTCTGTGTGTAGGATTTGTCTCGCCGGCGATACGAGACTGTATTCTTTAGAAAACAACCTACTGAAAGATTTTTACGAAAAGCTGTCTTCTGCTAAGGTAAATGGCCATTTCCTGTAAGATCGTAGTCATTATGATTGCAGTATCTTTGCTTATGCGAATATCTTTTCTGAGGAGCCAATGCCAGCTAATTTGGAAAGGCCTATTCCTAGTACCTACCTATACCTATCATAAAAATCATGCAAATTCATGTCACATCATCATGTGTAAACACATAGGCACATAGGTACCTAAAGATATTTGCATGTTTTTTTTAACTGTCTAACGAAGTAACTGAAGGAACAACTAGTATTCACATATAAGTGGTGTTAACAGCTGATTAGATAGATATCTAGATACTTGATGACCTATGTGCGATCCATCTATAAGGACAACTTGTTATGACAAGGTAATAAACATAATGGCAAATGGCTGTAATTTTGAATAACCTTTGTTTCAGTTCTATGCAGAAGATGCTAGGCCACGAGTGCTATGCTGTTTATGTTACCGGAAACTAATTAAATGCCACACCTTTTTCAAAATAGCTGACAGATCTGAACAGATCTTCACTTACCTGTATGATAAGGGTCTCCAGGTACGAAATATTCTAATTAATGTTGGTATTAGAGTGTATCGACGTTTATGTTGATGTTAATATAATATTTCTTATATATTCATACACCAGCTTAGCTATGAGCACAAAACTACTTATTTGCTAGCCAAATCACTGGATAGAAGGAACTCTGAAATTACAAACACCTAGTAATTTTTGAGCACTGCATGGCTAACACCATGAACTGCATGTTATGTACAGGTATCGGGCTAAATATTTTGTGTAAATAAATGATTGTAAATTTCAGGCAACTCATGAATATATTACTGAGGTCAACATTGGGATGAAACCACAGTTGACCATGACCACTTTGCAGTTTATCATCATCGATGGCAAAACAACTAATGCGAGTTCTCAGGAAATCATCAAATATGAACCAATGCCTATTGTTGAAATAAAAAAAGAAGCAACCACAAAACAACATGAATGGGTGGCAGTTGAGTCTGTTCTTGAAGATTGTATAAAAAGTGAAATAAAATCAGAAGATGATGATCAAGAGGATGATGTAGAAGGACTTTCTTATAGTATTCATGATGAGAAAACAAAACCAGAGGAATCGATGGTAATTCGGTGCAACACATGCAATAAAATATTTTCCAGTGAAAGCAAACTAATTTCACATATAAAAAAGTCACATTTTCAACTTACAGGAAGGCAGCAAGCCTGTACTAAGCAATATACAGAAAATACTAGTATGAATACAGACGAAATAAATAACATTAAAAAAAAGACATTTGACTGCCATGTTTGTGGCACAGAATTTATTCGAAAAGATTTATTAAATAGACACATGACAAGTCACACAGGAGAGAAACCATTTAAATGCAATGTATGTGATAAAAAATTTACCAGCAAATGGTATATGGTTCAACATATGAGAATTCACACAAAAGAAAATACAACAAACAAGAAAATATCCTGCAACTTATGCGATAAACAATGTAGCAACAAACAGGGATTAGTTATTCACATGAGAAATCATACAGGCGAGAAGCCATATGTGTGCAATGTATGTGATAAACAATTTAAGCAAAACCCTCATTTAACTTCGCACATGCGAATTCACACAGGAGAGAAACCATTTGCCTGCAATGTATGTGATAAACAATTTAGTCATAAAAAATCTTTAGATGTTCATATGAAAGGTCACACAGGAGTGCGGCCATTTGGCTGCAATGAATGTGATAAACAATATATACTTAAATCTGATTTGGTTAGACACATGAGAAACCACACTGGAGGCAAGCCATTGGCCTGCAATGTATGCAAGAAAACATTTAACGAAAATCGTGACTTGGCTAGACACCTGCGGATACACACGGGAGAGAAGCCATTCGCCTGCAATGTTTGTGTTAAAAAATTTAATTTAAAATGTAATTTAGTAAAACACATTAGACTTCATCATATGTAGGGTTTGCAATCTGGTGACATCTTCCATCCGATCGGATGTCCCTCGGCTGGATTTATCAAATCACAACAGTTTTACCTTTTTGGTCCAAAATAAAAGAGACTGTAACGTTCGTACTAAGGTTGTAGGCGTTGTGGCGCGTGACAAGCTTGCATAAAAAAATACAAATACACAAATTATTTCTTTAACGTAATGTGCGAGACTACCTTAACGCCTTCCTCAGAGATTGGTGGAAGATCGCGCGTGACCGCGCTGGTGGAAAGATTTAGGGGAGGTCTTTGCCCAGCTGTGGGACGAATCAGGCTAATATAAAAAAGACCACACTGTTTGAGATTCCCTTTTAAGCAATGAAAATATGGACTCTCATTCTTCCAAAACAAATTATATTAGTAGATGAAGTTATTTAATTTTATCTAGCATCGATTATTAAGAATGCTAAGTTAGAATTATAATTAATGTTTTAAATACATACACAATCTACTAAAAGTATGTAGTAGAAATATTTTATTTCGATTATTAAGAAACTAGGCTAAGTTAGAATTATAATTTATAATTAAAGTTTTAAATACACTATCTACTAAAAGTATGTAGTAGAAATATTTTATTTAATTTTAGTTATTTAATTTTATCTAGCATCGATTATTAAGAAACTATGCTAAGTTAGAATTTTAATTTGTAATTAAAGTTTTAAATACACAATCTACTAAATGTATGTAGCAGAAATATTTTAAAAGTAGGGTAACAGGGACCTTAGTCAAAATAAAATCACAGCTTTAATCAATAAGTTTTTATTCGGTCCAAATTACTGTGAACACTTAAATAAAATCTGTTGGCAAATAAACTGTAACAAAATTGCACATGCGACATGACTTATGTACAGTCAGCGTTAAATTGATATGAGCGTCTAGTGTAGTCAAAATGCACACATGCAAAGGTGTCCAAAATTTCTTACTTCTCATTGTTTCATATTTATATGAGCAGTCAGTGTTCAAAGTTATCTTAGCAAACAAAGCTCCCAAAGGTAGTATGCAAACTCATTTGAGTGAATATTTGATATGTCATACATAGATACTTGAAACGCATAACTTTGAGAGCTTTGTTTGCTAAGATAATTTTTAACACTGCCATTTAAATATGTACATATATGAAACAATGATCAGGTAGTAAGATATTTTGAAAACCTTGTAAAATGCTTACAACAATATGTATGTATATGTGCACTAATTTATCGTGTTACAAAAAAAAATCTAGAATGAAGCACAAGTACTTACCTAATCCTACTGGGTTCATCTTTACACTAGCCATACTCGATGTAGAATGTTTGTAAATAAACAGGTTTTGTTTGCAAACATTCTACTGTTACATTGGCCGCGTACGCCATACGCAGCTTACATGTTATTTCAAATTTCAAAAACTTTTTCATTAGGCTTACAGTATAAGCACTTATAAATAGACATGTAAAATTTTAAACCAGCGACACGACACAAATAACTAACTAACTCAGTTGCTTGGCGTCGAGTTTATCTCTGATCTCAAACCAACATTCTTTTTCACTTCTACCACAGGACAAAAATTATAGTGAAGATAAAATCAACCTTCAAAATCACCTTATTTCTAATTTGATAATAGTTTGTGGTATAAAATTTTACATGTCTATTTATAAGTGCTGATACTGTAGGCCTAATGAAATAGTTTTTGTAATTTGAAATAATATGTGAGGTATGGCGTACGAGGCCAATGTAACAGTAGAATGATTGCAAACAAAACCTGCTTGTTTACAAACATTCTACATCGAGTTTGGCTAGTGTATAGGCACATGCCACAAGTATATAATATTTACGATAAGGTTCGTAGTAAACCCGCATACGTAATGAATTCGACAAACTAGAAAAGTTTTAATTGCAAAATATTTACATTTCATACACTGTTGGACGTGTAACTCTTAAGTTTTGTAAGACCCTAGATAATAGATAATTATACAAAAACACAAACGATTGAGTCTGTACCTAGGTTTAATAAACAACCCGTCTCAAAAAAGACCCTTCAGACCTAGCTTATCACTAACTTACTTAGCTAATTATAAAAACGGCACTAACATTCGCATTCCTAATATTATCATGTACGATATGAGGATACTTCAGTGTTTAATCAAAAATAAAATATTTAAGAGGTCTTCCTTTTCTTCTAGACTTCTTTCATTTACAATATATAATACACTCTAGCCTAGAAATCCAAGATGTTTGTGAACTAGAACCAAGTACGGGTGATTATGAGATGCTCTTAATACTATTTAGTAAAAAATTAATGAAGTACAGATATTAGACTTAGACTTTTCTGCGCGTAGTTGCCTTGTGCTGACATTTAGCGTGATCCCAACAACACAAGTGACTCGGACCGCGTCGCGAAGGAGCGATCAGCTAACAATGAACGCCACTGTACCTTAGTCTAAGGTAAGAATTTTATTGTTGTTTGCTGAGCAGCAAACTTCTGAAGTCCGAGTTGGATTTAGGCTTCCTGTCCTCTCCCGCGTCGTCCGCCGCTGTGCTGACCGACGCGACTGCCCCCGCCTTCAGGAGGACACTGGGCACGAAGTTACTTAGCTTCGTTCGCCGCCTGAAACAAACATGTTTATTGAGGTGTAAGTAGTATTTCTGGGTAAGGACTACAATCAGTCAGCCGTGGGTGGCCTCTATGACGCGCGTGGTCGTGTGACGTCACTGTACGTATGATGTTGGTATAGTTACATAGTGGCAGGCGGTTCTCTCTGGGCGCGGTGCGGCGCCTCCCTCGGCGGCGGCGCGCTGATCGCCACGTCTATGCTCCTCTCTCCCAGCACGAGCCCGTGGGTCGCCTCTATGGCGCGCGCCGCGGACGCTGCGTCACTGTACTCTACGTACGCCAGCCCGCGCGGTTTGCCGTCTCTGAAAACGTGAGGAATAATAAATAATAATAAAATTTATTCAAAAATATCTTAGGACAAAAGAGTAACAAAAAGTACCTTACTTAAATTCTGATGGAAACAACAATATGGGGGCCTGAACTAGGTGAAAACCTGTTTTTCAGGCTGAAAGAGTGCTAACAACAAATAAAAAATCAATTTGAACTTGCTTATTATATGAATATGAATTTGAACATGTATACTTTATGATATTAACTTATGCTACTTACACTAAACTAAATTTAAATAATAAAGGTGTACACAAAGATTTTTAGGTCTACTTAAAAACAGTCAATAAATTTTCTGTGTCATCGTATGACATACATTGCAGTGTATCCTTAAGTTTTTTCTTACAACTATTATAATTTAAGGGATAAATATTGGCTAATACATTTAATCTATTGTATAAAAAAGGACCAAGGATACTGTAAAATTTATTTGAAAAGGTGTGTTTCCGATCTAGTTCTTTAGGGCAAACGTTATTTTTTCTCCTTTTGTTAGCGCTTTCATTGACATAATGGAAGGGCTGCGTGCTGTTTGAGCACTATATTCATTATGAATAACTGTCGAACTGACAACACTCCACATGATTTAAACAGAAGGTTTGTAGAAAAAATAAAAGGACGGAAAGTTGATACTTTAAGTATCGCTCTTTGTGCTCTTTCGACAGTTAGTAACAATGTTTTACCCACTCCACCCCATGATGTAATGCAGTAGGTCAAAATGGATTCGCATAGGGCCCGGTAGACTTGTATAATAAGTTTTTGATCCGCAATATGGCGTAGATTTTTGAAAACAAAAATCAGTTTGCGGACTCTACTTACTAAAACTTCTATATGGGGTTTGAATGAGAGTGTTTCATCCAGCATTACGCCAAGGTATTTAATTCTATTTGTTTTATTTATGGTAGGGCAAATACATACGTAATTGTCAGCATCTACACAATAATGCGCAAACAGGCTGGGGATGATTTCGTTAGAGGGCCGTTTGCGCATCGAAAATCTTATATACTTAGTCTTATCTGCATTTAGAGTTAGTAAATTTTGCTGAAGCCATTTATTTACAATATTGAATCCATATTGCGCAAACTTGTACACTTCTTCTTCGGAGTCAGCGGAAAAAAAGAGAGCGGTGTCTTCAGCATATGAAATGATTTTTCCATGATCTAATTTTAAATTGCAAAGTTCATTGATGTAAATTAAAAATAGAGTAGGTCCCAGGACACTCCCTTGGGGAACACCAAAGTCAGTGTTTTTCTGATCACTGCTGACGACATCGCCTATCCTGACGCACTGCGTGCGTTCTTCGAGGTAGCTCGTGAAAAGTTTCAGTTGAGTGTCTCTAATACCCAGTGTTTCAAGCTTGCGCAATAGTATAGGTATAGAAACGGTGTCAAAGCATTTGGCTAGGTCTAAGAATATTCCAATTGTATGCTTACTCTGATCCAGTTCTTGTTCAAGATGGTTAGTAAGGTGATGAACTGCATCTGCAGTAGATACTTTAGCTCTGAACCCGAATTGCATATTTGATAAAATATCCTTTTCATCTAGGTACTTGACTAACCGTTTATTTATAACTTTTTCTAATATTTTGTAAAAAGCAGGAAGTAGGGATATCGGTCTGTAATTGGTGATTTGGTCTTTAGGGCCAGATTTATATGATGGAATACCTTAGTATGAGTCGCTTATCCAACCTCTTGTCCTAGTAGAGAAGCAAGCGCTACGCAACGCCTGTATTTTTAGAATTTGGAACCCAGGAATTGAAGTGTCCAAGATAGATCCTCTAGCGGGAAGACAGAGGCAGGAAGCAGAGTTAAGTCACACGAGTTATAAGTTGTCTTACTTCTGCGTTACAAGTCTGATATCGATCAACTGTCCATGCGGTTCGAAGATCTTGGTCAATTCTTCCTTAGTGCAGTTCTTGAAGGGTAGATTCTTGACAAACAGTTTGTTTTTCTCTGTATCTGTCGCGTATTTGAACTGCGGCTTGTTGGTTTTGTTGGAGGAGTACCGGGAGAGGAACATCGGCCGGCCATCGAGCGGCGCGCGGTCGTGCTGCACAGCGCGAGACACTGCCTCCTGCAACATTATACATATATTAATGATGCTGGACCATCCACATGATCCACACGGCATCCTCTAACCCCATGCTAAGCACAGCTTGTGTTGTGGGTGCTAGATAACTGATATTTTTTATTAACTATACATATAGACCTAGAACCTAATGTATCCAGATCGTACAAACATTTGTGCCGCGACGCGAGTCATGTCAAAAACAGTGAGCAAAATCGATTGTTGCAGACAGATTGGTAATACGGTTTCACCCTGACACTTTTGCCGTGCCTCCAGTTTCAACATCGTTAGAATCAATCATTCTTTGACGATACCATTGTCATTGCCATTGAAGCGATTAATTTAGCAGAAAACTGTACGGTCTCACAGGAAACCATTATTCTAGTTATAAATGAGCGAGTCTAGTACTTACCGGGGTAGAGTACTGGCAGTAACAAATGGACCCGCCGAAAGCCTTCACTCCACTCTTGAGGCGCAGCGACGCTATCTCGCCGAACTGCGACAGTTTCTCTCGCAGGTTCTCTTCGTTTACTCTGAGAAAATAAAATACTAATTATTAAAACTGATGATACAACATAATTTGTATTTTGTCTTGAGAAACACCACCGTAATTATTTCATACTGATTTATTGCAATAAAGGAAACACGAGGTTGTAGAACATGAACGAAGCATTGTTGCATTCCAGGACCGATCCGACAGACGAGGTCCGCCTACGACGCAGGAGGTTGCGGGTTGGATTCCGGCCTTGGGACAAGTGTTTTTATGTATAATAAAAATATATATCTATGTTATGTGTTTCACTCATAATTATTAGAATACATTCACATAGTTACACATTTTTTTATTATATTACTTGTCATGATATTACTTGAGAGGGGAATAAAGTCTTTATTGTGACTTATTGTTAACTTCATTATTGTTTATGGTAAACAAGTGAACTAAGTAGAGATAACCTAGCAGTATGAACTTACTTAAATTCAAGATTACTGACGAACAGGGTGCATGCTTCTCGGTCTTGAGCGCTGCCGACGTCTTCTGTTTCTATCTTAGGTTTCTTGCTCTCTACTTCTGTGAATATAAATGTTATTGCATCATTTCAGAGTAGCTCATTGTCCCGTGTTATGAATGCATGCTGACTGAAGCATAGATCGGTGACGGATGCGTCGTCACCGATCCATCCTTGATTTAAGATATTAAGCGCAGAATATTTACAATTTTGAATTAATACAAAACACATACAATGCTTTTTAAATATTTTTGAATCCTTGGAATCCTTTAGTTTTAAACTGTTTGTATCCATAACACAAGCTCTGCTTACTTTGATGCTGTGCGACTTGTCCATCATCATTTATCAAAACAGTAATCCCTTACCTCCCGCATTACTCTCATGAGATCGCTTCACTCCTTGACTAGTGCTGGCGCCCGGTTGCTCTCCCTTGTTCCGCGCCGTGTCGTCGTCAACATCCATAGGACTTTGCCGCTTCTTCTTAACGCCTGAGCTGCCCTCGCCGCCGTCAAACTTTCTCTTCTCTACAGGTTTACTCTTGTGTTTGTGTTCGTTCGGTGCTGCGTGCGGGTGTTTGGATCTGTGTTTATTTGCAAGGTCGTTACTCGACCTCTTGTTGCCACTCTTGTTTGAGTTGTGAAGCTGTCTGTAGGCTTCTCGCCATTCTTTTATCGATTCCTAAGAAAAATAATAATAATCATCAAAAAAACAACACAACATGTTAATTAAAATTATGTAAAAATAAACGAAGATTAGGCAGACAGTCGGTGACGGCGGTAAGCCCGCGTCGGAACAGTACAGTACCTCTACTAGCCGGCTACACTTGGTGCTGGACTCCAGATCACCGTAGTCCTGCTCGAAGTGCCTGTACAGCTCGCCTATAGCTGGCAGATAGTCGGTGACGGCGGTAAGCCCGCGTCGGAACAGCTCTCGCATCTTGTGCGCAGCGAGCGGCGGCGACCGAGCCTGCTCCAAGCGCAGGAAACTCTCCCAGTACTTGCTTTTAGTCCTGTTGCTCCCGTACTCTGTACAAATAACTATAAATATTATCTGTTTATTCAATATTTAGAAAGATATGTTTATTATACATAAGAATAAGAAACACGCGGAACACCTAGTACAAATATTTGTTCCGAGGCGGGCATCGAACCATCCAGCGCCGCCCGCCGCGCCACATCCGTTGCTAACATTAAATGTCAGCAGACACCTGCCACTTGCCACTTACTGAATATCTCTTCGAAGACATCTCGTCCCTCCTGGGGAGCCTTGATGCGTTGGTACTCGAGTCTCGCCCAGTACAGAGGCACTTCGCAATCGTTCGCTTCCTCGCCGTAACACTGCAACAATACCATCCAAATTAATTCATTATGAATCCCTCAGCTGTTGTAGGTTAATTGTAAAAGTCAAGGCTTGAACACTGCCCAGTACTATTGCAGCCTTATCTTACCGACCCGGGCCCTTTGTGGCTCTCTCTACTCTACCAGAAATATCAATTGCCGTAAGGGAAATCAAGGCTTGCAAATAAAACCGTTGAAGCGCGATTTAGATATACACACATCAAGTGGTAAATGCCATATCAAACAAGATGGTCTTTTATGAATTTTGGTTGAAGTGAGTATTCCACCTCCTTGTTCTGATGCTAGGAGGGTACATTACCGTGGCGAGCGAGTCCCAGGCCAGTCGGAAGGTGCTGCGCAGTCGGTCGACGTCCCCCGGCCGGCTGAAGTCTGTCTGCCGCCGCTTGTACTCGATGTACGCCATCCACAGCAGTTCACCTTCTTTGAACGTTTCCATGCCGCGGAGAAGCGCCGCTTCGAACACAGCGTGCACCTGAAATGGAAATCATAATTGTTTAGTTATAGCTATTAAGTTAGTCTATATAGCTGGCGCACGCAGGCCCGCAGTGCGCGACTGTACGCGGGCGTGCCTCGGCACCGGCCCGCTCCTACCTACCTCGTCGATGGACTGGCTGGTGGCCTCCGCTAGCTGCATGAGCGCGGCGTGAAAGTGGTGCGTGGTGGGCTGGCGGCGCACGCAGGCCCGCAGTGCGTGACTGTACGCGGGCGTCCCTCGGCACCGGCCCGCTCCTACCTACCTCGTCGATGGACTGGCTGGTGGCCTCCGCTAGCTGCATGAGCGCGGCGTGGAAGTGGTGCGTGGTGGGCTGGCGGCGCGCGCAGGCCCGCAGTGCGCGACTGTACGCGGGCGTGCCTCGGCACCGGCCCGCTCCTACCTACCTCGTCGATGGACTGGCTGGTGGCCTCCGCTAGCTGCATGAGCGCGGCGTGGAAGTGGTGCGTGGTGGGCTGGCGGCGCACGCAGGCCCGCAGTGCGCGACTGTACGCGGGCGTGCCTCGGCACCGGCCCGCTCCTACCTACCTCGTCGATGGACTGGCTGGTGGCCTCCGCTAGCTGCATGAGCGCGGCGTGGAAGTGGTGCGTGGTGGGCTGGCGGCGCGCGCAGGCCCGCAGTGCGCGACTGTACGCGGGCGTGCCTCGGCACCGGCCCGCTCCTACCTACCTCGTCGATGGACTGGCTGGTGGCCTCCGCTAGCTGCATGAGCGCGGCGTGGAAGTGGTGCGTGGTGGGCTGGCGGCGCACGCAGGCCCGCAGTGCGCGACTGTACGCGGGCGTGCCTCGGCGCCGCGCGAGGGAGCACCACCGTTGCATCCACTCTAGCTTCGCGCCGCTGCCGCACGAGCAGGCGCGCTCATACACCGTCTGATGAATGGACAGTAACAAGAGTCAGAACATACAATAATCAAATAACTGCAACATAAGGAGATTTATAAAAAAGGAAATATTTAATAAAGCAGGTAAATAGGGAATTTTTATTGAGGGTGCGGACCTTTCGGAAGAATAGAACCTATATTCTTCTTTGGTGGTATCATTGGGATGTCGTATATGCAGGGTCGGTGCCATTTCAATTTGACAAACCCAAATTCTGCGCCCTCGTTTCAGTTTGGGCCAACTATTTTTGGCGAATTAGCAAAGCGAGAGGCGAGAGGCGAGAGACCCATTGACCACGTCATATATCCTCCACTGGTCGGTTTACTGAGATTATTTTAGACAGTGAAGATGAAAGTCATGCGTCAAAGGTTGGCTGACTATTGGATCATGACGTGATTATTAGTGAATCGTGTTTGCATTCGTTGACTGGCTCTCTGATGGTAGCGCGTTAGGATCAGCGCACACCGAGGCGCGACTTCATTCAAATTATTACTTTATTTCCTACGCGCAAAGCGCTGCGTCGCTGTTTCGCCAATTTTCTTTTTGCGTAGTAAATAAAGTCATATGTATTTTGAATCAAAGTACGCGCGGCGTCGCATCGTCGCGTCGGTGTGAGCTGACCTTAATATATATATTATGTAGGTTCAAGCTGTTGATTTACCAATGCATTGAAGTGCAATTAAAATTAAATATTGGTATGATTCGTATTTGTTTCAATACAGCAAACTATATTAACTGAGAGGAGTAATAGTGATATACATAGTGACTAGTGACTAAAGTACCTCTAGCGCAGTCATGTAATCCTTTACACCAGCATAGTTTTCATTCCTACACAGAAATTCCATCTCTTCTAAGTACTTTTCATAAATTTGAAGTGTTTCTTCTGTGTCGTTTCTGTAAAACAAACAATCTAATTAATCAGAAGTATCAGAAAGACACTATAGAAGCAAATTCATTCTTATCACATCCATTGTTAAAAAACAATAGAAATTCTATCAAATGGGAAATGTTTGATTCCAGGCTCAGAGCTACATCTGTGTAATTGCACATTTCATCCTGATCCATTCAATAGTTTTGTCATTTGGCATCCTATCTAAACATACAAACTTTCGTATTTATAATATTAGTGTGATGTAACAATGTAGTGAATAGACTTACTCTGCCAGCAGAAGTTTATCTTCAAATGGTGATATCATTTTGACAAAGTTCAAAGCGGTCTGATGTCGTTTCAAAGTCTGGAAGTTAAAAGATTACTTCATTATGGCTGTGATGGTGATGATGGGGAAGGCCCTTATAGTGCGACGTCGCTGGCTAATTGGGTGTATTTCAGAGGAAACTATCTTAAGTTGAAGTCTGAAGGTTGATAAGAAAACTGTGAGTATATAACTCAAAACTGAGAGCGAGTAACAGAGCATTGCCTGTACGTCATTCTAATTATGGCACACGGGTTCCATATCTTTTTGGTAAGCGTAGTAGAATAGTGTGTTGGTATCGCTCACTTCGGCGACGTATTCGCTTGTGTAGTGGGGCGTGCCGGGCGCGGCCTGCTCGTACTGCAGCCAGGCGTCCTGCGAGCGTAGCAACGGCCGAGAGACCATCTCCTCGAGGCAGCGGCAAACGCGCTCGCGTTGCTTGCTGCATTCTTCGGAGTCTTGCTCGTCATTCCTGCAATCATTTAGCCGTTAGTCTATTCACCTTACATATACCTCCCACGGGCTTGCAGAATTTATATTTTGATACGGGATTGCATTCTCCCGCATACCACAACTTTAGTGTTAGTGTGTTCTAGGTATGTGTTACCTGAAGGTGTTCAACTGTGTTTTCTCGAACTCGAGCAGGGCTTCCCAGAACAGTTTCCCCGAGAGCGGGTCCGCGGCCGCCGCGTCCAGTATCCGGCGCAGCTGCGCGCGCGTCTCGCCCGCCTCGCCCGCTGACAGCGACCACGAACACCACTCGCTGAGCACCTCCACCGCTGCACGCACATAATAACCACACCTTATAGTAAATATATAACCTATATACTCAAGTTATATGGATAGTATTAAATAAAACGCAGCAGCTTTTTTCTGTGTATTTTTGTAATCTCCACTGTGATCAACACTCCGCCAGCCAAACGTGGTGATTATGGCAAAGCCCCCTTGTTTGGCGAAGGGGGAGGCCTGTTCACCAGTGGATGTTCGTGTGCTGATGGGGATCTAGTGTCACTTACAGTAACAGTCCAGCGAAGCCTGCTCAAACAGCTTAGCGATATTGTTCCTGTCCTCGGGCGTGTGCGAGAGAGATATCTCAGTGCGCAGGCGCAGCAGCCAGTCCTCGGGCTTCAGCGGCAGATGGCTGATGAAGCGGTCGAAAGCTGAGCGCCAGCGGTCCAAATCTGATAGAGCCCTGTAACAAATAATTTTATTATTACCTTTTAATTTTTTCCTCATGTTTTATGTTATATGTGCAAATAACATTTTACGTAAATTAGCCTTTTATTATTTTGTACGTAATTATGAACTCTGTAATGCTGAATAAATAAATAATGCTCGCTGCGTGGCGAATAATAAGGCTGTAAACCTACTTTTGTGACTTAATTACAATGACGGTCGATGTGGCGCGGTGGGCGAAGGTCCGCCTGCGACGCAGGAGGTTGCGGGTTCGATTCCCGCCTCGGAACAATTGTGTGTACGATCTGCAGATATTTGTTCCGGGTGTTCTGGTCGTTTTCTATGTATAATAAAAATATCTATCTAAGTAATGTATTGTATAATGTATATCAGTTATCTAGTACCCATAACACAAGCTCTGCTTACCATGGGGCTAGATAATGCTGTGTGAATTGTCCAGCATTATTTATTTATTTATTTAATTACAATACATACTTTGATTATTGGGCAGAAGAAGTAAGAAGCGTGTGGCCGGGTATTAACATTAAGACTTTTTTTTTTTTTTATTCGCTTTGGATTGGCTTTCATATCACGGCGGCCATGATAGGCCTATTGTGATCGCCACTTTTAAACATTAAGACTTACCACAAGGCCTTTACTAGCTCAAGATGGTCATCATAGGAGTATAAGTCAACTGTGAGCTGCTGCTCCAACTTCCTCACTTTACACTCCAGCGCTGCATCAACCGCGTCATCGTCATCATCATCATCCTGAAACATGAAACCTGAACATGATAATCTAACTAAAACATGACTTGACTAATAATATTTACATGCAAATAATATTTAGATTTACTTATTTTATTTTATTTGGACACATTTTATTACACAAAAAGCTTAAATTGAATTATAAATAGAACATAGAAAAATAAAAATAGAACGTGGAATAAATAAAGCTAACTTCAGTTAATATGTTTTAAAAATTAATACAATACAATATATCTTTATTGTGCCATCAATACAAAAAAAAAAGGATCTTAATACTACCTAAATCTAGTGGCACAATCGGCAAATTGATAAGTTAAGTAAAGTTTCAAATTTTCCAATGATTTATTTTCATATTTATGACATCTATATATATAAAAGAAAGTCGTGTTTGTTACAACACTTATAACTCGAGAACGGCTGGACCGATTTAGCTGAAAATTGGTGGAGAGGTAGCTTAGAACCAGGAGTCTAACATAGGATACTTTTTATCATTTAAACAATTTGACACATAGATTTCCACGGGGGCGAAGCCGCGGGTAGCAGCTAGTTGTACATAAACATTATTTAAGAATTATCGTTTTTTACGATCCGATAAAAAACGGCCGGGCCCTGTGAAAACGGATCCGCTGTGTGACTGCGCCCTTAGATGTACATTCAATATCTTACCTCTGAATCATCAGAGTCCTGGTGACCAGCCTCATTCTCCTCGACGGCCACGTCTGCATCATTCTCCTCCTCTGATTCATTGCAAACCTCGTCTTCTACGATAGCCATTGCACTAGAACTTGCCACTTGCTTGTCTTTATAAACTGAAACAATAGAAAAGTTATTAAGTTTTGTGTAGCCATTAGGTATTACAAACAAAAAGTAATCTGTGTAAAGATTATTCCCACTCATCAATTGAGCTTAGAACTCCTTTCATGACTTTTCTCTAACTCTCATAGTTTCTGGTTTGGCCATCCACTGCAATCTCAAAAAGACACCCTGTATATAGATTATTAAATAAATCACCAGCACCAGGTCCACTATCTATTTTTTTTAGAATAATGATTTTATATACAATACCAATACGCGTTATTGCACATCTAACATGGAAAAAATCAGTAAAGAACAAACAAACAAAGATACAGATACACAATGGGCGGCTTTATCGCTAAGAGCGATTTCTTCCAGGCAACCTTTGGATGGACACGAGTATAGGTATTACAGACATCAAAATTGTAAATATGTTATATACAATACAAAACATGTACAAATACATAAATACTTATTTATACATATACTTGTATATACATTTACTAACTGTAGCTTCTACCTATTCCTGGGACAAAGGTGAAAGGGCCAGATGAAAACTTGCTTCTAAAAATTTGAGACAAGATACTAAATAATTAAGTAGACCATAATAAGATAATTTATGTTTGTGCTGGATGCGTCAAGCTGAAGACAGTGCGCTATAGCGCTTATTGGGTGCCTATGGACTATCAGACTGATGATGAAAACTTGTTACATTGGTATGATAAACACAAGTAAGATCCAAGATCTTTTATCCGGGAAACCATGACCCCAAGAGACATTTCCTTGCCGCACTTAGTTTTTTATAAACAAAGTCTCACTGTTTCCCTATTTGTATGATGATCCTCATAAAAAGGGTGTGGTGTATAAACAAATTGGCCATTTAAAATCATACAGACAGTATTTTTTTTTTTATGATGTTTATTATAAATAATGCTGGACCATTCACACAGCATTATCTAGCCCCAACGTAAGCAGAGCTTGTGTTATGGGTACTAGATAACTGATATACATAATACAATACATTACATAGATAGATATTTTTTATTATACATAGAAAACGACCAGAACACCCGGAACAAATATCTGCAGATTGTACACACAATTGTTCCGAGGCGGGAATCGAAACCGCAACCTCCTGTGTCGCAGGCGGACCTTTGCCCACCGCGCCACATCGGTCGTCAAGTAATGTATTGTTACACAGCAGTATAGCAAGCAATTGTATATAAATCTAAATTCAATAATGTATACATAATGCAACTGACATCTGCAAGTAGTTGTTTACATAAACAGATACTGGTTTGCAGCCAATAGGAATATTGCAAACAATCTGCCTCTTTCTATTACTATCATTTGCTTTATCTACCTACATAAACAAATAAATATAATTAAAAGGTAATATACAACCAAATAAGACAAATTACAGAGCCATCTTCTAGCCCCAAACGAAGCCTTGGAAGAAGAGAGTAGAGTTCTTGTCGGTAATTGCCAAACAGAGAACAAGCATGAGCCTTTAGAAGAATTGAGAGAGCCTTGATGATGCCTTTCTAGTGTTTTTTGTGACTCATGGACAAAGTACAGTTTTTTACTTTATACCAAAGACCGGCCTTCGCATAGCATCCTTGAAAACCAGGTGCAAGTAAGTCCCAAAAGTGGATGATTATGGTTGACCGAAAAGTTAATTCGAGTAGTAATAGTAGTTCTTCTGCATGGATACGAGTTTGTACCGCTAGGCTCAAGTCTGCATAAGTCAGGAAAGGAGGCAGTGAATTTTTCAGGACCTCTATGTGACAACGTAGGTATACCTACCATAGCAGCAATCTTCATTGTCTTTGCTTCATTTTTGTATAATTCCAATCAAACTTACCTTATAGATTCAACACCACGAGCTCTTCACCAATATATTTATCTTAAAATTTGGCGATGAATGAAGAAAATCCATAGAAAATTAGAAAATAACAAACATTCCAGAGAGAATACAAAATTACAAATATTACAGAGAGAATATAAACTATAAATAAATAGGTACTACGCGAAAAGATTGATATATGAAAGAAAAGGTTCAAAGAGAGAGAGAATACAATAACTTTTTAGTTTTTGTAGCTGCGAACAATAATTTCTTCAATTTCCATTCCATCCAAGTGAATGAATGCCTGCCACCATAACATAACTGTCAAAATGAAATGACAGAGCGAATACGAGTCAACCAACTTCGACTTCTTTCTTAATGGCGCCGCCACAGACCACAAAGTACTTTTACTACATATAGGTATTAACAACAAAGGTGCAAATAACTATCAACAGAAAAATGACAATAAAAACACAAACCTTGCCGGTGCTACCAGCACGTAAACTTCAAAATTTCCGAATAATGTGGGAGTTTATTAAAAATGTTTGAATCTTTGTATATTATATACATATAATGCTTAAAATTAGAATGAGGTAGGTAGCCTACCTAACATAAATAAGATTTTAAATAGATATTTCTTAAATATTTTATTATATAAAGCTAAATTAACACAGACTCACTTGACTTACTGATTGACATAATTGTTTTCCTTGATGAACGTATGTTTTTTTTACGGAATCGTATAGAGGGGGTTGAGGTGACCTAAGAAAAATTCCAACTTTTTGACATTTACTCCCCCCCCCCCCCTCCTGGCCCCTACGCGGAGCCATATTGCATAAAAATAATAGTGGGGGTGTATAAAGGAGACCAGTGATTTTAAATGCAAACTAAATGTTGCTCCCCCTGCCCTCTGAGAACTCCTCTTTTGAGTGTGCTACCAGATGCCGTCGCGATTTAGGGGTTCTGATTACAGGATCGTATAGATGGTTTCTTTCGAGTAGAAAAACCAGCCAGTCGTTCGGAAAGAAAATAATTATAATCATAGGTTGGTATGTTACGTAGTAGGTAGCTCTTATAAAAACTATAACATTATTGTGATTAAACCATTACGCTACTTTTTTTTAAATAATAAATCACAGATCACAAATCAAATAGGTAGCCTATTTGATTTGTGATCTGTGATTTGTAGAAACTTTTATGAAAATTATCGGCATTTTTTTTCATCAGTTGGCATCTCTCACTTATGACAAGTCCGCCATTGCTGTTGTTGACTTGTGATTCCGTAGGACTCCATCTGGAACTAAATCTATGCACCATGGCAAGTATTTTAGCAGTTATCACCAGGGGTCGGAATAGGTAGAGTTTTTAAGTACCTAATGACAAAAAATACCTAGGATAACATAACATGGATACGCCTTTTTAATCCCTGGATTGGGTACTGATTAAATGTTTTCTAAATTTCAGGGATTGATATTATTGTCTTCTAAAACATTCCTTTGTATGTTAAACACAAATTAAGTAGCGTAAAACACCTGGCCTTCCTCCAGTAGTTGGCCCCAAAATTTAATTATGTTAAATTAGTAAGATATTTTGGATAGGTACATAAAAAAAAAAATTTTAGATACGAGATAAGCACACTCGTGCTAAAATGTTAATTTTAAGTACGTATAAGTAATATGTTTTGTTTTTCTCATTTAAGTAAACTGTTTGTGTTCTTTGAAAAATAAAGATTCTTTAAACCGAGATTAGACCAGGGCCGGGGGAGGTGGGGGGTTGTAGGTTTTGGTTAGGCGTTAAGCGTTTAGTTTTTTACACTAAGACTTATTCAGGAGATCTGTGCTCATAAAGAAAATTACAATCGAATTATAAATAGTACAGTGGATTTCACATATTACGAAATTTGTTGTTGCGACCGTTTAGCAATAGCGACGTTAAATCTAAGTCACTTGAATATAAAGCATACTGTAGTACAAAATTTATGTGGCCATAGCGACTTTGGAAGCCGAGTTCGGGTGTAGCGGCTGTTTTTAATGAATAATTTGTAACAAGTTCCTAGAAATCCTATACAGATATGGCGACCGGAGTCAACCGCCTTAAATACAAAGATTTATTTATTTCACAAACATTTCTTATCTTTTGTTTACATCCACACTTATGATTAGCAACTGTGGAGACCTTTTCCTTTTGTTTATAGGTATTAACTAAATAGGTAGGTAAGTGTGTACGTTTCGGAGTAAAATTTATGGGTTAGTTTCAAAGTGATATTCTGAGAAGCAACAGATTAAGTAAACTTGCAAATGTTTTTAATAATAAATGAGAATGAACTATACACATCTAGATACGTGGCTTTATTTCTACTTTTGCTTGTAACAACATTCGGATATAACGACGAAATAAGAGTAATCCCTTCAACGTCGTTATACGCGAAATCCACTGTATTTACAATTCAAACAACCTACAAGTAGCTAAAACTGATACATATCAATACTAGTTGGGACTGTCCCCAAGCCGCTGACTGCATTGTAAATTGTACCGCTGTTCAAAAAGAATAGAGACATAGATAAATGAAACGAAGTTTATTAATCAACTCAGTATCAACAAGACAATTAAATAAAATAACAAAAAATCAATCAGATTCTATTTCAACTATGTCAGAAATACTGGAGGAAGCTAAAGATTCATCGTCCACATCATTTACTAAATAATTAAAATATATTATCATAATTTTTTTAATATTTTCTTCTTTTAATCTGTTTCGATATGGGTGCAACACCCACTTAAAAGTTGAAAATGATCTTTCGACATCAACCGATGTGAGCGGAGCAAATAAACATAGCCAAAATCGTCAAGTTATGCAGGTTCAATCCAAAAAACGTAAGCCAAGGTCAAAAATATAAAAATCCAATACCAAAACTAAACGCACGCACACTCAACGCATCGAAGCAGACGAGTGAACAAAAATGTATATCCATCCCCTCATCCCGCACCCCGCAACGTCCACCCCGCACCCCACCTTGTAGCGGTAGCAATTTGGACAATAGAAATGGAAATAAATAAAATTTACGCGGTCTACACACTGTCTTGCGAAACAATAATTGCTTTCTGACTTACCGGGCAGGAATCAATTACTTTTATATTATTTTATAATATTAATATTCCTAAATATTATTTTGAATGAAAGTAATGTTTCGAGTTCGAAGTACGTAAATAAGTTTTAGCAGATTATGGGGATTGATATACTATATCAATCCCGAGATTAAAAGGCATATCCATATTAAACTAGCGTAGTAGCGTATATGACGTCATTTGGTACTTATAAACTCTACCTATTCCGACCCCTGGTTATCACAGATAATATAATACAAACGCTTTATAAAACAGGTCAGACCTGAACAAGCGGATTGCGAAGATGGTACGGCACGACCTTCGGAGCTCCAACACGCCTCATTCAAGAGGCGATAGAGCGGAACCGAGGGTCCAAAGTATTCACTCAGCAGCTTGGCAGGAGCCACCTGACAAAGCTTAAAACGCACGACGGGAGGACCGTATTGTCAAAGCCGGAGATATTCGCCGAGATAGAGGATTTCTATGGCCGATTATACGCTGCACATGCCCCTCGTTACCGACGAGATGACCCAGATTCCAGAGCCACACTCACACGCCACTATACCGACGAACTGCCTGACATCAGTCAAGACGAGATCGTGTTAGCTCTAAGGCAGCTTAAAAATGGAAAAGCCCCCGGTGAGGACGGAATTACTTCAGAGCTTCTTAAAGCCGGAGGAGCTCCTGTAATACAGGAGCTGCAGAACCTCTTTAACACCGTCCTTCACAGTGGGAGAACTCCAAAGGCGTGGAGCGGGAGTATGGTGGTGCTCTTTTTTAAGAAGGGAGATAAAACCCTTCTTAAGAATTACAGACTTGAGTAACGTCTATAAGCTGTTCTCACGAATGGTCACGAACCGTCTCGCCAGGAGACTCGACGAGTTCCAGCCACCGGAACAGGCTGGGTTTCGTGGAGGATATGGCACCATAGACCACATACACACAGTGAGGCAGATTATACAGAAGTCCGAAGCGTATAATCAGCCCCTGTGTCTGGCTTTTGTGGACTATGAGAAGGCATTTGACTCCGTCGAAACCTGGGCTGTTCTGGATTTCTTACAGCGATGGCAATTAGACTATCGTTATATCGAGGTGCTGAGATGTCTCTACGAAGCCGCCACTATGAGTGTCCAAGTACAGGGCCAGCAGTCTAAACTTATCCAATTGCGCAGAGGAGTGAGACAGGGGGATGTCATATCCCCGAAACTGTTCACAAGCGCGTTGGAAGATTTGTTTAAGAGTCCGGCGACCCTCGCTTGCAAAAATAGCTCCGAATATCGCTGTCCCTGTTTGACCCTTGCGCCGCGCCCCATGCGTGCGCGATAGCAATATTAGCCGTTCAAAATTTGGTTTGTTCCGTAATACCAAAAATTGTGACTGAAAACTTTTTGTATTCTTCACAAAGTATTGTTATTCTGTAACTAGACAATATAAGCTATGTTCCTTAACACGTTAACTGTCCCAGAACAAAAGTAAAAAGTATACGGATTACGTCCAACTGAAATTACGTTATAATATAAGCTAAACAAAAAGGATCTAAGAATATAAAATTATGCTAATTTGGCCTGAAAATAAAAAGTTTTACATGAATATCCCAAAAAAAATATGACTCCGGACGGAGTCTTGGACGTCCAAACCACCGTGTGACTTTGTTTTGACAAAAAAAAGCTTTCCGTGTTATCGGCACATGAAATAATAATAAGAAAGCTGCTAGAGGTACGAGAACACCTACAGTCTCTTGAACGTCCACTACAATACAAACACAAACATGCCATGCCGAGAAAATAGAAAGAGAACCTACGCGGCAAAGAATGCTATAACAAGCTCATTTCATAGGGGCAAACGTCAAAAGTTGCGGGTGCAAAGGCTTCTCAAGTGGTAACGTGGTGCCCCAAATGAATAAAAATATATAATAAAACTACCAGGTGTCCTTATAATTATAATTTGTTTTATTATAACCATATAACGAAAACTGGCAACATTTTACGAAGGCTCTTTTGAATACTATGTTGCCTAGTTATCTAATCATACGTCCATCATAATGCTTTAGCTCTTATTCATACGTCCAGTGAACATTCAGTCGACCCACGTATTATGATTCCAGTCAGAGTCATGGACTTACGAACTTGGTCCATATGTGACTCCGTTTCGAGTCACTGGACAGTTAACGTGTTAATAAATAAAACGTAAGATACTGATGTTTTTAATACGAAACAAATAGCAAGAAAACTTGTCCATTTTCGCATAAAAATGTGCAAATCCGATTGACTTTCATTTAATTTTAGGTATATATTTTGAAAAAAAAAAAAAACTATTTAGGAACCTAGATAAATACTATTCAAATGCAAATAATACGATATTATAGTGGAAATATGCTTGAATTGGAAATCATTTTGGTATTACGTTTGTATGAAGAATTCGACCCTCCGGAGGCCTCTTAAGACGCTGGACTGGAAAGGTGAGGGCATAAACATAAACGGCAACTACATCTCACACCTACCGTAGGGGTGAGATGGCGGATTTACCAGCAGGCTGAGTAGGCTGGAGCCTAGGGCGGCATATTGTAGGGGGCGGTAGAAAAAAGAACAATATTATGTTATAAGATCCCGTTTAAATCAACGCGTACCTATAAAGTTTCACCAATCACTACTTAAATATTTTATGTATTTACTAAGTATTTGCTTGCATAGTCATAATGGGGCGCGGGAACGAATGTTATTGACCCAGGGGCGGCTTAAGCGGGTGTGTGGTGTGCTCTCGTGGTGACGGTAGGACGATGCGGCGTCACTAGAAAATACCCGAAACCTTAAATACATTTTAATTTCACACTCTATTCTACCTAACATGTAACTGACCAATACGGTAAAAAATAAATCGTTGCTCGCTTCGCTCGCCGATATTACTCGTGTTTTGGGCGTTTTGTTATGTTTCGTATCAGTTCTGCAAAAGCAACGGCACCTATTTTGCTAAATTCATTTTCTATCAATTCAATCACCACAACAAATAGAGCATAATCATATTTCGTACAAAAAAAATCTAAGAAGACAAAACATTTTTCGCGATTAGTTCCACAAGCCAATAACAATTGTTCCTTTAAAAAATAATACAATATTCTAAC
Organism: Eupithecia abbreviata; assembly: GCA_943735965.1. NCBI lineage: Eukaryota > Metazoa > Arthropoda > Insecta > Lepidoptera > Geometridae > Eupithecia > Eupithecia abbreviata. The sequence continues at coordinate 7,884,433 of OX030995.1, forward strand.
GAAAACCACAAAAAATTGTCCGCTCCGCTTTTTATAAATTTTTTCATACAATCTTTCTTTGAGAAAAGCAATATCTTTTGTATAATGGCATTTCTTTTGTATCGCCATAAAAATCTCGAAATGCTGCGGTTATCTCCGTCGTTTTGGCGATTAGTTTTCACAAGCCGATAGCAATTGTTCCTTCCAGCTATAGAAAAAAGCCAACCCCACTTTAAAAAATAATACAAAAATCTAACGAAAACCACAAAATTTTCGCAGCTCGCTCCGTTCGCCGACAATGTCTTATTTTTGTTGTGTAGTCAAGTACTCACATTAAGATAATTTTTCCAGACACGAAAACTTGCAAAAATACTCTTTTATTAACTAGTTTGAGAAAAGAAACAAAAATTTCGGCGGCTCGCTGTTATATAATTTGTATAATCGGATCTCTTTTATATCGCTAAAAAGATCTCAAAAATGCTGCAGTTACATATCTCCGTCATTCCTAAAAAGAACATGGCTCGCCGCTTAATCTACCTACCATCAATACAAAGTCATTACATGATACACAGTCAGGTGTACAGTCATAGGTACTCGTACTTTTGGCTTACTTCAACCACTCCCCCCCCCCTGACCAAATGTGACCCCCTCCAAAGGCTTGGGCTACGACCGCGCCTGTGCCAAAGCTAGTCAACTCTGACAGCCACTGCACCGCAATAAGACTAACCAAATTATCGATTTCATTTGATAAATGAAAATAGTATCAATATTTAGAGTAGGTCAGTAGGGGCGGAAAAATATGGAAAGCCTACTGGCGGCAAATGTGTAAATCCGCCACTGCACCTACGATTCGCTGATGACATAGTCCTATTGGCGGAGTCGCTAGAGGAGCTGAACCAGATGCTGGACGGCCTAGCTTCAGCCTCCCGATGTATCGGTCTTGGCATGAATTTGGATAAAACCAAAGTCATGATCAATGGTCACATTGATCCAAGGCCGGTGGTCGTACATGGTCACCTTCTCGAAACTGTTTCCGAGTACACTTACCTTGGGCAGATTCTGCAGTTGGGTAAAAATAGTTTCGAGAAGGAGGCCAAAAGGAGGATCCAGCTGGGCTGGGCAGCATTTGGGAAACTACGTCGAGTCTTCTCGTCATCCATAACGCAATGCTTGAAAACGAAAGTTTTCAACGAGTGCGTCCTACCCGTTATGACCTACGGAGCTGAGACGTGGACACTAACGATAGGGCTGGTCCACCAGTTCAAAGTCGGACATAGCTCAAAGAATTAGCAAGCTGAAGTGGCAGTGGGCCGGCCATATTTCGCGAAGAACCGACGGCCGCTGGGGCAAACGTGTTCTTGAGTGGAGACCACGACTCGGTAAACGTAGTGTAGGACGCTCTCCGACCAGGTGGGATGACGACTTGCGAAAGACTGCAGGTAGATGCTGGATGCGGCAAGCTGAAGACAGGGCGCAATGGTGCTCATTGGGGGAGGCCTATGTCCACAGTGGACTGATATAGGCATCAGCCTCATCAAGACAACACATCATCATCATCAGATGATGATGATGGCTTTATAAACGTAACCTAGATATATTCTAATAAATTGACGAACCCAAGTGTGCCTTGTCCTACCGAGAATAAATGAATATGAATAAAATATAAAACAAACATTATGTAACAATATTTATTTTAGTAAAATACAATTTATCTACATAGGTACAATCTCAATAGAGAATCCGGTATAGACTTACACTAGACATTTCAAGGTAAATAAATTATTCAAAAAGCTTGAATTTCATATTAACAATAGCTAAATTATCTCAATATCTAATAATAATTGTACTTTTCACACAGTTATATTAATACAACCTAAAAAAACGCGAATGGTTTCTACCCCAATGAAAATGCGAATGGCTTTATGTGCCCAAAGAAAATGCTAATGCCTTTAGGTAAAATACGAAGGCTTCTACTCTCAATGGAAACACGAATGGTTTCTACGCCAAATAATTCCTACACATAGATACATAATAGCGCATAGTTGTGCGTGTTGATAAGCTTGATCCAAAAAACAAATTATTTATAAAATTGATGTATCCAATCACCTGTGGTGCAACACGAAACTGTTTAAATTTATGGCACTGTATAATTTGGTAATATATATTCTATATACATTTCTATCTATATAAATGAAACTTGTGAATCAAAGTGAATACAAAAGAACTTTAAAATTTAATGTGCCGAGTCTTGTATAAAGACCCATTCACTGACACCCTATGGTTACATCACGATAATGTAAAAAGTTATCTCAAAAATACATTCAAAGGAACATTTGAACATCAGTACCCGTTAACGAGTGCATTAATCGTACCGGAGACTAAGTCCATGTGTGAAAGTGTTATAAAATGTTGAGCAATAGCGCTGAGATAGGAAATCTGCCAGTGCGAGTAAATGTGTGTCATACAATGTGTTCCCCATCCTTCCATTTCTTCTTTGAACGCTCGAAAGCCTCTCGGATGCAAGCTCTGAGAAAAAAAACCAACAACAAATTAAAATCAGAAATTCTTTATTACACTGAAATTATTTTAAAACGATTTAGTAGAGTAGCTGCGCCTCGCGGCTTCGCTCGCATGGAAATCTAGTTTCAAATGGTTTGGCTTGGATCACTTTATCTACAAAAAAAATAGGAGGTTGCGGGTTCGATTCCCGCCTCGGAAAAATTGTTTGTACGATCTGCATATATTTGTTTCGGGTGTTCTGGTCGTTTTCTATATATAATAAAAAATATCTATCTATGTAATATATTGTATTATGTATATCAGTTATCTAGTACCCATAACACAAGCTCTGCTTACCATGGGGCTAGATAATGCTGTGTGAATTGTCCAGCATTTACAATTACAATTTACAATACGTCATAGCGACCGCAGACAGCGGGAAGCGCCTTTGTTTTATACTATGTAGTGATTTAATTCTCGGCTTGAACTCGGAGTATCGCTCGAGTTCAAGCCTCGACCGCGATCGCTGAACGTAGGGGAAATAAAACAAAAGGTTCGCCATATATTCATTTTGAATAGTGTGTTACCTATGACGACCTCTGTGTCGCGGTGGGCATAGGCCCATCTGCGACGCAGGAGGTGCAAATTAGATTCCCGCCTCGGGACAAATGTTTGTACGATCTGCAGATATTTGTTACGGGTGTTCTGATTGTTTTTCTATGTATAATAAAACATATTTAAAAGTAATTTATTGTATTATGTATATCAGTCATCTAATACCCATAAGCGCAAGCTCTGTTTAGCTTGGGGCTAGATGAGAAATATTTGGATGACGCACACACTTATTTGAAAATTCTCAATAGAATGTATTGCCCTTTCACTGATAGGTTCCCTTAGTCCGCTCTGGACCTCTCCATCATCAAGTGATGTTGGGTGTGTGGATTGTGCAGCATTATTTATGTTACCTGAACAAGGACTGGTGCAGTATGTAGGCGGACACGTGTCCGGCGTCCACGTAGCGCACCTCCGCGCCCGGCCAGATCTCCTCCAGCGTGCCCACGTCCTCGCGCGGCACGTAGGCGTCGTGACGTGCGCACACCGCTGTAACAACACCACCACCTCATGAAGGCTCAACTCACACAAGGAAGGTAGCGGCCGGCATCAAATTATTAACATAAGACCATAGCATTAAAGATAACCCCTAATCGTTTTTCGCATCGACGCGGCCTCGACCGCTGACACGACACGCGTGGCCACGCGACATTTTCATATTCACATTAATATCACAAACAAATTTAAAAAACAATTTGGAACTTAACAAAAAACAACAGCAATATCAATACAATAACGAACGCGACTGTACATGGGTTGTGTGCGGGGTGTCGTATCAGTGCGGGGAACGGCATGCGACTGGAGAGCCAATCGGCGCTACGCACACAGTCCTTGATAGACCTCCTTGGTGGAGCGGGCGAAGTCCGCCCGCGCCGTTGAAATAAAGTCTGGCCTTTATTTCAGCTTGTCAAGGGCTGCATTGCTAACCGCATATTGAATAAATAATGTACTTTTGTAGGGATAACAAGGGTACCAACTTACCAATAATAAGCGAAGTGTCAAAAGGCACTGAAAAGTTGCTCAAATGCGTGCACTCGTCCATAACCCCTCTCATAAACTGCAGTGCTTCTCTGTCCCGCCAGTGTATCTTACTTATATCTATCTTCCTCTCGCTCGGCTTTAAAAATGGCAAGTTCATCCAGTCTCCTGCTAAATCTGATATATTCCAGGAACTTTTCTCTTTGGTCTTCTGCAGTATAGCCTTTGATAGCGGATCCACTTTTTCTGGCAATGTTGTTGTGTAAATTACTTTTGGACTGACAATGGCCTGTTTAGGTTTGTGCTTTTGTTCTATTTCTTGTGTGTTTATTTTTTGTGTGTCGGGTGTTTGTGGTTTATCGGGTAGTTCGTTCATCCTCAAGTCTTCTTGTTTCAGGAAAGCTGAAAACAAAATGGGTGTTACAACATTGTCATATTTTGTAATATGCCTAAGCAGATTCCAATCTACTAGAGTGCGGAGCACTGATGCAAAAACATAGCATTTACCTGGGCAAGCATCTGCATAGCTAGGCAAGCTTGGATACATCAACCCGAAGTAAATCCTATAGTTCTTAGCAGCGCAGCTTCAGGGCTGAACGTATAAAGTGGCGATTTAATTAGGCCTAGCTTATCGTGGACGCAGTGACACCCAAGCCACCTACGGAAAAAAATCCAACTAATGAGTTATTGATATACTCGTATTTATAGCCTCCGCAAGTACCTATTTTATTCTTCCGTAAATTTGGCTTGCTGGTAGAAACTGGCCATCGAACATAGGGCTCTTCCATGACTGTTTTAGTAGGTACTTAATAATAATTCGTATATGAGAACTAGCCAAGTCAGACCTTAGGCTAGTAGATTATCCCAAGTTATAAGAAATGACATTGAGCTGTAGCGCGGCTTCAGAATAGCGCTTTAAGGGTCCGGCGACCCTGGCTTGCAAAAATCGCTCCGAATATAGCTGTCCCTGTTTAACTCTTGCGCCGCGCCACATGCGTGCGCGATTGCAATATTAGCCGTTCAAAATTTGGTTTGTTCCGTAATACCAAAAATTATGTCTGAAAACTTTTTGTATTCTTCACAAAGTATTGTTATTCTGTAACTAGACAATATAAGCTATGTTCCTTAATAAATAAAACGTAAGATATTGACCTTTTTATTACGAAACAAATAGCAAGAAAACTTGTCCATTTTCGCATAAAAATGTGCAAAATGAGATTGGCTTTCATTTCATTTTAGGTAAGTATTTTGAAAAAAAACTTTGGGAACCTAGATAAATACTATTTTAATACAAATAATACAATATTATAGTGGAAATATGCTTAAATTAGAAATAATTTTGTTATTACATTTGTATGAACAATTCGTCCCTCCGGAGGCCCCATAACGCACGCTAATACGCGCTCTATTTGGAGAAGACTGTCTAATCGAATTATTTAAGAAAAAAATATCTATATATATAAAAGAAAGTCGTGTTTGTTACAACACTTATAACTCGAGAACGGCTGGACCGATTTAGCTGAAAATTGGTGGAGAGGTAGCTTAGAACCAGGAGTCTAACATAGGATACTTTTTATCATTTAAACAATTTGACACATAGATTTCCACGGGGGCGAAGCCGCGGGGAGCAGCTAGTACTTAATAAATAACACTCATGAGTTTGACATTTTATGCTCACCAATTTTACACTATAGAGTGGCTTCAGGCTAGCTTTATAAACTTGGGCCAATAGGTTAGGCACGCGTTCTATTTGGAGAAACCTTCAGTCTATTCAAATCATTTAAAAACAAATTTTACACTCAATAATAACACTCTTGGATTTGACATTGCACTCACCAATTTTGCACCTCAACAAAACTTCTTTCAGCCTATCCTCCGTCAACTTATTCAAGTCTTTGATATCCTCAGGATGTAGTGAAAACTTGGTATTCGAGACTAATTTATCATGCAGCTCTTTGCTAATCTTGTTCTCGTCCAACAATTGCTTTAACTCTGCATTCAACGAGTCCATGTTAATCATCAGTTCACTCTTAGGTTCGTACTGCAGACTAGGTTCCATCTCTAAGTTTTTACTTACATCTACAACTTGATTCGTCGATTCCTTGTAAGTTATATCTAGTTTCTTGTCGCTGTTAATATTTTGCGGTGGTTGTTTATTTGCTTCGGCTGTTGAATATTTGCGTGCGAATTTCTTGCCGGCCAGGAATGCTTCGTCGACGATTGTGACCATTTTGGAGAGTTTTTCTCGGTAGACGCCGTCTGAGAGGTATTGGTCCTCGAGTAGGTCCCAGTTAATGGACTGCGACATGACTCCTTGAAGGAATACGGCGGATGCGGTGGACCACGAGAGGCACGGCACTAGGACTAGAGGCTTCGGCCAGTTCGTGGCGGCTAAGGACGCCATCTGTCGACAAATATTATTATTTTTTTTTTTTTTTTGTTGCAAACTAGTAGGACTCATCAGACCACTGGATCTGTAAGTACTCTAGTTGGCGGTTACTCTTAGAATCAATAGAAAACTGTTGCTATAAATGCAACATCATTTTTGACGTAATTGGTATTATTATTTTCAATAATCACACACAGACACACACACACACAATCAATCAATCATAAAGTCATCAAATCAATATAGAATATACATTAGTCATCATCATCATCATCATCAGCCTATATTAGTCCACTGCTGGACATAGGCCTCCCCCAATGAGCGCCATAGCGCCCTGTCTTCAGCTTGACGCATCCAGCATCTACCTGCAGTCTTTCGCAGGTCGTCATCCCACCTGGTCGGAGGGCGTCCTACACTACGTTTACCGAGTCGTGGTCTCCACTCAAGAACACGTTTGCCCCATCGGCCGTCGGTTCTTCGCGAGATATGGCCGGCCCACTGCCACTTCAGCTTGCTAATTCTTTGAGCTATGTCGATAACCTTGGTTCTCTGTCGGATGTATTCGTTGCGAATCCTATCCTTCAGAGAAACTCCGAGCATAGCTCTTTCCATAGCTCGCTGAGCGACTTTGAACTGGTGGACCAGCCCTATCGTGAGTGTCCACGTCTCAGCTCCGTAGGTCATAACGGGTAGGACGCACTGATTGAAAACTTTCGTTTTCAAGCATTGCGGTATGGATGACGTGAAGACTTGACGTAGTTTCCCAAATGCTGCCCAGCCCAGCTGGATCCTCCTTTTGGCCTCCTTCTCGAAACTGTTTTTACCCAACTGCAGAATCTGCCCAAGGTAAGTGTACTCGGAAACAGTTTCGAGAAGGTGACCATGTACGACCACCGGCCTTGGATCAATGTGACCATTGATCATGACTTTGGTTTTATCCAAATTCATGCCAAGACCGATACATCGGGAGGCTGAAGCTAGGCCGTCCAGCATCTGGTTCAGCTCCTCTAGCGACTCCGCCAATAGGACTATGTCATCAGCGAATCGTAGGTGTGAGATGTAGTTGCCGTTTATGTTTATGCCCTTACCTTTCCAGTCCAGCGTCTTAAACAAATCTTCCAACGCGCTTGTGAACAGTTTCGGGGATATGACATCCCCCTGTCTCACTCCTCTGCGCAATTGGATAGGTTTAGACTGCTGGCCCTGTACTTGGACACTCATAGTGGCGGCTTCGTAGAGACATCTCAGCACCTCGATATAACGATAGTCCACTTGGCATCGCTGTAAGGATTCCAGAACAGCCCAGGTCTCGACAGAGTCAAAGGCCTTCTCATAGTCCACAAAAGCCAGACACAGGGGCTGATTATACTCTTCGGACTTCTGTATAATCTGCCTCACTGTGTGTATGTGGTCTATGGTGCCATATCCTCCGCGAAATCCAGCCTGTTCTGGTGGCTGAAACTCGTCGAGTCTCCTAGCGAGACGATTCGTGACTACTCGTGAGAACAGCTTATAGACGTGGCTCAAGAGTGAAATGGGTCTGTAGTTTTTAAGAAGGGTTTTATCTCCCTTCTTAAAAAAGAGCACCACCAAACTCCCGCTCCACGCCTTTGGAGTTCTCCCACTGTGAAGGACGCCGTTGAAGAGGTTCTGTAGCTCCTGTATAACAGGAGCTCCTCCAGCTTTCAAGAGCTCGGATGTTATACCGTCTTCACCGGGGGCTTTTCCATTTTTAAGCTGCCTCAGAGCTAACACGATCTCGTCTTGACTGATGTCAGGTAGTTCGTCGGTGTAGTGGCGTGTCAGGGTGGCTCTGGAATCATGGTTGACTCGTCGGGAACGAGGGGCATGAGCAGCGTATAGACGGCCATAAAAGTCTTCTATCTCGGCTGAGATCTCCGGCTTCGACAATACGGTCCTTCCGTCGTGCGTTTTAAGCTTTGTCAGGTGGCTCCTGCCAAGCTGCTGAGTGAATACTTTGGACCCCCGGTTTCGCTGTATCGCCTCTTCAATGAGGCGCGTGTTGGAGCTCCGGAGGTCGTGCCGTACCATCTTCGCAATTCGCTTGTTCAGGTCTGACCTCTCTGACAAAGTCGCTTGGGTGGTCTCCCGTCTTTTTGTCATCAGCCCAAGAGTCTCATCCGAGAGTTTGGACTTCCTGCCTGTACGCTGCTTTCGACAGAATTTAATGCCCTCGTCCCTCAACGTTTCAACCAGATTGTGTAGGGTCTCGTCAGCGTCATCAGTTGGTTCCAAGGCAACAAATCGATCCCCGAGAAGCTGCTGAAACTTCTCGGTGCCCGCCATGATTTGGATTAGGTCAGGTCGGAGCGTGGACTTCATCAGACGGTTTCTTTCAAGCTTAATGTTGATATTCAGAGAGCCTCGAAGGAGTCGGTGATCAGATCCGGTATTGAACCTGTTGATCACTGAGACATCTCTGAATATGTGCTTGCTATCCGTCATGATGAAGTCGATCTCATTTTTAGTCACAGTGTCGGGGCTTTGCCATGTCCACTTCCTCTGAGGCTGTTTCTTAAAGAAGGAGTTCATTAGGAACAGCCCCTCCTTCTCAAGGAAGTTGACAAGCATTTGCCCCCTGTGATTCCTAACTCCATAACCATGTGCCTATGGGCCTATTCGGGATTCGTTGCCAGTCTGGATTCCCACCTTGCCGTTAAAGTCCCCCATAACAACGTTGAAGTGGGCCTTAGTGGTGTTGTGTAAGGCTTTGGATATGTCTTCGTACATATCCTCCACTTCATCATCCGAGTGTGCCGAGGTCGGTGCGTAGACCTGGATGACCTTCATGCTGTACCGCTTGGACAGCCGAAGGATCAGGTACGCTACCCTGGTCGACACACTGGAGATTTCTTGGACGTTGTTAGAGAGGGCCTTATTGACGAGGAAGCCTACGCCACCCTGGGATGTTTTATCACCCTCGCGAAAGTAGAGAAGATGGCCCGAGTCTAGGGTTACGGTGTCCTCCCCCTCTCTACGGACTTCACATAACCCCAGAACATGCCATTTAATGTTCTCTAACTCCACTTCCAACTGCGCTAGATGATGGTCAAGCCTCAGAGTGCGTCCGTTAAACGTAGCCAGGGTCAATTTAGATAGGGTGTGGTAGCCTAATGTAGCCCGGGGATTCCTAGCACCCCCTGCCCCGCCGTTACCTTGGCCGCTACCATGGCCAGGAATAGCGAGGCGGCCGGGAACTGGGGGCCACATTCTGTTGGCGTATCGATCCATAGGGGGGGTTGATGCCCATAATCCCCACGCTGGGCATGCGGGTTGGGGATCGCAGTGTAGGGAGTGTGCTGCAAGGGACGCTGCTGCCCGCCCCCCGGTGTATGTCCCTTAGTCGCCTTCTACGACACCCACGGGAAGAGTTGGGTTGGTGCTATTCTATCTAGGCCGACACCACACAGCCACATACATTAGTAAACATTATTTATAACTAGGCATATCAATAAAATCAACAAATATTATTATATTAGACGACCTCTGTGGCTCGGTCATCCTGCGACGCAGGTGGTTGCGGGTTCGATTCCCGCCTCGGGACAATTGTGTATACGATCTGCAGATATTTATTCCGGGTGTTCTGATCGTTATCTACATAATAATAAAAAATATCTATCTATGTAATCTATTGTATTAAAGATATGAGTATCCATAACACAAGCAATGCTTAGCTTGGGGCTGTGTGGATTGTACAGTATTATTTGTTTATTATTTTATTTAAATAAATCTACTAAATATGTGTTAAATTGACACAAATTCCGAAAATTTATTTTGAATACTGGCAGTTATTCTGTGGATAAATACGGCTTAGAATGAACACCACCTTAAGTCTAATAGTCGGGGGCAGATGCGCCTCCTACAGAACCGACCCACTACCGAAATTTAAAAAAGAAAATTCAATGTAAAAAAAATTTAAAGTGTAGTAATTGAAAAGGCGCCCTAAGTTAGCCCTAGGGGGCTAACTTGTGATATTTTTCTCTCACTCAGCAGGATAATAAAATAATGGATATGAGGGTCCTCTCTCGTGTTTAAGTACTACAGGAATAACGGTAGAGTTAAGTAAGTCGACATACATGTCCTCCCATAGACAAGCCGGTGACGCCGAGCGGACCAAGTATGTTCCGCTCGCACCAGTGGAACAGGACCAGCGCCTCTAGGATCAGGCAGCCTCCCATCACGAAGATATCTGACACGTTGTATAGAGAACGTATAAATGTAGAGTTAAGTAAGTCGACATACATGTCCTCCCATAGACAAGCCGGTGACGCCGAGCGGACCAAGTATGTTCCGCTCGCACCAGTGGAACAGGACCAGCGCCTCTAGGATCAGGCAGCCTCCCATCACGAAGATATCTGACACGTTGTATAGAGAACGTATAAATGTAGAGTTAAGTAAGTCAACATACATGTCCTCCCATAGACAAGCCGGTGACGCCGAGCGGACCAAGTATGTTCCGCTCGCACCAGTGGAACAGGACCAGCGCCTCTAGGATCAGGCAGCCTCCCATCACGAAGATATCTGACACGTTGTATAGAGAACGTATAAATGTAGAGTTAAGTAAGTCAACATACATGTCCTCCCATAGATAAGCCGGTGACGCCGAGCGGACCGAGTCCGTTCCGCTCGCACCAGTGGAACAGGACCAGCGCCTCTAGGATCAGGCAGCCTCCCATCACGAAGATATCTGACACGTTGTGTAGGGAGGAACGGCTGGAAATAAACGAAAATAATAGATGAGCAAAAGTTTTAGAGTATATTCGATGTTAGAACAATCTTAGAACCCCTGAACAGCTACTTCGTGTGTCTGATGATCAAACTTTGATCCTACAAGAGTCGAACACCCGGTATCCTACTTATTAATATGATATCGCACTAATATTATAAATGCGAAAGTATGGATGGTTGTTTTTAAGAAGAGGCTGAAAATTTGCACAGATGTAGCTCTAAGCTTGACTCAAACAGATACTTTTTATACCATAAAATAGTGCCGATGGGGTAACTTTTAAACGGCCGGGTGATTATGTACCTCGCGACCGGTTTGCGACAGGCGTAAATTAAGCAATCAGTGCTGTCAAACGTCAATTTTGTATTAGTTTGACACCAGCTACAACGTCACAATTGGTCATAATTGGTGTTTGACAGCACTGATTGCTTAATTTACGCCTGTCGCAAACCGGTCGCGAGTTACATAATCACCATACGGGTCCATAAAGCGTTCCATAAGGCGCGTGCCGAAGTTAGTTCGTCATCGACTGCGATAGAAAAAATTACTAGTAGCTATTTTTATCAATGACGCTATATCTACGAAAATGAAAACAACTTGCGAAAACTAATCAGCAATGCTGCCAAGAGTACGCGAGTTCAGCGAGCTCATATCATACTCGGTTGCTTAGAGAACTATACAATGTAAATGTAACATTTTCGCGCCCACGAGGTGATAATACGGGCCAACTTTCGACATGTGTCGGTCGGTAGGTAAGGTACCTAATCAACCGAGATGAAGGCTTGCAATTACCGGGAACTTGAAATCCTGTTATGAAAATGTGCGAGAACCAAAGAAGTGATGTACCAACCGCGTCGCGTTCTGATACCGTCAGTGTTGTGTCGTGCGTGAGCGTGTTGCGTTCGATAATATGTATAACCCGTGGTAGTGGTAACGTTCGTAGCAAAGGACGAAGATCGGTATGTATGGCAATAAAAACTCGCAGTGCCTTCAGTTATTCCGTGATCATGGCGCATGAAACTGCAGAAATATTGGAAAACTCAAAAATCGAATTATGGTAAATATCCCGTTATAAATGACTTCTGTGTTAATAACCATGATAGTTTCAAAAGTTCTAAGGTACCTAACTTTTTAAGGGCACCAGCCGCTCTACGTACCGAACAAATTCATCCACCCATACATAGTATAAAACAAAGTCGCTTCCCGCTGTCTGTCTGTCCCTATGTATGCTTAGATCTTTAAAACTACGCAACGGATTTTTATAGAGATAGAGTGATTCAAGAGGAACTTTTATAAACAATTTGACACATACATAGATTTCCACGCGGACGAAGCTGCTGGGCGCAGCTAGTATGAATAATGAGAAAGTTTTATAAGATAGATGGACAGATAGTTGTTTGTTACTTCTTAAAATTAACATTTGATGGTTTCCATAGAAACAAAACGTGCGAAAGGTCAGAAACTAGTAAAAAAAAAGATTCAAGAGCCTTACACTTGGTCTATAGGTTTCCGGAGTCCATAGAATGGGTTCTCTAAGATGATGCCGCCAATGCCTGCTTCCTTCAGCAAAGGCTTTACCATCAGGTTCCGTCGTCTCCAGAAATACTGAGGACAAAATAAATTACTTACAATAAACACATAATATGAATTTATGTGTCTTATTGATGTGCGACTGGATGGCCAAATATGAAAGGCTACCACGCTATGGTATGTATGGTATGTGTACTCCTATTTCCGCATTTAGACTCCGATTGGTCCTTTGTGCGTGGTGGCTACCACGCAATTTAACACAACATAATACGCGTTATCAGCGTTACTACGTTATTAGTGTTGGGGCGCATTTTAACGTGATAAAGGCGTTATTTACGCTTAAATACGCCTTAACACGCGCTGAAACTATGAGAGTTTCAGAAAAGTCACGACTAGAAATCCAAGACCTCCGCGAAGCCTGTGAAGATTCTGTGCTTCGGACGGAGTTAGGCTGGTTAGACTAGCAGAACACACCACGCATAATAGACCAATCTGGGTCTAAGCGCGGTCACAAGAGTACACACACTCTAACCATAGACAAAAGTCGTGAAAGGAGTTTCAAGTTTTTTTTCTCAAAAAAAAATGGCATATAAGTAATTATTTTCTTAATCTTGCTTTACAGAGGAAAAAAATTAGCTTTTAAAAATGCAATTCCCATTTTGGTCTAAAACGCTAGTGGCCTCTATCTATGACGTTACCGATGCACGAACATCTGATGATACAGAATGACCATAATATTAGTAGTTAGACTTTCTTTTCTTGACCTTCGTCCTTTCCTACCTCTATATTAAACTTTACTATATTTATTCTGTGTCTTTACACTACATAATTGTGACGGCATGACGTCACAAATCAGATCAATCAAGACAAATCAGTATTCTCTGATTGGTGTTCAACGTGTTATTTATAATAAACAAGCTGCGCCCCGCGGCTTCGCCCGCGTAGAAAGGTTTAAGAACCTTACTCTTGAATCACTATCTATTAAAAAAACCTCATCAAAATCCGTTTCGTAGTCTAACCCCCATATCCAAATGCGTTTCGGTATGCTTGATCGTAAAAAAATCCTTCACTCGAAACAGCCTTCGAGAATTTTCTCATACGAGTGGAATAACGAACTGTCATCTTAAGGTACGTCGCTACCTACCTTGAATGCTCCTCGAAATAGTTTGTTGTTATTTACAATGGATTTTGGAGACTATCTCAATTATATTTACGACGATGAAACCTACAACGGTAACGGTAACGGTGACGCACTGACTCGACTCAACCATGTTCGAGTGAGGTTGATATATAACCAAATTAACGACTAAGCATACCGAACTCGAGCATGTTTTGGAGGAATGCTCGAAACGCCCTTGAACATGTTTAAGTGGAGAATTATTTGAGTATTAATGACTAAAGATATGGGGGTAAGCATACAAAGGGATAGACAGCGGGAAGCGACTTTGTTTTATACTATGTAGTGATTTAAAACACGATTTCACAATCCAAAAAAGTTCATGCATATAGTTAAATAAACAAGATAATTATAGATAACACATAACGTGTAAACAAGGTGCCTGTGGCTTGCCAAGATAGCATACATAATTGATTGATAGCGTCGTACGATTGATAACGTGGCGTTAGCAAAGGATAGAAGCGAATCTTCTTTGTTGTATTTATTAAACGGCACACGGCGCGTCGTCGGGCGGCGGTACTTTAGACTGACTGGGCCAATGGTTTAGATTTACTTATACTCCGATTTATGAATCCAAGATAAATGACGACCGATGTGGCGCGGTGGGCGAAGGTCCGACGCATGAGGTTGCGGGTTCGATTCCCGCCTCGGAACAAATGTGTGTACGATCTGCAGATATTTGTTTCGGGTGTTCTGGTTGTTTTCTATGTATAATAAAAAATATCTATCTATGTAATGTATTGTATTATGCATATCAGTTATCTAGTATATACATAACACAAGCTCTGCTTACCATGGGGCTATATAATGCGGTGTGAATTGTCCAGTATTATTTATTAAATATTTTATGCCAACAAAGACATTTATGAAAACTTATTAACCGATAACAATAACAGATAAAACAAGGTACATAAGAGCAAGATTACACACAAACTTCAACAATGTATGTGGAGCGAAAAATGCTTATTTTTGATTTCGAAAATGAACGAAAGATCAATTAAATTACTGACGGACAATCATATTTTTGTCTTTAATTTTTCAGTATTTCACATCTAACCTACCATAGAATTATATTCCTTCTGATTCACTCGGTATAATAACCGTAATTCTTCTTGTCCTGACGTGACATATCTTTGCGCATCTGCGCGCAGAACGCAATTCTAAGGCTATATTTGTGGGCGGCTGTAGGGGCTACCTTCTGGATTGGGCAGTTGCGTCGATTATTCACTATGAGTTTTTATTTCAAACAATGAAAGAGCGAGACAGGGCTATACGAAGCTGTACCTATCTCCTTCTCCTAATCTATAAATAGACGGCAAATGAATTACGAGTTTTTTTACACGCTTCGCACGCTTTAGAAAATACCTTAAATAATTTCTATCCCATGTAAACTGATTTGTGGGATAAATAGTAGCCTATGTTTTATTCCTGGTAAAAGTAAAAGTAAAAAATCATTTATTTCTTTAGGCTTACAAAATAAGCACTTAGACAAGTCATATTTTATACATTAAATTATTATCAAATAAAATTATTTTACTGTTCACTTCAATTTTTTGTCCACTAGTGGAAGAAGTGAAAAAGAAACCACTAGCATGTTCACCTCTTATATGTCTAATACATGGTTATTTGCCTATTTAAGTCTAAATATAATATGATTCGATACATGTCAATATTTAAGTAAAGCTATGCACAATAACAAATTACTTACATACTATTGTCTGTGCGAAACTGAGCGACATCTGGCCAAGCATTAACATCATTGAGATAATCATTTAGAGCTACAAACTGGCTTAGAACTACAAAATTTCGGCCTGATCCGTTCAGTAGTTTTAGCGTGAAGAGGTAACAGACATCTAAACTTTCGCATTTATAATATTAGCGTGATATGCGTGTACCAAACTTCCCGCCCTCGCTGCCCGTCACTGGACAAGAAGTTTGGCGCCAACTATAGCACAGTTATTTTTGTGACAAATGATAAACGTCATTGAGAGTGGCGTGGTTCACCCTGACGCAATGTTTACAATTTACGATATCCCATCAATGCTACAATGATAACAAATGAAAAATGTTTATACATAGGTAGGTTACAATAACATGGATGTTTTAAGGCGATGTAAGCTCGGTTTTGCGCGACAAGGACGGGAGACCGCCGCGCGGGGTAGGCGAGAAAAGAAAGGGGCGGAATTTCACTGTTATTTATGAATAAATTTGTGTTTTGCCCTAAAATAACACTCTTTCCCAATAAAATAAAAACATTATGGTTTTATTTAACTCTCGGATAAAATATTTGCAGATAGTGCAAACATTTGCGCATTTTTGTAATCTCTCATAGGTTTCGGACGGAATTGGTTATGAATATTCTATGTTCTTTTATTTATTATTATTGTGTGTGTATATAATATAAGTATGTATTACTTTAATACATACTTATATTATATACACACACACACAAACGCAGGCAGCCCTTAAGCTAACACATGCATAAGCTTAAGGACTGTCTTGTTAGTGCATTTTAAAGATTTGTTCAATTTTTTTAAGAGTTTGCTGAGGGTTAATTTAGAATATAGGTTACTTACATGGTCACCTGTCCCCGCCAAGTGGAGGCACATGGGTTTCTGGCCTTTCTCCCGCCAGTGAAGAGGCAGCAGGGCTTGGAAGTGGGCCTTCTGCACTATCTTTGGAACTATCCCTGGCAGGTACCTCTCCAGAGGACTTGTGAAGTAGCCTTCGATGAGCTTGCAGTCATTTAGGGTTTGTTCCTGAAGATTTAATATGACAATGTTAGTTTTGGACCAGGTCTTAGCATGCATGACTTGTCTATAAATCATCATCATAAGCCTATATTAGTCTGCTGGACATGTGCCATAAAAAATACAAATATCTACACAAAAAATAGCCATTTATTGGGTAAGAACTTGTTAAGAAAATTGCGCTACTTAGAGCAGAAAAAATTTAGCCTGATAGAATACTTACCTGTCTTTTTTTGGAAGAATTTTCCAAATTGGACAAGTAGTTCTAGTAAATACTTATAGACCAACGCTACACTAAAATGGAATGCCTGCAACACACAAACAAACCAATTTGACCTCTATCTATAGAATGTAGGTTCTTTTTCTATGTCCCCTTTAGAAACGGCAAATTATGCATGCAATCATGTAGGGTACTTTAATTTATTCTAAACTAGTTTCTGTCTGCGTCTTCGCACTTTGTTTCTGCAATAACATTTTAAAGTTATTTCTATCCCATAGGAACTGATTTATGGGATAAAAAGAAACCTATGGTACAACATAGACAGATAGTTCTAAAGCCTGGAATAAATACAAGCTTAAGAACTACCTGTATGCAAAATTTCAGCCCTATCTGTTCAGTAATTTTGGTGTGAAGATGTATCAAATATCAATCCATCCATCTAAACATCCAAACTTTTGCTTTTATAATATGAGTGAGATTATTAGATTACGCCATTACCTTTGTGATGGTGACTGGATAGTCCCTCTCCACCAATTGGAAGCATTTCTCACGGTTTGACACCACTTTTCTAAATTCAAATAACCTGTAAATGTTATTGAAACATCTGAGAATTCATAACATGCTCCTGTTAGGTAGATATGTAATACAGGTTACACAACATGGTATGTACTTCGAGACACATGGTATATTGCTGACCTTCTCAAGTTTTCTGGTTTACCCCATCCTTTAGTGAAAAATTTGGTCAATAGTATACTCCGATATACTGCGTCTAATTTACTAGCGGACATGTTTCATGAATAGGCGGATGGACTATCCAGTTGTTGTACTAACAGTTTAGAATTTTCGATGCAAAAATCGTCAATACATTATCGTCGGATGATATCGAAATGAAAAATGAAAACAAAAAGAAAATTGCAGGCAGTCAGATTTGACATGGTAGTCATTCAGGTCTGTCATTTTGCAGTCAATGTCAACAAAGGTCAGCTGTTCGGCGAGCGCAAAGTAAAAATCTATGGGTAAAAAGCAGCAGCGTCTACTACCTACATACGCTACGTTTTCCGTAGGGTCAGGGCTTGCTGCGTATGATACACAGAGCCATATAAAAGAAGTTGAGTTTGAGCGTTGTGAAATCTTCGAAACTTAGAAAGATTTATTTTTTAATCAATGTCTTCGAGCGAGCATCGGTTTTTCCAATCCATCCAATCCAAACTTTTGCCTTTATTATTATAAAGGCGTGTAATATATATGTAATAGGTACATGATTACATATAAGCGAATAGTAGGAGTTTGGATGGACGCATTAATAGATACCTACCTAGTATAAAACAAAGTTGCTTCCCGCTGTCTGTCACTCCCTATGTAGGTATGCTATGCTTAGATCTTTAAAACTACGCAACGGATTATGATGCGTTTTTTTTAAATATATAGTGATTCAAGAGGAAGGCTTATAAACCATTCGACATATAGCTTTCCACGTGGGCGAAGCCGCGGGGCGCAGCTAGTTTGTAATATAGTGTGATGTGAAGTTTGATTGATTTTTACCTACCTACCTACCTACCTACTACCATGATTGGAGATAGTTCTTTGTTCATGCTGGTAGGTAGGTACCTAATTTGTATGTTTCATTAATTACCGTACATACTAAAATTACAATTAAAATGTAGCCCATAGGTGTGAATGGTAATGGCTTAGCTGAGGGTAATGGTATGTAAGTTAACGTTTAAGTAGGTACCTACCTACCTATCCTACCCTTGAAACGTCACCAGTGCCCTTGATATAATTTGCATTACAAGGTGCTACGATCCACACAAACAAGCTTACGTAAGCATAGTGGGTCGACATCGAATGAGTCAATTAATAGAAAAAATATTATTCGATCCTGCCTGAGATCTCCAAAATGTTATGTAAAATCTGGTATTTGGATAGAAGAGGGTTTTTATCCTACATGAATCTTTAGAGATGCTTTAAGTTCATATTATATTTATAATTATACGGGACGTAGAGAACTCCACAGCGCGTCTAAAGGTATCTAGGTATTAGATAGAGAATATAACATTTAGGTACCTACATACATGTAACAAGGTACCTACACTGCAAAAACTGGATGTTACAACACTCGTGGAACTGGCAAGCCATCTGCGGTATCCCACAGACTGGCGAGGTCGGACAGACTCACGCACGTGCTGGGACCCGCGCTGCCCTCCGATAGCTAAAACATCGCTAAGCCACAGGTGGTCGATTTTGAGTTTTTGATGCCATTCTACATAGAAAAAAATTCTCTATCGATCTGTTTTAGAAACATTCTTGTAGTGTTTTTAGTTCAGGAGATAGCTCTAGCAAAAACAGCGTTAACTACGATAAAATATATATTTTACACCATTAAAACTACGTTAACCATCAATACTTAGCTAAATAGTCACTTGGAGCCATTAACGTTGTCAGCATATAAAAAATATTCCTTTTTTTGCTTAGCTAAAAATACTCTATTCAATTTTACAAGACTAGGTAGTCGTTATGGTACTTTTGCGATCTTTAAGTCATGGTTCAGCTACCCAGAAAATTACATTAATCTAAGCTAAAAAGACGTTATACAACAATACTTCACTATAAACACGTTAAACTCTCTTAGTGCTTTTATAGCGTAGGATTGCGTCCATAACAATAAGCAGTTTACTTTTCCCTAAAACTCTATCCGCCTTCAAAGACTTAGATGATTAATAAACTTTGTGCAAATCCTACGCTACAAGAACGTTAAGCCACAATACTTAGCTAAAACATCGCTACCTGCGCTCACGTCTCAACCCGCACCACCCGTAATACCAGTGTCGCTCAGGCAGTTGTCAGGTACGGACGCACGTGGCGTCCGGCTTTTTCCCGCCAAATTGTAATACGACCAAGGGATATGCTGTCGGTAAGTTACTGGTTTTTATTTTGCAATCTAATGCATTTAAAATTTAGCTCGTCGCAAGCGCAACTTATAGCTAGTTTTAAATATTTGCTTTTTTTTACAGAAGTTACGATGAAATCGAACCGAGCGAAATCCATACTCGCTATGGTAGATGTATATTCTGATAATGCTAAAAACTGTGAGGTTGATAATGCTACTGCAAGAGCTTATTCACCTTGGTGTGAATGGAAAAACCAAAAAAAGGTGGACCCTGTGTTACAAGCGGATTTAAATAAACTTTATGCACGCCCATACTCCATGACATTACCTGTATTCGACCAGTTTTGTGAAACACAAAATACAAGAAACTCACACCATTTTCATGACCTGGAAAATCATTTAGTTATGCTAAATGAGACTTTTCAGCCATCTTCTTCTTTGAAAAGTCAAGAGCTCACTGCAACAGCACGGCCTGTGCCCGACTGTCTAGAGGGAATAATAGATTTGACCTGTAATGAAATTATGTTGTCAAGGAATTCTTCACCACAAGGACCACAGGAGCTATGTTTTGAGCGCAGGTCACTTAATCCCGGTAATGAGCGACAGAATAGCAAAAATATGACGCTAGGACTACCGATGCTAAACACTGAAATAGCTTCATTTGATTATGATTCTGACGATTCCGTACGTGACAAGGATTATGTACCATCTGATTCGAGTCAGGATTCCGACGACGATGAAACAGCTACGTATTCAAAACAGAAAGCTTTGAAAACTAAGAACATTTCGGGAATATTATCCACTGAACCTGCTCCGTCCCTTTCACTGCAACTCCCTTTCAAAACTGCAAAAGAAAATATTACCACCAAGAAGAGACGACTAACTTTCGATTCCAGTGAAATACGCTGCCCAGAATCTAAAATACATGCACGTAAACGATGCAGCAGTTATACTGGCAGAGAAATAGTGAATGAAAATAATTCAAACTGCACCAACACAAACGAAGAAACTGCTCTACATGCAACGAATAGCGTAGAAAATCATATCCCAACAAAAAAACGTAGATACGACACTAGTTTGGCTGATAGAAAGAATGAAAAGAAAAAAAGAAAGCGTATGGAGTATGCTGTGAAGTCAGGTTAGTTTTTTTGGGTGTATGTTTTTTGTTTTAATACATAAGATAAACTTAGTACAAACCTAAATTATTGTATGCAACTGGTAAAATAAATTATTCTATTTTATTCTAGGTTGCAACGAGAAATGTATCAAAAAATGTTCCACAAAATTTGATGAAACAGATCGCGAGACAATAAACAAGGAATATTGGAGCCTAAGGTGGCAAGAAAGAAAACTGTACGTCTCGTCAAGAATAGAAATAGCAGTCCCTAAAAGAAAATATACTACCGAACCAAAAAGAAAGCCTAAAAGATCTTTCCGACTCCATGCTAGAAATGGAACTGCTGTCGAGGTATGCAAAAAATATTTTTTGACGACTTTAGGCTACAAACAAAATAATGACCAGGTTTTGCGAATTGATATCAAACAATCGACTAGTTTGGAAGGGGATATGCGTGGCAAGCACCAAAAAACTCCACTGTTTGATCGTGAGATGCTTAATCGTCATGTGGAATCTTTTAATCCAGTAGCTCCTCATTATAGACGGGAACATGCGCCTCTAAGGCGGTATCTCCCAAGTGATATTAATATTACAAAAATGTACAATGACTTTTGTGAAAAGCATCCAGGCCAAGCTGTGTCATACGAATTGTACCGAAAACACGTTAAAACCATGAAAATTTCATTCACACAGCTTGGCAATGAAGAGTGCGAGGCGTGCGAATCATACAAGTTGCACAAAAGGCAATCTGATCATGATGTCACTACCCAGTTTGTTGGAGACTGTAGCACTTGTGTTGAATATTTGAAGCATCATGAAAGATATACCAAAGCAAGGCAGCTCTATGCTTTTCATAAAACATTTCCGCAAAGTAAAGACAAAATATTCTTCACTGCTGACTTAGAAAAAGTGATTATGTTACCTAGGATGGATACATTCAAGTCAGTTATTTTCGCTCAGCGGCTCGTGGTTTTTAACCAAACATTTGCGCCCGTCGGAAAAATAACCACTGAAAATAAACCAGTCACTGTTTTATGGCATGACGGCATTGCTGGGCGCAAACAAGAGGACATCATGAGCGCTTTTTACGCTTTCATAATTCGTCACCGTGATGTCAAAAAGATAAACATATGGTTGGACAACTGCAGTGCCCAAAATAAAAATTGGTTACTTTATTCACTGCTAGTACATTTGGTCAATTCAGATTTAATAACCACGACCAATATCTCCCTATACTACTTTGAGCCGGGGCACACTTTCATGAGCGCTGACCAAGTGCACCACCAGGTCGAATTATCGATGAAAAAAATTGGCAAAATCTACGATTTCATTGACTTCAAAGAGGCAGTCTCATCAATTAATAACGGGAAAGTGTCAGTAGAGTCACTGACACCACAAGATTTTTTGAACATACCGAATTTCGTCTCGGACCGGCGCATCCAAAAATCGAACCCCAGGGCATACCTTAAAAACATGGTTCAAGTAACTTTCCAACGCTCCAACTTCGGCCTCATATACAAAAATGATTTCGATGACGAATTTACGTCATTACAGTTCATGAACGACAAATACTTAAAAAGTCCAAGTGTTTTGAGAGTAACCTTTAGAACATCTCCAAAAGGTATAGATCAACAGAGGAAAGCAGGCATTGTTGACAAATTAGAAACAATAATACCGACACACAAGCTCCAGTTTTGGAAAAATTTGCCAACAACTGATCTCTAGTTTGTATGCTGGTCTAGACGACTGATAAAACGGGTTCCTATTTTTAAACTGTAAGACTGCAATAATAGTTTATAAAACTAGTTTTAAGTGTAAAACACATGTAACCCATGACACATTATGCTTAAATAAGTAAACGTGCTTCTTTAAAGCATAATATGTCATGGGTTACTTGTATTTAACAACATAAGAAAGCAGTTTCAGACTGATTAAACAGCCTTCTTGTGTTTAAATTTAAAAAAGATACTCATCATTTTAAGTGTAAGTTTTAAGTGTAAAACACTAGTTGACCATTACATATGTTATTGCTATAAATATACTAATATTAGAAGTGGATTTACATACATAGAAGACTGATTTAACTGCCATTTTATATTTTTGTGTTTTATGATAAGATTATTAAGAATAAGGTATGATTGCAATAAATAATAGGTTTTTCAATGTTAATCTGTTATTCATTAAGAACACATTTCCAGTTACCAAATCGGTAAGGTTGAACCTTTACCCTCTATCTTTTTTTCGTTATCTCTATTGCGTTCAAAACATACATACGAGTATATTTGTAGTTTTAATACTCACCAAGTGATTATGTTTTGTATTTCTAACTAAAATTTAAGAATTATGTGCCTGTGATTCCTTTAATAAACGATTTGTGATTTTATATTGTTTCTTTTTTTTTGTTGGTAACGTTTTTTTGGTACCTCTTTTGAATTAGTCGACTCCAAATACATAACTTAAACAACGTTATCGTTAAGGGTTTAAAGCTTAGCGTCCTTTTAGCATAGTATTTTTTTGATAAAACGCTATTGAAAACAAACAATAAAACGCTAATGTGAAAAAGCAAGTCTATAAAAACTTTAAACAACTATAGCGTCATTGTAGCTAAGGAAAAATGGCAAAAACTCAAATCAATACAGAACAATAATAACGCTAAATGCGCTTCGCGACTTTTTAGGGTAGGAAAATCACATAATTTTATTAGATCAAAAATAGCATCAAAATTCACGTATAACTCCTACGCTAAAACATCGCTAGGGTATACTTAGCGATATTTTTGTAAAGTATTTATTAGTAAAATAACTCTACATTCCATAGCTAAAACTCCTAAACACATTTTTCTCCCTTTAAAAATAGTTATTTAAAATCGAGATATTTGCTATTCGACAGTAAATGAAAAGAGCTACCTTTTGATAATTCAAAATTTTTGATACGACTAAAATCAGTTAAATGGCATCACTTTAAAAAAACTACCGCGTTTATCGTTCATATCTCAAAAGTTGGTTTTGTGGCTTAGCGATGTTTTAGCTATCGGAGGGCAGCGCGTTGTACATATAACAACCTACCGGATCAGGCAATTTTGTCGTTTGTTCCTTTGGACCGTCATCAGTGCATTTTGGCATAGTATCTTTAAGGACCCGGCGCGGCGGCGGGGACTATTATGTGCGAAAAATTAAATAATATCATATGTATTATTACTTCGGTTTAAAGAATATTTATTTTCTCAAAAAGAAATTACATTTCACTTATCTGAGAAAACATCTTAAGCTAAGTATTTTAAGTAAACTTCGAACAACCAAACAATTTTTAGTACATACCTACTTTAAGTGTATCTAAAGAATTATAGCTAATTAACAATCATGTGTATAATGAAGAATTTAGAGTGTTTTATAATTTTCCAGTAGGTAACAATAAGACAAATAACAAAAAAATATTAGTAGTAGAAATTTAACTTAGTTATAATAAATGTATGTATTATAATCTAATTATCAATTATTATTTAATTAACTCTAATTTATAATTATTATGTGAGTTGTAATATTCGTTTTTTACCAATAAATTGATTATTCTGTAAAAGCTCTAGCAAAATGCTCTAGTTTATCAATCTTGACCCACATAAAATAAAATACAACCTTATTAGTATCCCTTTTGTTCAATAGTAGGTACTATTGATATTGTGACGTATTTAGTCAATCTCCGTAATAAATGATTTTTGAGATCTGAGAATGGATCTCGCTCCGGATTGTATAAATGACTCGACGACTCGATTATAAAGAGGAACGGTTGCCATGTCCCTTTTAGGAATGTTTTATTGCAGCGGTGTTGCTTATCGACTATAAACCAGGTGAATTATGGCGCCGAATAGAACAACGCCCCCGTACTTAAATGCTCGTAAATAGGTTTTTACCTAAATTTGCAGATAAAATCGTGCCCTGAGCAAAGTATATTTTGTTATTACACTTACATAACATTTTCCTATAGACATACACGAACAAGGCTTAGAGTGATAATAGACTGAAAATGAGGTGTTGCCATTAAAAAACGACAAATTAGTCGCAATTTCCTATTCGAATCGTGCATTTGTGTGTGTCAAAGCACTGAAGTTATATAAGATATGTATGCTTGCTTATTTTTGGTTCCAAAATAAGGAATATAAATTAATAAATAAATAATGCTGGACAATCCACACAGTCACACAGCATCATCTAGCTCCATGGTAAGCAGAGCTTGTGTTACTAGATGACTGATATACTTAATACAATAGATTACATACATAGATATTTTTTATTATACTTAAAACGACCAGAACACCCGGAACAAATATCTGCAGATCGTACACACAATTGTTCCAAGGAGGGAATCGAACCCGCAACCTCCTGCGTCGCAGGCGGATCTTCGCCCACTGCTGCGCCACATCGGTCGTCAAATTTATGACTAGTTCGCAAGCTTTGATTCTATGGAAACGTTAACAGGTTATTTATATCCCATGGGTACTGATTTATGGGATAAAAAGTAGCCTATGATTTATTCCAGGCCTAGAATAATCTACATATATGTAAAATTTCAGACCGATCCGTACTGTAGTTTTGACGTGAAGAAGTAAAAAACATCTATCCATCTAAACATCCAAACTTTCGCATTTATAATAGTAGTGTGATTCTTAAGTAGATCCGGTTTGAGTTCCATTAACAGAGAACTCTGGTTAAATTCTCGCCATGACGAATGACCTCATTGATAGTATCGACTGCAGCGCCACCCAAATATGGTGGGAAAGTCCTTTGGAGTTATTACATCTACTTTGGATAAATTTTAATCAAGGTGGTATTTAAGATCACTGAGGAAAGCATATCAAAGAAGAGCTTCCAGTTTTCTATTTGGCTAATTGCTAACCAATTTTTAACGGATCTGGGGAATAAAACTTTACCCGCCTTTGCTGAGTTAATAAAGCGACGCCCTCTCTGCGCGCGAAGGTCTACCTGCGACGGAGGAGCGGGTTTGATTATCAGCATTATTTTATTAAAAGGGTACTACAGAGTGCTTAAAAAATAAATTATCTTCTTAGCTATTTTGGTTACACCCAAAGGTTAGACTCCTACACTACTTCCTACTTTCTTAGGGCTCCTTCATAATTTTCCATTTTCTGCGGTCTTGTGCAATTTCCATCAAATTGACTCCAGCTGATGTTTTGACGTCATTGTACTGTACCAACGCATTTGTGGTCTTCCTGAGGTGCTTTTATCGCCTCATGGTTTCCATCCTGTCAGTCTACAATACAACGAGCCTTTTTTACGCGCGACGTGAACACGAAAAATTAAATAAAGTAATTAAAAAATAACAATAAAAATATGTACCTACTTACCTACATACCTATTAACTTGATTCGGAGTCAAACCCTTTCAACTTATACAAACATATTTTGTGACACCTTTTAATTTTAAGAAACCACATATGTAATCGACTATTTCCTGGTTAAACGAACGAAATTCCCAAAATCACAATAGAGCTGTAAATCAAAATAGTACAAAGTTATTGGAATTAGCATAAAGTTCGCGCTAGAGGCTGCGTAGGCGCAGTGCCCAGTATAAGGACGGCGCCCATTCCTCACAGTGTTGTTTCCTCGTCAGACATACAAACAGTAAGTTTGCAGTGTTGTGTCAAGTGCTTGTGACTATTTATTTTATATTAATTTTAAGTATTTTTGGCGACGTAAGTTAACATCGGATTGAAAAGTTCCGAAGAAGTTATAACGTAATTTTTAGCACATTAAAAGACGATAAAGACTCTGATATCTTAAACGTAAGAAGCGTAACGTGAAGAAAAAGTAAATTATCACTACTTAGGCACCACCGTATAACGATATATTATATAAGGAAGCGATAAAAAAAAAAATAATACTATAAAGTTCAGGCGTTTGCTAAATATTCAATCAAACATAGGCATTGTACAAACTCCATTCAAAAATACCCATGATGTTAATATTATGACGTACAGTTTAACAATAAACATTAAATAAACACACAATTTAAAGTTTAGGTAAGTACCTACCTATGGCAAAATTTCCTATGACGCCTCTTTTCAGAGATGTAAAACAAAAAACCGAGGGACCCTCTTTGTACCCCACTCTTAGGGCCTCCACACAACCCACACAAACAACTCAGGGGTACTCTAACTAACTAGTCCAAACAAAGTTATGAAGACAAACTTTTTGCTTTCGACCTTTCCATCCAAATCCTTCGCTGACTGACTAATAGTTATTCAAATCAGCATGGCACAGTAACTCAATGTTGCTTGCTTAGCTTGACGTTAATGTGACTCATACTAATCACACATAAACCTAGCAACCTTCGACGCATTTCAATAGAGGACCAGTAGCATGTAGATACTTAGTGCCTTGCCTAGATTACAATACATTTTAATTGTATTACGATGAGAGAGAAAATCCATTCATACTTACACTGGCTGTTCCCCGCGGTTTTACCCGCGTTAAATTCGAATTTCATATTTAGGGGATAAAGAGAATATACCCAATTTATAGCCTATGTCACCCGGGGATAGTATAGCTTCCCAACCGGTGAAAGAATTTGTAAAATCGGTCCATTAGTTTCGGAGCCTATTCAAAACAAACAAACAAAAATTCAAATCTTTCCTGTTTATAATATTATTATAGATTATAGACAAATCGATCTTTTACGATCAATGTGGCGCGGCAGGCACAGATCCGCCTGCGACGCAGGAGGTTGCGGGTTCTATTCCCGCCTTGAGGCAAATTTTATAAACGGCACTGTTTTCCTAATTGACCTGCAATCTATCTTTTTATATAAAAATATTGCTCTTCGTTACACTGTCGCTAAAACTCTAGAACGGCTGGAATTTTGGTTTTGAAATGTTCGTCATGGGAAGGTTTGGTGAAAAAATATGGTAAAATTAAGAAGAAATTTCCACGCGAGTGAAGCCGCGGGGCGCAGCTAGTAAAAAATAGATGTAACTTAATTATATTTTGTTTCAGATGGGTGGAATGTTGCTGTCTTTAGCACCGTTAGTGCTGCTGGCCCTCCAGGCTGGCGTCGATGGTATGTTATTTTATTACATTACTTCCACGCGTATGTTATTTTTATTTTTAGTTACTAACCCATCATCATGAGGGACCCATCTAATGAGTGCCATAGCGCTCTGTCTTCAGCTTGCTGCATCCAGCATTTTTCTGTTTTTTTGGGTTGTTGGTAAAAGATTTGAGTTTTTTGGGATATTTAAAAGGTTTAAAACCTTGTACTTGATGTGGCGCGACGGCGGGCGAAATCCGCCTGCAACGTGGGTTGCGTGTTCGATTCCGGGTACAAATGTTTGTACAATCCGCAAGTGTTTGTTCCGGGAGATCTGGTTTATTTATGTATTTTAAAATATATATCCATGTAATGTATTCTAATCTTATATAGTACCAATAACTCAAGCTCTGCTTAGCTTTAGGCTAGATGATGCGGCGTGGATTGTCCAGCATTATTTATTTATTATTTAAAAGCTCCCTAAAAGCCTTTTCAATTTCTGAGCACGAAATAATAATGTTATTAGTTTGCTGTTTTTATTCAAATTAATCATAATTACAATAACAAGATGATTATACGTTTGTCCATAGTTGAATGATAGTGGGTGTAAACGGCTAAGTAATATGGATAATAGCTAGATAATAGTTTTATATTATTTATATGTATCATCATCATCAGTTTATTAGTCCACTGCTGGTCATAGGACTCTCCTAATGAAAGCCGCCCATAGCGCCCTGTCTTCAAATTGCCAGATTCAGCAGCTGCCTGCAGTCTTTCGTAGATGGTCATTCAACCTGGCCAGAGGGCGTCATACACTATGTTTATCGAGTCGCGGTCTCCATTTAAGAACATGTTTACCCCAGTGGTAGTCGGTGCTTCGCGAGGTATGGCCGGCCCAATGCTACTTCACCTACCAAATTTTTAGAGCTGTGTCGATAACTTCGGTTCACTGTCGGATGTATATTCATTACGATTCCTATCCTTCGGAAACTCCGAGCATAAGCTCTTTCCATAGCTCGTTGAGCGACTATGAACCTTGGACCAGCCAAGGTACCAATTATAATGCTGACTTTAGTCAGGTATATCATATTTGACGACCGTTGTGGCGCGGTGGGTGAAGGTCCGCCTGCGATGCAGGAGGTTGCGGGTTCGATTCCCGCCTCGGAACAATTGTGTGTACAATCTGCAGATATTTGTTCCGGGTGTTCTGGTCGTTTTCTATGTATAATAAAAAAATATCTATCTATGTAATATATTTCATTATGTATATCAGTTATCTAGTACCCATAACACAAGCTCTGCTTACCATGGGTTTAGATAATGCTGTGTGAATTGTCCAGCATTATTTATTATATTTTATTTTAAAGCCTTAATTAATTCTAGCATAATAGGTAGTTACTTTGAAGAAACTTTCGGGCAAATATGCCTTAGTCGTTGATGTCGCTCTAAGTTATTGGTCTTTTTTATACATATATGATTGTGCTTGTAGTAGGAACCTACCTCTACCTCCCTACAAGCAAGCAAAGAAAGAACTCAATTATGGCGAATCCACAAAAATGTGTCAATAAATTCCTTTTACAAATTTCGCCTGGCTTTATGTATCGCAATCAAAATCCCGAACAAAAACAAGCCATAAGTTTCATAACATCTTAACAACTAACCACACCCCCGCATAATCAACAAAGTAAACAAATTAACAACGAAACGTCATCATTGTTATGTATATATAAACTGTGTGACCTTGGCAACGACCCATACCTTCAGCCGCCTACAATCCTTTTCGGCCCATCTGGCACCGATCTGGCTGTAGCTTCATCCTTCGTTTGCCATGTTTTTCTACTAGGTGGTGTGTGGGCAGGTTCCGTGTGGTCATATTAGGCATTTATACATTTTAATGAGCCTTTGTTCTGAGTTATTATCATTTTAAATTTATTTCTACGATTAATAGACCTCACGGCCTGATCTATTTATTTTAATAAATTATGTAGTTTTGTACTTTTCAGTTGTACAGAAAAAATATTAGCTTTAATAATTTAAATTGGTTGCTGAAAAAGTACCTGGTGGATGGGGTTCCTCAAGGCTCGATACTAGGATCTCTCATGTTTATTCCAGTTACGTAGAGTTATAATGATTAACGGAAATAGTAAACCAAAGTCTTATCCATTACTAAAGTCATTTAAAACGGGATATTTACCATGATTTGATTTTTGAGTTATCCAATATTTCGGCACAGTTGCATTAAATGACTTTAGTATTAATAATCATGATAGTTTCAAAAGTCTTATCCATTAACCTAAATCTTAGTTCAGATAAAAGACATAGGTCCATACCTATACATACTACTTAGAAATTAAAATGAAATTATGTCTGTTGGTCCTCCCCAACGTTGGGACCAACAGTGGTCCCCCTCACACAATAGTTATAACGGTTGGACAGATTTGATATATTTTTTTAATGTTTTTCTTGTAATAATCCAATTAAAGTTCACTTGACAAATTGCAAAAGTTGTATGGAACATTTGGGAAAAACATGCTTTTAGAGAATTTTTTAATAAGACAGCGCTCGTCAGCTCGGCTTCATCATCATCATCAGCCTATGCTAGTCCACTGCTGGATATAGGCTTCCCCCAATGAGCGCCACAGCGCCCTGTCTTCAGCTTGCCGCATCCAGCATATCGCCAACCCAGTTCTTAGCAGGTCGTCAACCCACCTGGTTGGAGGGCGTCCTACACTACGTTTACCGAGTCATGGTCTCCACCCAAGAACAAGTTTAGCTCGGATTATAACTTTCTACATTACTTGCAGCACAACGCTACTACAACTATAACTACAACCCCCGAAGCTATTTCGGCCGAGACTTGTACGAACATGGACGCTCCATCTCTGACACCACGGTGACCTGCGGGTCGCACACGTGCGGCGTCGGAGCACACTGCATCCAGGGCTCCGTGCGGCCTGTCTGTGCGTGTCTGGCGGGACACTCCGGAGACCCGCTCAGTCAGTGCATCAGGATCGAATGCGTCGGTAAGAACAAGAACCATAATAAATATTATATTATTACAATATTGCCATACACCCGAATATTCGCGTCTCTGGCGCGGGACACTCAGGAGAACCACATCAGGATCGAATGCGTCGGTAAGAAAAAGAACATCACTACACAGTATAAAACAAAGTCGCTTCCCGCTGTCTGACTTGTTCACATGGAAATTGTTAAGTACCTTTATTACAAAGAACGACGACCTCTGTGGCGCGGTGGGCGAAGGTCAGCCTGCGATACAAGAGGTAGCGGGTTCGATTCCCGCCTCGGGACAATTGTGTGTACGATCTACAGATATTTGTTCCGGGTGTTCTCGTCGTACCTATGTATAACAAAAAATATCTATCTATGTAATGTATTGTATTAAGTTTATCTGTCATCTAGTACCAATAACCAAGCTCTGCTTAGCTTGGGGCTGGATGATGCTGTGTGAATTTATTTATTTATTTAACAAAATCCACAGCCCTTAATTATTATAACAAACATGCTTAAAATCTAAACTTATGGCCAAAAACGGACTTACTTTTTATAAGATATTTTTTTTATTAGCTAGACAGTCAGGTGTAACATATGATATATATATATATATATTAATAAATAGTTCTCAGAATATAACCTTATTTCCTATACTTACATAATAAAACATATAATAATAATAATATAATATAAAAAATAATTACCTACATATTAAGTTAAAACTAAGTACTAAATTAATATTAAATTATGTAACTATGTGTTTAATATAGGTACACTAGCATCCTCCTCCATTATTTTAATTGAATTGTCAGCATTATTTATTTTATTTAAAAAGAGACGATTCTACATACTTACAAATACCTGTGTTTTGCAGACAACAGCGAATGCCGTAGTCACCAGACCTGTGTGAACCAGCACTGCGTCAACCCTTGCGAGGGTACCTGTGGTATCAACGCCAACTGCGATGTAAGTTTCTATTATGGGTATAGTACCCCAATATAAGTAAACCCTGTGTATCTAACCGTTAGCCGTCGGCAAATCTTGGTATCATACCGGGGTAATAAATCCTGTTACTGTACTAATAATTACTATAGGCCTTTTTAGAACTATTTATAGGTACAATTTACATGTACTATTTATTAAAAACTTAGAAGCTTCCTAGTAGCTTCCAAGCCACTTGGCAAAGGCCTTACCAGCCTTTCTCCACTCCCTGTCTTGAGTTCTCCCTGTCTACGTTCTATTCTACCTGCTCCTTCCTTTGACAAGCTCATCTGCTCATCGAGTGGAAGGTGAAGTTCTGCCCCGATTTATTTTTCCTTCTCGGGAAACCATGTTGTTGAATATTTGCTCTATATACTGTTGGTATCTAATATATATTATTTAAGTAGTAATAATATATATTAAGTTAAAATTAAATTATTTAGTGTAATATAATGTTGTTTTTGCAATGCTTGTCTGCAGGTCCGTAACCACATTCCAGTTTGTACTTGCCCAGCTGGCTACACCGGCAACCCCTTCCAATCTTGCAGGATTGCTGACCCAGGTAATTTCACTATCCATTAAGGAACTCTTGTTGTTGCAGTTTACTTGCAGTAACAGAAGTAAAATTCGAATGAGAACCAATGTTTTTTCATTTAAATACGTTTATTTCAGACAACAGTAAATTATAAATGTACCTAGCTTCAAAAAAAAAGTTTGTGTCCAAAATTTATTGTACTAGGTACATAATTAAATAAAATTAAAATCCAACTTTCGTCGTTATCTATACCAATACACTTATTAATAATTAATCTTATTGCATTTCAATAATGAGTGTCGAGCGATCGCGCCATTTCTGGCTGCACTAACATCCTAATTTAAGTAATTTCTAATTGGTGATTATTTTAAAAGAGGAAGCTTGCCACCCATCCCCCTGCGGACCCAACACTAAGTGCCACGTCTCCAACAACCAGGCCATCTGTACTTGTCTGCCAGGATACAGGGTAAGGAAATGCAATGATTCACACACTTATATTTTTTAATATTCTGGTATGCTAAAAAACAAATCTTGGTGTACCTACTTCCACCCGAAGGAAGTCCCATAGTTTTTCGACTCCTAAATGATATGTCTATGTCTACTTGCGTCACTTAAAATCGTGACGCAACAAGTATGGCAGCCCGAACTGAAGCAGGGTTGCGGGTAAAAGTCCTGTCTAATTCTATTTTTTTTTTGGAAATTGTAAAATTTCTTAGAAATTACCCCCAGTGTGAGGCTTAAGTTGCTTACGCACTGCAATAGTTAAAACCTCCTGCACTGAATGTAAGGTCTAATCTAATACCACTCCAAAATTATTTTCTCTACCAAAGAGGTTTTAAAGATAATAATACTATAATACCTTCGAAACCTCTTTTAAGGGAGGGACTTTTAGGGAAATTATAAAATTTATTAGAAATTACCCCCAGTGTGAGGCTTAAGTTGCTTACGCACTGCAATAGCTAAAACCTCCTACACTGACTGTAAGGTCTAATCTAATACCACTCCTTAATTATTTTCTCTACCAAAGAGGTTTTGAAGATAATAATACTATATTAACTTCAAAATCTCTTTTAAGGGAGGGACTTTTAGGGAAATTATAAAATTTATTAGAAATTACCCCCAGTGTGAGGCTTAAGTTGCTTACGCACTGTAATAGCTAAAACCTCCTACACCGTTGATTGTATAAGGTCTAATCTAATACTACTCCATAATTATTTTCTCTACCAAAGAGGTTTTGTAGGTAATATAGTATACTCTGATTGGGTAAATAATTGATTTATCAAGGTGATTTAAATCTACTAAATAGTGTACTTAATGCACCCGGAAATGATCAGGTGAATCACGTCAACTAAAAGTGTACCTACTTAGTGCACCCAGGTGAATTAAGTTTACCGCCCCGTACTTACTTTACATATTTTTATAGGGTAGCCCTCTAACCGGCTGTCGTCACGAGTGCGAGTCCGATGGCGAGTGCGGAACCCAACAGTCTTGTCGAGACTTCAAGTGCGTCAGTCCTTGCAGTGACTGCGGCGTCAACGCTGATTGCGAGACGGTGGCTGCGCATCGTGCGGTCTGCAAGTGCCCTAGGGTAATGTTATATTACGCTTTACTTACCTTTACTTTCTGTGGATGTTGATTGAAATTGATTTTTATACTATGGCGAGGCACACTAGCGCCGTGACTAATATGTGGCTGCCGGGCCACATATTTTATCCAATTATTACGTTGAACAAAGAAAGCATCAAAAATTTCATTAGACATTTTGTGATTTGTCTTAAGATTTGTTGGTTTTTGTCGATTTAACAAAACTAGGGGAGAGATTCGACCTTCCATTCCATACATACCGTACCATGCTATATTCCAGACAATATCGTTGAAGTCCCCGGTCTGTGGATAAGACGCATCTCGCGCAGGACCAATAATTGAGGCTGGCATGTAAATGATCATTGATTGATGCGGTATAATACCTAGCAGTTATGAAGACGGTGATGAAACAAACGAGAAATCTTGCGCATCTCATAATGAAACATAACTATGATAACCTTCTATAAACTCCGTTTCCAGTAATAGACTTAAAACTATTTTTCATTAGGGATACCACGGTGATCCTTACAAAATCTGCTCAGCCGAGTGCACATCCGACAGCGAGTGCCCCAGCTACAAGCCCGCGTGTGTGTACAACGCCTGCATCGACCCTTGCATCAACGCCTGCGGAGTCAACGCTGACTGCAACCTCCGTGGACTAACTCCAGTCTGCTCCTGCCCTAAGACCATGACCGGAGATCCATTCACTTTCTGCAGGCCTTTCGAAGCTCGTAAGTTTTCAAATCATGTTTTTTTTTAATTCTGTTTAGGGTCTGTGCAAAAAGAGAACCGTCGTTGTAGAGTTACGGTGAACTAACATTTTAACGCAACAAAAGTAGTAAATTGGCACACGCGCGCCCTCAATTCATAAAACGCTTCTTTTGCATAGACTCTACGTGCAGTTGCAATTGCAACGCGTACCTATTTTAATTGCATTATCATTGTTATTACTTTTTGAAACGGTTTCTAGATTTTCTCACCCAATATGATAATATTACATCTTAAACCTTTACCAGCTTGTAGGTATGTAAAACACAGACTCAAACTTGAGTGATACTTCATGCTAAATATGATATTTAGCATGAAGTATCACTCAAGTTTGAGTCTGTGTTTTACATACGCCTATCGTATGATAGTTGGTATCTCGCAAGGATCATTATTTGGTCCCTTACTAATGAACATCTTTGCAGGTGACCTCTGCGATCCCAACCCATGCGGTGCCAACGCCAAGTGCACCCCGGGACATGACCGCACTGGAGCCGAGCGCCCCGTCTGCACTTGCCCAAGTGGATACATTGGCAACGCTCTTGTTTCTTGTGAACGCGTAAGTCTACCCACTATTTGTCTCTGAAAAACATTTTCTTATCAACATCAACTGCGAATCAAAACTTTTCAATTCCTGCCTACATTCGTTCGATTCCTGCCTGTATTCAATAACGTAAACAACGTTGAGTCGAATGTTGACGACCACCTGATGAAACAAAACTGTGGAACCTAGCTAAATATTGGATTGGGTGCGTTGTGTTCCGAACCGGTATTAAAACAATATTATTAATAAATAATAGATAGTTAATAGTAAGATTATGTTTATTCAGAAGTAGCGTGCCATAACTACTCGGGATTTTTGGAGGTTCATAGAGTTAGTTTAACTTGTTTGTTTTTTAGGGTGAATGCGAGCTTGACTCTCAATGCAGCGACCACCTCGCCTGCGTAGGCTACCGCTGCGTGGATCCCTGTCTCGGCAACACGCAGTGCGGCTCTGGAGCCGTCTGTATGGCGCGCAGGCATCTCGCTGTCTGTACATGTCCCTCAGGTAATCAAAAATAACCTTAATTTCACTAATGTCTTAAATTAGTTTCATTTTTATTTATACACACACACAACAATATTACTATTATTATTAAAATATATTGTGCCTAGAATAATTAGAATAAGCCGTTAGATTAATAGTATTATAAGTAGGTATTATAAGTTATTAGCCACCTTGCTAAATATTGCCGTGCTCTAGCAGGGTGTATGTTACAATACAATACAATACAATACAATACAAAAATACTTTATTGTACACCAGTTACAGATCATTATAAAATACTTCACATGATACAAGTACAATGGGCAGCCTTATCGCTTAGAAGCGATCTCTTCCAGGCAACCGTATGTTGATTGCAATAAATATTTGAGTATTGAGTATTGACACGTTACGTATAACTAACATAACCTTCTGCCCTTTTGGGATCCTTAGTTCCCAAATGACACTAATTATATTGGTCCTCTTTGATTTTATCTGTATTGTCCTTTTTCTCAGGTCGCAACGGAGACGCTCTAGTCAACTGCTACGAATCCCAGTCGGTGGTTGCCACCGCCCGTGCCTACAGATTCAAACGTAACGGCAATTTCACCGCTGAAGTAGAAATACCCGCAAAGGAGGCTGAACTAGCGAAGGAGGCCGAACTAGCAAAGGAAGACAAACCTGCCGGCGAGAAGAAAGAATAAACGATTTATACCGAACATAGCCGAGTCAGTTCCGAATGAACAAAAAAATATAGAGAAACAATACTCAAAAGACCACAGACATAATTATAATGGTAGTAAATACCGGAAGTACCTATGCCTGTGCAGAAGACATAAATTCAGTGATTGATGTAGGTAAAAATTAAAAAGGATATTAAAGTATTAATAGACTTGTTATTATCATATTTTTTACTGCATTGTAGGTACTTTTGGGATGATCAAAGCATTACAAGAACGGCTTAAATGTATTTTGAATCATAGCTCTTTCTCTTTATCTCTTTTTGAGGAGAAAAGATGAGACGGCTGACGTTAAGATCGTTTTGGTAGTGCTAAGATTACTTAAAAATTGCTTTGACGCAATTTCAGAACCTAACTGATTGTGAAACTGCCTTAGAAATGATTTTCCCACAGGCTCTATAAAAATGAAATTCATCTGCTTTATGATAAAATGTTGTTTATAATAATAAAAGATTATGTATAAGTAAAGTGTATTATTCTAAAGTGTGGATGTGGTTCAATTTCTTTTTTTTCTGAAATGTTAGAATAGGCAACAAATAAAAATGTGATTAGGTAGAACAAAAAGTTCACATAATATTGCCTCCCTCCTTTCCTCCTTAGACCCTTCTTATATCATTGCTTAGCATCCTTTATTTGTACAAATAATATAAATAGGTATATATTGTTCATCGTATAAGTACCTGTGTATGTTTGATAATTCCCTAATTATAATCCTATAGCGGATCTAAGTTATCTATCTGACATCATTAATATCAAAGTAGACTGCGCGGAGCTGCTGCAACAAATAGGACTTAACACAAACTTTAAAACTCACATATACCCTAAAACTTTTCATCTTCCAACATGTAAAACCAACTACAGGCAGAACACATTTTTCATGAGATCATGCAGATGTTATAACGTTCTTTCCAGAGAGGTTGATATGGATATTTTCATTAATCCTTCCACTAAACTCAAATGAATAGTAAGTGGCAAATTTTTCGGTAGGTACATCTTCTTGATTATTTGTAATGATTATTTGTAATTGGGTTGGAAATTTCTCGTACAAACTTTTAAGATTATAATAATTTAACCATTAGTAGTCGTCCTGTAACTTTGCTTATAATAGTATTCGTTTCAGTTGCTTTTTGTGGAAATTTTTAATTAGCCTTAAGTACTTTGTCACATACCTACTAATTACCTAAGTTAGCTGTTAATTTCCTGAATATTGTTAAAATAAAATAAAATGAGTAACTGTCCTAAACTAACTCTCCTGGATCCTTATCCTGTTTCGTCTCGTATTAGGTTTTTTTATAACTTTTAAATGTTTCCCAAATTTAAAATGATAAATGCTAAAACTTGCCAGTCCAAAAAATAATAATAAACAGTTCACATGTCAAAAATTTCGTAGGATACCATCCGAGTTCAAGTCGAAAAGCGATTTCCATCGAATTAGAAAAGACCAGCAGAATCACCCAGCTGTGCGTCCACCGCATCGGAATCAGAATCGTACGCAGCGTACGCGATAGGATTTTGTTGCCAGGCATTCCTGGTTCTCGGATATATTCGGCCGATTTGATAGGTTACATTTCCGCAAGTATGGTGTAAGGCGTGTAGGATTTATGAGAAATGATTATGAATGATTAAACCAGTTCGTATTCAAAGTTTGGATGTTGGATTCTATCGGCGATATCATTATGAATTTATACCTATTTTGTCACCAAGTGGTGGTTTGAATAAATAAATATATAGGTAGGTACCCATTATATTCCATAGTACCTAAATAGCCAGCTAGTTACTTTTATAAGGATTATTAAATTTCCGCTAAATTTACTCTGCTCGATGATGATGTGATGATATGACCGTGTCCGAGGTATGTACATAGATTCTCAGAGTAACTTCTCATGACTAGACGAGACGCGGTTTACTTCTACCACAGTACATAGATATGGTCCCTGTGTACTGTGCTAAACTACCGTATTTCAACTTCAAGCTTTTGCTAGATGGCACTGTATGAATATCCGTCTCATGATAGCATCTCAAGCTTTCTTTGGGTAACCCACTAGCTTAGTAAACATGTTTATAGAGTATTTACAATAAAGGAAAACATTAACAAATGTACCAAAACTACAAACAAGAAACTAAAAGAAAAAACTGTAAGATAATTACATATACTATATATAAACGGATAAAGGAAAAAGGTATAGGTACTAGATAATATCATGCATGAATCATTTAAGATCATCATTATCAATGGTCTTCAACAGTTCGTCTTTCGAGCGAAATGCGGTTAGAATCGAACTAAGATTCTTTCTTCTAGCTTCAACGTCGAGTGAGACGTCACTCGAGTCTTGAGTTACAGCAATGAGAGCCCTGCCGGCCTCTCAATTGCTGTTCAGCAGGTGATTGGCTGCGATGGTCTTCTTGCGTTTGGACATCATCGTGGTGTTCCAGCAGTTCCCGGGGAAGCGGTCGCCAGGAAGGTCTTGTATCTGGTGGCCTCGCGTGAAGGGGACATTTAAGATCGTTAAAAAGTTGTACGTCAAATGACATCATATTTTTAATATTTGTCATTGTCATGTTATGTCATTTTGGATTTGACATTACGTTGAATTTAGTAGTTTTTTGAGTTATTCGACTCGTCCCGTTTTCACTACCGAATGATGAAAGTATCAATAATTTTCACATTTTAACGTTTTAATCTAATTATTGATGTGATACTATGGCCGAATTAAACATGGAAAAATTTGCGGTGCCAGATTTCGTCCCTGAGCGCTATGTGAAGGAGCTAACGAAGACCTGCGTCGGGGGGGAGGATCTCCAACAACAGAAGGAGAAGATTGAAACACTAGCCGAAGAAACCGCTAACGCTCTCAAAAAGAATGTTTACGAGAACTACATGCAGTTTATTGAGACAGCCACCGAGATTTCCCAATTAGAGGCAGAAATGTACAAGCTTTCGCACTTGCTGAGCGAGCAGAGAACTGTCCTCACAACCCTCTCCCACGCCTCGGTTCTGGGCTATGACAATACCATGTCCCGCGAATCCCTCGACAACCCTGATCTAGAAACGGACAACGCCGAGGAAGAACGCAAAAACAAACTCAATGTCATTACTGAAAAGGTTGAAAGTTGCATGAACTTACTTGACGCCCCCGACCGAAATCTGCTTCATGAAGGGGACCTTTTAGAGATTGACGCTGAAGAAAACACTGCCCTTCAGAGAATGCATGTTTATTTGTTCAGTGACTGCCTTATGCTAACATCTTGGATATCGAACAGAAGAGGCCCCATGCGGTATAAGTTCCAAGCTAGCTATCCAATAAGTACTATAGCCGTCGTTAATGTGCGTGATTTGGGGACTGTGAAGCAAGCATTCAAAGTGTTAGCATTCCCGGACACAAGGGTGTTTCAGTGCAACAGCATAGCTATCAAGAAGGATTGGCTGGATAAGTTTGAAGTGGCTAAGAAACTATATGTTGAAAAAGAAAATTTGAAGCTAAAGAAAAAGGAGAATTTGGAAAAGCCTAAACCGGTCTCAATCGAGTCTCCTAGTCTCTCTGTGGAGGAGTTACCTTCCCCCCAAGTCAGCCCTCTGCCTGAGTGGCTGGCAGATGTAACGGAAGAGCTTGATGTCTTGATAGTTGAGAGGCATTTTCAGAAGACTTATGAACTAATGGTCAAAGCACAGAAAAGTTTGAACTCTGAGGAAAACAAAACCCACCCACAAAAGCCTGATATTCTTAAGAAAATAGAACAAAAACAAAAGGCTCTGATAGAAATACTATTGAAAGAGCTGGATGTCACACAGAACTGGAGCCCTAGGGGCGGGTTGCAGTCTACGAGGCATTCTGTACTAATACTCAACAAATTCAACATGACAAGCCAAGCTTGCGAGATGTACCTGGCCATATGCAGTCATACTGTCAAAGTACATGTGAAAGGGGTCCAACTAGAAGGTTCTATAGACAGCTATGTTAAACAAGTGGGAGAAGTCTTCTTTTGCTCACTCACTGATGCCTTAACAGAGTTCACCTCCTTATTTCCTAAGAATAAAATTAGTGCTTTTGTAGTTTGGGCTAGTCTACAGCTTAGGATACTGATGAGTCAAATTATTAAGCAAGTTTTTACTCCACAATGCGCCTTAGATTCTATACTAGACTGCGTCCAAAGTCTGAGAGATCAGTGTATGCTGTTTTGTGAATTCGGTCTCGATTTAAGGTTTCAAATGAATAGCTGTTTAAGAGCACCCATCATAAAAGCATTGAGAGAATACAAAGAGAGAATACTCGACTCTATGAAAGGAAAAGTATCAGAAGACAAGTGGACACCAGTGAATATGCACACAAAAACGGGTGTGAACAAATTTCTAGCACAGATGGAAAACTTGGGCCTTATATTAGCAAAGTATATTATAAACGAGACCTGGGTAGACTTATCAAGTAGTACGATATGGTTTGCCCAATCGGTGATCACTGTCCAGAAAGTTGGTCTGAAACTTGTTACAAAAGACATGATGGATGTGTTGGATGACTGTATTCATGCTATATTCAATGCTCGCCTTAATTTGTCTCTGGGGAACGACTCTAGCTATGCACAGAATAACTTCAAGTTTATTTTAGAAACTGTGATGCCTCTAATGCTCAGATGTTATAAAGAAGAATCGAGCTATGATAATGAGAAACTCGTAGCTTTAGCTAAGAAGTTTGGCGTGAATGTAGCCCCCCGGAAAGCTAACATCACAAAGTATACAAGTAGTGAATATTTATGAAAATAGTCATTCGTTGTTAATGTATAAAATTATTTTTATTATGCTGAAGCTTTAAATTGTATTATATAGGTAGTAAGCATGCATTTTGTACGGAGGTTTATTTAACTGATCAAATTGAAATATTATTATATCCAAGTTATTAAAGATTGTGAGATTTTAATAAACCAAAATCTATGGTTCTAAGTTTATTTTCATGGGAAGATTTGGTCAGATGGAATAAAAGCATATTTCAATTAATAAAATATTTTTATTCAGTAACATAGTTTTACACTTAACCTATACAGTAGGTAGATAATAATACAGAGTAAATATGTGAATCTAGCATTGACTAATATAATAACTTATCTAAATAAAAACTTTTGACTCTAAGCTTTGGTTCATAGTACAAGATATTATAACATGGCCATACAAGCCTCAAATTGAAACAACAGGTAAACAGTACAGCCCAAAGCACATCATCATCAGCATGGTACTTCAACCATCAGCCTCCATCAACGTCTCTAGAAAAGTCGTCCCATTGATCAACTTAGTCGTCAATATGACGAACTCCACATTAGAATCTTCCTGCTGACTGATGGTCCTCAAAGCTGAAATCTCTTGATACGTACACCCGCCTATAAAGTAGACTAGGATTACTCTAGGACAGTCTAGGGATGAGTTCTCGCTGGAGATTGAGTTTCTTCGCGCTGTGCGAGGCTGAAGGGTCTGGAGCTCCTCTAGTGTGGGCCCGGGGAGAAGGCCCAGGACATCTTGGATACCTGCAACAAAAAAAAAATTGGTATTAGATTTTCTTAGTATCTTGTGTTATGGGTAGATATTTCACAATATTTCTTGAATAGAATAAATAGAATAGAAGGACTTTTTTATTATAACAACATACATTTACAAAAATCATGCTTATAGAATAGGTACATGTATAGAGTAGTTATAAAAAGGCTCTCACTCAGCATAATGCTGTTTCTGTGATATACCTAGATACAGGTAACAATTTTCCCAGAGTAATATAAGGTAACAAATCCTGGAACCTAGTATTCTAATATGAATAAAAAGAGTTTTTTGTTGATAAAAGCGTATGCGTCATACAATTTATTAGCTGTGGTTTTTGTGCTTATCTAACCGAAATAGGTTTGCAAAACTGGAAATGAGTTTATCAAGCTTTATCATAGTATGCTAATAATACCGGACAATTAGCCATAAAGGCCACGTCAACCAGTGGCGTATTTTATGATTCTGCGCCCTTAAGGTTTGCCGCTTCATAAGTTAACGGCGAGCGGAGCGAGCAGCGAAAGCAGCTTTTTGAGGCTTTTTCGGATCATCATCAGCCTATATCAGTCCACTGCTGGGCAAATGCCTCCCCCAATGAGCGCCATAGCGCCCTGTCTTCAGCTTGCATCCAGCCAGCATCTACCTTTTTCGGATGTTTCATAAAAATTTAAGTAATTCTGTGTCTCAAATTGTCATGAATTCAGTTATTAGGCAACACTGGCCAACACTTTTACCTTTTCCTCGGGCACTCAGACATTTTTTTACTTTATGCAACACCTGTCTTTAAGCGTATATCATCTTCAAACGGTGATTATTACTACTGAGAGACTGGTTAACCTCATAAATATTAGATTTGCGACTCACCGGCCCAGCCCTTGTTCTTGGCAATATGCTCGCTCAGTCGAACAGTCAACGGTGTATATTTGCTTGACAAGAAGCTTTTCTCTGATTCCACTTCTGACTCATCAGCTGTTAGGTGTAGCGTCTGAAAATAAAGAAGTAAAAATTTAATAATATTAAAAAAAAAACTATTTCCCCTGTTGGTGGAGCTAACGGCGCTAGTCCATAGGAAGTCCTAAAGATTTTCGACTCGTCGTCGGTTACTTGATTTCGTGCCTTAGTTGGTTAGAGTATCCCCAAACTGAGGGGACGGTCGCGGATTCATGACCAAAGAATAGAATAGTGATTTATTGCCTGAACTCATAACTACTTAAAGGTACCTACTACATAATACTAAAAACATAACTTATATCAATATATAATGCTGGACAATCCACATAGCATCATCTAGCCCCAAGGTAAGCAAAGCTTGTGTTATGGGTACTAGATAACTGGTATACTTAATACAATAGATTACATAGATAGATTACATGGATAGGCTGATGATGATGATTATGATGACATGGATAGGCTGATGATGATGATTATGATGACATGGATAGATATTTTTTATTATACATAGATAGCGACCAGAACACCCGGAACAAATATCTACAGTGGGGCTACTATGCTATTTAACACATAACGTAGCGTGAATAACACATGAAAAGGCGTTATTCTCTTCTGTCTCAAAGAAAACAACACATTTTCAGTGTTGCAATCGCAACATTGCTCTCTCGAGCCACTCGTGAAAAGGCGTTATTCGCGTTAAATTGCGCCTTAACACGCGTTAATCCCGCTAAAATTAGCGTAATAACGCTGATAACGTGCGTTACGTTATGTGTTAAATAGCATGGTAGCCCCCACAGATCGTACACATAGAAAAGTAAAGTAAAGAGTTGGTAGGAGAGGTGTACCAAGGAGTTTTTACCTTCCTTAGCACCGCGTAGTGCCGGGTGCCCGCCTGAGGTCGCAGCAGGCCGCAGCGGTCTAGATTGCACAGTGTGAGCCAGCTGGACAGTCCGTAGGCCTGCACCAGCGACCGCTTGTAGTGTTCCAACACGCGGGGCTTCAGGCCCGACCCGGTCGCGCATTGCAGGCAGATGAGGCGGAGCACCTGGGTAGAAAACCACTTGATTATTTGATAAATAAATAAAAAATGCGGGACATTTCACACAGCATCATCTAGCCTCAAATTAACCAGAGTTTGTGTTAGGGTAATAGCTATTTATAATCAAACATTGATATCAATACTCTTAGTAGTGGAAAGAGATTAGCTATATCCCACTAATATTATAAACGCGAAAGTTTGTATGTATGGTTGTTTGTTACTCTTTCAAGCAAAAACTACGGAAAGGAACTGGCTGAAAGAAATTTAGATAGTAATGTCAAATATTAACATCAGCAGGGCTACCACGCTTTTTATCACAGAACGTAACGCACGTTATCAGCGTTATTATATTTGAGAAAAGAGAATAACACCTTTTCACGCGTTATTCGCGTTATAACGCAGTTAACGTGTGTTACGATATACGCTAAATAGCGTGTAATAAAAAGCCTTTTAGGTAAGTAATAAGTAGTAAAGTACGATAATAAATCATAATTCTACATTACACACGA
Organism: Eupithecia abbreviata; assembly: GCA_943735965.1. Classification (NCBI taxonomy): domain Eukaryota; kingdom Metazoa; phylum Arthropoda; class Insecta; order Lepidoptera; family Geometridae; genus Eupithecia; species Eupithecia abbreviata. Next base: position 7,929,016 of record OX030995.1, read on the forward strand.
ACGTTTAACGCGTTTAAATTGTTATTGGTCGAATCGCGTTATGGACGACCTACTAACAAACTTTTATGATCACTTACCTTTGTAAGAGGTTCTTTCTGAGCAATCAAATCCTCGATGTAAGGGCAAACTTTTTCGTTCTCGATGCAATTCAAAAAGTCTTCCTCGCATTGAATGGTGTCATGGAAATCAAATCCGTCGGTTTTCTGCAAAACAATCAATCTGTTAGCTATGTAAATAGAATAACCTTATAATAAATAAAATTAACATTTATTTGGACACAATACAGGTATAGACGACCCATGTGGCGCGGTGGGCGAAGGTCCGCCTGCGACGCAGGAGGTTGCGGGTTCGATTCCCGCCTCGGAACAAATGTTTGTACGATCTGCAGATATTTGTTTCGGGTGTTCTGGTCGTTTTCTATATATAATAAAAAATATCTATCTATGTAATGTATTGTATTATGTACTCGTATATCAGTTATCTAGTACCCATAACACAAGCTCTGCTTACCATAGGGCTAGATAATGCTGTGTGAATTGTCCAGCATTATTTATTTATTATTATTATTTATAGAATAACATTAACAATCAGTTTAACATGCAGGTAAGATCGACAAGATTATAATAATAAGAATTGTTATACCAAACTATCTAGAGGTTTCATCTTTAGTAATCATATATCTTCCATAACTAAACCTTTCGGTAGATAAGATAATCAATTGGTGGGATCTGGTTAAAGATCGCGATTCCTGGATGAGTTTGGAGATACCTTTGCCAAGCAGTGGGATAAATTAGCTTAAAAAAACCTCTACCTTTAAAGGTGTCTGGTCCTCTGGTGACCTTTTTGATTTTACCCTGCTTCTCTGCCTAGTACTTCTGACATCCAAATATGCCTATGATCCACTTCAACTTCTTGATGATTGGATCTGCGTCTTATAGTCTTAAAGAAATAAAAAAATATTATTTGATGAATAATACCTCCTTGATATACTCCGCGATGGCGGTATGCGTGGCCAACGACTGCTTGTTGGCCAACATCTGCGGCAGACGCGACACAAACTGTTTGATCTCTTGCACTGTCTTGTCTTTGTGTCTCTCGTCCATCTGAGTCTTTATAACACGCGCCTTCTTCGAAAGGGCTGCGCCTACCTGCAATTAAATTACTTGTATTTATTATTATTTGTATTTATTCACCAGTTATACAAGGGAAGTCATGTTGTACAATTACAAGATTCTTAATAAAATTATATGTATAAAGTTTTTTACACAATTTATTATCAATTAAACAATAATACACAATATATATTCCATTCATAATAATTAAATTTTTATTGCTTTTCTGTTTCTTAAAAAATGTAGTTTCACCTTTTACTATATTATTATATGTCTCTCATTTCCTTGATCTCGGTAAGGCTTAAGCCAACGGCAGAGAAGCCCTTAATTTGTTAGTTTTATTTAACTCGTCATAAAGGGTGGCATCTGTGCTGTAATAAATAAATAATGCTGGACTATCTACTCTAGCTTCGCACGGGCAGCAGATGATTACTTAGTTTCTTCTAAGAGGAATGACTCTGTAGTACATTACTTTCCTTTAGCTATTGGTTTACGCAGCGCACGCCAGCAAATATCCCACGTACTCCCAGACGGCATGTATTTTCCCACATCTACCAAGATCATCGTCATATTTCAGCCGAGTAGTTCGTCTCGTCTGTCGATACATCCGGCGTAGGTAGCCAGCATCGCCATCTTCCGTGATAGACTCTTGAGCTCTACCAAGTCAGGATCCATATCACCCGGCGTCGGAGATTTAGGTATAGGTTCTTTCAGGCCTTTGTAAGAGGTACACTTCCAGGCATTCTTCCTTTCTCCCAATCGACGATATCCATGCTCGGTGGTGTTTGAGTTCCTCAAACCTTTAACCCCGGCAGCCGGAACACTCCGCTCCGTCGCGAAACTCAGCGTCACAGCGAGTGCAACGAAATATAGCAAGGTTCGTAGGTACCTAAAGACGCGATTGGAGTATGGCGTAAGGTGAGAACCAAAGGTTTGGTAGCACTGGTGTTAGTGTGGACGCGGTAGGAGCACTTACACTAAGCGTGTGCACGGTTCGTCATCCACGAACTGACATACTTACAGAAGTAAAGTAACAGTCCCTGAGCTCAGCGAACAGCTCCTCACTAGAGTTGAGGATGACTCGCTTCTTCTCGCGCGCCGCTACCTCTGGGTGTGCCTCGTCAGCTGATACGAACTTTTCACCAGGAAATGAGGCTTTCGCGTTCTTTATGCCGTAGATCTCGTCTGAAATAAAGAATGCTGGACAATCTTCACATCATCACGTAACCCCAAGCTAAGCAGAGCTTGTGCAGTGGAATCATCTCAGGACTTATGTCACATTTTGGGAAATATGGTTCTTTATTGTGAATACTCTTTTTAAATATTAACTATGCTACTGCGTAACCCATAAAGAAAGCTTGCGATGCTACCATGACACGGACATTGGCAGAATTGCGTCAATCCAGACGCAGAGCCACCTAGCAAGAAGTTGAAGTCTTCCGTCTCCCTCCCTCCCACACTCACCTATAAGTCCCTCGTATGTTAGCTGCGAGGCCAGTACGCTGGTGAAGTCCACGGCGCGGTCTAACAGCAGCAGCTGGTCGATGCAGGAGGTGGCGGCGCCGCGCGAGCCCTGCTCCTCTTTGTTCAGGCGACAGAGGAGGTCCCATACCTTGTACACAACTTTATAGATATAAGCTGTTCACAACAAGTCGAAAGTTTAAGTGATTTTTTTTTAATATTGAAGACCAAATTGTTGCCATTTGAACATAGTTTAAGTATCAGTAAGATATGACTGACGATTTGCCACAGAATAACTACATATATCTACTAAGATATGCGAGCGATTTCACTGCGTGCCCGTGGCGTCGCTCGCAGAGAACTCAATTCGCACTCGCCTCGCTTTGAAGTCGCTCGCAAATCGTTAGTGTGATTTATTTATTCAAACTTAAAAATAAAATAAATAAAAAGGGTGTAAGCAATTTGTGATCTTTTCGCACCTGTTTCGCAGCCTGTCCTTTCCCGTAGACGCGGGGAATAATGCCGTACAGCTGCTGTATGGTACGGAGAGCTTGTGCTGCATAGTACATGCAGGTTGGGTCACCTTCTAAATAGTTCTCCCTGAAAATAAAATATGCGGCGTTATTTTTAGGATGATCTTAGAAATAACACTTAATCACACTTATATTATACATGCGAAAGTTTGGATGATGTTAGTTACTTCTTTACATCGGGCTGAAATTTTGCATGTAGGTAGTTCCATTCCAGGCCCGGAATAAAACATAAGCTACTTTTTATACCATAAATCAGTTCCCATGGAATATAAATATGTTATAATTATAATATAAAACGTTTTCATAGAAACAACGCGTGCGAAGTTGCGGGTAAAGACAAGTAACACTTAATAACACAAATATTTTAAATGCGAAAGTTTGGATGATGTTGGTTACTCTCCACGCCAAAACTACTGAATGGATTGGGCTGATATTTTGCATACAAGTAGTTCCAGGCCTTGAATAAAACATAGGATACTTACTCGTACTACTCGCATTTATAATACTATAGTGTGATGTGATGCGAAAGTTTGGATACATGGATGTTTGTTATTTCTGCACGCCGAAACTACGGAATAGATGGAGCTGAAAGTTACATAAGTGTAGCTCTAAACCTGGTTCTTTTTAACATACCAATAAAATGAAATGAAATAAAAAACGTCGACATGCCATTTTGTGGCGGCGGCGGCCATCTTGGACCGATTTTTATCAATCATAGCTGAGAACACTCGACTAATTCACCTTAAAAAAAAACAATATAATCAAAATCGGGAGATACGATACCACAGACAGACACAAACAAAAAGACACGTCATACTTAAAAAACGCCGTGGTGTTTGCGTCGGAGGTAAATAAATCAGTTAGTATGCATTAGAAATAGCCAAAATAGAGTGAGGAGAGTGAGATTTTATATTTGGCGGTACTGCGACGCACACTAGCGCGCTCATGCGAAATGATTACAGAGAGAAAAAAGCTATATAGGTACAGATAAAGCTAAAAAAATAGGTATCACAAAATGCCGAATGAAAGGACAATGGGCACTATTGGGCGGTCGCCGCCAGTAATTAAATTAGTGTCGAATGAAAGTAGATATTTCGTATTAACGTAATAGTAAGATAAAATAGGTGGCGGCGCTAGTTTCCCTCGGGTATACCGCCTTAAGGTACATACCTAAAATCATTCTGCAGTTCCAGAGACATGACATCACTCTCAAACGGGTACACAAAGCATTTGAACTCCTGAATACTCAAGTTGTTGATGACCCCACGGTTAGTCAGCTGGTTCTTACACAGCTCGCTCTTGCACGGGATGAAGAATAGGTGGAACTCCAGCGGCGTGGTCTGTTTTGATCTGTAATACAATACGAATCATCATCAGCCTATATCAGTCCACTGCTGGACATAGGCCTCCCCGAATGAGCGCCATAGCGCCCTGTCTTCAGCTTGCCGCATCCAGCATATACCTGCAGTCTTTCGCAAGTCGTCATCCCACCTGGTCGGAAGGCGTCCTACACTACGTTTACCGAGTCGCGGTCTCCACTCAAGAACACATTTGCCCCAGCGGCCGTTGGTTCTTCGCGAAATATGGCCGGCCCACTGCCACTTCAGCTTGCTAATTCTTTGAGCTATGTCGATAACCTTGGTTCTCTGTCGGATGTATTTGTTACGAATCCTATCCTTCAGAGAAACTCCGAGCATAGCTCTTTCCATAGCTCGCTGAGCGACTTTGAACTGGTGGACCAGCCCTATCGTGAGTGTCCACGTCTCAGCTCCGTAGGTTATAACGGGTAGGACACAATACAAATGCACATGGGTGGCCTTATCGCTTATTAAGAGAGATTTCTCTCTCACAGGCGACAGCAGAAAATATTATGCTGGAATGCCAGCTGATTTTAAAAGTGTCAGTTTTTGAACTCAGTCAGTGGTAGTCTGTAGTTTACAATATAGCCTTATCTAATTTCATTATGATTCACACAGCCATATTTACCTAATTATGAAAAAGTAACACAATAACCTGGTGAAGTACATACCTAAGTGACACAACATAATCAGCAATAAGATCCATAAGCTCTACTTTGGGCCGAGTGATGAAAACAATATGCTTCACCGAGATGTTAGGTAGCTTGCCAGGTCGCAGCAGAAACATGTCAGCCACCTCATGGTCTTTGAGAAGGGCGTATTGAGCCACTAGGTCAACAGGGCCAGCTAACCATTCATCCCAGATTGTCACCTGAAACCAATTGTTTATTTTTATAGTAGTCACAATAAATATATGCATATTGTGATTTTTGTTTATTCTTATTAAGGAACTTTAATTAATGGACATCATTTAATGGTACAAAAAAATACATCAGTAAAACTTATTATATTATATTTTTCTAACGCAAGCGGCCCCTCTAAATTCCATCTAGCTAGACACTGTAACAGACCATTTTACTTCAAATGGGTGTCGTTAAAATCGACTATAGGATATCCATTGGGGGGCGGGCAGCAGCGCCTCCTGCAAATAAGCGCAACCTCTGAACTGCGATCACTCACATGCTCAGCATGGATATTATGGCATTAATTCTAATTATGAAAGCCGTTGAAATGAAATGAAAGTTTATTTCTTTAGGCTTACAAATAAGCACTTAGACAAGTCATATTTTATACTATTCATTATTATATGTATTATTGTTCACTTCAATTTTTTGTCCACCAGTGGAAGAAGTGAGAAGAAACCACTAGTATGTTCATAACTTATATGTCTAGTACATATGATTTGCTTATCTGTAATTTGTTAGATTTTGAGTTGGAGCAAAACTCGTTCCAAGCTTTTTTATCTTCTAGATAATCTGATATTTTGTAATAAGCCTTTTTACAAAGAATATGCTTCACAATTTTTTTAAATTTATTTATTGATAATTTTTGCAACTCACGTTATGGCGCTTATCAGGGGAGGCCTGATTATGTCTAGCAGAGGACTGCCCTGGAAGGTCAGTAGGTTGTGGGATGCTCTCAAAACCAGTGAACATGAAACTGAGTATTGAGTTATTGTTTAAAATCTATAATCGTGATAACGTGTTTGGCAGCAATGAAAATTTGTTACAATGATGTTACATTCTCATTGATAGCTTACCTTTGGTCCTTTGTAGAGTTGTAGTAGACCTAACAACTCATTTCGCATAGTTTCCTGAAGCAGAGCTACGTTCAGCCTACCGCCTGAAAGGTGGGTACTTATTTTGGTTTCCCTCATATTCTGAAATCGAATGGAATGGGTAATCGTGATATGAAAATGTTTTTGTTTATTTTTTTCGTTTTCGGAATTGACAGTAGCTTGACTTGACAATATTGATAGTTCTAATAGATGACACTGAAAGATGTTTTATACACGTTGTTTTAAAATGGCTACGTACCATAAAGATAGCTGTTCATATTACGATCATCTTGAATTGAACTCGGACTAAGTTCTTTCTCAATCCACTTACAATATTAAATAAAAAATAAAATAATGCTGGACAATTCACACAGCATTATCTATCATTCCCCATGGTAAGCAGAGCTTGTGTTATGGGTACTAGATAACTGATATATATAATACAATACATTACATAGATAGATATTTTTTATTATACATAGAACACCCCGTACAAAAATCTGCAGATCGTACACACAATTGTTCCGAGGCGGGAATCGAACCCTGCAACCTCCTGCGTCGCAGGCGGACCTTCGCCCACCGCGCCACATCGGTCGTTAATATTATTTTTGATATTGTTTACATATTTGTTATAAAAGTCCAAAGTGGAAACTACATTTATATTTCCTTACTAGAAATACATTTAAGGTGAACGACGTGATCGGTCCTATGAATAGACGACTTTACGAACCGTAGCGCGGCAAATTCAAACTGTCAAACAAAAATAAATCTTGATTGAATATTTTATTTGTATTGTAAATACCGTTTATTAATAAGTTATTGTTAGATTAGAAAGTGTAAACGATTGCATCCATAAGTAGAATGGAATGCTAAATTGGTAAAGGATATATTATTATTGGAGGTGAGTTTTTATCATAATCTACTACGGTCTACTGTAGGTACAATTTTTAGTACCTACAGAACAAAGGTAAGGTAACTGAAAAGCCCCGATGGTGATTCCTACAAGCTCTGCACTAAATCTCAGGTAGGTAGGTTCTGTATCAGGTACATCCATGGACACAAAGGGCTGAAAACCCTTACCTACCAATTCAATTTTCCGGAAGCGAGTGTTGTAGGTTGTCAATTATAATCTTTCTGTGTTCAGAGATCAATTATCTAATTCTAACGAAAATGTTAACGAATGATTTTTTTTAGGTACCTACCTACTTAGTACTACATTAGTTAGGTACCTACTACATTGTATTACTATGTAAACAGGACTTCCTCTCGTTACCTCACCCAAGTAGGTGAAGAGAGTTAGGTGCCTGCCCCCAAAGATTTATATTGTCCTGCCCCAAGATCTTAAGGTCACAACACAGACTCACAGTAAACAAAGTCAACTAAAGGCTCAAGGCTAGGATGTTCATAGTCAAACAAAAACTCATAGTAAACAAACATTCTGTTCAAGGAATATGTATAAGTTTTGTAGGTACATAATATGTACGAAACATGAGACGAAAGATAGGCAAATAAGTAGGTAGGTATGGTTCCTCCAGTGTAAGCTCTGCGCGTGGTTGTGCATCTTTTTCGATATCTTTACGAAGTACATAGGTAGCTAAATTTAGTAGATATATTAAAAAAATCTGCTCGCTTTAAAGGCACGTATTAGTATTCAATCGACTGAACACCGAGCTAGTGGGGTCGATTCACTTGTTTAGGATTACTCAATTAAGTTTGGTGTAAATTTGATTTTATTAGTCATCAATCAAACTTGATGAAAACATTACAAACCTAGATCTATATATTTAGTTCATAAATGTCGCGAAACCGCGCGCATTAAACACATGATTAACGGTACCTATGTAGATAAAACCTCCCTAGAAACGTGGCCACAGTACCTAGCTACAGAGAGAAGTTATCGGTGACGGCGGGCGGGCGTTAGTTGAGGCGGTTCTGCGCGTGTCCCATCGATTTTTCCACCAAACAAGTCATTGCCTACCGAGTACCGACCCAGTACAACTTTATATAGCGCCAACAACAGGCGATTACGTCGCGGCAACTTTGTGTATGTGAAACAGAATCCACGGGATAACAATGCAGAACTCCGTGGAAAATTTCAATGGCTGCCCAAAATAAAGGTATGAACTCCTTGCTCCAAACTTATTCCAATTTCGATTTTTATTTTTTCTGGCCGTGATCTGTTGACGAGTAAAGAGGTTTTTCTAGGGCACAGCGTAATGTATTCTTCGCTCGTATCTTTTTGACGTTTGATAACAACTTTAGTGAGTGGGCGAACGCCGAACGGCCATGTGAGCTGTGTTTGCAACACTTTACGACTTTGGGAGATAAGGGCGGTTTTCATGGGACTAATAATCTGTGCAAACAGTTTTTTGTGCTTATAATAGAAAATGAGTGTTCAATAATTTGGTAAGAAAGTTTATTTACTTAAGTATAATTTCAAAACCTTTCCGTGATGCATGTACCTACGTGACGAACTCTACTATATTCAGCAAATGTTATTGCTGTCTGTACCTTACTTAGATTTTGTAAGCAATAAGGTACCTTTTTATTTTCTAGCAACCTCATAAAAAATATGTATTATGTTGTGCTTGCCATATACATTAAAACATTTTCCAAACAACTTTGAAGAAACCAAAAAAAATGTAGAGCAACAGTTGGCCACCTTTATACAGAATTATATTCATGATAATATCTAATACATATTAAATCATAAAAAAGGGTGCCTGAAATGCTTTTAACAAAGTTTTATTCGTGTTTCGTAAGTAATATGGTTTTATCACACTAATATATAATTACGAATGTTTGGATGTTTTGTTGGATGGATGCTTGTTACTTCTTTACGTCAAAACTACTGAATGAATTAGTCTGAAATTTTACATATATGTAGCCCTAAGCTTGGAATAAACCATAGGCTACTTTTTAAACAGGAAAAACACGTGCGAAGCCGTGGATGTAAGCTAGTTAGTAGTTATTCACTATAAACCGTGCGAAGAACCTTTACCAACTATGAAAAAATACTATCCAAAAGTACAGTTAATTGCTTTCATCGTATGCATCAGATGCCCTGGCAGGTTTCAAATCTCGTAACTACATTAGTTTTGGTTTTTTAATATTAAATGTTTTTTTGTTATATAAAACGTATATAAAAATATTGTTATTCTGTCAGAACAGAGATGAATATTTAACATATAATCATCATCATCAGCCTATATTAGTCCACTGCTGGACATAGGCCTCCCCCAATAAGCGCCATAGCGCCCTGTCTTCAGCTTGACGCATCCAGCATCTACCTGCAGTCTTTCGCAGGTCGTCATCCCACCTGGTCGGAGGGCGTCCTACACTACGTTTACCGAGTCGTGGTCTCCACTCAAGAACACGTTTGCCTCAGCGGCCGTCGGTTCTTCGCGAGCTATGGCCGGCCCACTGCCACTTCAGCTTGCTAATTCTCAGGGCTATGTCGATAACTTTGATTCTCTGTCGGATGTATTCGTTGCGAATCCTATCCTTCAGAGAAACTCCGAGCATAGCTCTTTCCATAGCTCGCTGAGCGACTTTGAACTGGTGGACCAGCCCTATCGTGAGTGTCCACGTCTCAGCTCCGTAGGTCATAACGGGTAGGACGCACTGGTTGAAAACTTTCGTTTTCAAGCATTGCGGTATGGATGACGAGAAGACTCTACGTAGTTTCCCAAACGCTGCCAATGCAATGTGTCCATTGATCATGACTTTGGTTTTATCCAAATTCATGCCAAGACCGATACATCGGGAGGCTGAAGCTAGGCCGTCCAGCATCTGGTTCAGCTCCTCTAGCGACTCCGCCAATAGGACTATGTCATCAGCGAATCGTAGGTGTGAGATGTAGTTGCCGTTTATGTTTATGCCCTTACCTTTCCAGTCCAGCGTCTTAAACAAATCTTCCAACGCGCTTGTGAACAGTTTCGGGGATATGACATCCCCCTGTCTCACTCCTCTGCGCAATTGGATAGGTTTAGACTGCTGGCCCTGTACTTGGACACTCATAGTGGCGGCTTCGTAGAGACATCTCAGCACCTCGATATAACGATAGTCCACTTGGCATCGCTGTAAGGATTCCAGAACAGCCCAGGTCTCGACAGAGTCAAAGGCCTTCTCATAGTCCACAAAAGCCAGACACAGGGGCTGATTATACTCTTCGGACTTCTGTATAATCTGCCTCACTGTGTGTATGTGGTCTATGGTGCCATATCCTCCGCGAAATCCGGCCTGTTCTGGTGGCTGAAACTCGTCGAGTCTCCTAGCGAGACGATTCGTGACTACTCGTGAGAACAGTTTATAGACGTACATATAAATTAACCTTTAATTAACAAAATCGGTCTCCACTCAACATGTGCTATGGTAGAGCAAATCATACCATAGCGCTGGCCTTCCGCGGAGAAAAGGTTTGCTATCTTAATTTTACCGAAAAAATGTAGATTCAAAATAGTTCGGTATTCGTATTAATTTTCTTAAAACGTATCAGAGGCTTCAGAGGGGTCAGGTAATAAGGAACCTCATGTACTTTAGGTCTATTGTGTTCATTGGATATCATCATCATCATCATCATCAGCCTATACTAGTCCACTGCTGGACATAGGCCTCCCCCAATGAGCGCCATAGCGCCCTGTCTTCGGCTTGACGCATCCAGCATCTACCTGCAGTCTTTCGCAGGTCGTCATCCCACCTGGTCGGAGGGCGTCCTACACTACGTTTACCGAGTCGTGGTCTCCACTCAAGAACACGTTTGCCCCAGCGGCCGTCGGTTCTTCGCGAGATATGGCCGGCCCACTGCCACTTCAGCTTGCTAATTCTCAGAGCTATGTCGATAACTTTAGTTCTCTGTCGGATGTATTCGTTGCGAATCCTATCCTTCAGAGATACTCCGAGCATAGCTCTTTCCATAGCTCGCTGAGCGACTTTGAACTGGTGGACCAGCCCTATCGTGAGTGTCCACGTCTCAGCTCCGTAGGTCATAACGGGTAGGACGCACTGGTTGAAAACTTTAGTTTTCAAGCATTGCGGTATGGATGAAGAGAAGACTCGACGTAGTTTCCCAAACGCTGCCCAGCCCAGCTGGATCCTCCTTTTGGCCTCCTTCTCGAAATCGTGTATTCGGAAACGATTTCGATTTCATTGGATATATTCCGACATATATAATAGACGACCGATGTGGCACGGTGGGCGAAGGTCCGCCTGCGACGCAGGAGGTTGCGGGTTCGATTCCCGCCTCGGAACAATTGTGTGTACGATCTGCAGATATTTGTTTCGGGTGTTCTGGTCGTTTTCTTTGTATAATAAAAAATATCTATCTATGTAATGTATTGTTATTATGTATATCAGTTATCTAGTATCCATAACACAAGCTCTGCTTATCATAGGGCTAGATAATGCTGTGTGAATTGTCCAGCATTATTTATTTATTCCATATTTTCTGTAGATCACCTATTACCAATCTGCCTATAAATAGTAGGGACTTAATTCATTTCCAAGATGACATACGGTAGGTAGGTTAATAACCTATTAACATTTATATACCGTACTTATCTCTCAACATTTGTAAGCACTTCTGGTATAGAAGATTGATGGTCTTCAGAAATATTGAAGCTCGCAAAAATGGCCTACAAAGCGGAGCTGAGTTATACGATAGAATTACGCTCTCTTTTTTGGATGAGATAAATGGTCGATTTTCAGAATAAGTGAACGTCGTAGGGTTTTTTTACTGTCGTAATAAACTTTGTACATAACACAATGTAGAGTACCTAGGTTATGAAGTTTTATTTAATTAGTTATGGATCAGTGAATTAGGTGTATAAACACCTAATTGCTTATTTGAAACATCAACGTTAGTCCAATATTAAATAAACTAGATTTACTTGTTAAATCTAGTTAAAAACGACAGAGGACGCCTTTTTCAAGCTAAAAGTAAGGAAGAATCCTGCCTAAATCCAACGCCGACCCACATAACTTTAAGAAATATATTACTAAAAAGATACCTACCTTCATTTATACCTATCTCAACCTTTTTTTTAATATCATGTCATGTAATATCACCTTTATAATACTAGAAAGATGTTCTACCCTTTTGGGTATAGTACGAACTTTCTTATGTCAAAGTAAAGCTGTCCCACCGCAACGCACGGTGAAGCTACGCACGTGTGTCTAGCTTCGGTTTTCAAGAAAATGTATGTGATATCGTCGTCTGCAACTCACGAACACGCTACGCACGACTACGAGATGAATAATTACATTCCTACGTGCATAGTTTGCTCGAATATGGCACCCACGCAACTCAACGCTGTCAACGCTATACATGCGGTACACGGTTTGCACGCGGTACGTGTCGACCGGTAGATCCACGTTGTCAAACAAAATAGCCCACACAGCTAAAATGCGCCGCGTGGCGCGGTGGGACAGCGCCTTAACACTTTCATAGGCCAGGACGCAGGTGTCGCTACAGGACCCCGTATAGAGGGGCGGCAGTCGCCGAGATTGGGCAGTGAATGCGTTAAAGGGATATGAGGGATGGGCCTTACCCAGAGGCTTTTACGAAAACCCTCGTTACATAGGCCGAATGTAGAGTAGGCACTCTACATTCGGCCTATGTAAATATTATTTATGCTACGAGGAGTGTAAAAAGGTCCTATCAAAAATACAGCTCTGCTACATTTGCTCGATAGTTTTTATAGAGAACAATATACTAGGGCCAGCGCCTTTTGGTCCACTAGACCGAAGATTTTTGATATTAAAGCAGAATTAGGAAATTCTTAGGTTTGTTGGAAGGATTCATAAATTATTTTAATTTGTATAGGGGAGAGCAGGTAACTTTCATGAATTTTTGTCAAGCCCCATAAAAGAAAACGAATAGAATTTCAAAGCTTTTTTAATGCGACTTAATAACTGTACATCTATTTTATCTACGATTACGGCTACAAAATATATTTCAGGGTTACTAGACACTAAGGTGGGTAAGCTGGTGATCTGTAATACAGGCACTAAACCAAAAGTCTGCCTCATTTGATTTCATAATCTGCCTCGATTATTCCAGTCCACTGCGTTCCATAGTCTTCCTTAACTACCCCAATGTTTTTGTGTTTGTTTAAATAAATGGTTGCTTGTTCTAGCCTAAGAGCCAGAAGCGATGCCGGCCGCAGCAGACCCCAATGCTGAGCAGAAGGAGAGGCTCATTGCAGCCGTTAAGAAGGAGGTCAAGCAGTTGATGGAAGAGGTTAGTTCATAGTGTTCATACTTGAACGTGATTAAAGGCTTCGACACATTATCGACACGCCACGCCACCCGACGAATGCGATGCGTGTTGAGTTGGATCAAATGGTGAACTCAAAAAGTCTATGCCGAGAACCTAATTGTAAATACCCTACTTCTACTACGTGTCGTCGCGTCGCGTCGGGTGTTACTAATGTCATAATCATATAGTTTATTGTGATTTTATGATTTTTTCCTAGGGGGTAGTATATTAGTGGCATAAAAACACTGTGAAGGCGCAATAATTTTTGGGTTCGCTATTGTTAGATTAGATAGATAGATCATTATTTTATTGCACACTTAAAAATAAAACTAACAAGATAAAAAATTACAAAATATTCATTTTGTGTGATGTGATTCTGGTCATAGAAAACTCATACGATTTGATTCAACTCAACACGCGTCGCGATTTGTCGGGTCAATAGTTTGTTTGCAACTTAATTATATTTAATTTAATATTTTTTTATTTTAATAATAATAATTTAATAATAAGCGGATACTATCTTTGGGTGTATTATATTGTGCACCCGAGGATGATACCCGCTATGTGTAGCCATCGCCTTTAGATTAACTTCTCAAAGGGCCTCTGTGCTGTTGGCTTCGGCCCCACGCAAGCCTTCCAAAGGACCGGGTCACTATATGGCCCGAGATCATGGTAAATTTAATAATAATATTTTTTATAATTTTATTATATATTTGAGAGTTTAGAACAAATAATATCTGCACTTTTTTAGTAGAAACCAGTCCTCAGGTTTGAATTACAAAAGTACTAAAAAAATACTAAAGTTTTATTCAGTAATAAAGGATACACAGTCTTAATCATATTAGAGAATTCCTTCGAACTAATTGTCTCAGGCCAAAATAAAGCCTAATCGTGACACGTGTGCAAGTAAAGCTAACAGATGGGTCACAATCACAACTTCACGAGCAAAGATTGTGGCATTAATTCTCATCAGGTCAGCTAAATGTGCCTGAGGGGAAATCTAGACTAGGTGGACATTGCTTTTTACTGTCTCATTTCGTACCAAGGGCCACCGTCAAAGAAAAGTTGGTAGGGGTAGGAATTGTTTCTACAACCTGTTTGTAACGCAATCATCATCATCATTTATCTTTATCGTTACAAAGTTCTTTTAAACTTAATCTTAGGCACAGGTTTTTTGGTAGATTTCCGGAGAAAAACTAGAATATTAATAACATTGTGTTGTGATCCCTCAAAACTGCAGTTAAGTGCTATCATAAGACTCCTTTCTATTTACATAGTCATCAACTGTCTTTTACGGAAAGAGCTTTGAAGGATAGGATTCGTAACGAATACATCTGACAGAGAACCAAAGCTATCAACATAGCTCTAAGAATAAGCAAGCTGAAGTGACAATGGGCCGGCCATATCTCGCGAAGAACCGACAACCGCTGAGGTACCTAATCTCTAAGAAATTAACGAATTTCCCAAATATTTCGATTTCGATTGGACTTGCACCCGCGACCTTCCCCTTTCCCATGGGTTCAAGTCCCGTCGAAATCGAAATTTTTAGGGTATTATTTAATTTCTAAGAGATTACCCCGATTGCGAGGGCTTACGCACTATTAATAGTAACAAAAACCTTAGAATCACTGCATTTCTCAGTTATTTGCACCGATGCCAGCAAATCTTACTGATGCTGAGTGTAGCTGGTGTTAACAATCCAATCTATCACTCTCTAAATATTTTTTTTATTAACGCAATTAAATTTTTATATTGGATAAATTTTATCCTGACGTATGTCAGGATAAAAATGTGTTCAGATCGCGTTTATTCGATAAAACCCGTTATATTAATGCGTTTCAACAGGTTTACACACTTTTACCACGACAGTGTTAGTAAGCCTGTTGTAACGTCGAGAAAAATAGGTACATAAACGCGATAAATACCCGTTGTATTAGTACTTATAACTATCACTCTCTTTGTCCAGGCCGTAACCCGTAAATTCGTGCACGAAGACAGCGGTGGAGTGACCACACTATGCGGCGCGGTGGAGGCCTGCCTCGGCCAGGGGCTGCGGCGGCGGGCGCTAGGGCTCTTCAAGACGAGCTCGACCACTGCTCTACTTCATAAAATTGCTAAGGTAAGAACAACCAACGTCTTTCAACAGCTGTTTGTTGACGTCACAAACAACATATAATGCGAGACAAGCAAGACTTTTCTTTTAGATCTTTATTTACCAATATTAAATATTTTATTTTATTTATTTTGCTTTATTCGGAAGACAAACAGTTGTACACACTTAACAGATAAACTTAAATAATAACTAATAACCATATATCATTATAAAATAATAGTGTCGATTCGACTGTACATTTTTAGCGATCCATCGACAAAACGTTTAGGTTTTCTGGTTATTTGAAGGTCACCCAGACCTAAAAAACTTCATGACAACCAAAAAGGTGCACAAAACACTCAATAACAAAGTTCAACAACCTTAGCTCCAATCCAGACCTGATTATACAAAGTAGGTATTTTGTTCTGACTATGACCTTTATTAATAACACCACTAGATTATATTCTGTGACTTTACCTGTCTCGCCTACCTACTAGCATCTTAATTTGCTGATTTGATTTCAAACCTATTAAACAATTGGTTTGTTTGAAGGTTGGGTTTCATTTTGAACACAACATTAAATTTATTTTACGTATGTATTTATGTCACATTGTGGGGTTGTTGACTTGATATTAGTTTGTCGAGCTCTAGAGATGCGTTACCATACACCACACACCTACAAATCATCATTTTAAGTATCGGCGAGCGAAGTGAGCCACGTTTTTTATAAAGACTGCGGTGTAAAAATCTTTGAGTATAAATAACGGCAAGTGAACCAAGCCGCAGTAATTTTGGGAGTTTGGTGAGGTAATAAACGATAAATTTGTCGTTTAGACACAATATTTTTATTTTGCCTGCAGGTTACCTTCCCGTTGACCTAGAATCATGATATTTGTCAAGAAACAGGGTCTTATTATTCATTATACTGAACCCTCAGTCGCGAGTCCGACTCGCAATTGTCGTTTTATTTTTTATTGTGACTTCGTCTGAATCGGGTCAGACGAAGGTAAATAAAACTCGTAAGACATTTTTAGAATATAATAATACAATATTTTAGAACAAAAACTCTATATAAGTTTACCATTTAGGGTTTTTTTGTTGGTTCTAGTCATGTACCATTCTCTACCTACTTATGAGCTAGTCGCAATTTTCTTCACTAAGAAAACAATTCTTCGGCTGTTATTGTCAGATATAAACAATCTATCCTCATTTTCTGTCCTTTGTGGACACAAAAACGATATATTCCCTATTTCACCATTCCCCATCCCGCAGTTCACTGAACCAAATACATATAATAAACAATGTATGTCGATCTGTCTGACGCAATAAAATTGAAATCTACTGAATGGATTTTCATACTATTTTCATCAAAGGAAGAACGAATTATTGCGCACTGTTTCTAGGTTTGTTTTTTTCTGTTTTTCTCTGTTGGTGTGCAATAAAATTTATTTGCATTGTATTGATTCAAAAAGAAGGTTAAGTTAAAGTAGTAATTAAATAATAAGTATAAATGGATGGATGGATGAACGTTTGTTACTCCTTCACGCTAAAACTACCAAATGGATTGGTCTGAAATGTTGCATACATGTTTCTAGGCCTCGAATAAAAGATAAAGCTACTTTTTATCTCAAAATACAGTTCCAATGTGATGGAAACACCTTGATACGTTTTCATAGAAACTACTCGTGCGAAGTCACGGGCAGAATCTAGTAATATAATAACTATACTAAACTCAACAGAGCCCAACGACGTAAGAAACGTATTAAGCGTCGCAATTGTACGAGAGCGGTCTCGATGCGATATCTTCTATTTCCAATAGAATGGACTGTTTGAAGAGAGATATTGAATCTCTAGCATTCATGACTTTCTTTGTTACGTTTAAGATTATTTGTGCCATAAAACAAAGTCGCTTCCCGCTGTCTGTCTGTTCCTATGCTTAGATCTTTTTTTACTTTTCTACGCAAAGTATTTTGATGCGGTTTTTAATAGACAGAGTGATTCAAGAGGAAGTTTTATAAACCATTTGACAATAGATTTTAACGCAGGCGAAGCTGCAGGGCGCAGCTAGTATAACTTAAAAGAGTTTTACACAATCGAGTTTGTAATTATTATAGGAACTACTTTCGAGACTAAGCATCTCATCCTACTCGATAATGAGTTCGGAAAATAAAGCTTGATTATTGTGGATTTAGCAGGCGGGGTTTGCTGGTTTTGACAGTTTAATTAAGTTATTCACAAAGCAATCAAATACATTGGCGATAACTATAAACTTTGCACGCGTTGTATTCGGATACAATTTGCTTTTAGTCTACCTTTAATAATAGGGGATGATAGGAAAAAAGGCAAGTGTGAGTCGACTCGCACACGAAGGGTTACGTACAAACACCGCACAATAACACGAAAACAGCTTTCTCTGTCTATAAATAAAATAAATAATTTTAGACAATTCACACAGTATCATCTAGCCCCAAGCTAATCAGAGCTTGTGTTATGCTAGATGACTGATATACATAATACAATAAACTATATAGAAAATAAATTGATATTTTTATAGAAAATACCCAGAACACTCTGAACAATGGCGACTTTAGCCTAATGTGCCACTAGAGGTCGTCAGAATTATATTATTCCTGATGGCTACACATTTAAAATCACTTGTTTCAGAATATTTACCATGTGTTTTGTTGTTGACCTTTCCAACTGTAGCTCAGCTTTATGCGTTAAAGTGATTTAGATCACAGTAAATTTAAAAGGCTTATCAAAATTCTAGCTTAAAGCCTAGTACTTTCAGTTTCTTTTACCCGAGCATTTATAGTCCAGTCCATCTACGGCTCTACGCGTAAACGAAGCTCATTTAGCTGAGAGGTTGAGGGTAGTCCATTAATGTTTTATTGTATTGCCGACAATTCAGTTTCTAGATTTAAGTGTAGGAAAGCACTTTTTACTGCTTTGTACATTGTAAGTGAATTAAACCATTTCACTGTTAAAGTTCTTTAGCATTGATATTTATGTATGAAATTACAGTAAAGTTGAACGCGCAAAACTAAACTACTTTGTTATTGCTACGAAAGGTTTTCACTTATGCTATAAATGGTTTACATCGACAAAAAACAAATTTCGACGATGTAAATACTGCAATCTCAAAGGTAGTCCATTGGTTTAGTATCAATAATCTTTTGCTTAATGAAACCAAAACAAAATGTATAAGATTTATTCTACCTAATGTAAAACAAGTTAAGGCTGATGTAAACGTAAAAGGAGAAACGGTAGAAATTGTAGACAATACCGTATTCTTAGGAATAACCTTGGATAGTAAACTCCAATGGGGCCCACACATAGATAAGCTATCGAAGAGACTTAGTTCTGCAGCATATGCAGTTAAAAAAATCCGTCAACTTACAGACGTTGATACTTCTCGACTAGTCTATTTCAGCTGCTTCCATAGTATTATGTCTTATGGCATACTATTGTGGGGGAACGCTGCAGATATAAACACCATTTTTGTGTTGCAGAAGAGGGCTGTTCGTGCGATCTATAATATGGGTCCCAGAGAATCCCTACGTAATAAATTCAAAGACATAAACATAATGACAGTACCATGTCAATATATTTATGAAAACTTGTTGTACACTCATAAAAACATCAATCGATTCATTAAAAAAAGCGATATACATAATGTAAATACTAGAAATAAGAATAAACTCGCTGTTCCCACAACTAGACTACATAAGATAAGTGCATCTTTTAAAGGGCAATGTATACGCTTCTACAACAAAACTCCAAGTGAGTTGCAAAAATTATCAATAAATAAATTTAAAAAAATTGTGAAGCATATTCTTTGTAAAAAGGCTTATTACAAAATATCAGATTATCTAGAAGATAAAAAAGCTTGGAACGAGTTTTGCTCCAACTCAAAATCTAACAAATTACAGATAAGCAAATCATATGTACTAGACACATAAGTTATGAACATACTAGTGGTTTCTTCTCACTTCTTCCACTGGTGGACAAAAAATTGAAGTGAACTATAAAATAATTTTAATTGATAATAATGAATAGTATAAAATATGACTTGTCTAAGTGCTTATTTGTAAGCCTAAAGAAATAAACTTTCATTTCATTTCATTTCATTTCATTTCATTTCATTTACGCCAATACTACGAATGGCCTACTCCAATGCTACGAAAGATCTAAGCCAATAATGCTACAAAACCACAATGATATTGCTACGAAAGGTCTGCGCTAATGCTACAAATGGTCTACGCCAATGCTACGAAAGATCTACGCCAATGCTACAAAACTTCAATGATATTGCTACGACAGGTCTACGCTAATGCTACGAATGGTCTACGCCAATGCTACGAAAGATCTAAGCCAATAATGCTACAAAACCACAATGATATTGCTACGAAAGGTCTACGCTAATGCTACGAATGGTCTACGCCAATGCTACGAAAGATCTACGCCAATGCTAAAAAACTTCAATAAACTTACTACGAAAGGTCTACGCTAATGCTACGAAAGATCTACGCCAATGCTAAAAAACTTCAATAAACTTACTACGAAAGGTCTACGCTAATGCTACGAATGGTCTACGCCAATGCTAAAAAACTTCAATAAACATACTACGAAAGGTCTACGCTAATGCTACGAATGGTCTACGCCAATGCTACGAAAGATCTACGCCAATGCTAAAAAACTTCAATCATCATACTACGAAAGGTCTACGCTAACGCTACGAATGGTCTACGCCATAGCTACGAGAGATCTACGCCAATTGATGCACGAATGACACAAAAGTGCAATGAAGCTAAAGTGGTAACGTTACTAAGTACTTTAAAAACGTACGAAGAGCTTCTGTTGCGAAGAGCTACTAAAGAGTACGTCGCCACAGACTAGTACCTATACATACATTTGGTGAACTGGAACATGAACTTAAAGTTTATTAGAAAACTCCATTACCAGCCAGCGCTCTAAGATTGCATTCGAACCAATTCGTAAAAACTCTGCAAGACTAAAGTTTCAAGTCTCTACGAGACGAACGGTTTCTCCTGTGCGTTGTCTATGAGTCAGGGCTAAGATTCTAAAATTCAAATATATAAATAAATAATGCTGGACAATTCACACAGCATTATCTAGCCCCATGGTACACAGAGCTTGTTTTATGGGTACTAGATAACTGATATACATAATACAATACATTACATAGATGGATATTTTTATTATACATAGAAAACACCGGAACAAATATCTGCTGATCGTATACACAATTGTTCCGAGGCGGGAATCGAAACCGCAACCTCCTCATGTATGTGGAATACATCTTCTGAATTTAATGTCTCATGTAAGCGCTGGTACTTGAGATATTACATTTTTGTGTTGTGTGTTTGTGTATTTAATTGTGTGTTCAATATTCAGTCTGTCAGACCATGCAAACGGCACCACAATCTCTATTAGAAAACTCCATTACCACCCGCGGTCAGCACTCTAAGATGATATCTTGTAATATGTGCAAAGAAACTGCGCAAACTTACATAGCTTTTGCTTTTAGCTCGATATGAAATAACGAAGTAACTTTTCCGAGTTGTCAAGATGTCGAGTTTCTAACTAAAGGACTTCAGGTTCAATCAATTTGTACTTCAGCGATATTGTAGATAGCTAAGTTTTCGGTAGGTTAGTTTGAGAGCCGTAAAACCGGCTAAGTGCGAGTCAGAGAGAAAAGGCCAAATTCTTAAAATTAAATACTGACACGGATATAAAGCGATAGTTTATTATTTGTGCCGCTTCGGTATGCTTCAAAATAAAAATAATGTACAAGAAATGAATGTAAAGAAGCGACGAAGAAACCTTTAGCCTAATAGCTGTTTTTTTTTCGACTTAGAGAAAAACCCGTCCTAAGCTATTTTATCTTCTAGTCTAGATCATCTGATATATAAATAAATAAAATGATAAATAATGCTGGACACTCCACACAGTATCATCTAACTCAGTAACTCAAGTTAAGAAGAGCTTGTGTTATGGGTACTAATAAATGGCTGATATTTTATTGTACCTAAGCTTTTTTGCATATATGAAAAGATTGACTCATAATGTAAGGCAAAAACCTACGGAGCTGAGACGTGGACACTCTCGATAGGGCTGGTCCACCAGTTCAAAGTCGCTCAGCGAGCTATGGAAAGAGCTATGCTCGGGGTTTCTCTGAAGGATAGGATTTGTAACGAATACATCCGACAGAGAACCAAGGTTATCGACATAGCTCAAAGAATTAGCAAGCTGAAGTGGCAGTGGGCCGGCCATATCTCGCGAAGAACTGACGGTCGCTGGGGCAAACGTGTTCTTGAGTGGAGACCACGACCCGGTAAACGTAGTGTAGGACGCCCTCCGACCAGGTGGAATGACGACCTGCGAAAGACTGCAGGTAGATGCTGGATGCGGCAAACTGAAGACAGGGCGCTATGGCGCTCATTGGGGGAGGCCTATGTCCAGCAGTAGACTGCTATAGGCTGATGATGATGATGATGTAAGGCAATAAAAGTACACAAAGACCTTCTTTCCTCATTTATTCGAACGTTTTTGGAAGAAAATGCTTGAAAAATAAACCCTGCGAACAACTAGCTAGACGAAGTCCCTTGGAGCAAAAAATATTGTAATTTCCGCTACTTTGAAACTTTACTGCAGTTTCTTTGGTAATTGTACGCCTTTGTTACGTCGCTGATACATTTTACCAGCTTTCGCCTATTGTACGACTTTTAATAAATGAAATGAAACAAAGTCATTTGAAAGACGTTGTTTTTTCGTGATAATACAGTTTGAAGACTTTTGTCATTTTTATTTTAAGTTCGTTTATCTTTTGATGTCTGAGAAATTAATTATAGCTATTTTAGTGAACAAGGATTCTTAAAACTCAAACTAAACACCTACACAAAGAACATAATCCCGATTACCTAAGACGAAAGTGTCCTATAGGTTTCTGAGATATTAACATATGAAAAAAATCATTAGAGCAATAGTTATTTTCAAATATAACGCTTTAGGACATTATGTAACATTTTTATTTGTTTAAGTGTCCTGTATCGAAATTCGAAATAAATATCTATCAGTGTATTCGCATCACGCATCAATAAAAAGATGGTTAGATCACCACCACCCTCCACACAAAAATCTTCAAACCCAGCACGAAAAATAATTGCATCCTTTTTACTCCGATGGATGTGAAAGGGACGGCATTATTTGAGTGCTGTTAAATGAGTTTATTTTGACACGTGAATTGACACGTTTTTTATTTTTTTTATTTCTTTAAGCTTACAAATAAGCACTTAGACAGGTCATATTTTGTAGTTCACTTCAAATTTTGTCCACCAATGGAAGAAGTGAGAAGAAACCACTAGTATGTTCATAACTTATGTGTCTTTTGTCGATTGTTTCTGTAGCGTGTGCGAATATGTAATTAAAGGAAAAACAAACCCGAAACTTCCGCCTAAAAACGTTTGAATGGAGCAAATTTAATTTTCATAATTTAAGGATCTTAAATTCCTCGTCAGCCGGCTCAAACGCTTACAAATGTAAATGGGGTATTAAGTAAAATGAAATGAAATTATTTAAATCGTTTTTCCCGGTTCTGGTGGCTTTTGAGGCGTAGTGGCTAAGAAGTTGAGACACTGGGATTCAGATTGGTGAAAACCGAATAGACTACTCGGAAGTTTTTTAAGCATGTACGTCGATTTTTCCATCATTATGGATCGAAGGAATGATTCTTCAGTAATCGAAGATAATGCGCGCTTCAGTCTTATATTCTTTTGAAATAGAGTTCAAGTAAATTATCAATAAAAGTTTTCAAAAATAATTTTTTTTTCGAGCTTCTGTGCTTTGCTTCGAATACCAATGTCGTTTAATATTTCCCACCAATAATTCTTGGTCTTCGACATTGGTATTCGAAGCCAAGCACAAAATTCTATCACTTTCAATTTTAATTGATAAACTTCTGTTGTCTGGGGTCTGATTTATTGGTGGAAAATATAATATACTCTTTGTATACCAAAAATATCCAATTGGCGAATAGAAAGATCACTCTCTAGAGATAGATCTCTCTATGCCGTGCTTTGTCTTACAAATAAGGTATTAAATTATAATCCACATAATGATATGGGTCTGACATATCAAACGTGTGTTACACACAGCTACCTTAGTTATGCCTTTAGTTTAGGTAATCCGTTGCTTTGATACGAAAGCCTCAATGGTTACACAAGTCTAGTATGGTATATCTGTGCTTAAGTCTAGAGCTTTTTATATCCTAGTGTATATAAAAAGCGCGTTCCTATTATGGCGTACGGTTAATTCATCATTGGACGAGAACATGCGCCGAGCAACATTTTAGAGAATTTGAAATCTGGCAAGCTAATTAGTTGACCAAAATAGACGCTAGCATTAAATGAACAAATATTTAAAAACTAGCAGCGCCTCGCGGCTTCGCCCGCGTGGAAATTTCTGTGCAATTTTTGTTTACATTCCTTAGGACTTCGACATACATTCCCAAATCAAAATCAGGTAAATCGGCTCAGCCGTTCTCGAGTTTTAGCGAGACAAACGAACAGCAATTGATTTTTATCTATGTATAAATGAAAAAACAATAAAAATGAAAAATATGTTAATTACTACATTTGAACAGAACTAATGTAAATGCTATAGGCTGATGATGATGATGATGAATGTAAATACAGAAATTGGTATGGTAGTAGAATTAATTTACAAAGAACTAATGATTCCCACACTAGGCTGGGCATGTATCGTGGGAACCAATATGATTTACCAGTAAAGAAGTGCCTCAATTTCATGACTAATCTATACAGACAAAATAAATTTTGGAAAATACGAAAGAAAATTAATTAAGAAATTAAAGATGTCAGAATTTAGCCATGAAGATAAATAAGTTAGGAACAAAGTTACGTTTGTATTCATAATATTAGTGAAGTTTGGATAAATTAAGCTTTGCTTAGCGATAAATTAGTGTACAAACATTACCCCTTCAGAAACATTCCCGATACGAAACTTTGTTTGCCAATAAATTATTTACTCCGCAATGTATCTCGTAACTTGCTTCATGTTTGGGATCTGCGAAATTGTTTCTTAATAGAACTTCTGCGTGTTTTGGGATCCTAATTGGATGGAAATAAGTGGGTTATTCTGATAAATTAGGTTTTTGTAAGAAATACTTAGTCAAGAATAGTGTACTTAATTCTCTAATGAATTATTTTTATTTGTGCGACGAATGACTTGATCGGTGAATAATATTTTTATTTGCCACCTAGCTGCGCCCCGCCGCTTCACCCGCGTGGACATTTCTGCGCAATTTTACCATGTTTTCTCACCGTTTAAAACCCTCCCTGGACTACGACAAACATTTCAAAACCAAAATCAGCTAAATCGGCCCGGCCGTTCTCGAGTTTTAGCGAGACTAACGAACAGCAATAGATTTTTATATATAATGATAGGTATTGGTTTATTTTATATTCGGTGTTAAATCAAGTAAGTTCTCATTATAAATCGAAAGGCTGGATGTTAACATTATATAAAACACGATAGATAGAAAACACTTTATTATACCACACAAAACAGAACACAATACAGAAATAAACAATAAAATAAAGGAAGTATCAGTAGTAGAAGTAGTAAGTAGTAGTAGAAGGGCGGCCTTATCGCTGAGAGCGATCTCTTCCAGGCAACCTTAGGACGGACTGGACATGAAAGAACAATATATACGGTGCAGCGGTGGCACGTTGATAAACATGTTTGAATTTATGAATGTTTGTTACCTCTTCACGCCCAAACTACTGAACAGATTGAGCTGAAATTATGCATTCAGGTAGTTCAAAGCCTGGAGCTCAAATAAATAAATAATGCTGGACAATTCACACAGCATTATCTAGCCCCATGGTAAGCAGAGCTTGTGTTACGGGTACTAGATTAGTGATATACATAAAAAATATATAATTACATTACATAGATGTGAAATATCTGCAGATCGTCGGCCACATTGTCACTTTCCATCAGGTGAGATTGGGTCAAAAGAAGGTCTATTGACTATAAAAAAAGTTTAGGCAATAAAGATCCTCCTTGGACTAATTTGAAACTTAGACACATTTACAATAGGTAAGCGAGTATAGGTACGAAAAGGTCAATCGAGAACAGCAAATGAACCAGACCTTTTAAGGTGGATCGTAACGCGAGCAGCGGAAATTAAAAAATGTTTCGGTTTTTGGTTGGTGGGTTTGTTCTGTTTGGTTATGTTTTCATATAAATTAAGTAATTTGCAAAAAAAACGGTACGTTAAGAGATTTTATCAGCATAATGTTGTTATTCTCTAAAATAGCAATTGATTCGAAGTTTATATCAGGTAGAGTTCATGGAATATGGTTTATAATGTGCACGAAGCATCTTATCTGCTAGCCATATGTATCACTCGTACTTGTAAAACGGAGAAAAACGTAAAAACCTTTTTTTATTTCCCGCTACTTGCAACACGTTGCACCTTAAATCATCTAACTCTAACTCACCGCAATATTAGATTTATCTGCGTTGATTAAAGTCGAGATTGCTTTAGCGTTTAGCAGTAAAAGAAGTAAGCCCTCCAGCGAAAGTAATATGAGGTCTAAGGTAAGTAGATTAGAGGCTAGATTGCGATAAACTCGGTTGCAATCAGACGTTCTGTAGGTTCTAGCAATGATTGAATTAGAAGTTGGTGCTTTTACTCAGTCCTGGTCGAATGAATCGCTCCAGGGTTTCCCTGGGGGATTTTTGTTTTTCCTGTTATTTTTATGTATAATAATAACGTAGGTTGTCAGTCGCCTGATTAATTTTACCATTGCTGTAAGACTAAAACTACACAAAAGTCACTTAGGAGTATAACGGGATTTTTACCATGATTTGGAACTCAAAAATCAAATCATAGTAAATATCCCGTTATAAATGATTTTGTTGATAATAACCATGATAGTTTCAAAAGTTTTAACTAAAATGACATTTGCTTATGCACCTTGTAAATCTAGCTGAGCTATTTTTAATCATTTACTGAACGTTACAAAATAATAATAATAAATAAATAATGCTGGACAATTCACACAGCATTATCTAGCCCCATGGTAAGCAGAGCTTGTGTTATGGGTACTAGATAACAAATATATGTACATAATACAATACATTACATAGATAGATATTTTTTATTATACATAGAAAACGATCAGAACACCCGGAACAAATATCTGCAGATCGTACACGCATTTGTTCCGAGGCGGGAATCGAACCCGCAACCTCCTGCGTCGCAGGCGGACCTTCGCCCACCGCGCCACATCGGTCGTAAAATAATGATAGGTATTAATTTTACGAATATTTTATAGCACGTGTAGCTTTGATGTCCAAATTTCGAAGGCTTCGATAGTTACGACCAAAATCCATTAGTGGCCTTTCTTTCTGGTCATGAAAAAGTACATTTTAGATTCTAGAAGCAAGGCGATAAAGTTCGTTTCAGTTTGATCTTCTCCGTAGGAGCGTTAAATGGCTAATATCTGTCTTTCTGCGTTGAAATAAAGAGGATCTCTTTCTTTATTAAGAAAACTGAGCTAGATTTCAGACCTGGAAATATATCTATCTAACGCGCTTGCAGTGTTAAACCACTATAAGGAATAAAAATACCTCTGTCCCACCAACTAGGCTACACAAGATAAATGTATCTTTTAAAGGGCAATGTATACGCTTCTACAACAAAACTCCAAGTGAATTGCAAAAATTATCAATAAATAAATTAAAAAAAAATTTAAACACATTCTTTGTAAAAGAGCTTATTACAAAATATCAGATTACTTACAAGATAAAAAAGCTTGGAACGAGTTTTGCTCCAACTCAAAATCTACCAACTTACAGATAAGCAAATCAAATGTACTAGACACATAAGTTATGAATATACTAGTGGTTTCTTCTCACTTCTTCCACTGGTGGACAAAAAATTGAAGTGAACTATAAAATAAGACCTGTCTAAGTGCTTATTTGTAAGCTTAAAGAAATAAAAACTTTTCATTTTCATTTTCATTTTCATTTTCTGTAATCCAGTATACATAATACAAGCTTTGCTTTCTTCAGGGCTCTATAATGATGCTCTATTCTATAGGTTCTTTCTTTAAGGCTCTATAGGAATCTCTTGTCATAGTGAATAACCCCTCAGCCTTTTTAGTATTCATCAATCAATTTGTCTCACCAATTTGTTAGTCTGTTATTTGTAAGCTTCTGGTTTTCCTTCAAATAAATATAAATATTATTTGGTTTATTTCTAAATCTTTATCTATATTTATATAATACTAGTTTCTGTCCGCAGCTTCGCACGCGTTTTGTGGAAACGTTTAAAGCTTATTTCTATCCCAAGGGAACTGTCTTATGTGATAAAAAGTAGCCTATGATTCATTCCAGGCTTAGAGCTGCCTGATCCGTTCATTAGAAGTGACAAACATCCCTTCATACATCCATCTAAACCTCCAAACATTCGCGTGCTTCTAAAAATTCTTATTAGTGTGATTATAAACATTTTAAAAAACCTACATTGTTCGTTAATACTAGTTTGAATAGAGCTTCGCAGTTCCAAGAAGCGCAGTAGAAAAGTACACTCAAACTCTCTCCAATAAAGTTTAATTCGGACTGCATGTAACCGAGCACGTAGTCAGTAGACACTTGAAGCTTCTCTGTACAACTGCTGAAGCGTGTTCGTTAGCACTTTTCATACGGGTTTATACCGTGACGCGACACGACGCTGCGTGAACTGCTCATCTCATAAGCTGACCATACGGGTTTATACCGTGACGCGACACGACGCTGCGTGAACTGCTCATCTCATAAGCTGACCATACAGGTTTATACCGTGACGCGACACGACGCTGCGTGAACTGCTCATCTCATAAACTGACCATACGGGTTTATACCGTGACGCGACACGACGCTGCGTGAACTGCTCATCTCATAAGCTGACCCTAAACACTGCGCCATACCATTTTATATACTTAATGTTTCTAATAGAGGTTGACGTCACGGACGTGGTACGGTGCGCAACTACTGTGCCAATTTTTCGTTCCTAGAAAAGTTACAAGCAAAACTCGGCTAAAAACTAACTATAATCGTGCGACTCAATACCTAAATAAGTACAGGGAGCGTTATCTAGTGATAATAATAAGCAGAAAGTGAATAAAACTGTGATTGAAAATCAAAATCCTATCAACGCACTAAACTAAAGTTGGCGGTACCCACAACCCTAAAAATAAAAATAAATATTGAACATTTTTATGAGTAATTAAAAATTCTTTGTGAATTTCTACTTATAAACCTTACAAATACAATGAGCAAGTGCGGAAGCTGCGGCCAGTTTATGTCGAAGGAGAAAAAGGATGGTGTCAGCTGTATAAAGTGCTCGGTAGTATTTCACCGAACATGTGTGAAGATCCCCGAGACTGGAAAGGCCAGTTCAAGTTGGACCTGTCCTGGCTGCAAATGCCGCCTGCCCAAAACCGATAAACTGACCACTCCTGTGCGGGGGCCCGGAGGTGATGAGCTTGAGGCTCCAAAGTGGACTAAAAATGAGTCTGAAGGGTTACCAGCTGATAGCCTAACGCAGGAAATACGTTTATTGCGAAATGAGCTAAAGGCTACTCGAGCTGAGTTGCAGGAGGGCCTGAAAGATGTGCGCTCTGAAATAGCAGACTTCAAAGGTGCGCTATCGTCGTGTACTGAACGGTTGGATGCAATGGAGACTCGACTGACTCGCCTGGAGAATAAATTCGAAGAAAAAGTACTGGAGACAAGCACTGATGCTGTACAAGACACGATTTTCGAGCTGAAAACACAGCTGAATGAGCGGGATCAGGAAATGCTCTTGAATGACGTGGAGATCAGTGGCATACCCGATGGCAAAGAGGAGACTCCGCTGCACCTGGTCAAGGTACTGTCGGCCAAGCTGGGAGTGAACATCAGCGAACATGACATAGTGCATGTGGAGCGGTCCGGACCAATACGCCAGAACCGGCTTGAGGACGGAGGCACTGGGGGCAGTATTGCCTCTGCTCCACGCCCTCGCCCCATCACCGTGCGTCTGACGCGCCGCTGTACGCGCGACCAGCTGATCCGGGCCGCTAGAGTCCGCCGCTCCATCACCACAGCTGAGCTGGACCTGGCCGGCGCGCCTCGCAGGGTATACGTGAACGAGAGGCTGACGCGTCAAAACCGCCAGCTCTTCTACAGAGCACGAGAGGAGGCCCGCCGCCAGGGCTACAAGTATGTCTGGACAAGGGATGGGAAGATATTTGCACGCAAGGAGGACGGCAAGCCTGCTGAGCGGGTCCGTTCAGAAAAAGATCTGAGTAGGGTTTTTGGATAAATATTAGTTTGCTCTTAAAGCATAATAATATTACAAATTACGGGTGTGTAGTCAAAGTAGATTTTTATTTAAAATTATATTATGTCTTAGTTTACGCAAATACCACGTTGCTATTTTTTTCATTTATAATTCAAATATTCCTGTCACAATATTATTTCATTCTAGGTTGTTTTGGTATCTTTGTTAATTATTCTGTAAGCCCCTGCGTCGCCTGCGCCGAAAGTTGTTTACCCTACTGTTATGAACACAATGGTTCAAGAAATTATTTTATGAACAATGGAACTTATTTAATTTATATGCCTATAACTATTTATTCTTATAACTTATTGGTACTGGTAATTTTTATAGTAAATATTGTATTTATTTATTCTGTATACAACCATAAATCATTAATTTTAACATACACTTATACTATCATACTTGCATTATTATACGTATCTGAATATAACACGGTGCCTTGTTGGAAATGCCAAAATCAAGTAATACTCTTACTTTATTCATAATGATTTCCAATGGTCATTTTAAAGTTGGTTTTTATAATCCAGGTTCCTTGAATACCAGGCAAGATGAGTTCATAGCTGCGATGAATAGATACTGTGTCGATATCATGGCTATAAATGAAACGTGGTTGAGGCCTGGTCAAGATAGCTTGGTACCTAAGGTTCCGAATTACAGATTTAGGCATGTGCCTCGTCCTGCGGGGGTGAAGGCAGGCAGGGGGGGAGGCGTAGGCTTCTTTATAGCGCAAGGGATCTCCGCGAGGACATATAAACACCCAGTTGATCCTAAACATAGCTCGGTTGAACAGATGTGGATTACACTTACCATTAGGGGTAAAAAACTAGCTATAGGGACAGCGTATAGGCCGCCGTGGCTCGATGTTGATCTATTTTTAGATGCACTTTCGGACACTGTGAACTGCTTATCAACATGTGATCATTTGATTCTTCTGGGTGATTTTAACATAAATTTATTACAGCACAACGACAGTAAAACTAAAAAACTAGTCACTTTTATTAGTTGCCTTAACCTAACACAATTCGTATCCTCACCGACTCATTTTACGGAAACTAATTCATCATTAATTGATATTATCTGTACCGATCTACGCGCACGGCATGTCTCGGTCGAGGCCGTTGGGTCACTACTAGGTCATGCTATGGTTTTATGCGAATTCCAAATAAAACGAGATAAGCCTACAGTGCAGCGTATTAATTATCGACCACTAAAAAATATTTGTTTAGATAACTTCAACGCTGATCTGTGCACCATTCGTTGGGACTTAATTTCACAATCAGAAGATGTAAATGAGATGTTATACTACTTTAATATTAGTGTTTTGGGTTTATTTGAATGTCATGCTCCCATGAAAACTTGTACTATTAGAGATAGACCGTGTCCATGGATGACAGATAATTTAAAATTTATGATGTCGCTTAAAAACCATGCGCTAAGCGAGTATAGGAAATCTAAGTTGCCGGAGAAGAAAGAATATTATAAGAGTTTAAATTCATTAGTAAATAAAACAATATTTTTTGAAAAGACAGCCTATTTTAAGAATAATATTAATAATAAAGTTTATGAGCCAAAAATTTTATGGAAAAATCTTAAATCAACGGTTCTAACAGACAAAAAAAATGAATTACCTTCGCATTTTACAGACCCACAGAAAATAAATTGTCATTTTTTGAATGTCCCGGGCAGTTCTCAAGTTTCTCTTTCTCTTCTTACATACTTCGAATTTAATAGGTACTCCGAGGAAAACAGTTTTTCTTTGGAAACGGTGGGTACTGATTCTATCGCTAAAATAATACGTGGTTTAAAATCTAACGCTTTGGGCTATGATGAAATAAATCTAAACATGCTCACATTAACCTGCCCTGAAACGCTGAGTGTCATAACTAAGCTGGTGAACACATCCATATCTACCTCTCAGTTCCCCGACCTGTGGAAAGTGGCTATTATTCGACCATTACCTAAAATCAGTAATCCAGCTGAGGTAAAGGATCTCAGGCCAATCAGTATTTTACCATGTCTTTCTAAGGTGGCGGAAAAAGTAGTCAGCCAGCAAGTTACTAGTTACTTAGAGAAACACAACATCCTACCAGAATTACAATCAGGTTTTCGAAAAAGCCGTAGTACAGCTACCGCGTTACTAGATGTGACGGATGGTATATTGACAGCACAAGATGAGGGCATGTGTACTCTTCTAGTACTATTAGATTTTTCCCGTGCTTTCGATGCAATTAATATACCACTGCTTTTATCGAAGCTCAGCTATTACGGATTTCAAGAGAAAACGGTTAAATGGTTTCATAGTTACCTGGAAAATCGTTTTCAGTTTGTTGAGATCAAGAATGCTGAAGGAACTGCCATCAGATCTCAGCCATCTGCAGTGGTTAGAGGTGTACCGCAGGGGTCCATACTTGGTAGTTTGCTATTTATTTTATATACTGCAGATATTTCTAATTGTATTATAAAATGTAAATTCCACATATATGCGGATGATGTCCAGGTTTATATCTCTTTTAGGGAGGAAAATGTTAGGCAGGCCGTTTTTGACCTTAACGAGGATCTACAGCGAGTCGCAAAATGGGCAGAAAATAACAATTTGGTTCTTAATCCACTAAAGACTAAGTACCTATATCTTGGCAGTAGGCATAAACTCAACAACGCCGCTATCATGTCTACCATAGACGTGAAGCTGTTGGGCGAACCCATTGAACGAGTAGAAGAAGCTCGAAACTTGGGTTTATGTATGGACTCGACACTGCGCTTTGAGAAACACGTTGCCAGCTGCGCTCAGAACTGCTTCTATAGATTGAAAATACTGTATAAAATTAGACCATACCTTAGTGAAGACCTACGCATACAGTTAGTGGAATCACTTGTACTTTCCAAGCTAAATTACGCTGACACAGTATATGGCCCGAGGTTGCTCGCACGTACACAGTTACTGGTTCAACGAGTGCAAAACGCTTGTGCTAGGTTTTGTTTTACGGTCCCTCCGCGTAGCCACTTAACACCGTTTCTAAATGAGCATTTCATTCTTAAAATGAAATCCAGACGCAAACTTCATCTGGCCTGTCTTCTATTCGACGTCATAAACCAGCGCAAGCCAAAGTATCTGCACAAGAAGCTATCCTGGATTGCGTGCAATCGCGAACGTAGGCTATGTTCCCAGCAGTTGGCAATACCACAGCATAGATCCGCAGCGTTCCGTGGTAGCTTCCGATACGCGGCGTCCAAGTGTTGGAATAATATACCACCACCAATGAGAATACTTAAAAATAAATTTAATTTTAGGAAAAAACTAAAAGCTTTTTTAATTGAAGAACAGAGAAAATTTGGCAGCGTAAACATCAATATCTCGATTATATAATCGAGATATTGATGTTTACGTCGTCTATATCTATATCTATATAGATATCAATACTCCTACCTTCTCTGGGCTCTAAGTCTATAAATATTATACATTACTATTACTTTTTATTTTGATTTTTGTTTTTACCTTACTTACAACCCTTCTCTAATTGTTGTGAAACGTCATTCTTTATTATTATATTACAAGCATCTATTATTGTTATATTACATTTTTATTCTCTCGTTTATTTTTATTATTTTTATTTTATATCATCTGTTTACTAGACATATACATATTATACTCTCCTATTATTCTACTTTTGTTTATTTGTATCAAATATTTTTTTTTTTTTTCTTTGTTGTCACCGAATTGTCGTCCGTGACTTCAACTAAAAATTAAGGTCTTTGGCTGAAAAACAGCGCTGAATAAAACAATGTTCAGCACACGCTGAGCCAACCCCTATTTCGGCGCAGGGTCATGGAGGTAGTCTTATTTTAGTCTTAATATCACCTATTTGTGTCGTTTATCCCCATGATAAACTTCTTTGTTTGTTTATTCTATGCCTGTATTTTGTACCTGTGTCTAAATAAATGTTTTTTCTATTCTATTCTATTCTATTCTAATACGTATAAAATATGAGTCTAGTTATATAAAAAACGGTATGCTAAATACGGCATAAAATACGGTATGCTATTAAAAAAGCTCGGTTGGAATTGCTACATTATAATAAAGTAGTTTTGAACTTTATTATAGTAGACTTAGGGGCTTTGTTTGAGTGAAAAGGGGTTCGTAATGATGTTTTCTCAACTGTCGTTTGTAACTGTTATAGTAATAGAAAAGTTTTGTATGAAGCGCTTTCAGGTTAATTTTAAGTAAAGGTTACATACATTTCTCCGAAGGGAATACGAACGGGTTCTATTATAATAAGGTAGGTACATTGACAATAAACATAGGGGCATTATCTTTTGAATAAATCTTATTGGTTGGTTTCAAATTCATTATGTTATCTACGTGACGCATCTCCAATGATGTGGCCTTATAAAATGTTTTACGAAACATGTGTACAAAGCCGAAAGGGGGTAATTCTGGACTCCGGGGGATAAACTTTAGTTCTGCGATTTTTTTATTTCATACATTTATCTCCTCCATCCTCAGGCATAGTTGGTAGACGTGTGACGTGAATTATACCTAGAAACAATTTTACAATAAGATTTTGTTCGCAGCACTGTCCAGAAGCAGCGTTGGTGTCGGCGCGAGTGCTATCCGCCGAGGGCGCCCCTGCCACACGCTCGGCCTCGGGCGTGGAGCGGCGCCCCTCCATGCCACGCCCTCCCTTGTGCAAGCGAGGCTCAGGATCTTTGCTGTCGCAGAGCCCTCCGCCTCTACCCAGGTAATACTCCAAGCAGCATTGGTGACGGCGCGAGAGCTATCCGCCGAGGGCGCCCCTGCTACACGTTTGGCCTCAAGCGTGGAGCGGTGCCCCTTCAGGATGCGCCCTCCCTTCATGCCGCGCCCTCCCTTGTGCAAGCGAGCGGGCTCGGGATTCCTGCTGTCACAGAGCCCGCTGCCTCTACCCAGTATTCCAATTACCTACCCTTTAGGTTATTAAGTAGGTTCCGTCGGAAACACGTCAGAATGAAACTTTTCATTACATACCATTTTCATGTAAAAGCCTTGTAAACCGTCCGTGTCCTGAACTCGCGGCGTTTTCAATGTTAGCAAACTATGTAGGCGCTTTTTTCAAAGAGAAGACGGTTTTGTCGGCATCTTTGCCGCAAAGGCATTTTTTTTAGAAAAAGTTTTTCATTGTACCTCCGGAATTCTCAAAGGGATTTTTTAATATCGGACCTTGTATAATCATATTAACGTTCGGTTAAATTGTTTTTAATAGTGGAGACATTAACGCTACAAGGATTTTTAACAAGCACTTGTTTTGAAAAAACTAAGAATGTTTCTTCGGTTTTTTTCATATTTAATCTACTGCTAATTTAAACCGTAATTCGGTTTGTCCATAATCTTCATGATTTGTTTGTGTAATATAAAAGAAATAGCGAGAAATACTTACGTAGGTTTGTACTACATACCTAACATAATCATTCGGTTGATATTCAACAAACTCAAACAAAAACACATTATATTTTATTTCTGCTTACAAAATAAGCACGTAGACAATTCATACTTTAAAATTGTAATTATATTTTTTTTGACATGCGTTTTTTGCCTGAAATAAACGAATATTATTATTATTTCAAAATTGAATATAGCAATATCAGCAGTTTATGGTTATTATATTGGATCCTTAAAACGATCATAACGCTGTTATTATTCTTTAAATTGTCATAAAATCCTTTATAGGTGTAATATAGCACAAAATATTGTTTTCGTTGATGCAAAGAAAAATAAAGATGTTAGACTTCGCTGTCGTCTCCTGAAATTAATATTATTTTAGCCACGACAATGTTTCAGGCAAATTTTATTTATTAGACTAGGCACCCTACTCTAGAGGAATTAGCGTTACAAATTAGGTTTGAGAGCAAAATTTATAATTTTATTTAAGGAAAGTTCATGTTTTAAGTAATAACGAATACCAAAAAGTTCACGCTAATAGGCCAACTATGCACATTATGTATGTAGGCAAGAATGAGTATCGGATTCTTGCTAGTATAAACAATTCAGGAACCTTATTTTACGTATGCAACGAATAGCTATAAATCACGACGCCGAGGTGTGTTTTATCAAAATTAATAAAAAATTGAAAACAAATAAGTAGGGAGCAGTCAATTAACATTTTATTTCTTAGTTGATTACCATTTATAGTTAAAAATCGACTTGTCTAGGTGCGTTTTTTGTAGGTACTTATCGATTTCTTATTTCTGTGACACACAAGGCTTATTGCCTATTGTCATTGTAAAAAGACAAACACCTACATGATTATTTATTTCACCCAACCTGCGTCCCAAACAACCTTGAAATCACATCTAAAAGACCAAACCGAAAACGGCAAATAGCGGGCTTATTGTTCCAAGGTCACCTTGAAAAGATTCATGGTCTCGTTTATCAGGTGCCTTAGGACCGAATCGATGTGCACGTCAAAACTTGGCCTGATTTATGAGATTTTACGAAGAGTCTCGTGATAAATCTCACCGTGAGAGTGCTCTTTGTGATGCCGGAATGTGATTTTATTTTTCGCGGAACTTTGTAATATTTCAGAAGCAAGAAGAAAGAAGAAATTTTAATAATTTGGTAAAGTCACATCACAGATTGGATAATGTCTCTTCGTCTTGTCGAATTTCAAACTCCATATATCTATAGAATTTGCAAAAGATAAAAATGACGTTCCTGGACGGTTGTGGCAATTGTTAAATCCGCTGAGTAAAATCATCCAAACAATTTTAATTAATTTTAAAGCATTCGATTAAAATTTTTGTTAAAATGATATTCGAAATTTCGCGTTCAACATGATTATATTTCTCATTTTCTGAGAGCTTAGTATCATAATCAAACACGTTTCGCAAAATCTGGGTTTACTTTAATAGAATTTTCAGAAATCCCTCATGCCCTGATAATAATTTGGATAAGTCTGGTTGATTGACACAGCGTCGTTTACATTCAAGGCTTCGAGTCAGGGCTTAAAACTTAGTTCAAAATCACTGAGCTCATAAAAAGCTCTGTTATATTGAAATAGGCCCTATATTTTCTGTTTTCGAGCACCAATTCTGACCTTCTTCTTCTATAGAAAATCAATCAAAATTAAGTAACATAAATCTTTTTGATTGGTTTTGATTTCGCCTATTAAATTACCTATATGAAAGTATTTTGCCCTTGAGTTTGTTTTTGTTTATTCAAAGTTTCTTGTCTTTGGTTTACATACATTGATTTTCGCTTGGGTATATAATAGTTAATAAAATAATTCTGGAAAACTTACACAGCATCATCAAGTACAAAGCAGAGCAGAGCTTGTGTTATAGGTACTAGATGACTGATATACATAATACATTACATAGATGGCCAAAATTTTTACGCTGATATAAAATTGATATAAAGAAGAATGCAGCAAAACAAAAGAAGCGTCTACAAAGAATGCAATACGAGAGGCCTATTTCTGTTTCACAGGACAAGGCCGACATAGGCCTCTTTCAGACGCCCCGGTAGGCACGCGCTGCGGTGGCGGTCAGTCCAATTTGCGATTCGCTTGCAAATCCTACTTGCCACGGCAGGATGCATCAGACCGTGATAGGCGTTATTGATTTTCTAGCTCTCGCAGTCTCACGCAGACACGTGTGACAGGTGACTGAGTGAGATATATAGCTTTATACTATACTAGCTACGCTCCTGAATATATATGTCAAATGTTATATAAACCTTCCTCTTGAATAACGATTTAAAAAATCGTATTACAATCAGTTGCGTTGTAAGCATACATAGGGACAGACAGACAGCGGGAAGCGACTTTGTTTTATACTATGTAGTGATATAGATACTTTGAAACAACGCTATGTAGATAGATAGCTCAACAGACTCGCTAACAATACTCCTATACAAATCTTTGTGATTTCTTATTAAGAGTTTTTTTTACTTTATTTTAGGTTGCTAAATAAATGAAAAAAAGGTTTAACCCTGTAATATTGCCTGCACGCTTCCGTTGTAATAATTCCAAAGGGTTCTTTCATCAGATATCCGCGCCGGAACAAATGCAATAAGGGTCGTTATGGAAACCTACACAAAAGATAATCCTATTCGGGATCTTTAGCGGATTCCAAATTTCCAATTAATCTAGCATTAGGGACTTTTGTTGGCTGATTCCGTTTATTCTTCATCAAGTCTTGGCTGTAATGTGAAAATATAAGAATTAAGTGTACCTAAGTACCTATGGGTTAAATTATCCGTCGCAATATGTCGCATCATGGCGTGGCTTAGTAGCCCACTAAGCCATAAGCTATGATCATAAATCTAATGCAGAGCTTGTGTACAGTACATATAATAGATATCTTCATATTTTTATTATACATAGAAAACGACCAGAACACCCGAAACAAATATCTGCAGATCGTACAAACATTTGTCCCGAGGCGGGAATCGAAACCTTCCTGCGTCGCAGGCGGATCTTTGCTCACAGTCAGGTTGTCAAAGTTTAAAAGTCTACCTCGTAGGTATTTTGATTTATCACTTAGGTAACACCTAATAAAACCAAAACCCTAATACCGGAACTCATTCCAGATTTAACAACCCAGTCTCATCTTGCAACGTTAATGGCTCCGTGAAAGTAGAGCGGTGCTTTCGGGGTGACCTTTTAGTGATGAACCGGAAAAAACTAGTTATTTTCGGAGTGAGATACATCTATACTAATATTATTTTGTTTGTTTGTAATGGCTCCGAAAGTACAGGACCGATTTGGAAAATTATTTCACCGTTGGGAAGCTACACTATCACATAATGAACATAGGCTATATTTATATTTTCAAAAAAGTTAGGGATCCGTACTAAAACTGTGCGAAGCCGGGAAGGTCCGCTTTCGTAGATATAGCTAGTTTTGTCTACAGTTAATGTGCTACGTAATGTTTAATTACTAGGTTCTGATCATGCCTTCGACGCCTTTTCCTAGAATAAAAAATTGCTATGTTATTCCTACAAAATTTCAGATTAATCCGTTCTGTAAGTAATTGTATCTATTTAATAAGGATTTGTTACTCCGTGATCATGGCGCATGCAACTGTGCCGAAATATTGGATAACTCAAAAATCTAATCATGGTAAATATCCCGTTTTAAATTACTTTAGTAATAAGGATTTGGTCTCCCAGCCAAACATTTTATTAATAATTTAGCTAATAAATTGTGCCACTAGATATAGTACGAGTAAGTATTAAGTTTTTGCTAATGGTTTTCTGTATTGATAGTGCAATAAAGTCTCTATAATCTATCTATCAATCTATCAACCTAAAACTAGAACGTAACTCTTTGCTTTTAACTTAATTCATGGTCATACAAAAGGTAACGACTGAATAAAACCTAACATCTAGGTACTGTAGAAAGCTCTCACAACCTTATCTCCTCCATCTAAAAACCTTCTCTATATCTAGAGCATAAGGTCGAAAGCCGTAATAGAGAATGATCGTCCTAATGACGTCATAAACCGAAAACAATCTCGTAAAAAACACCCATTTGAAGGGTTCCTTATAGCTACAATCGAATTTCGACCCTTAACAGATGGTACTGAGTCCAAATCTCAAATACAGGGGCAAACAAAAGCGACTTTCGCAGAGCAATTTAGAACTTTCTGTGAAAAATTAAGATGGAAACTTTTAGTTGGAATGCTTCAAATTGTTTTTTATTATGGAATCTGGTTTTTTCGAGCTCCTGTAACCTTTAAAGGACAAAGGTAACAAGACTTTCTTTGTGAAGTAATAGGGTCCAAATCTAATCAGTATTTTCATGTCCTTCCTTTGACCAAAAGACGCGTTGGAAGCTTCGTACAAAAAGTTAAAGAGGATTCGTAATCAGAGATAATATGCCGGTGTTGAAGACAGGATGCCATGGCGCTCATTGGGGGAGGCATATGTCCAGCTGTGGACTAATAAAGGCTGATGATGAAGATGACGCCGGTTCCGTTTGGTTGTATACCTGAATGACTTCTGAGACACATTCATAAGATTAAATTTGATAGGTACAACGAACGATCTTCATTTTCATTTTTGGCCAGATGAAAAAACGGAACCTATGTTTATTAACACTTACACTGCCACCTAGGAACACGGTGATGTAGGACATATTTTGTGCACGTGAACCAGGGTTGGAAAAAAAACTGTTTTTTTATATTTTATAAAACAAACAGTTCAAAATGTTTAAAACAAGTGTTCTTTTTATTTTTTTTACTTATCAATTTCAAATCAATTATAGCGAATAATAAAATAATCCATTTCTAAACTATTTCCTAATTCACATTAGTAAAAATTAACATAACGATAAATATTTACTTTTGTTGCATATATCAGTACCTCTAATCTAATTATAAAAAAATATTATTATTATTAATCAATACAAAACACTTTACATACACCTAGTATGTAGTGTTGTAGGTAGGTAGAGAACTAGAGAGAGAGCAGGGAAT
Organism: Eupithecia abbreviata; assembly: GCA_943735965.1. Taxonomy (NCBI): domain Eukaryota; kingdom Metazoa; phylum Arthropoda; class Insecta; order Lepidoptera; family Geometridae; genus Eupithecia; species Eupithecia abbreviata. The sequence goes on from OX030995.1 coordinate 7,969,481, forward strand.
AGGAATAGAATAGAATAGAATAATAGAATAGAATAAGTTTATTTGTAACTCAATACACAAAAATATAAAACAAACATGATTATAAAATAATAAAGGACAAAACAAATTTTTGTACATGAGTCACAAAACGGACTCTATCTCAGCATGAGTTAATTGTAAGCATGTTACAACCAACGCTGGTCTTCCGATAGAGCCGTTTGGTGACGTCACGGAAGATAATACAAGACAGATATATAACAAAAAATAAAAGACAAGACTATAACAATAAAATATAAACTATGACAACGGATAGCGGTTATTTCTACGTTGATACATAAAATTTAGGCAGAAAAGTAAATTTGCGTTTTAGTTCGTATACAAAGATTAAAATACAAAAGTTGAAAACTATAAAAGGCGAAATTAAGTAGAAACACATAAATTACACACATTACCACTTCAACAATTACACAGCATCATTATATGATACTTGTATCGTTTTTATGACTTTCTTGTTTTTTCTGACCTTCAAAAATAAAATTGCGTAGTTTAAATTTAAAACTATGAAAACCTTGCAGGTTCCTTATTGGAGGGGGGATATTATTCCAGCATCGCGATGCCGCGTAGCGAAAACTGCCTCGAAAAGAGGCCGAGCTATGGCACTGCATCGCGAGCTGTTTGGCACTCTGTCGGGGTCCGCACGATCTAGTGCTACAGTTCCATGAAAGTTTCTCATAGAGATAAATGGGTAAACGGTGCTTGAGGACACCAAAGAGTAAACACGCTAAATGAAGTTTTCTACGATGTCTCATCTTCATAATGCCATGTTGATTAAAAAAGGGCGTAACATGACCTCTCAACGGGATATCAAAGCAAAAACGAGCACAGGCATTCTGTACTCTCTGAATCAACTTTTTTGTTTTAGCAAGCAGTCTAGGACTAATGACTGTATCAGTGTAATTCAACTTGGATAGTATGAGTGATTCCACAAGACGTATGCGTAGGTCCATTTGTATATGAGACCTCATTCTATACAATACTTTTAGCCTGTAAAAACAGTTAGCTACTGTGTCAGCTACATGTTTTTCGAAGCGAAGATTGCAGTCCATATGTAAACCTAAGTTGCGGGCTTCATACACACGCTCTACGGACGCATCCATAAGCTTCACATCGACACTTGGCCTCAGATTAGCTAGTTGATGTTTGCTACCAAAGATCATATATTTGGTTTTTGAGGGGTTGAGTAAGAGACTATTATTTTTAGACCACTGAGCTATATTACATAAATCACTATTAAGTTTTCTTATAGCCTCATCAACATCTGAAGGCTTACATGATATATATAGCTGTGTGTCGTCTGCGTAAATATGGAACTGACAGTACTTTATATGCCACTGTATATCTGCCGAATACAGTATGAATAACAGCGGTCCTAAAATTGATCCTTGAGGAACTCCAGTCTTGACTGGTAATATGTCGGATAACAATGTCGAACCATCGTCGCGAGAGAGCTTAGTGTACTGATGGCGATTAGTGAGATAGCTGTGAAACCAGAGAATCGATTTATAATCAAAACCATAAAATTGTAACTTTGACAGAAGAAGACTAGTATTTATTGAATCGAACGCCCTAGAGAAATCTAATAGAACCAACAAGGTACACATGCCTTTATCTTGCGCGCAGAGAATATTGTCTGTTACATCTAACAGTGCAGTTACTGTACTGTGCCCTTTTCGAAATCCTGACTGTAATTTGGGCAATATACAATTACTTTCGAGATATTCAGTTACTTGACTACAAACCACTTTCTCTAATACTTTTGACAAGCAGGGCAAAATACTGATCGGTCGCAAATCTTTCAGTTCAGTAGGGTTAGATATTTTAGGCAATGGCTGTACGCTTGCTATCTTCCACATATCCGGGAAGGTGGAAGTTTCTAGCGAGGTATTAACAATACATGTTACTAAATCAAGTGTTTCAGGCAGTGTCAACATGAGCATGTTTAGCGTTATGTGGTCACTACCTTTGGCATTTGATTTCAAACTGCCGATGATTTTACCTATTCTATCCAGACTGACAGGCTGCAGTTTAAAGACCGCTTCACCAAAAGTGTGATACTCAAAATATGTAAGGTGCGAGATATTTATATCAGAGGTACCTGGCAAGTCCAAAAAGTGTGTGTTGATAACGTTAGGGTCATAATGCAGAGGAAGCTCAGAGGTATGTTTTGGAAAAATGGTGCTTTTGATATTTTTCCAAAGTAATTTCGGATCATGTATTTTACTATTTATATTTTGATTAACATAAGCTGTTTTTTCATGAAAAAGGGCCTTATTCACTGTTGATTTAAGGCTCTTATAATATTCTCTCTTTGAGTCAAGCTTAGTTTTATGATACTCTGCCAGAGCTTCGTCGCGTAGCTTCATCATTAGTTTGATGATGTCAGTGATCCAAGGGTAAGAATGAGGTTTAACAACGATTGAAGTCACTGGTGAGTGCACATCAAAAAGAGTCACTACACTTTCTGTAAATGCGTCAACCATTTCGTTAACGCTACCAAGCGTCGAAATCAGGTCCCATTTTATAGTTCGAAGGGTAATATTGAAATTTTCTAAATTAATATGCTTTATGGGTCTATAAAAAACAGTAAAGGGTTTGGCTTTGGAGCGTCTCAGATTAAACACGCAAGAAACAAGAAAGTGTCCATATAATGAGCCTATTGGTTCTACCACAACGCTTTTGGCACTCAGATCCGTGCAGACTACATCAATCAAAGATTGAGAAGTCTGTGTAAAATGCGTCGGAGATGTAACCAATTGTGCTAAATTCAGACATGAGAGAAAGGTTAAAAGCTTAGTGGTTTTTAAATCATTTAAATTTAACCAGTTAATGTTGAAATCACCCAATAAAATTACGCTATCACAGCTTGGAAGAGAATTTACTGAGTCCGTAACTGCATCAAAAAACAGATCAACGTCCAACCAAGGTGGCCTGTAAGCCGTTCCGATTGCAATTTTCCTGCCGTTGAGGGTCATGGTAAGCCACATTTGTTCAACTGACATATGTAGCGGGTCTACCGGGTGCCGCCAAGTACGCACGGTTACGCCGCGCTTAACATAGAAACCCACCCCACCACCACGCGAGCGCACGCCGCGCGGCCGCGGGATGTGACGTAACCGGTATCCCGCCACAACGGGGGCACGACTCTCCTCTCCCGCTCTAAGCCAGGTCTCGTTTATAGCTAGAACATCTAAGTCGTTTCTCAAAATTGAAGCTATAAGATTGTCATGATTCGTGCCTAAGGAACCTGCATTAAACAAACCGATCCTTAATCGACCAAAAACAAGTTTTTGAAAATCATAAAAACGAAACAGCCAACTACATCGACATAAAAGCACGTAGCTAAGAATACATACAATTTACAAATATTAATTTCCAAAACTGAACGTATATATTGATGTTTGGAATAAGGCGCACAGTAAAATAATTTATTTATAACAATATTGGATAATATTATGTGAAATGTATAAAATAAAATATATGTAAAATTGAATATAAGAGAATATAAACTCATGTTAATAGTGTCTGTAAAACAGGTTTGTATAGAAATAGTATCAAATAAAAATAAAATGTTAGTTGAAAAAACAAAAAATTGAAACCGCCTATAGTTTTCAATTATTTGAACCAAGCAAAACTTAACTAAATCAAAACGAACACGATAAAACAACATTAAAATAAACCTAAAACATAACAACAAGAATAAGAGCGCAACCAAGGAAAATTCAAACAGTGTCAATCTTAAAAACCCTAACTAAATCAGCATCCGAGCGAATAGGGTATGCTGGCTTCCCGTCCGCCTCCCGAACATATATACGGCCCCTCTTCGTCCAGGAGTACCGCCACTGCTGTTTGCGGCTCTCTTCACGCACTCGGTGGAAGAGCAAGCGGTTGTAGCGGGTCAGCCGCTCATTGAGGTAAATCCGCTGTGGTGGCGCCACTAGACCGAGGTGCGTGGTTGTGAGAGTGCGGCGCACTCGAGCCGCGCTTAACAAGTCATCCCGCAGCTGACGTCGAGCCAGACGCACTGATGGTGGCCCAGAGATATGCGGCAGGCTCAGGGTAGACTACCTGATGGTCAAACAACATTGTGAGGGTAGTCGATCCGATTGACGCAAGACCTGGGTGCAATACACGCAAGACGTGGTAGTAAGGAAGAGGCCTTTATGGCCTATATGTGCCCCAGCAGAGGTGTTAACTTTATGGTTATTTATTTATGACGGAAGAACGATTATAATATTTTTTTTATTCTTATTCGTCCCGCTCGCTGCTGAGAAAATGTCTCCCGTTAAATCTTTCCATTCAGTGCGGTCACGCGCATAAACTCATAAATCGAAACTTAAATAAAAAATAATATTTCAAAAATTTCAGCTCTCTTGTTCGAGAATTATGAAATCAATTTAGTTACCAAATTTGTCCCACATTTACTTACTAAAAGGGAAGGTTAAATAAAAGCTATGCATAGCAAATACTTTTTAGAAGGAAAATATCGTCTGTACAGTTATACGGGTTCCGAAACCATTATTCATTTACATCCGCTAAATCTCCAATTATGATAAAACCACAACGTTGCTCCGAGAGCCTACACAAGATTATTTACATTTCATTCCAAACAGTTTTTATAGCAAACCAATATACACCGAGCTCGGGTTGCCGTGCGACCTCCAGGCAGTTATTTTACAGGCAGGGGTCAGTCTAAAGTTGCGGAGTCCAATCGGATTCAGGACACGCTCTGGTGAGATTCGGGTGGAAAATAGCGTGTACTATGCCTGCTATATCGAAAGCCTCGGGTAATAAAATTAGTTCTGTGGTTTGAGTTGAATTTTGAGGCTCAGGAAGGGTAAGCAAGGGGAATTCATAGCGATTTGTCAGCTAATTAAGCTAAGTGATAGGGATGTTTTGTTTAATTAGTTGGTTCTCTTGAATACACAAGTTTTACTCCTTGGGAGGATTTCAGTAAAACATGCATGCGCTTTCAAAAGCGCTGGCATGTTTTAGTTTTAAGCTCTAATGTTTTTATTATTATCTCACTGTCTTTTTCAATATCTCTTGCTATTTCGTGTTTAATGCCTAGTTTAAGGTTCTGTATCTACTAAAGAACATACAATTAAGGAACTCTGTAACCCTGTATTCGGAGGGGGCGTTAATGCACGCGACACAGTTATATAACGACTGCATGTATTATCGTTTTCAAACAAGTAACCTATATCCCTTGTATTTATGTTCCAAATAAAGATTATTTTATTCTTTGATTTGTGAGAATTAATACAGTAAACTTTCAATCAAATATTTTCTAGGCAGATTATTGTGTATGTATTTGAATGACGTAATAATCGGAAGGTTTGAAAGATTCAGAATCATTTATCATTTGTTACATGTAAGCAAAAGCAGGTCTTAGGTATAAAAGTATATTAAAAAAGAGGTATCCCGTTGGCATTGGCGCGGTATAAAATAAAGTTAATAAAAGAATGTTAACTTACTCCATACGTCTTTCGTACAGATTTTATGAATTACCGCTGTCTGTCTGTCCCTATGTATCGATCTTTTCGATTAGATTAGATTTTTGATTTGATTTGATGATGATTTAATTAGATCTATCGATTAGATCTTTAAAAGTACGCAACGGATTTTTATGCGGTTTTTTTAATAGATGGAGTTATTCAAGAAGGTTTATTATAAACGTATGGCACATAGATTTCCACGCAGGTGAAAACAAACATGCTCGGGTCACCAAACGGTCTATCCTATCTCAGCATAAATTGACTGTGTTCAACTTCACAACCAACGCTGGTCTTCCGAAAGAGCCGTAATTTATTTATTTGGGACCACAGAGGGATCATAGGATACACACATGGGTAAACATAAAGTGAATAATATGGGGTAGAAGTCCCCGTTTTAAATGGGGACACGTTTAAAACTTCAGAAGACCTAAGCTGGCCAAACAAAAAATTACATAGGCTAATTACTCTAGTGGTGGCATTTGTGCGTAGGGACGTGCACCGTATTTCTTATATTATTTGATAATAATTGATAGTATAAAATTTTATTCGTGATTATTTAGTAAGCCTAAAGAATTTTTAATTTTGATTTCATGCGACTTATAAAGATTGATTTATAAAGTAAAAAGACCAAGTTTTTTATCTACTACAACGACACAAAATGGTGCCAATAATGAGTGTGTCCTTGCACGCCACTCAATACGACTTAGTCTCGCTCGAATGCGTTTGGAGTGTTGTAACATGGAAATTAGGCTGCCTCCTTCACTTTTATGTTTCAGTTATGTGCCTTACCGAATGGAGTATAAATTTCCAATTGTAACGATTATGTTCGCTCACGCATATATTGAACTTTCTCACCACGCGACGCGTCAACTTTTGATCGCGACGCAAAAGTTGGCAGCATCGTGCCTATGCGCCGCTCGCTTGTCTTTGTCTCGATTAGAGATAACCTTCCACTTTCTCGAGACAAAGCAAGTGAATTCACTGCACTTTACATTATGTCCTTTGATTGAAATATTATAGTTACATAGAGTAGGTAGAAACACGCTGCTGTCACAGTAGAGGGATAGTTTCATGCAATGCGAAACGGAATGTGGGAAGAACTCCCACTACCTCTAGATGGACCGACGACATTGTAGCGGCGGTTGCAGGGAGTCGATGGATGGAGGCGGCTCAGGACCGCTATTCGAGACATCGATTCGGGGAGGCCTATGTTTAGCCGTGGACGTGTACGGAATGATGATAAAACCTTTGAAACTATCATAGTTATTAATACAAAAGTCATTTATAACGGGATATTTACTATGATCACGAAGTTCGTTCCCCGTTCAGACGGACCCTTCGCAATATTAATACATTATGTTCAGAGATGAGGAAGCTGACATATTTTATATTATTTTATATGTCCTTGCCAAAATTCAGGGACGCGGTTTTAAAATTTTTGGATAGGACACATAGAAATACGTAAAATTATTTATTTTAAGCTTAGTATTAAGTTGTAGTTATAGTAGCGTGTTTGGTGTATAATTAACTTTTTTTACCTTCTTTGTCGCTTTGGTGCTGCACTGTTATGACAATGTCTTAACAGTGTGTCTAAGATTAAATCTAAGATTAAGATTAAAGTCAGTGTCTAACAACAAATCTTTCCTCTTTATAATATAGACATATATTTGTCTATATTACAAAGAGGAAAGATTTGTTTTTTGTTTGTTTTGAATAGGCTTCGAAACTACTGGACCGATTTGAAAAATTCTTTCACCGTTGGGATGCTACAATACAAAATATCCCTGTATCGAAAACATCGCACCTCCTTAACTGATGAGTTTCAGTTACAGGTACCTCTGGATTAGGATCGCGCTGTTCGAGCGTCAACTGGCCAAGATCATCGAGCACCTGGTCAGCAATGCGACTCGCTACTACGAGAGAGATGCACTAGTGGCCGACCCTGACTACGGCAGCATCCTCAGCTCGTTGCTCGTGGGGCCTTGTGCGTTGGAGTTCTCGAAGGCGAAGGCTCCTGCTTGCTTCTGGACTGATCCACCGGCTGATGAACTCGTAAGTTGAATACAAATACAAATCGTTTATTTCAAAAATACATTATGTCATGTATGTAGCCCAAAGAACGCATGTGATAGCTGAAAAGGTGAAGGTTTTACCAAACACACAAATCGAATGCGATTTCATAGTGCGAGTCTCCTTGGTCAATGTTGAGATCTTCTTCAACATTAGAACTAACCTCTGATCAGAAGGCGGTACAAAAAACTCATGCCGTAAAACACGTAAACTTTAACTATTTACTCGCAGAAAGTGTGAAAAGTAATCTTCCCGTATACAAAGCTAAAAAAAAAAAAATGCTGGACAATTCACACAGCATTATCTAGCCCCATGGTAAGCAGAGCTTGTGTTATGGGTACTAGATAACTGATATACATAATACAATAAATTACATAGATAGATATTTTTTATTATACATAGAAAACGACCAGAACACCCGGAACAAATATCTGCAGATCGTACAAACAATTGTTCCGAGGCGGGAATCGAACCCGCAACCTCCTGCGTCGCAGGTGGACCTTCGCCCACCGCGCCACATCGGTCGTCTAAAAAGCTGTCTTCGTCTTGGGCGTTATTAAATCGCCCTCGTACTCAGAATTCTAGTTAATAATAATAAATAATCGCTTTGTCGCAATTATTCTAGAATCTTAAGGTGCATCGGGATTCGATGATGGCCGTGACGTAAGACACTGCTGTACACATACTCTCGGTGCTAGAATAGAATAGAATAGAATATTAGGAATATTAGAATACTTTATTGCACCATCGTTACATGAAAAAAAATTAAACAAGAACTTAATACTTACTATATGTGGTATAATCTGTGGCCTTATCACTAACAGCGATCTATCAAATATCAAAGTGCTTTATTGCCCTTAGACTTTACAGGACAAGTCACAAATATCAATTTACATAAGTAAAACTAGGAAATAAACATTTTTTTTTCAAGGTGAAGGTCTCTTGTCACTTTTAAAGTGTAAAGGAGCGAATCCTTTACACTTTAAAAGATTAAAGTGACAAGAGACCTTTACCTTGTTAGGTCATCAGGCATTTCTTCCTCATAATCTACTAAAGAAAGCATTATCTACTAAGATAACTTCTCGTACCTCTGGTCGAATGCCCCATAATCGATACCATCCACGTTAACACTTTGACTGCGGTTTTTTTTCGACGACAGCGATCTCTTTAACCTAAAAAATTCGTGCTGCCGCTCTACACAGCGGTTGTGTTGCGCCGCACATGCGTTTCGTTCGAAAAATATTACAGCTCTGCTGAGTCACAAAGATCTGTTTCTCAGCCGCTGCGCTAGTGTGGATTTACGCATATTAACTCAAAAAAAAAATAAACTCATACCGTGCGTTTTCAGCAGTCGAAGTGTTAAGTATTCATAGTCTAACTACCTACCATAATCCAGCCGAAGCAGGCACCGAAGCATAATGATATTATGCAGTGTTCAATCTAATCCATTTAACCTTCAACTTCACCTTATTGATTTTACGTCAACCTGTTGTTATGCTGACATCGTGTTGTTCTTTGTGCACGAGTTCACTTAAAAGGTTAACACTCTTACTTTTTCCATTAGACATTGTTCTCGATCAAGGTTTCCCGAGTTCGTTATCCGATAGGACTTTCCGGACAATGAAAAGAAAATCCAATGGTAAATTCAAGCTTGAAATAAGAAGCGTTGTCACTTAGATAAAGGCTTTTTCCCTGCGGCTTGGTACGCATTCTTCTATGCTCATTATCACGTTACGCGAAGCATTTGAAAGCTTTTTCATTTCACGTGACGTTCTTGTTTGTTCCTTCACTTTTTTCGATCCAGGGATTCACATAATCAATTTCTGTTTCTGCCACGCCTTCAATGCCTTCTTCATATACTTTGATTATTGATTTAGCAATGCAGAAAAGTAGGTTCTGCCAACGGCTCCAAATTCTTTTTCCGTGCAAAAAAGGGCTATTGTGAATCCAGTCCAGTAATGTAGGCGTAACAGACGTCGATGCAAACTTTCGTAGATGATATTAGATCAATAATGCGTTTATCGTCATCATTATCCCCGTATCAGTCCAGACATAGGCCTGCCTTTTTTCATTATCCTGAGAGAAATCACACATATTTTACTGTTACGGAGAGACAGTACCTACGATTATATGGGGCTCTAACCTACTAAAACTCTCAGGTTTCCATCTCTAACGCTTGTGGCGGGAACGTGGGGACACTTTAGCTTTCTTCCATGAACCCAGTTTATCTGCTCGGTATCCAGCCACACACTGAAGGTTTTGAGCACCCCCATTTGTGACGCGCGGAGCACACCTTTTTCTGATGCGGCAGAAACACATGACGCGCGGCAACCACATCATAATTTAAAAAAATCTAAGTTCCTTTTTTAAACAGCTTACAAAATAAACACTTAGACAAGTCAAATTCGAATTAATTAATTTTTCGGTGACCTTACCCGCCAAACGGGCGCAGTACTACCCGAAATACGTATAGAATTAGCAAAATGTTTATTTGTGTTTCATATAAAATAATACAACTTAAGAACTAATAATAATAAAGATAACAAATTAGGAACGAATAAAATAATTAAAACACGAGAACACAGAAAGGCTACCGGCTCAGCATTAAATGCTACATTGACATAAGCCAGTGCAGCGCTGGTTTTCAGCGGCGCCAGGGTGCTGAGTATGTAGGTCTGCCTTGCCCTGATGAGCGCCATAGCGCCCTAATACTGCGTTCCACTACCGTGTTATAGACAATATGATTGCTGCTGGATGTTGTTATAGACAGTATATATATGTATAGTTATAATGATCATCCCCAGGTGCAAAGACACAGGATGTCAGCCGGTACAACGACCCCGCCTTCCGTGCGGAGGCCTATTCTCAACTTCAAGAGGAGCCTCAACGCTTCTTCTGATGATTGCAGTACAGCCAATGCAGGTATAGAATTTTATATTGTGCATGTTTACAGATTTCTATGGAAAAATGTCCTGGGTTATATGGAAAAAAGTCTATTGCAGACGTTTTTATGAATGTGTTTGTGTTATTGATGTTCAACATATTTTCGAGTGACTGACCATTTACGCGAAAATGAAAATGAAAATCATGAGCTGATTTTTTTTTAGATAGGTAGATAATACTTATTTGCACTTAGACACACACTATACTCGTATAAGAACTATGTAAAATAAAAACTTCAAAAACAAGTTGCAATTGGCGCCTTGTTACTTAATTTGTTTTCCGTCTCGCTCTTTCAGCAGCTGGAATTGAACTTTATATACCCTTTACTTAGGAGGAAATCAAACGGTTTAAAATGAATTTGTTGAATTCTAGGTACAAATAAGTCAGTGGGCTCCAGTGCCAAAGATTACGTAGAAAGCCTACACCAGAACTCCACAGCGACTTTGCTGTACGGCAAAAACAACGTCAGGGTTCAACCGGTAAGTCAATAAGAAGGGCCAAGAATTCTTGACCAAGAAAAAAATATTGGCACGAAGCAAGCAACCATCCAGCTATCGTTTCGGAGACAACATATTTGGTTTGGTTGGATGGATCTAAATAAATAAATTCAAAATGCAAAAATCTAATTGCCACAAAAAAACTACATATTTAACTGAGTTTAGGTTTTATGTTCACAGAGCAACTATTGTGGGAAATAGATTTTTGCATTTTGAATTTTATATTTAGAATGAAATAAACATTATAGCTAAAATTCAACGGAACACTGGAGAGCGCATCTCCCAGCGCCTAAACTCAGGATAGGGGCAGAATTGGTGTGAAGAATTAACAAACATCCATCCATGAATAATTTCGCATTTTTATGATTTATTTTTCACTAGTTTCTGCCCTGTTTCTGGAACTGATTTTGGACAAAAAGATCATCCGTAAATGCAGCATCCACCCACCCATCCAAACATCCAAGCTTACTTTAGCTTACTTGTAAATAAATAAAATAAATAATGCTGGACAATTCACACAGCATTACCTAGCCCCATGGTAAGCAGAGCTTGTGTTATGGGTACTAGATAACTGATATACATAATACAATACATTACATAGATACACATTTTTTATTATATATAGAAAACGACCAGAACACACAATTGTTCCAAGGCGGGAATCGAACCCGCAACCTCCTGCGTCGCAGGCGGACCTTCGCCCACCGCGCCACATCGGTCGTCATACAGAACACAACACACAACTAGATGCTACTCGTACGTGTGAAATTTAGTGTAATTTTCTTGTAGAAGGACATTGAAGAGCCTATGCCAGGCTACCTCAGCCTGCATCAGACGACAGCCGGTCTGATCATCAAGTGGACTCCCAACCAGCTGATGAACGGATATGCTGAAAGCGAGGGCATTGACAAAAGGTGAGGAGTCGTCATTTTAAAGTTTGCAGTATTTTTTTAAGAAAATGCTTGTAAATTAATAATTGCACGCCCATAATGGGCAAATTACATTGATACAGTATTATTTTGTGAGCCATCTTTTATAATATTATGCAAAAAACTTTTTTTACTTTACTTTTATGGGTTAGATGTTATGAGTATGCTCTATAAATGTTTTTGTTTTAGTTATCAGTGTTTTGTGGTAGATAGAAAAAAGTTTAAGAATTGACTTTCAAGAAGTAAATATAAATGAATCGCAAGAACACAGTGAATTATTAGAACTTAAAACATGCACAGTTAGAGACAGGGTCGGTTTTACTGATTGCGTCACCCTTGGCATTTCTACGATCTTTATGGTGCTAGAGAAGCTTTTTTACATGGCTCTGCGTTTCTTTTGATTCTATCGAACTACTCGAAAACATTTAAGAGAGTCTGCAAAACAACAAAATGTCTTTTCTTGAGAATAAAATTATAAACTCATCTATAGGTTGTTAAGATAACCAATAAAAATCACTAAATCTAAAAAAATTATAACCTTCAGCTAATGATTTTAAACACATAAAATGAAAAATCGTCTCACTCGCTGAAATGACCTGTTTCGACTAAATCTCTAAAAGTGGTGTCAAATTCAACTCTAGTTTAATGAATTACCTACCCTCTTGATCGTGAATTCATAAATTTTTTACCTACCTTCATAGTAACATTTATCAGAAACACTTGAATTGTTTGTTATCGCAAGTTACGAGCTTGGCCAAGATTCCGTGCCGCTGAGTGTACAATAAAAGCAACATTGAGTCTAATAAATAACGAAACTGGTAAATTAAAGCCAAGTAATATAGAAATAAAGATTAAGGTTTAAATTCATAAAAACATAATATATCATAATAACATATTCTTTTGTTGCATTATTTTATGATATTATATGATATAAAATACTCGTATATTCTTTTTTATAACCCGCCGGGTGATTATGTAACTCGCGACCGGTTTGCGACAGGCGTAAATTAAGCAATCAGTGCTGTCAAACGTGAATTTTGTATTAGTTTGACACCAGCTACAACGTCAAAATTGGTCAAAATTGACGATTGACAGCATTGATTGCTTAATTTACGCCTGTCGCAAACCGGTCGCGAGTTACATAATCACCATACCGGCCTCTAAACTTCTCAGCTTCAAAAGCATTTGATTTATAATAATCATGTGTTGAAAAATTTAAAAAAGGTCTCAAACAGAACCTATAATCAAGATTAACACTCGAGTGTTTATTTTGTAAGTCTAAAGAAAAAAAGTTTTAGAAATCTGAAATCTAAGGCAAGATCTTAATCTCGTACCCAATATAAATGAACAGAAAAGCATTTGAAGATGTTGAATTTCTTCACGAAAACTTAAATCGTACGTAATCCAGTCGCTGTAAGCTTAATCCTACAATGGTTCTTTGTATTTTGACTTTTACACAATTGAATAATAAAATAAAAGAGTTCATTACCTTCTAAAGCTCAAAGAAAAGTCTTTGTTCACTAAAGCTCAAAGTCTTTGTTCACTTTGTTCAAAGTTTTCTGCAAGCACTTCTTTCTAAGTTCGCAATTCTAACTCGATTCGCTTCATAAAGTTGATGAAAACTTATCAAATTAGTTTTTAATCCCTGAGGCTTTTATGTTTTTTGTATTAGTTTCTGCCCGCGGCTTCGCACGCGATTTGTCTATTGTTTTAGGTTAATTCTATGCCATGGGAACTGTTCTATGGGATAAATAGTTGCCTTTGTTTGATTCTAGGCTTAGACCTACACCATTCTGTGCAAAAGCCTGATCCTTTCAGTTGTTTTGAAGAAATAAAAAATGTCCATCCAAAATTCTTCTAAACATCCAAACTTTTGCATTTATATTCATTAGTGTGATACAATCTGGCTGTACCTACATAATGAAGTTTATTGTAAAGAATGGATAATCGTCGAAGGATTGATTCATGCTCCAGCAATTGTTCGGGTTACATTCAATTCAATTCTTGATTCTTCTTCTTCCTAACTTTGCATTTTAGGTAGGGTCAGCACAACAACCAAATACTACCTATTTGATTGCTATTTTTTTCCCTACCACTGCTCTGTGTTATGGCACTTATGCTATTTTGTTAACAGTATTACTCTTAGTTATTTATTAAATTTTGCTATATATTGTTCTTTGTTATTGGTTATTCGTTATATCAATGATTAATTACACTAACCCCCATATCTTTAGATAATTCTTGAACTAATCCTTCACTCAAACTCGTCTGAAGTGTCAAGGTAAGTCACCAGGTACCTTGACAGTTCATTTCACTTGTATGTCATTTTCGAAGTTTAGTTCGAGCATAGGATATTATTGTTGTGTGAGTTCGAGTGAAGGGATTTTTTACAATCAAGCATACCGAAACGCGTTTATACAAATACAAAACGTTTATTCAATAATATAGGAAGCACAGTCTTAATCATATTAGAATACACCTTTTAAATATTATGGAAATACTTGTGTTAGGTGTCTTTCTTTGCTCTTCCACGTTTAAATTTATTATGTTTTAGTTATTGTAGGCTATCTATATATGTAGGTATGAATCAAAGTAAACAATTAGGTATTCAAGTAGTAAGAGAGTAGGACACAGAATCTACCATGACATCTCTTACAATAGTTTGAGTAGAGGTTGAATCATGGTCGAGGTATGACTAAAGATATGGGGGTAAGTTTCAATATCGCTAGAATTTATAATGTTGGACAATCCACAAAGCAGCATCATCCAGCCTCAAGCTAAGCAGAGCTTGTGTTATGGGTACTAGATGACTAATACACTTGATACAATAGATATATTTAGTTAGACGTAGTTTTGGCTCGTTTTGTGATGTGTGTTGTGCGTAGTTTGCTTCGCTGTCACCTAGTGCATGTGTCCGCGTGCCCCAACCAGTGTGTTATGTGCAGCGCGGAGCCCTGCACAGTCTACCGGCGCTCTTGTAACGGCCCTATGTGCGTTGATTGGTATGTTTTTTGTTTTGCTTTGTTACTTGTAAATATAGTTTATTTACATTGTGTTTGACACACTATTTACACACTTTATTTATTTGTATTTTGTTTGCTACTTACGACTTTGTAGGTTGGCGACCAACGTGGGTCATAGTTATGTCCCGTGGTGGGCGCCAATTAATTAGTGTTTACGCTTAAATTTACTTTATCAATACTGTTTATTTAACGACTGTGCGTCTTTTTCACCGAATTCAAAATAAACCGCCGTCGTTATCAAACCACAATACGTTTTCTTGTGATTTTTGTCTTGTTTAGTACTCCAACCTCAGTAGGTTCGATAAGTTTTAGCTTTTTGTTTCCTGTACCTTTTTTAAATCTATATATGGATATGCAAAATTATCCAAAAGCGACCACCGGGGGCCAGCAGCAGCGGCTCCTGCAGTGCGATTTACCACCGAACTGCGAACCCAGACCCGCATGATCAGCTTAGGGATTATAGGCACTGAGCCCCTTTAGATAAAAGCCAACAAAGTGATTATCAGGGGGACGCCTGCGTCCAACAGTTGACCAATATAGGCTGTTGAGGTTAGAGGAGAACAGACGCAAAAAGCTCATTTGAATCCATGGCCGTGTTTATTGTGAATGTTGAGTAGAATATCTTTGGTATAATGGAATGTATGTTTTTGTAGTGTGTACTGGGCGATGTCTCTGCAAGTGTGCGTGTGGGAGGTGGTGTACGTGCATGTTCACCGTTCGCAGGCGAGCGACGCACTGATCCTAGTGGGGCAAGATGGCGTACAGCGACCGCCGATACATTTCCCTAAGGGTAAGTCATCAGTCATCACATCAGTAATTAATGCAGTAGTATCGCAGAGTTCGCAATACTATCGCGTTGTTTCTATGGAAACATTTTAAAGTTATTTCTATCTCATGGGAACTGATTTATTGGATAAAAAAAAACCTATGTTTTATTCAAGGCCTGGAACTATCTGTATGCAAATTTCAGCCCGATCCGTTCAGTAGGTTTTGGATGAAAGAGTAACAAACATCCATACACACAAACTTTCGCATTCATTATATTAGTAGGTAATCCTACTAACTTAGTTAATTTATACAATAAGAATATACATTTCAGGAGGTCACCTACTCTCTTTTCTGAGCAACTTGGAAACTGGACTGTTGCCGCAAGGGCAACTTGATCCACCGCTGTGGTCTCAAAGGGGCACTGGGAAGGTAAGAGCTTTCGATCAATCATCATCATCGTCATCATCATCAGCCTATAGCAGTCCACTGCTGGACATAGGCCTCCCCCAGTGAGCGCCATAGCGCCGTGTTTTATTATACAACCAGATAATCTTCCCGGCTTTCGGCTTCGCTCGGGTAAAATGTAGAAATAATAATTCTACCATTTTTTAAATAACATGTTGGTTAGATGTAGATGATACTTCTTTAGTTATCGGTTCTCAGCGACTAATATTTTGGCTAGGCATAGATTCATATACCGTATTGTGTCATGTACATGTATCTGATTATATTAAACTAAAACTGCAAAAGTTTATTAGGTATATAATAAAAAAAATCTTTCAAAATAATCAATTTTATACCTAAATAACTATTACAAAAAAAAAAAACATCCTGAAGGCGTTATTATACTGTACACGCAGAGCGCTGAGCGATCTTTTAGTAACGCTAGCCCAAAGACTGCCCGTATAGAACGATTGGCAGTAGGCTTTGAACAGTGTGATTTTCACTTGCCTACTTGCCCTTCACTGCAACGAGCGAACCTTCGTGCCAGCATATTACTGCGGACCGCCAACGCCCTGCGTTCACGTTCTATGTCTACCTGGTCCTCAAGGTCGTCGGTAAGGAAATGTCCCAGATACTTGAACTTATAAACTCTATTTAGCTCAAGACCGTTTAGTCTCAACCATGGGACAGACTCTGGAACCTTACCTGCGGCCTTGAATACCAGGTATTCACTCTTATTATGTCTCTGCCTCACAAGCAAAGAAATTAGACCTTAGAGGTCCTAAGTATGTTATGGAGAACGGTATACGAACCTATGACACGTGATGACATGACACCAACGCCACATTGACATGTTTACTTCGCAACGCCATTATACATCTATATTCCCGTAGGTGTTTGGCCGAGGTAAGATCAGAAGACGTCCTATGCCGAGCCTCTGCGAGAGCGGAGAGACCGAGGAGGCGGAGTGGGAGGAATCAGCCGGGGACTATGTGTTCCGGATTGTCAACAACGCTATTACTGATAGAGAAGGTGGGTTGGATGTGTAAGGCATTGTCTTGCAGTTAATGCACAGCATTCACATTTTTGACACCTGACGCAAAAATGACGGGGTATTATAAGTTTGATATGTTTGTTTGTGCGTCTGTCTGTGGCATCGTAGCTCCCTATCGGATGAACCGATTTTTATTTTGTTTTTGTCGGCAGTGTAGTGTTCTTAGCTGTGTTTGATGAAAATCGGTCCAAGATGGCCGCCGCCACAAAATGGCGTGTAGGTTAATAAATTAGGTATTTAATTTTAATATTATTACTACCGTTATTGTTACAGCCATACGACACTCCTTACTAGAACGCGCCGTATCATCTCCACCCAGGACGCCGCGTCGTCCGCTCGCCTCTACTTCCACCACGTCATCGGACTCTTCCACCATGTCTGTAGACTGTCCGTCATCTGCCACCATTAACGGAAATCCGCCGCTCACTCCAGTGCCGCACCAGCCTATTGAACAGGTATGACGTCATTATAGTTATGGTAGGAATACTCGAGCTATGTGACATTCCTTACTAGAGTAAGCTACTTCCACCACGTCATCCGACTCTTCCACCATGTCTGTAGACTGTCCGTCATCTGCCACCATTAACGGAAATCCGCCGCTCACTCCACGGTGCCGCACCAGCCTATTGAACCGGTGACGATTGATGACGTCTAAGAAATTAAATCATATCCCAAAACTAACTTTTACAACCAACCCCTCAGTACAGGGACGCTCTAACTAACTGAGTCACGAGATCAAATGACCGACGACGAGTAGAAAATCTTTGGGAAAATCCTACGAGTAGCGCCGTTAGTTTCACCTACAGGTTTTCCCCTGTGTGTTGTGTTGAGTTGGGGCTAACCCTAAGTAAGTGTAAATAAGAGTGTCCCTGTACTGTCGCAGGTTCAGGTTCCGTCTAAATAGATTTTTTTTGGGATATTATTGAATTTCTTAGAGATTATCTTGAGTGCGAGGGTTTACGCACTATAATAACAAAAACCTTAGGGGATGACATCGTTTTGTCCGGCTATGGTAGGAATACTCGGACATTGCTATGTGACACTTCTTACTAGAGCAAGCTATATTCACTACCGCCACTATCAACGGAATTCCGCCGATTCTAGTAGGGCACTAGCCTGTTGAACAACATAACAGAATGTAGTGTAGTATTATCGAAATTGGAATTAAAAGATATTAAAGTAATCCACAAATGAATCCCTAATTGACATTTGTATGTAAAGAGATATCAAACCATCCAACATAAGAAAAGCGGTTGGCACCCACCACGGGGCAAATTATACCACGTTGGGCGCCACTATGTTCTAATCTATAAACGTTTAAACACTGGTTCAGTCTATACATCTGCCCACTCGTTACAATCAAAACAAACAGATGCTAACGTAGATGCTATCGTCTGCGTAGGTGGCGTGTGTGTCTTGAAGTTAGAAACGTTTTCTTCAAGGTTACGTCTGTATTTACCTCAATGTGTAAGTGACCTTTCTCTGCTTTCTTCGGTCCGGGGAATCGTTTATTTTTGTTATGGATTTAATCGGTTATCTTCGGAAATATTGGTCGGATTCTAAAAGTTCTGAACTGACACCTTATAAAGGCAGGCTAACAAGGTAGAGGCTGATTTACTCAAGTGAACGAAGCTGCGGCTAATGTTAGGATGATAGTCTCATGACCTTATCCCATAGTAAGCAAAAGTTATAAGTTGAAAACATGATTTGCAATTTGAAGATCGGAAGCAGATATCTGGGGATCACACAAACACTAGAGTTGTAGGAAGTCCCAAATATTTTCGACTCGTCGGTCACTTGATTATGTGGCTCAGCTGTAGAGAGCGTCCCTGTACTAATGGGGGTCACTAGTTCAAATCTCTCCGAAACTGCAATTTTTTGGGATATTATTTCATTAAAGGGTATATTTACCATGATTAGATTTTTGAGTTTTCCAATATAAAAATCTAATTTTCTAAATGACTTCAAATCTAATCTTTTAAATGACTTTAGTGTTAATAACCATGATAGTTTCAAATAATTATTTAATTTCATAGAATATAACCATGCTTTTTGTATCTACAGGCAGCGTCTATAGAGCTGGTCTGCAGCACGATGCGTCGCCAGATAATCTCTCGGGCATTCTACGGTTGGCTGGCGTACTGTCGTCATCTCTCCACCGTGCGCACCCATCTTAGCGGGCTGGTGCATCCTAACATCGTGCCTAGTGGTGAGTAAGAAAGCTGATTTGTCTATTGCATTGCACGTTCTTCAATTTCAAAAGATTTTTGAACCAGAATTTGAAAAAGAGTTCCGTGGTGCAAGTTGCATCACGGAACGTAACTATAAATATATTTGTGACCATATTTTTATAGATACATTGTTCCGCACCTTCCCAATTTCCTCAGTACCCGATCACGGCGCGCGCCTTCTTCTGATTGGCCAATTCGCGTATCTCACTCGCCGGACGTGCGCCCATCGATGGTGTTAAAAAGGCATAAATATGTTGATATTTTTCAATAAAGCTAATGAGTTTTATTTTACCTACTTTTACATAGGTGTTTCTCTCTATAGTAAGAACTTCAATTCGCTAGGCAAGGTCCCTATAAATGACCCAATTAAATTGGTAGATAATATCATCTTCCAATACTCAGCAGTCAGTAAAATCACAAGCTTTTACCCATTTACGAGTACGTTTCCCCCAGATGGCTTAGAAGGCGGCATCACGGAAGAGCTGTGGCGTCAGATGACGGACGACAAAGGCGCTGTCAACGACAAAGACGAGGTGTACCGACTGGTCTACTACTGCGGAGTGCAGCACGACATCAGGAAGGAAGTCTGGCCGTACCTGCTTGGGTATTATGAGTAAGTGTCCAAATCACTTTATTTATTAGAACACGCGGCAGCGTGTTCAAGCCAAGTTCGAGCAAAGGAACGCGCCGTGTGTATCATTACACGAACCACTTGGTGCCACTTTTGACCCTTCTATAACTCAAAACCTCTTTAACGTAAACACATAAAACTACGTCTGTTTAATTATATCCATAAGGACATGTAGAAGCCCAAATTTCATGAAGCTAGCTCAAACGGTTACAAAGATATGAAGGTCAAAAAGTCGTAAAAATTCACACTGACTGACTGACATATATATAGTACCTAAATCTAACCTACTTCCAGATGACCTAGAAGGATGAAATTTGGAATCCAGCTCGGTAATTGTGTGTAAGCGTAGGAAAAAATAAAAAAATAAAAAAAAGTCAAAAATTAGTGATGTTAGCGACGACGACCTTATGTCAATGGAATAAGGTTTAAATTCGAATAGAATCCGCATTGCATAGAATAAGCAATAGTTAGTACTAACGTCTCCGATTGCGCAATAGAATACAGTGTAGTTGTTAGGGACCGGCAAATAATAGATTCTGTTTTCGAAGTAACTACATATTTTTACTACCTCACACTAGATGTCACTAGTGTAGGGGACGTACTAAGAATTTTCGTACCAGGGAGTAAAACGCATGCATGCATGAAATGAAATGAAATGAATGTTTATTTCTTTAGGCTTACAAATAAGCACTTAGACAAGTCATTATATTGATGTTCACTTCAATTTTTTGTCCACCAGTGGAAGAAGTGAGAAGAAACCACTAGTATGCAAAACATGCTGCGATTGAAGCTTTAAACTTATGTCTTTTGTTATGATTAAGTTAAGTATACTAATTTCAGAGTCAGTGCAAATAATAGACAAATCATAACTAACTAAATATATTTGAATCTTTAAAATTTTATTCACAAAATTCATTTTCCAGCAAAAATAACTGTTTTGGTTAGTTGTTGTCGGTTGGTTGCCGAATCATTTTCTATGGTTGCAAAATGCTTAAAACTAATACCTATATATTTTTCAGATATTGATTTAATCAGAAGAATAATATGATTATCAGTATTATCAGCAAGAACAAATCTTCGTATATTTCGTCGGAGTCAGTCTTATCTATTAATTTTTGTGATCCATTGCTGTCTTATGTATATTATCTTGAGATGGAAATCTAGAACATACACAATTTATAATTGCTTTAATAGGTGGACTTCAATTTCATTAAATTTACTAAACAACAACTATTATAGTAGTTGTCTCACGGAGGGAAAGTACTTTCAATATAAAATATTTAATATAAATGAGGCTTTATTTTTATATTAAATATTTTATATTTCCTGCATATTTAATATTTATTTATAGAATATTCCATAGGTGCATTCCATACATGCTATGTTTCAACATAGCCGTGGGACACTCAGTAAAATAATTGGATTCTAAATACGGCCCTGGCCCTGTTTTTCTTTATAAGTTAATGGTTGACGATAGATGGCGGCTTGTTTAAAAGTGACTATAAAAAATTAAAAAATTAAATTTTGGCGACTAAAAAGTCTTTAGGAACGTAAGTTGAACAAATTTCAGTACATATTATTATTAAAATATATTAATACTGAGCCCTACGTACCTATATGTAAATGTTTATTTACCATGATACAAAGTGTCGCCATCTATTGTCAAGTCGAATTATATTTGGAAACGCCGAGTCGCAATGGAAATGTTCGAGAACTTTTAAAATATGATGCGGTATTCAGAAAAATTCAAAAAGAATTATATTGCTCAGTTGTGTAGTTGAACAAATTTCAGTACATTTGATTATTAAAATATATTAATACCGAGCCCTACGTACCTATAAATGTTTATTTCCCATGATACAAAGTGTCGCCATCTATTGTCAAGTAGAATTATATTTGGAAACGTCGAGTTGCAATGGAAATGTTCGAGAACTTTTAAAATATGATGCGGTATTCAGAAAAATCCAAAAAGAATTATATTGGTCAGTTGTGTAGTTAAACAAATTTCAGTACATTTGATTATTAAAATATGATTAATACTGAGCCCTACGTACCTATAAATGTTTATTTCCCATGATACAAAATGTCGCCATCTATTGTCAAGTAGAAATTATATTTGGAAACGCCGAGTCGCAATGGAAGGCAATGCGCACTAATCTCTAACATTCAAGAGAATGTAGACAATAGCATAAAATAGAAAACCACGCAGCGGAAACGCAAGAAAAAATATTAAATCTATCAATATTATTTGTGGAAACTTCTAATTGGCCTTAAGTTAAATATTCTTGTATCTAATCTTTATCTAGCTGTAAGTTTTTCTAAGATTGTAAAAATAAAAAATAATATCAATACCTGCCTAGTTTTCTTTACAAAAAGTAATGATATCCCACCAAAAACATAAATGTAAAAAAAGAGAGCCAAGTTCAATACAAAAATTATGGTTGGCTGTGGGCTTCGCCGCAAAAAGAATGGAGATGTAAATGAGGCCCAAGTTCTATGCACCATCGAAATATGTATTTATAGGAACAAAATAACATTATGAACAAGTATTAAACTCTATTTCTTTGCTTTATTGGATACCTATAACAATTGCTGTTATTAAAAAATGTGAGATCTTAAAGTAGGGATTTGACTTGGCCAGTTTTTATCAGAATTAAAATGTTGAAAACTTTATAAAATTACTGATGTAATGAAAACTGGTCAAGTCAAATTTAACCTACTTTAAGATCTCACACTTTTTAATAGCAGCAATTGTTATAGGTATCCAATAAAGCAAAGAAGTAGAGTTTAATACTTGTTCATAATGTTATTTTGTTCCTATAAATACATATTTCGATGGTGCATAGAACTTGGGCCTCATTTACATCTCCATTCTTTTTGCGGCGAAGCCCACAGCCAACCATAATTTTTGTATTGAACTTGGCTCTCTTTTTTTACATTTATGTTTTTGGTGGGATTTATTTTAGGGAAACCATCAGCACACTATACATACAGATATGGGTAATACAATAGAAATTTTAATACTATTTACAGGTATCCGGTCCTTAGTTATAGTATATAATGGTGTATAGATCAGTTATCTAGTACCCATAACACAAGCTCTGCTTACCATGGGGCTAGATAATGCTGTGTGAATTGTGTCCAGCATTATTTATTATTTATTATTATAGATATCAAATGCAACTAACTATTAACTATAAATAATCTCAATATAGCACACTTGAATAGTTAAAGTAATCCTATTATAACATATTATACGACATTGACATTCACTTTAGGTAAGTATTGCTTCTCGACAACACTGATACCTTCTTCTGAAAATACCTCCAGACAAAAACTATCAAAAACTCTTTACCGTAACAGCCTATATTGGTCCACTGTTGGACGCAGCCGTTCCCCTGATAAACGCGTTATTGGTTTTTATCTCATGAGGGTAATACTCTTATAGCTGTAGATTTTTAGGCCCTGGCTGTGAAAAAGACAAAAAGTGGACAACTGAGATTGAATACAGAGCACTTCGCTCTGTATTCAATACGAGGAAAGAGAATACGAGAAAGAGTAAAACCCATCATTGATTCTCTCTTCTGAGAAAATTTTGAAAAAGAGAGAGGGAGTCAAAGTGTTTCACAATATTCCTTTGATAATGATATGGACTACTAGACCATCACTTAATTACGTATTTTCAATCTTTACAGATTTGGCTCAACGGCCGCAGAGCGAGCCGAACAAGACATAGAATGCCGGAAACAATACGAGACAGTGATGTCTGAATGGCTTTGCGTCGAAGCCATTGTGAAACAGAGGGATAGGGAACAGACTGCAGCGTCCATTGCACGGCTATCTGAGGCTTCCGGCAGGCTGAAACCGGTCGAGAAAGAGGAACCAGAGGTTAGTCTTTGTCTGTTTTATAGAGGGATGGAAAGGCTACTTAAAGAACGACATAGAATGTAATAACCAATACGAGACAGTGATGTCTGCATGGCTCTGCGTCGAAGCCTTCGTCAAACAGAGGGATAGGGAACAGACTGCAGCGACCATTGCTTGGCTTTCTGAGGCTTCCGGCAGGCCGAAAAACAGAAACCGGTGGAGAAAGAGGAACCAGAGGTTGGTGGTCTTTGTCTGTTTCATATAGGGATAGAGGGACTAGAAAGAGATAGAAAGTTGTTTATAATAGTTTAGACTACCTGGTTAAGACACAAAATTTTATGTCTAAACCAGGTAGCCTTCTAGATACTGGAAAGCCAGAGGTTATTTATTTTATATGCAGGGAAAGAGGAGCTCAGTAAAAAAATTATAGAAATTCACCTATAAAACGAATAAAAATTAATTCCGATAAATTCAAATTAATTAAATTAAATCCGAAAAAATTCAAATGGATGCTGATAAGATAACATTAAAAAGAATCTATTGCCTACCATGATAACATTAAAATCATCATTACCTATGACAACTACAATGATACCTTATATAAATGCTTTCAGGTCTTTGAAGATGACTGTAGCGTAATATCAGACAACCCACCAGTTGTATCCCCAGAACCGAGTGAAGCCGAACAGAACCGAACGAAACCCGAGAAACCGCTCCTATCCCGAGCGCCCAGCATAGACGAAATAGAAAACATAGACCTCGACGAAGAGAGACAGAAAGATACCACACAAAACGGAGAGACTGAGATAGATAGTGATATACATTTAAAAAGCGTGGTTAATAACCCTGATATGAGAAGGGAGAGTATAGCTGAGATAAAGAAGATTGCAGAAGGGATTGTTCAGAAGGGTGAAGGTAGAGGCTTGCTTTGCAGTGTGGACAGTGGGAATGGGAACCTTAATGGAGGTGATATAAGGTTGTCAGTCGATGAGCCGCATCCTGCGAGCGAGCATCATGTTATCATAACGAATCCGTCGGTTGATTTGGTGGCGACCGGGTCGCCAGCTTCTGGTGGCACTACTGGTAAGATTGATTAGTTTTTGCCCGCGGATACGCACGCGTTGTTTCTTTGGAAGATTATTTTCATCCCACGAGAATCTTATTGATGGGATAAAAGATCCTATGTGTTATTCCAAGTCTAGACCTACATCGATATAAAAATTTCAGCCAGATTTGTTGAGTAGTTTTTGCGTGAAGAAGTTACAAACATTCATGCACACATCCATCCAAACTTTCGCAATTATGTTATATTGATCGATTTTCTGAACTCAGAACTACAACACGAGTCTCTTACTGACACAAGTGAATTTCAAAAAGATGCAATTGTATTACAGCTACAGTAAGTCCATCTCGGAGTCCACTCGGAGTTGTGCGAGAGGAGTCCCACTCGGCCAACCAGTCGACCAACCAGTCGTTCGACACACTGGAGCCCACCAACGAGCAGAAACACGAGACGCGCTCCAACTGCGTGTCTCCAGCTAGCTCCAACGGCGGGGTCTACTCTGTGAGTCATTTAGATTCTAGAGTGTTCTTTTAGGAGTCCATTGCAGAAAAATGTGGGCAAGTCCAAACTTGCCCTGTAAATCCGTTTGGTAAAGGTATTCTTGAGTGGCGACTGTGACGCAGCAAACGTAATGTAGAATGATCTTTAGCTAGGGGGAGAAAATCTGCCAAGGAAAACTATTGATGCTAGAAACGGCAAGGTAAGTCAGGACGTTGCTACCGCGAAAATGTTAGGTTGGCTGGCTTTTTGAGCGTGGTAGAGGAGTCCTACCAATGAGCAGAAACACGAGACGCGCTCCAACTGCGTATCTCCCGCGAGCTCCAGTGGCGGTGTCTACTCTATGAGTAATTTAGATTCTAGAGTGTTTTTTTAGGAGTCCAGTGCATAAAAGTGGTCTATTCTGTGAGTCATTTAAATTCTATAGGAGTGTTCTTTTACGAGTCCATAAAAGTATAGGCAAGTGAAGAATAAGTCCTTCCGGTAAAAGTGTCCTTGTGTGGCGACTGCGACTTGGCAAACGTAATGTAGAATGATCTATTGCCATGGGGGAGGGCGGTCTACCAAAGAATACTACCGATGCTAGCGGCAAGGTAAGACAGGTCGCTATGGCGCTCATGTAGGTTAGCTAGCAGAGAAATATTTTAGATTGAGGGTAATGAATGATAAGTCTTCTCTAATCTTAAGCACGACCAATCAGCCTATTAACGAGAAGAAGTCAACAGACACAAGAAAGTGTCTTAAAGAAAAATCTTTTTTAGCTCTTTGTTGTATTCTGCGTTGGTTTATTTGTAATAACAAAGAAAATAACAATCAAATAATGAAAACAAATTAGAACATTACAATGTACAAGTATTTACAATTGAAACAACTGAGCTAACTGCAGACCGTTGCAAACAAAATATTTGAAATTAATTCAATGGAGTTGCTATTGAATACAAGTTAATAGAATGATAATCGGTTATTCCAGAACGAGCTAGTGGAGAGTTTCGCGTTGAACCTGCACCGCATCGAGAAGGACGTGCAGCGCTGCGACCGCAACTATCCCTTCTTCACGGACGAGAACCTGGACAAGCTCAGGAACATCATGTGCACGTAAGTCTTCATCTACTGTCGGTGTTTTTGTGAAATTTTGAGAAATCGCGGCTAGCTCTTCCCGGGATGCTGATATAAATGTGTATAGGAACAATAGCTATATTGTATAAAACTACGTCTAATATGATGTTAATGAGTGCGGTTTGAATGGCTGCCGGTGATGAACTGACCTCCGTAGGGGCCCGGTCCG
The DNA here is from genome assembly GCA_943735965.1 of Eupithecia abbreviata. NCBI lineage: Eukaryota > Metazoa > Arthropoda > Insecta > Lepidoptera > Geometridae > Eupithecia > Eupithecia abbreviata. Next base: position 7,996,318 of record OX030995.1, read on the forward strand.
CGCTCGCGGCACGGGTAAACAAGTTATTGAAGAACGAATTCCCTTTCGGAGTTACTCCAATTTTTTTTTAGAACTTTGGGTTTGGGATTTTTTTTTAATTTTGACCGGAAAAATATCTGAGATTCCATACCACTTCCATTTCATTCTAGAAAACATCTGAAATTCCATACCAGTCCTTTTCATTCCATAAAACATCTGTAATTCCATACAATTCCAGCTACGTATGGGAGCACCTGGAACTAGGCTACATGCAAGGCATGTGCGACCTGGTGGCGCCGCTGCTGGTGCTGATGCAGGACGAGGCGGCCGCGCATGCGCTCTTCGCGCGCCTCATGACGCGCGCCAAGGACAGCTTCCCTTCTGGCTCGGCTATGGACGCGCATTTTGCTGACATGAGGTATAAGCTCAAGCTTACAAGTCTGTAGCTTTGGAGGATATTGTAGAAAGTACAATATCCTCCAAATCTACAGATTTGTTACTGCCAGTTTCTAAAGCGGGGCCAGGAGAACTGTTAATAGGTTCCGCCTAGCTTAGTCTACCTGCTGTTCTTGCTCAGTATACGCCTATTCCAAAGGTTGCCATAATAGCCACTTCTAAGCTACCATCATCTATGCGACGATCTTCACCAGTCCTCGGTCCTGGCGGTTTGTCTCTGAGGTAAGTAGACACTGCAGCATTCTCACCAGTATATCCTAGGGTCTATGGAACACTGTCAAAACTTCTTATATGACCACTAGTGGCGCTGGTGCTAATGTTAAACGAGGTAGCTGCGCCTCATGGCCTGCACTGCACCAAGGACAGCTTCCCTTCTGGGTCAGCCATGGACGTGCATTTCGCGTCTCCTATAGGAGAGTATGGGAGCGAGGATAGTTATGGGAACTGTGATCTGCTCTGAGATTCTGCACGTGTTTTGTACATTATCCCTCGTCTAGTTCTTTGTTATAACTAAACTATAAAAAATTCTTTGATTTTTACAACTTGCTTCTAGCTTTACAGGTGAACAAGAAACCTTACCTACAGTTGCACAAACAGCATTGTGCTCTACACGTTTATCTATCATGTTTAGTTACCGGACAACATTTTCAAAACAGACCTCTGTTACAGGTCTCTGATCCAGATCCTGGACTGCGAGCTGTACGAACTGATGCACGCTCACGGCGACTACACGCACTTCTACTTCTGCTACCGCTGGTTCCTGCTGGACTTCAAACGGGAGCTGCTCTACCAGGATGTAAGTTACCTTCTCGTTCACTTAAACTAGCTAGCATGTTTTATTTAGTAAAGTTACACCAACAGTATACATATTGTGCTTATATGTATATTAAACGTTAGCATGAGACAAGTTCTAATATATACATATGTAATTTTAAAAGGTGAACCATGGACGCAATATTCAATAAATTTATTAGGTACTATAACATATAGGTATTTACTTATATTTAACAATTTGAGATCAGTTTTACATTAATATTATATTGGAAAAACATTTGCCTTAAAAGTTAAAATGTCTATTGAATGAATCAATGTACACACTTTATTGCACTTAAAACATAACAAAATAAAATCTTATATCTAAATTTTAATCATGAACAGTACAATAGGCTGCCAGCTGACAGCGATTTCTCCCAGGCAACCTAGGGATTGGGAAAAAGATATAAGTCTACTAAATGTTTGTAGAGCACAAACAGTAAAGGAAGGTCTATTGTGATTGTCATTATGATAAGTGACTTTGTAATGCTAAATTGAGATGTATGTATGTATATGTCGAATGTTACTTACTAGACGTAACTGAATTTATGAACCTTGTTTCTTAACACTTTGACTGCGGTTTTTTTTCGACGACTGCGATCTTTTTTTTTACCTAAAAAATTCGTGCTGCCGCTCTACACAGCTGTTGTGTTGCGCCGCACATGCGTTTCGTTCGAAAAATATTACAGCTCTGCTGAGTCAAAAAGATCTGTATTTTCTCAGTCGCTGCACTAGTGTGGATTTACGCATATTAGTCACTTGTAGAAAACTCATACCGTGCGTTTTCAGCACTCAAAGTGTTAATATAGCAATTATTTGACGGCAAAATCTTGATTTTCTTGCCATGACTCTGGAATGGCGCAAGGCTCTATTTTGGGTTCAGTATTAATTCTAATCTACAAAAAGAATATGAACATTCTGGATCAATAAAAATTAAGAAACTGATAATAGACCTTAAATATTCAATATCAAGGTTTATTTCTCCAGGTATTCGCAGCCTGGGAGCTGATCTGGGCGGCGCGCCACGTATCTTCAGAACACATGGTTCTGTTCATAGCGCTGGCGTTGTTGGAGACCTACCGTGACGTCATACTGGCTAACACTATGGACTTTACTGATATCATCAAGTTTTTCAATGGTAAGGTTTTAACGATAAGGTTTTGACGACCGATGTGGCGCGGTGGGCGATGGTCCGCCTGCGACACAGGAGGTTGCGGGTTCGATTCCCGCCTCGGAACAATTGTGTGTACAATCTACAGATATTTGTTCCGGGTGTTCTGGTCGTTTTCTATGTATAATAAAAAAATATCTATCTATGTAGTGTATTATATTATGTATATCAGTTATCTAGTACCCATAACACAAGCTCGGCTTACCTTGGGACTAGATAATGCTGTGTGGATTGTCCAGCATTATTTATTTATTATTTATTTAACACAACAATTGCAATAGTTTAGATGTTTGATTCCTCTTCGCGCCGAAATTGCTGAAAGGATCAGGCTGAAATTTTTAGTAGATGTAATACAATTAGTCCAAGACGAATACATCCGACAGAGAACCAAAGTTATTGACATAGCTCTAAGAAGCTCTTGAATTAGCAAGCTGAAGTGTACCGGCCGTATCTCGCGAAGAACCGACGGCCGCTGGGGCAAACGTGTTCTTGAGTGGAGACCACGACTCTATAAACGTAGTGTAGGACGCCCTCCGACCAGGTGGGATGACGACCTGCGAAAGACTGCAGGTAGATGCTGGATGCGGCAAGCTGAAGACAGGGCGCTATGGCGCTCATTGCGGAGGCCTATGTCCAGCAGTGGACTACTACAGGCTTACGATGAATTCAAGACCTAGATTAACAATCGTTGTAGTAGAGCGAAAGTCACCAACTAGGTCAATTCAATTCAATTCATTTATTTATCTTTTGACACAATATATACGTTCTTAGATAATTCACAATACATTTAAACTTATAGCTAATTAACAGCAACCTTAGCTTCAGTACCTATCGCATCACAAAATATATTTTTATCAGCCAAAGCTTCGTCAATTGTATAATAACTCTTATTCAATAGAATTCTTTTAATAAATACAAATAGTTCAATGTCAGGTTTGTTTCTAAATTCTAATGGTATTTTATTATAAAATTTTATAGATAGGCACATAAAGCTTTTTTGTATTTTTGATAGTCTTGTGTGGGGGACTGCAATATTTTCCTTATTTCTAGTGTTGTGACTATGGATTTCTTTATTTTTTGAAGTATTATTGAGATTGTTTCTTATGTATATAATGGTTTGATAGATTTCCTCACAGGTCATTGTCATTATTTTTAACTTCTTAAACACGTCTCTACATGTATCTCTATATTTTAAACCTGCTATATATCTGATAGGCCTTTTTTGTAAGACAAAGATTGATAGACAGAGATCTGATAGACCTTTTTTGTCATTTGATAAACAAGAAATATAACGTTTTTGTACCGGCTACTTTTTACGTGCCTACAGCTAGTCTTACAAGACTTAAATATCAATAAAGTTCGTTTGTTTCGTTCACAGAAATGGCAGAGCGACACGATGCTACAGCGGTTCTGTCCTTGGCAAGAGATCTAGTTCTGCAAGTTCAAACTCTGATAGAGAACAAATAAGGTACATATTACCATATTTACAACAGACGAAGAAGTAACACAGATTATTAGAGAAAATACACATTTGTATATTTCTAAAGAAGAAAATGATGACATCATAAAATGATGTGTTAAACTATTGCTAATGGACGTAGAAATTATTTTAACTTAGAATAATAGAAAACTTTAATAAAAACTAGTAGAAATTTTAAAATTTTAATAAAATTAAATATTTCATATACCTACTAGATATTCGTGATTGGTGTTATCAATGTTAATGTTGTTTTGCTTTACCTGGTCTTAATATTGACAAATGTTATTAAAAGTATATTAGATTAAAATCATAGCTATGTTTGTTTCTGTGACTTCATACATTATACATATATAGAGCATATATATATACTATATTATAGAGCGAAACACTTTTAAAATTAACGATGTTTTTATCCCAAATAATATATACAAAAATATTTTACAAATTTAATATTTTAGCAAAAAATTTATACTAAGTAGTAGGTGTTGTCATAAAATTTCCTACAGGGTGATCTACATTATCACGAATTCCAAACATTGTTACATATTTTACGAGAAAATCCCGCATATCTTTGTATTAATATTCTTCCTCCTGTGCCTTCCCCTATAACAAATATCGCTTAAATTTTTCCTTATTTGTCCAAACAAATGACTATCATGTTTTTATATCAACCACTTACGTATTAGGCCCCGCTCACCTTGGATACGAATTTGTTCGTACGTAAACGTACGAGTACTGTTCGTACGAATTGACTGCTCACACTGAATACGTTTTTCTGCTTGATGTACGTGCACCGGTGATATCACGTACGTGAAGTCATCTTTCTTGCGATGAAGAATATTAAAATTAACGATGATAACTAGCATCGCTTTGATCCCATAAACATTTATGTCCGTAAATCAAGTGAATTAACTTTTCTACATCCATTGCATTTTTCTATCCAGCACATTTTTTATGTAAAACTGAACGTACGAACGTGCGTGATAAATCCCAACAAGTTCGGATTGTATTCGGACGTCGTAAGTAAACGTATGTATATGTACGACTGATCGCATGCAGTCTGAGCGCCCCCATAGTCCTTGGAAGGTCGGGATCATTCGTGCGTATTCGTACGTTTACGCGCGAATCAAATTCGGATGAAATCATATCCAAAGTGAGCACGGCCTTACGACTCCAAGATGATAAAGTTAATAAATAAATAAATAATGCTGGACAATTTACACAGCATTATCTAGCCCCATGGTGAGCAGAGCTTGTGTTTCCTAGAAAGGTCATGAATCTATGGAACGTAACCAGTTTACTGTGGATATATCTAATTTGTCTAAAAGTTATTAGTTATTATTTATTTATAGGTTATTTTATGGTAGTCTTTAGGACATTTTTCATGAATATTTTTGAACAGAAGATTACAAAATAGCAATTAACTTGCAGACTTACTGACATAAAGCATTTTAAAGAAATATTCAAGGAACATTTCTTTATAATATTAATATATTTTGATGTTTCATGTAAAAAAAAGCATTAAAAATAGTTTAGTTGTGAGTAGTTAATTTGGCGCTTCCGTATAAATTGTAAATTTACTAAGTAGTAACAAATAAAACTTATTTTATAATTAAATTAGAAATATTATATTAATTTATGTGCTAGCCCAAATTAATTATAAATTAAATAATGTTAGATATATTTATGTAAACGTTTACTGATATTCTGATATCATATAAAACAAAGATATACTATTTAATACTATATGTTATATTTAAGGCTTCTAAATGTTTTTTCGCTAATACATATGTGAATTTAATTGTGATTGTTAAACGCTTGTGATTTCATTGAACAGTTTAAATCAGGCCTAAGTCCAAACCAAGCCAAGCTTTCAAATTCTTTTTCATTCGTGTTTTAAACACAGTTCTTGTGTCAAAAAGTAGATATATTGTAAAGATCTTGTTTTTATTTTATCTATGGAACATTCCATTCATACTAAATGTTTTATACTTAGTATACACATATATACATACATATATTTAGTGGCAATACCTGATTTCAGACAAAACTAGTTTTTTCGTCTTCGTCTATTTGTGTAAAAAGACGAAATATTAAAATACTGTCTAATCAAATCTTGTGGATGATTAAAAACTGTATAGCACATTAAATAGAGATATTTTATAGACGGCACCAACAATGTAAGATAACATCATAAGATTTATTTAACATTTATATTAGTCAAATGTCATATAGCAAACTACTTACTTATACATATATTACTAGCGGACCTTCCCGGCATCGCACGGTTTTAGTACGGATCCCTAACTTTTCGAAAATATAATATAGCCTATGTTCACCGCGGATAGTGTAGCTTTCCAAGGATGAAATAATTTTTCAAATCGGTCCAGTAGTTTCGGAGCCTATTCATTACAAATAAATAATTCTGGACAATTCACACAGCATTATCTAGCCCCATGGTAAGCAGAGCTTGTATTATAGGTACTAGATAACTGATATACATAATACAATATCTAATACATAGATAGATATTTTTTATTATACATAGAAAACAACCATAACACCCGGAACAAATATCTCCAGATCGTACACACAATTGTTCCGAGGCGGGAATCGAACCCGCAACCTCCTGCGTCGCAGGCGGACCTTCGCCCACCGCGCCACATCGGTCAAGATTACAAACAAACAAACAAACAAAAAATCAAACTTATAGTATAGATCTAGTGCGCTGTTTAGTAAACAATAAATGATGATAGTGCCTGGTGTTACGGGCTGTAATGTAACGTGTAACACAGCGAGCGTTCGTGCAGTCATTACATTAGTCAGTATGGGGAAAGAAGTCGCTCGCAACGAGCAACGTGACGGATTGTAGCACACGGCGTAACGTATCAAGTTCGCTGCAAATAAGAAAAAATAAAAAAATATTATATTTGAAATCATATCTAACACATTACGCGACACATAACATATTTATATGAAGAAAGTAAATAAAAAACATACAGATACAAATAATGCTATACATAAGGGGTCAAAAACGTCCCTGTTTCAGCATTTTGCCGCTACAAGCCGAATTTAGTAGCGACAAATGGTATATGGAGGGTTGGTCACCAGTTCAAAATCGCTCAGCGAGCTATGGAAAGAGCTATGCTCGAAGTTTCTGAGGGATAGGATGCGTAATGAATACATCCGGCAGAGAACCAAAGTTATCGACATAGCCCAAAGAATGAGCAAGCTGAAGTGGCAGTGGGCCGGCCATATCTCGCGAAGAACCAACAACCGCTGGGGTAAACGTGTTCTTGAGTAAAGACCACGACTCGGTAAACATAGTGTAGGACGCCCTCGGACCAGGTGGGATGACAACCTGCGAAAGACTGCAGAGCGCATGGGTGATGCTGGATACGTCAAGCTGAAGACAGGGCGCTATTGCGCTCATTAGGAGAGGCCTATGCCTGACTGAGGACTAACATTAGCTGATGGTGGCGATGATGAAATGGTACATTACATCTCGTAACACCAGTCAGTACCGGCTAATAGTTCTGACATCACCGTCACGTTGTATAATTACAGTGTAGGTATTAATTATAAGGTTCTTAACCTGAACTCACACTTACGAAAATTCACACATCGCAAAGACTTCATAAACAAATGAACGTACTTAACGGTATCTAATGCTCAGATCTTTAAGTCCGTAATCGGTTTTTGCGCAGTACACGTACACGTGACAATTGGTAAACAAACTAGAAAAAAGTACCTGTACATATAAAGGGCGTCCCACAGCCATGCCACATGGAGGGAAAGTACCTTAAATATTGTAGAGACCCCTCTTATAACGGTAAAAATATTTTTTCCTGAAATTAAAAATGTAAAATTTAATGGTCTTTCTTTTATATAAGATGCTATGTTACTTGGAAAAAAATAATACTTACAATTGACCCTTTTGATCGGTATCGTTATTTTTTTTTTTTTACGATTTGGCGGTTTCGTTTCCCGGTTCAGACAGGTGTTTATTTAAAAATCTTTGAATGCAGATTATAATTTTTTTTAAATCAAAATGAAGTCTTCTTTCACTAAAATGTTCTATCTACAATATTTAAGGTACTTTCCCTCCATGTGGCATGGCTGTGGGACGCCCTGTATATGTAAGGTTACCGTAAAGTTATTAAGGTCTATTCTCACGGCCATCCAGGATTTGCTAAAACCTCTTATTCTCATATAGTGTGGGCCATCCGAGGAGAATGTGCATAATAAATTGCTCCTATAGTCTTATCATCTATTATCATATCATCATCATAGACCAGTAGCAAAAAATACCTTCTATACCTATTAGTTACGTTATTTCACCGCCGCGTCATTTTTAATATGTAATTAAATTACTAATCATAGAAGAGATCATTTATGTTTTTCAGTTCGATTAAATATATACAAAAAATCACTTACTTTAATACGCTCAAAAGCGTATTAAAATAGGTTGTGATCTATCATGTTTCCAAGAATTAAAATCTAGACTCCTAACCTATAAAAAAGACGAAAAACATCACATTAAATACTATTTATCGCGTACCTTTCTTTTCTTCTACATTAAAATGTACCTCAGCGATAAATTAATCTTTAGTATCTCAGAATTTTTTTTAAGTCACAAAATAATTTCGTCCCGTCGAAGTACAGTTTTTTTTGGACATTAATAAATTGAATGAAATTACCCCCAGTGTGAGGCTTACGCACTATAATTGTAAAAATCTATTAGATATACGTTTACAAATCGCAAAACTTTAAACACTTATAAAAAAACATTTTATAATATGTTGCGAGATTTATATGTACAGTTTTGTAGCAAATAATAGTCATGACGTCTATGTTATGTAAGATAATTATCATCATCATTGCAATGTGTACCTGTAAATTACTATCCAACATGAGTATGGTTTGTGTGCGTCATACCTATTTTATTTTTAAGCGGTGCTGAATGAAAAATGTATTCTGAGTTGATAACTGTAGCGAAGAGTCGCTATTATGTATTCATTTTAATGATTATGCCATTGAAAACGATTACTTGGATTTAAAAATTGCATTATTTTGTATATCTTGAACGACATTATTGATAGCTTTACTAAACTACAAAATACTGTATTCTTTTTACGAAAGAAATCAAGCGGAAATTAGTGAAAAAGAGTAATATATTTCAATGTCTAATTCACTATATTAATTCGGTTGCCCTGCCTTTAGTTAATTTTTCTTTATTTAATTATTTTATTTACTTATTATTATTTATTATTATTTGTCCAGCATTATTTAGTGCCGCCTCTAGCTTGCGGTATACCTAACCTGTCATGACAAGGCCATGGCAGTTTAACCACCTATCAGAGACAAAGAGCTATAAATAAGTTGAAAAATGATGTTACGTTCTTGAAATCCATTCGTCAAAAAATACAAATGTCTGACATTAATTATAAAGAAACATGTCTATTGGATTCGTCAAACTACCAATTTTTTTATTAAAATACATATGAGTGGCCCAATTCAAGAAATCCTCAAGTCCTGAAAGTGACTTTCGAGATATTCATAATTTTATGTTTTAAATGTCAGCTGAAATAAAAATCGTTGGTTAAAAAAATATATTAAAATATACATTATAGCGCAAAAAAATAGTTTTCTTTATTGAAAGAATCACAACAATATAAGTAACAGGAGTATCATAATAAAATATCAAATAAATTGGACTTATTTCTAATCCCTGGACTTAGTGATACTACAGTGATAATTATATCGAAATATACATTATGTATCTATCAATATGTATAAAACATATGTAATGAAATAATGGCGCGACGAGCTCGAGGTACATCTTCCATCATGGCCTGTTGCAGCGTTGGATCGCGAGGAGTGGAAGAAGAAAAGGGAGGCCTTTGCCCAGCAGTGGGACAGTAATGGCTTAAAATAATAATTAATAAAATAATAATGAAATAAGAATTTTTTTAAATGCATTCTTACGAAATAAATATACACGTGCGAGCTATAAACTGGAATCACTTCATCGCTGGTTTCTGCAGACCATATTTTACAGTTTCCATGGAATAAACTGCAGATTGGTGTATACCATTTGAAAAGAAATTTTGTTAGCTTTCGAATGGTATAAAAATTATTTAAATTTAATTAAGTTTCCTACCTTCATTTAGTGAATTATTACAATAGGTCGAAGTTGTGGATGTTTAAATTAATAAGAAGTAATATGAAAATATCAAATTTTTATTTAAAATCTTTGTTATTTCCCGCTTAATATTTTGTATTGCCCCCCCTGGCCCTAATGACTGCTTGTAAACGGTTTTTCATTGACCTAATGAGTTTCCTGATGGAATCCTGTGGAATTTCCTGCCACTCTTCGATAAGAGCAGTTTTTAGGTCTTCTATTGACGCCGGAGCTGGAGATCTTCCTCGTACCCGCCTTTTCAGCTCGTCCCACAGGTGTTCGATAGGGTTCATGTCAGGGCTGACGGCTGGCCAGTCTATTGTGGGAATCCCGACTTCTTCCAGGTACTGTCTAGTCGCACGAGCGGTGTGGCAGCGGGCATTGTCGTGCATTAGCAGGAAATTTTCGCCAATAAACCCGGCGTAAGGGCGTACATGGCCCAGCAGAATGTCGTTGATATACTTTTCTGCGGTTAGTCCTCCTCCCCGACCTCCACCTCCCCGGGTACGAATACCAGCTCCGTTTTAGCTTAAATTGAAATCCCCGCCCACATCATACAAGACCCACCCCCATATGCCACTGTTTCCGCTATACAGCATTGTGCGTATCGCTCTCCCGTTCTCCTGTAGACTCTCCGTCGACGGTCGCTGCCATGCAGGCACATCCTAGTCTCGTCCGCGAACAAAACTCGGCTCCATTGCTGTATATCCCAATCTAAGTGATCACGAGCAAACTGAAGTCGGGCTTGTCGGTGGGCTGTAGACAATTTGGGTCCCGTTGCTGGCCTTTTTGGGGTCAAGTTAGCTTCTTTGAGTCTTCGCCTCACTGTCCACTCGCTGACAGTTCTCCCTCGAACTTCTCCGAGCTCCCGCTGGACGTCAACGCCGGTTAGATGTCGATTTCGGAGAGTGTGACAATAAATCGGTCATCTCTCGCCGAAGTGCATCGCTGTCGTCCAGATCCTGGTCTTCGGACTAAGTTTCCAGTCTCTCTAAACCTCTTGTATACTTTGGAGACACAGGACTGGCTCAGATGAAGCTGTCGAGCGATAGTACGCTGAGAGAACCCTTGCTGGATTAGGGTTACGATTTGAGCGGCTTCTATTGGTGTGGTTTCCATTTTCTTGTAATTCCAGTATTTTGAGTGACGTGATATATTGGACTGATGACAAAATTGTATAAATTCCCAGTTTTATAGGGATTCAGGAGTTAGAAAAAATTGATGTTTCGTTCCAAAAATTTATGTGTTAAATTTATGTTTTCACGTTCCATGACATATGATGAACGATTTTTTCGATATCGAAAGAGTTTGAAACTTAATAAAATTATCTTTAAAATAATATACCACAACCTACAGTTTATTCCATGGAAACTGTAAAATATGGTCTGCAGAAACCAGCGATGAAGTGATTCCAGTTTATAGCTCGCAAGTGTATATATTATAAATAGGTTAACCGTTGCTAACCTATTTATAATATATATATATATTTCGTGAAATATTTTATTCAGCATAGCTTATAAACCAAAGTAAATGTTAATCGAATTTAAATTTGTATCCTAAATCAATTCAATTAAATGAATATTTTTGTGAAAGTCATCTTGTCATTATATTTATATTACAAAGAGCTTGTTTTATTACTGACATCGACTACGTACCCAGTCGTTGATTACTGACCTATGGCTCCGCCTTTGGTTAGGGAATGTCCCTTGTTATTGAAAGGTTAGATTTATTGACCTTAGATAGCTGTATACTTTATTTTACTCGTCCGGAACGAGAATTTTTTTACGTACTAAGGAATAACTGGTAAACGTGTTCTAGAGTGGACACCGCGACTCGGCAAACGTAGTGTACATCCTCCAGCCAGGTGATGATGACGACCTGCGAAGGACTGCAGGCAGATGCTGGATGCGGCAAGCTGAAGACAGGGCACTATGGCGCTCATTAGGGGAGGCCTATGTCCAGCAGTGGACTGCTATAGGCTGATGATGAAGGAATAACTATTGAGACGCCACGCGCCTAAAACGCTATTTAAAAAAAACTAAATATTTTATACAGTTTTTTGTTTTCTCATAAATCAAGGTTTATGAAAAAACAAAAAACTGTATAAAATATTTCGTTTTTTTTTGTTTCGGATTTGGGCATCAACTCGCATCTCAAAAAGTATGTACGAAAACGAATAAGGTTTAGGTAAAAAAATAAACATTATGATTAAAATAATTTATTGCATACAAATAAACTGTGTCCGTTACAGGTTTTGCTATGAGATAATTTATTTAGTTTTCTATAAATATTATATAATAATAGTAAATTAGTTAACAAATAAATATTATAATCTAAATAGTTCACGAGATATTAGTAGGAACAACATTCGTCATTATAAAGCTGTCAATAAAATACAATCTATATTTAATTTTCTTGACAATTAATCTACGAAGTTCAAGCTGAACTTTGATTTTGTTTTTAAATTTGTCTAAATACCTTTAAATGTAAGATAAGTTTAGACTTAACTAATGTGCCCTAGTTTCATTAGTTTATTTCCATTCCTAGTCAATGCCAACAAATTTTAGATTAGTTATGACTTAACTAATGAGTACTAGTTTCATTCCTTATCGTCTCTTTAACCCATTCTGGAATCTCATCAACCTTCAGCAGATCTTTGCTTGAAGCTGGAAAAGGACTGTAGTGGTCCCAGGTCTTGACATCCTCATAGAGTCTTTCTCCCGGACACTCAGTAGCTCGGACCTGCCGGTGTCCTACCAGTTTGTAGTCTGGCTTGATGAGGCCTAGGTCTACGCCAGCTGCTATTAGGGCTTTGGTGGTTTTGATCTGGTCTGCTGGTGGGAGTTTTCCTGTGGACAGTGAGTTACGGCTTTATTATCAATGTATCTCATTACCATGATCTCGGGTCATAAAGTGACCCGGTCCTTTGGAAGGCTTGCGTGGGGCCGAAGCCAACAGCACAGAGGCCCTTTGAGAGAGTTAATCTAAAGGCGATGGCTACACATAGCGGGTATGATCCTTGGGTGCACAATATTATACCCGCTATGTGTTATCAATGGTGTTGTTATAAAACACTGATATAAGCACCGATGCAGTTCATAAAAATGTGCATACAAATATAGGCTTTAACCGCATCCAGTTTATTGGCTGTTAGTGATAGTTATAAGATAAGTTAATTTATAAATAAGAGCTGTGGATTTTGTTCATAAATAAAATAAAAAAATAAAAAGTAATATAAGGATGTATGTATCTTATAATAATAATGCTGGACAATTCACACAGCATTATCTAGCCCCATGGTAAGCAGAGCTTGTGTTATGGGTACTAGATAACTGATATACATAATACAATATATTACATAGATAGATATTTTTTTTAAATTATACATAGAAAACGACCAGAACACCCGGAACAAATATCTGCAGATCGTACACACAATTGTTCCGAGGCGGGAATCGAACCCGCAACCTCCTGCGTCGCAGGCGGACCTTCGCCCACCGCGCCACTTCGGTCGTCTTATATTGCCGGCATCAGGTGATAGACAGCACTCGTATGAAGCTTGTGGTATGGTATGTATGAAGCCATTTTCATCATCATCATCATCAGCCTATAGCAGTCCACTGCTAGACATAGGCCTCCCCCAACGAGCGCCATAGCGTCCTGTCTTCAGCTTGCCGCATCCAGCATCTACCTGCAGTCTTTCGCAAGTCGTCATCCCACCTGGTCGGAGGGCGTCCTACTCTACGTTTACCGTGACGTGGTCTCCACAATTTTCCATGGGTTGTAAACACAACTCGATAGGACTTTATTACAGCACTTTTAAGCAGCGCCATCAGTGATAAGAAGATAACTATTGCTCCTGATTTTAGAGCTGCTTGTCTCTAACGCTTCATTGAATGGTAACTTTATGTATCAAATCTTTACACACCTTCTCTTATGTAAAAGATATACATATTCAAAAAAGTTATATATATATATATAGTATACCTTCCTATACCAGAATATATATACCTACATAATATTATATTTTTGTGCCACATTTTTAACCCACGCTGATTCACAGAATTCATACCTAACATGATTTCATTGGAGGTTAACACTGTAACTCCTCCCTCTACGCAACAGGGAGTTCCCAACTACTTTTAATATCTACACCAATCATGTTTCGCAGAAAAATAATGCGTTCAAAATATTCATGGAATTTGCTATCTCATCTCCTCTGACTAATATAAGGAAGGCACATTACCATGATATTAATAATTAATAAATTATTAATTTTCTATATTGGCACCTATTGGCCACAATGTGATGTCAACAAACGTTCTAACTAAAAACCAGCGTTGTTCCGCGCCGCGCGTGGTTCAGCATAAAGCTGAGTTTGGTCCTTTTTGGCCAACAGGCTAACACGGTAGCTATTTATTGTTTCTCCGTAGGTTATTTTTTAAACGTACTGTAAAGTTAGGTACTATTATTGTGTTATTGGACGTAACCTGTTTATGGCCAAATATATGTATCTATACATACATTTATTTGGCCATAAACAGGTTGCAGGTGCTGGACGGACAGTGACTTATCCTAAAGAGCGCCATAGATAAAGATATCTTGATATACATATATTTAGGATAAGTCACTGCCCGTCTAAATTAGGACTAAATTAGGCTGACTCACCAGTCCAGTCTCCTATAACGCAGATGCCGATGCTGACAGAGTTGAAGTGTAAGGAGTGGGCTCCGAGAGTCTTCCACCCTCGACCCTCGTAGGCCGCGCCATCGCTCCCCACGGCAAAGCTATAACAATATCATCACATAATATTTGAGAAATTTTGGTTGTTTAGATGGATGGATGTTTGTTATTTCTTCATGGCAAAACAAATGAACGGATCGGAGCTTTTGCATATATGTATGTATTTTAGAAGAGTCTGCAATAAAACATAGGCTGATTTTATCTTAAACTGCCTGCATTCATTCGGCTGACATTTTGCAGTTTTATATGCAAACTAGCTGTTTCCCGCGGTTTCACCCGCGTAAAATTCGAATTTAACATTTCTTAAATATAATATAATATACTTTTTCTTAAATATATATACGTCTATGTTCACCGGGGATAGTGTAGCTTCTCAACGGTGAAAGAATTTTTCAAATCGGTCCAGTAGTTTTGGAGCTATTCAATACAAACAAACAAAAACTCAAACCTTTTCTTTATAATATTAGTATAGTTAATTGTCTGTGTAATAAAACTAGTAAACTAGTAAAATTGCAAACCAACCGTACACACAATTATTCCGAGTCAAGAATCGAACCCGCAATCTCCTGCGTCACAGGCAGACCTTCGCCCACCGCGCTACAGAGGTCGTCAAATAGTGTTATTGAAATCAGAAGTCTTAAACTACATACTTGTTAAGTACATAAAATCTGAATGAATCCTCACTTGTATCCAATATCCCACCATCCATGATCGTCCATATGATAGTTCTGCATCGCCCGCATGGCTCGCCCACACTCCTCAGCGCTGTAGCATGCCTTGGGAATGTAGGAGTGGTGGACCACCACGTATGGGACTGGAGTGGGCAGTGCAGTGCTGTTTGTGGCATTCCTGGCGAGCCATTGGGAGCGGGCGAGGAAGGGGAAGTCGTATGTGGTGACTTCGTTCTCGTCGGAATCTGTAGGATCATTAAAAAACTGTAAAACTTTGCAGTAGCGACAGCAACAGCAACGCGACAGCGACGACTACGAGATCGGTTGTAAAGAGTTACTAGAAACAGTACCTATTACGGAAGCCTGTCGCGCACCTGTTGCAAAGTTGTTGCTGAATGCACATTGCCTATGGACACTAGCGCCATGCCTCTAGCGACAGAGCAGCAATAGATGGAAACAAATGATGTTGATAGATGTTGCAAGGCTGTGGTAACCGCTTTTCATCAGGAGGGCCGGATAGGGTGCTTCCATTAATTACATGAGGTAATTTTGGCGACTTTTCGAATCCCTCTCTCTTGGTGAGATGTCGTGAGATTTCGCTCGACCCACTCCCATTAAGATATATGAGAATGCCTATTTTTATTGTAACTATGTTAATAAGATTGGATGAGGTTTGGGTTGAACCCCTCCGTGTACAGTCAAAGAATAGAAACCAATTAGAACTAATATTTACGATAGAATTGTTGAAAATAATTTTTTTTGTAACTTCAGACTGTTGCAAACATTGTAGAGATAGCTCAACTGATCTATATAGATATAATACAAGTAGTAATTACTAAATCAACGGTATAAATCAGTAAATAAAAAAAACGGATACGCGCAAATAAATAAATAATGCTGGACAATTCACACAGCATTATCCTAGCCCCATGGTAAGCACAGGTAAATAATACGGTAATAAACAATATTTATGAAGATAAACGTTGTTATTAAGTATTTTAGTCACTATTCCATTCATTGCGAAGGTAAACAATACAACAATAAATTATTATAGATAGGTAAACACGTGTGGCATTTTGTTAGAAATAATTTAAACTTATTTATAAAATCATGTGACAGACACCCTAGTCTATGTGAGAGAGACTCGAATAGACTTATTCTAAAAGATACCCCGCGTTCAGCCAAGTTTTCGAAAGTTTTTTGACTCTATGCGTAAAAAATTACCGAATTAAATCAAATTATTAAATAATTATTTATACATATAAAATCAAATTGCTTAGATGGCTGAATGCCATGAATTTTTATGATATCAATGAGTTTTTAAATGTTAGATAATAAATAATAATACCTAATTTAATTAGTCATCATAATTTTGATAGAATGGAGAATCAGGATTTTGTTTCTTGAATAAATAAATAATTATTGCATGCTAGAATATAGTGAGACATGAGTGCATTACTTAGAACTAAACAACAACGTTTGACGCAATAAATTTATTTGAATTTGAATTTGATTTCTTACAATAAAAAAGGCTTGATTTAACATACCTGAATTTTCTACCGGGTGTCCTGTAGTTATCCCAATGGCAAATATCATCAAGGACATAATCATTGTCTTTATTTTCATGTCCCAAATTATCTGCAAAAAATTAGACAGAGATAAATCCAAACGATCGTCGCCTGCTGCCTTGTGTTTGTGTATAAAGTGCCTACAGTAAAACAAGTAGGTACGTTATTCTACATATCATCGATCGATATTTCCTCAATAAACTGATAAACCAATTAAAGATAATGTTTGTAGGTATTTATAGTATGCAGTGTAGGTATTTGTTTTCTTTTTTTTATCAAAATATCAATTAAAGCCACCGTCTATAATTGTTATTTCATGTCCAGTGAAAAAGATTGCTCTCAGTGGTTTATATACTTTATTTTATTATTTAGGCCTTAATACTTCCTCAATTCTAAGTATTTATATCTGTATTTATTTCTATACTTTTATAAAGATTTTAAAAAAGAACAGGTTTAAAAAGAACTCCTTTTATGCACTGGATTTCCTTTCATATGGAGGAAAACAGAAAGTAACGTGCGTTAACCTTATGCGTCGTGATACGAGTCTCTTTTGTTTATTTAAATTTTGTTTCTGTTTATTGTAATTTTTTGTTGTGATCTGGGTTTTTGCCTGATATAAACGAATTTTATTTTATTTTAAAGTGTTTTCTATCTATCTATAAATCATTGTATGTACTTTGTGTCGCTTCGTCCGTTCCTACACCTTATCTTATCTTGGGTAATACTCAGGGAAAGTACCTTAGAGTACTTCCGAATTATCGATCTCCAAATATTATCTCACAATATTGCACAATGCCCTATGGTGTTTCCTTTGTCAAAAGTTAGTGTGATAGAATAAAAATGTAATTTAACTTTAAATATTTATAGTATTAAATGAAATCAAGTGTAACATGTGTAACTGTGTATACCTACGTTGGAAATAAATAAACTGATTCCCTAGATCACCCTCAAGAAGGCCCCCGTAAAGTGATGAAACGTTATTGTTCTTCCAATAAATAAATATAAATTAAAGTGCTGAACAATTCACACAGCACTATCTAGTACCAAGCTAAGCAGAGCTTGTGTTGGGTGTGTGTTGTCCAGCATTATTTTTTATTTATAGATTACTAGCGGACCTTCCCGGCTTCGCACGGTTTAAGTACGGATCCCTTACTTTTTTGAGAATATAATATAGCTGCTCTGTTCACCGGGGATAGTGTAGCTTCCCAATAGTGAAAGAATTTTTCAAATCGGTCCAGTAGTTTCGGAGCCTATTCTTTACAAACAAACAAATAAAAAATCAAACCTTTCCTCTTTATAATAATTAGTATAGATATAGATCTAAAGAAGCGAATATCTTAAAATAATACAAACAAAGCAAGTCTTCTTAATTCGTATACAAAACGAACAAGCCATAATTATGCAGTAGTAGATTACCAAAAAGAAGAATAAGACCTGAATTGGCTTACCTATTCAATTGCGATTTTGATTTTTGTCATAACATTCCAATAATCACATAAACAAAAAACTCCAAATTAAAATAACATCACAATTTACGAAGGTATAATTTAAATCTATTTTGGGAGGAACACTTGTTTTTGTATTGTATTGTATTTATTTATTTCAAATAATAAAATCTTTTAGTATTATTATTTTTATCTGTTAATTTTCCGTATCTTTTCACAGATTTGCTAAGCTCGTACTCCGTCAATGACGCTATAGGAACTTACGTATGATCTGCTCTATACCGAGTTTTATAGTAGCTGGGCAGGCAGGGTACTTCCCCGATGCGCTATGGTGGAGTAATTCAGCCGTAAAATAAAACTAGGTCGTTTGCTCTGGAAATTATTTACGTTGGTACACTTATTGCAACGGTACAGAACATACGTTAAATTAACGCTAGCAAAGCAAGTAAAGATTAAATTATTAAAATTAATAATGCTGGGCAATCTATGAAGCATCATCTAGCCTCAAAGTAAGGATAGCTCTGTGTGTGCTAGATATTACATTAATTTAATAAATAATGCTGGACAAACCACACCGCTTCTAGTCCGAAACTAAGCAAAGCTTTGTGTACTAGATATTACTTGTTACAATAACATATATATATAGTTATATATTGTTAGTTATATATATTGTTCAATTCTCTTGCTGAAAGAGTGTGTCATTACAGAGTAGTTTCGCGGGCGTAAAACTCGAGTAGTCGCCCTAGGGATTAAAAGTATTTTATGTTTTTGATTATTATCTGAAATCATCAGCCAGTAAAAGAAATTAATTATCTTTTTAATTTATTTACTTGGAACTGAAAGCGCCTCGTTGGTGATGTCCATAGGAAGGGTGATATGTAATTCCTTTATGGAAGAATGCGAAGGTAGGTAGGAACTAAAGGTACGTACGCTTATTTAATTGAAAATGCCATCGCCATAGAAGTAAAAAGTAGAGCTATAAAAAGAATAAAAAAGAGTAGCCTAGTTATAATGTTATTCCAGGTCCAGGTTTTTCTGTGTGCAAAATTTCAGCCCGATCCTTTGGCCAAAGTGAAGGCATTGGCCTTCACTTTGGCCAAAGGATCGGGCCTACTACCAAGCCTACCCCTGGTGGTAGGTCGGGACGAAATCCTACCACCAAAATAGTTCTTCATAGAACCGTTTATAGCACACAATTGAATAACTACCAGGGTAGCATAAACATGGTAACAAACTAGGTAGATTCATAGACCAGTGAATCTCTGATCAACTCTCTGTATCTCCAATTAACTTTTGCTCTCCTGGTAAATTATAAGGATACAACTCAGCGATCTCTACCGGACAACCGTGGATGGATAGGATCGTTGTGGATCTATGTGCATTATTATGTACCTAGCTAATACAAATTATAATATTAAAATGTATAAATAAGAAGGAAGCTTCTGCCCTTCATATGTTCGCCTAAGGGGTCTCCGGAGGGACGAATTCTTCATACAAACGTAATACCAAATTTATTTCTAATTCAAGCATATTTCCACTATAATATTGCATTATTTGTATTAAAATAGTATTTATCTAAGTTCCCAATTAGTTTTTTTTTTTCAAAATACTTACCTAAAATGAAATGAAAGCCAATCATTTTGCACATTTTATGCGAAAATGGACAAGTTTTCTTGCTATTTGTTTCGTATTAAAAACATCAATATCTTACGTTTTATTTATTAAGGAACATAGCTTATATTGTCTAGTTACAGAATAACAATACTTTGTGAAGAAAAAAGTTTTCAGTCATAATTTTTGGTATTACGGAACAAACCAAATTTTGGACGGCTAATATTGCTATCGCGCACGCATGTGGCGCGGCGCAAGGGTTAAACAGGAACAGCGATATTCGGAGCGATTTTTGCAAGCGAGGGTCGCCGGACCCTTAAGTTCGCTTAGTCGGCTCTCACGACATCTGTGGGTTGGGTAAACTATGTTTTTATTTAGTAGTATCAGCTTTAGTAACTATAATATTTTATTGGGTATTAGTAATAAAAAATAGTCCAAATAAAAGAAGGTTACATGGGTAGTCATCGGAGAATTTTATTTGTATATGAACATCCTGAACAAAAACGATCAGTACTTTGAATAACCGATTTTTATGATAATAAAGAATGTATCTTTATTATCATAAAAAATTAATACCTTTGTATTAATTTTCTAGAATAGGTTTTATATATAGTTTATCGTGCAAAAAGTATAAAATAAAATAAATAAATAAAATAATTATCTACTTTTTTTGAGTCAAGTGGAATTTTGTTTCCAAATCCTGTAGAATAAACTGAAAAAATTACGATCAGTCGATTGACTAACCGATTTTATGATAGTAGGTTAACCTGCAAATATTTTCTGATTCTAACAAAAATCTCATTTAAGAAGGTAAACGTGCAATTTTACAATTTCCCATGTTAAATATACTGTTTAACGAAATGGTCCCAGTTGGAGATCTCGTCCATAAGCGCAGTGCCCGGACACTCGGTGGACATGACCTGCATGTGTCCAATGAGTTTGTAGTTCTCGCTGATTACTCCTTTGTCTACCCCGGTGGCGATCAGGGCCTTGGTGGTGTCTAGCTGGATCTGAGGTGGCGCGGTGCCTGTGAAACAAAAACTTTGGTTGATTTCAGAGAAAAAGGAGTTTATATTGTTTTTATTAGAGGACTTCACAATAACTTTTTTAAAATATTAAATTGATATTGGTTTATCCACACAGCATCATCCAGTCCTCCTTTATATTAAAATAATCTTAAGAACTGTTTTGCCCGAATTAATTAGCCAGTTTAGCGAGTAGGAAAGCTGTCTTTAGTAATTCATTGGGATCCAGACAAAGTGTTTTTATTTATTTTGTTCAAGATTTATAACTTTTTAAGAATGAAGACCTGGTGTCCTCTCAAAAGTGTTCGTAAAGTGTCAGTGAATTACCAATCATCATCATCATCATCATCATTAGCCTATAGCAGGCCACTGCTGAACATAGGCCTCCCTCAATGAGCGCCATAGCACCCTTTCTTCAGCTTGACGGATCCAGCATCTACCTGCAGTCTTTCGCACGTCGTCATCCCACCTGGTCGGAGGGCCAATAGTTATAAAGGGCCAATGGTTATTAGTTATATTAGGAACTAGCTGCGCCCCGCGGCTTCGCCCCCGTGTAAATCTATGTGTCAAATTGTTTAAATGATAAAAAGTATTCTGTCTCGCCGTAAAAACCATCCTTGAACTTCAACGAACATTTTAAAAAAAGATTTGGCCAAATTGGTCCAGGCGTTGTTGAGTTATGCGCTTACCAACACATTTTGCGATTCATTTTTATATTATAGATTACCAATTGTTATAGAGATTATACTCATTACAGTTCGCATATTCGATGGAGATCGAATAGCTTTTTTTAAATTTATACATGTACATATGTTTCTCAGTGGATATTTCAGATATTTTATCTAGAACTTAAACGGTTATTCTGTTTGTCCGTACACCTCATTAGTCTCTATGGTATAATATGAAATTACTAATATGTATCTACCTGGTTAATAATAATAATATTCGTTTATTTCAGGCAAAATGCTCTTAACACAAAAAATACAGTTTTAAGTTAAGTAAATAAATAAATATAAATAATGCTGGACAATTCACACAGCATTATCTAGCCTCATGGTACGCAGAGCTTGTGTTATGGGTACTAGATAACTGATATACATAATACAATAAATTACATAGATAGATATTTTTTATTATACATAGAAAACGACCAGAACACCCGCAACAAATATCTGCAGATCGTACACACAATTGTTCCGAGGCGGGAATCGAACCCGCAACCTCCTGCGTTGCAGGCGGACCTTCGTCCACCGCGCCACATTGGTCGTAAGTAGGTACATACAGTTGACATTACATTTACTATTTATACAGTTTTTTTTATTATATTTTACTCTAACATTATCAGAGACTTTATGTATCTAGTTTTAAATTAACTATTTATACAGTTGACATTACATAACTAGTGTTCCTAAACAACGTTATTCCTTTGCGTAACAAACTGAATGTACCTAGGTAGCATCTGCAAAGCACACCATGCAAGTACAAACGGGTAAAATGATCGACTGTCCGGCGCTGAGCAAAATTACAACCAGATGATTATTACCTGATTGCCTTATGTTGTGAATAAAAAACCTGTTCCGCTACATGTCGATGGAAAACAGCATTTAATGGAGAAATAAACACCTTTCGTGACAGGGGAAGAACCCCTATAAAGGTCGGACTTCATCAAACTTAAACTCTGTATATACGCCGTTATTAACAACACGTCACGCTTCGTGGCGATTGAGTTCCCGGGTTCAATTCTTGCGTCGGGTCAAAGTTGTTTTTGGGATTTATAATAGAACTGCAGACCGTACTTTTGTGTAATCAAAGTGATCAGTTTATTTCGTAGTTTGACTTATGTAATTTGAATTTTGTGATGTGTCCAATAGTCCTGTGAGATCTTAAGGAAATAAAGCACTATGATATTGGTCCCGAGGTGGGAATCGAACCCACAACCTCCTGCGTTGCAGGCGGACTTTTGTCTACCGCGCCACAGAGGCCCTCCATAATGAATTATACACTTGATCCTTCCTGATTAATCACCCCGTCAATTGGTGAAAACCCGTAAGAAATTCTGTTCGTTAGCTTATTCTGTCTAAGTTTATGTGCAGAGACAAAAACAGACGCGGCGGGACACTAAGTTCTATGTTCCACACCAAATGTAGTGATAAACATACTTCTCCAGTCTCCGATAAGACAGATCCCGACGCTGATGCTGTTGATCTTCCCGGCGTGGATCCCCACCACCCCCCACCCTCGCCCTTCGTACACCCCCCCTTCGGTGCCCACGCAGAATCTAAAACAAACAACACAAATACATTTTATTGATAAGCACTAATAACTTGATTTCTTAGCTGGTACAGTACAAAACAGATATAAAAATACATTTTGAAAAATATAACATGTTTAAATTCATTCAAAAAGTCCATTGCTGGACATATTACAGTTAACTTATATTACGAGAAAAACAATTATACAATATGATTTTCAAAAAGAGATTGTACTGCACTCAGCTCTGTCTCTCTTTTTGAAAAATTATGTAACACATCAGAGCATAGCAATTTAATTTGTCACGCGTTTCGCGGGAGAGAAAAGTCATTTCTAATTAAATTTATTAATTAGGAATTCATTTCTAACGTGCTATTTCTGTATTTCATGTAATATCTACCGGTAGCTATTGTTTATTTTCAAAATAAATAAATAAAATTCTTTTATTTCGGACTACTACTGATCCATAATTTGTTAGTAATGATCTTATAATAAATGTTAGTAATTCTTACGAACTAAAATTAAATTAAATTGAAATTAAAATTCAAATGAATAGTAATAAATTAAAATAAGTTAAAACAAATCAAATTATATCATCAATAAAAATTTAAATTAATCAAATTACATTTCTTATTAATTTCCGCCATATTGGCGAATCAATCCTGCCCGCTACAGTTTGTAGGATGCTGTTGGGGCTGTCCCGCACTCTGCGCATCAGGCATACTTAATATAATAGGCCAAACAACAAAAAGTTTTTACTCCGACTCTGCCATACGATATCGGCATCTTCCGTTTTCGCAAAGAAATTTAAAAAAAAATCATATTAAAATCGCACAAGTTGTACTATTTTAAAATCATAATGATATAACCATCCTTCGTTAGTAGTCGGGTAAGAAGTAAACCTTGCTTACGGTAATCACTGTGACATTTCCTTGGTCATTCATTTTGGCTGACACGGTTAAAGAGCGCGTTGATGTTTTTATGGAGGATAATAATTAGATTTAGACGAAATGACCTAATTTACAATGTTTTTAAATTTAGCAAGACAAATAAAGATTCCACGGAAATAAAAAAATTATGTGACCACATCGGGATCATTTTCTATACAATAGCAAAAGAATTTAAAAAAATGATCATAATTAAAAAAAGTGTCGCAAGATGTAACGTCACGCGGAATTTTAACTGGCTATGTCTTCATAATTTTTTGTTTAATTGACAAAATAAAAAAAGGTGTTCAATATCTTCTGATAATAATCTAATTGACGGCCTAATTAGGTTATTTTTTGGACATTATCATCATCAGCCTATAGCAGTCCACTGCTGGACATAGGCCTCCCCCAATGAGCGCCGTCGGTTCTTCGCGAGATATGGCCGGCCCACTGCCACTTCAGCTTGCTAATTCTTTGAGCTATGTCGATAACCTTGGTTCTCTGTCGGATGTATTCGTTACGAATCCTATCCTTCAGAGAAACTCCGAGCATAGCTCTTTCCATAGCTCGCTGAGCGACTTTGAACTGGTGGACCAGCCCTATCGTGAGTGTCCACGTCTCAGCTCCGTAGGTCATAACGGGTAGGACGCAATGCTTGAAAACTTTCGTTTTCAAGCATTGCGGTATGGATGACATGAAGACTTTTTTGGACATTATCCTAACTACCTAATTGTTGTACGGGTTCAAAAGTCAGACTTTGACCAAACTTTAAATCAAGTTTCTTTGAAGTCTGGTCAAAGTTCACATAACTTACTGGTGTATACATATTGTTGTAACATAAAACATTGGGAAATTTAAATCCGTATTTTCCGAAAACCCCCTTAACGTTATCTTCTACGAGATTAAGAGCTCGTGCGTCGTCGGTACGATACCGTTGACCTCTGTGTCACACGTGTCCACTATCAAAGTTCAATTGGTCAACAATCACAACACACTAATAAATGTACTAAGTACATTCGAAAGTTTCAAAATTAGAATGGATGGATGTTTGTAACTTCTATATGCCAAAAATACTGAACGGATCAGGCTGAAATTTTGCATACAGGTAGTTGCCTGAAATAAAACATAGGTTACTTTTTATTCCATAAATCAGTTCCCGTGGGATAAAAGACCCTTAAACGAGCACGAAACTACGGGCAGAAACTAGTTTTTGAATAATAACAAGATAACTAGAGCCTGTTTCTTTAATTGGAGAGAAGAGCTGAGTAAACAATAATCTTGATTACATGAAAATAATCATGAAATCCTATTGTATATTATCACCTATTTGTATCGTTTACCCCCATGATAAACTTCTTTGTTTGTTTATTCTATGCCTGTATTTTGTACCTGTGTCTAAATAAATGTTTTTTCTATTCTATTCTATAATATTGGGCAATGTTTCTTCATAATAATATGCCACAGTGTGACGTACCGATACAAAAAAAGGAAAAAAACCTTAAAACGTTTTCATAGAAACAACGCGTGTGAAACAGCGGGCTGAAAATAGTTATAAATAAAAAAATGCTGGACAATCCACACAGCATCATCTAGCAACAAAGTAAGCAGAGCTTGTACAACAACAATAATTTTCATTCCGGCCCTGGTGGGGGCACAGAGAGGGGCCTCGAGGCTGGCCTCATTACCCCGGCGTCAACTCGAGAGGTGACGACCCCTCGGTCCTTGGGTTTTGTGGGAATTTTTTTTTTTCCCTGTTCTCAATGTTTTTTTTTTTTTTTTTTTGGCTTCATTTGTTTTTAGGTATATTTTTTTTTTGTGTTTTTTTTAATAAACCCAAGGACTCTATGGTGGTTCCGCAGGTATTAGGTCCCGCGGAAGGGGTCGCCACGGGCGGTCATCTTCCTGGGGCCGGGGCTGGGGAGGCGCGATGTTGTGGAGGTGCTCGTAGCGTCCGTTGTCGGCGCGGTCGTACATTCGACGCGCCGTCTGCACGACGAATTCCTCCACGGATTGGATCTGCAGGTCGCGGGCGATGACGTCGTTCCTGACGTAGCGGCCCGCGCCCGTGCAGATCCTGAGAGCCACGTTCTGCAGCGCCTGGAGCCGGTCCTTGTTGGTCTGGGAGACCAGAGCGTACCAGCTCGGCGCCGCATAGGTTAATCGGGACCGGACGTAGGACTTGTAGACCCGCACTTTAGTCCTCAGCGGCAGCCGAGATCCCAGGACAGGTCGGAGGAGCGCACGGGCGACGCGCGCTTGTTGTAGCGCGCGGTCAACCTGCGGCTGCATCCTCAACGACCTGTCAATCTCGATGCCGAGGTACCTCGTGTGCGAGCTCCAAGCCAAGTCCTGGCCCCGAAGCTGGAGTTGAGGTGGGTGGCGGCGGCGGCGGGAGACAAACAGCGCGAGCGCGCAGAGCTTGTGTTATGGGTACTAGATGACTGATATACATAATGCAATACATTACATATAGGTATAATTTTTTTTATTATTCATAGATAACGACCAGAACACTCGAAACATATATATCAGCATATCGTACACACAATTGTTCCAAGGCGGGAATAGATCCCGCAACCTCCTGCGTCGCAGGCGGACCTTCGCCCACCGCGCCACAGAGGTTGTCATATATTAGTAGTAAGTATCTATCAGATGTAATTTTTGATTAAATAATTTCTTACTGGTATCCGATATCCCCCCAATCCAGCTTAAGATGGTAATTCTGCATAGCGCGCATAGCACTGCCACACTTCTCGGTGGTGTTGCACGCGCCGGGCTTGTACGTGTGATGGATGACCACGTACTCCACGGGGGTCTTCAGGGGGCGCGTGTCGGTCGCCTGGATGGCGCGCCAGTCCGACCGGGAGTAGAGCATGTAGGGGGGCTCGGGCTCTGAAAGACAATATATGTTAGTCCACTGCTGGATATAGGTCTCCCCTAATGAGCGCCATAGCGCCTTGTATTCAGCTTGCCACATCCAGCATCTGCTTAGTCTTTCGCAAGTCGTCATCCCACCTGGCCGGAGGGCGTCCTCCACTACGTTTGCCGATGTGCGATCTCCATTTAAGAACACCCCAGCGATTATCGGTTCGTCGAGAGATATGGCCAGCCCACTGCCACAGCTTGCTAATTTTTTCAGCTATATCGGTAACTTTGATTCCCTGTCGGATGATTTCGTAGGATATGGTTAACAGACTAATAATTAAATAATGCCAGACAATTTACACAGCATTATCTAGGCCCAAGCTAAGCTTGTGTTATGGGTACTAGATAACTGATATGTATAATACAATACATTACATAGATATATATTTTTTATTATACATAGAAAACCAGAACACCCTGAACAAAATTATCTGCAGATCGCACAAAACTTTGTCCCGTGGCGGGAGTCGAACCCTCAACCTCCTGCGTCGCAGGCAGACCTTCGCCCTCCGAGCCACATTGGTCGTCTAACTAATAATTAAGTATTATAGGAAAATTCGGATGAATATAATATATAAATGTTTTGTTTCGTCTTAAAAACACTAAACTACAGAAAAACTATATAAAACTTTTGAAACTATCATGGCAATTAACACAAAAGTCATTTACGACGGGATATCTACCAAGTACTCGCAGTGCCTTCAGTTATTTCGTGATCATATAGCGCATAAAACCGTGCCGAAATATTTTAAAACTTAAAAATCTAATCATTGTAAAGGTGGCACTTCACTTGGCTATTTGTGTTCGCTATTGGGTGTTTGTTGTATTTGGCAAAATATATGACGTTCAGACGAACATGCAAAAAGAGGCAAACGACCATCCACACATGGCACACAAATAACAAACACACAAACATTTGGCAGCAGACTGAGCAGAGCGCAAGGTGCCAATACGGCCATTGTGTGGACGGCTTATTGCGTATTTGCCTATTTGACTGCTTTGATGTGCCTCGAGAAACCGACAAGCGCACGGTAACGCTTATTTGGTATTGGCCTTATTTGTCAAATAGGCAAATAAGGCGAACACTTTGTCAAATAAACTGTCCACACATGGTAATTGTTTGCCAAATATGCCAAATACACAAATAGAAATAGCCATGTGAGGTGCCACCATAAAAACTATATAAAAATGGAGTTACAAATATGTATACTTAGACGAGCGAAACTAGGGCACACAAAAGGAGAATTGTGAAAGATGTCACCCGGGAAAGTACCCATAACAATGTAGGTACATTTTCCGCTCTCAGGATTCCGATCATTATGACGTGACCGGAAGATGTTTTCGTCTAATTCAAACCATCGACCAGGTTCCGTCTAAACTCACCATAATCAATATACTTCGTGTCTATCTTAGGATGACCGCAGACACAGCTGATCAGTACAACAACAATAAAAATAAATCTCATTTTAATATTTTTCTCACACGCGGAGTCGAGATGTTGCCACACGTCTCAGCACCACACGCAATTAACGTTTGAGAAATTGCTGTTTAAATACTCGTGATAGCACCCGGTTCTTTCCCATTTTAACGATAACACCAAGTTATTCTGGGAACACTCAAAACGACTTTACAAATGAGGACTTTTCCTCCAGGGCAGAATCAGCAAAGGCCACGTTAATTCATATTTCTGCGCCCTACCTTTTTCATCTCATGTGCCTAAATAAACACGCGATAATTTTATAATTTCATCGATTATGGTATTTATTGCTTATCGATTGCATAAATTTAATTGTGGTGTTAGCGATTCGGCTCGTGTCATGAAAAATGTGTTGTGATTAGGATTTTAATGAGTATTTCAGACTTGATTTATTTTTGCTTCTTGATTTAGTGGTAATTCGGCCAGAGAATTAACAAGAAACAAGAACTGAACATAGAACCTCCTCATTTCTTTTTGTTTAGTAGTCGATTAGTAGGATTACTATATTAACTAGTAGGATACCAGCAAGTCGACAAGCTCTTTGTTATAATTTAAAATATTTTAAAATATTTAAGCTGAACATAGTTTTATAGTAATATATAAGTTTAACAGTAGCATAGGATAGTCAGTGCTTTGGTAAACTCCTGTCTTCTTTAGTAAATAAATAAATAAAAATGAAGAAGGCGCTCACAACGAGAAACGAGACGGACTTTTTTGTGATGTTTCACCGGTCAGTACCAGGCGGAACTAGTGGGTAACAAGTTCCTTAAGAAAAACTCTGTGTCAAATACATCTGCAACCTACAGGTCCACTGCTGGACGCAGGAGCCGTGAAAGGCGCCATATTGTCGTTTATTATATGGCTGTTTGGTGCAAGAATTTCTGTGCAGAAGGCGTTGCTGCTCGCCCCCCGTTGGATATCCCTTATTACCTCTTACGACACCCGCTGGAAGAGTTGGGTTGGTGCAAATTCTGTGCTGGTACCAGTCGTGATGTGTGAAATTACTATCGTTATTTCACAAACAAACACGTTTTTATCAATTATAATATAGCCTATGTTCACCACGGATATTTAGGCTTCCTAACAGTGATAGAATTTTTCAAATCGGTCCAGTAGTTTCGGAGCCTATTCGTTACAAACAAACAAAAAATCAAACCTTTCCTCTTTATAATATTAGTATAGATTATACTAGCAGTGGATATAAATCATTGAACATTATTTACTACAATTGACGTTTATTTAACCCCCGATGACCTACTAATCGTGCTTGACCGTTGATCAGA
This sequence comes from Eupithecia abbreviata, assembly GCA_943735965.1. Classification (NCBI taxonomy): domain Eukaryota; kingdom Metazoa; phylum Arthropoda; class Insecta; order Lepidoptera; family Geometridae; genus Eupithecia; species Eupithecia abbreviata. Next base: position 8,026,328 of record OX030995.1, read on the forward strand.
TGAGTTATCGTGTTTGTTATAGGTATACTTGTTGTACCTAAATCAGCTCGGGGATATCCCTTGTTTATAAACTAACGACCTGCTGTGACTTCACGCGCTTTTTGTTCATGTTCTGTTGCAATGGTTTTTGTGAAGACAAATTTCTCCAGCAGTGGACTAACATAGGCTGATTTTTATTTTATTTTTATTTTTATTTTTCTTTCTTAGGGATAACAAACAGCATCACTTATAAATTAACTATAAACTATTAAACTTAAATAAACGTAATTCTAGAAGTGAACCAGCCCCGTTATCCACTTATTACTTGTACAAGGGGTGGTGTTAGTGAGCATTTGCAACAATGTAATTCACATGAAGAGTTAAGTACAATCGAAGATAGTATCAGTTGACAATATCAGGTTGATGGCTGTCTTATACAAGGCTGGTGAAGCAGTAAATGGATCTGTTTCAGAGAAGTACTTATTATATGCCGTTGTCATTCTATGCGGTGGAGCACGCACAACTGCGTTCGTTTTGCAAGGAGTGGTAGCGAATAACGCACGCTTACGAGTCTCTTAGTTGAGCGTAAGAATTTACGCTGAACTGTTTCAATTTGATTGTTATATTTATCATAGAGAGGGTTCCAGACAGACGTGGCGTATTCTAACTGTGATCTTACTAAGGATGTATAAAGAAAAAGATATGATTCAGGTCTTTTGAAAGGGACGCATGTTCGCATAATAAAGTTTAAGAGCCTTATTAACTATGCACTCGATGTGTGTGTATGCCTAGATCCTTAATAAAAGGTACCTTTTCGAGCGGAGTCCCACATAGAGAGTAGTAAGTCTATAATGTTTATTTTTTTTGTAAAAGTGATGGACTTACATTTAGCTAAGCTGAGATGTAGTTTATTAGTTAAGCAGTATGTAGTAAGCCGATCGAGGTCTTCCTGTAGCCAGATACAGCCCTGGACTGAAGTTATTTTACGATATATTTTTAAGTCGTCGGCGTAGAGTAAGAATTGGGTGTGCTTAAAATAGTAGATGTCATTAATAAAGTGGACAAACAGCAAAGATGATGCTGATGATGATGATATTAGGAGACTGAGTTATAAAGGGTGGTTTTAGCCCGAGTAAAAAACAATACTTTTCACTTCGATTGCGAGAAAACAAAACAATCAAAACTAACCTTCATTTGCGCACTTTTTTCACTTGTCTTCTTCACGAATCATATTAATTATTTCTTGACCCTTCTGTTCCATTTACTTGTTAGTCACTTATTCATAGCTTGATGACATTTTCAATTTAATAAGCCACATTCACCGTCGCGAACGTTCAATTTGTAGGTATTTGTAGTAAAAAAATCCAGTGATTTCGCGCTATTACAAACTTTTTTTTTTGTATCTACTATTTCGCTCACCTACCTGTATTCTACCACGGAGGAAGAATCACCCTTCATAAAAAGATCCAACAATCACCAAGAAGGCGCAATCAGTTCCATTTTCAAAAATGAATTCAAATGAAATGTATGTTCTTCTATATGTCTATAAATGGAATACCAAAACGTCGAGTGAGTCGAGTATTTATGTAAGAGGACGAATGTGTCGCACTGGCTGATGATAACTGACAAAAATTAAAAAGAAAAAAAAGATTTAATCCCAAGGAGTTTTACGCTTGCTTAGCTATAAAGGCAGGCTTTTTGAGAAAGATATGTAAGTGAAAACTTTAATTTTATACCAGAGACAGGTTTGAATCAGCACAGTAAACAACAGCTGTTTTTACGTAAAGATTATTGCCTCCAGCTTAGGTACTTGTTTATTATATTATTGACGACCGATGTGGCGCGGTGGGCGAAGGTCCGCCTGCGACGCAGAAGGTTGCGGGTTCGATTCCCGCCTCGGAACAATTGTGTGTACGATCTGCAGATATTTGTTCCGGGTGTTCTGGTTGTTTTCTATGTATAATAAAAAATATCTATCTATGTAATGTATTGTATTATGTATATCAGTTATCTAGTACCCATAACACAAGCTCTGCTTACCATGGGGCTAGATAATGCTGTGTGAATTGTCCAGCATTATTTATTTATTTATTTATTGGGGATCAGTGACTAGAATACTTTGAGTACAGGCTGCGGTATATAGGTGTGTTACTTACAAATATAAAATATATTATTTTTTACTAAATTTGGCAAATAATCTTTATTAACATAAAAAACACAAGCAAATAATATAAACAAATTATAACTAGTCATCATATCATAGATGAAGGAAACATTTACAATTGAAACAATTGAGCTAGGTGCAAACTATTGCAAACAATCTACAGGTAACTCAACTGATCCTGACTACTTTATTAAATTTATCACAGATTCTGCTTTGTTCTTTATACAAGCCACGTAAAATATGTTAAATAAGTAAGATTATATACAACAATAATATGTTCAGAAGACAATGGTTATAAATAAAGTTGGTCCATCAAAATTGTAGTAGGTATTATTATCTGTCCGGGAAAACTTATGAATTATCTACTTATCAAAACATTACATTTAGATTTGAATAGGAAAAACAATCATGTATAAGACACATCAGAGTATATTAATGTAAATACTAGTGGTTTCTTTCTTTTTCGCTACTTCCACTAGTGATCAAAAATATTAAAGAAACAGAAAATCAAAAACACCCTATTTCTTATTTGATAATAATTTATATATAGTGACGACCGATGTGGCGCGGTGGGCGAAGGTCCGCCTGCGACGCAGGAGGTTGCGGGTTCGATTCCCGCCTCGGAACAATTGTGTGTACAATCTGCAGATATTTGTTCCGGGTGTTCTGGTCGTTTTCTATGTATAATAAAAAATATCTATCTATGTAATATATTGTATTATGTATATCAGTTATCTAGTACCCATAACATAAGCTCTGTTTACCATGGGGCTAGATAATGCTGTGTGAATTGTTCAGCATTATTTTATTTATTTATTTATAGTATAAAATTTGACTTGTCTAAGGGCTTACATATTTTGTAAACAAAGGATTTATTTATTTTTTATTTTGTAACATTTTGTTTAATTCATAAATTTACCTCTGATGACTCAGTCTTACTATACTGAATCCGTAAAGTGGTTCCAAGTCGATATTTCCTCATAAAGCTTTTCCCCGGGACATTCCGTCGCGCTCGCTTGACGATGTCCCATTAGCTTGTAGTTGGGTCTGATGTAGCCAAGTTTGACTCCTGCAGAGATCAGGTCTTTGGTGGTTTGCAGCTGAACAGAAACTGGAAGTTGAGCTGTAATGGAAAAATGCTTTTATAATTTAGATCCAACAAGAAACAATGAGTTTTTTGCGACAGAAATAATGCTGGACAATTTAGTTAGCCTATAAACTTGACGACCGATGTGGCGCGGTGGGCGAAGGTCCGCCTGCGACGCAGGAGGTTGCGGGTTCGATTCCCGCCTCGGAACAATTGTGTGTACGATCTGCAGATATTTGTTCCGGGTGTTCTGGTCGTTTTCTATGTATAATAAAAAATATCTATCTATGTAATATATTGTATTATGTATATCAGTTATCTAGTACCCATAACACAAGCTCTGCTTACCATGGGGCTAGATAATACTGTGTGAATTGTCCAGCATTATTTATTTATAAAACTCCGTGATCTCTCAGGTTTTGGCTGAAAATCAGTGTTTTTGCTTTCTAGCAAAAAATATCGCTGAGCCATGGCCTATTTGTTGTACTGCAGCACACACATATTTACCTACAGTAAGTACTTTAGTAGCCATTTTAATTGCTCGTTTCATTAATTGTTTTATTGTACTTTCGTTTAATATTGTATCTCTATGTTAATTGTATGTGTGTGTATTAGTACCAAATAAACGTTTCATCTATCATCTATCTAGCCCCTAGCCGAACAGAGCTTGTTTGGTACTGATAACTGGTAGGTATACATAAACTGATATTTTTTACTAAATACAGAAAATACCCAGAACCATTCCACCAACCATTCAAACGAATAATTTTAATACAAACTTTATCATCATCATCATCATCATCAGCCTATATTAGTCTACTGCTGGACATAGCTCTCCCTTAATGAGCGCCATAGCGCCCTGTCTTCAGCTTGACGCATCCAGCATCTACCTGCAGTCTTTCGCAGGTCGTCATCCCACCTGGTCGGAGGGCGTCCTACACTACGTTTACCGAGTCGTGGTCTCCACTCAAGAACACGTTTGCCCCATCGGCCGTCGGTTCTTCGCGAGATATGGCCGGCCCACTGCCACTTCAGCTTGCTAATTCTTTGAGCTATGTCGATAACCTTGGTAACAAACTTTATGAATATGTCTAATTACAGAATTAATAATTAAAACTTATTGGTTTTCTTATATTTATTAATAACAGGGTTTTACGTCGGATTTTAACTTTTTCAAAGCAATCATTAATTTATTTTTTTATTTAGGAAAACTGCAGGCGAAACCTCGCGTGCAGCTCGTAAATGAAAGTAGGTTTAAAAAATGCTGGACAATCCACACAGCATTATCTAGCACCAAGCTAAGCAGAGCTAACGTTATAGGTACCAGATAACTGATATTTGTACAAACATAATACAATACATTACATTACATAGAATTATTTTTAGGTACCTACATAGAAAATGACCAGAGCACCCGAAACAAATATCTGTAAATCATACACTCATTTGTCCCGAGGCGGGAATCGAACCCGCGACTTCTGCGTCACAGACGGACCTTCGCCACCGTATAATACGGGGCTCGTCGAAGGTGTAAGACTTCAACCAGGACTGGTCGGGAGTGATGATCAAGTAAAAACACTTCAGAACACTAAATGTCGGTTTAGTATCAGTTACTTACACACAAAATCCCCAATAAGCACAATCCCTATGCTCTTTGAGTTGAAGCCCACCGCATGAGCGCCCACTGCCGCCCAGCCTCGACCCTCGTAGACCGAGCCTTCACCGCCGACTGCGAAACTAAGGAAACGAAACGGATCCTAAATATTTTTAAACATACGCGATCAGAACACTAATAACAATAAAATTTTTGAAACTATATAAAGTAATTTAAAACGGGATATTTACCATGATTTGATTTTTGAGTTTTCCAATATTTCTGCACAGTTTCATGCGCCATGATCACGGAATAACTGAAGGCACTGCGAGTTCATTTTTATGTGCAGATATACCGATCTACCCTCATTTTCTGTCTTTTGTTCAGTTATTCCGTGATGGCGCATGAAACTGTGCCAAAATATAGGTAAACTCAAAAATCAAATCATGGTAAATATTCCGTTTTAAATGACTTTACTAATTACAATTACTATTTTAACGGGATATCATCCCGTGACCACGACAGTGTGTAAAACTGCTGAAATGTAGGGGAAAATAGGTAAATAAACGCGATAAATACCCGTTAAATAGTAGGTACTTGTAATTAAAACGAATCTTAATACTTGACACCTTGTATATATTAATAGCAAGATTACTAGTTTGATAACATTATAACCAAAGGCGCTTTGGAAATATTCAAAATTCAAACTCCTTTATATCTTTAGGATAACAAATAAGCACTTAGACAAATTTTATTCTCTAAGTTATTATGATATAAGAAATAAGGTGCTTTTGATTTTACTAATTAATATCTTTAACTCTTTTTACATTTGGCAAGATAACTATTTCGCTAATCCACTAGCACATATATTACAAACTAGATTCTGTCCTTGACTGATAAAAAGTAGCCTATATGAAAACATACGCAACTACTATTAATAGCGTATTCCATTAAAAGGCCTGGAATTTATTCCAGGACTATTCCTAAAATAAATTCCAGGAGTATTCCTGGAATAAATTCCAGGCCTGGGACTACCTGTATTTATTTATAAATCAGAAAACACAGCCCTTATAATTAAAATTGACATACTTATTAACTAAACAAGGCCAAATAAACGATTTACTTTATGTAAAATAAAATGTTTAGCCCGGTCCGATCAGTAGTTTTGGTGTGAAGAGATAACAAACATCCATCCATACATCCAAACCTTCGCATTGATAATATTAGTGAGTTGAGAAACTCTATTTGTAGTACTGTCTGTATGTTTAGGGTTACCTTGGGTGACTTGGAGTCACCCTGAACGAATGTCAATGAAATGTGGCTAAGAAAGATTGTAGATTGTATTGCTGGAAAAGAATTGGTATATACGTACTTATTATTTTTGTAAGAAGAATAAGAAGCTTTTAAAATAATACTAAAGTTGTACTTATTGCGAATATTCGAAAAGGTTGCCGTATCATGTGTACTAAGGTGAAAGGGTAATTAAGGACCCGAGGAGTACCAAAATTTTGTATTTCGTTCCTTTTGAATTCTTTTTATTAATATTGGTGTCATGAATAATACTTATCTATACTTCTATACTAATATTATAAAGAGGAAAGGTTTGATTTTTTGTTTGTTTGTTTGTATTGAATAGGCTCCGTCCGAAACTACTGGACCGATTTGAAAAATTCTTTCACCGTTGTGAAGATACACTATCCCCGGTGAACATAGACTATATTCTATTTTCAAAAAGTTAGGGATCTCCAATAATGGAACCCAAGGTGTAAAACAATCGCCTACATAAAAAAGTGAAATTCGAGTTTAACACTTTCATGGCCGATGACGCATATGGACGTACATCCGTGGATCTGCGGCGAGCCCTACCAGATTGCAACGCCCGCAGGGTATGGGCAGTGAATATGTTAACGCGGGTGCAACCGCGGGGAACAGCTAGTACCTAAATAAGATAGGTACTCACTTGTATCCAATATCCGCCCAATGATTAGCATTCATGTGCGTATTCTGTATGGATCGCATGTCCGCCTGGCACTGGTCTCTGGTCGTGCACACCCCTGGTATGTACGTGTGGTGGATGACCACGTACTCCACCGGGGCTGCCAGCTTCGTGACGTATCGGGGAGGTTGGGCACCCCAGTCCTCTCGTGACACGAATGGGAATAAACCTAGAATATAAAAAAAATATTACTACCAGTATTTTTTACTTCTCTTGCTCGAAAAGCGTGTCATTGATAGCGGTCGCTTAGCGGTCGTGGACCTCAAATCAACGCCAGTTCAACGTTAGTGATGACTGTCAGTCAGACTAAGCTTTATGACATGTAAGGGTGGTCAATAAGTGACAAAATATAAGTTAACTATCTTTAAACCTAACTACTATTGATTTTGAACTAAAAAAGAAAGATAATAATAATAAATAAATACACAATCAAATCATCGTTTAGCTACAAAACTATTGGGGTGTCCGCAAGTCATTAGATGGCGCACATTGTTCATTGATTAATTATTTTTGAAATTATTAAAAGTAAAAAAGTAAAAGTAAAAAATCATTTATTTCTTTAGGCTTACAAAATAAGCACTTAGACAAGTCATATTTTATATATAAATTATTATCAAATAAAATTATTTTACTGTTCACTTCAATTTTTTGTCCACTAGTGGAAGAAGTGAAAAGAAACCACTATTCATGAGTAGGAAGAGGTCGTTCAATAATAATTAAAATGTTGATAAAGGTACCTTTATAAATGCTTGGTCCTTTCTGCGGGTATCCTTGTACAAAGAACACCAAGCACGCCAAAAATATAATAATTTTCGCCATTTCCTAAAACAAAACACAGCCTTTCACAAACGGAACAAATAGCACTGTTTTAGGACACTGGTTTTTTCCTCAGATTCGCATAATAGATAATTTTAGATAACACTAATCAATTACTACCTATCACTTCTTTGATTTGAATATTATCAACTCAAGTGGCCTGTGAATTTGTTACTACTGAAGTAGGTGCTTGGTTTCCTGAACGATTGTGTTTGATAGAAGATAGATAAAGCATTTGTTTATATTACTAGCTTCTTACCGCGGCATTGCACGTGTTTTTTCTATGGAAATGAACAAAGGTTATTTCTAGTTACGAATAGGTAGAAACCTAAATAAAATTCTGTGTACAGATCCTTCAGAACAAATAGACTGTAGTTCTAAAAAGTTCCAAAAAGAGTTCTTAAACTTTCTAAATCGATGAATGGGTAAGAATGGTAGTCATTTAAATTGCGAAAAAGGTTTTTTTCCAGTTTTCCATAGAACTCTAAATCACTTGATAGCTAGATATAAATACCAAAGGTCTAATAAGGTCCTGCCGTGACGGCCTTTAGAAAATCGAATTCGAATAACTTCGAATCCTTACCGAAAGTGAGCAATTTAGATGATATAAGAGTTATTTTTACAAAAAGATGAGACGTGATCCCTAATCTTTCACAACTATAAAATGAACCTATTTTAATGGAGGACAGGCTTTTATACGACATAAACACTAGCCTTGATAATAGGTTCTTTACTTGACAATGATAACGACGAGGAATTATTAAACTGTTTTGATTTGTGACGTATGATTTACACTGAATACGAAGATAATCAGTGACTCACTGCTATGTGTTTTGGTAAAAACCATTTATGATTTACAAGTGAAGCTTTATTTACGAATTTTAAGGAACTCTGTGATGTGAATGAACGGTAAAATATGTAAGAGCTTCCAGAAAGCTCGATTGTTACCGACATAGGGAAAAGTACCGAGAGCGGAAAACATAAAATTTTCCGATATGACAGTTATTATTAAGATAGTTAAACTTCCCCGGTGTTATCTTTACTAATATTATAAAGAGGAAAGGTTTGATTTTTGATTGTTTGTTTGTAATGAATAGGCTCCGAAACTACTGAACAGATTTGAAAAATTCTTTCACCATTGGGAAGGATACACTATCCCCGGTGAACATAGGCTATATTATATTTTTAAAAAGGTTAGGGATCCGTATTAAAACCGTGTAGCGAAGCCGGGTAGGTTCACTAGTCTTTGATATTTTAAATGGTACATAATTGATAGCGTTGAAATAAGGCTGTGTTCATGTTCATATTAATTACTGCGGACTCTCTACTGCAGTTGTTTTATAAATATTTTCCAACCTACGCGATCTGAATACATAATTATAATTATTATAATATAATATTTGAAGTTGTTTTATGGTTTCTATCAAATAAGTGCAGAGAAGTAGAGATGTGCAAATATAGCAAGTGGTCAAAATACACAAGAGAAGGGTAGTGTCCGAGACCAATACACCAATAGGTTCGCAGATCCTTCTAGTTGACCCTCTCTGTACGTTAGTACTGTATAGTTATTCTGTGCCTTTACCCTAAAGTTGAACGCTGTAGAAGGGGTCGGTATACGCGGCTCCAGTCGATAACTTAGAAAGCTTAAACTTTTCAGTTCTATCGTGTGTTTCTAAGCATACTCGTACGTCCTGTGTTTTCCGAGATCTCACTGAGTTTTGGGAAAAGTTACAAAATAGTTATTTGTGACAAACTTGTACCTAACTGTCTTTCTAACTACGTATTTACCAGACCTAAGCACATGTTTTTATGTGAACCACACTAGGTCGTCAAGCTCAAGTTTGTTACGCTGAATCGGGTATATAACTTGGCCCAATCGATAACTTAAAAAGCTTAAAGTTTTCACTTCTTTTGTGTAAGTCATTTTTCCGAGATCTACTGAGTATTGCGCAAGTCGACCTACAAAATACAAAATATTTGTCACCATCGTTTAGCTACCTACAAGGTAATTTAGCAGATCAGATCATTAGATCTCGAGGAAGAGCCGAAGGTCGGTAATTACACGGTCGATGGAGCTAAGAGCCAGGAGTGGCGAGACTGCGCGGGAGTGCCGGATGTATGGCGCCGACGGGAAGTCAAATGAGTGTCTTATTGACCGGTTTCCGGGTTCTGTATTAAAATTATTTGGGTATATTTATAATTACTAAAACCCGTTTGAAAAAATAAGGAAGTGAGCCCTATACATCTTACTAATAATTAAGTGTAAAAATGTTCATTGTGTGAAAATTGGAGCAATTATTGATGGTCACCATTGATGGTCACAGTAAATCGGTGCCCATCAATAATTGCTCTCTATTTCATGAAAATTCTTACTTCAAAATTTCCAATTTTTACATCTTCATGAACGTCGGGAAGAATAGGTAAATATACGCAATAAATACCCGTTGTATTATTAATTATAATTATGGTCACCGATTTATGTACGGCTCCGTACATTCTTTATAATCTTCTATCAATGGGTTAACCCACCTAAGTGGCGACCAGGAATTTAGGTACCTACCTTGCAGGGGATTCCTGCCAATAGCTAAGGGTCAACGTAGATTAGATGAATACCTAACAATAACAACAAGGGACTCTACCAATTAACTATTGAACAACAACTGTGCTTGAGTCAGCGATGGATGATGAAAGTGAGAAATAGGTCAATAAATTACCTGCGAATCCTTCACTGAAAATATCTTCCACTAGTGGACAAAAAATTGAAGTGAACAGTAAAATAATTGTATTTGATAATAATTTATATATAAAATATGACTTGTCTAAGTGCTTATTTTGTAAGCCTAAAGAAATAAATGATTTTTTACTTTACTTTTACTTTATGAAATTTCAGTTTCCGTTCGATTATATAGTAGTTCGAGTTATAGTAGTTCGAGTATATAGTGGCAGTGGGCCGGCCATATCTCGCGAAGAACCGACGGCCGATGGGGCAAACGTGTTCTTGAGTGGAGACCACGACTCGGTAAACGTAGTGTAGGACGCCCTCCGACCAGGTGGGATGACGACCTGCGAAAGACTACAGGTAGATGCTGGATGCGGCAAGCTGGAGACAGGGCGCTATGGCGCTCATTGGGGGAGGCCTATGTCCAGCAGTGGACTGCTATAGGCTGATGATGATGATGATGATGTTCGATTATATAGCAATTGAACGAAACGAAACGAAATCTCGTGACTAGGTAGTAGCTACAAAACTACTGTATGTAGGTCTTCAATAGATATACGAAAAGTTAAAAGACGATCACGCCACTTTTCAGTAACTGAGCTATACTTTAGAAGAAATTAAAATTAGCATATTCCAGAATTCTGATTTGAACCGTGAATTCATGGGAATAATGTCGTCATCGCTGCCACTGCCCAACTTGCCCACGGAGTCGCAGCTGACGGTCAAGAGTAGGTAGGTATTCATAATATTAACCGGTTCTGTAGACGGCCGGAGGGCTAAGTATTTTCATTTAGATATAGTGCGGGTTTTTGCTAGGCACCCCTCAATTTTCTCCTTAAAACCCATGGATTTCATTGATATGCAAATATAAAAAATAGTAGTAAGAATTCATGACTAATATAAAATAAACAATACAGGTTACATGATAAGAATCCCGTGCTTCTTGAAAAGGTCCGAAATATACTTAGATTATCTTATAGGTATCCCTCTTATAATAAAAAAAACTAAAGGTAAACCTAAGGTTTGCTGTAACAAAACTCTTTGTTAGGGTTAAGCTCGCCTATGTACATATCTTTTTTAGTTTAGTTATTTTTAAGTTTTTTGTGTACAATAAAGAATCACAGAATATTTATATTATGATTGTTTTTATTGTTTCTATTTTTTTGCAGCGATTTCAATAAATACATAATTAAATAACTCCACATAATTATCCAGACGATTGATGAATTTCATTGATTCGACACGGGACTAGTCTATGCCGTCATAAAAGATCGCCAGTCGAGATAACATACAATCCATATCTCAACCATGAACAAGATCACAATTACAATCTTCAATGTTATACAAATTCCGACCTTAAGTTATCACTCTCTCATCTAATTACTGAAATTTTCGTGCAGACAGCCAGCACCACACCTATTTATAAATCTCCAGAGATTTGTTCGTATGAAATTCCGGTGTTAGTCTTCAGCAAAGCTCGCAGCGCGTAGCTTCTGTTTTTCGGGACGTTTCAGGAAAAAAAATGAGTTCAGTGTAATTTGTGTTGGAAAACAAAGTGGTAAAAAAGGTACTGGTACATAACAAAAGACACGAAGACACTTCTGTAGGTATATATCTATTTGAATTGAATGTGAGTTTTCTTTTCTATTTGCAGTTGCGAATAGTTTTGCATAGGTCGCAATGTATGATCATTATAAAGTCTAATTTTGTCCACATTCATGAATTTGCATACAAATATAATTAGCGGCAACAAAACTTACCTATACAGTTTTGAATAAAGCTTGCTCATTCTACTTTCTTACTTCTACTGCAAATCGTTATATATATACTAAGTAATGTTTTATACTTAGTGATGATGAGTGATAATGTTTTTTTATACTACATTTTAGCTGAAACTTCTTTAAGTAACTTTCTATAAATAAAGTCTTGAAAATGCCTAAAACTTAACCTAAAATGAGTTCTCTTCTGAGTATTTTTATGGATCGACCAAAGTTTAAAACTAAAATAACATAAAATTTTTAAACTGCTTATTTTTTTTATAACAATTAAAATTACTATCAAATAATGGTAACAAATTATAACTAGCCTTTACAATAGAAAACTGACAGATTGTTGCAAACAATCTACCTACATTTACCTACTTAATTTAAATTCAACAACTGTTCTTCAGATTGGCAACACTACATAGTCTAGGTATGCTACTAAACCTAATAACTCTTATTCCTTGTCACCCTGTGATGCTGGAATAATGAAAATAAAAATGTTAATGCTCGACAACCCACACAGCGCGCGTCAACTAGCTCCAAGCTAAGAGCTTGTGTTATGGGTACCAGATGACTGATAAACTTAATAAAATACGTTCCATAGATAGATATTTTTTATTATACATAGAAAATACAAAATACAATATTTTTTTTAAAATCTGGTCGCAACGGTATGCATGATGATTTTCATCTTTGTTGCACTAACAAGCAGGAAGCGCTTATGGAATATGTGCCAAAATTTCCTGATTAACGGCCCACATTACTTCCTATTCTAAAGCAATATACGAAGCAAACAGACAATTTCGTCTATGACTTCAGATGTAAGGAATCCTCGAGAAGTACTAATAATAAATTACGGAAACAATATTTATATGAAATCTCAAAGCAAGTGTTGTGACGAAACTCTAAAATTATCTAATCTGTGAATGGGAAGCAATGTTTTGCTTTCTGGCAGATGTTTTTTTTACATAAAATGTAAAACAGCGGATGAGTAAGAAGATAAAAGTTTATTTGATTAGTGCTGGCATCTGACATTGACCATGTGATCGTTATTATAGATCGTCATCACAATAGTAATAATAATGCTGGTCAATCCACACTGCACCATCTACCTGGAGTTTACTGCAGACTATTGTTTACAATAGTATAGATTATTTATAATCTACAAGTATTTGATCCAAGGCGGGAATCGTACCCGTATCCTCCTCCGCCGCACGCAAACCTAAATTATGCAGACTTTCTGGTTCTAAGTCTATGGCATTGATATTCGTTGCTTTATGTAGGTGCTACTAATGTGACCAACAATAACAATAATCGTTTTATTCATAACTACTCAGTACTAATTGGATTACAAGAGTAAATCATATAAAGAGAAAATTAATTAAAATTTTCTACGATCCCTGGGTATGCGAAATACGAGAAACGACGGCTTAACGTCTACCTTCGACTCTGCTACTAGATAAGCACAATTTACCTGACAACAACCCATACCATAAGAATAGTCAATAACATCGCTATTGTCTTTTGTAATTCGTTGTGTATTTTTTTGTTACTTGTATTATTATGTTTGACATATAAGAATATTCTTATCAATAAATAACTGAAACTTAAACTGTCTATTCTTATTCCCATACATACGAGTACATGTAACACAGACTTCTATAAACAATAATCAACTTTATTCCTATCATCCTAGAACACCATGCCGATCGGAAACGTGAGCAAAGACCCGGCGCCTAGAAGAGAGAGCTTCAGACCTCCTTGGGTCAAAGACAAGGATGCTGAGGCTCCTCCTCCATGGACGCAACGGAAGCTGAAGCCTGTGGGTGCAGACAACGCAGCTCCTCCAAAGCTAGCGTCTATAGAAGTGGAGGATTATACAGTCAAACCTTTGAAACGTAGGTCGAGTGTATTTGTTGTAAACCGATTACTTTGAACTCTAGTTAGGATTTTTTATACGCCACCTGAACACATACTTATAAGTACATACTAATATAGCGGGTATGGCACGACAGTGTGTAAACAAAACGTCGGGAAAAATAGGTACATAACGCGATAATGCCTTTTGATGTGGGGTGTAAGGGGGACTCCAACATCTCGTCTCCCAAGCCAACCTAACCTGCACGTGGTACACCCTGCTAGATAACAAACTAGGCTCTGGTGAAAATATCAATCAGTCTTAATAATTTAAATAACTCTTTGAATTTACAATTATTTTCCATTACTTGACACTGGCAGAAAAGTGTCCTTAAATCGTCATTTAAATGCCCTTTCTATTAGTAGGTACTTATAATCTAGTTAGTTTAACTGAACTAAATAGGCTTTTGTATATAAATATTTTAAAACTTTCTAACACAATTCACTCACTGCCTCTGAAACCCATGTTTCCATGTAGTTTTACAGGCATTGTCGCTGTAAAAGTTTATTAGCTATCAAAATTTGGGGATTACGTAATTTTTTTTATAAACAAAATCTTCTCCAAGGGCTTTCCTTTCTCACCAGCCTGGACACAGAGAAACCTCAAGTTATTGGAAGGTACAGCATCCATTAAATTACCATCGTTGGATGTTGAGGGCTCTTCAGACAAAGCTATAGAACGTAAGTAAATGACATAAAAGAGAATCAATTGAAACAATATGATTTAAAATAGATTCATACGAAATAATGAGACTTCGGCCCGTATAGTGAAAGCTTGCTCAGTAATCAATCTATGCTTGATTAACGTTAGAGGTCTATGTCCATCAGTGGACTAACGTAGGGTGATGATGATGCTGGTATAAGCGTTATCTTTACATAGTAGGTATAAAATGAAGTCGCTTCCGCTGTCTGTTCGCTTAGATCTTTTAAACTACTCAACGGATTTTATTGCAGTTTTCAGCAATAGATAGAGTAATTCAAGAGGAGGTTTATATGTATAAAAACTATATCAACATTGCACTCGTGCGAAGCCGGGGCGGGTCGTAAGTTCAAGCATAAATCGATGACTGAGCGAGCTTTTATTACGGGCTTAAAACTAGACAGGTTTGTAATCAATTAAACTACCAGGGCCTTAAAACTATCAAACTGAGTTTAACAGTGTAGGTAGCCTCTGGTAGATAATATGAATTTTTGAGATTGGGGAATTGGCATGTAGTTTGAATGCAACGATGCATGGAGTTCAGTGGGCATGGTGGCAATAGGAACTAATAAACCATACAGTCCATACATACTCGTAATTCATGTTTTGTAGGTTTCTACATTTACTAAATCAACCAGCAGTGACCTTTAGATCTATGGTTCAAATCGCGGAAGCATGTGTAAAAATTGAGTGGAGAAAATCCGGGAGAAGAATAAGTCACTTTTTTTTTAACATACATGTCGTACACTTTGTATTAAAGTGTGTACGAAGCTACCAACTTTGGACTGATTGACATGGCAAAACACAGCACGTTTTTAGCTGTATTCGATTGTCGCCGTACAAAATGCGGTCTGTTCACACGATGCATTTCATGATTATGTGATATCCATAAATGTAGACGTGTAGGTGTATAAATTGCTCTGGTTACTAAAGTAAGTAAAGTATATTTATTGCATGGTTCCACGCGTTGTTTAAAAACGTGTGGCATAGTGCAGTGTGGAAAAGATATCGTCATACGATGCGCCACTGCAGACCGAATACGATGTAAGTTGACGACCGATGATGTGGCGCCGTGGGCGAAGGTCCGCCTGCGACACAGGAGGTTGCGGGTTCGATTCCCGCCTCGGAACAATTGTGTGTACGATCTGCAGATATTTGTTCCGGGTGATCTGGTCGTTTTCTATGTATAATAAAAAATATGTATGTATGTCATATATTGTATTATGTATATCAGTTATCTAGTACCCATAACACAAGCTCTGCTTACCATGGGGCTAGATAATGCTGTGTGAATTGTCCAGTATTATTTATTATTTATTTATTAAAGTTAGTCCGGTGAGTATTCGGTTATGCAGAGCTTGTGTTATGGGTACATACTAGATGTCTAATATACTTAATACAATACATTACTTGACATACATTACATAGATATTTTTATTATACATAGAAAATACCCAAAAAACCCGTAACAAAAATTTGTCCCGAGGCGGGAATCGAGCCCGTAACCTCCTATGTCACAGGCAGACCTTCGCCTGCCGCGCCACAACGGTTGTTGTAAATGATGTATTTTTGGTATTCTCTTGTTTTTATTTAGTGAAAAAGTCTCATGTCTTCAGAAAAGCTGTTGAATTTAATTCATTCATTCATTCATAACGTTTATTTCAGACAATCAGTACAGGAACAATAAAAGTGTCCATATTTTTGCATACTTATATAAAATTAAAACAAATTAAAATTAAATTTACATAAAATAAATCATAATTAAAATATAATACCCCTACAAAATGATGAAATATAAATTAAAATTACAATGCAAATTAAAATCATAATTAAAGTTAAATTATCCCTTAAATATCTAACAAACTCAAGAGTGCACAATATACGCTCTTGTCCAGTGCTCCATAAAGAGACAGTCAGTGTCCAGCCTCCCAGCAATGAGCTTCAGGTAGCTGTTGGAGCTGTCGCGCACCCGGCGCATCAGGGACGCCGATCTTTTACGCATTATCGCCGCGAACCCGTCTACTCGTGCGTCAGCAAACATTTCTGATGCGCTGCAGTAGCGCGGAAGCCCCATCAGCACTCTGGAAGTATTGTTGTACTGGATCCGCAGGGCATTCCAAGGCTTTTTGGTGTGCTTGACCCATAGGCTAATGGAGTGTTAGAAAAAAAGCTATTCTACTACTATAGTTATAGTAAGAAACTAGTTGTTAGGTGTGCGCGAGCTGCAAGCAGCTCGCGGCGGTTATGTGTAACAGTAATTTTTTATTAAGACTTCATTTTCGTACCTTTGATTATTTTGTTTGAAATCGATAGTCATGAGAAAATTTTGCGATGAAAAAATGTTAGCCATCTTTGATTTGGAAATGGACATCTTTTTCGTAATCTACGTATGCGAGTTATTCGAAAACGATACCCATATTATGTGGGTGCTCGTCTTAAGGCGAGTATAAACTGCGATATAGAGATGTCAGCCATCTTGAATTTGGAAATGGAATTTTTTTTCGTAGTCGACGTATGCGAGTTGATCGAAAACGATATCTATATTAGTGGGTGTGCCATCACACATCGCGGCTCGCTTCGCTCGCCTTGCTGTATGGCGGTGGTCGCATTGACGCACGACTCTGCTCCTGCTGCCACACAGCAAGGCTCGCTTCGCTCGCCTTGCTGTGCGACAGCTGTCGCATCAGGTCAGGAAGCGCGGCTCGCTTCGCTCGCCTTGCTGTGTGACAATGGTCGCAATTCGATCGCATTGTGGCTCGCTTCGCTCGCCACAATGCTACCCTGGGTTAAGGGTGAGGGGGTCTTGGGGGGGTTACCCGCGGACATATCGCGGCTCGCTTCGCTCGCCGCAATCCTCCCCCGGGTTATATTTGAGGGGGTCTTGGGGGGTCACAGCACGGCTCGCTTCGCTCGCCGTGCTGTTCCCCTTGGTCGCATCGGATTCGAAATCCTCACCCCCAAGTTAGTCAAAAACGATACCCATATCAGATTTTTTGGTTGGGGGAGGGGGTACAGGGGGGCTGGGGGCGTGGGGGGTCACGGCACGGCTCGCTTCGCTCACCATGCCGTTCCCCTTGGTCGCATTGCGGCTCGCTTCGCTCGCCGCAATGCTCCCCTGGGTTATAGTTGAGGGGGTCTTGGGGGGTCATTGGGGGGTCACAGCACGGCTCGCTTCGCTCGCCGTGCTGTTCCCCTTGGTCGCATCGGATTCGAGATCCTCACCCCCAAGTTAGTCAAAAACGATACCCATATCAGATTTTTTGGTTGGGGGAGGGGGTACAGGGGGGCTGGGGGCGTGGGGGGTCACGGCACGGCTCGCTTCGCTCACCGTGCCGTTCCCCTTGGTCGCATTGCGGCTCGCTTCGCTCGCCGCAATGCTCCCCTGGGTTATAGTTGAGGGGGTCTTGGGGGGTCATTGGGGGGTCACAGCACGGCTCGCTTCGCTCGCCGTGCTGTTCCCCTTGGTCGTATCGAATTCGAAATCCTTACCCCCAGGTTAGTCAAAAACGATACCCATATCAGATTTTTTGGTTGGGGGAGGGGGTACAGGGGGGGATGGGGTATGGAGGAGTCACGGCACGGCTCGCTTCGCTCACCGTGCGTTCCCCTTGGTCGCATCGCGGCTCGCTTCGCTCGCCGCAATGCTCCCCCGGGTTATAGTTGAGGGGGTCTCGGGGGGTCATGGGGGGGGGGTCACAGCACAGCTCGCTTCGCTCGCCGTGCTGTTCCCCGCGGCTCGCTTCGCTCGCCGCGATGCTCCACCCGAAAAAAAAGGTCAAAAATAGGCCAATTTTCG
This sequence comes from Eupithecia abbreviata, assembly GCA_943735965.1. NCBI lineage: Eukaryota > Metazoa > Arthropoda > Insecta > Lepidoptera > Geometridae > Eupithecia > Eupithecia abbreviata. Next base: position 8,044,859 of record OX030995.1, read on the forward strand.
GTTTTTCCTAAAAAAAGGGGGTCTAGGGGGCAAAAGGGGGCTAAATTTTTTTCTCATTCAAAACCATTTGTCCTCCTCTACATGACTGTGAAAAAAAAATTCTTCCAAGCCTATCCGTTTTGGAGATGGAAAGGGGGGGCAAAAAAGGGGGTCAAAGGGGGGGTTCAATTTTTTTTCCTTCTAAAACTACGAGAAACTCTCTATACGGCCCCGCAATCAGAACCCCTCTATCGCGACGGCATCTGGTAGCACGCTCAAAAGGGGTCCTGGGGGCAGAGGGGGGGGCAAAATTTTCTATGCAATCGAAATCACTTGTCCCATACTATACAACCCCCATAAAAAAATTAAGCAATATGGCTCCACGTAGGAGCCCCCCCTGAGGGGGGGGTCTTGGGGGGGCAAATCTCAAAAAGTCGGAATTTTCCCTAGGAGACTTTTACCTCCCCTATACGATACCGTAAAAAAAAACATACCTTCCCATCCACCATCAAGGCGAACAATTATGTCAATAAGTCAGTCAATCAGTCAGTCAGTCAGTCAGTCAGTGAGTGGTAATCTAGCTTTATATATTATAATAATAAAGTAAGTAAAAATAAATGTGGTAGTAAAAAATGGGCTAGTCAGTATAAAAAGAAAACTAATGTTCTATGTTTGTTTAGAAATAATCGCAGACGAAAATAGCGCGGTCGGCGAAACTTTTTCACTGACGCTACTCCAGCGGAGAGCTATATTTCATTGTGCATAATATGTAGTAGGTTTGTATACGTGTTGATTCATGTACCTATAGGCGAGTGTGGATGCTGTGACGTCATCACCTGCCTGAAACTTTGGCAGGAGACACGAGCTTCGAATAATTGACTCTCCCGAAACCGAAGATTTTGTTAGTCTGGAGTTCGGAATGGCACGCGACGTGTAATTTTACTCCAAAAGTTAATAGTATTCGTAGTTAATTCTTTAATCTTTGTAATGTTTATAGTGCAGTAAAATTGTGTATTTTGGGTAAAGTGCAGTTAGCGAATGTGCTCTAGATTTGATCTGAACAGTGTTGGTTCAGTATTCGGGCTAGCTTGAAGCCTTTCTGTGGTATTTTGTTGGTGAGCATTTCTCTCGAATTATTTCGACCTATTACATTGTCTTATAAATAACGTTAATCAAAATTAACTTTTCTTTGAATGCAAAACTCAAATATTCTTCAGAGAAAACATGACCTTCTTAAATACTTCGTTTAAAGTCGATTATGGTGGCTAAATAAACAACATTTTATTTTATTAACTTGTACATTAGGAATATTATTTTCCAATGACGTAATGAAAGACTTGTCTTGTGACTTTAGTGATTAAAAGCAAAGATAAAATAAATTTATGGCCTACATAAAGTTTGACGACGATAAAAAGCAACTGTGAACCTAATAAACAGAACGAGACTTCGTAAAGACCCTTGCTAGACCCCACGGTACTCCATCCAAAACAAAGAAAATTATCATCGAGCGCTTACGAAAGTTCTATGAAATTTTCGTATTTGTGCGAGTCACGCTAGCTGTGTCAGTTTGCTCCTTTAGATGTAGATATTTTCGTCCGACGCCTTTACGTGGTATTTTTAGAGACGACACGGACTTTTTACAAAATAAACGGAGATGGGGTTAGGAGTGATTTATAAAAGATCGCCACAGCTGTAAAGAAAATGAAAACTGAATCGTAAAATCACTTGAAGATAAGTAGGTAGATAGGTAAATCTGTATTGCTAGACAATTTGGAAAAATGATTTCAATCTTGTTAGAAAAGGTGTTTTCTCGTAATATTTCTATAAGTTATCGAAGAAGATAGGAATAGCATCGGTATTATCAATAGTAAATTAAATAACCTAAGTATAGAAAAACAAAACAGTTTTGTTCTGATTCTGATTCAGTTTTATGTTTTATGCAAGATAAATGATGCTTGCAAGCCATTAAATAATCATATGAAATAGTTTTCCCTGTTTATATTGCCATGCCTAGTTTATTTTTCATTAACTAGGACTTATTAAAAACAGTGTTCGCTATGTACTTTGGAGTTTGACAAACCGTGCTAAAATAGCGAAGGTCGGCCATCTTGGCAGCGGCCATGTTTATTTACGTATGAATGCCGCGAAACTGCAGCGTCGGGGCCGGAACACGTGCTTCTATCAATTTCAGCACTTTTTTACTTCCTACAATGTTGGTTTGAACTTTTACAGCTTAATCACAATATTGTCGCATAGAAGCGATCCCATATTTCGTGTTTATAACAAATAAAAAAGCTGGCGACTTGTAAAATTTATGTATTAAAAAAAATCTTACATTTTCAGCTACCTTGAAAAAACAAGCAACAATCAAGCCAGACAAAACAGAAAATGGTGCATCAGAGCCTGTTGAAGAGAAACTAGTTAAGCCATCAGCAACAAAACAAGCAGAGAAAGCAAAGACAGTAGAAGAAAGACCTAGATTTGGACGACCAGGGCTAAGAACCGGACCAAAACCCCCTGCAGAAGACAAACCACCAGAAACGAAAGCACCTGAAAGGCCAGCTTTAAGAAGCGTAAGAACTATAGATGACAAAGCTAAAGAAAAGTCAGTCACCATAGTAGATAAGAAACCCGAGAAAAATGGTACAACAAAAACTAATAGCGTGGTGAATGATAAAGTTCCAAATAACAAGACGTCAACGATATCCACTAAAGATAAACCGACAGCCAAAGTAAATGAAAAACCAATTGCCAAAGCCGCCGAGAAACCTACACTGAAACCAGTTGAGAAAACCGAACCAGTGAAGCCAGTATTAAAGAAAGTAGAAAAAGCTGAGCCAGTAAAGATAGTCGAAAAATCTGAAGTCAAAGAAAAACCAGCAACTAAAGCAGTAAAATCTGAAGAAAAAGTAGAAGAGAAGACAAAAATGGCTACAAAACCACCAACGCCGCTAGAAAAGACACCATCAAAGGTAAATAATATTTTATATAATAGCATCTTGTGGTGATGGTGTGAATATTTAAAACAATTACTAAGGCAATCCATAATAACCATAAATAGGTATATTCGTAGAGTAAAAAGGCGTTGCTGTCTCAGTAGTTGGAAATCCGTTTCTGTTTTTTTAATATGACTAAATATCAGCCTGTAGCTATTGTTAACATTATAATTCGATTAAACGGTTCAGTGATTGTAATTTACTTTGTGTTGATAATCTGAATTTTACTCATTCTGATACCTACTGTGATTTTCCTTATAGTTTGATTCCTAAATCCAAGTTTGTGTGAAGTCCAACCTTTTCTCTACCAAATTTGATATAAATACTCTTATGTAATTAAACCGGGACATTTTTCACGAAAACGGTGGATATAAATTTTCAAGTTATTTAAAGTTTCGATGGCTGTTTCACGCAAAATTACAAATGTAATATTGTTTACCAGTGAGCCGAAACTTTTGCACTGTTGTTTTTCTTATGACTGTGTGCCGGTGTTCGAACAACCTTTCACATCATTATTATCTTTTTATGAGAGATGGTTTCCGCGTCTCTTGAAATATTGTATTAGCGCTAGCGGGTCGAAATTGAAATTACGACAAATTTAACGAACTTTTTTCCATCTATGTCGTTTGTGATTCTTTGTCGTGTTATTCCTTATTCTAAGGGATTCTCTCTATAGCTAATTATTTGAGTGTAAATTTAGAAAAGAAAAAATTCTTCAGTAAACTATTAGTTATAATAACGTAGGTAGATTTGTTTGATAGTAATGCAAGTTACTTACAATAAAAATATGAATGAACTATTTTCCACATTTCAGCTGCCACCGCGAAAACCATCCCTGCAGAAGGCATTGTCAAAAGACCTGATCGACGGGCCGGTGAAGAAATGGAGAGATCCATTGCACGAACGCGTCAAGGAGAACATAGACAAGACACTGGCAAACGAGATACCTAAAGGGCACACACTGACTAAGAACGAGAGTTTGAGAAGTTTGTATCCTTATAAGTTCTGTATCTATATGAAAGCACAAGAGAAAAAATACCTAATTGTAACGGACGCTTGGCAAACAATCGCATTATCTTGAATAATCTTGATCTGCATCCTTCAGCTAAAACTTCCTGTGGGTATTGCAAGGTTCGTTTTTGCTTCCAACGCAATAATGTCTTCCGGTTTATCATTGACTTTTTTTATTACGAGTTATTTTTACGTTGATCTAAATAGAATGTTTCAATTTTATTTGTTACCCTTTCAAATTTATGAATGTACCTACCAATGCCAAAACACTTTGTAGTTCAACGTTGAAATTGCAATACTGAGACTATGGACCATCCACATGATGTTGGCCGAGTCATGACGAGTCTAGGATGTCCCGGGCAACATGTGGAAGGATCTCTAATGTTGTACATGAACTTTCTCTTGGATCTAAATTGGTAAACAAAGATGGTTCTATTGTTTTCATTGCATGATTCAAAGCACTGAGAATAGATCGCTCTATTTGCCTGGTGGTCCAACATTGACACACTAGCACTTTCTATAGAATATAATTAGCTGGATTACGTGTGGCGTTGACAATTCAAAGGTGACGAATCGTAACGATTAAATCAATGTTGGCAGTCGTACTTGCTACAGAGGAAATAAGATTTGTAAGATTGGATGGGAGATTTATATCGATATTCCTTCTTCCCTGGTAAATTATCAATGTCATTAAGAATGTGCAGTTATGCATAAAAGTCAATTTAACGAGATACACAAAATCAGAAATAAAATTAGGTTTAAAGAACTTTATTCTCATACAAACACATGGTTCACTTATAAATTAACTTTGAATATCTGAATATCTTACGTCTGGCTTAAAACGTTGTTACGAACTGAAAAAACTCTAATTGCAGCACTTACTTTATTCAGTCCAAACAAAATCGAAATATCTAGCCTATAGGTACAAAGTTGTCAAACGTAATTCATGTCCTTCTTACATAATTATAGTCTAAATTAGTCTCGAGTGGATAACGCACATCGTTACCTTTTCATCTCCTGTGCATCGGTCTAGCTTTGGTCTATATGCAGTCCGGAATAGAACATTTCCGCGTGCGTGCGTTCAGGTGCGAACGTATACTCGTACATGCATCAGTTCGGCAGCCAGTGCATTAGAAAACAATTTTGATTCCTGAGTTCTAGTTTTTTACTACGAGTTTTGCGAGTTCTTGTTTTGTTCGGAGCATATTTGTGGTTGGAAATTAGACTTTATTGATACGCTACATAGTGATTGTTTCGTAATGGTCTTATGACTTGTGGTCTTTGCTGGTAGAGATAATTGTGCTGTGAAAAATTTTCGTGTAATCGTTTGTGTTAGAAAATAATAATTATGGATGACTCTGACGAAACCGTAGACGAGCCTGTGCATTCTCCTATGGATTTGAGAGGTATGATGAAAATGTATTAGAATCAGCGTCAATGATTTGGTAGGTCCAATTGATTGTTTTAGGTACTAATTGTTCATTAATAAATCCTATCTTTATAATAATGTTCCTTAGCCATTCTTCTTATGATTTAAATTGGTTTTATTATGACCTGGGCTAACTTCTCGTGCAACCAGTAATCCATTATTCAATCTCAAACTTCACGTATCTATTCTAGGCTTACTAAAGCCAACACCACCACCGATGCCACCGCCCCTGCCACCCAAGATGCCACCACCGCCAGAATTCAAGAAGGCTGCCGTAGATCCGGCAAAGTTGAAGAAGTTGGAGTCTCTGCGCAGCAGACCCCGAAGGAGACCAGATTGGAGTGACATGATGAAGGAGGTAGAGGAGGGCAAGAAATTGAAAAAAGTAGTTTGTAATGACAGGTAAGCTAGTGTAGACTAGTAATTGAAAATGATCAGTAAAATACATTAAAATAATGTAGTATAGGCTATATGATGATGATGTTATAACTATAGACCAAACACATTATGTTAAGTGGGTTAATCCTAGAATTATGTTTTATTTAATAATCTAAATTTTGACATTCAGTATCACTATTCAAATAAACCCCAATTAATAAATTGACTTAAATATATTATTATAATCCGAATTAAACTGATTCCAGGTCAAGCCCTATTATCACCAAAACAACGTTAGTGAAGAACAAAGACCAGTTCATTTTTGAATCAGAAAAACCTAACTCCACTCACAACGCGCTGCTTACTGAAATCAACAAGGGAATCAAATTAAAAAAGACTAAGACAAATGATAGGAGTAAGCCGAATCTAGAGGGCTTAAGGAAGTTCAGAAGACAAATGACGATCGAGGAACAAGTACAAAAGTCGATGTCGCAGGCTAATCTAGCTGCTTCACCTTCGGGAGTAGCGCTTGATGAAGTAAGTATATAGGTTTTCTTAGCTCTTTTTTATTTAAGAAGATAAGAGTTTACTTACAGTATAAACCAAAGCACTCACTATCATATGGGACTATAATACATTGTTCAAACTTAAATATATTAACAGATTTTTTATAATAACATTGAGTTTGTCGTGAAATATATCGACATGCTGGAACTCGTGCACGAACCGTTGGTGCGATGTTTCCAAGCTTTGTTCGGAGGGCTACGGCACAGAACAAGCGATGCCGCCGACGACGCGTACCCGCACGCACGTAATTATTTGGTACGAAGATATTGATTCTGTTTAATACACTTGGATTATTTACTTTATTGTGTAATATGAGATAGTAGTGGATTCCGAGCTGGAGCTTACGCCTTAGCTCCAACGTATCCACCACAACCACTCCAGAGACAAATAGAGATATGGATAGTATCCATACTGCCTTTTATACACGTACCTAGAAATGTTTCGCTGTATTCTTTCCAGCATCAATGTATACTTTGCTTCACGCGGGTCCCCCACTATGACACTATACTCTAGCTTACTGCGGACAAAAGCATTATATAACATGATGGGCACCCTAGAGTCTAAAAATTGCGTAGCGGTTCTCATGATGCAACCCAAGATTTTATTCGCTTTCAACAACTAAATAGATTTCTTACACTCTAAAATCCAAATATACGTACTAGAACGATTTTTACGTCAGTACAGAGAGTTAGAATAGAATGGTACTTAGCTCATTCACTAGCTACAAAACAAATTATCATTTATTTTCAGTCGCTTATGGCTGCACCAACAGCAGAAGAGGAAGAAATTGACGAGATGGACGATATCGACAAAGTGAGGGACGACCTTCAATCAACAAAACAATTGCTTGCTATTGAACTTAGGTAAGAGTAAGAACAAAAATAAAAATGTACCTAATAGGTACGGATTCTATTATTCATTATTATTGTTCGAGATTATGTTGATGACTATTGGTCTTTTAACAGAAATAAAGAAGTACAAGAAAGAGAAAACAAACGGCTTCTAACAAGGATAGCCAACTTAGAAGCAGAAGTTGCAAGAGAACGGGCTATCATCAAACAAGAACAACACAAAACAGTTATATCAGTCACAGACGCATACGATGAAAGATTGGTCTCTAATCTGAAGATGGAAGTAGAAAAAGCAAAAGAGACTGCGGATAATTTGGAAAAACAATACTTACAAGCGGCAGAAGATAGAGACACTGCTATAACTGAGCTAGAAGAAGTAAAGAGAAGGAATGGAGAATTAGAGAAGAAATTGGAACAAGCTTTAGCGGTTTGTATGCATTTTCATGCACGTGCTATTTATCATATGACTAGGTATTTAGTAGATAGGTATCTTTTCGTTTTCTTTGTGCTATTTATGAAAAAGGACATTTTAATGAGAGATGCAGCTACAAACATAGTATTGTTCAAGTATTTGCATAGAACTCCTACCATCCTAATACTTATAAGTAATGATAGAAACACTCACATTCATAAAGCTCAAGTAAACGATTAATGCTTCACTAACACTATTGCAGGAAAAAGTAGAAGAACAATTCTTATCTGAGGAGCCCCTATCATTCTACCAGAAGAGACAGATGGATTTCGAGAAGCAATGTAGGCTTTTGGATATAGACATAAACTCACCTGAAGCTGAAAAATTGAGGAAATCTGCTTGTGATGCTAATAACAACGCTTATAATGCTTATACTAATATGGATGATGAGGTATGGCTTTGCGAAATACTTAGGTACGCTAAGATCTAGAGAAGATGCATGAAGGAGAAATTTCGGTTACTGATAATCATTAGGTATATTTTTAGTTATGAAGTCACCTTTTACCTATCTACTACTAAAATAACAGTACCTATGCATATTGAAACATACTCAATTACAATAAATCAAATACCCAGGTAAAGATAAGTTTCAAGTCGATGCAATAACAATGGTTGTAGATAGGTAGAGGTACCTAGGTAAGGTACTCAAGTGATGAAAAGCCATGGGCCTCAGAGGACATGTAAGAATGAAATTACCTATGATTCCAGGGAATAATGCCAACGAATGTAGGCTCTAGACGCTCAAGCCACGCCATCAAGTCGCAACTTTCGGTTACGAAAGATGACAGCTTTGAAGAGGAGTCCGAATCGGAGGCAGAAGAGGTAACTAACTTTACTTAAATTGCCATAGTAATTACTATTAACGAATATTCCATCGAAACAGCGTTGCTTTTAATATGTATAAGCAACGCTGGTTTGGTTTAAACGAGATAACCATCTATCGAAAACATGCCTACTAGTATTTAGGGTATTATCCAAAAGATACTTCCAACGATAAAAAAATCAGTCAATCGACCTGCTGATAGTTGGATAAAGCTAATTATTTATGAAGAAATCGCGTACTTATTGATATTGAATAAAATAAAAAGATCATTAACCTAGGTCAAATTATGGGTCAGGGAAAGATAAGATAAAACAAACACAAATTCTTGTAAGATACTAAAATCGCAATGGGTGTGTATTGTTTGGAAATAAGGATCCATGCTGGCAAAAATTTAAAGAAATTTTTCGTTTTAAAATTAATTATTCAGGAAGAAAGCGAAGAGAAGAAACAGAAGCGAATGGAGAAAGAGGTTCGTAACATGAGAAACAAGATCCGACACCTAAAAGAGAAACAGGACAACATGAAGAGAGAGCGGATGGCGTACAAGATGTCACTCAAGAATCAACAAGCTGCACTCAAGTAAGTATTAATTATCTACTCAACCGACTATAATATATCTAGGTGAAAAAACGAGTCCGGGCTTGATTGATTGATGCAGTTTATTAAATAGTTAGATTGGTATTACCTAATAATCTTGCCTTTAGGCATAGCCTGCCTTCTTAGGGTACCTACATTGAAATAAAACATGTTTATAAATAAATAAGTAGTTCAAGGTCGTGATATATCACTAAATTTACTGAACTCTCACGACATAAACAAGTATTTAGGAACCGAAATTGAAAAATATCACCAATGCTGTATTATTTATTATATGTACATATAATCTCTAACAGTGGCATGTAGATATCGTACGGGTGCAATTAAATAAATAAGTTATAAACTTTTATACGGCCCTAGATGGTAAGTATTTAACACGTTCCTGAAAATGCAAAAGGGTAGGGCTGACCACATAATCTTTATATTTCAGAGACGAAAAGAAGAAATACAAAGAGCTAAAACGGGAAGTAGACAAAATGGCGGCTATGATGAAAGAAGTAGGATCAGATGAAGATGAAGACGAAGAAGAAGAGGAGGAAGAAGAAGAAGACGAGAAGAAGAGCGAATCTGAAGAAGAAGAAACCGAGACGGAAACAGAACAGGACACGGAGAGTGAAACTGAGAGCGAGAGTGAACCTGAGGTAAGATTGATAAACCAGAATAAACATGTAGGAGATTCTAGATAACAAAATTCAAATTCAAATTATTTATTTACGTAAGACCATAACAGTACAGATATTTCCGTATTACACTGAATAATTGTATCATCATAAAAACTAAAAGATATAGGATTATGAAATAACACACTAGAAAAAGAACAAATAAAATAACAATGCAGGTACATAAAAAATTACAAACTCAAAACACAACGAAATAGACATAAATGTGTGATGGTTAATGATAGCTAATAATTACTTAATAATATTGGAATAAAGTGATGATGATGATTAAATTTTTCACAAAACAGTTGGAACAAACAAGGATTCTAATTATTGGCTTGGTATTCTATTGTAAGGTAGGTATGGAGGTAGGTACTGACATTATCGTTGTTGATGCGTGATGATGACCATAGGGATAGATAAGGCGATACTTTGGCTATTATCTATATACAAAGTAAAGGTAGGTACAGACAGAATAGATAACATACAATAAATTCGTTTACCGTTTTCTCAGGATGCACCTTTACCAAAGAAGAAGGACAACCTAACTACACGTCTCAAACGACACGAATCCCGAGTGACCGCGCTGAAGAAAGGCAACGCGCTTCTAATGGCGAATGTAGACATGATGAAAGACGATGTGCTAAAACAACGCGAGGAATCATGCTCGTTGAAGAAAGAATTAGACTCGCTTATTGATGATCTTGACTAGGCTGTACATCTGAGATTAGTAGATAAGACTTAGGAAAGTACATATTAGGCGTTCTAAAACGTGCGTTTAAAACGCCTTGTGTACTTGCTCTAAGCACTTTCAAGAGGCAGATCAAGCTAGGTTAGGTTATCTTTTGATATATTCACTTTAGATAGGCACTAAATGACTAAAGATGCTTCCCGCCATTTTAAAGTATAGCTTCATGCTTTCGTGATTTATTTACCTGTGGGCTAAGTTTCTTTATTATTGTACAATGAGAGTTAGGTAATAAAAATTAAATTGTTTTGAAATTTATTTACTCTAACGCAGCTAAATCAAAACCAAATATAATATAAATAATTAATATGTAAGTATCTAAGTGAAGTAAAATTATTCACAATAACGACATCAATAATTTAATTTGTAATCCATCATTCATCGCTAAATTATAATCGTGATTTGTACATAAATAGGTACATAAGTAATTTTAAGATCATTTTGTGTAATTTTAATCACACAATAAACTTTTTCACCTAATAAAAATGTATTTTCGTTTCCCACTAAAAAGACAAACTAGTAGATTTCTACCAAGCACTTTATGTACATAGATTCAGCTGCTCGTAAAATAAATAAGTTTAATGCAAATGATAATCGGTTAAGATTTAGAACAGGGAAATACATTTACCTTACCCTGTTATTTCTGCCTATGCAAGTAACCTACACGGTTACTTGCATAGGCAGAAATAACATGTAACGTAAAGAAACCATTTGGCGAACATTTTAAGTATTCCCGCTGATTCCCGCGCGCGCGCACCATTTCATTCTTTCACCACAGAGTATGTACAATGCAATATTAATGTGAAAATGTCAACGTAAAAACCATGTCAAGTGTCAGTGTCGATCATGTAATTTGAATTTTTTAAACCGCAGTCAAAACAAACCGTCGTCGTCGTCGCTGTTTTGCATGTTTGTTTTCTTCAAAGAGAATACGTTTTCTTTCAAAGTTATTCGTTTTGTAAGATTTAATTTTGACTAAGAGTGACAAAAATTGGTAGAATACATACCGTTTTATCTAAACCTGTAAGATGCCTGTGGCCACAGTACACACATCTGTGGCCGAGGCCGAGAATCCGCGGATAGCGACATCCGCGGCGCCGCAGAAGCCCAACCCTCGGAATAATCCTGTGATGTTCAAAATATTCCAAAATGTTCAGTACAATGTCGTTCAACACAAGAAATACGTGAAAGAGATGATCAAGCTCTACAAAAAGGTAAGGTTTCCACAAGGTACTTATCTAAAATTTCTAGCAAAAAGTTTGTAAGTTCCTATTTACTAAGTTCACGTAAAAGTATACACTTACTAATAATTTTCGCTCTAATGTTTCCAGCTTGATGAGGACTCATTCCGTGAAAGCTTCAAGAATGCTCTCCTCTATCTGTTCACCTTCGGAGACACAAGTGCTAACGTGGACAGAGTTGTGCAGTATGTAGCCACTTTCTGCACATCCCTTGACGATGAGGAAGAATTTTTGCTCTTCATATTTGATATTGTTTTTGAGGTGAGTATGCTGAGCTAACAAAGAGTTTTGATGGCTGTAAATAGAGCCATAAGTTAAGATAAAATTTTAGAACCTTAAATTTAAAACAGACTAGGTGGTTTGTAGTGCTGGCTGAGAATTTGCACTACCCCAACTCATCCCGTGAGTATGATATGGCCTCTCGCAGAACAATTTTCCACCAAACTGGCATCCCTAATCTGCATGCTGTGTGGGGATTATAGGCATCACCCCTCCCCATGAGATAAGGGTAATAATAGGGTTCACATTGTGATACTAATATATACATACTAACTAATTAAGCCAATGTGACAACAATGAATATATTGAGTATTGAGATATTAGGCACTTATCCGGGAGAGGTTTGCAGCAGTGGACCAATATAGGTTATTGAGGAGAGGTGGAGGTTAAGGAGTATGTACACTCAATCATTGTGCTCAATGTCAAGATACCAATTTTATTGATAGCTATCTAGCCTAGTAATATTATAACATAATATTGCCCTGCCCTAGCAGGGTGCATGTTTGAAACAACCTTGTTATTTTATAAAATCCCTTGAACGTACAACATGCTTGCTATAAATAATCAAAAATAAAAAAGAATTTATTGATAGAATGTTATACAGAGTTACAAAAAGGAAAACACACATAAATACAGAACAAGTCGTAGGGATTTAAACATTAACATAAAGTAGCGTGTAGTAGAGTCCCAAGAGTCAGAAAAACTGATCTTTCCCTATGTGTGTGGCTAATAAGGTCCAATCTCAGATTGTTGTCATTATCGACCAAGGATGATAGTGACACTGGTTTTCAGGCTGACTTACTTGTTACTTGTTACTTGTTTCTGGACTGGTTTCCGCAACTTGGCCGCCGTTGGGCCTTTTTTGCGTGTCGGGTGGGGGGCTGCTAGTCTAACCACCCGATGTCCTCCAGGAAGGCCAGCAGCTCGCTGATGCCGGTGCATGCCTCCCTAGGCGTCCTCGGTGTCCCAAGGTGATGCAGTCTTTGAGAAGCCACGCTGTCGCAATCTACAAGCAGATGCGCTGCCGTCTCCTCTGCATTCATGCACCCCCTGCAAAGGGGGCTGTCCGTGATACCCAAATTAAAAAGGTGTTTGTTTAGCATGCAGTGTCCCGTGACAATCCCGACGACTTTCCGGAGTTTGTCACGTTTGAGATTGAGGAGTTTTCGGGAGTACCGTGGGTTTAAAACCGGGAATGCCTCCTTCGACTGCCTGCAATCTGGAATACTTGCCCAGTGCTCTTCGTGTCGTTTGGCTGTGCGTTGACGGATCCATGAGCGGACTTGACTAAAGGGGAGGGGAATTATTGGTTCAGGCCCTGCCGGTTGCCATTCTGAACCTCTCCTCGCCAGTGAATCAGCTTCGTCGTTACCTCTGGATCCGCTGTGGCCTTTTATCCATTGTAGGGTGACTCTATTGGACTTACTTATTTGTTCTAGCAGGTGGTGGCATTGCAAAGTCAGTCCTGAGTTGTGTTCTCTCCTGTTCAAGGCCTGTAGTACTGCCGCGCTGTCCGAGAGGATCCTGATGTTTTGGTCAGTTACCTTCCTTCGTAGCACTGCAGTCGCAGCTTGGATAATACCTACACATTCCGCCTGGAAGATGGAGTTGTGGGCACCCAGTGCTGTTGTTTTGTGAATATTAAGATCTTCCGAGAACGTTCCCGCCCCCGTACCTGTTTTCATTTTAGAGCCGTCAGTGTATATTCGTACTTCATGTATGTTTGAGCTATCACTTGGCTCTTCGTGCATTTGTAAAGTGAAGCTTTTTGACAGTATGTGTGTTTTAGGCACCCTATCATATATCGAGAGTAGCATAGGTTAGGTTTTCAGGCTGAATCTTAAATTGGGAGACGTCATGTCTCAATGTGTGTAATGATGTTGACTTAGATTTATGATATTGTTTTCAGTGCCAATGTGTATCGGGTCAGTCTGTGAGGTACAGAGCGAGCCAGCTGCTGGCGGCTGTGCTTTCAGCTCTGGGAGAGGATGCTTCTCTTGATGATGACCTCTGTGACAAGCTTCTTGCATCTCAAGTAAGATCAGCTTCTGTTTAAGATGGTACAGTAAATAAAAAAAAGGCAATGTGAATTATATGCTATTTTACCAGGTGTGACCATGGATCCTATTCACTAACATATTAATAATGTAATACATATTTATTTATCATATTGGTATTAATTGGAGGGACAAAAGAAAGGACCTGTGCCCAGCAGTGTAAAACACCAGACACCAGACATTGCAAGGTGATGGACATTGCATGAGCCTAGATTATAAAAAAGTATTTATTCTTATTTTTGCACTACAGATGCAGCGCTTACAGGACACTCGCGGCGCAGTCCGCTGTCGGGCAGCCCTGGCGCTTCAGAGACTGCAGAATCCAATGGAGCAAGATGATGATGTCACCAGGGCTTATAGGTTTCACATGAGCTGTGACCCTAGCTCCTCTGTTAGAAGGTAACTTAGCTTGGTTAATTGAATTTCTAGTGTAGTTCCTGCATAAGTGATAATGATGTTCTCTCACTTAGATGAATTTCAGCCATGGCATACTATAATAATTTTTTCTTTTAAAAATCCTTTTTGTTGTTGTTTTGTTATCTATTGGCAGACCCGGAATTTAAATGCTGGACCTCATTGTCTATGGTTAAACATGCGATCGCTAGATCCCACAACAATCTACTGGATGTAGCTAATATCCATTATAACACCTGTTAAGATCTGTTCAGATGTTATGAAATTAAAAAGATTTAATAAATAAATAAATAAAGTATCTTCTCAATATTATATCTTTTTATTCATAGTAAATTGCTTATTTCTATAAAATATCAGCTGGCATAAATGTCGCTTTCTAACAGAATTCTCACACGCTTCAAGGAAGTTTTTGCTAATTTGAAAGACAACGAAATCTTTGTCCACAGAGCTATAGTGATGTCCATAGCAAAATGCACACGAAACGTGCCTTTCGTGTTAGAACGCCTCTGTGACGTGGACGAGGCGGTAAGGCGAGCCGCGTTCCTCTACATATCAGCTGTTAACGTCACGCAGCTGAGAGTGAGGCAGCGGGTATTGACGCTCAAGGTAATATCACAACAAGGGCTATTTTATATTACTTATGAGAAGAATACTGATGTATCCTTTGTGCCAGAATGACTCAGTGACCCACCAACTCATCTCCCTACCCACCCAGCAACTCAGTCTAGGCCCTATCACTAATCAAAAGCTCTGATCTCTGAGTTAGCAACAACAATTTCTTGTTGTTGCTAACACAGAGAAGAGACCTCAGAGAACTTACTTGCCGCATCCAGCATCTACCTGCAGTCTTTCGCAGGTCGTCATCCCACCTGGTCGGAGGGCGTCCTACACTACGTTGTCTACAGTCGTGGTCTCCACTCAAGAACACGTTTGCCCCAGCGGCCGTCGGTTCTTCGCGAGATATGGCCGGCCCACTGCCACTTCAGCTTGCTAATTCTTTGAGCTATGTCGATAACCTTGGTTCTCTGTCTGTATTTTGAGGTGGGCCCAATACTTCGACAGATATACAGCTTTATGCTCTCTAATATAAATTAAATAGTATTCAAAATTACACACAATGAGCCCACCCCTATTTCGGTAGGGTCATGGAAGCTGCTTTATTTCTAGCCTTTTATAATTAAAAAAAAATATCATTTAACATGGAGGATCTTAAACTGTTTTTGTTTTTCGTTTATTTATTTATTGTTAATAGACGCTTCTGGCTGATGTGTCTATATCACACAGTGTTGAATTTATTAATTGCATTACTTTTTTTAGTTTGTTATTTTTGTCTCGTAACCAGTTGTCGAGTTTATTCTTGAAGGCGTTTATTGATGTCGCTGATATAATATCTTCTGGTAATAGATACCTGTGTCCAAGTTGGTAATTGTTTTTTTCTTCTTTTCTATATGTATATGTACTTATTTAAATATATTTCCAGGTGGGTCTAACGGAACGTAGTCAACGCGTCCGGCGCGTGGTCGAGGAGATCCTAATACCCGGCTGGCTGAGCACGTTCCAAGGCAACATCGTCGACTTATTGAAAGCCATCCGGTTGGACAACGTCAACGATGCTAAAGACTCGCAGTACGTCGCTGGGAAGCTTCTAGAATCTTTGTTCAAGTAAGTTCATACGTAAATAAAAACAGTTTTTTTTAGTATGGTTGAACAGAAGAAATTAATAATTTTCCTATATTTGTAGTTAAGAACGAATAACCTTCATTGTTAAAAGGTTACGAAACTTGAACAAGTTATCGATAACAATGCGCGCTAAATAAAGTGCTCATACGACGCGTTACTATTATGTTACTAGGGCTTACATTTTTGTATAATCTTATTAGCTTAATGATTAATTAATTTAGTTTTAGTGATTATGAATAGTATTTTTTGTAAAAAATTAGGTTCTAAAGAGTATTTAGTTAATCTACTCCTGTTAAACTTTTGTGTAAAATAAATAACTTTGAAAAACAAACAGAATAATAACAATAATCTTGGTCTACATTTATTAAACTAAACCTTATCTCCTTCACAGACGGCTCCCAATATCCGAGCTGCTAGAATGGCTGCCCACAGACAAATCCCTCCGCCTCATCCCAGCAGACAAGCTGAACAAGGAAACTGCGTGGTACTGGCGCCACCTCGCGGAGCATCTCCAGAAGATAGAAGACGATGAAACTGTCGAGACTATACTCCCGGACTTGATTGTACTCACTGGATATATTCGAGCGTGAGTATTTGGAACTTCTTAGAACAGAGTAGTCGATTTGGGTGTGGTGGTAAGAATCGACTTTTCGTGGATTTAGTTAGCGCTGACGTGATAACAGCAGTTTCCTTCTATATATGTTAAACTTGTTTCTGCATGCTCTATTTAAGTTCATTTGCAATGTGTTTAAATATATCACTACCACCACCATTTTTATATTACTGCGCCTAATTCACCTTATTTATTAGACTTACCATTACGAGTACTTATCTGAACATAGGAGCCAAAATACAAGTATATACAAACTAAGCTTGGTAACTACAGTACAAATTGATATGAAAAATATACTTTAATTTAGATTTTAATATTTTTTAACTACTGTACTGCGATAACGTTATCCTACAAAGAAAAGCCGTGTCCTTCAAAGAACGAAGACCGTAGGGTCCGTAGGGTGAAAAACCATAAGGTTTCCATTGAAAAATTCTATATTGTTTACGTACCTTACTTATCTTTTATAAATAAAAATCTATTGCTGTTCGTTAGTCTCGCTAAAACTCGAGAACGGCTGGGCCGATTTATCTGATTTTGGTTTTGAAATGTTTTTCGTATTCCAGGGAAGGTTTAAACGGTGAGAAAACATGGTAAAATTGCGCAGAAATTTCCACGCGAGTGAAGGCGCGGGGCGCAGCTAGTAACATATATAAATTTTTCATTCCAGTGTCATAGAGTCTCCCTGCCCGTCAGAGACCAACGACCCCGTAGGCTTCAGCACGCGTCAGTACGTGTTGCACGAGCTGTGCCGCCTGCTGCGCGCCTACGACGCGACCGACCACAGCTCGCGCGCCGCGCTGCATCAGCTGATCACCGATGTATTAACTGGTGAGCTGAGAATATATATCTACTTATATAATATACTGGATGCGCCCCGCGTGGAAATAATTGTGCATCAAAAGCAAACGAGGCATTGTTCGAGTACTGCCCTGCATTTAAGAATTCGTTTATAGGATTAGTCCTAAATCATAAAAAAAAGTGCTTTAGACCTTAAGCTCGACCGGACTCTTGGACACGTAAAAAATTTCAACTTACATCAGTAAAGTACCTACTTTTATAGCCCTTAATGCGGTATATTTTGTCCCAGCCTGTATAAGAATCTCATAACATTGTAATCTCTTCCAGGTGACTACGGCACACTGAGCAGCGACGTTATCCGCGCGTGTGTGTCAGCCTTAGAACTGGTAGTACCGGATGTGACGGCACGCATAGAGGTCATCAGCGGCGTCATAACCGCTCTCAGAGACCCGCCGGAACAGGAAGCCCCGCCCCCGCCGCCGCCGCCTGTGGTAGATTCTGCGGAAGTCAAGCTGAAAGTAAGTGGTATATTTGCTCATTCTGGTAAGGGGTTTAAGGGGGACTCCAACATGCCGTCTTCCAAGCCAACCCAACCTGCACGTGGTACACCCTGCTAGATAACGAATTAAGTTCTGGTAATAATATCAAAAAGACTTCATAATTTTATAACTCATTGATTTTACAATTATCTTCCATTACTTGACACTGGCAGAAAGGTGTCCAACCAGACACAGTTGCCATTATCAAAGAATCAACATCATCATCATCATTCTAGTAAAAGTAGATTTTTTTTTCCCAGAGCAGAGATGAATAGTAAACGTACTCGTATAAATTAACCATAAATTAACAGAGAAACTGACAACACAAAATCTGTCTTTACTCAGCATGTGCTATATATTCTATGGCTAAGATTTTAAAGCCTATGTTTCGTAGGATTGATTTGGCCTCTCAATAAAAGAAATGGTCATTTTAATTAGCCTTTGTAGGTTCCCGCCAGGTTTCCGCTTTCTCGCAGGCATCTAAAAATAATTGATTATCGCCATGAACCAAAAACTAGGTTACTTGCCGTTGACCGATAATCATATTAATTTGCAAGAAGCAAGGTCTTATATTATACGGAACCATCGGTGCGCAACTCAAATCGCACTTGACGTTTTATTATATTATTGTATGAGATTAAGTGAACAGTGGTTAAGTTTTTTTGTTTTTGTTTGTAGAGAGCAAGACTTCGCGTATCTCTGAACGTAGCTATGGAGGCGCAAGAAGAAGCAGTCAGGGACCAAAACTATGCCCTAGCAGCTGAGTGTAAAGCCAAGGTAAATTATACACTTTTTTTTTAGTTAAAATCTAAATTCTTTTGGAACAACTAAAAGCCGTGGGGCCTTATTATAAGGGTTTGTAAAGCCAATGTAAGTTATTATTTCGTTTTACCTTGAGTTAATGTTTTAATTACAATAAATAAATAAATAATAAATAATGCTGGACAATTCACACAGCATTATCTAGCCCCATGATAAGCAGAGCTTGTGTTATGGGTACTAGATAACTGATATACATAATACAATACATTACATAGATATAATTTTTTTTATTATACATAGAAAACGACCAGAACACCCGGAACTAATATCTGCAGATCGTACACACAATTGTTCCGAGGCGGGAATCGAACCCGCAACCTCCTGCGTCGCAGGCGGACCTTCGCCCACCGCGCCACATCAGTCGTCAATTACAATGGCACAATGCCATGCCATAAGCCATACCTAGGGCCTAGAGATAGCTATCAGTAAGTCATCCGGTTTAGATAGCTAGAAAATCATCTATTACATAATCCTAAAAAACATTAAGTGCTTAATTAAAATTATCCTATAGAAATGCAAGGAAGATAGATAAAGCGATGGGAAGACGATATAAAAAAAGTAGCTGGACCGGAATTGTTAAAATAGCAAAAGACAGAAACGAGTGGAAAGCCTTAGGAGGCCCTTGTCGAGAGACAAACAGGAAAAAAAGACGGGAAACCAAGTGCCGAGAGCATCAGTAGTTTTAAGTTTTAAGTGTTTTTGAAATATTATTATTAAATGTTAACTGTGTCAACCACCAATAAAGGCTTATTTTTTTTATAGAAAGGCATAGAATAGAATTGGCGACCTTATTACTAAGTGATTTCTTCCAGGTACCCAAGGTGTACGGAGAATATCATGCAAGTTTGAGTTAAAGTCTAACATCAATTCTTCTGCGCAATGCTGACAAGCAGTTCTTTATCATGAATGTTTCGATTACATTTAAAGCTTTATAAATTTATCTATACTAATATTATAAAGAGGAACGGTTTGATTTTTTGTTTGTAATGAATAGGCTCCAAAACTATTGGACCGATTTAGAAAAATTCTTTCACCATTGGAAAGCTACACTATCCCCGGTGAACATAGGCTATATTATATTTTCAAAAAGTTATAGATCCGTACTAAAACCGTGCGAAGCCGGGCAGGTCCGCTAGTAAATTTATGTTTTCAGCTATATTCCGCAGTAATAAAGAATGTTTTGTGCAGGTTGAAGAAATTCAAAAGAGTATAGAAGATTTGGCTACTCCGGTCGTTGTTGAAGCGCCACCACAGATAACCGTAAGTAATTTGAACTCTATGTTTCAGTAGCAAGGATTGGATAATATTACTGCATAATTATGACAATCTCTGGAGCGCAGTGTGTTTTAGATGCTAAGTCTGGGTTCGACTCCCGACGTGGGACAAATGTTTGTATGGTCTGCACTCTGCAGATGATTTGTTTCTCGTGTGGATGTAATTTATGAATTTTTTATTATACAAAGTCCACACCCCTAATTAATACAAACATGTTAATTTTCAAAACGTATGACCAAAAACGGACTTACTTTAAATAATTTCTATCAGTAAATACCTGTTATTAGCTCTCTGTTGTGATTTATAATTATAACTCTATAGACATTATTGTAGCTGATGGTGTTCCGAAATAAATCAATAAAATAAGGATGATGTATATCATGTACTTTAGCTACGTGTCCATCCAAAGGTTGCCTGGAAGAAATCGCTCTTAGCGATAAGGCCGCCCATTGTGCATCTGTATCTTTGTTCTTTACTGTTTTTGCTTTTCTGTGTTTGATGTGCAATAAAGTGTATTTGTATTGTATTGTATCACTTCCTGATAATTATGGCGACATCTGTAGCGCTGTGGCAAAGGCCCGTCTGAGGTGAAAAAAGGCAGTGGGCTCGATGCCTGATGATCTGAAGATGATTTCTCAAGTGGTCTAAGTGTCCACAAGTATTGTCTCATTTTTCTTTGCTGTTTATCCAAAACACGACAAATGCTTTGATTACTTACTTTTGAAATGAACTGTATCGCTGCATTTTTCAAACACCTTCTCGTGGGCCCAAAATAAGCAGAAATAACATTGAAATACTTTCGGAAAATACGAATAAAATACTTATAATTTATCTTAATTAGTAAGGTACATATAAGAGATTCTTTATATTTTGGTATTAAAGAGATTTCTTATGAATTTTACGATGATATTTTGCGACACATATCTTGTATGACTGTAAATTTTTATGAAGTTTTATTGGCCTGCTATATTTCAGACGATACGAGAGAAGTTATCAGACGTGGCGACCCTGGACAAATGCCTGACCATCCTCAACTGTGCGCTGGACACGCCGCAGTTGACCACCGTCTCGCCTAACTTGAGGAACATCTTCTCTGAACTAGAGGTTAGTATTGTATACAAAATATTTATTTGCGTTTCATCCTACTAATATTATAAACGCGAAAGTTTGTGAGGATGTTTGTTGCTCTTTCACGCAAAAACGACTGAATTGATTTTCATGAAACTTCACAATAATGTAGCTTACATATCAGAATAACACATAGGCTACAATTCATAAAGATATATTGTATATTATCCAAAATATCTATCACCACGCGGGTGAAACCGCGGGGTGCAGCTGGTATAAAATAATACAAATTAAGAACTATATAAAGATAACAAATTAGGAACTAATAAAAAGAATTTAACTGTGAGAACACAAATAGGCTACCGGCTCAGCATTAAGAGCGTGCCATACCTCAGTCAAAATTCGAATTTCGCTTCAGTTCAGAGCAGAATGACAAGATATGATTTTCTTGTGAGTGAGAAGCACAGAGCGATAGACGTGCTCCGTATTTTTTATCGACGTAAGCGCCAAAACTGCCTAATGCCTAATTACAAGTTATTTACACAACTAATCTAAAAATTAAAAAGACGAAAACGAAGAAATTCTACTACGTTTCTCGACAAAACAAAAATCCAACAAAAAAATTTGGTGGTTCCTGAGAATAATAGCAAAATGTGTGCAAAACATGTATTTTTCAAAAAATAAAAGTATCGAGAAAATTTTCACCAATCGTGTTTTCGAAAAGACGGAATCCAAGATAAAATTTCGAATTATCATTTACCTAAATATGAAGGTGGTAGCTTTCACAGATTCTGAGATAAATAACGATTTCTAACTATAAAATTACATAAGGTACACTCTTAAATGCTCCATTGACAGGGGTGCCAATGCAGCGCTGGTTTTCAGCGGCGCTAGAGTACTGAGTGCAGCACGTAGTACAACATAAATCACAAATAACAACAATTTAACAAAATAAATATCTAAGTAAATAGTAGCAGATAGAGTTAAAAGCCGACCGATGTGGCGCGGTGGGCGAAGGTCCGCCTGCGACGCAGGAGGTTGCGGGTTCGATTCCCGCCTCGGAACAAATGTGTACGATCTGCAGATAATTGTTCCGGGTGTTCTGGTCGTTTTCTATGTATAATAAAAAATATCGATCTATGTACTGTATTGTATTATGTATATCAGTTATCTAGCACCCATAACACAAGCTCTGCTTACCATGGGGCTAGATAATGCTGTGTGAATAGTCCAGCATTATTATTATTATGTCTCTCATTTACCATGATCTCGATTATTATTATTAAAAGCATGTAAAAAGTCCCTAAGCGGGACAGTATGACATTTTCAATCCAATCGACGTTTATTGACTTACTTTCACAAAGTTTTAATTTAATTGTGACTTTCATTTCAGGTGGAAATTTTCCAAAATCCCGACATTATAACAACCGCACTACAAACTGTGGCTCTGTATGGAATGCTGGACAAGGAATTCGCAAAAGAAAATAAGACATTCTTCTTTGCTAATGTAAGTTACCCGTAGTAAATGCTGTCAGCCGCCTTCTGCGATCGCCAATACATCTAGATAAAGCTACCCGTCTATGGAATGCTCTCCCTCTGGACATCAGACGTGCAAAATCACTCCCTATCTTCAAAAAACTGCTGCATCAGCATTATTTATCCATATGAATACATTGATAGCTCTATCTTATGTCTATTATAATGTTTGTAAATTGTAATGTAGGTATTATGGTATGTAGTGTAGGTATTTGTTTTCTTTTTTTTGAATCTATATATTTATTAAGTACTACCGTCTATTTTGTTCCTTCATGTCCAGTGCATCCTAAGGTTGCCTGGAAGAGATCGCTCTCAGCGATAAGGCCGCCCTTTATACATCCTGTATTGTTTTCTGTTTTGTTAGGTATAAAAGTATTTTCTATCTATCTATGTAAATATGAATGTTCCAGCTTATAGATACAACGAACGAGGCCGTGGTCTGCACAGTGCTGCGTTGTCTCGTGGACTTGCTGTGCGTGCACGGAGCGTTGGTGTTCGATGATGAGGAGACTCAGAACAACACCACTAAGAACACCACCAAGAATACTGTGATGGATGATGATGACGGTAAGATTGTTTTGACCTTCTAAATGTGTTCGGCTCATGTGCACGAAAACTAGAGGTAGCGAGTTCCATTTCGGCCTTCGGATAAATAAATAAATAATAATAATAAATAAATAAATAATGCTGGACAATCCACACAGCATCATCTAGCCCCATGGTAAGCAAAGCTTGTTTTATGGGTATTAGATGACTGATATAATTAATACAATACATTATATAGATATTTTTTATTATACATAGATAACGACGATATTTGTACAATCTGCGGATATTTACACTACGTTTACCGAGTCGTTTTATACTATTCATTATTATTAAAAATAACATTATTTTAATGTTCGCTTCAATTTTTGTCCACTAGTGGAAGAAGTGTAAAAGAAACCACTATGTTCATAACTTATGTAGGTGTCTAGTACATTTGATTTGCTTACCTGTACGTTGGTAGATTTTGAGTTTGGCTAGATGATGCTGCGTGAATGGTCCAGTATTCGTCGCCGCAAAAGATCTCACGGCATGGCTTATTATCTATACTAATATTATAAAGAGGAAAGGTTTGATTTTTTGTTTGTTTGTTTGTAATAAATAGGCTCCAAAACTACTGGACCGATTTGAAAAATTCTTTCACCGTTGGGAAGCTACACTATCCCCGGTGAACATAGGCTATATTATATGTATTTTCAAAAAAGTTAGGGATCCGTACTAAAACCTTGCGAAGCCGGGAAAGTCCGCTAGTTTATTAATAAATGAATACTTTATTTACACACAATAATACATGGAAATAACTAAACAGGATATATTACATAGGCGAGCCTAATCCTGACAAAGAGTAGTAGTAGATAATTACTGTATATTTTCGCAGGTTCAATGTCAGAAAGCGGCCTGGCTCTATCACCGAGCCACAGCACTGTTATTGAGCTGCTTCTCAAGATAATGGATAGTCCTGTAAGTATAGAATCTAAGTACTTATACTAAGTATAGACTTGATAACCGACCTCGAAAGGAGGTACAAAACATATGTCCGACTGTACTGTACATACGTTTTTTATACGTTTTCGTCTCCCCTAATGAACACCATAGCGCCCTATTTTCCCTGTCTTCGCCCAGAGGGCGTCCTACACTACGCTGGCAGAGTCGCGGTCTCCTCTCAAGAACACGTTAACCCCAGCGGTAAACGAGTTCTTGGCCCTTGCTAATTCGTCATCTTATTATCACTTTATAGAGACTTGATTGTGCGCGCTACGTAGAGAAAACGTTCGGATTCGTCATACGCATGGCTGTGTTCACGGGCCCTGACCTATGTCAAGGGCTGTCGGACACCGCGAAGGCTTCACGAGATAGGTCCATTTCAAATAAGCAAACCTGTTAACCCAGAGAGTTCCTGGGTATAATATCATTAAATCGACGACCGATGTGGCGCGGTGGGCGAAGGTCCGCCTGCGACCAGGAGGTTGCGGGTTCGATTCCGCCTCGGAACAATTGTGTGTACGATCTGCAGATATTTGTTCCGGTTGTTCTGGTCGTTTTCTATGTATAATAAAAAATATCTATCTATGTAATATATTGTATTATGTATATCAGTTATCTAGTACCCATAACACAAGCTCTGCTTACCATGGGGCTAGATAATGCTGTGTGAATTGTCCAGCATTATTTATTTAATTAAACAGATGACCCAACTATATTTATGTCCCCAGTGCGCGGGCTACCGACTGATCATAGTAGAAGGTCTGTGCCGCCTGCTGCACCTGGGCCACCTGGAGTCTCCCACCATACTCAGCAGACTGCTGCTGCTGTGGTTCAATCCTGCTACCGGTAAGGACTTAGAGTTAAATCCATGCCTATTGGTTCCTGTGTACTGTAAAATCCCCAGTGCGCGGGCTACCGACTGATCAACGTAGAAGGTCTGTGCTGCCTTAACTTACATATCAGAATAACACATAGGCTATATGTACAATTTATAAAGATATGTATATTGTATATTATCCAAAATATCTATCACCACGCGGGTGAAACCGCGGGGCGCAGCTAGTAATAATATGTGGTACAAATATTGTATGTGGCTATATTATATCCAACCTTGTAGTTACCATTCAGCAAGATTTGGTACGACTAATAACCATGAAATTGTTAAGTTAAATAAATAAATAAATTTTATTTTTAACTAGGTACAACCAATAACACTGACAAGAACTTAAAACTTAATGACGACCGATGTGGCGCGGTGGGCGAAGGTCCGCCTGCGACGCAGGAGGTTGCGGGTTCGATTCCCGCCTCGGAACAAATGTGTGTACAATCTACAGATATTTGTTTCGGGTGTTCTGGTCGTTTTCTATGTATAATAAAAAATATCTATCTATGTAATGTATTGTATAATGTATATCCGTTATCTAGTACCCATAACACAAGCTCTGCTTACCATGGGGCTAGATAATGCTGTGTGAATTGTCCAGCATTATTTATTTATTTATAATTGTGCTCTATTGCAGTGGATGAGGACATGCTCCGGCAAATCATCGGCGTTTTCTTCCAAACGTTCCCAGTCAGTGTTGATGAGGCTCAAGATCAAATACAGGTAAGCATCCCTCCGATTCAAATTCATCATCATCATCATCATCATCAACCTAAGTTAGTCTACTGCTGGAGATAGGCCTCGCCCAATAAGCGCCATACCGCCCCGTCTTCAGCTTGACGCATCTAGCATCTACCTGTAGTCTTTCGCAGGTCATCATCTCACCTATCGGAGGGCGTCTTACACTACGTTTACCGAGTTTTGGTCTCCACAAGAATCTCTCAAGAATACGTATTATTCCGATTATTTATTTTACAGAAAGCAACCATACCGACCCTGCGAACTCTCGCCAACGCTCCATCCAGCTCGCCTCTCTCCGAGATCGATCAAGAAGCGGTTGTGAGATTCATCGTGTCGCTTACAAGAGTTAACCATGACGTAAGAACAAAACATATCACAAACCCTTGATATGGGGGCGTAAGGGGGACTCCAACATCTCATCGTCTCCCAAGCCAACCTAACCTGCACGTGGTACACCCTGCTAGATATAGAAATAGGCTCTGGTGAAAATATCAGACAATCATCATTTAATAACTCATTGATTTTACAATTATTTTCCATTACTTGACAGTGGCAGAAAAGTGTCCAACCAGGGACAGTTGCCATTGCTATTAACAACTAATCAACATCAACCCCTGTTATCATTAGCACCTGTGGCGCGGTGGGCGAAGGTCCGCCTGCGACGCAGACGGTTGCGTGGTCGATTCGCGCATCAAGACTATGTTTGTACGATCTGCAGATATTTGTTCTGGTCGTTTTCTATTTAAAGTAATAATGTCAATCTTTCTCATGAATTGTATTATATATTTTACAATGCACTTAAATCAGTCAAAAATTCTCAAAGCAGGATGGCCTGCGGGTGACCTGATTCTTAGTCGTCGAATTACGGGCCACCAGTCTGGTCAATACGGTAAAGCGGCAATATCTCGTTAGTGCTATATAAGCTATTTTTAATGCTAAGTTATAAGAAAGCAGTCCAGATGGTTTATAGATATCCTTATCCACAGTTATCAGACAGCCAAGGCGGCATGGCCGCAGCATTATGCCAGCACATCGCGCGTCGCCCCGCCTCGTCCGAAGTGGGACTCGCGTGTCGCATGCTAGCGCTCCTGTCGCCGCCGAGAGACGCCTCGCTAGCTTCCTCCCTCGCTGCAACACTGCGGGACCTGTGCCTTGTAAGTACACTCCACAGCTGTCAGACAGCCATGGCCGTAGCATTATGCCAGCACATGTGACAAAATGGCTTCCCACAAGCTTTAAACGAGGTCCATGACCTGCCTTTCTATCTTATGCTCTCTATATAAAATACAACTTAATGTTACGAGTTAAAGCCTATATTTGAATGCACATTTTTGTGCAGCGATGCTTTTCAGGTATGCGACAAGCTTAAAAGGGCGTCTATCTTTTTCTGATAATTTCGGATGTCTGCATACACTTCCATATCAAAAAGGCAACCTGTGTATGTTAGAATTATATTTGTTTTAACGTGTCGTTACGCGTGTTATGCTAACGTATAAACCTAGGCGCTTACAGGTGTGCCCATGACCTTACGGATCCTTAAGGGTCCGGCGACCCTCGCTTGCAAAAATCGCTCCGAATATCGCTGTCCCTGTTTAACCCTTGCGCCGCGCCCCATGCGTGCGCGATAGCAATATTAGCCGTTCAAAATTTGGTTTGTTCCGTAATACCAAAAATTATGACTGAAAACTTTTTGTATTCTTCACAAAGTATTGTTATTCTGTAACTAGACAATATAAGCTATGTTCCTTAATAAATAACACGTAAGATATTGATGTTTTTAATATGAAACAAATAGCAAGAAAACTTGTCCATTTTCGCATAAAAATGTGCAAAATGCGATTGGCTTTCATTTAATTTTAGATAAGTATTTTGAAAAAAAGAACTATTTAGGAACCTATATAAATACTATTCAAATACAAATAATACAATATTATAGTGGAAATATGCTTGAATTGGAAATCATTTTGGTATTTCGTTTGTATGAAGAATTCGTCCCTCCGGAGACCTCTTAAGATATAATTCAGTATGACCACGTGACCGACTCTACTCTGATAAAGCCATTCCCACTTCATCAGCACTCAGCTGTACCGACTTTACCGAATCATCCCACAACTGAGCTGCATCTATCGCATGAAACACTTTACTACTCGGCTTCGTGACTTCACACTCGCTAAAATACTTTCCTGTGACGTCACCAGCTGTTTCATCCAGAGCGACATGGAGCGTAGTTTGTGCGCCTTGCCAGGACGTTTTGAATAACAACCTTACAAGGATTCTAACTATACCGCTGAAACGGCTATTCCAAGTCTTGTAGATATCAGTATTGACCGTTCCAGGCTCCAGACTATTAACAATAACATTGGATTTTACGTTCAACCTCTTCGCTAATTCTTTGGTAAATGTTACTATGCACATCTTGCTGTCGGAATATGCTTTGGGCGCGTTGCAACTCTTCCTCCAATAATCAGTTTTGGCAGTTCCGAAAACATGCATGTATGACGCAACGTTGACGATCCTACTTGGTTCTTTATCACTGGATTTCTTCAGTAATGGTAGAAGGAGAATTGTTAGAAGAACTGAACCAAGGTAGTTAATTTGGATTATGTGGTTGAAGCCATCTTTTGTCGTGTTTTCTGGACCGGCGACTCCAGCATTGTTGATCAATATGTCCAGTCTGTCGCGCTTTGCGATTATTTCTTTAGCAGCGCGTCGGGTATCGTCTAACGACCCTAAGTCTAATAGGAGAAAGTCCACTTTTGAGCTACCGGTCTTCTCTGTGATGTGTTGTATTGCTCTCTGCCCCTCCAGTGGACAATGCGATGCTACTATCACGTTTGCTCCTGAAAATAATTTGGCATGTTTAATATAATATATAATAAAGATTTATAAATAAATAAATAATGCTGGACAAATTCACACAGCATTATCTAGCCCCATGGTAAGCAGAGCTTGTGTTATGGGTACTAGATAACTGATATACATAATACAATACATTACATAGATAGATATTTTTTATTATACATAGGAAACGACCAGAACACCCGGAACAAATATCTGCAGATCGTGCACACAATTGTTCCGAGGCGGGAATCGAACCCGCAACCTCCTGCGTCGCAGGCGGACCTTCGTCCACCGCGCCACATCGGTCGTCTAAATAAAAAAAAGTAACTAAATAAGTTTAAAATATGGATCCATGGATATCCGAAATAAAGAGATTTTATTTTATTATTATTATTCAAAAAAACTATAAACCAACTTCAAATTCCTAAAATAATAAGTTTGGGTTTGAAATAAGTTTTAAAAAAATAATCATCGAAATCGGTTGGCGTGATATTGAGTTATTCGTCCATTTGTCGCGGACTTACCTAATGCAAATTTAAGACTATGTGAGAGCTCATTGGGGGAGGCCTATGTCCAGCTGTGGACTGCTTAACACTTTGAGTGCTGAAAACGCACGGTATGAGTTTTCTACAAGTGACTAATATGTGTAAATCCACACTAGCGCGGCGGCTGAGAAAATACAGATCTTTGTGACTCAGCAGAGCTGTAATATTTTTCGAACGAAACGCATGTGCGGCGCAACACAACCGCTGTGTAGAGCGGCAGCACGAATTTTTTAGGTAAAAAAAAAGATTGCAGTCGTCGAAAAAAAACCGCAGTCAAAGTGTTAAGGCTGATGATGGTGATGGTTTTCTCATGGATGTCATTGTCAGAAGTGGACCAAATTGAAATGGGACCACACGGGAAGCACCAGCAAATAAAAAGAATCATCAAAATCAGTTCACCGAGTAAAAAGTTATGAGATAAAAAATATATTTAAAAAATACAGTCGAATTGAGAACCTCCTCCTTTTTTTGAAGTCGGTTAAAAAGGGATATTACACAGGGTTAAAATAATTAGTAACATTGTATCAGTGCGAAACAATGCAACATCATCAAACATACTACAATGTTGCAACAATTGCTTTAATTGCACTTAAAGATAGGAAGCTTAGTCAAATCATTTTGCTCTATGACATTTTATTACATATAATTTAGTCTGTAAAATCATTTCCTGAATATAACGACCGATGTGGCTCAGCGGGCGAACGCATGAGGTTGCGGGTTCGATTCTGGCCTCGGGATAAATGCTTGTACGATCTGTGGATATTTGTTCTGGGTCATTTACTATGTATTATGAAAAAAATATATATCGTTGTAATGTATTGCGTTAAGGATATCAGTCATCTAGTACATATAACATAAGCTCTGCTTAGCTTGGGGCTAGATGCTGCTTTGTGGATTGTCCAGCATTATTTATCTATTTATTAATTGACAAATTAATTATATAGCTAACATATATAATTAATTTGTCAATTAATAAATAGAAGGAAGGTAATAAAAAAATAATTGCTACAAGATTTCCTCTATTCATAGTAAGGGAACTTAATCGACTACGATTATATCAACACGAACTGTTCATCATAATTTGACGACCGATGTGGCGCGGTGGGCGAAGGTCCACTTGCGACGCAGGAGGTTGCGGGTTCGATTCCCGCCTCGGAACAATTGTGTGTACGATCTGCAGATATTTGTTCCGGGTGTTCTGGTCGTTTTCTATATATAATAAAAAATATCTATCTATGTAATGTATTGTATTATGTATATCAGTTATCTAGTACCCATAACACAAGCTCTGCTTACCATGGGGCTAGATAATGCTGTGTGAATTGTCCAGCATTATTTATTTATTTATTTTATTTATTTAAATATGGTATTTTAGGTACTGGCAGGTACTAGCTGCGCCCCGCGGCTTCGCCCGAGTGGAAATCTATGTGTCAAATAGTATTTTTAAAACTTCCTATTGAATCGCTCTATCTAGAATAGATTATAGATAGAATAAAAAAAAACATTTATTTAGACACAGGTACAAAATACAGGCATAGAATAAACAAACAAAGAAGTTTATCATGGGGGTAAACGACACAAATAGGTGATATTAAGACTAAAATAAGACTACCTCCATGACCCTGCGCCGAAATAGGGGTTGGCTCAGCGTGTGCTGAACATTATTATATTCAGCGCTGTTTTTCAGCCAAAGACCTTAATTACTAGTTGAAGTCACGGACGACAATTCGGTGACAACAAAGAGAAAAATATTTGATACAAAAAAAAAAAAGTAGAATAATAGGAGAGTATAATATGTATATGTTTAGTAAACAGATGATATAAAATAATAGTAATAATAAACAAGAAAATTAAAATGTAATATAACAATAATAGGTGCGTGTAATATAATAATAAAGAATGACGTTTCACTATATAAATATAATACTATCTATATAAATTTTGATGCGGTTTATTTTAATTTTTATAAACCGCAACAAAATCCGTTGCGTACTTTTAAAGAACACGTTTGTTGTATGGGAGCGCCCTTAAATATTTTTTCTATTTTGTATTTTGATATTTTTTCTGTGAAAATTTAAAATGTCTAACTATCATGGTTCATGAGACAAACCTGGTGACAAACTGACGAACGGACAGCGGTGTCTTAGTAATAGGGTCCCGTTTTACCCTTTGGGTACGGAACCCTAAAAACCACCCATCGTATAAATTACGTTTAAAAGCCATTTTCATGGTCTTGGAGCGTCAAATTCAATTAAGGATATGTGTTTTTATATATATAGTTCATGGCCTTGGTAGACCAAGAAATGTCTTTCATATGCCAATTATAGAATGTGGATTTTGTGTAATCGCACAAGTAAATAAATAAATAAATAATGCTGGACAATTCACACAGCATTATCTAGCCCCATGGTAAGCAGAGCTTGTGTTATGGGTACTAGATAACTGATATACATAATACAATACATTACATAGATAGATATTTTTATTATACATAGAAAACGACCAGAGCACCCGGAACAAATATGTGCAGATCGTACACACAATTGTTCCGAGGCGGGAATCGAACCCGCAACCTTCAGCGTCGCAGGCGGACCTTCGCCCACCGCGCCACATCGGTCGTCAAGGTGTTTGTACTACGCATAGTCATTATATGCGGCATTTTACGCGAATCACAATAGTTACAACCGCAATAAACTTCGTCCCGTGCCGGGAATCGAATCCGCGTCGCAGAGAGGCCTTTAGCTAGCTTTTCTGTTTTTTTTGTTAGCCGTGGGGCGCCACTAGTCTATACTAATATTATAAAGAGGAAAGGTTTGATTTTTTGTTTGTTTGTAATGAATAGTCTCCGAAATTACGGCACCGATTTGAAAAATTCTTTCACCGTTGGGAAGCTACGCTATCCCCGGTGAACATAGGCTATATTATATTTTCAAAAAAATTAAGGATTCGTACTAAAACCGTGCGAAGCCGGGAAGGTCCGCTAGTAAAATATAAAAGACTTAAGTAAAGACACGCTTTTTTTGTGATTACGGCGGCGACGCGTGTCAATGACGCAGTAATCAGGGTGTCAGCTGACGACGGTACACGGCGTTTGCAGGCGAATTAATGTAGACTCCTGTACATACCTCTTCGAGCCAGTTCCTTGGCCACCTCCAACCCCATGCCAGCAGTTCCACCTGTCACCAACGCTGTCTTCCCATGCAAGAGCTTCTTCGATGTACAATTCCTTTGTTTTAACTTCTGATGCAACATTGTCGAAGCAAAAATTACAAGTAAAATCGCAAGAATTGTGCCGATCATGTTTGCTATTTTTAGAATTATGCGCAAGTGGTTATTAAGTATCTTTAGTGAGGTGCCTTCAAGGTACCGTTAAATGGTAACGCGTCCAAGCTCGTGAACAGTGAAGGGTAAACTCAACTTTGTTGACAGTTGTGAATGTTTTATAATTATGTACGGCGGTATAAATAAAGGTTTTCGCACATATATTTATTTATAGTCGGATAGTTAAATAGATTCAGGTGATGCGGAAAACCATTGAATAATATTAGGAATAGGAAAATATTTATTTATAGGAAAATATTTTTTTAAATAAATTTAAAAAAATTGTTGAACATATTCTTTGTAAAAAAGCTTATTACAAAATATCAGATTACTTAGAAGATAAAAAAGTTTGGAACGAGTTTTGCTCCAACTCAAAATCTACCAACTTACAGATAAGCAAATCAAATGTACTAGACACATAAGTTATGAACATACTAGTGGTTTCTTCTCACTTCTTCCACTGGTGGACAAAAAATTGAAGTGAACTATAAAATATGACCCGTCTAAGTGCTTATTTGTAAGCTTAAAGAAATAAATAAACTTTTCATTTTCATTTAGTTATAATTCTGTACTCTCAAAGCTCTCTAATATTCTGTCCCCGGATGGTAAAAGAGCGCGTGAATATAGCTTGTAGATATTTTTATTTATTTTAAAATAAAATAAAATATAAAAAATATAAAGCGCGTGAATATAGCTTATAGATATTTTTATTTATTTTATTTTAAAATAAATAAAAATATCTACAAGCTATATTCACGCGCTCTTTTACCATCGGGGACAGAGAGTTTTGAGAAAACTTATAGTAATCAGATGGCTGGTTACATCCTACTAATACGTCTGCTGCACATGCAAAAAAGGGCTATACCACATCGGCAGTGGAAGTGTTAAAATACGAAAATACGAAGATAGCTGCTGTTCTACTTTTAGTATGCTTCCTCAATCGGCTATTACGATATGCACAGGCTGATGTGTAGGGGTCTATTCTTACGCCGCGATGGCCACGACTGGTTAGATGCTTCGTGGACGGCAGCTGTGAGGCGGTAAAGATCGGTTTCCAAGATGACATAGTGTCCTGCGACCTTAAAAATGGGAATCAAGTCTTATTGACAGATCTTTAGCGTGTAAATAATGTAAAGTACCTATACCTAGGTTAGTTATGCAAATATTTTACGATTAAGTCAATCAAAGCAAAAAAATTGTTCGTTTACTTTTAAAATTCTCCGCGCAAGCTTTGTTTGTTTAGTCTAAAATTATTAGCGGAAACTAGTACGTGTAGATTTACTTTATTACTCGCTTTATAAAGCCGTGTGGTGCTGGATAGATAGAAAACATTTTATTATACCACACAAAATAGAAAAAAATACAGATATAAAAACGTAATGTTTTTATTTCTGTAAAAAACTTAATGTGAATAAAGGTATAAAGGGCGGCCTTATCGCTGAGAGCGATCTCTTCCAAAGAATGAAAGAATTTGCACCACCCCAACTCTTCCCGCGAGTGTCGTAAGAGGCGACTAAGCGATATACACCGGGGTGCGGGTTTAAGTAACAATCAAATAATAGTAACAAATTAGAACTACATAGTTTACAATTGAGCTAAGGCGAGACCCGCCGCGCATTTATAACGTATAGTATTATGTTTATCAGTTATCTAGTACCACTAACACAAGCTCTGCTTAGCTTGCTTGGGGCTAGATGATGCTGTGTGGATTGTCCAGCACTATTTATCAGATTTTTTGGAATAACCAGGCATTTAAATAAAATAAATAAATAATGCAGGACAATTCACACATCATCATCTAGCCACAAGCTAAGCAGAGCTTGTGTTATGGGTACTAGATGACTGATATACATAATACAATATATTACATAGATAGATATTTTTTATTATACATAGAAAACGAACACCCGGAACAAATATCTGCAGATCGTACACACAATTGTTCCGAGGCGGGAATCGAACCCGCAACCTCCTGCGTCGCAGGCGGACTTTCGCCCACGGCGCCACATCGGTCGTCAAAAGTTATCTATACTAATGATATAATAAAAAGGAAATGTTTGATTTTTTGTTTGTTTGCATTGAATAGGCTCCAAAACTACTGGACCGATTTGAAAAAATATTTTACCATTGGGAAATTACACTATCCCCGTCGAACATAGGCTATATTATATTTTTTTAAAAGTTAGGGATCCTTACTAAAACTCCAATAATGTAACCCAAGGTGTAAAA
Organism: Eupithecia abbreviata; assembly: GCA_943735965.1. Classification (NCBI taxonomy): domain Eukaryota; kingdom Metazoa; phylum Arthropoda; class Insecta; order Lepidoptera; family Geometridae; genus Eupithecia; species Eupithecia abbreviata. Next base: position 8,079,781 of record OX030995.1, read on the forward strand.
AAATCACTTAATAAAGTGAAATTCGAGTTTAACGCAGGTGAAACCGCGGGGAACAGCTAGTATTTTATAACTACGAACTAACTAGATACCAATAAACCTAAGAACCTGATTTAAAATAGTTTATGCACCAAGGGTATAAAGTAACTTACGTCACGGGTGGCATTGAATGAGAAAAAAACTGTTATTTACTGTGTTTTTGTTGCAGAAATTGCCTGATAAGCAGTCATGCCGTAACCTGACGAGATATTTGGGTGCATTGGAAGCGTTTGAACGAGCCAGTATGAACAAAATGTCCCATACAGGTTTGTGGCTTAATCAAATCAAATAGTTTCTTGCTTTAACTTAAATTAATTAATATATTACAGTGGTATGGGACCCTCTTTTAAGTAATGTAATACCTGTGCTAGAGGGTCTCGCTCTGCAGCGCGGCTATCTTAAAGATAATTAAATTAAGTTTAATATTTAATTTGGATACTTAAATATGTAACATTTACATAATAATAATAATCCATACTAATATTATAAAAGCGATAGTAATTATGTCTGTCTGTGTACGATTTACCGCGGTAAACGTAATAGGACGTCCTTCGGACAGGTGGGATGTCGACCTATGAAAGACTGTACGCAGATGCTGGATGCAGCAAGCTGAAGATAAGGCGCTTTGGCGCTCATAAGGGGAGGCCTATATCCGGCAGTGGACTATAGGGTATTAATGATGTGTATGATTTATGTATAAACCGCATTTTTGCAAGCGGTGCATTTTTACTTACCTAAGCTAAAGCAATTCAGTACGCGTTCGACCGCAGTCCCGTGTGAAGTGAAAACACAATTATTATCAATTAATCAAGTTGTTAGTTTAATCTCTTCTCTTTAATTATCAATCATCTAAAAGTGTAGGGCGGAAACCTTAGTCTGTCTGTTAGGTTCTAAAATATCACCACGTTGTTAATGGATGGCCCATTAATAATGTGTTAATGTGAAGTGTAAGGAAATTTTGGCGATTTTTCGACGAAAAATCTGCTGATCGAACAAACATTTGTTCGTACGATCGGGCGAGGGCGCAAATCGAACTTGCAGCCTCCTGCGTCGCAGGCGGACCTTCGCCCACCGCGCCACAGAGGTCGTCTCTCCGTCATTAATTACGTCGCGGTGCTCATCATGCGGTTCCCGGCAGGTGAACTTTTGTTCAAAACATTTTATTATATTTAATAGTTGGACTATTTTCAGGTTTCACGGAAGGCACGATGCAGGAAGACTCTCTGGCGCCTCTCGGAAGAACTACCAGCTCCTTACGTAAGTTACTACAAGTTATGGTACGTCAGATAATTTTCCACAGTATCATTTAGACCCTACGTAAACACAGCAGACTATACAATACAATATTTATTTATTTTAAGCCATTATTGTCCCACTGCTGGGCAAAGGCCTCCCTTTTCTCGTTCCACTCCTCGCGATCCAACTGCAACAAGCCATGATGGAAGATGTGCCTCGAGCTCGTCACGCCATCTCATCCAGGGCCTTCCACGTCGCCTCTTAGCGTGTTGGACAGGTGGTCTTTATCCACAAGTCGCTGGACAACAAACACAATACAATATAAAAATACTTTATTGTATACCAGATATCACCTCATAATTAGCAACAAGTTTATGTATGCGGACATCAAGCTAAACTCAGTCAAACAGGAAATTGAAGTCTTCAGCAAAAACTATCAGCTCCGGCTAGATAATCACAAAAATGAACTCGCCTCTCAACTACAAGGAACTGGAATTCTTGAATTCTCTAGACTAAAGAGACACTGTATCTCAAACCTAGCTGAAAGATTCACAGACAAAAGCCTAGAGGTGACTCACTGGAGTCAACTCTACTAACAACACAAAAAGCGGATCATATCAGAGAGCAGATTGGATTAATGTTTACATAAACAGATCGCCAAGAAGCAAAAGAAAATTGTATACCAGATAAAGATAAAGAATTTGGCGTGTTTTAATAAAATATAAACCGACTTCAAATTCCTAAATAATGGAAATGGGTTTGACTCGTTTTTAAAAAACGAATCATGGAAATCGGTTGGCGTGATACCGAGTTATTCAAATATTAAGATAAAATAGGGGGCGCTAGTGTGCCTCGGGGTACCGCCTTAAAATCAGCTGTTTTCAAGTACTAACGCTTAAATGTTCACTAGTCGTTTGTTATGCTTTAAATTATTATGTTGATAAAGAAATGTTGAAACTGAAAGGCACACTAAAATAAAACTATAGATAGATATTGACGACCGATGTGGCGCGGTGGGCTAAGGTCCGCCTGCGACGCAGGAGGTTGCGGGTTCGATTCCCGCCTCGGAACAAATGTGTGTACGATCTGCAGATATTTGTTTCGGGTGTTCTGGTCGTTTTCTATGTATAATAAAAAATATCTATCTATGTAATGTATTGTATTATGTATATCAGTTATCTACTACCCATAACACAAGCTCTGCTTACCATGGGGCTATATAATGCTGTGTGAATTGTCCAGCATTATTCATTTATTTATTATTTATAGATAGATGGATAACACTTTATTACACCACACAAAACAGAAAATAATACAGAGATAAAAACTTAGAATAAAGGTATAAAGGGCGGCCTTATCGCTGAGAGCGATCTCTTCCAGGCAACCTTGGGATTGACTGGACATGAACGAACAATATAGACTATTTCAGAGGTATTAAAAAAGCTTACAATAGGTATCACAAAATGGCCGATGAAATTTTTGATGTTCCCTTTGTTCAACGAATTAATAAAGATATAATAGGTTGCGGCACTAGTGTGCCTCGGGGTACCACCTTAAAAAAAGCACACCATATATGTTTTCAAGTAAGGCTTAAATTTACACTAGTCCTTTTTTGGGTTTAACACTTTGACTGCGATTTTTTTTCGATGACTGCGATCTTTTTTTTAACCTAAAAAATTCGTGCTGCCGCTCTACACAGCGGCTGTGTTGCGCCGCACATGCGTTTCGTTCGAAAAATATTACGGCTGTGCTGAGTCACACAGATCTGTATTTTCTCAGCCGCTGCGCTAGTGTGGATTTACGCATATTAGTCACTTGTAGAAAACACATACCGTGTGATTTCAGCAATCAAAGTGTTAAAAACAGCACACCATTTATGTTTTCAAGTAAGGCTTAAATTTACACTAGTCCTTTTTTGGGTTTAAGATATTTATTTACTTCTCAAAAGACTAATAATCACTGGTGAGAAACAAAATAAGCTTATTATCTATTGTTAGTAGTTCGGTACGAGTTATATTATTAATATTATGTGGGTAGTTAGCAAAAATACTGTACAGAGCAAAATAAAGGCGCGCACACACTATACACAATTTCTGAAATATTAAATCACATGTAGGGTAATAATGTAAGCTTGACTATTTATATTCTTATGTAAATGAAGAAATATTGAAAGTAAAAATGTGTGTTCCAGCTCAACCGATCGCTCGCAGCACGCACGTCGTGATCAACGAGACGGTGGAGGAAGAGGTGGAAATAGACGAAACCTCTCCCACGGAACAGACCGCCTTATCCAGGATATCTGCAGGTAAATATGTTATTTATCATCTACTAGTAAATAAAAATGAAAATGTAGTTAAGGAAAATTACTTTAACTATAAGTAAACCATGTGTGTGTAGAAAGACACATGGTTTACTACATGAGAAACAAATTAGTAATTACAAGTCGAAAAGTACATTATCATCAGTAGGCCTCCCCCAAAGAGCGCCATATTGCCCTGTCTCGAGCTTGCCGCATCCGCAGATCGTCATCCCACCTGGTTGGAGCGCATCCTACACTACGTTTACCGAGTCGTGGTCTCCACTCAAGAACACGTTTGCCCCAGCGGCCGTCGGTTCTTCGCGAGATATGGTCGGCCCACTGCCACTTCAGCTTGCTAATTCTTTGAGCTATGTCGATAACTCTGGTTCTCTGTCGAATGTATTCGTTACGAGTCCTATCCTTCAGAGAATAGGATATAAGTACATAAATAATAATAAATAAACGCTTGACAATCCCTACAGCGTTACGTCGTCTAGTCCCAGCAGAACTTGTGTTTTGACTTATTAATTGTTTCAGAGGCCCCGTCAGAGATAGCCCATCCCAGTCCTAATTCGGCCCGCTCGTCGTCAGACAATGACGCGGCCGCGCAGGAATTCGCAGAGGAAGTACAGTCCGACAGCAGCGGCGTGTCGCCTCTCAAAAGAGCTAAAGTTACCAAAGGTACCCTTTTATTAATATGGTCGCATCTGTCGATGTCTTATTCAGAGTCAGAGATAGTCAATCCGAGTCCTAAGTCGGCCCGTTCGTTAGACTGTCGCGACCGCGTCGGAGGAAGTTCCTTTCGACTTTAGCAGCGGCGTATCGTCCGCAGAAAGTTACTTAAGGTACTGGTTATTCAATATAGTCGCATCTCTTGTTGTCGTATTCGAGTCAGAGATAGCCCATCGCAGTCCTAATTCGGCCCACTCGTCGTCAGAGACTGACGCGGCCGCGCAGGAATTCGCAGAGGAAGTACAGTCCGACAGCAGCGGCGTGTCTCCTCTCAAAAGAGCTAAAGTTACCAAAGGTACCCGTTTATTAATAAATGTTGTTTTATTTAATTTTTAAAGAAGGCATGTCTGTCTGCTTTTTCATAGCACAATCCCTTATGGTGTTTCCTATGTCAAAATTAGTGTGTGTTATATAATAAAATTGTAATATACTTTAAAAGTTTATAGAACTTAACGACATCAAGTGTAACGTGTACCTACGGTGGATATAAATAAACAATATGGTCGCATCTGTCGATATCTTATTTAGAGTCAGAGATGGTCAAACCAAGTCCTAAGTTGGCCCGCAGATTCAATTTCAGTTATTTTATTGATAACGTTTATATGTTACATGACATGTTATTAATTCTAATGAAAATATCAATAATACAATACAATACAATACAAAAATTATTTATTGTACACCATAATCAAATTAATCATTACAAAAATACATTATATGCGACAGGTGCAATGGGCGGCCTTATCGCTTAGAAGCGATCTCTTCCAGGCAACCTTTGGATGGAAAGAATGATATGAATTTAAGAAAAGGCAGGGGGTGTACCACAGTTTATCTAAATAAGAATACTAAAAAAACAAATAATAAATATTACAAATTCCAAAATAAATAATACACTAATAATAATGTTTTGGTTATAATAATTAATTCGACTCTAGGCTTCTTCCGGCTAGAGAGAAAGTTACCAAAGGTACTGGTTAGTTACTATGGTCGCCTCTGTCGATGTCGTATTCAGAGTCAGAGATAGTCAATCCGAGTTCTAAGTAGGCCCGCTTGTTAGTAACTCGTTTGCGTTAGCGGCGTATCGCCCGGCTATAGAAAGCTAGAGTTACTAAAGGTTGATTCAGTGTCTTTTTTGTTGCTTGTAGAATACACATTGGTAGAGGATATATGCATCAAGACAGTGCATAATCCAGAATAATCAATTTATTGGTAAAATATTACATGTCAGAAAATAATTATTTTAACTAAGTACCAAGCAGAAAGTAGTTTACTATTATTTTATTTTTATTTTGTTTTATTTGGAAGACAAACAGTTTTACACACTTAACAGATAACTTAAATAAAAACCTATAACCATGAATGTGTCCTCTATTACTATTATTACTATTACTAGTTTCTGCCCGTGGCTTCGTGCGCATCAAGGTTATTTCTATTCTATGGGAACTGATTTATGGGATAAAAAGCCTATGTTTTATTCCAGGCTTAGAACTACTTATAATACACATTTTTAGCTTGATCCGTTCAGTCGTTTTTGCGTGAAGATATAACAAACATCCAAACTTTCGCATTTATAATAATAGTGTGAAGATTTGAAACCTGTGCTGACACCAATTGATTTGCATTTTCACAGGCAAAAAGAAACTGTCCTTGACTAAACAACCCAGTGCTGACAACAATGCTAAAAGCAAAGAAACGGTGAAAGAAAGGGACAGCAAGACGCAAGAAGCAGCGGGAGGGGTGAAACGGAGCCGATCTCAGCGCTCATTGGTGGACGTTGAAAGAGGTAACTATAATTTGGACCTTCAAGTATTCAGGCTTAAAAAAACCCACAGTAGTGGCAACCCCCACTTTGTAATACAAAATACGCCATTCATCCACTATTCGAGTTTTAAAAAATATAGTTATTGTTGCTGGTTGTTCTTCTAACTCAAACAAGGTTCGTAGTTGACCAGCTAATAACGATAATGTAGTTGTACTCACTTCACTAGACCCCATACGCGCTAGAGTCGTAGAAAATCCCAAAGATTTTCGACTCGTCGCTCGGTCACTTGATTTCGTGGCTCAGCTGGAGCGAGCGTCCTTGTACTGAGGGAAAGGTTGCGGGTTCAATTCCCGTCGAAATCAAACATTAAGGATATATATATATATTTTTTTTTAGGGATCTAAATAAGACTGTATCTATTAATTTATAGCTTAACGTTGATTATCTATTTATCACTCGCATTTAACGCATAATCTTCTCATTAACAGCCCAAAAAGCCGCAGCCAAATCCAAGAAGTCCCCACCCAAAGAACCATCATCGCCGCTGTCATCTCCCGACTTGGACAGTTCCAACGTGACAGTTCGCCGCTCCACGCGCCTCAGCCAGGGATCCGGCAGCGAGGGCTCCGGGAAAGAAGTCGAGGTTAAGGGAAAGGGGAAGAAAGCGCCTGGTTAGTTATAATTTAATAAATATAAATAAATAATTAATGCTGGACAATTCACAAAGTATTATCTAGCCCCAAGCTAAGCAGAGCTTGTGTTAGGGGTACTAGATAACTGGTAAACATAATACAATACATTCATCGTCAGCCTATGTTAGTCCACTGCTGGACATAGGCCTCCCCAATGAGCGCCACAGCGCCCTGTCTTCAGCTTGCCGTATCAGCATCTACCTGCAGTCTTTCGCAGATCGTTATCCCACCTGGTCGAAGGGGGTCTTACAACACGTTTGCCCCAGTGGTTATCGGTTCTTCGCGAGATATGGCCGGCCCATACCATATATAATATACATAACCTTGCTACTTTATTTTCGAATCTAGGAATTACATCTCAGGCGGACCTTGGCCTACCGCGAGGTAGGTAACCTACAGAGGTCGTCTGAAAGTCAATCTCATTTCACACATCTTTTTCTTCACAGCCCAAAAAGCTAAATCCAAGAAGTTACCACCATCATCGCCGTTGTCATCTCCCGACTTGGACAGTTCCAATGTGACAGATCGCCGCTCCACGCGCCGCAGCCAGGGATCCGGTAGCGAGGGCTCCGGGATAGAAGTCGAGGTTAAGGGAAAGGGGAAGAAAGCGCCTGGTTAGTTGTAGTTACTTACTTCTAATAGGATATTATTAGAATTATTTCTAATCCAAACGGGCAACCCTACCGGCGGCGCTGCATAAATAGGCACGATTAACACGCCACGCTCTCTTTCACTTCATTTCACTCGCGATATTCAGACGGAACGGACGTCTCTTGCACGACTAGTAATTCTTTGTCAGACTCGCAGGTGGTTCGTAGAAGTTGAGCTAAAGTCAGTGTGGTTGATGTAAATTTGGAATTAGTGAAATCAAAGGTGTTGTAAGCTGGATCGTATCCTTTCATTTAAAACTTTTTGGCAGGTTTTATAAGAATATGTTATAAAAATGTAAAAGAGGCTGTATTGTAAAGAGAAAATTGTTCATAGTAGAGCGAAATCACTGGAATGAATACCCGGAACAAATTTCTACAGATCGTGCAAACAATTGTCCCGAGGCGGGAATGGAACCCTGGTATATCGCTTATAAATGAAACGTGCGTCTTGCTCGGTAGCCAGTTTATTACTAAAGGGTTGACAGGTAACCTCGGTACTTTTATACATACACTTCATCCCTCCAACATTAATTTGGGAACCTGTAACAAGGTAAAGGTTCCTATAAACTAACTTATTAAAATCTTACAACTAAACTTACTTAATTTACTTAACAAAAGCGTTTATAATCAATTGGCTTTTTAGGTCTCCTAGAGCGTCCGGCCGGGCTGGAGTATTCGGTGCTCGGACCTTCACCACTAGGGTTTACCTGAAGCTCCGCCGGTCGCGGCTCGTCCATCATCACCTCGCAGGCCTCCGCCCACTCGTCCCTGTCCGCGTCCCTATCAGGCCCTGGACTGTTATCTGGGGCGGTTACGACAGACCTCTCTATTTCCTCCTCAGCAATAGTTACTGAAGGCGGCGACGATTGTTCTATGATTATACTAGGTTCCGGCGGCGGCGGCGCCAGCGGCGGCGGCTGGAGGAGCGCTGTGGGCGGCGGCGTGCAAGGCGGCGATGATGGTGGCGGCGGGTCTAACATCACCGGACTACCGGTGCTGACCACACACACATTTTCATTTTGGCTAATATGATTACTAGTATATTTCCTTATCTGATCAACGTGCCTTTTACATTTAGTATCGTTATCTTTAAAATAAATTTCAAACATTCGGTTTCCTATTATCTTTTTAACGATACCTACACTCCAAACACTTTTCCGTGCAACAAACCACCTAGCCCATACAGTTTCACCAACACTAAAACGTCGACTTGGTTTTAGGTAAGTAACTTCATTGACATTTTTATCAACCGGCAAAACTAAATCTAACCTACACCTTAAATTACGGCCCATCATTAACATAGCCGGCGTGGCGCCGGTCGCAGAATGTACTGTATTTCTAAAAACAAACAAACAGCTTCGTAATTTATTATAAATTTCTTTTTGATTTTGACATTCTGAAATTACACATTTTATCATTTTCTTACACGTTTTAACAGAATTTTCCGCCTGACCATTGCTAGCCGGGTGATATATGGGTGAAGTTACATGTTGGATTCCGTTTACCTTACAAAAATCATGAAATTCTGCTGAGCTTATTTTAACATCGTTATCCGATACAATTACACAAGGCACGCCATATCTAGAAAACATATCTTTTAGTTTTTGAATAAGAACACTCGTAGAAGTGCCACGCTCCATAAACACACATTCTAACCATTTGGAATACGCGTCAACCACAATCAAGTACACAGCCTGCCCTATAGACATGTAATCTATATGTACCCGGTGCCACGGCGCCGGCGGGCGCGGCCACGGCGACGGCGGCGCGCTCGGCGGCGCGGCGCGTACGGCGGCGCAAGCGGTGCATGCGCCTACCCATCGCTCGATATCACTATCTATTCCTGGCCACCACATTCTGCTGCGCGCTGCACTTTTTGTTTTTACAATGCCGAAATGTGCAGAATGCAATTCCTTTAGCATTCTGTCTCTATAGACGGCGGGAATAACTACTCTGTGGCCGCGGAACAAACATCCATCTACTACTTCTAAATCAGTTTTACACTGAAAATATGGCAAAACGGATTTACATGTTATTTTTCTAGGCCAACCATATTTCATGTATTTGATCACCATGGGCAAAACCTTATCGGCCGATACCTCACATTTAATGTCTTCAAATGAAACCGGCTGTACGTTAGCTTCTAAGAATAGGAAATGCCTATTACTTCCTGCGGTGTCATCGCTGACCGAGTCTGATAAGGGTGACCTTGAGAAATAATCTGCTACCTGATTATTCTTACCGTCTACATACTGCACTATATAGTTATATGCTGACAGAATAATAGCATACCTTTGCAAACGTAACGCGGCCGTCACTGAAATACCCTTCCCTCTTCCAAAGATAGAAAGTAAAGGCCTATGGTCGGTTTTTAAAATAAAAGGTTCTTGGCGGCCATAAAGGTACTGGTGGAAATGCTTTACCCCAAAAATGATGGCCGTAGCTTCCTTCTGAATTTGGCTATAGTTCTTCTCGCTTGCCGATAACGAACGCGATAGGACGTTCGCTGCCGCCGTCGGCATCTTTGTGCGCCAGCACGGCGCCGAGCCCGTGCGGGCCCGCGTCTACGGTCAGCGTCAACGGCGCTTCCGGCTCGAAATGCGCCAGCACGCGGTCGCTGGCCAGCTCGCGCTTCACGCTCTCGAAGGCCGCCTGATGCCTCTCTCCCCACTGCCACTCAGTGCCCATACGCAGCAGCTCGTGTAATGGATTTAATACCGCCGATGCGGAAGGAATAAAATTCCTGTAGTAATTTACTACACCTAGGAATCGTTTAACACCTAAAACGTTGGTAGGCGCGGGCGCATTAGTTATTGCCTCAACTTTAGTGGGGCAAGTTCTTAGTCCGTTTTTATCTATAACATAGCCGAGGTAGGTAACACTATCCTGAAAAAATACGCACTTATCTCTTTGCAACCGTAACCCCGCATCTTGTAGCCTTCTAAGAACCTCCCGCAACCTTGACAAGTGGATTTCCTTGGTTTTACCTGTTACACAAATATCATCAAGCCAAATGCTTACACCTTCCAGGCCTGATAGAAGTGTTTCCATAGCTTTTTGGAAAATAGCAGGAGCGTTGGCTAATCCATACACTAACCTACTGTAGGAAAATAAGCCCTTATGGGTCGATATTGTGGCTAACGATTGAGATGACTTCGACAATCTGAATTGGTTATAGGCATTACTTAGATCTAACTTAGAATATTTCTCGCCACCACCTATTTTAGAAAACACTTCTTCTATGCGTGGCAACGGATATTTATCTATTTTTAGATCTTGGTTCAGAGTACATGAAAAATCACCGGCAATTTTCAATTTACCATTTTCTTTCAGTACTGGTACTATTGGGGTGGCGTATTCCGAATGGTTAACTGGCACTAAAATACCTAAACCTACTAATCTGTCAAGTTCTGCACTGACCCTTTCTCTAAGAGCTAAAGGTACGGATCGTGGCTTAAAAAATTTCGGTTTCACATTATCTTTTAATTGCAACTCGACTTCAAATTTATTAAAACATCCTAACTCATTTTTCCACACGTCTGGAAAAACTGTCAATAGGCGTTTCACTTCCTCAGTGTTTTTATTCGTGCATTCAATATTGTTATTGGATGACGAAAAATAAATTTGAAAATGTGTCATGAAATCACGCCCTAACAACGGTGGCCCACCATTTTCTATGACATATATTTTGATAGATTTACAAACGTTAGAATACCTAACGTCAGCTGTAAAATAACCTACAGGCGTGATTTTATGACCGTTGTATAAACACATTTTAATATCACTCTTATGCAATTTTAACCTGGAGAAATATTCCGAATATAATTTGTCCGATATAACTGTAGTGCCCGATCCCGTGTCTAGTTCCATACACAACTCAATTCCATTCACATTTACTGTCAGTTTTATAGGATTATAGTTTACATACCTCAAGTTATAAAGTTCACATTCCTTGCAGTCACTTTCGGCAGGAGACTCCGCGCACTCGACACCAATGCTGTGTAATAAACACTTTGTTGAACGACACACTTTTTTAAGGTGGCCCTTTTGTCCACATTTTAGGCATTTGTAGTTCTTAAACCTACACATCTCTGCCGAGTGGTTCTTCATACCACACACCGTGCAACGCGACTGATTACCGCGTTTATCAGCAGTCCCAGCAGCGCCTGCCTGCGAGCCCGCCTGGGCCGCCGCGGCGCCTCCGCCGCTCGAGCCGCTGCCGCTGCCGCTGCCGGTACCGCGAGTACCTGCCCGCGCGTAGAAAACCGGCTCTTCCTTCACGACGAAGGAACTAGCCTCGGCGCCCACGCATGCTGCGCGTGCCTGCCGCGCGCACGATGCCTTTTGTGCCACCTCCAACGCCTGCGCTAGCGTCAAGGTTTTGGAGTCGCATTCAAACAGTTTATCACGCTCATGTCCTGTTCTGAAGCCTAGCACGAAACGGTCCCGCAATAGCGTGTCCAGTTCTGTGCCAAAGTCGCAGAAAACGGCTAGCCCTCGCAGCCTTGCTGCCCATTCGGCGCTGCTTTCCCCATCGGACTTTATCGCTTCATAGAATTTCGCCCTGTCGGCGAATGTTGACCTTCTCGGCGTGAAATGTTTGTTGAGTACAATCACTAGCTCCTTATAAGTAGTTCCATCGAGCTTCTTCGGGTGAACAAGATTCCGAAGCAGACGGTACGAGTCGTCGGACAAATGCGTCAGCAACACTGCACTTTGTTTTTCTTCGCCGATGCCGTTCAATTTGATGAATTGCGTCAATTTACCGAAAAACACTTCCCATTCGTGTAATTTGTAGTCAAAAACGCCTAAATTACCGAAAAAACTCGTCATTTTTAATTATTCGCGGGTAGATAGTGACCTCGTCGTCAAATGGTATATCGCTTATAAATGAAACGTGCGTCTTGCTCGGTAGCCAGTTTATTACTAAAGGGTTGACAGGTAACCTCGGTACTTTTATACATACACTTCAAACCCGCAACCTCCTGCGTCGCAGGCGGACCTTTGCCCACAGCGCCACAGTTTTCGTCTCAAAGTCAATCTCATTTCACACATATTTTTCTTCTCCACAGCCCAAAAAGCTAATTCCAAGAAGTTACCACCATCATCGCCGCTGTCATCTCCCGACTTGGACAGTTCTAACGTGACAGTTCGCCGCTCCACGCGCCTCAGCCAGGGATCCGGCAGCGAGGGCTCCGGGAAAGAAGTCGAAGTTAAGGGAAAGGGGAAGAAAGCGCCTGGTTAGTTACATGCTTGTTTTTTAAAGATACCCTCGTGACTTATTTTTTTATGTATATGGCGCCATAGCGCCCTGTTAGCTTGCCGCATCCAGCATCTTCCTGCAGTCTTCCATCATACACTATGTTTGCCGAGTCACGATCTCCATTCAAGAACACGTTTATCCCAGGAGTAAATAAAGCGAAATCTGCTGAAATCAGTCAAGACCTACGACAAGGGTCATAATGATGTCACTCGCTCCACTCACTTTCGCTTCTTTGAAATAATTAATGATTCGTGTTAAAAAATACTATCTAGGAACGCTTTAGTCCTTCAGTGGGGCAATATGAGCTAAATTAAAATGTATCTTATGAAGTAATTCAAAATTAATCGTGTATTTCAGTGAAAAAGGCTGCAAAGAAAGCGGAGCCGGCTGTCGTCAGTCGAGCGTCGGCATCCAGCGTTGGCATCCCGCCTCTCGACGATTCGGACGATGCATCGCTACACACTATCGTCTATGATAACGAAATGGTAAGTTTGTCTGTACTATGATACATATGTCCTCCGACCAGGTCGGATGACGACCTGCGAAAGACTGCAGGTAGATGCTGGATGCGTCAAGCTGAAGACAGGGCGCTATGGCGCTCATTGGGGGAGGCCTATCTAGCTATGGGCTATCATAGGCTGATGATGATGATATAAACAAACTTCTCCTATATTCTACCTACTCCTTAGTTTTACATATTATTTTATTATTAACATGATGTAAGCTTAGATCAAGTAATAGAGTATCTCTTAGTGTAAAGAAGTTATACAAATCTTGTTGTTGACTGTTGGTATTGCTGTTACACTGAACAGTTTAAATTTACTTGACAATGCTACGCGCTACAGACAAAGAGGGAACCTAGAGGGATACTGATATTTGATATGGCATAAACGGCTAATAAAGTAAGTAAACGCTTGAACGACCTATGTTCAAGCGTCGATATCAATCGTTGACTGTCCACAACCCAACCATTCGGCCGATGCTACGCTTCACACTAACGTCTATGATTGGAAAAAATAATGGCCGTTATTTTAAACGGCCATTATAAGTTTTTTTCTGTCAATTTTATAAAAACGCCCAATCAGAAAAAGATATGGAATTAGTATGTTGTCTTCTTATAATGTACTCTGTCTAAGATTAATTAAGCGTGCATAAACAGCTGATTAAGTTACGTACTCATGATATTATTCTCTAAAAGTCCGAAAGCGTGTTTTTTTTCTATTCATATATTAGGATAAACTCGTTAATATATATTTTTTTATCAGCCTCCCTGCTGGGAAAAAGCCTACCCAAATCTTTCCACTCGGTGCAACCACAATCAATCAAATGCTATTAATTAAAATTTCCAGCAACAATCCCTGCTGAACGATTCGAGCGAGCTAGCGGACAGCCACCAAATATCCAAAGGCAACGTCACCATACCTGAGACACCTGATGCTAGCGACGAGTAAGTACCAATCACATTTTTAACCAACTTCAAAAAAGAAGTCTGAGTTGTCTATGCCGCTATGTACCGCCGTCGACGGACTGGTTACCCCGTTGTCGGTTGGTTTGTTAGTCGTCTCGTCAGAGACGCAATCGAGGAAAGGGACGCTATCGTCCCGCTATTGAAATGGGCTTCTGCCTCAAGTTGAAGGAGATTCTCAATTCGACTATATATTATTTATGTTTGTTACCTGAGAACTTTCAACTAGGTGAATCCGATTTTATAATTCTACGAAAAATACGCCAAATTATACGTTTACCTCGTCACACGAATATCATAACAAGGTTCTGCCCGCAGCTTCGCACGCATTGTTTAAGGTTATTGATCCCATGGGAACTAAGTACTTCTCTGAAACTGATCCATTTGCTGCTTCACCTGCTTTGTATAAGACAGCCATCAAACTTATCAACTGATATTATTAAAAAAATACTCATTGTAGGTACTTAACTCAATGTTTATTATGTGGAAATGTTAAAAGTTACAAACTCTGTAAAACCGTATACCTAATAGTCAAATGCTCACTAACATCACCCCTTTGTATAGTAACATGCGGATAACAGGGCGGGTTCGCTTTTAGAAAAACGTTTATTTAAGTTTCATAGTTAATATATAAGTGTTACTGTTTGTTATCCCTAAGAGAGAAAAATAAAACTATTATGCAAAATTTCAGCCCGATTCGTTCACTTGTTTTGGCGTGAAGAGGTAACTAAACTCCGATTTAGAATCCTAGGTATTTATTTTTTCAACAAATACATTTATGAATGAAATCTTAACTTAAATCGATAACAATAACAGAAAACGACAAGGTGACAGCAAGGTTATCCCTAAAACTGCAACACAAACTTCAACAACACGAATTTTGACCAATTTTGACGCTAATTTTGACGTTGTAGCTGGTGTCAAACTAATAGAAAATTTACGTTTGACAGCACTGATTGCTTAATTTACGCCTGTCGCAAACCGGTCGCGAGTTACATAATCACCCAGCCGGTGTATAATAAAGTGTTTTCTATCTACAGATCCGAACCAGAACCGGAGCCGGCACCCAAACCTAAAGGGAAACGGAAAGGAAAGAAATAACATAAGTACAACATAATTTTAATATCTAATAAAGTTTTCATACAAAACTAGACTTTCTTTCAACACTATCTAGAGTTATAATTAGAACGCTGTGGCGCGAACGTTTGACTTTGCCAGTTACCGTTATAAGGCGTGGTTAGTTTCGTTTGCCAATAGTTATCGGTTTTAGGAACGTTATTTATCGGTCGGTTTGCAAAGGTACTGATCGCTGACTCATCATTCTTATGCCAGCTTTGGTAACCGCCGTTCTTTGGAGTAGTCAGTTGCAAGTTTTCGTTTTTCTGCCAGTTACTGTTGAATTTTGGCCAGTTACCGTTATCTTTCGGCCAGTTGTTATTCTTGTTGTCCCATTGCTGGGCTGGCCATGTGCCGGCTTTCTCCCAGTTCTGTCGGTTCGCGATCTTCGCGTTGTTGTCCCACTGCTGGGTTTGCCAGTTCTTGTCCCACGGCTTCCATCGGTGGTCCCAGTGGTGGGGCTTGTCGTCGTGTTGTTGAGAGCTGTGGTCGTAATTGTCGTATTCATCGTTTTTCCACCTGGAAGATAAATTTAGTTTTATAACGTACTAGCTGCGACTCGCGGCTTCGCCTGCGTGAATTATTGTGATTCGAACCAAACTTTTGAAACTATCATTGTTATCAACACTAAATTCATTTAAAACGGGATATTTACCATGATTTGATTTTTGAGTTATCCAATATTTTGGCACCGTTTCATGAGTTTCATCACGGAATAACCAAATATCAAATCATGGTAAATATCCCGTTTTAAATTACTTTAGTGATTCGAATTGTTTATAAAATTTTTTTTTTTTTTTCTTTTTTTTTTTTTTCTACTATAGATCTTTCTTTTGTTTTTGTTTGTAAGTACATTATACCAGGATTATACTAATATAGGTGTAAGCACACTCGGCTAATATAATCTTAAGCACATACTTAAGTACGTATTTTATATGTAGGTACTAAGTAGAAACATTGTAAATACTTCTCATTAAGTGAACGTTATATATACTATGTTCTTTGAGAAAAAATAAAGATTCTTTAAACCGATAAACCTTCCTCTTGAATCACTCTATCTATTGCTGAAAACTGCATCAAATTCCGTTGCGTAGTTTTAAAGATCTAAGCATACCTACATAGGGACAGACAGACAGCGCGAAGCGACTTTGTTTTATACTAGTATCACCAATGTGTTTGAAAACTAAATTAGTTACCTTATACCCATAACACAAGCTCTTACTTTAAAGCTAAGAGTATATTCAAGCCATTCTCAATTTACAATGTAAACAACTTAAAAAAAATATTTTTGGCGCAAGTTTTATAAAAAACGTCAAGTGCTAGTCAGACTCGAGCACCGAGAGTTCCGTATAATTTATAGGACCTTGATTCTTGCTAAAATAATGATTCTAGATCAACAGGAAGTAGGTCCCTTTTAGGTTTTGGTGTTACAAGAAAATAAATGTGAATTAACTAAAAATTTGCAGATTTTTCGGATTACAACATTATATCTTCAGTTTGGCCAACTCGTTTTGTGGCAATACAGAACAGAATACATTTATTCGATCTCGATACATTAATTTCGATTACGCGCCAAGGCGTGTTTAGGAAAATCACGTTTGTGTTTAACACGATGTGACGTCACACGATTTGGGCAAGAAATTTTAGAATATTTAAAAAAAATCTTACCACCACCGAAGACTTGAATTTCTCATGAGGTTGATGGAATGGAGCAAAATATTTGGATTAAAATACAAGCTGTGGTTGATAATGATGAAATATCATATGAAAGTATATATTACTACAAACAACTTACTAAATTAATTATGTTACTGTTTTAGCTAGACAGACGATATTCTTAATGAAATAAGTGATGCAAGATTTAATAATAAGTAAGTCGTGGTCACGGGATCATCCCGTGACCACGACAGAGTGTAAACCTGTTGAAACGTCGGGGAAAAAAGGTAAAAAAACGCGATAAATACCCGTTGTATTATTACTTATAATTATGTGTTCAGATCGCGTAAGTTTAAAAATATTTGATGCAAGATTTGTCCATAAGCAAGAAAATTACCAAAATACCCAAGCAAGAAAAGTTAAAGGTTAACTTAATGGTTTCATTTGTGTTGGAAATAACATTAGTATATGTTATTTCCAACACAAATGAAACCATTAAAAATATGTTTTTTCATGTTTGAATATAATTCATAGACCGTTAGTTAAAAATTCAAAAAGTTCCGAAACCATGGTTTAAAGAGATCTATGCAACAGAATGATTACAAGGCATACTAACTGAGGCTATACATAGGCAGACAAATTCTGTCCATTTAGGATGGATGGCTTTTGCGTAGTTCCACAGCTGAGACAGCGCGTGAGTGATAATGTTTCTCACCATTCCCACTCTAAGTACGCAGGTTATAAGCGACGGATAATATTTTAGAGAACCTTTATCTCTCTTAAATTAGTTAAAAAATCGCTACAGTTGAATTATTTATTGATTTTTGTGTTTCATCCTCAAAACCGCATGCAAACTGCCCAACAAAGTATCGTACCACACTATATGCGATATATTATACCTATCCTGGGTATTGCTGCCGTAGCTGCCGTTGCTTGCACCGCCGTTGCTGTCAACGCCGTAGCTTCCACCGCCGTTGCTGCCAACGCCATAATTACCGCCGCCGAACCTGTTATCTACGCCGGTCTGACTGGGCTTGTTCTTTGCCAATTGGTAGCGGGAGGTTATGAATTGGGCCGCGCGTTCTGCTATCATTATGGTGGGCGCTGCTGTGTTGCCTGTAAAGAAAATAAGTAGAATAGAATAGAAAAACATTTATTTGGGCACAGGTACAAAATACGGTCATAGAATAACAAAGACAAGAAAGTCACAATTTGTTTTTTTTATTGCTTTAGGGACTTGTCCTTAGAATGACTACGTCAGTCACGTATGGCATCATCAACATATAATAGTCCACTGCTAGACATAGGCCTCTCTTAATGAGGCCATAGCGCCGTGTCTTCAGCTTGCCGCATGTAGCATCTGCCTGCAGTCTTTCGCAGGTCGTCATCCCAACCAAGAGATATAAGGCGTATATCAAGGAGAGGCCTGCGTCCCGCAGTAGACCAATATAGGCTGGCGAAGTGAGATTAGCGTATGAGAGAATGTTATTCTTATTGAACATACCAGAAATTATTGTGGGCATTATTGACGCATCTGCTACTCGAAGACCTGCAAGATAAAAAAGTGATTAGGGATTCATTTTATTTATTCCACCGTAGGTTGATACACTTGATGTCAATTGAATCTAAATTACAATTGCAGAATTAAACATGTTACCTACATTATTATGATATTTTATACAATACCTAATTTTTTTTTGTAAAGGCATCAGACATACAGACCGTCAGTGATTCTTATTTAAACACATACAAAGTAATAATTATAGGCTGTAAAGGGGCCTAGAATTAAAAATAATATCAATATTGTTATACTTTTAGTAGACGGTTCTTGTCTATGACTCCATAGTAACACATGATAAATAAATAAATAAATAATGCTGGACAATTCACACAAATTATCTAGCCCCATCGTAAGCAGAGCTTGTGTTATGGGTACTAGATAACTGATATACATAATACAATATATTACATAGATAGATATTTTTTATTATACATAGAAAACGACCATAATATGTTAGGTACCTGGAGTACCTAACGATCCGTTTACTTTAGGCATAAATTAAGCTTGCATGCGTATAGGTCCTATATATCTTACCTTTTACCCCATAAACCTTGAGCTCCAAATCAACGACCGCCATAGGATCGCTCGCAGGTCCCATCTTGCATGTGCCCACCTGATGATTCTCTGGTGCCGTGTAGTGCTGCGCTAGGCACCTCAAGAATTCGTCTGTAGGTTCCTTGTCGTAGCCTGGGCATTGCATGCCATAGCCCACGGTGGGTTTCATGCCGTATTTCTCACGCATTATCTAGGGAAAGAAAAAACAATACTTGCTTGGGTTATAAATCAAAATAACGCATGCACTACGTGTAGGTACGTATCGCTCTTTAGGGTCGGTACATATCTGACGGAAAATGCGTCGGGTATTATCGATCGCGTTACGCCAGATCAGGCAAATATATAATAAAACATTCAAGCTTTCACACTCAACCGATGTTGCATTAGTGCGTCGAGGGTACTGCATCTGTTACGTTTCCGTCAACGCATAGTTGGTCGACGTAACGTATCGCGACATGTGTATTTTGTATTATGCATTCAGACTCGGCGTAACATCAGCGGATATCGTTTGTGTACAGAGCGTTCGAACTGACTAGACGCGTACCTAATATAGCAGGTCTATTTGACCGAATAGACGCGACCGATGATACACTCGACGCATTTTCCGTCAGATATGTACCAACCCTTACGGAAGTACCTACGCATCTCTGCAATCTCTGCAGTCTGTGTATAGACTTCTAGACCTTCGTGATAAATCTTCGGCCACATCGTCACCAACTATCAGGCGAGATTGTGGTGAAACGTCGTCGTGGTAAAAAGTCTTATAGCACCGTGTTGTCTGTGGCACAGATCTTAGCGAGTGTTTTAATTCGTCCATACAAGAAACTTCAAAATGTGCCTATAACGCACATTCTAGAATATTTTGGTGAGCAGCGGCTCGCCTCTGCGGGTCGCACCACTCAAGCTGGATCAGTCAATTCCTCCTTACATGCAAAACTATTTATCAGGAAAATGTATTATTTTCGACCTTACAAACATAAGATAATTGACCCTTTTAATCCTAAGTTGTTTTGAATATTATTATTTAGAATTGTTACTCACGGTACTATTAGCGAGTCTGTAAGCGATCTTAGCGGCATCCACCAGCACGTTCAGCTCGTGTTCATCCAGGAAGTAGTTGGGCTGCATCAGCGGAGGGTCACGCGGGTCCGCGGACTGCAGCGTGAGGTAGCCTCGGCTGCGAGGCTGGAGCGCTATCGCGTTGATCCTGGAACATAATGTAACGGAATGTAATAACCAAAGATTTAAATCTTTGGTTATAACTCGTTCTCGGCAAGCTACGGAGAGAGCTATGCTTGGTGTCTGTAACGGAAATATGTTAATGAGAACCAAAGTTGTACTGTGTGTTTGTCGATACATCGATCCCGGAGGTATATTAGATCAGCAGTTTGGCCCAAGTAGATTTCTCGTGCGGCGAGCGCGGACGAGCGCTTACAGACTTAGTGCTTCACCAGCAGCCATTCAAACTGCACTCATTAACATCAGGTATTAGTCGTAAGTCGTAGTTTTATACAATATGGCTATTGTTTCTATACTCGATGTTTACATCAGCATCCCAGAAAGAGCTAGCCGCGATTCCTACATGGTCCATCGAACCGGATGTGTGTGTACAATCTATGTAGCCCAAATTAAAGCAAGCTGAAGTGGCTGATAGCCGGGTATATCTCGTCACAATCCTTAACATAGGATAGTAGGCTCCGAAGAAAAATGCAAGACATTAACTAGAGTACTTACGAAACTTCTCTCTTATTCCCTCGCTCCTTCAGTTTGTCCAAGTCTGGGATATCGCCGGTCCCGCAGCCTGCGTAGTAGCCTCCGAAGAAGAACTGAACGTCGGGGTGTCTACCGCCGGCGGCTGCGTACTTTGAGTTCACTATTCCTGTTAACTGAAGAAAGATTTGTGCTCATTAAAAGGATTAAAACAGAAAAACAGCGCTGATCATAAAATGTTCAGCACACGCTGAGCCAACCCCTATTTCAGCGCAGGGTCATGGAGGCAGTCTCGTTTTATTTCCTGTTTATTTATTCTTTTATTCTCATTTTATTTATAGTTAGTAAAATTTTTACTATCACCCTTTTGTGTAACTTACCTCCATGTTAAACCCCTTTGTTTTCCGTCTGTTTATTGTTGTCCCTGTATTTTGCACCTGTGTCCAAATTAATGTGTTTCTATTCTATTCTAAAAGTTCATTTTCGACGAAACTTGAGCCCCTGCCAAAGCCACCTGTGATCTTACCAATATTCAACGAACGCATGATTGTTTTTAGTACCTAAATGCTAATATTGGTTTCTTTAAATTAATAGTGGAATAGTGGTATTGCAAAGCGTCTGGAGG
This sequence comes from Eupithecia abbreviata, assembly GCA_943735965.1. Classification (NCBI taxonomy): domain Eukaryota; kingdom Metazoa; phylum Arthropoda; class Insecta; order Lepidoptera; family Geometridae; genus Eupithecia; species Eupithecia abbreviata. The sequence continues at coordinate 8,101,139 of OX030995.1, forward strand.
AGTATCCAAATCAAAGCATAATCCCCGCTGCCGCCGTTCGAGAATCAGGACATCGTTAATCATTTCACGGGAAATTTTGGAGCTTGCGAAATTTCCCGTGAAATTAGGTACGGAGGCGTTTATTGTTCGTTGACGGGGAACGGGAAAACAGACGCAAGACGTTCCACTCTTTGCCAGTACCTACTTATAATGACAGTTTAGTGGAAACGTTTGGTTCGGCGATGTGATATATTGACGAGCCAATGTGGCTGTTACAACTAGGTACGAAAGACTCACCTGAGACATGCCAGTGGCAGCGAGCGGGCCTTCCCTCTTCAGCAAATACTCCGTCGCTGTCTCCCAGTTCAGTACCGGAGCATCAAACTCCTTCTCTAGTGTGAACTCTAAAGCCACGCCCACATGGTTGTGCAGATTCTGTCCAACGCCGGGCAAGTCCTGGACCGTGGTGATGTTGAATTGGCTGAGGGTACTCTTAGGGCCTATGCCAGAGAGGAGCAGGATTTGAGGGGAGTTCAGGGTTCCGGATGAGAGTATGGCCTGGAAAGATGGAAGTTTTGTTAGAAATGCTGTTAAAATTAAAGTTTTATTATGTGTAAGTATAATATTTTTTCTGTTGATGTGTTAAAATGTGTATTTTTATATGGACTATGGATCTAATCTGTGTTTTGTCTGAAATTAATTGTGATTTTATTTATTACGGATTCAAAGGTTTCCTATGCTACCAAACTTTGATATTAAATTAGATCGACGTATTAACAAATCCTTTCGTTTGTCAAATCAAGAGATGACCTACCAAAAAGATTGAGAAGATTAGCTCGCGACAGAGATGAGTGGAAGAAACTAGGGGAGGCCTATGTCGAAGGACAAACTGACCGACAAACTGGTTGCTGAAGCATTTCAGCAGATAAAATGAACTTACTTTTAATACTATTCCATTTCGTGCAATGTACTTTGGTCAGCGAATAAAGGATATTTTTATTTTTTAATAGCTGCGCCCCGCGGTTTCACCCGCGCGGTGATAGATATTTCTCTAAAATCCTTCAGTAGTTTTTGCGTGAAAGAGCAACAAACATACATACATCACAAACTTTCGTTTGTAATATTAATAGTAGGATAATCTCACCTCCTTATTAACCCCAACAGTCTTCGTCTGGCCGTCCTTGATATACTCCACAGCATTGACCTTCTTATTGACGTCAGTGAGGACTCTCGTGACCTGTGCGTTCAGTAACACGTGGAGGTTCTCTCGCTTGGACGCCGGTCGGAGATAGGCACGGGCGGTTGAGTACCGGGAACCATTGCTGAAAGAATACAAATGATACTATTCACTAACCTATTTGGTGGTCGTACATGGTCACCTTCTCGAAATGGTTTCCGAATACACCTACCTCGGGCAGATTCTGCGGTTAGGTAAAAACAATTTCGAGAAGGAGGCCAAAAAGAGGATCCAGCTGGGCTGGGCAGCGTTTGGAAAACTACGTCGTGTCTTCTCGTCGCCCATACTCGTCATAGCAACAAAAAAACTTAATTTATAAAAAAAAAGAATCATCGATATCGGTTGGCATGATATTGAGTTATTCGTCCAATTGTCGCGCACATACATAATGCAAATTTAAGACTTATATGGTTTTCTCATGGATGCCATTGTCAGAACTGGACATAAAATGGGACCACACGGGAAGCACCAGCTTTCAAATTAATAAAGAATTCTCAAAATCGGTTCACCGAGTCGAAAGTTACAAATGTTATGAGGTAACTAAAGCAAAAAATACAGTCCAATTGAGAACCTCCACCTTTATTGAAGTCGGTTAAAATCCCCTCTTTAGATACCTACTCTTCGTTCCTCCGATGTCGCGTCACGCTTTTGCATCGCTTCTGTCGATTGTCACGCGTAGCAAATGCGATTGACGCGCGACAGAAGCGATGCTGTGCGATGCCGTCACGCGTTTTGTATATAAACGCACGACTAGGTAGGTACTACAAAAACTTACTAAGGCCACAGATAATATAATACATAGGCTCTCTATTTGCTTACCATTTCCCCTAAATTTTTCGCCAATGCAGATCGAAAAACTTATTAAGTATTCAGGTGTTCATTTCTACGCATTTGATGAAACGGAATGACTCCTATGAAAATATTAGGAAATGTAAATTCTTGCGCAAGATCTCAAGTCAAACAATATAATAATATTACTGAAACTGGTTGGAACAAAAACTCGATAAAATATCTCGGTCTTGACTTTGCACGCCCTCGAACTATACAAATCATGTGATTAAATTTTTTTTGCAATAAGTAGAACAAATGTAGAGCTCATGTTTATTACACTGGATAGTTGATTTTATGTAGTACTTTGCTCATTATTGTTTAGGTACTTAAGGGAGGCTTTTTGAAATATGAGTTGATGACCTAATACCTTAACCATGAGAATTGGAGACAATTTTTAAAATGAGCCATGAACTCACTTTGTAAGAAAACTAAAACATCATACCTAACTCCCTACTTTTTTGTATAAAAATTTATATTGATATTTTGCACTTAGTGCTAACTTAAACTTTGTACGTATATGAAAATCTTGTTAGTTTTCGCAATAAGTGAAGCGAATTAGTACAAAAAAATATGGACGTGCATGACGTGGCACTATAAATTCATGGTTTGTCGCAGTTTTGTGACGACGTGAGTGAGTGCAAAAAGTAATGTTTTTTTTTAAATAAATCTTTGTGGTTACTTAACCTTTGGATGACGTGGTAAGAAATAATCTTCCTTGTTGATTTTGGCAATAAGCGAAGCTAATTAGCATAGAGTATACAATATGCGAATTAGTACTAAACTTGTTTTATGGTCGTGCGTGACTCTTTATAATTAAATAAATAAATAAATAATGCTGGACAATTCACACAGCATTATCTAGCCCCATGGTAAGCAGAGCTTGTGTTATAGGTACTAGATAACTGATATACGTAATACAATACATTACATAGATAGATATTTTTTTATTATATATAGAAAACAACCAGAACACCCGGAACAAATATCTGCAGATCGTACACAAATTTGTTCCGAGGCGGGAATCGAACCCGCAACCTCCTGCGTCGCAGGCGAACCTTCGCCCACCGCGCCACATCGGTCGTCAATTCATAGTGTATCGAAGTTTGGTGATGATGATGACAGATCAAAAAGTTGTATGGTAGTTTTTTGAATAAAACTTTGTGCTTTATTCAACGTTGAATGATAAGATAAGAAATAATCTTCATTGTTGTTTTTAGCAAAAAGCGAAGCGAATAAGCAAATAGAACATGTACGATATGCGAATTAGTACAAAACTTGTTTTATGGTCATGTCGTCATGACACTTTAAAATTCAGGGTTTGTCGCGTTTTTTTGTGATGACAATAAATAAATAAATAATGCTGGACAATTCACACAGCATTATCTAGCCCCATGGTAAGCAGAGCTTGTGTTATGGGTACTAGATAACTGATATACATAATACAATACATTACACAGATACATTGCAGTAAATTAAACAGTAGTTAGGGAACTACCTATCGATTTACAAGATAAAAAGACAACAAGATGCGTTACCAATTGGAGTAAATGTTATTTTAACTATATTTATTTATTTATTAAAGGTTCACAGACAGTATAGGTACGCCGCCCCGCCATGCTGGAGGTGCCCACTTGTAGGACCAACCTACTTAAGTTTGCCCCTATGTCACTCGCTATATATTTACTCAATGTTCTGTCCAAAAACAGCGTAGACATATTTTACGAAAACCTGCCGAAAGCCATGCAAAAGGCACAAAATGTTATTGAAACAAAATTATAAATTAATTAGTATTGTGTGTATGTACAAAAATATGTAATTTTTAGTATAAGTAGTTATAACATCGCCTTAGGGCTTAATAAAAAAACCTGTTATGATGTTATTATATCAATAAATAAATAAATATTGTGCTTAAGGTTAGTATGAGACAAGTTCTAATATATGTACCTATATAGGTACTTTTCCATCCAAGTGAATGTAGTTAAAATCTACTTACTCATTCAAAGCTTGTGCGATAGTAAACCCTGTGATGGACTCTCCGTTGAGGTCACTGGTTGGAGGATAGCCCAGCTCGACCGACGCGGAAACCAAGTCGTGAGCAACTTGAGGCGCATAACGGAACTGGAAGCAAACAAAATCATGTTATTTTTATCCCACCAAAACATATTCCATGTAATTTTTATTTATTTGTCAAAATAGTACAGAAATAATTCTAACTAGCGGCCCGTCCCGGCTTCATCCGGGTGGACTTTTGTTTCATGAACATTTTACGATGAAAGTAGAGTAAATGTATACCTATTTATGCACGAAAAAGTATTTTAATTTCTCGCGTTAATGTGTAGCCTATGACACTCATAAATAACTTGGCATTCTATTGATAAAATATTTTTCAAAATCGGTTTAGCAGATCCAGAGATTACAACCTCACAAACTCACCAACTTTACCTCGTTATAATATTAGTATAGATTAGGTACTGGGTTTTTCAGCCATACAATACAAATATTCTTTATTGTACACCATAATCAAATCAATCATTACAAAAAATACATTATATGCGACAAGTACAGTGGGCGGCCTTATCGCTTAGAAGCGATCTCTTCCAGGCAACCGTTGGATGGGAAGAATTATATGAATCTAAGAAAAGGCAGGGTGTGTACCACAGGTTATCTAAATAAGAAAATAACAAGAATACTAAAAAACAAATAATAAGTATTACAAATACCAAACAAAATTTCTTTAGGTTTTTTTAATCCATTTTTAACATAGAATTTGTCATAAATATACTATAATAATAAATAAATAAACATGAGCATTGATATCCGAAGTAAATAACTTAACTTAAAAAGATATATACATTACATTATATAATTATTTTAGTCTTAAACAATATATCCATACTTCGCAATGTATTTCTATACGCATAGTCTCAGATTACTGCTCTACATGTTATTGTTATGTTTTTATTTAGCTGGATTACTCTGTACCTAAATTTAAAATTAGTTATAAGATATCCATAATTGCATAGACATAATTGAATGTAAACATTAGTTGGAGAAGCCATTGGTTCCTGAAACACAGTTTTTTACTAGTTCAGGGGCCTATGGACCCATATAACCTGCTTCACTGTATATTTTGTCAATGAATAAAATGTTTACTTTACTTTTTTACTAAATAATACGCTACTTAAATACGTAAATAAATAAATAGTAAGTACCAATATTCATTATTTTGGCAGGAACAACTCCTTGACGTACCTACCTACTTACAAAAATGTGGTCGGCTGACGCCCCTTTGATCGTCTTTCGTAGACACAAAAAAGCCAATAGATATACTTAGATAGCAAAACTAGTCACACAGGTTACATTACAATTTAATTCTAAATGATATTCTATATTATGTTCGTTGATTTCTCCTTCAATTATGGACCGATGTGGAAAATTATTTCGCTTTTGTATGGATAATGATCCTGAGGTGGTCATTATTGGTCAAAAACTATGGCATTTTCGTCGATGGCGTTGACTAGCCAAACATCACAGTCAAATTTGATAATGATAGGGTCAACTTTTCAATCACGAATCTTACATTTCATAGTTATTTTAACTTCTCTAGTTGAAATAAATAAACCGGTAGTTATGAACATGATAGGTTTAATAATAATACAATAAAGCCTAATTGCATCTGTATATATTATCCAAGAATATATTTATTTAAACTTTATTGCACTATTAAAGGTACAAAGGGTGGGCTTTATGCCGAGGCATTTTCTACCTGCCAACCAGGAAACACGTGTATTAAATAAAGGGTTGACGTGCTAACATTACATACAAATATAAGTAGTAGTAATATACATATGCAATTATCTATTTCCAATAGGAATAAAATAACAGTACTAAGGTACATGTACAAATTGTACATACATATTATCATTTATCTAATAAAATTGATAATTTATATACTAAGGTCAAATACCCATATAAGCAAATCCTTTACGTAAAAGTCGAATCGTTACCCGAAATATGCCGCGTAACGGAACTGAGAAACCAGTATCCTTATTGGTTCAAAAAGGATCTAAAAAGATACAGGTTTCTGTAACAGCACATAACAGTTACGGGTAGGTACCTAATTCAGAATTGTAGGTATGAGATACCTAAAAGTTTGCTCAGACAAGACCGCCGATGCAGGTATTTCTTACAAGGTGATTATAGCCCGGCCACACGCTCCGTCTTGTTTGCGCAGTTCAGTTGTCTGTGCAAAAAGACTGAACATGTTACAGTGAGTCTGTGGCCGCACGTGCAAGTAAGCTCGAGCAAAAAAACTGCGCAAGGACTAAGTATTTTTACGAAAAATAACAGGTAGGCGTGGGGCCTTTAGTATGATTTTATCCAAACAAAGTTCCGAAGTCAAACTTCCTCCTTGCGACTTTTCCATCCAAACCCCTTTTTGAGCTTCTAAATAGACTAGGCTAAGATCACTCTATTAAATAAAGCTGCCATTCAAACAAGATACATTATCAAAATAGGTTAATCCGTTTGGGAGTTAAGATGCTCTAGCTAGAATCACAGACACAAGTCAAACATATCGGGACGGATGTTTGCACTATCTGCAGATATTTATTTCGGGTGTTCTGGTCGTATTAGCATATATAAAAAACTCTTTATAAGATCTCGACAAAACCATAACGTTGTTCAAGTGACAATAAAATTCCGGGAAAGCGTTTTGCAACAGAGCTGACCGTTTAAAATACCGTTGTTTAGCGGAACTTTACACTGATCGATTCGACCTGCCGTTCCCAGAGCGTTATGTTTTCTTGTACTTGTGAGAAATATTTTAGAGCCTACATCAGTAGGTATAAGATAAAATATGGACACTGTTATTCCTATTGTATGAACCCTTGTCGCAAATAGACGGGTATTATAAAGTAATCATGCTGGACCATTCACATAGAATTATCTAGCCCAAGCCACAGATAATATAATACATACTGCCCAAGCTAAGCAGATTAGCTTATGTTATGGGTACCAAATAATTGATACATAATAGATATTTTTTATTATACATAGAAAACGAACACCCGATCGTGGAGTATCGTGCAGATCGTACAAGCATTTGTCCAGACGGGAATCCAACCCACGGCCTCCTGCGTCGCGGGTGGACCTTCACACACCCGGCCAATGAGGTCGTCAAAATATATAGAAGGGTCTTTTCTCTGGTAGGTTTCCTTAGTCGGCTCTTACGACATCCACGGCTAAAGTTGATGGGGTCAATTCTTACGCCGTGACTGCCCCGGTATTGAATCACTAACTGACAGGCACCCTGATCATTTCCCACACACATTTCACACTCGATAATTATCACAATATTTAACGTGATTTTTATCGTGCAATATTTAAGAACGAATCTACATAAATAAAATAAAATAATAAGAGCTTTATTCCATATCAAAAAGGTACAATTTTTAAACAATAATAATACAATTAATTTAATAATCATGAAACACAAATTATGATTTAAGGATTAAATAGAAAATTACGTCAGGTGTCTTGTGTCATCCATGAGATAGGTAAGTAGGTACGTTACTTCTTGATATGGACCGCCTTTGGCGGTGTCTGCCTCCATCTACATACTCGATATTAATCGCGTCAGTACAACAACGGTAGAAATCATTCAGTAATGACGTGTTCGTTACATACTCCAGTAGAAGCCAGTGACCTAATAGTGACTATAAAAATAAAACTTACGTTGCTATTATATTTATTAGCGATAGCATTAAAAAGACTTATAGATAGCCAATGCTAACAATTTTTTCTTTATAAGACTTATAAAGAAAAAATTGTTAGCATTGGCTTGAAGACATAGATCAACCTATACTGACCAATACTGACACGATTAATATCGAAAAGAGACTAGACACTCAATATTTATCGACGATACTTGATACAGATCGTTGGATTTCTAAATTTTTAGAAATCCAGCGATCCGTGATACGCTATACTACACACATATAGTCTCACTCGATAAATATCATATTCCTGGATTACGATCCAAATATCGAAGGTGTGATTGAAATATTGAGAATTGCTGGTGTAAACTCTCACCCGTTGCACTGGCAGTGGTCCGCCCGTAGTATGGTACTGGCCGGACACCCCGCTCCCTATCTCCTTGTTGTCTTCACTCCGGAGGAAGTACTGCAGCACGTCGAACCACGACCAGCCCGTAGCTCCGTTGACGGCCCACGCGTCGTAGTCAGCGGCGTGCCCTCGCATGTACATCATGCCGTTGGTTACTGAACAGCCCCCTGCAATTTGGTTTCAAACGTCAGTAGAGTATTTTGTTCTGTTCGTTTGTCTCTATGTCCAAAACAATTGTTTATTGTAAACTGGCAGCGTGGAAATAATTTTATTGTATGAGCCCCTGATGCAAATAGATGGGTATTATTACTAATTAGCTGCGGCTTTGCCCGCGTGGAATTCTATGTGTAAAATGGTTTATAAATCTTTCTCTTAAATCACTCTATCTATTAAAAAAAAGCGCATCAAAATCCGTTGAGTAGTTTTTAAGATCTAAGCATACATAGGGACAGACAGACAGTGGGAAGCGACTTTATATACAATGTGTGAAAGTTTTCATAATACCTACTCCACCGTCACCACGTCTTGCCCCTCGTTCGTATAAAGTCAGATTCTGTTTAGGTCTGATTCACTTTAGGATTTATTTGTTTTACGACAGTTTCGCTTGAGGACAGTATTTATATAGTCGACTAATTATTTTAGTGTACCTAGCGGCTTCACATCATCGAGTATCACAATGATAGTGAACCAGCAAAGCGCCACTCACTATATTTACCAATCCATCTGCTAGGTGAGTGTGGAGCAATGATGCAACGCAGCATCCATCTGGGCAAGCATCTGCATAGCCCAGACAAGCTGCGAGACATCACCTTGAAGAAAATCCTACAGTTCCTAGCAGCTGCAAGGGTTAGTGGCGAACTATGAACGCCACGGCTTCGGGGCTGAACGTATATTTTATGGCGATCACAATAGGCCTATCATGGCCGCTGATACCCAAGCCACTCAAAGAAAAAAAAAATTACCAAGCATCTTCGCTCTGGTCCAAGAACACTTTCCTCCCTCGCTCAGACAAGCCTTCTCCTGGGGTACGGTGTAGTAGTTCCAATCAGTGTCGTTGCGTCCCCAGTATGACGTCACGAACGCCGGCACTGAAGACTGGGTTGGCTCGTCGCCACCAGCTTCGATGAGGAGCACCTGGGAGATTAGAAAAGGTTTTGTGAACCATAGACGGACGTCATGTTGGTTTCCGTTAGGTTGGTTTCTGTACCACAAATGGAGTATGTCTGATAACATGCTAGAGTATTTCAAGCTCATGAAGCTTGAAATACTCTAGCATGTTATCAGAAAACACTTTTCATCCATGGATGAATAGCGGTAATATATTTATTGTTGTTTGTTTTGTTTGTTTATCTAGGCGTTCTTATAGAAGTTATTCTAACTGACGTAAGTGATAGAATCGTTTGTGGGTATTCTTATGTACCTTAAGCTAGATGTTGGAGACTGCAAAGATGCGATCTGCTAAGAAATTTGCTGTCTTCTTTGAATATAGTTTTCGTAGTAAACAAACAAATAATAAATAATAATAAATTATAATGCTGGACAATTGGGGCTAGCATTATCTAGCCCCAAGCTAAGCAAAGATAGTGTTATGGGTACTAGATAACTCTTAAACTGAATCCAATACTCTACGTTTTTGTATTGATGGTGCAATGAAGAAATATTGTATTGTATTGTATTTACGTGGACAGATTTTTTTTATTAAGCATAGAAAACATTCAGAACTCCCGCAAAATCTGCAGATCATACAAACATTTGTCTCACGGCGGGAATCGAACCCACAACCTCCTGCCTTGCAGGCGGACCTTCGCCCGCCGCGCCAGAGGTCGTCGAACACATTTTCTTTGTTGCTCATTTTCCTTTCTTAAGGTGTTGACCGGTAAATTATTAATTGACTAATCATTTTTATTTTAATTAATTTAACAATGACTATTAGAAAAACGTAGGTCAACCTCAAAATACCCATGTGTTAATTATCTGCTAATTATACAATTTGTTTTTTTCATAAAACGAATTCAATTGTTACGATTATCCGTAAAGGTTTAAAAATAGAAGAGACAAAATTTGCGTGATTAAATAAATAAAGCAATTAAAGTAAATTATAAAATATTAGATGTTCTTAATTTTTTGAGTTAACATCGGAATTTTTAGTTATCGAATATATTCCAAATTAGAAAAAAAAATCGTTTAACATTGACATTTTCGATGTTGACAAACAAATGCATTGCATTGAGAATTTTTAATTTTGAAAAGGATCAAACGTTCGTTTTATCAAGGTAACCCAGAATGATGCAAAAATAAATATAATTAATGCTAATGCAGTGCAGAAAATATAAAAAAAATAATACCAACTTAATTCCATGCAACATTGCGATGTTTTGATATTCTAGGATCCGGTTAAAACTGTTCCCAGATGACAATCGCACTATAGTAATATACTTAACTAGAGTACCTACCTCATTATCATCAACATCCTATAACCCACTGTTGGATATCATCATCATCATCATCAGCCTACGTTAGTCCATTGTTGGACATAGGCCTTCCCTAATGAGCGCCATAGTGCCCTGTCTGCAGCTTGATGCATCCAGCATCTACGTGCAGTCTTTCGCAGGTCGTCATCCCACCTGGTTGTACGGTGTCCAACATGTATTTTTTTACACGTGGGTAGAATAGTGTATAATTGTTGATTCAATAAGACAATGGTTCATTCAAGCTCAATCATTGTGCTTGGGATAGGTTTTTTCTTGTTCAGCTAGATATCTAAGGTAGGTTTGAAACGACAAGACTAACAAAAAGCCACCATCCTTAACTCAAGGTAAAGCAAGCTAGCGATCCATGTCTTCACATTTTGACAGCTGAGTTTAGCTAGGCTCCACACTTGGATTAGGTGATTATTTATTAAACGAAACTTTAGGAAGGTTTCTTGTTTTCGGCCTAAAAAATGCAAAAAGAAAATTAACACTTTGACTGTGATTTTTTATCGACGTTTTTGCACGAATTTTTAAAAAAAAATCGATCTTTTTTATAACCTAAAAAATTCGTGCTGCCGCTCTACACAGCGGTTTTGTTGCGCCGCACATGCGTTTCTTTCGAAAAATATTACGGCTGTGCTGAGTCACACAGATCTGTATTTTCTCAGCCGCTGCGCTAGTGTGTATTTATGCATATTAGTCGCTTGTAGAAAACACATACCGTGTGATTTCAGCAGTCAAAGTGTTAAACTGAAAGAGTTCAGGTAGCGGTTTAAGGTAAGTACAGAATGTACAAGGCTGTTACTTATTGTTTACCATTACTATTGTGACGTTTGTATCATGTGCTGCAGTGTCAAATAAATGTATTATCTATCTAAGGCAAAGATCATTGCTTGATTTTTTTCATAAAATGTACTATACAGAGAAAAAATAACACCGAACTCAATCCATGAGTCTTCACCTATAGCGGTTTTAACAACTCAAAATGATTGACCTTACTGTGAGCCTCGACACCACAGTATTATATTATATCAAGATAAAAGCAAAATGTGTATGTACCTCGCGAGGCAAAAAGAGGGGCTGGAAAACCCCTCTTCAGCATGTACTCGTAACATGCTCGGTTCCTATACAAATTTGCTAACTTTTTGCTTCTATTTCGATATAATTCTGTGGTCTACTCTCTGTCAAATTTAATCCAATAAAGTACAATGAAAATAAAATAAAGTATAAAGAAAATATGGGTTTTCTTACGCTCCACTGAGGGTTTTCCGAAAGCCGCGCCGCCAGCACCGACCCTGCCGTTCCACCTCCCGCCACCACGAAATCATAGCTGTTCAGAGGTTCTCGGGACTTCACTCTATTGCAAGGGTCTGCCATGTCACAGCGGCCGTTGAGGAAGGCTTCGAGGATGCTCATGAACATGAGAAACTGGCCTGGACAGGAACCGACCATGGACGGACCCACTTCCTGGATCGGACACGCGCATGACTGAAACAAATGTGAGAAGTTTTTGTGAAAGAATGTCTTGCTTTTTATGAGCCCCACTCTTGACCCTATCAATTTCCATCGACATTTTCAGAAGGTAGAAAGAAGAAGGATTTTAGACAGTTTTCACGGGAAAATTCTCGAGTGGCGGTCAAAATTTCCCCTAGCTACCCTAGCTTCTGCTAACGATAGAAAACTTGCCTTATAGAGGTAATTCATCACCACCATAACATTATCGTCTGCCCGCGGTTTCTTTTTTTTGGGACGGAAACATACATCTAACTATGCGGATCCAATAAGTAAACCTCGCGTTGTCTTCAGTCAAATATCTTAAAATTCCTCCATCTATATTCTTCTATAATATAAAAATGAATCGCTGAATGTGTTGCTAAGCTCAAATCTCGAGAGCAGCTGAACCGATTTTGCTAATTCCTTTTTTATAATATTCCTTGAAGTACGAGGATGGTTCTTACGGAGAGAAAAAAGAGATAAGGGGGGGGGCCGCTAGTTAGAAATAATAATGTAGGAAGAATTGATTGTGTTAGGTAAGTGTACTCGTAAATAGTATACTACTAAAAAGGTTTAGAAGCTAGCCTTAGAAAGTAAACGAAGAATCGTGCCGAACTTGCATCAGTAACTACGGAAGGGCAATCAGGAAATGACAAATTAAGCGAATCGTAATTGTCATTCTCATCCATCAATAACACAATCACAATTATTATGAGTCAATGCAACCTTTTATTACAGACTAACTACTCATAATTACATTAGGTACCCATCGGTTCACTGAACGCCAATTATTAAATAATAAACAATTCCATCGACTATGGAATAATGGAATACCAAAACCACTCGTAGCACAATACAAAAGTGAGTTGCAAAAAATAATAATACATAAATAAAATAAAAATTCTTTGTAAAAAGGCTTATTAAAAATGTCATATTATCTAGAAGATAAAAAAGTTTGGAACGAGTTTTGCTCCAACTCAAAATCTAACTACTTACAGATAAGCAAATCATATGTACTAGACACATAAGTTATGAACATACTAGTGGTTTCTTCTCACTTCTTCCACTGGTGGACAAAAAATTGAAGTGAACATCAATATAATAATGAATAGTATAAGATATGACTTGTCTAAGTGCTTATTTGTAAGTCTAAAGAAATAAACTTTCATTTCATTTAATTTCAATCCAAAAGAAAATTTCTTGCGTATGGCGTTAGTACTATATTAGTATTTTATATGTTTTTTTTACTATAAGGCTGACTATTTTCCTAGTCCCATAGGTTATGAAAAAATATTTTTAAACCCATTAAATTACGATCGAAAGAACAAAATACAAGTTTGCTTCTAGGTATTGCATTAGTGGCTTTACATGCATTATTTACGTAGTTCCTAGGTACCTACCATAATTATCTCTCGTTATATCCAAAGAAACCTAATTATTAGATCATCACTATAATTAGCAACTGCCTACTTGATTCATACAACCACAGAAACCACACTAATATTATTAATGTAAAAAAGTTAGTATGTTTGGACGGATGTTTGATACTTCTTATTTAAACTACTAAATGCATCGGGCTGAAAGTTTGCATAGATGTAGCCCTAAGCCTGGAATGTAACATAGACTACATTTTATCATATAAATCGAATAAGTTCCCATAGGATATTATTATTAGGTATATCTTGTTTCTCTGAAGGATAGGATTCGTAACGAATACATCCGACAGAGAACCAAGGTTATCGACATAGCTCAAAGAATTAGCAAGCTGAAGTGGCAGTGGGCCGGCCATATCTCGCTAAGAACCAACGGCCGATGGGGCAAACGTGTTCTTGAGTGGAGACCACGACTCGGTAAACGTAGTGTAGGACGCCCTCCGACCAGGTGGGATGACGACCTGCGAAAGAATGCAGGTAGATGCTGGATGCGGCAAGCTGAAGACAGGGCGCTATGGCGCTCATTGGGGGAGGCCTATGTCCAGCAGTGGACTGCTATAGGCTGATGATGATGATGATGATGATGATGATATCTTGTTTTTAGCCATTATTGTCCCACTGCTGGGCGAAGGCCTCCCTTTTCTCCTTCCACTCCTCGCGATCCAACCCTGCTACAGGCCACGATGGAAAATATACCTCGAGCTCGTCACGCCATCTCATCCTGGGCCATAAGATATAAATAGTTTTAAAACGTTTCAGAAATAACACGTGCGAAGCCGCGGGTAGAAACTAGTATATATAGTTCTGTGCATGTAACCTTATAATTAGCCCGAGGTATGCCGTCTGCTCTAAGAGGAATAAAAACTCAATTGTTTGTCTATTTCCGCTTGGAGCTTGCCTCTTGCAACTCCTGCAAGTCAAGTTCAAGAGTATTTTAGATACAAAGATAAATAGTAGATGATTGACAATTATTCGATTCTGCCTAAGACTTCGCAAGCGTTGTTTCTATGGAAGCGTTTTGGTTATTTGTATCCTATGGTACTGATTTATGGAAAAAAAATTAAGCTGCGTTTGATTCCAGGCTTAGGCCTACGTAGTATTTGTTTTTTTTTACCAATTATTTATTAAAGTGCCACCAATATTATTTGTTCCTTCATGTCCAGTCCATCCTAACGTTGCATGGAAAAGATCGCTCTCAGCGGTAAGGCCGCCCTTTATACCTTTATTCTACGTTTTTATTTCTGTATTGTTTTCTGTTTTGTGTGGTATAAAAACGTGTTTTCTATCTACATCTAAGCAAAAATTTCAGCCTGATCCATTATTGAGTGGTTTTGGCGTGAAAAAGTAACAAACATCCATCCAATTTTTTTTTTTTTTTTCTAATGGACTATTATGCTGTTGACCTCAGATGGCCATGACAGCGTTACCGGACTTTTGGCGGGCGCAGAGGGCACCTCACATCCATCCAGTCCAGCCAATACTTCGCATTTATAATGTTAGTGTGACACCGATGCTGCGATGCGCTGCGTACGCGCCGATTCCGACGCATTTTGGCATAGTGCAAGATAAGTACCCAAGTTTTAACATAGAGCTGTATTAGTCCCTAACTTTTGACATAGAACTGCATTAGTCCCTAACTTTTGGCATAAATAAATAAATATAAATAAATAATGCTGGACAATTCACACACCATTATCTCCCCAGGTAAGCAGAGTTTGTGTTATGGGTACTAGATAACTGATATACATAATACAATACATTACATAGATAGATTTTTTTATTATACATAGAAAACGACCAGAACACCCGGAACAATTATCTGCAGATCGTACACACAATTGTTCCGAGGCGGGAATCGAACCCGCAACCTCCTGCGTTGCAGGCGGACCTTCGCCCACCGCGCCACATCGGCCGTCAAATAGGCATAGACATGTATGAGTGAGCAATTAATGAACGAATGAACACTTTATTGCACTTAAAATAACAAAATAACACCTTATATCTAAATATTACAGTACAATATTCCTTATCGCTGACAGCGATTTCTCACAGTCAACCTACAATCCAACAAACCTAGCAATTTCATGGTTTACAATACAATAGTCAAATCCTTAAAGTACTCTTCCTTCCTCTTTGAATACAATAACGTTCGTTCGTTTCCATAATTTAACTAATTCGTTTCAGTACATTTAGCTCGGCTTTTTGCTTATAATTAACACGAGTAGGTACTTTATAGACAAAACCACAATACTTTATAGACCACATAATTATGGGAACCTTTGATTTAATCTCAGAGCAAAAACGGCAACATTTAAAACTGCCAATTACAGTGAGGGCCACAAGTTTTTGTTATTTTTATATACACAGAAAATTTGAATATATTACGTATCTTAATTATGCAAAATTCTATAATTGCCTTTATCAATTTTATCTGCAATAGTTTAAGTGCCTATATTTTCTAGCTTGGTTATATTTGGGTTATTGTGATAGAGCAACAAGCTGAGTCAGGACCTATTAGACCTACACACGCGCGCTTATCCACTTTCTGTGAGGGCTACTTAGTACCATATGCAATACTACTTACATTTTGTATCTTCACTTTTTTTTTATATTTTGTCGATGTTACGTGTTTTATAATAGGTACCTAAGAAGGTACTTTGTAGTCTAATATAATTATGTGTAATTAACCTTGTTTGTGTGTTGTGTTAGTGTTTAATAAATAATTTTCTTTCTTTCTTTCTTCTTTCTATATTTAAATAAATGTAAACTGTGAATATGTATATTTGCGCTTAAATTGATATATTGATTTTATATGCTAAATTACCTATGTGACCAACGACAAATCCATTCGTTGAAGTAAGCTATTATAGCTCTACTATATTCTGCCCGTGGCTTCGCACGCGTTGTTTCTTTGGAAATGTTTTAAGGTTTTATCCCATGGGAACTGATTTATGGGATAAAAAAGCCACGCTAGAACTACCTATGGGTAAAAAACTTCAGCCCGATCTGTTCAGTAGTATCTATTGGCGTGAAGAAGTAACAAATATCCATCCATCCATCTAAACATCCATCTTTCGCATGTTTTATATGAGTGTGCTGCCTAGGGTAGATATATCACTAAAGTAGGTACAGTAAGCGTCAAATTAATATGAGCGTCTATAGCTGTCAAAATTATCTGAAAAACATTCACTATTTCGGCGCAGGGTCATGGAGATAGTCTTATTTTATTCTTAATATCACCTATTTGTGTCACTTACCCCCATGATAAACTACTTTATTTGCCGTTTGTTATTCTATGCCTGTATTTTGTACCTGTGTCTAAATAAATGGTTTCTCTATTCTTCTTCTATTCAAACATTCAGAAGAAAAAAAGTAAAGATCTCATAGGTAGTATGCCAACTCATAATTGCTAAGATAACTTTGAACACTGACTGCTCATATAAATATGAAACAATGAGTAGTAAGATATTTTGAACAACTTATACTTATATATATTGCGTATATCAAAGTGCTTCCATGTTTTTCAGATCATTGAATACTCTAGCTAGACGCTCATACCAATTTGAAGCTGACTGTACATATTAAGGTTGATAGTTCCGGCCTACCTAGGGTAGTGCGGGTGGCGCAACCGTACCAGGCGATAGATACAAAGAGACGCCACCACAGGACTTCGGCGCCTAGCGCTCCGCCCCGGCCTCGGCCGATCGCGGCCGATCGCAACGTCTTCAAAGAGAAAACCTGCGTCGCTTGAGGCGTTCTTTAAAACCATA
Organism: Eupithecia abbreviata; assembly: GCA_943735965.1. Classification (NCBI taxonomy): domain Eukaryota; kingdom Metazoa; phylum Arthropoda; class Insecta; order Lepidoptera; family Geometridae; genus Eupithecia; species Eupithecia abbreviata. The sequence continues at coordinate 8,118,480 of OX030995.1, forward strand.
CATTCGGAATATTATCCTACTAATATTATAAACGCGAAAGTTTGTGAGGGTATAATTATGCAAGTGTGTTTTTGCTCTTTCACGCAGAAACTACTGAATGGATTTTGATGAAATTTCACAATAATATAGCTTACATATCAGAATAACACATAGGCTACAATTTATTATTATATATTATCCAAAATATCTATCACCACGCCGGGTGAAACCGCGGAGCGCAGCTAGTAGGTATGTATATATATTCGGGCTAGACACGTGGCGATGGCAAGGCATAATATACCTTGCCATCGCCAATCTAATAAAACATATTATGTTTTATTAGATTGAAAAGAAGGCAATCATAATAATGGATTACGCTACGCTGTATTCGAATTTTATATAGTTCAAATTACCAGTAGCGGCATTTAAAAAGGCACGTGCGGACGCACGTTTTACTGCTAAAGTGTACCAGCATAGCCAGCCAGGAGGATTTAGGCCATTAAGGAGCCGACGATGCTAAATAGGGATTTACTTGAGCGTCGTAGAGACCTATTGGGTTGAAAAGCTTTGATGATAAGAAGAAAAAATATATATTTTTGTATACCTTTCATCGGTGGGGGGAGCGGCTATAGATTTCCAAATATATAAAAAAACTGTTGGTATCCCCCCGTATATTAATCTGCCGCGCTTTAGTAAATCCCGAAATCCCCTCTTGGGCTTGGGCTGTTTCTAAGGTATTTAGCCGGTTTTGCCGGCTCCTGGGAACCCTGTGACGCGGACGGACTCACCGTGGTGGTTCGAAAGACTCGTAAGCCCACCAGCCGCAACCAGTGCGGTACTGGGCCAAAAGACCTGAATACTGGTTTTCGAGCGGAGGTACCAACTACCCAGCTCTACGTCTCACGCGTCCACTTCTGTGTGGAGGCCAAGGCTGTGGAGGAGTACCTACACATGAAGACCGGATTCATTGCGCGTCGAGAAGCTGAACTCCCGCCATAATGTGAGCTTCAGTTCATTTATGGTGAGAGTACCAAGTCATCATCTCTCGATGTTCTTAAGCGCAGAGTTTTGGCCGAAGGGTGTCAAGTTCCGAAGGTTCACTGGCCGCCTGCAACGGGACACCGCTGCACCGCCCGCGCCATGCACTAACAGCTGACACCCTGATTACGACATCTACCCGCTGTCGGCGTTATCATAATAAGCGTGTAATTAATTTAGTATTTTTTATATTTTATGTATGCTAATTTTAAGGTATATCTTACTATGGACCGTAGAATAAGTTAATAAGATCTGTTACTTTTCTATGGTCTGAAATAAATGATTATTATTATTATTTATCATATGGGATCTAGTTAAGTTACTTTGTACTTGTCTTGTGATGCAATGAAATAAATGCATATTATTATAAGGTAGAGCGAAACGGTCGCTCTAGACGCTATATGGCAAGAAGTGCCAAAATTTGATATTCATCTAACAAATTTCAAGCGAAAATAATGTAGAGACGAGACATCTGGTGTCGACATTGTGAACCGACACTAGGTTCAACGGTTTTGTTTGTCATGCTCGTAAGCAAAATAAAAATATAACATTCAATGTTATTTTAATGTTTTTATTTTATTTCAATAATTACCGTATTTTTATGAAACCCAACGCCTATTATAGGTAGGTAAATGGTGTCAGAAGTGATATTAAAGTGATACAAAAAAGGAAATAAATTCAAAGTTTGTAAAATGGCTACGAATGACGCAGTATCTGGAATACCTACAACCACCAGCTAACCTACAAATTGACTCGGAAGGATCAACGAGATGGAAAAACAGTTAACCTACAAATTGACTCGGAAGGATCAACGAGATGGAAAAATTGGTTACAGCAATTTGTTTAGTATTCTACTTCTATAGACACACACTTCTATATAAAAAGCCAGCCGAGGTCCAAACTCAACACTCGTGGCTGTGATAGGCAGTGTAAGCAATCTAAATCTATTTATTTTATTTTATCTACAACAGTTTCAATCTCAACAAGACAGACAAAAATAACCTGCAAATCATTAAAAACAGGTTTAAAGAATATTTTGCGCCAAAAACAAATGTATCTTTCGAAGATTGAACAAAACGAGGATGAACAAGTTAACGAGTTTTCGACCAGAATAAAAGCAAGCAAGTGAATGTGAATTTATCAAATTACTGCGATGCAACTATTGTAAAGATAATCCAATTTTTGAACTCGAGAAAGAGGAGTTGTATTCGTCTATTTTATGTCTATAATTTGTTTTATGTGTGTGTCCGTCTATTTCTCCGTCAATTACAGAACAATTTTAATGATATGGCATCATCATCATCAACCTCTGCTGGACATAGGCCTCCCCCAATGAGCGCCATAGCGCCCTGTCTTCAGCTTGATGCATCCAGCATCTGCTCGCAGTCCTTCGCAGGTCGTCATCCCACCTGGCCGGCCGTAGGAATGATATGGCATAGAATATTCCCGAGGGATCAGTATTGGTCCCACAAAAAATTTCAATTTATAGTTATCTAAGCTCTGTTCTACTATGTCACTCAGTTATTCACCAAATAAAAGCAAAAATTCTAGTAGCCTACATTGCAAAAGATAAAGTGACAATTACGTCGTTTATAACTTTTGATGTTAGTAAAATATCATTAATTCGTCAAAAACGCCAATTAAAATGAAATTGCTTGATTATCTTTATATAGAACACATCCCCTAATATTGTTTTAGTATATCTAGACTTTTATTTTGTGTGTTTTAAATAAAAACTAACTTCAAATTCGTTATTATAAGCTTTCCGGGACAAATACGTAAATTACTTTTTCCCTGGGAAATTAAATTTTCTATTCCACATCATTACAATTCGTCTATAATTGACGAAGAAATAGACAAAGTCAGGGAGCGTTAATAAGATGCTAAAATAATATTACGTGATTGGACGACCCCTAAGTCATATCACTTACCTCTGGTGCCCTTATCATTTTGGCTAAGATAGAACTCCTGAAACAAAAGAAAGAACTTGGATAAATTTAATAAAATCGCAGATCACAGCAACTTGTCCTGATGCGGGAGTTGAACTCAAATCTTTCTTAGGAGACAATCGCCAAAGCTTAGCAGAGGCGGGACCACCTCAGAAACATAATATTTTATAGTAAATCTATTATTACAATTTGGTGTTCACATTGTTGGTGCAGTAAAAGTTTTGACAGATTGATCCATCTGGACGTACAATAAACCAAGTGGGATGCTTACCATGCTTTGACTTTTAAGTTTTTCAATATTTTAGCACAGTTGCATGCGCCATGATCACAGAATAACTGAAGGCACTGCGAGTAAATATGCCTTTATAAATGACTTTTCAGTTAATAACCATGATAGTTCAAAAGTTTTAAGAATTATGATTGTTAGGTTGCCTGGGAGAAATCGCTGTCAGCGATAAGTACGCCTATTGTACTTTTAATATGTAATGTTTGGATTATAAGGTGTTATTTTATAGTTTTAAGTGCAATAAAGAGTTCATTCATTCAATGTTTTCAAAAAAACTCAAAAACGACTCAAAGTTCCCTGGTATTTCCACTGTTTTTTTTTTTTGGGACCTTATCTCTCGGGAATATTTTTGTATGGGACCATCTCGGGATCATTTTAAAAACAATAACGAAGAATTTTCTAAATCAGTCCATAATTGACGGAGAAATCGACGAAAATTAAAAAAAATACATACAGCCGAACATTGAATAAATAAATAAATAATGCTGGACAATTCACACAGCATTATCTAGTCCCATGGTAAGCAGAGCTTGTGTTATGGGTACTAGATAACTGATATATGTACATTAGCCTCTTTTGATTTCGTTTACTCGGTTTAAAATAAAAATAAATCTCTATGATCCTTTTCAGTATGTCTGTTAACCAAATTATTTAATGGACTTTTAATTGGTCGGTCAATTATGTTTGACCGATTTTAAACTAATCTTGAGTAGATAAGCTTAAAATCGGTCAAACATATCAACAGAAAATATAGCTTGAAAAAATAAATTAAGAAATTAGCTCAGTTATGCACAGCTTAAAATTTTTTTTTTAACTAACATACCTTCACAGCCTACTAGATGTCGCTGCAAAATTAGCAGCAATATTTATTTTAAAATCACAATTTCACTGTCACGACCATGGGCACCGTCAACCGAGACGCGCGAGTGACACAGCACACTGCGCGAGAGACTCGTTTGTTTATACCATGTAGAGATGAGCACAGCACACAATATTATTAAACCGCCCAAGTGCGAGTTGAATTCGCGCATGAAGGGTTCCATCTATATTAAATTAATAAATAAAGTCGTGTTGTTTACACGATTTATAACTCAAGAAAGGCTTTACCCGTTTTAGCTGAAAATTGGTGGAGCTTAGAACCAGGAAGCGGACATTCGATTTTTATCCCGTTTTCTTATCTAAAGCTGATCTGTTATCTATAAAAACGGCTAAAAAATCATGTCTGTTTTATGGCAGACTTTAGAGACCTTAGATATTTGTTTTATTTGAATTTAGCTATTTATTAAAAACACTGGAAGGAGCTGAAGGAGGCCTTTACCCGAGAGGGGTCCTAACTACTTACTAATTTTAATAATTAATTTAATAGAAACAAACATCTTAATCAAATTCAATATTAAGTACACATGAATTTCTATTATATTTGACAGAATATGTACATTTAACTAATACTAAAAAAATAATTATATGTATGATTAATCAATGTTATTTAAGGTTATGGAATAAAAGGCTTTTTTATTTTTTTATTTATCTATTAAAATGTGATTATATAACTAAATATTCTGCGAATATTTCAAGCATCTACCTGTTGCCGTTATCAATATCGAGCAAAAACTATAAAAAAACGTTTGCTGTATGGGCTCCCATACAATAAACTTTTTTTAAAGTTTATATTCCTTAAATATTTATTTTATTCTGTTTTTTTAGTATTTATTGTTATAGCGGTAATAGAAATACATTATCTCTGAAAAAGTTTATGGTCTAATATCACGGTTCATGAGAAACAAGTCTGGCGATAGACGGATGGACGGACAGCGGAGTCTTAGTAATAGGGTCCCGTTTTACCCTTTGGGTGCGGAACCCTAAAAATCTGGGTTTTACGCGCCTGGCAATCGCTTACCGCGTACCTACTTGAGGTTCCTAGTAACGTTTTCCATGGTGTGGATGTTCTTATGAATCATTCGTTTTACAAGGTGCGAACAGATTTGACTTGCTTGATTATTGCCATCTGATATTTTTTAATGGTCATCTCTCTAAGTTTTTTTTAAATTATTTATTAGTTATGTAGTCTCTATGGTGTTGGGTAATTTAGGAATTAGTTTAGCCAATTTGTTAATGCTACAAATAAAGATTTTCAATTCTATTCTATTGAAATACACTTTACTTGGTGAAGGTGGCGTCATGGGCGTACTAGGGGGGGGGGGGGGCAAGTCAGATTTTTTAGGTCGGATCGTCCGCGATTTTTTTTCATACACACTAAACAAACACAGCTACATGAAACATTAGTGATGTGTAAGGTGTAGGGCGAACAGCCGCAAATGATCCTTTATAGGTAGTTAAATAAAAAAAGTGAATTTGACTATGCATGCATTTTTATTTTATTTAAATCGTTTCTACTTTAAAAGTAATTTTCGAGGATCTTCTGCAAAACGGTTTATAACGTCTTCCGTGAAAGAATCGCCCATACTGTTTACAAGTTTTTATGTACACTGAGCAAACAAAGTCCATTTAACCTGTATTCAATCATTGTTGATCTCAGCCACGTTTTCACGCGTCTGAGTGTACTGAATGATATTTCAATTGTAGCCGTGGAATAAGGCATTGCCAGTAAAATTTCTAGGGCTGTTTTCGTAATGTAATTAGGCGAGTTCATACATCTCCAGGGGGGGGCAGCTGCCTCCCCCCCCCCCCCCCCTGGGTACGCCCATAGGTGGCGTAGAACAGACAGAAGCTGGTAGCTACCTATTGTCTCGGACATATTGATAAGACCGGGGGGTTGGTTCGCGAGGAATTTTCATCAAGTAGAAGATATTAAACGATAAACCTTTTGAAACTATCATGGTTATTAATACAATAAATAAATAAATAATGCTGGAAAATTCACACAGCATTATCTAGCCCAATGGTAAGCAGAGCGTGTTTTATGGGTACTAGATAACTGACAATGTGCTAAAACATTGGATAACTCAAATCATCATCATCAGCCTATAGCAGTCCACTGCTAGACATAGGCCTCCCCCAATGAGCGCCATAGCGCCCTGTCTTCAGCTTGCCGCATCCAGCACCTGCAGGAAAACTCAAATCAAATAATGGTAAATATCCCGCTATAAATGACTTATGGAATATTAAACGGTTGTATATAGGAAAATTATATTTTATCTCTGGAAAAAATACATTATTTATTTTATTGTCTACTCTACAATCATATTTCGGTAAAATTCACCTGCAGTACGTAGTAGTATATTATCTTCATGATTCTGTTGTATTTTATGTAGGTATTTATTACATTTATATTTTAAGTAACTATAGAATTAGTTATGAGCAACATAGGTTATATAGTATTTTATGTATAGTATATTGAATAAGTAGGTTAAAATCTATTTTTGCAGCCATCCATTATATAACTACCGACCGATGTGGTACGGTGGGCGAAGGTCCGCCTGCGACGCAGGAGGTTGCGAGTTCGATTCCCGACTCGGAACAATTGTGTGTACGATCTGCAGATTTTTGTTCCGGGTGTTCTGGTTGTTTTCTATGTATACTAAAAAATATCTATCTATGTAATGTATTGTATAATGTATATCAGTTATCTAGTACCTATTACACAAGCTCTGCTTACCATGGGGCTAGATAATGTTGTGTGAATTGTCCAGCATTATTTATTTATTTAACTTTTTCTGTCTCTCCCAATAAGGTTTGCTGGAGAGAACTCTTTTTTCGCCTATGTCATTAATTTTTTAATACAAATATTTATTTTTTTGGATATTTTATCGCAGTTGTTTTCCGCTTGGTTATTTTGCGTCCCATGGCCACCATTCAGCCAGTCTTATTTAGTCTTCGTCTACCTTCATTATTATAAAACTTCCTACCCTCTCAAGTGAAGTTCTACCCGCTCTAATTCGTCGTCATCATCATCAACAACATATAATAGTCCACTCTAATTCGAAATGCCTATCCATAAACCACGTCATCTTTGTACAACATCAATGACATGCGACATGCGTCGTTCGCAGAACTGTTTCGAAAATGTCCTGGCTTAGATAATATCTCCGTTACCAAAGTTATCGACATAGCTCTAAAAATTAGCAAGCTGAAGTGGCAGTGGGCGTGCCATATCTCGCGAAGAACCGACGGCCGTTGGGGCAAACGTGTTTTTGAGTGGATACCACGACTCGGTAAACGTAGTGTAGGACGCCCTCCGACCAGGTGGGATGACGACCTGCGAAAGACTGCAGGTAGATGCTGGATGCGGCAAGCTGAAAACGGGGCACTATAGCGCTCATTGGGGGAGGCTTATGTCTAGCAGTGGGGCTGATGATGATGATTTCAAAATACCTAAGTGACCTTTTATAATTTTTTTCTGCGGTTGTATTAGCTACAAGCAATACCAAGTGCGTGTCATCAGGTTATTGACATGCAAATCCTGCTTCCAAATTATAATTTACAAATCCAGTTTTACTCTTAAAAGCCTGTCTATATATTATAATATTTTATTTTATTTTTATTTTTCATTTATTAAGGCACAAACAGTTTTCAATATTCTTAAAATTAACAGTAATATATTTTTGTATAAACCAATCAAGATGCCACTAATAGAAACATTATATTAAAAAACACAACAACGTTACAGACGCTCATTTTGAAAACTAATAAAACAACAAATCAAAATAGACAAATCATGCATGAATGATACAAATATATACATATACATTATATAAAGCAAATTAACCTAAGAGAGAAACTTGTTTTTTAAAGTTATTCATGGAGAGCAAAAATATGTCACATTCAGAAATATAGCCTAATATATATCTTAACTCGCCTTCCTTATCTAATATTTTTAATATTTATATTTTAATATTTATATCTAATATTTTTAATTTATTTTTATTTTTACATTTATTTTTAATTTTGTATGTTTTTATTTTTAAGTGTGGATTGAGAATCTGATAATAAATGAGTTAATAATAATTATCTATTTTTCTATAAATTATGAGCACTACAACGCAAATAACTCCTAATATAGCCTGTATATCCTAGCCATATTACTTATTCTTCAAATGCACGAGTGAAAAAAATGCGAGACACTAATGGGTATAGGTACAATATATTTCAAATATGCTTCTATTCACACCAAAACAGATAAACAGAAAATTTAGCGAAATGTAAGACATTTACCTCAATCGCATGAGTAAAAAAAAATGCGAGACACGAGACGAAACAGTTGCACAATGGGCGGCCATATCGCTAAGATTTACCTACGTAATGAACGAGATTATGATGTTCTTACTTACCTAAAACCTTTTTCGGGATTTGCGCATATTGTTTTATTTTCTAAGGTTTTTGTTTTATTCTGGACGTTATCGCACAGAATCTAACCTCAAGTTATCTGATCTCTTTTTAGGGGTACACAATGGCCTGTATACCTACCTACTACAGATTTATTTTTTGTTTTAACTCTAATTAAAAAAAAACAAATAACCAGCTTAACAAAAATCCAGGAATCAAACCTTTTTCCATCACAGGCAGACCTTTGCCGAGACCATAATGCATCAGCACACTATTCTACTATAGTATAAAGCTAGATTACCACTGACTGACTGACTTATTGACATAATTGTTCGCCTTGATGTTGGATGGAAAGGTATGTTTTTTTTTTACGGAATCGTATAGGGGAGGTAAAAGTCTCCTAGAGAAAATTCCGAGTTTTTGAGATTTGCCCCCCCAAGACCCCCCCCTCAGGGGGGGCTCCTACGTGGAGCCATATTTCTTAATTTTTTTATGAGGGTTGTATAGAGGGGGACAAGTGATTTTGATTGCATAGAAAATTCCGCCCCCCCCCCCCCCTGCCCCCAGGACCCCCCTTTTGAGTGTGCTACCAGATGCCGTCGCGATAGAGGGGTTCTTATCGCGGGGTCGTATAGAGGGTTTCTCTTCGTTTTGGAAGAAAAAAAAATTGGACCCCCCCTTTGACCTCCTTTTTTGCCCCCCCTTTCCATCTCCAAAACGGATAGACTTGGAAGAATTTTTTTTTCACAGTCTTTTAGAGGAGGACAAATGGTTTTGAATGACAAAAAAAAATTGCCCCCTTTTGCCCCCCAGACCCCCTTTTTTTAGGAAAAACCGAAAATTGGCCTATTTTTGACCTTTTTTTTCGGGTGGAGCATCGCGGCGAGCGCAGCGAGCCGCGATGCAACCGCGGGGAACAGCACGGCGAGCGAAGCGAGCCGTGTTGTGACCCCCCAAGACCCCCTCAACTATAACCCGGGGGAGACCAAGGGGAGCGGCACGGTGAGCGAAGCGAGCCGTGCCGTGACTCCCCCATACCCCACCCCCCCCTGTACCCCCTCCCCCAACCAAAAAATCTGATATGGGTATCGTTTTTGACTAACTTGGGGGTGAGGATTTCGAATTCGATGCGACCAAGGGGAACGGCACGGTGAGCGAAGCAAGCCGTGCTGTGACCCCCCAAGACCCCCTCAACTATAACCCGGGGTCGCATTGCGGCGAGCGAAGCGAGCCGCGATATGACCGCGGGTAACCCCCCCAAGACCCCCTCACCCTTAACCCAGGGTAGCATTGTGGCGAGCGAAGCGAGCCACAATGCGATCGAATTGCGACCATTGTCACACAGCAAGGCGAGCGAAGCGAGCCGCGCTGTGTGATGGCACACCCACTAATATAGATATCGTTTTCGATCAACTCGCATACGTCGACTACGAAAAAAAATTCCATTTCCAAATTCAAGATGGCTGACATCTCTATATCGCAGTTTATACTCGCCTTGAGACGAGCACCCACATAATATGGGTATCGTTTTCGAATAACTCGCATACGTAGATTACGAAAAAGATGTCCATTTCCAAATCAAAGATGGCTAACATTTTTTCATCGCAAAATTTTCTCATGCCTATCGATTTCAAACAAAATAATCAAAGGTACGAAAAGGAAGTCTTAATAAAAAATTACTGTTACACATAACCGCCGCGAGCTGCTTGCAGCTCGCGCACATCTAACAACTAGTTTATCTATATTATTATATTTGTCTTACGTAGTTTTTGTATTCTCTTTGTTATTTAGTATTTTGAAGATGCACAAAAACCTTGCATACGAGTTTTTGCGAAACTGTATTTAAATTGAAATTTTGGAAATGTAGTTCCCCGAATACATTTCATAGATTACCGATGACGCAAATTAAATAAATAAATAATGCTGGACAATTCACAAAGCATTATCTAGCCCCATGGTAAACAGGGCTTGTGTTATGGGTCCTAGATAACTGATATACGTTATATAATACATTACATAGATAGATTTTTTATAATACATGGAAAGCGACCAGAACACCCGGAACATATATTTGCAGATCGTACACACAATTGTTCCGAGGCGGGAATCGAACCCGCAACCTCCTGCGTCGCAGGCGGACCTTCGCCCACCGCGTCACGGGCGTCGTCAATTTATTGACCAACAACGTCGCAAATTTATAAGCAAACTAGCGGATCATCCCGGCTTCACACAGGTATTGGAATTTTTAAGGTCATTGTTTTACACCTTGGGTTAAATTATTGGACTTTTAGTACGGATCCCTAATTTTTTTGAAAATATAATATAGCCTATGTTCACCGCGAATAATGTAGCTTTCCAACGGTGAAAGAGTTTTTCAAATCGGTCTAGTAGTTTCGGAGCCTATTCAATACAAACAAACAAACAAAAAATCAAACCTTTCCTCTTTATAATATTAGTATAGATTAGTATAGACTATTCGTTGAATTACGTTTATCATATCGTTTATTGACGACCGATGTGGCGCGGTGGGCGAAGGTCCGCCTGCGACGCAGGAGGTTGCGGGTTCGATTCCCGCCTCGGAACAATTGTGTGTACGATCTGCAGATATTTGTTCCGGGTGTTCTGGTCATTTTCTATGTATAATAAAAAATATCTATCTATGTAATATATTGTATTATGTATATCAGTTATCTAGTAACCATAACACAAGCTCTGCTTACCATGGGGCTAGCTAGATAATGCTGAATTGTGCATTATTATTATTATTATAGCATTATCTATTAAATAATGCTGTAGGCATAGTAAACATCATAATTCTTGGTCAATAACTTGCAAGAATAAGCGGTCGGTGTGCCGTCCTATCGGATCATGAGAGCGAGGGAATAGAGAGTGCATCTGTGTTTGCCTTCTCACTTAGACACTACAATATGTCCTGAGCATCTGGCTGGTCTCTGTTGGGACTGGCTGCTGTGGTCGAAGATTCCGCTATGAGGAATCAATTGGTCGTCATCTAGCCCCAGAGTAGTAAGAAATCTGAGGTTTATGTGATATAAATAATTTAAATCTGATTTAATTCATAATTCATATTCATATCATTTATTGTAATTTCATGCATACAGGTAGTATCTTAGGTGTAGTCTTAGTGGGTAGGTACACAATGCATAAAAACCCTGTCAGGGCACAACAATTTTTGGGTTCTTTTTAAAGTATTATATATTTCTATTTCTCTTTTTAAAGTATTATATATTATATATATTTCTTTTTAAGTAGTATTAGAAGCCTGGATTGACTGTTTGTTTTTGTAAATTAATAAATTGCAATTTTTTTTTGTTTTATACACCAGATTTCAAAAACTTTGCTTCCTTAGGCTTACAAATTAAGCACTTAGACATTTAAAATGTAATATTTTAAATTATTATCAAAAAAATTGAGTTTTCAAATTCTATTTTCTCTTAAAAACTTTGTTCACTTATGGAAGAAGTGAAAAAAAAGAAGGAGATTTGTTCTGGGTATTTCTATGTATAATAAAAATATGTATAAAGGTAATGTATTGTTGTATTCTAGCAATGTATTGTATAATGTTATATCAGTCATCTAGTAGGTACTGAAATCACAAGCTCTACTTAGCTGGATCTATATGATGCGGTGTGGATTGTCCAGCATTATTTATTTATTTTAATAAAATAAAATAAAAAAAGTTTCTTTATTCAGACATAAATTGTCCACACATATAAAAATTACAAAAATAAAATACAATTAAAGAAAGAAAACATAAGACCATAATTAAAATTAGATTGTTACAGTTATTTGCAGCAGCTGCAGTTATTCAACAGACTCCCACTCCCACCCAACCCATGGAGTCTAATGAGTGATAATGAATAAATAAATAAATAATAAATAATGCTGGACAATTCACACAGCATTACCTAGCCCCATGGTAAGAGAGCTTGTGTTATGGGTACTAGATAACTGATATACATAATACAATATTTACATAGATAGATATTTTTATTATACATAGAAAACGACCAGAACACCCGGAACAAATATCTGCAGATCGTACACACAATTGTTCGGAGGCGGTAATCGAACCCGCAACCTCCTGCGTCGCAGGCGGACCTTCGCCCACCACGCCACATCGGTCGTCTTATATTATAGTGAGGTTAATGTGGTAACCCCGCAGGCTATCAGTATCATTTTCGGAAAAACCAGTTAGTCTATAGTTTTTGCTGATGGTTTTGTGGAAATCGATTAAGTTTACCAAGAACTTGAACGTCGGCCTTGAACCTTGTTTCAAAGGATCATTCATCAATCATCATTATTAGATTTAAATAATGGCCGTTTAACGAAACACCGTTTACAAAAAACGTATCAACAGAGTTACCACAGGTGGGCTGTGTGGTAATTTTGTTGATAAGTTTTTTACATCTCACAATGAAGCAAATATTTAATTAAAAACTAGTTTCGCACGCGTTGTTTCTATGAAAATGTTTTAAGCATATTTTTATCCCATGGGAACTGATTTATGGGAAAAAAAGTAGCTCATGTCTTTTTCCAGACCTGGAACTACCTGTATGTATAATTTCAGCCCGATCCGTTCAGTAGTTTTGGCGTGAAGAAGTAACAAAAAAAAAAAATAAAAATAAAAAAAAAAAAATTTACTTATCCAAGTGTACCAATATCTATACTAATATTATAAAGAGTTTTATTTTTTGTTTGTTTGTAATGAATAGGCTCCGAAAGTACTGGACCGATTTGAAAAATTCTTTCACCGTTGTGAAGCTACACTATTTCCGGTGAACATAGGCTATATTATATTTTCAAAAAAGTTAGAGTTCCGTACAAAAACCGTGCGAAGCCGAGAAGGTCCGCTAGTAGGGAATAAATGAATACAATAGTACCTACAAAAATCTTCCCGAATTTTTGTTATGATTCGTTCATATTTTACTACAACCGTTAACATTTTACTCATTTCAAATTTTAAATCCCTTAGCGTCAATGGCAACAATACTACCGGAAAACAGATATTAGTAACGGCTCTGATTGCTAATACAATTTCACATGGCATTATGGTATTCGTCTATCTGCCACGATCCAAGGCTCTTCAGCCAGCCATAGCAGCCTTTTGGCTTCACACCGATAGGGGGTCACCTTCTATAGAATATTTCACTACATAGTATGAAACAAAGTCGCTTCCCGCTGTCTATGTATGCTTAAATCTTTAAAATTACGCAACAGATTTTGATGCGCTTTTTTTTGATTGATTGATATAGAGAGTGATTCAAGTGGAAGGTTTATAAACCATTTGACGCATAGATTTCCACGCGGGCGAAGCCGCGGGGTACAGCTAGTAGCTTTATCCAGCGCTTCATCAATAGGTCGTGAAGAATCGTTTACACAATTTTTTCTCAAGATTTATTCGACCCCAAATATTTTTTTTATTGGACGGTATACAATTTTATTATGCGGCAAGCTAAAGACAGGGCGCTATGGCGCTCATTGGGGGAGGCCTATGTCCAGCAGTGGACTGCTATAGGCTGATGATGATGATGATACGATAACGATACGTACGGTATCGTGTCATGTCTCGTTGTAAATCTTATCGAATCGCTTTGCTGATATTTATTTAGTAAGTGATTAAACTGCTAAGGTACCTCGTATCCGAGTGTAACAGATATCTCAGTGCAGCCAAAACTGTACTGTCCTAAAGAGGTAATGAATGTAAATGCGATTCAATAGGATTACGGCCTTACCCGGCCCCTCATGGCCCGCATGGAGAAAGACGAGACCTTTCACCGTTAGAGGAAAATATTTGGAATATTCAACGCAAATGCAAAATGGCCTCTATCTAGAGTGAATTTTAGATGAGATCAGAGAAAATACTGCCTGTTTGCATGTAGGTCAATGTGTAGACCAAATAAAAATCGTTCATACCCTTAATTGATAGTTTTTCGCGTCCCTGCGAACACTGCTGTTGTTAATTTATTCATAGCAATACACACATCAGCGACTTTCTAAACCTTTGCCTTTAAAAATAATAAAGGTTTTAATTCACCTTTCGTAATTCAATCAAGATTCAAGGTTATCGACATAGCTCAAAGAATTAGCAAGCTGAAGTGGCAGTGGGCCGGCCATATCTCGCGAAGAACCGACGGCCGATGGGGCAAACGTGTTCTTGAGTGGAGACCACGACTCGGTAAACGTAGTGTAGGACGCCCTCCGACCAGGTGGGATGACGACCTGCGAAAGACTGCAGGTAAATGCTGGATGCGGCAAGCTGAAGACATGCGGCGCTATGGCGCTCATTGGGGGAGGCCTATGTCCAGCAGTGGACTGCTATAGGCTGATGATGATGATGATGATGATGAATTCAATCAGCTATGAAAAAGAGATCCTCCATTATTATGCAGTTGATAAAAATATTATTGTAGAACCGATAACAAGTTATATAGTCGTTCTTAGCCTTCGACTGCTTTTTATTTTATTTTATTTTATTTTTCTTTCTTAGGGATAACAAACAGTATCACTTATAAATTAACTATAAACTATTAAACTTAAATAAACGTAATTCTAGAAGTGAACCAGCCCCGTTATCCACTTATTACTTGTACAAGGGGTGGTGTTAGTGAGCATTTGCAACAATGTAATTCACATGAAGAGTTAAGTACAATCGAAGATAGTATCAGTTGACAATATCAGGTTGATGGCTGTCTTATACAAGGCTGGTGAAGTAGCAAATGGATCTGTTTCAGAGAAGTACTTATTATATGCCGTTGTCATTCTATGCAGTGGAGCACGCACACCTGCGTTCGTTTTGCTTTAGTTTAGTTCTTTGATCTCCAAGAAACTCTTAGAAAAGATAAATTCATTTTTCATTAAATTCATTTAAGTAAAAAACGACGACCGATGATGGGGCGCGGTGGGCGAAGGTCCGCTTGCCACGCAGGAGGTTGCGTGTTCGATTCCCGCCCCGGAAAAATTGTGTGTACGATCTGCAGATATTTGTTCCGGGTGATCTGGTCGTTTTCTATGTATAATAAAAAATGGATGGATGGATGGATGTTTGTTACTCATTCACGTAAAAACTACTGAATGGTTTTTAACGAAACTTCACAATAATATACATATGAGAATAACACATAGGCTACAATTCATAAAGACATATAGTATATTATCCAAAATACCTATCACCACGCGGGTGAAACCGCGGGGCGCAACTAGTATATGCATAAAAGAAAGTAGTAGTGTTCGTTAAACTATTTATAACTCAAGAATGGCTGGACCGATTTGGCTGAAAATTGGTGAGCAGGTAGATTAGAATCATTTACACCATTTCACATATAGATATTTCTCGGGCGAAGCCGCGGGGCGCAGCTAGTATTAAATATACGAAGCAGACATGTGTAAAAAAGTTGTGGTTACTGGGCTTAGTTACCCTGTTGTTATTTATAAAGATCAAGTATCATAAGCCGATTAGCAAAGTGCATTTGGCAAAAAAGGTATCAGTTTAAAGTCACGGCTAATGCATTCTCCAGTTCATCACATTTTCCTCAAGACCTTATCAAATAAATCAATCAATGTTCTCTTCTTGGTGATTTAGGTGCTCTTTTCAAAAGAAACCACTTGGGATTTCGTGACCGGCGTATTACCTATTTAGATAAGCTCATATGGTTAGGTATTTCCACCGGTGAATCATCCGCTAATTTGGCGTTGTCATCCATCCATTAGCAATTTTGAAAGATAAATTGAATTTCAAAATCATCTAGGTTATATCACTACATAGTATAAAACAAAGTCGCTTCCTGCTGTCTGTCTGTCCCTATTGCTTAGAACTTTAAAACTACGCAACGGATTTTTATGTGGTTTTTTTAATGGATAGAGTTATTCAAGAGAAATGTTCATAAACCATTTGACAGATAGATTTCCACGCGGGCGAAACCGCGGGGCGCAGCTAGATAAATATTATACATAGACCAGCTTTATATTAAGCTGGTTTTTTTATAATATTTATCTAGTTACCGTGAATAAGTAACAAACATTCATCCATCCCCTAATCCATCTAAACATCCAAACTTTTGTATACATAATATTAGTGTGATTTTATTTATCATACGCACTAGGACACCCTTATCACCTACACTATAAAACACGGAAAAGTTATCAATGTTTTAATTTTAACACTGACTGCTGAAATCACACGGTATGTGTTTTCTACAAGTGACTCATATGCGTAAATCCACACTAGCGCAGCGGCTGAGAAAAAACAGATCTTTGTGACTCAGCACAGCCGTAATATTTTTCGAACGAAACGCATGTGCGGCGCAACACAACCGCTGTGTAGAGCGGCAGTACGAATTTTTTAGGTTAAAAAAAAGATCGCAGTCGTCGAAAAAAAATCGCAGTCAAAGTGTTAAAACATTGATAACTTTTCCGTGTTTTATTGGCAATTATTACCCATAGCACGATACGACCTAGGCCTTACCTGTAGGTACGTATACCTACCAACCTGCTAGCTCTTCAAAACGATACTAGACAATACCTAAGACCTAGATAACGATAGGGGTGACCTAGTCCAATTGTCGTGTGACACTGGAACTGATAGACGCGGCCTGAATATTATTTCATACGGATATATTGTTACCTTGGTCACAGATGATATAATATATACTGTACTTGGTTAACCCAAGACCTAAGGTAGGTAACTAAGGTAACCGTAGGTATTAGATAGATATCTCTTTTCGAGAAACCTAAATGAAAACCGCAGTAAATATTATAATTAATAATATAAATAATGCTGGATAATCCACTCAGCATCATCTAGCCCCAAGCCAAGCACTGTCTGTGTTATGGGATAAAAAGTAGTTGTGTGCGTTTAATAAAAATAATAAATAAATAAATAATGCTGGACATTTCACACAACATTATCTAGCCCCAAGCTAAGCAGAGCTTGTGTTATGGGTACTAGTTAACTGATATACATAATACAATACAATACATAGATATATATTTTTTATTATACATAAAAAACGACCAGAACGCTCTGAACAAATACAAACATTTGTCCCGAGGCGGGACTCGAACCCGCCACATCTTGCGTCGCAGGCGGACTTTCGCCCACCGCGCCACAGAGAGCGTCAGAGGGTGTTTATCATATAACCTACTACATATTGATAGGTAATTTCCTGATGCCTATTTTGTTTTGCATGAATGCCAAAATTTTAGTTGAAATTCTTCTTTTTCTTATATTATGTCTTTAAGATGGTATTCATTTAATGTACCTGTCCATATTGTGCTGATATCTAGAGCTCTATGATGGCACTTTTGGTGATTCGTCGTCCTCATTTGTCTTAATAATAATAATAATGTATCATATTGTGCACCCGAGGATGATAACCGCTATGTGTAGCCATCGCCTTTAGATTAACTTCTCAAAGGGCCTCTGTGCTGTTGGCTTCGGCCCCACGCAAGCCTTCCAAAGGACCGGGTCACTTTATGGCCCGAGATCATGGTAAATGAGAGACATAATAATGTAAATCCTTTTATTGGCTGTTAGTGATATTTATAAAATAAGTTAATTTATAATTAAGAGCTGTGGATTTTGTTCATAAATAAAATAATATATATATATATATATATATATATGTATATATGCATATTTTCAGCCATATACGTTCAGTCAAAACTACTGAAGGTATCGAGACAGAAGGGCGTGAAGAAGTAACAAACAACCATTCATCCATCTATCTAAACTTTCCGATGCCTGTACAATCCTCAATAGTTACTGAATCGGCTACCGCTACTATCGCTATATTTGTAGGCGCGCTGTGGTTATTTTTTTTATTTTTTATTTTTATTTTATTTTATTAATGAACAAAATCCACAGTTCTTAAAAATAAATAAACTTATCTTATTAATATAACAGACAGCCAATAAAAGGATTTATATTATTATTAATAGAAAAAATAAGGACGACATCAAAAAAAAGCCACAATAGAGTAAAAGATGTCGGAACAATACATTAACACTTTGACTGCTGAAATCACACGGTATGTGTTTTCTACAAGTGACTAATATGCGTAAATCCACACTAGCGCAGCGGCTGAGAAAATACAGATCTGTGTGACTCAGCACAGCCGTAATATTTTTCGAACGAAACGCATGTGCGGCGCAACACAATCGCTGTGTAGAGCGGCAGCACGAATTTTTACGTTAAAAAAAAGATCGCAGTCGACGAAACAAAACCGCAGTCAAAGTGTTAAAAGGCTACAAATACTAAATACATTAAGGCTCTAAAGTAGGTCATTGAGTGACGTGTTACATTAGGTATGTACCTACACTACAGAATAGAAAAAATGAACAGCCTTAAGACTATAATATAAGAAATATATAATTTTAGCAAAAATTTGACATTCATGTAAAACAAGATAGGAATCAGAAAATTACCTATCAATATGTAGTAGTTAGATCATTTACTCCTACCATATTACACCACCTAAATTATGAACCTAACATGTATATAAACCTATTTAACTTATGACCTATTCAACAAATATACAAGTTGATATATAATACATAAAAAAACATATAAATATATTGATCCAAAAATTAAAAACCGTTACATATACCTAAGAAATAAAAACTTTATGAAGAATTCCAAGAAAAAATGTGTGAGTACTTGATAAAACTGAATAAGTTCCTAAAACTGAATTAATTAAATGAATATATATAAACAAAGCAAAAAGCAAGCCTCATGTTCAATAGTTTATTTTTTTTACTGTTTCTACTCTTGCAAACAAAAAAATGTTAGCGCTAAACAGAGAGGCGTATGCCAATAATCTTCAAATTAAGAATTGAAGTGAGTATCTGGTGCAACGAATCAGCATTGCCATACAGTGGAGCAATGCAGCCAGCGTTCTCGGGACACTTCCGACTGGTATGGATATGAATCAGTTGAGCTACCTGTAGATTGTTTGTAACAGTCTACAGTTAGCTTAATTGTTTCAATTGTAATTAGTAGTTCTAATTTGTTTCTATTAATTTATTGTAGCTTTATAAGCAATTAGTCCAAAACAAGTTCTAACAAATCGCATGTAGATACCTATACCAAGGAGTTTTTTTTTCTTATCTAACTGCTTATCTATTATATGTATGCTATATTATATACCTATTTTAATATATACATATATTATACATCATATCTTCTTATTTTTAAAAATTACTTGCTTCACTATTTTTACACAATATTTTATATACTTAGGGCGTAGATACTTGTCATTAATTACTAGATATAAGTTGTTGCTATTTATTTGAATGTCTAATCTTCTACCAAGGAGTTTGGGTAATACCCAGGAATGTCTTGACTTCTTTTATAGAAGGCAGGAGAAAAAAACTTATATAAGGCCTTTCGCTTGCAGTGGGATGTCATACTGTAGAAGAAATACCACGCTCCCGCTAAAATAAAGGCCAAATAATAACACAACCTAGTCTGTAGATAAATAAAACAAATATGTAAACTTATTAGATTTTTTTATTTATACATTTAATGTTCGCGTTCATGCAAGTTTGCTCGACTTTAATATACAGAGTATTTTTTTGGTTTTTTCATTCGCTTTTTACAAAATGATCAGGCAGTGTCGTGGGTTTAGTGCCAGCCGTGGGCGCCGTGGGAGTCCCAGGGCTCCTCGGGGGAGGCTGCCGCGGCGTGGGCGACGTGGGCATATTGGGATAGATGGGCAGCTCTCGCGTGCTGGACCTCAGGGGTGTCCACCACGTATTGTCCGTCGTGGGTCAGTTGGATGTGGGCCTGGAAGATAAAAGAGGGGATTAGAATACTTCAGAAGTTGCTGGTAATAGTATGATTGATTGATTGTGTTGTGCGCTATGCTATGCTTTTAATATTTGTTATATTGTTTGTATAATTCAACATTGTTTTCTAGTACGAAATTTCAGTTTCATAGAAATCGTTTTGTTTTCTCGTCTCTAGTCCCTCCATGAAAGCACGTTCAGTGGTGTGTGCTCAATTATGCTGAATTTCAATAATCGAAAAATTTTAGCGAAAAGAAAAGTAACAAACATTCATCGAAACCATATCGAAGCCCATACTTTTTTATTCATATAATAATATGTATAATAGATGCGCCATTTTACTTGTCGCATTTAATTATCTGTATCTGGTGTATAATAAAGTATTTTTGTATTGTATTGTAATAAGTTTACCATTGATTGGTTATTTACCTGAGGGCCAGTCCATTTTCCGTATCCAGAGGCGTATCCAGCACCATGCGCGATGGGGGCAGCATAGCCCAGACCGGCACCATGTCCCAGACCGGCGCCATGACCGAGGCCTCCGAGGTAGCCTCCGTGCGCGGCCGCGGCGTGGGCCCCGGCGTGGGCGGCCAGGTGAGCGGCCTTCAGGTGTGCGACTTCAGGGGTGTCCAGCACGCGGCCGTCGTGCGCGAGCGGAGCGGGGCCGTATTTGATGAGACCTGGGGAAGGATGATTTTTAAATAAAAAAACTTTACTTGTCAGCTGGTTGAGTATGATATTTCTCTAGTGAGACAAATTTCAAAATTATCGTGCGAAAATGCTGTTCCCTGTAACTACGTAGTAAGTCTTAAGATTAGGTGACAGCTTCGATAAGATTATTTATTTAAACTAAGGGTGGCCATTTATGGACATTTTGTAAGACCCACTAAAATTACTATGATACCTCTATGCTAACAAACAAAGCAGTGAGAAAGTAGGTGCACTTTCAAGTAGGTTAATTTCAAAGCCTGCATTTCACTTCCCATTAATTTGGAAGTATATCTTACCAGCAGCCGGAGCGCCGTAGTGCGCACCACCACCATAACCGCCATAGGCCGCTGCAGGGGCCCACGCTGCGTGTCCGGAGGAGGCCTGTGCGTGGGCAGCGAGATGGGCCTGCTTAGCGTGCGCCACCTCGGGCGTGTCTAGCACGTAATTTCCGTCATGGCTCAGCTGTATGGGAGCAGGGAGGCCGGCGTAGTAGGAGGCCTGGGCCAGGCAGAGGGAGGCTGCTAGGATAATCTGGAACAATGGAGAGGGAAGTCAGTCATTTGAAACTATAGATACCTATAAATATACCTAATTACTTTATTGAACCATGATATTAAGTTTATTTATTTCAAACAGACAGGTTGGCTTTGCATCAAAATATATGGACGCCTTTATTTTAAGATGTAACCGTCTCAAAATGTGTAATTTTTTGACGGTTTTAAATGAAAAACTGTCAAAACTTTGTCGCCTTATCTGAGTTGCGTTATAGTATACGGCGGGTGATATTTAGATTTATAAAGTATATCTTTTAAACAAGTAATAAGTTTGAATAAGTCCAACATAAGGTTTAGGTTATATATTTTTTAATCCTGAAAATCAAAATAGCATAATCGAAATATGACTGGGAAGTATCTACTCATGTGAGGCTAAAGACGCTTACTATTCAAACCTCAATAAAACTCAATACTCACTCAGTACTTGCTCAATAATTTAAGTTGATTTAATAAATAAACCTCACGATTTATTGGAATCTATATCCGCCCAAATAATATCTCGATTTCCTGCACACCTAAAACCTAACTGTTGGCAATAGGCAATGTACAAACTCTGTTTTGTAAGTCAGTATCAATAAAAACATAATTGGTAACTGAACCATGAAAATTTGGAAGTATAAAAACTGGTAGACTCATAATTTTACTGTTCAACAATGCAACAAACATCAAGCAATTAGCTCTAACTATGCTTTACTAAATTAATGCTAGGTCCACATTATGCCAGTAGCATGATTCCAGTCTAGCGTTAAAAGCTATTGGAAAAGAAATTATGTAAACCGACAGTGAGAGATCCGATTGAAATCTTGTAGATTGGCATTTCAGTACTAGCTGAAAAGATTTTTGACCAGTTTCTTCTTGAAATAATTTTAATTTAAATACAAGTAGACGTACATTATTATGTATCAGTTTTAGATCAGCACTGGATTAACTTAATAGATTACTGGACTGGAATAGTGTGAATCGGGCATAACACATTAATAAATCAGTGTTAGGTAAACGTGTAAAATTATGCAAAGCAGGCTGACATTGGCAAGCCGTGGTAAGTGGCGCGTGCGGCGATTTTACGGGTATGCTTATACTGAAGTGGACGTAGTAAGGATGAAAATTGGTGATATGCTATATAAGGGATAAATAGGGGGCAAACTAGTATTTTCTACACCAATGACTTGCGTCTCAGGTAGTAAATGATTGTACCTTATGATGCTTATTTGTTACTATGTCAAAACAAAAAAGAATATAAAATGTTACCCGAATTGGTAGAGTTTATTAGTCAATAATTTCAAAAAGCACAGTTGTTGTAGACTCAAGTTTTGGAATGATCTCTACCGAGAAACTCAGAACTCTCAGAACTACAACATAGAGTTCTTAGAATAAGCTTTTCTAAGATATGTAAAGGGTCGACAACGCGTGTGTTATGTCCCTGATGTTGAAAGCATACATAAGCTACGGTAATCGCTTTCCATCAGGCCGCATCAAGTATGCAAGTTTGCCTCCTTGGTGGTATAAAAAAAAAAACAAATTTCAACATCTCACAACCATTCTAAAGAAACAAAAAAAAATTAACTTATTGTTAGGGATAGTTGACCCTTTCGGCCAGACCTTAGTCCAACCCTGTTGCATTTTCTAAGGCAATGTAACGTAGTTCCGTGGGCAGTCATACGTGAACAATTACTGTTACAATTTGGACACCCTGTATAAAGCACTTTAAGTTAGCTGTCACTAGAATATTTCACTATGATTTGAGACCAACTTAACTTTGATGAAATTATTATTTCTGTATATTTTATGAATTATATAAAAATATCAAATCGCAAATATTGCAAATATCTTCCAACACTCACTACGTGTTGGAAGATATTTGCGGTAATAATTTGAAAAAACTATAAAAAGACTTCAAATTCCTTAGGATTTATACAGTTTTTTAATACTTTCGGGACAAATAGTTATCTTTTGGAAATAAAATCTTTATAGGAACACCTAGGGATCATTTATCGAAATAATTTAATTAAAATAATTTAATTCGGTCTATTCGAAGAAATTGACGAACATACAAAAAAATACATATAGCCGGATATAGAACCTGCTTCACATTTGTTTTTCGTTTAGTCAGTAAAAAATTACTTTGACTGACGAAACGAAATCAAAACAACAGCCAATCAGATCAAAAACAAAGATTTCAGTTATCAAGTCTATGGTATATTATTTTAACTAATAATCATGCATATTAAACTACCATAAAATAAATCTGTACATTTTCATAACTGTATCACTGTGTCTGGTAGAGATCGGTCTTGAGCGATAAGACCGCCAAATTGTCACATATCTTGTATTATTATTTTTTATCTTGTTTGTTTTTTTAAGTGTGCAATAAAAGTATTGTTTGTCTATCTATCTATCATCATCCAGCCAAAACAAATGTATAATAATAATAATAATAATTCGGCAAGCCACCGTCTGCCGCTCTTCTTAACATTATGATTGACTTGTTTATGGCAGACGTCCGCAATCTTCCCTTTAGCTCGATTACCCAGTCCATCCATCCATCACAATAGCCTGTTTTTATATCTTTCATTTTTCTTTGCAATAGTCTCTACACCTGGCGGATACCATCTTTGGGTGTATCATATTGTGCACCCGAGGATGATACCCGCTATGTGTAGCCATCGCCTTTAGATTAACTTCTCAAAGGGCCTCTGTGCTGTTGGCTTCGGCCCCACGCAAGCCTTCCAAAGGACCGGGTCACTTTATGGCCCGAGATCATGGTAAATGAGAGACATAATAATAGCTTTTTTCTGATGAGAAAATATCTAATCAACCGTAAAAACCCGATTACAAGTTCATAAAATAGAGATTAGTATCAAAACAAAGCATTAAGTTACGGAATCATTTCGCACAATTAGATGTTACCATTATGATAGCTACCTTAATACGATGCTGTAAAATTAACCCGGTTTCATATCATAAGCCAAGCGTGTGAACTGTGACGACATGACAAAGTGTCTGTTACATTGATATAGTAGATGTAATCTTTGCTATGAGCTATGAAAAACGTGAGGCGAAACGTCGAAGAAATCGTGCTATAAATAAATAAATAAGTAGCGTCTATTTGCTTTTTCCAATTTTTTTTTTGGAGGACTTTATTCGTTTAGCGAATATGCCCGTTTTACAATCACACACTATTTACTTTATCAAATAATATCATATATCATTGTGTACAAAGCCTTAGCGGCCGTGCACAATGGGGTGGAGAGTAAAATTTGAACTAAACCTAATTCTGCGAGATTCAAATTAAAATCATCGATTAATTGATTCCTCAGTTGTTATAGCTCACAGGCTGCGTTCCAGACATATACCACTAAATAAGTTCAAACACCTCATGAGGAAGGTTGACTCCGCTAATAGAGACATTCACCATCTCTTGGTGGAATGTGTTCGGACTCAGTCACTGAGGAATCAATGTAGCGTCTATGTAGAGATTTTACCCCTTGTTACACGTACAATTAGTATGTAAGAAATTCAATGTTATACTTAACTTTAAATAAATATTGACATGTATCTAAAATCGCACTATATTTAGATTTCGATAAGCAAATCAAATGTATAAGACACATAAGTTATATGAACATACTAGTAGTTTCTTTTTCACTTCTTCCACAAGTGGAAAAAAATTGAAGTAAACATTAAAATTAAAATAATGTTTTTTTTTTATTTAGCCTGTTTCGTCCCACTGCTGGGCAAAGCCTTCCCCCAAATCTTTCCACTCAGTGCGGTCACGTGCGATCTCCCACCAATCTCCGAGGAAGGCGTTAAGGTCGTCTCGCCAGCGCTTTCTAGGCCGACCTCGCGCGCAAAAAATAATAATAAAATAAAATAATGTTATTTTATAATATAGAATAGTATAAAATTTGACTTGTCTAAGTGCTTATTTTGTAAGCCTGAGGAAATAAATGCTATTGAGTTTGAGACCACCAAGTACAAGGAAAAAATATTCTTCGCACACAACCTACAATCTGATACCAACATTACTGATTACATTTTCATATTTGTATGAGGATTTAAATATTCTTCCTACATTTTACTCTCTTATATTTCCTACTAATATTATAAACGCGAAATGGGGGTGAAACCACGTGGGTGAAACCGCGGGGCGCAGCTAGTACTACTATAAAGTCTAGCCAAGTATATATTTTGGCTAGACAATACTTTTAGCAATACTTTTAGCATAAATGCACCAATATTTTTAGCAAGACATATTTTGCTAAAAGTATTGGCAAAATATATATGCGGCATTGACGTACTAATAAGTATTGGGAGAAGGTATTTTGTCTTCCTTTCATATATTATTCTTATCATAGCCTCATCAAAAATCAACTACTGAGATTTGTGCTTTTTTAATAAGTAATTTTCATAACAAAATAATTGGATTTAATTAAATAGTCTCGGACTAAGATAATTTTTGTCAGCTAATGGGTAAAAATGCTTAGCCTGCTCAACCTAGTTCTTGGAAGCTCAAATAACTTTGGCCCTATGGACCCTAGCTAATCTAAAAACTGCAAAGTTCAACGCCAATTTTTTAAAATAAATTAATGAAAAAACTACTGGTTTTTACTAAATGTGTAATAATAATAAATGTTGGATATTGAGATTATCGGCCTCTTCCGGCTGGGGCCCGTGGCGTTTTGCCAACTTGCCACCCTGTAGTTACACCACCTATACATAACCCAAAGAAATAGCCCATTCTCAGTCAATTTTCGCAAACCGAACGACCTGCTAATTTCTCGGCACTCTTGGCTCAGGTGCCGTTCATAATCTTTATTAAGGTACCGGCAGCACGGCACTTTCGAAGTGGTACAGTCAGCTGCTAAGATAAATGTTGGGTATTGAGATTATCGGATTCGACACTTTAATACCTGGTACTTTTCCTTGTTTCATAAAACAGTGCTTATTGGCAAGTATATAGAGAAATGATTCCGGTAGCAAATGCTCAGATAGAGGCATAAGCGAAGGTATGCAGTAGCCGAAAATTGAGAATTGCAGAATTAATTTATTAAAAACGAAAGTTCGTCCGTCTCTCTATCTGTCTCCCTAGCTTAATATTACCTTTACACGACTAAAACTACTACTCCATGAATCTGTCTTTACGGATCTGTGAGAAATTTAGCAATTGTTCTCTTGAAATTATTCTGTTGTTGGTGTTCTAATTAAAGAAGGACGCAGGCTACATTTTAATCTATGTATCGCGTAAGTAACGCAGCGATTGAAGCTAGAATAAAATCGATTTATTTATGTATAACTTATACATGACGCTGACAGTACAAGCGTTTAAATAAACCTAGGTTTATGTACCAGTAAATGGGGTAATATCGTTGCCCAGGGCGTGGCTGTTACGCACCAGATTTTATCAGTCAGTGTTTATTGCTTGTACCTAGGCCTTAAAGTTGGTTGTTTCAAATCTAGTTCTGTATGCAACGAGAAATGGTGAAATATTTAAAGTTAAATAACCTACCACAATTCCGCTTTAATTAAGCAAATATCATGATTATTTTTGAAGCAAACTGTGAAATTGAATTAGGAAATAGGCTGACATGACGTTGGGATTGGTAGCCCAGGCAAGGGATTCGTGCTTAGGTCATTTTTGAGTTCTATGATACTACTCTAACGGTCCACCGACGCGACGGCCGCTGGTTCAAAAGTGTTCTTGAGTGGAGACCACGACACGGTAAACGTAGTGTAGGACGCCCTCCAACCGGTGGGATGACGACCTGCGAAAGACTGCAGTAGATGCTGGATGCGGCAAGCTGAAGATAGGGCGCTATGGCGCTCATTGGGGGACGCCTATGTCCTGCTGTGGACTGCTGTAGGCTGATGATGATGATGATGACTCTAACGGTCTAACGAGAGTAACTGCCGAATAAATCTCGCTAGACCGGTAGAGTAGAGAGCCCAAAAATTCAAAAGCAAAGACAAACAGAGGATACTTCTTCAATGGTCAAGTGTCCTTGGTAAAGGAAGGTAAAAACTCCTCGAAGACCTTATCGACCAAAAGCTATTTCCACGCATTGTTTTATTCAAATGTAAATAGAATGTTAATTGAAGGTGAAGGCAAAGAAGCCTCTCATTAATACATTGAGTGCCTATCACGAACATTTGCTTTATGCAGTACAGTTTGTCGCGACAGGACAGCTATGGAAAGAGCTATTCTCGGAGTTTCTCTGAAGGATAAGATTCGTAACGAATATATCCGACAGAGAACCAAAGTTTTAGACATAGCTCTAAGAAATTAGCAAGCTAAAATGGCAGTGGGCCGGCCATATCTCGCGAAGAAACGACGGCCGCTGGGGCAAACGTGTTCTTGAGTGGAGACGTCAAGCTGAAGACAGAACGCTATGGCGCTCATTGGGAGACGCCTATGTCCTGCAGTGGACTATCATAGGCTGATGATGATATCCACGCAAAAGTTTCACTTATTTCACACTATTGTGACTATCTATAAGAAAGCACCCGTTTTAAATACCTATTTTTTTCTACTTTGTAATTTCTCTGTTGTTTCTATTTGGCCATAAATAAATAATAATGGTCGGAAAATTTATAAAGACACAAATCTATAATAATTTTAGCTGATTCATATTTATTTGAAATTCGAATTTTTAATTTTATTTTGTGAAACTGAATTCAATTGTTGAATTTTATTGAATAATTTAATATACTCACATTTTATTAGTTTATTATATAGCTACTTCTTTTGCCTACAATTACTATTGTCGTATTTATTGTATTACACCATTTTAATTAGTTAGTGTAAGTGCTATTCGTATCACCGTTCTAATTAAATAAATAAATTGAATTGAATTGTTCTATAATGCACTTAATTTTAAAATTAGTATTTCCGTTATTACTGATTTCTTAAGAAGTTATTAACACTTTGACTGCGATTTTTTTTTGGACGACTGCGATCTTTTTTTTAACCTAAAAAATGCGTGCTGCCGCTTTAAACAGCGTTTGTGTTGCGCCGCACATGCGTTTCGTTCGAAAAATATTACGGCTGTGCTGAGTCACAAAGATCTGTATTTTCTCAGCCGCTGCGCTAGTGTGGATTTACGCATATTAGTCACTTGTAGAAAACATATACCGTGTGATTTCAGCAATCAAAGTGTTAAATAAATCGAATAAAATTGTTCAATAATACACTTACTTTTACTATTAGTATTTCCGTTATTACTTAGTTCTTAGGTAGGTGTATTGGCCCCGTTACCTAAATACAGTCTAGGAAAGTTGCAGTGCGTTACCAAAGACATAATGGTGTACGCAGACATTTTCAATTCGATATGATCGTTTCTATTTCACCAAACCACAGGTTTTGATACGAATTCGATTGCTGTATTCAATTACTGATGGACTCTTTAAGCGTAGTGGGTAAATCG
The DNA here is from genome assembly GCA_943735965.1 of Eupithecia abbreviata. Classification (NCBI taxonomy): domain Eukaryota; kingdom Metazoa; phylum Arthropoda; class Insecta; order Lepidoptera; family Geometridae; genus Eupithecia; species Eupithecia abbreviata. The sequence goes on from OX030995.1 coordinate 8,147,506, forward strand.
CGAACTTTTAGAACGAATCGCTGGTAATAATCTGGAAATTCGGTATCTACTGTTTACATACTATAATAAAAATAATGCTGGACAATTCACACAGCATTATTAGCCCCAAGGTAAGCAGAGCTTGTGTTATGGGTTACTAGATAACTGATATACATAACACAATACATTACATAAATATTTTTTTATACATACTCGTAGAAAACGACCAGAACACCCGGAACAAATAACTATAGATTGTACAAACATTTGTCCCGAGGCGGGAATCGAACCCGCAACCTCCTGCGTCGCAGGCGGACCATCGGCCACCGCGCCACAGAGGTCGTCACTACTATCATCTTTATCTATTGACATAATCATCAAATTCAGTAAAGAGCGACTTAAACATAACTTAGATTTCTTAGCTAACTATTATTTAAACACATGAGCCTATTCTACTTTCAAATTCTTTTCTACTCATTTGTTTTTTTAATAATAAACTTACACAACAGAGACAGTGTTACCACATCAAAATTTTAATAAAAAATTGACATCATCATGTTAATTAGAGTATGTTTAATTTAGTTTCTAGCCTTGTAAATATTTTAATTGTTCTATGACTATGCAATATTTTAGATACTACAGGTACATGGTCACTTTGCCTTATCTTCTATCTTTGTCTGAGTAGTGGTTGTTACTTATCTGTAGGTGGAGTAGTCCACCATTCATAGAGTAATGAAATAGCCATTCATAGTCGCGGTTTTCGATGCTTATCAAATTACTCTTGTAATACGTAGGCGAAGTAAATTCGTTTGTTTGGTCTGACATTATAATTTCTCTATGGGCAAAAACGTTATTAGATTTTTTTTAATTAAATTATTATGATTTTATTATTTAATTAGAACTAATTATTGTTATAAGAATATTTTAATGTACATTATTTATTATTAAAATGTATAAGCAAAAACGTTATTAAAAGATTTTCTCATCCATTCATCTAAATATATATATTGTATATATTTATTTATTTTATATTTTTGCACGATAAACTTATAAAAAACTTATTCTAGATACTTAATACAAAGGCGAACTTAACCCTAAAAAGAGTTCTCTTCCAGCAAACCTTATTGGGAGAGAGAAACAAAGTGAAGATAGAAGTGGGTACATGTACATAAATAAAATTTGAAATAGACAGAAGATTAAATTTTAACTTATATATAAACAATATATATTTAAAAAAAAGTCAAACTTATTTTTTTTGTCTTAGTTGACTTAGTAGTTTTTTTGTTATGATTTGAAATGTGTCCAAATTGCACACAAATGGAACAATTTTGACCGACTGACTCTTGATTTATTAACTCTACGTGAAAAAGGTGGTACTCGAAGAAAAGGGTCACTGGCCTACATAAAGAATTTGCATTGATCACAAGTGCGTTGCATAAACTGAATTACTTTGCATATATTTTATACCTCTTAGAAACCTATTTGATCACAGATTAACTGATTCGAATCTTCATTCTTTTTTCAGTGGATATAACTCCAATTTTTTATCATTCACAGGCTTCAATGAGTCCAGTCAGTGAGCGCTCAAAAGAGGATGGTTTTAAAATTGATTGATTGATTTAAATTGGGTTGTGTGAAAAATACAAAATCAGAAATTTAAAAAAAAGTTATATAGGGTTCTTCGTTCCGAAATTTTGACTAAACTTAACTAGTCCAAACAAAGTTCTAAAGTCAAACTTCAAAGGCAGAAAGTTTGAGTTTAGATCCACCTTTGCATCTACAATCCTTCGTTGATTTATTTATATTTGTTAAATAGTAGGTTATGAATGAAGAAGAATCGAAATTAAAGTCATTTAAAACGGGATATTTACCATGATTTGATTTTTAGTTTTCCAATATTTCGGCACAGTTTCATGCAGCAGTTAAGAATCTGGCAACTGAGAAGTCTGCCATAGCGGAACATCTTCTCGAGTCTGGTTCAAACCACAGGATCGAGTTGCACAATCCACAAGTAATCTCAACAGAGCGACACTACATACCAAGAATGGTTTTAAATGACTTTAGTATTAATAGCCATGATCATTTCAAAAGTTTTAAGAATCGAAATATCTTCAAAAAATGAAAGCGCTGAATGTGAAAATGTAACTGATTTACCTATCAAAGGAAAATGTATATCAAATTGAATAAGGCGTGTCCATACATCATAGAATTCCTGGTCATAACTCAGCACCTGTCGGTAAGTCTGTCAGTCTGAAATCCGGTCATTGTATTGCGCAATGAAAGTGGATGAATAATTTGCAATACTTGATTATTCTATGTATATAAATACCTTAGTAGAAGTTCTGGGAATAATTGGAATTAATGTCGAGAAAGCCTTATTCCTGAGTCACTCAAAATAATTTATCATACCTACAAAAACAGCTAAGTGTAAAAATGTATTGCGTTTTTGAATATTCATAAACTAAAACCTTTTTGAACGAAATCTGTAGGTAATCGGCTTTTCCTGTTGAATTAGATTAGTCCAGCAAAATGTACAATCTAATTGGTACAATTTAAGGGCATGATATGAGCATGATCTTTAGCAACAGCCTTCACAAAACGGCAACAATGGCGAATTGCAAAGTTCAAATGAACCGTAACAATTTCATATTCCAATGTCCACACAAAGAAATCTAACCTTCGGAGCATGGCAACTCCTCACTTCCCCTGGCGCAACATAGGGCATGATGAAATGCTGTGCACCAGTTCGCCTCTGATAATTCCAATTCGTTGCAAAATGTACTAGGGCTGCTTTTGTCCGGCAACCGACCTTTTCACGTCAATATTTTCAATAGTGCAGCGAAGGAACTTGGTGTTTTGTATTTCTTAAATTTCGCGATTTGTTATGAAATCAATTTTATTACTAAAATAGGTTATATCCGGTAGTTTTGGCATATATTACTGTTGGGATATTTAATATGTATGCTCTAATCTGGCGGGTTTCTGAATGTATTTAAATAATAATTACTTATATATGAACATTGTTCTTTAATTTACGATTCATAAAGGAGGGTACCATCAATTTTAAATTTTTCTGTTCATAAATAAATAAAAAAATGCTGGACAATTCACACAGCATTATTTAGCCCCATGTTAAGCAGAGCTTGTGTTATGGGGTATATATAATACAATACATTACATAGTTGGATATTTTTTTATTTTACATAGAAAACGACCAGAACAACCGGAACAAATGTCTGCAGATCGTACACACAATTGTTCCGAGGCGGGAATCGAACCCGCAACCTCCTGCGTCGCAGACGGACCTTCGCCCACCGCGCCACATCGGTCGTCATCATAGATAGATATATGTTTTATTTGGTTTAAAAACATAGATTATAAATAATACACATAATTATTTTGCTTCATTACGATCAATTTTAAACCAAATCGATACCTACTCTACTATACTTACATAGATTAATAAGGTTTCATATCAAATGAATCCAAGCTTTGTTAGACCGTCTTTTCTAAATATTGAGGCCACAGTCCTATGCAGAGGAATGTAAAGGCGAGCCAAGGGCCCACGCCCCTGAATTACATTGCTTTGTTTGATGTTCTTATAATTTAAATCGGACAATAGCACATTATTGCCGAAAGGTTATTCGCGAATTTCAACGTGTCAACAAAGTGATAAATATCAAATGGCTTAATTGGGGTATTTACGTGAACAAATGTCTTGTTTCTTGATTTATTTCGTTGATAATAGATAAGTTATTCATTTGATTAATACGATTGGTAACTTATTGTTTTACCATGACACGCGAAATACCTACTTCTGAAAAGTGAAATGGCTACAATGTATCTCGTAATAGTTTTAGGTAACAGATTCGTTATGAAACAAATAAAAATATATGAGCATCAGAATTGTTCTAATAAATGTCAAGATTGTAAAACAAAAGAAATATACAACCGAGTTAGGAACCTCGTAACAATTTGTTTTAGTGTGGTCATAGCATTTTATTTGTTTAATTGTAAGAAATAACGGCACGTTAAAATGTGAACTATACATTTTAACGTCCACTTATTTCTTACTATAATAACTACGTAGAAAGAATCGATTTAATTAATTCGATTCGATTAATGGAATCGTAACTCGATGACTCGAGTGGTACGTGAGTTATAATATCGTAGAAGATGCGCGCCCGCCCTGTACGACGCAACGTAGCATTGCGTGGCTGCCCAGTTGGGCGGCTACACAGATTTTATATTCGATTTATTGAATTACATGTTATTTACATTGAATAAAAGACTTGAAATATTTGATCGTAAATTAGGTCCTAATATTTGTTTGCAAAAGAGTGATTTCAGTATAACTTTAACCAGTTTTTCGCCTTTCGTTTTAAGAAATATTTCTAATTGTCTAACAATGTTGAATATTTTGAGAGAAGTATGTAAGTACTTTCTAACTTATAAAACTGCAACCGTGACACGCCTAGCTTGCCCAATTTAAGATGTAATCATATTTGAATTGATAATTTACATAATATAATTATAGAATTGAACAACCGTAGGCGATACAATGCAGACCTCATCCCGTACGTTATGAGTCTTAGTCTATTTGGTATTCGAGCATTGAACATTAATCAAATTTCGTATATCAATAGATTTTGTATAACCTTAATAATTTTAGATTTATAGTGACAAATTGTGGGCAGGAATGGTGCGAGAGTCATGTTTGGTAATTACGTATTCAAATAGCGAGATAGTGGGAAAATTTATCGTTGATTTTGCAAGTTTCATTTGCGATTGCGGAAGTTTATTGCAGTTTTCTGATACTGATATTTCCACATCTAGAAACATTAATTTGTAGCAATATTTTGTGAGAACTGTTAGGAATGTTCTTTAAACTTGCTGCTTTTTAAAATGAAATAATGGTTTGTTAAGTAAAAGATACGAGTTTATCTTTAGATAGTACCAAAATAAAATAAATTAAAAATCACAGCACAATTTAAGTAATTCACTTTGTTACTAACAAATAAGAAAATGTAACTCACCAAAGACTGCATGATTACTATGTGTTTCTTTTAACTAACTAAGAGATCTCAAACGAACTAAATAAGCGCTGCTGTTTCCAGTACTCGCTTAGAAATTTTCGCCTAAGTTACGTGCGATTGCAACCACTATCTGAGACTGAATGCCGGACAACATACTACACCCCCTTATATATGGTGCACCCCGCTCGAATATGCGTAATTGGAAACAATTAACGGGCGGCAAGTGCAATGCTGGTTTTTTTTTTTAATTTGAGATGGACGTTCCGCCGGAACAGAGATCGTGTGTAGGTCGCTTTAGGTGGTTGTATGGGAAAAAATTAATAACTCGAAAAAAGTTTGCTTGTAATTTAGTTTTAGTTCTTTTTTTTTTAATAAAACTGTAGAGAGTTCTAGCTATACATATATGGTTTACTTAAAAAGCGATGTATTAGGTCTGCGTGTGTTTTATGTATAAATAATGTGTATATATAATACGAGTCTCATGATCAGCTTATAATAACATTGTTACTGTGAAGTTAGATGAAGCTAGATGATGATGTGTGAATAATTCAGCATTACATCGTTTGACCATGAATTTGTTGGGAAACACGTAAAAATACATGGTTTTAGGTCAATTCACAGTGTTATCACGGTATTTAATTATGATTTAATTAGTGTATAAGAATGAAGTTTATCCTACTAATATTATAAACGCGAAAGTTTGTAAGTATGGATGGATGTTTATTACTCTTTCACGTAAAAACTACTGAATGGATTTTAATGAAACTTTACAATAATATAGCTTATACATCAGAATAACACATAGGCTACAATTTATAAAGATATATTGTATAATATCCAGAATATCTATCACCACGCGGAAACCGCAGGACACAACTAGTATTTTATACATTTTTGACGATTAATTTGTTGGGAAACGCGTAAAATTAAATGGTATTAGAATTAAGATACATTCTCTGTTGTTTGTTAATTATCATGCGGTATAAATACAATTAGTGTAAAAGAATGAAGTTTGTATTCGTTGTGTAACAAGATTTACAGACGTCAACAATTAGAACTAAAACAATAAAATTCAATTACACAATCTGAATTAGAACATTTAGAATGTTAAATGCCCTTTTTTAGTCATAAAATGGTACTTAACAATTTGCCAATTATCATAACTGGTAGGTAGGTACAGTTGATTGTCAAAAACACACTCTATTAGCGTTTCTGACGATAATAACACGTATTTATGAAAAATTAAATAGTAGACAATCCACACTGGATCATTTATACCTAATGTAAGCAGAGTTTGTATTATGAATTACATGGGTAAATATGGTCCATTTGGTCTTTTCTCATTTCAAAGAACTCGTTTCTACTTTCAGCTTGTTGGATTAATCTTGGAACTTCATTATATTGTATGTTTTTATTTTTAAGTTTGTATATGGATTGTGAATCTGACAATAAACGAGTTAATAATAATTATAGAATTATGTATATCCTCCACCGATCGTCTTAGCAGCTATCATAGGGGGTTAATATGCCCATATGGGCCCATAATCCCCACGCTGGGTTGGGGATCGCAGTTCATTGGTTCTCTTACTCGTATTCTTCAGGGGGCACTGCTGCCCGCCCCCCAATGTACCTACATATGTATATCCCTTAGTCGCCTCCTACGACACCCACGGGAAGCTGATGCAATTCAAACATACAGGGCACTATGGCGCTCATTAGGGGAGGCCTATGTCCAGCAGTGAAGAGGCTGATGATGATGATCCTCCACCGATTGAACTGAAATTTGGCATACTTATTATTACGTAGAATTTGACAATTAAATGCCAGTGGGTGGTCGACTTTCCTATATTAATCTATCTTTGTTTTAGAATTGAAACTCTAATAAAATAGCGTTCTACATTAAGTTCCTGGTCCGATACTGATAGTGGGAGGCAATAGGCATTCGCGCGGTATTATGTAAGCTCTTATTATCATTTGTAACCACACTTTGCTCTAGATAGAAGGTTAAGGTTGGGTTTTCTTGCATTTTCTCTTACAGCCCCGTTTAAAGCAAACAAATAAAATTTCCCATATGTACGCGTGTGTCGGAATAATGTAGAAGAAAATCAATCAAAAAAACTGAGATTATAAAAGTGGAGCGTATGTTGAAAAGCTAGGTCCTTTCAAAAATTAGACATGGCCAAAGATGACCGATGAAAAATGCGAATGGGAAGTAAAATAGCCGCTATATAATACAATATATTATATATTATGGCACTAGCTAGTGCAGTATTAAATTAAAAAAAAACAAACAAAAAAAAAACAAATAAACAAATTTTGGTCATGGTTTTACAACACAATACCTATAATACAAAATACATTATTGTATACCAGATACTGATAATGTTATAATAAAGAGACATTACATGCGACAATTACAATGGCCTTATCGCTTTTGCTAGTTGTATATTAATTTGCCAACATGTTTTACATAAAAATGGTAAATTAAAAAAAAATATGCATGCAGCAGTTGTCTCTATTTATATAAATATGTCTCTATGTATGTACTTTAAACCCGTTCATTACCTATTTGTGTCGTTTACCCCCATGATAAACTTCTTTGTTTGTTTATTCTATGCCTGTATTTTGTACCTGTGTCTAAATAAATGTTTTTTCTATTCTATTCTATTCTTCTAATCATTGTAATATCAATAGTGGAAAAGCTGTCATTTATGAAGTAGTTTAAAGTCATTTAAAACGGGATATTTACCATGATTTGATTTTTGAGTTTTCCAATATTTCGGCACAGTTTCATGCGCCATGATCACGGAATAACTGAAGACACTGCGAGTTCGTTTTTATGAGCAGATATACCGATCTACCCTCATTTTCTGTCTTTTGCTACGAACGTTACCACTACCTGAAACTGTGCCGAAATATTGGAAAACTCAAAAATCAAATCATGGTAAATATCCCGTTTTAAATGACTTTAGTGTTAATAACCATGATAGTTTCAGAAGTTTTATGAAGTAGTTTATCGAAAACTGGACACGGTAAGAACTATGAACGTAAGGTGTGTGTTAGTGGCAAAGTATCAAAAGCATAAAATTTTTAAATAGGATATAGTAAGGGCACATACCATCTGAGAAGGAAAATATCTCAGTATTTTAACAAACATCATATTACGCATTCACTACTTAGGCTTGGCGATGCGAACCGGAGGAATGCGCCGCCGGGATGGATGCGTCTTGGGCCATGAAAGATTATAATAATGTAGGTAGTATTCACTGTGAATCATTATCATAATCGTCATCAACCTATAATAATAGTCCACTGTTGGAGATAGGCTTCCCCTAATGAGCGCCATAGCGCCCTGTCTTCAGCTTGCCGCATCCAGCATCTGCCTGCAGTCTTTCGAAGGGATCTTTTTTTTAACCTAAAAAATTCGTGCTGCCGCTCTACAAAGCGGTTGTGTTGCGCCGCACATGCGTTTCGTTCGAAAAATATTACGGCTGTGCTGAGTCACACAGATCTGTATTTTCTCAGCCGCTGCGCTAGTGTGGATTTACGCATATTAGTCACTTGTAGAAAACACATACCGTGTGATTTCAGCAGTCAAAGTGTTAACAAAAGAAAGAAGTTCATTTAGTTTCAAATATATATGTATGTACATATTATTAAAAGCAATTTAACAAATAGCTGATACTGCCCATAGATATTCGCACAACACCTATTAGAGATTTGAATGAATTATTAATTATTTGCCATTAATATTTTCCAAACAAAAACACCATTTAAATTAAAATGGCTGTCAATAATAATGGTGATAAAATACATAAGTAGGTACCCGTTGAGTAAGATAATAGAGCAGTTCTAAGAGTAATTATATTCGAGATATCTCTCAAAGGTATGAACTTGCACGTAGAGAAGCTTGAGCTTCTATTTTGTAGATTAAGGAACAACACTCCATGGAGTTTTCTTTTCTAAAAGGTAAAACCGATAAGGTTGCATTCACACAGCATCCGTTTTACAGGATATGTTATTTTACGTTATGGCGTATGTAGTTGTAGGGGCGAGTTCACAGTTAGTATTTAGGATCCAGTAAATGATTGTGTCCAGTAATGATAAGGATCCGCAAAAAACGTCACGTCTAAGGAGAAAAACCCTTATATTGACAAATTCAAATGTACTTCACTTGTTTTTTGCTGCGCTAGATATTCTATTAAAACTGCATATAAATGAAAGAAGTCATTAAAAAGTAGCCAGCCCACTGAAAATGTACCCATACTTTATTTTAGTTAGTAGGTACTTTTAATGTACAAATTTTATTAAAATATTTAAAAATTCATGAAAAGCACCAAGCACAAACAAACTTCTTAGATTTTTAAATGGCTTTAGGACCCCGTTGAAGTCTTTTGTATGAAAAAGTTTACTTGACAGTCAAGTTGAACATTTCCTACACTATCATCTACCCTAGCTATTGCTAAAGTAAGCAAAGCTGTTTTATAGGTACTAGATAAACAATTAAATATTGGGTAAACTAAAGAATTACGTATTATTTATGTATAGGTATAGACGTGGCAGAGGAAATGAATTAAACATCACTGGTTTCTAAGGACACGACACTGTGGTCTGTTTTAAGATGTTTTTGATTATGTTGTTGAGTTGTTACATAAGTATTGACATTCCTACTAGTTCTACATACTGCTACACTGTAATAATTTAATGGTACAGCATTATCTCTTCACTTAGGAACTTATCAGTGAATAATTAGAACACAAAATTTACTAGATTTGCTAGACAAGAAAATTATTTAATACGAGCATAATTTCAATTATGCGTACAGAACAAATTGTAAGTTACCGAAACCTGAAAAAATATCAATTTTACGCAACCCACTCATAAAACCTAAATAACAGCAACAACGCTTATAAAAATATATTTTTTAATGTCCACTTTGTAATGTATTTTTGTGTTATACAATAAATAATTTTACTAATGTTTATTTTTAAAGACGCAAAGTCCATAGTTTGGTCACATAACTCTATGTATTGGTCCTATTATAGTTCCATTTGGTGGCCGTGTTTATATTGCAACAAGATTCGTTTGTGTTTTGAAATAACTATAAAGTTAACTTGTATATTGAACTTTGTATAGTTAACTTGTAGATTGACTATTATAGATTGATAGCGACATCACAGGGTAGCCCTTTCTCCTTTTTTAGAGATAAATATAAAAATATTTACCTACCTATCATCCCCATAAGGTTTAAATTCATTTCCTGCTAAAAAGTCACCTCATATCACATTTAAAGTAGAGGATACCCTGGTTAACTATTATATTAAACTTGTTTCTGCCCGCGCCTTTGCACGCGATTTTTCTGTGATAAATATAAGACATCGCGACTGCCTCAAAGGGGAGAGAGGGATAACCCTTCTAGACAGGACATTAGTCATCAAACCCACCCACAGCAGAACAAGAATAACTAAATAAATGATGAAATAGAAATAGAAATAGAAAATGTTTATTTGTGTTACATATAAAATAATACAAATGAGTGTGGATTGTCCACACAGCATCATCTAGCCACAAGCCAAGCAGAGCGTCTGTTATGGTACTAGATAACTGATAATACATACTACAATACATAACATAGATAGATATTTTTTTATTATACACAGAAAACGACTGAGTTAAAAACTAGCAGAAGCGCGTTGAAATCTTTTGTATGCAAATAATGCGACGCAGGAGGTTCGATTCCCGCCTCGAGATAAATGTTTGTACGATCTGCAGATATTTGTTCAGGGTGTTCTCTTCGTTTTATAAGTTCCGTTCTATTCTTTCATCATCATCATCAGCCTATAGCAGTCCACAGCTGGACATAGGCCTCCCCCAATGAGCGCCATAGCGCCCTGTCTTCAGCTTGCCGCATCCAGCATCTACCTGCAGTCTTTCGCAGGTCGTCATCCCACCTGGTCGGAGGGCGTCCTTCACTACGTTTATCGTTTCTATTCTTTATTTAAGTTTAATGACCAATATTGCAAGCATTCTAAAGAAATATCGGCAATAGAAAGTGATTCTTTGCTCACGACGAGATTCATATCCACACAAAGTCATTTAAAACGGGATTTTTAGCATGAATTGGTTTTTGAGTTTTCCAATAATTCGGCACAGTTTCATGCGCCATTTGCGTTTGTGCGACTTTTGTATTATAGTTTGACCGAAACCGCTGTACCGCGCCTGAGGTATGCGAGCGGCGAGACGGGGGGGAAATATCGGCCGCTCCGATCCATCACTTTGCCGTCAACGCGTACTCTTGCTCTTTTTTCCTCGCCCCCCACCTCATCGCACTTTCCTAAGGAGCGGTACAGCGGTTTCGGTCAAACTATAATATTAGTACCATTCAAATTATTTATTTACATAAGAGTCCATAACATTACAGATAGATAGATATCTCCAAATTGTTATGCCTAGTACATTGAAAAATTTACCATTTTAAAAACTACAAGAAATAATACAAAATACAAAATTCATTTATTTACCAACACAACAAAAATGCTTATCCCCGCACTAGGTTCAGAACCTGTATCGCGGGAGGCCGGATTACAAAAAGAATTACTAATAATCTAGACTGTAGTAAAAACACAGTTGAAAAAGATAAATAAAATAACAATATAGTTACATAATAACCATGATACTTACTTAAAGATAATTATCTAATTTAACTTTATAGATGCTATATGTACCAATTCAATTTATTTTCACAGTCTCTTCTTATTATAATATTCTGTTATTTATCCGTGAAAACCTTCAATAAGCTTTCTAGTATTTATGAACTTTTTATTGTGCTATATATAAGCTTCTGGTTTTCCTTTAAATAAATATAATTCTTTCCATCCAAAGGTTGCCTGGAAGAGATCGCTTCTAAGCGATAAGGCCGCCCATTGTACCTGTCGCATATAATGTATTTTTGTAATGTTTAATTTGATTATGGTGTACAATAAAGAATTTTTGTATTGTATTGTATAAATATACAACAGAGGTCATCTGCAATAATCTAGAGCAGGTTTCGATCTAGAAACACCCGATGAAACCTCTTCGACCTTCGAACTTCAATAAGGAACAAGTGGAGTCAAATATGAATGGCATCCATAAAAGAACAGGATCTACATACAAACCGGTTGACGCGTACTTAGGCGCGGTCTAACATGGAGTGATGAGCTTATGGATGTGGTACCAAAATACGACGTTGAGGCTAGTGTAGAATAATAAATACATTGTACTTGTCGCATATGATGTATTTTTGTAATTATTTGATTATTGTGTACAATAAAGAATTTTTGTATTGTATTGTATTATATTGTATAAGTAAAGTAGACAACCGATGTGGCGCGGTGGGCGAAGGTCCGCCTGCGACGCAGGAGGTTGCGGGTTCGATTCCCGCCTCGGAACAATTGTGTGTACGATCTGCAGATATTTGTTCCGGGTGTTCTGGTCGTTTTCTATGTATAATAAAAAAAATATCTATCTATGTAATGTATTGTATTATGTATATCAGTTATCTAGTACCCATAACACAAGCTCTGCTTACCATGGGGCTAGATAATGCTGTGTGAATTGTCCAACATTATTTATTATATATTAAAAAGTAAATATAATATTTGTATTCACATAGTATAAAACAAAGTCGCTTCCCACTGTCCCTTTGTATGCTTAGATCTTTAAAAGTTTTCAACGGATTTCGATGCGTTTTTTTTTAAATAGAATAGAGTGATTGAAGAGGAATGTTTATAAATCATTTGACACATAATATTATATACACTCGAGAGCATAGAAATCGCAAACCTCCTACATTTTCATTTCGATTAAAAAAATAGGTTTTTATTATTAAAGTTCAATTTTAAATATAACTTTATTTATTGATTTTATAGTTGGATACTGGTTGTTTCCTACAAGTACTGCAAATTCTATCAAAAAATCAAGCACAAGAAAGTTTGCCACATCCATCCAGTTTCTTCGGTCCATGTTTGAATAAATGCAATTTAACGAAACGACGCGATGTTTAGAACACATGTTTTTACACAGTGGCAGAGGATAATTTAATGTAAATGTATATGAAACTATTAATTATCAATATAACTTCTTTAACGTAGTAACCAAGGCTTAACTTCAACTTCTTGCTAGACGGCTCTGCGTCTGGATTGATGCAATTCTGCCAATGTCCGTCTCGTGGTAATATCGCAAGCTTTCTTTATGCGTTACGCAATAGTAAAGTGAACATTTAGAAAGAGTATTTACAATAAAGAAAAACTTAACTGTGAATCAACAACATGTACCATAAAACTACAAGAAAATAAGAAAATTTTTAAATTTAAACAGTGCGTGCTATAGAGTCAGAGCAATAGTGCATACAAAGCAAAGATGGCCATCTTTGCTTTGTATGCATGCCGTCATATTGACCACACTGTCAGCTGCCTACAATATTCTAACAGCCTTATCACACCAGTGTGATAAGGCTATTATATGTATGTTGTATGTTTTTACTTTTAAGTTTTGTATATGGATTGAGAATCTGATAATAAATGAGTTAAAAATAATATGTATTAAGAACCTTTTTTTACATACGAATTAAAAAAAAATCTGTTAAAACGTTTCTCATCAACCCAGTCTAATCTAGTGTTCCTTACCAAGATCAAACCAGTGCATCCTTTGTTTTTTTGGTAGCTATCCATACTCTCTCTACACCACAGAGGTCGATCAATAGCGTATTACCTCCTTGGTTCTATGTATTTATGCATTCCAATAATGAGTCTGAAATAGGTCAAATACGCTATAGACTAATCGCAGGGCTGGGTTCAAATTTGACTAAATATTTAGGGCCACCCACATTTCGTCTGATAATAGTATAGGTACCTGACCGAGGAAATACCACAATGGTACTTATCGAAATGCAATTAATTATGAAATTGATTGCAGCTTTGGACTAAGCTTTGGTTCACGATTTTACCGTGCGCAGTTAGGTCTATCCGGGCCTTATCCGGGCCGAGAGCAGAATGAAATTCAATCTTTGAGCTCTCGAGGTTTAGTCTATGAAAACAAAGAAAATTGCATAATACAAAAGAAAATTACATCCAAATTTTGAGAAATATAAATTAGGAAAATTAAAATAACTGAATAAAAAAATTACAAAGATGACACATATATCGTATCTTTTTCCTAAAAATCAAACCAAAATTAATTTAAGTTCCCGGTGTTAAGTTCCCAAGTTTAAGGTGGTTCCCGTTACCAATAATAAAAAAAACTTTCATTTAAAGAGTTAATCTATACTTATATTATAAAGAGGAAAGATTCGATTTTCTGTTTCTTTGTTTGCATTGAATAGCCTCCGAAACTACTGGACCGATATGATTATTTATATTTTTCGAACGATATGCTACATGACACAATAATCATTCATTAGGTAAACAACATTCATTGGGGGAGGCCTATGTCCAGCAGTGGACTGCTATAGGCTGATGATGATGATGATGATGAGGTAAACAACCTAAAGAAATAGAAGACTTGTCTGTTATGGCCATAATTAAGCAAAAAAAATTATTTCTATTCTTAATAATAAAAAAACTCAAAATATGTGTTATCCAAACAAAAATGTGAAATGTCTGTCTACTAAAAAGGATTCCGTTCTTTCAAAAACAATATTTTCTCTCTGGTATTGTAGTTACAAGCTGTACTGTAGCTGTACCTACTTGTGAATCAATAAATGTATTTTCTTTCTTTCTTTCTTTTTACAAATTTATATTTGATTTGTCCTGCCCGGCCACGTTCCTTCATAAGTTAAACCGAGCTTAATTACCTAAACATCCGTTTGCATTGTCATTCTAATTTATTATTTCTATTTATCAAGTTTACATAAGGCACATTTTCTGTCACTGTCAACTATTTACTTCCTAGAGATTATGATTACGTTTGATTATTTTCAAGTGACTTCAAAAAAGGAGGATTTTTTTAATTCCACTGTATCTTAAATTGTTATTTTTGGTTTTCGATACAAAATGCTCTATGCTGATGATACTTTCGCTTATGTGTGTTCCCGAGGGACAAATGTATTTAAATAAATAATGCTGGACAATTCACACAGCATTATCTAGCCCCGTGGTAAGCAGAGCTTGTGTTATGGGTACTAGATAACTGATATACATAATACTATATATTACATAGATAGATATTTTTTATAATACATAGAAAATGACCAGAACACCCGGAACAAATATCTGCAGATCGTACACACAATTGTTCCGAGGCGGGAATCGAACCCGCAACCTCCTGCGTCGCAGGCGGACCTTCGCCCACCGCGCCACATCGGTCGTCTATTAATATAATTGACTATTTTCAACTGAATTCAAAAAAGGAGGAATTTTGTTATTCCACTGTATCTTAAATCGTTATTTTTGGTTTTCGATACAAAATGCTCTATGTTGATGATTCTTTTGCTTATGTGTGTTCCCGAGGGGCAACCTCCTGCGTCGCAGGCGGACCTTCGCCCACCGCGCCACATCGGTCGTCTATTAATATAATTGACTATTTTCAACTGAATTCAAAAAAGGAGGAATTTTGTAATTCCACTGTATCTTAAATTGTTATCTTGGTTTTCGATACAAAATGCTCTATGTTGATGATTCTTTCGCTTATGTGTGTTCCCGAGGGACAAATGTATTTGTCACTTAAAACTTAGAAAATAACCTGCAATCTAAAGTCATTATTATGATTTTGTAAAAAACATCAACCTTAGGTTATAAAACATTTTATTTGCGGTAGTCAGCCCACAATTGTATCGTATACAATAAGTTTTTGTTTCAATTAAACATTTTGTATTTATATTTTATTTTTGTATTTTATGAATAATGCCTACACTAATTATGGAAACTCATCATCATCATCATCATTAACCTACGTTAATCCACTGCTGGACATAGGCCTCCCCCAATGAGCGCCATAGCGCCCTGCATGGGCGTACCCAGGGGGGGGCAGGGGGAGGCATCTGAAAACTTGTAAACAGTATGGGCGATTTCACGGAAGACGTTATAAACCGTTTTGCAGAAGATCCTCGAAAATTACATTTTAACGATTTAAATAAAATAAAAATGCATGCATAGTCAAATTCACTTTTTTTTATTTAACTACCTATAAAGGATCATTTGCGGCTGTTCGCCCTACACCTTACACTTCATATACCTAATGTTTCATGTAGCTGTGTTTGTTTAGTGTGTATATAAAAATACGCGGACCCCCCCCCCCCCCCCCCCCCCCCCCCAGGCCAGAAGCCGGGTACGCCTATGGCGCCCTGTCTGCAGCTTGATGCATCCAGCATCTACCTGCAGTCTTTCGCAGATCGTCATACCACCTGGCCGGAGGCAACTACTATTATGGAAACGACTACAATGTTATCTTGAAAGTACCTCAATAATTAAATTTCTTAGAAAAAAAAAAATGAAATATACAGCATTTACCTAATAAAACTTAGCTAGTGTACCTAGAGTTAAATCCACAGACACTTTGCAATTGTAGAAGTACGCCAATTCCAGTTCTCCTACGCACGTTCTGACTCATCCAGGTCTTTAGCAGGTTGAAGCTAACTCGGGTACTTATTCACGGCAGAAAGAAACACGTCTAGATCGTTATCTAGACATATTAATTAGTTTGTCGCGTGTGCAAGGGTGACGTGTGAAGATTTTACCTCTCTCTTCCAAGACACAATTAAATTCTATGTTATTTTATGTCGAAATTAAGCCATTTGCATCTTGGGTTATCTACATCTCCTATTATCTCCTTAAGAACTCTGAAGTCGGAAATTAATAACTTTAATTTGTTAACACTTTGACTGCGGTTTTTTTTCGACGACTGCGATCTTTTTTTTTACCTAAAAAATTCGTGCTGCCGCTCTACACAGCGGTTGTGTTGCGCCGCACATGCGTTTCGTTCGAAAAATATTACGGCTGTGCTGAGTCACACAGATCTGTATTTTCTTAGCCGCTGCGCTAGTGTGGATTTACGCAGATTAGGCACTTGTAGAAAACTCATACCGTGCGTTTTCAGCACTCAAAGTGTTAAGGCATAAATAATAAGCATATGAGCTTATTATGAACGTCTAATTTTAAACTGAATAGTTATCATACTAGTTTCTGCCCGCGTCTTCGCACGTGTTGTTTATTTATGGGATATAAATAACATTGAATATTTCCTTTGGAACTGATTTGTGGGTTTAAAGTAACAAATTAGCCTTTTTTTGTTCCAGTATAATTGTAAATTGTCAGCCCTATCTGCTCAGTAGTTTTGGCGTGAAGAAGTAACAAACACCCATCCATCTAAACTTTCATATGTATATTTTTATTAGCTGCGCCCCGCGGTTTCACCCGCGTGGTGATAGATATTTTGGATAATATACAATATATCTTTAAAAATTATAGCCTATGTGTTATTCTGATGTATAAGCTATATTATTGTAAAGTTTCATTGAAATCCATTCATTAGTTTTTATGTGTGCCTGCGACGCAGAAGGTTACGGGTTCGATTCCCGCCTCGGAACAATTGTGTGTACGATCTGATGATATTTGTTCCGGGTGTTCTGGTCGTTTTCTATGTATAATAAAAAAAAAATCTATCTATGTAATGTATTGTATTATGTATATCAGTTATCTAGTACCCATAACACAAGCTTTGCTTACCATGGGGCTAGATAATGCTGTGTGAGTTGTCCAGCATTATTTATTTTTATTTTTATTTATTTTATGTGAAAGAGTAACAAACATCCATCCATCCATCCATACTTACAAACTTTAGCGTTTATAATATTAGTAGGATTATTAGTATGATAAAATAAGGAATTTAGTGTTTTTGTTCTTTGATTGTCTTAATTTCAACTCGTTTGCACTCGTGCAGCAGGTACTTCTTCCACTAGTGTAAGTGGAAGAAGTACCTGCTGCACACACAGCATCCAAAGCTGCCAACACAGCCTGGTGGGTTGGTGCCGGCGGCTTTATTTAGATAATAAATAAATATAAATAAATATTGCTGGACAATTCACACAGCATTATCTAGCCCCATGGTAAGCAGAGCTTGTGTTATGTGTGCTAGATAACTGATATACATAATACAATACATTAAATAGATAGATATTTTTTATTATACATAGAAAACGACCAGAACACCCGAAACAAATATCTGCAGATCGTACACACAATTGTTCGAAGGCGGGAATCGAACCCGCAACCTCCTGCGTCGCAGGCGGATCTTCGCCCACCGCGCCACATCGGTCGTCAAAATAAGTCGGCGACATCGCTAACCTGCAGCTTCCGGTGACATTTAGTTGTTTAAAGCTCGCTTAAGTATATATTGTTTATTTGACGACCGAGATGTGGCGCGGTGGGCGAAGGTCCGCTTGCGACGCAGGAGGTTGCGGGTTCGATTCCCGCCTCGGAACAATTGTGTGCACGATCTGCAGATATTTGTTCCGGGTGTTCTGGTCGTTTTCTATGTATAAAAAAAATTATATCTATGTAATGTATTGTATTATGTACATATATCAGTTATCTAGTACCCATAACACAAGCTATGATTACCATGGGGCTAGATAATGCTGTGTGAATTGTCCAGCATTATTTATTTATTTATTGTCCCCCTGCATAACCAGGCCTTAACCAGTCTAGCTCGTTGAAGTACAGGAACAGGAGTTTTGGCGAATAACAACTTCGTTTCAGCTTTGCTCTATGAGTGGGTTTGATGGCCCGGCAACTTTAATGATCGACTACATTACTCTTATTATAAATAAGTAAATAATTTTGGAGATTACCCCGAGTGCGAGGGCTAACGCACCATAATAACATAAACCCTATTTCTAGATATCTATACTAGTCTATACTAATTATTATAAAGAGGAAAGGTTTGATTTTTTGTTTGTTTGTTTGTAATGAATAGGCTCCGAAACTACCGGACCGTGTTGAAAAATTCTTTCACCGTTGGGAAGCTACGCTATCCCCGGTGAACATTATGCTACATTATATTTTCAAAAAAGTTAGGGATCCGTATTAAAACCGTACGAAGCCGGGAAGGTCCGCTAGTCTAGCAATATAAGTATTCAATATCCGGTGAACTGTAAAATAATGATAGGCGATTAACTTGAAAAGCCCAGTTAATTTCTACTAACGCCTTGATTTTAATGTCTTTCGTATAATCACTAAGAAGTGATCAGATTAATTGTATTAAATAGCGGGTTTTTGGTACATAAAGTTGTAGTTTGGTTCGTATATGGTACTGTGAAACTCAAACCTTTGATTACGCAAGCCATTTGTGGGGTTATTTTGATAAGTGATTTGAATAGTAAGGTAGAGTCGGGTTTAGATGGAAATTCGCAAATTTTAACGTATGCTTATAAGTATTAATACAACGGGTATTTATCGCGTTTATTTACCTATTAATACTTATAAATATGTGTTCAGATCGCGTAAGTTTAAAAGTATTTAACGTATGCGTTAAATAAACCTTATCAGTAGATTAGATACTCAGATTATAATTAAAGTTACAACCGCGCGCGGCGGTCGAAGGTCCGCCTGCGACGCACCAGGTTGCAGGTTGGATCAATCTCAAAATATTTATTCCGTGTACTCTGGGTAATTTATATGTATATAAATAATAAATAATGCTGGACAATCCACACAGCATTATCTAGCCCCATGGTAAGCAAAGCTTGTGTTATGGGTACTAGATAACTGATGTACATAATACAATACATTACATAGATAGATATTTTTTACCATACATAGAAAACGACCAGAACACCCGGAACAAATATCTGCAGATCGTACACACAATTGTTCCGAGGCGGGAATCGAACCCGCAACCTCCTGCGTCGCAGGCGGACCATCGCCCACCGCGCCACATCTGTCGTCAAATATATATATATAATCTGTGTGTTGTACTCGTATTGTATCATGTATATCAATCATTTAGTACACATATCACAAGCCCTACTTAGCTCGCGGCTTGATGATGCTAGCCATGGATTGTCCATAATTGAAAAAAAAATAGTGAGCAGTGCGTCTTCGGTACTACAAGGAGTCAGTCTGGACTGACACCACGTCGAATTTCACAGGTGACTGATGTTTTAACGCTTGGCTTCATTCAAGCGTGTCGCAGGACATGCTTATTATTTTCGTAAGCAGATTTGCAAACAGTCTTAATTAGCTAGGAACGATAATTGTACCGCATTGCATACTTTCCTATAGATACTTGCACTTCAGCTGTTGGCAATACGAAATCGGTGCACGACGGACTTGGCAATTGAGTTTAAACTTTAAAGTTGAAACGTAAAGTCGATTTTGGGGTTGGTATTTTTTTAGATAAGTGTCCAAACATTTTAATTGTTAAGTTTTAGAATGAGTATTTGGTTATTATATAATAATTTATATAGTATTATAGTTATTGAATAAGTATGGGAATAGAGAGTGCACCTGTGTATGCATACACACTTGTGCACTATTATATGCCCTGGGGCCCAATTCCACTATTTAAAAAAAAAACACAATGACTGACTTTATTATGCCTTGAAGCCGCGCTCGAATAAGAAAACTCAATCTAGAAACTAGAACTTTTGATTATTTCACGAGCAAAATAACACTGAGAACTACCTTTGCTCAATGATACAATAATTCGTCATAATCCATAACCATAGACTAAATTAGCTGTCAGAAAAATAATAGAATTCCTATGTTTGCTCTCTATCGCAAGCGATCAAAAAGATTTAGACTAACGAAAACTTGTCCAAGGTTGTCATAGTCGTAGTTTTCATAGATACGACTAAAACTGAGAAAGATTGTGCTAATAGAATACCAAAAGGTGTTAATCGTGATGATTTAGACGCGATACTACTGTCATTATGAGGCGATT
The DNA here is from genome assembly GCA_943735965.1 of Eupithecia abbreviata. Classification (NCBI taxonomy): domain Eukaryota; kingdom Metazoa; phylum Arthropoda; class Insecta; order Lepidoptera; family Geometridae; genus Eupithecia; species Eupithecia abbreviata. The sequence goes on from OX030995.1 coordinate 8,168,439, forward strand.
GTGTTAGTGGAATTAAGCCCTCTCAACTCATACTACTATAGCCTCTGTTGAGACTGACTGCTGTGGTCGAAATTCGGCTAGGATACCTAAATTTTATGCTTCCATGGGACGCTTACTTACTATTACTACTTATATGTTATTTTTTGCGTGCTTTATGCCCACTAGCAAAAATATGAAAGTTAGTAAAATGCAAAGCCTATTTTGCAAAGCCTATTTTAATATTAATCTCGTTGGCCAATTTAGTTAACTAGAGCATGCGATCATTATAAAATATTTCTATTATGTTGTAGGTCACTCACTCAATTTACTAAGAATATTTTAGTTTATCAGCCGAGATTGCGGAATGCATGTCTACAAGGCGGAGTTCAATTTTGTGACCTTCATGGGTGGGTAGTCTGAAAAATCGTTCACGGGTTAACCAAGAGCTCAGAGTATATTATAATGAAAATGAAAATTTTTATTTCTTTAAGCTTACAAATAAGCACTTAGGTCATATCTTATACTATTAAATTATTGTATAGTTCACTTCAATTTTTTTTGACCACCAGTGGAAGAAGTGAGAAGAAACCACTAGTATGTTCATAACTTATGTGTCTAGTACATTTGTACATTTAATAAAACTAGCGGACCTTCCCGGCTTCGCAAGTTATTAGTACGGATCCTTAACTTTTTTGAAAATTTATAGCTTATGTTCACCGGGGATAGTGTAGCTTTCCAACGGTGAAAGAATTTTTCAAATCGGTCTAGTAGTTTCGGAGCCTATTCATTAAAATCAAACAAATTAAAAATCAAACCTTTCCTCTTTATAGTAGTATAGATACGAGTGAATATTGAAGCGGGTATAAGTTTAAAAGACGGCAATATAAAAATGCTAATATAAAAGTTTATAAATAACTAGCTGCGCCCCGCAGCTTCGCCCGCGTGGAAATCTGTGTCTCAAATGATTATAAACCTTACTCTTGAGTTATTTTATCTATTTAAAAACACCACATCAAAATCCGTGCCGTCGTTTTAAAGATTTAAGCATACAAAAGGACATACAGACAACGGGAAGCGACTTTGTTTTTATACTATATAGTGATATTTACGTACTTTTTGCAACAGTTACCCACTAGTTAGGGTGCATTTAGACTGCATTACGACCGTTATACAAGTTCCTTTTTTATCCGTGATTGTGTATGTAGTTGTAGGAGCGAGTTCACACACACAACAGTGTTACGGATCCAGGAAACGATCGTTTCCGAAGGATCCGTAAAAAAAAGTTATCTAAAAAAAACTATCTACAGTGCGAACGCACCCTTAGGTCCGCTTTTCAGAAAAACGAATTGAACTTTATATCCCCATTAATTATATGAATCAATTAAAAATAATTGCATATTAAACGCGTAAAGACATTTATTACTTGCGAATAAATAGCACCATTAAGTAATAGATCATTTAAATGGCGATGAAAAATAACTGGATTTTTGAAGGTGACCAAATTAAATATTTAAATTCCAGTTATTGTACTATTTCTAATAAGAGTTTAATCGAAAGTTTGTGAGTTGTAAATTACCAGAAGATAGATAGAAAAGACTTTATTATACCACACAAAACATAAAACAATACAGAAATAAATACTTAGAATAAAGGAAGTATACAGAGCGGCCTTATCGCTGAGAGCAATCTCTTCCAGGCAACCTTAGGATGGAGAAACAGTGTCGTGGGCCGGGTCCGTAGCATTTGTAAAAATGTTTGGTCAGAGTTAACGCCAAAACTACTGAATCGATCGGGCTGAAATGTTGCATACAGGTAGTTCCAGGGCCGGAATAAAACATCCTTTTATCCCATAAATTAGTCCCCATGGGATAGAAATAACCTTAAAACGTTTCCATATAAACACCGCGTGCGGAGCCGCGGGCAGAAACTATTAAATAAAGATGTTCTACTGAAAACAACCTCTACAAATCTCTTCGTCTTACTTTCAATTTTCGTTGAATCACGTTGAAATTAATGTTCCGCCATATTAAAATAATTGGTTCCGCTTTTCGAGGTGGAAACACCCAAACTACGGCCTGACACGCTTGTTCGAGACCTCGCAGTTGCTATGATTGTACAACCGGCATGTGACGGACATATTTTGCTATCTATCTATGTATTGTATATCTAAGAGTATCTTACGTAGTATGTAGATTTTTATTTAGCTCACTAGCTGTTGTTTTGATTAGCTTAGCTTTTTACATAATTATTTTTTACCAGTTGCTTAGTTTAGATAGGAAAAACACTTATGTATGCTGCTTTTTGCGCTGATGCAAAACACGTTCTAGGCAAAACACTCAGTTGCGCTTCAATTGTAATCGTCAGTGTATATCACTCATACCATTTTTAAGGAGGCTAAAAGACGTTTACGAATAAACGATTCTGATTCAGAATTAAAGCCCGTTTGTTGATTTAGATTTATTTTCATTGTTTTTTTTTTGTTGGATGGGTAGCTGTAGGGTAGGTAATATTTAGATTAGACGAGCTCTATTCTTCATTTAAAACAGCATATTTACCATACTTTGATTTTAAGTTTTCCAATTCAAATCTATAGTGTCTTTTGTTTAATAACCATTATAGTTTCGAAAGTTTAAACTGTATTCTTATTTAAAAACGACCATCATTTAACGCACTAGCTACCTTCGGTTCCTCGTAGGTACTGAGTTGCAGCGCATTAGTGCAGAATTATCACGCTATTACAATTGGTTTAGGCACTCCAGACACGGAGGTATGCGGTAAGTATAACAAAGGGCACTGCGATTAAGTTGTCTACAGGGTGTGCCATAATCCGACAATGGGTTTCCAACCTTTTAATGTGGTTTTACGCGTCTTTTGATCCTACTGGTTTATGATAGTGTCCAGTTTCCTTAACTAAAAAAACCATGTAAAACAAATTTTATTGATTATAAAGTGCCTATCTCTTTATTGTAGTATTTCACTGTATTCCAAAATTCCTAATTCGGATCATATGTTGCCAGTTTATCCTTACAAAATATAGGAACAGTTGTTTTTATTTTGAAATCGACAACGAAAACAACAATAGGGGTTGACTCCACAGCAGTTATGTTTTCCAGGAAAATCTGATGTTTGCAGTATCATGATGGCTATGAGACAAAGTTAAGAAATATAACAATATCTCAAAAATGTACGGCTTAAAAATTCGGCGGGACTTGAACCCCAAGTAACTGAGCCACGAAATCAAGTAGCCGCGCCGCCCCGAGTCGAAAACCGTTTGCACTTCGGTTTAAAGAATATTTATTTTCTCAAAAGAAATTACATTTCACTTATCTGAGAAAACATCTTAAGCTAAGTATTTCAAGTAAACTTCGGACAGCCAAACAATTTTTAGTACCTACCTACTTTAAGTATATCTACAGAATTATAGCTAATTAACAATCATGTGTCATCACTTCCTACGGACCTAATTTATGGGATATTATTTCATTTCTTAGAGATTACCCCGAGTGAATGAATGAATGAATGATTGAATGAACACTTTATTGCACTTAAAATAACAAAATAACACCTTATATCTAAATATTACACAATAACAGTACAATAGGCGGCCTAACTATTATAACAAAAAACTCAGATAAAGTCAAATTATTGTTTTATTTCACGATTAATCGTAATTTGAAAATCGACTAGCGCATGCATCTTTCTGCTAAAAATTTCAGTTTTCCGGAGCACCTTGTACTATAATAGTAGTTTGTCAGTATCGAAATAACCTTAAATAGTACTTCAGCTGTTAGTATTACTACCACCTTTTGATTTTATGAGTTATATTTTAGTCCAGTTTATGGAAAACTAGGTTAGAACTTACTTCAAGTAATCAGGAATCAAGTAAAGTAGGTAAATTAAATATAGCTTAGGGTAAAATAGCCTAGAAACCTATCGACAATCTAAATAGTTTCATAAATATCCAATACAGTTCAGCCGAGCCTTATGTACCCACCTATTATATACTTATAAGTACATAGCAAGATTTAAATAATGATAGATACAGACTAACTCTATAGATAAATTCTACCTGTAGTCCCTACGGACTATAGGTAGAATTTGGCTACATTCATGTTAGAATTCTAAAAATATAATGAAAGAAGAATTAAATCAGCTTTAAATTTTATTCCTCGTATTCGGACTATGTTTGACCGAAACCGCTGTACCGCTCCTTAGGAAAGTGCGGCGAGGTGGGGGCGAGGAAAAAAGAACAAGAGTACGCGTTGACGGCAGACTGATGGATCGGAGCGGCCGATATTTCCCCCCCGTCTCGCCGCTCGCATACCTCAGGCGCGGTACAGCGCTTTCGGTCAAACTATACATAGGTACTTTGGGCCGAAACCAGGGGGATCAACGCGGAACCCATCAAATTTGTAATCTTGTTTTTAATTTATTTTTATGTCTTTTATAAGTCAAGTAGTTAGTGTTTTGATGTTAGACCGTAAGCTAACTGCTGTATTTTTATAAATAAACAAATGCTCTAATATTAAATCTTTTCTCTTTTATTAGAAGCATTGCCTTACAGCGGGGCAATGCAACCAGTGTCTTGGAGACACTTCCGAATGGTATTGAGATATCAGTACTATGATAAGACGACCGATGTGGTGCGGTGGGCGAAGGTCCACCTGCGACGCAAGAGGTTGCGGGTTCGATTCCCGCCTCGGAACAATTGTGTGTACGATCTGCAGATATTTGTTCCAAGTGTTCTGGTCGTTTTCTATGTATAGTAAAAAATATCTATCTATTTAATGTATTGTGTTATGTATATCAGTTATCTAGTACCCATAACACAAGCTCTGCTTAACATGGGGCTAGATAATGCTGTGTGAATTTTCCAGCATTATTTATTATTTATTTATAATAATATTGTTTAATTTTATTGTAAACTAGCTGCACCCCGCCGCTTCTCCCTCGTGGATATCTATATTTCAAATAGTTTATACCTTTCTCTTGAATCACGCTATCTATTTAAGAAAAACCGCATCAAAATCCATTGCGTAGTTTTAAAGATCTAAGCATACATAGGGACAGACAGACAGCGGGAAGCGACTGTGTTTTATACTATGTAGTGATTGATACTAGTTCTAATTTGTTTCTGTGCCCTACCGCAGTCTATACTGGTGCATTGCTAGACATAGATTCTCAATGAGTGTCTTCAGCTTGCCGTATCCAGCATCTGCCTGCATATCACAGAGTTTATACGATAAGTTTAGACACTTTTCTATTGATAGATAGAAAACATATTAAATATCTCGCTCTTGGCTGAGATCATGATAATAACTTACTTCTCCATCGGCCCTGCCGAGCACGGACTTGAGACAGAAGTCAGGCGGCGCCAGTGAGTCCGCCAGCGCGACCGCGTCGGGTGTAAGCGAGGCATAGAGGCGGAGGATAGCGTCGCGGAGGAGCAGGCCTTGGGATCCCGAGAAGTAGCCTCCCTGGGTGGATACAAATAAAAGTTTATATTGTTACATTACAAATCAAAACATAGCCTAACGGTATATTAAATAGAAAATTATGTATAGAAAAAACTAAAAATTTAATTACAATTGGCGGTCTTATCGCTCAAGAGCATCTCTACCAGACAACCATGGATGGATAGGATCGTGGACAGTACCAGGGGATCTGTGTGCTTTGAGATTATATATAAATACTACTTACTATATTTATTTTCAATTTTTAATGTCTATAATACACCACCTCTATATATCATACCTATACTATAGCTACGTGTCCATCCAAAGGTTGCCTGGAATAAATCGCTCTTAGCGATAAGGCCGCCCATTGTGCATCTGTATCTTTGTTTGTTTGTTCTTTTCTGTGTTTTATGTGCAATAAAGCGTATTTGTATTGTATTGTATTGTATATTACTCAGTTTGTCTGAAGCAAATCCTAAGGAACAAGGTACCTTGTTGACATACATTTTTTCCGACCCAGGATTCGATGCAGAGCAAAATAAAATTAAATCCCTTCATTGATTTAGACAATAAAATAAATAAAATAAAATTAAAATAAAAAAGCCTTTTTTTTGTCGTCATCATCATCATCATCATCAGCCTATAGCAGTCCACTGCTGGACATAGGCCTCCCCAATGAGCGCCATAGCGCCCTGTCTTCAGCTTGCCGCATCCAGCATCTACCTGCAGTCTTTCGCAGGTCGTCATCCCACCTGGTCGGAGGGCGTCCTACACTACGTTTACCGAGTCGTGGTCTCCACTCAAGAACACGTTTGCCCCAGCGGCCGTCGGTTCTTCGCGATTTTTATTTGTGATCTAGACAATTACATCCATATTATTATTATTAGTTTAGTTTAGTTAAAATTAAATTCACGGTCAAATTATAATTTAATATATTAACAATTACTAAAACAGGACTAAAACTCAGAATTTGGTACACCCCCTGCCTTTCTTAAATTCATATAAATAAAATAAAAAATAAATAATGCTGGACAATCCACACAGCATTTCTTTCCATCCAAAGGTTGCCTGGAAAAGATCGCCTCTAAGCGATAAGGCTGCCCATTGTACTTGTATCATGTGATGTGTTTTATAGTGATCTGTAACTGGTGTACAATAAAGTATTTTTGTATTGTATCGTAAAACTCCAAGTAGGAAGTTGTAGATGGGGGTACATGAGCCCGATTCTGACATTTAATTATTAACCTAATTTGTCAAATCAAAATTAGGTTATTATAAAAACAAAACCCATTAATTATGAAATAATATGACTTCCGACCTGTCATTGTCTACAAACAGACTGACTGACAGACTGTGACATATTTTGTTGATAACTAATTGATTAATGTCAGGTTTTATGAATGCCCAGTCGAGTCCATTAAAACTGAGTGAGAATTTACGCTAGATACATATGTTAATGAACATACTTGATTGATGGATATCCGTGAACTTTTGAGTACTTAGTTTGTAATTTAGTTTGTGGTTTAGCTACCAACGAGTTATTTTTGTACCTTATGACTAGAGCGACTTGTACAAGCAAGAGTATGGGTCAACTAACACCAAAAATTCAAATTAATAGTTTAAAATTCAAAATCCTATAGACTTCTTCCACTAGCGGACAAAAAATTGAAAGAAGAAAAAGAAAGAAGAAAAAGAGAAGAGATTGAAAGAAATCTATCATCATCATGATGATAATGATGATAGACTTCTTCCACTAGCGGACAAAAATATTGAAGTGAACAGTAAAATAATTTTATTTGATGTATAAAATGTCGACCGATGTGGCGCGGTGGGCGAAGGTCCGCTTGCGACGCAGGAGGTTGCGGGTTCGATTCCCGCCTCGGAACAATTGTGTGTACGATCTGCAGATATTTGTTCCGGGTGTTCTGGTTGTTTTCTATATATAATAAAAAATATCTATCTATGTAATGTATTGTATTATGTATATCAGTTATCTAGTACCCATAACACAAGCTCTGCTTACCATGGGGCTAGATAATGCTGTGTGAATTGTCCAGCATTATTTATTTATTTATTATTTATTTATTATAAAATATGACTTGTCTAAGTGCTTATTTTGTAAGCATAAAGAATAAATAATTTTGAATTTCACTTTGACTTACAAAATCAAAAAGACAAGTCAAATTTTAAACCATAAATTATGATCAAATAAGAAATAAAGTGTTTTTGATTTTCTCTTTACTTTGGTAAATTTTTTGTCCACTAATGGAAGAGAGATATGCGACCCGACGACGACGTTGCTTGTACTTCTCCACGGAAGACCAGCGCTATGGTACGATTTGCTCTATCATAGCACATGCTGAGTGGAGACCGAGTTTTGTCAGTCTCTGTCGTCTGTTAATCTAAGTTTAGTTTATAAGAGTCTCTGTTCTGTTCTGACAAAATAAAAATCTTTTTACTATTTTACTTTTTTTACTTTTACTTTGATTCAAAATACAACTTTATTTACTACGCAAAACCTCAACACAAAAGAACATACCAACATACGATTTCTACGTCGATAATGTACCGATTTTTAGTATTCTTTTGCTATCTTATAGATAGATAATCTTCCTAAAATGAAAATAAATAAATAATGCTGGACAATTCACACAGCATTATCTAGCCCCATGGTAAGCAGAGCTTGTGTTATGGGTACTAGATAACTGATATACATAATACAATATATTACATAGATAGATATTTTTTATTATACATAGAAAACGACCAGAACACCCGCAACAAATATCTGCAGATCGTACACACAATTGTTCCGAGGCGGGAATCGAACCCGCAACCTCCTGCGTTGCAGGCGGACCTTCGTCCACCGCGCCACATCGGTCGTCATAAAATGGTTTCGTAGAATTTGTATCCCTGAGGGATTGTTATAAAAATTAATTTGACTTTAACTATGTAAAAGAATTTTAAGTAAGTCTAGTGTCACTTGTCTTTTGAATTTTTAGTTTTTTTGAACAATCGAATCAAGTAGCAAGATATTTGTGTGAGTAATTGCTAACCGCTTTTAGGTAAACACATGCCAATCTGTTTTTGATCATTAACTACGCAAAATTTCTGAAGCTTCTATCCTATCCACCGACCGTATCATTATTTACTCAACAAGATTTCAATGTCTAACATTCCATAATAATTGTAGCAAATTCTGAGGTATTTCGTAAAATAAATCACTCGAACCATACAGGTAGTCTCGTAAGTAGCGCAATGCAAAACCCTAGTTTATAAGTACCTGAGCAATTTTAGTATCTAAATCCTGTTGTTAGCATAAGTAGCTTTACAACGCAGCCAGTCTTGAGCTTGACTTTGAGCTTTCTTCAGTGTTTTAACTTTGTTGTATGGAATAAAATGTCAACGGGAAAAAGTTTGGTTAAGTTTGACAAATGGGAAGGTTTTGTTTTACAGGTTTCATCCATAAATTCCTTTGATTATACTTGACACAAAAATGAGCAATGCATCACAAAGGCATTCCCTTCTTTTTTGATCACATCAATCTAAAAAGATTCCTCGCCTTGAAAACTATAGGTTTGTGTTTACAATAAATCCGATGAAGTACTAGTAACCCCTCAGGTAATTAAAAGTAAATTAACTACCAATAAGTATGTTGATTGTGAAGCTGATAACGGTTGCATGAGTTGTGAAGCAATTTGCAACACATTGTACTTATAGCCTGAGGCGTGGACAATTAGCTGTGATTTAGATACAGGTACAATCAATTACGCCTAATGTCAGCTTGTTTTTTCGATAAATAATCGTGATATTGATGAATATTGTTAGTATACATAATATTAGAATTAAAGGACCGTAGGTTGACATATGAATTCTATGTTTTTTTAGAAACTGTACGAGCGCGTTGATATCTTTTATATGAATAATTGAAATTTGTACGATCTGTAGATATTTGTTCAGGGTGTTCTGTTCGTTTTCATGGTATAATAAAAAATATCTTTCTGTGTAATGTATTTATTAAATATATCAGTTATCTAGTACCCATAACACAAGCTCTGCTTAGCTTGGGGCTAGAAATCTATGTGTCAAATGGTTTATATAATGTATGTATGTACCTTCCTCTTGAATCACAGTATCAAAAAAAAACCCATCGAAATCTGTTGCATAGTTTTAAAGATCTAAGCCTACATAGGGACAGACAGACAGCGGGAAGCGACTTTGTTTTATATTATGTAGTGATAATATTTTATACAAAAATTCCCGAAAAAACATAATGTAATAAATGTATTAAAATTACCAGTTACAAAAAATCCAGCAGGATATAACTAAGTAAAAAATCGAGTGTCCATGCTTACCATAATTAAATAATAAATAAATTATAAGGTTCGATTAAATGAGGTCCATTAACTATTTTATTGGCTCATTATTGCCAAACATATAATTTTGGGTGGCTCAAAAATAGAAATATCATATCATAAAGTTTTATTGCCTCTGTTTTGTAAAGTAGGTGTCTGCAATTAGTCTACATGGTAATTGCTGACTGAGCCAGTCAGCAAAATCAAGGTCTAGTTTCCAACTATAGTACTACCTGTGGTGGGTGGGCAGGTTATGTGTATATGTATACCTCCTACTTTTAAGTATTAAGTAAGTCTTATAATAATAATTCTTTATTTTTATATAATATTCACTATTATTATTATTTGTTCTGTGCTGTAACTGTGCTTGGTCCAATAAATGTCTATCTCTATCTATCTCTATCTACTAAACTAGTGATTATACCGCGTCTACGATTTATTTTTTGTTGGTGATGATGATGATGATTGACTCGATGATGATCATGATGTTTTTTTGTTCCTAATATGTGTTTTATGTTGCCACTTTTCTACTAGTGATAAGTAATGGAGTTATTAAATTATGAAGATTGATTGAAATTTTCACCAGAGCCTATTTCTATATCTAGCAGGGTGTACCACGTGCAGGTTAGGTTGGCTTGGGAGAAGAGGTGTTGGAGTCCCCCTTATACCCCATATATCCACGACTATGAAACTCCCTAATTGTTGGCAGATGATTGAATAAAGACTGAATGACATAATTAATAACATACTGACATAATGACAGAACGTGTTCTTGAGTGCAGACCACGACTCGGTAAACGTAGTGTAGGACGCCGTCCAAACAGGTGTGATGACGACGTCGCGCTCATTGGGGGAGGCCTATGTCCAGCAGTGGACTGCTATAGGCTGATGATGATGATGATAACATAATGAAGACACAGTTATTTTCGACGGATAGAGGTACGAATCTGTCGACTCAAAAATTATGAGGACTTACGAAAGTTTCGATTTTATCGAGCCTATCTAGATGATTTTTCCATGAGAAAGTATTGAAAATATGTAGTATAATTATAAATTAACCTGTCTTACTTTTAATCACGTTAAAACGCGAATGCCGCAGGCAGAAGCAAGTATCATTATAAAACAAAAATATACGTAATAGTATACATAGAATTCTATTGAATTAGATTAAAATGAGATGACAAAAATAGAAATTAATTTATTTGTTATAAGACTTACACAGAAAATTAATAAACTTAAACTAAAAGGAAACGTGTTGGTAAGTCCAGTAACAAAATGGCTCTGCCTCAGCATGAGTTGGATGACTAGCACGCTAGCAACCAACGCTGGTCTTCCGGCAAAGCAACTTGATTAGAAATAAAGTCACTAGACGCCTGAGTAAAGTCCGTAAAATAATACAAAATGTTTTGCAACAATAACAAAATCGATTACGATTTCTAAACAACAAAATCGAATCGGTAAAGCGACATAGGCGTATTAGGACATGACTATTCGATTGTCACTCGAACTACCAAAAATTTAATAGTTTCATGCAATAACTCGGGAATGAGTTATGCCTTGAAACATACGTGTCAGTACGATTTGCAGAGTAAAAAATAAATCGAAACATTACTAGCTGCGCCCCGCGGTTTCTCCCGCGTGGTGATAGATATTTTGTAAATATACAATATAAAAAACGATACCCATATCCGGTTTTTGGTTGGGGGAGGCGGTACAGGGAGGCTGGGGGCGTGGGGGGATCACGGCACGGTATGTATCTTTAAAAATTGTAGCCTATGTCTTATTCTGATGTATAAGCTATATTATTGTAAAGTTTTATTAAAATCCATTCAGTAGTTTTTACGTGAAGGAGTAACAAACATCCATCCATCCATACTTACAAACTTTCGCGTTTATAATATTAGTAGGAGTACCCATAACACAACAGAAGCTCCGCTTAGCCTGGGGCTTACTATTCATTCATTTGCAAGTGCTGTAAGTCCTACTGCAGAGAAAAGGCTTCCATTTCCTTTTTTTATTCTGAAACTTTATTTATTTATAAAAAACATCTACTGCTTGTATTTATAAATTAACTTATACTTATCACTAGCCTGTTCTTGAGTGGAGACCACGACTCGGTAAACGTAGTGTAGGACGCCCTCCGACCAAGTGGGATGACGACCTGCGAAAGACTGCAGGTAGATGCTGGATGCGACAAGCTGAAGACAGGGCGCTATGTCGATCATTGGGGGAGGCCTATGTCCAGCAGTGGACTGCCATGGGCTGATGATGATGATGATATCACTAGCCTATAAAAGGAGTAACATTATTAATATAATTTTGTAAAATTAGACGACATCACTAATGTGCCATTAGGCAAGATATCCTTCCTTCCTTGCCTTTTCATTCATTGATAAAATAATTATAAAATGAATATAATAATTACAACATATTGTATTTACTTCATCGACAGTACACAAATTAGATCTCCGATATAAACGACCGCGCCCAGTTCAGCTCGGCTGGCTACAGTAATGAACAAAAGTGAAATAGACGGAAATCTAACAAATAATTACAGAGAGCTGCATTCTATTACATTTAATTTAATAAGCACTATAAAATTATTAAACACCACTCATTGGAATCTTGTGGGTAGCCATTTTGTCGAATGCACATTTTTGAGCTGGGTGGCAGCGGTATTGGATCAATAAGCTTAAGCCTATATAAAGTCTACTTTCTTGGGCTTTCTAGTTTCTTATTCTTAACCTTGAAACCATAATGGGCTTTGTTTTTAAACTTTATTAGAAGTTTGACGGTAAGGACGGCCAACTCGTGGAAACGTTACTGGTCCTTCAGGGAAATCATGAAAAACAAGGAAACGAACATGTATTTCAAAAGGAAACTCTACAATACCTGTATCCTCCCGGTCCTGAAGTACGGGTGCCAGACCTGGGCCCTAACAACAGCTCATACCAAAAAGTTAGAAGTGTGCCAATCGGCTATGGAGCGAAGCATGCTAGGAAAAAGGAAACTAGATAAAGTCAGAAACCAATCCCTCAGAAAAAGAACTAAAATAGAAGATGTTACAGTAAAAATAAGGAAATTGAAATAGAGTTGGACTGGACATACAGCAAGAGGAAGAGACAAATGGAGCAAAACGCTGATGGATCGGTTTCCAAGATACAAGAAGCGAAATAGAGGGAGACAGTTCAAAAGATGGGAGGACGAGCTAAGAGTCGTAGCAGCGAAAACGTGGATTGGCGAGAGATAGACTAAAGTGGAAGGGGTTAGAGGCCTTTGCCAAAAGAGGGCAAACAGATAATATAAAGTTACCTAGTTTAAGCAATAGTAGTTAAGTAAAACTAATACTGTAAATATTTTCTGAATAAAAGGTTTTAAAATGAAAATGAAAAAAGAAGTTTGACGGACTTTTTTTTATTTTGATCATTAGTTTGTTGACTGAGAATATGATAAAAGCCTGTTGCCTTACTCATGATAGGAGCCAGAAGGCCTATGTCTATTTTTTTTATAATTATGTTTCAGATTTTAGAATAAATGTAATTCTGTAAGTCAAGACTGACTGACACTGACTGACCCTGCTGGGCATAGGCATAGGCCTCCCTAATGAGCGCTATATCACCATGTCTTCAGCTTCTCGCATCCAGCATCAGTCTGCAGTCTTTCGCAGATCGTCATCCCACCTGACCGGAGAGCGTCCTAATACTACGTTAGTCGCTAATAGCATAGCTCAAAGAATAAGCTAGCTGAGATAAATGTCTACCAGAAAAAACATGCGGGGCACTCTTTGGGGATTACCGATAGAAGTGAAAACTAAGTAATTTTATATTTTACTAGCGGACCTTCCCGGCTTCGCACGGTTTTAGTACGGATCCCTAACTTTAAAAAAAATATAATATAACCTATGTTCACCGGGGATAGTGTAGCTTCCCTACAAGAATTTTTCAAATCGGTCCAGTAGTTTCGGAGCCTACAAACAAAAAACAAACCTTTCCTCTTTATAATATTAGAAGAGATTTATACTGGGAAGCGTGCGGTGGCGACGATGACGTGAGTTTTACGATTTTTGCTAACAAAAAAAGTATACAGTTTGGAAAGCGTTCGATGATGATAACGCGAGTTTCATGATTTAGGTTCACCCAATAAGTGTTCAACGCGCCTAAAGAAGTTTTCACTTCATAAATCACATATCTTTGATGCTCTCTGTACTGTAGCTAGGCAGCGTGGGTGTTGGATATTACGAACGCCACTTGTCACGACACCTGAACTAACTACTTTATACAATAATTCATCAGTTGTGGTAGAACCTTATTTGAGACATTTTATAAAGAACTAACTGCGCCCCGCGTCTTCGCCCGCGAGGAAATCTATGTGTCAAATGGTTTATAAACCTTTCTCTTGCATCACTATCTATTAAAAAACCGCATAATAATCCGTCGAATAGTTTTAAAGATCTAAACATACGTAGGGACAAACAGACAGAGGGAAGCGACTTAGTTTTGTTCGATGTAGTGATTCCGACTATTTTGGTTTTTAATAGATAGAGTGATTCAAGAGGAAGATTTATAGCCCATTTGTAACATAGAATTACACGCGGGCGAAGCCGTGGGGCGCATCTAGTTTGATAATAATTTATAGCCTAAAACTTCTCTTATTAGTGCTTATTTTATAAGCCTAAAGAAACAAAGGAATTTTTTATTTTTCAATTTGCAGACAGAAATTGAATTCGTGTGCGCGCCTTTATTTTGCTCTATACAGAATTTTTGCTGACTAGTTACATTAATTTTAATAATATAGATCGTACAGTACTACCAACAGATAATAAGCTTATTTTGTTTCTCACCAGTGATTATTAATCTTTGGAGAAGTAAATAAATATCAAACTTCTGAAACTATCTTGGTTATTAACACTAAAGTCATTTAAAACGGGAAACCGGTGTTAGTGGTAACGTTCGTAGCAAAAGACAGAAAATGAGGGTAGATCGGTATATCTGCTCATAAAAACGAACTCGCAGTGTCTTCAGTTATTCCGTGATCATGGCGCATGAAACTGTGCCGAAATATTGGAAAACTCAAAAATCAAATCATGGTAAATATCCCGTTTTAAATGACTTTAGTGTAAATAAATATCTTATACCCAAAATTCATAGCACTTTTATACGCAGCAATACAGTGGAATTGTCGAATCAAACGATTGGCATTGTGCTGTTACTGGGTCTGTTGGTCGTTGGTCGGCCGAGAAAGAAAGTTGCGTAATATAATACTGGAGTACAGAGATACTACTGTGTTAGTAAATATACTATACTCTAGCAGAATTCGATGTAAACAATGTTTAGAACCAAACCGTCCATACGTTGACGACCGATGTGGCGCGTTGGGCGAAGGTCAGCCTGAGACGCCGGAGGATGCGAGTTCGATTCTCGCCTCGGGACAAATGTTTGTACGATCTGCAGATTCAAGGTGTTTTGGTCGTTTTCTATGTATAATAAAAAAATATCTATCTATGTAATGTATTGTATTATGTATATCTGTTATCTAAGCCATAACACAAGCTCTGCTTAGCTTGGGGCTAGATAATGCTGTGTGAATTGTCTTGTCCGGCATTATGTATTTATTATTTATTTATATATATTTTATATTTCGATTTTAGGTTTTTCCCTCTCTTCAATAAATATTGCTAACAATTTTATCTGAAACTCTCCTCTAAACATGTGAGTTGTCGGTTTTCTTGTAGTGGTTTGTTAACAAACATTTTACACCGCGTTTGGCTGGAGTACTGTTATAGATCCTATAATAGATAATACTAGAGAGATTGATATTTGCGCGTGCGCCAACAATCACAAGTTTATGTATATATAAACTTTGCCCGTGGCTTCGCTTATTATGTACCTAGTTATGAAGCAATCTTACTTCCAACTAATAATTATAAACGCGAAAGTTTTTAGGTATGTATGGATGTTTGTTACTCTTTCACGCAAAAGTTAAGTATGAGGGCACAGTTTGTTAAAATTGTATCTTTCAAGTTTGGCTAGACTAAAGTCAAAGCACTGCACGATACGAGCGAGCGCGTTGAAATCTTTCGTATGCAGATCCTACGTAGCAACGCTACGCACTAAGTTGACGAGTTATTTTTTTGGGATAGGAAAAGGGAGCTTTGTACCCGACTATCAAAACAAATGAATTCGAAATTTGATCAATAAAGCTGCAAAACACGACAGTAATGAAAATTGGTGGCGCCGTGGTATAATAATAATAGCGATAATAAGCCCGCAGGGCAGCTTGTGGCGAGCTGTTGGTGAGTAGCGACACCACGGGTACCGAGTGCTCCCGGGGAAGTTCCTGGTTTTCGTCTCCGCTTGCGGAGTGGCATCCCAAGAGAATCAGATCCCCACCTCTTGCTTGCCTTCATTGGCCTGTCTGAGTGGAGTCGCGAGAGATGCATCTTAATCTACGACTCGGGGGTGGAAGTGTCTAATGGCGTAATAGCGAGGAAACCCGCTCACGAGCAGTCTTCGTGATGGTGAAATCGGGGCCGCACCTCTCGACACCCCTCAGTCGATTGCGCCGATGTTGTTCCTCTCCGGTAATTTACTCCGGCTTTTTAAGGAACCCATCCAGCATTCGGCAAGCCACCGTCTGCCACTCTTCTTAACATTACGATTGACTTGTTTATGGCAGACGTCCGCAATCTCCCCTATAGCCCGATTACCCATCCATCCATCCATCACAATAGCCTGGTTTTATTTCTGTCATTTTTCTTTGCAATAGTCTCTACACCTGGCGGATACCATCTTTGGGTGTATCATATTGTGCACCCGAGGATGATACCCGCTATGTGTAGCCATCGCCTTTAGATTAACTTCTCAAAGGGCCTCTGTGCTGTTGGCTTCGGCCCCACGCAAGCCTTCCAAAGGACCGGGTCACTTTATGGCCCGAGATCATGGTAAATGAGAGACATAATAGTGATAATAACTATTATTAAAACCGCCATTTCTAGTAAGCCGACTTTATTAAATAAATATAAATAATAATGTTGGACAATTCACACATCTAGCCCCATGGTAAGCAGAGCTTGTGTTATGGGTACTAGATAACTGATATACATAATACAATACATAACATAGATAGATTTTTTTTATTATACATAGAAAACGACCAGAACACCCAGAACAAATATCTGCAGATCGTACACACAATTGTTCCGAGGCGGGAATCGTACCCGCAACCTCCTGCGTCGCAGGCGGACCTTCGCCCACCGCGCGGTTTTCCTGTCCAGTTTACCTATGTGTTTTTTATTTGGTGTGCAATAAAGAATTAATTGTATTGTATTGTATTATCCTCTATTCATAGACCTCAGAGCAACATTGAAGTAGATTTGCTATAAGAAAAATAAAAGGCCTACTTAGTAATACTTTATATTCTCTTTGGGTCTGTCGTCTATTTTCTGGGTATCCTTAATACTATTTGTATGATACAAAGTACCTTCAACAGATTGTCGCATTTATCGACTGAAAATTTGAAAAAAAAAAGTTATTTTTTTTAAATTACGACTTCTGACAACATAAGACTTTGAACCATCTTAGCAGGGTTTTACTTTAAATAAAACTATTACAGATGCATTTAAAAAGCTTTTAATATGTATCATCATATTAACAAGATAAAATAGGTTTTTTTTTTTTTAAGTAAAGTATATTTATTGCATGGTGTAGGCAATATTATGTGTCGCTGCGAAGTTTCTATCGAGTCAAGTTTAGTCAATCGTGTTTCGACTCACATAACATACTAACTAATATCCTAAACCTTTGATCCTCATCAAAATATATTCAAAACTAGGTGTTTTGTTCCCTTAAAATTGATTTTCCGTTAAGTCAAAACGTGGGTTTTGGGACGTACCTATCTCACATTATACAAGCTTTCACTGTTCCTTATCATTTTGTTTTGATAATACGTACATAATATATAATACATGTAGGATACCTCAAACGGAGAAAATATTATAGTCTAACGAGGAAATCTAAATTAAACGTCTTTGTTTTTTTTTATTTAGCCTGTTTCGTCCCACTGCTGGGCAAAGGCCTCCCCCAAATCTTTCCACTCAGTGCGGTCACGTGCGATCTCCCACCAATCTCCGAGGAAGGCGTTAAGGTCGTCTCGCCAGCGCTTTCTTGGCCGACCTCGCCCGCGGCTTCCTTCCGTCCTTACCATTTAGAAATATAAATACTTTATTATGCCATCTTATAAAAACCATTTTCTTTTGATAGGTACTTAGGTAGTCGATGTCATCACCTAGGGTACAAGTAGGAACAAATGTCTCAGACTATCTAAGTACCTATCAAAAGAAAATGGTTTTTATAAGATGGCATAATAAAGTATTTATATTTCTAAATGGTAAGGAAAATCACTAAAAAAATTGTTAAGGACGTTTATTGTCTAACACCCTGGGTCCCGGAAGGAAGCCGCGGGCGAGGTCGGCCAAGAAAGCGCTGGCGAGACGACCTTAACGCCTTCCTCGGAGATTGGTGGGAGATCGCACGTGACCGCACTGAGTGGAAAGATTTGGGGGAGGCCTTTGCCCAGAAGTAAGACGAAACAGGCTAAATAAAAAAAATACAAAGACGTTTAATTAAGATTTCCTCGTTAGACTATAATATTTTCTCCTTTTGAGATATCCTTAAATTATACTATCATTATCATTTGAGAAATATTTTATATCTAATCTATGGTTTATATCAAATCTTAGGGAATAAATGTTTCCAAATAATACTAGCATGCTTTTCTCAAAGTTTATTAAACTTACAGTAGTTACATATTCAAGCAGTAAGGGATGGTTCACCACCAAAGCGAAGAAAGAAACAATTTTATCTTTTCTATTAGCTTTGTTGGAACCATGGCTTATGATATAGGTAATACTACTTAAAGTAAACAGTCTTATTTCTACTTATTAAAAGAATCTTATCATTTAAAGTCAATCCTTCATCCATTCAAGTCTGAACTTCTGGCGGTATTAACCAGCTTATTAATATCGTAATTCTTGTAAGTTTCGCGGGGCTTCATGGTATCAATTCTGACCAAAACTTAACTGACAATGGTGTCAATTAAATTGTCCAAAAAACTGAACTGATAATGGTATCAATTCAATTACAACCAAAACCGAACTGATAATGATGTCAATGCAATTATCACCAAAACGAAACTGACAATGCTATCAATTAAAATCAATTCAATTGTCCAAAAAACTGAACTGATAATGGTATCAATTGAATTATAACCAAAACTGAACTGATAATGATGTCAATTCAATTATCACCAAAACGAAACTGATAATGATGTCAATTCAATTCTCACCAAAACTGAATTGACAATGCTGTCAATTAAATTGTTACCAAAACTGAACTGTTAATGGTGTCAAATAAATTGTCACCAAAACTTAGCTATACTAATTTGATAGCACTAAAAATATTGCTATCCCGTACGAAACGATCGAAATTAAATGATGGCAACACTTTAAGTGCGTCAAGTAAAATAAATTCGCGCCCTCCCTTTCGTAACGGTAGGTAGATATAAAAGGGATAGCATCATTTGAAATGATTTGTTGAAATTTGGAAGTGTCAAAATAATTATTTTGATACTTCCAAAGTTTCTAAGTTCCTTCATAGTTTTCGCGACATTTGAATTGACAACATATTTATTTTCTCTTACAAGGTGGGGTACCTAAGGTACCTACTATATAGGTATTAAGTATACGTAAGTATAGATGACTAGATCTGGATAAGTGGTCCCCAGAACATCTTCGAGACCCGCGTTTCATCTTCTGTGAAGAAGAAATCTTTGCCGAGTTTCACAAACTCTTTGAGGGATAACTTGCCGTCCTGGAAATAAAAAAGTTTTGTTAACACTTTGAGTGCTGAAAACGCACGGTATGAGTTTTCTACAAGTGACTAATCTGCGAAAATCCACACTAGCGCAGCTGCTAAGAAAATACAGATCTTTGTGACTAAGCAGAGCTGTAATATTTTTCGAACGAAACGCATGTGCGGCGCAACACAACCGCTGTGTAGAGCGGCAGCACGAATTTTTTAGGTAAAAAAAAGATCGCAGTCGTCGAAAAAAAACCGCAGTCAAAGTTAAATAACATGTGATAATAATCTCAGTAAAAGTTATATATAAAGAATAGTTATAGCAAGCCAAAGCTCTGTATGAACCCCTGGTGAGAACGAACTACAGGCAGAACTCGTTCATCATAAGTACATGCAAATCTTTCAACAACATCCTAGAAAATACTAAAGTAAAGTAAGTAAAAAATCATTTATTTCTTTAGGCTTACAAAATAAGCACTTAGACAAGTCATATTTTATATATAAATTATTATCAAATAAAATTATTTTACTGTTCACTTCAATTTTTTGTCCACTAGTGGAAGAAGTGTAAAGAAACCACTAGCATGTTCATCTCTTATATGTCTTATACATAATACTGTGTTTAATAATAGCAACAATGAAGTAGATTTAGATTTATTTATTATCTCAACCAAGCATCTTAAACACTTGTTAAGCAGTTTTGTCTTAGATTGAAAATATCCAAATGTGCAGTCTTTTTTATTTTCGACTGTTTGTAATTATCAAATTTCGGTATTTTTTTATGTGGAAACTTATAATTAGCCGTCAGTTACCATGTTTTGGACTAACTGTTAGTTTTCCAAAAATTGTAAAATAAAATAAAACATTGTCGTCTGCTTACCCCATTGACGTCGATGACTGCAAACGCGATGGCCGCAGCTTCAGAGCTCAGTCCGAGACACTCGTAGAACATCTTCCACTCCTTTATGCTGATGAAGCCGGACCCATCCGCGTCTACAGCCTGGAAGGAAGTATAGTTTTAAGATACATAGACACCATTTAAATTCGAGATCGGAATTATTTCAAATTGGCCAACAACTTTAAGAACGAATATCCTATCCATATAATTAAAATTGAGATACCTACATAAAGTCTCTGATTATGTTAGGACTTAAAATAAAAAAATAATAAAAAAACACCTAGTCTTAAAGCTTCTAACGCTAATATCCGTATACGAAGCCCACGTTATAAGGGTCTATTGTCGGTGAGAGAGCCAGATAATATTTTCTTTCTAACTCAAACAAAAACAAACATGATTTAAATTATTTTAAAAGACAAAACAGACTCATTATTGCATTGAATTACACAACGGTCTGTCTTCGCATGAGACTTATGGCATGGACAGCGGATTTTTGACAACTATCAAAGAAAATTTGTAATGTAGAAAAAGTTTTGGAAAATTCACTTCAGCATCCGTTGTCCGTTAAATATGGTGTTTTTTTAACGGACAGCGGATGAACAGAAACGGCCTTTTAATGTCCTCTAGATACTCTCCACTTCTCCAGTCACTGTGTTATAGTAGAGCCCAAGATGGGATTTCGGGATTTACTAAAGCGCGGTAGATTAACATACATGACGATACCTTGTACCCAGGTTAGGATATTATTGTTCTGTGGTACCCAGTTAAGTATTAGGCTCTTCTGCTTTCTAGAGCTAATTTCACACTGTCATCATGACATACCTTGAACAAGTAAGGCAGCCAACGATGCGCCTTCTTCTTGAGCGTGCGGTCGTTGAGGACGTGATGCATGTCCTCTAGATACTGCTCCACCGTCACGAAGTTGTACGGGTCTACTGCGCCCCATTGTTCTTCCCATGTCAGCTGAAAAGGAAGCAGACAATTTCTTTTTACTCCAATACTATCGTTGTTTGACGAATTCATTGCGAATGTACTAAGCGAGTTAGCTATGGACCTTGGTGGTCGTTCTTGTTGAACGGTAGTGGTATATATGTATAAGGTTCGAAGTGAACCAGTTTACCTACGGGGTAATTAACATATTAAGTTATGTAATAATTTGAATGATTTATAAAAAAAACTGAAAACTGACTTCAAATTCCTTATTATTTACACAGTTTTTTTAAATTTTGCGGGATGCATAATCATTCCTCGGGAATAAAGTCTTTATGGGACCATCTCTATACAATATTATTTCATTTTTTATATATTTATGATTTCTACACAATAGCAAAAAAACATTAGTCTCTCGTCTCTCGT
Source organism: Eupithecia abbreviata (assembly GCA_943735965.1). NCBI lineage: Eukaryota > Metazoa > Arthropoda > Insecta > Lepidoptera > Geometridae > Eupithecia > Eupithecia abbreviata. The sequence goes on from OX030995.1 coordinate 8,190,337, forward strand.
CTACAATTAATAGCGAAGTCTGGTAGGTTCCCTTAATTAGCTCATACGACATTCACGGGCTTAGTTAGTGTAAACAGTTATACAACAGTAAGAAGTCTGCGTGCGAGATGCGATCGTCTTTATCCACGTCTTGAATGTTACGGACGGTGCGCCAATGTATCGTGTTAGATAGATAGATATAATATACTTTATTGCACAAAAGTTGTACATAGGCGAGCATAATGCTAGATAGCATTCTCTACCTGCTAACCTTTGGGTAGTGTGAACAACAGTTTGGTAGGTAGTGCCATATAATAGAGATAATAAAATATACTACTCATAATGATACTAAGCTACTTATATTATACTTAAACATAATATGTATATCATAATATTTTTATTATCTATTGTTAGTTCTATTTATGTTAATTCAATGTACCTATGTGTAAGTTATAAGACTAAGCTATTTCTTAATTTTCATTTGTCCTCTGCAAGCAAGCAATCCCTTAGCTACTATATGCGAGGACACATAAATGGTTATTAGTTTTTATTTAAGTTATCTGTTAAGTGTGTAAAACTGTTTGTCTTCCAAATAAAGCAAAATAAAATAGAATAAATAAAATAAACATTAATATATATACCTATATAAATCATTAATATATAATTATATCGTGTTATCGTGATCGTATATATAATTATAATTATGTGTTATCGTGTTCAGTTATGTTTATAAGTAATATTTAAAAATTGAAATGTAACAAATAGATATATCACCTTGATAATATCAGTGAACTCCTTAGCATGGCTCTCGTCCAGATGTCCCAGCGCAGTGAACCGGTCCGCAAACAGTAAGAAGTCTGCGTACGAGATCAGGCCGTCTTTGTCCACGTCCAGGATGTTGTGGACGGTGCGCATCTTACGGCGCCAGAACTCTGACTGGAAATAAAAAGTAATAATTAGACAGAGCAGAGATGCAAGCAGTCTTCACTCTTAAGTTTATATTTATTTAGTCTAATTTGTTAGTTTTGTCTTGTAAATATATAATGCTGGACAATTCACACAGCATTATCTAGCCCCATGGTAAGCAGAGCTTGTGTTACAGGTACTAGATAACTGATATACATAATACAATAAATTACATAGATAGATATTTTTTATTATACATAGAAACACGTATTACACGACCAGAACACTCGAAACAAATATCTGCAGATCGTACACACATTTGTTCCGAGGCGGGAATCGAACCCGCAACCTCATGCGTCGCAGGCGGACCTTCGCCCACCGCGCCACATCGGTCGTCAGTTGGAGGTCCCCCAAAACTATTCGCTATGCGTCGATGCGATGAGCAAATACAATAAAATACAAATCCAGTAGAATAGTGAAAAATTACGTCACATTGTCACATAATGCGTAAAATATTTGAAACTCATTCTTTCAACTTTATAAATTTACGCATTGTGTGAGGTAATTTGTATCTATTCTATCCGGACGACAATTACTTTGCTTGCCTTGTTTAGGGTAGAGTGGAGGGAGTTGGATTTCAGTGTGACTAAAACCTAACCCTATGGCACTCTTTGGGGGAGGCCTATGTCCAGCAGTGGACTGCTATAGGCTGATGATGATGAAAACCTAACCCTGAAAACTTTGGGGGGCCCCTGCCTAGTGAGAGGTTAACAAATAGCAGTGCTAGCCTGTTAGTGCCCCCAAATAGGCCTGGTTTAAACCTAAGCGAAAACTAGGCCACTAAACGATTGTTTAACACGACAAAAAAGTTAGCCCTAAAATGATTCGGGGGCCTCTGACCTTAACCTTTGAACTATCTTGTCGTTCATTTTATTTAAATTATTAAGTGCTATGGGCTCATTTAAAATTATATACCTACGTTCCAGTATTCGATTTTCTATAGACTATAATTACAGCAATTAGATGTTGAAAACAGGTTTATTAATTAATCAAACAATGACTAAAGAGATGAAAATGTAATGAAGGAGAAAATTGAAATAGGAAAAGGAATAATGTTGATTATAGTATCTTAGAGACAGCATATATCAGTAAAGAACAACACATAAGGCATAAGCTAAATATGACTATAACTATGTGACAGGTGGATGATTTCAAGACTTATGTATTCTTCGTCAAGTTAAATTAAAGTTTTGAAACTCACTCTGTCAAAGCCCTTGCATTCTGTGTCTGAATCGGAGTCGCTATCGCTGTCCCTTTCTTTCCTGCGGTCGCGCTCCACTCTTCCGTGCTGCTTGCTGTACCGACGCAACGACGACGCTCGCTCGGAGACGTCCAGTCGACTCTCACGCGTATCGATGTAGCATACGCCTCCACTGCATTTTGATGCAGTGTGTAGTGACTGGAAACAATGGTTTGAAGGTTAAGTCACATGTTGAAGTTATTTTGTGAGTGACGATCTCTCATCTGTGGCGCGGTGGGTGGATGTCAGCCTGCGACACAGGAGGTTGCGGGTTAGATTCCCGAATAAAAAAAAATATTTAGTTTAGTTTTAAGATTAAAATAAATAAATAATGCTGGACAATTCACACAACATTATCTAGCCCCAAGGTAAGCTAAGAGCTTGTGTTATGGGTACTAGATGAACAAAAAACATAGACATAAACACGAAACATACAATGAACGATCTTACCACTTAGAATTTATATTCGATTTCTTCCAGGCAAATTTTGGATGGACTGGACATGAAAGAACCATTTCGACAGTAACATACGAAAACAGAACACTATTATAGCTAAGTTAAACCTACAATAACAAAATTATTATACTTATACCTATCGCTAATAGGTAGGTAAACCCTTGAACACTATCTGAATCCTGAATGTCCTAACAAAACATCAATTATGTAAGTCTATCACAGTTGAATGCTAAATCTGTTCTGTGAACCTGCTATATAGGTAAACATCAAATTAGATGCTAAAGGGTTATCAACTGTGTTCATATACTGGAAGCACGCGATAGTAGAGTGCATTGACCTCTTTATACGGTTGCCGCCTTGCCGGCAAGTCACTACTCACTAGCATTTGAATTGACTTGCATAATGCAAAGGCACACATGACTTGGTTGGTACATATCTAACCTACTTAGTGGGTTGCTGGTTATCTTGCTTGCTGTTTATGATAATAAACTTTGAAGGTTCCTAATCAAAAGCTGGAAGGAACACAGATTTATTTTTTATATTGGAGGAGGCCCGGGCCCCCAATTCCGCTACACAGTTTTTAATTTAACCCTTGCGTTGCGTTAGTCAGTCTCCAATCGTAACGTACCGTAGTCTTGCCAATTTCTGTCCCAATAATAAATCAATAAATAATAATGCTGGTATCAATGATTAAAACAAATAGTATGTGTAGGTAGGTACCAAACCGCATTCGTGATTTTGCTATTTAACGTCAAAGGTTCTTTCAGAAAACCAGCGTTGCTCTGGGTACTACTTTTGGAGAAGTAGAGCAATAGAAGTATTTATGCTGAGACAGGACCTATTGGTTCGCTGCGTAGAGTCACTTGTTGCTATTTTAGAGATAGTTAATTTTTATTTAGTTATGTTCTTATTTATTTTATAATAGTAACAAGTTGTACCTACTTCATAGTGAAGTAATAAACAAATTTTCTTTCTTTCTTTTATTTTGAGCTTGTATGGAATCACAATTGGATCTGAAGAGCTTCATCATTGTAAGCAAAGAGAAATTAACAGACTCTTATTGACCCTAACGTGTCATCATCATCATCAATAAAACTTCTGAAACTATCATGGTTATGAAACTGTGCCGAAATATTGGAAAACTCAAAAATCAAATCATGGTAAATATCCCGTTTTAAATGACTTTATCATCATCATCAGCCTATATTAGTCCACTGCTGGACATAGGCCTCCCCCAATGAGCGCCATAGCGCCCTGTCTACATCTTGACGCATCCAGCATCTACCTGCAGTCTTTCGCAGGTCGCTGGTCGGAGGGCGTCTTACACTACGTTTACCGAGTCGTGGTCTCCACTTAAGAACACGTTTGCCCCAACGGCCGTCGGTTCTTCGCGAGATATGGCCGGCCCACTGCCACTTCAGCTTGCTAATTCTCAGAGCTATGTCGACAACTGACGGCCCTGACGTCTACCTGTCCTTATTTTACCTGATCATTCACCTTATTTTTTCTCATTTCTACCTGCTGCGATAAACTCAAAAAGCTTAGAATCAGATGAACTTTTTCAACCAATCTCAATATCGATTTGTTTTATTTATTTATGATAAGGGATTTTCAGCACAAAAATATGTACATTAGAGATGATGTCAGCACACACAATCTAAAGTGCCTTATTATTTAGATTTCTATGTGTGTAAAGATGTGGTGGCTTTTAATAAGTTCTCAATTAAAGAAACAAAATAAAATTGCAAGAAACACGATAAATAAAAAGCTAATATTCGCATAACACAAGCTCTGCTTACCATGGGGCTAGAATGCTGTGTGAATTGTCCAGCATTATTTATTTATTTACCACAAATAAATTCTGTAAATCAAGAAAGCCTATTTACTATTATGAATACACAATATGTAATGTATTAGTTAACTTATTTAGTTTATCTAATTGATATTATGATTTATTAATGAAAAAGATTATTGAAAAAGTCAAGGTTAAGCTCAGTATTCAAAAGGTTATATATTTTGTTCTCGCCCAGTACAAAAAGGAATTTTGTCAGTAATTTATCGATAGTAGAGGTAAATAAAAAAGATTAGTATTTGTTATGGGAAGTTCACGTAGATTATGCAGTTATACTGTCTTTCTCAGTACAAAAAGAAATTTTGGCGGTAATTTGTTGATACTAGAGGTAAATAAAAAAGATTAGTATTTGTTATGGGAAGTTCACGTAGATTATGCAGTTATACTGTCTTTCTCAGTACATAAATAAATTTCGCCGGTAATTCGTTGATACTAGAGGTAAATAAAAAAGATTATATTTGTTATGGGAAGTTCACGTCATTTATGCAGTTACTATCTCTCCCAGACAGTATAAAACTGCATAAACCAAAACCACGGGAGCCGTCTATAAATAGAAGTCATTCAAGGACAGAATGGTGCATTCAGAACGACTTTCTGTTTACCAACTGTAGGTACCTAAGTATGTAGGTAGGTAGCAGTTGGAAAATATGCTGGCGTTAAAATGTATGAAGTCTACAGAGTTCTACATTATTTTGCTTTTGTTAAGCCCCGTGAAGTATTTCATAATCTTAACAAAAGCTGTTTCCGTTAGATACATTATCTACTTAGGTACCTACCTACTTATCCAGAAAAGGCGGCAGAATTGCCCAATTATTAGTTGATCTTTAAGTTTTATTATACATAGTTTCTAAATTCTGATATCAGAATTTAGATAGTGCGTAAGAATTTTCTTATTCTTTTTACCTAACTAGATAGTTGGTATTTCGGCATCTAGAACTACAAATTTTATAAATAAATAAAAATATGCTGGACAATCCACACAGCATTATCTAGCCCCATGGTAAGCAAAGCTTGTGTTATGGGTACTAGATAACTGATATACATAATACAATACATTACATAGATAGATATTTTTTATTATACATAGAAAACGACCAGAACACCCGGAACAAATATCTGCAGATCGTACACACAATTTTTCCGAGGCGGGAATCGAACCCGCAATTAACTAGATAGTTGGTATTTCGGCATCTAGAGCTACAAATTTTATAACAATTAGAAATGTCAACAAAAATAATGAAATGCAAATTTATTCAAAAGTGTGACGTCAGAGAATTATTGCGATAGCTGACCACGAATTTAATATTATTATGTTATTTATTAAATGTCACATTATTTTTCGCAATACAAACAACTTAAATTCAAGGTCCAGCGAATACTTACTGGCCTTGTAAAAAATACTCACATAATAGTACCTTACCTAGTACCCATAACTACATTAAGAGATGAGCATACTACTGGTTTCTTTTTCACTTCTTCTACTAGTGGACAAAAAATTGAAGTAAACAGAAAAATAATTTTATTTGATTTATAGTATAACACGTGGAAGGCCCAGGATGAGATGGCGCGACGAGCTCGAGGTACATTGATTTTTGATTGTTTTTGATTTTTAATATTTATATTTTGTAATTTAATTTATTGTTTATAATATATGTACCGCTTATGACTTTTCCTAGTGTACAATAATATGTATCTAAACGGAATAAATAAATTGAATTGAAAAAAAAAATTGAATACATCTACCATCATGGCCTGTTGCAGCGTTGGTTGGATCGCGAGGAGTGGAAGGAGAAAAGGGAGGCCTTTGCCCAGCAGTGGGACAATAACAGCTTAAAATAAATAAATAATAATAGTATAAAATATGACTTGTGTAAGTGCTTATTTTATAAGCCTAAAGAAATAAATGCTATTGACGTTGATAAAATAAATATAGGTACTGTGGATGTCATGGTAAACAATTGATTTGTCATTGAATATTTGAAGGTCTACCTAACAGCATTGAACCTATTCGCGATGTATCCAACCCGCATGACAAGACTCAATTGGATCAGATTGATAACGGACAATCTAATTTGAATTCTCGTGTCATATTCGGTACCAACTTTGTATCACTTTTATTGTAGAATAGCTGTTCCCGGCGGTTTCAACCGCGTTAAACTCGAATTTCACTATATTAGGTGATATTTTTACACCTTGGGTTACATTATTGAAGTTTTAGTAAGGATCCCTAACTTTTTTGAAAATATAATATAGCCTGTTCACCGGGGATAGTATAGCTTCCCAACTGGGAAGAATTTTTCAAATCGGTCCAGTAGTTTCGGAGCCTATTCAATACAAACAAACAAACAAAAAATCAAACCTTTCCGCTTTATAATATTATATAGTATAATTATTAGAAGTAGTATTAGTATAGATATTGGACTTGCTCCCATTTCAGTGTGGTCCGTAACCGAAACCGAACAGCCAGCTAAAGGCTTTAACGTCAGAAACGCGTTAAAAGCATACGAAATATTGTAGTAGAGGTCAAACCAGTACAGACTTTTCACGACCGGTTCTTAATCGACACCGTCACCAAAGTTGAAATTGTGGGCCTATTACTTATAGTCCTTGTTCAAAAGCATAGTAATGAAAGTATTCGTAAAAAAACACCTATAGATAGAAAACACTTTATACCACACAAAACAGAAAACGATACACTATAGAATAAAGGAAGTATAAAGTATACCTATCAAAAAGACCCAAAGTTATCGACATAGCTCTATGAACAATTAGCAAGCTTAAGTGGCAGTGGGCCGGCCATATCTCGCGAATAACCGACGGCCGCTGGGGTTAACGCGTCCTTGAGTGGAGACCACGACTCGTAACGTAGTCTAGGACGCCCTCCGACCAGGTGGGATGACGACCTGCGAAATGCAGTGAGATGCTGGATGCGACAAGCTGAAGACAGGGCGCTATGCCGCTCATTAGGGGAGGCCTATGTCCGGGTGGACTAACATAGGCTGATGATGATGATCAAAAAGACGTAAATCATCTCGATTCGGTGGCAGGCGATCTCAGCGTGATCTTTTGTTTTAAGTCTCCTCTACATCTGGCTCTGCATTGGCCAACATTACCTATGTACATATGTGCTATTGCTATTTCATTAAATAAATATATGTGGCTGTCAGAATATCTATGAATCATTCAGACTGCCAGACGAATTTATGAGAACTTTATAATAAAGTGTTTTCTACTTATCTAGGTATCCATAGTGTAAATAGTTTTTATAAATATAAATTTAAATGTATCTAGTCAAATAAATCTGCTCGGCTGTCTGAATAACCTGATTGTTTACAATGAAGTTATTCAAAACCATGAAATAATAGATTTTAAAAGCTAGCAATTGTCTTTTTGATCTTACAAATATCCACACGCGCTGCTGACGTTTAACTGACGTCATCAATTCAGGTACAGGAAAAGCAAAAAGGGCGCCACCTTTTAAAATGTGCCTCACCTAGGTTTTTATTTGTTTTTCTCGGTCGCATAAGAAACAAGCAACAAGCCCTCCGACCAGGTGGGATGACGACTTGCGAAAGACTGCAGGTAGATGCTGGATGCGGCAAGCTGAAGACAGGGCCCTATGGAGCTCATTGGGGGAGGCCTATGTCCAGCAGTTGACTGATATAGGCTAATGATGATAAGAAACAAGCAGACAACTAGCGCAGGTATTTTTACAAACAACTGCATAAGCTGAGTTGACCACTTTCAAGGTAAAACTAAGTTAAATATTATTATAATTACTATAGTCGTATACCGTATTTTTAGTAACAGTTATTTTTATAATTGTGCATTATTATGTTTACTACAAATAAACGCATTGGATTTGATTTGACGACAGGGCGCTATGGCGCTCATTAGAGGAAGCCTATGTCCAGCAGTGGACCACTATATGCTGATGATGATAATGATTAACCTAGATACAAAGTCAGACACAGGCAGGACGGAGGGCGACAGACGACGTCGGTCATTCGTGATAAGAGGCTATCTTGACGTTTCTCTTTCAGAACAAGTAATTATTATTTATTATTGACAAATGTACCTACTAGTGATTTCATATTCATATTTATTTATTGCATACACATACATTGTCAATAATATTATTAGCTAAGGTCTTATTAGCTTAGAGGTAGGTACATGTACCCTGTAAGGGCGCAGCAATTTATTAATAAACTAGCGGACCGTCCCGGCTTCGCACGGATATAAGAACCTTTGGCTACATTATTGGAGTTTTAGTAAGGATCCCTAATTTTTTTGAAAATATAATATAGCCTATGTTCACCGGGGATAGTGTAGCTTTCCAACGGTTAAATATTTTTTTAAATCGGTCCAGTAGTTTCGGAGCCTATTCAATACAAACAAAAAAATCAAACCTTTCCTCTTATAATATACAAACTTTCGCGTTTATAATATTAAGTAGGATATAGGATGTCACTTGGGTATTTAAAAGTGGAATATATCTACTCGTTTTTGTACTTTAAGATATCTTGAGCGAGTCTAAACAGTATTTTCAGATCTGAAAAGTTGAGTTCAATATCGTCCGCTTCCATCCATGATAGACCTTTGCAAAGTTTCTTTATCAGCCTGCCCGAGCTCTCGCTGTGAGAAGCTCAATATTTCTCGCCAGTCAGTCTCAACCATTATGATAGAGAACTTATGATTTGGGTATTGTAGTCAAATAATATATATTAATAGTAATAGTTATCGCAAATAATCTGAAAGAATAACAATGAACAAACACAACCACAACAAATTATTATCGTGTCTACAGATACAAAATCAAAGATAATGTAAACGCTTTACTACAAAATAATCAAAAAAGGCGTACAACCTACCAAAAGAGATTCCATACAGTAAATTGTTATCAAACCTCAATCAAAAGAGCGTTGCTAAGCAACCACGTTTATTTAGAAAAAATGGCGTATTGATATGCAAGGAATTTTATAGGTACATTTTTCACACCTTGGGTTACATTATTGGAGTTTTAGTAAGGATCCCTTACTTTTTTGAAAATATAATATAGCTTATGTTCACCACGGATATTTAGGCTTCCTAACGGTGATAGGATTTTTCAAATCGGTCCAGTAGTTTCGGAGCCTATTCGTTACAAAGAAACAAACAAACATACAAACAAACAAAAAATCAAACCTTTCCTCTTTATCTATTATATATTAGTATAGTAGATATAGATAATAACAAAAGTAGTTAGTATTTATAGGTAGGTAACGTAGTAATTCGAGAATTTATAGAATATTATTCATAATTATCAAATTAAATTACATTCAAACGTCATCAGGAGACAAGACTATTTTAAATGAAACAAATAATGCTGGACAATCCACACATTGTCCAGCATTATTATTATTATTATTAGTTACATTACAACCACATTAACAAAGTAGTTAGTAAGGTACCTACTTTAAAACTTAATTGCTATTTAACCATTGTTCTTAAATGACAGGGTGTATTATTAAGTTTGAACCATTATATAGCGTTAAGAACTATGCCAAGTCTAGATAATCAGTTCCTAAGTAATGTAAACCTAGGTCAGTAACTCAGTAGATAAGCAATGTTCTTTTGGCTAGTTTAATTTTAATTCTAATCCCATCAGCCGTTTCGTACCCACTGCTGAATTTTAGATAGATAGATAGAAAATTCTTTATTGCACTTTAAATAGAAAACTGTGTACAGAAAAAAACTTAAAAATAAATTACAATTGCCGGTCTTATCGCTCAAGAGCGATCTCTACCAGACAACCATTACTGACTTTACTTCGTGCCAGTAGGAATTAAGAGACCAATATTATGTATTTGTATTTATATTAGTTCCTTACATTAAGTCTTCAATCTTAAATTCTTTTTTTTTTTCGAATGGACATAAATGCTGTAGACCTCCATGACCATGACGCCATGACGGCGTTACCGGACTTTTGGCGGGTACAGTTTTTTTTTTTTTTCTTTTATTTATATTTTACAATAATTACATCTTAATCTAAAAGCTAACTGAAACAGTTATCCCGTTTGTCTGTAAGCTTATTAATATCTATTAATTAAAACATTTCAATAAATATGTATCCGTATTCGTATTGATGCAGAGGGCGCCTCGCCGGTAAAAATTAGGTTGGGGCAACACGCACAAGGGCCAACCACTTACTTTGGTGCGAGCCCCGGCTTGGGTTGTAGTCGATCTTAAATTCGATGGTTCCTTGCCATATAAATACCTACCTAGTATCTGCCCGCGGCTTCACACGCGTTGTTTCTATAGAAATGTTCAAAAGCTATTTCTAGCCCATGTAAACTGATTTATGGGATACTAGTAGGTATGTTTTTTTTGTAATGGCCATTACGAAGGCCTATCCATCCACCCCAGATGTCACATATAATATGATGCTATAGAACAGGACGCTTTGTTTTTAATTAAGGTATTTAAAAAAAAAGAAATGTACGAATAGAATAACTGATGATAACTTAACCTTATTTTTACGTTAAAGAAGGAAAGATTTAAAAAAAACCATTCGGTATTTTGTGATACATAAGATAATTAAGTTATATTTTTAATGTCTCTGTTTTAAAGTTTTATTTTGAAAAGAATTTGGTGGCCAACAAGAGTAGTTTCATAATTTCGCACCTTGCCTCAGGTGGCGCTAGTGTGAGTAGGCTTAATTCCACATTCATAAATTAAAACAAAAACTGTAAGTACTTACTTTAAACTGCATCTGTGCACTATTCAAAACCGCGGCATATCTCTCAAAGTTCATCGCCGCTCTCACAAAACCGACTCTCGACAACGAAAACGCCATTTTATCACAAAAGTTCAATAGATTACTGTCTACACAAGTTTGAAATCACTCGGGGATAGGACAATGGGTCCCTACGTGGTTCGAAGATGCCTCGTCGACCGCTGGCGAGGGACTGAGCGAGGTATCATCGGTTTTTTGCTTTTATTTGTGAAGGGAGCTTGTGTTTTGTTGTTGTTTAGCCACAGTTTAGGGAATATGTAGTAGAGAAGCGTTGTGTACATAGCTACCCAAATTAGTTAGTATTAGTAGGTTATTTATAGATATACTTATATATATAGTTATCATCTGATATATCAATGTCTTCGGTAAACGTAGTGTAGGACGCCCTCCGACCAGGTGGAATGACGACCTGTGAAAGACTGCAGGTAGATGCTGGATGCGGCAAGCTGAAGACCCATGGCGTTCATCGGGCCTATGTCCAACTGTGGACTAATGTAGGCTGATGATGATGATGATGAGATAGTTAAGTACTTAATAAAGCATGATAAAGTAAAGTAAAAGTAAAGTAAAAAATCATTTATTTCTTTAGGCTTACAAAATAAGCACTTAGACAAGTCATATTTTAATTATAAATTATTATCAAATAAAATAATTTTACCATTATGCCAGTTTCAGAATTCAACGATGAAATAAGATATCAAAATTAAAATTTCAACCCGATCCGTTCAGTAAATTGGGCGTAAAACGTAAAAAACTTCCAACCTCTCGCATTTATAAATATTTGTGTTATGTATATTCTGCTGTCTGATGCTGCGGGGAGGACCTAGTCAAGTACCTATACCTGATAGAAAAAGTTAATTACCATTGCCATCAGCCTATGTCCACAGCTGGACATTGATATCATCATCATCATCAGCCTATATTAGTCCACTGCTGGACATAGGCCTCCCCCAATAAGCGCCATAGCGCCCTGTCTTCAGCTTGACGCATCCAGCATCTACCTGCAGTCTTTCACAGGTCGTCATTCCACCTGGTCGGAGGGCGTCCTACACTACGTTTACCGAAGACATTGATATATCAGATGATAACTCTCAAAATCTGTCAATCGGGAGCAACGCTGCTCGGCTCACGTTCGCAGTCCTTAGAATTGGGCTGATTGGCCGTTTCCTTGGTACATCAGCGGTCATTGTATTGCTGATAATGCTGTTTGAATTGTATGATCTATTTGTCTTCATGTCTAGGCACGCCGAATTTTGTATGCCCACGTGCACTGTGCACGTTGATACCAACATAATTTAATAATGTCAATTTGTGCGGTGATAAGTAGGAACAAAGAGAAGGGCTTTAACGGGAGAGGAGGACCGAAGAAAATAATTATGGTTGGAACAATGACATGGGTACGGACGGAGATTGACTTAGTGTCCTGGTGAGCCCATAGGTAGGCTTATGAAAACTTATATTTCTTTATAATTTTTTCGATATTTCTTATTTAATCTTGTCCTATCATTAGCCAAAAAAAAAACAATGCGGAAGAAAGTGGAATAGGCCTATGCCTAATTATAGGGCTAACAGATAACACAGATGAAGTGTTACAATAAGTTTCATTTTAATAAAATTTTAAGTAGGTAATTAAGGCGTATATAATTGTTTGAAGCGAAGCATAATACCATTAATAAAAGGTGTTTAAAAGAGAAAGGAGGTCTATACCCAGCAGTAGCAGATGGGCTAAAATGTTGATGATGATGATAAGACCATCTCTTGCTATAAGGCATCTGCAATACCATGTTGAGGCTCCGATCGGGACACATTCCCCTCGCTCGTTTTGGTTTCCTTATGCGGAAGACTGATTCACCGAACTGTACCGAATGTGACGTAGTGGAAGATGTACCATATTGTTGTGGAGTGTGTCCGAAACGAAGCAGAAATATATAATTTTTGTTTAAAATACAATATTGATTTATTTTGTATCGGTATAGTCAATGAAATTTTGGCTACTCCGCTCTCAGAAGAAGCACTTAATAATGTTAAAATTTGTTAAATTAGGAATTAAGCGTAGATAGAATAAGTTTATTAAGTATACTTTTGAGGGTGACATAATCATGTTGATTAAACCCTCTTTAATCAATAAAGTTATTTTATTGATTAAAGGCATCTACAATGGCATATCAATAGCCCCTTTATCCAAAGGCCAACTAACTACGCCATAAGCCTTGTTGATGTTTACATCAGGTAAGCCTTAAGACCTTGGCCAGCTATTAAAAACAACGCTACGGGCAGCCACGCACGTAGGTCAAGTTATCGCGAGACCAGCATCTGTCTAACGAGTATTTCGAGGCCTTATGATTCGGATGGCATAGTTAAGTAGCGAAGTTAATGGTTTGAGTGATTAGTGATTACTTGTTTTAGGTTTCTTGTGCAAAGATAATGAATAATAATGCTGGATAATCCACACAGCATTTTTTTATTATACTTCTATAGATAACGACCAGAACACCCGGAACAAATGTCTGCAGATCGTACACAATTGTCCCGAGGCGGGAATCGAACCTGAAACCTCCTGCGCCGCAAGCGGACCTTCGCCCACTGCGCCACTGAGGTCGCCAAAGATCCGCAGTTTGCGGGCTACGTGACCAAAGAACCCTACATGGGCTCTTTATCACGCTGTTTGCTTTGCTACTGTTTGATGTTGACCATCCAAATGTAAGGATAATGAATAAATAAATAATGCTGGACAATTCATACATACATTATCTAGCCCCATGGTAATTAGAGTTTGTGTTATGGGTAGGTACTAGATAACTGATCTACATTACATAGATATATATTTTTTATTATACATAGAAAACACCCGGAACAATACAGAAACAGAAATATCTGCAGATCGTACACACAATTGTTCCGAGGCGGGAATCGAACTCGCAACCTCCTGCGTCGCAGGCGGACCTTCGCCCACCGCGCCACATCGGTCGTCATATCAATTAATCTCGTCATTATCTGAGGGTCTATGTTTTTATACAACCATAACCGTAAAAAGTATTCTTTTGAAGCTTTTATTTTTCAAAAGTATAGCTTTTGTATTTCAACACTGATTAAGTATAGCCTAACTTTGGGCGAAAATAAATGATATAGGTACATACGGAGAAAGAAAACAATAAAATAAAGCCCGTTCCGGCATATGTAATTAAGTTATTCAAAAGTTGAAATAAATTTATTTTGAAAAGATAATCGATTTCTCGTTTACGATTTACTAGCTGCGCCCCGCGGCTTCGTCCGCGTGGAAATTTCTGCGCAATTTTACTATGTTTTCTCACCGTTTAAACCTTCCCTGGACTACGACAAACATTTCAAAATCAGCTAAATCGGCCCAGCCGTTCTCGAGTTTTAGCGAGACTAACGAACAGCAATAGATTTTTATATTTATGATTAAGAAGATTAAGGTTAGGTTAACTATTTAAACTCAAGTAACTAATGTTTTGCAATACATACGACTAACCGTCTACCAAAGAAGTGATAGGTTTGTCTACCATGTCTGTGTGTGTGGCATAGATTTCGTTTGTCTGTTACGTAAAGTAGGCAGTGTCATTGCCCCTAAAGGGCTTTACTATTTACTATTACAATATGCTTACTATATTATAGTACGTACTAGGTACGCATGATACAATGTTATGTAAAAGAAATATAAATTTAATAATTTAATTTTTTAGTATTTTTTTTGTCTTTATGTGTTTTAATTGTATCTAATTTTACTCATAAAGATAATCTTTTTTCTAATTAACTGTACCTGTTTTATAATCTCTGTAAGTTGTATTTTGTTTGTTTGTTTGATTTGTTAATGTTAGACTGTTGGTATTTTGTTAGTTTATTTTATATAATGTAAATCTTAATTATTGGCGGTTTAAATTATGTAGATTAAGGGCTGTTGATTTTGTTGAAACAATAAAATAAAAAATAAAATGAAAAACTTTGTTAGTGGATTTTCGCTTGCGACTTGTGATCAAGATTTTTTGTGCAGATGTTTGTAATTTCTTATAATACGTAGTTAGCTATTAGGTTACGATTTATTAGCATTATATTTTATTAGCATTTCCTATTATTTACCCAATATCTACCTAGTACCAACTGGTTTTTTTAGACAGGAAGTGCCGTTGCCTGCAGCATGCCTGGTGTGGGGATTATAGCATAACCCCCTAAGAATAAATCTATGTTCAGCAGTGGACAGAAAGGGAGCCGTTGATGAGAATATTAAATATACCAAAATATTAGCGTACCAACTTTATTTCGTTAAAATACGAAATACTTAGAATATATTTCATGACTTAAATTATTTACATATAAGTAAATTAACTTAACAGAAACAGATTCTTTTAATAAAATAATAAATATACCTGGTGCATCCACATTATTAAGATGCTTTTACATTTGCACTGCATCTTCATTTGTAATCTCAGTAACAATTTTGTAACGTTAGTAAAACAGATTTTCGCCTTTCAATTCAATGTCTATTTATTTTATTTACTTTCGTTAATACAGTCTTTAAGCCAGGTTCAAAGATTTGATGAATTTCGAAGGCTCTAGACAGGCGGACCGCATTTCAACTGCAATCCAACCGCAAATTTGCAGTTCATTTGCAGTCGGCGTGCAGTTCTGAAGTAGTAAATGCAACAAACATAAAGATGAAGCGAAATGACTTAAACTGGACGAAAACTATGTCTATCTGTGGGTTTATACAGAGATTCTGTGATTAATAATGATGACACATGACACAGAAAGTGGATACACCAGACCATTCTTAAAGTCATTTATAAAACAATATTTATCATGAATTGACAAATTTTTGTAACATTCGTAACAAAAAGTAATTAAGGTAGATCGGTATGTCTGCCATTAATTCTTTCTGTAACGTTCGTTCATAGCAAAAGACAAAAAATTAGGGTAGATTGGTGACTGCCAATGAAAACTCTCGCTGTGCATGAAACACATCGAACTATATAGGAAAACTCATAAACCAAATCATGGTAAATATCCCGTTATAAATTACTTTTGTATTAATAACCATGATAGTTTATTTTTTTTACCATATTTTACATTCTTAAAATACATAGACTATACAGTATTCTTATTATACAAACGGTCAATTCTGCTAGGCAGTGCTCCTAAGAATGTTAATTCACCAAGAAGCCAGAAGAGTGGCCAAACATACAGCCAGAGCCATTTGTCGTCTAGACAAGACAGCCCATGCAGTTGAAAATTATTCTGCCAAACAAATTACTAAGCCAGTCGCCGCCTACATTAACTTCAAATAAATGACATAAGTTGTTACTAGTTGAATTGTTTTTAGGCGAATTATTATAGTCGAATTTTCCGAAAATCGGCTTGGCTACCCCCTGACTTCTGGCATCTTTGCAAGTTTTTGTTTACTACTAAATAACATTACGCCTTCTTATACTCAATCCTCTCGACTTTCACTTCATCTCCCATCAGTTTGTAAACATATGTGACGACGGTAGAACTCTGGATGTCCATCAGGACGAATGATGGAGTAGAAGTTCTGTAATGAAGAGAAATGTTTGAGGTTAGGCAGAGATTACTTTAAGTTAGGTAAGGCTTGATTTGCAGAGGGTGCATGAATGCAGAAGAGACAGCGCATGTGCTTGTAGATTGCGACAGCGTAGCTTTTCAAAGACTGCAACACTTTGGGACACTAAAGACGCCTAGGGAGGCATGCACCGGCATCAACGAACTGCTGGCCTTCCCGGAGGACATCGGGTGGTTAGACTAGCAGGCCTTCCACCTGACACGCAAAAAGGACCTGCCTGCGGCCAATTTGCGAAAACCAGTCCAGAAACAAGTAAGGCTTGATAAGATAGGGATATAATGCACACTACACTCTCATGATGGGTGTGGCAGACTTGGGCCCAATAAACAAACTATCCAACTCAGCCCGTGGAAATCATAAGAGGTGACTAAGGGAAATCGACCTAGGGGAAGGCAGCAGCGCATCCTGCAGCATAATTTACCACAGAACTGTGATCATGTTGAACGAGATAAAGAACGAGATAAAAGCCAATAACGCGCTAATCAGGGGGAGACCTGCGTCCAGCAGTGGACCAATATAGGCTGTTGAGGTGAGAAGGATTCTGTTAACACATTTACAGGCATAAAGATAAATAGAGAAAAGCTACTATACTATACTGTTATATAGGTATAGTAGTATATACTTATTGTTTTCCATTACTATTGTGACCTTTGTATCATGTGCTGCAGTGTTAAATAAATGCATTATCTATCTATCTACTCTTTAGCCCTTTTGAAAACTGCATGTAAAACTATGTAAGAGGAGAAAAACTGACCTGTGCAAATAACTGTAAGCCCCAGTAGCAGACCCCGGATTAATATAGAACTTGTTCTCATGCTCATAAGCTTCAAATCGGTGTGTGTGCCCTGATATCAGTATGTCCACATCCAGCTGTCTTTGGATGAGAGCTAGTGATTCCTCGTCTCCCCATGGAACTACCTGGTGGCCGTGGATCAGGCCGATTCGGAACTGCCCTACAGTTATTACTTTCTGGTCTGGGTATGTTGATACCTGAAATTGGTATAAAATGTATTAATTACAGAATTCGCTTATTAATTAGATTACCAAGAAAACTGATTTTTAGGTAAAGGTTGATTACAAAAACAAAACAGTTCAAAGAGTTTTGAGTTCAAAAGCTTTCATTTTGTTTTATCGAGCCAGTAGGTTGATAATCTCTTGAGTAATGTGATGGGCAAAGGTCCCCCTGAAAAACAGGAGGTTGCGGGTTCGATGCCCACCTCAAGACTAATGTTTGTACGATCTGCAGATATTTGTGCAGTTATTTTGGTTGTTTTCTATGTACAATAAAAAATATCTTATGTATTGTATGTATAACAATTATCTAGTACCCATAAAAAATTTCTGCTTAGCATGGGGCTAGATAATACTGTGTAATTTACTCAGCATAATATTATACATAAATCATATAGTTCAATTATTAAGTTATTTAACTTTTCTTTATTATTTTTTTAATTTCTTTTTGATAATAAATAATGCTGGACAATTCACACAGCACTATCTAGCCCCATGCTAAGCAGAGCTTGTGTTATGGGTACTAGATAACTGATATACATAATACAATACATTACATATATAGATATTTATTAATAGATAATTATTAAGCTATTATACTTAATAAGTGTTGTTTTTAATTATTAACAAAATAGTAATTTATCCATGTCGGTTCAGTAGCATCCCACATTTACCATTTGCTGGATAGCCTCCAAGACTAGCTTTCCAGTTTAGTAAGTTAGGCAAGACAACAGTATAATGTAAAAACCAAGTATAAATGACAGACAGCAGAATAAGACTAGCACAACAGTCAAAAAATTCACTATTGCAGTTGACTATATAGTTGAATATTGTACGTCTCTAGTGTACCTCATCAAAGTCCCCTCGAACAATGTGCACATCGCTGGCCAGAGTTTTAAGATAGTCGTACGAGTCCTTAGTACAGAGATTGCCAGTGCAAAGTATGTGTTGGATGCGGCCAGGGAGTAATAACTTCTTGAACTTGGCGGGAAGGCTACTGCAGCGGTGCGGGATGTGTAGGTCTCCTAGTACTAACACCAACTGGAAAAAGAGAGAAAATAGTTGTTATGTAGTCTGTGGGCATGATAAGGAAGAGATCTTACACTTATGTTGAAAGACAGCATCACTGGATAAATTGGTAGTCAAGTCTGTTATCAAATTCATTGAAACAATATCAAATTAATTGCTGCATTGCCGGTAGAACAATCGCAAAAGTGGGTGTAATCTCGGCTAAATCGGTCTCAATTGGTATTTTGTAAACAGCAAAATAAGATCTTTTTGGGAGCTTGCTTACCATTGTGATGAAAAATTTGGAATGTCAGTAGTGTAAAGTACTATTTTTTCGAAGGAAACCGATGTTATTGTTATAATTTTCGTAGTAGGTAGCTAAAAAACGAAAAACCAAAAACTCCAATAAATTCTTTAGTTTAGCTTAGCTTAGCTATTGGCGCAGAGTTGCCAGATTCCATCCAACTCAAGAATTATGCGATGAAGTCATGATTTAGCAAACAAAATTTTGAAATATTTAAGGTAGTCCTAAATAATGCTTTTACTTTGATTCAGAGTATTTAAAAAATAATAATGACAAAAACAGCAATATGAAGAAATATAAAATAAAAGTTATAATAGGTTATAGGAGACAAGAAAACAACGAGTTGTGGATTTTTATGGCTATCCTGGCAGCACTATCTAGTGTGAGCAAATTTGACATTGACTTTAATATCACATCTTGACATTGATAGTTGCGTACACAACTCTATGGTCTATGGTACTATTTTTATCGTAATGCTGCCACTGGGTACTTTTATTTTTACCCAACGGCGCAGGAAAAACTAGTGTTCGTTCACTTCACATCACATCCTATCATTTGTAGGATTATTATGCTGTTGGGATTGTCCAGCAATATGTATTTATTTATTCGACTCGTGTTGGCACAAGATAAAATAGATATTATACTATACATAATATATTAAAGAATGTATGTAATCTGGATACTATTTTGAATAGGAATAAACTTAATAGTAAAAAATTGTAGCTTGCGTTAACTTGAAGCGATAGTTCGCTTCAAGTTGACGCAATGTACAAATTCAAATTTAAAGGTCATGCGAGCGCTCGCGCTCTCGCTACCTACCCCAAAATTGTTTACCACCATTTTGTATTGAAGTTATTCCGTTATGAAAAAACTACACACATCAAGGGGTTTTCGTACGATGGGGCAACATTAGTTTCGTCCCACTATTTTTCTTCTGTCTATGGTACAGGTGTGGAAAATAATTTCATGGTGTTGTGGGTGACACATATTACGTAGATAAAATATTTAGTGTAAGCTAATATAAATTGGCACCAGCTCGCATGGAAATGGAATCAATGGAATATGAGCTCGCTCGCAATCTCACTCTGTTGTTCTTCGTGGAACGCCTGCTCGATAAAGGCGAGCCGCGCACGTTGCACGATCTTTCCTGCCAGTTTGGTGCCAAGGGATTCACGAAGGAGATGCGTCAGATCGCTGGCGGGTCTCAGTCAGGATTGAAGAAATTCCTGGCTCAGTACCCGGCGTTGTTCAACATAGACGGGGACTATGTCGATATCAACACATTCCAGAAGCATGCGTGCGGCGCTGGCGCGGGATCCAACAACGATTATATCGAGGAGGCCAAGGAGTACTTTGCGGGTAAGATGGTCCAATATGGCGACGGAACCGAAGTGCCCATCAAGAGCCTGCTAGGCCACCGCAGCCAGGCTTCCCCTCAGGTGCGCCACATCTCCGGTCAGCGCATCAAGGAGTTCAAAGACTTCCTCCTCAAGCATCCGGAGACCTTTCAGATCATTGATGACAATGTCGTTCTAGTCAGTGAGAATCACAGGAGAGGTAACGCACACACAAACTCTGAGCAATTCCACAATCTACCAGTCGCAAACATCAACACAGATACCGCCCAGCAGCTATTGGACTATGTAGCTCAGTGCATAGAGGCCAAAGGACCTGTGATGGTGGATCAACTCTTCCATTTGATCGTCTCCCGCTTTCCGCAGGAGTATTGGTATCAGATGTTCAAATCACCGGCTGACCTGAGTGCTTTCTTGAAAATATTCTCTGATAGTTTTCATGTACAAGCTAATTTGGTCACACTCATCAGCAAACCAAAAATACCTGTAATGTATCTCAATCCAAAACCTAAACCTATATTAAAGACTGAGTCACCAAAGCCTGTGGCTGAAGAGCTGCCTGCTTCCCCTGTGTCCCCGCCTACTACAGCTAGTCCAACCCCCTCAGACGGCACCAGCAGCCCTGCTAACAGAATACTCAGTCCAGTAGAATCTCCCCGCGGACCACAAGCAAACATTGCTAACCAAACACTTAAACAGAGAATCAACTCAATCGTCATAAAGAATTTGGCAGAAAATATGGTCAGAGACAGAGTTAATAATCATTTGAATGCTAGAAGTGCTGAGGAGACAAATGGCACTCCAAGCCTGAGAAATAACTTGATGGGAGAAGCATGGAGGCAGAAAGTCCTCCAGTGCACCACTGTTATTGCGAATGTTAGAGAATGTGCAGCTTTGATGGACAGTATTATGCTTCCTAAGCGGAACTCAAAGAACATAGTCTCATTTGACTGTGAAGGAATTAATCTTGGCCTAAAGGGTGTCTTGACCCTATGTCAGATTGCTACAATGAATGGAGAAGTGTTCATACTGGATATCCTGGCATGTCCGGGCATGGTCCAAGAAGGTAAAATAAAGGAGTTGTTGGAATGCGAAAATGTTGTTAAAGTTATTCATGATTGCAGAAATGATTCAGTAAATTTGCACAATCAGTTTGAAATAGTACTAAAGAATGTGTTTGATACACAGGCAGCCCACGCAGTGCTGCAATTACAGCAACAAGGAGTGCCCGTTTACAAGGTCAAGAACTTAAGTCTTAATGCATTATGTGAACTCTACAATGCTCCAATGAATCCAATGAAAGAGCAATTGAAAAATGTCTACCGACGGGACCAGCGCTATTGGGCTAGACGCCCGCTATCCAAAGACATGATTATTTACGCGGCATCTGACGTTCTTTCCTTGGTCAACCCTGCAATATACACCTACATGTCTGGCAACATAAGAGCTGAAAACCAACAGCTCTTTGAAGAACTGAGTAATGAACAAGTGTTCATGCACATTCAGCCAACTGAAGTAAAACTCCGCAAGAGACAGAGGAAGATAAACACGGAAGTCGGAGAATTGAAACATAAGTTGACTGAATCAACAAAGAATATTGTTTTGAGCAACAGGGAAATCAGATTGCTTAGATATTTAGAGCTGACTGAAGAGGAAAAGGAAAAACTAAAAGGATGTCACAAAATATCTAAGAAACTGGAGAAACTTGAAGCTATTGGCCAGGATAGGGATTCAGATTCTGATGATGATGAAAAAGAAAATGAAATGATGAGCTTAGAATCAAATCCTTCTGATCCAATTTCATCCCCTCATTCCACTCAACCGCCTAGTCTCACTGAGTCCATGCAGATGATGGATGAAATTTTATCAGACACCACCATGGACAAAGTGGAAAAGATAAATCGCCTCGAGGCAATACTCTCTGCCGTAGCACCGCTAAGCGGCGAACTTGAAGACAAGTTCTCGCAAACGATGGAACAGACGCTGCCACTGCTCAAAAATAAAGATTGGTCCAATCTGAGCCAAATTTTGAACATAGGAGAGCCTGACAGAAAGAATTGTTCATGCAGATGCCATAACAACCACACTGTTGAAGAAGTGAAGTGTATTGATCTCAAAGAAAACAAGAAGGCTGAGACTGGGTCGCAAACCCTCAGCACCGGAGATATTGTGATCACGCGGATCCATTTCCGGGAGGAGGATAAGGCCAAAGAACGCATCGTTGATGCTACGCCTGCCAGCAAAAGGGTCGTCAACAACATCTCTTGATGACACTCAGCTTTCTTACAACTTCCGATTACCTGAGTGCCACAGTTTATTTCACTCTGTCTATAATGTGATCGTTTTATACTTAGTTTTAATTTAAAGATATTGCTCTCGTTTCATTAATATCTCCGATCAATTGCTCTGTTTAGCGGGGGTACAATACCGGTGCGATTGTATGAGATTGAATAAATTAAGCGTTGTGAGGTCGTGCATTGCCAAGTGTATAAACGCCTACGCCATTTGTTCATTTGAGCGGAGATGAGCGTATACACTCGAATAAATGCAATGCAACAGTAATTCGCATAATTCGTAGACACGGCTACTTAGTTCCTGCAGAAGGAATTGACAGTATTCGCTGATCTATTGTACTTTTACTTTATTTATTTTGGCTATTGCCTGGTAGGTATCCAAACATTTATGTGATAAACTTCAAGGCCTCTTTTGCTCTCGTTCTATTTTGAATTGTAAATAAGATAAAATTTGATTAGCATGCATAATCTTCCACTTCGAAATCACGATAACTCGGAGTTTCGATAGGATTTTAGAAAAGTAAATTATAGAACTACTTATTTATTTTTACGAAAGTTGAGAGGCAATTTTTTGCCGCCAACTCTTACAATAAAGGGCAATAATAGGTATACAACAAAGTAACGTAAAACTATTTAACAGAAATATTTAGACTAAAATATTTTTAATCCCAATGGTTATGGGTTAGTGTTTATAAATGTGAATTTTGTTAGAGTGGATTGGTGCTTAAACTGTCTAATTCAGTAGATTGTGTTAGATAGCAGACTATGAATTGTAACACGATGTAGACTGTTGCACCAGCAATTTATCTTTGTGATGGATAACCCTAAGGTTGTAACATTTATTCTTTAAGTAAAACTAATATTTTGTGCCTTCGAGTCATATCCAACGAATGCCTTTATTATATTGTGAATTTGTAGAAACTTTTTATACATTATATTTATGTGGTAGAGTAACACAAGATTTACATGTTTATTGTCTATCATTAAAACTTAGGATAAAATTTATACTTCAAATTTTATCTACCACAAAAAATGTAATAATGTACCTTACCTAACATGAATTAGATGGAAGTTTAACCTACACAGTATTTCTAAGTTTCTTAAGTATTTAACATTGTTATTGTAGACTTGTTGCATAATTCAATAGTTTATTTTTGTGTTATTTGATAACAAGGAGTAGATAGCTAAATATATATAGCTGTAACTATCTACTTATGAATAAGAGTAAGATTGCTTTTGTATCCATTTACCTATGTTCTTTTGTAATATTTGTCAGTATATTAGGTATTTACCTACCTACTTCAAACAGATCAATTGAAACACCATAAATGGTGCCTGTTTTTTTTATGAAATCTGTTAACTTTAAATGAAATGCTCTTAATCACCAATTTCAAAAGAAATTTTGTAAAATTATACACTTAGCTGGCTTTGTTAAATTTTTAAGTGCCTTACTATTTGCACAGCATACCATTTCGTTTATTTGCTAAGCTTGAGTTTGTCAAACATTATCAGTGCCACTAATAGGTTTTATTAATTTTAAGGAGCATTTTTAGTCAATTAAGCATAATCACCACTTTCTGTTTTATTTTAGCTACCCGCAATATTTAAAATTGTGTAACTTTTCTCGAAAATTCGCTTTCGAAAAGTCGTTTATTGTAACGTGGTCAGTAGTTGGTCCGTTCACTAATATACGCATCGTTTATGTTTAAATAATAAAAAGTTTTAAAAATTCTTTGTCTTTTACTATAATTCTGTAGGTTTACTGATGACTGGTTGGTAAATTGTGGTTAGGTAGGTAAGTAAACCTTCATGTTCTTTTTCATTAGTCCAATCCAGACCCAGACTTATGTATGAGGGTGCAAACCGAAAGCTAAGCCAACTTAATCCTGACTTAACTTTTAATAGCTGACGCAGAATGCAAAATAAGATACGATAGAATAGAAGTAACTGCTAGATAGGCCTAACTATAGCATAGGTACATATAGATTATCTAATATCATATAGGTACTTAGGTCTACTCTACACCTAGACTAACTGTCGAAAATAGGTACAAACAACGGAAACAGGAGTACAACTACCATACCATACCATAACAATGCTGGACAATTCACACAACGTATCCGATCCGATCCGATCAAAAATTGATGCGCGAGTTCATTAAACGGGTCGGTCATCGTAATCGTAATCAGCAATGTGCGAAAGTTATCACCCGAATAAAATAATACACGCAATGCTAGGCACAGCGCAGCTTGCATAATATCACGCGGTAATGTTATTGTCTTTCTTTACATTAATATTCTCTCACCTACTCACTTTGGGTTGAGAATATTTTAATGAGTGTAGAAAGTGCACAACTAAGTACCTACCTATTTTAAGAGAAGTTAGTAAGTACCTACTCAAGTAGTTAGGTATTTTCGTCCTTCCTCTTTAATAAAATAATTCATAAATAATAATAATTTGACTACCTAGGTACCTAAGTCGTGTAGCGTAGGTAGGTACACGACGCGACGTCGATTATCTAGGTAACAATAACATAGTATTCACTTAGTCTGGATAGGTAGGTACTGGATACCTACCTAAGCTTGGTCATAAAACAATAACATAGTATTCACTTAGTCTGGATAGGTAGGTACTGGATACCTATGAATAGGTACCTACCTAAGCTTGGTCATAAAGTCTTTTTAAAGTAACTACGAATCATTCTGAAGTTTCGCATTCACCTTGTCTTGTAGAAAACATTTAGGTAAAATGTGTAGGTAAAGTACAGGACTTTAGGGTAATTCCTATGCAATTAATCGCTTATCGATGACTGTCACATACTGACGACTTTTAAAAATTTTATGCAATCATAAGCGTTTTGAAGACTATTCAATCACAGAACAATAATATCCTAATATAATAAATCCTATCGATAATAATTTCCTATCGATTCAATTAAGTCTAATACATTTTCGCGGACTGTCGAACTTATGTAAAGTCAAGAAATCCTTCAATTAAGTCTAGAAGTCGACAGAATAGTTCTTGCACTACCACAACATTGTATTTTTGGTGTTAGCACCATGTTGGCACAGGTGTTAGTGTGTCAATTCTTGGACAAAAAAATCACCAAAGATAAACAAGAATGTCAAAGAGTTGTCAGTGTCACTTTTGTAGCAAAGAAATGTCAAAACTGAATCAATTCAAAACAAAACGGTACCTCTAGTGGATTGGATTGGATGGATGAAAAATTAAGAAAAGAAAGAGCTGTTGGAATTTGAATTCATTTGCTGATTTTTGTATCACTGAGAAATTAAAATTAAGAATTTCAACTTATTTCGGTTTTTTTCACTACCATGGAAGACTTTGATATATTTACAGACCAAATAGAGTTCACGAAACCACTGTACAAGAATGTATTGCACAAGTTGGTTTACGAAGCCCCGGCGACTCCGCATGGGCCAAATTATCAAAGTAAGTGTCTCATATTAGACGACAAAGCCTATAACCAGTATCAAAATAGGTTTAACATTTCGCCTGGTCCTAGAATAGACGAATAATATCGTCGAAAAAATCTCCCTCGAAAACGTTCCTGCAAACTTCCTGAAAACGCTCCCTGCAAACTGCCTGCCATTATATCAGGCCAATAATCTATAAAAAAAGCCTTTAGAACAATCCTATTAGGTACTAATGAAACCAAATCAACTAAGCACATGGGTCTTCGTTGACTTCTGCTGTGGCTGAAATTTTGCTTACAGGACACTTCCAAGAACACATGCTTTAACTATTATACCTGTAGTATATATTATACCCAACCCATAATAAATCTTAAAGAAATTTAAATTACACTTGTCCCTTTTAGCCGGCCATAAACTCTTAGCTGAGGAGTGTTCCGCTGACAATGATGATGTGAAGTGTGCCTTCCATTTGAGTGAGGCTGTCTCCGCGTCCATCCGTATGATGGCTGTATACAGGGATGAGCAGATAAAAGCTGCAGGTAAGTTACACAAAGTAGATAGATAGGAAAATATGTTTTGCACACCTATATCTAATAAAAACGATTTACAATAAAACAACTGAAAACTAAATGACATTTTGCAGTCTCATCACTCAAGAGCAAAGTAACATAATTAAGTAGTCGTTAGTTTAATCTAGACGCGTTGGTAAGCATAACACATGTCTTTGAGAAAGGTTTGCATTATGCCTTACTGCTACTAAGACCACACAGTCTCTCAGCCTTATAGAGCCCCCAGCTAAGCAAAGCTTGTGTTTGGGTATCTTGTACCCAAACACACTGACAATAATTTACATTGATAAATATATTTTATTCATAGATAATAGAAAAAATATTTCATAGTTAAACTTTTTATAGAAAATTAAACTTAAGATGTCACATATTTTAAAATGTTGTTATGTATAACTTGAAATATGTAAGAACCATAATGATTTCATATAGGTATAGATTTAAAATAGTATTACTCTCTCTGTAGTTACTTAAAATTATATTGTAATAACATATAGGAAAACCTCTTCCAGGCAATAAACTGCAAATGATAACCAGCTACTTGAAACCAATCAATGATTTGATAAAGCTGCATCCATTGTAAGTACCGTAATGTCAGTAAGTAATTTGTTAAAAAATAAATACCAGTAATATTCTCCCACTACCACTACAAACTTCTTTGGTCATCCATCACTGATAAATAAATAATGCATTATCTAGCCTCAAGCTGAGCAGAGCTAAGTGTTATGAGTACCAGATAACTGATATACATAATACAATACATGAATTAGATAGTTATTTTTTATTATACATAGACAACAACCAGAACACCCGAAACAAATATCTGAAGATCTTACAAACATTTCTCCGGGCGGGAATCGAACCTCCTGCATCACAGGTGGACCTGCGCCCACCGCGCCGACATAGAGGTCGTCAAGTCGACAGAGTTTGAATAGAATAGAATAGAAAGACATTTATTCATAACAACTAAAATTAACAAATAACACACTTATAGAAATAGGTACATGTGGGTAGCACAAGGAGAGTTGTTACAAAAAGGCTCTAACTCAGCATAATGCTGGCTAAGCTCCGTAAGAGACTTAGCCAACGCTGGTCTTCCGTTAGAGCCCGTACAGGTGACGTCACGAACAAGCATACGCAATTACATTAAAAAAAAAATATATATAGTAAAAGAAATACTAGATAAAAACACTTAAAAAGCCTACAAAAAACAAAGACATAACATAGACATAATACCAATGTATATTATGACTTGAGTAACTTAATTTAAGCCAACATTAATAAAAGTAAATAAAACAAAAATAAAAACCATGGTACGATACTATAAATATATATATATGTATATACATACAATGCAAACAAAATCATAAACATTTCATAAAACTACTTCCGGCTATAGTGCTTAGTATTGTAATAAATATTATTGTATCTACCATTTAAGTAAAAAATATTTATTTTTAAAAATGTTTGCCTTCCAAATACTTTCAATGGTATTCTAAATGTGATCAGCAATGTCAATCATTTATTTGAATTGGACAAATTTACAATGCCAATGATTTTGACAATGCCCTTATACAGCTGCATTAAATGATCTTGACATGTATTTTTATTTCAATTCAATCTAACTAATTTATTATTATTTTACTGTGATAAATATCTTATCTATGAATGTTATATCAAATTTTTAAAGAAGGCATGTATGTCTGCTTTTTCTAAAACAATCCCTTATGGTGTTTCCTATGTCTAAATGAATGTGTGTTTTATAATAAAATTGATATATTATTTTTATGTACAACAGACCGACATCAAGTGTAACATGTGTACCTACGGTGGAACTGAATAAAATGAAATGAAATGAAATTGAATTTCAGATCAAAAGAAGAACAAGATGAGTTTGATAGTTTTGCGCCTCTAGCTGCCACTAAGTCGCTAAAGAAACTGCAGATAGAAGAGGATGTAGTACCATTCCACAAGCAATACCTGAAGTTTTCGAAACATAATAATGTTGACAACTTTAAAAAAATACTGAAGGAGCTGCCTAAAGGTATCTCTTATACAATGAAATATTATGAAACATATGCGATCTGAACACATAATTATAAGTATTAATACAATGTGTATTTATGACGTTTCAACAGGTTTACACACTGTCATGGTCATGGGATGATAATGACAGTGTGTACTTATTAAGATTACCTAAAATTGCTTAAGTCTCTTGTAAGTAAAAATTTAACTTCAAAAATGGTTTAACAGTAAGAAACTTAAACAGTTGGAGAAATGGAAAATAAGAGATTTTCGTCATTTACACAGAGATAATCAAAAGAGAAAGAGAGATCACTGACAGACTCGTCCACTGGTTTTGAACGCACAATCTGACCACTTTATTTTTTTATTTATTTGGCACACAAAACAGAATACAATCAAATATTATACATACAACTTTCTAGTTGTGTGTTGTGTGTAGTGTGTTTCTACACACAATAATTAAAACTAGACTGTATCCCTAAATATGTGTACACAGCATGTTCAAAGAGCAGTTTATGTGAAGCAAATACAAAAATAATTTAAAAGTGCAGTGCACACATAAGAGACGAACTAGTGTAGTGAAAAACAAAAGCACTGTGATCAAGACATATCAGCTTTCAGCTGCTCTATAACTCATCATCATCATCAGCCTATAGCAGTTTACTGAAAGAAAGA
The DNA here is from genome assembly GCA_943735965.1 of Eupithecia abbreviata. NCBI lineage: Eukaryota > Metazoa > Arthropoda > Insecta > Lepidoptera > Geometridae > Eupithecia > Eupithecia abbreviata. The sequence continues at coordinate 8,219,873 of OX030995.1, forward strand.
AGAAAGAATCCAGCATCTACCTGCAGTCTTTCGCAGGTCGTCATCCCACCTGGTCGGAGGACGTCCTACACTACGTTTACCGAGTCGTGGTCTCCACTCGAGAACACGTTTGCCCCATCGGCCGTCGGTTCTTCGCGAGATATGGCCGGCCCACTGCCACTTCAGCTTGCTAATTCTCAGAGCTATGTCGATAACTTTGGTTCTCTGTCGGATGTATTCGTTGCGAATCCTATCCTTCAGAGAAACTCCGAGCATAGCTCTTTCCATAGCTCGCTGAGCGACTTTGAACTGGTGGACCAGCCCTATCGTGAGTTTCCACGTCTCAGCTCCGTAAGTCATAAGGGGTAGGACGCCCTGGTTGAAAACTTTCGTATTCAAGCATTGCGGTATGGATGAAGAGAAGACTACGTAGTTTCCCAAACGCTGCCCAGCCCTGCTGGATCCTCCTTTTGGCCTTCTTCTCGAAATTGTTTTTACCTAACTGCAGAATCTGCCCGAGGTATGTGTATTCGGAAACAATTTCGAGAAGGTGACCATGTACGACTACCGGCCTTGGACCAATGTGACCATTGATCATGACTTTGGTTTTATCCAAATTCATGCCAAGACCGATACATCGGGAGGCTGAAGCTAGGCCGTCCAGCATCTGGATACATACAACTAGAAACACACAATAATTAAAACTAGACTGTATCACTAAACATGTGTACACAACATGTTCAAAGAGCAGTTTATGTGAAGCAAATCCCTACTAATATTATAAATGCGAAAGTAACTCTGTCTGTCTGTCTGTCTGTCTGTTACCTTTTCACGCCTAAACCGCTGAACCGATTTTGATGAATTTTGGTATAGAGATAGATGGAACCTTGGGAAAGGACATAGGGTACTTTTTATCCAGATCCCGATCCCGATCCCGGAATTATACGGGTGGAAACGCAGAGTGCAGTTGTGTATCGTATATCCCTACTAAATGAATTTTGGTATAGAGATAGATGGAACCTTGGAAAAGGACAAAGGCAACCTTTTATCCCGATCCCGATCCCGATCCCGTAATTATGCGAGTGATAGATAACGCAGGGTGCAGTTATGTATCGTATATGCCTACTAAATGAATTTTGGTATAGAGATAGATGGAACCTTGGGGAAAGACATAGACAGTCTGTCTGTTTCGTTTTCACGCCTAAACCGCTGAACCGATTTTGATGAATTTTGGTATAGAGATAGATGGAACCTTGGGAAAGGACATCTTTACTTTTTATCCCGATCCCGATCCCGGAATTATGCGGGTGAAAACGCGGGGTGCAGTTATGTATCGCATAATTCAAATACTCCTAGCCAGCTTTTAGAATACTTTCTGCCTGACATGTCCATCAGGCCCATCGGCCTATACACTATGAATGTGTGAGTGTGACGATGCATGGTGTGGTGTGGCGGGGCTGGCGGGCGCGGGCGCGCTGCGCGGCGCGGCGGCAAAGACGTGCGGGGGACGCGGATGGCTCGGTGGGAGGAGTGTAGATCACAAAGTATGCTTACCCGAACAGGCAGACACGTGAGGGCAGACGTCGTTGGCGGACGCATGCGATATCTACAATTTTGAGCTGCAACGTATTCGCTTTCTTTACGTTTTCATTGGTGTTTAGGGTTTCTTGGATAAGCATTTTGTGTTATTTACTTAGTTGTTTTGGTTGTTATTATTAGTTTAGCATAAGTTAGTAGTAGGTAGAATTATAGTTAATAGGTAAAATAAATACTTTAATTCATTTTTTAGGATAGGTATAAAATTGTAGTAGATTAGTAGGCAGGTTTTTTTAAGTTTTTTCACATTTAGTAAGTAGTTACGGTACCTAAGAAGGTCAGCATAGTTTTTATTGAGTATTAATAGGTAAGTAATCTTAGAATAACTAGGCTTAGAACCGCAGTAGGCGCACGCGAAGTGACGCAATTTCATGTTAGCCTTTAAAGGCTACGTACATCGCTCGACACGTCAGTGCTCAAGGTCAAGACCTACTGGGATGAGCTCCGTAATTTTTTAATAATAATGACTTATTGTGCAGTGAAGGGGTGTAACAACTCTTCTCATAATAGTCAGAAACAATAGAAGATTCCATTTCGCGGGTAAATACAACCTGGCATCTTATATTCTTGAGTAAAAAGTTGGTATAAGCACAAAAATAAATCGTAAACAAAACAGACGCCATTACATAAAAATGTTGCTAGCTATTAGAAAAATTATTTTCCCCCATAGGTACTTATTTGTTTAATCTATTTCTACTTTACACTTGTAGGACTTTTTTTTGCCAGATATAATTAGGGTTACCTACTAACTTACCCGGATTTTTAAGTGAAATATGTACCTATGTTCTATTAAGCTTGGTATTAAATAATCAAAAACTTTTGTTTTATTTTCACGGGCAAGGAAATAGATTGTTACAGACTGTCCGGATGTTGATGTAGTCGGAGCGTTAAATATAAAAATTTCATTGGTTTCATTAGACGATGAACCCTAGTTTTATTAATGTCTTTATATTCGTTCTTAGATTTCCTTCTGATCCGACTTCAGTTCAGTTCTTTATAAATAAGAATATTCATGTTGTTTTGACATTATGTCAAACAAAATAATACATACATATTATATAGGGTAACAAAAAAAAACATAACGAAATAACAGGAAAAATAAAATAGACTGTTGCTTCCCGATTGGTTGAAAAACTTAGACGGGATTGCAAATAAAAGTTTTGCAAGCCAAATAAATACACTAAGATATGATTACGTTGTATACATTTTGAAGAAAATGACAAGCATATCACGAAAGGTGGTTTATGCAAATTACGAGAGGGTGCTATCCCAACAAAGGTATGAAAATGTTTTGGCCATAGGTAATATTTATTTCTATCTATTTAACTAATTCGCTAACTCAACACTCCCCTGTATGTAAACATCCATAGAGTATATAATATTTACAGGAAGTTTTCTGTTAATGAAATATCATCTAACAGAAAAGTGATAAATATTATAATCATTTACTCCTTACAAAATGTTACAATTTCCCTACCTTATGGGGAATATGTTAATAGCTTGCAACATTATTTGTGCACTTGTGTGCGTGTCGGCTCTTGTAATGACGTGCCGCTTACGCACACATTGCTTGTTTTTTGGCTTCAACTTAGAGCGGAATGTTTTGTGAAATTATCACTCTATGTCTTATTACTCTGAGGTAAGTAATGTTGTTTTGTGAATAAAATAGTTCCAGTAGTTTCGCATATAATTTTATCGATTCATTTTGTTTTTATTCCATGTGGATAGTATATTTTTTTAAACATTTAGTTTTAGTTTAGCAATTCGTTTTGTTTTTGTTTTATTTCATGTGTATAAGTACCTACCTTAAGTATAGTTTCGTACTCAGTACCTTTAACTAAATTTTTTTGTCAGCTAAAGAATTTTTTTTTGCATAAGTACTTACCTGTTTTTATTACTTTAGGTAGGTAACTGGCGTCTACAAATTACACACCTGGGACGCAATATTGTGAGAGCAATAATTATGACAGGAACAGCAAAGGGAGAAGAAGTGTTAATTCCCCGTATTCCCATAATCCCTACCGATTTGCCATTCCAATTCAAAAGAGTACAATTTCCCCTGAAAGCAGCATTCGCTATGACGATAAACAAAGCTCAAGGACAGACACTCAAAGTAGCTGGTGTTCATTTAGAAAAAAACTGTTTCTCCCATGGGCAACTGTATGTGGCGTGCTCACGAGTATCGAGTCCACAAAACCTACATGTTTTGACCAAAGAAGGAAAAACAAAAAATGTCGTATACAAAAACGTATTAAACTAAGTTAAGTCAGGGATCAGGGTCAGGAAAAGTCTACCTATGTTAATCTCAATAATTCAATGTGCCGGCTTCATTAGAATCGTTTCATTATAGTTTCAGAGCCTATTCAGTCCAAACAAATTTACACGAAGTAGTAGTTCTACGCAGACGAAGTCGCGGGTAACAGCTAGTACAATATGAATTTAAAAGTGCAGTGCACACATAAGAGACAAACTAGTGCAGTGAAAAACAAAGCTGATCAAGACATATCAGCTTTCAGTTGCTCTATAACTAAATAATAATAATTATTAGATGCTGCCTTCCACTCTGAAAAATAGATTGGATTACAATTACCCAATTCCATTTCCTTTCACAGAGAGAGGGCGCTGTAGCGCTCATTGGGGGAGGCATGTCCAGCAGTGGATGATGATGATTTCCTTTATGTATGGCGACACTCCAGCGATAGTCTCGGCCGTGACAGGTCCCTTAGAAAAATAATTTACTTTTCAGAGTATCATCTTTATTTTTAAAGTGTGTTGTTAGCCATAAAAACTCGTAGCATATGGACTCATTATGTTGTCTGAAATACATTTTTTTTTTTTTTTAGAGTGGACAGTGATCCAAATAACAGCTCCCCACAACCCCAACGAGAATCTAAAGCCAATCCAGAAGTATCGCCAAGAGATAGACTCGCTTCATCTCAGCGTGTTCACTAACGCTTACATGGATGAAGTGGAACCATTCACTATCAATATTCCTGCTAATGTTACTAAAGGTATGTTTATGCACGTACTTAATTCGGTGTTACTAAGAACATGGGTTGATGTCGTACAACACCTACAATGGACCAATTTAACCTTAAATGCCCTTAAACAGAATACATAGAGAGCGGCTTGTACACTTTTCAAAATTCTCGGCGAAAACTGACGGGCAAGACTTCTTTATTACAGTAATTAATCATCATCATCATCAGCATATAGCAGTCCACTGGTGGACATAGGCCTCCTCCAATGAGCGCCATAGCGCCCTGTCTTCAGCTTGCCGCATCCAGCATCTACCTGCAGTCTTTCGCAGATCGTCATCCCACCTGGTCGGAGGGCGTCCTACACTACGTTTACCGAGTCGTGGTCTCCACTCAAGAACATGTTTGCCCCAGCAGCCGTCGGTTCTTCGCGAGATATGGCCGGACACGGCCACTTCAGCTTGATAATTCTTTGTACAGTAATTAATAATCCTGTTGTATTATATTAAAATATTATTTATTTACACTGCTGAGCAAAGGCCTCGCCCAATCGCTACAGACATCACTATCCTGAGCTACCTCCATCCAATTGGTCAGAAATTTGTCCAATTCTTTAACTTATCAAGGGATGCCTGTGTACACCCATGGACCGTTATAGGCAGTAGATTAGTGTAATGGCAGTGTGAAGTTCCTGGCGCCCAATCATAGTTCCAGGAACAACATTTTCGTTTAAAAACCCTATTGATGTGTCATGTTTTTGGTACAGAAGGAGAAAAGCCTCTATTCACGGAGTTATACTCAATTCTAGAAGAGAACTACACGACTATAGATAACGCACAGTACCTCAACAACAAGAGACTGGTCCAGAACTACTGGAGCAGGCGAGAGGATATCGACCTCCGGCTTATGGTGAGACTTACACATCTAAATATTGCCCAAACTGGCCGTTAGAGGCGCTCTACGGCTGAAAACATTCATTACAAATATTACATTATCAAATATCAAAGTGCTATTTCCTTTAGACCTCACAGGACTTTTGGACACGTCTCAAATGATCGGTATGTAACCAGAGCCCTAGTTCGGTTTGACGATAGTAATTCGTGACGTCATCGTAATAGAATACTCTGCTTCAGATTGGTGTTACTTACGAGTAATCATCTCACTAGTCTACTGCTCTGGATATAGGCCTCTCCCTACAGAGCGCCATAACACCTAGTAAAAAGTAACACTTCTTGTATGTTTTAGAGTGTTCTAAACGTGATGGACCGCTACTGGCTCGGAGGGTGGGGCTGCCTGCTGACCGGTCGCCTGGCAGACGAGTGGAGGGAGAAGGTTGTGCGGACTGTGGACGCTGCTATTGCTGACTGGGGGTGAGTAGATAAACGTGATGGACCGCTACTGGCTCGGAGGGTGGGGCTGCCTGCTGACCGGTCGCCTGGCAGACTAGTGGAGGGAGAAGGTTGTGCGGACTGTGGACGCTGCTATTGCTGACTGGGGGTGAGTAGATAAACGTGATAGACCGCTACTGGCTCGGAGGGTGGGGCTGCCTGCTGACCGGTCGCCTGGCAGACGAGTGGAGGGAGAAGGTTGTGCGGACTGTGGACGCTGCTATTGCTGACTGGGGGTGAGTAGATAAACGTGATAGACCGCTACTGGCTCGGAGGGTGGGGCTGCCTGCTGACCGGTCACCTGGCAGACTAGTGGAGGGAGAAGGTTGTGCGGACTGTGGACGCTGCTATTGGTGACTGGGGGTGAGTAGATAAACGTGATAGACCGCTACTGGCTCGGAGGGTGGGGCTGCCTGCTGACCGGTCGCCTGGCAGACGAGTGGAGGGAGAAGGTTGTGCGGACTGTGGACGCTGCTATTGCTGACTGGGGGTGAGTAGATAAACGTGATGGACCGCTACTGGCTCGGAGGGTGGGGCTGCCTGCTGACCGGTCGCCTGGCAGACTAGTGGAGGGAGAAGGTTGTGCGGACTGTGGACGCTGCTATTGCTGACTGGGGGTGAGTAGATAAACGTGATAGACCGCTACTGGCTCGGAGGGTGGGGCTGCCTGCTGACCGGTCGCCTGGCAGACGAGTGGAGGGAGAAGGTTGTGCGGACTGTGAACGCTGCTATTGCTGACTGGGGGTGAGTAGATAAACGTGATAGACCGCTACTGGCTCGGAGGGTGGGGCTGCCTGCTGACCGGTCGCCTGGCAGACTAGTGGAGGGAGAAGGTTGTGCGGACTGTGGACGCTGCTATTGCTGACTGGGGGTGAGTAGATAAACGTGATGGACCGCTACTGGCTCGGAGGGGGGGGGGGCTGCCTGCTGACCGGTCGCCTGGCAGACGAGTGGAGGGAGAAGGTTGTGCGGACTGTGGACGCTGCTATTGCTGACTGGGGGTGAGTAGATAAACGTGATAGACCGCTACTGGCTCGGAGGGTGGGGCTGCCTGCTGACCGGTCGCCTGGCAGACGAGTGGAGGGAGAAGGTTGTGCGGACTGTGGACGCTGCTATTGCTGACTGGGGGTGAGTAGATAAACGTGATAGACCGCTACTGGCTCGGAGGGTGGGGCTGCCTGCTGACACAAGGCTTGAGAACAATAAGTAATATTGAACAACAAATAATAATAATAGAAAAAAACTAACAAAATAAATTATGTGTGTTCAATAACCTTTTTATTTGTTCCAGCTTCATCCGCCTAACCAAAAAGCAGCGCATTCTCCTCTACAACCTAATAGACACCTGCCCATCACTTACCTCGAACCAAATCAAACCATGCCTCCGTCACATCCTTACCGAACACGGCGACATAACTGAACTACGTCAAGTTTTGGACCCCTGCGAGAAATGTACCAAGGAGTTCGTAGCGCCCTCTGAACTGTGTTTGAAGTGTTTGTCGCAGTGTTTCGAGGCGACGCACAAGTTTAGTTTAGTGGATGGGATACGGGCGTTCTCTCAGGTTGTGATGGAGGTTAAAGGGGGGGCGGAGTGGGGGGGATTGAAGAAGGCTAAGCGGTCTCCGGTTATATTGATTGTTGATGAGGTAAGTGACGTCACACTGATGTTTTATTTATTTTTATTTAACGTCGCAGACGCTAAGGAAGGTGATTTAAGGTATATTATATACTTGCGATTTCCACCTTGGGACAAATATGTGTGGGATCTCCCGATCATCTGTAAATAAATAATGCTGGACAATACACACAGCATCCTCTAGCCCCAAGCTAAGCAGACCTTCGCCCGCTTCGCCACATTGATCGTGAAATAAATAAATAATATCTGCTTGGTTACACTCAGTGTAAAATGAGATGCCCCCCGCGGCTTCGCTCGCTTTATAAAATTTCCTCTTGAATCTACTCTATCTATTGCTGAAAACTGCATTAAAATCCGTTGAGTAGTTTAAAAGATCTAAGCGAACAGACAGCGGAAGCGACTACGTCATTTTATACTACGTAAAGTTTAAATATTATTTCCAGATACTAGACACATTCCCGTGGGAAACCCTGCCGGTACTAAAGCACCACCCTGTATCGCGGATAGAGAATATCCACTTCCTGTACTACCTGTATAAGATTCACCAGAGTCGAGTGGTCGACGGATACTTTGAGACGAAAGGCGATGAGGGACGATATGTTATCAATCCAGGTATGCTGTAGTATTCGTAACATGTATATATTCATAGTATTTATTTATAATTACATGACAAAATTAAATAATATACCATAAAATCGATTTCGGCGAAACTTCAAACGAACTAAATGTAACTTCTTTATTCTTTGAACAGGATTGGATAAACTTCAATGTTTCCCCAGTAGGTGGAGCTAACAGCGCTAGAGTTGCTAGGAAGCTCCAAAGATTTTCGACTTGTCAGTTACTTGATTTCGGCTTAGTTGGCTAGAGCAATCTCGTACTGAGGGAAGGACGCGGTTTCATGTACCACTGAAATCGAAATTTGAGATATGATGTTTATGTGATCCAATTCAGTGCATGAAACATTCGTAGCATTGTTCTGTCATTGGAAATAATTGAAGATCGCAAAAATTACAACAAACTCAAAGTCATCATCATCATCATCATCATTACTAGTCCACTGCTGGACATAGGCCTCCTCCAATGAGCGCCATAGCGCCCTGTCTTCAGCTTGCCGCATCCAGCATCTACCTGCATTCTTCTGACGAAACTCAAAGTAATGATTTAGAAAAGCTCAAGATGTTAACTGATGGTGATTCTTTGTTCATGGCAATATATGGCTGGTTGGACACTTTTCTGTCACGAAAATGAATGCGAAAAAACAATATCAAAGCCTCTTCAAACCATCCATTTTAGCTTTCCGATCATTTTGTCCGGGTGTCCATTTTGTGTGCGATTACCCAATCTACATTATAATAGGCTTTAAGCAGGGGTATGGCCATATTACCGTTGACAGCGGAACTTTTGATTACCATCATCATGAAACAATACCATTTAATTTCAGAGAAGAACCTAGACCGCATGGAACAACGAATGAGCTCGTTCGTACAATATTGGTGCAGCAGTTGGCGTGGCCAGGCGGGCGCGCCGCCTCCTCCTCAGGACTTTACCAGCTATCTCACGGAATCTCATATATTCCTGTGAGTATCTTTGTTATTTATTTATTAAAGAAGATAGGAGTTTACAGTATGTAAAATCAAAGCACTCACTGTCCTATTCTATTAACTATAGAACCTAGACCGCATGGAACAACGAATGAGCTAGTTCATACATTATTGGTGCACTACTGGTGCAGCAGTTAGTTGGCGTAGTCAGGCGGACGCGCCGCCTCCTTCACAGGACTTTACCAGCTATCTCACGGAATCGCATATATTCCTGTGAGTGTCTTTGGTTCTTCCTAGCTATTATATGTGTTTATATATTTAATAATAAATAATGCTGGATAATCCACTCAGCATCATCTAGCCCCAAGCTAAGCAGAGCTTGACTTGTGGTATGGGTACTATGTAATGTATTGTATTAAGTATAGTCATCCGACTGCTATACTTAATACAATACATTACATAGATAGATATTTTTTATTACGACCAGCACACCCGGAACAAATATCTGCAGATTGTACACACAATTGTCCCGAGGCGGGAATCGAACCCGTAACCTCCTGCGTTTGTTTTTTCTTTTTTTTTTACTTGTAATCGAAACGCGTTTTCAATTATTTCCAGAAATAATTGTAATAAATCTGCTTACGTAATATTTGAACGGCCGTAGTTTAGTAGTAGACTATCTGGCACCTAGTAGACTCTTTAATTTATAATAAGGAACGTAAAGATTTATCTCTACTCTACAGATACTGCGGGCACGGAGATGGCTGCCATTTTGCAAATGGCGGCGGGAACGGTGGCGCTGGCATCGAAGGTACAAGGAGTTTACATTATCATAAAACTATTATTATCGTTTCGCTTTCATTTGCATCAGAAGTACAGGTGCCAAAGTTGTGGTGCACTTTTTAGACTCCTGGATCCTAATAGGATTCAATAAATGCAATAAATAACATTGCTTAGAATGCTGTGCGGTTATTCAGCATTATTTTTTTATTTCTCTTTCAGCTTTTCCAGTCCGTAGACAAGATCATGTTACAAAGTATGTGTATATTCCAGGTGTATCAGGCACTCATGCAGTCTGCATCATCTAGCCCCAAGCTCCTTAGCTTAGGCTAGATGATGCAGCGTAGTTGTCCAGCATTATTTATCTTCCTTTAATGTAAAGTATGTGTATAATCGATGTGGCGCGGTGGACGAAGGTCCGCCTGCGACGCAGAAGGTTGCGGGTTCGATTCCCGCCTCGAAACAATTGTGTGCACGATCTGCAGATATTTGTTCCGGGTGTTCTGGTCGTTTTCTATGTATAATAAAAAATATCTATCTATGTAATGTATTGTATTATGTATATCAGTTATCTAGTACTCATAACACAAGCTCTGCTTACCATGGGGCTAGATAATGCTTTTTGAATTGTCCAGTATTATTTATTATTTATTTATTTATTCCAGGAGTATCGGGCGCTCAGGCAGTCTGTATTCTTTCGGGGTGCGGATCTGTGAGATTAGTGCAGGAGGCGGGAAGAGTGCCACCTAGCGGCGCGCATAGGAAACTGCATATCGCTGGCAGGTTAGATTCTATGATACCTACATAATTTGATTGTATTTTAAAACTAAAACAGACGAAATATCGATGTCTTTACAATAGTATAAGTATATTATATTATTTAAGTAACAAAATGTAAATATTTTATAGGAAAAAATATTTGGATAATATCCGCACGGTTCGTTTGATCAAGATCCGAAAAAACACATTGTATACGTGTAAATATCAGTTATTAGTGTAATTTAACTAATTAACTACTAATTTCATTACTTGAACTAGTCTATACTAATATTATAAAGAGGAAAGGTTTGATTTTTTGTTTGTTTATTTGTAATGAATAGGCTCCGAAACTACTGGACCGATTTGAAAAATTCTTTCACCGTTGGGAAGCTACACTATCCCCGGTGAACATAGGATATATTATATTTTCAAAAAAGTTAGGGATCAGTACTATGTGAAGCCGGGAAGGTCCGCTAGTTTCTTCATAAAAAGAGAGTATCAAGCTGTATCAAGTAAGACTAATAACAATTGAAGTAAATATTAAACATTGTTTGTTCCAGCCCAACAGTAGTCGGCATGCTGTGGGAGGTGACAGACTTAGAAGTGGACAAAGTGGTGACCACACTACTGTCTCTGTTCGTGCCTTCCACCGCAGCTGTGCCCTGGCCAGCTGTGGGCAAGGGCAAGTGGAGTCAGGGGGAACTAGGTAACTTGTATTTGGTATAGCACCATCTTGGCCGGAATATCACAGACGAAGTCTGTTATGGCAGATAATTTTTTAAAATTATTTATTTGTTTGATTACAGACACATCACCAGACCAGAAGGCCCAATCTCCGTTCGTTCCGGAGCGAGATCTTCTCCGCGCAATCGCTCGATCCCGCAGCTCTACTAACTACGTCATGATCGCGAGCGCTGTGGTCGCAAGGGGCCTGCCTGTTAGGATACGGGAATAAGGTGTGTATATAAAATAAAAAAAAATAAAAAAAAGTTTCTTTATTCAGACAGGTTGTCCACATACATACAAATTACAAAAATAAAACATAAGACCTTAAATTAAAATTAGATTTGCAGCAGTCATTCAACAGACTCCCACCCAACCCATGGAGTCTAGTGAGTGAGGACTCTTGAATGTCTGCATGATGGGCGAGGCAAACTTGCTGCCCACAACCTGCAGGATGGAGTATATTTACTTACGTCATTGTCAAAAAAACTTTTGAAAATATCATGGTTATTAACACTAAAGTAATTTAAAACGTGATGTTTACCATGATTAGATTTTTGAGATATCCGTTCGTAGCAAAAGACAAAAAATTAGGGTAGATCGGTATGTCCCATAAAAACTTACTCAGTGCCTTCAGTTATTCCGTGATCATGGCGCATGAAACTGTGCCGAAATATTGGTAAACTCAAAAATCAAATCATTGTAAATATCCCGAAGAGAACCCCGGTTTGACGTCGGACGCCCTCCGACCAGGTGGGATGACAACCTGCGAAAGACTGCAGGTAGATGCTGGATGCGTCAAGCTGAAGACAAGAAGAAGGGGGTGTAAGGGGGATTCCAACATCTCGTCTCCCAAGCCAACCTAACCTGCACGTGGTACACCCTGCTAGATAACGAACTAGGCTCTGGTGAAAATATCAAACAATCTTCATAATTTGATAACTTCACAATTATTTTTATTATATATATTTTTATTTCCATTACTTGACACTGGCAGAAAAGTGTCCAACCAGACACAATTGCCATTAACAAAGACCACTGACATTGTAAAGTGATTTGTCAGCAGAATTAGGCCCAGCATTATTATTATTATTTCTTTATAAAAAAAACTCATCATTAACATCAACTATTGATTTGTTTAAAAAGTTTCTCATTCTTTTCAGATTGGTGCTTCACGAAATCCATGAACGTTTTTATATACTGTGTAAATATCCAGGGACTATATGTGAGTCATTAATTAACAGCAAAATAATTATTATAAAACAAACGTATATATATAACGCCTAATTTTTTTATAGAAAATGTATTAATTAAGAAAATAATAATATAAATCATTATAACTAGTATAACTTATGTAAGTAATTTATTTCTAAGGAATCTAAGATATTGGAATAAAAACTAAAATAATTTGATACTGGTGTCTTTATTAAGTAACGTTTTAAAAAAGAAACAGTGTCTAGCGTTTTTAATTACATTCGAACGAGGCGTTTTCATAATGTAAAAAAATTGTTCGACCAGACTGAAAAAATGGCGATTTTAGGTTGAAATTATGTGGCATAGAACCTGCACAGATTGACATGCGCATAACGCTTCATTGAAAGAGAGTATCTGACATGCGGACTGGATGGCTTAACCCATAAAGCGATTAATTTGTTTCACTGGTTCGTTCATATATGGCCGAGGAGTACTCGTTAGTTCTATTCTTGTGCTGAGATCTGCGGAGAGTTCTTTCCACCGTCCTCAGCTGCGGCGCGAAGACGGCTTTATTTGATTGTAGCTTTTTCACTTCTGTTGTTCTAAAGCGTGTCATTATAGCGAAGCTTAGTGAGCGTAAAACTCCTACGCAATTGGGATTAAAAGTCCTTTTTTTTTTTTTTTTATTTACAAAGAGCCATTTATTTTGAATTCATTTTTGAAAATGCAACTGAATGCGCTTTCTCGGATGTTTCTATATAGGGTGATTCTTCCTCCGTGGTAATGATAATTAATATTCTATCTTTTGCGGTCGAAAGTACGTGAAATATAATGTTGGAATAAGGTCGTTGATAGCGTCCTTGTCAATCATGGCTTAACCTCTGGTGGGTCAGGGCGTGGAAGAATGTGGGTTCAAAGAAAGTACACAACTATGCTTAAATTTATTTCCTGGGTAAGTTCTATCCTTGAGCTGAGATCTGCGTAGAGTTCCGGCCTTGCACGCGCGGCGACGGCGCGGCGCGGCGGCGGCGACGCGACGACGGCGGCGTGCGTTCTTTGTTCTCGAGCGCTCTTTGAATCGCCTGTAAATATCAAACAAGGCTGTTAGGTGTCTATTTATTCGTCTCGTCGTTGGCAGAGGCTGGGACGTCCCATTTAAAGAAAGACGGACATTATTGGGAGACAATTTTTTATTGTAAGGCTTATTACACGACATGAGGAAGAGGGCAGTCAGGTGGTCATCAACATTCGACTCAACGTTGTCTACGTTGTTGAATGCGGGCAGGAATCGAACTAGAGTTCTTTCTTCCGGTTTCTACGTCGAGGAAAGCTTTCTTCAAGTCATGTGCTGTCGCTATGAGAGCCTTGCAGGCTTCTCAAGAGCTGTTCATTAGCCTGTTGGCTGTTCTCTAGGAGTTCCCGGGGCAGAGGTCGCCACGGAGTTTGCATCCGGGGGAAGAGGGCAGTGTAAGGCTCTTAGATCTTGAGGCCGGGTGTCATTTGTATTTGACACTGACAGCTTAGACAAAGACCATAGATTATATATAACATTAGAATCTTTCCTTACTCATGGTTTAATAGCTAATGTGCTTTCAATCAGTAATGCATAGTACCTACCTTTAAGAGTTTCAAAAACAAAATGATGCGGTCCTTATAAATAGCATTAACAATTTAGTATGAGCCTATGTATTTGTTCGACTTGGAGTCTAGACCCTAGATCCATAGGGTAGGTACAGGGGCTTTCTCAAAAAATGTCTGAGCGAGTGTCAACCGACACGTGACCCGAGAGCTGGTAAGTATCTGGTGCAATGCATCAGCATTGTCACACAGCGGGGCTGCTGTCTTGGGGACGCATCCGACTGGTATCAATATGGATCAATAGTTTTTCTAAATGCATTTACTGACCTCGTCAATCTTCAGTATATCTACGATCTCGATAATCTTCTTCTCCAAGCTCTTGATGTACAGGCGGGCGTTCGTCACGTTGATGTCTATTGCCTTGCCGAGAAGTTTCAGCAACGGCAGCGAGTCGCATTCTGACGCTCTATAAATAAAAGAAAGGGTAGGGATAGATGATCGATGTAGGAGGAACAGCTGTGTCTTGCTCTTAGGCTACAAATAGGACACTTGATTGCGTAATTAACACTTTCTTTGCCCATGTATATGTGGTTCTAGTGCTGCTTCTAGCCGCAGCGCGCGCCCCTGGCTGCGGATCGTCGTCGTACCGCGTGCATCATACTCGTAGACAGCGTTGAGCTGCGTGGGTGCCATATTCGAGCAACCGACGTGTAGCAATGACGTCATTAATCACGTATTTGAACGTCCACTGCAACCTCAGAACACGCTACGTGTTCTGAGGTTGCAGTGGACGTTATCACTTATATATATTAATCAGTGGTAATCTAGCTTTATATATTATAATTACCTACATTATATATTTTCTTGCAAAGCGAAGAAGCGAAACACGGCGTAGCCTTCCCGTGCGTGGCGGTGGGGTACTTTATATCGAAAAAACTCGTGCAACGATGCAAGAAAAAGCTTGTTACTGCGAATTTTGATAGGCAGTAGCAGTTTAGCTTTTTTCTTTCAGTAGTATTAACTTTAGAAGCGAGATTAATAGAAAATAAAGCTTATTACAAATAATTAAGACTTACAATGCCAAAGCATGTATCTGCTTTAGCAAAGTGACAAGCACATCAGAGCTCCGCTGAACAGAGTTCCTGGCAGCGGTGTTGCGAGCGGTCTTCTCTTCAAGAGTCGTAGTTAAGGATTCTATGGTGTCCTGCTGCTGGCTTAACTTGGCTAGGTGCTTCGCGGTCTCTTCCTCTGTGGATATACATGACAAGAAACAAAGTAAGTAGGTTGAGCTATCTCTAGATTTTAAATGATAAATGAATTGTATTGCTGTTAAAGTAGGTGGCAATATGTACATTGGTCTTCAATCAATCTATGGTATCTCTAGTCTGCCATGGTCAGACTTACAGCATTAGGTACCATGCAAAATCATTATCATGCAAAAAAAATTATTAATCATCTCAATAAAAATAAGCTGACGTTGTGACGACACAGTTTCATGCGCCATGATCACGGAATAACTATTCCGTGATCATGGCGCATGAAACTGTGCCGAAATGTTGGATAACTCAAAAATCAAATCATGGTAAATATCCCGTTTTAAATGACTTCGGTAAGAACACTTCTACAGCCGCATTATGAAAGCTTGTATTTTTAAATAGAAACATAATGATTGAGCTAACTGCTGACTGTTGCACAGTTTCATGCGCCATGATCACGGAATAGTCATTCCGTGATCATGGCGCATGAAACTGTGCCGAAATATTGGATAACTTAAAAATCAAATCATCGTAAATATCCTGTTTTAAATTATTTTAGTGTTAATAACCATGATGGTATCAAAAGTTTTATTGTTCTTACCGATATTAACCTTCAGCATCTTGACGTTATCGCTGAGGTTCTTCAGCTCAGTGCAGACCTCGTTGATATAGTTGAAGAGTGCGTAGTTCTCTTCCTCCCTTCGCGTGAACTCTTGGATCAACTTGTCCACGTCGTCTTCACCTGCAAACTCCTGAAACATGCCGTTAGTTAAATTTAAATAATGCTTGACAATTCACACAGCATTATCTAGCCTCATGGTAAGCAGAGCTTGTGTTATGGGTACTAGATAAACTGATATAGTACATACCTACATAATACAATATATTACATGGATAGATTTTTTTTTTATTATACATAGAAAACGACCAGAACAGCCGGAACAAATATCTGCAGATCGTACACACAATTCTTCTGAGGCGGAAATCGAACCCGCAACCTCCTGCGTCGCAGGCGGACCTTCGCCCACCGCGCTACATCGGTCGTCAAATAAGATGAAACATTGCGGTTCTATTACGTATTTGTTTAAGATGATATTCATATTTGGTGGTGGTTTGCCTTGGAAGAAAAATCCGTTACACATGGAAAGTTAGATTTTTTAAACTTGAGGTGAATAACATGAAATATGGTTCACTCCGCCATTATAACAACTCGTCCCAAAACATGGAACATTAAAAATCAAGGCCATTTTGTTGAAACGTACTGGGTATTATCAGCCCTTGGTAGTTAAATACGGAATTCTAAGCAAATCCAGGAGGTCAACAGGCCGTCAGTGCTTTGTACTGTTCTTCGGTTACGTTGGCAAAGACAAGATCATAGATGCTTGGCCATGTTGAACAGGTTAGGTAAGGGAAAGATCTCACCATACGGCCTGAACGGATACTATTATCCATGCTAGTTAGTTAGCTATTCACTCGGAATGGTTTTATTCTCAATTAAAATATAACCACATATATAGTATACCGACGTTGATTGATTAATTACTTGATTGATTAATTTACATTAGACAATGGTCCTATAGACCTACAATTATGCGTTTTACACCATTGCTCCTGCACAACTCTACCTACCTTTTAATGCATCTTATCTTACCCGTATAGCATCGAGAATATTGACGTAGTTATTATACGCCCTCATCTCCTCCTCTTGCTGTTCAAGACGCTTGGCCTCAGCTTTGGCGTCGGCTGCGGTGAGGCGTACGGTTCCCTTGGTACGGAGGAAGTCTTCTAGCTTCATGCTGTGGTCAAGCTGGCGTTGTAACTCACGAACTTCCTGTAGAGATTGGGATTATATGGTTTCTGACATTCTAAGCCGGCTGTGTGGTGCCTGCTTTGAATTTTTATCACCCCAACTCTTCCCGTAACTATCGTAAGAAGCAGCTAAGGGATATCCAGCGAGGGGCGGGTAGCAGCGCCTTCTGTAACAGTTTTACTACCGAACTGCGATCTCCAACGTACATGACTAGCGCTGATTACGGATATTACCTCCCATATGATAAAAGCCAATAAGGCTAGAGGAGGCTTTCGTCCAGCGTAGCAGTGGACCAGCTTAAGTTGTACATATATGTCGATGATGAAAGTATTGAAGTAGGCAGTTCCTTATTTCGTGGAAAGTCCTATTTCAAAAGTCCGAGCGGATATATTAATATGCACCTATTTGTTATAGGTTGCACTCCTAAACTTCGTTGTGTTAACGGTTTCTCGCAATAACTGTAACATTATAAAGGACATCATTAATTTTGGACCAAAAATCAAAAGCCGGCCAACGAATAATTTTGGTGTATTCCGGTTAAGCATAATATTAGCACCATTTTTTGTTATGAAGGCTAAGTTGTAGGTGCAGCATATGAATTGTTATTTCAAGTCAAAAATCGATATTTCCGTGTATTTTATAAATACTACCAATTATTAGGTAGTATTTATAAAATACACAATTTATAACTATACCAAACAATGCTTCCTGTAATCCACTGCCGCTTTTTCCTTGAGGGCATCCAGCTTATTGCACCACTCCTCGCGCTGGTCGTACGTGGAGATAGCCTGTTCCACCAGCTCCAAGATCTGCGCCTTCCCGTCCATGAGTCTCTTTATCTGGTTCTTCCATATCGAGTTGAAGAATTGCCTGTGGACAGTTAGGTTTGGTCGCGATATTACTTGATATTCTTTTGTTTTATGAAACTTCGAAAATTCCTCGTTTATTTTATTACCCACGAGGCGTGTGGGTTATACCTATTTTCCGAGTGTGTCTATGTGGTTTACGGGCTTTAAATTGCCTTCTAGCATCAAAATGGCTAACGTGATTTTTGTAAATGAAATATCAAAATACTCGTTTGGTCCTATACGGTTCTTAGCTACATTTTGTAGGCCTTCGCATTCGGCAAAAAAAGGAAAAAGTGAGTTCCAAGTCCTAGGTAGATATTTTTTATAGTTTTTTTTATTCCCTTTCTTTGTGTTTTACTCTTTACTTTTTATTACTAACTAAGTATTTTATTTTTCTGTCTTTTTATGATTTTTATTATGTGCATAACCTAACGACTTAGTTTTAAATTGCTGTAATGTTACATGATTATTTACAATAAACAATAATTACTTACTTAGACTTGATTGACTTTAGAACTAAAACCAAACCACGTCCTGTCTTTTCTTGGTTACCCTTATGGTGTTTCCTATATCAAAATTAATGTGTGTTTTATAATAAAATCGTTATATTATTTTTATGTACAACTGACCGACATCAAGTGTAACATGTGTACCTACGGTGGAACTGAATAAATGAAATAATGAAATCTCACCGATCACGTAGAAGTTTGTCGATCTCGAATCTCATCTGATAGTTTTCACTGTTGACCGTATTGAACTTCTTCATGGCTGTCTCGAGGCGGTTCCGTAGCTGACTGGTCAGGTTCTGGTTTACTAAGGCGTTTGTTATGTCCTGTAAGATCACAGCAGCTGTTAAATCATAGCATCTGGCTAATTAATTATACATTAATGAACGATTTTTATTTGTTACTAGCAGCGCCCCTTGGCTTCGCCCGCGTGGAAATTTGAAAAATATGAAACAGGATATAAGCCTATGTCCGTCGTACCCCATCCAATTCAGCCAAATCGGTTTAGCCGTTCTTGAGTTATAAACAGTGTAACTAACACCGTTTATAATAGACTAGCGGACCTTCCCGGCTTCGAACGGTTTCCTAACTTTTTTGAAAATATAATATAGCCTATGTTCACCGGGGATAGTGTAGCTTCCCAACGGTGAAAGAATTTTTCAAATCGGTCCAGTAGTTTCGGAGCCTATTCATTACAAACAAACAAACAAAAAATCAAACCTTTCCTCTTTATAATATTAGTATAGATAAGTCTTATACAAAACTTAATAAACTTAAACTAAGAGGAAACGTGTAAGTCCAGTAACAAAATGGCTCTGCCTCAACATGAGTTTGGATAACTAGCATGCTATTAACCAACGCTGGTCTTCCGGCAAAGCAACTAACATTAGAACTTTGGATTGGAACATAGCACATATAGGTACCTATGTATTCTGGTGGTTACATTGACAACCTCTTTTGAGCAAAGTCGATCTTTTGGGCTTACCGGAAAAGGCGCTAGCAATAATAACTGTGGTGATATGCGGCCAGCAATGGAAATTGTTGAACACAAAATATCGAATTCTGTTTCAGGTGCAAATTCTTACGCTGAACAGAGTTTTCAATAATTTTGTAAAAATCAATGCCATTGCCGGCTTCAGCTTGTAGGTAAGTACTGGATGTTAAGTTGCTAAAGACCTCGGTAGGTACATTGAAATTCGATGCCTAATTTCTTGCTATAAGAACCTACCTTGTCATACCCATTCCCTTGTGACCGTAACCCTTTTATCTCCTTCTGGACCTGCTTCAGCAGGAAGTTGAGTTCGGTGATGAAGCTTCGTTGCTCTTTCACCTCAGTTGAACTCTTCTCGTGCTCTTTCAATAGGGAGACCAGCTTCTCCCGCGTTCTGGTACCTTCGAGAAGGTTCGATGAACTTTTTGTGAGCTGGAAATGGAGTAGATTACACTGAAAATGGGTTTAGGAACGAAGTGATATGAGCATTTAAACTGCCGATAAAATTAGCTATGTTGTGTTTTGGTAAGTGAAAAAGCTTAAAAGGCGTAACATGTATTTTTATTATTTATTATGTATTTTGGTATGGTATATTTATTTAAAATAAGATAATGATAATGATATAGGTATTTGAAATCCACTCTTTTAACTATGGTCGGACTATGACTGGTAGTTATCGACATAGCTCTGAGAATTAGCAAGCTGAAGTGGCAGTGGGCCGGCCATATCTCGCGAAGAACCGACGGCCGGTGGGGCGAACGTGTTCTTGAGTGGTGACCACGACTCGGTAAACGTAGTGTAGAACGCCCTCCGACCAGGTGGGATGACGACCTGCGAAAGACTGCAGGTAGATGCTGGATGCGTCAAGCTGAAGACAGGGCGCTATGGCGCTCATTGGGGGAGGCCTATGTCCAGCAGTGGACTAATATAGGCTGATGATGATGATGATGATGATGACTGGTATATTGGTTCAGTTGCGCAATAATCCTGTTTTCTGAATTAAATAGTAGGTAAGTAATAATAAAATCTATTTGATTCAGGAAAATAGGATTATTTATTGATTATTACAGTTCTTTTTCATTTTTACCACGTAGCTTGCCGGTACAGCAATTGACCATGGGATTAATGCTCAAAAAATCGTACCTACCTTCTTTTGGTGCAATTGGTAACATCCTTTTTTATAATAAATAAATAAATAAATAATGCTGGACAATTCACACAGCATCATCTAGCCCCATGGTAAGCAAAGCTTGTGTTATGGGTACTAGATAACTGATATACATAATACAATACATTACATAGATAGATATTTTTTATTATACATAGAAAACGAACAGAACACCCGGAACAAATATCTGCAGATCGTACACACAATTGTTCCGAGGCGGGAATCGAACCCGCAACCTCCTGCGTCGCAGGCGGGCCTTCGCCCACCGCGCCACATCGGTCATAAATCTCAAGGTACCTTATAACATAGCCAGGTCTGTAGATAATCTAAACTATGTTACCTTCAGCTCCATCATGATTTTATCCAGATCAGCGTTGAGGGTATTGATGATGTTCCGCTGCATGCGAAGAGTTGGCTGTATGCTGCTCATCACGCTGGCTCGGTCAACCTCCATCACCCTGAACTAAAAATACGACATAAAAATATTTTAATTGAAGACAAGGGGTTACATGCAATGCAGGAATATAAAAGGTCCCATGTGATGATTTCATCATTATCATCATGTCTATGTTAGTCCACTGCTGGACATAGGCCTCCCCCAATGAGCGCCATAGCGCCCTGTCTTCAGCTAGACGCATCCTGCATCTACCCGCAATCCTTCGCAGGTCGTCATCCCACCTGGCCGGAGGGCGTTCTACACTACGTTTGCCGAGTCGCGGTCTCCACTCAAGAACACGTGTAATGATTTACAAACGAAATATTAACTGACTGGTACCAATAGTGTTCTAACAATACAAAGAACTCTTGTATGAAGTAGAAACCTCTGTTCTCATGATTAGGTCAACGGCTAGGTAACCGGATAGGACCATGTTCAGTCCGGCTAGGACCATGTTCAGTATTAGGACTTAGCATGAAGAACCTAGTTTTGTTGTTTTGTAAGAATTTACCTAGTCATTATAGTCTAAAAACCACAACAATGTGTTAGAAGACTGTAGTCATAAAAGAGTAAAAGTCACAATAAGCTAAACATAGCTTTACCTGTCTCTGTAACTTGGCCAGCTCATCCTCTGCTATCTTCTCCATCTCCATCTCATCCGTAGGGACCACCACTGCCATCTTCTCTCTATTACTTCACTCCACAATCTATGAGAAGAAACAAGACTCAATATCTCTTTTCAGAATACAAATTTACGAAAAGACGTGATGACGAGGTTTCAGACTTCTTGCAGGAAACTTCTTACAGAGGTTGGTGTCTAAACTTCTTACAGGGAAAAGGTTGTATAGTTACTGTTACACTGTTAAATCAATATATACAAGACTTCGTTGCTTCCCTACCTGAAAATAACAGTTTTTTTTAATCTTTATTTATTGATGGAGTTTTGTCACAAGGTGACTACGTCACTCCCATGTGAGATCAATTCTTTATAATTAACATGGCAAAATACAATAAACATAACAAAAAAGATACAACAATAACGTTTGCCACATGACATTGCATGCTCCATAAGGAATGTGAAAATAACAGTGCTTTCATAATCTATGACTGAAAAGAAAGAAAGAAAGAAAATACATTTATTGATTCACAAGTAGGTACAGCTTGTTAAGAAATAATAATAATCTATAAGTAAACAAGAACATAAACAAATAAATAAAATTAACTACGTATGTATTATATACAAGCAACAAGCGACTCCACAAAGCGAACCAATAGGTCCTGTCTCAGCATAATGTTGCTCTACTTCTCCATAAGAAGTAGAGCAACGCTGGTTTTCTGACAGAACCATTGGCGCGCGCGTGTCCACACGGGTGGCAGACCACAGATAAAGACAAAATATTTGATGCTGATGACTTTTGACTTTGATAACTGCTGTTTGTTCTTCAAATTTAGTTTACCAGTAAGCTTTCGATTGATTTTGCAGCCAGTATTTTTTGCTCGAACTAACGATCGATGCCGGACTAGCTCGTACCTATGAATAATCTAATGTAGATGTACCTACTCGGTTCAATAATCCTACATATTTTTTGTAAACACTAAACAAAAGGATTATTAAAGAAATATCGATTGGTGGATAATCATCATCATCAGCCTATAGCAGTCCACTGCTAGACATAGGCCTCCCCCAATGAGCGCCATAGTGCCCTGTCTTCAGCTTGCCGCATCCAGCATCTACCTGCAGTCTTGGTAGATACCTAATATTGTTTTCAAATTTATTTATTTAGGTTGTTCATTATAATTGTTAGTACACCTACCTAAATGTAGGTACCTTTTATGAGAGTATGATCGGAGCAAAACTCAGAAGTTTAAAGTGGAAGTTTTTTAATTTTTTGTTGACAGTGATAACCTTACTGTAGCAGAAAACAACGAGGTACGTTGTTTTCTGTTATTGTGAAGGCATCTTATTATTGAAGGCAAGAATTAAAACTTCACAAACTGTTCAGTTTGTGAAGTTTTAATTCTTGCCTTTGGCATGAAATATCTTGGATTCTCGAACCGAGTTTAAATAATAATAAATGTCTTAATCTAGTCGTCTGCTTATAAATTTAGCAGCTCTTATAAGGCTAGAAGTCTGACTAATAAATTAAGTTTGGACACTATAAAAATCCATAAAGTCAAGGTTATTTTTTAAAGTCAATAGGATGAGATCATGTCCCGATTAAGTAGGTATATCTTCTTTGCTCATAGCTTCCGCTAAAAAAGTTAAATTGAAGTGTTTTAACACCTTCCAACCTTAATATATCATTTATTTCGGACAACTACGAAGCTTAACATAAATTAAAGTTTAGGTCCACTCCTATTTTCCATCTTTGAATAAACTAAAAATGGAGTTCAAATTCCTCAGTACTTACAATGTTTTTTAAAGTGTTTCGGGACAAATACTTATCACCCGGGAATAAAATGTATATGGCTCAGAGTAGAATATGGGATTACCTCAGGATCTTACATAAACCAAATCTCATCAAGAAGGCTTTCTACTCCATAAAAGATTATCTCAATGATGTTAATGCTTGGCCAGATGTCGCTCAGTTTCGCACCGATAATAGTATGTAGGTATGTAAGTAATTTGTTGTTGTGCATAGCTTTACTTAAATATTGACATGTTTCAAATCATATTATATTTAGACTTAAATAGGCACATAACCATGTATTAGACATATAAGAGATGAACATACTAGTGGTTACTTTTTCACTTCTTCCATTAGTGGACAAAAAATTTAAGTGAAGAACAGTATAATAATTTTATTTGATAATAATTTAATGTATAAAATATGACTTGTCAGAGTGCTTATTTTGTAAGCCTAAAGATATAAATGATTTTTGACTTGACATTATTTTTATTATTTTGATTGAAAATTATTCACTTTTGTATGGAAAATGATCAAATTTTCCATACAAAAGTGAATAATTTTCCAAAGCAGCGGCGCTAAATTTACTGAGAAATCAAAGTATACCTACATACATAAAAAAAACAGCTGCCGAACATAAAATAAGAATATGTTTATTGTAAAATTGTGTTAAACATCCATAGGAGAGGTCTTAAAATCATAATTTGGTAACAACAATGTTATCCATTTCGGAAACACAATTTTTTGCCAATTTAAAACCAACTAAAATTAGAACCTCCTTTTGTTTTTCGTCTGTTAAAAATATATGCTCAAGTGCTGAAGTAACTAATACTAGAAGAACTTAATACTAGAAATATTGTGACTTAGCTTAGTCTATAAATTGTATTCGTGATAACATTGTGTTTTATAGCTACCTATTGAATGGTGTGATGGTTGTGTGTTATCATTATCACTACAGCTGATAAATGATAACAAAGAGCAGAATTTGCGTTAGTCACTCCGACATTATAGATGCTGATAAAATGATAAGATATCAAATATTTCTCGATGTATACATGAATTCTACGATGAAATCTATATAGGTACAGATTGATATAGGTAATTCTTAAATGAGGTGGGTGGCCACGCCACGGACAGCCCAATTTGTTTTAAATCCCGTGAAATTAAAATTGTAATTTCTGTTCAGAATTCCCATAGGACTTGACTTCAAGATGTGACGTGCTATTATTCTACCTGGTCGGTCGCGCTCAAAGGAATATTAAACTATAGGTTCATAGTGAGTGTTTAACCATCTGTGGCAGTAGTGCAACGGTGGGGTACGAAGGCTTAGCCGCCTCTGTTGTGTCCGGGCCGTTGTCGAGGCAACACGCTCGAACGTATCGACTTAACGACCACCCGCGCCGCGCGTGCAGTGCAGTGTACAATGATAACAGTGCTTTAAAATGGCCTTAAAAAATGATTTCGACATTAGCAAACTAAAAATAAAACTCCCGAAAAACGTGAAACTCCAACAAGCGATCGCGAAGATCTTCAAGCGGAATCAGTACACTAAAATAGTGAGTTAGATTTGACTAATGGCCGGTGAGAGTGCAAGTAGAAGTAGAAACACAGACCCGCCGGATCGCAATAAGTCACCGAATTTCATAACCGATGAGCAAGAGTTTGTTGGCAGCGGAGCAACATCCACACCATTAAGCAAGCACAGACGAAGCCGCAGCAGAAGTGGAACGAGGATTACACCTGGAAGTCTGAGCGTTTCTG
This sequence comes from Eupithecia abbreviata, assembly GCA_943735965.1. NCBI lineage: Eukaryota > Metazoa > Arthropoda > Insecta > Lepidoptera > Geometridae > Eupithecia > Eupithecia abbreviata. Next base: position 8,245,209 of record OX030995.1, read on the forward strand.
ACGAGTATTTTTACGAGGATCTCGAAGCTTACGTGAAAGAGATGGCTTCTACGGCACCCGCGACTGCGCCTCAGGAGCCAGACGTCTGGGCTCAACTCCAGCAGAAGGAATCTGACCTACTGCTGGCTGCAGAGCTCGGGAAAGCCCTGCTGGAGAAGAACGAAGAGCTGAAGAAAGAACAGGATCGTGTCTCGGAAGAATACTCCAAGAAAGTTGAGGTGAGTCTTGCAAGTAATTGGTTTTGTACACGCGATGTTTGTTCCATTGTGTTGGGAAACAATTTAGTTGGGTGCGCATTTTCGTGAAGTCAATTTGAGAATGCAATTATAGCATTTTGCTAGAAGTTAGGGCAAACTTAAACATGATTGTTATCATGTGGATAACTTGTTACGCAGATATCTATCATTTAATTAAACGAATTGAAGTTATTTAGGAAAAACAAAATTATTTATTAACACAAGCTCTGCTTACCTTGAGGCTAGATAATCCGTGTGAATTGTCCAGCATTATTTATTTGTTATTTATTTTTTTACATCATAGGCACATAAAACAGAAAACAACATTTTTTTTAAATATATTTAAAACGTGCATGCACAGCATGATTTAATGAAATAGCAGTAAAGCAGCTATATTAGGATTATTAAAAGACGTTAAAATACCGCATACTCAAACATATGCATTGCTACAGGGTTTTAAATATGTTACTCCTTATAAATTGTATTAGTTACCAATACCAATAGTTACAAATACGATTAAGCACAGAGTAGCAGTAATTTTTTCAAGATTTCTCACGATAGATGTAGGCATAGAAGGTTTAGAATTAATAGTAAACACTATCGGATCTTCCCGGCTTCGCACGGTTTTAGTACGGATCCCTAACTTTTTTGAAAATATAATATAGCCTATGTTCACAGTTCATGTACAAACAAACAAAAAAATCAAACCTTTCCTATTTATAAATTAAGTGACAATTATTGTAACCAGATTTTGCACGCCACAAAGGTAGAAATACATTGTGTCTTATTTAAACATACAGCACCTATGTATGTACCCTATTTACATGTATTTGATGCAATAAATATTTACTTTACTTTATAATATTAGTATAGAGTATCCCTCTCTTGTGGCAGCAGCGTGTTTTTCCTATATGGATGTTAGTTTGTCTTTATAGAAAGTAGGTATTTGTTCTTATTATCTTTGAGAGGAGTATAACTGATATCTTATCACATCTGTAGGTACTTACCATAGTGTAAGATAATAATAAAGGGAACTTAGAGCAAAATTCCAAGATAATCTTGCAGAATGTTGCCACTTTATGTACTAACACGCTACAAAAGGTAATTCAATTATGTTCCTTCATCCATAGACAAACAAAAAACAAATATATTTTGGAAGAATAAACAATAACGACAACGCATCGACCATCGTCATAGATTGGATACCTACAATTAAAAAAAAATCAAATACATTATAATAAATGTTCAAATGTTCGAAATTTTCGTACTCTAATGATTTCTTCGATACAGGCTCAGCCTAGTGAAAAAATCAACAGACAAATAACTAGGTAACAATAGCTGTCTGCAAAAGACATAATCTACCAACTTACAGATAAGCAAATCAAATGTACTAGACACATTCACATAAGTTATGAACATACTAGTGGTTTCTTCTCACTTCTTCCACTGGTGGACAAAAAATTTAAGTGAACTATAAAATAATTTAATTGATAGATAATAATTAATAGTATAAAACATGACCTGTCTAAGTGCTTATTTGTAAGCTTAAAGAAATAAAAACTTTTCATTTTCATTGAACATAATAATATGTAGATAAGATAAGAATGCGTAATTTTCTCTATTGTAATTGTCTATGTCTTTTGCTGTAATAAATACTTTTTACTTTTACATACGTATTAATACTAGCTGACCCGGCGAACTTCGCCTATCAAAACATATGTACCTACATAAATACACATACATTTCCTATAAAAATTTCACAAATCAGAGAAAAATATCTCGGGGGAAACGTAGGGGAAGATAAAACAAAAGTAACGCGTTAAATTTCCAATAAAGAAAATCGCACCAATATTATAAATACGAAAGTTTGGATGTTTAGATGTATGTATGGATTGATTTTTGTTACTTCTTCACGCCAAAACTAGGTACTGAACGGATCGGGCTAAAATTTTGCATATGTTTAGTTCTGGGCCTGAAATAAAACACAGACTTTTATCCCATAAATCAGTTCCCATGGGATATAAATAACCCTAAAACATTTCCATAGAAACAAAGCGTGCGAAACCCCGGGCAGAAACTAGTCTTTAATAAGGAAATACCTGTTAAATTTCTAACAAAATCACAAAATCTTAACTGTGCGAGATTTAATACAACAACCGAAGAAAAGTAGGCTGATTAGCAGATTATTCTGAACTATAGGATTATCTCGAATCGTCAGAAAGATTACCAAAGGCGATAACATTGTTTTGGCTTAACTTGAATGCTCTCACAGAACTTCACCTACTTTTCTGTAAACTGGGTTTAGAATTGGTTCAAACTGCTTCTGACTTCTAGTTTTGGTACAATAAACAGTCTCTCCATATCTATAATTATCATCAGCATGTGCTTGCATCCATATTAACCTTATATTTTTCATTATAGTTTCATAACAAGCTAATGCGTTACAAAATGTAGGTAAAAATGTTGAGTACCTATTGAGTATTCTCTAAGAAAACTCAATACTCAATATTTTTACCTTGTTTTTTTATAATGTGCTTATTCTTAGTAGTAGAATTAACATCCTGGCGATTTTTCGGCGATGCGATTGCGCAGCGATCACGCCGCGACGACGACGCCGCGATTAGCGCCTTTGACGCCAGTGTTTGAAATCGCTGCGTCGTCGTCGTCGTCATTGCGGCGTCATCGCTGCGCAATCGCATCGCTTTGAAATCGCTCGCAAATCGCCAGTGTGATATGATAAGGCTGTTTAGTATCATAGCAAAAATCGATTATTTTGTCAATTTAATTAAAATTGCATAATGTAATGTATGAACATTCAATCAGCACCAATGACTTTCAATCGGCATCGAAAGTAGCTGAACACAATTGATTTTAATATAACCTGAACGGTAATTCTCGTCGTAAGTAACTGACCGGCATTATGGCACAAGATTTGCTTAACATCTAATAGACTCCACAGGTGATCGGAATGCTGTCTTTTATTTCGGTCAGCGAATTAGAATTGCTATTCAACGTGGCATTGCTGCCAACATTCTGGGCACTCTGCTTTCTGGTGACGGCGTAGATTTTTAGGAAATACTAATTGCACCCCGCAGCTTCGCCCGCATAGAAATCTATGTATAAATCTTCCTCTTGAATCACTCTTTGTAAACCGCATCACAATCCGTTGCGTAGTTTTAAAGATCTAAACATACATAGGGACAGACAGACAGCGGGAAGCGACTTTGTTTTATACTATTTAGTTATACTTAAGATGTAAATACTAGTTTTTATTGTTCTATTAATGCTATTTTATTAATAAATGAATGGTACTCAACATCTTCATGTTACAAAGATTGATAATATCATCGTGTTGGTTTCATACCGTTATCTATACTAATATTAAAAAGAGGAAATGTTTGATCTTTTGTTTGTTTGTTTGTATTGAATAGGCTCCGAAACTACTGGACCGATTTGAAAAATTATTTCACCGTTGGGAAACTACACTATCCCCGGTGAACATAGGCTATATTATATTTTCAAAAAAGTAAGGGATCCGTACTAAAACCGTGCGAAGCCGGGAAGGCCCGCTAGTCTATACTAATATTATAAAGAGGAAATGTTTGATTTTTGTTTGTTTGTATTGAATAGGCTCCGAAACTACTGGACCGATTTGAAAAATTATTTCACCGTTGGGAAACTACACTATCCGCGGTGAACATAGGCTATTTTAAAATGTAGAAATTTGAATTTAACGCGGGCGAAACCGCGGGAATCAGCTATGTTATGATAAATTCCTATGTGCAATACACAATTGTCAGTAATGAGTTTTGTTGCGATTACTGCAACCATTTGCTTACATCGCGTTTACCTACTTAGGTCTTTTGCAATGTTCTTAATCATAAATCATTTATTCGCAGGAATGTCGGTACTAGATCTGCTTAGTAATGATAATGAAGTAATAGCTCTAATAGATTCTGCCTTGTTAGGGCGTGCAAAGTTATTGCAAATTAGGAAAATAATGTGAGGCTTTATAAAATAAAGTAAAAAATATAATTATAAAACTAGATCTACTAGACCAGACTAGAGAGCTCAACTGTTTCATTTGTAGTAAACTAGCTGCACCCTGCGGCTTTGCCCGCGTTGAAATCTATGGTTTAAAGAAAGAAAGAAGAAAGAAAGAAAATACATTTATTGATTCACAAGTAGGTACAGCTTGCTACTAAATAATAATAATATACAAGTAAACAAGAAACATAAAGAAATAAATAAAAATAACTACGTATGTATTATATACAAGCAACAAGCGACTCCACAAAGCGAACCAATAGGTCCTGTCTCAGCATAATGTTGCTCTACTTCTCCTCAAGAAGTAGAGCAACGCTGGTTTTCTGACAGAACCATTGGCGCGCGCGTGTCCACACGGGTGGCAGACCACAGATAAGACAAAAATATATATACACATTAAATTGACATCTTACAACCTAAGATTAACTCTAACTTAGCACTAAACACACTATCATGACTTTACAAGACGGACAAAAAAAATGGTTTCGGTCAAACTACACCTTAATGTCTTACATAAGTTTATTTATAGTGGGTAATATCCAGAATTACTTGAACAAAATAAAAAAAATTACGAACAGTTAAATACCACAGAGTAACGTACTTTATGCTCCGTTTTATAAAACTACCTTATAAGATATGGTTGTGGTAGATGGTACTGGTGGATCCCTAAACAGCCCCTTGAGGTTGGTGGGTAGTATGGTGTAGGTTAGTGGTCAAGAAAAGTCACTGGTTTATGGTATGGACTATATTCACTGTTTAGGATTCACCTAAATGTAGCTATCTATCTCTGTCTTGCACGTGCCTCTCTCTCTTCCATCCGGCTCGAAGGACCAAAATTATGTTTGAGATTTAGGGTTCACTGAAAGTCTGTTTGGTAGTTTTACGTTTTGGATTGATACACACACTGTCTAGGTTACACTTTTAGCACTGTTTATATCTAGTTACTGTCTAAATTCCCTATTTATGAATTGATTTATTGAGAGCTAATGTTCGCGTGTTGACGGCCGGTTGGAAGAGAGGGAGGCACGTGCCGGACAGAGATAGATAGCTACATTTAGGTGAATCCTAAACATTCACAAGACTCTACCACATATAATATAATACATACTCTACTCTCTGGTAAATGGTTAAATGGTATGTGGATTGAACCCGCGACGAAGGCGGCCGATCGCGGACTGAGTACATTTAGGCAACCGCGAGCGAATACGCATTCAACTACAAGCGCAGCTAAATGCATAATATCTGCTGCGTGGTCGGTTTACCCGAACAAGATATTAAGATACCTACTCACTTGGTTATACTAACCATTAAGCATAACTACGTAAGTTTCCAAATGAATTTACGTCTTAACTAAATTGAAAACAATTTCGTTACATTGAAACTCCATTAAAAACCGATTTACTGTCGATAACTTAGCTCTTGTACAGTGAGCAACAAAAGTAGCTGAACACGAATTTAGTTAAATATTACTAGAACCGAGCAGTCTATCTTTTCACGTGAAAAACTGTGTAATATTATTAAGAATCTTATAATAATAATAATACTTGTTTTGACATAATTTTTGACGCCATGTTACAAATCTTTACAAAAATCGCCAACATTAGTTCGTTCAGTGATTTATGGCATAAGTTCATATATCGCTGAACAAAATCGTTTCGGAAATCCTTACCTTCTTCTTCTTCTCCTCAACAGCCTATATTGGTCCACGGATGGACTCAGGCCAGCCTCTGACATTCCTATAATCCCACGCTGGGCTAGGCTGAATTGCTGATCGCAGTTCTGTAGTAAATTGTTCTGCAGGAGACGCTGCTGCCCGATCCCGGTGGATATCCCTTAGTCGCCTCTTACGACACTCGCGGGAAGAGATGAGGTGATGCAAATTCTAATCCACCACACCGCGGCACGGTTGCGGCAATCAATTATTGCAAAAAATATAAGAGTGACTTTTCTTGCCGACTGTACCGCCCGGTATGATTACAATAGACGTCAATAGGTCTTTTGAATGCACTTATCATCTCATTTTATCACCTTTTTTCAACACTCGCTACATGCACTTATCGAAGCATACGTAGGACAAAAAGAAATAGGTACCTATATAGGTAGGTACATTGTGTTGTGTATTCTAAAGATACAAACAATAATTTATTTCTGTACTAATTTCACGGGTATTTATCGCGATTATTTAACTATTCTAGGCAATTCTTCTTAACACTTTGACTGCTGAAATCACACGGTATGAGTTTTCTACAAGTGACTAATATGCGTAAATCCACACTAGCGCAGCGGCTGAGAAAATACAGATCATTGTGACTCAGCACAGCCGTAATATTTTTCGAACGAAACGCATGTGCGGCGCAACACAACCGCTGTGTAGAGCGGCAGCACGAATTTTTTAGGTTAAAAAAAAGATCGCAGTCGTCGAAAAAAATCGCAGTCAAAGTGTTAAAAATAAAATAAAGTACTTCCTATTTTATTTTTCACTATAAAAAACTATCAACTGACTTTGACTTCCCCCTGTATTGGATACCCAAGTCTGTGAAGTCAACAGACCTACCGTATCAATTTTTCTTCCAAAACACAAGCAACTTAACCTAACATTCACACAAATCTAAGAAATAATATTTCGCTCTCAGTTACCTTGTTCTGTGTATCAATTCGTATGGTATCTTAATCTGAAGTTCTTTGAGATACGCCATTGTCTTAGTTTTTGTGTCAACACCTTTATCGTGCAAGGAGTGTCTAGTTGAGTTCCGTTGTCTATGGCCTAAATTTAGAGATAATCATTATATTGATATATATTGTAATCTCTCTTCTGTAAATTCTCGCCAACCTTAGATGTCCAGTCCGGACACTAATAGTTGAAGTTATCATTGTAAGCAAGGTGACAGTTATGTTTTTTTTATCACGAAAACATTTAAAAAAAACCTCCTTTATAAGATTGACCCTTTTCAGATTCATATTTTTATCGTTGACTGTAACTGTAGTCCACGTCAAAAGTCGCTGAACAAGTCACGACAAATATGTATACCTGTCTTCAATAATCTTGCTTAAAAATTGAATCAACAACCTATTGGACCTATTCAAATCAAACACATCAATAAAACTTTTGAAACTATCATGGTTATTAATACTAAAGTCATTTAAAACGGGATATTACTTGTTCTTATGTTACTCCGTGATCATGGCGCATGCAACTGTGCTGAAATATTGGATAACTCAAAAATCAAACACATCAGTCATCATCATCAGTCATCCCGTGACCACGAGAGTGTGTAAACCTGTTGAAACGTCAGGAAAAAGATGTAAATAAATGCGATAAATACCCGTTAAACAAATCATAATTTGTAACTAAATGTTTCATTAATCATAAACAAATATTTAATCATTTTACCTACTAGACAAGTATTCTTTGATCAAGGTTGATAATTTTCTAAGAGATCTTTCAAAATCCGGCTACGCCTGTTTATTTACTATTGATTAGATTTGAAATCGCATTGCAAAATTATCAAAGTGACTCAATCCAATATTATCACAATAAAATCATTGTAATTATCTTATCGCTCTCATTTCTGGGTATTGTTAATGAGGTAAATGTGTTGGTGTATCATTATGACTCAGATAATAATGAAGACGACCGATGTGGCGCGGTGGGCGAAGGTCCGCCTGCAACGCAGGAGGTTGCGGGTTCGATTCCCGCCTCGGAACAATTGTGTGTACGATCTGCAGATATTTGTTCCGGGTGTTCTGGTCGTTTTCTATGCATAATAAAAAATATCTATCTATGTAATATATTGTATTATGTATATCAGTTATCTAGTACCCATAAAACAAGCTCTGCTTACCATGGGGCTAGATAATGCTGTGTCACAGATAATATAATACATATGTGTGAATTGTCCAGCATTATTTATTTTATTTATTTATTTATAATAATGTCAAAACAAAGATCAAGTAGTATTAGGCCTACATTTACCCGCGTGCAAAGTCTGTAAAATCTGTAAGTTATGATATCAAGCTGAAACTATAAGAAAATAATAAAATATATTTACAAAAATGAAAAACTAATTTCGCATTACTTTGTCCAGCAGTGGACTGCTATAGGCTGATGATGAAGTAAAACTAGGAAATAAAGTAATCACCATGATTGCTTGTTCACTTCAATATTTTTAAGGTTGAGTATAGAAGCGATAGTTCTGAGAGATGATCGAATTTGATAATTTTAATTGACGTGTTTTGCAAAAGTTCCTAAAAACGTCAAAGATTACCGACGACAGCTGATTATTAAGATAATTGGACAGCTTAATCTTATCATATCTACCACAATAACCCCCCTAGACGAGAGTTATTTCCGGTCAGACCATGGAGTTAAACCCAAAAAGGTTTTGATACTGGGAGGCTGTGCTGTGATTCACCGGTACGGTACATGCTCATGCTACTGTGTACTCGAATAACTGTTGTTGTGAATCACCGTGTGAAATATTTTGTAAAGGCTTGTCGACAATTACATTCAGATTGACATGGCGAAGTACTGGGGTAAGTTACTGCCAGCGCCAAAAATTAGTTAAGAGCGTGCCATACCTCAGCCAAAATTCGAATTTCGCTTCAGTTCAGAGCAGAATGACAAGATATGATTTTCTTGTGAGTGAGAAGCACAGAGCGATAGACGTGCTCCGTATTTTTTATCGACGTAAGCGCCAAAACTGCCTAATGCCTAATTACAAGTTATTTACACAACTAATCTAAAAATTAAAAAGACGAAAACGAAGAAATTCTACTACGTTTCTCGACAAAACAAAAATGCAACAAAAAAATTAGGTGGTTCCTGAGATAAATAACAAAATGTGTGCAAAACATGTATTTTTCAAAAAATAAAAGTATCGAGAAAATTTTCACCAATCGTGTTTTCGAAAAGACGGAATCCAAGATAAAAGTTCGAATTATCATTTACCTAAATATGAAGGTGGTAGCTTTCACAGATTCTGAGATAAATAACGATTTCTAACTATAAAATTACATAAGGTACACTCTTAACAATGTCAACTGTGCTATCTGTCTTTCAGTGAACACGATGTATATCAGATTTTGGCAACAGTCAATGATCTTACGGGTTTATATGGAATTAACACTTCGACAGCCAAGCATTTTATTTATTTCCAATCTCTGACAGCCGATCACGACCCCTGTCCGTGACAGTTTTTTTTGTTAGAGACGCTGATCACGTACTGCGTTTTTCTATAAAAGTAACAAAATGGTCAAAAAGTGCCGGCGTGCCCAGAATGGTACGCTAATTATGTATGCGGCTAACTAGGATAAAATGAGCGTCACGTGCGTAGTACGTGATCCGCTGTCAAAGTGTTAACAAATTCACTGTCCAGCCTCAGTGCTACTTACACGGGGCCAGAGTACGACATCTGCATCTTGGGCCATGGAAGTGTTAAGTGGCATGAAGAGATATATTCGCCAAAGATGTCAACCTAAGCTTTTCGAAGTCTTAGGTCAATGTCCTTGTTATGTCATGTGTTGCATGACTTTGACAGGTCAGTGGACGCATAAGCTTCGGTCAATATTTACCAACCTGTGAATTCCGTACTCCATCTTTGTTTTTGCGACTTTCTGGTTGCCAAATAGTGACGAAAAACTAGCGCAAAAAGTGGTGTAACTCGATCACACGTGGCTGGACCAAATACACGCTGAATAACAGTTATCGAGTCTTCATATCATAACAGGTGTCTGTCTGCATCAGAAATTTTAGAATCTGATATTATGGGACACACTTCCCAATTCTATGGTGATTCCTTCACGTTGCAGGCCGCCAAAATCAGGAACGCCCTTCCCGTTTCTATCCGTCAAGCGAAATCCCTTCCTATCTTCAAAAGTATGGTTCATCAACACTATCTGACCACTCTTGATAAGTTTTCTTGACATTTATTTTTAATTTTTTCTATGTTAATTGTTCCTGCTTTATGTATATTTGTGCTCTATTTTTATATATGTACGTTCTTAATATAAATATTAATTATTTTGTATATTATATAATTATCCTAAATAATTACGCCACCGTCAGCTTTAATATGTACCGATCCTATCCATCCAAAGGTCGCCTGGAAGAGATCGCTTTTAGCGATAAGGCCGCCGATTGTGCCACTAGATTTAGTTAGTATTAAGATCCTATTTTTATTATTTTCTTTATATTTGATGGTGCAATAAAGGTATATTGTATTGTATTGTATGGGCTTAATGTTTATAATCCTTATGATTATCGGATTAACTTCGGCCAATCAAAACTCTTCAAAATTATTACCTGATGCGGAATAATGTTGATTATAAGACTGAACAGTTAAAATTTTAACAGATGAACATATAATGCCAATCATTGATTTTGACATTTTGTTTCGTAGAAAAAGAGATTGTCAAAAATCGCTGAACAAGGTCATCTTAAAGCGTTTTAAAATTTGCTTAGAATACATTTCTGGTTATAAGAGACTTAGTTATGTACATAATTTATCTCCTGTGCCATTCAGTGTATCCATAGTTATTCGTTAGTTGCCATTTTTTTTCCTCATAGGCACAAGTAGCTATCCAAATTCTATCCTTATTCCACAAATTCATTTATCCTAATTTTTTTGTCACTATAAAATTAAAGGAAACTTATAATTTATCTAGACGCTTGCGAACGTCAAAAGTTCAAAACTCAAGGGTTAAATCAACAAACGGGAAGTTTTCCTTTCCCATATAGCCTGAGGCAACACGTCTCTGGTTTAGTGCTAGAACCCTGAGAGGTCGACCACAGGAACCGGTTGGAGCCGGTTACTGTTTCAAACACGTTTCGGTTTCCTTGTCGCTCAGATTGCGTATATTGTGGTTGGAAGACTATATCTGACAGAAACACGAAGTTTTGACTTTTGTGGCTATCCACTTCGGGTTCGTGGCTTAGGCCCCCAGTGGTCGACGCACCTCTTCTGCTCAATCAAAGGAACAAGTGACGCTGCGATTGTCTTTTTTTTATTAATTTAAAAAACATTGAACATAATAAAACTTATGATCATGGTTATTAACACAAAAGACATTTATATATATAACATTTAACTTTTTTTTAATGGCGTATGAAACTGTACCGAATATTGGAAAAATATAAATATCCCGTTATAAAATACTGTTGAACGTAAAGGAAACAAAAGCCAAAGGAAAACAGTCTACAAATAAAAACTTTTAAAAGGTGAATCTTAGCAATTTTGACTGCATCTGCATATCTACATTATAAATGATCTACTATTTCATTCGTTCATCTTCAATTTGATTCGCGCACGAGCAATAAACATATTTTTTTTTAATAGGAACACATATGCTTCCTTCATAAATCGCTTAACGCTGAGCTCATTAAAAAATGCAATAATATATTTATAGAGGGCAGCCACAGCAAGTGGAGAAACCCCAAAAATTAAGGAAATTGATCATAAAATGCTTGTAGTAACAACCTCCCATACCTGACCGAGCGAGTTACGAGGTCAACTCATGCTATGAACCATTAATATAGTATGTGGAGCACGGTTCGCTTTCTGCTGGTTTATTGACCATAACGACTAGTACACATTGACAGGAAACACTCCTGAGAATAAAACGCGGTCTAATAATGCCAAAAATTTGTTATATGTGTACTGTGTAGACAAGAGTTTGATAAATACTAGACTACTTCTAGCTAGAGCTTGCAAGACTGCAACACCCGGAAAAAATGTCTGCAGATCGTGCAAACATTTGTCCCGAGCCGGGAATCGAACCCGCAAACTCCTTCGTCACAGAGGTCGTTAAATCATTGTGTCCAGTCTATTAGACTGGTGGAAACGCCATGCAATAAGTCTTCGTAAAAAGTATCTGGGGTGGTCAACTTTTCATAGTGCATTTAAAACAATAACGATAGGCTTTTTTGACCGCTTCGGGGATCCACAATCAATTCCTTTGTCGGTGTGTTTTTTCCGTTCTTAATGCACCCCAGATGCGTATACCTCAATGGGGTCTTTGGCGCCAGATGGTGGTGGTACGGGTATATGAACCTTACGTACCGACAGTTAAATATTATCAATTAACGTTTCAAGCGGCAATATGCATAATGCTACAAAAATCTAGAACTTCTACCAGCCAACTAAATAGGTCGTAAACTTTTTACAAAATTTTCGTTTGTTGTTTTTCATAGTTTACGCAATACGTAATACGCGATAAGGAATGCAAAGAGTCCGTACCTAGAACTCAGAATTAGAATTTAGCTTCCAAGATTTACTCAAGTATTTACCTCTTGTCCAAATACGCGAGGCTAGGCTACGTTCTGAATGTTAAATAATGTTTCAAAGACTGGTAGCACGTCGTGTCTTGCATTTAACTTTCGTGAATCATTTTTAGCCGATCGGTGAGCGTTCGGGACAAACAAAATGATGTAACGCACTTATTGATGCTTCTTATGCTAAGGGAATTTTGTCGTCTAGGTATAATTTATTTAATTTTGCTGGGCTGTCGATGATTTAAAAAAAACAGACATAGATCCATATCATGATTATTACAGACTTATATGATATTTTATTTGCCTAATCAAATTTAGATTGCAAATATTTAAAGGTTTTTTGCTGTAAAATGTAACTGAATCTCTTCCTAATACTTACACGCTGGAACGTTGCATATCGTATTTTAGATATCTTTTACACATGACATTGACATCTGATAGATAGACAATGCTGTCAAATAATCAAACCTAACGCCAAAATATCAAATTCTAGGTTATACATTTTAGTTGTTGAACAAAGTGAGAGTGTACAAAACACAGATTGAGGTCGCGGCCTTGCTTGCAAACAAGAACGCTGCGCTAATGATAATTCACTTTTATAAAGTCACTGTACTACATAAGTATTAAAAAGTTTTTAATGGTTGTATAATTAATAAGGTTATCTTTATATTCATTGCTTTAAAATAAAACTAAATCTTTTTGATAAACTTTTTAATAAAATACCGAATTATTTTCATTTTGACACAGCGCATTAGGTACATTTCTCTCTCCCATATTAATACGAAACTTCTCCATTTAATAGCTTGTAACCTACCGATAGGTCCATATAGGATGCTTAAATCCTGTTTGGAGAAAACAATCTATCTTTAAAACAAATGAAACTGCTCTCAGTTAAGTTAGGACTTTATTACCTTGATTTCAAAATCAAATTTAGAATATGCAGTGCCCAACACATAAAGCTCCACAATAAAGAATGTTAACTATGTTCAGCAATTTATAAAATTAGACATTGGCCACTTTTGTAACGTAAAATGTGTAGAAAATCTTATAACTATGTACCTTGTTAATTATAGTCAAGTTACTTTTGGAGTATAATGTTGTTCAGGAAATTTTAACATAAATTCGAGTTCATCGACTTTAATTGCCAAAAATTACTGTACCTAATAATTTAAAAATACCTATTCTTGATTAGTCTTAGGCATTTATGGGACAAAGCAAGTCAATGATGCGGGCCTTTTGTCCTCCGCTGTTTTTGGCCTTTTGTCTAGTCTAGCTTCATTTTCTTTTAATTCGTCCGGTGACGGAAGGCTAGAAGGACAGACAAAGGAACTTGTAATAAGCTGTACTTAGAACGCCATTACTGGGTTTCCGTCCTTTGAAGCTTCACCTTCAGGTAATTTGGTAAACCCTCATTAGTACCTACCTGTCTAGCACTTAGCTAAAGGAATGTTTGAATTTCGGAAACCTTGGCATCGTAAGTTGTAATCTAATCAAATATATAAGAAATCGTGTTAAATCGTAAGAAATCGCTTATAGTCCATAGTCAATTTTTGATGACTCTATAGTAAGTTTAACTAAATCATAAGGTTTTTGTGTCTGCGACTCCCATTTTTCCCAGGATTTAATACTTTTTATCCTGGGCCTATACTACGTTTGCCAAGTCGGCAGACGTAGTGTAGGTACTCGTAGGACGTCCTGCTAAATACAAAATATTGAAGGCAGATGCTGGATTGGGCAAGTTGAAGACGCGCTGTGGCGCTTCTTAGGGTAGGACATATAAAGGCTCATTATGATGAGCCTAGGCCTGGGTCGGTACATATTTGAGACAGTAGGTAGAGAGAGATCATTATGTTATTCTAGAGTCCTAAAATAACATAATGATCTCTCTCTACCTACTGTCTCAAATATGTTTAGACCTCAGAATTGAGAAATACAAAACTAAGATTAGATACCCTATTATTTTAAAATTACATTTTTATCCTAAAATTTTATTAATTTTATCGAATTAATAATCCTACTAGGTATAGCTACTCGTACTACTAGGTTTATGTACCCAGTGTAAATGTGTATCGGCAGAAACTCCAGACTAATGAACTAGTCGGCTTAGACTAGTCTTGTTGCTCACAATGGTTATCCAATTAGAGTACTTAGGTAACCACCACTTGCTTACACGTGCGTATTGTATTGATTCCGCTACACAGTGATCGACGTTGGCGGAAACAACTTTGGTTGCACGTTCTCTAAATTGAGCCGATTTTTAATTATTTTTGAAAAGGGTATCGAGGATTAAGACAGGACAGACTTTCAAGTTGTTTCGAGTTCCCTTGCATAACACAATGTTTGTTTCAATGCATCATTTCATTTCATTTTACAAAGCCTCCAGGTTCCCTAGTGGATGCCACCTGGAGGCTTCGCTTCTTGTCAAAGGGAGCAGGGAGAAGCATAGCCTAGTGACTAGGATATGCTTCTCCCTGCTCCCTTTGGCGTAATTCCGATGTAGATTGGCAAATATTTTATTCTGCGTCCGACATTTCCATAATAATGTATCTACCTATGGTTAGAAATGTAAATTTAATTCTAATAATTACTCCTTAATAAGACACAAGAACTTGAGCCCTGTTTATTTAAGGCTACTAGATGACAAGGCTTGTTTGAGCCTCAAACGATTTTAGCGTATGAAACTGTGCTGAAATATTGGAAAAATCAAAAATCTAATCATGGTAAATATCCCGTTTTAAATGACTTTAGTGTAAAACGATTTTGTTCAAGATAGGTAACCAACAAAGCAAGGTAGGTTAGGTAGTAGACATTAATATCAGTCAGTCGAATCACATAACAGTGGAACAAGTCAAATCCAAATTGCAACACTAGCATAAAACACGAAATGGAAAGCGAACACAAACCACTGATTATTTTAAATTAATTGATAACTAGTGGTGTCAACCTTATGTGTGCGGAGAAATCGCTACCGTTTGTGCGGTTACAGTAGGTAGGTACACTTTCAAATTATCTAATGTATCTAATGTTGTCGAGGCAGACCGCCTGCCCGATGGTCAGACGACATTTTGGGGGCTGTAGCAGTGGATCTGACTGGCACAAGACCGCCAGGGGTGGCGAGATGAGGAAGAGGCCTATACTCAGCAGTGGGTGTTACCGGCTGATTAGAAAGATAGATAGATAGCTCTAATGTTGTAAGTAATATGTTAATTTGATCTAGGTCATGATAATCTAGGCTTGAGACATAAATCGTCAATAATATATTGCTTTGAACTTGAAGAGAGCGCAGCTAGTCTATACTAATATTATAAAGAGGAAAGTTTTGATTTTTTGTTTGTTTGTAATGAATAGGGTCCGAAACTACTGGACCGATTTGAAAAATTCTTTCACAGTTGGGAAGCTACACTATCCCCGGTGAATATAGGCTATATTATATTTTCAAAAAAGTTAGGGATACGTACTAAAACCGTGCGAAGCCGGGAAGGTCCGCTAGTGAGTAATGAAATAATGGTATTCATAAAAGTGGTAAAATAATGGACTCTCTATTTCTTATCACGTTCATTTTCACGTCGAAAGACACAGACGTCTAATCATTATGTGTTTGTGCATTCGATATTGCAATTTGCTATGCTAATGTCTAAGTGGAGATTCCTAAATCTCCATAAGAATTTGTGTTTTCAATTCCGTGATCACGCGACTCCCCGGATGGTCGGGCACGAAGTGATAATCTCTCTGAGAAATCTTATCAATTTGATGTTTCCTACTTCATTATCATCATCAGTAGGTTTACTCAGGGTTTTGTTATTATAGTGCGTAAGCTCTATAATAACAAAACTGATATATCTTCAAGAAATTAAATAAATGCTATCCCAAAAATGTACGATTTCGGCCTTCCATATATTATCTCGGGCCAGCCATATATCTCGAAGAACCGACAACCTCTCCGATAAACGTGTTCTTGAGTGGAGACCACAATTCGTTATACATAGTATAGGTCTCCCTCCGGCCAGGTGATATGACGACCTGCGAAAGACTGCAGGTAGATGATGTTTCCTACGTATATGATACATCTAGCTGTAGACAGGGCGCTATCGCACTCATTAGGGAAGGCCTATGTCAAGCATAATGGACTAATGTAGGCTGATGAAATACGGTTCAAATTTCAATTATTACTTTCGTTAATATTTCCTGTCGATAATTGGTGTCTATCTCTGTCCTATCTTAATAGCTATTCGTGTGTTATTTTGCTCCGAGCATTAAAATCTTTGTATCTAATATGTTTATTGTATGTAATCGTTTTGCCTCATTTGAAATTAAGTTGAACTCAATACATTATTTATTATTTCGCCTCAATTAAGCCTGTTTTTGACTGCCCTAATGCTGTTACGGAAGTTTTCGTAGTTCTATTACATAAGTCTGTGTATGTTATTAGTAGGTACATTGTATGTTTGTATGCTTACTGTTCAGTGGTCGCTATTCGCGTGCTGGCTAACAGTTTCACTGCAGACCTTAAATGGCACCAACGGTTTAGTGTTTTGGTTGGACTTCTATGCCGATATATTGACTCCATTACTATACCCTTTACTATACCTAGCTCTTATTAACTTCAAGTTAGATCTTATTTCCTCAGATAGCTGTTCATCTTCACTACATAGTATAAAACAAAGTCGCTTCCCGCTGTCTGTCTGTCCACATGTATGCTTAGATCTTTAAAACTACGCAACGGATTTTGATGCTGTTTTTTAAATAATAAGAGTGATTCAAGAGGAAGGTTTATAAACCATTTGATATTTGATTTTCACTAGAGCGAAGCTAGTTTTTTTAGCTTTCATGATATTATGTTTTCGGTGTATATTTATTATGATCACTAACCACAGAAGACAAGTACTATTAAGAAGATCTCTCTGTCAATATTTCTCGAAATTCTGTGTGAATATACCCGCAAAAACTGGTCATAATACGAAACTTTTACGTATGACGAATGTCATATAAAGTGAACAAGTTTTGCAGACTTGTTAGACTAGTCAAGGAAAATTACCTTTGTTCTTGACTGTTATTTTATAGGTAGAAAGAACTATTTTCTAGCATCGAAGTAGCATATTCCACTTACCCTGTTCTCCGGGGCGTAGCAAGCTTGCCTTTTTGTTCTGAATTCGTGAAACCATAGTGTTACCAGTTTTTCTGTGACAGATGGCTAGCATTCTTTATAAAGCTACAAGATCTGTTCAAACTCAAATTAGCTCAACATATCATAAATGATAAGTCACTTCTTATTAAGTGAACACATCAAATGAGCCAGCTATTGAATGACCACAACCTATGTATAACCTTAACCTAAGAATCCTGTTCTCATGTAAGTGACTTTAAATTGTCTTTTTGAGAATAAATTAATATTAAACGTAAACGTAGATCAGATGGACCAGTGTACATAAGCTTTATTGCTTCTTACAGGATTAAAGGTTTTTTAAAATTAAGAGTATGTATTTATATTTATTTTATTTATTTTAAGTAGGAACGTATTTTCATGCAATATTTTATAAATTAATATAATGCACACAGATCCCCATGTACAATCCAACGATCCTATCCATCCACGATTGTCTGGTAGAGATCGCTCTTAAGCGATAAGACCGCCAAATTGTCACATGTTTTGTATTTTATTCTGTTGTTTTATTTTGTAAGTGTGCAATAAAAGAATTTTCTATCTATCTATCTGAAGGACGAGAAAAAAGGAGTTAAACCACATTGTTAGTCTTTTTATCTTCATCACTAAAGGTCTATACGTCAATATTTTTAACAGACAATTTGGGTACCTAGTACTTTAATAACTACATCAGCAATACTTTTATACGTTTTTTCACCTTCTGATATTAGATTGTGACTAAACTCCTTAAATAATGATAGATTGGTTAGATTAACCTAACTGTATTGTTTCATTATAGCGTTCTCTAGGCACATAATTGGCAAAAAAAATTATACTAACGTCTTAAAACACGCTAATATAGTTAATTTATAGTTTTTAATATCTTCATGTTATGTGTGTATATATATTTCTTCAATATTTTAAATTAAGCCATCTGAACACATAACACTACACAAGTACACACTATCGTCGTCACGGGATGACTGTCCGTCTTCCCGTGACAACGACAGTGTGTAAAGCTGTTGAAACGTCGGGAAAAACAGGTAAATATACGCGAAATACACTCGTTGTATTAGTGTTTTTAATTATATTCTATTTCTTCGTCATGTCATGACTATCAGTAACCATGTCTTCAATTCTCACGTACAATTTCCACATACCTATACAGTTTGCCTACCGTATTAAATCGATCGAGGCCACGCCATGACCTAACCTTTTATTGATATTGATTTTACCACAGAGTTTCATTTCATTACTTATTCGTTACTACCTAGATAGATGGCAATTGTTTGGCTCTGTGTTTGTTTATTTGTTGGCGATTATTTATAAATATTATTGCTCGGGGGTTTATGAATTAGTAAATAATCTTTACATCGATAGTCGCTCAGCGAGCTATGGAAAGAGCTATGCTCGGAGTTTCTCTGAAGGATAGAATACGAAACGAATGCATCCGACAGAGAACCAAGGTTATCGATATAGCTCAAAGAATTAGCAAGTTGAAGTAGCAGTGGGCCGGCCATATATCTTGAGAAGAACCGAGGGCCGCTGGGGCAAACGTGTTCTTGAGTGGAGACCACGACTCGGTAAACGTAGTGTAGGACGCCCTCCGACCAGGTGGGATGAAGACCTGCAAAAGACTGCAGGTAGATGCTGGATGCGGCAAGCTGAAGACAGGGCGCTATGGCGCTCATTGGGGGAGGCCTATGTCCAGCAGTGGACTGCTATAGGCTGATGATGATGATGATGATGAAATCTAGGCGAGACCTACCCTCCTTATTAATGCAATTAATTTGATTATTGTGAATTCTCGGTATTATAAATTCTCGGATTACTACCTTACCTACCCATAAATACTAACTACTATTGTTATTATTTATAAATAAATTGCTGCGCCCTTACAGCATTACGGTACATGTACCTACCTCTAAGCTAATAAGACCTAAGCTAATTATTATGTGACAATGTCAATAAATAAATATGAATGAATATGAGTTGGTTGTTTGCTAGAAATATCTACATCAGGAGCTACCTGGTCTCCATAATTCAGGTTTCCTATTATTCCGGTCACAGCTATGCCCGCGTATGACATCACCGATCTCCGATTGGTCAGTTGGATAATAATAATCAGATGATTAGATGCATGACCTTATTCAAATAGATTCTATTTTGTTGCTGACATTTTTGGAGGTTGTTTGTATGCCGACAAATCTATAATTATATCTATAATTCTATATCTATAATATAGAATTATAGAAAAACAATATATAATATAGAATTATAGAAAAACACAAACAATTATAGAAAAAAATGTTTTGATTTCGAAAACTATATATATCTATAATTATAGTTAGTTAATTATTAGTGTCAGTGCAGTGACAGGTAACACCTGTCACTGTCAGTTCACGACAACGTGCAGCGAAAAACGTTTTGATTTCGAAAACGAACGAGAGATCAATTAATTGATGATTGAGAGCTTTCAAAGCCAAAAATTGTTTCGAGCTTCTGTCCTTTGCTTCGATAATACCAATAACGTTAAATATTTTCTACCAATATTCCTTGGGTGGTTGGTTTCCAACCAACGAAAATATTGAAAAAAATATCCAGTAGGTAGGTAGGTACCTAGTTTTGTAGTAGTGCTACCGTCTATATTGTTTTTTCATATCCAGTCCATCCTAAGATTGTGTGGAAGAGATCGCTCTCAGCGATAAGGCCGCCTTTTATACTTCCTATATTCTCAGTATTTATTTCTGTTTTGTGTGGCATAACAAACAAAGCAAGGTATAACAAAGCGTTTTCTACCTATCTAGTTTTTTAATTATACGTAGGCAGGTACTAATAAGTACTTTCTTTAACATTTCCATCAAACCTTACCTACTCGTAAAACCGTTAATCTCGAGCATAGAGTAACTTTTTCATATCTCATAGCAGTGGCAGTGGCATTTATGGCAATGTCTAGCCCCGGTGTTGCCCGGCATATGACGGAAACAGATGTTCAATGTGCACGAGGCCGGAACGCGAGCACGGACTTTATGGACGAAAGGTGCATTTGAGTGGACCTTACCGTTTTGGATCATTCGAAGTATTATGTAAACAGGTTTTATTATTTGTTTATGGTTCTTGTTTCGAAGTTATATTTCGCACTTGGATGCTATTTAGAAGCATAGCGCATAGGACGGGGAAGGCTGACAGAAGCTAAACAACTTTATACCTACATGTACGTAGCAATGTATGTGATATAAACTCTGTGACATATTTGTGATTTATTTAATTTATATTCCGCCTACACTTATCGTCGCAATTCGTGGCAATAATTTCTGCTTTTTTTTATTTACCTATTTACTTAAAATAAATAATATATCAAAAACCACTAAGCAAATCACAAAGGTTTGTAAAGGAGTAATATTAGAGAGTTAGCCGAGTTACTCTCACATAGGTAGATTTGACAATATTATAATATTTTTAACGACTATAGCCTTACGTCAATTGACCATAGACAAAGTTTGACTTTTAGTTAAAATTTCAGAAACATTTTTGAATTTCAAGAGAGTTATTACCAAAATTCATGGGTAATCGGATTATCTCGGCTCATTAGATCCGTAGGGTTGCCGTCACTGCCCCGGGTACCGAGGCGCGACGACGAGGCGATTGCAACATGATCACGATGCTTGTGACGAAACGTCATCTGAACAGCTGTTGCATTTCCTCTTGATGTTGGTAATACATCGGTAAGGTCTTCGACTAACAGAAACAAGATTTAACTTGAACCTCATCGTTCAAAGTGTAGGAAACCTGTGTTTATTGGTATTATTTCTGCATTTGTGCAAATAAACAATTGTTATATGGAATGGAATTTAACTTAACACTAAATTTAGTATTTTTAGTTAAATTCCTTATTCCTTGCAATGCAATCCTTGATGATAACGTAGGTATTCTAAAAATTCCTTTAGGTCCATTGGCGCAGTCAGCGTGTCCAGTTCACAAAGGATTCTGGAATCACTATAATTATAATTAATAAGAATATTATATTTGCAACTCTATAAACAAAACAAACATGATATAAAAATAAAAGACAAAACTGTTTTTTTTTTCAATTGAGTCACATGTTCACCACTAACCTTCGAATAGTTTTCTTTGTTTGGCTGCAGTACCAAAAAACCTGTTCTTTTCATCAGAAAAACTATTTACTTTATTTCCCTTGTTGAGTGTTACGTGCAGGTTACGTGGATATTTATTTGGTTTAACCCCAAGTGGACTTCTTAGAAGCCCTGTGATGCATATTATATAAGCGTGTCCCAGGCGAGGAAAATTATTCTGCAAAAGTTATGCAACGAAAATTGTATTATGCTGATTTGCATTATTGCATTTTGTTGTGTTCTATTTTACTCAGTCTTTAATTTTTTGTATATCTTTAATTTTCAATAGGTACCTAATCTAGACGCCTTAGTATTTTTCCATTAATGTATTTTTTGGCCATCGTTCTCAGGATTTCCTAAAAACATACCTACATTATATATACTATAACTACCGTAGGTATCATCGTAGTATAGTCATCATCAGTAAACGTAGTGTAGGACG
The DNA here is from genome assembly GCA_943735965.1 of Eupithecia abbreviata. Lineage (NCBI taxonomy): Eukaryota > Metazoa > Arthropoda > Insecta > Lepidoptera > Geometridae > Eupithecia > Eupithecia abbreviata. Next base: position 8,267,476 of record OX030995.1, read on the forward strand.
CCCTCAGACCAGGTGGGATGACGACCTGCGAAAGACTGCAGGTAGATGCTGGATGCGGCAAGCTGAAGACAGAGCGCTATGGCGCTCATTGGGCCTCCCCCTATGTCCACCAGTGGACTGCTATAAGCTGATGATGATGATGGTCATCATAAGTAATTTCCCGACAGTTAATTTCCCAAAGATTTAGTGTTCGTGTAAGTCTGTAAAAAGTATGCTTATCGTATGGGGTAATAATACACATTTTACTTTCTTCTTTCATTCAAAAATCCTGTTCCATTGGTTCTCTTCATTAATCACCTACGTAATTTAGGGCTACATAATGTCCAGCAATATCTGTCATTAACAGGCCTAAAGAAGGAACCACCGAAGCCATTGACACGAAGCCTACAGACCGACTGCTAAACGCCCGCCATTAAAGTTTTCGTAACGCTACCTGTGTAATTTACTGTGTAATTGGCTCGGCTCGTGCTCGCCCTGCTATAACTACAGTACAATTGAAGACGCTGCGTTTCCTTCCGTTAGGCGGCTGATGTCACACTACCATACTGCAAAGAGCTTCGGTTACTGCTAAGAGTCAAGCGACTCGCTCAGTGACTTATCGAATTTAGCAGACGTATTGCGTAGTAAGGCAGCGGCTAGACTGCGAGCGACGCGCTGAGATATGTATAAATAAATAAATAAATAATGCTGGACAATTCACACAGCATTATCTAGCCCCATGGTAAGCAGAACTTGTGTTATGGGTACTAGATAACTGATATACATAATACAATATATTACATAGATATTTATTTTTTATTATACATAGAAAACGACCAGAACACCCGGAACAAATATCTGCAGATCGTACACACAATTGTTTCGAGGCGGGAATCGAACCCGCAACCTTCTGCGTCGCAGGCGGACCTTCGCCCACCGCGCCACATCGGTCGTCAATATGTGCCTGTAGGAGGATCAGTGACTTACCCCCATATCTTTTTTAGTTGTACCTCGATCACTATTCAACCCTCTACTCGAACTCCAAACGCGTTTCGGTACCTATGCTTGATCATAAAAAATCCCTTCACTGGAACTAAACTTCGAAAATTACATACAAGTGAAGAAATTTCAAGGTACCTCGCGACCTACCTTGACACTTCTGACTAGTTTGAGTTTGCAGTATTCGTTCAAGAATTATCTAAAGATATGGGAGTTAGCGAGTTGCTTAGCTCTTAGCAGGAATCGAAGCTCTTTGTAGTGTAGCATTACCCTTAGATGGAATCTTCCACGATTAGGTAAGTTGGCTTGCACCTTACAATCGGAGAACGGAGAACCGTTAACAAACTTAAGAGCCATTCCTGATTTTGAAGACGAATTGGGGTAGTCATGGTTACTACCGTACCGATACTACTTAATTAGAATTAAGTACATAACATGTGCCTAACTTACATATAAACTTTATCAATAAAATAAACTGAACCTGTAACTTTTGACTTAGATTAATTACTTAGGCCGGGTACTGACCGCTATACGCCCCGTATCACGATATTGATTAAATCGTGTTAATCTTAAAGAAAAACTCCGAACTGTAATTTTTTAAGATATTATCAGTGTTTTGGTGTTGTGTTGTTTTATATATCAAAATATCTTTTGACGTTGGCTTCTTCATTATCTTTGAAGTCTCTACCGAATACAGTTTCTAATTTGTCTTCAACCGCCAAGTTACGGTCTGATTCATAGGCGACTTTTAATTTATTGCCGTCGTTTGAAGACGAGTTATCTTACGACGACCTCTGTGGTGCAGCGAGCAAAGGACCTGCGACGCAGGTGTTGCGGGTTCGATTCCCGTCTCGGAACAAATGTTTGTACGATCTGCAGATATTTGTCGGTTCTGGTTGTTTTCGATTGATAAAAAAACATATCTATGCAATTTAAGTATTGTATTATCTATATAAGTCATCTAGTACCCATAACACAAGCTCTGCTTAGCTTGCGGATGGAAGATGCGTGTGGATTGTCCAGCATTATTTATTTAAATAAAACGAAATCTGTTAATTACTATGTAGAGGCGATGCCTGGTAGCGAAATGTACGTACAAATAAAATATTTAACATAGAACCTTAAATAATTGAAACAAATAAAAGGTAGAAAACCTATTAAACTAATGGAGTTCTAGTGAAAAAGTGACGTAGGCTGCCCGGCCCTATAATCACCGTAGTTATGTACGGTGAAATGACGCATCATTGACCTTCACAATGCCACCTCTATAGTCGGAAAATCAATAAATTATAATCAAGTCCTTCATACTTGACTTTTGCGTGATTGGAATGGTAACAATTTGTTATCGTGTAGTTGTTTTTCACTGTATGAACAACATTGTCAGGGGCATAGACAAAAGGCCAAATATTGTTATATCATCAGCCTATATTAGTCCATCCACTGCTAGACATAGGCCTCCCCCAATGAGCGCCATAGCGCCCTGTCTTCAGCTTGACGCATCCAGCATCTAACTGCAGTCTTTCGCAGGTCGTCATCTCACCTGGTCGGAGGGCGTCCATTGTTATATACGTCATGAAAATGTCAACAATAGGTTCCGAATTTTGCAAACAAATTAGTTTATGACAAAGGTATCATAGATTAATGACACTGTGATTAGTGCGTGCGGTGCTATTTGCATGGAGATTGACTTGACTTCTTTGATTTGGTATTTATGCGTCTGACGGAGAGATAGATAGAATGGTTTCAACCTTGATACTTTCCACACGCGTCAAGACTCTCCATGTCTAGTTTCTTTCATCAAAGCAAGGTGCCTATGCCATAATTATCATTCTGAGACGATAACTACAATAATACTACAGTTATGGTGAAGGGATTCATTTTGTAGAATTTGATAACGTCCCGGTCCCTTTTGTAAACTGGCTTCACTGCGGCTATTATTTGTTCTATGAATAGAAAGTAAAATGGAGAACAGCTTTGGACCAGCCGGGTTTGCATCTTAGTTAGGTGCCTGCCTATGTCAGGAATATCAACTTTTTCAACTTCTTTTTAGATGGCTCTACGTCTGCATTGACGCAATTCTGCCAGTGTTCGTCTCATGATAGGATAGCAAGCTTTCTTTATGGGTAACAGCCAAGGCTCGCGAAATGTGTGAATTCTATGGAATGACAGAAATCAAACCGTCCGCAGCCGATAAGAATTAAATTTACTTTTCTAAAGTTTAAATATTTGTCATAATGTCACGTCTCAGAAGTTCAATAGCGTCCACATTCACACCATTACCTTGGTTAGTGCCTCGCAAAGGTCAAAACCTCGAATTTACCCCGATCGCCGATAACATAGCATGAGAACTTTTTGTTGTAAAACCTTTTTGAGCGCGCGAGGTCGTCGCCTCTACATCGGTCGACCTAGCAAGCATTGTTGGAAATGCTATATCATGTTCTCTCCTGATATAATGAAATAGTTTTCCGGGTCAGCGAACTTGGATAGATTTGGGCGCAATAATACCGTTAGAGCTTGATTCATGGGTTTCGTGAGAAGTAGGGCGAACTAGGAATAATTTGATCTATAGCAGAAATTCACACCTCTACCTATTGTCTATTCTTAGGTTACTACCGTAGTTATTGTGTTATATTTGCTTCTACCTACCATTCTTATGAATCGTAGCCAATTATTAAACAATAAATCAACAATATTTATTCTAATTATACGTCAAAATGGATAAATTATGCAAAAACTGGTAATTAATCTGGAAAATGGGCCTAGAACATAACAACATAACAGATACAGTATCCAAATAGGTACCTACCTATGTACATTGTTAATTTGCATTAAATGTAGTTTTATTGCAAATTGCTGAACAATAAATAAAGTCTCTTGTGTCACTAATCGAAGTCCTCATTTCGAAACTTTTGCAATGAATGCTTTACTTATCATATTTCAAAGAACAGACATCGGTTTTAAATACGTAAATATGTAATCAGCTTAATAAATTTATTGGTACCTAGTAAAAAATATAACAAGTCAGAAAATAATTCTTAAAACGAAATAATACATAATTAAAATAGTATTTAATGTTTTGCGCATGATCGTCTACACTCTAGAACGCCTTATCCAGATCAAATTTTGGCAACACTGGATAAAAATAATACAATGAGAGATATACTTAGTTGCGAAGGCCGAGTGAACGTACATAATATCTACACAATAAAGCGTTGGTTCTATAGCCCGGCCAGGGCTGACGTTGCCGCGTGGCCCTGTAATCCGTACAGCACAAAAACCCAAACACATCCGCTTAGCTAACGAGATTACGCTCAAAATCTATATTCATTGTTTCAAGTAGGAAGTTGAACGAACGTGAGTGAATCAGGGACCCGAGAGACGATAAATGATTTTATCGAGTTACTAATCTTGTCTATTATCGATTATAAATAGTTTATCAATTTACTATCGATTTCTTCAGTCGCGACCCAGATTCTCAGTCAGTAACGCAGAAGTGATTGTGAAAATAACTTCCTTGCTTCCTTGAAAAGCTAATATAATATAATAATAAAATTATTATTAACTCTCTTAAAGGGCCTCTGTGCTGTTGGCTTCGGCCCCACGCAAGCCTTCCAAAGGACCGGGTCACTTTATGGCCCGAGATCATGGTAAATGAGAGACATAATAATAATCTTTTATTGTTCCAGAGAGTTGCTTAAATCTATAACATTTATTTAACGCTAAACTTAACGTTAACTTACTATGATATAAATTTATACTAAATACAATTGTGAAAAGGTTATCTTGCGTAATTAGAAGTAGGTACAGTGCTTTAGCGTTTTTGGACTAAAATATAGGAAAATATTTAAAATATGTGATAATAATATATCTCCTTGCAAATTGTTTGCAGATCAAAGCTACACAAGAACAAAAAGATATAACTGCGCGACATATTATTATGAATTTATGATACACGTTTATAGGTACAGCAACATTCTGATGTTTTTGAACGGTGTACAAAGCACTGACTTTTTCAACGTTGTCGCTGTGAGAAATGTCATTGCTGTTTCATATTTCCACACACAGTAATTGCAGGTTTTGTAATGTTGTAATTGTAATAGAACGTGTGTGACCTTACAAAATTTACATGTAATTTGTTGAGTGATGCGCGATTTGAAGCGATGTTACAATGTCAATCAGAGCAGGGTAAATGGAGCGGCCGTGTTTGGTTTTAATATCAATGATATCTTTCTTCAGTAGTTCATTCATTCTATACCTAGGTAACTAATAATGTCAGGTCACCAGGTTTTAGGTACCAGTATAGCCTATTTATTTGATGAAATCTTATCGCCATTTTTGGCGTTACAGCTTAGCTAGTAATTGTGAAAATGTGTGTAGTCGTAGTTATTCCTTCTTCGATTTACATTACCATTCAGATAAATGTACCTATGTTGTGTTTGTTATAAATGAAGGGGATTATTTCTGCCCCAGTCCGTTTCCTTTTATTTGTATATCTACTTTGTCCCCATCGAGAACATCACTAAATCTCTTCTGGTCTTCCAAACCACATGACTTCAACACCCATTCTAACCAGCCAGCACTCTAGTTATTTCATTGCTGCAATACTTTCAGGCAGTTGATATATTGACCACGGTAAAGTTATAATAATAAAATGCAAGTGTTGTGGTTGACCGCGTCTTTAGAGCATTGGGTGATGTTGATGACGCCAGGATTACGTTTGAGAACGACTTCGTATCTTGACTTGAGATGATTGAATTCAAAGTATGATATTTCTTATCAGATAGCTAACAAAACACGGGGGATCGTCATATTGATGCCTCTCGACTTTGACTTTGATGATAGACTGATGATATGGTTTTGGTGGATGCAAAAAATTAAGCTATCGCAAAACAATTCGTCTAACCAGTACGGGAATGCACTAAGCAAATGTGTTACCAGGTTCAAGTAAATAATAAAGCTTGATTGCAGGAAAGATGTGTAAGTACATTACACATCTTTCCTGCAATCAAGCTTTAGTATAGTAGGTACAGGAAGTTCATAAAAACTAACTACCGTATCTTTTCATGTTCATTTTCTTACGTACAAGACTACATGTCGTTTTGATATTAGTCCCATTTGCTACCAGGTCATGTTGCTAATAGGACGTTATGCTAGCTGCTCTGCTTTTAGGAAGTTCCGTTAATAGGGGGGCGTTCTGCTTTTGTATTTGTATTTATTTATTTTTAAAGAATATACATAATTTCTTATATTAACATTCTTTAAACCCATAGGGGCTTAAATTTCCTTTCGTTACGAATCAATCCTGGTGGTATTATCCCTTGTAGAGATTTTTACCAGAAATTACTACTACAAAGTACCTGAGTAGTGGAAAATCGTATGGTGAATTGTCTCCTCTGTGTGTTTTACTAACAAGCTATTGATGCGCAAATAAAGCGGATCGTGTTTCTTTTACGTCTTCTGTGATCCTTCCTCTTCTTGTATTAAAAATGATCTATTTGTTACAGGTAAGAAAAAACATCACTCCGCAATGGCTATGAGGTATTTTTATTTATTAGTAGAAACGTGATTAAATTCACGCGTGACGCCCCCGACCAGGTGGGACGACGACCTGCGAAAGACTGCAGGTAGATGCTGGATGCGTCAAGCTGAAGACAGGGCGCTGTGGCGCTCATTGGGGGAGGCCTATGTCCAGCAGTGGACTAACATAGGCTGTCATTATATACTCGGCATCATAAAAATCGCACTTCTTAAAAAGTATACTTAAAAATACTTTTAATCATATTTGGTTATTATTAGGACTAGATAGAAAGATAATTTATCCCTCTTTCAGATAAAATAAACAGATGGTGTTTTTTTTTGAATGTGATAAAAAAAACAAATTTTGTGTAAGGAAAAAATAAATACGATTTCTATTCAAGTGATTTTCTTATAAAAATGACTTAAAAATTTACAAAAAGTCTTAAAATCTAATGTTTTATAATATGTATAATACGATAGCTTTATTGCACCATCAAATACAAAGAAAATAATAAAAAAAAGGATCTTAATACTAACTAAATCTAGTGGCACAATAGGCGGCCTTATCGCTGAAAGCTATTTCTTCCAGGCAACCTTTGGATGGTTAGGATCGGTACGTATTAAAGCTGACGGTGGCGTAATTATTTAGGATAATTATATATAAAATAATTAATATTTATATTAAGAACGTAGATTATATGACGACCGATGTGGCGCGGTGGGCGAAGGTCCGCCTGCGACGCAGGAGGTTGCGGGTTCGATTCCCGCCTCGGAACAAATGTGTGTACGATCTGCAGATATTTGTTTCGGGTGTTCTGGTCGTTTTCTATGTATAATAAAAAATATCTATCTATGTAATGTATTGTATTATGTATATCAGTTATCTAGTACCCATAACACAAGCTCTGCTTACCATGGGGCTAGATAATGCTGTGTGAATTGTCCAGCATTATTTATTTATTATTTATTTATTTATTTATATGAAAATAGAGCACAAATACACAAAAAACAGGAACAATTACCATAATAACATAGATATAATAAGCACATAATATTACTAACGATCTCAGCCTATCAACCCGGAGTTTTACCCTTCTCTGAATAACGTTGTGTAAGATTATTTGGGTAACGTAATTTAAAAATTCAAGCAACGTTTTATTGCTTATTTTTTCAAGAACGGTCAAATCCTGCATAACTTGCACTAATGTGCAACGCATGGTCAGTAAAAAAATAACATTGTTTATTTAAGTTATTCTCCGTTGCCCAACTCTTAATAAGTGGGGCGATTTAACTGTTACATGTCGCCAAATATTGAAAGACCTGTTTGCAAAATACTGGTTATTCATTTATCATTTATCGTCATGTAGGTATTTCAGCTGGCTTAATCCACTACTAGTATAATGTTATCTGGATTATTTTAGGCTAGACATCTAAAAAAAAACAGAAATAATGTATGTAATGTAGTATTTATTGCGTAGGGTCTCTCTGAAGGATAGGATTCGTAACGAAATCATCCGACAGAGAACCAAAGTTATCGACTCAAATTAGCAAGCTGAAGTGGCAGTGGGCCGGCCATATATCGCGAAGAACTGACAACCGATGGGGTCAAACGTGATCTTGGTTGGAGACCGCGACTAGGCAAACATACTAGGTTATTTAAATACGTAATTACATACAAAAACCATCTTCTCGAACAATAGCTTCTGTAAAAGTAACACACCTTTTTGTTTTACAACAATTTTTGTTTGGGTTTTAAATTGGACCTAGGAGTGTTTTAAAAAATCCAAACTGTCATGCATTAATTACCTTTGAGATCCATTTCATACAAGAACAGACGTCATATAGCAGTTTTGTATTTCAACAATAGTAATTTGTTATTAAACTAGCGGCCCGTCCCGGCTTCATGCGTGTGGACAGTTGTTTCATAAACATTTTGCGATGAACGTAGACTAAATGTATTTTTATGCAGGATATTAGGTTTTTTGTAATTTCTATTCAGAAAAGTCAACATATTCAATATCAATAGCGTTCGCTGCGTATAGAGCTGACTGTAGGCCTCCCCCAATGAGCGCCACAGCAGCGCCCTGTCTTCAGCTTGACGCATCCAGCATCTGCCTGCAGTCTTTCGCAGGTCATCATCCCATCTCGCCGGAGGGCGTCCTACACTACGTTTACAGAGCGGTCTCCACTCAAAAATACGTTTACCCCAAGTCCTTAATAAATTAATAAAAAATTGTGTTTTTTATCCTTAAAAAAATATTCTACTAGGCATGAGTTTTGGACCGGACCAACACAGTTGTTTAAATAAGCTCAAAAATAAATTACCTAATGTCAGAATTTTCTGCTCTACCTTAAGCCACAATATGACGCTATGGTTTTAAGTAAGGCTTAATAAATAAAATAGCCTTTATTGCTGAACTAATTTTTACAATGTTTTTACAGTTTTCTTACAAATATGCTTACTTTATAACAGTTACTTATGTTTTTACATAAATTAAGTATCGGTAAACGGTCGTTTCTGTATTTCAGCTTGTCTTTCGACATAGGCCTCCTCTAAAGATTTCCACTCTATTCTATCTTTCGCTATGCAGGTCCATATTGGACCCGCCATATTGGCCGCTTTTCTAATGTCATCCTCCCATCTTCTAGTCTGTCTGCCTCTTTTTCTTTTGCTATCTCGTGGTTGCCATTCAGTTATTAGTCTCGTCCATTTCTCCTTCTTCTCTCTTATCATATGCCCAGCCCATCTCCACTTTAAGCACCTGTATGTCGTGTATGCATTCTTAAATTTTGTTTTACATTTGATACATTTCAGTTTAACTGGGTCTTTTCTTTTAACTCCTATAGTAAGTAAGGCTTAAAATTAAATAAATAAATAACTAATGCCGGGTACCGACCAGCATTACCGGGCGTAATGTAACAAGTAAAGGCCCATTACATCTACCGGCACAGTGCGTGTCAGACCCGCGCAGACTCAATATTCATTCCGCCGCCAGCACGGCCGGTGTCTGTCGGCGTATGCACTGTAGATATAAATACGTTTATACACTCTGTACTGTCTATTACTTTTTGTCTGCCAAGGTATTGTCTGGCACGCTCAATGTCTGTAAATTATAAACCGGCCTTTATACAGCGAGCGTACGTGCAGTCAGTACGGGGAAAAAAGGTACACGCAACGAGCAATGAGACGAATTTTAGAACAAGGGGCGCGTAAGCATAACCTATCATGCTCGCTGCGAATGGTACATTACGCCCTGTTATACCGGTCAGTAAACAGCTTTACTTACTTAGGATGGTATATCTTAAGTACTTAAGGGTCCGGCGACCCTCGCTTGCAAAAATCGCTTCGAATATCGCTGTCCCTGTTTAACCCTTGCGCCGCCGCGCCCCATGCATGCGCGATAGCAATATTAGCCGTTCAACATTTGGTTTGTTCCGTAATACCAAAAATTATGACTGAAAACTTTTTGTATTCTTCACAAAGTATTGTTATTCTGTAACTAGACAATATAAGTTATGTTCCTTAATAAATAACACGTAAGATATTGATGTTTTTAATACGAAACAAATAGCAAGAAAACTTGTCCATTTTCGCATAAAAATGTGCAAAATGCGATTGGCTTCCATTTAATTTTAGGCAAGTAATTTGAAAAAAAAACTATGTAGAAACCTAGATAATTACTATTTAAATACAAATAATACAATATTATAGTGGAAGTATGCTTGAATTGGAAATCATTGTGGTATTACGTTTGTATGAAGAATTCGTCCCTCCGGAGGCCTCTTAACTACCTACTATAAGATTTGTATAGTATACTATACACCAATTAGCATACAATCGTCATGTCTTGGTCGTGATGTACGCTCGACACACGTAGTAAATAATATCAGCAATAAAAGACACGAATGGAAAGTTAATGATGATTTTTATAGGTTTCACTTATAATTTTTTTGAAAATAATTGCAGTGAGACTTGAATCTAATTTAATATTTTTCGGCTACACTTAAATAAATTAATAATGCTTGACAATTCATACAGCATAATCTAGCTCCAAGCTTAGCAAAGCTTGTGTTATGGCTACTAGATAACTGATGTACATAATACAATACATTACATACATAATTATTTTTTTATTATAAATATATAATATATAAAAACAAAAATACGTCCAGAATACCCGGAACAAATATCACACACAGTATTGTATAGTAATATACACTTGCTTTGTTTGTTTTTGCTATTGCTATTATTTTCGTTATTATACCTACAGGGTGATTTTGGTCACTGATACTGCGAGAACTACACCTACTACAGTTTTGCCCACGCAACCCTTTTGATGGTCTCTCGCGTCCGCATATTTTTATTTTATTTTATTTTTAATTTTATGTCATTGATTTGTGATTGAGTATGTAAATTTTAATGTTATCTTTTGTATGAGTCCTGTGCTGGAAATAAACAATTTTTATTTTATTTTTATTTATTATCACGAACGTTTGTGCCAGTTCTTAATTCTTCTTTTTTTTAATTCGCCTCTGAAGAAAAGTAAGAAAATACTAGCTGAAAGTTTTCAGTCGCCCCGTGACCATAATCTCTGTAACGCGCGCAATATAAACCTAGGGGAAATAAAACATTAAAATAAGAAAATTGAAAATAAAACAAAAGGTATGCGAGAAATACATGAACACGATAGATAGTAACCTATAATAATTCGAACTGTTTCTTCTACATAAAAAGCTCACCTTTCGTTGTAACTCACATAGTATTTATCAATGATGTTATATATACGTAGATACGTTGTACCGAGGTCTGCCTAACAAGATGAAAATCAGGTATGTGCCTGAATTGAACTCAGTCCGTCTTGCTCCTGGCCGCGACGCGGACGTACGTTGAAGCGGGATTTTGGAGTATGAAAAATATTAAAATGCCATGTTGCGCGTTTAAAAAAAAAAACATAAAAATAAATTTATTTTACTCCAAAATCAAATCGCGGTTGCCGCTTTGCCACCTACACGAACGAGACAAGTAATTCGTGCCTTGCGTTTATGAGTGACAGAGATAAGGACATATGCCGTGCGGCGTCTCGTCTGTTCGAACTAAAATCACTGCCTCGCTGTCGCCGCTTTGCCACCAACACGAACGAGACAAGCAATGCGTTACGTTTATGAGTGACAGAGATAATGCCATGCGGCGTTGTATGTTCGAACGTCGACGCTAGGTATGTAGCTATAGTCAAATATCGCAATGTTTTTATTTCTTTAAAATGAGTATGACGTCTCTATATGTAAAATCTCTTTGGTATTTATAACATTAATTACGACGAGAAATCATAATGAAACCGTTTCAAAGGTTCGCAATAATTGCAACTGTCAAATGTCAAACGTTTCATAGAAAAATTAACCCGTTAACTGGCCTGGCATTTCTACAACCAGGTGCAGTAAGTATCCTATGTTATTTTCTTTGTTGATCAAATGTCACGCGCACACCTTGACGGCACGTGTTCGGCAGCTGTCAAAGTTTTTATGTCAAATTTCGTACCTTTTGAGATGTTTTAATTATTGTAGATCGCGTTTTGATGTTCATCTCCGGTTTGAGCTGCTTTGGTGCAGATGTTTTTCACAGCTGTTGAATATTAGATGGAGATTAAATAGGTATATAGGTAGGAAGGTAATTATGGTAAACCGTGGTACAGTTATTAATTTATTATACATATTCTATTTGCTTTTAGTAACGTGTTAATCATCATCAGGCTATGTTAGTCCACCGCTGGGCATAGGTAGGCCTCCCTAATGAGATCCATAGCGACCGCTGTCTTCAGCTTGGCGAGATTGAATTAAATATTAAATAATACTGGACAATTCACACAGCATTATCTAGCCCCAAGGTAAGCAGAGCTTGTGTTATGGGTACTAGATAACTGATATACATAATACAATACATTACATAGATAGATATTTTTATTATACATAGAAAACGACCAGAACACCCGAAACAAATATCTGCAGATCGTACACACAATTGTTCCGAGGCGGGAATCGAACCCGCAACCTCCTGCGCCGCAGGCGGATCTTCACCCACCGCGTCACATCGGTCGTCATATTGGTCGTCATATAGAATTGGTTTTAAAACCTTTAAAACCATGCAGTTCTCAAAGAGCACGTGCTCTTCCGCTCTTAGGTACTTACATCCGGAATATTTAAGTACCCAATAGGTACCTACTTGGAGATATCGATAACGGATGCTGCTAAGAGCATTGAGATTGAAAATGCATCTGCGTTTAAAGATAGCTGTTTCGTTATAAATCGTGTTGTGATGCCTATAACCGTCTGTGCTTGTTCTAACACTCATGTCCGTCCATCCAAAGGTTGCCTGGCAGAGATCGCTCATAGCGATAAGGCCGCCCATTGTTCAACATTATTGTCTTTTTCCTGTCTTGTGTATCTATTTTTATTTGGTGTGCAATAAAGAGTTTTGTATTGTAAATGACGTTTAAATATCACACTAATATTATAAATGCAAAAGTTTGGATATAAGAATGAATGGATGGATGTTTGCTACTTCGTCACGCGGCTAAAATTACATATGTAGATGTAGCTCTAAGCCTGGAATCTATAGAATAGGGTAATTTTTATCTCATATAACCAGTTCCCATGGAGAAATAATCTCAAAACGTTTCCATAGAAACACGTGCGAAGCTGCGGGCAGAAACTAGTTTTTAATATGGTTTAAAATCAAACTATATGTATAAATAAAGTAAAGAATAGAATTAAAGAAATAGTAAATAGTAAGTAAAATGCTGGACAATTCACACAGCATTATCTAGCCCCATGGTAAGCAGAGCTTGTGTTATGGGTACTAGATAACTGATATACATAATACAATATATTACATAGATAGATATTTTTTATTATACATAGAAAACGACCAGAACACCCGGAACAAATATCTGCAGATCGTACACACAATTGTTCCGAGGCGGGAACCGAACCCGCAACCTCCTGCGTCGCAGGCGGACATTCGCCCACCGAGCCACATCGGTCGTCATAATGTTATTGCCATTGATGTGTAAAATGCAGTATGGTGGGTAATCTATGGACGAGGTCTATGTATTAACGGTGGTTTCGAATGTTTTTTCTAGCATGAGACTTATTTTTCGCTTCCGTTCCATCTTATTAAAAACATATAATATAGGGGAGAGGTATCTTAGATTAGATCCCTTGTAGAGCGGCGTATTTTTTACCACAATTTAGAAGGAAACAGCTGATACTTTTTCTACCACTTCCGTTTTCCTGGCTTTTGTGATTTAATAGTTTTGTACGTCAAAATGGGCTCCCAGATCAGAAATTCCCTTTTTAATCATGGAAATGTCAATGTGGTCGTGCTCTACCTTTTAACTTTATTTACAGTTATCACAGGGTCCCTCATGTGGGACTTAGGTTTAAACCTCTTTATTTTATAAAAAACATTATAGTTTACTTAAAATTAGATAAACTTAAACAGTAATTATAAGATAAGTAGGTATAACTCCTGGGCTCTAAGGCTTAACCTAGATTAGTAATCATAACTAATTATATTATATATTAGTGTTAGATTATACTTATGTATGTAGTTATATTATTCTATTGAGACATGTGCTTTCAACATATTTTTAAACATATAGCTCAGATAGCTCTCACATTCTTTTATGGTAATTGGTAAATTATTAAAAATACGTGCTCCCTCTGAAAGACTTATGTTATTAATTGAATTATGTTTTTCTGCTGAAATCTAATAAGAAATAATAGAATTTTCTAAAAACCCGGCTCATTTCCACTCTCAGTACCTATTGCTACACTCTGCTTGGGCCATTGTGTCTCTTATACATTTCCAAGATACTAAGACCTAGAAATGTACACAATATCTATGCAATAAAATAAATATGACCCATCTTTAATGAAAGGCTCAACTTTTATGGCATAAAAATGTTAGACACCAAAACGACCTATTACATTGTGACGAATACGGAAGAAACTAGTGGGCATAATGTTAACTTTGATGTGTTCTTGACTAAAAACACTCACTCGTATCCAAAATTTTGTGAGTTTTCTTTTATGGTCTCCCCACCTTATTATGGCAGTCTCCTGATACGTTTAAAGCTGCCCCAGGCCCAAACCCACCTAGACCCACTTGCCTAGATTCCGTTCAATCCACCAGGTCCATTTGAGCCAGCTTTCTAACAAAGCCTTCGCAGGTCCGGTCCGTCTGACTCACGATGACATCAGCGGTTAGTCAGAGCAGAATGACCTTTGGAGGCAACGAAAGCTGTTGCAAACACCAGCACCTTGACGAATCCTTTCGGTTTGGTTTATTGTTTGTTTGGTAGGATGTTTGTTTTAGTTTCTCAGTAGGTAGGTACCAAAGTTGTTTAACCATGAATTATCTACGGATCTCTTCCAAAATTGGCTCTGGATTCATTTATTATCACTACATAGTATATAAAACAAAGTAGCTTCCCTCTGTCTGTCCCTATGTATGCTTAGATCTTTAAAACTACGCAACGGATTTTGATGCAGTTTCTTTTAATAGAGTGATTCAAGAGGAAGATTTATAAACCATTAAACACACATAGATGTCCACGCGGGCGAAACCGCGGGGCGCAGCTTGTAATATTATGAATTCGTAAGATTTTAGCCCTGTCTGTCTGTCTTCCTGTTAGCAATTAACGCCTAAACGGCTGAACGGAATTTAATAAAATTTGACAGGAATGTATACTGTATCCCAGCCAGGGATATAGACTACTTTTTATCCCGTTTACGTGCGAGTGAAGCTGAGGGCAGAAGCTAGAGGAGGTATACAAATCTGAGTAGACAGGGATTCCATGTTATTGAAGTTGATTTTACTTGTATGTTATTTATTTTGGTTGATGACGTTTGTTGTGATTTCACACCTACCTATTGAAGCACTATTTTTATGTTTTTGTATAATTTTGGCAACTTTCACTATAATCTTTACTTATCGAAATGCATATCTAGTTTTTTATTAAACATGTACATTAAATTAATTAATTCTTAACATCATTATCCAATCTATTTTCAACAACCTATTTGCATAAGCTGGCATATAGGATCCTGTTTATTTACTTTTCAATATTATTTTTGTGTTTATTTTTTCTAATTCTATATTTTCTATATTTGAAAGAGTTTCCAGTACCTATCTATATTCTTATTAAATATCCAAACCTTTGATGTGTAAAGTGCAATACGGACAATCATAAATTACAACCACTTGAGCCTTCGCTTCCTTGTTTTATTTCGGGATATAGATTTTTCAAGCTTTTCATCTTGAATTCATATCTTTTAATTCACATTCACTGGTATTCTCCTTAGACAATCTTCTAAGTGCATTATTGATTATGTTGAAACGGTTTTTCCAGAGTGATTCATAATTTATAAAGTTACTTGGTTTCTTGGTCATTCGCTATAACATCATTGCATTTTGTAATTTCGTCTGTTTGTAATGCGTGATGTAAAACATTGGAAATCTCGTGACATTTCGAAACTTGTTCTATATCTAAATCACACGGCAAGTTAGGTATTTCCATGTTATTATAATTTTCGCTTGCATTATCATTATTACAGCCCTTGTATCACCCAGTGCCGGGTAGTAACCCTTCCAATCTTATCTGTATTATGCCATTTGCATCTAGGGTTCTGCCATATTTTATTGCGACATTTTAACCCGAGACGGGTAGTTTTAAAGTTTGCTTCTGGTGATACGTGGTGAGGTTTTAGACTACCCTCTAACTAAAATTGCATATATTTACAATACAATACAATACAAAAATTCTTTATTGTACACCATAATCAAATTAAACATTACAAAAATACATTTTATGCGACAGGTACAATGGGCGGCCTTATCGCTTAGAAGCGATCTCTTCCAGGCAACCTTTTTACCTAACCTAACCATTTAACCTTTTTTTTATATTTTTTCTTGATAGAAATTTATATTACACAATGTTTAATCTAATGTTACTCTGAAGACAGGGCGCTATGGCGCTCTTTGGGAGAGGCCTATGTCCAGCAGTGGAATAATATAGGCTGATGATGTTGATGATGATGATGTTTAATCTAATGTTACTCTAGAATATCTTAATATTCTAGTTTTAGACACAGATATTAGAAACCCCCCTAACCCTGATTGCTCTCCGTCCACTGCAGGTGATATTCGATTGCTCGAAAAGGGCCCTGCCCCTTGCCTCACGTGAATAATGAGCGAGCCCCTAGGTGTGCCAAGCGACTTTGTCGCGTAAGGCTGACATTGTCGGCAGCCCAACGCAGTTATCATACTAGCTGTAGTACCTTCTTCTTCTTTAAGAACACAACACTATTGTAATCCGATTACTTAGTGTTGTTTGTTACGCAAAAGTGTTTGCGTAACAAACAACACTAAGTAATCGGAATGTATGAGTTAAGATGAGCATGATAAAGCTACTGCACTTAAACAGGGTCAAGTTATTGCCAATATCGAACACGAATGGTGATTATCGTTAATATATTTGAAATCAGTAGCTGTATATGTAATGTATGATTAAAACTGATTCTTAAAGTATATGAAGATGTTATTGCTTCATTGTTAAAAGCATTGATCATTTTAAAATCTAACCGTTTCACGTTTGGATTCTTTTAAAACTTTGACTGCGATTTTTTTTCGACGACTGCGATCTTCTTTTTAGCCTAAAAAATTCGTGCTGCCGCTCTACACAGCGCGGTTGTGTTACGCCGCACATGCGTTTCGTTCGAAAAATATTACGGCTGTGCTGAGTCACAAAGATCTTTATTTTCTCAGCTGCTGCGCTAGTGTGGATTTACGCATATTAGTCACTTGTAGAAAAAACATACCGTGTGATTTCAGCACTCAAAGTGTTAAAACTTTAGTGTGGCCATGGAAGAAAAAACCAGAGAGAAACGAAACAAACTAGAGTTTTTTTTTATCTATGGCTAAGTTACTATGTTAGAAAAGTTCAGACTAGGTAAGGTAACTATTTTTTTAATAGTTAATAATATCTATAGATAAGTTATGTCTTGATACAATGATCAGATCATCGCCAGTGATATCATCTGAATAAATATCTACCTACCTACTCACCTGTAAATGTATATTTTTGAATGAGTGAGTCACAATTAGTGTGCTCAGTATTCCGTAACCATTAAAAAACCTAAAAACATATTATAGGTGCGATGCTTATAGTGGATATACCTACCTAATTCATGGTTCCATAACCTGAACAGGCATGATGATGCCCTCCTAACCGAATTTCGACCACGGCGGCTAGTCTTAATCTTAACAGAGACTAGCAGGCGCAGGACATAACGTAGTGCACAAGTGTGTGCGCATACACCGGTGCACTATCTATTCCCTCACTCTCGTAATCCGACAGGACAGCAGACCTACACGACCGGGGGAGGCGTCAGGCGCTGGACCAACGACCGTCCTCTCCGAGTGACGGGTCGTCGTACCGCCAACATCCTGACTTTAAGCTGCTACTTTGTTTTTTTTTTCGAAAAACTGCACCCAAACTTTGGCCTGACCCGGGATTTGAACCCAGATTATCCCCCCTCATTATCAGTTGTGGTGTGTCCAAGATTCTTGTAAGGTCTCAAGGAATTAAAGCACTATGATATTTGAGTGTTTAAAGAAGCTGGCTGACCGCTAGAGCAACGAGGAAACTAATATAATACGTACAAAACTACCTACAAAAGAACCGCAGTTTCTCAAACGATCTCCTAATGCAGGTTTATTATTGTCAATATCTTCATAAATAATTGGTTCCCATATAGGTTTTCCAAATAACTCCAATATCACTTCATCAGTATCATTCAATCACCAGCGCAGTTAGATAACCGATAACTTGTGCTCTCATAGAAATCAGAGAAAAACAAATCTCAGCCTCTAGGCCAGGCCTATATTACCAGAATTATCATAATTACTCACACCCTGTTCCGTAAGCCACCTGATCATTGCCGCAGCATGACAAACTACTCCATAACCTTGCAAATCAAGCTAAATATCAAGTTAATTGTCTTCTAAACTAACGTTTCCACTAAAGCACTCCCGGCTTTTTAAATTTTTCAGATAAATAAATAAATAATGCTGAACAATTCACACAGCATTATCTAGCTAGCCCCATGGTAAGCAGAGCTCGTGTTATGGGTACTAGATAACTGATATACATAATACAATACATTACATAGATAGATATTTTTTATTATACATAGAAAACGACCAGAACATCCGGAACAAATATCTGCAGATGAATTTAAACCAAAGTCCGTTCAATAAGTAAGCTTTCCTTTTTTGATATTTATTCTTCGATTGTTATTTTGTTTTGTTACGGTTTCTATTTTTTTAACGTCTTTATTAAAAATGAATGTTACAATAAAATAATAGAAACAAATTAGAACTAGTATTTACAATTGAAACAATTGAGCTAACTGCAGACTCTTGCAAACTATGCACAGGTAGCTCAACTGATTCATATCAATACCAGTGTGAAGCGTCCCTAAGACTAATTTATTGTTATTTAAGTAACTTATTCATTAATAAAGGGAATTGTCAACGGCCAAGCCCGTTATTCTCTACCTATAGGTACCAATACCAAAACTAACGAAGTCAGCAATAATTAAATAAGAAATTAGTTGTAATAGAAGTTGTTGTTGCTGAATAGAACAGAAAGAAAATGTTTCAAGTTAGAGTTCAATTCAGGCGGTAAAATGCTTTCTTTTAAAGTAATATTGTTCGGAATCTACATAAAAAGGTGATGTGAAAACGCTTTAGTGGACGTCATCCAAGTCAATTATCAAAGCAATTGATATCCTTACTCAACAGTATAAAGAGAACGGCTGATATTTTGCTCCATTTACTTATGGTCAGCTATTTCTGTTGGAAGTCATTTACAATCCTCAAGGCTGTGTAAAATACTACTTTAGAATGCCTTCAGGGACAGAAAAAGCCTTAGATTTACAAAGGTTACGGTCTCAGACGTTGATATATTTACTTGATATTTAATGGAAAGTTCACGCGAAAAGTCAACCATGCAAGCAGACCAGGGTTGCCAGACGTACGAGAAATCTCGTACATGTACGAGATTTACAGTCCCTGTACGAGAAACGAGAGAAATAAAAATCTCGTCCACTTTTGTACGAGATTTTGACAATGTTGACTGCCTGTGCAATTTTTCAACCAAAATTATTATAAAAAGGATAATAAGGTCCACGCCGCCATAGAACAATTGACTAGGCACATCACTAGATTTATTACCTCATCACTAGTTGTCACTAAATGTCTTTCCGGGAATTCCCGCTAAATGTATTTGTTTGTTGTTGTCCTTCTTGCACTCATGTAACCATCGCATTCTAACATCTTTTACTGAACGTGGAGGGGAATGTTTTAAACTCATTAATCTCATTAGTTGAAGTTTGTCAAGTTCCCGTGCATTTCGATATTTCATCCTAATTAATAGAAAGTAAATTTAAAAGAATGAGTAGTGACAGTGAGGATTCATCCACGCCGCCGCCTAGGAAAATAACTAAAAAGGGAGGATGGACTGCAAAAAAAGCAGGTGAACGGTTTTTGAACATCGTACACTTAATATTATGGACTCGTTTCATTTGATAACCTCAACCTCAAGAAATGAATAAACCGGATCCAAACCAGAGATACTCGTAACATTGTTTAGAACACAGATTTAAAGAGATTTTAAACTTTAAATTTGTACGAGATTTTTGGCATCCCCGGTACGAGAAAAAAGTTTAGACATCTGGCAACCCTGAAGCAGACCCTTAGTTTTCTGACATTCTAAGTAAAACTCTATGTCCGAGGTGAGAAGGTTCAACTTCTAGTGCGGCAGGTCAAAGTCAGAAACCAATATCCGTGCTGGTTGCTATACGTTTTAGTGGTCTCCCGGGCAAAGGTGGGCTTGCACTTAGCGAATTGGATGTGTACACGTCAGCACTAAATTTGGGAGAAACTGTGAAATACGTTTTAGGGAATTTGTGGTGTAGATTCTCAAGATACCTACAAGATAGAAGCATCGAAAGCTTTGTAAATTACTAAAGAATTTATTCGTATTTAAATAATAAAGGTATGGTATGGTGTAAGGTAAGAAACTTCAGTTCGAAAGTTTAATCAATCACTGACAAATATTTATTGAATATTTGAGTCTACGGATCCAGGATTTGTTTTGTTTAATATGCGTCTTTTCTGACCACGCTTTGGCCGTAGCATCCTTCGAAATGATTAGTTCCAGAGTTTAGTGGTAGCAGACAGTCTTATGAGCTACATTTGCTTGTGAAATTGCGATGCTTCTAAAACTATTCAAATACAAATACAAATTCTTTATTAATAACACCAAGTTACAAGTAATTCTTGATGTTTCAAAGACCAATTGGTGTAATTCGCCAGATTGAGGTGAAATCCTGTCAAAAAATTGTTTAAAATTGTAATAAAATCTGATCCAAACATCAATGGTAGGTAGGTAATCAGAAGAAACTGTTTCAAGAAGCCTGGAAGATATAGATCGCTCTCAGCACAGACAAGCCAACCTCTATGTTCCCTCTATTCTAAGTATAACTTTCTGTAGTGTTCGTTGTTTTGTGTGGTATAATAAAGTTTCTATCTAAGAGTATCGAACCCCTCAGCTCGCTGCCTGTTTACCAAACTCACAGGTAGTTCAAGATAAACACGGCATTCTTGACGCAACCTCGAATGACCGAGAACTTCACACTTTGCCAAATCCTTATAAACATTATTGCTTTAGAAATAAAGACTACAATGACGCTGTAATTTACTATTGTGAGATTCAAGCGAGACAATAACCCGAAACTGGCACAGCGAAAGTGACCGATGACAGCAAAATTGCTCTGCGTTTTTGAAATCAGTCTTCATTTCAACTGTGAGGCATGCTTTTGTAATTAGGATAGTTTTATGAAGACAATAAGGAAACTACGACAAAGTATGTTTAGTGTACATGTATATAAACACCACATATGCATATGCTTATAATTTGCAGCACCCCAACTTTTCCCGCAGGTGTAAGAGGCGACTAAAAGGATATCGTATCGCAAACCAACCTAACCTGCACGTGGTACACCTTGCTAGATAACGTACTAGGCTCTGGTGAAAATATCAAACAATCTTCATAATTTATTTTAAAACTATTTTCCATTAATGACACTAGCAGAAAAGTGTCCAGACACAATTGCCATTAATAAAGAATCATTATCATCATCAATGTAATGTCTGGAATCTCTAGGTAACCTATACAAGCCAATAAATCAAAGTATTTTATGGCCTATATTTTATCATACAGAAATCAAATGAGCGATCACTGGTCAACATTTGTGCTGGTATTTCGTCGTGTTCCTTTCTCTGGCATGTATGAGTCATCTTGAATTCGCATTTGGAATTAATTTAAATTGTAGGTCACTCGTGTTACTTAGATGTTTTGATGAACACCTCTGTGGCGCAGTGGGCGAGGGTCCGCCTGCGATTCAAGAGGTTGCGGGTTCGGTTCCCGCCTTGGGAGAAATGTTTGTACGATCTGCAAATATTTGTTCCGTGTTTTCGTGGTATTGTTGTTTTAACCCTAGCTATCCTTAGTCCAGGATATGTAGCTATTAACAGCGCAAAAAAATCAAAAATAAAAACTCGTTTCAATATACAATAACGGATGCATCAATCACTTATCAATGAATCGAATTTCTAACAATTTACTATCGTTTTGGAAAGCCTACATCCTGTCTAGACGAGTAGAAGCCATTTTAAGGCATAAAATCATAGATCACATTCCGTTCTAAAGCTGCAGGACCAGTTTGACCATAAAGCGGTGGTATCACTGCTGCATGGCCTAATTACAAGGTGGTTAGAAATGCAATACGGGTACAATGTTAACTTTGTGATGATAGAGGTCAGTAATGTTAACCTAACCTTTTGTGACCTAAGGTTTGCTGGAAGAAAACTCTTACTCAGGGTTAAGCTCGCCTATGCATGTGCATAGGCGAGCTATATTTTTTTTAAATAAGCTATTTTTTAGTTTTGTGTGTACAATAAAGAATGACATAATAATCTTGGTCTTACCAATTGCATCGCACACACCGTTAAATCATAGGAGGATCTTACTTAGGGGGTATTCATTAATAAAGTGAGGTAATTTTGGTGTCTTTTCGAAACCCCTTGGTGAGATGACGAGAGATTTCGCTTCGTTTTTTTGTCAACCAGAAGGACGACCAATGTGTCGCGAAGGGGGAAAGTCCGCTTGCGACGCAGGAGGGCGTAGATTCGGTTACCGCAATGGGACAAATGTACCTACCATCAGCAAATATTAGTATCGAGTGTTCTGGGTATTTTTTATAAAGTAAAAAATATCTGCCTATGTAATGTATTGTATTAACACTTTGATTGCTGAAATCACACGGTATGTGTTTTCTACAAATGACTAATATGCGTAAATCCACACTAGCGCAGCGGCTGAGAAAATACAGATCTGTGTGACTCAGCACAGCCGTAATATTTTTCGAACGAAACGCATGTGCGGCGCATCACAACCGCTGTGTAGAGCGGCAGCACGAATTTTTTACGTTAAAAAAAGATCGCAGTCTTCGAAAAAAAATCGCAGTCAAAGTGTTAAGTAGGTACTTATATCAGTCTTCTAGTACCCATAACACAAGCTCTACTTAGCTTGGGGCTAGATGTTGCTGTGTGGGTTTTCCTGTCCAGCATTATTTATTTTGGTTCAAGTGCTATATAAACATACATAATAAGTAAAACAATAAATCTTCTAACAAAATTAGTTCGTACGAGTGCTAAAGCCGTAAGCTTACTGTAAATTGCAATTGCATTAGCTTTTACATCAATAAATAAATCAAGGTAAAGGTGGTTAGATGCCGTAATGAAGACATACTTATCAAGGATGCTCCAAAGTCGTTGAAAGAAGATGCAGTTACAACATTAGCACGGAATTATAGTCATTAGCTGTACCTTGTAGAACATGTACTTATCGTTGGTCATAGAGGCTAATTTCCTATCAAATGAGTTCACGACTTGTAAAAGGACACACCGGACAGTATTTTAACCACAGATATCAGAAACAAAGGAGATATGAAAAGGAGGCGTGGCCGGTGTCGCAGCAATATGCCCAAAAACAGAACACATTGCGGCACGGCAGTAAAAGTGTCATTTAGTAGAAGTTCGAACGTTGGCTTCAACGGATCTTCGTATTCTAGCAAAATGCCGTGTTGTTCCTAGATCTCTATGATTTTAAAGAAGTCAATTTAGGAAAAAAAAAAAAATTATCTCAACAGACATTAAACTGGTGACTGCTAGAATAATTAGCTTTTTAGAATATAGCAGCTAAAGATCATTTTTAGATCAGAGTTTTTATCGCGTTTACTTTCAAGCATTGCGGTATGGATGACGAGAAGACTCGGTGTAGTTTTTGAAACACTCCCCAGCCTAGCTGGATCCTTGATTTGGCCTCCTTTTCAAAATTGTTTTTACCTTACAGTAGAATCTTCCCGAAGTACGTGTATTTATGAAGTGTATTTACGAAGTACGTATATACGTGTATTTTTAAATATTAAAAAAAACTGCAGATCTCTGGGGTATTTCCGTTAGAATTATTAAACCTTTAATTGATACCATTGCACCAGATCTAGCTTTTATATTTAATGAATCCATTGATTGTGGCGTATTTCCTGATCTAATGAAACATAGTAAAATAATCCCATTGTTTAAATGGGGTAGTAAGTCTGACCCCACTAACTTTAGACCAATATCAGTACTGCCTACATTCAGTAAAGTTTTTGAAAAACTTATTTTACACCAATTGCTTAGACATTTTAATGGCAATGACCTGCTACATTGTAAGCAATTTGGGTTTACTCGTGGCAGGTCAACTACTGATGCCGGTGTAGAGTTGGTATCGCATATTTTTGATGCTTGGGAGAAGTCGCAAGATGCTTTAGGCGTTTTTTGCGACTTGTCAAAAGCATTCGATTGCGTTCATCACGAAACATTAATCAGGAAACTACATCATTATGGAATTAGGGACAGCTCTTTGGATCTTCTTACATCTTACTTGAGTAATAGGATACAAAGAGTTGACATTAATGGGAAACGATCTAAAGGGTCTGTTGTTACAATGGGTGTACCGCAGGGTTCTATCTTGGGTCCTTTCTTATTTTTAGTTTATATTAATGACCTGCCTCATCTTGTAAAGAATGATCATGAGATTGTATTGTTTGCTGATGATACTTCATTAATTTTTAAAATGAAACGACAAAACACAAATTTCGACGATGTAAATACTGCAATCTCAAAGGTAGTCCATTGGTTTAGTATTAATAATCTTTTGCTTAATGAAACCAAAACAAAATGTTTAAGATTTATTCTACCTAATGTAAAACAAGTTAAGGCCGATATAAACGTAAAAGGAGAAACGCTAGAAATTGTAAATAATACCGTATTTTTGGGAATAACCTTAGATAGTAAACTTCAATGGGGCCCACACATAGATAAACTATCGAAGAGACTTAGTTCTGCAGCATATGCAGTTAAAAAAATCCGTCAGCTTACAGACTTTGATACTTCTAGACTAGTCTATTTCAGCTACTTCCATAGTATTATGTCTTATGGCATACTACTGTGGGGGAACGCTGCAGATATAAACACCGTATTTGTGTTGCAGAAGAGGGCTGTTCGTGCGATCTATAATATGGGTCCCAGAGAATCCCTGCGTGAAAAATTCAAAGAAATAAACATAATGACAGTACCGTGTCAATATATTTATGAAAACTTGTTGTACACTCATAAAAATATCAATCGGTTCACTAAAAAAAGTGATATACATAATGTAAATACTAGAAATAAGAATAAACTCGCTGTGCCCACAACTAGGCTACACAAGATAAATGTATCTTTTAAAGGGCAATGTATACGCTTCTACAACAAAACTCCAAGTGAGTTGCAAAAATTATCAATAAATAAATTTAAAAAAATTGTTAAACACATTCTTTGTAAAAAAGCTTATTACAAAATATGAGATTACTTAGAAGATAAAAAAGCTTGGAACGAGTTTTGCTCCAACTCAAAATCTACCAACTTACAGATAAGCAAATCAAATGTACTAGACACATAAGTTATGAATATACTAGTGGTTTCTTCTCACTTCTTCCACTGGTGGACAAAAAATTGAAGTGAACTATAAAATATGACCTGTCTAAGTGCTTATTAGTAAGCTTAAAGAAATAAAAACTTTTCATTTTCATTTTTCATTTTCATTCGGAACCGATTTCGAGAAGGTCACCAATGTGACCATGTACGACGCGACGACCGGTAGTGGATCAATGTGGCCATTACTCATGACTTTGTTTACCTAATTAATGTATGTTATGCAATCGCGAAAGTTTAAAACTTACTAAATCGCGATGCCGGGTTGGTTAACGGTGATGATACACCATCACTGCACTTTACAACCTTTCTCCTCCTTCAAACTTAAGCCCTCAGTAATTAGCCCCCCTTTCTAAGCCCTAGCCCATCGACCTATGATTACGTAGGAAAGGAACGTATCGGATTTCCACTGCAAGTCGATCCCTGCAGTTCCGTAAGCGTATACCTCTGCATTACGCAAGCCGATAGCGGAACATGCTCCATGCTCACCCACGTGGGTAATAGCTGGATAGACTACTTGCACAGGCATAGAAAAGATAGTATTAGGAACCGCTTTACTAACTTGCTACGCTCCCGCAAAATACATACAAACTTGCTGATCTACCTCTGTAGTAAGCACGGTTACATTTTTCGGGGCATTTTTTGTATGGATGTTGCTAATTCTAACTATTATTATGTGCACTGTCAGTCCAGTTTGGAGTGGTTTCTTGACTTGATTTCAGTTTGATTCAACTTCAGCCTCATTCATACTCACGAGTATGAATGAGGGTAAAGTTGAATGCGAAATCATCGAAATGTAAGCTGGAAATCGGGCCTATATCTTGACGAGAAAGGTTCTATAATTACTATATTTTTTAAATGAGGAGACGTTATTGAGATTGAGAAAAAATTGCTGCCATTTCAGGGAGCATAAGGTAGGTCGGAGGGGAGGAATGATTTACCGATAAAACATCTTGAATTATCGATAAGAAAAGACCAAACCCATAATTTATTGCAGATACCTGAAGTGTCCTGGTCGACCGTCAAATACCTCTGGTTGCAAAAAAACCTAACCTACTGTGGAAGTATTGGTTGCTAATTTGCTATTGCTATTTGCTACCCATATTGAGTGAGCGTTTCGCAACCAGTCTGGGGCAATTATCCACCAATTTACCAGTTTAACCTTATCCATTCACTAGAGTCATAGGAAGTTGGTGATCTATAATTAGAAGCAATTTGTGGTTTTGCACTGCATTTTGTTAAATTTTAAATCTATTTGTAAAGATAAAGATCATTTATTTGCATAAACATATTGTGTTATTGAGATGTTACAAACAGGTAGGTATCAAATATGTTTTACCGATTACGGTGTACAAATTGATAGATATGGCATGCAGTCTCTGTTATTATTTAACTTATAGAAAATCAATAGAAATAATGTAATAAAATATTTAAAAAATCCGTAATTACAAACATGCAATAGTTCTATAGAATAATATATTTTCATTAAAAAGTTAGAATTTATCATTTAAAATGTCGTCAATCTTATAATACTATATAATACATTTGTCAATTAAAAAATTTCTTAAATTTAGTTTTAAATTCCCAGTTATTAAGTTGCTGGTAACTCTTAGGGATTGGGATTGGTGTGGTCAGGCTAAAATCATCTGCATAGCTAAGCGTACGTAAGTCACCCTTTGTATGGAAAGATGAGTGACTCGTTTAACCTTAAATCAAGGTACATAATG
Source organism: Eupithecia abbreviata (assembly GCA_943735965.1). Classification (NCBI taxonomy): domain Eukaryota; kingdom Metazoa; phylum Arthropoda; class Insecta; order Lepidoptera; family Geometridae; genus Eupithecia; species Eupithecia abbreviata. Next base: position 8,294,902 of record OX030995.1, read on the forward strand.
CCAGGTATCTACTATAGACACTATCCATCTACCTTTGATAAAAGCAGATTGGTGCTCTTATAAAAATATGCTTTTTTAAACACATAGCTAATCACTACATAGTATGAATTAAAATCGTTTCCCGCTGTCTGTCTCACCCTATATGTATGTTTAGATCTTTAAAACTACACAACGGATTTTGATGCAGTTTTTTAATAGATAGAGTGATTCAAGAGGAAGGTTTATAAACCATTTGACACATAGATTTTAGCGCGGGCGAAGCCGAGGGGCGCAGCTAGTACAATATAAATGCATATTTATAATATGCTGAATGCTTTTAGATAGACATAATATCTCCCTTTTATGGAATCTTCTTCATAATTCACCGAGAGCGTGTTGTAAGAATGCTCTTTGAATTCTCTGCCCTAATGGGTTTTTTTTAATCTGTGACTAATCGCCGGATAGAAAGCCCTTCATGGTCGCCACCTTATTTAATGACAGTTTTCTAGATAATTACGCACTCTGTTCAACGGTTATGATTGCTGTGTGAATATTTCAAATATTTTAGGAGAGTCTCATGGCCCACGTGTCGCCGACCCATACTCATTCTTTCTTTTAGTTTATTTCAGTAAGGCTCCTCAAACCTATAAGGTAAGGAGAGTCTAAGCTTTTTACACACTGACAAATCTGTAATCTCAAAGTTTTCGATTTTATTCGACGTGAATCTGCGAAGAATATGCGTATAGGATCCAACCCAACGCGGCTTCGCGCGTGTACCAAAGAGTGAGGCATGGAGCATGGCATGGGCATAGAGAGGCTTTAGGCCATGTTGACGACCTCTGTGGCGCGGGCGAAGGTCCACCTGCGACGCAGCCGGTTGTACGATCTGCAGATAATTTTTCGGGTGTCTTTGTATAATAAAAAAATATCAATCTATGTAATGTATTGTATTATGTCTATCAGTCATCTAGTACCTACCCATAACAAAATATCTGTTTAGCTTGGAGCTCGATGATGCTGTGAGGATTATGACATTTATTCGATTATTATGACACTATTTATTTATCATATTCGAAACCAATGGTACCTACATTATACCCCGTAACACCAGCCCAGCTCTGGGTATCACCTAAGATTATCGACTGTATGAATCCTCAGATGAGTATATTTAATTCTCTCAAAGGAGCTTTTGATAACTGCCTTGATACTCAAACACTCTACATCTTCTCTGCGTCGCTCTACATTTTACAATCTACCTACACTTTTACTCCTAGTTATTTCTTGGCCTTGTGCAAATCATGAATGAAATCATTTTAATAGCCTGGGTTTCTAATGCCACCGCTGGTAACTAAAATTACATCAACTTTCCATCTCGGATGCGTTTATTAGTTATTTGACTCTTATCTAGGCACTCCTGCAGAGATTCAAGTTGCCATTGAAAACTATGTACAAATGAAAGAATATAATGGAATATAATAAAATACATAGAAAACATTTATTTGGACACAGATCAGATACAAAATAAAGATATTTGTATAAATAGAATAAACAAACTGAAAACAAATACAGTTTAACATGGAGGTAAGTGACACAAATGATTCGACTCAGTTCTCTATTTTTTTGTGGATTCTTGCACCACGATTCCTTTGAAGCTATTTGAAATTTCCTTTATGAGATAGCGACAGATATTTTTTCTGGGATATTTCGCTTGATATTATCTGCTAGTATTTTTCAGTTTTACATAAAGCAGGCTATGGTATGAGCTATGCTCAGAGTTTCTCTGAAGGATAGGATTCGTAACGAATACATCCGACAGCGAACCAAAATTATCGACATAGCACTCGTAAGCAAGCTGAAGTGGCAGTGTGCCGGCCATATCTCACGAAGAACCGACAACCGCTGGGGCAAACGTGTTTTTAAGTGGAGACCACGACTCGGTACCTAACCTACACGTAAAACGAAGTCGCTTCCGCTGTCTGTTCGCTTAGATCTAAAATAAACTACTCTACGGAATTTAATGCAGTTTTCAGCAATAGATAGAGTAATTCAAGAGGAAGTTTTTCAAGTTTATAAACTATTTGACACATAGATTTCCACGCAGGCGAAGCCGCGGGGCGCAACATACCAAGACCAGTTATTTCTGGAAACGGCCACTGCGCAACCTGAGATTTGAGGTAGTTATGGAATGTAAGGTTAATAAAAAATAAAATAAAAAATAAAATAATGCTGGACAATTCACACAGCATTATCTAGCCCCATGGTAAGCAGAGTTTGTGTTATGGGTACTAGATAACTGATATACATAATACAATATATTACATAGATAGTTTTTTTTTTTTTTATTATACATAGAGAACGACCAGAACACCCGGAACAAATATCTGCAGAACGTACACACAATTGTTCCGAGGCGGGAATCGAACCTGCAACCTCTTGCGTCGCAGGCGGACCTTCGCCCACCGCGCCACATCGGTCGTCAAAGTCGGAGGTTATGTAAGGCATCGTTTACTTATAGTATCATGCCCCAGTGCGCCTGGCTAATTGAGGGTGTCTGATGCCGCGGACTCACTTGACTTTTGAAGGCTGAGTGGTGCTTAGGTACTTCTCGTTGCTTTGTGTTGTGCATCCGATGAGACGGATCCATTAGATAGATAGATAGCGCTGGACAATCCATATAAATAAAAATAAAATAAAATAGCCTTTATTGCTGAACTAATTTTTACAATGTTTTTACAGTTTTCTAACAAATATGCTTACTTTATAACAGTTACTTATCTTTTTACATAAATTAAGTATCGGTAAACGGTCGTTTCTGTATTTCAGCTTGTCTTTCGACATAGGCCTCCTCTAAAGATTTCCACTCTATTCTATCTTTCGCTATGCGGGTCCATATTGGACCCGCCACTTTTCTAATGTCGTCCTCCCATCTTCTAGTCTGTCTGCCTCTTTTTCTTTTGCTATCTCGTGGTTGCCATTCAGTTATTAGTCTCGTCCATTTCTCCTTCTTCTCTCTTATCATATGCCCAGCCCATCTCCACTTTAAGCACCTGTATGTCGTGTATGCATTCTTAAATTTTGTTTTACTTTTGATACATTTCAGTTTAACTCGGTCTTTTCTTTTAACTCCTATTGTGCTTTCTCTCCATTCCATTCTGACAAATTTTTATTTTTCTTGCTAGTTCTTCTGTTAGTGCCCATGTTTGGCACCCATATAGTAAGCATGGTAGGATACACATGTTGTATACACAATCCATATAGCACCAATTAAATATTATTCTATATAACACGCCAGCGTCTATACTTGTTCTAACTCATCATGTCCATCCAAAGGTTGCCTGGCAGAGATCGCTTTAAGCGATAAGGCCGCCCATTGTACAACACATTCTTTATTTATCTTTCCTGTCCAGTGTATCTGTTTTTATGGTGTGCAATAAAGAATAATTGTATTGTATTGTATAGCATCATCTAGCCCCAAGCTAAGAAGCAGAGTCGATTCCCGCCTCGGGACAAATGTTTGTACTTACGATCTGCAGATTTTTTATTTGTTCCGGGTGTTGTGGTTATAAACCACATTAGTATACTACACAAAACAGAAAACAATACAGAAATAAAAACTTAGATTAAAGGTTTATACCTTTAAACGGGCGGCCTTATCGCTAAGAGCTATATCAGTCATCTTGTACCCGTAACATTAACGCTGTGTGGATTGTCCAGCAATATTTATTATTGACTAACGCTCTATAATTATATTTTATGTGCTTACCAAATATCTGAATGATCCATAGTTATTCGAAATAAAGATATTTTATTTATTTATTTAAGTATATCGTAAAAAGTTGACTTGCTAAAGGAACATAAAGTTAAAAACTTGTAATTCAGCGAATCCGTTCTCTCATTACTGAAAACGGTGTTTCCCGTTAATGAAAGTTGTTTGATAATATTTACTGTTTATTGAAGAAAACAGTTGTAATTGAGTATTATTTCCGAATACATTATCGCATTTATAACTCTGTCGCATTTGTAAAACTGTTGACCGTAAACTTTTGTTGTTTAAATTAGTTACTATGTACCTATTTATACTTGACGACCGATGTGGCGCGGTGGGCGAAGGTCCGCCTGCGACGCAGAAGGTTGCGGGCTCGATTCCCGCCTCGGAACAATTGTGTGCACGATCTGCAGATCAGATCAGACAAGCAAGGACGGCACTCCCATCAACATCACCGAAGCTAACAAAACGCTTACTAAATCTGAATAGATTGGAACTACGTGTCCTTGTGGGAACACTAACAGGACACTGTCCACTAAACAAACACTTATTCACCATCGGAGCGACGGACAGCCCTCTCTGTAGAGGATGCCTCAGCAACGACGAAACAACTTCCCACGTAATCCTGGAATGCGAGGGAGTATTAGCACAACGTATAGAAATCCTCAACTTGCCGAGGTCGCTCCGCGAAGCTTGTGAAGACCCCAGGAAGATTCTGCGCTTCTGGACGGAGCTAGGCTGGCTATGCTAGCAAACTACTACGCATAAAGGACCAACTGGAGTCCAAATGCGGAAAATAGAGTACCCGCACCTGAACCTGAACCTGAACCTGATCTGCAGATATTTGTCCCGGGTGTTCTGGTCGTTTTCTATGTATAATAAAAAATATCTATCTATGTAATGTATTGTATTATGTATATCAGTTATCTGGTACCCATAACACAAGCTTCTGCTTAGCTTGGGGCTAGATAATGCTGTGTGAATTGTTCAGCATTATTTATTTATTTATCTGAAAAATTTAAAAAGCCGGGAATGCTTTAGTGGAAACGTGAGTTCAGAAGACAATTAACTTGATATTTAGCAAAGGTAATGGAGTAGTTTGTCATGCTGTGGCAATGATCAGGTGGCTTACGGAACAGGGTATGAGTAATTATGATAATTCTGGTAATATAAGCCTAGCCAGCTAAGTACCCATAACACAAGCTTCTGCTTAGCTTGGGGCTAGATAATGCTTTGTAAATTGTCCAGCGTTTTTTATTTTATTTAATTTATTTACTCGTTGTAGCTAGGCGAGTAGGACCAATGTGGCATTGTAATCAGTTATTTAGTTTTACGATTAACCATAATGTATTAGAAAGAGACCTTCGCCCACCGCGCCACGGAGGTCGTCAACATAGCCTAAATTTATCATAGTACTTAGAGTTTGTTAGTTTGTGTAAAGAAAGATCCTATTTAGTAGCTACTAGCTAGCCGAGTAGGCCCACAAGGTCTTTGAAGTCGGAATAATACAAAAATATTTATTTATAATACTTTGTTTTGAAACAAATGAAAAATCAAATGAGAAACTTCGATTTTCGGTTTCCGAGTAGACCCCCTGGTAGCACATGAGCGAAACCGTGAAAATAATCTAGTGTAGTTACTAATAAACTATCAAAAATAATGTATAAAGCTGGAACACAGAATTCGAAAAAAGGGTCCGATGGCGAATCGCCACTAACTCTTTAAAAGCTGTTGCCTCACTGAAGGAAACCATTTTGGCCATAATATAATGTTGCCACCTATTGTTGCCTGATCGTTTAAACCTTTGTTGGGAAATTCAAATTCTACTATACCATGCATATCAAATTAACCAAAGTAACATAATCTGTAACATAAAAGATTACACCACGATTTCTATTTTCTCACAAATCCACGCTTTACGAATAATCGAGATAGGTATCAGTTAGTGAGCCTACAATTATCCATTAACGATTGTTCTTTGTTCGTGATTCGTACAAGGACGATGCTACGATCTCTCGATTGCTTTAAATCGAGTTAAAACTGTTTCCGGGGTTTAGGGAACGCAATGTTTCTATCGTTGGATGTGGCTTCCGTTTTACGTTAGTATTTCCAATGTTCTTTAAGATGTCAGAACCCATTTTTCTTTGTTTTTATGACAATTAACAATAATAGTTAATAATAGGAACCATAATGATATCATACCATTTTTGACAGAAGCTCTTAATATTTAAAAAAGAAGGAGAGTGGTCTTAATTTACTGTAATTTTTTTTTGTTACTAATATTTCAATGTCATGCCTAATATGGCGCTCATTGGGGGAGGCATTGGGGGAGGCTAGCAGTGGACTAACATAGGCTGATGATGATGACCAAATCAAATTTATTCTATTTAATTAATACTTGATTGTATTTTGTTTTGAGTCCCAAATAAACATATATAAATATTCTTATTTCTTATTACAGGTAATTATTGTTTCTCTTCATCTTCGAGATTGGCCAGACCAGCGATTTGCTTCGTAAGTGTACCGAAAACCGTAATTGCGTAACGCTCTAACGTAGTAGAATAGCTACTACGTGTCTAAGTTGTTCTAGAGAGATTTCCATGCATGTCTCTTACACTGTTACGCGTGTTATGGCCCATGGGTCATTTAGTACTAATTTAGGAGCTGGCAACTCCGAATTTGCTTCCATGACATAATCCCCGAATCTTCAGCCTCAGTGAGACTTTAACAATAGCAAAATGTTGCAAATCTGACCCTAATTCGAGTCGTGCGTCGCAGCCATAAGGAATAGAGTTGCACGATTCCAAGATAAATTGCTTGTTGCCAACGAATGCTGGTTAAAAACATGGAAAAACACGATTTACCTACTTAGTGGGTAACAGGCCGGCCTTGTTACAAGCTTATTCATAAACGATAGCAAGTTCTGAGAAACAACGGGACGAAATGAACGAACTTTATTGGAAAGAAGCCTTTTGAGAAAGCAATATTGGTAGACATAGGAAGCAGAGTTTAGAAGAAATTACAACAGGCACATTGATATCGAAAGATGTTATTAATAACTGTCAGAATTTGCTTTTGCTCCCAAAAACCACACCCTGAAGCAGATTTTTTCTTCAGACTAAGCGATAATTTCATATTACTTCCTAAACTACCTATATCTATCGACGACCTCTGAGGCACGATTAGCGCAAAAGGTCCGCCTGCAACGCAGGAGATTGCGGGTTCGTTTCCCGTTTCTGGGCAAATGTTTGTACAATCTGCAGATATTTCTTCAGGGTGTTATGGTCGTTTTCTTTGTATAATAAAAAAATATCTATCTATGTAATGTATTGTATTATGTATATATGTTATCTAGTATTCATAACACAAGCTCTGCTTAGTTCGGGGCTAGATAGTGCTGTGTGAATTGTCTAGCATTATTTATTTATTTATGTATATCTGCGTCCGACATGAAAAAGCCATTGTCCATCATTATTTATTTATTTATATCTGCATCCTACATCAAAAGGCCTTTCGCTCTGCAGAAAAGAGCCAAGCAACTCGGAAATAATCTGTAGTTTCTCCACTTTCCAGCATTAATTGTGTACGAATGGGCAATGGGCCGCTATCTTAGATATCATACGGATGGCCACGCTCCGCTGTCCGCTAATTACCCTCAGATGTTTACAAAAACAGTTCTGTTACGTGGCCAGTTACAAATCGGTAGCTAAATATGGAATTAAAACGAGCTAGGTAGCATTACGAATTTACAGTTGCTTGCAATCTCAAATTGCTTGCCTCTCTTGTTTTGAGCCAGTTGTGCGCTGATGAACTATATCTACCTATAGAATGATGGAAATATCTTGTCAAATTAAAGTCAAATATTCATAATCTACTTTATGCCATATAAAGGTACATATATGCGGTTTTTATTTATCTTCACTTCACCATTGAGTCACTCACATGTCACGTCTCCATACAAAAGTCACCGGAGACGGTAGAAAACGCCCCACTTGTTATTGTGATGGTTCAGAAGTTCTCATAAACAGATGAGAGCGAACAAGTGGGTCAAAAACAATACACTTTCGACAACCCTGTTTTCATATGCTTGGGAGATTTGGTATGATTCTGAGATGAGCAATGCTAAGTATTGTTTCTTTCATCTGTCTGTAGCCACATAAAAAAATCAAAATTATTTTTATTTGGAACATAAATAAAAGGGGAAATAAATAACTTGTGTGAAAATGATAACACACGCAGTAGTTATATAACTGTGATACAGGGTTACAGAGTTCCTTAATTGTAAGTTCTTTTGTAGATGCAGAACCTTAAACTAGGTATTAAACAACAAATAGCAAGAGATATTGAAAAAGACAGTGAGATTAGGGCACGCGGCAGCGTGTCCAAGCCAAGTTCAAGCAAAGGAACGCGCCGAGTGTATCATTACACGAACCACTTGGTGCCACTTTTGACCCTTCTATAACTCAAAACCTCTTTCGGCCAAGTCAAATCTAACCTACATAGATTTGACTTGGCACTATATATAGATATATAGATCTCCATTCTTTTTGCCGCGAAGCCCACAGCCAATCATATTTTTTGTATTGTACTTGGCTCTCCTTTTTTACAATTATGTTTTTGGTGGGATAATAATAACAACTGTAGAGCTTAAAACTAAAACATGCCTGCGCTTTTGGGCAAGTACATTATTGTGATGATATCTCACGTAAAGTGTCTTGTATTTGTATTTGAGGCTACGTTGAAACACGTGAGAATGTCAACCAATTTGTAGGTCTAAAAGGTTACACCAACTTGGAATAATCGTGAGATAGGTACCTATTTACAATTTTCGTTGACGAAAAATAAATAATGCTTCTGGACAATCCACGCAGCATCATCTAGTCTAGACACAAGTAAAGCAGAGTTGGTGTTATGGGTACTGGTTGCCCAGACTCTCATGAGACTGGTGCCTCAGGAGAGCTAGCATGCACACTCATTGATACTCATTCACAAACCCTAAATAAATGTGTATAATAATAACGTATTATATTGGATAATACTTTCACTAGTAATTTTTGTTTTAATATGTTTATATATGAGTTTTTAATTGTACAATTGTAACTATAAGAGTCTATTTTTAGCCCGCTATCCCATCCCCTCGGTGACCACCTATCCGACGGGAGTATACTGAAAACCAGCGCCGCATGTCTTGGCATGCAGCACAATGCTGAGTATACTCCCTTTGCCTATTATAAGAAATTTCTTTTTGTATTTAATATTAGTTTAGATTAAGAAATGGCAATAAATGATTTTATTATTTATTATTTACTAGATAAATCGATAGATTTAACAAGTAGACACTTAACATTATTGATAGGGAAATAAATTCTTTTAATTATACTTTGAAGATAATTTTGTCAAAAATTATATAATTGATAAGGCAGTTGCAGCTTGCTAGGATAGGAAGCAAAATTAAGCAAAAATTTTATTTGTTTGTTAAGGCACTTTCATCTTCGTAAGACCTAAAGATAAAATGAAAATGTGGAGCAAAATATAACGTAAACATCTGCGAATGTAATAGAGAGAAGAGAAGAAGGGTAACAACTTAAGAAAAATAATCGCCACCGTCAGCTTTAATATGTACCGATCCTATCCATCCAAAGGTTGCCTGGAAGAAATCACTTTTAGCGATAAGGCCGCCGATTGTGCCACTCGATTTAGTTAGTATTAGGATCCTTTATTTTTATTATTTTCTTTGTATTTGATGGTGCAATAAAGCTATATTGTATTGTAACTTACAACTTTAATTTTACAAAGAAATGAAACATTAACTTCGAACCGAAACCAAAAAAATCGTAGACGATGTTAAAACAAATCTTATTAGCCTCTAACACGTTAAACTTACACACACCTTATTATAGGAATCTTACAAGGCGGATTATGCACCCCGATCCGATTATGTAAAGCAGAATTATGACACATCATGGGTTTCTTGGCTTAGTACGGGACTTAAAGGTTTTTGTGGAAATAATCTTTCACTATCAAATATTGTTAACACTTTGACTGCGATTTTTTTTCGACGACTGCGATCTTTTTTTTAACCTAAAAAATTCGTGCTGCCGCTCTACACAGCGGTTGTGTTGCGCCGCACATGCGTTTCGTTCGAAAAATATTACGGCTGTGCTGAGTCACAAACATCTGTATTTTCTCAGCCGCTGAGCGAGTGTGGATTTACGCATATTAGTCACTTGTAGAAAACACATGCTGTGTGATTTCAGCACTCAAAGTGTTTATACCTAATAGATACAGTTATTGCCTTTGATTTATGACTACGATGCGTGCGAAAATCCACCTGCGTCGCAAGACGTTGTGAATTTGGACTAACGTTTGTACGATCTGCACAGATTTGTTCCGGGAGTTCTGGGTGTTTTCTATTTATAATAAGAAATATACATGTAATATTTTAAGTGTATCAGTTATCCAGTATGAACCCTTATCACAAGCTCTGATTAGTTTGGGGCTAGATAATGCTGTGTGGTTTTCAATTATAAATCTTAGTAGTACGTTGGTACTAGTAGGTAAGCTGGATAGCTTCACGGTACGACTGCGCATTGTACTTGACGCATGTAATGTCTTTTGTAATTATTTGTATCTGGTGTCAATAAAGTATTTTTGTATTGTATTGGTACCATAAAGCGATTATGTGATTCTAGTATTAAAAAAAAAAAAATATTACTTTTTAATGAAAATATATTATATTATAGGACTATTGCATGAACTTGTTTATTTCAATTACGGATTTTTTATATTTTATGACATTACTTCTGTTAGGCACAACTCTAGTTCTCAAGTACTCGGATTGACCGATAATGGACATCTCTAGGGAAGATGGCGGGCAACCATCACTGATCTGTCAAACGTACGACGCATCTGATCTGTATCTTTATATTTATCTTTATCTTTATCTTTATCTTTATCTTCAAATTTCAATGCGTGAAGAATATATGAAAAATAATGTTCTTTATTGTATATTGTATTTAACACATTGTCATGTATTGTTATTGTTTATCAGTGATCGCCTCTATTATCAGGTTCTTGGAAAGTATTGATCCTAAAATATATTATGAAAATATATATAACCATATATATAATACCTAAAATAATATATATACCTAAAATATATATCTACTTCATGTAAGTGCATGCACGTGTCGCATATCTAAGAGTACAAAAATTATTTCCGTTTTGCGTCAGATTATGTATCAGTAAAAAGTGAAAACAATTGCATCGTTTTTACTGCTATTTGTATAAAAGCAACGTCATTTTTGCTAAGTACCGCCCGCATCTTTCGTTTTACTGAAAAGTCATTCAATTGTTTCACTTTAATTTAACCTTATCAACTTTTGATGTAAACATAATGGTTTAGGAGTTAAATTTCTGTTTTTTTATCAGGAATCTAAAGCCAGTGTTATAAATGCTTGCTCAGTTATTGCTCTATACATGAGTTACGATTTTCTATGGCATCAACCAAGTATTAAATTATCAATTTTGGATACATAGATAGAAAACACTTTATACACCACACAGAAATAATATGTACTTAGAATAGAGGAAGTACTAAATGCGGTCTTATCGCTGAGAGCAATTTCTTGTAGGTCACCTTAGGATGGATTGGAAATGAAGGAACAATATAGACGGTGACACTTTAATAGTTATCTAGATATAAAAAAAAGAAAACTTATATTTACACTAGATGCGATAATATACATTAAAAAAATTGTAATAAACTTACATAGATATATAAAAATAAGACAGAGACAGTCGATGAAAGTGTTTGAATCGGCATAATAAACAACTGTCATTGCATATAGTGGAGATCACGACTCGGTAAATGTAGTGTAGGACGCCCTCCGACCAGGTGGGATGACGACCTGCGAAAGATTGCAGGTAGATGCTGGATGCGTCAAGCTGAAGACAGGGCGCTATGGCGCTCATTGGGGGAGGCCTATGTCCAGCAGTAGACTGCTATAGGCTGATGATTGCGTATAGAATATTCCCTTCAGCGTAGGTAATTGTACCTTTAAAAGAGCGCAGTAGTAAAAGTACATAATAATTGTAGTAGATAAATGATTAAAAACAAGAACCTACAAAACAAAAGCTTCAATGAGTCCAAGCAAGAGTAGCTCACAGACTATTTGCACAAATGGTTAGGAATAAAGGAAATCGTATAATGACGCATGTTTTTTTCTATCTTAGTTTGCATTGTCTGGCGTAATTGTCCGCAATATATTTTGTATTCAAGAAATGAAACGATAATTTAAGCAAAAATAATTCACAAATTATTATGTATCCTTTCATGCGTCGGTAAGTTTCTGTGGACGAGCGATATCAGAAATATAGCCTACTAGTTTCTGCCCGCGGCTTCGCACGCTTTGTTTCTATCGAAACTTTTTAAGGTTATTTCTATCTTATAGCAACTGATTTATGGGGTAAAATGTAGCCTTTGTTTTATTTCGGGCCTGGAACTGTAACTATTTGTATGCAAAATTTCAGCCCGATTCGTTAAGTAATTTACGCGAATGAAATCGCGGGCGGGATTGCTAGATCATATAGGAATAATTAGTGCTTCTATTTTTTTCTTTTTATTAATGAACAAAATCTACAGCTCTTAAAAATAAATAAACTTATCTTATAAATATAACAGACAGCCAATAAAAGGATTTACATTATTATTAATAGAAAAAATATGGACGACATCACCAAAAATGCCACAATAGAGTAGAGTAAAAGATGTCGGAACAATACATTAAAAGAATAGAAAAAATGAACAGCCTTAAGACTAAGAAAAATAATTTTTAGCAAAAATTTGACATTCATGTAAAACAAGATAGGAATCAGAAAGTTACCTATCAATATGTAGTAGTAAGATTATTTACTCCTACCATATTACACCACCTAAATTATGAACCTAACATGTATATAAACCTATTTAACTTATGAACTATTTAACAAATATACAAGTTGACATATAGTACATAAACATATAAATAAATTAATTAATAGTTCATTGATTGATGATCTAGGAAGGCATTAAGATCTACTTACCAGCAATGACTGAGTAATATGTTGCCAGTTACGTCTTAAATCACTGGTTTTGCTAGAATCATGGTAATTTGTTTGATGGGTTTATTATGTGTTCCTCTTTAGATAACACGTTGGTCTCTGTGGTTTTCTTTTTTCAATCATACCTCTGCAGTTTTGCTTTGTACTTTAATTCGCACCTACTGAATTTCAAGGAAATCATTTCTTATCTTTCAATAACTATTATTCTCGATGCCCTCTATGGTGCAGCGGGCGAAGGCCTGCCTGCGACACAGGAGGTTGCGGGTTCGATTTTCGCCTCGGTGTTGGTACCAGCTGTAGATATTTGTTCCAGGTGTTTTGGTCGTTTTCTATGTATAATAAAAATATCTATCTATGTAATGTATTGTATTATGTATGTTAGTTATCTAGTACCCATAACACAAGCTCTGCATGACATTGTGTGTACGATCTGCAGATAATGCTGTGTGAATTGTCCAGCATTATTTATTTATTTATTATTATATTCTTTCATTTGTACAAAGTTTGCAATGGCAACTTGAACCTCTGCAGGAGTGCCTAGATATGAGTCAAGTTAATAAAGGCATCCGAGATGAAATTTGGATATTTAAAAAAAACTATTTATGTAATAATATATTGTATTATGTATAGAGTCGCAAGCGGACCTTCGCCCACCGCGCCACAGAGATCGTCAATTTGTTTGCTATTGCATTCTATTACAGTGTTTCCTAAAGTTTTTTTTTTATATACCTACTATAAGTTGTTCATAAATAGTGTAAAACTAATAAGCTACCGAGGTAGAGAGCCCCTGCGTCTACATCACAAGTCTAGAACTTAGTTAGAGCAAGGTGTCGAAACTAAGAAGTGACATAGGTCTACAGTATACATTACTTTGTTTTGTTTATTACTTTGTTTTGTTTTGAGTAAATAAATATTATTATATTATCGACACACAAGAAGCTTCATTCTACCGCTTTGTCTATAATGTTATGTTCCATCTTCCCACCGGTTACGCAAAGGACAACCGACACCTCAATATACAATGCTTTTATGACATTTCCGTAATTAAACAGTTTTTTTCTGGCGAAGTTGAGCAATTAATGATCTAAAAATGAGGTTAATACTTGTCTTAGATACGGGGAATTCGAGAGGCATGGGAATCATGGCGTTACGAGACATATACATATATACGTGAGTGATCTTTGTCACCTCTCCGAGCGTGACTATTGCTGGCGATAGTTCCGTCGTGCCACATATTCATATTGGTGTTTGTGAATCGTCCAGCATTTTTTTTAAATTGTATATACTAAGTTAGTGCCTTCACGACGGCCGCTGGGACAAACGTGTTCTTGAGTGGAGACCACGACTCAGTAAACGTAGTGTAGGACGCCCTCCGGACAGGTGTAGTTGGTGGACAGTTTGTATAGTTTGAGCACGACTCAAAATTAAAATATAAAAATATTCCCAGCTTAATATCAATTGATCAATTATACTTTTTATGACATATACATATTATTTAAGGACAATGTTGGATTGTATTGGTTGCCTTATTATTATTATTACGTGTGACTTGTAACTTGGTGTTATTAATAAAGAATTTGTATTTGTATTTAATATAAATCGTTTGATTCCAACGATAATTTATTGGACAATGCGTGATGTTTTGTATTCCACTCACGGAAAGGTTAACAGCGCGTTCAATATGGAAGCTGCCAAGAACAATTAGCTGCAACCTGAATTCAGATTATTTAATGATCTAAGTACCTTGTGTATGAATAAGAGACTAAAAATAATAATAATAATAATAGCGAATAGCGAAGAGCCTCGATCAACACCTGAAGAGACTCTCGCTAGAAAGTTGGATCAAGGGCCAGATCCAGAAGGCGGTACTCTTGGACTCGGCACGTATCGTCAGGAAGTTCCTTTCTCTGCAGCCCTAGTCACCGGCCGCTTGAATCTAGCTTCGCGGTCGGTGATCTACCGTTTTGATATATTTTTTACTGTAGAAAAGTTTTATAATATTTTATTGTATTTTCTATAGTAAAAAATGTATTTTATACGAGAATTTAAATAAATGAGTGTATAATAATAAATAATGCTGGACAATCCACACAGCTTCATCTAGCCCTAAGGTGAGCAGAGCTTGTGTTATGGATACTAGATGACTGATATACTTAATACAATAGATTACATAAATAGACATTTTCTTTATTATACATAATAACGACCAAAACACCCGGAACAAACCGATGTGGCGCGGTGGGCGAAGGTCCGCTTGCGACGCAGGAGGTTGCGGGTTCGATTCCCGCCTTGGAACAATTGTGTGTACGATCTGCAGATATTTGTTTCGGGTGTTCTGGTCGTTTTCTATATATAATAAAAAATATCTATCTATGTAACGTATTGTATTATGTATATCAGTTATCTAGTACCCATAACACAAGCTCTGCTTACCATGGGGCTAGATAATGTTGAAAAAAAAATAAAAAATTGTAATATAATATATAAACATCCTAGACTAGGTACTTAAATATTCATCGCTTTAAAATTTATAATTGTTTGAAATTTGTTTTTCTACTCGGCGCTAATACATGGCTTATTAAACACTAGCGGACCTTCGCACGGTTTTAGTACGGATCCCTAACTTTTTGAAAATATAATATAGCCTATGTTCACCAGGGATAGTGTAGCTTCCCAACGGTGAAAGAATTTTTCATATCGGTCCAGTAGTTTCGGAGCCTATTCATTACAAACAAACAAACAAAAAATCTAACCTTTTCTCTTTATAATATTATAGTATAGTATAGACTATCGCACTTTCACAAATATAATGTAGTTTAATTACTAAGTATATCAGTTATCTAGAAGTCATATCATGAACTCTGTTACATTTGGAGCTAGGTGATAATTGTGTGAATTGTAGAGAATTATTGATTTATTCCTTACTAGCTGCGCCTCGCGGTTTCACCCGCGTGGTGATAGATATTTTGGATAATATATCTTTATAAATTGTAGCCTATGTGTTATTCTGATGTATAAGCTATATTAATGTAAAGTTTCATTAAAACCCATTCAGTAGTTATTACGTGAAAGAGTAACAAACATCCATCCATCCATACTTACAAACTTTCGTGTTTATAATATTAGAAGGATTTGTAGGTGCTTTTCTAGGAGCACCAGCACTATGTTACCTATGGTCTGATACCGCATGCTGATTGGAGTCCGATTTTGACAGTTATTCTATTAATTAAGGTTTTATTCTTATGTTTTTTTTTATCTTGAATCTCTATTTATGTATATGTATACATAAATAGAGATTCAAGATAAAAAAACAACTGGCAAAATTAATATCTTTTTTTTTATTTTTTTTATTTGCTTCGTTCAGTACAGTCACTGCCACGACCCACGTCCTTACACAAAATCGTAGTTTCATCATTTGTTAATCATTGGTAATGCATTCCCTTGACTGAGCTGTATCATTCTATCTCTCATTAACCTTCCTGATGATGGAGTCTACCTTTCTTGTAAAAGGTCTTTAAGGATGTCTGGCTCAATGTCGTCTGCAACCCGGTAGGTACCCGGTGGTTGTCACGTACGTCGCACAACGCTGCGCAAGCGCACTCTGGTTGCGTTCACGGTTATTGTAGGCAGGGGTGGACTACGGACAACAGACAAGAAGATATGACGCACATACAAGCCTCTTATCATGGTAGTAGTTCTCACTTCTTCCACTGGTGGACAAAAAATTTAAGTGAATATAGAATATAAAATAATGAATAGTGTATAATATGACTTGTCTAAGTGCTTATTTGTAAGCCTAAAGAAATAAACTTTCATTTCATCGCAATGGATCCATCCATCCATCCTAACTATTTAGGTAGGTAGCAGACGAATTAATCTTAATAGAATTCGCTATAGGTATGAAATCGTATTTTTTCGCACTTTTTTTCGTAGTAAGTGATTCTTCTATTTAATAAATTAAACACTTTTGTCACCAGAAACTCAGGATTACCTAATTCAGGCTAAATTGTTATACTTAGTCTAGCGTTTTTATGAATAAATTTTCTTTATTACTAGTGGCCCGTCCCGGCTTCGCAAGGGTGGTCATTTTTTTCAGACAATTTTTTAAATTTTTCTTTGTTTTCTCTCCGTAAGATCCATCCTCGTACTTCAAGGAATATTCTAAAAAATAATTAGCGAAATCGGTTCAGCTGCTCTCGGGATTTGCGCTTTAGCAACACATTCAGCGATTCATTTTTATATCATAGATGTCACATCATTTATTTAAATACTCGTTATAAAATACATTTTTATTATAGAAAATATAATACATTTTATGATACTATCTATACTAACTATTATTTATTATTATTATTTAGTTCGAAGTCGGAGCCAGAAACAGTGTAAAGAAATGTATCATTCGCAGTGAGCCTACATGACAACCCCGTAACGCCGCGCCGCCGCCAGTCTGCCTGAACCTTTATACTCTGCGTGCTAGACAAATTTGCCTCCTCTGGCACCCATTCCGGTTTAGCAGTTGGTACTATGCTAGTATCGCTAAGTCCATCTCTGCCCTAGTCCGTGACGCGCAAGCCCCGTCTGGCATATTAATCCATCCGTATGCATGCGCGGGCCGTTCTGCTTTACTTTCACTGTTCTTTTCAAGCACGGTCTGACTCATTGAGGTATCTAGTACTTATGAGGAATCGACATAATTATTTATAAGTACCTGTACCTACCATTGTGATAGGTAAAATCCCAAAATAGTTTTTTCGTCTTTGAAGGGACTTGAACCCGCACCCTCGCTCAATACAGGATACGCTAACCAATTGCAACACGAGGTCAAGTGAAATTGAAGTCAACTTTTGGACTTCCTTCGGACTCAGTCCTTCACTCTATAGGAAAATTCTTAGAAATTACTCCCAGTGAGAGTTATTATAGTGCGTATAAGCCGCACTTTAATAACAAAAACCTAATCTTATGTACCATAATTATCATAGTTTTCTGAATTGTCAAATGCCTTCAGCAACAGGTTCACCCAGAACCTTTATGATAATGATGTCCTATTTATAAAAAAAATAAAAACAGCATTTTATTCCTTAACCTTAAATAGTATTGATCAATCATGCTTATGAAAAATTTGTTACATCTAATGTATGTCAAATATTATAGAAAATGTCAGTATGTAGATTTCATGATTAATGTTTATTAGTTTATTTCTTTATTTAATAATGTATTTGAAAAGTTGTTTATTTCGATTGAATTTAATGCATATATTTAATAAGTAGTAAGGAACCCTCTCGGGTAAAGGCCTCCTCCAGTTCTGTCCAGTGTTTGCGGTCTTCTGCGACGCTTATTGTATTTTGTGTTTTCACATATTTTTTTTATTTCATCTGACCATCTTGCTAGGGGTCTACCAATACTTCTTTTGCCCTTAGGACCTTTCCATGAGGTGACTAAAGTGGCCCACCTTTCTTTTGGCATTCTAGCTACGATGTCCTATTTACTATGGTGAAACGTTTCGGTTATCAAGGGATACAAAAAACTTTGCAAACTAGGAGAGTGCGTCCGGAATAATCCCATTTCTATTTGAAATGAAATGAAATGAAAATATATTTATTCTGATAGAGCAAAAAACGTAATTATCTAACTATAGTAAAGAAATACATAATAATTTGGTCCAGTTCTGATAATGACTCCTTGAGAAAACCATAAGTCTCAAATTTGCATTAGGTAAGTAGCGCGACACTAACCGATTTCGATAATTATTCTTTTAAAACTAAGTTTTAATCCCATTTTCATTATTTAGGAATTTAAAGTCTATAGATATAAGTTTATAGTTTTTTAAAACACGCCAAATTATTGATATTGGGACCAGCAAAAGATAGATCATACCATTATGACTATGACGCTCATAGGTATTATGGGCAACAGTTTTCAACTGGCTCTATCGGCGCCTATAATCTAGCTAGGCCATCGCCACTATCAATCCCTTATGTCGTGCCGCGCTGACCACTCCGCCTTATTCAAATGTAACTTTATGAGCGGTATATCCTCTGGCGCCATTGTTGCTTCTTCCATCACAAACGACTTCGGGCATAAAGGAATTCCATTGAATCAAAAGACAATGACTAGTAGGTTCATCAAGATATATTGTATTGAATAATATGCAAAATGAACCGTCTATTGTAAAGGTTTTGTATAATAAAAACTGGCGAAGGAACGCGAAGGTTGACGCTCTAGAAGCCAGTAGAAAAATTTTAGTTCACTCTTGTCTTAAACAGAGAAGATATTTGGGTCATCAAAATATATATTTTAATGGTCATAACATCAAATGAAGGTGGGTATTATAATACCAGAGACATAAAGGGTGTACTAAACCATATTCTGCCAAAAGCACACCTTTTCGAGCGATCTCTCGATTTGTTTCAATTCCCTTGAAAATAAAATTCCTTGTGCACCACCCGTTTGATTGAATGAATGTGTTCATATCTTCATAAAAACAACCAGTGTGCCAACGGTAATGGTGGTATACCTACACACTATGTGTCTAGGTAGGTACTATAGTACCTATAGTCCAACTATTGTAACAATTACTATGATATTACTGTTATACTTTGCCGTGAGAGTTCATTGTTTGACATCGTTTATTGAGGCCTTTGTTTTGATATCAATGTAGTATGTTTAATTTTAGTGTTGAAATTAAAACTACTGTTTAAATTTTGTGCTTCAGACTAGTCAGTAGGGTACTGCGCTATTCTTACTATACGTAGCCCTTCAAAAGACAGCGTATGTATGTAAATTATATGTCGCTCTTGGATTCAAATAGATTTTCAAAGAAAATAATAAAATTCATCTTGTCTTTGGAGGTTTTACCCAATGATGAAGACAGAGCGCTATGGCGCTCATTGGGGAGGCCTATGTCCATCAGCGGACTACTATAGGCTGGTGATGATGATGATAAAAGATGCACTTCCACACCAAAGAGGTCATAAATTTGAAAACCTTGTGATAAGCAATAGATGTATTTGTTGTGTCTTCGTCTCAAATTGCGGGTTTTCTTATGATTTTCACAGATCGACTGTATAACTGATGGAGTTAGCAAAAACTTGTATTTCTGCGGAAGAACAGCTTCCTTCCGCCATCTTTTCCCATCTATTGTCAAGTGATTCAAGATTGAAACTAGAACTAGAAAGCATAGGATTACAAGTGTTATTAATTACAAGAATTTGATTATGGTTCGCACACCTTTATTGTTTATTTAGGTATTTTGTGTTTTTTTTTTCACATAAAAGTTCACATAAATAGCTAATGGTGTTTTATGAAATTCAATTCAATTGTTTTGTTGAGAAGAGAAAATTTTTGAGGAAGGAAAGACTGACAAAACTGACACACTTTCACTGAAGTACATTTAACTACATATTTTTGCCTACAACAGGCAGATTATATTTACTATACAGGCTACAGCTGAAGTTTATCTATTTTTAAACTTTAATTTTCTTTTCGCCGATCGACCTTCTTTTGAACTCTATCTCACCTGATGGAAAGTGACGATGTCTGGTCCCGTTAAAACATTTTATATCCGAGGGATATAAAATGTGTTTATCCCTTAAAACTTAAAAAACATTTTTAAACGTTTACAGTTTAAGGGATTCGAGGTCGGTTTTTAGTATTTTCAAAACAACCAAATTATTCATGCTTCAGTCGAGTTCAGTAGGTAGGTACTCAAATCAAAATATATTTTCACGCATGAACTCTTCAACAAAAAAGATTCAAAGATTTATGAACCCTAACATCTGCTTTTAGGGCAGTCAGTTCAACAACGAAAATAGGGTGTATTCTCGTTGTTCAATTCTAACTTCACTATGTCCTTTTCCCAGGAACTACAACAAGAGAAGCACCTGCTCAGACGGCGGCTGGACACCACGCAGGGAGAGTACGAGGCCAGGATACTGGAGCTGCATAATGACATCAAGGAGCTCACAGCCAAGATCGGGAACAGGGATACGTCGGTCAAACAGGTTAGTGTATCATAGATAATAGATTAAGATAAATAAATAGAAAACACTTTATTATATCACACAAAACAGAAAACAATACAGGAATAAACAATAGAATAAAGGAAGTAGGTATAAAGAACGGCCTTAAGGCCTCTTGCTCTCCAGGAAACCTTAAGATGGACATGAATGAACAAAATAGACGGTGGTAAGTACTTAAGTAAATATATAGATAAAAAAATAAAACAAATACTTACACTACGTACCATACTACCTACATTACAAACATTATAATAAACTTACATAGACATAAGATAGTGATTGAGGCGTTACTTTGAGGAAATCTATTGATACTGCCTCTCCTCGCGTAATGTCTACGTGTCCCTTGCGCGAGGCAAATTCTCTGGAAGGACTTAATCGATGTTTCTTCGCAATCTCAGTGTCAAAGTTGAGTATAGTTGGTGATGATGTCTCGTGGAGGGACGAAACTAGTTTACTTGTAGTACTAGTTACTTACTAGTTTACTTTAATTTTTTATCAAAATTAAAGAATCTGGGTCTGCGGTGGATACTCCAACCATGAATATTTTGGTTTTTCATTATCAATTAAAAACTTTTATACAAAAAATGTTGTCAAGTTATAGGTAGATAGATAATTGAGAAGCTGTGAAGATGACATGTAATTTATGCTTATGAAAAACGCATTAGCATAAATTGCTGGCTTTGTAACTGAGTAACCCGTCGACATAGATAGAATTACGAAAAACGTTATTAAGCTTGTAAGACATTTTGCGAAAAAACTCTTGTTAGAACTGGGTTAGAACTTAAAACGGTAAAGAATAGGTAATAGGTAATTAATATCGCAATAAACTTTCGAATTCAAAACATAAGTTGAATGAAGTAGAAGAGTCGTGCCGACGATGCGAATCCGCTCGGAGTGCACAAAACGCCTGTACGTGAGGTCGATAAGATCAACAATGATCTGTAACCGACAATCTCACCTCCGGTTTTTATGTTCTCAGGAACTTTGAGAGATACGATTCAATGAGATACGAACTAAAATGTTTAGACACAAAATACAAAATAGTATGACATTGAAAAGATCATGACGAAAACGTGCCTACTAAACAAGCTACATTTACAAAAATGAAAAAACCTAAACTTTGTACGGCACAAGTTCACTCTCTATCATTCTCGTAATTCGATGGTACGGTAGACTGACACCACCGGAGATGTCAGGAGCAGGAATCAGCTTAACGTGGTTGTCGAGGTACAAGGTGGTACACCGCCAACTTAGGGCTGTTTTGTCAAATCGGGAGTTTGCCAGTTCACCAAGGTCATAAGGACCATCTCCATCGCTGAATGCCTAGTTAGTAACAGTTAGTTTGCTGCGATGACATCTCCGCCGCCGTATAGAAACACGCTCACATGGTCGATTAAGAAATAAGTGACACGCACGATGATGCTAGAACAGAAATCGAAGTAAGTAAAAGGCTGAAAGGACAAAACGATGATGCAAATGTCCTCTAAGCGAAGAACCATTCCGACAATCACTAGATAACTCATGTGATTGTCAATAAAACATAATAACAAACACCTGTTGCAATACGCGTTGATTAGATTTAAATTGCATTTGCAGTTTGACAGAGTTATGATCGAGTCTAATCGAGATTCGATGAACGAGGAATGAGACATCAAGTTGTACCTAGATGTAAAACAATAGATGCAGATTCCCTTGACCTTAAGGTTGAACAAAAAGTCTTTTGTCCAAAATTCGCTGCTTCGATGTAATTAACATTGAGTTCCGACGGCAACTAAGCCAAGGTTCGATGTGATACTTTTAGAACGTAAGTCTAGTTGCTCATGGTAATGTTTTTTTCTCTCCTGAACCACTTTTATTAACCTTTGTTACACTAATGTGATCTGCGCAACTTGGCGTTATCAAGATTACTTCCTTTTTGCGACATCATAGACATCTCAGCCTTTATCTTAGTGGACAATTGTCCACAAAGTGCAAGCTCCCTGTACTGTATAATATATAATTCCCTATAATTACAGGGAGAGGATGCAGCCGACCATATTTGACAGTTATCAAAAGAAATCTTTTGATAACTGCAGCAACAAATTGCAGTGCATAGAATTCGTCACACTTCATTTAATTTATCTCCAATACCATACGTTTTTGTGTCAAGTAAAATACTTACTAAACGTTTGTAATAACATTGTTTCTAAGGCTAGGATTAACATGTACACTAGCATATAAGTTCATATTGTAATACCTGATGTCATAATAAAGAAATTTTAAATTAATTAATTAAAAATAAATCTTTACCTAAACTTATTTTTTCGAATCGCGGGCTTTACCAATAACTGATCGAAATCCTACAGTCCACACCCTAGACGCGTATGTCGGTTTCCTCGCATAAATTCACCCATACCTCCTTAAGGAATAGAAAATCTATGCCATTTTCCTTGTCATTGTCTTCATTGAGGAAAACGTGACTTCGAAGACCGATTTCACCCGATTCGTTGAACCCAGGTTACAATACTAATCTGTGTCTAGATGGTCTAGTACCTAACTATACCAGGTTCTATTCTTAGTTATACTATAATCCAACGAAACCCTATTATTATCGCTTATTTCTCAGATCGTAATCCTATTTCGGCAGCATTAGAAACTAAAACGTGCGTGACGTGACGTCCTCGATCACGTTGTGCGTCACCTTTTGGGGATAAAGAACTCGTGGTGAAGCTATTAAAGGTTTCTTTTTGCAAGGCTAATAAGCTTACATTTTGACTCAGTTCTTTTAGCTTTACTCGTAGTTTGTCCAAGGGATTACAATTCCGAGATCGATGGATGACTTTCAAGATTTTCGTCTGTTTGTTCAATGATATTCGCCGCTGTGACAGCCGCAGTGTACGAATTGACCCCGTGTATATCGTAAGAGCCTAATAAAGGAGACTGCTTATCAGAACAAGGTCAGAAGCTTCCTTCTGTGTAGGTATTTTTAACACCTTCACTGCGCTCACCGATTCGCCAGCCAAGCATGGTGATCATGGGGAAACCTTGTTTCGGTGGAAGCATGTACAAATAATAATTATAACAGTTTTTACACAAAAAGGCAAAAGTCCCTAGTGGCATCTATGCGCTTTACCAAACACACATTGGCTATTTCCAAGCAACCAGTAGGAAGTAAACAGGGCCAGTCCTATCCTATAGCCGTACCACTGCCGTCACTGTTCGAAGGTCGCCCCCAAGGGTGCCTATTACGTAAGCCGCGTGAGTTATGGGAAATTTCCAAAGCGAACACCTGGTGAAAGCTTTCAGGGCCGCTGAGGCAATTAGTGACACGCCTCTCCCAGTCTGGTTTCATATTATTTCATAGGGCTTGACGTTTATTTACTCATATTTAATTATATCGGAATCGATTTTTTCAAGTTATAACGAAGCTAAAAATGGTATGCGTTTTTTGATGTCTCTTTGCCACCCCATCATTAACATAATTGGGGTCTGCTGAATAAAAAAAAACAAATAGCTAGGGTTAGTGTTTGTTTGACTTAACTCTGAATATTCCCTTTAGTAGGTATACTCTTACACATTTATAATATTTTACAATAACTATTTTATAAGTTTTTAATAACTAGGGCAAAGTACGAGTACTTGGAAATAACAATCCAGCGAATGCAAACTCGAAGTCGTTTCGTTTAGGAGTTCCTAAACGAAACTTTCCTCTTCTGTCTCCATAATCAGACCAGCTCAAAGGTACCACAACATTGCAATGTCACTTGAACTTACAATTAAGTATGCCAAATTGTAGTTCAATTGATTGAGACTAACTGGTCTAAAATTCAGTTGCAAGATTTGTCCCACACAAACTAACAGCCCACGAATGTAAGCTATGTAGATAGGAAGTATATTATGATATCTTATTTATTTATTTATACTTTTTGCACGAAAAACATAACAAAACTTATTCTAGAAAATTTAAACAAAGGCGAACTTAACCCTAAAAAGAGTTCTCTTCCAGCAAACCTTATTGGGAGAGAGAGACAAAGTGAAGAGAGAAGTGGGTACATGTGCATAAATGAAATAAGAAATAGACAAAAGATTAAATTTTAACTTACTTAATTTTAACTTGATATCTCCTGTAATGTTTCCTTTCCTAGTAAAGGGTCTCAGATTTATCGTGCATAGTCAAGGTTGTGAAATCTTTAATTAATTGTAAAACACCAGGATTAATTAAAGAAGCAGCCTCGTATCTCACCAAAATAATGTCGCAACGGATCGTCACGGTTTGGATGTCCTTCCAAGAGGTTCAGTAAAAAGTAACCTTTCAGCGAATTACCAGCTCTATCTCTCGACTCATAAAATCGAAATTCTCATATCAGGTTTTATTTCAACTGCTTGAATCTTGTAAAGTTATACTAAACTCCAAAAGTGGTGGGTTAAAGACGAATTTCGTTTGACAGGAGGTTGGTTACACCCATTAACACGGTTAACCACGCTTGCTTAGAACAATGCAGTTCTGTGTGGCTAAACATTTGATTACATTATTGGGGGAGTTTAGCTTGTAGATGTATACTGTTCCGGCAATAGCCTTCCTGGAAGTTCCTCTTGAAACATTATTGGGGGAGTTTAGAGTTTAGCTTGTAGATGTAGGTATACTGTTCTCGCCATATTCTTCCAGGAAGTTCCTCTTAAAACACAATACAAAAACAT
Source organism: Eupithecia abbreviata (assembly GCA_943735965.1). Taxonomy (NCBI): domain Eukaryota; kingdom Metazoa; phylum Arthropoda; class Insecta; order Lepidoptera; family Geometridae; genus Eupithecia; species Eupithecia abbreviata. The sequence continues at coordinate 8,320,444 of OX030995.1, forward strand.
CATGAAAATTTTATGCATTAGGTAGTGCGAGTGTGTTGATCATGCATAAGCATAAATGATGTATTCCAGATGTAAGGATTTAGGAGTATTACGATGTATTATTATTTAGGCTAGTTAGTAAACGATCTAGTAGGTGACGCAGGATAACTTGTATTGTTATCAGATCGTACGTTAACTACAGAAATTATATATTTTTTTTAAATTCAGTGAGACTGAGAACTCGTGCTTAGACGAACCGAACATAGGCTTTAAGGCACTATTGAGTAAGTTATGTAACCTATTTGTAATAATAAATGATCTATCTATCACACTTTATTATACCACATAAAACAGAAAACATACAGAAATAAACAATAGAATAAAAGAAGTATAATGGGCGAGCTTATAGCGATCTCTTCCAGGCAACCTTACGATGGACTGGAAATGAAGGAACAATATAGACAATATAGAATAATCTGTCTTAGTACAATGTATCCTCATCAGCTCATGTTCTTCTCCACAGCGTGATGAGGAGAAAGCCAGTCTGATAGCAGAGCTGACAGCCCAGAACTCCAGGCTCACCACACAGCTGAAGGAGTCCTCAGCCACGGAAGCCAACTTACTGGCCCAGCTCGATGGCCTCAAGGACCAATGCTCTATGAGGAAAACTAGTTTGCAGGTAAGAGATCGAAAACTGAACAGATAAGCTGATAAATACGTTAAATATATATTTAACTACATCACCGTGGACAAATACATATGCACTAAAGGCATTTAAAACGGGATACTTAACATGATTTGATTTTTGAAAACAAATCATGGTAAAGATATCCCGTTTAAAATGGCTTAAGTGCAACTTTATTGAATGATCGTTTCAAAAGTTTTAAATAGGATTAGATTTAAGCATACCTACCTATATATACTTTGACTTTCCCCTCTAGGGGAGGCCTATGTCCTACAGTGGACTATATTATATATATAGGTTGATGATGATGATTGCACCATTAAAAAGTAAAAAAGTAAAAGTCATTTATTTGCAAAACACGTGTAAAAAAGATGACAAATAGTTTTTTTGCGTCAGCATGTTTGACCAATATACATTGGTGTGCAAAAATAATTAGAGAGTATGGCATGCAGGTCTAAATGTAATTGTACATAACAATAACAAATTTACAAGATTATTAATACATAGCATAAATTTAGATTACATCATTTAGAAATTCGTCAATTTTATAGTAGCATTTTTCACATAAAAGTTTTTTAAATTTAGTCTTAAATAAGTTTACATTTAAGTCTTTGTAGCTCTTAGGTATTTTATTATAGATTACAGGTGCCATGCACACTACACTCTTTCTCAACATAGTAGTTTTTGATTCGTGTCTGGCTAATCTAGTGTTGTCCCTTCTATTCCTAATTACAATGTCACACATTCGGGGAAACAGATTGGGATTGTTCCTAACAAATAGCGCAATCGCCATTAGAGCAAAATTGTATATATCGTGTTTTGACGAGTCATACTCGTATAGCCTCATCATTTAAGGTAACTTTTTGCATGCCATACCAAAATTACTGAACGGATCGGGCTGAAATTTAGCATAAATCTGTCTATGCATGCATATCGGTCTAGACCTGAAATAACACATGGGCTTTCTATACCATACAAAACTCCAAGTGAGTTGCAAAAATTATCAATAAATAAATTTAAAAAAAATTGTTAAACACATTCTTTGTAAAAAAGCTTATTACAAAATATCAGATTACTTAGAAGATAAAAAAGCTTGGAATGAGTTTTGCTCCAACTCAAAATCTACCAACTTACAGATAAGCAAATCAAATGTACTAGACACATAAGTTATGAACATACTAGTGGTTTCTTCTCACTTCTTCCACTGGTGGACAAAAAATTGAAGTGAACTATAATATGACCTGTCTAAGTGCTTACTTGTAAGCTTAAAGAAATTAAAAAATTTTCATTTTCATAAATCAGTACCCATGGGATATAAATACCTAACCTCTACGTTCCATAGGATAAAGGAAAATAATTCTTTATTCAATTCAATTTATTTAATTCAGCTTCACAAAATACATGTTACAGACATAGAGAGTTAAGAGTTAGAGTACATATGTAATTTAAAAACTAAAAATAAAAATAAAATATTGGAAGGGACACATCCTGCGTTTACAGACGCATGGCATTATGAATGTGCGTCCAGCGCTTCATAAAAGCGCAGTCCGTGTCCAGCCTTCCAGCTATAACGTTCAGATAGCTACTGGTGCCGCCCCTCATCCGGCGCATCAGGGATGCTGTTCTGCTGTGGATGATTACGTAAAAGTCATCAACGCGGGAAATAGAGATAAGATAAAATTTATTGCACACCAAATAAAAACAGATACACAAGACAGGAAAAAAAAACAAATACAGAATATGGGCTACTAAACTAGTTATTTAATAAATTGATTTAGGTACATAACAACTAATTTGTCAACAGGACCACGTCACAAGTCTAGAATCCCTGAAATCCGAGCTAGCCATGATGGGCGACAAGAAAGCTGAGCTGGAGCGGCGGCTGACATCCTCCATGCATGACAAGGACAACCTGATGCAGCAGTTGGATGAGGCGAATGACAGGATCGTGGCGCTCGAGAGGCAGCTCAAAGAACAGGTAACAATAATTTATTTATTTTGGAACACCATCAGCTAAAATAATGTCTAGAGATATAAATTAGCTAATAATAGGTATTGACTGATATATATAGATAGATAGAAAACACTTATACCAAACAAAACAGAAAACAATACAGGAATAAACAATAGAATAAAGGAAGTATAAAGGGCGGCCTTATCGCTGAGAGCGATCTCTTTCAGGCAACCTTTGGATGGACCTTATGATATAATATAAATAAGCTACTTATATGTTAACACTAACAACATTGTGACAAAAAAGAAAGCGTACTTTATAGGAAACCATAAAGTGCTCTAATAACATATAAATATATATATTTGAAGATGGTTAAATAATTACAAGTAGGTTACATAAACTTAGTTAATAGTGCCTTTAAGCAAGCCTAAGTTATGTCTGTCTAAGCATATATGTAGTTCACATTTAATTTAATGGGTTAATTTGTTGGATTTATTGGAATTGTCTTTTCAAGCACTTTGGGCCTAGATGATTATAAAGGCTTATTTCAAAGTTTTTTATAATATGAAAAAACTTAAAAACAAGCCGTTATAGACAAACATAACATAGGCTTTAGGGCACTATTAACTAAGTTATGTAACCTACATATTTGTAATTAATAAATGATCTATCTACATTATCTTCTCAAAAAGATGGAATAAGTTCCTACGAGAGTCCCAAATTATCTTCGTGTGTGAGAAATAATTTGATTTCATTTTCTACTAATTCTAATAATACTCCATTCACTGCCCTTTCACTTTGTACCAAAACCACTAATGCCTTCCATGTAATATCCGTCGTTTTGATACCAGAACAATAGTGGTAATTAAGAACTAATCTGAGCTTGAAGGTTTTTGTTGGGCAATACTACAGACAGACAGCTTTATTATGTTGAATGGGAGGAAAAACTTTGTATGGGTTAACGACTCGACTCGTGTTGAAATGAATGAAAGAAATCCCGTACATGACAAACTACAATGTAGTATGGTAATTATAGGCTGTGGTTATACAGAGGTATGATTTGTGTTTTTGGTAGGTACAAGCGGAAGCGGCAGTGGTTTTTGGGTAAAATATTATAAAGCTGACGTGATTCTGTTTCGTTTTTCATACAATTATCAACGATGACGTCACAGGTCCAGACCTCCGCCATCTTTAAAAAAAATATCTTTATAAGTTTACTACGATATTTCCCCTAAATGCTACGCTCCATTTGTTCACCACAAATGCAGTCAAAGACGGTAAAATAGTGACGAACAAATGCCTATCGAAAACCTTTAGAAAAACTCAAAAAAAAAAAAACCCAACCAACTGGGTTCTGCTTTTCACGGGTTTGTGCGTTGGATTTATTGTTGTCGCAAAATGGGGAAAATATAATAAAAAATTAGATTGTAAATCTCAAAAATTTCGTGTGTTAAATTGCTTTAGCCATTTGCTTTGACGTAATATGTAGTCACAGATAACATATTATGTAGAAACTTGCCTTAAATGACAACTCACCTCCCAGATTACAAAAGACAACACGAGTCTACTAACTAGCCATATAAATAAGTTATAATTATAACCCATCAATGCTGCCCTATGCTAACCAGTGTGGTCTCATCCTGTGGGTCTTTAAATAGGTTGATGTTGATAATGCTATCGAAAATGTGCCAAGTGCGAACCAATTCATTATTTTCATGACGTTTTGATGACTGTTCGAATAACTAATGAGGTAGCGTTGCTGCTTATTGGTCCTGTTGAAGCGATAAGGCTTCATTTCCATTTGCGATAGTTAATTTTGCACCATTCGGGAACTCCTGCGCAAGTTGATCAGACTTGCGAGTTGATTTTTTCAGTGAATATTTCCTACACATCTATACCATTCAGGTATGAGCGTAGAGATATTTCTACCTTAATTTGTGTGATATTATAGACCAAAAACTTAGTTTTGATTAAAGGGCACATCAATATTCTAAATTCCTAAACGTTTTCCTCCAAATTAGGTTTACCTTTTGTAACCTACAACACAGCACATTTACTCTAGGCATATCATCCTTATCACACCTAGGCCAATATTATCAAAGCTTACCCAGTCGTCGATCAGTTTCTTTATTGTTATTATTTTAGCCATTATTGTCCAACTGCTGAACAAAGGCCTCCCTTTTCACCGTCCACTCCTCACGATCCACAACAGGCCACGATGGAAGATGTGCCTCGAGCTCGTCACGCCATCTCATCCTGGGCCTTCCATGTAATATATACCATAGGAAAATGTTATGCGTTAAGCATAGATCGACGACTGAGAAATCCTTCATGATACACACCTTACTTGACTTAGCCCCCGAATACTCAAACGTTTCTCAGTTTTAAGCTCGTCTAAGTGACGATTTTCTGACATATTTTCATTGAAAACGGTCAAAAATTGCTTCTTAAGATGTGCTTAAATCTGAGATGCGTTTGAGTATTCGGGCGTTAGTCTTTCAAATCTTAAAGAAAAAAATACAGATCCTAATCTTCTATCCACAGGAGCACCTCTACCAAAACACCCTGAAAGAACTAGAGCGACTTCAACGCTCGCACGACACGCTAGCAGAGCGTATCGGGGGCCCGGAGACCACAGAATTGAACACCACCACACGGTCTCTGCACGCAGAGATGGAGTCCGGACCTGAGGAGGAGACCGGCTGGCTGCGGTCTGAGGCTGTGCAGGTCTACAAGCAGCTGCGGACGCTGGCGTTGCAGCTCAATACAGGACATGATGATGATTCAGGTATGACCAACCTTTTGAAATAGGACTCTTGATAATGATTTAGGGTATTGTGAACCTTGGGAAATGTATATACATATATATTTTGCCTACACACGTTTAATTAATAACATTATAATATTATTAAAAAAAAAAAAACTTAAAACGCACTGTAATTTTTTTAGTATTTACACTATTTTTTAAGCTCTTCGGGACAAATACTTATCCCTGGGGAATAATTGTTATATGAGACAACAGCGGGATCATTCTCCATACAGTAGCGAAAGAATTTTCCAAATCGGTCCATAATTGACGGAGAAATCGATGAATATACATAGAAATAGACACATAAAAAACATACAAACGAACATACAACCTCCTCCTCTTTTGTTTTCCGTCTCTCTCGGTTTAAAAGGTGTAGGTTTGGACTGAACATCCGGTAAATTGGAAGTAGCCTAAACACCTACGAATTCTTCATGTAAATGCTCCAATTAAAATAAACGCGTGAAAACCGTGCCATTGCGAAACATGATTGATCAGTAAAACAATATCTACAACACAAAAAATTCATACTTACATATGTATTGAAGTATAAAATGAAAAACTTTTGCACAGGACATTCGTCCTCTTGCATAATAATAATAATAAAATAAAACTTTTTGGTATTCCATTTACAGTGAATACGTCATTATTGGATTCATTTTTGAAAATGGAACTGAATGCGCCTTCTTGGTCATGTTTGATGTTTTTATGAAGTTGTGGTAAAGTTCTCGTCATTTCATGACGATCTTTTGATTAATTGTTCTAGAAAGTTGAATAAATGTGATTTTGCTGATCATGGCGAAATATGATAGATATATTTACCTGTGAACCATGGATAATTAAGAATCCCCAATTTGGGAATCCCTGATAAAGACCACACGTGTTTTTATCGTCTAAATCTAACTATTTCACATCTTTTTTTCTCAGGATATATACTTCAAATGTAATTTTACTGGATTAATTCGATTAATATGCGCTTTTGCTTTTTCTTCGCAAAATGCTTGCTTCGTTACTGACAAAGGTGATCCAAACAAGGACGCCCTACATTTAAGTCAAGGCTGCATTGCGAAACCAAATCAGAGCATAAGCAATATTATCACCGTTCTAAATCAAAATAACCCCGATTTTCATACCGTTACTATCAAGCTGTTCAGGAACTAATTGCGATGGGAATAGAGACCTTATTTCTCTACAGGTTTACGAAAACGCGATGGTTTTGCCGGTTGTTTATGCATTTCCGTGATAGGCCAGGGGTATTTTGTTTGCTTTCCGCTAACCAGATTAGTTTTGGTTGGATAAAACCTGGATATTCCAGCACCTTTTGTTTTAACTATTAGTAAGATCTTATCAAAGAAGGTTTTAATAGACTTGCTATTTTCAGTTTTTCAGACATTCATAAATGTCTTTATTGACATAAAATATCTTGGATTCATAAATTTTTACAAAAACAAAAAATATTACGATGGTATTAATATCATCGTAATATTTTGCATGGGATTTTCTCAAATGCCTGAACTAATAATTAAGTATAAATAGGTACTTTTTTGACTTTTTTAAATCAAATTAAACATGTAGAAGCGACTTGCTCCTGAAACACAGTTTTGAACTAGGTCTGGAGCCTATAGACTCATTATTGTCTGTGGAACTAAACAACTACTTCCAATTTAATATATATTCTCTATTAAATATATACACACCTATAATTCAAGATTTATGACTCAAAACTGACCACATATACACAACTAGAAGCTTGTCTAGCTTTCCTGTTCTAATGAGATCATCAAGCAAGAGTCACCACACAACCAATTCTAAGGCTTTAGGATCCCACGCTAAGTGGCTTTGACCATAGTCGCGTTATGGCTCCTCAAACATGTTTTCTTTCATGCTATTTTAGTATCTATAGCCAACAGAGTAATAAGCAAAGTTGTTGGCACTAGTTCGATGATTTTCGCGTTTTTGTATCGATTGGCTTGCTTCCGAAACGAGTTATTGAGGCTACCTCGAATTTGCTGATACGTGGAGGTCGCTACTTGAATCTCATGTTTTATTTGTGCTTCATGCATGAGTTTTGAATTGGAAAATAATCAATTTTTATGTTCTTACATAGTTAGGTATAGATACTAGGTATAGGTAAGGTAGAATTATTTTTCTTTGTTTCATCGAGAACGAATCGCTTTTAATAACTTTGGTATTACATTTCCTTTCTACTAGGTAGATTTAGATTTTTATTTTGAGTGCATTAAGAATTAAGTAAGTGTAAAGTAATGTATTAACACTTTGAGTGCTGAAAACGCACGGTATGAGTTTTCTACAAGTGACTAATATGCGTAAATCCACACTAGCGCAGCGGCTGAGAAAATACAGATCTTTGTGACTCAGCAGAGCTGTAATATTTTTCAAACGAAACGCATTTGCGGCGCAACACATCCGCTGTGTAGAGTGGCAGCACTAATTTTTTAGGTAAAAAAAAAGACCACTGTCGTCGAAAAAAAACCGCAGTCAAAGTGTTAAGAATGCTTTGAGTTGTCGCTTGAGATTCTTGATTAATTATCACTTCAAAACTTTCTTGCTTGAAATTCTCTAATATCTGGATCAAGTTAAACCTCTAAACTGTCAATACCTAATTCGATACATGATGTTCTTCTGGGCGAATCTTAGGCTACGCGGCCAGTCTCAAAGAAGACTAGACAGCTGTGCGCAGGACATAATTATAGTGCCCAAGTGTGTGCGCAAGCACAGAAGCACTCTCTAATCCCTCACTCTTTGACAACCGATGTGGCGCGACGGGCGAAGGTCGATTGCGACGCAGGAGTTTGCGGGTTCGGTGACCGCCTTGAGACAAATAATGTACTACATATGTAGATATATTTGTTCTGGGGGTCTCTGGGTATTTCTCTATATAAAAAAATGTAAAAATTGAAAATATTTATTTACGTTTCAAAATATAAATAATTTTATCGTCATCCGAGTAGTCTCGATCGATAAGTTTTCTCGTTTTGCCTCCAAGCAGTCCTCAAGTGTTATCATCCAACCGTGAGTCATGACATGACGAACAGTCACGACGCTTGCCTCACGATCCGCTGGTTTGAAGTTCCCTACCATTCGATTATAGTCCAAACGGAACAGTTTATTGGAATTTAGTGATTGGTGCTTTGTTTTCCGAGTGGAAGATTTATTTCGCCATTGAAAGTAAAAAATCATCATCATCAGCCTATAGCAGTCCACTGTTGGACATAGGCCTCCCCCAATGAGCGCCATAGCGCCCTGTCTTCAGCTTGCCGCATGCAGCATCTACCTGCTGCATCGACTACGTACCCGCTGTCTTTCGCAGAAAGTAAAAAATAGGATTTCGAAAATGTGTTCAGCTAAGCGATGACCTCTGTGGCGCGGTGGCCGTCCATCTGCAACGCAGGTTACGGGTTCGATAACCGACTCGGGACAATTGTGTTTACGATCTACAGATATTTGTTCCGGGTGTTCTGTTCGTCATCAACATCAAGATTAAATGAGATGTTAGGAAATCTGATGCGAAAACCGTGTCCTTTTTTTATGGCTAAGTTAAGAGTTGATTTTGATTCTCTAGGTTTATTATATACTGCTGTTTCCCGCTTCTCACCCGCGTTAAATTAAAATTTCACATTTCTAAATTTTAATATAGCCTATGTTTACCGCGGATAGTGTAGCTTCCCAACAGTGAAAGAATTTTTCAAATCGGTCCAGTAGTTTCGGAGCCTGTTCGATACAAACAAACAAACAAAAAATCAAACCTTTATAATATTAGTATAGACTACGGGAATCGAACTCGCTTATTCAGTGACTCAAGCAGACCTTCCCCAACTGATCCACAAGTTCGTCAAATGTACCTACCTTTTTATATCAATTGTTATCGTTTGCAATCCTCAAACAATAAAACCTTATTATGAGAACTGGAACAATTGTCGGATCTTTGACCAAACATTATGTAGGCTATAACATTATATAGGTAGGTACATATTTTCAAAGGTACATAATACAGCTGTTTTAAAACAATTGAAGCGCGTTACTAGATGCGCCCCGCGGCTTCGCCCTTGCGGAAATCTAAGTGTCAAATGGTTTATAAATCGTCCTCTTAAACCATTCTATCTATTTAAAAAAACGCATCAACATCCGTTGAGTACCTAGTTTTAAAGATCTAAGCATGCATAGGGACAGACAGACAGCGGGGAAGCGAGTTTGTTTTATACTATGTATCGATTGTATTGCTTAGTATAATTTTACTGTACATCATAAATACTTTACCAATAAAATTACTATCTGACTACAAAAGTGTTCTAAGAGGTTTCATAAACTCTGTTGAATGCTTGATAGACGCCGGATGTTGTGTCCTGTCGCAACAGCCTTGCAACTATCTGGTTCAAGATTGAACTGGCAGAGGAAGTAACAGGCTTGCTGACTCAATTATATGCCATAGACAACAGGGTCCTGACTCCTGAGTTAGTACCTCTTACTTAAAATGTGCGTCGGTTGTGAAATATATTGGAGGAATCAACATAGCCTGTTCAGGTAAATCGACCACACGTAGCAGATATGCATTTAGCTGCGCTTGAAGTTATATGCGTATTTGCACGCAATTACCTACTCAGTTCGCGATCGACCGCCTTCGACGCGGGTTCAAACCATTAGAACCATATTACCCGTAAGTTGGCGGCAGTAGTTTCGGTTTAAAGAATATTTATTTTCTCAAAAGAAATTACATTTCACTTATCTGAGAAAACATCTTAAGCTAAGTATTTTAAGTAAACTTCGAACAACCAAACAATTTTTAATACGTACCTACTTTAAGTATATCTACAGAATTATAGCGAATTAATTAACAATCATGTGTATAATGAAGAATTTAGAGAGTTTTATAATTTTCCAGTAGGTATCAATAAGACAAATAACAAAAAATATTAGTAGTAGTAATTTAACCTTAACAATAATTGAATGTAGAAGTTGAGTTCACAATTTTCAAATTTTGAGTTTAATTACCAGTTTAATGTCATGTGAATATAGTCCATACCACACCATACCAGTGGCTTTCCTTGACCACTAACCAAATACCAATTGTCAATCTCAAAGGGTTTGGGGATCAACCAGCACCATCTACCACAACCCTCAACCATAACCCTTTTCATGGGCCTTCGAGCGAGCCCAGAGTATGGGTGATAATCCTATGTTTGGCTGTCAGGCTAATCATGATGATAAACATAGCCCACCTATTGATTTTACCAATATATTTCGATGATTGAAGGGCGTCTTTGAGGGAGGCCTATGTCCAGAAGACATAAACGAGCTGATGATGATGATGTGAAAGACACTTCCTTCAATGCCGTGTCTAACCAAAGTATTGACAATGCAACATCATACGATACACATATCGTATTATCGAATCGGCGACACTTTCCTCGAGAAAGTTAAATCATCTCAATTACTCTATGAATAAGGCATTGTCTATGGCACTTTACTGCATAACTCTATGGATTATATTACAAAGAAAATAGCTTTAGGAGTTCTTGAACGTGATATTATGTTTTTAGCATTCATTTCCATAAAAGCTAAGAACCATAATTATCTTGATTCAAGAGTCAAGAATACGCATCAAGAAAACGAAACACCTATATTAAAATTACTTAGGTTTTTAAGTGAACTATGCAGTTTCATGGTTACACAAAACCTACTATGAAAACTTATCCGATTTTCGCGAAAAATAAATACAGACAGACTTTTAGATATGTAATGCAACTACTGGGTAACCAACTTTGTAATCAGTTATGGAACGAGATAAAAACGTTTGTGCATGATGAAATCAATGTAGAGTAAAGTAACCAGTTTATGAATTACTCTTGCGAACATTTTGAAGGTTAAATTACGCAACCCCTAACAATAAAAAATAATAATTGGTAGTTTTCAGTTTTTGACACCATGAAAATAGTAGGCGCAATATTATTACGTCATATGACTGAGTAGGTAAACTAAAAAAGTACCAACTGACGTCATGACCACAGATCAAATAATGGCGTCAACAGTTCCGGCGTTCTCGTTATATTGAAAATTCGAAAATTTAGATATTTTTTTGTGGTTTATATTACAATGGTATCTAGTTGAGACACTTTGTTTAAATGGATGTATCAGCCATTTCGTATTTAAGTTACCTACGAAGCTTGTATGACTCGAAACGTACCTTTTCTTTCTGAATGTGCCTCGTGTTGAATTGGAAAGTTGGTGTTCTTCCAACACAGGCTCATAGTTTGCTTACATTCTTAATAAATTCTTCAAACTACGACAGTTTTTAGAGTAAAACTTTACCCTACTTTGGCGTACCTAGGAGTTCAATTTCATCAACTCAAATCCAATAACAGAACCCTAGTACTCAATCTTTCTCTTTCCTTCCAGGGCTCCACTCAGATCTATCCCTCTCATCCCTGGACGGTGATGAAACGGAAACGCTGCGTCGAGGGGCGCTCGCCGCCGCCTGCGCCGACGCCGTGGCTGCCTACGCCACTCTGGAAGGTTCTAGAGTTCGCGACTCTATCGCCGCGCACGCTCGCCGGGCGCTAGAGCGAGAGAGACAGATTGATGAGAAGAATGAACTAATCGCTGATCTGTCTTCTAAGGTAAGAAGTCATAGCTTTTCTAAGCTTTTTCGAAAGGCTCTAGATACTCTAGAGTTCTCGACTCTATCGCCGCATATACTCGCCTGGCGATAGAGCGACAGAGACAGATTGATAAGAAGAATGAACTTATCGCTAATCTGTCTTCTAAGGTAAGACGTCATTGCTTTTCTATGCTATTTTGGAAGAGTCTAGAAAACACTCAGTTCGCGACTAAATCGCCGCGCATGCTCGCCACGCCAGGCTATGCTAGCGGTAAAGCCTTCATAACATTTCCTACATTTCGCAACGCCGCAATCAAACCAAGCCACCTAATAAGAACGATTCGATTTCAACCAGAACGGTACAGAACACGTCGTTTCACGGTTATTCGGTACCGTTGCTCATAAATCGATTTATGAAAGCGATCGAGTCTGTCGATACTGAGCGGTGACCACTAGAGGCCCAGTGGTCACCGACCGCTCAGTACCTGGCTAGATACCTCTCAGTATAGTAGACTGACTGACCATACTACGGGTCTCTTGCGGTGGCAGAGGGAGAGGGTCTGGAGAATAGTTCCAATTTTATTCCTACTAAATGCAAAGTCGAGAACCTTTTTAGATTGTATACAACAGTTTAGGCATACATTATACATATACTCGTATATTATAAAAGTGGGCACTTCTGTCTACCAGTTTAAGTATGCTATTATTTAGCTGATACTTTTGATGCTTGTAGATTCCAAATTGAACAAAATACTGTTCATTTGTTTTGTAAATCCATCCAATTATAACTCATTCGTTTTGGTTATGATTCAGGAGTAAATTTTCTATAGAATCAAATTTGTGTGTGCTACAGTTCCATCCTAACCTAACGTCATTCTATAAGGCCCACGGGAAGTAATATATTATATCCGAGTGTCTTGCGGCGAGAAGTAGTAATAATGGCCGCGTCGAGACACGCTCATAGTGTTCGGTAGAACTACAACGAGACTATTTATCTCATAGAAGAGATTCTACTCAAAATAAGAATAAAATACATTCATAGCAAAAAAGAATCATTAGAATCACATTACATAATTAATTTGTCTTATATATGGAAATAAGTCTATTAATAATCAGATTCCAGTTCACCATTTCCGATTCCAGATTCTGAACTCTCACATGAACTCAAACTGACATAAAAATGTGTGTTAAACTTATACAGGTTCAAGGACAGTAAGTTAAGAACTGACCAAATCACCGAAACGTGCCTAGCCAGAATTGATTTGGTCTAAGCTGATTAACTCACGTACTTCTGACCTTTACAGCCTTATCACATGTCTTTAAAGGTGCCTAGTACCCAACACAAGCTTTGCTTAGCTTAGAACTAGATGATGCTGTGTGGATTCCCGGCATTACTTAAATAAAATACCGATTGCATTGTTGCTTCAATCATAACCCCACCATTTAAGTCCTGGACAAAACGAACCAGTTCTAGAGCCCTAGATATCGTATGACTAAGAGCCACCCACGAAGCCACCCACCAAAACCATAAAGCTCGTATGTGGTTATCCTTAATGGAGCAAAGATGGAGGTTGACCTCTGGTTTCGTTATCTATGGAACAATAAAAAGCTTATTAAAAGTACTTTTGTTTATGTATACGACTTTACTCATGAAAACACGGTGTTGATTATGATAGAGTTTTTATTTGCCAAAACATGTGTTGTATGGTAACAAGTAAATACAATTTATGAATCAACATGCTTGACTGTTCGTTATAAATATTTGAGAGAGAATAACTTAACATTAACTTAAGTTTATAGCATATAATAGCACTTTTAAAATAAAATAACTAATTTATACTAATATTATAAATCGTAAAGTAATTATGTGTGTTACCTTTCACGCCCAAACGATTCTCAAGGTTATTATCATCATCATCAACTTATGTTAGTCCACTGCTGGACATAGGCCTCCCCAATGAGCGCCATAGCACCCTGTCTTCAGCTTGACGCATCCAGCATCTGCCTGCAGTCTTTCGCAGATCGTCATCCCACCTGGCCGGATGTTATGAAGGTTATTATAATATAGTCATAATAGTTCTTATTCGCAATTTTATTGAATACTAGCGGAACTTCCCGGCTTCGCACGGTTTTAGTACAGATTCCTAACTTTATTGAAAATATAATCTAGTCTATGTTCACCGGGGATAGTGTAGCTTCCCAACGGTGAAATAATTTTTCAAACCGGTCCATTCGTTTCAGAGCCTATTCATTACAAACAAACAAAAAATCAAACCTTTATAATTTTAGTACGTATATACATAGATGCAAAAGAAAAAGTTAAAGAAAAAAGAAAAAAAAAAGATTTAAAGATTATAAAAAAAGAGATTTAAAAAAAAGTTGAAAGTTATCGACATAGCTCTGAGAATTAGCAAGCTGAAGTGGCAGTGGGCCGGCCATATCTCGCGAAGAACCGACGGCCGCTGGGGCAAACGTGTTCTTGAGTGGAGACCACGACTCGGTAAACGTAGTGTAGGACGCCCTCCGACCAGGTGGGATGACGACCTGCGAAAGACTGCAGGTAGATGCTGGTTGCGTCAAGCTGAAGACAGGGCGCTATGGCGCTCATTGGGGGAGGCCTATGTCCAGCCGTGGACTAATATAGGCTGATGATGATGATGATGATGATGATACATAGATGCGAAAAAGCTCTGTATGTACAAGTACACTTTTCCCAGCATCATGTTTCAGATGTCTTTAAGTCAATACTGAGTAATTTTGAATATACCGACAGACATGCTAATATTTATTGATGATCATAATAAATTGAATCTTGAAATACGCGTGATCTCAGAGTTCGTGCTGGTTTCAATATTTGGTGAATGTCATTCTTCAAGATTTTGGAAAAACCCAATAGGTAATCAATCACTTATTATAGTAAGTTACTATAATAAGTGATTTGCATAACATTTTCCCCAAATTGGGTTGCGCCAAACAATGGTTCATAGTGGGACTACACCCACCACACTAAGTAAATACAATAATTTTCTCATTATAAAATTAGGCAAAGACAACGGTAAAAACTGCTGCAACTGAATTTGACAAATAAATAAATAATGCCGGATAATTCACACACCATCATCTAGTCCCAAACCAAGCAGAGCTTGTTTTATAGGTACCTACTACAATAAATTATATAGGTAGATAGATTTTTTGATTATACATACATAGAAAACGGCCAGTACAGCCTGAACAAATATCTGCACTCAGATCGCACAAACATTTGTCCCGAGGCGGGAATCAAACAGGGTTGCCAGACGTACGAGAAATCTCGTACATGTACGAGATTTACAGTCCCTGTACGAGAAACGAGAGAAATAAAAATCTCGTACACTTTTGTACGAGATTTTGACAATGTTGACTGCCTGTGCAATTTTTCAACCAAAAATATTATAAAAAGGATAATAAGGTCCACGCCGCCATAGAACAATTGACTAGGCACATCACTAGATTCATTACCTCATCACTGGTTGTCACTAAATGTCTTTCCGGGAATTCCCGCTAAATGTATTTGTTTGTTGTTGTCCTTCTTGCACTCATGTAACCATCGCATTCTAACATCTTTTACTGAACGTGGAGGGGAATGTTTTATACTCATTAATCTCATTAGTTGAAGTTTGTCAAGTTCCCGTGCATTTCGATATTTCATCCTAATTATTAGAAAGTAAATTTAAAAGAATGAGTAGTGACAGTGAGGATTCATCCACGCCGCCGCCTAGGAAAATAACTAAAAAGGGAGGATGGACTGCAAAAAAAGCAGGTGAACGGTTTTTGAACATCGTACGCATTATATTATGGACTCGTTTCATTTGATAACCTCAACCTCAAGAAATGAATAAACCGAATCCAAACCAGAGATACTCGTAACATTGTTTAGAACACAGATTTAAAGAGATTTTAAACTTTAAATTTGTACGAGATTATGTTCTAAAAGTACGAGATTTTTGGCATCCCCGGTACGAGAAAAAAGTTTAGACATCTGGCAACCCTGGAATTAAACCTGAAACTTCCTGTGTCACAGGAAGACCTTCGCCCACCACGCACGCCACGGAGGTCGTTAAATTTGACTTGTCTATGAGCATATTGTTTAATTTAACCGGCCTAGTTTCGATCTAAATCGCAGAATTTTCTACAAACTTCTTGTGAACTTCACAATTACTTCACAGTTCATACTAGCTCCGTAATCACAGAATTTCCTCGAATACCCACATTCCCATGGTTCTAGAAGTATATGCAGGAATCTTGACAGAGAATCTAGACCGCTGTGGCGTGACCTGAGTGACGTCACGGCGGGGTCACTGCCCCTGACCGGACGTTGTTACAATGCACCTCGCTCACGTAGAGGCTTTGACGGGTTTTGGAATTATACTTGAAATGGAATATATAAAAATATAATCACAGTTATATTACAAACTTACATCGCGGCTTCAAAAAGGTTTCCTGAATCTTAGGCATTTTGCTTTTTAGACATGACATTTAGGCAATTTACTTAAAAATCTTAGACAACTTAAAAATTAGACTTTCTGATCAGGAAGCGTTTTTTTCACGATAAGTACCTAATAATAAAAAATAAACAAAGCACGAAGCTAAACAGCTTGTGTTATGGGTATGGATGACTGATATATGTACATAATTTTTGAACATAGATATACATATATATTTTTATAGCTACATAAAAACAACTAGAACCCGCGAAACAAATATCTCATTTTTTTACCTTTACGGGCGAAGGTCCGCCTGCGACGTGTAGGTTACAGGTTCGATTCCCGCATCCGGATAAATATTTGGCAGGTATTAAAATGTATGCCAACAATAAACACGTTCACAGTTAAGTTAGTAGTGCTAAGTATTGTATTATTATCTGAGCTAGGTTCGCACACCGAGCTTAGGTTACCTGGATATGTGTGGGGCATGCAATGTTCTACTTTCTTTTGAATTCGCGCTCGGATTTACTCAAAGAAATCGTGCTATGCTGCAATTAGTAGCAATTGTTGATGTTTATTGTTCTAGTTTGGTTTTAATAAGTGATACTAGATAATAATAGATACTAGTAGTAGACACCATGTGATATATATATACATTTTTTTCACTTTTTAGATACTAGTTGTAGACACCATGTGAAATATATTTTTTTTTTTTCACTTTTTAGATACTAGTAGTAGACACCACCATGTGATATATATACAATTTTTTTTTCACTTTTTTTACTAATGGTCAAGAAATTGAAGTGTAATGAAAATCAATAACACTTTATTTCTTATTCAATAATAATGTTTAGTACCTACCTATAATATTTTAGAAATCTGAAATACTTTATATGCCATCTTATAAAAACCACTTTGACTGCGGCTTTTTTTCGAAGACTTCGATCTTTTTTTCACCTAAAAAATTCGTGCTGCCGCTCTACACAGCGGTTGTGTTGCGCCGCACATGCGTTTCGTTCGAAAAATATTACGCCTGTGCTGAGTCACACAGATCTGTATTTTCTCAGCCGCTGCGCTAGTGTGGATTTACGCATATTAGTCACTTGTAGAAAACACATACCGTGTGATTTCAGCAGTCAAAGTGTTAAGTATACTTAAAACTATATACCTAAGGTACAAACAACAAAACTTTACAAAGAGGAAATCTGACTAAAACTTCTTACTCGTACTATCGAACTCCTTACGTCTTTTCCTTCTCCATATCTCAACTCAACACCATATTTTATCAACGCAAGCATTTAAGACAAGATAAAAGAAACCTGTAACACTGTGAGACATAATAAAACAATGGTGTTTCTTGTAGTTCGGTGTAACAGTCCACGGAAACTGAGGAAAGAGACCGTGGGATTTTAAGAGAGAGATATTTTATGTCACTTTATTGCTTGGAAATGCGGAAAAAGTAAAGCAGCTGTTGCAATCGCATGCATTATTGGAATGCTTTATACTTACCACACTTATTAGATATTGCCACTCAGACTATTGCATCTTCCAAAAAAGTTACAGTTATGTAGGTAGGCTATCTACATCTAAGAGACCTAAACGCTAAACATATACCAAGGTTAGGTTTTTCGAATTAACAAGACTTGAATAAATGCTAAAATGCTAAGTGTAAAATCGATAGGTACTCAATCGATTTTACAATCAGCATCGATAGGATAGTACTGATAGGTCCAAGGTATATATAGTATCTACCACGATCTGTTGACTGATGTACCATTTATCAAATCAATCACAATAATTTCAGACATACCTAGTACAAAGTTAACATAACGAGTCACATTTTGAAACATACTGAGAAGACATTAAAATACACTACACAATATTAACTTTCATCCAGTGCTTCATGAAGTTGTATCCAGCTTTCCTGAAACGACTTGCAGGAAGCTGGTGGCGCTGCCGCGTACCCTGCACTACACTACGTTTGACGAGTAACTGTAGTAAACAGTTTAATCATGGTTGTTTTTTCTCCTTCCAGCTATCAGTAGCCGAGGTGGAGCTTACCGCGGCCGCAGAAGAACGCGACAAGTTGTTGAACGACGCGAACTACAGCAGCCTTCAGAACGACGAGGCGGTCACACGCGCCAGGCAGGAGCGCGACGAGGCCATCGACAGGAAGAAAGCAGCCGAGGTATGTCTTCAGCACTCATATCTACTGGGGTACTGTACTACTACTGGGAAGAACGCGACAAGTTACTGAACGATGTGAACTACAGCAGCCTTCAGAACGACAAGGAGGTCACATGCGCCAGGCAGGAGCGCGACGAGGCCATCGACAGGAAGAAAGCAGCCGAAGTATGTCTTCAGCACTCATATCTACTGTACTACTACTGGGGTAAACGTGTTCTTGAATGGACTCGATAAGACCGTAGACGCCCTTCGACCAGGTGGGATGACAACCTCTGAAAGACTGCAGATAGGAGATGCAGCGTCAAGCTGAAGACAGGGTACTATGGAGCTCATTAAGAGAGGCCTATAATAGGCTGATGGTGGTGTAGTAGACAGTAGTAGTCATTGCAAATGTTGTTCTGGCCTTTACTAGGTAGGTATATTATTAGCTCCATCATGAGTCACACTGCCGCTGTGGCTAAAATCTGGACAAGTCCTAACAGATTTCCGTGTGTACACATCACTTATCATGACCTTGTTAATTCCAGGTTGCCCTGGCGAAGACTAGAGTGGAGCTGATGCAGGCCAACAGCCAGCTGTACGAGGCGGTCAGGCAGAAGGTGGACCTTGGACAACAGCTGGAACAGTGGCAGGTAAGATGTCAACTCTTACACTTCATTCGTCAACGACCACGAGTCGCCTGTGACCACGGTCGCTACGTTTACGTAGAGGATTAAGGGTCGGTACATATCTGACGGAA
This sequence comes from Eupithecia abbreviata, assembly GCA_943735965.1. Classification (NCBI taxonomy): domain Eukaryota; kingdom Metazoa; phylum Arthropoda; class Insecta; order Lepidoptera; family Geometridae; genus Eupithecia; species Eupithecia abbreviata. The sequence goes on from OX030995.1 coordinate 8,339,873, forward strand.
AATGCGTCGAGCGTATCATCCTTATGTCTGTCTGCCACGCGCCTAGTCAGTTCGAACGGCATGTACACAAACGATCTCCGCTGATGTTACGGCTAGCATCAATCAAAATACTCGTGGCGCGACACGTTATGTCGACCGACTATGCGTTGACGTAAACGACACAGACACTGTACGCTCGACGCACTAACGTACTCGTATCATCGGTTGAGTGTGAAAAGTTGAATGTTTTACTAAACATTTGCCTGATAATACGCGACGCATTGTCCGTCAGATATGTACCGACCCTTAAACCCAATACCTTAGAGGCTTAGAGGAAAAACACGCTGCTGTCACAGCAGAGGCAAAGTGACATTCAACAATTTTCTTAATTTTGTAACCGAAAACGAATCTATTTGTGTGTTGACAAGCATATAACTTCAGTGCATAACACACACAAGTGACGTATGTATACGAATAAAAAATTTAGACTAATATGTCGAATTTTTTGTAGCAAAACGAACAGTAACGCTCTGGCAGGATCGCTATATGCATCCACGCGTCGAGTTGAAGGTGTCGACTCTTAAGCTATCTCGGCAATTAAATCCAGAATTGCGTATTCCAAATTAACCTGATCTACCCTTTTCCAGATGGACATGCAAGAGCTTATCGACGAGCAGATGAAGCACAAGCTCACCTCAGAGAAGCGTCGGAAACTACCCGCACCCCCTGCACCCCCCACCCGCGCATCTAGACTCCTCGGATTTTTTCAAAGATGATCTGCTGTGTCCTACATGATATATTCCGTGAAGCCATCGACATATCCATAGCAATATATCTCATCGCGTTAAGCAAATATGATCCGACTGTATTGTCAACCGCTTTCTGTCTTCTGTTCTTGTATAGAGCAGAAACTGTTCTTTTACTGGTCTTTTTTGATGTTCAGATAATTTTGCAGTTTGTTTTTTATAGTTGCATTGTGTTGTGCAAGCCGTGCGATGTCTACACTTTTGCACTGTTAGCTGGGTTTGTAGTTAGACTTTTGTTAAGTCTTTTAGTTGTATTAAACGGCTTTTAAGTTTCGACTATGCAAAGAATTTAAAACAAATAGCGCAATGGGTGTAAGTAGGGCTTGAGCGCAGCGTATTGTAAATAAGTTGTGTAGATAAAGAATGGGATTGAAAATTTAAATTCGAATCACAATCTTTATCGACACGACATTAATTAACGTGCCGGAGAAAATCGTGTAATGGACGTACACAGCCAGCAACGAAAGTCTGTTATCACGAAATTATTTCAATATAATTCCTAATTCCTAAAGATAAATTCCTAATTTTATTTATCTTCATAAGTTGAGGACCAAAATAAAATTTGCTTCACATCTTTAAATATTAAACATTGCCAACCTATTATTCCATAAATTGCTGAACACACTAAGTTTTTTGAGGTATCAATTCGTGTTCAGCGACTTTCGTTGCTGACTGTAGGTAGTCTTACTATTGAGGTAGACTTAATATCATGAACATCTCACGCTCAGGTCCTTACGACTTTACCAAGATTAAAGAATTTGTTAAAGATTTTATTTTTGAGCTACAATACAAACATTATTATAATAAATTTTGTAAATATATGGAGTTATGTAGATTTAATTATTTTAAAAACTCTTTTTAAATTTGTATAAATACGTTTTGAATTTTGAACTTTTTAGTTGGATTGGTACGGATTAGGTACAGCAGATTTTAGTACATGATCTCAATTTGAGACAATGACATTATTACTGGTATCATTACATTGTAATTAAATTACTACATAAGTTAAGCTTTTTTAACTAAGAGTTACATAAAGGTAAAGAGGAAACGAATTCTATTCATTTCATTACTAAACATAATCTGAACCTAACCTATCCATCGCTTTGTAAATGACACTTTTAAAAATTGAGATTTTTCTTTTTTCTATATTTTTGAAGAGGTGTTTTGACGAAGACAAGACAATTTTTCTTGCGTATTTTAAAAAAAAATTTAGTAATACTTGTTTTTAAACGTAGTGGGAAATAATTCGATTAAAATAACATTACACCAGTGTGTTTTATGCACATCATGGTCAATATGATTAAAATTAAACATTATAATTTGATGTATTCTTTTTTTTCAATATAACGGGAACACAATTTACAATATAATTAAATTAAGCCATAATGATTAAAATTTTACTATTATGATCTGTTGCAATGTAGAATATACCTTATTTAAATGAAATAAATATTGTATTTTGCAAGACAAGTGTATACAGTGCCTTAGAACTTGGGTTCGTTGTAAAACGTGCCTTTATGAATATCAAATCGTATTTATTTAGAACTACAGTTAGATGTATAGAATTATTAAAACTACAATTAGTAGAACCGTGTGTAGAATTGTAGAAAAGTTTCATAGTATCATGCTCAATCTAGAATGCTTTTTTTCTAACATTTTTTTACCAATTGTACCCCTTTACACGTCAATTTCAATTCATTTTACAAACAAGAAGGAGTTCTTTATAGCTTGATAGAAAGAATTCCTTAAATGTATCAAAAACATTATATTTTTGAAGAGAACATGTTTCAAACCTTTTAAATTGTTGACTATTTTCATACAAATAGTGAAGTCAATTTAATGTTTTTAAGCGTCGAGGCACAAACGTCTCGTAACTGTTCTTAGAATTTTATTAAAACATATTAATATCTATTATAATTAATTTATTAAGACTGAAATAATGGAATTGTCAAATGTTATCTTGTGTTAAGTATATATTACTTATTTTTAATAACTCTGCAATGTTGTATTTAATTTTCTTTATATATTTTTTTTTATTTTAAGCACAATCTAACACTTTTTTCAGTCATTCCAATCGCATCTTAAAATATAGATATATAGATAATTAAAACTTAACCCATTATTTTAGATTAAGTACCGGAATTGTACTTAAAAGTTACTTAAATTAATACTTACCTACTTAATTTGTAATTTTAGTTTAAGTTTCACGACTAGAATACCTACAATATCATTAAATATTTGTTTGGAATTAATAAATAAAGAATGAATTTTAAAACTACATGCCATTTTTATTTCGTACGTTTACCTTTAGTAAATATCACGCTAGGGCAAAATATAATATTTAAAAATCTGGAAAGTCAGTAGGATTAAAATCAAGAACATTAAGAAAAAAGTATATACGAGTATATTATAAGTGTATTTAAGAATAAAAAGATGAAAAGGTACCTACCATCAAAAAATTGGTATGATTTTTAATCCCTTTCGTTTCAATAACCTTCTAAACAGTCCAAATCGCTTAGCAAAGAAACGCTTCAAAAACTGGTGCGTACAATTACGATCTTATTTTTGGCTCTGACAGTGTAACAGCACAAAAAACAATTTATTTATGCACCACAAAAGGAGTTACTAATAATAAGAACACATACCTATTCGTATACTTCTGCATGAAGTGCTAGTTTATTTCATTCAGAAGAAAACCAAAGAGAATACAGCTACGTAAGAAAGAAAACAAATAAGAAGTATCGTATTCTCTTTGAAAAACAAATCCAATAAATTGTACGTCAAATAAAAAGAAAAATATTTTTACGGAATCTGGATCTCTGTTTTACTCAGCTATTTTAGTGTTTATACTAATAATCTAATATCTCTGCTTTATATACTAGGTACCTAGCTGTTTTAGTGGTTTTATATAACTAGTGTTGGAAGATGCCACAACAAGTGGAGCAGAAGACCATCGACCCAGAATCAGAACTCAGCAATGTGCAGAGAACCGTAAGTTCTTCTCTATTTTATTTCTAAAAGCCACTTTATTTACAGTAGAACCTAGATTATTCGAACCCACAATTATTGGACTGCTCTGTCTTACATAGTTTTAACCATGTTTTAACGAACGCTTAATTAGGTGTGTAACGTTGCGTTGGCGCGAATTTGTTGAAAAAAGTTGGAAATCCTGTCAAAGTTATATGAGGGTGCCAGTAACGCATCTCTAGCACTTCATTTTTTATTTATTTTTATTTCTGGTAATCGTGTACTGTATTTACAGAAACAATATAAAACAATATCAATTCTTCATGAGATACCGTCGACATCGTCAATCGTCACGACCATCAGAGAAACATTTCACTCAATTTCTTCTGTGGTTCACAAAATTCCAAATAACTCTTTCTAAAGCAAGCTCTTTGTTAGAATGTTACTATGGATTGGGTTGTTTGTTCTACCCCTAGGCTAAAATGAAATCCTTCAGTTACCAATAAACTAATTATAAGTACAACGGGTATTTATCGCGTTTATTTACCTTTTTTTCCGACGTTTCAACAGGTTTATACACTGTCGTGGTCACGAGATGACGTTGTATTAATACTTATAATTATGTGTTCAGATCGCGTAAGCTCAGTAGCGTAAGTTTAAAAAAAAATATCAATCAACTGTTTGGCATATGTAGTAGTCTTCGCAATGGGATTAGCAATGAACCTTCTCTCACGTATTTTTTCACTAACAGTTCCAGAAGTTGGCACCAGCATGCAGCGTGGAGAAGCGAGCTGGTGGTATACCGCAGCTGGCGCCTCAGGAGAAACAGCTGGAAATCCTGGCACATGAGCTGAAGGAAACTCTGCTATGCATCAATGTGAGTTCTTCATTCTGTACCAGTTATTTAAATCTACATGGTGTTCGGCACAATGATAACAAAAAATCTAGACTAGGGCACACTATGATGCACCACACCTTACCTAACCATCATCTATAACAGAGCAGAGCAATTAGGGGTGTTTTGGTTATATTCCTTAAAAGAGAGAATTAGGTTATATCTCAACACCACATAAAGGTTTTTTGGGTATTTTCTAAGTTTAATAAAAATATCCATGTATGTTATATGTAGGTATATCTATAATTTACAAATAGTACCTATAAGACAAGCTCGGCTTAGCTTGGGGCTAGATGATGGTGTGTGGATTGTCCAGCATTATTTATTATGTATAATATAATATGGGTAATTTGATTCTTCCACCAATTACCGAATACACACACACTCACACTCTTATAACGAATAACCTCATCTCAAAGTATGTCCTGCTTTGACTAACAAGACAAGTCGCCAAGTAGCGACCTACCAAAAACAAGTTAGGTATGGTAGGATAGTTGATAAATCTAGCCATGATGATTCCAGCTAGCCAGAAAAGGCCAGCATGCCGTCCGAGACGCGCAAGAGAAGAAGGGAACCGCCACCTCCATCCTGGAGTACGAGGAGCTGGAGTCAGTGCTGCGACAAGAACGAGCACAGCAACAGGAGCTCGACACCCTCAACTATCTCGCCCAGAAGCAGATGGTGGAACTCCTGAAGAGGGTTCCGACTGAGGCTGATGTTAGTGCCACTTTTATCGTTTACTAGCTGCGCCCCGCGGCAAAATCAAGGCGTGAAAATTGCGCAGAAATTTCCACGCGGTTCGCCCGCGAGGAAATTTCTGCGCAATTTTGTATAATGTAAGAACCTTCTACATAGTATTAAAAATATTTTTTTAAAAGATGAATGACATCGGTAAAGCCGTTCTCAAATTAAGCGTGACCAGGAGAAATAGGGATTAATTTTTATATATCCTTTATAGCCATCTAGCTTCAGCCTTCGGCTTCACACGCGCTTTTCAAATTTCCTTCTGTGATATATTGTTTACCTCCCTACCAAGAACCTCTATGGCTCTCTCTTGATGCTGCTTTCGAAAGATGTCATGTGATTCACATACGACGACGCTACTGATCTGCAATCAGCTCAGCACGGAGCGGAGGTTGGAGAAAAGGATTCCTTACATCCAGACCGTTTCCAAGGTCCATGAAGTCGTAGCTTGCGCTTTGTATCTTTTATGACGTCACTAAACCAAACGGAGTATCTTTTAGGAGCCCTATTATTTTGGCACCATTTAGGCTTGCAGATCAATATAATATCACCTGTGGCCCCTGTGGGTGATTTAAATTTATAAATTTAATTTAATAGGAGCTGAACTTCATAGAGGATGCTCGAAACCGTTTGAAGCGTATGGAGAACCGCCTCGACCTCGCCACGAAGCGGTTCTGCTCCATCAACTCTGACAACAAGGCTGTGAGGGAGGAAATCCACCGCCTGCTGGTTGAAAGGTTTTAACTTAATCATCTTGAAGCCGTCTGAAGCGTATGGAAGATATACTCTTTACAGTGAAAATGGCGTATGACAAGCTGCAACCGATTGGTCCACGTGCTGTCTGTTATCTGATGCTGTCAATAAAAAAAGGATTCAAATATTTCGAGTAAAGCCTTTATTAGATTACACATTTTTGTGCTGTGGGATAGCGTTGCGGTACAGGTCTGTGCCAACCTTTATTAGATATCTACATAATGTTAGATACCTACATTTATTTGCAGTTATACGTTAATTTCAGTCTACTGTCAACTGGTTTTGATGATTTTGGTTTTGTATAGGTAATAAAGATACCGGGGTCCTACATTTATTCCAAATTTTATTTCTATTTGTCCCGGAAAACTTAAAAAACTGTGTAAATTGATGATAATTCGAAATAAATTTTGACGATTTTCACACATCAAGTTAAAGTTTTTTGTCCTTTTAGTGTAGTTAATGCTGTCCACAGAAACGACTTCAACATTCAATGGAACCGCACCATCGGCAAGCTGGTGAAGGGCAAGGAGTACCTGATGGATATCTTCGAGATCGCGACCATCGCCTTCGGGGACCGTGACGAGTGCTGCCGGAAGCTGGAGGCTGTGAAGTGGAAAGGATTGTTTCAGCTGAATAGGGATATAGCTGTTGGTTTTAGCGATGCCAAATGTAGTAATTTTACGATAAAAACGTAGACTAAATGATTACAAAAGTAAGTGTTAACCACGGACCTTATTTGTGTTGAAAAACATCAACCTAACGACTTCGTTAGATTCAAGGATGTTCTTGCAACACAAACAAGGTTCGTAGTTAACCCGGTCGGTTTACATTAACTACATATACTCGAGAAATTACATATACTCGAGATTTAGTTATTTTGGTTTTATTTACTTCAGTTCAGTTCAGTTCAGTTCTTGTTACTTGTTACTTGTTTCTGGACTGGTTTCCGCAACTTGGCCGCCGTTGGGCCTTTTTTGCGTGTCGGGTGGGGGGCTGCTAGTCTAACCACCCGATGTCCTCCAGGAAGGCCAGCAGCTCGCTGATGCCGGTGCATGCCTCCCTAGGCGTCCTCGGTGTCCCAAGGTGATGCAGTCTTTGAGAAGCCACGCTGTCGCAATCTACAAGCAGATGCGCTGCCGTCTCCTCTGCATTCATGCACCCCCTGCAAAGGGGGCTGTCCGTGATACCCAAATTAAAAAGGTGTTTGTTTAGCATGCAGTGTCCCGTGACAATCCCGACGACTTTCCGGAGTTTGTCACGTTTGAGATTGAGGAGTTTTCGGGAGTACCGTGGGTTTAAAACCGGGAATGCCTCCTTCGACTGCCTGCAATCTGGAATACTTGCCCAGTGCTCTTCGTGTCGTTTGGCTGTGCGTTGACGGATCCATGAGCGGACTTGACTAAAGGGGAGGGGAATTATTGGTTCAGGCCCTGCCGGTTGCCATTCTGAACCTCTCCTCGCCAGTGAATCAGCTTCGTCGTTACCTCTGGATCCGCTGTGGCCTTTTATCCATTGTAGGGTGACTCTATTGGACTTACTTATTTGTTCTAGCAGGTGGTGGCATTGCAAAGTCAGTCCTGAGTTGTGTTCTCTCCTGTTCAAGGCCTGTAGTACTGCCGCGCTGTCCGAGAGGATCCTGATGTTTTGGTCAGTTACCTTCCTTCGTAGCACTGCAGTCGCAGCTTGGATAATACCTACACATTCCGCCTGGAAGATGGAGTTGTGGGCACCCAGTGCTGTTGTTTTGTGAATATTAAGATCTTCCGAGAACGTTCCCGCCCCCGTACCTGTTTTCATTTTAGAGCCGTCAGTGTATATTCGTACTTCATGTATGTTTGAGCTATCACTTGGCTCTTCGTGCATTTGTAAAGTGAAGCTTTTTGACAGTATGTGTGTTTTAGGCACCCTATCATAAATCGAGAGTAGCATAGGGTTACTTTTTGCATAGTCGTCTATAATAGTGGTGTGTTGTGCTTTTGTGTTGTGGTTCAATAAACGTAAAGCCCAGAGTCTGTATGCAGCTGCGGCTGCCTCTTGTTGCACATGTAAGTGCAGTGGTAATAGGCCTATCAGGGCTTCGAGTGCTGCCGTGGGGGCAGTTCTCATACACCCTGTAGTCGCAACGCAGGCCAGTCTCTGGAACTTTTGTAGTTTATTTATGGTAGTGCTTTGATTTGTTCTTGGCCACCAGACCAGGGCACCATATGTCAGAGAGGGTCTAATTACAGTGTTGTATAACCACAGGGTGATCTTTGGGCTGAGACCCCATGTTTTCCCTAACAATCGGCGACACTGCCAGAATGAGATGGTAGCTTTCTTTATCTTGTTTTCTAGATGTGTTGCCCAGTTAAGTTTATTGTCCAAAGTTATACCTAAGTATTTAACTGAATCGGATAATGTAAGTTGCGTGTCGAATAGAAATGGTAGCTGGTATGTTCCTAATTTACGCTTGTTGGTGAACAGTACTAGTTCTGTTTTCGTTGGGTTCACGGTTAGTCCATAGTCTATACACCATTTTTCGACGGTCTTTAGCGCGTTACTCATAATGTTACACGTCACGCTGGCAAAGTGTCCCGATATGAGTATCGCAAGATCGTCCGCGTAGCCTACCGTGAAGAAACGTTGAGCGTTGAGCTTGGTGATTAGATCGTTTGCTACCAGGTTCCACAGAAGTGGTGACAAGACTCCTCCTTGTGGACATCCTCTTGAAACCACTCCTCTGGTCCCCCCCTGCACATCAATCCGTACTGCTCTCAGCTTGAGCATACTGATTATCCAATCTACCAGCGTTGGCTCTACGTTGTGCTTCTGTAGGGCTGCGTTGATGCTGTTAAAGTTTGTCTTGTCAAAGGCTCCTTCAATGTCTATGAAGGCTGCCAGACACAGTGTTTTGTTTGAAATGTCCTGTTCTAATCTACTGACTACTGTGTGTATCGCAGATTCAGTTGATTTACTTGAAGTGTAGGCGTGTTGTTGTGGGTGCAGTGGTTTTATAGTTAGTATGCTATCCCTTATGTGTCGATCACATAGCCTCTCTAGCGTCTTCAGTAAGAATGAAGTGAGACTGATCGGCCTATAGGATTTTGCTTCAGTGTAGTCGCTTTTGCCTGGTTTGGGTATGAATAGGACTCTAACCTCTCTCCACATAAGCGGTACGTAGCGGAAGGCCAGGCAGGCTCTGAAAATAGCCGTCAACGCCCCGCCTATGTGTACTATCCCCCAGCGAAGGAGGCCAGGAAATATTCCGTCCATCCCTGGCGACTTGTATGGTTTGAAAGTGTTGATGGCCCAGTTTACCTTATCTCCGGTTACCACTGAGCATGCTACGGTCCAGTCGGTCTCCGATGGTGTGACTTGACTGGTATCGTGCCACTCTGTTTCACCGTCTATGAGGCACCCTGGGAAGTGTGTTTGTAATAAGAGTTCATGTGTTTCTGCCGTCGATTTCGTGTAGGTGTTGTCAAACTTCTTAAGCGAACCGATCTCGCGGTTTGGCTCTGCCGCCAGGATCTTTCTGATTCTGTTCGCTTCAGAGTTTGATTCTATGTTAGTGCAAAAGTTTTTCCATCTGAGACGACTCCTACGGCGTAACTGTTTTTTGTAATCGGCCCGGGCCTTCTTGTATACGTTCCAGTCGGAGTCGTCGTATGTGTTCATGGCTCTGTTAAAAGACTTACGGACCTTACCCTTGAGCTCCTCCAATCGTCGAGACCAGCCTTGCTTGCCTTCATCCGTTTCTCTATTGACGGTTAGAGAGCAGGCTGACTCGTAGCTCTTGTTAAGGCTCTGCGTGATATGCTGTACTGCTGCTTCTATCTCTGCTATGTTACCTATATCCGCTACCGGGCCACCCTCGCCTAAGTGCTGCTGCAAGGATTTTGCAAACAGTTCTGTATTTGTTTTGCGGGGATTACGCCTGGGTGCTGGAGTAGTTTTGTTTAACGTCAGTTCGTACCTGATCCACCTGTGGTCGGAGGAGGAGGTCTCATCTGATACCCTCCAGTTTTGCACGTAATCTGAGCAATTCTCCGTTACCAGTGTCAGATCAATTATGGTGCGGCATCGCCTCGTCACGAAGGTTGGTTCTGCGCCCTTGTTTGCTATAGTGACATTAGTTGTGAAGAGGAAATTTACCAGATCGTCTCCTCTGCTGTTTGAGACGGGCATGCCCCATATGGGGTGATGCGCGTTCGTGTCTGCTGAAATTATTAGTTTTGAGTTATTCAGTTCACATTGTCTTACCAGATCCGTAGTGTCTTTCGTGGGCACGGCCTCGTCGCCGGGCATGTAGGCTGACGCTAGCACTACGTCTTCGGTTTCCCCTCCGAAAACTCCCTGAAGCCTGACTGTCGTCAGGTCTCTGGAACAGAACTCGGTTAAGGGCACAGTTTTTATGTTGCGTGGTACATAAATGCACGTACGCGGATGTTTACAAGTGTTGTCATATATAAGCTTACCGTTAAGGTTGTTGAGACCACATACATGCCCTGCCCTGATCCACGGCTCCTGGATCAGGGCTATGGTCTCGCTGTTTGGGGCCCCCAGCACTCTGCGCAGGTTAGCCGTTGCAGTGAGGCTGTGCTGGAGGTTTGCTTGGACGACATTATAAGAGGAGGGGCTTTGGGTCACCATCATTTTGGATTCCCTTTTGCTCTTCCTCCCCTGTAGCCTCGTCTGTGTCCCCATCCGAGGCCAGCGCCAGTTTCTCACTCATCTCCTCACTCATCACCTCCATCGTATCTGAGCACGACGGTCTGGGTGATGAGTGTTGAGGGAGAGGCACCGGTGAGTCGCGGCCTTCGGACATGCAGCTCTTGCTGGGCCCAGGTTCGTTCCCAGCTGCTTTGTTCAGCGAGCTGGGAGGGTCGTCTTGGAGCTTCCCGTCCGCTCCATAGAAACGTACGTATACGTTTCCCAGACAGTACGCCAACCTGCGGCCTTTCTCCATGATGGTAGGGATTAAGGATTCAGGGATCCCTATCGTCACAAAGAGTATGTTATCTGCCTGCCTTTGGTGGGTGTACACGGTCCACTGGTGAACAAGTGCCCACTTGTTCTGTTTCCCCAGTAGGATGCTAGTGTCCTCCAAGGAGGTCATGCATTCGGGAAAGAAGATTGCTGCACGAACCTTCCTTGTCAGCTCATGCTGCTTTACCACCGCAAGGTTGGGGCAAGCAGAGCTCGGCAGCTGCTTGATGGTGGCGATCAGCCATTCCACCGTGGGCTCATCCTCACACCACAGCTTTAGGGCCCCGTCGGTGAAGATGGGTTTACCCTGGAAGCGCGGCGTGAACAAGATGTCCGGGTTCTTGGCCTCGTCCATCATCCGGCTGCCGAGATACGTCTTCAGTGCGGTGGCTTGCTCTTCTACCAGTAGTTGATTGTCTGTCTTCACTACCGCTACGCTAAGGTTGCTTTGCGCAATTTCAGCATAGCTGGTAGTGGGGACGCGACGTGAGTAGTCGAGCTTTGGCTTCTTGTGCTCTCCTCTCGGCGACACAGTATCGTCCAGTCCCTTCCGCTTGCCTGGCTCCACTTGGATCGAGGCCGGGGCCGTGATCGGAGTCGCGGCAGGGGCCTGAGCTGATCGGGAGATCGCTTTGGCTGCTCGGTCCTGACGATTGAAGCGCTTGCTATGCTTCGTCGTTTTCTCCTTGCCTCGGCCTGACTCAGACCCGGCAGCCACCTCGAGCGAGCTCGTAGGTTTCGCCAGCGGGGCTTGCGGCTTGGATTTAGACGCATGCTTAGCATTTTGTCGATGCTTATAGTAGAAGCTAGGACCGTCTGCGTTCGCAACAGTGGCTCCGGTGCTCGAAGCCGCCTGTTGTTCCTGCTTCAGTCGTTGCTTCCGCAGTTTACGTCGGGCGTTCTTGCTTAGGGGAGCATTAGCTCTCTCCGAAGTTCGAACATCGGTAGTAGGGGCTCCTGCCAATGCTACTGGCATTTCCCCTTTCCCTGCCGCTCTGTCTAATTTGTTGGCTTTTGATCTGACGATCGACCAGCCAGCAGTAGAGTCCTTGGCAACCTTGACGGCCGCGTAGGCTTCCACCGCCTCCTCTGCTGAGGGCCCAAAGTGGTCATTTTTTGGAGTCTGCATCTTAAAGTTTTATTATTTGATTCATCTTTCCGGGCCCCACCCACCACGGAGTCCAACCAGGGGGATGTATATGTTGTGCACATTATACACCAGGGTTGCCGGTCCGATATAGAACGGGTGATCGCGTTGCCTACGAGCCTCAACGGCACCACTATACTCGGTGTTGACCACCATCACCGAGCTAAGGCGTGCACCGCCGGCTGCAGACCCCATCGACCCCCCCCTCTCACCAGCGGTAGCTGAAGGCCGACCGCCATGCTGATTTGTCTTGGTTGGTTAGACCAAGACCGCCCGTTTTCGGAGGAAATTCACGCCAAAGAGGAGTGTTGCGGAAGAGACATCTGTCCGCTCAGCCACCAGGACAGTTGCATCCCCCCTATCGGGCCCCCTACGCACAGCATCAAAAGCGTAGGTGGTCCTCCCACCACCTGCCATCTCTCTTTTTGGGGATAACAGGCCCACGGAGCTGGACCACCTTGCTCCGTAGCGGATTCTTGGTTAGGGATGGGATGGGAGGGAGAGAGGGAAGGGTGGGAGATGATAGCGTGTCATTACTATCCAGCATCTGCTCATCGCCTGATGGTGGACCCGCCGGGACATGATCACTTTATCCCAGGCAGTGTTCGTCTGGTGGTTTTAGTTACATCTATTTCTGAGGGAATTAGACCAATAACAGGGGACAACCACGTGAAGGATTCCCCACCAGGCTTGCCTTAGGGATCGGCGACTGTTGCGCTACTCTCCCCTAAGACCGTTTGCGCCTTACATTTCTTGAAGAGCTATGTAAGGCAGGTCTGTATCTATACTAAACAAGCAGGTTATTCTAGGTGACTAGGAAAGCAAGCAAGCTAGGCGGTGCAACTATTAAAGCATGGATACAGCCCCCCCCCTTCAGTTCAGTTCTTTATTAATAAGAAATATTCTTATGTCTTCGCTGTAATTGTACTTACTTTTTTTTGTAATTTATGTTTTCTATGGAACTTTCTCGAGTGGAGACCTCGACTCAGTAAACGTAGTGTAGGACGCCCTCCTACCAGGTGGGATGACGACCTGCGAAAGACTGCAAGTAGATGCTGGATGCGTCAAGCTGAAGACAGGGCGTTACGGCGCTCATTGGGGGAGGCCTATGTCCAACAGTGGACTAATATAGGCTGATGATGATGATGATGATGGACCTTTGTTGTATGGAAATAAAGAATTTGTGTTGTTTTTTTTTAAATAATGATCTATCTTCACAGGAAATGCAACTGTACGAAGGCGAGCTGAACCACCTGGCGAAGCTAGAGGAGTTCCTCCGGGTGAAGGGATCCCGGAGGATCTGCGAGGCTGATGAAAAGGAGGAGATGAAGAGACTGGAGGAAATATCGCGCTGCGAGCAAGAAATCACCAGATATGACGAGCTCTTGGATTCCATCTTTGTAAGTAACCGTTTTTAAATTAAATAACTATATTCAAGCCAATTAAATATAAAGAAACTACTATACTTAGCCTGAAATACATTTTGTGGCCGCGACTGTTTATATGGAATTAAGTAGGTACCTATACTTGTCGAGTTTCGAAAATTGAAGATAAAATCATGAACACGTTGCCCTTAGGTCGAAGGTGGGGTGGCGGGTTCAAGTCCCGTCGAAATCGAAAATTATTGGCATATTATTTAATTTCTTAGCTATTATATTATTTATTTTTAATGTAGGATGTAGCTATAAGCCTGGAATCAAACATAAAGCTACTTTTTATCTTATAACAGTTCCCATGGGATATAAATACCTATTACATTTGACGACCGATGTAGCGCGGTGGGCGAAGGTCCGCCTGCGACGCAGGAGGTTGCGGGTTAGATTCCCGCCTCGGAACAATTGTTTGTACGATCTGCAGATATTTGTTCCGGGTGTTCTGGTCGTTTTCTATGTATAATAAAAAATATCTATCTATATAATGTATTGTGTTATGTATATCAGTTATCTAGTATCCATAACACAAGCTCTGCTTGCCATGAGGCTAGATAATGCTGTGTGAATTGTCCAGCATTATTTATTTATTAAAGTTTCCATATAAACAACGCATGCGAAATCGCGGGCAGAAACTAGTTATGAAGAAATCACGAAATTTGACTTGTCAAAATGCTTATAAAGCCTCAAGAAATAGAGGGTTTTGAATTGTGACTTGTTTTTGTAATGGAAATAAATTCCCTTCTTATTTGATCCATACATATCATTTTGTCACCCTAGCAATACTTCGGAACGGACCGAGCAGCCAACCTCATATTGCGCTTCAACATATCCGAGATAGAAAACATATCGTGCTTCTTGCTGCTTTGCGAGGTCATGCAAGAGTCCATCTTCTTGCGACGTGAGCTGGAGGACCTTCGACAGAGAATCAGTAAGGGTTTAAGCCTCTCTACATTTGCGCGCGAAGCTGCGAATCACCCGCCAAGAATGAGTGTGCATTGGGTAGGGAGGTAGGATCATCATCATCATCATCATCAGCCTATAGTAGTCCACTGCTGGACATAGGCCTCCCCTAATGAGCGCCATAGCGCCCTGTCTTCAGCATCCAGCATCTGCCTGAAGTCCTTCGCAGGTCGTCATCCCACCTGGCTGGAGGGCGTCCTACACTACGTTTGCCGAGTCGCGGTCTCCACTCAAGAACACGTATACCCAACGGTTGTCTGTTCTTCGCGAGATATGGCCAGCCCACTGCCGCTTCAGCTTGCTAATTCTTAGAGCTATGTCGATAACATTGGTTCTCTGTCGGATGTATAATACATCAAAGACATTTTCCACGGGACACGTTATGCTTGCAAAATCTACGAATAAATAATTATTTATAAGTAATAATACAACGGGTATTTATCGCGTTTATTTACCTTTTTTCCCGACGTTTCAACGCGATAAATACCCGTTGTATTATTACTTATAATTATGTGTTCAGATCGCGTAAGTTTAAAAATATTTAAATAATTATTTATTCGTAGTGCAAAATGAATGCAATCACGTTCAACCAATTTTTGCGGGGTACGGGGGAGTAATTTTTTGTTGTCTTAGTTACGCATATAGCGTTGTCACTGTTTAACAATCTATAAGATGTTCAATAGTGACCGACGCAGTCGATGAAATTCTATCGATAAAAATGAATGAATGACGAAAAATGTAGGAGTTTGTTTACGACGACCGATGTGGCGCGGTGGGTGAAGGTCCGCCTGCGACGCAGGAGGTTGCGGGTTCGATTCCCGCTTCGGAACAATTGTGTGCACGATCTGCAGATACTTGTTCCGGGTGTTCTGGTCGTTTTCTATGTATAATAAAAAATATCTATCTATGTAATGTATTGTATTATATATATCAGTTATCTAGTACCCATAACACAAGCTCTGCTTACCATGGGGCTAGATAATGCTGTGTGAATTGTCCAGTATTATATTATATATATTACTTACATTTCGATTTGAAATTATAGTACCTACCTACATAAATACGATCGTTCGTGTGGAAAATGTCTTTGATATACATAATATATACTAAATGATGTGACGATGGTCGGTAGGATAGCTTGCTTTGTTTTAAATGGTTCAATAACGAAACGTGTGAGACGTAATTCTTAACACTTTGAGTGCTGAAAACGCACGGTATGAGTTTTTTTCAAGTGACTAATATGCGTAAATCCACACTAGCGCAGCGGCTGAGAAAATACAGATCTTTGTGACTCAGCAGAACTGTAATATTTTTCGAACGAAACGCACGTGCGGCGCAACACAACCGCTGTGTAGACCGGCAGCACGAATTTTTTAGGTAAAAAAAAGACCGCAGTCGTCGAAAAAAAACCGCAGTCAAAGTGTTAACTCTACGTGGAGTTAAGAAATTTCAAACATTTTATCTTTGATAAGGTTTATGGTTGAGGGTTGTGGTAGATGATACTGGTTGATCCCCAAACAGCCGTTTGAGATTGGTAGTTGATATGGTGTTTGGTTAGTGGTCAAGGAAAGTCGGTATGGTATGGTACGGACTATATTCACAAGACTAACTGATTCCACTGCCGCCTATTTATGGTAAATATGGTAAAATACACAAAAGATGTTGACCTTTTCAATGTAAGGCAACATGCTTTTAAAAAATTAATTAATACTAACTTCTATAAATAAGGGCTTTTTATTTTATTCTTAATTTTATTTTAATATTTTATTTATTTATTATATTATGTATACCTTGTTATGTCCGTTAGGTTATTTATTTATATTTCCAGGTACTGACGACAGGCATTTTAGTGATGTTTAAATTGGCACGTTATTTGTTTATTTTTTTTTTTCTTCTGTAATTACCACATTATTATTGTAATCAGTTATATTATTTGCGCACTACAAGCGGAAACTGTGTTAGCTTCATTTACTCATATTTTAAATGTACTATTAATTGTAGCATAAGCTTTTTGTTTCCCAAATATATAAAAATAAAATAAAATAAAATGGTTGAAAGGGTAGTAATGGTTTGAGCGCGAGACGAAGGCGTTCGATCGCGAACTGAGTAAATTTAGGTAACCACCAGCGAACACCTACGCATTCAACTGCAAGCGCAGCTAAATGCATATCTGCTGCTACCCAAACAATCTTATTATTATTATATTAGCCCGGGGTGTCCCACTGCAGGGCAAAGGCCTCCCTCCCCTTCTTCCACTCATCTCTATATATACATATATAGAGATGTTAATCAATCAATAGTTCATAGTTAATTTATTGATAACTTCTGGTTACACGTCACATATTATAATGCAATATGTAAAAACTACACACATCATAATTATAATAATAAAAATACATTAAACATTACATTTTAACATAATAAATTCATTCACATACATATATCGATTGAGCTATCAGCCACTTCCTTAGTTGTACCTTAAAAGATTGTATGGATTTGGTCTTAACACTTTGACTGCTATTTTTTTTCGACGACTGCGATTTTTTTTTTAACCTAAAAAATTCGTGCTGCCGCTGTACACAGCGGTTGTGTTGCGCCGCACATGCGTTTCGTTCAAAAAATATTACGGCTGTGCTGAGTCACAAAGATCTGTATTTTCTCAGCCGCTGCGCTAGTGTGGATTTACGTATATTAGTCACTTGTAGAAAACATATACCGTGTGATTTCAGCACTCAAAGTGTTAATAGGACTACATGCAAGCTTTAGTTGAGCATCACATTTTTCGTTGCTAACTGTACTTGAATAAAACCTCGTTTGTCAGTGGACCAGCGCGATATAAACGAGGCGCGCGTGGAGTCGCAGGACCGGCGGCTCGCGGAGCTCACCCAGACGCTGGAGATGCAGCGCGCGCGCACGCAGCACGTGCTGGACCAGAACACGCAGGCGGAGACCACCATCCTCAAGGTGCTGAAAGGAATTGATGAGCTGCAAAGGTATGCCACGACTCGGTAAACGTAGTGTAGGAGGCCCTCCGGCAGGTGGGATGACGACCTGCGAAGGACTGTGGGCAGATGCTGGATGCGTGAAGCTGAATACAGGGCGCCATGGCGCTCATTTGGGGAGGCCTATGTCCAGCTGTGGACTAACATTGGCTGATGATGATGATGATGATGCAATAACTACATGAATCCATAGACTCCCGAACTAGTATCAACTGTATTTCAGGAGTCAGTGGCTTCTCCCATGTAATGTAACTTTTGTGTCTATATAAAATAGTGTAACGTAGTGATACTTAAAGATATACAAAGAGAAATTATATAAGACAAGTATAATGGGGCGGCAATTGACAGAAAACGACCAGAAGACCCGGAACAAATATCTGCAGATCGTGCAAACATTTTTCCCGAGGGAATCGAACCCGCAACCTCCCGCCTCGGAGGCGCCTCGCTACCTTCGCTCACCACGCCACAGAGGTCGTCATTTATAAGATCTCGATGTATAACATGCTTGCAAAAAATAATTTGACTTCGACGACTATATACCTACTATCAATCATTATCTTCAAGTTGCAACGCTAAATGCTAAGTTCTTGTCCAGGTTAGCGAAGTGCGACATCACTCCCCTCCTGTCCCTCCTCGGAAACCACAAGGAAGTCACCAAGTGGAACGTGTCCAAATTCCTCGGCATCCTAGAAGCGGAGGTCAAGTCTCTGATCGAAGTTGTCTATGGAGCTGTGAAGGTAACTAGAAACCTGAAAATTTTAGGAATTGGGTAAGAGCACTCGCTGTGATTTGAATCGTGCTTCTACAAGAAATAAATCTCGTGTAAAGTATATTATTATATTATGTTTTAGCATTTATTAAATCTTCTGCTTTCTACAAGGAATAAATCTACCTATTGGTTAAGTAATTAATTCCCGCAAATCGTAAACCACTTTACAAATGATCTGCTTTTATACAATTTCATACCTTTTACCGTTCACGCACTTAATGTATGGTATGGTACCCAATCAATGGTACCGGTATCAATGGTGTGTTATACATATAAATAATATTTTTCAGCCTCCAGCTCCAACTCCCAAAGGCAAAAAACCGACACCACCAACGGCCAAGTTGGTGGCAGACCCATACGTGGTTACCCTTGTGCCGAACAGAATCGAGCAACTTGTCCCGTACCAGCCTTGCGCTTAGTAAGTTTTCACTTCTACCATATAAACTGAAGTATTTTACAGCTGGCAGCACTTTATAAAATTGGCGCGTACTAAAATTACAGCGTAAATCGCTGTAATTCTAGTACGCGTACGCGCTATTACACCGCCTGTCAGCAACTTATTAAAATAAGCGCGTATGAAAAAAAAAATCACAAATCACAAAAAATGGTGCTGAAACTGAAATGCCTAGATAACATACCTTCCTAACTTAAAGGTACCAAATTGTACGATCTCTGTTTTTCTCAGTTGCGTGGAGGACTACATCATGAATTTGGTGTTCGAAACTCCGGCTGTGACAGCTGATGCGGATTACGTAGAGGAAATATTCCACCTCGAAGATGTGAACACAAAGTTTGGAATTTACACCTTGACTATTCCTGCGTAAGCGTTTGAGACTTCCTATTTATACACTTCATATTCCATATTTATTGTATTGCATCACTTCATTACCACTTCATAGCTTTTATCCGTGGCTTTACTAGGTAATTAAAATATGGCACGTGCGTGTCTACTTAGGTAGTTGTTAATGTAGGTCGGGATAATAACCAACAGTATTCTTTTATTTACTTACTATCTTGTAACGTAGAATAATAAAGCATTTCATTTTTTTACAGGAAACGCCACCCGTACCGTGGATCTAAGGGCAAAGACTAATGACAACATTTTAAGACTGTTTTATTGTCTGCTTATATATTACCATAATGATGCTTATAGCCCTAAATATTTTAATTATAATTTTGTCTACCTAGATCCCCACCATATTATGGTACATTTAGAAGGGACTAATGCAGTTTTAGCACGCTCTTTGTGATTAAAAAATTTGCCTCTCGTTACTTGCGACTGAGTGTTGCGTTTTTAAGTGCGTGAAGCGTACGGTAGGAACAAAGTGTGCAATTTTTTATTGATGTATAAAGTTTTGTCTTCAAAATTGGTATTTTATTTTAAATTTAATCTAGTAATTATAATGTGTAGATAGGAAGCTTATATATACACAAAGGATGTTTCGTATTGGGAGTATAATATTTTTTGGGGGGTCATGGACTAAATTTATCCGGTAGACTAAATGTCTGTCCCAAGTGTGATTGCCAATGTTTTTAATTTTAGAAAATCATCATAATCTCGATTTTGAATCGTAATATTTTTTGTTTAATGAATTAATAAGACAATCCACACGGCATCAGCTAGCCCCATGCTAAGCAGAACTTGTGTTATGTATGAGTTAAATGACATGACAGATATACCTAATGTGCTTATTACAATAAATGAATGAGGACAATAGAAGATCCAGAACACTCTGAACAAATATCTGCATATTGTTATGTATTACACACAATTGTCCTGATTCGGAATACGAACCCACAACCTCCTGCGTCGCAGGCAGACCCTTCGCCTACAGCGATGGTCGCGAGGTCTGCCACCACCACCGGCCCAAATTTTGAACACTTCTGACCCACCGTACCCACGGACCATACCTCCAGTGTGGTACGGTAGGGATTGGTACCTAATAATATTAAAAAGAATACCACCAAAGCTATTTTTAAATGGTTGGCTCTCTTTTCCAACTGGATTATATTCGTGACACTCACGCCCGTGGAAGAAGATTAATTTACTTTCTACGAATCAAGTATTCATAGGGCGAGTTCTAACTTTTTGATATAATTTGAATTGAATTTGATGACTTATCTTGACGCTAAATTTATATTCCTACATACCACTGGTAGAATTTAGTAGTTTTTGATTTGGCGTCTAGTAACACCACATCAATGTCATACACATTGATGTGGCCAGCTCATTTAAAATTCTCGAGTTTTAGGTTAATCTAACCGAGATAACGACAATGTTTTACTTACCGATGATACCTCAAAGGTCTAAGTGTACCTATCCTGTATTTGGTAGGTAAGTATGTAAAACTATCTGCACGTAGTTCATTTTTAGAAATAAAATAACGTAATTCAAAATAAATTAAAAAATAATATTTCTGAGATTTATTAGATTTTTATTTAATCGTACATTTCGTACATATACGCAATTTACATTATTTAGACTTTTTATGATGTACTTTAACATGTATCCCATTAACGCATCTTGAAACTTGTTCATAGGAAGCAATGCAATGCCTAGCCTACATGCGCCTGGACGGTAAAATGGGGAATCTTACATTATTACATAGTAACAGCTGGAAATACTGGTGATGTCAAACAAATGTCATGTCTTGCTCTCTCCGGCCGCCATTGAATTTCATTTTAGCCGAGAATTGAAATAGGTTGTTACCTTTCACAAATCGGCAAAAATCCTTACAATCTTTCTACTTTCTTCCGTTATATTAAGCTATATTCCGTGCACAAACAATATATCCGATGGCAGACAGAGACACAGATGAGTTAAACATCGACAATGTAATAAAAAAATTACTAAAAGGTAATTGTTGATATTTGGCGGATTTAGTCGAAATAAACAAAATACAAGTGATATTTGTCGAAATTATGTTTAATTCAGTGTTTATTTGTGAAGTGCTAGTGATATTTACGTGATTTTGGTGTCTAGTGAATATGTTTACGTTTTGTTTTCAGTGAGAGGCGAGAAGCCTGGCATGAATGTTCAGTTAACGGAAATAGAAATCAAAGGGCTATGTTTGAAGTCAAGAGAAATATTCTTATCACAGCCTATTTTACTGGAACTCGAAGCCCCGTTGAAAATATGCGGTAAGTCGTCAAAGTCAAACATCAGTTTTGTTGAATCAAAATTCATAACAAAACCCAAATGAAGCTCGTATCACTATCAAGTATTTTCCTGGCGTGTAAACCATGAGACGTATACCTATCTCCAAGCAACAAAACCACAATAACCTGGCTTGCATAAAGCCAGCAAGCTTTAAACATTCAGAAATGTGAAAAAATGTAAGGTAGTTTGCAACTTATACAAACCAACTTAAATATTTGATTGTGTTTCTTTCTGCATATGTACCTTCTACTATTCATAATATAGCACTATATTAAACATATTGACCTCCACCAATCTGTGCAGATTGCTCAAGTAATTTAGTACCTATTATCTTAACCAATCATTTATTTGCAAGAATACAAAATGATTCTACTTGTCAGATATTAAAACTATTTAAAGTAAAAATAAAATTCAGCGTGCTAATCCATGTAGTTATCTGTTTTATCATCTATTTTGATATCTAAATTCTGAATTAGTATCTCAGAAGTATCTCACTTATAATTTCCTTCCTTACTGACAACAAATGTTGATTGAATGACTGATTAATATAACTTGGCAAAATTTAGAAAATATTTGAGTTAACTTAGAAATCTTAAGTTGGTAAAGTGAATTGCTTTATCTCTCGTTACAATAATACAAAATGTGTTATGTAATGTTTACATTAATAAGTGTAACAAGGTTAAGTAACATTACATATCTGCAATTTTACTCCATCTAAGTATTTGTTTTCTTTCTGACACAGAAGTTGAACTTACTGTCTCAGCTAATTATATCAAGCTAAATTGTCTCTTGTGATGGCAGGTTATTGAAAATTATTAGGTTACACTAAATAAATATAAATAAATGCGGGACAAACAGAGCTTGTGTTATGGGTACTACTGATATACATACATAATACAATACATTACATAAATAGATATTTTTATTATATATAGAAAAC
This sequence comes from Eupithecia abbreviata, assembly GCA_943735965.1. Classification (NCBI taxonomy): domain Eukaryota; kingdom Metazoa; phylum Arthropoda; class Insecta; order Lepidoptera; family Geometridae; genus Eupithecia; species Eupithecia abbreviata. Next base: position 8,362,396 of record OX030995.1, read on the forward strand.
AACCAGAACACCCGGAACAAATATCTGCAGATCGTACACACAATTGTTCAGAGGCTGGAATCGAACCCGCAACCTCCTGCGTCGCAGGCGGATCTTCGCCCACCGCGCCACATCGGTCGTTGAAATCGGGACACTGAATTACAAGGAAGTAAAGAAGTGAACAGATTGTTGCCAGTTGTAGACATTTATTTATTAATAGTTGACAGTAGCATACAGTTTACACCAAAATGCTTACTATCTATGTATGTCAGAAAAAAAAATTCAACTTAAGTACTACCTCAGATACATATAAATAGAAGCTAGGCTATCATTGAACATGGCTATGTGCTGGAACTAAAGCAGGAACTTATTTAATTAATATTAAATTTAATTAGACAGAGACCTCTAAAAATAATATATAATCAAGCAGAAAACCAAAACTATATTGATTTTATGTATATCTGTAAAGTACCTACTGCTACTCTCAATTATCTCAGAAATGTGCAAATCATGTCTACAATTAATGTCTGTATTATGAAAGCTTGCTCAGTCAAAATTCTATGCTTGAGTAACCCTTTGCTTTGGCTAAAACATCACTCAAGCATTAGACCTATGACCGAGCTAGCTTTCTGAGACACTAACAAATAATCAGTCAGTACAGTACCCATATAAAAACCCTGGCTAGGTGAAGCTGTGTTCATTATTATTCTTATTTGTGATACATAGGCAGCTCATTCCCATTATTATTTAGTTATGGACGAGCAGGTGAGATCTGATATGTCTACATATTACAGTGCAGTGAATCTTGTTTTTCATTACACTAGTTTGTCTCATAAAATGTTTGTATAATGTGATTGTTCTCCATTTTTCAGTCTGGTATTTATTTTTGAGTGTCGCTCTAGTTCTTTTTTTTACTTATTAATAACATGTCTAAAAATTTGCGACACAATGTAAATTGTTTGAGAAATAAATAAAGGAAATGAATGAGCATTCGTAACCAGTGGTCGATTTGTAGCTAAGTTTTAACCTTACCAACAACTTGTCCAACCTCTCCCACAGGTGATATCCACGGTCAGTACTACGATCTCCTAAGGCTGTTCGAGTATGGAGGATTCCCACCGGAGTCAAACTACCTGTTCCTCGGAGACTATGTGGACCGTGGCAAGCAGTCACTGGAGACGATATGTCTGCTGCTAGCCTACAAGATCAAATACCCGGAGAACTTCTTCCTTCTGCGTGGGAATCATGAGTGTGCTAGCATTAATAGGATTTATGGGTGAGTTTTTTCGTGTGGTATCTAAAACTGTTTAAATTCTTTACACAAATTAAAATCTACATAATATTGACAACATAACGGCAAGTTAAGGGCTTTTGTTCATGATTAAACATGACTGTGTCAAAGAGCCCTAACACTACAACAACATTGTAACTACCATGCTATCTGCATCTACAGATACAATGGTCGTATTCCGAGTTACAAGCCAAACTCGATGTGGAATGTTTGTAAACAAACCAAGACACAGAAACTAAAATTCACTTGTATCAGTTAAGTTCTTGAAAGTATTCTTTATTCATAAACCTGATCCGGTTTCAAAAGCGCGAAAACTTCAGTTTAATAAGCTAATTTATATTAGTTGAAAACAACTATTAGAATCTTGAACGTCGACGCGGACAAGTCGTGATTATTATGTGAGGCATTTTCACACCATGCTGTTTTATTTTATACTAGCTTTTGCCCGCGGCTTCGCACGCACTTTTCAAGTAGCCTATGTATTGTTTACCTCCCTGCCTTTCATTATGACCCACTCAGTCGTGAAGTAGGCGTGAAAAGATGACAAAGTGAAAGATAGCGATACTATCGCTTTTTTAATATTAGTATGGATATCACTGATTCGCGATTCTAAAACCGGTATTTAACTTAGGGAAATCTAGAAGAACTAAAACAATAGCTTTTTCCTCCCATCTCATGTGATCTAAGTACTATCGCGATCGCAATGTAACTTAGTCGAATCCCTTTATGGCCCTTTGTTCCATTTGCATCTTATTCAATTCCACGACCCCTCACGTGTTCTGAACAAATCATGCGTGATGATCATACTTCCTTTACCTTGAACTCGGCATTGTTTGTGGCTGATGTTGCCAGCCATCATAGTAAGGTAAAGGAACGTTAACTATACACGGTACAGGAACGTGAAAGAGTTTTTATTCTACTTTATTTTAGAGCGAATATTCTTTATGGATGTTTGTTACTGTTGGAAGATAAAACTACCGTGTGTATCTTGCAGAATCTCTTCAAATATCTAAGTCGAAAGTTGATTGTATTTGAATTTCCGACTGATTTCGTGATTGTGATATTGAGCTCGATATTATTATATGTAATGTCATTGTTTTAATAATGCCGTTGCGTTGGTTTCTATTCAAAAATTGTAATTTTTTTTTCGATCTGTTACTAACTGTTTTTGAGGTAGACTTTTGCATATATTATCTAGTTTCATTATTTCATTTAAAAAAAATATGTATACGAAATAACCTTTTTGCCGATTTTAATGTATTTTTTGTCTAAAATACGCACATTTCGTTTGATCATGTTTCGAAAAAACACACATAACATTATTAGGCCGCTTGCGACGATAGCCATTGTTAAAGATAAGATATTTTGGGGAAGGCCCAAAATATCTTGAAAATATCTTAAACAATGGCTAATAATAAACGTTAAGACGTATAGGTGCAAAACTACGCGCTAAGCCCCAAAAAAACACAATTTATACCACTTCCAAAAACAAGTCAAGCTAAGTAAGATTTAAACACAATGTGCATCCTAAACATCGCATTTACGAGTGCACCAGACAGGTGGGCGGTTATCGATACGATCTTTATTCAGGCTTTGTCACATGTCGATTTGTCACCAGCCAGGCAAGCAACCCTTTTTTAAGCCACCAAAAATGACTCAACAATGAATCATTCTCACAAATCGCACGGGTCATGCAAATACTTAAATTTGACTAGCATTGACAGATTTGTCAAGAATTAATATACGACCGAAACTCAGCTGGAAATCGCTTAGGATTATTTGTTTCTACTATTGTCTAGACTAGACTAAACCCTGTCTAGATTCGTGCTAGGTTTTACGGGATGTAAGTTTTTCGATTTTTAAGTGGAAATCTCGTGCACAGCTGGCAAATGTCACCTTGAAAACGGTTAAAAATTCGTTGCTCCCGCTATTAGTTCCTTCCATAAATGTATCCACCCACCACGACTTTTTGCGGCAAAACATTCGCAAAAAGGCTCCGGGTTGTTTAATCCGTAACAATAACAAAACTACCTGTAGGCGTGATCAAAATAAAAAAATCGTTCTGCGTTATTCGGCTGACTCAGCCTTAACAAATTTGATCAAGCAAGTCCGGTGAATTCAATACTAATTAAATTAAATATATCCATCATGCTTCTTATACATTTTGACGCTAGCGATTAATCTACTTGCACGGTTAAATGTTTCACAATTATCTGTAAAAGTCAATTTAAAATCGTACTGCCCAAAAAATAATTATTTATATGGAACTAGTTTATACCTGCTGCTTCGCATGTGTTGTTGTGGAACCATTTAAAGGCTTATTTCTATCCATAAGAACTGCTTTATGGGATAAAAAGTGCTTGTGGCCTATATTTTATATTGGGCCTGGAACTACCTGTAAACAAAATTTCAGCCCGATCCGTTCAGAAGCTTTAACATAAAGAAGTAACAACGCTATCCAAACTCTCGCATTTATAATATTATAGTGTGACTATTTATTAGAATAGGATATCAAAATTGGTCGTAACGTAAACCATGAACATTTGGAGCAATTAACATTATTTTGCACCTTGCAGTAACATTTGGTCGCAAGGCCGTAGCCGTATCAATGAATGTACGTCTTCCGTTTGCTAATTGGTGTATGAATGCCGCTAGTTCTAATTTGACAAAAGCATCAATTCAATACGGATCAATGTTTTACCTTGTATTCAAATACCAAACCTATAAGAGCCTGAAAACGTTGTTTAATTAAGCGTGTGATTGATAGTACTTGGGCTACTTTCCTATTGAAATCTAAAAATGAGACGAAAGAGGAATGAAATTAACTTTAAATTTGATTTTCCGTATTCGGACTAATTTAGTCAGTCGCTCACCCAAGGAATACCTGAAATCTTTTACTGTGTTCAATCATACTTCATTTGGTCTTGGAGCACTCGCTAGACACTTTTATTAGTATACATTGTCCATGGAGAATAAATTTCCCTATTTATTTGTGTGTACAAATATTCCCTAAGAAGTTAATGAAATCCCAAAACTATTCTGAATGTGAATTCCGTCTATTCTATTCCCTGGATTAATTATTGCTATTAGAATCGTGCACAAGTGACAAATTCTTGGATTACGAGTAATTCAAGTGGAACGGTAAACCCTTACAATATACAAAACAGCTGACGTTCTTTGTTCCTAAAATGTTTGCACATGACATCATATTTTATATCGTAATCTCCCGATTAGGCGAGTTACGGTACATTCATTGATCGATGGCTTTATCTTGTCATCGTGTTCGCTCTTATTATAACTAACATACGGTTTATTTTAAACAGTTAGTCACTTCCTGACTGGATATAGCGATAAGTTGAGAATAAGTTGTGCAAAACATTCGTGTTTTTGATATCATGAACTCGATCTTGATATCAATAATAAATCCTCGACGTTATTTAGGAAAGCTGATAGGAGCATCGCATTAGAAATATCTACATAGAAACTCGTCGACTTATGTTATTCTAGAATTTCAATGCTGAACATAGGCCTCCCTTGAGTGTTTACTATGTTATGTACACTTAATAAAATATATCTACACTATTGTGTAAGTATATCAGTTATATAGTACCCATGACACAAGCTCTGCTTAGCTTCGGTATAGATGATGTTCCGTGAATTGTCCAGTATTACTTATTTATTTTAATAATCTCTAACGCCTTAGTGCGTCTTCAGCTTGCCGCATTTAGCATAGAAATAACAACTATATAAGAAAGGGAAAAGGATCTATTTTAATTTGGATCTTACCTTCTTCTCAACGTGAGGAGTTTCTTAATTCGGAGCGTATCTTATCTTTGGGTAAAACCCAAGATCCCCAGTGTCAATCTTCACAATCGAGTCGACCCATCTTTCAGTCACGCCGTATCCTAGCTTTCGTCCTTAGGTATTCAGAACATGTTGTATTTCCTTAGTGAGACCTATCTTGATGACCTCCAGGGATATCGCAAAAGGTCTATTCAAATTAGGGATTCTCATGATCTCATTTAAATGTGTGATACATTATGGCGACCGAAACCCAGGGGCTGAATTGTGCTAACCAATCGCTTCACTATGACATAGTATCATGGCAGAATCGTCCATAGATGAAAGAAACTCTAGAGATAGTGCGTGCGGTGCTATTTGCACGGATAGCTTGATAGAATGGTTTCAACCTTGACACTTTTGACACGCGTCAAATCCTCGATCTGTAGTTGTTTCAGCAAAAGTAAAATTACAAAATATCTCATTCTGAGACGATAATATTGTTATGATGAAGTGATTAGGTTAGTGGAATTATGGATCAGATGTAAGGTTTATATATGTACCTACTTTGGATTTAAGAATTACCTATTGTGTTTTGAGGACATGGTATTTCAGTGAATTATAGAGCAAGAATCTCAGACTATGACCAGACTTATAATAAATATTCAGGGGTAATAGGTAAATAAACACCATAAATAATGGCGTTTATTTACCTATTTACCGCGACGTTGAGTCATTGTCTTGACCACGACAGTATGTAAAACTGTTGAAACTCTGGGAAAAAATGTACCTAAATAAATGCGGTGAATGAATACCCGTGTCGAGAATAGTTTTCATGATATGTTCTGATTCTGTTCGTGTAAGTTTTTAAAACCTTATGGCCAGACCAGAGCTATCAATATCAAATTTCTATTTTAAAACCAGCAAAAAGTTAACTTGGTTCAACACGACAATCACATTTGGTTTGTGAAATGTGACGTCACCGGTCAACCACCGTCTACTCCATCTTTGGCGTAACCTTGCCTCTGACCTTCGTACAGGGTTCCGAAACCCCGTCAGAAATATATCGCCTATAGTACAAGTATACCATACGCCCTGTTTGACAAGGCCTTGGGGAAATTTAGTAGGCCGTAAGAATTGAGGTCGAGCTTTTTCTGGGTATTTCGGGGAATTTAGTTTCCTTGTGCTTAGATTCAATTAGGCGCGATTGTGTTTTGGGTTTAAAAGGGCGTTTTATTCGTGTCTGAAATGGAATACCGAGTGCTCTTCGTTTTTATTATTCCTATCTTGGAATAATAAAAACCGTTTATTTCTAAAGGTCTGGCATATAACAAACATTATTTGTAAAAATAATATTGTGTTTTAGACCTATTTCTCCATTTGGTTCACCTCGCTCTAAGTTTAGTAACTTGGGATGTAGACGCGAGGTATCTCTACATATCGGCAGGCAACTTAAAGACAACTTAAGGGTATTTACAGTTCAGAAACAACGGTTTCTATAATAGTAAAAGTAAAAATTTTACAATTCGGGTGATTAATTTTCTACGTTGATAGCAGCTTAATTTGGAAATTTTGTCCACAGATTCTATGACGAGTGCAAACGGAGGTATAACATCAAATTATGGAAAACATTCACAGACTGCTTTAACTGCTTACCTGTTGCTGCGATAGGTAAGTGACTTTTAAAAATAAAGTTTTGTAAATTTTCCAGGACCTAACTATGACAATTACTTTATTTATTTCAGCATCTACTAAGATAATAGCCTTCAAAACTTTGAATTATAGATAGAATAGCGTGTTTAGACTAATTTCAGGTCTAACACGAGACAGGAAGTCTTTAGACATGTCTTAGTTTGCGCCAGAGTTTTTCTTTAAATACGTTATAAACCAATGTGAATAAGATTTCACAAATTTTATTTTCTCAGCTGCAAATACTCTGCAACATACTCGTAATGCACTGTCTGGGCCAGGGCTATTAAACAAACTCGCTCGTCTTTGAGTCTAGACGCTGGTTTCTAAACGCTCCAATAAGGCGTTGTAGGGCGGTGAAAGCGACTTTCCTTGGTACCAGGAATTTACCGCTACTCCCTTCCTACATACTTTGATTTATTCGACTATTTCTAAACCCTGTTGTAAACCCTACCACGAGTGCTTGCTTACTCCTGTACAGCGACCAAAGTTGATCTATCCTCGGGGATCAAGGGTGCTGTTAATTGAAAATGGATCCATGGTTGCCAAACTTCTGTATAAATTATAATTTAACAATCAGTGAGATTTAAATTGAACAGTGCCTTATACCTTACTACTTTGTATCAGGGCTAATATACCGAACCTCAACAGATATTCCTCTCGACCACACTATAACTATTAAGAAAACCCTATTGACTAAATTTGTTGGGTGGTCAATGTGCGGCTCATTTTTTTTGCAGTTAACCTAAAACTTATACATATTAACCATTATTGTTATCTTTTAAATGGACCATTGATAAATAATTAGTCTAACAAAAAATTTGCTTGTATGTAAAAAAAATCGCGTGAGTGTCGACCATGTGAATGCTTAACGCGTGTTTCTCTATTAAAATTCAATAACTTTTCGAATATTCATGAAATTTCAAGAGCTGATTTCAATAAGATCATACATTTTCATCTTGCTATTAAAAGTGGTTGGTCAGGCGTGAAAAAAAGGGTTTTTTTAAATTTTCTAGGTTCTACAACTCATTTAGACAGCCGATAAGAAGTTTTCCGCTTATTCTAAGCATGCTATGAATCTTTGCTAAAATAAACATTGAATCAATTGTATTTTTGACAATTGATTGAAATAATGTTGATTTTAGTAAACACATACACACAGCAAATCTCTTGCGCAAAACTTATCTGCTATCTAAAATTACTTCTAGGCATATAAAAGTGCAAAACCCGATTTTTTTACGCTTGACCAACCTTAACATAAAAGCGGTATGGGAAGCAATATTTGCATTGGTTTAACTGCACCAGCTAGCGGGCCCGGGCTTGATGGGCCACTGATTCGATTATACGTTCGGGTAAGCATGTACCATATTAGCACATTATCACATCGTGGTTATTGTCGTGGAATTCATGTGATTTAATGTTTGTGTAATAAAGAATAATGCTGACTAAGCAGTAAGTCTGTGTTAGTAATAGGCGAAAAAGCTAATCTGTCGGCTAAAATTGAATTTGCGAATCTGTAACTGAAACTTTTTAATAAATGTTATTTAGAGCTAGAACAAAGTCAAAGTTTGCTCGTAGATGCTTCCATGTGATTTGTTTGGTGTGTTTTTCTATTTGACTTTTATATTCGTCATTATTTCTGTTATAACTGTTTAAACTACAAACTTGGGATAGTTTGTAGTTTAAACAGTTATAACAGAAATAGTCAAGATCTTAGATCTATATATTTTCCCACTTTATCATCATAATAGTTTTAGTTAGATAGCCGTCGTCGTTCCTAGAGGTTCTTCGCAGAAACGGGCTTGGGTCAGAATAGGGTCATCCAGGTCTTGCGAATGCCCTCGAGTGGTGTCCAATTAGTGAAACAGTTCTGAGAGCGCGGAAGAACTCGGAACCTGTACTTGACTGATATGAAGCTTATATGCAATGTTTGTTGAGAGATAAGACGGGAAAATTTATCTGATGGATGATGTATGTAGTTATTTATGATATGAGTGAAATTTAAATTTCTTACCCCATTATTCATGTGTGCTAACTTGGCACATTGTTATTTCTCACTCAGAGTGAGAAATCACACTGCCTAGCAGCTGTTTTTAGTTAGCACTATAAGGGGGTAATGGTGTAAGTGAATAAGGAAGATCCAGTAATGTTATTCTAGTTAAATAAGATCCGTTGACTAACGGTAAATGTTTAACTACTTAAAAGAATTAAAAACAAATATTTTTGTGTAGGTATTGTACATTATATCGGTCTTTTTGTTTTAGAGTTGAATTTTATACCCATTTGACAGAATCTGTGTCAAATTTTGATACCTCTATTGCATATCTCGACTCGATCCTTACCATTTCATCTTAAGATATTATAATATCAACCTTCCTAATTAATTCGGCGAGTTAGTTGTAAACATAAGTCCGAATTCTACTCATGTTTCTGTCCATGACCAAAACTTAAACAAGTATGACTTCAAAAGAATTTCCGCAGTCTCCCTAACAAATTCCAGCAAACACTTCATCCCGTATTATATTTACGCAAGACTAGATTATAAATAATCAGTTCACGGCAACCGCAGAGCGAAGGTCGGTCTATATTTGATACCGACAGCGTAGATCTGATACGCGTTATTAGAGTGGTTTGTTGGATGCGTGGGTACTTTCATCTCATGGCTTTTGATGGATATTGACATCAGACTATCGTTCTTTGAGCCCAGTAGTACTAACTCTTCACTACTCCATAGCGGTTGACATTCAGGCATTCAATAGCAGCTGAAAGGAGAATGTAGTTACATTTTATTTCTTGCTATAAGGAGGTTTGCGTCACTGCAATTGCAAACCACGGACAAGTTTTATTGTTTCTGTCTTTCCATGCAAATGCTGAGAAATCTCTCGCGCAGCCGTCACAGTTTCTTCGTTATCATTCAGAATGTCTTCCTCGTTATTATGATTTATGACGCCTCGAGTGACTAGAATGCGATATCACACAATAGAAAAGAAGACACAATGCGTCTATGAATATTGAACAGTTTTCTCGGTGGCCACTCGTAACAATTCGTTATGGCAATATTATGATAAGAAATTAAATTGTAAATTCTTTTGTGAGACCCATCTTCACGGCCATTTCTTGTGGCGAACTAATATAAATTTCTATACGAATATCGCAAACATTTTTTATAAACTATCTATAAAAAAAGGAAATTAGAATAAAACAAAGGAGAGGATACATCCGACTGATATTGATATAGATCATTAAGCTCAATTGTTACAATTATATATACTAGCTCTAATTTTGTTTCTATTATTTGATAGTAACTTTCTTTTTAAATTAAAGAATAATAACAAATTAGACCTAGTATTTTGTATTGAAACAGTTGAGCTACCTGTTGCAGAAAGAATTCAAACTTTCGCATTTACAATATTATTATGATAAAAACTCCATTGCTAAACACGGTCGCAATTCACACAAATATGGCACTCCATCGTAACAAAAACTACTGATGTGATACAATACAACTCAAGTGCAATTCTAGTTAATGAGTCGTAACTGCGGTCGACGAACCCACAAGCTCGTTTACAACATAATTTCCTTGTCTGTGACGAGTAATACACCTATTAAAGATTGCTGTAATGTAGAATCATTACAGCAAACTTTAATATGTAGGTGTAGTACAGCTCTGAACATTATTTATGCCCGCCAGAGTTTGAAAGGCTACTAATACGCTCTTGGAAATCATTGCTATTAAAAGAAAGCATAAAAGCTTTGCCCCTTTATTAAAAAAGTTAAAAGCTTTCCTCGATTTGCATAAAATATCAAATTTACCGATTCCCTGAGAGGAAATTGTGTAAAATGGGGACAAAAAGTGTCTCGCTCCAATTGCTTTCAGTATGACATCGTTTCCGCTCCAAGGTCGTCCCTTTGGTTAATTTGTGACGAAATCCCAGATATTGCTCAAAGTTATATTTGTTTGCCCTAAAATGGTCCGTTGGCTGTCATAAAAGGCTGAACCTAAATAAATAGAGCGGTTGTAATAAGTGAGAGAGGGAGAGATAAATTATCAAGTAAAATCTGGCTGAGTTAAATAGTGTCTCTGTGATTTAAGGGAAATCGTGAGACTGAAATCTCTTGATGAAAAATTATAAATCGTAGCAACTTTCTTGAAACGACGACGATAGCAAAACTTTCGCGTATTTTTTACATAATTAATGATCGGGTGTTTATCAATTATTTAATATATATAAGTTTATCTGTTATTTTACTATTTCCCCTACGTTTCCATCGCGTCACAGCGTTCATAGTCACGGGATAACATTTTCTGAAACCGTTACTATAAATTGTATTGTATTATAATACTTTTTTAATTCTATACAGATAAAAGAATTTGTAAGAGACCTTACAAATTCTTGTCTTGTTGTACATTTACATGTCCATCCTGTTGTATACACAACTTATCCTTTCTAAAGATAAGTTTAAACAAAATTGAACAATTTTATTTGGTGGAACAAAAACATAATAACTAAAATACAACGGAAAACTGGAAATCGCATATGGTTCAAACTGTGTCGCACCTCCCAGCGCTAAGTGAAAATATAACCTAATATACAATAAATAACAAACAAAACTTTTCCTAAAATTAATGAACTTGCAGACCATAAATCGAATTGCTACTAGCTAAGTTCACTAGTCGCTAAAACCTTTTCCATGAATATGAAATTTGCAATCTCACGGATCCTTCTTACGCAACTTTGCAGTGAAAGCAACAACCTATTACATAACACGAATACAATGCAGTTAACATTAGTATGATTGTAATGATGCTCTGCAAAGTACTTACGCACATAACGAGCTATCAAGATGTCTATATTACTTACTCCCACGAAATGATATGGGTACAAGTACTTCCTGGATGTAATCATTAAATTTACATGTAGAAGTCCAAATTGAATTGAATTTCGCGTTTAAGTAAGCTTCTAGATAAAATATATACTTACTGTGAAACAAAAATAAATAAATGAAATTAAAAAATGCTCGTACATTACATACTTTTTTTCTTTCAGTCGAATCAGTCATCCTAGTACAAAATTTCTATGATGATGCTATGTGTATTGTTCAGCATTATTTAGTATTCTTCAATCTTATACAAGTACGAGCTTCAATAATATATTCCAAGGAAGTAAATAAGGAAGAGGATCGCCCTCGAAATGTTTACACAGAGCAGATTCTTCCGACTGATTAGAATTCGTGAGAAGAAATTCAATTTTATTGCTCAAACGGACCTTGGATTTCTGATAGCCGAAACTAGTTTTTACGTAATTTGCGAAACTTGGACATTAAGAGAGATTGAATGCTGGTGTAAAAAACCACGGTATTATTTTTTGGGGTATCAATTTACTTCACATTGTGAAGCTTTTTGTTTAGAAATCTTCCAGGATACGTTTGGTAATTGCTATTCGTATGTTGGGTAGATTTTCAAAACTTGCCATATCACTTAATTGTTTCAATTCTATGCAATGTTTTACAATACCCAGATATATATTTTTTATAATATCCAGAACACCCGGAACATATGCCAAGTCGGGAAACGAACCCGCAACCTCCTGTGTCACAGCCGAACTTTTGCCCGCATCGCCAGATCAGCCGTCAATTAATATGTCAATGAATTAATGATTTGCTGCTTTCATAACCAAAAGCTAACGTGACGCTGTATAATAATTATAAACTAAAGACGAAACAATAAAGACCCAAGTTATTAATCTCTAAAACCCTGTTGTCCAGTAAAAAATATCGTGCCCTTGAAAAACCGCATTTCCATAAACACTTGAAACATTACATCGGGCTGTAAAACTCGACCTTTAGTCGTTAACGCACCCTGTGTCAATCTTAGTGATGACTTTATGTTCAGCCATTATCTTGATTGGGCACATAATGGACTTGCGTCATTGCTATGTGGTCTTACATGAGTACTTTGACGTCACACCAGCAGTAAGGATGGTCGTAGTTTCAAAAGTCTCGGAGAACGGAGTCTTGAAACGTGGTTAACATACTAAGATGAAGGCTTTTGAAACTTTCAGTAAAGTGAACTGCTAAGAATAAAAATGTAGTAAAGACAAGATATGTATTATCTCATCATATTTGTAAGTCTCCTAATGTTACATCACTTTCGAACTAAAACTGCAGTCTGACACTTTGCCCTGCTGACGTCATACTCCTAGCATGCGGCAGCATGTTCCTGACACATGCTTCAAATAGCCCGGTGTTGATAGATTTGGACACCCTTGAACTTGTTCAACGTCCATCGGAAACCAGAAATACGCTTCCAATACTGGTATATTGCGGTTCCTTGATTGTCAGACTTGTGATTGCTACAATTTCTGGTCATAAACATTAGACCAAACAGTTTACTGACGACGATTGAGCTAGTTATAGAATGGACGTGGCCACACAGGCAACAAATGCCGAGAAAAAAGCTTAGTTCTTGCTGGTTCTACTTGGAACCGTACCTACGTCGTCGGTTTGGGGTCAGGTAAACAGTTACGTGTTGTTATATGAGGCAACATTCAACTCGTCGTTTTATTTGTTGTTTTTCATTACCCTAAAGGTAAAAAAAAACAATAGCCCTCTCAGTACAGACCCGTTTTAAGTTATCAAAGCAATGTGTTTTCATGACGACCCAATTCGCAGACTAAAATAATGAGGTCAGATTGCAAAGGTTAATTGAAAATATTTTCGTAATACGCGATCGTAAAATTCTTGAAAGCCAAGGTTCTTTTCGGACTGTTTAGTGGCATTGTTCTATGATCTTGGATTTTTACGCAATTTTATTAAAAATTCCTTAGTATAATTAATTTTATTGAAATTTCTTTCTCATTTCGGCGTATTAGGACAAAGGGTTAGTAAGAGTTACTTTAGTTATCATGAACTAATCGCGTCACTCTTGGCTTAGAGCCAGACGATGACCAGGTGTGTCTGAATTTATTTCCACAGTATTAGCTCTCAGGTGCAATAACATCAGGTCATTCTACTTTGCTTTAATGGCATCTATCATTAATATGAGACTTATTTTTGGGGTAGTGCAAGGGACTTAAAGGTCCCAATTTTCAATTTCCTTAATGTGCTGCTTAGCTAAACAGCGGGTACCTCTGTGTAAAGCCCATCAGGCTCGTTTATCATAGCTTCATCATCATCAGCCTATAGCAGTCCACTGCTGGACATAGGCCTCCCCCAATGAGCGCCATAGCGCCCTGTCTTCAGCTTGCCGCATCCAGCATCTACCTGCAGTCTTTCGCAGGTCGTCATCCCACCTGGTCGGAGGGCGTCCTACACTACGTTTACCGAGTCGTCATAGCTTAGCCTCAACTTATATGAGAAACTCCACATCTGCCGCCCAAAAGACGTATAAGTAAGTATTCAAGCTTTGTGTGATATCGGCCAAGAGTATTTGTTTTTCATGTACCCCAGCTGTTGAATTATCTTTTCTTTAACTTTAAATATTTATCTGCATCATCATCGAAGTGTTTGGTCATCATCTTAACGTCCGTTTATTGTCAATAGACATTCTTTGGACCACAATCTCGCCTGATGTTAAGCGACGATATAGCCGACGATGTTATCACGAAGGTTTACTCGTACTAAGCACATATTTGATAGGCACATAAACGTGCAAAGTCAGCATTTATTACCTCAGCTACTTCTGTTCAATTCTTTTCATTACAAATTCACAATACCTTCACTGAATTTATCGTTTACTTTACACCATCTATTCTCGGATTCCGTTCCATTTACTCCATCACAATAGTATTGCCAGTCCACCGGATAAATATAAAATCGTACATTCCTATGCCGCAATACTATTACGAAAACCACTGTTGATTGCCTGTCGATCAGTGAATGAGGGCGCCAGTCCGTTTTAGATGACTAGTGTTTCCGAATATCTGAGCTTTGTAATTTCCTGCTACAACTCCATTTAAATTACACCTACACAAGTTTTCTATGGGGCAACACTCATTCTATAGTCTCGTAACATATCAAATCACATTTATTTCAGAGACAGTACAAAGTTAACATACACAGTCCATATAGGATGACACATTTTAAAACAGACACAGCAAAAATTAAATAAAAACACAAGCAGAAAACATTAAAATACACAAAAAAAATTAACTTTCGTCCATTGTTGCATGAAGGGGGGAGGCTGTGTCCAGCCTTCCTGCATTGACCTGCAACATATCGTTTTAAAGGTAAATGTATGTTTAAAATTCTCATCAAAATACAAGTTAGAACCTTGCGACCAATTAATTTTTGTTCGAGAAATTTGGGTCACTAAAACTATGTAAGCAAAACTGGAAGACGCAGAAGGACCGGGTCACCTTACCCTCAAGGGTGACCTACATCTACCGCTGAAATACTCGTCTCAAAATTAGCTACTCTAAGCTAGAACATTATACGAATAACTACAGGTCCTTTGGATTATGTGCCTTCGAAATATCCTTTCTCATGAAACTGTAAAGCTTTTTTCCCGGGCGCCACCGTGAAGGTATATTATATCGCGTAATTTTATGTCACTCGCTTTTAACTCATTCACTGCCCAGTCCCTGCGGTGCTACTCGAAGGGGCGCGTCATCGCAGGAACACTTTTGTTTGCCTGGACATGCGCGTCAAGCATGAGTAAGTAAGTGTTCACGTGTAAATGTTCGTTTAATGTCGCCCATCGAATTAAAGCTAAACTTAGAAATTACTTCCCTTCGTTTATCAAACAATTCTAATAGACACGTGTCTCATCGACACCGGTTTGCTATTGTCGCTAGCTTTGTGACGCCTGTCTACCACGTAACCTAGAATCAACTTAAACAATCGTATTTGCTTAGTCCCTAGATTTGATGAACGGCGCGGAGTTGACCTCTAAGTAACAGCAAACTCAGATAATTTAATACAAACTTGTAGCTGAGTTGTTTATTTCTAGTCTAGACACCGGATTACAGGTAATCTAGATATTTACTAAACCAAACTAGCTGTTAGCTGGTAGACATATAGAACCCTTAATCAAGTTTGTAGTCTATAAGGTTTTTACTTCTATACTAAGGTTCTCGTTACGAATATTACAAGATACCTTGTTCGTTTGTGTGGGACAAATCTTGCAACTGAATTTTAGACCAGTTATCATAAACAGATTGGACTGAAATTTGGTATACTTATGTGAGTTACGTATGTCATGGTATTATCGAGCTAGGGTGATGATAGAGACAGGTGGTGGCCATAGGAACTACTAAACCAGATCAGCCTGCAACTTGCACAGTCCAATTTTACTTGTAAACAGTTTTCTGAAAACAAATAATCCTTTCTATAAACAGTGCTAAATATTAAGTTCTGCGTAAGACAGCTCCATGAAATACAAATATACTTTTTATAATAGCATTTCAGAAACAGATACTTGAATCTAGTCCAAAGTAACCTGACATAGGCAGAAGTTAAAACTGGGTCGGCGACTAGCTTTGGTGTAGCTAGGGGTGGTATTGTCTCACCCGCACGCCACACTTCAGTTTGTATTGTACCTCTTATGTAAGAGATGGGCTTTACAGAGTGCTTTCTAACACATTTCTAGGTTTATTTAAACGGGTTTTGCTTTGGAGTATTTGCAAACTAACGGCCCGTCCTGACTTAGTACGGTAGGACATTTATTTATTATATCTATAAATATAGCCTATGTTACGCAGGGATAATGAAGCATTATAATCAAAGATCGGCGATTGGGTGCTATTTTAGACGTTGTCACTAACATGGATATGACTTTCCGAAAATGGAAATTCCAGAATTTTCCGTTCGTTTACTTATGAAACTTAAATCTATTGTGCACCAACATTTTTCCGCCACGGTTAGACTGAATAAAATTCAAATTGTTCTCACTATTAGAACTTGAAGTTACTTTCCGCCATATTAAATGTAAACCATTAGGTTGGCCTAGGAACTACTGACAGGAGTGACAGGTGTTGATCAAATTTACCACAATAGATAATAAAAACAATGCTAGTCCTTACTGTTGTTGATTGGATTATCTATTGTAGGTTCAATAAGTCCACCTACTTGCACATTTCTAGGAATTGCACGTGCATTCGTTTGATAGAGAGCATACACAGTAGCGTAAAATATTACCTCCCTGTAGGTACAAAATTTGAAGTTATTGTAATTTTTTTGACTCATTCGCTTACTTCGGTTTGTCGAGTGCTGTTCAGTTTGCTATCCGTGTGTTTGGTGCCCTTATTTGTTGACCACTGCGCGTTACCTGGATTTTGGATTTCACTGCATAGCTTGACATTTTTGGCTTGAAAAACGGACTACGAGTATTGCAACTGGACTGGATACCTTTGGCATTGATTGGACTTTGTTTGGGTGAGTATATTTTTTAAATATTGTGTTAAACTAAACAGGATTGCATATTATTTTTTGGTAGATAAAAGTGATATTGTAGCAATTTTTTACGTAATTCCTACCAACTTACAGTGCGGCAACTTGTTGATATGGACAAGCTGTGAGATTGCAAATTCCATTTCCCTTGGAGTCCTATTTGAAAATATTTGAATTCATATTAGTTTAGTTCTAATTATAGTAAAACTGCTCTTTAGCTATATAGGTAACGTGCTTCAAGTCTCTAGTAAACTTCCTCTTAAGCTTATCTTAGATTTTCCCTGACTCGGCACTTTGGCTTGATAAAACGTACTTCGATTTGCTGCTTTGATTGGATATTTTATAACAACTTTTGTGAAGGTGAGTAAATTAATAGCTAATTAATGTTTTCTATTTTCTGTGCTACTTGTTCTTTTTCTAAATTAATGCACTAGTATTGTTTTTAATCTGAGTCCGAAACAGATATTTTCCAATATTTTTACTATATTGCTACTTTACTGTTCTACTTAAATCAACAATTGTTTTACTTTGTTAGGTAACGGTATTTCAAGTGTTAAAGATAGATAAAGATATAGCTACAACGATACTTATTTTTATTAGGTGTAGCAGATATGGCGAATGTTACGCGACAAACTGTTCTGAAGTGGATAGATGACCACCCAGAGTTAACGTTCGATCCTGCATCAAACTCTATCTATACAGCACTAAGTGCAAAATTACTTTCAAAAGTAAAAAATCAATCTTTATGAAGCACATCAACAGCAAAGTGCATACTCGCAACAAGAAAGTCAAAGAAAACTTTTATTTTGACTTGATAATTTTTTTAATACAATGTAACATACCCTGGGCACAGGTCAATAATACTGCTTTTAAAAAAAAAAATTTAAAATATTTCTGTCCATTTCGTTGTTGTACTTGTGACAGTAATTTAAAGTCTACCCAATGAATCCATTTTAAGGAAAACATATTTGGATAAAGTTTTTAATTCCAAATTATATGCAATACATGAAAAAACAAAGAATGAAAAATTATGGATTTCATTGGATGAGACGACTGATTTCCTAGGAAGGAATATGATGCATTTCTTGATAAGACCATTAAGTGAAAATATAGCAAGCAAATGATATTGTATTGCTTCAAAAATTATCGAGAAAGTAGATGGTCACCATGTGAGCCAATTTGTAATTGATTACCTCGAAACCTTATGGTCAAATTCATTTGAATTTGATATGGAAGTAAACAATGTCCTAATATTATGTACTGATAGTGTTTCATACATGTTGGCTGCTGGAAAAAAATTTAAATCATTTTTACCAGCCATGAAACATGTGACATGTTTGGCTCATGCACTTCACAGGGTATCAGAACACATTAGATTAGAATATGCAGACGTAGATATTCTGATATCAAACGTAAAAAATATATTTTTAAAAGCCCCGAACAGAGTTCAGCCAAACTTTTGATCGTTCGGATGACGAAACACTTTCATCATCGGAAGCTTGGCAGTGACGTTAGATGTAAAGGATGTTTGATACTTTCGGTCCGCAAATTTCGATATTTATTCTAGATTTTCGAAAAAAGACTAAGTTTAAAAAAGAAATTGTAATAATATTTTGTAAAACGCCGGCCTGGAACATTGTTTCGCAGCTGCTTAAACTATAGACAGGATATGAAACCTTATAGAATACATCTACATTCATTTAGGATAGTTTCAAATCTTGACTACGGTTAAATCAGCTGGAAAGCAATGTACTACGCCAGCGTTTTACAAAACATCATTACATTTTGTTTTTCCACTTGGTATTTTTTGCAAAAACCTAGATAAAATTCATACTTCGCGCCCAAGTACGTCGCCATGTCCTTAAATTTTGTGATGTAAACTATTCAGCTTGCTGGACATCTCCAGAAGTACACCGAGCTGGATGGTGCGTAGTGGACTTAGCAAAGCCTGACATAGAACAACTATTCAAATGTTGGGATTTATAAAAATCTACTTCCCATTTTAACAGACTCTGTCAATCTGTAAGGAAAGTAAATTTTTGATTTATTTTCTTAGCGTTCATTCCATATCCAGAGAACATTTTTGCATTTAGTAATAAAATGTCAGATTTCAAGCTTTGCTGGATTGTCTTTACCCTAATATTGTAAGGAGAATACTCACCGGGAAAAATATATTTGCGTGACAAGTATTTAAATATATTTTTTTCCTGAAATATGCTTTTGGTGAGTACTATCTTATTCTGATATATTTTATATACCTAAGAGATTTTATATTTTGTTTGTATTTTAAATCAAGAAATATACTCTGCTAATTTATATGAGTGTTTTTTTTAGTAAACAATTAACCTATTCGGAATCCCATCATTACTATTTTTACATCTATTACTTAAGCGATCAACACACTGCGACGCACCACGCTGCATGTTGCATGAAGAATGCGTGTTCTAACGTTGCTTGCATCTCCGTTTGTATAGAAAACACGCAACATGCAGCGCGCACGCACGCAGGTGCGTCGCAGTGTGCTAACCGCGTTAATACCACATTCGCACTGAAGATATTTTTTTGTAGTGTCCTAAGGATACTACAAAAAAATAAAAAACGAATACGACTATGACGTAAAGAAAGGATACTATCCTTCCTATCGTGATTCCGACATCCATCCAAATTCGATATCCCAGTGATATATGTAATTCCGAGGTTTTCCATTTTTTGGTCATATCCATACTTTTGATAACATCTTTTGTTAATAGCACCCAAAAGTCCGATCTCTGATTATAATGGTGAAAGAAGTTTTGAAATCGGTCCAATTGTTTTTGAGTTAATTCGTTACAAACATATAAATATTTCCTCTTTATAATATTAGTGTCAGTTGAATTGTTTTTGCCTTGCTTGGTTGTGTAATGTGGGTGAAAGATTTGTAGAAATATCTATTTATATTTTCAACTGTAACAACTAACGGAGTATTCGATTTTTCTCAGTTCATATTATAATCAATGGCTAATATGTAAATTAAGGATTTCCTAAGTTAATATGTCTTGATAACGAAAACGTAACGTGTGAAGAATTTCCTTTTGCTCAGGTCAAGACAATAACTGCTTGATTATCTGTTTACAATGTACTAGTATATACCGAGCATTTATGTTATATGTCTTACTATGAAAAGAAAACATACAAAAATCTCTCAATTTTCCTCACAACGGAATTCACCAGCAATATAATATTCCCTCTTACATTTAATAAAGCAGTTCCTCTGTTGCCAACATTATCCCTAATCACAGTACTGCTTCTTGACAATGTCCTTGTGCGCTGACGTCAAAGGATGTTTAGTTACGCTGCGCCCCGAGCTATTTTTGTCCGTCTCACTAATTGGAAGAAGCTTATGAGCTTGACTTGGACGGATTTATAATGTGAGCCATCTTGGGACACTAACTTTTTACTCAAAAGTCTAGTTTTTTTTTTATTATTCTGCATTTTTTGAATTTAAAGTGTTGCTTAAACTAAAGTTTGCCCGTTCGGAGGTCACTAATTTTACAATCCATCATAACAAAAAGTATTTTAATGTGTTTCGTCCTACTGCTAGGCAAAGGCCTTCTTCGCACACAAAAATAGTAAATTGAGTAATAAAAAGTTATTAGGACATAACTGTTTGTCCAGAAGTTAAAACGAACACATTAAGATAATACAAAAAAAAGACACATTTAAGAGTTGTTATCGAACAGAATCTGAACCTGGCTTATTCAAAATACCGATCTTGAAAGAATGAACAATATAACAGGAAGTGAATCTACATATTTGTGTTTCATGATTATCCATCTTGTGGGACATCCTCGGGAAATGATAATTCCGTTTGAATGTTTTCAGTAAATTGTCTACGATATTTTCACCTTGTTGTCAGTATTCATCATAATCATCAGCCAATGCCACTCCACTGTTGAAGTAGGTTTCCCCCAGTGTGCGCCATTTCGACCTTTACCTTGCCGTACCCTGTTATTGCCGTATCAAAAGTTTGTCTTTAGATGCAGGTTTTTGAAATCAGCTAACCTGAAATACACCGTCGACTTGCTTCCTGACAGACTCTACTTAGTTATAGGTTATGTTATGATTCTAAGCTTAAAAGCAGAGCTGGCGTACTCATCGAGAAGAATGTAGTAAAACTATCAAAGAAACTGCTTACTCATCGCGTCTTACAAATACTATGAAAAAACAGCACTAAAGAAAGTCCATTGCTACATTTATCAAGACTATCCTTTTGGCTCTGAATGTACGCCGACCCATAAATGTTTTATTAAAGCATATAGGGTTCTCTGCTCTTAGCCATGAATAAACAATTTATGACCGTTGATCTGGAAGATTTTTGCCTGGAGCCATTTTCTGCTTCACAATGGTAATGGTATCGTTACAGAGAGACACATTTTGGCATACTACCTTAGATGAAAGAAACTACAGATTGAGGTTTAGTTTGAACCATTCTATCAACCTCTCCGCGCAAATAGCCCAGCCCACACTATTTAGAGTGTTTCTTTTATATAAGGATTCTAGGTACGTGATGATTTAGCGACGATACCATTGTCACGGTAAAGCGATTGTAAAGCAGAATTAAACCCCTGTTCTTTATCTCTTTATAGTTATGAAGATTGTTTGTGGATATGCAGACTCACTTCAACCTTGATCATTAATTAGTGTCTCGTCAACGTATGTATGTAAATTATAGATAGGGTATATCGTCTAAGAGCTTATCGTATGGCGTTGGGCGTTGTATACATTAATGTTTGCCCATAAATTAACTCATTATAACCACACACAAATTGCCAAACAATCACAAAATAGAGTTGTCAACTTAGGCCCCAACTCCGCCGCAAAATCATAGGAGCAAAAATGCAGCGGAAACACTAAGCGAGTTCCGCACCCCGTCCAATAAATGAGTCGTAATTTGTTATCTCTTGTGAAGTCTTGTGATATTCGCAGTGGCACTGAATTGATTTGTTTAGTTCTTTGCCGTCGCTATCTTTTCAACCTGTTTATCGAATAAATTCAAGATCAAACGTGAACGTTTCATGAGTAAAAGTAACTTCACCTTGAGGAGTGAGGATCTATTTAATTTCGTTGTGGATCTTATGCCTGGAGGGGCAAGGTTTAAATTCTTATTTTTCATGTATAAGTCAATATTTAGACATGCTTTGATGGATACGTAAATCTGCCCTTTCTTGTCAATGTCGCACTGCGGTAGAGGTCACCTTCACCTTGTTGTCAATCAAACTTTCTACCGGATTGACCCAAGGTAAATATTTTCCGAAAATATTTTTGTAACTAATTTGCATACAAAAAATATTTAGGCTGAATCGGAGTGTAAGAATTGAATCATGAAACATTTCTTAAAATTTCCTCGCGTAAATTAAGAAGCCGTTATTCCCCCGAAATTCCTTTATTTGTTTCGCGAAAAGCCTTGTTTATTATAATTCAATTTGCCCGTTTTCAAAGGAAACCCTTGTTTCGCGTTAGACCCGGGATTTGTTTCCTTTATACCCTGGAAATTTTCTAAACCTTTTCATTCAAAATTTTAAGTCTCCAGCATCTCAGGCTTACGCTCTTGCCTTACTTGACTATTAATCACGTATAAAACAAAGTCGCTTCCAGCAGTCTGTCTGTCCCTATGTATGCTTAGATCTTTAAAACTACGCAGCGGATTTTGATGCGTTGTTTAATAGATAGAGTGATTCAAGAGGAAGGTTTACAAACCGTTTGACACATAGATTTCCACGCGGGCGAAGCCGCGGGGCGCAGCTAGTTAGACATAAGATCCAGTGTAAAATTTTGCATGATACAGCCATAAAACAAGGCATGACATAGTTCCACACGTCGCAAGCCGCAAGTCTAAGTCGGAAGTGTCATCAGAGCGAGTGCTGAGGGTGCTTACACCCTACGCCCCTGTGGGTGGGCCCTCTATTTTGCTGCTTCCTGTTTCTAAACGGTAAACGATGTGTTGTCGACTTGAGATAAGCTTTTTACTATAAACTGTGTAGACACAACCGCTTTTGAATATTTCGAGTATCTCAGGGATAGGTGCACTTATCGCTGTGAAGGCGCTTAGCTACATACTTCATGTTTTGGATGCAAGACTTGTTAGTGTTTTAGTTAGGACTTCTAGTTGCATATTTTTTTTCTCCATGTATATACAATTTGCTTTCAACCTTACACTCTTAACCTTCTTGCACGAATTTGGCTTGAATAGATAATTATTTTAATAAATTGTTAAATTAAATTTGGAATTATGTTTGAGTAGTATAAATAAATAAACGAAAAATGCTGGACAATCCACACAGCATCATAAGTTTTTGAGTAGTGAGAATGTTCTGAAATTTCTAAATATTAGGTCCCAATTTACAAGATATAATCGCGATATCAGTGCTAATAATCACATGTTTTTAATAAAAACGCTCTGAGGAGAATCAACAGCTGATAACGCGTGGAGCGTTGACCTCAAAATGTTTTTATTAACGCAATTCAATCGCTCACGCTCAATGTTACGAAAACAATGCAATTGAATTGAATCATATTGCCACAGTGATGATCCTTGGGCTTACTACTCCTGTTCCAAATGAGTCACTTTAAAAATATGTATTTAATTACTTGAATGACGTATTGATTCCTGATTTTTGAATGATGGACAGGTTATCACATCGATCAGTATGTAGTCATAATAAAACAAAGCAACAACGGTGCTGATTTGTAAAATAACTGTGTGAATGCTAAATACGCTTAACCAAAAGGTGCTTTGATATAAAAGCGAGCTGAAGACAGGGTCATTAGGGGAGGCCTATGTGATAACAGTAGACCATTAAGGTTGATGATGATGAATCAGTGCATGAACAATTGACTGTTAGAGTCCCAATCTTGGCGCTGCTACTGCTATTTACTTCGTTGTCAAGTAGTGTGAGCATTCAACATGTGATATTTACAATGATACGTAATTTTTGAGTACGAGTCATGCAATACAAATATGCACGTCAAAATATGGGAAAAAAATCAAGTCACGGTAATACCCGTTATTTTTGCTTCAAAATTTACTACGATGATTGAAGCACTAAAACCATGGAAAATTCCTTATATTTTCGTCATCAAATAACCGAAGGCACGAGACAACGTGATAATTTGCACAACACGCAACCTCGCAGACTGCGCGAAACTTTACAATGCTCACGTGTCGATACCCACGTGCTAGCTATTGCCGGCTCTCGCACGTGATTCGCATCTACTCCTGATTCATCTCGGGATAAACAGTTATTAGAGGGAATTAAAGAGCATCTGCTAGTTATTGCTTCGGAGTAGTTCTGAGTAATGCGGGCGGGTTTCGACTAGACGCCGTAGGTGCTCTGATTTACTGACTCCGCTGGGTTTCAGTATTCAGTATTTATTGCAGCCAAACAGTCAAATCTAAGGCCTGTATTATGAAAGCCTGCTCAGTCATCGATCTATGCTTCAATAAAGCCGCTGTCCCACACCGCTGCGCACGGAGAGGCTACGCACGTGTGTCCAAGTTCGCTTTGCAAGCTAATGTGTGTGATATGATAACAACCACTGCTACCCACGAGTACGTAACACACGTACGTACTGACCTGATCTTTTCCCCTTTGAGCCTATCTTTAACATTCTAATCTAACATTAAAATGTGCCGTAAATGATTGAGTAAAACATAGTATAATAAAAGAATAGGTATGGCAATTGTTAATTTTTTTTTTTTTTTTTATATAGTTGTACGTAACGGAACTGAAGTAACAAGTCAAAGTCATTCAAGTATGTACCGAACAATACTTTAGTATTAACTTTGTCACTCTAAATTAGAACCAAACTCCTTTTTGATCTCTACGGCACAGGGTATCCTAGTGTAGAGATCAAAGTGAGATCACTATAATATTTAGTCCTAGTATATTAGCAAAATATGAATCATCTTAAGTTGATCTGATTGTGTTTCTATGTATGCGTGTATTTTTGATCAAATAAAAATTATCATTATAAATTATTATTATTACATTAACATTAAATTGCAATTTTGCAATCATCTACTTACAAAAGTAAAGAATCGTTGAAGACAAAATCGCTGTAATTCTGGCTTCCTTCCAATGTTTAGTGCTCTGGCGCAATCTTTCTCAACTTTGTAAACTTTCTGCCATTGCAGAAGCCTAACTTCTGTTATTCAAGCAGTACCGCAGAAGGTTTGCTCTAGTTTTAACCAGTATTCAGCCAGATCTGAGAGATTCTTCTTTAATCGACCCTTGCAACTTAGTCTGTGGATGTCGTTAGAGCCAACTAAGGATAGATTTTAAGTAATATATACATACATTATACATGCCTACTCGTAAATGTGAAACTGTGTTTACATAAAAAGTATAAGATTAAGTACTTCGACGTAAGCTATTTTTGAATAAATTATTATTAATGTAAAAATTAGAATCGAAGTTGAATTCGCGCCAACACGATACGATCAACCTTAACGCTCGATTCTTGATAGACAATCTATCGATTAGGAACATTTCCCGTAATTTTCAACTCGATTGTAATCACTAGCTAACCGCATAGAACTAGTTTGATCCAGTTGTTCGGTTCTCTTCCGATCACGCACACCATCAAGTATAACGGCTCCCCGGGGCCAAATTGTTAAAGCAAAGAAGGACTCTAGCCGTTGTGTGCTAGGCATTAAGTATCATAATTTGCGGTCAATTTTGCGCGAAATGTCTGCTTCTACAGGGACTGAGTCCTCATTCTAATAACCGTAATATTTGAGCTCTAAAAGGGCTCGGGCTGGCGAAGGCAAATGTTTCCAATAAACTTTGGCCTTGGCATTAAAAACTAATGTGCTTGGACCTTTCTAATAAAATATTAATTCGGAGCGCTATGTACTAATCGGTAACGGGGAATCTGTAAAGGCGTCTGAAAAAAATGCGAGCTTCCGGTGTTAACTGTAAAGTTTCTTTAGCTTAGAAGGGCTTCGAAACATTCCATTTGCGAGTCCGTTCTATACACTAGCTAGCCAAACCGAAAATTCACTCTGTTGTCGCATCTTATTTATTATACACAATTTCCATTAGTTCTCGATTTGAGATGCTTGAGTTTAGTAGTTTTGGCGTGAAGAACTAACAAACATCCATCCGCAATTTATAATATTAATATGATAATATTTAGGAAAGACATGCGACTGACGACCAGATTGCATTTTATGCTTCCACCTCTCATATGACACACTGTTCACTGTTCTGTGTTGGCTTACAGAATCCAATGACGGCATCACATTCTTTCTACATCCGATCGTCTCCACTCGCATGCCGCTTTCCTAAACATTGATTTTCGATGAAACAGCTCCGATTTGTAACTCAAGGACGAAGACATTAGCCTTAAACTTTGCCAGTTAATGTGATTTCTGTTTGCTCCTGTAATTGTTCTGAATCACTTCAAAAGATTTATTGAAGCATGCCCGATTTGTGCTTAAAAAGTTTCTTGGTTTTGTTTATGGTGTTGATGATATGGGGAAATCTAAAGAACCTTTTTATACAGCTTCATGTAAAGTAAGCCTGTTAAGCTTCAACAGCCTATATTGTGATACTGCTGGATGCAAGTCTCCCCCTGCCTTAGTCGATCGTCGATCGCAGATAAGTGGTAAAATGTTCGGCAGGAGGCGCTGTTGAAAAGATACATTTTAGGCTCTAGAGGCACGCAATTTCTGTCAAGAACAACTGTCTGACTGTGTAGAAGAGGGCATCTATTTCTACACTATGAAAACTGCGTGAGACTTCAGACCTAGAAATATAGCTAACGAGCTTAAAGTGTGAAACCACTAATCGTGTTAGGTGGTTACCATTACGGAAGCTCTTGTATTTTATGTAACCTGTTACCGAAACATTTTGGATGAGATAAACCGTATTACGCATTTCGGTCTTACCGTAATGTCCCGAGTCGCTCATCTGATCCTCTATTAGACTAGACTAAATTATTAAGCTTACCCTCGAATTATGCTCCGTCGATCGCATACTTTATCTGGATTACCGAATACGTGCTTTATCTCACGGAATTTTATACCCAGAGCCCTTATAGGTTATTTACAGTTTTAGTTTAACCTTGAGTGTGAGACGATAATATTTGCAAGTTACGCACGGTTTCCACCAGAGAAGAGTGATGTGTAGGTATAACGTTAGGGTTTCGTTATAATTTCTAAAATAAGGCGTAGGTAAGGAACAGTTGAGATATCAGAAAAAAAGTGTTCTTAATCTGCCTAAAGCAGATTTAGGTTCTCGTATCCTTATTGTTCCGTGTACATTTTACTGTCATGTAACCTAATGTAAACAAGATTGTAAATCCTACCTAAGATTGTAGATTAATGTTTACGTAAACAATCCGCGTGTTGATAAGGCGACCTTTGCAGCGTAGTAAGCCAATACTAGAAGTTGCGGTGTCTCATTAATCATTATTCACCAGCATTATCTCTATTTACTGTGTGACTCGCCACGTACACCTCAACGGACTCGCTCCTCAGCACACGAGACCTCCGGATGCAAAAACTCCGTGGCGACCTCTGCCCCGGGAACTCTTAGAGACGCCCGAAGCCATCACCCAGGATGATCAGAACAGCCAACAGGCTAATGAACAGCTCTTGAGAAGCATGCAAGGCTCTCATAGCGACAGCACATGACGACGTAGAAACCGGAAGAAAGAACTTTAGTTCGATTCCTGCCCGCATTCAACAACGTAGACAACGTTGAGTCGAATGTTGATGACCACCTGACCTAAGATTGTAGATTAATGTTTACGTAAACAATCCGCGTGTTGATAAGGCGACCTTTGCAGCGTAGTAAGCCAATACTAGAAGTTGCGGTGTCTCATTATTCACCAGCATTATCTCTATTTACTCGTAGGACCTGTGCTGATAGGACTTGATTAAGGGGGCTCATGTTTCGTTGGCTTCATGAGATACAGCCCATGCGGACCGGATACTGAATTGGATGAAGCTAGCCGTCTATTTACTTTACACACAGAGATGCATGGAGTGAGTCTTGTACTCTGGTAGCTTCTTTATTTAAAATGCCTAATATCTACAGTTCTACATCCTGGGCTGTTCTTCGGCCTAATAAAGAAAGAAAGAAAGAAAATTATTTATTAAACACTAACACAACACACAAACAAGGTTAATTACACATAATTATATTAGACTACAAAGTACCTACTTAGGTACCTATTTATAAAACACGTAACATCGACAAAATATATTTAAAAAAAAAAGTGAAGATACAAAATGTAAGTAGTATTGCATATGGTACTAAGTAGCCCTCACAGAAAGATACTAATCGATTTTTTTCTGGGTTGACAATCGAATAATTATCGATTAGCGGACTTGTCATGCTGGTTTTATCATAATCCTTTATCTAGTGCTCGTAAATTGCCTGTACGTGACTGACGAACAAAAACGCACAGCCTAATGCATTTGGTCGTAGAAACTTGAATAGTGCGATGCCTCATCTGGATAAAGAATACCATAATTTAGACATTTATTTATTAAAACTTGATCGAAGCTCACAGTTTACCTTTACACCAAAATGCTTACTATCTAAGGTACATTCTAAGAGACTTAGAAATAGATGTTATTGAACCGGTCGACATGTTGTAAAATCTTATTTAAGACTTCATGTAGGAGCATGGTCAGTATGCTGCGTACCTTTTTCTGGCACCAAGTAGCATTAGGTACTCTTTTCTATCAGGCGGGTCATAAATAAACTTGGGTACAATATTCCCTACTATACGTTGTTAAACCGTGGTTTAATTTGTTATTATCATTGTTACAGTTGACGAGAAGATCTTCTGCTGCCATGGAGGCCTTTCCCCCGACTTGCAGGCTATGGAGCAGATCCGGCGGATCATGCGGCCCACCGATGTCCCAGACCAGGGCTTGTTGTGTGACCTGCTATGGTCTGACCCGGATAAGGACACCGCAGGATGGGGCGAGAACGATCGCGGAGTCAGCTTTACTTTCGGCACTGAGGTATGTTCGACGTACGATGATAATGGTCAATGATGTGCCAGATGGGCTTGATGCGTGACCTGCTGTGGTCTACCCGAATATGGAAAACGCGGGCTGAAGCAAGAATGACCGTTGAGTTATCTTTATTTTTCTGCTCTGAGGTATGTTTGATACCCTGTTAGATTCTTCAACTGTTCTGAAGAGGATTGTGTTCTGTTAAAAGTTTTATTTGTTCCATAACTAACTCGCTAACTTACGTTCTGTTTCTAAGCGCTTTCCGCTGAAAGATATATCCAAATAAAAAAATCTCGAATAGAAAGATGTAGGTATATGTATTTTTTTATACATATTGGTCCTTTAACATGGGTCCTACATAATTAAAACCTTTTTGGTGTTTTTACACAACTCTAGTAGAACGAAAATCGGAGATCCGCTGTCCGTTGAAGTTAAAATAAAAATAAATAATGTTGCACAATCCACAATGCATCATCAATTAGCCCAAAACTAAGCCGATCTTGAAAGCATAGTTCTATTCTATAATCTACTTTTACAAAGTCACATCATAGTTAAAAATCATCAGTTTGACGACTGATGTGGCGCGGTGGGCGAAGGTCCGCTTGCGTCGCAGGAGGTTGCGGGTTCGATTGCCGCCTCGGAACAATTGTGTGTACTATCTGCAGATATTTGTTCCGGGTGTTCTGGTCGTTTTCTATGTATATCAGTTATCTTTTACCCATAACACAAGCTATGCTTACCATGGGGCTAGAATGCTAGATAATGCTGTGTGAATTGTCCAGTATTATTTATTTATTTAGTTAAAAATCATCACTCTTATGTAAACCCAGCCTTATTTAACCTCTGACACGACCTCCAGTCTGGAACTTTCTATCCTATCACTCGTCGTGGTAGCATAGGTCACGTATGCGGACGCGATTGTTTACTGCATGTGCTTGTTATAAGAAGATAACGTGGGTATTTTCTTCTGTTATCTTGTTAGTAATGTGGGAATTTAAAGAGGTTAGGAGGGTGATGATTACGACAACCAGTAGAAGGGTGGAACACCACCGCCAATGATATTAGATAGATATTTATTTATTATTATTTATTCTTAAAACTTATATCTTAAACAGGTAAACGAATTGGCGGCCTAACCTATCGTTAAGCGATATTTCTCTTGTGTTCCGAGGCGCTCTCCAAATCTTGCGCACCTCCATCGATCTACCTATAGACCCGCGTCCATCTTTAGTTTTTTTTAGGCTTTTTCTTTCATCTAAGGTAGAATGGCTAAAATGTGTCATTCCCTGACAATACCATAGTCACAGTGAAGCGGTTAAGGTTAGCAGAATAGGGCCCCTGGAAGCACCCACTCGGTATATCTATAGGCCTCCCCTCTATTTCGAAATCAATATTATAAAAAAGCGTGTTTTAAACAAGTCTTTTAATATTTTATGTTGCTAGTTTTAAGGTACATATATATATATATTACTATGGACCGTAGAATTAGTTAAATAAGATCTCTTACTTTTCTATGGTCCGAAATAAATTATTTTATTAATATTATTTATTTATTTTTCCAGGTGGTGGGCAAGTTCCTCTCCAAACACGAGTTCGACCTGATCTGCCGCGCGCATCAAGTCGTCGAAGACGGATATGAGTTCTTCGCGAAAAGACAGCTGGTCACTCTCTTCTCCGCTCCCAACTACTGCGGGGAGTTTGATAACGCAGGTCAGTAATGTTTCCCTCACGAACCCGCATCCTTATCGTGGGTACCAGCAGTGGCGTGCCTAGGGCTTGAGAACAGGGCAAGCCCGAG
This sequence comes from Eupithecia abbreviata, assembly GCA_943735965.1. Taxonomy (NCBI): domain Eukaryota; kingdom Metazoa; phylum Arthropoda; class Insecta; order Lepidoptera; family Geometridae; genus Eupithecia; species Eupithecia abbreviata. Next base: position 8,393,338 of record OX030995.1, read on the forward strand.
ATACGATTCGCTAAATAACTAGGCACCGGTTTGCCGCTATCTTGTTATTGCATATGTTTTTTCTAAAAGGTCGTATTTGGAGAGCAAATACAACACGCGTATTGTGATTTGAAATTTCTTCAGATAATTGACGAGATAATGATGTCTCTATGCGTTGGTTATCGAAATTACAAAATGAAATTACATTCATGTGTTTTTGTGATTTTTTTTTAAATTAAAATCATCAAAACCAGACGTATTCCAAACCGTTATCTCGTTAGAAAATATACAACTCCAGCAATACAATTTGTTGGAATGGGAGCATCCAACAATCCAATGAGTTTTGTACACTGATCTATTAAATTGTCTTATGATAATGAGACTTACTTGTTTGCGAAATACACAAAACCAGTGTAGTGTAGGTTTTGCGGAAGGCCACAGGTCTTTTTTCTCCGTGAAAGATAAAGATTTCATCCTCTCCTCGCCTATTAAAACTTTCACACACTTCAAATCCTCACAAGTAACAATATCACCTGTTACACTCATTTTAAACTCTAAATCATACAAAAATCTCGAAAGTTAGGAACATGAATAAATATGCTAATTGTAGCTCACTCAATAAACAAAACAAACAAAAGTGATTCGAATGAATGAATGCGAAAATTTTCTTGTACGAACTTCGTGAGTTGACCGTAGTTTGTAACGAACTTCACAGTGAAAGCCGGGCTTAATTTTCCATACTAAACGCTATAGAAAACTAACCTAGTTAATATATAGACGTAGCACTTTGTCATAGGATAGAACGGGACAGATATAGGCGGCTGCAAAGCCCCGTTGCAAGCCCATGAGTGTGAGCGAGATGCATGGCTGAGAGCCAACCTGAGGCCGCGCGCGGTCAACGCGTTCGGATACTTACTAGATAGTCAACTAGCCATAGATTAAAAAGAAACAAATGAATGTATTGGCGCGCGAAAATTGAAATATTGAAGTAAATGTTTTCGGTCGGTATGAAATTCGAGGTAGGGCAAGCCCGGCTTTTGGGCTTGTATGAAGCTACCGCCACTGGGTACCAGCGTTACGCGGCGTAATGTAACGTGTTACACAGCGAGCGTTCGTGCAGTCCGTATGGAGAAAAGTAATGTTTCCCTAACGAATACGCGTTTAAATGTTTCCTTGAGGTGGGTACTGGACGGGCGTTACGCGGCGTAATGTAACGTGTCATCAAGTCAAAATAAAAATAAATAAAGTGTCAGTACGGCGAAAGAAGGCGCTCGCAACGAGAAGGATTTCAACACAAGGCGTTGCGTGTCTGGTCTACGTCTTACGCCCCACACTGTATCCTATCCGAATCCGTAAAAAAAAAACGGTAAAAATATAAAAAACTTTGACTGATATCGAATATTGCATTTCGTACTGCGTCCGATCCATCCAGGGATATTTGTAGAATATAATGATCGATTCAATAAAATTAAAAGTACAGTTCGTAATTTTTACAGATTTTAGTCGGTTCGATTCCCGGGTGTGGCAAGCGAATTTTCGAAAATCCTTAAATGCAGTTTTCTTTTTTTTTTTTTTCAAAAATGAAGGAATGTTTTCTTTGAGTAAAATTTTCTATGTACAGTATTAAGGGTACTTTCCCTCCAGATGGTATTACAAAATTCCACCCTGTTAATATACGATTGACAGTATAATAAACGATTTTTGAATCTGTTCCAGGTGCCCTGATGTCAGTGGACGAGACCCTGATGTGCTCGTTCCAGATCCTCAAGCCGGCGGACAAGCGCAAGCTGTACTCCGGCCTCAACATGGGCCGACCCAACACGCCGCCCCGGGCGCAGCCCAAGAATAAGAAGAAGTGAGTACTACACTAGTCGACAACAAATACAAAATAGCTTAGAAAAAACACCTTAATTGACTAAACACTCAATTCAAAGGCCTATGTCCATACATAGTCTTTGAATTGAGTGATTTCTAGTTAAGGTGCATATAGATTTTACGGTTTACCTCCGCACTAGGCTAGGCCTATTTTACGGGGTGTCGAATACATAAATCTTGAAAAAGGTAACATACTTACAAATAGCATAAAAAATAAAAATCTGAGTCCACCTATACTCCAGCCAGACTCGATGTCTAATGTAGTATACAAACCACCAACAAAATAAAAAGCTAAAAGTCGCTTGGCGTATTGTTTCCAATGTAATTGTTAGCTATAATTAATTGCGGGAGCGCACTTAAATCGACAAGGAATGTAGATTACAATTTGCAAATATACACAACAGTGTGAATTTTACGTTAAGTATGGGTGGTTTTCTTACAAACATTTCACATTAAATTTGGCTGAAGTTACTGTGTAGGTAGAATAGATAAGGCTATTACAATAATCGCCGCGCAGAGCGAGACCCTCTAGCACAGGTATTACATTACTTAAAAGAGGGTCCCATACCCCTGAAATGTGTTAGATTCAGTAAAGGAAATAAACTATTTGATTTGAATAATATGGAGGTATGAATATGGGCTGTATAGGAAAAATAAATATTTGGGGTATCTCAACTGAATTCCTCGTTCAGACGCAATATTTAATTTTGAGGAGGAAGTCAAGCTAAAACTTACCAAAGTGAAAGAAGGAGTAAACAATTTACAAATCATCGTACGTCAAATATTTAAGTATATTTGTTACTTTTTTGTTCTACTTACATAATCGGTAAAGCAGTTCTCAAGTGACTCTCAAATTATGATTAGGAGAAATAGAGGTTCATTTATATATATAATTTGTTTAATTGAAATAGTCTGCTGTGTCCAAATCACTCAGTAGTATAACCATTAGTTATATATAACCTATATATAACCCGCAGTTAGCAGCGACATCTAGTTATGTTTTACCAATAAAACATAACTAGATGTCGCTGCTAAAAGTGGACGAGGGCTGAATCGCGCTATCGTTTGGTTCGCAACATTTACCGACATCAGAACCATACATTTTAATAAACAAGTTCTCATTGGAAAGAAAAAGTTTGTGTTATTACCTAGTACGCGAGTTAATATTATTAAACAGTTTCTAAAACATTATCAATGTATACCAGTTATTGAACTGACGCCTGTTTTGGCTCCACAACAGAAAGGTGATGAAGAAGATCCGAGGTATCAAACTGTGTGCTATAATTTGAGTTTACAATACATGTTTTGTTTATCCGATGCTCTAAAACAAGCATGTTCTTTGTATCCTATGAGATTGTCCTCGTTTACCCTGATTTTAAACTTACGCGATCTGAACACATCAATAGGTTAGTCTTAAAAAAATCTACTAATTCCGTCAGTTAGATTATTAGAAGATATTGGACCCGTGTTTTTCTTTTGTCAATTAAACAAAAGTATATGAAGATATAGCCAGTTAAAGTTCCGCGTGACGTCACGTCTTGCTACACTTTTTAGCAAGTTGTGACGTCACGAGCCCCCACTCCACTGTGACGCGCTTTAATTTTGTAAGTATTTGTTTGATTGACAAAAGAAAAAACACGTGCAATATCTTCTGATAATCTAACTGACGGACTAAATAGAAAAATATATTTTTTACCCAGGACACTACCTTATTATAAGCGCTAATATAACGATTGCGTTTATTACGACGGGAAAAATAAAATAAACGATAAATACCCGTTGTATTAGTGCTTATAATTAATCGTTGATCCTGTTGTTGTCGTAATTTGTTTGATCATAAATCCATAATAATAATTCCGACCCATAATACCCACATTGTGGAGTCATATAAATGTTCAGATTTCTGCATTGATAGAACTATTGGAGTTTAGTGTGTTTTGTATATTTTGGGAGTTTTTTTTGTTTGTTTGTTGTTACATGGCAAATCATATCTCAATTAAAGATTGAAGTTACATAAGTAATAATATGGATACATTATTATCAGTGAAAAATGCGTCAACAGCCTATATTGGTCCACTACTGGACACAGGCCTTCCACTGATAAGAGCCCAATTAGCTTTTATCTCATGGGGATACTGCCCATAATCCCCACGCTGGGCATGCGGGTTGGGTGGGGATTACGCGTAAAAATCTTCAATCTTTTGGTAAATGTTTAATGTTCATAACAATGTTAGTTAAAACGTTGTCGCACACAATAAACTTGAAAACAATAGGAAAAATGGCGACACATATCGAAATATTACTTTCGTTTGGTATCAACATAAAAAAATAATAATAACACTATACATTACATAGTTAGAATATGTTTTCTTTTTTTTTTTTATAGTAAACCGTTTGCGACAACATTTTAAACTAACATTAAACGTGTAAAATAAACGATATTGGAAAATTAAAAAATCAAATCATGGTTAATATCCCGTTATAAGTGACTTTTGTATTAACATGAAACATGTAATGTTTTCTCCTGTCCCTAACTTTTTGTTTTTCCTTCCCGCAGTTAACCGGAGCCGCGTCGCGGTCTGAACGCACCTACCTGCCCACTGTATGGTCTTACACTGTAACTGTTCTGTAACCATTTCTATTGCACTCACTTTCATGACGATATCAACAGATGTTCCAAAACTTTACCCATGACGCACATCTTACGTCCCCTAAAGTGGCGCCACGCCTAATCGGGTCGTTGTTGTCGGCTGGGCAGTGAAAGCGTTAAGCAGATACGCAATTTTTTTTTTAAGACAATGTCCCGATTGGGTTTTTAATTTATTCTACAAGATGCATAGTAAAGGTCTAAGCGGCAACAATTTCACTTAATTTTGCTTGTCATCCCAACGGGTAATTTGTTTGTACCGAATACCCAGCTTTCGGTACCGCCCCGGTAGCAAATACCGCGTCGTTTTCACTTAGGGACACCCGTTAATAATCTTTATAATTACCGTATCGTCTATCAAGTTGTTTAAAAACTATATCATCATGAAACAGTGCAGTAGGATTGGATGTTTGAAACCAGTTTGGTAAATAGCCTGATCAAATCGTCTTCACCTATATCACTTTGTCGCCGTCGCTTCTCGACATTATGCCCGTTCGAACGCTTATAGTGCCCTCGCACTCGGGGTCATCTTTAAGAAAGTAAATAATATCCCATAAAAATCTTTAATTATTGAACTTGGTCCAGGAATGGCAAAGAGTCTATGCCATAGACAATAAAATAACCTATCTACAAGTGATAAAGAATAGTCGTTTTGGTCGGGCTTCCCCTAGACGAAGCTACCTTTGACAGCATCCCACAAACGATGAAAACATCTCGCTCTGTCTCTTTCACTCGCTACGGTAAGTCTAGCGTGTGCGACAGAAAAGGATAGATTTCAACCCGTAGCTATTTTGTGGTACAGAAAACTTAGTACGAGTAGAGTTTTATATCAATTAGAACAAACCGTGCCGCTTTTTTAAGCTTTAGACGTTTCCCCCTGAAGCTGCCTTTTAGCTTCGACGGAGTAACAAAAATTATTGCATTGTGAAAGATAATATTATATTTTCATAATGCAATAGTTTTTGGTTTAGCATTACGTATGCTAAATTTCATCGAAGCCTAATAGTGTAACCTCAGGGTAAGGTCATTCTTATTCTAACCCCTCACGCATACAAATTACTTGAATCAATTGTAAGGCAGTCTTTTGTCCCTTTCTGGAATGTGAAACATTTAGATGTTTCTTACTCTAGAAAGGGACAAAAGACAAGGACTGCTCGGCAATGGCTTAAGTTACCCGCGTACTTATTAGAATGGGATTTAAAATGCTGTCATCTCTTATGCTGTCCTGCTCAGTTCGAATCCGAGCGGGAGGGACCGCATGAGAAATGATGACGTCATCTCTTGATACCCTGTCCTGCTCAGTTCGAATCCGAGCGGGAGGGACCGCATGAGAAATGATGACGTCATCTCTTGATACCCTGTCCTGCTCAGTTCGAATCCGAGCGGGAGGGACCGCATGAGAAATGATGACGTCATCTCTTGATACCTTTCTTTATGTACACAGGTTATAAGTAACATTAAGTAAAGGGTTTATTAAGAACCTTGTGGGAACGCTAAAGTCTTTTGCGACTAGAAAGAACCATAAAAGCTAATGCTATCAAAAACGCTTCGTTATAAATTTTTGTACATTTTATAGCTTGGAATATGAATGTAACTTATCAAGTATTCGGAATCGCTTTAATGCGAACAGCCTAGAAGATTTAATCATGATTGTGAGACCTGATTATTGTTTTTTGAAATGCATTAAAGTTTTCTTGCTAATTGTAAATCTGTAAGGCCTATTCAACATTGCCAAAATCTATGCATCGTAAGAATTTCAAATCCTTTCAAAATATGAGTTTGTATACTCTTATTATTTTCTATAGGGTAATAATTTAAGCGACGCGCCTTGTACTAGGTATTTGCGCGTAATTTTCATGATATAATTTTATTTAATTTCTGTATTGTAAGTAAAACTGCCAGTTATGCAATTTAGCACTTCTTTGCCATCGACCGTCGGTATAAGAAATATATATTTTTAGTTTTTACTACGGCGGTCTCAATAACTTAGTTATATCTGTTAAATGGCATTTGATTTTAGTGAAAATAATGGTACATCAGTAATACAAAACGTCCCACTGTTGAGCAAAGTTATCGCAATTTCACCATCGCTTACTCGGTCTTCGGTGGTCCTTTGAGTATAACAAACATCCTAAGTTTAAAGAGCTCTAAAGTGGTATAACCCGTGTACTACGTTCCGAAGTAAGATTAGGATTGAAATATCATGCTATCTCGATTAGATCATAATTTGGCAAATATGATGACGACCGATGTGGCGCGGTGGGCGAAGGTCCGCCTGCGACGCAGGAGGTTGCGGGTTCGATTCCCGCCTCGGAACAATTGTGTGTACGATCTGCAGATATTTGTTCCGGGTGTTCTGGTCGTTTTCTATGTATAATAAAAAATATCTAGTACCCATAACACAAGCTCTGCTTACCATGGGGCTAGATAATGCTGTGTGAATTGTCCAGCATTATTTATTTATTTTATGATCTCAGCTTGACAGCATGATATTTCAATCCCTATATATACACTACTTATAAAAACATCCTCTTTAAAACGCCCATTCAAAAACTTTAAGCATAATAAAGCATTGCCATAAAGTTGATGGTAAGCCCGTAGGTCGATGGTAAAAGTGGCTTTAGTTATACCGTTTGTATTGTAAAGGCAGTTTATAAGCTCTGTGCCCACGCGTGGGCGTTTTATATGCGGACGAATGTTATTGAGTATTTGTATGTATGACTGTCTGCTTGTGTATTATCTATTGTACGCTTGCACTGTGAAGACGCATAATGCTCTACGTGAAAAGGAAAATGTACATGGAGCGAGTGCTTTTCGCAGTGCGGGCTACTTATTTTGTAAGTTTTCTTGCGGTTTCTACATCGACTTTTTAAATAATGTCTTTGCTGTCGCTTACTCTGAGTTTTTATCAAGATGTGCTGTGGAAAGCCTACTGCGGTCAATTTGGCCAATAAGATGACTTAGATGTGAAAACAAAGTGATCTCATTGGTGGGTTTAACAAAGCCAGCTTCGTAGAACATCTCTGGTGAAAAAGCGACGTTATTGCAACGATTGTAAGCTTATTTTTGCGAGCAACCGTGATAAATGATAAACAAAAAGGTCCTTTGACCGGATTGTCAGTAAACAAATAATATTGGACAATCTTATCAAGCGATATAAAGAACTGGTTTTACACGAAAACGAATCGGAAACTTCTATTTTCTTTTACCCCTGATATCTTACCATAACGACTACCGAATGGTAACTCGTAAATTGTAAGCAGACACACACCACACAGCAAATCACACATCTGGCCGTAAAGCAAGCACAGCTTGTGTTTTGTGTACTAGATGGCCAATTTAAGTGGTCGTAGAAACCGTAAGATAGCATTAAAATTTAATGACAAAATGTAATTGAATAAACTCTTTATAATAATAATTAGTAAGCGTAAACGTACCGCGTAGAGCATGAACACCTACCGTCCTCCAGTCGGGTTTAGAAGCTGGTCATGCGCGCGTTCTGAGTTGGACTCTACTTGCTAAGTTATTGGGGATAATTTGCTACGATTTTTTGCGGCGATAAATTCACAATGCTATTCTAAATGATAAGCTCGTTTTACTCAAGCGATTATCAATGTACAACGTTTGTAAACAACTCGCAATACAGACGGAAAACGCGATTCTTTTTGGGCGTCGTATTTGATAAATTTGTCAGCATGAATTATAGGAAGAGCTCAAATCGAGAATTGCAGAATGTAATGAAATCAATACTGGTATTTAGTATGGGTGCAATGTTTACAAGGATTGTATGTTGAATTTGGCCAGAGTATAGCCTCTACTACCCTGTATACAAATAAACTTTTGTTAAACCTAATCTACAGCTTTTGTATCGCCGTAAAAAGTCGCGGTAGACAACCTCAGTAAACTCTGCAAGTCGGACTTACTTAAAGATCCAAAAGAACTAACAGCTGATTTGTAAGAATGGTGATTTTAGGCTGATAGAAGTCGTAAAAAATATCTTATTGACGTTATTTGATACTGAGAAAAATCTTTAGTTTTATTACTAGAGGGTTAGGCAGCGAGTAAAGATAGAACCACACTATTGTGGACTGTGTTGTGGCGCGTCAGAAGCATATCAGTTTCATACATTTAGTATGGTTAGACAGACATTATCATAAAGGGACCAAAAGTGTGTCCAATGGTCTCTTGTCCAAATACACACTGCTGTTGCGTCGATCATTTCTTTCTAATCTGACGCTCTATCCCACTAGAAAGCTATACGATACAGTAATCTCATTAATGTGAGCGGGTTAACTACGAACCTGTTGGAAGAACACCAACGTTTCATCCCTTAACGCGGGACTTCTTCAGAGTGAGTGCGACTCAGCACTGAACTTACTACAGCACTTTATAGGAAAGTACTATTATGTATTTCAAACTATACTAAATGTATAAAACCGATGCAATTGTGAAGTGTAACCACCACAAATACAACAAATACAAACATATATATAGAGATGTCGGGTCTTATCGATAAGTAGGTATTAGATTCACTGCATTTTACCCTAGGGGCGTATGAATATGTCTAGTTTCAAGGTAGTACACAATAGCGTGGTTCCCTTCAACTTCGGAAGGAATAAATCTTGCATTGTCTTTTTTTGATCAAGTTTTGAAGCTCCCTTGAAAACTTTATGATTAACAACAACAGACGTAACAAGAACATAAGTCTCTTGGTTCGATCTTATAATGGGGAGACTAAAATCACCATTAATTTACGAGGTAATTAGAAAGCGCGAGACACGCGACCGTCGTTATAAGTTTGTAGACTGATCAGTGGCGTTCGCCGAACAATTTTCAATCAATGATCTACTGATGTATGAGAAGAATTGTATATTAATTTCTTTAATAAAATACTTCTTAAATATGAACTCTTTTATTCCATAGTTTTTTAAGTTTCCTTATAACTTGGGTATGGAGAGGACGTCTATTTTTCATTCACGTTCACTAGTAGAGTGTAGTAGGAGAATGATGTCTTGATTATCTGAAATAGGAAGGGAAATGTTGATATGTGTCGATGGATGGAGACGGCTCAGGACCGCAATTCGTGGCCGAGACGTATGTTCAGCAATGCACCTATACGGGCTGATGATGATGATCTTGTGGCCGGATTGAGGTCATTCAAGGCAGAGCTTTAGTCCAAAATTTGTTTATATAGGTTTGCTTGAGTACACTGTACGGTGTTCAGTCTCTTTGTACGTTCATGCCTGCGTAGGCGAGACGTGTAGCCGGGCTATAAAACCAGTTTTGGAGTACAATGTAATGAGTGTTATTGCAATGCCCTTGCATGTTGGACTTCTGTTATATTATTTTAAGACCTATTAAATAGGTCTTATAATAAAAACATTGAGTACAGATGCTTACAGCGACAAACGTGTGCAAGTCCATGGGCAGGAACCGCCCCGCGCGCACCAGCACGGGCCGCTTGTTGGCCAGCAGGAGGCTCAGCAGCGCGCGCCGGGGGCGGACGCCTAGTGTGGGCCAGCTGCTTTGGTACGCGGACGTGGACACGCGGTCTGCCTGGAGATAACACAATAAATAAATAATACTGGACAACCTCTCTTTAGGTTACAATGACAAGTCACTGTGACTAACGATAGGGTCTTATTTGCTCTACGCATATAATAATAAATAATAAATAATGCTGGACAATTCACACAGCATTATCTAGCCCCATGGTAAGCAGAGCTTGTGTTATGGGTACTAGATAACTGATATACATAATACAATATATTACATAGATCGTTTTTTTTTTTTATTATACATAGAAAACGACCAGAACACCCGGAACAAATATCTGCAGATCGTACACACAATTGTTCCGAGGCGGGAATCGAACCCGCAACCTCCTGCGTCGCAGGCGGACCTTCGCCCACCGCGCCACATCGGTCGTCATATAGGAACAATTTTTCAGCGCAGTACCTAAAACACCAGTAAAACTTACACGCACAGTTATGTACTGTACCTATTGTTACTACTATTTAATTACGATAGTATTGTGTAAATTACGTAGGTAATAAGTAGGTACCTGCAATATGATTTGATTCCCATAGTAGCAATACACGAATATGTCCAATGCGACGGCTGCAAGATACTCCACGGTCATCATGTCAAAGTTCTGGAAGAGCAGATGAGTTCAATTCCTGGGTAAATAAATTAAAAAAAAAAGAGTTTTATGGTTCCGAAACACTAATGTTAACATTATAAAATACGTAGGTACCATACAATTTTTTTTTTTTTGAAGAAAAGCTTTCCTTTGTTCCTTATTATACAAACTTATTCACTAAGGTAGTGTTAGGACCGCCTAGAGCGGTGAAAGCCTCTTCCAAGATACTCCATTTCTCTCTGTCTACCGCTGTGCGCTGTTTTTTTTTAGATAATTAACGACTATTCAGGGTTTCAGAACAGAAAATTTGCTCATTTGGATAGATAGGTATATGTTCATACACATGAAAGACATGTGTGCGAATAGTGTGAAAACACTCGCTAATTACTAACAAACTTGGCTGACGCTTTACACTCGACGCGTTTCAAAAACGACGTAGAGTTTCACGAATTTGTAAGTGGTTTTGCTATGTTTCTTACTTTTTCCAAGTCAATCCCCTTTTCTCTACTATTCCGTGAAAATAAATATACTTTATAGTATACTGTATCGGAACTTCGTAGCACGTGCTACGGTGCTACGCCGGATCCGCGTAGCAAACAAAAGATTTCAACGCGCACTCGCTTTTTTTGCAAAAGACAATTCATAATCATACTACATCTAAAGACCTTGTCAGGGCTCAACAATTCCTCATAATCTCTGATAGGTACCAGATTTTTTCTTGACGACCAGTTTATTTCCATTTCTATCGGATGCATTTATATCACTTTGCAGGTAGGTTTACATCAGGTGAGTGATGTAAACATACGAATATTTTTCTCACCAAGGTTGCAGCATACAACAGCGTACAAAGATAAAGCGTGACTTGGACCACCCTCAAAACCAGCAATGGGGACACGAATCTCTCGAACTTATCCTTATACTCCATGACAGCCTGGCACATCACCGCGCAGTCGCGCAGAGCTGACATTGTTGTGTCATCATAGCTCCTGCTGTAGATGTCTGGAAGGCAAGGAACCGATGTTTAGCGAAAAAGAAGAAATGATGATCTATCCAAGTAGAAGTCAAAGCCAAAACAGCATAGTTAGCTCGCATTCCTTGTATAGGATAAGGAAGGATATAAAGGAGGATACATTTTCAAGGAATGTTTGGTGAATTTTAGTTTCAACGCTTACCAAATTGTGTCACGTCTTCAAAGTTTTTAATCTGCAACAAAGAACTGCTGTTAACCTATTGGATTTCCTAGTTAGCGGGAGCTGATAAAAGCGATAGTCGTTTTTAAATTTCCATTCCATCGACTCTAGTGATGCAGGTAGCGCAAGTTTTGTTGTTTTCTTTCCCAGTCACTATTTCCCTGTTATAATCTGTCCTAGTCCTTACCGCTCTCCTATCATAATGATGCTTCGACTCTACCATCTCCGCCTGGTTGTAGATAAACCCGTGCATTTCATCCAGCTGGATATCGGCATGCCTCGCGACGAGCGCGGAGTGGGCCACTCCGTGCTGCAGTAACGCTGTGTAGCGCAGGTTGCGGAGAGAACAGCAGAGGAGCTCCAGCTGTCCGCAGATGATGATGGAGTTGGCAGCGAAGAATACTCCTTGAAGACGTATGGTTATTTAAGGGTAAGTTTTATACTCGTAGGTTATGTTTTTAACGGTCGGAAGTGCATCATGGGTGTGCCAATTAGGAAAGATGAACATGTATAAGATGTATATTTTACATAAAGATATAAATCATGACTAAAGTCATTTAAAACGGGATTTTTACCATGAGTTATGTTATCCCGTTAACATAAGAAAATAAATCATCATTATTATTTTAAGAATTAGACAAGATAAGGTAGGGGGAACGTATTTTTTTTTATTTTAAATTTGTGTAAGATTAAATAATGTAGAAAAGTAAATTGTAGTTGGTATCCTAGATGAAATCCTAGACATAACGCCTTCGGTAACTATGCAATATTATTTCTGGTTTTAACAAGCGAATTTAATTCAAATTGAATTGAATATTGCGATCCACGTACATTACGTACAAGCCATATTATATTAAAAACCAATTTGTTAGCTTACCAAACTGCCCCATGGCCAGACCCACAAACCATTGCGTCAGTTGGAACTCAAGGAACACAAACACGAATTGCAACTTCTTGGTCACACCCGAGTAGATCCAGCCATTAATGGGTTCTTTAGTCCACCCTGAAAACATACGAAAAAGATTCCTTCGGGATTTTAGATTCAGATTGCAATTGATCAAGGATTAAAAATAGTAAACTATGTTAAATAGAGTATCTAATGAAAGATATCAGTATTTATAGGTAGGTACTTACAGTGGACAAAAACAGGCAGCGTCACATACATAGTAACACTGAACATCGTGCAAGCTGTGTATATCTTCGCGAACTTCTTAGCCGCCTCGTAGCTCCGACACATCGTCATATTCGTCAATCCCTGAGCAGAATTATGCTTGAAATTTCTCTTCATAAAAGAAATGAGTTCATGAAACTCTTTTCTATAAACAGCGTAGTACGAAACTATTATGACTGATACCAATAACGGCAGCGAATCGGTCAGTTCGTGGAGACATGACATGATATCCACCCATTCTATGTATAAATGGATGGATAGCATAACTGCCGCTTTAACCAAGAAGAAAAGAACCATGGCTAGGTAGAGTTTGTTCGCCAGAGAGGTTTTCAGTGTGGTTGGTTCTGAAAACCATTCCCAGCAAGCGACTATCTTTAATGGTAGCTCCATGTAATGCAAGTAGTTCATCGTAGAGTTGATCGGGGAATGATGTATTTCATGCTTTGACGGAGGAGGTTGAATTATAAGGCTCCTTTCACATGACAATATTCTTTAGTGCTTTTATATCTGCTTAGCTTGAAGCTAAATAATGCTTTGTGGATTTTCCAGCATTAGGTATTATTATTTTTTCGTAATCATTACTAAAATACAATTCGATTGCAGTAGGTACGCATTTTTTTATAATACATCGGATTTAGTAGGTAAAGCTTTTTTTTTGTCTATAACCCTCTTTAACAACGTATTGTCCCACAGCAACAACACATATCAGAGTCATCCCCCATCTTTCGTTTTTCTTAATAATTCCTTAAATTCATTGCAGCACTAGATTTGACACTAAATTGTTTATTGTAGGTAAATAATCATAAATGTAACATTACAGCAATTTACAGCTATGTTGTTACATTATGCACATAATTTCGAAAAATCACGAGGAAGCGTTTTGTCTATGTGCGCCAGTCGGAAGGCCGAATGTAACATGTCCCTCTAAGTTATCCATCATAATAAATCTTCTCGCGACAAATATTTACGACCGATGTGGCGCGGTGGGCGAAGGTCCGCCTGCGACGCAGAAGGTTGCGGGTTCGATTCCCGCCTCGGAACAATTGTGTGTACGATCTGCAGATATCTGTTCCGGGTGTTCTGGTCGTTTTCTATGTATAATAAAAATATCTATCTATGTAATATATTGTATTATGTATATCAGTTATCTAGTACCCATAACACAAGCTCTGCTTACCATGGGGCTAGATAATGCTGTGTGAATTGTCCAGCATAATTAATTAATTAACCTACAAAGAAACATAGGATAAAAAAACCTCCAAATCAAACTTCTAACATTCGGTTTTGCACTGAATCACCTTCTACTAACAGTGTAATAGGGCCTTACTACTAAAGGCTTAAAATCTAATTGCCCTGATTTAACGAGGGAAGTTTCGAACTTAGACAAATTATATTTTCAGCTAAACTTATAATAAGGGATCGAAAACTGCTTAAACTCTTTACTTAATTGTTCATAATAAGGGTAACTCGTTTAAAGTTCAAGAAACGATAAATGAAAGATAAGGTTTGATTAAAAGTTAGGATTTATTAATTAAATAGGTACATAGATTTAGCACATCATTTCAGTTCATCATCATCATCATCAGTGAAATATTAAAAAAAACTATCTAAAAAAACATAAGAAAGTAATTTAAGCACCCTAAAATGGATAAATAAAAAGATAAAACCTTTGAAACCTTGATCATGGGATCTTTACCATGATTTGATTTTTGAGTTAGCCAATATTTCGCTCAAAAATCAAATCATGGTAAATATCCCGTTTTAAATGACTTTAAATAAAAAGATATTTGAGTAAAAAATGGCAACATTATGTAATTAATAAGAAACAAGAGTGTTAAAGCTATATTTTTTATTCAGTTTAGTCCGACTCTGCGTCCCTGCAAAATAAAGATTATATTTTTATTAATTATTACTATTTGCAGCGTATATTGCCCCAGTGCGTGCTAGGCAAAAGACTTCTCATTGGGATTATATACATTATAATACAGTAAATTTTTGAGACAGGACAGTAAGGGTAGGTACCTTAACCGTTATAGTTACAGGAAAACGCTTTTAGAAGACTATCCATAATTTTTAAGATATTCTGAACTGCATTTACAGATTTTGGAAAAAATTTACAGTCACCAAGAAAATGGTCATTTTACACAAAAACTTTTTTTGATGCCAATTGACTGTATCTTATAATGATGTTAGAAATCGCGAAAAACTTTTCCCATAATCGCGAAAAACTTTTTCATAATTTAGGAATGTCCTATATTCCTAGTCCTATACTTCTAACACTTAATATATATATTCGCCCGCGTGGAAATCTATGTGTCAAGTGGTTAATAAACCTTCCTCTTGAATCACTCTAATAGATAGTATTAGAAAAACCGAATCAAAATCCTTTGCGTAATTTTAAAGATCTAGGTAAAAATACATAGGGACAAACAGATAGCGGGAAGCGACTTTGCGCTATAGAGCTCTGTCTTCAACTTGACGCATCCAGCCTGCCTTTCTAGTCTTTCGCAGATCGTCATCTCACCTGGTCGGAGGGCGTCCTACACTACGTTTACCGAGTCGTGGTCTCCACTCAAGAAAGACTTGTTTGCCCGGTTGCGGCCGTCGGTTCTTCGCGAGATATGGCCGGCCCACTGCCACTTCAGCTTGTTAATTCTTAGAGCTACGTCGATAACTTTGGTTCTCTGCCAGCCGTTATTGCTTGGAGCCAGAACTTACTTTTCCTTTGATCTCTTGAAAGCGACCCTGTATATTTTCCTCAGCTCCAACAGTGCCCTCATGATGACCACGAGCTGCGATTCAAAGTCGTCCTTGGGCACGTCCACCACCAGACCTAAAGAGTCACGAGAGACGTTAATAAAGTCAAATACGAATTGACATACTACAATCAAAATAACCCTTACTTTTGGCTTTGCCAAAGTCCGAGCTGTTGTGAGAGAGCGAGAGAGCGAGTTATATCGTTTTTTTTTATGGGTTGGTAATGGTGTTATGAATAGGGAGTATAATTCTAATAAGTAATAATAATAACATTTATCTGTCGTACGTAGGTAACTAACCATCTTGCCGATATCTCTATCATTTACCTTTCTGCTTGCAAATCTTGACGTAGAGCGACCAGATGGCCTCACGCACGTGGTTCAGCTCCACGTGCCGTTTTGCAGCAGTTTCCTTCAGCCGGTTCAGAGCTAGTTCCCATTTGATCACACGGTTGCGGACTTTGTCGTAACGCCACTGGAAAGGTGGTGGAAAATATGTTGCATTGTCGTACCTAGACCGTAGGTAGGTACTGTTATTTTTACGTTTGAGAAGGTACCTAATATTTACTTAAAGTAGGTAAAGGTTCTCAACATTTGCGAATGAAAAAACCATTAAAAAAATGTTGAGTAAAATTAAAAAATTACGGCTTATTATAAGTATGGTTTTTTATTTATGTTTTTTCCTCCGGGTTTAAACCCGGGTACCTCTCAGAAACTTAAGGTTTCTTTCACATATGCTGCTTAGATCAAAGAGACTTTAGGATCAATATTTGTGATATCATTTCGGAGAGTCCTATGTTCGGAAGTGATCCCTCAAGGGCCGAATGATAAGCTGGTGATATGCCCACCATACAAACATCCAAATTAGCAACCCACCCTCAAGTTAGCCAGCGTGTTGTTGAGTCCCATCATGAAGAGTTTCTTCTCCTCCGTGAGAGCCGCTATCTCCTGACGAGCGTTCTCCAGCATCTCCAGGTCTCGCTCCTGACGCTCCGCCAGCGTGCTTTTGGCAGCAGCTGGAAGCCAGGCAGTGTAAAGACTAGACAGACCTACGCTGTTTTTGGTAACCAGAGTGGCAAGGAAAATTTAGTTACGTCACGCGCATCGCGTCATCGTTCATCAATCACATCACTATATGTAGGTGATTGTATCTCGCTCCTGACGTTCCGCCGGCGTGCTTTTGGCAGCACCTGGAAGCCAGGCAGTGTCTTTACACAGTTTACACTGCCTGGCTTCCAAATCAGCCTATGTTTGTCCACAGCTGGCACAGGCCTCCCCTAATGAGCGCCATAGCGCCCTGTCTTCAGCTTGCCGCATCCAGCATCTACCTGCAGACTTTTGCCAGTCGTCATCACACCTGGCCGGAGGGCGTCCTACACTATGGTTACATTATATTTTTGTATTCACGACTTACCCAAAGCCTCGTATCTATTCAAGACATCAAGCGGTTGCTTGAACTCAGGGTAGTTTTGCACCACAGCCATCAAATAATCCTGAAAGTGTTCATTATTATTTTAAATTATTGGTTGCCTGGTTATGGTTGGAAGAGATTTCTCTCAGCTTTAAGGCCGCCCTTTACCTATACTTCTTCTATTCTAAGTATTTATTTCTGTAGGTGTTATTTTCTGTTTTGTGGGGTATTAATTTGTTTCTACCTCTACCTACGTATTTAGAATTTAGGTCTGCTAAGGCGCTCATTAGTCGGGGCTCATGTTCAGCAGTGGACTAAATATAGTCCGATGATGCTGATGAAACATTTTATAAGTACTAAATATTTTTAATCACCTCGTAGATAGTGTAGTCTGTGACTTGTTTCTCCATCATTTCCTTCACCGCCTCCATTTCCTTGACTCTCATCCGCATGGCCTCAGTTTCCCGCGTTTTTCTCTCTAGTACCTCCGCGTCGGCGGCCATCTTGCGTTCCGCGCGGTCACGCTTCTCCTGATTCTCTCGGATGAACTGACAAATAAAATATAAAGTTTTATAGACTGTGTCGTCATTTTTGCTATATACTAGTAACTAAATTATTTATTTTTTTGAACCACCAACAAAATAAATAATTTAGATAATAATTTAGGAAACACAGAAGCTAAAGGAATAAGCTGGAGTTAGGAAAATGAAAAAGGCAAAAATTATGCAGTCGATCACAAATGTCACAATAGTAACTAAAGTCTTGAAATTTTAACATAAATTATTTGACATACTTATGTACACACCTTAAATACCATTAAAATATTATTAAAAACATTATCTGGCCGTCTCCCATTGCAACACCCTAAATGAGTAGGTACCTACATATTGTGTATATTCTATACCTAATATGTAGATGGATATAGAGTCGCTAAATTACGTGTTTTTTTTTTGTTATATAATCGAATAAACAAATAACCAAACGTCCATTTATCTTTATCAACAGCACAAAACAATAAACCTTATTGAAGCTAATAAAGCTCTCCTTCAACAGCATCTCTTTAGTTCGCAGATCGCTCCACTTTTCGTCCATAACCCTCCGGTTCTCGGCCTCGTCAATCCTCTTCGCAGCCAGCTTCTCATCAGCGTCAATTAACTCCCGACGCGCTTGCTCCATGAGCACTTGTGGGGTTGGGCGGGCAACGTCCCATACTGGGAACTTTCTAGAAAGAGACTTTAACCGGTAAAACCTTAATGTACAAATTAAACATTGTTTTATTCGCTAAGTATTCTTAGTGCGATGACAATGCGCCATTTTTGCGCGTTGAATTATTTTTCATGCTATTAGGTCTAGTGTAATGTCTAGTGTCCTACGTGCTAGGTAGGTAAGTACCTACCTACTACTTAAGTTTTATATTGAGAAAGTTTTTTTGCTTTCGTATGATAAGATCATCATAGTAGGGTAAGTAACAGGCTAGGTATGTTACCCTGCAATAATAGTAAGGTGTCAAGTGTGTAACTTGGTTATGCTCGTCGAGCGATTGCGGTTGGTACCAGGTTCCTGTGGATTGGATAGTCCCCTACGTCCTTACCTACTCACAAGCTTCGGTAGGCCTCATCGTTGCGGATGATGATGATGATAGGTAGGTAATTAAATATAAAAGGATTGATAAAAAGTCTTAACTAACTTGACCATGCATGCACTCTCCATTAGCGACATGAAGTATTCCTGGGTGCACTCCACGGGTGGTCCATGGGGAATAGCGATAGGCGCCAGATCCTTCATGATTGGTTTATTCCCTGCCATAGTTGTAGATTTCCTGTTACTCGTGCTGTAAAATGATTACGGGAATCGAACAGCAGTTCCTTCTCTGATCTGTTATTTTGCCAAAGCTGTTATGACCGTTGCTAGGTGTCACCCACCGTAGTGAAAGTTTATAAAAAATAAAAATGTAAGACGGCCAAAAGCTATAAGCTAAAAAGTGAATTACCAGTGAGCCAGTATTGATTTCAACGCTCATCTCAACTCAATTTTGTATGTCAATGTCTGTCTTACAAGTAAACAAATTTTAAGGTTATATCATGGTTATATTTTGTTTGTTGGATTTGAAAAACCTGTTTGTGTTTTGATCAGCCTTAGTAAAAACTTTGATAAAGCCAAATAACTAGAGGATCATTCGTAAAAGGACCAAACCAGATAACACCATTTCCACCTCAAGGAAAATGGAATTAAACTTTTCTTTTTTTACGGGACTTGGTTGCGGTGTTTGCTTAGGGCTATCCTTGTTCGCTTTAAGGAAGATGTTTGGTTCAATTCCTGAGACCAAAGCAGTCTTAAAAAGTGTAAGTTACAATACCTAGCAGCCATCAGCTAGAAAAAACATCTATCGTCTTTTATAAAAATGCTCTTTTATATCAAACTGTAATAAAATTATATTCGCAATAGTAGTAACTTTTTCAAATAGTAATTTATTCATAGAATAGAAACAAATTAGAACTCGTAGAAAGGGTAGTATTATTTCTTTGTTGGAACTAGTATTTACAATGCAAACATTGCAGACTGTTGTAAATAATGGGGGGTAGCTCAACTGATCAATACCAGTCTGAGTATTCCCCCAAGATCTGAGTTACATTGCCCATTATAAACATGTAATATTTTGTTGCAGTTCACTTCTAACTCTGAATACAAAATGGTTTTAGTTGTAAGAACAGACCTCAATATGAGCAAAGGTAAAATTGCAGCCCAATGCAGTCACGCTGCTGTAGGGGCATACGAAAAAGCATTGAGAAAGGACCCCATCAGCTTACAACTGTGGCAAAATGGCGGCCAGGCCAAAGTTGCTGTAAAAACTGACTCACTTCAAGAAATGAAAGAAATTGCTGATGCGGCAAAGAGAAAGGGACTTATTACTTCAATGATAAGAGATGCGGGAAGAACTCAAATTGCACCAAATTCAGTTACAGTTTTGGGTGTTGGACCTGCACCAAAAGAAGTTATCAATGAATTGACTGGACATTTGAAATTGTTGTAGAATTATATAATTTTGGACATCTTCATGACTAAAATACAAAATCTTAATCTAAGTAATCTTTTCTCCTCCTCGTAACTAAACAATTTTTTTATTGCTGACTGCACAGCATCCTTGAAACAGTTTGTGACTTCGATCAGAGTATACTATATTAATCAGAGTATGTCTGTACAAGTAGTTGGATGGCATGCACCTATCTAAAATTATTTCATAGAAACCTAAAACTTGTGAATGCTGGAGCTTTGGGGCTGAACACAAACATAGTGCCAATCACAATAGGCCTATCATGGCTGCATTCATCCCAAGCCACACCAAAGGAGAAAAAAACTTTTTTCTCATAAATTATACACAGACGGAACGGTAGGCTGCTTGACTTGACTTCTTTCATTTGGCAACTTTTCTGATTTTAGATGCATTCTATCTTTGACAGTGACATTCAGATAGTTCATCCAACAAGAGATCACAAAGCGAGATTTGTAAATACAGTTCTGGAGTCAGCTCAGTCATCGAATACCAATAATGTATCTTTATTTATTTCCTTATTTATTTATTAATCGAATGTAGAAACCATTTTTTCTCATAATCAATAGTTCCAATCTCAATTTATTGAAATTTATCTACATGATATATTCTATTATATAATCGAAAAATCGTATGGAGGTGAAAATAGAGTGGCCAAATCTACGGCCTCACCCACGCCCACGTACAGACTAACTGTATATTCTATAATCATTTTTAATAAATATATTATTAAATAAATTGCATATTTTTGGCATTTTTAACATCACTTTAGCTGACTTTAGCATATTTCAGCTTAGTTGGCAGCACTAATGTTGCCAATTAAATGAGATGAGAAGCGAAATGAGCGAGCCATTAAATAAGAAGTTGATTGAGTTCATGACTTGAGAAGTTAAACTTAAACAATCAAATGAAGTTGGGTGAATTCCGTCCGGTGAATTTTTGTATATTTAAATTAAATATACAAACTTTTCTCTAAAACGTGACGTAAACTATAATAGGTATATTATTTGGTACCTTTCGAGACATGGAGATAGATCTTAATTTCTTCGCCGGCCTGGCAAGCGGTCTCTGCATAGGATTATCGTATATTGCGCTGAAAAGATATGTTTTTGCTACTTCTAAAGAGAAAATTAGTACGTCCAAGACCCGAGTAACTGGGCCCAAGGTAAACACTGTTTGATTCATTTTATAAAGACACCCAGAAAACAACCCTATGCTGTTCCCATGTATATATACCTAACCTCAACTATTATTTTTCAGTTTACATCCAAATCGGAATTTAAAATGGTGTTGGTTGTGAGAAACGACCTTAACATGACCAAAGGGAAGATAATGTCCCAATGTTGCCATGCAGCTGTTGGCGCCTTCGAAGAGGCAGAAAAGACTGACCCTCTCAGCGTGAAGATATGGCAAAAAACAGGCCAGGCAAAGGTTGCAGTAAAGTCAAATTTCTTAGACGAGGTCAATAAGATTGCTGAAGATGCAGAGAAACTTGGAATTGTCATATTCAAAGTTATTGATGATGGTAAAACGCAAGTGAAAGCAGATACACTGACATGTCTTGGTGTGGGGCCCGCTCCCAAAGATGTTATAGATAAAATTACTGGCCATTTGAAGTTGTTATAAGTTTATTTTGTTGAAGCAAGATTCTACCTCACTCTTTTAGGTAATTTGTCTGGTTTGTAAGTTGATAGTTTGTTAGGTAAAATCGTTTTTGATTGACAATAGTCACACAACAGTTTGATTAAGTTTAAAATAAAAATAAAGACAGAGGTGAGACATTTAATATTGTAAGCAGTCATACTCAACTTGCTCTAATTCCTGGCAGATCTGGTTCAAATTGGATAAGCTCAACAACATATTTAAACCTATAAACTTGATTCAGAAAGTTATTGACATGTTTAGTTGGTACTTTATAATTTATTGATATTTTACATGCTATTGCATAATATAAGATACATATTTCAAAAACATAATAGATAAAAAAAAATTTAAAAAAAATTATTACAGCAAAACTAATAAGTAAATACACTTCAATCTTATAATTAGCACTTACATACATGGTGAGAAGTTATAAGAGGTTAGATATAGGTTACTAAAGTACCTGTACTTGAAATTTAGTGTAATACATTGTGTTATTGCAGAGATGTACCTATCTACAATGTTATGTAATTTCTGATGGCACCCTCACTAGGCTAGGCCTGTATCGAGGGAGCCTAAATAGTTGTGATATTATTTCAAATAATAATAAAAGTCATTAAGTATAAATTGTAGTTTTTATTTGTTTTTTAAATCTAATTAATAAATTGAACAAGAACTAATTCACATTGTTCAAAATTGACAACACAATTATATCAAATATTTTTGGAAGACATCCAACATTATTATATCAGACAAAAAGTTCTATCAAATAGCCTTATATAGTACTTAAATCTTAGTATATGTTTATTTTCAACAATATTTAAGGCAGCAACTCTGTTAATTAACATAATCATATCTAACTGGTTTACAAAAAGGCTAATTCACTGATAATTTGTAAAAATAGCAAGGCTATGGGGTGGTTTTTAACATTATATCTGTTAATCATCAATTACTACCCAATTATAGTAAACAAATAACACTGGTTGGTTTAATCTTACTGGACTTAAAAAAATACAAACTAATGGTATCAAAATAAAATCAACCACAAAATATTTCTAAGGTTACAGCTTAAAACTAAAATGTACATAAATGTACTTGGATTAAATGTAATCTCGTAGAAAATAAGTAACTAATCATAACATAATTGAGTAAGTACATTACATACTTATTATCCATAGTAAATGTCAAATTAAAGCTGAAATCAGCTTCCTATTCGTAGAGGGAAACAGGTGGGTAAAACATGATTTTGGTTAAAATAATGGCAGTGAAAAAAACATACTAAAAAAATTAAGCTTCTACAAGCATTGATCTTACTTTGACTACCTAGGTACTGTAAGTTGCTAAGATAATGACTACAATAGACATTTTCAATCAAAATCTTTTTCTAATTTTACCCTTAGAATAGGCAACATGATAGTTACAACCAATTATGGCACCAATTAAAGTATAAAAAGCTCTTTTAAATAGGAAGCTGCTTCGAACACCACTGGAAACAAATTAAACTTAAATCTATTACTTAAAAGTGACAACTCTTTGAGCGTTTCTCCTGTAAAGATATTTTCTACCTGGAGGTTCCCTAAAGCCACGACCGCACTATTGTACTAATCTAGTCACTTCACTAGGACAATGGTGGTATTCTTATACCATAAGCTTTGGTCTTCTAATTACCACCTATATACTCTGATTTAGAATCCAAGATATTTTATGTCAACATAGACATTTTTGAATGAAGAGATAACAATAACAGAAAACAATGAGGTAACAGCAAGATTATCTTTAAAAACTAAAACACAAACTTCAAAAATGCATAATCTAACATGTGGAGTAAAAACAATTTTTTTATGAATTCGAAAACGAAAGATTATATGAATAAAACGATGAATGCAAGCTCTCAAAAACAAAAATTGTTTGGAGCTTCTATGCTTAGCTTCGATGATACCAATGTCGTTAAATATTTTCCACCAATATTCCTTGGGTTTTGTAATCCCTTTGTATATAAAAAATATCCAGGTTTTTGAATCGGAGTATAGTATGATGCATGGTGATCAAGAGCCCAAAGTTATAGATGGAAGAACGAGCGTCAAAAGTGTTGAGGTTTTTCCTCCACATCCTATCTTTGCTTGGAAATAATTATTGACATTTTTAAACTTCGAGCGAACAGCAATATGAACTCATGATTATAAGCACTAATACTACGAATATAATGCCGTCGGGAGAAATAGGTAAGTAAACACGATAAATACCCGTTGTATTACTGCTTATAATGATGATAGAATAGTTTCCCATTTTATCAATCTAAGAGCTCATTCCCACTTGTCGTCTGTCAGGTTCGAATTTGAATCGGATGATTAAGTAAAGTAATTTAAATACTGTAAAACATCGATTATTTTTTTCTTATGTATCTCATTATAAGTGAACCATGTGTGTTTGTATTTGAATAAAGTTCTTTAAACCTAAGTGGCAGAACATTTTATATGAAGCCATTCACACTTGTTGGAAACCGATGTTGTCCGACAAGCTTCATATAAAATGTATTATCCGATTAAAACTCGGACCCGACAGACGACAAGTGGGAACAAGCTCTTACCGTGCAAAGGGAAAATTAAGATCGATCGATTGGTTAGCACGAGGCCTAACGACGATAGCTATAATATTGGGTCCTAGCCAATAAAATACCTGCTGACTGCTCGACGCTTGCAGTGTGGCCAGTCACTGGCATTTTTATAATTCTCATCGGCTCAGTGCGACTGTGGCTTTAGAGTTAAAATACCTAAGTTATCCGCTACGCTGCTTGTCCTTCAGCTTGTGCAGTGTTTGCTGCAGTTGCCCAAGCACTTTCTCATACTTTTCTACAGCTTGGGGGTCGTGCTGTTGGAATGATAAGCCTTGTTTGGTCATAGCGATCATGACTTCTAGAGCTGCGATGCCGGTGCGGGCGCCGACTATCTCCAACTGGAATTAGGAATGAAGTTTTGATATAAATAAATAAATAAGACATATTCAAACAACCCCATGGTAAAATGTTATCATCATCATCAGCCTATGTAAGTCCACTGGACATAGGCCTCCCCTAATGAGCGCCATAGCGCCCTGTCTTCAGCTTCACGCATCCAGCATCTCCCTGCAGTCTTTCGCAGGTCTCACGAAGAACCGACAACCGCTGGGGTAAACATATTCTTGAGTAGAGACCGCGACTCGGCAAACGTAGTGTAGGACGCCCTCCGGCCAGGTGGGCTGACGACCTGCGAAGTATTGCTGGCAGATGTTGGATGCGTCCTCATTGGGGGATGCCTATGTCCAGCTGTGGACTAACAGGCTGATGATGATGAATGAAAATGTGTCAAAAATGCGTTACTTGTGACGTATAAGTTACGTTTGAGTAATCTGGCCTAAGGAAGGTACTGACCGCTGGCAATGTGATAACTCGTTCATCGCTGTCCTCTTCTGGCTCCACCTTAACCGCCTCCACTCGGGCCTTCTTGCCAGGCTTGTGCTGCGTCATGTTGGCCGGCACGCGTTTCTGCAACGTTCAAAGAATAAAACTGTTATTGCAAATATCATAGCGCTTTATTTCCTGTCGACCTAACAGGTCTCTTGGACACGTCAAATTACTACATAAATAAACCTAGGATATAAAGTGATCACTTCGATCTTTGTTCACTTCAATCTTGATAAAGTAAAGAAGCGAACAAGAAACCTTTACCTTGTTATTTTTCGAATTGGAGCAAAGTTCGTCCTAAGCTATTTTTAATTTAGATTCATATTGGCGCGGTGGGCGTAGGTCCGTCTGGGACGCAGGTTGCGGGTTCGATTTCCGCCTAGGACAATTGTGTGTACAATCTGCAGATATTTGTTCCGAATGTTCAGGTAGTTATCTATGTATACTAAAAATATCTATCTATGTAATATATTGTATTAAGTATATCAGTCATCTAGTACCCATAACACAAGCTCTGCTTAGTTTGGGGCTTGATGTTGTGTGGAGCATTATGTCCAGCATTATTATTATATTAGTACTATTTTTTATATTAGTATTATTATTATATTACCTATACGACCTTCTTCTCTAGACCGTTCACGACCTTGAGATAATATTCTAGTTTGTTAAATACATACATATATTGTAATTAATCACTTCCCACCACCCACTTCTCTTTTCACTTTATCTCTCCCTCCCAATAAGGTTTGCTGGAAGAGAACTCTTTTTAGGGTTAACACTTTGAGTGCTGAAAACGCACGGTATGAGTTTTCTACAAGTGACTAATCTGCGAAAATCCACACTAGCGCAGCGGCTAAGAAAATACAGATCTTTGTGACTCAGCAGAGCTGTAATATTTTTCGAACGAAACGCATGTGCGGCGCAACACAACCGCTGTGTAGAGCGGCAGCACGAATTTTTTAGGTAAAAAAAAAGATCGCAGTCGTCGAAAACAAACCGCAGTCAAAGTGTTAAGTTCACCTTTGTATTAATTTTATAGAATAGGTTTTGTATATAGTTTATCGTGCAAAAAGTATAAATAAATAAAAGTAATTGTTCTTCTTGTTTTCTTCAAACATATCCTAGGGCTAGGAAAAACAATTAGAACCGTTTCATTGGCTTACTTATTATTAAAATTATTTAAAATATTATAGTTCATAGTTCATTTATTGATAACTTCTGGTTACAGGTCACATATTATACTTAATGCAATATGTAAAAACTACATACATCATAATTATAATAATAAAAATACATTAAACATTACATTTTAACATCATAAATTCATTCACATCATTATATCGATTGAGCTATCAGCCACTTCCTTAGTTGTACCTTAAAAGATTGTATGGATTTTGCGCTGGTGATAGAAGTTGGAATACGATTGTAGACAGCCGTCCCCATCACGTATTAAATAGTAAGTTACCTTGCCGGCCTTGTACACGCCCTCGGCTTCCTCGTCCTTCTTCATGTCTCGGTTGGGGCACGAGCAGACCCGCGCGCCGACCATCTGTCTACCGCACACTTTGCCTCTGGAAAGTTTATATTCATTTTAAGTCACACTCTCGCTCTGTTTATTCATCATCATCATCATCATCAGCCTATAGCAGTCCACTGCTGGACATAGGCCTCCCCCAATGAGTTTATTCACTGCAGTCGTATTATCTGTTGTTATTGACAAGGTAAGTTCATTAAAGGTATGTTGTCCATGGAGGTCTACTCATAATTAAGTGGTGCCTCTCCTCATTTTTTCCGGTGGAGAATTTATCTCTCTGTAGAAAGCTACTACAAACGATTTGCAATCCAAGCGGGCAACCCCACCCGCGCGCTGCATATATAGGCGCGCTGTACACGCCGCGCCGCGCTCTCTTTCATCTCTCTTTCACTTTACTGCGCTTCGCTCGCGACTTTCAAACGGAACGGACGTCTCTTGTACGACTTGTAATGCTTTTTGGTTCCCTTGGTCATTATTGGTCTGACTCGCAGGTGGTTCGTAGAAGTTGTGCTATAGTTAGTGTGGTTGAGGTAAATCTGAAGTTAGTGCGACCAAAGGTGTAGTAAGCTGGTATCCTTTCATTAGATAGATAGGTAGAAAATAGTTTATTATACCACACAAAACAGATATCAACAATAGAATAAAGGAAGTATAAAGGGCGGCCTTATCGCTGAGAGCGATCTCTTCCAGGCAACCTTGAGATGGACTGGAAATGAAGGAACATTATAGATGGTGGCACGTTGATAAATATATAATAATATTCATTTTAAAACCTTTCGGAACAGGCTTTGTAATATACGCCATAATACGTCAAATATACGGGTATAAGACCCGTCTCAAACTCACTGTTCATCCTCCAGCGTAAAGATAATCGCTATAGCCCTCCTATTGATCCCCGAGGAACAAGAGCTCTTGCAGACAAACTTGTACGCATGGGCCAAGGCCTGCGCTCCAGGCTTGGTCAGAGCTACAACTGTGGAGAGCCAGGAATCAGCCTCGTCGCCGATGCCGTGGTATTCCACGCCGAAGGTGCCTTTGGGGCGGGATGAGTGCAGGACGTTCAGGCCGATGTGTCTTTCTATGTCTGGAAGAGATTGTGATTTTGTAAACTGTGAAAAGGAATCGTGAGGATTATTATAATTTCACACAAAGGTCAATTATAACCGACTTGATAAAAAGGATGTGGGTTCTGTGTTCGGATGTATGTAATGTAACTTCGCGGCCGGTGATCTACCGTTTTGATATAATTTTTATTGTAGAATTGTATTAAATTTTATTGTCTTCTTTTATAATGAGAATTTAAATATATGAAGTATAAATGGTCCGGTCTTTCTTTACCTTGTGGTACATGTTGCAGGCAACACTCGGGTCGTTTCTGCGCCTGCGCCTCGTCCGCGAACACGACGCACGCCCGCACATACATACTCGCGCCGAGCGCTTCGTTCCAGTTGAACTGGACTGAGAAGTCGCGTTCCTTGTCCACGTAGATGCGGTTCAGGCGGTGTGAGTACTGTGGGACAGAGTTTTATCAATTCAATGCGCAGCCTCCGCGGTGCAATCTGCAAAGGCGCGTCGCTGCTGAGCAGAGACAATAAACAATGAGAAATCCTACTAATATTATAAACGCGAATGTTTGTGAGGATGTTTGTTGCTCTTTCGAGCAAAGACTATTGAGTGGATTTTGATGAAACTTCACAATAATATGTCAGAATAACTCATAGGCATGTCATATCATAAAGATATATTGTTATATTATCCAAAATATCTATGACCACGCGGTTGAAACTGCGGGGCGCAGCTAGTAAATGATGATTTCTGTGTATGAAGACAGAATTCAAACATTTTCCGTGAAAGTGTTTAATTTTAGGTGAACTTTACTATTTCTCATAAATTAACAGTTCACTCCAAATTAGATAACTTTAAACAGTAATGTATGTACTAAATTATATTATAATAATAAGTTTACGTAACTCCTGGGCTCTGTGATTAAAATATTAATCATAACTGTATATGTGTGTAAAATTATATTGATGTATATTATGTGTATTATTCTATTGACTAGACTTTTGGATTTAAGACTTTCATATTTTCTAAGTGTACATTTATTGTACCTATTTATGGAAATAAAGAGTTTATGTTTCTAAATTCTTGATTCTAGAGGACCTTTAATAATTCTCAAAAATACGCAATTTATTCTTTCGTTTCGTTTTTTAATGCAAATTGTTGCTCTAATTCGATGATTTCGATGTATGATTCTATTTTTTTGTTGTTTTTATTAATAAATGTGTTTGTTGATATAAAAATTTTAGATTCAACACCCCGATTTAAAATCCCAGATATTTAATGTCAACAAAGATATAGTCCGCCTGAGACGAAGAAGGTAGCAACTGAACAACGCGCGCGAAGCCGCGTGCATAAACTATTATGGAAATAAATTATATCTATTTTAATTTAGTTCTATGACCTGCAGTGGGTATAGTTAGGTTGTAAATAATAATGATACTGATTGATTGCGGTCCTCAAACATCGTCAACATGACCCGGTCACCCATCCAGTACTGATCGCGCCCGACGTTGCTTAACTTCGGTGATCGATACTTGTGTATTGATGGACGTTGGACCCTAATAATATACATTGCAACCCACGAGCACGCTTCGCACGAATACGAGATTAATGACGTCATTGCTACACCCGTGGCTTGCACGAACGAATATGGCGCCCACGCTCACAGCTGTCGACTAGGGTTGCCACCTTTTTTTTTATTGAGCAAATGAATAATATTTACCGTATTAAGAGTTAAAAAAGTACGCTATGTAAAATAGTGTAGGTTCCTATTTTATATTATTCCTAGTTCTATTTATTTTTATTTTTTAGAACTTTACACCGGTAAGCAATCGAACAAAAAAGATACAACGACGAGCGGAGCGGAAAGCCGCGATTTTTATCTGACTTAAGTGGCAATGGACCCAATGGCAAGAAAATTATAATATTAACCATGAAATCAAAAGATGGTAAATGTTCCGTTCGAAATGACTTTTGTGTTAACCATGATAGTTTCAAAAGTTTTATCGAAACAATAACTTAGAAAAGCAAATAAAGTATTTCCCGTACTTTATTGTGCTCATAAAATATAGAATACGTTAGCCCGATTAACGTACTTTATAATCCACATTTTATACTTATTAGTCTCTTTAGTAGGCTTTTGTGGGTTGGTTGAAATTACAATTTACGACAATCTATACTGTAAGATAAATTGTTAATTTTATTTCATAATTCATACTTTCATAATCCGTACTAAAATAAGGTACGGATGGCATGGCAACCCTACAATGCTATGCACGCGGCACACGCGTGCGTGCTTAGCTTCACAGCGGGAGGGAAGTGGGGTGGAGGGGACGGGAAACGACGCGTCGCTTGCCCCATTTCGTCGATGGCTTAGCTTTGTTGCGGACGTATGCACATAACGACTACGACAAACGGATTTTCTTATTATATTGTTGGGTTTTTGGATTGATAATGGAGAATTTTATAGAAAAAGTAAAACTGCACACCTGTTTGTGGAGAATGAACGATATATCGTACAGAGACACCGGCAAAAAGGATTCCGCTTGGGAACGAATAGCCAGGGAATGTGGAATGGAAAATGGTGAGTGAAAATCATGTTTTTGTCTCTGATGAAATAATTATATATTATTTATTTATTACACATACCAATCGTTTCTTTGGTGGCCATCATCATCATCGTAAAGAATATTTAAAACAAACATTTTTCGTTGAGTTCGGCTAGTGTATAGGTAAGGTACCTACAATATCTACTTTGTTTGTTCTAGGGGTTTTAGTAATATTGCACTCAATTCTATTGCTCGATAGATGGCAGGATTTTGATTTAGTACGTGGGTAGAAGCTAGTGTGCACACAACGACTTGGTAGAAGACGTTATTATTAACACTATACTCCGTCCACGCATTTATTTTGTTTTGATGGTGCTTTGTTAATATGGCAATACGTGTCTGATTGGACACTTTTCTGCCAGTTTCAAAATTGTAAATTATCTGAGTTATCAATTATGAAGATTGTTTGATATTTTTACCAGAGCCTAGTTCGTTAACTACGTAGAAATGGAAAATTTGTGAAAAGTTCTAATTCCTGTTTAACTGTCACAACAAATATTTAAGTAGGTACCTAATAATATTTACTTGTTTTAGGTAAAGAAGCCAAATCTCATTGGAAGAAATTAAGGGATAGCCATAGAGAAGCCATGCGGCGTCGTAAATCGTCAGGTCAAGCAGCACAAAATTTGAAACAGTGGAAATATGAGATTTTAATGGAGTTTTTACTGTCACAAACAGAAACTAGGGAAACAAATGCCTCGAATACTTCACAAGAAAGTCACGACACCCACAACACTTCGGACACAAGTACCAATAACGATGTGAGGGAATCACCTTCCCTGCCATCTGAGTCATCATTCTCAATTACAATGCAATCCAGGAAGAAGAACAAGCAACGGGAATTTAATGACGTTCTTCAGCGCAGGGAGAAAAATCGAGAGCATAGACGAACAGAAAGAGATGAATTAAGAAGGAATAGTATTGATTCGAATCGACCGCGAGATGCTCTATCCGATTTATTCTCTAGTCTCTGTCAAAAGACACGTGACCTCCCAAAGTATTTACAACTGCGAGTGCAAAGAGAAATTTTCGAAACTATTACCCGTGCTGAAGAGGATGCTTTGTCCTATGATTCAATGAATAATTATTACTGCGCAACGCCGTCTACTTCATCTTCTCACGGATATGCGAGTACCACAAATTGTCAAACCAGCATTTTTCCTGAAACTTGCGACTTTCCTGAAAATAGCCCTTTGCATGAAGCCAGTTCTTTGCCACAGAGTACAGAATATGCGGATGGAGCGAAGCGCGTCAAAAGTGAAGAGGTTGAAATCGTTCTAAATTAAGGCCTTCACATACAGCAGCTATAATGTATATTAATGTACATTACATCTAGGAATGTATAGTTTTAAATTATCTTAATGTATCACACACACAACCGGTAGTGTAATGTATCTTTCCCTTTATTTTTTTTCTTTTTGAACATCGTTTTCGAATAGAGATATGTATATACGGAAATGTATTGAGATGTATTGAAATATAAATGTATTTTTCATATCGCTCTGTATCTTAAGATACGAAGATATAAAATTATACATAGCTGCTGAGTACCACACACAGCTGCTGACGATTTCTCAGGAAAGATGTAATTATATGTTTCGTGTCGTGCTACAATGTATGTACATCTTTACATTATAGCTGCTGTGTGTGAAGTGCTTTAGAATGGGTAGCATCCGTGGGTCTATGGTCAGGTGACCGACTATGTGATGCTCTGAACTCGAAATGTTTCTAATGATTACGCCATTTTGAGTCGGCCACAAGTATAAATATTCACACGTACCAACGTGCAAAATTTAAAGCTCTACTTGTTTAAAATAATAAATTGAGTTTACGCTGCGCTCATAACAAATGTCAGCGTCCATTTTGTTATCACCCTTGTTTCTGTTTATAAATCAGGCATTTTTTTTATTATAAAAACATACTAGCTATCTGCTAAGGCTTGAAACTTGGAACGCACACATAACGCACAGGACATTATTATGTACTATGTACATGTAATACCTTTTCATGATAGATACCTACCTACTTAAGATTTAACTTAATTTTTTTATGTAAGTACTAGCTGGTAAGGAAAAATAAAGCTGTTTTATTTTATTCTATTTTTTTAAATAATTTTTAATCACTTTCGCACGAAAACGGTGACCAAATATAAAATATTTTGTACACTTTCTTACATTACCCTGTATCACCAAATTGGTAGATAGAGGCTTCCTCGGACAGTTGGAAACTTAAGAGCTGAAGTTTTGATGAAGATCTACGCGTACTTCGTATATTATGTACTTCTACTGGTCCGGGAGCCAGTGACAGATTTTCATGACCAAGTCCCTCCCAAGCAAAACTTCGAAATTGCATTAGAGATTAATAATTATGAATACTCGTGTCCGTTAGCTGCGACTCAGTGGGTGGGTTAAAAAATTGTAACGAGGCGTGAATCGAACCCGCAACCACCGGCGTAGCAGGCGGACCCGCCACGCCACAGAGGTCGTCATCACTACATAGTATAGAACAAAGTCGCTTCCCGCTGTCTGTCTGTCCCTATGTATGCTTAAATCTTTAAAAACACGCAACGGATATTGATGTGATTTTTTTGAAAAGATACGAGTGATTCAAGAGGAAGGTTTATAAACCATTTGACATAGAAATTTCCACGGGGACGAAGCCGCAAATCACTTATTATTAGTCTCACCATATATTTCTTCTTGTTGGTGTCCGAACTGTCTATTTCCACAACAAAGTTGTATGGGGTCTCCAGAGTGTTTCTTGCAGGCGGCCCGCGCGGTTGGCACTTTATGTCATTTGTGGACATAGGCGGGGATTGCTGCAAAAAAAAATTAGGTACATCACACTATCACTAGATAAGTATACTCCGATTCAAAATCCTGGATATTTTTTGTATACAAATGGGTTACAATACCCGAGGAATAAGGTGTAAAATATTGAACGGCATTGATATCATCGAAGCAAAACACAGAAGCTCGAAACGAATTTCGATTTTAAAAGCTTTCATTCATAATTTAATTGATCTCTCAATAAAATAAATAAAATAAAATTCTTTTATTTCGGACTACTATAGATCCATAATTTGTTAGTAATGATCTTATAATAAATGTTAGTAATTCTTACGAACTAAAATTAAATTAAATTGAAATTAAAATTAAAATGAATAGTAATAAATTAGAAAAATTAAAATAAATTAAAACAAATCAGATTATATCATAAATAAAAATTCAAATTAAAAAACTACATTTCTTATTAATTTCCGCCATATTGGCGAATCAATCCTGCCTGCTACAGTTTGTAGGATGCTGTTGGGGCTGTCCCGCACTCTGCGCATCAGGGACGCCGTCTTTTTCCGAAGGATGGCGGCAAAGCCATCCGTCTGATACTCAGCAAACATCCCCCATGCACTGCAGAAACGAGGCAGTCCCAACATCATCGTAAGATGTTAATAATATCAATGTTTGTAAAGTTTTCATTCATAAATGTCTTTTTTGAGAAAAAATATCTTGGATTCGAAATCGGAGTATAGTATAAAACAAAGTAGCATCCCGCTGCTGTTCGTTTGTGCCTATGTAGGACTTAGATCTTTGAATCTATGCTACGGATTTTGATGCGGTTTTTGTATAATAGATAGAGTGATTCAAGAGGAAGGTTTATAAACCATTTGAAACATAGATTTCCACAAGGCTGAAGCCGCGGGGCACAGCTAGTAATATTATAAATGCGAAAGTTTGGATGGATGTTTGTTACTTCTTTACAAAACTACTGAACAGATCGGGAACTGAACAGATCGGACTACTGAACAGATCGGGAACTGAACAGATCGGGAACGAATCGGATCGGGTTGAAATTTTGCATAGATGTAGATTTAAGCCTGCGATTGCTGCCAATAATTACTTCCCATTCTTCATACATTACACTTCCTACTAATATTATAATCGCGAAAGTTTGTGAGGATGTTTGTTGCTCTTGCACGCAAAAACTACTGATAGGATTTTGATGAAACTTCACAATAATATAGCTTACATATCAGAATAACACATAGGCTACAATTTATAAAGATCTATTGTATATTATCCAAAATATCTCCACGCGGGTGAAACCGCGGGGCGCAGCTAGTATATAATAAATGTGAAAGTTTGGATGGATGTTTGTAACTTAATTTGCATACATAGATGCAGCTATAAGCCTGGAATCAATATAGGCTACATTTTATTCCATAAACAGTTCCCAGGTGATATAAATACAAAGCAAAATAATTTGAAAATTATTGAAAAACTTGTATTAGAATATGCATGTGTAATTAAATAATGCTGGACAATTCACACACATTATCTAGCCCCATGGTAAGCAGAGCTTGTGTTATGGGTACTAGATAACTGATATACATAATACAATAGGTACATTACATATATTTTTTATTATACATAGAAAACAACGAGAACACCCGGAACTAATATCTGCAGATCGTACACACAATTTTTCCGAGGCAGGAATCGAACCCGCAACCTCCTGCGTCGAAGGCGGACCTTCGCCCACCGCGGCAGTCAAACATCGGTCGTCAAAATTGTGCGATGCCGCAGGCAGAAGCTAGTTTCTAAATATTATTGTAATTGGTGCACTTACATTTGAATTTTCAGGAGTGATAGGAATGCCATGCTCGTCTGTCACTATGATCTCCGAGAACTTGATGCCATCGATCAGGGAATCTGCATCAATGTGTTCCAGTCCATACCTGAAAATATTTCATTGTTTAAATTTAATTTGTCAAAGGTATTGTATCTATTTGGTATCAAATCACCAAGGATCCTGACGGTTCCCTGCCTGTTCCTCCTACAAGCAGCTATATACGCCCGTAACTACCTTACTGACTATCCTAAGCTTGGTGATGACCACAATTACATGACAAGAAGTAGGCACTGACTGAAGGCCGTGACGCGGCGGCTCCAAAAAACCTCCAAACTGATCCATGTTGTGAGGCCGTCAGTATACAACCGCCTCCCACAGTCAGTCACGAGTGCGGAGTCAATGCAATTGTTCAAACACAAATTAAAGAACTGGCTCATTGAGCAATCTTTTTACAGGATTGATGAATTTCTGAGATAAGACTGCACCTACTAAATTATTATTCATATGAATTCATTCATTTTACGATTAATTTTAAATTATTATTGCATTGATTATTATGGAATTTTGTTTGATTATAGAGTTGATTATAATAAATGTATTATAATTTAATTAATAGTCTTATAGAATTTTAATTTTTATTTGATGTTATAATTACCTATAATAATGTATACAAACCAAATTATAATTAAGTATAATAAGCTAATTTGACGTGTAATAATTATTTTACCAAAAAGCAGCAATTTAGAAAAGGTTTACAGAAAGTAGACAATTTATATTATTAAAATCTCTCATCTTCATCATCTCTAATTTTTTAGTATATCCAGTATTAAATATTATTATTATTATTTAAAATCTGAGTAGCATTTGAGTATTCAGGGGTGCAGTAGACTCAAAGTATTATTATTGGAAACTGATGATTTTGACTGTCTGATTAAGTGGCAACACTCACTCCTTAGCCCTGTGTGACCCTTCTCAGCAAAAAAGCTATCTCTATTGTTTCCAAATGGTCCATGTCTTTAGTAAAGTAAGTAAAAATTTGTTTATTTTGTAAACTGTACACAACTGAGACAAAAGAGAGGTTAAACATATATATTACAGTAATGGTAACAAAAATGGCCAGCACTCAGCAGGTGCTATAGCAGGATGTATTTGCCTGCCTTAGCGCTAGTCATCCAGATTTCGAAAACTTAATAAACTATTGAAGTCCCAAGTTATACAAGGCTTACTTGAATGTTTTCAAAAAACTTAGCTTATCAGAAGTTTTATAAAACATGTGTTTCCGGGTCAGCAGGTAGAAAATGCCTCGGCATTAATCCCACTCTTTGTAGTGCAATAAAGATTTTAATTAAATAAAGTTAAATGATCTGGTAGATTGGTATAGGCTGATGATGATGATGATGAAATGATCTGGTACTTACTCATCAATAGGCACTGGACCAGTGAGCCATGTTGAGTAGTCAATCATGTGGTCAGACATGATTATTCTGAAAATAAATGCTTGATTAGAATAAAATAGTATACATTAATGGCAGTACAATGCTGTCAGTAGTGTACAATGTTATCATAGTTATTAACACTAAAGTGCCTTTAGTTATTTAGTGATCATGGCACATGAAACTAAACTGAAATATCGGAAAACTCTAATCCTGATAAATATCTTGCTTGTGACTTTAATTCTGGCTTCTTTATTTTAGTTTTAACTATTTTGGTGGTTATTCTAGTTTATTTTTATTATTTAATTAAAATGTTCCATGACTGTCTTGTTTAATTTTGAATTATAACCCATTTAATTGAATTAGACTGTAGGTGATGGTATCAAACATCAAGGTGCTCATCAATACTCAGCATAGGTGTGGTATAGATAGACCGTAGAATAAGTTAAATAGGATCTGTTACTTTTCTGTTACTGTGGTCTGAAATAAATTAATTATTATTTATTATAGGGTTAACCCAGCTGCAGATGATGATGATGATTTATGCAAAGGAGTCCCGAAATTGTACCTATGTCATTTTCTGAAAACTGCATATACAGTGCACCATGAAAAACGATTTCTTGGTGTTTTCAGAGATTGCAGGTTACATATATACAGGAAAGATAGGCAGTAGGTAGGTAGGTAGGTATGGGATGATGAAATGGTGGTTACTTCTTGAAAAATTATTTCACTGTCAATTAATGCAAAGGTACCTAACCTACTGAAGGTGAGTGGAGATAAATGCCGGTCTAATAATACTCAAATATCCAGGGTTCGTAGTGGCAAAAGACCGGAGTGATGATGAGATAAGGTGTAGGCATCAAGGTTTTCATTGACGAAAATGATGTTGATTTATCAAGAGATGTACTATAAATACTTCAAGAAAAGCTGCGCACACGTTAAAAAATATTGATCGAACTCCGTAATCAATATCATACAAGTTTTTCATATTGTGTGTGTGCGAGTTTGGTGCAGCAAGTTTTCATGATGGTATGATAATGATTGTAATGTTTGTTTTTTATTCTGAGAACCACCTCCGAGTTTTTGTCTCAACCAGCTTACCTACTATTTATTTGAAAACACAACACTTTAACAAACTGGAGATAACTTTATTTTTTGACTGGCACACACACCTAAAAGTTTTGTTAACTTTGTTTCGGAAAATCCACACTCAAACTTTTCAAACAAAAAACGAGCGAGCAAGCAATTCAATCAAGCCAAAGATGCGGGCGGGCCGGGCGGGCTCGCCTGATTTAAAAAAACAAACTAAAAAAAAGGGAAATGCATATGACAGACAGAGATAGCAAAACAATGGAAGTGATGAAATGAAGCGCGAGAAAAAGAGACAAACAACGCATTAATGTCAGTTGATTGTCAATGTCATCTGCATGTCAATATAAAGTTACCATGTACGTATTAATAGTTTTCTACTATTATTTTTTTCCGTCAAAATTATGCGAATGTGCAAGCAGCAGGACTGTTCAGAAACTCCCGAGTCATCCACACGTCTCCGTCGAAACCTAACATTGGATTCGCGCGTTGATTTTTGGTACTTATTGGTATATATACGGATTAACACTTTTATATTATTAATTTCTCCACAATTAGCACTAAATAGAAATTTGTAAAACGTAGGTTTCATAGAAAATGTTTAACACTATTATCCGACTATTTATATGCCTTAAAGACAGCAGAAAATATTAAAAGCACTACAATATTGGTACCTATCTGAAATAAGTCGATACTTCTTAGTTAAGTTGTGGTAGATCGAGCGTTTCACAATCTGGATATCAATGGTAAAAAGGTCATACACGCTTCGATTTGATAAAAAAGATGAAAAGTAAAAAACTACATTAGCCAACATTAACATTAGATGTATTAAATTTTGGTAATCCAGAATATTAATAATTTCGTAGGAATACGTTTTGATGGCAAGACCAACATAAGCTTGTAGTATTGCCATGCAGCAAATTTAGCTTTGGAGACAAGATTAAGTTTTTTGGTTTTGTTATTTTTCCGGGACAAATTATCAAAATTGATGTCAATGAAATTAAAGTAGTCAAATGAAATCGAGTTTAATTATTGTATCAGCAATAAACAAAGTTTCACCGAAAATAAAAACATCCAGTGCTGCCATAAGAAAAAACCGAAACGAAACGAAAGAATGAGAAAAAAAATACAAGAAAGAACTCCGCCGCTTCACCACTTGTTTTTCTCTAATTTTTCTGTCACAGCCGATAATTTGATGCATATTTTGTGTGCAACAGATAATTTGAATAGAAATTGTGCTCTATTATGTACCAATTCATCGCGGGTAACGCTCTAAGTGCGTCCATTCACTAAAATCAATAACAATCATTGACCAACAAAGGTACGCTTGTGTTTGCTTTTTGCTGTGCATTATAACCTGTGATTAGTGCGAGCGTCCGGTTGGCGTCTGTAGGACTCGATAGATTGCAATTTTGCTTTGGTATTTACTTCGGGACGTGTAGTGATATGCTGAGGATTTCATGTGCTTTTTGTTTTTAGTCAAAATGAATTATGAAGCCGAACGAGCGATGAATCAAAAGCGACTCCGTATGGAAGGGGAGCCTGGACACGGCGTAGTCCAAGGAAACGGTTTGCCGCTAAATTATTTAGGTGAGTACAATCGTTAAAATCCGTCTAAAACGCGGGAAATGTAAGAAAACCCGTCGGGTAGTTCGGAAAAAGTCGCATATTATTGGCAGCTTTATTTACAATTTTACTATCAAAACAAACAAAGAAAAAGTTTCAGACAAGGCATAATATTTTTTCCTTACATTAATCTTAATACATACCATGCTTTTTCATCTACATAATCAACAAATATTCCCTACTTGTATTAGCATGTAGTTGCATAGATAAGTGGGTAATTAATCTGTCTCAGGTCAACAGTAAAACCCTGCCACTAGTTTCATTGCTGGAGGCATATAATTTTTTCCTCACATGAATCTTAATACTTACCTTGCTAGATAAGAAGGTAATTAATCTGTCTCAGGTCAACAGTAAAACTTTTCCACTAGTTTCATCGCTTCGTGTAAACCTACGTCTTATGGAAAATAATTAATTTCTTATCATAAGCCCATTTATGAAATCTGCAGTATTAACAAAATAAACATTGCAAACCTACAAAATAATATAATAATTCGGTACATAATTATAATTATATATTATTTATTTATATAGGTATATATAATATTGTTTAAGTATAATATAAGTACCTTAGTATTATTATGCGTAGTATATTTTAATATGCTTGTAAGTTCTGTAATCTAGCACTACCTACTAAACTGTTGTCCAGACTACCCAAAGGTTAGCAGGAGAATGCTATCTAGCATTATGCTCGCCTATGTACAATTTATACGCAATAAAATATATTCTATCT
This sequence comes from Eupithecia abbreviata, assembly GCA_943735965.1. NCBI lineage: Eukaryota > Metazoa > Arthropoda > Insecta > Lepidoptera > Geometridae > Eupithecia > Eupithecia abbreviata. Next base: position 8,433,350 of record OX030995.1, read on the forward strand.
ATCTACAAAAACATACCTTACAGTGTCACTCTAGACCCTCCCAAGTTTGTTTCTGGATCTGGTTTGACACAATTCTGCCAGTATTTACGAGAATTCTTATGAAGCACCATTCACATTTCACTCAAATTCAAAACCAGTTGTTAAAAATAACCATAAATATATTTCCAAGTGGAATTGGTTTATTAAATCCCAACCCAGAATTAATATTGGGTAGCCTGTGCCAGTTATCACTTTATTGTTAAATAAATATTTTTTATCCATATTTATTGAGATCAAGCATCAGGAGTAACCAGAAACAAATTTATTATTTTCACTGGACACTTTGAACTGGATTTTCACACTCAGGTGCCATTACCTGAGTATCCCACCCGAGACCGCGTCTAATTATGGCTGAACAGCCAATTGAAGACAAAAAAATTGATGCAAAAAAAATAAAAATAAAATAAAATTTCACTAGCAGCCCGTTCCGGCTTCGCCCAGGTGGTCATTTGTTTAAGGCAATTTTTTTTTTTTTTCTCTTTTTTCTATTTATAAGAACCAGCCTTATAATTAAAGGAATATTCTAATAAAAGAATTAGCGAAATCGGTTCAGCTGCTCTTGAGATTTGTGCTTAGCAACACATTCAGCGATTCATGTTTATATTATAGAAGATATACATAATAAATCACAGCATTATCTAGATCCAAATTTAAGCATAGACAGGGTAGAATAACTTAGAAACAACATATGTATATCTGCCAATCATACTAACATTTGTCGCAACTGTGCTAGGTGAAGGCGGTCCCTTTGAGCACTGCACAATAGAGGTCTTATTCATGTATACCATCAACATTACTCAATTCACTGGATAAATGGACCAAGTCCTAGAAATTACTCGCACCTACACCAAATAAAATAAAATAAATAAATCTGGATAATCCACACAGAGTCATCTAGCCACAAGTTAGGCAGAGCTTGTGTTATGGAAAACTAGATAACTGATATACTTAATAAATACATTACATAGATATATATTTTTTACATAGATAAAGAACCAGAACAGATATCTGCAGATCATAGGTACACACAATTGTCCTGAGGTGGGAATCGAACCCGCAACCTCCTGAGTCGCATGAGATTGTGGGTTCGTCCACCGCGCCACAGAGGTCGTCAAAATTCTATCAAAGTCTGATTGCAGACTAGAAAATAACACAAAAAAAACCTTACTCATTCGCCATTTCAGACAATGGACACCAAATCCCCTACCAGCCTTATGCCGGAGCCTACAACACTCACTACCCGCCGCCTGATGCGTTCGCGGCGTACGGCCCGCCGCCGGGAGGCAGCTACGCCCCTCAGAACCTGTCGTACGCGCCGCCCGCGCACCAGAACTACCAGCACCAACCGTTCCAGCAGCATCCGCAGCTGATGCAGACCCATATGAGTGAGGAAAACACATACATATATATCTACGAAATCCCTTGAGCATTCAATTCAAATTGGCTGAGCTATGCTACGAGGTTCTCTGAAGGATAGGATTCGTAACAAATACATCCAATAAAGTTATCAACATACCGCAAAGAATTATCAAGCTGAACTGACAGACAACCGCTGAGATCTTGAGTGGAGACCGCGACTCAGCAAACGTAGTGTAGAATGCCCTCCACCAGGCCAGGTGTGTGTAATACATAGTATTGGTATATTGAAATCCAGCTGATGATTAATTTCTGAGATGTCTACTAAATCTTCGCTGACTGTGTGCCCAAGAAATCAAGGGATGTAGTGTTTGTGTATTTGAGCTACATCAGGGATAACGTTGAACAACTCGGGTTCACGGGTAGCGGGTAGACAGTCGCACGAGAGCCACGAGTGAGTGCGGACGGGTCTAACCTGGCTACTGGTGGCGTAACGAGCCGATATAGGTACCTACTTACTTCTCTCGGTATCAGCAAGTACTACATGTGGCGACACTTTATATGATACTGTTGAGTATAATATAAAGCTACATATAGCCTCTTCTCCCCTTTTCCCCCAGATCCTGTTTGTTTAGTTTTTTAGTTTGTTTAGTTATTCCAACCTTGGTACACAAGTACACATGTTACACTTGATGACATTTAGTTCTATAAATTGTAAAAGTTAAATTAAATTTTTATTCTATAACACACTAACTTTTAACATAGGAAACACCATAAGGCATTTGAGACCATTGTGCATGGAAAAGCAGTAAAGAATGCCTTCTTAAAAAATGTATGTATGTCAAGTCCAGCTTTATTATGATACTCAACATCTCTTGTCCCCTTTCCCCCAGTGCAAGGCTACGGCGATGTAGGCGTGCACAAAAGCGCGTGGCCGCCGCAGCCGCACCTCCTCCCGCCGCTTGACACGCAGAAGCCGCTTGACATCAAACACCTCAAGCCGGAGATCAAGCTCGAGCCGACTGACGCGCTGAAGCGATCGCATCCCGAGGAAATGATGGTATGTACATTATTATTTGTGATTTGTTTCTCTCCTGAAGCGGGAGGGCTTGAAAATCAGAAGCCGCTTGATATCAAGCACGGAGATTCTTGATGCTTGCTCATAGTATGCCTGAACTGTTTGTCTCTTCTAATAAATAATAATAAATAATGCAGGACCATTCGCACAGCATTATCTAGCCCCAAGCTAAGCAGAGCTTGTGTTATGGGTACTAGATGACTGATATACATAATACAATAGATTACATAGATAATATTTTTTTTTATACATGACAACAACCAGAACACCCAGAACAAATATCTGCAGATCGTACACATTGCTCCGAGGCGGGAATCGAACCAACCTCCTGCATCGCAGGCGGACTTTCGCCCACCGCACTACAGAGGTCGTCAATATGTCTGAATTGTTTGTCTCTCCTAATGGCAAACATCTTCAAATCTCCCTTTGAAATATGTCCTGCCAGCGTTAGTAATAATAATAATAGTCTTGTATATGAATAGTCTTTCGACTATTTATCTCATGAGTGATCTTTTGCAAGCACTTCTGGCTTGCGTGTCAAGTCACTATTCGAGACACCGTGGTAGCTTGTGTCTTTAGTTTGAACTTGTATCTGTTTCAGCAAGGGGGCGACCTCGACCAGCCTAAGATCAAGATTAAAACCGACATTTTCAAGCCGGACGACCTAGCCCACAGACCAATGGTTGATAAGCCTCTAGGTATGTATCACATTCCTCTACCAGCCCTTGCTGTGTTTGTGTGCGTAAGGGCGCATTCACACAGCATCCGTTTTTTCCGTGATGGCGTATGTAGTTGTAGGAGAGAGTCCATACACCCGAAAGTATTTCTGATACGGATTCTTCGAAGAATCCGTAAAAAATGGATCGGCGGTTTTAATGCGCTCTCTATACTCAATACTCAATATATTGAGTATTGAGTTCTGCTCTTACTGCCTACTGTATTTAAAACATGTCTTTATTGCTATTTATAGAGAACCCTAGTGTCTAGAGAAACCTAACTTAGGATTTAAGACAATATTACCCAAAAACATGTATGTATGTATATCTTTATGACAATAACCTCCATCCATCTAAACCTTCTTTTTAATATATCTATCTTTTCCTGGATGAAGAAAATCATATCGAAAACTAAATGTTTTGTAAAATAACAACCCCTTCAGTGGTTAAACGTGCGGATACATTCCCGTCCTTAATATAATTGCGTCTATTTTCAGATGTTGTCCACAAAGCTTTGGACGTCTCGCAGAAACCTATGGACCATTTAAACAAAGGTACTACAAGTTAAATTACTAAGCACATGGCTTGCTCATTTCTTTCGCACTCGATTCCCAGACGAAGCAAGTGATTTTTAGAAAATCTTCAAATGCAGTATTCATCATCATCAGCCTATAGCAGTCCACTGCTGGACATAGGCCTCCCCCAATGAGCGCCATAGCGCCCTGTCTGCAGCTTGCCGCATCCAGCATCTACCTGCAGTCTTTCGCAGGTCGTCATCCCACCTGGTCGGAGGGCATTCTACACTACGTTTACCGAGTCGTGGAGTAGTAATGCAGTATTACTAAGTTTAAAAAAAAAAAAAATGTTGGACAATTCACACAGCATTATCTAGCCCCATGGTAAGCAAAGCTTGTGCTATGGGTACTAGATAACTGATATACATAATACAATACATTACATAGATAGATATTTTTTATTGTACATAGAATACGACCAGAACACCCGGATCAAATATCTGCAGATCGTACACACAATTGTCCCGAGGCGGGAATCGAACCCGCAACCTCCTGCGTCGCAGGCGGACCTTCGCCCACCGCGCCACATCGGTCGTCAAAACTAGCAAACACACTACGCACAAAGGACCAATCGGAGTCCAAGTGCGGAAACAGGAGTACACTTACCAAACGCACTACATCCTATTTCGTGAACCTATTTTTTACTTTGTTGTTTGTTAGTCTACAGAAATCTCATAAATTCAGCATTTCAATAATAGTTTAGTGAATCCTAATTTAAACTGAACAAAATTAATTTCCAGAAGTAGTCCAAGGCATCGGTGGTGCTGAAAATGCAGGCGACCAATCTGCAGGTGAGTCATCTCTTACAACTTCAGCATCAGCTTATGCGTGTCAACTGCTGGACATAGGCCTAGTCTAAGAAATCACACAATATCCCCGAAAACGTTTCGACTTCGACAGGACTTGAACCCGCAACCTTTTCTCAAGACAAGAATGAATCACACAATATCCCCAAAAACGTTTCGACTTCGACAGGACTTGAACCCGCAACCTTTTCTCAAGACAAGAATGAATCACACAATATCCCCAAAAACGTTTCGACTTCGACAGGACTCGAACCCGCAACCTTTTCTCAAGACAAGAATGAATCACACAATATCCCCAAAAACGTTTCGACTTCGACAGGACTTGAACCCGCAACCTTTTCTCAAGACAAGAATGAATCACACAATATCCCCAAAAACGTTTCGACTTCGACAGTACTTGAACCCGCAACCTTTTCTCAAGACAAGAATGAATCACACAATATCCCCAAAAACGTTTCGACTTCGACAGGACTTGAACCCGCAACCTTTTCTCAAGACAAGAATGCGCTAAACCATTTGCGCCACGAGATGAAGTGGGCAAAAGTACTGGGATTTTCTTCGGACTCTAGCGCCGCGGCGCCTTTAGTTCAATCTATGGGAGAAAGATGAAGTTTGCAAAGATTAATGTTAAATTATGACGAGAAGTTGCTTATTTCTAAGGATCTTGCGATATTAGAGAAGACATTACGCATTAGGCTTACGCACTATAAACCAGGTGGGATGACGACCTGCGATAGACTGCAGGGAGATGCTGAATGCGTCAAGCTGAAGACAGGTCGCTATGGCGCTCATTGGGGGAGGCCTATGTCCGGCAGTGGAGTAGAACTATCATAGGTTGATGATGATGATGACTATAATAACAAAAACTTAAATATTGACATGTATCGAATCATATTATATATAGACTTAAAATAGGCAAATAACCATTTATTAGACATATAAGAGATGAACTTGCTAATGGTTTCTTTTCATTTCTTCCACTAGTGGACAAAAAATTGAAGTGAACAGTAAAATAATTTTATTTGATAATAATTTATATTTAAAATATGACTTGTCTAAGTGCTTATTTTGTAAGCCTAAAGAAAAAAATGATTTTTTACTTTTACTTTACTTTAAAAACCATACTAGATATACGGCCTAGACTGTTTTTATTTACCGTAGAATAAAGTCAACCAATTGAATTGTTTGATACGTCGGATTTTTGTATCTGGGTTGGGATATGAGTTTGTCATTCCAAATAAGGACTAGTATTTACAATCGAAACATTTGGGCTTACTGCAGACAGTTGGAACAATTTAGAGACATCTCTACTGATTTAGAACATTTCTTAAAACCTAATACATTTATGACGACCGATGTGGCGCGGTGGGCGAAGGTCCGCCTGTGACGCAGGAGGTTGCGGGTTCGATTCCCGCCTCGGAACAATTGTGTGTACGATCTGCAGACATTTGTTCCGGGTGTTCTGGTCGTTTTCTATGTATAATAAAAAATATCTATCTATGTAATGTATTGTATTATGTATATCAGTTATCTAGTACCCATAACACAAGCTCTGCTTACCATGGGGCTAGATAATGCTGTGTGAATTGTCCAGCATTATTTATTTATTTATTTTAAATGGTGCATAAAAAAAATATAGCATTAATGGTCGATTGTCCTTCATTCCAAATATACCCTTACTGTGATGGGAATAAAGTAATTAATAGCGTATTATCCATGTTTCAGTAGCGGCTAAACCCGAGGGCGCTTCAGAAGGCGCCGCCGATGCGCAACACGCGGAGCCCTCCAACAAGCTGCAAGAGAAAATGTAAGAACTCATTACATAGAATAGTACATTAATGGCGAGGTTAGTTTGCTTAGGGTTTGTTTAAACAAACTTTCTAGTAAATAACTTTTCATTTACGGGCTTGACTCCAACGCCGTCGTAATCAAGCCCGTTTAACCATTATGAATGAATGAATGAATGAACACTTTATTGTACCCAAAATAACAAAATAACACCTTATATCTAAATGTTACATAATAACAGTACAATAGGCGGCCTTATCGCTTAAAGCGATTTCTTCCAGGCAACCAGGATGCGAGAACTTCGTTAATTTTATGATCCATACTGCGGAGTATGGATCTTAAAATTAACGATTTGATTTATTATAGAATAGAATAAGTTTATTTGTAACTCAATACACATAAATATAAAACAATCATGATTATAAAAAATGAAGGACAAAACAGATGAAATACATGAGTCACAAAACGGACTATATCTCTGTCTCTTATTAATTGATTGATATCTTAACTTGCGCATTTTTATGTCGCTATCTCACTCCTAATCTTTTGAAGCCGAGCTCGAATACTAAACTACGCACAATCGCTCAAATATGCGAAGCAGCAACTCAGCATAGTACCTAACAGCCACATTACCTTCACAGCGAGGTGGAAAGGAAACCGTTCAGCAGTCCAGACCTGCCTAAATCCGGCACCATGCCCGGCAAGGCACCCACTCCCGGCTCCGAGGTAAGGCTTTGGAAGGTTCAGCTCTATTTACCACGCTTTGCAAGGTCCAACTCCATTTCCACCAAGTGTTTTTGCATCTTGTACATAATCTATATTTTAGCATGGCAACATTCTTTAGCGCTGGTTTTAGGCGGATTCTGTTTTATGGGAAATTTTCAATTTCAACTATATCTATAGAGTAAATAACTTACTTTAAGTTCACGCTAATCCAATTTCATAAACGTTAATCATAATTATAAAAATACATTTAGTTCGAGCACATACAAGTCTACAGGTGACCACAGACAACTTTAATGGTACAACTAGAAATTGTTAAATAACTATCACTACATAGTATAAAACAAAGTCGCTTCCCGCTGTCTGTCTGTCCCTATGTGTACTTATAGTAAATAGAGATTATAATTATGAAGAATCATGAGAAATTGACACGGGTTCATTTATACCATGTATTGAAAAGAGAACCGACCGACAAAGAATAATACAATTGAGATCACCAAAATAACAATGTATACCAAAATCAACGCTAACCCCTCACCCACCATCATCCCCATACTTCTTTGGTATCTGAGTGCTGTACATTTCAGTCTAAGAAGCGCGGGCGTCCCAAAGGCTCCACCAACAAGCCGAAGCCCCCCGGGGCGAGTCCCACGAAGCTGTCTCCTGCGATCCCGGGCGCGGGCGGGCCGCGTGGGCCTCCGCCCGCCCGCGCGCCGCCGCCGCTCGGCCGCCCGGTGGGCCGGGGCACGGGGTACCAGTACGCGGTGAGGCCTTTTAGGAAGGACTTCTCGGGGATACAGTTTCGAAGGTAAGTTACAACTACTTAAGGCATTCGTAATTAAATAAAAAATATGGTTTATTTCAAGTACAGGACCATTCATACAAAAAATACATTGAAATACACAAAGACATGCCCCAATCTGAGCAGAGCTTGTATTATGGGTACTAGATGACTGATCTACTTAATACAATACATTACATAGATAGATACTTTTTACTATACATAGGAAACGATCAGAACACCCTGAAAAAATATTTTGAGATCGAACAAACATTTGTCCCGAGGCGGGAATCGCACCCAATATTTAAGGATCTAGCGAGCAAGAGTAAATTGGCGGACTATTCAAGATATACTTTTCTGGAACATAATTTCAAAGGTTAGTCCAATTAGGGGTTTCATAGCCAGGCCAGCCATAGGTATATGAGAAACTTCATAATATAAAAATAAAACCATTATGAGCGGAAGGGGCACATTCTGCGTTTACAGACGCATCCTCCAGTGCTTCATAAAAGCGCAGTCTGTGTCCAATCTTCCAGCTATAAGGTTCAGATAGCTACTGGTACTGCCCCTCCTCCGCATCAAATAAATACTTCATCATTTGAATAACTTAAAACGTTTAATTCCAGGCGATGGAGCGACGAATGTCTCGACTCCTCCCACATACCAAACGAGGTGTTCTTCGGCGACGTACCGGTCTCTATGGAGGTTCTCTTCAACTACTACGATGCGAACGCTGAGCGCGAGCGGCTGGCGGCGCAGGCGGCGCACATAGCGGCGCAGAAGGCAGCCGCCGCGAAGCTTCATGCAGCTAGGCTGCAGGCTAGCGGACGGGTGCAAGAGGTGAGTGCTACTAATGTCATTATCTTTGTTAGTCCCTCTATAGAGCTACAAACAACGCCAGCAGTCTTTCGTCGATATACAAGCATCAAGCTTTATGATGATTCTTTGTTAATGGCAACTGTGCTGTGTGGTTGGACACTTTTCTGCCAGTGTCAAGTAATGGAAAATAATTGTAAAATCAATGAGTTATCAAGTTATGAAGATTGTTTGATATTTTCAGCCTAGTTCGTTATCTAGCAGGGTGTACCACGTGCAGGTTAGGTTGGTTTGGGAGACGAGATGTTGGAGTCCCCCTTACACCCTGTCTTTCGTAGATCTACAAGTGTCTGTGTCAAGTGTGTAAATGATCGCGCCCATCCGATAGCATCCTAGTACTGAAAAGCAAGAAAATTTAATTAGGGTCAGTCTTCAAAGAACGACAATAAACGCAAAGATTCAAGCGGCATGCTTCAAGCATCCTCACGCGTCAATCTTCAAGCGCGCAATTGATTAGTAGCCACGCGCCCTTACCGGTGCAAGAACATTATTACTTTATTACATATCTAGCTGCGCCCTGCGGTTTCAACCGCGTGCTGATAGATATTTTGGATAATATACTATGTATCTTTATGAATTGTAGCCGATGTGTTATTCTGATATGTAAGCTATATTATTGTGAAGTTTCATTAAAATCCATTCAGTAGTTTTTACGTGAAAGAGTAACAAACATCCATCCATCCATCCATCCCTCCATCCATACGTTTATAATATTAGTAGGATAGATAAGTTGGCAATCTGTTATGTACATCACTTGCTTGCATTGAACGATTTGAAATAATTCACCGCTTACCAATAATGTGTATGTGTTGTCCTCAGGTAACGACGGTGGATTCCTCATCGTCTGATGATTCGTCGGCCTCGGACAGTGACTCCGATGAAGATGAAGAGGTAAACGTCTAGAGATAACCTTTTTATACCTTTACATTACATCAAGATACGTCATTATTTATTTATCTTCTTTACATTTTAAATGTTATTGGGATATATATTGCATTTTAATTGATGTTTATCATATAAATTGGTGCGTCGTGCGGCAATCATTCACGAATCTGTTGATCGCCGCCGGCCGGATTATCATTCATAAAACAGCATCTTTGTGTAAATTGATTATTAGATTCTGTTGTCAATGAGGCGGATAAAAATCTACTAATCACATTGGCTAAAATAAACATGTCGTCATCCCACTGGTTCGTGATTGGTCAACCCAGCACCGAACACGTCTCTGGTTTCCTTTCATTTGTAAATTTTTTCTGTACGAACGCTGAGCCACTGCTCAGCGTCCGAATTGGTATCTGAAATAAGACTTCTTCAAGCTTCTTACTTCTTAGATTTAAATTATAAGTTGGGGCTATACCTATATAATGCTGTGAATTATGCAACTTTATTTTATTATATATATTTTATTTAAATTTATCTTAATACTAGCGGACCCGACAGACTTAACTATGAATATTGAGATTTCTGTCAATGTTATGTCAAACGCCATAAGGTTACATCAGGGGTGGGGAAACTTTTTCCTTCGCGTGCCAATATTTACTAACGAAATATATGGCGGGCCAAGTTGTTGCATTTTTAGCTATATTATTTACTGAAATAAAAATATTAAATATTACCAATGTGTTTTCTGAAACACTAATTTATTGTGCAAAGTAACAAAATAACTATTGAAATAAGAAATAAATTACAATTTGCAATTAAATTAAACTCTTAAGTTAGCTGCGAAGTAGAAGGTTGAGGAGCAATGGTTTTTGTGGGGGATATGTGAGATGTGGAACTGTTTTTGTTTCTGCATTATTTCATAATAAGCCGGCTCCATTTGTGATGCTAAAATTTTTAGCAGTGAAAAAAGGTGATTATCTATTACGAAGACAATTTTTTCTTGGCAAACTTTTATTGAAAACGTTTGTTCGCACAAATAGCTTGTACCGAACATTTTTTGGGCGTGGACAACTACATATATTTGGGTATTGTGTCCTAGATATGGACTTGTCGTCTGAGACAGGTGATATACTGCTCAGTTTCGGAAAATGGGTACGTTCATTTTTCTCTACACAACGGCAAAACAATTTAAGCTGCAATTTAAAGGCTTTTAAATGTCCCTAAAGCTCATCTAAGAATTGATTCTTGTCCTGAAGCTTTGTATTTATTTAGGTGTGATAGCAAATCTGTGAAAAATGCGAATTCAGGTAGCCAATTTTCGTCAAACATGATCTTCGTCGTCCCATTTGCCTTGCACCGTCAGAAAGTCTTGATCTCCTTTCTTAACTTCCACACTCTCTCAAATGCATTACTGCAGCTTAACCATCTCACTTTAGTATGGTAGAGGAGATCAGAGCACTCATTTTCGGTGGATTTTAGAAATTCTTGGAATTGTCTATGCATCTAACCCCGTGAACGTATTGTGTTGATAAGTTTAACAACCACACCCAAAACGGGTTGTATGTCAATAGCTGCTTTACACAACACATCCAGGTGTATTAAACAGTGTAGAAATAATACATTATTATTGGGGTTTTCTTTGCAAAATATACCCATAAACCCCAAATTGCTGCCCACCATATTGGGTGCTCCGTCCGTGGTTATGTTACATAATTTGTCCATAGGTAAGTTACACTTTGAAAAACCCTCAAAACAAGAATCGTAAATAAGCAATTGGGTAATATCGCTCACGTCTGTGCTCCCGTCCATGGTTAGGGAATAGTATTCAAATTTGTTACAATTATTTTCTAGCTGTGATGATAATTGTTCAGCGATGGCGTCAATTCGACCAGTTATCGTTCTCCGTGATAAAGCTTAAGATTGAAACTCTACTTTTTTCTGGACAAATAATGTTGCTTACATCCACCATGCAATCTTTTACAAACGTCGATAACGTCTTGTTACTTTTAGCAATTTTGTAAACTACAACATAACTTGCCGTAATAGGTAGGTACGTGGTAGGTACGTGATTGTTTTATGCGAGCCGTGCACTGCCAATGAGAATTATATTTCTAACAATACGAAAACTTAACTCGATTTTTGTTAGATGGTCGCGGGCCGGATTTCAACGTTTCGCGGGCCGGAGATGGCCCGCGGGCCGTAGTTTCCCCACCCCTGGGTTACATCAAGAAAGTTTGAACTGTAAAACTCGGTTCTGAGCTGTCTCTTTGTGTCTGTTGTGAGCTGATTTATAACCTGTACCCTCCAGACTGAACCCCAGAAAACCCGCACTCCAAGTCGGCCTAAGACCACAAAATCCCCGGGCGCGGGTGGCGGCAAGCGCGGCCGGCCGCCCGTGCCTCCGGAACTGAGGGGGCCCGGGATCACGGATATGAAGAAATTCTGCAAGGCGGCCGGCATACGGTTCGACTACAAGAAACTAACAGAAGGTAACATTATACCGCTTATAAAATAGAATAGGTTCACAATCGAACCGTGCCAATCACTTTATGTAGGTAAGCGAAGATATATCTATGCCTTTCTTAAATTCACATAATTATTTCCATCCAAAGGTTGCCTAAAAGAGATCGCTTCTAACAGATATTTTCAAGAAGGCCTCCGAAGGCTGCCTATTGTACTTGTCTCATGTAAATTAAATGCGACATGTACAATTGTTTTATGAATAATACAAAGTAACATATAGAAATAACTCATTGTAAGTCATCCAAAGGTTGCCTAAAAGAGATCGCTTCTAACAGATCTTTTCAAGAAGGCCTCCGAAGGCTGCCCCTATTGTACTTGTCTCATGTAAATGAAATGCGACAAGTACAGTTGTTTTATGAATAATACAAAGTAACATATAGAAATAACTCATTGTAAGTTATCCAAAGGTTGCCTAAAAGAGATCGCTTCTAACAGATCTTTTCAAGAAGGCCTCCAAAGGCTGCCTATTGTACTTGTCTCATGTAAATGAAATGCAACAAGTACAGTTGTTTTATGAATAATACAAAGTAACATATAGAAATAACTCACTGTAAGTCATAAAAAACACTAATTAGACGTTTTTCAATTATTATATTATATGTATACACATGATAACATAGCTCTAGCTCTGTTTATGAAATATCAACAGTAATTTTCAACCTAAGTATCACAGAAAAATAATGTGTTCTTTTTTTAACTTTGACGCGCTCTCCTGCAAAGTTGTAAAAAGTGAGATACCATGTTATTCCTTGAGGGTCTCTTAATGTCTTTTTATAATTATCTGTTCTCGTGGAAAATACATTATTTTTGTATTGTATTGTACCTACTGGTTGATGGGACAACGTTTATAATAAAATTAGGCGAGGACAGTACACAAATCGTTTGACGGTAAAAAAAAATTTATTAGAAAAAACTGGAAACAGCAGAAGGTTTATGGGCCCAATATCTGATGTTCCTGCAAGGCTGCCACGCTGTTTAACACATAACTCGCGTTATTAGCGTTGTTATGCTAATTTTAAAGTGAATAACGGAAGAAAAGGCTTTATTCACGTTAAAATGCGCCTTAACGCGCGTTATTTGTTACACGAATTCAAAACTAGTTATGCCTACTTGTAAGCACGTAGGTCGTAGATTTTCTCTTCCATACATAAATTCTAACCTAAACTGAACCTTTTTCCTTCCAGGCTGCACAAAGAACAAAGACCGCGTCCAGAAGATGATGGATCTCCTCATAGAGGCGGGTCTAGAAGGCAAGCCGACGCTCGAGAAGTGTCAGGCCATCAAGAAGAGTAAGATTGATAAGAAGGAACAAGAGAAAAACGCTAAGAAGGAGAAGGCTAAAGCTAAGCACAAAGATAAGGAGGATAGCGGTGAGTTGTATCATTATTAAGCATAGACGTAGGTCTATCTAGGAGCGGAGACGTAAACCTACGGGTGGATTCTGCAGTTAGGTAAAAACAATTTCGTGAAGGATGCCAAAATAAGGATCCAGCTAGGCTGGGCAGCCTTTGGGAAACTACGTTGAGTCTTCTCGTCATCCATACCGCAATGCTTGAAAACGATAGTTTTCAACCAGTGCGTCCTACCCGTTATGACCTACGGAGCTGAGACGCGGATACTCACGATAGAGCTGGTCCACCAGTTCGCTCAGCAAAATACGGAATATGGAAAGAGCTATGCTCGAAATTTCTCTGAATAACAGGATTCGTAACAAATAACTCCGACAGAGAACCAAAGTTATCGACATAGCTCTAAGAATTAGCAAGCTGAAGTGGTAGTGGGCTGGCCATATCTCGCGAAGAACCGACGGCCGCGGCAAACTTGTTCTTTAGTAGAGACCACGACTCGGTAAACTCGGTTGTGTAGGACGCCCTCCGACCAGGTGGGATGACGACCTGCGAAAGACTGCAGGTCGATTCCGGATGCCTCAAGCTGAAGACAGGGCGCTATGGCGCTTATTGGGGGAGGCCTATGTCCAGCTGTGGACTATCATAGGATGATGATGCTGATTGTATTAAGTATATCAGTCATCTAGTATCCATAATACAAGCTCTGCTTACCTTGGGGCTAGATCATACTGTGTATCCACACATCCAACATTATTTATTTATTCTAATAACTATTAATGTGATTTCAGTAAGTGAAAAGGAGCCCTCATCGCGGCGTATGACGCGCGGCGCGACGGGCGTGAAGCCGCGGCAACGCATTGTCATCTCGAGCGATGAGGAGGACGACACGCCGGCCGCGAGACGCAACATATCCAAGCTGCGCTCTAGCGTCAACGATGATGAGTCCGACTAGGTAATACTCTCAGAGAATATACTAATACTAATAACATACAGGATACAGAAAAAATTACTCTGTCTATACTTACTAATATTATAGAGGAAAGGTTTGGTTTTTTGTTTGTTTGTATTATATAAGCTCCTAAACTGATTTGATTTTTTTTTTCATCTTTGGGAAGCTACAATATCCCGTTGAACATAGGCTGTATTATATTTTAGAAATATGAAAATCGAATTTAGAGTGAAACCGCGGGAAACAGCTAGTTTGTAATATAAACCATTTTTTGCAGGGAATCCTAAAATTCTCGACTACCCTCTCGAGAATGGAAAGCTAGCATCGGAACGAAACCTCTAGAAAGTGCTTCGACGGAGGTATTACGAACTCTTTAAATACCGTTGGAGGTATTACAAACTATATAAATACCAATGGAGGTATTACAAACTCTATTTACCGAAGGAGGTATAACAAACTCTTTAGTACTCGGTACTAGTGATTATTTCCTACTAATTTAGGTAGTTATGTCGAAATTTCGTAGTGTTCATTTGCGTAAGGGGAGGAAATACTACATAGTGCTTTGGTGCATATTTATAATATGTAGTACCATTTATCTACCTTATTGTCCAAGAACACCAATTAAATGTAATAAATTGAATACACTACAACATGCCACTCTGGGTAGTTATTACCGCGCGGGTCTCAATAGGCCTTTATAATATAAATGCATATTGAGACCTGCGAAGTTATATATTATAATAAATAGACCTCTATAGTGTTCATGGTATGGGGCTAATTGGTACTACACTTAAAGCGAATGCAATAATGCAAATAGTTTAAGAATTTAAACCGATTTAAAGGCAACAATTAGTGTTAGGATACTGTTTATTCCAATTTATAAGTCATGTAGATAAAGCTGTGATTGAGAATGCCAAGCAGGCCCACTTCGATAATATTTGTCAAATACAACACATTTGAGAAATAATATTGACGACCGATGTGGCGCGGTGGGCGAACGTCCGCCTGCGACGCAGGTTGCGGGTTGGATTCCCGCCTCGGGACAATTGTGTGTACGATCCGCAGATATTTGTTCCGGGTGTTCTGGTCGTTTTCTATGTATAATAAAAAATATATATCTATGTAATGTATTGTATTATGTATATCAGTCATCTAGTACCCATAACACAAGCTCTGCTTAGCTTGGGACTAGATGATGCTGTGAATTGTCCAGCATTATTTATTTATTTATTATTGATGTGGGCCTGCGTGACTTTTTCGAGTCTCAATCTTTATTTAAACGACTTATATATTTAGTTTATGTCAGGATATACAGTGCACCCTGCTTTTCTGTGCAGTTTGCTGTCAACGACTCTAGCGGAAGTCTTGAACACCCTTATAAGGCTTAACTATCTGACCATCTGTTGTCTAGGCTTGAATAGAGAAGAAATACTTACATCTTACCTGACGTTTCAGCAGGTTTACACCATAGCAATGAAATGTCTCATAAAATTTTCTGTTTTACACAACATTTGACTGAAACTGAATTTTGAAACAAAACGCATCGTTTATTTGTTAGGCCTTTGTCGGGGTTAGCATGTGTCAAGACGAGACTGGACGGTTTAGGCTCAACTCACACCAAAAGAGCGTCGAAGCGCAGCGAAGTGGAGCGCAGTTTCAGTGTCATGAATTTGAACTTTATTTTCATTACAATAAAACTTATTATCGCATGAGAAACTCGAACGAGTCGAATTCGCCGGAATTCCCGCGGCGCCGCGGACATCCGCGCGACTCGTTCGAGTGAAAATAAAGTTCAAATTCATATGACACCGAAACTGCGCTCCGCTTCGCTGCGCTTCGACGCTCTTTTGGTGTGAGTTGAGCCTTAGCATGTGTCAAGACAAGACTGGACGGTTTAGTTGTGTGCACTGTACTGACTCGAAAACAGCAGCTGTGTCTTTGTTGCAGCAATAAACTTATTTAGTCATAGATGGCGCTAAGGTTAGGTTTCCTTGTTATTCTGTGCCGACCTAAAGTTTAACACTTTGGGTGGAAGTAAACGTGTCTTCTTCACGCATTGTATGGCCACTGTTATTATCAAAAGATGTGAAACTATGAAACACTTTCAAAAAATTCAAAATATTTTATTTCTTTAGGCTTACAAAATAAGCACTTAGACATTTTATTTTATTTTTTATTTTTGTTTATTTGGAAGACAGACAGTACATAGACATTATAAAGAGTTACAATAAGAATTTACATAGACCAGTGAAGTCTCCACTATTAACAAATTTAACCATAAAACTAGTGAACAGATACACAGTTAACAATAGAGTTTTAACATAATTTAAACTAAACTAAGTCAGTTATTGGCGGCAGCATTGGCTGCAATGCTTCATACTTTGTACATGTCATACTTTATACTATAAATTATTATCAAACAAGATTATTTTACTGTTCACTTAAATTTTTTGTCCACTAGTGGAAGAAGTGAAAAAGAAACCACTAGTATGTTCATATCTCTTCACTGCCTGCTCACTGTACCTGCTGTACAGAGGGCTGAACAGTACTTAATTCCTTGTACGTTATTAATGAACAGTGAAAGTGTTAGCATGGGCAATGGGCTTGTTAGGATTACTGTGGCAGCTGCGCCCTCTATAGCTGGGAGTCGTGCTATGTCAAATTTGTTAAAAGCAACAAAAGGGACTTAATTCCTTTTAATTAATCGCTTTACTATATTAATAGTATCGTCTCAGAATGACATATTTCGGCATTTTATCTTTAATGACTTGACTTTTTTGATATTTTGAAACTTACGCGATCAGAACACATCATTACAAGTACTATTTTAACGGGTATTTAACGCGTTCTTTTACCTATTTTACCCGACGTTTCAACAGGTTTACACACTGTCGTGGTCACGGGAAGACATCAGTCATCAGTTAAAATAGAACTTGTAATTATTTTTGAAACTATCATGGTTATTAATACTAAAGTCATTTAAAACGGGATATTTACCATGATTTGATGTTACTCCGTGATCATGGCGCATGCAACTGTGCCGAAATATTGGATAACTCAAAAATCAAATCATGGTAAATATCCCGTTTTAAATGACTTTTGTAATTATTTGACTTCTTTGATTTGGTCATTAAAATAAAGGTATGGCAGAAAAGTGGCAAACCATACACAGGAGCCATTTTTCTGCCATACCTGTTATTCGATGAAAGAAACTAAAGATGGAGGGACGCGTGTCAAGGTTGAAACCAAAATAATAGTATCGTCTCAGAATGACACATTATTTTACCTTCCAAGGTAGCCATAGTCAAGTCATCGATGATGTTGACTATGGTTTGATAGATAGATAGATTTTTATTGCACACTTTAAAATAAAACAAACAAGATAAAAAATAATCATACAAGATATGTGACAATTTGGCGGGCTTACCGCGCGTGGACGGATAAGATCGTTGAATTGAAAAAGGGCCACACAGGCAAACCGTACACAGACATTCGCTCAATCTCCCCATTCAAAAGCATCACATATCTTGAGTTTCTTCCATGGACGATTCTCCGACGATTCATTATCATAGTAAAGCGATTGATTAGCAGAATTTTGGTCCAAGAAAGGACAGCAATAAAACACTTCAGCCGCCATACATTGCGGTAAGTAAAGGCATATTGATCGTTATAAATTTATGTGTGATACTTCCATTACCAATGGTTCTGTTGAATCTAACACTGTAGGAATTTTACCCCTCGCCTACGTCGTAAGTAGCGGTAGATGCTTAAAGGCACCCATGTTCGTTTATACTGACGACTCGTAAGAAAGGACTTTGAACACTGCTTATGGAGTCTTGTACTCTTTTCTCCTATACTCTCTCTCTCTCGACGTATCTTATACATGTTTTAGTCGTTAGCAAAGACTGGTGTCAATTCAGTAATCTACAAAACTAAAATGAACTAATTTGAGAGCAATGTAACAAAACAAATGTAACCGTCCAGAAATGGACGAAATAATAGCGTACGAATTAATAGCGTTATGAAAATAACCGTAAATAACCGGGACGAAATAATAGCGTTATGAAAATAACCGTAAATAACCGGGGCGAAATAATAGCGTTATGAAAATAACCGTAAATAACCGGGACGAAATAATAGCGTTATGAAAATAACACTATTAATTATGTTGCAAGATTTGTCCCACAAAAATTAACAGGGCAAGCAGAACAGATTGTCAAAAGGATAGCAAATTCTTTAGCGCTTTCAAATTAAATAATTCGCATAGATTGGCGTCATCTGAATTGACACTCATCTCGCAGTACTTTACTTTCTTGGTGATGATTTTGAAGCACAAGTACTTTTCGATTTAGAGAGAGAGCTCCAAATGCTGTTAACAAATCGGAACAATAAAAATCAAATCCATGGAGTCGTGTTAAAGATATAAAGTACTGACTTTCATAGTATTATATTCAATTATTTCTTTATCACGACCAAGCATGTGAATTTAAGTTTTTTTGTTCGGATTCGTTGGAATTATTTGCTGCTAACTCTAAGCTCGGCCATAGCATTTATATGTACATTTTTGTTAGACAAATAAATGTTTTCTATTATATTGGCCTGTTGCAGCGTTGGATCGCGAGGAGTGGAAGGAGAAAAGGGAGGCCTTTGCCCAGCAGTGGGACAATAATGGCTTAAAATAAATAATAATAATAAATAAAAATTATATATTTATTCAGGCACCAGTCTTTCGCAAATCAGGTTAACATTAGTATATATCCTATCCTTGAATTTTGTATACCTACCAATTTGTGAGAGAAAAATAAATGATATAATATTAATGATAAATTTAAATTATGTTTTGTAAAAATACAAAAGATCCCTTTTTAGGAGTCGTTATTAGAAACGAACGGCGAAATTGTTCATTTGTGCCTATATTAAATTTAATATGTGTGTGTGACGTATTTTATTACTAAATGATATTTTCATTTTTATAGTCGAAATATGTTGAGATATTTTATAATCTAGTTGATAATCAAAAGTTGTGTATTAGATTTATTAGGAATATCAAGGAAATTGGTAACACCAAGAAGTTATATTTACTTAGGTATTGTATATAAGGAAGATTACATGTAATTTTTGCCTGCGTTATTTTGGTACATGTTGGGTTTTATACTTACGTATTTATACCTCATCCGAATAACTTTACTATGGTCTTATCGATACAATAATAATTTATTGTTTGTAAAATTAAAAATTAACAATGATTGGGTCTCATTCGGCCTATCTACGTATTAGTCGAGTCATCATCATCAGCCTATATTAGTCGACAGCTGGACATAGGCCTTCACTATTAGACAAGTGCTGAAATAGAAGGTCGATTCACTCTGGGAGCTTAATGCAATGCATTTGCAATTGTAATTATTTCCAGCTTGTGTGGAATACTATAGACCCTTTGTTTTGCGTATACTGGCCGGAATTTGTGACGTCAAGACAGTGTGGATATATGAAAGAACAAAAGATAATCGGCTTTTAAAAATGTAACTATTAATTAGTTATCTGTATGCCAAGCATGGGGATTGGTTTCTAAGGTAGAAAAGAGGATAATGAAAGCGCATCGTCTTACATTGCGTACATTATTGAAGTTGAAAGAATTTGTTCCAAATAATTTACGCATTCGATGACAAGGTGACGTAATTTTTTCTCCATTCTACCATAGACAATAATGCCCGCGCTTGCCCAAATAGTAACCACCACAAGATAGACTAACTCTAGGGCTAAAAAAACCCCCGAGTAAATTATCCACATTTTTTATTATACAGACACATATACATAAATTCAGTAAATTTTATGACCTTTGTTATAATTATAATAACCAACGGACAGTTGGTTATTATAATTATAACAAAGGTCATAAAATTAACTGAATTCATGTAATTATTTACTCCTTTTAATAAATCTTTGGTAAAATCATCAGTGAGCTATGAGGATTTGGCATTACAAATGTTTGCTTATGTGAATGCGTTTGATCGATATTTACGTGTATCGACGCGAGATATATAAAACATTAACAAATTATATCTATCTGTAACAATTTTCAAGGTTTTTGTCATGAGTCTAATCACAGAAACTATTATTTATTTTAAGCATATAAATGGTTTTTTTAAACCTACCTATACATTAGCCTAACTCCATGTAGAATGTTTGTTAACAAACTGCCTTTTTAAACAATCTACTTGACTATTATGATCCTTTAGTATTTTTATTATTATTTTTTTGTATTAATGGTGCAATAAAGTTATATTGTATTATACTTGACCTAAAATTCACTCTGTTGCCGCGTATATTTATATGCAATTTGTTTTTGTCGATTTGAGATTCTTCAATAAATACTATTATTTACAATAAGGCTAGTGTCTTTAAAAAAATCTAGTAAGTCCGTCAGTTAGATTATTAGAAGATATTGGACCCGTGTTTTTTCTTTTGTCAATTAAACAAAAAAATATGAAGATGTAGCCAGTTATAGTTCCGCGTGACGTCATGTCTTGCTACACTTTTTAGCAAGTTGTGACGTCACGAGCCCCCACTCCTAAACTTTGACGTGCTTTATTTTTGTAAGTATTTGTTTGATTGACAAAAGAAAAAACACGTGCAATATCTTCTGATAATCTAACTGACGGACTAACTATAATAATATATTTTTTACCCAGGACACTACTCTATTATACCTGAAACTCTACGCCAAACAAGTGAGTTGTAGTTATTGTGGTTTGTTAACAAATATACAACATCGAGTTTGGCTGTACTGTATAAATTACGTATATCGAAAAAAAATTTGGAATTCAATCGGAGTATGAAGTTCCATACGAATTTATTAGTTTAATTTTCGAACATGTGGAAAAAAGGTTAGATTTTTTATAAGAAAAATAACGAAAGATCTCCGCAATCTGTTTTCTATTGTATTTATCGGGATGTCTTATTTACAATTGCAATACAATTTACAACGTATTATTTACAATTTACAATTGCAATACAATGTAGAATGATAATAAAGAAATAGAGATTTTTTTATTTAAAGAGGAATATAGAATGTTTGGAATCTCACGGATAAGCGTAAAATTGTAAACATTATTATTATTTACCGTGCGATAGTTATCATTATCAAGCTGGGGTTTGCAATAGTAACCATGCCTTATATATGCCGGTTTCTCGATCGCAGGTTTTAAAAACTAAAGTCGTCCGATTTTCATACTTTTTCGACGACCGATGTGGCGCGGTGGACGAAGGTCCGCCTGCGACGCAGGAGGTTGCGGGTTCGATTCCCGCCTCGGAACAATTGTGTGATCTGCAGATATTTGTTCCGGGTATTCTGGTCGTTTTCTATGTATAATAAAAAATATCTATCTATGTAATGTATTGTGTTATGTATATCAGTTATATAGTACCCATAACACAAGCTCTGCTTACCATAGGGCTATAATGCTGTGTGAATTGTCCAGCATTATTTATTTATTTATTTGTTCAGATTAATTTAAAAAAAAAATATTATAAAACGAACATAGATAATTAAGATGTTTTCATGATTATGATCAGTGTAGTATCAGTGCGAACGATTTATATAGGGTACAGTCAGCGTCAAATTGATATAAGCGGCTGGAGTAGTCAAAATGATCTTAAAAACATAAAAGCAATTTGATATACGCAGTTCGAATTATCATATTGTTGTAAGCACCCAAGGTATTCATAATATCTTACTACTCATTGTTTCATATTTATATGAGCAGTCAGAGTGTTCAAAATTATCTTAGCAAACAAAGCTCTAAAGCTAGAAGTAAGATATTTTGAACACCTTAGGTGATTACAACAATAATGATGATTCGAACTGCGTATATCAAATTGCTTTTATGTTTTTCAGAACATTTTGACTACTCTAGACGCTCGTATCAATTTGACGCTGACTGTACCATGAAAAATTGTATTTATTGAAAACACTTACATCTATTCTTACACGATTAAGAATAGATGTAACTAGTACTTTATTGTAGACCAGTTACAGATCATAAAAGACATCACATGATACAAGTACAATGGGCGGCCTTATCGCTTAGAAGCTATCTCTTCCAGGCAACCTTACATGGAAAGAATTATGCGAATTTACCAATTTTTTTTGGGGTGTACCAAGGATAAGCTAGAATAAATATGAACAGATTACATACACCACATTATATACACATAACAGGCAAAATAATTTAAAAAACACAATAGTAAGCAAAATAATTCAATAAAAATATCAATGATTAAAATATAAATAATACAAATGTCAATAAATCAAAATAAAATAAATTGATACTCATGTCTTCTAGCAAGATGTCTCCTAAGCCGCTCTCTCTATGGAAAGAAACTGATAAACACGCTGAGTATAAGCGCTTTCCTATACAAAAGATTTTACTATAAAAATCTTTGTAGTTTGACGATGATGTGTTCTTGAGTGGAGACGACTCGGTAAACGTAGTGCAGGACGCCCTCCGACCAGGTGGGATGACAACCTGCGAAAGAGACTGCAGGCAGATGATGGATGCGTCAAGCTGAAGACAGGGCGCTGTGTCGCTCATTAGTGGAGGCCTATGTCACAAATGTCCAGCTGTGGACTAACATAGGCTGATGATGATAATATGTTCGTAGATAACCCGCTTATATTCATGAGATTGTCAAATCATTAGTCAAATAATCGGCGTTTGAAAAACCGGCATCAATTTTTTTTTAAAATAAGTAACCAATTTTAGTATTTATTCAAAGTGTGGTAGGTTTTGTCTCTGTCGCTGGACTAAGTACAACTAAGTGATAGTATTTTTATGAAGCTTTTGTAGCTAAATGAAAAATCATTGTTTTTTAGCAATGACGAAAGTTTTTGGGTGTTTTTAAGGGCGAGCGGAAACGGTTTGAATGCTTAGAACGGAATGACGTTTTGAAGTTTTTTTTTTACGATATTAAAGCCCTTAACACTTTGATTGCTGAAATCACACGGTATGTGTTTTCTACAAGTGACTAATATGCGTAAATCCACACTAGCGCAGCGGCTGAGAAAATACAGATCTTTGTGACTCAGCACAGCCGTAATATTTTTCGAACGAAACGCATGTGCGGCGCAACACAACCGCTCTGTAGAGCGGCAGCAATTTTTTAGGTAAAAAAAAGATCGCAGTCGTCGAAAAAAAATCGCAGTCAAAGTGTTAATACACACCAAAGCCGCCAGCCTGATGGCTTTACTTACTTTAATTAAGTCTTTTTGTATAGCTGTATGGTACTATGGACCGTAGAATAACATCTCTTGCTGTTCTATGGTCTGAGATAAATTATTTTATTATTATTATAATTTAGCGGTTTACCGCAAACAAGAAACAAGGCATGATTATCGTAAAACAAGAGCGGCCCGCGGCTTTACTTGCCGGTTCTGCGTCGGCTTTGGTGTGTGGGCTTTATGATGTTGCCGCTGGATCTTACAATCAACCCGTTTGTAGAATGGCTAGGCCGCTTATAAAACGAACTCTGATTTAATCAATATAATGAATTGTAAAATTATCTAAATTATTAATATATTTCTCATTCCCATGATCTCGGGCCATAAAGTGACCCGGTCCTTTCGAAGGTTTGCGTGGGGCCGAAGCCAACAGCACAGAGGCACTTTAAGAGAGTTGATCTAAATAAAATTAATATTATTAATCTGAATCTGTATATCTAATTAATTTTATACGACGAGATGGCTAAGTGACGTTTAGCCTTATTGTTGAACGTTGATAGGTCAATAATTGCCATAGGCATTGAATGGCGCCGTTTTGTAAACTGCCTAGCCATTCTACAAACGGGCTGTTTCTAAGATCCGGCAGCGATATGGGTATAAGGTTATTGTGATGAATTTATGTGTCGATTTCATCGAAAAATAACAAAAAACCGCTTTTTGATTAGGCCGTTTCCCAATATGTGCCCCTAACTGCGCTTATCCGAAGAAAGTAGGGGGTAATAAACATTTTTATCGAAATACTCTAAATTTGGTGTAAGTTTAGTTCGAAGTTCTCAAAATTTTCTGTGAAAATTTGCTGGCATTTATAGGCGGACTACTAATAGCATTTGTCGTGAAAATATTAATTTAGTATAATTTCTAGCGTTAAGTGGAGTGTCTATGAAGAATCACAATAATAATTATATCATCTATAAATGAAATATATTAAAATTGTACATAATAGTGTTAGGTGAATGTAGTTCTAAGTTTTTATTATTTTATTAGACTTGTATATTTAGAAATAATGTTAGATGTGTTTCTTTTACCATACACCATAGTCTGCCATCGCTGTAATGTTTTTTCTAAAAAGGGCAAGTTCCACCAAATCTGTGAAGTCCTAATCGCTATTATTAACCTGTAGACAAAACCGTAAGCACCTATACAAATCTGCCAATTTTAAGAAATGGCTAAGCTTTACGCCTACACATTTCTCCAAGATGAGTAGAGGTTTATAAAAAGATAGGAACTGTCTGTTATACTCTAATTAACAAATTAACGATCAAAATCTCATGTGACGACTATTTTGCCCCAAAATAAATATCATATTTTAGCAACCTGAATTGACGTTGACGACATATTTGATCTTTGATTAGTTGATTAAGTTGTAACTGTAATGACGAAAGTCATTTACTATACCGGGATATTTGCCATGATTTGATTTTTAAGTTTTCCAATAATGGAAAACTCATTTTTATAACTCGTGGTAGTGGTAACGCTCGCAGCAAAACACTAAGAAATGAGGGTAGATCGGTATGTCTACCAATAAAACGTACTCGCAATGACTTCAGTTATTCTGTGATCATGGCGCTGTGCAGTGACGGAAAACTTAAAAATTTAATTATGTTAAATATCCCATTTTAAATGCCTTTAGTTTGTTTAGTGATAACCATGATGTTTGATGAAACATGATAGTTTCAAAACCTTTATTGTAATCAAGTTACTTCCATTTAGATATTCACAGTAATGGTGGGGCTAAAGTTTGCGATTCAGTGCGAGGGATTGGAAACCCTATGCATTCAACACATAACGTATTTTCAATCCTATTGTAATTTGTAATCAAATATTACCGTTAGTTTTTGTTATATATTGGTTGATACATTGAGTTTAACGTTTGACAGTTGTTTAATGATCTATGATGTTTCATTTTATTCATTTGTTTAGCGAATTCTTTAAATCTACAGTGACAGTGGTTTATTAGTCAACTTTATTGATAGATATATAATATTTAGCGTTAGACATGCTTTTCGCCGACATTGATTTCTATTTAAAAAGAAATATAATATTATTTTCCTTGCCAATAAATGAGGCATAAATAGATATTTGTTCTTTTTATTTCGTATCGAATACCTGACCTATTCTCTTCATTTTACCAATCTCTCATGACGAGGTTGCGGGTTCGATTCCCGCGTAGGAACAATTGTTTGTATAATAATCTGCAGAAAGTTGTTCCGGGTCGTTTTCTATATATAATTAAAATATATGTGTAATGTTTTGTATTATGTATATCAGTCATATCTATACTAATGTTATAAAGAGGAAATATTTGATTTTTTGTTTGTTTGTATCGAATAGGCTCCGAAACTACTGGAACGATTTGAAAAATACTTTCACCGTTGGGAAGCTACACTATCCGCGGTGAACATAGGCTATATTAAAACATAGAAATGTGAAATTCGAATTTAACGCTGGTGAAACCGCGGGAAGCAGCTAGTATAATATATAAAAAGTTTCTATTAAATAAAAATAATTATAGAGGATGATCCTAAGATGCTCCTACTTACATTTTACGAGAGATTAGTATTTGTCCCGCAAAACTTTAAAAACACTAAAATAAGGTATTAGAACTCTGATGTCGGATTTATTAATCGACATCAGAGTTTATTAATTAAATCCGACTTCGAAAGTCCTAATACCTTATTTTTGTGTTTTTAAAGTTAAAAATTATTTAAAATTACTAAAAATTATTTTTAGTTAAGTTTTTAGTACCTATTTCAAAATAATGAAATTATTTTAAAATTAACTCGTACGATTAGATAACGCTGAAAATAACAATTGCTCACAAAGTAAAATAATTGTTCTCATGAATTACGAAAATTACCCATGAGTAAAGTGATAAGGAAAGTCAATTATTGCAATTACAAAATTCAAGTACCTGCCGGATCTATTTTTAGCCAATTTATTTTCGGAAAATTACTGCTAGAATGTTACAAATTATCAAGTATTAATAGGTATAAATAAATACATGTTAATTACAGCAGTTCAAATTCGCTCAGAGAGCTTTGGAAAGGGCTATGCTCAGAGTTTCTCTGAAGGATAGGATTCGTAACGAATATATCCGACAGAGAACCAAAGTTATCGACTTAGCTCTGAGAATTAGCAAGCTGAAGTGGCAGTGGGCCGGCTATATCTCGCGAAGAACCGACGGCCGCTGGGGCAAACGTCTTCTTGAGTGGAGAACAGGACTCGATAAACGTAGTGTCGGACGCCCTCCGACCGGGTGGGATGACGACCTGCGAAAGACTGCAGGTAGATGCTGGATGCGTCGAGCTGAAGACAGGGCGCTATGGCGCTCATTGGGGGAGGCCTATATCCAGCAGTCGACTAACATAGGTTGATCATGATGGATGATGATGGGTTGGTACTAAGTAGCCCATTCAACAAGCAGACGAGCGCTTGTGTAAAACATAAACCTAGGTAATTAGTGAAAGAGGTTTTCAGTGAGAATCAGGTAGTGATTTATGAAGTTTCCAGTTTCCACGTGTAGCAAATTTGTGTTGGAAATACACAAGTTTGCTACACGTGGAAACTGGATTGTATTATCAACAAAGTTGCGTAGATTCTGCGTGGTTCAACAGTGCCCAAACGGTCCAATTTTTTCGACGTGTCCAAGAGTCCACAGAGAGGTAAGGTCGAAAGGAATTTAAAGCAGTTTGGTTTTGAGTATTCCTCTACGGACGTTACTCTACGGCCCTCTAGGGCTGTCTGTCAATATTTCGGCATTTGCTCAGTTTTAGCTGAGTCCAAAATCATCTTAGCAATTATGAGTTTGCATACTAACATGGAGAGCTTGGTTTGCTTAGATTATTTTGAACACCCTGACTGCTAATATAAATATGAAACAATGAGTAGTAAGTACATTTTTAACAGAAGAAGTAAGATATTTTTTTAAAGAAGATATTTTGAACAGCTTGGGTGCTTACAATAATATGATGATTCGAACTGCGTATATCGAATTGCTTCCATGTTTTCAGGTCATTTTGACTACTCTCGACGCTCATATCAATTTGACGCTGGCTGTACCTACTACTCCTACTAGTAAGTAGTTAACAGCTGAGTTTGTGTAGTTACCACAGTTATTCACACTTCAGATCAAGTGGGTTTCTCTGTGTACAATAATTTTAAAGTGGCTTTTCAATTCATTGAACCGTACCAGGGCTTTCCTTATTTGAAATCGTTTCCTTCATATTATATCATTGCGTTTGAATCTATTTGAGCTAAAAATAATATTTTTGTATGCTAGTGGTACAGTTAGTGAAAAAGCTTTCACTAGGACGTTTTAATGTTGAAAATTATATATTTGTATCATATATGTTACCTACTTTACATGCTAACTAAACCGTTAGGATACTCTTAAGGGCTTCACACAGGCTATAATGCACTACATATATTTAATTAAAAAAAACAGTAAAACATTAACTATAATTTCACATGGGTATTGAAGTAATTAAAATATAAAAAAAATGCAGAACAGGAAAAAATAAAATTAAACTAAAATCACAATGGTATCATGTAACAAGGTACTTAACTGAAATCATTGGTTTTTCGCATTTAGGCTTTTCAAATCCTGGTAAATTGCCAGAGCCTTTGCGACATAACATTCGAGGCAATTCCAGTGGGCTTTTGTAGGTCATTCAAGGTTTATGAACCTTGCCGCACTTTTACGTAATGCTGTTGGACTAAACATTGATCTAGAACTTTAAGTTAGGTAGTTATCGTTAGATACTAATTGAGTTCTACAATAAATCTCAGAATGAACATTTTTAACTACGAGTACATAAGTGAACCTCATGAGATAAAAGCCATTATGGCGCTTATCAGGGAAAGGCTTGCGACCAGCAGTGGACCGATATAGGCTGTTGAGGTTGATGTCAATTAGGTGTGCCAAAATGCATAAAAATCTGTATCGTATATAGTGGAACAGGATGCCTACATACACGATTTGATTGATATTGTACTTGATAACCGAAATTTGTAAAGATTATAAAATTGATAAAACAACTAAGTATATCCTTCAGCACCCATAGCCCATAGTTATACGCTATGACATTCAGTTACCTATCGTCATTGAGTTGTTTAGGCTAAGAAGCAATATGAAAACACGACGATGCATCCAATGCTTGTAGGTATTTATTCCTGGAAAAAAACTTCGTCTACGTTACGTGCATACAATGTAGGCTAGCTGGTACCGACGAGGTTAGATGGAGGTGCAAAGCAAAGCACGTGTCTTTGAGTGCATGTGCATGTCCTTGCAAGCCGGGGTTACCGCACCATTATAGCAGCAGCGGCCAATGGCGGCGGCCCTACCAGACACACCTCCCGGTTCCGATTTAAATTAGACCGCTGCGTGCGCAGACCGCACGTCAGTGTCAGTTGTCAGTCGGCCTCGGCGGGCGCGCGTTGTGTCTCGTGTCTCTAGAGCTCCGATCATGGCCCTGCTGAAGCGGCTAGCAGTCAACGCGCCTCGGCACGTGCGTGCTCTCTCAACGCCTTCCAGCCGCGCTACTGATGAGCTCGACCTGGAATTCAACAGCCCCAAAGATGCCTTCAAGAGCAAGAAGACGAGCGAGCTGGTCCGAGCCTACTTCGTCTACCAGATATGCTCCGTCAACTGGCTGGTGGAAAACAACGATATGGTAAGTGGATTTGACTTATGTAAGGCGCAAGCGTAACAGTGTTTATACGCCGCCGGTGGTAGCCGTTCGGAAATAGCATAGAAAAATCGTTTGTCCTTCACTGCGGAACGGGTTTTCAAAGAGATTTTTTCAAGTTTTTTGTGAAAATGTCGGCGGTCGATATCGGGGAGAGGGGAGTAGGTTACCTAATGTGAGTGGAATGAATGGGAGGGTTGGTATTGCGCAAGCGTGTGGGGTCGCCTTAGGGTTGAGTCGGGTGAGACACCGGTAGTAGCGCTTGCATTATGTCGATATTATTGCCGGATATTATCAATGAAGACTTATTTTTGAACGTAAACGTTTTTCTATCAAACCTCTTTCTCTCATTAGTAGGTACCTAACGGTCTCCTGGCGGCATACTTTCGGAGACTATTCGTAAAACACTTGGAAACCATTGTGTTTTTACTAGTGGTAGTTACCTACCTAGGTAGCAAACCAATACCTAGCGATAAAATTGGCGTAAATCGCGCATTCCTCTCAGAAACTGCGACATTATGGTTTCTATTCTACTGTTATTTTACTTACCTTTTTATTTTTCTGCGGTCAAGTGGATGACTGTTAGGTAACGTACCTACTAGTATAAATGAATTATGGTAATGTTAAAAGAATGGCAAATAATATGACAATTTGTGTTTGGATTCTGACCACAGAAGCTAAACAAACAAATGTGTAGATTCTGATGATCTGATAAAAACCACACGGATAAAATAATATCAATGTTGTGCAAATGTTGATTTTATTTAATATTCACTTACTAGTTTCCACCAGTGACTTCGCATGCGTTGTTTCAGTGGATACAATTAAATACAAAAATCCCAAGAATCTCAAAAATTACGATTTCTGCGAGGCTTGCTGAAATCAAATTTTTTTGGGATATTACCTATTTTATTTCTCAGAGATTGCCGAGTGCGAGAACTTACTACACACTAAATAAATAACAATACCCTTAGAGCAAAATACCAACTTTACAGTTTTTAAGATTTACGGAACAATAGAAAGATGGGTGCGCAGAGACCTCGTGATCATTACCTATACAAAAGCGAAAAACGAAAAACGAAAATAGGAATGCAATTGGCAGATATATATAAGAAAATGAATAGAGAAAGTATAAAAGGCGGCCTTATGGCTGAGAGCTCGCGTGAGGAAGTAAAAAGACATACACACACATCCATCCATCCAAACTTTCGTATCTCACATAATATTTATAATACCTATTAAAAATGCGAAGTTTAGATGTTGGTTACATTTTCACCCCAAAACTAATGAACAGATCGGGCTGAAATGACATAGGTACAGTAGTTCTAAGCCTGGAATAATCCATACCATCTTTTTGTCCGATAAATCACTTCTCATGGGATGGAAATAACCTTAATAGAAACAACGCGTGTGAAGCCGCGGGCAGAAACTAGTATTACGATAGGGTGATAGACGTTAGGTAGACTAAGCAAATAAAAGATCTGATAATATTTGAATTGCTCGCGCGTGCCAAGATAACTGATTTTTATCGCTTTTATTATAGGCTGTAAAATTATCTTAGGATAATGTTTGATGATTTTGTCTGGAGGTAGTAAAGATTAGGAATTCCTTGGTAACGGGGTAAGACATTTCTTTTACATTTGATATTCTTGTTCTTCTAGTCCTTATTAGGTACATGCTAGGTATTTCTCTTCTCTCTTTATCATCAGCCGTCCATCATTACACATTATAAAACAGTCGCTTCCCGCTGTCTGTTTGTCACGAGAGAGATCTTTAAAACTAGGTACGCAACGAATTTTGATGCAGTTTTTTTAAAAAGAAGAGAAGGAGAGAGTGATTCAAGGGGAATGTTTATAAACCATTTGACACACATGTAACGGTTTGCGAGAGACGTAAATTTAGCAATCAGTGCTGTCAAACGCCAATTTTGACCAATTTTCACGTTGTAGCTGGTGTCAAACCAATACAAAATTGACGTTTGACAGCACTGATTGCTTAATTTACGCCTGTCGCAAACCGGTCGCGAGTTACATAATCATCCGGCCGTTTGTCTGAAAAAAGCCTAAACCCAATAAGTTTTCAAGACCGAGTGACCCTGGCTCTTATCTGTCAGAATCAAGGCTACCTCTCAAACAAATTTTGTTGCTAACTTTACGACTGCTAACGTTGTTTGACTTCCTACAATTTTGTATGTAAATAGTAACAACTTTTAGTGCACCTAACAATGAAATTAAATTATATGAAATTGAAATAATTTATTTGACACGACACGACACATTAGTTAAATTTAAAAAACATAATAGGTGGGATAGATATATAGGTACAAACTGATTACTAAAACAATAGAGGTGAAACGGTTATCTACTTACTTAAAATACAAAACAATGAAAAAATATCACCAAATTATTTCAGAACTAAAAATTTATAATTTTAAATAGTAGTAGGTACCCAACCAATAGCCTCCGCAACCTGCCTGGCAAACCATTTGGTGTCGAATCAAAAAGGTGTCAACTCAGCATGTTGCTGGCTAGATAAGTAAAAAAATACCTACTCAGCGCTGGTATTATGTTGACCCTTGTGAAGTAAAGTCATAATAAGGTTAAGTTAAACCTTATACATAAGTATAAGGTTTTTTACATAATCTTTACTTTATATTGAACGTAGGCACTGTAAATTTATTTACGTTTTATGTTTGTTTTATAAATTTAATTAATTTGTATAGGTTTTTACCTCTACCTCTAAACTTATAGGTAGGTACTATCATCACATCATTCATCCTTAGGTATTTTTATATTCAGTAATATCCGTAACCTGAACAATACTAAATCTTTGAATTGTAGTACTTGTATAGGCTCCCTCGATACAGGCCTAGCCTAGTGAGGGTGCCATCAGAAATTACATAACATTGTAGATAGGTACATCTCGGCAATAACACAATGTATTACACTAAATTTCAAGTACAGGTACTTTAGTAACCTATTATATCTAACCTCTTATAACTTCTCACCATGTATGTAAGTGCTAATTATAAGATTGAAGTGTATTTACTTATTAGTTTTTGCTGTAATAAATGATTTTTATCTTTTTTTTATCTTTTAAGGTCTTAGGTCGTATTGGGTGCTTTTACCGTTGTTTTTTTTTTACCGTCGTCTCATTGTAAAAATATGAAATAATAATTTGGCGTGTTTCAAAATACTATGAGCCGACTTCAAAATCCTAATAAAAAAAAGGGTTTAAAACTTCGTTTTAAAAAAGAATCATCGAGATCGGTTAGCGTGATATTGAAGACTTATAATCTTAGCTTATAATAAATAAATTAATAAATAATGCTGGACAATCACACAGCATTATCTAGCCCCATGGTAAGCAGAGCTTGTGTTATGGGCACTAGATAACTGATATACATAATACAATATATTACATTGATAGATATTTTTTTATATATAGAAAACGACCAGAACACCCGGAACGAATATCTGCAGATCGTACACACAATTGTTCCGAGGCGGGAATCGAACCCGCAACCTCCTGCGTCGCAAGCGGACCTTCGCCCACCGCGCCACATCGGTCGTCTCGGCTTATAATTTATAATGGTTTTCTTATGGATGCCATTGTCCGAGCTGGACCAAATTGAGGCATTTTTATCATATGAATTACTTTAATAATTCAATACATGACGGTCCTATTGCTTAACAAGAAAATAATAAAGAAACAGAGGGTCGCCATTTGCATTTTGAAATGCACCAGACTTGGTTTACTCCATATTTGCATGTAAAGCTGGTAATAAAGCTACTGCTAGATTTATTTGATGCTTAACTTGTAGCAAAAGTACCTAAACATAACTAAAGGGGTGCATAATTTTCTTGTTCGTGCATTTTATTGAAGAAACGAACAGACACGCAAACTCGAACTTATTTTAATTAATTACTTGCGTATATTTAGTCAAGACTATCCCACTGCTGGGCCAATGCGCCTCGCTTTCTTTCTCTTCGGGTGAAATTTTGCACACATAAAATCTGGACCTGAAATAACATTATATAAGCTACTTTTTGATTATAATAAAAGCGTTTGAAGTAGCGGGCAGAAGCTAGTATCATTGATATTATGTATGTAATTATCACTACGTAGTTGTTGTTTATTGTTATTTATTTATTTCCACCGTAGTGTAGCCCACGTGTTATTCTGATATGTAAGCTATATTATTGTGAAGTTTCATCAAAATACATTCAGTAGTTTTTGCGTGAAAGAGCAACAAACGTACTTACAAACTTTCGCGTCTGTAATATTAGTAGGATTGGCATAAAGATTTCCACGAAGGCGAAGCCGCGGGGCGCAGCTAGTTATATACAAAATTTTACACAATGTATTTGAAAATAGGATGTCAAGTCGAAATAGGGTGACACATTCACGATATCGTTCTGTTAAGGGGCCTCCGGAGGGACGAATTCATCATACAAACGTAATATCAAAATTATTTCTAATTCAAGCATATTTTTACTATAATATTACATTATTTGTATTAAAATAGTATTTATCTAGGTTCCCAAATAGTGTTTTTTTTTCAAAATACTTACCTAAAATGAAATTAAAGCCAATCTCATTTTGCACATTTTTGTGCGAAAATGGACAAGTTTTCTTGCTATTTGTTTCGTATTAAAAACATTAATATCTTACGTTTTATTTATTAAGGAACATAGCTTATATTGTCTAGTTACAGAATAACAATACTTTGAATTTTTTTTTGAATACAAAAAGTTTTCAGTCATAATTTTTGGTATTATGGAACAAACCAAATTTTGAACGGCTAATATTGCTATCGCGCAAGCATGTGGCGCGGCGCAAGGGTTAAACAGGGACAGCGATATTCGGAGCGATTTTTGCAAGCGAGGGTCGCCGGACCCTTAATTCAAGCTTGTACGAGGGGACTAACTGGTTATAAAAGGTCACGTATTTTGTCAGTTCTATCTTTCCTGTACATTGAACGTGTTTTACACATGTTGGCCACATGGTCGATCAAGTGGATTGGCTAAATTAGCATTATATTCGCAGTATTTTGAAGCTTCCTTAAAATCTATTAAACATTTTAGGTTGCCTGGGAGAAATCGCTGTCAGCGATGAGGCAGCCTATTGTACTGATAATATTTAACTATTAGGTATACGTTTTTTTTTTATATTTTTAAGTGCTCATTCATGCATTCAAACACTTCTATCACTACCTTAGTGATAGAAGTGTTTGAATGCATGAATGAGCACTTCAAAAAACTGCATGGATCAGCATTATTTAGCCTTATTTTATGTCTTTGTAAGTTTATTATAATGGTTGTAGTAGTGTGTAGGTATGTAGTATGTTAGTATTTTTTTTTTAATCTTCTATTAAAATGCTATCTCCTATATTGTTCCTTCATGTGAAAACATGAAGAGTTTTTCACTCAAAACCAACTAGGTATTATAACTCCGTCTGGTCATTCTATTTGTAGATGTGTCGGTTTTTTCCAAGTATTCTTCAAATATTGACCGATCAAGAAATTCATTGGTGGAATTTACCATTTTACAAGTTTCTACATTGCTCCAAATTGGTTTAAATTCGTTATTGACTTTATCCTGCAGACCGACAAAAACTCGGGTATAATTGGCTTAACATGATCCATAGCCGTGTACGTATGTTTAGCACCTACCAATTTTGAGATATGCGACATTTTTTGCAGGAAAATACATATAACATTTTAGGCAGCGCGGCTTCCTACGCATAGTAAATTGATTGTTTTTGTTTTTCAAAATTCTTTATTTAAAACAAATTTTTACAATCGTGCTGTTTTCTAAACAGCGTTTAGTTAAGGCGAAGTAGTTCGGGTTTGTATTTAGTCATCCTAACTAAATACAAATACTAATTAATTATAACCTAACAGGCTGAATGCCTTGTAAAGTTTTTTGGTCAAAATACTATTTATAATAATAACTAACACTTATTAAATCATTAATTACTAAAATGATACAAATTTTAAACAGAAGTTACATAAAATAATTACGTCGTATGAGCACTTTATAAAACACGCATTTTTAAAGTTAACAATTATATTTTTATAGTAAATTGATTGTTTCGAAAAATTATTTATTTGGAATAAAACTTTTGAAACTATCATGGTTATCAACACTAAAGTCATTTAAAACGGGATATTTACCATGATTTGATGCGTTCGATAATAATGAAACCGGTGCGGTGGTAGTGGTAACGTTCGTAGCAAAAGACAAAAAATGAGGGTAGATCGGTATGTCTGCCCATAAAACAGCATCCTACAAACTGTAGCAGGCAGGATTGATTCGCCAATATGGCGGAAATTAATAAGAAATGTAATTTTTTAATTTGATTTGTTTTAATTTATTTTAATTTTTTCTAATTTATTACTATTCATATTAATTTTCATTTCAATTTAATTTAATTTTAGTTCGTAAGAATTACTAACATTTATTATAAGATCATTACTAACAAATTATGGATCTATAGTAGTCCGAAATAAAATAATTTTATTTTATTTTATTTTATTTATAAAAACTTACTCGCAGTCGCAGTGCCTTCAGTTATTCCGTTATCATGGCGCATGAAACTGTGCCGAAATATTGGATAACTCAAAAATCAAATCATAGTAAATATCCCGTTTTAAATGACTTTAGTATTTATTTGGAGTTGTTTAAAACTATAAATCGAACTTCAAACTCCTGAATAATGGGTAAAACGTTGTTTTAGCCTTTGATAGTGGTGTATAATTTGTCAAGTGGCGACATCGAGTTTAAATTCGGGTCTAATTTAGTTTTTTTGACACATTCGTTGAACGAATGAATGAATGAACACTTTATTGTACTGAAAACTATAAAATAACACCTTATATCTATATATTACATATTAAAAGAACAATAGGTGGCCTTATCGCTGACAGCGATTTCTCCCAGGCATTCGTTTATGTTTATGACGCAATTTTAGGTGATATACAGACTATGCTTTTTTTGTAACAGTGCGGTTTTGCAACAGTGCAGATTAGAACATTTTCCTAGAGTAGGCGGCAGACCACCACCTGCCCGATGGTCAGACGACATTGTGGGGGCTGTAGGGAAGCACTGGATCCGACTGGCTCAAGACCGCTAGGGGTGGCGAGATAAGGAAGAAGCCTGTACCCGTGTACTCAGCAGTGGGTTTTACCGGCTGATTAGATAGATAGACAGGTAGGTACCTAGTACCTACTAAGGTAAGCTCCCTAGAAATTGAGAGCGAACGAGCGTATCGCATACTATTAGTTATTTTGGGCATAGAACTACAACTACAACATAACATCCAGTCAATGAACTTCGCAATGAAGAAGCAGAACCCGTTTCGCAACCGAAAAGAATTTAACAATTCCCCATCAATCTCAGGGGAAAATGATCTTTATGATGTCAGGGTTGTGGAAGTTGATAAGTACAAAATTGGCGTGAATTAATCTCGGAATGTGAGGGGTCTTTGTTGCGATCACGTGTCTCTCAAGGTGTATTGTTCCGAACTATCCTTTGATGGATTTCTGAACTGTTAGATAATAATGTGAATTTCTGGTATTCCAGGAAATAGAGATTTACGCCTAATAAAGTCTTTAGACTAGACATAATGTAATACTCAAAACCTAAGATTAAGTTAGTCAGCTTTAAAAATAATAATTATTATTTCGGCGCAGGGTCATGTAGGTAGTCTTATTTTATTCTTAATATCACCTATTAGTGTCACTTACCCCCATGATAAACTACTTTATTTGCCGTTTGTTATTCTATGCCTGAATTTTGTACCTACGTCTAAATAAATGTTTTTTCTATTCTATTCTTTAAATCATAGGCTACGTTTTATCCCATAAATCAGTTCCCATGAGATATAAATAACATTAGCACGTTTCCATAGAAACAACATGTGCGAAGCCTCGGGCAGCAACTAGTATAATTATAAATATGAAAATTAGGATGTTTGTTACTTCTTCACGCCAAATTCTACTAAACTAATCGTGCAAAAATCTGTGTAGAGGTAGTTCTATGCCGGTATTAACATTTAGGCTACTTTTTATCCTGGTGCAAAGCCACGGGCAGAAGCTAGCTATACATTTGCAACTCAAAGCAATACATTAGGTACTGACCATTAATAGTTACGTAGGTAGGTAACCTTAGTAGCATCAGCTACCTTGGGTGCGACATTGAGAGTGAATCGACGTGACGCGACGCGGAGAAAAAAACGCCTAATGACCTATCTATACTACGGCCAAAACATTGTCCCCAATGTGGACCACAAATATTGTGGCCAATAGGGACCAAAACATTGTCCCCAATGGGGACCACAAATATTGTGGCCAATAGGGACCAAAACATTGTCCCCAATGGGGACCACAAATATTGTGGCCAATGCCCAAAAATACAATAGAAAAGCACATATTATCAAAATTTCTGCCAAAATGACAGTCAGGTCCTATGTACGTAGGTCCACATCAGTCGTACTCGTACGTCTGTCATCTCTAGTTTTGGTGATCTATTTTGGGCATAAAAGCTTTTTTATGCATGATCTTGGCAAGGTTTGCGTTTGAAGGAGGGGTGTGGCTTTTTGTTATTTTTGTCATGTTTACATGCAAGAAAACGGAAACATCATCAGCACAGGAGACTTTTTGAAGTAGAACCAGCTTTATGCGCTCTTTTTAAGGTATCGTGTACGAACGAAACCTTTTTTATGGTCTGGAAGTTTTCTTGAATATCACAGCAACCACTAGTTATGAATATCGCGCGCCTGTACAGATTAAAGAAAAATTAAATAAAATAAATTTCAGTACAAATTGTGATGTACCTACAAATTTAAAAAGACGAAAAGACTTACAATATCTAATATTTATATTTATTTTGTAGTTATAAGTACAGGCAATAAATCATTATTACATTCTATTATATTATATATTGCAAGAAAACAGGATTAATAATAAATGGGGTATCAAATGAAAGGTATCAGTTTAGCTATAAATAGGTAAATTTCTAAACGATTCTGCGACGACACCACTGTCATAGTAAAGCGATTGTTTAATAGTATTGTCCCGGAACGGTAGGTCCTTAGTCAACTGAGGCCGATGGAACTTATCCCACGGGATCAGTTGACCTAATGGATATTTGCAAGGGTTAGTGGCGAATTGTGAACGCCGCGGCTTCGGGGCTGAACGAATAAAGTGGCAATCACACACAATAGGCCATATCATGGCCGCAGTGACACTCAATGAAGCCACCCCAAAAGAAAAAAAAAATATTTTGAATCGGGTAACTGATACCATTGATACATTTTCTTTTTTTTACAGACACGAAAAAAAGTGTTTCGTTCGAGATTAGATTTACGAAAAAAACATCACAACGAAAAACGCACAAAAGGTTCTTTTCAATTCCATTTTCAATTTTGAATAACCCAGGTACCTTAGGTAGATAATATGACGCTAGCATAGGTAATGGTTATACATAATTACATCTTTCTCTGAACAATAGATAGCACAATGGGCTGTTATTGATTAGTTATATATAATACCTAGTGTGCGTCAACTTCATTCTATTGGATCGTGTGGTTAGTTCCCCGTGGCCCAGTGACTTAATAATTTAGATTCCCATAATAGCCCATAATACTGTTTCGCATTCCCCGCATGGGAATTACTCCCCCCTCCCCATGTCGCATGCCCAGCATGGGAATCTATTACTACTACACCTCCCCATGAGATAAAAACAGCGCTTATACCTAATCAGGCACTTATCAGGGAAAGGCCTGCGTCCAGCAGTGGACCGATATAGGCTGTTGAGAAATACCGTTGAAAATTATTCACGATTTGCGGAAAATTACTTTTTCCCAGTTTTATTCCTTTACGCAAATGACAAAGAACCGCAAAAATCATAATCTTTCTAAGCTTTTTTGTATCTGTTGGTTCCTTGATACTGTATAATATATATTACAAGCTGGAAATCTGTATGTCAAATAGTGTATAAACCTTCCTATTGAATCACTCTATCTATTAGAAAAAAACTGCATCAAAATCCGTTGCGTAGTTTTAAAGATCTAAGCATTTACATAGGGACAGACAGACAGAGGGAAGCGACTTTGTTTATACTATCTATCTAGGGCCTATAAACATCAGGCAATATACCGTGTGAATTGTCCTGATTATATTCTATTTTGATAATTTTTTTTAGTTCTTCGTGAACATGTAAATGCAGCAGTAATCTCAGAAGCTGTAAATTATATAACACAAGTCAAGGCCGTATGAACGAGCCAACTGAAAATACATTCCGACTTTTTCTACGAGATTTCAACTGTTTTGAATGTTTTCAGTGACTAAGAAATATATTTATTTGTGTTTTAACTAACATAAAATGTTTATTTGCCTTTCAAAATATAGAACATTACAAAGCAGTATTGGAACTTTATAAAATAACTAGTTTGTTGGGTGTGCGCGAGCTGCAAGCAGCTCGCGGGGGTTGTGTATAGGTATTGTGTTTTTTTTTTCATTGTATTCCCCTTGTCGTAACCTACATGGGGGGGTCACGGCATGGCTCGTTTCGCTCGCCGTGCCATTCCCATTGGTCGCATTGTGGCTCGCTTTGCTCGCCGCAATGCTCCCCTGGGTTAAGTGTGAGGGGGTCTTAGGGGTCGTCGGGGGGGTCACAGCACGGCTCGCTTCGCTCGCCGTGCCGTTCCTCTTGGTCGCTTCAAATTCGAAATCCTCACCCGAAGTTAGTCAAAAACGATACCCATATCAGGTTTTTGATTGGAGGTACAGGGGGGCTGGGGGCATGGGGGAGTCACGGCACGGCTCGCTTCGCTCGTCATGCCGTTCCCCTTGGTCTTTATTAGTTAAAAAAATTGAGCAATATGGCTCTACGTAGCAGCCCCCCACTGGGGGGGTCTTGGGGGGGCAAATGTCAAAAAGTCGGAATTTTCCCTAGGAGACTTTTAGCTCCCCTTACTTGTTACTTGTTTCTGGACTGGTTTCCGCAACTTGGCCGCCGTTGGGCCTTTTTTGCGTGTCGGGTGGGGGGCTGCTAGTCTAACCACCCGATGTCCTCCAGGAAGGCCAGCAGCTCGCTGATGCCGGTGCATGCCTCCCTAGGCGTCCTCGGTGTCCCAAGGTGATGCAGTCTTTGAGAAGCCACGCTGTCGCAATCTTTTAGCTTTTAGCTCCCCTATACGATTCTGTAAAAAAAAACGTACCTTCCCATCCACTATCAAGGCGAACAATTATGTCAATCAGTCAGTGAATCAGTCAGTGAGTGAGTGGTAATCTAGTATAGTATAATAATTCAATTACGAAACAGTACCTACAAAGCGGCGAGAACACAAATAGGCTACCGGCTCAGCATTAAATACTCAAACTCATTTATTTCTTTAGGCTTACAAAATAAGCACTTAGACAAATCAAATTTTACATTATTTATTCATTATTATCAAATAACATTATTTTAAATTTAATGTTCACATGTTACTCCTTTGACTATAACCCTTTGACACGGTTGCCAATGATGGAAATAATAAACAATACCAAAACATGGGAAAATAAGGCTTGTGAACAGTTCCAGTGATATGACATCCCCTTGTCTCTGCGCAATTGGCTGGGTTTGGGTCATTCATTACATAAATAAAATTATATCGTTTATTGATTTAGACAATTAATACATCCATATTATATAAATAATAAATAAATAAATAATGCTGGACAATTCACACAGCATTACCTAGCCCCATGGTAAACAGAGCTTGTGTTGTGGGTACTAGATAACTGATATACATAATACAATATACATTACATAGATATATATTTTTTTTATTATACATAGAAAACAACCAGAACACCCGGAACAAATATCTGCAGAT
Organism: Eupithecia abbreviata; assembly: GCA_943735965.1. Lineage (NCBI taxonomy): Eukaryota > Metazoa > Arthropoda > Insecta > Lepidoptera > Geometridae > Eupithecia > Eupithecia abbreviata. The sequence continues at coordinate 8,474,642 of OX030995.1, forward strand.
CGTACACACAATTGTTCCGAGGCGGGAATCGAAGACGCAACCTCCAGCGTCGCAGGCGGACCTTCGCCCACCGCGCCACATCGGTCGTTATGTTTAGTATAGGTAGTTAAAAATTAGAGACATGATATTATTACTCTATGGTTTGCGTAGACTGCTGGCCCGCGCTGAGACAATATGCGGCATCAGTGGTGGGTAGCATGAAGCCCTAAATTTACTGTCTCAAAGACTTTAAATGTTGGTCAGTGAGACAGTAAATTTACCAACCATATCTATTGCTATCAAGGAAATAATTACAAGTATGTATTTGTAATTATTACCCTTTAGGTATTTTCAACTACACAGTTAAATGTTTCTTTTATTTCTGAATAAAATGTTTTGTTGTTGCTGTAAGAGAAAACCTTAATCGTTTTCTCTTCTATGTAATAAAAAAGTTATAGGTACCTAATAGACGGAGCCAGGCCGTCATGAATGGGTTTAATTAGATTCAGATTCAGATTTCTTTATTGCCATAATTCTTACATAAAAGTGTACAATATAATATATATAAATATATACCTTAATTATGCTAAGGATACGACTCGTCAAAATTATGAAGTACTAACTAGTTTCTACTCGCGAAGAACCGGCGGCCGCTGGGGCAAACGTGTTCTTGAGTGGAGGCCTTGGTAAACGTAGTGTAGGACACCCTCGGACTAGGTGGGATGATGACTTGCGAAAGACTGCAGGTAGATGCTGGATGCGTCAAGCTGAAGACAGGGCGCTATGGCGCTCATTGGGGGAGGCCTACGTCATAAATTATTTTTATGAATACATAGAAAGGCGAAAGCCACTAAGGTTATACCGTCTTGTCTAAAGTTATTATTTATGTTTTTAATTATAATGTTTTTTAGCTGCGCCCCGCAGCATCACCCGCTTGGGTGATGCTGCGGGGCATTAAAAAAAACCGCACCTAAATCCGTTGCGTAGTTTTAAAGATCTAACATACATAGGGACAGACAGACAGGGAAGTGACTTTGTTTTATACTATGTGTAAAATACACGTCTTTATAGTGCAGCCATTTTATTGTTCCTCTCGAAGTCTCTACGTAGTTAGGTATTCACCTGACGACATGGCCTGTCTAGAACATTTGCCGAAACTACGTCACTGACCTTGGAGGCGCCACTGTTGACGCACACTTTAAAGCACGAAGCAGCACCTTGGTTTATTTTTATAATGTTTTTTTTATAAATTGGTAAATGTATAGTTCAAGATTCTAATTAAAATTTAAAATGTCATCATAATACATCATATTTATACCGTTAACTTATCTTTATAACAAAGAAAATTACAATCAACTAATATAAAAAACAAATTAGATCTAGTAGGTACCCACTTAAAATTGAGGGTTTCTTCTTCGCTTCTTTACTGAAGGTACCTTAAAAAGATTGAAATGAACATAAAATCAAAGTGATCTTTTTATTTCGCTTATGTAAATTGAATTTTGCATGTCCATGAGTCCCATGAGGTCTAAATGAAATATTTGAAACTTAAACTTCATTAACAATTAAAAGCAAAGTCAAGTCAAAGTAAAAAATCATTTATTTCTACAAAATAGAATATTAGACAAATCATATTTTATACATTAAATTATTACCAAATAAAATTATTTTACTGTTCACTTAAATTTTTTGGCCACTAGTGGAAGAAGTGAAAAAGAAACCACTAGCATGTTCATCTCTTATATGTCTAATACATGGCCTATTTAAGTCTAAATATAATATGATTCGATACATGTCAATATTTAAGTAAAGCTATGCACAACAACAAATTACTTACATACTATTGTCGGTGCGAAACTGAGCGACATTTGGCCAAGCATTAATATCATTGAGATAATCTTTTATGGATTTGAAAGCCTTCTTGATGAGATTTAGTTTTATGTAATTTTTAAATTTACGAATAGGGAGCTCAGTTGCTTCAGATGGAAGCTTAATTATAGAAGCGCACGCTATTGCCTATAAATGATTTCCCTACCTTGTGTAATCTAAATGATGGGATGTGTAACTTGTTCTTGTTTCTAGCCTAAAAAATATTTCATAGCTTTAAAGTCTATGTTGCCTAAGTCTGTTCTGCCTTTCTCATAGGTCCGTCTTTAGTTTAGTTCTTGATACCTCAAACATAGGTAGTTTCTTTACAAACATTCTGAGAAATCGCTGTTTACAGAAGACGCGTACATTATCGCGGAACTCCCACGACTCGATCGTAAAATCATTCTCGCGCGGATAGGTTCTATCGCAACGCAATCGCAATAGAAAATAACAACCTAAAAAAGAAAACCTGAAAATAGCCTTTGTAATAATTTTCTAGAGAAAGTTTTGTATATATTTCATAATAAAATAAATAAAGAACTGTGATAATGCGGAAGTTCGTGTTAAATAGAGTCCAACCCCTAGCGCCAACTGAGAGGCCCAAACTCGAGTTAGCTAGTCGGTCATCGTCGTGAATACAATGATTTAGCGTGTAGGTAGGTTGCTTGTACGAAAGACGAGGCAAAATGCGCAAGGAAATGTCACCTATTGTAATCTAGCTTAGCTACTAGACTTGCCTATACCTACCATACATTTATTATAAGTATTGGCATAGAAACTGTGGCAAATCGTACTCACGTGATAGCGAGGTTGCTTTGCTTATGTATGAGTGATTGTTATCCGTTAGGTTGTTGCGATGGCGGTTGCGGCGTAAGAATCGACACCTGCACTAAACATCAAACCACTTTATTTCCATTAGAATTTACAGGACTTTGGACAGGTCACAAACTCTCTTTAACAAAGGCCGTGGATGTCGTAAGAGCCGACTAGGAAAAGGTCCTCTACTTCAAGCCGACTAGGGTAGGGAACCATCCCTACTCTAGCTTGCAGTAGCTTTCTTCTGTGTATCATTCAACACCACTGCGATAGCCCGATCAGCTTGCCATGCGTGTTGATGGCAGGTGGAGTGACATGTCCTGTCAGTGGAGGTTAAGTAGTGTGCTGATGAAGAGAGAGAGTTTTAAAATGATATTAAATCGAGGGCTGACTTCTAGCAAAGTGAAGCGGAGATAACTAAAATCTATAATATCTATGCGAATACCTTAATAAAATTATAGTGTTTGTTTGTTATATAAATAATAACAGTTAATTTAGTAGTTTTTTAGTTAATAGCAGTTTTTTGACAAATGCATAAAAAACCATGAAATTGTGAATTCTACGCGGGCGAAACCGAGGACACAGCTAGTAGTAACTTTTCTCATAGTGACAAAAGGGAGTAAGTTTATTGGTATTTTGTGACATAAGAGTGAGACGAGACGACATGTAGTAGGTAGAAAAGTAATACGAAATTGAAATAATTCGACACAACAAAGTCATATCTCCGCGCTTCGTTAGCCACGCTACGATTTAGTGGAAAATGCCCCTTTTTATCCTCGGCGCTAAAACCACTCGGCTAAAATATTCAGACATTATGCAACATGCCAGACGTAAGCAAACATAAGGTATTTATTTAAAGACGGTTTGCGATCGTTCGCTTCAATACCAAGTTCAAGGTGGCTGCGAAAACGAAAGGTTACAGTCGACGTCGACGCGTCGAGTAACCGTTTGAGGCAGATTTACGAGAATTACAGAGTTTGTCGTCAAACGCTAGAAGAAAGGATCGTTAATTTATTAGTTATGGAGCTCCATAACAAGGACAAGACAAGTTAATACGAAATGAACATAAAATGAACCTACTACGATGAAACAAAACAAAATAACTTGACCATTCTGATTTCTAAATTTTATGAATTAATTATATTTGCTTGAAATTTATTTTATTGCATGCATTTTATTGGTAGGTAGTAGTATTATTTCATATTATTATTTTAATTCTATTTCACATGTAAATAAAGTCTATTTACTAAATTAATTGATTCCTTTAAAATTTTCAAAGAGTTTTTTTCTCATGGATATACCTAATTTAAAGATTAAGTATATCAGTTATCTAGTACCCATAACACAAGCTCTGCTTACCATGCTGTGTGAATTGTCCGGCATTATTATTTATTCAAACCTACCTACTTTAGGCAATAAATCAGCATTATTTAGGAACGGCTCTATACTCGGCCTTGGCTGTTCTAAGTTTGTAAAAATTAGATCAACGGGACTTTCAGCTTTGCCACTTTTTGACAAATACAGAAAAGAACTAAGGTACTCGACAGCTCATTGATCTTCCATCTCTCCACAGTTGATGAAGAGGATGCGGCAGGTGGTCGGGCAGCGAATCTTCGAGATGTTCATGAAGGCTACCTTCTACGGGCAGTTCGTGGCCGGCGAGGATCAGAAGTCTATCAAACCTACCATTGAAAGGTATGTCATAACACTAGGTTATACATACCTTACAAATTTTAGGTACCATAGGTCACATCGATGACCGATGTGGCGCGGCGGCCGAAGGTCCGCTTGCGACGAAGAAAAATGCGGTGTCGACTCCATTCGAACATTTTTGTCCCAAGAAGAGACATTGGGACGAAAATGTTTGTACGATCTGCAGATATTTCTTCCGGGTCTATTCTAAGTATTATGTTTGTTTCGTTGATTGTTTGATAATTTCACCAGAGCCTAGTTCTTTATCTAGCAGGGTGTACCACGTGCAGGTTAGGTTAACTTGGGAGACGAGATTTTGGAGTCCCCCACGCTTGTACAAGTATATTTAATTAGCGAGCTGTTCATTTATGCCAATACATACGTCATACATATGTATGTCTCACCCCACGACACAAATAACTAAAACTCACTTGCTTGGAGTCAAGTTTCTGATAACTTCTTGTCCATCCTAAGGCAGTAGTATTGTATTATACCAACAACCAACCATACCAACAACATTATTCCTCATGTCCACTGCTGAACACTTCCCGTTCAGCTGTGGGCATGAGGAACGAAATCAGCAGTAGTTGTATTTTCCGTTTGAGTTAAAGCGTGATGTTTCTTGCAGACTGCGGTCCTTCGGAGTGAAATCCATCTTGGATTACTCCGTGGAAGAGGACCTTTCACAGGAGGAGGCGGAAAAGAGAGAAGTCAGGTAAATATCATCACTACATAGTATATAAAAAAGTCGCTTCCCGCTGTCTGTCTGTCCCTATGTATGCTTTAGATCTATAAAACTACGCAACGGATTTTGATTCGGTTTTTTTAATAGATTAGAGAGATTGAGAGACAAGAGGAAGGTTTATAATCTATTTGAAACATACATAGTTTCTAAAGGGCAAAGGCGCGGGGCGCAGCGTTGGTGTATCTTATCAGGGACCAGTAATATAAATTTTATATTACTGGTCCCTGATCTTATAAACCCTGTGACCCTTCCTACTAGGTGGGTCATACCTATTTACCTATAACTATGTCCATTTTAATTTGTCCGTCCTCTGAAGGGGGTCACTCTGTCTTTGGTTCACGCGTACCTAATACTGTTTATTTTTAAATAAAACCAATAAGTTAACATTTATTCGATGTAAGTCATAATTTCTAACACAGAGAGTTTAGTTTACCTGTTGCGTAAAATTAAGCAAATGCATACTTTTCTGAAAAGGTTCCCATGTAAATTGGACTACAATTTGGGGAACAGGAAGCATAACTTAATTCTCCAAAATAGGTACGCAATTGTTTGTTTAGTTATTTTTGTGAAATTTTGTGCTCTAATAGTCAGTGTATTAGGTAGGAGTAAGAGGCATAGAAGAGTTAATACTAGGAAATCGCTTTACTAACTTACTACCCTTCCGCCAAATACTTACATAAAAACGTTTACGCAGAAACACAAATTTGAGATATTTGCATAACCCTACCTCTATTCGCCTCTGTATGTAATACCTGTGGACGTAATCCCGCCTATATTTGCTTCTGTGCCCAAAAGTGTTTACCTTACCTCAATGTAAAAAATCGGAGAGGTGTGTTCGAGGCATTTTTTATAGCGGATCCTAATACCATAGAGTAGACTAATAAACACAATTTGTTTTATTAGTCTATGCTTATACTAACTCTTCTTCTCTTAGTTAAGATGTTATTGAGTTATTGAGATATCGTGTCTAGCTAAATTTTAACTACGTACCGCGCTTTTTTTCTGACAATAAACGATTTATTTCTTTATTATCAGAAAGGTTGCATGAATGTTTGTTACTTCTTCACGCCATAGCTATGATTACGATTGAGCTAAAATTTACCTTAGATCAAGTTCTTGATCTGGCTAAACGCTACTTTTCATCCTGAAAAAAAAAGCCCAGAAATTGATTATTATTAGTTGAACCGCCCGATAGACTTGTCAAAAATAATTAAATGCATTGCAAGCCAAATTCATAGTTAAAACTGGTTAAAAAAATACACAGTTTTTCCAATTATTTCAAAGTTATAGGCAACTGTTTAAATTAATAAAAGTGGTGTATAATACGAGTATGTAGTATATACAATACAACCAACAAGTATTACCATATGAGGTTAATGTACGAAATTTAATTTTAATTTGTAATTATAAATTAAATTTAGGTCTTCTTAGAGAAAAGAAGAAATCAAGGGGATTCGGAATACAAAAATCTAAGTTACTGTCTGATTCTTTTTTGTGTAAAATCTACTCTTACTCGTATTTTATGTCAATTTGCTTATAATAATATTTGCAAGAAAACAATTCATAAACACAGATTTTAGTTTTTACGAGAACCTACGGGCATGATACAAGTACCGAAAGGAAATACGTAAAAGACTTGTCTCCAAGTGTATTTATCCCACTCTTTGTGATTTTGTGCGTAAATACCGTGAAGCCAAGATTTCCTTCATTGTTAGTTCAACAAACCACTACTGATGCTAACATGACCATGTCATTCGTTCGACCACCTTTTGTAATGATAATACCTGATGTAGTAGCTACGTTATGCGCATTAGATGCTCATTTTGTCTTTTTCTATGCATTTAAATTTCCAGCCTACACCTGGCAGCACTGACTTAGATAGAAGACATAATTTATAGGACCTAGTAAAGAACTTATGAATCCCATGGACTTGGACCTCTATCTATTCGTAGGTAGGGAAGGAGGCTAGACAGTGTGCAACCTTCACAGAAAATAATATTTTCGTTCGTTTGTAATTTGAAAGAGGTTTAAAGTTTTCTAATCCTCCATGGTTGCTGACCAAAATGTGTTTCTGACATTCGACCTTTTTTATAAATTACGAAATATTTAAAAAAACCCGGTTTTGCTCGCTGTTTTTGGGCAGCAATGTCACCGTTTTCGAGAGGAAGTTATGCAAAATTATTTTATTTACATCATTTATGCCTACTAACAAGAACTTAAGACTAATTAATTCTAGGTAACTGGTATTAACAGGTAATTTTTCTGCGTAGCAGAATTTGTGGCAAATAGTCTTCATTCAGCATCGTGCTGGATGGATAGACAAGAAATCAGAAAAAAAGAAAAAAGTCTTATATAATTTGTATTTTGTGACGTGTACTTGAGTCCTGTAAAGGAAATAAGGCACTTTGATGTTTGAACACTATGTTGCCACCTGTTTTTCAGTGAAGGCCAGAGTCATGTTACGTCACAACTAACAGGGGTGGTGCGTTTACATTACCTATACAGAGAACTTTCAGGTGGTTGACTCAGTAGTCTAAATGTGCAATGCCTTCCCATAAAGAGTTGAATGATCATGGTGAACCGACGACCCGCCTTAGTCGTAATTTTTTTGAAAATACTAAACTCCATACCTATTTGAACATTTAAGTAATTCCTTATCGCTCTGTTAGAGGGGCAAAACATGCACATAAAATTGTTTTATCTTCTCTAACATCTCATACAAATCTGTACCAACCAGAATAAAGTAAGTACAAATATGTTTGGCAAATAATTTATCCACCCACTACAATCCCACAACATCATTCAAAAGGCTTCAGCTCCTAACGAGGACGACACAGCGTCATTACTGTAAACCGACGTCACTCACTACCATACAAATACAATAACCTTCGAGTAGGAAACGATAAGGATAAAATAATGCCGCCGAAACGGTTGTTAGTGGTACTTGATCGACAAATTAGGATGAGATAAAGATAGCTCGATATTGGATAAAGTTCTGCGTAAGTATATTAATCCAATGAATCTACCACGCAGTATAAAAATGTGAGATAAAAATGGGCTTAAACTCGTTATAATTTAGATACATTTTACAGTGAGTGTCCCACAAGCTTCAAACGAGTGGCCCACGAGTTATCTGTCATCACATGCCGTCAATATGAAATGCATCTGAATTTTAAAGGTTTAAGCCGCCTTTGAGCCTAGCTACAACAATCTATCGCATTCATATTCATGTCCAAAGTGTGACGTCTATTTTAGAAAAAAAACGCAAAATAAATCTTCGCAAAATAAAATTAAAACCCATGAAATGGTGAATTCTAACGCGCACAGCTAGAGTAACGACTAAAACTCATTTATATCCTTCCATCGCCATTAAAAGATTCTTGAAATTGTATACCTACATCACGTTCACGAAGCATGATTCGTTAAGTCTGGGATTTTTCCAATATGTAGACACTATTTTAAGACCAGATTTTATAAAACAAGTTGACCTTGTCCAACACCTTTTTATTTTTTGTCCGTCTCATTAATCTAAGTCAAATCGGACTAAGTAACGGATTTATTGTGCATGTCCACATCCAAAGACGAGTCTCTCGCTCGGCGATTCCTACGTAGGTACTTTATTTCCGTCGAGTTCAACTGTGACTCATTTCGTTACAGATTTCTAATTGAATGTCAAAATCATTTTTATATTCACATCGAAAGAACGGAACGTCAGTGTCGTTTCGTGCGATCCGATATCCGTAAAATTGGTACCTATCTAATATAAGTTTTTTAACAAAACCTGAAATTTAAAAATCGTTGAAAATATAGGTACAAAGTCGTACAAAATATTTAAGTTTTTCATACTGTAAGTTATATTACGAGTAGTTACGGTTATTACCGCCAATCGAAGTGATCATTATTATAATGCGGGTAGGATTATAATTACAATTCGAGAGTTGATTGAATCTATGGCAAAGCGCCAAATAGGTTGCCGACTATGTATTCTTCTCGAGAACAATCCGGAAGAATTTTTGTTGAAAACATTGACCACACATTGGAAAAATGTTTTGGAAAGTTTGCAAAGTTTAAACTTTGTTTAAAAACGTCAGTTTAATTATGAAGATTGGGGTTGCCAGCTCATTAAAATCGAGAAACATAAACATGTCCAAACTAAAAGTTTTGGACATGTTTATGTTTCTCGATTTTTTTGTATACGCTTACGAACAAAGCAGGTTTTTTTTTGCACTAGAGAAAGAGCAGAAACCACTTTGATAATTAGGTGACCTGGATCTATCAATCTAAGATGTGAACACACAAAGACCATGACATATGAACATCATTAGAATCATGTTCTTTATTAATAGAGACAGTAGGTTGAAATCAGGGCGTAACGATAGCAAATAATATTTTACACGTGCCAAATTCAGATGCTATTTCGATAGTGAAAGTTCTTGGTAGTTTCATGAATCATGTTCCTCATCGGATAATAATGTTATAGGGTCAACGATCTGAAGGAATTCGTTCAGGAAGTACCTATTTATGATAGGGCTGGTGATACCTACTACATACTAAGCTTTTCAGATGGCTTTACTTCTTTAAGCCAAATAATAACGTATTTAAAACACCACTTTTTAAAATGGCAACACCATAAAATGCCTAGGTCGATTCAGACAATATTGGCTGAAAAGTGAGGTTTCAGCCTTGGCACGTAATAGCTATAATGCCCGTCAGTTATTTTTATAGATAAATTAGCTAGGTACTATTCTATCTGTTCATAGTTTAGATTACCGATACTGATTCATAGTTTAGGCGTGAAGATATAAAAAACATTAATCCATTAGGTAATCCAAGTTTTGAAAAGAAAATATATAATAAATACATTTCTCACTCGCACAACTCATCCGTCCGTATAAGTACCTACGAAACATATCATGTGCTTGAAAAGTGTTGGGAATAGGCGCGTCTCACTCGAGAGTTTGGGAATAATTCCTGAAGAGGCGGGGCAATAGTTATTCAATTCAAATAGCCAAGTGCTTTGTTTTGAGGTGTAAAAGTAAAGTAAAGTAAAAAATCATTTATTTCTTTAGGCTTACAAAATAAGCGCTTAGACAAGTCATATTTTAAATATAAATTATTATCAAATAAAATTATTTTACTGTTCACTTCAATTTTTTGTCCACTAGTGGAAGAAGTGAAAAGAAAGTGTCAAAGAGTCAGGTGTAAAGGAAATAAATCACTTTGATGTTTGATATTTACATAAATTGAATAACTATAACCTCAGCACAAATGAGTTTTGCTGAGGTGGACGCTTGTTCAGAAATTATTCTCAAACTCTGGCAAAACAGTTCAGCAGTGGGCATATTATGTGCTGATGAAGTTATTGTTTCCAGTAAAACTTTTAAAACTATCATGGTTATTAACACTAAAGTCTAATCATTCGGCACAGTTTCGTGTGTGCAGTGTATAAAACGGCCTACATAGGGACTTTCCCTGCATTTTGGACCTATAACTTAGGTTTATATCACTAAAAGGTTGAGTAAACGTCATATAAAGGTTTCTAGCGTACCTACGAGTTCTATAGAAGCGTTTGGTGAAACGTTTTTGCTCTGTAGGCTATAGAGCCAAATTATCCTATTACCTGTCGATGTAAAGGTTTACTTCACCATTTTATAGAGCCATTATAGACAGGTATTATAAACGTTTCAAATATGCCAGTACAGAGCAATATTACTCTATAGTAGTGTTTGATTTACCTTTACGTATCTAATTTGCTCTATAAGGTTTCCCTGATTACCGTTTTATATATTGCGTTATAGTAGTGATGAATATCCAACAATAGAACCATTTAGTGACATCGTGGTTCCACAAATCACTGCAATAGACCATGGTCTTTAGTAGTGTTAATTGACGCCAAAATAGAGCATTTTTGCTCTATAGCGGATATTTCATCACCATTATAGGATAATTTTACTCATGATGGCGCCGGAAACATTGTCATGAGTACTATAGTTGGCCAATAAGGGTTACGGAGTTACCATTTTGCTCTATAGTACAAAACTGCGGTACCTTTAATATTATATTAATATTTTATTTTATTCAAAACTCAATAAACCGGAGGCGCGTTAAAAATACTAAATAAAAATAGTACTAATCTATCGGTAAAACTTTTGTCGCACGAAAATTTTGCAGTATTGAACGAGTTATTCAATGTCAAAATAAGATAATATAAACTAATCACGTTACAATCCTTGAACTGAAATCACTTTACACAGATAATTTATTTTTTCGACCGATGCCGAAAGAAAGATATTTGTGATATATTGGAATTACGGACTCTACTATAGAACAAATTGGCACTTTAATGGTAACACGAACGCTACTACAGTATAAAATGACACTAAAGTAGCGTTACTGTACCCACTATGTCAATAGATTGTCATACAATTACCACTATATCAACTTTATAGAACAAAAATGTCACCGCTAACACTTCTACAGGTCTACTATGTCACTTTTTGGTGATATAATTGCGCCAAATCGGCTTTACTCGACCTTCTTTGGGCCTCTATAGTACCAAAAGTGGTGTTTGACATACGTTCTATGGACTGCTATAGAACCAGAAATTGTTACTTGGGACTTTACTGGCGGGGAGTTACCTATGCAGTGTATAAATACCACTATACCACACAACCTGTCTGTGGTATTTATACACATTCATTTGCAATCAAAGGTAGTTTTAAACCCTGTTTTTTTCTTAATATAAAACATAGTTTTATTTCAAACTGTTTTAAACACTGTTTTAAACACGTGTTTTAAAACAACTTGTTTTAATCATGCCAACCCTGTCCGTGATCATGGCGCATGAAACTGTGCCGAAATGTTGGAATATTCAAAAATCAAATCATGGTAAATATCCCGTTTTAAATGACTTTATTGTTTTCCAGCGCCTCCATTTCCGCCTGCGGCGACCAGCAGGAGGAAGGTCAGCTGAAGCAGTACCACGTGGAGCAGCGGTTCGCAGACCGCCGGTACAAGGTCACCAGCGCCAGGACATACTTCTACCTGAACGAGGCCGCTTGCGAGAAGAATATGGAGGCCTTCTTGAAGAGCATTGATGCTGTGGCTGGTAATAACTTTTTAAATTACGGTTTTAGAAATTTATTTTTATCAAAAGAATATACAAGCTACCCGTCTATGGAATGCTCTCCCTCTGGACATCAGACGTGCAAAATCACTCCCTATCTTCAAACTGCTGCATCAGCATTATTTATCCATTTGAAATATTGATAGCCTTATCTTATGTCTATGTAAGTCTACTATAATGTTTGTAAATTGTAATGTAGGTATTATGGTATGTAGTGTAGGTATTTGTTTTCTTTTTTATCTATATTTATTAAGTACCACCGTCTATTTTGTTCCTTCATGTCCAGTCCATCCTAAGGTTGCCTGGAAGAGATCGCTCTCGGCAATGAGGCCGCCCTTTATACTTCCTTTATTGTTTATTCCAGTATTGTTTTCTGTTTCGTGTGGTATATAAAGTATTTTCTATCTCTTTATTCATTCACTTAAAGAGAAATATAGGATTATCTTAACACTTTGAGTGCTGAAAACGCACGGTATGAGTTTTCTACAAGTGACTAATATGCGTAAATCCACACTAGCGCAGCGGCTGAGAAAATACAGATCTTCATCTCATCTCGTCGAAAAAAAACCGCAGTCAAAGTGTTAAGTAAATATGCAGAGCGGACTTATGTTACTTACAGTTGGAGATGTGTTCGTAGGTACGTGAGTTACATCTGTGACTTAAATTACATCATACTATTGTAAAAAATACACACACCATCTCTTTTCCTGGCTGACTACTTTAAATTTTACATGTATTCTAGCATATTAATAAGGTAATTAAAAAAATCTACAAAATTTATGACTGGTACCTAAAAATCGAAGTTGGGATCCCTCGCATCTTCATACAAGATTTATCTTAGTAAGAGCGAGGATTCGAGAACTTACTCTACATCAATATCTCTGTATAAATGAATATATTGAAGTTTAAATGTAAGTTTTTTTGTTGATGTTTTTTTTGTAAATATATACTTTTTGTTTGTCAAAACCTCCAACAAAACCTCCAACCACCAACATGTAACAAATATATAATGAATAGTGAATACGAGTACTGGATGTCTAGATATTATACCTAATGCAATACCTACGTTACATAGATAGATAGATAGAAATACTTTTTTATGAACACACGAAACAAACAACAGAAATAAATAATATACTAAAGGAGTACAAAGGGCGGCCTTATCGCTGAGAGTGATATCTTCCAGGCAACATTAAGATGGACTGGACATGTAGGAACAATATATGTATGTACATGGTAGCACTTTAATAAATATTTCGATAAAAAAAAAGAAAACAATTACTTACACTTCATACTATCAATACCTACATTACAAACATAGATTTTTTTATTATACGTAGAAAATACCCAAATAACTATTAACTGTTGCCGTGGTTTGTATATAAAAAGCACACATAGGTAAGATTGGTAAAAATAACACGTCAACACAGAAATGATTGATTCATGGCCACTCAAAGATTAATTGAACGTAACAACATAAAGTTAACGATGCAAAGCACACATATTACGAAAATTGGTAGAGGGCGTTTGTTTCAACCTTTATGTGATTTGTTGTTTCTGAAATTTACTGGCGTGTACGATATTAATATTATGATAGTCAAATCATATGTATGAAATGTATGAATGTATCAATGAAGAAGGTAGGAATGTATCAAGGAATTGTTTAAAACTTTTGAACAAGTATATACATTTAACTGTAGGCAAAGAAAACGCAATTGTATAGTCGAAACTGTTATAATATGGCTATCAAAATTCACAACAAATTGCCAAACGATGTAAAAGAACTAAAGGGTGCCTTATTCAACAGAAAGTTATTTAATTTATTAATTGAACATTGTTTTTATTCGGTTGAACATTACCTTAATTTTAAGTTTTGATCTAGAGAGTTCTATTTTAATTGACAATTTATTATATTTGCGTTTATTTTGATTTAATTAGTGAAATTTAATTTAATTTTATTGATTTTTATATTCACGTACCTGTATTCAGGCGAGATATGCAGCTCTACTGTGTTATTCCACCAATGTATTATGTACCATGTCTTATGTAAATATTACTGATTTACCGAATGGGATGACGACCTGCGAAAGACTGCAGGTAGATGCTGGATGCGGCAAGCTGAAGACAGGGCGCTATGGCGCTCATTGGGGGAGGCCTATCAAGCAGTGGACTAATATAGGCTGATGATGATGATGATAATGATGGTCAAATCAAAAGTAGATTGAATTCTAGTCAAAGACAATGCATTTTTTTTATTGCAAGCGTGTTGTACATTCAAGGAATCTTATATACACGGTGTCCGGAAGGTCGATGCAAAGCCGTGAGGGGGGGGGGGGGGGGGGTCATCTCGTAACGCATCTATTCAGGCTAGATTACCTTAGTCCAATGTCGACGAATTTGTAAATCATGCACCCTGCTAGGGCACGGCAATATTATGTTATAATGTAATATTATTATGCTAGGTGGCTAATGCTTATTCTAATCATTCTAGGCATAAAATATCTAGAGCGTTATTATTTTCTAAGATTGGATAATCATCACATGTAATGTAATAAATGATATGATAAAATTCAAAGGTTTTATTGACCTTGTTTTTTCTCAGATTTGTATTATCAGTTGATTTTACTATTCTTTTTCAGGAATCACTAAAAGCACAGGACTGATGGCTGTAAAGCTGACAGCTCTTGGCAGGCCACAGTTACTTGTAAGTAATACTTGGTTATTTACCTACATTCATCTTATAAATTTTTTATAGCATAACTCTGTGGACACGTCACAAATTTCAAATTGCATAAGTTAAACTAGGAAATTTGACGACCGATGTGGCGCGTTGGGCGAAGGTCCGCCTGCGACGCAGGAGGTTACGGGTTCGATTCCCGCCTCGGAACAGTTGTGTGTACGATCTGCAGATATTTGTTCCGGGTGTTCTGGTCGTTTTCTATGTATAATAAAAAATATCGATCTATGTAATATATTGTATTATGTACATATATCAGTTATCTAGTACCCATAACACAAGCTCTGCTTACCATGGAGTAGATAATGATGTGTGAATTGTCCAGCATTATTTATTTAAATAAAATTAACACTTAGATTTTTTTGTTCCTTCAATCTTATTAAGGTAAAGTAAAGAAACCTACTAAGAATATTTCTATTTCTTCCACAGCTGCAACTATCAGAAGTGATAATGCGTGCCCGTAACTACATGCAGCAGATCGGCGGAGGTACTGGTAACGTGCTGACCCATCACAAGACCATCGAGGACTTCCAGCGGTACTTTGGAGACCACTCTGCGAAGCCACAGGTTCAGGAGTTCATGAAGCAGGTCACATCTGATAAGGAGGGGTGAGTTCAGTTATATGAATGAGAAACAGTTAAGGACAAACAGTAGAACCTTGAGAGACCCCGTATGTTATTTTGTATATCGCACTGCGGGAATGAAAACTTCTGGCTGAACCTAATTAGCCTTTTAAACGAACGAATTGTTTTATCCGAAGGTTCTTACTAACCTGTACAAGAACCAACTATAAAACTGTAGGTTGTGTGTCAAAAGATATAGCAAAACCCGATAAGATAACTTTTGGAAAGAAAAATTGTGATTACAGTGTGCTGCACATATTCCAGTGGGATCGGTCAGTGGCGACATCAATAAGTTAAAGTTGTAAGCGTTGACGTAAACATCACTAGACTTGTCAAATATTGCTACGACCATCAACATTTCTTGTACCAAGTACCAAAATATCCAGCAAAATATCACATTACAGTCATTTCTATAGTATGCTATAAAAACATTGTGTAAGTCTTGAATTTCCCACTGTATTCTTATCAATTAGTAATCCATGAAAGTCAAATACTTCACTTACATGCATACTCTATTCGGGTTTTTTATTGGAACGATTATCAAAAACCATGGTATAACTACGCGAGTACTATAGATATAGTAAACGACATCTGTGGCGCGGTGGGCGAAGGTCCGCCTACGACACAGGAGATCGTGGGTTTGATTCCCGCCCCGGGACAATGTCTGTACGATCTGCAAATATTTGTTTCGGGTGTTCTGGTTGTTATCTATGTTTATAACTTTTATTAAAAAGTTCTAAAATCTATGTAATGTAAAAGTATATCAGTTATCTAGCACCCATAACACAAGCTCTGCGTAGCTTGGGGGCTAGATGATGCTGTGTGAATTGTCCAGCATTATTTATTAAAAATATAAATTACATAGTTATTCTGTGGTTTATCTATTAGCTGAAAGAGTGCCTTCATCTCTTCCAGTATCGTCCACCTGTTCCCCTGGTCAAACATCCTTGACGAGGACATGAATCTATCAGACTCCTTCCGGGTCCCAGACCCTAAAACCGGCCAGATGAGACGCCTCATTTCCCAGATCTCCACCAAGGAGGAGGAAATGTTCAGGAACATGCTCCGTCGGCTGAACCACATCATAAAGGTAAATTTAAATTTTGACATGTACTTATTAATTGCAATCTAATGTTGTCCAATATAGTCTAAAAAATATTTTTAAACTTTAGGATTTCTAAAAACTAAGCTTGTAACTAAAATAGAGAACCAAAGTTGTAGACATAGCTCTAAGAATTAGCAAGCTGAAGTGGCAGTGGGCCGGCCATATGTCGCGAAGAACCGAGACGGCCGCTGGGGCAAACATGCTCTTGAGTGGGGACCACGACTCGGTAAACGTAGCAGCAGGTAGGACGCCCTCAGACCAGGTGGTATGACGACCTGCGAGGGACTGCAGGTAGATGCTGGATGCGGGAAGCTTAAGACAGGGCGCTATGGCGCTCATTGGGGGGTGGCCTATGTCCAGCACTGGACTAACATAGGCTGATGATCATGGACTAAAATATCTAAATTAACAGTAAACATTTGCACGACTATCAAGTCAACTATAGTGATACCTACTTTATTTTAAAATCTTTTCTGTTAACCTATATTTAAGCAAATAAATACAATTTCATTTGAAGGCGGCGAACGAGGTTGATGTCAGGATCATGATCGACGCTGAACAGACGTACTTCCAGCCGGCCATCTCTAGGATTTGTTTGGAGATGATGAGGAGATACAATAAGGTGAGGAATGATGTGTTTTTAAAAGTTTTTAATTTTTTTAATTTTTTTTTTACAATCGTAGATTAACTAAACACTGTTCAGAACCTAACCTAACCTAAATTAATAACTCAACAGGCTGTATAACGGAGAAATAGATGGATAGATAGAAAATACTTTTTTTACTGCAGTGTTTTTTTTATATTATAAGAGGCTTTGTCATACACGCGATTATGTCGCCTTATTGAACACTTAAAAATACAACAAACAAGATAAAAATATAAATTACAAAATATGAGACAATTTGGCGGTATTATCGCTCAAGACAATCAACCGTGGATGGATAGGATCCTTGGATTGAACATGGAGATCTGTGTGCATTATAATGCTAAACACTAACGGTCATTTTCATTCCCAATATCAAACATGTTATTCCTTTTAAAGTCAATATTTGACATATTTTTATACAAGAAATTTCTAACCGCAACTGTCAATGGACAAAATCAGAACAAATGATTATTGGGAACCGCAATAAATAAAGAGACTGAAGACCGGAATACTACAATATTGTAAAGCCAATTTGGTGAAGAATACCCAACGATAACACACTTAAACTGTTGAGATACCTACATTAGCACTTTGACAGCGGATCACGACAAGCGTCACGTGCGTAGTCGTGACGCTTATTTTATCCTTTTTTTTTTTTTTTTTTTTTTTTTTTTTTTTTTTTTTTTTTTTTTTTTTTTTTTTTTTTTTACGATGGGAAAATGCTGTTGCGCATTGCCTCTAGCCTGAGGAGGGCTAGAGGGGTATGTTGGGCTCTCCACTGAGCTACTAACAGAGTGTTAGCAGATAGTGACATACCAACTAAAAAACCATCGACACTTCCTCTCTCACCTTAGTGCCAGAGCGTCATCAAACCACTCGTCACCAGACGATTCGTTTGACGGCGCGCTGGCACTTGACAGGGTTGCGGGTTCCCGGGCGGATTCGACCGCTACCCTGTCGGTGATCATCCGTCTGGGACGGATCCTTCTGGTTGTCCCCCCTTGAGAGGGCGAGGCATGTCCCGGAGCAGTTAGGGCGTCCCTCCCCGTTGAAGACCTGTGCAATGCTGGGGTGGTTCTCCTCTCACCATCACCCAGCTGGTCTCCATCGAGCGGAAGAAGACTATGGAATTGCCGTCGCCTTCTTCCGATCCTCCGCCGACGGAGCGGTTCAGCTTGAGGGCTTTCCTCCCTGACTCGCTCCGCTGCCTCCTTCTGAGAAATGACATCTTCACAGAAGGAGACTATGGCTTCCCAAGCCCTCTCGCTGTCAAGCATGGCATTCACCAAGCTCGGCAGCGAGAGGTCCTGACCAACTACACTTTCGAGCGTCTGACGCTGCGACAACCAAGCACTACACTCCTCGAGGGTGTGCTGTGCTGTATCCTCGGGGGCACCGCAGTGATGACAGGCGGGGGTTGCCTCTCTTTTAGCAACGCGGTGCAGGTACCGCCCAAAACAACCATGTCCAGTCAGTATTTGCACCACTCGGAACGTTAGGGCACCATGTTCCCGGTGCAGCCACTCTCCCAAGACAGGACGTAAGGCGTCAATAGTCCACCGGCCATAGCGAGCGAGATCCAGTTCTTCGGCCCAGTCCTGGATAGCAGCCTCCCTCGCTTGTTCCCGCGCATGTTGGATTTCCTGAGGAGCCAGTCGGTTCCCTTGTGCCTGTTCCTCCTTTTTATGCTCGTGCAACTTGGCAAGCACTCTTCCTTCCCGATCCCATGGTAGAGATCCCGCAAGAGCACAGGCGGCCCCGTATGACACAGTGCGGTAGCCGCGTATTGTTCTAATCGCCATCAATCTCTGCGGTTTTCGCAGCAGAGCCCTGTTTTTGGCTGTTAGAGCATCCGCCCACACTGGTGCTCCATACAGGGCCATGGAGCGGATAACCCCTGTAAAAAGACGGCGGCAGGATGTCCTGGGTCCGCCTAGATTGGGTAAGAGGCGTGCAAGAGATCCCGCCGCACTTTGTATCCGAGGGGTTAGTAGCTGGAAGTGCTCAGTAAATTTCCAAGCTCTATCCAGCGTAAGTCCCAGATATCTCATGCGGGTCGTTAGCATGATCCTCACTCCATCCACTATTATATAGGCACCAATTGGTGGCTTACCCCCTCTTCCATAGAATAGGAGGGCCTCTGTTTTTTCCAAAGCCACCTTTAGCCCCAAGAGTTGAATGCGGCCAACCAGGAGAGTTGAACCCGTTGAGGCGAGGTGCGCGACTTCTTCGTAACTGCGTCCCCGGGCGATGAATAGGGTATCGTCAGCATAGCAGATAACATGTGTCCGGGGAAGCAAGGAACCGCGAAGAACCCAATCGTAACCGATGTTCCAGAGAAGAGGTCCCATCACTGAACCCTGTGGAACACCGGTAGTCATACGCCTGGCACAGACTCTACCTCTGCTATCAATATAAAGAACGTCCCGCTCCCTTAGGTAGTGTTCTACAAACCGTCGGAGGTAGAGTGGCACTGTATGAAAACGCAGTGCCTCATCGATGCACGCGTACGGGAGACTGTTGAAGGCATTAGCGATATCTAACGATACCGCCAAGGCACGTTCTCCATGCGCAACAGCCTCCTGCGTGATGTGCTTGAGTCGTAAGAGAGCATCGATGGTGGAGCGTCCGGTCCGGAAACCATATTGCTCCTCCGACAAATTAGGACCCTCTAGCGCCAAATGCTCAACTATACGGGCAGCTACTACGCGCTCAAGAAGTTTACCCATCTCGCTAAGCAGGATAATAGGTCTATAACCGGAGGGTGAGTCTGGAAGACGACCCTCCTTCCGAAGCAGACAAAGGCGGCCGTCTTTCCACACTTTGGGGAATTGACCAGATTCAAGGCAGCAGTTGAACAGCTCCTTAGTTCGATTCCCTAAGTGTTTAAGGGCATGTGCCAACACACGGCCTGGCACACCGTCCGGTCCTGGAGCAGTTTTTTTCGCCCGTAGGTGTAGGATTGCACCCCCAAACTCCCCCTCAGAGATAGGAGGGATTTCTGCGTTAGTGCGCTCCATAGGCAGCCGTATCGCCATACAGGGAGGTTCGTACGGCGGACACTCAGGAAATAGCCCCTTTACTACGCGAGCGAGCAGCTGGGGTTCAAACGATTCGGTAGGAGGTGCCCGGTTGCACAGCTTTTTTCTAACAGTGCGATATGGGCGCCCCCACGGGTCTCTATCGAGTTCATCCAGAAATTCCCGCCAGGCTTCTTTTTTAGCTCTGAAAATAGCTACCTGCAGGATTTTTTTAGCTTGACGGTAGTTCTGATAGAGTTGGCTCACTTCGTCTTCAGAATTTCGTCTTCTACGACATCGTGCGTAAGCCCGACGCGAGATATTGCAGGTAGACCGGAGAGAGGCAATCTCGTCTGACCACCAGTACACTTGTTTCCTATCTGGCAGCTTTTGTACTCGTGGCATAGCTGCGTCGCACACTGCAGTAAGAGTTTTGCCCAGGTGCTCTGCCAGCATATCTACCCCATGGAGCGATGATGGGACTGGGCACCAGCTCTGTACAATAGCCGCTTCCTCAGCCTGCTCTCTGCTAAACCGTTTGAGGGACCATCGCGGAAAAGCATGTGAGTGTACAGCTGATGTGGATACTTCTTGGAGCCCTGGGGAGGAGCATATTTCAAACCTGATGTACCGGTGGTCCGATAAGGTCTCCTCGTTTTCAAGTACCCGCCAGTTAAGGGTGCGCGCTGCAGCAGCAGGGGTAGCAAAGGTGACATCGACTATCGATTCTCCCTGCCACCTCACACATGTGCTCACTGAACCTCGATTTAGAAGGACAAGACCAGCCGCTGCTGCCCAGTTCGCTACCGCTGCTCCCCGGTTAGTGGTAGAGGGGCATCCCCATGCCACTGCCTTAGCGTTTAGATCCCCCATCACAATGACTTGTGATGGAGACATTCTGCCAACAACACCGCTGAGCGCCTGGAGATAGGTTTCGAGATCTGACAGACTTTTATTCGGGGAGAAGTACGTCCCAATAAGTGTCAGTTCTCCCCATGTCACAGCAACATAACCTGGCCCTCTCTCCCGAGCTGAAAGCGAACGAGACGATGATGTGGGCGCATAAATAGCCACTAATCCATCAGTGTCACCAACCCAGTTCGGACTGTCAGGAACAGTGTATGGTTCGGCAGCCACGGCAACGTCAATCGACCACTCCGCCATCACTTGCGCAAATAGGCTTTGCGCAGCAGCGCAATGGTTCAAGTTCGTCTGGAGTAGATTGTAATATCGGGACCTAGACATACTAGTCCGACATTACAACCTCCTCCGCAGCCTCTGCAGCGGTGGTAGATCGAGGTGATAGGGTGGATTTACCCCGTACAGCAGGAGGGTTGCATTGCGTGCCTCCCATCCTATGGCCAGCTGGAAGCT
Source organism: Eupithecia abbreviata (assembly GCA_943735965.1). Lineage (NCBI taxonomy): Eukaryota > Metazoa > Arthropoda > Insecta > Lepidoptera > Geometridae > Eupithecia > Eupithecia abbreviata. Next base: position 8,496,374 of record OX030995.1, read on the forward strand.
GTAAATCTACGACGCTTATTTTATCTACGCTAATTATGTGTGCGGCTAACTAGGACGCTTATTTTATCCTAGTTAGCCGCACACATAATTAGCGTACCATTCTGGGCGCGCCGGCACTTTTTGACCATTTTGTTACTTTTATAGAAAAAAGACTATAATAGTTGCGGCCATGATTTTATTTTCATTGTATTGAGGGTATCTCATATTATTATATAAAATAAGAAAAACATGTATTATTGTTTTTTTTTTCATTATAAAATTGTCACGGACAGGGGACTGTCAGTGATTGAAAATAAATAAAATGCTTGGCTGTCAAAGTATTAAATACCACTGTTGAAGTACATATATCTGACTCTAAAGAAACATCAAGTGTTCATTGTATTCGTCACGTCAAGTGGATAATTTTGCTTATAACACTTCACTTAATTTTCCCACCGCTATGACTAATATTTAATCAACTGAATAAGTGTCGTCATCGGAATTAGGTATTCATTTGATATTTATTGATTTCTTTGTCAGATAGATAAATACCAGATCCATTATTTTCTCTATCTACAACTTGCTATATTGATCCACTGAAATAGAATAGAAAGACACTTAAACAATATAAATTAACAAAAGACACACTTATAGAATAAGTACACATGTAGAGTTGGTAGGTTCGACGACCGATGTGGCGCGGTGGGCGAAGGGCCGCCTGCGACGCAAGGTTGCGGGTTCGATTCCCGCCTCGGAACAATTGTGTGTACGATCTGCAGATATTTGTTCCGAGTGTTCTGGTCGTTTTCTATGTGTAATAAAAAATATCTATCTATGTAATGTATTGTATTATGTATATCAGTTATCTAGTACCCATAACACAAGCTCTGCCTACCATGGGGCTAGATAATGCTGTGTGAATTGTCCAGCATTTTTTTTCTTTAATATAAATATAATTAAAAAATATATATATTTAAAGAGTTGTTATCAAAAGGCTCTAACTAAGCATAATGCTGGCTAAGCTCACTGCCGGCCGCGGGCCTCTGATATAATCCGCCTTATCCAATTTTATGATGAAGGGAAACCCACATCAGACAAAAAAATAAAAATTGCTAACAGTCCCTGCGTTGGGCATGCGTGTTGGGGATCGCGGTGATAAATTGTTATCTATTAGTCACCTCTTACGACACCCACGGGAAGAGTTGGAGATATAATGAAATGAAATGAAAATTTATTTATTCTGATAGAGCTAAGACTTAATCATCCAACTATAATAAACAAATACAGTACACGACTTAAAAAGACTTAAAACTAAATAATTAATAATATAACATTGATTTAAACAAAACAGACATATTTTCTAAATTCAATTTGTGTAGATCAAGCCGTGTGTGATGGTCAGTGCCGTGTTCCTGCGCTATCAGAACAGGTTCGTGCTCAGCTGAATGTTGCGAGTAGCCCCACAACGCTGATTTTCAGCATGTATCTTCAACATCATCTAATTTAGTTATGTTTATTTTCCAGGATAAGTTCCTCGTGTTCAACACGTACCAGACCTACCTCAAGAACACGTACCGGGAGATCGTCACCGACCTGGAGCAGGCCAAGCGGCAGAACTTCTACTGGGGAGCCAAGCTTGTGCGCGGCGCTTATATCGAACAGGTGAATAGATGGGATTTATTTTATTTATTGTAATAAGTTTACAAAGCCACCCACAACAATCACATTTATGGGGCCTCCGGAGGGACGAATTCTTCATACAAACGTAATACCAAAATTATTTCTAATTCAAGCATATTTTCACTATAATATTGCATTATTTGTATTAAAATAGTATTTATCTAGGTTCCCAAATAGTTTTTTTTTTCAAAATACTTACCTAAAATGAAATGAAAGCCAATCTCATTTTGCACATTTTTATGCGAAAATGGACATGTTTTCTTGCTATTTGTTTCGTATTAAAAACATCAATATCTTACGTTTTATTTATTAAGGAACATAGCTTATATTGTCTAGTTATAGAATAACAATACTTTGTGAAGAATACAAAAAGTTTTCAGTCATAATTTTTGGTATTACGGAACAAACCAAATTTTGAACGGCTAATATTGCTATCGCGCACGCATGTGGCGCGGCGCAAGAGTTAAACAGCGATATTCGGAGCGATTTTTGCAAGCGAGGGTCACCGGACCCTTTAAGGGTCCGGCGACCCCTTAAGGGTAATAGAGTTACAGTAGTGAACCAGATTGTAGATGTAAACATAACAAGTTTAGAAAAGTGTTGCAAACATAGCCAAAATAATTTCCATATAATTAAATGTTACTATGTATTATTTAAGTATATATAATAGAAAATACTTTTATATCGTTATATATTAAAGTTAATTGCTCAGTATAGTCGAAATTAATTTCCGAAATGTATTGAGGTTAGAGTCAATGCTCTTCATGATTGCTGTTACTCAACCTTTATTCAGCACTTCGTGTTACTTGGGATATATCTATATCATTATTATTAGCAGTTTTATACGAGTTCTAGACCTAGGGTTATTACCAACGTCTCACGTGAGATTTGCTCATTCCCAACGCCTCAGGAATAGTATTCCCAACGTCCCAGGAAAGTCATCGGGTCGTGATTTATAGTCTATGTAGACTGTAGAATCACGACGTTATTGAAAAACATAATTAATCTATTATTTATGTTGTTCCATAGTGACTATCCCTAAAATTGACAGCGAGTTAAGCCAAAATTACTTTTTCGAGGGGGAAAATCTAGGAAGAATTCAATCAATACGGCTCGAAGGACCAAAAGGAATGTTGGGGTTTTCTCCTCGTTGAGGGAACTCCAGTTATAGTTAAGTTATCACTTCTAGTGCTGAAATCGCACAGTATGTGTTTTCTACAAGTGACTAATATGCGTAAATCCACACTAGCGCAGCGGCTGAGAAAATACAGATCTTTGTGACTCAGCAGAGCTGTAATGTTTTTCGAACGAAACGCATGTGCGGCGCAACACAACCGCTGTGTAGAGCGGCAGCACGAATGTCTTAGGTTAAAAAAAAGATCGCTGTCGTCGAAAAAAGTTCGCAGTCAATGTGTTAAGTTTGTAGGTATAGCAACACCTAACCACTGTTTATAGTAATTGATTTATTTACAATTAAAAAGTTATTAGGTAATCTGAGCCGCACGTACTGCTAAGTTAAAAAGATGCACACACCGGCGCGTGGCAAAGGTTTCGTTACGGCTGTTACGGTTGTTATATGTAATCTGCTGTATGAGCTATTTTGGCTCGTACACAAATTAGGTTCCATTCGCGTTTTTCTTACTAAAGATGTATGTGCGTTAAACTTTTGGGACAGATGTTCTTTGTTTCTGTTTTACACTTGACATTAGAAGTCGAGAATAGTTTTAATTAACTAAATTAGGACTAGACAGTTAAAATATTTATGTAAGTAATAGTTAAATTATGTATTGAATTAAAATATTATATCCTTTTATTTAAACAAATATATGGAGAGTGGAAGATAAATATATGTTGCACCTAGCGTGGAATGAGGACCGGACGGAAGATAATGATAGTTAAATTATTTAATAAAATATAATTAATTTAATAATTAACTATTATTATTTAATAAATTAATATAAAACTAATATTATTTTGCATTGCGTTTCAGGAGCGCGCCCGGTCTGCGGCGATGGGCTACGAGGACCCCACGTGCGAGACCGTGGAGGCCACCACCACCTCCTTCCACAAGTGCCTCAACGAGATCCTGAGCCGAGTCAAGGTGAGATTCCCCGTACCCTGTGCTATAATACGACGACCTCTGTGGCGCGGTGGGCCAAGGTCCGCCTGCTACGCAGGAGGTTGCGGGTTCGATTCCCGCCTCGGGACAAATGTTTGTACGATCAGCAGGTATTTGCTCCGGGTGTCCTGGGTGTTCACTATTTTAATAAAAAATATATATGTATGTAGATAATCTTAAATATACAAGTTATCTAGTACCCATAACACAAGCGCTGCTTAGCTTGGGGCTAGATTATGCTGTGTGGATTGTCCAGCATTATTTATATTTTCACTCCCAGTGATAGAAAAACTATAAAATTATTTAAAACATTACTTCCTCTCCAGCTTAATAAAAACTATACATCCAATTCTTTAAAACATCTTCTCCTCTGTAGCCCGAGGGTCCAGAACACCTGGGCATCATGGTGGCCTCCCATAACGAGGACACGGTGCGGTACGCCATCCAGCTGATGAAGGAGCACAACATCAAGCCGGACGACAGGGTCGTCTGCTTCGGACAGCTGCTCGGCATGTGTGACCACATCACCTTCCCGCTTGGTAAGTACTAGGGTGGTCTGAAAAGTTTCCGACCTCAACATGAAGATAGCAACACTCGTTAATGTATTATAGTACTCATAGGGTGGTCTGAAAATGGACAAAATCGACCAGTATAGATAGATATATGGGAAAACTAATCGATTTTATTCGGTTCTAGATTTCCCCCTTAAGAGAGATTTGTCAAGGGAAAACTGGAATAAGCCCTAAATTCATTATAATCAATGGCCCACATAACCACTCACATAACCATGCCGAACGCGTCGATAAACAATCGATATTGAAATAGAAATAAAAAATATTTATTTGCGTTTCATATATTATAAAATAATACAGATTAAGAAATAATTTAAAGCTAAAGATAACAAATTAGGAACTAATAAAATAATTGAAATACGAGAACACAGAAAGGCTACCGGCTCAGCATTAAATGCTACATTGACATAAGTGCCGATGCAGCGCTTTTTTTTTTCAGCGGCGCCAGAGTATTGCTGTAACGCCATATTAAAATTACCATACCCTTAATGCATTCCTTATTTTCCAGGGCAAGCCGGATACTCAGCGTACAAGTACGTCCCTTACGGCCCTGTTCTGGAAGTCCTCCCGTACCTGTCGCGTCGTGCCAACGAGAACCGCGGCTTCCTGAAGAAGATCAAGAAAGAGAAGAGTCTCATCCTAAAGGAAATCATCCGCCGAGTCGTCTCCGGACAAATGTTCTACAAACCCGTGGGAAACTACACGCCTGTGTAATGTGCTGCTACAGTGGCCGCGTTGCTTTATTTGCGGAACGAAGAATGAATGCTATAAGTCAGGATGTTCTGTTCTGCAGAATTACCTTCTTCGACTTGTCTATTGTAAGTGTTTATGGGCATTTTGAATGTGGTCAACTAGTCGGAGTGAAGCGCAGTAGATAACGTTACGTTTTTTAACGTTATTGCGTAACAGTTTTGTAACGTAACTGCAAAAGCACTCGTTATTGGTTGATATAGATTATTTATAAAGGAAAGACGCAATAGTGAACATCAAATCGGAATCATGCTTATTACAGTATTTAATTTATTTTTATGTAAGTATCAATTATAATTTAACGACGCTTATAACTTAGTGTTAACGTTAGTCGATGTTATTTGTATTTAATGTAGTTGTTGATATATTTGAGTTTATACGTCCTTTAATAATAATTCAGGGTTTTTTTTTTGTAAACTTATCGATAAAATACATTCAGAACTTGGAAACAAGTTTAAAATAAAATGACTTGATAATGATTGTGAAGACATAATTATTACTTATGTAAAATAAACGTCTAGTCCCTCAGGTTTGATGTGGATTCGGAAAATGACCCCATGTGAAATAAAAAATATTGTAAAATTTTATTGAACTCTCATTATTAAAGATATCATGCTTTTTCGAGAAAGGGTAAAAACGTTGAACTTGTTTTGGAGGTTTTTAGATATATCGTTTGTAATGTAATGTATTATCTACTCGCATAGTTGCTATAATGATGTATTGAATGCATTTTTTTGTGTTCCCGGATCTTCAATTATAATCTCATAAGTATTATAGAATTTTTGGATATACCTATTTTATTATTTAATAGTCATTTGTGTTTTGTTTGTCCTAGACCATTCTAACTGAACAATATCGAATATACCTACATACTTATGGTGGCCTATTATCTTTTGCTACATACATCAATTTTTTCATCAACCAGTCGTAAAGATTTTAATGTTATTAGTTAGTCGTGATCAGTTCCTAGTTAATTAATTTAGGTAACTCAACAAATACTTAACTACTTGGGCGGCTTAATAAATCGCACCGGTATTTGTGATAACGTTAATATCGTTATTCGTGCGATTGACGTTAATTATCTTTATGTATCTTAGTGCCACCGTGATTGAACTAAGTTCTGTTATTATAAATCGTAGATTTTTTTGCGTATTTTCGATGATTGTAATAGGTAATAATTCAAATGATTTGTAAGCTCTTTATAATTTTTTAATGTGCGCTAATTTTATTGTTATGCTATTTTTAGATCATTTTATGAATAGACTATCAATAAAGACAACATTTTGTTTTGATTTGGTTATTTTATTTGCAAGAATTTAAGTTACATTGTTTTTTATAGTATTCCTTTTAAATTATGTTTTTTATTAGAGTTCACGTTTATTTCACCGGTTGTGAAAAGAAAGGTAAAGTTTTTGAGCATAAATCTAGGAACTGTGTAAACAAGGTCAAATCATTCATCTCATTTCTTACTTTAGCAAGAAATCGTAGATGTTGAACGTTAAAAATGTGAGTAAAAAATTAAATAATGCAGACAATAAAGTAACTACTCGTTAATGTATGTTATTGTGACCCATATACAGTGTCGTAACGTTAACGTGATTTTGTCGTCCTATTTATAAATATACGTGTGAATTGATGTATTATGTCAATTTGTAGATGAACCTATTACAACTTAGGTACCAACATGATAAACTAATGATCAATGAGTGAGAGTTACTGAGTACGGACTGAAAGTGAAGTTGGGCCTAATTTTATTAGATTCTTGAGTTGTGTGTTTTCGCCTAAATAGACTTGCAAAGCTTAGATAGATATTCCATTCAAAAGGTACCTATTATCTATTCTGCAGATAAAAGCCATAGCAGTCTAGATGTCTTTATTTTGAGGGGAAAAACTGGTCTTTATACGTAGGTATATAAGTCAGTGTGTGTACCTAGTACCTACCTACTATTTTCGACGCTCCTTGGCGGCAATCTGAATACGAATAAAATTAACAGAAAAACCACATACAAATATACGAACAGTTGATGAAGTTATTATTGAAAAGAAAAATTTTTCAGTTGCCTTGAGAAGAAAACTAGTTTTCGAAAAGCTATGTCACCTAAGAACCGTTATATTGGAAGGAAAGCTAACGAATGACACGACTAAACGAAAAATTACTTTTTGGAATTTGGCTAGATATTTGGCCCGTTAGAAAGGTTTTTTGAAACACGGGTTTCCAGCCATATTTTATGTAAGTAAAAAGCTCTGCGCACATTAATCCAACACCGCTAACGCTAAGGCAAAGCACAAAAATGTTTATTCAAATATAGGCTTAACCTCGTCATTTTTAGATACAGATACATAGATAATGCTGTGTGAATTGTCCAGCATTATTTATTATTTATTTATTGTACAGTGACAAAACGGCTTCGCTCAAGCTTCAAACGAGTGTCCTGCGAGCTGTCACCTGATGCAGTCAATATAGAATCCTGTACCATTGTTATCTTTAGATACATTTTATAGTGTCAAAACGGCTTTCCACAAGCTACAGACATATGACTCGCGAGCTGTCATCTGATGCAGTCAATATAGAATAAATGCGCCTATTTGAAAAATCTTATACCAGGCACATACATCCGCCTATTTGAATGCACATGAATGTGCTGTTCGCTAGCGGTGTTGGATTTATCCCTGGCCCTGATCTGCGACAACCTTATTAGCTACTCAGACAACTACATATATAGTATGATGATGAGTTAGAGACTGCTGTTACAACTGCCTTTTGTTTATTTATTTGCAATGGTTGCAAGTTTACAGACAACGTTGTAATAGGGTTCTAGAGTTAGATAAGTGGAAAATAAAGTATCATGTTAATGTTATTGCGTGTTTTAATTACCGGTTTACATCTACAGTTACCTTTACCTTTACGGCCAGTTTATTTGCTACTAGCTGTTTCCCGCGGTTTCACCAGCGTTAAATTCAAATTTCACATTTCTAAATTTTAATACAGCCTATGATCACCGCGGATATTGTAGCTTCAACGGTGAAATAATTTTTCAAATCGGTCCAGTAGTTTCGGTGCCTATTCAATACATAAAAAAATCAAACCTTTCCTTCTTTATAATATTAGTATAGACTAGCAAATCTAGAAAATAATTCTTCTAGTCGAGCGGGAGTGGTCAAAACTAATTTAAATCAGTCAACATGTAACATTTATTCTTCAATCTTTTACAACACCATTATATACTAAATAGAAAAGTGAATCTAGAATAAAGCACCAAAAAAAAACCAGGTAATTTTGAAACATTAAACTTATTTCTACATATAATTAGGAACGTAATATTAACTCAGTGAGTGTAATTATTTAAAAAAAATACATTAGAAGTAACGTTTTTAAAGTCATTTGAAAAATAAATGAGGCATTCCTCGAAACGCACCCAAATGAGGCGCACCTAAGTAGGTACTTCCACATAGCGCACCCGTACGGTGATTATGTAACTCGCGACCGGTTTACGATAGGCGTAAATTTAGCAATTAGTGCTGTCAAACGTCAATTTTGTATTAGTTTGACACCAGCTACAACGTCAAAATTGGTCAAAATTGACGTTTGACAGCACGCATTGCTTAATTTACGCCAGTCGCAAACCGGTCGCGAGTAACATAATCACCCGGCCGTTTGGATATTATTGTTCTGTGGTTTAGATGCGCTTCATTCAGTCTGTATAGTCAAGTTTTTATTCCTCGTTGCGCGTTCCAATGACAAAGTTGTGTCTAGTGATGCGAAAGTAAAATGTGTAAATATCACTGATGAAAAGTAATTCAGTAACTATTGAGTTATGTTGTTTCTTTTTTGTTAAGTGTATGTACATATTTTGCCATGTTTGTAATATAAAGAATTGATCTCATATGGGAGTGACATAGTCACTTTGTGACAAAACTCCATCAATAAATAAAGATATAAAAAAAAACTATTGAGTTATGTGAATACGTTGTTCAATAGAAAAAAAAAACAATAACATTCTAAGCCAATCAGATACCACTTACTAACATCAATATAATCATACCATTGGTAGATAAAACAGACAACAACCATTTTCTTATTTTAATAAATCTCTTATTCTAAATACATAAAACTCTTGACCAGACTGTTGAAGTAAAAAGCTCTGCGCACTAATCCAACACCACTACCGTAGAGCACAAAAATGAGCATTCGAATATGGGTTACTCGTTATCCTTAGATACCTAGGTACTGTAAAATACACAGTGACAAAATGGCTTCCAACTTCCAACTAGCTTCAAATGCCCGCGAGCTGTATGCAATATGAGCATTTTTGTGTTGTGCGGCAGCGGTACTTTCCAGGTGTGCGACAAGCTAATTCCATACTCATTACTATTTACTTAACAGACTCTTATATTTTGATATTTAATACTCGACCCCTAAAAAGGGGTAGATTCATTTTAAAACCAGCACGTAAGATGTCACTGGCAATCAAATACTTACTGATACCTAATTTAAAGCATCGTCATCATTTTCATGATTAATTATTGACAAATTCTGTCATCATTACAGAACGAAATTTACACTAAATTATGTACATCTAAGTATATTCTCTACATTTTGATACAAAATACGCTATGGGTATCAAAATTAGCCCTATAGGTATTTGATATATAAATATTATTCTGTTTTCATATAATTATCGAATAGACATTTCATCTAGCTAGATGAGTACCTACTTATAATTAATTATTCTAAATTCAAGTGCTAAAACCCATACCTACGCAAGGTTCTTCAGATTTAGGTATCTATGAAAAAAATCCCTTGCATACTCTCCCGGGAACGCTAAAAGAAGAGTATTTCCTGTCAAAATAGTTCCAGAAAAAGTACCATCGCAAAGTTACTGATAAATTTAATTAAATTTATATAAAACTGCACCTTATCTTAATTATCTTACAATGATCTTGTTAAGAAATTGTTTTATGATGAAAGCCTTAAATTTTCAAGACAGCTTTTTGCATGCATTAGAGAAGACCTTAGATCATAATCAAGCACAGATGAGTGTAACTGAAACGTTCGGAAATTTTTATTGCTGAAATCACACCATATGTGTTTTTTTACGAGCAAACATACATGCGTAATATTATATATAGTACCTAAATCCGCACTTGCGCGGCTAAGATAAAACACATCTGTATGACTCACAGCACAGCCGTAACATATGTGTTTCGAACGAAACGCCAGTGCGGCGCAACACAACTGCTGTGTAGAGCGGCAGCACGAATGGCTTATTAAAAATAGTTCACAGTCAGCTCACCACTGCTACACCAATGCGACGTCGTCGCTAGCCCTAGCTAGCGACGACGTCGTCGTCTGCCATACATTAGTTTGGAGACCTATCTCCAAACTAATGTATGGCAGACGACGTTGCTAAACCGTCGTCGTCCATTAAGTTAGCTTCCATACAGAATGAATATTTGGATACGTTGCCAGGTCATCCCAGTGCGATAGGGTTCTAACAATTAGTATTCAGCAGTCGGTGCTAGTGGAACGCATGGGTAGCGACATCAGCGCCCTCTGTGACGTCATCGGAAGCCACTCCGAGGGCTGTAAGCTGAGTCGCTGTTGGTCTTCGCTAGGACCTGTGGCGGGGCGGCTCGTCTGTAAACAAAAACAGACCGACATAGTAACGTAAGTTGTGATCGGTTATCATTATCACAGTTCAACCTCGACTTAGGTGTAAATGGTTGTTTTTTGTAGCAATTTTATAACTCATATTATCCCGAAATTTGATGAGCTAGCCCAGTACCGTAGTTAATATAATGAATGAATATTCTATTCTGGATAATTAAGGAGTATCATACCTATTCTTACCTGCTGTAAGATTACGCAAAAAAACCAATCCTTATATTGACATGTAGACATGTAGCCACCACGCGTCCTATATTTCTTTTAATGGCCTTCGTAATTTGGTATGGGCATTGAGATGAATACTCGTAGCTTTCAAATGTGAATATATAGAATACAGAAAAATGTATTGTAAAACTGAGGTACATAGAGGTGTATAAGTTAAACATGGTTAAACGAATGAATGATAACGTACGTTTCCTCAGAGTCCGTTCTAGCAGTGCATGTGAGGCCAGCGCCGCTACCAACGCCGCTGCCAGGGTGATCAACTGTGTGCGCACACACAGCGTGTGTCGGGCTGCGCAGGCCAGCGCTAGGCCTGCGTGCCGCGCCATCACCACCACTGCCCAGGGGCCGCGCCAGCCAGCGCCGCCTATGCAGGCCCCAGCCTAAAAAAAGTTATATATCGACATAATAGATAGTGTAACAGACAATACAGTTTTATAAATAAATAATGCTGGACAATTCACACAGCATTAAGTAACCCCATGGTAAGCTGAGCTTGTGTTATGGGTACTAGATAACTGATATACATAATACAATACAATTACATAGATAGATATTTTTATTATACATAGAAAACGACCAGAACACCCGGTACGTGTACGATCTGCAGATATTTAGCAGATCGTACACACAATTGTTCCGAGGCGGGAATCAAACCCACAACCTTCTTCGCCCAGTGCGCCACTTCGGTCGTCAATCAAAATAGATAGTGTAACAGGCTATACGAGTCCGTAGGATCCTGAACTGCATAGGCAAGTCAGTTGTCAGAGAGTTTTAGGAATAAGGCTCTATCGATAGCGAATAAAGCCACAACTGCAGCTTAATACGATGTAGTTACATTATAGGTACCAATGGTATAAGTTGCCATAAACTCAAAAGGTCTTTTGTAGTACAATTTTGAATTATTATACAAATATAAGGGATTTCAGACTGTAGGTATCCTTCAAATTTTATTAACGCGAAAGTTTTTAATTATGGTTGGATGTTTGTTACTCTTTCACGCAAAAACTACTGAATGGATTTTGATGAAACTTCACATTAATATAGCTTAAATATCAGAATAACACATAGGCATTCATAAATATATATTGGATATTATCCAAAATATCTATCACTACGCGGGTAAAACTGCATAAATATATATTGGATATTATCCAAAATATCTATCACTACGCGGGTAAAACCGCGGGACGCAGCTAGTACTGCATAAATTGGTTTTTGGAGCATAGGACAGTTGTTTAGCATCGTTTTAAAACCACAGCAACTCAGTGGTGTTTCTGTGATTTTGAAACGGTACTTCCAAAGCTGAACGTGCACCTCGCCGCAATCACCGCCGTCATCGCATTTTCTAAATCTTTATTATGAAATAGTATGCAACATCGCGCCCTACCCGCGCCGAACACGCCGCATATCAGTAAAACAGAGCGACGCGCTGGTTTTTTTAAAAGTCTAAAGCCGTCCTTTAGACTTTTAGAAAAACTTGTTTAAACTTAACAACGATAACTTACCTGCAATACATCCCACAGCGAAGCACACGCGCCCCAAGCCGCCCCAGCCAGCGCAGGCAGCGCCAGATCAGTTCTTGCAGCCCTCCACCTCAACAACGCCAGCACGAGTGACGCATGGGCTGCCGCCCCGCCGCACGCCAGCGACCCCCGCTTGCCTCTCGCAGCCGCCATGCTGAGGGTACCTGCTGCTAGTGCGTGTAGCATTCCGGCGCCAAAGAGGGCGCGCCAGGCGCACCACCAGCCGTCGACGCAGACGCCGTACCACTGGGGGTAGACTGGTTGTGAATGGATATGATTGGAGATGGAGAAGTGGAGAATCTAGTATCTTGAATGAAGTTATGAGAGTCTTGCTGTTCACACATTTATTCAAGTATGTATACCCAGAGTGTGGCAACGAATCAGGAAATCAAATAATCACGGCTTAGTCATTTATTTATTTACAAAACAAAATTTACTAAAACTTATATAATGCGAATGAATCAATGCGTGATGCAAATGAAGATTTAAGTGTTAATTTTGGACATAGATACTGTGAAAGCCGTGTGGCTTAGAAATAGCACCACCACCCCAACTATTCCCGCTGGTGTCGTCAGCTGACAGCTGGATATCAACAGGGAGGTGGTCCACAGCAGCGCTTCCTGCAGAGCAATTTACCCACCCATCTGATCCCCAACCAGCATGCCCAGTGTGGGCATTATGGTCATCGCAGTTCGTCATTCGGATAGCGGAGGGCGTCCTACACTACGTTTACACTACTAACCTTAATATACGAAGTATAAATAAATCCCTGTTGCAGTCCAATAAACAAGCCCATAGGAGCCCCGAGTAGCGCTCTTGGATCTCTTGCGACGGAGCGGGCGTCGGGCGGCGGCGACGGCGTCGAGGTGGCTCCGTAAACCGCCAGACCAGCGCCGACCAGCGCCAGGGCAGCCCAGACCGCGACGAGCACGCACCGGCCTTGCGAGCTGAGCGCTATGCCTAGCACTGACTGGATGTCCGGGCAGCCAGCCGCTCCACATGTCCTCTCCTGGAACATAGACCGCATTAAAAACATATATGTGTGAAATATGCCTTAGTTCTTGACTTCAACGACAAAAGAAATGAGATCTAAATAAAACAGATATGCACCAAGTTAAATAATCAGTTATATTTATTTAAAACAGCATAAAATATTTTACGGGGTGTTTGGTGCATTGTTTGCCAAAAATTTTAAATGAGGGGTGGAGGGAGGTTTTTGCTACCTTCTCAACCCCCTAAAAAATCTTTGTATATGTGTCTTTGAGGCCTATGTCCTATATCACCCCGATCAGATCCTTGCTAGTCGTTAACAAAATTGAGCTAAAGCAACAAGGTTTTTTCTCCAACTATCTTCCTCAAGAGAAGATGATATTATATCTCGTTTCTTTCAGTTACTAATACTAACCTCATAGTCATCATCATCCGTGAAGAACTCTTCGACAGGCGGCCACTTCGCCACCGTCGCATTTGTCGGCGACACCGTGAACTGCGGAGGCGTCCGATCTTCCGGCCAAATAAGCAGTGCCGCGCCCAGCAACATCGTTCCAAACACCATACCAGCGTCTTGCGCTGCTCTGAGTGCGCGCAACGCTCGTCGCAACGCAACTTTCCTCCTCGCCTCATCTCCCGCTGACTGAGCGAGCGACGTCGCAGCAGCAGCCAAGGCCACACTCATCGGCGACAAAGTCACTCCACAAATTCCGTACAACGCTAACAGCACCGATAGCGGCGTATCCACAGTATGAGCAGTCAACAGCACACAAACAAGTCCATGGGCTAAGGCTATTAATGTCCGCGCTCCGGTTTTTTGGATGATTAATGGGGAGAAGGGGGCTACTATGGCTGCTACAGTGTGCATGACTGCTAGAGGTAGGGCTCCGGCTTCGGCGCCGGCGTAGGCGGTGAAAGGGATGAGCGCGGAGGCGCAGAACCCGGTCGATGCACAGAGGAGGGTGAATCTCCGGACTAAAGGCCTGGGCAGCTTGGGTGGCTGCCGGAACAGCAGTCTTCTGACGGACGCCGCGCCCACGGAGGAGGCAGTGGACTCGCGACGTCGGCCTGCATTGGTTGCAGGAGTCGGAGTCGCCCTGATGTGGGGCTTCGGTTTCCTCCAAGGCCATTCTTTCTTGTAGATTGTGCTGACGGGGATCTGTTGAAAACGTACATGTTGTAAAAAAAAATGTTTATAGGGTTTTAGGAAAATTCATATTTAAAAGTTATTTAATATTAGAGTTAAATAGATAAGATCTGCGTCATTACAAATCAGATTTTGCTTTTATTTTGTACCTTTTCAATGATGATTACATGTGGTTCGCTGGTTTGCTGGTTTGCTGGTCGTTAATATTAATACAATGCTGCTTAGCTAGCTTGTATTAATATTAGCTGCCCTATACGCAGCATCATGGGGGAGGGCCCGATGATGCTCATGGGAATTACCAATTATGACAAAAACCACCAAGGCACTTATCAGGCGTAGTCCTGCATCTAGCAGTATACCAGAATAGGCTGTAAAAGGTACACCACCCGTTTGATAATAGTTCTATGCCGATGAGGCTCCGAGGTGGTGCGTATCGCCGGGGTGCAAGGCGGGGGCCGGGACCGCTCCGTGAGGTCCGGTAGACTGCCCATCAGTGCCCATGCAGCCGGCACGAGAGCCTATGCCTCATCGGGTCCAGTACCTATACCAGTATAGGCTGTAGAAGGTACCTGTTTGATAATAGTTCTATGCCGATGAGGGTCCGAGGTGGTGCGTATCGCCGGGATGCGAGGCGGAGGCCGAGACCGCTTCGTGAGGTCCGGTAGACTGCCAATCAGTGCCCATGCAGCCGGCACGAGAGCCTCTGCCTCATCGGGTCCAGTACCTATACCAGTATAGGCTGTAGAAGGTACCTGTTTGATAATAGTTCTATGCCGATGAGGGTCCGAGGTGGTGCGTATCGCCGGGGTGCGAGGCGGGGGCCGAGACCGCTCCGTGAGGTCCGGTAGACTGCCCATCAGTGCCCATGCAGCCGGCACGAGAGCCTCTGCCTCATCGGGTCCTCATTTACACTTCTGTTCTGTACAAAAATAGGTCAGTCATGAAAGCGTTATTTAATTGCTTATTATCTATTATGATATACATATTAACTGATAATTAATTAATAGATCATTAAATTGATAATTCAATTACAATTTAGAAAATGACATGTATATTATAAACGTTATTAAAAAAATAACTAAAAACTATTAAGCTAAATATATTTCGCGAAGAACCGACGGCCGCTGGGGCAAACGTGTTCTTGAGTGGAGACCGCGACTTGGTACTTGGTTTAGTGTAGGACGCTCTCCGACCAGGTGGGATGACGACCTGCGAAAGACTGCAGGTAGATGCTGCATGCGTCAAGCTGAAGACAGGGCGCTATGGCGCTCATTGGCGGAGGCCTATGTTCAGCAGTGGACTGATATAGGCTGATGATGATGATGATGATGATGATTAAGCTAAAATTCAAAATGTTCAAAGATTCAAACGAAATGAACAAAAAATCAAAGGGGTACTTAATTTTACTTATGTACTTAATTTGAATTTTGTGACGTGTTCTGTAACGTCTACGAAATAAAGAACTTCGATATTTGATATTTGTCTACAAAGTTTTTGAATCTTTAAAATTATTTTGATCCTAATTAACGACCTTACGATAGCCTCCACACAAGCGGAATATGTCATGTACGCGGATGATGGATGTTTAATAATATCTGCGGAATCCCATAGCCTCCTCAACGCAAAGGTAAATCATGTGATCGAAAGAGTAGCTGGATGGTTCTCCGCGAATGGAATGGCACTAAACCTAGAAAAAACAAATATTGTCCACTTCTACCTGGGTACCAACAAAAACAAAGGCCAACTCGATGTAGTCTGCAATGGACTTAAGGTCCCCATCGTCGACTCTGTTAAGTACCTAGGTTTCACTCTAGACCATAGACTAACATGGGAACCCCATATAGATATAACTTGTAAAAAACTAGCTTCTGCGTGCTTTGCACTGTCCCGACTAAAAGGAAGCCTCGACCTGAGCAATAAGCAAATGGCGTATCACGGGTACTTTCATTCTGTACTGACGTACGGCGTAGAATTTTACGGACAAGCGGCTGAACGTCTAAGACCATTCCGTCTTCAGAAACGTGCGATCAGAATCCTGTGCGGCGTGGAGTGGGACCATCCCGCTAGGGAGCTCTTTAAGGAAACTAAAATAATGACGTTGCCAAGCGAATTTATTCTGCAAGCGGCCAAATTCGTCAGAAGTCATCTTAAAGAGTTCCCGACGTGGGCTGATACCCACAACTACCGTACTAGACATCGTCATCGACTAAAGCTACCCAAAATTAAATTAACCAAACTGAAAAACAAAATTGATTACATAGGAGTCATAATATACAATAACCTGCCGGACTCTATTACTAGTGCCGCGTCAACTGCAATATTCATAAACAAACTGAAGAAAATCCTAGTGGACAGGGCATACTACAGCTTAGAAGAATTCCTAAATGACAAATTAGATGACGCCAATGTCGCTGATCCACACTTATAATACCTATTTATAATATTTATTATAATAAAATGTTGATATGAATATTTAATTATGTATTGGTAAAATTACTAAAAAAAGAACTATAAAATTATTTATAAGAAACCCCTGTAAACTCCTGTGTGTATGATTTGTAATTCGTTGTGTATTTTTTGTTACTTGTATTATTAGATAGATAGAATAGATAGAATATACTTTATTGCACAAAATTTGTACATAGGCGAGCATAATGCTAGATAGCATTCTCTACCTGCTAACCTTTGGGTAGTGTGGACAACAGTTTGGTAGGTAGTGCCATATAATAGAGATAATAAAATATACTACTCATAATGATACTAAGCTACTTATATTATACTTAAACATTAATATATATACCTATATAAATAATTAATATATAATTATAATTACGTACCGAATTATTCTTGCGAAAGAAAATAGTTATAGACTCTAGATCTGAAGACATTTATCGAGGATGCCTCGCGATATTCAATGGGAAGACTGTTCCATAGCCGAGTGGCCTTTACAGCGAAGGTTCTATGATAACCTACTGTACAGGCGTCAGGAGTTCCAAGCTGCAGTCGTTTCGAGTCCCTCGCAGGTCGCTGGGGTCCGTAGAGTGGGCTGAAGGATTCGGAGAGGTAGTTAGGGGATAGTGGGTTACAGAGGGTTTTATAGAGAAGGCATAATGTGTGCAAATCTCGGCGCTTTCTAATTTTCAGCCACTTCAGTTGGGTGCGAAAGACTGATACATGATCGTATTTTCGCAACCCAAAGACGAAGCGGATGCAGAGGTTTTGTAGTCGCTCCAGTTTGTTTAACTGATCCTCTGTAGCGTCGGGATAGCACACATCTGCATAATCCAGGATAGGGAAGAGCAACGCGTTAACCAATGTGATTCTAGTGGATTGTGGTAAGAAGTTCTTCATCAGCTTAAGAGAGTGCATGCTTCCATACATTCTCCTACTAACCTGGGCAACCTGAGAGTCCCAGGATAGATTGCTGGTAATATGCAAGCCAAGATTTTTGACCTCAGCGCAGTACTGTAGCGGAAAGTTGTTGTATTTGACGGGTGGCAGTGATTTTGGGTCAAGTCTGGATAGAAAATAGTTACTACCAACAATCATTACCTGAGTCTTACTAGGATTTATAGGAAGCCCGTACTCCTGAGTCCATTGATGAATCGCGCTAAGGTCTGTCGTCATGGTGCCGATACCTAGATCTACATCACTGGGATCGAAGCTGAGATAGAGCTGAACATCATCAGCGTATAGATGAAATGATGAAAATTTGATTTTAGAAACTAGAGTATTGATAAAGACGGAGAAAAGGAGTGGAGAGAGTACGCTACCTTGAGGGACTCCTATACCTACTGAGCACCAATTAGAAGAGATGTCGGCAATTTTGACACACTGCGAGCGCTCCCCTAGGTAAGACTTGAACCAACTGATACTTTCTGGAGAGAGGTTTAAGGAGCGCAGCACAGCCAAAAGTAAGTCGTGGTCGACACAGTTGAATGCGTTGCTGAAGTCGAGAAGTGTGATCAGGGTAAGCTTTTTGCTGTCAATGGCACGTCGGATGTCGTCTGTAATTTTTATGAGTGCCGTAGCCGTGCTGTGAGCGGGGCGGAATCCGGACTGAAAGGGTGAGAGAAGATTATTTTTCCTAAGAAAAGAAGAAAACTGACGGTGGACAATCTTTTCGATGATTTTCGATAGGAAAGGTAAGATGGAGATCGGACGATAGTCCTTGAGATCAGAAATGACTGCCTTTTTAGGGATAGGGATAATGAATGCCTTCTTCCAGTCCGATGGGAAACAACAGTTTGAGATGGAGGAGTTGATGATGTGAGCAAGCTGAGGGGCAACAAAGTCGAGGATCGGGAGAAGTATCTTTCGACCAATGCCATCGTGCCCTACTGCTTTGGTACCGATGCTCGAAACAATTTTCGCTACTTCGTCCGCGTCGATTGATGTGAAGCTGAAAGGGACCATTGTACTTGAAGACAGTTGTGCTAGCATATCAATCGTCTGCTCTTTGGTTTGGTCATTTATTTGAGCGGAAGCTGAGGAAAAGTGCTGATTTAATTTGTTAGCATCAGCAGATGAATCTGCAGCACTTTTAGCTTTTCCAAAACCTAGCTCACGCAGTACCTTCCAGACATTAGCTGGCGTACAGCTCTCAATGACACTAAATATATTACGACGCTTAGCGTTTCTGATCGCCTGGTTGCACTTATTCCTAGCTGCCTTAAACCTTTTGAACGCGTCCTCACTAGGATTTTGACGGTGCTTACGATAAAGGTTATTTCTCCTAACCATCAGCTTATGAATGTCGTCCGTAAGCCATGGCGCTGGTCGACGCTTCATTCGAACAGGCCGTATTGGGGCATGTTTATCGTAGAGTTGGGTGATGTTTGTATTAAATATTCTAAGTTTTTCGTTGACGTCACTCGTAGAGCAGAACTCAGACCAGTCCATGTTTTGAGCGTCCAAGCGTAGTTTTTCGTGATCCATCGCCGCAAAGTTTCGTTGCATCACGACCCTTGACTTAAGTTTGGGTGTTTTTATTTTTATGGAGGCGTAAATAAGGTCGTGGTGTGAAAAACCAGGCGCAGAAAATTGGCCATGAGTAGAAACTCGCTCAGTATCGCCCGTGATTATAAGGTCGAGTTTGGTGTGGCTATCGTTGACATGAAAGGTCGGGTCGAGTTTAAGGATAGAGAGGTTGAAGGAAGTGCTAATATTTAAAAGCTTTTTACTCCTCCTATCGTTCCGCAAAAGACACGTATTAAAATCGCCGCACAAAGTGAAACGTTCATATTGAGGTCTAAATATATCGAGCAAGTGTTCGAGGGTGTCAAAGTAGTCCACTTTTGGAGGAGCATAGATAACTCCCAATAAAAATTTTACGGAGTTGCATATAACCTCAAGGAATAAGTGCTCCATTGACGCAGAATACGCTGATGGTGACTTTGAAATAACGCGATATTTATACTCTGTACGCAGGTAGATTGCAACGCCGCCACTACCTTTGTTGGTACGGTCATTCCTAATTAGTACATAGCCCGGTAAGCTAAATGATGTTGAGGGTAGTGTGGGTTTCAGGAAACTTTCACTTACCAGAATGGCGTCAATTGATTCACTTGAAAAAGTTGCAAGAAGTTCAGCGTAGTGGGAAGGGATACTTTGTGCGTTTATATGGCAGGTGTTAAAGTTACGTTTGTGCGAGGCAAAGGACTCTGATAACAGCTCACACAATAGTTGTCCGCTATCGTCCACGGCGTCCTCAAACGAGTCAGATCCAGAGTCCATAGATAAAAATAAATCCGAAGTAATGGAGCAATCCATAATCAGGTACGATAAATAATAATAGATAAAAATAATAAAAAATACTACTAATAAAAATCTAAATTTTTTTAAAAGACTAATAAATAAAATATACCAACGCTAAAAGCACGTAAAAGCATTTTGTTGCCACAAGCACTGCCGGTTAAAACAGGGGAGATAGCTTTACAGTAAGAAACTAAATAAACAGGGCAGTAACAGTACAAGAAAATCAATAAAAAGTTATAGCACTAAAAATCGCAAAAAAATAAAATTTTAATCTCGCGCCAACTTTTACCGGTGAACGGAAAGAGAAACAAAAAAAGAGTTAAATAGTGACATTGGCAATAGCTTGAATGACAGTTATATTGAATGAACGTCAGTGTCATGTCACACTACACAAGAACAAAATAAAAGTAAACATTTTTATGATCCACCGGCAAAATTATGACTTGTAGAAAAAAAGGAAGATACATACACTGTGAAGTGCTACCGCGGCGGATGACTAGACTAATCTATTTGCTAGGTTTTACAAAGCGGCCGGTCTTCGCCGATCGTGCGGCGGTGGCGGGCGGCGGCGGCGGCGGTGCTGCGGACGTTTTCGGTGTTTGACCCGTAGATGTGGCCGCAGCCGCTGCCGACGCCGTTCTTGCTGTCGTCGGCGTCGTCGGTGGGAATTTCTTTGTGATTTCGGCAAGCTGGGCCTGTGACACGATACGATGCTTCGTCCCGTCCGACGTCAGCAGAAAGACGCCGCCATCCTGCGACCAGCATTTGCTTACGCCATACAAACGTCGACCCTCGTTGAACAGGGCTCTCCTGGCGACTGTTAGATACTCAGCTATAGTTACGCCTGATCCTTTCATACCAGTCTTTTTGCGCCAGATGCTTGATCTAGTATCCAGAGATTCGAATCTCACTAGCACAGGTCTTGGTTCTCCTTGGGTTGAGTCCCTGCCGAGACGATAGCAGAAGCGTATGCCTTCAGCAGTAAATCCGTTGATTTTCAGTCTCTCAGTTAATATACCTGCTATCACGTCCTTCAGTATTTCCCCATCCTTTTCCTCAATGCCACGGAACAAGAGAAACTTTCGTCGGCTGCGATTTTCTGCTTCATCAACTGCAGCAGTAACTTGTGACATCTGTGAGCGGATGAGGTCAACCGCAAGCTTCATACAGGTTTTAAACTGCTTAAAGTCCGCTGCTAGTTGTTCTAACGTTGTACCTGTTGAGGCTGCTGCCATGCGGGACTCGAAGGAAGTCATACAGCTATCCAGTTTGTCATCCAATGCCTTGATGGCTGCCATAGGGTCTGTGGTAAATATTTTACCAGTCTTCTTCTCGGCAGACATAGTGTTTAGTGGAGGGTAAACAAAAAAAAGTGATAGCTTGAGTGAAGTGATATGACAATGCTTGTGGCTGGTTTTTGAAGTGTGTTTATAACATACCCAGTGTTCTCACAGTGCTGATGTTATTGCAATATGTTCAGGGATGTATCAACACATAAGGTAATAGTAATTTCTTGCACTTTTTGGCCTTTATATATTTTTAAACAATAAATTTAATCTGAGCTCAGTAAAAAGATGTAGATGTAGATGTAGTTGTATTCATTTTCACCTCACGTTCTGATTGTGACTTCCACGGCATCATAAACATTTAGTGCTTTCGCTTTTGTGCTGCCGTGGGGGTCCATCACCCTACGAAGACCTGGCTTTAATGCCGTGCTTTATGCGCATTCCAGGGTTCAAAGTCCACCCTAAGGGCAGTCTCGTCTCCGGCCGGACTTTCCACGAGCTGCGTTACCCTTTTGGACCTGTAACTCCAGCCAGCACTTACACCTTTCGTCGAGGGTCTCTGCTACACCCGCGGCGCAATAAAGGAAGTACTGAGGAAGAAGGAAAATAAAGTGCAGACCTTTTTTTAATCAAGTAGAATCAGCCATGTGTAGGATTTAACGGACCCCCTTTTAAGCCCCTCTGGCAGAGCTACATAACTTAAAATCATATATATAACATAGCCCTTCAGGCTCCCTATTGTTATCTTTAATTGTAATAAATTTTTAATCCATTTTTAATAGTTTCACTTAGAACCTTAATTTAACCCTGAGTTGCTGCTCGAAAACCGGAAAGTAACTCAGCGGACTTTCCGATCCGAGAAGTAACTCAGCGGACATATTCTTAGTCGGGACACTGGCTATTACTATTACTTATTACTATTACTGGCTGGATATTATTATGTTTGACATATAAGAATATTCTTATCAATAAATAACTAAACTAAACTAAACTATTAGGCAGTGAAAACCGTTTACAAACTTTTGGTTCACATAATAATAATTTTTTTTATGCTTTGGGATAACATTAACAATTTTTGTTACATTTTCCAAGATTAGCATTGGTGCTATGAAAAATGAACACAACCGTATTATGACGTCATAAATAAAATAAATAATGCTGGACAATCCACACAGCATCATCTAGCCACGCTAAGCAGAGCTATGGAGATGGGTACTAGACGTACTAGATGACTGATGATGCATTATATGACGACCGATGTGGCGCGGTGGGCGAAGGTCCGCCTGCGACGCATGAGGTTGCGGGTTCGATTCCCGCCTCGAAACAAATGTGTGTACGATCTGCAGATATTTGTTTCGGGTGTTCTGGTCGTTTTCTATGTGTAATAAAAGTATCTATCTATGTAATATATTGTATTATGTATATCAGTTATCCTATAGTATCATATAGTACCCATAACACAAGCTCTGCTTACCATGGGGCTAGATAATGCTGTGTGAATTGTCCAGCATTATTTATTTATTTATGATGACATTTAATATGATGCAATACAGATATTTTATATAGATAAAATATACCCAGAAAACCCGGAACAAATATCTGCAGATTGTTAAAATTATGTGTCCAAGGCGGGAATCGAACCACTCCTGCATCGCAAGAGGACCTTCGACCGCCGCGCCTCATCGGTCGTCCATGATACAGTATAAACAGATTAAACGCATGGACAGCCAGTCATAACTGCCTTTATTATTGTGTAGTCGGGTAAAAATGAAAATTGTAAACAGAGCTGTCTTTGTTATGAGGGCTTTGTATACACTATTATTAACCGCATTAGACCGGATACACGTGAGCGTATTACAAGTACCTTACGAGGTATCTATCTAGGCAATTATATTATTTACTAGCTGCGCCCCGCGGTTTCGCCCGCGTGGAAATGTGTCAAATCTTTATATATAAAAATCTATTGCTGTTCGTTAGTCTCGCTAAAACTCGAGAACGGCTGGGCCGATTTAGCTGATTTTGGTTTAAAAATGTTTGTCGTAGTCCAGGGAAGGTTTAAACAGAGGAGAAAACATGGTAAAATTGCCATGTTTTCTCCAGCCGCGGGGCGCAGCTAGTGGATTATAAACCTTCCTCTTGAATCACTCTATCTATTAAAAAAAATCGCATCAAAATCCGTTGCGTAGTTTTAGAGATCTTAGCTTACATAGGGACGGACAGACCGCGGGAAGCTAAGCTACTTTGTTTTATACTATGTAGTGATAATGAAGGTAAATAATAAATTGGATGATTGACGATAAGTATGACAATAATGGAATGTAATTATTGAGTTTAATTTAAATTGTATGCTATTAATAACATATATGTATGTGTGTTGTTATTTATGGACTAAGTAAGACATGCCGCTAGTGTATTGGGCCTGTTTCTGTTCCTGATAAATGTAAATAATCTATGGTATGACTTACCAAATAGGGGCTCTGGTAACTTTGTTTGAAGACGATTTTCACGAAGGTCGTAACATCAACATAGTTATGGAAAAAATTATCTAGCTGATATTATTGATTGATTATATCTAGTTATTATCAATTGATTTTATTTGTAAAAATGTTTCGAATCTAATAACCTATACCTACTTATAAAAGAGGACGAAATAGGACGAAATTAAATCCATTCGATTCCGAATTCGTATTCGTAATTTTTTATGAATTAATTTATTAACAATTATATTCAAGAGATGCAAATCGTTTTATATTTATAAATTTTTATTTAAGGGACCACTATTATAGATAGTTACAGGTAAACGAACCCATTGATTTGACTGTTTTTTAATACATATGTAGGTATGTTATGGCATTGGCAAATAAATGAAAAATTCAAAATCAGATTCATTCATTCATTGGCTTAGTCTCAAAGTCATTCAGGCTAAGTCCGCATAATTAGTTACCAATACGTAGCTTTTGTTTAGTGATAATATGAAAAATCGACCATTATTAAATATACTTAACTACTGACATGGTTTTACGTGTAATTTAATTGAACCGTGATCATGTCCAATTGGTTATTTATGAGATAAATGCTGATAAGGAATCATAAGAACATTCTTAATAATAACTGAAACTGAACTGAATAAAGAAGAGAAAGAGAATTTTAGTGAATTCGAATACAGACAGAATCTCTTTCTCTGTGTTGTTATTATTGTTCGGACTTTTGTCTTTACTTTCTTTACTCTAATGCTTTTTTATTAGACAAATTGAATTTACTGATTCCACGTTCTGTGAGCCCAAACACACAATAATAAGATTTCCCCATAACTAATTAGACATATACTCACTATTATCGAGCCCTGTTGATATCCCACAAGCAATAAATAATCCTCCCACGTAATTTGTTCACCTTTTATAAATAGCTTAACACTTTACTTCACTACACTTTACACTTCACTTGTCTTTTCTACCTCAGCTCGGCCATTTCAGATGAACACTTATTAACATTGATCTGAAGATGATGTTATTTTCTGCATGAGTATGGGAGGTTGTCTGTGCTCGCTGAGAGACCAGGGCATCACCTTGTAGCTAGAGGGTGTGTGGGTAGGGTGGCCAGGGTTTTTGGGATGAAGGCATTTTATTTCTGGTATTTTGTATTGTATAAGAGCTATGCTTATATTTTCGTAAGATTAATACTTAACTGAAATTACTAAATGAATCATGTATACGATTATACGTATAATAATAAAACTTATTATTAGAATTATAATATTTATTTGTTTATATAACAAAATAATTAATTGCACACAACATTGATAACTTTTTCGAAGTTGATATCTTTAACAATTATAAATGCTAGTTCAAATTGGTTTCTACTCTTAGTTATTTGTACGGAAGTATTATTATTATTAGTATTATTTTATTATCTCTATTATATGGCACTACCTACCAAACTGTTGTCCACACTACCCAAAGGTTAGCAGGTAGAGAATGCTATCTAGCATTATGCTCGCCTATGTACAACTTTTTGTGCAATAAAGTATATTCTATCTATCTAAGTATTTGTTATCAATTAGTGTCCAGTGTCTATATTATTCCTTCATGTCCCATCCATCCTACGATTCACTAGAAAAAAACGCTCTCAATCTCAACAATATGACCGCCTTTTACAATTCCTCTTAAGTATTTATTTCTGTATTATTTTCTGTTTTGTGTGGTATAATAAAGTTTTTTATCTAATCGCTTTTACCTGTTGAAAAGTTTCTATGGAAAAATC
The DNA here is from genome assembly GCA_943735965.1 of Eupithecia abbreviata. Taxonomy (NCBI): domain Eukaryota; kingdom Metazoa; phylum Arthropoda; class Insecta; order Lepidoptera; family Geometridae; genus Eupithecia; species Eupithecia abbreviata. Next base: position 8,522,330 of record OX030995.1, read on the forward strand.
CTGTACAAAGATGTTTAACGACTGCTTTGTGTGGTACTTATAATGTTTTCTATCAATATATCTAATCACTTTTACCTGTTGAAAAGTTTCTATGGAAAAATCCTGTACAAAGATGTTTAACGACTGTTTTGTGTGGTACTTATAATGTTTTCTATCAATATATCTAATCACTTTTACCTGTTGAAAAGTTTCTATGGAAAAATCCTGTACAAAGATGTTTAACGACTGCTTTGTGTGGTACTTATAATGTTTTCTATCAATCTATCTAATCACTTTTACCTGTTGAAAAGTTTCTATGGAAAAATCCTGTACAAAGATGTTTAACGACTGCTTTGTGTGGTACTTATAATGTTTTCTATCAATCTATCTAATCACTTTTACCTGTTGAAAAGTTTCTATGGAAAAATCCTGTACAAAGATGTTTAACGACTGTTTTGTGTGGTACTTATAATGTTTTCTATCAATATATCTAATCACTTTTACCTGTTGAAAAGTTTCTATGGAAAAATCCTGTACAAAGATGTTTAACGACTGTTTTGTGTGGTACTTATAATGTTTTCTATCAATATATCTAATCACTTTTACCTGTTGAAAAGTTTCTATGGAAAAATCCTGTATAAAGATATTTTAAGGCCACCCTACGATGGATGCTGGCCCGAGCATGCGCAGTAAGCGTTCGAAGGCCGCACTGCATCGATAGCTATAGATCTATACACCCTCTACCCTTCGGTCATGGTCCCTGCTAGAATATAAATTGATATGTTTAGTGAAGCAAGCGACGCGACGCGACGGGGCGAGTGGAGTAGGGTCGTCACACTATCTAATCTAATCACATCACACATCACATTCATCTCACTGATACTGTAAATGCGAAAGTTTAGATGGATCGAAGAATGTATGGATGGATAATAATAAAATAGTCATCAACCGTTTTGATATATTTTTTACTGTAGAATAGATTTATGATATTTTATTGTATTTTCTATAGTAAAAAATATATTTTATATCGATAACTTGAATAAATGAAGTGGAATATTAATAATAACAGCATCTTGAGGGCTGTATATTTAATTTTTTAAATAAATAAATATATTGTTTTCCGATACGGCCTTACTGGTCCTGAAGTTCCGTACTATAAGTACACACCGGTGCCAGTTTTCGAAAACGGCTTGCCACGTTCTATTGGGTGGGACCGATTTATCATTATTTTATGTAAAAAAAAATATTTATTAATATTATTTATTGACGACCGTGTGGCGCGGTGGGCGTCATGTTCGCAAAGCATTATGGGTCAACGAACGAGGAAAGAGAGTGAATAGTTCAATTCACTGTAATGGATGCTGAGACTTAGGTACGAGTAGGTCTGTGTGTCCATGTTTGGGTACAATGTAGGTTACTACTGGATTTAGCCAGGGCAAGGTCAAGGCGAGCTATTAAGATTTGATTTAGATCACTCATGCATACTATTTTGGCCCCTCATTGGTTCATTTTCTTTTATTTATTATTTGTCATACATAAATGCAAATGGGCGGCTGGAATTGTAAGAGTTAATTTACCTGCAGGTCAGAAACATAGTTACATCTCCGTTTTGAAATAGACATTGATTTTTCTATGGCTACACACTGACCTAAGGCCCTAATTAGAAGAAATATCATGAGACCCATCAACGTGACTCTTGCATCCACGCTACATGTGCTCGCAGTTCGTGACAAGAGTCATAATGAATGTATTAGCGTGCGGTAGGTAGTTATTGCGAAGGTCGATGCAATGATCTAGTCCTCCTTACAACGGCGCCACGATGGCAGCGTTGCTCGTGATAACTCTCATCATAATAATAACATATCTTTTATACCATCTCGCAACTAGAAACTATGATTATTGGGCAAAGAAGAAAGTCCCTTTCGTCAAACCATTGCCTTTTTTCGGAAACTACGCGGGTTATATAACTCTAACGCAGTATTACCCCGAAATCTGCCAGAAAATGTGTGAACAATTTCCTGATGCTCCGTATTTTGGAACTTATTACGGAACTCAACCGGCCCTAGTTATAAAGGACCCGGAGATAATCAAACTAGTGCTTACTAAAGACTTCTACTACTTCAATAGCAGAGAACTAATGGACTTCACGGACAAGGAAGTTATAACACAGAACTTGTTCTTTTCTTACGGCGATAGATGGAAGATAGTGCGGCAGAATCTGACCCCGTTATTCTCCGCTGCTAGGATGAAGAGCATGTTCTATTTGATAGAGAAGTGTGCGTTTATGCTGGAAGATATGTTGAACTATGAGGGGGGCATGTCTGATGTCCTTGACGCCAGAGTTCTGATGATCAGGTACACGATGGATTGCATCTGCTCCTGCGCTTTCGGAGTCGAAGCCAACACCCAAGCGAGAGGCTCTACCGGCAACCAATTCACGAAAATGGGGAATGCGATATTCGGAACTTCGTATCCTCGAGGATTGCTCGTCGTAGCGCGGATGATGTGGCCGCATACTTTCTACGGCTTTGGGCTAAAGATCTTCCCTTCATTCATAAGCAAGTTCTTCGACAAGCTTGTCACTGATGTGTTCGTAAGTCGGCAATACAAGCCGTCTCCGCGGAACGATTTCGTGGATCTGATTCTAGGATTTAAGAACAATAACTGCTTGGTTGGAGACAGCATGAGTAACTTAAAAACTGGTGAAAGTAAGAAGACAACGCTGAAGGTTGACGACGATTTATTGATAGCACAGTGCGCTCTGTTCTTCGCTGTTGGGTTTGAAACATCTGCAAGCTTTCTGAGTTTGACGCTGTATGAACTGGCTAAGGACCAAGAAGCGCAGGCTATAGCTCATAAGGAAGTGGACGAATACCTTGCACGGCACAACAATAAGTTGAGCTACGAATGTGTCAACGAGCTGCCTTTCCTAGACGCTTGTATATCTGAATCTATCCGCCTGTATGCAATCCTTGGAATCATAACACGAGAGGCAGTAGAAGACTACACGTTTCCATCAGGCCTGAAAGTGGAAAAGGGAATGCGGATCCATCTGCCCGTCCACCACATACATCACGACCCTAAGAACTTTCCAGAACCAGAGGAATTCCAGCCTGGAAGGTTTCTACCAGGAGCTAAGCATCAGATAAAGCCGTATACATACTTTCCGTTTGGAGAGGGTCCCAGGACTTGCATAGGTAATGTAAATAAATAAAGCTGGACAATTCACACAGCATTATCTAGCCCCATTGTAAGCATAGCTTATGTTATGTTATGGGTACTAGATAACTGATATACATAATACAATACATTACATAGATAGATATTCTTTATTATACATAGAAAACGACCAGAACATCTGAAACAAATATCTGCAGATCGTACAAACATTTGTTCCGAGGCGGGAATCGAACCCGCAACCTCCTGCGTCGCAGGCGGACCTTCGCCCACCGCGCCACATCGGTCGTCTTCCGACTTACAAAATGACAGTTTGATTATCACAACAAGACCAATAACTTAATAGACAATTAGACATGTTAGGTAAATATGATTCAAAGATCAAATATATTTATTGCGTCAAACATGGTATAAAGGTCTTAAGTTCTAAGTAATGCACTTATGTCTCACTATATTCTAGTATGCAATAATTAAGATGACTAATTAAATTAGGTAAGTATTATTATTTATTATCGAACATTTAAAAACTCATAGAAGTATCCATCTGAATAGTCTTGTGAAGTTATTATGTCTAGAAATACTATCTTAGTAAAATCATAAACGCACGAGCTAGTTCAAAAATAATTTGGAACTAAACAAGAATAACTATAAAATTCTAACATAAAATCCACTTGAGTATTATAAGATAAAACAACTACAATAGAAACTATAAGGCAAACAATCTTGACATAAAGCCATTAAAAAACCGGTCCGATGAAGTCATTAATTAAAATTAATAGGTACAATACTATACACAATAAAACATATAAAATTTAACAATAAAGGCTATTATTGCAAAATCCTAACTGATTAGTTTTTATATATATATATATATATATAAAATAAATTATTTCCATCGGTTATTCATTATGAATTAAATTACACGAGATCAAGACTGCAGGTAGATGCTGGATGCGGCAAGCTGAAGACAGGGCGCTATGGCGCTCATTGGGGGAGGCCTATGTCCAGCAGTGGACTGCTATAGGCTGATGATGATGATGATGAAGCCCATTTACTTTTTATTATAATTTCTAGCTCTGACGTAACCAATTATACCGTGTGATCATATGATATAAATAAATTAACTTCATTGAAAAATATGACAGTAAATATCTTCATAAAAATAAATACTAATTGACGATAGTATCGAGAAGCAAATACAGCTTTAGAAATAGCAATTTACAGATACTTACTGACAACTAGCTCTCGTGCTAGTAAATACTCCAGCCATTCTCAATGTACAATGTTTGTAATCAACTCTCAAACACAAAATTATCTTTTTGCCGTGGTGTTCGTTAAAATAGTATCAGCATTATGCGTAGGAAAGACCTGAAAATACTAGTCTACTAGTCGTTTAAATCCTGTCTGTGACGGGCAAGAAAGTGATTTTTAGGTTACCATTGGCAACATTTATTGTATGCACAATATTATGACGACCTCGTGGCGCGGTGGGCGAAGGTCCGCCTGCAACGCAGGAGGTTGCGGGTTTGATTGCTGCCTCGGGACAAATGTTTGTACGATCTGCAGACATTTGTTCCGGGTGTTCTGGTCAGTAAAAAATATCTATCTATGTATGTAGGTAATGTATTGTATTATGTATATTAGTTTCCCATAACACAAGCTCTGCTTACCTTGGTCTAAATAATGCTGTGTGAATTGTGTCCGACATTATTTATTATTAATTCAGTTTAGCCAGAGTATTATTTTTTGTTTTCGTTGGAAGCTTTTTCTTATCTTAAAGTAAGTTGAACGAAATAATTCTAAAGCAGCCGCAACCAATGCCGCAACAGGTCGTTCATGGCATCAATATATGTATTCGGGCACTTACGTATTATGGTTGCATTAAATTCTCAAATAGATTTAGAACCTACTCGTTGACCGTAAGACCTTGTTCCCACTTGTCTGTCGGGTCCGGGTTTTGAGTCGTTCGTCAACTCACATCATGATTCTTGTCCCAACTGGTGTGTGTTGACGAATCGTACAAAAGCTATACTCTTCGTTCTGCAACTCGCACCACTTTTAACACTTTGAGTGCTGAAAACGCACGGTATGAGTTTTCTACAAGTGACTAATATGCGTAAATCCACACAAGCGCAGCGGCTGAGAAAATACAGATCTTTGTGACTCAGCAGAGCTGTAATATTTTTCAAACGAAACGCATTATACATACACAACCGCTGTGTAGAGTGGCAGCACGAATTTTTTAGATAAAAAAAAAGACCGCAGTCGTCGAAAAAAAACCGCAGTCAAATCGGATGTAAATTTTTATATAAAGCTTGATGGCGCCGACACAAAATCGGTTTTTTTAAGGAAATCAAATAATTACCTTACGCTGGACAATCGACATATCATTATCTAGCCCTAAGCTAAGGCAGGGGCCGAATTCTACTAACAAATGACTGTACTCTGAAATGGCATTGTCACAGAATCCTCCATAGATGAAAGAAACTCTAGATAGTACGTGCGGAGAGATATCAATGAATAAATAAATATTGATGGACAATCCACACAACATCATCTAGCCCAAAGCTAAGCAGAGCTTGTGTTATGGGTACTAGATGACTGATATACATAATACAATACATTACATAGATAGTTTGTTTTTACTATACATACGACCAAAACACCCGAGACAAATATCTGCAGAACGTACACAATTGTTGGAATCGAACCCGCAATCTCCTGCGTCGCAGGCGGAAATTCGCCCACCGCACCCCAGAGGTCGTCGAATTGTAAGTCATCATGGCGCATGAAACTGGGCCGAAATATTGGAAATCTCAAAAATCTTATCATGGTAAATATCCCAATGACCAATATTTGTATTATTTTTCAGGTATGCGTTTCTCCAAAATGCAAGTCCTGCCTGGCCTCATCACGTTCCTGAAGAAGTATCACATGGAGCTGGCACCTGGAACTCCCAGGAAGCTGAGGTTTCAGACCACCTCTCTAGTCATGCAGCCGAACTGTCCTCTTGGGGTGAAGGTCACTCCAAGAGCGGGGTGGGATAGGCGGGTTTATGCACGGTAGATAATTTGTATAAAATAAAATTGTAATATTACTTTTAACTTGTCGAAATCAAGTGTAACATATGTAGGTGGAAATAAATAAACAAACTATAAACAGAAACTAATTTGTGTTTCTCATTTCCATGATCTCAGACCCGGTTACATAGAGGCCCTTTCTGAGACTTTATCTCAAGGCGAGGGCTTTAATCACCTTTATCATCCAATATGATGCACCCAAAGATGATATCCGCAGGTCCTAGGTACTGTTACCAAAGGAAAGTGATAGAGATAATTCTTAACAGACTTGAAAAAGGTGGAGGTTCTCAATTCGTCTGTATTTTTTTTATGATAGGTTACATCGGAACTTTTGACTGGGTGAACCGATTTTGAAGATTCTTTTTTATTTGAAAGTTGGTGCTTCCCGTGTGGTCCAATTTCAGTTTGGTCCTGACAATGGCATCCATGTGAAAACCGTATGTCTTAATGTGCGAGAAATGGACGATTAACTCAATATCATGCCAACCGATATCTAGTTTTTTTTTAAACTTAATAGGTTTCGTTATTTAGGAATTTGAAGTCGGTTTATAGTTTCTGTCAAACACGCCAAATTATTATACCTAGGCGTTCTTCAGCTGTATTTACGGTACCTAGATCATACAGTAAATAAAGCCAAATGGCGCCTGATCAAAAAAGGTTTATCATCTACAATACAAGTTGCTATCTAGAAACAAATAATTTGAATATTTGACGACCTCTGTGGCGCTGTGGGCGAAGGTCCCGCCTTGAGACAATTGTGTGTACGATCTGCCGATATTTTTTCCGGGTGTTCTGGTCGTTATCTATGTATGATAATATATCTATCTATCTATATCAGTTATCTAGTACCCATAACACAAGCTCTGCTTACCATGGGGTTTGATAATGCTGTGTGAATTGTCCAGCATTATTTATCTTATATATTGACATTAGACATTAGATTATTGACATTAGAGACATTAACGATTTTGCACACCTGAGTAGGTAGTTTGTATCTGGACATATTTAGAATTAAGACCTTTTATACATACATTCATGCAAATAAAGATTATGATTATGATATGATTGTATTAAGTATATCAGTCATCTAGTACCCACAACACAAGCTCTGCTTAGCTTGGGACTAAATGATGCTGTGTGGATTGTCTTGTCCGGCAATAAATAGATGAAAATTCTCAAAATAAAAGACAGATAGTACAAAAACCACTTAAGGTGCCTCAACTGAGATTAGAAGTATGTAAAAAGAATTGCTACGCAATGGCCATACGGCTTTATAATAAACTACCAAACGACATGAGAAATCTGACAAATAATGAATTTAATCGTAAATTATATAATTGGCTCACTCAAAACAATTTTTATTGTATAAATGAATATTTGAATTTTAAATTTTGACATGTACCTAATAATTAATAATTTCAATATAATTTAAATGATCTAAAAACGTAGGTACTATATACTAACTGTCTAAATTAACACTAAATATTTGCACGACTACCAAGTCAAATATAGTGATACTTACTCTATTTTAATACCTTTACTAACCTATATTAAACAAATAAATACTATTTCATTTCAATATTTATTTATTTAATATTCTACACACTAGGTATTTATTTATATTCCTTTTCAAAGAGGGAGAGATTCCTTTATGTCTCGCACAATGGCCGCAGACACGTGCCCGGAAGATCCGTTTCCTGTCTCACTGGCTATGAACGGGAGTCACTGTTCGCTTACTCGCTACTTTACAAAACGATGGCCTAGTTTGGGATATAGGTTTATATACGTATCTAACAGAGAGGTTATGTATAATAAATAATACTGGACAATTCACACAGCATTATCTAGCCCCATGGTAAGCAGAGCTTGTGTTATGGGTACCTACTAGATAACTGATATACATAATACAATACATTACATAGATAGATATTTTTTATTATACATAGAAAACGACCAGAACACCCGAAACAAATATCTGCAGATCGTACACACATTTGTTCCGAGGCGGGAATCGAACCCGCAACCTCCTGCGTCGCAGGCGGACCTTTTTGTGGATGTATAATTCAGCTTTGACCAAAATTACGAGGGGGACTCCCCTCGTAAAAAATATAAAAAAAAGTAAATTGGGCCTAGAATCGACCCTGTGGGACTCCACAGGGTCGATTCTAGGACCAATTTTATACATAAATATACAATACAAAAATACTTTTTTGTACACCAGTTACAGATCATTATAAAATACATCACATGATACAAGTACAATGGGCGGCCTTATCGCTTAGAAGCGATCACTTTCAAGCAAATATCTGCAGATCGTATAAATTTGTCCCGAGGCGGGTATCGAAACCGCAACCTCTTGCGTCGCGGGCTGCGCTACAGCGGTCGTCAAATGGATATCGTCGAATGATAATCATAATCACTATCTATACATGAAAATTGGTATTATAAAGGTTTATTATTGGCTTAAAATTTGCTCAAATTAGTTAATATTAATGGCCTAAAATTTGTTCAAATTAGTTAATATTAATTGGCCTTAAATTAGTTAACTATAATGTGTTAACTAATTTTAAGCCAATTAATATATACATAATATATCCTATAGGTTTCGGAGACTCATGAATTTTTCTCTTATGTAAATATCTCAGATACCTGACATTTTAGGCGATTATATTAGAGGGTATTTTTTATTTGTATAAGTGCCCTCTATTCAAACAAAAAACTTTAATTGTGCGCCGCCATTTTGAAAAAAGCTGATATTAGGGGCAAAAAACTAAAACTTAAATTATGTGAATCCCATTGCAGAAAATGGTTGCGTTTGCTTTGAAATTAAGATATCTGTACTTTCCGGTTCCGGTTTACCGGTATTTTTATTATCTAACTAAAGACCTCTGTGGTGTGGGGTTCGATTCCTGCCTCGGGATTAGATAGATAGAAAACACTTTATTATACCACACAGAACAGAAAACAATACTGGAATAAACAATAGAATAAAGGAAGTATAAAGGGCGGCCTTATCGCTGAGAGCTATCTCCTCCAGGCAACCTTAGGATGGTCTGGACATGAAGGAACAAAATAGACGGTGGTACTGGGATTAATGTTTGTACATGTTTTTTTTAGTTCTAGCTATTGTCTTTACTAATATTATAAAGAGGAAAGGTTTGATTTTTTGTTTGTAATGAATAGGCTCCGACACTACTGGACCGATTTGAATAATCCTTTCATCGTTGGGAAGCTACACTATCCCCGGTGAATATAGGCTATATATTTTCAAAAAAGTTAGGGATCCGTACTAAAACCGTGCGAAGCCGTGAAGGTCCGCTAGTATGATATAAGTTCTCATGAGTAGTGTCCAAGTGCTAACGAGGTAATCTATTTCTAATGCACTATCTCTCTGTTTAAATAATCTATTTCTTGATAGCACTAATCATTTGTAAACATGTCTATTATCTGATTGGTAGCCAAGGATTTAGAACTCTAAAGGACAGTAATAAATATATCTGGGACAAATGTTTGTACGATCTGCAAATATTTGTTCCTGGTGTTCTAGGTATTTTCTATGCATATTAAAAAATATTTTTATTTTTGTATGAAATTTATTGTATTGTATTGAAGACCTATGTTGCGCGGCGGGTGTAGGTCCGCCTGCGACGCAGGAGGTTGTTGGTTCGATTCTCGCATTGGGATAAATGTGTGTATGATCTGCAAGTATTTGTTCCGGTTTATCTGGGTATCATTTATGTAAAATATAAAAAAAAAATATGTAATATATTGTACTATGAGTTATTATGACTTACCACTGGACATTAGAAAAGCAGATACACGTGATACTTTCAAGAAATCGGTGCGAAGGCTTTTTCATGAGAGGTTATACAAGCATAGCTCTTTATAAAACGTGAACGAGAAGAAAAAAAAACAAATAAAAAAAAAAAGTTTTTTTTTCTTTTTTTTTTTCTTCTTCTTTTGATTTGATTTGATAATTATGCTATATTTGGAACTGTATATTTATTGTTTTAGCTATTTTGCTTAGGTATATAGATATGTATAATATAATATGTATTTTAGGTATATATATATAAATTATAAAATGTCATAAACATAGTTACTATTACTTATATTTGTATGTAATGTTAGCACGCCAACCCTTTATTTAAAACATGTGTTTCCTGGTTGGCAGGTAGAAAATGCCTAGGCATTAAGCCCACCCTTTGTACCTTTAATAGTGCAATAAAGTTTAAATAAATAAATACTATGTATATCAGTCATGTAGTATCTAACTATAACACAAGCTCTACTTAGCTTGGGGCTAGACGATGCTGTGGGTATTGTCCAGCATTATTATTTCTCAACACAATGGGCTAAACATTAATAATTTGTAGGTACAATCGAATTGTAAAGATGCGTCCAGATTAATTTACGAGACATGTTACTTATTTTCTATCAGTATGGATGATTTGTAATATAATATATCACTGTTTATGGAAGGTGTAATTACAGACAAAAATAAAAAAATACAGTTTTGACTTCAATGTCGATAATAGAAAAATTTTTTGACACTGGAAAAGTCTTTTTTAGATTAATTTAGGTATCTATAGTTATCTACCCAGCAACATGCTGAGTTGACACCTTTTTGACTCGACACCAAATATTTTGCCAGGCAGGTTGTGGAGGTTATTAGTTGGGTACCTAGTTTTTTTATTTTTAGCACTTTGACTGCGATTTTTTTTCGACGACTGCGATCTTTTTTTTAACCTAAAAAATTCGTGCTGCCGCTCTACACAGCGGTTGTGTTGCGCCGCACATGCGTTTCGTTCGAAAAATATTACGGCTGTGCTGAGTCACAATGATCTGTATTTTCTCAGCCGCTGCGCTAGTGTGGATTTACGCATATTAGTCACTTGTAGAAAACACATACCGTGTGATTTCAGCAGTCAAAGTGTTAATCATTAATTTTTGAGCTCTAAAATAATTTGGGGGTATTTTGTTTTCTCTTTGTTTTGTATTTTTAAGTATATAACTGTTTGACCTCTATTATTTTAGTAATTAAGTTTGTGCCTAGTTCTTAGTTATCCTTTGTGTTTTTAAAATTGTAATGTGTCGTGTCAAATAAACCTTTTTCATTTCATTTCGTTTCAATTTTAATAAGTATGCATGATTTCATACTGATAAAACTTTTATTAATCACGGTTTTTTCATTTAATAAATATTGTCATAATTATAATTCATCATCATCACCTATGTTAGACATAGGCCTCCCCCAATGAGCGCCATAGCGCCCTGTCTTCAGCTTGACGCATCCAGCTTCTACCTGCAGTCTTTCGCAGGTCGTCATCCCACCTGGTCGGAGGGCACGTTTGCCCCAGCGCGGCCGTCGGCCAGACGGCCGCTAGGGCAAACGTGTTCTTGAGTGGAGACCAGGACTCGGTAAACGTAGTGTAGGACGCCCTCCGACCAGGTGGGATGACGACCTGCGAAAGACTGCAGGTAGAAGCTGGATGCGTCAAGCTGAAGACAGGGCGCTATGGCGCTCATTGGGGGAGGCCTATGTCCAGCATTGGACTGCTATAGGCTCATGATAATGATGTATACTACTCTATTGTATTAGGTCATATATCCTGTAACAATACATAAAAGTGTTTTTAATATATACAAAAACTAAATACAAATATTAGATATTATAGTTGAAGAAGATGTGCTTGTAACCAGTTGTTAGCTCAAGCCAAAACTACCTAACGGATCAGGCTGAAATTCTGCATAAATATAGTCCTAAGCTTGAATTAATATACAGGTTACTTAACTGCTTACTTTTAATGAATTTATGACCGATAAATTGTAGATATGACATTTATTTTTCTGTATTTTTTTTTATTGATTTTTTTTTATTATTATTTGTCTGTGAATTTTTTGTATTTTTTTTTAAGAATGTATGTATTATTTTTTAAGAATGTATAGTAGCTAATTATTGTAAATTTTATATCATTGCACGCCCAATAGGGCAGAATACATTGTGACCTATTCCATTATAAGAACTTTATAACATGTATTTTTCTTTTGACGACCGATGTGGCGCGGTGGGCGAAGGTCCGCCTGCGACGCATGAGGTTGCGGGTTCGATTCCCGCCTCGGAACAAATGTGTGTACGATCTGCAGATATTTGTTTCGGGTGTTCTGGTCGTTTTCTATGTATAAAATAAAAATATCTATCTATGTAATGTATTGTATTATGTATATCAGTTATCTAGTACTCATAACACAAGCTCTGCTTACCATGGGGCTAGATAATGCTGTGTGAATTGTCCAGCATTATTTATTTATTTATTATTTCACGCAATAAACGAATTTTGATTTGATTTGATTTGATTAAATTCAGGAAAATGCGTAAGAAACCGCGGGCTACTTCACAATATCTCCTCTGCTCGTTTCACAATATCTTTGTCGGATTCTACCTTTACAACGGATCACGGGTCGGCAGTTGTAGGTCAACTTGACAAAATGGAACGGTAAACTAGGTCAATTAAACGAGTTTTATTTAGAATCAGACGAGTTTCTGTGATTCTCTTTTGTGAACAACTAACAGGCCAAAGGTTTCTTCTTATTCAATGATAGGCATAACGATTTGGAGATCTGTAGGAGATCTGAGGATGGGTGTTTGGAGATCTGCTATTATCTTATGTAAATAAATAATTTCAAAAAAAAAATCCTCTGTACTTATACGTAAAGAGACGTTTTTTTTTTATAATTTGATTTCTTTTCGATAAAAATCAAATTACATCACTTTATTTTGGCGTACTTTTTTAGGTGGATATTTAATTCAAATAAAATCAAATTTTTATATTCATAATTACAAAATTATGAATACCTATCTATATTTGATTTTATTTGATTCATTAGACACCAACAAAATGTCATGCATTTATAAATAATAAATAAATAAATAATGGTGGACAATTCACACAGAATTATCTAGCCCCCAGCTAAGCAGAGCTTGTGTTATGGGTACTAGATAACTGATATACATAATACAATACATTACATAGATCGTTTGTTTTTACTATACATACGTGATACGACCAAAACACCCGAGACAAATATCTGCAGATCGTACACACAATTGTTGGAATCGAACCCGCAATCTCCTGCGTCGCAGGCGGAAATTCGCCCACCGCACCCCAGAGGTCGTCGAATTGTAAGTGATACATAACATATAGATAGATATTTTTTATTATACATAGAAAACGACCAGAACACCCGGAACAATTATCTGCAGATCGTACACACAATTGTTCCGAGGCGAGAATCGAACCCGCAACCTCCTGCGTCCCAGGCGGACCTTCGCCCACCACGCCACATCGGTCGTCAAATTATATTATATAATACATACGTAGTTAATTTTATTTATTTCTTTATGTTCTTGTTTACTTATAGATTATTATTATTTAGTAACAAGCTGTACCTACTTGTGAATCAATAAATGTATTTTCTTTCTTTCTTTTATGTGGTGGTCCAGGTCTTATCCTACATCTATTCAAAATTTTATCGCGAACTTTACTTTAACTTTAACGTGTACCTTGCGGTTTTGGCTTGAAGAAGGAACAAGCATAATTAAGAAAGAAAGAAAGAAAATACATTTATTTTACACCATACATAACACATAACACGACACATTACATAATAAGAAAGTATATAAGATAGAAAAAAATATTAGGAAATAGTTTGTAATGAATAGGCTCCGAAACTACTGGACCGATTTGAAAAACTGTTTCACCTTTGGAAAGCTACACGGTCCAATCATTAATCCGACGACTGCAGTGGCGCGGCGGACGAAGGTCCGCCTGCGACGCAGGAGGTTACGGGTTCGTTTCCCACTATGGACAAATGTTTGTATGTTCTACAAATGTTTGTTCTGTGTATTTTCTATGCATAATAAAAAATATTTATGCATGTTTTTTTTATCTCTTTTTTTATTATATTATACACTTGTACTTTGGTCAGCGAATAAAGGCTATTTTTATCCAAACTTGGTTACCTACGCATTAATAATTAACGTTATAGCTGCAGATAATTAAAACTCTATTTATAATTAAAACTATTACTTAACAATTACAGATTTTATTTTGCAGAGTTTAAACGGAGACCAATACAAAACATATTTTAATCTTATAATCTAAATCTTATAATATGTACGGACGACTTAAGCTACGTTCGAGAATGCGGCCCCTACTTTATGCAAGTAATTCAAAATGATGGTCAATGTATCCAACAGTTAAGCACTGCTACTTAGTTGGGTGGGTCTATGAGTATTATTATGTAGCTACAATGATATGAGAGATATAAATACGTTTGGCTCAGGCTATTTACGCTTACTACGTTTTTGTTAATCACCCACATCAAACATGCTTTTGATTATTCTCGCTACGATCGCATCGATATTACTCAGTGTTTACTATATTAGTACTCTAAGATTCGGTTACTGGAAGAAGAAAAAAGTTCCCTACGCGAACCCAGTGCCAATATTAGGGAATTATGGAGGGTACATTCTACTCAAGCAGTATATCGGTAAAGCTGCTCAGGATCTCTACAACAAATTCCCGAAGGAGCCGTATTTTGGCGCGTTTTACGGAACGGAACCAGTGTTGATCGTAAGAGACCCGGAAGTAATCAAACTTGTGATGACAAAAGACTATTACTACTTCAGCGGCCGAGAAGTTTCCAAGTACACGGATAAAGAGGTATTCACACGAAATATTTTCTTCTCGGGCGGCGATCGATGGAAGGTGACCAGACAGAATCTAACCCCTCTTTTCTCGTCATCGAAAATGAAGAATATGTTCTATTTGATAGAGAACTGCGCTCACATCTTCGAGAAGATGCTGGACAAATACATAGAAGAATCCAACGAATTTGAAGGAAGAGGTATGATGGCTAGATTTACAATCAGTGGGGTATGCTCTTGCGCTTTTGGCATCGACACCAAAACGATGGAAAAACCAGACAACAATGTATTTGCAAATATTGCTAACAGCATCTTTGAGAACTCGTCGTACAGAGGATTCAAAAACGTCGCCCGAGCGATCTGGCCTGCCTTATTCTACGGCGCTGGCTTCAAATCCTTCCCCGTATCTATAGACAAGTTCTTCTCAGAACTATTGACTGGGATCTTCGAAGGGCGAGGGTATAAGCCATCAGCTAGAAACGACTTCGTTGATCTGATCCTTGGTTTTAATGAGAGGAAGTACATTACTGGAGATAGCTTATCGAATATGAAGACAGGAGATAACAAAAAGGTTAACTTAGTTGTGGATGATCCATTACTGATGGCTCAGTGCATGACTTTCTTCGCCGCAGGCTTTGAGACCACAGCTTCAACTCTTAGCTTCACGCTGTTTGAAATAGCAAAGGACCAAGAAGTCCAGAAGAAAGTCCATGAAGAGATAGATGGGTTCTTGAAGAGACACAACAATCAGATATCCTACGAGAGTCTCAAAGAGCTGACTTATTTGGACGCGTGTATCCATGAAGCGATGCGAATATATCCAGTCGTTGGGGTTCTCACAAGAGAAGTGATTGAAGACTACACGTTTCCTTCAGGACTTCAGGTGGAGAAAGAGATGAGAGTGCATCTTCCGGTGTATGCTCTTCATCATGACCCTGAATATTTCCCTGAACCAGAGGTTTACAAGCCAGAGCGGTTTTTGCCGGAAAACAGACCGAATATTACGCCGTATAGTTATTTGCCGTTTGGAGAAGGACCTAGAATTTGTATAGGTATGTATTAGAAACATATCGTTGCTGGGGCCTTTACATTCATGTAAAGAAGGTTCAAAGTCATATATTACCTATAAATCAACTGTCAAGGTCCAGTTATAAAAAGTCCAGGATGTTTGAATTATTTTGATTAATTATGCTGTCTAGATGTCATGTTTTCAAACGTTTTTTGCAATGACCTGACCAGCTTGTATTTATAAACTAATAAGGTAATGCGTAAAAACAAATAATGATAATCAACTAGTTTCTGCCCGCGGCTTCGCACGCGTTGTTTTTATAGAAACGTTTAAAGGTTATTTCTATCCTAGGGGAACTGTTTTAATGGATATAAAGTAGCCTATGTTTAATTCCTGGATTAGAGGTACAGATCTATATATCTATTCAAAATTAAAATATCAGCCCGATCCGTTCTGTAATTTTGGCGTGAAGAACTTACAACCATCCGTCCATCTAAACTTTTGCATTTATTAGTATGATTTGTTTTGTTACCCAAACAGCTACGTAGACGTCTTCTAACTGCTACGTGCGTAGCATTCTGCTACGGACGGCTACGCACGTAGACCTTGCTACGCGACGTAGCATAGACACACACTTATTTATCACTTTACATTTTTTGTTATTATATTACATTTTATTTTTTTACATTTTATCGGAAAAAATATTTCTAAATGTAGAACGGAGTTTGGGAAAAAAGGTTTGAACAAAGTTTCAATAACTTCACTTTTGACATAACACAAAAACTATGATGGTGTGTCCTGGTACGAATATCTTCAAATCTTTCAAACATTTGTTACGAGATCGAACCCGCAACTTTCTGTGTCGTTAACCCCAAGTGGATTAACCGATTTTAAATTACCTGTTTTGTTTTTATTCAAAAACTAGCTGTTCCTTCGGTTTCACTCGCGTTAATTTCGAATTTCACTTTTTAGGTGATTTTTTAACACCTGGGATTATTGGAGTTGTAACGGTCCCTAATTTTGTTGAAAATATAATATAGCCTATGCTGTGGACACGTCCGTAGGGATGTTAAGGGGAAGACCACATGGGGGAGTGGCCATTCTTTGGAGAAAAGCTATTTTTGACAGCGTTAGTTTGATTAAATGCACTAGTGACAGACTAATAGCTGTTCGAGCAACTGTAGGAATGAGCACTATTTTAGTATTCTCTGTCTATATGCCCACAGACTCGTCAGACAATCTACCTATCTTTACGGAGGTACTGGGTGAAGTTAGCGCGATAGTTGGTATTGAGGATGTGGCGAGTATATTTATAGTAGGAGATTTTAATGCTCATCCACAAGAGCCGTTCCACGATGAACTTACCAGCTTCTGCTTAGATCAGTGTTGGACTTGTGCGGATACAGAGAAGCTAGGCCTACAGTCTAATGTATATACGTACGTGAGTGAAGCCCACGGCTGCCGAAGATGGCTAGACCACTGCGTAGTATCTTCTTCGGCATGGCAGACGTTGGCGGATATAAATGTCTTGGAAGATGTATTTGTGTCCGATCATCTTCCTCTTGTTATTACATGTGACCTAAGCTTTGTAAGGCCAAAGTGTGTGATCAGCGACCGGCAACAGAACCAGGTAATATGGGGAGAAAGAGACGACAGTCAGATAACTAAGTACCAGAAGTTATGTCATGAAAGGCTCCGTAAAATCGATTTTCCGCCTGAGTTCATTAAATGTGGTCGCGGATCATGCGATTCGGCTGAGCATAAATTGGTGCTCGAAACGCTCTATAACAGCATAGTAGGCATCTTACGTGAATCAGCAGCTAAGACTTGTGAACGACCTAGGCATAACAAAGGTAGGCATCTATGTGGATGGAATAAGCATGTCTCCGATGCTCATAGGGTGGCCAGACTCAACTTCAAGACCTGGGTTTTGCATAATAGGCCGAAATCGGGTAAAATTTTTGAACAAATGGATGAAACTCGTAAGATATTCAAAAGTCGCTTAAAATGGTGCCAAAATAATCAGGACCAACTTAGAATGGACATCTTAGCTAAACATAGAGTTGCCAAAGATTTTAGTAAGTTTTGGAAGTCAACGGGGAAGTTTGATGTTAAGCCTGGCCTCCCTGTGAGTGTGGATGGAAAAAGTGAACCGGAGCAGATTTCCAATGTATTTAGGGATCATTTTCAGGTACATTCTGCTCTAGGTCCATCGTCTGCACCTCTAGACTCGAATGATCCAGAATGTCAGGGAGAGAGGCAACTTATTTGTATTACTGCAAAGCAGGTACGAAGAGCCCTACGGAAAATGAGCGGCGGCAAATCTCCCGGGCATGATGGTATCAGTGTAGAGCATCTGAGACATGCCGGTGTTCACCTTCCGAGGGTCTTGGCTCTGTTCTTCTCAATGTGCATTAGTCATTCCCATTTACCTCATGACATAATGAAAACCATCGTAGTGCCCATTGTGAAGGACAGGACGGGGGATATCTCGGATAAGGGGAATTACCGTCCTATCTCGTTAGCGACGACTATTGCCAAGGTCCTGGACAGTGTGCTTAACACTTACTTAGAAGAATTTGCACACCTACATGACGCGCAGTTCGGATTTCGATCCGGACTGTCTACAGAAAGCGCTATAGTAAGTCTTAAGCATACTGTTCAGTACTATACAAATCGAAAGACGTCAGTCCATGCCTGTTTTCTTGACCTATCCAAGGCCTTTGACTTAGTGTCATATGACGTACTTTGGAGAAAGTTGAGAGACAGGGGTGTGCCGACGGAAATACTTAATATGTTAAGGTATTGGTATTCCAACCAGACCAATTTTGTGAAGTGGGCTGACTCACTATCTGAGGCGTATGTGCTGGAGAGCGGCGTGAGACAAGGGGGGCTGACTTCTCCACTGCTCTTCAATATATACGTTAATGACCTCATCGTGGGGCTGAGCAGCATGCGTGTCGGATGTCGGATAGATGGCGAAAGCATAAATACTATTAGCTACGCGGACGACATGGTGCTGCTCTGCCCCACGGTGGGTGGCCTACAGGAACTGCTGGGAGTCTGTGAGCAATACGCTGTTGACCATGGGCTGATATATAATGTCAAAAAAACAGAATACATGGTCTTTGAGTCTGCCGGAAATGGTCCAGATAAGAACACCTATAATATTACCCTAAATGGAATGAACGTTAAAAAAGTAAATAAATTTAAATATCTTGGACATATCATTTCCGACAATCTTAAAGACGATGCTGATATTGAAAGGGAACGTAGGGCGCTGGCAGTTAGAGGTAATATGCTGGCCCGCAGGTTTACCCGATGTACAGAGCAAGTAAAGGTAACTCTTTTCAAAGCCTACTGCCAAAACCTGTACACGGGCAGCTTGTGGGTTAGTCACACCAAAAACTCATTAGCGACCCTACGTATCCAATATAATAATATTTTCAGGATGATGTTGGGGCTGCCCCGCTTCTGCAGTGCATCGGGGATGTTTGCAGAGTATCAAACAGATGGCTTTGAAGCCATCTTTCGCAAAAAAACTGCATCCCTGATCCGCAGAGTGCGGGACAGCCACAACAGCATCCTGAAAACCATAGCGGATAGATACTCATCCCCGCTGTGGGCATGTCTCGTTCGCAGAGTGATCCCGGCAAGTATATCTTTCTTATAGGGATCACTCTGGGAAAGAGAAATGCTTATGTTATACTATAACTTAGTTAATTATATTATAATTTAATTTAAGATTCTACTAACCCTCTATAATTATATTTTTGTGTGTTTACTAATACTTACAAATATGGATCCATGGATATCCGAAATAAAGAGATTTTATTTTATTTTATTTATTTATGCCACCCGGGGACAGTGTAGCTTCCCAAAGGTGAAATAATTTTTTAAATCGGTCTTGTAGTTTCGGAGCCTATTCAATGCAAACAAACATAAAATCAAATCTTTCCTCTTTATAATATACATAGATGTATTAATTAAATTAAACTTTAATTCCCAGGTATGAGGTTCGCCAAGATGAAGATGCTGCCAGGACTAATAACGATCCTGAAGAAGTACCGTCTGCAGCTGGCCCCTGGCATGTCTCCGAAGCTGGAGCTTGACTCGAGGACCCTGGTGACGCAGCCTCTTGGAGGCGTGCATCTGAAGGCAACGGTTAGGGAGGGCTGGGAACAAAGAGTTTATACTAAAAGTCAATAAATACAAAAATATTCGATATCTCTTCAATCTTCATGCTCAAAAGAGATTTAAACCAGCTTTATAAATCACGTAACCCTAAGCGGAAACAAGTGATAATATCCCATAAATGCGTGCATATTGAATGAAAAAGTTGAAGGTTTTACCATAAGAATAGACAATTGTATATTATTGTCTATTGTTAAGGTCCAAATTCAAAAAAATTAATTGTAGAGATCGATTTCAAAGAGGTTACAATCACAGTAATAGGATGGATTTAGTGAAATGTTTCGTTCATAAATTAAAAAAAATCGAAGATTCGTTTGTTGAGGCGAAATAATAAAAGAATAGGTATTAGGTATTAATGAATCCGGCATTTGAGAGCCTGGATTTTATATTTTATTGAATTAATCAGGAATGTTCGCCAAGTTGAAGATGCTGCCAGGACTAATAACGACCCTGAAGAAGTACCGGCTGCAGCTGGCTCCCGGCATGTCTCCAAAGCTGGAGCTTGACTCGAGGACCCTGGTGACGCAGCCTGTTGGAGGCGTGCCTCAAGGCAACGGTTAGGGAGGGCTGGGAACAAAGAGTTTATACTAAAAGTCAATAAATACGACAAATAAATAATCGATCACTATTCATGCTTTTTTTAAATCAGTGTTTGCTCATAGAACAATATTGCCCATTTGACACTGCTACACACACGCATTTTTAGTTACTTACTTTTAATAATTTTGTTTTGTTTTAATTTTGTACTTGTAAGTGTATAAAGCCAATTGTATGTGTGTGTTTTATGAGTCAAATAAATGATTTACTTACTTATTTATTTTATTTTTTAATTTCTTTAAAGAAGGTTTTACCAAATTCAAACAAATCATAATGCAATATTTCGTATTTCGTTTCGATTATGCGTGCGTGATCCGTTCAACTGTTTTTTTCGTAGGAAGAAGTAACAATAATATATTTTAAAGTCATTTAAAACAGGATATTTACCATGATTTGATTTTTGAGTTTACCAATATTTCGGCACAGTTTCATGCGCCATGATCACGGAATAACTATACGGTTATTCCGTGATGAGAGATACAGAAGGATATTAGTAAAGTAGGATCACTGCCTAATTATCGAAAAATAAATACAAAAATGAAATATTAAATACAAGAAATAATATGACGCACAACGAGATCAAGAAAACTACGATCATAATAAAAATGAGCTGGAGGAGGCCTAAAGGGGTCCTAACCAACATAATTTTAATTAATCTTAATGCATGCAATTATTATATTATAAATTATTTGAAATGATCATAAGAAAATCTAACTGAATATATTTTTAATTTTTATTTAATATGATTTGACTTAAATAAGGAATATAATGTATAAAAGCTATTAATATTTTTTTACATATTAATCATTATGCATTTTTACTGTTACTATTAAGGTTATGGAATAAATGGCTTTTTTATTTTATTTTATTTTATTATTCCGTGATCATGGCGCATGAAACTGTGCCGAAATATTGGATAACTCATAAATCTAATCATGGTAAATATCCCGTTTTAAAAGACTTCAGTGTTGATAACCATGATAGTTTCAGAAGGTTTATTAATACATTCATCTATGCATCTAGACTTTTGCTATTATAATCATTTTGAAGTGACATTTACAATATAATTAACTAGCTGCGCCCCGCGGTTTCACCTGCGTGGTTATAGATATCTATATATAAAAGAAAGTCGTGTTTGTTACAACACTTATAACTCGAGAACGGCTGGACCGATTTAGCTGCGCCCCGCGGTTTCACCTGCGTGGTTATAGATATCTATATATATATATAAAAGAAAGTCGTGTTTGTTACAACACTAATAACTCGAGAACGGCTGGACCGATTTAGCTGAAAATTGGTGGAGAGGTAGCTTAGAACCAGGAGTCTAACATAGGATATTTGATATTTTTATCATTTAAACAATTTGACACATAGATTTCACGGGGGCGAAGCCGCGGGGAGCAACTAGTTTTGAATAATATACTATATATCTTTATGAATTGTAGCCTATGTGTTATTCTGATATGTAAGCTATATTATTGTGAAATTTCATTAAAATCCATTCAGTAGTTTTACAGTGAAAGAGTAACAAACATACATCCATCCATACTTACAAACTTAATCGTTTATAATATTAGTAGGATTACCATAGACTATTTAAATTTTATTTTACACATTATATGCCCGCTCACAATATCTATGGATCTGTGGCAATCTATGTATGTGTCGATTTGTTTATAAAACTTCCCCTTGAACTATTATATCTATTAAAAACCGCATCAAAATGCGTTGCGTAGTTTTAAAGATCAAAGCATTGTTAACCCTTAGTTACTCGCGCATAAAAACATACATAAGTACTCGCGTAGAAAAAACTACCAAATACATACAAAATCAGACTTTTATTTATGATAAAGATTTAAAAATAAGCGTTGATAATTCGAAACTCCAATAACTAGAGACGATCAAACGACAAATTTGACGACCGATGTGGCGCGGTGGGCGAAAGTCCGCCTGCAACGCAGGAGGTTGCGGGTTCGATTCCCGCCTCGGAACAATTGTGTGTACGATCTGCAGATATTTGTTCCGGGTGTTCTGGTCGTTTTCTATGTATAATAAAAAAATATCTATCTATGTAATATATTGTATTATGCATATCAGTTATGTAGTACCCATAACACAAGCTCTGCTTACCATGGGGCTAGATAATGCTGTGTGAATTGTCCAGCATTATTTATTTATTTATTTATTTAAACAGTCGCTGGGGTGTTAAACACCCCACGCGAGTAATTAAGGGTTAAGCATAATAGGAACAGACAGACAGCGGGAAGCTTTGTTTTATAATATGTAGTGATTATAACATCATAATACATACTCGTATTACGCATCTAGTTCCTACCGTTAGGTATATTTCTTTGTTATTAACTTTTGTTGTTGTTATTTTGATTGTTATTTATAATGTAGAGCGAAGAGGTTATCTAGGGTTCAAATATGTACAATAACAATATATATAATATTGGTACAGTAACAATATATATAATATAATTATGGTAGGTATATTGTATAAGCTAAAATATTAATTGTTTATTAAAATGTTTGTACGCCTAAGCGGCAGAATCTAGCGATCTAAAATAAGTCTTATGTATCTGACTATCCATTACCCTGATTCACAAACAATAAATGAATTATGAATTATGGTATTTTAATTCAATACAACATAGGTGGATAGGGATGGTAGATGGACGACGTCTGGCGCGGCGGGCGAAGGTCCACGACATGCGACGCAGGAGGTTGCGGTTTCGATTTCTACCCAAAAAAATGGAGATTTGAAACATAAATTTGCTTGATATTTTTACTAGAGCCTATTTTTTGATATTTTTCATAATACATATAACGACAAGAACACCCGGAACAAATATCTGCAGATCGTACACACAATTGTTCCGAGGCTGGAATCGAACCCTCCTGCATCGCAGGCAGTCTCTCACCCACTGCGCCACAGAAGTCGTCAGTAATAACTGTTATAAGGTACCTATAGACTGGGTGTAGTTGGTCAATGACCCGCGCCGCCCTCGCCAGCCCCTGCCGTCGGCCAGTGAGCAATCCTCGCGGTTGATTGCTCGTGTTCACAGACAGGCTACTTTATATTGAGTAACTTCAATTTATTATTAACTAGCGGAGCTTCCCGGCTTCGGACGGTTTTAGTACGTATCCCTTACTTTTTTAAAAATATAATATAGCCTATGTTCACCGGGGATAGTGTAGCTTCCCAACGGTGAAAGAATTTTTCAAATCGGTCCAGTACTTTCGGAGCCTATTCATTACAAACAAACAAACAAAAAATCAAACCTTTTACTCTTTATAATATAAGTATAGACTAACTGCGCCGCGTGGCTTCTCCCGCGTGTTAATCTATTTTTTTTTTTTTTTTTTTTGCTTTGGGTTGGCTTTCGTATCACGGCGGCCATGATAGGCCTATTGTGATCGCCACTTTTACATTTCAGTCCCGAAGCCGTTTTAATCTATCTGTCAAATGGTTTATAAACCTTCCTCTTGAATCACTCTATTATATTTAACAGAAATGTCGGTTTTTTTAATAGATATTAAAAAAACCGACATTTCTGTTAAATCTCCGCAAGACATTCGGCCGTGGGGTTCATAATTCATAATTTATAATTCATAATCTTTATTCAATCACAATAATAGAATTGTATCTGAAATTTTGTATATGCACATGCGGACCTTATTGAATATAATATACAATGTCATACACAATGAATACTTAAGTCATTTATACAAAAAAATACAATAATAATAACAAATAATAATTCAACAAAAAAAAAATATGATTTCAAAAAAAAAAACAATATTATTCTACAACAATGTCAGCATTTAAGAATTAGATAGATAGATAGATAGAATATACTTTATTGCACAAAAAGTTGTACATAGGCGAGCATAATGCTAGATAGCATTCTCTACCTGCTAACCTTTGGGTAGTGTGGACAACAGTTTGGTAGGTAGTGCCATATAATAGAGATAATAAAATATACTACTCATAATGATACTAAGCTACTTATATTATACTTAAACATTAATATATATACCTATATAAATAATTAATATATAAATTAGAATTCGTCACGATCGTCGCAAACGAAGTCGAAAACAGCCCTAGGCCAAACAACTCTCCATTATTATTGACCTGGTGTCCTACCCTCAAACCAGTCACGAAAACAACCAGTCGCATTAGGCACCTAATATACTCTATTCTAGAATCATATATTTTATTGGTAGACAAAGAGATTTACGATTTTTGTTAATAGTGAATGAGTTTTCGCGGCGGAATCGGTTAGCACATCCTGTACTGAGACAGGGATGTCGGTTCAAGTCGAAATCGATTTTTTTGGGAAATTTTTAAAATGTTGTATGAAATCTTGAAAAAACTTAATAATAATGGAGCCAGGTCCTGTTGTTCAGCAAGTTTGTCAATAAAATCATGGACAAACACTTCAACAGCGCATAATTGCATAAGGTGCAAATTCAAGTTTGAATGTTCGATACACGAAAGAAATTATGAATAACTAGCGGACCTTCCCGGCTTCGCACGGTTTTAGTACGTATCCCTAACTTTTTTGAAAACATAATATAGCCTATGTTCACCGGGGATAGTGTAGCTTTCAAACGGTGAAAGAATTTTTCAAATCGGTCCAGTAGTTTCGGAGCCTATTCATTACAAACAAACAAAAAATCAAACCTTTCCTCTTTATAATATTAGTATAGACTAAAGCTGCCAAATCTAACAATAATTATTGAACTTCTGTGGTTTGCTCCAATACAATTGCCGTAGAATATTTTCACCAATATTTGTTTGATCTTGTGACTTGTACTTAACTTCTTTGTTTACAAAAAATATCTTCTATTCTTGAACTGAGTATAAAACTTTACAACGCTATAACAATGTCGATATTTCTCTTCCAAGGTGGTACGAACTGTCACCGACCAGCAATATATAATTCAATGCTAGATCGAAATGATCGAAGACTGGCTGCGTGATATGTACTTAGTATGAGTGTGCAAAATAAGGATACGATAGAAGTTTTCGTGAACTCGATATGCTCAAGTGCTTATTTTGTATTCCTATAGTAATAAAGTTTTTTATTTGAATTTGAAACTAGATCACTTCAGTTCAGTTTATTTATTAATAACGTTCATACATACTAATGTTACATATTTTCTAAATTTTAATTAATTTATCAATAATCGGTAGATAAAATTAGATTATATTCATAATTCATAATAAATTCATTAAAAATAAAAATAATAAATTATAACAGTTTAAATAGTTCACTAAAATTATGGTGAAACTAGCTGCGCCCCGCGGTTTCACCCGCGTGGTGATAAATATTTTGGATAATATACAATACAATATCTTTATAAATTGTACCCTATGTGTTATACTGATGTTTAAGCTATATTATTGTAAAGTTTCATTAAAATCCATTCTGTAGTTTTTATTATTAGTAGGATTGCTCAATGAGCCAGTATTTTAGTTTGCTTTTGAAGGATTGCGTTGAGGAGGCACTGACAACCGTAGCTGGAAGATGGTTACAAACAGCCGACCCTATACATGCACCAGCTTCTTAGAAACGCGCAGCGTAGTGACGTGTCGCGTCTAGGTGTTAGCTGTCCCTAAGTTCCTCTCTATCCGGTGAAGGCTAGGGTCCATCAGTCTACGTGAGCTCTACCCTAACGTAGACAGACTCAGTAAACGTAGTGTAGGACGCCCTCCGACCAAGTGGGATGACGACCGGCGAAAGACTGCAGGTAGATGCTGGATGCGTCAAACTGAAGACAGAGCGCTGTAGCGCTCATTAGGTAGGCCTATGTCCAGCAGTGGATTATCATAGGCTGATGATGATGATGATGAACGTAGACTGATGCACCTTAGCCACCACCGGCGTTGTAAGGCGCAATAATGTATGAGAAACGAAAACTTTTTCGCCATCGTAAACTATTGCACATGCACAACCATACTAAGGTCTCCGTGTATGCAACATGTCACGATTTGCAGAACCTTCAGGTTGTCCCGTCCCGTGGTGTTCCGTTTCGTTTTGTGCAAAATGGTACTCTATTTCAGTGTATTAGAGTACCAATTGGCCGAAAAGAAACGTTGGTCCTACGCCTGACCTCTCCCCGGTGGTGTTGGTCTGTCGTGCCATAGGATTCAATCAATAGATTTCTTTGCGGCCCTGGAGCACAGAGAGGGGCCTCGAGGCTTGGCCTCATTACCCCGGCCCATAGGATTATGTTATTCAGGGAATAGAGAGTGCACCTGTGTTTGCGCACACACTTGTCAAAAAAGTTTTATTTTTTAAGCACTTAGACAAGTCGTATTTATGTATATACTATTATAATAATATTTTAATGTTCACTTCAATTTTTTGTCTACAAGTGGAAGAAGTGAACGTGCACTATAATATGTCCTGAGCACCTGGCTAGACTCCATTGAGACTGGCCATCGTCGCCTCGATGTCGCACTGTGTCACCGCTGTCCACTGCATGGCAGCCGCAGGTGAGGGAATCGAACCCGTGACCTCCTGAGTCGACGAACCACCAGCTACGCCACAGAGGTCGTCGAGGAGTTCCATCGCGAGGCACACCCACTTTACCCCACTCGCTAATAACTTACCGAGTACTAAACAATTGATGACAAAGAATCCAAGAATGCGACCTCGATACTGTTTATGTAGTCATTTGGGTTTTGTATTAACTTCAATCTTGTGCAATCTATCGAAATAACAGAGTAACGTTGATGCGTTTGATTTGCGTATGAGATTTTGTATTCCAATCATGTACCAAGATTTGGATTTTGATCATGATGATTCGGAAGGTTTCTCCGGTAACCGGAGGAGTTCAGCACCCACTCACTCTTGCCACGAGCACCTGTACCTGAATCCGCCAAGACCTACTGCGTTGGACCTCTCTCCTGCTAAGGCCAGTGGCACTAATTCCTTACATAACGCTCTTCGGAGATAACGAACCCTACTGTAACATTATTAATATAATTGTAAGCATTATTTCCTGTGTTTCCTTTTGGCCTAGCCACTCTCATCGTAGGCAGGTTACTGGTAAAAACCAAGTGTTTCACTGGCTACTGGTTTAATTACGGATGATGATAATTCTTTGTTAATGTCAATTGTGTCAATTTGGGCACTTTTCTGCCAGAGTCAAGTAATCCTACTAATATCATAAACGCAAAAGTCTGTATGATTGGCTATGGATGTTTGTAAGTCTTTCACTCAAAAACAACTGAAAGGATTTGCCTGCTGGACATAGGCCTCCCCTAACGACGTGGCATAGCGTCCTGTCTTCAGCTTGCCCCATCCAGCATCTGCCTGCAGTCTTTCGCAGGTCGTCCTGAGGGTGAAATATTTATACCTATCTTCAGAGCACACTTGTTACTGTGGCGACTTAGATACGACAGAAATAATAAAAAATGCTGGACAATTCACACAGCATCATCCCAAAGCTAAGCAGAGCTTGTTGATTCCTACTTAATACAATACATTACATGGATATATTTTTTATAATACATAGATTACGACCAGAACACCCGGAACCAATATCTGCAGATCGTACACACAATTGTCGCTACAGAGGTCGTCGATATATGTATTCATAAACTTTGCTGCTAAGCACTAACTGCAGTCGCCACTGGTATAGGACCTATCTATACTATGTAGGGAGGTAGTTGGTCTGATTTTACTTGCTAATAAACTATGTTATACTAAAGACAGTAGATATGGTTTACCTAAGTATTAGTAAACCTACATAAAATATGTATTTAGAACTGTACATAAATAACTAGAACATTTTTTGAAGTGAAAACTTCTTTAGGCGCATTGAGTACTTTTTTGAGCGTTTTTATTTAAACAGAATACCAATATAGTATATATTAATACCTACATAAAATCTTAGGGTACTCATTATTATTATATATTGTCTAAAAAGCAACCAGAAGTAATTGGGCCTAAACTTTTTAACAAACTTCCATTATATATTAGACTTATAACACGTGAAAAATCATTTTCATGTAATGTGAAACTTCTTCTATTAGATAAAACCGTATAAGCATGTAAACGAATTCCTTGACAATGACTATAAAAAAATTGCAATTCCTCAAAACCGAACTTTTCCTGATCTCTACATGCCTAATTCAAACGAACTTATGTAATTGTAATTATTTTAATTGACGAGAAACTGATAACACCTAACCTTAGCTTAACATAGAGTTAACCATTGTTATTGTGTATTTCTTTTTCAATAAATATTTTCATTTCATTTAATTCGTTTTGAAGTTAGGTACCTAACCCTTATTGTAAATGAAAACGAAAAGTTTTTATTTCTTTAAGCTTACAAATAAGCACTTAGACAGGTCATATTTTATACTATTAAATTATTTTATAGTTCACTTCAATTGAAGTTAATTACCTGCCGCCGAGCCGGTACCTAAAGCCTTTGACGACTGATGTGACGCGGTGGGCGAAGGTCCGCCTGCGACGCAGGAGGTTGCGGGTTCGATTCCCGCCTCGGAACAATTGTGTGTACGATCTGCAGATATTTGTTCCGGGTGTTCTGGTCGTTTTGTATGTATAATAAAAAATATCTATCTATGTAACATATTGTATTATGTATATCAGTTATCTAGTACCCATAACACAAGCTCTGCTTACCATGGGGCTAGATAATGCTGTGTGAATTGTCCAGCATTATTTATTTTATTTTTATTTATTTAATTTGACTCGCTATGTTTCACTGGGTTCTGTCAGTATAACAATACAACATACATACCTACCATTTATTTATATAGAACGAAGCAAAAACTAAAGGAAGTTGTCAGTGAAAGTGTGGTAAGCAAAGACCTTCAAAGTATCTACCTTCCTAATTATTTACGCGTCAATGGTTAGATTGTCCTAACGATAAGAAACTGATGATCCTTGACTTTGATTGCGTAAAAGAATGGTAAAAAAAATATCTTAAAATTAACTTGTATAATTAAAATGTCCGCCGATTAGACTCGAGGTAAGGAAAGCTCCTATTCTATGTTTCGGGAAGACTGCATTTTATCAAAGTCAAAATTTTGATTGCAAGCATGTGTAGAGATTTTATCTACTATACATACTATGAATCTAAAAACTCAATTTATTTATTTCTGTTCATTTTATATTCCTAGAGGTATTTTATTAAATAGGTAACTATTTTATTATTATAGTTAGGGAATTAGCAATAACCCGGTATTAATGAATGTCCACAATAAGAGACTGAACAACGACTAGGTACATATTAGCTACGTTCCTTTCCGGTGTCGTGACCAGATCTGTACAACAATGTATATACTATACTTGGTCACTTGGTGACCTACGTATTGTCTATGGTACCTATCGATTGCTACCGATTGATTATATCTTACTTATCACGCTCCGTTTTCATAGAACTTTAAATAAACCTTAGAATAAGAATATGAGTAAGGAGGTCTTTTTTCATGTGACAGTGACATTACAATTTTCTGTCAAATTTAATTATCTACATTAAAAATAATAAAATAACTGTTGTGTAATTTGAATACGTTTTTACAGAGCCACTGAGACATACCTATGTAGTATATACTCGTAAATAAATAAAGTAAATCACTTTGACATAATTAGGCACTTTTCTAGAAAGTCCTTCCGATTTTGATGAAACTTTAGGCTAGAGTCACGTCACTCAAGGAAAATGAGTAAACCTAACTAAAATTTATTTTAAGTTTTTCTTTCGGTAAAGGCAGGAAGCCATAGAAAAATAAATATCATAAAATATATCATATTTCGATAAAGCTGCCTTTACTATATGCTATATTTTATATATAGAATTTTATGATAGCGTAGAAAATAAATATCATGAAATAAATAGAATAGAATAGAAAGACATTTATTCATAACAACTTAAATTAACAAAAAAAAGACACACTATAGCATAATTCGTTAACGGCAGGCAGTCGTAGAAAATAATATCCTTGGATTAATTGATTTTGTTTTCTTCCGTCAGAAACAGAGAGGTCCACCGGGAACCCCCAGGCCCTAGAAATACTTAAAGGTCATGAAGGATACAATGACCCTCGGTTCCCTCCCCTTCACTTACTCAGGAGGCCTACTGTAAAACGAACGAACGAACTTCGGTTTTTTCATATACTGAGGGGAGAGGAAGACTTCAAATAAATAAATCATTTATTTTCTCTTCATAAAAAGGTCAGCTTACAGTAAATTGTTATAGCAAGGTGTAGTATAGTTAATACAGGTTCCTGTTTGTGAGACACTGAAAGATGGATGGAATGTGTTTCAGAGAATTGGTTAAGAAAGACGTAAGTACTGAGATAAACAGCTGATAGATGAGAGTGGAAGAAAAATATATGTGTCGACCCGACCTAGCGTGGGATAAGGACAATAAGATCGAAGAATAAATGTGCAATTCCAAGATGGACCGCAGGCCGCAAACTGCAGCTGCAGGCTGCAAGCGACACTACTTCACTACTGCGGCCTGCGGCCGCGGCGCACAGCGACCGCAGACTGCAGCGCCAGTGGTGTCACGCGCGAACCATGCTTGGAAATAGAAGCAACCGCAGCCGCTAGCCGCAATGTCGCCTGGGGTTGCCATCTGCAGGCCATCTCGGACCTTAAGAAAGAAAGTAACGTTGCGTTTTGCGGCCGTACTGCGAACTGCGAAGTGCGGATAAAAGACCTAGAGTAGGAGTCCTGTCTAAGTCTTTTGCTCCTTTTGTGCCGTGAGTAATAGGTACCTGTTTTAATCCTGGCGAGACTGGTTTTATGCACTTTGTGGTATAGTTGAAGACTGCAAACTTGTAGGCTCTGTGGAATATTATCATTATCTGGCAGAACATAGGATAAATAAATTATCAGCTTTGCCATACAGCGGGGTAATTTAGCCAGTAGCGTCTTGGGGACGCTTTCTCATGGTATTGATATGGTATAGATAAAAAACTTTTGAAACGATCATGGTTATTAACACAAAAGTTATTTATAATGAGATATTTACCATAATAATACTGGACAATTCTAATAATAATACTGGACAATTCAACACACAGCATTATCTACCCCCATGGTAAGCAGAGCTTGTGTTATGGGTACTTGATAACTGATATACATAATACAATACATTATGTATATAGATATTTTTTATTATACATAGAAAGCGACCAGAACACCCTGAACTAATATCTGCAGATCGTACACACAATTGTTCCGAGGCGGGAATCGAACCCGCAACCTCCTGCGTCACAGGCGGACCTTCGCCCACCGCGCCACATCGGTCGTCAAACCATGATTAGATTTTTTAGGTTTAAGGACTTTTGTGGTAATGATAAGTGCATTTATTTCAATTTGATGACCGATGTGGCGCGGTGGGCGAAGGTCCGTCTGCGACGCAGGAGGTTGCGGGTTCGATTCCCGCCTCGGAACAATTGTGTGTACGATCTGCAGATATTTGTTCCGGGTGTTCTGGTTGTTTTCTATGTATAATAAAAAATCTATGTAATGTATTGTATTATGTATATCAGTTATCTAGTACCCATAACACAAGCTCTGCTTACCATGAGGCTAGATAATGCTGTGTGAATTGTCCAGCAATATTATTTATATTATTTTATTATCCTTTAATTTTGAGAGCGGAAAGTGGAAATAAAACTTTCCGCTCGTTTTTCCGGTTAGATATGTACCTACTACTTTTGCGGCTTGCGACCACGCCTCGCCCACTAATGTGGCCCTGCACCAGGTGGGTAAAACCAGGTACGTACTTACAAATTACCACAGAAATATTCAAATTTAACCACTATAATATTTAAATACCTGCGTTCTAATTTCGATGACGTTTTATTACCCAATAGGACCTTGGGTGTTTAAATTACCTTATTATGTGGATTTTTGAGTTTACCTATTTCTAACTGTTTTAAAAATTATGAGAACCATTCAATTTGGTCGATCTTTATGGCCTACGTTTTATAACTCGTCCATATGAAGGTCGATGGACTGTCTAAGCATGTAGAATGGAATAGAATATGATTATAAAAAATAAAGGACAAAACAGATTTTTGTACATGAGTCACAAAACGGACTCTATCTCAGCATGAGTAAGTTGTAAGCATGTTACAACCAACGCTGGTCTTCCGGTAGAGCAGTTTGGTGACGTCACGGAAGATAACACAAAACAGATATATAACAAAAAATAAAAAACAAAACTATAACAATAAAATTTATTTATTTACAAACGTACCTCTATTTTTACGGGAACACCCAATGCAATAGAGTGCATATTTAAATTTAATATTAAAATTAGAAATAATTTTATAATACAGAATAAAATATAAACTATGACAACGGCTAGCGGTTATTTCTACTATGATCCATAAAATTTAGGCAGTAGTAAGTAAGTTTGCAGGTATGTAGGTGTTTTTATTTTCTCAAGGTGGTTTTCGTGTTTCTGCGGCCATGATAGGCCTATTGATATCGCCACTTTGTATTCACCCCTTGCAGCTGCTAAGGAACGGATTTTCTTCGGGGTGTTATCTCGTAGCTCATCTTGGCTGAGGAGTTGCTTGCCCAGGTGAGTGCAAGCCGCAGTGTAGTACTGCAGCCCACAAATGTCCACTGCTGGACATAGCCCTCCCCCATACGATCACGTCACAAACAGCCTCCATCATCGACTCCGTCCGCCTGCGACGCAGGAGGTTGCGGGTTCGATTCCTGCCTTATGACAAATGTGTGTGCTATCTGCAGATATTTGTTCGGGTGTTCTGGTCGTTATCTATGTGTATATATAATAAAAAATATTTATCTATGTAATCTATAGTATATCAGTGTAGGACGCCCTCCGGCCAGATGGAATGATGACATGCGAAGGACTGCGGGTAGATGCTGGATGCGTCAAGCTGAAGACAGGGCGCTATTGCTATCATTGGGGGAGGCCTATGTCCAGCAGTGGACTAACATAGGCTGATGATGATGAAGTATATCAGTACGTATTTAAAACTTTTATATTTATAATAGTTTTTGTAGGCACATAAAATCGGCAGCTGGCTGTAGCCAGCCATGGTAGGTTGTAACCTACCAAAGTTATTTCATTCTCTTTGGAGCCTACAGAGAAATAATCGAATTGACATTGTCACAGCGGAAGTTAAGACTATAAAACCATATTTCTTACTTTATGTACCGGTATGTCAATTTAACTTCAATAAATAGGTCTGCCTTGTGTAGGTTGTAACGTGACCCATTATGAGCAATTAATATCAATGATCAAAGTATTTTTATTATGCCCGTTTTAAGTAACCAAGGCAGGAGAAGTCAAGTGAGAGTAATACGCGCGTGAATAGGATTCTTTAGATAGATAGAAAACACTTTATTATACCACACAAAACCCAACAATACAGAAATAAAAACTAAAATTAAGGTATAAAGGGCGGCGTTATCGCTAAGAGCGATCTCTTCCAGGCAACCTTAGGATGGACTGGACATGAAGGAACAATATAGACGGTGGCACTTTAATAAATAATTAGAAAAGAAAACAAATATTTACACTACAACTTCTTTAATGTCTAACCACTAAATGGGATGGGGACCAGTTGAATGATGTTCCCGAACACTAGATGCAGCTCAATTGAATTGAGAGAAATGCATTTTGCCAGCAAGAAAGAGGTTTTGATCACAAAACCTCTTTAATTTGCTGGCCGTTTACAATTTAAACATTTATACATTAAATTATGTTTTTAAATATTTTAGGATAGGTCGTATAGTTGTAGAGTTATCTATATATTCGCTATTCAAACCTCAGTTGAAAATTTTCTCGTTTATAATGAAATAGGTAGGTACCTATAGTACCTAATGAGATCTACACCTCCAATAGAAATGAAAATGAGACTCTAATTGATAAAAACTATAAGTGGACTTTGTCTAATGACGATGATGGTAAAAAAAATATATATTTCTTAGGTCGATGCGGCAAAGTTATATGTACAGGTGACTTTTTGAGATGGGAGTGGGTAATGTGGGTATAGCCAAATCCAAAACCATGAAATGAAAGTTAAAAAGTCTTGAAAGGAGTCATAAGTGGAATGAAACCTTTATGAGAAAATTAAAAATTACATACTTATTTTTAACTTCATTACGGAATATACCATTAATTTACATTTCATTAGGAATAGATGTTTTATCGCTGATAAACCCCGTTAAAATACAGGCTAAGTATCCTAGAGCAAGGACAGCTAGAGGCAAGGACACCAGTTCGAAAATATTATTTTACTTACGGATTTAGCGATCCACACCCATCTCAAAAAAACCACCCTGTATCGTATTTTCTATAAGATAGCTATGCGGTTATTAAGTATAACCAAGACATGTGTACTTTTAATTGAACTTGACAATGTATTTAATAGCATTCTTTTATAAAATGATTGATCGACCCACCACATTTAATACGCAACGCACTAAAGAATCTCTAAGGCTGATTATTTTCAGTGAAGTTGGGAATGGTTGAAAATTAGCCTGATTGTAGTGTCACGCTGACCATCAGCGCTGACGGCTCAGCGCGTAGCAATCTGTATGGACGCTATAAAAAGCTTTTAGAGTAACGGCGACCGTCCTACGCGCCGCTCGTCAGCGCGCTGAGCGGTCGGCGCCGAACAGCGCCCGCGCGCTTCTGTCTTCAGTGAGCGTTTTAGTGTCGCGCTGATCGTCGGGACTGACGAGCTACGCGCTGTGCTGTCAGCGCTGATGGTCAGCGTGACACTAAAATCAGCCTAATTTTCAACCATTCCCAACTTCACTGAAAATAACCATCATTTTCAGTGACGTTGAATTGAATTATTTAAAAAGTTATCCTGCCTTCATAGAATTATAATCATCATAATAAAATATGTTAATTGTACTCAGGTGTTATTATTTTGTGCAAACAACTTTGTAATATCGTGAATATCAATTATTCAATTATTTTGCTCAATGCAAATGCGTGCTGCCTTAGTTATGCAGGAAATAAATGCAAACTAGATAAAAGCTACGTGCAATAAAACTCCTTCATATTTACTATTACTAAAAAGGTTTATAGTTTATACAAAGGAGGAAGATTTACAGAAAATATTGTAGGTAGAGGTTATGAAAAGGTTTTATTTTCAACAAAGAGTTTTTATTAACCTCGACTCTCACCGCTCAGTGGCGTGGGAGGATAAGAAATAAATTATGGAAAGGAATGGAATGGAAAGGAAAAACTGTCATCTCTTCAATCAAATAAATTAATTCAGAAATGAATGGAAAACTTTGCGGTATCATTTCATTGATGTAATGACCATGCCTTGACACAGCAATAATGACAATTAAAAGATGTCATCGAAATGATTTACTGAAACCTTCGTGCGTAGTTTGACTGTACCACAGCCATCTTAACGTTCTAGGCTCAGTAGGCTACTAATACTTAGGTCCTAGATCTTACGTAGTTATTGTATTCTTTTTGGTCCAAGATAGGCAAAAGTACGTTCACGAATTAATAAAAAGCTCCTACACTCTCCCTGAGCGACATAGGTACTTACGCTACGTTGTTTTAGGGTAACACGTGAAGGAAGCTACGGGTGCTAGATATAAACTGCCATGATGGAGTAGGTCAGTTAATTATTTAATTTTCTTCAAAATAAAAATCAACATACACATAAAAATTTAAAGCTTTTTAGTGAGCTATTTGGGAACCAGCATATAAACGCAAAAATATACCTATTTGTCTATTTGCAACATATCTAGTCTCAATGCAGGATATAGTAGTATATATGTATCTAGCTAACCTGTCATAATTTATTACTATCTCCATTTCCTATACATTTCGGATATCCTAGCTCTTATCAATGGCGCTAGAACAAAGGCCGAGATCGAATTATTCATGATAATGCCTACAGCAGTGGGGCTTTCAGTAGCTTTCAAGGCTGGTAAGGACAATAAGCAGGTTAGTTGTGACCGCAAGACACGACGCGGCGCACGCACCATTACAACCTATTTTGTTAACCATAGAGGTTGTATAGTGATGAATTCTCAACCTATTTTGTTAAGCATAGAGGTTGTTTGACGTTATCGAGTTTAAAATTGTTAGTCAACCTATTTTGAAACAATAGAGGTTCGAAGAGTTCGAATTTACAATTTGCCAAATTTTAAATCTCGCGCGCTTTTATTTGGCGGGATTGAAAAGTGAAACGGAGATTGTTTGAAAGCTGTTGAAAATTGGTGAGTTTTGAAGATTATTTATTTTAAAAAAAAAAAATGGTATCTGTGTTTCTATTATTTTATTAAAGGTAACAGTTAGGTACCTAGAAACTAAATTAGTTATAGACCTACAATTCAAATAAGTTCTTCAGTTATTTGGGTAGGTAGAGGGTAGAGTGTCGTGCTACGGGGTATGATATTAGGCTACGATTACGACACACAATCTTTAATTTTTTTTTTAGAAAACGTTTTAGTTTTAGTTTATTCTATGCGTAATAATAATAAAAAAAAATGTTCATTTCATTGTCTATCACTATTCGTTTTCTACTAACCATAACACAAGCTCTGCTCACATTCGGGCTTGATGATGCTTTGTGAATAGGAAAATACAATAGGTTAGATAATATTTATTTATTTTACGGTTATCAATCGATGGTTGTTTTTGCCCTTCTGACTGGTGTTGATATGGATCAGTTGAGCTACCTGTAGATTATTATAACAATCTGCAGTTAGATCAATTTTTTATATTGTAACTACTAGCGCTAATTAATTTGGTTTTATTATTTGATTTTTCTTTGTAAATCTTTATTACTTACATAGTATAAAATGAAACGCTTCCGCTGTCTGTTTGCTTATATCTTTTAAACTACTCAACGGATTTTAATGCAGTTTCAGCAATAGATAAAGTAAATTCAAGAGGAAAGTTTAACAACTATTTGACACATAGATTTCAACGCGGGCGAAGCCGCACAGCGCAGCCAGTAAATTATAAAGTCCTAGAATACATTAATAAATTAAAAATGTTCGTAAATGGGTTCAAAACTTCCTAGAATCTCAGCCCCGACCTCGATGTAATTGCGAGAGAAGTTACTAATAGATAAAAGAACTCTTCAGTAGAATACTAATCTGGTCGTATTTTGTAATTTCGACCAGGTTCGTGGCATTGAGCTGTAGGCATAAATGGTGGTCCGGTGGCGTTGCCTGTGTGTCGCACCGCTAGGGCAGTGAATGTATTAAGTCGGTTTATGGGAGGTGCCCTGTGTTTCAATTTGACTATCGCAATATTCCGTTCTAGTAGAAGTCTAGATATTTTTACCCGAATTCAAAAAAGGAGGCGAAAGACCGATAAAGATTCTTCGAAGAGCTTTCAGCCTTCTAATTCTTTGAGCTATGTATCGACATAGCTCAAAGAATTAGAAGGCTGAAGTAACAGCTGGCCGGCCATATATCACGAACCGACTACCGCTTGAGTAAACGTGTTCTTGCGTGGAGACCGCGACTCGGCAAACGTAGTGTAGACGCCCTCCGGGCAGGTGGGATAATGACTTGCGAAAGACTGCAGGCAGATGCGGCAAGCTGAGGATAGGGCGCTATGGCGCTCATTAGATGAAGCCTATGTTCAACCGTGGACTATTGCAGGGTGATGATGATGATTTATTTATTCAATAATTATGTTCAGAATTTATTATAATTGCTTAATAAACATTTGTTACCTTCCCTTGTAACAAAATAGCACTAAGAAAGCCATGAAATAAGAATTTTCTTATTAGTATTACATTACATTTTACGCAAATGTGTTTAACCCAGCATGAAGTCCTAAAGCCAGACAACCGACACACAACGACAAAACGTCAGGGTCGGCTTCTAAAAAAACAGGACATTGTATCCTTGAAACCGGGATGGATAGGAAGCCAGAAAAGATCGTGTCGATTGAAAAAGATAAAATAAGAATATATACATGCAATGGGATTCAAAAGCAAAGAATTAGCAAGCTGAAGTGGCAGTAGGTCGGCCATATATCGCGAAGAACTGACTACCGCTGGGGCAATGGTGTTCTTGAGTGGAGACCGCGACTCGGCAAACTTAGTGTAGGACGCCCTCCGGCCAGGTGGGATGACGACTTGCGAAAGACTATACGCAGATGCTGGATGCAGCAAGCTGAAGACAAAGCGCTATGGCGCTCATTAGGGGAAGCATATGTCCAGCAGTGGACTATTATAGGTTGATGATGATAATGATGACATGCAATGGGATGGCCTATTCCTAACCACAGCTGCACTGCTGCGAAACAAAGAAGGCACTTTATGCTATGGAGGATATATTTTAATTAAAAAGGTTTAACTTAAAAAAAAAACAAGGTGTCTACAACAAAGGAGGTTAACTCAAACTGATAATAATATTCCTTCAAAGGTGTCCATTAAACTAGTATTACGATAAATGCACGCTTGCGAAACTAGGGTCAATATCCGGATCAGTATCGAGAATTATGGACGGCATTATGCACTAACACAAAAACTTATACGAAATGAAAATATGTAAAATATTTCCCATTTTTAGAGGTAAGTTTTAGCAATAAACAACAACTGTTTTGACATTTTATAGGAATTTTTTTCTTATTATTTCACAATAAAACACTGGTTGTGTGTGTGTCGGATTTTATAATTTAAAATACATTTTAATAATGCAAGAGTGCGTGTCTAAGATAACGACAGGAAAAATAAAATAATGTAATGTAAGTATTACAAATATTTAAATCGTTATTCAAAAGTTGATCCCGTCGGGATCCAAAATCACCCAATTTCAGCTTAGCACACATGTTATCTGGCGCTCTACACTGTAATCCACACTACTACTGTATTCACACTAATATTATAAACGTGAAAGTTTGTATGTATGGATGGATGTTTGTTACTCTTTCACGCAAAAACTACTGAACGGATCGAGCTGAAATTTTGCATACTATACAAGTTCATATATACAAGTTCTGGGCACAGAATAAAACATAGGCTTATTATCCCATAAATCAGTTCTCATAGGATAGAAATAATCTAAAAACTTTTCCATAGAAACAACGCGTGCGAAGCCGCGGGCAGAAACTAGTATATTTATTAATGCATAGAATCTTTTATTGTGAGTAAACAACCAATTTATCTGGTAGCAGACATTAAATACGTAAGGTTGAGTTGATTCGAAGACAATAGACACGTTTAATTATAATAAGCACACAGGCGGCAATTAGCAATGTCAGTTATTAAGATATTCATTTATGCTTTTGTTTACCTCTGTTGTAAAAATAAAAAAGTAGGTCGATCCTATTTATATTTTGTTATAACTTTGAACCTATGTTAATATTATTTAAAAAATATTGTATGTCCGAATAGGATTAAATTGTTGATACTATATTTTAATTATAAGACCTTCATGTAATTATGATTCACACAATTTTACAATAATTTTTTTCTTATTCTTATTCTTATTCTTATAAACGCGAAAG
Organism: Eupithecia abbreviata; assembly: GCA_943735965.1. NCBI lineage: Eukaryota > Metazoa > Arthropoda > Insecta > Lepidoptera > Geometridae > Eupithecia > Eupithecia abbreviata. The sequence continues at coordinate 8,562,573 of OX030995.1, forward strand.
TTTGTGAGGATGTATGTAAGTATGTTTGTTGCGCTTTCACGCAAAAACTATTTAATGGATTTTGATGAAATTTCACAATAATATAGCTTACATATCAGAATAACACATAGGCTACAATTCATAAAGATTATTTGTATAATATCCAAAATATCTATCACCATACGGGTGAACCGCGGGGCACAGCTAGTATTAATTTATCATAATTAATTATATTTTTCAATAAAAAAATTGTCAACTGCAGTTTTTAACTAACTCTTAAAAACTGCAGTTGACAATTTTTTTGGTCACGTGAATTGAAAAATCAATAGAGGTATCTATAGTGTCTACATGAACTTAAGAATTAAATTTAATATAATATATCATTTACGGAATATTGCTATTCAATTCAATTCCTTTATTGATTCACACAATTACATCCATATTATGTTTAGTATAGGTGGTTCAAATTACATTATTCACATTAACTCTTATAATATATTTAATTTATATAATAAATTTGTTTAGCATAAGGCTTCATTAGACTTGACATCCAGTGCCTTTGCAGGCTACTGCAATGTCTGTCCACCAGCTATAAGAACAATGATATTGATTTATAAATAGTTAATAATTAATCTGGCAAGAGCGGTTTCCTCTAATACAAGCAAAATGTTGCTTAAAGGGGGACTCCAATACTACATGTATTGGAGTCCCCCTTTAAGCAACATTTTTTTAATTTATAAGTTACCGAAATAAACGTTTTATTTATTATTTTTATTTAATGATAGATAAAATAAAATAACTGGCGCGCAGTTGTATGCAACTGTCCAACATCCTTTCACCGATCGGTCTCGCTTGAAGTTCAAGGGCGCATGATTGCACTATGCTACGTCCACGCGTTTATTTTCTTTGACTGATTGAATGCAATATTTCCTACGATGTTTCTTTATAATCGACTTCGATAATGGAGGAGGTTCAGAGAAAATTTTGAACGTCAACCTCAAGTTATTATTATAACCAATTTTTTTATTTTCTTTAGGTGGCTTGGGTGTCACTGCGGCCATGATAGACCTATTGTGATCGCCACCTAAGTCAAAGTCATTTAATTAAAAATAATTTTATCGTTCTTTATCACGTACCTTTTGTTTTACATATTTTGCCACTATTATAAATTTATAAACAATAATAATAGCCTAATGTTAAATCCAAAAGGAAACGCATTTAAGGTAACTTATCAAAATGAAGAAATGCAAGAAAGTGATACGGTTTCATTCCTTGGTCTAAAGCTAGACAATGTATGCTCATGGGTACCACACATCGAGCATATTAAATCTAAAATAAATAGTTTCATTTATGCTCTATGGAATATTGCAAATATAACCGATCACAAAACTGCTCTACTCGCGTATCACGGCTATGTAGCATCCCTTCTTAGATATAATGTTATTATATGGGGTAATGCAGGTAATAACAAGGACTTATTTATAGCGCAAAAAAAATGTCTACGTGCAATATTCAACAAGCCTCCGTGGGAACCTTGTACCCCAATATTTAAAAAACATAAGATCCTGACATTACCATGCTTGTATATTTTAGAAATGTGTAAATTTGTCAAATCACACAAGGAATTGTTTAAAACTTTTGAACAAGTATATACATTTAACTGTAGGCATAAAGACCGATTAGCAATTCCTGCAAAGAAAACGCAATTGTATAGTCGAAACTGTTATAATATGGCTATCAAAGTTCACAACAAATTGCCAAACGATGTAAAAGAACTAAAGGGTCCCTTATTCAACAGAAAGTTATTTAATTTATTAATTGAGCATTGTTTTTATTCGGTTGAAGATTACCTTAATTTTAAGTTTTGACCTAGAGAGTTCTATTTTAATTGACAATTTATTTGCGTTTATTTTATTTTATTGCTGACATTTAATTAAATTTTATTGATTTTTATATTCACGTGCCTGTATTCAGGCGAGATATGCAGCTCTACTGTGTTATTCCACCAATATATTATGTACCATGTCTTATGTGAATAAATATTACTGATTTACTGAAATATTTTTTATGTGTTAATGGAAAATACACCGAGTACACTTACCTTGGGCAGATTCTGCAGTTGGGTAAAAACAGTTTCGAGAAGGAGGCCAAAAGGAGGATACAGCTGGGCTGGGCAGCGTTTGGGAAACTACGTCAAGTCTTCACGTCATCCATACCGCAATGCTTGAAAACGAAAGTTTTCAATCAGTGCGTCCTACCCGTTATGACCTACGGAGCTGAGACGTGGACACTCGCGATAGGGCTGGTCCACCAGTTCAAAGTCGCTCAGCGAGCTATGGAAAGAGCTATGCTCGGAGTTTCTCTGAAGGATAGGATGAGTAACGAATACATCCGACAGAGAACCAAGGTTATCGACATAGCTCAAAGAATTGGCAAGCTGAAGTGGCAGTGGGCCGGCCATATCTCGCGAAGAACCGACGGCCGCTGGGGCAAACGTGTTCTTGAGTGGAGACCACGACTCGGTAAACGTAGTGTAGGACGCCCTCCGACCAGGTGGGATGACGACCTGCGAAAGACTGCAGGTAGATGCTGGATGCGGCAAGCTGAAGACAGGGCGCTATGGCGCTCATTGGGGGAGGCCTATGTCCAGCAGTGGACTGCTAAAGGCTGATGATGATGATTATGAATAGAAAATATGTATGGCCTTCACTCAGCATTGTGCTGGGTGCACACTGATTTTCAGTGAAGACCAGAGGGATCGTGTCACGTTACGGTTGTCAAGTATATAATACACTAGCTGCGCCCCGCGGTTTCACCCGCGCGTGGTGACAGATATTTTGGGTACTATACAATATATATTTAAGACTATGTGTTATTCTGATATGTAATCTTTGTGAAGTTTCATCAAAATCCATTCAGTAGTTTTTGCGTGAAAGAGCAACAAACATACTTACATACATCCTCACAAACTCTCGCATTTATAATTTTAGTAGGATATAATAATATTAAACCTTTGTTATCTACGTAATTAAAAGTTCGCCACGTTGTAGGAAATTTTTCAAAATCGTTTAATTAGCATGATGACATTCACACCAAAAATTTAAAAATCATGCTAATTTTATTGCTTGTTAAATTCAAAAAAATCAAATTTATTATTATACGGAAGAACCAAAAGTACCTAATATTAGATTTGTATGCGATTACGCATTTATAACATACATTTACTATGTATTTTTATATCAATGATTTAAATAGATGGGTACAGATGGGACGGTTTATTGACTACTAGCTTCCGCTCCCGGCTCAACACGCTTTTTTATCAGGATAGATAAAATGTAACCTATTTGGTAAAGGTATTATCCTAGGTCTAGAACTACCATCTATGTAAAATTTTCAGCCATAAACGTTCCGTACTTTTGGCTTGACGAGGTACTAAACATCCAAACATTTGCATTTATATCTTACTAGCTGCGCCCGTCAGCTTCGCCCGCGTAGAAATCTATGTGTCAAATGCTTTATAAGCCTTCCTCTTGAATCACTCTATCTATCAAAATCCGTAGTTTTAAAGATTTAAGCAAACAGTCACAACAGGGACAATCAGAAGCGACTTTGTTTTGTACTATGTAGTGATGAAATAAAGTCTAAATGGATTGGCAAAGAGTTGTTACTCAGAGGGACCTTCACAGTATCGTTTTGCGGATATCAATGAGGTCAGTACAGTACCAACCTGCATTGTCAATTTACCACGGAAGTACATTGATTTAGTCGTTTAGTGGCGGATATGTTAATATGTTAATTATTATGTACTTGATAATTATAATTATATACACCCACGATCACGTTTGTTTATGGTTTTCTAATATCTTAGTAAAAACAGTAATTGTTTTAAAAACAATTGTATAAACCTTTGTATAAATGGTGTAATATCGGTGGACGCACTCCGGCCTGGTGGGATGACGACCTGAGGACTACAGGCAGATGCTGGATGCGTCAAGCTGAAGACAGGGCGCTATGGCGCTCATTGGGGAGGCCTATGTCCAGCCGTGGACTAACATAGGCTGATCTTTTAGGCTACTTTTTGACGACCGATGTGGCGCGGTGGGCGAAGGTCCGCCTGCGACGCAGGAGGTTGCGGGTTCGATTCCCGCCTCGGAACAATTGTGTGTACGATCAGATATTTGTTCCGGGTGTTCTGGTCGTTTTCTATGTATAATAAAAAATATCTATATATGTAATGTATTGTATTATGTATATCAGTTATCTAGTACCCATAACACAAGCTCTGCTTACCATGGGGCTAGATAATGCTGTGTGAATTGTCCAGCATTATTATTATTATTATGTTTTTTTTATAATATACATCAGTTCAGGTTATGTAGGTTAGGTTAGGTTAGAAATAACCGTAAAACCTTTCAATAGAACGATAATTAGACTTCTTTTTACCATGAATAACGTGTCTCTTGGGTACTTTCTATTATTAGAATAGAATAGAATAGAATAGAAAAAACATTTATTTAGACACAGGTACAAAATACAGGCATAGAATAAACAAACAAAGAAGTTTATAATGGGGGTAAACGACACAAATAGGTGATATTAAGACTAAAATAAGACTTCCATGACCCTGCGCCGAATTATTTTTAAAACAACACGTGCAAAGCCGCGGGCAGAATATAGAGTTCAAAGATTCATTCCTGTTTCATGACTTACCCGTCCTTAGAACTGCACAATATTAACAAAATATGAGTATAATCTAACACGTTCCATCTTTATGACAGCTCTGACTATGACATATCTTGAAGTCTAATGAAATGTGTATAAAGTATATTTAGAGCTTTGTGGACACGTCTTAAAATGATTACGAAAACCTTGGATACTATATTTTATATTTCAAAGCTACATATCTACATATTATATAAAAAAATACCTTATTTTTTGTTCTCTGTAGGTCATTTTTGAAAAACAAGACCTTGGAGCTTACTTATTCTTTGCTATTTTGAATAAGTCAAATTAAAAATTCCGATTAAATTCAAAAAAGTCATTTAAATATTGGCAATGATGTAACTCACAAATTAAATTAAATAATTATAAAGTATAATATTGTATGAATTACGAGTATTTGGATTTGGTTTGATTACCTCTCGCTGCAGTATTCCTAGCCAGAATAAGTTAAATTAGACTAACCTAAGTAACGCACTTTAAATGATTAACATTACTTAGATTATGTCATCATCATCATCATCATCATCATCAGCCTATAGCAGTCCACTGCTGGACATAGGCCTCCCCCAATGAGCGCCATAGTGACATAGATAGATAGAACATTCTTTTATTGCACACTTAAAAATAAAACAAACAAGACAGAATAAAATACAAAATATGTGTCAATTTGGCGGTCTTATCGCTCAAGAGCGATCTCTACCAGACAACCGTGGATGGATAGGATCGTTGGATTGTACATGGGGATCTATGTGCATTATATTAATTTATAAAATATTGCATGAAAATACGTTCCTACTTAAAAATAAATAAAATACATATAACTAATTATATACCTACTTTTTTACTGTGATTATCTATTATAATAAATAATGTGTTATTTATTATATGTATAATCTAACAAATGATTTACATTATCAATGATCCAGCACAACACTACCGTGTCAAAGAGTCACGAACACAACACCAAGAGCTTGTATTATGGGTACTAGATGACTGATATACATAATACAATACATTACATAGGTACTTACATATTTTATTATATATAGATAACTAGAACACAAGGAACAAATATCTGCAGATCGTATACACAATTATCCCGAGGCGGAAATCGAACCTCTTGCGTCGTAGGCGGACCATCGCCCACCGAGCCACAGAGGTCGTCAAATCATACTGCCAGCATTCTGCAGCTCTGCTTTGCTTGGAGCTAGATGCTGTATGGATTGTCCAGCATTATTTATTTATTTATTAAAAAAAAATGCTGGACAATTCACACAGCATTATCTAGCCCCATGGTAAGCAGAGCTTGTGTTATGGGTACTAGATAACTGATATACATAATACAATACATTACATAGATAGATATTTTTTATTATACATAGAAAACGACCAGAACACCCGAAACAAATATATGCAGATCGTACACACATTTGTTCCGAGGCGGGAATCGAACCCGCAACCTCCTGCGTCGCAGGCGGACCTTCGCCCACCGCGCCCCATCGGTCGACACTTATTATCACTTATTATTTTATTTACACTTAGGTACATATTATAACAATTTCCTCAAAATCTGCCGTCCGACAGAGTGCCCAGAATGCTGTCAGTATTGCCGCTACTTAAAACATTTTCCGTCTAGATTCTCCGAATCACCGTGGACAATAGCTTCAGCAACTAATTAGGTAGATCGTCTGGTATAGAGGAATTGTGTCAAGGCTCGTCGCTGACCTAGGAATCATGTAACATCACGCTCTGAAATATTGTTAGCGTAATAACGTGGAAGAATTATTGGGTGCCTAGACCTACTTATTTGATACCTTATTAGTATTTAATACCAAGGTATGTTGAATATAATAAAATGAAATAATATCATAGTAATGTATATTCATGGTTGTCTGGTAGAGATGGCTCTTGAGCGATAAGACCGTTGATTGTTACTTATTTTTTTATTTTTTTTCTGTACATAGTTTTCTATTTAAAGTGCAATAAAGAATTTTCTATGTATTTATCTTCTCTCATAGTTATAGTACCTACCCTAAAAGAGTACTTAATATGTACGCATTTTAATAGGAACTGTAACGGGGGGCTAGACGGGGTAGCAGTATAACACAACTCTTCGTCGAGACGCGGTTTATTTAGACAAGGATAGCGGTTACAGGGGTTTGTCCCGAGTGGACGGGATGGCCCATAGAGGTCTCTTTGTATCTGATATCTGTGGGATGGCCACTTTAGCCAAACGGATCGGTTGCCGAGTAATCCGAGTCTCACCTCTCCGTTAGCTAAAGTTGCCATCCCGTCCACTCGGGACAAGCCCCAGTAACCGCGTTCCTCCTGCCTAAATAAACCGCGTCTCGACGAAGAGTTGTGTTTTACTACTACCCCGTCTAACGAGGGGGTCGTTACAGAACTGCGTTTTAACTGCAGTCCGATTGCAAATTTCCAGTTTAACCAACCGTGCAGCCCGAATAAAGTCGGTATGCAGTTAGCGTGCAGTTCCAATAACTGCACGCTGGAACGCACGCTAACTGCTATATAGTCTCTAAAGCGTAAGGAAACTATTGTCTTGACAAGACAATAGTTTACTAATAGTTTTAGTCTAACCTATACCAAATAGGTTACATTTATCTACCCTGATAAAAAAGTGTGTTGAGCCGGGAGCGGAAGCTAGTAGTCAATAAACCGTCCTATCTGTACCCATCTAATGAAATCTTTGATATAAAATACATAGTAAATGTATGTTATAAATGCGTAATCGCATACAAATCTAATATTAGGTACTTTTGGTTCAACCGTGCAGCCCGAATGCAGTCGGTATGCAGTTAGCGTGTAGTTCCAATTACTGCACGCTGGAACGCACGCTAACTGCTAGATAGTCTCTAAAGGGTAAGGAAACTATTGTCTTGTCAAGACAAGGGTATTCTAGTAACGCATGCCGCACGTTTAAATTCTACTCTAATGAAATTAGCAGCCTCAATGAGTTAATAGGTCACTTGACTCTCGATCGTGTTACTCGATGCACAACAAATAACTAGGTAAATAGGTGATATGCCAATCTATGTAGACACAGTCTAGTCCAAGCACTTAGTTGGTATATCTATACTAATATTATAAAGAGGAAAGATTTGATTGTTTGTTTGTATTGAATAGGCTCCGAATCTACTGAAAAGATATCACGAGTTCAAAAATGTAAGTATTAGAAAAAAGTCGCGTGGCTCACACAACGTTTGACCGAAACCGCTGTACCGCTCCATAGGAAAGTGCGGCGAGGTGGGGGGGCGAGGAAAAAAGAGCAAGAGTACGCGTTGACGGCAGACTGATGGATCGGAGCGGCCGATATTTCCCCCCGTCTCGCCGCTCGCATACCTCAGGCGCGTTACAGCGGTTTCGGTCACTGGGGTACGGGTACCGGGAAGTCAATGACGGCCGCAAATAAATAGACACGGCAATAATATATTAACAGTAAAATATAGGCAAATCATATCTATCCTGATATAATGATCTGTATCTGGTAATAAAGTATTTTTGTATTGTATTGTATTGTATTGTATTGTATTGTATTGTATTGTATTGTATTGTATTGTATTGTATTGTATTGTATTGTATTGTATTGTATTGCATTGTATTGTATCTATTCTCCAGCCATTCTCAATGTAAATACAATGTTTGTAAGCACAAGTCATTACACAAAAATCCAAAAAAGGAATTATGTTTTCCGGGTTCATGTGTGTAGGTATGTGAGTTTTTTTTAATCCAGTTTACAACTTTAAAATGCCTGAACAGGTTTGGCTGGATGTATACCTAGAGTATCGTTCGAAAATTGAGTATGGGGTATGGTTAATCCTTACAGGCTATAATTTATTTATTTATTTACATTATTTTGGAGAAACTAGGTTACAAATACTAGGTTTAAAAATATTTAGATACATATATAGAACATGCCTGGCTGGATAGACCAGTGCATGTTTGCTGACGGCTAATTAAAAGTTACCGCTGATAGATGCTTAATAATTCATTTATATTATATATATTATTTATTAATTAATATAAATGAACCTGTAGGTTCTGAACCTAGTTACCACCAGTAAACTGTACAAGCTTTTGTATTGTCAAATATATGAATGTAGTTTTTTTTTATTATTTGTATTGAAGAAGCTATTAGTAACATCTTATAGACAGTAAAAAAGCACAATAGCGAAAGTGATTTCCAATTCAGTCCCTATTTATTTATTTTTTTATTTAAAAACTTTATTACACTACAAAGGGTGAGCTTAATGCCGAGGCATGTTCTACCTGCCGACCAGGAAACACATGTTTAATATCAGAGGGATAAATCGACTATGTATTTGAAGGAGAAATCGACGAACATACATAAAATAAATCCTTCTTTTGTTTTTCGTCGGTTAAAAAGCAAGGCCGTTAGTATATTTGATGTTAAATAAGCTCTTTAACCACTTAATTACTTAAGTTTACTGGATATAATAAAGCTTTACAATGAAAATACTTAAATTCGTTTTGATGTTTTCCTTATATCAATACAGACCGATACTGACGCATGCCTTTCAAGAATTATCTTTACAGACAGCATGCCATAGGTGTCTGCAATTAGTGGTGGAGTTTTAACTTGAATTATTCCACGGAAGGAACATTGCATTGGAAAAGTTGACTCATTAGTTTATAGGAAAAACCACAATGAACATTATAGGTACCTTATAGTTGGAAGTTGTGTTGGGACCCAACAGTATGAGAACGAATGAACAGTCGTATACAATTTCAAAAGGTATGATAGTCAGTCATTGATGATGATTCTCTGTTAATGGCAAATGCGTCTGGTTAAATACTCTTCTGCCAGTGTCAAGTAAATAAAATGTTTGATGTTTTCACCAGAGCCTAGTTCGTTATCTAGCAGGGTGTACCACGTGCTTAGTTGGCTTAGGAGACGAGATGTTGGAGTCCCCCTTAAGCTGAACGCGCACCTGTCCTCATCACAGTCATCGCATTTTCTAAATCTTTATATGAAATAGTATGCAACATCGCGCACCTATCCGCACCGAACGCGCCGCATTTCTGTAAAATCAAAGGTAAAGACAGGTGCGCGTTCAGCTTTACACCCTTACCCTATAATAGTCAATGATCATGACATATCAATCCATCCAATAAATGCGTCAAATTCATAAAAGATTAGTTATATGTCAATCCCAACAAATACGCTTTAAATATGTATTAGCAAGCGGCGCCAATAAAAAGTTGAAGATGAGATAGGTATTTGACGTTAGTATATAAATTCCTTGGTTATTAGGCATTTAAAAATCTTTGTGCCAGCAGGACTAAATATAACAAACCGCTATGCTTCTGAAGCTGCACGATACAATAGACATCAAAAGTGTAGTTCTACCTTTAGGGGAATGACACATCTTGTCTGCTTTAGGTACCTACCAAGCCACGCGGGACGAATGCTCCAGTCCATTCCATCTCCAAGGTCTTAAGTAATTGCTAATGATGACTTTCATTTACTGGGCCAATAAAAACTTGAATAGGTAAATAATTGAAATTACTTTGAATTGTTGCTATTTATAAGCAATGGCAATTTTTTTGAGGAATTGATTTCAAGCTTCATAGAGCTTTTCATACTGAAGGCTACATAGACCTTCTATATACTTAACATACACAAAAATCAAAATTACACTCAACATCAAGAACAAGCAATAAAAGCAGATACCCATAGTGTTTCATAGGTACTATTATTTTGTAAGTACCTATGTACCTCTAGTTAGTGTCTGCTCTGTTTTAGTTGGGAAAAATTTGGACGTCCATTATGCGTTCGTGAGTCATAAATGTTATTATTGCATAAAGTAAACTAATCTCTTTCTATAGAAAACATAATAGACGCGAAAGTAATTCTGTATGCCAATCTTTTCATTCCAACGACTGAAAGTGGTTAAGAAAAGTGCTACGAAAATCGCTACGAATGCTACGAGAGCGTTGATGTCTTTTGTATGGAGAAATTGGGTAAAGTTATTAACTGTTCATTTTTCCGATTGAAATTAATTTTTTTTTTATTGGTTGTTGGTCAAGCGTTTGGCCACTATCTAACTCGAATATGAGTAAATAAAGATTTGACCTATGATGGAGCACGCTTTCCCAGAAGAAACTTATTCACCCTAGATTTGAAGATTTTACTCTGACGGAAAAACACAACTTGGAAGGTGTGATAATAAAAAAAACTAAACAATCAGGAATACAAAAATACAAAATATTTATTTACCAAAAAGCTTACAAATAATAACACCTTAACTTAATTTATGTACATATTCTTACATTATAGAGTTGATACATTGAGGTGTTGCAGTTAACAGTGACCCCCGCACTAGGCTAGGCCTGTTTCGCGGGGCATCAAAATATTTTCTGTTTGCTGGTAGGTAATGAAGTGCACTAACAAAAACTTTAGTAAAAATAGCATAAAACTAAAGCTAAAATAAAACAATACAAGCAAGTGCCAATGGCCATACATGTGACCTGTAACCAAAAATAATCAATTAATCAATAAATGAGCTATTAACTTAATATGAACTACATGAATCTACTAAAGAACAATAAAAAAAAAAAAGGAGTAATGAAGTAAAGTAAAAATTCACGGACATTGTTATACAAAACAATTCCTTCTAAAAATAGGAAAAAATAGAAGATCTTAGGAAATATGATTAGATTATGTACAATTAGTATACTTATACATATGTACTTCGCAGATAGTTCAGTTTTATATATTTTGCTATTTCGCCACTTAACCCAACAAATGCAAATTTAACTCTTCAATCACGGTACAAAACAAACATCTAAAATACACCCGGAACCAAATAACTCGAGTGGAACCACTAAAACAAAATGGAGCATCTTACTAATCTTACGATCCAGCACAATAGCAGTTACTTCGCTGATAATTCAGTTATTTTTTTTTGCTTTTTTGCCACTGAACCCTCAAATTTAGCCGTTTTAACCCCACTCCACAAACAACAAAAATACACCCGGAAGAAAATAACTCGAGTAGAACAACAGAAACTATTCCTAGTTGAAAATAAATGGAGCATCTCGAAGGCAGCGACCCAGCACAATAGTAGACTGTACTTCGAAGGTTTTCTCAATTACAGGCCGTAAGTACAAGAATTACCGTTCACTGGGCAAGTACAATCGAACAGCCACTGGGTGGTACGAGGTAAATCTTCTATAAAAATGCAGCTAAAAAACGTTAAAAACCTTTAAATAGACACTTGATATAAAATTAATAATGTTTTATGAGATTCCCCGTTAATTAATCTTAAAAATAATGTAGTCAAAGTACATATTTTACGTCATAAGTTGCTTACTACAATCGTAAATCTACAACGTCATATAATATTCCTTATAATATTCCTGTTGCACAAATTGGGATGGAATTTTGTCGTTTTCCAAAAAAGGAAACACCCTATTTAATTTAGACCTCAATAGATGACTGGGATCTTTGGAAGAATAAAAATTGCAGTGAATTGGCATGACAACCTAGTTATAATATATAAAATCATCTTTTTTTTTTTTTAATCTTGTCGAACTATTTAGAAAAGTTGTCGAACTATACGAACTATACTTGTCGAACTATATTATAAAAAAAACACGTTAAGAAAAGTTACCATTGTCCGTCCCCTGTTTTGTCATCTCGAAATGTTTCTATCTATTAGATTATTTGCACCTTTTGCATTGTTTTCACCTATATTCCGTTTCCATTTACCCTAATCGAGCGGATAGTTCCTGTTGACTCAAAGATCTATCAAAGTATTTACAGTTATTAACTCCAATTCGTTGTAACGACCACCCAATATGACATCAAGTTTGCCTAGTCTACTAAATTGCTATTAAAATTTCACTGAGCCATGGCGGTTTTGTCGTACTGCAGCACATTCAAACTTAGTTTTTTTAAGTACCTTACCTATCAAAATGTTATTGTTTATGTTTAAAATTGTATAGTAGTAGATAGATAGATAAAAAGAAAAATTAGTAGTGATAAATACATTTTTATGTATATATCTTCTACCTCTAGTATTGTAATATAATATCTATGCCTAGGCTTTATTTAATTATTTAGTAGTGCAAGAAACTTAAAACATATGTGACTTTAGTACCGTGACTTTATTGATCTCTGTTTTACGATGATCACAATTGCTCAACATGATGTAACGCAAAAACACGATATAAAATTAAATTACTCAATGGTACGAGTACTATTAGATCATTAAAGGTAGGTACCGGTACTTAATCTGTTACCAGGCATGACTATGGTACATGGTCGTGGCACTGGCAGCGTAAGAATCGACCCCTAAAAAGAACCCAGCCCGTGAATCTCGTAAGAGCCGACTAAGGAAACCTACCAGAGAAAAGGTAGAAAGCTTCCTTCAGTATTTTTAAACGACTTCGAAAAAGGAGGTGGTTCTATGTTCGTCGATTTCTCCGTCAACGATGGACCGATTTTGAAAATTCTTTTGCTATGCCCTTGGGAATGATCCCGAGGTGGTCCAATAAAAAAATTACTTTCGTGTGTTTATATTAGTTTTTGTGCCCTAGAGATATTATAAAAAAAATACATTATTAAAGACAGTGTAAAATTAGGAGATACGAAGTCAGTATTTAGTTTTCAAAGAATCAAAATTATCACCACCTCATGTTTATAAGGCAACCCCAGGCATCGAACCGATTAACAAAAGAAGAATCAATAATGTTTACCTTACTACCCTAAACAAAATTTGAAAGATATTGGCTTGTATTTAATATGTTTGATCGTACCTATAAACGCGAAGAAATTAATATTTTGCAAAAACAGATTCGACATAACGGCACTCGATATAAAGGGAACACATCTTTATTTTCAACACCTACCCGACATGACCAATCCTATAGCCAAGCGTGGTGGATATAGCAAAACTCCCTGGGGATAATGTGGGAGACTGTACTGTCCAGATATGAACGTATGTTTGCAGATGAGTAATAAATCACTAAAGCTAGATACAGTCGTTAATCATCTATTAGTGTACTCAGTCATAACAACAACCATAAACTTAGAATTATCCTGGCTTGCGGAAGTATTTATTTATTTATTGCTGGTAATTGATGTGATGGAGATTCTCAAAAGTTAATACAGTGGGTACTAGGAAAACTTGAGGGTTTGATTCACGGACTGTATGTATTACACGTATTCGATTTTTTTTAACCACGAATTTGTAAATTTAAAATTATTCTTCTTCCTTACATTATTTCATTGTATTTTACTTGTATATTATTTAATTTTGTACAATATTTTTAGTATAGTTTGACAATGCCCTTATACAGCAGATTACTTTGACATTTTATCTAATTTATTATTCAATTTAACTTATACCATTATTTATTATCTGTTTTATTGTGACAAATTATTATAAATGAATTTATTTTAATTTTTTAAGAAGGCATGTCTGTCTGCTTTCTTTTGCACAATGCCCTATGGTGTTTCCTTTGTGATAAGTTAGTATGTGTTATAATAAAAATGTGATTTATCTTTTAAAATAGTATTTAACGACATCATGTGTAACATTGTGTACCTACGGTGGAAATAAATAAACTGATAAACTGATAATAATGCCCTATTTGAAAGACCCAAAGAAAAAGTTAGAGAGTTGATGATTCGCACTAGTTTCTTTCATAGTTCTCGTTCGCTATCGGCATTATGTAAATCTACTGAAACGTCGTGATTAATAAGTAGTTTCAACACCAATAATAAATAGTGAAATTCATCATCATCAATATCATCAGCCTATAGCAGTCCACTGCTGGACATAGGCATCCCCCAATGAGCGCCATAGCGCCCTGTCTTCAGCTTGCCGCATCCAGCATCTACCTGCAGTCTTTCGCAGGTCATCATCCCACCTGGTCGGAGGGCGTCCTACACTACGTTTACCGAGTCGTGGTCTCGAATATTGAAATTATCATTTATATTAAATAACTTGATTCGCGTACCGGCCCACGTGAGCATGATTTTGTTTACAAATACCTACATGAGTCATCCTGACCAATTGGTAAAAAAACAAATAAACATCGTACTTGGATCAAGCTAAGGTATTTCACAAGACTTGTCAAAATACCTTGACTTCGTGTGATCTATAAAGGTTTTATAACTACCTCGACGTAACGAAGTTCAAGGATTCTAGAGGTAATGTGCAATGAGCTTACATATGTAACAAATAAATAACTCGGGCCCTAATTCCACTAAATGAATCGCCAAATGAATGCGTCAAGCTGAAGACAGGGCGCTATGGCGCTCATTGGGGAGGCTCATGTCTAGCAGTGGACTAACATAGGCTGATGATGATGATGATGATGAATCGCCAAATTAATCGCTTCACCATATCAATAGTGAAGAAGAATTCTCGCCTGTTATCTTTGTTGAAGGACACTACAGATGGAGAGACGCGTGTCAGAGTGTCAAGGTTGAAAGCAAATAATTCTCTTTGTACATTTAATAGCACCGCACGAACTTAGAGACTTTTTTCTTTCATTCAGTCCAATCAAATCCCTCTGCTTAAAAAACTAAAAAGGCTATAAAATGATGATCAACAAAGTACCTAAATGGATTCTTAAATATCTAGCTAGATGGAAAAAATATCCGTTTTTTGAATTATAAATTCTGTAGCGCATCTGAATTGCCATACAGCGGGGCAACGGAGACGCTTCCGACTGGCATTGATATGGAACAGTTGAGTTACCTGTAGATTGTTTGAAACAGTCTGTAGTTAAATCAATTGTTTTAATTGTTATTACTAGTTCTACCAGTGCGTCCTACCCGTTATGACCTACGGAGCTGAGACGTGGACACTTACGCTAGGGCTGGTCCACCAGTTCAAAGTCGCTCAGCGAGCTATGGAAAGAGCTATGCTCGGAGTTTCTCTGAAGGATAGGATTCGCAACCAATACATCCGACAGAGAACCAAAGTTACCGACATAGCTCTGAGAATTAGCAAGCTGAAGTGGCAGTGGGCCGGCCATATCTTGCGAAGAACCGACGGCCGCTGGGGCAAACGTGTTCTTGAGTGGAGACCACGACTCGGTAAACGTAGTGTAGGACGCCCTCCGACCAGGTGGGATGACGACCTGCGAAAGACTGCAGGTAGATGCTGGATGCGTCAAGCTGAAGACAGGGCGCTATGGCGCTCATTGGGTAGGCCTATGTCCAGCAGTGGACTAATATAGGCTGATGATGATGATGATGATGATGACTAGTTCTAATTATAAGCACTGATACAACGGGTATTCATCGCGTTTTTTTACCTATTTTTCCCGACGTTTCACCAGGTTGTATTAGGCATACCTCTGATCGCGTAAGTTTAAACAAAATTAATACTTGTTCTAGTTTGTTTCTTTTCTTTCGCTTCTGAATAATTGCCATCCTATCTAGAATCTATATATTCCAGTAGACATGTTTCTAAAAGAATATCTAACCGTAAATAGCTCAGCTTAGATCTGACAAATAGGCGTGGGAACGAATAAACATCACAAATTCTCGGTTTTTAATTGTTCTTTATTAATAGACGGGACGAGGTCGTTTTAATCGAGTGTGGTTGAAGAGAATTTACGGAGAAAGATAAAAATTGCTAGCTCTAAGAATAAGCAAGGTGAAGTGGCTATGGGCCGGCTATATCTCGCGAAGAACCGACCACTGGGGCAAACGTTCCTAAGTGTAGACTATTACTCGGTAAACGTAGTGTAAGATGACCTCCGGCCAGGTGGGATGACGAGCTGTGGAGGTCTGCAGGCAGATGTTGTTCCCTTGTAAAAACCACAAGCTGAAAATTAGAGCAGGCAGTAAGTAGGTCGATTAGGTTATATTTTTTCTAGTATACCTAAACAATATCTATAGTTACACAGCTTCCACAATAGTTACCACACGCAATGTCATGCACTTCGCTAGCGACTACAGTGCTGCAAGCATAACTGTTCAGTTTACAGCGGCGCTAGTGGTAACATTATGGTGAATAATTTTTAGAGCGGAAGTAGTTACAATGACTTTGGTCCATATTATCTAAGAGACACACTAATATTATAAATGTTTTAAAAAACATAATGTTCAGATATTTTATTTAAAAAATAATCATCAAAATCGGTCACCCAGTCCAAAGCTGTGAGGTAACAAACATAAAGAAACAATACAGTCGAATTAAGAGCCACTTCCTTTTTAAAAACCTAACATAGGCTTTTAGGCACTCTTACTAAGTTATCTGCGTAGAAGAGAAGTAAAACCACTAGTATTTTTTCTAACCATTTTTTATCAATAATGATATCTCTCAGAATCGGTTGTAATATACAGGTGACACTGTAAAACACAATGACTGTGCTAGACAAGCGGGTCATTGTTGTTTTTGTCAACGAAATAGGTTTGATGGACAAATGGCATAATAATGCATTGTTCCGAATTAAAATATTTTCTATTATTTAGTCAGTTGGAGGTTGTTTTTGACACATGAGTAGTCTACCTTAGGGTCAGCAATAATTAGATATAGATAAAGGTCGTTTGGATTTAAGCTTTTCCTACTTAATATTATAGACCCAAAAGTATGGGTGTGTGTTACTGAAATAAAACATAGGCTACTTTTTCTTTTATCTCATAAATAAGTTATAGAAATAACCTTAAAACGTTTCCATACTAACAACGCGTAAGAAGCTGCGGGCAGAAACTAGTAGAAGATGATTTTTTCCTATAATTAAACTAAAGTTTTCTGAACAAACCAAAGGATAATCGGCGCCAGCACTTATAAATTTACTTTTTACAGTAAGGTAAAGTAAGTTTTTTATATGAAATGTGGCAAGGGGCCATCCATAAATTACGTCACACGGGGGGAAGAAGGGGGTCGACGAAGTATGACAATGGGGTGGAGGGGTCCTAAATTCCATGACATCGAATTTCAAAAATCATGAAATTCGTATGACGTAATTTATGGATATAATTCCCAAGCAGAAAACAGCGCTCATTAGGCAAGGTCTATGTCCAGCACTGGACTAATATATGCTGATGATGAACCCTTTACCTGGTTAGGTTCAACCTATTTCAGAGTGTTACCAGCGATCAATAAACGAGACCCTTCTTTCCAGACTAATCGAGAATGTTCCGCGGCGGTATGTTTGCGAAACTGCAAGGCTTCTACAAGTGGTACGTCCTCGGGCTGGTGTCCGTGGGCTACATCCTGGGAGAGCTGGGGCATTATCTCATTGGTAAGTCTACAAATACTGCGATCACAAATACTATCTATATTTCGGGTAACATACAAAATCAAAGCTAAAGCCGTCTCCGTAAATAAGAGCGCACTTGAGGTAAATAAATTTAGAATAACTTATATTTTTAGCTATGAAACTGTGCCGAAATATTGGAAAACCCAAAAATCGAATCATGATAAATATCCGATAATATAATATAGTATAGATAATATAATATAGTGTTAATAACCATGATCGTTTCAAAAGTTATATCTAGAAATATTATGATCATGATGTGTCCCAGACTTCGCCGACGAAGACTGACTGTTTGACTGACGTTAATGGACAAGCATTTTAGGTGAGATTATTTAATCAATTTAATTTACAGATTTTATATAGCGTTGAATGTCTACCCTTTGGTGGTGTTGATTGCATAACCAAGTTTATGGCTTGAAATATAAAACTAGCATCTGTCCACGGCTTCGCACGCATTTTTCAAGTAGTATGTTTGTCCCTAAAAACTAACATACAAAACTTCGTAATATCCCGCTATCCTACCAACTGTGTATCCTACCCATAAGTGGAACGAGTGGGAAAATAAATAGACTGAATCAAAATTATTGTAGTTATTCCCACCGGTTGGTGGTGGGACGACCGAGAAGGGCTTAATCCAGCTTTATCCCTTGGAATGAAATCCTGGAAGAAAGAAGAATTTATTTTTTTTATTTTCCTGTTGGTCAGCTCAAGTCGTTAAAATACTAAAGAACATTAAAATCAAAGGACGGAAAACAAACAACATCGCCATAATTTGATAAAGTTTTTACCGCAAGCTGATTATTTAATATACCATTAATCACCTTCAAATAGCCACAAAAAGTTCGCGATCCGCGTTGATTGCTGTAGGTATTCGAGTTAGTGGTCGAGGCCGTGCAAAGTTGGTTCAAAGTCAGGGTCAGTTGGCCAGTAGGCTTGCGTCAGTAGACGTAAGAACTTTCACTTTACGAGCAATGCGTCTCATTACGATCTAAATCAGCTGAGAAGTAAAGCTTCTGATCATGAGACCAAATTTTTGTAAAGCTTTTGAACATTTTGGCCAAGTTAGATATATCTTATTACCTACTAGATAGGAGTGACCGAAAAAGGGCTAGAATTACGGACTAGAAAAAATTACTGAGCATTAGCTGATGCATATAAATGCATCATAATCCCCATAATTATTATCTTTTATTTATTTATTTTTTTAATAAAATCTAGTATGTAAATTTATTCATCAATCATCTGATCTGAGATCGTGTCTGCCACTCTACCGGGTTCTGACTAAAAACCAGCGCTCTTTCACAAATGACCTGGGTTATTGTGATAGAGCAACAAGCTGAGTCAGGACCTATTAGACCTACACACGCGCGCTTATCCACTTTCTGTGAGGGCTACTTAGTACCATATGCAATACTAATTAAATTTTGTATCTTCACTTTTTTTTTATATTTTGTCGATGTTACGTGTTTTATAATAGGTACCTAAGTAGGTACTTTGTAGTCTAATATAATTATGTGTAATTAACTTTGTTTGTGTGTTGTGTTAGTGTTTAATAAATAATTTTCTTTCTTTCTTTCTTTCTTTCTTTCATCTGTGGCCATATACCTGAGCGAATACAAACTGCCGAGCTTTAGCGATGAGTTGTTGTCAAAGCGCAAAAAAAACAAAAATAACCGATTCTGCAAGGCTCTTTAGGACCTTAATCGGACGAAGGCACCCCTCACAACCATGTGTTATTGTATGTTGTTATTTGTACTTATATTTGTACACAATGTAATAGTTTTTGGATAAATAAACTGAACTGAAACTAGAATATCGTGAACAGCAGGTTGTGGAAAACCGTTGAATGGAGACAGCGAAGCAGCGGTCATTGTAGCGATCTATAGGGGAAGCATAACTTGTCCATTAGTGGATATATTTTTACCGAGTTAATAATGTAAAACCAACAATGACTTTATACGACGCTTGAAAGAAAGAAAGAAGAAAGAAAGAAAATACATTTACTGATTCGCTTGCTGTTTCTCTGCCATGTATCACGACATACATGGCAGAGAAACAGTAAGCGTCCCATCTTAGAAGTCACTGCTCACACGACCTCTTTCTATGACATAATATCAATCAAATTGTTTATTTCTGTTTTTTTTTCTGTTTTGTGTGGTATAATGTGTTTTGCTATTTATCAATCTATCGTAGTGTCGAATCTACCACTTGTTTTCACTGGACCTTCTTGCAGGGACGACCTCCAAGGTGACAGCAGACGACCTTCACTACGGAGACAAGGCCTGCATGCTCAACGCCACACACCTAACTCTGAGCCAGCTGCCTGTGGTCTGCGAGAAAGTCAACTCTACTGAAACGTAAGTGGAACTCAACGTATGCATCTTCTTTTGCTCTTATTGATTGTCTACCAAACTATGCTCTTCATACGAAAATCTTGTTAGTCCAAGGCCCGTCTTATGAAAGCTCGTTGAGTCATCGATCTATGCTTCAGTAATTCGAATTTCACATTCCTAAAATATAATATAGCCTATGTTCACCGGGGATAATGTAGCTTCCCTACGGTGAAAGAATTTTTAGAATCGGTCCAGTAGTTTCGGTGCCTATTCAATACAAACAAACCAAAAATCAAACCTATCTTCTTTATAATATTAGTATAGATAAGCCTTTTGCCATAGAAAAACGTTACTCTAAACATATATTGATGACTGAGCAAGCTTTAAATAATACGCCACTTCCGTCTGCCGCTCTCAGCCGTACAGTGCGCGCGCGTCGCCCGTCTCCCGCCGTCCGCCCCCCGCCTCACGTCCCCGCGGACCTCTGACACCGGCCTAACAGCCGGTTAGTCATCGAGACCGCGACCTGCGTTTGAGGCTAATACGATTAACATCGTATTATTGTGTGTTCAGTGCAGTGAGATAGTGACTCGTAGTGCAGTGTATAGTGAGCCCCGTACAGACGCGCAGGCAACTCGGATCGCAGCGTTAGGACATACCTATCGCTAGCGGTGAGTACCTAGTGCGTCTTCACACCCGCGGGACCGTTATCACTCACGTCCCCCCGCTCGGTGCGAGTTACTGATTGGTGTTTTATGATAAAACATCCAATTCAGTAACGAACATTACCCCCCCCCCCCTACCCGCTCGCTGCCCGCAGTGCCTAGGCGAGTGCCGCTGGATTACCTAAGCTAGGCCTTCCCTCGGGATCTCACCTGGCTTGGTTCTCCGCCCCCCTAGTCCACTGAAGGCACCCCTTGAGTGTTTCCCAACCGATTCCCACACCCCCCCATCCTACCCGATGGCGGACGGGGATGTTCCCCCTCCGCCGAAACCCCCGGATCGAGCCCCGTTACCGGACCGAGTCATAGTGGCCACCAACCTGATGGAACCGGAGAAATCCCAATTCCTCAGGGCTGGGCGCTTCCACTCGGCCCGCACAGGAACAGCGTCGCACGACGCCCCCCAGCCCCCCGCAGGCACGTCCGCTGTGGCCGCGCGCGGAACTGAGTTTCCGCCCCGCCCCCAGCACAGAGCAGCAGGAACAAGGGCACCACCATCGCCAGAGGAGACGCAGGACGAGAAGCGACAGTGCCTCTCCTCCTCATACCGCGAATCCCCGCCGCTGCAGAACACCCCCCTCACCTCGAGGCCCAAGCCCGCCTATCGCGCGCCAAACCGCAGGTCCCCATCGCCACCACGAGAGGGCGCGGAAGAGGAAACTGCTTCGGAAGAAGCAACCACGTCTAGCCCCTCCACCTCCCGCCCGCCCCCAACAGAGGAGGACTCCCGCTCCGAACATACGAGCCACATGGAGCTGCCTCCCCCGATGTCATCAATGCCGTCCCCCGAGCGGACCGAAGAGCGACTCGCCTCGTACGCCGAGGCTGCATCAGTGCAGCCGCCTCCCCCCCGCCGCCTGGGCCAGCCCGACTCCCCGGTCAGGGAGACCGGCATGGTGCGCCTCGGTGCGGCACCCGCCGCCCGCCCTCCACCGCAGGTGACCTTTGATGTTGGAGGTGCACCGCAACCGCACGGCCCGCCCACCAGCCGCCCGCCCAGCCCTCGACCAATACCACAACTGGTAAACCCCGCCCGCCCGGACAGCCACCGCCCGGTATGTATACCGGCAGCCCCCGCCGTCGAACACTCGGCCCCCGCCCAACCCACCTCGCACCAAGGCGAGGCAGACCCAAGGATGGAGGTGGACGCACCACTCGCCGCATCACCTCCAGCCACCGGTGTGGCTCGCGAAGCGCAGGAGGGCCCGCCCGCCCCACGACCATCGCGAGCTTATCCTCCCATCGTGGTGGAGTGCCTGCCGAACTGGGTAGCGCACTTCGCAGCCCTAAGGGGTAAACTTGGCTTCGCCCCCAACGCGCGCCCCCTGGCTCAAGGGGTGCGATTTACCCCCCGCACTCCCGATGAATACCGCACGGTGCAGCGCCACCTGGTGGAGGCAATGGCGGAAGATCCGGCGATCAGCTGGTATAGCTACACCGTGTCCGCCGAACTGCCCACCAAGGTGGCCATACGAGGTTTACCCGCCGACACACCCGTCGACGACATCGCTGCAGCACTTCACGAACTGGGTTTCCCTACCCGGTTTGTGAAGCAAATAAAAGGCGCACAGGGCCGCGCCGGCTGCCTGTTCCACGCCCAGCTGGATCGCCTGCCCGAGGAGGAGCTCGTGCGCCTGTATGGCATACAGGAACTGCTCTTCATGCCGGGCGTGTGCGTGGAGCATTGGCGCGGCGCAGCGAACCGCGTGGCCCAATGCCACAGATGCCAGGCGTTCGGCCACGCGTCGGCGCACTGCCACCGCCCGATGCGCTGCGTCCGCTGCGGCGCTCAGCACGCCGCCGCCGACTGCCCCCGCCCCCTCACCGAGAAGCCGACCTGCGCGAACTGCGGCCGCGATCACACGGCAAACAGCAGAAGTTGCCCTGCGCTCCGCCGCGAGGCACGCAAAAGGGGGATAACCTTCCCCCCACCTGCCCCCACCTACCCTACGACTGCCCAAGGGCGGGCAGTCCCGCCCGTCCCCCGCCCAGGAAGCCGATGGGCGGCACCACATCGCCCGCCACCAACACTCAGGCCACTCCCCGCAGTCACGCCGAACGCCCCCGAAGTAGTGGCCAACCCGGCCACGAACAGAGGTGAACCAGCGCCCGCCCGCAGGAGGAGGCCAAGAGGAGGTAAACGGCGGAGGAAGCCAGTTGCCTCCTCCACCCCGCATCAACCTGAGGGTTATATCCCGGGACCCCAGCCACCCCCTGCCTTCCGTAAGGAGGCCCCAAAACCCAGCACGCAGCGGCTGGCACCGGCCCCGGCATATGCCTTGCCGGGCCCCGCGCCGTCGCGCCCACACCACCCACCGCCGTGCCCAACCCGGGCACCGGCGCAGCCCAGAATAGAACACCACCCCACAGGCGCACTCGAACCAGAGAGTGTGCCCCTGCCCCAGCGCGAGCGCAGGGCTTCCCGAGGCCGCCAGCGTGGCGCCCCCATCGAAACTGTCCCAGCAGGGACCAACACGCCCAGACCAGTGGGGAACCCAACAGAGCTTCTGTTGGGAGCCCTCACTGAGTTTCTGGTCGCCATCGCTGCAGGAGTGGACCTCCAGAGTGCTGCGGTGCGGGGACTAACCGTACTGGAAGGGATCCGGTATGGATAGGTCCTCCGCATTGCGCATTCTGTACTGGAATCCCGGGGGGGTCCGCAAACATCTTCAGCCCCTCCGCCTACTCGCTCAGTCGCAGGACGTACACATCGTCCTCCTGGGCGAAACTAAGCTCCAGCCCAACCACCAGTTGAGCGTGCCCAACTTCTTCACGTACCGCCGAGACGAGGTGTCGCCCACATCGGGGCAGGCCTACCGTGGTACGGCCGCCCTGGTCAGACGCGACCTCGTCCACGAGGAGTTGGCGCTCGCTCCGTTCAAGGAGCTGAGGTCCACCGGGGTGTTGGTGAGAGCGGCGGGCGAGGAACTTCGCATCTTCGCCGGCTACCGCCCGCCGACACCCCGCTACGCTGCCACCGATACTGCAGCGATCTTCAACTCACACACCCCAACGCTACTCGCTGGCGACCTAAACGCCAAGCACCCAGCGTGGGGGTCGCGAGTGATCAACCCTGCCGGTCGCAAGCTGCTGGATGACAGCGATGCGACCGGCTTCACCGTTGTGGGGCCTGACTCCCCCACACATATACCCACCGCCACCACACACGCTGCCGACGTCCTGGACATAGTGCTCCATAAGTTCGTGCGCTGCCCCGTCCTGGTTGAGGTGTTGTATGACCTGGACACACAGCACCTCCCTCTCCTCATAACGCTCGATCTGGCCGCGGACTTTACAGCGCCGCGGCCCCTGGGCGTGAGGACTGACTGGGCGGCGTACGCCAAGGCATTAGAGTCCGTGGACGTCGGCCCCATCCTGACGCCGGCCGAAGTGGAGGCCGAGGCGTCCGCTCTGATGACACGCATCCGGGAGGCTAAAGAAGCTGCCTCCTCGCCCATCATCAGGCACCAAGGCCGCCGCCGCGACCTCCCACCTCACCTCAAAAGGGACATCGCGGAGAAACGCGAGCTCCGGCGCGAGTGGGCGCGCTCCCGATGCCCACGACTGAAAGCTCGCCTCAACCGGCTCACCGCCGAGCTCTCGACCGCCGTGCAGGCATGGCGTGGGGAGACCTGGGATAGTGCAATCGACCGGGCCTCTGAGCACGACACCAACCTGCATGCGCTGAACCGGGCGCTCACGCGCCAGCCGGCGCCCACCTACCCGCTGCTGGACCGAGACGGGGTCCGGCGCTTCGCTCCTGCCGATCGCGCCGAGATACTGGCCGAGCATCTGGCGGAGCAGTTCACGCCACACCCTGTTCCAGCAGATGCCGCCTTCGAGATTCTCATCCATCACCACCAGGTCGAGGAGGCGGTTGAGGACTTCCTGTCTGGCCCGACACCGCCCCTAGGCGGGGAGTACTTCTTCTCCCCTGCTGAGGTGCGGAAGGCCGTCCTCCGCCTACCCAGGCGGAAGGCGCCAGGCTATGACGGAGTCCCCAACATGGCACTCGCCCAGCTGCCCCGCCGTGGAGTCGCCGCACTCTCCCGGCTCCTCAACGGAATCCTCCGGACGTGCCACTTCCCGGACCCATGGAAGACCGGGCGGGTCATCGCCCTGCCGAAGCCAGGTAAAGACCACCGCCATCCGGCCAGCTACCGCCCCATCACCCTGCTACCAACAGTGGCCAAGCTCCTGGAGCGTCTGCTCTTGGGCCGCCTGGCCCCAACGATCGAGCCACGCCCAGAGCAATTTGGCTTCAGGTCCGGCCATTCCACCACG
This sequence comes from Eupithecia abbreviata, assembly GCA_943735965.1. Taxonomy (NCBI): domain Eukaryota; kingdom Metazoa; phylum Arthropoda; class Insecta; order Lepidoptera; family Geometridae; genus Eupithecia; species Eupithecia abbreviata. The sequence goes on from OX030995.1 coordinate 8,587,885, forward strand.
CTACAGCTCACCAGGGTGATGCACCACCTCGCAGTCGAGCACAACGCCGGGCGATCCACCGTCGGGGTCTTTCTAGACGTGGAGAAGGCCTTTGACCGTGTATGGCACCCCGGCCTCCTGTTCAAGCTCCTGCAGACTCCTACACCACCAGCCCTCACCAGGCTCGTGGCATCCTTCCTCGCCAACCGGCGGTTCTTCGTCGCGGTCGAGGATGCCACCTCCTCCACCCGGACCATCTCAGCTGGTGTACCGCAGGGTAGCTGCCTGTCGCCCGCCCTATACGCGCTGTACACAGACGACATCCCTACACTGGAGGGCCACCTACGCCCCGGGGAGAGGGATGTATCGTTGGCGCTGTTCGCGGACGACAGCGCCTACTTCTCGTCATCCACCAGCCCGACCATCGCAGCCAGCAGGATGCAGCAGCTGCTAGACGTCCTGCCGCCATGGCTGGACAAATGGCGCATGGCCGTCAATGTGGGTAAGACGGCCGCGCTGTTTGTCTCCCGCCGCCGCCGCCACCCACCCCAACTCCAGCTTCGGGGCCAGGATGTGGCTTGGAGCTCGCACACGAGGTACCTCGGCATCGAGATTGACAGGTCGTTGAGGATGCAGCCGCAGGTTGACCGCGCGCTACAACAAGCGCGCGTCGCCCGTGCGCTCCTCCGACCTGTCCTGGGATCTCGGTTGCCGCTGAGGACTAAAGTGCGGGTCTACAAGTCCTACGTCCGGTCCCGACTAACCTATGCGGCGCCGAGCTGGTACGCCCTGGTCTCCCAGACCAACAAGGACCGGCTCCAGGCGCTGCAGAACGTGGCTCTCAGGATCTGCACGGGCGCGGGCCGCTACGTCAGGAACGACGTCATAGCCCGCGACCTGCAGATCCAATCCGTGGAGGAATTCATCGTGCAGACGGCGCGTCGAATGTACGATCGCGCCGACAACGGGCACCACGAGCACCTCCACAACATCGCCCCGCCCCAGCCCCGGCCCCAGGAAGACGACCGCCCATGGCGACCCCTTCCGCGGGACCTGATCCCTGCGGAACCACCATAGAGTCCTTGGGTTTATTTAAAAAAAGTTTATAAACGGAATGAAGCCAAAAATACACTGAGAATAAGGGAAATTCCCACAAAACCCAAGGACCGAGGGGTCGTCACCCCTCGAGTTGACGCCGGGGTAATGAGGCAAAGCCTCGAGGCCCCTCTCTGTGCCCCCACCAGGGCCGGAAAGAAACCTATTGATTGATTGCCACTTCCGTTGGGACTGGTTGCCGTGGCTGAAGATTCGGCTAGGAGGACGTCATCACCGTTTATATCATCAACAGACACTTGCTTCGCATCAATGAGGCCGATTCTAGGCCTATTTGGCTAATTAATTATGTTTTCTGAGATAAGACACTCTATATTCAGTTATACAAGTTTCTTACGCTTGTATAAATACCTAGGTAAGTACCTTTAAATGAATTTCTCATTAATCAATTAAAACCATTAGCAGTAAAGTACTAATATTATCGCCTTATATTTACAGTAGATTATAGCCACGCAAAAACATAAAATTTATAATAGTAATTGAGTTAAGTATTGTACGGATAAATTGGTCTGGTTCTTAGAACAAATAGCAATCATTATAAAGACGAAACAGTAGGCACTAATGTTGCATCATATATTCTAAAAATAAGCTATACCGTATACCATACCGCCATCTAGATAGGCAATTTGAATTGACAAAATAATCGTGTACCTATGTACATCGAGTTAGCAGCCTCATCATGTAATTTTTTGGGCTGTCACTGTGCGAATGAATTGTGCTCATAACTTGATTCTTTTGAAAAAACTTAAAACCGAATTTTATCCAATCCCTTTATTTTACATTACGGGATAAATACTAATTCCTCAATCGGAATATTTTTTTTTATATTTTTTTTTCTCGGGATAATTTTCAAAATCACTCCATAATTGACGGAGAAATCAACGGCCATACACAAAAAAAACATACAACCTACCATAGAACCTCCTCTTTTTCGAAGTCGAGTAAAATAGTGCCATATTAGCCAGATTATGCAACGAAGTAAAAATAAAATTCAACCTTAACTACACATGCGTGAGAAGGGCCGTGTTTCTACGATTATAATTGCGTCCCACATTTGATCATTAATTATCTAGCAATATAATTAAATTTTATAGAACCGTTAACACTTCGACTGCTGAAAACGCACGGTATGAGTTTTCTAAAAGTGACTAATATGCGTAAATCCACACTAGCGCAGCGGCTGAGAAAATACAGATCTTTGTGACTCAGCAGAGCTGTAATATTTTTCGAACGAAACGCATGTGCGGCGCAACACAACCGCTGTGTAGAGCGGCAGCACGAATTTTTTAGGTAAAAAAAAAGAACGCAGTCGTCGAAAAAAAACCGCAGTCAAAGTGTCTTCGCCCACAATCAGTTAGTAGGTATAGTACCTTAGTTACTTGGACCTTTGATGTAGGTAGAACCTATGTATGCCGGTAACCTTGAAAATTACGATTTTTTGCATAACCTTAAGAATAAACCTGTCTTACAGCTTTTAAACTAGTTCCGGATAATATTTTGAAATCGATTTACCTACATTTTATTCAAATATTTTTTTGTAGGTTCCTATTATTTAGTTACTACAAAAAGTGTCAGATCAAAACTAGTTTTCAGCAAAAACCTAGCGGAGACCTAGATTCCGACAGCGGGATATGAAAAAATAAATAGACTGGAAGTTTTTGCTTCACTTATCCAGGACATTTTAGACGTTTACGTTGCACTTTTTACGATGTAGGTACTACATACCTAGTTATTGTTTGTCTTAGACAAGAACTTGCCTATTTTTTTTAATCGACTTTAAAAAGAACGATGTTATCAAATCAACTGTTTTTTATGTGTGTGTTACCTTTGAATTTTGGGCTGGGTGAACCGATTTTGGTGATTATTTTTTGATTTTAAAGCTGGTGTTGTCCCATTTCAATTCGGTTCAGTTCCGACGATGGCATCCATGAAAAAACCATATTAGTCTTAAATTTTCATTAAGTACATATGTGCGCAACAAATGGACGAATAACTCAATATCACGCCAACCAATTTCGATGTTTCGTTTTTAACACTAATAAACCCATTTACAAAGATATACCCTAGTTAAGTATATATAAAACCTAGGTACTTAATCTACAAAGAAGCACCTTCTTTGTAGATTAAGTACCTAGGTTTTATTTTTTGTAAGTACCTACCTACTTATTTAACGGGTATTTATCGCGTTTATTTATTAGGTTTGTAAACCTGTTGAAACGTCGGCAAAAATAGGTAAATACACGTGATAAATAACCGTTAAATTAGTACTTATAATTACAAGTTCTGATCAAGTAAGTTTAATTTTTGTTTGTTCTGTTCTGTAGCACTATATTGTGTCAATAAAATTATTCTCTGTCCCTCTCTATCTAGATGCGAATCCCTAACCCTGAACGGCACGCGGTACTGCGAGTGGGGCTACAATGGCTTGGGGATAGACTACCAGGTGCTGGCGGGGCCTGCCTTCATGGCTGTCTTCACGGTCGTCGGGGTGCTACTCGGGATTGTGGCTGATAAGTAAGATACCTTTCATGGACTTATAATATAATAATGAATCATTCGAAAAGTAAGAAATCTATTAAATTCAGTAAATTTTTCAGTAAATTCAGTAAACTGTGTGGATTGTCCAGCATTATTTATTGACTACCTCCAGTGTTCTAAAATCACCAATTATTTATTGATTACCTCCACAGTCTTCTAAAATCACCAATTATTTATTGACTACCTCCACAGTCTTCTAAAATCACCAATTATTTATTGACCACCTCCATAATCTTCTAAAATCACGAATTAATTATTGACTACCTCCACAGTCTTCTAACATCACAAACCATTCCAGATACAACCGCGCTCGGATCCTCTCCATATGCACTGTAGTCTTCGTCATCGCCATCCTCCTGATGGGAACCGTCACAGAGTACTGGCACCTGGTCATCCTGCGTATGATCATGGCTGCAGGGGAATCCGGGTGCAATCCCCTAGCTACCGGGATATTGACTGACCTGTTCGCTGAGAGCCAACGGGCGCTGGTGCTGTCGATCTTCAACTGGGGGATTTATGGGGGGTATGGTATTGCTTTTCCTGTTGGGAGGTATATACCGATGCTGAATGCTTGGGGATTGGTGAGTATTTTTTAAATATCTACATTATAAGGTTTACAGGTTAAGTCGACCTAGAACCTAGAGGGGGTGGTAGCTTGCATAATTCCTGACTGATTTGACTATGAAACACCCTACCCCAAACTTTTCGTTTTCAAGATTAAACTTTGAAGATTTTTTTTAATACCAATTTTTTGTCTAATGGCCTGTATTTTTGGGATTTCTGCCTCTAATTTATTTGTGTTTGCCATTAATGTATAGTATATGAGTGGCTTTCTTATTCTTAATACTAAAATAGTAGTTAACTAAAACAATTGGGTCGCAGTAGGCGATTGATAGTTATAAATTGAAATAAATTTGCAAAAAATATACAATACAATACAAAAATTCTTTATTGTACACCATAATCAAATTAATCATTACAAAAATACATTATGTGCGACAGGTACAATGGGCGGCCTTATCGCTTAGAAGCGATCTCTTCCAGGCAACCTTTGGATGGAAAGAATTATATGAATTTAAGAAAAGGCAGGGGGTGTACCACAGGTTATCTAAATAAGAATACTAAAAAACAAATAATAAATATTACAAATTCCAAAATAAATAATACACTACTTAAATAATAAGTACCAATATTCATTCTTTAAAAATATTTTTTTCACTCAGAAATATTTTTCAAAATGTCTATGACAGTCACGCTGCGGATGTGCTTCAAAATATCTACGTTTCAATAGCTATCCAGCAAGGTATAACAACCTAGGATATTATTAGAATTCATAGAAAAAACTTTGTAGAAAGGGTCCCAGGTAGTAGTAAAAATGACAGTACCTATTTCGTTGAGCTCGTTTCACGTTCAAAAGTAATTAAAATTTGTCCTTGTGTTTCAGAGCTGGCGGCTATGTTACTACGCGGCCGGAATCGTCGGTATACTGATCGCTGTCCTAACCCTGCTTACCCTTAGAGAACCTGCGAGAACCACTATCGGAGAAGAAGGTATCATTCACCCTGAGTTTTTAACGAATAAATACCTTAGAAGGCGTCTATCTCCTTAACAGGAAATGTCCAGCAGTGGACTTCTATATGGTTATGATGATGATGATAATGAAAAAGTAATTGTCAAACATATTCTTTGTAAAAAGGCTTGCTACAAAATATAAGATTATCCAGCCAGATGATAAAGAGGCATGGGATGAGTTTTGCTCTAACTTGAAAACTAAAATCCTAACAAGGTAAAGGTTTGTTCGCTTCTTTACTTTACCTTAAAGATTGAACTGAACAAATAATCAAAGTTTGTTTAAAATTCTTTTGTTAAAATCTCTTTGTTAATTGTATGTGAGTTTTTAGTCCCAAATATTCTATCAAATTGATCACATTATTTCCTAATTTTACTTTAGTATTTTGAATTTTGTCTTGGGAGGTCTAAATAAAATAAAGCACTTTGACATTTGATATTTAATATGTTTTTTTATCCCAGGCACCGCAAAGTCCAACGACGCGTCATTGGAATCCGGCAAGAAGATGCCACAAGTGACGATCTGGCATGTGATCACGCAGCCGAGGATTCTGATGCTGTGCCTGGCTGCTTCCATCAGACATTGTGGTAAGTCAATTACTCATCGAAGTCTGTCCATCACTTTATGTCCTAGTTTTAATTATGCATTTTGGAATTTGCGACGTTTTCAAGAGTCCGTAAAGTCTAAAGGAAATAAAGCTCTTTGATGTTTGTAAAAGATGTGTCTTAGTGGACACTTTGACTACGGTTTTTTTTCGACGACTGCGATCTTTTTTTTACCCAAAAAAATTCGTGCTGCCGCTGTACACAGCGGTTGTGTTGCGCCGCACATGCGTTTCGTTCGAAAAATATTACGGCTGTGCTGAGTCACACAGATCTGTATTTTCTCAGCCGCTGCGCTAGTGTGGATTTACGCATATTAGTCACTTGTAGAAAACACATACCCTGTGATTTCAGCAGTCAAAGTGTTAAATGCAAGTCCATCAAAAAACTGATTGCAACTGCTGAAAAAAATCATTTATTTATCGTGGATTAATAAAGTAGGTACCTATCTCTTATTTTATTTAGGGGACTACGTCTTCACTGCATTATAGCGTACAAAGGGTACGCGATATTATGTATACCTACCCGATAAACAGAATACGATCTTCAAATTACTATCCAAACAATTTGTCTGGATAATAGGCATGAAGACTGATTTTGAGAAACTACTCTTGAAATATTTTTAGACATCTACTGTATACAAAATAAACTATACATTTTTGAAAAAAAATACTTGCATGGAAAAGTTCTTAAAAATTCGCTTTACATTTTAAAAACCGCTGGTTTTAGGAGGGGCAATAAAATAACGACCAATACCTTGCAACGCTACCTAGTACCTATAATACCTACCAATCTAGTCGTGATACAGGACGCAATGTAGAGTAAGGTCAAAACTCATGTTTTAAACAACTTGTTACAAGAACCATTATCATGTCCTTATTCAAATGGTGACAGACGAAACGGATTTAATGACTCACTTGATATAACTCCGGTAGCACTTGCTCTAAGTTGTCTACTAGTAGGTAAGTACTTAGACAAGGAATAATAGGCCTACACTCCGATTCAAAAACGTGGATATTTTTTCAAAGGGATTACAAAACCCAAGGAATATTGGTGGAAAATATTTAACGACATTGGTATCATCGAAGCTAAGCATAGAAGCTCGAATCCATTTTTGTTTTTGAAAGCTTTCATTCATCGTTTTATGCGTAATAATCTTTAGTTTTCGAATTCATTTAGACATTTTTTTACTCCACTTGTGAGATTATGGATTGTTGAAGTTTGTGTTTTAGTTTTTAAAGATAACCTTGCTGTTACCTCGTTGTTTACTGCTATTGTTATCAGTTATTGTTAACTTTTCATTCAAAAATGTCAATGTTGACATAAAACATCTTGGATTCTAAATCGGAGTATAGGTACATACACCACACATACACATATGAAGAATATCTTGATCATACATATTCATACTAAAAGTTCTTAAGTTATAAGCAAATAGAAACAAATTAGAACGAGTATTTACAATTGAAATAATTGAGTTAACTACTTTTGTGTCTTGATTATTGCGTGTGAAGAACACTTGAAAATAAACATTTTAACTAGGTAATATAAACGTTTTTGTTTGTAGATTTATGTGACTTTTTAATAATTATTATTATTCACTCATTTAATTAAAATTCTCGTAGAAAATACATTTTTACTATAGAAAATACAATAAAATATTATAAAACTATTCTACAGTAAAAAAATATATCAAAACGGTAGATCACCGACCGCGAAGCTAGGCTCAAGCGGCCGGTGACTAGGGCTGCAGAGAAAGGAACTTCCTGACAATGCGTTATTATTATCATATACCATAATCTCGGGCCATAAAGTGACCCGTATGGTGATTATGTAACTCGCGACCGGTTTGCGACAGGCGTAAATTAAGCAATCAGTGCTGTCAAACGCCAATTTTGACGTTGTAGCTGGTGTCAAACTACTACAAAATTGACGTTTGACAGCACTGATTGCTTAATTTACGCCTGTCGCAAACCGGCCGCGAGTTACATAATCACCCGGCCGGTCCTTTGGAAGGCTTGCGTGGGGCCGAAGCCAAGAAGCGCAGAGGCCTTTGAGAAAGTTAATCTAAAGGCGATGGCTACACATAGCGGGTATCATCCTCGGGTGCACAATATGATACACTCAAAGATGGTATAATTATTGTGTACTATTTGATGTAACCTACGGAGATACTAAGTCTGAAATAAAGAAATTATTTTTACAATAACAACATTAACTCAATTAAATAAGGTCTCAAGTCTCAAATGGAAAAAGCTTCCGCCTATATCCTGTTAGTTAGAATGACTACTTTATTGAGCTGCGGTCACGGTAGCTGTCGCGAAACCCAAGGTCTTTGATTAGGTTATTAAAAGGCCTTTGTTCGCCGGAAATTAATATGACTGTGTTCTTGTCAAGTCTTCCGTAATGGACTGCTGGGTACCAGGGTCGCAGCATGACGGGGATTTTATGCACTTTAGGATACTCTATATGTAGGTAGCTACTATTATTGGTACCTACTTAATTTTTTATTGCAAACAAGTTGTAAATAGATCTTCAAACCTGCACCCTGCTGGCTAATCAGGTGATGAATGAATGGATATTTGTTAACTTCTTCACGCCAAAACTACTGAACGGATAGGGATGAAATGTTGCTAGATGTAGGTAGGTTTCGTTTGTTGTACAAACATTTGTCCTAAGACAGGAGTTGAAACTGCATCCAGGCGGACCTTCGCCCGCCGTGCTACATAGGTCGTTAAAAAGTCCATCTCTGTTCCAGGTGGCATGACATTCGCGTACAACGCGGACCTGTACTACCGCGACTACTTCCCAGACGTGGACCTGGGCTGGTGGCTGTTCGCGGTCACCGTGGGCATCGGCTCCGTCGGCGTCGTGGTGGGAGGGGTCATCTCGGACAAGTGAGTTCACTTTACAGAAATAATCATATAGGCGACCCTTAGAACTATAGGTTAGGTTATTCAGGTAGTTGATCGATGGGGTGTAAGTGTGTAAGGAAGCGGGACTCCAACATCTCGTCTCTCAAGCCAACCTAACCTGCAAGTGGTACAGGCTAGTTAGTAAATTGTTTATTTTCATAATTTGATAACTTTTTTTTTTTTCACTACCAGAAACGTGTCAAGACACATACCTACCTAATGCCTAACAAATAATAATCATGGAACTTTACCAGGTTCGTTAGTTCTCGTCATCCATACCGAAATGCTTGAAAACGAAAGTTTTCAACCAGTGCGTCCTACCCGTTATGACCTACGGAGCTGAGACGTGGACACTCACGATAGGGCTGGTCCAATAGGATGATGATGTGATGTGTGTGTGAATTGCCATTAACAAGTATCAATCATCATCAAATAACTAAAGTGATCTTAAAGTAAAGTTCCCTTACAGATTCGTCGCTAAAATGGGCATCAGATCTCGTGTGCTAATCCTGGCGCTATCTCAGCTGATCGCGACGCTGCCCGCCTTCGGGTCGGTCATCTTTGGACCGCTGTGGGCCATGATCACTCTCGCTATCTCTTACTTCTTTGGTAAGTCATAACGTCAAAGTACCTAATATAATTTTGTTTTTATAATAATTCTATATCGCAAGTGCGACAAACGCACATACGACGATTTTACTTAGAAACTAACTAAACTAACTAAAGTTACTTATTTGTAAAATTGACCCATGTCTTGTATTTTCCAGCTGAGATGTGGTTCGGGATAGTCTTCGCTATCCTCGTGGAGATAGTACCACTATCCTGCCGCTCCACCACCGTCGGAGTGTTCCTGTTCGTGATGAACAACGTGGGCGGAAACCTGCCCATCCTGGTCGACCCGGTGTCGAAGGCGATCGGGTACAGAGAGGCGATTATGATCTTCTACGCCGGATTCTATGCTTTGAGTAAGTTCTGTGGTATCTATAGAGGTTAGACGAGTTGTTCAAGGGGGATGACGACCTGCGAAAGAATGCAGGTAGATGCTGGATGCGGCAAGCTGAAGACAGAGCGCTATGGCGCTCATAGCTATTTCAAACATTTTCTGTGTTAAATATTTTCTATAAAATAAATAAATAAATAATACTGGACAATTCACACAGCATTATCTAGCCCCAAGTTAAGCAGAGCTTGTGTTATAGGTACTAGATAACTGATATACATAATACAATACATTACATAGATATATATTTTTTATTATACATAGAAAACGACCAGAACACCCGGAACAAGTATCTGCAGATCGTACACACAATCGTTCCGAGGCGGGAATCGAACCCGCAACCTCCTGCGTCGCAGGCAGACCTTCACCCACCGCGCCACATCGGTCGTCAAATGTCTATGAATCTATGTTTGAGTTAATGCTACTTTTGAAGTCATTCATAACTAGCTGCGCCCCGCGGCTTCGCCAGCGTGGATATCTATGTGTCGAATTGGTTTATAAAACTTCCTCTTGAATCATTCTATTATAAACCCGCATCAATGTCCGTTGCGTAGTTTTTAAAGATATAAGCATACATACAGACAGACAGCGGGAAGCGACTTTGTTTTATACTATGTAGTGATTAAACACATTTATTACTGAAATCAATAAATTACCTGAAGCTTCATACATTACTCTAGCATGGGTTCATCGGAAATGGTCTACTTGTGGAAAACTACTAAGAACATTATTATAAAACCGCTAATATATTTAAATTTCCTACGAAACTGTGTCAGATACTGAACCTCCTTTTTTCAAAGTAGGTTAAAAACTAACGTACCTATTTTTAAATTTCCAGGCAGTATCCTATTCTTCCTCACAATGTTCCTGATGGATGGACCAGTCGAGAAGGTAGAAGCACATACAAACGGACTAGACAACAAGGCATTTGAAAACGAACTGCCGGGCAGAAACGCAAGAGCTCTGCCGGATGCCAGCCGACTATAGACTTTACTACCGAGATAATAAGGACTTAGCTTATACAGCACCGCTGCCGCACGGTACATTGATAAGCATTCAAATATGTGCTTGAACTTGCCGTATAGATACATTTTATAGTGATACTAGCTGCGCCCTCCGGCTTCGCCCTCGTGGAAATCTATGTTTCCAATAGTTTATAAACCTTTCTATTAGTATTTAAACTGCATCAAAATCCGTTGCGTAGTTTTAAAGATCTAAACATACATAGGAACAGACAGACAGCGGGAAGCGACTTTGTTTTTATACTATGTAGTGATTATTGGTTAGGTACTTCAGCTTCAAGCGAGTGGCCCGCGCCCTGCATGCTATTTAATGTTGTCATAGTAAAATGTATCTAAATATTACGAATTTAAGCCCATATTTGAATGCTTATTGATGTCAATTGCGGCAAAGGTGCGGTACAGATCTGCGACAACCTTTAGGATCTGATATCCTGAAACGATACTTGGATTTTATAAGCTTTGTTATCCCATGGAGATGATAGCCTGATTTGATCAATAAGGGATTTAGTTTCGGAATAGTTTCATAGATGGCGCTGATTGTTTAGTAACTTCAAGTAGCGACATCTAGTTTTTTATGCTGAAACTTAGCCGCGATAATCGTTAATACTGTTATGTTATTTAAGTTAATTTTGTATTGACAGAGTTGAAATTGTAAATTGCGATTTGGAACCAAAGTTCTGTACAGAAAGTAAATGAATGAATTTTGCCTAATTAGTTCTGTAAGTTACCTACTTAACCTACTTATGTAGATCATTCTTTTACTGACAATCCATGACAATCTAAGATGCAGATAATCTCAAAATTGATTTCTTTTGTAGATATTTATTCGTAGTTTTAAGCGAACTTTTGTAAATAAATGTTTTCTGTTTTTATACTGGCGTATTTTTTAAATAACCTTTTATTCTACTTGCCCTGTTAGTTTTTTTTATTTAGCCTGATTTGTCCCACTGCTGGGCAAAGGCCTTCCCCAAATCTTTCCACTCCTGTTAGTTTTAAGGGACAAATTTTGCTACTGCATTTTAGACCAGTTATCCTCAACTGATGGAGCTGAAATTTGGCGTACTTATGTAATTTCGGTGACAATGAAATGTTATGGCACCATCGAGCTGGTCTGATGACGGAGACAGAAGGTGGCTATAGGAAGTCGTAAACGAAACGACTTAAACCCGTCGAGTTAGGGTTGGTTATTTTTATCTGCCCAAGAACTTAGGTCCTAGATGATATAAAAGCTTGTTTAAAAACAATTTTTTAACAATTTTAAAAATTTATTTTTTGGTTGCACTAAACAAATCTTATCTAGTTAAATATAGAACAGCTTTTAAAAAGCCTAGTTTTATATACAGTTAAAAAATAAATAAAAAATAAAATAATGCTGGACAATTCACACAGCATTATCTAGCCCCATGGTAAGCAGAGCTTGTGTTATGGGTACTAGATAACTGATATATATAATACAATATATTACATAGATATATATTTTTATTATACATAGTAAACGACCAGAACACCCGAAACAAATATCTGCAGATCGTACACACATTTGTTCCGAGGCGGGAATCGAACCCACAACCTCCTGCGTCGCAGGCGGACCTTCGCCCACCGCGCCACATCGGTCGTCAAGTTAAACATGCAGTCATTAACATAACTAAATTAATACATAATTCCCTAAACTACGTCCTGAAAAAAAAAGGATCCCTTACCCTTTTGCACACTATGTCAGAAATAGCATACATTTAGGCCTCGCCTACCGATGTGCTTGCGTCGTTGACTCGTTTAACCATAAGAGTAAATATCAACAAGATATTTAGCCTTTCACGGGTACAATAAAATTATTCTTCAGAAAAGTACAGTCTTAAGTCTAGAAATTACTCAATCTACTGCAACCAGTACCTTACTCTTGCCCTGATTCTTATATTTAAATAACTTTTCCTTTCTTCGAGACTTCCATAGTTTTGTATCCTCTTTTGTCAGGATTTTTTCACCGCTGATGACTGCAGCATTTATTTTATCTGAAAATTAAATTATTTATTCAATAAACAACTTAATTTAACAAAGAAAATTACAATTAGAAAGTAGTAACAAAATATAACTAGTATTTATAATTGGAACAGTTGTGCTAACTGCAGGTTGTTTCAAATAATCTAGAGTGGAGGTCAATATAATTAGGATCTAATTTTTGGTAATTTTTTTTATATTTTTAATAATTAGGACCTATCAATCGGAAATTTCTGCAAAAATTTGGCTATATATTTTTATTTAATTTTATTTGATTTTATGTGTGATTTATTTTTAATTTTGTTTGTTTTTATTTTTAAGTTTGTATATGGATTGTGAATCTGACAATAAAGGAGTTAATAAATAATAATTTAAATTTAATTTGATAAAATCGGTAGTAACGCGATATTTCGAGTATATTTAATGATTTTCTTGATTTGTTGAAAAAGAAATCAACCAAGATTTCATTCAAAAAACCAATTTACGTTAATTTGTCTTAAAGAGAATAAGACCATCTTCATCATTCAACAAATGCAAACTAATTTGCGTTTACGATGTTAGGCTGCTGGCATGAGTATAACTTGACCAAATTTTTAAATACTTTTAGGTAGTGCAATTTGACTAAATATCTAGGAATTCTTTCTGACTTTTAAGGCCTAAACAAATAAATAAATAAATAAATAATGCTGGACAATTCACACAGCATTATCTAGCCCCATGGTAAGCAGAGCTTGTGTTATGGGTACTAGATAACTGATATACATAATACAATACATTACATAGATAGATATTTTTTATTATACATAGAAAACGACCAGAACACCCAAAACAAATATCTGCAGATCGTACACATAATTGTTCCGAGGCGGGAATCGAACCCGCAACCTCCTACGTCGCAGGCGGACTTTCGCCCACCGCGCCACATCACAAGATCCGTTCATTTGATGACCTCAAATGAACGGATCTTAATGAAATTTGGCAAACAAGTAGACCGTTTCCCAAGGTCAGACATAGGCTTACTTTTATCACGCAAAAACGCTTACAAAGCAGGAGCTAATAAACAATAATCACCATTTTCATTCATGTTTTCATCATCTACGACTCTTCGTTTCTTCTCAATCGTTCTGGACTGAATATTGTGTAGTTCTGTAGAAACATCCTTAACTTCTTCACATGATAAAAATCCTTCTGATGAGCTGAACAGCTTTACACCTCCTTTTATTTTACGCTTTCTGAAATAAAAAAAAATCCTTAAATTAAAAAATGTTCTGGTTTCTCATTCATTAGGAGAGGCCTATGTCCAGCAGTGGACTATTATATAGATAGGTTGATGATGATGACTTAAAGTAAATGTTAGTTATGATTGTTTGAGACTTACTTGACTTTAGGCTCCACATCAACATACTCAAAGTTTTTATTGATAATAGTTGATATTTTGCTTCCAATCTGCTTTTGCATTATTTCTGGAACTTTCACATCATTGTAGTGAGATGATTCTTCTATATATCTTGATGACTTTGGTTGCTCTGTAAATTGTAATGGTGATGATAAGCAAAGTATCTAATAGCTTTCCAAATAATTGATAGGTTTTTTCTTTGCAAATAGGTACCTATTGTAAAACAATAACAAATAATGCTGGACAATCCACACAGCATCCTCTAGACCCAAGCTGGGCTGCAATAATGTGTTATGTATGGATGGGAATCGAACCCGCAACCTCCTGCATCGCAAGCAGACCTTCGCCCACCGCGCCACAGAGATCGTCGAGGTTTTTAAAACAAAAGATTAATTTAAATAAGAACACTAAATTCTTAAATTCCTTTAGATCAGCTTTATGCAATGGACAGGAGTATTTTTAGTGCCTTGAGGAAAAAAAGAGCTCAAATTGATAAACATAAACTAGAACTAGATTGACATAAACTAGTGCAAGTAATGATAAAAAACAATAGATTTTTAGGTTATGTATAGGAGCAATGTTTACAAACATTGTACCTACCTATCTTGAGTTTAGAGTACATGTACTAAATCTTTATTTTGGATTAATTAATATATAACCTTGGCGTTTAGATTCTGAATTTGCGACGCTTTCTCTTACGGCAAAGGAAGTATCAACGACTTCCCTGAATCTGGATAAATCTTCTTCAGAGGAATCTGACATGGCACACATTGTTGAAACGGTGAGCGCAAGCCCTTGTAACTCGTACGTATGTAACGTAGAATTAAATTGAACTCCAAAAAACAAACAAAACCATCCCTTAAAAAAACAAACAAATAACCTAAAAAAGTTGTGACATGTTGGATGGAATGGATGGATTGGAATGGAAAGGAAAATAAATAAAATAGAATGGAAAAGTAGAGGGTGGACCGGTGGATGGTTTTCTTCGTCCGACTTGGTAAAAGGCGAGTTGATCAGATGGCTTGTATTTTAATAACTCTATGGCTTAGATCGTGAGAGGATGATTTCGTTCGTTCAAGAGCTTATATGTACATGAGCAGAATTTTATGCTTATGAAAAAATAATGCATAAAATAATGCTTGAAAATCCACATGCACACAGCATCATCTAGCCCCGTAAACACCCGTAGACTAAGTAGGCATAGTAGGTATCGAAAGTGTAAATATGGGTTTTTCTCGATGGTCTACAAAAACGTTGCGCGAAATGTTGTTGACTCGAAAACGTCAAAATCAGCTGAAATATTATTGTTTATCGATCGATTTTAGGTTAGAATGGAGTTCGTCTGTTCCTAGGAATTTTATTTTTAAGAAACTCAATAACCTTTTAGATTGGCTATAAAAATACTCCTTGCTGTTGCGTTAAGAATGGAAGGATACATAAAACCTCCACCAGACCAAAATCTAACGAAGTTTGTAAATGAAAGTGATTATGATTCACTTGCAAAGTATCTTGTGGGAAATCAAACCCGATGGCGTGATAACATTATAATTCCAAGGATTTTAGGACCCGTTGTGATTAAAACAAATGAGGAAAAGATGATCGAATCTGCGGTCGAAAGCTGTGCATTCAGATCTTTCACCAGTTGTGTTGTTGGTAAGTACTACATACACATACACAAAGAGCAGTTGGACCTGTACCTACAGTTATGTCCACATCTGGTACAGTAATATCAGACAGGTTAAGTAAATACTTTATGATATATTGCATGCTAACTACAAACAAGTAAAGCTCAGCCCAGCTGAGTTCTATATTTACTTCATCTGTAGGTACCTACCTAGAATCTATTAGGACCACCCATAGGTGATACATATTCTTTAACTAAATGATAAGATTGCTATATTTCATAGACTGCCTCTTTTAAGACTAGTGATGTGAATCTATCGCCTCAAAAAGTATTTAGACAATTGAGATACAAAATTTAACGAGCTGACAGAGTATGTCTGTATGAAAAACTATTCTTTAATCAAACTAGAGAAAATAAATGTGTGGACGCATATAGGTTCAAATCACTTTGTATACGAACATAATGTAATCATCAAAAAAAATGGCAATAACAAAAGGCCTATCATGGCCGCATTGATAACCAAGCCAGAACAAAGGAAATAAAAAAAACTTATCATTGTTTTTACGGCATATTATAATATCTTTCAGGTTATGGCCTTGGCGCTGCTGTGGGTCTCTTCACATCTTCCCTCATGCCTAATGCAACTGACACAACAACTCTACAGACCCAAACGGCCAGAGAGATAATCAGAGAAATGAAAAACTCCATGCTGAGTTACGCCAAAAATTTTGCTATGCTTGGAGCTGTGTTCTCTGGTATTGAATGTTGCATAGAGTCAGCTAGAGGAAAGTCCGATTGGAAGAATGGCACCTATGCTGGAGGTGTCACAGGTGGACTTATAGGTCTAAGAGGTAAGTCTTTTACATAGAAAGGGTGTTCTGGTATGGGTATCTATGATAATAAAAAAATTCTATCATAGATACAATGGCAAAATTTTATGAAACAACGTCCACATGTTACTATAAAAATAAAATGTTGATTTATTCATTAAATTTGTTACAGGTGGATTACGAGCTGGAATATTTGGTGCAGCAGGATTTGCAGCTTTCTCAACAGCCATTGATTATTACATGCATCAACGTTAATAATTTAATCTGTAAAATATTTATTAGAATTGTTAAAGGTTTTTTCACGGGTTTTATGTATAAAATAGCACCCTGTCTAGACTCTGCCTCCTCTACAAAGTCCTTAAATCCCCCAAGCTCCTTAAATCTACTGACCTAACCTACCCTTAGGCACATAGAGTTATTAGGTTTTTTTATACTAGCATTATTGAAGAGGTAAAAGTTTGTGACGGGGTAACTTGTTTCTGCCCGCGGCTTCGCACATGTTGTGTCTAGAATCGTAGTTACCTATTTGTTCCCCATGGGAAGTGGTTTTATGGGATAAAAAAGTAGCTTAGTTTGATTCCAGACCTAGAGCTACCTGTAGGTATGCAATATTTCAACCGAAACCGTTCAGAAGTTCTAGCGTGAAGAACAAATATCCATCCATCTAAACATCCGTGCGACGCGACCGACGTGGAGTTCGTTCAAATAAAATCATTTATTTGCAGTCAACAGTTTATAAGTTGGTATGCTTATTCTAAAACGTTCTATTTATAGCCGACGAGACGGCGGCGGCGGCGGCGGCGGCGGCGATACGCTACGGCCATTTTAATTTAAACGCCCTAGCCTAGATGAGACGAAGAAAATGTCTGGAAATTGCATTTCAGTCTATACAATGTGCATCCTTCCTCCATGCCATGCACCCTCCTTCGGCACTGTGTCTCTCCTAGAAAGAGAAGTCCATAGAAGGATCGCAAATGCCATCTCTTTCACACAAGAAAGAGAACAATATATCCTCAAAGCTTGAGAAGAAATGAGATAGGTTGACTGTATATCTGTCTTGCTCAGCGTGTCAAGGTCAATCAGTCTAGTGATCAACAAATGTGCCTGGACATCGGTGGGTTTCGACGCAATATTGTTGTTTTCAACTTTACAATAAGTTTTCTTCAAATTAAAATGTGGTAGAGTGATTCCGCGAACATTTCGCTGTTTCTTTTTTATCCATAAATTTTCATCAAAATGTTTCCTACACATTTTAAATATTTATTGGGTCCCTAATCTTTGCGACCCGTGGCTTCTAGTCAAAGAAGACGTAAAATCGTTACATAATTATATTTTTTATATGAATGCATTATTAAACAATGAAGGAATTCAAAATGTTTCAATGCGACATGTGGGTAATTTTATTTTCTAGTGCTGGCAACCCAAAATTTTTGTGATTTTTTGAAAATTAACTTTAAACACAATTTTTGATCCTTGAATCGATGGGAATCTAAGAGACGGTACATTTTGAATCGTTTTGTAGTCAAAATAAATTGTTCTTACCAATGGAATGATGAATCCGGCACTTTCACTTCACTGTAACTTTTACACTGAAAAACACTGCTCTGAACCATCTTCACTTCGGTTCTTTATTGATTGGAGGTGTAGTAATGTTCGCGGAATCACTCTACCACATTTAATTTGAAGAAAACTTATTGCAAGGTTGAAAACAACAATATTGCGTCGAAACCCACCGATGTCCAGGCACATTTGTTGATCACTAGACTGATTGACCTTGACACGCTGACCAAGACAGATATACAGTCAACCTATCTCATTTCTTCTCAGGCTTTGAGGATGTATTGTTCTCTTGTGTGAAAGAGATGGCATTTGCGATCCTTCTGTGGACTTCTCTTTCTAGGGACGGCCCAGTGTCCTTGTGGGACCAAGGGAAGGTCCGTCCGTGGATAGTAGAATAAAAAAATATTGAAGTACAATGTTCGACATCATAATGATAGTAGGTACAATAGCTAAATCAAATTTGTTTTCACGGAGCCAGTACTTTCCGGCACGGCAATTACTATTTACTGGGCATAGATTAATAAAGTACAAGATGTCTGGGTAGCGTGGTTCGTGTGAGGGACAGATAATACGAAATAGTGTTGCCATCAAAAGATTTTACCCCGATTTTAGATTTCTTATTTTTTTGGTGATATTTTATATAGCTAATAACCCCAATATTATAAGAAATAAAGATCCTGTGAAACCTACTATCGCGAAGTTACCTGATGCATGCGAATGTTATTTTGGTACTTAGTTTATGCCGAATGTCCCAAAATTCCTGGGATATGATTTGCGATTTTCCAGTTCATAAATATTTCGGGCTTTTTCAAGAAATTCAGCACCTAGAATTTCACCGAACCTTTGTAGGTCTTTCCTATACTGGTAGGTTAATGTGGTGGATTTTGGTCCTTACTTTTTGTTACAGCCTGAAGGTATAATTCGTCAACCCGATAGGTCCTATTTTTTACTTGCGTTTTTCTTAGGAAATAAAAAAGTATGCGGAAATGGGTAAACAATATATAAAACAACGTTTAGCTTCCTATTTTTTTATATTTTATTGGTATGTAAGCTTTAAATACAACAAAAATAAAAAATCTATTATTTTCAGGCATAGGCGACAGAATATTCTTTTTAAACCTTAATAATTATAGAACCATAATACGTAAATTTTAAAATATCATTTATGGTAGGTAGGGAATCTATTGCTACGTGGTATTCTAATTATTTAAAAAACTTACTTTGTGTTTTATAAATTTGGTATTCCTCTGTTATGAAATAGAAATTGCAGCAATGTTATTACTTTATTGTCTACATTATTGGCTATCAAATGAGTCCTCTATCGTCTTCCTAGGACCTCTACGTGGGTAGATATGACTTAATCCGTGCTTAGAGGTAAAAGAAAAACAAAATGGCTGCCTCATCATGGAGACAGAAAAAAATTGAAAAGTGATTTGTCAATAAAATTTACCGTATTTGATAAGTTCACTTTCCATACGATACTTTTCTATAGTTTTTATCTTACATGTCTGAAATAAAATATTGAAGCATATGTATATCAAGTATAGGTACATATAAAAGTAATATTAGTAATACTACCCAATAGAATGCGGCAAGCTGAAGACAGGGCGCTATGGCGCTCATTGGGGGAGGCCTATGTCCAGCAGTGGACTGATATAGGCTGATGATGATGATGATGATGACCCAATAGAATTAAAATATTTTGGTTGGTTATTATAGTAGGTAGGTAGTAGGAACACTAAAAGATAGTATCACAAACTTTTCTGAGTCTCAAACAGAGTTTCACCCACTGTGGCACGGAGGCATTATTTTCAAGTATTTTTCTTACCAGCCTTGGAACAGCTTGAGGGCACAGATCTACCTACGCTGTTTCTTTTTTATCAATAAATTTTCATCAAAATGTTTCATACATATAATGTATTTAAATATTTGTTGGGTTCGTAATCTTTGCGACCCGTGGGTTCTAGTCAAAGAAGGCGTAAAATCGTTACATAATTCTATTTTATATATGAATGCATTATTAAACAATGAAGGAATTCAAAATGTTTCAATGCGACATGTGGGTAATTTTGTTTTCTAGTGCAGGCAACCCTAAATTTTCATGATTTTTTGAAAATTAACTTTAAACACAATTTTTGAGCCTTGTCTCGATGGGAATCTAAGAAACGGTACATTTTGAATCGTTTTGTAGTCAAAATAAATTGTTCTTACCAGTGGAATGATGAATCCGGCACTTTCACTTCACTGTAACTTTTACACTGAAAAACACTGCTCTGAACCATCTTCACTTCGGTTCTTTATTGATTGGAGGTGTAGTAATGTTCGCGGAATCACTCTACCACATTTAAATTTGAAGAAAACTTATTGTAAGGTTGAAAACAACAAAATTGCGTCGAAACCCACCGATGTCCAGTCACATTTGTTGATCACTAGAGTTGCTTGACCTTGACACGCTGAGCAAGACAGAAATACAGTCAACCTATCTTATTTCTTCTCAGGCTTTGAGGATATATTGTTCTCTTTCTTGTGTGAAAGAGATGGCATTTGCTATCCTTCTATGGACTTCTCTTTCTAGGGAACAAAATGTTCGTTTAAAAAAAAGTGCTTTGTCTATGACAAAAACAAAAAACGAACAAGCACGCACAGCACAACGGACAGATGTGCATGCATTGTCGTATCGAAAATTGATTTTTCGAAAATTAGGAAATCTGTTTATTCTGAATGAAAGTGTCTAAAAACAAACCATAAACCGAATCAAAATATATTGTGGTTCATCTTGTTTGCATTCATAACGTAGGAAAGTGGTACTTTGTACGTAAAATCAATAATAAACATGAGGGACCCTTTCGCGAAAGATTTGGCGATCGATTCCCCTACTCGGGACAGCTTGAAAAATGTTGATGGCTGTTATAATAAAAACTTATTCAAGTCCAGCTCGTTTGCGAATTCCCGACGAGCCCTGCAGTCTGGTGCGGACAAGTTATCCAAAACATTTAGAAGTGTCAGGAACACCTTTGGAAATCTGTCGCAGGTGAGTGGTTTTTCCGTTATTATTTCTAAATAAAAATCTCTACATAATGATATTTAATAATGACGATAGCCTCATGATCACATAATATTAAGAAATTTATTTTCAATTGGTCCATCTGATCACAAAATTTATTTAGGAATGTTGAGTAACATCTGATAAAACAATGCTGGAAGGGCGGGCTGTTGATTGCAATGCTAACTACCGCTAAAGATTGTCATCTTTCAGGAAAGTACCTAACATTGCTGAGCCCTTATCATTCCCGAATAAAAAGTAGCATTTGTCTGAAAATTTGTCCAACCCTTGTGCCAACTATGAACTATTTTAGTGATACAGTTTTTTAGTTGGCCTCGTAGGACCACTAACTATTTCAGGTAAAACTTAATCTTGATAAATAAATTATTTTTATTATAAGCAGTCAAGAGTTACATTGAACTTTTAAAATGCATAGGATGGGGTTCAAGAGGGACTTACAGATGAATGAATACTTTTACCACAAACCAATGCACACAGTCATATATGAAAGCTCGTAGTACAGCAATACACCTTTCCGGGTAGCATTGCTGCAGCTTAGCAGTAAACATGTTAAAAGAACTATAATATTAATAAGCCATGACGGCTTATGGCTAGCTGTTGGTGAGTAGTAACACCACTGGTACCTGTGGTGCACCTGAGGATGAAACTGGCTTTGTGTAGCTCTATCCTTTTAGATTAACTCTCTTAAAAGGGCTGCTATTGGCTTCGGGCCTACGCAAGGCCTCCAAAGTACAGGGTCACTTTATGGCCTGAGATCATGTAAACGTGAAACACTAAATAATAATAATCCATCTTTCCTTACCAGTCCACTCTATACCACTGCTGGTCAAAGCTATATAAATACATTCACTAACCGAAGATATGGACAGCATTTCAGGCTAAGCGGTCGGCGGCGACATCGCCTGACGGAGGCTACATCACCCAGCCGAGCGCCTTCTACTCCTATCATGAAAAAGAAACAGGTATGTTGTGGCTGCTTCTAGGAAAAAGAAACTAAAATATGTTGTGGTTCTCAAGACCACAGAGGAGGCCAGAGAACGAATTGAAGAGTCTTATAGGCATACATACTAACGGCTACTTTTTATCCCATTAATCAGTTCCCATGGGATAGAAATAACCTTCAAATGTTTCCATAGAAACAACGCATGCGAAGCCGCAGGCAGAAAGTTATATTTTGTATAGTCATGCACTGCCTCAGTGTGAGCCCCCATGAAATAAACAAATGTACAATATTTATTGACAACCGATGTGGCGCAGTAGGCGAAGGTCCGCCTGCGACGCATGATTTTTGACGCGGTTGCGGGTTCGATTCCCGCTTCGGAACAAATGTGTGTACGATCTGCAGATATTTGTTTCGGGTGTTCTGGTTGTTTTCTATGTATAATAAAAAATATCTATCTATGTAATGTATTGTATTATGTATATCAGTTATCTAGTACCCATAACACAAGCTCTGCTTACTATGGGGCTAGATAATGCTGTGTGAATTGTCCAGCATTATTTATTATTATTTATTAAGTGTGATCTACAATTGTTTTCGAGAAGAAAAAGAAAAAACAGCTGATGTGATCTACTATTAACTAACCATTTCAAACGTACATAATTACAAGTACTATTGAAACGGGTATTTATCGTCTTTATATACCTATTTGTCATCCCGTGACCACGACAGTGTAAACCTCGGCAAAAATAGGTAAATAAACGTTACAAAGTACATGTAGTTATGTGTTAAGATCGCGTAAGTTAAAAATATTCATTTCAAAAGTAATAACATATTTTTTATAACAGATGCTGGGTCGCAGCCCTGCGAAGTTGTACAGTCCGTTTGGCATCGAGACTCCTCACAGCCGGGACTTCAGGATGTCTCCGTACATGCCTGACACCCCTGAACATGGGTAAGTTATATGGTAAATTGAGACCCCTCACAGCCGGGACTTCAGGATGTCTCCGTACATGCCTGACACCCCTGAACATGGGTAAGTTATATGGTAAATCGAGACCCCTCACAGCCGGGACTTCAGGATGTCTCCGTACATGCCTGACACCCCTGAACATGGGTAAGTTATATGGTAAATCAAGACCCCTCACAGCCGGGACTTCATGATGTCTCCGTACATGCCTGACACCCCTGAACATGGGTAAGTTATATGGTAAATCGAGACCCCTCACAGCCGGGACTTCATTATGTCTCCTTACATGCCTGACACCCCTGAACATGGGTAAGTTATATGGTAAATCGAGACCCCTCACAGCCGGGACTTCTGGATGTCTCCGTACATGCCTGACACCCCTGAACATGGGTAAGTTATATGGTAAATCAAGACCCCTCACAGCCGGGACTTCATGATGTCTCCGTACATGCCTGACACCCCTGAACATGGGTAAGTTATATGGTAAATCGAGACCCCTCACAGCCGGGACTTCATTATGTCTCCTTACATGCCTGACACCCCTGAACATGGGTAAGTTATATGGTAAATCGAGACCCCTCACAGCCGGGACTTCTGGATGTCTCCGTACATGCCTGACACCTTTGAACATGGGTAAGATATGGTAAATCTAATAAGAGTAACGTATTCAAAATCCAGATTCCTTTATTTCTTTAGGCCTACAAAATAAGCACTTAGAAAAGTCAAATTTTATACTATGAATTATTATCAGGCCTTTACTCAGCACTGGGACGATCAGGCGAATATATATAAAAAAACACTACATAAAACAAAGTCTCTTCCCACGGTCTGTCTGTCCCTATCTTTGAAACTACGCAACGGATTATGTTGCGGTTTTTTTAAAATAGATAGTGATTAAAGAGGACTGTTTATAAACTATTTGACACATAGATTTCCAAGCGGGCGAAGCCGCGCGCGAAGGCGCAGCTAGTAATAAATAAGTTTTCTTTGATGTGCAAACCTCCGCCGCCGGCAATAATGGACCACTCCAACTTAGCCTGTCGATGTCGTAAGAGGACTGAGAGGGAAGTTACACTGTTGCGTTGCGTTGCGACGTCCCAGCGCTAGATTTCGCACTGCATGTCCAGCGGACGCTGGGTAGACGCAAAGCGACGCGCTCCGCTTACTCCGACGTCATATGATGAATTTCGGATGATGGAGTATCCCACACCCCTTCTTGGCGACCGCGTCGTCGACGCAATGCAATGGCCTCTTCGAGTAAGGCTGAAAGGTCGACATTGCTCACAGAAGGTTGTCAATTGGGAAGGTTGACGACCTTTGTGGCGCGGTGGGCGAAGGTCCCCCTGCAACGCAGGAAGTTGTGGGTTCGATTCCCGCCTCGGGACAATTCTGTGTAAGATCTGCAGATATTTGTTCCGGGTGTTCAGGTCGTTCTCTATGTATAATAAAAATATCTATGTAATATATTGTATTAAGTAGGTAAATCAATAATCAAGTAACCATTACATAAGTCTGGCTACATATGTGGATTGGCCAACATTATATTATTTAATTATAATCACTAGATTACAGACCATGTTTGAATAAATCAATATTGTAGGCCGAAGTATAATATTTATTATTTCTCCTTCCAGGCTATCTCCAAAGCGACGCAAGGCCTGGCACGTGCTGGCGAAGAAGCGGCCTCGTGCGTTATTCCACTGATCCCTCCGGTGCAACGCCTAATGTAACCCCACCGCTTATATTAGGCCTTTCAAACGTGTAGTTACTTGCATATTTTGTAGTTTTGTGCTTCACTTAGTTGATTCACAGTTAATATTGGTAAATACTCTTCTAAATGATTACTATACAACTGCGTAACACAAAGAAAGCTTGCGATGCTATCATGAGACGGACATTAACAGAATTGCGTCAATCCAATGTAATTCGTACAAAATTACTAGTCCACTGCTGGGCAAGAAGCTGGCTATGCTGTTTGTTATCTTTATATATAAAAATCTATTGCTGTTCGTTAGTCTCGCTAAAACTCGAGAACGGCCGGGCCGATTTAGCTGATTTTGGTTTTGAAATATTTGTCGTAGTCCAGGGAAGGTTTAAACGGTGAGAAAACATGGTAAAATTGCGCAGAAATTTCCACGCGGGTGAAGTCACGGGGCGCAGCTAGTATGCACTAATAATTGTCAAAAAAAATTATTTGTTCATTATGATGCCATGACTGTTCGTACAAATTTCGAAGTTGTTATTGCAAGTAACTAGCATCGTCTGAAAGGTCTTAAGTGTAGCTTTGTATGAGTGTTTGTATGCGATTGGTGCTATATTCGTCGAGCGACTGATTTACTATAGACCCAGATAACTCTGGCACTGAAAATGAGTGGTGACGCTCAATCCTAATAACTAATAAGGGAATGGTGTGAGCAGTAAAATGGCAATGAATAATGCGTACCCACGTACTTAAAGAATGGAACTGAGATAATAATCGTTAACAGATTTTTATTTTGCCAGAACAGAGATGAATAGTATATAATACTCGTCTAAATTAACAGAGAAACTAACAAAATCGGCCTCCACAAGTCCGGCGGCGAAGCAGGAAGAATTTCGTACATAGACCTGTTATTACCTGTCTCTATCACTCCCGCGTAAATATAACGCGCATTAGAGCAGTTCATACCATAGCGCTGGTCTTCCGTGGAGACCATGGGCGTAAGGTGGCCTAGTACACGCATGCAAACAAGGAACAAATCTAAAATGTAAATTTAATCAACAGAAACTAAAATTATGAAATCAAAATTATAATGACTTCATCATTCAAACTGAGCAGGGAATATACAGTGTGTTCGGTAGACTGGTAGACAGATTAGATTGCCGTAGGTAACTAGGGGCAGGTGGAACCAAGTACAATAGCTTGGCGACTTTTTTAACCCTTAGCCATTCATAAATTACGTCACACGTTAAGGGGGAGGGGCTGCTGGCCTTCCTGGAGGACATCGGGTGGTTAGACTAGCAACCCCCCCACCCGACACGCAAAAAAGGCCCACCGGCGGCCAAGTTGCGAAAACCAGTCCAGAAACAATATGACAATAATAAAATATAAGGGGGAGGGGGTCGACGAAGTGCGACAAGGGGGTGGAAGGGGTCCTACATTTTGTGACGTCACATTTCAAAATCTATTTTAATCTAAGTAAATGCTATTTTAAAGAAGTTTCAGTCTTACAGTGTGTCTGTAGCCTTAAAGTGGCGTTTGGCATTCTCATAGCTATTTTATCGTGATACCATACTCTTTTGACTGAAAAGGAACTGAAACATAGTGATTTGTATAAGATAGGAAAGTTACTGGGATTGAGTCTAGTAAAAATAAGGCATTTTCGCCCTTAGTGCAACAGTGGGCATTCCTCAATCAATCTTATGTTGACTGTGGTAAGGTTTAACATCTCTTGTGCGCAAGAAAATAATCATGTCAGTCACTCAAAGATATGCCTAAAGCGAAATATGCCGTATCCACTCGTTTTCAGTGAGAGTTCAAACAATAAGTTTTGTCTCTGTTTACGAAGGTAGCATTTCTTAACATTTTGTATCTACAATTTGTGTGGTTTGTAATATCTTACAAAATTAGCATAGGCATTAAATAATACAAACAATATATCTAGCGGATAGAACTGAAACCAACGAAATATGCCTAGTTACGAAACCAAGTGAGGGTAGATAGGTACAAATAAACCGGCCCCCTGTTTCGCAGAGTTAGTCCATACTCCATTTGTTAAAAACCCATAATAAAACTGACTACGATCCATTTGTCATAGTGTTATTGATAATATATGTGACTAATGCGTAAAATTGAGATAGTTAAAATTAAATTAACATATTGAATTGCTTACTCAACTGTAACTTTCTATCATTAATCCATTTGTCTACCGTAGAGGCATGTTTCATTTCTATACGCTAGTATTGTATGACGGCAAGGAATGATTGTAAAACAAGTAACTCTATTCAGTATTCGGGCGCCAAAATTGCTTTAAAGCATTAGAAGTAAGAAACGTTCAAATATCTCCAAAAACACAAGTAGGTACCTATAATGAATGTTTGTAAACAAACCGCTCTTACTTAACCTAAATTACCCACTAAACAGGAATTTACTGCTGCACAATGGATATTCTTTTTTTTGAGGATGTCTGATTTTTTGTGTATTCTAGAAAAATAGATTTAAATTGAGGGTAGTTATATCACAGTATTCTACAACGGGAATACTTACAATAGCTAGGTATAATTTAGAAAATGATCTTAGCCAGATAACTGGTTCATCATCATCATATTAGTCCACTGCTGGACATAGATACCTGGTTAGTAGCGAGATATTTGAACAATTAAGTTAAAAATAGCATTAACAGAAATCGAATACGTGTTCTTAAAACTGTGCTGTTAACAGCTTAGTTTTAAGTTCAAGTATCGCTGATTAAGGTTGTCGCAGATTAGAAGCACAACACTACAGCACATCACAAAATGTGCATTCAAATATGGGCTTTTGCTGGTAACGCTTAGATGCATTTTATATTAACAGCATCAAATGAAAGGTTGCGGGACTGTCTTTAGAAGCTTTGTAGGAAGCCATTTTGTCTGTGAAATGTATCTAAAGCTAACGAGTAGAAGCCTATTTTTTTATTATCTTTGGGTGGCTTGGGTATCACAGCGACCATGATAGGCCTATTGTGATCGACACTTTTACGTTCAGCCCCGAAGCCGTAGCGTTCATAGTTCGCCACTGACCCTTGCAGCTGCTAGGAACTGTAGGATTTTCTTCGGGGTGATGTCTCGCAGCTCGTCTGGGCTATGCAGATGCTTGCCCAGATGGATGCTGCGTTTGTGCATCAATGCTCCACACTCACCTAGCAGATGGAGGGGTGTTTAAAGTTTTAGCCTATTTTTGGATGCTGATTGTTGTGCTGTGCGGTAGCGGAGTTGGATTCAAATTGGCAGAGCTATATCATGTTATTCATAATGACGCTTACGCAGGGACAATATTGTAGGTTTAAGATTATTTATACGAGGCTTTCTATTTATTATTGAATAAAGGCCGCCACACACAGAAACAGTGGCTGGGGCGGAGGCGAAGGCGTGCGGGTAGTTTCATACAAATTTCCGTGCACCGCGCCGCCACCGCCCGGCGGTGTATGTGTAGTCTTTCATATAAATTCGTATGATACAACCCGCACGCCTTCGCCTCCGGCCCGGCCACGGTTTCTGTGTGCCGTCCCACACAGAAACCGTGGCCGGGCCGGAGGAGATTAAGGGATTTAAGATCTGATAAATCTCCGATGCCCAATGTGGCGCGGTGCGAGTTCCGTTCCCGCTATGGGACAAATATTTGTATGATCTGTAAATATTTGTCTTGGGTGTTCTAGGTATTTTCTATGTATAATAAAAATATCTATATAATATATGGTATTAGGTATATCAGTCATCTAGTACCCTTAACACAAACTCTGCTTAGCTTGGGGCTAGATGATGTGAATTGTCAAACATTATTTATTTTAATTATGGTATTTCTATAGACGTATTCAGTATTATCAATTTATTTAAAGTTTTTTGACGAAAATGGAACATGTACTTATTCTATTGCAGTTATGTCAAAAATAGCTGAACGAGACTATCATTCAAAAGTTAACCTAATAACTACAGAGAATAGTGATTGTTCAGCTATTTATGACATTAACTTTTTTCTACACATCTTTATAATAAGAAGACTGACTGTCCTTTTATGAAGTATTATTTAGTACAAAGACCCCACCGTTGGCTGAGGAACAAGTAGTTTTTAAGTTTTTTTTTTTAATAATTTTAGGTAGAACCGATTTTACCAAACTACGTTCAACTTAGAATTATTTGAATACACAGCTGGCTAAGGAATAACTAGGTTTTACGTTTTTTAAGCATTTTTAAGTAGAGCCGATTTTACCAAGCTATGTTCAAGAACTAGCGCCTATTAACTCGCGGTCATATTGGCAGCTAACTATAGCCATTACAAACAATTTATGTGCTACTTATATTTTCATTTGGTTTATAAGCTGTTCCAAAACATTAATTTTAACATTCATAACATAATGGTATTATTTAGGAGGCTACGAATAATCAGATATTTTTCAATTTATGTACCTATGTATGTAAAACTACGCTTAGTATTATGTATTATTTTATTACCGTAAGGTATTCCCTTAATTATATTCCTTCCTTTTTGTACATTCTGTTTTATTTACCTACCTGTACAAGAATTTAGAATCCGTCAATCACGAGTCGCTGTTGAATGGTCTCACTTTATTTCTTAGTTTTACTTCGGTAATTTAAATTTTGTGACGTGAACAAGTCTTGGAAGGAAATAAAGCATAATGGATTTTTGGAAACGAAATTCAAACAGCTAACAAAGCGAACCCCAAAAATGTAGGATTACTTTGTATTGATAGATAATGGGTAGAGACGGCGGGCGAGCCGCGTTAATTTTTGACTTCGGTGAGGTCGGTTTAGCAAGACAGAAGAGGAAGCTACAACGGCGGAGGAACGACGGAGATAACCGCAGCCTATATACAAAAGAAATAACAAAAAAATATATAAGAATTTTGTGTTAGTTTTTAAAGCGTTAGGTTTTAAAGTTCACTTTTGTCTATTGCCAAATTTTTCTTAAGATTTTTTGAATTGTATTTACTTGAGAGCCACTGCCAGTCTTTCTTTTGTGCTTATAGCTTCTCGATAACTTGTTCCTTTCTTGTAGATGTCATTTTTAATAAAGTCATGTAAAACTTCAAATTCAGTTTCATTCATCCGAAAATATAATATATGATGTCTCTCACTATCTTTAATCAATTTTTTATAAAGGGTGTGATAATCACCATACATAGCTCTCTCTTGATTTATTTCATGAACCCAGTATCGTCTGCGTCTAGTACGTCTTTTTTTATTAACTGTTTCTGTACAAAACATATCCCCAAAATCTGAAATAAATCTTCATCTAGCTCGTCTTCAAACAGAATCGAATCCATGGCCACGTCACACGTCAATACACTTCCGTCTTTCGCGAGACTATACACGATGCGTGTTATATTGTAGCATCGCGTGGCGTGTTCCTATATGCACGACAAGCGTTGGGTGTCGACACGACTCATCGCGTCGCGTTTTGATAGCATGTTTCCACCATAAGTCATTTTTATTAAAAAATTACGGCTCTTCCCAGTAGGTCTTGACCTTGAGCACTGACATGACATGACGTGTCGAGCGATGTACGTAGCCTTTAAAGGCTAACTTGAAATTGCGTCACTTCGCGTGCGCCTACTGCGGTTCTATGCCTAGTTATTCTAAGCTCGACGGTATGTTCAGCGGTGGCACAGATAATATAATACATACTAGCGGTGGCTTCGGTTTCCTCATTTGAGCAACAGTGAGCAACTTTTCTTGGGGACATTTTACCTACAAGTTTTATTTGGACAATTAAATGTAGTAACCAATAGAATAACTTTACCAAGTACAGAAGCCTAATATTCCCAACACGTGTTCTTACTACCGTAGATTCAAGATGGGTTATTCTCCTTTCTACAATATATATTTTGTTAACTTTTCCAACTTACCTACTTGTACAAAAAATCGAAAAGTATTAATTAAATTTCTTCAAACTTCTTTATTAATTGCGCCGCTTGCTTTTTTGCATAAAAAATTCAGTATCAGTAAGGAGTGTAAAATATAATAAAATTTGCCTACATATCAGTCGGATCGAACATCGGACGAATGATATCGCCCCTAGTAGAGTATGAAATTAAAATTTATTTAGGGTTTTGTACATTTTTTATTGATTCATTGTACCTAAACTAAGATTTGGGTCTTTTATGGGTTTTGGGATTTTTGTCATGCTACTGATAGGGACACTAATATTTAAAAAAAAATTGTACATAAGTATTTTTTTTATAATTCACAGCAAGAACTTAATAGTAGTTGTAGTAGTAGTTGAGAAAACAAATTAACCCCTTTTCCTAGCTAACCTACCCAAAGTTAGGTACCTTCATGACCACAGAGCCATGCTCCAGGACAAGTTAGCCACAAAACGAGTTTCGCTCCGACCGGAGAAATTGGCAACAAATGTTGCTGGGAAGTTCAACCGGAAATTTTTTCTCGTAACAAATGTTTCTAGGACGTTTGAGTGGTTAAAAGGGTTAATTTATTTTCATAATTTTAGTGGGTTAATTTTATAAGGTTGTAAGTTGATTCAATAGTCGGTAAACTGTTTACCGACTATTGAATCAACTCATCCAAGGTAAGGTATCTAGTTCTTAAAACAGCAAATAATGACAATATAATTTCCAATCATCATCATTACAGTTGATAATATTATAGATTGATGATTATGGTAGATTTATGTTTAACAAACAATAATCTGCTATCTACTTACATTTAAATTATAGATTCTGTTATGTATGATAATTGTGATCAATCAATCAAATAAGTACCTATAGTAGTAGGTACTACATACTACTAAATTACAAAGGACTATTATATATAATGATTATATATAATAGTCCTTTGTTAAATTAGACTGTAAAAATTAGACTTTAATTATATATGATTATATTATAATCATATATAATTAAAGTCAATTTTTTTTTGTATCACAAATATTAACGTACCTACCTTACAGTTAGGCTAAGCCTCTAGGTACGAATAGCAATAGTAATTATAATAGTTGTATGTAATAACAAAATTTCAACAAAAGTGAAGAAGCAAACTACATAGTTTGCTTCTTCACTTTTGTTGAAATTTTGTTTGTTAATTCAGATCTAATTTAATACTGGCAAATAATAATAATAAAATAAATATAAATAATGCTGGACAATTCACACAGCATTATCAAGCCCCATGGTAAGCAGAGCTTGTGTTATGGGTACTAGATAACTGATATACATAATACAATATAATACATAATACATTACATAGATAGATATTTTTTATTATATATAGAAAACGACCAGAACACCCGGAACAAATATCTGCAGATCGTACACACAATTGTTCCGAGGCGGGAATCGAACCCGTAACCTCCTGCGTCGCAAGCGGACCTTCACCCACAGCGCCACATCGGTCGTCAAAAAAAAAAAAATGCAACAATATGCCCGGTTACGTAATAGCGCAAAAAAAATAACACGTGATATTACAGTGTGTGCTTACACGTGTAAGATTAATTTTGGGTGACTTTCAAAAAACTTTAACAAATCATATCTCAGCTACATACCTTGGCACTTATGTACTTGTCGAGCGTACCCAACTAACACCCTGTATTACATATTTAACTTAAGCCAGGGCTTGGAATACCTGTATGTTCAAGTACCGGTTCGTCTGACCTTAAGGTGGTACCGATACCATCATTGGTATCGATATAAATTTTACCGATACTTTTTTAGAACCGTTACTTGTAAGTACCGGTACTTCATTGGTATCGGTACGGTACTAAAATATCGGTATTTTCAATAAGTACCGGTATAATTACCGGCATTATGCGCGTAAATATCGATACCAACAGTCGGCAAGCACGCGCGTGCGCCTGCCCCTCGCCGGTCGGTACGCTAGGACTGGAGGGCTGGCAACGTCGCGAGAACCGCTTTGAGTACCGGTACTTTTGGTACAAAGTATGGAAATGAAAATAGCATAATTAATTTCAGCAATAGTACCGATATTATTGGTACCGGTAGCAAGCCCTGACTTAAGCTCTTGTTTCAGTTATAACTTAACTCTCAAATTCACTTTTTATTGTTACTACATGGTTACTACGTTGTGTGTTATTTTTTGATCTTACAGTAGAAAACAGAACAAAAAATTGCAAACATGAACCTGAGTAGGTCACTACAATTATTTGTATGCTTACAAAATTAAAGAAAAGTGCCTAAACACAAAACTACTTACTAAAAACTTTAATCCACCACGACACGACTTGAAACAGAACAAACAATAAATTTTTTACGAATAAAGAATTAAAACTTAACTAAAAAACACACGAAGTGCCTAAAAAGCTCCACGAACGCTTGTTTTCATAAATCCCCTATTCATGAAAACAAGTATTCTTTGAGAACCAAACCGTATATATACTAATATAATAAAAAAACTGCGTAACTGTAAACAAGTTTATGTACGGTTTTTTTAATTAAAATCGTTTAGACACACCTTAAACTTTTAATACGAGTATAACCATTCGCCGTTTGCGTCTTCTCTTAACAATATTCAGCTTTGGACTAGTGAGTAGTGGAGAATACTCAAAATATGAAAAACAAATTACTTAGGCAGACATGGTACTATATACAACACATTACTTATTCTTAATAATAAAGAGCAATGTGCTAGAAAGAACAAGACTTTTCTGTCTTCTTTTAATCTCTACGAGAGATTCCCATCTCTCGTACTTATTACTCGTAAACTTCCAAAAAACGCATACCGCCGATATATCTGAAATTTGGTATACTTACGTATTTTGACCGTCTCATAACGAATATCATAACGAAAATTGGCGCAAATAAAAAAAAAGATAATTGGCATAATCGCGCATTCCTAACCTATTTAGATTATTGTAGCTTTATAAGTATTACAACGGGTATTTATCGCGTTTATTTACCTATTTTTCCCGACGTTTTAACAGGTTCAGAGTCATCCCGTGACCACGACAGTGTGTAAACCTGTTGAAAC
Organism: Eupithecia abbreviata; assembly: GCA_943735965.1. Classification (NCBI taxonomy): domain Eukaryota; kingdom Metazoa; phylum Arthropoda; class Insecta; order Lepidoptera; family Geometridae; genus Eupithecia; species Eupithecia abbreviata. The sequence goes on from OX030995.1 coordinate 8,621,698, forward strand.
GTCGGGAAAAATAGGTAAATAAACGCGATAAATACCCGTTGTATTAATACTTATAAATATGTGTTCAGATCGCGTAAGTTTAAATGTATTTATTGTAGCTTTCCCCAGAAGGGGTATGTGTGTGTGTGTACGCAGCGGAGATTAGGACTGTGGGGCGTCACTCCCACATTTTGAACAACTCAAAACCCTCTCCGCTGTGTGTTCCACGAATTTAAATTACTACAGCGGAAAAATTCACGGAGTTAATGTATTACAGTGGAAAATAGACACAAAATTCAACTACTATAGCGGAGAATATGCAGTTCGACTGAAATAACGAAAAGTATTCACCGAGTTCATGTACTTTTTGGCGTTTGCGTCAATTTTCGTTATGATATTCGTGATTAGAATGTCAAAATACGTTATACCAAATTTCAGATCGATGGGCGGTATGCGCTTTTCGAATGTACACCCGAGAGATACAACAATACCTTACATATTATGTAAGTATCTCTGTTAAAAAAATACCTAACGTTAAAAACTAAACAAAAACAAACTTAACATTGCGGCACGTTCGGGATATCTGAAACAAAAATTTTGTTTTTTGAATCTACTCAGCACCGCACTTTACAAAGTGGAGCGTCGATTATCTGAACTAATTATTATTTATTATTATTATTATTTATAATTGGGGGACATGGGTGTTCGGAAACCGGTATTTTCGGATAATCGAACTACCTATAAGTATATTTTTTTTAAGAACAGATACTTATTTTTTAGTTTATCGACGTCGAAGTGATATACGAGTACAAATGAAAGGGCCTTCCTTGACCCGCGCATTACTACTCGGATACTGTTCGGATAAGCGGTCGTTCGGTTGAGCGACGTTCGGATAATCGACGCTCTACTGTACGCTAAATAAATATTATAAACTAGCCGATGCTCTGCGACCGCCATATCTTCGTGATTTTGTAAAAGCTTAAAGTTTGTCAGCGTACGCCTCCAACACAGGTAGAAATGATCACCGATTGTGAAATGGGTCATAGTGGCTTTGGCAGTTATCGGATTGCGAAGTTTGTGAATTTGCTTCAAAAATTGTTATAAGTCTATTTTTACCATGCTTTTATTAGCTTCACCTGTATGTATGTTTGTAACCGACTCCATTGGCCTCGATTTTGACCCACTTTGAACGGCCAGATTTAATTTAAACTTATTAATAACCGATGTCAATACAATAATTTGAACTAAAAAATAGAAAATAGTTAAAAAAAACTAAAAAACCACGCTTTTATAAATAAACTGAACTAAAAAGTAGTTTTTTTTTTAATAATTCAAATTATGGATAAGAGTGATAAATAAAAGAAATTATTTTAATGTAAATAAGCGTGGGGTGCTTTCTGAAAATATTTCTTCAATGAATACTCCTATCAGTATCTAGTTATGTGAGGCATGTGTGCGCTGTTGGCAAGAGAACGCATATCCATGTATCCATGCACCCCATGCTTTTTTACATTAAAATAATTTCTTTTATTTATCACTCTTATCCATAATTTGAAGAGGAAAGGTTTGATTTTTTGTTTGTAATGAACTTCTATAATATTAGTATAGAAAAAATATTGATCATCTGCTTTCTGTGAATCTTTTTAGGTCGCAGCTTTGTCTATTATATGTATGTGGAAACTTCTAATTGGCATTAAGTTAAATATTCTTTGTATCTAATGTTTATCTACGTGTAAGTTTTCCTAAGATTGTAAAAATCAAAATAAATAATAAAATACCTAAATGTTTCAGTGTCCGTGCAATACATACCTCCTGGGTTGGTTTCACCCCGCTAGGCATTATTAATTATATCTTCGTTGACTACTATAGCGTCCTCAAGCCTTAACGCCATCGCGGCAGCCTCGGTTCGACAAAACGTCTCGGCGTGGAATTTACAGGCGGCAGTGGTTCGTGCTGGAAAAATTATTAGAAAAGCATTGGATGGAAAGTCATAGTTTGGTAAATACAGAGTTTCCTCTGAATAACTAGGATTCCTACAAACAGGTGAAACTAAATACAAATGGTCGGCAAATAAATAATCCAAATAATTATTTATTCGTCGGATTATTCTGAACAAAAACATTTCTGTAAAATTATGCCAACTCTATGCGGCAAGCTGATGACAGGGCGCTATGGCGCTCATTGGGGAAGGCCTATGCCCAGCAGTGGACTGCTATAGGCTGATGATGATGAAGATGCCAAGTCTAGTCTCGTAATACTTCCGCCGTAAAAAGTGTTGAGGTCAGGAGAAGTGACTAGTCAGCCATTTTATTACAGAAATACCACTACATCGTTGGCAAAACCTTACAAGGTAATAAATTTATTAGAATTACCTACAGAACATTTATGGAAAAATGTATGTAATATGTAATGAAATAACTTAAGCTGTATTGTATTCTTCGGCCCTTATTTTGATTGAATGGATGTATTTTGAAAAACCATGCAGCAAAGTTGTATACATAAAAAGGACTGTTAATACATTATTTTTACAAGTTTATGTTTATGCCCTAAACTCATATTCAAACATCACAAAAATAATACCACTCTCATCATTATGAATGCTGAGCTTCTAAATCAGATAATTTAAGCGAAACTTACCAAATGCACGTTATTGAAATCAGGCCGCGTTTGTCGCGGTGCATTTAGAACCACGCAAGGCGTTATGGGAGGTGTCGTAGGATATGTCTCGTCCGGCTGTGCCAGCCGACCTTCAAGCGCAGCTTTCTTAGCTAACAAATACGCAGCATGGACATCGCTGTCGTTATTCGCCAGCTGAAGCTCAAACGAGCATGCCAGGTTGTTCTCGAAAATGCTCACGTCTGTATTCTCCATCAAAGCCAACATCCCCCGAGTAAGGAGGTCCTCCCCCGGTAGAATGCACACGCGCTCTAGTATACTACTCGCAACCTCGATATCAACAGGCCGGTTCAGCTCACACATCAGGTTCGCCAGTTTCACGAACGCTGGTTTGAACTGCGAAAAGTTCTGAGAGTTGGCCATGCACGAGAGCAGAGCATCGCACATCATCGTGCCTTCATGCTCGACTTGGAGTAGATCGTCACACGCGTCTATACTTATCGTATTCAGATGCAACAATGCCGTCTCTAACACCTCAACTCTGATATCCTCGTCTATTGAGATGAATTCGAGGCCGAGGTCGATCGCCATCTCGAAGAGTATTCTAGTAGCTTTCCTCCGGTTGCATTCCTCGACAAATAATAAGTAGTATTTTCGCTTCAATGACTCGTAACCGCACATCAGTAAGTATTCTGCTATCAGAGTGTCATCATCGAGGATTTGTAGCCGCAATTTAAAAGTGTCTATATTTACAATAGCGTGTATAAAACGACAGCTGATCTTTTTGCATTGGGATGCTATGAAAAAAAAACATACGCCTCGGTATAACGAACTTCGGACCGGGTTTATACTTTTGTACGATGAGAATAATCGCCTAGGCTGGCTCGAGATCTGAGCCTCAGACCTTTTGATAGAGTCTTCAGCAATTGCCGAAGTTCGGTTTGAATCTTCCAGCAACCCCGAAGCTTTTGTTTTATTATTAGCAATCGAGCCTGAACTTGAAGCACATGCTCGTGATATTTTTTTAGCTTCTTCATCAGCGTTCGTAACGATTTCATCATCTTCTGTAGATTCCTCTCCAGGATTGCTTCTATGTTCTTGTATTTTAGTTGGTTTGTAGATATACTTCTCTCGCATGCAAGCGGTTGGCGAGTATTCGGGGACGTACACGTCATGCAGGCTGACGTTAGAAACAGAGGCGCCTGAGTCGAGTCTTGAAGAGTTTAGGCCGCTAATGCTCTCAGCGTACAGCGACAGAGAATCGTCGTCGTCGTGAGTGCGATCGAACGGCTCGTAGCTGTAGTTATTGGATGTGAAAGTTTTGAAACTATCTGTTGGAGACGCCTCTACCTGATTCATGTTTGAAAACAGCTGTTCTGGGAGATTGATGGAGGTGTCTCGTGAGCTGGATGCACATACACGTCTGGCCAGGCAAGGCTTAGCGAATTCTGTTTCAGAAACATTGTGAACAGTTTTTTGACGTAGTCTGTATCTTTCCGGGCTGCTGGTATCAGAAAGACTCTCTTCATAACTTGACCGTCTAGACTCTTCTAAGCTTCTTATTTCAGTTCCGTTCTGGGCCGAGAAGTCAGCTGTTCTGTGATGTTTTAGTTTTTCAGAGTTGTTCACCTGCTGCATCATTTCTTCAAGATCACGGTCAAAGTTGAAGCTGTTCGGGATGTCAGAATCGCAGCAAAGATCGTCATAGTGCGGGCATAATGTACTAATAATGTCCTCGATGTCTTTATAAATGTATTTGATTTTTCGCCTGCAGAATTTTATGTTTTCGTCAGATAGGGTTAATCTAGGCTTGGGAATGGTATTTATGCCACGCAGTTCCCAATCTGAAGATGACGATGCGGCAGAACTAGACTCTCGGTCAGATGAAGAGCTTTCATTTCTTGATATTTCGCGAAGGTACCTTTGTTTCAAGTTGTCATCTTTCACGTTCTGTTGCTCGGGATTCTCCAACTGCTCTAGTTTATTGTTGATGGGCACACTCGATGTTACAGTGACGGAGTTGTAAGTGCCTGATGAAATGCTAGACTTTGTAGAAATGTCTTTAGTCCATGTTAAATTAGATGTATTACTGTTGACAGAGTTAGGACGGTTATTAGATTGTGGTGGGGTTGATATGTTTTCTATAACTTTTACCAACACAGGAGTCGCATTTTGTATTTCTTTTTCATTCAGTATTTTCGATTTGGTTAGTGCAGATCCTTTAGGCGTCTCCCTTGGCCTGATAATCGGTATTGCTGCAACATTATCACAACCTGGAAGGACATTTCGATTAATTAAAAAAAAAAATATATAAGATTAGTTTTTGGCTGCTTCCCAAACCTAGAAAATAATGAGTAAGATAAGTCGTCAAGAGTAACATTGGGGAAAGAAGAGACAAAGCTTCTTCTGCTATCCCTATTCAATTTGGGGCCTTTTAGTCAGTCGGTGAGCTAGACAGGCACACATTCATTTCTTAAATTCAACATAGATGTCGTGCTGTCCACCCGAATTGAATGAAAATGCGATTCTTTTTTTTTTAAGAACATTTCAGTACCAAAAGTCACGTACAACGGGATATTTACCATGATTTATTTACCTACCTAACCCTATTAAAGGGTTTTTGCCCTAATATATGGGATTTATATCATACTAGCCAACTATTTTTTTTTTTAAATATATTATAATATAGCCTATCACCGGGGATAGCGGTGTAGCTTCCCAATTTTTCAAATCGGACTAGTTGTTTCAGGCCTATTCAATACAAACAAACAAACCAAAAAATCAAACCTTTCCTCTTTATAATATTAATGTAGAAAACCCTATAATGAGACAGCTGAAAATTAACTTACCCTCGGTAGTTGCTAATCCTTCCTGGCTCAGAATATCAGAAGAGTTATCTGGACTGATATTTGCTGATTTGATTGATTTCTGCTCTTTTATTACCACTGGCTCCTCGATAGATTTTGTGACAGGAGTAACCAGTTTCTTTTTAACTTCAAATATGGTCCTACTCTTTGGTCCAGGTCTCTTTTTCATGTGTTCCTGTACTACTGTCTCTGAATCATCTACACTGTGTACCACTCTTGTCTTATTGTCATACTTTCCAGTGACTGGACTATGCAACTGTTCCTGTTGTGTCACTGAATCATCTATGTGTTTCTCTGTTGTCTTATTGACATGCTTTCTAGTGACAGGTATATCTCGTGGGGTCACTAAATAATCTACACTTTGCTTCTCTGTTGTCTTATTGTCATACTTTATCGTGACAGGACTATGCGACTGTTCCTGTTGTGTCACTGAATCATCTTCACTGTGTTTCTTTTTTGTCTTACGGATGTACCTTCTTTTAACAGGACTATGTAACTGTTCCTGTGGTGTAAATGAATTATCTACACTATGTATCTTTGCTGTCTTGTTGATGTACTTTCTTTTGATAGGACTATGCAACTGTTCCTGTGGTGCCACTGAATCATCTACATGTTTCTCTGTTGTCTTATCGTCATACTTTCTAGTGACAGGACTATGTGACTGTTCCTGTTGTGTCACTGAATCATCTTCATTATGTTTCTTTGTTGTCTTATGGATGTAGTACTTTCTTTTAACAGGACTATGTAACTGTTCCTGTGGTGTAAGTGAATTATATACACTACATATCTTTGCTGTCTTTTTGATGTACTTTCTTTTGACAGAACTATGTAACTGTTCCTGTGGTGCCACTGAATCATCTACATGTTTCTCTGTTGTCTTATCGTCATACTTTCTAGTGACAGGACTATGTGACTGTTCCTGTTGTGTCACTGAATCATCTTCACTATGTTTCTTTGTTGTCTTATGGATGTAGTACTTTCTTTTAACAGGACTATGTAACTGTTCCTGTGGTGTAACTGAGTTATCTACACTATGTATCTTTGCTGTCTTTTTGATGTACTTTCTTTTGACAGGACTATGTAACTTTTCCTGTGGTGCCACTGAATCATCTACATGTTTCTCTGTTGTCTTATTGTCATACTTTTTAGTGACAGGACTATGTGACTGTTCCTGTAGTGTCACTGAATCCTCTTCACTATGTTTCTTTGTTGTCTTATAGATATATTTTCTTTTCACAGGACTATGTAACTGTTCCTGTGGTGCCGCTGAATCATCTACACTATGTTTCTTTGTTGTCTTACTAACATGCTTTCTAGTGACAGGACTAAGTGACTGTTCCTGTAGTGCCACTGAATCATCTACACTATGTTTCTTTATCTTATTGACATAATTTCTTGTAACAGGACTGTGTAACTGTTCTTTTGGTGCAACTGAATCATCTAGACTATAATTATTTGTTGTCTTATTGACATGCTTTCCAGTGACAGGAGTATATATCTGTTCCTGTGGTGTCCCCGAATCATCTACACTATATTTCTCCGTTGTCTTATTGACATACATTCTAGTGATAGGAATGACTAACTGTTTCTGCAGTGCCAATGAATCATCTACATTATATTTATTTGTTGTTTTATTGATGTTCTTTATTTTAACAGGAATATCTAACTGTTCCTGTGTTGCCACTGAATCATCTTCGCTATGTTTCTGTGTTGCCACTGAATCATCTTCGCTATGTTTCTGTGTTGCCACTGAATCATCTTCGCTATGTTTCTGTGTTGCCACTGAATCATCTTCGCTATGTTTCTGTGTTGCCACTGAATCATCTTCGCTATGTTTCTGTGTTGTCTTATTGACATTCTTTTTAGTGTCACGGGTGCGTTTTCTAACAGGCTTCATTACAGTATCTGGGGAGTTGGTCTGTTTCGGCGGTGTCTTGGCTTGTTTAGGTGATATGCCACTTGATGCTTGAAGTTGGTCCAAAGCAACTGGAAAAGAAAAAAAAAAATACGTCACGTCCACCGTGTTTTATTTTCCCAAATAACCTATCTATACGTCCCCCGAAATTCGACCTCGTAGCTCTAGCGATCAGTGCCTGACATCTCATGCATTTGAAACAGAGCTATGAACTACATGTAGTGCACGGACTTCACAGCTAACTCCAAAATGCACTAAATGCATGGACAGCTAACGTGTTAACAAGTTGATTGACAGTGCACCTATAGGTGAATAAACCGTGGTTTGGGCTAGGGCGTGCAAACCCGATTTTGCTGAAAACCGGACTAAATTTAACATTTTTCAAAACCGGTTTTCCCGTTAATGAATTCAATTTTGATTTAAATCCAATTTCGAATGCACTCAAGAAATATGTAATTTTAAGTCATCAAATATATTCTGCATAATGAATGAAAGATAGAATGCAACCTATTAGACGACACTCCTCCCTCCACGACCCCCACAACTGCGACGCGACCTCTGCGCCCCGCCTGTGGAGTGCACGTGCACAGCGATAACGTATATAACTATGTTTTGTAAGGGGTGTTCCAGAATGTTTTTCGTTTTTTATTTGAGTATTATGCGCCAACCACAATTGGAGTGGTCTCAATCGCTTTGCGGATTTTTTTAGTTTGTTAGCCGTGAAATGATTAACGGAAGTGCAGTGCGCATTTTGCGTGCAAGCGTTTTATAGAAACATTGATTCGTACACTCTGTTTGACGCAGGGTTGGAAAAAAAATAGTTTTTTTATAATTTATAAAACAAACAGTTCAAAATGTTTAAAACTAGTGTCTTTTTGTTTTTTTTTTTTACTTACTTTTTACCTAAAGGTAGCAAATCAATTATAGCGAATAATAAAATAATCCATTTCTAAACTATTTCCTAATTCACACTAGTAAAAATTAACAAAACGATTAATTAATCAATACAAAACACTTTACATACACCTTGTATGTAGTGTTGTAGGTAGGTAAAGAACTAGAGAGAGAGCGGGGAATAGGTACTGTACCCACTAATCCAGTGAATTACTTTCTTTCGACGGCCGACATAGGGACTTTCCCTGCGGGACTTTACTGGCGGGGAGTTACCTATGCAGTGCATAAATACCACAACCTGTCTGTGGTATTTATACACATTCATTTGCAATTAAAGGTAGTTTTAAACCCTGTTTCTTTCTCCATGTTTTAAACATTGTTTAAAACTTGTTTTAAACTGTGATTTGAAACACTTATAATAAAATAAACAATAAAAAACATAGTTTTATTTTAAACTGTTTTATACACGTGTTTTAAAACAACTTGTTTTAATCATGCCAACCCTGTGAGACACCCTTTATGTTTAAAAAATATTATTCTTAATAACTATTATTCTTGATTCTTACTTGTGTTTGATTTGATCTCAGATAGTTAGAGTTTATATTATTTTAGGTTCATGTTAACTAAACAATTAATGTGGTCTACTTAGTAGGCATAAATGGTTGATTAACAACACTTAAATTATAATAAAATTTGTTTTGTTTGTAGGTTTTGAGAAGAATAAATTAAATAATTTCTAAGAATATTGTTTTCTTCTTCAAAATCTACTATACAAAAAAATATAAAAAAGTTGCCAAAACCGGGGCTAACACCGGTTTCCGGTTTTGGTCCCACAAATACAAAATTCAAAACCGGTTTTAAAAACCTTTCGGTTTTACACACCCTAGTTTGTACTTCTAAGTTTTCACATGTATCAAATCATACTGAAAGAACATTTTTTTGTGTCACCAGGGATATGATTCACATGTTCTTGCTTTCACAACATAATATTCAGAACCATACTCAAAGAACATGTTATTACATTACAAATTGTATGTCTATGTCCCTCCTTTTATAGACACTACATCATACATCATAGAATAATATAAATCTAGATTTAGTATCATTTTTTCAAATCCCTTTTAAAATCTACCATGCCTTGAGGTGACACTACGCCTTTAGGTAATATATGAAAATTGGTGATTCCCTAACAGGAAACAATAGCATAGTGCTGTCTGTCAACTTATTAATCAATACAATCAAAGTGGCTGTTTGTTATGTCAAAATAACAGCTTTTAGCATGCATGTAAAAGTAGGTAACACAGTTTTAGCAAATCACCAATTTTGTTATTTTTGTTTGTCTGCCTGTTTGTTTTGAGTGGTCTCTTGAAATGGTTGGACTGATTTAAATTTAAATTTTATTTAATTTCTATGATGAGCTAGTTTCAAATAATTTGCAAATACATATAGAACTTTTAAAAACTTAAGAGTCGAGAAAGAAAACTAAGCCAAATTCATTTGGGTACGTACTGTGATGGTTCAAATATCTTGCTGACCCGGCGGAATGAAATTATGAATGAAAGGACAAACAAAATAAAGTTTTGGTTTCATTTCTTACCAGCGCGTACTTTGACGGTTTTTGGAGTAGGCTTCTTAGGCTTCTGTGCTCTCTTTAGAGTATCTTTTGGAGGTTCGTCGTTATGTTTTTTTTTCCTCGGCGCCATTTTTCCTAATGAATTTCAACTTGGAGACACAGGTAGGCCTTATTTTATCTCAACCTCGTAGAGTATTTATATTTAAATATATTCTATAATACCGAAGCGTGAAACTTTTCTTTTCGAAGTTCTGGTCTATGTTTGTTTTTAATCTTTCTCTCTGTACGATACGAACAAGGAACGAACGAATGAGCAGCGTTTACTTTACGCGTTTAGCACCTAGAGAAAGAAAGAGACTTCTCTTCTTTTCTCTTTCTTTGAAGTAAGTAAACCATAGATAAGTAAACCATAAATATACATATATCCCTCATATCCCTCCCTAGAGCGAGCGCTGATAACTGTCATTTCATTTTGACAGTAAACTGGATTTAACCTTGATACTGAGAAGAGGTCGAATAGGTTAATTAACTACATCATAATCAGGATCATTTTAAAATATATTTTATTTGCCGGTTAACAATAACAGAAAGTATACTAATAAAATAATAATGGCTGGAAAATACAAGATTGTTATGATCCGTCACGGTGAAAGTGAATGGAATCAGAAAAATCTATTTTGTGGCTGGTACGACGCTGATCTCAGCGACAAGGGTAAGACAAGTGATTTAACTTTAGATTCTAATACACATGACACTCACTATCTGGCTGGCGCATCAACCCTGAGGTGGGTGTTGGCTTCCGACACAATAGAACGTCACCGGCTTTTAATCAGGGCCACCTCCATCCATTCCAGTGTGAAGACTTGAAGTGAGCGAAGGTCCATTCATGCTTTCCGTATCTAGGAAACTCGACTGGGGCTTCAAGGAAAGCCCGTTGCGCAGTCCAATCCTCTCCATTTCTAGCGCGTCTTACGTCCAGCCCATCTTTAAGACGGATCCTGGAGGGATAGAAAGGACCATGAGATCGCTGAGGCCGAGCCTCACACTGCTGAAATATCATAATCACATAGGCTGCGCTGGCTCGGCCATATCAAGTACAATTCATATTTTTTTTTTCAAATAACTTGGGTCTCTGTCTTAGGCCGCAATGAAGCAGTAAGCGCTGGACAAGCTTTGAAAGCTGAGGGTTACCAGTTCGATGTAGCCCACACATCAGTCTTGAAGCGAGCGCAGATCACCTTGAACTCCGTGCTGAAAGAGATTGGACAGCCTGACATCCCTATCAATAAGACCTGGCGATTGAACGAGAGGCATTACGGTGGACTTACTGGATTGGACAAAGCTGAAACTGCCGCTAAATATGGAGAAGCTCAGGTATTAATTACGGTCAATTAAGTAGGTAGGTAGGTACTGTACTGTTATTTTATATTTATTTATTTTTTTATAAAGGAGTTTTGTTACAAAGTGACTATGGCACTCTTACCTCTAACAAAAGTAACTGCGTTTTTCGAAATACATCAGTCTGTTTTTCAGTCTTCATACTCACCTGTCTAACCATTAGTGAACTTCATAGTTGTGTTTAAACTAAACAAAAAATTAATCAGTGAACGTGGTAAAGGTACCAGTTCTATACCTTATACCTACGTCAGTTTTGGTGATAAATAGAATTAAAATCATGATAATTATAAAGACAATAGAAACAAAAGGTACTTATCTACTGAAGTACCGTAGTAGTAAAAATGTATTTCATTTATTGCGATTGTCTGCTATTCTTTATGCCCGACCGAATCTTATTATATTAATTTATGGATATAGTTATAATTATATTATTATTTGTCAGGTACAAATCTGGCGACGCAGCTTCGATGTTCCTCCACCACCTATGGAGAAAGATCACCCTTATTATGACACCATTGTGAAAGATGCCCGTTACGCCACAGACCCTAAACCTGAAGAGTTCCCGATGTTTGAGAGCTTGAAGCTTACCATTGAGAGGACACTGCCATATTGGAATGATGTCATTGTTCCTCAGGTACCTAGCAACATTTTTATGCCACTTACAAATTTTCATTTTACAGCAAATGTTTTCTAAAAGTTGCAAATAAAAGTATTTTATCACTATGTACATAGTTTAAAACAAAGTCGCTTCCCGCTGTCTGTCTGTCCCTATGTATGCTTAGATCTTTAAAACTATGCAACGGATTTGAATTATTTTTTGAAATAGATATTCAAGAGGAAGGTTTATAAATCATTTAACACCTAGATTTCCACGCGGGCGAAGCCGCGGAGCGCAGCTAGTTTTATCTAAAACAAGATTTTCATTTGTTTGATACAATGACTTATTGTTATGATTGGTTTTTAAAAACTGCTTCATCAAACAAAGATCTTTTTTTTCAGATCAAAGAAGGAAAGAATATAATCATTGCTGCCCACGGCAACAGCCTCAGAGGCATTGTCAAACATTTAGATGGTTAGTATCACTTATCACTATTGTCTGCTTGCTCAGATCTATAAATGTAGAGACAACTGGGTTTCTATATCACTTTTTCTCTCTAGTAGACCACAAAATTTATGTGAGAGAAAATCAACAACACCTATAAATAGCTGTTGTTAAATATTAACATTTTTAAATTCAGTAAAAGTTGCATGTTCAGACAAGCTTTCCTTGACAATAGTCTGAATGTACAACCCTTAGGTACGGAATTTATAATTTTTCAATTTTGTAGGCATAGTATGTGCCCAAAGTTGTTGAAACACAATAACTTTGGGCACATAGTCCTCACACATTTATATATTTTGTTATAGAAAACAAAAGGATTTTTGTTTCAAAATCTCACATTTCTCGTGGAAAACCAATAACTGTTTTGACTTTAATGTATAACTTATTTTTTCAAAATCAAGCATATAAGTTTTCAATAACTTTCTTAGCTCCTAATATAAGTTTTCAATAACTTTCTTAGCTTCAGACTTCCCTTCAGTGCACTTGAAAAAACTCAATATACAATTTTACTTGTCCAAGTGCATATTTTGTAATCCTAAAATAAAATTATTGAAATTTTAAATCACCATTCATCATCATCATCATCAGCCTATATTAGTCCACTGGACATTAGGCCTCCCCCAATGAACGCCATAGCGCCCTGTCTTCAGCTTGACGCATCCAGCATCTACCTGCAGTCTTTAAATCACCATTATAAAGACTAAATCTTTATCCTCAGATCTGAGCGATGCTGCTATTATGGAGCTGAATCTACCAACGGGCATTCCTTTCGTTTATGAATTAGACGAAAATATGAAGCCAGTGAACTCTATGACCTTCCTGGGGGACGAAGAGACAGTCAAGAAGGCTATGGCAGCTGTAGCAGCTCAAGGAAAAGCCAAGTAAAATTAACAGCTTACAGAGAGCAGGAATTATTTATTGAATTAATTTATTTATTGCGTAGGTGTGTTAATGTTACCAGTAGAATGAAAATGAATGTCCTAGCTTTTGAATCTCGAATTGCTGTCGAGTCAATCACTTTTTAGCATTGTATTGGATACATGCCAGTAAATTGTTCTCGGGATACTAACTAGAGATTGTGTAACATGTTCTTGTGAGAATCTAATAAATATTTAAGTGTTTATGTTGTAATTATTTTGGTAAATTTGCCTTTAAATCGTCTACAATCACATCCATATCAACATCTGTAGTGGCTTTTGGTTTTTTGTCCTTGCTCCCGGTGAATTTCTTCCCAGTATATTTTGGAAAACCTCTTGATTTGCTAGTAGATAATACAAATGGATTTTGGTTTTTATTCTCACTATCGAATTCCATTGATTCAACATCGTTGGTCTTGGATTTTTTTTTACTTTTAGATTTTTTTACACTGCATTCAAATCTGAAATCTTTTGGTAGTTTGTGAAATTTTACGCAGTGTTCTTTTCTTTCATCTGAAGTTTTGAATTTTTCTTTGCATTCTTCGATGTAGCAGCAAAACTGTAACAAAAAAAAGCTGGTTTATGTTTGCGATGTGAAATCATTGCGTAAGTAGAGTAGGTAATGTTGTAATGTGTTAACTGCATAGTATATAACGAGTGATAACGATGATAAACATTATCGCTCTGTCATTGAGTTCCAATGGGCTCTGTATATCCACTACTGTGGATACTCTGGATGATATAAGAAATAAAAATATTTTTTTGCATATAACTCCATAATTTGTTAGTAGTAGAAATATGTCTTAAGTCTGGATAATGTATTATGAACTAATCAATTTAATTCCTTTATTGCAGATAATTTCGATCCATAATTTGTTCGTAGCGGAAATAAATAAATAATGCTGGACAATTCACACAGCATTATCTAGCCCCATGGTAAACAGAGCTTGTGTTATGGGTAATAATATACATAATAACAATATATTATATACATAGATATTTTTTATTATACATAGAAAACAACCAGAACACCTGGAACAAATATCTGCAGATCGTACACACATTTGTTCAGAGGCGGGAATCGAACCCGCAACCTCCTGCGTCGCAGGCGGACCTTCGCCCACCGCGCCACATCGGTCGTCAAATATGTCTGTAGAATGTTTTTTTTATACTGAATAGGAGTAAATTTAAAACGCATTCATCATGATGTTGGCCTTATCGGGAACTTTGGATGCAGATCTTCCGCTTCATATTTGAATCACATAAACCTATTAAAGATCTTTTGTACGATATGGTTAGGTTTAAGTTACTTTTAAACTAGCAATCTTGGACCTGTTGTTGCATCAATGGATACTTTTTTGTTTCTTATAATTTTATTACGCGCCCTGCGCGGCTTCGCCTTCATGGAAATCTTTGTAAACAGTTTATAAACTTTAAATCACTCTATATATTAAAAAACAGCATCAAAATCCGTTGCGTAGATTCAAAGATCTAAGCATACATAGGGACAGACAGACGACAACGCGACTTGTTTTATACGTAGTGATAATGTAACATACCGAAGGCTTTCTTTCAGCCATAACCGCAAAGAACGAGTCATGATTTTCCTGAATGTGCAAATCCAATAGATGTGGAAAAGGTAATACTTTTCTGCAAGTAGCACATGCATATCTATGTGAGGAGTTGTAATGACTTTCGAAATCTAGTAGGGACTCCGCGGTGAACACACATCCGGGAACCGAACACGTTGTTTTGACTCTGAAATAAAACATTAAATTGAGTCCCAGTTAGATAGATAGATAATAATTTTATTGCACACTTAAAAATAAACCAAGACAGAATAAAATAACAAATATGTGATTAGGCGGTCTTATCGCTCAAGAGCGATCTCTACCAGACAACCGTGGATTAAAAGTTACAGAGTTATCCCTTACGATTAATGTTCCCTTAACTCAAAGTCACACAATCAAATGGGTAGTTAATTTGTAGGATGAGGATTTCTTAAAAAATGGAGGTAGGTACTAATATGACTTGTCTAAGTGCTTATTTGTAAGCCTAAAGAAGTAAACTTTTTTTTATTTTTGGCTACCTAATTAAACGTCAACTTATGAACTTTGATTATTTACTAAATTATCAATGCTTATGATCTTTTATGACCAACTCCCAGGGTTAGATACTGAGGGTATTTATGTAGTGGCGTTCATCTTTAGCTCAGAAATACAATTTATTCGTAAAATTTTGTAACGTCGAAAAACGGTCCTTGTCAGCATTAAGATAAGGTTTATAAGAGGTTTATATAATTTAGGAAGTTGTTTTTCGACAGACAAGGTCGTCGCAATTATCTACCTATCTTCTATAATATAATGAATATTTTTAGTAGGTAGGTGTATGTACATAAATCCACACTTAGATACTTTTATTCTTAAAGAGATTTTACAAAATTTAGGTGCAGTAAAATGTATAAACTGAGCTATTACGTAGCCACACACAGTACCACATTTACACCTGTCAGGTACATATAGGTACATACACTATATTACTGGTATAGGTACATAGGTACACGATGATGTTACTATATTATTATTATAGGTACTTTCCCTCCATGTGGCATGGCTGGGGGACGCTCTGTATTTGATACAAATAAGAATAATTTATCTTGTGTGTACTTACACTTCATGACACAGACTCTCATCATCCAAATCGTAAACGCCCAATCTGCGTAGTGGCTTATCATCCATGAATAAATCATCATCTAATTTTCGGCGTCCGACTCCATAAGGTTTGCAGGCTTCCAAAATATCAGCAGGAAGGTCTAATAGGTCCACCAGATTGATACACGTCATTCTGAAAACATTGAATAGTATATCTGTGTGTTTAAAATGTAGATATACTATATCTTCAATTTTAATTTTATATATTTAAAGTATCATTATTTCATATACATATTTATTTTGTTTTTATTTAATATACTTTTTTGCAATTTTTATGTAAATAAATTTAGTTTTTACGCTTCTTGAATGAAATCCAAAATTTATTGTAGGTATGTTCGTTTTATCCATATGTTACTCGCTCATAATTGTTTAAGCACTGTCTTCACCTATAATTATATTAATAATGTACTTGACATGATATTTATTAAGGTAACTCAACACTAGATTTAGTGTAGCTACACTGCTACAGCTACATGTTGGTGATCGATCAATGATCAATCACTTATCAAGCTGAAGACAGGGCGCTATAGCGCTCATTAGGGGAGGCCATGGGGAGACCCATGTCCAGCCATGAACTAACATAGGCTGATGATGTTAGTGATCAATATATAAATACCTAACCAAAACTACAATTTGTATGAAGTCTTCATAGCCAAATCTGAGCCACGGCGACGGGGCGGCGGCGCGCGGCGGCGGCGGGCGGCGCGCGGCGTCGCGGCGCGGTCGATCTCAACCACAGAAATCTAAATAAGTAACTAGTTACTTATTTAGATTTCTGTGATCTCAACAGAACAGAGCCTTGCGCGATGTACCAAGGACATTTTATAATTGCAGATATCATAATTTATACTGATGATATACCTAAATAATTTTTATTGCGTTATTAAAGTATTTATTTATTTATTCTTCTTGCAGGATAAAATTAATTATTAATTTTTACATACCTAACCTACTAGAAAATTTATGAAAAAGGCGAGCCTAATAAAAATACCTAGGTACCTATTAAAAGGAGTTTAAAATCACTGGATTTATTTATGTAGCTAACTATAGGTACCTACCATCTGATTAGCGAACCTTTATTATGTCCTGATTATGTACATAATTTCATATAGGTACATAGGTAATTATTAAGATAGTAAATAAGTACAAATAATGGAGATCTATACCAAAACGAAATTACAATTTATTACCCAGGTCATACAGTAGAATTTCAAACCGTCTGGTAGTAAACGACGAACAACGGCATAAATTCGTCGAAAATTCTAATTTTTTACAAACTAGTTTATCGTGGACGATAAACGGTCTCATTTCGTCGACTGAAAAGCAGTCGACGACTCATTCCTATCTGGCAGGGCAATCTAAGTTTGTAGGTACAATAAGACGCTCAGCTCTTAAATGCTGTGTCATTATTACTTGCAATATTACCTTAAGTAGGTACCTACATAACCTACCTATAATAAATAATCTACCTACTTTTTGCACAACTGAACAAACCTAGTAAATACACTACATACCTAGGTAGGCACTACTACGCAAGAGTCATCGTTATTATCGTATAGACGTAGTCGTTTCGTTGATTATTATACCGTACCAACATAAATGGAGCTAAGTAGGTAACTGTGTGAAGTCAGTCAGTCAGTATCTATGAATATATCGTCAGTGTTCATCGTATTTAAGATAGCGCTCATGAATCACTATTATTTAATTTATTATTTTACATCCGTATTACATCACTAACCGTAACCGTAGTAGGTACGGTCCGTGTCGTGTAGGTCCAAGTGTTTCAAGGTTAACAAAATAACAAACATTTACGGGTTAACTTAAATCTTATGTGCTAATTAGTTTGTGTTTATAAATACTAATAAAATGAACGCCGTTCGTCAAAGAAAGGTAAGTAACGTATGCAACAGAAGCAAGTGAATATCTTTGTGAACATTTTGTGCATAAAGTCAAACATTCGATAGTTGAATGTTGATACAGGGTTGATTTGATTGATAGGTTATTTTATGATTTGTAAACGAATAGTTAGGTACCTACCTAATAGTACGTTGGATGTATTCGATGTTTAGGCATACTTAACTACTATTTTTATATAGACTAATCATAGTTTTACAACAAACACGAACAATTTTTTTAACCATAAATAAACCTAAAATATCAGCGCCCCGCAATTTGGCATAGAATTATACGTACCTTTTATGTGAACATTAATTAAAGCCTTTAAAACGATAAACGAAAATGTAACAACAAATCAGTTGAGTTGAGTTTGTTACTGAAATAATACGGACGGAACGGACTTCTCCACTTTAGCACTCAACAAATGATTTTTTGCTGTGCACACAGCTTTTTTTTTGTGCCGATTTATCGAAACGTCGTCGTCGCTCGATAGTCGATTGTTTTAATTTTAGTCGAATAGAACAGCACTCAACATCTATATGTATTCTGGCTGGCTATGTCAATGTCAAACTCTGACAATTTGACTTAGAGTGAGTGACAGAGAGAGAAGCAAAGCAAACTAAGCAAAGCAATCGTGGAGTGCGGGGGAGAGGCAGGACAGGCAAAGGAAAACAAAATATTTTGTCAAAAAATACCTACAAAAATACAAATAACAAACAAAATAATGGAAATAAAACGCAGCTTTACTAACAAATATATAACATCAACTTGATTTGGTGGTTTTGATGTGAATCATCATGGGAAAATTCAGTACTTACAGATATTTAGAGGTACGAAAACATTTTGACGGCAAATATCAGCAATAATATCTACACACGTTATGTTTAATGGCCTTTATAATTGTTTGGTCCTTTTTATCGCTCATTTTAAATTCGATTTTGTTAATGCTAGACTGGTTCTAATGAATCAGTTAGCAATTAATTAAAACAAATTAAACTGACTTGGTGCTAAGCTTAGGAAGCATCTAGAGTTTCCACTACCCATTTAATTCTAACAACTACCTCTACTTTATTACGCAGGCTAGTTGAATAGCCTAGCATTATTTATTTATTTGCACTATTTATATGACGAAACACCACTCTTCAAACATGTATATTTAAATGGTCCTTACCTAAAGGTCTCTAGTCTTTATTTATAAAATTGCTTTTTTTTCAGTTAAAAGATGATCCACAACCTGCACATAACAACATGCGGAGTCGGAACAGCATAAAGCATCCCCGACGTTTAAAAAAAGTTTTCATTATCCTCATAATTGTGGTGCTATGTGTGACTTACTTATTAGGTAAGTGTTTTGTCTATTTTTTTACAGTATGCCTATGCAAAATGAAAATCTTTTTTTAACAATATTATTATTATATGTATAGGTATAAAAAACTTGATGTATATACCTAATGAAAATTATTCCTCCCTTAATATTATAATGAAATATGATCTATTATCTGCTAAACCCAGATGACAGAGTGTTTTTTCACAAAAATTATTCAGTAGGCATAGCATGGACAGCATAGCTAGACAAAGCCTTTTCTATCGAAGAATACAATTGAATCAGTTAAATATTTGAAAATAATTCCATTTATTTAATAATCTATGCAATTTATGAAACATTCTATAAGTATTTAAAACATTTCTATGCATATATTATAAAGCCTACATAAAAACTATGAGGGCTTTGATGTGCTTATGATATAATAAGGTCAATGTCAGCCTTGTTGTATCCTCACCTCAACAGCCCATATTGGCATTTTATCTATTACTTGACGCAGGCCTCCCCTTGATAAGCAACCGATTATCATACCCTCAGATAGCACTAAAAAGGATTTAAGGAAACTATGTGTTTTGCAGGAGAATAAATAATCCTATGTGCAAATCCTAAAAATGTTAGCTAGATAAACTAGCCATGTTTATTTTTTAATTCAACATAAGGTGTTTACATTATTAAATAATTTATGTTAAGTACAATTCCTTCAATTAAGACACTTGATTTAGAGTTAAACAACAAGAAACCAACTTTCAACAAAAGTGTTTATTCTATATTTAATATTTATTTTATTGCATCATTGTGTACATTTATAGGTCTCAGTATCTAGGTAATGTATAAGAAACACAATGGTACCCAAGCAGGGCGTGGCTATATGTACTGTGAATGGAAGTGAGCCGGGTTTCTAAAAGCTCAGTTTAGTAGATAAGAGAGAGAGAGTGGAAAATTTAAATTCAATCACATAGTTTTATTTATATATGCTCAGCTGCAGAAATGCATTAATAAAATAGCATACTTAATTCAAAACACTACATCAATTCTTTCAGGTATTACCTAATACAATAGGACACTAGTAGTACAATAGTAGTCTACATAATAACAACAAATTCAATAAAAACAATAAGCAATAAAATAAATAAATAAATAATGCTGGACAACACACACATTATCTAGCCCCATGGTAAGCAGAGTGTTATGGGTACTAGGTAACTGATATACATAATACAATACATTACATAGATAGATATTTTTTATTATACATAGAAAACGACCAGAACACCCAGAACAAATATCTGCAGATCGTACACACAATTGTTCCGAGGCGGGAATCGAACCCGCAACCTTCTGCGTCGTAGGCAGACCTTAGCACACCGCGCCACATCGGTCGTCAATAATTCAATGTAAATAAATTATATTAGGTCTTTACCTATGAAATTGCTGTTTTGTATGAAAAAATTTAATCGATTTTTTTTCATGTATTTTTTATTTGTATTAATCGAAGTAATCACCCATGCAATCAATGCATCTTTGCCAACGCAGTGGCAGTTTATTGATGCCCTTCTTAAAGAAATCAGCAGGACGGGAGGCAACAAATTCTTCAAAGGCTTTTTGTACTGCCTCTCGGGTATTGAATTTTTTCCCCGCCAAGAAGTTATCCAAATTCTGGAAAAAGTAGTAGTCTGTAGGCGCAAGGTCTGGTGAGTAGCGCGGATGACGGAGAGCTTCCAACCCCAGTTCTTGCAACTTGGATACCGTCTGCTGTGCAGTATGAGGTCGCGCGTTGTCGTGCAGGAGCAGCGGACAGGAGCGATTGACCGATGCTGGTTGGAGATGTGCCAGCTTCTCCATCATTGTGTTTAGTTCTTCACAGTACACATCTGCAGTAATGCTCATCCCATTTGGTAATAAGCTGTGATGAATCACACCGGCGCTAGACCACCAAACAGTGACCATCACTTTTCTAGGGGTGAGTTTTCGTTTAGGGCATTGTTTAGGTGCTGAACCAGGATCCAACCAACTTGCTGAGCGCTTGCGGTTATCAAACAGAATCCATTTTTCATCGCAGGTAACAATGCGGTGCAAAATTCCTTCATTTGTGTGTCTGTTGAGCAGTGCAAGGCACGTCTCGACGCGTACTTCGCGCTGGCGATCATTGAGCTCGTGGGGCACCCATTTGTCAAGCTTTTTTACCTTGCCAATTTGACGCAAATGGACCAATATTGTTTTGACGCTAACGTCGAAAGCTCCACAATCGCCTTTAATTCGTCATTGTCGACCAAAGTTTTCGGACGACCGCGAGGTTCATTTTTCAGGTCGAAATTCCCAGAACGGAAGCGAGCGAACCAATAACAGGTGGTGCGTTGGTTTGTAGTGTTAGCTCCGTAAACGTCGTTGATGTTGCTTCCACGACGGTACTCATATTCCATAATTACTCGAATTTTTAACGTATCCATGATGACGAAAAAGATTGAAATGCGATGAAAATGTAACACTAATCAATAAACAAATGACTACTTTTGGAAAAAGAATTCCATGTTTTTAAAATAAAATTAATTTGAAATTAGAATTCTTAGCCAAACAAAAAATATTTTGATTCGAAATGGCCAGTACTGCAGAACGGCAATTTCATAGGTAAAGACCTATTATACGTAATATATGTTTATTACATTAAAATTCAAAGGTTTTTCACCTTGAAACGTTAAATAATGTTGCTTTTAAATTATGGAGGTTTAATATTCTACCTACTAATGATAAACATGTTATAGGTACCTACTAGCAATTATCAATTTAATCTCTGTGATAAAATGGTCTGAGTAGTTTTTACTAAAGAAATATTTTACGATACTGATATGAGAGAGATATGATATGAGAGTCTGTGGAGACCACGACTCGGTAAACGTAGTGTAGGACGCCCTCCTACCAGGTGGGCGGATGACGACCTGCAAAAGACTGCAGTTAGATGCTGGATGCGGCAAGCTGCAGACAGGGCGCTATGGCGCTCATTGGGGGAAGCCAATGTCCAGCTGTGGACTGCTATAGGCTGATGATGATGGTGACTGGTATGATATCACACGTGAGCAAATTGCGGAAGTTTGAAACAGCTTTTGGTTTTGACAGCTTATAATCAAGTTTTTTATCCGTTTTTTTAGTCGAATTCGTACATTTTTAGCTACAAGTTTGCAATTAGGCGCTGTTGAAGTTATTGTTCTTGTTTTCAGTGACTACCTTGCTGTTACATCTAAGTTGTCTGTTAATCAAATCAAATCAAATCATTTATTGTATATATAGTATATTATCCAAAATACCTATCACCACGCGGTGATAGGTATTTTGGATAATATACTATATACATATCTTTAAGAAAGATGTTATTCTGATATGTAAGCTATACTATTGTGAAGTTTCATTAAAATCCATTCAGTAGTTTTTACGTGAAAGAGTAACAAACATCCATACATCCATACTTACAAACTTTGACGTTTATAATATTAGTAGGATTATCTTGTCAATACACTTTCATTACGACCGATGTGGCGCGGTGGGCGAAGGTCCGCCTGCGACGCAGGGGGTTGCGGGTTCGATTCCCGCCTCGGAACAATTGTGTGTACGATCTACAGATATTTGTTCCGGGTGTTCTGGTCGTTTTCTATGTATAATAAAAAAAAATGTCTATCTATGTAATATATTGTATTATGTATATCAGTTATCTAGTACCCATAACACAAGCTCTGCTTACCATGGGGCTAGATAATGCTGTGTGAATTGTCCAGCATTATTTATTTATTTATTATTTATTACAAATAGCTAATAATGTACGCAAAGCTTCTGCTTCATAAATTACTTGTAAAACCTAGAAAATTGTAAAAACGCGGTGCATTTTCCCTCGTGACCATCTAAAGCCATAAATTCGTTTTAGCATGTATGCATGAGTAATAACAAAAATTCGTAAATTCTTATCAGCAACAGCAATCATGTTTATAAACACTACCTCGGCGTTGGTATTTGCCACCTCCGTGAAGGTTTAGTTATTAACCATCATAACCTACTATGAAATTAAGAATTTTCCAGCTATACCTACTACTAGGTTTTTTACCGTATGTTTTGTTGAAACTCTAACGATAAGTCTGTTCATTAGTTTTTGTGTAAATTTGTTAAGAGTGGAGACTTCACTGGTCTATGTAAACCTTTATTGTACCACTTTATATTGTCTATGTACTGTCTGTCTTCTAAATAAGTAAATGAAATTAAAAAATATATGCAAAAAAGAATTAACAATCTTGACGACCAAGTGGCGCGGTGGGCGAAGGTCCGCTGGTTTGTGAAAATATATTCTCTAATATATAAATCTATAAAATAAATCTATTTATAAAATCCTATAAAAAAACCATAAGATTTTTAGCATTGATAAGTGCAATAATTAATAGGACGATTGGATTTTTAATGATAAGGATTTATTTACAAAAACACGTGTCAACAAAGATGGTGTACGCCCAATAGGGTTCACATTGTGATACTAATATATACATAAGAACCTACTAATTAAGCCAATGTGATGACGACAGTAAATATATTGAGTATTGAGTATGGTGCCTAGGTAATTAATGTCTAATACAACATTTTTGACCAATATACATCCGTATGCAAAAAATATATTAAATATAATTGTTTGTCCGAAAGGATAAATTGTTGATACCTACTATAATAATTCGGTGACATTTACTTATGTAAGATGTACACAATTTTTTACAATTAAATATTCTTATCAACGCTAAGAGGCGACGTGGAGGATGAGATGGCGCGACGAGCTCGAGGTACATCTTCCATCGCGAGGAGAGCGAAAAGGGAAGGAGAAAAGGGAGGCCTTTGCCCAGCAGTGGGACAATAACGGCTTAAAATAAAATATTCTTATAATACTTCAAGAGTATGCCATGCAAATCTTAATATAACAACAAAATTATATAGGATTACATTCATTCAGATTTAATACATTTATCACAGACAAAGTAAAATTTATTATTATTAATGTTGTTTTTTGTAATTTAAAATAAAATTTTAGAAAAGAAATTCGTCAATTTGATAAAATAGCATCTGTCACATAAAAGTTTTTAGTTGTAAATAAGACAGTGCAGTACCTAACAAGCGGTCTTTTTAAAAATGAAGTACATATATATAATTATATAGGTACCCTACTCTAGTTAGAACTCCAGATTTTTTTTACCATTTTGTCAAACACAAAGGTATGTCCACATTTGGCAAAAGAAGTTTGCTTTGCATGCTAATTTTAGTATCATTTAGTCTTTTTGCCAGTCTTAGAACTCTATGCTAACATAGAAAGATATTCAATCTGCGAGTATTTGAGTAGAGCTTGATGAATCAAACAGTGCTATAGTGTGTATTTAATATTTATTTATCCCCCAATGAGCGCCATAGCGCCCTGTCTTCAGCTTGACGCATCCAGCATCTACATGCAGTCGTTCGCAGGTCGTCATCACACCTGCTTGGAGGGCGTCCTACACTACGTTTACCGAGTCAAACACACGACTACATTTAACTTATTATTATTATACAAGTGTCAACTAGTTATAGATATGGCTGCTCAGTTGCTTTTGGTTGCTGCCATGTCCAACGCTACAGGTTTAGTTAGGAGATAATCATTATTTTAAAATAAAAATAACCTGAAAATCGTTTTCATAGAAACACACACACGCTTGCGAAACCGCACACAGAAACAAGTCTATAACAATAATAAAAAAACCTCGTTAAAGCTCAGAAAAATAAACTTAGCAAATATCTCGACTTTGCTTACGAAGTTGTCAGCATGTGGGATGTAGATTCAGCGACCATCGTCCCGATAGTCGTTTCGGTTAACGGCGTAATAGCGAAGAGCCTCGATCAACACCTGAAGAGACTCTCGCTAGGAAGTTGGATCAAGGGCCAGATCCAGAAGGCGGTACTCTTGGACTCGGCACGTATCGTCAGGAAGTTCCTTTCTCTGCAGCCCTAGTCACCGGCCGCTTGAGCCTAGCTTCGCGGTCGGTGATCTACCGTTTTGATATTTTTTTTACTGTAGAATAGTTTTATAATATTTTATTGTTATTATTTTCTATACTAAAAAAAATATTTTCTACGATAATTTAAAATAAATGAGTGTACTCGTATAATATTAATAGCTCGAGCTCGACCTATACAACAAAGAGTGGGCTCTCCTTGCTGAGGACCGAGATGAGTGGAAGATGGGCGGGAGGCCTTTGCTCTGCAGTGGGACACTCCAGGCTAATATAATAATAATATTAATAATGTTGGACCTAAACTTGACTTACAGAATTCCAACAGAACTCATAACGTCATCGTTCATAGATAACTTGGAACAACGCATTAACCTCTTTAACCTTCATTGCATTGGTAATTAATTTCTCCCCAGTCCAGGAGAGATTATAGTTAAGGTAGGGACAGACTACGCAACGTGGAGAGACCGTGCGAACACACCACTGGTCCGATTTATGACTACAGAGGCTCTTGGGATTTAAATAAAAATAAAATAAATATTGCTGGACAATTCACACAGCATTATCTAGCACCAAGCTAAGCAGGGATTTGTGCTATGGGTATATATACATAATACAATACATTACATAGATCGATATTTTTTATTACATGTAAAACGGCCAGAACACCCGGAACAAATATCTGTAATAGCACCAAGCTAAGCAGAACTTTGTGCTATGGGTACATTACACATTACACATTAGGTACATAGATATATATTTTTTTATTATTCATAGAAAAACGACCAGAACACCCTGACCAAATATCTGCAGATCGTACAAACATTTGTATCGGAACCGAACCCGCAACCTCCTGTGTCGCATGCGGACCTTCGCCCACCGCGTCACTGGCGTCGTAACAGGAAAGTGCCAAGTGTACTCGTCATGTTTTCGCATACCAATAGTAACAACAAGTCGCTCAGCGAGCTATGGAATTAGCTATGCTTGGAGATTCTCTGAAGGATAGGATTCGTAACTAATACATCCGACCGAGAACTAAAGCTATCGACGTAGCTCAAAGAGTTAGCAAACTGAAGTGGCAGTGGGCCGGCCATATCTCGCGAAGAACTGACAACCGCTGGGGTAAACGTGTTCTTGAGTGGATACCACGACTCGGTAAACGTAGGACGCCCTCCGGCCAGGTGGGATTATGTCCTGCGAAAGACTGCAGGCAGTTGCTGGCGCCAAGCTGAAGACAGGGTGCTATGGCGCTCATTAGAGGAGGCCTATGCCCAGTGGGCTAACATATATAGGCCTCCTCATCGATTTCGATGACGGCGACCCTAAGTAATCACGGATTTTTTCTATTATGGGCTAACATAAGTTGATGATGTATAGTAACAAATGAGTACGATTAATAACTCATTCTCTGCCTTCGGCTTCTGCGGTGTGACCGACAGACACGCCCCTACTGAAGGTGAATGAACGCGGATAGCAATGAACTCAAAGCTTATTTTAAAATAACTATTTCTGCAGCAAGAAAGATAAGAAGAAATACACAAATAAGTGACGATTTAGGTACAGTAGATGCAAAAAGAAATAAATAAAGTAATTACTTTTTTCATTACAATGCTTTTTAATTAATTATATTTTAATAATTTCGATATAGAAAGAAAAGAAAGAAAGAAAGAAGAAATTAAAACCATTGAGCGAATTGCAGACTGTTGCAATCAATCTACAGGCAGCTCAACTGATCCATATCGATACCAGTCAGAAGCCTCCCCAGGACGCTGGCTGCAAATATAGTATAATAAATAATGATAAACTTATAGTTGACTAATTATGTTTTTTTGGAACTTAACTTGAAATTTTAAGAGGACCTAATTAATAATGTAAAGCATTTACTTTTATAAATAATAACTCTAACTTAGAATCTAGATTCTACCTAAAAAAATTAACACCTTGCAATGGATATAAATAAAAAAAATATACTTCCGATCCGAGCCACCCATTGTTCCATCCGTATCTCACGTGCAGTTGCGGTACGTAATCTTCGAATATTATAAACACACGCGCGTCGGTACGCGGTGATTTAAGCTAACATTCCATCCTTGGACTTTGTTCGTTTTTTATTTACCCGCGATGGAACGGCGGCGACTTTAGTATGTGTTTAGGGTGAGATGTTGTTAGATTTTTTTTTTCAAAGTAACCTCCTGTCGCGACAGGTATGACATATACCAGTAAGATCACGCCATCCTACCGTGGGGTGGGACTCAACGGATGGCGTGGTCTGATACAATCTCAATACTCGATATTTTTATTTCAAACATTTTGTAAAAAAAAAGTAAAAAAAACAAGTAAAAAGATTTTTATTTTGTCAGAACAGAGGCTCTTATAAATTAAACTTAGATTAACAGAAGACAGAAACTGACAAAATCGGTATTTACTCAGCATGTGCTATGGCAGAGCAGACCATAGCGCTGGTCTTCCGTTTTTACAGGAGATATTAATGATAAAGTGTTTCAAACATGCACCCTGCTAGGGCACTGTAATATTTAGCTAGGTGGCTAATACTTAAAATTTAATGACTCGATCTTTAGGGCAGGCCGATCCGGCAGGACGATCTTTGGGGCAGGCCATTTGTTTTCAGACATATTCAAGCGTCCAGATCTGATTCTGATTTCATTGGTATAGTAATGCCATTAGTAAAATACCAACATTTTTCTCTCATTAAAAAAATATAATTATAAAACATTCAGTTTAATCTTATAATATTTTATTCTAAGTATATGTATATATATTTTTCTGTTAATATGTTTGCTCTAAAATTAACTTCTGTTAAAATAGTCAGTACACATTATTTTTTATTTTTCACATTCGATTTTTATTTGTATTCTTGTTAAGTTTCTTTATATTATTGTGTTTTTTGTTTGTTTGTATAGGGGTAGTGAGTAGTCAGTCCGTAACGCCAACAAGTTGCTTTGCCGGAAGACCAGCGTTGGTTGCTAGCATGCTAGTCATCCAACTAATGCTGAGGCAAAGACATTTTGATACTGGACTTACATGCTTACTAACACGTTTCCTCTTAGTTTAAGTTTTTTATGCTCTATGTAAGTCTTTTATCAAATAAATTCATTTCGCGTGCGTCGCGTGGTATCAGTCTGTTCCTACCTTTAAACTTCTGCTTCTGAGTGTACTTTACTTCAGTTGCGCAAGGACACTTGCCGAGTATAACCTTACCTAATCATCTCTGTTTATAATTTCTTGTTCCATTTTAAAGACGAGAGTGACGAGAGGCCATTGTGTTTCGGTATTTTGCAGAGAGACAAGTGTCGTGTTTCGAAAATGACAGATGGATCGTGCATAGTGCGTACCTTACCCTTTATAGTTTTTGGTAGGTGTTGTGTATAATGTAAAAATTTATTTATTTACAAATATTAAACTGTTATTTTGTTAGAGCAAAGGAACATGGACGTATTCTACCTATTGTAGTTTTTGTTAGGTGTTAGGAACATGTGCGTTCTCTACCTCTGTAGTTTTTAGTAGGTGTTGAATAATAATAGCTAAAATGTGTTGTGTAAAATGTTAAAATTGTAATGTATTTAGTTAGGATACTCTACTTATTGTAGTTTTTGGTAGGTGTTGTGTAAAATGTTAAAATAGAAATGTGTTTAGAGCGAAAATAAAACAGATAGATAGATAGATAACACTTTATTACACCACACAAAACAGAAAATAATACAGAGATAAAAACTTAGAATAAAGGTATAAAGGGCGGCCTTATCGCTGAGAGCGATCTCTTCCAGGCAACCTTGGGATGGACTGGACATGAACGAACAATATAGACGGTGGCACTTTAATAAATAATTTGTAACAAATACACTAAATACCTACATTACAAACATTATAATAAACTTACATAGACAAGGCTATTATTTCATATGGATAAATAATGCTAATGCAGCAGTTTTTTGATGATAGGGAGTGATACAGATTAAATCTTCGCTTTAAGTAGAAGATTATGTTTTACATTTTTTGAGCGATAATGGAAAATATTTAAATGAATACTACTTTTTATGTGGTATTTATTCTTTGATTCTTTAGTGGTTACTGTAAGGAGAAAATACTATTTTAAATAAGCAACTACCTACCTACTTCTTAGGGCTCATTCACACAGCTGATCCGTTTTTACAGGATCGTTTTTTACGGATCGTTCGCGACGGGAAACATTCGCTTACTAGATCCGGAATACTGTCGTCGGGTGTGTGAACTCGCTCCTACAACTATACTCAATGGTTTATTGCTTACATGCGTACAAATAGGTCTTAAAATAATATAACAGAAGTCCAACATGCACCCTGCAAGGGCAACTACATCACGCCATCACGAAAGAAACAGATTCTGTAAGGGCGAAAACGGATGCTGTGTGAAAGCCCTTAGTTTGAATTTAGGCTAATTTGTTGTCATGGGTAAATAGAAAGTTGTGTGGTTGTTAAAACGACGAAATAGATATATAAATAGATCATTTATTCAGTATAAAGTAGGTTACATAAACTTAGATAGCGGTGTCTTAAAGCCTATGTTAGTTAGCTCGGTTCCTATGTTAGATATACTCGTTGGTTGTTCGGTACTCTCGTATCTAAGTAGAGTAAGTAACTACCACTATACCATGATAATATGTAAGTAATTTATTCCTCATGTTGATAAACGGAAACTAGAAAGAATTAAAATATTTTTATTACCTTAAAACTATGTTAATTAATACTAAATATACGTTATATATAATGATAATGAATCCTGCATAGATTAATGACGACTTTTGTGGCGCGGTGGTTCAAGTAGGATTAGTGTGATATATACGCCAGAGCTATAAAATTGTGGACGGCCTAGCTTCAGCCTCCCAAGGTTATCGGTCTTGGCATGAATTTGGATAAAACCAAAGTCATGGTCAATGGTCACATTGATCCAAGGCCGGTGGTCGTACAGGTCATACACCTTCTCGAAACTGTTTCCGGGTACACTTACCTTGGGCAGATTCTGCAGTTGGGTAAAAACAGTTTCGAGAAGGAGGCCAAAAGGAGGATCCAGCTAGGCTGGGCAGAATTTGGGAAACTACGTCGAGTCTTCTCGTCATCCATACCGCAATGCTTGAAAACGAGTTTTCAGCCAGTGCTTCCTACCCGTTATGACCTACGGAGCTGAGACGTGGACACTCACGATAGGGCTGGTCCACCAGTTCAAAGTCGCTCAGCGAGCTATGGAAAGAGCTATGCTCGGAGTTTCTCTGAAGGATAGAATTCGTAACAAATACATCCGACAGAGAACCAAGGTTATCGACATAGCTCAAAGAATTAGCAAGCTGAAGTGGCAGTGGGCCGGCCATATTTCGCGAAAAACCGACGGCCGCTGGGGTAAATGTGTTCTTGAGTGGAGACCACGACTCAGTAAACGTAGTGTAGGACGCCCTCCGACCAGGTGGGATGACGACTTTCGAAAGACTGCAGGTAGATGCTGGATGCGGCAAGCTGAAGACAGGGCGCAATGGCGCTCATTGGGGGAGGCCTATGTCCAGCTGTGGACTGATATATGCTGATGATGATGATGATGATGCTATAAAATTGTTGTGGATAGACTTACGGCTTCCAATAACAGACATAATTATATCTTCTGGAGGTACCCATCTTTGCTTTTATCTGTGACATGACATCATGAGGTGTCTCACGTATGTAGGTCTTGAGTACCTACCTAATGCATTTAAATGGACCGAGAAGCTACATACTCATTTCCACTGTAGGCCAGTTAGCTCGGCTATTCATTTGTTCGAATTCTACAAACAATTTGATTCGCATTACAAAGAAAACATTATAACTAAATTTGATTGTGAGAAAAATTTAAAAATAGACGACAAATCCCTTAATTTTCAACTTTTTTCAAGTTGCTCGTCCAATAGTAATCCCTCGCGAATAACATTTTTATTGGACCAGCTCGGAATTATTATCTATATATACAATAGCTAAAGAATTTTTAAAATCATAATGTAAATAGATATTTGATATTATAAATAATTGACGGACAAATCGATAAACATACGTATAGCCGAACATAAAAACTCGTTTCTGTTCGAACTCGGTAAAAAAATGAGGTTTCATTCATTTTCAATTTTGTTCGATTCAAATTGGCGCGTTCTTTTGACATTGACAGTTTCGCTCCTCTATGGCAGCGATGGCTTGCGTAGGCCTTACATTCTACCTGTTCATAGCGAGTTTTCTGCCAGGTATGTTCGCGGGGCAGACCACAGGCTGGCTGGATGGGCTGGCGAAGAGTCTAGGGTACCAGAGTGAATACCACCACGCGGTTATTATTGATGCCGGGTCGTCGGGCACAAGGGTGATTGCTTATAAGTTTAGGGTACCGTTTACAGGTATGATATTTTGTTTATTTGTATTGTAAGGTTTTTGTTATTACAGTGCGTAATGCAGTTATTATACCATCCTGAATATTGGATCAGATATTCAGTGTCTGATTTAGGACAAGAAATTTAGTCGCTGAAGCTCCTGATTACACGTACACTGATTCAGGGCTCTGAATGCGATTTACCTTATCTGAATTCTGATGATATAATAATCTTTTGACCGCACTGAGTGGAAAGATTTGGGGGAGGCCTTTGCCCAGCAGTGGGACGAAACAGGCTAAATAAAAAAAAATAAAAAAATAAAAACTTTTGAGCCCTTACAGTCAGGGTAATTTCTAAGAAACGGCCAGGTGGGATGACTACCTGCGAAAGACTGCAGGTAGATGCTGGATGCGTCAAGCTGAAGACAGGGCGCTATGGCGCTCATTGGGGGAGGCCTATGTATAGCAGCGGACTATAATACGGTGATAATGATGATGGTAGATACACCGGGTAGGTACCTAATTTATCGCGTTGACAATTCCAAATTAAAGCAAATTTTCATTAATTGTTATAATTTCTCTTGCAGTATTTGGCCAAGCCAACTTGGATCTAGTCGAGGAGTATTTTGAGCAGTCCAAACCTGGATTGTCATCGTTTGCTGATAACCCACAACAGGTACATTACACCACCTAAACATATGCTATATCTGGTCTAGACATACATCTATGCAGTCCAACCCGTTCAGTAGTTTTGGCGTGAAGAAGTAACAAACATACATCCATTCAGACTCGTTTCAAGGTTTTTATCTAACTCTCATGGTTCCTGATTTGACTATCTACATTCTACTCCCATCTCAAAAATCCACCCTTGTATATCAATGTGATTAGCGCCTGCTTGCAGCTTCGTACGCATTTTCATGTCAAAAAGTAGCCTATTCGTTATTCCAGTTCTAGAACTACATTTATGCAATACTTACTAGTTTCTGTCCGCGGCTTCGCACGCGTTGTGTTTATGGAAACGTTTAAAGGATATTTCTGTCTCATAGGAACCTGTTGTATGGGATAAAAAGTAATGTTTGATTCCAGGCATAGAGCTACATCTGTGCAAATTCAGCCTAGTTCCGTTCAGTAGTTTTGGCGCGAAGAAAGAACAAACATTCATCCATCTAAATATCAAAACTTTCGTTTTTTTTTTAAATGTTAGAGTGATGTGGTTTTTGCCCGATTTGTTCAGTTGTTTTGGCGTAAAGAGGAAACAAACATCCATGCAAATGTCTAAACATCCGAATTCTAAACATTTCGTGATTCATGATCATCTATAACATTGGTGTGATTGTGTAATACAGTGGATAGCAATTAAGGTTAAACGAGTCAACATGGTACAAAAAAAAATTAAAACTGATACAAACGTGGAAGGATTGGTAACTTAACTACTACACTGTTTTTTATTTAGAACATCCAAAACTAAGGATAATATCAATATATCTCGGCATTATATATGTTTGTATGCATCCAGAACCGTAAAAAATGTACCTATACATTTGAAAAATACTTGCATCTAAGCTTTAGCATTTCAACACTGATTTTAGCCCAACTTTGGGTGAAAATAATATACGGTGAAAGAAAACTTTAAAATTAACATTCGACATAGGTTAGTTATTCAAAAGTTGAAAAAAAAAAAATTAAAGATACAACAACTCAATAGGTTTCCATAATAACCTTCTTGCTAAAGATCTGATAACATTTTTTTAACGCCGTCGTTTTAGGAATGAATCATTGTGCATTTCATGTTAGTGAACCCTTTCACACACTATGTTAGGTGAGATAGCATATATTTAGGCCAAGCCAACCGACGAGTTCGGGTGATCTAGGTACACCATTAGAAATAAACTGCCAAAAGTCCCCATCGATCTCATGTGTGCTAAAAAAGTTATTCAAGATCATAGGTCAAAATTTTCGGTGCGGGTATTTAATAAATAACTTTTCCACAGGGTGCAGAAACCATAGTACAATTGATAAAGAAGGCGGAGTTCTTAACTCCGGCAGAGAAGCGTAGAAGTACTCCGCTTATAGTACGCGCGACGGCAGGCTTGCGTCTGTTGCCGGCGGACAAGGCGCAGAACCTCATCACGGCTGTCGCTGAGACTATAGATAGGTAAGGACCTCTATAAACAGGGTTCTCTCCTCAAATTGTGCCCTTATTAATGTTGTAATGGTGTAAACTTTAGAAAGCTGAAAGGGCTTGCCGAAACGTCGCACAAAATTAGGCGCGCTGAGGAAAGCATCTATTCGAACTTGGTGCGCACAGAGCAGCATCGAGCTGGGGTGTCACAGCCCGGCAATGAAGTCTGTGATGTAATGTGGCATGCCCTAGAAGGGGAGAGTGTTCGGGACAAAGTGCGTAAGATTTGTAGAGTCTGGAGTCACCCGAGTGACTCTTTTTTCACAGTTTCGGTCCGTGTAACCGCAAGGTTGGCAGGACTATGTGAAGGCTGGAGGTTCTAACCCTTATTAATTTAATTTTTATTTCAAGGGTAATGGCAACAAAAGTCCTAGCGAGTTGCAAACATTTTGAAGTAAAAAAGTATGCAAAAAGGCTAAATATAAAAAAAAAAATTTAGAGAGGATAAAAATGCTTGGGACGAGTTTTGCTCCATCTCAAAAAATAAGAACAGAACATCTACGCCATTTTAAATGAAAGGTTCTTTTAAAATAGCCTAGATGATGCTGTGTTGTTATTTTGTTACGGATTGTTATGCCACAAAATAACATTGTTATGTCTGTGTTTCAGATTAGGATATGACACGGATGCGCACAGCGTAGAAATAATGGATGGATCCGATGAAGGAATATACATCTGGTACACGGTCAACTTATTGCACAGTGAGTATTATTATTATGTCTCGCATTTACCATGATCTAGGGCCATAAAGTGACCCGGTCCTTTGGAAGGCTTGCGTGGGGCCGAAGCCAACAGCACATAGGCCCTTTGAGAGAGTTAATCTAATAGAAATAGAAAATGTTTATTTGTGTTTCATATAAAATAATACAACTTAAGAACTAATAATAATAAAGATAACAAATTAGGAACGAATAAATATTTAAAATACGAGAACACAGAAAGGCTACCGGCTCAGCATTAAATGCTACATTGACATAAGCCAGTGCAGCGCTGGTGTTCAGCGGCGCCAGGGTGCTGAGTGCAGCACACAACACAAATCACTAATGATAATAATTTGACACGCAAATCACAAATTAAAACACTAATAACAACGATATAACAAAATAATTCCGTTTTTACAAAGGTAAGTTAAATAAATAAAAATCTAAAGGCGATGGCTACACATAGCGGATATCATCCTCGAGTGCAAAATATGACACACCGAAAGATGGTATCCGATCATAATTACGTATGAATAACACGACCTCAGTGGCGCGGCGGGCGAAGGTCTGCCTGCGACGCAGGGGGTTCGATTCCTTCCTGGGAGCAAATGAAAAAAGGATTAAAAAGGAAAACTGCAAACAATGTTTTGCAGTTTTAATTAATTTATTTATTAAACAAAATCCACAGCCTTTAATTATATAAAACGTATAAAGACGACCCTCGACCACGATTCAATCTCCGGCGTCCAACATTATTTTTTTGGCTACATGGTATCTAAATACCATGAAGCCGCTTCATAAATAAAAAAAATAAGACTAAATATATAAAATAAATAAATAATGCTGGACAATTCAACAAGACGACCTCCGTGGCGCCATGGGCGAAGGTCCGCCTGCAACGCAGGAGGTTGCGGGTTCGATTCCCGCCTCGGAACAATTGTGTGTACGATCTGCAGACATTTGTTCCGGGTGTTCTGGTCGTTATCTATGTATAATAAAAATATCTATTAAATATACATATGTAATGTACTGTATGAAGTATCTAGTACCCATAACACAAGCTCTGCTTAGCTTGGGGCTAGATGATTCTGTGTGGATTGTCCAGCATTATTAATTCACACAGCATTATCTAGCCCCAAGCTAAGCAGAGCTTGTGTTATGGGGGTTATTTACCGTATCCATAACTAAAACAAACACAACCTAAACTCTACCCTTTCAGATATAATCGACGACAAGACAATGGCAGCGCTCGACCTCGGCGGCGGCAGTACCCAGATCACGTACCAGCTAGCCGAGCAAGACGTCAAGTACTACCCGCCGGGCGACCAGTATGTGGTGCCCGCTGGGAATAACATCACTTTATACACGCACAGGTATGTCCAATAACTACCTGTAGCTTTAGTCTGTTGCTTTTAACGTACAACGCTGCGGTATGCGGCATAAAGTAGCCACGACGCGACGTTAACTGAGACCTTGGCGGCGGCAGTACTCAGATCACGTACCAGCTAGCGGAGCCAGAGGTCAAGTACTACCCGCCGGGCGACCAGTATGTGGTGCCCGCTGGGAATAACATCACTTTATACACGCACAGGTATGTCCAATAACTACCTGTAGCTTTAGTCTGTTGCTTTTAACGCACAACGCTGCGGTATGCGGCATAACGTAGCCACGACGCGACGTTAACTGAGACCTTGACGGCGGCAGTACTCAGATCACTTACCAGCTAGCCGAGCCAGAGGTATAGTACTACCCGCCGGGCGACCAGTATGTGGTTCCCGCTGGGAATAACATCACTTTATACACGCACAGGTCTGTCCAATAACTACCTGTAGCTTTGGTCTGTTGCTATTAACGCACAACGCTGCAGTATGCGGCATAACGTAACCACGACGCGACGTTAACTGAGACCTTGGCGGCGGCAGTACCCAGATCACGTACCAGCTAGCCGAGCCAGAGGTATAGTACTACCCGCCAGGCGACCAGTATGTGGTGCCCGCTGGGAATAACATCACTTTATACACGCACAGGTATGTCCAATATTATATATTTAATAATTTTCACTTCTTCCACTAGTGGACAAAAAATTGAAGTGAACAGTAAAATAATTTTATTTAATAATAATTTATATATAAAATATGACTTGTCTAAGTGCTTATTTTGTAAGCCTTAAGAAATAAATGATTTTTTACTTTACTTTAATAACTACCTGTAGCTTTAGTCTGTTGCTTTTAACGTACAACGCTGCGGTATGCGGCATAACGTAGCCACGACGAGACGTTACCACTACCACGGGTTATATTATCGAACGCAGCTCGATCACGACACACAACACTGACGGTATCAGAACGTGACGCGTATGGTACATCACTTATTCGGTTTTTGCACATTCTCACAACAGGGTTCCAGGTTCACGATAAGGCTCTAGTCAGACGAACCGCATTTCAACTGCAGATTGCAATTGAATTGCAATCGGACTGCGCGGTTGGTTTGCAGTTCTATTGCAGTCATGTCAACTGCATTCAAACTGCAAATGAACTGCAATTTGCGGTTGTATTGCTATTAAAATGCGGTCCGTCTGTCTAATTGGAAGCCATCTTCTCGGTTGAAGTTCCTGTATTTAGTAATCTCAATGGTTTTAAATGATTTCTATCACTTTACTATCACAAGTATAAGTCAAAGTCGCTTTCCGCTGTCTGTCTGTCCCTATGTATGCTGAGATCTTTAAACTACGCAACGGATTTTGACTCGTTTTTTTTGATAGATACATAGAGTAATTCAAGAGGAAGGTTTATAATCTATTTGAAACATAGATTTCCACGCCATTTTGACGACCGATGTGGCGCGGTGGGCGAAGGTTTGCCTGCGACGCAGGAGGTTGCGGGTTCGATTCCCGCCTCGGAACAATTGTGTGTACGATCTGCAGATATTTGTTCCGGGTGTTCTGGTCGTTTTCTATGTATAATAAAAAATATCTATCTAAGTAATGTATTGTATTATGTATATCAGTTATCTAGTACCCATAACACAAGCCCTGCTTAACATGGGGCTAGATAATGCTGTGTGAATTGTCCAGCATTATTTTAATTAAAAAAAACGCGAGCGAAACCGCGGGGCGCAGCTGTTCTATAACCAAAATTGCAGTTTCAGATTTAAATAACTAAATTGGGTCTTTTATCTTTCAGCTACCTCAACCTTGGGCTCCTCGCGGCGCGTTACGGCATCTTCTCCCTCGAGACGCGCAAACTGGCGGACCTAGCGAACGATACCAACGAGCTCAAGTCGGTCTGTGTGGAGCCTATCATACAGAAGGAACCATGGACTTACGGCAACAAGCAGTATTTAGTTAGGTGAGTGCATCACACAATCGTTCACTGCTGGACACTTACCCAGTCACGACCGACTTCTGTAGCGCGGTGGGCGAAGTTCCACCTGCGACGCAGTAGTTTGCGGGTTCGATTCTCGCCGCTCTGCAAATGTTGGACAGATATCATTAAAAACGATCTTGTGTTAGGCGGTGCCAATTGCCACCGTCTATATTGTTCGTTCATGTCCAGTCCATCCCAAGGTTGCCTAGAAGAGAACGCTCTCAGCGATAAGGCCGCCCTTTATACCTTTATTCTAAGTTTTTATCTCTATATTATTTTCTGTTTTGTGTGGTGTAATAAAGTGTTATCTATCTATCTATCTATATTTTTATTATACATAGAAAACGACCAGAACACCCGGAACAAATATCTGTAGATCGTGCACACAATTGTTCCGAGGCGGGAATCGAACCCGCAACCTCCTGCGTCGCAGGCGGACCTTCGTCCACCGCGCCACATCGGTCGTCATTATCAGTATAATAGTCCACTGGACATACGCCTCCCCTAATGATCACCATAGCGCCCTAAAAGCTTGCCGCATCCAACATCTGCCTGCAGTCTTTCGCAGTCGTCATTCCACCAGACCAGGGAACATCCTACACTACACTTACCGAGCCGCGGTTTCCACTCAAAAGCGTTTGAATCTAATTTTTTATTTCTTTTTTCAGTGGACTAGCCCGCCCTAACAACCTGAAACGTAAAGAAGCGTTCGAGGCGTGTCAGGCGGTGGTGCGGCAGTATGTCATGTCCACGCTGGACTGGGAGCCCACCGTGCCCCCCAAGGGGACCGTGGCAGCCATGAGCTACTTCTACGACGTAGCGGCAGATGCAGGGATTATAGGTAAGGTTTTTGTAACTATTTTTTTATTGTTATTTATTTATTTCCATGCAATGTCATGTGGCAAACGTTATTGTTATTTCTTTTTTGTTGAGTTTATGTATTTTGCCATGTTTATATATAAAGAATTGATCTCTACGAGAGTGGCATAGTCTCTTTGTGACAAAACTCCATTAATAAATTAAGATATAAAAAAATATATTTATTGATATGCTAAACAGAAAACAATCATAAACAAATAACGTTGGATAATCCACACAGCATCATCTAGCCCCAATCTAAGCAGAGCTTGTGTTATGGGTACTAGATGACTGATATACTTAATACAATAGATTACATAGATAGATACTTCTATTATACATTGATAATGACCAGATTGGTACTATAGTTTGACCGAAACCGCTGTACCGCGCCTGAGGTATGCGAGCGGCGAGACGGGGGGAAATATCGGCCGCTCCGATCCATCAGTCTGCCGTCAACGCGTACTCTTGCTCTTTTTTCCTCGCCCCCCACCTCGCCGCACTTTGCGGTACAGCGGTTTCGGTACAAATACTTTGAACAAATTTCTTTAATATTAAAGTGTAAGCCCTCGCACTCGGGGTAATCTCTATAAAATAAAATAAAATTCGTTTATTTCGACAAATTCGAATCCATAGTGTTAGTAGCACATACAGAAAACACAAGTAAAAATAATTATCTTTGATTCCAGATGTAATGGAAGGCGGCACAGTGCTAGTATCCTCGTACCAAGCCGCAGCCATGAAGGCTTGCTCCGCGTCCAACGTGGAACAGCCCTGGGCGTGCGCGGACCTGGTCTACGTGCTGACTCTCCTGCAGGACGCTTACAAGATACAAGCTAAGGATCCTATTTCCGTATGTACTTTGAAATAGTAATAGAATTTATATAGCTTTGACGGTTATTAGCGCTCATTGGGGGAGGCCTATGTCCAGCTACAATGTAATAAAATTTTGAAAAAGGTTTGAAAAACTGATTTTCTGTGACATTTTGGGCAAAGAAGGGCTTTTGTCTTGACGGATCGAGATAATATTATGCAAAATAAAAGTTCTCCATGGAATAACATATTACCTACTATTCTGGTAAAGAGTTAGTAGCTAGATATTTCTTTATTTCAGGACGTGTATTGAGCGCATCATACACCTAAATCTGTATAGCTAGTAATATCTCTAAAATGATTGTTAGTACATCGTATTTAAAATCTAAATTACCATACTCTCCTCCAAAACACTAAATGATTCTCTTTTATTTACAGCTATTCAAGAAAGTCAACGGCCACGAAGTGTCGTGGGCGCTCGGGTTGGCTTACACGACGGTCATGAACAAAATGGCTACCGCTGCACAGCAATAGCAAGTTAAGGAAATTGAATCATAAGCTACGGAGAGACGGTTCAAATTCCTCTGCAGCAAATATTTTTAAACTTACGCGATCTAAACACAATTATAAGTACTAATAAACGGCAAATAGACGCGATAAATACCCGTCGAATTAGTACTTATAATCCTGCAGTACAGGTCAAGATTTACGAAAACACGGCGTTTTCTTTTAAAAACTTAGTTAAATAATTCGACTTTACGGAAAAAAGGGCGGTTTGTCTTTTACCCTACTTAATATTGCCGTGTAGTTTGACATCACTGATATGACTTCTTCGCGAAAGCGCCATCTATTGAGTTCAAAGGGAAACTATTTATATTTCGAAAAATGCCTTATACAGACTAGCTAAGCTGTGCCCTTCAGAATAGCTAAGCTAGATATTAAATGTATCTCTGGTTTTGGGATTTTTATAAGAAAGAATTGAGTTCCTTTTAGAGTGGACATTTGTAAATCATTCAAAGCATACCGTCAGAAGCTTGTTTTCTATAACGTCTCACGGCAATTAGAAGTCGATTGTCTTCAAGCAAAACTAGCTAAAATTATAATAATAAGATTGACATATAGATGGACATCCAGACGTCAAATTTTTACCACCAGTCTTTCATCATCGGAAACCGACCCAGGTTTCCGATATGAAATATTGGTATGACGACAAGAACTGGCCTGCAAATCACAACCCGCATGCCCAGCGTGGGGATTATGTTAACCTCTAAAATGAGCCAATAAGGCGCTTATTAGGGGAGGCCTAGATCCAGCAGAGGATTGCTATAGACTGGTGTTGTAGTCAAAACTTTCGTAACATGTTATATTTGTCATGTTTTCGAGATTCTATTGAAAGATTTTATTGTCTCCGATTTAATCCATTGTGTCGAGTTCAAAGATTTCTTTCAGCTTTATATCTTCGTGTCGTAGCTCAAATAGCATTTTTACTGTATTTTTATATTTCGAGAAATCAAGGCACATTATAACAGAAACCTATTTCGTATGTATGTATTTTTATTGGCAACCAAATAATTATTATTAATTAGATATTCAATTTGTGTTCCATGTTTCCTCTAATTGTGATACTTTTGTATTTCTTACATACATTGAGAAGTGACATCATCCTTATTATGTCTCTCATTAACCATGATCTCGGGCCATAAAGTGACCCGGTCCTTTGGAAGGCTTGCGTGGGGCCGAAGCCAACAGCACAGAGGCCCTTTGAGAAGTTAATCTAAACGCGATGGCTACACATAGCGGGTATCATCCTCGGGTGCACAATATGATACACCCAAAGATGGTATCCGCCAGGTGTAGAGACCAGGCTATTGTGATGGATGGATGGACTGGGTAATCGGGCTATCTTATTATTATTATTATCTTTGGGTGGCTTGGGTATCACAGCGGCCATGATAGGCCTATTGTGATCGCCACGACATCATCCTTACAAAGATTTCATATGACACAGAAACTAAACCTTACCCTCGTGCACGAATTTATTTTATATTTGGTATATGCACGACTATGAAGTGCCAGTGCAAGTGAATCGACACCAATGATTGGTTGAATTTATTGATATCAATTTGTAAAATAATACGTGATGGATATTTTAGTGATTTTATATAAGTTAGTGTTTTGTACGAGAATTGAGCACCTAACCTACACTACGGGTTTTAAACGTATTAAATATTTGTATGCTTGCACAAATTAATATTATTTGCACTATAATTAACAATGATAAAATGTAATATCATACAGTAACTGTTTTATACATTTCTTTATTATTCTTGACAGTAAAACTGTAATTTTAAATATGAGTGAGATTTTACCTACTTTACAGAAAGCTTATTTTGTTTATATTTATTGTAATAGGATGTGTTTTTTATAATCATTATGGCCGTAATGTGATTTAATACTTCTCTACTTCCCGTCTTAACCCTTAGTTACTCGCGCATAAAAACATACACAAGTACTCGCGTGGCGTGCTTTCCACTCCAATTTTAGAATTCGAAAAAAACTACCAAAAACATACAAAATCAGACTTTTATTTATGATTAAGATTTAAAAATTAGCGTTGTAAATTCGAAACTTCAATAACTAGAGACGATCAAACAGTCGCTGGGGTGTTAAACACCCCACGCGAGTAATTAAGGGTTAAGGACTGTTGCGCTACCGCAGTAAATAGCGAATACCGCGTGGGTATAAATTACGCGGTATTCGCTATGTACTGCGGTAGCGCAATTCGATGGTTTATCCGAGATGAGATACGATGATTCAACGATGAGACATCCAGCTGTCACTAAGGCCTTCGCACATTTTACATTATTGTGTTGGATATTGTAACTTAAGAATGACTAAAGGTATAAATATTTTTGGTAATCTTTGAATAGCAAAATCCTGTTCGAACCTTCATTTAATATTTTAAATAATGAATACTGCATTTATAAATTCTTGCATAAATAAAACGTCCCCGGTTTTAAGGGAATATTTCTTTTAGATTTTCCTCAGAAAATTGTATAATACAGGGTGTAATAAAAAGTTAGGACAAAACTTTTAGGGGTGGTTCAGATTCTGACATACCCAGAAAAAATATTTAGTAAACGACGAAAAATTTAGCTTGACGAATAATAAATCATTAAAATTAATTGTTCCGGCACCCAGACACGAAGCTTAACCCCCCTCTAAGGTGAGGTGATTTTCAGAGGGGGAGGGATCCCCCCTCTGAAATCGCCTTGGCTTAATTTTTGTTACAACCTGTATAAATAATTCGCAGCTCTTTTAAAATAACTACTGAGACTTTCGTATCATTAGTTCCTTTGAATTCTATCTGTAAGTAATGCGAGTTCTTTCTGCCTTTTTTGTCTCAATAGTTTTTTTGAAGGAACTACTAATAATATGTTTGTGATGTTTGTTAATAATAATGTAAAATGCAAGACCTCTTATGATGTAGGCACATTTTAAAGTATAGAAACTATATTGAAATCGCTATGAGATATTTTTATGAAACCTTTAGACTTTTCACACTTTCTATGTAATATTGATGGATTTTTTATTAGCTTTCTGCACTTAGGTATCTGTGTACCTAGCGAATGTTATATGGGTGTTATGTGTAAATTGTACAAATTTAATAAATGTTGGATCTTAAAACACTATTTTAATTTAAATATATCCTAATTCTTCAATTTAATAAATAATGCTGGACAATTCACTCAGCATTATCAAGCCACAAGATAAGCAGAGCTTGTGTTATAGGTACTAGGTAACTGATATACCTACATACATAATACAATACATTAAATGAATAAATAAATAATGCTGGACAATTCACACAGCATTATCTAGCCCCATGGTAAGCAGAGCTTGTGTTATGGGTACTAGATAACTGATAACATTACATCGATAGATATTTTTTATTATAGGTACATATAAATACCCAAAAAACCGAAACGGGTTATAGTTAGTACAAACATTTGTCCCAAGGCGGGCGTCGAACCCGTAATCTCCTGCGTCGTAGGCGGACCTTTGCCCTCCGTACACTTATTTGCAAAAATTGATCCGTATCAGCAACAGAATCCATTGGTTCAAAAAACAGGGTTCTTTAAAAAAATATTCGGTTTGATTTACCTACAATAGGTACGTCAAAAGTAAAAAAAAACATGCAAACAACACAGTTATTGTTTTCTTATAAATCGTGGGCATGGCCCTTTCACAATCTTTCTCATCGTGTGGAACGGTGAAATTTGGAACTACAAAACAACGAAACAAAAGCTTAACTAGTTCGCGCTGTTTCGGACTTGACCATCACCTCAAGAAACCACCCTGTGTTTAGTATTTGAATAAAGGTATATAATAAATTAAAAAATAATATATTGGGGTCATAAAATTAAACACCAAAAAAGATTTTATAATTTATTAAGAACCATCCAATAGTACAATAAAAATGTTATTTCTAACGTACAGTCGCCTCCACTAAGATTTCAC
This sequence comes from Eupithecia abbreviata, assembly GCA_943735965.1. Classification (NCBI taxonomy): domain Eukaryota; kingdom Metazoa; phylum Arthropoda; class Insecta; order Lepidoptera; family Geometridae; genus Eupithecia; species Eupithecia abbreviata. The sequence continues at coordinate 8,665,701 of OX030995.1, forward strand.
TTAGGACCTGGTCATACCGCTATAATAATCGAGTCGCGGAAATCGATTTTAAAATGACATAGTTCTGAATAAATCTTAATGCAGGACCGTACAACTTCAGATAGCCATTGAGTCGGTCAGTCTCGTCTAAAATGATTAACTTCTATTCCGAGATATAATAATCTTAGAAAAGTTTTTAGGTTATAGCAACACTACACCAGAAAAAACAATAATTGAGCCTGGCAACATTTGTGGCGAGGGCAGAGACAGCCATAAAAAATAAAAAAGAAGATACAAACTACCATTCCATATTTGAAAATGTATGTTGTGTTGCTATAACCAAAAGTATTTAAAATTGAAAAATGCATAATTATTATAACACGAACAGCTAACGCTATTTTACACGCTTACCTATACGAGTGTAACTAATTTAGGAATTGTCACAAAACAAATGAAAGTTAAGTTAAAGTATAGTGTTCGATCTCAGAGAAAAACATTGAAACACTGCACCTGGTTCTGTCTGATAGCGTTACAGAGCGTAATGTAACGCGTTAGTAAACACAGAGCGTTCGTGCAGTCAGTCAGTAGGTAGATACGAGGAAAGAAGGCGCTCGAAGTAGGCTCGAAACGACCAACGAGACGGATTTTAGCACACGGCGTAACGTATCTTGCTTGCTGCAATTGGTACATTACTTACGCTCTATAATCAGCCAGAACCTAAAAAACCATAAGGAATGGATATCTGATAAACGAGCATAAAAGGTATTAAATTATACAAAGGAAAACGAAGAGAGTTTGGGAGACTTGGAGTTATAAAATCGCTCTACCGTCTAGTATTTCATCGTTATTTATTCACCATCAAATTACTCATACTCGAAAATTAACACGGCATTATCTACCCCCAAGATAAGCAGAGCTTTTGTTATGGGTACTAGATAACTGATATACTGTACTCAAAAGTTGTAGCTCTGTTACACTTCGAACAAAAATATTTTTATTCAAACTGTAACAGCGCCTCTACCGTCCGTAAAAGGAACTAAACCTTCAGATGTAACGCGACAATTCCAAAAAATCAAAACCCTCACTCTATTTGGGTGAAAATCACTAGTCTTTATTTATTTTTCTAGTTTAGATTAATTTTATTGTTACGTTTATCTATGCTAAGTATAATAATGAAATGTTTGATTATTGCAAGTTAAGCCCAAAGGTAGTCGCAGATTACAGGCGTATAGCACAAAAATGTGCATCCAAATATCGGATTTATTTCGTGACATTTAGATGAATTTTATAATGACATCAGGTGATAGACAACTCGCGGGTCATTCGTTCGAAGCTTGTGGGATTCGATTTAATCATTGTAAAATGTATTTTTTAACGAGTTAAAGCCCCATATTTGAATGCACATTTTTGTGCTGTGTGGTAGGGTATTGGATTAACGAGCTTAAGAACCCTTTCTCCTTATCAGGATCGTGACTTATTTTTAGTTTAAATGAACATACAATAAATACTTATAAGGTAACATTTATTATTATTAAAGTGATTAAATCGTGTAGGTATTGGACATGAAATTATTAATAGATTAGATGATGGAAATCGGAAAAGGGATGAAATGAGAGATCAAAAATTACCAGAAATATCAACAGATATTTTATTAAATTTTCGCCAACTATAAACTAAACAATTGGATTGATGCAAAGAGCGGAAAAATATCAACTTGTGATCGGTTCTTACGGCATTCGATTTTTTAGAACTATAACTCCATTCCTTTTCCGGTTCACACAATGTGAAAGAACAATAGTAAATATAGGTCAATAGATGACGATAATTAATGCAACAGATCATTGCTATTGGAATGATTATTATGAAATGAGCTTTAGAAGATGTATTAATACTTAGATAAACCTATAGACAACTATTTACTCGAATAAATAAATAATTGTGAGATTCTATGTTACCTAATATTCTGAGTAAAGTGAGGAAGGCAGGCATTTCTAAAATGTAACTTCATTAGACATATCTTTAGAAATACCTACCTGGTATTTCTAGAATATAACTTCATTAGACATACTTTTAGAAATACCAACCTGTTATTTCTAAAATATAACTTCATTAGACAGATCTTTAGAAATACCTACCTGGTATTTCTAGAATATAACTTCATTAGACATACTTTTAGAAATACCAACCTGTTATTTCTAAATTATAACTTCATTAGACAGATCTTTAAAAATACCTACCTGGTATTTCTTAAATATAACTTCAGTAGACAGATCTTCATTACCGTGAAAGAAAAGAACCCAATCAATCCGTTAAGGAACAAAAACAGAGGCAAGTGCGTTTCATTTAGTATTCTAGATCTTGTTTTTATATGATTGTAAGATACTAAATGTTAAGTAAATTCTAATTTCTGGATAGATTAAATATTTAAGTTAAGTTAGTAGTTGGTGAAGACAACGGAGTGATATCCACGGGTAGTGTTAAGAAAACTGATAGAGATCATAAGGATTTACAGCTTCTTGTACCAGAAGAGATAATGCTCGCCCTCCTCAACGAGAAGATCGTCAACTCCTGAAAAAGAGTAAAGGTAATTTAGAGTCTGTGCAAAATGAGAACCTTCGTGGCGTTACGGCGAACTAACAATTTAACGCAACATAAGTAGTAACCACCCAACGCTAAGAGGCGACGTGGAAGGCCCAGGATGAGATGGCGCGACGAGCTCGAGGTACATCTTCCATGGCCTGTTGCAGCGTTGGATCGCAAGGAGTGGAAGGAGAAAACGGAGGTCCTTGCCCAGCAGTGGGACAATAATGGCTTAAAATAAATAATAATATAAATAATAAGTTGTAAATTGTCACACGCGCGCCCTCAATTCGCTTGTTCGCCAGACGCTTCTCTTTTTGCACAGAGTATCACGCTTTCACACAAGGCTGAAGGCTGTTTGATTATTCCTGTAGCTTAAATTATTTCAAAATCATCTAGTTAAAATTGTAACACTATGAATATCATCAAATATTTTGTCGTTGGCGTCGAAATTGAATGAGCGAGGTAAGGCTTTTAACAAAATAATAAGTGTTGTAGTAAGTAAATAATAAGCTTTTACACAAGGCTGTTTGATTATTCCTGAAAATAAAAACGAGGAGTCTATAAGCTCTTCCTTCTATTTTTATGTTTCATTGTCCTTACCAACAGGCGCGACCAACTGGTTTCCGGGAGGGCTGGCAGGGTCTGGGGTCTCCGAGAGACGGTACAGCAGCCAGTAGTGGTACCCCATGGGCTCCTCCTTATGTCCGCCGAGTGTGTGGACGTAGTGACCATTCGGCCATTCACTGGCTTCGAATTTGAACTTCGGGTTTTGCTCGGCGGCCATTTGCATTACGTGGTAGAAGGAGATGTTTCTAGAAAGAGGTTGTATGTGTGAGTGGTCAATGGGTGGGGTTTGTGAAGTTTTGAAAAAGAATTATAATTATTAATCAATCGGTTAGAAAATTTACTGGCAAATATTAATCGGATACCTTAATGCTGAACTGAGCCAAAAATATACTGACCCTGAATTACACAGAAGCTAATATGTGACGGAAGTTTAATTTATGTTTGTAGAATTTGTAGAACAAATATCGAATGTGTAGCTGAAAATTGCAAAAAATAGCTTAATATTGATATAGGCACTGATCGTATTGAATAACCAGTAACACAAATTTGTTTTTTGAAATCGCTTTTTGCTTGATTAAATTCTATAATTTTGACATTAAACAATTCCATTATACCTACTTAATTACTTATTACTAAAGATGAGATATAACTATCGAGAGGTTAAATACCTTGGAGCAAACAGATGAAGAGTGTAGTTTTCAGTGACGTTGGTGCCGAGCCACAGCGTGTACGTGAAGGAAACGTTGCGGGCGTCAGAATCGTTGCTGGTGTGCCCTGATTGGTAGACCGGCTTCATATCCGACCCGCCGTTGTTGTCTGAAAGAGAGAGTCATATCATTAACATCGTAAACCGTCTAATGCTGAGGTAAGCACTACGAAGTCTTGGTTGGGTTTGGTATGTGTGCATGGCTTTGCACTTGGCAGGTTACATATTTCAAGATAAATTGGGATGTAGTCAAGGAGATTGTTGTTCTGGAAGATTCTTTCTGTCGCCTGGAGTTAGCTGGAAGAATACTATATAAAAAGATCTATGTGCTTTGACTGAGAACCACTGCTGAGTAGGTCTCCTCTTTAAATGTCACTTCCCGAGTGAACTTTATTCAGTCTTTTATCGCGACGATAATATTGTCCAACCAAAGCCCATTTTATTAACGGACTTCAAAAAAGGAGGAGGTTCTCAATTCGACTGTATTTTTATTTTTTTATGTTTGTTACGGATTTAGATGATTATTTTATTTGAAAGGTGCTGCTTCCCGTGTGATCCCATTTCAATTTCGCTCAGTTCTGACATGGACGAATTTCCTTCATCTATGGTTCTGACAATGGCATCCATTGGAAAACTATATAAGTTTTCCAAGATTTTTAAACACGCCAAACCATAGTTTTGACTAGAGCCTTCATTTGCACTTCTTGCTTACCCAAAGGTTCATGCTTGCTGTCCAGCAGCTTGTCGCTGCAATGCGGAGGCCTTACAGCTGCCAAGGACGCTGGGGTCAAAGCAGCGACCGCAGCAGCCGTGTTAGCGACCCCACCCCAGCCGCCGTCAGCGTTCTGCCGCTCGAGCAGCCAACGGCGAGCTGATGGCAGGCTCCAGTGTTGGTGGGCTCCCGGACCTGACTCCGAGTCTTCTAGGGCCTGGAATGGGAAAGGGATATGGCAGATTCATTATATGTTGGTAACATTAAGACGACTTTATGATTTTCAGATGACAGGAGTACAAATAATTTATGAATATCGTAGGGAAGTCTGGAATCCAGCTAGTAGGTATATTTTGAAGACCAGTTTATTGGAAGTAGCCTGATCAGATCAATGGCGCATGTACTTTGGTGACTGCTATGTTAATACAAACTCAATTTGACTTGGGTAGTAAGTTAGAGTCGCTTGAATTTTAACGAACGGGTACGAACATCGAACGAAGGTCTCAAGCATCTGGATAGTCCCGACAGCATCTGTCCAAGGGATCGTCCATATCTTATAGCAACTTTTTTGACCCCCCTCCCCTCTGGTAGGTACCTACGTGGTGACGTTTATGTCTACAGCCCAAACCCAAAATCACGTGTATTTTTTTGCATATTAAACAAAATATCAAAAAATATGAATATTGTCTCTTTATATATGTATGTAGGTATTATCTTAATTAATTCTGGAATCACTATGATAGCACTGTGATAACAATGTCTGTCCGGTATAGATATAGCGCGTTCAACCAAAAATAAATACCTGCACTCGTCTAACTACACCCCCTCCCTCTTGTGATATTTGTTAATTCTTTATTTTTTCCGAATCCCTCCCTCTTTTTCGAACCGCAGGTGATTAATGGACGATCCCATGTTGCCTGCTGATTTCAATTGTAAAGTTTTACCTGTATAGCTAACGCAGTGGTGGTAAGACTCCCGAAGCTGCCATCCGGGTGCTGCTGCCTCGCGAGCCCGGCCATGGGGCGCCGCACGAAGTGGATCAGCGTGCGGTGTCGGTGGTCCTGGACCACGCAGCGGAGAGCCAGGATCACCATCGATATTGTGTCTGGAAGACGGTACAGTTACTTTTGTTAGGTTGGTATCTTCAAAAACTACTTCTATCTGCAAGACGGTGGTTTCCCCCTAGCATAAAAACAATTACGGGCTGCATCGATATTGTGTCTGGAAGACGGAACAGTTGCTTTTGTTAGGTTGGTATCTTCAAAAACTACTTCCATCTGCAAGGCGGTGGTTTCCCCTAGCATAAAAACAATTACTTGCTGCATGGATATTGTGTCTGGAAGACGGAACAGTTACTTTCGTTAGGTTGGTATCTTCAAAAACTACTTCCATTCTTCTGCAAGGTGGAGGTCCGCCTAGTATAATAAAAATACGGGCTGCATTATTCTTCATTCGCCTCACTCAACACATTTGCATGCCGGACGACCTCTGGGCCAAAATCATCACTGATTGCGTCTGGGACCCTAGACGCAGAGTCCGCGTGGAGATGGCGGGACGAGTTAAGTTTGCACATTAATTTATGCACCTTCCAGACTTCCGACAAGAAAAGCTGAACGATTATTTTATGAGAGACTATTCAACATCGTCTTGCTTCCTTTCAGATATTTAATTCTTTGCAAAGACCTTACCCAAGCTATGATCAGCCGCAGCATTAGCGATATCCAGCAGCCTGCGGATATGCCGCCTCCTCACATGTGCGGCGGAGGAGCAAGCAGCTAGCGTGGCGTACGCGAACTCCAGGTCGTGAGGAGGCTCGCGGTGAAGAAGGGCGGCGACCAGGTCCCGGCCGTGGAAGGAGCGAGGGTCCTTGCAGAGGGCGCCGAGAGCGAGGGTGTAGGCTGCGAGGCGCCCTAGGGGAGGAGGGGACTCGTGGTGCCTGGAAGAATATAGATAGATAACACTATAATTATTACACTCAATGAAGAACCTAATAGATCTAGATACTAATAACAAACTTAAAATCGTTTATTCGCGTAGAACATGGGTATGTGATAATTATACAGTTTGTCGTATGATACAATGTTTCACCATATTTCGCTATTCGAACATACGAATGTCAATATAATTAAAATATTTATTCCAGCTGAAAAAAAACATGTCATGTAAGCAAAAGATTAGAAAAATGAAAAAATGTGTCTGCAAAAAAAAATGTGTTTTGAGACGTAATGCCGAGATACGCAGAAGATTATTCTTCAATTTTTTCACAGTTGTAATTTTATTATCATTTAGTTTTTCAAATACATTTCCTGTGTTCGGTGATCGAAGCTAAACCTTCCCTGAAAATTCGTTTCTTTTTTACTCCCTGCATATGGGAACGTCGATGCCACAATAAAGACAACAAAAAAAGGCACCAATTCAGATTAAGAAATAAACAGTTTCTGAATATAGGCTGATTACCTGGTTAACTTTTAGAAGTAGGTAGGCCATTTTATTTGTAGACAGTACGGCTCCTCCACGGAACATAACAGAACTTACTTTGACATCATAAGCAGAATCTCAATCTCCATCTGCTTGGCTGACAGCTGCATCTCCAATCCTTGCTGTTCGATCTCCTTGCCAGTATTGTTGGCCAACTGCAAAACATGGAAAAAGGCATCATGTCGGGTTTTGAGAAACTACTCCGAGATGTTCCAAGACATCCAGTATATAATAAATCATATTTTTGCAATAAAAAAAAGCAATTTTAATAACGCCACTAGCGTTCAACCGAAGCACTCACTATCCTATTCTATTAAATTAAATCTATGTACACTGTGACTGAAATAAATGCGATTTGATTTGATTTATATAAGACTAGCTGTTTCCCGCGGTTGCACCCGCGTTAAATTCGAATTTTGGATAATATACAATATATCTTTATGAATTTGTAGCGTATGAAGTTTCAACAAAATCCATTCTGTAGTTTTTGCGTGAAAGAGCAACAAACATACTTACATACATCCTCACAAACTTTCGCGTTTATAATATTAGTAAGATAGATAGAAAAGAGACAGTTGACGTTTATTACCTGAAGAGTAAGCATGACATGGTGCGTATCATTCCCCCATCCCCAATCAGGCTGACGATGGTTCAGCAGGTACTGCAGAGCCTTCTGGATCGCCTGACCCTCGTTCAACGTCTCCGTCTCCCAGGCGGTCGTGGTCACCAGGGTCGTGGTCGGCAGCTTCGTGGTGATCGTGGTCGGTGGTTCGGTTTCTGAAATGGTCAATTCAATAATAAATAAATGATGCTGGACAATCTACACAGCATCATCTAGCCCCAAGGTAAGCAGAGCTTGTGTTATGGGTACTAGATGACTGATTTACTTAATACAACACATTACATAGGTAGATATTTTTTATTATACACAGATAACGACCAGAACACCCGGAACAAATATCTGCAGATCGTACACACAATCGTTCCGAGGTGGGAATCGAACCCGCAACGTCCTGCGTCGCAGGCGGACCTCACAATATATCAAGCAAACATCTACATTCTTCGAACGTTCCACGTAAATTGTTAAATTACTGTCGGCATTTGTAGACGGGACACAGATGACTGTAGGTTTGATATGGAAACAAAAATGTTAGTAGGTATAAAAAAAAAAGTATGATCTCAAAGATACAAACTCTTACTTAAGTTAAGACCAAACCATCTAAGGATGAAGCTATTATAGCTTACTAGCTGCGCCCCGCGGTTTCAGCCGCGTGGTGATAGATATTTTGGATAATATACAATATATCTTAAAAATTGTAGTCTATCTGTTATTCTGATGTATAAGCTATATTATTGTAAAGTTTCATTAAAATCCATTCCGTAGTTTTTACGTGAAAGAGTAACAAACATCCATCCATTCATACTTACAAACTTTCGCGTTTATAATATTAGTAGGATACAACCTAGAAGTAGAAATCCATCTGTCAATTCAAAGATATTTTTAAAAGATCGCGCGATCGTCTTTTGTTTCTTCATTTATAATTACTTACGCTTGTCGTCACAAATCCAGTGGCGATATTCGACTAAATCAATCGCTTCAACATAACAATGGTATCGTCTCTCGTCTCTAGAATAATTTTCGATCGAATCTTTCAATCTCCCCGTGCAAATAGCACCGCAGTCTGGATTAAAATATGCCTTTCCCTGGTGCGCGGCCAAAAAGGTCCAGATCTCAGCTTAATGTCGCTACGACCGACGTTACGACGCTGGTTTTCAGTCTGAACCTCTGATGACGTCACAGACACAGACAATAGATAAACTTAGGGCTATTATTTTTATTTTCTTTAGGTGGCTTGGGTATCACAGCGGCCATGATAGGCCTATTGTGATTGCTACTTATATGTTCAGCCCCGAAGCCGTAGCGTTCATAGTTCGCCACTAACCCTTGCAGCTGCTAGGAATTGTAGGATTTTCTTCGGGGTGATGTCTCGCAGCTCGTCTGGGCTATGCAGATGCTTGTCCAGATGGATGCTACGTTTGTGCATCAGTTCTTCATACTCACCTAGCAGACGAACTTAGGGCTAAAGAAAACATGAAGATTGTTCTCACCTGTTTTACCAGTTTGTGCATACACAGCAGAGATGAACACCGCCAGCATAACAAACGGCAAACAACTCCCCATGATTATCCCTGTAACAAAGAAAGGTTATCCTTAGTTCAATTTTCAAACACAACCTTATTTATAGAAAGGTTAATATCGATTGTATCCCAAAAACAAAATAATGAACATAAATCATGTTCGGTAAAAGCAATTTGTTGGTCGACGGGCTACGTTCACACTGATATCCGGGAGTTCCGGTCTCGAAAAACATCGTGTAAGTATCAAGTTTCAAAAGAGTTTTGATATCCAGACAGTTAGAAATATCTACTGCTATTAATACATAAAAATTTACTCCTATTTCTCCTGGACACGCTATAATTTGAAAGCTTTCCCGATTTCATTAATCTTATTTTAAACTGTTTTCTAATAAATGCTTCGTAGATGATTCTTACATAAAAAAAAATTAGGAAACATACGCAGAAAATTTAAAAAAAAAACACAAATGGGCACGTGAAGCCGCGACCGAAGCAAATAAATATCGACGGGTTATCCGCACAGCATCAAGAGAAAGATGATTTTATTGATTCTTCTTTCATAAGGTAAACGTACATATTTCGATGTTGATCGTTGGCCCGTGCCTTCCTTATTTACGAATGTACAAGGCGTGAGAAGATCGTCAAAGATTATTTAGCTTTGGGGGAAATTTACCGACCGAAATCAGAAAATTCTACAGGGAGTGGAAAAAGTTATGTAAATAAATTGTTCCTTATATTTTTTCAGAAAACGCTTTCCTCACTATAGCTTTAAATGTCATACTTATATTATCGAACTTAAGTCGATAGATATACCATTTATTCTAAGGATATACCTACGCCAGAAAATTTGCTTCAATCTATGACGCTGACGATTATTTTGTGTGGAAAATATTTGTATTTGACCCACAAAACATAAAAAAGTATTTAAGTTTTGTCCAAAACAATCAAATTTTTAGGAAAAATTGTGTTTTGTGTGTGGTGTCTTTTTAAGGTTTTCGAAATCCTGATTGATATTCATTTATTATCAAAAAGACAATTTATATAAAGTCACTTACATAAGGGTTCTTAGGTTGTAGTCATTCAATAGCTGGCTCATTTAATGTGTTGATTTAATAAAAAGTGACTGATCATTTAATAAATAGATATAATAAAATAAATTCTCTATAAAATAGCTAAAGATTTTATCAAAATCAAAATGAGAAATCGACGAATACAAAAAAACACACATAAACGGAACAACAAACACCTTGCTTATTCGAAGTCTTTTAACACTTTGACTGCGGTTTTTTTTCGACGACTGCGATCTTTTTTTTACCTAAAAAATTCGTGCTACCGCTCTACACAGCGGTTGTGTTGCGCCGCACATGCGTTTCGTTCGAAAAATATTACAGCTCTGCTGATTCACAAAGATATGTATTTTCTCAGCCGCTGCGCTAGTGTGGATTTACGCATATTAGTCACTTGTAGAAAACTCATACCGTGCGTTTTCAGCACTCAAAGTGTTGTGTGTTACTTTGAAATCTGGCTAAAAGATGAAAGTTCAGCATAAACAGATGCAGAGTAAAATAACTATTTTTGTAGAGCACTGGTGTAACAGGATCCTGAAATATGCCAGGTCATCGTGGAGCCGGCAGCTGACGCCTGACGTGTTTGTGAGGGTCCATGGAATACGCCGATCAGCGGTTAAATGAGATATCGAGACGGGAGATTTAGGTAAAGATCAACACTATAATGCTGTGAAGAAAATATGGTTAGGTGAAAGATCATATTTATAAAACTTAGGCAAAGTAAACGTTTGAGCGTTTTTGTCAGCCCGAAATGGTTCCAGAATGGTATCAAAGAACGTCATAGGATCAACCTAGGATACCTTCTTTTTTTTCCCCAGCATTATTTATTACAAGTTTCTGCTCGCGGCTTGGCACACGTTATTTCTATGGAAACTTTTAAAGATTTATTTCTATCCCATGAGAGCTGATTTATGGGATACAAAGTAGCAATGCAAAATTTCAGCCTGAACCGTTCAGTAGTTTTTGCGTGAAAGAGTAACAAACATTCATACATACAAACTTTCGCGTTTATAATATTAGCACGAGTGTTTATTTTCTTTTAAGATATCTACTACCTATCAGTAGCATTAGTAAATATTTTCTTCTGCAAATCTTTACAAATTTGTCCCACTTATCGGAACAAGCCACCATTATTCAGATTATGTTTTAACACACAGAAGTATGCTCCAAAAACTCTTTCCCCTACAGCTTCATAAATTATATTCAAGCCATTGTCTTCTGTCGCAGGCTCTTCATCAATCAGGCATGGCTCGGAGCATACCGCTTAAGATAAATCGTCTACGTTTTACAAACAGGGAAGATCTCCATATGACTGAAAATCGCAAGAATATCAAATAATAGATAGATAGATAGATAATTCATTTATTTGACAAATGCAGCACATGTTACAAAGGTCACAATAGAAAAGGATAAGAGATATTTGTTTCGGGTGTTCTGGTCGTTTTCTATGTATAATAAAAAAGATCTATCTATGTAATGTATTGTATTATGTATATCAGTTATCTAGTACTCATAACACAAGCTCTGCTTACCATGGGGCTTGATAATGCTGTGTGAATTGTCCAGCATTATTTATCTTATTTATCTATTTATATATCTTAAAGGCACATCATAGAATAACACAGATATATTAGAGAACAATTAGTTATGTACCTAGTAGTATACAATAAGTAAAAGTACATATAAACAATTAAAAAAAAAAAAAAAGAGATTTAAAAATTGTGTGTGTGCTGTAGCCCGTCAAAAAGGCAATAACTCAGCGAAAGGATTTGCTCGATGAGCAAAACACTGATTTTCAGTCATCATCATCATCAGCCTATATTAGTCCACTGCTGGACATAGGCCTCCCCCAATGAGCGCCATAGCGCCCTGTCTTCGGCTTGACGCATCCAGCATCTACCTGCAGTCTTTCGCAGGTCGTCATCCCACCTGGTCGGAGGGCGTCCTATACTACGTTTACCGAGTCGTGGTCTCCACTCAAGAACACGTTTGCCCCAGCGGCCGTCGGTTCTTCGCGAGATATGGCCGGCCCACTGCCACTTCAGCTTGCTAATTCTCAGAGCTATGTCGATAACTTTAGTTCTCTGTCGGATGTATTCGTTGCGAATCCTATCCTTCAGAGAGACCCCGAGCATAGCTCTTTCCATAGCTCGCTGAGCGACTTTGAACTGGTGGACCAGCCCTATCGTGAGTGTCCACGTCTCAGCTCCGTAGGTCATAACGGGTAGGACGCACTGGTTGAAAACTTTCGTTTTCAAGCATTGCGGTATGGATGAAGAGAAGACTCGACGTATTTTCAGTATTGCCCTACAATAATATCTACCGTTGACAAGCACGTAACGACCCGACAGCAGTTTTGACCGACTCATTTGAAATTTATTAATTTGTATTGTTTGTTTGGGTTTGTTGAAATAAATATATATCTCGATATAGAAAAGACTGACAATACTAACTACTTACTTCATAATTGTTGTTTCACTATGACTACCTATAGTGTAAAATAAAGTCGCTTCCCGCTGTCTGTCTGTCCCTATGTATTGCGATGTTTATAACTACGCAAAGGATTTTGATGCGGTGTTTTTTAATAGACAGATTGATTTTTGAAAAAATTAATGAATTTTTTTTATTTCTTTAAGCTTACAAATAAGCACTTAGACAGCTCATATTTTGTACTATTCATTATTATCAATTAAATTATTTTATAGTTCACTTAATTTTTTTTGTCCACCAATGGAAGAAGTCAGAAGAAACCACTAGTATGTTCATAACTTATGTGTCTAATACATTTGATTTGCTTATCTGTAAGTTGGTAGATTTTGAGTTGGAGCAAAACTCACTTGGTGTTTTGTTGTAGAAGCGTATACCTTTAAAAGATACATTTATCTTGTATAGCCTAGTTGTGGGCACAGCTAATTTATTCTTATTTCTAGTATTTACATTATGTATATCACTTTTTTTAGTAAACCGATTTATATTTTTATGAGTGTACAACAAGTTTTCATAAATATATTGACAGGGTACTGTCATTATGTTTATTTCTTTGAATTTTTCACGTATTTCACGAGGAAGAATTTTTAAGTTCTAACCTTTATGTACCTACATTGTTATGTTATTTTACTATTTTCTAGTGTGTTATTTCATTGTATCTTGTAGTTTTTAAGATGATAAAATGTACTAGGCATAACGATTTGGAGTTATCTGTAATGTTATGGTCTGATGTAAAGTAAACAATTTGAATTTGAATTTGAATTTGAGGAAGGTACGATTCAAGAGGAAGGTTTATAAAACATTTGACACATAGATTTCTACCACGTGGACGAAGCCGCGGGGCGCGCTAGTATAAAACAAAACAGAGACAAAACATCTTCACAAGAATCCGGTTCTTATAATCTACAGAATTCTTCATCGCTTCAAGCCACCAATGTCTGCATACTCGTGTCTTTACTCAGCGTGTTTTCTCACAACATTTTATAAAGCAAATGGTGTTCGTGTTCATGCATATTCAAAGGGAATATACTTGGTAGCGTATTTACTCGCAAAAAATCATCAGATGAGCTCCGTGGAGGTTGAGTTCGTCTATCTTAAAGTTGCGAGAGGTTCTGCCGCTTTTTTGGCTGTTGAAGTGTATCGAGATATAAAATGTTCTGCGTCCCTGGTCTTCGTTGAGATAGGCCGCCGTGGTCGAATATCGGCTAGGCTAGCATCATATCGAGTTAATTATAAAAAGGAGGATTCCTGCACATGAAATAAACCTTATTATATTTGCTGAGTAAAGCCGAGTAGGTACTTAAACTCGATTTGGCGTGATGGTTGATTTTTTAAAAGTTCGGAAAATCCTAAGTTCTTCTTCATAAATATGCTTTACAGTAATAAATAGGATATTCCTAATTTTGTTGGCTGTTCTACCTCGGTATGTCTTTGTTTTTGAATTTGAATTAGTTTTGTTCTAAGTGTACATTTATTGTATTAATGGAAATAAATAATTTTTGATTTGATTTGAGTTATTTGATGTATCAACTCTTTAGGCAGTTTCTCAAGTCATTTATAACGGGATATTTACCATGATTTGATGAACCATGAAAATAAGGGTAGATGTGCATACTCGTGTTATACTCGGTATTAACACTTTGACTGCTGAAATCACACGGTATGTGTTTTCTACAAGTGACTAATATGCGTAAATCCACACTAGCGCAGCGGCTGAGAAAATACAGATCTGTGTGACTCAGCACAGCCGTAATATTTTTCGATCGAAACGCATGTGCGGCGCAACACAACCGCTGTGTAGAGCAGCAGCACGAATTTTTTTGGTTAAAAAAAAGATTGCAGTCGTCGAAAAAAAATCGCAGTCAAAGTGTTAAAACTTACTCGCAGTGCCTTCAGTTATTCCGTGATCATGGCGCATGAAACTGTGCCGAAATATTGGATAACTCAAAAATCAAATCATAGTAAATATCCCGTTATAAATAGACTTATATGTTAATAACCACTATAGCTTCAAAAGTTGTATAGTTCCTGAATTATCTGTGTTGATTTTACAAGGAAAAGCGCAATTTTTTTTATTTATGTTATCGCCGCGCGCAAGTTTAGATTTGAAGAACGCTACCTATCTTGATATTTGTTTTTACATTGCGTGTAATGCTTGCGTTGTTTAATTTGCATATGTAAGCAGGTATTTTACGAAAGAAGGTATTTTACGTGTGAAAGGAAGAATTGTTTCGTTAAAAAGTCTTTTATAAATGCGCGCTTTGTGAGATAAAATAAAACATGGTAATATTTTGCGAGCTCAATGTTAAATAACCAAATGAATACATATACCCACAACACTTTACCAAACGTAAGGATATTATCACTCGACAGAAAAGAGCAAAATTTGATAATTTGTGATACAAACCGCAATGCCACAAGCGGATTTATGAAAAAAATGTATTTAATATGTGCATTACTATCTTTAATAAGTTACCAGAACCTATTAAAGACCTCAATGGCAATTTATTTAAACTAAAATTGAATAAGTGGCTGCTTGACAAATGTTTCTATAGTATAAATGAATATATTAATCTTAAGTAGAAAAATTTATTATGTTTTGACAATGATTGTAAATCTTAAAGTTAACTGTTTATTTTAGAATGTACCTTAAATTTATTTTACTTGATTATTTTAATTGTTGACTACCTTAAATCACAGTGATAATATTAAATTGTAATATAATATTAATATTTGCACACCAGCTTGCGGGTTGAATACATGTGACACTACTCTAGTTATAAGACCTGACATGTACCTATAATAATGTGTTCAATTCAAATAAATGATTTGATTGATTGATTGATTGATATAATACCTACCTATGCTTTTATTTCAGACGCATGATCCATATACCTACTATTTAAATTTTAAGAATTATATAGTCAGGTACACAATACAATTAAAAAGAATGGATAATATTGATCAATCGAGCTACCTGTAGATTGATTGCTACAGTCTGCAGTTAGCTCAATTGTTTCAATTGTACATACCGACTAGTTTTAATTTGTTTCTATTATTTGATGGTAACTTACGTTGTGGATATTATTGTATAATTAAAATACGTTGGGATAATAATCTAGTTTACTTCTATGCTTTACTATCTAGGGCCTTGTCAAAAATTAATATTAGGTATTTCCTTGAGTATTTGACGGAGCAAAAACTCGGCGAAAATTAACACTTTGACTGCGGTTTTTTTTCGACGACTGCGATCTTTTTTTTTACCTAAAAAATTCGTGCTGCCGCTCTACACAGCGGTTGTGTTGCGCCGCACATGCGTTTCGTTCGAAAAATATTACAGCTCTGCTGAGTCACAAAGATCTGTATTTTCTCAGCCGCTGCGCTAGTGTGGATTTACGCATATTAGTCATTTGTAGAAAACTCATACCGTGCGTTTTCAGCAGTCGAAGTGTTAAGTAGGTACCTACTTTTTTATAAGAGCAAGGTTTTTGTGAGTAATTAAATAGTAGGCGAAATGTTATTACGTACAGCTGTGTAGGTAAACTAAACAGTATTAACCGTCATCAGCAACATCAGCGTGTTTGCCAACTGACGTCATAACCACAGAGCGATGGGGGACGGACCCTTATGACGTCACCAGCGTCCAGCATTTTTGTCAAATTACGCGCGAAACTAGAAAAAGTAAATCATAAATTCAGTAAATGCCATAAAATTATTTTAATACAAATTTTTTTTCGATAAGCGTCATATTTTACCCTTATCGATTTTTGTTTGTATTTTTTATTTGTTTATTAGCATCATAGAATCAAATTAAGACACTTTAAAATAATCCGTGTACTTACCCTATTTAACGTTCTTAAAGTTTTACCTAATAAACCAGCATAATTTCCCAGGCAAGCTAGATAAACATGGTAAACATAATTACCCTCATCAAAGGCGTTATCACCTGGTGGTCTCGTTAAAGCCATGTTAAAGGTAATTTTCCGTCTACTGCGCTAAGTGGCAGGCGTCAGTGCACCCGCCCGTGTATTTATAGCTTAAGGCCGGGTTTTCACTATACTAGTACACTCGGACCGAGTGCGCTCGTTCTAGCTAGATCGTATAGTAGTTAACTCTGAATTAGGTTGACACGGTACGTGTTCTTCAGCGTCAAAGAATTGCATTTTATTTTGTCTTCGTTCGCATCAAGATGACGTAAACTCCACTTTTTCTTGCTTGACGCCATTTTATTTTCATAAAAAATCCGTATAGAATCTATAAAAATAGAACCGGGTCCGAGTTCACTCTGATCGGATGCCGCTATCCGAGTGCACTCGGATCACGCGTTAGTTAGTAGCGTCCGAGTAGTCATCCGAGCGCACTCGGTCCGAGTATACTCGTATAGTGAAAACCCGGCTTTACCGCACTACGGTATGTATATACAGGGTGTCTCACGGCTGTTTACCACATGGAGGGAACCCAGACAAAGCAAGATATTTTTAGAAAATCATTTAATGCAGTAGATATTACTAAATTTTACAAATAAAATAAAGTCACTAGCTTCTAAGTCCGTCTTTGGAGAATCCAACCCTAACCGTGTGACCAATAATTACAAAACTTAGACGAATATTAGAATTAAATTTACGTATAACTGATTAAAATTTAATGATTTTTTCGTTGAGACCAATTAGAAAACTTTTTTGCAGTCACGAAGTTGCCTAAATCAAGGTACACTACTTCTGTGTATACTTTGCAAAAAAAAATACAACAATTTACTCAGAAGGACTTTACAGGTATTGATGCAATTGGTCTTGAATCATCATCATCAGCCTATATCAGTCCACTGCTGGACATAGGCCTCCCCCAATGTTTTTTGAATATTACCTACTTGTTAGCAAGTTAACCTTTTTTTTCATTCTAAGGTAAGTCTAAACATCATCACTACTAACGTTGTATACAGAGCGTTGTACAAACAATCTTAATTGGACCAATTGATATCTCTTGGGGCATTCTGCGATCCTGGTAGTTTCTCTAATTGATGTGTTTGAATGACGTGTATTGATAAGTGTAATGGATTTATAGAGGTTCAAAGATTTTATACAGATAGGTACCTGAATATAAAATAGTACTAAATTTTTTGATTTGGTTTGTGGTATACTCTAGTTTGAATTTTACTGCTCGGAACAGGAGGAAATGTGTACTAAGCCGAAAGGATTCTGAACCCCAATGGGGTCTACGATTTTTTTGGATTTCGAACATTATTTTACATCCGAAATTTTTTTTCTTCATCTTCTTTTACGTGTACGCTTTAGAATTTTTTAATATAAGAGTTATTGTTTTGAAATATCAAAGAATTTACATATTTTTTTTGTAAAAATTATATTATTCTGACGAAACACTGGTTTTGCTTATAAAAACAAGCGAAATCAGTTGTGAAATATTTAATAATGTCAAATATTGCAAGAGCGTCTGTCAAACGACTAACCGAAAAAAAAAATAAGGCAAATATCAAATGAATATTCACAAGTTGATCTCCTTCGAAAAAATCACCCCATTTTGGCTTGGCATATGATACGTGTATAGGTCGTCTTCAAAATTGATTTGCTCGCAAATGAAACTCTGATAACCACGCAAAATGACATAACATAAACATACATACATACACGCTTATAATTAAACATACAAACACACATACCACTATCATTTTAAGCGTAGAGACGGCGGCGTGCAAATTATCTTGATTGAACCAATTGATACCTCTTGAGGCGTGCTGCGATCCTGGTAGCTTGTCTAATTGATGTGTTTGAATGACGTATCTTGTGTATGTGCAGATATAGGAGAACAGTTCAATTTGTATCATCAGCCTATATTAGTCCACTGCTGGATATATGTCTAGGCCTCCCCCAATGAGTGCCATAGCGCCCTGTCATCAGCTTGACGCATCCAGCATTTACTTGCAGTCTTTCGCAGGTGTCGTCATCCCACCTGGTCGGAGGGCCTCTTAAGTAAATAATAGAAACAAATTAGAACTAGTATTTACAATGGAAACAATTGAGGTAACTGCAGATATTGCAAACAATCTACGGGTAGTTCACTCATCCATATCAATACCAGTCGGAAGCATCTCTAAGACGCTGGCAGCATTGATTGCCCCGCTATGATGTTGCTGATGCGTTGCGCCGTGTATAGCGATTATAGGTAACTGATTGTATACAGACTGTGGAGATATGTATATTAAATTTACCTATATTTCATGATAATAATCAGAATGGAAATCAACCTTGTCAACGTAAATATAGGTCACAATTTAGCATAGTTACGATTCGGATGTTATCAATCTAGAAACTAGATGAAACTTAAAAGTAAATGTTCGACCGCTTTTGCTTCAGTTTGGAATGGCTTCAATCGTGCGCGGATTAGCCATAGAACAATGTTTTCTATATATCCAACAGTCTTGATTAAATATCACGAATTCAAAATACATAATTTTTGTTTTATTATTTATTGGAACCAATTTGTGCAGTTTTTGGGTCAAAACGAATATTAAATGTAAAAGAAACAGAACCATATTGTCGTCGACCTGCTATCATCGAGTTCACAGCTATTTTGGCCATATCGCCAGAAGGCAACCAGACAACCTCGAAAAACAAGTGGTAATGGGCAAGATAGAGGCGAAAAGACCAAGAGGACGATCACCAACCCGCTGGTCTGATCAAATTAAGACTCTAACGGGACTCACTTTGCCTGCAGCCCTGAGAGAGGCCGAAGACAGTGGTGTGGAAGCGGTTCATCAGCGTCACCGTAAAAGCTTTCCAGGACGGGCACGACCTTCAGCAATGAAGACTACGACAAAGAAGAAGAAGAAATGTAGAAAACGCTACGATGCTACGGTGTTTCGTAGTACATCTACGCTGCTACGAACATCGTAATCTACGAAACAAGAAGTTGTGTAAAAGCTAGATAAAATCATGTCAAGTCTCAAAATAACAGAAAACTTTGCTTACATTTTTGATATCATGTACTAAACGGGCTATAGTGTGAGTCGCGATTTCCACACCATAATCTAGACATGTCTCTTTAACTTTTATTTCTTGTCGTGTTAGGTGAAACATTTTCTGCGTCACACATAACATCAATAATATATATATATATTATTATATATATAATAGACAGACCTCGTAGGCACAGTAATCGGGTTATTTTCAGGATTCCGTGCCCAAAATATCAACGCCTTTTGGTACAGAATCTAAAAATAACTTAATTTTTGAATGTTTTAACCGAATCTGAAAAAGCATATTCCAAATTGCCCTACGGCATGCCCTGATGAAAATAAATCTTTCATCGTATCACCTCACTTTATAACATTCATCCCTATTCCCCATATTCCCCCCGGTAGACCGGCAGGTGTTTCAACGCTGCGTTTAGGTGACGAACTAATTTTCCGTCTGCTACCCTAATTGAAGTGGATCTGCGCGCCCGTCCGTGAAAACACCGGATGGGACGTACTCAGGATGTAAGGAGGGGGTGTGGTATTTTTTCGGTATTTAGTATTCATATCAAAATTCACAATTCAAAATCCTTTATTTTCTTTAGACTTCCAAAATAAGCACTTAGACTAGTAAAATATCTATCTACATATGTTATGTATTGTATTATGTATATCAGTTATCTAGTGCCCATAACACAAGCTATGCTTAGCTTGGGGCTAGATGCTGTGTGGATTGTCCTTCTTTTATTTATTTATTAATTTTATACAATAAATTATTATCAAATAAGAAAAAAGTTGTTTATTATTTTTTGTTCACTTCAATGTGTGGAAGAAGTAAAAAGAAACCACTCGCACATTTATTTATCAAAGATCATCAAACTTAACATAAACTTCTTTCAACTTTAATTTATTTATTTATTTATTTTGGTCCAAATTTTGGCACGAAAGTGCCTTATGATGATTGATTTTTATTTTTTATTTTCTGTCTTATTATATTAATTGTTCCTGTTTTTTTGTGTCTTTTTGCTATATTTTTATATTAGTTCATATGATAAATATTCACTATTTTATTTATAAATCTTCAATAATTACGCCACCGTCAGCTTTAATACGTACCGATCCTATCCATCTAAAGGTTGCTTGGAAGAAATTGCTGTTAGCGATAAGGCCGCCGATTGTGTCACTAGTTTTAGTTAGTATTACTATTTTTTGTATTTATGGTGGAATAAAGATATAATTGTATTGAATGAAATGTGAGGCATTATTTATTCATGCCCCTCCGGATGGAATCCTTAGTTCGTCCACGTTCACAAGCTCGTTACATCTGTCTGTACGGGCTTCAATTTACTTAACGTATTTAATTTTCTGAGTTTTTGTACGTATTTTTTTTGCTACTGATCAAATAAAAAACCTGCTCTCTTTTTTCACATTCAGTGTTTATAAAATCGTGAATGAACGCTGTTTGATGATATTTTTATGGTTTCGTACGAATCCTAAATACTTTGATAACTACGTCCAGTAATTTGCAAGACATCTTCCGATATGAACTTTAGTTTTACCTTTTTTTCTGCGATGTTACAGCATTTCTTGTGTAAGAAAACATTATGAAAACTGCAGTGCCCGAGTTTGATTGCGGTTTTTTTTCGACGACTGTGATCTTTTTTTAACCTAAAAAATTTTTGCTTCCGCTCTACACAGCGGTTGTCTTGCGCCGCACATGCGTTTCGTTCGAAAAATATTACGGCTGTGCTGAGTCACACAGATCTGTATTTTCTCAGCCGCTGCGCTAGTGTGGATTTACGCATATTAGTCACTTGTAGAAAACACATACCGTGTGATTTCAGCAGTCAAAGTGTTAAAAAATGACCATTTTAAGGTGATTCTAAAATGATGTCTTTGATATTATATACAACAAAATAATGAGATATCGCCATTAATTAATCAAAGGTGCTATTTTGATAAAAACAAAATTCATCATATACATCTTTTTACACCACTTTAGCTCAAAAATACTTTGACGCTGAAAAATAGCGAGTGAAAATTATTTTTGCTGTCAAAAACACGTGGAAAATGATTCGAATCCAGAATTGCAAAAAATTTCTTTTTAAATTAGTGAAGGCGGTTTGATCGGATGTAGGTACGTTGGCGAGTTCTACTTTTAACTGTCAATTTAATAATATTTGCAATTATCTGATTTAATTAATGACATCTAATTTAATTTTACTGATTTTTATATTCACGTGCCTGCATTCGGGCTGCAGATATGCAGCTCTACTGTGTTATTCCACCAATGTATTATATACCATGTCTTATGTGAATAAATATTACTGAATTACTGGCCGAAGATAAGTTATAGAAACGTATTTTCGTATCGGTAAACGTGGTGTAGGACGCCCTCCGACCAGGGTGGGATGATGACCTGCGAAAGACTGCAGGTAGATGCTGGATGCGTCAAGTCGAAGACAGGGCGCTATAGCGCTCATTGGGGGAGGCCTTTGTCCAGCAGTGGACTAATATAGGCTGATGATGATGATTTTCGTAAAAACTGTTTTTCTTCATCAGTTTTCACCAGACATCATAAAATAACTTTGAAAACAAATTCACAACCCACTCACAATCACAACAAGGTTTAAATCCCAGCTGTCAGGTTGTTATTCAGATCGCAGAGCAATCGGAACACATTCATTCGACTGCACATGGTATCGATCTCCATTAAAATGCTTTTCAAAGATTCAGTATTCAGAATATTTATTGCGGCCAGCATCATGGCTTTGAGAGCTTTGGGACTAGACGAGAGATTATTTATGTTACCGATAAGTGGAGTTTACAGAGTAAATTTCTTTTTCAACGTATTTATTCATAATTTGTATTTGAAATAATTTGTTCTTAATATTGTAACTCCCAAATACTCAAACACAATTCAGACTCAAGCACGTCTCAAGTTCTCGTGAATACTCAAAAAAAAAAAAAAATTTGAACTCAGGTTCAAGTACGTCATGATTTTTTACAGTTTTCATTAAAAAACTGTAAAAATGAATGAATCTTTAAATCTGTTTCGTTAAAGTTACCTTTGTAAACAGGCTTCCCGCGACACAGGCTTGCCTCGTGCGGGGGCCGCCGGAAATGTGTACATATACATAAGTGAAATGGCAAATAAATAATTTTGTATTTTGTATTTTTTTGTATCTACATATTTGGGGGCCGCGAAGTTAGGTTAGGCATTAGGCAGGCAAGTGATAGGAAGCTTTAAGTTTATTTCAAGTCGCTTCATTTTTAGTTTTGTTATAGGTTATTCGGTTTGATATGTTTCACGCTGTGAATATTAATTTAAATGAGTATTTCTGGAACAAATAACTACTTTATAAATAAACTAGCTGCGCCCCGCGGTTTCACCCGCGTGGTTATAGATATTTTGTATAATATACGTATATATTTATGAATTGTCTTACATGTCAGAATAGCCTATGTGCTATTCTGACATGTAAGCTATATTATTGTGAAGTTATATCAAAATACATTCAGTAGTTTTTGCGTGAAAGAGCAACAAACATCCTCACAAACTTTCGCGTTTATAATATCAGTAGGATGATTGACAGTCACGCGGTCCTCACGTGATAGGTCGTTACGTACGCGAGGGTGAGCTAGGCATAATACGTGATTTACGTGTGATTTAGCACCGAGGAAAGAAGACAAGCGTCTTGAAATAGAGATTAATCTTGCATGGTATCTCCATTTATCATTTGACGCCTGTTGCGAAGTAAGGGAGAAATCAACTGAGTCGTAAAAGAAAGGAGAGAAAAGCGGGTTGGATTCCAGTTCATGGGGAACAGAAGTGAGTCGAACTATTCTGCTGAAGTCGAGGAAGCAATCTACTTGGTATTGACTATGACAGGCGACACAACCAACATAATGAGGATCGGGATATCTGGTTTCTCTGGATCCAACTGGACGGTTGGCGGTTTGAGAGAACACAACACTCAAAGGCAGAATTTCAGAGTTTCAGTTCAAAGATATTTATTTTCTCATTTACAACATACATGTTATTATATAAACCAGAAAAAGCAATGGGCCTAAGACGGAGCCCTGCAGTATGCCACACGTGACCAGCTGGGAACTGCTGTTCGCGTCATCCATTTTTACCGTTTGTAGTCGGTTTTTAAGGTACGATGCGAACATTCCGAGGGCCCCGCCAGAAACTCCAATGCTCCCAAGCTTTTTCAGTAGTTTGTTGATGAAACGTCTATTTTGGATGATTCCGAAATTAAATAATGACTCCACTCATTGCATTGGCGCGCAAATCGGTTTTGTTCGAGGCATTTGTAGTTTTTCCGACGAAGGCTCGGCAGAAAACTACCCTAGTGATTCATAATTAGGTTCCTTATTTACAACAGTTATGCGATAAGACCGCCAACAGTCACTAAACTAATTATTAATTGTTTAGTAAATTTTCTTCTTACGTTTAATATTCATTTATTCTCAAAAAAGAAAATTTAAAGTCACTTACATGAGAACAGGATTCTTAGGTTAAGGTTATACATAGGTTGTGGTCATTCAATAGCTGGCTCATTTGATGTGTTAACTTAATAAGAAGTTCTTCCTAAATATTTCCTTTGTAGTTTCTTTGTGTTAGGTATGCAATAAAAGTATTTCCTTTATATCTATCTATAGTTTGTGACCCCAAAAAGATAAATAGTCCACATGTATACGATTGTCCTATGATCATATTTCAGTTTTTCTGCCCACAACCCCGTATCCCAATTAGGTAGCTCTGTTTTTGCGAACGCAGTACGTGCTTGGCATGCTAACGTGATGCGAAATATCAGTCGAGTGGTTTGCCTGTTATAGGGCAGTTAGGGATGAGATGGAATATTTTTTATGTAACGCAAAAGTAAGATGGGCATTGGTAAATAAGTCCATAACCCATTTAGAACAGTTTGATTTTTAGAACTTTAGTTTATTAACTAAACTTGAGCCTATTTCTTGCCTAGTTTAGGGCTTAGTTGCATGATTTTATTCTCAATTTATATACTCTTACCAGTTTTATAGAACACCTCTGAGGCGAAGGTCCGCCTGCAACGCAGAAGGTTGCGGGTTCGATTTCCGCCTCGGGACTGAATGGAATGTGTGTAGGTTCTACAGATATTTGTTTCGGGTGTTCTGGTCGTTTTCTATCTACAATAAAAAATATCTATCTGTACCCATAACACAAGCTCTGCTTGGCTTGTGGCTAGATAATGCTATGTGAATTGTCCAGCTGTGGACTATTATAGATTGATGATGATGAAGTTTATTGTAATTTAGAGAGCAGTAAAGAATTATTTTGTGCATTGTAGGTAATTTGCTTTAAATCCACGCTAACAAACAAACGAACTGTTTTTTTTGGAGGGATTTATTACTAAAATTAACTTTATGTCGGTATACCTACGATAGACTCCAAAACCTCAATTTATTTAAAGTTTTTGCAAAGATTCATAGCAAAATAGCTTACAATGTGCGCTACAATTATTATCTAAATTACTTATATACTAAGATGAAAGTATTTTTTTTACTTTAAACTATAAAAAAGCCGTTTTGTTCTTGTTTTGTGTTGTTGTTGTTCTGTTCCTGTGTTGTTGTTGTAAAAGCCTGTTTAAATATGAATTTTTAAAAACCGTAAAACTTAGTAGTCTTTAAGTACATAGTTTACTATCCCAATTCTAATGGTAGGTGTAGGTACTTACATTAATTTAGGTAAAATAACCTCTAGGTAGATACCTACTCTATAAAAGTTTTGATCAGCAAACAATAAACTTTTCAGTGTTTGCGATACCTACCTAGTTACATAAAACCCTTGGGCACAAACAAATAAAATATTTGGCCAGGGCCAAGATTGTTAAAGATTTTTATGACTTGACTTCTTCATGGAAACTGGAAAGAATACCTAAGTTATATTATAAGGGTGTAGAGTAATTTTACAAGAAATGACAAGCTGCGCCCCGCGGCTTTGCCCGACTGGAAATCTATGTGTGTTTAAAAAACTTCCTCTTGGATCAATCTACATATCTATTAAAAAAACCGCGTCAAAATCCGTTGCGTAGTTTTAAAGATCTAAGCATACATAGGGACAGACAGACAGCGGGAAGCGACTTTCTTTTCTACTATTTAGTGACAATACCGACGCGACTATTGATGACCTCTGTGGCGCGGTGGGCGAAGATCTGCCTGTGACGCAGGAGGTTGCGGATAGATTCCCGCCTTGGGACAAATGTGTGTTCGATCTGTTAATATTTTTTCCGGTGTTCTGGGAATTTTTCATCTAGTACCCATAACACAAACCTTGGGACTAGATGTTATTGTGTGGATTGTCCAGCATTATTATTATTATACCTAGTGAGGGGGACAACCAGTAAACTGTATACGCATTTTATGTATTGGGCAAAAATATGAAATTTGTATATTTTTTTGTTTTGTATTACGAATATATTAGCGATTTGGTCAAGACCCAACATTTTGTGTACAATTCACAGTAATTGCTGATAATAAAGCAACAATGTTCGCTACATTTCATAAATATACCAGGAGCACATAACCGACAGGATATCATAAATGCTAACTCATGCAAATGTACTTATCGACACGTGTCGTAATGTAAAATATGCATTAGAACGCCGACAGAGCTTTCAAAATGGCGAATTTACATTTTTACTCGAGATACGACTTTTATGAAAGTCATTATTCGAATGCCTTCAATTATTCATTGCGAAAAATGATTCATAAATATTAAATGTTTTTTTTGGGGTATTGTAAAAATCACAGTCATTTTTGAGTTATAGAGATAATATCCTGTTATTCAGAATAGAGTTGTTGGCGAAGTGGTCTTGTATTTGCGAGATAAGGACAAGCAAATACCGTGCGGGGAAGGCGAGAAAGGAAGGCAAGAGCCGCGGAATAGCCGATCTGGGTACTATTTCGCTGGTCTTTCTTTATAAATTTGTTTTTTGCTTAAAGTATACATTCAATAAAATAATATTATATCTTTCGCAATAAAATAAAACCATACCTAATTGTCTAATTAAGTATTTGTTACGGAACACGTAGCCGAAACTTCATTTAAATAATTTAATAACTAGCAAGTGAAACTGCTTGCTATCCGTAAAAATGAATATTTATACAAAACTTTGCGATTTTTTTGTATCGAGTCTGATAATTGTAATCGTCAATCTTGTTTCAAGTCCCATAACAGACTGCTGGACTATCTACTATCTTTCTTAAAAATCTGACAAATCTGAATCAAACAGAAGAACGTTCAAGATGGTTATCTCAACTTTCAGGGCTTAGATACTTTATATAACACTGCTTTCAAGCAATGAAATTTCAATAGTAGATCATATTACCTATTTTAATTAGTCATAAGTAATTATCGCATGCTAGAATATAGTGAGACATGAGTGCATTAATTATAACTAAACCGCATTTGACGCAATAAATAAATTTGAATTTAAACAGAAGCGACTACACAAAATCCCTCGAACATAACATTCATTCATGGGTACACCATGATACCCCTGAAAGGAGGTCATCGACCAGCCGTCGCGTTCATATTTCCCTGGGGCACCCCATGCGGTATATTCCACTCGAGTTATACATACGTACATACCTACCTACATATGCATACAATTTGTATTTGATTGTAGGTTATCATTTTATTTTATTTTTTATTTTTCTTTCTTAGGGATAACAAACAGTATCACTTATAAATTAATTATAAACTATTAAACTTAAATAAACGTAATTCTAGAAGTGAACCAGCCCCGTTATCCATTTATTACTATCATCGAGATCAGTGTTTTTCAATCTTTTTGTATACGCGACCCCTTTACATGATGAAAAATTCTCACGACCCCCTTAAGACATATACAGACAAAACTTAATTAATTTAAATTAGTATGTTTACGATTTTCTCTATTTTGGTACGATTTTCTCTGCAAAACAATATATTAGTCTTTTCCGTGTGTTCAGAAGACTGTTGATGATAATGCAACAACCCAATCACTTGTTACAAAGGCTCACATTCCTTCTATGATACAGAGCTTACGTAATTTGCAAGAGAAATTATTAACATACTTTCCAGACTTGCACTCTGAAGCTGACAATGGGCGTACGTGGATTTTGGTCCCTTTCTTGGATAAGTCAATAGAATTAGCAGATCTCGCTATAAATCTGAAGTAAAAACTTGTAGATTTAGCTTCTGACGGCGGCGTGCTGAAAATGGAATATCATTCGCAAAGTATTGACGTGTTTTGGATGAAAAGAAAACAATAATATCCAGAGCTAGCAAGGGAAGCTCTAAAATCATTAGTGCCATTTGCCACCTCATACTTGTGCGAACTAACTTTCTCCTCAATGGTGGACATTAAAACAAAAAGAGAAACAGACTACTACTAGAAAATGATTTAATCATAAACTTTTCTAAAATAGCACCACGCTTTGAGAATGTTTCGAAAAATAAACAAGCACATCCTTCTCACTGATATTGTATTTTTATTATAGTATTAACCTTGTCATTTCTCTTTTGCCGTCGATCACCCGAATAAGGCTTCGCGACCCCCTTAGGAAGGCTTCGCGACCCCCCTAGGGGTCGCGACCCACAGATTGAAAAACACTGATCTAGATTATACTTATGAAACCTTTTGAAACTGCCATGCTTATTAACACAAAAGTTTTTTAAAACGGGATACTTATTAGTTATTCCGTGATAACGGCACATGAAACAGCCGAAATATTGTAAACTCAAAAATCATTTTTTTTTAATTATATTTAGAGTTTTTCTCATACCTGTAGACTAAAATACCCTTTGTTCAAGATAGTTACCTCGATACACGACACGACACGATATCGTTTTTAGTTTGCCGAGTAGACGCTAGATAGCGCTAAATTATTGTTGTCCTTTTCATATAAATCTATTCTAAAAGAAAACCTCATTCCTCGTTTTACAGACCCGAAAGAAGAAAATAAGTAATTTATTTCATTATTATTTTTCTATAGGTTCATTACAAAGACTAGATTATATTTCTAGTGTTTGTAATGAACTTATATATACTTCTTATATTGACGACCGATGTGGCGCGGTGGGCGAAGGTCCGCCTGCGACGCAGGAGGTTGCGGGTTCGATTCCCGCCTCGGAACAATTGTGTGTACGATCTGCAGATAGTTGTGCCGGGTGTTCTGGTCGTTTTCTATGTATAATAAAAAAAAAAAAACTATCTATGTAATGTATTGTATTTATTATGTATATCAGTTATCTAGTACCCATAATACAAGCTCTGCTTACCATGGGGCTAGATAATGCTGTGTGAATTGTCCAGCATTATTTATTTATTTATTTTTATTTATATCGTATAGATCTTTAGAAATACGCAACGGATTTTGATGCAATTTTTTTATAATATAGAGTGAATCAAGATTAAGGTTTATAAACCATTTGACACATAGATTTGCACCGCAAAGCGGTGAAGCTACGGGGTGGAGCTAGTAATTCAATAAAACAATATTCTCTACATAGATGACTTGAATATATTATGTAGTAGATATCACTGCGTTTGATGTTATTAGCATACGTTCCCCACGGCTAGCGGCCTTTCTACCCCAAGGCTACGTAAGCCTCACAAACCGTACACCCGTACACTATCTCAAAACCACTTCAACTCACATTTGACTTCAATCGAGGGACGTCCGATTCCAATTTCTCTCGTCCAGGGGCCTTATTCACTATAGAAAATCCTAACGCGTTACACAGATACGACGAGACAGCGGAGTGGAATCCAAGAAAACCGTATTCCCTATGCCATATTTGTCATTATTTTATTTTACAATTTTTGGAAAACTAACACCTCGGTAACTATAATACAAGATCATGGTGTATTGACGGCTAATTAAAAGTTTCCGCAAGAAAAAAAAACCATTTACAACAAGTTGAAAAGGAAATAAAGACATTTGGTTGAAATCATAAACTAAGTTAGGTACACTCAACAAGTATTTAAGACGCTTGGTTGAGGTGTTAAATAAGGAACCATTAGGTTCCCAACATAATTATTATGTTAGGTTTAGAAATCGTTTTTGCGCGAAGAACACGTTGTAAACGTCACACGTTTTGGGCACGGAATCTCCAAATCCAATGGCATACAGAATAATGCCTCTATTCGTTGGTACAATCCACCCATTCGTTGAATTCGCTGCACGGAGCTCGATTCGGGCAGATTAGTCACTTGGGCGGGATGCCAGTTTTGGCGAAAAATTAGCAGTCGAATATGAGATATGAGTACGTGTTTCAGTTTTGGGTGATATTTTACTCAGAATGACTGTCCGTTAGGTATATGTTATATACGTTATAACTACCGCAAGTAGCAATAACTTTCCGCTGTAGTTATAATAATCATCATCAACCTATGTTACTCTACTGCTGGACATAGGCCTCCCCCAATGTGGGTCATAGCTCTCTGTCTTCAGCTTGGCGCATCCAGCATCTACCTGCAGACTTTCGCAGGTCGTTATCCCACCTGGTCGGAGGGCGTCCTATGTCTAGTAGTGGACTAACATAGGCTGATAATGATGATCTAAAAACGGCAAAAAATAACTTCTGTTATATGGGAGCCGTGATATTTATTTTATTTTGTTTTTTAATATTTGTTATTATAGCGTCAACCGAAATACATCAGAATCTTGAAAACAGAACATATTCCCTTCAATTTTCATTCATCATTTTCCATTCCTGCATTCACTTACCACAAAACAAAACACTAGCGCGTAGAACGCTCCGTTTTCAATGGAGAGATCTCGTATTCAAAAGTTCGAATGAGTCTGTATACTTCTGAAACATCACAACCTTGTTCAGTGGAACCAGAAACGACACTAATTAGGAGCAGCACAATACTCCACTTAGCCTAGTTTTATGCAGAATACAACAGGCACGCCTAAACTGGTTATTTCATAGAGCCACAGCAGTTTTTGAAAGATAATGTGAGAATGTGAACGTGAATGGTGGCGTAATTGAAAAAAAAACATGGAATCACAATGGAATGGAATCTAAGCTACGCTAGCTGTAGATTGTTTGCAACTGTCTGCAGTTAGCTCAACTGTTTCAATTTATAAATACTAGTTCTATTAAGTTTCTATTCTTTAATTTTAATTTTCGTTATTTTTTTCATTTGATTGCATTGGTATGTTTTGACGTTTAGATGGTCACCTCTTCAGCGAGTGCAGCTAGTTTATAACGAAGCTGAAGAAAATCCAGTAGTCGTATATTTTCCAGTTTCATTGAAAACTGCACTCTAAAAGTTCATCCGGAAAGTGCAAACCTAATATTTTAAACGAAAGGAGAGAGTACCAGCGCACATAACTAAAACTCGGAGGAAATGAAAACTTAAAGTTCTACCTTCGCTACTCGATCTTCTATAAACTGGGAAGTTTCGACTTCTATGAGAATTATGTAACAGCTGGTAAAAAGCATTGAAATTAATTAGAAGCTCTTTGTTTAGCTACGGCTTTGGCTCTATTTAATATATTAATAGTATAAATATGAAGTATAATTACCAATCTTACAAGAGCGAACACAAAAATTGTTCTGACAGGGTTTTTAGGGTTTCGTACCCAAAGGGTAAAACTAAAAACCTTTAGCGGAGTCTTAGTAATAAAGTCCCGCCCTATTACTAAGACTCCGCTGTCCGTCCGTTCGTCTGTCCATCACCAGACTGTATTTCATGAACCAGTTGAAATTTACACAGATGATGTATTTCTGTTGCCGCGTTTTCAACAAATACTAAAAAGCAGAATAAAATACATATTTATATGGTACGGAATCCTTCGTGCGCGGGTCGGACGTTCTTGGCCGGTTTTGGTTTGTTTATGCATTGTGCTATAGAATACGCAAAGTATTTAAAAATACATAATACCAAGTCTTCCTTACGAAAGCGCAAGCAGAAAACACTTGGAGACTTTGAAGATGAAAGAATCCTCAGTTACTTATATCAGCTATCACAATAAATAGCGAATCTCTCGTATCTTCTGCCCATTCTGCCCACATTCCAAAAAGCTGCCTCGAAATAAAAAGCCAGTTTTCCCTTGCCAGCGCAGCGGGACCCGATACAAAAACTGGCCCTCGCCAAATAGCCGCCTTATCGCAAGATCCGCGTAAAACGGACAAAAAACTAAATAAAGATAAGCCCAGTGGACCCGGGAGTTTACGTATTTTGAGTAAAGTAGGGATTTTGTTTGCTTTGTCTTATGGTTGGGTGTGATGAAGGAAGTTGGTTAAGTAGGTACCTACATACGTAGATTTATTTCGTAAATAGATTAGCGAGTGTACCTAATCGTTTACCTGCTTAAAAAAAACATTACCTACCCACTTATCTAAGAACATGTTTATTGTGTCAAAAGATAAATAAATAAATAAATAATAAATAAATAGTGCTGGACAATTCACACAGCATTATCTAGCCCCATGGTAAGCAGAGCTTGTGTTATGGGTACTAGATAACTGATATACATAATACAATACATTACATAGATAGATATTTTTTATTATAGATAGAAAACGACCAGAACACCCGAAACAAATATCTGCAGATCGTACACACATTTGTTCCGAGGCGGGAATCGAACCCGCAACCTCCTGCGTCGCAGGCGGACCTTCGCCCACCTCGCCACATCGGTCGTCATAAATAAATGAATTGAATTGAATTGAATTAAAATACTCTACGAATCCCACTCACAAAGAAATATATTTTAAAATAAATGTTTATACTATGTGAAAGGAAGTACCTATGGATGGATTTTTGTTACTAAAAATTATGAATTAGATGAATAAAAAAAAAATTACTATCTTTACATACTATATAGGTATAAAATGAAGTCGCTGCCGCTGTCTGTTCGCTTAGATCTTTTATACTACTCAACGGATTTTAATGCTGTTTTCAGCAATAGATAGAGTAATTCAAGAGGAACGTTTATAAACTTTTTGACACATTGTAAGTTATACATTAATTATGAAATTATGTACCTATTCCCGCAAATAAAAATAATTGTACTGTACATACATATTTATTTATTAAATGTCACTAATGTATGAATTACGTACTGATTGGAAAACTCTCTTCATCAGCTACAAAGTGTATCCGTGCGATATGGGAAACCTAGATATTTTTCAAAAGAAATCCCTAACATCATCGTCGAAGTTAACTTTGATTCACTTCAAAGCCGACGCACGATTAGAGATCAAATGATGTTGTTTAAAATCATAAGAAACATGGTCGACTCACCGTATTCACTTAGTCAATTTGGTATAAAATGTCCACGTATGAATGCTCGTAAAACAAATAATCTATTTATGTTAAATAGTCATAAAACTAATTATGCAGACAATTCTTTTATTCCTAGAGTAAGTAGGTTGCAAAACGAACCATTTTCTGAATGTGACATTTTTTTGCTCTCTAGGAATAACTTAAACCTAAAACAAGTTTCTCTCTTAGGTAATATATTTGTATCATTCATGCATGATTTGTCTATTTCGATTTGTTGTTTTATTAGTTTTCCAAATGAGCGTCTGTAACGTTGTTGTGTTTCTTTTAAATAATGTTTCTATTAGTGGCATCTTGATTGGTTTATACAAAACTATATTACTGTTAATTTTAAGAATATTGTAAACTGTTTGTGCCTTAATAAACGAAAAATAAATAAAATAAATAAATATTTTGTAGTACACCCTAATGTATAAAAATAGGGAAAATAAGTGATTGGACACTATGCGTGAATTAATTTGAAAAGGCTCTGCAGAAATGCTTAAAAAAAGGAGACAACATTTTAAAACATTCAACAATATACCGTAAAGTTAATCCAACCTTTTCAAATAAACCTCCCTTGTTTCAGATGTCAACCGGCATACCATCAGAGTTGCCATGTTCTGGATTCCATTAAAAGTTGCCGGCATGCGTAAAAAGTTACAATATTGCTCTGTAACGATTTGTTTGTTTGTTTTTCACTGGAATTACTTTGAAAGTGTGTCGATCTGTTGAACTTTATTCTATTCTATATATTCAAAAGATTTATTGGTTTATTTTATAGCTAAGGACTGCGAGCTTTGCTGTACTCTCTCTCTCTCTAGTTTTTAGTGTGTTTTACATGAGATCAGTATATGTTTCTGATTATCAAAGAAATACAAAAAAAATATACTATACAATTTGGTCCGCTTGCGACGAATGTGGTTGCGGGTTGGATTCCTCCCTCGGGACAAATGTATGTACAATCTGCAGATTTCTTCCGGGTGTTCTGGATATTTTCTATGTATAATACAAAATATTTATCTATGTAGTGTATTGTTTTAAGTAAAACAGTTATCTAGTACTCATAACACTGCTTAGCTAGGGGCTAGACAATGCTATTTTTCTATTAATTCTTTTAGACATATCCACCTTTTTTATTAATAATGCAGCTCCTACGTACCTCTTCGATTTTAAAGGTTTGCCTAAATGTTATTTTTTTTTATTAGCAATAAAAATTAACATTTAGGCAAACCTTAGTAACATAAATATATTTGTTTTTATTAAATAAACGCCCTCATTACAAATTGTTTTATTAATTATACATTGAAAGTGGCATGGCTCAATTTATTCTGGTAAAAGGTAAAAGCCTCAATAAAAAAGAATAAAGTAGAAATGATGCAGATAAACATAACCTCACCAACCGGAAACCACATTTTCGCATTCAAAACACAATCATAGCGTCGCAAAAGTACGTTAGTAACCCCCGTGCGGAATTATTGATGGCAACACCTCTGGTTTTCGCCGTTATTGGCTTTTATGTGCTGTTTCGAGCCGGAAACACCTGAATGGCAGAACCGAATCAACCTGTATCGTGATATAACTCCCGATTTCATTTTATCAGTGAGAAAGATGGGATTTTTTCGAATTCGGAATGCTTATTCGAAATTCAAAAGGGTTTTTATTTTCACGATTAAATGAAACATGAGTATGTTTCACTCGTGGAAATAAAAAATATCGTTTTGAATTTTGTATATTCTCAATTTTTCTCATCGGTTTTTTTGTTGAACTGATACGCAAGTCTGGATTTAAAAGCTTTAATGCATACAACGAGGTGCATAGGTTTATATTTAAGAGTGGAAACCCTGTTATTTTCCTTTTGCGAAAGTTTTAATGCGAATTTTGCTACGCTGTAGCACCCACTGCATAATCCGTTAAATCTTTAATCCTTCGACTGCATGGGGAACGTTCACGTCAGCTTTTCCATTTTCTCTTTATGCAGGTTTTTCGATGGACAGCCGCCGGAGGCTTTTTGACAGTTTTACATTACAATACAAAAGACGCGTTGTAAAAGTTTTATTGAAAACTGTCTAAATCCGCATTCGCCCAACGCAAATGACTCCGTTCTTTTAATTTGACTTATTTTAAATGAAAACCTTTTTTTATATTACAAGGCTATTTAAAACTTATTTTAATATAAAAAATATGAGTATATACATGAGGTATCTTAGAAAAATATAATTCACTAATATCTAGTAGGTTTGACTGAAAATAGGACGCTTTCTAATTTTAGCTGTCAAATTGAAGGGGCTTAAATAAATCTTGCATAGACCGTGTCTATGGTCATGCTCTCTTTTCCGCGAAAATACCCCACCACCTTTTGAGTTTTAAAGTAAATTGTAGTGGAAAACACCTATTGCAAAATTATACTAGCTTTTGTTGCCCTTGGTGGCCACCAAACTCTATTTTCGCATCTTTGCAATAATCGCCTTGAAATGTCCGGGCTTAACGACTTCCAAACCACTAAAGTCATTTGGAAAACTCAAAAATAAAATCATGGTAAATACCATGATTTTATTTTTGAGTTTTCCAATAATGACTTTAGTGTTATAACCATGATAGTTTCAAAAGACTTCCAAACCCTACCTACCATACCTTATTCATGAGTTTGAATTCGGTTTATATTTTTTTCTTCAACACGCTATATTATGTTGTTTGTATATTCTTTGAATAAGGTTATAGGATTTTGAGGGCTGCAGATAAATCCATCAATACTGATGGAGGACCCACAGAACGATGGATACGGTAATAAAATATTTCTCGTTAGTCGAGGTGAAAAGTTGTATGTTTAACTCGGGAACAAAAGTTTTTAGTTTCGTGCCTTTTAAATCCCTCCGCGCAGCAGTCTATTTTAAAGCTACTTGCTACGCTCGTGACTACTCTAGACTGATTCTCTAGCTCGGGTTTTAACAGTAAAAAATCGTTAAATTATGTTGTTTGTCTATTCTATGAATAAGGCTATAGGATATTGAGGCTGCAGATAAATCCATCAATACTGATGGAGGACCCACAGAATGATGGATACGGTAATAAATAAAGGGGATTGTTTGCACTTCCTTCTAATAATTGGTTTAGCGGTAAACAACCGTCAGGTATGGCTTTATTTATTAATTAAATACAAGAAAGAAAGAAAATACATTTATTTGACACCATACATAACACAAAACACGACACATTACATAATAAGAAAGAATACAAAAATAATAATAAGGAGATAGATAAAAACATACAGATAGGTACAAATACGTGTTACATAAGGGGCCAAAAAGGTCCCTGTCTCAGCATTATGCCGCTACAAGCCGGAGTTAGTAGCGGCGCTGATTTTCAGACAGGTCCCGGTGTGGTGGCACAAAGCTTTAAAACATTAGGTTACATAGAACAAAGAAGACAAGAGTAGGTAAACATAAAAAAAGCCATATAGAAAAGGAAAAACGAAGAGAACAACAACATTAAATTACGCCGACATTAAATACAAGCACAACAAAGAATTATTTTAACCTTAAACAGAAAAACTAAACGTTTTAGGATATTATGAACTTATTGATTAGTATTATGAAAGCTTTCTCAGTCATATATTTATGTGAGTAGGTATTGTTTGTCGGCCGCTGGGGCAAACGTGTTCCTGAGTGGAGACCACGACTCGGTAAACGTAGCAGAAATATCGATCTGTGTGTATTCTGTTTTCACTTTAAATGTTAACACTTACACTGCCTAAACTCTGTCTGCCTCGCAGGAGACCCGCAGCTAGTAGGACAGCTAGATGCACATGTGCGTCGGCAATCATAATCATTATCATTTTCAGCCTATAGCAGTCCACTGCTGGACATAGGCCATTCCCAATGAGCGCCATAGCGCCCTGTCTTCAGCTTGCCGCATCCAGCATCTACCTGCAGTCTTTCGCAGTTCGTCATCCCACCTGGTCGGAGGGCGTCCTACACTATTTACCGAGTTGTGGTCTCCACTCAAGAACACGTTTGCCCCAGCGGCCGTCGGTTATTCCGCGTCGTGTTAAAATCTGATTACGTACGCTTCTTTTTTTCTGTACAAAATGCGTACGCAATACGTACAATCTCCCCGTGGCAATACGATATGTACTGCCACGGGGAGATTGTTGGCAAGACCATAAAGTCACCTAAGCAAAGTTACGTCATTTTACCTACGCCCACGTCACATTTGGCGCCGACGGTAAGTTTACCTTTTTATCTCAATATTTATGACGGGGATCTGAAAAATCCATAAAAATGTATCCATTTTTATTATCTTAGCGGCTTTGGCACTCGGCTTCCCTTGTAGGTATGTTAGGTAAGCAAGATATAGGGCAAAGTTACAGTCATTTTTGGGGGAGGGAGGGGATCAAGGGATCCTTACTTACCTCACCTGTAAGGCTACCGCGCTATTTAGCACATAACGTAACGCACGGTATTACCGTTATTAACGTTATTACACTAATTTTATTCAGAAAAAAATATCTCGTTAGATATACACCTTCCAATTCGACGACCGATGTGGCGCGGTGGGCGAAGGTCCGCCTGCGACGCAGGAGGTTGCGGGTTCGATTCCCGCCTCGGAACAAGTGTGTGAACGATCTGCAGATACCTATTTGTTCCGGGTGTTCTGGTCATTTTCTATGTATAATAAAAAATATCTATCTATGTAATATATAGTATTATGTATATCAGTTATCTAGTACCCATTACACAAGCTCTGCTTACCATGGGGCTAGATAATGCTCTGTGTGAATTGTCCAGCATTATTTATTTATTTAAATTGGATCTAATGAGCAACAAAGCTAGCGATAGATTCAGCATGGATATATGAAAATAAAAATGAGCAATAGAAATAATAAACATATATTAATAATTATGAATAAATGAGCAATAAAGCTATCGATAGAGTCGATGGATCTAACGGTAACCATCCCTACCGTTCTTGCAGAAAAGGCCTTAACACTTTGGCTGCTGAAATCACACGGTATGTGTTTTCTACAAGTGACTAATATGCGTAAATCCACACTAGCGCAGCGGCTGAGAAAATACAGATCTGTGTGACTCGGCACAGCTGTAATATTTTTCGAACGACACGCATGTGCGGCGCAACACAACCGCTGTGTAGAGCGGCAGCACGAATTTTTTAGGTTAAAAAAAAGATCGCAGTCGTCGAAAAAAAATCGCAGTCAAAGTGTTAATATATTCTCTAAGTACCAAAACTTTGCTCCACTTCATACAAGTTTCATCTCAAGTCTTCGACCAAGCTAAGCTCCATAACTCGGTAGGTTTATCGAAGTAAGCATTCGACACACCTGTGCACTGAACCATTCCGGCTCAGTGTATACGAACCACTATAACAACTTATAGTAAGGTATAGGTACGTTTTTGAAAGCTGGCGCGATTGTATTTTGTTTTCTTTATACAATTAACCACCCTCACAAATCTATCGGTACTGGAGGCCTACTCTAGTTCTTTTGATCCGCACAGTTGCA
The DNA here is from genome assembly GCA_943735965.1 of Eupithecia abbreviata. Taxonomy (NCBI): domain Eukaryota; kingdom Metazoa; phylum Arthropoda; class Insecta; order Lepidoptera; family Geometridae; genus Eupithecia; species Eupithecia abbreviata. The sequence continues at coordinate 8,704,211 of OX030995.1, forward strand.
AAGTACGGCCGCAAAACCTGTGTTGCTGTGGTTTAGCTACTGTCTCTTACTCACGTAAGGGTAGTTTTCTTGCAGCTACATTTTAACTCATATACGAACCACTATTAGTACGTTTATGAAAGCTGGTGCTATTGTATTTTGTTTTTATACAATACTGACGTCATAAATCTGTCGATACTGAAGGCTGACTGTAGTTCTTGATCCGTAATTGCAGAATACGGACGCAAAACCTGTGTTGCTGTGGTTTAGCTACTCTTACTAAAGTCATTTAAAACGGGATATTTACCATGATTTAAATTTTTAGTTATCCAATATTATTATTAGTATTTTAAGTTTGACTAGAATAAGGACTGTGGATAAATAAAAAAATAAATAATTCGGCATGCGCCATGATCACGGAATAACTGAAGGCCTGCAGAGTAAAAGAACACCTACGGGCAGTTAAGAATCTGGCAACCGAGAAGTCTGCCATAGCGTAACATCTTCTCCAGTCTGGTTCAAACCACTGGATCGAGTTACCAATAACCATGATAGTTTCAATATCCTTATGAATGTACTATGATTTAAACAATCAAAAGCCTTAGAAAAGATCACAGAAAATACCAAAAGCATTTTCGCTAGCCGCTCTATCGCCCGTGTGGTCGCGAAAGTTTATATAAGTACCAACCACTGGTAGCACCTAATGCCTAAAGTAGGTACGCGAATGAAGGAAAACGAATGTCATACGAAGGCGGCGTGATCTTCACATTCTGTCCTATCTCTACTTTATCCTCTATAATCCCCTTTCGCATACCTTCGTGAACGATTTGAGTTCCTTGTCCCCCGCGGTGTGCCGTGTAGAACGGCAGTCCCACTCCGTCTCTCCAGTACTCCTGGAGGTTCTTTTGCCGGGCAAGCGGCTAGATTGTGGAACTCTATCCCCCATGATATTCGAGCCAGTCCATCGCTTAACATATTTAAAATCAAATTGAAAGAGCACTTCATTTCATCATAAAATTTATCAATCTAGAGATCAATCTAGATTGATAATTTTTATCTAATAATTTATCTAACTAGCAATTTTTTTTTATTATATTGAACTAAATGTATTTATTAGGTTTATTGAACTATTATTTTTTATTGATGTATGTATATTATAATATCATTCCGTATTGTATTATTAGTCTAATTTGTCTCTTGTACACTTCCTCTATCTATTCCATCGCCACTCCTGTAAACCTAAGGTTTGCTGGAAGAAAACTCTAACTCAGGGTTAAGCTCGCCTATGTACCTATCTTTTTTAATTATTTAGTTATTTTTAAGTTTTGTATGTGTACAATAAAGAATTGAAGAATGTCTTTTACTGTTATAAAAACTTTTATTTTACTAAGTTAAAGTTCAGTCAGTGAATTCATCATTCCAGAATTCAACTGGATCGATGTTTCATAAATAGCTATACAGTACATAGGTTATTGCAAATTTGCAATATCCTGTGGAAACCAGGCGAAGTGTATTGAAGCATGAAGATCGCGCAAATGAGAATAAATGCGAATATTTCCTTTGTGTTATTCCTTAGAGATTAACAAAAAACGTTTTTAGTTTCCATAAAAGTTATTGATTGTATTTTGTTTATTTTGTTAAAAAACAGCTGTTTTTGGACGAATCACTCTAAAAAATGGTTTCTTTGCTATCTATCACCAACCTATGTTAGTCCACAGTTGGACATAGGCCTCCCCTAATGAGCGTCATAGCGCCCTGTCTTCAGCTTGACGCATCCAGCATCTACCTGCAGTATTTCGGTCAGTTCTTTCTTTTAGTTCGTCATCCGACCTGGTCGGAGGGACTCCTACACTACGTTTACCGAGTCGTGGTCTCCACTCAAGAACACGTTTGCCCCAACGGCCGTCGGTTCTTCAAACATCAAAACTACAGAGATAAAGATACATTTATCTCTGTAGCTTAACAAATAGCAAATATTTCTTTGGTTACTTTCCGTCCTTCCCTATTTTACATCCTACTCAATACAAAATAAAAACCTTCTATATCCTTTATTAACATTTCATACTTGTGTAAAGTGCAAAAACCTTTGTCACGGTCTAAAAATTGTATTTCAAAGAGAAATAAAACGTCTATGGTACAAAGGGCCTCTTTCGGCGGCCATTGCAATAGTATGGGCTAGGGGCCCGCCGAGTACTGCCACTCGACATAGATTCACTTGCAGTACTATGAGTACTCGAAGGAGACTCGACTCGAATACGCGGTTGCATAGCAATGAACAAAATGAGTTGCGCAACAGCAACGCCCCGTTACTCAAATATTCGCAGTTGAGCATTGGTTAACTCGTGAAATTCTGGTTCATCTGTTTATTGTTTTCATAGGCATATTTGATTTTTGATATTGTTAGTAGGTATTTTTGTTTCAATACAATGTTTAGTCAACTTTCTAAAATTATAAATAACTAGCTCCTACCTGCGGCGATGCCCGCAATTAAACTAAAGTACCTACAGTTTATTGTATGAGTACATGTAGGTATTTATTCGGGATAAAGTAACAAATATGTAAACTTAAGTAAGTGTGTGTGTATAGAAAATAAGTAAGTGTAAAAATGTATAATTTGCTAAAGTTTAAGCACAGTTTTGTTTATTACAATAATTATAATTTTGTCCGCGAGAGCTACTGCCGACAAACTGTTACACAGTTTGGCAGAACAAATGTAATGTAGTTTAGATATGAAAATAAATAAATTAAAAAAAATACAACATTACGGGCTTAAATGTACATATAGGTATATGCAAATCAGTTGCAATTAGCAGCTCGAAGTAAAAACCGGTGTCGTAGCAAATAGTACCGGAATGCTACGTTTCGTAGCAGCACTTTTGCTACGACAACTACAACGTTACAATCAATACGTTTGCTACGACGAAACCACTATGCAAAACTCATTCGAGGATTCTTTAATTCTTTATTGTATACATACAAAACTTAAAAATAACTTATATAAAAAGATATGTACATAGACGAGCTTAACCCTGAGTTAGAGTTTTCTTCCAGCAAACCTTAGGTTTACAGGAGTGGCGATGGAATAGATAGAGGAAGTGTACAAGAGACAAATTAGACTAATAATACAATATTTGAGGATAGATAGATAAATACATTATTTATTAACAACTTCAGACACACACATACAAAATACAATACTTATACAGTACACAGGAAAACAAAAAACATGAAACACAGTTGACTAAAAAAAAAACAATGATACAATTAAAATATGGGTAAGATCTTTGTGTGTGCTGCAGTATGCTAAAAAGGCCTGGGCTCACCGTAATATTTTGCTAGGAGGATTCTCTTGACTTCAAATCGAGTTTCAATAGTAGGAGATCTCGTTAAAGTGGGGAACGGTAGAGCCACGACTGCGTTTGCTAAATTTATAGGACAATTGTTTAGCATAATGCAACTGTATACCTAGTGCCTAGGTTACTTGCGAATCCGTACCTGAACGTTTATTTTAATTTGCGACTCTCTGTTGTTGGTAATTGGAGAAGTTTTGGAATGGCAGAAGCTTTTGTACATTGTAGCTGTTGGTTTAGTTAGTTTACAGTATATTGTTCACTCGTTTCTGTCCGTGACTTTACTTGTATCTAATAAATTATGGGCGAAAGTTTGTATGTACCTATTCGTGTGTCTATGTTCCTCCTGCACGCTCAAACGGCTGAACGGGTTTGGAGGAAATTTCCTACTAGGATAGCATACAGCCTGGATTAAAACAAAGGCTAATTTTGATTCTAGAAAATTTCAGTGTTCACGTTGATCAAAATAAATAAATAAATAAATAATGCTGGACAATCCACACAGCATTATCTAGCCCCATGGTAAGCAAAGCTTGTGGTATGGGTACTAGATAACTGATATACATAATACAATACATTAGATTATAGATATTTTTTATTATACATAGAAAACGACCAGAACACCCGGAACAAATATCTGCAGATCGTACACACAATTGTTCCGAGGCGGGAATCGAACCCGCAACCTCCTGCGTCGCAGGCGGACCTTCGCCCACCGCGTCACATCGGTCGTCGATCAAAATGTGTTTGTTTGTATACTATGTACATAATTATATTAGGAATATACTTACCTTTAAAATATGGGTTATGGTTATGGGTATGGGTTTTTTTTTATAGTAATCTCTTCTTTACTGTATAACTTCACATATTCATATTATTTGTCCACTACTTATTCTTTTTAATATTTTTTCTTACTACTTGTGAAAACTTGTAATTGGCCGTCCTTATATATATATACTTAATCTTTCTTGTTATATGTTTAGCCGTAAGTTTTCCGAAAATTAAATAAATAAATAAACTAACATACGAACAAACGATACCTACTTATAAAACTTTTGAAAACTCAAACTGTACCGAAACATCGGAAAACTCAAAAAATAATAATAGGAATTATCTCGTTTTAAATGAGCTTTGTGATACCTCCATACAACTACCTACCTAATACTAAAGTGAATTATAAAGTGGTTACTGAAGGATGGATGTGGATGGGGTGTAATGTACCATGGCAGCGAGCAGTTAAGCAGTTAAAAATCCGTCTCGTAGCTCGTTGCGAGCGCCTTCTTTCCCCGTACTGACTGCACGAACGCTCGCTGTGTAACACGTAACATTACGCCGCGTAACACCATTAAGAGTAGGTAAGTACAAGGTACTCGGTAAACGTAGTGTAGGACGCCGTCCGACCAGGTGGGATGACGACCTGTGCCCATAACTAAGCTACAGAGATAAATGTATCTTTATCTTTGAAGTTTTGATGTGTAAAGAACCGACGGCCGCTGTGGCAAACGTACGTGTTCTTGAGTGGAGACCACGACTCGGTAAACGTAGTGTAGGACGCCCTCCGATCAGGTGGGATGACGATCTGCGAAAGACTGCAGTTAGATGCTGGATGCGTCAAGCTGAAGACAGGGCGCTCTGGCGCTCATTGGGGGAGGCCTATGTCCAGCAGTGGAATGATATAGGCTGATGATGAAATACAAGGTAAAAGGTTACTTGTTCACCTTTTACCTACTATCTATAAATAAATTACGAGATTTTCATTCGCTAAATCAGATATTTCTGTTTTCCTTATCGCTAAATCAGATCATCCGCAACGTGAATCAACTATCGCATTTATATTTCATCCAATCTTTTTTGGGTCAGCCGTATTTAAATGTACATATTTTGGGGATAAACCGGGTAAACGATCGAAGGAATATTCCGAGCTAAAGGGACTTGAAAGCGTAAAGCGAGTTTCGTTGAGATGTTTCGTGTTCGTGCGAAAAACTTATGAGTGTGAGTCGTGTTCAATAATTTATGCAAATGGCACAACAATGGTTGGGGAATTTTGTAACTAGAGCCGTTATCAATATTATAAAATCTTTTGTTCAGCAGTTTATGGAGAGAAGATAAGAATTTATTTCAGTAGTGTAATAGAACTAACTAGATATGACGACCGATATGGCGCGGCGGGCGAAGGTCCGCCTGCGATGCAAGAGGTTCGATTTCCGCCTTGCGATAAATGTTACTGTTAAAATGTTTGTTAACACTTTGACTGCTGAAATCACACGGTATGTGTTTTCTACAAGTGTCTATTATGCGTAAATCCACACTAGGGCAGCGGCTGAGAAAATACAGATCTGTGTGACTCAGCACAGCCGTAATATTTTTCGAACGAAACGCATGTGCGGCGCAACACAACCGCGTGTAGAGCGGCAGCACGAATTTTTTAGGTTAAAAAAAAGGATCACAGTCGTCGAAAAAAAATCGCAGTCAAAGTGTTAATACATAGAAAACACCCAGAATACCCAGAACAAATATCTGCACATTATTCAAATAGGAGCATAAAAAAAAAAACAAATAATTGAATACTTATGCAATTAACTAATTTATTATTATTTTACTGTGATAAATATTATCTATGAATGTTATATCAAATTTTTAAAGAAGGCATGTCTGTCTGCTTTTTCTAAAACAATCCCTTATGGTGTTTCGTATGTCAAAATTAATGTGTGTTTTATAATAAAATTGTTACATTATTTTTATGTACAACTGACCGACATCAAGTGTAACACGTGTACCTACGGTGGTACTGAATATAATGAAATTAAATGAAAAGGGTTTTACAATAATTAAAAGGCAGGAAATAATTGATAAGTTGGGGAATCCCAAACAAAACTTAATGTTAAAGTGTAAGCTTAAAGTTTTGTCTTGTTTAACAAGGATTTGTAATTCTATTGAACTATGTACATATTACGAAGTGTGCTCCTAAGGAATGGCAAATGTCAATTTAACTTTGCAAAGCATTTATAGTCAAAAGACAGTCGCTTAAGGGTCCGGCGACCCTAGCTTGCAAAAATCGCTCGGAATATCGCTGTCCCTGTTTAACCCTTGCGCCGCGCCGCGCCACATGCTTGCGCGATAGCAATAGTAGCCGTTCAAAATTTGGTTTGTTCCGTAATACCTAAAATTATGACTGAAAACTTTTTGTATTCTTCACAAAGTATTGTTATTCTGTAACTAGACAATATAAGCTATGTTCCTTAATAAATAAAAAGTAAGATATTGATGTTTTTAATACGAAACAAAAAGCAAAAAAACTTGTCCATTTTCGCATAAAAATGTGCAAAATGAGATTGGCTTTAATTTCATTTTAGGTAAGTATTTTGAAAAAAAACTATTTGGGAACCTAGATAAATACTATTTTAATACAAATAATGCAATACTAAAGTGGAAATATGCTTGAATTAGAAATAATTTTGGTATTACGTTTGTATGAAGAATTCGTCCCTCCGGAGGCCCCTTAAGGAAAAAACAAAGAAACATTGGTAGACCAAAACTGACTAAATCATTTTTCAAATTATTCAAATTCAATAATTTACATAACACTATAACATTATAATTAATATTTTTTAGTTATACCATATCATACTTGTTATTATACATAGGTACTCGTACCTTACAACAAAAACCTTACATCACACAAAAAATAAATTGAGCCAACTAAGTTAGTCGTGTCTTACCTAAGATTGCGACTGCGGCGATCTTTTTTCGACAGCGATCTTTTTTTTAACCTAAGCCATTCATGCTGCCGCTCTACACAGCGGTTGTGTTGCGCCGCACATGCGTTTCCTTCGAAAACATATTACGGCTGTGCTGAGTCGCACAGATCTGTATTTTCTCAGCCGCTGCGCTAGTGTGGATTTACGCATATTAGTCACTTGTAGAATCACTTGTCACGGTGTGATTTTAGAAATCGAGGTGTTAAACAAAATCAACCTCTAACTTTTTCTCATTTATGTTCTTTATTCAGCCCGCTAAAGTGACTATTCCTGTTCTGTTTAATAATTCTGTGGGGTGGATCTATTCCGCCGATTCTATTTCCGGCCGGAGACAGCGAGTCGATATCTATGGAGACGTATCTTCGCATATTTTATCTCTGCTGTGCTCTGGTTGTCATTTGACGGAATATTTTTTAATATTTCTGTGTTGGGTTCGTTTTTCATTGGAATTTAAGAGCTCCTTTTATGAGGTAAGTAAGACTTGATGTTTGAAAAGCGAATTAATTACATTTTACTTATCTTCTTTTTTTATCGCTTTGAGGACGCGTGGTAGGAAGGTTTCGTCTGAACTAGCCTTTGATAGATAGATTGATAGATAGACAATACTTTTATTGCACACTTAAAAATAAAACAAATAAGATAAAAAATAATAATACAAGATATGTGACAATTTGGCGGTCTTATCGCTCAAGAGCGATCTCTACCAGACAACCGTGGATGGATAGGATCGTTGGATTGAAAAAGGGGATCTGTGTGCGTTACTATGTAGTTAATTACAACATGAAATTTCATATTATGTTACATACAAATACCTATCTACTATAAATACATATACATATATGTACTTTATGAGTATATATTTGGTTAAATATCAAACCTTCTTCATCATTTCATAAGTTCTTAACTCATTAATTTTACAATTATTTTCCATTACTTGACACTGACAGAAAAGTATCCAAATAGACACAGAGTTGCCATTAACAAATAATCATCATCGCCATAGCGCCATAACGCCCTGATGATGAGGAGGCCTATGTCCAGCATTGGAAATTTATCTCTGTGGTACCTTCCTATTGTATTCAGTTTTTTTTTGTTTTTTAGTTTATCTTTTATGTTAGTAGCTTTGTATTGCATGCAATGTATGTAGTTTGTATTTTTTTTTTTATTTCTTGTTTTTGATACTTCTCCATCTGTTTGTTTGTGATGTACCAACTCTTAGTTTGTTTATATCTTTTTCTCCATCCCTAGGTTGCCTGGGAGAAATCGCTGTCAGCGATAAGGCCGCCTATTGTACTTTTAATATATAATGTTTAGATATAAGGTGTTGTTTTATAGTTTTAAGTACAATAAAGAGTTCATTCATTCATTCATTCATTCATTCATGGACTAACATAGACTGACGATGATGATGATGTATTGTGTTATGTATAATATCAGTTATTTATTATCCATTACTCAAACTCTGATTAGCTTATGGCTAGATGATGCATGTTGTGTGAATTTGTCCAGCATTATTTATCTATGTATTTTATTATACCAAACAGAAACGATGTCCGCATTTTAATCACACTAATATTATAGATGCGAAGGTTTGGATGTTTGAGTGGATGGATGTATGGATGGATGTTTGTAGAATCTTCATGCTAAAACTACTGGGGCTGAATGCATAGATGTAGCCCTAAACCTGGAATCAAAAATAGGCTACTTTTTATCCCAAAAATGAATTCCCGTGGGATATAAATGAACTTAAAACGTTTCCATAGAAACAATACGAAACCGCGGGCAGATACAAGTATGCAATAAAAATGAAATTGCTTGTACTCAAGGACTATAATCAACGGCATACATAGAACATAAAAACTTGTCTGGCTGTTACCAAGTTTCTCCATATAATAATTCAGGCAGCGTGTGTTATGAATAAATAAGTTTTTGTATTGCTTTCTCGCTCGTTCAGATGAACCGGGTGTTTAAAATAAAAATAAAAATAATGCTGGACAATTCACACAACATTATCTAGCCCCATGGTAAGCAGAGCTTGTGTTATGGGTACTAGATAACTAATGTACGTAATACAATACATTACATAGATAGATATTTGTATTATACATAGAAAACAACCAGAACACCCGGAACAAATATCTGCAGATCGTACACACAATTGTTCCGAGGCGGGAATCGAACCCGCAACCTTCTGCGTCGCAGGCGGTCCTTCGCCCACCGCGCCACATCAGTCGTCAAAAGTTAATAGAGTAAGTTAGTAAGAGTTTTACTTGACATGTTTAATCCAACGATCCTATCCATCCAAGGTTGTCTGGTAGAGATCGCTCTTGAGCGAGACCGCAAAATTGTCACATATTTTGTATTTTATATCTTGTTTGTTTTATTTTAAGTGTGTAATAATATATTATCTATCTATCTATTACTTCTACCATGATCTTGGGACTCATCTTCGGACGACCTCTGTGGCGTGGTGGGCGAAGGTTCACTTACGACGCAGGCGGTTGCGTGTTCGATTCCCACCTCGGAACAAATATGTTTACGATCTGCAGGTATTTGTTCCGGGTGTTCTGGTCGTTATCTATGTATAATAAAAAATATCTATCTATGTAATGTATTGTATTATGTATATCAGTTATCTAGTAGCCATAACACAAGCTCTGCTTACCATGGGGCTAGATAATGCTGTGTGAATTGTTGTCCAGCATTATTATTTATTTATCTATGTAATGTTATTGTATTATGTATATCAGTCATCTAGTAAACAGAAGCTCTGCTTAGCTTGAGCTAGACGATGCTGTGTGGATTGTCCAGCATTATTTATTTATTTAATAAAGGAAGTTCTGACTAGACTCCTTCCAGACTCCTGATGGACAATCAGCTACTACATCAGTCGCAAACGAGTCCATTTAATCATATCTAAAAAGGAACATTACGACATCGTTAACAGTAAGGAATGGCGCGAGAAACCACTGTGCGAAGAGTAATGACCGTATTTGTCAGACGCTGCATTAGGAACGGGGATATTCATTCATATCACACGAGTCGCGAAAAACCGACGGCCGCTGGGGCAAACGTGCTCTTGAGTGGAGACTATGTCTCGGTAAACGTAGTGTAGGACGTCCTCCGACCAGGTGGGATGTCGACCAGCGAAAGACTGCAGGTAGATGCTGGATGCGGCAAGCTGAAGACAGGGCGCTGTGGCGCTCATTGGGGGAGGCAGTGGACTATCATAGGCTGATGATGATCACATGAGTAGACGACCTCTGTGGCCTGTTGGGCGAAATTCCGGTTGCGGGTTCGATTCCCGCCTCGGGACAAATGTTTGTACGATCTGCGGATATTTGATCCGGGTGTTCTGGTCGTTTTGTATTTAAAATAGAAAATATATATCAATGTATAATATTGTATTATGTATATCAGTTGTCATAACACAAGCTCTGCTTAGCTTGGGGCTAGATGATGATGTTAAAATTGTCCATAATTATTAATTTATTTATATTTGATCGAGTGACCAGAGTATCCCAACAACATAAGATAAAATTTATATACGCTTCTATATGAAAACTCCAAGTTAGTTGTAAAAATTATAAAGTTCAAACAAATTGTCAAACATAAAAATAATAAAATAAAATAAAAACAGCTTTATTCCATATCCCAATAGTTATTAGTATGTACAATTTTAAAACAATAATAATAATAGTAAAATAAAGAGTTAATAGTTGTGTAGGTACATTATAATTTTAGAATTAATTATGTCAGATATTTTTGTGTCATGTCCTGATATGGATCGCCTTCGGCGGTGTCTGCCTCCTCCAAGGATCTCCAGAGGTTTCTGTCTCTGGCTTTTTGTGGCCACATTTTTCCAGCTACTTGTGTGATGTCATCATCATTGTTAAACATATTATTTGTAAAAAGGCTTATTACATAATATCAGATTATCTAGAAGATAAAAATGCTTGGGACGAGTTTTGCTCCAACTAAAAAACGAACAATCTAACTAGGTAAAGGTTTCTTGTTCGCTTCTTTGATTTACCTTAAAAAAATTGAATTGAACAATTAATCAAAGTGATCACTTTATTTCCTAAATCCTAGTTTTACTATCTGCGCCCCGCGGTTTTACTCGCGTGGTAATAGATTTTTTGGATTATATACAATATATCTTTATAAATTGTAGACTATGTGTTATTCTGATGTATAAGCTATATTATTGTAGTTTCATTAAAATCCATTCAGTAGTTTTTATATGAAAGAGTAACAAACATCCATCCATCCATCCATACTTACAAAATTTGGCGTTTATAATATTAATAGGATATTATTTTTACTAAAGTAAAACTTTAGTACTTTAGTAAAACTAGGTTTTACTAAAGTAAGTAGTTAGTAGGTTTTACTTTAGTAACACTAGGAAATATGGTAACCATCACAACCTAAAAAAAACAATACAAAAAGTTAGCAATTTGAAATTTGTGACGTGTCTAGTCCTATTAAGGGGCCTCCGGAGGGACGAATTCTTCATACAAACGTAATACCAAAATGATTTCTAATTCAAGCATATTTCCACTATAATATTGCATTATTTGTATTAAAATAGTATTTATCTAGGTTCCCGAATAGTTTTTTTTTTCAAAATACCTAAAATTACCTAAAATGAAAAGAAAACAAATCTCATTTTGCACATTTTTATGCGAAAATGGACAAGTTTTCTTGCTATTTGTTTCGTATGAAAAACATTAATATCTTACGTTTTATTTATTAAGGAACATAGCTTATATTATCTTGTTACAGAATAACAATACTTTGTGAAGAATACAAAAAGTTTTCAGTCATAATTTTTGGTATTACGGAATAAACCAAATTTTGAATGGATAATATTGCTATCGCGCACGCATGTGGCGCGGCGCAAGGGTTAAACAGGGACAGCGATATTCGGAGCGATTTTTGCAAGCGAGGGTCGCCCGACCCTTAAGACTAAATGAAATAAATCACTTTGAAGTTTGAAGTTTGTACTCACTAGGTTTGTACAAGCCAGCCAACCTAACAACACACTAGAGTAACCAAAATACCAACAAGACTCGTTGTGGCCAATCAGCCTCGCTTCTAGCTTGTTTCGCTCGATTTACTGAGTGGTCCGGGAGCCAGGTACAAATTTGGTCAATTATTTCCTCCCGAGTAAAAATTCGTAAAATCCATTAGGGATTAATATTATGAATACTCGTGACTGTCAGCTGCGATTCCGTGGGTGGGTAAGGCAGTGGCAGCGATGTTCAAATTAGCATATACCAGAATTTTGATTCGAACCTTATTCCATGGGAATAATGTCGTCATCGCTGCCATTGCCCAACCCACCCACGGAGTAGCAGCTGAAGGTCACGAGTATTCAAAATATTAATCCCTAATGCATATTATGAGACAACAACTCGGTAAACGTAATATAGGACGTACCTCGACCAGGTGGGATGACGATCTGCAAAAGACTGCAGGTAGATGCTGGATGCGTCAAGCTGAAGACAGGGCGCTATGGCACTCATTGGGGGAGGCCTATGTCCAGTAGGGGACTATCATAGGCTGTTGATGATGATGCATATTACGAAGTTTGCTTGAGAGAGACTTGGTCATGAAAATCTATCACTGGCTCCCGGACCAGAGCCACTGGGGCCCGAGTTCTGCAGAGTGCTGCAATTGGGAATTCTCTGCTACAATTTCAGTGCAGAACTAACTTTTTGAAACCAAATTCTGCGTCGCTCGTATTTTGCGGATATCGGACTGGGAGTCCCAATTGACCGGCCATGATTGATCAAAAACTTGTCAACTAATAATAACTACTGTATTAAACACTAGCTGCGTCCCGCGGCTTCGTCCGCGTGGAAATCTATAAAACATATATTTTATTTTAACACACATACAATTAACTATGTTAATTGTATGTGTGTGTATTACTCAATACTCTGTATTAGTACCAAATAAACGTTTTATCTATCTAGTTACAAATAATAGGCTAAGTATTTTATGTATTTGAGATTCTGTGTTGTGTCAATTCGAACCTTCCTATACCAGCTAAATGTAACTTAGTTTTTTAAATGTTATTGTACATAGTTTGTTATATATTAAGTGTGCAATAAAAGTATTTTCTATCTATCTAGCGGCTTCGCCCGCGTGGAAATATATGTGTCAAATAGTATATAAACCTTCCTCTTTAATCATTCTATCTATTACTGAAAACTGCATTAAAATCCGTTGAGTTGTTTAAAAGATCTAAGAGAACAGACAGCGACTTCATTTTATACTATGTATACATATATATAGCCTTAGAAACAGAATTTGGTTTTTTTTTGGCAGTTGGGTGTCAATCCGTACTTTATCCTATATTATGTATAATGAGAAAAAAAAATTTCATGCACTTTATTCATCAAAATCAAATCTTCTGCACCTCCCACACCACTAAACCCAAATCCCAAACACGTCAATAGTCGGTGTCAGCAAACAGCACCTGTGATGTGTTTATGTAGGTATGTTGTCACACCCCGCCATGCCTTGAGGGTGAATTGTGTTTCACTCGGGAAAATTATATTTGGGATCGCTCTAACACGTCTTCTCCCTTCTATGACAATGGTGGAATATTATCGGAGAGCTGAGATCAAATACATACATAATCAAATATTAGGTACTAATATTATAAACGCGAAAGTTTGTTAGGATGTACCTATGTAAGTATGTTTGTCGCTCTTTCACGCAAAAACTACTCAATGGATTTTGATGAAACTTCACAATAATATAGTAGAATAACACATAGGCTACAATTCATAAAGATATAATGTATATTATCCAAAATATCTATCACCATGGGGGCGAAACCGCGGGGCGCAGCTAGTACATAATATATATGAAACAAGGCCGGGTGTGTTCGAACACTTGTAACTCGAGAACGGCTGGACCAGTTTTCATGGCTTTTGGTTGGTTGTATCTGTCTCTGTCTAGAATAGCAGAATAACTATTAAAAACATTGAAAATTTTACGAAAAAAAAGCATTTTCGCAAAATGTTCAGGGGTATCGTAACTGTCTGACATTGACTGTCACGCGGTACAAAGTTCGCTGCGTCAGCTACTATTGGATAAATATGGATAAATATGTGTTTCATAAAATGAAAATAAAAAATAGATCTGCCAATGTCTATTTTTTATATTTCCGTAGCAATAAACCCGATAACTGCCCAGCCCAAACCCTCGATTGTTTTAGTAATTTGGTCTGCAATAAAGAGTAAGAGTAATTGTATTACTTATATTATAAGTAGTAAGTCTTACTACTTATAATACAATTACTTTTACTACTACTAAGTTAGTAATCTAGTTTAGTATTCTATCACCTGGCACGTTTCGCAGACGCAGCATGTTTCCTTAGTACCCAAACCACTATCTGAACCTATAAATATCTTTCAGCAAGCGTTATCCCACGTCCTCAATATCCCGAAGGCTCGTATAAAAGCGTAACACAAATAGTCGGCGGCGCGTCCCCGGCGCACGCATGAGCGCTGATCAAACGGCATTACCCAGCTGAGTGGACGGGACACCTCGCCGAGCACGATCTGTTTACACTGGCTTGTACGGTGCGTTAAGGTTATGTGCGATACTGGTGTGTAAGAAGGCTGCGAACACTTAAGCAACCATACTAACGAACTTTCCGATTCATTTGGCAACTACTTCGCGGATTTCAATGAAATGTTGCATACTAAATCGGAAATGAAATAGCAGCCTTTTTGTTTTTCTGTTAACTGTCATTAAATAAATAAGTGAATAATAAATAAATGAGAGCGAATCTAATTTGTCATATTTTCAAACCAAATCGAATGAGTACGAAAAACTGTTAAAACTCCTTTTAGTACCGAGTAGGTACACACAGGCTTCACTACCTACACACAAAGCTACAGTTTTGTATTTGATGGTTAGACTCCATTTCATTAGGTGGATTTCCATGCCGTACTACTACCGTACAGTGTACGGCAGCACAAAAATGTACATTGAAATTTAGGATTTTAGTCCTAAAATTAATAAGATACATTTTATAGTGACGCATGGCAGCATCGGATAACAGACAGCTCGGTTGAAATCAGAAATCATCAACTTTTTTCTTTGGCTTTCTAAATAAGCAGCTTGCGCTTTTCTATTTTGTAACATTAATATGTATCAAAATATTAAGAGATAAAGCCCATATTTGAATGCCACATTTTTGTGCAATGCAGATGTAGCCCAGATGAACTACGTCCTTTATGGTCACTTTAAAACCCAAAACGACAACGACTGCTAATTTCCGTTTTTCGTATAATAACTGAGGACCTCAGTGGCGCGATAGGCGAAGGACCGCCTGCGACGCAGGAGGTTGCGTCAAGTATGTGTACGATTTGCCGACATTTATTCCGGGTGTTCTGGTCGGTATCTATGTATAAAAAATATCTATAATAATGTATTGTATTAAGTATATCAGTCATTTATTACCCATAACAAAAGTTCTGCTTGGCTTGGGGCTAGATGATGCTGTGTGGATTGTCCTGTCCAGCATTATTTATTCATTTAATCCACTCCATTTTACGGCTGAAGTTCAACAATCAGTGAGCTTAGGCTTTCTCAAGTCTTGCCAACATTCAAATTCATCGCAACAAATTGTACGCCAACTTTAGGATTAAACCCGGGATCTGCCCAAAAAGGTTTCAACCGGTTAACGTCCCATGGCATATTTTAATGTAATTACAAAGCCGATAATTTTTGTCGTAATGAAGTATGAACCGAGGGCCATAAAAGTGGAACCCTTAGGCTAACAGGTGAGGTCACCTAATGGCCTCCATTTACTGGCAGCTGGGACCTTGTTATCCGGGTTTAAGGCATTGATTTATTAACTTAAACCTGTGGTATGGTGTCTTATGGGGGTAGCCAGACCATGACACCACACACAGTTTGTAACCATCACAATCATTAATATTATAAATGGCAAAGTTTGGACGGGTGGATGGAAATATGCATGTTTGTTACTTATTCACGCCAAAACTACATATGTTCTGAACGGATCGGTCTGAATATTGCATTATATGTAGGCTTAACACTTTGACTGCGAACTTTTTTCGACGACTGCGATCTTTTTTTTATCCTAAGCCATTCGTGCTGCCGCTCTACACAGCGGTTGTGTTGCGCCGCACATGCGTTTCGTTCGAAAAACATTACAGCTGTACTGAGTCACACAGATCTGCTTTTTCTCAGCCGTTGCGCTAGTGTGAATTTACGCATATTAGTCACTTGTAGAAAACACATACGGTGTGATTTCAGCACTCGAAGTGTTAAGGCTTTAATCCTGGAATAACGCATAGGTTTGGTACTTCTTATCGAATAAAGTTATCACGGTATATAAATACTTTTATACGTTTCCATAGAAACAACGCGTTCGAAGCCGCGAGCAGAAACCAGTAGATACTAGATGTATGAAACAAAAGAGTAATTCAACACACAAAATATACGCCACTATAAAACGCGATATCGACAAAAACTAAAACTTCTTCAGAAATTTGCTAAATAAAAAATATTTTGGTGCAACGTATACGACCGATGTTTCATATTCGTCCCCACGGAGTGATCTGAAAGGTTTTCAAAATACTTTTATTGTCATGATAAAAATAACGTACTACCCTGAAAAAAAAAGTACCTAATGCGTTCCTTTGTTTTCTTGATTTTTCGGTATCGCGTTAATTCGAGATCGTGATCGTTTGCTCTACAGTTTTCCGAAGTTGTGTGCATTTGTTGTGTGTGGTATTACTTTATTGAGCCCTAAGTTTATGTGACGATAGAATCGAGACGCGATCGTGATGTTTTATATTTGTAAGGTATTTGCGTAGTTCCCTGCCCGCACAAAACCTATATGGAAAAATTAGACTTCACGATCACGTCGCGACACTATCGTGAAAAGGACTTAGGGATCTAAGTGGCCTGGTGCTTTCTGTATTTCGCTGTTCGGTTTCCTGTTCTTTCTGGATACTGTTCTCCGATATTCCAAGTGACGATATTCCGTAGGACAGTCATCTTCAGCTGTCGCTTACCTGCATGCATTGCGTCACCCACGTAGAATTCCTAGATGCTCCAGTATTTAACTCAAAGGCATTTATTTAGTTCGAAATTCAGGCGCTCGAAACTTCTTGCCTTACATTCTACAACCCCAGAATTTGGGTTTCGAAGTATGCCCATGTTTTAACGTGAGCTAGGAATATCACGTGCTCTTTAGGAACAAGTTTTGCATACTTTAGGTGCCTATTCAGAGGATTTTGCTACGGAGAATCGACGTGCTCGGAATATTTAATACACGAGATGGCTTCGTACAGAAAAATATTGATATTCAAACAAATACATGCATAATATGCCACCCAGGTTACAGTAATAATAATAATTAACTCTCGTAAAGGATCTGTGCTGTTGGCTACGGCCCCACGCAAACCCTCCGAAGGACCGGGTCACTTTATGGCCCGAGATCATGGAAATGAGAAACATAAATAAATAATGCTGGACAATTCACACAGTATTATCTAGCCCCAAGCTAAGCAGAGCTTGTGTTATGGGTACCAGATAACTGGTATACATAATACAATACATTAACATATATCGATATTTTTTATTACACATAGAAAACGACCAGAACACCCGAAACAAATATCTTTAGATCGTACACACATTTTCTCCGAGGCGGGAATCGAACCTTCGACTTTCTGCGTCGCAGGCGGACCTTCGTCCACCGCGCCAGAGAGGTCAAAATGGCTTCCCACAAACTTCAAACGATTGGTCTGTCTGTCATTTGATGCCATCAATATAAATTCACCTACCTGATACGAGTTAAAGCCCATTTTTGAATGCAAAGTTTTGTGCTGTGCTGCAGCAGTGTTTTTCAGATATGTGACAAATCTAACAGCTAATATTAATAGGCATGACTTTCGGATAGTTTTAATTTTCGTCAAAGCATAATGATTTTTGTTCGCATGTTGTCCTCTCCTTTGGATCAGTATATGGATTGGATAAGCATGAGAATTTATTTTGCATTACTTAAAAAGGGTGATTGGTTCCATCCACGTCTTTGTCTCTTTACAATTTGATTCTATTTCTGGCGTACTATATGAGTTGGCCGTTAAATGTATAATAAGAAAATGTTATGTGTTTTCTGTCATAAATAAAAAGATTTAAAACAATTTAGCACATACTTTAATTGTTTAATTTAGCTTTAGTTTTATTTTTACGAAAGTTTTGTTAGTGCAATTCCTTACCTTTACCAGCAAATAGAAAATAGTGCGAGGTCACTGTTAATTGCAACACCTCAACCAATCAACTCTAAAATGTAAGAATAATGTACGTACATAAAATTAAGGTGTTATTATTTGTAAACTTTTTGGTAAATATTTTTTTTTGTCTAAAATATATTGAGAAGAATTTAAGAAGGTTTAATTTCAAGGAAATCACTGGAGTCTGCGGCAATGTAACATTAAAAAGCCCACAAAGTTCCCGCGTTGTATTTGCCTCCGCACGGAATTTATTAATTAAACGAAATCGCTTATTCATCTCGCGGTTTTGGGGAAAAATTCTAGAAATTTCGGGTTGTTTTTGTGCGCCGTGACTTTTCGTGTACTTACCTATTTACGAAAATATTGAGATATTATTTAGAATCAAAGACTGTTGCTGGCAAGTTTTAGCTTTTTGGGTTGGCTTTTCTCTGTGACCGAAATGAAACCATGGAATGTAAATTTGTTTCGATCAAGATTAGCGCTCGAACGCGCTGTCAAGCTATTTTCAAAAATGAATGCAAGAATCACACTTATATTATACAAGCGAAAGTTTAGATACTTGTAATATCAATAATTTCAATAAGGTTTCTTGTATTAATGAACTTGTTAGTGTGTTATTTATAAGTTTTTGTTTTTCCTGCTAGACGACCGATGTGACGCGGTGGGCGAAGGTCCGCCTGCGACGCAGGAGGTTGCGGGTTCGATTCCCGCCTCGGAACAATTGTGTGTACGATCTGCAGATATTAGTTCCGGGTGTTCTGGTCGTTTTCTAAGTATAATAAAAAATATCTATCTATGTAATGTATTGTATTAAAGTAAAGTAAAAGTAAAAAATAATGTATTTCTTTAGGCTTACAAAATAAGAAAAGTCATATTTTATACATTAAATTATTATCAAATAAAATTATTTTACTGTTCACTTCAATTTTTTGTCCACTATTATGTATATCAGTCATCTAGTACCCATAAGCTCTGCTTAGCTTGGGGCTAGATGATGCTGTGTGAATTGTCCAGTATTATTTATTATTATATATTTATTATTTATTTCCTTTAAATAAATATTTATATATAAATTAATAAATGATCTATCTATGTATGTAAAGACTAATGCGTTCCTCCCATCCGCAATTTATTTTATACACATTCAATTGACTTGAGCGATCGATTTGATGAATCAATGATTGATGATATGGATTTGATTGATGACCACCTGTTTTAACGGACGTGTGAATTTTTCCATTTTGTACCGCTTTCAGAGAAAGAATTAGCAAGCTGAAGTGGCAGTGGGCCGGCCATATCTCGCGAAGAACCGACGACGGCCGCGCTGGGGCAAACGTGTTCTTGAGTGGAGACCTCGGTAAACGTAGTACGCCCTCCGACAAGGTTGGATGACGACCTGCGAAAGACTGCATGTAGATGCTGGATGCGGCAAGCTGAAGACAGGGCGCTATGGCGCTTTTGGGGGAGGCCTTTGTCCTGCAGTGGACTAATATAGGCTGATGATGTATCGCTTTGATTTACTAATTTGCGATCACATCCTATAAAGCTAGTGTCTCGTTGCAGTACAGTTCTGTTATAAGAAATCATTTTACGCGACTCGCAACTTAAAAATATACGTTTGGCTTCAACTTTACCCTCAATCTTGACATAAATTTTTGTTCTCCCATTAAAATTCTACTTTTTTTATTTTATTTATACTTCTTGCACGAAAACCATAAAACAAAACTTATTCTAGAAAATTTATACACAGGCGAACTTAACCCCAAAAAGAGTTATCTTCCAGCAAACCTTATTGGGAGAGAGACAAAGTGAAGAGAGAAGTTGGTATATGTGCATAAATTTAATTTGAAATAGACAAAAGATTAAACTTGAACTTACTTATTCATTATACTTATATCAACTACCCACTAAGTTCTAGAATACTATCTAGATCAGAAAACCAAAATAAAAAGTGAACGGTAAATTTTGTCGCATAAAACCCACTGCATAGCAAGTGGGCGAACAAAAGCAAACCAGGTTATTGCAATCTTGTACAAAGACTTGGAGGTAACATTGAAAATCCTTTAGAAATGCTTCAAGTCTGGATATTGTAAAGTAGAGACCGCTTTGTCCAGACTTTAGTGTTCATAAATTTACACTTGCAATTCGTAAAAATTGTAACGAATTCGTACATACGACACCTGGTGGTGCAGCGGGTGAAGGTCCGGCTGCGACGCAGAATGGTTTGATTCCTGCCGCGAGACAAATTTGTGTATGATCTACACTCTGCAGATATTTGTTTCGTTTGGTAAAAAGTAACATGCAAAATTGCTATAACAAATAATATTTAAGGGTCCGGCGACCCACGCTTGCAAAAATCGCTACGAATATCGCTGTCCCTGTTTAACTCTTGCGCCGCGCCCCATGCGTGTGCGATAGCAATATTAGCCGTTCAAAATTTGGTTTGTTCCGTAATACCAAAAATTATGACTGAAAACTTTTTGTATTCTTCACAAAGTATTGTTATTCTATAACTAGACAATATAAGCTATGTTCTTTAATAAATAAAACGTAAGATATTGATGTTTTTAATACGAAACAAATAGCAAGAAAACTTGTCCATTTTCGCATAAAAATGTGCAAAATGAAAGGCTTTCATTTCATATTAGGTAAGTATTTTGAAAAAAAAAAACTATTTGAGAACCTAGATAAATACTATTTTAATACAAATAATGCAATATTATAGTGGAAATATGCTTGAATTATAAATAATTTTGGTATTACGTTTGTATGAAGAATTCGTCCCTCGGAGGCCCCTTAAGATACGATTGGGAACCCTGGAATGGGACTAAGTTCTGATGAGTTTGAGATGTGATATTGTGTGTCCAGTGCTTAGAATGTGTGTCAGTGTCATAGGTCTCCTGTTGCCCAGACTTTTAAAAGACTGCTGCATCGGGAAACCACACACACAACATACACAAACACTTGCAAACCATACTGTCTCATGTGAAATTTGCAATAGCCACATAAAAAAAAACCCTATTGTACAGTTTTAATTAACTTTACTTTTTAATATTAGTTAGTACCTAATTTATATGTAATTTTTAATAAAGTAAAGTAAAAAATCATTTATTTCTTTAGGCTTACAAAATAAGCACTTAGACAAGTCATATTTTATATATAAATTATTATCAAATAAAATTATTTTACTGTTCACTTCAATTTTTTGTCCACTAGTGGAATAAGTGAAAAGAAACCACTATTAATTTATTACACAATTTAATTTATTAAGAAATCTAGGAGTTGGGCATTGACATTACCACACAGTTTGTAAAGCTTCGGTAGTATCATCGTTTCAATATGTATCTATGATCCTATGTAAACATGTTCTAAATAAAGATTTTTTTAATTTTTTTTATAGGTTTGTTCGTGTGTGATTCAAGTATGTGCCAAAAAATTGTGTAAGCATTTTTTATCAAATCAAAATTTTCCATTTAATTGTATAAGACGCCACTGCCACTGTTGATAAACCATCATCCTCCGTTTTTCCACGTTTTATTCAAGCCAATTATATCAGAGGGTGACCTAATTCGAAACATATTGTCATAAAGGCAGGCACACGTATCAGTAATTATATTTTCATGTATGAGTCCATTTGGTCGGGTTTTTAGGCCATGATGAAATTTATTACCTGGACATACTTACCTCACGTTTGAAAAACGTAGTTAAATTTACATAAAAGAGAAATAAATAATGCTGGACAAATCCCATCAGCCATGGGGCTAGATAATGCCGTGTGATTGGTAAGCAGAGCTTGTGTTATGGGTACAAGATAACTGATATACATAATACAATACATTACATAGATATATATTTTTTATTATACATAAAAAATGACCAGAACACCCGGAACAAATATCTGCAGATCGTACACACACAATTGTTCCGAGGCGGGAATCGAACCCGCAACCTCCTGCGTCGCAGGCGGACCTTCGCCCACCGCGCTACAGAGGTTGTCAAATAACTTATCATTACTATTATATACATTTTTATTCTTATTTTTAATTTAATGCTATTTTATTTTAATGTTATTCTATACTATTGATTTTATAATCTGAAATAAATAAATACAATACAATTACAATTGTATAAAATGAAGTCGCTTCCGCTGTCGGTTCGCTTAGATCTTTTAAACAACTCAACGGATTTTAATGCAGTTTTCAGCAATGGATAGAGTGATTCAAGAGGAAGTTTTATATAATTTATGAATCACTGACCCGTACTATTATCTACATTGTACCCGTACGAAGCCGGGGAGGGCCGCTGGTCTATACTATTTCGTAATCGCGAAAATTTCAAAAGCTGTAGGACAAGGAATATCAAAATTCTAAGTAGTTTGTCCTTGTTCTCTAACAACAAGAAAATATTTCTGTTAGATAATGTATTTTCAGCCAGCGTAGTTAAAAATATTTCAGGTCTAAGTAAAACTAACGCTGATAATTATTTCCGAAATGGCACAGTGTGCGCTAGCCCTAATGCACGGTGCACACGGGGTGATTGCCCTTGATTATTGGCCATCAAGCAATCTCCAATCCATTATGCGCCCTGCTCGATAACGTATGCATATAGCAATATTATATATTATTATGGTGATCCATATTGCTATTGATGGTTAGCTATTGAGTATTGTAATTAGAAACAGTTGGGTGAATCACTGTGCAAAGCATTGTTATGTATTCGGAGAACCTATCTGGTATAGTTTTGCCCGCAGCTTTGCACGGGATAAAATATTGGCTGTAGTATAGATACTTACTTAGTTGTAATTGATAATTAATAAAAAGGAATTCGGCAAAATGTGCCTCATTCATAGGTAACAAATTTAAATGACACTATTGTATTAAAGAAAAGTTTTACATTGTGTAGGTTTTTCGTTTTGCAGTTTTGAATCGTGAATATTGGTACTTATTATTTATTTATGAACTAAGTATTACTAAGTAGTATATTATACATATATATATATTTAATACTTATTTATCTTTAAATACTCATATTATGTTCATTTTTACTCTAGCTCTATCCTTGGTACACCCCCTGCCTTTCTTTAATTCACACAATTCTTTCCATCCAAAGGTTGCCTGGAAGAGATCGCTTCTAAGCGATAAGGCCGCCCATTGTACTTGTCACATGTAATATTTTTCATAATGTTCTGTATCTGGTGTACAATAAAGTATTTTTGTATTGTATTGTATTGTATTTTTGAAATCCATATTCATGGTAACTGATGGTTGATGGATATGATAAAAAAATACAAGATTAAAAAAAATATATTCTTAATTTAGCCCTTTTAGCAGTGTCGTCTACTTTTGTCCACTAACACGATATATCCATCCATTCGTTCATCCAAACTTTTTTTTCGTTTTAATAGAACCTTTACGTACGTAGGCACTACCGAAGATTTATCCAACTTAACATTCATTCGTTTATTCTAAATGCGCCCCGCGGCTTCGCCCGCGTGAATATCTATGTATCAAATGGTATAAAAACCTTCCTCTTGAATCACTCTATCTATTTAAAGCCGTATCAAAATCCATTGCATAGTTCTATATTTTAATTTTTTTTTGACGACCTATGTGGCGCGGTGGGCGAAGGTCCGCCTGCGACGCAGGAGGTTGCTTGGTTGGGTTCGATTCCCGCCTCGGAACAATTGTGTGTACGATCTGCAGATATTTGTTCCGGGTGTTCTGGTTGTTTTCTATGTATAATAAAAATATCTATCTATGTAATGTATTGTATTATGTACATCAGATATCTAGTACCCATAACACAAGCTCTGCTTACCATGGGGCTAGATAATGCTGTGTGAATTGTCCAGCATTATTTATTTATTTAACACTTTGAGTGCTGAAAACGCACGGTATGAGTTTTCTACAAGTGACTAATATGCGTAAACCCACACTAGCGCAGCGGCTGAGAAAATACAGATCTTTGTGACTCAGCAGAGCTGTAATATTTTTCGAACGAAACGCATGTGCGGCGCAACACAACCGCTGTGTAGAGCGGCAGCACGAATTTTTTAGGTAAAAAAAAATATCGCAGTCGTCGAAAAAAAACCGCAGTCAAAGTGTTAAATATCTAAGCATATATAGGGACAGACAGACAGCGGGAAGCGACTTTGTTTTATACTATGTTAGTGATAGAAGGACTAGCAACAATATAAATAATTATTTATTCTCGCACCTCTAACCGCGCAGTTGTATTCTTTATGAATAGAGTACGTTAGATAGATAGATAAAGCATTTATTCGACACTGCAGCACATGATATAAGGTAGCAATAGTAAAAGTAATAGTAAACAAAAGTAATAGTAAAAACAAATAAAAGGATTTAAAAATTGTGTGCGTGCTGCAGCCTGTCAAAAAGGTAATAGCTCAGCGAAAAGCTTTGCTCTAAGAGCAAAACACACGTTGGAACCTGGGCGGCCGTCACGCGCCGCCCACCCATCATCGGGCGCTCTGTTTGAGTTGTTCATTTGCTTTTCATTATCATTAGGCGACGTGTGTGGAAATTAAGTGAATTTGTGTGTAAAATTCGTTACCGATATTTTTTTCTAACACTTAAACATGATAGTAAGTTACTATCATTTGTATCAGTTTAAGATTTTAAGATAAAAAATAAACAGTTGCAGAAAATTTAAAACAAGAACCAAAACAATACATCCCATACTTATCACTTTGAGTGCTGAAAACGCACGGTATGAGTTTTCTACAAGTGACTAATCTGCGAAAATCCACACTAGCGCAGCGGCTGAGAAAATACAGATCTTTGTGACTCAGCAGAGCTGTAATATTTTTCGAACGAAACGCATGTGCGGCGCAACACAACCGCTGTGTAGAGCGGCAGCACGAATTTTTTAGGTAAAAAAAAGATCAAAGTCGTCGAAAAAAAAACCGCAGTCAAAGTGTTAAGCGTTGCTGCGCGTGAACAGCAGCGAAAAAGGTGCAAATTAGATTTTTTTTCGTCACAAAGGTTCTCTTAAATTAGATACAAAATAAAGCCATTTAGTTTATATACTAGATCGAACCTGTATTGTGAAGACTGGTGCCTGATATAGGCTTAGAAAAACCTGTATTACAGGTCACCTTAAGTGAACGAATAACATTTGAAATAATGAAAGAAAGCTGTCATACTCAAAAGTTGTTTCAAGCTTCTGAAATTTAGTCAGATGGTACGAGTGTAGAAAATATGACCCACCAATTTTCTTTAGCTTAGTAACTCCTTGCGTACAAAAAATATCTAGAATTCAATCTACAAGCAAAACTTTCACGATGAAAGTGCGAGAAGAAATGTGATTATTTCGTCATCTTCGTCTGTGATGGGAATAAAGTTGATTTGCCAAGTATTTTCGGTTGAAGATAAATTATTATTTCCAACCAAATTTCTCTCTGGCCATCTCCGGTCATGTCGGTCTGTCGTCCCATCGGATTATGAGAGTGAGGGAATAGAGAGTGCACCAGTGTTTGCGTACACACTTGTGCACTGTTTGAAAAAATAATTAATTACTTATATCCTATTAATATTATAAACGCGAAAATTTTTATGTATGGATGTTTGTTACACTTTCACGCAAAAAGTACCTACAGAGCGGATCGGGCTGAAATTTTACATTAAGGTTAAAATATAGGCTACCTTTTTCCCATAAAGCAGTTCCCATGGGATAGAAATTACCTTAAAACGTTTCCATAGAAAGAACGCGTGCGAAGCCACGGGCAGAAACATGTTATGACATAAACGAATTTCAATAACACAAGAGTTCATTAAACTGGTGCCAAAATACACGCCTAAAAACTATTTAAATGGGTAGTTGAAAAGAAATAATTTGTCACAGGTACCAGGAGAACAAAGAAACGGAGAGCACCTGCTCCGCTAGCGACCTCACTGACACGAACGATCACTGTTTCCCGCACTCAAACTAATTCTCTGACAATGGTAATGAGTTTCTCTGCACTTTTGAGGTAAAAGCTTTCATCCTAGACTAGTTTCTGCATTTGGCTCGTGCTTGGATATTCTGGATAAAATGTACCTAGCTAATCAATTCTTTATTTCAGACTTCATGTGTACGTAGGTACATAATAAGACTAGTCCCGATACAAAGTGCATCTACTCGTTAAATATCACTATGATTTTTGGAGATTATTCATGTATTCTAATTTAGCCTTATGTCGAGACAAGGTTTCAGACAGACAGAATTGCTTACGAATGTTTGTTATAAGAAAAATCTCACTTAATTATCTTGCTCTTTCTCAATACATATTTAAGAGTATTGAAAAAGAGATTAGAGAGAAAGATAATACTTTTATTCGTAGTTTGTAACTCAAATGCGTTTTAGTTGTAATATTGCAAATAAGAATTATACAGAACTCTTTGAATGTCAACAAAATTTTTTGAGCGCCATCTATTTACACCGCCAAAAACTCTGCCACGATACCCCATTCAGTCGACGCTAATGAGTTTCTCTGTTCTCTTGTAATTTGGGATTAAAAACTTTTTTCTGTGTAAACAAACGAACCTTTTTCAACCAAACTGTTGAGGTCGAGAAATACAATTTTCAAAGCGGTCGCGAAAAAGGACAATGGCGGTAAACGTTTGTGTGGATTTTAACGCAATTTACGAAATTAGGGTGTTAACCGACGGAGCGAGGCTGGCCTTCAATTCTAGCTATTTACTTCTGCAGACGGACGCACAAACTTATTTTTCTAAAGTATCAAAGAATCAATATTAAGTTGCATTTCAACAGGGAAATTATTGGCCAGTTTTTGTAGGTCAACCTAAGTAATCAATCTAAGTAATCAATGGTCAAATATATCTAGGTTTGAAGGAACAGTTTGACCCAAAGTTGACTAGTCTGACAAATAATCAAATCTAATCATTCGCTACATATGCCATTTCCAAGGGCTTCACAAACCATTGCTCAACTTATTAACTTTATAAAGCAGCTGCTAGAAAATCAACCATTTTAATTATATAGAATTTCACTTAAAGATTAAAGAATACTTCAATTTAATCTAGTAGAAAGACTTCTAGCAAACAAACCTCTATTACTGAGTTCCAATACTTCTGGTATAAAGTGTTTTCACGCGATGTACGAATGCACGTGAATGGGAAGCGTTATCGATCAGTTAGTAGCCTAGCCTACTTTAACGACTTGTGTTCGATTAATTGTGTTTTATGTCCTGTGTTTTATGACATCTGTGACACAGTGGGCGAATTTCCAGCTGTGACGCAGAAGGTTGCGAGTTTGTTCCCCGTTGCGAGACAATATAAATAAAACTTTTGAAACTATCATGGTTATTAAACTCATTCATTTATAACGTTCGTAGGAAAAGACAAAAGGCTCGGTATGTTTGCCAATAAAAACGTACTTGCAGCGCCTTCATTTATTCCGTGATTATGGCGCATGGAACTGTGCCGAAATATTGGAAAAGTCAAAAATCAAATCATGGTAATATCCCGTTATAAATGACTTGTGTTGAAATAAATAAAAGCAACTTATTTATTTCAGAACTAATGGGATTATAAAGACATACTCACAAATATTTGTGTTTTTTTTTTTATTATACTTGTGTGGTTCGGGTATCTCAGCGGCCATGATGCACATATATTGTGATTGAA
Organism: Eupithecia abbreviata; assembly: GCA_943735965.1. Lineage (NCBI taxonomy): Eukaryota > Metazoa > Arthropoda > Insecta > Lepidoptera > Geometridae > Eupithecia > Eupithecia abbreviata. Next base: position 8,732,242 of record OX030995.1, read on the forward strand.
ATTTGTGGATTGCTTTTTGTTTTAGGCTTGGGTATTTTATGATATATTCCTTTAAATACCATCGATCACCATTTGGCAAAATCATTTCTTTGACGACCGATGTGGCGCGGCGGGCGAAGGTCCGTCTGCGACGCAGGAGGTTGCGGGTTCGATTCCCGCCTCGGAACAATTGTGTGTACGATCTGCAGATATTTGTTCCGGGTGTTCTGGTCGTTTACTATGTATAATAAAAATATCTATCTATGTAATGTATTGTATTATGTATATCAGTTATCTAGTTCCCATAACACAAGCTCTGCTTACCATGGGGCTAGCTAATGCTGTGTGAATTGTCCAGCATTATTTATTATTTCTACCTCGTGTTCTACCTAGATGTGTTACAATTGCATAGGTAAAATAAAGTTGATGGTGTGATGATTCATTCATTTGTCAGTCATTAATTTGCCAATTTTAATGATTCCATTACGTATTTGCTGCCGGTGCCCATTCGCGGTCCATTTCCGGCCGCAATAGTAATTTCATTAGCCATTTATTAGTCAAAATGGTCACAATCGCCAATTCAGCTGATTAAATATTAATTTGCGTGTGGCCAATGGAGCTTTTTAACAACCCGCTTCGTTGCTGAAACAGTGTTATAGACTATGGCTAGATCATTTTCTGTTATAGAAATTTAATGATGTGATCATCATCATCATCATTATCCACTGCTGGACATAGGCCTCCCCCAATGAGCGCCATAGCGCCCTGTCTTCAGCTTGCCGCATCCAGCATCTACCTGCAGTCTTTCGCAGGTCGTCATCCCACCTGATCGGAGGGCGTCCTACACTACGTTTACCGAGTCGTGGTCTCTACTCAAGAACACGTTTGCCCATACACATTGAACATAGATGTATTGTATTATGTTATGTATATCAGTTATCTAGTACCCATAACACAAGCTCTGCTTACCATGGGGCTAGATAATGCTGTGTGAATTGTCCAGCATTATTTATTTTTATTTATATATTTAATATACAATACAAATAAGTGCGCTTTATTGCACATCAAACACAGAAAAAAACAGTAAAGAACAAACAAACAAAGATACAGATGCACAATGGGCGGCCTTATCGCTAAGAGCTATTTCTTCCAGGCAACCTTTGGATGAATATACCTATTTAGTAGCACGTGATGTCGACAAAGTGCGACATGTAATGTGCACGGTGTCGTGCAGTGACTTTAAGGTTTTCATTGAGACATTTATCCAAGGTAAAACATGTCTCAATCAATTTTAATATTCATAAGTTCCATAAAACGAGTTACCTTTAATATGTCACCTGAATGATGATAAATGTGAGTGGGGGGTGGGGAGGGGGGCTCTGCATGAGGTAATGCAGTTCCAAGATGGCGCTCACGAAGATTTATATGTGCTTGCTTGCACGGGCATAGGTAAGGACTTTGATAACCATTGTAATGATAATTTATGTTCTGTTGCTTCCTAGATCTACAGTTGTTTGTATCTCATTTGCCTTCAGGACTTCTCGGAGTTAGTCTTTTAAAGTAAATACTTGGATGATATTTTATTTTATATTTATATTATATATTTATGTTTGTATTTATACTTATAGCTATCAATATGTATTTGTCCCAATTAAATATTATTCTATATATAACACGCCACCGTCTATACTTGTTCTAACTTTTCATGTCCATCCAAAGGTTGCCTGGCAGAGATCGCTTTAAGCGATAAGACCGGCCATTGTACAACACATTCTTTATTTGTCTTTTTCCTGTCCAGTGTATCTGTTTTTTATGGTGTGCAATAAAGAATTATTGTATTGTATTGTATTGTATGATAGTTTCTTTTTAGCTCTTGCCCTCGGTCAGAGAAATACAAATAATAAAACCTCTTTCTATATAATAAAATATGATGTTAGCCGAGGCTTCGAACGCGTTGTTTCTATGGAAAAGATTTAAGATTATTTTTGTCTTATGGAAACTGATTTATGGGATAAAAACCTGTGTCCGAGGCTTAATGTAGCAAAGCATGGCAGTAGATATCAAGCTATCAAATTATTTAATGTTCTTCCTACTGAATTGAAAGCAATTGACAACCCAAATATTTTTAAGAATAATTTAAGAAAACTTTTGCTGAAGGGGTGTTTTTATACTATTGACGAATTTATCAGACGAAAGTAGTTATTATTATGTATGCTTTTGATTCACTAACCTATTTTATTTTTATTTATTTTATTGAGATTAAGTATTTGTAGCTATAAGTATTAATTCATACACAATATAAATTGTTTCTGAATAAATGAACTGAACTTAACTGTTTTATTTCAGGCCCAGAACTTGAACGCATAATTTCATTTCAGTCAGTTTAGTAGTTTTTGCGTGAAGAGGTAAGAAACATCCAAACTTTCGCATTTATTTAGTGAGATTCTGAAAAGGAGATTCTCGATTCGAGACATGGTACATGCAAAGTTTCTGGACGAACCGTTCAGTAATTTTGAGGAACAAATACTCTTTCAAATGAACAAAAACTCTTTCAAATGACCCAAAACTCAAAGAATCTAGCTTAAAATACTTTCCTTCATACGGCAAAAAAATCGCATCGTATCGTATACGCTTTTACACGCGTCGGCTCTTTATGCGGCGCATGTGAATATACAGTTACAGATGACAACAACGACGGTATTTTTAAAATATTCCAACGTTTATTCGAGAAACTTATTGCAGTTTAGCGTTGAGGTATTGTTATTGTTGCGCAACTGCAGAAAAATTGCATAACGTAGAAAAGTTTAGCTTATTTTCCCGTTATTTTTTAGCGGGTCAAAAGCATGTTATGCTTCTATGTTATAAGCTTCTTTTGTGAATTATGCTGATGCTGATTTTTGCTAGAGATTTCATCTTATTTCATATCAAAATTTCTAAGTGTTTTTGGCCGCCTATTGTATTTTTAATCTTTACTTATATTATAAAGAGGAAAGGTTTGTTTTATTTGTTTGTAATGAATAGGCTCGGAAATTACTAGACCGATTTGAAAAATACTTTCACCGTTGGGAAACTACACTATCCCCGGTGAACATAGGCTATATTATATTTTCAAAAAAAGTTAGGGTTCCGTACTAAAACCGTGCGAAGCCGGGAAGGTCCGCTATTGTGTAATATTTATATAGAAGGTGTTATTTTATCGTTTTAAGAATAATAAAGTGTTCATTCATTCATTCATTCAAGTTTTAAGTCGTACGAAGAAATCTGCTGGTTATCTACGCTACCAGGGAATTGATTTATGTAATAAAAGTAGCCTTTGTTTTAGTCCAGGCTTGGAACTTCTTGTATACAAATTTCCACCCGATCCGTGCAATGATTTGGTGTGACGATGTATAACAAACATCCATTCATACAAGTAAACAAACTTATACTTAACAATTATAATATTCAAAGGTTTACAAAATAAGCACTTAAACAAGTCAAATGTTATTCTATAAATTATTATCATATAAAATTATTTTACTGTTCACTTCAATATTTTTTCCACAAGTGGAAGAAGTGAAAAAGAAACCACTAGTTTGTTCCTAAGTATCTCTTATGTGTCTAATACATGGTTATTTGCCGTGATTATCCAAATAAGTATTAAAATTCGTCTCATGAACACACATTCGGATGATTGACCTTGCTTTTGCCATCGGTTGTACATAACTTAGAAATGCAAAGTGTCTCTCTGTCCGTATGTTAAAAAAATCATTACAGTATGTCTAATTACCTATCTATTTAATATTTGCCTGTTTTTGGTCTCATTATCTTATCGCATTTAATATTGAAAAAAAAGGTTTGAAAGAAAAAATAATTGCATTTATTATTTACGCCAATAATGGCAGAAACATATAAAACTCGCTTCTGTTCAAAGGTGAACGCTAGAATATTTCTGGTAAGAATTGTATCCATAGTTCAAGTAAATCCTAGATGGATTTATTAGATCTACGGATAAAAACCAACCTTAGACAACGCTAATAAAGCTGTTTTCAAAGTGTCCAGGACACTTTGTGACGGTGAAAAGTACAAAAGTGCGGGAAAGCTCCTCCGGTTGTCGAAGACTGGGAGAATGAAATTGGCGAGAAAATTGTTTGGGCGGTGGTTAGAACTTTTATTGCTAGGAAGGAATAAAAACCGGCCAATTGCGAGTCGGACGCGCGCACGAAGGGTTCCGCACCATTCATCTATAAAAACGGCTAAAAATCAAGTTTGTTGTATGGGATTTTTAAATATTTGTTTTATTATAATTTAATTATTTATCTGTAAAGTGAATAAACAGTCAAATTCAAATTCTATTATTATGCGAAAGAAACTACAAGGAGGATATTAGATTAAAAATAGGAGCATAACTATGATCAGCTTTATAGCAGCATGCAAAGTCACAATAAATGTAGCTATTATAAATTATTACAATGTCAGGATTTAAATTAATCATTAATGAGTTAATTGTCATATTCTAGAATTTGTCAATAAAACTACCATCGAAAGTTGATAAGGCAGACATTTGAAAGATGCGTCGCCGGTACTGGACCATGCGATCGGCAAAAGTTATCCAGATTCATCAAAATTAACGACTTCGGACGCGAGGCCCTCCGTCGATTATTATAACACCATATTAGGCCATGTAAAAAACAGTTAACAGTTAAAAGTTCTTTGGGTTATGTTTACTGATCTCGTACAAAGTCGTGTGTGAACTCGCTCAAACAACTAGATTAATCATCACCTAAAAAAACTTATACGAAAAACCGATTGGCACCTATTTTTAATGGTTTCTTAAATTGAGCTGCGTCTTTTTTTACTCTACGGACAAGGGTCTTAGAGCGAATCAATAGAAAATGTAGCCGCGTATATACATATATTCCTTTTAAATAACTTATTATTTGTTTTAATGTGATAAATTATTAAAAATCAATTTATTTTAAGAAGGCAGACATGCCTTCTTTGCACTTTGCCCTAGGGTGTTTTCCTATGTCAAAAGTTAGTTTGTTATAGAATAAAAATGTAATTTAACTTTAAAATTTTATAGTATTTAACGACATCAATCATCATGTAGCACATGTGTACCTACAGTGGAAATAAACAAACAACAATATACAATCTCAATCTCAATCTCAAACTCGCCCACGAAACCTTAGACCACATAACAAACTTTCAATACCCTTTTCTAGACTTCACATGTATCATTCTGGCCCCCATGCCATGTGTGTAAAAATATATAATAATCTTACGAAAAACATTCGAGAAGAAGATAACTTGCTCCAATTTAAAAGCAAATTGAAGCATTTTTTACTAGAAAAATGCTTTTATAGCCTCGAAGAATATTTTGAAAAATAGAAACCTACAATTAATTGATGTTCCTTGTTCTCTAGCCCCTGTTTTAGTTGTAGTAGTGTAGTAGTTTTAGTTTTAGTAGGTATTAAGCTTTTAGTATATATAAGGTATAATCTTGTTTCTTTTTTATGTGACTCTTCTGAGTGATTAGATATAATATAATTGGTTTATAATTTTAACTTGAAATGGTAAATTAAGCATATTATTAACTCTATTGTATATAGCCACCTAGCATTTAACTTTAAATTTATGTTGCAATACCCTTGCAGGGTGCATGTTGGACTTATATTATTTTTTAAGAACTTTTGTACACATGTAAGCAATAAATCATTGAGTATTGAGTATACAATACAATACAACTTTATTGCACCATCAATACAAAAAAATACTAAAGGATCTTAATACTAACTATATCACCATGTGAAAACACGCTGAGCTAGATATTCAGTACTTTTTAGAAAAAATACAGAAAATATTACGTAAATTACTATACTTTCATATCTTTATTTGAAGTGCCTACTGAATATGCGCAATTTCATGAGATTCCGCAATATAATCCGCGTGTACCAAGTTAATGCCAATTTATGTTGAAATTTCACAATATCACACAAACCTGCTGTAAATTCGTAAATGCTGAAATTTGCAACGCATGTACAAACGAATTTAATAATAGGTGATTAATTTATGGGTTGCAATTAATTAAACTTATAGCTGTTGTGTTTCGATTTGATTGAATGTTAAATTTATTGAATTTGTGGTTTAACAAAGGCTACAAATATACTATAGATATTGATAGATTTTATATATACAATACAATACAATACAAAAATACTTTATTGTAGACACCAGATACAGATAATTATAAAAGACATCACATGATACAAGTACAATGGGCGGCCTTATCGCTTAGAAGCGATCTCTTCCAGACAACCTTTGGATGGAAAGAATTATACGACTAAACTAAACTTATAAGAATCTAAGGGGGAGTCCAACACTTCGTCTCCCAAGCCAACCTAACCTGCACGTGGTACACCCTGCTAGATAACGAACTAGGCTCTGGTGAACATATCAAACAATCTTCATAATTTCATAATTCATAGATTGTACAATTATTTTCCATTACTTGACACTGGCAAAAGTGTCCAACCAGATACAGTTGCCAGTAACAAAGAATTATCATCTCTACGAAACTTATCGCCTCTACGAAAATAGAAGCTGTGTGTAGAGTGCAGTGTCTACGAAACCCGTAGCAGTCTCTACGGAATCCGTAGCGGTCTCTACGAAAATCGTAGCAACCTCTACGAAAAACATCAAAAGGCATTGTGGTCGAGGATGTATCACGAAGGTCTAGAAGACACTACTCACTCTTGTCTTAAATGAGAGAGGCATTCCTCGTAGCGCATCCAGATGAAGCGCACCACATAGCGCACCCGTTTTAGTGCGCTTCATTCAGTAGTTTTTATTCCTCGTTACCAATAACAATGTAGGGTCTAGTGATGGCATAACAATATCAATGAAGAAACTTAATTCAGTAATATTTGACCCTTGTTGTCGTTGGTCAGAAAAACAAAACAACTCGTTTTTACACCTTTTAATTAGTAAGGACACTATTATCAACACTTCATCTATTATTAATTAGAGTCGAATTCCCTTGGGCTATCGCTGACGGAGCCCAATTCCCACTTCCAAGGACTTATGACTATTTCAACTCTTTGTCACTGGTACTAAAGGTTCAAATTACCTTACTTTTGATTCCTATATCTATATCTACCGTATGTAACGCAGACATTCTCGCTGTTTCAACTCTTTATCGTTAGTTCAAAAGGTTCAAATTGCCTTAACTCTGATTCCCCTAGCTAGATATAGTACAGTGCAGGCTTGCTCGGCAAACTAAGGCATTATTCAGAGCTCGCAGCTGAGCCCAGATAAGATGCATTCGAGGCAAACATCACATGTATCGTTTACATAATAACCAACTTGTATAATGTATATGGAGACAGGAAGATTACTCTCTGTACTACATACCATCCATAGAAATATTACAAACCCCAGATACAGAGTTGCAAACTAGTTTTTGCCCGCACGCATTGTTTCAATGGAAACTTTTAAAGGTTATTTCCCTTGGGAAGTTATTTGTGGGATAAAAAGCAAAAAGCTTTTAAGTTTTGCCAGGTCTATCCTCTAACCTAAACCATTGCGGAATTTCAACCTGATCTGTTTAGTAGTTTTGACACGAAGAAGTAACAAGCATACATCAATCCATCCACTGGCGATTTGCGAGCGACTTTTAACACTTTGAGTGCTGAAATCACACGGTATATGTTTTCTATAAGTGACTAATATGCGTAAATCCACACTAGCGCAGCGGCTGAGAAAATACAGATCTGTGTGACTCAGCACAGCCGTAATATTTTTCGAACGAAACGCATGTGCGGCGCAACACAACCGCTATGTAGAGCGGCAGCACGAATTTTTTAGGTTAAAAAAAAGATCGCAGTCGTCGAAAAAATATCGCAGTAAAAATGTTAAGCGAAGCGACCTCGCTACTAGTGCCCGAAGATCGAAGCCGAAGATGCACGGTATTTTCGCGAAATTGCAGTGATTTCAGTGCACGCTGTAACGAACTCGCGGCGGTTTGGTGGAGCTATATGTATGATGTGAAAATCTTTGTCTATCTGTTACCATATCACGAAGCGGAGAAATAGATGGGGCCTTTCCCAAGAAATAATCTACATTTTTCTCAGTATATTTTTATTTTCCCTGAAAAGCAGGTATAAAACAGCGGAAAGTAGTTAGTGTGTTTTATTATACACGGTGTAACATGAGGGGTAGATCATCGGTGAATGGGGGGTGGGGGACCTCATTACCAATCGATTTAACCCCCCTATATGTTTAGCGATATTCATTGGTTCAAAAGTTATTTGGACTTTAGTAAAATAATGGTTAAAATCAGAATTCATCCTCCATTTCGCAATTGCAGCTAAACTATTAGGTCTGCGACCCTGTATTTTTTTTTAAACAAGATGAATAGTGGGCCTTTAGTGCCCCTATACCAATTTGACTATTAGATTTATAAAAAATCAAATATGAAATTTAAAGCAAAATTTCTTTTCAAAATCTAATATTTACGTTAACGTTGTTCTACTTCGTGGAAAAGCAACCGGAAAATATCCAAAATTTAACATAAATACCAGCACTTCTGCATTACCGATAGCAGGAAACAAAAGCTATATTTTACAGAAGCGTATATTTTACGAAACGTATATTTTACGTAAAAGTATAACGTAAAAGTATCGCAACGGGAAGTCAGAGCGTTATTGAAACATCGGGAATACGCGATAACACGAGAATTTATTGAATGTTTACAGATTATTGACGTCATCATCATCATCAGCCTATATCAGTCCACTGCTGGACATAGGCCTCCCCCAATGAGCGCCATAGCGCCCTGTCTTCAGCTTGCCGCATCCAGCATCTACCTGCAGTCTTTCGCAGGCCGTCATCCCACCTGGTCGGAGGGCGTCCTACACTACGTTTACCGTGTACCGTTTACCAGTTGAATATGTTTAGTAGTTTTGCCCATAGAAGTTAATAATCATTAAAACATTTAATCATGCAAATATCTCAATTTCACTATTGTAGACTGAGATTAAAAATTCAATTAGCTTTAAAAGATAAAAGTTGGATACGGCCCCTGTATCTCATTCGCTACAAATCAATACAGATTACTGATACATCCCGTAGCAGGGAAGCAAATTCAACTTTGTGAATATAAAAGCTTTTAGTGGACATAAAGGCTTTTATATCCTGTTTACTGACAGTTTCTGTTTGATTTCGATTTAGTACGGAGTTGTGCCTATTCAGAGTAAAACACATTCGTCATCATCATCATCAACCTATAATAGTCCATTTTTGGACATAGGCTATATTAATACCCAAGTAACATTTTGGACCTATAACTTAGGTTTATATCACTAAAAGGTTGAGTAAACGTCGTATAAAGGTTTTTAGCGTACCTACGGGTTCTATAGAAGCGTTTGGTGTAACGTTTTTTCTCTGTAAGCTATAGAGCCAAATTATCCTATTACCTGTCGATGTAAAGGTTTACTTCACCATTTTATAGAGCCATTATAGACAGGTATTATAAACGTTTCAAATATGCCAGTACAGAGCAATATTACTCTATAGTAGTGTTTGATTCACCTTTACGTATCTAATTTGCTCTATAAGGTTTCCCTGATTACCATTTTATATATTGCGTTATAGCAGTGATGAATATCCAATAATAGAACCATTTAGTGACATCATGGTTCCTCAAATCACTGCAATAGTCCATGGTCTTTAGTAGTGTTAACGACGCCAAAATAGAGCATTTTTGCTCTATAGCGGATATTTCATCACCTTTATAGGATAATTTTACTCATGATGGCGCTGGAAACTTTGTCATGAGTACTATAGTTGGCCAATAAGGGTTACGGAGTTACCATTTTGCTCTATAGTACAAAACTGCGGTACCTTTAATATTATATTAATATTTTATTTTATTCAAAACTCAATAAACCGGAGGCGCGTTAAAAATACTAAATAAAAATAGTACTAATCTATCGGTAAAACTTTTGTCGCACGAAAATTTTGCAGTATTGAACGAGTTATTCAATGTCAAAATAAGATAATATAAACTAATCACGTTACAATCCTTGAACTGAAATCACTTTACACAGATAATTTATTTTTTCGACCGTGCCATCTGCCGATGCCGAAAGAAACATATTTGTGATGTATTGGAATTACGGACTCTACTATAGAACAAATTGGCACTTTAATGGTAACCCGAACGCTACTACAGTATAAAATGACACTAAAGTAGCGTTACTGTACCCACTATGTCAATAGATTGTCATACGATTACCACTATATCAACTTTATAGAACAAAAATGTCACCGCTAACACTTCTACAGGTCTACTATGTCACTTTTTGGTGATATAATTGCGCCAAATCGGCTTTACTCGACCTTCTTTGGGCCTCTATAGTACCAAAAATGGTGTTTGAGATACGTGCTATGGACTGCTATAGAACCAGAAATTGTTACTTGGGTAATGAGCCCAATGGCGCCCTGTCTTTAGCTCGTCAACAGAAAAATAATTTTATTTGTCAAGTCAAATGTTATACTATAAATTATAATTTCTAAATGCTTATTGCGTAAGCCTAAAGAAATAAAATATTTTGATTTGATTTGCCGCATTCAACATCTACATGCAGTCTTTCGCAAGTCGTCATCGCACCTGGACGGAGGGCTACATCAAGTTTGCCGATTTGCGGTCTCCGCTCAAGAACACGTTTACCCCAGTGGTTGTTGGTTCTTCGCGATATATGGCCGGCCCACTGCCACTTCACCTAACTAATTCTTTGAGATTGCTAAAACACATTAATAACTCAACATTTTTATAAGAATCTAAAATTGTTGGTCTTTTAGAAAAATCGAAAATCCACGATGAATTCTTTCATCATCTTTAGAATTTCTGCACCATTTTTCTTTGGAAATAACTCAGCACGCTCACGAACTAGTCACATTTCAAACAAAGGATAAATAATAGCAAAATGATAGGTAATAATGTCTGTTTGACGCCGTAGGAGGAATACGTGCTCCACTGCATTAAATACACAATTTCTATTTATATTTATTCTATTTATTTTTAAGAATGGCTGACATTGTGATACTTAACACTTTGACTGCGGTTTTTTTTTGACGAATGCGATCTTTTTTTTACCTAAAAAATTCGTGCTGCCGCTCTACACAGCGGTTGTGTTGCGCCGCACATGCGTTTCGTTCGAAAAATATTACAGCTCTGCTGAGTCACAAAGATCTGTATTTTCTTAGCCGCTGCGCTAGTGTGGATTTTCGCAGATTAGTCACTTGTAGAAAACTCATACCGTGCGTTTTCAGCACTCAAAGTGTTAACAGGCGAGATAACAACAGACTCTGTATGCATAGTTCTAAAACTGCACTGTTACAAAAAAGCGTAATCTGTATGACACCTAAAATTTTTAATAAGATGCCGAAGTCCTTCTTAAATCTTAGTGAGATTATAATTAAAGTTAAATTAAAACAATGATTAGTAAGGAAGTGCTGTATTAGTGCGACGGCCGCTGGGGCAAACGTGTTCTGGAGTGGATACCACGACTCGGTAAACGTAGTGTAGGACGCCCTCCGACCAGGTGGGATGACGACTTGCGAAAGACTGCAGGTCGATGCTGGATGCGGCAAGCTGAACACAGGGCGCAATGGCGCTCATTGGGGGAGGCCTATGTCCAGCAGTGGACTGATATAGGGTGATGATGATGATGAAGTGCTATTACACAATTAATGACTTTTTAGTTGACAATCTGAAACTTTGACCATTTCAATGTAACAGGTAACCTATATGAATAACTAGCTGCGCCCCGCGGCTTCGCCCCCGTGGAAATCTATGTGTTAAATGGTTTAAATTATAAAAAAAGTATCCTAGTTAGACTCCTGGTTCTAAGCTACCTCTCCGCCAATTTTCAGCTAAATCGGTTCAGCCGTTCTCGAGTTATAAGTGTTGTAACAAACATGACTTTCTTTTATATATATAGATTTACAAAATACAACAATCTTAATCTTTGCATGCCTAGTTTTAAGGTACAACATAATACAATACAATACAATACAAATACGCTTTATTGCACACCAAACACAGAAAAAAACAGTAAAGAACAAACAAACAGAGATACAGATGCACAATGGGCGGCCTTATCGCTAAGAGCGATTTCTTCCAGGCAACCTTTGGATGGACACGTAGCTATAGTATAGGTATAGACGGTGGCGTAATAATTGAAACTTTCAATATATTTAAGATCTACAACTGTAACCTACATTATGTTGAAGCAAATAAATGAATCTTTATCTTTATCTTTATCTCTGAAAATGCAGTCAAGCTTTGATAGGCAAAAACAACAATGAAATTTTATTTATATTTTTTTTTTATATTTATATATTTACATTTATATTCACACAGCATTATCTAGCCCCATGGTAAGCAGAGCTAGTGTTATGGGTACTAGATAACTGATATACATAATACAATACATTACATAGATAGATATTTTTATAATACATAGAAAACGACCAGAACACCCGGAACAAATATCTGCAGAGCGTACACACAATTGTTCCGAGGCGGGAATCGAACCCGCAACCTCCTGCGTCGCAGGTGGACCTTCGCCCACCGCGCCACATCGGTCGTCATCGTCATCGTCATCGAAATATTTTAGTTATTTGAAAACAGCCTTGAATATAATATGAAAAATCCTGAAAAAACAAAGTGTACCTATATATTATAAATTTTATCAAATTATTGGTTTTCTAACCGGTATTTACTTCTTTTTTTTGACGACCGATGTGGTGCGGTGGGCGAAGGTCCGCCTGCGACGCTGAAGGTTGCGGGTTCGATTCCCGCCTCGGAACAAGTGCTCTGGTCGTTTTCTATGTATAATAAAAAAAAAATATCTATCTATGTAATGTATTGTATTATGTATATCAGTTATCTAGTACCCATAACACAAGCTCTGCTTACCATGGGGCTAGATAATGCTGTGTGAATTGTCCAGCATTATTTATTTATTTATTTATTTATTTTATGTAGTTTCTTAAATTCACATAATTCTTTCCATCCAAAGGTTGCCTGGAAGAGATCGCTTCTAAGCGATAAGGCCGTCCATTTTACTTGTATCTTGTGCCTTTTATAATGATCTGTAACTGGTGTACAATAATGTATTTTTGTATTGTATTCAGTTACCTGGAGAGTTACTGGAGACAGGGCGCTATGGCGCTCATTGGGGGAGGCCTATGTCCAGCAGTGGACTGCTATAGGCTGATGATGATGATGATGATTCAGTTACCTACGCTTACCACTTTTTCAGAAGGTTTACTGTAACTACCTTCCGATGAACCACAAGATATTTAGGATTACGAATGAGGTTTCATAACATATTCCTTTGAATAAAACCCAAACCTTTGTGAGATTAAATGTAACTAAACAAAGCTTTGCTTTTGGAACAAAGATGGGCTTTGCATAAATTTAACTACTAACGAATACGTTTTTGCCCGCGGCTTCGCATGCGTTGTTTCTACGCTCAAGTTATTTCTATCGTAATAATGATTTCGACGGCCCCCACGTAATCTATCGAAACTGCAAAACCCGTACTTTACAGGGGAGCAAATCTAAGTTTAGATTTAGATTTTTGACAAAAGTTAAATTTGAATATTTAATATAAGAAGTGTATATTTAGTAGAAAATTGCATATTTTTGTATCATGTATTAGAGTTTTTTATAATTTTCATATTTTAAGTGATATTACACATTCGATACTTTACTCGGCTACTGCTGGTTACATTTTTATCGAGTGTGCCAGTTTCGATATTGTTCTGTGACAAAATATTTAAGTCTACTATCGAATATGCCCCTTTCGATTCTTTTCTGCGACAAGAAATGTTACTCAACTATCTAATGTGGTACTTTCGATTGTATTCTTTGTTATATTACTCAAGTTAAGATAACACAATACTAGTTTCGATATGAGATAACTCTCTGATATTAATTTATATCAGACTTCTAAGTAATTTTTAATGGATATATTTGTGATAGATAAAAAATAAAACAATGACAAATTATTCATTAGGAGAAATTTGTATTAAAAACCTTAAAAATATACTTAGTTACTCATTATTCCTTTTTTAATAGGAATTTAATTATAAAAAATATTTTATTGGCATAATGGGAGTAATAAAATTATTACAGAACATCACTGCTTACCAAGAATATAAATTTAAATGACTGTATACATTTCAATCTACATAATTATTTGTAACTAAAAAGGAATGAAAATATGATACAGTATCTTATTCATTTTAATGATTAAAGAGATCAACAGGCAATAATTATCACAATTTACCTTATACACTTACTAAACTTGCTTAAACTAATCAACATTTTTTATTTTAATTATAATCAACACAATCAACGTACATAGATAGAAATATTTATACTGAGCTCGAGTTTAAATTACAATGTGAAATAACGTAAAAAAATTATGAGTTCGTCGTATTTCTCTTAAAATTTGTAGGTACTTATTTTAAACATTAAGTCACATATTAAAGCAATATTTTTTTTAACTTTCGTTCTTGATATATTAAGAACGAAAGTTAAAAAAAATATTGTTCTCAGAACATAGATATCTTCTAAGAACTCTACAAAAATAACCAATTCAGTCCTCTTCGTTAATATCTTCATCAATGTTTTGAGAAATGTGAAGCGTTTTGTAAAAATTATGATATTGCTTTGGTATATGCTCAGCATTACAAAGTGACATCAAATCTTTATATTTGGCTTCTGATATCGACAAGAAACTAGAATACAATGGCGACATTTGCCTTTCTTGATTTCTAACCAAACTTTTTTTATTACCTCGGGTCTGAACTAAAGTGTTTAGTGTCAAGTAGTCCGATTCCAAGTCATACTTGTAAAGAATAACATTACGATCAGTCTTTTTATATGAATTTCCTTAATATTATTCCACTTCACATCTTGGTTTTCAGTGTTTTTCTTCCAATTTCTGCCGTCTAACAAGGGTTTAAAATCAAATAACATGTCTTGAGTCACTTCAGTTACTTTGTAAGGAGAATTGTTTGTTTGTGGTGCGTACCATTGGTCAGGAGTGTAAATTATTTTGCCCTTAGAAGATCTCTCAATAAGAGCATGCACACTGTCTGCCTCTTGTTGAGTGTGGCCAGACTCTAAAAATCGGTGCGTGATATCGGTGTTGAATTTCCTGCTAGCGTGCATGTAGAGACTGTAGACTACCCTGTTACGGTTTTGGCCGGTGCAGTTATCCGACCAAAATCTGAAGTCATGTGCACCATCTGCTACTTCAAGCTGGATAAAATCTAGCAAGCAGCTAGCAACCTCATTGGCCCCATGTTTAGCTATATTTTCAGGATACATGTAACAAGATGCTTCCTTCTTTCCAGCGTGGAATACTGTCAAATGCATAAGTGACAATTTTCTTTTATAATAAAATAACGAAACCTCTCCACAAGGGCAGTTAAGTAACTTCTGAAAGTCGTAAGTTGCGCATACTATTTGTCCAGGGTTTTGAATAGCTTCTTTATCATCAGCTTTGTATTTTTTATTTTTTAGTCGTGCAGTCTGTTTATTCGAAAGATGCTTGGCGTGAGATTCTTTTGCTTCTTCGGCAGGTATTTCTATGTTATCAAACGAATGACACTTGTCGCATAAATCTTTTTTCGGCATATGAAATGCTACGTTCATGTTGTCATTAACTATAGTACGGTATTGTCTTTCCGTTTGTGCTGCATTGCTGTAGTTTTTCAATTGATCCCATTCTTATATAGGAACCGGAGTACATTCATTACTACCAAAAATAATGTTTTTAGAATCATTTTGTCCAAAATCCTCATCTACCGCCGCACTTTCTTCGTAAATGTCATTTAAATATTTCCACTCCTCGTTGGTAAACTCACGTCGCACAGGAGATGCTGAAAATGAAGAAAAAAACATATAACAAATTACAACATCTATCGAAAATACAGGCCAAATTATTACTTTGACGTAGTAAAGTATCGAAAATGGTACTTTCGATATGTTCATAGCAGAGAAAAGTATCGAATGTACCACTTTCGATAAATTTATCAGCACAAAAACCAGAGAATACTATTGAAAGTGGTAGATTCGATAGAACAAAGGGGCTCTTTGTCCTAGTATAATATCGAATCTACCACTTTCGATCGTTTAAAACCACATATTACAAAAATAACAATTATTGTCAAATTTTTATTTAAAAAAAAAGTGGTTACTTAACTGGTTTCAATACCAAATTCATATATGTTGTACAATAAAGCTCTTAAATAAACAATCACGTACAAACAAATAGAAAGTTTTAAAAACTTACAGAGTTGATCATCCTTTGTATTTCCAATAACAGGTTCCGTTGAAGTTTTACTTCGCTTTTTAATCATATCAACCATGTGTTTACCTCTTTTATTCATTTTGAACTGAAACTACTATTTGAACTGAAACAAAAACTAACCAAAGCTTAATCTCAAAACGCACGTGAGCCCTCGCTCACATTTCGGGTAACACTGACGAAACAGGTAGTTTCGAGTGACGCCCGGGTTCCGCTGACTACGAATAACATCGAAAGCGGCAGGTTCGATGTTTTAATGTGTTCATTTTATGCAATTTCGATTCTTTTCGATTGAAAAATAGTTGAAGGGATAAATATTTTAAAAAATAAAAATAATAGAATCATAAATCTTTATCTTTACTTGCTATTGGTGCAATAAAACGAAAATCGCTTTTTTGCAGTTTTGATAATTTACGTGGGGGCCGTCGATTTATGGATTAAAAAATACCCTATCCGTTCAGTGGTGTTGATGTGAAGAAGCTACAAGCATACATCCATCCAAACGTTCGTATTTATAATATTACCTAATATAATTAGTGTTATGTCATGTGAAATTTGATTTGTACCTTTACACAAGCCAAACACGATGTAGAAGGGTTGTAAACAAACCACGACACAAATATCTAAAACTCACTTGCTTGGCGTTGAGTTTCAGATATAATTTAAAGCAATATCTATTGAAGGAATGATATCAAGTGAATACTTATAGTATAAAAAGCCGCGTCAACAGAGTGAATTTTAGGTGGTTAGTTTGATGTCGCAAACATGCTACATCGAGTTTAGCCAGTGTATAATAATTTTATCCAATTACAACTGATACTACCAATAACATCAATCACATAGTGATTATAATCACCTACATTAGTAGCCTTGAGGATAAATACAAATTTACACCTAAAACTGTTTATACGGCCAACCGTAACTGTCGCTTATTTGTATCCAACTGGCGACCCACCCAGGCTTCGTACGATTTTCAACATAGATATATACATATAAACCTCCCTCTTGAATCATCTATTCCTTTGAATAATCTCCCTTCCTCTATTTATTAAAAATACCGCATCAAAATCCGTTGCGTAGTTTTAGAGATCTAAGCTTACATAGGGACAGACAGACAGCGGGAAGCAACTTTGATACTATGTAGTAAAGCTACTGGCTACAACCCCACTAGAGGGCGCTGTGTAAAAACTGGTTATATTTCAACGCAAGCCCGGCGGTGAGTCGGATTAGCCAGTTATCTCTCTGGGGCTCCGCGGGGCTCGTCGGTAGCTAATTCATATGCCTTCATCATTATTGCATTGTCTGGGTGGGTACTGTAAAACTGGTAAATTTATAAGCTGGGGGAGGTAGGTATCGAATATTTTCATCTTTATTATATGCTCGCTTTCGCCCAAGGCGCGTGTTTTCAAAATAAAAATTGGCCCCTATGTTATTCCCATATATTAATAAAAAATAATTTGTTAAAATTGTTATATTGTTAGGTTCAGAACTTTGTGTGCGTTTCAGCTTGATCCGTTCAGCTGTTTTGGCGTGTGACAATTTTTTGTATCAATACCAATATTATAAAGGTTTGATTTTTTGTTTGTTTGTTTGTAATGAATAGGCTCCGAAACTACTGGACCGATTTGAAAAATTCTTTCACCGTTGGGAAGCTACACTATCTCCGGTGAACATAGGCTAAATTATATTTTCAAAAAAGGTAGGGATCCGTACTAAAACCGTGCGATGCCGGGAAGGTCCGTTAGTATTATATATAAAAAAAATAGATCTGCTAATCCTTTATCTCATAAAACAGGTCCCGCAATGCACCGAGCGTCGTTCACGTCTAGATCTAACCTCATCTAATTACGCTGTGAGTTCTCCAGCTAATTCAAACCAAATGCTGTCCTGATTCTCACTGCAGCAGGGAATCTTAAACAAAAATAAGGATAGCCTTATGAAAAAGTGTGATGTTCACAATAGAAATACAAGAAACAAGAACAAGTTACACATCCCATAATTTAGATTACACAAGGTAGGGAAATCATTTATGGGCAATAGCGTGCGCTTCTATAATAAGCTTCCATCTGAAGCAACTGAGCTACCTATTCGTAAATTTAAAAATTACTTAAAACTAAATCTCATCAAGAAGGCTTTCTACTCCATAAATGATTATCTCAATGATGTTAATGCTTGGCCAGATGTCGCTCAGTTTCGCACCGACAATAGTATGTAGTAAGTAATTTGTTGTTGTGCATAGCTTTACTTAAATATTGACATGTATCGAATCATATTATATTTAGACTTAAAATAGGCAAATAACCATGTCTTAGACATATAAGAGATGAACATGCTAGTGGTTTTTTTTCACTTCTTCCACTAGTGGACAAAAAATTGAAGTGAACAGTAAAATAATTGTATTTGATAATAATTTATATATAAAATATGACTTGTCTAAGTGCTTATTTTGTAAGCCTAAAGAAATAAATGAATTAAGAAGTAAAAGTAAAGTAAAAGTAAAAACTTTTACTTTACTTTTACTTCTTAATTCAATACCAATGAGTGGCCTGATTCTCACTACGCCAGGGAATGTTATTCAGCCTATAGGTAGTAGCTTTACAATATTATCCAGCTATCATCCCCGCTGCTGCTTCGTTATGCAGACTAACTTAGTTAGGCTATTAGGTAGCTATTCAGTTTTATGATATTAAACTCTAGTTTGCAAGTTGTTGTCTTGATAAAATAGGGATATAAAAACAGATAAATAAGTGGTTTTTGAATGGAATAGTAAGCAGTAAAATAATTTTATCTGATAATAATTTAATGTATAAAATATGACTTGTCTAAGTGCTTATTTTGTAAGCCTAAAGAAATAAATGATTTTTTACTTTACTTTACTTTGTGCAAATTTTAACTGTTTTTTTTTCTTATCAATAATTATTCGAGATAATGTGTTAAAGCAGAAATGATAAATCTTCAATGATCTGATCGTAACTGTATATTTGTTAGATTTAAGTTAACTTAAAAGTTTAATTAATTAAGCATTAGCGAGGTGAAATTGCAGTTGGCCGGCCATATCTCGCGAAGAAGCGACATAAACCAGTAGGTAGTGTAGAGGTCTGTCGTTGGTGATGTAACTTACTACACAAGGGTCAACATAATACCAGCGCTGAGTAGGTACTCGTAATTTTGACTGATCTACTCAGCAACATGCCTCTTTGGCTCGACTCGGTGGTTTTCCAGACAGGTTGCGGAAGTTACGAGGTACATAATTTTAAGATTTCCAACAATTTACTCATTTTGTTAGTACTAAGTAGCCAACCGTTATTGCACCTGTCTTACTTATAATTTGTTTAATTGAAATATGTAGTATGTGTCCAAAACACCCATTAGTACTGGTAAATTATAACTAGATGTCGCTGTTAAAAGTGGACGAGCTCTAGATCGCGCTATCGTTTGGTTCACGACATTTACCTACATCAGAACCATACTTTTTAATAAACAAGTTCTCATTGGAAATCAAATAGTTGTGTTATTTACCTAGTACGCGAATTAACATGGTGCCGAAACCAGGGATTGAAGTGAAAAAAAGTGCAAAAAATACAGTGAAGTGAAAAATACAGTGAAGTGAAAAAATACAGTGCAAAGTGACAGTGAACAGTGAACCCAAATTGGATTGCATTGGATTTGGATTGTAAAACCGTGAGTAAAGTGAACTTTTGTGTGTGTAAATTCCAAAGTGAAAATACGAAAGACTTTGAAAATTTACTCTATACGGGACTTGTAAAATTTTAGAAAGTATACAATATGGAATGGACTTAGAAAATTTTTGTGAAATTAAAAACTTTGAAGAAAAATAATATTGAAAAACACTTAGAAAATTTTTGTGAAAATAAAAAACTTTGAAGAAAAATAAAATTAATAAAAATAAACACGCAGAAAAATTAGTAAAAATAAAGACTGAAGAAAAATAAGATTGACAAACACTTTGAAAATTTTTGTGAAAATAAAGACTTAGAAAAATTTGGAAATTTGGACATAGAAAAATAGAAATTGAAATCAAACAGAAAAAAGATTTAGAAAAATTTAGAAATTTTGGAGTTTGAAAAATTGAGATTGAAATAAAACAGAAAAATCTTAGACTTTGAAAATACTGTGATTGAAGTAACTTATATTCAAAATGGAAAAACTTGATGTTGAAATTAGAAAACAGGATGATTATTCAGAAAACATAGAAAAGGCGTTTGTGAATTATAAAAAATCACCAAAAACTAGAATAACACGTACGTATGTCGAAACAAAGTTAGAAAGTTTGGATAAATTGTGGCGTGAGTTCAATGCTGTACATAGCTCCATCGTTAAGATTGTACCAAAAGAGAAGAAGCAAACGATAGAATATTTTAAAGATGACTTCTATAATAAATGTGAAGAAACATATCATGAATACAAGGCGAAGTTAAAAGATGACCATTGGGCGTTAACCGCTACTTCTTCGAATGAAACATCAACAAAGTCAACAGATACCACTACAGGGTGTAAGGTAAAACTACCTCAAATTCAACTACCCGCATTTAAAGGAAACTACGAAGAATGGCAAACCTTTTATGACATGTTTGTGTCCCTGATACACAAAAATTCGAATTTAAATTCTGTACAAAAGCTTCATTATCTAAAGAGCTGTCTCTCAGGTGAACCAGAAAGACTGTTATCAAACCTGGCCACTACAGAGAACAACTACACTGAAGCTTGGAGTCAACTGATGGGAAGATACAGCAACAAGAGATATAACGTTAATGAAATAATGAAACGCCTATTCAATCAAAAGGTTATATCAGAATCTTCAACACAAATGAAAGAGTTATTGGACAATACAAATTCTTACATAAAGGCATTGAACAACCTCGAAATAGATACCTCAACTTGGCACCCAATAATTAATTATATGGTCCAATCAAAATTAGATTCAGAAACGAGGAAAGCCTGGGAGATGTCCTCAAATACGAATGATTCTGATGATATACCAACATGGTACGAGCTAGCCAACTTTCTTACCACTAGATTTCGTACACTTGAATTGATAGAAGAAAACAAACCAAACGTCATCAAACAAAGAAAGAATACCTACCATTGTAAGGTAGAAGAAGAAAACAAAGAGAAAGATAACAACAAAAAATTAACTTGCGTACTGTGCACCAGTGAACACTTACTATTTCAATGCGAACAGTTTAAGAAACAGCCTATCGAAATGAGAAATGAGTTTATAAAATCCAATAGGCTATGTTTTAACTGTTTCGCTTCCAACCACAGTGTGAAGAGCTGTCGTCAATCAACCTATTGTCAAAAATGTGGAAGACGACATCACACACTGTTACACAGAGAGAGAACTCCAAATTCAGAGGCGACACACACAGAGAGTACCATGACGGGCGATCCTGCTACTACCACGACTACGAACGAGAATGAAAAGAGAATAGTATCTCATTTTGCAAAAGAGGACCGTAGCGGAGTACTGCTTGCTACAGCTTTAGTTAAAATCAAATCTAGTAACGGTCATATTAGAGTAGTTAGAGCATTAATTGATCAGGGTTCCGAAGCTTCTTTTGTAAATGAAGATACAGCCCAAGCGTTAGGTTTAGAGCAAACCCCCGTGAAAGGTCTTGTGTCCGGTGTAGGTGACGGTGAGATGAATATTAAAAACATGGTTTCGTTTAACATAGAGTCAATTCAAAATCCTTCCTTTTCTGTGCAGGTTAAAGCATACGTTTTGAACAAACTGACATCCTTTTTGCCCACTAGTAAAGTTTTAATAAAGGGATGGTCAGAGATTAATACAGTGCCGCTAGCGGATCCAAAATACGATGCACCTGGTCGAATTGACTTAATTCTGGGAGTAGAGATATACAGCGAAATCATACTAGAAGGACTTTTAAAACACCCTAATAATTGTGGTCCAATTGCGCAGAATACGCAACTTGGATGGGTTTTATCAGGTTCTAATATAGAGAAACCGTGTAAATCATCACACCGTAAAGTTGTTAACCTACACATACGAGCAAGAGAAGATAACATCTTGCGAACAGAAAGAGAACTAGATGAAATAAAGAAGAAAATGACAAAAGAAGAAATAAAAAGCGAAGATATATACGAGAAAACAAAATATATTAGAGAAGTAAATGGACGATACAAAGTCAGGTCGTCATGTAAAGAATCCAAACCAAATCGGTTTAACAATCAGAGAGAAAGAATAGCCTTAAATGAGTTTAACCTACTAGAAAAGAAAATTATAGAAATGAAAGAAGCTAATGAAATCATAAAAGAAATACAAAACCTATATTTTAAAGAAGAAATTAAAACAATTAAAGCGAAAGAGAAAATAGCAAAGAAGAGTTTATTATACAACTTGAATCCATTTCTGGATAAGAACGCAATATTGAGAGTAGGAGGTAGATTCAATCAGTCCAAGGCAAACTTTGAAAAGAAGAATCCAATAATACTACCAAAAGAAAGTCATTATACAAAGCTACTAATTCAAGACGCACATCAAAGAACATTACATGGAGGACCACAAGTTATGTTGAAACTTTTGAGAACAAAATATTGGATAATCAGGGGAAGAGAGATGGTAAAAAAGTGTTTCAGAAATTGCATAACCTGTGTCCGATATTCGAAACAAAGAAACAATCAAAGGTTAGGAAGTGGACAAGGTCGTCCGGAAGGAAGAAGAGGTAATTGTCAAGAGTTATATAGTGATAAAGAGACCAATTTTGTGGGTGCTAATAGAGAATTGAATAATAAGTTTGGTAGAGCTGTATCTCAATTACCCAGAGAAATCGATCAGTGGCTGGGGAATGAAGGGCACTTGGGCAATTGGCACTTCATACAACCTCATGCGCCTAATTTTGGAGGACTTGGGGTAGCCGGAGTTTTATCCACTAAGTCGTTTAAAAACTGTGATAGGAGGTTCTACCCTACCATTTGAAGAAATCACTAAAGTATTAACAAATAGAAGCGTGTCTTAATTAGCGTCCAATTTATTTGAATGATAATCCTAATGATCCGTTACTGTTAACACCTGGACACCTTTAGTCGGTGACGCACTTATCACCTTACCTGACGAAGACTATTCACAAGATCATAGCACTGGTATAGGTAGATTGAAATTATGTATGTTAAAAAATAGTACATAGATTTGGAGAAGATGTCTTAGAAATATCTTGTAACCAAATAATAGGTATAAATGGGTAGCTAAAACGAATGACTAGAAATCGATGATGTGTGACAATTAGTGAAGATAACTTACTTAACTCCTGCTAAATGGTTGAAATGGTTAGGCAAAGTTGTACAAAAAAGCACCCAGGGAATAACAATGTTACAAGAGTGTTTAAATCAAATGTGTATTACAGTGTTATTTTGAAAAACTAAGTTAGGATGGTGTAAACGACCTTGTAATAAATTAACTTTGCTCTCGAATGTAACTGAAAATGAAACTTAATTGTTATTGTTTCATATAAATAGAAACTTGAAGTTGGAAAAATTATAATATGTACCATCCTATAGGTTTGTTTATATTTACAGTGTTGTGAGTGGTTTATGTAAAATGTGTTAAACCGAAAATGTATATTCATGTAAAGAATCATGTTTCAGTTTTACTGTGTTTCTACTTCGTATAATGTGTATTTCATTGAAAGTTCAAACCAAAAGTTGTAGATTTAAGTTTTCAACTTATAGTTGTATGTTCTGTGTTGGAATGTAAAATTCATGTTAAAGTTTCATTGTGTTTCAACTTATAAAGTGTCTAATTGTAAGTTAATTATAAGTTAATATGGGTTTAGAATTATGTTTTGAGTTTACTATTGTATGTTTTTGTTTTTGAAAGGTAAAAATTCATTGATATTATGTTAGTTTGCATACTTAGATAAAAGTTATAAAACTTTTAAATTTTAGTACTCGTGTTAAATTTGGTTCTAGATTTGTATAAAAGAAACATAGATGTTGGTGGGCGAAATGTTAATTGAATTAAAGAATTGTTAATTTGGTTCAAAGGTTAAAGTAAAGAACAGAGTTCTTGGTGGGCGATATGTTTAATTGAAATATGTAGTATGTGTCCAAAACACCCATTAGTACTGGTAAATTATAACTAGATGTCGCTGTTAAAAGTGGACGAGCTCTAGATCGCGCTATCGTTTGGTTCACGACATTTACCTACATCAAAACCATAATTTTTAATAAACAAGTTCTCATTGGAAATCAAATAGTTGTGTTATTTACCTAGTACGCGAATTAACAAATTATAAACTCGTATCTAGTTTAGTTTCCTCCTTAAATGTTTAATAATAATTGTAATGTAGGTTACGTGTACATTTTTTTAAAGTGAATTCTTCTTGTGGCGAATTGATCGTGTTGAGCTTTTTGGTTGAATAAAAATCATGGAAATCGCGCACACACTATAAATAAAATATAAAATTACTTAGTTTTCACTATCTATCGGCAGTCCCCAAAGACTGCCCCGCATGTTTTTTTCATTTAATTTCATTTAGGTATAATTTTATGTACGAGTATGTAGACATCATAAAATACCGTATTTCCCAATGTCTAAATTTAGACCGCAATATCGGAACTAAGTCATTACGGATTCAGTGAGCGCTCGAATCATTTGGGTAATTGCTGACTGGACTCACTGCTGGCAGTTTCCAATTTAAAACTGTATTTTCATAGTAAATTATGCAGGACGTTCTTCTGTATCTAACTAAAGTTTCGTAGATATACATTGACTCTAAAATGTATCAATTAAATTAGATAGATAAATCGATCGATCTGATTGAATATTAAAAAAAAGGTTTTTATTTCGGAAAAGGCTACAAAGTAGCTATATCCTTGTCACAATTTCATTAACTTAATTAACTTAATTTATCAAACACTTACTACTAAACGCGAATACTTTATAATTTATAAACGCGAAAGTCTTATGGATGTTGGTTGTTACTCTTTTACGAAAAAACTACTTAACGGATCGGGATGAAATTTTGCATACAAGGTATTTCTAAGCCAAGAATGAAACAAAGGAATACTTTTTATACCATAAATATGGTACTAAATCGCATAATTTTTATTCAATTTATATCATTTTCAATCAATGACAAATTATGTAATTCAATTCATCATGGAAATTTTATAGTCATGGAATGTACATGTATTGCCGTGAAACGTTATCAAATTTATAATGACATTTCAGTAAGCTCTGTCATTCTGAGCATGACAACTGATCTAAATAGACAACCTCTCTGCAAGGATGGATGTCTAATCTGGTACACGGACTGCTCCAAAATGGGACTGGATGTAGGCTGTGGAGTGTACGGAGAGCGACCCAGGTTTGGCACAAGCATAAACCAGGGAAATCACGCCTCTATCTTCCAAGCAGAAATATTCGCCATCCTAGAATGCGCGGATATAAATCTGAAAAAGCGCTTCTCCAGTCAAACTATAATCATTAACTCTGACAGCCAGGCGGCACTCCTAGCGTTGGACTCGAAGGTCATCACGTCCAAGCTAGTCGAGGACTGTCTGTCACGCACGACTCAACGCTCTGGGCTCGAATAACAGAGTCCTCTTAAGATGGGTTCCGGGGCACGCAGGAATCAACGGCAATGAGTGTGCCGACGAACTCGCGCGCTCCGGTGCCAAGGGGACTCAGCTGGGACCCGAGCCGTTCGGTGGCATACCTAAAAGCTTGGCGCACAGAAGACTCCTGGGATCCTGCCTCGAGGAATGGCACAAGCTCTGGAGAAACTCCTCGGGCATGGATCATTCAAAATCTCTGATAAAAGCCTTCGATAGTCGGCATACCAACCGAATCCTAGCGCTAAGCAGAGGTAACCTTCGCATCATGACAAGAGCCCTAACTGGACACTGTCGCCTTAACAAGCACGTGTTCAAACTAGGGCTAAGCGACACACAATCCTGCAGATTTTGTGAGGAGGCGGATGAAACGCCCCTCCATCTGCTAAGTGAGTGTGGAGCACTGATGCACAAACGCAGCATCCATCTGGGCAAGCATCTGCATAGCCCAGACGAGCTGCAAGACATCACCCCGAAGAAAATCCTACAGTTCCTAGCAGCTGCAAGGGTTAGTGGCGAACTATGAACGCCACGGCTTCGGGGCTGAAACGTAAAAGTGGCGATCACAATAGGCCTATCATGGCCGCCGTGATACAAAAGCCACCCCAAAGCAAAAAAAAAAAAAACTCTCTGTCATTCTCACTTTTCGTCTAGCGTGTCACTTTCGATCTACCAGGGTAATATTACAAGGGTCTCTAGCTAGGGATTAAAACACAAGTCAATATTAATATTCATTGGAGCGATATCTCACAGCAAAATTCAATAAACAATAAAATACTGAAATTGCGAAAGTTTGAACGCTGAAAGGTGCTAAATGAATCAGCTTCGACAGACTTCGACTCTCATTAAAATCTTTCTGATATTAATTTAGAGTTGTAAAACTTAGCTCGCTAAAGGTCTAGGTTTTCTGATTCGATTTAGCGAAGATATTGTAAAGTTTTACTTACAAATGCTATAAGCTGTGGATATTTTAATGTCGTACTATAGTTTGACCGAAACCGCTGTACCGTTCCTTAGGAAAGTGCGGCGAGGTGGGGGGCGAGGAAAAAAGAGCAAGAGTACGCGTTGACGGCAGACTGATGGATCGGAGCGGCCGATATTTCCCCCCGTCTCGCCGCTCGCATACCTCAGGCGCGGTACAGCGGTTTCGGTCAAACTATAATATGATCTATATTAAAATATTTTATGCTAGATTTGATTATTTTTAATAAAGCCTAATAGATAAACGATCCCGTAGTTTAAACAGTATTACTTTATTTGTTGTAAATTTTTAACACTATTTAAGTTACTTGTCGATTTGAGATCTATTAGTATAGGCCTCTCGTAACTATTATTACCTATAACAAATTATAAATAAAATAAAAATAAATAAATAAATAATGCTGGACAATTCACAGCATCATCTAGCCCCAAGCTAAGCAGAACTTGTGTTATGGGTACTAGATGACCGATATACATAATACAATACATTACATAGATAGATATTTTTTATTATACATAGAAAACGACCAGAACACCCGGAACAAATATCTGCAGATCGTAAACAGAATTGTCCCGAGGCGGGAATCGAACCCGCAACCTTCTGCGTCGCAGGCGGACGTTCGCCCACCGCGCCACATCGGTCGTCAATACCAGTATATCATTACTAGTTTCTGAGTGCGGCTTCGCATGCGTTATTTCGGTTTTTATGAAACTTTTAAAGGTTACTTATAAGGTACCTAACCTTAAAACGTTTCATAGAAATAACGCGTGCCTTTACTTATGGGTGCCGTCAGTAAACTGTACATATCTTAGTGAAATGGCTAGTAAATAATTGTGTATTTTGTATTCTTTTTCCATCAACTTTCCACTCTGGTTTTAAAATATTTTTTGTAAGGAAAACCCTCGCATTTTAACAATGCGTTAAAAATGCGGGTTATGTCGCATCAACGCATGCCTTTATCAAGATTTTTACCAACAAAAGGCTAAAACGTAGAATGTCTTGTGCCGTTCAAAATGCAAAAAATCCTATTTTGCACAAGAATTTCTTCGCTGTGGTATAGAATCAAGTTTTGATAACTTTTGAAACTTAAATCCCGCGTAAACATAAAACTGAATTAGATTTCAGAACTTAGAGACTTATTTTGAAGTGTCTTTTGTGCTACGTATGAGATAACGAGGGTGTACGTACATACATACAGACAAATAAAACTAGCCAAGTGCCAGTTGGACTCTCGCATTGAGGGTTTCGTACAAACTTTTAGGTATGTAAAAATATTCAGTACATCACGAATCTTTTTTTATGATTGTGGTCTTCCAATTTTTCGTTTACTTGTGCTAGTACATTATTTTTATTTATTTTAAGCCATTACTGTCCCACTGCTGGGCAAAGGCCTCCCTTTTCTCCTTCCACTCCTCGCGATCCAACGCTGCAACAGGCCATGATGGAAGATGTACCTCGAGCTCGTCACGCCATCTCATCCTGGGCCTTCCACGTCGCCTCTTAGCGTTGGGTGGGCTCCACTCTGTGGTGGTCTTTGCCACAAGTCGCTAGACATACGGCAGACAGTAGTAGGTACTAAATTGCTTGTTACCAAATTTCATGATTCTCGGTTTTTGATTCCAGTGTGTTAAACATGTGGCATTAATCGGCCGGATTGCATTAACTTAGAAGTTAGATTTTTTCTCAGTTTCAAGGGATTTATAACTTGATAAACCTCTACGCATCCCTGATTATCATCATCATCATCAGTCTATAGCAGTCCACTGCTGGACATATGCCTCCCACAATGAGCGCCCCTGATCACAATCCCGATAACGAAGAGATCCTAAAAGGGTTCCTTTTCCTTTTCAGTGATGGAACCCTAAAAAGCTTTTGCGGGGCGAATGAGAGTAAAAAAGAAACTGTGTGGGGAGATGCGAATCATTGTACTTCAATGGAGATAGGTCCTTTGTATTATAAGTTACAGAGTGTAGTCACTTCTGGTCGAAATGCGGTGAGGCTTTTCAGTTGGATTTTCTCGTGTTTTTCAACTAAGCTTTCTGTAACATATTTTTCTCTTTGCATGATTCCAGAGATAGAGTGATTCAAGACGAAGGTTTATAAACCATTTGACAAATAGATTTCCGTGCGGGTGAAGTCGCGGGAAGCAGTTAGTTATCTATAAGACCACATACCTTAGTTAATCTGTCCTACAATTTCAGCCCTTAACTTACCTTCAAGATTAGCCCAACGTTATTCAGTGCATATCCTTAACGTCGACATCCCACCTGTTTAGTCCCGCTATGAATGCACAAGTCGTTGGCATTGTGCCAGGCCTCTGATTCCGTTATAGATAAATAGCCAGTGTTTGCTGTGTCTGGATGTCTGTACCAGTGTCTCTAGAGACCGTCTTTGAACTGTAGGACGAGAGAATAACACTAATGTTGGGATGGAATATGTTTTTATGACATTCTTTTGCTGTGGGGTGGATTTCTTTGAACGGTAACAATATAAAAATTAGAAAATATTCCCAGTCTACGGTAACCAAAACATATTTGTATATATGAGTTGACAAGCATATAACTCCAGTGCTTTGATACACACAAGTGCACGTACCTATTCGAATAAAAAAATTGTACCGAATACCAATAACAACTTGTCGAATTCTTTTGGCAACATCTCGCTTGTATGTCTCCTATCATTTTAAGCATTCTTATATCATCATCATCAGCCTATATTAGTCCACTGCTGGACATAGGCCTCCCCCAATGAGCGCCATAGCACCCATCTTCTTATATAATCGCAGCGAAATAAAGTAGTTATTTTAAGTCTTGAATTTTCACTCAGCATTCATTTGCTTAATGCAAAGTTCACGGGATCCCTTGAAACATGTGTTCAGCTTAACTTATCGCCCACAATGCTGCGGAGTAACACCATTAAAACATATTAGAATGTAGAAACGACTATGAAAATAGGGACTGCATCTTATTATGTATGCAAATGAGTTAGTAAACAATTCAGCACGGACGCGCCTGGACTAAAACACTTTAATATATAATTACAATTAGAGTTTTGGACGCAAATGGGTTTTCAAAACCGTCTACAACATAATTTGAACTTTGCTCCTTGATCGCACAGTTTGGATTACTGTAACAGCTATACAGATCATAATTGTCAGTCTGTGTTAAAGTGGGAAATTGGACTTTGTTGGTAGGATGTAAAGTATAAAGTGGGCTGAGGTTGTTATTTATAATTTGCCAATGCCGCCAGGTGGTTGAAGTGGTTGTCTCATGAATACTGACTGTGCTGTGTTTACGAAGAGAACTGCTACTCTACTATTCACATTAACAATGGATGTTGTAAGCTGTGTAGGAAACTGAGGGAAATCATAATTTTCAACCAGAGACGGCGAAACAAAGGGGAAATTTAGGAGACTTACAAAAAAGAGGGGCTTACTTCGGCTCCTTAGGTCTTACCCAAGTGTTTTCCTTTGTAATAGTTATTATTAGAGATGGGTTGACCGCTCTTTAAACACCAATGCCATAAAGATATTTATAAAAGAAATGTGTATAACATGTGCATAACTATTTACAATAAATTACCGGAAGAACTAAAAGGATTAAATGGAAATATATTTAGGAAAAATTCAAGAGGATGGCTACTTGAAAAATGTTTTTATACTGTGAACGAATATCTAGAGATTTAAATTGTTACTTATAATGACTAATATAATTAATTTAATATATAATTATAATAATATGACTCGCATAACATTTGCACGCCTGCATGCAGGCTGAATACATGTACTAAATTAGTTATAAGATCTGACATTGTATTATATAATTTTGTATTCTTGCAAATAAACGATTTGATTTGATTTGATTTAAGTCTTACCTAAGTTAATTTTCTTTGTAGTAGTAGCTAAATGGGTTGACTATATTTGTTCAAAATTCCTAACGTTTTATTAGTTTTATTAGTTTTATTAGTTAGCATCCAGCATCTACCTGCGAAAGACTGCAGGTAGAAGCTGGATGCGTCAAGCCGAAGACAGGGCGCTATGGCGCTCGTTGGGGGAGGCCTATGTCCAGCAGTGGACTAATATAGGCTGATGATGATGATGATGATGATGATGATATTGTTCTTGTTGCCAATTTAAAAACTACCTGACAAATTCAGAACCAAGATGGAATGAAGTAGAATTTGTGATTCAATAACTTGAATGTGAAACGGAACCCTAGAAACTCTTTACTATTGAGATGACTCAAGCCAATTTTTTGTCGAATGGATTATTTCGGGGGATGATTCACAATTGATTGTTAACGTTATTGTATGTCATTCAAAACGACAACTATTAATAATCTTGGAGAACCTTGACTCTGTCAGAAAAGTGGCAAACCGGACACATATTGCCAAATCAAAGAAGTCAATAGACAACCTTGACTGCGATGGCTGGTAAAGGCAGACAAAATAGCTTTTTGGGGTTTAAGGGCTCCAACATCTCGTCTCCCAAGACAACCTAACCTAACCTGCACGTGGTACACCCTGCTAGATAACGAACTAGGCTTCGGAAAATATCAAACCGTCTTCATAATTTGATAACTCATTTATTTTACAATTATTTTCCATTACTTGACACTGGCAGAAAA
Organism: Eupithecia abbreviata; assembly: GCA_943735965.1. Taxonomy (NCBI): domain Eukaryota; kingdom Metazoa; phylum Arthropoda; class Insecta; order Lepidoptera; family Geometridae; genus Eupithecia; species Eupithecia abbreviata. The sequence continues at coordinate 8,763,798 of OX030995.1, forward strand.
GTGTCCAACCAGACACAGCCATTACTCATTTTCAGTGTTTTTGCTTTTAGCAAAAAATATCGCTGAGCCATGGCCTATTTGTTGTACTGCAGCACACACATGTTTACCTACAGTAAGTACTTTAGTACCCATTTTAATTAGTTTAGTTTAGTTTATTTATTTCCACCGTAGGTACACAATGTTACACTTGATGTCGTTAAATACTATTTAAAAGATAAATCACATTTTTATTATAACACATACTAACTTATCACAAAGGAAACACCATAGGGCATTGTGCAAAAGAAAGCAGATAGACATGCCTTCTTAAAAAATTAAAATAAATTCATTTATAATAATTTGTCACAATAAAACAGATAATAAATAATGGTATAAGTTAAATTGAATAATAAATTAGATAAAATGTCAAAGTAATCTGCTGTATAAGGGCATTGTCAAACTATACTAAAAATATTGTACAAAATTAAATAATATACAAGTAAAATACAATGAAATAAAAGAAATTGCTCGTTTTATTAATTGTTTTATGGTAATTTAGTTTTATATTGTATCTTTCTCTATGTTAATTGTATGTGTGTGTTATTAGTACCAAATAAACGTTTCATCTATTATCTATCTATTACCAAAGTATCATCATCAACCTTGACTCGCGATGGCTGGTAAAGACAGACAAAATTAAACTGACCCACAGTTCTGCATAAAATTCGCGAGTAGATCGTAAATCAACTCACTAGTACTTTGCTAGAGCCAAAGAGGTATACAAAACCATATAACACAAGAAACAAAGTGCGGTATCCAGTTTCCGGCGACAATGGAACCGGAAGTAGCGCAGCAGCCTTTGAACCGGAAACGGGCGGTGCAAGGCGCAATATCCGGTGGGAACCCGCTTATAAATAAACTCTTGACTTCCTGGAACTGGCGGGAATTGCCAGATGTTGGTAATAAGTTTATGCTGGATGAAACTGGTTTAGAAGTTCGAATACTCATTTTAAATGAAATAAATGAAATTTTTATTTATTTTGGATAGGTGGTCCCTCTTTAAGAGCTCTCATGAAGACATGCACTCAAACACCTATACCAAAAAGGAAATTGATTCAAATGCTAGCTAGTCTAATTATATACCTAGAATAAGAAAATCTTTGTTCATAGCATTAACATATTTACAATAAACTAGTTCCTTAATAACGACGACCCATGTGGCGCGGTGGGCGAAGGTCCGCCTGCGACGCATGAGGTTGCGGGTTCGATTCCCGCCTCGGAACAATTGTGTGTACGATCTGCAGATATTTGTTCCGGGTGTTCTGGTCGTTTTCTATGTATAATAAAAAAAATATCTATCTATGTAATGTATTGTATTATTTATATCAGTTATCTAGTACCCATAACACAAGCTCTGCTTACCATGGGGCTAGATAATGCTGTGTGAATTGTCCAGCATTATTTATTTATTTTTTATTTATTTATATGAGTATAGGTACTATTTAATTTTAATTTTCAAGCAACCTTATTTCGTTCTAGGGTCGCCGTCATCGAAATCGACGAGGAAGCCCTTTTTATCACTAAATAGTATAAAACACAGTCACTTCCCGCTGTCTGTCTGTCCATATGTATGCTTAGATCGTTAAAACTTCGCAACGGATTTTGATGCGGTTGTTTTAAATAAATGGATTAGAGTGATTCAAGAAGAAGGTTTATAAACCATTTGCCACATAGTTTTCGACAGTAAGTATCGTCGCAGCTAGTATACATAATCATCAGCCTATATTAGTCCACTGCTGGACGTAGGCCTTCCCCAAGTATATATAATGTAGAACAAAATCATTACTTCATATTTGGGCCACTACACTTGCGAGCTATAAACTGGAATCACTTCATCGCTGGTTTCTGCAGACCATATTTTACAGTTTCCATGGAATAAACTGCAGATTGGTGTATACCATTTGAAAACACATCATACAAGACCCACCCCCATATGCCACTGTTTCCGCTATACAGCATTGTGCGTATCGCTCTCCCGGTCTCCTGTAGACTCTCCGTCGACGGTCGCTGCCATGCAGGCACATCCTAGTCTCGTCCGCGAACAAAACTCGGCTCCATTGCTGTATATCCCAATCTAAGTGATCACGAGCAAACTGAAGTCGGGCTTGTGGTGGCGGCTCGCAAGTGTATATCCCCCATAAATATGAGTGCAATTACACAATAAAACGTGGACTCTCACAAAAAGCCAACAGCGAGCCAATGCGACTGCCAAGCGCTTTTATTGTTATATCTCACGAGCGCGACTCGAGACCTCTTTACGACATTCTCTTGCGCCTAAAGTACACTATTCATTATTGTTGTTTTTTCCTATCGTACAGGAATTGAAGAGGAAACATGGGTTTCTATAATGTGCAGGATATTTCACAGAAGGCTCTGCGATCTGCGAAAAACTGGTAGGTACTGCTGGATGTTGTAGGTAAGCTAAGATGAGGATAGAGGGATATGGGGCTCCTACGGGACGGCTTTGTCCAGCACTGGAATAATATAGAATAATAATAAATAATGCTGGACAATCCAAACAGCATTATCTAAGCACAAGCTCAATCTAAATCTGCATTTAAAACAGCCAGAATAACCGGAACAAACATTTGTTATGTAACAATATTTTTTTATAATATATAAATAAATAAATAATGCTGGACAACTCACACAGCATTATCTAGCCCCATGGTAAGCAGAGCTTGTGTTATGAGTACTAGATAACTGATATACATAATACAATATATTACATAGATAGACATTTTTTATTATACATAGAAAACGACCAGAACACCCGGAACAAATATCTGCAGATCGTACACACAATTGTTCCGAGGCGGGAATCGCACCCGCAACCTCCTGCGTCGCAGGCGGACCTTCGCCCACCGCGCCACATCGGTCGTCAAATATATATATATATATTTTATCCATAACGACATCATTGTATGGATAAAACCTAGCTTAGAAATCTCTTGTATAATTTTAGTAAGAAGAAGAATGAAATCATTAAAAACAGGGTCCATATTTGACGTCACTTAGAGGTTCAATGATAATCTCCATAAGAGATTAAATTTAGTACGCCATAAAAATTCTATTTTAATTTCAAACCATTTTTCACCCTTTTGCCCTTAACCCGTAGAACGGCCATTTATTTTGTACTAGCGGCGCCCCGCGGTTTCACCCGCGTGGTGATAGATATTTTGGATAATATACATCTTTGTGAATTGTAGCCTATGTGTTATGCAAGCTATATTATTGTGTAGTCTCATTTTCTTTTCATTTGGGCCCTTCTATGCGAGGGTCGCTTTAGTTATCGTGAAATATTCGAGGAATCACACGTGCTCTGGCTCGTTGACTGTTTCCTAAGTAACTCTCTTCCAAGTATGAGAGCTAAGTGGCGTAAGAAGCGTATGCGTAGGCTAAAGCGCAAAAGGAGGAAGATGCGTGCGAGGTCCAAATAAAATGGTACACGAGTGGAGTTTTGGATCCTACATTCTAATAAAACTTATGTATCAAAATAAAATATTAATTAAAATCCACTCAGTAGTTTTTACTTGAAAGAGTAACAAACATCCATCCATCCATCCATACTTACAAACTTTGACGTTTATAATATTAGTAGGATAGACATGGTGACAAGATGTATAGACGGAATAATCTGACCTAATTCTATGGGCGCCCAAAACAAAACACTTTGCCCATATTTTGTTCAAAGCCACAATTAACCCAACAAATTAAATCGCATAGATCCATCTATACGACCGATGTGGCGCGGTGGGCGAAGGTCCGCCTGCGACGCAGAAGGTTGCGGGTTCGATTCCCGCCTCGGAACAATTGTGTGCACGAGCTGCAGATATTTGTTCCGGGTGTTCTGGTCGTTTTCTATGTATAATAAAAAATATCTATCTATGTAATGTATTGTATTATGTATATCAGTTATCTAGTACCCATAACACAAGCTTCTGCTTAGCTTGGGGCTAGATAATGCTGTGTGAATTGTCCTATTTATTTATTTATTATTTATTTATACGATTTAATTTCTTGGGTTATAGTTGATATTCTAAGCTCTATCAATACGTAACAGCTGCAACCAAACCAACCAATGCTCCAGACAGCAGGCTAACAGAACTAAAATGCAAATGAGCGTGCAAATGCACCGGCCGTGCCAAATCCAAAGGGGATTCCAATCAGAGCTCTCTCCACTCCATTATCAAGCGGTGATGCTCATTAGAATGCAATGTAGTAATGAGCGAAGACGTAGCTCTTGCGCACAGTCCTGTGAAGGATAACTGTGTCAGTATGCAACTACCTAATAGCATATAAATTATTTGCTGTTAAGGGGCCTCCGAGGGACGAATTCTTCATACAAACGTAATACCAAAATTATTTCTAATTCAAGCATATTTCCACTAAAATATTGCATTATTTGTATTAAAATAGTATTTATCTAGGTTCCCAAATAGTTTTTTTTTTCAAAATAGTTACCTAAAATGAAATGAAAGCCAATCACATTTTGCACATTTTTATGCGAAAATGGACAAGTTTTCTTGCTATTTGTTTCGTATTAAAAACATCAATATCTTACGTTTTATTTATTAAGGAACATAGCTTATATTGTCAAGTTACAGAATAACAATACTTTGTAAGAATACAAAAAGTTTTCTGTCATAATTTTTGGTATTACGGAACAAACCAAATTTTGAACGGCTAATATTGCTATCGCGCACTCATGTGGCGCGGCGCAAGGGTTAAACAGGGACAGCGATATTCGGAGCGATTTTTGCAAGCGAGGGTCGCCGGACCCTTAAGGCACAGGACGCGGTAGGCGTCCGCGTCGCGGCGGACAGTGAAGACAAGAGCCGACTTATCTTTGCAGCTCGTTCTGGCATAACTATACGACTACAACTGTCCTCTCGTAGCGCTTGCTACAGCGTAAGCGTTTGTTTGCTTAGATTGACATCTACGCTCTAGCAAGCGCTACGACGACGCGACGTCGCAAAAGCTACACTCTGTAGCAAACACTCCTTTGTAGCAAAAGCTATGACGCACCAAAAGCTACGACATAGAAAAACTAGGACGTAGCAAAAATTATGACGTACCAAAACCTCCGACGTAGCAAAACGCGTAGCCTCGTAGCAACACGTGTAGTGCGTAGAGTTCAAGCCATTTCCAGCGCGCTACGTTTGGAATAAAGCCAGGCGTCTGGTACGCCCTGTGATTTTATTCCCGACGATTTGGTTGAATTCTCAAAGATTCCCGTCCTCAAGTCCGCCACAAAGCCAACCTTTTTGCTTTAACCTTTTTGAAGTCACGACACAGCAGTTGCAATAGCACTTATTCCACTCTCCTAATTGCTATTTGGTAGTTCGATTGACAATCAAATAGTCATGTCCTAATGCATTGCCGATTTTTTATTATAATCGATTTTGTTTATCAAGAAGTTGTAATCGATTTTGTTATTGTTGCTAACATTTTGTATTATGTAACAGACTCAGGCGTCTTTATTATTTTATTTTCGTAATCATATTATTTTGTAGGTATATATTTGCTACTTGCTTGAGCCCGCGGCTTTACACGCGTTTTTCCGTGAGAGTAGGTATGGCAGATTGAGTTACTGTGTTGAACTATTATATTAAAATTATATACTATTTTAAATACTTCTTCATGGAAAAATCATCTAGAATCATCTTCGTTAGGTACACAATATGTCGGCTGGATAAAAATCGAAACTTTCGTAAGTTCCCTTATTTTTCGAGTCGACAGATTCGTATCTCTCTCGTCAAAACTAACTGTGGTTTTTATAGCCACAGTTCGTTTTGAGCCACATAAGTACTTAATTCCGCCATTCAGTCTTCGTCACCTGTCAACGATTAGGAAACTTCATAGTTGTGTCCATATACGAAACAAAATATAAATGTGTGGACGAGGTATAATAGAATAATATTTTCTACAACCTCATTGCTAGAGAACTTGAAATGTTTCAGTTAACTTTTCTTTGCATTTACGTACTTAATTAAAACTTGGGGTGTTGTACTTTCTATTTACCTACTCTGTGGCTTTGCGGACTTTTCTAGAAGCTTTTAATTGTACTCTAGAGAAAAGCATTTCTTAGCCTCCAGGTAAAATACCCAGTTACAATGTTTTCTTTTCCTAACCTTTTAAAAGTTAGGGAGATTGTTGTTTTCGAAGTACTTTTTTAAGATGTTCCCTTTAAAATCTTTGTTAATTAGAGAACCGAGTTTTCTTAAATTTAGGGAGAAAACTTTTAAACGACGCGATGTTATTGGCGGTCCCATTTGTTGAAATACTTATTCCTATCTAAATTTGGAAATAATGGTATATTTTTAGATATTCAAATTAATTTCGGCTGCAAATTCAAACCAATCAACATGGATACTGCCAATTATTTATAACGTCCCACCAGTGGTCAGTGTTGCCCTTACGTCTCTTTTGTTTAATTTAGTTTTTATGGTAAAAAGTGACAATCATCTTTATAATCGAAAAGAACGGAGTTCGAAAAACCGCATGAGGCGTTTTCTTATAAAAAAAATTGTTAAAAATAGCTCGTCAATGAAATGTCATATCTTTAGATCAAAAATGTGATCTAGAAACCGAATTGAAACAAATGAGTTCTGACGCTATTTCATGAGAATTCTAAAATTCAACTCCTTCAAAATATTACGAAAACTGCATATATGAAAACTATCACAACAAAGAGTTCTTCCATGCATTACACGAGTTCATGATTTACTAGTAACTTATTTGTTCGGATCCTACAAATAACTTGAACTTCAGCGCCAACTGCACAACTATGGAAGATCGAAGTTAAAGTTATGACAGGAAAATATAAAAGCTTCGCTTCCTACTTTTGTTGGCTTCCATCTTTATTCTTTAAAACTTTTGAGAAAGGTTAAAAGATTTTAAAAGACTGAACTTTTTACCCTTTTAGATTAACGTTTAAATATAGTATGCAGTGGTTTCTGCTCGTGTATAATATTGGTGTGAAAGTACGTTTATCATTAACAACCCAATATAATATGAATAGCAGTGGACTACTAATAGGCTGATGATGATGATGATGATGATAATATGAATATTTTGCTACAAATTGGTAAAGTTGATAAACTTTGCATTGATTTTACAATTTGGTTTTCTATTCTTGATTGTGATTAATAATAATACTCGTACTATTTGACTGTTTAGGGCTAGAGACTTCCTCTCTTGTATCTGTTATTTCTAATTTAAATGACTTGGAAAAACTTTTTGACATTTGATATTAGGTGATGAGTAAAGGTTTAAGCGAGCCATGTTAAGTAAGCATTTTAACCTGAGCATACATTTCAAATATAATGTGTATCTGTCGTATTAAATTAGTCTGAACATATTTAAACATACGCCATCTGAATACATCATTATAAGTATTATTTAACGGGTATTTATCTCGTTTATTTTCCTATTTTTCCCGTTGATTTCCACAGGTTTACAGACTGTCACGAGATGACTCTTGAAACGTCGGGATAAAAGGTTAATAAACACGATAAATACCAGTTAAATAGTTATTTTAATGACAATCTCTCTTTCCCCCTCTCACAACCGCTTTAGGTGTGTGAGAGGAAAATCAGTTTCGATTCAACTTCACTGTTTATTAACTCTGCCACAAATGTCTGTGCAAAAAGAGAAGTCTCGTGGCGAAACGGTGAACTAGCATAGTAACGCAACAAAAGTAGTACCTTTTTTGCCCTGCAGTGGGACACCCCGGGCTAAAGTCATTTAAAAAGGGATATTTACCATGATTTGATTTTTGAGTTATCCAATATTTCGGCACAGTTGCATGCGCCATGATCACGGAGTAACTGAAGGCACTGGTAGTGGCAACGTTCGTAGCAAAAGACAAAAAATGAGGGTAGATCGGTATGTCTGCCCATAAAAACTCGCAGTGCCTTCAGTTACTCCGTGATCATGGCGCATGCAACTGTGCATGCGCACGAAATATTGGACAACTCAAAAATCAAATCATGGTAAATATCCCGTTTTAAATGACTTTAGTATTAATAACCATGATAGTTTCAAAAGTTTTACCCCTGGCTAATATAATAAATAATAATAATGAAAAAGTAGTACCTAAGAGACTTCTCTTTTGGCATAGACTCTATTTTACTTTATATTCTCCTCTAAAATTATAAAAAGGCTGTAGAAAACAAATGTAATTAAAAAACGTAATAGCGTTTCTTTCGCAGGCCACAAAGATGGTAATAAATGGCGTGGGGCAATTCCACGCGCGAGCTGGCAACACACAATGAGCTCCTGAATTTTAATGTGTTGGAAACTTATTCCGATCGATTTGTTTAATTTGCCAATGGGGCGGTTTTTTTAATGGCGGTAGATAGATAGATAGAACAAACTTTATTATACCACACAAAACAGAAAACAATACAACAGTAAAAGAACTAAAGGGGTTATTCAACAGAAAGTTATTTAATTTATTAATAGAACATTGTTTTTATTCGGTTGAAGATTACCTTAATTTTAAGTTTTGACCTAGCGAGTTCTATTTTAATTGACAATTTATTTATATTTGCGTTTAGTTTGATTAAATTAGTGAAATTTAATTTAATTTTATTGATTTTTATATTCACGTGCCTGTATTCGGGCGAGATATACAGCTCTACTGTTATTCCACATATATTATGAACGTCATTGAAATATAAACTCAAACGCTGGCTTATTGGGCAAACTTTCTACAGCTACGACGAATTCGCAGTTAGTGCTAAGTTATAATTTATTATCATAAAATACATAATAGTTTGATCGATTAATTTAGCCATGATATTATTAATTTGAATGTAAATTATTAATTAAATACTCTTAGGTACCAACATAATTAGGTACCTATAAAAACATGACATGTAATTATTATTATGAATAAATGACAATTATGACTATTATTATGTACCATGTCTTATGTAAATAAATAATACTGATATTACGGAAATTGCGTTTTCAATTCCGGCCTTGGGACGCTTGTACAATCTGATATTTGCTCCAGGTGTTCTGATTATTTACCATGTATAATACGAAATATCTATCTATGTTATGTATTGTATTATGTGTATCAGTTACCTACAACAATTTAAACTTTCGCGGTTTGTTAACATAGCTACGCCCCGCTGCTACACCCGCGTGGAAATCTATGTGTCAAATAATTTATAAACCTTCCTCTTATATCACTCTATTTTTAAAACCGCATCTTAATCCGTTGCGTAGTTTTAAAGATCTAAGCATACATAGAGTTCTCGTACTCTAGTTCGAATGACGTTAGCTCCATGTTCATTACCTCAGTCAGTCTCTACCTCGACGGTACGTTTCGTCGATGGGTCGCTACTTACGTTTCTACCTCGACGAGACCACCATTCAAATTCAATTAATTTAACTTTGATTTTGTTGATCTTTACAGGTAACGACCCATTGACGAAACGTATCATCGAGGTAGAGACATCGAGGTAATGAACATCGAGCTAGCGTCATTCGAACTAGAGTACGAGACCCGGGACAGTCAGACAGCGGGAAGCAACTTTGTTTTATAATATGTACCTAGTGATTTATCGCGTACCTTTTGTTTTATTTCCCCTATGTTTCAAAACTGTACGAATTCAAACAATATTTAAAATAAAATACCTAGCTTGTTTAGCCTTTGTCCTTATCAGCTGCGTACCGAGCGAGCTTCAACGCAAACAAAAACCTCGAAACTCATGTTGATTCTAAATTTATGTGTTTGCCAAAAATATTAATTCGAGAACTCTCAGCAAAAAGTTGAACCCAAGTGAGTGAGTAAAAAGTTTGTGTCAATAGACATCGCGAAGCTGGAGTTTGCCTACCTTTTGGAATTATGTTTGAACTATTTTCTGCCCCCGGGTTCGCACGCGTTGGTAAGAACGATTTGTTGAATCTGTTATGTCCTTTATTATTTTAATCAAGTTTGTTTTATTTTTTTGTTTATTGGGTTACAAATAAACTATTCTATTCTATTTGTTGTGTCTGTGGAAAGTATTTCAAGGTTATCCCTTAAATATATATATATACATATATATCCCATGGGAACTGATTTTTGGGATAAAAAATAGCCGATGTGTTATTCCGGGCCTGGAACTACCTGTATGCATTGTGGTATGCATAAGTCCGATACTTTCAGTAGTTTTTGTATGAAAGAGTAACAAATATCCATACATTTTTGTTTTTTTTCGTTTATTTATGTTTCACAATAATTACATCTTCATCTAAAAGCTAACTTAAACGGTTATTCCGTTTGTCCGTAAGCTCATTAGTCTATATTATTACATTTCAATAAAATGCAAAAATTTATCTACCTAGTTAAGTAGGTAGATACCTAAGTTGACTCGTACATTTACTCATTTAACTTAAAACATTGTTATTGCTTCGCGTCACTAACCGAATTTACGTAGGGTAGGTAGCATCTGAGAGTAAAGCAGGCCACACCCTGCAAGTAACATCCATACATAAAAACTTTCGCGTTTAATATAATTTGTATAGGATTCGCTAGGGTGTGCTCCCGCATGAACTCTTTTCTGCCTTTTTGAAATCTAGGCTTTAATTCCACTAAATGACCTTATCACTTCACCATAACAATATCAAAGTCAAAATTATTTATTTCTTTAGGCTTACAAAATAAGCACTTAGACAAGTCAATTTAATACGTACCGATCCTATCCATCCAAAGGTTGACTGGAAGAGATCGCTTTTAGCGATAAGGCCGCCGATTGTGCCACTAGATTTAGTTAGTATTAAGATCCTATTTTTATTATTTTCTTTATATTTGATGGTGCAATAAAGGTATATTGTATTGTATTGTATTAAGTAAGTCAAGCGGTACTATCTATATGTATATCGTCTCAGAGTCATTCACTATTCTGACAGGAAAAACTCCTTAATGAGCTTTAAAAACTGGTAAGGACAATGCTTTTCTAATGGACTCTGGTAGTGCATTCCACAACCTTATGCCCTAGACAGAAGGAAAATCTTGACCAAAAAAAATTCTAGCCGGAAAAATATCAACCACCCTCCCCTAGTGCTTAACATAAAACCCTTTCAACGTTGCTTTCACTCTAGAACGGTGGCGCTTTATCTTCCACTATTGTCCGCGTTCCCGACTAAAAACTTCCTTGATATGAAATATGGTAAACTAGCATTTTTCCGTAGCTTAGCACGTGTTTTTCTTTGGTAAAAGTTTATGGCATCCTTGTTTGTTCCATCTCTGTTTCTTACCTCATTGTCACAGCATGTTAATGAGATGTTAAACCATAAACTGAATTTCAATTATCTATTACTAATATTATAAAGAGGAAAGGTTTGATTTTTTGTTTGTATTGACTAGGCTCCGAAACTACTGGACCGATTTGAAAAATTATTTCACCATTGGGAAGCTAAACTATTCGCGGTGAACATAGGCTATATAAAAAATTATAAATGTGAAATTTAAATTTAATGCGGGTGAAACCGCGGGAAACAGCTAGTTACTTATAAAGTGTAGAATAGATAGATCATTTATTGTAATTACAATTAAGTTACGTAACTTCGTTAACAGTGACTTTAAGCTAGGTTTGTCTAAGCACTTGGTTTTCAATTAATTAACATAAAATATCTATATCAATTGTACTTAATGCACAATCCTACGACAATAATAGCTTTCCTACGTCACCTACTAGATCATTTACTAGTTGAACTTATTTATAGTATTTTAAAAATTTTGAAACTATCGTGGCTATTAACACTTAAGAAAACAAAACGGAAAATAAATAAAATAAATATTGGAAAACTCAAAAACTTCAGTTTTCAGCTTAAGTACTGTAGGCTTCGATGAAATTTTGAAAGCTATTAAGATGCTTAAAAGTAACGCCGAGGGAAATGATCACATAACCTTAAACATGCTGTTGATGACGTTCCCACAATCCCTAGATGCCCTAGCATGCTTGATTAACTCTTCCATCGCCCAGTCCACTTTTCCAGACGATTGGAAGGTAGCAGTAGTACGACCCTTGCCAAAAATAGACAACCCAATTGAAAATAAAGATCTAAGGCCTATTAGCATTTTACCATGCATGTCAAAAATATTGGAAAAAGTAGTGAATGCTCAACTTACATCATATCTAGAGACCAATAAAATTCTACCAGATGCACAGTCTGGTTTTAGAATAGGTAGAAGTACGGCAACCGCTCTCCTAGATGTGACCGATAACATCTTATCTGCACAAGATCAAGGACTGTGTACAATACTGGTCCTGCTCGATTTTTCACGTGCGTTCGACTCCTTAAATTTGGTCTTGTTACTGTCCAAGTTAAGATATTATGGCTTTGACGAGGCTACCGTCAAATGGTTCGATAGTTATCTGGGCAATCGTCGTCAATATGTAGAACTGCGTGATGGTGGTGGAAATAGAGTAGTATCAGCTACAACTCCAGTTACAAGAGGTGTGCCGCAGGGGTCCATACTTGGACCGACACTTTTTAGCCTGTACTGTGCCGATCTGATCAGCTGTATAAAGAACTGCAAGTATCATGTTTACGCCGACGATCTGCAAGTATACTATTCCTTTAAATCAGCTGATTGTGAGAAGGCCTCGCTACTTGTAACTGAGGATCTCAATAGAATCGCTGCATGGTCAAACGAAAACAGTTTGATACTTAATGCTCTTAAAACTAAATTTATGGTTTGTGGTAGTAAGAAGCAGATAGATAGGTTGGGTCCTCATATAGATATATCAGTAATGGGGGTGTCAGTAGATAGGGTTTTCGAAGCTCGAAACCTGGGACTGCACGTAGATCCAGACCTACGTTTTGAAAAACACATTGCGGAAAATGTGCGCAACTGCTTCTATAGGATAAGGGTGTTATATAGAATTAGACCTTATTTAAGCGAGAAGCTTAGGCTAGAATTAGTGGAATCACTAGTCCTATCTAGGTTAAACTATGCTGATACCGTTTTTGGTCCGCGGCTCCTAGTACGCACACAGAAGCTCGTGCAAAGAGTACAAAACGCATGCGCCCGCTTCTGTTTTGATATACAACCCAGGGAACATATAACACCCTTCTTAAACAAGCATTTCATTATGAAAATGAAATCACGTCAAAAGCTGCATCTAGCATGCCTCCTCTTTGGCGTGATTCATGCTAAAACACCAGCATATCTGTATGAGAAGCTAGACTGGCGATCGGACTGGCGCGCGACTCGGAATAGGCAGTGTGTGGCGCCACTCGCCACGCCAAGACACGCAACTGCCGCATTTCGCGGAAGTTTTCGATACGCATCGACAAAATGCTGGAATAACATCCCCCCACCAATTAGAAACACAAGTAGCATATACGGATTTAAAACTAAATTAAAGCGGTTTCTGATCCAGGAGCAAAGAAAGTGGGACGGCATCAATAACAACGATGCATCGATAATTTGAGGGTTTTATCCTGCATATGTACTGGAAAATACATAGTTATTAGCAACGCCATTGAAAACAAAAAAAAAAAAAAAAAGAATTATCGTAATTGGTCCAGCCGTTCACGCGTTATGCTGTGACCAAGGTTTGTAAAGGAAAAAGGGATTAATTTATATATATAGATAGAGTTTATCTTAGGTAGACAAATGAGTAGGTAGTAGGCAGGAACTAATTTTATTTATATATATTAAATAATTATTTTTGCTGCAGTTTTTCATTAAATACATTACATAGGCTATATGGTAGGCATGTATATCTATTTAAATACTTAATTTCATAATTAAAGGATAATTTTGGCAGTATGCGTAGAGGTTTGACGTTGTGATGTAACTATTTCTAAAGGTTCAACATAATACCAGCGCTGAGTAGGTATCTATAGTTATCTACCCAGCAACATGCTGAGTTGACACCTTTTTGACTCGACACCAATATGTTTTTGCCAGGCAGGTTGTGGAGGTTTTTAGTTGGGTACCTAGTTTTTTATTTTTTGTTTTTAATCATAAATTTTTGAGCTCTAGAATAATCTGGGGGTATTTTGTTTTGTTTTTTCTTTATTTTGTATTTTTAAATATATAACTGTGTAACCTCCATTATTTTAGTAATTAAGTTGTGCCTAGTTCTTAGTTATCCTTTGTGTTTTTAAAATTGTTATGTGTCGTGTCAAATAAACCTTTTTCATTTCATTTCATTTCAAAAATCTAATCATGGTAAATATTCCGTTTTAAATGACGTTATTGTATTTTGTTATTCATCATCATCATCAGCGTATAGCAGTCCACTGGAGGACATAGGCCCCAATGAGCGCAATAACGCCCTGTCTTCAGCTTGCCGCATGCAGCATCTACCAGCTTTCGCATGTCGTCATCCCATCTGGTCGGAGGGCGTCCTACACTTTGTTATTGTAATGTTCCTAATAAATAATAAACTTTCTAAAAAACCACGGAACCCATAGAATAAAGCCTGATTCTCGGTCTACGACTGAACCTAATGTTTTTTATCTTTAACTTTATCTTGCGCAGATCTTGTCACATTGTTCTTTGGGCAAAAATAACAAGGGATCGTTCAAGGCTCCCAGATAAAACAAATAGGCTCGTATAGTCGCATTATCGGCTTTCCTCGTCACTTATGTTGCCCTGGTACTTATCGGGCTGAGAGGCTTCCATTAAGACCATTGTGACAGTGCTATAATAACTACCTTTTTCCTGCGGCTTCGCATAGTTTTTCTGTGATAAAAATCTAAGAGCTGCTTTTGCCTGCTATGCGGATTTCTCGAGTGCGGATCCGCGTGCGGGTTGCCCGAAACCTATAATCGCTACGTCTGTCGGTCTCTATGTATGCTTAGATTTTTAAAACTACGCAACGGATTTTGATGCAGTTTTTTTAAATAGATAAAGTGATTCAAGAGGAAAGTTTAGAAACGATTTGACACATAGATTTCCACGCAGGCAAAGGCGCAGGCGAAGGCGCGGGGCGCAGCTAGTTTCATATAGTATATGTTTCTTCTAGCACGCGGGCCACACGCACGCGGAACGCGGATTATCAAGAACAATTTATTAGGTCGCTGGCGGAAATCCGCTAGCCAAGAAATAAGTCTAGATCATCATCATCAGCTTATAGCAGTCCAATGCTGAACATAGGCCTCCCCCAATGAGCGCCATAGTGCCCTGTCATCAGCGTGCCGTATCCAGCATCTACCTGTAGTCTTTCGCAGGTCGTAATCCCACCTGGTCGGAGGGCGTCCTACTCTACGTTCACCGAGTCGTGGTCGCCACTCAAGAACACGTTTGCCCTTGCGTTTGTTTGTTAAGTCTAGATAAGGTACCTAAATCATATTTCAAGTTTGGTCCTTTTTGTTACACCCTGTATTGTGTTAGCTGAGAAAATATTATTCCTTTGAGTAGACGCAGTTAACAAAAGGGTAGATCTCCTTTTGACGTAGAAAGTGTACCCACTAAAAGGGGTCAATGTTTTAGGGTTCCGTAGCCAACTATATAAACTCTAAGTTCCACCCTGTCTTCATTGTCCCTGGTTTTTTTCAAGATTTTATTAAAAACAAAAAAACCTTGTACAATGTCAATCAAAAAATTCCCGCTGAACTACCGTAGATAAATAGATAGATATATAGTGTCAAATGGTAGGTACCAACACTTTAGCCGAAATCGATGTATAATATATGTAAACAAACCACGACACAATTAACTAAAACTCACTTGCTTGGCACAGAGTTTCCGTAAGCATATATAATTTAAAAATATCATCTCTAAACGACAAGTACCTAATTAGTTTACTAATTGCCTACTAGTTTGCATATAAAAAGATGCGACAACAGAGTGAATTTTAAGTTTAGTATGGGTGGTTTGTTTACAAACATTCTACATAGAGTTCGGCTAATGTATAATTGCCTACTAAATGCTTAGAGCGTCCTACATGCGAGTAGAAAACCTAATTACAAAATTAGTGGTCAGTGAAAACAAACAAAAATAACAGAAAGCACTCCAACAAATTACCTTGAAGCCTACCCACCAGGTCAGCTGGAATATAATGAAGCCCACGACAATACGGCTGTGTACAGTATATTACGGAAACCTGTGGAAATAAGCTGAATAAAAGCAGAATAAGCGGGAAAATGTGTGGCATAATGCGAATGTATTATTTATTTAGCCGGGCCGGAGTAATAACGAGCGCGCGTAAAGGCACCTATTGTATTTTGTTATGTCAACCTTTATACGTCGTTTGTCGAGATAAACAGACTAAAATTAACTTACCCTGTATATTTTTTGAGGTTTACATCATCATCATCAACAGCCTATAGCAATCCACTGCTGGATATAGGCCTCCTTGGGGCCATAGCGCCGTCTTCAGCTTGCTGCATCCAGCATCTACCTGCAGTCTTTCGCAGGTCGTCATCCCACCTGGTCGGAGGGCGTCCTACACTACGTTTATCGAGTCGTGGTCTCCACTCAAGAACACGTTTGCCCCAGCGGCCGTCGGTTCTTCGTGAGATATGGCCGGCCCACTGCCACTTCAGCTTGCTAATTCTTAGAGCTATATCGATAACTTTGGTTCTCTGTCGCATGTTTTATTTGTTGAGAGATAAACAGCCTAAAATTAACTTACCCTGTATATTTTGGAGTGTGTCAATAAATTATGGAATTGTTTCTGCCTGGGGAGGAGAGCACAAATTGCGTACATGTTTTGCTTTTTTAGAGAATTCTACCTTGTATTTAGATGAACATACATAGCTGCTCTGTTTACAAAATAATAGCTAACCGTGTATTTTTTTGTTTCTATTGTTGTTTTTTTGTTCATTTGTTCTACATAAACTCTCTAAAACGAGGCCGAAGAGAATTAATGATTAAGTAGGTACCTATTTCCAAGAATAAAACACATTGTAATTAATGATTGGAAATAGGTACATAGGACTAACATTAAATAAATTGTTTTATTCCCTGCTGACAGGAAATTATTGTTATTTAATATATAATAAATTATGAAGATGGTAATGATATTTTCACCAGAGCCTAGTTCGTTATCTAGCAGGGTGTACCACGTGCAGGTTAGGTTGGCTTAGGAGACGAGATGCTGGAGTCCCCCTTTCACCCCTAGTGCTATAATATCCAGCGTTAGGTATTTCGTTTTGGCAAAGCGTTTTCTATCCCCAACCAAAGGTTTAATATCTAGTTCATTTATTGAAAACTTTTGTTTCGGTACATATCACATATTATAAGCAATATGTAAAAAACTACATACATCACATTTTAAGACGAACCTAACGAGTTTGGCCTGTCAAACTAGGCCTAGATCTCACAAACACGGCATCCCCGTGGTAAAAAAACTCGAATTTCATAAAATTCTACATTTTTTCTTTGGTTCCATAAAAGTGAAAACATGATTGAGAAAAAAAATCTTGAAAATGCACTGTTTCGCACATAATTTGGTCTAGATCTCAGGAACCCTGCGGTCTATTGAAATGATTAAGTCCTGATTCGTAGATTATCACTAATTATTTGGTTCCATAAACCAGTTTCGTAATAAGTTATGTAGTTTTCTTGTAATAAACAATAATTTGATTTGGCGCTTACGCCGTTCAAAGATACTGAAGTCCGAGTCTCTGTCCCGCTCTTATGCTCTTATGAACGAGAATTCCTATTTATGCTACTGCCTTCGCTCACTTCGCTCAGTCTGCTGTGATATTCGTGCGGGACGGACGTATCGCTTTGCTGCCCACCGACGACATACACAAAAATTCACTATCCAATATTATAAACGCGAAAGTTTGTAAGTATGGATGGATGTTTGTTACTCTTTCACGTCGTTTTCTTTCGTCGTTCGTTTGTAGCTTACATATCAGAATAACACATAGGCTACAATTCATAAAGATATATTGTATATTACCCAAAATATCTATCACCACGCGGGTGAAACCGCGGGGCGCAGCTAGTACATTATATTTTAAAGTCATAAATTCAATATAATTATATATCGATCGGGCTATCAGCAACTTCTTTAATTAAACGTTAAAAGATTGTATGGATTTTGCATTGGTGCTTAGAACTTCTGATATCTGTGTTAGAGCCGACTTTGTAAAAAGAAGGAGGTTCTATGTACGGCTTTTATCTATTTTGCGTTTATATTATGTGTTTCAGGAACAAGTAACGCCATCTGTTGGTTGGTTTTTGTTTTCGTAAGAACTTGGAATACAATTGTAAACCAACTGGCAACAATTTGCCAAAAAAACAAAGAACACAGAACGTGCTAGAATCATTGCAAAAATCAGCTTGCCAGAGGTCAAGCGACGCGGCTAATGGACAAATGACCCTCAATGGGATAAATACCGGAAGGGTTCGTCACAATACCTATAGCTGCTTAACTCGGACCAGCTGACATTTTGTCTGTTGCAGGACCGTATACAATACAATACGATTATGTCTTTATTGTACCATCAATACAAAATACAAAAAAATACAAAAATCTTTATTAGAAACAAGAGACTTATAGTATAGTATAGGGTACAGTTGTGGGCTGACTACCGCAAAAGTTAAGAAACTGTGTAGCGGAGAATTAAGAACAATACAAAAATATATAATAATAATAAATAAATAAATAAATAATGCTGGACAATTCACACAGCATTATCTAGCCCCATGGTAAGCAGAGCTTGTGTTATGGGTACTAGATAACTGATATACATAATACAATACATTACATAGATAGATATTTTTTTATTATACATAGAAAACGACCAGAACACCCGAAACAAATATCTGCAGATCGTACACACATTTGTTCCGAGGCGGGAATCGAACCCGCAACCTCATGCGTCGCAGGCGGACCTTCGCCCACCGCGCCACATCGGTCGTCATAAATAATGGATCTTTAATCCTTATTTACTCGCGTAGGGTGTTTAACACCCCAGCGACTTTTTGATCGTCTCTGGTTATTGGAGTTTCGAATTTACAACGCTAATTTTTAAATCTTAATCATAAAGAAAAGTCTGATTTTGTATGTTTTTTGTAGTTTTTTTCTAATTCTAAAATTGGGGTGGAAAGCACGCCACGCGAGTACTTATGTATGTTTTTATGCGCGAGTAACTAAGGGTTAATAACAACGGTTAAAGGCGCGTTCACACATCATTTTGCTGACCGCTGGTGTGGTGGGCTAAGGTCCGCCTGCGATACAGGAGGTTGTGGGTTCGATTCCCGCCTCGAGACAAATATTTGTACGATCTGCAGATATTTGTTTCGGCTGTTCTGGTCGTATTCTATATATAATAAAATTATCTATCTATGTAATGTATTGTATTATGTAGGTATATCAGTCATCTAGTACCCATAACACAAGCTCTGCTTACCATGGGGCTAGATAATGCTGTGTGAATTGTCCAGCATTATTTATTTAAATTATAAACCGACGTGCAAATGCTTCAGGGCACTGACCCCTAATCAATATTCGGCGCAAAATTAGTTGCGAAGATCTAAACGACCTAAACTAACAAAGCTACGAAGAGGAAATGTATTTATCGTTCCATAAATATATTATAAGGGTTATATTTTAAGCACTAAGAATGAGCAAGCTGAAGTGGCAGTGGGCCGGCCATATCTCGCGAAGAACCGACAACCGCTGGGGCAAACGTGTTCTTGAGTGGAGACCACGACTCGGTAAACGTAGTGTAGGACGCCCTCCGGCCAGGTGGGATGACGACCTGCGAAAGACTGCAAGTAGATGCTGGATGCGGCAAGCTGAAGACAGCGCTATGGCGCTCATTTTGGGAGGCCACATAGGCCTCCCCAATTGAGCGCCATAGCGCTGTGCGCCAGCAGTGGACTGCTATAGGCTGATGATGATGATGATGATATATTTTATAGCAACTAGTTCTAGAAGTCTTAAAATAACGGTTCGCATGCCGTTAAATTCTTTTTATAGCTCATAATATGTAAGGCTCGGTGCACACGAAAGACTTTGCAACCACTCGTTACTTGTCGCTTATCACTCGCCACTTTTACCTTCAAATGAGTTTAGGTACAATACGAAAATGTATGACAGTTCTTCTTTCGATCATCGAGTTAGCATTGACATTTATAGCGGCAATGCTGGCAGCATTCTGGGCTCTGCTTTGGTGATGGCTTAAATTTTTTGTTGGTCGGTATATTCTTTTGTTTTATAGGTACTCGTGAACATCGTATGTAGATATTTGATTCACTTTGTTCTGCTGTGGATGTTGCGGTGGACGCTGCGGTGGGTGCTGCTGCTGCTGCGGTTGCCCGTGGATCACCATCCATACATGCTGCTCAAAGATTTGCTGAAACATCTAGGCCCACCACACAAATGCGACCGTCTTCAAGACGATGTTCGCCATTTTGTTACAGTGTTGTCTTAGTCCTGTTAAAATCATGAAATTCTAAATTCTTTTTTGTTATTAAGATATTTTTGTATCAGACTTAATCAAGAAATCAGCGCCGCTACTAACTTAGGCTTGTAGAGGCAAAATGCTGAGACAGGGACCTCTTTGGCCCCTTATGTAACACGTATTTGTACCTATCTGATTATCTATATATCTTATCTATTTCCTTGTATTTTTTTCTCGTTTTTATATTTTCTTACTATGTAATGTGTCGTAAAAACTTCTGAAACTATCATGGTTATTAACACTAAAGTCATTTAAAACGGGATATTTACCATGATTTGATTTTTGAGTTTTCAAATATTCCGGCACAGTTTCATGCGCCATGATCACGGAATAACTGAATACACTGCGAGTTCGTTTTTATGAGCAGATGTACCGATCTACCCTCATTTTCTGTCTTTTGCTACGAACGTTACCACTACCACCGGTTTCATTATTATCGAACGCAGCTCGATCACGACACTGACGGTATCAGAACGCGGCGCGGTTGGTACATCATTTCTTCGGTTTTTACACATTGTCACAACAGGGTTCCAGGTTCCCGATAATTGGAAACCAGTGTCGCATGAAACTGTGCCGAAATATTGGAAAACTCAAAAATCAAATCATGGTAAATATCCCGCTTTAAATGACTTTAGTGTAATGTGTCGTGTTATGTGTTATGTATGGTGTCAAATTTTGGTTGTATTTCCTTTCTTCTTTTCAGACTCCTGGCCTTGCCTTATGGCTAGGGGTTTCTCCGTGTTGACTGTGGCGTTATTATAAGATAGTGGTCTAAACTTCCTAAAGGCTTTGTCAAGACAGTTTAAGTTTCAAAACTCGTAGTTTGAAGTTGTAGCCCTAATATTGTTATTATTTACAAAGGGAGAGTTGGGAATTCTAAGGGTCCCACTTAACTTAGTTAGCGGTACCGTATACATTAAGATATGAAGTTATCATTATGTTATCGCTTAAGATATGAAGTTATCATTTTGTTATCGCTAGGTTTTGAAGTTCTTTATTTATTTCTTACTAGCTGCGCCCCACGTTTTCACCCGGATGTTTGTTACTCTTACGTAAAAACTACTGAATGGATTTTAATGAAACTTCACAATAATATAGCTTACATATCAGAATAACACATAGACTACAATTCATAAAGATATATATAGTATATTATCCAAAATATCTTGATATAAATTTTGGATATATACATATATACTACAGACTATAGTATACTATAGTATATAGACTATACTATAGCGTGAAACCGCGGAGCGCAGCTAGTATACCTATATATATACATGCGTGCCTTGAAAATACTGTACATAATTATTACGTATAGGGGCCGTTCAAATATTACGTAAGCAGATTTATTACAATTATTTACCCCCCCCCCCCCATCCCCCTTGTCAGCAAAAGTAAGCAAAGCTGTTACCCCCTCCCCCCATGCTTACGTAAACATTTTTCAATTATATGTAAATGTATTTTTTTTTTATTATAATTATAATACACAAGTAAATAATACACTGACAGAGGAAATTTAGACAAGTGAATAGCGCGCGGTAATTCCCCTAATCAGTTCTAAAGCGAGTGCCTAAACGTATGCATTATTTGTGGGAATCCCCAAAAATGCGTTTCGTTTTCAAGCATAGACAATGTGAGGGTTGCCATTCGTGTAAAAAAGTAAATAACTACCGATGACGTAATCATCATCTAGATCTACATCTCCCCTACCCCCCATGTCATCCAAAATAAGCAAAACAAAGACCACCAAAACCCACCCCCCATAGTGCTTACGTAATACTTGAACGCTTATACACTTTGTTAGCTGACCCCAAGTTTGAAGTCAATTTATACGAATGATCATGTATTTAAAAACAAGAACATTTCGGTTAAATGAAAATACATGACCGTATCGATGACAACGGGTAAAGGCGCATTCACACATCATTTTGCCGAAGATGTGGCGTAACGATGCTGTGGCGCGGTGGGCGAAGGTCCACCTGCGACACAAGAGGTTTTGGGACCGATTCCCGCGTCGGGACAAATGTTTTAACGATCTGAAGATATTTGTTGCGGGTGTTCTGGTCGTTTTCTATGTATAAAAAATATCTATCTATGTAATGTATTGTATTAGTATAATTGGCCTAGGGCCGTTTTGATTAGGTACATGAATAAATAAATAAATAGATCATTTCGGTTAAATGAAGATACATGTACATCCGTCTATCAGTATATTTTTTTTTACTTAACTGGTAGATACAATAATATTTATTAGAATACTAAGCACTATAGCCGGAAGTAGTTTTATGAAATGTTTATGATTTTGTTTGCATTGTATGTATAATAATAATAAATCATCATCATCATCAGCTTATAGCAGTCCACTGCTGGACATAGGCCTCCCCCAATGAGCGCCATAGCGCCCTGTCTTCAGCTTGCCGCATCCAGCATCTACCTGCAGTCTAATAATAAATAATGCTGGACAATTTCACACAGCATTATCTAGCCCCATGGTAAGCAGAGCTTGTGTTATATATATATATATATTTATAGTATCGTACCATGGTTTTTATTTTTGTTTTATTTTATTTTTTGTACTATTTACTTTTATTAATGTTGGCTTAAATTAAGTTAATCAAGTCATAATATACATTGGTATTATGTCTATGTTATGTCTTTGTTTTTTTTAGGCTTTTTAAGTGTTTTAATCTAGTATTTCTTTTACTATATATTTTTTTAATGTCATTGCGTATGCTTGTTCGTGACGTCACCTGTACGGGCTCTAACGGAAGGCCAGCGCTGGCTAAGTCTCTTACGGAGCTTAGCCAGCATTAAGGGAGCGTAGGGCTCTGGCGGTTAGGGGTAATATGCTGGCCCGTAGATTTGCCCGGTGCTCTGACGAAGTCAAAGTTACACTTTTCAAGGCGTACTGTCAGAGCCTGTACACGGGTAACCTATGGGTTAACTACACTCGAAAATCGCTGGACGCCCTACGCGTCCAGTATAATAATACCTTTAGGATGCTGTTGAGACCCCCCCGTTTTTGTAGTGCCTCAGGGATGTTTGCTCAGAATCGAACTGACGGCTTTCACGCCGTCATTCGGAAGAAAACAGCATCCCTGATGAGCAGGACGAGGGCGAGTCACAACAGCATCCTACAAACTGTGGCCGGACGTATGTCCCCTATATGGACACATTTTGTCCAACGTGTTGCTCCAGCGTGTCGATATAGCAGCACATGATTTAGTCTTAATTATTATTTAGTTTATTGTAAGATAATTTGTATACTTTTGAACTTAATTTTGTATAATTTTATTTGTGACCCTAATCTAATTTAATTTTAATCCCATTCTTATTTATACTCATTTTTAATTTAATACTATTTTATCTTATTCAATGTATTAATGTTTTATTATTTATTATGATTTTATTAATGTTATAATGTTTAATTGAATGTATACTATGGATTTTATTATCTGAGTTAAATAAATACAATACAATACAATTATGCTGAGTTAGAGCCTTTTTGTAACAACTCTCTCCTTGTACCTATTTCTATAAGTGTGTTATTTGTTAATTTTAGTTGTTATGAAAAATTGTCTTTATATTCTATTCTATTCTACATATGTATGTGCGTGATAATTACGTACATTTGTGCCTTGAAACTTGCCTACCGAAGTTGCAAACTCTGTTTCGAAAATGTGATCTGAAATGGCTTATCTCGTAACATGCCTTCAGCCCCCCGACATTATCATTATTAACATCATGTTTGCGCAGTCGGGTAAATATTGTTAATATCGCCTTTGTGCCGCAGAGGCCAGCTACTGCCGTTATTCCTTTAATATTAACCTTTTATGTACTGATAACTAGCTTCTGAACGCGGCTTCACACGCGTATTTTGGGTATTATAGTAGACCGCGACTCGGAAAACGTGGTGTAGGACGCCCTCCGGCCTAAAGCTGAAGACAGGGCGCTATGGAGCTCATTAGGGGAGGCTTACGTCCAGCAGAGGACTAACTACTATAGACCGATGATGATGTTGATGATGATGAACGGCAGATGCTGGATGCCGAAAGCTGAAGACAGGGAGCTATGGCGCTCATTAGGCTGCTGGGAGGCTTATGTCCAGCAGTGGACTACTATAGGCTGATGATGATGATGATGATGATGAAGTAGCATATTATCTAAGAGAGCCTATGTTCTAAATGTACCCAAAATTTCATCTTGACCCGTTCAGTAGTTTTGAAGATCTGAGCTAACAAGATAAATTCAAGTTCTCAAACCTACGGCTTTATAATATCAGTTGGATAGAATGTCCGTACAATTTTCCTAAGACTCATCACCATCAATCATCATCATCATCAGCCTATGATAGTCCACTGCTAGACATAGGCCTCCACCAATGAGCGTCACAGCGCCCTGTCTTCAGCTTGACGCATCCAGCATCTACCTGCAGTCTTTCGCAGATCATAAATGATAAAACTCATCAATGAAGATTACTTTTATTGTTTTGAAAAAGTAAATACTGACTAAGATTCCTTTATATTCACACTGTTTTTTAGGACAAATACAATACCCCGGAAATTAAATTTTATTTAATTTGTGGGATAATCTCGGGGTTATTCTTCATACCTACAATAATAAAAAAATCATTAAATTCGGTCCCCAAATGACGGAGAAATCGACGAATATACATAGAAGGATTTCGTATGTCAAATCCTCAAGGTCTATTAAAAATTGAAATAGTTAAGAAAACCAATAGATTCCTACTTAGTTTTAGTAACCAACGCAGAAAAGCTCTCAACCATCGCCCGCTCCCTCACGAAGTCCTCAACGGTAACTCATGTGATGGGTCCGGTAGTATACAACAAACTACCAGACTCTGTCACATCTGATGGCAATCTGTCATGCTTTAAAATAAGACGTAAACGTTGGTTTGTCGAGCAGAATTTCTATTCTGTGGACGAACTATTACAATTGTAAACCTGACTTTATTTTAGTATGATTTATTTTTATTTTCATTTTTAACAAAATTTATTTTACTTATACGAAAATATGACATGTAAAGTGGTTTTACCAATAAAATGTATCTCTGTATTTCCAAACCAAACACTATTTTTTTTCCTAACTTGATATTTACCCAATATGCTACGAACGTCGTTTACTAACACCTAAAGATTATTTTAATTCATATAATAAAATTAAATCATGTAGATTAAAACCCTTATTTTTCTATTTAAGTCTTATTTGATTTCGAACACCATTTCACCCAATAAAATTTTACCCAAGAAACAGGGGCTAAATCGTTTCCTTTCGATAACTAATCATACACAATTTGTCAGTTAGAGTGTGGTCACAGTGAAAGCAGAAGCGGGAGCGGAAAGCGGAAGTGCGGAAACATCGAGCATGATCCAGTTTTCCGCACTGTCTCACCCATTCTGTAACTCTTTTATTTTCACATTTTCAATTTTCCGCTTGCCGCCATCACTGTGGTCCTGTCAGGTCTAATAAATCACAAGACTTAATTACCTCAGGTTTGTAATAAATTATTAATTTGTAAAATAATTTATGCTAAGGTAGGTTCGCACCATAATATTTCAACGTAAATGTCTAGTTAGACTGTGCTAGTAGACGTGCGAGTTGATTTTTATTATCCTCTTATAAAATGTAAGACTGCATTTATTGTAGTCAGCAGCACTCGCCTCTATAGTCTAGCCGGGACAGTAGAAGTGGACGCGGATAATGTAACGTATAGCTGCCACGTGCGATATGTTTATCTCTTCATATCTAGGTATAAAAAACCCTTTCCCGATGTCCACCATTAGCTTGGGTAAGGCATTAATAAAATAGTGATGCACTGGCCTGTTTTTGTCAAGTATTTTATATGTAGACTATGTATTAGACGTTTTGAAGCGACCGCTTTGGCAATGCACGTTACAAAAACCATCCCATACATACAAACGCGTGCTTAAGGAACACGCAAACCTTTTTACGAAAGCCTTTAACGTTAAGGGACCCAGATAGAATTGTTTTATTATGAACGCCCATAACTGCTATTTACCAAAAATGTCGGCATGCGATGTGCGAACGCATTTTCAAGAAGATACCTAAAGTCATTAAAGCGTTCAAACGCTTAACGTGTACCTACTCATAGGCAAAAAAGTTAGGTAGGTACTGTGTGGCTTGTGTGCTTTTATGTCACATGCCTCTACAATTTTACCGGCACCTACCTACACTGTTGAAACATGGCATCGCAGTGCGACAGAAATAAGCTGAGTCTTCATATTTTATCCGAGCCGGGCAATTTGACAAAGAGGTCTACCTCAATAAGCTTACTTATCACGCATCACCGGTCGGGCGAGTTAAATTATTAGAGTAACTGTCAAGTCAGTTACTAGCGCAGTGTAAACGGACCTTTAAAAGTTCAAGCCGGTGATTGAAGCGCAACCATCATTCAACGTTGATGAATTAATTATGAATTTTTGGTTCGCGATCTAATTCATAGAAATTTCTGAAGATAGAGATTAATGGCTTACATCAAAGAATATTGACACAGGAAGATAAATATATTTAAATTCCCTTATGTTAGTAGTGATAATGAAAATAATTACCTTTTTCATCATTGGAACCTTAGATATTAGGTATGTTATTATAAAACAGACATCAAATTTAAAATCTCCTATAAACATTCAAGAACAATAATAATTCAAGAGCCTAGCCGTCTGGCCAAAGTTGTTTTAAATACTCCAGTGCCTCTTCAAGCAGTCTAAAACCGCAACTTTTTTAATAACTCCTCCCGGCGGACTAGCCGGCGGATTAACTACCAAACTTTATCCGTAAAACAGATGAAAAATCTCCAAAAGTCGCATTTCAATAAAAGAGACACTGAAAAGAGGATGAATATTTAAACGCACTCACCTGATGTCTGTAACCTCCTTTGTCTGAACTTAAAAAAAGAAAGCACTGAATTTAAAATTGGAATGGAACTTTGGAAAATTTTGGAGCGAACGCGAGTTCCCGCCACGAGCGCGCGACGTAGACTGAAGAGGTACCTAGCTTCTATTTCCGAGGGAGGATTCAACCCTGCATGAAAACACATTGCATTCGTTCTTTACTGAGTGGAAATAAAGACTGATTCGTATAATATCCGTCGCATTTGACCTTTTCCTCGGGTAATTTAGTCTTGTCACTGGACATTCGACTGAGTGCGAGGTGGGTAGAGTCGTTTCGAGATTGCAAGGCGGAGCGTTATTGGCAAAGAACTGATTTAATCGACTGGAAACCCAAGCTGCATCTTTTCATATGAATGTGGTAGGAATATGATATTTTTATGTGCTTCAATCGTAGATTTTTCAGTGATCCTCATAGATTTTAAAGCAATTTCAAGCGTCTCTAGATCTTATTAGATTCTTCCAAGACAGAACAACATTACCCGGAATTAAATTATAACCTTACTAGCTGCGCCCCGCGGTTTCAGTCGCGTGGTGATAGATGTTTTGGATAATATACAATATATCTTTATAAATTGTAGCCTCTGTGTTATTCTGATGTATAAGCTATATTATTGTAAAGTTTCATTAAAATCCATTCAGTAGTTTTTACGTGACAGAGTAACAAATATCCATCCATCCATCCATCCATCCATACTTACAAACTTTCGCGTTTATAATATTATAAGTAGTATATAGAATAATCTTTATCCTATTTCAAAACCCCGACATTATTGCGAGCAAGCTGTTCAAATAACGGTAGGTATTCGGAAACTTTAAATTTTATTCTCCAACTTGGGTTGTTTTGTACATCCTGCGGAATTATACAAGTTTCTTGGAGGAAACAGAAACAGAGGGTCTTGACAACAAAGCGATGGGAATTGTATTCAACAAAGATGGCAGACAAGTACCTGCTTTACTATTTAAGTTATTCTCCATGCATGCCTAAAGTTAGAATAAAAATGATGCAATTTTATTTGAGTTACATCCTTAGATACTTTGATTTAGAATCTAAGATATTTTAGGACAACAAATTCAAATTCAAAAATTCAAATTCAAATTGTTTATTTTACATCAGACCATAACATTACAGATAACTCCAAATCGTTATGCCTAGTACATTTTATCATCTTAAAAACGACAAGATACAATGAAATAACACACTAGAAAATAGTAAAATAACATAACAATATAGGTACATAAAGGTTAGAACTTAAAAATTCAAATAATAATATAAAATTGTATATACAAAACATTCCTAAAAACAAATAATAATAAACGTGTAACGAAATAAAACATTTAAACGTGCTCACAAAACTCCAGGCACACTCTTTCAATCATCTTCCATCCATCCACTGTATTCAACAAAGATGACAGACAAGTACCTGCTTAACTATTTAAGTTATTCTCCATGTATGCCTAAAGTTAGAATAAAAATGATGCAATTTTATTTGAGTTACATCCTTAGATACTTTGATTTAGAATCTAAGATATTTTAGGACAACAAAGACCTGATCGAACCCATTTTTTTCTTTTCGATTGTGGTAATACATAATTGATCTAAAAATGTTTAAATTTGAATGCAAAAACGGGCGAAATGATGAAGGACTAAACCGAAAATTGTTTCGAGTTGATGTGCTTTGTTGTTGTGCGATGATACCAATGTCGTTTTAGTATTTTCCACCAATATTCCTCAGGTTTTGTTACCCCTTTGTAAAAACAGGTTTTTGAATCAGAGTATAGCATTGTATTTCAAGCAATAAATTAACTTTATATTATACACATTTTTGTACCTGATTTCTAGGCTATAGGTTGTCGCATATACATATAGATATTACCGCTCCCGCACACCATTCACTCGCCTTCGCCTCAAATTGTGCTGATCACATGCAGCTTGATCAGTTGGAAGATCACACGAGTGTCTGTCTGTCTGTCCATCCGTCTCTCATCAACATCATCATCATCAGCCTATAGCAGTCCACTGCTGGACATAGGCTTCCCCCAACGAGCGCCATAGCGCCCTGTCTTTAGCTTGCCGCATCCAGCATCTACCTGCAGTCTTTCGCAGGTCGTCATCCCACCTGGTCGGAGGGCGTCCTCCACTACATTTACCGAGTCGTGGTCTCCACTCAAGAATACGTCTGCTCCAGCGGCCGTTGGTTCTTCGTGAGATATGGCCGGCCCACTGCCACTTCAGCTTGCTAATTCTTAGAGCTATGTCGATAACTTTGGTTCTCTGGTACGTGGACGCTCACTATAGGGCTGGTCCACCAGTTCAAAGTCGCTCGGCGAGCTATGGAAAGAGCTATGCTCAGAGTTTCTCTGAAGGATAGGATTTGTATCCGTCTCCCACAGCCTTTCAATTGTCTCCGAATGTATTGTATGAATATGTGGTATAAAAAAACAATTTGGATCCTAAATCGTACAGCTCAGAGCTCAAAGTGCCCAAACTTTATTAATCAAACTTGCTAAGACAAAATTAATGTAATTGCGCGCCCGCTGTTTGTAATTACGGATTTGAACTCAGTTTGGAGTTATGCGGTTCTGCCAATTAACGACGTGAAAGGTAGACAAGCCAGTAACTCTTTTTGGGAACATAAATATTGCAGTCAAAATCTAGCAAGTACCTTACTCTTTTTGAGAACTTGTTAAATATTTAATCAATCAAATCTGCATAGTGCCAAAGCAAAGACATTTTCCAAAGTGACGCGTGACCCGAGAGCTGGTGAGTATTGACAACAGCGCATCAGCATTTCAATACAGCTGCGGGGGAAACTAGCCAGCGCGTCTTTTCTCTGAGTGTAGGAGCGTTACCGGCGTGTTGCGTACGCCCTGCTTGTAGAGCAAAGAGCCGATGGAACCTGCGTCCCGTTCTAATGTCATTATTTGGGACGTAAAGGGTAACTGTACCCAATATTACAGGATTATCCACTCTGTTACGGAGAACTAGACAGTAGTGCATGGCTAAATGCAGTTTGCGTCTCAACTCTAGCGTATCCAGACCAATCATACCGGTAACAAAAAGAGAGGGAAAAAGATACGGATAATACCCATAAATTCGTATATACAGATACCTGGCAAACTTACGCTGCAGTCTCTCTATCATTACCGTATACTTGGCCTCCCGTGGATCCCAACTAATAGCACTAAGCTCCAACTTGCTTCTGACAAATGCATTATAAAGCATGATCGCTACCCGTACATCCTTAAAATGCGAAGCAGTTCTCATTATGAAACCCAGAGTTCTATTAGTGGTTTTGCACATCCCGATGATATGCTGGCGAAAGTTGAGGCGCGTATCTTCTACCAAGCCCAAATCACGTATGGAATCTACTCTCTCCATTATCTCAGTTCCGAGAGAGTAATTGTGAATATTGGGAGCTTGGAGTCTAGTGAATGTCATCACCTTACATTTCGCCACATTGAATGACAGTTTATTTTGTCGGCTCCACCTGTCCAACGAGTCAATATCTCGTTGCAGCTCAACACAATCGGACCCACAGACAGACCATCACTGATCCCCGGCTAAATTGTGGTGTGAATTATGGCAGTAGCCCTTTTATGAGGGAGGCATTTCCAGCAGTGGACTTATGTTATCGATTTCTTGTTATTTTTTGGTCCCTTGTTCAAAAATATACTATTCAAGCTACTGCGGCAGGTAACCGTCCGAAGAACATCATTGTGCGACTTGCAACCCGTCAAATGAGGGACAGCGTGGTATCAGCTGTACGTCTGCACAAGGGCATCACTTCGGAACAGCTGGGCATTGCTGGCGTCTCGCACAGGATATACATCAACGAACATCTTACGTTGAAGAATAAGGACATATTCAGAAGAGCACGGGAGGCAGCGAAGCAGCATGGGTTTCGCTACGTGTGGATCAAGCACGGAGTCATCCTTGCCCGGCGCAATGAGACCTCGCCTGTCTTCGCTGTGCGTTTTGAGGCCGACTTGGCCAAATTTAACATTCCAGCTAAGTGATTATTATTCCTGTGTTTACTTCTGTGTCTGGCACTACTATTATTTTTTATAACATTATTAATATTTAGAGTCATTCTCTGCTATGGACATGGACAAGTTCGTGATTTTTCATACTATTTTTGCAGTCTCTGGAGCGCATACTACTCTATGTGTTTACGTACAAGTTCGCCATTTTTTATCATTTTATTTGCAATATTGTTCATTTATGCGTTACTTTTTCATGCTAATTTAGGTAAAATTAGGCAGTCTAGGTACAAAATTTCGTACTCTAACCTATGCAATAAGTTTACAGAACTTCTAAACAGCACTTTATTGCTTTTGCATCGTAATTACCATCTCATTTATCATAACCACGGCACCTTCTCGAGGAGTATGTTTTCATTGTTTTCTCAAACAAATCAAACATTTTGTGATTCTACTAGGAGTAATACTATTTACATTTATCTATATCACAATGTTATCCGATAAAATCATGATATACTACCAAAATTGTAGAGGACTTCGAACGAAATTGAGCACATTGTTTACCAATGTTTTGGCGGATTGTTACGACGTGATAATATTATCCGAGTCATGGCTAATACCTAGTATCGCGGACAGTGAATTGGTCGACTCCCGGTATACAGTGTTTCGATGTGATCGTGATAGACTGGCGACTGGTAAACGTGACGGAGGCGGGTTGCTGGTGGCAGTACGGCGTGAGCTACATGCTGAACGCGTAGTACTACGTCCGGACCTTCGTGAAAGCTGCGATGAAGGTAATACTGTTTCTCCATCTATTGACTACGTCTTGTTAAAGATCCGTGCAAAAAGTAAGTATCATACTCTCTGTGGCTTGTACATACCACCAAATCAAAACCTAACCACTTACTCAACTTTTTTACATTTATTACAATATGAACTGAGTGATAACCTTATAGAAACTTTCTGCATAGCTGGTGATTTCAACATCCCTTCTATAGACTGGCATAACCCCAGTTTATCATATTCCATCTCAAGTCAGCCTATTGATAATAACTTTTTAATTAGAAAATGCTTATTTGATTTTTTGCAATACACAAACAGTAAACAATTTAACCAGATAAATAATAATATGGACCGAACCTTAGACCTCTTTATAACAAACACAGACACATGCACCTGCCAGCCACCACTGAACCCGCTGGTACCCATAGACAGTCTTCATCCACCGTTCTGTGTTCTAGTTAACCTTAGCCTATTATCACAGAACCCTATGAAACCTTACTCTGTACCTAGATATTGCTACCTGGAAGCCAACTATTTCTTATTAAATGAACAAGTAAGTAATATAAGTTGGAACTTTCTTTGTGAGTTACCCTTAGAGGATGCAGTCAATGCTTTTTATGAAAAAATCCATGAATTGATACAGACTCATGTACCTGTGCGACCCATAAAAAATAAAAGTTTTCCTACATGGTTTTCTCGACCATTGATTCATATATTTAAAAACAAAGAAAAAGCTTGGTTAAAATGGAAAAAATACAAGACCACAGAACACTATGAATGTTATTCAGTTTTAAGACAGCGTTTTAAATCGGTAAGTAAAATCTGCTTTAACTCATATATTGAAAATATTGAAGAAAGGTTGAAGGTTGATGTCCGAGCATTCTGGTCATATGTGAAAAATAATAATAAAAAATCTGGTATACCATCCTCTATGAAATACAATGAAGTTAAGACGGGCCAGCCCGAGCAAATCTGTGAACTCTTCTCAGATTTCTTCAGCTCTGTCTATGAGCCTGAATGTGATGAAAGTGTTGACCTCGAAACCTCTCCGTCTAATAGTAACTGTGATTTCTCCCTTCACAATTTGCACTTTTCTGAGGATGAGATACTCAAGGAACTTAAATGTTTAGATATAACTAAAGGGCCCGGCCCAGACGGTTTACCTCCTTTCTTTATTAAGCACACTGCAGACACTATGGTCATTCCACTATATATTTTATTTAATCGTAGCCTTCGAGAAGGCACCGTTCCTAATCTATGGAAAACTGCACATGTCACTCCGGTTTTCAAACAAGGTCCTAAGAATGATGTTACTAACTATCGACCTATCTCGCTTTTGTCTACTCTGTCGAAGGTTCTAGAACGTTTAATTCATAATAAAATATACCCTAGCTTACATAAAATAATTATACCCGAACAACATGGTTTTGTCAAAAAGCGGTCAACAATCAGTAACTTACTTTTATATACTAATTATATTTTTCACTGCATGGATAATCGTATTCAAGTTGACTCAATATACACAGACTTCTGTAAAGCCTTCGACAAAGTGGATCATGAATTGCTACTAAAAAAGCTTGCATTTAATGGAATTCGAGGAAACTTACTGAGATGGTTTTTTGCTCCTATGTTAGGAACAGAACTCAACGTATCGCCATAAATGGATACACTTCGAGGATCATTAAAGTTACATCTGGAGTCGCTCAAGGCTCTATCCTGGGACCTTTGCTGTTTGTCCTCTTTATTAATGACATCAGCTACTGTTTTAAGCACACCCAATTCTTACTCTACGCCGACGACTTAAAAATATATCGTAAAATAACTTCAGTCCAGGACTGTATCTGGCTACAGGAAGACCTCGATCGGCTTACTACACTACTACTTACTACTACTGCTTAACTAATAAACTACATCTCAGCTTAGCTAAATGTAAGTCCATCACTTTTACAAAAAAAATAAACATTATAGACTTTAACTACTCTCTATGTGGGACTCCGCTCGAAAAGGTACCTTATATTAAGGATCTAGGCATACTTATTGATTCTAAACTACACTTTGATGCTCACATCGAGTGCATAGTTAATAAGGCTCTTAAACTTTATGGCTTTGTTATGCGAACATGCGTCCCTTTCAAAAGACCTGAATCATATCTTCTTCTTTATACATCCTTAGTAAGATCACAGTTAGAATACGCCACGTCGGTCTGGAACCCTCTTTATGATAAATATAACAATCAAATTGAAAGAGTTCAGCGTAAATTCTTACGCTCAACTAACTACCGATGCTCCCGCTCGAAGTCCTCCTACGATCACCTACTTGATAAATACTCTCTTTCTACACTAAAACAGAGAAGACTGCTCCTTGATCAACTAATGCTATATAACATCTGTCATAACAAGTTTGACTGTAATAGTTTAGTTAAACAAATTTATATACATGTACCATACTGTTCTCGCCCAATTAGAGAGACTCGTAAGCGTGCGTTATTTGCTACCACTCCTTGCAAAACGAACGCAGGTGTGCGTGCTCCACTGCATAGAATGACAACGGCATATAATAAGTACTTCTCTGAAACAGATCCATTTGCTGCTTCACCAGCTTTGTATAAGACAGCCATCAACCTGATATTGTCAACTGATACTATCCTCGATTGTACTTAACTCTTCATGTGAATTACATTGTTGCAAATGCTCACTAACACCACCCCTTGTACAAGTAATAAGTGGATAACGGGGCTGGTTCACTTCTAGAATTACGTTTATTTAAGTTTAATAGTTTATAGTTAATTTATAAGTGATACTGTTTGTTATCCCTAAGAAAGAAAAAAAAAATAAAAAAATTCAACGTTCTCATAGAAACAACACTTGCGAAGTTGCGGGAGAATCTATTACAAATTAACACTCTGACTGCGATTTTTTTTCGACGACTGCGATCTTTTTTTTTTAACCTAAAAAATTCGTGCTGCCGCTCTACACAGGGGTTGTGTTGCGCCGCACATGCGTTTCGTTCGAAAAATATTACGGCTGTGCTGAGTCACAAAGATCTGTATTTTCTCAGCCGCTGCGCTCGTGTGGATTTACGCATATTAGTCACTTGTAGAAAACACATACCGTGTGATTTCAGCACTCAAAGTGTTAAATGTATTTTTTCCATGTCTCCGTAGTTAACAATTAAAAATGGAGGCACAGTGGTCAGCCCGGCACCACCAGAAACCTACCATATTTACTCCTAAATTAAACTCTCTAAATAAAGTAGGTACCCGAAATTAAACCCGAAATTGTTTACCTCGGAAGTTTATACGGAAGCTTTGTAAAGTAGGAACGTAATTACCATGATTGTTCAGTAAACGAGAAGAATGTTTGGCAGGTTTTTCAGCGTGTTTGCGTTTTCACGGCACATTTTTATAAATATACTAGCGGACCGTCCCGGCTTCGCACGGGCATTGGAATTTTTAAGGTAATTTTTTTACACCTTGGGTTACATTATTGGAGTTTTAGTAAGGAACCCTAATTTATTTTAAAATATTATATAATGTTGGGAAGCTACACTATCCGCGGTGAACATAGGCTCACCACGGATAGTGTAGCTTCCCGACGGTAAAAGAATTCTTCAAATCAGTCCAGTAGTTTCGGAGCCTATTCTATACAAACAAAAAATCCAACCTTTCCTCTTTAAAATATTAGAATATTAAGGCCTAATAGTAAAGGCCTCCTAATGCATGTTTTTCTCCCCTAATTTGTAGTTTGTATTAGTTTCTAATTTATTTTTAGTTTTTTTTTACCTCCTATTTGTGTTTTTAATATCTGTACTTTAAAATAAACTTTTTTTTTGTTTCTTTTAAACTTTGTTGTGTATAACTCTGCATAGATTTGACATTAAATTGAGGTACTTCTTACCTATAATCATATTGATTCCCACGATACAGGCCCAGCCTAATGTGGGAATCATCAGCACTTTTGTTAATTAATTCTGTCTACTTAAACCATACCAAATCTGTATTAACTTTAGTTCTGTTTAGATGTAGTAATAAACTTATTTTCATTTTCATTTTTTTTCATTTAATTTTCATGGATAAGTACTATTTATGACAGGTAATTATCGCGTCTCACGAATCACAGTTACAAACAGAAAAGACATATTAAACATAGCCACTCAATTCTACCAACAACTTTATAGCAGCAAAGACGTAAACATAGAGACACAAAACACAATATATGGAAAAAATACTGATCCAGCCCCACCATTCCTAGAAAGTGAAATAGAACTATCCATAAAGAGACTCAAGTCAGGAAAATGCCCTGGCCCAGATGGAATTTCCAACGATATGATATTAGCTGGTAAAAATATGCTGATCAAACCGCTTACTCAACTATTCAACCTTATCCTTAAAGATAACAAGATACCACATCAGTGGACTACTTCAGAGATAACACTTATTTACAAAAAAGGAGATCCAAAACAAATCACGAACTACAGACCTATCAGCTTAATGTCATGTGTGTACAAAGTATTTGCCTCAGCGCTGCTCCGCAGAATCTTAAATACAATTGAAGAAAACCAGCCCGTAGAGCAAGCAGGATTTAGGAGAAGCTACTGTACAGTGGACCACATACATACCTTAAAACAAGTTATTGAAAAATACGTAGAATACGACCAACCACTTTATATATGCTTTATCGACTATTGCAAAGCTTTTGACTCTATATATCATTCATTCATCTGGCAATCACTCGAAAAACAAGGCATGAACCAAGACTACATTAACCTGATCAAAGAAATTTATAACAATAGCACTGCAAAGGTAAAACTAGAAACAGCAGGTACGGCATTCCGCATCGAACGAGGAGTAAAACAGGGAGATCCACTCTCGCCGAATATTTTTATTGCAATCTTAGAGAATATATTCAGGTCACTAGACTGGGCTGGACTAGGAATAAAAATCGGTGGAAACTACCTAACTCATCTTAGATTCGCGGACGATATTGTACTACTCTCTGAAAACCCAACCGAACTGCAATATATGATAGAGACTCTGACGGAACAAAGTAAAAAAGCCGGACTGGAACTAAATCAAACCAAAACTAAGGTAATGACAAATAAAAGAAAAATACCTATAACGGCCAGCCTAACAACCTTAGAATACGTCAATGAATATATATACCTTGGACACCTCATTGCATTTGACTACTGTACGCAAAAATAAATAAATAGACGGATAAAATCGACATGGAACAAATATTGAGCCATGAAAGAAATTTTCAAGAGCAATCTTCCTATCAATTTAAAAAGCAAAGCCATGGACATCTGCCTAACACCCTGTCTGACCTATGCTTGCCAAACCTGGAACACAACAAAGAAAATGCTAGAAAGACTTAGAATATGCCAGAGAGGCATAGAAAGAAGTTTCTTAGGAATCAAACTCAGAGAGAGAGTGAGAAACCAAGAAATAAGAAGAAAAACCAGAACAAAAGACGTAGTAAAAAGAATACTGGGCTTAAAATGGAAATGGGCAGGGCACATTCAAAGATTAAAACCCAGCAGATGGCCATATATAGTCACAAACTGGATACCGCTTGACCAAAAAAGGAAAAAAGGGAGACCATTCAAAAGATGGAATGATGACATCACACAAGTAGCTGGAAAAATGTGGCCACAAAAAGCCAGAGACAGAAACCTCTGGAGATCCTTGGAGGAGGCATACACCGCCGAAGGCGGTCCATATCAGGACATGACACAAAAATATCTGACATAATTAATTCTAAATTCAATTCAATTCTAATATTATAATGTACCTACACAACTATTAACTCTTTATTTTACTATTATTATTATTGTTTTAAAATTGTACATACTAATAACTATTGGGATATGGAATAAAGCTGTTTTTATTTTTATTTTATTTTATTTTTAATTATCGCGTCACACACATTTTACATACGTAGATTTTTAAAGGATTTTTAAAGGTTGCCTGGAAGAGATCGCTTCTAAGCGATAAGGCCGCCCATTGTACTTGTATCATGTGAAGTGTTTTATAATGATCTGTAACTGGTGTACAATAAAGTATTTTTGTATTGTATTGTATTTTTATAGCCTGAACCCTTATATACTATATATAACCTATAACCCCATATGGAATATAACGATAACCTTTGAACAATTAAAAACTCTAGACAGTCACCAATATAGGTATTAGATTCGTAAATTTTTTACCGCGCATTTCAATTTTAGGACTTTGTTATGATAATAATATAATAATAATAATGCTGGACAATTCACACAGCATTATCTAGCCCCATGGTAAGCAGAGCTTGTGTTATGGGTACTAGATAACTGATATACATAATACAATATATTACATAGATAGATATTTTTTATTTTTACATAGAAAACGACCAGAACACCCGGAACAAATATCTGCAGATCGTACACACAATTGTTCCGAGGCGGGAATCGAACCCGCAACCTCCTGCGTCGCAGGCGGACCTTCGCCCACCGCGCCACATTGGTCGTCAATGATCTTTCGTATGTTAGGTTAACTTATGGGCATTTGGGCATTATCCACTGTTTTTACTTATTTTGGGGATCTTTCAGCACAATTAATGTGTTCAGCGGGGGGTACCAGAAATAATCCTGTAGAAGATTATAAAAAAGTGTTTAGATAGGTAGCTCATAATAAATAAATAATGCTGGGAATTACTGATAACAATAGACTGAAGACTCAAGATAAGCAGAGCTTGTGTTATGGGTATAACAATATTTATAACTAGCGGACCTTCCCGGCTTCGCACGGTTTTAGTACGGATCCCTAACTTTTTTGAAAACATAATATAGCCTATGTTCACCGGGGATAGTGTAGCTTCCCAACGGTGAAAGAATTTTTCAAATCGGTCCAGTAGTTTCGGAGCCTAGTCATTATAAACAAACAAAAAATAAAACCTTTCCTCTTTATAATATTAGTATAGATAACAATATATTTATTCAGGAGCCTATGGACTCGTTTATTGCCTGTTTCACTGTCTATTTTGTCAATAAATAAAGTATGTACCATCCACAGTTGTTATAGTTCTGTGGTAGTACATCTAATTTACGTAACTTAATCTACTTTTATATGATTTATTTTGGAAGAGCGAGATTCCCTAACACAGGTATTTCTTTTACTTAAAAGGGAATCTCAAACACTGTTATATTTATTGTACATTAAGTTAAAGAAATAAATATTTTGTATTTTTGTAAATAGCAGTTTTACTTTACTTTATTGCAAACATGTTGTACAGGCGATAGATAAAGTGTTTCAAACAGGCTAGGGCATGCCAGCTAGCATCTTCAGCAGCGTCGCTGTTATAAATAATTGCAATGCCTCTATCTTATTGCCGGAGTGGCCAGTTGAGGATAGACGCTATTATTCTTGGACTTAAGGCTCCAAGCTGAGTTAGTGTCTTCATAGAATTATGACATTGTAATGCAATTCTCTTTGCTATGAAAGGAACCGTCCTGCGAAATATATACCGTCATCCCTATACTAAACAAATAAAATAAATAAATAATGCTGGACTGGATTGTCCATCATATTTTTATTGGGATATTATTTAATTTCTAAGAGATTACCCTAAGTGTGAGGGCTTACGCACTATGATAACAAAAACTTTATAATTATATACTAAGGTTTATGCCTTTAACATATTATTGCAGCTACGAGACCTAAAGACGTTAAAAAAAGCTTGAAACTTGCAATAAAATGAAGATATTTCTAAGATGAACTCAGGAATATAGCGAGGTTATTCATATTCTCCAAAGAAATGGTAATTCTAAAGTTGTCGCGCGACTAGAGACGCAGCAAATTGAATAGATATTCTTATCGTGACCACAGGGTACGGAATGGAGAAACTAGAAGTTTTGTACTATCTCCGCTACACAATTTGTTTAACGTTTGCGGTAGTCAGCCCACAAATGTAACCTTTACAAAAATACAAAATACAAAAACCAAAAAAGTTTACAAATAATAACACCATAACTTAATTTATGTACATATTATTACATTATAGAGTTGATTCATTGAGGTGTTGCAGTTAACAGTGACCCCCGCACTAGGCTAGGCCTGTATCGCGGGGCATCAAAACATTTTCTGTTTGCTGGTAAGGTAAGGAAGTGCACTAACAAAAACTCTAGTAACAATAGAATAAAACTAAAGCTATATAAAACAATTAAAGCAAGTGCCAATGGCCATACATGTGACCTGTAACCAAAAATAATCAATAATCAATAAATGAGCTATGAACTTACTATGAACTACATGAATCTACTAAAGAACAAGAAAAAAGGAGTAATGAAGTAAAGTAAAAATTCACGGATATTGTTATACCATACAATTCCTTCTGCCTGCAGGATGCTACCAAAGAACAGTGAGTGCCTCTGATAATAACTAGAAAAAAAGAAAGAAATGTGTCGCGAAAAAAGGTTAGCAATGGCGTTGACGTTGGCATTGAGATACATTCAGTTTTGTGTTTCAGATAAAGATTTTCGTATATGTATTTTTGTACGTGTTTGTACGGAGCTTGGTATTTACAATATGCCGATAGTCTATTACTTCTGGAGTTTGCGTCCGCAATATTATCAAGTAACTGCGCCCCGCAACGCAACGGATTTTGATGCGGTTTTTTTTAACACTTATGACTGCGGTTTTTTTTTTCGACGACTGCGATCTTTTTTTTTACCTAAAAAATTCGTGCTGCCGCTCTACACAGCGGTTGTGTTGCGCCGCACATGCGTTTCGTTCGAAAAATATTACAGCTCTGCTGAGTCACAAAGATCTGTATTTTCTCAGCCGCTGCGCTAGTGTGGATTTACGCATATTAGTCACTTGTAGAAAACTCATACCGTGCGTTTTCAGCACTCAAATAGATAGTGATTCAAGAGGATGGTTTATAAACCATTTGACACATAGATTTCAACTCGGGCGAAGCCGCAGGGCGCAGCTAGTAAATTTAATTTTAATTATGATTTTAATTTGCATTGTATTTTAAATTTTTAATCATTTTGTATGGGTATTTTATTTTAATTATAATTTATTTTATGTACCTTAGTAAATTTAATTTTAATTTTATATAATTATGCAAAAATATGGACACTTTTAAAATTAAAACTTTTGAAATAAATGAGTGTAGATCGGTATGTCTGCCCATAAAAACTCGCAGTGCCTTCAGTTACTCCGTGATCATGGCGCATGCAACTGTGCCGAAATATTGGATAACTCAAAAATCAAATCATGGTAAATATCCCGTTTTAAATGACTTTTAAAATTTTCCATATTTTTCCAGGTTTCTGTACTATAAACTGATTGTCTGAAATAAACGTTTTGAATTGAATTGAGTTAAATGATAATAGATTTAGTGTAAGTTCAGACTTCTAAAAATAACGGAGAGTTATATTAATTTGGGTCTCTCGAAATGATAAAAAGATTTTCCAAGAGTACAAAACACATCGGAGGTGTTCTACTAGATTTTTTTATCTGTGGAGCCGCGAGGGACAGACTGAGCTATGAATACTAAAGTAAAATATAAACAATGTTCTTAGCTCCCCAAAGACCACGTTTACTCACGTACGAGAAGTCGAGTATTGTTGAAAGGTATAACAAGCGACTTCAAGACGAGAGTGAATGGGTGTCTCCTAGACCTTCGTGATACAATACAATACAATACAAATACGCTTTATTGCACATCAAACACAGAAAAAAACCCAGTAAAGAACAATGGACGGCCTTATCGCTAAGAGC
This sequence comes from Eupithecia abbreviata, assembly GCA_943735965.1. Taxonomy (NCBI): domain Eukaryota; kingdom Metazoa; phylum Arthropoda; class Insecta; order Lepidoptera; family Geometridae; genus Eupithecia; species Eupithecia abbreviata. Next base: position 8,805,693 of record OX030995.1, read on the forward strand.
GATTTCTTCCACGCAACCTTTGGATGGACACGTAGCTATAGTATAGGTAAAGACGGTGGCGTATTATAGACTAATGTGGTATATACATTATATATACAATACAAATCATGTGTAAATACATAAATACTTGTTTATACGTGAATGGAAAAAGTACTGATTATTTATTTATTTAAAACAAAATCCACAGCCCTATTATACATAAATTGTACACACTATTATACATAACTAACAGACACTATTATAACTACATAAAATATTAACTATTTATGAATTACGATACATCTTTGGCCACATAATCACAAGTTCAAAATCAAGTTCATTTATTGGTAAAATCATTACCTATTTACACGTATATCACTTATGTACCTACTATCAGATGAGATCGTGATGAAAAGGTATATGCAAGTGTTGTTATAATTAAACGATGCGGCGCGACGTGTTTAGGGCTAGAGACTTCCTTTATTGTCGTTATTTCGAATTGAAATGTTTAACTTCTTGATATTTGTGTGTGTATCTTATATATATGTTATCTTCTGGAAAAGTGAATCTACTCCATTGACGAACTATGACCTTGATTATATAATATATGTATGTATGTATGTACAAACTTTGTGTATGTGATGATAATCGTTCAATAATTTAATTTAATGTGATACTTCTCTTTTAGTTAATATAATTTATTTTTTAGTTTCCGCACAGAATGTATATTGTTATATGGAATAAATAAATATAAAATAAATAAATAAAATAAATAATGCTGGACAATTCACACAGCATCATCTAGCCCCATGGTAAGCAGAGCTTGTGTTATGGATACTAGATAACTGATATACATAATACAATACATTACATAGATAGATATTTTTATTATACATAGAAAACGACCAGAGCACCCGGAACAAATATCTGCAGATCGTACACACAATTGTTCCGAGTCGGGAATCGAACCCGCAACCTTCAGCGTCGCAGGCGGACCTTCGCCCACCGCGCCACATCGGTCGTCAAATATGAAATGAAATATGAAATATTTCTTATTAGGTGATGGGTAAAGGTTAAAGCGAGCCATGATAACCATTTTAAACTGAGCATAAATTGCAAATATAAAGTGTCTCTGTCGTATTAAAGTATACTATAGTATTTAGACCGAATATATATAAACTTACGCGATCTGAACACATAATTATCTTCTATATTTGTCTTCAAGAGCTGTTCGCCATTTTGTTACAGTGTTGTCTTAGTCCTGTTAAAATGAAATGAAATCATGAAATTATAAGTAATATTTAACAAGCATTTTTCGCGTTTATTTACCTATTTTCCTCTACGTTTCTACAGGTTTACTTACTGTCGTGATCACAGAATGACTGGAGTATTGAGCACCTACATAATAGAAGCGTTTTACATAAAATAAAACGCATATTAATTTACTTACCTTGTTCAAAACTTTTTAATGAGAATGCCCCGTTGTTTCCCGCCAGAATATTCAAATTTTATTGGAAATAGCATTGTCTTCCGCTAGTTGTGACCAATAAGAGGTCTCCACGCCACCTAGTAGGCGCGACAGTGGCGCCAATAGTTTGTACTTTTGAGCGCCATGATCTTTTATTTCATTGCGTCGAATATCACCAGGCAAGATTTAAAATGTAAGTTTTGAACAAGGTAAGTAAATTAATATGCGTTTTATTTTATGTAAAACGCTTCTATTAATTTGACTGGACCTTGTTCAAAACTTTTTAATGAGAGATGTTTGTTATCGCCTGGTGGTGGTGGAGACACTTAACGCCAATGTGAACTTACTAAAATAAAAGTTATTATAGTAAACTATACAGGTTTGAATGCAAATAAGACATTATGACATTCAAACTAAATACATAAGTAACTGACAGGGCGCTATGGCGCACATTAAGGGAGGCCTATGTCTAGCAGTGGATTTGACATAGGCTGATGATGATGACATAAGTAACACACTTATGCCCAAAAACAAAACTTAGCAATATTTAAAACATAACATGTAGACATCCAAATGTCTTGTTGTGACTGGTTCGAAAAGTTCGAGGGAAAAGTCATTAAATTTATTGAAAAATAAAATTGTTACTCTGTGCTACTTCCATGCCATGATAGGTTAAACCTGTAGTATTATGTATATTATAGACCACTACGTAATACTATTATATTATAGTCAATGAATTCAGGACAGTTCACACAGTATCATCTATCGGATAGATGAGGATAGATTCTATGCTATCCCCAAGCTAAGCAGAACCTGTGTAATTGGTACTAGTTTACTGATAAACATAAAACAATACATTATCATAGTATCCGTTAAATAAGGCCGCGGCGGTCATGGCTGAATTTCTTTTAGAAACGGTTCACAAACATTCGTTTAATTTAATATATCCTTTAATTCATATAAAAGTAAATATTTTGATCCAAAATAAATTTACTGCCCTGGCCATCTCTGAAGATTGTATGGTCGATTAAACCATTTTAACTCAAATAGGTTATTAATCCAACACAGTAGGTAGGTACTCGATAAACCTTTTCAATTGTAGCGGAGCTTTGCTCTTCTAAGAGGCCCAGATATGGGATGTTTTATTCTTAGATTTCAATAATTAATTAAGTTTCCCCCCCACTTTGTTTGGAATACAACAGTTGTTGAGATAACATTTGCATATATTTCCAACTGTAAAGCGTAAGAATCTTACGGATCAGATAGCTTCAGCTATTTCTTTTGAAAAAGGCCAACAGGATATAGAAAGCATGTTATTGTACAAACTTTATGAAGAGATTCCTATCCTGTCGTCAATAAATAACATTATGATGCATGATGGTAACTATTAGACACTAGATATCCTGCATCTTACAACCAGTGTAGTTCACAAACCAGCACAAACGTTATTTGTTTCAATGTAGTGTAGGCACTCTATTTGCAGATGTATTCGTCACTCTTGTCACATATGTTGAGGGAAAGACTACCCGATTACACGTTATTATAATATTGGTTCGCTGGTACTAAACAAACAGCTCCGCACGTCAAGTACATAGGCCGTGGGTACTAAGTTAATGTTTTGATGACTTTCTCATACTTAGCATAATGCAGGTACATAAAACATCAAAACATTACCGAGTATTAGCCTATCAACAACATATCATACAACGCAAACGACTATGAATTTTTACCGAAGATAATAAGTATAAAGAGGGTAGTTAATCGTAATAAGCACGGAAGGTATTACCGTACTCAGTCCGGCCATTGTCACAATCACAACTCTATACATAGACGGATTTCAATACAAAGCCCGAGATACCTTTGCAACTGCTTTGCAATTACATAGGCTAAAAACTTATTATTGGCAAGACCAACAATTTAATCAATTCGTCATATTTAATTGTTCAGACAAAATGGACACAAATGTAGTGTCTTATTATTCTACATATTTTTAATGTGGGTAGGTAAACCAGCATTCATTTTCATTGCTTTACGTTTCCTATGATTACTTGACGTGTCCTACCAGTCTTTCATATGTGGGTGGCAAAAAGAACAAAATAAAATTGAGGGTAGATCGTTTTTTAGTGACCTATTCTCTTCCACGCGAAAAGTTTGGTACGCAACAAAAATTTTAAGGTAGGTCTGAATAACTTCTCAATATGATAATTGATAAGCCTTGCATTCATTGCTGCGATCTCATGAACCTGCATGAATCCATAGAAATATTATTTAATCCTTTCCTTAAACTCTCACTGCATACAGGTTACCGATCCGAGAGAAATAATATATAATAGTAACTCTGGGTTAAACTATGTTGAATCCAAGTCCAACCCCAATGCTTAGCGTAAGGTATTTTCATTGCCTGTACAAGGACATAACATAATCAGTTGTCGCTGCGTTGCGCAATTTATCAGTTAATCAATAAGTAGTCATAAAATAGTAAGTAGTAGTAAGTAAGTATGCGATACCGTGGAATTTGTTCCATAACTAGTGAATATGCACCACGACGCTTCCATATAATACATAGTGGGCATGCAATACCCGAATCATATAGATATTAGTTACCCTTCCGGGAATTACTTTAAAATAGGTACGCGATACCCTTGTTGTATCACTAGTGATATGCACCACGAAGCTTCCATTTAATACTAACTCGTGGTGTGAGTATTCAATACCCGAATAATATAGATATTAGTTAGCCTTCCTGGAAGTTCTTGAAAATAGGTACGCGATACCCTTGTTGTATCACTAGTGATATGCACCACGAAGCTTCCATTCAATACTTACTCGTGGTGTGGGTATTCAATACCCGAATAATATAGATATTAGTTAGCCTTCCTGAAAGTTCTTGAAAATAGGTACGCGATACCCTTGTTGTATCACTAGTGATATGCACCACGACGCTTCCATTTAATATTTACTCGTGGTGTGGGTATTCAATACCCGAATAATATAGATATTAGTTAGCCTTCCTGGAAGTTCTTGAAAATAGGTACGCGATACCCTTGTTGTATCACTAGTGGATATGTACCACGACGCTTCCATTTAATACTTACTCTTGGTGTGGGTATGCAAAACCCGAATCATATATATATTAGTCAGCCTTCCTGGAAATTCTTGAAAATAGGTACGCGATACCCTTGTTGTATCACTCGTGGATATGCACCACGAGCGACACTTCCGTTTAGTACATATACGTAATCATAGTGTAGGTATGCAAAATCCGTATCATATTGATATAGGTAGCTTTCCTGGAAGTTCTATAAATAAGTTCGCGAAACCATGGGATATATTTATCAAAGTGGTTCTTGCTCCACGATTACTTCATTTTCCCAAATACTAACCAGTTAGTCCTCTTCCGTTCATATGAACACATGTCATACTTACGTTGTTGCAGAAGAAAAATATACCTTTGGACTCGTTGTCCGGGAAATAATCATCATGTCCACGATAATATAATAGCTGGAACGTATTCGGTGCGGCCGAATTTCATGTGTTAATGCAGCCCTGCGAGGGCGCTTAATATAACCCCGCGAGGGTTTTTTTTTAAAACAAATACTTGCAAGTGCCCATGACAATATTTGCCATTGCAGCCCTGCGAGGGCGCTAAAACGAACCCTGCGAGAGTTTCTTTTATTACTTGCAAGAGGCAGGTGTGTTGCTTACAAATCATTTCTTCATATTCATCCTCATTATTTCTTTATTTTATCCTTTTATCATCTCTTGTCAAGCGACGACTTGACTTGAGAGTTTATTTTTATTTATTAAATTATTTCAGGACTGACACACAGCTGATCGGATGGCTACAATCAGTAGGCAAAAATTGCACACAATATGTAAAAACTTCTGAAAGAAATATTATTACTGCCAACCTATATTAACATTTTAAGTGCCTTTGCAAAAACAGCTTGAATCCGTGGGTGGGCTGTGAATAGGTTAGGCAACATTATTACGAAACTCCTCGTGAGAATTCTAGAACACCAATAAAATGTGGTAGGTAGCCAAACATTTTTTGAAACCAACAAATTGTACTTTATCAGACGATTCAGAAATCTTACTTTTGTTGAGAGGGCATTTGATTCTGAAAGCTAGAAAGAACTAGGTGGACACCCAAGTTTATCATACGAGCGTTCAACATCATACGATGTGGAACGCTCTATGTTCAGCAGTAGGAATATTTTGAGTACATGTTGGCTTATACCAGCTTATGTACGTACATATACCAGCCAGGTTGAGGTCCACGTGTTGTTTGCCGAGTATAAAGTATGGGCAACGCCCTACGTAGGCGTTCATGGCCCACAATGCCCAAATTATAAAGTTAAAAAATTACTCACGATTTTTATTTTCTATGTCGAACACTTTCTCCAGATGTCCACGTGATTCTATGATTTTGGTGGTCAGAATTTATACATTTTTATCGGGTTCTCAATATCTTTTCTCCATGCTGGAAAAATAATTATTTTAGCAAACAAAACCAAAAACCAACATATAACCGGAACACAAAATTATCGAACGGTAAACCGTTAAATTCTCGTTTGCTAAAAATTCACGCTGAAAATAGCGGAAATACCACGTGTTAAGTTGTACAAGCCTCAGCTAACGTAAAAAATATAATAAAAATTACCACGTGCCGGGAGCACGCGCTATTTTATTTGAAATAAAATTCACGAAAAATAACTCGCGCAGGTACTACCTCGTGCGAGGTAGTTGAAGCGTCAGCTTTGTAATAACTATCGACTAACAAACAACACGTATCATCTTGGATTAAAGAATCCAAAAGGAATTTCCGAAACTTATTTCGCAAATTAACACTTTATAGAAAGTGTAAGGTAGATAAAGAAAGTTACTTACGCAGTATGCACTTTCATCAAACCTTTAAATTTGTGCACTTTTAAACAATTCTTTGCTAATTGTATTGTATGCACTTTTAAATATTTCTTCAAAGCCTGCTGAGCAGCATGCTTAGTGTGCTACGTAAAGAAAAGTAGCACGTCCGTATTAGGCGGGAAACAAGACGCCAATGAAATAAAAGATCATGGCGCTCAAAAGTACAAACTATTGGCGCCACTGTCGCGCCTACTAGGTGGCGTGGAGACCTCTTATTGGTCACAACTAGCGGAAGACAATGCTATTTCCAATAAAATTTGAATATTCTGGCGGGAAACAACGGGGCATTCTCATTAAAAAGTTTTGAACAAGGTCCAGTCAAATTAATATGCGTTCTGAACGCACAGGTGCTCAATACTCTAGTCATTCGTCATTCGCGTAAGCTTAAAAATATTTAGCCCGTGGTTAATCCGTTGAAAACCGGAAAATGGAGAGACCCTGCCTATAAACATGTAACAAAACGAACAACTACCTACTACGTTATATAACACTAGCGGACCGTCCCGGCTTCGCACGGGTATTAGAACCTTTGGCTATATTATTGGAGTTTTAGTAAGGATCCCTTACTTTTTTGAAAATATAATATAGCCTATGTTCACCACGGATATTTAGGCTTCCTAACGGTGATAGAATTTTTCAAATCGGTCCAGTAGTTTCGGAGCCTATTCGTTACAAACAAACAAACAAAAAATCAAACCTTTCCTCTTTATAATATTAGTATTGATGATACATTTTATAAAAAATAAAAACGCAAATCTATGGAACCAGACGAAAACTTTTTTCGTTGGTGTAAACGAATGCACAATGATAGTAAAGTATATACTACACTACCCTTCCCGGCCTCGCAAGGTTTAGTACGGATCCCTTACTTTTTTGAAAATATAGTAGCCTATGTTCACCGGGGATAGTGTGAAGTAGTGAATTTTTCAAATCGGTCCAGTAATTTCGGAGCCAATTCATTATAAAACAAACAAAAAAGCAAACCTTTCCTCTTTATATATATGAACAGTGACATGATTTGATTTTTGAGTTATCCAATTTATTTATTTATTTAATGTGATCAGAACGACCTTAGGCCAATTATACTAATTACAGAGGTATAATATAAAAGTAAAGAACACATGTTATAAATACAGTTAAAATAAAATCAAATAATCAATAATGTCAATTATAAATTCAAATTATTGAAGAGTTGATGAGAACATAAAATTAAGAATGAAATATAGGTAAGTCAAAAATAGGTTAAAATAAATTTTTAGAGATTAAAACAATGTCAAAAATAGCATTCACAGAAAGTTAAACATATAAGCATTAGACTTCTCCACTCGTCCGCAAAAATGTTGGTATCCGGAAAGGCCACCAGGAGTCTGTTTAGGGCTTCGAAGGCCCTGGGTATGGGAGAGCGGGCGCGCGCGACCGTGCGGCAGGGAGGCGGAGCGAAGAGCCTATGATTCCTGCCCCGCAGGTAGTTTTCGGGTACATACAGTCGAAGTGACTCATTCACCAATATTTCGGCACAGTTGCATGCGCCATCATCACGGAATAACTGAAGGCACAGCGAGTTTTTATGGGCAGACATACCGATCTACCCTCATTTTTTGTCTTCAAAAGATAAAAAATGAGAGTAAATCATGGTAAATATCCCGTTTTAAATGACTTTAGTATTAATAACCATGATAGTTTCAAAAGTTTAACTATATCGGTAGTTTTGTAATCCATGTCAACCAACTCTGCGCTCGAAGCTCGAACAAAGCAGCTGTTCGAACGCTTTAAATGTTTACAGTCACTGAAAGTTTTATGTCCATACATCAACGCTGTCTGCATATATTTCGTAATTTATATCGGGAAGCGCCGCCATTTTGTAACGCGCTAGGGTAGGGGACATTTGCTGTAAAGAGGTCATTTCACTGAGATTCTTATGCGCATACAATTATGGAAGTAAAGGTGAGTTGTAGAGCCCAGAGAGCAGAGCAAGCTTGAAACTCTTATATAAATTATCTCTCTTATTTATATTTGGCGACCTCCGTGAAGCGGTGGGCGAAGGTCCGCCTGCAACGCAGGAGGTTGCGGGTTCGGTTCCCGCCTCGCCTTGGGAGAAATTTTGTATTTTAGATATTTGTTCTGGTAGTTTTCTATTTATTATAAAAATATCTATCTAAGTAATGTATTGTACTATGTACATATATTAGTTATCTATTACCTATAACACAATCGCTGCTTAGCTTGGGGCTAGATAATGTTGTGTGAATTTTCCAGCATTATTTATTTATTTTATAAACTAGCGACCCGCCCCGGCTTCACAAGTTTTTCGAGATATATATATACACACGTATAAACCTTCCTCTTGAATCACTTTATATATTTAAAAAAAACCGCAACAAAATCCGTTGCGTAGTTTTAAAGGCATACATAGGGACAGACAGACAGCGGGAAGTGACTTTGTTTTATACTATGCTGGATGCGGCAAGCTGAAGACAGGGCGCTATGGCTATATTAGGAGGCATAATATGTCCAGCAGTGGAATAGTATAGGGTGATGATGATAAAACACTTTTTTGAAAACAACCCTCTGATTTCAACAGCTTTCGTCAGCTCTAGTATCGGGTCTGCGCAAGCTTTTTACGAGGCATGTGAGTGGCCGACGGCTCTCATCGAAATGAAATTGTTTGGGACGCGACCACAGTACACTTGTGTATACCTACGGTCACATACCTAACCGTAGGTATACCCAAGTGTACTGTTACAATGGATGAGGTCAGTGTTTAATACGGTCGGTGTCGGGCAACCAGAAAATATGACATAATCCCATACCAACGTCCAAAAAATACCATTACTTAATCGTAGGTATAACATTTTTCTTTTACAGCGAGGCGTTCCCTGCCCTAGATGTTAGGCAGGTGCCTAACCTCTAAAACTGAAGCTCGGAGGTAGAAAACACAATGTGCGTCGTAGGTTCCCAAAGTGCTATTAGCGAGGTGTAAAAAATGTTAGTACATTGGACAAAGTTAGGCATATTGCAATAAAACGATTGTATAGGATTGTGTTTTAAAGTTAATCGAATGATAAGCTGCCTTTTCTTAGGTGCCTAAACAATTTACCAATTCGGCAGCGAGCGTTGCATGGACGCCTGTAACATCAGAGACGATAGCTTCCCATCAGGTCACACGCATGTCTACGTTTGTGGTGTAAAAAAACCGCGACAAAAAGTCTGAAACGAGTCGCGTCGCAAATCTCTCTCAGCTTTTCAGATGTGTCTCTGACTGCATGCCTGCGAGTTACAGGGCAAGCCGCAGGCAGAGCGGCATAAATGTACCACATTACCTGGAAAATGGAGCTATTTACGTATTTTACGGTTAAATCTTTGGTATCTCCGGAAATAAAAGATGGCGGATCTCAACAATTTTTCTTGTTTTTTTTTTGTTGTGTTATGACACTTTTTCAACAAAACGTTACGTTGCGATCCAACAAAAATGAAGAAGAATATTATAAACTTTTTTTTATCTCGTTACTTGATGCATTCTACCTATCGCACAACGTAAAGTACGCATTCTTAGGTAGAGTTCATCCTTTTTGTACAGATCGATCAATCACCAAGAAGTTTCAAGTAAACTGTATGTTCTTTGTTTATGGAATACCAAAAAGTCTAGTTTTAATGTAAGAGGCTAATGTACTGGCTGATGATATCAGACAATAATTTAAAAAAAAAACTTTAGTCCCTAGACAGTAAAATCGATTTTTACTACTGCTAAGTTACGCTATAACTAAACAGTTTTTGAGCAAGAGAAAATAAAATGTCTATTTTTTATATGCATAATCATGTTCATAATATAATATAATTATGTATACGGATAATTGCTTTGGAATCTGTCTGTATAAATCATCTTAATTACTATGTTAACATTGCTTGCTGAGCCGATTTACCTACTGACCTTAATACGACTAAGTAAATACATAGATCCTATCTTACCTACCTATAGATATGTTCTATGTATGTTTATACCTCAGATATACATATCAGAAGCGTTGCTATAAGTAATACGTTATGTTAATATGGACATGGCTTGATGAAGAGATGCTATTGCAATTAGTTATGTTTAGTACAAATTATAATATTAATGTTCTAGATAAATAAAAATGTTTAGCTGTTGTTGTTAAAATATACTTTAATTTACTTTACTTGGATTCTATAATATAATAGAAGGTTAAGAGTAAATACCTAGGTGTCTTCTAGATCTTTGTGATAGATACATCGTGATTTACCATCAGTGGAAATTGTGGTCATTCGAAGGTCTCGTCATCATCATCAGCCTATGTTAGTCCACTGCTGGACATAGACCTCCCCTAATGAGCGCCATAGCGCACTATTTTAAGCTTGACGCATCCAGAATCTACCTGCAGTATTTCACAAGTCGTCATCCCACCTGGCCGGTGGGCATCCGACACTACGTTTACTGTCGTGGTCTCCACTCAAGAATATCGATGGTATATTTACGATAAAAAAAAGCTTTTCTGTTTACTCAGGATCATTTAAGTAGACCTATTAAGCAAATGGTTTATATAAAATGGTATATAATTATGACTTTTTGTTCTGTTTTGCACCATAGATCGTAGTACGTCATAGATCGAACTTTTCAATCTAGGTCTACAAGTTTACTGTAAGCCCGTTATTAAATAAATAATCAGTTATTAATACTATCTATAGGTATCCAAACACATTTTTAAAAAAATATTTAATTTATTATTACTTATAAAGGTTATTAAGCTTACATTCACTCATTATAAGTCAGCGTGCACGTGAAAACCCACCCCAAAACAAGTCTAGCAAGTCTAGCCTCGAATAAAAACTTAGCCATCAAAACCCTAAGTTTTTAGCGCGCACTGAAAAGCGGGTGCATAGCAAAGAACGTAAGTATCAGAACGGATGCATAAGAACGTAGGTAGCTGTATCAGAACGGATGCAAAGAACGGAGCACTCAGAGCCCTCGAGAATCTATTACATCTACCACTTTACACCGCAAATGCGGCTGCGAAATGTATCCGATACACAGGACTCGCGTAGGCAGAGCCAATGCTTGCTTTCAACCATTAAGGCCTCTCATGAAAGCCATGTATGACGCGACTTCTTTTACCGTCCTTAAGATTTCTCTAATTGCTTGTCATTTTGTGACACAGAATAAATACCTTTTTCATGAATTCAGTACCTTACATCAACCAAAAGAACTAATGTTTGCCTATTCTACAACAGATAAAATTTGCATAGCTCTATGTAAAAAATAAGCGCCGTCTGTCGACCACATTTGATAAAATTGACATGCAACCTGACAGTCTTTGTTTATCACGGACTACCCTTAAGATTAATACAGCCAGAGCCATTTAGGAAGAAGTTGAAGATTAATACAGTAACGGCCAATAGATATGTTTCTAAAATGACAAACCCCTCTGATAGCCATCTATCAACATGATCTACAGCTTATGAGAATGTTACCATAAAAAAAAATAGTTCCGTTTCAAGATATTTTTGCCAAGCTGTAGTCTTAATGTTTTTGCTGTGTTTCTCATTTGTAACAAAAACACCCAGCTCTAGCTTTATTGCTACTTATGCCACTCGACCGTGTGTCTCAAGAATTAAACTTGCATCAAGTCGAAGCAAGTTACGCTGCCGCCCGCGGCTCCGCTTTGTTTCTCCTCTAGCGCCTAATTTATATCCATTACCGATTGTGCTCGATCCAAGCGGCTTAGATCTAGAGCTTGAGGTAGTGCTGTAGATAGGACTTGAGGTAATTTAGGGTAGCTTTTGAAGTTCGCGTTCAACTTGTGTAACGAATAGTTAGAGGTAAAGTGGCTGAACTGAAACTTGCAGTGATTGGGTTTCGGAGATTCTAGCAAGTTTTCTCATGTACCTATATTGACTACCATCCTTATATCCTACTATAAATATATGTATTATATTATAAACGCGAAAATTTGTATGAATGGATGTTTTTTACTCTTTCTTTCACCGAAAAACTACTGAACGGAACAGGATAAAAATTTTCATACCATTAGTTCCAGGCTCGGAATCAAACGAAGACGTCTATAATATATCTGAAGCCATATTCTGCTAACCAATCTTGATTATGGCAATGATATTGTCGCAGAATTGTCCATAGAAGAAAGAAACTCTAACTTAGATCTAGATGCGTGCGGTGCTAATTGCACGAAGACATTGACAGAAGTGGTTCAACCTTGACACTTGACACGCTTCCCTCCATCTTGTTTTTTTTACCCAAATATACACACAATAGCTATATACTCGTAGAATAAAACAAAGTCTCTTCCCGCTGTATGTCTGTCCCTATATACGTATGCTACATATGCTAAGATCTTTAAAGCTACGCAATGAATTATTACGCGGTTTTTTTAAATACATAGAGTTATTCAAGAGGAAGTTTTATAAATGATTTGACACATAGATTTCCACGCAAGCAAAGACGCGGGGCGCTAGTATTACATAAATATGTTGCAAGCTAAAATTTAAAGCTTGCTAAAATTGAAAAACGCCCATTCGTTGATACTACCTATATGAAAATATTTTTTAAGCTCTGCAGTGAAAACAATGCAGTTTTATTCATAGAGTGACCTCGATTTTCAGTTGCTGTGCGAAAACCTGGACGGGCAGGTATGGAAATGAAGTTCGCATAGATTTCTCGCAAAAACGGCTTTTTCTCATATCGTCAGATATTGAAAACGGGAATTGAAAAAGCCTTAACTGAATCGTAGGCAACTGTACTGAAACTGTATGCTGAGTAATAAAGATGCACTATCGAATAATGTTATTATATATATAATAATGAATAATATAAAATAATACCTGTCTAAGTGCTTATTTGTAAGAAATAAAAAAATAAAAAGAAAAGAAAAGAAATAAAAAACATTTTCATTTTAATTTTCAATCGATAACGAATTCATTACAGTAAGTACAATCAATATGTAGATAGATATCACTAACACACTGTGCACTAACTAAATAAATATAGCTGAGTATAACCTCATCATCATCAGCCTATAGCCGTCCACTGCTGGACATAGGCCTCCCCCAATGAGCGCCATAGCGCCCTGTCTTTAGCTTGCTTGAGTCTAACACTTTAGCCTTATCTAGGTAATCCTGTGTTGATAAGGATATACCTCCCACTGGACTATATTATTAAAATAATAATAAAAAAAAATAGATATCACGATAGGGTTCGTTAAACTGACTCCTAGATAATAAAATAGAAACGGAAAGACTGCTGAATATCTAGAAATCTTCTTTTGAGAGATTACTTTCTGTAGCAAAAAGTGTGAGGTATTTTGCAGAAAACTCTGGCACCTTACCTACCTACCTTACGCTGGAATTTCCGTAGAACAGCAATTCTCACAGAATCTAATTACCAAAGCTCAGCGTGACTGCGACTATCGTATGCACAATATAGAGAGTATGCAGAAGCAAAGCTCAAATAATTTTAAGCGACTTAATTCTCAATGATGTTAATGCTTGGCCAGATGTCGCTCAGTTTCGCACCGACAATAGTATGTAGTAAGTAATTTGTTGTTGTGCATAGCTTTACTTAAATATTGACATGTATCGAATCATATTATATTTAGACTTAAATAGGCAAATAACCATGTATTAGACATATAAGAGATGAACATGCTAGTGGTTTCTTTTCACTTCTTCCACTAGTGGACAAAAAATTGAAGTGAACAGTAAAATAATTGTATTTGATAATAATTTATATATAAAATACGACTTGTCTAAGTGCTTATTTTGTAAGCCTAAAGAAATAAATGATTTTTTACTTTTTTACTTTTTTTTACTTTACTTCATCAGGAGCAAATTCTGTGTTCGGTTGTACCTAAGTATGTTTTATTTATTTATATAGTCGATATCTCCGTCACTTGTATAGAAAATGATCCCGAGGCGGTCCGTATAAAAAATGATCTATCGCGTCTCGCAGAACTTAAATCGACTTTGAATCCTTTAATATTTACACAAGAAGTATATTTTCAGCTTTTTCAAAACATTCAATTTATATCCCTACGATGGAGGAGGAATGTAATATGGTTGTGTTTATTTTTTACAAAAATAAAACAAAATTTTAGGCAAATTCAAAGCTCCGATAATGTACGGTCCGTACACCACGTATAGTAACTAACTGGATATATCAGTAAAACTAGGAGATACATTCTAATTTATATACACGATAAACTGTAATTACTAATGAGATGACAGTGAGACGCGTGTGTCGATTGACAGGTGATACCGAATATAGTAAAAAATAGTAGTGAATATAATAAAAAGTATCGCTAAAATTGATGATGAGGTTGGCGTTAATTAGGGCAATGCACAATGTACATGGTCGTACAGATAAAATTTATGAAATACCCACGCTTGCTTCTATTACTGTTGTACTTAAAATACAGTCTCTGTAGCCTGTAGTATAGGTAGTTTGAAATGTGCTGAACCAGACTTACTGATCTAACCATATGTTGTGCTACAGATGCTGGATCGGATTAGAGGACGTCGAACAGGAGATAACTTGGAGCGGACACTATCTGAGTTTGCGAAACTAGACCTGCCTTACTTTATTCAAGATGGCTTTATGTCTACCGTAGGCAGGTAGAAAGATAAAAAAACTATAATATACCATACAAAACAAAAAACAAGACAGAAATAAATACTAATAAAATAAAATAGAGGAAGTAAAAGGGCGGCCTTGTCGCTGAGAGCGATCTCTTACAGGCAACCTTTGATAGATAGATAGATAGAAAATTCTTTATTGCACTTAAACTATAAACTATGTACAGTAATAACTTAAAAATTCAGTAGAATTGGCGGTCTCATCGCTCAAGAGCGATCTCTACCAGACAACCATGGATGGATAGGATCGACCTTTGGATGGACACGTAGCTATAGTATAGATGAGGCTGATGGAGGCGTATTATAGACTAATGTTGTATGTCGCCCATTGTGCATCTGTATCTTTGTTTGTTTGTTCTTTACTGTTTTTTTCTGTGTTTGATGTTCAATATAGCGTATTTGTATTTTGTATTTGTAACTATCGCTCTTGTTGTTATGAGTTGTAAAGACTATTTTTGTGTGTATAGCTATAAGTACTACCTACTAAGTTTACGTCCTGTAAATATTACAGGGAATATTTGTATGACACTGGAAAATTAATCAGGCGGGCTGGATTCCTGTTTGCCACTTTAGTTGAAAAAACTATTAAAAAGGTAAATAAAAATACATAAATATTTAATAATAATTCCAACAATCGATCACAATATTACACTATTCTATACATTACCTAATCAGTTCTAAAATTACAAAAATTATATTAATGACTACAAGAATTTCGTACAAATATTTTCCTCGTTTGTCGTATCTATCATGCTTCTGTTGATTGCGAATTTCTTTGCTACCTTCTTTTCCGATCGTCGTTTGAGTAGTCAGGTGTCGTACCTTTGAAATTGTATCAATATGACCAAATAAGTTGTCACTGCACCGATTACCTGTTAAACAAATAACAATAATGATTCGGAGACAGTTTGTACAGTTGAGAAGTAATTTGTTGTTGTGCATAGCTTTACTTAAATATTGACATGTATCAAATCATATTATATTTAGACTTAAATAGGCAAATAACCATGTATTAGACATATAAGAGATGAACATGCTAGTGGTTTCTTTTCACTTCTTCCTCTAGTGGACAAAAAATTGAAGTGAACAGTAAAATAATTTTATTTGATAATAATTTATATATAAAATATGACTTGTCTAAGTGCTTATTTTGTGAACCTAAAGAAATAAATGATTTTTTACTTTACTTTACTTTAGAAATTAACTGGCGAAGAAGAATCTAAAGAAGAATATAAGTTATTTATATATTTTAGGGGATCTTACAGAACAAAAATACGTATTAAAGAAGTGTAAATATAACAAGTGGCTATTAATAACATAACAACAACAACAACAACGGCAACAGACTCATGCGAATGTTAGTACAGTTGAGAAATGAACTGGCGAAGACAACTCTAAAACTACAGATCGAAATTTCGTCAGAGATATAGGTTATAAATACGAGTAATGAATAATATCAAGACAAATTTTATCCTGATCAAAAACGTGCGAAGCGGCAGGGTAGAAGCCAGTTTTTCCGAAATCCATGACAGTTTTGCTACGGGCGATCGTAGCGCCTCTACGAGCCGTAGAAGAAACTGCTACGACGTAGGAGCGCTACGCTCTTTGCTACGGTAGTTTTACCTACCTTCTATCAAAAGGTTTATAAATTAATTCATCATGATATAACTAGATGGCGCTTTTCTCAAGGTTGTTGCTAAGGTTTCTAGCGTTATTAGTAATCTGTGTTGAAGATAGATGGCATTTTTAACCAATTTATAAAAAAGTGTGGATATTTTCAAGTTTGGGCTCCTTGTAATAAATCTTGTTCAAGAAAGTGGCTTTTTCTGGCCAACAAGCAGCATTGCCGCGGGATGATTATTCGCAAGAATAGTCCTGTCTGTAATGATAGGTGAGTCCCATCCCAATAGAACGTGGCACGGCCGTTTTCGAGAACTGGCGCCAGTGGCCAGTGTGTACTTATAGTTATATTATTATGATTATTACCGAGGCTACAAGCGGCCGGTCGAGCGTGCACATGCCCATGGGCGAGTAGCTCACAGACTGCAGGAGCAGCTGTCGCGAGAACAGCTCCAGGCGAGACGGCAGCACGCCGGTAGATGGCGCTGAGTTCATTAACTTGCAGATTAGTGTCTCTGTTCTTCTGCCCTAGAAGTAAGGATATATACTTTTTAGACATAGCTTTTATATAGTTATGCATTCTTGCCCCGGTTTTGGCCAATGAGAAAAGGAGTGATGTTGAAACCACCAAAGGAATATGCAATAGAATTAGATAATCATGCACGTGAAGGGTATTTATGGTTCAAAATGAAACTTATTTATTGTGTCTCGTCTGTGAGTCTTTTGCAAGAGCAATCTATGACATAATTGATGCAAGTGTCAGACCTCTGCGATGGTGTAGTGGCAGGGCTCCACGATGACCAGCATCCGCAGCATGTGCGTGAGGCACCACAGGAACTGCAGCACCAGGAAGTGCACGCGGTTTGTTGAGATTACTGGAAATTGAAGTAAAATAAAATTATTTTAGATAGTAGATAGATAGAAAATAATTAATTGCACACTTATATTGCAGTCATAGTTATATATTTTATTTGAATTGAAAACAAAGGCATACCAACTATGGACTTCGGTTACAGTCTATTAATGAACAGAAACTTCTTTATGATGGGTTTAATGCTCACAGCATAAAGAAGAGCTAGAATCGACAATTAGAGCAATAGCGTGTTATTAATTTAGTCTTTTTTATATTTATGTATGCTAGTTACATTATATGGTATATATTATTATGGACCGTATAATAAGTTTAAATGTTACTTTGCTATGGTCTGAAATAAATGATTTATTTATTTATTATATTATTATAAATATCTTGCCCCAGTTTGCCCAGAGTTTAAATGGCACAATTTAGAGTTTAAATAACAGTTATCTTTGGGCACAAACTACAATCTTTTAAATGAAGATTTAAAAAGGCCAACTCACTTATCTCCATAATCAAGAAGTACGGCGTGACTATAAGATGCAGCAGCGTGGATATGAGTATGACGACCAGGGGCAGTCCGTAGCTGGTGTCGATCCGCCGCACCACTGCGCAGAGGCAGCCGTGCAGCGAGGCGAGGCGGCGGACGGCCTCGCAGGGAGACACGGCGAGGCGCGCACTACCTCGACCTGACCACAAACATACTTGGCCGTTAGGTTAGTACGAGGACATGTAAATATTCAAAAGGTAGTCAGCCCACGATTGTAAACTATAAATTTTGTATGTTTCAAATAAAGATTTTTGTATTTGTAGGTACCAAATGAAAGGCTGGAGAACTTTGTCCTAAATAAAATATGTGTGTACTAAAAAGCAAACAAGAAATGTTCCGTTTCTTAGATGATGGATGACGGAGATCTAAACTAAAGTATAGGGTGAAAATAGCGTTACGAGATTGTTTAAGCGTATTTGAGACTGTATCGTATATTTGTTCACATCTCTCCCCCTTTTCGCGTCTTTCGCATTGAAGCCCTACCTTGAACCGAAAGACTTTTTGGGAGCTGCTCAAGTGCAGAATTCTAAAATGCCGAAAGCATAACTTATAATTTCCATATTATTAACAAAACTGTAACACATAATTCTTTAAATATGATCGACCAAGATGGAGGCGATTTTTTGAGCATAAGTTTCAATTTCATATTACTCTTGTTTGTTATTGTTTTGATACATGTCTTTTTAACAATAACCGGTGGATTTCTCTGAGTGGCATCATAACACAGACCACCAGGCTGACGTTGGCGCGTTGTGGACACGCCGGTGCAGCGGTGCCACGTAAACGACGCGTAGCACGTGGATGGCGTCTCTTCTCTCTGATTGTATTGGCTACATACCAGTCTTCCTAACAATAACAGGCTGGTCTCTATGTGGAGGCGCCATGGCGTCGACTAGTAGACTAACGTTGGCGCGCTGTGGATCTGCCGGCGCCACGCGAATGGCGTAGATGTTGAGTGGTGACGGGTTCTTGGGTTTTTCCACTGGAACAAGAGGAAAATGATTTTATAAAACATTTGATAAGGCTGAACGCGCTTTGCCTTGAAAAAAGTATCATGGGAGCCAAAGGCATCGTTCTCTTATTATTGTGTTGTGTGTCGTGTCTACACCGAATGAAGCGTACCAAAACGGGTGCGCTATGTGGAAGTACTTTGGTGCGCTTCATCTGGGTGCGCTTCGAGGAATGCCTCCATCTAGGAGTGTCCCATTGAATTCATTTGTTTCTTTTAATTTACTGTAACTTAGAACTTTCGATTCAACATAACAAATGAATTGTGACGAATCGTTTCACTTTGCAATAAAATCGAAGTAAATAAATTCTAAAAGTAGAATCCTCTGCTTCAAGTTTATCGCCATATAATTTGCACTGAACTTTGGATTTATATTTGCTTAACTTAGATTGCACTTTATCAACAACAAAAACTCATAAATTGAAGCAAAAAAAAAACATGCAGGGCAGTCTTTGGGGACTGCCGATAGAAGTGAAAACTAAGTCATTTTATATATTACTAGCTGCGCCCCGCGGCTTCGCCCCCGTGGGTGGACATCTATGTGTCAAATGGTTTACATGATAAAAAGTATCCTATTAGTTAGACTCCTGGTTCTAAGCTACCTCTCCACCAATTTTCAGCTAAATCGGTTCAGCCGTTCTTGAGTTATAAATAGTGTAACTAACACGACTTTCTTTTATATATATAGATTTATACTGGGCAGCGTGCGGTGACGATTTTGTTCACCCAAAATGTACACATATACACTGTTAGGAAAGCCGAGGTAGAAACCCTTCGAGGTACTGGTCTTTCGAGCTAACGACCCATCGACGAAATGCACCGTCGAGGAAGAGACATCGTGGTAATGAACATCGAGCTATCGTCATTCAAACTAGAGTACCGATTTTTGTTAACCCAAAAAGTGCTTAACGTGCCTAAAGTTGGGTAGTTCCCATTGTTCTATAGAACTTGACGTCATCGAATAAAAATACACATTTTCTTCCCTATTTTTTCCATGGAACTACAAACTAGCTTTTCACACGAGTTTTATGCCATATATTTTCACAGTTTTCACTTCAATAACTCACACGGCACAGTAACATGCCTCGCCGTCAGCGCCAAGGCATCGTTCACGGCTTGGAACCTCGCGCGCACCGAGAGCGCCGTGAACGCGAACTGAAGCTCCAGCAGCATCACCACGTACCAGAGCAGATAGAAACCGATGTAGTTCGTTACCACATCCCCTGGGAAGAAGAAAAAGGTCGTGTTAGCTACACTGTTTATAACTAAAGAACGGCTGAACTGATTTGGCTGGAGATTGGTGGGGAGGTAGCTTCGAACCAGGTGCTGGTTCTTCATATATTTATATTATATTAAATTTATTTAGAGGAAAACCAGAAGCTTATATATAACACAATAAAAAGTTCTTAAATACTAGAAAGCTTATTGAAGGTTTTCACGGATAAATAACAGAATAATATAATAAGAATGAAAATAAAGTGAATTGGATTTTTTAATATATCGAATTAAATAAGTGTGCATGTGATTCTGGCAGTTGGGTGAAGATCTGCAAAAGACAGATAATGGTTCATGGTGCTAACAGGCTAATGATGGTGATGAAGCCTCCACTCACACTGTCGATCCAGTTTCTGCGCTTGCATAGCATAGAAGCAGAAGTCATCAGCCAGAAGAACAGAGAAGAAGATGAGAATCCCCAGCATCAACGCGCACAGCTTGCGTTCCGTCACCACGGAGTACTGCCCGCCGATGCTGTTGTCCACCTGAAGATGATAAATATGAGATGAAGGAGAGTAAGTATTATGTCGCTTTTGTACTGTTGATTTGTGATTGTGTTGATTTTCTACACACTTTTTCGTCAGTAAATAAATAAATAAATTATGCTGGACAATTCACACTTCATTATCTAGCCCCATGGTAAGCAGAGCTTGTGTTATGGGTACTAGATAACTGATATACATAATACAATACTTTACATATATAGATATTTTTTATTATACAAAGAAAACGACCAGAACACCTGGAACAAATATCTGCAGATCGTACACACAATTGTTCCGAGGCGGGAATCGAACCCGCAACCTACTGCGTCGCAGGCGGACCTTCGCCCACCGCGCCACATCGGTCGTCAGTAATATTTGAATGTTTAACACAGTTGTCGCACTTTTTTCTGCTAGATATCACTCTTAGAAAAAGGGAGATTTACTAAATTTTTTTTTATTATTTCTTCGAAGCTTCAAATTCTGCGCTACGGGCGACTGTCCGCGCGCTCGACTGTCTTCTATCAGCTATTTCGGTTAAAGTTAAACCCCTATTTTAAAATGTGAGTAGACGCCGGTGCCTGCCATCGCCACCACTAGCGTCGTCGCAAGTAGACTACTGTAAGGACACTAACACTATTGACCATGTCACGCTGTCAGTGACTCACCGAGGCAACATTCTCCATAAACTTCAGCATATTCCTCATCCGTCTCGGCGCCCCGTAGACGCCGGCACCGGCCGTTGCTGCCACCACCAGTACATCGCAAGTGGAGACCACTTGAGACATTTTCGATGACATACGGACAGACTTCTCTACGCCCACGTTGATCTCGGCTACCAGCCCGAAGATTGTGCATATTACTGGAAATGGAAAGATGTGATTTCATTTTTTTTTTAATTGATTTAAGAGGATTGTTTATAAACTATTTGACACCTACATTTCTCCGCGGGCGAAGCCGCGGGCACAGCTAGTAAATTATAATATACAGTCATTGTTCATAAGCATAATCGATTTGGGGGTTCTATTCTAATATGCATCGAATTGACCCCATTTTTCGCAGGATTTACTTTTAAAAAAAATTGATATTTTGAAATTTTTTGGCCAATAAAAGAAGACCATTGTAAAATCTTTTTCTAAGCTTTTGAATTAAAATTTGAAATAAAAAATTTGACTGTTCACCGTCACATTATGTAAACAAATGCCTGTAAGTGAGCACATCATTCGCTTTAATCTATACTAATATTATAAAGAGGAAAGGTTTGATTTTTAGTTTGTTTGTTTGTATGTTTGTTTGTTTGTATTGAATAGGCTCCGAAACTACTGGACCGATTTGAAAAATTATTTCACCGTTGGAAAGCTACACTATCCCCCGGTAAACATAGCCTATATTATATTTTCAAAAAAAATTTGGTATCCTTACTAAAACTCAAATAATGTAGCCAAAGGTTCTAATACCCGTGCGAAGCCGGGACGGTCCGCTAGTTCGTAATAAGAAAACACAATTGTAGGTCATTCAATACCTTATACCTGCCCAGAGATTTATTTAGTACAAAATATTGAACCACAGAATATAGATACATACGTATATTAACATCAATGGAGCTAGGGTCTGAAGCAAGATAATTGCGAAACATAGATTTTTGTGACATTGGACCTTGAATAACTTACTAAACAAACGCCTTTTTTATAAAGCCAAAATGCTGTGCACGTTTCCATATCGAATCACAACAGATTGTTTCAGTTTATTAGTTTACATGTTTATTTATTTCCACCGTAGTAAGTACACATGTTACACTTGATGTCGTTAAATACTATATATTTTAAAAGTTAAATTACATTTTTATACTATAGCACACTAACTTTTGACAAAAGAAACACCATAGGGCATCGTGCAAAGAAAAGCAGACAGACATGCCTTCTTAAAAAATTTAAATAAATTGATTTATAATAATTTATCACAATAAAACAAATAATAAATTTAGTTAAAAGAAATAATAAATCAGATAAAATGTCAAAGTTATCTGCTGTATAAGGGCATTGTCAAACTATACTAAAAATAATGTACAGTAAATAATAGTAGCGTACCTTCCTGGCTTCGCACGGTTTTAGTACGGATCCCTAACTTTTTTGAAAACATAATATAGCCTATGTTCACCGGGGATAGTGTAGCTTCCCAACGGTGAAAGAATTTTTCAAATCGGTTCAGTAGTTTCGGAGCCTATTCATTACAAACAAACAAAAAATCAAACCTTTCCTTTTTATAATATTAGTATAGATACAAAGAAAGTATAATGAAATAATGTCAGAAAGAAAAATAAATTAATTTATTGAACTTACCTAAAATAGTAACCAGGATATAGCTGTAGACGCACATGGGGTTGGAAATGGTGACCGTGAAGCCATTACTGCGAGATTCGAACTTCAGCGGCGCCAGCCCAAAGAAACTGGATATCTGAAGTGAGAGAGATTTTTCTATCAAAGAAGGTTGAAGTTAACAATTTATTGGTGTAGAATCATAACTGGATACATCCATCGAGACTTATTTTACAGGCAGTAAGAAATCTTATAATGATTGCCAGTGATACGATACAGATGGAATAGGAAACGCCATTGTAAACCAGTCAGCAGTTTAGACCAGCAAGGTGACTGGATAACTCGGCAAGGCAACCGTGTGATTTCTGCAAGTGACTAATATGCGTAAATCCACACTAGCGCAGCGGCTGAGAAAATACAGATCTGTGTGACTCAGCACAGCCGTAATATTTTTCGAACGAAACGCATGTGCGGCGCAACACACCGCTGTGTAGAGCGGCAGCACGAATTTTTTAGGTTAAAAAAAAGATCGCAGTCGTCGAAAAAAAACCGCAGTCAAAGTGTTAACTAGATATTCTTGCAGTGGACTAAAGCATGCTGCCATCACAAATACTATCTATATTTCGGGTCACATACAAAATCAAAGCTAAAAGCCATCTCCGTAAATAAGAGCGCACTTGAGGTAAGTAAATGTAGTATAAGTTATATTTTAGATTTAAACGAACAAATAATATTTTTATTTTATATTTGCAACTTTTGAATACACATTGCGGCATTGTGACACGTGTTGACGTTGGCTGTTTCAATCGAACTAAACAAAAGAGCTCACATTACAAGTGCGCTCTTATTTACGGAGACGGATTTTTGCGCCGACCCGACATCTAGATATTATTTGTGATCGCTGAATACATGCTAATGATGATGTTTAATGGTTTCAACTAAGAATTATCAAGCCCTAAGTTTACCCGTAGTATAAATGCATGAGCTCCGCCGACGACGCAGGTCTGGGGGTGTTCCAATCGCTCCGAGTGTGCGGGAACTGACTCCGTGTGGAGATCTTCCACCTTTGCTGAATCCAACCCTGGAAAATTGAGGTATGATACAATACTACATCTTTATTGCACCATCAATACAAAAAATTATAATAATAAAGGATCTTAATACCAACTAAATCTAGTGGCACAATCGGCGGCCGTATCGCTAACAGCGATTTCTTCAAGGCAACCTTTGGATGGCTAGGATCGGTACGTATTAAAGCTGACGGTGGCGTAATTATTGAAGATAATTATATATAAATTAGTTAATATATATCATACAAACGTATATAAAAATAGAGCGTGGTCTCTATTGAGCAGATTTTTTTTTAACTATTACAGTTTAATGCTAAGCACTATACATAATTTTAACTATGTGCGTAGCAGAGTCATAGGAAAATATGCTGTCAAACGTCAATTTTGTATTAGTTTGACACCAGCTACAACGTCAAAATTGGTCAAAATTGACGTTTGACAGCACTGATTGCTTAATTTACGCCTCTCGCAAACCGGTCGCGAGTTACATAATCACCATACGGATTCTGGATGGTCCTGTCTACGTAGGTACATAAATACGATTCACAATTCAATTCATCTTCAGAATAAGGAATTTCGAAATATATCGTACCCGATAAATAATGTTTAATATGTTAACAAATTGCGAAAATTTAAAAAGTTTATTTTAGTGTTAATAACCATGATAGATTAAAAGTTTCACTACATATACTAGGTTTTGTAACCTCATCTCTTCTAACTTGTTTCAACCTGTCGGCACTTGCAAGTTCTGAAAGTGCCATAAACTGGGTCTGAGCGATCAGTCAGTGTTCACTACACGAGCCAATCAACAGGATCCAATAACATATCTATCAGAAGTGGCTGTAAACTTTAATGGACTGGATAGATAGATAGACAATACTTTTATTGCACACTGAAAAATAAAACAAACAAGGTAAAAAATAATAATAAAAGATATGTGACAATTGGCGGTCTTATCGCTCAAGAGCGATCTCTACCAGACAACCGTGGATGGATAGGATCGTTGGATTATAAAAGGGGATCTGTGTGCGTTATTATGTAGTTAATTATAACATGAAATTTCATCATCAACCTATGTATATTAATCCACTGCTGGACATAGGCCTCCTCCAATGAGCGTCATAGCGCCCTGTCTTCAGCTTGCCGCATCCAGCAGTACCTGCAGTCTTTCGCAGGTCGTCATCCCACCTGGTCGGAGGGCGGCCTACACTACGTTTACAGAGTCACGGTCTCCACTCAAGAACACGTTCGCCCCAGCGGCCGTCGGTTCTCCGTAAGATATGGCCGGCCCACTGCCACTTCAGCTTGCTAATAGTTCGTTTATTATCATCATTAAAATTTACAAAGTTTAATCCATATTGGGGTTTCAACGTTTAGTGGTACAAAAATATTAAATAGCATTTTTTCCGTTAATCTTGTTTGTGTACACTTTCCCTTAACAATGTTAATGTTTCACTTTCCCTTAACAATGTTAATGTTTCACTTTCCCTTGACAATGTTAATGTTTCACTTTCCCTTATTAAATATTATTCTATATAACACGCCACCGTCTATACTTGTTCTAACTCATCATGTCCATCCAAAGGTTGCCTGGCAGAGATCGCTTTAAGCGATAAGGCCGCCCATTGTACAACACATTCTTAATTTATCTTTCCTGTCCAGTGTATCTGTTTTTATGGTGTGCAATAAAGAATAATTGTATTGTATTGTATTGTTTAGAGAATACCGAAGTCGCTTTGGTATACTCATTTTGGTTATTAGAACTTTGGCTTTGTTAATAATATGTACTAAACTTGATGGTTTTGTCTACTTTGACATTAAACTTAGGCTTTGTATTTCCACTTTCGAGTAGGTAAAAGGTTTGGGCTCGACGTAAATAATGGGCTTTGATAATATCGGGGGCATATTGAAAGTTGTCTATAATCAAAAGAAATGTCGAGGCGGGACGATAAAAATAAATTCTTGAAGCTTTTGTAGTGTAGACTCTATTCAAAGAGCGCTTAATATTAAGGATGGGTGAAAATGTAAACACAAGAATAATAAAGGTATGCGTTTATAATAATATAATATAATATCCTTCAAAAACTTTTCAAAATCCGGATCTCACCGGATTTTCAAAAGTTTTTGAAGGATATTTGTTTGGGCACCACGTAAGTACCTCTTAAAGCCTGCGATAGTCGGTATACCAACCGAATCCTAGCGCTAAGCAGAGGTAACCTTCGCATCATGACAAGAGCCCTAACTGGTCACTGTCGCCTTAACAAGCACATGTTCAAACTAGGGCTGTGACACACAATCCTGCAGATTTTGTGAGGAGGCGGATGAAACGCCCCTCCATCTCCTAAGTGAGTGTGGAGCACTGATGCACAAACGCAGCATCCATCCGGGCAAGCATCTGCATAGCCCAGACGAGCTGAAAGACATCACCCCGAAGAAAATCCTACAGTTCCTAGCAGCTGCAAGGGTTAGTGGCGAACTATGAACGCCACGGCTTCGGGGCTGAAACGTAAAAGTGGCGATCACAATAGGCCTATCATGGCCGCCGTTATACGAAAGCCACCCCAAAGCAAATAAAAAAAAGTACCTCTGCCGAAAACCCGCTTTCGCTGTACAACGAAAATTTCACTTACACAATACAACTACAAAGAAAATTTTGTGAATGATTCATTTTCCTTTAGTTAATTTTTTTGTCATTCTCTCTCAAATGTCGGTCTCTCTCGGTCAAGCATGTTGATTCATAAAATATATTTACTTATTTACCTTACATAACAAATGTTTTTGATAATAAAAAAACATTTATTTATAAATATAATAGGAACCCACTACGTACAACATGCTTATTCATCATCATCATCATCATCAGCCTATAGCAATCCAATGCTGGACATAGGCCTCCCCCAATGAGCGCCATAGCGCTCTGTCTTCAGCTTGCCGCATCCAGCATCTACCTGCAGTCTTTCGCAGGTCGTCATCCCACCTGGTCGGAGGGCGTCCTACACTACGTTTACCGAGTCGTGGTCTCCACTCAAGAACACGTTTGCCCCAGCGGCCGTCGGTTCTTCGCGAGATATGGCCGGCCCACTGCCACTTCAGCTTGCTAATTCTTTGAGCTATGTCGATAACCTTGGTTCTCAACATGCTTATTACCTGTATTTAATACATCTAAAGACGAGTTCACACACACAGTAGAAGGTGTCTCGTTGTAAATTAGCTTTACCCTGCCGGCACTCCTTGTGTAATATGATAGTAGAAATATCACGCGTGTCTATAACAAACTCTTTACGTTATTAAGTGTCTATAAGTATTAAGGTCAGACTTTTCTCTCCAACCTAGGTTTTACAATTTATGTTAGTATTATTTAATGAGGGAATTTAAAAGCTAGAAACCATTAAAGCACTACGTGCATTAATCTAACGGTGTAGGAATCGCAGCTAGCTCTTCCGGGATGCTAATGTACGATGTTAAGACGGCCGACCGACGGCCGCTGGGGCTAACGTGTTCTTGAGTGGAGATCACGACTCTGTAAACGTAGTGTGGACGCCCTCCGACCAGGTGGGATGACGACCTGCGAAAGACTGCAGGTAGATGTTGGATGCGTCAGGCTGAAGACAGGGCGCTATGGCGCTCATTGGGGGAGGCCTACGTCTAGCAGCTGATGATGATGATGACTAGATACTTATGATGTTGTAATTGAAATCAAGAGTGTTTTCATACAGTTCGCTGGTGGTAATAACGGTTTTTGATAACATGTTTACGATATTAGATACCGATAGAAATATTCCGACAAAAACACTTCATGCAATGGACAGATAATAATAATAGTGTGTGGTTAAGGGTGAGTAATTTTGAAGTCAAATAGTGTTTATGTATTTGTATATATTATGTTTTTATTGTATATCATTTATATTTACATTAGTCTATAATACGCCACCGTCTATACCTATACTATAGCTACGTGTACATCCAAAGGTTGCCTGGAAGAAATCGCTCTTAGCGATAAGGCCGCCCATTGTGCATTTGTATCTTTGTTTGTTTGTTCTTTACTGTTTCTTTTTCTGTGTTTGATGTGCAATAAAGCTTATTTGTATTGTATTGTATAGCAATAGGTATGACAGTAGATAATAAAGTATAGGAAGAGGTGAAGAAATTCAAAGAAATTTTTGAAAACGGTCACTGAACAAAGATGGAGTAGGTATTATTTCTTTCAAAAATGGTGAGTGTTGTGTACCAAGTACATAATTTCAATATATATTAAAATTTAGTTTTTGCCCGCGGCTTCGCACGCGCTTTCGATGGAAACGTTTAACACTTTAACTGCGATTTTTTTCGACGACTGCGATCTTTTTTTAACCTATAAAATTCGTGCTGCCTCTCTACACATTTGCGCCGCACATGCGTTTCGTTCGAAAAATATTACGGCTGTGCTGTGTCACAAAGATCTGTATTTTCTCAGCCGCTGCGCTAGTGTGGATTTACGCATATTAGTCACTTGTAGAAAACACATTTAAAGGTTATTTCTATTCCATGGAAACTATTTAAGGATAAAAAGTAGCCTATGTATGATTCCAGGCTTCGAGCTACATATTTGCAAAATTTGGGAGGTCGAGGTTCTGATGTATATATTTATTTTTTGTATGATTTTAGATCTATTAGAACTATTTGGAAATAATGTAGTTTATTTTAATATTGTATGGATAATGATCTCGAGATGTTCAAATAAATTTATTTTCGAGGGATAAATAATTGAAAAACACTAAAGTCATTTAAAACGGGATATTTTCCATGATTTTTGAGTTCTCTAATATTTCGGCACAGTTATATTAGTTATGCACAGTTATAGCGCCATGTTTGATCACGGATCACGGATCGATCACGGAATAACTGAAGGCAAAAACATAATCAAAAATCAAATCATGGTAAATTAGTGTTATTACCCAACCATGATAGTTTCAAAAGTTTTATGGGTTATTCGGTTATTCTCTGTTAATAAATAAGTATTGATCTCTTATTCGTAGCTCTTGTTTACTATTGTTTTTTTGTGTTTTTTTCTTAGTCATTCTGTAAAGCATTTTGTATATTATCTTATATTTATAGCTATAAATTAGGCAGTTAATTGACCTTGCTTTACTTTACTGTTAATTTACCTACTCATTGTTTTAGTTTTATCATTATAACACCCGCGGAGTGGGGGCACTGGTGACTTGTAATACAGGTTTTATTAACCTACCTCAAGCACCAGCCCCTCACAAAACAGGTCAATGTGATAATAAAATGTATATTATATACGAAAATTTTTGTAAGACCTTATTGTGAGTGGAAAATAAATGTATTTATTATTATTATTATTATTTAATTGTGTCCCAAAAAACTTATAAAACTGTAGTGATAAGGAATTTGAATTCAGTTTATAGTTTTTTCTAAAAAAATAAATTAATGTCACTAGAGAAGGTTTCAAATGTTGATAGCTATGAATAAGCCGTATTTATTTATTTATTTATAAAAAATACAGCAGTTAGCTTACAGTCTAACGCCAAAACACTAACTACTAAACTTAAAAAAGACAGAATATATTAAAAACAATATACGTATATAATAATAAATAAAAAACAAGATTACAAATATTTATTTATTTATTTACAAAAGTACCTCTATTTTTACGGGAACACCCAATGCAATAGAGTAATAGGTAATAGGTAAATAGGTAGGTAGTCATACATACATAAACAGATTATTTAAAAGTAAGGTATTAGATAGTTACCATCGCATTTTCCTCGCATGTAAACATCATTTATGCATAGACTGACACGAATATTTAGCCCTGGCCTTGAGAACTTAACGTATAGGAATTAGAACCTTATATCTTTACCATAAAAGTTGAATACCATGTTCTGCTTATGTCAATGCAGATATTTTGTGATGTATCAATGAAACAGCTATAAACTTTGTCAGTAAATAATAAAATAAATAAATAAATAATGCTGGACAATTCACACAGCATTATCTAGCCCCATGGTAAGCAGAGCTTGTGTTATGGGTACTAGATAACTGATATACATAATACAAAACATTACATAGATAGATATTTTTTATTATACATAGAAAACGACCAGAACACCCGGAACAAATATCTGCAGATCGTACAAACAATTGTTCCGAGGCGGGAATCGAACCCGCAACCTCCTGCGTCGCAGGCGGACCTTCGCCCACCGCGCCACATCGGTCGTCAGTAGGTTCAGTCGGTTGGTCAACTAGATTGGCTGGGAGAAATAGCTGCCAGCGATAGCATATTGTACTGTTAATGTGTAATATTTAGTTATAAGATGTTATTTTGTTTTTTAATGTGCAATAAGGTAATTTATTTATTCAGTCTACTAACCGACCCGACAATTTTTTTCCTGTCTAATAAATTCTTAACTAGCGAAAAGTCTAGGTTTTCTAAAATGTTTATTTTCATAAAAAATATTACTTAGCCAATTACAAAGATTGAAAAAATGTTGAAGATTTGTGATACATTAACTAAAACACAACATTTAATTTAGAATTTTCGATGTTACGATCGTGCAAATTAAATCCTTACAATTTTTATATGTATCAAAGATTTATCACCGTATTTGTGTTGCAGAAGAGGGCTGTTCGTGCGATCTATAATATGGGTCCCAGAGAATCCCTACGTCAAAAATTCAAAGAAATAAACATAATGACAGTACCGTGTCAATAAATTTATGAAAACTTGTTGTACACTCATAAAAATATCAATCGGTTCACTAAAAAAAATGATATACATAATGTAAATACTAGAAATAAGAATAAACTCGCTGTGCCCACAACTAGGCTACACAAGATAAATGTATCTTTTAAAGGGCAATGTATACGCTTCTACAACAAAACTCCAAGTGAGTTGCAAAAATTATCAATAAATAAATTAAAAAAAATTGTAAATCATATTCTTTGTAAAAAAGCTTATTACAAAATATCAGATTACTTAGAAGATAAAAAAAGCTTGGAACGAATTTTGCTCCAACTCAAAATCTACCAACTTACAGATAAGCAAATCAAATGTACTAGACACATAAGTTATGAACATACTAGTGGTTTCTTCTCACTTCTTCCACTGGTGGACAAAAAATTGAAGTGAACTATAAAATAATTTAATATTATAAAATATGACCTGTCTACGTTCTTATTTGTAAGCTTAAAGAAATAAAAACTTTTATTTTTTTCATTTTTTCATCAGGTAATTAATTTATGGCGTATCTTTTGTTTTGTTTTCCCCTACGTTTCTACCGCGTTACAGCGATTGTGGTCACGAGGCGAAATAAAACAAAAGGTACGCAATAAATAAATAAATAAATAATGCTGGACAATTCACACAGCACTATCTAGCCCCATGGTAAGCAGAGATTGTGTTATGGGTACTAGATAACTGATATATATATATAATACAATACATTACATAGATAGATATTTTTTTATTATACATAGAAAACGACCAGAACACCCGGAACAGATATCTGCAGATCGTACACACAATTGTTCCAAGGCGGGAATCGAACCCGCAACCTCCTGCGTCGCAAGCGGCGCAGGAGCGCGCCACATCGGTCGTCAATTCAATAATTACTTTTTAATTGCAATAAATACTTGTTAATTTAATCTCTAATATGTTAACAAATCGCGAAAGTTTAAAAAAGGTTTATAAGTGTCTATAAAAACAAGGTTGTTATGGGGGATTTAACGGCAAGGTGGGAACCCAGACTAGCAGCGAATCCCGAATAGGCCCGCATGGTTTTGGAGTTAGGTATCACAGGGGGCAAATGATTGTCAACTTCCATGAGAAGGAGGGGCTGTTCTTAATGAACATGGCAAAGCCCCGACACTGTGACTAAAAATAAGATCGACTTCATCATAAAAAAACTTTTGAAACTACATGGTTATCAACACTTAAGTCATTTAAAACGGGATATTTACCATGATTTTGAGTTATCCAATATTTCGGCACAGTTTCATGCGCATCAAATCATGGTAAATATCCCGTTTTAAATGACTTCATCATGATGGATAGCAAGCACATATTCAGAGATGTCTCAGTGATCAAACCGAAGAGGCATTGGTAAACTTACCATGTCTCGCCAAATTACCATTGCACGCAGGTCTAATGAATATCAATTTGTGACTGAATGAATATGCCATTTGGTATTTTATTAATCAACGAAAAGCACTGTTAGCGACGTGACTCGACGCCATACTGAATGGTTTCTAAATGTTTACGTGGTTATTTCATTAGCTTTTGAACGGGTAAACAAAAACAACTAAACTCATAAAACATGGATGAGTTCTAAATTGATACATTAGTCTTGTAAGTAACATTATTTCAAGGTTAAGGTGTTCTTTATTAACTACTCGCTGCGCCCCACGGCTTCGCCCGCGTTGACATTTTTGCGCAATGATTATATAAATATTTTCTCACCGTTTAAACCTTCCCTGGACTAAGACAAACATTTCCAAACCAAAATCAGCAATCGGCCCAGCCGTTCTCGAATTTTACGCGAGACAACAATAGAACAGCAATCGATTTTTTTATATAAAGAAGACTAGTTTCTGTCCGCGGCTACCCGCGCTTTATTTATATTTATTAAAGGTCATATTTTCTATCCCATGGGAAATAATTTATGGATAAACAATATATTGCCTATGTTTAAGATATTCCAGGTCTAAGGTGCCTGTTTGTAATAAGCTTCCATCTGAAGCAACTGAGCTCCCTATTCGTAAATTTAAAAATTACATAAAACTAAATCTCATCAAGAAGGCTTTCTACTCCATAAATGATTATCTCAATGATGTTAATGCTTGGCCAGATTTCGCTCAGTTTCGCACCGACAATAGTATGTAAGTAATTTGTTGTTGTGCATAGCTTTACTTAAATATTGACATGTATCGAATCATATTATATTTAGACTTAAATAGGCAAATAACCGTGTATTAGACATATAAGAGATGAACATGTTAGTGGTTTCTTTTCACTTCTTCCACTAGTGGACAAAAAATTTAAGTGAACAGTAAAATAATTTTATTTGTTAATAATATATATATAAAATATGACTTGTCTAAGTGCTTATTTTGTAAGCCTAAAGAAAGAAATGGTTTTTTTCATTACTTTACTTTGCTAAATATCAGCCCGATTCATTTAATAGTTTTAGCGTAGAGAAGTTACAAACATCCATCCATCTGAACATTCAAATTTTCGCATTTATATTATTAGTGTGATTTTTTTCCCTAAACTTCACATGGACTTTATCATAAGAAGTTTTAATGGATGAAATGATTGTCTGAATCTACATAAAACATACAATAAGGAGTCTTTTAACAAATTAATTCATTTCATTTCATTTCATATATAGGAGAATTAGAGGAGAATACAGAAATGAATAGATTACCGAGCGAAATTACACAAGCGACACATTTAAAAAACAAAACACAAAACAAAATCACTATACGATAGCTTACTACCAAAAACAACACATAAAAAGTAAATAATAAATAAATAATACTGGACAATCCACACAGCATCATCTAACCCCAAGGTAAGCAGAGCTTATGTTATGGGTACTAGATGACTGATATACATAATACAATACATTACATAGATAGATATTGTACATAGGTAACGACCAGAACACCTGGAACAAATATCTGCAGATCGTACACACAATTGTTCCGAGACGGGAATCGAACCCGCAACCTCCTGCGTCGCAGGCGGATCTTCGCCCACCGCGCCACAGAGGTCGTCAAAAAAAGAAAGGATAGGAAGGTATAAACAAGGTACGTACAAAGGGTTGATAGCGGACGATCACGGTATTTACTCGTATCTAAAGAAATTATTGGATCCCACTGCTGGATCGATATCTCCCTTCTTTTCTTCCATTCGTCTTGATCCAAGGCGTTGTTCAAGTCTGATAAATCAAGGTAATAATTGTGAACAAACTAACAACCACATCACTGTAGCAGTAGTATTAGTAAAGACGAAAAAGAATAAACAAGTATAATACATAGATATCTGACGCATTTGATATCGTTTTTCTGTAATTTTCGATATATCAGACGTTGTGATTGGCTTCCATTTGTGAAAGGAATAGTTTTTATAGTATTAACATTGTAAATAAATAATGCCAGATAATTTACTGCGCGCTAAGTATCGAACTTGAGGTATATGACGCTATTCTAAATAGGTACCTATTTATTTTAGTGTTTTTTAAATATTAGTTATATTGATTAATTAATTATTTATTGTTTATAAGATTTTACTCTATTTGTGTTTTAGTTCGAAATTATTAGTTTTTTAGTACCTCCTACTAGGGAATTTTTCGTAGAGGGTCTACGAGATGCTACGGCGTAGTGGTGCTACGGTCTTCGACGTATGAAATCTACACGGTCTCGTCACCTTGAAGATGATAGCTGAGAATCAGTGTTTGCTCATAGTGCAATATTATCACTGAGCTATTTACCTTTTTGCCACTGCTACACACACGCATTTCTTTGTAATTACTTTTGATAATCATGTTTTGTTTTAGGCTCAACTCACACCAAAAGAGCGTCGAAGCGCAGCGAAGCGGAGCGCAGTTTCAGTGTCATATGAATTTCAACTTTATTTTCATTACAATAAAACTTATTATCGCCTGAGAAACTCGAACGAGTCGCGCGGATGCCCGCGGCGCCGCGGGAATTCCGGCGAATTCTATAAACGGAGCCGTGCGACTGCGCGAGAAGTCGCGGGAAGTCTCGAGAATGCTCGAGCAGTCGCGAGCAGCCGCTGGCAATATCCCGCCCCTTGCACCCGCTCCCCGCGCGCGTCTGTTGCGCGCGAGCATTCGCATTCACTCTTTGCAGTGCAACGAATACATATGTGATGGAAATGGATGAAGAAAAGCTTATTTATTTTTGATTATTTTTGATTTATTTATTTTTGAGTTTAATGAAAGTGAACTGCGCATAGGAGAGCGATCCGTGAATTCATCGCGGGCGGGCTCGAGAAGGCGCGCGGACTCCCGCGACTTCTCGAGCAGTCGCGGGAGTCCGCGCGCCTTCTCTACCGAGCGGGTCGCTGCGCTTCGACGCTCTTTTGGTGTGAGTTGAGCCTTAATTTTGTAGTTTTGTGATTAAGCTGATTAATTGTATGTGTGTGTTTTTTATGTGTCAAATAAATGATTTACTTACTTACTTACTTACACGGTATAGGCTCTGATATTCTACTACGTACTATAAGTACGTGTGTCGCAGAGAACATCTGTGAGACCATACTTTGCTCAGCTACATAACATGACCTTCCGATTGATGGTCATTTACCAGGTGGCAGTGCAAGTCCGTCAAAACATCTCTTCGTTTCCGAAACAAGCGGAGATGCACTGCTACAACACTCGCAATGCCGCGGTCGGCTAGCTGGTGCCTGTGGCAAGACGACTGGCCAAATCGGACAGGTTGACGCACGTAATGGGACCAGCTACCTACAATAAGCTCCCAGACAAGGTTAGGGACGCCCCGAGTTTAGAAAATTTCAAACTAAAAAACTCGCTCATAGAGAAGACGTTCTATACTTACGACGAGTTTTTTAATTACGCGTAATGTACAATAATCTTATTTTTAAAATTTCATTATAATTAGATATTATATTTTTATATTAGAAATATAATGTTTTATAAAGTGTGACGTATAATTTGACATAATTACGAATAAAATGTTTATCTGTCCATTCAGGAGTATATCTAGTTTCACAGTAGATGAGCATTATACCACAGTACAATACTGAGATTATACGTTTGTGGTTCTTGAAATAAATTGTTGTCATGCATTCTGTTAAATCACACACACACACACACACACACACACACACACAAGAGATCACTCTTAGCGTCGTTAAATGACACACACACACACATACTGTATGTGTGTGTATGTGTGTCATTTAACGACGCTAAGAGTGATCTCTTCCAGGCGGTGTATGTGACATACACCTGCCTGGAAGAGATCGCTCTTAGCGATATACTGCCACCTTTTATAATTCCTTTCTTCTAAGTTTTTATTTCTGTATTGTTTTCTTGTTTTGTGTGGTATAATAATGTGTTGTCTATCTATATATATATATCTATCTACACAAAAGATAGCCTACACTATTACCACATTGTAACGTATATCTATATTATCCATCCATCAGTTGGTAACTTGTAGAACTAATAGCAGTTATTTACTAGTGGAGCCCCTAGGGCCGCGGTATTTGTGGGTAAACAATCAATCTGCCACTATTTATCAACCAATGGACGATTTATTAGAACGGGCTACGATATCAATTATATTTTTCTTACGTAGTTACCTACAGGGACGTTGAAGAACTTGAAAGGAACGGAATTTGCTTTAAACCCGCAGCTTTACACGCGTTTTTTGATTATAAAAAAGTACCTAATTTATGCCTATCAGCCCAAAACATTAAGTACATTTAACTTTGGTACAACAGCAGATTTGTGAACTTTCTATTATAATATACTTGCGACGTGCCCCGGCTTCGCACAGGTGCAATTGCATGTATTATATGCATATAAACCTTTGTCTTGAATAACTCTATCTATTTAAAAACCGCTGCGTAGTTTTAGAGATCTAAGCGTACATATGGACAGGCAGACAGCGGGAAGCGACATTGTTTTATACTATGTAGTGATAGTGATAAATAGGCCTTAAAACTCAACACAAACTCAACTTTTTTGTGTACCCTAATTATTTTAATGTTGTCTGACCAAATACTCGTTATTTGTCGAGTTTAATGTCAACCCAGACTTATGTTTGCACAAAGTTGATTTCAAAAAATCCGTTTTGATTTGTTTGTGTGAATGTGGGCGTGTAGGTGGTGTGTCTCTTACGTCAGCAAAGTATTCACAAAACTTACCCCCATCGTCAACACGACCGTATCGCCTTGACAACTATGATTTTAACCTTTAACCAAGTCGAAATTAAGTCTGTAATCGCTTAAACCACTTTAACTATTTTTCTTTGATGGAAAAATACAGTGGACGTCTTGAATGAAAAGAAAATATCGGACGGGTTATCTTCATTAATATTATTCGATAGATGTCAGGGCTTGTCGTTTTGATTTTCTTTCTTATCGCGTTCAGTATAATGTATGTTTTTGTAGACCAGGGTGCATAACCTATGAAGCTATAGGTATTGTAAGTACCAAGTTTACTGCTACATGACCGAAATACATTTTTCTTTGTGCCACTGCAGATCAAAGGCCTTCCTCCCCTTCTTCCACTCATCTCGGTCCTCAGCATACAGAAACTACTCTTTGTTGTATAGGTCGAGCTCATCGATCTCAGCCTAGGCCTTCCACGTGGTGGTCGTCCGTCCGGGACCCAGTCAGTGGCGATCTTCGCCCACTGCTGGCCTGACATACGCCACCCATGTCCAGCCCAGTCCCACTTGAGTTTGGCGGCTTTTCGAACAGCGCGTCGGCTATTTGCGTTTTGGAACGCAGTAACGTGTTTCTAACGCGGTCTGTAAGTCAATATGATCTACAGAAAATGACTGAATGTCTGTGTGAGCAAGTTTACTAATGCTAATTAATTCTAACAAGGGTAGGTACCCCTTACAAAACAGGCAAAACCACTTTGGGAACAGATATGGCCATTATTTATGTATCTGTCTGTATAGTCGTGAATTGATTATGGTGTAAAATAAAGAATTTTTGTATTGTATTGTCGTGAAATACAATTAAAAGTGTGCCAGTTACAGTCATGTATATACGACTTGGAAAAAAAGCATATAAGAACGCAAATTGCTGGCAGTTTAACTTGCTAATGCATTCACTGCGTGCCACAGCCACAGCTTGTAACTGCCATGCCCGTTACTGTAGCATGTGTGTCAATTTCAAAGATAATACGGCTCATCGAGAGTACTACAAAGTCGAGGTTTTTCTCGACAGAAATTTGTAATTTTAATGATTGTGAATTTATTTTATTACTTCTATAATATTGCAATAGCGATGTGGCGACCGATGTGGCGCGGTGGGCGAAGGTCCGCCTGCGACGCAGAAGGTT
This sequence comes from Eupithecia abbreviata, assembly GCA_943735965.1. NCBI lineage: Eukaryota > Metazoa > Arthropoda > Insecta > Lepidoptera > Geometridae > Eupithecia > Eupithecia abbreviata. The sequence goes on from OX030995.1 coordinate 8,843,976, forward strand.
GCGGGTTCGATTCCCGCCTCGGAGCAATTGTTTGTACGATCTGCAGATATTTGTTCCGAGTGTTCTGGTCGTTTTCTATGTATAATAAAAAATATCTATGTATGTAATGTATTGTATTATGTATATCAGTTATCTAGTACCCATAACTCAAGCTCTGCTTACCATGGGGCTAGATAATGCTGTGTGAATTGTCCAGCATTATTTATTTATGGCATTTCTTATTATAATTTTACTATACATTATATAATTAAATATAAGTATGTACCTTAATTTTTATTAATCTATATGTAAATAAATCTTTACAAATAAATTGAATATCTGACTGTTTTGTTTTTCTGGCATAATGTTGTTCCGGCTTAAATCAGGATACCTGGATTGAGCGAATTAAGATAAAATAGCTTATTAAAAACAAACAAACATGGAAACAACACATTATGTTAATCATATAAATAACATACAAAGGTATAATAAATACGCAAGAAGAACTATTACGTGATTAGAACAAGCTAATTATGTAATTAAATAAGTTAACCTTTAGTAGGCAATATCACGACATTTCCATTAACTCCTCACGTGTTTTGGCGATTTATAATTAGTCTGAACGTAATAATAATTAAACAATCTACAATTAGAAGTGTGTAAGCTTGCAACATTAGTTGCATCGATAAAATTAACATTTGCAGCGTAAATATTTGTTCCGCAAAATGAAATTTGTAGCAGTCTTCTATCGTCGCAGATTTATCCTGCTACGCAATGGCGGACAAATAATAATAGTATGTAAAAATGTGAATTCATACCAAATGTATGTAATTGATTATGCTTCAGACGCGCAAAGAAACAGCACATCACAAAAATGTGGTTCTAGCTTTATCGTAGACCAAAAAAATGTTAAGGTTTGATCAAATATTTTCGCATACGACTAACGGTCAAGCATGTCGAACCACGAAATTTAAATATACAATTACCTGTAACTTTACAAACACTTGTCTTTGGCAAATAAAAAATCTTTAATATTATCATTATCAAGTTTGTAATTTCATGGCACTCGGTTCTGGCCCTGGTCAGATCAAAATAAACCTTAAAAAATTAAAGTAAGTTTAAAAGTTTTATTTTAATTAAGTACGCGCTTTTTTCTTGTTGTATGATAAAAAGTACATACCTATGATCTAGATACATGTATGAAAAGCAGCATGATCTTTCCAGTAGTTTTAACGTCAAATGTAATAAACATCTATCCATCTAACTTAATTTTATTTATTTATTTATTTTATTTTATTTTATTTTGCTTTTTTTTTTATCAGTTGAAAGAAAGAAGAAAGAAAGATAATTATTTATTAAACCTAACTAACACAACACACAAACAAGGTTAATTACACATAATTATATTAGACTACAAAGTACCTACTTAGGTACCTATTATAAAAAACGTAACATCGACAAAATATTTAAAAAAAAGTGAAAAGCTACAAAATGTTAGTAGTATTGTATATGGTACTAAGTAGCCCTCACAGAAAGTGGATAAGCTCGCGTGTAGGTCTAATAGGTCCTGACTCAGCTTGTTGCTCTATCACAATAACCCAGGTCATTTGTGAAAGAGCGCTGGTTTTCAGTCAGAACCCGGTAGAGTGGCAGACACGATCTCAGATTCAGCGCACAGAAGACGTGATTGATGAATAAATACATAAGTTGAGAAGCGCTATGCCTACAGGTTTTACTGAGTTTGATGATGATAATTCTTTGTTAATGGCAATATACGTCGCTTGGACTCACTTTTCTGCCAGTTTCAAGTTATGGAAAATAATTGGAAATTATCTGAGTTAGCTTCAGTTCATTGAAGCGCAAGCTGTCTTCGTTAAACATGGCATTTCATTATTCATTGTCACTTCGATTATCATTTCAACTGATGTATAATTATAGGACACCGATTGACGAGATTTAGACCGCATCAAATATGGTAAGTTATTATACTCGTAATATTTAGATGCATTTTATATGTATCATCGGCATCCGACAGCTTGCGGACGCTTGAAGCTTGCTGTAAGCAAAGTAAAATCCCAAATTTGAAAGCTGTTTGGAAGAGGTGCGTGATATCCTTTAGTGTTCTATTTTTTGGTCAAAACAAGTAAGAAGCTCAACATATACTACAGGGGTAACTTACTATTATGTATGTACCGTGTGATACGTACACAAAAAATAACTAGGTTAATACATAAACCTGCATATAGTTATTTTCTTTTAACTTACCCATTTGTATTAAAGCCACATCACCGTCCGACACAAAACAATAAATCTACACTTCTTTTTAATTAATAGTATTTTTACTTTAAAAGACGTTATTTTACTTAGTTAGTTTCTTTAACTTTAATCTATTTAAAAATTTATCAATTTTTAAATTAATTTGAAAAGAAATCTATTCAATATTTCACAATTTCAATAATTGATTTTACTTTGTCTAAATTTATTTTCACGTAACTTAGCAAGAAGTACCAGGCGCCCAGATAGGCGTGGAGATGTAGGGCGGGCGGAAACCCGACTGAAGGCTCGCTTACAAAAATTCGCCGGGTCATATCAACACGTGCCGTAGAAAAATATGGTTCCGATGATAAGCAATGTACATAATTCAATAACAACCTGATGTGAATAAGACTGTAACTAAATCAGTTTTTCTTAAGGATATCTACTGTTTGCCACAATACAATACAATACAATACAAATACGCATTATTGCACACCAAACACAGAAAAAAAACAGTAAAGAACAAACAAACAAAGATACAGATGCACAATGGGCGGCCTTATCGCTAAGAGCGATTTCTTCCAACCACGCCACGACAGTGATATTATAATATAAATTTTATGGATCAGAAGTAAGATATATGTGAACCAGTACCAAAGTAGCTTTCTTTATGGTAATAAACTGACAAATATATTTAAACTAATGGCCTACCCATTAGTTTTAAATTTATTTGTCACTGAAACAAAAAAACAAAAACAAAATGTTTTTATTGAAATGTTTTAATAATAGAGACTAATGAGCTTACGGACAAACGGGATAACCGTTAAGTTAGCTTTTAGATTAAGATGTAATTATTGTGAAACATAAATAAAAGAAAAAAAAACTATAATATATCTTTTGTACCAAAGCGTAACTGATAAGCACGTATCCATAATTCATACATACGCAAATTTCACTACTTAGCACCAATATTAATTCAGCGGTAAGTTTTAACCAACCATTTCATGTCATTACATTACTAGAACTCAAACGAAAATGTCGTCAAAATTGTTTTTACTCCTCATAACCACCATCAGCGCACAACCATTATCGGACTACGTAAAAATAAACAAAGTTGATTTTACACAACTACAAAATAAAAACTTTATCGACCTCTATAAAAATCTACTCGTGAAAAATCTCATTGTGACAAGTGACAATCTGGTATTATTTGTGAACACGGAGCGTAATTCCAATTTTGAAACCGATGAGCTAGAATCACCAAGGAGTTTTTTATCTGATGAATTTACTAAAAAGAGGTTGCTCGAAGATGAAAACTTTTTGGATATAGACGATCCTGGAAGAGTAAAAACAAAGAGGCAAATTGGCGGCGGCGGCGGTGGTGGTGATACTCAGATGGTAATGGGCACATTTCAAGCAATGATGAGGCCTATGTCTTTGGGAGGCTTGCCAAATTTACCAGGTTCGGGACAAAACTCTGCTACACAGGTTGAAACAACTTCACAAGCTGAAAACAAAGCGCAAGATGACAATGAAGCTAGTATATAAATAAGAGCCGTCTATATTATTTCTTCATGTCCAGTCCATCCAAAGGTTGCTTGTAAGAGATCGCTCTCAGCGATAAGGCCGCCCTTTATACTTCCTTTATTCTATTGTTGACTTCTGTAATGTTTTTTGTTTTGTGTGGTATAATAAAGTGTTTTCTATCTATCTTTCTAAAAAGTACAAAGTTTAAACTGTAGAAGCTATAGCTGGATAAGACTTTATGAAAATTATCCATGGTTTTTCGTGTCCTTCTAGCAAAAATGTGTCAATGATTTTGGTTAAATAAAAATAATTGAAAGTAGGTTGGTATTTGAAGAGTTTTATTTTATTGTGTTGTGTTTTGTTCCTACTTTGTGTAGGTTGTTATTTTTTTATCGAATGACATAATAAAGAGGCATGAAAAATTAACGAATGCTTTTTTTGGTTAAGATAGCCACCTATAGCAGCAAACAATCTATTTAGTTTACTTGTCACTCGAAAATTTGACCAAAGAGCGATATAAGAATACCTGGCCACTCTGGCCAGTCTGTTTCAAGAGGTCCTTTGTCCACTAATAATATCCATTATGTACTAATTTAAGGGATCTTTCCAGAACGTTGTCCTAAGCATTCTTATAGATACCTCATCCATCAGTAAACTTACCTCCGTCCACAGCAGAATGTACTTCCCCTTAACAAGGTTGTTTTTGCCATAATCACCACGATTGGCGGATTGGTAGATTTAGGCAACAATTTGTCACTGCAAAAAAGTTTTCTCATTGGTCACAAAGCAAAAAGCATTAAAGTTTAAAACTTTTGAAACTATCGTGGTTATTAACACTAAAACGGATATTTACCATGATTTGATTTTTGATTTTTCCAATATCGGCACAGTTTCATGCGCCATGATCACGGAATAACTGAAGGCACTGCGAGTTCGTTTTTATGGGCAGATATACCGATCTACCCTCATGTTCTGTCTTTTGCTACGAACGTTACCACTTCCACCCGTTTCATTATTATCGAACGCAGCTCGATCACGCCACACTGACGGTATCAGAACGCGACGCTTGGTACATCACTTCACTCAAAAATCAAATCATTGTAAATATCCCGTTTTAAATGACTTTAGTATTAAAGTTTGTTTCAATCAGTCACACGTAAATTTAGTTCTAATAAGTCACGTCTTAGTTTGTATTTATTGGACTTGTTTTTACTCTGCACCACGTCAAACATATAATCTTTTTTTAAATGTCTCTGTAATAGTTTTATTTTAGTATCTTTGGTATGGACCCGTCTATATATAACAAACTACCAAAATCTATAAGACTATTGCCGAAATTGGAGTTCCAAAGAAAACTTAAAACTATACTTATTAGGATATATATATATATATACTATACTATTTAGGAACCTAGATAATTACTATTTACATACAAATAATACAATATTATAGTGGAAATATGCTTGAATTGCAAATCATTTTGGTATTACATTTGTATGAAGAATTCTTCCCTTAACAGACAGACACAAAAAAAAAAGATTCAAAAATATCTTAGACAGGGCGCTGTGGCGCTCATTAGGTGAGGCCTATGTCCAGCCGTGGACTAACATAGGCTGATGATGATAATGATAAGTACTTAAAACTAGGTAATTAAGCGATCACTTTTTAAAAGCCTCCTCATAACCGTTCAGGTAGGTAATTATACCCACAGCTCATTTATAACCTTGATACCGATCAAGGCAAACATAACATGATTTACGTAAATTCGATATTTTGACATACCTAACAAAATAAACACCTTATCGAGTGCTGCGGGGAATCTTAGTTTCTGGATGCGGTGTGATTTTTATCAAGACAAAGAGGCAGAGGATCTGAATCTTAACACTTTGACTGCGGTTTTTTTTCGACGACTGCGATCTTTTTTTTTACCTAAAAAATTCGTGCTGCCGCTCTACACAGCGGTTGTGTTGCGCCGCACATGCGTTTCGTTCGAAAAATAATACAGCTCTGCTGAGTCACAAAGATCTGTATTTTCTCAGCCGCTGCGCTAGTGTGGATTTACGCATATTAGTCACTTGTAGAAAACTCATACCGTGCGTTTTCAGCACTCAAAGTGTTAAAAAAAATTTGCTTTACCTCAAAATGATAAAAAGTCACTCTCATAAATAAATAAATAATAATGCTGGACAATTCACACAGCATTATCTAGCCCCATGGTAAGCAGAGCTTGTGTTATGGGTACTAGATAACACCTTCCTTCGCCCACCGCGCCACATCGGTCGCGCCACATATGATCTCTTTAACTGTCTATTACGGTCATTTTCCTCGATACAGCCTAACATCTACTCGTGTCTTTATGTTGGTATCGCTAACTTACGCCTATTTTTGGAATTCAAAAAAGCATAATTATTAATACCCCAGGTCTAGAACTACATCCATCAAAATTACAGCCGTTTTGTCATTGTTTTCAGCCAAAAAACGTATTTGCAAGCATTGTATTTAAATATTTTTTATATGTAACACAAATAACTATTTCTAAACATAATTATTAATATCCCAGGCCTAGAACTACATCCATAAAAATTACAGCCGTTTTGTCATTTCAGCCAAAAAACGTATTTGCAAGCATTGTATTTAAATATTTTTTATATGTAACACAAATAACTATTTCTAAACATAATTATTAATATCCCAGGCCTAGAACTACATCCATAAAAATTACAGCCGTTTTGTCATTTCAGCCAAAAAACGTATTTGCAAGCATTGTATTTAAATATTTTTTATATGTAACATAAATAACTATTTCTAAACATAATTATTAATATCCCAGGTCTAGAACTACATCCATAAAAATTACAGCCGTTTTGTCATTTCAGCCAAAAAACGTATTTGCAAGCATTGTATTTAAATATTTTTTACACAAATAACTATTTCTAAACACTATTACATACCATGTCTTTTTCACAAAATGTAGTTACTAATTTCCTTTATGCCTCTCCCAAGAACAATTCAATCAATTCTATCAAATTCTACACAAATTGTTACAAACGACCTATCCATTTCTCGAGCATCTTCAAAGCAACGGCCAGAAGGCAAACAAACACAAATAAATTACGTTGTACAAATCGTAGGGCTATTACGTAGTAATCCTTTACAGGGAGTTGACGGGTTTACTGTGTTTGTTTTGCTCTGTTTTAGTTTTTTTTTCATACTATTTTAAAAAAAATACTTTGCTTCGGCTGCCCATGCATTGCAGGCGACCTTTTAAGTGACCAAGTCTAAATTCAGTTTAATAATATTACCGGCGCCTTGTTACCACGATCGCTGTTATGTGATAGAAATAAATAACAAAAGATACGCGATAAATTCCCGACTAATAATCATGAATTATGTTAACAGATTGCGAAAGATTATTAAGTTTTAGCATGTTTTAGATACAGTTTTGCGACATAACTCGGCCCTTAGTGACATCGGAGAAGCACAAACTAAAAAATCTGAATCAATAACCTTACCATTTAATCTAACATTCCTGAGCGTTTAAAAAATTTGCGAAAATCAGTTATAAAACTAAATAATTAATTAAGGGTAAATCAATAGTCATTTGAATCACTTCAATTCATTCATTTATTTCAGGCAACATTAGTCTAGTACAGGATGGAAAATACTTAAAAACTACGGTCCATATAAAATATATACCTTAATCTAACATACATAAAATAAACCTATTTACTAGCACGTAATTTCGGCGACGTGTGCGACGCAATATGTGCTGCGACCGGTAATCGTCGGGAGTCGTCGTATTATTTGAACCGTTTGATTCGTAAAGTACTTGCGCGCCGGGGTTGCACAGATAGCATTACCGTTTTATTGAACAATGTAGAGTATACAAGTTGAAAATAATCCTTTAGCTTCTCCATAGCGTTATGGAGAGACGTGGAGCCTTCGTATCAGGGGCGTTAGGTAGACTGCTTCACGTGACTCGGTTCGCTGGCATCAGTCCACTACGGATGGTGCGGCATCGAGACGGATGGTGGATCAGTCAATCACCTGGCTTCGTTGTATATGGATATTTGCTGGCTACGTTGTTGAGTAAGTAGTTTTATAGGAGTGAGAGCGTGGCTTGAGTTTTTTTTATCATGTTTTTTCTAGCTGCTCCCCGCGGCTTCAACCGCGTGTAAATCACGGAAATCTATGTGTATAAACCTTCCTCTTTAATCACTCTATCTATTAAAAAACTGCATCAAAATCCGTTGCGTAGTTTTAAAGAAGCTTTCTAAGCATACATAGGGACAGACAGACAGACAGCGGGAAGAAACTTTGTTTTATACTATGAAGTGATTGTAAATAATCATAAATGTAACATACAGTAATTTACAGCTTAGTCGTTACATTATGCACATAATTAAAAAAATCGAAAAAAGACAGAAATAAAAAATAGTTAGGTATTCAGTGAGGCCACACGCATAGAACATTAGGTTTTCTTAAAAGCCTTGTCATTAATTCCAGCGGTGACAACCCTGGGCACCGTCCTCATAGACCTGTCTATCGGGATGGAGAACTCCATCCGCAGCAGCACTCGCACTCGACAAGTAGTCTGGGCTCTGGACGCAGCAGTCGTCACTGCCTTGATATGTCATGGAGCTGTCACTGCTGTGCGACGAGGACATACTCTGATCTCCTGCTTGAACGACCTCCACGTGGTAAATTGCGTTTTCGATCCAATCCTATCATGGTTCTATGCTCCGAACCACTGCACCCTTTGGTTAATCTGACCTCTGTGGCGCGGTGGGTGAAGGTCCGCCTGCGACGCAGGAGGCAACCTCCTGCGTCGCAATGTTCAATTCCCACATCAGGACAATTGTGTGTACGATCTGCAGATATTTGTTTTGGGTGTTCTAGCCGTTATCCATGTATAATAAAAATATCTACATATATACGTAATGTATTGTATTATGTATATCAGTCATCTAGTACCCATAGCACAAGCTCTGCTTAGCTCGGGGCTAGATGATGCTGTGTGGATTGTCCAGCATTATTTATTTATTTACATTCGACCTCCTCGAGAAACCTCCTAGAATGGGCATCCCTACCAAATACAGAACACCTAACTACTAGCAACTACTTAGCATATCTAATTATTTGTCGAATGCACATGTAGGTTACCTACGTCTCGAAACAGTTCATATTTTCTTTTTTTTTTCGTTATTATTGCTTGTCAAATTAAGTACATATGTTTTGTGTATTATTCCGCCATATTTGAATCAGTAAACAACTGGGGCACATTATACTGTATGTTGATGGATCTCATCGAACAGCACGAAATCTTTACCAGGCATTATAAATATTATAAATTCTGTTAATAAATAATCTCAAAAACTGTGTCTCAAATTCAGATAAACTTCGAGCTGAATTCAATTCCATGGCAGAAGAGGAGTGAGTCAAGAAAATGCTGGTTCCTGTTTCTATGGACCGTGGTCACTATAGGACTGACGGTCACAGACTATGTGCTGCTTGTCTTTATTATTAAAGAAAAAAGTGGTGATGGTATGTACAGGGTGGGGCAAAAGTAATCATCCGATGTTCTTTTGCTGTAATTTATTTTTTAATGAAAAAACGGAATGCGAGAACCTGTCGCCCGAAGTTCTGGCAAGAGTGATGGAAAATGCCATAAAACGGGCCCGTATGGTCATCAACTCTGGCGGTCGGTGGCCACTTGAACGATATCATTTTCTCAACTTAATGGAATAAATTCTAATGGATTAAGTAAAAATAAATTATAAGCAGAACCAAAAGTTGTCTCATTAAAAAAATTACAATTAACTTTTTTAGGCTTTACAATAAACGCTTCACCTTATACCACTTTTCATGTAGCTAATAAATTAGTGAGGTGCTAGCCAAATTAACTTAAACATATACATATGAAGACTTAAATACTTTTAAACTTACGCGATCTGAACACATATTTATAAGTATTAATACAACGGGTATTTATCGCGTTTATTTACCTATTTTTCCCGACGTTTCAACAGGTTTAAGGATAAATACCCGTTGTATTAATACTTATAAATATATGTAGACTTACCTATTGATGTTTATAATTATAACAAAATCTACTCTTTTTCTTTTATATATTTTCTATTAATAAAACCCCATAAAAACGTATGTTTACATAAAATATACATAGGTACCTATGTATATCTTAGTAATGATGGATGTTCTTCCAGCCTGGCTGTCCGTGATACACTGGTTCTACTACCTGTGCTACTGGGTGATCCAGCTTCAGACATTCCTCTTCATGATGTTGACTATGCATGTCAAGATGAGCTTCAGTGCTATCAAGGATAAGTTGATAGGCTTGGTGAAAGGTAAACCTTAGCTGAAGTTGCTTTCGACTTAAATTTGGCGTATTCATCAAATTTTATTTATTTTTTATTTATTTATTGAGATTGAGAAATTTAAAATGGTTCTAATAAATAAATAATGCTGGACAACACACACAGCATTATTAGCCACATGGTAAGCAGATCTTGTGTTATGGGTACTAGATAACTGATATACATAATACAATACATAACATATATAAATATTTTTTATTATACATAGAAAACGACCACTACATAGTATAAAACGAATCGATTCCCGCTGTCTGTCTGTCCCTGTGTATGCTTAGATCTTTAAAACTACGCAACAGATTTTGATGCGGCGATAAATAGATAGAGTGATTCAAGAGGGATGTTTATAAACCATTTGACACATAGATTTCGCTAAAAAACGCGGGCTAGTAACTATAGAAATCGTAACTCAACCGACAATCGTTATTCGCGCGGTTAAACCATAGACTAGGTACTTACACTACCAAATAGTAGATTATCATTCCAAATCCAAAATTATTACAATATTCTTACCTTACATAGACAGTTCAGTTCAGTTAAAAATTGATAAGAATTTTCTTATATGTCAAAAATAATATACATACATAGATAAAAAATAACATAATGTAAATATTTATAAAATAATGTCATTATTTATTTATTTAAACATACATTACAACACCATTTATAAATTGAATGTGATATGAACATGCCATACCAATTTCGTCACATAAATTCTATGACGTAGGAGACTTAGTTGTTATTGTTATTTTCCAGCTTTGAGCCCTGGCCCTAAAAAAATACAACATGGTTCGCCTATCTCCATGATGAAAAAGAAAGGGAAAAAATCTATGAATTCGGTAATCGACTCCTTAGCCATTGGAAAAGTCAGACCAGGTAAGAACATCATCATTGTCATTTTTTTTTTCTTTCTTAGGGATAACTAACAGTATCACTTACAAATTAACTATAAACTTAATGCTAGATTTGTAAAATGTGGATAACGGGGCTGGTTCACTAGCCCCGTTATCCACATTTTACAAATCTTATCTTATTTATTTATATTATTTTCGTGTATACTTTGAGCTTTTTTTAAACGATCGGGCAAATTTTGTATCTAGCCAAATATCGAGTCTTATATAGTTTGATGTTGTAACCAGACCCCGTTATCTACTTCGCAGATTATGCAGACAGTTGTTTGTGCTGTGCCAATATTTTCGAAATTAATTATTCGAATACATTATTATAAGTAATGGCCAGAAACATTGATAGTAATTTATCCTTTTTGAAAAAACGCATAAAATACTTTTTATCCCACCAAACTCCAGCGAAGGCGATGCTTATGCATAAAACCATAGATAAATATTGTAAGATATTGTAATTAAATTTATTACTCCATAGGACACCGTTGTATAAAATAAACAAAATAAAGGATTGAATAATATATGAAAAACATTGTCACATCAATATGTAATGCTAATGACCGTCTGCCACCAAACTGTTACGTAGATAACGAGGTCTGGTTATGAGTTATGGATGACACATGGATGATAAGACGAATGAAAGGAGGCCTATTTTGAAACACGAAATACGAAGTTTCGGTTGAAGGATCCCACGAAAAGAACCACCTTACTGCTAAACGTGCGAATGTGCATTGCTTCGGACACATCACTCAATGATTCAGATCTCTAAGAAATAAATGTCAAAATCATTTTTATAGATCGAAAAAACGGTTCGGTCGTCCTTCGTTTTATACTATCAGCAATCCCTTTTTTTATTATTTATTTTGTAATTTGTTTCCAAAGTAGACTTCTTGTTAACGCCCGTTGCCACGGAAACCCTTTCCATGGAAATCGACGATCATCATCATCATCAGCCTATAATAGTCCACTGCTGGACATAGACCTCCCCCAATGAGCGCCATAGCGCCCTGTCTTCAGCTTGACGCATCCAGCATCTACCTGCAGTCTTTCGCAGGTCGTCATCCCACCTGAGGGCGTCCTACACTACGTTTACCGAGTCGTGGTCTCCACTCAAGAACACGTTTACCCCAGCGGCCGTCGGTTCTTCGCGAGATATGGCCGGCCCACTGCCACTTCAGCTTACTAATTCTCAGAGCTATGTCGATAACTTTGGTTCTCTGTCGGATGTAGGTATTCGTTGCGAATCCTATCCTTCAGAGAAATCCCGAGCATAGCTCTTATTTCCATAGCTCGCTGAGCCCAATCGTGAGTGCCCTAACTTTCGTTTTCAAGCATTGCGGTATGGATGAAGAGAAGACTCTACGTAGTTTCCCAAACGCTGCCCAGCCCAGCTGGATCCTCCTTTTGGCCTCATGGAAATCGACGATCATACATAAAAAAATACATACCTACACATGAATATAGAATCTCCTCCTTTTTGACTTTTAGAAGTCGGTTCAAAAGAAGTCTTACTGATACCTTTCCTTTATAACTCGATATTGCAGATGAGCTACTAACTCGTCCAGCCCAAGAAACAGTGCGTCGTCTTGCTCTAACATACGTTTCCGTGTGCGACGTAGTGAGGGAGGTGAATAGACGTCACGGAGTCTGGCTGATCATCCTGCTAGCCGCCTCTCTGCTGCATTTAGTTATCACTCCCTATTATTTAATCTTCAATATTTGTACGTACAACTAATTATATTCAATCAAAAGAGAGGCTTTGAATAATTGCTCTATAAGGTACTAGTGGCCAGGTTTTTCAACATCATTGAGCCTGTACAACCTCCTATGTTTCGTAATTCTTGCATCCCAATAGGTCATGCGGCTACAACTCTAAAGGCCCGTATTTTGAAACTAAGCTCAGTCATCGATCTATGCATAATCGTCACCTTCATGCCCACCCAAAGGTTGCCTGGCGGAGTTCGCTCATAGCAATAAGGCCGCCCATTGTACAACACATTTTGTATTTGTCTTTTTCCTGTCTTGTGTATCTGTTTTTATTTGGTTTTCAATAGAGTAATTGTATTGTATATGACGGAGCAAGTTTTCTTAATACGGGCCTTAGATATTTTAATTTTTATATTATTTTACGAATTTTAAGAGGTTTACAACTTGCGGCTACTCATTCTAGCACCTTAGTTAGTCATAGTCTCATCTAATCATCATCATCATCAGCCTATAGCAGTCCACTGCTGATATACATAATATTGAACCTTCATTCTTCTTTGTCTCCCTTGTGTCTGTTATACCATAAAACAGTTCCAGGTGCATATAACTTAACCCACGGGACCCTTAACACGGTGCTGCAGATGGTATTCTGTATGTACCACACCGCCAACCTGGCGATGGTTATAGAGCCGTGTCACTTGACTCTACTAGAGGTTTGTGTAGTTTTGGTATACGAAGCATAGAGATCTTACTTTATCATCATCATGCAAAGCATGGATAGAAACATAAGTATTTAAAAAAAAAGATACGCGATAAATACTCGAAAATCTGTAGGAATCGTGGCTAGCTCTTCCCGGGGAGATGATATAATCGAGTATGGAAACAATAGCTATATTACATATAAAACTACGACTTATTCTGATGTAATGAGTGCAGTTTGAATGGCTGCTGGTGATGCACTGACCTGCGTAGGCGCCCGGTCCACGCTCGCGACACGTATACCTACCTACGTCATCGATGTATCGAACAAAATCTATTGCGCAAAAGTTTAAATATGTTAAATTAGGTAACGAAAGATTTGGGGGAGGCCTTTGCCCAGCAGAGGGACAAATCAGGTTAAATAAAAAAATTATAACACTGCTCAACCTTCCAGGTACAAGGAATACGTGAGCAAATCAGCCACCTCATGCTAAACACGGGTTCTAACGAGCCCCTGGCGGCAGAACTGAACCTGTTCTGCACTCACCTTACTTTGAACCGCGTGGCGTACTCGCCGATGCAGGTTACAACGCTTAAAAGGGGACTGATTATTACGGTAAGGGCGATTGATAAGTTGATAACTCAATAACGCCCGAATACTCAAACGCATCTTTTCAATTTCAATGTCATGGTGAGATTATTTTTAAAGATTATTTTTAAAACAATTAAGTAAGTAAGAGCTATTACAAAATTAACGACTATTTAGTTGACGATCTGAAACTTTGACATTTAAATTTATATGAATGATTTACAAAATATATCTCAATATTTACATGCCTAATTTTAACGTTTACACGTTTCGTATTGTGTAAAAAAAAAAAGTTTTTATTCACAATACATAGGTCCACATCATACATTAAATTGACATAATAACTAAATATGTCCTCTTATTATACTAACACAAAAAATAGAATTATATAACAACACTTTTATTGAAAAACTAACGATCGATGCAGTCGTTTTGTATATGTCTAACTAGTTTTCGCCCAGATACCTTATATAGGTAGATAAGATAAATACCCAACTATCAAATCACACGTACGTTTTAGCAACATCAAAAAGCACTCTAACATCAAGGTCAATGTAAATAAACTTACGCAGCTGTCATAATAGTTTCATGTTATTTATGGATCTAATTATTTATTCACGGGATACCTAAATAGAAACATTTGTGTATCATCAAGTGTTCGTTCTTGCAACGTATAATTGCTGCCTATTTTACATGATCTTTCCCCAGTGCAATCAAGTCTATACTATAATTATAAAGCGGAAAGGTTTGATTTTTTGTTTGTTTGTAATGAATAGGCTCCGAAACTACTAAACCTATTTGAAAAATTTTTTCACTGCTGGGAAGCTACACTATCCCCGGTGAACATAGGCTATATTATATTTTCAAAAATGTTAGGGATCCGTACTAAAACCGTGCGAAGCCGGGAAGGTCCGCTAGTATTATAACATCATTGAGTGCAATATTTTTGTTTTTCGGAGCATTATTTGAAAAATTCCTTTTTCTTTTTCAGATCCTGGGCAGTATCACTACGTACTTAGCAATAGTAATTCAACTGTAAAGCTTTATCTTTTCAGCGAGAGTCAGAAATAAAAGAACGTTCTTTTTCAAATTCTCAAATTTATTAGAAAGTTACCTCTTCTTATTTTTGTTCCTGTTATAGTCTTCAATTGCTTGCTCAACTTTTAGTGAGTTTTCTTCCACTTCATCAGCCGTTACAAAAAATTCAGTCCAGTCTATCGATCCTGGGAAGATTTTCTCGTCGTTTCTTTTATCTCTTTTATAATTATTTTCAACTTTCGATATCATTTCACTCTCTTGATTTAATTTGTTTGTTTTTGAAGAATATTTCATTTTAAAATCATTCTCTTTCGGTTTTCTTCCTTCAATAGAATTGACGACTTCTCCAATCCTCGGTACTTTTGGAAATTCTCCGTTGGCGCTTTTAAAATTACTTCTTGAAACTGTCTCCGGTATATCCAAAGCCGTATCATCTGTAAAGCCCTTAAAATTTCCATCAAATTCATCTATTTGAATATTACTTTCTTTAACTGCCCTTTTTACTTCCTCTTTAGGTTGTTTGGAAATATTATCTTGAAAATAGCTGACTTCATTCTTTTCTAAAAGCCCAGACTGATCCTCAAGCATTTTTAGAAGGTATTCGAAAAGGGTTGGCATACTGTGGAAGATTTGCTCATAGTTGTTGCCCAAAGTGTTTTCGCTCGGTTCTGATCAAAATTAAATTTAAATAAAAGCCGATATCACACTAATATTATAAATACGGATGTTTCGATTTATGGAGGTTAGTTACTTGGCGTAAAGACGCCAAATCTACTGAACGGATTGGACTGAAATTTTTATTCAAATAGTTCTAGAACTGGAATAAAACATAGGCTTACTTATACTTTTTATACCATAAATCCAATGCCATGTGATAGAAGTAACCTTAAAAGGTTTCCATAGAAACAACGCGTACGAAGCCGAGGGCAGAAACTAGTTAAAAATAACTTACGAATGTTAGCAATTGAATTTTAAAGAATATTTTACGGGGTATTGAGTTAGGATATAAGATCCTAACTCAATGTTTTTGAATAAATTAATAAATACTACTGAACATAATTGCGTAAAAAATTAAATAGCGTGGTTTCTCTTTCTGCTTAATAAACTCACCTTCGCACTTGCCAAACCAATTTAGCAAGAACAATGCAAAAACACAAAAAAACCGTCCTGACATTTCTGTGCCATGTAACTTTGTGTTTAAACTCGCGTTGCTCAGAATACTAAATTGCAGTTGGATGAATATTTATGTAGATGGTCTACATAAATATTCATCCAACTGCAATTTCATAGAGATAAGATAGTGCTACATTCATACCATCGCGCTCCATGTACAGGGTTAATAGGTGCCATAATATTAGGCCTCCACTTTAGCACGTCGCATATTTCGAAGGTCATTGTCAGTAGGATATCTTTAAATATTTTATCAAAGACACTATGGCTAATTAAGCAATAGGCTTCGAGGTTTCTCATAAAAAGTCCCTGATATTTCTAGAAACGATTATTTTATTATGTATATATCTATCTATACCCACTGCGGAGTATAGGCCTCTTCCTTATCTCGCCACCCCTGGCGGTCTTGTGCCAGTCGGATCTACTGGCACAAGACCGCCATTTTATTATTAGGTATGTATACACCTAACTTATTTTATAACCAAAAACAATATTGTGTTTAAACATTATGAGGATGCAAAAATAATAAAAAAGAAACTAAATTAGGCCGGAAAAATAAGTTAAATACCCAGGTAAAAAGAAACACGATGGGTTATTCTATAATTATTGCTGTTATCTAGGAAACCTAATTAGGATACGTAAAGGTTTGCGTGTGCCCTATCATACGAATGCTGAGAAATTATCAATAATTACTTCTGAAATGTGACAACCTATAATAATAAACGATATAAAGTGTGGGGTGAGAACTGCAGACGGCAACACTCCATCATGTCTACTGTCAACACTTGGCTGGTCTTCTTCGGACTTCTTGGTAAGAAAAACCTTATCGTTTTAAAAACGTGTGTAAAACTTTTACAGCAATACAATTTACTGGTAAAATCAATTTACATTAAAATACAATTGTATTGTAAATAACATTGTATAGAACACAACAACGTTTATATAACATTTTATGTAGGGAATCGTTTTTTTTAACTTGCTGTTAATAATCATATGCACTGAGTTGAAATCGCAAGTTTCCACTCTGATATAACGATGGATTCGTTTCGATATGAAGTTCCACTCTAATCCACCGAATGGATCAGTATTACCCTTATAGTAAAAAGACAAGAGATTACTATTACTACAGATATAATAATAGTAGTATAATGAGAGATATTTGCCTTTTAGAAAACCAAAACAAAATGAAGAACTTTATCTTGATAAAATGTGAACCTATGCTTTCAGCCCTGCAAACAGCACTCGGGTACCGATTCATCAGATCCCCGGATAAGATGGAGATTGACGTACCGAATCGAGAGCGGGACAGCGAGGAGTACAAGGAGACGGTGAACAAAGAGGCAGAGTACTGGCACGGGCAGGGGAACAACAACGGGGAGGCGGGACATGGGCATATGGATCGAGAGCAGTATGGGATGTTTTGAACTAAATTAGCACCGAGTTGATAGCATAGACTCACAGAAAGAGACGTAAGCAGAGTAGATCCTAGGCTAAAAAGGGGAACAGCTACGGGGAGGTGGGACATGGGCATATGGATCGAGAGAAGTATGGGATGTATTGGACGAAATTAGCAACAGGTTGATAGCATAGACTCACTTATGGCATAAGATCTGCCTCAAGTTTTTGCAAGCTTAGCAGAAAGTGACATAAGCGGAGTCTTAGCCTAGACAGGGGAACAGCAATGGGGAGGCGAACATAGGCATATGAATCGTGAAAAGTACAGGTATTCTATAACTAATAAATACGTAGATAATATTATAGATAAATAAAAATAATAAAAAATGTATACATAGACTACGACCACCCCCGAAACAAATATCTGCAGATCGTAAACACATTTGTCTCGAGGCGGAAATCGAACCCACGACCTTCTGCGTCGCGAGATACACTGTCTATTAATTGTTACTCGTATGTAGTGTATCTGTGGTCGATCCCATTTTAAATCGTTGACAATCACGGCAACAAATAGGCAAAGGTATCAATACATGTATGGTTAGAAGTACCCCTATATTTTTACGACAGATCTTTCTCCATCAATGTTTAAGAGAATAGGTGTTCAGTATCAAATTTTAGACAAGGAGACATAAATTAAAGTAATATTTTTAATTTAAAATAAATACTTACCTCATCATATTCCTCTTTCAGAGAGAAAAACGAAGAAACATATGACCAAGAAAAAGAACATCATCACAACAATCAACAGGATTACCAAAAGGAAATGAATCAGACTTACCAATCAGACAAAGACAAGGCAGAATCCCATCACGACGACAACCAAGAACATATGAACGAGCATCATAACAATGATATTAAAGAAGATAATCTACCGAACATGGAAACTGATGCCGGAGACCGATATGAAGACAAAGGAAATGAATATAAAGAAGAAGGGGAGGATAAAATTGAGAATTATGAGCCAGGGCAGGATAATCCTTCTTTCACTTATACAAGGGATTAAAATGAACATGCGTGTATGAGACCTTGGGACTTGCATCGATGATATTGGCATTTTAGATAAGCCACCCGTTTTAATATCTTATTAAATATTCATTGCAATAAATTTATTAAACATTAGCACCATAAAATTACTTTCATTTCCGTAGATGCGTACTGAGAAGGTGGTCTTTATAAATATATTTCTTAAATTATTAAATAGCAAATTATTACTTTATTATTATTGAAAAATATAACAAGGCTTAAATGTAGCTGACGCAAGTGGTATATATAGCACCTTGTCATACTACAAAGACCGCTTATTGAAAGAAAAAAGTCGCGTAAGGGAATCCTACTAATATTATAAAGGCGAAAGGTTTGTGCAGCTGTGAATATGTTTGGCTGAAGACCACACCAAAACACTTTTGCACACAGAAAGATCTGAACCTGAAATAACATATAGCTTTTTTATTAGAAAGAAGGCGTGCGAAACCGCAGGCATTAACTAGATACTTATAAAGCGACAAGTTACTAAAGTGATACATAATTAAATGCATAGGTATACAGTCTATACTAATTAGGTACATAGCCACTCGACTATTAGCAGCAAATTACTGAAATCTCTTAAAAGTTTCCGGGGTAATATAGCTCGGCAGATTGAAAAGAAATTAATCAAATGGGACTTCCCTAACCATAATCACTGTAATCAACTGACATGAACACAGAAGTCTGTAACATTTTTTACTTTTTTACACACGATGTATACATCACCATAGATATGAGGTAAGTTAAGTTAGTAACAGTTTTAATGGTGTATTGGATTTGTTTGAATAAAGTTGCTTTAATCTTCTGCAAACTTATAAAAATATTCTAAATTCTATCGAAAAAAAAAACATTAAATTTGAATCCTCATCTTAGAAAACTGTTGACCAACACTGTCCCATTCAAAATTCTCCATATTAATACCGTCCTACAGCTCTATCATTGATTCACGGCAAAAATTCTGACAAAATGTCAAAGATTCTGTACTATTTGCTGGTGGCAAGCACCATCAGCACTCTAGCTAATTGTGCCAAAGTTGAGGTCAAGAAAGATGAGATGAGTACAGCATCAGTTCAGCGGATGGACCAAGATATGGAAGACTCTGCGGAGGCCAAAGACTTCGATCTGCAAGCTATTATGAAAGACTGCAACGAGTCTTTTATAGTGGATATGTGTAAGTTTTGTAAACCAATCTGATTGAAACTATTCGTAAATTTATTACGAATTGTTTTTTAGTTTTATTGTGATAGTTTATTTTATTTAGTTTAATGTGTGCCTTTTAGTTTAGGTAATGTGTGCGCTAATAAAAACTTTTCTATTCTGTTCATTACGGATGTAAGCGAAGCGGGTTCACTAAGAGCTTTATTTGTGTTAGAAGAACAATAACGTTCAGTACTAGGAATGATATACGCGTGCATAGAACCACACTCACCCTGAAGACCACTCACTCTTTAATGGATGAAATGTTGGTGTTCTTTACACGCAAATAAGGTTCGTAACCCTTTAAATCTGCAATGATTTCTTCAAATATTCGTAAATTAATCAAAACTTTTTTTTTTATCCATTATATAATGTATGATTGTGAATATTCTGAACTTTCACAGCCTTCTTGATGTCACTCAACGAGAGCGGTAGTTTTCCTGACGAAACGGATAAAACTTCGAAGGTAAATAATCCATTTGAGTAATTATGCATTTTGGTAGTTGTGTCTATACTCCTCACCATACGCACCTACGAAAAAACTAACTCCATGTTCAGGGGATCACGACCCTCAGCAATTAGGACAACGCGACGAAAAGGACCTAATACTGAATAATATCTATCTTTTTTTGTACCGAACACTTGTGATAAGTAGGTAAAAGTACAAAAACACATTGTCAACAAAAACCCTTAACGCTTATGCGTTAAGTAGATAATTTCCTTTGTGTTTTTTTTGTGTGCTAAATAAATATTTATTATATTCTATTTTGATATAGACCCATGTTTATTTCGGCAGTGCTACCTCCGCTGCGTCCTCGAGAACCTGGCCATCCTCTCGTCTGAAGGCGAGCTGGACGCGCAGAGGACCGCTGAAGTCTACTCCGAGGAGTGGAAGGGTACTCCGCGAGACGGTATCCAGGAGATCGCGGATATGTGCGCGGAACGAAGTAAAATACTTTCTCCGGGTTTTTGTAGTTGGTATTGGTATTTATTATCATATAAATCAGTTAGACAATCGGTGAATCCCTTTCATTTTCATTTTAAAACCTTTTATTCAGAAAATATTTACAGTATATGGTTTTCTTTACTACTATTGCTTAAACTATGTACATCTATATTATCTGTTTGCCCTCTTTTGGCAAAGGCCTCCTCCAACCCCTTCCACTTTATCTCTCGTGAATCCCTTTACAAATCATCAAATAGTACATTTTGGGCCTTGCATGCTTTCTAACCTTATATTGCTTGCATAGAGTGACCTGGATGGATATCCAAGTCATACAGAATAAAACTATACTCAGCCTAAGACTATTGAAACTATCATATTAACACAAAAGTCATTTATAACGGGATATCATTAAGTTTTAAGCTTTCCAATATTCTCAAAAAGCATAACTCAAATCATGGTGAATAAATAAATAAAATAAATAAATAATGCTGGACAATTCACACAGCATTATCTAGCCCCATGGTAAGCAAAGCTTGTGTTATGGGTACTAGATAACTGATATACATAATACAATACATTACTTAGATAGATCTTTTTTATTATACATAGAAAACGACCAGAACACCCGGAACAAATATCTGCAGATCGTACACACAATTGTTCCGAGGCGGGAATCGAACCCGCAACCTCCTGCGTCGCAGGCGGAACTTCGCCCAACGCTAAAAATAAAAAATAAAAATTCGAAATATTCCGTTATAAAAGATTTTTTAATATTCTAAGAAAAAAAACACACTTCAATTAAAAAAGGCGTTTTAAAATAGACTTTGTTTTTTAGATTAAAATATATATATATATATATAGATTAGTTATTTAAGGTACATTTCTTTTTAAACTAATCGCAATGAAATTATGGAAATGTGATAAGGAGAAGGAAGGGACCGGTTACTAAAGGGATTTAATACTTTCAGATGAGCCCTGCATGTGTGACCGATCATACAACTACCTCAAGTGTGTGTTTTCCATGAAGATAGAGAAGTATGAAAAAACCTCCTAAACGACATTGTTTTGGCAATCGAATACCTGAATTGACATGTATTTCTGACAAACGCAAGTTCCTATTAGTTATTAGGTTATTATTTAGCAAACTAAATTACACGTGTATGTATAATAAAGTGTTTTCTTGTTTCACTAAATCACATTAAAAATTACGGTATAGGTATTAATTTAACAAAAAAAGGTGAAGGTAATTTTATCATTATAATTTATTAATTAAATAGAAATTCCGTACAAAATCATAGAACTAGCTATAAAGTATTAACTTAATATCTACCAGATCTTTTATAAAACCAATTAGACACAAAAACTAGAATACTGAATAGTTATGTTACTCGGCTAATGATGCTCTGCTGCCGAAAAGGTTTTGGAAAATTCCACCAACCCATCCCGACTGGGGCTCTCTGAAAATAAATAATTAGATATTTATTTATTATGAAATGAAATGAGTTTATTTGTTATTAGACTTACACAGAACATGAACATAATAAACTTAAACTAAGAGGAAACGTGTTGGTAAGTGTGTAAGTCCCCTCTGGCCACGTGGTCCTACTGCCTTTGTCCTACCGATCGGACCACATGAACTTTTTTTTCCTATTAGTTCGATTAATCGGATTATAAACAAGTCCAATAACAAAATGGCTTTGCCTCAGCATGAGTTGAATGACTAGCATGCTAGCAACCAACGCTGGTCTTCCGGCAAAGCAACTTGTTGGCGTTACGGACTGACTACTCACTACCGCTATACATTATATATACATACATTATTACGGGCCACCTAACCAACAGTGGGAACACAGGATACTTGGTTTAAGTTTAAAACTGAAAAGCATTATTGGTTGGTGATCCTCTAACCGAGACGGTTTAATAAGCGCGAGGCCAAGCTTATATTGAAAAGGGCGGTTGCCACCAAAGTTGAGCAAAGCAGACATGTGTTAAAATAAAATAAGCAATAGTAAGTAAATAGTAAGTCAAAATAGTGGCATAATGCATGACCATCAAAGGCTTGTGCTAATTTGAGCCTTAACACTTTGACTGCGATCTTTTTTTAACCTAAAAAATTCGTGCTGCCGCTCTACACAGCGGTTGTGTTGCGCCGCACATGCGTTTCGTTCGAAAAATATTACGGCTTTGCTGAGTCACACAGATCTGTATTTTCTCAGCCGCTGCGCAAGTGTGGATTTACGCATATTAGTCACTTGTAGGAAACACATACCGTGTGATTTCAGCACTCAAAGTGTTAATGCTTTTGGACTCGATAAATTAGCTGTGATTAGCGTCTTAGGGTACATAATATACTAAAGTACCTAGCACATCTACATATCTAGGTACCTATAAAATACCCACATAACTACAGTCTTGTTGTGTATGTGTAGACTTTGTTGCTTGTTGTTTGACGAGTTATAATTCTACCCTGAGCACAGAAAATAATTACAATCCGGGCCTCTTCAAAACATGAGTCAATAGATGTCTTCTTAACCTTCTTGATACATCGTCACTTTCCGCTATGTGAAATTTTCATAAAACGAAGCTCTATTGATTATATAAAAGGTAGATAGGTACCTAATATACTGTGGTATAAAACCTTTGGAAGCTTTCCGAATATTAATATTCATAAAGGAGCGTAAAAGCTAATTGAATTAGTTCAAAGTCGTGGAAGAATTTAGCGATGGCGTAATCAATATTCATCAATAGAGTTTGGTATCTGGGCGAACGCCCATCAGCGCTTAGGTACTCTTAAAAATTACACTAATAATTTTTTGTATAAAACAGTTCAGTCAATTGATATTCAATTCTACTATGTTTTCACTATGTATCACTACTATGTTTTTGACGACCGATATGGCGCGGTGCGCGAAGGTCCGCCTGCGACGCAGGAGGTTGCGGGTGCGATTCCCACCTCGGAACAATTGTGTGTACGATCTGCAGATATTTGTTCCGGGTCGTTTTCTTTGTATAATAAAAAAATATCTATCTATGTAATGTATTGTATAATGTATATCAGTTATCTAGTACCCATAATACAAGCTCTGCTTACCATGGGGCTAGATAATGTTGTGTGAATTGTCCAGCATTATTTATTATTTATTTTCATCTTTTTATGTTCACCTGTTTGTGAATCAATTTTGTAGAATCGCCCTTCAATTAGGTAGGACCTACCCAGGCTTGCATACGCGTATTTTTTTGGAACTAGTTGTCTACTTTTGCTAAATTTCATTCTAGAATAATTCATTTCATCTTCGAGCGTTTACTGAGATTGAAAATTGAGTTTTGGTCTACATTTGGAGTGCTTTCACCAATGCCCCTGTTTTTCTAAACTTTTAAGTTTGGTACAGTTACGATCATGACATGTTTTGAGTGTTTATAACTTAATTAGATGACAATTTTTTCTGACTCTACGTCTAAGGTCAAATCTATATATATAAAAGAAAGTCGTGTTTGTTACAACACTTATAACTCGAGAACGGCTGGACCGATTTAGCTGAAAATTGGTGGAGAGGTAGCTTAGAACCAGGAGTCTAACTATATATATATATTTTATCATTTAAACAATTTGACACATAGATTTCCACGGGGGCGAAGCCGCGGGGAGCAGCTAGTTTGGTATAAAAACGTATTAGAACTACCATTACAAACGCCATCCTCTGCTAGACTTCCTTATTTGTAGTTTTATGTTTCAGTTTTCAAGTTTTATAATATCCATTCCTATGAGACCCTTTGATAGGTATCAAACAGACTGACAGAGCATTAGACCGGCTCTCTGTCACCACCGGTTTACCGAATAGCCTCGAACTTCTTCCTTAGTTGACTCATACGACATCCACGGTTTGAGTTGAAAGGGAAGATCTTACGCCGTAACCACCACTAAATGAACGCCAAACACTAATAAAAAACACAACTTACTCTTTCTTACAGTTGTACATGTTGTTAAGTTTCTTAACGTCTCCTCGACTGAGGCCTTCCCTCTGGCCTAACTTCACTCCTCCCACCTGCAATAGATGATACTAATGTAATTAGAGATTCACAAGACAGAAAACTGTTAGTTATAATAAATAATGAAAAGTTAAAAAAAAAAAACTAAAAACCGACTTTTAATCACTTTGTTATAAACAGTTTTTTTTTTGATAAATATATATAATCCCTCGGGAATCTTTTTTATTTTTATGAGAGTACTTCGGGATTATTTTCTATGGAGAATAAAATATGTATATACATTATATTATCATCTATAATCATCGTTAAATAAATGGAGGAGAAATCGATTAACATAATACGTAAAAAAACTTACATGAAAAATACATACAGCCTAACATAGTAGCCTTTTTAGAATTTATGTCGCTTAAAAATAAATAACCCACAGTAGGTATTGTGCTTTATGATAATGAGTCTTTAGGCAGATTTTTAACGAACATGAAAACGGGAGCACAAACCTTGGACTCGATGGTCTTCTGCTGGTTCCTGGAGAAGGCATACTCCGAGTAGTGCATGACGCTGTTGTAGTCGTAGGTCACACCGTATCCGTCGGAGCTCTTGGTATCTGCTTTACGGAAGTTATTCTCTGCACCTGGGATATTAGAGTACCGGTGAGTTCAGGGCTGCGATCAAAAATACGGTCTAGATGTCGGGTCGTCGCAAAAAATCCGTGTGAGATCGCAGGTTCACGGTTAAAACGAAAATAAAACGAAGTTAAACGTGTGGGTATAATAAATAAAATAAATAATGCTGGACAATTCACACATCATTATCTAGTCCCATGGTAAGCAGAGCTTGTGTTATGGGTACTAGATAACTGATATACATAATACAATACATAACATAAATAGATATAATAATTAATATGATATAATGATTTTTAAGTGTGCAATAATTAATGTATATCTATCTATGGCAGAAACGAGTTTCAAAATAACTATCAACTGGCAACCATGATTGTGTCCGTTGCGTTGCGTGTAGCCAAGCTCAGTGTTCTGTCGTTCCACACAGTTAGTTGCAAAGTTTTCCAACAACAAGTAAACCAGTTTCGGATGTATAGCTGTAAACTACATTTGCATCTAAACTGCAAAAAAATCATCCAAATCGATCCATAATTAATGACAGAGAAATCGATACATTCAGCTTAACAGAGTACACCCTCCTTTTTTATTACATGTGATGTTCAAAGCTTATAAATAAAACTTGTCTAATGTCGCCGCCATCGAAATCGATGAGGAGGCCTACATATGTATATATGTACTAGCTGTGCCCCGCGGTTTCACCCGCGTGGTGATATATATTTTGGATAATATACAATATATCTTTATGAATTGTAGCGTGTTATTCTGATATGTGAGCTATATTATTGTGAAGTTTCATCAAAATTTATTCAGTAGTTTTTGTGTGAAAGAGCAACAAACATACTTACATACATCCTCAAAAACTTTCGCGTTTATTATAAATAAATAAATAAATGTATAATGCTGGACAATTCACACAGCATTATCTAGCCCCATGGTAAGCAAAGCTTGTGTTATGGGTACTAGATAACTGATATACATAATACATTACATAGATAAATATTTTTTATTATACATAGAAAACGACCAGAACACCCGGAACAAATATCTATATTATAATATCTATATTATATAGTATAATTTATTATTATATTATAATAGTAGGATATAATTAAAAACTTGTAAGGTCAGAAATAGCTCACCTGGTTTGATATTTTGGTACCGCACCGTCACGAAGTCGTCCCTCTCGGGGCGGCTCTGCTCGTGCATGAAGCCGATGGCGTGCAGCAGCTCGTGCAGCACCGTGCCTTTCTTGGACACGCAGCCAGGGATCTGCAGGTTGATCTCTTGGCGACCACCTGCAAGGGATTGTGGACGTTGTGAGGTAGATATATGGTGGATTTTGCTCTGTAGCGTTAAACATTATCATTATCAGTGAACAGATAACGGATCAATCTGATAATTAAATTGTAGTGTGTTTTTTTTTATTCAGATTTTACAACATTTTAACATTGTTTATGTCGGTTGACTTAGTAACAGTGAAGAAACTTAAAAGTTAACAAAACAACCAGTTCTGGAATGAACAAAACCAAATTAACCAAAGTATAAGAGAATTATCCTTTAGATAATTCTCTTATACTTCTACAAGTACACTACATCATCATCATCATCATCATCATCAGCCTATAGCAGTCCACGGCTGGACCTCCCTCAATGAGCGCCATAGCGCCCTGTCTTCAGCTTGCCGCATCCAGCATCTACCTACAGTCTTTCGCAGGTCGTCATCCCACCTGGTCGGAGGGCGTCCTACACTACGTTTACCGAGTCGTGTTACATACCTATTTAAAATTATTGTGATGGTTTTAAGAATGTAAAATTTACCTGAAATATGCATATGCTAGTCTACGATGAATAGAATAGAATAGAATAAGTTTATTTGTAACTCAATACACAAAAATATAAAACAAACATGGTTATAAAAAATAAAGGACGAAACATATTTTTGTACATGAGTCACAAAACGGACTCATCTCAATGACATACTTCAGGTCGATTTTTATGTATGCAAAATTAGAACCCGATCCATTCAAAAGTTTCGGCGGTGCCTTTGGCCTAACATCTTCACAACGGCACAAGCTTTCCCCTTTATAATATTTTTTGGCAAAGATATTGAACAAATTCTTAACCAATTTATTTCACTTTCAATTACACTCTTAATTAAAATGTTTTTAACAGTTGGTATGTTAAATATTATAGATATATAGATACTCACCAACTTTGACTTGTAGGTAATGATTATTAAGAAATAAATGACCATTACCAATATACAAAATAATGTATGTATATTTACCAATCCGCCCAACGCTGGACCAGCATCCCGTGCTCTGTCCCTGGATGGTGATGTAGTCCTGCTGTCCAGAATAGGGCACGAAGCGCAGGCAGGTCAGCCTGTGGTAGTCGGCTATGGCCTTCATGATGGTGTCGCGCTGTTCTTGATCTGGAAGTGGAAAAGGTAGATGTCAGTATAAATCTAAGGTAGGTACTTCCAAAGAAGTCATCATCATCAACCTATAATAGTCCATACTGGACATAGGCCTCCTCTAATGAACGCTATAGCGCCCTGTCTTCAGCTTGGCGCATCAAACATCTGCCTGCAGTCTTTCGCAGGTCGTCACCGGAGCCTGACCGGAGAGCGTCCTATACTACGTTGGCCGAGTCTTTCCTTTGGGAATTCCCAAAACGAAAAAAGAGAGTGAATGTCTATTCGACAGCCAATACGAGACAGGTAGTAGAATTCACTGCCTGAAAAGATTTAAAGTTCGCCAGGTATTAAGGGAAAACCATGGTCTTATTGTCGTTGTCTGACCGGGCTGGCTAGACGATACAAGTATAAAACTGTGACACTATCTTCGTAGCAGTGAAGACAGTATCAGATTTTTTTATAACTCATAGAGTATGTATTGGTTTAGCCAGAGATTAATATTTCGAGGTTAGGTATATCTAAGCTTTTCGCTTCTGTCATCCTCTTCAGACCGTTGCTTCTCACATCCTAAGTGCGCCTTTCATCGTTGATGATGTTCAAAGTTGAAAGGCGAATCGACCCATCTTACAAGACGAATAACATTACTAATTGACGACCTCTGTGGCGCGGTGGGCGAAGGTACGCCTGCGACGCAGGAGATTGCGGGTTCAATTCCCGTCTCGGAACAATTGTGTGTACCATCTGCAGATATTTGTTCCGGGTATTCTAGTCGTTACCTATGTATAATAAAAAAAAACTATCTATGTAATCTATTGCATTAAATATATCAGTCATCTAGTACTTACCCAAAACACAAGCTCTGCTTACCTTGCGGCTAGATGATGCTGTGTGGTTTGTCCAGCATTATTTATTTTATTTAATTCCTTTGGAAACTTACTGAATCTTCCATCAATAACGTAAGGGATATGTCCATTGGTCCAGAGCAGCGCCTTTTCTCGTACGCCATTCCTAGCAGCGTAGGGACCGCGAGGTAACAACATGTCGCCTTCTCCGTACGAGCCCATCTCCTCAGGGTTCATGAGGGAGCTCTCATTCCAGGTGGCAACACTCTCTCCTGGAAGGTACAGTTTACAAGAATAGTTGAAGATGTCTCCCGAGTGCGATGTGCTGCGTTTCTCAATATAATTATTACTACGGGCCCGGCAAACTTTTTTACCGTTTCATCCCATGGAAACGGGTTAAAAAGTATCCTATGTCCGTTTCCGGGTTCTAAGCTACCTCCCTAACAATTTGCAGCCATTCTTGAGTTATAAATAATGTAACTAACACGACTCTCTCACGAGATTAACTAGAACTATGGCTACAACTTTTACTTCAAATAAAAAAAGTGTTTGCACGAGAACAAGCTTAATTCCAAAAATCTGCTCATCAGTAGAAATCAGCTCTAAACTTTAGTTTCGACTTATGAACTGATTTTTCTCTCTCATTGTATGGTCTGATTGATTTTTCATTATGAACGGATGAAAAATCACCCTTACCATACAAACAGGACTCTATGCAGATTGAACGACTCAACGGGGTGCCCGGGTGTTTCAGTCAAGCAAATGTTGTTGGTTCTCTGAATAATGTTCATACTGAAGCACCCTGTACCCACTGACAACTGGGTAAGTAGAGCATTCATAACATTAAAGAAAATGTAAATATGACGATATCAGAAACAACTCGCGATTAAGATATCAGAACGCACGGAAGCAGCCGTCACCACCAGGATCCGTGTCGTTTCCCACCAGCTATCGCAAGTGACGAGGTTGACAGGTACACGGAGCGGTGACAGGTTACATGTGACATGCTGCTCGGGGAGGTAATAATTAACTCCCCGATCATATAAAACGTAACCATATAGGCTAATTATTAGCCTAATTGGTACGTTTAATATCATTTATACTCAACAGGACAAGAGAAGAAAAGTTGGTTGTAAGTAGATTGATGATGGAAAACAATAGATACAATACAAAATAGCTTTATTTATATTGTACACCATAATATGCATTCAGATCATTACAAACAGACATTACATGTGACAAGTACAATGGGCGGCCTTATCGCTTAGAAGCGATATCTTCCAGGCAACCTTTAGATGGATGAGTTTTTTTATGGTAGGACAGATTAATACAAGGAATGCCTAGATTAATCTACGAATGAAACTATAGGTATCTAGTCTAATAAATAGTTTTGCAAGTTCTATTCATATTGCAAAACTTTATTTTAAAAAATCCTAATCAAGATTCAAAGATTCAAGAAGTGATCAATAGGTACGGGGATGTAAAGAGAGTATAGAAAGATAAAGCTTTGAAAAGTAGGTACTAATTTGAGGTGTGTCATTTGATGTTCATGACGAATGATCAGATCACAAAGACGGAAAAGATGATAGAGAGCATAGAGAGCCTAGCAAAGAAAAAAATATGATAGCTGTAGGTATACTAAAGTGTATGCAACATGGGATATAAAAAATACCAGTCATACATTTATAAAGAAAAATTAAAAAATTAACTTACCAGTTTCATTTGACGGAGAGCCATAAGCTTCAGGCCCCAAGCTGGATAGGTCTATGGTCTGTTCGCCATCGATGGTGTTGTCTTCAATATCATTCGCGATGATTTCGATAGCTTCATTTGATTCCTCGATTGGTAACGCGTAGGAACAGGAGAGCAAGAACAGAAGGTAGATCAACCTTGCAGGAGACATTTTGATCCAAATTTCGGCAGTTTTTTTTAAACTAACTAACTATTAAGCAATGATTTATTAGAATTATCTTAGTTCTGAAATATATTTTGAAGTACAAACTGGTTGTGGTCCAAGACGGTACCAGGCTTGCAGAAGTCTAAGAAAGTATGGTGTAAATTCGCGAACGCAGAGTATTTATATCGGGAAATTCGAGGACCAGTCAGTGTACACAGACATAGAATACATAATAGTTACCACCGGTGCGTTGCTCCCATTTCCTGATAAAGGATTCCGAAAATGTTTGCAGCGATAAGAAATAGCCTCGGTCTTTTTGGTTTTTAATCCATTATGGTACTAGTTTTGACCCGCGACTTCAGTCACGTTCAATTGTTGGGTATCAGGATAAAACAAAGCCTTTATTATGCACTTGGAGACTATATTTGTTTATAACTCGTATATTTTCTGTTTAGAAATTAACAAGCAATCATAATGTTTCCGGTTACCGCCAAATTACGAGAGATAGATGTATATGTTCTTGAGTGGAGACCGCGACTCGGTACGCCCTCCGACCAGGTGGGATGACGACTTGCGAAAGACTGCAGGTAGATGCTGGATGCGGCAAGCTGAAGACAGGGCGCTATGGCACTCATTGGGGGAGGCTTATGTCGAGCAGTGGACTGATATAGGCTGATGATGATGATGAGATGTATATCTGGAAATAATATAGGTACTCAGGTTTTGATGCAAATAGGTAACTACTTTCATCTGATTTGTATACAGAATGAAAAGTACAGGTACCATACTAATTATTACATCCATTATTTCTTTATTTCATTATTTTTTTATTTATACTAGTTTTACAACTAGTATGTCGCATGTGTTTTAAATTAGGACATTAATAATTATCTTTAAGCTTTGTGGCCTTGGTTACGTCAGGTAATAACAGCATAGTGCAAAAAAGTATCCAACTGTGATTTTGGTTCGTTGACTTAGCCAAGGTGATCAGCCGGAAGGATTTGCAGAGCGATGCAGCCGGAAACTTAGTGATTAGGTATGTGTATTATTTTTGTAGGAAACTTCCGAATTGTGAAGGAAAAATACCATAAATATGCGTAGTACTTGGAATTTATCCGAAATTTTGAAATCTTAACGAATACAAATTTTTTGTATTTTTTTAACTTTAATTTGACTAAAATTATCGTAGGTATAGAGGAAACTTCCGAATTCTGTAGGAAAAATGCCATAAAGATGTGTGCGTATTGGAATTTAACGGAAATTTTGAAATCTCTACGATCACAGTAAATTTCTTTTGGTGTTTTCTGCTATGACAAAAATTTACAAAACGACAAACTTTAATTTTACTAAAATTAACGTAGGTATAGAGTAAATGTCTACCTACCTTCACGTATAGGTACCTACAGGTCAATCAACCTACAAATAGATAAGGTTTTAGTGCCCATAAAGTAGACTTTAATATGGTCAGAAAGTAGATAAAGTCAAGAAATAGGGGACCCCTATTTCTTGCAATTAAATTAAACCTATTGAACCGAAAGGAACAAGTTCAAATTCAAGAAATTTACCCTTAAACTACGTATATAGGGAAAGAAAAACAACATTTATAAATTTTCTCTTTGTATTTCTCACGTATTAGAGCTTTATACACTAGGTACTATATTTTATGTTTATTTACATGAGCATTTTCAGCTTCATAATATTATTATCAATAAAATATTTTTCTCTCTTCTTTTATTTATATTATTTTTACATTTATATCTCGCCTATTTTAGGCGAAGTGACAAAAATATCTTTTAACAATTTGGAAAAATACTGTTACACATACTATGGGAGCGGGCCTAAAATTTAGCTTTAAAACTGTATTTACATCGAAGTTTTAATCAAATTGAGATATCAGACTTTAAAATATAATTGTAAATAAAGATGTGATCAGAATGCATGCCTTTTCAAATGATAAAGTCAATATAACCGATAATATAAGTTTCAACGTATTGCACAAACGTTCGTAATCGACGCCTATAGGAATAAAAAAGGATAATAAATTTAAATTTAAAAAAGATCTGTATATAAGTTAAGCCTTTTTAATGTTATACAAATGATAGTTTAATAAAAACTTTATACACAATGTTCAACAGCACTAAAATACGTTTTCATTCCTTCAATTGACATTTCTTATACATACTTATAGGACTTATTTACAATGAAACTTATTAAAACTTTGATGTCATCTTTTAAGTTTTAACCAGCCCCAATTGGAGAATGCATTGTTCAAAGTTTAGAACAGGCTTCAGTTAAAGCTCTCGAGTTAGGACCTCTTTCATAAGCAGTTAAATTTCCGTCCTTCTATTAAAGGCTTCCGTAATTCTGTCGGTCTGTATAACGGTGTTATTTCTAAACTAGCTTTTCCTTAGGATTTTTTACACACAGTATAAGAATATATTAACCTTTTTTTCAAGTTTCATCACGTTTGTGATTGTCATTCTCTTGTCATAAGTGCAACGACGACAAATTTCCAAATATATCATACATTTGGAAATTTGTCATATGTGACCTTATAATAATTAGGAAAACAGAAGTCAAAATGACAGGTATAAGGGTCTAGGTCATCAAATTACAAAAAAAAAAATGACCTATCTATTGGACAGTTTCACCGTCATTGGCACAATATTTGTATCTATCCAACAAGATATTAAAGATAGTACAAAAGAGCTAAGTAACAAAAAACTGAAACTTAACACGTCAAGGTTATTGTAACAGATTTTGAGACAAATTCTTAATTATACAGAAAATTCCGAATTCTTGAATACGCACTTCATCTACTCAGTTATATTTAAGGCCAATGGGCAAGCTGCCTTCCCATAAGAGGTCTACTGGACAGGCAGCTTTAGGGTATCACTTGAGAGGTCATGTCTTGCACCTATTTAGCGAGGCTCTAGAGCTTGACCAACCGTGACCAACCGTGCAGCCCTATTTGTAGTCGAGCTGCGCGGTTGCTTTGCAGTTTCATTGTAGTCGTACTAACTGCATTCAAACTGCAAATTTGTAGTCGCAGTGCAATTTAAATGCAGTCCGTCCGTCTAGAGCATCCTCAAAAATCCACCGACTGAGCCGAACTGCGCAGCACGATGCGGCCAATTATTATTTGTATGAAATGATAACGCACTACGCGTTAATGAAACTGCCTGGCTTTTTTGGTGAGTGGGTTAACTTTAACGCGCAGTGCCGCGCAGTTCTACTGACGCGTAGTGTGTTCGCTTCTTAGCATAATGTGACAGTAAATGCTTCAGTTGACATATTTTACGTAAGAATACTTATATAACATCGTTTTTTATAAGAAAAAGATCGATTACAATATCAATGACTATATATTTCGCGTGTTTTCTTCTAGAACTTTTATATTTTACAGACTTATGTACTTCTTCCAGAAGTTTATTTTAGGCGAGTACACAAGGACGGGTAATACCACCGCCATTATTAAAATTAATACATTTATTACAAAATATTTACATCAATTTATTCATAGAAGCCCTAACACAATGCATTATGAAATAGTACTGATTGCGGCAGAATCGCCCTAAGTTAGCGAGATTTTGAACCTTCTGTCTTAGACATAAAGACTATCCTTCGGGCAGAATACCGCTAGCTATAAAAGTAAGACACTAAGCATTAAACCACCCTCCAATTTATAAATAAGGCCTAGAATGGTAAACAAAGTTATTCACACCTACAAACTACTTCTGTCTCAGTCAAATAAATGCACTAGAGTGGGACAGATAGGTCTTCTAGTGCAGCCTATCACAAAATTAGTTAAAATATTGCATTTCTCGAATAAGCCACATAATAGTATAACCTAGTTTTTACATCGACTCGGGGGGTTATTAAGAACTTTTTTCA
Source organism: Eupithecia abbreviata (assembly GCA_943735965.1). NCBI lineage: Eukaryota > Metazoa > Arthropoda > Insecta > Lepidoptera > Geometridae > Eupithecia > Eupithecia abbreviata. Next base: position 8,878,518 of record OX030995.1, read on the forward strand.
GTTGGTTATTTTTTATTATTTTAAAAAATTCATTTTTAGACATCAGTTTTTGACCGTAAGGATTTCAAAAATTCGTAGTAAGCCCCCGTTAGAATGGACAACACCTAGCAAAGACTTTGTACAACATTAAAGTACCTATCAGACACATCACAGATTTAGAAAAAATAATTATTTAGGTACTTTCTATACGTAACAAGTACACTTCATTTGTAATTCTACATTTAAAATTAAAACTTTAAGTTATATAAAATTGGTAGAAGTAAGAAAAAGGCCTTGTCAGCCGAATCGACAAGAAGACGAAGAAGAAGACACCTTATTTATTTTTTTGTTAAGTGCGTAAGTAGCTCGAATTAAATATTGCAAATGGTCTTTTAAAACCTCTATATACAAAAACATGGACGCCTTTGTAAATTTCTATAGAAGGCAACCGCTCCAAACTTTAAATAAATAAATAAATAGTTGTATTGTAATCACAATATGGAATAGTCGTATAAAAATAATATTATTTGGCCAGTAGACTCGGATCACATCACATTTTGCCAGTTTTAATCACCGCCCATGGCTCATATTTGCTATGATTTCTGAAGATTATGAAGGTAGCCTACTCGTTCGCGCAGATAATAGGAACTGAGCTCTTAAATTGAGGTCTAAAATTTTGCCAAGCTTTAAAAATTTCTGGAAGACACAACCCACAGCATTTATTTTCAAATTTCTTATCATTAAAAAACTTTTTATTTTTTTCAGGACAGATACTTATCCCTCGGGAATAAACATTTTATGGGACAACCTCGGGATTATAGCTAAAGAACTTTTGAAACCGGTCCAAAATTGACGAAGAAATCGTCGAACATGCAAAAGAATACATACAGCCGAACGTAGAACCTTCTCTTGTTTTTTATTTCGTCGGTTAAGAATAAAACCAATCTAAACTGTAGAATGTGTAGCAATCTCTGATGGCTCAAATCGAAACGACTTTAACACAAAGAGATAATTCTTATTTTGACATGCACAAGTTGCATAGATGGTTAATGTAGAATCATAGCAAATACAGGCCCTTATTTAAGTAGGTATTGAATACATAAGACGCGATCTTAACATAAGACGCGTGGCCGTCCGTTCATTCACTGTAGCGAGAATTCTGAAGGCATTTTTATACGTCAGCCTAAAGCTTCGGCCAAAACTGCGCGTCAAAAAATCGGGACGCGGTAAGCGAACCGGGAGCGTCAGCCGAGCGACATACGCTGCAATGGCGGCGATTCGATTGCGCCTTGCCTACGCGGCCAAGACGCAGGAACTTTTAAAGGGAATTGTTTCGCGTTGTTAACGCTCGCTTTGCGTCTCGCATGCCGCGCGTTTGACGCGCAAGTTTGGCCGTAGCTTAAAACACTTACAGATTAATCTTTAATCGAAAATACATTTTGCCATTTTGCCTTACTTTCCATCTGCTTGTTACATGGGTTTACGCATATTGATTACTGCATAGGTCAATCTTGCCGGTTATTTAAAAAGTTTAATAAAGCGTAAATATGCCAATTTTTGGTCTAGTAATTCATTCAGACATTTGCTACCTACGGAAACAAAGATTACAACACCCATCCATATAACCTGAGTAGCTTATAGTAGGTACTCTAGATTGGGATTGAGAATTAAGTCATCTATCATGCTGTCATAAACGGCGTGAGAGATGACGTCATTCTCAATCCCATTATAAGTACGCAGGTTATACCGATGATTCAAACACAGTGAAGTAGCATTTGACATTTGACACCCACTTGCACAGTTCATAGAAGTCACATCACCACGGCAATTTAAACCCTATATCGCAATCTGTTAGTCTTACTTTCGTTTGCGGGAAACGTTCACATTTCTAAGCACAATTATACATTCCAAACACAGACTTTAGAACGCGGCCTATTTTACCACAAGCATTCATTTCAAACGTGTCAATCAAAAAGTTATATATCAAAGTCAACAGGAGAAACAAGGGGAAATAGATATATCACTGCTTAGATTTAAAAACTTCAGTTAATCCCTTAATGGTCTTTGTTTCTCAGTTCCTAGATGCTTAGCAAGGCTGTACGATATATTGCGACTCTGTATCAATAAATTAAATACACTAAATAGACCGTCTAATAAACTGCTCCTATTTTCTCTTCACAGGTCTTCGTTCCTAGATATTAAGTAGCAAATGTTGTATTACTCCAAGAATTAGCAAGCTGAAGTGGCAGTGGGCCGGCCATATCTCGCGAAGAACTGACAACCGCTGGGGCAAACGTGTTCTTGAGTGGAGACCACGACGGTAAACGTTGCGTATGCATCCCTCCGACCAGGTGAGATGACGACCTGCGAACGACTGCAGGTCGATGCTGGATGCGTCAAGCTGAAGACAGGGCGCGGTGGCCGCAGTGGACTAACATAGGCTGATGATGATGTATTGCTTATCTGGCAGTGAGGGTCACGCACACAGTGACACAGGCGTAGCCTACGTGTGCGTGTGTGCGTTGGATACAACAACGATCGGCTTCACGATGGTGGTCGCGCTTAGGTACTGCGCGCTCACTGTGAGCGGGGTCACTGAACCTTTCACCATTTGCGTCTCGACCATCTGGAAGAGGTAGATAAGGAGTTATTTTTTATTTCCGTGTCAGTTTTTGATTCGTTGTTGAAAGTATGCATAATGCTCAAAGAATTTTTGAGACTTTAAGACTGCGAATGGCTGCGAGAATTTTTGAGACTTATGGCAATAAGGAAAATTGAGGGTTTAGCTTCTAGTCCCGTCAAAAACGATTTTTTTTTAAATTATAAGAAAAAGAAACAGAAATTTACATTTGTTTTTATTGCTTCAAGAAGACGGATTGTGTTGGCGGGCATAATTAAAACCATCTGCAAGGCGGTCATGGCCCGCGGACCACATCCGGGGTACTTTGCTCATCCCTGGATCATGCTATAGCCGCCATAATCTGACAAACCTTTCCTTTCCATTCTTACGTCTAAACTGCTTTACGGATCCTCATGAAATTGGTTAACGATATTTTATCAGAGCTATAAGTTATTAAGGTGGTACCCCGAGACACACTAGCGACGCCACTTATTTTGAAGCTTTAATGGGTCTGTAACAGTTTTATTATGTAAAAATAGGTAGAGATGCGAAAATAGAGTTTGGTGGCCACCAAGGGCAAATTCTTAAAAATTCTTACAATATTATTATAGATTTTTTTTATATATCCTTTGTTCAACAAAAAATAAGTGGCGGCGCTAGTGTGCCTCAGAGTAACGCCCTATTTAAAGAAATACACCACAAGAAATACACAAATCATGGAAGCTACTTTTATCAAAGAAGAACGCGTCCGGATGCCGCTGGCTAGTACATACCTTGTGTGTGAGCGTATGCGTTTTTAAGAGATGCGTGCCCGACTGAGACACCACTATGGGGGTGAGTCCGTTGACGACCACGCCGGGGTCTGTGGACAACACAAATATATTGTAAGTATTATGAACTAGAATCAAAGAGGAAAAATCCGCCATCATTTTTTTTTAATTGAGATATTTACCACATTACAGGTTTTTTTATAAAGCCCTAATGCGATGATCTACTTATACTAACTTATTTATTGTCTAATTAACAATATACATAACCTTTATACAATACTAATTAATTAATGATTTTTTTTCAATATCCTGCTGTGCCTTTTCCATGGCTTTCGGCAGGTTTTAGTAAAATATATCTACGCTGTTTTTGGACAGAACATTGAGTAAATATATAGCGAGAGGCATAGGGGACATATCATGAATCTTATACGACTGGAAATGGATATATTCAATTCTAAAATTCTTTACATCCTTAAGCCGGGTACTGACCGGTGTTACGGGGCATAATGTATCCTTAGCACAGTGAACATTACGCCGTGTGTAATGCTATTAGTTAGGAGTAATTAGTATCTAGGTAAAGAAACACGATGGTATTGGGTACCATCGTGTTTCTTATGCAGGGCGTGACAAAAGGTACTGAAAGAGGAAGTTATTATAACTGTAACAAACTAGATTGATAGTATTTTAGCTACAAATAAAGATAGATGGAGAGATAAATAGTAGTAAGGTGATGAATGATACTTTTATTCATCACCTCACAAAACAGATTGTATTTAAATAAACATTATTTGGGCAATCATCATCATCATCAGCCTATGATAGTCCACGGCTGGACATAGGCCGCCCCCAATTATTTGGACAATGCCGTCTGGCAATGTTCGGTGTTACAGTAACTTTAGACCGGTACCGACTGCCAACTATAGCAAAATTATTTACCCGTGTGCGATGCAGTGTTGCCGTTCTCAGTGTGTATCCTGTGCGCGTCGGTGAGTCCATTGCGGGTCGCAGCTGGCAACACGCGAAGGCCCGCGCTGTGAGTTAGCAACTGTAGGCCGTTGCCGACTACAAGACCGTTGCTGGTGACAACCTGTGGGAAACAGTAATGTTTAGACTATTTATACCTGTGAGAGGTACCTGGCCACTTGCCAGGCATCGATACCAGCCCCCAAGGCTGTTTTCAGAGGGCCGTCTAAGTTTATCACTGTACCTTGTAATGTGTTATTTATCTATCTATCTATATCCTTACATGGGGAACGCCGTACGGAAAAGTTTTTTACTCCAAAATACAAAAAGTGGACTTCATTTTAAACCGACGTTTAAAATGTGGAGGTTCTCAATTCGACTGTATTTTACCAACTTTAGACTGGATGAACGGATTTTGATGATTATTTTTTTATTTGAAAGCTGTTGCTTCCCATGTTTCCATTGTCAGAATTGGACCAAATTGAAATGGGACCACCATTTCAATTTGGTCCAATTCCGACAACGGCATCCATGAGGAAACCCAAGTCTTAAATTAGCATTTAGTATGTGCACGACAAATGGACGAATAACTCATTAGGGGCCATCCATAAATTACGTCACACGTTAAGGGGGCGGGAGGGGGTTGACGAAATGTGACAAAGGTGTGGGAGGGGTCCTACATTTCGTGACGTCACATTTCAAAATATATTCACGCCAACCGATTTCGACGATTCTTATTAAAAACGGTTTTTATAAACTTAGTGCTATTATTTAGGAATTTGAGTTAAGTTTATAGTTTTTAAAACACCTCAAATTATGTTGACTTCAGTTGGGAGAGAGCAAAGCACTTTCTTGCGTCTGAACAGTTAAGCGGCTCTCAAACTAAGGTAAATAATAGAGGAGTGATGAAACCTTACCTGTGAAATGGGTAAATGTATTTGAGCTGGATGTACTAAGGTGTTCAGGGCGCTTGTCACGCCGTTCACGCCGTTTTCTAACGTATGCCCATTCTGAAAAACCAGTTATTTATAATATAGAAAAATACAATATATTTTTTTAATTGTGTTTCAAAATATAATATAATACAAATTAGGTTTTTTTTTTTTTTTTTATTTAGCCTGTTTCGTCCCACTGCTGGGCAAAGGCCTTAATTAGGAAATTAGGAATTAATAAAAATAAATAAACGACGAGAACACAACTAGGCTACCGGCTCAGCATTAAATGCTGCATTGACACGCCAATGCAGCGCTGATTTTCAGCGGAAACACAAATCACAATAATAATATAATTTATATATATAATAATATTATAAATTTATCAAGAGTTACGAAGGGGTTATATTTGCTTGTAAGTAATCCCTGCCACCTACGCTTCTGTAGGATTTTAGCTTCAAAAAGGTTATTAAATTGTTATTAGAGTGGTAGAAACTATTTAAATGTCACATCATACTAAATAAATGCTAATATAATAAAATACAGTTTGGGTGTATTTTACAACTTTAAGCCAAAACTACTAAAAATACTGAACGGATCTGGCAAAAAAAAAAGCCTTGAAAAAAACATAGATTTTATCCCAAAAATCAGTTTCCATAGAAACAACGCGTGTGCAACCGCGTGCAGAAAAAGCACTGCACTAGTTTGAATAAATAATATTTAAAGTAAAACTTTAGAAAGTATCATGGTTATTAACACTTACGCATTTAAAACAAAACGGGATGTTTACCATGATTGATTGAAACTGTGCCGAAATATTGGAAAATTAAAAATCAAATCATGGTAAATATCCCGTTTTAAATGACTTTATATTTAATGTACTGACCTGATTAAGCGTGGCGCCATCAGCTGGTGCTAAGGTGGTTAGAGTCAGGGTATTGTGCCTGCCGTACGAAGTCCGGACTTGCTGAAAAAGTAAAAAGGCAGTTCTTTGAAAATATATCACTATATTATTAAAAATATTTCTAGATTAGGAACCTAATTGGACCAAACATCATAATACGAAAAAGTAAAAAGGCAGTTCTTTGAAAATATATCACTATATTATTAAAAATATTTCTATATTAGGAACCTAATTGGACCAAACATCATAATACTATGTACTTTTTGATCAAAGCGCCCTCTGAACAAAAGGAGGCGAGGCGCTGATGTCACACGTTCACAGCAAAACACCCGAAAAAACATCACGAAAGCGAAACTAGCGCCACTACTAAACTGCCGAAATAAAACACAGATGGCGCTTACCTCGCCTATTCTAAATCCTAATCTCGGATTAGGAGGGCTCTAAATTGTATCAAAGTACCAGGGGCGCATACCTGCGAGGTGGTGGGAGTGATCTGTATGGGCAGCGAGCGGAGCTTTGTGCTTAGGTTCAAGGAGTGAGGCGGCGAGCGCGGGGGGGTGGTGGCGATCTGGGAATTTTGTTTACACATTAGAATTGAGATTAGAAATGATGTTTTTAATTGCTTGTGAGTGAATTTAGGATGTACAAAAATAGTAATATACCAAATTGAACGGTGGTTTAGCTTGATTTAGCTGTATTTGACAACAGGTAGTGTTGCTTCAAAAATAGTGAGTGGACGGTTTTCGCAGGTGATACTAGTAATCTAGGTTCTAAATAGGTACTTACACTTATTCCTAAAACTTGTCCGTTAACTTGCTCTTCTCTAATCTTATCATCCGAAATGGGATCTGGAAATAAATAATTAATGTTTATAGTTTAGGCCGATCATCAGGACGAAGGAACAAATTTCTCAAGCACGAAGTCAACACGCCTGAAGCAGTCAACAGGTGGCGCCACGCGTTCGATATTATTTGTTTACCGCAAAAACAACTTTCCGTTGATCATCAACCAGTTATACCAGTCGCGTTTAATTAATATTTGCGTACAATTATTAAAATTAAATAACATTGCCATTGGAAATTAGTACGCAACAGTGCCAAATATTAAATAATCCCGGCGGCGGGTACCAGGGGCGCAGAAGTGCGTAGGAGGTGAACGTACCGGTCCGCGGGCGAGCGGTCGCTTGCACGGAGACCTCTCTCTTTAGCGCGGCCAGTCGCTGTTGGGCCGCGATTTTCTCGCGCGCGAGTCGCTCCATCTCGTGCTCGCATTCCCGCTCCTTGCGGCGAAGCACCTGCAGACAAAGTACCAGGGCGCTATAATACACAAAGGAGTGAAAACTTTCCAAACAAGCTACGCTCGGGGGATAGATACGCGCATATTTCTTCGTAAAGGACTTTTTACGCCACGTTCGTAAGATTTATAGCAAAGCTAGCTCATGCTCTTGGCTTCCAATAAAAATCTTAAACAATCCCTTTGTTTCATAGTTTCTACATTCATTGGTTTGCAGTTCACGTCTAAAAATTGGAAGCTTGTTTAATTAAAACTTGAAACAAAACCACTCAGGTTCAGATTTCGCTAGACTATTTCAAGAGGCAATTTCATTTATCAATGGAGACTAACGTAGCGCTAACTCGAACCATCCAATATGAGAATACACAAACAGTAAATTGACGTATGTAGTTATCAATAACATCACAGCATTGTATACGTAAATATCGTCACAAATCATACATTACTATTAGGTTTACATATTGTAGTGAAGCCATAGTATAATACGGAGTACGAGTTGAAACGTAGTGTTTACGCGACTGAAATTCCTCGAAACGCTATTTAGAATTGTTTCAAACAAAACAGCCTGATTTTCAATAATCCTTTGGCTTTAAAGCGGTTTAAAGACCGTACGTAAGGTCAGCCATGGTCAACGTTTGACCGTAAATAATCCCCATAAGTCATTGTCCAGTATTTTGAATAGCACGAGGTCATATGGCCAAAAGCCCCTAAGTTGTGTAACCAAAGGTTAAGAACCGTAGGATACCACGTGGAATAGCAAGGAGGTCAGCTTATAATAGTTTCAGTGCACTTAACCATGGCCTCACCCAATACGCGTTAAGATGACGGCCACTAAACTATATCGAGATAGATGTATGTTTGTAGATATCTATGATGACGACTTGGGGCCGAGCTCGAGAGTTGTGTTTGGTAAAAGTAGCAGTGACCAAAACTTTGAAGGCCAACAAAATCCAAATCATTAGTTAAAATACCGTCGCAGTAACTTCAGTAAATTCAATTTATTCACCGTAGTCTTTGTATCTTTTAAACAAAAGTGCTAGAAATAGCATGGAGCCTTTGATTAGAGAAAATATGTAGAGGAATCAAAGTGATAATGATTGGGTCATTTAGTGGCGTTCAAAGAAATAATAAATTCTTGTTTTCCTATGAAGCTTATTAATGTATTCAATTTGCAAAAAAAAGCGCGGAACCAGTCTTTAAAAAAACGCGTTGTTTGTGTATTCCGATCACCTACTTTAAAATCTTTATCCCTAAGTACACTACAATCTGTTGTATACTCCAGATACGCGAGCGAAGCCGTGGGCAGAAACCAGTTGAAATATACCAAGACCTGTTACAATTCTAATGAAGTGTAACAGTGTAATGCGTCCTTCTGCATTGTCGTCATATATTCTGTTTCACATGCAAGCACGGCATTAAGACATGTGTCGATGCATATGTATCAAATGCAGATGTGCAATTTATAAGACAATGATATTTATCATCATTGCCATCGTAAAGATGGTTTAAGCCCGTATTATGAAATTATACTCAGTCAGCGATCTATGCTTTATCGTAGGTAAGTGTAAAAATATGTATAACTAGCTAGAGTAGTAATTCGTTTAAGTACAGGTACATTACAACTTAAGTATACATATTTTGTCAACGAGAGCTACTGCCGACAAACTGTTGCACAGTAACAGGCTTCCCGCGACATAGGCTTGCCTCGTGCGGGGGCCACCAGTAATGTCTCGTACATAAGTGAAATAGCAAATAAATAATTTTGTTTTTTTTTTCATTCTATTTTTAAACGTTGTTGATCAAACCAACTGAGCAATCTTTCTTATTACGGGCCTTATATCAATATATCATCTGGTTTTTATAACATAAAGTCCTGATTTTTAGGGACAATGCAGTGCGAAGTCTAGACTCGTTTATTTTATCTTTATAAGCGCATATTTGAGTTAAACACCCATGCAAGGCCATATGTGAGCCCATGACGTATTGCCAAAACAAAGAAGTGCACTAACAAGCGTTAAATTGTTAAATCGTTGTTGTGTCTCAGAATAGTAACAAAGTCTAGAAACTTCTTTCATGGATGATCGCGCTTCTTCACAACAGGCGAGCGAAGCGAGCCGCGCTTTGTATATTACTGTCAGGCTGTGCCAATGTGGCGACCATCTATTCTACTATTTAGATACTTTTCTTCTGTCTAGAGATGAGACCCACCTGTATATATCTAATGGCGGATCCAAGTATAGACAGATTGGAGCACTTCTTGTCATCAGGAGTGGCCGGTAGCTGTCTCTTGAGTAGCTCGAAGCACTCCTTGAGGTGCGCTCGGCGGTTCTTCTCCAGCTTGTTGTGCACCTCGCGGGTGCCGGCGCGGGGGGCGCTGCCGCTGCTTCCGCTGCTACTGCCCACCGAAGGGGGGGAGGGGATTTGTGTTGGCCTGTGGGAAAAGATGCTTTGAGTCATGGGTGATATGGTTTAAATTCTTAAGCGCTTACAATTGCTCCATGGACTTTAAAAGCCTGGAAATAACGTTCTAGCTTGTGCAGCACTAGACAAGCTGGGCTATAATTATTTAATTTCGATATGTTACATTATGTAACTTATGCATTTCAGTCAGATTTGAATCCACTCGTAAATATATCTATTCTGGCTCTGGATCATATGGGGCAAATTTGTTATTACCCAGCATCGTGGACGAATAAAAACAATGTTTTCCTTCATCTATGCCAGCATATACCATTGTTTTGTAGTTACCGTTTGTGTGAAACTACATTTAATAGTCAACTTAGTAACTATATCCTTTGCAACAGTCTGCAGTTAGCTCAATTGTTAGTTGTTTTGTAAAGCGTACAATAAAGAATTTGATATCTATCGAACTACCAGGTTGTTTACCTAGTAACACCTATAAATTTACTATTGGCCTGTAGTCAAAACAACCGAGTTGTTATTCGTAGTAGACACCGTCCAGTCAGTTGATGAGCATATTATCGTTATCTTATCCATATTTATAACTACCTACGTATTAAAAACTTATCAACAAATAAAAGGTATGACGTCACAGCACACATGTACTTATAGTAGGTTCTGCACTCGGCTTCGTAAGTATTTTTCCGGTAATACCAATGTCCTTCCACAAGCCGAATTTCATAAGATCCTTTTAGACGTTTAGTCAGGCGTGACAAAGTTTAGTAGTAATGTCCACATTACTGTAGTAAATAAAAAAAATGCTGGACAAATTCACAACGCATTATCTAGCCTCATGGTAAGCAGAGCTTGTGTTATAGGTGCTAGATAACTGGTATACATAATACAATACATTACATAGATAGATATTTTTATTATACATAGAAAACGACCAGAACACTCGGAACAAATATCTGCAGATCGTACACACAATTGTTCCGAGGCGGAAATCGAACCCGCAACCTCCTGCATCGCAGGCGGACCTTCGCCCACCGCGCCACATCGGTCGTCAATAGGGGTTAAATATTTTATACTTAGGCGATCTGAACACTAAATTAGAAGTAATAATTTAATAGGTATTTATCCCGTGTATTTACCTGTTTTCCTGACGTTTCAACAGGTTTACACGCTGTCGTAGTCATGCCGTGACCAATGCGTATACCCAAAAATCCGTTAAATTAGTACTTATAATTACTGTAGTAGTCTTTTTCCTACCTAGCTAACAATTTTGCTCCGTGAAAAACTTAATTCAAATCCGTATGGAAAGGGTAACAGAGTACCTTTTGCATTCATAATTTATGGAAACCTACGTACCCTAGTTTTAGGCCACAGTATTCTAGGCCTTACGCGATCGGAATAACAATCAAAGTCGTAAAAACCCTATGCAATCATCGACAAGGTGTGCTCCGCATAATAACTGTCAACAAATTGTACATATACATGATATATAATATAAAGATTGTGTATGTTTGAACGTATGCAAGAAAAAGTAATTATAATATAAAGATAGTTAAACACCTATATGACATACATAAATAAATAAATAATGCTGGAGAATTCACACAGCATTATCTAGCCCCATGGTAAGCAGAACTTGTGTTGTGGGAACTAGATAACTGATATACATAATACAATACATTACATAGGTAGATAGATATTTTGTATTATACATAGAAAACGACCAGAACACCCGGAACAAATATCTGCAGATCGTACACACAATTGTTCCGATTCCCTTCTGCGTCGCAGGCGGTCCTTCGCCCACCGCGCCACATCGGTCGTCAAATATACATGTTGGTCATATCATAATAGACATCTTGACTTTTGAAATACTTTTGCGATTTGGCCAAATCAAGATTTGATTTTTAATGAGTTTATTTCTTTAGGCTTACAAAATAAGCACTCGTACAAGTCCGCTAAACACTTTCTTGAGTGGAGACTATGACTAGGTAAACGTAGGACACCCTCCGACCAGGTGGGATGACGACCTGCGAAAGACTGCAGGGAGATGCTGGATGCGTCAAGCTGAAGATAGCGCGTATTGGCGCTCATTAGGGCAGGCCTATGTCTAGCAGTGGACTAACATAGGCTAATGATGGTGCCACACAACCTGGCGGCGGCATGAGCCAGCGGCCAAGCCGCCTCCCTTAGCGGCTTTTCTTGTGACGAAGCCGCCGCCGCCGCCGTCGTCGGCAATGTCGTCGTATGTTGATGCACCATTAGATAGATTGATCTGAGATTATCTAGTTCTATATAACTTCAAATCAAATGAACCTATTTATATCAGTAAAATCATTAATAATTTAATAAATGCTGGACAATCCACACAGCATCGTCTAGTCCCAAGCTAAGCACAGTTTTATGGTACATGCGGGACTCGAACCCACAATCTTTTGCGTAGCAGGTGGACCTTCGCCCACCGCGCCACAGAAGTCGTAAAAAAAAAGACTGTTTTGCGCCAATACAAGACAACCCGCCCGCCTTTGGACGCTATTTACCTAACCATCTGTCATGAATGATATACCCAAGCAAGGATACAATATATTGTTCAGTCAAAGCACGATTATCCAGACCTTGACACAGCAGCACTAGTACAAAGGTAAAGCAGGTATGCAGATAGCGAGGATGGAATCACAATTTATAAGACGACCTGCTTGCATTTTATTGGATGGTAATGTATAAAATCAAGGATAAGGGAAACTTACGTCTTTTATCATTTTTCAATCAAGACTTTGTTCGCCCGTAGTTTGAATAACAAATAAATATATAATGGTGGACAATTCACGAAGTATTATCTAGACCTAAGCTAAGCAGAGCTAAATAATGGATAATTTCAAAAAGGTGTAAGTCACTTATACAAGATAAAGACGAAAACTACATCCAGTATTTATACCAAAGCTTTTTGTCTAAAAAAGGCCTTTAGCAGTACCATTTCAGATTTTATAATCTGCAAAGGTACTGCAAAAGGCATGGATAACCACGGAACTGAAAATATCCTGGAAGAGCTAACCAGCATCTGCCCGCGGCTTCGAACACGTTGTCTAAATAAACGTTTAAAGGTTATTTGTAATCCCATGGGAACTGTTTAATGGAATAAACAGAAGCCTGTTGAGTGTGATTCTAGACTTATAGCTACATCTATGCAAATTTTAGCCCGATCCGTTCAGTACTTTTGCCATGAAGAAGTAACATACATCCATCTAAACATCCAAACATTTATAACATTAGTGTGATATGCATGATGCATTACTTCTTATGCATGATGCATTTCTTCTGGCGAGAAATAAGTAAGTCAAACTATTTATCTTTATCTGCTGAAGAACCAACGTTCTAGCTAGATTTAGCTTTATTCTGGAATGATCTAACGAGTCCTGTTAGCTTCATTTCATACAACAAACAACGTTTCGCAATCACCAAGCATTTAGCAATCAACTTCATCCAAACCGGTTGCATAACTCTAATACACTGCTAATTGTTTTCTGTGGGCTGTCGCGGTAATTAGCAACAAGAATACCACTTAATACGACTGTCAATCATCAGCTTCATTATTTTTCTGTATCTTTTAAATATCTCTGTTTATTTGAAGGTTTTATGCCAAAGTGACATGTTACATGGACTTCTACCTGTGTCGATTAACGCATTATAATTCTGGAATTGTTACGCGGCTAATTATTAATAATAATTAAATTTAAATTAGAATACGTATTTTAGAAACATCTCGACTCGGAGCATCTACTACTACAGCAAAAAAGTATCGTTCTCAGCGATGCGCATTCTTGTTTTGGTCGAGTCGAGTAGAATGGTATGGAACAGCTGTTTCTGACATCTCAAGTACCAGGCGCACATACCCATGACTGTTGCTTGTAGTACGCGGCCTGGAATGTTCTTGTGCGAAGTCGAGGAGAGTGTCTGGCAGCGGTGCGGGGGGGAGGACCACAGGGAGGGGCGCGGGCGCGGGGGCCGGCGCCGCCACCGGCCGCGGCGGCGACACCGCCCGCACCACGCCGTTGACTCCGTTGACTCCGTTGACGCAATTGACGCTCTTGCGCGGCGACACCGCCGTCACCACGCGAAGCGACACCGGTGACACCGGCGCTTTCGGCTCTTCCTCTGCAAACAAACAAAATCCTCGTTACTTTTATCTAATTATCGATCTCACACGCGAATAACGTTTTGTACACGTAAGCTCCCGATCGACGCTTGTCAAACCCGTGTCAACCGCTCGTCCGCGGCTGCAATCCGTGGCGGTAAAACACCAGGCGAGCAGAACCCGCTAGGAGATGTACGATCCGCGGCGGAGAGCAAGCGCGTGGCGTGCGAGCGGGATAGCAACACGACCACGAGGCCGTCCTGCACTACTATTTACCGACAGTGTACGTTATCGCTAAAGAGATTAAGCTCGTAATAGTTTGTCGAGTTGAACGATCAGTCACGCTGCACTGCCGAGCGAGACGGCCGCTAATAGCCGTTGGTTGGAGCGAGACATAAAAGGGGGCGTGGCGTGACCGGTAAATTACGTCAGTACATGTGGTTACGCGCGTGTTGGGTTTGTTTGGCATTTGTAGTAGGTAGGTAGTTGCCACGCCGAAAATCAGCTGCTCGCTGCCAGAAAAACAAGCGACGCGTAGCCGACCGTAAAAAATCGACAGAGGCGCTACTGGCGCGGGCGTTATAATCTCCGTTCGTCGAGAGATATCTATTTTATTATTGATACGTTTTCTAAGAACTGATGTGGCTGTTTCTAACCGAGAAAATGTAAATAACAGTATTTTAGAAGTTGTTTAATTTGATCCAGACAGACGTAAACAAACTTTACCTACACAGACTAGACATTTGTTTAATGGTGCAAAAGAAACCTTGCAACAAGTTCTTACAACTTGTTTTTATAAAGCTCAAGACTCAATGACGAAATAATACCTAGAACCAGCACTAAGATCACTTGTAACGACTAGGTACCGAGACTTACGCATTGTTATTCAAATCATTTAATGTTACACGTGTAAGCTAATTTTGAGTTACACGATTGAAATAAATTAAGCTAGTTAATACTACCGACAGACACAACCTAGATTTTATTTACAAAGGCACAGGTAATTGTCCACACCCAATTGGTTAACAAAGCAAGACAAAGGATTGAGTTCGAGTCCAGTCTAAAAACTATCAGTTGTAAGAACAACCCGCGTAATATAATATATAACATATATTATATTTCCACTATAATAGATAACATACAGCCTAGTAAAGAAATCAACAGACAAATACAATAGGTTCTAGATACACATCTACATTTTACCTAGATTTCAATTAAATTATTGTTGGTTTTTTGGCCAATACTGTTTTATTATTGTAGTGTACTATACTATATAATTGTATGTAATGTGAGTCTGAAGTTGCAAATAAAGACTTTATCTATCTATCTTCAAAGGACATTATTAGTTGCTCTTCTCTTAATTTTTTGTGTGTCAACTGTGACTATCTTGTTTTATACATAATTAGAATGTATACTTACCTAATGAAATGACCTATGTCTTTTACTGTAATAAATGCCTTTTTACTTTTTACATAGGCAACATTTTAAACTCATAAATAAATAATACTGGACAATTCACACAGCATTATCTAGCCCCATGGTAAGCAGAGCTTGTGTTATGGCTACTAGACAACTGATATACATAAAACAATATATTACATAGATAGATATTTTTATTATACATAGAAAACGACCAGAACACCCGGAACAAATATCTGCAGATCGTACACACAATTGTTCCGAGGCGGGAATCGAACCCGCAACCTCCTGCGTCGCAGGCGGACCTTCGCCCACCGCGCCACATCGGTCGTCATCGAAACCAATGATCTATAATTGCTAGGTATTTATTATATATTATTATATTCAATAGTAACGCCTATTTCAGGCTCTTTATACAACACGGGCAATATAATAGGAAAGTATAAATATATCTCAGGTGTAGTGACCGATATAACAATTCAATGTGAACTCAGAATTACCCGAGTCTGGGGTAAGATGGCGGGGTCTCTAACCGCTTGACATTGACATATTCTGACTAGGTGATGAGGATGGATATAATGCATGTTTGTCGATTTAATCTAAGGGAACGTACCAATACTACCGACCTATTTCTCCCAACCCCCCCCTCGGTGACCAATCGTAGTATATGCCCTTCAGTTTTCACGTAATACTTCATAATTTTTTGTCTCATATGTCTTTATTATTTATTAATAAAGCGCTTGCTACGTGACCTAATAGTGCGTATATGCATGCATAGGTACAAGATTCATAATTTGAATATAACTCGAAAAAGAGCGAAATTTCCCTAGAGGGTATATTGACTACGTGACGAAGACCGAAGACCCTTTTTAGATCATAATAAGAATACAGGAAAGAAGCGGTGCGAGATGAATGGCGCCGGATTGTAAAGCGTGCCACCCTCCCTGATGTGGCACCACAACCACTCTGACAAGAGTATAGACACTAAAAAGAAGAAAAATAATAATATCGTGTTTATTTTTAGGCTTAGAATGCGACATATTCTTTATAAAAATGCTGTTATTTAGGGTTCCTTCTGCGAAAAAGTACAAAAGTACAGAACAACCGTGTGCGTGTCGACTCGCACTTCGCCAGTTTTATTTAAAAGTCCGATATGCCCATATACCTTTTTCCTACAAGTAAAACCTTACAAGGTCTTACATGCGTAAGAAGCTCTACAAAATAACTTTAATTGGTTCCTTTATGAGAAAACATAGCTATAGAAAATATTTGAAAGACTGATGATGACGTCAAAAGGTGTGCCTAATAGGTTTTACCTATTCAATTCCTTAAATATATATGTTTCTCAAATCAGTAAAGTTTTATGAAAACCTACATACCTAGGTATGTATGTAGGTAACATTATTATGGCTCGAAGACCGGTTTAACAATGTAAGTAATGTATCATTCAAACTTTGTGTTCATCGGTCCGTTAACGTCATCGTTTTTGTAAAATATCACTTTACACTAATAATAATCAAATTCAAACTGAAAATCAGCGACCTCATTCACAAATTATTGAATATTATGTTTTATAATACTATGTACTGTTTTTGTGGCACCTCGGTTTTAAATTTATAAAAGACTGTAGATACATAAATGCTTTATATCCCGTATTGGATTAGTAATTTATGTCTCACCAAACTCTTCGGGTTGTGTTGTGCTTCCAAATTAAAGCTGCCAATTATATAGTCGATGTGAATTATATCCTAGTAACTCCGTTTAAATTGCACCAGAATTCGACCCTAATAGGACGCTAGCATAGCAATTGAGAGTACCAAAAACTGCAAAATAGAGTTTAGGATTTAAATTGATTACGTAAGAATGCTGAGACTGGAGGGTGATCATCCAATTTGCCGTGTGACGTGAGGTATTACGTATATTATTTGTTTCCGACGTTAAAAAAATACGATTATTTTAATAAGGCTTATTAGCTGTCGAACGCAGGCACCAGGGTGGCATAACTTGATAGCGAGGGTGGTGGTTATGCAACTGGTTGGGCAATGTGCGTCATCGGCCTTCTAGGAGCTTCGGCTGCTACTATTTATCTGTGGCCCTGGTGGGAGGCTGAGTGGACCTTCAGAGCGGCGACCTTGGACGCGGTACAGCCTGTCCTATTTCATGACCTAGTTTTCAGATGGAAAGTTGATTGGATTCACTGTTGGATGCTACCCCGAATTATTGAATCGGTTTATTTTCTGCCTTGATGGATGTTGTTAAAATGGATTTATTATACGAATTCTTAAATTAAGCTTTCGTCCAATAATTGCCCGATGACCTGTCTGCTATCAGAAACAGTAATGGAATGGACCAATGATTACGAATCGGAATATCTTCAGCTAGTGAGATTCTTCGAATTTCCTTGACAAATTCCAAAAATACCAAAGTCTCGTTGAATAATACCTAAACAAAACCGTAAAAGCTTTGACAAGCACAATGTCTGCGTACTAACGTCCGTCCTATCCTATACCTAATAATCACACTCAGAAAATTGCAAACCACGCAACCGGTTTCACGCGGTGACACAAGAAATAATGTATGCTCCTGCTGTGCCATGCTCGCCTGGTAAGAGGCGCATGGAAGCGCGCCTACGACCGCGAAACACGCGAGTCCAACACGCATACACCTAACAACATATAACCTGTATCACTGAGTAATAAGGTCTTATATCCACCAGCATTGTATTAGTGTGTAGAATGTGTAGTCTCCCGCAGTGTGTTTACGCACAAGCGGCGGCGCGGCATTGTAGGTTCGGTATCAATGACTTTCCAACGGCGGCGGCATAGCAACTAGCATTGTCTGGGGCTCGAAGAAAACGACCGGCGATTTTGTCATGAAATAACATAGTTACATATGTATGTACATTGCTAAAATATATTGCTGAATAATAGGATAACAAGATAATAAGTCAAATATAATGGTCCTATATCCTGTAATGGGACTGTAGTTGTTTTGAAATATAAATAAATAAATAAATAAATAATGCTGGACAATTCACACAGCATTATCTAGCCCCATGGTAAGCAGAGCTTGTGTTATGGGTACTAGATAACTGATATACATAATACAATACATTACATAGATAGATATGTTTTATTATATGTACATAGAAAACGACCAGAACACCCGAAACAAATATCTGCAGATCGTACACACATTTGTTCCGAGGCGGGAATCGAACCCGCAACCTCCTGCGTCGCAGGCGGACCTTCGCCCACCGCGCCACATCGGTCGTCGTATGGTATGGAACAAAAGAATGTGAAATAATTACTAGATGAAGCGGAAATTGAACTTAGTAGAAGTTAAGGTGACCTTGTTTTTGAGCTTCGTCAGTTTATACCGAAAAGGTTAATCAGTAGAAAAAAGATTTGTTCCAAGTAACGAGACATAAAAGTGTCATTATCAATCTAATCTCAATATAAAATCTACACGTCCAACTACAAAGAACAATCGATAGCAACAAAACACGTGTAGATATTTTCCGTCTGTCACAATCATAACATCACATAAACGTGATAATATTAGAACTAGACGGAATAATAATGAACCTTCACGATTATTACATTTATTAATTAATCATAAACGCCTGAATAAGCATTGTTGTTCTACATAACTTTTAATACTTGTAAAATTTTGCTTGTCGAATGTCTTCAATGCAAATCTAATTAAAGTGACATTTCCATATTTATAAGTAATCAAACACATAGATAAACGAATCTAAATTTGGTTTAATTAAATACTTGATAAGCGACTATAAATATTCCAAAAATTTTGTTTAAAACTTCATCGCTTGCCCTTTTGCTTCAGTAAATGTATACTTTTTCGTTACTTAAAAAGTTCATTCAAACCATGAAGAAAAACATGGTTCAAACATAAAGGAAGAACTTAACACAGGTACATTTTCATTTCCATTTTTCTTCAAACAGAAGCATCACCGACGTAACAGCGTACATTCCAAAGGTATCGGAACAACGCGCAAGTCAGCGCAACACGTTATTGAGTCGCTGCAATGTGTAGCGATGGCCTCCACAGAGTAGGGACTAGGGAGACTCCGGGTCTAGGTGGTATAGCCGAGAGGGGCGAAGAGCAGTGTTGCCAGGTTTAGTGCTTTGGCAAAATCAAAAGGTACTAATGACGCAGTCCATGACCTAATAGTAATAAAAATCCTTTTCCGAAATATTTCACCAAAACCTAGATTCTAGATCATCTTGGTTGAAACGATATTGATTCATCTGTTTTTCTACTGTACAAGAAAGTAAATTGTCAAGCATAGTATGAATCGCCTTGTGAATGGAGAGAATGTCGATGTATGCTTTGCCTTGGATGCAGTTAGCAACACAGGGGAGAGGAGTCAAGGGGGGCAGTGGCACGTGACTGGCCGTCACGCGGCTAGCACTCGCACTGCACCCGGGGGAAAGGGAAGCGAGCGAGACACGGAATGCCGCCGCTCGCATCGCCACCTCGCTTTACCCCTACTTGAACACTCTCTCCGCTTTATGCCGCCTTGGTAGTTGGAAGTCGTGGGATGGCATGGATTCCTTTGATTCCAGCGAATTGTCCACGAGCGAGCGAGCGGAAAACCGCGACAATTTGTTGCTCGGATCAAAAGGCGATAATCAGTGGTTGGAATTCAGAGCCTTTAATCCTTCAGTAACGCTGATCTAGGTCAGCTCGTTAGCAACAGACGATTTGCAGAAATTTTGCAAGTGTTTGCTTCAAAATTATCGCAATGTCAACAACCTCGTATGTGAGACGCGCGTCGCTCTACATTTTCACGGCGAACGTTACATGACAATCGCATGGCACGTGTAAACCAATGATATATTTGGTTCCGGCATTGCGGCGAGCGCTTTGTTTCTCGATACGAAATTGGGACTTCAATGCATCATTCTTATACAAGGAATAGTTAAATATAGGAGGAGACGTATTATTATAGCATTTATTTCTAGTGGCTTTAAAAGCGTGAATCTCCCCCGGTTCAAAGATGTTAAACGCTATCGCTTCGGCCAAATCTTGGGGATGTAGTAAGTAATGTTTTACGTCAAGCAATCAAGCATGTTTCGAATTAACGCATCAGAGGACGCGCTAGTTCTAGAACTCTAGACGCAGATAACAACCTGTGTAACAACTCTGAAGTGGGTGCGAAAGATATAAAACTATCGAAGCAAAAAGAGACGTTATAACCAACATGTGAGAGCTCACAATGATATCGTTATACTATGACGTTTGTACAAAGGTCCAAACGACTGAAGTAAATAGACTTTATTACCAAGGACAGAAAGCTCAGTATCTGAGAGCCCCGTTGTTATACAATGACGTAGTATTTAATCGCTTTGTAAAAGCAAAACAAAAGAAAACACGATAAGATAACGCTCATGAAAACAAATGTGGTTCAGATATTGTTTACGAAATAAATGTGGCTACTTTACTCGTAGTCTGAAAACTATAAACATGCAAGCTAAACGGTAACGAAGGTAATATTATTGACGACTGACGAGCATGTGCGCTATTTGCAATTTTTGTATACAAAAATATTTGCAATTAAATTGCGTGTCTGTTAATTTTTGATGTTTGAATTATTCACCTTGACATATACCGTAGTAGGTCCTGGTTCAAACAACTAATTTAGTACGTATAACATCAGTTGCTGGTTATGTAACAGTGGGGCAAGGCGACGTCCGTCTTTATTGGATTACGAGATTCTGTCGATGTGTGCGAACCATCCGTTACATAAGGTTATTGTTGTTTCGTTCTTTGATTGTTTTACGATAACCCAATAGAAATGCGGTATTACAGGAGTCATTTAATTAGGTTTTAAGCTAAAAATAAGAGGTTAGTTGAATGATCAGTTTTTTTAAATACAACGGTAGACAACGATGTGTAGACAGATGGTCTAGATACCGTTGTCTACCGTTGTATTTCCGTATTTTAAAATGATACGACGATCTATCGTATCATTTTAAAATACGGATTTGAAAATGATGCGATACATCGTATCTTCATATTTCATAATTTATTACACAGACGAATTACAACGATAAATGAGATTTATTTTTATTGAATAGCAGAATTTTGTCTCTAAAAAAGTTGAATAGAAGATAAAGGAACTAATCATAAATCTAAGACGCCAGATTTTGGCCTTGCTCAAAATCTGGCTCACCGTAACGTGACAGGCAGCAGTACCTGCTTGTCACATTACGGTTAGCAAGGCCAAAATCCGTTTGCTGCAATGAAATCTGATGTGATGAGCTATAAAGTTCATAGCTTGAAAGGGTATACAGTAGGGCGTGTATTATTCGATAGTATGAAGAGTCATAATTTGTGATTTGTTCAGAAACCCCAAATAAGTTCAGTTCGAAATCTACGAAATTTCTTTAACTTACGAGAAAATTGGTAAAGAACGCGATATTAATACTCATCATCAACTACGGACGTTCGTTATTAATGTTATTATAGAAGAATACAAAAATATTATCTACGTTTGCTATAATGAATCAATTAGTTTAGGTATTATTTACGACTTTAAGTGGAAACTGTTTAAACTCTATTTATTGTTTCTTTAGAAATTTATTGTAAGGTAAGTGGCAAATAAAAAAAACAAATAAATTAAAGAACATAGCCAAAAGGACAAAAGAAGAGCATCTATGATCCGATATACCGCGTTTTAGAGGCAAAAAAATAGATCCCTTATCGTATTTACGGCAACTGTGGACGCCAAAGTAAACAAACTTAACCCTCGTCAAAGGATAGTAGAAAAGCCAAATTTCACGAGACTTATATTTTCCTTTCCCTTCCGGGCAATTAAACATAAGACAGCGTTGAATAGTTGCGAACTACGGGGACTTAAGTACACTATTGAATCGGAAACGCTTGCCGTGCTGTATTTGATAGTAATTCGATGGTAAGGTAAACAAGCCAATTCGAAAGACTTTGACATCATCAATGAGTATAACGTACGCATACAAGTATGTTACACTACTGCAGTGACCGAATTGGCACCAGAACAACGAGAGTTAGCTGAAATTGCACGACACTGTAGAACAGGCATAAATGGTACGCACAAAATGTTTCTCGCCTCTGACAAGACTCATGTGATTCACTGCTTCAATGATTGAATTTATTTGGTGCAGGTATGCTGACATCATACTAGGATACACCAGAAGGTCGTGGAAAGAGAGATTGCGTGTCAATACGTGATCAGAGAAGTGTTCGTATTCGTAGGTTACACGCGTAGTCGCCTATACCTTTGTGGCCTTGAAGCTTGGAGAGTGGGTATACTATGCAATAGCACAGAACCCAGTACTTTGTTTTGATTCGTACATATTGTTCCTTAAGTTATTCTGTGATGTTAGGTAGCTTCGTAAGTCCGCGCTCGAGGCTATTGCAAGAGCAAAGTGAAGACTACGACGGCTGAAAAGCCTTCCTACACTACGTAACTGTTATGATGGGTCAATTAAAACCTTCAAAGATCTATAAGGATGTGTAATAAAATATGAATAAAAATATGTGTCTATGAAATCTTCAGATAGTATAAAAAAGTAGGGAAGTTTGGGAAGTTTCAGAAGTCGTTTCCGATGAGTTTACGATCACGGATCAATATGATAAATAAATAATGCTGGACAATCCAAATAGCATTATCTAGCCCCAACCCAAGCTAAGCAGAGCTTGGCTTGCGTTATAGGTACTAGATGACTGATATAACAATACCATGATATCTTGTTAAAGACCAATAAGACCACGCACACATAAAATATTTGATAAATTAATTCGCAGAACAACGATCGCACCACTCTCTTCATAAAATATTTACTTTACCTATAGATCGTATTAACCAGACGGCAGCGTCACCGGACTGCGGATATAAAACGGCGCAAAAAATTTAGACAACATGAACCTGACAGGCGAATGTATAATAAATAATATCTTGACACGCTCCGCGCTTGATTCGCGGATGGGCGTGTGAGCTCTTGGGTAGTCGTGCAAAAAACGACACGAGGTTAACAGCAAGGTCGTTATGCAGTTGCATTCACCAACGCACCCAACAAAACAACAGCAAGATACGTAATAAATATCCCTCATAAACTTACCTAGGTACTCTTTGATCCATTTCTTCTTTGGTGGCGCCTTGATGAGCTCTGACTTAGTTGCTTTGACTTCCGGCTTCGCAGGGCTTACAATGGTTTCGTGCGAAGTGGAGGGGATTACGTAGTCTGGTACGCGGGGCACCGGCATATAGGAACTGATCGTTGGCTGCGGCGCGAGACCGTATCCATTGAAGGGCACGCCGTTCAAGGGCGTTTGGTGCATCTGGATCGGCTTGTACGCTTTCAGCGTTATAGGGATGGGCTCTACCATCTTGCTGAACTCAGTCTCCCTAGTGTTGATGGCTATGGTGTGGACGGTGTTCGTGTAGTAATCGCCCGGTGTACCCATCGCGCCAAAGTACTGAGGCTCCCTACGCCCACTAAGGTAGCTGGCAGTGTCCAGAATTGCGTCGGTGGTTTCCATATGAATACCCATCCTACGATAGGCCGTAGTATTCGTTAACTACCAGTCCACATTATCACAGTCTCACTTACGTTCTAAACATTGCTAATGTTCATTTTGTAAAAACTTATTCTTTGAAATCACTCGTTCATTTTGTAGAACTTCGGCGTAACTGTTAAACAATTTGTTAATGTTAAGAAACTTTAAGAAGTTTAGTGAAATGTTGAAACTTGAATGAGTTTACGTTACGCTCAAAAGCTTAGTTAAAAGTTTATCGAGTTAAACGAATAATCCATCGACATCATAAATAAACCTGAAAGTAAGGGAAGCCTGAAAATTTTGACGCAAAGTCGCCAACGGGCCTTGAACTTAGAAGCCATTTTCTGATGGACGCTGTAGTATCGATTTGAATTTAACTAGAATTCTAATCAATACTACAGCGTACTCTTACATATTCGCAATTATTACAACATGTGTGAGTAAGGCTGTCGGCAAGAATACTCGTTACTGAGCTAGCGGAGTTAGCACGATTAGTACCCGGCGCTCAACAAGTGCGGGGGGAGAGCGCATGGCGCGACGGCACGTGCACTACCCCCTCCCCGCCCCTACCACTGACAATGAGCCACCTCCACACGCATCATGCGGCCCTGGTACAGTGGACAATTCAATTGGCAGACATAGTGGATTGAAATCCGAAAAAAAAACAAAGACCGAGGCGGCGCGGCGGCGGCATTAAGATGCCGGCCGATAATATCCGAACACTCTGAATTGAAGGCTTCGCGAGTTACGGCGATGATGACGAACCAATCAATTATGAAAATAATTTGACGAACAATAACAAAAATAAATTGCAAATTGTTGAAGCTTTACAAAAATTTGCAAATAATAATTCAGATTTCATACGTAACCGCACCCACGGTTATTGGTATGACTAATTCTTTGGTGCTGACGCACCGAGCCGGGGCGAATGGAAGCCGAAATGCGAATTTCCAATTGGGCGTGACAGTAAAGAAAGTGAAACAAGGAACAGGTGTTGTTTTAGCGAACCGTTCTTTATCGGTTACTCAGCGATAACTACACGTGCCGGCAACCCTACCACTATCCACACACGCTAACATTGACGACTTTAACATAGATAACAACTCCGATTCTGCCGCGTTTATACTTAATACTAAACGTCATATACGAGAAAGACATTCCAATTTTATCAACACTCAGTTGACACTCAGTGCAAATGAATCTATCAAAGTCATCGGAAATAATAGAGAATGATCCTAGTCGAGAGAATAAACTAAGGAAACGTTGAAACGTAGGCGGCTAAACGGTTTAAAGATAGCGACAACACTGGATAATAAAGAGGAGTAGGTCAACCATGATAGGTTCTGAGTAAAGTCTCGGCTAACGCGAGTGCACACACGCGCAAGTCTTATAAGCTACACAAACTGTGACACGTGTCTCTTTATTATTACGTAACTGTTAGTTAGTAGTTCGTTTCCTACGTGCAATTTACCTAGCTGCTAGGTTTATATATATTATTATTTCTATTTAGGTATATGGAAGGTGTTTGCTTGATCAATCAGATTTCTGGAAAAGGGGTAGGCTACGTAGGGCTAGGTCCAATTCTTTTTTATGTATACATGTATAAATACTGATTTGGATCATCATGGACCAAGTCTTATTATGCTTTATACAAACATAAAGGTACATAAATTCATTAGCATTTTTCACTAGACGTACAAACGAAAATACAAGGCCTGGCAAAGATACCGTTAGAGGCTGACGCAAACAAAACCCACTCATCAGAACATAACAATATTTTATAATTTTGTTGTTCTGATGAGTGGGTTTTTAGGGAAAAGGATAACACAATGGAATGGTATAATAAGGATTATATGTAGACTCTCTCAACTCGCTACATCGAACAATTAAATTGTTTACCTACCAAGCTGAGCTGATCAATATAGGATGCGAACAAGTCATGCCGTCTGCATTTACAATTGAATTGCGCAAAAGTTATAAATACTGAGGACTTGTGTAACAAGCATTTAAAATCACCTCTGTAAGAACCTAACCAGACAGTTACCACTTACCAGGGAGTAGGGACACCCGGACGGAACGCACTTTAACATTCTGATTGTATTCAAAATCATATCTGTCAAAGTTATGTAAAAAAAACAAGATTGATCCTCAAGGATTATGATAATCAATAAATCGAGTTCAAGTTCACAAAACGATAACGTTACAATAATCACAGCCACTTAAAACAATGGACAGAAACGAATCTATATTTTATACACAAAATGGATCGAGATTTCCCACCAAGTAACAATCGTTTAAATTACCTATAAAGGGGATGCTTTCGTGGTCTTTGCTGCGAAACCATTACGAGCCAACAGTGAAATAAATAAAGCTTTTGGCAAATATTTTAGGAGCCAGAAGTAAGTGTAGGTAAAAGTATCATGAATATGAAGTAAATTAAGTGTCATGCAGGTATTGGTTGGGAATTTTTGCAAGCCCCAGGCCAAATAAACCCTACAGCGTCATGGATATAATCATATCACAAAACTTACAGATAAAAATAATATAGTAAACAAAAGTTATCTTTAGTATAAAGTACTAACAGCGAATTTGGGACACATCACTAAAACGAAATCCTATTGCAAACAAGCTGTAAAAACTTCGGGCTATAATTTTTGTGTGTTACTATCAAGCACTTTATCTGTGTGACTACACGTTTTAAAATATTTCACGTACGCTTTTTAACAGCATCAACAAATTAGTCACTTAAGTATCAAAGTAAAACGACGCGACCACGGTTATTGTTGCTATGTCCTAACAATTGCATAATCATTGATAGACTGGAAAAATGTTTATCTTTTATCTGTATATCTAAACCCTCTACGTGACAAAAGTGATTCCACTTCACCTGTTTAGTTCTTACAACAAACAACAAGTAAACAACTCAGAGGAATGTCAACATGAATAGAAGAATGGTTTTTGTCTTGCCAATACCTAGGTACGAAACGTTCGTTGGTTTTAACTGTTCATTTTGAAGACAATGAATTTGCAGATGAGATTTCGATAAGGCTATACGGTACAGAGAATATTTTCATTGATCCCAGGCTCACACGGTGGGTTGGGTGACATCCTGTGCATTCACCTAAAGGACGTCATTGAGATCGGACCTCGCTCGGTCAGAACAAAAAATGGCTAATAAAACGGCTATCGATGCGATAAAGACGGTTGCTTACGTATAAACAGACTTGCCATGGAAAATGTTATGCAAGATTCATTAAAAAACCGAGGTTTTCCCGACAAGATCGTCCATTAAAATTCAGATATAACTGGAAGACAAAATAAACCTGTCCGAGTCCATTGATGTCGATGGATTTGTGAACGCGCATGAATGAGGACAATGCCGTGGAGTAGAGATAGCGCGACGAAGGCTGCAGAGGCCTGGCTTTGCACCGCCAGGGGCCCAGTCGGCCTCTGGCCTGAAGGTCGGTGCAGTGCAGCAGCACACGTGGGGCCAGGTGCCGCCGACCTCGCGCTATCTCGTCTCGCCGCTCGAGGTCACGATGATAACGCACGCTATTTTCGACAGACGCCGGCAGCTCGACCGCCGTCGCGTTCGTGACCGTCGAAAACGCAGTCGAACAGAGAGAACTCCCGAAACGGAAGCGCGACTGACTGCACAAGTGTTGTGCGCGAGGCGACCGCCGCCGACGCGATACGCTCGACGACTGATCGGCGGCGTGCGTGGAGCGGACGGCCGACCCGGAGGAGGCGAGAGGCGGGAGGTGCGCGACCTCCGGAGTCCGCGCGAGTGAAACCGCCGCGCCGCCCGAATCGCGAGGGGGGCGGTGGCGGTGGGGCGCGGGGCTTGCGCGCACGCGGTCGAGCGCAACGCTCGCTGCACCGCCGCCGCCGCCGCCGCCGCGCGCCGAGAGCGACTTTACATAACGCTGCACGTGCACTCCGCTCGCCGAAACGAGGTCGCCGCACACCCGTACGACACTGGACACCCGCAGAATTTAAAGAGCCTCTCGCCGCCGGTACCGCCGCCGACATCGGCATTAGCACGCGGATGACGTGTGCGGGAGCTGGTCGGAGTCACTGAACCGGCGGATAAGGTGAATGGAACGGTGCAGCCGATGCGAGAGCGATCTAGCCGCGAACGTAGGAGTCGAGTAGGCAGCTCGCCATTCCATATGCACGCCGACGCTGCGGCCGCCGCCGCCGTCTAGCTTTCTAATAAAACGCAGCGAACCATGCCAGTGGCGCTGCTGCTGATAGGCTTGTGCAAATGCAAACAGACAATCGATGGACATCAAATGAACCTAGGTACGCTCAAAGAAAACGCACAATAATTTAGGTCAGACAGTTAGCGCGCAAATCGTTGAAGAGAACGAGAAGCTTGACATGACATCATGCGCTGAATCACCGCCACGGAGCCCCAGAGGCTGCGGTTGTTTATCCATTGAAACATGGTGCAAAACAGTACGCAATAGGCGAGCACGAGCTTACGTCAGGGGCTCTAATCTTTCTAATAGGATTTCTCCATGTGGCGTTTTACGAGCTACGCTTGCCCTCCTACGCGGCGTTACTAGTGGCACGTGTTATCTCGATATACACACTATATATACACTACACGCTATAGCTCAGTTTGTGAGATGGACGATGAATAGAGACGGATAGGTAAGTGATATAACTGCAGCGAAACTCTGAACTGTAAGGTGCGGAAGCGGAAAGATCAGAACGAGACTTTATTGTGATGCCATGAAAGGAGTTTTACTGCAAAAAATAGACAATAAATCAAAAAGTAATTAGACTGCGCGATCTAACAAGGACCAGGATCTAAAAGGAAATAACTGGTCCAAAGCAAACACAAAGAACAAAACGAAATTAAGATTTTTAAAACAACTAATTAAACAAAACGCATCTCCCTATTTGACCTAATGATCTAAATAGGTTTGACATTGACCTAACCTAACTAGGGTGGCAATAGCAAGGGGGAGGTCGTGTAAGTCACAGGAGCGCAAATCCGCTTGTTTCGAGGGGAAAGTGCGCCGGGCGAGGGGGGAGAGGGGCGAAGGCGCGACGCATGCGTGCGGCGGCTGACCTTGGCTCGGTGCAGCATGCATACCGGGAGGGGCCACCTAGCCCCCCTCCCCCCACGCTCCCGCCGCTCCGGGGAACACCGATCCCTGCCGGTTTAGCAGGTTGCTGCGATGCGACCTAGCGTGCCTAGATTCTATTTCTGGAAACCAGGATCTCAGCACGAACCATTGATTTTGCGTGAACAAAGGAAATATGATCAAGTGTATCTGGTTTTCTCATTGTTTGATAGAAACAAAATGTTATAAAGCAAACTTTAAAATAATTATATACAGTTTTATTGCTGAAAAGTGCTCGGGGATTAGACTACATTGAATTAATGTATAGTTAAATTGAATATATGATGGTAGATTGAACTAGGGATCTATGTGTTACTAAATGTGCTTGAATTCTATCACCTGCTACGCGAAAACCAATATTTTTAATTAAAATAATTCACAAGCCTCAAACAAACTTGGATGGAGGAGTCTTCAGCCATTTGTCACGTACCGCGAAGCAAACACAAAAGCGAACTCTCATTTACGGGCGAAAGTATACGGAGCGCGGTAATTGGTTCAACGCATACCTACATACAATACCTTATAAACAGAGATATTTGTCAAGGACAGAGTTCCGACAGAGAACCAAAGTTGTCGACATAGCATTTAGAATCAGCAAACTAAAGTGGCAGTGGGCCGGCCATATCTCGCGGTGAACCGTCAACCGCCTGGGGTAAACGTGTTCTAGAGTTAAGACCACGACTCGACGACGGGCTCCACAGAAGACCAGCGCTATGGTACGATCTGCTCTACCATAGCACATGCTGAGTGGAGACCGATTTTGTCAGTTTCTGTCTTCTGTTAATCTTAAGTTTCATTTATAAGAGTCTCTGTTCTGACAAAATAAAAATCTTTTTACTTTACTTTACTCTGGGACAAGCTAAGATACGGGATTATTGGTGATCTCTGGTGTTGGAAGCCAAAGCTCACTTTAGGCGAACGCGCCACGCCAATAAGTAAGAAGGGTTTCTTGAATATTGTGGCTTTAAGTTTTTCGTAACAGGAAATTCAAGGAATCCTTTATGTTTCAAGGGACTGGATGGTAGGAAGCGAGGCACGGAATAAAGGAAAATAAATTTTGTAAGGGAAATATTGATCCTGTACATTTCCCTGAAATGATTTGTCCTGTTTAAGTGCTGGTAATGATTCACTGAAGGCTAACGCTCTTTAACACTTTGAGTGCTGAAAACGATCGGTATGAGTTTTCTACAAGTGACTAATATGCGTAAATCCACACTAGCGCAGCGGCTGAGAAAATACAGATCTTTGTGACTCAGCAGAGCTGTAATATTTTTCAAACGAAACGCATTTGCGGCGCAACACAACCGCTGTGTAGAGTGGCAGCACGAATTTTTTAGGTAAAAAAAAAAGACCGCAGTCGTCGAAAAAAAACCGCAGTCAAAGTGTTAAGCGCACTACACCTTTTGTTCTATATAAGGTCTTATATAATAATATTTATCCGAGTATAGATATAATAATCTAATAGTCTAATACACAGTTTAATGAACTTGGTATTATTTAACGACATTACATATTACACTAATATTATAAATAGGAACGGATGGATGGTAAATTTTTGACTTCTTCACGCTAGAACTATTAAACGGTTGAATTAGGGCTGATTTTTTTTATAAATGTAGGTCTAGTCTAATCTTGGAGAACATCAATTCACCAATTCGTTCAATCCCATAAGTCTTACTCGTACTTATTTGTTATTTAGGGATATAAAAAAACTAATAAAATTTTAAGCGTTTTCATAGAAACAACGC
Organism: Eupithecia abbreviata; assembly: GCA_943735965.1. Classification (NCBI taxonomy): domain Eukaryota; kingdom Metazoa; phylum Arthropoda; class Insecta; order Lepidoptera; family Geometridae; genus Eupithecia; species Eupithecia abbreviata. The sequence continues at coordinate 8,909,396 of OX030995.1, forward strand.
ATGCAATCCGATGCCGCGGGCAAAACTAGCTAGAAGCTTTAGAATTCATTTATACCACTTAGTATAGATTTGTTAGAGGATCAGTTGACACCAGGCTGATTGCAATTGTAAATTCATCATTAACGTACGAAGGAAGGTTACTTTTTTAAATTATTTATGGTCTTACGTTCCATAAATAATTTTAAGAAAAGGGATAATTTTATACAAATTTCCGTCTCCTCCCTATGATTTTTTTACCGTATATTCTAGAAAAACCTGAAATAAAGTCTGTATGAGTGTTTGCAACTTGGAAGTAATTAGTTCGGATGCCGGCGCGGCGCGGCGATGCGAATCACCAAGGCTCGTTTAAGGTCGTCGGTACAGCGGACAGAATGGTGAAAGGACCGACCTCGCATCTTCTACTTACTGCCCACACAGGTTAAATAATATCATGGCAGAGGTGTGTCACTTGGACGTTTTCAAACGATATGTGATGCTTGATCACTACATAGTATAAAACAAAGTCGCTTCCCGCTGTCCGTCTTTCCTTGTGTATGCTTAGATCTTTAAAACTGATAGAGTGATTCAAGAGGATGGTTTATAAACCATTTGACACATAGATTGCCACGCGGGCGAAGCCGCGGGGCGCAGCTAGTAGAATTTAAAAGACGACTTTGCTTTGGTGAGTGATTTTAATCCACCACCAGGATTTGTCTCTGCATGAATATACGAATAAACCGAATGAATGAATAAACTGCATGCACTGTATGCAATAAACAAGAGAACAGAGAAGGCTTGTAAGAATCCTAAAGAAGACATATTGCCTGTTAATACATTACTATATCTATTCAGAAGTAGGTGGCTCAAGGGCTGAGAGAAGACGACGATGACGGTGTTGGAAATACTATGCTCACCAGATGTGAAAGAAGCAAATTGTTTATGAAACCCAAGGACCCTATTTTCAAGCAACGAGGTATTTACAGTGAACGGTATTTAAGAAAATCATTATTATAGTATTGAAATGAATATAATAATATTCAAATATAAAATTCTCATCAAAAGTTTCTACCCTGTCGGGATTTGAGTCCTCACCTACAGTTTTAATTGCTAATGCGTTTAGTTTGCATATTTTTCCAAAAGTCCTTGGTAACGTCAAGGCTCAAAGGGGCCCTATATTGAGGGATGTCACGCCACGCATTGACATACATGTATGGTTGTTCCTCTTTTATTGATGCTTTTTTCATTTATATACATATGTATAAGATAGGATAAATTTGGACGCTTCGAAATGTAGAAGCCAATTTTAAAACAAAAGCTACGTAAAACTCCGTCAATCAAGTGAAGATTATCACTAGCACTACAACCTCGCGCTACCGACTGGACTGAGGACGTAGTATATTGAACTGTGCGACTACTACGCATTCTGGGGCGCAAGGCCTCACCAACTCGCATTGTGCGTCTGGTGTACCACCTACCCAGTTATGTGCGCCTGGTACTTTTGCCTGCCTCTGACGAAATTCTGTATGGCAAATATGAGGCAGAGAGAATTCGATTTAGTAAAGCAGGCAATTTAGCAAGGTTTTAGAGACAACAGGAAATGTGAATTTCTATGAATTAAAGACAAAAAATGTAAATTTTTTGTCTTTAATACGAATCAACACCTTTTCATAGCCATTGCTTATGCATAGGACAAGAAACGGTCTGTGAAAACACCGTTATTTTAAATTTTCAACGAGTTCATATGTTAACCTTTCTGACCTTGGCCTTCGATATGTGGGTTCACATCACATTCTTCAGTATTTTAAAATGCCTACATTTATAGTTCATATTCAAATTTGCAGAAATCTGAAAACTCCTATTATCATGTAGGTGGATATAGCTTTATCATTTTTTATGCAGTACAACCACTCAAGAGTTATTCATACGGGCGGCCACAGACCCTAACATGAGCCTGTCTTTGACCTCTGTAAATGGATCCACTTCTCAATTTTCCTGTCCAATAAAGCCTGATCTTACGCGATTAAGTTAGCAAAGGGTGTGTTTATTCAACGTCTGTGGGTTATGCCGATCTGATATTTTTTGCCCCAATATTTTTTTAACAAATCCTAGTTTATTTTACCAGTATATTTCTTTTCCGAAATTCTTCCTTTGTTATTTTACTTTATCAATTTCTTTCAGGGTATTCTCGATTAAATTACCATAAGCATCGAAAAAACATTTGTAAATGTTATTCCTCTTTGTCTTACATATAGACTGCAACCTCTAAACTCACATACTTTTGATCTAATAAAATTCTTAGAGGTCGTTTGAGACTGAAATTAATAATAATCGCTTCTATTTTTCCTTTAGAAAATCTTTTCCGTTAAAACAACTTTTATCTTCTACAGTACAGTAAAAAAAAACAGTTAATATTAGGCTAATGTCACACTGATCGGCTAATGACACAAAGAGCCTGTTACTGCTAAGAGCCAAGCGACTCACTTCTCGTAAAAAATAAGTAAGTAAGCGAGTCTCATTGTAGACTTTGACATTGATAAAGAAACGAAATTTGCTACAAATACTATGAGTCTTTCTATCATGTTGTATTGATTTTCGCACCTATTAAATCCGCGCTTTACTATGTGGCTGTGACAAGTATTTGACTCGACAAGCTTTTGTTGCGTCGGTCCGCATGTGACATTACTGCCTCCCCTCACTTTACCTCATCAGCATTATATTCGAGTGGTTTTATGTAAATGTATGTTTATCGTCATCATGTAGTGCATAAATCGGGGAGATCGCACGACGGACTCCTATCTCGCATCCGGTGGGTGGATCTTCTATACCTTGTTTACTGTCAAGTTGGTTATATTGTGCCTCTGTTGCATTACCTACCATGTTTTTCTTTCTGTTTGATTTTTGACTTTATTGTATTGTAATTTGTAGATACATAATACCTATACCTACTAAGGTACTATGAACTTATAAAACAGGATATATTTCTATGTAAGCAAGCACAATTAATAATATTCTAGCAAATCGTAAACTTATACAAAAGACGATTGAATATTGTGTTCTGAATCCAATTGGTATTTAAGTAAATACTTCTGACAATTAACGCAGCGTCATCAAACCAGAGCTTGTGTTATGGTGAGTACCTACTAGATATCTGATTTTATATTAGGTACTGTGGTTATCTTTCCAGCTATGTTCAAGTTTTAAATGCAAATTGGCCTCCTTAATTTTAAAATGAAAATTTTAAGTACCTTCATAATCAGGCATTTATATTCAGAACAAAAAATAAATAACTCGAAAATTCCGACAATTAAAAAACACAGCTTAAACTTTATCATAATCGACTGTTGTTGATTACTTACGTACCGGTTCTCTAAATACCTACGCTGCCCTTAGAACGAGTTTTCCAGAAGACTATTAATGTTACCGAGGCATCACTGAACACTAAAGGGACATGTGACTCAGATAACAAAGCAATAGCACTACGCTTCTTACATAACCGGCCACGTGCCGGCTACATGCGCTATTTTATAACTATACAGATGCAACTATAGACTGTAGCGCTATAAATATAGAGAGGAAAATAGTACTATAGGTAGAGGAAACAACGTAGGATGTAACATACATTTAGAATCTGACTAACAGAATAACTTATAATGTCGTTTAGTGTTTACGCTATTTAATTTTAGAGTAACTGCATAGCACACAGATTAACGCATTCACAGCCCAGCCTCGGCACGGGTCGCCCTACTATGCGCCACCTAGTGCTGCAGACGGACACAAGCGTCTTGGGTCATGTAAGTGTTAAGATCTGTGACCGAAAGGACTGCCTACGGGCATGGTACAATTCATATGTGATGCTCGTACTTTACCCAACAAATATAGTAATAATAAATAGTGTATTTTCTTTCACAAAGGTAGCTTACTTGGTAGCAGTTAGAAAAGTGAATATAGCTACCGATGACAGGTGCCGCCATAATAAAACAATAAAAGAATAAATAAATAATGGTGGACAATTCACACAGCATTATCTAACACATTCGCCAGCATCCATACGGAAAAGTAAACACAGCAACCTGCTTTCATGTATAGTGGTAAACATACATGAAAGGGGCACAAGACGGCCAAGGAGTTCCGTTGTACCACATTATACTGAAGATGTCAACGTAGCAGGTTTGGCACCGCAATATGCATTGTCATCGGAACGCGACAATATGCAAATTTTAAACTCAATCGGATAACGGAAACTGCGGCAAAATCGAAAGATTTAAATAACATGGCAGTTGCGGACGGTTCAGTTATACTAGAACCATGGGCTAGGATATTGAAACTTGGTTTATTACCTTCTAATTTGAACTTTCTATCCAATGTCATAAAGATCTGTAAATCGCTTGCGACCGGCCCCACGTAGATTTCCCAGTTGCAGTTCAAAGGTTAACACACTAGATTTTTTTTAATGACCGATACTTTTGCCTGACCAATATCTTAACTGATGGTAAGTGGCGATCTGGCAAACCATGTATCAAGGATCTAAAAGATCCCCAGTTAGAGTGACAAGAAAATGTTCTACTATTTGCCAAATCAAGAGTATTTTGAACAAGAGAACGGTTAAAAACACCCTATATTTCAAGCCAAGTCAATGTCGCAGCATAGGACTGTGCAAAACAGCAACGTTGTTCGATAGGGTATCGCGATATGGCATCGAATCACGTTCAAATAACGGTGAACCTCGCCAACTTGTAACCAGTTGACGAACATTCAAACTGCACGACACGATCTTTGTGAACGACAAATAGGAAGTATATTGTGTTTTTCTTGGGTAACGCACGGCGACTACGGACAACAATGATATCGGGAGTCGGGACGCCGTAGACCAAGGTGATAGCGGGAAGGAATTTTTTTCCCAGCACTGAAATCTCTAGAATTGTATTGTTAAGATTTGTTAATATAGAAATAGGAGGATGTCTGGCAGCAATTGGACGGTACGGGAATAGTAAGATGTCGTCATCATAAATCAACTGGGTTTTCAGTACAACCACAGCAAAGAAAGAAAACGAACCTAAGCATCAATGAAAATTCTATAATGTGAGCGTGTGACAGTGTACCTAGTAGCATCGCATCGAGTAGTGCAAACGCTCTCACAGTGTAAAGACAAACAGTATATCAGGAGGGTCTCAGTCTCACGCACGCCATATTGTGCACTCACACGGAAATTAAGATAATCAGGATACAACTATAGCGGCCATTGCTCTGTTAAAAAGAAGGAAAAGAGAATTGCTAATTTAATGTAATAAAAAAAACAGTCAAACCAAATAAATGGTTAAGTAAGATCGAATTGGGAAATAGCGAAGAGATATGTTTATTTGCAGCAAAAACAATAATTGTATTACAAGAAAGTAATATAATATAGGCTTCATCGATTTCGATGACGGCGACCCGACATTACGGACAAGAAAGTAGGCATATTTCTAAGTGATATTGGCGTATTTGATGAAAATACCGACTTTGTGAATTAAAAATTTGACCTTTCAGCGACTCCAGCTGTTTTAAGAAGACAATTCAAAGCTTTGATCAAAATTTTACCGTTTTTTATGACATTTGCTGTAATTTTCTAAGTAAATGTGAGAAAGCACGTCCATGCAAGTTTTTTGCATACGTGACAATAGGAATATACCTAAAGCTGTAGTTGGACACGTCACGTGCAGTGTTGTATGTACTACTCATAGTAGTGTTGTGGGCAATATTGCCCGCTGATAAGTGCAGAGCAAACACGATAAGGTACCGCCGGCCTTGTGAAAGTACTGCTTTCGAGCGGGTTTATACGTCTGATAGGGGAGCATTTCTACAAAGATTTATGTGTTTTCTGTTTAAGAGAATAACACTTTATCTTAAGTATCCACTGCGCAGGCAAAAAGGATAGTTTATTCCGGAAAATTCGATGTAGTACGATGTTTACAAACTGGTAAAGAAATCTGCGTTTAACCTTAAATTCACAGATTTCTGTCACTGAACATAAAATTCGTTTAGACACTGATTATTTTTGGGAGAAATGTAGAATGAAACGAAGTTTGAGTTAAGCGCATTCGATAACGAAAAAATCGTGGCCGTGGCGGTTGCGTGGCGTAAGAATTCACCTCTAACTCAGCTCGTGGATATCGTATGAGTCGACTAAAGGAACCTACCAATGGACCCCTTCCTTCGCAGCTTTCTGCTATCTGCAATCATCAATCAGCCCAAACGAGGTGATTATGGCAAAGCCAGAGGACGTAAGTATGCTGTGCTGATGAGGAAGAAGTAAGAAATAAACTCAACTCTATTCACTGAACGCTTTCAACTCGCGCGTAGATAGAAAGAAAGTACTATGAAAAAATATACTTATCTATAATGCTGGACAATCCACAAAGCATCATCTGAACCGCGGAGTGGGGGCACTGGTGACTTGTAACACACCCTGTGTTACAAGTCTGTTACTAACCTACCTCAAGCACCAGCCCCTCACAAAACAGGTCAATAATGTGATAATAAAATGTATATTATATAAGAACATTTTTGTAAGACCTTATTGTGAGTGGAAAATAAATGTATTTATTTATTATTATTATTAACACAAAGCTAAGCAGAGCTTGTGTTATGAGTACTACATGACTGATATATTTAATACAATACATTACTTACGTTTTACTTACATTACGTTTTTTTTAATTATACCAAGAAAATACCCAGAACACTACTTTAGTTATGTAGTAAACAACATAACTACATTTTTATTTGAGTAACCTTATTCGTGTAGTAAGTAGATATAATAACGATTATAATAATTAGAACTGATAAACTGCCATATTTTATTACTGCTAACGACCTATTAATTAACACTCGATATTTTACTGTAGGTAAGTTTATACGAGTAAGATTTTCCCGTTAATTTTGTAAAAACATAATTAAATTTATTGCTACATATCCAATTCCTATTAGAAAGAAACCTAGACAGAAGCACTGGTATAAGGAGAATAGAATAGAAAAAACATTGTTATGGACACAGGAATAAAATAAACAGACGGAAGACAAAAACAGTTTAACATGGAGGTAAGTGACACAAAAGGGTAGTAGTAAAAATAAGGCTGCCTCCATGACCCTGCGCCGAAGTAGGGGATGGCTCAGCGAGTACTGAACATTTTATGATCAGCACTGTTTTTCAGCTAAAAACCTTAATACTCATTTACGTTACAGACGTTAATTAAACGAATTAAACGGAATGGATTCCAATCAAGCAACAAAATTGTGTAAATACATCGAATGGAAACTCCAACTTGTCATCCTAAATTACCAGGAAAACATGAAATAGAAAGAGGGTGTCAGCACATGTTCCTTCACACGTCCTGTGAAACTCGTAAACGGTGCAGTTGTCACGCCAATCGTAAATTGGCTTTAACGTGCGGTTTCGATAATGCACGAGACAATGAGTTCATCGACTAGCGGACTGGTTCGCAAGTGCACTGGGCAACTCCGACTGAATTTCAACCTTATATGTATGCAATTACAGTTCAAATAGTATTTTCAATCAGCTTGATTTTTCCACGGAAATTGAACGCTAACTATACGATCATAGAGTTTCGTATAAACATTCACTTTAGGAGTGTGTAGAACTAACCGATCCTGATATTTGTCCCTATGGTTATAGGAATAAAGTTCAAATTGCGTTGCTGAGTTCACGTTGGGTCATAGCGCGGTCGGTGTAGTTGATAGATTGCGAATGGAAGGCAAAGAGAGAAAGCTGTTCTTCAGCAGACGAAATTGCTAGACAAATATAGTCTTCAATGCGTGCAAATTTCACACTATTGACGACGAACAAGCTAACATAGTTAAAAGACAAACGATTGAGCTGTCGTGTCAGGCTTAACGAGGCTTTAATTAATTTAAAAGTTTCAACCTTTAAAAATAAATATATAATTAAGGACAATCCACACATCATCATCTAGCCCCAAGCTAAGCAGAGCTTGTGTTATGGGTACTAAATAACTGATGTATTTAATAAAATACATTCTACAGATATAAATGTTTGTATACGAATAATAATAATAATAGAGAAACACCCAGAACACTCTGAACAAATATCAGCAGATTGTACAATCTGTCTCGATGCGTGGACGTAACCCGCAACTAGCACCGTCTTCGCAGGCGGACCCGCTGGGCCACTCAGGTCGATCAAAAGAGAACTATCTATGGTATACTATACCATAGCTGAAGCAGTGATATAAGAGACCATAAGAATTGTCCATTTACCCTGAGTGAACCTTGCCGTCTGGAACCACCATAGCCACAAGGCTATGCCCTCTTTAAAACATGATTGTACCTACCACCTACAAGCATGTTTTAAAGAGGGTGGCCAACAAGACTCTGCATTTCGAATATGTGAAGCGGTTAAGAACGAGAGTAATTTTTATTTTGTGTCCCATCAAGTGTGTACCAAAATTCAAAATGCACATCCGATGAAATCTCGATTCTCTCCCCACTAAAGCATTTTCCCTTGAAATAAAACTTCTTACATCAAAGCATATGTACATACGCAACTTCGAAATACAGCTCCTATTACAGACCCAGACTAGAATGGCATTATAAGAAAATTTCTACATACATATTTTCATCTTATTAAAGTGCATTTTCCCTTGCAATCAACATCAAACCAGCAATAGCAGCCCTGTGAACAATAGCCGAGGTACCCAGCTCACGCAGCGTTACGCAACCGCGCCTTGTGCCAGTTTTTACACGTAAACAACGTTTGAAAAGCCTTATGCATTCGCGAATCTTAAGTAAAAACGCTTTTCATAAAGTAAATACGGTCTACAATGCTACGAAATCTTTATATTTTTAGCTTTATTTTCTCGACCAACCTGCCACATCAACTCAAATATATAATAATAGTAGTATTCTTTTCCTGGAATATACGAGTATTCTATAAATAATATTATAATCATTAAACCGGGCTGATCAGCCGTTTATTCGTGAAGATCGACCAGTTGTATGTAGGTACTTATGTGTGTGTCGAAATAAATGCTATCCAGTTATCTACTTATGCGTTCAATATTATGGATGTATGGATTTGGATGTAGTGCTGGACCAGGCATTGTGTCTGGTGATCTTTAGGTGCCTATGTCCAGCAGTGGCCTCCATCGGCTGAGATGATGATGATGAATATGGATAAAAAAAATAGAATAAACAGTAGCCCAGTATTTTGAACCCCGAACAATTAAGGAGTTTCTTTTCCACTTATTCAATCTACATCAAAACTATTGTAGTGAATTAAAAAAAATGTTTCAGAAAAATCATACTATCTAACTTTGATAAATAGCTTACCCGAATACTCAAACTAAATTCAGATTCAGTCGCGATTTTTCAACAGGTTTTAATGAAAATCCTTTGATAAATTGCGATTTGAGACAGTATTTTTTTTATATTCGTTGTCTAAACTGTGTCATTAACTCATTACTTATGAGACCGTCCAACGTGCTCTCATTGTAATTATTTAATTAAAAGACATATCAAAGGTAATCATAGTGCCTACTTAAAATAGTGCTCGGTGCAAACTCTTTCAATAGAGAGAATTGAATAATGTCGATTAATTGTCAGCGCCCCCTACCGCCAGGCGTTCACTTTTACATCGCTTGTTTATTTTTCTTTCAGTTTAGTTCTCAGGCGGACCAACGCTCGGTTTTTTTTTTTATTGAGATAAAATCGGGCTTTTTGTTGTGTTCTTTTGAGGTGAATAACTGTGAATATGACTTTGTGTAGTTGATTTTGAAGCTTGTGTGGCGTTTTGAGCAGTGGTGTCCTGTCCACACGTGTGACAGAATCACCTAATTTGCGCCGTGTAAGGTAACTTTGCAGTAGTTTAAGAATGGACGGTAGTTTTTAACCATTTCACATTTTCGAATTTGGTTAAGGTATAGGTAAAGGATTAAATTTAAGCCGAATTACAATTTTCCAATTAACTATAAATAACATCACTACGTATGCAAGATATATGACTCAAACCCTCAATTACGTCAAACAACTGCGTTGTTGCCGCCACGTTGCATTCGTGCCACAACAAGCCCTAATATCAGTTCTGTCATATTACGTGGGAATGGAGTGCTATTTCGGGAATCCGAACAATAATCGAGACATGTATCAGTTATAGTCTTGGCATCGACTCGTGTTTTCCGATCAAAAGACGACACGACATCATACCCACTATATCGGGAGTCGAATCAGTCCCTAAATATGAATACATGCGCTTGCGTCGATCAGCTGACCGGCAGCGCCCCCTGCCTTCGCGGTGCGTCACTTACCACGTAGCTATAGGTGTAGATATAGCTCACCTGGCACCCACACTATTTATTATTATAAATGTTTGCAGATTTGTGCGTTGCGGTCGCGGCAGTTACAGATGTCGCGGGCGGGTGCGGACGTGCGAGTGAATTTCAGGCTTCCTTTGTTTACGCTACGCGGAGGGCGGGGGCGGCCGCGTTCAAGGTCAAGAGCGGCTTGCGCCGGGGGCTCGGGGATTCCCTGTGTAGGGCTGCGGAGGCCGAGGCCGGGGCTGGGCTGGGACTTACCGGTCTGCAGGCGGCGCTCCTGCAGCTCGATGTACCGGGCCGCCTCGAGCAACGTATCCAGCAAGCTCATATCGCGGAGCGCGCGGTACGAGCGCGCCCGCTGTCACGCCGCGACTGGGCCACGCGCCACTCCACCCGCTCACGTGGCCGCCGGCTCATCCGACCAATGGAAGGCCGCCGCGCGCGTCACGTGGACCCTCCCGGAAGCCAATCGCGGCGCGCGCCGGTCACGTGACGCGCACATGGCACCAGTAGAAAGTTACGGCGGGGGGAGGGGAGCGATCGATGCCATTGCAGCGGACGCATGCAAGCCCCCGCCCGGCCGGTGACGCGGCACGTTGTACCTTTGTTTATCTATTACAAAAATGTTGCTTCACAACTTTTGCCGGCAGATAATGCGTAACCAAATGTGTATGTTTAAATACATGTAAGTTCTGAAGTGTCGAGTGAAGCACGTGCCGATATCGATGCGAATCGACGGGCGTACTTTCACTTCTGTTTCTTCGAGCTGCGACGCCGCTCGGCGCTCTCCTATCGAGATAGTTACCTTTCTAATAATTGGGATTTCATTATCATTTCTTTACGAATCTCTCGGTAAAGTACTGTGCCTACGAGTAGAGAGGCATGGCACTGCAATTAATGTAGGATACGACTTGAACAGCTTGTAAATAAAACTGGGCGTTATTCACATCAGAATAAAGATCAAAATACGCTTGTATACTGTTACTATGTGGCAATAAAGCGTACACGGCATAATTGCGTCTTCGCATCGCAAGATTAGAGGTTTACGGGCGTGTTTACTACGCTCTTGAAAATAATTATGATACATCTACATCACTCAGAATTTATGAAGTTCATAACGTATGATAATTGCATTATGCACAAAGGGCATAAAACTGCATTGATTCATAAGGGGCCAACGGCCGAAGACCTATTGTCACACTCGCTCCATTCAATAACCTACCGTGAGCTCTGATAATATTTTTTACAACTTTTCACGCTGTATTGATAATCCCCGGGACCGGAGCGAAGCCCCGCAAGGCTCGGGTAATTAGTTAACATGCGCTCAGCTTGTATACACTTACTTACAAATGTTTACAGACCTTTGAGTTGTAGTTAGTAAGCCTAAATATAGGTCTATTTTGGGCTAAGGAGTTGTGTGTGTTGATGTCTGAACAGTAGTTTTTAGAACTGGTAGTTTTTCGGCTAATTTTTGTTTACTACCGTTTAGCCGGGTGTTGGTCGAAACCCAGCTTACCTATGCCAATATTAGTGATATTGTAATGGAACATTTCATAGGCATATTAGGTCTCGATAAGCTGAAACTGAATTTTGGTTAACTATTATTTCGAGTGCAAATTAGATATGTAAAGGTCGTTACTTTAGCTGCGCCCCGCGGCTTCGCCCGCGTAGAAATCTATGTGTCATATGGTTTATAAACCTTCCTCTTGAATCACTCTATCTTTAAAAAAAACCGCACTAAAACCCGTTGCGTAGTTTTAAAGATCTAAGCATACATAGGGACCGACAGCGGGAAACGACTTTGTTTTATACTATGTAGTGATGATATTATTTTAGGTTGATAATGGAATGATCAGGGACTCCTCCTGGACTTTACATGCTAAGCCTTGGAATTATGGTTTTCATAGGACGTTAAATAAAATAAGGCAAAATATTCAATTACTTTATTCTCAGTAAGTATATCAGATGACAAGGTAAAGAGGTCTACGAAAGATACGTAAGGTATCATTTACACAACACCCCGTTTTCCAATAAAGAAAAAAGAGATGTTTTATAACAACCAATAGGATCTTGAATACGTGTCGTGATTGATTATGACGTTATTTTTAAAAGCATGCTATTGGTTGTTTTTACACATAACCTGCTCCGCATTGGTGGGAACTGGCTTTACGACTATACAAGGTGAACAAATATATCCTTCTAGGATAACAGTGAATCTACTTATGATTATTAATTTTAAATATTGAGAAACATTCAAACTAATGCTGGCACACGGTAATCGCCACACGAAGTATGATCCAATTTTTTAACTCTCAAGATTTGAGTGCGTAATTTTTACATTAGCCAGAAGAACAGCAAATGTTAAACTGCATTTACCAATGTGTTCGCCTAAATTGTAACTCAAACCATGAAAATTTATAAAAATATTTTTTAGAAAATATTGCTTTCTTTTATTTATTCTATTTTGAAAATATTGCTATAAAATATACCTTGTCTTTGAAAACTATAAATCGCACCAAAATCTACAAGGCACCTTGCAACGGCAATAAAAATTCGACATAACAATTTCTCGTACAATAAATTATTGTAAAATATTGCTTACAGTATGTTCTCACTAAATCACTCCAAATTTCAATTCGACTAAAACAAATACCCTATATGGTACAACTATAATACTAAATAAACTAATGTGAATCTTATAGTAAAGAGAAAATAGTTTATCACTAAGAAATTTCCTATTCAACGAAAGACATCATAATTTCCTAAATTTGGTGACATATGGATGGATATTTGAATAATCTCTTACTTAAAGCGAGATTTAAATAATTGTTTCTAACACATGCAAAACATTATCAATTGAGATAACACCAAACAACAATACAACAAATTTCCTATGAAACAACAACTTATTCTCAATATGTGAGACATGCTAGTACTTTATAAAAATACTTATTTTCAAATAAAATTAAAAAGAGAAAATTTGAACTATACCTTGTTTATCGAAATTTTCTACAAAATATTTATTGATGCATTTATATTGTGATAGGATTATATATATGTATAGGTTAATTTGTGGCTTATAATATAAGCAATAATTTTACTAACTTGCGGTTACTTACAAGCATAAACCTTTTTGGTAATATTCAACTAATAATTTGAGTACGCTTTGCATAATACTATGCACAAACACACTCACACACATTTGTCTACTGTAAATTGCCATTTTAATTTAAAATTCCTACTAACACTAGATAAAATCACACAGCTTTCACAGTTCTTGAGGATACAAGATCACACTTTCAAACTATAATACAATAATTGTTCTAAAGTGCGGAGTACACAACTCCATAGCTGCTCCGATCATCTCTTTGCGGGTCGTGCTGCCCTGGTACTTTTGCTCCTGAAAATTTAATAATCATCTTGTAATGGAGGCAAATTAATTGTAGGAACCTATTATTAAACTTTCCTCAGATACGTATTAGGAAAATTAATTATAAAAACTCATGGTAAGAACCAAAAGTATTTAAACTTTTCTCAGATATGTAAACTTATAATTTTTAAACTTATGCGAACTGAACCCATATTTATTAGTACTAACGGGTTTTCATCGCATCTTCAGCATCCACCCCGTGATCACAACAGTACGTAAATCTGTTGAAACTTCGGGAAAATAGGTAAATAAACGCGATAAATACCCGTTAAATAGTAATATTAATTATAAGGAAACTTATTTGAGATGTTCACAACAAACATATAGATTTATTCGCCTCATAAAATGTTATGATTTGGTATCAAAATAAGTGCATAATCGTTCCCACGAACGATATAAATAAATATTAAAATGTTTTAAAGAAAGCTAGTACCGAGCCCATACATACTAACAAGAACCAAGCAAAAAATAGGTAGTTATAAATGCAACACATGTTAATAGTGAAAGGAAAACATACTTACATTCTTCATGAGTTATGCTAGCAAGGTTCCTATGTAGGCACACGCACTAGGTTAGCGCAACACACACAAAATGCATAAAGCAAAGCATGTGAAAAGTGCATTAAAAAAACAATGCCAAAGTAGGTGCACGGATAATTAGAAGACACATGCACAAATGAAGTTAAGTTGTTACGTCGAAACTTCGTCCCGGATAGTTAATACATTACAGAAAAGTTTTTCTCTGGGTTTTAAGTAGGTAAGTATAAGTTGATTGATAAAAAAAATTTCATGGCGTAACTGAGCCGAAATATTAAAAAAAACACCAAAAATCATATCATGGTAAATATCCCGTTTTAAATGAGTTTTGTGTTAATAACCATGATCGTTTTAAGTGGTCGTCTGTTTTCATGCCTTCATAAAAACAACATCGTCATAATCAAATCAAAATAAATAATACTGGACAATCCACACAGCACAATTTAGCCCCAAAGTATCAAACCAAAGCAAGGTTAGTGATATAGAAACAACACGACATGAAAATGAATTTGTTTCTAACGATGACAATAAAGACATGTGCTGCAGTGTAAGAAAAGTTCTCAATTCTTACGTCTGACATAAGAAAGTCTAAAACATTAAGTGCCAGCGACGCACATGTTGTTCTAAAGCAGCGCTTATAGCAAGCAACGCGTCATGATCGGTAGTGAACGCATTAAGGTGCGTTTCTTCCAAAGCTAAGCGGTGATGTACCAAGCACAGCCAGTTGGATAACTTGTCTAAGAAAATCGTGCAGCCACTAGAAGCTGAGCTAGCTTAACTTCTTGAAAAACATCCACAACATGACACAACACATACTAAGATAGAGACATACTGAGCCTCGCTACGTACACGACAAAATACAGGAAACGATGGATAGCGAGCCGCTACGCCAGCATAATTTTTAGTTTTCATAAAAATTCCAGCGTCTAGACCTCATACATAGAAAGATAGAAAACACTTTATTGCACTTTAAATAGGACTTAAATATTACGTATAATAAAATCTTTAAAATTAGTAATAATTAGCGGTCTTATCGCTCAAGAGCGTCATCATAATCGTCGTCTGTGTAACGAGGCCTCAGTCTGTTTCAAGCTTTGTTCAAAAATATACCCTTACCTTAGCCTCCTATAGTCGAGGAGTCGTCCCAGGCTATCGGCTAAGGTTGCTGACGTACAAGCTCTTCAGTTCAGTTTTGGGCGTGTTCTCGAACAGCGCCGCACGATTCTGTCCCTCGCCCTTCTTCACCCAGTGACCGTACACTCGGAACGCGCAGCCGTCTATCACCTGGAATATGCAATTATATTTGTCAGCTCCACCTTTATTAGCAAAGTGGCCTTATTACTTTATTCATCAACAGTGAAATAAGAATATATCACTACATAGTATAAAACAAAGTCGCTTCCTGTCTGTCTGTCCCTATATATACTAAGATCTTTAAAACTACGCAACGGATTTTAATGCGATTTTTTTAGTGATTCAAGCGGAAAGCTTGTAAACCATTTTACACATAGATTTCCACGCTGTTTGTACTTTGAATTTTGTACTTTGTGTGTAAACTAAGACCCAGTAAAACAGTACCCATCGGCTGGTTCCAAGCAAGGATCTCTCTACAGTTTCATATCATGAAGCGATAATGCGGCGATGTACGGAAGATGTCGTAATCGCACCATACACGATCCGACGATTAAAAATTAGCCGTAGTTTTATAGTAATAACCGCTAGCTATCCTATCTTATTTACCTTTCTGAGTGCCCTCATGGTGTATGGATCCCGCATCGCATCGTGAAGCGGTAACGCCCGCGCGGCCGTATGCGGAAGATGGCGTAATCGCACCGCAGCGCGAACCGTCAACAAGGCTAGGCGCAGTTTCGCACGAGCATTGAACCCTCCCGTTTTTATTTGCTGGAAAACCATTATGATACGATTATCGATTTGAACACAGGAATACAATGGACAATCGAGTCGTTTAACGGTTAGTTTTATATGGAGAGTTTAACCCGCATGAGTTTGCAATGTCAATATACAAGGTTGGTGTGATTAGAAATCAAACAAGCTCTTATATAGACCAAGGTAAGGTAGGCCTACTCGTTATAAAGACTAAAAAGTGTTCTAGCGCTAAAATTTCATTAGCTTGTACGAGAACTTAAATTTTACTTTAGCTCGTAACACCAGTATTTTAAAAATAATTAAAGAGACATGAGGTATTTTCTAAAGTTAAACCATACTACTTATATATAGACGGGACGTCAACAAACAACAATATATTTCAACGAATTGAGCGTGATTCATCAATATCCAGTCATTTTTACACCCGTCCTAAATACTGCTTGATAGTAAGGCAAAGTAAGAAGCCAAAAACCAATGACGGCAGTTTCTATCTAGCACAAACAAAGAGCCACCTTACCATATCGCATTGTTCCCATGCAAGAGCACATATACCTCACCCGAATTTGTCGTAGCAGCTGACAAAGGACAAAGGAATACATGCGTAAGGACCAGTTCTCCTTTTTCAAAAACGTATACAAGAACAATTCCAATTTCTCTGATTTGGTGGAAACTTTGCGTACGGCTTTCCGAATATAAAGTTAATACGCAATCACCGCAGAAACATGCGACGCGATTAAATAATCAAATAACCGTGCAAGTTTTAGCGACACGATCGAACGCATTTCTTTAAAAGGGTTAAAGAAATGCGTTCGATTCAAGATTTGCTTGAAGGAAATTATAACGAACTTGCGATGGTCGCATCCATTTAATAGGACGACAGATTTTCTGATAAAATATGCGAGCAAGTTAAAAGCATGCAGGTTATTAACAAAGATAAGCGAAACCAAAAATCGTGTTTGCATTAAGTGTAAATTTACAAATATTTGTTTGGTTTTAAACGTGGTTCAGGATAATCTATGACTAAATATTTTTCTACTTTAGTGTGTATTAGTATTGTGTGTGTATTTACATTAATTATATCGGCACTTCATGGATTATATTCCCTTAAATGTTGGATTCTTCTTTCGCTTGGAGGTTATGTTTAGCTAATAGCAAAAGTTTGAACTTATGTAGATGAGTAGACAATTTTGGGTGAAGTGAGAAGTTATTAGAATGAGAAATATACTCAAATTTTTTGCAAATTAAAAGTTATATTTTTTTTAAATAAAAAGATATGATAAATAATCCCAATGATAATTATATACTATTTTTTGCTATACCTATGTCCAGCAGTGGACTGCTATAGGCTGATGATGATGATGATGATGAATTATATGCGCATCTCATACCAACTAAAAATGTAATCCGGTGAAAATCAAAATGTCTCTGTTTCCACTTAGAAATATCATAAGTAAGTCCTTCAGTCGTCATTTTATAATGGGCAGTCAAACATAACACCATCATTATAATCAGCGGCAAGTCAAAATGGAAGATGCGATTTGTCATTTGGAGTTAGGTAAGTAAAATAACAGTAAGCCCAAATGATCTTAACAGTAAGTTATTTCAACATCACACCCGATGTATTTAAGGGACACACAACATAACGTGCCGTAACAAAACCCCTGAACACCAGAACTTAACACGAAGGTACTGAATCAATAGGTACGCTTAAGAAGGCCTGTGGGCCCCACTGTGAAATAATTAACACCAATACAAATGTTCAAGCATTTAGGCCACTGGACAATTTTTTGACTAATTTATCTTTGCTAATTGCAGATGTAAAATTTGCGTTGACATTAGACAAATTTCCACTTAAAGGTGAGACAAAAACATGGATTTTATTAAAAAATTTAAATTTCCTTTTTTATACCGTCCTCTTTTCTTTGGTGTTATATTTCTTAAGCATACTGATAGATGCAATATAAATATGTATGTACAAGTTTACTTCGTGATAAGATCTAGCCATGGGTATTCTATTTACCATTGTAAGTTGTTCGATGCGAGACATCTTTCTGCCGGCGGTTGATAGCGATTGCTTCAGCGGCTTCATATCTTGGTCCCATAGCTAGAGAGCAATGTATTGTGTGTAATTGTAAAACATCTTATGGTATAGGTTACGACAGCTTATGGATTCATGTCAAAACTGCATTTTAATACAGCTAAAAACCATCTGTGTACTAGTACTGGAGATTTAGTGTTGTTTCTATAAGTAATGTGTTTGTCCATATTTGTAAAATTTTAAAAAAAATCTTTGATTTTGTCGTAAAATAAATTACATACAAAACTAACTACAAAAGCAGCTAGGTTCTAGATAAGTACTAAAGCATTACTAGGTATACAGAAAGTTTAGAAGTGCTTAAAGCTGAACTGTGCTCCATACACTGAATAGGTGTATGTCTGTAATTTACAGATTTTTCAATAGAAACAGTCTCTCTACGTTGTGTTAACACTTTGACTGGTGAAATCACACGGTAAGTGTTTTCTACAAGTGACTAATATGTACAGAATAAATACAGATCTGTGTGACTCAGCACAGCCGTAATATTTTTCGAACGAAACGCATGTGCGGCGCAACACAACCACTGTGTAGAGCGGCAGCACGAATTTTTTAGGTTAAAAAAAAGATCACAGTCGTCGAAAAAAAAACCGCAGTCAAAGTGTTAATCAATAAGCTAGAAAGTTTTAGGTTCTTGGAACCATATTCAAAACATATTGACTTTATAAGGAAATTGAATAAAGCACCAATACTGGCTCTGACAATGATCAAAGTATTTGAATCGTTACACATTTAAAATTTCTCCAGACATAAAGAAATTAATGTAGAAGATTAGCGAATTAGTCTAAAACAGAGCCCAAAAACCAATATTCTTGCTGTAAACAAGTTTGTAGAAATAAATAATTATAAAAGTACTAGGAAAGCATAAATAAGAAGAAGTCTTACCACGGTATTGAAGAATGGGTGTTCCAACGCCTCTTTTATGTCGATCCTCTCACTTGGCTCGACGACTAGGAACCGTCTTATAAGATCTTTGGGGTCATCTGAAATAACCAATCAAACCTTGAACCATCAAGAAGCTTATTTATTATTTATTTTATTTTAAGCCATTACTGTCCCACAGCTGGGCAAAGGCCTCCCTTTTCTCCTTCCACTCCTCGCGATCCAACGCTGCAACAGGCCATGATGGAAAATATGCCTCGAGCTCAAGAAGCTTAACATATTCAGAATTCAAATCATCATTGAACAAAATTTTATACACTGGAATCCAAAACCCAAAACCTTTCGGACTAGTACAGCCATAGCACCTTGAATAAACGCTCTGTTTACTCTGGAGCTTCTAATGGGTGTATATTGAGTGAAAATGTCTTTAATTATTTTTTTTATCATATACTAGCTGTAAATCTATGTGTCAAATAAGTTATAATCCTTCCTATTGAATCACTCTATCTATTTAAAAAAATGCATCAAAATCCGTTGCGTAGTTTTAAAGATCTAAGCATACATAGGGACAGACAGACAGCGGGAAGCGACTTTGTTTTATAGATAGATAGATAGATAAATCATTTATTCGACACTGCAGCACATGATTATAAGGTAGCAATGGTAAAAGTAATAGTAAACAATAAGTAATAGTAAAAAGAAATAACAAGTGGAGATTTAAAAATTGTGTGCGTGCTGTTTTATACTATGTAGTGGAGTCTGGAACTGGACTCAATTGCTACTAGGACCTCGTACAGGGTAAACTAAAAAACAGCTTCTACAGTAGCAGGGAAAACTTAGATGTAATAGGTATAGGATAGAGAAAGCTGGCAGAAGCAAGGTAAAGCCAAGTAACTAATCATTTTACCCCGCTTTTACTTGCAGGGGCCTGCTTTTTAATTAGGTAAATACGAATACATATTTATTGAAATGTTTTAATTAATAGAGACTAATAAGCTTACAGACAAACGGGATAACCGTTTCAGTTAGCTTTTAGATTAAGATGTAATTATTGTAAAATATAAATAAAAGAAAAAAAAGAAAGAACTAGGTTATACTTCTTACATCTAAATTACTGCTACTGTAGCTGTTTTTTTAGTTTTCCCTGTTCTAGGCCCTAGCAGTGACGATATCGATATATCTCTCGCAATGAATCACCTGAGATATCAGCCCACTCCGGGCTGGTGAACGAGTATTTCCCCTCCATGATGTTGCGAAGCATCACCATTTGCTTTCTGTGCCAGAACGGCGGGCAGCCCACCAACCTGTAATAACAACCATTTTCAATGAGAGATTATGGAATACCAGCTCCTGCCCGCGACTTCGCACTCCATTATCCGGGGTAAAGATAGATAGATAAAGTCTTTTTTTGCAACTTCAGACACGGACAAAATGCAACAATTAATAATAATAATAATAATTGTGCACCCGAGGATGATAACCGCTATGTGTAGCCATCGCCTTTAGATTAACTTCTCAAAGAGCCTCTGTGCTGTTGGCTTCGGCCCCACGCAAGCCTTCCAAAGGACCGGGTCATTTTATGGCCCGAGATCATGGTAAATGAGAGACATAATAATAATAATAATGCTAGACAACTCACACAGCGTTATCTAGCCCCATGGTAAGCAGAGCTTGTGTTATAGGTACTAGATAACTGATATACATAATACAATACATTACATAGATAGATATTTTTTATTATACAAAGAAAACAACCAGAACACCCGGAATAAATATCTGCAGATCGTACACACAATTGTTCCGAGGCGGGAATCGAACCCGCAACCTCCTGCGTCGCAAGCGGACCTTCTCCCACCGCGCCACATCGGTCGTCAATTATACAGTACACTAGGAAAACAAGACATTTTTGTACCGTGTGTTATATAATAACGTTATAATATATATAACTTAAAATGTATAGAACTTAACGACATCAAGTGTAACATGTGTACCTACGGTGGAAATAAATAAACAAACTAGGTACTATATCAGCATTTACAATTGAAACAGCAGTTGCAAAATAAATAAATAATGCTGGACAATTCACACAGCATTATCTAGCCCCATGGTAATCAGAGCTTGTGTTATGGGTACTAGATAACTGATATACATAATACAATACATTACATAGATAGATATATTTTTTATTTATTACAAAAATCTATATGTACCTTAAAAATCCATCTCAATCCCAATCTGAAACGTCCCCATGAAGTTAATAATTCCTCATACTTAATGAGGTACTTAATTATTAGGTAGAACTGAGAATGGTCTCGTTTTTGTTAAGTAGTATCAAACAAATTACTTACAATGTAAACATAATCACTCCGCAAGCCCATCTGAAAAATAAACGGTAGTATTAAAAAAATCGATAATAAAATTAAATGAATATATTTATTGAATAAAATAAATACACAACAACAATTGGTAACTCTATGTTAAACTAAAGTAAGGTGTTATCAGTTTCTCGTCAATTTAAAATAAGTGCAAATTACATAAATTCGTTTGAATTATTAGAATGAAATGTTTGATAAGTAAGTTAAAATTTAATATTTCTCTATTTCTTATTTTATTTATGCACATCATAAGGCGCAGTGGAGTCGCTGCTCGCTCGTGATTGGTGGATCGCCTGTGTGCGGCTGCCAAGCCATGCAGCGGACAGCGAAGTCACTGTGCTTGTCGCGTGACTGCCTACCGCGCTAATTACTTTAATTTTAATTTTTAACCTTATTATTGTTAAGAGAACTCGTGTCTAGATAAACCTATGTTAGGATTTAAGATGCTATAAACAAAATGTAACAAATTTGTATCAATAAATAAATATATCTATCTATCTACATGAACCCACTTCTCTCTTCACTTTGTCTCTCTATCGCTATATAGGTTTGCTGGAAGAGAACTCTTTTTAGGGTTAAGTTCGCCTTTGTATAATTTTTCTAGAATAAGTTTAGTGTTATCGTTTTCGTGCAAGAAGTATAAATAAATGAAAAAGCTAGGCATTTCGTAAACTGCTCCATTCCACTTGCAAGCGAAACAACTTCAGGTTGTCAAAAACCGTTATGTAACTTTAAATGCGTCAAAGTCATCTTAATCTGTAATATCTGTGGGTATAAGGTATTCTTTGAACTTGTGAGATAACCGCAAAGATACGCATTTAATTAACGTTATGTCTATCAGTTTGTTAACAAACTAAATTGTACATTAAAAGACTCATAGGTGAAGATTGAAGGTCATCCGTTTTAAGATACGAGCTGTTAAGGGTACCCATATTTTTTGAGTCCACAGATTAGCATCTAGTATTTATAAGCAAAAGTATTTATGATGATTCTTTGTTAATGCAAACTGTGTCTATGTTGGACACTTTTATGCCTGTAACGGAAAATCATTGTAAAATTAATGAGTTATGAAATTATGAAGATTGTTTGATATTTTCACCAGAGCCTATTTCTTTATCTAGCAGAATGGGTCAGGCAGGCAGGCCACGTGCAGGCTAGGTTGGCTTCGGAGACCAGATGTTGGAGTCCCCCCCTTACACCCCTCGCATCTAGTCTTTATGAGCAAAAGTATTTATGAAATGTGTCGTTCAGTCTTCACTCACTTACATGTCAATAATTATGGAACTTCACGGACCATAGCCTACAATGAATAGCTAGTATTAGGTTAGGACATAGAACCTTACATATCAACCTCCATGCTGTATCCCGGCGCGTCTTCGAACATGTTGGCCTTCAGTGTTTCCGGCGCTAGGTAGCCCGGAGTGCCGCAAAGCTCTGTAAAAGATGACAATAATGAAGCACTGCGACTCTTTATTCGCTTAGGAATAGAATGCAAATAATTTGCGAATGTTGCATGAAAACTATTATGACACTATTACGACAATTATAGGGTTCATAACAGCTCCTGTAGCCGTTATGTTTGGCCAAATAAATTATTTGTAATTTGGGATTGATTGTTCTTCCAGCAAAAACAAGGTTGAAGTGAACTCTTGTCTTGAAGAGACCATGCTAGTTCTACGCCCGATATCCCGTAGTATTTATAGACGACCTCTGTGGTGTTGTGGGCCAAGATTCCTGCGACGCAGGAGGTTGCAGTTTCGATTCCCGCCTCGGGACAAATGTTTGTATGATCTGCAGATATTTGTTCGGGTGTTCTGGTCATTTTTCTATGTATAATAAAAATATATAAAGCTATGTAATGTATTGTATTATGTTTAACAGTCATCTAGTACCTAGTACCCATAACACAGCTTGTGTTATGGGTACCTGCTTAGCTAGATGATGGTGAATAGGGCTAGATGATGCTGTGTGGATTGTCCAGCATCATTATTATTTTTCTAAGCCTACATGCCATCCGTAGAGTTATCTTATTTAGCCCTTCACAAAGATCTTTAGCTGTTATCAAGTGTATAAATAGCAAGCCAGATCTTTCTACTCCATAAACACAGTCATCCAATCTCGAAATGCGTCACAAAGACTGACACGCCTTCTATTCTACGTGTGTAACCCCGATCTTTGGATAAGGGGGTCGATAAGTTAATGGGCGTTACAAGTGTTGCGCTGATATTTTCGTAAGATTATCGAATAGGCGACTTTTGTGGCGCAGTTGATGTCCTGGCTAAATGTGATGTATTGGTTCCTTTATTGCACACTAGTTTCTGCCCGCGGCTTCGCATGCGTCGTCTTTGGTATAGTGTAAGTTTAGAAATAACCTTTATATCTATCTATCTACTTTATGGGATAAATTGTATATGTTTCATCCAGGCTTAGAGCTACAGATATGCATTGTTTGGTTTTTTATATGGATGGATGGATGTTTGTGACTTCTTCAAGCCAAAACTACTGAATAGATCAGAAGATCAGCTCTAAGCCTGGAAGCAAACATATACTATCAAATTCATTATTATTAAAAAATTGAGTTTAGAATTGTTTTGAGTGCTTTACGGTACCGACCGTAGCAAAATCATGCCGAATTATTTCAAAACAGATCAGCAAATTCCGTAAAAAAGGTTTTTTAAGCATTAGAAATAGGAACAATAGTTCTTTAGTACATCATGTGACAACCTCTAGCCATTGTTCTATAACTAGTTGTAACGTTAGATGATACACGAGAAAAGCTCTTCGAAGCGTGACTTCAACCAGACTGGGTAGATTGGATTCGAACAATTTACTTTGAACCTTCTTCTTATACGCATAAAGACCTTGGGGCTAGATGATGCTGTGTGAATTGTCCAGCATTATATATTATTTGATTAATGACAATGAATTAAATGTAAATCTGAAATCTGGCTCAGAATCGTTACTCAATCATGCATAATACCGACCTTAGGCCCGTATTTTAAGCGTTTGCTCAGTCATAGATCTAGACTAATATCTTACCAAATAACTTCTCGCCTTCCTTAAGCACCTTAGCGAACCCGAAGTCAGTGATCTTGACATTAAGCTGGTCGTCCAACAGAATGTTCTCTGGCTTCAGATCGCGGTGGACGATACACTTGCTGTGTACGTAGCGAACGCCTTCCAACACTTGCCTGGGGGTGGAAATGGCATATAAACAAATAATCGTAATATTATCGCGTATTAGTAGATGGAAGGGGGAACTCTCAGGTAGTGACTAAAACTGACAAACTAACTAGTTTTCTGAAAGACATTTTCCGAGCTGTAAAAAGTAGCGTCCTCGGGATACCGTCTACCTAAAGCCATCTTTTTTAATAAAATTTGTTCAGCCTTTTAGGCGTGACAGACACACATAGAATTACTTTCGTTTTTATAATATAAAATACTAGCTTCTGCCTGCGGCTTCGCGCGCACTTTATCGGGATAAAAGTCTACCTCCTTGGGATAACGTCTACCTCCTGCCAAATTTCATTCGAATCTGTTCAGCCGTTTGGTAGCAGGCAGACACACTGACAGATAGACAGACTTACTTTCGAATTCGTAATATTAGTATGGATGTATTCGGTACACTGGATTTTAGAGCGTGAAAATTGCATTATATGTGTGATTTGTTAAGATTTTAAATTCAACTGAAACATACAGTAATACTGTGCAATGTAATAGAACTGAGAAAGATACTTAAAAATTTATAGGTTTACTTATTGGTACTTAGTTAAACCTTGAAGTTTATCAGAGCTAGCCTGCCATTGATATGCATTCTTTTAAGCAACCTACAATTTGATTATATTTTCATATTTACCAACATAGAAATTCTAAAAAATACAAACAACGTACATAATAACAGCCACTGAATCCAAGAACTGATAATCCCGGGAAAGCACACTCATTGCCATTATAAACAATTTTTATAACAAAATTTATATAAAAACAAACAAAGATTTATAACTTATAACTGAAAGTACCAGGAGATTAGAACAACACAAGAGTTCGCTCGACACTGGCGGGCGAGTACGATTGTGCATAAACGCACACATACACAGTTAAGTTAGCTACGTAATAGCACACAGATAAGCGAGGCTCGTGATTGCTACCAAGAGTTGAAAAGCGACTCTTTCAGAAAAGGCAGTTTTTGCTAACACGATAAATACAGTAATTCTCGTGACACACGAGTTTTACTTTGCGTTGTTGGCCTAAGAAATAATGAAAACTAACTTTATGTAGGTAACTGTAAGCGGTTTCGAACGCATTTTTAGAATAAAAAGTATCTAGCCTGTGTTCTTCCAAGTCCAGATCACAAAATGCAAATTTCAGAGTGGTCCATTCCGAGGTTTTGTCGTTGTCTTCAGCCAAACATCTTCACAGCGGCACAAACATTCGCATTTATGATTTAGTGGGGTGAAAAGTATGGTATGTATTTAGAAGAGGCCTATATTCAGCAGTCGACGTCCGTCTGCCAAGATTAAGATGAGGTCTCAATAAGACGGCCTCTGTGGCGCGGTGGGCGAAGGTCCGCCTGTGACGCAGGAGGTTGCGGGATCGATTCCCGCCTCAGGACAAATGTTTGCATGATCTGCAGATATTTATTCCGGATGTTCTGGTGGTTTTCTATTTATAATAAAAAATATACATCTATGGAATAGATTGTATTAAGTATATCAGTTATCTAGTAACCATAAAACAAGCTCTGCTTAGCTTGGGGCTAGATGATGCTGTGTGAATATTCCAGCATTATTTAATTGAATTTAAGAATCAAGGAATATTAAATAATATTAGAGAGAGAATGATCCATCACGCCCGCGCCATATCTACGCATCGAAGACAACACTCGTAAATAACTAAGATGATGAATAATCTACCTATTAATAGAATAGTTGTTGTGCCAAATTTCTAAATTCAGTGTTTAGGCGTCAAACAACGCCGAAGAAATTCATTCGTACAAGTACAAAGTTCATAGAACGAGTATAACGAGTACGATAACAAAGAAATTTATTTGAAAAATGAAGAAATTTGTTTATTTGCACGTGGCAGTTTGTTCTAGGTTTAGGACTAATACTCAATGGTTTGCTTACATGTGTACAAAAGTTCTTAAAAAATATATATAAGTCCAACATGCACCCTGCAAGGGTATTGCAACATAAACTTAACCCTTAAGGTAGTTTTGATGAGTACACTACACATAAAATTTAAAAAAATCTGACGTCCACACTAGGTTTGTTGCATCATTTCTGATTTTTAAAATTGGTTTATAAACTCACCTTCTCGCTGATAAAAAAAAAGATGTCACTAGTATTGACAGCTAAACTAGGTTTAATAGAATTTTCGTTTAAATTAACCAAAAAGTTCTCTGCTACCTTAAGGGTTAAAGTTGAATGCTAGGTGGCTATATACAATAAAGTTAATAATAATAATAATATTCGATATTTGTCGAGCGTGTCATCTTCCTGGGGAGACCCTCCGTCATATACTTTCGGGTTGTTCGCACCTTGCTAACTCTCAGTACTTGCACAGACACAACCAAGTAGCCAAAATTATACACCAGCAACTTGCTCTCCGATACGGCCTTACTGGTCCTGAAGTTCCGTACAATAAGTACACACCGGCGCCAGTTCTTGAAAATGGCCGTGCCACGCTCTATTGGGACCGATCTATCATTACAGACAGGACTATTCTTGCGAATAAGCCTGATATTGTACTGATAGATCGGTTAGAACGGAGGGCGGTGCTCGCTGATGTCACCATACCGCATGATGCTAACCTCGTTAGAGCTGAGAAAGATAAACTTAGCAAATATCTTGACTTGGCTAACGAGGTTGTCAGCATGTGGGATGTAGATTCAGCGACCATAGTCCCAATAGTCGTTTCGGTTAACGGCGTAATAGCGAAGAGCCTCGATCAACACCTGAAGAGACTCTCGCTAGGAAGTTGGATCAAGGGCCAGATCCAGAAGGCGGTACTCTTGGACTCGGCACGTATCGTCAGGAAGTTCCTTTCTCTGCAGCCCTAGTCACCGGCCGCTTGAGCCTAGCTTCGCGGTCGGTGATCTACCGTTTTGATATATTTTTTACTGTAGAATAGTTTTATAAAATTTTATTGTATTTTCTATAGTAAAAAATGTATTTTATACGAGAATTTTAATAAATGAGTGTATAATAATATATATGAAGAGCCTCGATCAACACCTGAAGAGACTCTCGCTAGGAAGTTGGATCAAGGGCCAGATCCAGAAGGCGGTACTCTTGGACTCGGCACGTATCGTCAGGAAGTTCCTTTCTCTGCAGCCCTAGTCACCGGCCGCTTGAGCCTAGCTTCGCGGTCGGTGATCTACCGTTTTGATATATTTTTTACTGTAGAATAGTTTTATAATATTTTATTGTATTTTCTATAGTAAAAAATGTATTTTATACGAGAATTTTAATGAATGAGTGTATAATAATATAAATAATATGCTACTACTATCCATTAAGTAATCTATATTCATGTCAAATTTGATATACCTAAAATTAACGTTGTTGTCGCGTCTTTTTAAGCGCAAATTACAATACTTGTTACTTGTCGATAGATGATATCTTTCCTTCAAATTTCTGATATTATTGTGCACGTGAGTTTTAGTGTTTTGTGTCGTCAATTGTTTACAAACATTTCACACCGAATTTGGGTAGTGTATGTATAGGTATGCAAAATGTCAGTCATATCTGTTCGTTATTTTAGGTACTTTTATTTTTATTTATTTATTTATTTATTTTAAGCCATAACTGTCCCACTGCTGGGCAAAGGCCTCACTTTTCTCCTTCCACTCCTCGCGATCCAACGCTGCAACAGGCCATGATGGAAGATATATCTCGAGCTCGTCGCGCCATCTCATCCTGGGTACTTAGGTATTTTATGGTAGTTTAGGTACTTATGTAAGAAAAATCTAAACATCCAACCTATCACTAATTTGGATGTTTGTTACCTCATGCCAAAACTACTGAACGTTCCATGATGAAATTTAGCACAGATGTAGCTCTGCCTAGAATCAAACATATGCTACTTTTTATCATTATTTAAAATAGTTTCTGAATTCAATTTGGCGAAATACCTAATAAAAGTGCAACGACCTTATAACACCTTCGGTAGAGCGTTAGTCCAATACCTCCAATTGGCAGGTGTGTCCGCTTGGAAGGACCAGCGAGACCTTTTCCCAAAGGACGAGTTGGGCTAAATATAATAATCTATTATTGTAGCCCAAATCACACAAAGGTCACGTATAATGTCAGAACGTTTAAATTAGAACTAAAAGGCGGTTTAGTCAAAAGATAGATAACACATACGTCGTTTCGATCTCCGTTTGATATTGGCGCGTTGAACGAGTGACCTACATAGATTTAGCACCCGCATTGCAGGAATTAATGGATTGCGGGGCGACATTGACCGTAATTGTATTTCCTGAGTGTAGTAAAAGAGATTATGGAGCAAGCGATAAACCAAACGGTTTATCATAAATCTTTGCACCACTGTCACAACCTCACCCCATATCCTATACTGATCCACCTCTGGACGCAGGCCTCCCCCTGATAAGCGCCTTTTTGTTTTTTATCTCATGGGGGTAATGCCCATAATCCCCACGCTGGGAATGCGGATTGGGGATCGCAATTTTGCCCTTCCCTGTCGGATATCCCTTAAAGCCGCCACACACAGAAACCGTGGCCGCGGAGGCGAAGACGTGCGGGTTGTATCTAAGAATTTATATGAAAGAGTACACATACACCGCCGGGCGGTGGGGGCGCGGTGCACGTTATATGGAACAACCCGCACGCCTTCGCCTCCGGCCCGGCCACGGTTTCTATGTGTGGCGGCTTTTAGTCGCCTCTTACGATGTCACCCACGGGAATAGCAATTCTAGGACAACAACCACTACCCTGAAGACATCGAAATCGTCTCGCTAACTTCTTCGGCGTCGTTGCCCGTCCTCAGGCACCCTATGTGATTAAAAAATCCTTACCTCATAATATATCGAGTTTTCTTCTCCGAGAGAGTGACAACAGACGTAAGGTAGTCGAACAACTCCCCATTCTTGCACAGCTCAAAAACCAAGAATATGAATGTTTCTGATTCAAACACATCTTGTAGTTCAACTGGAAATAGAAATGGATCTTTTTGAGACAATATTTTAAAATAATTAATGGGATTACAACAAGCTTAATATTAAGTTATCAAACACTCTATCATAAATACTTTCTACCTGCGGCTTAAAATGAATCCTTTTTGATATTTCGGGCTTATTCTATACAGGCAACCTGTATGCTAAATTTCAGACCATTTTCTTGAGAAGTTTTGGGTTGATAGGTAAGAAACATCTAAACTATTGCTCTTATAATATTCATGCAAAGTTATGGTTTTTCATTAGCAAAGAAAATTTGATTCAAAGAACAGAAACAAATTAGAACTAGCATTTACATTAGAACCAACTGTTCCAAACAATCTAGAGGTAGCTCATCTGATCCATATACCAGTCAAAAGCATTACAAAGACACACTGGCAGCATTATGTGTTTGATGAGATTTATGTAGTCAATTTCTTCTAAATGATAAACTATGACTAATAATTCTACAAATTGTTATTGACATCAAATATTATCAGAATATTTAATGACAATAGCATTATCTGCTCAAAAACATGGCCAGCCTCAATTTAATTGCAAATATTTGTGTTGTTGCATATTTATCAATAGGACTTCCCTATTTTTGAGAATGAGAGCAGTCAGTGACTTAATGAAATTGTAGATAATGGATGACGCTTTTGTTTCATCAGCTGCATCATTACAAAAAGGTAAGGTTGTATTTAGTTAGAAGTAAACTAAGGTAGCTGGTCTCTGTGATACAGGCTTTGTCTAGTGCGGAGGCCGATGGTAAATATCCCATTTTAAATTACTTTTAGTTAATAACCATGATAGTTTCAGAAGAAGAAAAGTTAAAGAAGTAAATTAAGCCTGCTTTAAATTAACTAAACAACTCACTCACTAATATAGGGATGTCCAGCGACCAGCCTTAATATCTGTATCTCCTGCCGTGTAGCATCTCTCATTGTGTGAGTGTCTACACCATCTTGAGACTCCTGGCTCAAGTCTATGATCTTGGCTGCATATTCCCGGCCCGTCTCTTTCTCTATGCACCTTCTGACCGTAGAACTTATGCCTCTGAAAATAAAGTACAGGTACTAACATCACAAGTGGTTTAATAGTTACCTATTTGATTATTCTCAGAAAACATGGACTATGGAGTCGTTCAAGATTTTAGTATGTTTATAGAGTATATCGTAATAATAGTAATACCGACATCCTGTAGATTACATGCAAGATCAAAGGAAGTTAGTTTCCCTCCCAAGGTCATTGAAAACTTACAACTGCCAACATTTACAAGATTAGTAGCTGTGCTAAATACTTCCCTGGTTCCTTTAAAATTGGCACAAACACAACCACGAAAGCGGCTACCGAGAGATCGCCAAATTAGATCAAACCAGTGCCTACCTTCCGATGATTTCTTTAGGTTCGTATCGAGCGTAAAACTCTTTCGCCGCGTCTTTGTCCGGCAAGTTATCATCGTCTTCCTCTTTCGCCATGGTGTTCACTTTCGGTTCTTGTGTTTCTATGCTTTACTACATAAATGTATACGTTCTATTACGTAGGTATTTATCTGTTTCACAATGACGAAAGGTTATTGTTGTGGACGTTTGACATAATCGATCGTTTGTGTATTTCTTTTCAGTAGTTTGATGCACGTTAGTAACATAAATCAACGGGCTGCCTTTCGCTGCTTAGGGCACTTTTATTGGGTTTGATAATAAGTTTCCACATAAATTTGTAATATTTTACAGAAAAATTACAAAATCTAAATCACATCGACGACGAACGACGATTCGACGGACAAACGAATGATTGAGATTAAATGAGTGAGTTGATAAATGATAATGAACGAAATTAATGAATGATCTCATTCTCGACATCATCCAATCGCAAGAGTACTGTGCTGCCAACTTAGGTTTAGTAAAAATGTAAGGTATGTGAAATTTTAATGGTTTATTTCTTCTCCTTCTAGGGTTTTTTTTTTACTAAAGTGTTTTAAAACATAGGATATTCACTTACATGTGAATAACGTTATGTTACACGACTCACCATTCTAAAGACTCGTACACATATGAATCGTTAGGTACTCTGATGATGATTGGCACTGTTTATAACCTGGATAAAAACATACACTTTAGTATAATTTATTGCCGCCCACGACTTCTTCTAACATGATCATACGGCCACAAGTTATACTAAAGTGTATACTATGTTTTTAAAAGGTGTGCCACCTGCCAATCATCAATGCGTGACAAACAAACATGTGAGACTGAGAACTCACCTAATGTTACATGTGTGAGTACTATTAAACGTGCAGTGCATTGCATGCTTTGTGAGTTTGGTACAATTAATTTGAAAACAACCCAAATAGCATACGGACCCCCAATTTCAAAACGTACCAAATAGCATGGGCCCGTAAGTATAAAATATCTGAAACCATGAATCTTCAGTATTTCGGGTACTTAGCCTTCATTTTATACGTTTATTCCACCCTGGTGTACAGAATAATTGCTTTGTTCTGTGATTGTGAAAAAGAAAATATAAGCGTAGCAAATTCGTTTTTCGCCATTTTCATAAGAATTAAATAAAATATCTGAAACCATGAATCTTCAGTATTTCGGGTACTTAGCCTGTATTATTTGTTATTACTTATTCGTTTTTCCTAAGATAAGCGTAAAAAAAATGAGTTGGCAGCAATGAATGAAAATAACGATGTATACCATAGACAAGGGACAGACTATATAATTCAAACAGCTGTGAACAGCTGTTTTGACTCTTGTCTTGATGATTTTGAGGCTTTGAGGCGTTTGCCTTCTCTTTCTTGTGACGTTTCATTGTATAGTTTTCTCTTTCAAACACTAATAATATTGAATGAAATCTGAGTACACTATACACTACATGGTTTTTCTTTTATAGTAAGCTATTTTTCGTCTTTGTCTCTCAGTTTTTTCTACGATTTCGGATGTTTTTGCTTGACGTTGTCGTTGTATCGTTTGTGTGATAGTCTTAGTTGCATTTTTCAGTGTTTGGTGGATTATTCTTATCAGTTTTACGTTGTGATAGTTTGCAAAGACTCTGTTTTGCTGCCTAGTTTTAGATTCTGGCATTGAATTCCCCGGAGGTACCGCTATCATCTCGACCAGGTAAGGACCAATTGCGCATTTTCAATAGGTACAAAGTGACACGATCAAATGCTTAGAACATCTTTTTGTCAACCTTGAGTGGGCTAAATACAATTTTTTTCATATTATTTCTTTGTCCGTGAGTTTCAAAATACGGTATTATCATATACAGACGCTCTCGGAGTCTTGGTATCGACTTAGGTAGGTATGCTTGACTGCTTACACTTTCACTTCTAAACAATGACCAGTTTTATTTTGTATGAACCGTCTCGGCCTTGGCTACGAATATCAATTAGTACAGGCTATTGAATTCCTATTACATCAGATCATCAGAATAACTTAATTAAGAAAAAAAACAAAGGACATCAAATTTATAAAATAAAACTTATCGTTGAGATAAGCTTTAAATTTA
The DNA here is from genome assembly GCA_943735965.1 of Eupithecia abbreviata. Lineage (NCBI taxonomy): Eukaryota > Metazoa > Arthropoda > Insecta > Lepidoptera > Geometridae > Eupithecia > Eupithecia abbreviata. The sequence goes on from OX030995.1 coordinate 8,942,600, forward strand.
ATATTTACTTTTTTTTCTAGAGACTGATATGATATCATTGTTGTCTTGTCTGCATTATTTTTTTATCACATTGAAGGAGAGTACTTATAAGGTACTAAATACCTGAAATTGGGAAAGAGATTTGGTATCATTAGACTTCTTTTGTATCTTTTTGCCTTTTCCAGTTGCTACTTCTGATATTACAATAAATGTGTAGGTTCCATTTCCAATAGAGACGGCTTTGTTGAAATGCTGCCAACTTAATATTGATTAGACAAGCCAATGATCATCAGAAATCCTTTATTATTAACATAAAAAAACCTTCGTAATTCTAGACTACCTTTTCACGATGTTTCTACATACAGAGTATGCTTCCCAAACTACCAGCCAGGAACATTATTTTTTCTGGTGTAGTTTTATAAAATTAAAAGTCTTAGTGCTATTTATGATACTGTTCATTCAGTTGATCCCAATAAGTTCTCTTTATAATATTGGCATTTAAAACATGTGTGATGAATGCATGGCACTTCCTGATAAGCATGTTTAAAATGTCAGAGAATCATCTCTTAATGTTATGTTATACCTGACCACATTGACCTTTTGAGATAACAGTGGCTTGCTTATTTAGTTCCGACAGTTTCCGACAGATGGCGCGACTGGTAAAATCGTTATCGATTGTATTGAAATAATCTCTACCTAAGTCTGCTCATTCTTATCAATTTTCTTTGGTAATTTTTGTACAAGTAGATGGTGGTTATTTAGTGTAGCTGATTTTTTTCAGACTAAAATTAACAAAAACTGTTTGAGTTTGTGCTAATTTCAGTCTGTGGTATTAATGTCCATAAGATTCTCAGGGAGACAACTCAGAATCTTTAAAATTTTTATCAATTTCATTTGCTACACTGCTATTAGCTGTAGCTTGTAGCGGCATAATGGTGAGATAGGTACCTTTTTGGCCCCATAAGTAGCACATTATTTGTATCAGTATCTATGTTTTTTCTTGTACTGAAGTACCTATTATTATAATGTGTCATGTTATGAATTGTTTCAAATGAATTTATTTTCTTTCTTTTCAAGACAATAAACTCTTGTGAAAGAAAGTTTAATATTCAACAAAGGCATTCTGTCTTCACACAATTAATTAACAACTAAACAGTTTAAGTGGTCTGATTATGATAAATATCAGCTTGCCAAGAATTTTTAATTTTTCTTAAGTTCCTACTTTCAATTCCCTATCTGATACATACATAAGCCATCCCCCTAAATTTCCATATGGTATTGCAGTTTATTTTTTTTAAATTATGTTTCATATAAATTATATCTTCCCTGCTCAACAGCCTATATTAACTCACTGCTGGACACAGGCCTCCCCTGATATGCACCTTATAGTACAGTAAAAGCTCCATAGTCGCGGGGTATAAGTACTTTCCGTAAATATGCCGCGATTACAGAAAACGTGGATACGGAACGGTAATTTGTATAGGAATGTAGGGAATATGTCCCAAAAACTCAAAATAAAAGAAAAAATCATACAAAGGCTTAAAACAGTAATTTTATCTTGTTTTGCCGCTTTAAAAGGTCCTTCAATACGGATTGATATTCGGCAGAAGATGGGTTTTTCATGAAAAAATCACACAGTTTATTTGCCAATACAAAAACCTTCATTAAGGGTTTTCAGGTTAAAGGACGCCTTTTCAGTGCGTGTGAAGGCTCTTCTTCAATAGAATGATCGAGTCGGTTTCGGTTAAATCTTCGTATTGCGATTCGATTTTTATCCGCGAATATCGAAACAATGATCAGCGAATACAGGAAATGAGTTGCGATTTGGGCTAGTAAATAATAATTCAAAATTCAAATGTCTCTTCCAGTATTAACCACCGTCTCGCCTACCAATTAGCTTGGTCTTCACGTGGAAAGATGTATCACTCTAAATTGCATAGGCGCTTTCCTAGTACAAGCGGTCGCCTTAATTGCATAATTTGCTGCATTCTTTTCTAGGTATGCTATGGTCTACATAACCAGAACTCATTTCTCTATGCCTTTCTATCAGAGATATATTAAGCAACGTGACGTAGCTGACTGCGGAACCAGACTTTGTAAAAAATTTACAAACTGCAATCGGATCACTAAGTGATCTGTTTTTTTTTTGCCATTATTGTGTCCCATTGCGGGGCAAAAGCCTCACTTAAAAGAGATGTTATAAACCCGTAAATTCTTAAGTGGTCATGTGAGATACGCTATTTTGACACATGCTTTTGTTTATATACCACTTCTACTGCAGCTTCCTTCTTCGTAGGTAATACAGAAAAAGAAATTCAAAGACGGATCGCAAAATGGCAACAATATTGGAAACTAAAGAAGATCATTGTTATTTGTAATGTAGTAAGTACTACAATAAATGGCTTTCTTATTTTTATTTAATTTAATACAGCAGTTTTAATCTATTCCACTGCGCTTTGGTGACAACTGGCCCTGATACATTTAGCTAGAAAAGTTCAACACCACCTATGACAAGTAAAATACAGATAACTACTAATACATCTCGGGTACGAGCCAAAAATACATTTCTGTGATCCTAAATCTATTTTAGAGTACAATAAATTACCATTTTTGCTACTTTATCAAACGCCATATTGCGGCGAGATATTAAACTACATTTCCAGAGAGTTTATCGAACTTCCCCCACCTCTAGTTCTATTTTCTAAACCAAACAAGTTCTATAATAGAATGTGTTTAAAACCCGTACTTTGTGTTAAGATTTTCTCTGGATATACTCGTAAATGGGTTTATGGAGAGCGGCTTTTAACACCATCAAATTTGTATAATTCTCTCAAATCTTAATCTGATGAAAAATTATTCATGCAGGATTATCTGGCCGAAAAGCTGGCTGTGTGTTTTCATCTCCCCTTCAAAATAAATTCACAATAGACGTATAGATATATCTACACTTGGAAAAAGATAAAAAAAAATCTGCCTTATTATTAATCCCTTCCCCAACAGAATAGCTTGTTGTTAAAAGCGTTTAAAATTACAATTGTATTCCACTGTAGGAGCAGGAGGTTGCGGGTTCGATTCCCGCCTCGGAACAATTGTGTGTACGATCTGCAGATATTTGTTCCGGGTGTTCAGGTCGTTTTCTATGTATAATAAAAAAAAATATCTATCTATGTAATATATTGTATATTATGTATATCAGTTATCTAGTACCTGTAACACAAGCTCTGCTTACCATGGGGCTAGATAATGCTGTGTGAATTGTCCAGCATTTTTTTTATTTTTTTTTATTTACTATTGGCCGCCACCTCTCCACGTATCTCTGTCCTCAGCCTGATATTTTTGTCATAGCATGCTTGACGAGCCTTTATCAAAATAAAATAAATAGAACATTGTTTTTTACAATTTTACGCCGTCCACGTTACATTGTAAAGACCTAAATTTGTTCTAAAACACTAGACAACAGCGGATAATAGCAACAAGAAACCGCGGCCGATCGCGCTGACTGATTGCGATAAATACCATTGGAAAACGGATGACTGCTCCTGAACTGCCTATTTCACGCTTCAATAGGGATTAGTTATTTTATTATTTTTAATTCGAAGCTATCAAGTCTGCTGTCAGCAGACAATAGATTATTTGAAGTGGAAATCAAGGCTACGAAGGCGAAAACTGAGTTCAGTTAAACTTTTTTCTGAGTTCAGTGTACTAGATTTATCACGATGAGTAGTGGGAGAATTTTTATTTTTATCTAGTGACTAGCGGTCCGTCCCAGCTTCGTCCGGGTGGACATTTTGTTTCATACAAATTTTGCGATGAACTTAAACTTTATGCACGAAACAGTCTTAATTTTTCGGGTTAACATGTAGCCTATGACACTCACAAATAACGTGGCTTTCTATTGATAAAATATTTTTCAAAATCGGTTTAGTAGATCCCGAGATTACCCCCTTCGACCTCACAAACTTTACCTCTTTATCAAATAATATAATATCAACGGCAATGGCAATATTCGCAAAATATTTGGCAGAGCTTCAACCTGCATCGGCACAGTTTTATAAATAACGCCACACCCATTTCTTTGCCACTAGCTGCCGCCGGTGGCTTCGTACGTGTTATTTATAGGTACAGAAAGTAGGATAAGGTCAGCATTGCTTTCAGCAAAGTTCAGAAGATATACGGATACGGAAGTTAGCGTAAACGTCACGGTTTTTATGAATGATATTTCTTGACCCATGATTTGAAAATCCCTGTAAAATAGAGTAATGCATTATTTAGCGCTCTAAAAATGTAAGTACTTATAGCGATTGATTAGACTTGATTATGAATAAACTAGCTTCTACTCGCGGCTTCGCTCACACACGCATGCGGTAGTTACTTAACCCATAGTTACTCGCGCATAAAAACATACATAAGTACTCGCGTGGCGACCAAATACATACAATATCAGACTTTTATGATTAAGATTAAAAAATTAGCGTTGTAAATTCGAAACTCCAATAACTAGAGACGATCAAAAAGTCGCTGGGGTGTTAAACACCTTACGCGAGTAATTAAGGGTTAAGGGCTTCTTCGCTTATCTGGTCCACGTGAGGAAACCTTTATGTTATTGTCTGGACACTACACAATACAAATTCCAGACAATAACCTAAAAAATACTTAGGTAGGTACATATGTATATTTATGATTTGTGACGTCTACAAGAGTCCCGTAAAGTCGTAAATAAAGCTGTTTGATGTCTGATGTTTGTTTGAACTAGTTCCAGTGATTACCCGTAACCTATAGCGTAGAGTACACATTAGGGGTTTTTAATGGCGCCCTTTGTATCCCAACATATTCGAACGCGCTTCTTGGTATTGGATGTTTCGAACCAAAATGGGTTATTAAACAAGCTTTGTCAAAGCGGGCGCTTCAAACGCCTATGTGTAAGTACTCGTAGATAATTACTCGCTCTTAGTATCTCAACTTCAACAGCCTATATTGGTCCACTGCGGGACGCAGGCCTTCGCCGCATCAGCGCCTTACTGGCTACTATCTCATGGGGGGGAAATGCCTATAATACCCACGATGGGCATGCGGATTGAATCACAGTTTGGTGGTAGATTGTTCTGCAGGAGGCGCCTGCTGCCCGCCTTCCGTAGCTTATCCTTAGTCGCCGCTTCGACACCCGCGGGAAGAGTTGGGGTGGTGCAAATTCTAAGCCGGCGCCTTACGGCTTACTGGTTCTTATTATAGTGCTTAAATCGTGTTATTCGTGCACTTGCGTCTCCCACTCCCAGTGCAAAGACGGACAGTCCAACAAGTTGTTGGCAACAACCGAACTTTCTAATTAAATATTAGTTTAAAATCTATTTTCCTTAGGAACTAGCTGCACCCTCCTACATACGTACTAAGAATAAACAAAGAGACTTAGCAACATACAGCTCATTAGCAGTCCAACGTTGTAACAATTACAGCGAATGTTTACGTAATGTGTTAATAAATTACGATGTTTAGATCGAGTTTACTTGATTTTCTTTAATGACTTCCCTGTTTGCAACGTTGCTTCGGGTGAGGTCGGGTATTTTTACTTTATAGACGTGCTTACACATCCGCTGTAAAAATAATAGCCCAGTCAATAAATACTCACAAGGGAGACCTTCTTTCTGACTCCCCCCTCCTAGAGCTCGACTTAAGAGCCCTGTCAATAAGTGCAAGAGGCCCTTGTGCCCCTCCTAGGTTTCACCTCACAAGAATGGAGACTTTTTAGTATAGAGGTATTTATCTCTTTACTAGTCCAAACTAGTTCCGAAGTCTAAAGTTTCTGCTTTCGATTTTTCCATCCACAATCTAGTTTACAGGCTTAGTGTTGTGTCTGTCTCATCATTCATTTTCACTCAGTAATAGGGACTAAACGTGACCGCACTGAGTGGAAAGATTTGGGGGAGGCCTTTGCCCAGCAGTGGGACGAAACAGGCAAAATAAAAAAAAAATAAAAAAAATAGGGACTGAAAACCTTTTTCTAAGCCTATGCTATCAGTATCTCAGTCCGTCACAGGTCACCATATGGAAATGAATCGGTGCCTGATCGCGGACTGAGCTGATTAGGGTAATCGCGAGCAAATACGCACTAAATTGCTGCATGCATGCATTTCTGTTGCGTGGTCAGTTTACCCGAACAGCAACGAAAAAGTCATTTAAAACGAGATATATTTACCATGATTCGATTTTTGAGTTTTCCAATATTAAGGCACAGTTTCATGCGCCATGATCATGGAATAGCTGAAGGCACAATATTGGAAAATTCAAAAATCAATCACAGTAGATATCCTGTTAATCATGGTTATTGCGACGAGCTCGAGTCTCCATCATGGCCTGTTGCAGCGTTGGATCGCGAGGAGTGGAAGGAGAAAAGGGAGGCCTTTGCCCAGCAGTGGGACAGATTAAAATAAATAATAATAAATAAATAATAATTGTGTTATTAACCATGATAGTTTCAAAAGTTTGACAGGAAAGAAAAACTTGGCCGGGTCAGTAGGTACTGTTTTCAACTTGCCACAGAGCTAAGCAAGTAAGCATACAATACAGTTGTCTAGGTAAAGTAAATTGATATTTATCCGGAATCGTCTAGTCTAGTATGTATCGTTCTTGGAAGCACGTCTTCTTGTCACGATCGCTTTATTAGTATTTACACGACTTGGACAATTTTAAAAGCCGGTTTCCACTAAAGCGTAGCCGAGAAATATGCAATATGGTATTTAGCGTTTTCTTTATATTAGTGTTTTTTTGTTTGTTTGTATAGCGGTAGTGAGTAGTCAGTCCGTAACGCCAACAAGTTGCTTTGCCGGAAGACCAGCTCATGCTGAGACAAAGCCATTTTGTTACTGGACTTACACGCTTACCAACACGTAGTCTCTTCGTTTAAGATTATTATGTTCTGTGTAAGTTTTATAACAAAAAAAAACATTTCGTTTAGCGTCACATGATTATAGCGATCATGATCACAGGGCGACTGGATGTACCTACTCAGATTTACAGCCGAGAATTGATTATTAAAAAAGTCAGAAATTGCAAAAAAAACATTTAGGTACCATTTATTTTACAAGGAGTCCCAGTAATTGCAAAAGCAAAAAAAAAAGCACCCTGGCGCCGCTGAAAACCAGCGCTGCACTGGCTTATGTCAATGTAGCATTGAATGCTGAGCTGGTAGCCTTTCTGTGTTCTCGTGTTTTAATTCTTTTATTAGTTCCTAATTTGTTATCTTTATTATTATTAGTTCTTAATTTGTATTATTTTATATGAAACACAAATAAACATTTTCTATTTCTATTTCTATAATTTTATATTTAACTATACAAACAAATAGCAGTTATACATTTCTAATTCTCATCACAAAGCGCACCACGAGCTTTATTACCTCGTGTGGTGAAACGATTAATAATATTTACACGACTTATGCTAATACTCTCGTATGCATTGCGCTATTAAATACATAGAATTAAACATGTTATTTATAATTTTCTGCATCGTAAACTTAGTTTTAAAAACAACTTCAATGTTTATAACTTGTAGAACGTAAGAGAGACATTAAATTATCCCATCAGCTGAAGGATAAAAGCAGAGAAGTTATTATGGTTAATTATTGATACACATTTTAAAGGCACTCAAACATAATTGAGTTTTATCTTCTCTGCTCTAAAGGAAAAACCAATCGTAAAATCTATATTCTGAGTTCTACGAGTCATTTATATAGCAAATACGAAGTTTTACGCACATTGTACTAAGCCATTTGCTATGAATCTTTGCTATAAGAAACTTTGAATCAATTGTAGTTTTGGAAACTATCGACATTATGTTGTTTTAAGGTTCCGTAACTTAAAAAGAAAAATGTTAAAAGTATGTATTAAATCTAAGCTATAGGGTACCTACTTTCTGTGTATATTTGGCATGAAACAAGGTCTTATAAATACGGAACCCGTGTGCGCAAGTCCGACTCGCAATTGACAATTTATTTAGTAATAAATCTTCAGACATAAGACTCCAAACAATGTACGTAAAACTACATAACTTGCTAGATTATTAACTTTAAAAAAATCTAGTCGAGTATGCGGTATTAGCAAATGAATTTCTTACAACAAAACTGGAAGCTGAGTAGAATGGAAGCCAATACATAACCTCCCCACGCTGCTATTAATACAGTGTTTAATCCGTACACACTGCACTAAAATATTAAAGAGCTCTCTTTAACAGCGCTTTGGACGCAATAATAAATGTTTAAAATAAACTATTGGGGTGGCCTGGCCATCGCTCCGACTCCGGGCAGATGCACTGGCGACCTTCACTGTGCCGCTATGGCTTAATTATTGAGTTACTCGAGGGTTTAAATAAATAAATAATGCTGGACAATTCACACAGCATTATCTAGCCCCATGGTAAGCAGAGCTTGTGTTATGGGTACTAGATAACTGATATACATAACACATTACATTACATAGATAGATATTTTTTATTATACATAGAAAACGACCAGAACACCCGAAACAAATATCTGCAGATCGTACACACATTTGTTCCGAGGCGGGAATCGAAACCGCAACCTCCTGCGTCGCAGGCGGACCTTCGCCCACCGTGCCACATTGGTCGTCAATCTTTAAAAGATCCGCAAAAATTTTCCTAATTAACCCTTAGTTACTCGCGCATAAAAACATACATAAGTACTCGCGTAGAAAAAACTACCAAATACATACAAAATCAGACTTATTTATGATTTACATACAAAATCAGACTTTTATTTATGATTAAGATTTAAAAATAAGCGTTGTTAATTCGAAACTCCAATAACTAGAGACGATCAAACAGTCGCTGGGGTGTTAAACACCCCACGCGAGTAATTAAGGGTTAAGTAGATATAGATTCATATATTAAACGGTCCTTTAAAATATAATGGTTTTCGTAATAATTATTAGATTCAATACAAAAATAAAAAAACCCTATTATCAGACATTTATGTAACGCGCCTGGCAAATAATTCATATTTTTCCTAAACTAGGTAGGACATAATATCAATGACATTATAATGTAGGTAATGAATGACTCTGATATACGTCATGAAACAAATCACAAACTTTGACTAATATCTCATCAAAATACAATGAGGTTGAAAATGTTTAGGAGGAAAAATATAAATTAATCACCAGGCGCTTTACAAATGTCTGTTTTTAGGGTTTTTTTTATTGAATTATATTGAATCTAATAATTATTACGAACACTTATATATTTTAAAGGATATTATATTATGAATGATATCGAAGTTCTTAGTAGTTTTATGTTTTTGTATTAATTTTGTGTTCTGTTCCTTGTCAGAGAATTCAAAGAGAAATAAAACCCCGCGCTCGATTCTGTATTTTCTACAGTGATTTATTATAAAACTACATAAAATATTATAAAATGAAATACCTTTGATCGTATAGACCACATATTGGTCATATTTTATGCTTAGTTTCATAACTTACATTAGATTAATTTTAGAGAAAGCTGAGGACAGAATTGAGCAATTTTTCACGGGGCCCCTAAACTTTAAACCTATTATTCGTAATAGGCTTTAAACCTTTATCTCATGAGTTATTGGAGGGTTAAACTTGTTACTGTATTTATCATAAAAGGCTTAAAATCTTCGCTTTGGTGTGACTGGCACGCGTCGAGCAAAGGCTTGGATAGTGATTGCACCAATAAATTCTTGTGGTGAGTATTTCCTCATTCAATAATTTATGATGTTGATGTAGGATGATGTAGGCGTGAGCAAACAGTTTGTACAAAACGTTTAGAGTACAATCTCGGAGTCTTCAAATCCAGGGTGAATAATCATAATGCTGGACAATCCACACTTCCTGGGATAGCGTGCTCTATCTAAACCCACATCTTCACTCTCTTAAGTGAGATCACCATCTCACTTAAGAGAGTGAAGATGTGGGTAAACTGTTTCGTTTCTACTAGCATTGAGAGTGGTAAACAGGAGTCAACCTACCAGTGAGTACACACTCATGTTACATAGTCTAATTGCAAAACATTCAAAAACTAAGATATTACTATTAAAGTAATATTCTTCTTCAAAACTGTTCCCATGTAGCAAGGTCTTCTTAAGCTGTCTGAACTTTAAACAAGCATTGCCTCCTGAAAATCCAATAATAGCTCTTGGCCACTGCCAAGAGCTTGACCATCAATAATAAACAAAAGGATATAGAGATTATAGCTGAAAAGAGTTCATAAGATAGCTCTGCTATGCACGCAGCTTCCTAATGTGCAAGGACCTCGCAAAATTTTAGTGGAAACAGTTCTAGTGTTTAACAGTTTTGCTACATAGCCATTCTCCGTCTAGCTGCCTCGCATTTCTGTGGTGCAATCGCATCCTAAGTGAAAAATTATGTGAAGTTCTGAATTAAAAGACCCTGCATAGCGCCCATATTAGGTACTATTTTCTAATTTCATTTTATTTTTATCAAATTTGAGAAATTCAATATTATCTTAAAAATTTATGAAATGTATAGTTCCAAAATCATGGGATTCTTTAACTCATCGGTGTTCCCCTAACGTAGAAACAAGGGGTTGAAGTTTTGATTCATTCAAACCTTTGAAAAACCATTGAATTTGTTGCAATAAAAGATTTAGTTACTGTATGTAGCCTTTACTTTGCACGTCAGAAAACTACACTACGACCGCGTGTCGTATCAAAAGGCCCGTATCATATTCTACACCATTCCGCGCTATTTTTATCAAACTGTGTCCATGCAGGCGGTATTTTACAGAGAACTTTGTTACAGATTACATATTGTAATCACTTGCATTGAGGAAAGTTATTACGGCCTTGTTATTATATTTTATGATGTTTTTATTAATAATTATTATAAACATCGTCATTATTACCCTATTAGTCGACTGTTGGACACAGGCATCCCCTGAGCGCCATATCTTTCGCTTTAAAACGCTACAATACTAGTGGCATAATTGGTTTCTTTTTCACTTCTTCCACTACGGACAAAAAATTGAAGTGAACAGTAAAATAATCTTATTTAATAAAAAATGTATAGTATAAAGTATGACTTGTCTTAGTGCTTATTTTGTAAGCCTAGAGAAATAAAATATTTTGAGTTTGAGTTTGCATCTGTCTATGGCGTCACCGATGCATCGGTGCAACGCGATGCAGGAACATCTGATGATACAGAATCTCGATAATATTGTCTAGAGAGGAAAGTCGGAGCATTTCGATAGTTATTCAGTAACTTTACATTCCATACTTGTGACGGCATAATTATGATGATGACACAAATTTTTATTTCTGATTGGTGTTCAACGGCACGTGTCATGGCGGATTGCTGTATTGTGTAGTGTTATTTTATCAAAATAATTATCAATATCGATCATAATAAAAAAATATACCTAATACGTGTGTTATGTATATGACATGCAATTTATACATAAAGACATTATTATTACTCCCATTTCCAAATATATATTATTTTTTAATTGACTGTGTACCTATTTCATTGTATAATTGTATTTATGTTTAGTTCCTTGACAATGCCCCTATACAGCAGCATTAATTTAAATCTTCCTGACATTATTTCATTGTATTTTACTTGTATATTATCTACTTTTGTACAATATCATTAGTATAGTTTGACAATGCCCTTATACAGCAGATTACTTTGACATTTTATCTAATTTATTATTCCATTTAACTGATACCATAATTTATTTTAATTTTTTAAAGAAGGCATGTCTGTCTGCTTTTTTTTTTTTTTGCAAAATTTTTATGGTGTTTCCTTTGTCAAAAGTTAGTGTGTGTTATAATAAAAATGTAATTTGTCTTTTAAAATAGTATTAAACGACATCAAGTGTAACATTGTGTACCTACGGTGGAAATAAATAAACAAATAAACAAATATGAGTTTGTAATATATGGCTCAGGTATATTCGGTAAATATATGTCGGTGATTTTAAATTACCGTCATCATCCCTATTATGCGTTGTTTAAATTTGTGTTTATTCTTGTTAGTTGATATGATAACCTTGCTTTGACCCTGTGGTTTTCTGTTATTGGTATCAGTTTTTGTAAAGACATAAATTACTTTGTTGGCATAAAATATCTTGGACTATAGCTCCAAGTATAGATAAAGATCACCGCCGTCGGACTCGTGCGAGAGCTGAACCTTTTCGCCATCGAGTCCAAGTTATATTTAGAGAACCGGTCTCTTCTATTACCGTAATATGCAACTGCGCCACAGATAGCTATGTAAGCATACCTCGACTAGTTCTTGCAGGACCCACCGTCCACTAAAGCTTGTAAACTTCCAACTAGTTGGAGTACCAGATAAAAGTGTTAAGTTTATTCAAATTATTTATTTACATAAGACTATAACATTACAGATAGCTCCAAATCGTTATGCCTAGTACATTTTACCATCTTAAAAACTACAAGATACAATGAAATAACACACTGGAAAATGGTAAATTTATGTTTATGCGTGGTGTGTGTACATATAATTGCTTCGGTCCTGTTGAATATTTTCCGTAAAATTATAAAGATACTAGAATTTTTTAAATTTTACGGGTCATACTATCTGACGGAGTATCCCGACCCCGCACGAGGCAAGCCTGTGTCGCGGGAAGCCTGTTTACAAAGGTAACTTTAACATGCTTTTGTTGCCCGGCTAGTTAGTCTTTTCTGATTATGGCATCATTTTTGACTGTTCAGAGTTCAGAGTTGCTCAGCGAGCTATGGAAAGAGCTATGCTCGGAGTTTCTCTGTAGGATAGGATTCGTAACGAATATATGCGACAGAGAACCAAGGTTATCGACATAGCTCAAAGAATTAGCAAGCTGAAATGGCAGTGGGCCGCCGGCCATATCTCGCGAAGAACCGACGGCCGCTTGGGCAAACGTGTTCTTGAGTGGAGACCACGACACGACGTAGTGTAGAACGCCCTCCGACCAGGTGGGATGACGACCTGCGAAAGACTGCAGGTAGATGCTGGATGCGGCAAGCTGAAGACAGGGCGCTATGGCGCTCATTGGGGAGGCCTATCCAGTGGGTGGTCCAGCAGTGGACTGCTATTGATGATGATGAGTGCACAGTGGCCAATCTCTTCAATTAAAATATGTATTTCAATTTCAGCCAGAATCCCGCATTTCTTATCTCCACTGAAGACTGAAATAAAACATCTTGATTTCCATTCCACTGAGGGCTTTGATTCGCTTCAATGGGTTCTTGATTGAACGATTCATTTAACTTTGGTATTTCTGAATTGAAACTTTCTATTTCTGTAGCGTTCATTTATTTATTTCGTTTGTTATATTAAAGCAAAAACGTATTTTGCTTAGCCACTTGTACAACATTGGGCTTTCGCCGAATGTTATTCCTTTCTTTTAATATATTTTTTACTTAACTTCCATTTTCAATTTCTTTCTAATTAATTAAACGCCGTCTTCTCTCTATTCTTTTGTTTATTCCCTTTCACTACACATGTTTCTTTTAAATTTATGGTGATTGCAATAGGATAGATGTTTGTCTCTGTCATCATTGGTTTAATTGACGAGTATTTCAAAAAATAATGTGATTTTATTTTGATTTAATTAATTAACAAACAATCATTACATTGTTTCGGAAATCGTAATTGTATAATAGACTAGAACTATGATGATGATGCTTGATACAGAAATACTAACTGCGCCCGCGGTTTCCCGGGGAAATCTATGTGTCAAATGGTTTATAAAACTTCCTTTATATCACTCTAGATCTACCTATATTTAAAAAAACCGCACCAAAACCCGTTGCGTAGTTTTAAAGATCTAAGCATACATAGGGACAGACAGACAGCGGGAAACGACTTTGTTTTATACTATGTAGTGATAAAAGTTTTTAAAATATCATGGTTATTAAAACAAAAGTAGTTTCAAAAGTTTTACAAAAGTCATATATAACGGGATATTTACCATGATTTTATCTCTTCTTTTATATTATATCAGAGAGTTGAGTAAAACAGGAAAAAAAATATAAAACTCTTCTCTCTAAGCCTTATATTTTCCTCCCTATATTTACAGTTTGAAGCTGCGACATTACCAGTTATTATTTATTACTCAATATAAACTGATAAAGTGTATCAGGTATTATCATGTGTGCATTAATAACAGAAATGTCCTTCACGAATTCAAGGGCGATATCTATTTGTTTTGCATTGCGATAAAATAACCACTATCATTGCATAATTACAACTCTCAGCTTCTATTTTTACTAGCAGGTTTATTTGTTTGACCTGCTTATCTTTGTGTATATTATTTAGTTTTCTAAGTACTTTGATATCTGGTTGATTATGTGAGCAAATGTTTTGTTCAATATGATTATGTAAGTAAATTTGATTTAAACATTGCCATCTGTGATAATGATAACTGTTACAGAGTTCTTAAAGAGTTACACATATTCTGTCCACGCTTTTATTTTCTTTAAGTGAATGAAAGAATGCAATGTTTCATAATAATAATGATGACGCGTAATCGTTCAGCTCGAGAATTAATATCGAAGCAACGAGAGCTTTGAGTGCCGATATTTTTCTAATCGATAGATTCATGTCCATATTTTAAATTTAAACAACATTTCTTTTTTTAAAGTCACGTGGACGGCATATATTTGACGACCTCTGTGGTACATTTATCGAAGGTTTTTCTGAGATTCTGAGAAGCAAAAGGTCCTCAGGCTTGATTCCAACCGTGAAACTGGAGGATGTTTGTTTGATCATTTGATCAACAAGACTGCTTACCCAAACTGTCCAAATTAAGCAGAACTTGCGTTAATGGACTGAGTTAAGGATGATGATGACTACAAATATGACACGTATTACTTCGTAGTACTACGTATAAAATATTGTATTGTACATTATTTATTTATTCACATACATGTACATTTTGTACATCTATTTTAACGGGCACACCCAATGCAACATAGTATACCTACCTTTTAGTATAATCTTTTTGAACCGAGTTATTAAAATTAAATTTTATTAATTGATTCATGACTCAAATTATAAAATATTCATAACCACGAACACGTCCGTACCGTAAATAAATAAAGAACGCTGGACAATCCACATAGTATCAACTAGCCCTAGACTAAGCGGAGCTTGTGTTATGGGCAATATACAACTGGTTTACTTAATACGTTAAATAGATAATACCTTTATTTCATAGGTAGAAAATACCCTGAACACGCGGAACAATTATTTGTAGATCGATTTGTCCATCTCCCGAGGCGGGAGCGAACCCGCAACCTCTTCTACGTCGAAGACCTTTGCCCTCTGCGCCACATAGGTCATCAAATACTAAAATTACAACACTTAGTAACGTCACTCAGTACATTGCATTGCTAAAGCGCTTTGTTATAAATACGAATCAAGGTTATTTGTATGTTCTTAGTTTTCAGCGCATCAAGACCTTGATGCCTCATTCTGTTTATACGCACGAAGGGCATTAACCTAACGATATTTATATCGCGGAGGATTTCAATTTGTCCTGCTGTATACTTTTGTTTACAGAATTATGAAAAATTTATGGTTTTGGATATAAATTAGACTGCTCTGCTTCTCGAGGATACGATGTTTGTCCTTTTTGTTGTTGCTCTTATTTCATAATGCAGTCGGCTCCTGAAGAATATTATTTCACTGCGTTGAACCCGCCGGGTGATTATGTAACTCGCGACCGGTTTGCGACAGGCGGAAATTAAGCAATCAGTGCTGTCAAACGCCAATTTTGACGTTGTAGCTGGTGTCAAACTAATACAAAATTGGCGTTTGACAGCACTGATTGCTTAATTTACGCCTGTCCCAAACCGGTCGCGAGTTACATAATCACCATACCGGTCTCCTTTCTATCCATTATATAATTATAATAAATCATAAAATAATCACTTAAATAGTATAAAACAAAGTCTCTTCCCGCTGTCTTTCTGTCCCGATTCTTAGATCTTTAAAACTACGCAACGGATTTTAATACTTTTTTTTAATAGATAGAGTGATTCAATACTTAGTTATATAAACCATTTGACACATAGATTTCCACGCGAAGCCGCGGGGCGCAGCTTACATACTTTATCTACATACATATATTAGTGTTGCAAGTAACCTATTGGTGATGAATATTCTAACGACGCAAGTAACCTTTTATCTGTAATTCTGGTCTCAACGTGTCAATGAACAACACCATATTATCATCTAATTTCAAAACCTTACATATGTAGTTGCTTTAAAACATTATATTCCTAACCTTTATCAGTTGTTATCAGTTCCTTATCATCGGTCTAAAATGCAATCTTATCATGGCGCCCCACCGCGATATGTTTATTTACGCCGCATTTAATGTTTACATTCTGAATTGAATATTAAATAAATAAATAAATAATGCTGGACAATTCACACAGCATTATCTAGCCCCATGGTAAGCAGAGCTTGTGTTATGGGTACTAGATAACTGATATACATAATACAATACATTACATAGATAGATATTTTTTATTATACATAGAAAACGACCAGAACACCCGAAACAAATATCTGCAGATCGTACACACATTTGTTCCGAGGCGGGAATCGAACCCGCAACCTCCTGCGTCGCAGGCGGACCTTCGCCCACCGTGCCACATCGCCCATATTATTTGACCTACACATAAATATCCGTCAGAACATGATATATTAAGAATTTTTTGTGATTTGATTCATCAATCAATAACATTGCAATCAAAGATCAAGAAGTTTTATCCGTCTGATTCATCCTCGTCTCATCTATGCATAAGCCTCTGCATCAGAATGCATAATTCGATTAAATTATTAAAAGATAAAGATATAAACCGACTCCCATGTTTTAGAATAATATAAATAATAAATAATGCTGGACAATCCACACAGCACCATCTATAGCCCCAAGCTAAGCAAAGCTTGTGTTATGGGTACTAGATGACTGATATACATAATACAATACATAACATAGATATATATTTTTATTAAACGACCAGAACACCCAAAACAAATATCTGCACATCGTACAAACATTCGTCTCGAGGCGGGAATCGAACCCGCAACGTCCTGCGTCGCAGGCGGACCTTCGCCCACCGCGACACTTTTTTATATACCATACTTTTTTGAAAGCGTATGCGTATGGCAGATTGGGACATTATTTATTTTAGACTACAGCTCCATATTTAGTTTGCCCCCAGTCTGCTGCACTGAACTTGTCAGCTTAAGTATGAGTACCTACATATGTCTTTTTTACAAGTATGTCCGACTAATAATATTTTTTCAATATTTTCAGGTATGTCGCCATTCAATAGTTCTTATGTTCTCGCAGAACAAAGGTCGGATAAATCATGAATTGACTTTCCGGTAAGTTTTTATTATTATTTTATCTAAAACATAATATACATAATTGTTTTCACCAATTTATTGGTGCGAGAATGATCTCTACAACACTACTGCTTGATTAGAAACTAGTTATAACTAGCTTATCAAAAACTTACGGATAACCGATCATAAACATATACGGAAATAGTTTCCTATCTCACAAGAATGATAACTAGAGGGGCTATTCTGAAACTCCGTTACCGAGTCTTCGACTGAAGACGAAGGAATTTGATAGATTCGTGCGAATTTTAAATATTTTAGGGTTTTTTGCGCTCTACAAATATAAATAGCAGAAAAGATGTTACCCGTAATCGTAGAACAAGAAAAAAATAATTCGAACCTATGTTTTACCAAATTTGTATTTAGTGCTTCTTTTTGAGCAATTCATATCTAATATCAGAGATTTATTACTAAAATTCTAAATATTATCTACCAAAAGCTCCATTTTATTTAATGTAACAGATAATTCCACGAATCGTAGACGTTTTCCATTGAATAGAATAGAAAAACATTATTTGGACACAGGTACAAAATACAGGCATAGAATAACAAACGGCAAATAAAGTAGTTTATCATGGGGGTAAGTGACACAAATAGGTAGAAAATAAGACTACCTCCATGACCCTGCGCCGAAATAGAGGTTGGCTCATCGTGTGCTGAACATTATTATATTCAGCGCTGTTTTTCAACCAAATACTAATTGAAGTCACGGGACGACGATTCCATTGAAAATGGCACTTATACGATTTGTGGAAATAGTAACTACTTTTCTAGTACTTTTCGTTCGCAGAAAATATTAAAAACCTCTAAAATATTGGAACTTCGCGCGAATCTGTGTTACATTTCGTGTCGAAGACTCAGAAACGGAGTTTCTGAATAGCCCTGCAGAACCACCTACGCGGCTCATTGGTATCGGCTGATAGCTATCAAGCTGATCTATAATTAAACTGGTGAAACCTGGTGAAACGTTATCAGGCCGTTATTGCGATAAGCGGTGATTACTGACCGCTAGCACGTACCCCGGAATAAACGATTGAGAACCTGTGATGATTTGACATGATTGAGATAACAGGCATCAATAGTATGATGCTTAACACATAGGAGTTCTGAGCCTTCAACAAATATATGTAAAATAAGGTAAAAATAAAAAAATAAAATATTTTGCCAGAACAGAGACGAATAGTATACTCGTATAAATGAACAGAGAAACTGACAAAATCGGTCTCTACTCAGCATGTGCTAGAGCAGATCATACTATTGTATATTATGACTTTTCCGAGTGTACGTGATTGTATCAAAAAGGAATAAATATAGAATAGAATAGAATATAGAATAATGCTGGACAATTCACACAGCATTATCTAGCCCCGTGGTAAGCAGAGCTTGTGTTATGGGTACTAGATAACTGATATACATAATACTATATACATATTATTACATAGATAGATATTTTTTATTATACATAGAAAACGACCAGAACACCCGGAACAAATATCTGCAGATCGTACACACAATTGTTCCGAGGCGGGAATCGAACCCGCAACCTCATGCGTCGCAGGCGGACCTTCGCCCACCGCGCCACATCGGTCGTCAAATAAATGAACTGAACTGAACTGATCATACTCGTATCATAGCGCTGATCTTCCGTGGCCAAACACCGCTGTTGTTCTCTAGGATACAATATAATAAATAAAGAAAAGAGAAAAATTATTTCGCATCGTCATGTCATCGTCCTCAAAACGCGTAAAATAATGAAATTAATTTCTTCATCGTTAATATTTTACGCGTTGTATGTCGATGCGATGTCATTTTTGTTTATCATATCAATCGCTTGGCCTACTGAAGCAAAGAAGTAAAGATACGTCTTAGGATACTCTTTAAGTGCATAGTAGAACTATACATAGTAACATAGAAGTGAAATTTATTCCAAAAAATCAAGAATTAAGCATTTTAAAGTTTGGCCATAGGTATTTACAAACATTTTATTTAAATTTGAACGGAGTACTGAAATTATATTTCGTAAAGAGAACAAACAGTTATAAACACTTAACAATAAACTTAAATTATAACGTTCGTCCAGGATTGTCATCTGCTTTCACTCCTCACATCCCCACAATCGATATAATTGGTAATCTGATCCAGACCGATCCCCATCCCCCAGTTCAAGGTCGACGGCGGCCATTTTAACTTTCAGACTACAGACACAGACAACAAAAATGTATATATAGGTGTAAAACCTTATTGCGTCGTATCCGACTTCCCCTGTAGAGTTGTATTACTAACGGTAAATTTACAAAACGACCCCTCTGGCAGGTGCAACGAAACTGTTGTATGCGTGTTTGCTTTTATAATTTTGAGATACGAAAGATTGGAAAACAGTCAAATGTAAGTTATTATTAAAAGGTTTAGGGGATAGCTGTTACTCTGAGCTTATTATATTTATTTTTATTTTATTTACAAAGGTTGAAACATTTTTATTTCTGTCATCCATGTTTTTTATCATTTTCGATAACTATGTTAATTTTTTCTGTTGTTTAATTATTATTATTATAAATAATACAGACAGCTATGACTTCAAACACGTAGGTTTAACGAAAATAAAATCCGACGTCTTGCAGTGTTAAAACTTTATGGATTGAATGTATGTAGCAAATTACAGTACAAGAAATTATAAATTTCAAAGGATTCCCTGAATCTTTAAACAGATTATAATTACGCGTGTTCACTGAAGCCTAATTTGGGCATATTTTAGACTGTTTTCATTGCAATGAAAAAATTTTAATCAAATTTTTATAAAATCATTTGATTTTAAATCATCTCAACCGAGCTCCTAGGCCTTATTTTACATTTATCTTTACGCCTCCGTCAACCCGTAATCTACAGCCCTGTATCATCTGACTTATAGACGATGCCAATCTCTATGCTTAAATCACTAACCAGTATCGGTAATAAAATCTACGTGCTTACTCTTGAGAACTGTTCCAATGTCAATTTCAATTCCGTTTTACTTTACTAGCATTATTTTTATCTGTTGAGCTACCTGGATATTGTTTGCAGCAGTTGTAGTTAGCTCTATTGTTTCAATTGTAAATACTAGTTCTAATTTGTTTCTTTTATTTGATTGTAAATTTCTTTGTTAATTACTTACTTTATTAGCTCAAAGCAAATTACAATAAAAACATATAATTACGTAGAATTAGTATTAACAATTAGCTAACTTTAGACTGTTGCAAACAATCCAGATCAGAGGTAAACTGATTAATATCAATACCAATAATGAGTACCCAAGCATTGCCATGCGCAGTATGGAAATGCTGATCCTTACTTCGGGATATTTTGTAACAATTACTAATATTTTTAAGATATTAATATATTTAATTTAATTACTTGAATTCTAAGTTAGCGCGCAGTTATTTCGGCGAAATTTATAAACTAGTAATCGGGACGCTTTTGTCCATCAATGGGACGTTACAGGCAAGTTGTAGGATATGATACAGACTTTTTGTTTCAGCCAAATTTAGAACCACCAGTCTTGCTTGAATAGCAAGACTTTCCAACATTCGATGAGATTCAAATTAAGTTCAGGTCGATATTGGAACTGTCTTCAAGAATAAGCAGTATGGTATGGAATAAACCCCGTGGAACTGGTCTTGTTTATCTTGATCGACGCATACATTGTAGAGCTGTGAACGATACAAATAATCCGCTTATACAATCTGCTTTTCAAAGGCTGTTAGTTACAGGCTATCACACTGCCATGGGACATAAAGGGCAAGTACCAGATATATTGAATATGTAGAACTTCAATTTTTCTGGTCCTCCCATGGTCATAAGACATTCTGTATAAACACCGTCTTTATTTTATGCTGCTTGACGATGACAGAGGACGCAAAAAGCTGGTTTTTGGTCACTTTGCGAGACCAATAAGGAATTACTTGGGCGTTAACGTAGTACTTACAATAAATGTAATATGTCGCTAATATATAGGTACAATTTATCGTCATAATGGAGGCTTTTTTGTGCTCTATTCTCGGATAAAAGACTCTTTGCCGTTGCCCTCTGTTGCTGGTTATCGTGATTTCCTGGATATATTTCTCCTCTCCCCAATCCGAAACCTTCTTTAATTCTTCAAAGTATGTAATAAATGTGATATGTCGCTAATAGACAACTTATCGTCATAATGGAGGCTTTGTTGTGCTCCATTCTTAGAGAAAGGATTTTTCGACATTCTCCTGCTTTCCTGGTAATCATGAGCTCCTGGATATTATTCTCTTCTCCCCAATCCGACACATTGACACCGTCTTGACTATTGACCTTGTATCCTCACCGTGACCTCTGCTTCGTTTTTTATAGTCCAATAGATAACCCCAAATCTCGTTAGGAGGCTTCACTAAAACTTAATAGAGTTAGTGTGACCCTAATACTTTGTCGAGTGCTAAAACATGTGCAGACAAAACAGGTGGTGAGGTGAGACATGTGTATAATAAGTAAGTTATTGTATAGCGTGGTGTAAACAGACGCATGGGGAGGACACGCACGACACGCGACGAAGCCATATAAATACGCTACGTTCAGAATAATGATCGAGAAATAATTTTATATACAATAAATAAAAAGAATCGCTTGTAAAGTTTCGTATCCGGCGGGACGAAAATTAATATGCCTTAAATTTCCTAAGAACACTACCGACTACACACCTTGCCTCTAGCGCTATTAGAGGTCTAACCAGCGAATTCACCAACATCCCTTTGCCCCTGCGTCCCTTTCATGTCGTGGGTGTGGCGATCATGTAAAAACTAGTACCTTGTAGACTTTGCGTTGCACCTAAGTGTAGTGCAGTGCACTTCGGAAATGAAATGCAGGTTTTAATCGTCCATCTTTTCATAATTAATTGAGACGCGCGAAAGAGCGTCCAGCCAAGTTCGAAGACACTGGCAACGCAATAGCAGTTAGTAGCTTTACTCGCACCTATGGGCACGCTTTTGGTCCCCTCTGTATCTCACCTATTTTACAGGTTTAGTGAGATAAATGAATATATAAGGATTTCTCTATGATCTCAGCTATTTTATCTGTGAAGACACATATCTTAACGAACTAGGCTAGTTTTCATAGTAATATATTTTTGATTAGATAAAATAATTAATAGAAGACGAAGCTCAAACATTGATTCACCTAATGAAAACCAATAATAAGAAGATAAGTGTTTAGAAATATATCAGAACCAAGTGATGAATGATGATATAATCCGTGATAATGATAATGGTGTTGTTATTATTGTTTATAAACCACCTGTTAAACAAAATGATATTTAGACAACACTGCGTAGACAAAACAATATTTATAAAACAATCCTTGAGAAAATTAATACGGATGACGGCTTTTACGGCCGACCTCAATCTCACAATGTCGAAGATAAAGTCACCGACCGAAGTGTTTATTCCTCACTTTAAAATACTCTTTCAATTGAGACCAAGATCAGAAATATAAGACCATTTTTAGATCTTACTATCTAATCAGATGGTAACACCCACTACTGAGTAATATGCTCTTCTGTAGCACGCCACCCAGGCAGTTCTGGTATTCTAATAGGATTTCAAAGCAATGTTGAAATAATATTATTTCATAAGAATAAAATAAAATAAATAAATAAATATTGCTGGACAATTCACCATCTATCTACCCCAAGCTAAGCAGAGCTTGTGTTATGGGTATACTAGATGAGTTATGTACACAATACAATATCAAAGAAATATATTTTTTATTATGCATAGAAAACGACCTGAACACCCGAAACAAATATGCCATTTGCAGATCGTACAAAAATTTGTCCCGAGGCGGGAATAGAACGCGCTGCGTCACAGGCGGAACTTCGCCCACTGCGCCACTGAGATTGTCCGTCGTAAATTCAATAAGCGAAACAATGCCTGGATTTCTGTAGCGTTATTGCTTTCGGTTATTAGGTTAGGATTATAACTAGGTCTTGGAATATTGGTCCACAATTGCTCTAAAATCCAATCTAGGGGCCATAAAGGTTCTCGAGTGCAAACCAAGAACCGGAACTTTGTTTGGAGATATGTATCTGGCTGCGGAAGTCTTATGATTGAGCAATCATCACAGAGCTGCTCTATGAAATTTTAGGAGCATCCCGTGTCAGAGCAACATCGAGCTTGGGTGAGGAGCCTAGCAATGAAGTCTGTGATGTGATGTGGCATGCCGGAGATGGTGGAGAATATTCGGGACAAAGTGTGTAGGATTTTTAGAGTCCTGAGTCACCCGAGTGGCATTTCTCCCAGTTTCAGTCAGTATGACTACATTTGGCAAGACCATAGGAAGGTGAACTCTCCACTGCTCTAGTAGTCTCAATAAGCTAGTACGCTATAAAGCCTCAACTATTTTCCCGAACGGCCATGCACGGTAATCGTTCACCATTTTATAAAGTACTACATATGTCTAAAAACGGTTTTATGGTTATTTGTTTCTGTTTACGATCTTTGTGTCCCTAAAGTACACGATGGTTAATATTTATCGTGTTTTACTATTTAGCTATTTTATGACTCAGTTTATCATTATGTCTTATCTATTTATGTATGCACATATACATAACTCAATAAATAAAAAGGATATATTCCTTTTCATTTTGGAAAGGCGTTGTACGGAGGAAATATTTATTATTTAATAGGCAATGGTTTCTTTTTCATATAGCTGTCCACTGCAGGACATAGGCCTCCCCCAATAATATTCTTCAAACCCATATATATACATTTATTGAGGATATTTGGTGGTGCCGAAACCACCAAATATCCAATAGTAAGGGATATATGGTGGTTTCGGCACCACCAAACCAACGTATTAATACACTATTGAATATTGTTTCATGAATAGCACTGAAACCCTTATCAGTAAGTAACAGGTAGATGAATGCCATGGTGGTTATTTCACGATGTTTACTGCATTCCACAGTCAACCTTGCCCTACTCCGTCTGTTGTCTTGAGCCTACGTGACGCCTTCCACGCACTTTTCTTCCTCTTCTATCCCTTTCCTCGCCATCAGTTCCCTATACGCCGGCCTTGTCTCGCGTTAATGTTTTTTTAGGTCAATCAGCTGAGCAGAGTCCGGCTTATGATTGACACTAGAAAGTTCTTGGTCATTGATTGTGAAAAACTACTTTTAATACGACGATCTGCAAATAATTACCTATATAGTTATTATAGTAATTAGTTAGGCAGGATAGGCATTTCCATTAGTCGTTCCATTAGTGAACAAGACACGGGTTTCCCTAGTTCATTTACTAAACGCTTCTAAGTATCGGCAATGCTTTAGGTTAAAGATGTTTGCCGGTGAAATTAAATATGTAGGTACTTCTTGTCTTAGGTTTGAGCACCTGCAGCTTTTCCATACGTCGACTGATGTAAGATGTGAAAATATGTGCTTCCTGGGAGATCAGGTTTATAATCTACGAAGATGGCTCGAACAATTTGTATCAAGTCTTGAATAAGTCATTATCTCTCTTACTTAGCTTCGCCATTACATACCGTACAAATTCTCTAACAATTACTATGGAAGACATTGTGTGGGAATGGGAAGTGGGTATCGTAGATATTATCTCAATGAACATGAAACTACTTAACCTTATTGCATTTGGTTAAGAACTAGAATTCAACTGAATTGTAGAGACTGGCAACATATAATGAAAAGCCACAAATTTATGTAAACTTGTTAAGTTTAAACACGTAATTCCACGGGAAAATAGAAAGTTTATGAACATCGTAAAGTACTGGCACGTAAGTGAAAGATGTTTCTTAACGTCATTAATCTTGTCGATAGATCTCTCAACCAGAACAATTATTAACTTGGAAGAGAGGCCAAAGAAAACAAAATAAAAAATACATTGAACAAAATCTCATGATCATAAATCGAAAATAATAAAAATAAATAATAGAAACAACGACAAGACGAAGATGACACAGTTCCTTTTAAGTTAATTTAGAAGCAGAGCTTATTAAAATACCAAATATAAGGCATCTGATATAACTTTGCTGGCAAGCAATTAAAATTCCATTCATATTGCATTGATGTTTGAGTTCAAAGTACAAGTGGCTAGTTTTTTCCGATCCTAGAGGTTGTTTACGGAAGTGCGACCGGAAATGATGATGCTGTATTAACTAATGCAGATGTATGTGACCTCTAAGATCCGCACCTGCACTGGTAGTCGGTGCATTACTCGAGGGTGCATGCTAGCAATCCTTTATCCATGAGAGGATTAGTCTTGATCGCCCAAGAAATTTTAAACACCTGAACTAAACTCCAGGAAAAGCAATTTTAAATAAGGGTCGAATAAATATTGTTTTACGAAGATGCCAGTTCTTGCATATTGATTTTTCTGGTCTAATTTTTCCCAAGGCTGCCTCAACTCGTTTCGCTATAAATGATTTGATACTTATAAAGGGTACCTGTTTTTCGAGATTGTCTTTTTAATTTGATTGACGTTGATTATGTGTCATTATTATCTTCAATCTGCTAGTTGGGTCATTCTTTTTGCAATCATAGAGCAAGATAAACTAAGGAGTCCTCTTTAATCAACTTAATGTCTTCGATAACCTCTCTGATGGTATTGTAAACAACTCGTATGATCACTTTTATCACAAGTGGCATTTGTTTGTTAATCGATCGATTTCTATAGAAATAACACATTATTAAGTAACTTAATCGCTACCTACTATGATTTATTTTATGCTACATGAAGTAGAAATAACTTACCTACCTAAACCTTGTACGGTAACCTTGATCAAACTTTATAATCCAAGATCAAGTGTTACAATCAAAGTCAATTTCGTAGAAATGTTCAGAAAGCTAGGCATTAATGTTTCATGCATATTTATATGCGTCGGCTGTGGGTGATATACGTGGGTGTATTGTATACTCTACAATTTGCTTTTCCGCCCACTACGAGTTTCACTACTGAATTACAGTTGGCAAGTATTTCGCAAACACCGCCACCAATGAATGCTCTTTAATCTCATTTCGTGAATTACTGGTCCACATTAAAACGCAATGTATGCTAAACGCCATGAGATAAGTAAAAATGTCACGTGAATCTCGCTGAAAACGACTCCGTGCACTTACCGCTGACCTTTGTTTTCTGTTTTATTTGTGTCTCTGTCCGTTCGCCTGATTTATACTTCCTCATTTAAACTGAGGATCATGTCTGCGCAGATTTACATTGACCTAAAATCTTAAGAAAACTTCAGGGTTGCTTACAGAATGGGTTAATTGCTGACCCGGTGTAAATCATTACATGAAAAAGCCTTTACTGGTCTTGCCGTTTCTGAATAGGCCTCAGTTCCAAAGAACACCTAAATCATCTTTCGAAAATAATTATGCTTATGGTAATTATGGCTCCGAAAAACTATCCACATTAAGCTGATATCGTGTGGTCAATCAATGTCATCACCACAATCAAATATAAACGTGTTTGCTGAGCACAAATATACGAATATTATTTCTTTTGTATCGTTTTTCATAACAACATTAACATTTTGAAGGTCGCGGAAAGTGTCTTTATAACTGCTTATTGCGCGGTTATTAGCAACCATTTCATCGATTACCTGCACCGATACGGTCTCTGCTGGAATGCGTTAGTCGGAAATTGGAATGTTATCGCTTTGGTTATATAAAACCAATGGCATTGTATAAATGTTTCGCTATCGGTTGCATTGTAAGTTTTATGATCCTGTCGCTATAGTTACTGCATCCACTCTGCCACAGACACGTAGTAGTAGATTACGGCGCGTGTAAGGTTGCTACCTGCAACTGCCATTCATCATTATCATATTAGCATGACTCCATCCACCTACTGTTGAGAAAAGGTATCCCAAGATTTTATGTGGTTCCCTACGGCGGCCCTGCTCTAGTCTTATCTAGGTCTGCCCATTTGACACTTGCAATATCATACGCCCATCTCGCCACTAGACGCCAGACGCCGGTGGAGTAGGGCTACAACTGAATGGCGTGACATCCAAGGTCGATATGAGAACAGCCATTCATCTACAGCTACACAATTTTCAACAGTTTAGATATACATATGTATTTGGTTAGATTAAAACCTTTTTTAATGTTATTCATTAGAAACTGAACACGAGTATCATATTACCCTATTTTATTTTCAATTCGTGTAACAAAGACATTATCAACAGCTGCTTTTACAAGAATGTCGAACACATTTGACACAGATTCAGTAATGTTGATAGATGTTTCCATTCCTTCGATGAGTTAACGGTTTACTTGATAACTTTAGTTCGCAATCTTTAGTTTCGACATCGTCATGTTCATTCATCACACTTCTTGTGTTGCCATCCCAGTAAGCGTTTTTAGTTGTGTGTGTTTATTGTTAAAAATAATTGCAAATTCCAATGGAAATCGTTAACAAATGGAAGTATTACAGACCTCTGTTTTATAGCTGCGAGCCAGGCAGAAAAAGCGCTAATCTTTTTGCAGTCATTGAAGCGTGCCCGAACGATATGTTGAAATCAGAAACGTAGTTTATAAATCCAACCTTGACTGCTGAAGTGGAATCGAACGCCAAAAAAACAGTGGAAACTGCACACACTGCGAGTATGTACGGGGGAATTTAAAGTTCTCGACGACAACGTAAACCTAGATAATTGGCGTTGTAGAAATAATGAACGCGAGCGTATACAAGTTTTTTTGTTGCGACGCACACAGGTCCGAATCAGCAATTTACGATGACAAAAATAAAGTGTAGGCATATTAGGTTTTTCTTATAATGATTATGTGTTATTGTATTTATTTTCATCATCATCATCATCATCATCCACCTAAGCTAGTCCACTGCTGGACATAGGCCTCCTCTAATGAGCGCCATAGCGCCCAGTTCAGCTTGCCGCATCCAGCATCTGCCTGCAGTGTTTCGCAGGTCGTCATCCCACCTTGTCGGAGAACTTCCTACACTACGGTTGCCGAGTCGTGGTCTCCACTCAAGAACACGTTATTTATTTTAGGATTTGGTTACTATTGTATTTTAACTCTTTGAAAGTAGAAATAGACGAAGTTTTGAGATGAGAGTTTTATAAAAAACAAGATTTAGAAAGAAAATACTTTATTTACTCTAGCTTGTCCTTAAATTAGAGTCTATGCTGTCTACTGCTCATCATCGTCTACATCTGTATGATCGGAATTTTCTTTTTCTATGTCTTCAGCTTCTTCACTACAAAGATATGTAGGCATTCTTAACATGTCTACAACTACGTCATTGTATATCGCTCCTCGTTTCTTGGGTTTTTCTCTGTGACTTGTTACGACAGGATCCGAAGATACAAGCATCCAGTTGAGAATGTCTATATTTGTGTTGATTCTGGACGTCTTCCGGGAATGGTATTGTCGCAGGTTTTTATAGCTTTTGTGACCTGCTTCTATCACGTCTTCTGACAATTGCCCTACGGGTAATTTCAAAGATTTAATTATATCAGCACCGTGAATCAGAAGTTTATGTACACTTGCACTCATTTTGTACCATCCATATTGATTGATCGCCATTTCAGCAGTAGCCAGACAGTATGTCCTAAATTTTTCTTCATTTATGTAATGTCCGCAGGAAATGACACAAAGAATATTTGCAAATCTTTCTATCAAATCTTTAGACACACCTGTGATTTGGGAAACAAGTACTGGGTTTTTAAAAAAAATTCTTGCCGTGTTCCCGTCGTTACTGTTACCTCCTCCTTGTTTTGGTTGGTCAACAACAAGTCCCAACAGATTATAAAAATCTTTACAAATTTTATTTTTTCTCTGTTTCACTAATTCCTGTGCTTCTTTGCCTCTGGCTTGCCATTGCTGCAACTCTAATTTGTAGGAAATATGCAATAAATATTCGTAGCACCGAAGATGAGCATGTAATATAGAAATCCCAAATTTGTACGAGTCTTCATTACATACTCTTTTTTTGACTTTTTCTAAGTCATTCATAACAGTGGGTGTGGCTTTACAGACGTTACAAGCTTGTGTACTTTTGGTTTCCGTTAAAACATTAACTGTTTTGCCATCCAGCATCGTGCAAATAGGAATATGATTTATATGTACTATTTTGTCTCCTAGCACTATGTTTGTTGGCTGCAACTGCTGTATTTGCTGCTCAATGTCGTCGTACTCGTCTTTAATATTTTGATCATTTTCTTTTTTCAATTTAAATGAGATAGGACGACTGTATCTGGTCGAAGATGGAGTCTGATTTTTCCAATAAATTATTTTGTTTCCTTCTTTCATTTTTGATAACTCCAGGGGTACAATTGTACATAATATTATGTTAGTATCAGCGTAAACGGAATTATTTGAAAAATTTTGCTTGTATACACTGTGACCTCCGCTACCATCTAAGCCCCACTTATAATAAGCTTCGAGGGTGTCGCCATTTTCTTCGATGTTTGGCAAAATTACTTCTGACTGTACATAAGTTAATCTTTGTATAGTGTGGTCTAAAAGATCTTGTAACGGCACCACAGCTTCAGTCTCGGTAACACTTATATTTGGTGGATAACACTTAAGTTTTGCACCTGCCACCACATGGTAAGAGGGGTATATATCAGCTCCTCTCTTCTTAGCCCCTAATCTCATCGTCCCGTATTCCTTTTTGGTTAAATGAAGGTCTACCATGAGACCTAAAGCTTCGTCAGCACTGTATGGTACAACATTTACAGAACACGATGAGTGAGCACGTTCCATGTTTTTCAGCCTTTTCGGAGTCGAATTTATCGCCAGATTAACAATTTGAGCTGCCTTTCTTTTGCCAGATTTCACCAGACTAGTTTCAGCCGCTAAACATAGCTTTTCAGGTGTAAAACGCGAGACGAGTGATTTTATTTTTCGCTTTTTACTGCGTTCAGAGCTGGTTTCAAAAAGTTGTTTTGGCCTTCCTCGCTTCTTCTCCGAAGACGTAGGTTGTTGCTGTTGTATCTCTTGGAGATTAAGTTCTTCACTGAGCCAATTGGCGTGCTTATTTGTGAAACGGTCGTACATGTATTTACATTCACGCCACTTAGCTAAAAGCTTTGTTACAAACACTTTGACGACATCTTTCAACTGTTTTGTTAAAGTGTCAGAAGGGTTTTTTAAGCCAAACTTGTCCACTATGTGTTTTAATAATCGTTCAATACACTTAGATGACGAAAAATTATAAAAACGTTCATCTCTTAGTAGTATAAAGAGTTCGTTTCTATACACCTTCCTCGGTTGTAAAACGGGGTCTGCACGACTACCTGGAAATAACATGGTTTATTTAACAATGGGGCAGACATGGGGACGGGGTCTTTACTTTTTTTTTATGCCCACTGTATGTAGCTCCTAATTAGTCGTGTAATAAAACAGAACTATGCGGAACTTTTTTTTAAACGACTGCAAAACTAAGTGAAATTCATGTAATTTTCTACAAAACTAGTCTTCCAGACAAAGTTATAAAACTACTTTATTTATGGCTACAAATAACGAATAAATAATTATAATAATGAGTATGTACCTGATGCTTCGCCCTCCATGGAAAAAACCAATTATATTTAACACTGCAGCACAAAACAAACGTAGTTACTCTGTCAAGATTTAAGCGCAACTGACGCTTTTTGTTGGCCGTGGGAGAAAGGGACACAACGCGCGCTCGCACAGCTCTTTGTGTTGCTTAGGCGAGCTTCATTGTTTTATGATTCTATTGTTTGTTCATCGAAGAAGATAAACTAACCGTTTTTGTTAAGATTCTGCACAAAGTCAAATTTGATTTTTGTCATCGTAAATAGGCAATTCGGCCTTGTGTGCGACGTCTGGAGGTAATGATTGGTAGGCACGCGCCCGCTGACGTTGCACAATCGTCGGGCCTCTGGGTGCTGTACCGTGGCTGGCTGGCCCCGCGGCCCCGGTGTGGTGGCAGTACGTAGCGACGTGGTAGACAGACGCCGGAGATCCCCGCCCCCTGCAGCCGGCGCCACCCCGCGCTCCCCGGCGTGCCGCGCACGCCGTCAGTTGCCCCGCAGCTAGCGCGCGCGTCCGTCGCATTATCAATGCGACTCCGCTGCTCTTCTACCATAATATGGATATACACCACATCCGCGCTCTTATCAACATCCAGTTCGCGTATTTGTGGTTTCGTGAAGTCTCCGATAAATACAAATGGATTATATTGTAAAGTGCTCCGGGATACGATTCGTTTTAAAAGGTCCGCATTGGAATTTCTAATATGGCAAACCGTGCGCGCCGACGACGTCGTGTTCGGCACATGGCTTCATAATAATATGGTGTTCAAGGATTACTATGTTGTGGTTGTATTTGATTGTGGTTTAGTAATATGAGAATAGTAATATACACTATTTGCTGATAGTAGGTATTTTATATAAACAAGGCGAATAGGGAAACATGAATGTCTGTCTACGTTTGCCGTACTCGTGGCGTCCACGTTACGTTATGGCGGGTTTTTGCGCACGTCGTCGACGTCGTCGTATTTTCTACTGCACTTAGTAGTATAATATTTACATTGAACATTATAATAATAGCAGCATGTGTGCTGTACATTCAGTTTAATGAAGAGTATGAAAATGTTATCATAACAATCTCTAATGTTTACAAAAACTTGACTGAGGTGTGATAATGATAATGTTTATAATTCTTTGTGCATTGAAACGCTATTTATTCGCTTTGTTCAAAGTACAATATCCGAGGTCAGTTGCTCAAGAAAAGTTGTCTAATCGATTTAGCATCATTGAATTGTTTCAAATACAATGCTCTAAGCATTCAACTTCAACTTCATTCATTAAAAAGTAAGTCCAAATTATATTCCCGGTTAGTGCTAGTACTAAATGTAAAATGGCGGCAGAATTTACCCATTCTGAAGTGTGCCTGTGTAGTTTTGCTTGTCGATGTGTGCGTGGCGTCATAATGCAATGCAGCCGCAGCGTGCCATAGTACTATCAAGTACCAGTCAGTATTCTTGAGCAGGGCTCCGTGTAGGCGTTGCCGGAGACATTCTCTTAGCGCTCGCTTCCTGGTACACTGTACTAGGTACTCGCTATGTTTGTAGAAATCACCTAGTCGTAACCAGAACTCATATTAAAACCCCTTTTCCTATTTCAAACGTCGACTTCTTGCAAGTTATTTCTTAAAACCTGTCGAAAATTCACACTTGTTTGTATGTGGAGGTCCACACGTCTTAGCTAAACAATGCGTTCGTTTACCCTGTACACGATGATATATGCTAATTATTCGCGTCACGACATGCATTCTAATTAGTTTGATTGGTATATGCAGGAGGTTTTGTAGTATATACTCGAAGTCATCTGCTGTAACTTATAAAACATACATATTTGTATGATAATTCTTAGGTCATCCATCTGGCCTATACACGGTAGAGATAAACGTGTTTCATATAAGCTTATGAAGACTCAAAGAGATGTCATAATAACATGTATAAGTTTGCCTGTCCTTACTTTAGAGTCATGATTTTTATTTTGGTTCCTATACGTTCACTATGAAAAGTAACCCTGAAAACCTATATTCTGCATTTTTAAGGTGCGACCGAAATTTGGAGACTGGGAATCTGCATTCTGCAGTCTTAAAACGGGGACATAGAATAAGGTTATGCAATGGGGGATTGCCACGTGGCCCCCGAGGCTCCAGTGCGCATGCCCAAGTCAAGGGTGCCATGACATTGCACTGGGATTCTGAGAATTAATATTGAATTAACAAGCGCGCCAGTCAATGGGCTCTAAGGTCTATCCATAGTATCTAATCTACCTTGTTAGTACGCTATTGTCTAGCTAGAAGGTTACTAGAAAATATATCTCAACAACAATTGGTAGTAGAGGCTTTTTATTGGGCGGCCATGGAAAAATTTCTAAATTCCACATTATTACTCATATTATAGAGATCATATAGATGTCTAGGTGATCGGTCAATCAGATCTAGCTTGCTATGCTGAGTTTATCTACAATAAGAAATCGTTAAGCTATCTCTAAGTATTAGCATTCATTACTGTTATCACCTTTTGATCAACATGCATAACAATAGTTCCGCTAGCAAATGAAGGGCGAATTAAAATTTCGCTTTCGTCGCGCATTCTCCACATATTCAATATTACATTAAAAGTGGTCTGCTCTCTCCACGTGGCTGCCGGGGCTTCTGCGCATGTCTACACGTTGGCTACGTCTCAGCTGGCTCTCGGAAAATCGTTACGAAGGTCCGTCGCACCCACTTTTCTATCACGTGGTTAGCCTTACTACCGGTGTCTATAACCGAACTGAAACATTTTATACTCAATCAGTATTGAATAATTGATGTCATTTATATGGCAAGCTGCCCAAACATTCCAAGAACATAATAACGATAGCATGATTAGATACATTTATCAATACTGCAACTTATCTGGCCCTACCTATTTGATGTGACCTCATTAAAAATGTTGATAAACGATTTTGTGTACCTACATCTGCTCTTTGAAATTTTGAAGATTGCGTTCCTGACCTTCCTCAATGCAAAATAATACGCCTTTCGTAAAATATATTGTGGAAACAATTTCATAAAAACTTAACAAACAAATTTACCCATCTGAACTGGTATTAAAACAGTCTGACTGAATCTTGAAGTCCATCGTTATCTTTATGTATTTAGGTCGCAGTTGCCTCGAACAGTTCGCGTGCATGATTGCAGAGATTTCATTAGTAGTTTTTCTTTGTCCTTAACTTATTTTAAACATTATATTTTTACTCCTCTCTATTAGCAACAGTTTTTACAATGTTGCAGCATTGTGTACCTATATTGCCAAATTAAGCATGCTTGACTGCCAAGACATGGTCGTCGCGACCTTTATCCACACGATTCACGTGATTTGTTCAAGTTTGCATCGTCTAAATGCTTTTCACTTGTGATCGCTGTGTATGCCAACTCTACTTTCACTCCCGATTCACTAGATCCAATAAATCTCTCCCGGGCTTCATATAAATCAACTCGAGTCACGTCACGAGTACGGGACAACAGGACCTGGCATCACCGTACCAGTTTCCAGATATCTTACAACTTTCATAAATGTTGGTAGTCTTCCTTAAACTCTTACTCATAGACTCCACCCAAACTATTTCATAATAATCAATAATCTAGGCTTCTAGGTTTTCTACATAAACTTTTTGCATAGTCTATCATCCTAGAATCCAGTTGCTATTCTTTTAGTTCTTAGAATTATTATTCTGTAAATTACAGACGCTGTAGCATAATATGACTTTGAAATAGTGTTTTGTTTGCAGCCTTCATCGGTCATTTATTATCTAGACGACCTTGATCACGAGAATGTCACTCACTACACTACCGCTTTAATTAGTGCAGCTGTCTTAGTGGCATTTAAGGAGATTAACGATTTACTACTTTCATATCCTCGGACTTAAAGTTCAGATCAGAATGTAGATAAAAGAAAAAATGTTCCCGCTGTCGCTTTAATTGAAAGATTACTGACCGACAGGAACGGATCGCATAGTAAACTTTTGGTGATATAATCTTCTTATGTATTGGAGTACATTCTTTAATATTACTATTACTATAAATTAAAGAGCACAAACTAGCTCTTGTCGGCGCATTGATGCAATTTTCTTCACTTTTCTCGTTCCAATGCTCTCTTTAACTTCTTTATGTCAGCAACTTATCATATAATTTAATATTTATTGGTAAATTTAGTAATTAGTGAATTATTTATGTACAAATATTTGAGATAATAGTTAATCTCCGGAACTGGGCCATAATAAATGAGGACATATTTATACCTTCTTCAATGTCCATTTGCGTGTGGCAAGATGTTTACTACTATACTCAAAAGATACTTATCATTGCACAATCCTCCGTTGACGTCCTTTTACAACAGCAGACGTTTACGCTCCGTTGGTGGCGGTAATGAAAGTGTAGTTGACCTGCTAAGCCCTAATGAGACGGCAATCACATCGAATCGCGGAAACGTTTGTAACATAACGCGGAAGTACTGGGCCTTACCTACGACACCGGTCCATAAATACTTCATGCATCTGAGACGTGCATAATTTGTAGTCATTTCCACTAGATCCATTTTCGTCTTCGTTTATTGCTGTCGCGCGTCTTCGTAGAACTGTTATTGCTAGCATCACATCACAATTGCATTTTTATCATCCTCTGCTGAGTACCTACCTATGCCCATACATTTTAAACTCTTGCCATATTAATCTGTTCTATTCGTTTAGTGGTAAAAATTACCCCTCTGAATATGAACTTGTTTGCATCGCGTTTTATTTTTATAGAAAATTTATAGCCACTGGCATATCTCATAAAGAAGTCACGAGACCGCATTTGAAAGAGAAAAGTAGAGGAATCATTTCACTGAGAAGAGCCAGACTCTTTAATTGGTAATAGTATAATACATATAATAATTTATAAGTATATAAAATATGACTTGTCTTAAGTGCTTATTTTGTAAGCCTAAAGAAATAAATGATTTTTTACTTTACTTTTAATCCAAAACGAAACATTCTTAATAACCATAACATTTCGACACTAACACAACCCTTTGTAAAAGAGGCCAACTAACTCTCGTAAAGTGTGTTGTTCATTATAGTTAAAGGTTGCAACCTTGTTTTTTTGCACGGGCTATTTATATCCCTTTGTTGTTGCACTCCATGCTTCACTATACTATTATCATTGTGCACCATGAATATGTTTTGCGATTCACTAACGCACGTGAAGGTCACGACCGGTGGCGTCGGCGCCATCACAGCGCTTCGCTCACATGACTTGTTTGTACGTGGGCTATCGCGATTGGCTGGTTTTCTTTTCACGCTGGCTCGTTGCATAAACTGCCGTAAACGCTATCGTCTGCATTCCCATGTGTACTAACTTTTTCATCATCTGTGCTGAAATAAACAACTACCTACGTACTAACACCCGAGCACTGTCCGAAGTGTGGTTCTACTTGTTTAGTTTCTATGTTCACGTTGGCAGGGTTCACTTTGCTTGTTGATTCAATATTGCTTATCAATTCATTTTTTTTTCTCATGCAGAGACAAATATATCTAGGTATCTATAATAATTATGAAGGTTGTCTCGGAACGAGTGGATAACCCTAAAGGTACTTGTGCGGAGGGCATGGCCAATCAGACACAAAAATAAAAAATGTTGGGTGCTAGGTATTTTTTTCTCATTTTTTATTTGATTTTTGCAAACAAAACAAGTAACTTCACAGCTAGTTAAGATATTATATTTCTCATCATTATCCTTAAACTGCTCATTTAATGTTTACTACAAAATGTAATACTACTTCTAACTACGGTTTTTAATAAAATCCCATAACTCTATAACAAAATTTTATCTAATATAACGATCTTCTCTTTCATTAAGCCTGCAAGCATGGCTTATTAAAAAAAAATTAATCAGACACATAATCTATCAGTCCACTTATAATCATGCAACGCTAAGCAGCTAATTGTGTCGGTAATGGAAAGCTTGGGTCCTCACGTCGTGGAAGTGAATTTACAACCGGATCTATATGCCCATGACCGGAGTATATACTCAGCGTTACTCGTGATTCGAATATCCTTCACGTTAGCATTACGATATTTAAACTGATGTGCGCTGTTTGTGGTTGACAGCTTCCTAAATATTTGAATTTTGACGAAACATCGAAACAAAACCTTTGTGCATGCTTGATACAGTATTTCACACACTCCGTTTTACTTACGTACGTCAACGTATGATTTATTCTATTCATTTGCGTTATATGTGACTTAACTTTCCAAATTCCTAGTTTTATTTTGAATATTTAAATTTAATCATCTATGTACATTAACACTTTGACTGCGATTTTTTTTCGACGACTGCGATCTTTTTTTTAACCTAAAAAATTCGTGCTGCCGCTCTACACAGCGGTTGTGTTGCGCCGCACATGCGTTTCGTTCGAAAAATATTACGGCTGTGCTGAGTCACACAGATCTGTATTTTCTCAGCCGCTGCCCTAGTGTGGATTTACGCATATTAGTCACTTGTAGAAAACACATACCGTGTGATTTCAGCAGTCAAAGTGTTAATAACGTCATAAGCCGAAGCCGTGAACCGACTGAAGGGTCATTGAAATGTATTTGCAATAACAATTTTATTATTTAATTATGCAAAAGAAACCTAACGATTACTTTTAATTACTGTAAAGATAACATATATTACTGTAATAGAATTGCATAAAATATATTATTATATGGAACTAAATTAGCTGTTTATTACATAAAGAGTGCAAGTTCCCTATAATCGATTATCCTTTACAGTTATGAGTTGACATAACTTACTTTATAATTGTATTTGATTTGCTGCCTTTCTTATAATGAGTGTTGCTTAACTATTATCGTTATT
The DNA here is from genome assembly GCA_943735965.1 of Eupithecia abbreviata. Taxonomy (NCBI): domain Eukaryota; kingdom Metazoa; phylum Arthropoda; class Insecta; order Lepidoptera; family Geometridae; genus Eupithecia; species Eupithecia abbreviata. Next base: position 8,980,385 of record OX030995.1, read on the forward strand.
CTCTTATTTTTATCAAGTACACATACAAGAAAAAACAGGTAATCTTTAACTGTTTATTCTTTTTTTTGGCTTGATGGACTTGTTATGTCGCTATGTCGCATAGATATTTTTTTTTCTAATTCCAATCTAGATACGGACACCGACTACTTACATAATCTTTTGTCACAAAAGTAAACATATCGTGTTCCTGCCTGTGTAAAGCGATCCTGCATATCATACTATTCACAATTTCAAGAAACAGCCTAAAATACAGTGTATTAAGAGCTGATTTTGTCTATGATTTAGTTGTATAAAATGTAGATGCGGAATTAATCTGGCCGCCTGAAACTTGAGAATGTTGGCTAGTGACTGGATTGCGGTCCAGAGGGTCTACTGCGCAAAACGATTGTGATAGATATGTTCTGAAAGATACGACAATGTTTAAATTTAGTTGTCATTTTTATCTCCAGATATAGCGTAGACGAAATGCTCTCGATATATTCTAATTATCATTTCGTTTGATATACCTACTCCATTGCATTTATAGTCTCACTTTTCTAATTGAGTGAGAGACTATCACTTAGACTCTTCGCATTCTAGGCTAGACGATTACCTTCGCGAATATCACGATCAGATATTGTATCGCGGCGCAATACGATCCGTTCGCGCCGGGTAACACTCTTTCAATCCATTGTTTCACAATGTGTGCCAGACAAAAACGCCATTTGAAAATCCACACCAGCTACCTATGTATTCCAATTACAGTGTAATTGGCCCGGAATTTATCCATTATCGTTTTTACGACAAACGGGTTTGCAATCGCTAATCGGTTGGTCTCCTCAATCGATTTCACGCTTGTGCTATTCGCTTCTGTTATTTGCAACACGTCTTTAATTTCATTAAGTACCTAATTTGCTTTTGTAGGTGCAGTTAGTAACTAGTTCTGTAATGTATCTTAAGTTGGGGTAAATTCTAGTCGATCCTGGTTTTCATTTTAGACGAGAGGTATAGAAATACATTGCGAGTGGGCAAATGCATGTATGTCATAGCACCGTTGTAGAGTTTTTCGCAGTATGACCCAAGTTCGAAGATCGAAGTCGGCATCGTCATCATGATTATCACTTATCTTACTAGTTACCACTAAAAGGATTTCCAAAATGTGTCTCTCGCCAATGCCACTAATTTTGGTCTTGAATCTGTTATTAGGTTTAAACTCAAATTTATCCAAAAGTAAATGTAAAGTGCGATCAAGTTTATCATTACATTCATTACAGACTAGCGGAGTAAACACCGGCCTTGTCCAAGAATTTTCTTGATTGTTCGTATTCTGTTACCTTACCGGATTTTTACGAGGTTTCTATTGAGAAACAATGGCGTTTTGTGATTTCTTGCTGAACGATTGTCGTTGCTCCATGATGCGTAGGTTTGTACTTTGTACCATCAGCAACTTAGTAGCAAATAAAAAATCAAAGACGACTACTTGCAGCCTTGCAGTCATATAATTTTGACTAGCTTAGTACGTAGTTGTGTTATGAATGACAATCGACACTGCTGGCCGCTGGACAAAGCCATCCTTCCTTTCTTTATTGTCCTTCGGAAGAAATTGGGAGTAACTGTCAAAAATTCTCACTCGCTGTTACTGCCCGCGGCAACGCATCCTCACGCGGGACGGTACAGGCTCATAAAGGGAATTAATAAAGTAAGATATAACACAACGGAAGAGATCCAACTACACTATCCAGTGTTACCCACTCCGTAGTGAAACACGACCCGGCGGCTGTAGGCGCCGCTGACCGCATTCCTGCCTCGCGAACCGCAGAAAGTGGAGCAGCCATCCGCTCCTTTACGAGATTCGCAATGCCGTATTTCTTGGATACCTCCCACGTATCTCACTTCTCGCTTGTATTTCCTGGCTTCCTTATTGAGCGCTTTCGAAACAGAAACTAAGAGGTTGTTTTCAGTTATAAACAGTGCACTACGCCAGCTTGACGAACTTGGGTTATACTTATATGTATAAGAACTTGTGGATATGTTACTTCTAGTTTCTGTCCGTGGCTTTGTTCGCATTATTTGGGATATAAATTATATACCTATGTTATATGTATGTTATGGTTCACGCTTCCCACACTTTGATAATTTCAGCCGTGGGGTAACAAATTGTCAGACCGAGTTACTTTCACAATTTTTCATGTTTTTATTGGATTGCTTTGGATGAATGCAGTTACCATATGGCTTTATGTTATTGCAATTATCCGTATCCAACCATTATAGTTTAACATGTTTGGATTCGGGATTTCCACAAACCCTGTTTATTTCTGTGTATTTTGTCACTGAATGATAAATATGAGAATGAGTGCGGTTCGTACAACGTTTTCAAGAGTTCAAGTTGTGCAAAAATTTTATAATCTGAAGTCTTCCTTAACGTGTCAATGGTATTCACAAAGGATACGATGCGAAACTTGATCTCTATGGAAATTATGCAAATAATACTGTGGATTTCATGTTTGAATGGCTTCTTTAATGAAATTTAAATTGTAAACGTTTTGCATATAGACAAGAAAACGACCAAGCCTTTGAAACTATACTATTGGAGTAGATACTCGTAGATGGGACTTAAGTCATCATAACTCATTCATAACCTTAAAAAACGGTTTATCCTATATAAATTCATAAATTGGGGACTATAATCTCGCAGACTCTAGCCTCTATGAATTGTTTATGTATGTACAAAAACTATTGGAAAACTCATACTGTACAAATTATTAAGCTACTTCTCCACAAAATAACGATGCAAACATGTAGTAGTCTTTCAGATATCCATTGAATGGTATATTACTACTAAGTTCTGACTTCTATTGAATTCCTGTCTTATTTATCACAAAGTATCGACAATAAACAAATGTTTCACAACAACATTAGGGGCTCAGACCTAAATGTCCTGATTTCCTTTCGGATTACTTCATTAAAGTTTTCTAAGAATTGTTCATCAAAACATCTAACTTTTTCTCTTAGTTGCTAATTGCTATTTGTATCTATGTTTGAATTATGGTTTCAAGTATAGATATAGCAGTTAAGATACGGACCATAAAGCGCTTTATCTGTAAATCGTTATTACCATAAGTTGTATAAGGTATTGTTAGAACTGCCTTACGCATGTACCTGCAGTAAACAATTCTCGCATTGCTAACCTCTCCACGTATTGTTCAAACAAATGCCATATTTTTATGATGCTCATTGTGCCTTCGCCGTGCTCAAGTGTAGTGTTTATTCAGTCCTTGAATACCCTTACGGTGTGATCGTTATGAGCGCGAGTTATCGTTGAAGCGTTGTCTTCCATTCACTACTTTATCAGATCTCTATTTCCTGTTATAATTTAAACAATTGATACAGTTTGTGTGATCTCAAGATGACTATTGTGAGCCACACATCACTATTAAGAGTCATTAAGGCGCTCATCAAAGAAGGCTTTTGTCCAGCTGTGGACTAGCATTAGCTGTAGATGAAGACAAATATAAATATTTTCATTAATTAACTTTTCCTATCTACCGCGTTACAGGCATATCTGTGATGTTTATCATTAGCTGCTGGCTGGTTAATTCCTTGATTACTGTCAGACAATCACGTTGTTTCTCAATTAAAAAATTTAACGAAGCCTTCGGCCTTCAGAGTTATAGGCAGAACGTAAACTACTTAACGCCGGTGACCTTTATACAGCTGTGTAATACTAATAACGTCACTGATAATGGGAGACCTCGCTTCAACTCACGATAACAAGTGTCAAAAATATTTATTTTCCCCACAGATAAGTGTATGATTGGTGCAAATGTGATTTTATATATGTGTAGTGAATATTAACTTATTTATAAAACAAAATATATATATATATTTATGAGCATTATGTGGATCATAATAACAATGGGGCGTTACAAAGCATTTCGATGGCGTGCTTCCTACAAACCGTGATTGTAGACTAGTGTACATCAAGTCTGATCTTAGACTGCGTTAAGTTATTTATTAGTTAGTTTTGTATGTGAGTGTGTATTATGCTGATCAATACGTTCCTGGACACGGAGGATTTCGTGCATCTTTATTATACGGAGGATGAGCCGGCTGCGGCGCAGGGCTGTGCTGCCGGCGCCCGCATGGCCTCCAAGTACCCTCCGAGGCCACCTTCTCCTGAGTACTCGCAGGTTTGTTATCTTGTCATTTGATAATGATGCTACTGTATTCTGTGCATATCACGATGACGCATTGCAAAGATCGTCATATAAGACAGTATGCCACTGTGTCTTCGTGAAATGTACACACTGTTTTATGGATCAGGAACTTTTTAGATAGGATGTTAAGAGTAGCACTGTACGTACGTAGCAATATGCGTAACAGACGGTTATATTATAAATCTTCTATTAAATTTAACCAGTAAGAGTTCGTTATCAAAGATTGTGAACTTGGAGTATAATTAAATTGTCATACTGAGTCTATAAGAGAAGTTAATAAATAAAGACATAACAAAAAATTACGAGACAACGGAAGCAAGACCAGAAAATCCGAATTGCGGATGCCGAATCACAAAACACGAAACTGCCGCATCATTCTGGTGATTTAAAGAACAAAGGTTTTACAGAAAACCTCTTGTAAAGGGACAAAAAGCCGCAAAATGCTAATCTCAACCGTAAGGACAAGATTATAACGACAATGCGCTTATCCTGATCTGACTCAGAACAGAACAATAAGATGTAAGTTGTCTGGCTTTAAATGACTAAATGTGGCCGTTAACGGGAGAGGATCCCTCACCTTGAAACTAAATAATTCTGTAGATGTGATGTAGACGTCCAAAGTTCAAATGAATGGGGGCGGGCCCCCCATTCATTTGGACTATGGACGTAAAAGGAATAAACAAAGCACAACTTATGCGATCCAAACCTATCTCGGCAATGCGATACGTGAATAAAACAAAAAAGAAACCAACGAATTAGGTTCTTTCAATGTTTTCGCATGAATAATAGTATCAAATTCGTGAAATACGATTTGTGATACTTAAGAACTGTGTCGCGAAAAAATTTAAACGGTATTGTGGTTAATAGAAAGTTGAGCTCTCAATATCTTATTTCCTAGAACTGTTGAGTTCAATTAAACTGTGAAATCCATGGTATCTGAAATTTCATTGGGAAATACTGCCATTATCTGGTTTCCGCAAGTACACAAGTCCAATTGTATCAACTCCCTTGCTAATGGAATAATTGGATGTCATGGTATATTTATTGCGAACTAATCATTCGGCACTCTCATCATGTCATCTATTAGTATGTCTGTGCAATTAAGATCTATAGTAAGGGTTGTTGCATTCAATATAATGTTGGACTTTATCGCTGCGTGACCGGGACGCGTGAAGTCGTGACTCATTATGAAGGACATGCCTGCCTTTATACTACTCACTCAGTCAGTGAACGTTAGGAACACTGCAACACATGTTGTATTATTATTTTCACTTATTTATACATCCGCTGATTCATTGTTGACATCTGGTAAATCCAAACCTGTCATTATGTTATCATATCAATCAAAGTGACTTTAACTTACACTGACCGTAGCACACGCGTTTATAAAGGCTTCTACTAATTTAATTATCCATTTATCGATAACGTTTTGCTTAACATCATACATAAGATGTGATATCAGAAGTGGATATTTCACTTAAATGGCTTGACGTCACGAAGAACGATAACTACCTCTATTATCCGCAGTAGTATGCACCGGATGTTTTGCATCTATTGTAGTTCAAGTAGACATTCCATCTCTGTCTAATACTCCGATGTTGATACCAGGGCTTCATACAAGTAAAGGCATAAGAGCCTTGAATGAGCCTTTGAATGTAGGTATTACGCGGCCCCTCTCGCCCGGTCGGGTGAATGACTCGCTCGACTGATGAAGTGTGTTCAGCGGTCTGAAGCAGAACTTCAAGTAGTAAACACCAACCATCAGCGCGATTAGAACATGTCGGAGGCAAATTGAACTTTTGAATTACTCCCACCGATGATTGGATGGAACTCGTAACTGCAAAGATGCTTGTTGGCAACACATAAAATTAAATTGATACATGTTCCAATGTGCCCGTATGGGTTGAATTGTTGAATAGGGTCAGTTTTGTAATACGGATGCCATATGCTCGGCCCGCATGCACGACCTTAAACGGCCTCTACTACTCCATCTCCTACGCACACCATTCGGATTAGTCACGCGTGAGGTTACGCAAGTGAGGGCTTGCCCCTACCACGTATCCGCCATTGCCTAACGTGGTTTGATCTACAGCCAGCCACCGTGTTCTGTGCGCATTGTTGATTTTTTGCCGGCTAAATCAGCTAACTGAATGCTGAAAAATGACGGTGCTGTTGTTATTTCCTTTTTTGTTTATTTATCGTCGCTTCTTGCTGTTTGGCATCTCATCACAATTACCTATCATTTGTTTATATTCCATGGTATTATTTGTTTTTCTAATCTGTTTTTCTTATTTATCTTTATTATCTAGAGAACACTCTAGTGTCTACGTGTCGATTGATTTTAGTATTCGTTTTATGATCTCGGCTCTATATTGCTTTGTCTTGTAATCTTATTAATCGAAATCTTATTAATTTTGTTGAATTCCAAGTTCGTTGGGTGCAATGACCGAACTTTACTAAACTACTTAGCTATAACTAACCAATTAAGAATCCGTTTTCGTGACAAAGCTAAAATTTGCGAGACAATAGAATTGCGTCACCGAGGATTCCTTTTGAAGACAAGATTGAGAAGGTGCTGGAAAATACTACGCATCTGTGGCGGCAGCTGCAATCCCTAAACAACTCGTGACTCAACATGTTCAAACCCCTATTAGGAACGCCATCCGAAGGTCACTCAACTTTCGGTTTTGTGAGCATTCTTTATTCAACACTAACTTTGATTTGGCTTCAAAATGTATAAGATGGTGTCTCGATGAACTTGTTGCATAGTAAAAATAGCTACAGGAAGGTTTAAATTCAGATCGTGCGATATTTCTATTTCGACTAGCTGAATGGACACGTTGTTATACCTTTCCTGGAATCCTATCGCCTGGTGCTCTTATCTCTATGTGTTCATTCATATGTTTGTAAAATAAATCTCATGCGAAGTGTGTTTGTTTTTGTTTTACATTGTCTGTAACATGTGATCTTATGGAATTCAAATCTTTGTTCCGTAGCGCAAATCACTTTGCACGTTTTCATGGCCGAACTAAGAGTTTCGACTTTGATCTTCAAATTCGTATCCTTCACACGCTATACATATCTTTAAATTCAAATGAGTATATTGTTATGCGTACGTTCGTTTTTTTATTTTTTGTCTGTTGATAAAGGTGAACGAACGCAGCTCAAAAACTGCTTGTACCATGCCGACCAGCATCGATAGGTGCTTGGTTTTAAAGAAAACTAATGATGTGTTAAACGTTTGATAGCTGGTCGGTTAACCCCACCCGTGACGCCCACCCGTGCTTTGACGACTGTTTTAATGGTTGGCTTTACTTCTGTTTTACAACTCTTACAGTGTTCAAACTGAGACGTTTTTGTTTGAGTTTCTTTACTACTGAGTGCAACTGTGCAAGCAACCTTATTCCGGCGTTGAAAATCCATTGTAAGTAGGTATGTGAAATATAAGAAGCAGACACTAAGTTTTCAACTATCTAACGTTACATTTCGCCACAAAAAGTATCGCGCTCCGATTTCAATCTAGTTTTTGTACAGTGCCGTGATTATGTCATTTTTTTTTGTCTGTGGTCGTATTTCACAAAAAGTGCACAACAAAAAGGATTCCAGTTTTTGTTGTTTCCTTTTTTGGGTGCGAGTGCGTTTGGTGTTCGTTGAACCTGGGTGAGTGCGCCGAGAGGCGGTGGGCGCGACTCCTACGCTAGTTTCATATTTACTGTTGACATACTTATTAATTCATACTTAATTTCCTCCTGGCAGTTCTTTTACACTATTACTATTCACCATAAAACTTAACACTAGCTTGTTTGGTAATTTTACGAATGAAAACATTTTGCACATGGAATGGAATTCGAGTCCTAAATGTAACTTATGTTTCGTGGTCTTTCGAACCGGATCGCATCCGGTTGTTTTAAGTGTTTCAAAATATTATTAATATTATGTCTGTTGTCAGGTACAAGCATGTTTTATGTATACAATACATTGCTGACACTAACCACAGAAACTGATATAATTTTGTATACAAGGTTTTAGGTATATGAATGAACACATGACACACATTAATACACAAAAAACTCTGTAGGAAATATAATTTAAAACCTTCCAAAGTTGTAGGCTAGAGATTGACATCATCAAGCCTATTGATGATTCTGTCATCGCTGCTTGAAAAGATTTAGGTGCATGATTCATAAAGTTACAAAGTACCTACAAGTGTAATCGTTATGAGAACCGACTCAAGGGGCCAGTACCGTCATTACGTAGGAATGTTAGACCAATTAGACTACGAGAATATTTATTAGCCGCTGGAATCTAAATAATCATCAATATGACTGCGAAGTCCGGCTAGACAACGTAATCGTAGTTTGTGAATACTTTGTTACTAACGTTCATTCACAGTTTAAAATCGACCAAGATATCTGATAGCCTAATAGTTGTGACCATGGCAACATCAATTGGCTTTAAAATAGTGACATTATTATCGTTGTAGAAGACTCAACAATCTAAAATGGAGTTGCTAGGAGGCTATTGTATTGATCTAACAGGTAACAACAATGCTATACCGTTACAAATTTCACCGAAATGCCATTCTATAAGGGACTGTTTTTTGCGTCCATCGATTCTTTACTACCATAACCACCTGTTGTAAGCTTCCACTCTTCCTTTTGATACGTATTCTCGACAATTTATTGCTGAGAAAAGCAATCATTTATAATGGAGCTTTCAACTCCTGATGTTCTGCTGTCGTCTTTGCAAAGTTTAAATCAAAATATTTAATTTACCTACCAACAAAAGCTCGGAAAATGTCTGTCATGTGTCAATTCTTCATTAAGCCCTTTATAAATGTTTGAAAGCATGTAGCTCTTAGCTTGGTTGATGATGTGAACATTGTTAGCTCCACGGAGATATATACATCAAAGAATGCCTCTTCCAGCCATTGTACTATTGATCATATAATTACTACAATGATATAAATAAATATATATTTGTATAGTAAGAAGTTCTGCGAAGACTCCAGGCAGATGCTGGATGCGGCCAGCTCATGAGCTCAGGCCTGTGTCCAGCAGTGCATTAATACAGGCTGTTAGTAATAATGATGATATTAAAAAGTAATCAATTATCAGTTGCTAGTAAAACACAATGGACATGACATACACAACCATCAACACATTGAGGTATGGGATACTCCATAGCGCGACTCGTTCCTCAAATTGTTTTGTAATTTGAAGAACAATGCTAAGCATTTGTGTCAGTACATTGTTTACATTGCAATTGCGAAATTGTAAGATGTTTACAAATTGCAACTTGTTTTTCAAACTCAACAAGCTTGCTGAGATGTCACATCGCAGAAATAATTGTGTTGTGGCATTTTTTTTTGTGCTAGGGGAAATGTCAGGCTGGAGGTCTGGTGCTCTTACTGAAATAACCGAATTCTAAACCCTGAATATCAGGTTTGAAAACATCAGTCTAAGAAAAGGTTTAAAAAGTTACGGCTTGACTTGAGTTTGAGAACAGAGAGTGACAAGTTCCAAATCTCGTGATTAAATTGTTTACGGTGTTAGGTAAAGTTTAAATTTGTTGTCGATTTTAGATTAAACAGCTTCCTACGGGATATTCTCTCTCTCATATTCATCTCGGTAAAATTAAATTTGTAAAATTTCCAATATTTCTGTATTAATAGAAATTGAAGCCAATATCCTCCATGAACGTCACCTTCATACCTATTTGGAAATATAATATTATTATTTATTATTCTTTGTTCAAATTGTATTCAGTCCCACACAGGTCTTATATTTTCTTGTATTTTCACATTTGTATAGTCTCTAATTTGCCATTCGTCTTGGCTCTTGACGATGAGCCAATAGCACTTCTGCGACTATAAAAATACATATTTGCTTTCAAAGTACAAATTTATGTTTGCTTGCATCAGTACTGATTCAAGTGTTTGTTTGAAAATGCTTGCATAGACGTTAGTAGTTTTGAGAAATCGCTGTCGTAATCTTTGCTTTGCTAAATATTGTGTCGATTAAACAAGCATACAATCAATGTATTGGAAACATCAAATACTTGTACGTATTCGTTAAACTGTTGAGCTTGGTTCTGGGTTGTTATTGTCTGTGCGTCCGTTAACCTTGGGTATTCCCCGGTCGAAACACTTATAGCATCATCAACCATTACATTCATTGCATTTACCTTCAGCTCGGTCCGACTCCTTCCTTCATTAGGTCAAGTTAAAACTGAGCATCGCCGATTCAATTGGAGACTTGGTTGCTAAAACACAGTTTATACTGAATCACCATGTGGTCGGTTCTCATGTCAGAACAGCATTAAGTAATACTCTCACGTTCTCAGAGATATGCGTGTGCGCTTAGGTAACGCAAGGTCGACTTTCTAACGATTCCAGTAATCAGCTACTTGTTTATGCCAGTTACCATACATACCTGTGCGTTCCAGCTACGGCCCGCTTATGGTATGCTATGCGCTCAAGCAGAACTCTGATTGGAATTTGTTGACTCTGATTATGGTTGTTTGGCACCAACGTGATTGCTGTTTACCGTACATGTGAATAGTTACCATTAGTATCAAGATTGAACCGGACCTGTCAATTGTTCCGCTATAATATGGAAGGAGGAAATTACCATCGAAACTCAATTGGTATGTTTTGTGCATTGTTGAAAATCGTCTTCAATGTATTAAACTTTATATCCAATATTGTCATTAACTTTGTCAGTGATATTGATAACCATAACACACGTGATTGGTCAAACCAAAGAGATAACGAGAAAGTTCTGTTTTCTCTCTTACATGTAGACAATCTGAGAAGGAACTTTAGCCTTTATTGTGTTTCAAATTATCAATTAAGGTCAGTTAGTCACTATACAGCCCTTTATAAGTGAGAACGTTGTGTGAAGTGATTTGAATATTTGTGTAATGTATATGTCAGTAGATACTTCTTGTGTTAAACTTCTGCAGGTATTTTGCGGTTGGAAAGTAATATAATTGTTTCTATTAATAGTATACATATTATGTTTATTAAAGCATGTAATGTATACCCAACCCAAGCCATCTTACGTTGAAGGTACCCGATAACGTATCTTAATCTCTAGACATTTCCTCAAACCACAGCTCTAAGCTTTACTTTACCCTAGGTCATGGTATCCAGGATTTGGAAGGTAAATTGGTACTTTACCTCCTACGTGACCTCGTTCAACATCAGTCGTCTTGTCACGAGCTAGCGTGCTCTTCATGGAAATCTGGAAAGTTCTAGAAACTTTTAATATGTAGTAAACACATAATAGTCTTTTCGACGGATTTTTCCATAAGCTGGGATCTAGAAATCGTTGTAAACGAGTACCTCGTTTATGATCGTAGGGAATTTGAAACACTGTACACAAAAGTTATCTTAGTTATTTAGTTTTGTGAGGACCAACGAAACCGTGTTCCAACTGAGAATATTTCGACCTCCACTAAGGAAGAATTCTGGCCAAAGAATGTAGTGTTTCGGCGTTTTCGCGGACGATTACCGGTCGCAGCACATATTGCGTTACATACGTCGCCAATACTACGTGATAATAAATAGGTTTATTTTATGTATGTTGGATTAAGGTAATATGTATTTTAAATGTGCCGTAGTTTTTAAGTATTTCCATCCTGTACTATACTAATGTTGCCATAAATGAATGATTATTATTACTAACCATTATCTCCGTTTGTTGTAGGTGGCAGCACCGTCAAGCGAGATGAGTGATCGCGAGCGATTCCGAGCACCGCCGCAGCCCGAGCCTCCACCGCACCGCGTGCGCGCCGCTGATCTCTACCCTCGGCTCCGGACGCACTATGATGAGGCAGGCCTCGATGTGCCCTTTACGCCGATATGCGGGGAGTTCGTACAGGTAAGGACGCTCTTATCTCAAAAAAGAAAACCGAAGTTTCCGTTTCGTTTTCGTGAAAAACCTACTGTTAAGTCGCCTTCATAAGATATACATAAAACTATAATCAGATATAACTGGGATTTTCGTTTGTACGAATACCCTGAAGGCCGATGAGGGCGATATGCGGCGGCCGAGTGAAGCTTACAACGACGACGACATTTTCATAGTGAAGTCCTCTTGTTTAGTAGAACAGGGCTCCAGGTTTTGGGGAAATACTATTGGTCTTGCGTTAGGATTCTTCACGAGTTCAATTTAGTGAATCTACCTCGTAAATAAAGTAGGCGAAATAATCAGCGCGATAAAGTAAAGTAAAAAGTAAAGTAAAAAATCATTTATTTCTTTAGGCTTACAAAATAAGCACTTAGACAAGTCATACTTTAAATATAAATTATTATCAAATAAAGTTATTTTACTGTTCACTTCAATTTTTTGTCCACTAGTGGAAGAAGTGAAAAGAAACCACTAGCATGTTCATCTCTTATATGTCTAATACATGGTTATTTGCCTATTTTAAGTCTAAATATAATATGATTCGATACATGTCAATATTTAATTACTTAAATAAGTAATTTGTTGTTGTGCATAGCTTTACAGCTATGCACAACAACAAATTACTTACTACATACTATTGTCGGTGTGAAACTGAGCGACATCTGGCCAAGCATTAACATCATTGAGATAATCATATACCATCCCACATCGCAACTAAAGCATGATAAAAGGTAGTAAGTATAATGGTCGGAAACTGAGGAATTTTTTGTATGGTTGGTATCAATTTCTCATTTAACACTAGGTACATTTCATGTGAGCTCTGAATCTAATCTCAACTCAACAATTTTTATAACGGCAAGTTCTCTCTACGTATTGAAATGGAATTGAAATGAAACGGTTCTGCTTTTGATGTTCTCTATTTCTTCCATTCAAAGACGAGCACTATTCCGTATACTATTCTATGATGCTTCATACAAGTCTACGTGAGTGAGAATACGTCCTTTGTCAATGGGGCTTTATTATTTACGCGAGTATGCAGGCGCACTCACCTGTCTGTTGCTATTGCCACTTGTTGGATCATTGTAATGGATGAATGGTTAGAAAATGATTTACTGCTATTTAATTGATGAATTTTTGATCTAATCTCCGATTCCAGAACCTGTAATTGTTTGTATAAAATGATTTTGTATAAATGTATACATAACCGATAAGGAATATTGGTGGAAAATATTTAACGATATTGGTATCATCGAAGCAAAGCTCAACAAACAACAGAAGCTCGAAACAATTTTTGGTTATGAAAGTTTTCATTCATCATTTAATTGATCTCTCGTTCGTTTTTAAATTCAAGTTTAAAATTGTTTTCGCTTCATATCTATCTATGTAATGTATTGTATTATGTATATCAGTCATCTAGTACCCATAACACAGGCTCTGCTTAGCTTGGGACTAGATGATGCTGTGTGAATTGTCCAGCATTATTTATTTATATGTGAGTTCATGCGTTTTTGATACCCCTGGTGGTAGGCTGGAACGAAAACCTTCCACCAAGATAGTGCTGTCCTAGTCCTATTACTTAACTTTTACCACACAAGATTTCCTTGACTAATAGATCAGCATAAATATAGAGCAACCAGGTAAAATACAATCCAATCAGCTAACTAAATAATTAAGACGGTTCCGGTTCTTTGAAGTTAAATTACTTTAAGTTATTGATGATGTCATATGACTAAAATTCCAATTAAAATTATGACACAAATCAATAACTAGATACATCGATACGGCGTCAGTTGGCCTAAGGGTCACCGGGTCGAGTTGAACGACCATCGACGCGACAACCGTTTAGCATCGCTGCATTAGCATTCCTTGCAGTGCGATGACTGCCCTTTATCAGCTTCGGACTACAAAATGCTCTGGATACTCTAACTAGTCCAGATATTGAATTCCTGACAGGCTAAGAGACTAAACTTTGTAACTGGTTTGAACACCAATGTAATATGAATGTTTCTTATGGTTTTGACTTGTCTTTAGGCTCATGCAGGCGCGCCCGCATAGCACATAGATAGACGCCCTGGCCGGGCGTCGCAAGCTATCTCTGTATTTTGAATAACATTCTAGGTCGTCTGTTCAGCAATAAGACGTTTTTATTGTAAATGGAGATACAGAATGAGTTATTGTATATGTGTGCAGTGCAATTAAGAATTTCTGCCCAACTGTCGACTCATTCAATGCATCTAACAACGCATATTTTTGATAAAATCACTGAGTGATAAAATTGTACGGTTTATTTATTTATCTATATATATATATATATATATGAAATGAAATAAATTTATTGTAGTAACTGTGTACAAAAAGATCAGATTTTATTCTAGCTATGTAAATTATTCTTATGAATGTACAATATTAGAGGCTGCTAAATCAATGACAACTATTTTCCCTAAAATAATTCACACTTCCTTACTCTAATTCTATTAATATATTGATTTATGTATTACATGCTATTATAAAATCATTAATTCATTATACACGTAACGTTATTTCGCATTGGTAAATCTTTTATGTGATTTAGGATCCTATTCCATGGGGTTAAGAATCCTTCTTGAGTACAGACACACCTCCCTGCGCCATCAGATAAGAACATGTCGTACCCATATCATGGTCTGCGGGATCCATGCATCAATTCTTATCGCTAAAAGCCAGAGGAAGTGGCGGAAGCATTTCTGGTTATTTCTGGAAGCTATCGCAAATTGGCGGTTGATAACAAGGCTTTTTGTTTGACTGGGAAGAAAGAGCGCTATGTTTGCTTGTGGCAATAGTAATATTGCATGGTTGTTTGTGGCAATAAGTAATACCTATAATATTGTATTGGTTTGTGGTGTACGCGTGTCTGTTCTGTTAGTTGTCGTTGTATTCCAAACGGCTGGGTGCATTTTCACGTCAATTTTTATTCGCGACGCGTGGGTTCTTTTAATTTTATTATTTATTTTTAGTTTATTAAGCGTCAAACAGTTTACAGTATTCCTAAAGTTAACAGTAATTTAGCTTCGTATACACCAATCAAGATGCACTAATAGAAACATTTTATAAAAACACAACTAAGTAACTAAGGCTCAACCATGCAGGGATGGATGGAAATGAGAGGGCCGACATGCTTGCTAAAGAGGCAGCTCTGAACTCCAAAAGAAAGCCAGACTATGACCTGTGTCCGGCTTCATACGTCAAGCGACAAGTCAGAGACGAATCGCTTGACGTATGGAACCGGAGATACAAGACTGAGAATAAGGCTGCGGTGACCAAGCTATTCTTCCCGGACGCGGTTGAGGCTTATAAAACTGTCAGAAAAATAAGCTTCAACAATGTGCTGACACAAATTATGACGGGCCACGGTGGGTTTTCCGAATACCTTACCCGGTTTAAGTGTAAGGAAAACCCTTCGTGCATCTGTGAACCTGACACAAGAAACCGTGCCACATATCCTTTTCCACTGTCCTGTTTTCGGTCGCGAAAGATTCGACATAGAAAACGAACTAGACATTCAAATAAATAGCAACAACTTACATCTAGTAATTAATGACAAGTATCTACGCCCTAAGTATATAAAATATTGTGTAAGAATAGTGAAGCAAGTAATTTTTAGAAATAAGTAGATAAGATATGATGTATAATATATATATTAAAATATATAATATAGCATACATATAATAGATAAATAGTTAGATAAGAATAAGTAGATATAAACAATATACCTAAGTAAAATATAATAATTTTAATTTAAAACTAGATACATAAAGTCTCTGATAATGTTAGAGGAATAAGTACAATAAAAAAAAAAAAATAAAAAAAAAAACTAAGGCTCAACTCACACCAAAAGAATGTCGAAGCGGAGCGCAGTTTCAGTTTCAGTTTCTTGAACGAGTCGAATTCGCCGGAATTCCCGCGGCGCCGCGGGCATCCGCGCGACTCGTTCGAGTTTCTCATGCGATAATAAGTTTTATTGTAATGAACATAAAGTTAAAATTCATATGACACTGAAACTGCGCTCGGATTCGCTGCGCTTCGACGCTCTTTTGATGTGAGTTGAACCTAACTCAGTGCTTCTATGTGGATGAATATCAGAGCATAGTGTGCGGCACCAGGCTGTAACATTACACAATAAATATGCCTATTTCCTTTAAAAGCATATATAATGTAAATAAATTTAAAAATAAACTGAAAGAATACTTATTAAAGAAGTGCTACTATTCTTTGGAGGAGTTCTGTGCCGACAAATTTAAGTCTGAGAATCTGTGATAAATAATTTAACATTAACATATAGTATAAAGAAAAATTAATTTAATGAATATTTTTGACATTTTTATCATAATTATTTTACATTTTTATTTTTATTTGACATTGTTTACTTGTAATATTTTTTTTTATATTATTAGAATTATTTTGTATAAGTACTCATCTTTTAATTGTCTATATTTATAAGCATATGTAAAATTTCCGACACAATTTAAATTGTGTTGTGAAATAAATAAATGAAATGAAATGAATGGGTGAATTTCTATATGCACTGTAATATAATAAATAATGTACCTCCAAGCATCCAATTGGCTGAAACTATTTTCATAAATGAGGTATTAAAAATACCTACTCGTCTGGTCTTCTCAATGGATCTTAGTGAAAATTTGTAGCCATTCGCTCTCTCATTTCGCGAAAAAAATTCATACACTTATTAACGACTTTGAAAAAATGAGAAAGTTCTACGTTCGGTTGTTTGCATGTTCATATTGTTCATAGATTTCTCAGCCATTTATGGACCTTTTCAGGACACTTTTACAGTCGTATACCTAGGGGAAGATCCCGAGGTGGTTATTCCCGGTAAATTAGTAATTAACCTGCAAATTTTAAAATAGGGGAAAACTAAGGCAACTCAAGTCGAT
Organism: Eupithecia abbreviata; assembly: GCA_943735965.1. Lineage (NCBI taxonomy): Eukaryota > Metazoa > Arthropoda > Insecta > Lepidoptera > Geometridae > Eupithecia > Eupithecia abbreviata. The sequence continues at coordinate 8,997,428 of OX030995.1, forward strand.
TTTTCGTTTTTCAAAATAATCAAATTATTATTGTTTAATCAAATTTTTTACATTGCTTACTATCTCTCACGTCAATAATTCCAACTGTGGTGTATATTATCTCCATCCGGCGCTACACTTGCCTAATGAGTATCGTATCAGCTGGTATGCAGGTAATTTCAATGACCGCATTTTTGTGTGACGTCATCGTGACTTCGTGTTTTTGAAGAACTGGAACGATAAGCCCTTACATAATGTACGACCTGTGAACCCAATTGTTATAAAATTTTATGCGTAAATCCACACTAGCGCAGCGGCTGAGAAAATACAGATCTTTGTGACTCAGCAGAGCTGTAATATTTTTCGAACGAAACGCATGTGCGGCGCAACACAACCGCTGTGTAGAGGGGCAGCACGAATTTTTTAGGTAAAAAAAAAGATCGCAGTCGTCGAAAAAAAACCGCAGTCAAGTTATCGCATCCATAGTGTGGTATAGTAGATAGCCAATAGCTGTAGTGGAATGGTGCAAATATGGTAATTATGGGACACGGCAGTTTCCTATTAAGCCTTCCGGTTTCTGCTTTGAACCGGCAGTAAATGCGCACTTGTTACTCACGAAGACTAATTGAAGGCTGGCTGAGACCAGGAGCCTTATATCAGAAGGCTGGACCCTCCTTATTTAATACAGAAACATTTCTGATATATTCGTCGTCTCAGTAAGAGACGTCTACTGGTTGAACGTAGGCCTCCCCCAATCGCCATATTGACCGTTCCTGCGCTGCTCAGTTACAGCTGTTTTCCCACGACCTTGAACAGCTATGTTGATTACCTTGGGTGTTCTATAGATCATTTTTGATTCTATCTTGTAGAGAGTATACGAGCATAGCCCTTTCATATGTATGTACTATGTATTACCTTGAGCCTTCTTATGAGAGTTAAGCTGAATGGGACTGTCCGCGACACACTCGATTTTACAGAAATGCGGCTTTGGACACCAGGTTTCTAATCCGTTTGTCATTCCTAAAATAGCCGTCATCATTTCCGACATAGGCCCACGTTTCTAGAAAGAAACGAACAATCGATACGCGAACGCCCACTTTTCGTAATGGAATTATGAATTATTCAAATATAATGTGTTAAGTTTTCAAAACTTTAGTTAGCATAAAATTTTCAAGTACTAGGCGGTCATAACTAATCAAGAGTTATTCCACAGTGGGTCGGCCGGATGGCGGACAGCGGTATCATAGCCATGTCAAACTACCGCCTCCACGCGCAGCCGCGCCGGCGCAACGGGCCTGGGGTGTCGATACCTATCCGGCTGATTGACGCGCTGGAGATACGGGATCTGCTGCATTTGTTCGTGCTGTGCAAGAACGGACGCCAACTTAAGTGAGTATACTACATCTACTTACGTCATACAGCCTATATTAGTCCACAGCTGCACGCACCTCCCGCTGATAATCGCCTTATTGGCTTTTATGATCTGGTGTAATAAAGAATACTTACAAATCCCCACGCTGTGCTATGGGCTGTGGGATTACTGGTAATTACGGAGGCGCTGCTACCCGCTCTCGGTGTATATTTACCCCTTTACCGTCTCACGACATCCGCGGGAAGAGTTACTGCAAATTCTAAGCCGGCATCATAGTAGTAGTAATATAAGGTGGTAGAGACGAGCACCCATTAGTATAAATACTATACTAATAATTATTGAAGTCGATGATAGGGAAAAGGAAAATAGAAGTATGCGGTAAATGGATTGTAAACTTTAGAAGGTGTAAAGGGAGTAGAAATCAGAGAAAGAAGTAAATGAATGACCTGACCAGGGAATAGATAGCAGTATACTCCAGACTATAGAACAAATTGATCACCAATATATGAAAAATTATACAAATGTATTTGTAGTTTATCAATCATGGTGTTAAATCAAGCTCTGTTAACTTTGAACCTAGCAACGTGATGCTTAGATGCCTTAACTCTAAATATTAACGTGATCTGAAAAGAGGTCACAGCATACAGTGGAACACAACAAGCACGTAATAATCACAATAAATGTAATAAGCTCCGTGTGGTATAACTAGGGCCACACAGGTTAAATTAATAACCTCATTTTCTGATTCCGTGACAGTTAATAACAATGGTAAACCTTAATACCCACTCATTTGAGCTAAAACGGTTTACATGACAGGCGAGTTATTGAGGGCGAACAACTGATAGCGCGCTTAACAACCATTCCGAAAGTGTGCTAGTAAATTTCCTTCAATAATAAGTCATAAGATATGCACTGTTTGTTATGATAATGCTTAATCTATTCGACCCTGTTTAGGTCACCAAGTTTCCCAAATATGCAACAAATAATTAGCTTATCATTGACTCGTCTGTTTATTTTCAAATGTTGTTATTGGGCGACTTGGCAAACTTAGTGTAGAACGGCCATGTGGGATGGGATGACGATCTGCGAAAGACTCTGACAGATGCTGGATGCGGGAAGCTGGCAGGCTGTGGTCCATTTAAAACTTATAAAATATACTTCTTTATCATATTATAAATGTTCCTTACATATTGTTAATCAGAAGCAATTTCATACTTACATTTTTTTAATATATCATACGTTTTTATTATTACTGCATAGCATAATAATCAATTATGTTTAAAAATAACAAATGCTTGTGAAAACAGGATAATGCTTTATTTCTGTTATTTATTAACTATTAAGCAACATAGTTGTATTATCTATCGAAAAGTAGGTTAATAAGGGACGAAGTGCTGGACGTAGGTAAGACAAATCAATGCCCTATCGTTATTATGCAAGACTTTGTGCATAAAGGAAATTAAATTGATCCTACATGTCCAATACCTATCTAAATTTGTCAAGTTAATAACGAAAATCATTATAAACAAAGAAAGTTACAATCACATAATAGAAACAAATTGTAATTAGTATTTACAACTGAGCTAACTGCAGTCTGTAGCAAACAATCTAGTCGTAGCTCAACTGAACAATGCCAGTTAGAAGCGTCCCCAAGACGTTGGCTGCTTTGCCTGTTGTATGGCAATGAGCTGTGCCGGATACTCACTAGCTCTCTGGTCATCGCTTTACAAGTTGTTATGTTGAACTGAACCTTCCTGTGGCAGTATTCTCACGCCTTTCACGATATCCACCAAGTTCAAAGATCAAAATCAGAGTTTTAACAAAAATGCCAAACTCTTTAACGTTTAACCTAACCTTTTTACCTACACTTAACCATTTTCATCAAAAACCGATCATCACCCACACCACAAAGGTCATCCAAATAAACTTGATACTATCAGCTTCCCTCTTCCAGATGCTCATTCACGACCGGCGAGCAATGCGTCGAGTGGTGGCGGCGACTCAACGCTGCCATGGCGCCCATGAGCTCCATACAAGAGACCTTCGCGGCTGCCTACGCGGCCTGGGCGAAAGAACAACCACCATCGTCTGTTCACCGGGCGCTGTTGAAGTCTTCTAACTCTGCGCATAGACACTGGTTTGGTCCTGAAGTGAGTCGTTTTATTTGTGTGCTGGCTTTTGTGTCTGTAGACTTTTAAGTGGCTTTGTGAAGACAGTCAGCGTCGTAGATAGGTCACGACAGTGGGGGTCGTTTACAATCCGATTATTTTGGAAGAGATTAAGCTTCGAAGGAATACGTGCATCGGAAAAATCGGCCCATCCTGTCTGCTTTGCTTCGAGTAAGAACCAACTTTATTAACAAAGCTCCCTTGACGCTGCATCCACAGATTCAATTTACTGGCGGAGAAAATTGACCTGTTTGACTGCTCTCTGAACAAGTTGGATAAGGCTTTATTATTTATTGTATTTTTACGGCGTACAGTAGCTTAACTATTATAATCTATTGTTGTAGCTGGAACGGTTGGGATTCACTACAAAAGGCGCGTGGCGGGTGACAGCCGCCAACGCCGAGTTCAAACTGTGTCCTTCCTACCCACCGCTGCTGGTTGTTCCTGCGTCCATCTGCGATGAGGATCTGGACTCTGTTGCAAGGTAATAACGACTAATCTCCCTTAACAGCTGCCAACGTCATAAAACATATTTATATAATAATGTTACGAGGTCGAACTCAATGACTAGGTTGGTCGAAATTGGTATGTAGAAAATTAACTGCATGAACATAGGCTACCTTTTTATGGTAGCAAAAGAAGCTATCATCATTTTTATCCTTGCCCCATTATGGGGTTGGCAGAACATGTGTCCTCTACCATAAACATCTTTTAGCCTTTATGTCAATACTCAATCTCGGGAAGCTTTACTCCATAGCCATTCAAAATTATGATGTCACCTACGTTTATGGTTCTAAAAATATTTTACACTATTAGTACGTACGCACTAAGCCTTTGGTTATTCGAGTTGTAAGGAGGTTTTTTTAATTATGTGAAATAATTACTCAAATTTTGAGAGTACTCCATCTACATAAATATGTTTTACAGGTTTAGAGCCATGCGACGGATACCAGCCGTAGTATGGCGACACCGCGGCAACGGCGCCGTCATCGCGCGATCATCACAACCAGAAGTTGGCTGGCTGGGCTGGCGGTCCAGCGAGGACGAGAGACTGCTGGCTGCTTTGGGAGCCGCCTGTGGAACAGACCCTGGACTAGCACCCATCACTAACAAGGTGACCGGTAGACAAAAGCTTAACTTAGACCGAGAAAGTGAATAAAATATGGGAAGAGATGCTATTATAAGATAAATAAAAACATTTTATATCGAATAACAAAATCCATATTTTTTTAGATTTTTTTTTTATTGACCCAATATTTATTTATATTTTTATTTAAAATAGTATAGATTTAAATTAGGGTTGGTAAGAATATATACCAAATATAAAAAATAAAATCATCATATTTTATTTTATTTATTTCATCTCAAACGAATCATATAGTACCCTTCGCAATAACATACCCACATAGGAGAGGAGAACCTATCAGCAATCGTTTTCAGGAAGTTGTTCGTACAATCCCAGACTCTGCGCATCAGGGAGGCGGTATTTTTGCGGAAACCATCTACTTGGCACTCCGCAAACATCATCCTGAAAAATGCACAGAATTCAGCTTATGCCCAGAAGTCAGATGCGATAGGTTCTCTTAATATTTTATTCTATGTCTAATCGACATAGAATAAAATATTAAGAGAACGAATGTAAAATATAATAATAATAAAATAAGAAAAAGAATATTGTCATTAAATCACCATTTCTCTATTCCAGCAAGTAAAACTCCTAATCGTCGACGCTCGGTCCTACGCGTCCGCGGTCACAAACCGAGCGCGCGGCGGCGGCTGCGAATGTGCACAATACTACCCCAACGCTGACATACAGTTCATGTCAATGCCCAATATACACCATGTAAGAAGAAGCTTCCAGCAAATGAGAGCGTTGGCTGCTGAACCGAGCGACCAGGCCAAGTAAGTTTTAAATAGGATAAATTAAACTATCACTATTTTCCATAATTTCCCATTTCCAGTCGGCCTATGACATAGTCGAAAGATAAAGTTTTAAATCAAACGACATTAAAATACAATAGATTTTGTATTCTTCCCATCTAAATAGATATCTCCAAGGCATTTTACTTTGTTAATCTTCCGTCCTAGTAGAAAGGAAACTGTCTCATACGGGGTTCTTCAAGGTTCTTTGTTAGGACACCAACCGTTTTCCTATTATGTTGTTCATTGAGATTTATTAGAATAAATTTACTTTTGTACGCTGACGACGACATATTGTTAGCTATTTTGAACAGGTGCTGACAGATTGTACTGTGAATCTGCAGGTTTAAGATACAAGAGCGGCACAGTCCAAAGTTCGTGTAAACGGAGTACTTATATGCCTATTTATTTACTTAACGGAACTTTTGGCGAATTTCCAATCCGAGACAAAAGCACAAAGGAATCACAGCACGTGATTTTGTTATTCTGTACGTATTCGAATAAAAGGATCGTTAAAAATCAAATAAAAGACTTTAAAGCGTTGTATTGCATTTCAAATCGACCGAGAAAAAGACCTAGGAATGTATTGTGTGTATAATGCCTTTCACGGTGCCAGCTAGCCCAACTGATGAAATGGAAGAATCTTGGTAAAAATTTGGATTTGGATAATTTTAAAATTTCATATTTAAATACCAATCACGTGCGCAAAACCGTGCATAGTAAAAATAATGTATTTGCATAAACTCATACTCACTGTCTCGGACGAGTCACGTGGACATTCAATGTGCGATGTCCTTAGAAAGTATTTATATCTCAGATTTATGTAAATGTATGAAGTGTTTTCTTGGGAGTTAAATTTGACTTTCCAATTTGTAGATGGTGTTTGTTCATGAGTCTGTGTGGGTAGATTGATTTAGGGCATTTCTTTTCTTGTCATTTGACTGGCGAATTGCGATCACAGCTCGCGTTAGGTTGCTCTATTGTCGAGAATTGTGACTCTTACAAGGTTTATGTTAATGGTGTTAATGGCATTTATCCAATATCGTGGACATCTGCACTAAAGATGTAATGATTCGATCACGCTTTTAAAGCACGATCGAATCATGAACGAAATTTTGTTTGTTCCAATTGTTGTTGTCAAAGTAAAAAAAAACCTTTATGTCTGTGGAATTTAGATCTAAAAACAGAGTTTCGTATCATGAGTCTCATCAAACTAGCAGCTTTTTGGGCTCCATCTTATTTTGAACTTTTGTCCTGTTTTTTGAAAATTCTCTCTATATACGAGTATAAACCAGTTTCTGTTTACAGTCTTTTAATTGTATTATTCTATTATCTATCATTTTGATTCTAACCATTTTGTTAATCTGTTATTTGTAGCCTCTGGTTTTCGTTCAAATAAATATAAATATGAACTGAAGCTTATCTTATTATTCCAGCTGGCATAGCAACGTAGAACGTACCCTCTGGCTGCAGTACGTGTCGGGCATAGCGCGCGCCGCCGGCGTGGTCTGCCGCGCCGTGCTGGCCGCGCGGCCGGTGCTCGTGCACTGCTCCGACGGCTGGGACCGCACGCCGCAGATCGTAGCCGCCGCGCAGCTGCTGCTCGACCCGCACTATAGGACGCTAGAGGTAACACACATACATACATTCAGATACTGCGATCACAAATAATATAAAGAATAAAATAATTGTGTGTAGCTATCAATAAATCTTCTTTTATTGTAACTGTTTATTATTATAAACAGTTACAATAAAAGAAAAACACACAAAAATACATAACAACATAAGTCGTAGGGATTTAAACTTCTTTCCCTATGTGCGCGGCTAATAAGGTCTAATCTCAGCTTGCTTTCATTATCGAACGAGGGCGATAGTGACACTGGTTTTCAGGCTGGACCTTAAATTGGGGTGACGTCGTGTCTCGAGTAACAGTCCACAGATTAAACATAACAAAGTTGTACATTATATATGTAGGTATAAGTAAGAATAAAACCCAAGAGTTGGAGAAAATTCAATGGTACAATAAGAGGTAATATCTAGATGTCGGGTCGGCGCAAGAAATCCGTCTGTGTAAATAAGAGCGCACTTTAAATGTGAGCTCTTATTTTGTTTAGTTCGATTGAAGCACATCCAACGTAAATACGTGTCACAATGTCGTGTTTACGTTTGCTGTGTTTCGTTTAAATTATTAAGAAAAAGTTTTTTAAGATAAATTTATTTTGTTTCAGGGTTTCCGCATCCTAATCGAGCGCGAATGGCTAGACTTCGGTCACAAGTTCGCGGACCGATGCGGCCATCAGTTCGGCCCTGAGGAACCGAACGAACGGTCTCCGATATTCCTTCAATGGTTGGACTGGGTGCACCAGATGGCGCTGCAGTATCCTTGCAGCTTCGAGTTCAATGAGGCTTATCTGGTTGGTATAAGGTCTATTTTGTTTATTATCAAAAGTATTAGTGGAGGGTTTTTGGGGAGTAGCTTATGAAGAGTGTCATTATCAATGAGGCTTATCTGGTTGGTATAAGGTCTATTTTGTTACTTATTTGTCAAAAACATTTAGCACTTCAATAAGAACTTCTCTTATTCTTTCCAGATAAAGCTAGCAACCCACGTGCATTCGTGCATGTTCGGCACGTTCCTGTGCAACACGCCGCGCGAGCGAGGCGAGGCGAGGCTCGGCGATACATCGGCCCACGTGTGGCATCTACTCAGGGCGCCCGCCTATAGGAACCATTTGTACCAGCCACATCAACTAGACCAGGTGAGAATTACTTTAAAAGATACATAGATTCTCGCACTACTCGGGTTAAACTCTTAAGAAATTAAATAATATTCCAAGGATATTAATTTAAGCGGGATTTGAACCCTTGACCCTCCCTCAATACGAAAATGCTGTAATCATCTGGCTTTTGGCCATCAATACTATACATGAAGCCGAAAATAACCCAGTAAATATCAGCAGATTTTAACTCAAAGCCTTATTCCAGGTACTATGGCCAGACTACAGCGTCCGCTCCATACAAGTGTGGACGAGCATGTTCGGCGGCGAGCGCGGCGAGCCTATCGACGACATCGACGAACCGCGCGCGCATCAAGACCCGCCTCGCACGCAGCATGCCAACGGTAATACTAAGCTCAAGTGTGCGACAGTCTCCTGTGCTCGACGATATCTCTCCATATAAGTGTGGACGTGCATGTTCGGAGGGGAGCGTCGCGAGACTATTCTGTCTAAAATTGTCTATCTATCTATATCTACCCAGCCTGTGTATATTTCTTATATATTAAATATTGGAATTTAGAGATATTAAATATTAAACTTAGATATTACTACTATTATTAAACTTGAATTTTAAACTTAGATATTAAATATTGAAATTTGAATCTTTACAGGACTCATGACAAAAACACGATCCTGCGACAACTTACTGAACGAAGGCGAGAAGAGAACGACTCAGAGACGGTGCAGCGACCCCAGCATCGCACCAGATCTAATGTGAGTCTTATAGCATATAAAATAGAGCACACTTTTCGACTGTTAGTTATAGATGTTGACCATCTAATACTATGGATGATAGCAATTTATCTCGTCATTATTATACACCCAAAACCATTAAAAATAAATAAATAAATAATGCTGGACAACACACACAGCTTTATCTAGCCCCATGGTAAGCAGAGCTTGTGTTATGGGTACTAGATAACTGATATACATAATACAATACATTACATAGCAAAAGTATAAATTTGAAAAATTTTGCAGTTACTTCTTCGTATATCAATACTGATTTTAGCCCAACTTTGGGAGAAAGTAAAAATTATACGAAGAGAGCGACTATGTAAAACGTCTGACAATACTATCCTGAACAAATACATTCATACTATAACTTATTCTTGGTGCAAATTCAGCAACTTTGCAAACTACTTTGACCCAAAGTTCATAATCGTTCCTACCTGTGTGGGGTGCTTCCGCTGACTCTGAACTCTCAGCATTATAAAATGGCGAAGGTCTGGCGGTTGCAGGCTTTTAGTCCATAAGTTCTTGTTGACCATCGGTTTGCGCTTGTTACTAACTCAGGACACCCCGTAAGAGACTGAAATCATAAAGCACGTAAAGCTGGCAACGTCTCACTAATTGTCTACAATATATTGTAACATTGTTTCAGGAAACTATCAATGGTAGTGAACGAGTGCGAGTCTCGGCGGGAATGTAGGTCCGCGCTCACTGACAGCTGCGTTGATGAGCTGCCGCTGTTGCAGAGGAATGTGGACCCTGCGAGGGACCAGGTATGGACTAGAATCCTATGGCAATAAATAAAATAAATTATGCTGAACAATCCGCACAGCATTACCTAGCTCCAAGCTAAGCAGAGCTTGTGTAATGTGTACTAGATGTTTACATTATACATAAATAGATATTTTTTTATACATAGAAAATTAACTCACTATTGTTAAAATTATCAAAGAAAATTATTCCTGGAATTACTTAGATTTTGAATTTTAATTGTTATTTCGTTATGTACCTTTTTCGTAAATGTTTGACATATAAGAAAATTGTTATTAATAAATAACTGAACTGAACTAAAATCCATGTACTAACAAATGAGAATAAAAAAATAAAGACACAGGACACAGGTTTATGGAACACTGCAGAAAAATTAATCCAACACCAAAATATTGAATTGAAATATCTTTCCTGTACCAATTGCTAATAGCCTGTGCAGGTGTAGGTACTTACTTAAAGAAAGAGATTGAGAATAAAGTATTTTCATACTAAGTGCTTATTTTGTAGGACTAAACAAAACTTTTATTGGAATGTTATAACTAATGAGGCTTACGGACAAACAAAATAACCGTTAGTAGAATTTAAAGTTGTAGAATAAAGTTAGCGTTTGGATTAATAAATAATTACTGTGAAACATAACATAAAGCAAAGAAAAAACAAAAAAATATTAATTGAGATAAAATCATTACAGGTTTTTTTATTAGTCCCTAAGGCGATGTTATATTTACTTATTAATATATTTCATTGAATTTGAATATACATAAATTTATTACCACCAGGTGGACGGCCTACACCCCGACCATTTCGAGAGTCCCCGCCCCCCGCGCGACCTCACCAGCGGCTCCAGCTCCCTAGAGCGGGAGCTCTGCCCCACCATCGTGCCAGAGGTCACTGACCTCGTACTCAATGACGTTGACGCTTCGCCAGTCGACGTCAACGTCAAACGAAGAACGGTCTCCATCGACGTGGACACGCCTGAGGATCAGCCCGTGTTTGTTTGTGATCCTTACACGGATGTCATTAGCATTGCTGAGGTTAGTATGATAAATAATGCAGGATAATCCACAGAGCATCATCTAGCCCCAAAATAAGTTTACTAAAGAAAAGAAAAGAAAGAAAGAAAATATTTTTATTTACCTTAAAAACTAGCATACACAACAAACTTAAAACTACGCAAATTAATACTATATATCTTGCAAATTATTGTGCGTAGCAGAGTTCATGGCAAATATGGCCTTCACTCAGCATTGTGCTGGATGCACACTAATGTGTCCACCCAGCGCTGATTTTCAGTGAAGACCAGAGGGATCGTGTCACGTCACGGTCGTCAGGTGCGTGATTTATACATAAAAATAGTAAATAAAATTGCAATACATTATTAGTTATACATTATATTCTTAAATAAATTCTATCCTTATTCATTCAAACTAAAATATAAGACCGGTGGCTGTGGCTTGCTTAGTCTACTAAGTAAGTTAGTAGCATAAGAATATTGCTGGATAAACCGTTTTTGTAGTATAAACATTTACTTGTCAAGTGCTTATTTTTTAAACATAAAGAAATCAAAAAAATGAATTTCTTATTTGGTGACGTCACGGAAGTCCCTCGCGACTCGGCAAACGTAGTGTATGACGCTCTCCGGCTAGGTGGGATGACGATCTACGAAAGACTGCAGGCAGAGCAGCTGATGCAGCAAGGTGGAGATGGCGCTAGGGCGCTCATTAGGGCAGCCATATGTCTAGCTGAGGACTATTGTGGGTGGATGATGATGACGGAAGTCACTTATTTGTAGGTCATCATTAACCTCCAATAGTCTTGATATAACCAAATCAACATAACTTACTATTCGTTTATTCATATATTTACTTATTTATTTACCTCCCCAGGCGACCAGAGAAACCGGCCGTACAAGAAACATCAGCATCACCTGGCGTTCCATCTCCGAATCCTCCAACCAATCATCGACCTTTGACATCGGAGACACGCACAGAGAGGCCTCTAGAGGCCCCTCCCACGAGGCCTCTCCCCACGAGACCTCTCCACAGGGGGCATCCGACGGCGCCTCAGATAACCACAACAGTACTGAAGGGGATGTGGTCAACCATAATGTGGATAGTCTGAGGGTCAATGGAGTTAGAATGAATGGAGTGAATGGCCTCGTGAACGGCTTGGAGGAGGTCACGACTAAGTTTTTGGATGTTGAGCTTAATGGTGAGTGAACATTTTAAGACATACCAATCCTAGATTGCGTCAAGTTCAAAGATCGAAGGGAGGCACTGATGATTGAACTTAATTTAAATAGATTTTATTTAGGTACATTCATTAACATTTTAGCGGAACCAGCAGCGGCTGTCTCATTATTCAAAATTTTTATGAATCAGTGATTCCCTTTAAAAATAGCCACAATTTATATGTTTGTTTTGTTTTGTTAGTTATAAATTTAGGTTATGATAGGACTGGCATACTTTGCGAAGTAAAAGTCCTTAACAATAAATATGATTTTAAAAAAATACCAATACTTAGATTTAAAGTTTTTCGACAGATTTCCGCCTATTTATACATAAAGGACTCTGCCCACTCCGTATCTCAATGTGAATGTTTGATTGATGACATTTTATTATAATCAATCAAATTATAGAAACAAATTAGAACAAGTATTTACAATAGAGCTTACACCAGATTGTTGCAAACAATCTACGGGTAGCTCAACTATTCCATACAAGTACACAGATAATGAAAAATAATTTTAAAATTCAAAATGTTAGAACTGTTATAAGGCATTGCCCTCTCCAGTAATGTTATACGGTACTGCCGCGCCGCCGCGCCACCGCGCCGGCAGCTTTACATGCATTTGGTTTTAATGTCTTTATTTAGAGCTGACAACGTCGCGCTTTAATCTAAAACGTTTGCCAATGCTGTTACTGCGTTCGGCTTTTGTTTCTATACGTCTGGACTTCGGAGTGACAACGACGTGCATTGACGATTATATGAGACGTTGCCAGCGCGTTTACTTGCGTTTGGCTTTTGTTCCGGCGAGGTTGCCAGCTCTACTGCATCTGTTTTTTATTTCGCCCTTTGAATAAAGTTATGTAGTCTTAGGCCGGATCGACTGTTATCAAACCACCATGCGCAAGCGCTCCCCTCCCTGGACCGCAGGTTGCGGGCCAGCTCCAATATCGTTCTGGCAATGATACACCAGGCACTGCTGGGAACGCCACCTTTCCAACAATCCTATTAGTTTTTAGGTTCTCTTGTGCAAATTTTCTAATATGAGCTGCTGAATAAATACATTTTATTTATTTATTTAGGCGCCGGCACGTCGAGCAGCCTCAGCTCCGAGAGCGAGGGCGAAGCCGCCGCGGCCCCGCGCCGCAGCGCCCACGTGCGCGCGCGCGGCTCGCAGCTCACGCTGTGCCCCACCTCACCCAGACGGTTCGCCTGCTGCCACTGCTCCCGGCCCCCTAGCACTACTAGTGAGTACTGACTGTGTACACTGCTGGAGTTAGAGCAAAAAGCCCGCATCAAACCCCTGTAACCTTTGTCAGATCTATGAGTGAGCGTAGCGGTGACACCAAATCTTTTGATCTGTCCAAGGCCTTTTATTGAGAAATTATCGACTCACGGCCCGTATTATGAAAGCGATGCTCAGTCTTAGATATATGCTTGAGCATCGCTTATGCCATATAAGAGCGCCACTCAAACATAGATCGACGATTGATCATCCTTCATAATATAAGCCTACAAGTACAATAAACTAAATCTCCGCGCTATCGTTGACAAGGCATCGGACTCACGCAGGGATCAAAAATAGCTAATTTTATTCGGACTCCTGCAGGGCTGATCATAAGCACCTTTGTTCTTCCTTATATAAAAACTTGCGCTAACCATAATAGTAATATCAGACTGATGGTATTGACGCAGTTTATCACAAAAAAACTGCCTCCCTGATCCGTTCAATACGGGACAGTCGCAACAGCATCCTGAGGGCTTTATCAGATAGATGTTCCTCATCGCTCTGGGTAAACCTTATCCAGAAGGCAATCTAGAGAAGATACTTCTACCTAGTATATTAATCTTAATAAATTGTACTAACAGCTAGGTTAATTTTTACTTGTTAAATTTTTTGTTAATCAAATTGTCTGAAATAAACAAATTTTATTCGTTTATTTATTTACAATTCTCCTTCCAGGCGGTATCGAAACGTCCGGCGACAGCGCTGGTAGCGCCGGCGTGTGTTGGTGCGGTGTGTGCGGGTGCGCAGTGGGCGGTGCGCGGGTGCGGTGCGTGTGCGGCGCGGGCGGCGCCAGTCCGCACGCGGCCGGCCCGCAGCGCGCGGACGCCATCGACGGCTTGCCGCCCGCCGCCGACCCGCTGCAGGCGAGACTGCATCAGATCATACTCTACCAGCGGGTAACTACCAACACTTATATCTTATCGACACAATGCGACCTCTGTGGCGCGGTGGGCAAAGGTACGCCTGCGACGCATGAGGTTGCGGGTTCGATTGCCGCCTCGGGATTATTGTGTGTATGATCTGCAAATATTAGTTTAAAGGCTCAGAGCTACATCTATACAAGTATTATATAATAAATAATATTAGTGTGATCTAAGATGATGATTTCCTTTGTTACAGAAAGTAGTAGAAGAACTGAGCGGTCAACTGCGGGAAGCGAGAGAAGCGTTGCGGTTATCTTCCCCCGCCCCTGCCTCCTCGCCCCTCGTTTCGCCGCATGCTGCACAGCAGCCGACCAATAGTAAGGTGAGGAATCTATGGTTCATTGGAGGAAAAGGGGGGTTATCTGATATGATTGTCAATCTGGTTTAAGGGTAGTAGTAGAGTGAGGAATCTGGTGTTCCATGAGAGATAAAGAAAGTTCTGATAGGTAGATAGATAGAAAACACTTTATACCACACAAAAAAAACAATACAGAAATAAATACCTAGAATAGAGGAAGTATAAAAGGCGGCCGTATCGCTAGCAGAGATCTTCGAGTTCTGATATTCGAGGGAGGTTAGTTTTATGGTTCAAAAGCTTGCCACGGCGGCTGGGCTTGTCGACACGTGCCACCCCCAAGGACCGTCACTTGCCACTGGTCTTGCTAGTTACTTTTAGGACTCTCATGCGGACTATTTAAGAGTATGGGGGCTCAAACCGAGAATTTAAACTCTACTGCCATACGTTGTCCACATCAGTAACTGACCCTCAAGCACTCGTTATAAGTTTAATATGGAGGGCTCGAACCTGTTTAACTAACTGTCATACGGGTTGTCGACAGGCAGGTGTGACGGGCAGCAACAGCGGCAGCGTGTCCCCCAGCTCGGGCTCCTCCGGGTCGGGTTCCGAGGTGGAGGTGGGCGAGGAGGCGCGCGGCGTGGTCTGGCTGCCCGACAGCGCCGCGCCGCGCTGCCAGCACTGCCACCACCACTTCTGGCTGGCGCGCCGTCGCCATCACTGCAGGTACACTATCCACATTATTCTATTTAGGCCATTTTCATTTTGCCAACTTGCCACCCTGTAGTTGCTAGGCTGCAAAACTTTAATATGCAAGAGCGAAGTCCCCCTCAAAACTTTTCGACACCTTGACGCTTGGGTAGCCTCCCGTAGTGTCAAGGTCCAAGTCCATCCATCAGACGGACATTAGACTTGCCAAACACAAATTAGTGACGTTTAAGTATACAGAACTATCAGTGACCCTTATAAATCTTCCACAGACGCTGCGGAGGCATCTTCTGCAGTTCCTGCTCGGAAATGAGTCCGTGGGGAGAGTGCGGCGCCGTCCGCGTCTGCCGGCGGTGCCGCGCGCTGCGGTGACGTCACAGCCGACAGCCAATCACACGCTCGAGCCACGACTACTCTACCTATATATACCCGCGAGAGATGCTGCTACAGTCAGTGCCCTTCCAACGGTCGGAGGGATCAGTGCTCTGTGCGGTGCAAACCTTGATGGGTATTCTCATGTTGCATAGATCGGCTATGGAAGATGCATGGCTTATCCAAGAGAAACCAATCTGTTTAGCTAAACTGGTTATGAACCTTAGACACTTGAATATTAAATCCATTGTGCAGTGCCAGGATGTTTATAGAGTCTCTCAAAACAGAAGTAAGGCGAAAAACTTGACGCCAATCCAACATTCAAGGGACTTAAGGTTTGTTCTCGCGCAAAACATTGAACACTTGTGTACAGACTTGTATATAGAGTTTCTACGTGATTGCACCTTCGCTAAGAATGAGAGGATCCTAGTCGATTCACCTTGGAACACGACAGAGATAAGAAATGTCGAGTTGAGTGTAGAAGCGAAATCGTCCCTACTGTCCGTCGATATATCTCGCGATTGTATCACCGTTTCGTTCGCTGACATATTTCTGTGACACTGCTGTATATAACAGATATGTATAAAACCTACGGATAGCGCTTTCAAGTAATTTAAAATAGCACAAAATAAAATTGTGATATATCTCTATCCTATTAAAAGCAATACATACTTTAATGATAACCTATGTAAACTATATATTAAAAATATATACGTTTATAGTACAAAATATGTGTTATTGAATTAGCCAAATGAATATGTATGTTAGCTGCTGTTGTGTGTCGGATAGATAGATTTTTATATCAGAAGTACTGCATAATCGAAGCCTTACCATAAAATATTATATACCTAGATAACGAACTTTTAGAAGCGAAACACCGAAATGTTTTTAATCCTGTTTAATTAAAAGCGCATAATGTCAGTGCTAAACCGTAACTCCGATTCTAACAAAAATACTATTTTGAATGCCATGGAAAGTTGGTCTTCAACACATTTTAGCTTATAATATAACATCTTATAAGGGTTAAATTTGACTGTTCGTATGCAAAGTTATCTGTTTGAGACAGAAAATGAATAGAAAAAGCTTCGGTAGTTTCGCTTATATAACTCCTATATACTCTATGGCCTTATTAGTAGTGCTAATACAGATGTAATGAAATCGGCAGTGTCACGGCGACTTGGACTGTAAACCGTTTTGTTACAGTCTCGTTTCGATTGTCATCAATGCTTAGGGTAAAACTGTTTAGACTATTTGCATTTTAAAATAGACATTTTAGCTAAATACCGTAGAAGCAATAAGAATGTAGAAGCATATTTATTTGATTATTATAATTTTACATTATCTGTGTCAATTCAGATTTAACAAAAACTAAATAAAACTAATTTACTGCACTTAAAATGATGCTATCCTTTTTATTTTAATAAAAAGTCAAAAGTCAAAAATAATTAATTTCTTTAGGCTTACAAAATAAGCACTTAGACATCGATAAGGGACGGGATACATTTTCAGTCCTCTCAAATTGGTTTAGTTTTGTATCATCTGATTTGTCACCATTTTTAGCCTGATTCGTCCCACTGCTGGGCAAATGCCTCCCCCAAATCTTTCCACCATGTCTGTAAATAATACAATTTTAGTAAAATTTCGATTGATGGATGCAGCAAGTTGAAGACAAGGCGCTCATTAGAGGCCTTTGTCCAGCTGTGGACAATATCCTGATCATGATGTAGTGATCTGTAACTTACTCTAAACAGTTTTATTCTACAATACTAGTCATATCGCTTACACTAACTTGTTTTTTTAATCAACTAATTTATGTTTGATAGTATGAACTTCACCACTTGTCTATTGATTTTGAACTCTATGGCGCTGGTTTTAAAAGATTAAATCGAATGTGTAAATTAAATGCTAAGTTGACATGCTGTCTCTGTCTTATTGCCAAAGTTGAAAGGAGATGGTGTTTTTGAGAAACTTCGGAGTGAAGATTATAAAGCTATAGATCTGATATATGTACATGTAACTGTGAACTTCAAAAGCAAATAAGATCGATCATAATGTTGTTTATAGCTCATTCTTTCCCACAGCTGGGAAAAGGTTTTCCCCCAAAGTTGGCTCTACATCGCATGAACACCCATGATAAGGTTTTATCAAAGCGAGAATTCCTATTCTTATAACCTTGCTGTTTTCTGTTATTGTTATCACTTTTGTTTCGAGTTCATAAATGTATTTGTTGACATAAAATATCTTGGATTCTAAACCAGAGATTAGTTGTGTGCTATCTCTAAGGCCCTTATTATGAATGGTCATCAATCCATGTACGAGTACCTACCTAAAGCTTTTCTATGGCATACATTTAAGCATAGATCTGAGCTTGCTCAGCTTTCATAATACAGCTCTTAGAATATACCTGAATTGATATCGATCATACCTGTTTTTGCAGTTGATACACTCTCTGGCTTGTATATCTTTACTCTGAAGCCGGCACTTAGCTGTCTAGTCTTTCGTGGTTTGGGTGTGGGCCGGTTTGGGAGGTAGGTAGGGAAATGTAGCAAATACTCAAAGGCTGATTTTAACGTAATATTTAATTGTTTACAATAGATTTTTGTTTGTGATGATTATTTTCTTTCATTGTAGAGTTTTGTATACGGTAACTGATTGCAATTCGGATTTCGATTGAATGATGTAAAGGCGATTTTTAATTGTTAGTTTGAAAGCTAAATCTGCTAAATCAAGTTAAAGTATTTAAAAATAAAATGTTTGGAAAAGAACTGGCCCCTGTGTAAAGTTGACGTGAGACTATTTGTATAAAAACTTGTTATTTTACTTTATTTTTTTGTATAATAGTGTTTTCTTTTTGTTTTTATTCTTTGTATAGTAAAGTTTTGTTTCACACGGTCTGCTGACGCTGTGGACGAGGTATCTGTCAGTGGAGTTTCGAATCTGTGAGCGTTGTAATAAGACTTAATTTTGTATATTCGACATATTTCCAATAATTTAAAATGTATGAAATACATTTGTTTTCTTTACTATTAAATGTATGTACGACTGAATTCGCCTGTGAGAATGTCTAGAGCCGGGGCGATATACGTTGTACATTAATAAAACTAAATTTTGCATTTGGACTATTCTCCTGAAGACTTCAAAATATATATAAAAGTGATGTATTTATTCCTATAAAATATTAGACCACCCTTTACTTAAAAGCCTTGGAGGATAGCCCATGGTGCGAGCGAGTTTGTATTTTATTTGTGATATTGATGGTAATTTTGTAATTAAGAGTTTAACGTTGTTAGAAGTTAAATTTTACGGCTCGGTTCGGTTTATTTTTCAAGAAACTAATTTTGCCTTTGCAACAAATGTACGAATCTTACTTTCAATACGACGGACCAGACTATACATTCACATTTGTTTTCATAGTCTAAGGAAACGAGTTTTTTGCGTACCGTTTGCTTATATTTTCTGAGTTGCGACGCAAATAAAAAACAAACGGTACGCTATATATACTCGATATTAACATATAAATACAACAACGGACCTAATAAAAAAATATTTATCTATTAACTGTGAGAATTATAATTATTATAATGCAGAAATACTATGTGAAATACTAATGATATTCATTACAGTGTTAATGTATATTGCTCTTAACATTTTGTTAAATAAGTAAATGCAGGATATATTTATACATAAACTGTTTTTTGTTTTTATTTGTGCGACGGGTCCGTCAGCTTGTTTAGGTAAAGATTTCGTGCAGCCTTTTGTTTTATCTGTTTGGTGACTCTCTTTTCTTTAATTTCTAATTGGTTTTGCTAATATCGCCTCTACTACACTTAAAATAAAGTACTTCGTAACACTCCATTATAATCCTCCCGCCCGTTCTTTCTCATCTTTAAAACTAAATATTTATTTAAAATTAAACCCTATTTAGTTCACTGTAAGTCACCAATTAGATATGTCTCAGGTATACTCTGTTATTCTTTAAATGGGGACTGTTGTTAGCTGCATATATTTTATATCATGTTTGGTAAGCGTGTTCCATTGTCGAAGTGCAAACGTTTGTGACCAATGATTATTGACACGATGTGAAATAAAGCATTATTTAGTTTTATGAAACTTGCATTTTATTTTTAGTTTCTACCTATTTACTTTTTAGATTTACCTTATGCGGATAGATATGTTTTGGAGTTGAGAATGAGAATGAATCCTTACGATATCGGCACATATAGGATTGACAGAATAAGCTCATGGTAGATCCTTGAGGAACTCCTTAGTAAGAACTGAAGAATTACCCCCGAATACTCAAACGCAACTCAACGATTTAAGGCGAAATGTGTTCGCTTTTTCAAGATAAGGACGAACGAACGCCGCGCGGGAAATGCGAGAAAGGGAGGAAAGAGCGGCGAAATGATCGGCCCGCGCGCAATTTCACTGGTTTTTATTTTAATTTGTTATTGCTCTAAAATAATACTGTTTCTCAAAAAACGAAAACTATAATCGTCTAAAGGAAAAATATATTTTTAAGGAACACGTAGAAGCAATTTCATTACAATAATAATAAATAACTAGCAAATAAAACATAGGATTTTGCGTACAGATATCTCTGTAAAAATTTAGAGGAAACTTTGTTTTTTTTTTCTATGGAGTCAAATTTAGTCAATCGTGTTTCGACTCCCATAAGTCAAAACGTGGGTTTTGGGACTTATTTCACCTTAAGCCCGTCTCAAGTTGAAAACAGAAACAGCTTCTTCATACGTGCTGAAATCTGAGATGCGTTTGAGTAATAGGTTGTCCATGCTGGGGAGTTTATTAGGTAGATATAAAATAAGAAAAATGTTTCAATTAAATCTTAATCTTTTATTTAAATTAAACACTTGTAAAGAAAATTATTTACATAGACTTACAGTTAAAGATAAGCACGGTGTTATTCTTAAAAATAATTAACACAAGGTAAATGCAAGAATAATCATTAATAAAGTAAATAAATGCAATAATGTGAATATTTGACTAGGTACATTGAATATTGGAAAACTCAATAATCAAATCATGGTAAATATCCCGTTTTAAATGACTTTAGTGTTAATAACCATGATATTTTCAGAAGTTTTTTTTAGGTACATTGACTATTATTTATCTACTTAATTTGTAGGTTAAATCTAAATAAAACGAAGTATAACATTCGATTTAGCTAATAAAATGTAAATGTATATTTTAACTATCAGGGTGCAAAAATAACTAAGTGCAGTTTAGGCCGTTATTTAAGCTGTCGAAGTATTTTCGTTGCCGTAATCAGGTAATATGGTCATAGAAAATAACTATCTCTTTCCTTCGGTTTTGCACTCACTATTAAGATAAAAAAGTTGCCTATAAAGTTGACTGGTCACTGGAGGGGAGCGGAGAGTTGATAAATTAACCAATGGGCTTATAATAAAAGCTCCGCTACTCTACCTCTCTCCGCGCCAATGGACAAGCAGCCTAATAGTATTTCAGTGTTAGATTGGAACATTACATAAGGGAACCTGCAGTTTTAGCCCGATCCTTACAATAGTGTTGGAGGCTTGAGGATTAACAGACATCCATATATTTACCCTTCTAAAATTTGTGTCATCATACCTACTAGTATATCCCGCCATCTATCATTAACTGATATACCTAGTACAGTAGATACATTTAACAATATTATTTTCCTATAATAAATGCTTATTTGTAATGACATAATACGAATGGCTAGGTAGGTACTAAATTCAAATTCAAGGAACTATGATCATTTATGTACAATTATTATTTATTTACTTTGAGATCTTATTCACGTATCTTATATCTAACTGGCAAGATATTGGTTAGAAAAGCTCAAGAGCTTAGGCCCACGCCACTTAGAAAGAAGGTAACCTCAAAAACCATCGATCAAAACCTATCATTGACAACCTCCTTTCGACAACCATTAATCTCTTAGCGTATATAGTCATCGTCGAAATATATTCGAAGATATTCATACATACACAGGGTGTCGTCATTTTAACGACAAATTATTATCCTTATTTTTTCTCCCTCCATAATCAGATGGCAGCCATTTTGTTATTTTAGCCGCCTGCTTACACAGATTAAGCCATAGATACCGTACAGACCCGTCCCGTCCCATAAAGACGAAAAAGCTCTCATTTAATAGCTAATAAAAAATAAATAATGCTGGAGAATCCACACAGCATCATCTAACCCAAGCTAAGCAAAGCTTGTGTTATGGGTATTAGATGACCGATAAATATAATACATTAGGTGATACATAGATTATTTTTTTACTAAGAAAACATCCGGTACCACAATCAGATTGTATAAACATTAGTCCCGGGGCAGGAATCGAACTACCTCCTGTATCGTAGGCCTCTGCTTCACGGAGGTCGTCATAAACACATTTATAACTCTTCCTTACATTCATTATTTTTCCTATTTATAAAACCTTAGGTGTAAGTAAAAAAGGGGAAACGTGGTACATTCTTCCAGTTGTCTGCAAAAGGCGAAATAAAGCAGTAGATTATGTAGAAACACGAACGCCGCCGGTCCGACTATGTGTCCGGTATGACTATGGCGGGTGGACCTAATTGGACCTCATTTGAGCCTTCCATTTTCGAGGACCTAGTACCTAATCTCCCTTTTTATAGTTTCGTACCCAAATTAAAATGGAACCTTCTTGCTAAGACTCCGCTGTCTGCCCGTCTGTATGTTTGTCATCAGGCTGTATGAACCGTCATATTTAGACAGTTGAAATTTTCACAGATGATGTATTTCTGTTGCCGCTATAACAACAAATACAAAAAAACTGGATTGGTTGTGAAAACTATTGGTTGTGGCTCCCATAGAACAGACATGTTTTTTTTTTGCCGTTTTTTATAGATAATGTTACGGAACCCTTCGTGCGCGAGTCTCTAGAGACTCATACATAGCCGGTTTTTTTTATTTTTTCTAAGCAAAATACCCTTCCTTGATAGATCGATTGCTATTAGAATCATCTTCGCGTTCCTTCCTGTAGTCGGCGACTAACTTGGCAATGTTGTGCTTGACTTTATCCAACGCCTGATACATTTCGTACGTGAACGGGTCGAAATCTCGCAGCTTCTTCTTTCGTCTGTAGATGCCTTCTTGTCTTTCCATCGCGCATTTCATGTCGCTCTGGAAAATAAAGTTAATCATTAGCCTCTACAAAACCAGAAACAGACATTTTCTTGGAAGAAATCGCTCTTAGCGATACGGCCAGCCATTGTGTATCTTTGTTTGTTTGTTCTTTACCTTTTTTTCGGTGTTTAAAGTGCAATAAAGCGTATTTGTATTGTATTGTATTTTAATTTTATCATTGATTGTTTTTGTAGTGTTTTCTACAGTAAGTATCATTACTTTCTGGTCGCCTCAAAGGGTAATACTGAAAATCAGTGTTTTGCTTAGAGCAAAGCTTTTCGCTGAGCTATTACCTTTTTGACAGGCTGCAGCACGCACACAATTTTTAAATCTCCACTTTTTATTTGTTTTTACTATTACTTTTTGTTTACTATTACTTTTACTATTGTTACCTTATATCATGTGCTGCAGTGTCGAATAAATGCTTTATCTATCTATCTACTTTAAAAGGTAAAATTGTAGAGGGAAGGAAAAATAACAAATCAAACCCACGAGTGATCGTTTGATAATGATTCATTGTAATTATGTAATTATATACTAATATTGGTGATGAGAGCCCCAAATAAGTGTCGTGTACTTTTTATGCAATAATGAAATTTTAATTATTTACAATAAAACGTAAGCATATGTATATAAATGAGTGAGTAGGTAAAACTGCTGAGCAATATTACCTAGTAAATTAACTTTACCTATCGTGCGGTATACCGTACAGTTTTTTTAGTTAATTGTGATTTATTATAGTTTTTTTTCTTCTGTGTACTGTATAAAAGTTGTTTTTTTATTTGTGTGTCTGAAGTTGCAAATAAAGTCTCCCAGACTACTGTACTTACTTCAGTAACATTATAGTTCAGGAAGTGGAGTATGCCCTCCAGACTCCGTTGTGTGTCCCGCACGAGTAGTTCGTAGAACACTATATGCACGGCGCCTGGGAAGCGGGTGAGCCACAGCCTGTGCAGAGTCTCCCAGACTACCAGTTGTGTTGAGACATAGTTGGTCCAGTCAGCTGGGGATTGCAAGAGGTTTTAGTTATTATTTGCGGAGCAAGAGAATCTATAATCTATCTATTTGTCGAATCAGCCGGTAACACCCACTGCTGAGTATAGGCCTCTTCCTTATCTCTGCACCCCTGGCGCTCTTCTGCCCGAAACTATAAATATTAATTAATTAAATTTTCCAAATTAAAGTGTCTCTTTTAAAATGTCAAAATAACAGATATGAAAGCACAAATATTAAAAAGTATTTATTTACAACGTTAACTCGATGACAATGTTAGGTACCTTACCTACTAAGAATAATTAATTAAGACTTGATTATATGTTTGATTATAAATTCTTGACAAAAGCGTGGCCTGTAACCTTACTTACATATAACAAACAATCAAACAATTTTTTTGTCTTACTCTCTGTTTTAGGCTTATCTCCCAAACTGACCTATTTTGACGGGTCTTTTTCTAGTAGGTATTAAATATATTAAAGTTAGTAACGTCTACTGCTTTTATTTAAAAATAATATCAAAATTTTAAAAGAAAAAGAGTTTTCCCGGCGCTGCCTGTACAAATTGCGATATAATTTGCAAATACAACTGACAAGAAACCTTACCACAACCCAGCTAAAGATTTTAACATTCATAATTTGTTTTATTCAAAACAAAAACGTTAGGTAAGTAGCTACAGAAACTTTTACTTACGTTTACTTTAGTAAACGTGTTCAGAGCCTGACGCAACTACTCGTTTTGTACATACATATACATACATTGCCATAAGTAAGCCATTTGGCTATGACGCAGATGGGAGTTCCTTTATTATTTCTTGGGCGTTTCAGTAATTTTCCCCACGACTTATTTATGAGTATTTTCTTTTGTTATCTAGTATTTAGGCAAGCCCAATTCATGAGATTATTATTATTAATTCCCATGTTTTAAGCAAAGTCTAAGTCTAATATATATCAAAACGTCTGGCGTTCTAGAAAACACTTTTTGGTAGTTCCCAAGTAACATAAGTTCACTTTCATTTTATGAAATTTTAAGCCAATTGACCAAATACACTGTGGAAAACGTGAGGCAGTGGAAGTACTTGATTTCTAATACAATCCTGAACACAATATAAAAAAGACCTCTAAACTATGACAAATTTTTGGTGCAAATTCAGCAACTTTGCAAGTCAATATCTGCCGAAGCCACTATGACCAAAAGTTCATAATCGGTGATCGTTTCACCTATGTTGTGGGACTACGCTGCCAAACTCTCAGCGTTTATAAAATGACGAAGGTCTGGCGGTCGCAGGCTCTAGGCATAAAAGACAAATCAGTGACAAGCTCAGCATGTGTCCATCATGAAGCGATACCTACATATTTGACGACCTCAGTGCTGCGGTGGGCGAAGGTCCGCTTGCGACGCAATAGGTTTCGATTCCCGCCTCGGATCAAATGTTTGTACGATCTACCGATCTTTTTTCCGGGTTTTCTGGTCGTTTTCTATGTATAAAAAATACATGAATCTATGTAATGTATTGTATTAATCAGTAACCATAACACAAGATCAGCTTAGCTTGGGGCTAGATGATGTGTGTGGATTGTCCAGCATTTTTTATTTATATCGCAACTGCGTGCTGGTTTTATGCGACTCTCAATACCTATCAAGTAAACTTTATATCGGCCAGGTGGGATGACGACCTGCCAAGGACTGCGGACAGATGCTGGATGCGTCGAGCTGAAGACAGGGCGCTATGGCGCTCATTGGGGGAGGCCAGCATTGGACTAACATCATCAACTGTTGATTATGATGAAACTTTACAACTGTTAGACTTACCTGCCCGCGCTTTGTGGTCACTCAACTTATTTTCGAACGCAGCTTTAGGCGCTGAGCCGATATGTCCTTTGTGCAGTCTGTTGAAATCAGCCTGAAATATGTCAAACGGGGTTCAAATGAGAAAATTTAATATGATTAAAACAAAATGCGTTAATAGGCTGCCAGTTACAAAAATAACTGTAAACAAGGTTTATAAACTTTCGCGATTTGTTAAAATATTAAAGATTATTTATCAGAAACGTAGGGGAAAGGTATGTGATAAATAATATCTAATATATAAAAAGCTGCAATAAAATACTTTAAAAAAAAAATGTAGTTGATTAAGTGCAATTAAATTATTAAGTTGATCAGTGGGGAACTTGTGGATTGGTAGCCTAGCAATGCCAACCAAAACTTGGTCAACACAAGAAAGAAAGTTTTAGGGCTTTTTTTTCTTCCTAAGCTAAGCAAATGAGTCAAATCGAATAACTGGGTTTCTCAATTTTCGTAAAAAAAGGTCATGCGTAAAAAACGGGGTTTTACTATGGTTCTGCAAGTAACACAGAAAGCGAAATTATTACGCACTTTGTATGCCATTTGCAAAGAATCTTTACTAAAACCTTTGAATCAAATGCCGTTTTATGACATCTGTGGCGCGGCGGGCGAAGGTCCGCCTGCGACGCAGGAGGTTGCGGGTTCGATTCCCAAAAAAATAGATAAATTAATGCTGGACAATCCCCACAGCATCATCTAGCCCCAAGCTAAGCAGAGCTTGTGTTATGGGTACAAGATGACTGTTACTTAAAATATTACGTTCTACATAGATAGAACAGATACTTTTTATTATACATAGATAATACCCAGAACAAATAATAAATTTAATAATGTCAATAGACTCCAAAACATCAATTGATTCGTAGTTTGTTTAAGCATGGTTCATAAAAAATGGCTTACAGTGTGCTCAAAACCACAACTTCAAAAACTGTTTTTAGAGTTGCCGCCTACAATCCTATCTGCTATTTTGGACAACTTCAATTTAAAGATTCATTTATTTCTCAAAGAACTTACATTTAGTTCACTTATAATACGAGAAAAACAAAACTTGTACTTAGTACCTATACTCCAATTAAAAAAGCTGGATATTTATTTTATACAAAGGGGTTACAAAACCCGAGGTATATTGATGGAAAATATTTAACGACATTGTTATCATCCAAGCAAAGCATAGAAGCTAGAAACATTCTTTGATATTGAAAAGTTTCATTCATCATTTCATTGATCTCTCTTTAATTTTTGAATACAAATTCAAATCAATTTCACTCCACATGGGAGATTATGTGTTGTTGAAGTTTGTGTTGCAGATTTTAGTGATGACATTGTCGTTTTCTGTTATTGTTATCAATATTTGTTAAGTTTTCATTCATCTAAATCGGAGTATACTTAAGTACAGTGTACTTAGCTTCCCAGCTTAGTTCAGGAAGGAAAGATAAAAAAAAACATTAGATAAATAATAGATGCAAAAAATATTTACCAATTAAGAGATGCCATGCTCCTTGCTGAACAACAATAGACCTTGTGACATTATAGTTGAAGCGCAACTTAAAAGTCAATGCACTCATTCATGGTACTGCAACTACACAAACATAACATTTACAAAACAATAGAAACATGCAAAATATAAAACAGAAGTAAATAAAAAGTACAACATCTAAGCACAGATCATAGACATCTTGAAGAGAGTGGAGTTGGTTATCTACTGTTAAAAATTATCATGAACTTAACGGCAATTAAAATGTTCATCCTTTTAATATGAATAAATTCGTTTAGTTTATTGCAAAACAGAAATAACTCCAACTTAATACATGGTTAAAAATTTCTTACAATAAAAGAACTGGAACTGGCAAATTATTGAATTGTTTAAAATGATTTTCTCCCTTGTCTCAAAGTATCTTAATTTCATTACCTACCTGTAATTAATGTATCATAAAACTAAAGATACTCACAAGAATAGCATCCCGAGGATTTCTAATCAAAAGCACAGCAGATTTGAACTTTTTCAAGTCCAGTGGCGGGGCCTCATGTGTCTTCACGACCAGCACAGATCCATCTGTTATATTCTCACCTGGGAAACCATGCACTCGGAGACCATAGTCCATGTATATTGAGCCTGTTAGTATTCCTGTGAGAACAGATTGGTAATGAGCCTACAGTGATGGGTGTCATTGTAGTAAAAGGTGATGGTAATTAGTCCATGTTAAATACTGCAGTAGAACTGTAGCAGCTTTCTCTAGTCTCTTCATAGGTGTAAATAAAGCCACAAGTAGTCTAATGATAAATAAATCATATGACAATCAATCAATGACAGTCTAGGTTACATCTTGATAATTGATAAAAAAAATTATATCATTTTAATCACAAGTTTAAGTACGAATTCTTTATGGTTTCTCATCAAGGATTATTTCTTTCTTGTCACAATGATGTAAGTGTTCACATATAAAAAGCTTATTTCGAGTACCTTTTATTAGCTCTTTTACTAACTACTAGTCTATAAACATTATTCTAGCTGATGGTGTTCCAAAATAAATAAATCAATACCGGTAGCTTGCTGCAGCAGATACCTTAACCAGGTATTACCACTTCCAGGGAAAGACACAAGCGCAGTCACGTTAGGAGAATGCGGCGACCGCCATTGAAGTTCCTTACACCAATTAACCGCTGGAACTTGCCGTATGGACAAATGGTTCATATAATTACTGCCGTAAAATGTTCCCTTGCCTCCATGAAGAGGATTCAACATAAATAGAATAATAGAGAAATACAACAGCACAACCCCCGCAACGATAAAGAATAGAGGTCTACGAGGCATGATTAATGTTTGAAGATCACGTTAAAGTGGTATTGCAGATGTTTTGATTCATAATATTACGATTGAAAAATCACAATACAAATATACCACAGACAGATTTAATACTATCGAGCAGCACGGTTTAGGAGTTTTATTTCTATAAAATGTTGTACATAGGCAGTATTTTCTAACAAAGCTATTCTCTATATTTCTTTCCTTTGTAACTTGTATTTCAGATTTCAGGTATTTCTTTCTTTCTCTTCTACCTACGTTTGGTTTGGACTTCTATTTCCTTGGAACTTCTATTCTATGTAAAATATTAAATAAGTGCGTGCTATTTCCACGCTAGTGCTGTCATATCGTTGGTCAGTCCAGTCGTGGTTGGTATCAAACCTAGTATCAAATCTCTGTCGTCTTGCTTTCTTGAAGTCGTGAACGCAGAAATCAAAAAGCTTGAAACTTTATTACATGACATTGACGGACAAATAGCTTATATCGCAGAACAGACACGACGACGTGAACGACCGGAGAAATAACACTAGCATTGTGTTGTGATTTTCGATTGCACAAATTTTGTTTTTGGGGCAAAATTAAATAAAATTCTCACCGAATTATGGCTAATTCCAAAGACCGTGAAGAACCCGCTGTGTTGGCTCACCAGTGTTTTCTAAAAAAAGATTATGTTTCGGCTCTAAACCACCTGAAGGAACTTGAAGGTCTAGTTGGTACCAACAACAAACGGGTGCAACACAACAAGGCTGTCGTGGAATTCTTCCTTGAAGATATGAAAAACGTCAGCAAGTTCAAGAAAGCTATTGCTCAGCAAACAGGACAGAGCTTCCCTGATATTGAACTCAAGGATTCACTTTCACCTTTCGTAGTATACAACTATGCAGTTATACTCTATCACTCCCGGTTTTACTATCAATGTGTAGTCATTCTAGAGAAGCTACTCACCAACAAACATATAAAAGACCCCAGACTTTTCCAGCAAGTTGTATTACTTCTTTTAGAAGCTACACTTTGCAGGAGGACCTATGAAGAGTCTCTAGAAATAGCTAAAACTCACGGAGACAAAGTAAAAACTAACCCAGATATCAGTGAGTTGTATGAGAGACTCGTCTGCAGAGCTCAGTTGATGGTTGGACAAAAAAATAGACTGAATTTAAAGCCAGAAACAATTGAAAATGTATTTCTTCTGGCTCAACAAATATACTTGAGCGATGATGTAATGGAAGCTGCCAATATGCTAGGGAAATATAAAACAATGAAATTTAACTATGATTTGAAGACCCAAGGTGAAGATATCTGGGCAGCTCTGAATAACAACTTTGGTGTTATCTACCTCTCAATAAAGAAACCTTATCTGGCTTCTATATATTTCCAGCACGCTGTGAAAGAACATTTCAGGGCTTTAAACAGTGAAGATGGTGATAGGCTGATAGTGTGCAAGGACAGGCCTATGTATATCTATAATTTAGGGCTAGCATTATTGGCATCTACCAATAGTGAAGGTGCTTTTGAGTGCTTTGTAGAAGCTGCACGGCATTACCCAAACAACCCACAGATTTGGATCCACCTAGCTGAATGCTGCATCAAAAAGTGCTGCAGCGATGAAGCAACACAGTACACCATGAAGAAACTAGGCAGTGGGGCTCACACCAGAGTACTCCTATCTAAAGAGTCAAAAGAACAATATACTCACTCTCCAGTAGAATCATTTGCAATGCCATCACTATCTCTGGAATTTGCTATACTCTGTTTGAGAAATGCAGAGTTTCTTCTCATGTACCAAGGTCAGGAACCACCTTCTGATGAAAACACACCAATAATTCAGGCCCCCCCAGGTCCACCAATAACTTGGAAACAGAGATGTGAACTAAAGAACTCTGTCTTTGTGCTACAGAGTTATGTATTACTGCAGTTACAAGATCCATTACTAGCTTTGATAAGTGCAAATGAGCTGCTGTCACAGACAGATGCATCGAGTGCACATCAAGCCTGGGCTCACATATATGCCGCAGAAGCGCTCATCAATTTGGACAAAATTGCAGATGCAATTGAACACCTACACCCTCCTATGATTCATGATCTAGTCTCAGTTCTTCCGTACCAGGCCCGAGATATGATTGCAGTATCTGTGTGGGCCAAAGCAGCAGTGTGCCACATCCTAAGAGCGGACTTGGTTACAGCCAGAAAGATACTCCTACAAATAAACTCTCCAAAAGTCCTACCATTGCAAATGTACTTAGAAATCTGCACAGGGAATATAGAAAATTGCCAGACTATTCTGAGGAAACTTAGATTGAGCAATCAACCATAATATAAACTAAAACATTTCATAGATTTTTTTATTTATAAATCCGGATGTAGATGTCCTTTAATTCTTTTAGTACTTCTCTCTGCAGGCCTTGCAACTAATCGCTTACCAAATATTTGTATTTTAATACTTTTCAATTTCAACTCAAACACACATTCTTTTTTAGGTACTGTAGTCACAATATTATTTTCTGAAAGGATTTTAAAAGTATTTTTAGTGTCCATTACACAAATTCCTATTTTTCCAACATAGCTTGGACACTTTGAACGGATCACTGATAAAATGCTGCCATGAAAGTCTGCTCTGTATATACTTTGTGTGAATATTTCCCAAGCTTTATCTATTGGTGTTGGTATAGAATTATTTTGAATATCTAGAACACTATCCATGTACTGCAGCCATATAGCGTTCATAGGTAGATAATCTTTGTAGAGCAAACTATTTGGTGCTGTATTTTCAAAGAAACCCAGTGCTTTCTTCTCTTTTCTAGTCAAAGTTTGTTTTTTCTTTTTCCTGGGTTTGCTCTTCCGTATTCTGGTTTTATTTTTTCCTAGGAAAAAGTCTGCTTTCAATTCTGATTTTATGTTTGGGATATCTGACTTTGGAAGATTTGAAGTCAGGAGAGTCACTATAGTTTGCACAGCTTCCCTTCCAAACGCATCTTCTGTAGATGACATCACTTGCACTTTTTGAGCGAATTCTTTGTGATTTGACTAGGGTCCTCACATCAACATAACCTAAAACTAAAATTACAAATTAATAACAAGATCAAGAATTAAATTCAGTTGAGTTCCTATGGATAAAATCAGTGTAGGTAAGCAGATCTACTACAAACCATTTCATGGAACGAAGCCTGAAACCAAATAATTAGAAACAAACAATATGAAAGTTCCTATTTATTTTGTGATTTCTGAGAGGCGTTCTGTTCTGTTCTGATTTTGTTTCTCAAAATGTCAAAGCTGCTTTTCATTGAATGAATCTGCGGGCGGATTCCTTCGTCTGAAAAGACTTGGTTATTGTATTGAGCGTTTCTCAATAGTGATGCCTCATTCATTATCGACTAAATAAATAGGTAGGTTATTTGATCGATGATGATGATCGCACGATCGCACTCGATCAGTCAGAGCATGAATATTTTATTTTGGTATGATTCAATTTTACATTGACATTTGTTTGACAACAGTACAGTAGACAGTAGGAATAGTAACCTTGATATGACCTTCTTTCGTAGACTTTGGTATATTCATTCGTTCTTCGTTCGTTTCGTAGATTATATTAAATTGCCTGCCTCGCCTGCGGCTGCCTGCCTGCCGAGTGCAGACGAGTGCCGGTTCCAAAGTGAATATAATAATACTGCGCCGGTATTTTTGAAAGAAAATTGTTGTAATTGGATAAATTTTGAGAAAATGTCGCCACAAGTGGTCAATATAAAACTTTCCGATGGAAAAGAAATGCCTATGCTAGGTCTGGGGACCTATTCTGTAAGTTGTATACCTTCCCTTCATACCTATATAGTTAATCTGCACAGAGGACAGAATTTTGTGATCGTATTTATCAGTTGGCAGGTAAAAAACTTGCCAAAACCTGAAAAGGTTTTTTTTGATAATGCGTAATTTTCAGTACCTATGTCAATATACCTAGTTTGTACAACAGCAAGCTTACATTAAACCTAAACTATCCCAACACAGCACATCACTAATAGAAAATATGTAAATGAACATATGAGACAGCACAATTTGTGCATGTTTACTTTGGTTTCAGAGAACAATCATTCCTGGTCAGTTCAGGCAAGCTGTGGAGGACGGGATCGATGCTGGCTACAGACACATAGACACCGCAGCCTGTTACAAGAACGAGGAGGAGGTGGGAGAAGCTATTCAGAATAAGATCAAGCAGGGTGTAGTCAAGAGAGAGGACCTTTTTGTTACTACTAAGGTTTGTAATAAAACTTTAATACATGATAAATAATATTAAATAAATGAAGGTTTGTAACAAATAAATAATACTGGATTGAATACTGGATATTAATTTAGCATCATTTGGCCTCAAAGTTAGCAAAGCTGTTTGTGTTGAAGTCCAATTGATTGAAATAAATAATGAATGTAGGTAAGGTATACATGTTTTATTTCATTTGGGTGATTTTTCACTTTATTGTAAAAGCAATCTGAGAGATTTCTTTACAGTTTACAACTAAATTTATTTTACATCTTATAAAAATATAGGTACTAAAGAAAAAAGAGACTAAAATAAAACAGCACAATAGTTAATAAAAAGATTTTAGGTAATTTATGTCCAGTTCCATTGGAGGCTTTAAATTAATTTATACAAAAGCTGTTCACTAAGTTAGTGTAGAGTCATCAACATCATCATATCTGCCCATAAATGTCCACTGCTGAACATTGGCCTCCCTCAAACCACACCACGAATTGGTTGAGAGTATTTTCAAAAAAAAATTTCTTTTATTACCAGCTCTGGAATGACAGGCATGCTGAGAACAATGTGTTGCCAGCACTGAAGGAATCATTAGCAAGGCTTAAACTGGATTATGTGGACCTTTACCTGATACATTGGCCAGTGTCAATCAGTGTGAGTATACCTTATATTGTTATTTGGGGTCTGTACCCTATTTATCCATTAATTACCGGACACTCTTTATATTGTAGGTACAAAATAGGTGCATGTAGATAATCTTTTTGCACAGTCTTTCTTATTTTTGTAATAAAAACATACATACATACATAAAACTAAACATAATAATAAATATTTGGCCCCAGATAAAGCAGAGGCTGTGCAATGGGTCAGATCACTGATAATTAGGCTCAACTCACACCAAAAGAGCGTCGAAGCGCAGCGAAGCGGAACGCAGTTTCAGTGTCATATGAATTTTAACTTTATTTTCATTACAATAAAACTTATTATCGCATGAGAAACTCGAACGAGTCGCGCGGATGCACGCGGCGCCGCGGGAATTCCGGCGAATTCGACTCGTTCGAGTTTCTCATGCGATAATAAGTTTTATTGTAATGAAAATAAAGTTAAAATTCATATGACACTGAAACTGCGCTCCGCTTCGACGCTCTTTTGGTGTGAGTTGAGCATTACTGGTACAGTTTATAAACGCCCAGACACTGTTAAAGCAAGGTTCAATTCCCACCTCGGAACAAATGTTTGTATGAACTGCAAATATTTGTTCCTGGTTGTCTGTCTATGTAGAAAAAAGTCGATGTGTGTCATTTATTACGTACGGCGTACTAAGTACATATGTATTAAGTATATCAGTCATCTAGTACCCATAACACAAGCTCTGTTTAGATTGGGGCTAGATAGTGCCGTGTGGATTGTCCAGCATTATTAAAAAAATTGATGTTGACAAAAATGTTTATACAATTTCAGGGTGATGGAAAAGACACCGCTATTGACTACATAGAAACATGGAAGGGTATGGAGGCTGCACTCAAAGCTAACCTCACCAAGTCTATTGGCGTATCCAACTTTAATGAGGAGCAACTCACAAGATTGCTAGATAGTGCTTCCGTTAAACCAGTGTGTAATCAGATTGAGGTAAGTTGAGCTGCAGCCAAACCTATGCGTCAAACACTCAGGGCGGCAAATGCGAAGCGGAAGCGACAACGCGGCAAACTTAGGGCGCTCATTAGGGGAGGCCTATGTCCAGTTCTAAGAATTAGAAAGCTTAAATGGCAGTGAGCCGGCATATCACGCATAGAACCGACAACCGCTGGGGCAAACGTGTTCTAGAGTGAGGACCATACCTCGGTTAACGTAATGTAGGACGCCCTCCGACCAGGTGGGATGAATACCTGCGAAGCAGGTAGATGCTGGATGCGTCAAGGTGAAGCGCTATGGCACTCATTAGGGGAGGCCTATGTCCAGCTGTGGGCTAACATGATGCTAACGCTGATGATGATGTCCAGTGGTGTACTAATATGAGCTGATGATGATGTTGAAGTGCGTATACCGAGTGATCGGATTCTTTAGCGTAAGAAGACTTGGATAGCAGCTGGTCTTCTTTAAATTCTTTCTGCTTATGCCAAAAACATATTGTATAACTCTTGGACTGAAAATTTAAATAAAATAACTATCCCAACATAAATTACAGGCAAAAAGTCGATACCAGATATCAGGTACTGGGATAGAAGAAATAATGAAGAGGTATTTAACTGTAGATTAACAAAGAGTCGCGAAAACCTCTTCATGGGTTATGATATGATTCCTTTGTACTTGGACTTCCACACTTAGAAGACCTTTTTAAGGTTAGCAGCTATTGCTCTAAAGAGGTAATCACTAAAAATACTGGCCACTGATTGGAAATGAAGAAGATTGTCTATGACATATTAATGACATTGTCTACTTATAACAGAAATCTTCCAAGAGTTTTTTTATAAATTGCAATCCTTGATGAAGATTTGTGTTTTTTTATATGCCTACCTTTTAATTGTGAAGGTAAACAATTAATTAGTTACTAAACGCTGATCCTCGTCTCGGTCCTTACAGATAAACCCAACATTCACACAGCACAAGCTTGTAGACTTCTGCAAGCAGAGGAACATAGTCCCGATGGCCTACACTCCGCTAGGCCTCATATCGGAGGCCAGACCAGAGTTTAAAGGACTCGACGTCATCAGAACGGACCCTAAACTCGGCGAACTCGCTGACAAGTACGGAAAGTCGCGCGCTCAGATTGCCTTGAGATACTTGGTTAGTTTTAAATCCTACTATATTATACTAGCTGAAGTGGCAGTGGGCCGGCCAAATCTCGCGAAGAACCGACGGCCGCTGGGGCAAACGTGTCCTTGAGTGGAGACCACGACTCTGTAAACGTAGTGTAGGACGCCCTCCGACCAAGTGGGATGACGACCACTGCAGGTAGATGCTGGATGCGGCAAGCTGAAGAGGGGCGCTATGGCGCTGATTTGGAGAGCATATGTCCAGCAGTGGATTGCTATAGGCTGATGATGATGATATTATTCTACTAATTTCTGCCCGCAGCTTATCCTGAGTTTTTCTGGGATGAAAAGTAGCCCTGCGATTCTAGTAACTAAATTTCAGCTAGATCTGTTCGTAGTTTTCGTCCGAAGAGGTAACAAACTTCTATATATTCATCAAAATTTTAGCATGCATAATGAAAGGCTGGACAATAACGTCTACCGGGCCAGGTGGGATGACGAACTGCCGGCCCTCCGTCTAGCATAGTCTGATGTTTGACTTAGATGCAGAAAGATGAACACAAACCTGCTGAAAAAAGCCTCATAAATGCTCTATGATACACCGCCCCGCGCACAACAACCTATAGATTTGAATCCTTGTATAGGTCTGGTAGATATCGTACTTGAGCGATAATGCCGCCGATTGTCACATATTTTGTAATCGTTTTTTTTTGTTTGTTAATGGTTTAGCGTGCAATAAACAGATATATATCTATCTCTAGCCCCGTTCTATTTATAGGTTGTAACTGCTTTCACAGCATCAGTTTGACAACAATGTCATCTGATGGAAAGTGACGATGTGGCCGACGATGTATCATGAAGGTCTAGTCTAGAAGATACCTAATGAAGTTATTTCTTGTTACAGAACCAACGCGGTATCCCCGCCCTTCCGAAATCGTTCACAAAGTCCCGCATCGAGGAAAACCTTAATATCTTCGATTTCGCGTTGAGTGAAAGCGAAATGGATATGGTTGGGAGCTACAATATTGATCACAGGTGTGTTCCGGGTACGGCTTTTAAGGCCATCAAGTATTACCCTTTTGAATAAATAAATCTTCCCCATAATAGACACTAAAGTGTGAAATAATTATCTTAATGGCCTATAATGTTAGAGTTCAAAGTCCAAGACGTAATCATTGTGATAAAAATTAGCATCTATTTAAAAAAACATTCATTTATGCTCAATGCTAGATTAAGAAAAATGATTTGTAAAATTTTTATAAAATAAATTGTTGATAATTTAACTCGGCTGCCTTGACTTATTATTTGTCACTAACATAACATTTAACTAAAAATTAAAGAAAACCCCGTCGCGCCATTTTATGGCTGCAGCCATCTTGGACCGATTTTCATCAGACAAAGCTAAGAACACTTCCGACTAATTCACCTTTCAAACAAAAAAAAAAAACAAAATCTAAATAGGTTCATCCGTTCGGGAGCTACGATGCCACACACAGGCACGTCAAACTTTAACACCCCGTCGTTTTTACGTCGGGGTTTAAAATAAGATAAAAATAGGTGATCAATAAAAATGCATATTTTAGCACAAAATTGTATTTATTCGAAAACAAAATATAAATAATAACCAGAAATGTCAAGTTCAATTAAATAATAACAAAAAATAAAATGTAAAAGTATTTCTGTGTCATTGAATAAAAAAACATTGGAATGTAACACTTACAAAAATGCTATTGTATAAAATGGTAACATTACAAAAATAAAGTCTGTGATACAAATGTAAAATATTAAAATGCATGTTTGGAAGATAAGTTGGATATAAATATGTATACAGAACAAGAAATAGTCAAAAAATTGGTTGAAGTATCTATAGAGATAGGTTACATTACATTTAAATTCGCACACATTACACCACCTAGTAACAGTTTGGCAAATTCATCTCAAACAATAATGAAAAAGAGCCCTTAGCTACAAAAAAAAAAATGAACTAAACATCTGAATGTTTTGACTTACAGCAAAATAACACGATGTTCTTACACAATAAACTTGGAAACATAATATGACTTGTCTAAGTGCTTATTTTGTAAGCCTAAAGAAATAAATGATTTTTTACTTTTACTTTACTTTTAATAAAAACAATATAATCTGCAAAGCGATTATCTAAACCAGGCTGAGGTCCATACATTACTAGAAAGTATTATTTTTGAGAGCTAAATGTAAAAAAAAAGTTTCATTTTATTTTATAATACGAAATTCATTTTTATAATTCATATAATTTGCTGTTTCTCATTTAGACAATCGCCCGCTGGAACATCCAAAATAAGAATAAGAAACACATTAAATACCCACAGAAAATGCCTCAAGTCAAATATATAAAGTAAAAATCAATTGCAAGCTTACAAAAATACGATTCGGCTCTGGTAAAACTTAACAAAAGTTATAACTTTCATTTATGTTCGTCTAACTACAAAAGAATGGTATAAACAGTATATAATTGTAAAACTTTAAAAAGTTATAGGGGCATTATATTTTTACTACGCGATTTCTCAACCAAAGGAAAGCGGGTCCAAAATCCTCAAAATCAAAATTATATTTTGTTTGTTTTATTTCAGTAAAGTAAGGACATTTTCCCGCTCCCCTTTGGTAGACGAATGCCCTAAATATTATCACCTAAGTGACTAACCCTACTATCGTTGACTATTCTATATTTTCAACAACAACCATATTAAAATTAGCTTACATAATAAGTTACAAATTGTCAACAGTGTACTAAAATACATTGATACATCTAATATCTAGTGCTAAAACACATAATAAACAGTGTTTAGTAATATTTTGATGCAAACTAAAAAACACATTGAAACCTACATTATGCGATGGGGAATTAAGACGCGAAAAAGTATCTTTAGTATAACCTTATATCGTCTTACTGCGAAAATCGAATAAATGGGCTTTTCATGTTGGTTCGACTTAAAAAAATATATTATCGACTTGACTGGTAAAACCGAATAAGCGCTATGACCTACGGCTGTAGAGTTAGCCAGTTTGAATATCTAATTAATACCCTAATAAAAATAAAATAGAGAGTATAATTGAGATTTTATTTATAGATGATTTGGATCTAAGACATAGTTGTACTTCAAAACAAGGATGCAAGTGTCCGACGTCGAACTGTTCTTCAATATTAAGCGAATCCAGAGAGAAAATAGTAGTGGAAATGAAGCTTATATTATTTGTCAGTGATGTGATGACTCTGTACATGATCCCACTTAGGTACAACCCGTATGGTGATTATGTCGCGACCGGTTTGCGACAGGCGTAAATTAAGCAATCAGTGCTGTCAAACTAATACAAAATTGACGCTTGACAGCACTGATTGCTTAATTCGGTCGCAAGTTACATAATCACCGCTGTAGGAATTGTTTGAAGAATTGGCAAGTAGAAAGGAGGAAGAGATGCAAGATGGGAGTTTTTTTATTTTATGGAGATAATACTGATTATACTGACGAAGCAGTTTCAGATCATGATGCCAGGTAATGTTAGCACAAAAATTATCAGACTCTGAATGTATTCAAATCGCAATTTTTTTTTGTGAGTCAAATACTCTTGTTAATAAGATTGTACAAGGAAAAGGAAATGTTGGGTAAATCCAGAATCTGAAAATCGAAAGGTTTATGTTGCTAAGAGAAAACGAACTGAAGACTTGCCTTATTCCACACGAATTATAGATGTGCAAAAATACCAAAAGAGATCAACTGTGAGAGATGTTTATTTAAGTGTGATATTATTTCTTCAGAAGAAAGAGGAATAGTGGCGAAACTACTGGGATATGAGCTTTGTTGAGAAGAGAAAATTCATTTAAACAGTTGAAGACAGTTCAAGCTCTGAAAAGAGTTCTTGCGATTCGTGCAACAAAGAAACAGCGCAAATACACAAAAAATGATTCTTTTTCTACAAGGGACAGAAGAAAAATGTATATCCAATGTTTTTTGTCATACACTAGCTATTTCGCAAAGCGTTGTGAATGATGCTGTTCAAAAACGGAATGTTGACGGTCTTAACAAAGATAAGGACAAAAGGGGTACATATGTACCCCCTAATAAGACGAAAAAAGCTAACGTGTTTGTGAAAAAACACATTGAATGCCTTCCACCATGAAGCCCCACTTAGATAATTCTAAGCGTCTATATCTAATTGCATCGTTATCAATCACGAGACTGCACCATCTATGCATATCAAAGTGTACGAGAATGTGACTGAGTGTCTCAAATAACTTACGGGAGGATATTTGGCAATGACTTCAGCTTTTTTTTTCCCCAAGAAGGATCAATGTTTAACATGCTCTAGAAGAATACTATGGCTGGTACATCATTGCCAACTAATGGAGCAGATCGTTTACCCTGCTGTAGACGAAGAGTCATTATTCACCTGAAGAATGAACCTACCTTATGATCTTTATGATCAGGTTTATTCACCACTAGAGTTTATCGATCACCATACCTTAAAGGTTATGTTTGTTATAACTTCACATACTTAAATAAATTTCTCAATGTTCAAAAATTATCATTCGTTTTATTTATTGATAATTATTCATTTAATTATTTGAATCTATACTAGACTACGCGCTACGATACTATTGCGTCCGTCTGAACTGGTGCGCGCGCCACTACTGAGCTACCTTTGATTTGATACGCGGTTAAAAACCGACACTAGATGGAACGGCCCGCTCGACGTTCGTGAGTACCAACGAACACATTGGCGCGCGTTCCAAAATGGTATCCATTTCGCGCGGCTGGAACGCGCGCCAATGTTCGTCCTCTTGGAGCGCGAAGTCTATACGCGGCTTTAATGTCAAGCTGAGTTGGACGGCACCACGATGCTTCCGTAGCTTAGCTATTTTATTTTCCATTTCTTACGGGAGTGGAAACTACGCTTGTAAAACTGCGGATCGCTACTATTTATTCATATTTTTAAATGTAGTTTTGTAGTAGTAATAAATGTAATTAATTAAAAAAAAAACTCTACAGTTAAAACCAGGTAAATAAAACAAAATGAAGTTTTTTTTGCAATGAATGTTCAAAAAAATTTAATTTACTAACATGACAAATTCATACAAAAATACCTGAATGCAGAAATCAGCTTCCTAGTGAAAAGTTAAAACGGTAAAACAATTAAATGCATTATTTGTTTAACATCATATCATATAAAAATATGCTGTCTTATAGACAGATAGATAGTTATATCACCTTGTATAAATAAATTACAAAAAAAAAAGTTTGATTCAGGCACAAAAATACCCTATCACATACAAAAATACAGTGCACAATAGAAAAACTTTAAATTAAAATATAAAAACGAACATAAGGTACATAATATAGATACCTATTATTTATATTCCGTCCGTGTGGACAGAATTGCAGCGCCTGTATGGGATTAGCCAAATAGTCGGAAACAGCCTTGAGGATAATTTTGTTGGAACGAGTCTCCCGCATTAGGAAACATGTTCAAGACACTGCAGTGCAGCCTACTAAGGGCCCGGTATGCAAGTTAGAAATATGTACATAACATATTATTTCTAACTTGTAGTTTTAATTTGGTCAAATTTAATCTCCAAACTTTAAAATGCTCTACATGACATTTAGCGTGCATTAAATCGGTTTTCGCAGTAAGACGACTACTATAATTTCTACCCAAAGAAGAAATTATACAAAGTGATTGATCACGGAAGACAACAAAAACAATTATGTTAAAATGTTTTGTTTTGCTTGTTCTTTCTTATTGGAAGACAGACTGGTAGCTTAGGCCCTGCAGTGGTTTCATGCGAACTGCTACATATCAAATACAGTACAGTTTACTTAACTGTAACGGCGGCTTCAGCCCAGCTTCTTATGATTTAACTGGGCCCTCGGGTGGCGGCGGCGAAGCGCTTTGTTCATATTATAGACATTACAAATATTGGCGCCGTAATGCCGGCCACACTTGGCCATCGGACAGGTAGACTGTACTGATTGTAGCCGTTACAGGTATGCCTGCGCAGTAGGGTGGAGTTTTTTTTTCTATATATTTCATCTTCTTGAATTAATAATAGATTACCCGTATTAAAATAAATTTGTCTAAATTTCAGCTATCTGAGTGTATCTTGAGCATAGAGATTAAATTTAGAAAAAAAAAAAATTATTAGCATTATTATTCCGTTTGTTAGTTCCGAGTTAGAGTAGTTTCCGAGGCTATCATTAAAATTATTATTTTAATCTTACTACTCATTTGAGCCAGGAACTGCAAGTCAGGGCGAGCAGTTTCCGAGATATATCTTTAAATTTTGACAGCTTTCAAATGATTTTAAATTTACTACTCATTCGAACAAGGAACTACAAGTCCAGAATTACTTTGGGTCATTAATTATATATTTTTTCGTTCCATTCCACCCTACTGCGGCCTGTTCAGATATTTGAACATGCCCTGCGACCTGCGCAAGATCGAATATCTATTATTTCGAGTGACACACCGTACGGTATCGCAAAAAGATTTTAAGACTGTTCCGATAGACTGTGATGTCTTCAATAGAATTCCAGTTTTGTCAGTGTGTTACCGACGTCGATTGGTGTCCCCCCCTGAAATCTCCCCTAAGGGGGGATAAACTGGAATAACCCGCTATCGACTCTAACGTCCAAACCTGCATAAGTAACGTTTGTAGACCGAAGCGTTTTATGGCTTACATAACTCTTTAGGCCTTCGGAGTTTTCTATATAGCGACATCTTGTTCCGCGTTATTCATTATTAATCGTTCCAATTCCCCATCGCATGTATTATACAATCCTCAAATTCCTTCCACATACCAGGCCACTCAGAAAGTATTGCGTAAAAAAAGTTTCTGTACGACTGGCCAGTTATAAATAATTTTATAAGTAAAAATAGGTACGTTTCAATTTAAAAATTTGTAAACTCGTTCAGACAAAAGAAAATTTTTTTACAGGGGTAGTGGACA
Organism: Eupithecia abbreviata; assembly: GCA_943735965.1. Lineage (NCBI taxonomy): Eukaryota > Metazoa > Arthropoda > Insecta > Lepidoptera > Geometridae > Eupithecia > Eupithecia abbreviata. The sequence continues at coordinate 9,039,736 of OX030995.1, forward strand.
GTACTTTGGAAAGATTTAATAAAAAAATATTCACCAATAGCACACCTAAAATTTCTTAACTTCTCTGATAGTCCCACGTATAGTTAAATATATCCATAATACTCTCGTACAGAGTAAACGTGATGGCAACATCGAAGACTACCCTACTTAACCTAGGCACGGTACCTTTGTAGAAGGCCAGAGGCCCCTCGTTCTTCCACGTTTTGATGAAGCAGTCGAGTGTGTTCTTGTACTTGTGGGAGTCGAGGCCTTGCATTCGCGTCTTGACGACGTCGATTGGTGTGTTACCGAAGACAGACGTGGCTCCTGCGGAGTGAGGGTGAATATTTATTGATTAACTACATTATTATAATTTGATTCACATTTATCTGTCTTTCTTTACTATGTGTGAGATGTACGGGCGAAGACAACCATATCGTATCAAAAACATAAATGTAAATAACAGTCACGTCCAATATATGTATATCATTTCTTCTAATGACATAGGAATTTATGATAATAAAAAGCCTAAGGTCTGGCTTGGCTGGTTTTCGAGTTATGAGGTGATTTTGTTTTTGAGTTATGAGGGGGTCAAAAGATGGCTCTAAATGGCTCGTTTCATATTACACACGGTGCTGCTCGCCAATTCTGTTAGCTTGAACTTGGCTTGACACGCTATCACGTGCCTAGATATGTAGGTATTGAACGGACTGAGCGGATCGGGATTTTATCTTGGTAAAACGCGTGACGCGTGTAGAAGTAAGTTCACAATATCCTAGGTAAGTAAGTAGTAATCCTTCACTCAATGTTTTGAAGGAAAGCTCTTTAGACGAGTTTTCTAAAGAGCTTTCCTTCAAAACATACTACATATGTTCGGTATGCTTAGTTGATAATTTGTTTAAATCGAAATCCCACTCAATAAGGTTGAATCTCTTATAATATCGCGACGGGTAATTGTATGTAAGCTTTATAGTTGTAAATTTAATGTAATTGAGATAGTCTTTAAAATCCATTATAATTAACAACAACCTCTTTTGAGGAGATTTCCAGGTAGGTACCTTGAGATGACAGTTCATTTCTTCACTTGTATGAAAGTTTAGTTCGAATGAAAGGATTTTTTAAGAACAAGGATACCAAAACGCGTTTGGAGTTTGAGTAGAGGTTGAATCGTGGTCGAGTTACGACTAAAGATATTGGGGGAAGGTTAACAAGTATGCAATGACTTGTGTAGGTTCTCGTCGAAGGTGTAAGACAACTAGGGCTGATCGAGGGTGATGTCCAAATTATCCAAGTAAAAACACTTCGAAACACTTAATGTCGTCGTCGTCGGTAACAACTTGGTACGTATAAAGCCGCGTTTTCACGAGGGGAAATTTGTTCTGCGACTCTGTCGCTCGACACGAAATTCACGTGTCCCGCGTGATGTCGCCCGACGTCGCGTCGCTTGAGACATTTACGGGTAGCCCAGCTTGTCGCTAGTCGATGCTCTGCGAGCGTCGACGCGACACGCGCCACAGGTTTTGATTAGTGAGAACATGTGTCGCTTTGTGTTCCGAAAATGGTAGTAGTATTACCTGTTACCATTTGTTCCCGCGCCATGTCCCCAAGTGAAAACGCGGCTTAAAGCTTCATCACGATGGCCGACCCGCCTCTAAATACTAATCTTACCAGCGATTCCTCCGAACAGCCCCACTATCAACTTAGGCACGGGCTTGTCTCTGTCGCCGCCCTTGTACCACTCTCTCAGCGACTCCACCACGAAGAAGCGCATGGCCTGGTTGCTGCCTTGCTTCATCACGGTTGCTGAGACGCCTTTGTATAACCCGCCTATACCTGGAAATTTCAATATTTTGTAAGAAACCATACGAAAGTATGGAAATATACATAGATGGGTGGATGTTTGTTTACTCTTCACGCAAAAACTACAGAACTGATCGGGTTGAAATTATGCATAGCCAAAGTAGCCAAACTTTGACGATGTATTTATTTAATTAATTGTAAAATCTATGGCTTAAACTAACATAATCAATTTCAGTAATAGCATCAGCGAGCCAATAAAATATTTTCCCGCATAGTAACAATTTAACAACATGTATCGATTTGAGATTTCATGCAAAAGCAGAGACTGTTGTTTTGCATGACATCAAGAGGGCTTTCTTTCTTTGTTTGCTGATACAAAAAGCAACATCCGGGCTGAAGCTTCGCGCGTCGCTTCAATGACTGGCCACACGCTCAAGTAAAAACGTACAAACATACGAGTAATTTGTAACCAATCTTCAGCATGTCAACGATCACAGAAGCCACGCTTCCGGGCATGCCGTCCATACACTCCGTCTTATCTGCGCAAACTAGTTTGTGCAGGCATGCTTTAAAGTAAGACGGAGCGTAAGGGCTCTTAAACCCGCGCGTTTGATGGAAGCCTATGTACCTACAGCAGTTGAGGTATATGGGCTGATTTTGATGATGGTATAATTATTAAACCCTTAGTTAGACCGTTTCAAAAGTAAGGTAAGACCACTCTTTCTAATTAAATCGAATGTTAACCGTAACTCCTTTTAGGTAAGTACCTACTTATCTAAGCGGAAAGCGTTATCACTTTTCAAACATGAAGGTCTACACAAAGTCAATGAATTCAATTTAAAGCTTGCAGTGCGCACCGAATTACGAATCGTTTATTTCCATCAGATAACAAAGTGTGGATACTTGTTGGAAAGCATGAGGTGGTGGACATTTTTAGGTTTAAGTGTCAAGTGATAGGTTGATTTGCACAGGAAGGGTTCCTTACTTAAAATGACATCGTGTTAAAACAGTTGGAGTTTTTTGATAATAATGACAGTCGAAGCTCTTTATGTCAAAAAAGGTATTCCTTTACTGTTTTTTTTTTCGTTAGCCCCCTTTGGCTACGTAACCCTAAAAAAATGGCTGTGATCTGATCACAGGTCACATAAGATTAAAAATATTTCATGGCTTACCATGTTCCCTAACGATAGTCCGTACGCCATGGAAGAACCCTTTAAACCTGGGCTTCTCCAGCCTAGTATCGTGGATGAACTTGACTTTGATAGTTTCCATGGGGGTCACCGCCAAAATGGCCTCTGAAACTCCTGCCGTAAGGCCGCAACCGAGCTTGCCTAATGTTGTGAGGTTGCCGTCACTTTTCATCATAAACTGCTTTGCCTGCTCGAATACGCCGAATCTGGAAAGAGATTAATGATAAATAAATAAATAATGCTGTAAGGCTACCGCTATTTAACACAGAACGTAACGCGCGTTATCAGCAGGCGTTATTTCGCTTATTTTAGCGCGAATAAAGCCTTTTCTCGAGTTATTCACGCTAAAATGCGCTTTAAGACCCTATTTCTAGAATACGTGTATTAAGAGTCATAGGACTCTTTTCACTATGCTAAGCATAGTTAAAGATATTAGCAAAATAATATTCACCTATGTATAACTTAATTGAAATACTTGATATAGCATTTGGTTACGCTTTGTATTCGACCGAAGTCTTACGCTTTTCGTTTTATAGAACGGCTTCTTGAACGACGTAACGCGTAATTTGGTCAAGGTCGCGGCCAAATTGCTTTACATAACTATCGGGCTAGATGATGCTGTGTGGATTGTCCAGCATTATTTACTTATTTATTATAACTTGTTAAATCTAGAGAATTCTTTGTTGACGGTTTATGTGGCGCGGTGGGCGAAGGTCCGCCTGCGACACAGGAGTTTGCGTGTTCGATCCTCGCCTCGGGAAAGACGTTTGTATGATCTGCAGATATTTAGTCCGGGTGCTCTGGTCGTTTTTCTAGAAATCGACGAAATATCGATGTCGTAATAATAGTATATAGTAACTAAAAGTATTAAAGTGTAAACATTTTATCTGAATAAAAGGTTTGAAAATGAAAAATGAGATCGAAAGATATATTTCTTCATGGCTTCCTCTAATGAAAACGACCTGAATGTCATTGAGCCGACCATGCAGTGATAATTAGGTGGGATCATCACTTGATCAGGTGACACGGAGTCACGGACCTTTGTTATCACTATCAGCAGTGCTCCACATTACAGAAACGTGACCGCCAACTGATTATATAATTAGATAGCGAATGCTAAAAGATACGAATACGAATCAGCTTTACTGACTCTAGAAATTAGCAGGAGTTCATATAAAACTGCAAAAGCAATATGTATTTTGCAAATTTTACATACGAGACCAATTTACCCATGTAGGTCTTAGGAAAACTTGCTAGATAAAGATGAGATACAAGAATATATTACTTAAGGCCAATTAGAAGTTTCCACACATATATTTGAACAAAGCAGCAATTTAGAAAAGATTTACAGAAAGTAGACGATTTATATTATTAATTTAAAAGCAAAAGGTTGGGTACACATCAAAAAAATATTTATAATGAAAATAAATGAAAACTGACTTCAATTAGCAAAGAAATTATTACCTAGTAGTCGCTTAAGCTGAACAGAAGTATTGAAAAATATATCAAAATCGTGATCTTTTACTAAAGTGTTAAAACACAAAACATTGTGAATAAAATTTCAAACTACACTCAACACTTTGACTGCGATTTTTTTTCGACGACTGATCTTTTTTTAACCTAAGCCATTCGTACACAGCGGTTGTGTTGCGCCGCACATGCGTTTCGTTCGAAAAATATTACGGCTGTGCTGAGTCACACACACACATGAGAAAATACAGATCGTATTTTCTCAACCGCTGCGCTAGTGTGGATTTACGCATATTAGTCACTTGTAGAAAACACATACCGTGTGATTTCAGCAATCAAAGTGTTAATTATTAAGTACCAAATAAAAAATACAAGTTTAATTTCTCTTCGATGATTTCTTTTTTCTTCAAGTGTAAGACAACATCTAGCACGTTTATTATTACTCAGTTTACCTTTGAAACGATAGTTTCTTCTGCGGTTTTTGTAAAAAGTATTGGTCGACACTCCAATTAACATAACATTTAGGTTTATAACCTGCAGTTACTACCTACCTAGGTAGGTGTCAATGAGGCGTTTATCAGGGGGAGGCATGCATCCGGCAGTGGAAGAGGCTGTTGATGAGGTACCTACCTAGGTATCTAAATAAAGTTGCATAAGGCATGCAATAGGGTAGTGTCCTGGGTAAAAAAATATATTTTTCTAATAAGTCCGCCAATTAGAATATCAGGTGATATTGGACACGTATTTTGTTTTTGTCATTCAAACAAATACTTACAAAAATAATGCTCGTCAAAGTTTAGGAGTGGGGGCTCGTGACGTCACAACTTGCTAAAAAGTGTAGCAAGACGTGACGTCACGCGGAACTATAACTGGCTATATCTTCATATTTTTTTGTTTAATGGACAAAAGAAAAAACACGGGTCCAATATCTTCTAATAATCTAACTGACGGACTTTGTAGATTTTTTTAAGGCACTAGCCTATTGTTGATAATACCCAAATAAATAATGACGTAGGCATGTACTAGATTATTTGGGTAAGCGCCTTATCAGAGGTTCATCCAAAATGACTGATAAGAAGCTTGACATAGCGACGACGACATACATAGGCTCAACTCACACCAAAAAGCTTGACATAGCGACGACGACATACATAGGCTCAACTCACACCAAAAGAGCGTCGAAGCGCAGCAAAGCGGAGCGCAGTTTCAGTGTCATATGAATTTTAACTTTATTAAACTACTAGACCGTCACTGGAAGCTTTATAATGAGAGGGCACATCGGTTTCCGTCGAATTTGACTACTTTTTACCAGTACCATTGGTAGTACATCCGGTCTGAAGGGCGACACCTAGCGGCCGCGCGCCATTTTTTAGTTTACGTAAAATGGACAGCGCCATATTTTCTAATTGGCGTTTCGTTCTCCGTCGAAGCAACTGGTCCGCAGCAGCTCTGGCTCTGTTACAGTTGCGCTACACTTGCAGTAATAATTATACTAAAGGTATACCCTAAAGTGAATAGTGGATCGCAGAAAAAACTGTAAGTTTTTGAACATACCTGTTTCCTTGCACATTAAATATCGTAAGATTTATTTTTTATCGACCGTGTTCGTAAATTATCTTTTTATTTTAGATAAAACATAAGGACCCGTTTTTTATTTTTATTTAAACCATAACTGTCCCTATGCAGGGCAAAGACCAACGCACGTGGTTTTTAAGAAAGCACGTGGTCAAAATTTTTAATCTTTATCGTAACGGGTAAAATTTAACGGATTTCTCCGTTCGGATCTCGTATTTTAAAATACCTGATCATTTATTTTAAATATTACCGGTTTGTGGTTCGTATATTCGGTTATTTCCATTTCGGATGTCGTATGTTAAAAGAAAACACCTGATCATTTATTTTTATAATTGGCCGTTTTGTAATCGGTTTTGGATCTTGTATTTTAAAAATAAATACCTGATAATTTATTTTAGTAATTTCGGTTCTTTCCAGCTCGGATCTCGTATTTTACAAGAAAATACCTGATCATTTACTATATTATACTATTTTATAGTTAACCGTTTCGTATTCGGTTTCTTTAGTTTTTCAGTTCAAATTCAAATGTTCCCGCCGAGTTCGGTTACAGTTTGAATATCGTATTTTAAAATTAGTACATATATATCTACCGGTTCAGGTCCGGTATTTTCAGTACTTTGAAAGAAATTAAGAAATGATTTGGTAAAATATATTTTTCTGTCTACCCTTTAAAATTATTTTATAATTTAAATGAAATACAAATGCTGTGAATGGACCGAGCGCCCCGCGCCGCCACCAAAACAGCCGCCTAAGTAGTGCAAAACGCACTCTGCGTCCTGATCCCACAGTTAGCAAATTCGTTGAGGATATAGGTAAGCTCCAAAGTTTTATAACTATTTTCATTGCCAGATCGGGTCATTTTGGAACTGATTGCCATGATGTTAAGGTACCTATCTATCTGTTCTGACGTTTGTAGTGCTTATACGAACAGAATGACCTCGCTGACCGATGTCTTGACAAGGTCAGTAATCTGAATTTACTTTCAACCTCGAAACAAAGCTGAAGGACCCAATAGCTTTACGAGATAGCTGGGTGAGGTTCAGTGCTTAGGTAGCACCCCTAGGTCATAGATAAGACTCTTACAACTACACTCCAGATTTCATAGACTTTAGTTCAAACGAAGAGGTGAAAATGTATGACACCTTACGTTACGTAATTTGGCTCACGCAGATAAATCCTATACTGCCATTATTATAATTTTGATTTCGTGAACTTCTTTCCAGAGTTCAAAGACCTGAACGTTAATTTTAATAACTTGATGGCCTTTTGAAAAAGATGACCTTCAATAAGTCTCTTCAGACTTTTTACATTAGTGTGTGGCCATTGAGACGAAATTATTGTACAAAGTAATAAATAAGCTGAGAAATAATTACTAGACAAGTACGGACACTTTCAAAACTTCACTTAATAGCATACCCCCTAATATTAAATTATTTATTTGTTTCAATCTCGGCTATTTACGGCCGGTCTTGAAAAATCAATAAACACTGCTGTTTTATAATAAATTCATAAAAATTTTTACTAGTATCGATGATACTAAAATTGTAAGCCTTAAGAAATAGAAGTTACTGATTTGGATTATTTGATGGAGAAAGCTGGGTGGTATTTAAGTAAAACCTTTTTGGTCAGGCAAAACCTAATCAAGGTTCTCACGGCTTCTCGCAGGGTAGAGCTTGCGCACACCAGTAGGTCCATCGCGTGGAGCTCGAGGCCCCCTTCCGGAATCAAGGCAAAATAATTTATTCATTTGCTATTTCGTTACAAATACCAATTATAAATTAAAGGTCAGAAAACCTTATCAAGGTTTTAGCCGCCCCTCGCGGGGGCAGAGCTATGGCACACAAATAGGACCTCAAGGTTCCTTTCAATGCCAACAATAACACCCTCGCGGGGTGGAACCATAATAAACTCCACTGAGGTCAGCTCGGGAGTAGCTTAAATAAGAACCAGAGAACGCGCGAGGTTTCTTTCATGGCCGAAGCTCGCAGCTCGACCAAAAACATGGTTCAGGAGTCTCCAATGCTCTTAGTAGACACTAAACAATGTTACAGGACTCTCCAATGCTCCTAGTAGACAGTAAACAATGGTACAGGACGTTCCAATGCTCCTAGTAGACATTAAACAATCGTACAGGACGATCCAACGCTCCTAGTAAACACTAAACAATCGTACAGGACGATCCAATGCTCCTAGTAAACACTAAACAATCGTACAGGATGATCCAATGCTCCTAGTAAACACTAAACAATGGTACAGGACGCTTAAATGCTCCTAGTAGATACTAATCAATGAGTCCAGCACATTTGTTAGTTCGCAAACCCTTGCTCCAAATTAGGAAAGCCCGATATCATTGAAAAGGTCTGAAATAGTTCAGCATAGTAAAATAAGGTGTTATAAAAGTAGCTCCGGTACCAAAGTTTTATATCTTATATAAGATTTTAGTTCCATAATCTGACGGATCGGTCCATCCATCCCATTTTTAACCTCTCCGAGGTTAAAAATGGGATGGATATTGAAACGAGTATGTTATTTATGACTAAACCTTTTCACTTGATAAAAACGCCCACTTCCCAAACTTTCTGCAACCACAAGTCTGGCTATGCAAGTCCTTTCGCAGCCTAATCCTACACCAGTAATTATGACGGCCGCTTTCTGCGCCTAGAGTTGTTAGAGTTTTCATTCGGGCTACACTACAGAATAACCTTATAGTATTTATACCCAACAGCAAAATCCTTTTTTTATCAAAAGGAATAGGGTGGCCCAAATACTGCCCCAAAACTGGAATATGATAATCCTAGCATATCTCGCCGATTTCCTGATGTATTGCTTCGCGAGCACAATCTTGATCCAAACACTTTAAACTTTACACTTAAAACTTTTGAAACTATCATGGTTATTAGATATAAATACTTACGTACCTAGGTAGAAAGTTAAATCTCAGGAATCCGGTTCCCAAACTGCAGAAAGAGATAATTTATTTTGTTTTATTGTGGAAGCCCTGGGCAGTCAAAATCCATGCCATAGTTTTATACTATTATTATCGTCATAAAATATAGTTTTCGCTCAGACGTTTTTAGTTTGGTTTTCTACAAATCTTACTAAAATTAATTGTGGCCTTCTGGAATTCATATGGTTTGTCGTTGCTGGCTGCTGTCACAGGCTTAAACATCGACAGTTGACAATTCGTCGCTGAAAAGTTTATGGTAGACCTACCTACTTTAAACTTAATTCACAAAATAAAAAGTTTGATAAGCATAATGAATTTTAAACAAATTCTGGTAATAGATGCTTCATACATCATGTTTATAATGAATACAATGCACTTGCTTACGATAAAAGTTACTCCTCCGCTGCAATTAAGAATAAAATATTACAAATACTTCAAAGCCAGGCATGTCAAATACAACACACGCAGCTCACAGCTCAGTGTGACAATCATACGGCATTAGCTTCTCTGCAAAAGAGTAAGCAACCTTGTCTCGTTATCTTTTACTCCCAGTGGCATCTACTGTCAACGTTTGCAAACTTTGCAAAGCGGGGAGCTCTTATACTCGGATGTAATTCATCTATTTTACTCAAAGACCGCGCGATATCTGAAAAATTAAGTATCACGACGCATTCAGTGTTCTTGGAATCGCCCAATAGTATAGGTATTTCTACTACCATTTCTTATCCCTAAATTGACGAATTATCTGAACTGATAAGTACTTGATGAGTATTTCCTCGACGGAAAAAAGTATTGACGCGCGGACCTCGAAGCCAGAGTGCTAGCGGCTCCATTAGCGCTGAAAAACTGTAACAATTATTAAAAACTGTAACAAGTAGTATATGGAACACTTGACAATTTGTCGTCTTATACTTACTATAAAATTATTATGTGAGTAATGAGTTAGTTTGTAAACGTTAGACTTCATGGTCTAATGCTAATGATGTCAATACAAAAACCGTGCAGGTGCATCATTGGCCCTGTCTTAATAGGATTTATTTTTGAAGCATAAATAAACATGCAGTACATACATCTGTTTTTAACGTTATGTAACGTAGACACTTCTAGCTATTAGAGTGCTCTTGTTTTACTTAATCATTTTCTGAAGCACTTGCTTTGAAAAACCTATAGATAAATTAAACCTCGTCTTTGAGATGCGAGTAAACCAAATTTATTCTATATAGTACAAATATTTTGTACAATATTTTTTAAATATCTCGTCATAACGTGATATTACTCTTGCTCTGTTCGGGAAAGAGCATACCTTGGTTCTTGGACTTGGTTCCTATTATGACAGAGGTTGAATGGAATAAAGTGTTATGAATTAATTATGTAGCTGTGTCAGAAATAGTAAGCCTGAAAGAGGCAAAGCCAGCTTCATGTACCTACTGTCGTTGCAAAATCAGGTTCAAAATCCTTTTTTCAAATAAGCTGGTATCACGAGCGATATCTTAGAATGAGGGATTGACGGGCCGTCAATTTTATAGCGAGAAATAATAAATGTTAAACACTAAATTTATGTCCGCTGAAATATTAATTTATGCCTATTTAAGCTACTCAGAGCTTAAAAGTAATATATTATATTAAATATATTTTTATAAAGTTTTAACAAAACGATTATTGTTTACATAAAGAGTGTCATACTAATAGTTCAACAAAAGTAAGAGAACATAAAGTGCCTTTTCTAAACACTTATTTGTTTGACATTCTGTTGTTTGATAATATATTATCTTATCACATTGGCGCTATTCCCTCAAACTATACAAGTGGCGACACCAGGCGAAAACAAACAGATCTCATTATAAAGCTTCCAGTGACGGTCTAGTAGTTTAATAGAAGCGTTTTACCTGAAATAAAACGCATATTAAAATACTTACCTCACTGGAAGCTTTGCTTTTAATTCTGCCTGGTGAAACTTAGCCAATGAGAAAATATGGCGCTGTCCATTTTACGTAAACTAAAAAATGGCGCGCGGCCGCTAGGTGTCGCCCTTCAGACCGGATGTACTACCAATGGTACTGGTAAAAAGTAGTCAAATTCGACGGAAACGGATGTGCCCTCTCATTATAAAGCTTCCAGTGAGGTAAGTATTTTAATATGCGTTTTATTTCAGGTAAAACGCTTCTATTTTCACGAGTCGAATTCGCCGGAATTCCCGCGGCGCCCCGCGGGCATCCGCGCGACTCGTTCGAGTTTCTCATGCGATAATAAGTTTTATTGTAATGAAAATAAAGTTAAAATTCATATGACACTGAAACTGCGCTGCGCTTCGACGCTCTTTTGGTGTGAGTTGAGCCATAATCGTGAGTGAATGAGGACGAGGGCGCATTTGCACAGTGGAACCCATTTTACAGGACCGTATTTAAGGTTCCGTATCCAAAGGGCTAAAATTTTATATTGATACTAATATTATAAAGAGGAAAGGTTTGATTTTTTGTTTGTTTGTTTATTTGTAATGAATAGGCTCCGAAACTACTGGACCGATTTGAAAAATTCTTTCACCGTTGGAAAGCTACACTCACTATTCCCGGTGAACATAAGCTGAATTATATTTTTAAAAAAATTAGGGAAGCCGGGAAGGTCCGCTAGTTATAATATAAAATTGTATATACATACACACAATTTTTACAATTTTATATTATATTTTAAGTTATCAAGTTTTTAACTTTTTTTATGTACCTAAATTTTTTTATTTTTCCAGTGTGTTATTTCATTATTTCTTGTCGTTTTTAAGATTCAATGTAGGTACTAAGCATAACGATTTAGATATAGGTACCTTGAAATATGACTTAGGAACATACCTGACTGCCGATTTTGGAACAGATCCATAGACCAGTACGCTGAGCCCCCTGTAGAGGCCGAAGAAACCGTGTGTTTTGACAGTCTTCTTAACGCAATCGATAATACCCGTGTATTTCTTTCCTCCACCTGTAAAGTATTTAAACTATTACATAAACAACTGTGAATGTAGACTGTCACACCATGATAACAGATCCATAAGAAGATAACTGGGGGAATATCTCAAATACAGATCCATAGAATAGAATGGAATATATTTTATTGCACAAAAAGTTGTACATAGGCGAGCATAATGCTAGATAGCATTCTCTACCTTGCCTGCTACCTTTGGGTAGTCTGGACTGGACAAGTTTAGTAGGAAGTGCTATATAATAGAGATAATAAAATAAACCTACTATACTACTCATAATGATACTAAGCTTATAAACAGTAATATATATAACATAACAAGATAACTGGGGGAATATCTCAAATACACATTAATAAAATTAAAATAAATAATTCTGGACAATCGACTCAATGTCATACAGCATCAACTTATCCAAAGCTCAGCAGAGCTAATGTTTACACGGCATCATCTAGTCTCAAGCTAAGCAGAGCTTGAGTTATGGGTACTAGACAACTAACTGAAATACTTAATGTTTACTCTCCAACCCACCCAGCTAGTGTGGCGATGGCAAACTAACTTGCCAGTTATTGTGGAGAACTTTAGCCTATCAACATCCTTCAGCCCATCCATCCAGGATAGATAGATAGATAGATAATACATTTATTTGGTACTAAAACACACACATACAATTAATATAGAGATATGTATATACAATATTAAACAAAAGTACACTGGGTTTAACAGTTAAAACAATGTATAAATGTAACAAAAAGTCCTATAGGTAAATATGTGTGTGCTGCAGTACAACAAATAGGCCATGGCTCAGCGATATTTTTTGCTTTAAAGAAAAAACACTGATTTTCAGCCAAAACCTGAGAGAGCAGAACAAGCAGGATGTTGATTGGCTGATAAAATATATATGATATAATAAATATTATGTCATAATAGAATTTGGCCATGACTTAGTAGTCCAAGGCTAAGGTGAGGTTAACAGCCTCAGTGATTGATCATAGAGTCTGATAATGTTTAGTTAAATTGTGTAATAGTGTTATCTAGACACACCTGCGACAGCACAGTATAATAATTTATTTATTTAAAAGGACATGAAAAATCATTTTATATTAAATATTAGATGCACCCTGCGGCTTCGCCGACGTGGAAATATTTGTGTCAAATGGTTTATAAACCTTCCTCTCGAATCACTCTATATATTTAAAAAAATCAAAATCAGTTGCGTAGTTTTAAAGATCTAAGCATACATAGGGAGGGACAGACAGACAGCGGGAAGCGACTTTGTTTTGTACTATGTATGTAGTGATTATGAGGCACAGAGACATGGTGGTCATAAGGTCTAGTGTTTTTCTTATAAAAAAGGGTGCCACAGCTTGTGTTAGGTAGAAAACAGCCAATTACCCAGATGTATAAGTTTTTGCTTTTGAAAAAGTGGAATAACATGACAATTATGACAAAATATTTTAAAAGCCAAATTCAAAACATGTAGGTTAAGAATATTTTCTTGGTAGGTCCATATCTTTTATCAAGATAATAACATATACATTCAAAGCATAGATAAGACCTTGATATTTTTGTTTGTTTGACTTAACATCTACCTACAGTGTAATGACCAAAGTCCACACTGTATAAATAATTCCAGGCACTTTTAAATAATAAATGAATCTAAAGATAGAATGTTCAAGGTCAAACCTGAGAAAAACGAAAAGATAGCATTTCCATGTGTCTAACAAGAATCTAATTGGTAAAACCTTGAAGTAGTAAACCTAAATAAATGCAGCATTATTTGTAGATCAGGAGTGGAAAAATTTGACAGAAACAGAAAAACAAGTTATTAACAGTCGTAATGATGTCCCATGTTTACGACCTCGTACTGCCGAGCATATCCACTAATCAATTAGAGTGCGTAGATAAGCAATAGACTATGAACCTCACCTTTTTGATCCAGTTGTAACTGCGTTTTTACGTATTCAGTAGGGTATGTAATACATATTTCAATGCCGCCCGTGATTCCTCCGGCAAGAACACCTTTTAGGCCGGAAGGTCCACCGCCCCCTGCCGCAGCCGCTGCACCATTTTCTGACATCCATGGTCTGGAAAACGGATTCTTGAATGTACCCGTCCTTGAGGACATGATTTATAAATTAATTTAGACGAAAATCTAGCTAACAACGGCCGCGACAACCTCCCCACTTTCCGATGATATTGAAACTATTTTTTTTCTTGAGCGGTATCTGAGTGACGTTGTCTTGCTAGCTACAGTTACTATCAAGGAACGGGGGAGGGGTGCCTGATTTCTTCCGTCCACGTTGTCTTGTTATATGTGCTATTTCGTCGTATGTATCCAACTGTATGGTCTATCTAATTTCACTTTCACTTTTCTCCTGTCGTCGTCGTCGAAGCAAAACAAAGTCAATTGTCACTCACTGCTTTGACTTTTCCACAATCAATTCGAATCATGATTCGCTTGCATGAACGAAAATTATTATTTAGTCTATGATTCGCTTGCAGAAAAATCGACTAAAAGTAATTAACCGAGGGCACAATTCAAATTATTTCTTTCAGCGCCATCTTTTGTTGATATACTGAATAAGTCAGCTTTTACTAGTACAGCTACTTGACAAAAGATGACGAATAGGAGATTCAAATTTATAGTGGCTTTTAAATTTTTGCTTTCAATCAATGAATAAAACAATCGGGAAAATAATATTGCAGCAGATGTTTATGATTTGGGCCAAATTATTATACTTTTACACAAAAAACCGCAAAAAAACATACTCTCGCAATGTCGAGTAGGTCTGTCTGTCGACTTTTTTGCCTTGTTAACACTTTGACTGCGGTTTTTTTTCGACGACTGCGATCTTTTTTTTTACCGAAAAAATTCGTGCTGCCGCTCTACACAGCGGCTGTGTTGCGCCGCACATGCGTTTCGTTCGAAAAATATTACAGCTCTGCTGAGTCACAAAGGTCTGTATTTTCTCAGCCGCTGCGCTAGTGTGGATTTACGCATATTAGTCACTTGTAGAAAACTCATACCGTGCGTTTTCAGCACTCAAAGTGCAAAGCTACCATAACCTTCTTGATTCTATACTTTCTGAAACTCCTTAGGTGTAGGTTGTTCTTTCGGTCAAACAAGCCTATATCTCGGAATAATAAACTAACTAACGCAACGCAACCACAGAAACACTACCTACAACCTGTATGTGTATTCAAAAGATGGTGATTCGCTCATGTTCATGGATATTAGAACGATATTACCATAGATATACTAACAAAAAACAAGGTAGAGGCAATTAGTGTATGTATATATATTATATAACAATTTTAAAATTCTACTCAAAACGCTCCTATTCCTTCCATAACTCTTTACGCTGTAGCATAGGCTGTAGCGAGTGGCCGCCACCGGCTACACGTATGCGGCGCGTCTAAACAAAATATATGAACAAGTATGTTAAGTGGCTGTCGCTGGCCACCAGTGGCTGTGGTCGGTGGCTCGTTTGCGCGGAGCCTAAGGTAAAAAGGAGAAATGACCTTTTTGGTAAGGCGTTATGTGTTTAAAAGAGATAAGAAAGATTAAAGGTTATTAGGCACATATATTTTTAACTGCTTTTGATTTATTGAATTTTGCTAATTAATTTTAATAATAATAAATGTATTTATTTTTAGATTACATAGATCCTCAAGACAGTAACAAATAAAATAATCTTAGACTATGTTAGTTTTAATTTAAAATATTATAAGTAATTGAGATGACTGCACCAGTATAACTCTACCCAATTTATCGGCTATTGTTGCCAGGATGGTGTTGGTACTCCCACGTACTCTGCTAAGCAGTGAGTGAGACTGCTTTTTTCCTCATACAGGCGGCGAAGCTGTGTACGCGAGCCTCCGCAAAAATGCCAGCCAGGGGTACTGCAAAATCGTGGTAGTCCCAACAGCATCCTGAAAGCAATCTTGTACTGGAAGCGGAGAGTAGTGACGGATTTCTTCGTATAGGTAAGTGAACCACAGGCTGCTCGTGTCAAAGTATTGGCAAAAGGACTTGAAGAGTTATTTTCACTTCCGTGGAATAACGAGCAAACCTGCGGACCAACATAACTATTTGCTCTCACCATCAACGCGCTCCGGTCCATGTCCTCTTCATCTCTCAAGTTAACTGTTACCAGATGACCCAGATAGATACCTACCTAAACTTAAAACTCTAGAAACCTTTCCACTTAACAAAAGAGGTGGAGGCACCCTGTCAGTGCCACCTCTTTTGCGCACTTTTTTTTTATCTTCGCAATGGTCAACTTTTAATCCCACGATGAAAAATTTACCTAAGATCGCACACCGATAACGGAACCGATAAATATGGCTACCTACCTATCTGGTAAAACCAAGTATAACTATCAAAGAGAATATAAAGTATTTAATAACTATCCTAACTAGGTATAATATTATAAATATGAATGTGTGTTTGTTTGTTTATCATTCCTTCACGCCGCGCCGCACCCTTAACACTTTGACTGCGATTTTTTTTCGACGACTGCGATCTTTTTTTTAACCTAGAAAATTCGTGCTGCCACTCTACACAGCGGTTGTGTTGCGCCGCACATGCGTTTCGTTCGAAAAATATTACGGCTGAGTCACAAAGATCTGTATTTTCTCAGCCGCTGCGCTAGTGTGGATTTACGCATATTAGTCACTTGTAGAAAACACATACCGTGTGATTTCAGCAGTCAAAGTAAATCCACTTAATTTTTGGCACAGAGTCAGTTAGTTTAGTTGAAAGGATGGAGAGTAATATAGGCTATTGTTGTCCTAGTAAAACATCATTCCCTGGGAGAGTTGTAGGAATATTCGAATTTTACACGAAAAATGGATGATATTTCATGTTCTAAATAAACAACCAATCTTAATTTTTGGCATATACATAGTTGAAAGAACGTAAGTAGTACGTAATATTATTAACGTAGGTATATATTTCACTTCATTTCATTTCTTCTTTGGCACACAAGTAGAGAATGTCCGAAAATGGAATAGGTTATAGGATAGGTACATTAAAATCGGATAAATTTTATCCGACTTCTAAAGAGGAGGACTAAAGGGAAAAATACCTTTTTATCACCACTAGAATGGGAAATTCGAAATTAACGGGGTGAAACTGCGGGAAACAGCTAGTTTTTAATAAAAACAGAATAATTTTCAATACTTTATTTTAAGTGCCTATCTTATTCTACCTACCTTCTAGAGGATTTTTACAAAGTAATTTAGGTACTAATATCTTTTCTTAGCCTTAAAAATAATACTAAATAGCTTATATACCTTGAAGGTGCTTACTTAAGTTTATAAATATTTTATACCTACTTAGCATGTTCAATTAAAATATCACAAGCTTTTTTTTTAGTAAATCCAGTTAGGAGCGGTTTTGTGGATAACCTGATTTATTTAAATGTTAACGGATATTACGTTTGCTTCAAAAATACGTGGCATTTACGTTAAATATTACTTTTTAATGCTGATTTTTATTAATATGCATTACATAACTATTATTGGTTCTGACTGTATTCACGTTTTTCATTATAATTCAAAACTAACTTAGAAACTATTTTCATCAGATATTTTTTATTGAATTTACTGCTTTTTACATAAAAAACCAAGGCTTTGGTAAAAACTAAGGAACAAAGGTATAATTAACAAAATAAACGTTTGCTCAGCCCAATAAAGCAATAAAATTAATGTGGTAGAACGACACGATCAAATTAAACACAACATCGACATTCTATGGTAATAAGAAGTTTTCGGAGATGATTTAGCAAATTTTGATGGAGAAGTAATAAATCTTGGTATATCATACCTACTAATTTGTTATGTTCTTCAAGTTTGAATCTTACTAAATTTAAACTTGAATAATATAACTATCTTACCCACTTCCCTATTGGCTAGTGACACCACAAGCTGAAGATGATGTCCAAATTATTAATTTAGTCGATTTCGAGTTTCCGGAACGCGCCTGCCGTTCCATAGATATCCGAATCTGAGATAGGTTGTGGGGTTCTTTGGCAGACTTCATTGAGGTTTCTAATGAAGTCTCGGACCTCGTCGATTCTGGTCCTCCATTTCTTGGTTAGAACTTCAATCGATTCTTCTTCACCACCCCATTCGATAGGCAGTACTCTTGCTGGAATGTGGTCGAACAGCTCCTCGACCTTTGCGTGGAGGTAGTACTGAAACAAAAAAGACTGGTTGAAGACATTTGCAATACCTAAGTAGGTACCTAAACCGTACTAAATTTCTTACATTCTTAGTTAACGAAGACGAAACTTATTTATTAGCCTGACCAAAAGCGGAACTAGGTTTTGAGTTTGACGACCTCTGTGGCGCGGTGGGCGAAGGTCCACCTGCGACGCAGGAGGTTGCGTTCGATTCCCGCCTTGGGATAATTCTGTGTACGATCTGCAGATATTTGTTCCGGTTTTTCTGGTCGTTATCAATGTATAATAAAAAATATCTATCTATGTAATCTATTGTTTTAAGTATATCAGTTATCTAGTACCCATAACAAAAGCTCTGCTTAGCTTGGAATGATGCCTTGTGGATTGTACAGCATTATTTATTTTATTTATTTAGGTAATATCAATTAAGGATCTACGTATGGAAGAATTCTAAAACGTTGAGATGGCTGGCGTTGCGTAGTAATTCTATCACTTCTGAATTGGGAAGGAAAAGCACTTATATAGGTAGGTGTTAATTTATAAGGTTGATGTCCGGACAAATTAGGACACGCGGCAGCGTGTCCAAGCCAAGTTCAAGCAAAGGAACGCGCCGAGTGTATCATTACACGAACCACTTGGTGCCACTTTTGACCCTTCTATAACTCAAAACCTCTTTAACGTAAACACATAATTTGTAACTATCTGAGTATCTATCGTAAATATCTTACTCCTGTTTCTAAACCACAGAATCATTGATTATTAATCATAAATACGACTTCAACTTATACCTTAGGTAAAACTTTAGAAGTTACTTTTATCATGGTTATAAACACAAAAGTTGGCGGAATTTTTGATACATTTTTGTTGTTATAACAAGAAGTTGACGTTTTGGTATGTAACTGTAAGTCAAATCTAAATAAATAATAAATAAATGAAACTGTGCTGCAATATTGGAAAACGCAAAAATCATATCATGGTAAATGTCTTAGGTAGTGTAATTTTGAGTTATTCTGTCGGTTATCACTAATTTCCTAAGCTATAGGAAATCCACCAGGAAGTGTCAAGGTCCGCTATTTTTGGTGACGACTATGACCCGTCCAGTTCTAAAACGGTATCGGAAATCAAAACCTGATTTTTAATTTACTGCAGGCCAACAGCTTCCTCGTGCCCACATAAAGAAGACGCGAATACTTAGATACCCAAAATTAAAAGAGATCCTTTCATGAAATGTTTTTTTTTGGGAAACTATACAATTTAACCCCTGCTACAACAAGATATAGAAATAGCAGTTGACTTGAACTCTTTCCCAAGTGTAGGTACTACCTATACTTGGCAAAGAGTTCAAGTCAACCAACGCTTTCGCACTGGAAAGGTTAACAACGTGTCTAATAAAATTCGAGCAAAAAATAGCATTTATTTCAAGGACATAAACTTGACCCCTTCTTTTTCAATTTGAAGCGGAAATTGATTGATTACATAAGATAATAACGTGTCTTCTCAATAAATTAGCATGTTGTGTGATGTGATGAAACTTCTACGATTTATATTTCTTTAGACACGTAAGTTAGGTACCTAGTGAAACTTATTCTTTGAGTTTTTACTTATGAAATCTAACCTCAAATGTTAGGTATGTCTCTAAAATAATTATAAATCAATAAAATATTTATAAATCGGCAAAAAATATTGATCTATAAATAGCTAGATTCTTTTGTCAGACTCAGAGTTATTATGGACAGGGTTATTATGTTTGTCGGACCCCGCATACAGGGTTATTATGTTTGTCGGAACCCATATACAATACAGGGTTACCTATTATGCTTGTAACAAAACAGTCACACAGTATTATAAATTTTTTGTGTTATCGACGATTCATTAATAACAAGTACCTACCTAGCTTATCAAGTTTATCCAGGTCAAATCTTACAGGCTTTTTGAACATTTTGAACATCACACTAATATTATAAATGCGAATGTTTAGATGTATGTAAGGATGGATGTTTGTTACTTCTTTCGGATTTCGGCTAAAACCTTCCATACAGGTTTTAGGCCTGGACTTAAACATAGGATAAGTACTCGTTATACCATAAAATCAGTTCTCATGGGGTAGAAATATCCTATAACAATCTCATAGAAACAGCGCGTGCGAAGCTGCGGGCAGAAAGTAGTTGCCCATGGGCCATGAATGACGAATTACAGACACACCCACATGTATGCTGGTTTCGGTAATAAGTTATTACATTCCTGCTAATTAGTATTTATATTAGTATTTGCTCATTACATTTATTTTTACGTGACTTGAATTCGTACACCACGTTACTGAATGGTACAAGTATAGGTACTCGTCATAAGATATGGTTGCTAAGTCCATATTTTAATATTTGAGTACCTATGCAGACATCTATAGGTACCTATTATTATTATGTCTCTATAATAATAGTAGATATAGATGTCTGCATGAAAGGTTTGATTTTTTGTTTGTTTGTATTGAACAGGCTC
Organism: Eupithecia abbreviata; assembly: GCA_943735965.1. Taxonomy (NCBI): domain Eukaryota; kingdom Metazoa; phylum Arthropoda; class Insecta; order Lepidoptera; family Geometridae; genus Eupithecia; species Eupithecia abbreviata. The sequence continues at coordinate 9,060,349 of OX030995.1, forward strand.
CGAAACGACTGAACTGATTTGAAAAACTCTTATACATCTCTTATACACAGGGGGAGGCAGCGAAAATTACTTTTAAAGTAGAAACGATTTAAATAAAATAAAATGCATGCATAGTCAAATTTTTTATTTAACTACCTATAAAGGATCATTTGCGCCTACACCTTACACTTCATATACCTAATGTTTCATGTAGCTGTGTTTGTTTAGTGTGTATGAAAAAAATACGCGGACAATCCGACCTAAAAAATCTTACTTGCCCCCCCCCCCCCCTGAATTAGCTGCTATATTATATTTTGAAAAGCTATGTAGTGTCTTATACATTCGTCGCTATACGAGTAAAACCTGGTATCTTTGTTATAAGCATTTTTAATATTCAGATCTATTCTTACGTCAAAGCTAACAAAACAATTTACGCCGTAATGCTAAGTGATATTGATAATATTTATGTATTTTAAAAGTTAAATGATGAGGAAAATCTATATTCAATCGTTAGAGATGGAAATGCTTGTTTGCGCATGCCACATCAACAAAAATCTAGTTTATTGACGTTAACTGGTGTTTGCCCGGTGCTTCGTTCACATTTATCTTTGTAACCTAGTTAGATATATACCTAGGTATTTTTTGCGCATACCTAAGGGTTTTTTTGATACTTTTATTTTGTAATTCAAGTACCTACCTACTTAATTCAGAGGTTTATTATTATTTATATCAAACTAGCTGCTCCCCGCGGCTTCGCCCCCGTGGAAATCTATGTGTCAAATTGTTTAAATGATAAAAAGTATCCTATGTTAGACTCCTGGTTCTAAGCTACCTCTCCACCAATTTTCAGCTAAATCGGTCCAGCCGTTCTCGAGTTATAAGTGTTGTAACAAACACGACTTTCTTTTATATATATAGATTACCAACATAACGCAATAATATCAGCTGCAATTCGGACCTTCAAAACCAATTTTGAGCCAAATGCGGCCTTATGAACGATATAATTTTTAAATTAATCCCTAGAGGGCCATCAATGGGGCCTTAAACTGATGTAATAAAGATTACATAATAAAGATTGTGTGATAATATGGCACAGCCTAAACCGGTGGACCTGACAATAAAAGAACCCTACACAGAAGTCATAGAACACTTAAAAATAATAGAAAGTAGTATTCACTGTCCTGTCATGCTTGTTCGGGACTAAGTGCGTAGGATTTGTAGAGTCTGTAGTCACCCGAGTGACTCTTTTCTCAGTTTCGGTCCGTGTAAACGCAAGCTTGGCATGACCATGGGAAGGTTGGAGGGATTGTCCTGTCAGTCATGCCTCTGCGGTGCGTCTAGCAAGGGTGAGCCCTGTTTAAACTAGGCATCTCACCAGAATAATTACTGAAAGTATGAATCTACAAGTAAAATGCTATTCCAGCTATTTGATTTATGTCTGCTGTCGCTTCACCACCGCCAACAAGACCGCTAATCTTAGTTACGTTATAGTAAGTTATTCTTACCCGTCTTTTGATCTTCTCATTGACGAAGCTCCTCATGAGCTGCAGGGATGACGCTATGAATGTGGAGCCCACCACGTGGATCCTCTTCAGCCGCTGAGGGTATGCAGCCTGAGCCAGTTGGATCCCTCGTTTGATGGAACCAGCTGCTAAGGCTACGCGACCTGCGATCGAGGCCCGGACTTCTGTGCACTGGAAAAACGAACGTCGGTTATTAATATGTTAATTTTATTATCTATAGTTTCAGGTAGGAAGACAAAAATACAATAGAATAGAACACAATAATGTGGACAATTCACACAGCATCATCTAGCGGCTAGGTGATGCTGTGTGAATTGTCCAGTCCAATTGTCCTGGGCTAGATTCTAGCCCTATCTAGGTAAGCAGAGTTTGTGAAGATTTTATTCGCGAAGAATATCTAAACTATCAAATATATCTGGTTAGAATTTGCATAGATGTTATGTTGTTATATCTGAGATAACTTGGAAGCTACTTTTTGCTAAAAATGTGCAAAGATATGTGGAAGAAGTTAAATTATTTTCATCATAATTATTAACTTTTATTTTAAACGAGTTCTAATTTGTTTCAATTGTTTTTTGTTTTAATAAAAAAAAATACTTATATCAAAACTTTATTAAAATTTGAAGTTTAATAATTAACGAAAGACACACCTACAAATCGCGATACGCTTAATCATTTTCATGGTTGATGTCTGTGTTTAGTAACGAATTATAAGCATACAGGAAATAATAAATGCCATCACTAGACTAAAACAAGTTCTAAAAAACGAATATTTAGATCCTTCTGCATCATCAAAATATAGTTGTTTTTATTTTTGCGTCAGACATTAAGTATGGAAAAGTACACGTAAATAGCAAGATTATTATCAACTGCTTACAACAGGTTTTTTTGCTATTAATAGCTACATTAATTTTGTAATTTTAGACTAAAATAACTAGCTAATGAGTTATGAGGTGACCGCCTACCTCTCATGGGTTAATTTTACGCACTATTTTTGTTTAATGGGATTTTTTCGTGTTTTTGTTATCGTTTTAACACTTTGACTGCGGTTTTTTTTCGACGACTGCGATATATTTTTTTACCTACAAAATTCGTGCTGCCGCTCTACACAGCGGTTGTGTTGCGCCGCACGTGCGTTTCGTTCGAAAAATATTACGGCTGTGCTGAGTCACACAGATCTGTATTTTCTCAGCCGCTGCGCTAGTTTGGATTTACGCATATTAGTCACTTGTAGAAAACACATACCGTGTGATTTCAGCAGTCAAAGTGTTAAGCAAGTGACCTTGACATAGTAAGTTGTTTTAGAGTTGTTTTGCTTAACCAAGTCTTATATGGAAATAAAACTAGGACAACACTGCCTTACATGCTACGCAAAAACAGCGCATCAAATGAGTTCATTAAAATTGCTCACCTAAGTAAAACATGTACGCTTAGTCATAATAATGAACCATGAGTGTTTTTAGTTATTTCTGCACGTATTGGCTAAGTTGATCAGTTTTTATTTTGTTTTCTCGACCACTTACCTAAGCATGTAAGAGGGTGCCTTCCAAATCTTAGAAACATTTATCAATAGGTAGGTATAGGACTTTAGAAACCGTGTAGGTACATATTTATGCTAGGTTTTGCCATCTGGATTTTGATTGAGGATTTTGTCGGTTTTTTATTACCTATATACTAGCTGACCCGGCGAACTTCGTACAAACAGGCCTAATATATTATGTACATCAGCAAGTGCATTTTTAGGGCTAGTAACGTTACAGGCTAGAAATTCAGGAAATATACAAATCCTAGGACGGACGGATGGATACACAGACAGACAGAGTAGGGCGTAGGTAGTTAGCAAAGTCCCATCTACGTACTATATGTGTCATAAAAAAATGATGCTCACCTCATAAATAAACACGTCACCAGCTATCATCTTCTCGTCATGCATCCTCGCGTCGCTGACGAGAAGAATGGCCCGCACCGCCGCCCCCACGTCCGCGGAGCTCTCTGGGTAGTTGGGTCTCACTCTGAAGATGGTCACTCGCAGGCCTTCGTCGGTCAGCTTCGGCAGGGTTAGAATATCCCTGATAAAGAAAACAGTTGTTTTACTGCTGGATAATTTGCTCAGAATCATATTAAACTAGCACGGGGGCGTAGAAGTCACTAGCAAGCTATGTACGAAGGGCGAAGGTGGGCGAAGGTCCGCCTGCGACGCAGGAGGTTGCGGGGATTCCCGCCTCGGAACAATTGTGTGTACGATCTGCAGATATTTGTTCCGGGTGTTCTGGTCGTTATCTATGTATAATAAAAAATATCTATCTATGTGATGTATTGTATTATGTATATCAGTTACCTAGTACCTACCCATAACACAAGCTCTGCTTACCATGGGGCTAAATAATGATGTGTGAATTGTCCAGCATTATTTATTTATTTATGTATCTCCTATTTACAAATTGTAAACTACCTAATACTTATTCATACCTAAGCTTGTATTGCGATTTCAAACAAATTCCTATATTTTAGTCTAAAAACGCTAGAGAACTGTACTTCTAATTAAGTTAACCTTTTCACCATTGTTTTAAGTATAAATTAATATCATAGTAAGTTAATGTTAAGTTTAGCGATAAATGAATGTTATAGCTAACAGGTGGGCTGAAAATTTCGTAGGCTATTTCTATATATATATTTTATATAGCATAGAAAAAAGTTATAGACTGATTTTATTGCTCTATATAGTTCCCTTCGAGAGCGATATAACGATTATTAGTGGTCTTACAATTTTTCGATACCATTTTTATAATACGATTTGTCTTTGGCCTCAAAATAGGCTTTAGTTTCGGCTATTACCTCGAGCAAAGCGGGACTCGTGTATAGCGGAACTAACCTCTTCATCATCGGAGCAAAATTTAAACAAAAAAGGACTACGGTGTGAAATGATGATGCCATGTTTCATCCATCGTCACATATTGACGCAAAAATTTGGATTTATTACGATTGAACACACCCAAACACTCCGTTTGTCTTTTCGAGACAAGGACGAACGAACGCCGCGCGGGGAAGGCGAGAAAGGGAGGCAAGAGCGCAGAATGATCGGCCCGTGCGCAATTTCACTGCTTTTTATTTTTTAATTCGTTATTGCTCTAAAATAATACTGTTTCTCAAAAAACGAAAACCATATTTGTCTAAAGTATTTATTAGGAAACACGTAGAAGACATTTCATTACAATAATATTAAATAACTAGCAAATAAGTTCCCGTAATCTCTGTAAAAATGAAGATTTAGAGGAAACTTTACGATCGAGTCAAGTTTAGTCAATCGTGTTTCGACTCCCATAACTTACTAACTAATATTCTAAACTTTTGATCCTCATCAAAATATATTCGAAAAAAAAGTGTTTTGTTCCCTTAAAATTGATTTTCCGTTAAGTCAAAACGTGGGTTTTGAGACTCATTATTCGTTGTTGTTTTTGGTCGAATGTGAGCTCGCGTGGCGCCCTCTTTGAACAGTGCTTTCGCATACGATATGATACATAATGTTCCTTTGATATCTTTAGGATCTCAGCTATCTCAATCAACTTCACTTTTCGGTTATCAACAATTATTTTGTGGACTTTTTTGTTTTCGTCGGTAACAGACTCTTTGGGGAGTCCACTGCGTGCATCGTCCGCGGTGTTAATTTCGCCTCGTTTAAATTTGGCAAACCACTTCACTACGGATGATTTTCCTGGTGCAGAGTCCGAATAATGTTTACGAAGCCAAGCCTTAGTTTCAACAGTATTTTTTTTCGCCAAAAAGCAGTGCTTTATTAACACTCGAAATTCCTTTTTATAATGTTTAAAAGTTCTTTCACTAAACATGCTATAAATCAGATACTAATAGTGCAACAGCAGTCACATTTGTAGACGCGTCTTTTGAAAGTTAGGGCTAAGGCTAAATCATATGAATTTGATACTAGTAGCACCAATCTATGTGTCAGCCTACGAACTGTTCAGCCCACCTAACCAACTAGAACAATAAAAGTTTATTTATTTATTATATTATAGCCCTAAAAGTGTGCAACTCAGTTGATCAATTCTAAACGGCCATCTCTGACGTTTCACGCAACCCCATCTAGATGCCATTCGAGTTATCCGATGAATTTGGGATAATATTGATCAATGGATTAATTAATCATTATGAGTCGACAATGAATGATGTTTTCTATGTATAATAAAAAAATCTATCTATGTAATGTATTGTATTATGTATATCAGTTATCTAGTACCCATAACACAAGCTCTGCTTACCATGGGGCTAGATAATGCTGTGTGGTTTGTCCAGCACTATTTATAAAAAAAAAAAAAAAAATGAATCACGAGACATTTTATACACATTTACCTGCAAAGCATTTTTTTATTGTTTAAAGTAATTTCTAGAGATTATGATCGCGATACTTAATTGTCATGAACAATCTAATAACCAAGAGAATTGTAAGCACTTAGAATAATAACTATGAGGAAGCATTTTCCAGACATTGTTTTCTTATCTACTTTGAAAACAAAATTATTATAAAATACAATACAATACAAAAATACTTTATTGTACACCAGTTACAGATCATTATAAAACACTTCACATGATACAAGTACAATGGGCGGCCTTATCGCTTAGAAGCGATCTCTTCCAGGCATTATTATCTACAGAAACCGTCCATAATTCCTAACTTAGGTAGGTAAAATACTTACAATGTAGGAGTTTCTTTTAACTAATATAAATCGTCAAATTTCTGTAAATCCTTTCTAAATTGCTGCTTTTTTTTCAAATTATTTGTAGAAACTTCTAATTGGCCTATAGTTAAATATTCTTGTATCTAATCTTTATCTAGCTGTAAGTTTTCCTGAGATTGTAAAAATAAAATAAATAAATAAATAGGAGGTTGTAAAGATTAGTATTAAATTATAAACTTACCTACCATTTTCTTTGTTACAAAAACGTATAATATTAATTAACTTATATACCTAAGTACATAAACAGCTCTAGCCTCAGCTCAAGTTAAAGTTACTTATTATGTTATATATAATAATTACCTATACCTATACCTTATACGTTAATAATTACCTATAGCCTTAGCTCAAGATTATTAATATTAAACATTATTAATTATACGTAATTTATACAAAATGACTCGCTTGTAGCGACTCGAGGGGTCAATAGCGAACGATGCAAGCTAGTTAGTTGTCAAACAAGCTTGTCCAGTCCAGATATCTTGTTGGACACTAACAGTGTATAGCCAGGCTTCATTTAGAGACATATATTTAGCATGTAAACTACCTACATTCCTTGCCAGCCTGATTCGGTTATGTAATAGCTAAAATATGAGTATTTAATTTATAAGCTTCTATTTTATTTTACACTTAAAATAAAATTGTGCCTGGCCTTTTGACAACTAACACCCTTTTGACAACCACTTTTGCCAAGGATAAAGGCAGGTTTAGACAGGGTCAGTGACTGACTCCGAATTCGAGACAAGTCAGCGCTGGCTGACCCGAAAAAACCCAATGTAAATTGATTTGAAGTCAGTGCAGCGGTCGGAAGTCAGTGCTAACTTGGAGAATCGCACACTAATATTTTTAAGTCACGCGGCTGGCACTAATGCCGATACTGACCTTTTCTAAACCTGCATACAAGCCCTGTGTGTATACTTTGGAACAATATAATGCAGTATTGGTCCTCCTCCTCAACATCCTAAATTGGACCACAGCTGGACACAGGCCTCACCCTTATTATCTGCTATATCGATTTTCCAGCACTATTTATTTATGTAATAGGTATCATTTATTTGTAGTCGTAATTATTACAATCACAAGTTAATGCTATGATCAAATTCTTAGGTTATATTATAAAGTATATTACGAAAGGGTTCTGTGGTACTCATTAAGGGAGGCCTATGTTCAGCCGTTGACTAATAAAAAAGATAAAGATGGTGGTGAAGATATTATGACTACGGGTTGTGTTGTGTTCAAAAAGTAAAGTTTTTAGGCCGGCACTGAAACTACGAGATCAGAGCATAGAGGAAGAATATAGATATCACAATAGGCCTATCATGGTCGCAGTGATACCCAAGCAACCCAAAGCAAAGAAAAAAAAAAAGGATTTATAAGGTAGATTAGAGACATTCTGAGACTTACATAAATTTACAGATGTCGTTTAGTGGAGGCTCGTTCAAGGACCGGTACTCGTATAGATCCCGATGGCGAGCGCGAGCGAGACAGAACGCCTCCAGCTTACTTCTCGCTCTCTCCATATCCATCCGGCAGCCGCACACGAATAATTCCAGAACTTGCGAAGCTGTGTAAAAAAAAATTACATTTAAATTTTTTTTGTCAATAGTTACGTTTTGTCGGAACATTTCTTAAGGTTGGCATTGGCAAATATTTGTTTATTTTAATTATGAAAAGTAGATTCTCAATTACATACACAACAAAGAACACACGGCATCACCAGTCGTGATGACCCTAATTGCATGCATGTTATCAAAAGTTAGGTAATTAATAGACTATAAAATAAAAATTGGTTAAAAGATGTATGTATGGTTATTGCACCCAGTCATTGGGTGTTAAATCATGAAAAATTCATTAGACAAAGAGCAATAAGGAAATGACATTTACCTTATTAATATACATATAATATATCGGTCAAGACAATTCGACGCGTCCTCGTACGCGTCGAATACAGGTTGATCAAAAAATTTATTTCATTTATTTTGCATACGTACGAGCTGAATTTTTAAATCCTGACTCGAATTTATTTATAAGATTATTGTTTGAATCCTGACACTAAAGTAATTTACAACTACCCACCATTTCATAGATTTTAATCTAGATTTAATTTGAGCTTCTTCTGATCTTTCACGAGCTCTACATCTTATTGTATATTTATTGTTTTGTGTATTCGTTTTAACTATTTTAAGTAGAATATGGATCTCGTGTCTGGAAATGAAGAATTTATTATTATTATTATATTTCATTTATTTATTTATGAAATTATACGATATCAAAATCATTCTCAATAGAATTTATTTCTTTATGCTTACAAAATAAGACCTAGACTAGTCAAATTGTATACTATATATTAATTATTATCAAATAACATTATTTTTATTTTAATGTTCACTTCAATTTTTTGTCCTCTATGGAAGAATATGATGATCACTTGGAAACCTAGTCAAAGCTTGGTCGTTTCTAAGCTACTATCGTGCTTGATTTTTTTTCTACTTTGCTATCACCTCTCTAATTTAAGTTAACAGTATTTTTGTAAAAGTTTGATACGTCGTTAGTTGATAACCAAGACATTATTTTAAATAGCCAAATATGTAAAATACCTATGTGGAAAAACCGTTTTTTCTTCGGTTGAATGTTCGTATAAACAACGAGTAAGTAGTAAGCACCTTCTAAAAATAAGTCTGCTGTAAAAACCACCGTGGGAAATAGGATTCCTAACCACTGGTTAGGAACGTACCTAATTGCCCAAAACGAGGTTAACCTAACCTAAGCAATACCTACAGGTATGCGAAATAATCATAATTTAAGAGTTATCTTGTTTTTGTTTAAAAGTCTAAAAATCCTCTCATATTTTATTAACTTATTTCTAAACTAGCTGCGTCCCGCGTTTTCACCCGCGTGGTGATAGATATTTTGGATAATATCCTATATATATCTTTATGAATTGTAGCCTATGTGTTATTCTGATATGTAAGCTATATTATTGTGAAGTTTCATTAAAATCCATTTAGTAGTTTTAACGTGAAAGACTAACAAACATCCATCCATCCATACTTACAAACTTTCGCGTTTATAATATTAGTAGGATAAGTAAATTACATATATGTATGTAATCACATGACACTAACATATATTATAAATGCGAATGTTTGGATGTTTAGATGGATGTTTGTTACCTCTTCACGTCATAACGCCTGAACCGATCTAGCTGATATTTTGCATAAATCTAGCTTTAAGCCTAAAAATAACCGTTACGTAAACGTTTCCATAGAAATAACGCGTGCGAAGATTCGAGCAGAAACTGGTAAATTAATAAATATATATACTGAGTTCGTGAAGAAGAAAAACATCTCTTTTATCGCAAAGGTAATTAAACTTGCGAAAAAACACTTGATAAATATCGATAAGGAACGAGAAATAATATTACTTGCTTTTACTATACACACCAAATCATCATCATCAGCCTATATTAGTCCACAGCTGGACATAGGCCTCCCCCAATGAGCGCCATAGCGCCCTGTCTTCGGCTTGACGCATCCAGCATCTACCTGCAGTCTTTCGCAGGTCGTCAGTAGTGTAGTAAGCCCTCCGACCAGGTGGGAACCTGGTCGGAGGGCGTCCTACACTACGTTTACCGAGTCGTGGTCTCCACTCAAGAACACGTTTGGCCAAGCGGCCGTCGGTTCTTCGCGAGATATGGCCGGCCCACTGCCACTTCAGCTTGGTAATTCTCAGAGCTATGTCGATAACTTTTGTTTACTACACATCAAATCAAATCCAATAATTTATTCGCTGGAATTTAGATTAAAAAGCTCTTAATAATAATGGTATTTCCATACCACCCTGTATCTTCAGAAATATACTTTCGACGAATTTTCCTCAACTGCAGCGATTTACAAAATTATAAAAATCGAAATTTACGTATCACGGATACTCAAAACATCAATTGGTACATATTAGATTAGATACATACCTACTCGTATATCGAAAAGGCTCTATTTAGCTTTCCGCATACAAATAGTGCCCTTGTTAACAAAAGCAGGCAATATTTGACGACCGACGTGGCGCGGTGGGCGAAGGTCCGCTTGCGACGCAGGAGGTTGCGGGTTCGATTCCCGCCTCGGAACAATTGTGTGTACGAACTGCAGATATTTGTTCCGGGTGTTCTGGTCGTTTTCTATGTATAATAAAAAAATTATCTATCTATGTAATGTATTGTATTATGTATATCAGTTATCTAGTACCCATAACACAAGCTCTGGCTACCATGAGGCTAGATAATGTTGTGTGAATTGTCAAGCATTATTTATTTATTTTATTTATATTTCGTAAGAATTTAGTTTCCTTGGAATACAATACATATGCTGATTTCCCAAGGTATCTTAATATTTACCATTTGAAATGAGACGAATACTTTAATTCGGTGAAGGTAGTTTCCGTATAGATTTAAAAATTCCGCTGATAAAGAACCCTGGTGCAATTTTGTGCACCTTGTTTAATTTGCATTATAGTCCGTTTACACTTTCAAAAAATTATTAAAAAAAGTATTACTTGAGTCTCAACACATACATCCAGTTCAAATAAGCCGTTCTTTGCCTTCCTTTTAAAAAAAAATTAGACAATATTACTTACATATTAACAATCTCATTGTAGTTTTAACAGGTTTATTTTATTTTAAATGTACAAAGATCATTCTAAAATTTATATACGTATTTTATTTTAAATTATATTGTTTACTTAGTACATACAGTTTTAGTTTCTGTTGATTAATTAATATTTTTGTTTGGTTCCTCACTATATTAGGCCACCTTGCGCACCACGGTCTCCACGGAAGACCAGCGCTATGGTACGATTTGCTCTACCATAGCACATGCTGAGTGTAGACCGAGTTTTGTCAGTCTCTGTCGTCTGTTAATCTAAGTTTAGTTTATAAGAGTCTCTGTTCTGTTCTGACAAAATAAAAATCTTTTTACTTTTACTTTACTTTTACTTTATTTGTTTATTTAAAAACATGTATTATATTATATTTTTACAAGGTAAACCTAGTATAGTAGAGTTACCTTATAAATTATTTATTTTTAACAATTTGTCTAGAAGAAATCGTTTCTATGAATATCGTGAAATAGAAATTCAATTATATTATTTCGTCAATATATAAAATGAAGATAAAATTTTAAAAAACATACATACTATAATATTATAAAGAGAAAAGGTTTGATTTTTTGTTTGTTTGTTTGTATCGAATAGGCTCCGAAACTACTGGACTGATTTGAAAAATTCTTTCACCGTTGAGAATTGTCAAATTCGAATTTAAGGCGTGTGAAGCCGCGGGAGTCAGCTAGTCTTATATATTTTAATTACCTACTTACGAAATTTCACATTTTAGTGAGTCGTTTATAATATTACTAGCGGCACCCCGCGCCTTCGCTCTTGTGGAATTTGAAAAATATGAGGGGTATGAAAAATAGTTTAGGTACCTACGTCCTATTCTCAGGCCTACTGAATATACAAACAAAATTTTATAAGAATCGGTCAAGCCGTTTCGGAGTTTTGTTACGAAGTCTGTGACACGAAAATTTATAGGTATATTAGATTCAATCACATCGATTTTCTAATTATTTTGGCTACCAGTGCTTCAAGACAACTACATTTCCTTGATATTTTTACAAGCGCGCGTGTATACAAAATGATTTTCCTCCATATTAAATGCAGGTAACAACAAGTTAATTATAACAAGGTCATTATGACCATTAGAATGAATGTTAAATAATCATAATGACGTTCCAACATGCGTCGCGTCAAGACTATATCTGTACCTAGTTACGAAGAAGGCTAATAAATGATCTATGGCGAATATTTTATGTAAAGCTTATTAATATACATTATTTTAATCATGTCGATAAAAAAACAGTATAATTACTCGTATCATCTTGCCAACACGTGCAGTAATCGAGACTATTACAGACTAAAATACTAATGCTAATTAAATGTAGAATAAGCATATTGTAAAGTCGTTTAACTCCTTTTAAACCAAAATTGAGTATCTTGCAGTGTTTGTATATTTTAATATGTACTTTCATGATCCATAACGCACAAGGTCTATGTCTTTTTTTTTTAACTTACGCGATCTGAACATATAATTATAAGTATCGATACAACGGGTATTTATGACCACCCCGCCATCCCGTGACCACGACAGAATGTAAACCTGTTGAAACGTCGGGAAAAAAGATAAATAAACGCGATAAATACCCGTTGTATCGATACTTATAATTAAGGTCTATGTCGCCTAGTGCTATTTTTAAAACAGTTTCTTGTGTTTTGTGATTGAAGCTGAGACCTTTAAAGTTTGGTTTACTTTTTGTTACACCCTGTATACCTTCATTAGCAATAAGTAAAATAATTACATAATTATGTAGGAACTCGTATGTATAGGTAAATTACTGAAAGCTGGCGGATGGTCTTTTGTTTTTCGTACCTGTATGGCTTTAATTAAGTAGGTAGGTACGAAATTTCATATCGTTTTATTCAATCGAATCTTTGACAAGATCACAAACGTTAGTCTAAGCATCGGATCGAAGCGGAGCTGATTCTTTATTTTTGAATAATAAATTATATTTTATTTTATTTGACACAGAAATTTCAGTCCCTAAAACGATTGTTTTGTATATGTAAACATTTATTAAAAGAGTCACAAAATTCATCCGAAAACAGCCCTTTAAGTAAGCAACAGTAGGTTGTGAAGGGAGCGGGTTCATCGGGGCTGGGGGCGCTTGGAGCCAACTTGGAAAATGCAGAGCTTTCTATTACCTATCAACAGATTTGTGATATCACCGCGTAGATCATGTAAGTAAACAAAAAAAAACAAAAGACAATCGTGCCAGCTCTTATAACTTACCTATACATTATTACACTAACGTATCGGATGCTAGTTAGTCAGGATCAAGTTGCATACTTGCATCTGGCGGAGGGTGACGTACGCTTAGGAATTCACATAGCGCTCGCGTCGAGTCAGTGCTCCTGGCATTATGATAATTATTCTGATGTAAATAGTAGATCGCCAAGATGACCTACGAGAAGCAAGCTCCTCACAACACCCCCCAGGTCAATATCACAAGCGGTGAGGTATATATTTCAACAGAGACCTAACCTAAGCCCTCCTACACGTAGGTATACATATAACTCATCGGGCCAATAACTCTACTGCCATGCGTGCCGTAGGGTATTCAAGACCAAGTTCGGTCTAGCGAGCCATATTAGAGCTCATGATAGAAAAAATCCGTGATTATCTAGGGTCGCCGTAATCGAAATCGATGAGGAGGCCTATATATGTATACATATGATAATTATATAATTCGAGTAAGACCACATAAGACAGAGTTTTTTGTTTTGCAATGCATTACCTATCCCACATGTCCTTCATTAGATCAATTTTAATTCAATGCAGTTCAATTTCTTTATTACCAGAGAACAATGGTCCATAGAAAACACAAAATTAAAAAAAATACTAAATAAATTACAGCAAATATAATAAAACCAAACTAACTAAATCTAGAGTTTAAGTAATTTCACCCAGTGGTGTCGCATTCGACAGTCATAGATATTATATTAGATTATGACTTTCAGGATGCTACCTTGTTGTTACTACCTGTCACTCTGTTCATCCATCAGAGATGCCACTTGCTTTCGCATAATTACCGCGAGATGTAACAAACATAATACCTAACTTGTACCTACGTGCGTAGATAGCTAGATACACTTCCTTATAATTTTTTATTTTATAACCCTAGCTAGATCATCGAACGTTCTAAAAATCGTTACTAAACAAATCTTTAGGCTTATAAAATAAGCTCTTAGACAAGTCAAATAATTATCAAATAAGAAAAAAGGTGTTTTTGATTTTCAGTTCTTACATTTTTTGTTCACTAGTGTAAGAAGTGAAAATGAAACCACTATATCAGTACATTCATATATCACTTATGTGTCTAATACATTTGTTCTGCCTATTTAAATCTAAATAGGTATAATTTTATTTTAGATACATGTCAATATTAATGTAAAGCTAAGCATATATTATCTGTGGCTAAGCACAACATTGAATTTCTTACATAATTTTGTATCGATCGGTGTGAAACTGAGCGATCTACTGTGTAATCAAATAAATTATTATGTCTCTCATTTACCATGATCTCGGGCCATAAAGTGACCCGGTCCTTTGGAAGGCTTGCGTGGGGCCGAACCCAACAGCACAGAGGCCCTTTGAGAAGTTAATCTAAAGGCGATGGCTACACATAGCGGGTATCATCCTCGGGTGCACAATATGATAAACCCAAAGATGGTATCCGCCAGGTGTAGAGACTATTGCAAAGAAAAATGAAATAAATAAAAATAGGCTATTGTGATGGATTGATGGACTGGGTAATCGGGCTATAGGGGAGATTGCGGACGTCTGCCATAAACAAGTCAATCATTTATTATTATTATTAATCCTAGGATTGTAACTCGATGCCTGAGATTATAAAATGTAACATTCGTGTCAAACCTCTACCTATACCCATAGAGTGTAAATTTAAGTCATATATTTTTTTTAATACTAGAACCTATAGGATAAATTTGCCCTACAGGGGATTGTCTTGTTTTCAATACTTTTATTAATTCCTATTGTTTTAATTATCTACATATTTAAACTCTGAGTTGGGTAGACTCGATAGTTAAATTATTTGTCGCTATCTTAATATTTTTCGTAGATATTTATTAGTAGGTACTAAGTACTGTCTTTTTAGTAGGTAAGGTTTTTTCGTAAATAAAAAATACAATTACAGAATAAAACAATTACATACTATTCTAAGGTTTTGTGCGTAAGCCCTCGCACTCGGCGTAATCTCTAAGAAATTAAATAATATCCCATTTTTTTATATTTTGCTCTTTATATCTATTTATTTCCTAAAAATATAAGTCTTCATTAGAAGGCAGTGTGCCCAGAATGCTGGCAGCATCGTTACGTTGGATGGCAATGCTAATTTACTGACCGAAATATAAGCCAGCATTCCGATCACCTATTCTATATTTTCTATGGAGTTATTAACATTTCTATATTTTTTTTTAGTTGGGGTTGGCCTAACCTTTTTTCAACCACGAACCAGAACCTCTTAGATACGAAAATAATACCCACCCACCCCAATTAATAGGTACTTACACACTTACATACCTACCATAAATCTTAAAAAAATCGAGGATATTTTAATAAGTCTGTATTAAGGTAAAAAAAAAATTCTTACAAAAGTTATCAGGATCAGGAAGATAAGGCGACGCGGCCAGCATACTCCTAAGGTCCCTTACACACCGCTCCATATCCCCAGGACCCTCGCCTAGCTCCTGCTTTATCATCTCCGATTGTTTTAACGAAGGTCCTTGCAGGAACGACATCTTTCACTGTCAAAATAGAACACAGAAAAAAAACGTGTCGATGGTCGAACTGTTCCAATTTCAAATGATTGCGCACTCTAGCTGAGTAAGGACAAAACTGCGCGCGAAACGTGAACAGCACGTATTATAAACAAGCTGGCTATTGGAAAACTTAGAGCTCTAAGCGGTGAATACACGCGCACATTGGAGAAGAATAAAGTCTATCGTAAAAAACAAAACAGGTTACTTTGAATATATTTATATCCCGGTCAAAATATCTGAACCTCGCGCCATATATATCATAAAATGTTTGGACCGAGGTCCATAGATATTTTGACCCGGGATTAACCAAAGCATAAGTCCTTCAGTTACCTACCCCCCTCAAAGGAATCATAGTCAAAACAGAATGAAGATCCAATTTTAATTATTTGTATGTTTTCTTACGAAAAGCTTTTAAATGATAAAGATGTAGATTACCCTTTTAATCAATCATCTAATGAATTAATTCAATTTTACGATTGGAGATTATGCTTTGGAGATATCTGTAATGTTATGGTCTTATGTAAATAAATAATTTGAATTTGAATCTAATATTTCGATTAATAGGTAGTTGGTAGGTAGGACCTTCGGCTCATTTTTATTATTTATCTTTAGGTACTGTTAGGTCGTTGAAAAAATTTAGTTTATAGCCATTAATACTTAAGAGACGGATGTAAATTCTTGATTTTGGACACGCTAATGAATACCGAAATGGTGTATATAAAAGCGCCATGGAATTTCCAATAGTAGCAGGTTTTGTAAAGCCGAAGATGACACGTATTTTATGTTCGATCTTGGAGATGGTTTTATTCCGATTTTATTTAGTTTTATTATGTCAGTTTAACAGTTTAATGTGGTTTAATTTATTTTATCTTTTTGATCTACTTCCCTTCAGTCTTTTGTGTGTGCTAAATACATTTTATTATATTCTATTCCTATTCAGTTTTTATTCCGCTGAGTAGGCACATAAGAATTATTTTCTGACTAGTAATATTGTTTTATAACAATAAAGTTGATTATTATGAAAACCTACAGATTTTATTAGCATGTTAAATATTATTAAAATAGTTTTATGTTACCCTGTCTTAGTACAATATCCTAGATAATTTAAAACAATATTGTCTTGATTAGAAGGTTTAACACCACAAACCCCACATTGACTGTAGTTCCCACCCGAATGACCCTATTCGAAAATGGGGATAGGTATTTCTAATCTTATAGTTCTTAAATTATTTTTCAAGCAGTTCGAAGATATTATTACTAATTAATGTAAGTAATTTAATGTTTATTTAGTATTTCCGTAGTGTACTAACAGGTTTACAGAATAAATCTTTGTGACCACTCACGAATTAATCTGAAGCCAACGTCAACGAATAAAATCTGCATCAGCATAACAAAAATGGCAGATAATTATAATTTAATTCTAAATAATGTCTTCCGCCTTTATTCTGGACACTGTCTGAACCATCTGGACACTTTGTTATCAGCATCATCAACATAGCCATTACTAACTTCTGTAATGCTGAACATAGGCCTTCCCTAATGAACGCCATAGCGCCCTGTCTTCAGCTTGACGCATCCAGCATCTCCCTGCAGTCTTTCGCGGGGCGTACTATACTACGTTTACTGAGGTAATGGTTATGGTGTGTGTACGCTTATGTCTGCTATTAGACTCAGATTGGTCCATTAACACATAATAATATTTTTTTTTGATAATAATTTATATTTAAAATATGACTTGTCTAAGTGCTTATTTTGTAAGCCTAAAGAAATAAATGATTTTTTACTTTACTTTACTTTACTTTACTTTACCATTGCGCGTGATGTGTTCTGTACCTTTACTGAGTCAAGAACACGTTTACCCCAGCAGAGGTTCTTCGCGAAATATGGCCGGCAATTAAATAAACGTAATTAAACTAAATACCTACTTTGGGTAAACCGTTTAGGTCAGTAATACTTTATCTTAGTCCTGTCTTCCTAGCCGATGTCAGCCACGGCCTCGGTGGCCAGTCTCAACGGAGACAAGCCTACGCAGGACTTTATTTTGTGTACAAGTGTGTGCGTAAACTCAGGTCACTCACATATTCCGATGGGACGGCGGGAGACCGACACGGCCGGGGATAGTTCAGGCGCAGGGCTGGATTAACGTGCTTTCCTAGGGTGTAAAAACGCAAATTTTGATGGTAGATACTTTTCTTTCTACTACTGTTTTTTGTACGCCTAATGGCAGATCACAGTGCTCTTAATTTTAAGTCCGACTGAACATTCCTGTAATAGCTACCAGTGTATCACAAATAAAATAAATGAACTATGTTTTTCTTGCTAGAAAATCCCCGACTCTTCAGCGGTTGCACTCGCAACCGCTAGGCCAACATGTTTATTTATGGTGTAATGTCAAAGGCCTCTGAAAGGGAGCCGGCCGGTTAGAACATCTTCTTAAATAACACACCAATAGCCGGTTTAAAGTTAGCGTCGGTGAGTAACAATGAGTGAAAAACATGACCTTTGGTATAATCGGCCGTAAAAAAATAATTTATGTGATATAAAAATATTTTTACAATACAATTCTCATAAAAAAGGTTTACCTGTCACTAACAGGAAAATTTAAAAATGACTTATTATTTGGGATGTTGAATTGATTTTTCATTGAACATTGGGTTGATGATAAATGTCACTTATTTCGATGTTTCTGCAAAATTTTGAGATTTAATTGTACCGATGATGGGTAAAAAAACAGAATACATTACAAGCGCGTTAGTGCACTAACGGGTCTGATGTCTTGCTCAGTTTGCATACCTAGTGTAGAAATAAAAATTCCACCACATTATCTCAGACCTGCACAAAAGCCCTACATTATGTATAGGTATGTATATTTCAACGCAGAAAGACAGCTTTTAGCCATTTAGCGGTCTGACGGCGTACAAGCGGAAAATAACTTTATTGCGTTGGTTATAGAATCTTAAATGTATTTTAACCAGGCCCAGAAAGATAGCCCAAAAATCAAACGTATTTTTGTATGTATTCTTAGTACAAGAAGGAGGTAAGTTTCTTCTACCTTTACTTAAAAAAAAATCAAAACAATAATAATAAGAACATGTAAAAGGACAACTATTTTTCAAAACAAGTGAAAGAATGTTTGAAATTAAAAATCGTAGACCAAAAATTGATCCCATTCGGCCGAAACACATGTTTTGGCCTGAAACTGTGTAAATATCGTTTAAATGAAATTAAATAGTATGAGATGAGACCCTAACAAAAGTACATGGAAGTGTCTGATAAACTCTTTGCTCTGTCAACTTGTTTAAATAAATAAATAAATAATGCTGGACAATTCACACAGCATTATCTAGCCCCATGGTAAGCGGAGCTTGTGTTATAGGTACTAGATAACTGATATATACATATAATACAATACATTACATAGATAGATATATTTTTACTATACATAGAAAACGACCAGAACACCCGGAACAAATATCTGCAGATCGTACACACAATTGTTCCGAGACGGGAATCGAACCCGCAACCTCCTGCGTCGCAGGCGAGCCTTCGCCCACCGCGCCACATCGGTCGTCAAAAACAAACGGCTACCGTAGTGCCTACCATAGAGTAACTTTTATATTGGGTGCCTACCATTGTACTTGCGTAGTAAAACTGTATTGTCATCGCTACTCAATACTAGATGGCGCTGTTATACAAAAATATATAAAATATTCTATGCTGGCAGCCCCAAATATCAAAAATGGCAGATGTTCAGAAATGTCATTGGCCATAAAGTTATGAATTTACTTCGTCCGAACATATTTCGATTTTCAAAATAACGGCGAAATGTACCGGGCTATGGTTTAGTTAGTGAAAGAAATTCTAAAAAATAAACAAAGCATGGGAGATGCTCGAAAACTATTTTAATTTTTATTGTTGAACTCTGCGAACTAGTGCAGTTGACAAAATGGAACCTTCAAATGAAGCCATTGCAGTACGAATAACGCGTCTAAACCGGCAAATACTAGGGAAAGTTACGAGTGGTTCAACAAAATTTATCAAAAAGACAATAGATCGTGAGGCCTTGTTGGATGCCCTCACGACTTTGTACGATGAGTGCAACGATGACCCAGTCAAGAAAACTGACGACCTGGTTCGAGTGTTTGTGGACAAATGTAAGTAATTTGCTAATGTTGTATGTTCTAAGGCATTGCTGTTTGGTAAGGGACCTTCACAACTTTAAAATAAATGTAAAATTTAAGGTGAAGCTTCTGCGATAATAAGGTAAGGCTAGTTATCACAGAATGTCATATTAAATCATTGTTAGTATGGCCATGAGAGGCCTAATTGTGATCGCCACTATAATAAACGTTGAGCCCTGAAGCCGCGGCGTTTATAATTCAGCTTCCTAGCAGCTGCAAGGGTTGCAGCCGCTAGGAACTGTAGGCTCTTCCTCGGAGTGATATCCCTTAGCTTATCTTTGAACATGCCCCATAGCTTCTACATACACCTAAAATGGAGGGAACATGGGCCTTTAATTATTCCACTTGTTTTTTTTGCAATATATTGTGTACTTATTTATAAATTTGCCCTCCTTAAAAACTACAGACCCATCACACTCCTAAGCTGTTCTCACATGTGGTAATGAACGGTCTGACCAGGAGACTAAAAGAGTTCCAGTTGAATAGAAACATTTTTATATGTTTGTTTTGTTTATAACTGCTGTTGATTTATTGCAATAAGTAATTCTTAGTCTAATTTATTTTTGCTGTTATATTATCATTTGAATCTTAAGTTTTAATTTAGTAGATAGATCGATAGAAAATGATTTATTGCACTTTAAATAGAAAACTATGTACAGAAAAAACTTAAAAATAAATTACAATTGGCGGTCTCAGTATATCTTGTTATGCAAATACTTAAAAAAATTTAATATGTTAATGGTAAGAGTCTCCTAGCAAGCAAATATTGCTTAAAGGGTGACTCCAGAAAGTATATTTTTAGTTAAATTTTTTTTTATTTCAGATCGCAGCACATTGGCCGACCTACGAAAAACAAGAGTATGCTTCTCCGATTTTCAAATTCTTCAAACCATTGGACGAGGATATTTTGGTGAAGTTCACGTAAGCATTATAATTTATAATCTAAGATAATGTATGTTACCTATTAATGATAATTAGTTTTTTTTTGAGTGCAAAGACTATTGCAAGGCTGAAGTATACACTATATCAGGATCATCATTATTTATTTACTTTATTTACAAATAGACTTAGGTACACTACTTAAATTACTTAATAGGCTATGTTTACTCTATGTAGTGTATTGTATTAAGTATATCTGTCATCTAGTACCCATAACACAAGCTCTGCTTAGCTTGGGGCTAGATGATGCTGTGTGGATTGTCCACCATTATTTATTTATTTACAAAAAAAATAGTTAAAATGCATAACAGACATTAACAGGAACCGGCCATAGATCCTTTTATTTCTAGTCAGGGGCCATCCATAAATTTCGTCACACGTTAAGGGGTAGGGAGGGGGTCGACGAAGTGTGACATTGTGTGACAGAGGGGTGGGAGGGGTCCTAAATTTTGTGACATCACATTTCAAAATCTATTTTAAGTAAAACAAGAGTAAATAATTTATTTGTCACATCAAATAAAACAAATACATAAAATTGGTTTACTCATAACAAGATACAAAATTTAAACATAACATAAATAAATATCTTGTCTACACCTCTCACTCTAATGTTTGCAGATGGTACGAGAGAAGCAAACACATGATGTGTATGCCCTGAAGACAGTTCGCAAGGAGCTGGCTCGGAAGAGAGTGGCTGGTGCTGAAGATGAAAGGGATGTGCTCGCGACCGCCACCACTGCTTGGATGCCTCGTCTGCAATATGCATTCCAGGTAACATTGCTTGCACATAACACTTTCTAGAAGGAACTCTAGAAAGTGATATATCTAGGCTCCTATATCACTTTCTAAGATGCCTGCAATATGTATTCCAGGTTACTTAGCTGATGATGTGTTCTGAATGATCAGTTGCCTAGACTAGACTGAAAAGTCTGTAATCTGAGGCTGTGCTCCCCCAACATATATTACACAAGTTGTTTGAGAACATTATAATAATTAAATACACAAAATCAAGTATCTTACCATCTTATGTTCACTATAACATAATTGTATCTGACATTTTATATATGCGGACCTAATGAATATAATGATATGTCATACACAATAAATACTAAAGTCGTTTACACACTTACAAAAAATCTATGAAACTAAGAGCCTGTCCAGATAGAGCGTTTTACGCGCGTTCTCCAGTTACTAGAGCGCTATACATCTCGTCCAGATGATGCGTTGCGATTCCTCACTCGCGCGTAAAACGCGAGCAACGCGCCGGACTCACGACTCGCGCGTGCTGCGCGCGAGCGCCGCGCGAGTCGAGATACTCGGACGCCATTGCTGCGTCCAGTGGTGCGCGCGAGTCCGACGCGAGTAGACGTATTTGGAACGAAAATGGAGACCGATAATTTTGACACGGAATTTTTTGACTGCTTTTTAATAACTGTCCCTGGGTCCGTTACAAACACATCGCGCGCAGGAGCGCGCGTAAAACGCGGCATCTGGACACAATATAAATTGAAACGCGCGAGGCCACTCGCGCATAATACGCTCCATCTGGACAGGCTCTAACACATAATAATTCAACAAAAAAAATTGTAATGCCAATTTTTTTTAGATAATATTAGCTAATATGGTTTATATTATGATTATATTGCTATTATGATGTAAAAACACAAAATTATCTTATTCCAGGACAACACAAACCTATACCTAGTGATGGAGCTATGCTCCGGAGGCGACCTGGCCGGCCTCCTCGCTCGTAGAAACCATCCTCTCTCTGAGAAAGACGCTGCGTTCTACGTGTGTGAGGTCGCGCACGCGTTGAAGGCTCTGCATGGGATGGGCTATGTGCATAGAGATGTGAAGCCGCATAATGTACTACTGGATAGGTAAGTTGCTATTATAGCGCATATTGTATAAATAAGTAGTCTATAAATGTTTTTTTTATAAACCTCATAGACTAGAAGCCTTGACTAGTCTAAGAGGTTCAAGCTAGAAGACTTTGTTTTTGTGGTGGTCTTTATTTATCTCAGTCCGTTAGCAGTCCAACGTGCCAGGCCCAGGGTAAAGCCTCTCTATTAAAATATAAAATGTATATAATGCTGGACCATCCATACAGCATGAGCAAGCTGAGCAAAGCTTGTGGTATGATGGGTACTAGAAGACTGATATACTTGATACAATACATTACATAGATAGTTTTTTTTTATTATACATAGATAACCACCAGAACATCCGGAACAAATCTGCAGATCGTACAAACAATTAGTCTCGAGGTGGGAATCGAACCCGCAACCTCCTGCGTCGCACCGCGTCACAGAAAATGTTTTGAATCAAATTGCTGGTCTTGATTTATGATTCCACTCTCCCCTATAGATGCGGCCACATAAAACTCGGCGACTTCGGCTCCTGCGCCCGCCTCTCCTCCGACGGTACATCCACCCTGCCCGGCGCCACCGCTGACTACGTGGCACCGGAGCTCCTGGCGGCCGTCCACTGCGCCTCCACGCACACAGTCTGTTCCGCATACTGCCGCGGGATTGTTACGCAGGCCATTGTGGGTGCTGACCTTTAGGCTGGCTGTATATTTGCTGCTATCGCGCGAGCGTTCAAGTGTTTATGTATCTAGTATTCGCGTTTAAACTTTTGAAACTAGAATAATCAATTTATTAGTAACAAAATAGTACAAGTCAAACTATCATGGTTATTAACACAAAAGTCATTTTAAACATATTAAAACTTCCTCGCAGTGCCTTCAGTTATTACGTGATAATGGCGCATGAAACTGTGCCGAAATATTAAAAAACTCAAAAATCAAATCATGGTAAATATCCAGTTTAAGTGACAAACTTACTCGCAGTGGTTTCAGTTATTACGTGATAAGTGCGCATGAAACTGTGCCGAAATATTAAAAAACTCAGTTATCAAATCATGGTAAATATCCCGTTTAAGTGACAAACTTACTCGCAGTGCCTTCAGTTATTACGTGATAAGTGCGCATGAAACTGTGCCGAAATATTAAAAAACTCAAAAATCAAATCATGGTAAATATCCCGTTTAAGTGACAAACTTACTCGCAGTGCCTTCAGTTATTACGTGATAAGTGCGCATGAAACTGTGCCGAAATATTAAAAAACTCAGTTATCAAATAATGGTAAATATCCCGTTTAAGTGACAAACTTACTCGCAGTGCTTTCAGTTATTACGCGATAATGGCGCATGAAACTGTGCCGAAATATTAAAAAAACTCAAAAATCAAATCATGGTAAATATCCCGTTTAGAATAACTTTTGTAGTATCCGCGTAACACGGTGGTGTACCTACCGCTGTTGGTAGTTTTTAGGAGAATAATCGTTTCACCGCTCGGTGACTCAAGCAACGGAATGGAATTTTGAGCGACCAGTCTCGGTAGCTAATGTGATAGAACGGTAGCTCAGGTAACTATAGCTCACTCACGCGATAGTAGCTAATGTGCGGTCAGACTTGTGAGACGAGGTTTATTTGTGCGAAGTTTAGGAATGTAGAAATTAACACACAGATTATCAGTACCTATGCTACCTACGATTATCAGTACGTATGTATTAAAATTTCATGATAATAAAAATGTTTAACGAATGTTTTGTTATCAAAAATAAATAAATAAATATCGCTGGACAACCCACAAAGTAATGTGTAGCCCCAATCTAAGCAGAGCTTATATAATAATAATAAATAAATAATAATGCTGGACAATTCACACAGCGTTATCTAGCCCCATGGTAAGCAGAGCTTGTGTTATGGGTACTAGATAACTGATATACATAATACAATACATTACATAGATAGATATTTTTTTATTATACATAGAAAACGACCAGAACACCCGAAACAAATATCTGCAGATCGTACACACATTTGTTCCGAGGCGGGAATCGAACCCGCAACCTCCTGCGTCGCAGGCAGACCTTCGCCCACCGCGCCACATCGGTCGTCAATATATCAATAATGGGTACTAGATGACTGATATTCATAACGCAATACATTACGTAGATAGTTTTTTATTATTATACATAGAAAACGGAACAAATATCCGCAAATCGTACAAACATTTGTCGCGAGGAAAGAATCGAAGCCGCAACCTTCGCCCGCCGCGCCACAGAGGTCGTAAAACATAAAATAAACTAGTATTTTGTACTCTGTGTGCATTAATAAAAAGCCATGAATCATTTATTCTTGCAAGAAGTATAATAATTCAATATCCCCTATGTTCTAAATCAGCTCACGCATCGAAAACGACCATTTTCTGGTCTGATAAAGTTAACCCATAGCTTTCGAAAATAAAGAAAAACCTTCACTACATAGTATCAAACAAAGTCGCTTCCCACTGTCTGTCCCTATGTATGCTTCGATCTTTAAAACTACGCAACGGATTTTGATGCAGTTTTAGATAGATAGAGTGATTCAATACGAAGGTTTATACACCACTTGACACATAGATTTCCGCGCGGACGAAGCCGCAGGGCGCAGCTAGTTAGAGATAAAATCATGAAACGTTTCTTCGCGTAGATAAACCTCCGATACTCCTAACGCTTCTGCTTTATTTGATAATCTGCACTCGTAGAAACTATAACTATTACCTGTGGTACCACTGCACTGTAGAAACTAGATAATATGTTGAACATAGTTGCCTGATATGTTTGTCAATAACGAATTCAAAACAAGATGTATTGCATTGTTGTATTGGCATGGTAGGGAGAGCATACATGCCTATGTAGCATGCTAGCATTGCGGTTAAGTGTGAGAAATTGTTTTATTTAAATATGTATTTAGTTAAAGACAGTAAAATACATATGTTGTGTAATGTAACAAGTATATACACTTTGTGGATCAACATGCTTGACCTTTAGTCGGTATGCAAAAATATTTGAGAGAGTGACTTGCAATAATTTAACATGAATTAAAATTTAAAATTGAAAAAATCGTCAACATTATAGTAACACTTACAAATTAATAACTTTTTAAATTTCTCTTCAGTAACGTTTATCAAATCTAAACACCATTATTGTCAAATAAAATTTAAAAATTCTGAAACAATATATTTTGTACTAAAATTTACTAAACAAAAATGATAAGTACTGTGAAACCTAACTTCATAATAAGAATACAAATATAATAAAAATACATACAAATCCAAGATTTGCATGTACAATTCAAATCATTGACATTTTAAACCACCCAAAATGTTTTGATCTAACTCTTGTTGTTGGGTTTAGAACCTTCTGCCTTTGTAAATAACAACTAACATTCTCTGCACAGTCGGCCTGTGACTACTGGTCCTTGGGAGTGGTTGCCTTTGAGCTGGTGACGCTGCGAAGACCATTCTCGTCTGATGAAGAGGACTCAGTTGCGAAAATTCTTAGCAATATACAAAGGTAAGTTTTGAGGGTGATGCATATAGGCATTATGTGAGAGCTAGTCACATAGGTGACTTTATTAGCTAATGTGTGGTATAAGCCATAGATTAGGTAATGTTACTTCATAACCTATGCGTTAAGAAAAGGTCTTTTGGAGCGTGAATCAATCCTAGCAGGTGTATTGCAGCTGATCGAAAAAAATGCATGCGTCAAGACGAATGTATGTTTTATTCATAGGTTTTAAACAAAATGAGAGTGCACGGAATTGCCTGTATTTATTTTCGTGCACTTTCGTTACGTTTTGACGCTTGCGAATTGCAGCTAATTAATTAGGACTCTATTAAAAAAGTGGTTAATTTACTCCTAAAAATCCATTGTGAATTACTTTGCATGTTATTGTCTTCTTGAATTTGCTCCATACCACACTACTGAAATAATTTTAAAATTACACTTGTACTGTTTTAAACAGTGAAAGGAAACATCAACAAATTACATATGACAAACTCATCTAAATGAATTCTTATAAAAAAATATTGTGTAACTACAATGTTATGCCCTCAGATACGAAATAATATCTTTGGAATTAAACTAATAACTTTTCCATTTCACCATTCTGTGTCTGAAGCAGTAAGTACTCCAAACTAAACTAAACCTTATGTCCCTCAGTTACGAACGCGATCCTAATCCACAACCGCCATTCCCTTCGCCCAGCTGTCCATCGAGTGACTGGCGCTCGCTGGTGGCCGGGCTACTGCGCGTGCAGCCCGCACGGAGATACAACTATCTAGACACGCTGCAGCACCCGGCTCTTGCCGACGTTTCCGTGCATACTATAAGGGACCAGGTAACGCTATATGTCTCCCCCAACCGTCTAGCGACTGGCGCTCGCTGGTGGCCGGGCTACTGCGCGTGCAGCCCGCACGGAGATACAACTATCTAAACACGCTGCAGCACCCGGCTCTTGCCGACGTTTCCGTGCATACTATAAGGGACCAGGTAACGCTATATGTCTCCCCCAACCGTCTAGCGACTGGCGCTCGCTGGTGGCCGGGCTACTGCGCGTGCAGCCCGCACGGAGATACAACTATCTAGACACGCTGCAGCACCCGGCTCTTGCCGACGTCTCCGTGCAAACATACCACGTACCATAAAGGACCAGGAAACGCTATATGTCTCCTCCAACAGGCGGATTGGAGATTCCATTAAACTCCTCCACAGATGGAAGCTACTGGTAGGAAAGGGCTTTAGTAAATTCCTTTAGTAGCATTTCACTACGTTTACGGGCTCAGTTTGAGCGGCCCTTTCTGCATATTCTAAGTGGGACTGCACTGACATCTTGCATGGGCTTGTACTGTGCATTTTTGTATACTATTTAAATTAAAATAAAATTATTTAAATACATTATATTTATGTGTATTTTTAAATATTTTTTTCTGTTTCTCGCCATCCATTAGGCACCGCCGTGGGTCCCGTGCGTCCGCGGAGTAGAAGACACGTCGTACCTCCCTGAACCGGCCAGGATGACTCCGCCGCCCTCCGCAGCGCCCTTTAGAACGCGTCCTCCCTTCAACGGACAACTGCCTTTTGTTGGTGAGTCTAAAACATCTCTATAGTATATGTAGTGTACACTATTGTTTGCTCTTGAGCGATAAGACCGCCAATTGTAATTAATTTTTAAGTTTTTTCTGTACAAAGTTTTCTATTTAAAGTGCAATAAAGAATTTTCTATCTTCTATCTATTGTCACGTTTGATGAGGGAAATAACGATCGAGGGATCTGCAGATATTTGTTCTGGGTGTTCTGGTCGTTTTCTATGTTATCTATCTATGTAATGTATTGTATTATGTACATCAGTCATCTAGTACCCATAACACAAGCTTTGGCTTAGCTTGTGGCTAGATGAGGCTGTGTGGATTGTTCAGCATTATTTTCTTATATCAGCCCTAAAAAACGGGAGGTATTTGATTCTGCGAACCCACCAAAGCGGAGAGATGACATGCGTAGGTGACACGTGACGCTTTGACGCGTGACGATTTGTGACACCATGCTTTCTGTTCTCTTTGTAAGTGTAAGTAAGTTTCTTCTTATTTATACTCTGAACTGAATTCCCTAGGTGTAGTAGTTTGATTGCTTGGTGTTTTCGAAGTACTATTGGTATATGTTCTAACAGTTATTAAATCTGAATGTTCTTGCAGGGTACTCTTACGTGGCACCGGATGACAGCGAAGACACACTCAGCTCGGCGGGATTCAACGCGTCCCACGATTGCACCGCCATAGACTTGGCTACGTTCAAGTAAGATAGTCTTGTTGTTGTCTATGTCTTGCATATGAGCGTTCTTTAGAGTACTCGACTACCGCCGCCGCTAATCTGCCCGACTCAGCCAATGGTGGTGGTTCAGGTTGCGACTGAGACCACTTTAGAGATAATAATATTAATAGGCCGCATCTCTCGAAACCGCTCAGTCTTTTGCGCCGATGTTGTTCCTCTCCGGTATTTACTCAGCTTTTTAAGGAAACCATCCAGCATTCGGCAAGCCACCGTCTGCCACTATGTTTATGGCAGGAATCTCCCCTATAGCCCACAATAGCCTGGTTTTATTTATTTCATTTATCTTTGTCTTTACACCTGGCGGATACCATATTTGGGTGTATTATATTGTGCACCCGAGGATGATACCCGCTATGTGTAGCCAGCGCCTTAGATTAACTCTCAAAGGGCCTCTATGCTGTTGGCTTCGGCCCCACGCAAGCCTTACGAGGACCCCTTAGGACGGGGTCACTTTATGGCCCGAGATCATGGTAATAATAATTATAATGCTGTACAATCTACACAGCATCATCTAGCCAAAAATCACAAACAATATGGGTTTCAGCCTAGAAAGGTCACCGGAGACCTAGACATATGTCTCGGTCTTCGGTGGCTGTCGCGGTTGCCGTGCCGTCACACTTTGAAGTTTGGAACTCTCTTTAGAGAGCTCGTAGCTCAGGTAGGCGAGGCGAATAGAAAACACTTGAATAACTTCACTCCGATTTATTGCGACAGATAGGATATAAAGCACAGAAGATATTAGACAGATAGAATATTAGGACAGTTCACACCATATACAAATGGCACTAGAACAAGCTAGGAAGGGTCGCGGACCGAATTTAAATCGAATCTTATGTGGTCTTTTCGCGCAATCTTGCATTCTGTTATTTAATAGATTTTTTCGTATTACAGATCTGCTGAGAAGCTAGCCGCGATGCGCAGCCGTGAGATAACAACCCTACAGAGCAAGCTAGCGGCGGCCGAAGCGCAAGCCAGCGCGGCGGCGGAGCGGACGCGACGCGAGCTCGAGGCGGAGGCCGAGCGGCAGCGCGCGCGGCTGCAGGCAGACATCACTGCACTCAGCTTACAGAACAGGCGAGTTCATACATACAGTAAGTTAGCGGCGGCCGAAGCGCAAGCCAGCGCGGCGGCGGAGCGGACACGACGCGAGCTCGAGGCGGAGGCCGAACGGCAGCGCGCGCGGCTGCAGGCAGACATCACTGCACTCAGCTTACAGAACAGGCGAGTTCATACATACAGTAAGTTAGCGGCGGCCGAAGCGCAAGCCAGCGCGGCGGCGGAGCGGACACGACGCGAGCTCGAGGCGGAGGCCGAACGGCAGCGCGCGCGGCTGCAGGCAGACATCACTGCACTCAGCTTACAGAACAGGCGAGTACATACATACAGTAAGCTAGCGGCGGCCGAAGCGCAAGCCAGTGCGGCGGCTGAGCGGACACGTGCGGTTACACGGACCGACAGAGCAGTGCATAGCGCGCCGCACTGCCACACCATCATAATACCTACACACAGCCAGTACAGTATGTATTATATCATCTGTGACACAGCGCAGCTCGCTTAGCTCTCTACAGCTGTGTTTGTCGCGTAGTGCGTGTTGTGTGTCTGTGATAGCTTATCATGTAACGCGCGCCTCGCTTCGCTGGCCGGAAAGCCATTATTGTGCTCTTTGTCAATTGGATCAGTCCTGCTCGAATCGATCAATATACGTTTGTAAATAAATAAATATACGTCTGAGTAATCATCATATCTATCGCCATGTTTATCCTTCAGCGTGCCTACAGAATAGCTAATATTATACAGGGTGATTTTTTGGACGGTGCCCTAAGGTGAAGTAGGTACTTTCACCAGCGTAGCTACTTGAAAATGGTCTTTAAGAGACTTATCCATATTTTTTTTTGAGAAACTATCGTCCTCATAAACGGATTTTAAAAAAATGTACAGTTAGCAGAAAAATTGGCATTTCATACTAAAACTTTTTTTGATATCATTATCTTGTTTCTTATACTGATCAAAAACTTTTATCGGACCAACTGAGGTTGAATGACTAAAACTTCAGTAATCGCAAAAACTTGTCCCATATGTGAAAAGAAACGAATACTTAGTTTTTCGTAACCTATGCAAAATTCATACCATGGTTGCAGAATACAAAAATATTTAAAAAAAATAACAAATCAAAAATACAATGTTCGCATTCTAAAAATAATGTTTCTTGAAGTACCCAGCGAAAAATGTTGCAAAAATGTGTCCTTTGGAAAGAGACAATGAAATTAAATGAAATGAAAAGTTATCAATCGGATAAATTCGGCTTCGTAGAGCGTTATCTCTTTATTTTGTGTCTTTACGTACTATTTATTTTTTGACAATATTCGAACATGCGCATTGCGCAACATGCGCGCGTTGAACATAATGGTAGAGTTTGAAAACGAAAAGCTGGTCATATCACTAACTAGATGTCGCTAGTAAAAGTGCACCACGGCTAGATCGCGCTGACGAGAACGCACGGCTTTGCCTCTAGCGATGAAGGTTCAGCTTTCGTTATTAATTGGGGTGGCTTTGGATATGGAAATTTTGAAAGGCATTTCTTTTAGAAATGCTTAAATTTTTGTGTTAAGTAAGTTGAGAAACGATTACATCCTCAAATAGTTACTTGCTCTGTGTACAACAGGATGGACCATATCTAGAATAGGCTTGATATTATATGGACCATATCAAGCCTATTCTGCCGTCATAAGGAAAAAAGATGCTTCTGACATTTTTTTCTGTTATTGAATTGAGTTAAATACGTCATCGGAATCAGTAAAAATAGACGCATCTACCAGTATTTTTATATTTTGGCTAAAACAAACACAACCCTAAAAATCTTACTGTTAAATAAGACGCATTTGAAACTACGTCATAATATTTACGAAATAGAAAAGACATTTCTGACGTTTACTAAGTTGAAAAAGCGCATTTGGGTAGATCTGTCTTATTTATTTACAATATATTTAATTCATCATAAGATGAAAAGACATTACTGGTTGGTAATAAGAAGAAAAAACGGTTCTGCGTAGAAAAGTCTTTTCATTTTAGTATTATAAAAAATAGCCAGTCGCAAGTGGCAGTAGCGTCTTTTCTACGAAGTATTGCTAGTCGTGCGGGGTGTGGTGGGGGACGCGGTTGGAGCTGTACGATCAGATGCGCCCAGGCAGTCAGAACGTCGTGATAAATCTGTAAGGAATGCCTTAAGCACCATGCCAACTGACATCCCGGTGGACAAGCGAGGAACCAATCCTAATCCAAAAAAATTGGATGACAAAAAATTGTAGAACACAAACTCATTTAATCCGTCTATATCCCACTACAGACGGGAGCACGGTCCTAATAGAAAATACATTCCGTCTGATGTAACAGTGACCAGAATGTATGAAGACTTTTGTGAAAAACAAAATATGAAAGATCTTCCTGTTAATGAACAGGTTTCTTATGACCACTATAGAAAAATTGTGAAGAAGTTAAACATATCTTTTACAAAACTGGGACATGAAGAGTGTGAGCTTTGTGAAAAGTATTACATTCACAATCCAGAGTATAAGGAGAAAAGCCACAGGAATCGCAAAGAGTGCAGAGAATACGCACGACACCGGGAAAAATATATAGAAGCCAGGCAAGCATACACAAATGATGTTGAAAAACAAAACAACAGTACCATCAACACAGATACTGCCTACTTTGCAGCTGATTTAGAGAAAGTAATTATGCTCCCACGAGTTGAAGAGTTCAAAATTGCAATGTTCTGCCCTAGAATAATAGTAATCAATGAAAGTTTTGTGCCAGTGGGTGACAAAAAAAACAACGCTTCTAAAACTTTTGCTGCGATATGGCACGAAGCGATATCCGGCCGTAAAATGCATGATGTAACGAGCTGTCCAGGGCTTTTCTGCACGCAAATAGAGACCTAAAACACGTTGCCATCTGGTTAGACAACTCTGCAGCCCAAAACAATAATTGGACGTTATATTCATATTTGCTACATCTTGTCAATTCGGTCGAAGTCAATTATGAAACGATTACATTAAAATATTTAGAGGTAGGCCACACGTATATGGCTGCAGAAGAATTCCACCACCAAGTGGAGCTATCCATGATGAGAAAGAAACGTATTTATGACTTTGAAGACTTTTACCAAGCAGTATTGAGCTCCAGAACAAATATTACCGTAAAAGTAATTAATGTGGAAGATTTTTTTGAGTTTTTGTCAAATTCGAGCATATTTAGCTGATATAAGACTGACTTCTGTAATGGAGGGGAATACTCACTTGTCTTTCTGAGATTAAAAAATATTAAATCTGGGATACCACCTCCAAAGCCAAACAAACTGACACCTTTAATGCCAGACAGCAGAAGATCGTTTTGGTATAATTTACCTACTGATAAAAATTGTGTTGATCTCACTCAAGTTTATGAAGACTGATTCTGAACAAAGTTGTGATAATTATCTCTAATTATAATTAATACAAATTTTTTCATTACTAAAAGTTCATCTTTTGTGTTGGAAAAACCAGTGAGATTTGTTTCAGAGCGGTTAAGCCTTTCTGACTTTTCCAACATAAAATTGTGAGTAGACAGTTTACAAAGCTGTGATAATTATTTAGAATAAGAATAATAAGGTACAATTTTTGATACTACATAGTTATAGTTATAAGGTAAAAATTACATGTTTCAGAAAGAGTTTATTTTATGTTGAATAAGCCTGCCATAGAAGTTTGAGGTAATTTAGTTTTGCCTTTCTTAAATTATAAGTAATAAAAATATAAGTCTAATTCTCATACTTTGTGGTTTTATTTGAATAAATGTTAAAAAAAAATGATTTTAGTTTAAATATAGTTAAGGATTGATAAGGTATTTTAACACCCTTAAGATATGCAACAAGGGCGTTTCTTAAGGTAATATTTAAAGTTCACTGAAATTAGGTAGGTATACTAAGTTGCAAGGCAGTTAATGGTTAAAAATGACTCTTTTATTTAGGTAACGATAGCCTGATAAATAATTATTACTAAGTAAGAAAGACATTTCATAAATTACTAAGTTGAATAGAAGCATCTAGCCAGAAACGTCTTTTCATTGCAGTATTAAGTATTTTTCACTATTTTTTTTACTAAAAGAAAAAGGAAAATGTAATTTATTTAAAGAATATAATTGTTTTTGTTTACGAAAAATACAAAATGTTTATTGTCATTTTCTAAGGGTTAATTTACATTGTTCAGTGTTCGAGACCTCCTTTAAGTTTAGGAATACCTGTATTAGGAGGTAACGCTCTTCCTTAACATACTTTATGAGTTTATATTATTATTACAAAAACATTTCACTAAAGTAATTGAATATAACTACAATTTTCACAAAATGTGTTGAGGGTAGAGTAGCATTCAGTTGACTTTATTCTATGGTAAGTTCAAGATGTTGTGTGGTACAAGTACAAATGGGTGCAAGTAGAGTAATTACTTGTGAGTGTGTGTTGGTTAGACGCTTCTGAGGACACCGGTCTCATGAGAGAACAAAAGGAATAGATGACGACCACGGAAACCTTGGGAGGACTTATGACTATTCTTGCGTCTAAATGAATGTCTAGATTTTGAATAGAACTAGAAAACTGATATCGACTTTCAATACACTGCATCAGATATATAGAGAATACTTTTATGGCACACTTAAATATAAAACAAACAAGATAAAAATGTGCAAGATATGTGACATATTATATTATACATTAATATATAATTACCATATTGCATCAACAAATCTCCTCAGCCAAATTTATGTCTCACTTGGTCAATCGGTCATAGGTTATTCCTGCCGAGGCTGTATCTTTTAGACCTTATAGGTAGACAGTTGAATCTTTTACAGAATGTAGAATACAATGGCTGCTATAACAACAAAATAAATTTTCGAATTAGGGGGTGTAAAAAAACCTTATTTATACAATTAACACCAAACTATAGTTCGCCAACCGATAACTAGATGTCGCTACTAGACAAATTAACAGGCGCTTACGAAGCGTTCCGGATTTTGACGCCTCTAAGAACCCATAATGAACTCAGATAATAAGTGCAGCAATCATGACCATTTAATTATCTTTAACTAATTTATTATTTATTTTACTGTTCTAAATTACTATAAATGTTTTTATATATTTTTTTAAGAAGAACTGTCAATTGTCAACACATTTGCCCCAGCGGCCGTCGGTTCTTCGCGAGATATGGCCGGCCCACTGCCACTTCAGCTTGCTAATTCTTTGAGCTATGTCGATAACCTTGGTTCTCTGTCGGATGTATTCGTTACGAATCCTATCCTTCAGAGAAACTCCGAGCATAGCTCTTTCCATAGCTCGCTGAGCGACTTTGATTGAACTGGTGGACCAGCCCTATCGTGAGTGTCCACGTCTCAGCTCCTTAGGTCATAACGGATAGGACGCACTGGTTGAAAACTTTCGTCTGCTTATTTCGGGGACTTCGAATCCCAGGAATGAATTATGAATGTAAAGTGGTCTCAACTCAACTGCTCTTGTGATGATAGCATAAATTCGGCCGAGTATTTATAGCAGATAGACTCACAAGATGACTAGTTAAGACTGCGAATTATATGACTAGTCCAATTACTACTAATTTACTATGACTACTAATTTACTCATTCGACTTGAATATAAGTAATATACTTATCTTCAAAGTCGAATGACAACTGCTAATTAGTAATTACTAATGCCCGATTGTTTATTCGATTTTGTTAGTCGATCGGTTTGTTAGAATTCAATATAATAATCAATCCATCAAAAAAAAATCCGTTGAATGTCTTCTCGCTAAGTGCACATTTTTTCTAATGATATTAATATGTCTAAAAAATATGCGGTCCCATAAGACCATTGTCCATAGGCCTGCTGCCCTTTTTCAAAAAATCCACCCGGGATATCTTAATCTTTGACCATATACGAGTTTTTGCTGTGAAATTTCAGAACTGTAGAAATTTCAGAAGTGTTTGTTGCATATATTTGAACTACAAAACAAACAGACCAATCCATCAAAGAATAAATTGTTAAAATTTAGCTACAAACTTAATCCCTATAATACCCGCTGACTCTTTTGACTATTTCAAGCTTTAACCAACAATATATCTTATTCCCACAGACGTTTAGAACGCCAAGTGGAGGTGGAGAAAGAAGAACGCATGGCTCTCCAACGGACCAATCAGGAGCTGTCGACCGTGGCCTCAGAACGAGGCAGCGCCGAGGCGAGGAGCGCGCGGGTTGAGGCAGAACGGGCGGTGGCCGAGAAGGAGGCTATTAAAGCGGACCTTGTTAGGTAAAGTACAGGAGCCATTTCAGCTCGTCGTGTAGTGGCGAGAGAGATGCTTTTAAAATGACTTTTCGCGGTAAGACTAACCCCTATATCTTCTCTCTTTCTTGCAACGAATCCTTCACTAAATCTCGTCTTAAGTGCCTCTAGCATTCCTTCAAAACATACTCGGGCTCGGTATACTTAATCGTTAGGAGGGTTCATCGTCCTGAATGTCATTGAGATGGTTTCCAAAATCCATTACAAATAACATGAAACTCTTTTGAGAAGCACTCAAGGTTGGTCGCTAGGTGCCTTGAGATGACAGTTCATTTCTACACTTAAATGAGAATTTTTTTGAAGTTTAGTTCGAGTGAAGGCATTTTTTTACGATCAACCATACCGAATCGCGTTTGGAGTTTTAGTAGAGGTTGAATCGTTGACGAGATACGACTAAAGATATAGAGGTAAATCGGCTGAGGATACCTCAAAAACTCACTCAAGTTCGTTATGATAAACCTGGAGTTGACAGTCGATTCCGCTACTCGTATAAGGTTTTTGTCTTAGGAACGATTCATTTAAAAAAATCGCATGTTGTAAGCCGTTCCAGTCAAGTTGAGCATTAGAACCTATTTTAGTGTTGGGGCGAGCTAGACACCTTACTTTACATATAATTAGAGCCTATTTTACCTTGTTTACTGGACCTATGTTATATTCATAGTGGTCCTAATAAAATTTGTTTGTTTTATAGGATGGAGTCCCGTACAGAGGAGTTGCAAGGAGAATTGGCGAGAGCCCTAACCGCAGCCGACGTACAAAGAGCTCAACACCAACATTATAAGGTTTGTTTTCCTATGAAATTATTTCAACCATCACTGTACGACGACCGATGTGGCGCGGTGGGCGAAGGTCCGCCTGCGACGCAGGAGGTTGCGGGTTCGATTCCCGCCTCGGAACAATTGTGTGTACGATCTGCAGATATTTGTTCCGGGTGTTCTGGTCATTTTCTATGTATAATAAAAAATATCTATGTATGTAATGTATTGTATTATGTATATCAGTTATCTAGTACCCATAACACAAGCTTTGCTTACCATGGGGCTAGATAATGCTGTGTGGATTGTCCAGGATTATTTATTTATTTACTCTAATTCTTTCTAACGAATGCAATCACTAAAATACAGTCACTCGGGGGTAACTCTTAGTAGGTATTGATAGAGAGATATAGAAAACAAAATTGGTACTAAAGACACATATGTATGTATGTTCAATTAACATAGAGATACAATTTTAAACAATAGTACAATAGGTTTCACAATTCATATGAGCATTTTATATATGTAAGTACTTAATGTTGGTAAATATGTGTGTGTTTGATGCAGTACAACAAATAGGCCATGGAGGCCATACATATTGGAGTCACTTCGAGTCGCTAAGCCCTAGAAATTGTAAAAACACAGAGATATCTTTGCATAGAATAATTACCACAATTTCTTTACCTATTTTAGGTGCTAAACAAGTCAATGACGCGAAATTGTCGGTAGGTGAGGCCTAAATGTATGCTATCTCACCTGACATAGTGTGCGAGACGGCGCGCTTGAATAAAATGCAGAATGATGCATTCCTAAAGCGACGGTTAAAAAATAAAATGTAAACAGACTTGTAGCACAAAGGAGTAGAAAAACGATTGATACGTTAATTTATTACGTTGATACGTAATAACCTTAAGACGTTTTATGTGTATAGGAAATCTTAGAACAAGCGCAAGCGTTGCGTCACAGGCGGCTCACTGAAATCAACGTGCGGGCGATAGTGAGTTTGCACTAACTATACGTAGAACATGTAGTCTAGATATTCATAGTAGTCATCATCATCCGCCTATGTTAGTCTACTGCTGGACATAAACCTCCCCTGATGAGCGCCAGAGCCATCATCGCCCTGCAGTCATTCGCAGGTTTATCCCACCTGGTCGGAAGGCGTCCTACACTTCGTTTTCAGAGTCGTGGTAGCAACTCAAAAACTTGTTTTTTCATAGTAGTCGCTTATTCATAGTAGTTTGTTGTTCTTCTTTATACTAGCCTAGTAGTTAGTTATTCTGTAGTGTTTCGTGTAGGTACGTTTCTGCGACGCAGGAGGTTGCAGGTTCGATTAGGTTTTGTAATATACAATTATATCCAGAGACAGAGAATCGGATAAACTTCTTTGATATTATTTCATTGTTCCAGTTTAAAAACCTTTGCCTTCATCCTCATTGTAGTTTATTTGGTCTTGTATTAGAATTATCTAAAAGTATGTATACTAGAATAGAGTGGAAGGAGAAAATGGAGGTCTTTGCCCAGCAGTGGGACAATAATGGCTTAAAAGAAAATAAATAAATAATGTATACTAGAATTATTTAGTCGCTTAATTTTCCATAAGGCAGTCACAGGTCATAAGTAATGTTAAAGATATTTAAGCTAAACAAAAGTTGGTAATAAAGTGTTATTTGATTGTCTATGTGTAAAAATGTTTAATTAAAAGTAAAATAATTTGTCATTTAGCTGGGTGGAAAGTAGGGACTTAACAACTTAATTATTTTGATTGTGTCTTTGTACATAGATGTCGCCGCCCGAGCGTTGAATCAGCCCGTTTGTAGCCATTCTACAAACGGGCGGATTCTACTATCCCGCGGCAACATATATACTTTACTATCGCAATAAGTCTGCCTGTAATGATGGCTGAATACTAACTTTATCTATATGGTGCCTTATGGCTAACAGCGATCTTTTCCACGCACCTTTACTTACTACTTATATTATACAGGATTCAGTAGCAAAAGAACGCGCAATCCGCCGCCAGACCCTATCCGGCAACGACCATGAGATCCGCGAAGCAAGCCTTAAGATCGCCGCGGCCGAGGCAAGCTTAGCTCGGGAGACGCGCAGCCGGGAACAGATGGAGAAACGGCTCGCGTCGCTCAACGACGAGTACGATAAGCTGCTGGGGCAGTACAGGGCACTGCAGGCTGAGATGGATGTGGCTCGGAATCAGATAACTTCTGCACAGGTAGGTCGACAAAAGATTCAAAGAATTTAAAAGTCGCTTATTATAACCACAGATAATATAATACATAAAATAAATAAAATAAAATAGCCTTTATTGCTGAACCAATTTTTAAATTAAAAAAAATATACATATACATATATTTTTAATACATACTGTAACAAACATTACAAGAAAAGTTTTTGAGAGGGTTAAGCTCGCCTATGTACATATCCTGTTCAGTTATTTCTATGTATTATTGTGTGTAGAGAATTAAATTCTTCTCGATAAAGCTTTGAAACTATCATGGTTATTAACACAAAAGTAACTTATAACGGGATATTTACCATGATTTGATTTTAGAGTTTCCCAATATTTTGGCGCAGTTTCATGCGCCATGATCACGGAATAACTGAAGGCACTGCGTGTAAGTTTTTATTGGCAGACATACCGATGATGACCTTTTTCATGTTTTTCCATGTGTTAGATATATAAGTCTATATATGTAGTAAACGCGTAGGCACGGTTGCACCGCGCTCCGCGACAAGCCAATAAACTAGTGTGCAGTAAGCCGTCTTTCATTACGCATGTCCGCTCCCCGGTCGAATATAAAACACCATGTATGATGGTTTAATAAAGAATTGTTCCTAACACTATATTCATTGTTAAAGACGAGCATCAACGACAAGCAACGCTCCATAGACGTGTCGTCGGACCAGCTGGGCGAAATTCAGACGAAACTGGCGCAGGAAAAGCTGCGGGTGTCCACACTAGTCGCTCAAGTACAGGTGAGTTCATAATCCAACTTATATTATAAACGCGAAAGTTTGTGAGGATGTGTATAAGTATGTTTGTTGCTCTTTCACGCAAAAAACGACTGAATGGATTTTTATGAAACTTTACAATAATATACATAGCTTATACATCAGAATAACACATAGGCTACAATTCATAAAGATATATTAACCAACTATCAACACGCGGGTGAAACCGCAGCTAGTACATAATAAATGCTAAAAATAAAAAACAAAAACATATTACACCTTCGCACAAAACATACCCACTTAGGAGTGGAGAACCTATCAGCAATCGTTTTCAGGATGCTGTTCGTACTATCCCGGGCTCTGCGCATCAGGGAGGCGGTCTTATTGCGGAGAAAAGCAGGAAACACATCTACTTTTTAATTCCGAAGGCAAGAACTAACCTCCTGAGCAAGTCTCCGTTCACACGGGCCCTTCGCGCTATTAATACTTTATGTACAGAAATTTTAGATGTCCTTGCCAAAATTAAGGGATGCTGTTTTAAAATGTTTGGATAGGACACATAGAAATACGTAAAATTGTTTATTTTAGGCTTAGTATTCAGTAGCTAGTAGCGTGTTTTTTTAATGTTAGTTTTTAGTTAGTGTATATTTAACTTTTTTCATTTCTTTGTCGCTTTGGTGTTGCACTGTAATGTCAATGTAAATATATTATCAAATAAATTAATACTTGATATTCCGCAAACATCCCTGTGGCGATCACAATAGCCCTATCATGGCCGCAGTGACACCCAAACCACCCAAAGAAAATAAAAATTAAAACATCCCTGACGCACTACAGTAGCGGTAATGTTCTTGTAATTGACAGGAGCTAGAGAAAGGCATCGAGGAGTCGATCCGCCGAGAGACTGCCATGGAGGAGCAAGGAGCGCGGACCGAGGTGCGCCTGAACGAACGGCTGCAGGCCGCTGAGAACCGCGCCGCCGCCGCCCTGCAGGAGGATATCAGGCATAGAGAGAAGGTATAGCATATAGGAGAACCAAATATATAGAAATAGCTCAAAGAATGCACACTGCATATATTTCCTTTTATAACCTGGTCGGAGGGTGTCCGACATAAGAAGACCTGCGAAAGACTGCAGGTAGATGCTGGATGCGTCAAGCTGAAGACAGGGCGCTATAGCGCTCATTGGGGGAGGCCTATGTCCAGCAGTGGACTGATAACTTTTTTATGTAATTAAAGATTAAGTATTTTGTTTATAATTCAAAATTCTTAATTCATTGAAATTCCCCAGGTCACCGCCTTAGAACAACTAGTCCGCCAGCTAGAACGCGAAGTAACCAACCTAGAATCGCGCGCCTGCGTCCACTGCTCGCTCAACGAGGCTGAAGAGGCCACCAAGAGCAAGGAAGAGGCAAATAGGAGTTTAGAGGAGAGGAAGAGAGATGGACAGAGCGATACAGAGAGTATGGGCATGGGGGAGGCGGTTGGGCAAGTCGCTTTGTTGAAAGAACAGTTGGAGAAAGCTGAGACGTTATTATCGGTGAGTCTGCAATGATTTTAGTAGGAACAGAGTGGAAAAGAAATTATTCACCATTTGCTTTATTCCTTTTTTTAAGTTCAGAGGTATAATTTATATTATAAGATAATATTGCCGTGCCATAGCAGGGTGCATGTTTGAAACAACCATGCTGTTTATAACAAACATCCTTTGAATGTACAACATGTTTGCAATAAAAAGAAATACTTTAAGTTAAGATTTGTCACGCAAGATAAACTCAACACAATTCTTTTTTGACAAAATATTAGATAGATAGATAGATAACACTTTATTACACCACACAAAAGAGAAAATAATACAGAGATAAAAACTTAGAATAAAGATATAAAGGGCGGCCTTATCGCTGAGAGCGATCTCTTCCAGGCAACCTTGGGATGGACTGGACATGAACGAACAATATAGACGGTGGCACTTTAATAAATAATTGGTAACAAATACACTAAATACCTACATTACAAACATTATAATAAACTTACATAGACATAAGGCTATCAATATTTCATATGGATAAATAATGCTGATGCAGCAGTTTTTTGAATATAGGGAGTGATAATTGTCTTTCTTTGGTGTTTGTGAACAGAGAACATACATGCAATAAAATACGATGTAGCTTTTGATCGGATACTTGAATGAAATGAATGGAATTCATTGTTGGACAGTCCACACAGCATCATTTAGCACCAAGCTAAGCAGAGCTTGTATTATGTGTACTAGTCTGATACATATTAAAATACATAGATTGATATTTTATCAGACAGAAAATAACCAGAACACCCGGATCAAATATTTGCAGATCATACATACATTAGTCCAAAGGCGGGAATCGAACCTGCAACCTCCTGCATCGCAGGTGGACCTTCGCTCGCCGCACCACATCGGTCATTAATTTGCAACTTTGACACTATTATTTCTATTATTATATATTTTCAGGCTAAATCAGAAGAAATTATTGCACTCAAACAGGAAACGAGACAATCCAATCTAGCCAGATGGAGAAAGGTAAGTTGGCAACAAAAATCCACCTTTAACAACTCGGTTCCCTTTACAATACCATACTACCTTACGCTCATAATCAGGATTTTGAACCCTATGACAAGTGTAATACGAACCATTATACAACAACATCATGAACCCACTCTGAAAAACTTTCCGTAAAGGGGTAAAACGTTGGTATTGGCTAACACAAAAAAGGTTCGTATTTAACCCGCTTACATCCGTAATCGATACCAATAATTCCATTGATAGATAAAACTAGCAAAATTTGCTCTTATCTCTTTTTAAATACATTTCCTTTTTCTTTTCACAGGAGAGAGAATATAACGAACTATCAGTAGAAATGAAAACGAGCACTCAGAAATCGAAGCGCTTTGAAGAGCGTCTCAATACAGCGCTTGAAGCGAAGAAAGCTGCTGAATTGAAAACGAACACGCTTCAAAGCGAGATGGAAACATTAAAACCGCAGTATGAGAGAGCGAGTAAGGATGTTGTAAGACTGAAGGAGCAATTGGAAAAGTTGCAAAAATCTCATGAGATAGTGCAGAATGAAGTTGACAGGTATGTTTTGTTAAGATTCGTTATTTCTGTAAAATACATTATACATATGATTCAGATTCTGGATAAGCAGCTGCTTTAGGTATTCTTGGACAGCATAGAAAAAACAAATTTTTGACACCTAGCCTAATTGTGTTCTCGCCCATATTTTTTTTGAATTAGTTCCTGATTTGTTTTATTTTATATTTTGAAACGCAAATAAATATTTTTTATTATATTCTACATTTTTAAATGTCATCAATATACCAAATAAAACCGATATGTATAAAAAATATTATTTATTATTATAGATCACCCATTATTAAATTCTATAAAGTTTGGTTTTGTCATGAACACAAAAAGAAATTTTACATTCGATTCAATTTAATTGTAAAATTTTGAAGAAGAAGAAAGAATAGAAGAAGAAAGAATATTTATTTCAAAATTTACAAGTTAGCCTTATTATCTATGCACTTTTTACCCATTTATTTTTATTAGTAGTTACTTATACCACAACTATAAAAAAATCTTAATACTATGCAATAAGTAGGTAGGTATACGAACTTGTTAAGGCGATTCAATTTAATTGTAAAATTTTGAACATCATCAAGAATACAATAACGTTACTCCTAAATTCCAAGCATAATTTTTGTAGGTTTATTTATAGTTGCTCTAAATACCACTTTATTGT
Organism: Eupithecia abbreviata; assembly: GCA_943735965.1. NCBI lineage: Eukaryota > Metazoa > Arthropoda > Insecta > Lepidoptera > Geometridae > Eupithecia > Eupithecia abbreviata. The sequence goes on from OX030995.1 coordinate 9,103,745, forward strand.
CCTGCCTATAATTCAAATTCAACTTGAGGCAGAAGCCCATTTCAATATCAGCACGATAGCGTCCCTTCCCCGATTGCTAATAAGGTCTAGGTGTAAGCGAGGTAAATTAATAACGTCAACGTTTTTATATTGAAGAAATTGTTTATGACTATAACAGATCACGCAACGACATCCGCAAGCTGAAATGCGAGCTCCAATACAGCGAGAAGAGAAGACTACACGCGGAGGAACAAGAAGAGATGTCTTCACGAGAGCGCGCGCAGATGAGGGACGAGAACCAGGTGCTACGGGCCGATAACACGCAGCTAGCTTATGTGAGTTTGAACGTTATTTACTTGACATTAGAATCTATTCTAAATATATGATAAGAGGTCTTTATAAAGTGGAGACGGTGGAAGAGTAAGAGATTTCTTTAGAGGTACGAGAACCAGGTCCTATGGGCCGATAATATGCAGTTAGCACACGTGAGTTTGAACGTTATTTACTTGACATTATAATCTATTCTAAATATATGATAAGAGGTCTTTATAAAGTGGAGACGGTGGAAGAGTAAGAGATTTCTTTAGAGTTACGAGAACCAGGTCCTATGTGCCGATAATATGCAGTTAGCACACGTGAGTTTGAACGTTATTTACTTGACATTATAATCTATTCTAAATATATGATAAGAGGTCTTTATAAAGTGGAGACGGTGGAAGAGTAAGAGATTTCTGTAGAGGGACGAGAACCAAGTCCTACGGGTTGATAACACTCAGCTAGCTCATGTGAGTTTGAACGTTATTTACTTGACATTAGAATCTATTCTAAATATATGATAAGAGGTCTTTATAAAGTGGAGACGGTGGAAGAGTAAGAGATTTCTTTAGAGGGACGAGAACCAGGTCCTACGGGCCGATAATATGCAGTTAGCACACGTGAGTTTGAACGTTCTTTATGAAAACGCGCACAGATAGAGACAAGAACCGAATCCTAAGGGCCGATAACACGCAGCTAGCCACTCATGAGTTTCATCTCTATTTACTGGGTCTTAGAATCTATTTTAAGTTGATGATAGGGGTCTTTATAAAGTAGAGACGGTGGAAGAGTAAGAGATATCTTTATGAAAACGCGCGCAGATAGAGATGAGAACTAAATCCTACAGGTACACAAGTGTATTCAACTCACAAAGGGTAGTTATGCACAACAATGACAAAACTAACCTATACAAAATCACAGCGCGTCTCTCTCGCGCTGGTGTTGATTTCGGGTACCGTATTCGAAATGATAAATGGAACGCCGTGTAGCGCGTCTGTCAGATGTCGTGGCGTGGCGTCGTTGTGCGGACGGCGAGGTGGTGGTGGTTGGTGGCGAGGAATCCTCTCCAAGCGAACCCTAAGTAAACAGAAAAGAGGACGCATTACAAACCGTTAATTATACTGCGTTCGATATTAGAAACATTCGTTCGTTACTTTGCTTCATCTCTTCATCAATTTCACTGGTTTTTATTTATAAATAATAGTGTTATTTAATACAACTCGATACCTCCGCGCGTTTCTGAGAAAACGACAGACAGACAACATAGTGAACCTATAACAACATCAAGACTAAATCTCAGCAATTCTTTTAGTTTTTAAGATTCTCTTGTTTATTTTCTAATATGAGTGTAAATGCTTGAAGATTTTTTTTTATAAGGTTAAATTTTCTCCTTATGAGGTATGTAACCCTTAAAATTCTCCAAAGCTCTTCACAGGTGTTATTCAGGCAAAGCAATTGTTGTTAAATACCTCAAACTGTAACTGCCGCGGCATAGATTCCTCAATTAATGCATCATAACAACATACATTGTATTCAATAACATTTTTGTCTTTGTTATACAAACACGTATGTCACAACAAACAAATAATTGAAAACAATAGCCCGGATAAAATTTCAACTAGTTTCTTCAAAGCGGCCAACGTGTTTACACAGTTACCGGACCTTTGTACTATTTCTAGTGTTTTCATAATAATATAATCATTCAAATAACAAATTACAATTGTGTTTGAAATTATTAAAAATATATAGAAGATTCTCAAATCTCGTGTCTAAACAAAAATTTGAACGGATAAATAATTTGCGTTTGAATTTCTTTTTATATGAAATTTTTAAACAGTGAATTCCGGCTGAGTTTTCGTTTCTTACGGTGTTGTGATGTCATGAAGCCATAATGCCGCTGATTTGCCCAGATCCTATCTGTGTCGGAAATCGTAAAACTTTACTGTCATTAAAATTAGCCTTGTGCTAATTTTATCGGACTTAAGTTGCAATGGACTATAAATTAAAAGTATATAAGAAACAGAAGTATCCGTCCTAATCCCGAGTTTGTACGCGTGTTCCAATATACCATCAAGTGTTTTCTTAAAAACCGCGACCGCGATATAATGGTCCGCGAGATAGGTACATATTTGGTCAATTATTTCCTCCCGAGCGAAAATTCGTAAAATGCATTAGGGATTAATATTATGAATACTCGTGACCGTCAGCTGCGATTCCGTGGGTGGATTGTGCATCAGAATTCTGGAATAAGGGAATTTTAATTTGTGATTTGAACCTTATTCCATGGGAATAAAGTCGTCATCGCTGCCACTGCCCAACCCACCCACGTAGTCGCAGGTGACGGTCACGAGTATTCATAATAATTAATCCTTAATGCATATTACGAGGTTTTGCTTTGGGGGGGACTTGGTCATGAAAATCTGTCACTGGCTCCCGGACCATAATATTTTATGTCGCTCCGACGACGCCCGTTCCGACACGCAAGCGAACTTTTAACTTAGTCGCGATGGAGTATCAAGTGAAAAGTGATAATAGGCCTCCCATCCGTCCGAAGCCGTTGTTCCTCCGCTACCTGTGGTTGAAAGGGTGCGGCGCGCGCGCATCCAGCGAGGGCGCGTGGGCGCGGCGCGTGCGACTAGCGCTCGCCGCCGACCTCATGCAGGGCCGCTGCCGTGCCCTCGATAATGCACTGGGGATTCTGAACACGCACTTTGCTGTGGTATGACTGGTATTTGTAGCATAGTTGTAGTCAAATACAAAATGCTTTATTGTCCTTAGACCATACAGGACTCTTGCACACGTACTCGTATGAGCGAGCGACATACTCTTAGTCCTTCTATCCGCGGCTTCGCACTTCATTTTCAGGGAGGAGATCATTAAGTGAACAGCGTTCGCCCATTGTAATTTATATTGAATTATTGAAATGATATATGAGCAGACACGGATGTAGCAGAAAACCAGCGCAGATTTTTTTTAATGTGTACCTGCATAAGCTGAGCTGCCATTTTGTTTTAGCTACAAAATGGTCCCAACTCAGCTTTATGCAGGTATTTAAAAAAACCAGCTAACTTGTAGTATGTGTGTTGTGTATTAGCACTTTTAAGGTTATTTTTGCCTTTGTAAAAGTTATATTTTGTATAGTTTATGCAGAGATACGAAGCTGCCCTTAGTGGCCACCAAACTCTATTCTCGGATCTCTGCCTTAAACACTACAAAATAAAACTATTACAGACGCCTAAAACATCTTATAATAGATATCACGACGACCGATGTGGCGCGGTGGGTTGCGGGTTCGATTCCCGCCTCGGAACAATTGTGTGTACGATCTGCAGATATTTGTTCCGGGTGTTCTGGTTGTTTTCTATGTATAATAAAAAATATCTATCTATGTAATGTATTGTATTATGTATATCAGTTATCTAGTACCCATAACACAAGCTCTGCTTACCATGGGGCTAGATAATGCTGTGTGAATTGTCCAGCATTATTTAAATATATTTTTTTTTATCACAAAATTCCAAATGAAATTTCTGATATTACCGTAAAGTTATAATAAGATAAAAAAGGCAACGGCGCTAGTGTGCCGTGAATACAATTGTTTACTTATTATGCTGTTCTATATCTTATTTATAGGCCATGGGAATTTCACTAATGATAAAAACATTCCCAATATCAATCCCATAGATAATAATCCTTTATCAGATAAGATATAGAATACCGATCCGGAACTCATCAGATCTCGGTACACTATCGCATTGCATTTATCTCAGTCTTATCCAAGTATTGGTGGATGACGCGGCGTGTTGTGTTCACGCTATGTTGTGAATTATTTTAAATTCATACGTAGAAGTTCAATAACATTGAAGTGTTTCTTTATTAGTCATATTTTTAACGTGACGAAGTGATCTCTTATGTTCTATCTGGTTGAAGAGGAGGTTATTATTTATTTACTAGCTGCGCCTCGCGTTTTCACCCGCGTGGTGATAGATATTTTGGATAATATACAATATTATATCTTTATAAATTGTAGCCTATGTTTTATTCTGATGTATAAGCTATATTATTGTAAAGTTTCATTTAAATCCATTCAGTAGTTTTTACGTGAAAGAGTAACAAACATCCATCCATCCATCCATACTTACAAACTTTAACGTTTATAATATTAGTAGGATTTCTTGAAAACGTGCAGTTTGTAGTTGATGGTCACATAATGTTAAGTATGGTAACTAACGCTGCTATGGCCGTCTGAGGTCAACAGCATTGTAGTCCATTCGAAAAAAATAAAGTATGGTACCTTTCTCTTACTACGTTTTTGAACTTTTAGAAAGAGCTTATCTCTCCTCTGGTTCATGAATGATAGAAACAAAACTTAGTCAAATAAATACATATATATTCAATAAATACAAATAAAAATATTGTCTAGATTTTTTGATATTTATCGATTTTAACCATTCCATTCGAGATTGAAGCTCCCCAGAACTTTTAATTACTGTTGGCAATGAAACTCCCCAGAACTTTTAATTACTGTTGGCAATGAAACTCCCCAGAACTTTTAATTACTGTTGGCAATGAAACTCCCCGGCACTTAATTACTGTTAGCAATACTCTAATATTGGATAATCCTGCAAAGTCTATAAATTATTGAAATTGTTAATTGTGACTTTTAACATTGTTAAAATGTTGTTATAATAAATAAACGATTGTTTTTCAGAATAACAAAGCGCTACAGGAAGCATGTGGTATGCTGGAAGAACAACTGACAGACTTCGAGAAGCTAGCCGATATACACGAGCTGAAGAACAAAGACTGTGAGGTATGTAATAAAACCTACCTTGCTTACCTATTACTATACGCTGACAGTGCTATGACTGCCAAATTCATGAACAAGACAATAGTGGAAATCATAAGAATGAGATAAGCACTTCGTGGTTAAGAAGACCTCAACTTTTCATATAATTCTTTTACGACACTTGCACTAACAGCAACATTTAGACGATGGGTGGATACCGCCACCTAAACCTAGATATAGCTATACTATTTAGCTAATTAAGCCTGTGTACAATATTTGATAAGTATTTTTTAACTCAGTTTAGGGATAATTTATATCTGAAATAAAGATCTATTATTATTACTAACACACAGTACAAGTGTCGTAATATATTTATCCACCATCATTTCTATGGATTTGTAATTTTTCAAAAAATATCTAGGATTCTAGAAACAAGTAGGTTAATTGATTGTTTTTTATTTCAAAATTCAAAATCCTTTATGGACCTAGGCGTACAAAATAAGCACGTTGTCAAGTGAAAAAGAAACCACTAATATACATATAACATTTGAGTCTGTGTTTATTTAAAAGTCAGTAAAACGGCATTACAGGTTTGTGTTGTTAACTTAGCTTGTGCCCTCCGACCAGGTGGAGTGACGACCTGCGAAAGACTGCAGGTAGATGCTGGATTCGGCAAGCTGAAGACAGGGCGTTATGGCGCTCATTGGGGGAGGCATATGTCCAGTAGTGGACTAATATAGGCTAATGGTGAAACTTAGCTTATAAAATTGTTTTTTTTTTCAGGATGAAATAAACCGGCTACGTGGCGACCTATCGGAATGCCGCCTCAGACTAGAACTATCTCAGAAGCAAGCCATCGAGTTCAGCGCAGCCGCCAGCCATGCCAACAGTCAGAGCGAAGAGGCCAGGGAATCGGCCAGCCACGCGCATTGCCAACTGCAGCTCTTGCGGGTAATTACAACATTATTGTCTAAACAACATAAACACAAAAAGTCTTTATTTGACACATTATGAATTATTACTAACAAAATATGAAGCGATGCGACCTGCAGAAGTAAAATATTGTGTCGCGAGTCGCAACGCCCACCTCCGGGATTATAGTTATAAAAAAAACAGAGTTCAGTATAGATAGAGCATTACTAACCACACCAAACATTACTGAAGAGGCGAAAAAATGCATCTAATAACCACTTATATTTCAGGAAAAGCTAGAAAACCGCGAGTCGCGAGTAGCCGAGCTAGAGTCCGTGATGGCGACGCTAGAGGGCGCGCAGAGCTCCAGCGCGGCCGCGCTCACCAGCGCCGCGCGGCGGGTGCGGGACCTGCAGGTACTAATTACTAAATACCTAGTAGAAGTCACTAAAAATCAGAGAGGCGTATCAGGAACGCAGTCCCAGTAAAATAGATGAAGTTAGCTCAATTGTAAATATCAGTTATAATTTGTTTTAGTTATTTTATTGTAACGTTCTTCGTTAATGAAGACATGTTAATGTTACATAACATTTTATGTAACAAAATGGTAAATGATATAAATCGGTTATTAACCATAGAAAAATAGTAACTGTTCGTTTTGTTATCAGGAAGAGTGTGCGTCGCTGCGCACGCGCGCCCACGAGCACCACTCCAACGCTCTGCAGCTCCAAGCTAAGCTAGCTGACGCACAGGTAACCAACCTTATTCATAATACGATACAATTATTTATTAATAACACTAAGTTACAAGCAAACGCAATAAGGTAAGGAATACAGTATATTGTCCTTCACTACATAGTATCAAACAAAGTAGCTTCCCGCTGTCAGACAGACAGCGGGAAGCTACTTTCCTTTCTCTTTTACTTTCTTGTCCCTATGCTTAGATCTTGAAAACTACGCAACGGATATTGATGCGGTTTTTTAATAGATAGAGTGATTAAATTGGAAGGTTTATAAACCATTTTACACAAAGATTTCCACGCGGGCGAAGCCGCGGGGCGCAGTAGATTATAAACCTTCCTCTTGAATAACTATCTATTTCTGAAAACTGCATAAACGTCCATTGAGTAGTTTAAAATATTAAAGCGGCTTCATTTTATACTATGTAAAGCTTGTGATCTACGAATACCACGTTGTTACTATTGAAATGGTTTATTATAAACAGGAGGAGTTAGACGCGGCGCGCGAGGCGGCGGAGGCGGCCACGGCGTGGTGGCGCACGCGGGAGACCAAGACTGAGGCCACGCTGAGGCAGCAGGCCAAACTTATTGACTTCCTACAGGTCATTCTTGAATTCTTTATTGTACACACAATACTGTGAAAGTGTTGTATTAAGGGGGAGAGTGGGGACAAAGTGCATGGAGGAGGACGACGGAGTAGTACGTTTTTAAATATAAATATGTTGTATTTGCAGGCTAAAGTTGAAGAAGCGGCGCGTAAGAAGTGTTCTCTTAGTAACAAGCTGTTCGGCCGCTCTGGACGGCGGAACAACGCGTCGCCGCCACTACGACGATCCAACAGGTACAATACTCTACCTTATTTATTAACTCAGAAGAGGTGAAATCTGCCTGTCGTGCTGTGGTTTTAGATTTCGTGTTGGAGTGGTCAGCATTTTCGGGAGCACAAATAAATGCCAGCTTTGTGATGAAGTGGTAAGCATCATTAAGAAGTGCTTGTTGCTTGCTGTGCCTTTCTTAATGATGCTTACCAGCAAGGCAAAAATTAACAAAAATCTATGATATATTATTTAATTTCATAGAGTTTACTGTGAGTGGGACAATTTACGCACTAAGATAACATAAACCTTATAATTGGCAAGCGAATGAAGGGGCTCAATAGGTTAAAAGACGTTAGATCCTTTGTGCTCATTTACGTCTAACTGACACGTCACCGGTGTTTGGTCTTTCGGCCGAAATCGTCCCACGGTCTTTTGATCTACACACACACACACACACACACACACACACACAAACACACATGCATCTACGTGTAGGTTCTCCCAAAGATGCAAAGAAGAAATAAACATAAACAGGAAGTGATGTTTGTTTTACTAGTTCACGCCATAACTTCTGCGTGGACCGATCTTACTAAAATTTTGTACAGATCTGGTTCTAAGGCTGGAAAAACACAGTTACTTTTTAATACCGAGTAAAACGCGTGCGAAGGTGCATGCTCATAATATTCAAAAGTGTAATTCCGTGTTGTTTCCCCAGAGAGCTTCGCGACGAAGTGGACAGGCTGCGCGCTAAGCTCGCCGCCAGCAACTCCAGCTTCTACGTAAACAGCTTCACTCCCACGCCCAAGAAGGATAGGACCAAACCAACATACAACGGGTAAATATTATGTTATTGATGGCTTCCTAACAGAATTTCGAACATGCTGGCCAGTATAGATTGTCGACCTCTGTGGCGCGGTGGGCGAAGGTCCGCCTGCGACGCAGGAGGTTGCGGGTTCGATTCCCGTCTCGGGACAATTGTGTGTACGATCTGCAGAAAATTGTTCCGGGTGTTCTTGTCGTTTTCCATGTATAATAAAAAATATCTATCTATGTAATATATTGTATTATGTATAGGGGAGGCCTATGTTCAGCAGTGCACATGTACTGACGGGTTTATGATGATGATGATGAAGTATATTTCTATGCTTTTGTTAACACAAATATTTAGGATTCTGGAGAGATTCTGGATTCTTAGATTTAATATAGATTGAAATGAACTACAAACATAACATTTTGATTATTTTCTGTTAAAATTCAATCAGAATTCGACTAATTGTGCTCGCCTATAATATTAAACCATCTTTGCAGCGTTTCGAGCATAGACACTCCTGATGGAACCGTGGACGACACCTTACTCGTTGTTTGGTAACTTACATATTTTGTTTATTTATTATTGCACTCAATTTACTAGTTGGTTATTTATTGATAATTTTTGCAACTTACTTAGAGTTTTGTTGTAGAAGCGTATACAATGCCCTTTAAAAGATACATTTATCATGTGTAGCTTAGTTGTGGTCACAGCGAGTTTGAAGGTTTTTTCTAAATAAGGTATTTGTGAATAAGACTTTGAACTATCATGGTTATTAACACTAAAGTCATTTAAAGTAGTAGTAACGTTCGTATCAAAAGACAAAAAATGAGGGTAGATCGGTATGTCTGCCCATAAAAACTTACTCTCAGTGCCTTCAGTTAATCCGTGATCACGGCGCATGAAACTGTGCCGAAGTATTGGAAAAATAAAAATCAAATGATGGTAAATGTCCCGTTTTAAATGACTTTAAGGTATTTCTATGTCGCAGGCCGGACGAGACCCGCGAGAGAATGCACGCCCGCTGCGAAGATAACAAACTTGTCCTCAAGAGTGGGGAAAGGGAATTACGAGCGAGGCTGCTTCATACTGACGCCAAGAACCTGCCTCAGAACGAGGCCAACCGGGCCTTTGTAGTAAGTGCATGTCATCAGTTCAAAGTCGCTCAGCGAGCTATGGAAAGAGCTACGCTCGGAGTTTCTCTGAAGGATAGGATTCGTAACGAATACATCCGACAGAGAACCAAGGTTATCGACATAGCTCTAAGAATTAGCGAGCTGAAGTGGCAGTGGGCCGGCCATATTTCGCGAAGAACCGACGGCCGCTGGGGCAAACGTGTTCTTGAGTGGAGAACACGACTCGGTAAACGAAGTGTAGGACGCCCTCCGGCCAGGTGGGATGACGACCAGCGAAAAACTGCATCATCATCAGCCTATGTTAATACACTGCTGGTCATAGGCCTCCCCTAATAAGCGCCATAGCGCCCTGTCTTCAGCTTGATGCATCCAGCATCCTGCAATCTCAATCTCTCTATTTCGGACGACCGATGTGGCGCGGTGGGCGAAGGTCCGCCTGCGACGCAGGAGGTTGCGGGTTCGATTCCCGCCTCGGAACAATTGTGTGTACGATCTGCAGATATTTGTTCCGGGTGTTCTGGTCGTTTTCTATGTATAATAAAAAATATATATCTATGTAATGTATTGTATTATGTATATCAGTCATCTAGTACCCATAACACAAGCTCTGCTTAGCTTGGGGCTAGATGATGCTGTGTAAATTGTCCGGCATTATTTATTTATTTCTATAAACTAATAACATCATTTGACCGATGTGGCGCGGTGGGCGAAGGTCCGCCTGCGACGCAGGAGGTTGCGGGTTCGATTCCCGCCTCGAAACAATTGTGTGTACAATCTGCAGATATTTGTTCCGGGTGTTCTGGTCGTTTTCATGTATAATAAAAATATCTAACTATTTAATGTATTGTATTATGTATATCAGTCATCTAGTACCCACAACACAAGCGCTTACGGCCTAGATAATGCTGTGTGAAGTGTCCAGCATTATTATTTATTTATTTTCTATTTTATTTCAGATAAAGCTAGAATCCAGTTTAACCAAAGACCCTACCGCCGCCATCGTCTGCGCCAACCTGTCCTCGCGGTCCACCTGGCTGCACAAGCTGGAGGCCTCCCCCATCGCATCGCTGGATTACTCCCCGGGGGCCATCTCCCAGCACGACTCCGAGCCGGCCGCGGCGCTGTTCGTCGCCAACAACGCTATTGCTATAGGTACTAGCGACCTACCACGGCTTCGCACCCGTGCAAATGCATGTATTATATACATTTAAACCTTCCTCTTGAATCACTCTATCTATTAAAAAACCGCTTCAAAATCCGTTGCGTAGTTTTAAAGATCTAAGCCATAGGCACAGACAGACAGCGGGAAGCGACTTTGTTTGATACTATGTAGTGAAGTCTTTCTGCGGCTGCGGCTAAGTAGAGCTTGTGTTACTAGATGACTGATATACTGAATACAATAAATTACATAGATAGATATTTTTTATTATACATAGAAATACCTGAGCACCCGAAACAAATATTTGCAGATTGTACAAATATTTGTTCCAAGGCGGGAATTGAACCCGCAACCTCCTGCAGGCGGACCTTCACCCGCCGCGTAACATCAGTCGTCCATTGTACCAGTAATCTATGTGTTTGTTATCTTCTTGACGAAGAAATCAATAAAACCTTTCAATCTATCTGTATAATGTATTAAGTCATATCAGTCATCTAGTTCCCATAACACAAGCTCTGCTTAGCTTGTTGCTGTGTGGATTGTTCATGTTTATTTATTTATTACTAGCTCAACGCGCAAACTTCGTTCCGCCTTAGTTGCAAAATAAAAAAATGGATAAAAAGTAGTCTCCTGGTTCGCTACCTCGCCCCAATTTTCAGCCAAATCGGTTCAGCCGTTCTTAAGTTATAAATAGCACGACTTTCTTATATATATATATAGATTTACCTTTTAATCCCCAGGCTGCGCCGACGGACTGCACTCGCTCCGTGGCTCGGTGCGACTCGAGTTCAACTCTGACGTGTCACCGGTGCGGCGCGCGAGCAACGGCGTGGCCGCCATGTGCGCAGTCAACGGACGGGCCTTGTTCGTCTACAGCGGGGTCTTAGTGCAGGTAATATACAATAACAATACAAGTGGCTATAGAACAGTTAGTGGTAACGTTCGTAGCAAAAGACAAAAAATGAGGGTAGATCGGCATGTCTGCCCATGAAAACTTAGTCGCAGTGCCTTCAGTTAATCCGTGATCATGGCGCATGAAACTGTGCCGAATTATTGGAAAATTTAAAAATCTAATCGTGGTAAATATTCGCGGCTTTTGCATTTTTAACTGACTTCAAAAAGTTCTCAATTCGACTATTTTTTTATGTTTGTAATCTCGGAACTTTCAAAGATTGCGGTGGTTATTTTTTTATTTGAAAGCTGGTGCATCCCGCGTGGTGCCAGTTCGATATGGTCCAGTTCTGACAATGGCATCCATGAGAAAACCATATAAGTGTTAAATATGCATTAAGTACGTGCGCGACAAATGGATGGACGAATAAATTAATATCATGCCAACCGATAACGATAATTCTTTTTTTAAAACCCAAGTTTTAAACCCATTTTCATTATTTAGGAACTTGAAGTCGGTTTATAGTTTATTTAAACACGCCAAATTATATAAGCATCACAACTCAAAACATCGTGAGTTATAGAATTTTATAAATTAACCATGTTCCTGTGTTGAACTTGTGCTAACCAAATACCCTCTGTAATGTAGTAATATTTAGATATAAGGTGTTATTTTGTTATTTGAAGTGCAATATAGTGTTCATTAATTCATTCCTCTTCCCCCAGGGCCCGCTCCTGGCGCTCGGCTCCGCGCTGCGCAGGGCCGGCTCGCTGTTCCCGAGCATCGAGGTCGGTACGGTCAAGCTGCCGGACTCTACGACGCCGCATTTGTTGAAGGTGAGTGGTATTTATTTATTCATCAAAATAATGTTATTATATAATAATGAATAAAGTCTATCTTAGTGCTTATTTGTAAGCCTAAAGAAATACACTTTCATTTCATTTACTTTAGGGTAGATCGGTATGTCTGCCAATAAAAACTCACAGTGCCTTCAGTTATTCCGTGATCATGCACAAAAAATCAAACCTTTCCTCATTATAATATTAGTATAGACACTTTATTGCACTACAAATGCTTCGCCCACGTGGAAATTTCTACGCAATTTTACGACGTATAGAAAACATTTAAAAAAAGATGAATGAAAACTGAAAGGCGTTCTCAAGTTATAGCGTGAGCAGGAGAAATAGGGGTTCATTTTTATTTATATAGATAACTAAGAAAATGTGTGAAGGGCGTAAGGCTTGTTATTTAATTTGGTTTATCTTATTTCAGGTAACATCAGGCGACGTCATCGACGGCCCGTGCGTGGCCGTGGCGTGCGGCCGACGAGTGTTCCTCCTACGATTCGACGCCGCCATGTCAGAGTTCAAGATATCTCGCTCTCTCACGGTCGACCGCCCGCCTTACTCCCTCCTACTCACACCCAAGTGCCTCTACATAGCCGGGGAAAAACCTCTGAAGATCAACCTACCTTCAGGAGCCTTGGAAACATTCGCCATAGAGGAACCGATAGTTGCTGCGGCCGCGAAAAAACATTCACCACCCAAAGCGATACTACTCATCAAACAGAAACCAATAGAAATATTGTTATGCTACTCCGAATGTGGCGTTTTCGTCGACGAGTACGGGAAACGGACGAGAAACGACGATCCGAAATGGAGCTCGGCGATACACAACTGGGAATATGTAGCTCCGTTACTGTATCTACTCGGAGACGAGAAAATAACAATCATTCACGTGAGCGATGACGCGTACAAAGCTCCGCCATGCACGTGCGATAATCATTCCGTAGCGTCAACGACGTCCGAATGCTACGCGCCCGAGATATACCGACTCAAGATCAAAGAACCGGTTTTCCTTGGCACCGCTCCTAATGGCATCATAATACAAGCTAAAGACGATGATGTGTATACGGTCTCTATCATCAAAGGCATGTCTGCGTTCAAAAGCATCGGCGCTTCCATCGATTCGTTGGACACGCTAGCATCAGATCCTAAAGGCAGCACGAGTAGCATAGACCTATGTCAATCAAACACTGATTTATCCGCGTCTCCTCAAAACATTTCTCAAGAGAGTATCGAAGCTACGACAGGCTTTCTCGCCGATATCAGAACTAGAGCTCGACAGCTACGCGAGAAGAACCGACAGGACCACTCCGATGCTATGATAAAGCAGATTTTGACGACAGAAGTGGATTTGAACCGTAAATCGTCGGTTGGGGGAAGGAAATCTCCCGCTACTACTTCAGAGTTTGACTCTGACTCGACTACCAGTGACGAAAAGCCGTCTTCGAAATGTACTACTGATTTGTGCGCAGAGATGTTTACTAGACAGGTTAGGTTTCAACAGAAATAGGACCTTTAAGTAGGATATAGGTATGGGAATGTAAAGAGCAGCAGAAAATGGAATGGAATAGTTTGAGGTACAAACACCTTATGTTACTTCTGAGTGACGAAAGTTTCATTAATTGTTTGTAAGGTATAGGTCAAGCTTTCAACGCTTTCATAGAAGTGATTGAATCTATTACCTATACCATCTTAATGCTTAAGTCATCCATAACGGGATATTTACCATGTTTAGATTTTTGAATTTCCATTATTTCGGCACAGTTTCATGCGCCATGATCACGGAATGACTGTTATAAATGACTTTTGGTAATTAAAAACCATGATAGTATCAAAAGTTTTATCTATAAGCTTGTTAGAAAATGTGTTTGTGAGCATTTTTCCATATAATTGTTATGGGTATTTTAAATAATAAATTGGTAAATGTAATAAGTAGGCTGAATCAAAGTTAGTTTGAGGATCGCGTAGGTCGACTTTTGATATCTCTTGTCATTTGATAAATTGTTTTGCCTTAGGTTTTAATTATTGTTAACTACGTTTAGAATTTATGTAAGTCCATACAATGTGTATGTACCTAACTATTTATATTTATTTGTAAGGATATGTTAGTTTTGAAGTCGAGTTTTTAATTTTAGCATGTTATATAAGACTTGTTAAGGATTACGACCAATTTACTGTGATTTAATATGCGACTTAGCGACAGTTTAGCATACTTTGTGTAAGCAATGCTCATTTGTATTCTGCATAAGTAATTATAATTTATATATTAGTATAATAAACAGTTTGCATTGTGTGTTTGTTGTTTCAATACATAAATAATCCTTGTACCTAAGTATTATTATCACGAAAGAGTTCAAAACACAACTTCATCAAACTTAAATACGGATGAGGAAAAAGGCCCAACTGATTTGGCTACGAGGACTGACATATCCACATGGCTGAATTCGTGTCAAAATAGGCAAAGTACACTCGCCAGAGAGGCTACTAATCTATATCTATATATATAAAAGAAAGTCGTGTTTGTTACAACACTCGAGAACGGCTGGACCGATTTAGCTGAAAATTGGTGGAGAGGTAGCTTAGAACCAGGAGTCTAACATAGGATACTTTTTATCATTTAAACAATTTGACACATAGATTTCCACGGGGGCGAAGCCGCGGGGAGCAGCTAGTTACTTATGAATTAATGTATGAATACCAGGACATCATAGCTATTGCAGAGGTATTTTCATTTAACCTAGTAGAAAAATACTATTTCATGCCATGAATGGATAAGAATTAATGTTGTATTGGTATTAGCCTATAGCAGTCCACTGCTGGGCATAGGCCTCCCCCAATGAGCGCCATACCGCCCTGTCTTCAGCTTGTCGCATCGAGCATCTACCTGCAGTCTTTCGCAGGTCGTCATCCCACCTGGTCGGAGGGCGTCCTACGCGTACGTTTACCGAGTCGTGGTCTCCATTCAAGAACACGTTTGCCGTCGGTTCTTCGCGAGATATGGCTGGCCCACTGCCACTTCAGCTTTCTAATTCTTACTTAGGGCTATGTCGATAATTTTGGTTCTCAGACGGATGTATTCGTTACGAATCCTATCCTTCCGCCTAGATCCTGTGATATCACACCCCTAGACTTTTTTCTTTGGGGCTATGTAACGTCCAAAGTCTATATGGATAAGCCAGGTACGATTGAGCAACTGGAAGCCAACATTACTCGCGTTATTCGCCAAATACCAATGGAAATGGAACTGGAAAATGGAATGGTAGAATGGACTACGAATATGTTAACCAGAGTTACGGCCAACATTTGAATCAAATAATCTTTAAAAAATAAATGTAAAGAGTATTGTATGTAATTCTTCTGTATAATAATAAAAATATACGTTAAATTTGTTTTTATAAATTTCTTTTTAAAATTTAAAAAAGTACCTCCAAATGAATCACCAATATCTCATTCAAATCCTTTTTGTTCTTGAGTGCTCAATCTATGTTTTAACAATAGATTTTATATATTTGACCTTACGTAGTCAGATCTTAATTAAATCTATGGTTTTTGTAAAGAGAAACGAGATAATAAAATGGACTTAACTTTTTGTTTGTACTTAACTGTACTTGCTTTGCCTATTATGACACCAGTTCGGCGATGAGGAAAGTTAAAGCAAAAGAGAGTCCTCGTTGAAGTAAACTCGCTTACTCCATAATTCATACACTTCTACAACATTTTTTGTTGCCTGATCTCCAATATTACCTACATTTCATTTACTTAAAAAAAAAAACAAGTATATAATGCATGGAATCGTTTATTTACAACTTATATTTTACATTAAATATGAAGTGGAAATTGAGAACACTTTCATTAGACTACGCCAATACCATCACCTAATCTCATCAGAACATTTACAATTGTCAAAAATACAAAATTGATTCATTTTCCACTATAAAAATTCATGTACTTTAACAGTGTACTAGACATGAAATACAGAGATCTTTTTACAAAAATAATATACAAAACAAATACACTGGATCAACGTCAGTCAACATAATATAATTATAATACACTCGTTAATCTAATAATTACAGACAGATCAGGGCACAAACACACGCGATGATATAGTTTTGAGGCAGCTTTAATAATTACGTAGATATATCATATAATACACCGACTATTTTAAGATTAATATAAAATGGTACTTCCTAAAGAACACCTTGAATTTCAGACTGTTGACATATACATAATTTTATCTAATTCTCAATGTTTGACTTAAAACTTCTACAAGACAAAATCGCTTACCAATACAAGCTTTTGAAAGATTAGGAAAAGTCAGTAAGATATAACAAAAATACTAAAAATCAGATTAGCCACCAAATACGATTGATTATAGGATGATAATAAATAATCGGAACTGATACTATGAACACTATTCGTCTAACGTTATGCGTCGAGTGATAGATGATGAACACATGTCGAGTTTTTTATGTTGCACTACAAATGAGGCAATCGTTTGTATCAGTCTATTCACTATTGTTTTTAATTTACAACTTTCGACGAATCTTTCTATACATGTCAGAATTAGGAAAGGGATTAACCTTCTTTCTATATAGAATACGGTATGTATACACATACAACATATTTCTGCAATCATCAGCTAAGCGTCTTCCATTTTTCGCATTCTATACTGCTATAGGCTACCTCTCGCTTGTGTATTAAGTGCTTAACGCGCAGCGTTCACAACGATTTCAATTTTTTTTCTTATCTTCAACCTTGCTATGTGAGAAATATGGTCTATAATATATTCTGACCTACTTTACATGCATCTGTTAGATGTAGTTCTCGTGCGTTTTGAGCGCATTTAGACAAATTCCAACATTGTTATATACGCAGTAAGGTCTAATTCAAGAAGCCTCGACACTGCGGCGCGCCGCACAAGCAAGGAATCTTCTCATCTTCCAGAGGGAACTTGTAATCGTATGTTATTTCTTCGTCGACGCCGATTGGCTGTTTGGAATAAATGACGATCTTCTTCTGGGATTCTATTGTTATGATCTTCGCGTAGCAGTTCGGCTGTGGACAAAAAGTTATGTGAAAACATCATCTAAAATTGCTTGAAAGAGATATACTAAGCGATAAAGCTTCCCAGTGTACTTGTAGCTTATAATGTCTTTTTTTTGTAATGATCTTGTATCTGGTGTACAACAAAGTATTTATATGAAGGGCTGTTTTTTATGTATACCTAACTAAAATTGACTTGGTTGCCGTGTATTTTTATACACAATTTACATTCCTTGTCCATTTTAAATGTTTACTGTTCACAAAATAAATCACACCAAATTCAGCTGAAGTATAGATGCTTATAGTTCAGATTGGAAACCGAACATAGATTTCAGAGCATTATTACTAAGATATATAACCTATTTGTAATTAATAAATGATCTATCTATCTACATCATTTAGTACCCATAACACAAGCTCTGCTTAGCTCGGGGCTAGATATTGCTGTGTGGATTGTCCAAAAGTATTTATATAGATAAATAAAAGCAATACTCACATTACAACTATGGTTGATAAACCTCGCCAGGTTCCCGCACTTGGTGGCGTCTATGATGGTGTCCAGATCTATCCGGAACAGGTAGGAGGAGCCAATGCCCGTGGCCTCGTACTGCGCCTCACGCACGTCCGCCACGATGGGACGGATCATCTGGCCCACGTACTCTATCACCATCTCGTCAGCTGCTATTGGCTCCTGAGGGACAAATTATCAAATTTAAATTATTTTATTCAAAAATTACTCAAGAGAAATCGTTATGCCGCGTTTTCACTAGGGGATATGTCGCGGGACAAATCGCCCGATATTCACGTAGTTGTCTCTGCAAAAGTTGTGGGACAATGTCCCGCGACATATGACTTGTTCACACTAGCCAGTCGTGATCAGTATGTCGCCCGAGGATTTTTGAGGATCCCATTTTCGGAACACTAAAGCGACACACGTTCTCACTAGTCAAAGCCTCTCCGGCGACTGTCGAGGGACACGAAGGTCCCGCGTGTGTGTCGACGCTCGCAGCGACTAGCGACAAGCTGCGCGACCCGCAAATGTCCCAAGTGACGCAAAGTGGCGACATCGCGCGCGACACGTGAATTTCGTGTCGAGCGACAGAGTCGCAGAACAAATGTCCCCTAGTGAAAACGTCAAATTATAAAAATCAAAATACCTTCTCTTTAGGCTTGCAAGATAAGCACTTAGACAAGTCAAATTGTATGTATACTATAAATTATTTGCCCGCGTGGAAATACATGTGTCAATTTTTATAAACATTTACCTTGAATCACTCTATTCTATTAAAAAAACTGCTTCAAAACCCGTTGCGTAGTTTTAAAGATCTAAGCATACATAGGGCCAGACAGACAGCGGGAAGCGACTTTGTTTTATACTATGTAGTGATAAGAAATTACGTCAATTTTTTGTCCACTTGAGATAGAAGTGAAAAAGAAACCACAACTAAAGTACATTCATAATCATTTATGTGTCTAGTACATGTTTGCTTTGCCTGTCTAAATCGAAATATAATGTGGTTTTAGATAATGTCAGTCAGTCATGTAAAGATTGACGACCGACGCGACGTGGCGCTGCGGGCTTAGGTCCGCTTGCGATACAGGAGGTTGCGGGTAGCTTGGATTGCTTGCTAGCTCTGCTTAGCTTGGGGACTAGATGATGCTGTGTAGATTGTCCGTCCAGCATTATTTATTAAATTATTTAATAGAATTAAATTACCTGAGCGAATAGACCCCAGTCGTGGATACCAGACTTGGCGAATTTCAGCTGCTTTTTCCTGAACTTGAGCTGGTTGAACTTCAGCAGATCTGAATCCGTATCCGTACCTGAAATAATTAAATAAAGTATGAATTAGAGAAGAACTTTAGTAAGGCGAAAGAATAGACCCCACCAAATTAGCCCGTGGATGTCGAAAGAGACGACCAATGGAACCTACCACAGGAACGGCAGCAGCGTGTATTATTCAACACCTTCACTGCGATAAAAATCCTGTCTGGTGATGATTACCAAACTCCCTTCTCTTTTAAACTAATTGACGACCTCTGTGACGCAGTGGGCGAAGGTCCCCTGCGACGCAGGAGGTTGCGGGTCCTATTCCCGCCTCGGAACAACTGTCTATGTATAATGAAAAGTATCTATTTATGTAATCTATTGTATAAAGTAAATGAGTCATCCAGGCCCATAATGGTTTTCTTAGTTGTAACCTTTTTTCTCCTGAACTATCAATGACAAGATTTTTTTATCGTCATCATCATATAAAATACAAGAATACCAACTTTGGCTTATTTTTTTCAAATTAATTTCTTAATATTTTTTTTACGTGTTCGGTACTCGTTCATTGCGTGAGTTTCCCTCTGCGGGTCTACAATTCAGAACGGGGCGTGACAAGCAACGTCATCAGCATATAGCCACCCCTTAACCTAACCGCGAGATAAGGCCGGTCCACCACTTCAGCTTGAGAATTCTTTATACGAGAGTTGTATTGCCAAGACAATGATTGATAGTTACCAAAAGCTGTGAGCAGTCTCCGTTGGTTAGACCTAGCCTTTCTGGACAGCAGCTGCATCTTGCTGGCTTGCTTCATCTTGTCGAGAAGGGCCGGCGCGGCCGCGGGGCCCGTGAGGCTGCGCCCGTGGTGGTACTTGTACTTGGCCTTTATCCGCACGTCCATCTTGTAGTAGCCTTCCGTTCGCGCTGACCCGGATGAGTGACCCTGGAACGAAATAAGAGAATATCTTGAAGTGTGAACTGTGTTTAATTAAAGTCACTTATAACGGGATATTAACCCTTTTATTTGATTTTTGAGTTTTCCTATATTTTGGCGCAGTTTCATGCGCCATGTGTTAAATTTTTCCATAAGTCTGAGAGAAAGTAGGCAAAAGGTTGAAGGTAAGTAAACTAGATAAAAAAATAAAGGTTTTTTTTTGTTTACATAATCATTGCAGATGAAATTTTCTAGACATTTGCAAGTATATTTTCTAGATAGAGAAATAAAATAAAATCATGTCATTTATACATGATAAGCTGAGTCAAGTAATATCTGAATCAACATTTTAACGTTAACAAAACGTGAACGAATTAACGTTTTTAAATACTATCTTTACATAGTATAAAATGAAGTCGCTTCCGCTGTCTGTTCACTTTAACTCAACGGATTTCGGCAATAGATAGTGATTTATGTATGTATATTATAATCTCATTCCGTATTGTATTATTAGTCTAATTTGTCTCTTGTACACTTCCTCTATCTATTCCATCGCCACTCCTGTAAACCTAAGGTTTGCTGGAAGAAAACTCTAGCTCAGGGTTAAGCTCGCCTATGTACATATCTTTTTAAATAAGTTATTTTTAAGTTTTATATGTGTACAATAAAGAATTAAAGAATTCTAGAGGAAGGTTTATATAATTGATAAATCACTCCACACTGCCCTATATTAGTATCGTGCGGGTCTCTAGTACTATACACAAGACACGAACCTGTAGATCCTCATAGATACTATTCCACCGCTTCGACTTCTTCTTAGGCGGGCTGTAGCACACATCCGTGGGCGGATGGTCGACCCAGTGCGTGTCGTTGAGCCAGTAGCCCTGCGCGTCCTCGGCAAGCAGCGCTTCGTACGCGCGCTTCAGGTACTGCACGTCCTCGCGGTCGATGCCGCGCGTCAGGAACTCGTACATTATCTGCATCTCGCCCATTATGTCGCGCGGCTTGAAGGTCACGTTGGGGTGGACTATTGTTTCGTAGTCTGGGGTGTCGTATAGTCTGTTAAACAGGCACCAAACAAAAATGTTACAATACAATTGACGAAGCTATGGCTGACAAATCTTTATTTTGTGAAGGCAATTCTGATATTGAATAATAATAATAATAATAATGCTGGACAATTCACACAGCATTATCTAGTCCCATGGTAAGCAGAGCTTGTGTTATGGGTACTAGATAACCGATATACATAATACAATACATTACATAGATAGATATTTTTTATTATACATAGAAAACAACCAAAACACCCGGAACAAATATCTGCAGATCGTACACACAATTGTTCCGAAGCGGGAATCGAACCCGCAACCTCCTGCGTCGCAAGCGGACCTTCGGCCACCGCGCCACATCGGTCGTCTAAGAATAATTGAGATCTAGGTACATTGTACACATTTATGTAAATTTTCGACACGTCTAGTGCTATAAATAAGTTTTAAAATGAAATAAATGACTTTAACGTCTCATGGATGCCATTGTCAGAACTGGTACCAAATTGATATGATACCACACGGGACGCACCAGTTTTCAAATAAAAAAAGAATCATTAAAATCGGTCACCCAGTCGAAAGTATCGAGGTAACAAACATAAAAAAATACAGGAGGTTCTCAATTCAAGAACCTCTTTTGAGTTTTCACTAGGACTGATATTTTTGTTAACCATTTTACATATATTTTATATTTCTGTACTCGAGAGGGGAAAAAGGACAATTGTATTCGAGTTGCCGCAATAAGAAATCCACAACGAATATCTGACGTCTTGGCGAGTGAGTTTTGATACACTCGCCATGAAAAATGAGGGTAGATTAATATCGTTATATGTGGATAGATACAACGATTTTAATCTACCCTCATTTTTTATCTTTTGCTACGAAAATGTATTTTGTTTAAAGAATGATCCCCAGGTGGTCCCATAATATAATTTTACTCGTAGATTTTTAGCAGTCCCGTAAAACTTAAAAAAAAAAAAAAAAAAATTCAGGAATTAGAAATCTGTTTTTGTTGGTTATTTTATCAGGTATTTATCGGGTGTCTTATTTCCCCTGCGTTTCCATCGCGTTACAACGATCGTGGTCACGGAATGAAACATTTATTTATTCGATAATATATATACATATTATATAAATTGTCATTAAATTGCAACACCACAGCGACAAAGATATAATAAAAAGTTAAATAGAGCCCTAGTTTTTAGGTACTGTATAAAATACAGTACCTAAAAACTAAGGCTCTAGACAGACGGACCGCATTTCAACTACAATCCAACCGCAAATTTGCAGTTGATTTGCAGTTTTACTGCAGTCGTCGTGCTGTTCACGTGAACTGCACGCCGACTGCAAATGAACTGCAATCGAACTGCGCAGTTCATTTGCAGTCGGCGTGCAGTTCTGAAATGCGGTCCGTCTGTCTAGAGCCTAACAGTCATAAAAATACACCAACACGCTACTAACTATGCGCCCGTGTGAACAGGGACATCGCATGATGTGCTAGTTTCAAAGGTTTTATCGAAGTGAACTCACTTGTTCTGTATCTCGGCTAGTTTCTTCGCCTCGTGTTTTCTCTTGTAGGGCCGCTTGCCTTCCTTGACTGGCTTGGCCTCGGGCGGCGTCGCCGGAGCGGGCTCGATCGGCGAGAGGGTCCGCTCGGGGTCGTCCAGGGGGTCTTCCATCCACGTGTAGCCTGTAGGAGGGGGAAGGACACTTATGTAGTAAGGTTTAAATCGTTTTGTTTGTACGATTTTATTTTAAATATTTGATGCGTTTGAATGCTCTGTATCGTCTGGAAAGAAAGAGGTTTTTTATCTCGCCCGCTGCGCTTGGTCACTCGCTTTAAAACCCATCGAAAGAACTTTAAGATCTACAAACTCGTTTCTCGCCAACTGGCGTCTATTTTCTAGCTCTAATCGCTTCTCGTTCATCGCCGCCGGTGAGACAAGTGCCTTAGTCGACACTAACTATACATATTGGCCGTGTCAGCGCCGACTATGGCCATAAACACACCACGCACTACGCTGCAT
This sequence comes from Eupithecia abbreviata, assembly GCA_943735965.1. Taxonomy (NCBI): domain Eukaryota; kingdom Metazoa; phylum Arthropoda; class Insecta; order Lepidoptera; family Geometridae; genus Eupithecia; species Eupithecia abbreviata. Next base: position 9,126,961 of record OX030995.1, read on the forward strand.
ATTGCGTGAATGCGTGTGTGTAAGTATCTCCGTTAGTATAGAAAACACACACAGTCCAACACACAGAAAAGGTGCGTCGACACGCGACATGCAGCGTTGTGGCAGTGTGTTAACCGCCTAACACCTACTAGTAGTTTCCTGCTTTGTTTTTGAACACTCTTCTACGACCACAAATCCGCCAAGTGTGGTGATTATAGCAAAACCTCTTTTAAAGACTTTTGAAACTATAGTGGTTACACACACAAAAAATACATACATAACACTTAAATCATTTAAAACGGGATATTTTTAACGGGGAAACTGTGACGAAATATTGGATAACTCAAAAATCAAAGCATGATAAATATCCCGTTTTAAATGACTTTAAAACTCTTTTGTTTGAGGGAGGCATGTGCCGTGGATGTATGTACATACCATGATCATGATGCAGATGGTTGGAGTTGGTCTTGAGGTCGTCATCCGGCGCCGGGCGGCAGTACGAGTGGTCCAGCGCCACCTGCGACGCTTGAGACGCTTGCGACGCTTGAGATTGCGGGGATGACGTTTCGGAGACTGCGCTGCTTGCCTGTGGAAGATGTTCGGGTTTAGACACGAAAAACTATAAATAAATAAATAATGCTGGACAATTCACACAGCATTATCTAGCCCCATGCTAAGCAGAGCTTGTGTTATGGGTACTAGATAACTGATATACATAATACAATACATTACATAGATTTTTATCGTACATAGAAAACGACCAGAGCACCCGAAACAAATATCTGCAGATCGTACACACATTTGTTCCGAGGCGGGAATCGAACCCGCAACCTCCTGAGTCGCAGGCGGACCTTCGCATGCCTATGTATACTTTGTATTTTGGTGTGTGCTAAATTGCTATTCTAAAATAAGGATCAGAAATTATTGCTCATAGTATTTTTGCAGCAAATTTCTAGTACAACAGTGTAATTGAATGTTTTGAAAAAACTAAAAAAACTCCTTATTGGTGACATCTAGCGGAAGTCAATGCTATTTCCAATAAAATTTGAATATTCTGGCGGGAAACAACGGGGCTCTCTCATTAAAAAGTTTTTAACAAGGTCCAGTCAAATTAATAACTGACTTTGAATAGCTTAATTTTTAACTGTTTTTTAAGTTTTGCGGGAGAAATACTAATATCTCGGGAATACAATTATGGGAACATCTCAGGATCATCCTCTATAATGTATAATAATATTTGAGATAGAGATATGCCAAATCATTATTCAAATCGTTCCATAATTGACGAAGAAACCGCGTGCGAACTTGCTAGCTGTAGCCTAACTATATTTTATCGCATGCTTTTTCTCTAAGTTCTGAACTTACTATAAATACTAAAGGCTAGTATAGTTAGAAATAAATATTTTTAAACTTACGCGATCTGAACACATAATTATAAGTATTAATACAACGGGTATTTATTTACCTTTTTTCCCGACGTTTCAACAGGTTTACACTCTGTCGTGGTCACGGGATGACTGCTTTTTATGTTTTCATTACTAAAGTATTATAATTTACTTACATCTTTAACGCCATTAACCCCTTCCGCCGCGCTGTTATCACTGAGCGACGCGAGTCTCTTCCTCTCCGCCTTCTTTTTGCCCCTCTTCTCCTTCTTCCGGCGGAGCTGCAGCGATTCCTCTTCGGACGAGATCTCGCCCTCTTCGAGAGAGTCCCGTTTGCTCTTGTCGGGGGACTTGAGGTGATTCTTGATGGGCGATGAGCGGGGCTCCGACGATTTTGGTTCTGGGGTGCTGTTAAACAGAGTAAAAAAGAGTTTTATAATTATTTTCACCCATATAAATATCATATTTAATATTGTACACGCTTATTGTGTACAATTTTAAATATTATATGTTTTATTATGTTTATAAGGGTATTTATGTATGTATGTTAATAATAAACACACAAATTGTTCATTGTATGTACCTACTACCTACCTATATTACTTTTATTATTTTATTTGTTCTGTAAGTTACTGAAATCTAGCACTACCTACTAAATTATTGTCCACACGACCAAAAGATTAGCAGGTAGACAATACTATCTAGCATTATGCTCGCCTAATGACAAATGCTCACTAAGACCACCCCTTTGCATAGTAACATGATGTATCCATAACGGGGCTGGTTCACTTTTGCGAACGTCCGCCTGCGACGCAGAAGGTTGCGGGTTCGATTCCCGCCTCGGGACAATTGTGTGTACGATCTGCAGATATTTGTTCCGGGTGTTCTGGTCGTTTTCTATGTATTATAAAAAATATCTATCTATGTAATGTATTGTATTATGTATATCAGTCATCTAGTAACCATAACACAAGCTCTGCTTAGCTTGGGGCTAGATGATGCTGTGAATTGTCCAGCATTATTTATTATTATTATTTTACTTGGAGGCACAATATCTTTATTATTTTTATTTTAGGTGATCAAATTTCATTTGTAATAATAACTTTTGTTAATGTTCAGTTATATTTACAAGCAACGAGTGGAAACTGTGGTTAGCTGTATTTAATCTAAGTCTATGTTCTATTTATAACTAAATACAATAAGCTTTTTGTTTCCCAAAAAAATAACATAAAATTATCAGTTGATAATGCCGTGCAGACTAGTGTACTCACGTGTGTTCTCTCTCGGGCGGTGTCTCGGCGCGCGGCGTACTCTCCACTTGCAGCTTTCTTTGTTCTTCAAGAAATTCGCGCTCGATTTGCTCCATGTATTCTGTGTTCCGACGAACTTTCTCCTATGAACAAATATAGTTTATTAGTAAAAGGACAGTTAAGTTACGAGAAATGACCCTCATTTCCTTACATTTTAATTACGTGAAATTCAGGTGCAAAATCGAGAGGTTGTAAACCACATGTAGGTTATCAAAGTAAGGAATGGCACACAATTTTGGAGCCCTATGTAAAATTTCCTTTTAATTAAGATGCTATGTTACTTGGAAACAAATAATACTTACGATTGAGCCTTTTGATCGGTATCGTTAAATTTAGTGTGATTTTTTTTAACGCGGGTTCGATTCCCGGTTTCGACAGGAGATTATTCAAAAATGTTTGAATGCAGTTTAAATTGTTTATAAAATCAAAATAGAAAATTCTACTGAAAGAAGACTTCTTCTTTCAGTAGAATTTTCTATCTACAATATTTAAGGTACTTTCCCTACATGTTGCATTGTTGTTTTTTTTTCTGTGTTTGATGTGCAATAAAGCGTATTTGTATTGTATTGTAGTGTTGCATGACTGTGGGACGCACTAGATATAATTATAAATCCAAATGAGTCGTATTGCAGTTTTTTTAATAAATTCACTACTGCATTCAATTCAATATTCATACCCAAAGTAGGTATACATAAGAGTAGACAAAAGTTGTATGAACTGTACAGTGAAAAGCAGTACAATTTTAGCCAGGAATTCAAAGAAAAAGTAAAAAATTACTCAAAAATATTTAGAAAAGTTTGTAATACAGCCAAATCAAATTATATTAGCTCGAAAATTAAAAATAGTGAAAATGTAATAAAATCAACCTGGAAAATAATTAATAGTGAGACTGGAAAGGTTAGTACCTACATTAATGATTACAATTTAAAGATTAATGATTGCTCCATCAAAAATGATGTTGAGGTAGCACAAGAATTTGAATTTTTTTTTACTGACATTCCAATCTGTACTACAAAATGTCTGAACTCTTCTCAAGTAATAGCCGAATCATTACTTAAAGAAAATGTACCTAAATGCGATAGTAAATTTAATTTCACCCATGTTAATGAAAACGATATAAAAAAAACCTTTAAACTTTTAAATATTAAAAAAACTGCAGATCTGTGGGGCATTTCCGTTAGAATTATTAAACCTTTAATTGATACCATTGCACCAGATCTAGCTTTTATATTTAATGAATCCATTGATTGTGGTGTATTTCCTGATCTAATGAAACATAGTAAAATAATCCCATTGTTTAAATCGGGTAGTAAGTCTGACCCCACTAACTTTAGACCAATATCAGTACTGCCTACATTCAGTAAAGTTTTTGAAAAACTTATTTTACACCAATTGCTTAGACATTTCAATAGCAATGACCTGCTACATTGTAAGCAATTTGGGTTTACTCGTGGCAGGTCAACTACTGATGCCGGTGTAGAGTTGGTATCGCATATTTTTGATGCTTGGGAGAAGTCGCAAGATGCTTTAGGCGTTTTTTGCGACTTGTCAAAAGCATTCGATTGCGTTCATCACGAAACATTAATCAGGAAACTACATCATTATGGAATTAGGGACAGCTCTTTGGATCTTCTTACATCTTACTTGAGTGATAGGATACAAAGAGTTGACATTAATGGGAAACGATCTTAAGGGTCTGTTGTTACAATGGGTGTACCGCAGGGCTCTATCTTGGGTCCTTTCCTATTTTTAGTTTATATTAATGACCTGCCTCATCTTGTAAAGAATGATCATGAGATTGTATTGTTTGCTGATGATACTTCATTAATTTTTAAAATGAAACGACAAAATACAAATTTCGACGATGTAAATACTGCAATCTCAAAGGTAGTCCATTGGTTTAGTATTAATAATCTTTTGCTTAATGAAACCAAAACAAAATGTATAAGATTTATTCTACCTAATGTAAAACAAGTTAAGGCTGATATAAACGTAAAAGGAGAAACGTTAGAAATTGTAGACAATACCGTATTTTTAGGAATAACCTTAGATAGTAAACTTCAATGGGGCCCACACATAGATAAGCTATCGAAGAGACTTAGTTCTGCAGCATATGCAGTTAAAAAAATCCGTCATCTTACAGACGTTGATACTTCTAGACTAGTCTATTTCAGCTACTTCCACAGTATTATGTCTTATGGCATACTACTGTGGGGGAACGCTGCAGATATAAACACAGTATTTGTGTTGCAGAAGAGGGCTGTTCGTGCGATCTATAATATGGGTCTCAGAGAATCCCTACGTGAAATATTCAAAGAAATAAACATAATGACAGTACCGTGTCAATATATTTATGAAAACTTGTTGTACACTCATAAAAATATCAAACGGTTCACTAAAAAAAGTGATATACATAATGTAAATACTAGAAATAAGAATAAACTCGCTGTGCCCACAACTAGGCTACACAAGATAAATGTATCTTTTAAAGGGCAATGTATACGCTTCTACAACAAAACTCCAAGTGAGTTGCAAAAATTATCAATAAATAAATTTAAAAAAATTGTGAAACATATTCTTTGTAAAAAAGCTTATTACAAAATATCAGATTACTTAGAAGATAAAAAAGCTTGGAACGAGTTTTGCTCCAACTCAAAATCTACCAACTTACAAATAAGCAAATCAAATGTACTAGACACATAAGTTATGAACATACTAGTGGTTTCTTCTCACTTCTTCCACTGGTGGACAAAAAATTGAAGTGAACTATAATATAAAATAATTTAATAGTATAAAATATGACCTGTCTAAGTGCTTATTTGTAAGCTTAAAGAAATAAAAACTTTTCATTTTCATTTTCATTTTCAAATAGTGTTACCTGATATTCCCTCTCCTCCTCGGAGTCTGAATACACCCTATCCAGGATATCCTTCTTGTCGTTGTCCCGGGGCCGCTCCCGCTCCTTGTGCGTCGGCGTCGGCGTCGGCGAGTGTCGCTGAGAGGGGCTGTCGGACAGACGCGCCTCCGTCTCCGACGCTGAAGCTTCCATGTCGGGGATCGGGGTTTTTTCTATGGACAGACAAGTGTCGTGAAATTGATACATTGATAAACTCCTACGAATTCCCACGCTAAGAGGTGTAAGGGGGACTCCAACATCACGTCTCCCAAGCCAACCTAACCTGCACGTGGAACACCCTGCTAGATAACGAACTAGGCTCTGGTGAAAACATCAAACAATCTTCATAATTTGATAACCCAGATAATTTACAATTCCGACGCTGAGGCTTCTATGTCGGGGATCTGGATTTTATCTATGGACAGAAATGTGGTGAAATTGATACATTGATAAACTCCTACGAATTCCCACAACGCTAAGGGGTGTAACGGGGACTCAGACATCTCGTCTCAAGTCAACCTAACTTGCCACCCTGCTAGATAACGAACTAGGCTCCGGTGAAAATATCAAACAATCTTCATAATTTGATAACCCACATAATTTACTACTTGACACTAGTAGGAAAGCCAATTATTATTCAAGATATTTGTTCCGGGTGTTCTGGTCGTTTTTCTATGTATAATAAAAAATATATATCTATGTAATGTATTGTATTATGTATATCAGTTATCTAGTACCCATAACACAAGCTCTGCTTACCATGGGGCTAGATAATGCTGTGTGAATTGTCCAGCATTATTTATTTATTTATTTAATTGTAAGCATTAACGTTATTATAATATGATAAGCATTAACAACAATTGTGTACAAATATGTAATGACTATTTTAATAAGAGATTGATTTTATTTTTCTGTCGTGTCAACATACTTCTAAATGTGTGACCATAGACTACGGCAGGAAAAAAAATTTGCATGCCCTAGACTAAGGAAAGACATGTACGATACATATTTTATAACTAAGACCTCTGTGACCTATGTGTGCAAATAAATGATCTGTATTCAATTACTTGCCAACACTTTGATTGCTGAAATCACACGGTATGTGTTTTCTACAAGTGACTAATATGCGTAAATCCACACTAGCGCAGCGGTTGAGAGAATACAGATCTTTGTGACTCAGCACAGCCGTAATATTTTTCGAACGAAACGCATGTGCGGCGCAACACAACCGCTGTGTAGAGCGGCAGCACGAATTTTTTAGGTTAAAAAAAAGATCGCAGTCGTCGAAAAAAAATCGCAGTCAAAGCGTTAACAAAGAATCATTATCCCACAACGCTGACGAGAGGTGAGAGGTGTTTTACTATGACATAATTATTTTTGCCACTTTTATAGTAAGTTATTACCTCTTCTACTCTGTTCCTCTTCGCTTTCAGATGAAGAGGAGTAGACTCTTCTCAGCCTTTCCTTGTTCACTGTCAGTCTTTCTTTAGCAGCCACAACCTTGAACTGGAACAGATTTGCGGAGTTATTAACAGATAAATAAGTTCGCATGTAATGTATCAAGGGCTATAAATATCTCTGCCGGGAATCGGTACGTAAATGATAGCCTGGACTTACATGGAATTGGGAATTTATAATATACCTTAATTTTTTATCAATTGTAAATACTAGTTCTAGTTTTTATTAATTATAATTGTAAATCTATTTGATTGAACTAATTTCAACTTAGTTCAAAGGTTGTTCTGTTCACTACCTACTTGGTTGGTGAGCTAATTAAACAAAATATTCTGAAATATTTTTCGCACATTCAATATTATAGGTAAGGTTACTACATAAACGAGATTATATTGAGAAGACCAAGAATTAATTATACGAGTCCGATTAAGGAGAAAGCCGCTGTTATGTCGTAGAAGTAAGAGACCGCACTGGAAAGAGAAAAATGAAGGAAATTGATCATTGCACCGACAAGAGGCTCTTTAATTCATAATAAAACTAGCTGCGCTCCGCGGTTTTGCCCTCGTGGAAATCTATGTGTCAAATGGTTTATAAAATTCCTCTTGAAGCACTCTATCCATTAAAAATGCAGCCGCATCAAAATCCGTTTCGTAGTTTTAAAGATCTAAGCATATGTACATAGGGACAGACAGACAGCGGGAAGCGACTTTGTTTTATACTATTGTAGTGAGTATGTAAAGCTGGTTACCTCAGACTCATCCAGCTCTGTGCCTTCATCATCAGAGTCGGAGTATATCCTCTGCGCGAGGGTCGGCGGCGGCGGCGCCTTGCGCGACTCCGATGATGACGACGATGATCTACTCGATGACGATGATGACGACGACCTGTAACACAAGATAGGTAGGATATAAATAAATAATGCTGGATAAACCACACAGCATCATCTAGCCCCAAGATAAGCACAGCTTGTGTTATGGGTGCTAGATAACTGATATACTTAATACAATACATTACATAGATAGATATTTACTATTATACATAGATAACGACCAGAACACCCAGGACAAATATTTGCAGATCATACACACAATTGTCCCGAGGCGGAAATCGAATGGGGATGAACATTTTTATAAAAAATATTGATAGTATCCTAATACCAATTTTTTATTAGTACACCTTCGTACTACCCCGTCCAAAATATCACCCTGTATAAGTATTTCTCAGTAAATAACGTACCTAGAGGAACTACTAGACTGCCGCCGCCGACTCCTAGACAGATAGGAGCCCGTTATTCTGTTCCTAGGACTGGTCGGTAGTTCTTTCTCTTCGTCAGAGTTTTGTACCATTTCCTCCTGAAAAATAAAGACAGAATGATGAAGTTTGTTTGAGTTTGTTTGAATTCCGATTTTATCGTTACAACGACAAAATATATCTGTATACAGTTATACTCTCGATTAAAAAGCCTGGATATTTTTTGTATACAAATACCAAAACCCAAGGAGTATTGGTGGAAATTATTCAACGACATTTGTATCATCGAAGCAAAGCACAGAAGCTCGTAATTTTTTTTTGGCTATAGCTATCATTCTGCATGAAATTGATCTCGTTCGAATACAAATTAAACAACTAACCTGATCACTCAGCCTTCTAGACTCATCATCCATCTGTACGGGCGAAGGAATCTTCCTCTTCTTCCTAAAGCTCCTCATCTTGGGTATGGCGGCGCGCAGGCCGAGCCCTATGCCGGCGCCGTACCCGCCGAGCTCGAGAGGCGTGTCGCGGGACTCTAGGATGGACTTTATTGAGTCTACTGGGTCTTCTTTCTTGTTTGAGATGTCCTGAATATAAATAGGTTCGGTTAAAAGATGTTTATTTTTCATAAAACAAAAATGTTCACTTATAATGAGATACAATAAATTTTAAAATTAATGCTGCGCTAGGTTTGGTAAGTTTTATTATAATAAGAAATGTAAATCACGATGCTCTAAACGAAATATACCTACAGATAAAAAATAAAATCAAAATCGTATTTTTTTGCAATTTTCTAAAAAATATTGATTTTACTAGGCTAATGTACCGAAATTGTATTTTTCTTATTTTCTTAGCTAGGTAGACTATCTAGCTTTCAAATGAGACTACTTTGAAAAAAAATACACCGTTTACTCAAAAAGAAACGAAGAAAAAACCAGATGAATTCGTTTTCAAAAATTATTAAATCGGCTTTATTTTTGAGATAGGTAACATATAATTTTTTATTTTTTGTTTTTATAAGTAGTGTATCCGCACATCGCGTTTGATCAAGGTTCGACAATACACATATAACATAGAAGTCTTGAACTTAATTGCTTGTAGACGTGTAAATCAAAATATTGATTTCTTTAATCATTATTTTGATTTACCGAGGGTACTAGCTCGAAACGTTAGGAATACTTCGTGAGACGTTGAGAGTAGTCATGCTTGGGTATAGGCACGTCTCACGTGAGTCATTCGGAATAACTCATCTCTATGGACCTAATTCTAAAAATGTGAAAACATGATAAATTTTCATTCTCTCAGTTCGAATTTAACGCGGGTAAAACCGCGTGGGACAGCTAGTTTGTAAATAAAGAGATTCACCTGCAAAGGCTGAGCCGTATCCTCCTTAGGCTTAGTCGCTTTCCTGCTCTGGTCGTCCCACCAGCTCTCGAAGACTTTGAAGGCGGTACTCTCGATCATCTTCTTGTTGAAATCCTTCTTGAGAATCATCTTCAGTTCAGCCGTTATCCGCTCGATCACGCTGTTTATCGTTGAGTAGTGCGGGTTGTCTAGTTCCTGCGAACGGATGTTACAACAAATGTTAGAGCGTTAACAATACCTTCCAGAAACTTTATCAATGAAAATTGTGTCATGTTTACTTAAAGTGAATGGGTCCTAAGAAAGAGGTGGTGAAGTGATAAGACCGCCTATTGTGAATCTGTATCTTTGTTTGTTTGTTCTTTACTGTTTTTTTTCTGTGTTTGATGTGCAATAAAGCGTATTTGTCCTAGTTAATAACATACCTCGACGGGTGGTGCCTGATGAGGGTAGGTCTGGTAATGATGTAGGAGAGGCGGGCCGGCTTGAGAGAACCCTGAGGGGTAGGGTAACGCCAGCTCCGGGCCCACGTAACCGGGCGGGGGGTACGCTGTAATATAGTCACACAGTTAAGGTTGTCGCAGATATAGACTACAACACTTCCGTAAGATGTATTTTAAATTTACGGAAGAATTGCAAGAAGAATCTCAAATCGGAATCGGCAATCTAATTAACGTTTAATTTGTGAATAAATCTAATATAACAGTGGTTTGGTGTTGCTATATTACCTACAACTTAACTATAACTGGAGTGCCCTCAACGAGGAGAAAACCCCAACACTATCCTTCAGAGAGACCCCGAGCATAGCTGTTTCCATAGCTCGTTGAGCGTCGCTGAGCGAGTGTGGGACGTATGCCTATGCAAATATCGTATCGGCCAGTCATGCGCCTGCAGAGGTGGACCTTACTAACCAGTAGGAGGCCACATGTGCTGGTAGTAGTGCGGATGAGAGGGCACGGCGGCGGCCACGGGCGCAGAGGCCGCCGGGTAGTAGAAGGCCTCCGCGGGGACTTGCTCCTCGATCTTGGCCTCCGTCGATGAGAGGGAGGATAGCGACATCTGTTGGCATAAATTATAATTTTATTATATAGAAAAAAGAAAGAATATTTAATAATCACTCTGTTCAAAGAGAACCACACGCACTTTTTATTAAAAAAAAACCACACCTACTATTTAGACTTTCTTTAATATATGAACTACAAGTTTCTGCCCGCGGCTTCGCATTCATGAGGAAGCGATTCGACGTTTTAAGATTATATCTATTCGATGAGAACTGATTTACGGGATAAAAAGTAGCCTTAGCCCTAGTTTTATTCCGGCCTGGAACTACCTGAATGCAAAATTTCAGCCCGTGCTAAGGGATTTTTGATGTAAAAGAGCAAACATTAAGTTTCGCGTTTACAGTATTACTAGGATTCTGCGTCGATACCATAGTCATAGTAAAGCGATTGGTTATTAGTATTCGAAGCAGTATCGACATGGCTCTAAGAATTAGTAAGCTCAAATGGCAGTGGGCCGGCCATATCTCCAGGTTCTTCGCGACAACCGCTGGGGTAAACGTGTTCTTGAGTGGAGACCACGACTCGGTAGACCAGATGGGATGACGACCTGCGAAAGACTGCAGATAGATGCTGGATGCGTCAAGCTGAAGACAGGACGCTGTGGCGCTCATTGGGGGAGGCCTATGTCCAGCAGTGGACTAATATAGGCTGATGATGATGATGATTCTAAGCAGTTCACCTGATCATCGTCCAGGATGTCAGGTCTGTGCGCGGGCGACTTGCGCGGCTCCTCGCCGGTCAACAGCTCGTCTTCCGATGAGGATATATCGCTGCCGATCTTGTCGAGCGCCATTAGACGCGTCCGGTGCTCCTTCAGCTCGATTTCTTTCGCTCTCTGAAAAGGGTAACAAATATGACTAAAACCAGCGTGGTTCAGAACAGAGCCGAGTTTGACCCTTTTTGACCGACAGAATAGCGCGGTAGCTATTTGTACATAATACTTATTTATTTATTTATAAAACAAAATCCATAGCCCTTAAGAATAATGTGCTTAGTTTCTCTAAATGTCAATACTCACGTGCGAGTTTCAATGGTGATGAAGCTTGGTTGCTTTGATAGAATAATTCTGATGAAAATCTATACAAACTAGCCTAAGATGTCTGAATTTTAGACAAATTTCGTCCGTATCAGACAAGTAACTTTTGATACACATTTTCATGTTAAATGTTATAAATGTATAACGAACCTTCTCCACAGTGACCTTGATACATTCCAGATAGAACTCTCTCGAGAGGAAGGGAGACGGTGTCTGCGAGAGAGGCTCGGGGTCGAACTCTCTCTTGGTTGCCATGGAAACCACGCTCTCCACGTCTTCACTGCCAGACACTGCGGAATTAAAAACAAACGTATAATACACCGTGTTTTAAAAAACTATAAACAGACATCAAATTCTTTGTTATAAAAGAAGAATCATCGAAATCGGTCGACGTGATATTGAGTTATTCGTCCATTTGTCGCGCATATACTTAATGCAAATTTAAGAATTATATAGTTTCCTCATGGATGCCATTGTCAGAACTGGAGCCAATTGAAATGGGACCACAAGGGAAGCACCAGTTTTCAAATAAAGACAGACGACGTCGGTTAAAAAGGATACCTATTGATTGTATTTAACAAACTTTGAGCGTTGTGGATTTTAACGAATTTGATTGACACGCCGTTTATAGATGGGAAAGTGAAATTTGTAAAATTATTATTCGAGCAACTGAGAAAAATGCTCAGGAGAGATAGATCATCAATACAAATGAATATAACACAACAGAAATACAGGGTGACTTTTTCAGATGGGAGTGGATAACCAAATCCGAAACCACGAGAGTTAGAGAAAAGTCGTGAATTATGTCATGACCTCGATTAGGTAATTGTAAATTTCTTACACACAAACACGAAAACTTTATACCTGTTATATACTTTTCATTGGAAACAAATAAATACAAAAAAAAGTGTGTCTAGTAATAATGTCCAATACCTTCATCATCACTGGGGGGCCCTTGCGCGTCCAGGTCCGGTATCTTAGTGGGCAGCTTATCATTATCATCATCGCCCGGAGAGGCCCCGAACGCCAGGAAGGGAGGCGCCATCCCGCCGCCGCTGCCCGCGCCTTTCAGGAGTAGAGCTATTCTGTAACATATTCAACTTTTATACCGACCATTTGAAATAAAGAAGAATAGAAAATGGATTTGTTGATACATAGAAAGAAATTAAATACAATTATCTGAGACCATACATAACACGACACATTACATAATAGGTAAGTATAAAACCAGAAAAAATCATTCGTCAATTTATAATATACTTTTCAATTTTTAATTTTCAATATTCTTTCAGCAGTGGACTGCTATAGGCTGATGATGATGATGATAATAAAACCAGAAAAGAAATGAAGAAAATAGATAAAACATACAGACAGATACAGATAGTATGTTACATCTGACGGCCGCTGGGGCAAACGTGTTCTTGAGTGGAGACCGCGTCTCGGTAAACGTAGTGTAGGACGCCCTCCGACCAGGTGGGATGACGACTTGCGAAAGACTGCAGGTATATGCTGGATGCGGCAAGCTGAAGACAGGGCGCTATGGTGCTCATTGGGGGAGGCCTATGTCCAGAAGTGGACTGTTATAGGCTGATGATGATGATGAGTATGTTACATAAGGGGCCAAAAAGGCCCCTGTCTGTGAGCATTATGCCGCTACAAGCCGGAGTTAGTAGCGGCACTGATTTTCAGACAGGTCCTGGTGTGGTGGCACAAAGCTGAATTAAATTAGGTAGGTACATAAAAGAATACAAGAGGCGAACATTATGGGTTATTAGTTCAGGTACAGTCAGCGTCAAATTGATATAAGCGTCTATAGTAGTCAAAATGATCTGAAAAACATAAAAGCATTTTGATATGCGCAGTCTGAATAATCATTGAGGAGTCATATTCTTGTAGCTTTACAAAATATTTTACTACTCATTGTTCCATATTTATATGAGCAGTCAGAGTATTCAAAATAATCTAAGTGAACCAAGCTCTTAAAGGTAGTATACAAACTCATTTATACTTATATTATTGTAATTAAAAAACATAATTATTGTAATTAAAACCTTTATACTTATATTAATGTAATTTAGGATTTAATTTAATTTAAGAGTATTCATTGTACTGTAGTCTTAATTGACATGCCAATATTAGTAATAATGTTATGGTGAATAAATTGAATTTACTGAATTTACTGAACTCATAATTGCTAAGATGATTTTGAACACCCTGACTGCTCTCGCATAAATATGGAACAATGAGGAGTAAGATATTTTGTAAACCTTGGGTGCTTACAACAATATAATGATATTTTGAAGATTTTCAGATTATTTTGACTACTCTAGACGCTCATATCAATTTGTCGCTGACTGTACCTGTAGTTTGTTTGCAATAGTCTGCAGCAAATACTAGTTCTGATATCTGTATTATTTTATAGTAAGTTTCTTACATACCTAGTATCCAGATCGAAGTTCTTGGGGTCATCGGGCGGCGGCGGTTTGGTTTCTTCTTTCTGCTCCTCTGTGTCTTCAGGCGGCCGCGGCGAGGGGTCGACAACCTGCGCCTCGGGTACTGCCTCCTGAGAAACAACTATACTTGTCACTTGTATTGTTATTGTATATAATATACAATAACAATACAAGTGACTATAGAACAGTTAGTGGTAACGTTCGTAGCAAAAGACAAAAAATGAGGGTAGATCGGCATGTCTGCCCATGAAAACTTAGTCGCAGTGCCTTCAGTTAATCCGTGATCATGGCGCATGAAACTGTGCCGAATTACTGGAAAATTTAAAAATCTAATCGTGGTAAATATTCCGTTTTAAAAGACAAGCGGCTTTTGCATTTTTAACTGACTTCAAAAAGTTCTCAATTCGACTGTATTTTTTTTTATGTTTGTAATCTCGGAACTTTCAAAGATTGCGGTGGTTATTTTTTTATTTGATAGCTGGGGCATCCCGCGTGGTGCCAATTCGATATGGTCCAGTTCTGACAATGGCATCCATGAGAAAAAACCATATAAGTGTTAAATATGCATTAAGTACGTGCGACTAATGGACGAATAAATTAATATCATGCCAACCGATTTCGATAATTCTTTTTTTAAAACCAAGTTTTAAACCCATTTTCATTATTTAGGAACTTGAAGTCGGTTTATAGTTTATTTAAACACGCCAAATTATATAAGCATCACAACTCAAATCATCGTGAGTTATAGAATATTATAAATTAACCATGTTCCTGTGTTGAACTTGTGCTAACCAAATACCCTCTGTAATGTAGTAATATTTAGATATAAGGTGTTATTTTGTTATTTGAAGTGCAATATAGTGTTCATTAATTCATTCCTCTTCCCCCAGGGCCCGCTCCTGGCGCTCGGCTCCGCGCTGCGCAGGGCCGGCTCGCTGTTCCCGAGCATCGAGGTCGGTACGGTCAAGCTGCCGGACTCTACGACGCCGCATTTGTTGAAGGTGAGTGGTATTTATTTATTCATCAAAATAATGTTATTATATAATAATGAATAAAGTCTGTCTAAGTGCTTATTTGTAAGCCTAAAGAAATACACTTTCATTTCATTTACTTTAGGGTAGATCGGTATGTCTGCCAATAAAAACTCACAGTGCCTTCAGTTATTCCGTGATCATGAACAAAAAATCAAACCTTTCCTCATTATAATTTTAGTATAGAAACTTTATTGCACTACAAATGCTTCGCCCACGTGGAAATTTCTACGCAATTTTCCTAATTTTTGTAATGTAAGAACCTACTACGACGTTCAGGTGGGGGTACTCTATTTTCCGCATTTGGACTCCAGTTGGTCCTATATGCGTAGTACCTACTACGACGTATAGAAAACATTAAAAAAAAGATGAATGAAAACGAAAAGGCGTTCTCAAGTTATAGCGTGAGCAGGAGAAATAGGGGTTCATTTTTATTTATATAGATAACTAAGAAAATGTGTGACGGGCGTAAGGCTTGTTATTTAATTTGGTTTATCTTATTTCAGGTAACATCAGGCGACGTCATCGACGGCCCGTGCGTGGCCGTGGCGTGCGGCCGACGAGTGTTCCTCCTACGATTCGACGCCGCCATGTCAGAGTTCAAGATATCTCGCTCTCTCACGGTCGACCGCCCGCCTTACTCCCTCCTACTCACACCCAAGTGCCTCTACATAGCCGGGGAAAAACCTCTGAAGATCAACCTACCTTCAGGAGCCTTGGAAACATTCGCCATAGAGGAACCGATAGTTGCTGCGGCCGCGAAAAAACATTCACCACCCAAAGCGATACTACTCATCAAACAGAAACCAATAGAAATATTGTTATGCTACTCCGAATGTGGCGTTTTCGTCGACGAGTACGGGAAACGGACGAGAAACGACGATCCGAAATGGAGCTCGGCGATACACAACTGGGAATATGTAGCTCCGTTACTGTATCTACTCGGAGACGAGAAAATAACAATCATTCACGTGAGCGATGACGCGTACAAAGCTCCGCCATGCACGTGCGATAATCATTCCGTAGCGTCAACGACGTCCGAATGCTACGCGCCCGAGATATACCGACTCAAGATCAAAGAACCGGTTTTCCTTGGCACCGCTCCTAATGGCATCATAATACAAGCTAAAGACGATGATGTGTATACGGTCTCTATCATCAAAGGCATGTCTGCGTTCAAAAGCATCGGCGCTTCAATCGATTCGTTGGACACGCTAGCATCAGATCCTAAAGGCAGCACGAGTAGCATAGACCTATGTCAATCAAACACTGATTTATCCGCGTCTCCTCAAAACATTTCTCAAGAGAGTATCGAAGCTACGACAGGCTTTCTCGCCGATATCAGAACTAGAGCTCGACAGCTACGCGAGAAGAACCGACAGGACCACTCCGATGCTATGATAAAGCAGATTTTGACGACAGAAGTGGATTTGAACCGTAAATCGTCGGTTGGGGGAAGGAAATCTCCCGCTACTACTTCAGAGTTTGACTCTGACTCGACTACCAGTGACGAAAAGCCGTCTTCGAAATGTACTACTGATTTGTGCGCAGAGATGTTTACTAGACAGGTTAGGTTTCAACAGAAATAGGACCTTTAAGTAGGATATAGGTATGGGAATGTAAAGAGCAGCAGAAAATGGAATGGAATAGTTTGAGGTACACACACTTTATGTTACTTCTGAGTGACGCAAGTTTCAGTATAGAAGTTTAGAAAGTTTGTAAGGTATAGGTCAAGCTTTCAACGCTTTCATAGAAGTGATTGAATCTATTACCTATACCATCTTAATGCTTAAGTCATCCATAACGGGATATTTACCATGTTTAGATTTTTGAATTTCCATTATTTCGGCACAGTTTCATGCGCCATGATCACGGAATAACTGTTATAAATGACTTTTGGTAATTAAAAACCATGATAGTATCAAAAGTTTTATCTATAAGCTTGTTAGAAAATGTGTTTGTGAGCATTTTTCCATATAATTGTTATGGGTATTTTAAATAATAAATTGGTAAATGTAATAAGTAGGCTGAATAAAAGTTAGTTTGAGGATCGCGTAGGTCGACTTTTGATATCTCTTGTCATTTGATAAATTGTTTTGCCTTAGGTTTTAATTATTGTTAACTACGTTTAGAATTTATGTAAGTCCATACAATGTGTATGTACTTAACTATTTATATTTATTTGTAAGGATATGTTAGTTTTGAAGTCGAGTTTTTAATTTTAGCATGTTATATAAGACTTGTTAAGGATTACGACCAATTTACTGTGATTTAATATGCGACTTAGCGACAGTTTAGCATACTTTGTGTAAGCAATGCTCATTTGTATTCTGCATAAGTAATTATAATTTATATATTAGTATAATAAACAGTTTGCATTGTGTGTTTGTTGTTTCAATATATAAATAATCCTTGTACCTAAGTATTATTATCACGAAAGAGTTCAAAATACAACTTCAAACTTACATACATGAGGAAAAAGCCCCATCTGATTTGGCTACGAGGACTGACATATCCACATGGCTGAACTCGTGTCAAAATAGGCAAAGTACACTCGCCAGAGAGGCTACTAATCTATATCTATATATTTATATAAAAGAAAGTCGTGTTAGTTACACTATTTATAACTCAAGAACGGCTGAACCGATTTAGCTGATAATTGGTGGAGAGGTAGCTTAGAACCAGGAGTCTAACATAGGATACTTTTTATCATTTAAACAATTTGACACATAGATTTCCACGGGGGCGAAGCCGCGGGGCGCAGCGAGTTACTTATGAATTAATGTATGAATACCAGGACATCATAGCTATTGCAGAGTTATTTTCATTTAACCTAGTAGAAAAATACTATCTCATGCCATGAATGGATAAGAATTAATGTTGTATTGGTATTAGCCTATAGCAGTCCACGGCTGGGCATAGGCCTCCCCCAATGAGCGCCATACCGCACTGTCTTCAGCCTGTCGCATCGAGCATCTACCTGCAGTCTTTCGCAGGTCGTCATCCCACCTGGTCGGAGGGCGTCCTACGCTACGTTTACCAAGTCGTGGTCTCCACTCAAGAACACGTTTGCCGTCGGTTCTTCGTGAGATATGGCCGGCCCACAGCCACTTCAGCTTGCTATTCTTACTTAGGGCTATATCGATAATTTTGTTTCTCAGACGGACGTATTCGTTACGAATCCTATCCTTCCGCCTAGATCCTGTGATATCACACCCCTAGACTTTTTTCTTTAAAGTCCAAAGTCTATGTGGATAAGCCAGGTACGATTGAGCAACTGGAAACCAAAATTACTCGCGTTATTCGCCAAATACCAATGGAAATGGAACTGGAAAATGGAACGGTAGAATGGACTACGAATATGTTAACCAGAGTTACGGCCAACATTTGAATCAAATAATCTTTAAAAAATAAATGTAAAGAGTATTGTATGTAATTCTTCTGTATAATAATAAAAATATACGTTAAATTTGTATTTATAAATTTCTTTTTAAAATTTAAAAAAGTACCTCCAAATGAATCACCCATTATATCTCATTCAAATTCTTTTTGTTCTTGAGTGCTCAATCTATGTTTTAACAATAGATTTAATATATTTGACCTTACGTAATCAGATCTTAAATAAATCTATGGTTTTTGTAAAGAGAAACGAAATAATAAATTGGACTTAACTTTTTGTTTGTACTTAACTGTACTTGCTTTGCCTATTATGACACGAGTTCGGCGATGAGGAAAGTTAATGCAAAAGAGAGTCCTCGTTGAAGTAAACTCGCACACTCCATACCTTCTTACAACATTTTTTGTTGCCTGATCTCCAATATTACCTACATTTCATTTTCTTAAAAAAAAAAAACAAGTATATAATGCATGGAATCGTTTATTTACAACTTATATTTTACATTAAATATGAAGTGGAAATTGAGAACACTTTCATTAGACTACGCCAATACCATCACCTAATCTCATCAGAACATTTACAATTGTCAAAAATACAAAATTGATTCATTTTCCACTATAAAAATTCATGTACTTTAACAGTGTACTAGACATGAAATACAGAGATCTTTTTACAAAAATAATATACAAAACAAATACACTGGATCAACGTCAGTCAACATAATATAATTATAATACACTCGTTAATCTAATAATTACAGACAGATCAGGGCACAAACACACGCGATGATATAGTTTTGAGGCAGCTTTAATAATTACGTAGATATATCATATAATACACCGACTATTTTAAGATTAATATAAAATGGTACTTCCTAAAGAACACCTTGAATTTCAGACTGTTGACATATACATAATTTTATCTAATTCCCAATGTTTGACTTAAAACTTCTACAAGACAAAATCGCTTACCAATACAAGCTTTTGAAAGATTAGGAAAAGTCAGTAAGATATAACAAAAATACTAAAAATCAGATTAGCCACCAAATACGATTGATTATAGGATGATAATAAATAATCGGAACTGATACTATGAACACTATTCGTCTAACGTTATGCGTCGAGTGATAGATGATGAACACATGTCGAATTTTTTATGTTGCACTACAAATGAGGCAATCGTTTGTATCAGTCTATTCACTATTGTTTTTAATTTACAACTTTCGACGAATCTTTCTATACATGTCAGAATTAGGAAAGGGATTAACCTTCTTTCTATATAGAATACGGTATGTATACACATACAACATATTTCTGCAATCATCAGCTAAGCGTCTTCCATTTTTCGCATTCTATACTGCTATAGGCTACCTCTCGCTTGTGTATTAAGTGCTTAACGCGCAGCGTTCACAACGATTTCAATTTTTTTTCTTATCTTCAACCTTGCTATGTGAGAAATATGGTCTATAATATATTCTGACCTACTTTACATGCATCTGTTAGATGTAGTTCTCGTGCGTTTTGAGCGCATTTAGACAAATTCCAACATTGTTATATACGCAGTAAGGTCTAATTCAAGAAGCCTCGACACTGCGGCGCGCCGCACAAGCAAGGAATCTTCTCATCTTCCAGAGGGAACTTGTAATCGTATGTTATTTCTTCGTCGACGCCGATTGGCTGTTTGGAATAAATGACGATCTTCTTCTGGGATTCTATTGTTATGATCTTCGCGTAGCAGTTCGGCTGTGGACAAAAAGTTATGTGAAAACATCATCTAAAATTGCTTGAAAGAGATATACTAAGCGATAAAGCTTCCCAGTGTACTTGTAGCTTATAATGTCTTTTTTTTGTAATGATCTTGTATCTGGTGTACAACAAAGTATTTATATGAAGGGCTGTTTTTTATGTATACCTAACTAAAATTGACTTGGTTGCCGTGTATTTTTATACACAATTTACATTCCTTGTCCATTTTAAATGTTTACTGTTCACAAAATATATCACACCAAATTCAGCTGAAGTATAGATGCTTATAGTTCAGATTGGAAACCGAACATAGATTTCAGAGCATTATTACTAATATAATGTAACCTATTTATAATTAATAAATGGTCTATCTATCTACATCATTTAGTACCCATAACACAAGCTCTGCTTAGCTCGGGGCTAGATATTGCTGTGTGGATTGTCCAAAAGTATATATATAGATAAATAAAAGCAATACTCACATTACAACTATGGTTGATAAACCTCGCCAGGTTCCCGCACTTGGTGGCGTCTATGATGGTGTCCAGATCTATCCGGAACAGGTAGGAGGAGCCAATGCCCGTGGCCTCGTACTGCGCCTCGCGCACGTCCGCCACGATGGGCCGGATCATCTGGCCCACGTACTCTATCACCATCTCGTCAGCTGCTATTGGCTCCTGAGGGACAAATTATCAAATTTAAATTATTTTATTCAAAAATTACTCAAGAGAAATCGTTAAGCCGCGTTTTCACTAGGGGATATGTCGCGGGACAAATCGCCCGATATTCACGTAGTTGTCTCTGCAAAAGTTGTGGGACAATGTCCCGCGACATATGACTTGTTCACACTAGCCAGTCGTGATCAGTATGTCGCCCGAGGATTTTTGAGGATCCCATTTTCGGAACACTAAAGCGACACACGTTCTCACTAGTCAAAGCCTCTCCGGCGACTGTCGAGGGACACGAAGGTCCCGCATGTGTGTCGACGCTCGCAGCGACTAGCGACAAGCTGCGCGACCCGCTGCTTAGCTTAGGGACTAGATGATGCTGTGTAGATTGTCCGTCCAGCATTTTATCCGTTATTTATTAAATTATTTAATAGAATTAAATTACCTGAGCGAATAGACCCCAGTCGTGGATACCAGACTTGGCGAATTTCAGCTGCTTTTTCCTGAACTTGAGCTGGTTGAACTTCAGCAGATCTGAATCCGTATCCGTACCTGAAATAATTAAATAAAGTATGAATTAGAGAAGAACTTTAGTAAGGCGAAAGAATAGACCCCACCAAATTAGCCCGTGGATGTCGAAAGAGACGACCAATGGAACCTACCACAGGAACGGCAGCAGCGTGTATTATTCAACACCTTCACTGCGATAAAAATCCTGTCTGGTGATGATTACCAAACTCCCTTCTCTTTTAAACTAATTGACGACCTCTGTGACGCAGTGGGCGAAGGTCCCCTGCGACGCAGGAGGTTGCGGGTCCTATTCCCGCCTCGGAACAACTGTCTATGTATAATGAAAAGTATCTATTTATGTAATCTATTGTATAAAGTAAATGAGTCATCCAGGCCCATAATGGTTTTCTTAGTTGTAACCTTTTTTTTCCTGAACTATCAATGACAAGATTTTTTTATCGTCATCATCATATAAAATACAAGAATACCACCGTTGGCTTATTTTTTTTCAAATTAATTTCTTAATATTTTTTTACGTGTTCGGTACTCGTTCATTGCGTGAGTTTCCCTCTGCGGGTCTACAATTCAGAACGGGGCGAGACAAGCAACGTCATCAGCATATAGCCACCCCTTAATCTAACCGCGAGATAAGGCCGGCCCACTGCCACTTCAGCTTGAGAATTCTTAGAGTTGTATTGCCAAGACAATGATTGATAGTTACCAAAAGCTGTGAGCAGTCTCCGTTGGTTAGACCTAGCCTCTCTGGACAGCAGCTGCATCTTGCTGGCTTGCTTCATCTTGTCGAGAAGGGCCGGCGCGGCCGCGGGGCCCGTGAGGCTGCGCCCGTGGTGGTACTTGTACTTGGCCTTTATCCGCACGTCCATCTTGTAGTAGCCTTCCGTTCGCGCTGACCCGGATGAGTGACCCTGGAACGAAATAAGAGAATATCTTGAAGTGCGAACTGTGTTTAATTAAAGTCACTTAGAATGGGATATTAACCCTTGATTTGATTTTTGAGTTTTCCTATATTTTGACGCAGTTTCATGCGCCATGTGATTAATTTTTCCATAAGTCTGAGAGAAAGTAGGCAAAAGGTTGAAGGTAAGTAAACTAGATCAAAAAATAAAGGTTTTTTTTTTGTTTACATAATCATTGCAGATGAAATTTTCTAGACATTTGCAAGTATATTTTCTAGATAGAGAAATAAAATAAAATCATGTCATTTATACATGATAAGCTGAGTCAAGTAATATCTGAATCAACATTTTAACGTTAACAAAACGTGAACGAATTAACGTTTTTAAATACTATCTTTACATAGTATAAAATGAAGTCGCTTCCGCTGTCTGTTCACTTTAACTCAACGGACTTCGGCAATAGATAGTGATTCTAGAGGAAGGTTTATATAATTGATAAATCACTCTACACTGCCCTATATTAATATCTACATAGCACCCGTGCGGGTCTCTAGTGGCTATAGTAGCAGTAGATTTTATTTTAACTGTATTTATAACATGTGTTCTTTACTTTTATATTATACCTCTGTAATTAGTATAATTGGCCTAAGGTCGTTCTGATTACATTAAATAAATAAATAAATAGTACTATACACAAGACACGAACCTGTAGATCCTCATAGATACTATTCCACCGCTTCGACTTCTTCTTAGGCGGGCTGTAGCACACATCCGTGGGCGGATGGTCGACCCAGTGCGTGTCGTTGAGCCAGTAGCCCTGCGCGTCCTCGGCAAGCAGCGCTTCGTACGCGCGCTTCAGGTACTGCACGTCCTCGCGGTCGATGCCGCGCGTCAGGAACTCGTACATTATCTGCATCTCGCCCATTATGTCGCGCGGCTTGAAGGTCACGTTGGGGTGGACTATTGTTTCGTAGTCTGGGGTGTCGTATAGTCTGTTAAACAGGCACCAAACAAAAAATGTTACAATACAATTGACGAAGCTATGGCTGACAAATCTTTATTTTGTGAAGGCAATTCTGATATTGAATAATAATAATAATAATAATGCTGGACAATTCACACAGCATTATATAGTCCCATGGTAAGCAGAGCTTGTGTTATGGGTACTAGATAACCGATATACATAATACAATACATTACATAGATAGATATTTTTTATTATACATAGAAAACAACCAAAACACCCGGAACAAATATCTGCAGATCGTACACACAATTGTTCCGAAGCGGGAATCGAACCCGCAACCTCCTGCGTCGCAGGCGGACCTTCGGCCACCGCGCCACATCGGTCGTCTAAGAATAAGTGAGATCTAGGTACATTGTACACATTTATGTAAATTTTCGACCTATAAATAAGTTTTAAAATGAAATAAATGACTTTAACGTCTCATGGATGCCATTGTCAGAACTGGTACCAAATTGATATGATACCACACGGGACGCACCAGTTTTCAAATAAAAAAAGAATCATTAAAATCGGTCACCCAGTCGAAAGTATCGAGGTAACAAACATAAAAAAATACAGGAGGTTCTCAATTCAAGAACCTCTTTTGAGTTTTCACTAGGACTGATATTTTTGTTAACCATTTTACATATATTTTATATTTCTGTACTCGAGAGGGGAAAAAGGACAATTGTATTCGAGTTGCCGCAATAAGAAATCCACAACGAATATCTGACGTCTTGGCGAGTGAGTTTTGATACACTCGCCATGAAAAATGAGGGTAGATTAATATCGTTATATGTGGATAGATACAACGATTTTAATCTACCCTCATTTTTTTTCTTTTGCTACGAAAATGTATTTTGTTTAAAGAATGATCCCCAGGTGGTCCCATAATATAATTTTACTCGTGGATTTTTAGCAGTCCCGTAAAACTTAAAAAAAAAAAAATATATTCAGGAATTAGAAATCTGTTTTTGTTGGTTATTTTATCAGGTATTTATCGGGTGTCTTATTTCCCCTGCGTTTCCATCGCGTTACAACGATCGTGGTCACGGAACGAAACATTTATTTATTTGATAATATATATACATATTATATAAATTGTCATTAAATTGCAACACCACAGCGACAAAGATATAATAAAAAGTTAAACAGACAGACAAAAAAATTGCAAATTTGCAGTTGGTTTGCAGTTCTACAGTCGTGCAGTTCTGAATTGCGGTCCGTCTGTCTAGAGCAGAGGTTCCCAGACTTTTTTTTCACATAGACCACTTTCAAAATTTTGCTGGTTTCGGTGGACCCCCTGCAGCTACATTTCTACCATATTCCCAAAACTCGACAAAAAAATGTGAAGTTTAGATTTAACTATGGAAATATCGTTGCGGCTGAGTTCCAACCACGAATTAATAGTTTTCGAAAAAAGTGAGAATTGATTGGTTAATTAATTAATTGATTGCGCTGTAAGCGGATGTCAAAAAAGTAAAGTTGGCTAATCAAAAAAGTAATTCCAACCCTTATGTAAGTTCGGTGACAATGCATGTCATGTTTCCATCGAGCTGGTCTGATGATGGAAACCTAAAGCGGCCATAGGAACTCCTAAACGAAACGACTTAACCACGTCGAGTTTGGGTTTGTTGAATTTGTCTTCTTAAGCACTTTTGACCTAGATGATATAAAAGATTGTAAATTAAAAGTTTTTATAAATATTAAAAATGTATCATATAACAGTCGCTGAGCTTCCTAAAATATTATCTGCCTACATTGATAGGTGAAGTCAAGCCAACATTTTAGTTCTTCACTATCGAAAGCAGATACATTTTCGTGGACCCCCGCTTACGAATTGTGAACCCTCAATTTTTTTGTCACGCCAACGTAGACCCCCGTCGAGTCTCCCGTGGACCCCTGGGGGTCCACCTGGACCACTTTGGGAACTACTGGTCTAGAGCCTCACAGTCATAAAAATACACCAACACGCTACTAACTATGCGCCCGTGTGAACATAGACATCGCATGATGTGCTAGTTTCAAAGGTTTTATCGAAGTGAACTCACTTGTTCTGTATCTCGGCTAGTTTCTTCGCCTCGTGTTTTCTCTTGTAGGGCCGCTTGCCTTCCTTGACTGGCTTGGCCTCGGGCGGCGTCGCCGGAGCGGGCTCGATCGGCGAGAGGGTCCGCTCGGGGTCGTCCAGGGGGTCTTCCATCCACGTGTAGCCTGTAGGAGGGGGAAGGACACTTATGTAGTAAGGTTTAAATCGTTTTGTTTGTACGATTTTATTTTAAATATTTGATGCGTTTGAATGCTCTGTATCGTCTGGAAAGAAAGAGGTTTTTTATCTCGCCCGCTGCGCTTGGTCACTCGCTTTATAACCCATCGAAAGAACTTTAAGATCTACAAACTCGTTTCTCGCCAACTGGCGTCTATTTTCTAGCTCTAATCGCTTCTCGTTCATCGCCGCCGGTGAGACAAGTGCCTTAGTCGACACTAACTATACATATTGGCCGTGTCAGCGCCGACTATGGCGATAAACACACCACGCACTACGCTGCATATTGCGTGAATGCGTGTGTGTAAGTATCACCGTTAGTATAGAAAACACACACAGTCCAACACACAGAAAAGGTGCGTTGGCACGCGACATGCAGCGTTGTGGCAGTGTGTTAACTGCCTAAGACCTACTAGCAGTTTCCTGCTTTGTTTTTGAACACTCTTCTACGACCACAAATCCGCCAAGTGTGGTGATTATAGCAAAACATCTTTTAAAGACTTTTGAAACTATAGTGGTTACACACACAAAACATACATACATAACACTTAAATCATTTAAAACGGGATATTTTTAACGGGGAAACTGTGACGAAATATTGGATAACTCGAAAATCAAAGCATGATAAATATCCCGTTTTAAATGACTTTAAAACTCTTTTGTTTGAGGGAGGCATGCGCCGTGGAAGTATGTGCATACCATGATCATGATGCAGATGGTTGGAGTTGGTCTTGAGGTCGTCATCCGGCGCCGGGCGGCAGTACGAGTGGTCCAGCGCCACCTGCGACGCTTGAGACGCTTGCGACGCTTGAGATTGCGGGGATGACGTTTCGGAGACTGCGCTGCTTGCCTGTGGAAGATGTTCGGGTTTAGACACGAAAAACTATAAATAAATAAATAATGCTGGACAATTCACACAGCATTATCTAGCCCCATGGTAAGCAGAGCTTGTGTTATGGGTACTAGATAACTGATATACATAATACAATACATTACATAGATTTTTATCGTACATAGAAAACGACCAGAACACCCGAAACAAATATCTGCAGATCGTACACACATTTGTTCCGAGGCGGGAATCGAACCCGCAACCTCCTGAGTCGCAGGCGGACCTTCGCCCACCGCGTCACATCGGTCGTCACTATGTATACTATGTATTTTGGTGTGTGCTAAATTGCTATTCTAAAATAAGGATCAGAAATTATTGCTCATAGTATTTTCGCAGCAAATTTCTAGTACAACAGTGTAATTGAATGTTTTGAAAAAACTAAAAAAACTCCTTATTGGTGACATCTAGCGGAAGTCAATGCTATTTCCAATAAAATTTGAATATTCTGGCGGGAAACAACGGGGCTCTCTCATTAAAAAGTTTTGAACAAGGTCCAGTCAAATTAATAACTGACATTGAATACCTTAATTTTTAACTGTTCTTTAAGTTTTGCGGGAGAAATACTAATATCTCGGGAATAAAATTATGGGAACATCTCAGGATCATCCTCTATATGTATAATAATATTTGATATAGAGATATGCCAAATCATTATTCAAATCGTTCCATAATTGACGAAGAAACCGCGTGCGAACTTGCTAGCTGTAGCCTAACCATATTTTATCGCATGCTTTTTCTCTAAGTTCTGAACTTACTATAAATACTAAAGGCTAGTATAGTTAGAAATAAATATTTTTAAACTTACGCGATCTGAACACATAATTATAAGTATTAATACAACGGGTATTTATTTACCTTTTTTCCCGACGTTTCAACAGGTTTACACTCTGTCGTGGTCACGGGATGACTGCTTTTATGTTTTCATTACTAAAGTATTATAATTTACTTACATCTTTAACGCCATTAACCCCTTCCGCCGCGCTGTTATCACTGAGCGACGCGAGTCTCTTCCTCTCCGCCTTCTTTTTGCCCCTCTTCTCCTTCTTCCGGCGGAGCTGCAGCGATTCCTCTTCGGACGAGATCTCACCCTCTTCGAGAGAGTCCCGTTTGCTCTTGTCGGGGGACTTGAGGTGATTCTTGATGGGCGATGAGCGGGGCTCCGACGATTTTGGTTCTGGGGTGCTGTTAAACAGAGTAAAAAAGAGTTTTATAATTATTTTCACCCATATAAATATCATATTTAACACTTTGATTGCTGAAATCACACGGTATGTGTTTTCTACAAGTGACTAATATGCGTAAATCCACACTAGCGCAGCGGCTGAGAAAATACAGATCTTTGTGACTCTACACAGCCGTAATATTTTTCGAACGAAACGCATGTGCGGCGCAACACAACCGCTGTGTAGAGCGGCAGCACGAATTTTTTAGGTTAAAAAAAAGAACGCAGTCGTCGAAAAAAAATCGCAGTTAAAGTGTTAATATCGTACACGCTTATTGTGTAGTATATTTTATTATGTTTATAAGGGTATTTATTTATGTACGTTAATAATAAACACACAAATTGTTCATTGTATGTACCTACTACCTACCTATATTACTTTTATTATTTTATTTGTTCTGTAAGTTACTGAAATCTAGCACTACCTACTAAATTATTGTCCACACGACCAAAAGATTAGCAGGTAGACAATACTATCTAGCATTCATCATCATCATCATCATCAGCCTATAGCAGTCCACTGCTGGACATAGGCCTCCCCCAATGAGCGCCATAGCGCCCTGTCTTCAGCTTGCCGCATCCAGCATCTACCTGCAGTCTTTCGCAGGTCGTCATCCCACCTGGTCGGAGGGCGTCCTACACTACGTTTACCGAGTCGTGGTCTCCACTCAAGAACACGTTTGCCCCATCGGCCGTCGGTTCTTCGCGAGATATGGCCGGCCCATCTAGCATTATGCTCGTCTAAAGTCAAATGCTCGCTAACACCACCCCTTTGCATAGTAACATGATGTATCCATAATGGGGCTGGTTCACTTTTATTTATTGACCGATGATATTTGACGACCGATGTGGCGCGTTGGGGGAACGTCCGCCTGCGACGCAGAAGGTTGCGGGTTCGATTCCCGCCTCGGGACAATTGTGTGTACGATCTGCAGATATTTGTTCCGGGTTTTCTGGTCGTTTTCTATGTATTATAAAAAATATCTATCTATGTAATGTATTGTATTATGTATATCGGTCATCTAGTACCCATAACACAAGCTCTGCTTAGCTTGGGGCTAGATGATGCTGTGAATTGTCCAGCATTATTTATTATTATTATTTTACTTGGAGGCACAATATCTTTATTATTTTTATTTTAGGTGATCAAATTTCATTTGTAATAATAACTTTTGTTAATGTTCAGTTATATTTACAAGCAACGAGTGGAAACTGTGGTTAGCTTTATTTACTCTAAGTCTATGTTCTATTTATACCTAAATACAATAAGCTTTTTGTTTCCCAAAAAAATAACATAAAATTATCAGTTGATAATGCCGTGCAGACTAGTGTACTCACGTGTGTTCTCTCTCGGCCGGTGTCTCGGCGCGCGGCGTACTCTCCACTTGCAGCTTTCTTTGTTCTTCAAGAAATTCGCGCTCGATTTGCTCCATGTATTCTGTGTTCCGACGAACTTTCTCCTATGAACAAATATAGTTTATTAGTAAAAGGACAATTAAGTTACCAGAAATGATCCTCATTTCCTTACATTTTATTCAGGTGCAAAATCGGGAGGTTGTAAACCACATGTAGGTTATCAAAGTAAGGAATGCCACACAATTTTGGAGCCCTATGTAAAATTTCCTTTTATTTAAGATG
Organism: Eupithecia abbreviata; assembly: GCA_943735965.1. NCBI lineage: Eukaryota > Metazoa > Arthropoda > Insecta > Lepidoptera > Geometridae > Eupithecia > Eupithecia abbreviata. Next base: position 9,156,438 of record OX030995.1, read on the forward strand.
TTATGTTACTTGGAAACAAATAATACTTACGATTGAGCCTTTTGATCGGTATCGTTAAATTAAGTGTGATTTTTTTTACAGTAACGCGGGTTCGATTCCCGGTTTCGACAGGAGATTATTCAAAAATGTTTGAATGCAGTTTAAAAAAAAGGCCCACCGGCGGCCAAGTTGCGGAAACCAGTCCAGAAACAAGTAACAAGTAAGTAAGTAATGCAGTTTAAATTGTTTATAAAATCAAAATGAAGTCTTCTTTCAGTAGAATTTTCTATCTACAATATTTAAGTTACTTTCCCTACATTGCATTGTTGTTTTTCTTTCTGTGTTTGATGTGCAATAAAGCGTATTTGTATTGTATTGTATTGTATTGTAGTGTTGCATGGCTGTGGGACGCACAGTATATCATTAAAAGTAGTATTACCTGATATTCCCTCTCCTCCTCGGAGTCTGAGTACACCCTATCCAGGATATCCTTCTTGTCGTTGTCCCGGGGCCGCTCCCGCTCCTTGTGCGTCGGCGTCGGCGTCGGCGAGTGTCGCTGAGAGGGGCTGTCGGACAGACGCGCCTCCGTCTCCGACGCTGAAGCTTCCATGTCGGGGATCGGGGTTTTTTCTATGGACAGACAAGTGTCGTGAAATTGTTACATTGATAAACTCCTACGAATTCCCACGCTAAGAGGTGTAAGGGGGACTCCAACATCACGTCTTCTAAGCCAACCTAACCTGCACGTGTCCACCCTGCTAGATAACGAACTAGGCTCTGGTGAAAACATCAAACAATCTTCATAATTTGATAACCCAGATAATTTACAATTCCGACGCTGATGCTTCCATGTCGGGGATCGGGGTTTTTTCTATGGACAGAAATGTGGTGAAATTGATACATTGATAAACTCCTACGACTTTCCACAACGCTAAGGGGTGTAACGGGGACTCAGACATCTCGTCTCAAGTCAACCTAACCTGCCACCCTGCTAGATAACGAACTAGGCTCCGGTGAAAATATCAAACAATCTTCATAATTTGATAACCCACATAATTTACTACTTGACACTAGTAGGAAAGCCAATTATTATTCAAGATATTTGTTCCGGGTGTTCTGGTCGTTTTTCTATGTATAATAAAAAATATATATCTATGTAATGTATTGTATTATGTATATCAGTTATCTAGTACCCATAACACAAGCTCTGCTTACCATGGGGCTAGATAATGCTGTGTGAATTGTCCAGCATTATTTATTTATTTAATTGTAAGCATTAACGTTATTATAATATGATAAGCATTAACAACAATTGTGTTCTATTTGTAATGACTATTTTAATAAGAGATTGATTTTATTTTTCTGTCGTGTCAACATACTTCTAAATGTGTGACCATAGCCTACGGTAGGAAAACAATTTTGCATGCCCTAGACTAAGGAAAGACATGTACGGTACATATTTTATAACTAAGACCTCTGTGACCTATGTGTGCAAATAAATGATCTGTATTCAATTACTTGCCAACACTTTGAGTGCTGAAATCACACAGTATGTGTTTTCTACAAGTGACTAATATGCGTAAATCCACACTAGCGCAGCGGTTGAGAAAATACAGATCTTTGTGACTCAGCACAGCCGTAATATTTTTCGAACGAAACGTATGTGCGGCGCAACACAACCGCTGTGTAGGGCGGCAACACGATTTTTTTAGGTTATAAAAAAGATCGCAGTCGTCGAAAAAAAATCGCAGTCAAAGTGTTAACAAAGAATCATTATCCCACAACGCTGACGAGAGGTGAGAGGTGTTTTACTATGACATCATTTTTTTTTGCCACTTTTATAGTAAGTTATTACCTCTTCTACTCTGTTCCTCTTCGCTTTCAGATGAAGAGGAGTAGACTCTTCTCAGCCTTTCCTTGTTCACTGTCAGTCTTTCTTTAGCAGCCACAACCTTGAACTGGAACAGATTTGCGGAGTTATTAACAGATAAATAAGTTCGCATGTAATGTATCAAGGGCTATAAATATTTCTGCCGGGATTCGTTACGTAAATGATAGCCTGGACTTACATGGAATTGGGAATTTATAATATAACTTTTGAAACTATCATGGTTATTAATACTAAAGTCATTTAAAACGGGATATTTACCATGACACACATCACGGAGTAACTGAGTTACTCCGTGATCATGGCGCATGCAACTGTGCCGAAATATTGGATAACTCAAAAATCAAATCATGGTAAATATCCCGTTTTAAATGACTTTAGTATTTATAATATACCTTAATTTTTTATCAATTGTAAATACTAGTTCTAGTTTTTATTAATTATAATTGTAAATCTATTTGATTGAACTAATTTCAACTTAGTTCAAAGGTTGTTCTGTTCACTACCTACTTGGTTGGTGAGCTAATTAAACAAAATATTCTGAAATATTTTTCGCACATTCAATATTATAGGTAATGTTACTACATAAACGAGATTATATTGAGAAGACCAAGAATTAATTATACGAGTCCGATTAAGGAGAAAGCCGCTGTTATGTCGTAGAAGTAAGAGACCGCACTGGAAAGAGAAAAATGAAGGAAATTGATCATTGCACCGACAAGAGGCTCTTTAATTCATAATAAAACTAGCTGCGCCCCGCGGCTTTGCCCTCGTGGAAATCTATGTGTCAAATGGTTTATAAAATTCCTCTTGAAGCACTCTATCTATTAAAAATGCAGCCGCATCAAAATCCGTTTCGTAGTTTTAAAGATCTAAGCATATGTACATAGGGACAGACAGACAGCGGGAAGCGACTTTGTTTTATACTATTGTAGTGAGTATGTAAAGCTGGTTACCTCAGACTCATCCAGCTCTGTGCCTTCATCATCAGAGTCGGAGTATATCCTCTGCGCGAGGGTCGGCGGCGGCGGCGCCTTGCGCGACTCCGATGATGACGACGATGATCTACTCGATGACGATGATGACGACGACCTGTAACACAAGATAGGTAGGATATAAATAAATAATGCTGGATAAACCACACAGCATCATCTAGCCCCAAGATAAGCACAGCTTGTGTTATGGGTGCTAGATAACTGATATACTTAATACAATACATTACATAGATAGATATTTACTATTATACATAGATAACGACCAGAACACCCAGGACAAATATTTGCAGATCGTTCACACAATTGTCCCGAGGCGGAAATCGAATGGGGATGAACATTTTTATAAAAATTATTGATAGTATCCTAATACCAATTTTTTATTAGTACACCTTCGTACTACCCCGTCCAAAATATCACCCTGTATATGTATTTCTCAGTAAATAACGTACCTAGAGGAACTACTAGACTGCCGCCGCCGACTCCTAGACAGATAGGAGCCCGTTATTCTGTTCCTAGGACTGGTCGGTAGTTCTTTCTCTTCGTCAGAGTTTTGTACCATTTCCTCCTGAAAAATAAAGACAGAATGATGAAGTTTGTTTGAGTTTGTTTGAATTCCGATTTTATCGTTACAACGACAAAATATATCTGTATACAGTTATACTCTCGATTAAACAGCCTGGATATTTTTTGTATACAAATACCAAAACCCAAGGAGTATTGGTGGAAATTATTCAACGACATTTGTATCATCGAAGCAAAGCACAGAAGCTCGTAATTTTTTTTTGGCTATAGCTATCATTCTGCATGAAATTGATCTCGTTCGAATACAAATTAAACAACTAACCTGATCACTCAGCCTTCTAGACTCATCATCCATCTGTACGGGCGAAGGAATCTTCCTCTTCTTCCTAAAGCTCCTCATCTTGGGTATGGCGGCGCGCAGGCCGAGCCCTATGCCGGCGCCGTACCCGCCGAGCTCGAGAGGCGTGTCGCGGGACTCTAGGATGGACTTTATTGAGTCTACTGGGTCTTCTTTCTTGTTTGAGATGTCCTGAAAATAAATAGGTTCGGTTAAAAGATGTTTATTTTTCATAAAACAAAAATGTTCACTTATAATGAGATACAATAAATTTTAAAATTAATGCTGCGCTAGGTTTGGTAAGTTTTATTATAATAAGAAATGTAAATCACGATGCTCTAAACGAAATATACCTACAGATCAAAAATAAAATCAAAATCGTATTTTTTTGCAATTTTCTAAAAAATATTGATTTTACTAGGCTAATGTACCGAAATTGTATTTTTCTTATTTTCTTAGCTAGGTAGACTATCTAGCTTTCAAATGAGACTACTTTGAAAAAAAATACACCGTTTACTCAAAAAGAAACGAAGAAAAAACCAGATGAATTCGTTTTCAAAAATTATTAAATCGGCTTTATTTTTGAGATAGGTAACATATAATTTTTTATTTTTTGTTTTTATATGTCATGTATCCGCACATCGCGTTTGATCAAGGTTCGACAATACACATATAACATAGAAGTCTTGAACTTAATTACTTGTAGACGTGTAAATCAAAATATTGATTTCTTTAATCATTATTTTGATTTACCGAGGGTACTAGCTCGAAACGTTAGGAATACTTCGTGAGACGTTGAGAGTAGTCATGCTTGGGTATAAGCACGTCTCACGTGAGTCATTCGGAATAACTCGTCTCTATGGACCTAATTCTAAAAATGTGAAAACATGATACATTTTCATTCTCTCAGTTCGAATTTAACGCGGGTAAAACCGCGTGGAACAGCTAGTTTGTAAATAAAGTGAGATTCACCTGCAAAGGCTGAGCCGTATCCTCCTTAGGCTTAGTCGCTTTCCTGCTCTGGTCGTCCCACCAGCTCTCGAAGACTTTGAAGGCGGTACTCTCGATCATCTTCTTGTTGAAATCCTTCTTGAGAATCATCTTCAGTTCAGCCGTTATCCGCTCGATCACGCTGTTTATCGTTGAGTAGTGCGGGTTGTCTAGTTCCTGCGAACGGATGTTACAACAGATGTTAGAGCGTTAACGATACCTTCCAGAAACTTTATCAATGAAAATTGTGTCATGTTTACTTAAAGTGAATGGGTCCTAAGAAAGAGGTGGTGAAGTGATAAGGCCGCCCATTGTGCATCTGTATCTTTGTTTGTTTGTTCTTTACTGTTTTTTTTCTGTGTTTGATGTGCAATAAAGCGTATTTGTCCTAGTTAATAACATACCTCGACGGGTGGTGCCTGATGAGGGTAAGTCTGGTAATGATGTAGGAGAGGCGGGCCGGCTTGAGAGAACCCTGAGGGGTAGGGTAACGCCAGCTCCGGGCCCACGTAACCGGGCGGGGGGTACGCTGTAATTTAGTCACACAGTTAAGGTTGTCGCAGATATAGACTACAACACTTCCTTAAGATGTATTTTAAATTTACGGAAGAATTGCAAGAAGAATCTCAAATCGGAATCGGCAACCTAATTAACGTTTAATTTGTGAATAAATCTAATATAACAGTGGTTTGGTGTTGCTATATTACCTACTACTTAACTATAACTGGAGTGCCCTCAACGAGGATAAAACCCCAACACTATCCTTCAGAGAGATCCGAGCATAGCTGTTTCCATAGCTCGTTGAGCGTCGCTGAGCGAGTGTGGGACGTATGCCTATGCATGTATCGTATCGGCCAGTCATGCGCCTGCAGAGGTGGACCTTACTAACCAGTAGGAGGCCACATGTGCTGGTAGTAGTGCGGATGAGAAGGCACAGCGGCGGCCACAGGCGCAGAGGCCGCCGGGTAGTAGAAGGCCTCCGCGGGGACTTGCTCCTCGATCTTGGCCTCCGTCGATGAGAGGGAGGATAGCGACATCTGTTGGCATAAATTATAATTTTATTATATAGAAAAAAGAAAGAATATTTAATAATCACTCTGTGAGAGAACCACACGCACTTTTTATAAAAAAGAACCACATGTACTATTTAGACTGTCTTTAATATATGAACTTCTAGTTTCTGCCCGCGGCTTCGCATTCATGAGGAAACGATTCGACGTTTTAAGATTATATCTATTCGATGGGAACTGATTTACGGGATAAAATGTAGCCTGTTTCATTCCGGGCCTGGAACTACCTGAATGCAAAATTTCAGCACTTAGCACTTTTTGATGTAAAAGAGCAAACATTCAACAAAGTTTCGCGTTTACAGTATTACTAGGATTCTGCGTCGATACCAGAGTCATAGTAAAGCGATTGGTTATTAGTATTCGAAGCAGTATCGACATGGCTCTAAGAATTAGCAAGCTCAAGTGGCAGTGGGCCGGCCATATCTCGCGGTTCTTCGCGACAACCGCTGGGGTAAACGTGTTCTTGAGTGGAGACCACGACTCGGTAGACCAGATGGGATGACGACCTGCGAAAGACTGCAGGTAGATGCTGGATGCGTCAAGCTGAAGACAGGGCGCTGTGGCGCTCATTGGGGGAGGCCTATGTCCAGCAGTGGACTTATATAGGCTGATGATGATGATGATTCGAAGCAGTTCACCTGATCATCGTCCAGGATGTCAGGTCTGTGCGCGGGCGACTTGCGCGGCTCCTCGCCGGTCAACAGCTCGTCTTCCGATGAGGATATATCGCTGCCGATCTTGTCGAGCGCCATTAGACGCGTCCGGTGCTCCTTCAGCTCGATTTCTTTCGCTCTCTGAAAAGGGTAACAAATATATATGACTAAAACCAGCGTGGTTCAGCACAGAGCTGAGTTTGACCCTTTTTGACCGACAGAATAGCGCGGTAGCTATTTGTACATAATACTTATTTATTTATTTATAAAACAAAATCCATAGCCCTTAAGAATAATGTGCTTAGTTTCTCTAAATGTCAAAACTCACGTGCGAGTTTGAATTGTGATGAAGCTTGGTTGCTTTGATAGAAGAATTCTGATGAAACTAGCCTAAGATGTCTGAATTTTAGACAAATTTTAGTCGTCCGTATCAGACAAGTAACTTTTGATACACATTTTCAAGTAAAATGTTATAAATGTATAACGAACCTTCTCCACAGTGACCTTGATACATTCCAGATAGAACTCTCTCGAGAGGAAGGGAGACGGTGTCTGCGAGAGAGGCTCGGGGTCGAACTCTCTCTTGGTTGCCATGGAAACCACGCTCTCCACGTCTTCACTGCCAGACACTGCGGAATTAAAAACAAACGTATAATACACCGTGTTTTAAAAAACTTGTCGCGTATAATACTTAATGCAAATTTAAGAATTATATAGTTTCCTCATGGATGCCATTGTCAGAACTGGAGCCAATTGAAATGGGACCACAAAGGAAGCACCAGTTTTCAAATAAAGACAGACGACGTCGGTTAAAAAGGATACCTATTGATTGTATTTAACAAACTTTGAGCGTCGTGGATTTTAATGAATTTGATTGACACGCCGTTTATAGATGGGAAAGTGAAATTTGTAAAATTATTATTCGAGCAACTGAGAAAAATGCTCAGGAGAGATAGATCATCAATACAAATGAATATAACACAACAGAAATACAGGGTGGCTTTTTGAGATGGGAGTGGATAACCAAATCCGAAACCACGAGAGTTAGAGAAAAGTCGTGAATTATGTCATGACCTCGATTAGGTAATTGTAAATTTCTTACACACAAACACGAAAACTTTATACCTGTTATATACTTTTCATTGGAAACAAATAAATACAAAAAAAAGTGTGTCTAGTAATAATGTCCAATACCTTCATCATCACTGGGGGGCCCTTGCGCGTCCAGGTCCGGTATCTTAGTGGGCAGCTTATCATTATCATCATCGCCCGGAGAGGCCCCGAACGCCAGGAAGGGAGGCGCCATCCCGCCGCCGCTGCCCGCGCCTTTCAGGAGTAGAGCTATTCTGTAACATATTCAACTTTTATACCGACCATTTGAAATAAAGAAGAATAGAAAATGGATTTGTTGATACATAGAAAGAAATTAAATACAATTATCTGAGACCATACATAACACGACACATTACATAATAGGTAAGTATAAAACCAGAAAAAATCATTCGTCAATTTATAATATACTTTTCAATTTTTAATTTTCAATATTCTTTCAGCAGCAGTGTACTGCTATAGGCAGATGATGATGATGATGATGATGAAACAAGAAAAGAAATGAAGAAAATAGATAAAACATACAGATAGATACAGATAGTATGTTACATCCGACGGCCGCTGGGGCAAACGTGTTCTTGAGTGGAGACCGCGTCTCGGTAAACGTAGTGTAGGACGCCCTCCGACCAGGTGGGATGACGACTTGCGAAAGACTGCAGGTATGTGCTGGATGCGGCAAGCTGAAGACAGGGCGCTATGGCGCTCATTCGGGGAGGCCTATGTCCAGAAGTGGACTGATATAGGCTGATGATGATGATGATGAGTATGTTACATAGGGGCCAAAAAGGCCCCTGTCTGTGAGCATTAGGCCGCTACAAGCCGGAGTTAGTAGCGGCACTGATTTTCAGACAGGTCCTGGTGCGGTGGCACAAAGCTGAATTAAATTAGGTAGGTACATAAAAGAATACAAGAGGCGAACATTATGGGTTGTTAGTTCAGGTACAGTCAGCGTCAAATTGATATAAGCGTCTATAGTAGTCAAAATGATCTGAAAAACATAAAAGCATTTTGATATGCACAGTCTGAATAATCATTGAGGAGTCATATTGTTGAAGCTTTACAAAATATTTTACTACTCAATGTTCCATATTTATATGAGCAGTCAGAGTATTCAAAATAATCTAAGTGAACCAAGCTCTTAAAGGTAGTATACAAACTCATTTATACTTATATTATTGTAATTAAAAAACATAATTATTGTAATTAAAACCTTTATACTTATATTATTGTAATTTAGGATTTAATTTAATTTAAGAGTATTCATTGTACTGTAGTCTTAATTGACATGCCAATATTAGTAATAATGTTATGGTGAATAAATTGAATTTACTGAACTCATAATTGCTAAAATGATTTTGAACACCCTGACTGCTCTCGCATAAATATGGAACAATGAGGAGTAAGATATTTTGTAAACCTTGGGTGCTTACAACAATATAATTATATTTTGAAGATTTTCAGATTATTTTGACTACTCTAGACGCTCATATCAATTTGTCGCTGACTGTACCTGTAGTTTGTTTGCAATAGTCTGCAGCAAATACTAGTTCTGATATCTGTATTATTTTATAGTAAGTTTCTTACATACCTAGTATCCAGATCGAAGTTCTTGGGGTCATCGGGCGGCGGCGGTTTGGTTTCTTCTTTCTGCTCCTCTGTGTCTTCAGGCGGCCGCGGCGAGGGGTCGACGACCTGCGCCTCGGGTACTGCCTCCTGAGAAACAACTATTATGATAACTCTCTTTCTAACTCTACGAAAGAGAGAGAGAGAGGGGAAGACATTCATAGAGAAACATATTATCATACTCTCTTCCTTACTCTTGTAAGCAAAATATGAATATCAAGAGCTAACAAGGACCATACCATAAGGTTGACAATTATGATAACTTTCTTCCTTACTTGTTAGAGTCTCAAGTGCTAACAAGGGCTATAAGAGTGTTTTTTTTAATCAGAGTGCAGGGTCAAGCTGTGGCTAGCTAACAGACAAAATAATGTTAACCTAAAACAGCGATAAGACTCGCTTACTTGGTTTAAAATTGAACCTGGTTGTGTTCTATGTCTATGTTTATGAACAATCCACCACTTACCAATAGGCTTGCAGGATTTTAATAGCTCAATAATCATTTTGTCTGTGTTTGACTCATGTTATTAAAATAAAATACTAAATATTTATTTCTTTAACTTATTTATTTATTTATTATTATTTTAAGCCATTATTGTCCAACTGCTGGCCAAAGGCCTCCCTTTTCTCCTTCCACTCCTCGCGATCTAACGCTACAACAGGCCATTTCTTTAACTTAATGTACAATAAATATAACAGTGTTTGAGATTCCCTTTTAAGTAAAAGAAATACCTGGGTTAGGGAATCTCGCTCTTCCAAAAATAAATCAGATAAAAGTAAATTAAGTTACGTTAATTCGCTTTGTAATGTCCTACCGCAGAAATTTATTAATTTCTGTTATTGCAACGTTTCTTAACTACACAGCTCTATGGGTGATGCGGTTAAGGGTCCGGCGACCCTCGCTTGCAAAAATCGCTCCGAATATCGCTGTCCCTGTTTAACCCTTGCGCCGCGACACATGCGTGCGCGATAGCAATATTAGCCGTTCAAAATTTGGTTTGTTCCGTAATACCAAAAATTATGACTGAAAACTTTTTGTATTCTTCACAAAGTATTGTTATTCTGTAACTAGACAATATAAGCTATGTTCCTTAATACGTATAAAACGTAAGATATTGATGTTTTTAATACGAAACAAATAGCAAGAAAACATGTCCATTTTCGCATAAAAATGTGCAAAACGAGATTGGCTTTCATTTCATTTTAGGTATTTTGAAAAAAGAAACTATTTGGGAACCTAGATAAATACTATTTTAATACAAATAATGCAATATTATAGTGGAAATATGCTTGAATTAGAAATAATTTTGGTATTACGTTTGTATGAAACATTCGTCCCTCCGGATGCCCCTTAAGCAACAAAACAATTAAACAAACAGCTTAGCTCTGACGGAAAAGTAAACTTATTCTATGAAAGACAATTTCGTAAAAAAATTACGAAGGATGTAAGTCAACGTTTTTACTTTTAATAATACTATAGTGTGAAGAGTACACATATCACACATATCGACGAATATGAAAGAGTGAAATGGTACGGTGAAAGTGGATGAGTATACCAAAGCACATCTTCGAAGATAAAGATAATAAAACTATATACTAACTCGCACCCCCTCAGCAAAATACACAATATGTACACACATTCTGCCCAGTACTGTGAACTGTTATAGCCTGGCCACATGCTACGTCTTGCTTGCGCAGTTCAGTTTGTGTATTTATGACTGTTCAAAAAGACTGTACAGGGCACAGTGATCACACATGCAAGTAGGCTTGTGCAAACTGGACTGCGCAAAAGGGACTGAACTCTCAATACGGACAGGTTAGACTAATATCTAATGATTTTGTTTTATTAATTTCTATAATTCTTGTGTCACGATGTCATGTCGCTAACAGAATGTATTTTTATTCTTCATCAGCCTATATCAGTCCACTGCTGGACATAGGCCTCCCCCAATGAGCGCCATTGCGCCCTGTCTTCAGCTTGCCGCATCCAGCATCTACCTGCAGTCTTTCGCAAGTCGTCATCCCACCTGGTCGGAGGGCGTTCTACACTACGTTTACCGAGTCGTGGTCTCCACTCAAGAACACGTTTGCCCCAGCGGCCGTCGGTTCTTCGCGAGATATGGCCGGCCCACTGCCACTTCAGCTTGCTAATTCTTTGAGCTATGTCGATAACCTTGGTTCTCTGTCGATGTATTCGTTGCGAATCCTATCCTTCAGAGAAACCCCGAGCATAGCTCTTTCCATAGCTCGCTGAGCGACTTTGAACTGGTGGACCAGCCCTATCGTGAGTGTCCACGTCTCAGCTCCGTAGGTGATATTTTTATTATTAGATCATTATTATATTGTTTGCTAATAAAAAGTAACATACAAACAAACGGCGAAAACACTCGGAGCTATTTTTTGTAAATCGATTCCTTCCTTTATGTTCGTAGATGCAAATTGCACATGCAGATATCCAAAATTGATTTGCATGTTTCAAATACATATGTATTTGAAACATGCAAATCAATTTTGGACTTACCTTGTTCAAAATACGTGTCATCCTCGAGACTAAATATCAAAATGCAGGCGTATCTTTATAAAAAGTGTTCAAGCATTCAAAGTATATAATGCATCCTACAACCGTTAAATTAACTGGAAGTTACGGCATCACCAAAGTAGGCAACTCTAAATAACCTGTGCACTACAAAAACACTCTTTTTTAAATTAAAACCAAATTTGATTCACGAAATCATTATGAATGAACATAAACTAGGTTAGTAGTTAACCCTAGTTTTCCTGTTTGAAGAAAATTTATATATTCAATTTTTAACAACTTAGTTTTCTGAGTACTCTTTTAAGTATTACCCGTGCAAGTTTCAAAACACGTACATACTTTATTAAACATTATCTACTACCTTTAACACATGCTACTGCGTTACAAATAATAAAAAGCGCCATCTACAATCCCTAGCGCAAACTACATCAGACCTTTTCGTCCTTTTCGATCACTTCAGGCGATGGTTGCTTTTTCACCTCCTCTTTTTTAGGTACCGACGCGCTACGCCGTTCGGTCCGGTCCGGACGGTCGGCCGGACGGTCGGCCGGACGCTCGGACGGTCGGTCCGACGGTCTGTCGGACGAGCGAGTCCCCTCTTCGTATTTCTATTGGTTATTTATTATGATACACACAGATGGATTAATTATTCACAAAATGACACATGAAATGGAACAGTGAAGGTAATTTGAAACTGAGTGTATATGAGACAAAATTACTTTAGGCGCCGTACTACGATCTCAAAGCAATATTTCAATAATATTATTTGCATGATGAGTCCCCAAACACAAGCATATTTTTGCTTAAATGGAGGCTCCCAAATCAATTCATGTTTGTAAAAAAGGTAAACAAATATACGTACACGATACAATAAAAGTTTTTTTTTAATGATAGGCACAATCATGTATTTAGGGGAGGCCTATGTTCAGCATTGGACATCCATCGGCTAATGATGATGTTGCTTAAGAAAAGGCAAGACAGAGACAATGGTTTTGTTATAGCGTTGCCTCTTTCGCACGAGTATCATTTTTCATATTACAAAAAATACAAATACAAAATTATTTATTTGCCATTTCACTTATATGTATATGTACACATTTCTGGCGGCCCCCGCACGAGGCAAGCCTGTGTCGCGGGAAGCCTGTTTACATACAAATACAAAAAAATACAAAAATCTTTATTAGAAACAAGAGACTTATAGTATAGGGTACAGTTGTGGGCTGACTACCGCAAAAGTTAAGAAACTGTGTAGCGGAGTCAGCGCCTTCCTCCGCAAACAAAATAAATAGGTATGTTTCTTTAAAGAAATAAAAAAAGAGAAATATGTGTGTAGTGTGTATGTGTGGTATGTGAGGGTGTGTGGTGTGTTAGGGTGTGTTGTGTGTGTGTGTGGTGTGGTAGGGTGTGTGTGTGTGGTGTGATTAGGAGAGTGTGGCGCTCCTGAGGACACCGGTCTCATGAGAGTCCGGGCAACAGGAGTTACCGCTGTGAGTGTGGGTGTATGAGTGTGAAAGAGAAGGGGTATATGTAGGATTTCACTCAGTCATTTTTGATATTTTAAAATTTCTTCAGTATCCTCGTAGGAGATTGATAAAAGCCAATCAGTGCATATACACTTACATTTAAAAATTGTGAGTGGGTAGATGTTTATTATTTTGTTAATTTTATTATATAAACGACTGCTCATGTAGTGATAATGACGACCTGCCACTGTAGTTTTATGTGATATACTTCTGCAGACAATATCAGACCGTCGTTTGACTGTTGCCAAGTTGGGGTCGAAAACGGTTTGCGAGTGCTTGCGCAAGATAGTTGAAAGTATAAAAAGTTTCCGAACGGTGAGCACTTTGCAGATTAGGTAAAGACTTGAGGTGCAGAAATCTCTTGGTTTGGAGGTCATGACTTTGAGAACCGCTCTTTGTGCTCTCTCAACTCTGAGCATGAGGGTCTTGGTGGAACCGCCCCATGCAGAAATGCAATATGAGAGAACCGATTGAGCCAGGGCAAAGTAGACCATTTTCATACATAGGTAACTTTAACGATACAGATTTAAAGAAACTGATACTGATACAGGGCAAACAAACAAATACAATAGGAAAATAAAAGTAATCAATTATATAGGTAGGTGATACATATTGCTCTATGACATTGTAGTAGCCTGTTTAAAGTGCGCATATTTTAAGTTCTTTGACAATAGTTTCTATTTCTATTAGCTATATAGCTCAGTTTCAAGTTATCTTCACTAATAAAACAATGATATCTGTTAGTCTGGAACCCGCACCAATTGCAAACTCGACACGCACTATGAAACATATAATGGGTTTTATGATGTTGTTTATAGACAATGAATCACATTATAAATGATAATGAATGAATGAAAAAGCTTATTACAGTTTGCACACTCTAGGGCTCCGTATCGACACAGTGATTGGTCCCGGTATCATGAACCTTCTTTCTATAGACATAAATGCTAGATTGATACATAAAATATTGGTAGCCGGTTAACCACTCGGCAAAATTCAATATAATTAACTCATTTATTATCAGATTCTCAATCCATATACAAACTTAAAAATAAAAACATACAAAATTAAAAATAAATGTCACAAAATAAATCACACATAAAATTATATAAAAATAGAATAATATAACTGAGGGAAATTAAAAAAGAATATTAATAAAACACAATATGAAAACTTACTAACCTAATATAAATATATATGCCGATTGTTAAGAGATCAACGTTTAGCAATATGCTTTCTTGCATTTCAATTAACCTTATTTGACTCGTCAAATAACTTAAATGTTCAAAAACAAATCTGCGTTCGTTTAGCAATTCCACAAACGGGCTGATTGTACGATTCGACGACATGGATATAATTAAAAACTTTATAACTACGGAAAGAAGGTTCATATTATATTCTATTCATGTAGAGATCACAGCACAACAGACAAGAAAACTTTTGTCTATACCTGAGCTTTTGAGCTTCATGAAAAAGGTTACAGTATTTTTCTCTTTCTTCAGACTGTGGTCTTGCGATGTATGTTAGACTAAGAGCAGGTCCAGATAGAGCGTTTATATTTCAAGGCGTTATTCGCCTTTTCACGCGTTATTCGGGCTAAAATTTGCAATAATAACGCTGATAACGCACGTTACGTTATGTTAAAAAGCGTGGTAGCCTTGCAGATGATACCGCGCGATTCCTTACTCGCGAGTAAAACGCTCTATCAAGACAGGCTCTAAGTATGTATTACCCGGTCACAATATTTGTGCGTCTCGCGACAAACATTTAGTATGGCGCAAGGTCCACAGAGTTTGTGATCGAGCATTAAGTATTATATAATATGTATCATGTATGATGATGGATGAGGTATAATGTTAGGTGTACTCACGTGTGAGTGGTGCGAGTGGTGGGGCTGTCGGAAGTGCGGTTCCCCCCACCACATGCCACTCCCGCCGGCCGCGGGCGTCGCGCCGCCGCCGTACCCGTAACCGTACCTGTAAGTGATTTGATATACAAATAAATACAACAATTATTTATTTATTTCCACATAAGGCCACACATAAAGATCATTTGCACTGTTTTAAAGTATTGCGGGTTAAATAATCATCCCTCGAAAATATTTTTTTTAATCGGACGGAAATCGTTTTCAAAATCGGTCCAATATTGACGGAGAAGTAGACAAACATACCTACATGAAACAAATTATGATCACAACATAAAACCTCCTTCTTTTTTCGAAGTCGGATTAAAAGAAAGGGTGGTTTTACTTTTTTCGAAATCTGTTAAAAAGTAAAACCACCCTTACTTTTAAACCAACGTCGAAAAAACAAACAAAAATGATTAACCTGTGTACTACTAGTGGCCTTACCTTTGACGCTCTCCGCTGTCCGAGCCGCTAAGAAAATATTACAAGTTAATAACGTAAGGTTGCTTCTAAAATGCGAGCAAAGCTTTCGCTTATCGATTGCCTTTTTGACAGGCTGTAGCAAACACATTTTAACAAACCCGTACTTTTTAAATTTAAAGAATAAGAATAAAGAATATTTATTTCAAAATGTACAAGTTAGCCTTATTATCTATGCACTTTGCAATTGTTTACTATAAGTTATTGTTCTCAAGCTTAGTTTCATCAAAAATGTTAACTGTATTATGTTAAATAAATAATGAAACTTCTGAAACTATCATGGTTATTAACACTAAAGTCATTTAAAACGGGATATTTACCATGATTAGATTTTTGAGTTTTCCAATGTTTCGGCACAGTTCCATGCATCAGTTATTCCGTGATTATGGCGCATGAAACTGTGCCGAAATATTTGAAAACTCAAAAATCAAATCATGGTAAATATCCCGTTTTAAATGACTTTAAACAAATAATGCTAAACAATCACCACAAAGACAGACCACACAGCATCATCTAGCCCCAAGCTAAGCAGAGCTTGTGTTATGGGTACCAGATATACATAATACAGGACATTACATGGATAAATATTTTTTACTATACATAGTAAACGACCAGAATACTCGGACAGGATATCTGTACAACGTACAAACATTTTCCAGAGGCGGTAATTGAACCAGCAACCTCTTGCATTGCAGGCGGACCTTCAAAAAAATATCTATATATGTAATGTATTGTATTATGTATATCAGTTATCTAGTACCCATAACACAAGCTCTGCTTACCATGGGGCTAGATAATGCTGTGTGAATTGTCCAGCATTATTTATTTATTATTATTTATTTAATTAAGGCTCTTTCTAAAAGACTCCCGGCAGCGCAGGAGGTTGCCCCGTTCCGGGACCAATATTTATTGTGCCCATTTCATATGTATATTGTGCCGCAGTGTCGAATAAATCTCTACCTATCTCTTTGTACAGTTTTCATTATTACGGTTATTTAGTTATTTATCAAAATCCACATTCCTTTTTCTAAACACACTTTAAGTACTGTGTTTTTCCTACTACCATTAACGGATTTACATTTTATAGATGGATATTTTGTTATATTTTATTTTATAATTTAAATTCTTGTTGCACTAAACTAGTTTCTCTGAAGGATAGGATTCGTAACGCATATATCCGACAGAGAACCAAGGTTATCGACATAGCTCTAAGAATTAGCAAGCTGAAGTGGCGGTTGGCCGGCCATATCTCGCGAAGAACCGACGGTCGTTGGGGCAAACGTGTTCTTGAGTGGAGACCGCGACTCGGTAGTGTAGGAGGCCCTCCGACCTGCGAAAGACTGCAGGCAGATGCTGGATGCGACAAGCTGAAAACAGGGCGCTATGACGCTCATTGGGGGAGGCCTTTGTCCAGCAGTGGACTGCTATGAGCTGATGATGAAACTAGATACGCACCCAGGTGTGGTGTGGTAGTACTGATCATAGGGCACGGGCCCCGCCGACGTGTAGGGTATTTCCGGCGGATGTGACGTCACGTATGGCGTCGTTAAAACTCTAGTTTCTTCGCTGGTTTCGCTCGTGGTGCGCGAGTAGCGCTGCTCTCTGTCTCGATGCCTGTATTAGATAAGGATATATTTTATTTATTTATTCAAGGAAAACCAGCAGCATACAAAAGATAAAAAGAAAATAGAAACAGAAGGTCATCGTAACAGCCAACACACGTCCACTACTGGGCATAGGTCACTCCATACAACACGCCATAAATAGCGCTCCTGAGACATTAATGAGACTGCTACAATGTCGTCATTCGATCGAGTGGATGTTCTTCCAGCACTCCGTTTCGCGTTGAAATGCGGTCACGAGAATCTTTATTTACCAGTATTTATACATATATAAACTTATATTAAATAAAAATAAAACTACAAAAACAAAACTAAAATAAAATTCGTCTAAAAATCTTTATATGCGTTTTTGTGGGAGCTTTTCCAGAGAAAGTGTAGCTCTGTTGCAAAAACACACTTTCTATAAAAACATAACACACAACACATTTCTTTGATGCAATATTCGAGCTAACACTAAAACTAAAATACTTTTTATTATAAAGCAGTCTAACCAAAACCCTCTGACCAGGTGGGATGACGACCTGCGAAACACTGCAGGTAGATGCTGGATGCGGCAAGCTGAAGACAGGGCGCTATGGCGCTCATTGGGGGAGGCCTATGTCAGCATTGGACTGCTATAGGCTGATGATGATGAGTCTAACCAAAACACACACACACACACATTGTCACTTACTTCCGTCTGCATTTCCTTTTGTGTTTTTTTTTGCAGCTTGCGTAATAATAATAAATATTAGTAAAAACAACTTCTATGTTAAAATGATTATCCTCTTACAACCAAATAGACAAAGATAGACTGAATAAGACTTGTGAGTGATTTTATTTAACTCATTTCTTTCTTCTTTTGAATTCTTTAATAAACAAATTTTTGAAATTATCTTTATCAACGTAATAATAAGATAAGATGGCGGCGCTAGTGTGCCTGGGGGTAAACATTAAGTAAATTAGTCATTACTCGATACAACTCAATAAGACCTTCCCTTACCTGCCATCTCGCTCCCTCTCGCGATCTCTGTCGCGGTCCTTATCCCTGTCCTTCTCGCTCCTGCTGCGATGCCTATGTCTGTGTGTATGCTCTCTCTCTTCGTCCGACCATCGAGTGTTGCTATCGCTGTGTTCACCATCTTTGTAGCGGGGGGGTGGAGGTTCCAGTACCTGTCATTTTGATGACAATTATTTATTTTCAGCCAAACTTTATCAAATCTCGAAACTCAAACCTCGCGATTAGACCTTTTTTAAAGCCAACGGTTAAATGCGTAGTATACATTGCCTTTGCCTAGTTGTTGGTCAATTGTGGTGCAATTTTTTATCTTTATTATACATACAAATTACAAATACAAACCTTCTCAGGCAATTTGGTTTCCTCAGGTTTCTTTACTATAACTGGCGGAAGTTCAACTTTAGGAGGTTTTGCGATTTCATTTTCAATAAACTTTTGATGCAATGGAAACATTGCAGAGTTTTTATCACCCGTCTTGTTTTCATACATTTCCTGGCATCTCTTGCCGAATGAGTCATGGAAGACATCCAGCACCTGAAAACATGGACAAAAATTTAAACAACACAACACAAAAATTTTGTATAGTGATGAGGCACATTTCTGGCTTAACGGATACGTCAACAAACAAAATTGCCGTATTTGGTCCGAAGAGCAACCTGAGGAGATTCAAGAGCTGCCATTACATCCAGACAAAACAACAGTTTGGTGTGGTTTATGGGCCGCCGGAATCATCGGTCCATATTTCTTCAAGAAAGGGGCCAGCCAGAACATGACTGTCAATGATGGATGACAGTTATGCCGGCCAGAACATAACTGTCAATGGTGAGTTATCTTGCCTTGATAAGAGACTATTTGTTTCCTAAAATTGAAGCCCGTGATCTCCAGGACATTTGGTACCAACAAGACGGCGCCACTTGCCACACAGCACGTGAAACCATGGCTTTATTGCGTGAACAATTAGGTGAAAAGTTAATTTCATCCTGTGATATCACACCCCTAGCCTTTTTTCTTTGGGGCTATGTAAAGTCTAAAGTCTATAATGGTTAAGCCAGGTACGATTGCGCAACTGGAAGCCAACATTACTCGCGTTATTCGCCAAATACCAATGGAAACGCGTCATCCAAAATTGGAACGGTAGAATGGACTGTTAACCGGAGTTAGCACCAACATTTGAATCAAGTAATCTTTAAAATATAAATGAAAATAATAGTTCTTTCGTTAAAAAAAAAATATCCGTTAAATGTGTTTGAAACAAATTCTTTTTTCAAATTTATAAAAGTACCTCCAAATGAATCAACCATTATAAACTTTTTAGCTTAACTATGCTATGGCTATGAAAGGAGGTTTAATTACCTTTGTAAATATATTGTTGCATTTGTATAGATTTTATACAAGAATTGATGTATGTATGATGACTTACCTTGCCCATAACTGATTTTCCATTGTATTTTTCAATAGAAAGTTTAGCATATTTCACCTCTTGAAACAGTATTCTAGCAAACCCCAAATGCCTGTTTGTAAGTGGATGGTAGTATATTGTTAGTTCTTCAATTGGACCAACTTTATTCATCATATCAGACAAAAATGCTTTATCAATATTATCATTTAGATTTCCAACAGTTATTTCTATCTGTGGGGGAGTTCCCACATATTTGTCATCAATTTTGAACCTAAAACAAATAACAGAGCTGAAATTCAAATCTGCCGCCATTACATTACATGTCAAACTTCGTTATGTTGGCAGCACTGTCAATAAAATACAATAAAAACAGAGAGCAATTTCTTAATTTTTAAAGTTATTTGGTAATAAATGCAGACAAATTTGATGATATTGGGGTCATTCAACTTAAATAGCATCTAGCTAAATAAACTTCTGGCGTTTAAATGGGCTGTATCAACAAAGGTGGAGTACAAATTCAATGCAATATTTATCAAGATGCAATACAGATTTCAATAGAAAAATGCTTATAAGCATCTTTGAAATTGATAAAGTCTGATGAAAGCTACCTCCTTATGTAGATTAAGAAGCATTTGCAGCTACAGAAATGACCCAGACAATATGAAAACAACATATCTCTACGTGATTCTTTCAAGTGTTTGCAAATAGCCTTTTAGTATCGAAACAACCCTTACCTAGGCACGGGCAGGTCAGCTGGTTCTGTCTTATTCCATTTCCTAGATAGTTGGGACCGTGGGTCCCTGCATTGCACTGGAGGATAGCTGGTGTCTCCGGGAACAACTCCATCATATCTTTTCACTATAGCTGCCCCTTTAATCAAGCAAGGGTCCATAAGCAGCTTGTAGTTTTTCGCCTTGTAAGGCGGCACATTGTGCACAAGAGTTTTATGCTCCATTCCTCCATTCATTCTACAAGATAAAACAGAAAAATATTTAGACATAACATAACCTCCTCTGGTTGCCAATAGTAGTTTCTCCAAGATTTTGTATTAAAGGACTCTTAGGTGTTATCGGGACCTGAATGAACAGCTATCAATTAGTATAACAAACCGAATTCCAAAGAAAACAAACCTGAAATATTAGAAAAACAATAAGTAACAAAAATTTACAATTTGTAGAAACTAAACAATACGAATTATGGTGCAATTACGTATTGTATCAATTCTTTGACGCTTTCCCGATGATAACCACATATTTTTAGCAAGACTTTCACTAAAATAAACACTGTAATAGCGAAATATAAAATAAATTCCTACAGCAAGCTCTCTCCACAGTGACAGCAAGTTGAAAGCTGAAAAATCGCCTCGATAAAATTACTTACGCTGCTTTTGGGGCTTAGGTTTATTCACGAGAAATATATTTACATGTAGCAAAATTACATGTAAAGAAATATTTTTTATCATAATTAGAAGAAACACAAATCAAAATAAAACTATCTTTTGACTCTACGTGAAATGTTTACAGTAAAGTATGAACTTTCATGGTTACCAAACTAGAGAATTGTTGTTGAAATTAGCCCCGTACTTCATGAGCATGCAAAATGCTGATAGGTTGTCAGTAATGATAAATTTTGACACTTGATAAGAGCAGATTGCCAACAATAAATTTCAAACTCCCAATAAATAATAAAAAAACATTACGTTCATAGTTCACGTTGGACATTTCGTTCACATTTTTTGTTTGTCACCAATCACCAAAATCTTTAGGTAAAATTAATTGATTTAAATCTACTCCCATCCTATGTCTCTACAATCTATAAAACTTACCACCCATCCATATTGCAAATTGCAATCAAATGTGAGATGTGTGGTTGTAGAGCGTAGTTCCTCAGCCGATCGGGATTTTCTTTTTCAAATGGATATGTATGACATTGCGATGGAAGCACTGAATTTGTTATCTGTGCCCTGCCCTGGTGGTTGCATCATCGATTTCGGTAATTTTGTGATTTTCTGAGCTCTTTCTGTATTTTATCAATAATCAATAGAGCTCACTGTGTTGTAAATAAAAATTCTAACCCCGAGTGATTGTTTTTTTTCAGTCGCTATGTCTGAAAAAGTGTTGTTTCCCGTGGTGAAGGCAGACGAGGAGGAAGCAGTTGAAGAGGATCTGGTTAACCCTCAGCAGGTTCTCAGGGTAAGGTTTCCAAATGGTTTATTCAAGGGAACAAAAACGAGAGTCCCAGCAACTACTCAATACAATCATTTTCTATGACCCTGATCAATAACTGACTCGCAGAGGTTATGTTACCAGAACCTTTTCTGTGTTCTCGGGACTGCTTATTCTCTGTCTTACTTACATAAGCAATTTCAATCATCAAAAAATGTAATTTTGCACATTCAAGACCCTACAAATGTGTGGTTAATTTTATTTACCTTTTTTTCTTTAGATTGTTTTTGTTCATGGAACATGATCATAACAACATAATGCATGTGATCAAACCAAGCTTTCCAGCAATTCTTACCAGGATGTTATTGAGACTGAAGGTTACTTATTTTTTGAAAGTTTTCTTATTTAATTTTAATCATCAACAAAGATGTTCATAGCCCCTGCAGTCCTAAGCAAGATATCAGTACAGATCACAGTTCCCCACTCAGTATTGCTTAGAAAATTGAATCATTTATCATTATTAACCAATAAGTTCATATTTGAATATTATAAATTGTAAAACATTGTAAATTAATTTAAAATTATAATAATAAATCATGTATGAAGCCAATAGCCATCACTAGGGTACAAGAACTATAAGTACATGGGCTTGCATTATAATTCTTGTACAGGTAGTAACAACAGCATCCTGAAAGTCACAGCTGATAAATATTACTGTCCAATACAACAACGCTGGGTAAAATTACTTATACTCGTAGATTTATTTGGTTTTATTTTCTTCGCTGTATGTAATTGTATTTTCATTTTATATTCTTTTTAGTAATTTCGTGTTTTCCATGGACCTTGTTTGTCTGGAAATAGAAAAGAATTTGAATTATAATTGGTTCACCATACTCTGAATTGTATTTTTTAGTTGTCATTTTATTTAAATCACTGTATTTTAAAAATTCTTTCAACTAAAATATACCCTCTGATGTCACAGGAAGAATGCCACCTTAAACCTGACGCCCAGGTCCAGTGGTCCAAGTACCAGGAATGTAATGACCGTGTGAACTCTCGCTCCAACACCGCTGAAACCTGCCAGGAGGAGCTGGTCGACTATCTACATGTCCTCGATCACTGCGTAGCCAAAGATCTGTTCAAGCGGTTGAAGTAAACAGTTCTACCCGATATAGCAATTTCTTTATTCATGTTTCATGATTTTAGAAAAAGCTGGTGCAACGGTTAGGTAGATTTTAGTTAATTTATGTTGAATGATTTGTTGGAGTTAACGTTTGTTTGTAAATAAATAAAATAATCACAGTAAAAAAAATGTTATTACTATTTTTTTCATTCTATCCTTTGCTCCTGAAATGACTTAAACCAGTGATCAAACAAAAAGGTTTTAGAAACATGTGATTTAAATCAAATGTTTTTTAATTGCAATGAAAACAGAAAGCTGTCAAAAATGTAAAGGGAATAGATAGATAGATAGATAGATAAATCATTTATTCGACACTGCAGCACATGATTATAAGGTAGCAATGGTAAAAGTAATAGTAAACAATAAGTAATAGTAAAAAGAAATAACAAGTGGAGATTTAAAAATTGTGTGCGTGCTGCAGCCTGTCAAAAAGGTAACAGCTCAGCGAAAAGCTTTGCTCTAAGAGCAAAACACTGATTTTCAGTATTACCCTTTGAGGCGACCAGAAGAATGAAACACTGACATAATAATGATGTATGATTGCATAATATTTTAAATACAATCGAATTAATGACTGTGCAGTGTAATGAGAACCAACTATATGTATATAAAATTTGTAATGATGTGTTTTTGTTTCTGTGTAACTAAAAAGTTTCTGTGTAATTATAAAATAAATATAGATACGCATGGGTCGGTATTTAGCGGCGGTGTAATTTCGTCGGAGTATTTGGGCCTTGGTTTGGCTGGACTCGGGAACCATTTAGGAAGAAGTCTCGGTGTTTTTTATCTCTGGCAAACGAAGCGTTTCGGAATACCCTCTTTTTGTTTTTGTAACAGTAAACGTTTGAAATGTAATTTAAAATTGAATTTAGTGTTAAGATTACGTAAAGGTGGAGGTATATTGTTCCAACACTTCGTTGCCAGATATCGAAAACTACCTTTGAACGCTGCTGTTTTATGGTTATGATACAGCAGTGCAGTGCAGTACTGAAAAACATGTCTCTAGTTTACTCTGGTTAAAGATTCAGGGTATCCTCTCATTTTTTTTAAATGTTAAAAAGTTGTATTCAATTAAAGTAATAAAACAAGTGTTAAATGGATTACAATATTTTATTGTAGCAAATATAGAAAAACATTTGAAAGAATACATAATTTTATAATAAATTCAACACAAATAGAAATAAGCTCCGAACATCACAAACTATAATAGTGAAATGGCACAAAGTCAACAATTAAAATTTGCAGAATGCAACAACTTATTTACACAAGATTATAGTTAACATTTTTTTATAAACAACAGTGAAACTAAGGCACTACCTATTCTACTACATCATGAATAGACAGATACTGTGCCTGCAAATTTAAATAATAGCCCAATAATTTAAAACCTACACATATTCAAGCCAAACGAAATGTGAAATGTTTGTAATTAATTACATACAGCACACTTAATCTAAAATTCACTTTGTTGCTGTGCTTTGTTATACTCAGCTCAAATTCGTTGTTGTATTAGATTTTTATACTTAAATAATGCAAAGTACTCTGTAAGAAACAACGCTTAACGTATTAAATTTAAGTTTTTTTGCTTTGGTTTGTTTACAAACATTTAACATCGAATTCAGCTAGACTAAAGACGGGACTTGAACTCGCAACCTTCCACTCAGTATAGGAACGCGCTTCTAATTGCGCCACAAGATCAAGTAAGTTCCTATAAGTGTGGGTAGCACCTATAGAAACACACAAAGTTACCGTGCCATCAAATAAAAACTTTGGAATGTGTCAAAACTAAAATGCCAGTAAATACAAAGTGAATTTGTAATAACTAAAAGTTACATCTTAAAAACTAGGATAAGGAAAGATTACGTATGTCCTTAATAATCTTAAACTAAACTAAAATTGACTTAACAACTGCTCATTTAGCTTTTAATAACATGTATCAAATATTTAAAAATGTTGACCAAAAGCGAGGTTGTTACAAAATTTTCTTATACAGTAAGAATAAGGCAGGCTCTACATGTTAACTACTGGACAGGCCTGTAAATACAATTTAGGCTTCACGTTCTAGTCTTAGCATAGACTTGCAGAATTAATATTTACAAAGTGTTGGTAATGTATTTACCTACATTACATAAACGTGGTTAATAGATTAATTCAAGGAACGTTATATCGGGTTTACTTTGCAAGAACCACATACTGTATGATTAGCTAAGCTAAGCATGTATTGTATAGGCTGTTGCTATACTAGCAACAGCCTATACAATACATGCTTAGCCTACACAAAAATGGAAATAAACTACAGAATGCAGATATTTTAAGAATTATATGTCATCTTTGTCTTCTACCTGAGAAAAACGGCAGTTTAGGGTGATATAATGCTAATCATACTGTATGGTTAACCCATTCTCACTAATTCAGCAACTTTAAATGCAACATCCCCCAAAACTTGGTCGACTTGTGAGAACAGGCTTGAGCATTATTGCATAACACCATTACAAGGAATGCAATTTTACAAAGACCCCTCGCTAATACTTCGAACTTAAGGTAAGGAAGCGCATCAGAAACTGGCATCCCCTCAGAAAAATACATACAAACGTTCTGATCAGTTTTAATAACGCTGAATGCTATTTGAAACTGTAACGTGTCCAAGAGTCATAAAGGAAATATAGCGCTTTGATGTTTGAACGTTTTTGTAGGAACACAATTGTTGCGAATGTAAGCGTTATTCCGCCTCTGTGTGTATACGTCTTTACCTTACATCTCCTCAGAAAATCGGACAGGGATTTAGGTTTTTTTTTAATAGTGGTTCCCTCCTTTACTTTCGAAGCGCTAATATCATCAATAAAAGAATAACCTATGTATCACTGGGAACTAACTAGCTCCAACTTGAAGTACGTTGAAGCAAATCTCGCAGACCCGCTGTGGCTTCGTCATGCCGAACTTTAGTATGGGGACGTCTTGGCTTGAGCACTTGTTGCATAGCATCCTACCGCAGTGCCGGCTGCAAGAGAAGTATACTTTAAACATGGTAATTATAAATAAATAAATAAATAAATAATGCTGGACAATTCACACAGCATTATCTAGCCCCATGTTAAGCAGAGCTTGTGTTATGGGTACTAGATAACTGATATACATAATACAATACATTAGATAGATATATATTTTTTTACTATACATAGAAAACGACCAACACACACACACAATTATAAGTATCAGGGATATATTTGGCGACCGATGTGGCGCGGTGGGCGAAGGTCCGCCTGCGACGCAGGTGGTTGCGGGTTCGATTCATTGTACGATCTGCAGATATTTGTTCCGGGTGTTCTGGTCGTTTTCTATGTATAATAAAATAAAAAATCTATCTACGTAATGTATTGTATTATGTATATCAGTCATCTAGTACCCATAACACAAGCTCTGCTTAGCTTGGGGCTAGATGATGCTGTGTGAATTGTCCAGCATTATTTATTATTATTTATATTATATTATGTAAGGGTTTACTACGAGTCTAGTTTGTGTTTGATTAATACCTATGTTTTATCAGTCTCTATGGTTTCATCTATTAACGAGTTCGTAGTTTAGCCAGATATATTTATGCTTAATTCGCCATATACATATGTGTATGATAAGTATAATGTCAAGCTACCATAGCTTTTATAATAAAACAATCAGGGATCATTTTCTATTGTGCAAATAAATCTATTTCACTTTGAGTGCTGAAATCACACGGTATGAGTTTTCTACAAGTGACTAATATCCGTAAATCCACACTAGCGCAGCGGCTGAGAAAATACAGATCTTTGTGACTCAGCAGAGCTGTAATATTTTTCGAACGAAACGCATGTGCGGTGCAACACAACCGCTGTGTAGAGCGGCATCACGAATTTTTTAGGTAAAAAAAAAGATCGCAGTCGTCGAAAAAAAACCGCAGTCAAAGTGTTAAGGGTTCTGTACCCAAAGCGTAAAACGGGACTCAATTACTAAGACTCCGCTGTCCGTCCGTCTGTCACCAGGCTGTATGTCATGAACCGTGGTAGTTAGAGAGTTGAAATTGTCACAGATGATGTATTTCTGTTGCCGCTATAACAACCAATACTAAAAAACAAATAGGGGACTCCCCGCAAACGTGTTTTTTTTGCTCGTTTCTATAGATTGAACGTAGCTAGGCAGGTTTTTTTAGATACACATTGTTTTAGTAGGGAAAGATAAGTTTAAAAAGTTACCAGTGATGTTTCCTCATAGTAAGCGTGAACTTAGTCGCGCACTCTTGACAGAGGTCGCTCTCGGCCCACGGCGCTTCGGCGGGCAGAGCGTCTAGCAGCCTGTGTAGCAGCTGTTTAGTCGCCACCTGATAACATAACAATAATTTAGAAAGTCATTTATAACAGGATAATGACCGTGATTTTATTTTCGAGTTTTCCAATATTTCGGCACAGTTTCATGCGCAAACACTACAACAATAAAACACAAACACAAAAAGATCTGAAATCGCTAGTTACATTCATCTTTTTTAATGCTTCGTAGAAGATTCTACATAGACGAAGCCGCGGGGCACAGCTAGGAAAATAAAAATACTGAAATATTGTAAAACTAAAAAGATCATATCATGGTAAATATCCCGTTATAAATGACTTTTTTTATAAGATTTAACACAAGTTTTTTTTTACTCCGACCAGGTGGGATGACGACCTGCGAAAGACTGCAGGTAGATGCTGGATGCGTCAAGCTGAAGACAGGGCGCTATGGCGCTCATTGGGGGAGGCCTATGTCCATAGTGGACTAACATAGGCTGATGATGATGATGAACACAAGTTTATTATTATATTATGTTCCGGCAAAATGAATATTGTGAGTCAGTTGGTTAGAGCATTCCCGTACTATAGTTTGACCGAAACCGCTGTACCGCGCCTGAGGTATGCGAGCGGCGAGACGGGGGGGAAATATCGGCCGCTCCGATCCATCAGTCTGCCGTCAACGCGTACTTTTGCTCTTTTTTCCTCGCCCCCCACCTCGCCGCACTTTCCTAAGGAGCGGTACAGCGGTTTCGGTCAAACTATAACAGAAAGGCGCGGGTTACAGAAACACCGAAAAAAAATTGGGATTTCATCACTTTGATACTTTTATTTTTGCCAGCTTAATCGTATATAAACGCTCACCTGATAATTGAATATCGAGACGCCATCTTTGTTCTCCTGCGCGAGACACGCGCCTGCCTTCACCAGCACGCGGCACATGGCGCCCTGCCCGTTCATGTACGCCAGCAGCAGTGGACTGTTACCCTAAACATAGAATTAGGCTTAGTGCGATAAAGGTAGGAAGGTATGTATGTACTATTTAATTATAATAAACTAGCTGCGTCCAGCGACTTCACCCGCGTAGAAATCTATTTGCCAAATGGTTTATAAACCTTCCTCTTGAATAACTCTATCTATTACTAGCTGCGCCCCGCGATTTCACCCGCGTTAAATTCGAATTTCACATCTCTAAGTCTATGGAGGTATTTTTTCCCGTTCAGTAGTTTTTGGGAATTGCGAACCTCGTCCGTTGCGTAGTTTTAAAGATCTAAGCATACATAGGGACAGACAGACAGCGGGAAGCGACGTTGTTTAGGGGGGCATCCCACCGCTATGCCACACGGAGAGAAAGTATCTTAAATATTCTATTAAAGATGAGACATTTTACTGAAAGACGACTTTATTGTGATTTTAGAAACAATTCAAACTGCATTAAAAGAATTTTGTTTCTGTTTGAATCCCGGTTCAGAGGCGTTTTTTTTTTTTTTGTAATTTGTTTTGTAGTATGTAGTGATAGTGATAAGAATAAGCAAATACTTGTAGATCAGTCTTGTTGATGGGGTAGTCCGGCATGAACTCGAGGAATATCTCGCAGATGGTCGCTGCGTTGTCCTTCTTACACCAGCACAGCTCGTGTAGGGGATTCCGACCTGCAGAGAGAGAAAGAGATATAATTGAACTATCGTCTAAGTTATTTGCGAAATTTCAGACTTAAACGCTTAGGTATTTAGAAATCTTTCAAATGAGATTCGAATATTTATAGAGCAGTTCGATGGACTACAACGTAACTATATGAGAATAATGCAGTGAAAAATGGCCACCCGGGGCACGGACTAGAGTTGAGTAGATTCAATCAGTGGAAACTAATTCACCCAATCTTCACTGGTGTTAGGTCTACTGAACACGGGCCTATTCTTATACCGAAGCCTCAAACCTGTACCACGCCACCATCTACACTTGTTCTATCTATTCTATATTTAGACTTAAATAGGCAAATAACCATGTATTAGACATATAAGAGATGAACATGCTAGTGGTTTCTTTTTCACTTCTTCCACTAGTGGACAAAAAATTGAAGTGAACAGTAAAATAATTTTATTTGATAATAATTTAATGTATAAAATATGACTTGTTTAAGTGCTTATTTTGTAAGCCTAAAGAAATAAATGATTTTTTACTTTACTTTACTTTATCACTTCCTGTGTTCCTTCCATCCAAAGGTTGCCTGGCAGAAGTAGCTCATAGCGATAAGGCCGACCATTGAACAAAATATACTGTATTTGTTTTTTCCTGTCTAGTGTATCTGTTTTATTTGGTGTGTAATTGTATGGTATTATCTTAGTATAATAAGATACCTTTGATGTTGGCTGCCGCGGCGTCTATATCCGTGTCCGCTAGCAGCGCCCTAGCGGCGGGCGCGTGCCCCTCGCGCGAGGTCACGTGCAGCGCCGTGTCCCCGCTCGCGTCCACCGCGCTGTACTCGGCGCCCCCGCTGACCAGCGCGGAGACTATCGTCGCGTGCCCCGCGGCCGCCGCTACGTGCAGGGCGGTGCGTCTGAGAACAAGATAATGGCTAAAAAAATGACGGGACTTAACTGCGGACTTTTAATAGCTCAACAAATCCAAAATGACCGATGGAGATCGAACAAAACGACGATACGCAGGGCGTTATCATCAGCGCGATCTAGAACTGGTACACTATTACTAGCGACATCTAGTTATAAATTATGGAACGAATTTGACCTCTGCTAAAAGTAGGAACACCACGCTTTCCCGAAATGTGGATGCAACTGTAGATGGCGGTTGGAATAAATAAATAAAAATTGTTATGCGATCTGGCAACTATACCCAGTCCACGTATTAAGTATATTCAATCATTTGTTCTCACATTTTTGAAGGCTTTTCATATACAACAGTAGATGCAACCATCTCGTAGTTTGCTTACAAGCATTCTACACCGAACACCGAGTTCGGCTAGTGTATAGTTTCTACTTACTTGTGCGCGTCTCGATCGTTCGGCCTCGCGCCAGCCAGCAACAAGCTCCTCAGCAGCACCTCGTTGCCCGCCGCCGCCGCTAGGTGTAACGGCGGCGCTAGCGATGCGTCCTGTACGCGAGAGTTCACGTCTACTTCTACCGAGAGAAGGAACATCACGCTTTCCATATCGCACTTCTGGATTGCTACGTGGAGGAAGTTGCGCCCTTTTTTGTCTACCTGAGAAAAAAAATTTAGTTTAAACCGATACCCCGAGGCACACTAGCACCGCCACCTATTTCATCTTATTAAGTTAAATAAAGGAAATATCTGAATTTTATTGGGAATTTTGTGATGCCTATTATAAGCTTTTTAATGTCACCGTAACAGTTTTATTTTATACAGTTTACGCAGAGATACGAAGTTGTTAAAGGGGTCGATTCTTAGGCCGCGACAACCACTAGATCTCTCTTGCTAGTTCTATTAATAAATAATAAATTTCTTTATTCAGACAACTTTGTCTTTTTAGTTATCTTTACTTAATATTAAACAGGGATTTTGTCGTCTGACGTAGGGTTTACATCAAAAGACAATCGAATTAAAAAAAAAAATCACCTGTTCAGCAGCCGAAGGATTCTTCTCCAATATAGCCTGAGCCGCCTTATTGTTCCTAGCAGTCAACGCAGCGGCGAAAGGCGAGACACCCTTGTTGTCTCTCGCTGACAAGTCTATCCCGGGCTGGGAGAGAAGGAGAGAGATGATCGCTGCGTGTTGGTTCTCTATCGCGATGTGGAGCGGGGACTTGCCTTCAGAGTCTTTTGAGTTTATGTTCGCGCCGTGTTCTAGAAGGGTCTGGAAAAAACGGGACATTTTTTACAATCTGATACATGAAAAAAAACATGCGTGGCATTCTTTGGGGACTGCCGATAGAAGTGAAAACTAAGTAATTTTATATTTTATTTATACTGGGAAGTGTGCGGTACGAGAGTTTCACGCTGTTTGTTCACCCAAAAAGTACACAGTTAGGAAAGCGTTCGGCGACGATGACGCGAGTTCTATGATTTTTGTTCACCCAAAAATTGCTCGCTGCGCCTAAAGAACTTTTCACCTAAATAATAAATAAATAAAGGATGATATTTCGAGGTCGTGCACATGGTCGTGTTGTAGATATCTATACCTACATCAGATAAAAGATTCGAAACTTTTGAACCATACAGCCCAATCGCTTTATAATTTGCTAAACAACATTGGCTAAATTCGATGTACAATGTTTGTATGTAATGTAGTGTATAAGTGTGCATAAGGCCTCATGAATGTGTGTCTGACACTGCGGCTGTGTCATAAGGCCTCATGAATGTGTGTCTGACACTGCGGCTGTGTCATAAGGCCTCATGAATGTGTGTCTGACACTGCGGCTGTGTCATAAGGCCTCATGAATGTGTGTCTGACACTGCGGCTGTGTCATAAGGCCTCATGAATGTGTGTCTGACACTGCGGCTGTGTCATAAGGCCTCATGAATGTGTGTCTGACACTGCGGCTGTGTCATAAGGCCTCATGAATGTGTGTCTGACAGTGCGGCTGTGTCATAAGGCCTCATGAATGTGTGTCTGACACTGCGGCTGTGTCATAAGGCCTCATGAATGTGTGTCTGACACTGCGGCTGTGTCATAAGGCCTCATGAATGTGTCTGACACTGCGGCTGTGTCATAAGGCCTCATGAATGTGTGTCTGACACTGCGGCTGTGTCATAAGGCCTCATGAATGTGTGTCTGACACTGCGGCTGTGTCATAAGGCCTCATGAATGTGTGTCTGACACTGCGGCTGTGTCATAAGGCCTCATGAATGTGTGTCTGACACTGCGGCTGTGTCATAAGGCCTCATGAATGTGTGTCTGACACTGCGGCTGTGTCATAAGGCCTCATGAATGTGTGTCTGACACTGCGGTTGTGTCATAAGGCCTCATGAATGTGTGTCTGACACTGCGGCTGTGTCATAAGGCCTCATGAATGTGTGTCTGACACTGCGGCTGTGTCATAAGGCCTCATGAATGTGTGTCTGACACTGCGGCTGTGTCATAAGGCCTCATGAATGTGTGTCTGACACTGCGGCTGTGTCATAAGGCCTCATGAATGTGTGTCTGACACTGCGGCTGTGTCATAAGGCCTCATGAATGTTTGTCTGACACTGCGGCTGTGTCATAAGGCCTCATGAATGTGTGTCTGACACTGCGGCTGTGTCATAAGGCCTCTCCGATTGTTATATTCATCTTATTCTAGTCAATATAATTATAGTATTAGTACCTGTATAACTTCAGTGAGTCCCCACGTACAACACAGGTGCAGCGGAGTATGTGCGTCCGAGACCACACTAGCGCCCTCCCCGCTCTCGCCCAGCCTTCTAGGAGACTCCACGTCGCAGCCCGACCGGATGAGGAAGGTCGCTAGAGCCTCTTTGTTCTCGTCAATGGCTCTGTAATGTCATTTGGTCGGGTTATAGTTCACATCTATACGGCATTGTTAATTATATACAGGTTATATTATATCAGCTTATGGGTATGCAATGCAATTCAGTCGGGTTATATTCTTTCAGGAAGATAGGGTCGCAGCCTGACTAGATAAGGAATAACTAACGAGTTATTTTTTTGTTCTTTCACGCTGCAATGCAATATAATCCTTGTTATTTAATTTAGATAATAAATAGAATGAATTGGTTGAAGGTGAAATCTTTGTAGCGAATTTCAGGAGTACAAGACCAGCGAGGCTTCCACGCTATTTAGCACGTAACGTTATCAGCGTTATTATACTAATTTTAGCATGAATAACGCGTGAAAGGTGCATTTTAACGTGAATAACGCCTTTTCACGCTCAAATTAACGATGTGCTAAATAGCATGGCACCCTTGCTGAAATTCTTGTAACTGTAATTATTAATCTTACTTGTGTAATAAAGTCTGCAGACAGCCGTCAGGACCTGGGCCCCAGCAGTCAGCATCAGCGCCATTTCGGACTAGAATCTGTTGAAAAATACACGTTATTGTTAAACAAATAGAAAACAATAAATCCTACAAAATGCAATGACGTCCAGTATATTCATGTCCACTCTTACGCAGAGAACCTCCACGAAACTACACTTTATTGTGAGTTATATAGAGTTGCACTTACACTAGCTACCTCCTCCTGTCCGGAGTCGAGCGCGGCCCACAGAGGCGGCACTCCGTTGGCGTCCAGTCGACTCATGTCCACTCCTCGGACGCACAAAGCTTCAACTACTAAGCCGAGGCGGCAGTGGATTGCTAGCTGTAGTGGGGTTTCTCCAGCTTCCGTTCTGAAACATTACATTTTAAGTTACTTTGCGTGCCAGGCTGTATGTTGTATGAATTTTATCGACTGTCTTTATGGTCCGTAAACGCGCTCATTTGTTTCGAGTTTTCGACTTCCTTCAGCAGAAAAACTGTATACATGTCAACAGTCAATTCCGAGAAGGAATCTTTCTGATTAATTAAGTATAGCTATCGAGCTAACTTGAGCTTATGATTTTATTACAGCTAGTCCAAACATTTTTAAATTTCCATATTTTTTTCATAGATTCCCATATTTAAAACTTTAATTAACCTCACACTCACAAGGCGTTCATATCAGCATCGTGATCCAGTAAGTATATCGACGTTCTAGAATCTTCGTCCACGATGGCTTGGTGTAGAAGAGTGAATCCCTTGCCGTTACGTATGTTGGGATCCGCGCCGCCTTCTATCAAAGGGGCCACTAGGTTTTTGTGCCCTGAGGAATAAAATATGGAGTTAAGTCGAAGTCGTATTTGTTATTATAGGGCGTAAACAAACCCCAAGCGCGAGGGGCTTGGGGTTATTATTTAATCTCTAAGAAATTAAATGATATCCCAAAAATTTTTGATTTCGGCTGGACTACAAATTTAGGGAAGCCTAAGAATATAGCAGAGTGAAATTAAATACTTTCATTTATAAGTGACCCTGCAAACCTACAGAATGTTCTAATTATCTAAACAGTAAAACTTTTGAAGCTATCATGGTTAAACACAGTCATTTAAAACGGGATATTTATTATTTATTTACCATGATTAGATTTTTAGGTTTTCCAATATTTTTTTACAATTTCATGCGCCATGATCACGGAATAACTACTATCTAAAGAGGCCCACAGCTGTGGGGCTACCACGCTATTAAACACATAGCGTAACGCGCGTTATCAGCGTCATTACGCTATTAACGCGAAAAACTCGCAAAAGGGCGTTTTTCGCGTTAAAATGCGCCTTAACAAGCGTGAATCGCGCTAAAATTACCGTAATAACGCTGATAACGCGAGTTACGTTATGTGTTAAATAGCGGCCAGTGCGGCCACTGGGCAAATGCATTTATTCATGATGCTTCAGACTATTCAGAGGAATCGAAAAGTTGTGGTGATGTTAATATTACCTTCAACAAACGCCAAACTAAGTGACGTGTCGCCCTCCGAGTTCTTCAGGTTAAAGTTAGGCAGGAGAGAGACGCTGCTCTTGTCCACCGCGGGCAGGTCTCCTCTATCCACCAGCTTCTTGTGCTCGATGATGGCGAGCACTGCGCCCTCGTGGTTGCTCACTATTGCCATGTGTATTCATTACCTTCAACAAGCGCCAAACTGAGCGGCGTATCTCCCTCCGAGTTCTTCAGGTTAAAGTTAGGCAGGAGAGAGACGTTGCTCTTGTCCACCGCGGGCAGGTCTCCTCTATCCACCAACTTCTTGTGCTCGATGAATGCGAGCACTGCGCCCTCGTGGTTGCTCACTATTGCCATGTGTATTCATTACCTTCAACAAGCGCCAAACTGAGCGGCGTATCTCCCTCCGAGTTCTTCAGGTTAAAGTTAGGCAGGAGAGAGACGTTGCTCTTGTCCACCGCGGGCAGGTCTCCTCTATCCACCAACTTCTTGTGCTCGATGAATGCGAGCACTGCGCCCTCGTGGTTGCTCACTATTGCCATGTGTATTCATTACCTTCAACAAGCGCCAAACTGAGCGGCGTATCTCCCTCTGAGTTCTTCAGGTTAAAGTTAGGCAGGAGAGAGACGTTGCTCTTGTCCACCGCGGGCAGGTCTCCTCTATCCACCAACTTCTTGTGCTCGATGAATGCGAGCACTGCGCCCTCGTGGTTGCTCACTATTGCCATGTGTATTCATTACCTTCAACAAGCGCCAAACTGAGCGGCGTATCTCCCTCCGAGTTCTTCAGGTTAAAGTTAGGCAGGAGAGAGACGTTGCTCTTGTCCACCGCGGGCAGGTCTCCTCTATCCACCAACTTCTTGTGCTCGATGAATGCGAGCACTGCGCCCTCGTGGTTGCTTAATATTGCCATGTGGAGGGGGGTTTGTCTGGAAATATACAACATCATATCATCATCAGCCTATGTTAGTTCACTACTGATTATAGGCCTCCCCAATGAGCGAATTTTCATAGCGCCCTGTCTTCAGCTTGACGCATCCAGCATCTACCTGTAATCTTTCGCAGGTCGTCCTCCCACCTTGGGGGCGTTCTACACTACGTTTATCGAAATACAACACTTTAGGCTAATTGTTTTGACAAATGCCCAGATCTTTTATCGTCAAAATGGCGGCTAGTTTCCGGCATTTTGCCAGCATCCAAATAGTAGACCGACCCCGATTTCGTTGATTGCATTATGAATTTGTGGCTGCCAGATTCTTCAATTTTAAAAAGCCGTTTGCTGTCGTTTAATAAAATTATCTTAATACAGATTCTACCATTTTAAAAAGACGTTTGCTGTGTTTTGACAAAACTTATAGAAATTAGTTCAGAAAATACACGATTAGGTAAATAGGTTAGGTAAAAAGTCTTACCTATAGACAGTGTCCTCCTGCTCGCCATAAGAAGTCTGCAGGTTAGGTCTAGCACCGTTCTCTAACAGCGCCGCCGTCAGTCTCGCGAGCCCGTTAGCGCAGGCCGCGTGTAGGGCTGTGAGGCCCGCTTCGTTGGTATGGTTGAGGTCGCCTGATAGGTGGGAGGCGAGGAATACTGCAGAGTCCTGGAAAGGAATGAAAAAATGAATAATGATCATCATCATGCTTAGCCTATAGTAATCCTTTGCTGGAAATAGGCCTCCCCTAATGAGCACTGTAGCGCCTGTCTTCCGCTTTCAGCATCTGCCTGCAGTCTTTCGCAGGTCGTCATCCCATCTGGCCGGAGGGCGTCCTACACGAAGTTTGCAGAGTTTTGATAAGAGGTGATAATATGGCTACGCGTACCATGTGTAAATGTAAGTAAGATTTTATTGGCAGAGATACCGATCTACCCTTATTTTTTGTCTTTTGCTACGAACGTTATATACCACTCTAGTTGTATAGATACTCACCTCAAACCAGCCCTGCGCCAGCACATGCAGCAAGCTATCCCCAGTTCCAGAATACAGCGCATTAGCGACACAACCCTTCTCTAACAGCTTCGCTGCGAACACCCTCTCCCCCGCGTCCGGCCGCCCCTCCACCGGCTCCGCAGAGAACGCGTTCTTATTCGTCACGGGCGCGTCGAACGGGTTAGACCCGTTCATGACTAGAGTTTCGCTGGAGGATATGGACGCTCGCCGATCGTCGACTAGAGCGTAGTAGAGGGGAGGGTGTTCGTCGGTTAGCGTTCGCAGGTTCGTGTCTAGAGATGGTTGTTTGAGGAGGAGGTCGAAGATTCGCTGGTTTCGAGAGATTACGGCTTGGTGGAGCGGTGTGCTATGGAAGATAATGGTTTGTTTAATCGTGAGTTAATACGGTTTGATGGAACAATCAAATGTAATAATCTGCGTACTTATTGAATACGATGGAGGATGAGTGTACTGAGTAGGACAGCATGATAGATGTATCATGCTGTCCTGCTCAGCATGAATCTGATTTGAGCGGTACAACATGGGTGATGACATCATTCTCAATCTAATTCTTTAAATACTCAGGTTAATATACAGTAAGGTTCATCTATAGGTAGCCCGTTGTTTATTTTGATTTGTTTTTTATTTCTTTTTAAATGAGCGTCTGTAACGTTGTTGTATTTTTTTTAAATAATGTTTCTATAAGTGGCATCTTGATTGGTTTATACAAAACTATATTACTGGAACTTTAAGAATATTATATTGTAAACTGTTTGTGCCTTAATTAACGAAAAATAAATAAAAATAAACCTATGAAAGAAAATAAACCTAAAATGTTATGTTTGAACCTAGTATTTTAAAATATTTGTGTGTGATGTATATCAATATAAATTTACTTTCTTTGTGGTAAGATGAAATTGAAGCAAATAATTAATGTAGAAAACATAGAACAAATAGATATATTCGTAATATTACTGATAATTAGCAGAGCTATCCAATTACTTGCTATGACCGATTGTGAAGTAAAAGGCAGTATTACGAGGACAACGTAACTACGGAAGAGAGCTTTCTCATTACAAATAATATTTAAGCGAAAGTACATGTGCGAACTGAAAGGGAATTAACTCAATAGATTTTAATAACACTAGACATCTCTTACATCTACAGTCTCAAAACATGTAAAACCACTTACAATCCCTTCCTATTCTGCTGATTAACGTTGGCGTTCTTCTGGATCATGACGTCAGCGATCTCCGCCATCTGCTCTAGCGTCTCTTCATCGCAGGAGCTGGCTGTTAGAGACGCTATCAGGTGGAGTGCTGTGTCGCCTTCTTCTCTGCGAATAGAGTAACAAGAGTTAAATATTTTAAACTTACACGATCTGAACACTTAATTATAAGCACTAATAAAAACTAAATTTAATAATATTATATTTTCGCTATATGTAGTATTTTCTTTAAGTGGTAGGTAACGATTTTTTCTGTTTGTATGTTTTTTTTTTATTTATGTTTAACTACAAATAAACGATTTGATTTATGATTTTATAATACAACGGTATGGTGATTATGTAACTCGCGACCGGTTTGCGACAAGCGTGAATTAAGCAATCAGTGCTGTCAAACGCCGATTTTGACCAATTTTGACATTGTAGCTGGTGTCAAACTAATACATAATTGACGTTTGACAGCACTGATTGCTTAATTTACGCCTGTCGCAAACAGGTCGCGAGTTACATAATTACCCAGCGGGTATTTATAGCTGTCGTGGTCCCACGTGGTGACCACGACAGTGTGTAAACCTGTTGAAACGTCGGGAAAAATAGGTAAATAAACGCGATAAATACCCATTGTATTAGTGCTTATAATTATGAAGAGTTAAGATGAGTAATAAACATTGGATATGGAAATAGAAGATTACTTAAGTATCCTTTACATTGCGCATGGCTACAAAAGACAATTTTACTTAATACCTAATTTTGAAAACAAAAATCTCGTCTCTCTCAAGTCAAGTGAATCTAGTCTCAATCTCGTGCAATCATGAAACGAATGTACGATTAAAACTTCAATAATATTGTATGTTAGGGCCTGCTTGCAGACCTAAGAAGCATAACTGCCTATTTAATAGAACTTGAGACCTAAGAAATCAAATAATATCCAAAGATTGTCGATTTCGGAGGGAACTTAACGATTGTCAAAAAATTCGTAACTTGGGAGGTCATTTCGTTCGAGTGTCCAGGGATTAGCCACAAAAAAAAACAACAAACTTTTGAAACTATCATGGTTAATAATACTAAAGTCATTTAAAAATTTAATATTGGATAACTCAAAAATCTAATCATGGTAAATATCCCGTTTTAAATGACTTTAGTATTAGCCACTTAGCTACGCAGCTTAGCTCTCGTGAATAAGAACTCTAAGGGCCAAAAAAAATGGCCTCCTGCATGGAAGGCATTCAAGAGGTAGTTCAGTTCAGTTGTTTATTGATATGAACGGAATTTTACTTTTCCTTTATGTCAAACATAATATACATTGCAAAGCGATTGTTGTTTTCCATTCTCCATTCTCGTTGTGTGCCATTCTCATTTTCCGATTCTGATCAGTTTTCCAAAGTAAACATAGTCCTAGGACTTCCGAGGAATGAAATCGAGTCGATGGAATTATCAGTAACGATCCAGGGTGTCATGTAACTTGGCAAGACTTCCTCGAAGCTGAGTGATTCTTATGCCCAGTGCAATGAGTAATTGGGCCCTTCGTAATGGAAAGTAGACTGTTACTTGCATTATTTATAACGTGTCATGTGCGTTAGAGAAAAATGCGATAAAACAGGGAGCTGTATATGGTTTAACAGTTTAGGGTCACCTAATGAATAACAACAAAGCCTTCATTCTGACCATTAATAGACGAAGCGCAGTGCTAAGCAGTTTAGTTCGAGACTGCACCATTGGCCCAATTCTGCTTTTGTATTCTACCTTAGATGAAACTACAGACGGAAGGATGCGTGTGAAGAGTATCAAGTTTGAACCGATTTTTAGCAGAATTGGGTTTCTGAAATGAAACTGCAAGGGCGATCTGGCGATCTCTGGTGTCGAAGCCCAGAACCACTTCGTCCCCATCTGTTACAAGCGGCAGCGGACTGATGGGATCAACGTAGTGAAGTCTCTTATCACAGGCCAAAACATGATTCGAACTGCCGCCGCCAGGCCATTATGCAATGGCTATGTGGATCACCCAGCATTATTCATTTATTTATTTTATTAATTATAAGTACTGGTAGGAGAACTTACTTGGTGGTCAAGTTAGGGTCCGCCCCGTTCTCCATCAAGAACTTAGCTGAGAAGGAATCTCTGGCGTCGACTGCGCGATGCAGCAGGGTCCTCCCACGAGGTCCCCTTGCGTCCGCATCAGCACAGTGCTGGAGCAGTGTCGTGGCTATGGAAGCACTGCGACCGCGGAGGGCCAGCTCTAGAGGTAGCTCCCCTCTTGAGGACATAGCGTTTACTATATCTGTTAGCTGTAACAAGGAAATGTTAATGTGAGTTAAAATGCGCATTTGATGGGAGCAGCGGTGTTTGACAGTTTCGAATGGAATGTTTGGCTCAACAAAATGACAAAAACATTGGTCCTTAGTTTATCACATCCACTGCCCAAGCTCGGCGTGTCAGCGTGTCGCCAGTGGTCCGTATAACCTCAAGGTTGGCAGGACCATACGAAAGAGGAAGGATTGCGACCCGCTTGGCTCATGCCACCTGCTATATACTGGCATGGTACAAGATGACGGTGACTGACATGTGCGTTTTGGCCGATGAAAGTGTTAATTCACTAATACTAATGTTTTACTCATGTAGCTGTATAGTCTATGCGTGCATCTTCTTAGTCGCTAATCTTTAAAATTCCAGAACCTTATATTGCGTATGTTAATATAATTGTCCATATATTCGTAATGCGAGTTTTCGAACTGGTTCATCAGAAACATACAGTAATTTTCTCAACACAACAACTTTAACATATAATGTCTTGTTCTCATGGCGTGCGAAGCCACGGTCAATAGCCTAGTCTTCTAAGAAGTGTGAACAGAAGCCAGTTTAATCGAAATCTTGTTAACTGAAGCGATAAACGATAATTGTAGACGATGCAATTAACGATTATGCGCGCCGCGCCTCATCATTTAACCAGCGAAAGAACTAGCGAGTACCATACCATACATACAATCAAAATCACAAGTATTTTATAGTAGTTTACCTACCTTCTTAAATAAGTTGATATATAGATAGAATTATTAGTTTATTGCACCATTGATACAGAAATCTATATAACAAAAACTACCCAACTTCATCTTTTCATGATATTTAATACTTAATTAAAGCTCTACATTGGATCTCTCTTAAATATTAGGAGTATCAATCATCATCATAATAAATCTTATGTTACCCACTGCGGGGTATAAAGACAGAAGGCTGTCCTATGCCTTTTGCATATATTTTTTTTAACTTTTGCGATATGTTTACATATTAAAGATTATTTATCGCGTCTATTTTGTTTTATGTTCCCCTATGTTTCCATTTCCATAGCGTTACAAAGATTGTGGTCGGAGGCGACTGATGGTACGCGATAAATACCCGATAAATACGATATGACAATAATTGAATCAAAAAGAGTATAATGCGAAAAATTGTGCATCGCATCGCCAACACTTTTTCTATCAACCGTATATTAGAGACATACGTAACAACATCAACCGATGTTTCCGAATAGACCGGCCTATAAATCAACCGGCACATGATACGTCCAAATCTACTTCGAATAATAATGTACGGGCACGCTTCGCAGTCCGAATTAACAATGTATGCGCTGCAAGTATATCGGATTCGAGTCGCGTACAACACGTCAGTGATACTAGAATCACAATAGATGACTTTCTCGTTAGGTAATGTATTGTGTCAGAACTTGCGAGAATTGGGATATCAATTAGACTGAAATTCGGAATGATGAAATGTAGGGTTTAATTAATAATTTATGGAAAACCTTGATGACAAATGTACATAATCGCAATATTAAAAGAAAGTACCTACTGCTGTACTTTAACGTTTCGTAAATTGGATTCAGAAAATGTATTTTCGATGAGTTAACAAAGCACATTATCCCAGAAACCTACAGAAATTGTATTATGATTGTTTATCATTTTTAATCGTAGCGCAAATCAGAGTAAGGCAGGTTATTCAATGGAGTCTATATCAAAGTTCTGTTGGTTTCCACAGGGAAGAAGAGATTTATAACCTGGCTTAGGAATGACGTCATCTCTCTCGTCTTTGCTATCTCAAGCCTTATACAGAAAGAAAGCTGGAAACTTATAAGAGTTTACCGGCGCTTGACAGCGCTGGTCCGTTCTACACAAAGGAAGCAGGTTGAATGAAGCAGACCAAGCAAAATGTCTTTTATCCCATTTGTCCCACACAGCACAGGTTGCTTACTGAAGACTAAGGATATCAACACGTCACTATCCATTTTTAATACTTATCAAAATAAATATGCCTGTAGTAATTGCACGTGTTGTCGCAGTTGTTTATTAATTTTAAATGGCAGCGCCCAGCGCTGACCAGCGCGTGTTGAAGCTTGTCGGAACTTGTCGGCACCGTTCAGTGCTTATCAGCGCGCGTTCATATATTTTCCTGCGCGGGTTACCAGCGCTGTCAAGCGCCGGTAAGCGCTTATAAGTTTCCAGCTTTCTTTCTGTATACGGCTTCACTCCGATCGGATTCGAACTGAGCAGGACATTATTGGGTTAAATTATGAATTAATGACGTCATTCTCTTCTTAATCCTACTATATAAATACGCAGGATAAAAAAGATAATAGTTTCAAAATGGTTTCAAGATTCAAATACCAAAGTTCTTTGCACTTGAAACTTAGAAGGCGTAGGTACCTTGAACTCTCTAGGTTTTGAATAGGTAATGAATATTGAAGTTATTCAATAAAATTAATTGGCATTCGTGTTCAAATGTAAGTGTGACGCGAGTTAATTCGTGCATTTTTTGCAAGTGCATTAAAAATCGCGCACGCAACTGCAACGTTGTTACGATGTCTTATGAAATATGAAATGATTCAGGTACAGTTGACGAAATCAATTTCTGGACAAGGTAAATTATTAGCATGCCAAACTTTTAAGTTACTAAACCAGAATACTCAAACAAAAAATATATATGTACATATATTTAAGCTAGTCTCAAGATGCGTTTCTTTGCCAGTTTTTAATGAAATACCTACTGTCAAAAATTCGCCAGTTGACACGGTCTCATATCTGAGGTACGTTTGAGTATTCGGGTGAGGATTTATCTGGAAGTTAGTTTAGTTTTTGAAGAGTCAGTTAAAATTCATTTATAACGGGATACTTACCATGACTCCATGATCATGGTAAACACATGCATAACTGT
Source organism: Eupithecia abbreviata (assembly GCA_943735965.1). NCBI lineage: Eukaryota > Metazoa > Arthropoda > Insecta > Lepidoptera > Geometridae > Eupithecia > Eupithecia abbreviata. The sequence goes on from OX030995.1 coordinate 9,199,479, forward strand.
GCCGAAATATAGGAAAAAACAAAAATTAAATATCTCATTATAAATGACTTTTCTGTGAATAACCATAATTTCCAAATTTTACCAAATAGCCAGATTTGAAAAATTGCGGTTCTGTTGATTTCGTGGTCCTTAAGTTACGAGGTGTCAAAAGTTGCCACAAAGCTTGTGTAAGTAAATAAATTATTAATATGTTATTCAAATATTCAATAATATTTTAAACTGATAAACAAAAAATCACTATAATAATTTCACTCGTATTTAATGTTCGACGATATGCAAATTACCAAAATGACCGCTTACGTAGTGATAATAATACGTAAGAATAGGTGCGTTAAGGTAAATCTGTGTCAATGTCATTCAGCAGAATGCGGTGTTTAACTACAGAGGAACTGTGGTTACTGTTAATAAGTGCCATGGACAAGAACGTTTGTGGCTGAGGCCGATTTCGACTAAAGCGGAAAAAATGTAAAAACACATATTTTTTTCCGCCGAATGATATATATAGGCCGATTCGATTACGGCGACCCTAGATAATCACGGATTTTTTCTATCATGAGCTCTAATATGGCTCGCTAGACCGAACTTGGTCTTGAATACCCTACGGCACGCATGGCAGTAGAATTAGCGCAAGACGCCAGATACGAAAACAGAGATTTAAGCCCTCCTACACGTATCACTATAATAATTTCATATATTACGACACGTATCACTATAATAATTACATATATTACGACAGTACTTAATCATTACGACGTGAATTGGAGTTAATAATAAAGTTTTAAATATACAGCAAGTTTGTAAAACCAATCTTAAAAGAATAGAGAAGAAGAATGCTGATCAAAATAATCCCGTGAGGGGAAATCGACCTGAAACTTTCTTGGAAATCGAACCTTCTGCATCATTGCATCCAGACGACTTCTGTGGCGCGGTGGGCGAAGGTACGACACAAGAGGTTTTGGGACCGATTCCCGCGTCGGGACAAATGTTTTATCGATCTGCAGATATTTGTTCCGGGTGTTCTGGTCGTTTCTATGTATAATAAAAATATTTATCTATGTAATACATATATTGTATTATGTTTAAAAGTTATCTAGTACCCATAACACAAGCTCTGCTTAGCTTGGGGCTAGATTGTATGAATTGTCCTGCATTATATATTTATTTGTGCTACAGAGGACGTCAATACTTCTCACAGAACTCTACTCATCATCAGCCTATATCAGACCACTGCTGGACATAGCCTTCCCCCAATAAACGCCACAGCGCCCTGTCTTCAGCTTGACGCATCCAGCATCTACCTGCAGTCTTTCACAGGTCGTCATCCCACCTGGTCAGAGGGCATCCTACACGTTGACCGAGTTGTGGTCTCCACTCAAGAACACGTTTCTCGGCCGTCGGTTCTATGGCCGGCCCACCGCCACTGAACTCTACTAACGTGCTGTAATGATCCTTGAGGTACACGACCTTGTAGATATAAATGAGTTCACCAAGACAACCATCACTGCCGTGCTCCGAGTGACTTCATCGAGGATCAGTTGATATCACCACCACATGATAATGAGATGACCTCACTCACCTTTACTTGTGCCCTGCACAAAAACCTATAGACACAAACGTGAGTAACATCTATATTACTGGTAATACCAATCATTAGACTACAAAGAAGTATTACCTCGTTTACGAGTTCTGCTTAAACGAATCTATTGATATTTTTTTAAACATACCACAATTTAATATTTGCGTCCAGATTTAAATTGTGGTTGCTTTGTAGCGTTCGTGCATAGGGCATAGGGCTCTACACTCTACGGTCCTCAGACTTCCCTAGGTGGACCCCGGGAGGGCGCTGCTACTGTGTCTGAGAGACGAATATAAGTTTTGTCTACGTGTATGTGCATCTATTTTAGATTCCAATTATTTCTTCAGGCTTACAAAATAGACCATTTGAACATTGTGTGTGAGTTGTAATAAAACGATTGCATGACTAGAGGTAGAAAAGATTTATTTTTATCCAAAATATAAGATCTGTATAACATTGTATTTTCAAGCAATAAATGAATATTCACTTTACTTCCTTTATTGCAATTAAGGACTTCATATGATTTTGTAATTACTCACAGATTTAAAAAATGGAAAAGTCATAGGTATTCTTAAATACATTCTTAAAGACAAGGAAATAAAGTCATTTTATTACCTACTAGCTGTTCCCGCGGTTTCACTCGTGTTAAACTCGAATATCCCTTAATTAGGGGATTTTTTTACACCTGGGTTACATTATTGCAGTTTTAGTAAGGATCCCTAACTTTTTTGAAAATATAATATAGCCATGTTCACCGGGGATAGTGAAGCTTCCAAACGGTGAAAGAATTTTCAAATCGGTCCAGTAGTTTCGGAGCCTATTCAATACAAACAAACAAAAAATCAAACATTTCCTCTTTATAATATTAGCATAAACTTAAACATAATATGTATATGCTGAAGACAGGGCGCTCTGGCGCTGATTGGGGTAGGCCTATGTCCAGCAGTGGACTGCTATAGGCTGATGATGATGAATATTAATATAGATATATTATTATCATTTTACATAGTATTATTCTCTTGATCTAGATATTCTGATATTTTGTAGTATCTATGACTTGTCACGATCTTGAGGCATAGGTACACCGCCGAAGGAGGTCCATATCAGGACATGACAACAAAAATCTGACAAAAATAATTCAAACTTCAATTGAATTCTAAAATTATAATGTTGTGGTAATTAACCTACACGACTATTCATTCTTTATTTTACTATTATTATTGTTTTAAAATGTTACATACTAATAACTATTGGGATATGGAATAAAGCTGTTTTTATTTTATTTTATTTTATGTCTTGTCACAATTAAGACGAACCATAAACACGGACAGAGGACAACTCGTTTCACGTTCCACTCCTCCAGCTATTTAACATAAGGAGCCACTTAGGTATTCATATTATGGGTAAGCATATGGTCATAATTAAGCTATGTAACGATTGTCATAATAATCATGCTAAATGATGATTACGAAGCCAAACTGTCCAGCCAAAGTCATGGATCAGAGACTTTTCACTGAGAAAGTTGAACGAAAAAGCAGCTTCGCATATCTTTTAATAAATATAGACATAATTTATTTGCAACTACATAATAAATAAATAAATTAAATAATGCTAGACAATTCACACAGCATTATCTAGCCCAATGGTAAGCAGAGCTTGAGTTATGGGTATTAGATAACTGATATACATAATACAATACATTACATAGATAGATATTTTTTATTATACATAGAAAACGACCAGAACACCCGGAACAAATATCTGCAGATCGTACACACAATTGTTCCGAGGCGGGAATCGAACCCGCAACCTCCTGCGTCGCAGGCGGACCTTCGCCCAACTAGCCACATCGATCGTCACATGTACACACAACATAAATTAAACTTTTAAAAATTCGTTAAGGGTGGATTGTTTTATGTCTTGGATGATCGCATTACTTGGATGCAAGAATACCTACATAGGTGATAAAGTTAATAGTTACCACTCCAGCTCATTAAATCCACCCCGAACGAAAATTCTGATTGTAGGCCTTCAGATCAGACTTCACGGTGGATTTGCAGACTTTTGTCTGATAATTTCAGGCTGGATTGATTTGAATGATCTTGGATTTGTCTCCGTCCCACGTTATCTTATATTCTGATATCAAGACCTAGTAAGGCTATAAATAAAATATTATACTGGCCACAACATAATTTGATTTCTTTGAAAAACAGTAAAAACCTTCTTCGAATTACTTAATTTTATACTGTACTGAACTTTTGCGGGAGCAATACTAATCCCCCGAGAATAAAATTTGATGGGACCATACTGGAATCATTTATATGCAATAGCAAAAAAATTTTCAAAATAGGTCATTAAAAAATAGATAGAACATAAAACCACCTCCTTTTTTCGAAGGCGGTTTAATATAGCTGAGTGACCTTAACGGTAATATTTGTGTATCGTCAATTGGTTGATTGCCGTGCACTGCAGTTAACTTGACATGTCCCGGTGGTCGACAGCCACTTTGTAGCGGAAGGCAGCGATTGTAACTACATAATGTATCGCTTGTGATGATGACTGACGCATGCTGCTTGCTGTTCGACCAGACTTGTGCGTAATGCGTAGCGAGGGAGCGTGGTATTATAACTAATCTAAACTAACACTTTCATGGCCGACGCACTTGCCAACCTACAGGTCGGTGTTGCACCGCCGAGGGTGGGCAGTCAATGCATTACCCAACTCTTGACTCCTTCCTTAAGGGTACGGCGACCCTCGCTTGCAAAAATCGCTCCGAATATCGCTGTCCCTTTTTAACCCTTGCGCCGCTTTGTTTTGTATTCTTCACAAAGTATTGTTATTCTGTAACTAGACAATATAAGCTATGTTCCTTATTAAATAACACATAAGATATTGATGTTTTTAATACGAAACAAATAGCAAGAAAACTTGTCCATTTTCGCATAAAAATGTGCAAAATACGATTGGCTCTTATTTAATTTTAGGTAAGTATTTTGAAAAATAAACTATTTGGGAACCTAGATAAATACTATTGAAATACAAATAATACAATATTAAAGTGGAAATATGCTTGAATTGGAAATAATTTTGGTATTACGTTTGTATGAAGAATTCGTCCCTCCGGAGGCCTCTTAAATCTTACACTAACTTAACTCGATGTAGAATGTTTGTAAACCAACCACGACAGAAATAATAAAAACTCACTTGCTTGGCATCGCCCGTTAGTAATTTCATATAGGTATAAGCAGTATTTAATGAAATCCTTCAATAAATATTGCTTATATTTATTGATATCCATCAAATCAACAAATAATGTAAATTACGTTTAAATAGACGCGGCACAGCGTAGATTTTATGTTAAGCATTGGCGGTTTGTTTACAAACATTCTACATCGAGTTCGACTAGTTTTAATTTCAGTTTTCGCCACAATACCAGACTATACAATGATACCAAGTCCTTGCAAGACACCGGCACAACATCCAATAGTCTATGAAGCCAAGCCAGCCAAGTCCGCCAGTCTGCATCTTACCTCGCTCCGCGACACACGTGCGCGGCGAAACGAGAACGCACGTGTTTGTTTACGATGAAGTGTCACGCACGATAACTTGTGGTGTATTTTGTGATTGAATTGGATTTTATGGGATTCGCTTTGTAGATGCGTAAGTTGGTTTTGAACAATGCATTCACACAACGAATTGATAAATTTTGATGGTTGAATTTCCAATCGCGGGATAGATAGATCTGGGAAATATTTTATAAGATTTGTGTAGAAAATTTATAATAATAAACAGCTTTATTTATTCTTTAGGTCAGGTCTTCAGTCAGATAATCAGTATACCTTCACTCTGTTCACGAATTATTTGCAACCTTGAAGGCGTTGTTGGTTAAAAGAACCTAAAGAATACTTCCCCCTTTTCCTTGCAAAGGCTCTTCAGATGTTTCCCTAATACACATGTTTTGTGTCAAAATCATAACTAGGCACACTACAATCCTTGCAGTATATATTCTCTATACGTTATCATCAAAAAAATTGTGAAATTATCATAGTTATTATTAACACAAAAGTCATATTGGAAAACTCAAAAATCAAATTAAGGTAAATATCCCGTTTTAGATGACTTCAGTTATCATCAGTAGAAAATACTGAGCCAGACAATAGCTCTTCTTCCTTGGACGTGCCTGTCATGTATCATTATTGACCTACCTCTTTATGCAACACATCATATAATACGTGTAAAGATGCGTAGCGACATAGGATTCTCTAATTTCATGGTCCCTCGTACGTTTTTGCTGGAAAGACAGCCTACTCATTATAATAAAAGAAAATATCTAGGCGAGCACGTATTAAAATATTACGTAAGCATCCTAACAAGTTTTTTATTCGGCGATTAGCACAGATTTGAATGCATAAATTTCGTCGTCAAACTGCCTACGATTGTGCGACGAATGGAAATAAATCAAAATTAAGAAACCGGTGTGCTTGACAATAATATAGCCATGACATTATTATCGATGTTGGTAAATACAAAACAATTTCGTGCAAAAACGAGGAATACGTTTAGATAAATCTAATTCTATTAACAAATGCCTACTCCAATTTAATTGTTGCTTTTTGGTGTTTTAGGTTTATATTTTGTGTATCCCATAAGGTTTTTTTTTGATCTCTTTAAAAATGATCACTATAGCCTATGTTTGCTATTATAATGTTTTTCCGCTTTATTCTTTGTGATTTTACTGTTGGGAGCCTACAGGGTCGGACTGGCCCATATAGTCAGGGTGCCGATGACCAGTCGGGCCCCAGACCTCGGTCGGCCCCACGGGTGAGGACTAGGGCCTATCTCTGGGAGCCTTAATTAATAAACATACAAAATAAACTCACAAGAAACCAGATCAAGGCCAGAGTTTCGCAAAAAACAATAAGTTACAGAAGTATATAATATGACACGTTGGAAACGCTCATTCTATTTCAGTGTCGTGTTAAATCTGTTGAATTAATTTTCGCAATCGCAATAATGTTGGTTATTTATTAGAAATTAATTGAACTCTCCAGGCACGACAATAGTTCCAAACCAGGTGTGGCATTGCATTGTTTAGTATCCAAATTCAATGACCAATGTGAAACGTTTTTTCTCTACAAAAACGTCTACGTGGAAATTTCATTGTCTAAAATTTCGTCACAACTAGTAACTATATGTGAAATGAACACAAACCAGTGTGTGTAGAAAAAAGATTCGCGACGTCTGTCAGTACCCTAGCATCAGAATTGGCACTAGAGCATTTTATTTTTTATTTTAAGCCATTATTGTCCCACTGCTGGGCAAAGGCATCCCTTTTCTCCTTCCACTCCTCGCGATCCAACTAGAGAGGCACTAGAGATTAAGACTTATTATTATGACCGCGGTGACGTCAAGTTAGCGATGATAAAGAGTGTTTTTTTTTATACAAGAGGTTTTAAAGAGTAAGAAGGCAAATGCACGACTTCATCCACGATTAAGTCAAGTAAGAATAAGATTAAATGAGATTCTCAAGTAACCTCAACTACTTAATCGTTAATCTTAAACACTGTAAGAACTTATGTTTACGGCAAAATTTCTTAACACCGCAAACCACTTATACGTGCGACGTTTTCTCGTAACACAGTTGATTTATTAGTCAAAGCTCCATAAATATTGTGACTGACATGACAGGTATTGTTATGTCCCAGCCCAAGCTTACGAACCTAATGTATTAGACAATCCCTGGCTAAGTGATAGTAGAATGGTAATAGGAAAACGTCTAGCCAAATTCAAGCTGAGGAAAACCAATTTTTTCAAAGGCCAGGTATCGAGGTTGTAGTTTTGTTAAGGCGGTACCCCCGAGACACACTCGCTGTCACCTATTTTATCTTATTATTACTTTAAACAAAGGATTTTTTAGGAATTACTTTAAAGAAGATTGCCGGATGAGCTAGTCAATAATAATATCGAACTACATATTGACAAATCCAAACTATCCCTTTGCAGTCAACCAATCTCTTTCAAGAGCAATTTCAATCGATGTAGCAATTTCTAAAATATTGCCGCCAATAATTTGTATTACATTACAGCGTTGTTGGATAGGATTGGAAATAGAAGTGAACTTGACCGGCGCGCGGCGCTCACGCACCGGCTCTCAGCTGTTTCCTAATCTGTTCTGAAATTATACGCTTCGCTGCATCACGGTCACACTAATATAATAAATGCGAAAGTTTGGATGGATAAACACATAATTTTTTATTCATAACTAGCTGCGCCCCGCCGAATCGCCCGCGTTGATATATAAATATTTTCTCACCGTTTAAAGTTTAAACCTTCCCTGGACTAAGACAAACATTTCGAAACAAAATCAGCTAAATCGGCCCAGCGGTTTTCGAGTTTTAGCGAGAATAACGAACAGCAATTGATTTTTATATATAAGAAGATATATCAAATTATACGTCGCAATTCATAATTCATTATTTCTATAATAAAAGTATAGTAATAATAGAATTAAAAAAATTGATGGGTGTTTTACTTCTTCACGCAATAGTACTGAACGCATTCGACTGAAATTGTTGCGGGTTCGATTACCGTCTTGGGACAATTGTGTGTACGATCTGTAGATATACACATGATGCGGTGTAGATTGTCCAACATTATAAAAAAAATTAAATAAAATAATAATAATAATGTTATGTTGTTTTTATCTGTATAAATAATTATCTCTCAAAAGGATGACTGATGCTCGATAATGAACAGAGGAAATGATTCAACAGAATGTCAATGAGTAAATTGGGAGCTAACCTAGACTGGAATCAGCAAATTGGATGCAACGTCCTTTACCTACAAAACTAAATTGAGAATTTGAGAGTGTAATTATAGTTATGTAAGAACCAGTACCAGAATTTGATTCAGAGGCCTATAGAGGTTTAGTTAACATGATCGTTTCAAGTTTAACTAGTTGGTTTAGAAGTGAAAGCGATTTATTATGATCTTAAAGGCTGTGACGGGAAGTTCCATATTAGTTATTTAATAACTAGCTCTGCCCGCGGCATCGTCCGCGTACAATTCGTAATGTCATCATGGGTTTTATTTTTGATGCGCGGAACCATAAGGGCACTTGTTCATGACAAGTTTTCTTACTGGCCCCCGACACACGGCGAATTAAACGAATTGTCGAAAAATCGTGTGTGTACAAGAGCCATAATTATTTTTGGAAGATACCTTTAGTTTCACTGATACTATATCGCGGATAACTTAATCCGCTATAATATCAGTGAAATTCTAGTAGCAGTTTATTCTTTTAAATATGATTTTAAGTTATAAAGTAACGCGTGAGTATAAGCATTAACGCTTTGACTGCGATTTTTGTCGACGCCTGCGATCTTTTTCTTAACCTAAAAACTTCGTGCTGCCGCTCTACACAGCAGTTGTGTTGCGCCGCACATGCGTTTCGTTCGAAAAATATTACGGCTGTGCTGAGTCACACAGATCTGTATTTTCTCAGCCGCTGCGCTAGTGTGGATTTACACATATTAGTCACTTGTATAAAACACATACCGTGTGATTTCAGCAGTCAAAGTGTTAAGTAAGTAGCTGTTATTTTGATATTACAAAAATACACTTAAATTTTATTTATATGTATAGATGATCAACATAGAATAAATACGTCAAGACAAAATATCAGATCAGTTCTTGTGTATAAATTCAAATGAGCAAATATTACATATCAGAGATAACAAAACCATAAACAATATACAAAATAGGGAAAACCTTTGCCGTGTTTCTTCTTAAAACGATGATTTACCTATTTTTCCCAACAACGTTTCAACGTGACTACAACAGTGTGTATACCTGTTGAAACGTCGGGAAAAATAGATAAATAAATGCGATACATACCCGTTGTATTAATACTTATATAATTATATGCTCAAACAAAAAAAAACAGGATATTTACCATGATTTGATTTTTGAGTTATCCAATATTTCGGCACAGTTTCATGCGCCATGATCACGGAATAACTGAAGGCACTGCGACTGCGAGTAAGTTTTTATGGGAAGACATACCGATCTACCCTCATTTTTTGTCTTTTGCATAAAAACTTACTCGCAGTCGCAGTGCCTTCAGTTATTCCGTGATCATGGCGCATGAAACTGTGCCGATGTATTGGATAACTCAAAAATCAAATCATGGTAAATATCCCGTTTTAAATGACTTTAGTGATTATTGTAAGTCGATTAGACAACTTGAGACTTTACGTGGAGGACCTAGGTGTCATAAGAGGATGACATTTCGCAGTGCGTCTCGGACTTCGGTCCTTGTTGGTACATTTACATAATATTGCGCATATGCTCTAAAGCACATATGTCTGACCATTATGTTGGAACAAGACGTATTGAGGTGCGCCATAGTGTTGAAATGTTAAAGTAGAAGGTTAAAAATATGTTGTGAAGGAATAACAAAGAAAAAGCTTTAAACACAATGACTTGCACAAAATATTGTAGACAGATAAAATATACTTTATTGCTCAAAATTTGTACAAAGGCGAGCAAATATGATATGATAAGCGTGTCATTGTTTTTTTTTTCGACTTCCACTGGATTTGAACCTTCCTTAGCAAGGGATAGAGATTTTGATTTGCACTATACTACGTCAAGTGACGTTAGGAAGAGTCGAGAAATCATTACCAAATGGCTTTTAGCGATCTTAAAAATGCTTCATCGTTGTATGGTCTTAAATCAACTTTTGGACTTCCTTCGGACTCTAGTGCCAAATTACACTGACCGTCAGGGCTTACGCACTATAATATCAATAAACTTGTAATTTTTGCTTTGATGTTCGAACAAAGGCGAAGGACTCTGGTCGTACGGCAGATAGAAGCTTGCTTTTTTGCGTTATCAGTGCAGTATACTACTGCCTATCCATTTGCTTGCGTTCAACAAATCATACGTTATTTCTGTTTCTGACTCACTCGATTAGAACCACAATAGTTTTTCTGCTACAGTCATTTTAAATGTAGGTTTCTCGACGAAAACTACATGTTTTGTTTTAATGGAACCATAAAACCTAGACAGAAATTAGCATTTTGGTCACACGAACATTTAGTGTTTAAAAACCTAACCTAGACTCCATACATCGTACATCGTACACATCATATTATGTGCATCATCATCATCATCATCATCATCATCATCAGCCTATATTAGTCCACAGCTGGACATAGGCCTCCCCCAATGAGCACCATAGCGCCCTGTCTTCGGCTTGACGCATCCAGCATCTACCTGCAGTCTTTCGCAGGTCGTCATCCCACCTGGTCGGAGGGCGTCCTACACTACGTTTACCGAGTCGTGGTCTCCACTCAAGAACACGTTTGCCCCAGCGGCCGTCGGTGCATAATATGTTAACATACTAATTAACATATTATGTGCATAATATGTTAATTAGTAAAGTATTTATTTATATGGGCCTTTGAATTAGTTTTTCCATATGTTCTGTGCTCAAAAATATTTAAAAGATGATGGTTTAGATTTTCTATTATTATTATTAATGTCGGTTTTTTCTGTATATATGAGATAGAGACGTTTCAGGTCATTCATTTGATTAGGTTTTGGCTTTTTAATTGCTGTAAAGCTCAGATAGACTATATAAGACTAACATACTGCAACGTAGATAATACAATGATTAATTCAAAAGCAAGGTCAATCCTTTTTCGACCGGCGAAACCAAGGGAATCAAGTAACTAGGGAAAGGCCAAGAAGAGAAGTATGAAGACCTTGAAAACCTGACCAGGGCGAGACAACGCAATAACACCAAACTTGTTTTGTTAGCACGTGTTACGGTATCGAGATATCTGTAACTCTATATAGAATCAATATTAAACCGGTTACGCTTTATGCAAGTGTTGCATTCTTAGGTTTTTTGGCAGATTATGAAACGTTACAATACTACGTGGGAATTAGGCAGGGTTTGAGTTTATATATTCTTATCTCGCTCTTATGCATTGTAAAAGTACATGAAGTAAAATAGCATAACTCTCAAGGGCATTTTAAATCTTCCGCAATACTTTCAAAACTCAGGTCTTGTCGGAGCTCTACATTACAATTTATTTGGTTCAGGAGTTGAACAGTTGCCTGGAAGGCCGCCCATTTTACTTGTAAGGTATTTTTTTTATAATTATATTTATGTGATGAACAGTAAAGTATTTTTGTATCATATTGTATTGTATACGTATAACGCAATCATCATTATCTTTAACAGCCCCTAAGTCAACCACCGCTGGGTATAGGCCAGCCTCCTCTGTCTCCACTCCCCAGATATTTCGCAATGATGAAATTATATTCTATACAAATGCAAAAATATTTGTTTGTAATACTTAATCTCTGGAACTACAAACCCCATTTAAAGAATTGTCCCCGTGTGAATCTTTCACCCTGATAAGTCTCACATTAAGAGATGAAACGTTGGTGTTCTTCCAACACAACCTAGATTCGTAGTTAAACCCACTTACAACAAATCACGAATATGAAATTCCTGGGTGCTATGCTGGCTGATATAGGCTACGCTTTATACGTTTGTTAGGTTAGTGAGCGAAGTCGCATGCAGAATTTATTACTTTATTGCTGGAACATATAACAGGCCTGGCAATATAAATAAATGTGATATATCGATGTACAGAACATTATATAACACTTTGACTGCGATTTTTTTTCGACGACTGCGATCTTTTTTTTAACCTAAAAATTTCGTGCTGCCGCTCTACACAGCGGTTGTGTTGCGCCGCACATGCGTTTCGTTCGAAAAATATTCCGGCTGTGCTGATTCACAAAGATCTGTATTTTCTCAGCCGCTGCGCTAGTCTGGATTAACGCATATTAGTCACTTGTAGAAAACACATACCGTGTGATTTCAGCACTCAAAGTGTTAAAGGAGTACAAAAGCCTGAGCTTTTTGCTTAGTATTCCTCTCAGGGTATCGTCATGTCTTAGTCACTGTCGACCGGTTATAAGCCCACGCTCTTGCCATTGATGTAGATGGGTTTACCACCATACCACATACCTTGGACAATGTTTGCTTGGGTAGTCGTGGGCTGTCCAAACAAAACACTCAATGCTATGGTTATGTAATATAGCCATGTAGATAATGTACATGTTAGTAGTTAGATAATGTAAATGCATATGGAGTCCAAAAAAAAAGAGATTCGTAACAGGATGTTAAGAGGCGTCCGGAGGGACGAATTCTTCATACAAACGTAATACCAAAATGATTTCCAATTCAAGCATATTTCCACTATAATATTGTATTATTTGTATTTGAATAGTATTTATCTAGGTTCCTAAATAGATTTTTTTTCAAAATACTTACCTAAAATTAAATGAAAGCCAATCGCATTTTGCACATTTTTGTGCGAAAATGGACAAGTTTTCTTGCTATTTGTTTCGTATTAAAAACATCAGTATCTTACGTTTTATTTATTAAGGAATATAGCTTATATTGTCTAGTTACAGAATAACAATACTTTGTCAAGAATTCAAAAAGTTTTCAGTCATAATTTTTGGTATTACGTAACAAACCAAATTTTGAACGGCTAATATTGCTATCGCGCACGCATGAGGCCCGACGCAAGGGTTAAACAGGGACAGCGATATTCGGAGCGATTTTTGCAAGCGAGGGTCGCCGGACCCTTAACTAGTGCAAGTGAGGATGAGTACTGCCATACAGCGACCGTTCGTGCAGTCAGTACGGGGAAAGAAGCAGCTCGCAACGACACGTAGTTTTAGCACACATCGTAATGTCATTCCCGCTGACCCGTCTCTTACAATACATTAGACAAAGGTAGAGCAGCATAACAGAATTTGTACCATTTCTTCATAGACAAAAGATTCAATACTACCCGTCTTCAAAGGCCTCAAGAATTCCCCAGTCTATGTATTTTCGAAATCAATAACCGTTGGCACTAAACGTTGATCGTCATCCTTCACCTATCATGAACGACTCCGACATTCCAACCGCACGCATCAAGCTATTCACCTCTGTAATTATCGCCTTCGTAATGAATGAACATAAGGCGTTGCGAACCGGGCCACCAAAGTGGCATGGCATAAAATCATTCAGTGTTAGTGGCATGCATTAATAACATAGTGCACTGCACACCTGCCCGATTAACTAAACATGGTGTGTGGATTGTCGAACATTATTATTATGAAATAATGCTCGACAATCCACACACCATCATCTAGCCCCAAGCTAAGCTGAGCTTTTGTCATGGGTACTATACAGGGTGGAATTTTGTAATGCCACCTGGAGGGAAAGTACTCTTAATACTGTAGATAGAAAATTGTACTCAAAGAAAACATTCCTTTAATTTTGAAAAGAAAGAAAACTGCATTCAAAGATTTTCGAAAATTCGCTTGCCACACCCGGGAATCAACCAACTAAAATCTGTAAAAATTACACCCTGTACTTTTATTGATGTGAAAGAGTAACAAACATCCATCCATAGTTACAAACTTTCGCGTTTATAATATTAGTAGGATAGGATAGTAAATAACCAGAATACCCTGAACATGAACAAATATCTGTAGATCGTATCGTATACATTTGCCCCCAAGGCGGGAATCGAACCCGACCTTCTGCGTCTCAGGCGAACCTTCGCCCACCGCGCTACAGCGGTCGTCTAGCCACCTAGAAAGATCAATAGGTAGCTGTGGATAAAACAGGTCTGTGTTTAATGAGTTTGGACCAAACTGAAAATAACCTCTTCTTTTCCAGGTTCGAGGCAAGAAACCGTTCAAAAAGCTGATGAAAAAGATACAAGAAACCAAAGAACTGAGCCATGGAACAATACCTAGCCGCAGTGCTAACCATACTGTCCTTCATAGCAGCAGGTTCGTAAAAGTCTCAAAACAATCACGTATCCTGCATATGATAATGCAGTTCGTGAGTGAAGTGATTGCTATTTTAAGATGTCAAGTCGGATCTAGGACATTTATTTTTGTATTGTTGCGAATTTGTGAGTTATTCAGGGTATTCGTATGTAAAAATGCGCTTTAAGGTTATTTCTATTATTAGTTATAATTTATTTATGTATTTATAGTAGATAGGTATTTGTATGTAACGTAATATTAAATTTCATGATGTAATTAACTACATAATAACGCACACAGATCCCCTTTTTTCAATCCAACGATCCTATCCATCCACGGTTGTCTGGTAGAGATCGCTCTTGAGCGATAAGACCGCCAAATTGTCACATATCTTGTTTTTTTTTTATCTTGTTTGTTTTATTTTTAAGTGTGCAATAAAAGTATTATCTATCTATCTATCCCATAGGACCCATGGGAGGATTTAGGGATAAAAAGTAGCTTATACTTTATTCCGGGCCTTTAACTACCTGTATGCAAAATTTCAGCCCGATCCGTTAAGTAATTTTTGCGTGAAAGAGTAACAAACATACAATCATTCAAGTTTATAATATTAATTAGGATTTATAATATCAAGTTAAAGGAATTTTACCTGTCAGAAAAGTGAATATAGGTACTTATTATTTATTTATAAACTAAGTACAGTATGTATTATATTATCTGTGGTATTACTAAGAAGTATATTAGGTATACATATTTTATATATATATATATATTTATTTATCTTTAAATATTCGTGTTATGTTCATATTTATTCTAGCTTATCGTTGGAACACCCCCTGCCTTTCTTAAATTCACATAATTCTTTCCATCCAAAGGTTGCCTGGAAGAGATCGCTTCTAAGCGATAAGGCCGCCCATTGTACTTGTATCATGTGAAGTGTTTTATAATGATCTGTAAATGGTGTACAATAAAGTATTTTTGTATTGTATTGTTAAATATGACCTCGCACTTAATGCGTAGCGTTCAGCAACTTTACACAAGCTAATGCATTTTGTAATTTGTTCCGTGTTTCAATCAAACGTGATTTGCTTCATGTAACCGATAATTAATCGTGCGCACGCAAAATGCTAAAAACATTTTTTCGCAGCTATACTTCGTATAAACCTGATAAACACGGAAAACTATGATTTATTCCATATAACGAAGTAAAGACTAATTATAATCCTTTGAATGGCTTCGTAGACGTGGCTAGATCCTGTTCTGAGACAGATTTTGCAACGGTTCGCAGATACAGGTCAATGGTCAAATCCTGAGCAGTTACGACAAACGTTTGTACATGTCCGAATACAGAAAAATGCAGATAAAACAAAGTATTTGTATGAATCATGAAAACATTGTATAAAATTCAAGATAAATGTAAAAGGCGTATCCTATTCAGCATAACTAAATGAGTCATGAACGTTCGCTATTGACTGAGGTACAGACGCGTTCAAGATCATCTTGCTATACGCTAACAAGGTGTTCAAATAATCTATACAAGTGTTTGCCGAACGCAACAGCAAGCCATAAAGTGGAACGTTTTAATAAAACACAACGTATGTCATTCAAACTAAAGCTAAGTAAATATTTTAAGTGATAGTTTGCCTCACAACACCACTAAATAAATCAAAGAGAATAAGGGAGAAGAGAGCAATGGGGGCTAAAATTGCAACAAGTCTGTACCCCGGGGAAGGGTCGCCAAAGTCATAGCACAGGGAGTCGAACCTCACACCTTTCTCCACACAACCGGAACCAGCTGGGCCAATAGTGTAAATAGGCTTATCCGTATCACATCGAGACTCGTCATGTTCAAGAAACGAGTATTTGGAAACCAATCGAGCAATCAGTCCTCTGGTCCCGTTGCTATAATCGTGCAGTTTCTCCCTCACCCATCCATTCTTATAAATAATGTTTAAGCTGTCCAAGTCTGATGTCCTCAGCAGTTGTTTATGTCTGTACGGGTTCTCAGCATCTTCTGGCAGGTCCACTTGTAAGTCATCCACTTTATTTATATGTATTCCTTGGGACTTGAGAAATTCTATGTCTGTGATATCAACATCATTAAATCCATAATGCGGAGTTATGTCACGATGCGCAATAAGACCACAGAAGTAATTTGTTTCGATGTAGAAAGGTGCGCCTGGCGAAAAATTGCAGACCACTCTTATGTCGCCTTTTGGTCTTGAACCAAATGCACAGCCGACTTTGTAAGTTTCTGCCCACAGCAACTGAACGGTGTTAAAGGTGTTAGGTGAGAGATGTCCGCACTCCACATCAGTTTTGGTTAAATTTCTTCCTGCAGTTAAAAACCATGCATGAATGCAACCGACTACGGGCATTAGGAAACATTCAATTTCCGGTACGCTAGAAACATAAAAATTTATATGGTTAAGAATTTGAGAATACATACCGAACCATATGGCAACAATTCTAACAATAGCATAACTCACCAATTACTTTGAGTATGTAAACAGCAGAAGTCGACAAATTGAGTGCACTCCAGTTGCATGATGTATTCATTGTCAATAGAGGAACACGGGGCAACTCCAGGCAAACACTGCCTGAGCCAAGCCACGGCCATGTCTTGTAGATCAAAGTCGTATATTACTTGCTTCATATCTGCGGCGGTTGGTAAATGATCATATTCTTGTGCCGTTCCTTTTGCGACACTATTCCTCATAGAATTTATTGTATTTACCAATGCAATTCTCTCCGTCATCTTTGGTATGTAAACTTTGTATTCTTTGTGACATAACGTAGAGTACACTTTCCTACCAAAAATACATAATGTATGGTCGCCAAAGCAAGGAGATACCCCGCACCATTTATTAACGACTTTGGTTGGATCAGAGAATAAAAAATTTTTAGGCAAAGGCAGTTTTCTGGGATTAGTGTCTATGACATGCTTGAGCCTGCTCGAGAAAACGTTAAAAACATCCAATTCATTACTGTTGGGTCCGAATGCTCCATAAATTACTGGTAGTTCCCAACAAGGAAATTTTTCGGGGACGTACCAAACTTTATCGTTTTCCGTATGCATTAGATGCTCTTTGTAGTTCCAAGTACCTGATACAGGTTCTAAATTGAAGAATTCAGCCAAATATTTCAGAGACTTATTATCATACTGCTTAGGTCCATCGGATCCAAGTAGTTTATTATCATCCGTATCATAGTCTTTATTTGCATCGATATATGTAATGTTTGATTGCTGATATCCACTCAATTGCATGAATTTCGGAGAAATCGTCTCAGTTTTGTCAGTTTCTTCTCTAAGCGGAATGGGTCGTAATGGGCTTTCATCATAAGTATACTCGTATTGTAATAGAACATCTACAAATTTAAAAGGTTTTTGCACGGTTGTTTGTGTTCTCAAATAATCAGAAGAATTATCATAAAACGTAATATTTCTGATTGGTTCAATCTTATCGTTATTATTCAATACTTTCTTGGGCGATAAATATATCAGATCGAACAAATCATCATTGTCATATTCTTCATCAGACTCTATAGATGTAGTTGTAGTGATTATGTCACTGGAATTAGGTTGTTCAGGGTGGCCGTATTCTTTATAATTGGGATAATCGTCCTCATAACTGTTTTCATTATTCTTTTTCGATTGATAATCCTGTGGGAACGTTGTACATTTGTTGATTAGCATAATCACGCAAATACATCGAAGCAACATTTTAGTTACCTACTTGAACTCTAAGCGGTGTCATCTAGATTTGTATATTTCTAGTGGTTGCGAAATGTCACACAACTGGTTTCAAGGCAGGTGCAAATTTTTTTTATATTACGGTAATTTGCTTTTGTAGTACGGATTCATGAATGTTTGCATATTTTTAAGAGAAATCTAAATATG
Source organism: Eupithecia abbreviata (assembly GCA_943735965.1). NCBI lineage: Eukaryota > Metazoa > Arthropoda > Insecta > Lepidoptera > Geometridae > Eupithecia > Eupithecia abbreviata. The sequence goes on from OX030995.1 coordinate 9,217,817, forward strand.
TTAGTCGTTTGAGTGACCAGACCAAGAGATCATTCACCGGGATGCGCAATAAGCATGCGTAGGAGTTGATAAAGTGATTCATGCTTTCTGAATATATCTACAACAAAAACTTGCAGTTCAGAGAACAATAACTGATCATAATGAAACACCTATAGTATACAATTGTAGTCTAATCTACCAGACGCGCTTATAAACATCTGCCTTGAAGTCAACGACCCCAAATATCACACAATCCTACACATTTTACGACAATATAATTAATTATTTGGCTAGTTAGATTACTCATTAAATAAACTGGTTCAATATCCGTTGCGTAGTTTTACAGATCTAAGCATACATAGGGACAGACAGCGGGTCGCGACCTTGTTTTTTTATACTATGTAGTGATGAATATATTAATCGAAATTACATACATAGATAACACTTGCACACACACACACACAAAGAAAACAATACAGAGTAACAGGGATAACGATGAAGTAATCTATTGTCAATACCGAAACAGATGTCGTGTCAATTCAACGAGTGAAGACAATTGAACCAGTAGGTAGTCGGGTTAAGAATGTCAATATCAATGGGTCAATGTTACTCGATTGATGGGCCAGAGCCAGACCTCAACCTTTGTAAATTACCGGTCGCCCAATTGTTAATTTATCAAAGGCGTTGCAGTATTGCTGCTTGCATAAATTAATTCAATGACCTTTACTAGTGGGCTATCAAAGTAGGCTATGCGTAAGGTTAGCATGTATTCGTTTCGTATGGAGTGGGTCTCACTCAATAATTAAATTTTCCCTGATGTATGAAAAAAAACTGCATATTACGATTATTTGGAAATCTTTTACTATTGCAAGAAATCGATCCGATTGATTAAAAAAACATATGAGAAGCTTTATTTATGTAAAGGAGAACGAGTATTTTAATACTTAATTTGAGGGTTATAACAGCAAAGGCACCACTGTCCATGGAGTAGGAGAATAGACAGTGGTGCCTTTTGTACCCCACATTTATCAATTTCGCTTTGGTCGCCGTTTTGGTGCTTGGATGTAATAGACAATCACTTTGCCAACGACATAGAAACTCTCGAGATATGTACATAACCCACGCCACGCGTGGGTGAAAAGATGGACTCTACCTACTACCTCTCTACCTGAATAACCCCCAAATAACTCAGATCTCAGATCATCTTCACTTGAGACGGTTAAGCCCGTCTCAAGTGAAGATTTTCTGACAGATTTTCACTGAAACCTGTCAAAAAATAGATAGATAGATAGAATATATTTTATTGCACAAAAAGTTGTACATAGGCGAGCATAATGCTAGATAGCATTCTCTACCTGCTAACTTTTGGGTAGTGTGGACAACAGTTTGGTAGGTAGTGCTATATAATAGAGATAATAAAATATACTTCTCATAATGATACTAAGCTACTTATATTATACTTAAACAGTAATATACGTACCGAATTATTCTTGCGAAAGAAAATAGTTATAGACTCTAGATCTGAAGACATTTATTGAGGATGCCTCGCGATATTCAATGGGAAGACTGTTTCATAGCCGAGTGGCCTTTACAGCGAAGGTTCTATGATAACCTACTGTACAAGCGTCAGGAGTTCCAAGCTGCAGTCGTTTCGAGTCCTTCGCAGATCGCTGGGGTCCGTAGAGTGGGCTGAAGGATTCGGAGAGGTAGTTAGGGGATAGTGGGTTACAGAGGGTTTTATAGAGAAGGCATAATGTGTGCAAATCTCGGCGCTTTCTAATTTTCAGCCACTTCAGTTGGGTGCGAAAGACTGATACATGATCGTATTTAAAAATGGCTACTTGGTTTACTTGAGACGTGCTTAAATCAGAGATGCGTTCGCGATTCGGGGGTAAGGCGTGCATTTGGAATTGTAGTAATAACTACGATACTTGGATTGCAAACATGAATGATGAAGATGAAGTTATTTTTGTACATAAAATATATAAAGCATATATCATCATATCAGATCAGCTACCATCTGAGTCAATTATCCGGACTTCCAACCTTTTACTTTTCAGGCGAACCTTAGCTTACATTTTTAATTCTAAACACGACCTTTGAATGTTTTCTATGTATAATAAAAAAATCTAAGTACTGTATATATATGTATTATGTATTACAGTTATCTAGTACACATAGTGCTGTGCCCACAACTAGGCTACACAAGATAAATGTATTTTTAAAGGGCAATGTATACGCTTCTACAACAAAACTCCCAAGTGAGTTGCAAAAGTTATCAATAAATAAATTTAAAAAAATTGTGAAACATATTCTTTGTAAAAAAGCTTATTAAAAAATATCAGATTACCTAGAAGATAAAAAAGCTTGGAACGAGTTTTGCTACAACTCAAAATCTACCAACTTACAGATAAGCAAATCAAATTTACTAGACACATAAGTTATGAACATACTAGTGGTTTCTTCTTACTTCTTCCACTGGTGGACAAAAAATTTAGAACTATAAAATAATTTAATTGATAATAATGAATAGTATAAAATATGACCTGTCTAAGTGCTTATTTGTAAGCTTACCTAACACTTTGACTGCGGTTTTTTTTCGACGACAGTGGTCTTTTTTTTTTACCTAAAAAATTCGTGCTGCCACTCTACACAGCGGTTGTGTTGCGCCGCACATGCGTTTCGTTCGAAAAATATCTGCTGAGTCACAAAGATCTGTATTTTCTCAGCCGCTGCGCTAGTGTGGATTTACGCATATTAGTCACTTGTAGAAAACTCATACCGTGCGTTTTCAGCACTCAAAGTGTTAAAGAAATAAAAACTTTTCATTTTCATAACACTAACTCAATTTAATATAAGGCTAGATCACGCTGAGTGAATTGTCGAACATTATTATATTTAACTATTACTTATCAAAGTTTATGTATTCAGCCTGTAATGTGGCGAGATATGAGGATCAATTTATTTATAATACCACCTCTCTAATTACCATGTCTGATATGAATATACTATTTGAATTTGAATGATTAGTCATATATTTCTCCCGTTTCAGAAGTATCGTCCCTACAATGCTACCAGTGCCTAGTCAACCCGCCGCCCGGCCACTACTACAACACCACGAAGCTCTGCGTTCACTTCGATCATTCCGATAAGTTCATCGTAAACTGTCCCTACTCTACCATGTGCATGAAGCAGGAGTTCCATCTAGATATTCAGAATGGAGGTAAGAAAGTTATTTAAACTGCGTATATAATAATTGAATCTGGAATATTTACATAAAAGTTAGGATATCGTTTTAAGAATAGATATAATATATATACATTTTAGTACATAGTATAGATTTTTGTGTTGTATAAAGCAGTAAGTAAGTCACGTACCTACGAAAACATCTCTTTCGTCGTCATTTTTATGTTGACTCTTCAATAATTTGAATTTATAATTGACATTATGGATTATTTGATTTTATTTTAACTGGATTTATAACATGTGTTCTTAACTTTTATATTCTCTCCACCTCTGTAATTAGTATAATTGGCCTAAGGTCGTTCTGATTACATTAAATAAATAAATAAATAAATCTCCAACTGTTAGTAACATAAGTCCGCTCTGCATATTTACTTAACACTTTGACTGCGGTTTTTTTTCGACGACTGCGGTCTTTTTTTTTACCTAAAAAAATCGTGTTGCCACTCTACAAAGCGGTTGTGTTGCGCCGCAAATGCGTTTCGTTTGAAAAATATTACAGCTCTGCTCAGTCACAAAGATCTGTATTTTCTCAGCCGCTGCGCTAGTGTGGATTTACGCATATTAGTAACTTGTAGAAAACTCATACCATGCGTTTTCAGCACTCAAAGTGTTAAGATAATCTTATATTTCTCTATAAGTGAATGTATATTCTTTTGAGAAAAATAAATTTCTAAAACCGTATATAAAGTATGGGATTAGGAACGACATCCTCTGTCATGCAGTACTGCTCAGATGAAATAAGCGAGACAGCATGAGACAAGACGTCATCTCACACACCCGACAATCTCACTCTCAGATAAACATCATCATCATCATTTCATTTCACTTATATTGTTTGTTATACGTAATGTTTATAATTTCCTTGTTTGCTTCATAGTTTTATTCCAGGTAAAAATATTATTGGTTTTTTAAATTTCACCGCTCATATTATTATTGTAATTCTGCTTCCATTCCATGACTATGAAATTTCTATGAACTGGACACTGGCAGAAAAGTGGCAAACCAGATACCATATTGCCAAATGAAAGATGTCAAGTCAACGTTTTATTCATAACTAGCTGGTCCCCGCGGCTTCGCCCCCGTGGAAATCTATGTGTCAAAATGATAAAAAGGTTCTAAGCTACCTCTCCACCAATTTTCAGCTAAATCGGTCCAGCCGTTCTCGAGTTATAAGTGTTGTAACAAACACGACTTTCTTTTATATATATAGATATATAATATGATACGTGACAATTCACTATCATTATTTTATTATTCTGGTACTCGTAGCACGCTGGTTTTACAGCAGAGTGAAGTGTTCCGTAGCAAGTCGATCTTAAACATCGATTCAGAAATAAACGAGAAACAAGATTAACGAACGACTACTGGATAATTATCGTGGTTTGAAACTGCATATTACGCCGAACAAGATACCCGTGCTAAAACTAGACTGATCTGAATATCTAGGAAGGAACTTATTAGCCGTTCTACAGATTAATAAAGTGGAATGGCAAGGTTCTTGGCTTTTGCTTATTTAAAAGTAGGTAGTGTTTCCTATCGCAAACAAGAAAGAAAGAAATAATGCTGGATGGACAATCCACACAGCATCATCTAGCTTCAAGCTAAGCAGAGCATGTGCTACGGGTACTAGATGACTGATATACATAATACAATACATTACATGGATAGATATTTTTATTATACATAGAAATACCCAGGACAAAGAAACAAATCAATCTGTTTTTGTTATTAAAGTGCGTAAGTCCAACTAAGTAGTAACTTAATTAATTTCTTACAAATCAAACCTACAAACCCCTTTATCGAAGGAGGAGGGAAGTTTGATAAGCAATTAAATATAAAACTCTACCCCGCACCTACGTAGACATTGACGAGAAAGAACAGACAAATCAAATATGTCACATTTCTGAAAAACATTATGTTCGGAAAAACCTTGCAGGTTACCTAGTAAGGGCGTTTATTTTATATTGGGACGGCAAAGGTAGGTTCACTCATACTCTATTAAAACATTCCAGTAAGAATAAAAGGCGTGCTTCGTGACTGCGCGGCGCAGAAGCACGAATACCAGGACTACAAGGACGGCCAGTGGTCTCCGAAGATAGAGATCTGGGAGCCGTACAAGGAAGGCTGCACCAGCCGCAATGATAAGGGAGAGAAGGTCACAGAAAACAGGTATGGAAAGACGACGAGAACCTTTAAAGTTACTAAGTTAATGGAACTGGGCAAACACCTGGTACGGTAACATGATGACAGGTGGAGTAGGGCGCTGTCGAACGTCCATTGTCCAAGGAAGCCTTAGAGTTGAACGTCCGGCTCTCCTGTACTAAGGTATTTCGGACTTTTAGCACGGCGCGGCGCGGCGGTACAGAATAACTGCCGGCAGAATGGACAGACGAAATCTCAAGCAAAGCAGGGCGAACCTGGACAAAACTAGGGCAGAACTGTAACGAATAGTACAAGAATTTGTACATCTGTCCAAATAAATGTTTTTCTACTCTATCTATTCTATTGAGGCCTATACCCAGTAATGGACAAAGTCAGGCTGCATTGATGGAGTAGGGCGCTATCGAATGGCGTCTAAGGAAGTCTCACCAGAGCTGAACATCCGGCCTTGCTGTACAAAGGTATTTTAGATTAACAGCTCAGGGCTGCACAGAATAACTTCCGGTAGGATGGGCAGATGACATCATCGCAGGGCGAACCAGGACAATAACTGGTGAGCCTATACCCAGTGAACGAAGTCAGCCTGCATTGATGATAAGCTACGAACTACATAGTCATGAATTCATGAAATCATTGGTAAGTGAGTATGAAAGGCGAGCTTCGTGAATTCGCATTTCAGAACCACGAGTAGCTGGAAGGATTACAAGGACAGGTGGTGGTCTCCGAGGGTCGTGGAGATAAGGCCACAGAAAATAGGTATGGAGAAGCGATTATCAACTTGTAGTTACGAACGATGATGAAAATATTGTTGAGGATTTCGTAATTTCGTTGTAAAGTAAAGTAAAAAGTAAACCAACGAAATTACGAAATCCTCCAGATTATAATTATGTAGATACAACCAGATTATAATTATGTAGATAAATATAGAAAATGTTGGTAAAATAATTTGGAGGTCAATAACGTTCGCTAAAATTTATAATATACAAGTTATGGAGGAACATTACCATATGTCACAATAATGTTTTTTTGCAAGATTTATAAGAATAATGAGCAAACTTTAAAAAAATCCATAAACGCTTTTTAAAAGGCTCGTGAAATATCGAAGGTGGGCCTTAGACCTGACCAGCAGAGAGGTGGCAATGTCTTGAATAAAAATAATCATGTGTTGTTTAGATTCGGATAGAAGTAAAGCGTTTTTGTTTGACCAAAATGTATGATAATGTCTTTTTAATTTTCAGATACTGCTACTGTCGAAGCGATTTATGCAACTCATCGCCGAAGACCACCCACGAAGGATACACTGACATCATGGGAGTCATAGTAGTGTTTAACCTTATGAAATATATAAATAGTTTAAGATAATATTTTAAAACTATAATAGTTATTAACACTATAGTCATCTACACCACAACGGGATATATACCATGATTTGAGTTTTGAGCTTTTCAATATTTCAGCACACTTTCATGCGCCATTATCACGGAATAACATAACAACCATGGTAAATATCCCGTTATAAATTTATTTCAGGTAGTATTATATGCTAGTGATAGTGTCTTCGGAGATGCAGCATCTCCAGCAATAATAAATGTGATATGAAAGGTTTATTACGCGGAATACAGACTACAAAGTTAATATTACAAACTTTACAATGTGCAAACATAGTATAACGCGCCACACCGCCATCTAGCGTTACAATCTTGAATTAAACGATGAAATACGCCTTCGTTACTCAGCGCTAGATGGCACTCGCATAGAAGAGATTAATAATGGAAACAGATTTTAAAATATCAGGCAGGGATTTTTCGCTATACTCACAAAATAAAGTGATGGCAAAAATAAGAAGCTAGGTATTTTCTATGTCTGCACTTCGTAGATTTAAAAAAAAAACTATATATTGATATTAGCGACAGTGTATCCAGTCTCACATTGGTATTTAAACTTATTTTATTCTGTATGTTTATGAAGAATTTAGTGAATAAAAAGAGATCTAGTTTTTCTTGTTGTAGATTGCTACGACGAGCGGACTAAGCGACAGAAAGCCTTTTTATATTATTTTTCTGAAATATATTATTGTATTATATTATCAGCGTTTGGGTTAAATAGTTTTCAAGAGTTACAACCAGGAATGCCATGCTAAAATTGATTACTGGTGCACACCTTACTTTTAAATAATTATGGATTTGTAAAACCTCGAAGGACAATAAAATTATGTTCCAAGTGAGCTTTTTAGCGTTTCTTTAAGAACTAGTCCTTTATGTGATTATGATAAGTTCTATTTTAGGATAGGTATTACAAGAGACACTTGTAGACAAGTCTGTATTTTGTATTTCTTGCAAGTGGAAGGCCTCGTCACGTGATATTCCGGGATAAAAACTAGACCATTATGTTATTCTAGGTCCTTGGAGACCAATTATGCAATCCAGCTATAATACTGTGCTTTATATACTAATAGTATCGTCGAATCGGCACCTTTGTCACCTCTCTCATCCTTAGATCAAACTCTTATCTAGACAGTGCATGCGGTCTATTTACGGCACGGTGATATTGAAGAATTTCTCCTTGACACTTTTGACGCGCATCCTTCCGGCTGTAGTTTCTTTCATCTGAGGTACAATGTTAAAATGTGTCATTCTGTAACGATACCATTGTCATAGTAAAGCGACGATTAGTTTAGCAGAATAGGGCCCAGTTAAGTAATGTATACAACATTTCAGCGAGATGAATTCTGGAGCATTTGGCGTCAAGTCATATGTAAATATCCATGCAAACTGTTACCTTTAATCCATAGCAATATTATAAAAGCGAAAATATTTCTGTCTATCTATCTGTTGCCTTTTAAAGTCTTGATGGCTTAACGGTTCTCAATAAAAAAATTGCATGGACGTAATCTGTATCCCAGGGAATGACATAGTCGACTTTTTATCCCGAAAACTCGCGTACGAAGCCGCGAGCAAAAGCTAGTGAGTGATAAATATAAGTAGAATTAATGATATAATATTTTTTTAAATATCATATATATAATTTATTGTCTAGACTAGAGTAAATGTCGTGTCCAAATAGATAGACGGCATGCGATGCGACACTCCTAGGTTCTAAATACACAGAAATCAATAAAGGTGAATGGCCAATTTTCATTCGTGTACTTTCAATTAATTTACCTTATTTATTAGCTATAGTGTAGTACCTAACCTTTTAAGTAAATTAACCTTTGTTGGTTGTTCCTATGAAGCTATTGAAGCTATCTTTTGCTATGTGTGGTTTGTAACGGAATGAGAGAAGACAACAATCTTCATCGTGAATCTAATCTCTTACGTGAATGACCTTAGTTCTTGTATTGATTATATCGAGAAGATTTATATTCTAGATCGAATTTGTTTTTTTTTTATTATAGTCCACCTGACGCGGTGTGGGAATAATCGACCAGATAAGTTATTTAATAACGTATATTAAAAGCGTCTTTCCCACTGAGATCGCCAAATGTAAAACTCTAAGAACCGAAAGGTAAGACGAAAATCTCTTAGAAATCCATAATAATCAGAAAAAAATAGAAAATAATAAGAGGAAAACCCTGACTAGCTCAGGCTTGAGGATACTGGCGAAAGCATAGAAAGAACTGTGGGTCGAGAAGGTCTGACTGTAATGATAACGTTGATTATGAAAAATCATCAAGATGCTACTGGCAATGAAGTCATAACTGTTGTTGGGACATTAGGTTAATCGTATCCCAGTCAAAAAATCCACAACACATGACATTCCTGGTGATGAGTAACAGAAATTAACGCAATGTGGCGTCCGTTTTAGAGATAAGACAATTTGCGCTAAACCATTGATTTATTTTATTTGCTCAGTCAATTACGCTATAGCTCGAGTCGTCGAGTGCGAGACGAGTCTCTGACGTCATTGGCGCCAAGTTGTACCAGACAGAAATCCAGAGATATCCTATGGAATTTAAAATAAGAAAATAAAGAAAGTGTTGATTGGCTAGAAGTAGATATGGAAAAGTGGAACGGATCATGAATTCTATGAGAAGCATTGGCCGTTTTTAAAATGATGGTACTTCGGTATTTCAAGTTCATGTTATCGAAAGTGGACACTTTTTTAACCGACTTCTAGAAAGGAGGAGGTTCTATGTTCGACTGTAGTGTTCTTTATGGATTGATTTTGGAAATTGTACTGAAAAATATAGGGATAATGATTCATAAAAAAATTATTCCCGAGAAAATGTATGAGTGCGAATAGGGGCTGCATATTCTAGTGCTTAGAGTATTTATTATAGTGTTAGTTTTAGGCCTGGAATATAATAAAGGCATTTTATCCTATAAATCAGTTCCCATAGCATAGACATAACCTTAGACAACGCGTGCAACCACGGGCCGAAACTAGTCTATACTAATAATACTAAAAAGGTTTGATTTGTTTGTTTGTATTGAATAGGCTCCGAAACTACTGGACCGATTTGAAAAAAAAAACATTACTTTTGGGAAGCTACACTATCCCCGGTGAAAATAGACTATAATTATTATATTTTAGAAATGTGAAATTGGAATTTAATGTGAAACTTCGGGAAACAGCTAGTATCAAAAGCAGGAAGAAATTGTGAAATGTCTACGGCCATCTATTTTACGACTACTTAGAAGTTGAAACAGTAAAAACAGAACACAAAGTAATAGGATAGTATTGCATTTGATTACAGAGAACAGAAGTCGTTTCCTCCACGCACAGGGCAGGATGTGGTGGGGCAGCCTAAACAGATACTCAATGGGCCTTTATATGAAGTGCCGTTAGATTAGTGAATTGCTTTGAATGCGTTTTTTTTTGTTGGGAGTTTTTTTGCTATTTCCAAGGATTGCGATTTTTATTCTATCTACAATTTAAGGGTGAACATTAAGTTTACAGTACCCTACAGTTTTTGCTTTAAAGTGTATAAATGAATAAATAATGCTGGACAATCCACACAGCATCATCTACCCCAAGCTAAGCAGAGCTTGTGTTATGGGTACGTACCTACAGATAACTGACATACTTAATAAACAGATAGGTAGATATTTTTATTATATACATAGAAAACATCTATGTATATAACAAGCGGAACCAATATCTGCAGATTGTACAAATATTTTTCCCGAGATGGGAATCGACCGCAATCTCTTGCGTCGCTCGGTCCATACGAATCGCATGGACCATCGCAGCCGCAGAGTTCTGGTAAAGGTCTTGGACTGACTCCTCAGGCTTTGGCCGAGAGCAGTATGTGATCCTGGGCAAGAATGACGATGATAGCTTACTTCCGCAGAACATTTTAACACTTTGAGTGCTGAAAACGCACGGTATGAGTTTTCTACAAGTGACTAATCTGCGAAAATCCACACTAGCACAGCGGCTAAGAAAATACAGATCTTTGTGACTCAGCAGAGCTGTAATATTTTTCGAACGAAACGCATGTGCGGCGCAACACAACCGCTGTGTAGAGCGGCAGCACGTATTTTTTAGGTAAAAAAAAGATCGCAGTCGTCGAAAAAAAACCGCAGTCAAAGTGTTAAATATTAAAAGCCAGTTAAAGTTTAGTAGTAAAGAAACCAGCCTATATTATGGCACGGAAGGTATAATAGGTTGAATAGTTAAAAGCTAAGAATTAAATTACGTGATGTTTGATTATTCCATGATAAGAAAATTATCCACAACTGATCACGTACCAACATGGTCAAGAAACACATAACAACTAACTAACCGGAAGACAACGCATATGGATATAACTATGCAAAACTGATTTGCATCCTTTACCTTTTGCTTTGTGAATAGCAAAACGTTTCAAAATATTGCTAATAAACAGAAAGAGGATATTATTTCTGTTTCTTAGTAATAATATAATAATAATAACACAGCATTATCTAGCCCCATGGTAAGCAGAGCTTGTGTTATGGGTACTAGATAACTGATATACATAATACAATGCATTACATAGATAGTTTTTTTTTTTATACATAGAAAACGACCAGAACACCCGGAACAAATATCTGCAGATCGTACATACAATTGTTCCGAGGCGGGAATCGAACCCGCAACCTTCTGCGTCGCAGGCGGACCTTCGCCCACCGCGCCAAATCGGTCGTCGATTTTTTTTTTCGTTGTTTCTTAGTCTATCTGTTATAACGACAAAGAGTCCCAAGGTTACACTCAAGTACGTAAACATAATTGATATTTTTCAAGAAAAAGCATGGTAAAAAAATCTTGTAGGTATTTTTACAAGTTTTATAATTTTTGTAGTTTAACTATAGTAATAACCTCTGTTGGAGCTGTAGGGAAGCAGTAGATCCGACTGGCATAAGACCACCAGGGGTACCGACAGAGGAAGATAAGAAAGAGTCCTATACTCAACAGTGGGTGCTACCAGCTGATAAGATAGATATCTGGTGATCTAGCTGACGTCACGTCGGCACTTATTTAACGAAAGCGGCTCCTCGGTACTAAAGGCTAACAAGCTGTAGACCACTTTAACAGTGCGAAGTGATTTGACCCTTAACACTTTGACTGCGATTTTTTTTCGACGACAGCGATCTTTTTTTTATCCTAAAAAATTCGTACTGCCGCTCTACACAGCGGTTGTGTTGCGCCGCAAATGCTATTCGTTCGAAAAATATTACAGCTCTGCTGAGTCACAAAGATCTGTATTTTCTCAGCCGCTGCGCTAGTGTGGATTTATGCATATTAGTCACTTGTAGAAAACACATACCGTGTGATTTCAGCACTCAAAGTGTTAAAAGGCTTCCCGCAACAATAGTGCTAGTGCTAATAGATACTAGGTAGTAATGATTTCCATAGGATATGAGCAATTCATTTGATTCGTTGAATCACCTCATTTTTTTTGTGTCAGTGATACAGAAATCGCGAGCGGTTTTATCTCATTGCCAAAGGATGTCACAGGAATGATAACAATTTCACAATACAGCAGGCAACGAAACAATAGGACAACACAGCAGGCAGAGTTATAAAAGTGTTTTAAAGTAGGTATAAGAGTGTTTAAAAACTATCATGGAAAACAATGTCACTTTGTTATTTTAAGAAAATCCTAATTTAGTTATCTTCATTTGAATCTCCTTAAGCTAATTTCGAAGATTATTCAACTTAATTTACTGTTGACTACTCTATTGTATCAGGTATACCTGTAAAAAAAGATGTAATTATTTGTTTATTATTATTATTTTAAGCCATTAATGTCCCACTGCTGGGCAAAGGCCTCCCTTTTCTCGTTCCACTCCTCGCGATCCAACGCTGCAACAGGCCATGATCCCGTGCTCCAGGGGTCCCCAACCTACTGTCATCGGTGGTATTCCCACGAGACGCCGGGCACTAGGGGCCTGTTTCTTGGAGTGTAGGTACATCATCATGGAAAGGGGTTTGGACCGTAACCCACCACGCTGGTCCAGATGTAATGCTTAGAATAAAATATTTCTTATTTATCATTTCTAAAATGTGTGATTTATGCAATCAAACAGTTTAGAAGTTGTATAATATTCAGACTGTCATTTAGTAGGGAAGGCCACTTAACGAAGACAACCCTAAAAATTCTAAATGGATCGTGGTGAATTTTTGCATAATAAATTATAGACCTGGAATACAATGTAGGCTTTATTTTATAAAAAAAAAAGCGAATGCAAAGCCGTGGGGTGTAGCAAATTGACTATAATGTTTATCATATTTTTATCAAAACACTGGGTAGAGAGAGATAATAAAGTGAAACAAAACGCAGATGATTCTGTCGATGAACGCGTTGACCCAGACCAAATATTCGCTAGAGTAAACAATGAACCAATTTAGTTTAAAATAAAAAATCAGGTTTAACCGGTTCAACAGACGTAGCATGAGGTAAACAATAATAAACATAGATAAGTGTGGTTCATCAGCGTCTGGTAAAGCTGAGAGTGTAATTCCCAGTTAATCTAATAGTTATACGTCACTTGTAATCAGCAATTTCGTTACAAATGTACGTGCGAGGAAGCCTAGGAGATAGTCACAGTCACTAAGTGAGTCGATTGGCTCTTAGCAGTAAGCGAGGTTCTTTGTAGTGTGGCATTAGCCTAGAGTGGACTTTTCCTCTAACAAAAATCATAAACAACAAGGTCTCGGTCATAAATAAAATCGTATCTAGATATTACAATAAGTAGTTAGAGATGTTTGAATAATCGAAGATACATCTTAACAACTACTAAAATGACTAAGTTACGAGTATAATCTTAGTCATTTTAGTCATTTACATGTTCTTCTACCTTTATTGATCTCTGACTATTGCAATGCAAGTACATATTTGCATTGCAATAGTCAGAGATCATCAAAGGTAAGAATCTTAGTCATTTTCTTCGAAACCAAAAAAAAAATCTTGGCCGACGACGGACCGGATTAAAAAGAAGCATTCATATAATCACTGTTGAACCGCCAAAATAGTTAGTAGCGCGCCGGCGCCAGAACCGACCGGATGATTCATCTCTATCCAAACAGTTATAAGACCCTTATTCGATTAATATTTGGACATGCCCCGTTCTGACTCTGGGCTTCCTTCCTGTGAATCATGTGGAGTCGTTAGTCGCCAATATCAGTCAGTCGGTCGCGAGACGCCGACCACATGCGTCGCGAATATTTATAAAAAGAACGTATGTTACGAGATGTCGATGTGACATTGTAATGAGGTCCGCTTTATTGTGCTGTAAAGTTTGTTAGTGCTGTTTCGTTCATAATAATGGATTTGACCGAGTGTTTCGTGATTTTAGCGATGTTATGGAAAAGTGAGTATTTGCGTGCTTGTTTTCTGTTTGGATTCTTTGGGTGTTGTGAGAAATGGTTAACGAGAAACGCATTGTAATGCAACAAACTTTTCATGGAAAGGAATCGAAAGATCAACAAAAATCCTGATTTTCTTTGAAATGTTTTTGAGAAAATAAATGTCAAGTTGAAATTCTCTGTTGTGTTCGTGTGTTCACATTTAAGTAGCAGCAGTAAGAGATAAGAGTTGTAAATTGTAAAGAAAATATGATATGTAAGTAAATAAAAATTAAAAATCGTGTTTCTTTCCTTAACAATAAAACAAAGAACAACCTACATTAATATGGAAATACAACAATCGATCAAGGATACCCAGTGGCATATGTATGCAACGCATTCATGGTTAATTACGAAATTTAATGAACCAAATTACGTAGAGTTCGCTAAATAACTCTTTAAGTGAATTGTTGTGTAACTCTACTGACGAACTCTGTGGCGCGGGTTCGATTCCCGCCTCGGGACAAATGCTTGTACGATCTGCAGATATTTGTTCCGGGTGTTCTGGTCGTTTTCTATGTATAATCAAAAATATCTATGTCATCTAGTACTCATAACACAAGCTCTGCATAGCTTGTGGCTAGATGATGCTGTGTGGATTGTCTAGCATTATTTATTTATTTATTTATAGTTTAGCAAACACTCCGGATTCGATTCTTGGTTGTTAGTTCAAAAATGTCTACTACTCGATATATCATATGCATTATCACGCTGATAATATAAATTGGAAACTTTTCGATCTTTAGATGGATGTTACTTCATCACGCATAAACTACTGAACGGATCAGGCTGAAGTTTTGCATAGATGTAGCTCTAAGCGTGGAATCAAACAGGCCACTTATGATATATCCCATAGAACACTAACGGAAGCGGGCGGAAACAAGTATATGATAAAAAAGCTCTTTAGACATCGCTATTATGTATAATCAAATCAAATCAAATCAAAATTCGTTTATTGCGTGAAATACATGTTATAAAGTACTTATAATGGAATAGGTCACAATGTATTCTGCCCTATTGGGCGTGCAATGATATAAAATTTACAATAATTAGCTACTATACATTCTTAAAAAATAATACAAAAAATTCACAGACAAATAATAATAAAAAAAAATCAATTAAAAAAATACAGAAAAATAAATGTCATCTACAATTTATCGGTCATAAATTCATTAAAAGAGTAATAGCATTTTTGTGTCAATAATTTGGTCACTATATTCATATATCATGAAAGATCCTCTAATATAAATAAATAAATAAATGATACCAAAGTGCAGCACTCCAATATTATGACATGTATATCAATGACTATTATATCAACCATTGAACCTAATTACTCCAAAAACATTTTGATTTGACGGTGACCTTTTTAGCCGGTTTATCAAACTATGATATGATAACATATCTGGTTTTGTTTGTTGATAACAATAACTTTTGTGGTTTCGATAATCAAAATGCATTCGAAGGTCCTTTCGAACCCAAGCCATTATTTATTTATTTATTTTAACATAGAACAATCAATTACAATCAAAAATTGATAAGTGGGACAGTGCGTCCCAATTTCTTCTATCCCAGTCATCAGCAAGTCCAATAAACAAACAGTAGCAATGGATCCCGCACTAGGAAAAGCTACTGCAAAGGCCTTATAAAAGCCTAGATAATATCTAGGCTTTTATAAATCAGTGTATAAGGGACAGCATATTAACATATTATGTTATGTTAACATTTAGAAATTAAAACTTAACAATAACAGAAAACAACAAGGTTAGCAGCTATGTTATCACTAAAAACTTAAACACAAACTTCAACAATGCATATTCTGACAAAAGAGCGAAAAAAATATTTAAAATCGAAAACGAAGAGAGATCAATTAAATGATGAATGAAAGCTTTCATAACCCAAAATTATTTCGTGCCCATGTTCTGTCCCTTCTATGATTCCAATGTCGTTTAATATTAACCACCAATATTCCTTGGGTTTTGTAACACCTTTGTATACTAAAAATAGCCAGGTTTTTTAATCGGAGTATAATTACCAATAAGAAATAAAACAAGCTTGTGTCGCATACATTTTGGACGAATGAACTAGAAAAAAGCTCTTTGGGCTAAAAGGCAAAGGTTTAACACAACTTACACGCCTATATTTAAAGCAAAATGATACCATTAACTAAGCGATAATATTTAAAATTTCATATTTTGATCTGAAGTAGGTTAAGGAAAATTTACTCATTTTTTTCCTTATTGAAGTACAATTTGAGTCGGCTTACTTACAAAGTAACTCGTAACTACATTGTATGTACTTAATTCATAAGTTACAAAGTACCCCGTAAGTACAAAAACTAAAACAATAGGCAGTAAACCGTACCTGCCCAAATAAAGACATAGTGCCCCTAAATAATGTGGGCATCGAACTTTGTTATAGGAATTCCAGCATAATTTTGTATCGTATTAATTCGGTAGGCGTTCTGAAGGTTACATCGAACTGTTTCAAGGTCGGTACGAAATGGAATAGATAAATTATTGTGTAGCAATGTATCGTGGGCGCTTTAGTGCTCATTAGGGGAGGCCTATGTCCAGCAGCGGACTAACATAGGCTGATGATGATGAATAAAAAAAATGTGGATATATAGTAGATCTTGGGCCCACAATGTGGACTGACGACGACCTGATGAAGATAGATAGATAACACTTCAATGCACCCAACAAACAGAAAGAAATGCTAAAAGTAGTACTGTACAAAGGGCGGCCTATCGCTAGGAAACAAAAATAGCGGAAAAATTTACACAGCATCATCTAGCCCCATGCATGGTAAGCAGAGCTTGTGTTATGAGTATTAGATGACGGATATACTTAATACAATAGATTACATAGATATTTTTATTATATGTACATAGATAACGACCAGAACACCCGGAACAAATATCTGCAGATCGTAAACACAATTGTCCCGAGGTGGAAATCGAACCCGCAACCTCCTGGGTCGCAGGCGGACCTTCGCCTACCGTGCCACAGAGGTCGTCAATGACCGATATCTTCCAGGCAATCTTGACTTGGACTAACATAGGCTGATGATGATCGGACACACCCGATCTTTTTTATAACGCTTTTATTAGCTTCACCTGTATGTTTGTTTGTTCGTTTGTTTGTTTGTAACTCTACCATTTTATATCTTCAGTACGCTTTAGTAGAATCTCGTCTAAGCTAAGAGCTAAGAGACGTAGCAGGGAAAACGTGGATAAGGTTGGCAAGAGATAGAGTAAAGTGGAAGGGGTTGGAGGAGGCCTTTGCCAAAAGAGGGCAAACAGATAATATAGATGAAGTTTAAGCAATAGTATTTAAGTAAAACCATGTACATACATATTTATCTGAATAAAAGGTTTAAAATTAAATGAAAATGGTAGAATCTCGTCTAATTTGACTTTTTTTTTCAGTAATGCCAGTGTCGTCATCATCATCAAGCACAGGGCTCCACTGCTACAAATGCGAGGCTGCGCCTGTCTCGCACGCACGCGACGAGCCAATGTGCCAACACTTTGACTACAGCCACAAGTATATCTCGGATTGCGGCAATTCGTCCATGTGCTATAAGAGGATCACTACCACCCAGTTTGGAAGTAAGTATGCCACACTAAAGGGCTTCACACACAGCAGCTATAATGTACATATATTTTTTTTTTTTTCCGTGATCATTGCGCATGCAACTGTGCCGAAATATTGGATAACTCAAAAATCAAATCATGGTAAATATCCCGTTTTAAATGACTTTAGCATATATTTAATGTTTATTACATCCCGGGATGTATACCTTTAAATTATCTTAATGTATCATACACACAACAGGTAATGAAAATGAAAAGTTTTGTTTTTCTTTAGGCTTACAAATAAGCACTTAGACAGGTCATATTTTATAGATACTATTTATTATTATCAAATAATATTATTTTAATGTTCACTTCAATTTATTGTCCACCAGTGGAAGAAGTGAGAAGAAACCACTAGTATGTTCATAACTTATGTGTCTAGTACATATGATTTGCTTATCTGTAAGTTGTTAGATTTTGAGTTGGAGCAAAACTCGTTCCAAGCTTTTTTATTATTTAGATAATTTGATATTTTGTAATAAGCATTTTTATCTAATTTTAATGTAATGGATCTTTACGTTTTTTTTTTCTTTTTGGACATCCTTTTCGAAGAGATATATACGGAAATGTATTGAGATGTATTCAAATATAAATGTATGTATATTTCCGTATCGATCTATATCTTAAGATACGAAGATGTAAAAATATAATATATATACATATACATATAGTGTGGTCTCCTGACGGTTTCTATGGAAAGATGTAAAGAGATGTATCGTGCTCTAATGTACATCTTTAGCTGCCATGTGTGAAGTGCTTAACCGAAAACCCCTGCGGTAAGCTTGTTATTGAGTGGAGACCACGACTCGGACAAAATGATAATTATTTTTAAACGTAACTCATATTAATTAAGGATAAACACTTAATTCAACAATTAAATTTTCCCCACCACAAATGACGACAATAAAGCAACATAATATTATAAATTCGAAAGTTTGGATGCTTAGATGTTTGTTTTCTAGGTGGCTAGATAATGTTGAGGGGATGGTTCAGCATTATACATACGAGTATCTTTATTATTTATTTATTTACACATCGTTACTTTCTTAACGATGTGACCGACGACCGACCGACCGACTTAGCTTCAGCAAATGATATTGCTAGTGCAAGCGGCGAACAAATGTGGTTATATTTAGCAAAAGTGGAATCAAACTCGAAATAATGTCTCGCATGTCCCGAAAAACGGCATTGGCCTCCAGCTTAACCTTTGCATTGACCTTTGAAGGCATCAAGAACAATCAAATTGATCGAGAACGTTGTTAAAAGCAATAAAAACGATCGACCGGTGTCGATGCCTTTAAGGATAATATCAAAATCAAAAAACTTGGAAGCGATTTCTGAACCAACTGAATTTAAGTACTTAAGATATGTTGTAAAACTAGTTTCTGACCGCGGCTTCGAACGCGTTGTGACTATGGAAATGTTAGTTTATTTCGATCACATGGGAATTCTTTTGAGATAAAAAGTAGCCTATGTTTGATTCTATTCAATTATTCATGTCACATAAACTTCAGCATATATTAATTTAATTCACTTAATATTGAAAATTCTAACAAGATTAATTAATAGTAAATTTAATATATATGCAAGTAAATTTCAAATAATATTGAATATTTCTAATTCATTATGTAAAATTCAGCATATAAATAAATAGTTACCTACCTGCTAAATGAAAATTTTAATACGCATTGAGTTGTACGTAAAGAGTTGTATAAAATATTTTTTTTATAATATACAGGAAAATACCATAAAATCTAAAAAGGTGCAGGTATAATAAAATCATTTAAAATTGCAAGAGTCACCTTTCAAATCAATAACATATTAGAAGCTTTTTCGTTTGCCATTTTTGTGAAACATATCCATGTATGACCCGACACGAAATCTACCAAATGGCGCAATCGGCACTCGAGAAGGGTAATCAGGCCACTACACTAGCGTAGCCATCAAGGTCCACTTTATATGGCCATATCACGAAAACGATTATTAGTAAAACTTTATCCCTCTGCTGTTTTTCTGTCGAATTCGAAGTCGATTCATACATACTCGTACAGTGTTGTAAAAATATCTGAATTCAATCAAATCTAATTAAAAAAAAAAAATCTGCAGATATTTGTTCCGGGTGTTCTGGTTGTTTTCTATGTATAATAAAAAATATCTATCTATGTAATGTATTGTATTATGTATATCAGTTATCTAGTACCCATAACACAAGCTCTGCTTACCATGGGGCTAGATAATGCTGTGTGAATTGTCCAGCATTATTTATTTATTTATTTAACTTTAATTGTGTTATCGATTTTGTTTACGGAACGTGTTAGCATTTAATATCAGTTTTCCTACACAAATTGCTCATCATCATCATCATCAGCCTATATTAGTCCACTGCTGGACATAGGCCACCCCCAATGAGCGCCATAGCGCCCTGTCTTCAGCTTGACGCATCCAGCATCTACCTGCAGTCTTTCGCAGGTCGATGCTGGAAAAATTGCTCAGGGATTACAAAAATATAAAATTAATTTACTATCAGAAACTATTTTGTTAACCATGACTGTATCTTCTACCTCTTACATTTGCTAAATTCATCAACTAATTTTAACCAACTCCGAAAAAATAAGGAGTTTCTATGTTCGGCTGCATGCATGTTTTTTTTTAATGTATGATCGTCGATTTCTCCGTCAATTATGGAAAACCAAACCGCAAAACAATATAAAATTAAGGAAATTGAAGTCAGATTTAGTTTTTTCAAAAAATGCAATACCCGTTGCGCTTGTTCTATAAAAATACCAATAGGGAAGGAAAGCATATCAGCAGGATAATTTTATAGGGAATACCAAAGCATAATTTGTTTCATATAAAAGTAAGGAACCTATAATTTTGAAATTAACAGGAAATTTGTTATGATATAAAATTACTTTAAAATGTAAGCTTAGTCATAGTATTTTCTGGATCATTTTAAATTATAAAGGCTTGTATGGCCCTTTTCTGAAAAAGGCACAGGCAAAGCACAGGAGCTCGTATCGAAACATTCAGTTCAAAGATATTTATTTATTATTAATATTATGTTAAATTTGCTTCATTCAATATCGTTATATATTTTCCAAGAATATAGGTACCAGGTTATGCGTTTACATACTAAAATATTCTTTTGCAGAAAGTGCTAATTTGTGAAGCATGTTTTCAAGACACGAATCAATATCTTGCCATTGACGACCTTTTTGGCACAACGAGCGAAGGATTTCATCATTCTACCTTTACGTTAGCACACAAATAACCATACAACTTTTGTTCCAGCTAAAATCTACGAGCGTGGCTGTGCGAAGCAAACTTTGAAAGACTACCAGGAGCTCATAAATGGCAAGTGGGAGTGGGTGACGAAGATTAACGAGGTTTACGCGGAGGACTGCGTAGAAAGCCCAGGCGACGTGGAACGGGTTACCAGGACTGTGCATTGCCATTGTAGAGGGGACCTATGTAATAGTGGGGAAGCGATCACGACTGGTGTCGTTTTGGTAGGATTTATGATAGGGTTGCTGGTTTTGAGATAAAGTAAAGTATATTTTATTGCTTGAAATACATGTATATAAAGGTGTTAAGTTATAATTGTGATTCAATGTATTTCTACCGTCAAGTGTGCAATGTCAGATTTACAATGTGTGTGTGATGAAATTAAATTAAATTGCAGAGATATAATTAATATTTTAAAAAGGTGTAAATAGGAATACAATAGATAATAAGAATTGATTTTAAAACAAAAGTCAGACCTAAAAATAACGAATGTCATGGAGTGGTTAAATCTTTGTCAGTAATAAATTAATTAATGGTATAGTAACATTTGCTAGAAAGTATAGTTTTAAGTTCTCTTTGGAACTCCAATCTCGGCAATAGTCTGTGGTTTTTTGGGACCAGGGGCCGAATTATTATGATTCTTTGTTATTGGCATTTGTGTCTAGTTGGACACTTTCGACTAGTGTCAAGTAATAGAAAATAATTGTAAATTATCTGAGTTATCAAATTATGAAGATTGTTTGATATTTTCACCAGAGCCTAGTTCGTTATCCAGCGGGTGGACCACGTGCAGGTTAGGTTGGCTTGGAGAGAGATGTTAGAGTCCCCCTTAGACCCCATGTGCCTAATTCTGTTAACTAATAACTTTACAATAACATTGACAAGATGTCGCAGAATCGTCCGTAGATGAAAGACAGTCTAGATAGTGAGTGCGGTGATATTTGCACATTTTTAGTTTGGCATAACTACTTTATAAGACTTTACTAGACTAGAGATCTAGACTTTTTGGTATACCTACCTGCTCCTTAGTAGGTAGGTAGATACATTTTAAAAGAGTTTTTATATGACAAAATAATTCCCCAATATTCAAATTTTATAATTTTTAATAAGCTTTAATATTTTCCATCATTTATGTTTCTTCTTATTTTCACTGCCAACAGTGCCAATGCTTCGCGTTTTAAATAAGTTTAGTATTATTTAGCATATATTATTATTGTATTAGGTAATGGTTCCAAAGAGTTATGCTTGGCATTCTACTAGTCAGAAGTAGAAGTATATGTAGATAGAGATATGTTAGTGCGCTAGATTTCTAGAATAATTTTAGTTCGTTGACTTACCTACTCAGAAATTGAAATAAAATGAAAAGTTTTTATTTCTTTAAGCTTACAAATAAGCACTTAGACAGGTCATATTTTATAGTTCACTTCAATTTTTTGTCCACCAGTGGAAGAAGTGAGACCACTAGTATGTTTATAACTTATGTGTCTAGTTTACGTTTACATTTGATTTGCTTATCTGTAAGTTGGTAGATTTTGAGTTGGAGCAAAACTCGTTCCAAGCTTTTTTATCTTCTAAGTAATCTGATATTTTGTAATAAGCTTTTTACAAAGAATATATTTAACAATTTTTTTAAATTTATTTATTGATAAGTTTATGCAACTCACTTGGGAGTTTTGTTGTAGAAGCGTATACATTGCCCTTTAAAAGATACATTTATCTTGTGTAGCCTAGTTGTGGGCACAGCGAGTTTATTCTTATTTCTAGTATTTACATTATGTATATCACTTTTTTTAGTGAACCGATTGATATTTTTATGAGTGTACAACAAGTTTTCATAAATATATTGACACGGTATTGTCATTATGTTAATTAAGATTATTGCCTCAGTGTCAACATTTAAGTTTTTCTTATGTACATTGTGAATTTGCTTCTGAAAATATTTTAAACTGTTTATTTTAATGAAACTTTCGTTTAAAACGGGATATTTACCACTTTCACAGATCATGGCGCATGAAACTGTGCCGAAATATTGGATATCACAAAAATCAAATCGTGGTAAATATCCCGTTTTAAATGGCTTTAGTGTTTATTTTAAGTTGCTGGCTTACGAAGCTACAGCAACTAAATGCTATTCGACTTTTAAATTTAAGTGTATATCTTATAAATGTCTTAATGAATAAATCATTCCTGCTTTATCATTTGTTGTGTTATTATTTAATTTTTCATTTACTTCACTCCGCAACAACATTTATGCTATAAATATATGATGTTATTCAAGACATAAGCTTTGCATCAGGGCTGCTTACCACTTAATGAATTAGGAACGCTCTTCTATACAATATCTTGCGCCTGTTGATCCGAGGTGTCAAGTATCATGTGCCGATGTCAATATATCGCTTTGCTCAGAAAAATTTATAAGGCTCGTCTTAGCCTAGTGTGGAGGCCGATGGTAAAGATTCATAAACAAATCGCCTGGATTTATAATTATTAAAAAAGATTTTTATTTTGCCAGAACAGAGACGAATAGTATACATGACTAGTATAAATGAACCTTAAATTTACAAGGAAATTGAAAAATGCAGTCTCCACTCAGCATGTGCTATGGTAGAGCAGATCATACCATAGCGCTAGTCTTCTTAAAACCTAGGTACTCACATTAGCATGGTTCTCGACCAGGCACAGGAACACCACGTCCTCCCGCATCAGCCGCACAGCACCGTGCAGCGGCTGCGTCGTCTTACTCTTCAGCATCCGGTACAGCAGCGCTGATGACATGTGCGCGAAGTCGTCACCTGCAAGTGGGAGGAATTAGCAGCGCCATCTAGTTGAGTGAGCAACAACTATTATTTTATTTTATAATAATTAGAGATGCCACGAATAGTTATTTGGCCGAATACCGAATATTCGGCGAGGCTCGTAGCCGAAGCGCTAAATATTCGGCAAGACTTATTATTTTCCGCGGGTGACAAGTCACAGCTCGTCACTTACGTCGTTCAAATACTTGGGAAAGGACGAGACTGCACCGAGAACGCCAAACTTATTGAGAATGAGATCTTCACTACAAGCTGAACTTGAAGCACGATTCAACTTCAATAATTTAAAACAAGTTTCTTGGGAGTAGTTTAAACATAAATAGCTAACTTTTGTAACTATAATGCTACGGCCATACTATCGCACGAACAATCGTGTTGCGTTGACGCGACAAAATATATAACTGAGGCCGCCCACCAGACATACACTAGTATTACGACAATAGGGTAGTGTCCTGGGTATAATTTTTTTTTTTTAATTTAGTCTGTCAGTTGGATTATCAGGAGATATTGGACACATATTTTTCTTTTGTAATTCAAACAAATACTTACAAAAATAAAGCGCGTCAAAGTTTAAGAGTGGGGGCTCGTTACGTCACAACTTGCTAAAAAGTGTAGCAAGACGTGACGTCACGCGGAACTTTAACTGGCTATATCATCACATTTTTTTGTTTAACTGAAAAAAAAAACACGGGTCCAATATCTTCTAATATTCTAACTTAGTAGATTTTTTTAAGACACTATAGCCTATGAAATATCTATACAAGATAACACATTTAACACCATTATAGGCTTGTGTTATTAATATTGTACCTGTTAGATCATCCCAGTGTGCGGAAATGAGTCCTGAACAGTGTTCCTTCAACGCACTTGCTCCAATCTCATCAGCTGCCGAATAAAACTTCACACAAGTTCTGGAAAAGAGAAAGAGTGAGTAAGAGATGTATGTATAAGTGCTAGGACATGAAATAAAATTATATTTATTCTGATAGAGCTAAGACTCTTATCTTTATAGTAAACAAATACAGCACACAACTTAAAAAGACGTAAAAGTAAATAGTTAATAATATACATACATTGATTTAAACAAAACAGAAATTTATAAATTAATATTGTGTATATCAAGGCGTGTGAGATGTGCGGTGCCGTGTTCCTGCGCTATCAGAACAGGTTCACGCTCAGCTGAATGTTGTGAGTAGCCCCACAATGCTGATTTTCAGCACGTATCGTTGCATTTCATTTCATTGTATGCATAACAGGGTTGGAATAAAAACAGTATTTTTTATATTTTATAAAACAAACAGTTCAAAATGTTTAAAACAAGTGTTTTTTTTGTTTTTTATTACTTTTTACCTGAAAGGTATCAATTTCTAATCAATTATAGCGAATAATAAAATAATCCATTTCTAAACTATTTCCTAATTCACATTAGTAAAAATTAACACAACTATAAATATTTACTTTTGTTGCATATCTCAGTACCTCTAATCTAATTATTATTATTATTAATCAATACAAAACACTTTACATACACCTTGTATGTAGTGTTGTAGGTAGGTAGAGAACTAGAGAGAGAGCGGGGAATAGGTACCGTACCCACTAATCCTTTCTGTGAATTACTTTCTTCGTGAATTACTTTCTTTCGACGGCCGACATAGGGACTTTCCCTGCGGGACTTTACTGGCGGGAGTTACCTATGCAGTGTGCAGTGTATAAAACGGCCGACATAGGGACTTTCCCTGCGGAACTTTACTGGCGGGGAGTTACCTATGCAGTGTATAAATACCACAGCCTGTCTGTGGTATTTATAGATATTCATTTGTAATTAAAAGTAGTTTTAAACCCTGTTTTTTTCTTCATGTTTTAAACATTGTTTTAAACTGTGTTTTGAAACACTTAATAAAAAACATAGTTTTATTTCAAACTGTTTTAAACACGTGTTTTAAAACAACTTGTTTTAATCATGCCAACCCTGATGCATAACCACCACAAAATTTCAACAGCGGCGGCCAGTCGCTAGTACATTAAATCTCTGAAACTACTGACCAGAGCAAAAGATCAATGTTCGCGATACAAGTAGAATATTATTTGGGCATAAGACACTTTTTATATAGGAATAGAATATACTTTAGCATATTACAATTTCTACATATATTCTACTTATTGTTTATTATTCTTAATATCTTACTATTAATTTTTTTTTGTTTGTTTAGAGCGTCTCTCTTTCCTTGTCCGTGATGTGACTAAATAAAAAAGGTACAAACTGAAAATCTGCGATGTTCCGCGCCATGCGTGGTTCAGCACATAGCTGAGTTTGGCCCTTTTTGGTCAGCAGGTTAGCACATGTATTATTATTATTGTTGTTTCCCTGTAGGTTAATTTAATTTTATATGTGTTTCAATGTGTTATTTTCTTTAAACCTGTTTTTTGGCCAAATAAAATTATTTTCTTTCTTTCTTTCTTTAATAGTGCCTGCCAAACCATGGCCAGAAGGTGTCTTATAAAGTTAAAACTGATATTTGCTGATAAGAATGTTAAAGGCCACACCTTATTATCAAGATCCCATACACAATAGATTCTTTGCTTCAACAATCTTGTGTTTATGGTTGAATGCCCATCAAGTGGTTTCAAGCCTTACGAACAAGGCCACTTGAAAATGATAACAGTACAATACAAGATTCATCTATTTATAATAATTACAATGAAGGGGAATCCCTAGTACCCTACTCTATTACACGCCTGTGCCCTGCAGGGAGAACTTACAACTATGGTATAATCTAAATATTATTTTAGGTGCCACCATCTATATTCCTCTCAGCAATAAGGCCGCCCTTTATACTCATCTGTATACTTCCTTTTTCTATTGTTTATTTCGGTATTGTTTTCTGTTTTTTGTGGTATAATAAAGTGTATATCTATCAATGGTAGAATTACCTCACACCAACAGTAGCGATAAGTGCCTGCTCGCATTTTCCGACTAGACCATGCAGTTTAAAACCTGCTGCAGATTTCATGAGCTGCGTGGCGAAGGAGTCTCCTCTCGTGAGATCTACCAAATCAGTGTACAGCCACTTCAGGAGAGCCGAGCCAACATCATCTGGGAGATTAGTCCAGTCTGAAATGATTTTAGTAGTAACTTACTAGCTTGTAGAATATAATTACCAGAAACATTGTGTTGTAACAATAAATCAGGAATCAGATCATAGGTATAGATAAAATGAATAAATAGGTTGTATCTGTTGGAATTTGTGGTTAGTCATTTTATTTGTCCAAGAACTTCACATATGTACCGAGAAATATATTTTTCTTTTCAATTATTTTACTATTAAATCTTATCTTTCTTGAATTTAAGATTGTATTTTTTACAGCGGTATTCTGTTTGATTATCTAAGTTCCTACGTTCAAAATATTAAATTGGATTCCAATAGGAATCTAGTCTGTCTCACATACCTAATTCCTCAAGATCCTTCAGGGCCTCTTCGCTCCAATCATCAGAGCGAGCATTCAGAACAAACTTATGCCCAGGCATAGATTTATTCTGGAGTTTGATAGCGATATCCGAGTAAGTTTCTCTTCCGTACAACTGTGCTACGGTCATGAGCAGTCTTGCAACGAAACTAGCTTCACTAAGGTCGCCGGCGGAAGCCGCCGCGAGGGTATACTTCCGTTCGACCTCCGCGCAGTGACTCTGTAACTTCCCATACTCCTCCTTCAGCAGCGTCAAGTGCTGCTGCAGCTTCGTCACCTCGCTGGAAGCTGTACAACACATCGTTACAGAACTCCACCGACAAACACCGCCCACAAAATACAATACTCGACGAAAACATTCTCTTTGTTGCCGATTACTCACCCATGACGAAGAATGACGGCCGTAGTGAGGTTTTTTTAAGTACTTAAATATGGCACGAGTTTTTCTTTGTATTAAAAAATGTAATCATTCGTTGTGTGGGATCGTAAATAGAGAAACGAAAAGAAAAAAATATTCAGGAGCAGACTGTCAAATCAAACAAACAAAACTCAGCCAGCCATACTGTTACTGTGAAGAACGTTCCGTTTCCAGTTAAAAAAAAATTACAATGTTATTTGTTATATCTAGATTATCAGCGCGTTTTTACTCTACGGTCAGGATTCTATTTAAACCATATTTAAACTTATAGGTAAGGGCATAGATTAAATGGGTAAGGGTTCCACACATACATAACACACACCACGAAAACGGGACCCCGTTAGTTAGTTTATTGTACATATACATATTAGTTAAGGACAATATTGGATTTATATTCCTTGCCTTATTATTATTACGTGTGACTTGTAACTTGGTGTTATTAATAAAGAATTTGTATTTGTATTAATTTGTAAGCCTCCGACCGCTGTCTATCTGTCCATCTGTCTGTCCTGTCCGTTAGCGGGCAAACTATCATGAACCGTAAAAGGTAGACAGTTCCTTTTTTTTAAGAATATGTATATAGGTAATTTAGGTAGGTAGTATATCCTGCCGCTAAATTATATAATAAAACTATTGCCGGTCAAACAATTCTACTAAAATAAAATAAAAATAACTAGTAAAGTTCAACGTCTATACCAATTTAAATACCGATCGCCAAAGTTAAGCTTCATTGAGCACGGTCGAAGAATTTCGTGTTGGCTCTAAGGCAGCTTTAGAATGGAAAAGACCCCAGTTATGACGAAATTCGTTCACGAGCTTCTGAAGTATGGAGGAGCCCTTATTACAGGAGCTATAGAACCTCTTCCTTCACAGTGAAAGAAATCCAAGCGAAAGTTTAGTGGTTTTTTATAATAAATGAGTCAGGTACCTACAGCGAATGGGTACCTACAAATACCTCATTAATAAGTACAGACGCATCACACTCCTGATCTTTAAGCTGTTCTCATTCTCACGAGTGGTCAACAAATCCTCTCGCCACACAGACGAGTTTCAGCCACCAGAAGTCGGAGGATTCGTCATTTTTAAAATAAGTATTTTTGTTTTTCTCACCGAAGAAAGATTAAATAGATCTTATTACGGTGAGCAATCCCAACTGTCTTTCTCACAATCATTTTCCGTTCCATTGCACGCAGTGAAGTTCATCTGTCAGTGATCAGCTGTCTGCTGTCAAAATATTATTAAATTTAGGTTAGGTCACCCACAACAGATGTCGCTACTTTTTCAAAACGAGAAGAACCAAATCTATTTTCGTGTTCGAGATAACCTTCAACTGCCTTCAATCAAGTGATTTTGTCAATTTGTTGATAACAAAAGAGGATCTAACTGTTTAATTTAATAGCAGCAATAAGTAATTAACGTGTGTCGCGAACATGAATTCTCTCAACCGAGTGTTAGGTATAAGTGTATCAGTTCAGAAGAGTTCGAGGTATTCCTACTACGTTACAAAGTTCTACAAACTTCGCCCGGCGTAAAGCGTAGAATGTATTTATTTAGTTTTATTTTGTAGGTTGCTATCGACGACCAGCGCACGTCTAAACGCTGACGATGGCTGGCTCTCAAAGCTTCTTGTGCGGAAGATCGAGCCGACCAAGGAGTCCCACAGTCGAATGCTCAGCGATAAAGAGATCGTATATGCTCTACATACACACAACATCAGGCCGGATTGTATGGAAAGATACTTGAAAAACTAGTACGTATAAACAGGCTTATGTAAGAAAGTCGGCATAACAAACGTTATGCAAGTGTGCCTGGGAAGCTAAGCTAGGCACCATAATGTAGTTTGCATAATATATAACAACATCTATAACAACAATCAAACTACAACATGTTTGTATGAAGAAAACTCTCCATTCATTGTTGTAGAGAATATTGAACTGGGTGTTTATGAAATCATCTGAACTTTGAACTGAGATCAGTTTGTTTATCAGCTTATCACTGTGGGAACAATATCATAACAACTAACCATGTTCTTGACTTGTTTAGTAATCTATCATAACTAAATAAAAAATATGTGTCGGAATGGAAAACCAGAGTACTTAACGTTACTTACGAGTATTCTCAATCACTACATACTTTGGGGAGTGCTATGTAGGAATGCACCACCTATAATTGAGGAAAAGGCTACCCTTGAAAATCATTCCAATCACAAAAAATTTGGCACTCTAACTCACTCTTGTAAGGAATCTTTTATTTTTGTTTTATTTTCTGTGAACTCAACTAGAACTGACTTTTGAATGGTAGTTTAGTTATCTACAATTCAAAAGCCTCTCCACCATTCAAAATCTTAAAAAATAAATTGGGATGTGATTGGAAACATTTCTCGGGGTGAACCTAATGGGGTTGGTTGTCAAACGGGCCTAGATCTCAGTGCTCACAAGATCTCCTTGGTAAAAAACTTGAACTACATAAAATTCAAAAACTTTTCTTTAGTTCCATTAATGTAAAAAACACAAATGAGAAAAAAATACTATAATAAGTCATTGTAAGTGCACTCTTTCCCACATCAGCTTACCTTACTTCATTACAAGCTTTAATCCTACTTGCCCTGTTAGTTTATCTTGCAACTTGATTTAAGACCAGTTATGCTCAACCAATTGAGCAGAAATTTGGCATTTTTACATTAAGTTCGGTGACAATGCAATGTCCAGGCACCATTGAGCAGCTCTGATGATGGAGACAGACGGTGGTCATAGGAACTGTTAAACTGAATGACTTAACCCCTTTTGTCTTCTTGAGCACTTTGTTAAATAACATTAAAATAACTTTAAAAAACCCTGTTATTAAAAGTTATTATGTTTCATGGGAGAATGATTTAATTTAGTAGATATAAGGTATATTTAGTATTAGGTAAACTCTAGTAATTAGTTAAGTCTCAATATATTTACTAACAAATTATGGACCACTGTTATCTGAGATTAAATGATTTTATTTTATTAAAAATGTAACTATATCCCCACAGCAAGACTTCTGTAGAGTTTGTGGAGTCCCGCAAGTCAGAGCTCGGCTGTGAGCTGGTGGGGTCATGGACTGTGTCGGTGGGCGATATGGACCAGGCGCTGCACTTGTGGCGCTACGTCGGCGGCTTCGAGAAGATTGATATCGCTAAGCAGCTGTTTAAAGTGAACCCTGTAAGTGGATTTCGGCTGGCTTGCATTGTTAGCTATAACATTCCAACTTTTAAGATCACGACCGTAGTAGCGGTACGCCTCTCTGCCTTCGGTCCGCACTATTGGGCTGGGCAGTGAATGCATTAAGCCCCATGTGTGTATAATTTCACCATCAACCGTAACCATGTGAAAACGAGAACATGCAGTAATGCTGCTTGGCGGAAGAAAAGACATGGCAATATCTAGGGGTTGTGTTGTCTCAATCAATAAACGAATTTAATTAAATGTATGGCTTCCTGGGACGAGTCCATTGCCTTTACATTTAATTCAAAGTGGTTTTATTTTAGTGTTAATTTGTTGCTTACAGGAATACAGTACTCTGGAAAAGGAGCGCGGAGGCTTGGTACGATCACGCCATTTGCAGTATCTACTCGCGTTCAGTTTCTGGCCTAACGGCGAGCCACGGGACTCTAGCAATATCTATGAAATTCGATCATACAGGTAAAATAACATAATTTAAGTTTATTATAACGTTTGCAATGTAGGTATTTAGTGTATTTGTTTTCTTTTAAGTATCTAATTCTTTCTGTTCCTTCATGTTCAGTCCATCTTTAGGTTACCTGGAAGAGTTCGCGCTCAGCGATAAGAACGGCCTTTAATTTCTGTTTTGTGTGGTATAATAAAGTGTCTATTCATCTATCTAAAGGAAATACTAAGTACAATGTGACCAGTTTATTTTCGTAAGTCTTGAAATATATGTATGACGTGTCCAGCGGTCCTTTCCTGGGAAAGGAAGAACTGAATTTTTTTAAATAGAAAATTTGGTTTAATCTTTTTATATGCTGTGCGTATGCAGTGTTTCTTAGCTATATAGCTAAGAAACACTGCAAAGAGAGCTTCATCCCATAATGGGTGTAGAGGGAACATAAATACATGTTGTCAAGCAGCTTCTGAACCTTGCTTTGCCTTGCTGATTTCTACCACTCCATTGATCCTTGTATTAGACACTCGTCATATATTTCTTGCTATCTCTTTCCAGCCTAAAGCCCGGCACCATGATAGAGTGGGGCAACAACTGGGCGCGCGGGCTGACGTACCGCCGCGCGCAGAACGAAGCGTTCGCGGGGTACTTCTCGCAGATCGGACGGCTGTACAACGTGCATCATATCTGGTGTAAGTACCCGTTTAATGAACATGATGAAGTGGCAGTGGGCCGGTCATATCTCGCGAAGAACCGACGGCCGCTGGGGCAAACGTGTTCTTGAGTGGAGACCACGACTCCCTAAACCGTTTCTGCCGCGACCGCGCATGATCGCAGTTTCTATAGTAAAAAAATTAAATGAAAAAAGAAAAAAATAAATTTATAACGAGAATTTAAATACGAAGTACCTTTATGAAGTGAAGTACTCTTCCCTCAGGCTACAAGAACCTGCAAGCGCGCCGCGAGACCCGCGAGAGCACATGGCGCAACCCTGGGTGGGACGAGTGCGTGGCCTACACCGTGCCGCTCATCCGGGAGATGCACTGCCGCATCCTAGAGCCCACGGAGTTCTCGCCCACGCAGTAGACACCTACATACCTCACCGATACATATATCAGACCCCCTGTGGGGCTACCATGCTATTTAACACAACGTCGCGCGTTATTATGCTAATTTTAGCGCGGATGACGCGTGTTAGGCGCCTTTTCACGAGTTATTCGCGTTAAAATGAGCCATGACACGGGTTATCCGCGCAAAAAATTGCATAATAACGCTGATAACGCTCGTTACGTTGTGATAAATAGCATGGTACACACTGAGTTCGCTTTCACTGTAGTATTGAACGTCTTCGTACCGTCTAATTTTTGTGTTGAATTTGCATAATTCCACGCTAGAGGCGCTGTCCTAAATTCCAAACTAATTAAATCCCAAATTAGACATTAAAACGTCTCGATATGACAAACAGAAATCGTTAAAAATTGTTGATAGTATGGAGACGTGATCTAATTTTTCATAGGTTTTGGTACAGCGCCTCTAACGTGCGGACAGGGAACTACGCTAATACAAAAATACGTCTCGATAATATCAGGTAACCGAACTCAGATTAAACGTAACATGGCCGCAGGTAGATTTGAGGCAGTGCAAGCGCCCCTTCAACAAAAGCCCTGTTTCGGTTTAGGTCAGATTGTTGACGAGTTGTTATGTCAGCTAGTGTTTTTTCGTCCATGATGAAATGTGTGCAATTGTGCTTATATAGTTTGTGGCTTTGTGAAATGGGAGTGTAAGGCTAAATCCGAAATCATGAGATAAGAGATGTCATCAAATATCCTAATAACATTTTTTTTGTCAACTTTGGAAGTGCACGACTGAGATTAGATGTAGGTGGATTTGTGAAACCAAAATGAAATCGATATTTGCTCGATTTTTTTTGCAGGTAATCCACAACGTTGTCGTTCAAAACACGCGCGACTTCCACCGAACTGCCTTGTATATTATGAACCATGTGTTATGTGAATAAATATTACTGATATCTTACGTATAGCTACGTACTTACCTATTATGTGTAGATACTGTCTTACTAGCAGAGTAATGTACTTAGTGGCTAATAGTAAATAATATGGTATGTGCTTAGGGTGAAAGGATTGTGCGGCCATGTTATTGATTATATTGTTTATAGATATTGATTTTGTTGATTGCACTAATGAAAAAGCAAAACTAGGTATGTACCTACCTTTTCAATTATTTACAGTACTCTCACCGTTAGTTTGATACTTTTTAAAATATGGAATGATAGTCGGTTTTTACCAGAAAGGAGAAGTATAAAAACAACCTTAACTAACCTAAGAATTTAAATAATATCCCAAATAATGATTTCTGAAATGAAAATATTTTACGTAACCTTCGACAAAAATGAAATCAGTTTTTGCTATGTAAATAATTATTTTGTATCCTTATAATTTTGCACAAACTTAGCAGCATGTTTCTTGGCATAGCTGAGAACATAACAACTAAGTACTGTTAAGATAAGCATTTACCCAATTTAATAATATTACATACATGCCTTTCCTAGATTGTACGTAATATGTAATATCGTGTGCTTTTCCTTACAGCATTTATATGAAATCTAAATGTAAAATATCTCGTAAGAGCAATTGTACTAGTTTTTAAGACTACTTATGTATTGTTGTTTTTATAAAGGAATTTTCGTTAATATTGTTTTTCAAAAATAAAGTAGATTTTTAAAACATCCTTTTTTATTTCATACTTAACAGGCCGAAATCAATCATTTTTTGTGAATAGGCAAAGCATAGATTTAAGTATTATTTTCATTCATGAGGCAAAGGATTTCGCGTTCATAGGAATGAGCATACGTTTTAGGAACGGCTACGTCCGCGCAAAAAATCTAGTTTTTGCTATTATACAGGAAAATAACACAACTTATGAATAAACTGGGTCAAGAAACCAAATAATAATTAGTTATAATCTACGAATTAGGACAAGTCTCGTTTATAGTCCACAGGGGAACCTGAAATCTCGACCAAATTATGTGCGAAATAGTGCACTTTCATGATTTTTTCCTCAATCGTGTATTCACATTCAAGGAACCAAAGAATAAATGAGTTTTTTACCACGAGGATCCAGTGAATACTGCCTGAGCCTTTTTTGACAACCAAACCCGTAAGTTTCATCTCTAAGTAGGTACTTAGACTTATGAATTGGTTCAATAGAAGTCTCCGAACTGTGTTATACCTAAATTAGTTAGATAAAACATCTGGGATAAAAAATAAACAGATTTTTATTCTATTTTATTTATTTTCAGTTTGATTTTTTCATTAATAAGATTATATTACAATATTAATGATAATAATTTTAAACTACAAGTCAGTGTTATTTAAATATAATATAACAAAATAATAAAATTAAAACAACGGTGCACTGAGCGAGCCGCAAACAATTAGCAAAATATAACCTCATTACCCGGCGGCTGCAGGCTCCAGTCACGCTCTATGCTATATACTACTATACCAGGTAAACGCCTATACAATGGTAAAATATCAAAATTTAATTAAATGTACATAATAATGTGATTTTTAACTAAGTTTGGTACTTCTATATCGTTATAATTACTTGTCCAGCGCGACAGAACGAGACTTTAGATTTATCCTAACTCTAGACAGCTAAGAGGTGGGGATTAGGGAGGGCGATGGGCCTACGCACTAATATACCGCCCGTGCGTACTGTGGGCTAGAGATTAAATTTAGTGTTAGAATTCGTTAAAATGACCGCACGGGGTATTAATATTAAGAGCAGCGATTCTACGCGCCTAACTAGTACCGACCATCTAGCACGCAAGCGAAATTACACCTTATTCAATTCCATAGTGCTTCGATTGCCGATTTCTCTAAGATGTTATGTTGAGTGAGATGCAGCAGCTAAGACCATTATTTTACTTTGAAAAGTATTGAAAATAAATCGAGTATTACTTACTCGAATGGTGAAGAAAAGATACTATGGAATGTAAACGATGCACAAACATTTGGGCCAGAAATAACGGGTGTAATACAAACTGGCTGATATACATACATATGTATGTATTTTTATCAGAATGGCAGTTTCTGTTATAAAGCTAGCTGCTACACCTCTTATTATAAAAGGGATTACTTCAGTTAGGCTGTGTCTAGAGATTATTGTCATTAACTTGGTCGATTGAGGAGAGGATAGTTTGGATGATACAATACTTTATATTGTGCCACTCGCTTCGCTCTAGCGTAATCTATAGTCAAAGCGAATGTTGTCGAGCCAAGCGAGTCACACAATGTTACATTAATTTACGTACAGATTGTTCACTTGTATAAATAATTTACATCTATTTGTCGCAGGGACTATATCACTAACGATAAAAACACATCACGCAGCACATTGCGCGATGATGCTTACAAGCAATGTGATAGGAAGAAAACGTCAATAAAAATAAAAAATACTTTCTTTAAAATAGCATTAACTAAATTTGGATATTTATGACTAATACAATAGTTAAATTAAATAATATAAATTGTATTTACCTATATATTGACTGGTAAGCTTAGTTTGAAAATACAATGTGTATTTGGGCACTAAATCATTGAAGATAGCACTTGGCCCCGCGCGGGGGTCTTCCTTCCATTTTACACAAACAAATCTCACCGTACCTTACAAAAGTAACTAACTATGTAGTAATAGTTTAATTATAATATTATATTATTGTTCTTTATATACAAAACGCCGAGCTCCGCGCGCCCCTCCAGATATTAAGGCAATTCTGTACTCGCTAATACATACAACGATATAACTTTATATATTTACAAAACATAACTGGCAGTTACACAGTTCTCATTTCACAGCACCTGCATCGTTACTCGGTTAAATAAAGCGTGTTACATTAAACTCTAAATTT
This sequence comes from Eupithecia abbreviata, assembly GCA_943735965.1. Taxonomy (NCBI): domain Eukaryota; kingdom Metazoa; phylum Arthropoda; class Insecta; order Lepidoptera; family Geometridae; genus Eupithecia; species Eupithecia abbreviata. The sequence continues at coordinate 9,254,215 of OX030995.1, forward strand.
AAAAAAATAAGCGTTAATATTGTATATTGTAAAATAAACAATAGGCCAAAAAACGCTGTCAGTTCGCTTCATAAAATTCAACTAACAATATTTTAATCACATGCAAAATCGTTCCTAAAGTAAAACCTAATGATATGAATTATAATTTTGACTATCTAATGTTTGTAATCGTATAAGTCACATGAGGGGAGGGGGCGCTCGGCTCGGCGGCGCTACACTAGACGAGTAATGCCTCCTGTCAAACCATTTAAGCGTACACCTCGAGGACTAACCCCAAAACACAAGTTTACCTTAAAATTTTGACGTCATACCGACGGTTTCACATTGTCAATTTTTTCAATCTTGTACGACAGTAGATCAAGACGAAAAATTAGCTAGAACCACTATGGAAACGATAATATATACTACGTATTTATACACGAAGAGTAGAAACAGGAATACTAAGGTTTCTTTTATAGGGCGGAGCGGCCGTTGATTCTTGAACATACCATTAAAAAAATGTTGCCTTTTACATTTTATAAAAATTATTTGTAGACATGGACGGTCTATTCAATTCAAACCGTTTATTTCAGACATCAGTTATTAGTAGGTAAAGAAACAGTAAAAGTGTCCATATTTGAGCTTAATTATATCAATAAAATATTAAAATATAAACATTCTAAGTAACTCAAGCCTTAACTGAGAATAAGTTTATAACAATCATGTATAGCTCCAAAACCAACAGAACGCCGCCCTATAAGTTAGCTACATCTAATAGAAAGCATTACATTCTCACAGCACTCGATCAACAGACACACGGTTAAGCACACCCACCAAGTGCTGACAGATATTTGCCAGTTGACAGATATATGTCAATAACTGGCTTAGTGGAGGAGCGGCAAGTTGAGCTACAATATGTCTCGGGCATTACAAAGGAAAGCACATGAAGCTTACGAGTATATTATCACTTATTGAGGCGTTTCGGAGTCAATATACATTGACTTTACAAATCGGTGGTAAATGACAAGTTATAACTGACATGGTATATATAAGTGGATCAAACAATATAAATGACAGTTTCCAAGGAATACCAAAAACACATTGATGCAAGGAGTCAACAAGAACACATGCAGAATTAGTAATTATTCCTTAAATTTTATTAAAAACATTTCAAAACCATCTGAGTCATTGATTGAATCAATCCATTTTATTATTGCTTATTGACATTATTATGATCTAAAACGAATGGCAAGCATGGATTTTATTGCATACTATTGAAGTGAAGTTTTTCTTATAAAACAGCGTTGAATAATTTCACGAACAATTGTATAAAACTCTCTCTCTCTTTCAGACTCTTGTTGACTCCACTAACAACTGCCCATTATACTGGAGTGCAAAGAGCTAATAGTGCAGTACAAAATAGGAAAGCCCTCCTGAATCACAAACGCCAATACTGCATCGTATAATCATTTTGGAAGACAACATAATTTTTCCTAATCATAAAATAAATTCACAGCTACTCAACTAACTCAACACTCAGGAACATATAATGAAAGTTTGCTCAGTCATAGATTAAATGACGTTTATGCCATAGAAAAGCGTTATTCAAGCATAGGTGTACGACTAGCAAACTTTTATAATGCGGACCTTCTTACATAAATATGTAATAAAACCTTTTTCAAAATAAGCTAAGTTTTTACTTGACTCTCATGAACAACACATCTTGCACGCTTTGTAATAGATTTTAAAGTTGAGCAAGCTAAGTAAAGGGACTTGTACAAAATAAGTAACAATAATTTTGATGTTATTAAAGATGTTTTCAGCCAAAACATGCGTTAGATTGATGTAGGTCCAGTTTTTCAGTTATTGCTTTTATACTTTGCTTTAGAGAGTACACATTAGGCGCTTGGAATCGCGCGCTATGGTAGCGTTTTAAAAACTATCTGGTCCGACACATACGTGCACAACCAAACGCGCGTTTGAATACAAATACAAAAAATTAGAAGCGTTTTCAAACGTCTAAAGAGTACTCGCTATTACAATTTTCTTATTACATTAAAAATATATTAAGTTAACACGATTTGACTGTTCGTATTCGCGGAGGGCGAGACAGTCTCGGTTAAGTGAGAAATATAAAAAACACCTTAAAAATGCAGTCAACTACGAATATCAAAATCTGGTATTTTGATATTCTGAACCTGCGTACTCAAGAGTGGGATTGAGACATGAATCTCTCAGCATAAGAGATATCCTCATTTTCAGTCCCATTCTTTAAATACGCAGATCCTACATTTTGTGACGCTTGGGTAGGATTAATAATTTACTAAACAGGATAGGATAGGCCTCTATAATGAATTTAAAGCTAGCTTCAGTTTTGGCCAATGTTACAGGAATTTCGCGTTATCTATTACAGTGTTATTATTATTATTATTTGAACTGGAAATTGCGACCAGTTTACAACTGATCGGGAGTTGTGTTCGAAGAGATGATAGAAAATAAATAAATAATAAAAAACATCTAACATTAAAAGCACACTATCTTAGGACAAAAGGTTAAGCTTTCTTAGGGTAGAAAGATCACACTGTCTTTGAATTGTGCCTCTGAACTTAAAAATCACGGATTTATATCCTATAGTGTTAACAGTTCGTTTCGCCTAAAGACCTTAAAATTGACTCTATCTACATCTATCAACGAGAACAATGCAGGCGTTCCCTTGCTATGTTCGCCTTGCTACGGTAAAACACTGTCCAATTCAAAGGCTAAACGAACATGGCTTTCATTGCAAGCGGTACCGAATTTTCAGGACTCTACTTAGAACTAGGCAGCGGTTTATGACCGACCAGCTTCTGCCCGCAGATTCACACGCGTTTTTCCGTGATATCTACCATGATTAAATATTGAAAACTCAGAAATCAAATAATTCCGTTTCAAATAACTTTTGTGTTAATAACCATGATCGTTTCAAAAGTTTTATCGTGCAATGACAGACCTTCAAGAAAATTCGGGCAACGCAAAATGAACCTTCCACTCAGCATAACACGGTACATATCACCGAGGTGTGGTATACCTCGTCTCGTAGAAGGCATCAGTTAGAGCGAGCCTGCCGCGAAGCTAGCTGATGAGTTGCTGTGCGCTAGAGACAGCATGGAACCAGAGAGGGATTGTTCTTCGTCGCCGTAGCCTTCCCGACTGCCTTCCGCGATCGCCAGCGCGCTGGAAGATAGAGATGAAGATGATTTATTGAGATATAACTAGAAAATAAGAAGAAGATTCAATTGACACATAGATTTCCATGGGTACGATGCCGCAGGGCGCATCTAGTAAAATATAAGTACCTGAAGCCGAGCCGTGCGCTCTCGTTGTCGAAGTGGTCGAGCTCGCGCTCGTGCCGCTCATGCAGCATGCGCGTGCGCTCGCCGCGCTCCGCCACGAACTGTGCGCACTCAGACTCCATCTGTCAAGTTCACAGGATATATAGAAAGATAGATAGAAAATTCTTTATTGCAATCCGCCTCCTCGCAGAATCTGCAGAATTGTATGTCGCTTAACCCTAGTTTGAACATGTGCTTGTTGATGTAATGGTCTTACCTTCTGCTCCAGAAGCGCGCGCCGCACGGCGACTCTCTCCTCCAGCTCGCGGCGCTCTCGGTTCCTCTGCGCCTCGGCCTGCATCTTGCTCTTGCTCTGGTACGCGCTTAACATGTCGAGCTCGTGTTCCAACTGCATCTTGAGTTGCTGGCATTCCATCTGGGGAAGATATAGAAAGGTTAGGTAATTGGTTGCATTTAGAATAGCTGTGTAGACGATCTTAAAAGTCGTTATTTCGTGATCTGTGAAAACAAATCTAGGATGACCATTCTACATTCCTGAAATTCCAGACCATTCATGGTATTCAATCAACAAATCGTTTGTTTCTTACACAATATAATATTGAGTCTGCAGGATACTGATCTAGCCTTAGTTATATTACAGGACCCAAGACTTCTCTTAACAATACTGTGTCATTAATAGACAATAAAAAATCTAAATCTAAAAATATATCCACACTCAAATATTATCATTTCATTTAAGCCAGAAGAGATATTGAGTCGGCGGTCATCAATGATACTGAAAACTGTGCATCTTCTTATTTTCAATATAAATAGACAAGACAAATGCTTTGCTGAAGTGACTCATCCGACCAAAAACCGACCCCGCCGGATCCGGGTCTAAGAATTCCCCGCTTCCGCCCTTAGGTGCACTCGTGCACCCTAAGGGTGAAAGCCTCTCAAATATTTTTCGACTAACGGTCAAGCATGTTGATCCAAATGTATATACCTGTAACCTTATATACAACACATGTCTTTGGCAAATATAAATCTTTTATCTTTAAGCGAAACCTCCCTATCCTCTTCTAGCATCTGGCAACAGCCCAAGCCGAGGCTCACACATAAGTGGCGACCCTTGTGCGTGTTGCCCCAACATAATCTTCAAAAGTCCGGTAACGCTTTTATGGCCATCTGTGGTCATATTAGTCCATTCGAAAAAAGAAAGCTGAAGTGATCTTACCATTTGGCTCTCATCAAGCCTGACCGTTTGCTTCTGCAGCATCTCCGTAATGCTCTGGTCGTACTGCTCCCCCAGGAGTACTAGTTTGCGCCGCTTCTCGTCTTTTAGGGACTTTATCACTTCTTTTTGTTGTTCCTGTAAGTTATAAAACTTATTTAAGACTATTGATTAGATTTGGAAGATTTTAATATAAATAAATAAAGCTGGACAATTCACATAATGTATAAAATATGACTTGTCTAAGTGCTTATTTTGTAAGCCTAAATAAATAAATGATTTTTTACTTTTACTTTTACACAGCATTATCTAGCCCCATGGTAAGCAGAGCTTGTGTGTTATGGGTACTAGATATAAAATATGAGGTATAGAATATGGCACTTAGTGTGCTTTGTTTTGTGAATAGGTTGGTTTTATTTGGCATTTTTTCCGATTGCATGATTTCAAAAAATCAGTGATGTCATACAACAGACGCTATTATTCGATTTCGGTCTAAAACACGACAATACAGTATTTTATAGCGAAATTGTAATTGCATTTTTAAATCCTAAATTTTTCCTTGAAAATTTATATTTTTTTGGAGAAATATGATTCATTTTGTATTCAGTAGATGCCTTAAACCTCGGAGTAGTTCGTTAGTCAGGGATCCCACCTGGACCAGGCTTATATTGCCGTCACACAAAACTGCACTGAGTGGGAAAAATTGCTCTACCATGACTGTAAAAGTATATAATAAAATTCCTAGAGACATAAGAGAACTGCCTACTTGTAAATTTAAGACAAAACTCCGTAGGTGGCTCATAGAGAAATGTTTTTATGACATCAAAGAACTATGACATTAAAATTATTATCATTAAATTACCTAGTTAAATAAGTTAAATATTGTAAATCCATAATTAATGGATATACTGTTGATTCACCTAGCTTTTAAGATCTTTTTGTACACAGTTTCTAGAATAAATTTATTTGAATTTGAATCTATGACCAGTCATCAAGGATAGGATTCGCAACGAATACATCCGACAGAGAACCAAAGTTATCGACATAGCTCTGAGAATTAGCAAGCTGAAGTGGCAGTGGGCCGGCCATATCTCGTGAAGAACCGACGGCCGCTGGGGCAAACGTGTTCTTGAGTGGAGACCACGACTCGGTAAACGTAGTGTAGGACGCCCTCCGACCAGGTGGGATGACGACCTGCGAAAGACTGCAGGTAGATGCTGGATGCGTCAAGCTGAAGACAGAGCGTTATGGCGCTCATTGGGGGAGGCCTATGTCCAGCAGTGGACTAATATAGGCTGATGATGATGATGATGATGATGAGGACCAGTCATCATGCCTGTAGAGTACTTACCTTAGCGGTGGTTTGTAGTATTAGCGCTTTGAGCTCCTTGTACTGGCGCGTTTGTATCTTACACGTCTCTCTGAACTGCTTGCGTATTTGCATTTCTTTTTGCTGAAACAACCAAAAGAAAGTATAGTAAAGCTGGGATTTTAAGAATGCAAATGTTCTTTGGCCTATAATTATGACTTATTTTCTCTTTCACCGCTTTTACACTACCTACCTGTCAGCGTTATTACGCTAATTTCAGCGCGAATATCATGTGCAACGTTAAAAACGCCTTTTAACGCGAATAACGCGTAAAAAGGCGTTAAAATGTGATTTAACACGCGTTATTCGCGCTAAAATTTGTGTAATAACGCTGATAACGCGTGAGTTAATATGGTAGCCTGCAAAGGGGTTATATCCTAAAGTTCAGACCAGAGTATCGGAGTGAGTGGTAGGTATATTGTTTACCTTGAGGCTCTTAGGTTGTTGTTTGAGTTGCAGCGCATGCTTCTTCCGCAGCTCATGCTCTGCCCTCTGCATGTACTCTCTCTGATTGGCTAGTTCTGTCGCGTGCTGATTCGATAGTTGTTCTTCTCTGAAACCATAATAACTTGTTATTTTACCACAAAATAACGGGATATTTACCATGATTTGATGCAAAAATAATTGCATTGTTGTAGGATTGTTGATGTTAACTATTACTAACTAACTATTATTGATATAATAAATGTATGTAAAACAGGTAAGAACCATCTATCATAGGACTTAAAGGCACGGTTAACTAAGTTATGTAACTAATACTAAAATGAATAAATGATTAATTTATTTATCCTCTTCTCCGCGGTTTCACCCGCGTTAAATTTAATTTCACTTTTTTAGGTGATTTTTACACCTTGGGTTGGGTTACATTATTGGAGTTTTAGTAAAGATCACTAATTTATTAGCCATGTCACCCAGGGATAATGTGAAGCTACACGGTGAAAGAATTTTTAAAATCGGTCCTGTAGTTTCGGAGCTTATTCAATGCAAACAAACAAAAAAATCAAATCATTCCTCTTTATATTATTAGTATAGACTAGCAAAATGGACACATACACAGCATTAACGATGCATTTGCCCTGCGGACCCCATCCATCCTTATGAGATACATAACCAGAGTCCAACATCAGCCTCGGCTATTTATATGGGCCATAGTTTAAGTATTTTCCATCCTGTACTAGACTAATGTTGCCTGAAATATATTAATTATTATTATTCGTATCTCACCTAAGTGCATGCACGCCCTTCTGCTGCCGGTACTCCAGCTCCTGCGTTTTCTCATGATGCCGGAGCAGCATCGCGTGCGCTTGTTCTAACTGTAGTTGTCTCTTGTTCAATTCCTGGAACAAAACAAACATAACAACTTTTGAAACTATCATGATTATTAACACTAAAGTCATTTTAAACGGGATATTTACCATGATTTGATTTTTGAGTTTTCCAATATTTCGGCACTTCTTGATGAATATCCCGTTTTAAATGACTTTAGTGCCAATCAAACATGTTCATAGCTCTGTAATCGACTTCACTTATATTTTTAACTTACGCGATCTGAACCTATAATTATAAGCACTAATAAATACAATGATTATTTATCGCGTTTATTCTATATACCTATTTTCCCCGACGTTTCAATAGGTTTAAACACTGTCTTGGTCACAAGTTGACGTACCCCCGAGCTCAGAAGCCCTTTAAGATAGTTAATCTAAAGGCGAGGGCTACACATTAAGATTACCATGTTCTTAGAAGGCTTGCGTGGGGCCGAAGCCAACAGCACAGAGGCCCTTTGAGAAAGTTAATCGACACATAGCGGGTATCATCCTCAGGTGTACAATATAATATGCCCAAAGATGGTATCATTAATGTGTAGAGACTATTGCAAAGAAATAAAACCAGGCTATTGCGATGGATGGATGGACTGGGTAATCATTATGATTATTATTATTATTCTTCATGCATTCAGACATACCTCTCTAAGCAGCTCCTGTTCCTTGTGATGTCCGGCCAGCATCCTGCGTCTCCGAAACCGCCGCAGCTCCAGCTCGAGGTACTCCCGCTGCGACCGCACCAATCGACCTTCTTCCACTGCTTCCGCTTGCTTTAGGCTGTCTTTTTGTGACCTGCAAGTGAATGGTTGGCTTTACATTTAATTTCTAGTCTAGTATTAATTACTATACTATTCTATTTTATTTTAACGTAATTCTACTATATCTCTGGAAATTTATATCATCTCTTCGTCCATTCCGTAATGCTACGGTCATACTATCGCTTGAACATTCGTGTTGCGTTGTCGCGACAAAACCCCTTGATGTGCGGCAGTTGACCGACAGTGGCGCGAAGAGCATTCGTATTCGCGACAACGCAAATCTTCGCGTCATCTCGAGGCCGAAGCATCGTGATAGCTACAACTCAACCAAGCTAAGTTTGCACCTCGCGTCGTCGCGTAAGTTTGCAGCGAGGTGCAAACTTAGCTTAGTCGAGTTGTAAATACGTACTGTAACGTCGCGTCTCTCTGCCGTTTCGGCGTAGCGTCGTCCATACTGAGTTCTTTTTTCCACCGTTCCTTGTTCGCTTTATATTCCCGTTTGCGCTGCGTCTCGAACGCTTTCCTGTCTTGTTCCTGACGCGTGGAGATGTCTTTCATTAGTTTCTTCTCCGCCGCGGCGTTTAGTTTCTGCTTGCGTTCTACTTCTTGGGCGTGTTTTGTCTGTAACAGAGATATAAAGGTTTCTTTGTTAAACTGTGGGTTCGTCGTAGGTAACTTGCCAAGCCAAGAGTAGAAAAGACTTAGGTGGCTGCAGGTGAATTATACACCTACAATGCTAAGGAAAATATTCCTAGTACAGGGCAAACCTTTCAACGCGGCTTTGCAGCACCGCTTGGTGCTCGCGCCGCAATCGCTTGTAGCCAGACATTACCTGCAACCGCTCCAGGTCCCTCGACAACTGTTGCAGCAGCGCATCGTACTCCCTGTCGAGCTGTGCCTTGTGCGCCTCCACGTCCGCCTTGCAGCGCTCCTCGAGCTTCTGCAGCGCGGCTTGGTGCTCGCGCCGCATTCGCTTGTACCCAGACATTTGTTCGTGCATTTCCTGGAATAATGAGGATTTTTTTATTGTTAATCACAAAACTGCTGGGCTGCCTAAATTCCATGTTCATAAAACTCATCACACAATTGCAAAATTATGTGATAAGTATACTAGTTGTACACATATCTTGTGTGCTGCGACAAAATTTGTCGACTGTTTTGTCTCGCTCTTTTTGTGCGAATATGAAACAAATTTACGACAAAATTAAGTTTTTTAAAAGTAATTTTTTTAATTATCCTTTAGGATACAATGTGAACCTTACATGGCATAAAAAACAATTACATACATACAAATAAAGATGTTTTAAAATAGCTTTGCGAGTGCAAAAATAACAGGTTCCACCGAGATTTGAACTCGGATCGCAGGATTCAGAGTCCTGAGTGCTAACCGTTACACCATGGAACCGCGTAATAGCGTTGTCGAAAGACTCAATCCATTGTTTATTTTGAAAGTTTTCACGTAACATTTACTGTAAAGAAACTGTAAATGCACAAGTTAGTCACTATTTATTTCAGTCGTAAAATAATATTAATTGTAACGATTAGCCACTTCAAATCAGCTGATAATAAAACGAAATAATTTAGAAAAAAGACCACACAAAACGAAATTGAACACAGCAAAATATTTACCAGAGGATGAGCCATTTCTTGCCCGTCTCCTGCCAATATTTAAACTAATTTTTTAATCAAAACTTTACCCATATTCTTTAACACAACAAAACATTTTCAAGGTGTAGTAAAGTGAACCGTCAAGTGTCGAAGAGCGTTTAGTATCTGGTTCAATAATTAAGAGAGCACTATTTATAAGCGCGGTGAGGTGACGGGCTGGCAAAGTGCCGAGCTTGTATAAGTATTGCAATTAATTGTAACACTTTCTGCATTGTTTTAACCCAGAATGTTGTGTTTATGTTTTTAATGGATATGAAGCCATTTTGAACCTTTGTTCAAATGTTTGTGATGGTATTAAAATGTTCTCTGATTTTCTTATCTTTCTTATAAGGAAAGGAACAGAGTCAGTAATTAATTATTGAACTTTGTTTTGACAAAATTTAATGGAGCTTTAGTAATAATTCACTCAATTTGCTATTTTGAGTACAGAGTTGATGAATACCATAAATCATATAAGAAATAACGTCAGAGCGGCTGCACTATTAAACGATGTAAAAACTGCTAGAGAGAAAGGGGTGGCATCCAGCATCTGCCTACATTCCTTCGCAGGTCGTTATCCCACCTGGCCGGAGGGCGTCCTACACTACGTTCTACTTCTACTTCGTGATATATGGCCAGCCCACTAACAAGTTACACATCCCATCATTTAGATTACACAAGGTAGGGAAATCATTTATGGGCAATAGCGTGCGCTTTTATAATAAGTTTCCATCTGAAGCAACTTAGCTCCCTATTCGTAAATTTAAAAATTACATAAAACTAAATCTCATCAAGAAGGCTTTCTACTCCATAAATGATTATCTCAATGATGTTAATGCTTGGCCAGATGTCGCTCAGTTTCGCACAGACAATAGTATGTAAGTAATTTGTTATTGTGCATAGCTTTACTTAAATATTGACATGTATCAAATCATATTATATTTAGACTTAAATAGGCAAATAACCATGTATTAGACATATAAGAGATGAACATGCTAGTGGTTTCTTTTTCACTTCTTCCACTAGTGGACAAAAAATTGAAGTGAACAGTAAAATAATTTTATTTGATAATAATTTAATGTATAAAATATGACTTGTCTAAGTGCTTATTTTGTAAGCCTAAAGAAATAAATGATTTTTTACTTTACTTTACTTTACTGCCATTTCATCTTGTTAATTTTTTGAGCATTGCTAGCTTTTGTACTCTGTCTGATGATTTCGTTACGAATCCTATCCCTCAGAGAGACCCCGAGCGGTATTTACTTAATTACTAGTATATTAAAGTGTAAAGAAGCTCACCTGATTGTGCTCTTTCTGTTGTTTGGTGACAATACTGGTGGTACGTATCGTGGCGAAGTTATTGGCACCGTGTTCTGACACTAGGGACATCGCCGCCGACACGTTATTGCTCACTGGAATACAAACGATGTTACATGATATGCAATACAATACATTAAAAATAAATAAAAATCTTTACTTAGAACATGTTTACATAGGATCATAGATACATATTGAAACGATGATACTACCGAAGCTTTACAAACTGTGTGGTAATGTCAACGCCCAACTCCTAGATTTCTAAATAAATTAAATTATACTATTGCACGTATTCGTTTTCTCACAATTTCATGTACCTATGTAGGTACTTTATTCCATCAAAGATAATGTTTAAGTTCGTCTCTATACACGCTTTCTGTAGTGTCTTAATCTCTTGGGAATGTTTTCTTCACAACACAAAACTCTTATTATTATCTTATTATTATGATTGGCCGTGTTAACGTTCCTTGATGTTATTATGAGGCATTATAAAGTGGCACATCTATTTCACATAATGTATTAAATTATCTACTCTTATCACTATGGATATCAAAATAAACTCACCCCTATTCTGCCTCCTCTGCGTATTCCTATTATCATCACCGTCCATCTGCCACGTCCCCGGCGCATTAACATACTCCCTATATTCATTCGCCTGTCTCTCTCGCTCCCGTTCTCTCTGCGCCTCCCGGATAGCGTCCCTATTCGCGTAGTCATCGCAATAGTCGTCGCATCTGGAATCCCGGTTTGCGTATTCGCGAACCGCCTCCCGATTGACGTAGTCGTCGTGGATGGGACTCTCGCTCTCTCTGCGTATGAAACACCAACATGAGTATAGGCAGTGCCAACGCTTGCGTGCAGCTGTGGCCCTGAAAGGTTAAAGTGTGGTGCAACGTGCGTCTACGGAGCGTGCGAAGCGATATCTACTAAACTAAGAGGGATTGTGACTACTTTTATATGACTTCTACGACATCAATATATAACACATGCTTAGAATATATATTATAGATTTTATTACAGCTAACTAAAAGGGATTGTGACTACTCTTATATGACTTTTACAGCAGCAAAATAAACACATGATTTAATAAATATAAATACTAGTTAGTGGTCCGATTACGCAAAACTATAGGCTTAAATATTTGGATCTATAGACTTAAGATTTGACCAGGACTATGATGGAAATGAAATCTATACATAGATTTCCGATAATTAATCCGCTGACTGATAAAGTGATAACTGATTTTATTGATAAAAACTTTTGGTAAAATAACTTATAATTGGTTTTCAGAGCCACATACATAAAAACATATAAAATACGAGTACATCACGCAAACAACCAAGAAAGAAAATTATACGATAAATATGTACACAAAAAGCAACAAGAGAAGCTGTAAATCATTACTGTCTACAGCCACAGTCCATTTTCGTTTTCACGAATATGGGCCCTGGGGTATTTTAATTCATTCAATTCGTTTCCGTATCCGAAACGTCGGATTCGAATTAGATTCCGACGGATCTTATAAGCAACGAACAATAAATCTCTGGTGGAATCGTTTCCGTCATTGAAAAGCTGTTCTAACTCTCATATTATGGATCCGAATTCGAATGTCAAAAGTTTTCGAATCCGAAGACGTTTCCGACGAATTAAAATACCCCTGCAGATCTTGTGTAAGAAGTCTTGACTAGGTAGTTTCGACTATGCTGGGTAAGAGATTGAGGATAGTCCAGAGAAGAGCAAGTAATCATGGAGAACAACTGACCTGACGACGTGTGAGGAATGCTGATGATTGACGTGTTGGTACTGCGGCTGTTGTTGGTGCTGGCTGTGGTGGTTCGCATTCAACTGGATCTGTAATTACAAGGGATAAGATTAATCTATTTTAAAATCCAGATTTTTTCGTAAACAAAGGAGTTACAATTCATTTATTTATTCAGATAATTAAACAATCCATTGTGACGACCGATGTGGCGCGGTGGGCGAAGGTCCGCCTGCGACGCAGGAGGTTATCCAGCTTTTTTTATTTATTTATTGTGTTAGTTTGCTTAGAGGTTAGTACCTACTTAAAATTTGCAAATTACAGGACAGTAACATTTTTCAGCAATCGCGGTTAGAATGCTGTTGCTGCTCCCGCGGGTTCTGCTGATCAGTGAGGCTGACTTCTTCCGCCAGATGGCATCGTCGTGTCGGTGCGTGCCTGGGTGAACATGGCCGAGGCACTGCAGAATCGCTGTAGACGCAACAGCAACCTAAACGCGATGTTATATCGGACCCGCAAAGCATTGCAAGCCTTTTGGGTATAGTTTCGCTGGGTAAAATGAAGTACAATTTCTGAATAAAGTAACCTTCCCTGCATCTGTACATCTTGCGATTCTGCGAGACAGCATATTCGCCCTGATTGAAAATAATCTGCGTTGCGTTACAAAGCCAAAGAAAATATTTGACACGGTACTTATATCCCTCGTACAATACAGCCATACACACAGTTGCACTTGTATTGCAACACATGTTTACGCCCAGACACGTATTTCTTATAGAGAAATGGTTGAGTGTCGGGGTTTTCCGCCACCGAGCAGTGGACTAGCCTAATGACAAAGTAAATACTAACAGGATGCGGTCGCCTGCGCAGACTGCCAGAAGACGAGCTCTGGCTGGACGCGCCGGCTGCGCTGTGCTCTGACGTCGCCGAGTTGGACTTGGAACTGTCTCCGCCTGAACGCTCCTCCGCCGCCTCTTCGCTGTCACCTGCAAGAGATATCTCACGTTATATTTATAATTATTTATTTATTTTTAGCCATTATTATCCCACTGCTAAGCAAAGCAAAGGCCTCCATTTTCTCCTAATTATAATATTAAATATAAAGAGGTACTCTATTGTATTGGGTGTGCCCGTTAGGATAGATATATGTACATGTTTGTAAATAAATATTGGCGACCTCTGTGGCGTGGTGGGCGAAGGCCTGTGACGCAGGAGGTTGCGGGTTCGATTCCCACCTCGTGACAATTGTGTGTACGATCTGCAGATATTTGTTCCGGTTTTTCTGGTCGTTTTATATGTATAATAAAGCCAGGGTCGCCGACACAGTAGACAGCGTCGCGTCAGTCAATAAGGACACGGATAGACCAGCAAGGCTACCACGCTATTTAGCACATACCGTAACGTGCGTTATCAGCGTTATTTTATTACGCTAATTAAAGCGTGAATAACGCGTGAAAAGGCGTTATTTTCTTCTGACTTCAGAGAAACAATAACGCGTGTAAACGTGTTATTTTCTTGAAAGAAAACATTTTCTTCACATTTACACGCGTTATTCACGCTAACGCTGATAACGCGCGTTACGTTAGGTAGATAGATACAAGTACATAATACATTTATTTGACGTTATGTGCTAAATAGCGTTGTAGCCTTGCAGGACCGAGATATATAGCAGTTATAGCAGGTGTGAGTACTCACCAATAGCACTCTCGTTGTCGCCGTCCACCATGAGTATCTTCTTCATCTTCCTGTAGTTAAGGTTGTCCAGGTCCCGTACCGCCGCCTTCGTCCGCTGGATCAGATCCACTAGGACGTTCGACGATCTAGGCCTGTTACAAACAAATTTATTAAACCACTAAAGATCAGACACAGTTATTATTACAAGTATTTTACTAGCTTCTGTGGCTTCTTCGGTCTTATAGTCGGTAGCATAAAAAGTAACCTATTTATCATTCCAGATCTTAAGCTACTGCCGTTGTTCTTCCCGTATAAGCATTAGAATTAAGCTTATTATTTAACACGTTGTACGCCATATCACCCACCGGTGAGCCTAGGTTACTTTTCCATTCGGGCCGAGCCAAAATGAGGTAATCGGTCATTTTCATCAACTTGAAATTTTAATTCCAAAGTTAATAAAATGAAGTAATTTGCATGGAAAATAAAAATTACCTTATTAAGAAGCGTTTACGTCAAACCTCTCGCGCGGCTCACCGGTGACCCCCATGGCTCAAACGGCACAGTACGATTAGGCTCACCGGTGAGCCCCGTGGCCTGAATGGAAATGCTCGATTTTTCAAAAAGCGTTCAACGTGTTAATATTTTTTTGTAAAATAGAGTTGTAAACTCTGTCTTTAATCAAAGTGTCAGTCATCTATTACCCATAACACAAGCTTTACTTAGCTTGAGGAGAGATGATGATACCGTGTGGATTGTGATGACAGCATAATTATTATTTAATTTCAGTAAGTAGTTTTGCTGATCTGAGATGAGTGACGGAGGGGAGGAAGGTTTTTTCCCTGCAGTGGGACACTTCAGGCTAATATAATAATAGTTAGTAGTATAAATAAATAATAGTTTGGCGTGAATGTTCAACTTAACAAACATCCATTAAAACAATCTACGTAAAAGCCGACCGATTGACGACCGATGTGGCGCGGTGGGCGAAGATCCGCTTGCGACGCAGGAGGTTGCGGGTTCGATTCCCGCCTCGGAACAATTGTGTGTACGATCTGCAGATATTTGTTCCGGGTAGAGCAAAAAAAAGAGGTATAATAAAAAATATTTATCTATGTAATGTATTGTATTATGTATATCAGTTATCTAGTACCCATAACATAAGCTCTGCTTACCATGGGGCTAGATAATGCTGTGTGAATTGTCCAGCATTATTTATTTATATTATTATTTAAAAGCGGGTGAATTTTGCCACCGCCCAATAATTTATTAAATAAATTAATGCTGCTGATTTATCCCAAAGGATTACTAGATACTATTACTCCCACTTAATTAAACAGTGTCTTTCAATATTACCTGATGATAAACGGATGTGAGAGGAGATTCGTAGAGGAAGGCCTATCTTGAGGGTTCTTCTGAAGACATGCCTCGACGAAATAACGGAATGTGTCTGTCCACTCGGGCGCCTGCAAAACATGTGGTCCATTCAAATAATTACAAGCGCAGAGAAACCAAAACTTGTATTAAACTAAGATTAAAACAGACAATAAACTAGGTGTTTTATAGTGAAATTTGTTATATTATGTTTTTGTTCATTCAAAATAAAATTGGAATTGAAATTGAGTTTCTGCCCACGGCTTCGCACGTGTTTGTTTCTATGGAAAAGTTTAAGAGTTATTTCTATACCATTGAAACTGATTTATGGGATAAAAAGTAGCCTATGTTTAATTCCAGTCCAGAACTACCTGTATGTGATTTTTTTTATACAATATTTATAAAAAAAAATCAAATACAGGTAGTTCTGGACTATCGATGGCTCGGGTGTCACTGCGGCCATGATAGGCCTATTGTGATCACCACTTTGTGCGTTCAGCCCTGAAGTCGCGGCACAATTCGCCACTAAAACCCTTGCAGCTGCTAGAAACTGTAAGATTATCTTCGGGGTGATGTCAGTAACTTACTTATAGAGGCAGTAACTGGCTTGTAAGGGTAGTAACTTACTTGTAAAGACAGTAACTTACTTGTAAAGGCGGGGACTCGTTCTGTGCAATGTGATATAGCGCAGACATAGCGTTCATGTTGAAGTAGGGAGGCTTCCGTTCTGCCAGTTCGATACACGTTATACCTAGCGACCATACATCCACCTGGAACCAAAGCATTGGAATTTAAGAACAATCATCACTTGCTTTGCTTTGATTATTTTAGAGGTTGCGGGTTAAATTTCCGCCTCGCGACAAATGTTTATACGATGGCGATTATTATAATAAAAAAAAAAAATTACGTGGGGGTATGTTCAGGGATATTTATTTCTTTGTTTAATAAAAAAAAATCTATTAAGTATATCAGTCATCTATAGTCTATCCATCCAGAATGTAGAATGTTTGTAAACATAAGAAATCAGCTGATTTTTAGGGTTATCACCACGAAATGATGCAGGCCTAATAGAATTCTAATGATTTCACATATACATTCTATTAGATTTATTACTTTTTATAATCCTGACGTATAGTTTTTTGTTTAGTGCTTCAAGGAAAATACTTTAAACAGGCACATTTACATTAAATTGAGTTGGCACTGAAAAATCGTTTGAGAGCACAAAAAGTCTAATGATTTTTAGTATTATTTCATAATCATTTAGCTTTTATTCCATTCTATAAGGATAGGTAATGATAAAAGTAGGCTGATTTCACAGGGATGCTTTGCCATTTAATTATTTACATCAAATATCACCAGCCCAGTAAGGCACCACCATCAAAGCTCAAGATGTGACCTAAATAAAAAAATGCTTTTCACCCCTACATCAGCTGATTGAACTGTCAGTGGCTCTGTTTACAAACATTCTACATTCTGGATGGATAGACTATAGTATATACAGTACCCTATAATACAAGCTCTGCTTAGCTTGGCGCTAGATGATGCTGTGTGGATTGTCCAACATTATTTATATTGATTTTTAATAAATAAATATCGACAGCCCAGACCCATTTCACGTTTATTTATAGCCAAGTTCATATATTTAATTATTACTTATGTAATTTTTATTTTCTGAAGTACCCAAGAGTCTTGCAAGGTACAGGAATATAGAATATGTAGGCTTATCGAATTCGATGACGGCGACCCTAGACATCACAGATTCTTCTATCATGAGCCCCAAGAAAAAAAAACGCCTAGTAAGGTCTATAGCTAATAAAGCACTTCGATATTTGTTTATCTTACCTTCCCATCATACTGCCCCTCATCCATAGCCAAAATAACCTCTGGAGCCATCCAATACGGCGTCCCCACGAAGCTATTCGCCGGACACTTGATACTGGCACTGCCGAAGTCAGCCAACTTGACCGTCCCTTGCTCTGTGAGGAGAATGTTGCCAGCTTTAATGTCCCGATGGATTCTGCCGAGGCTGTGTAGGTAGGACAGGCCAGAGACCACGCCTTCACAGATGGCGGCGATTTCTTCCTCGCGTAGAGGGCGCTTGTGGACCTGTGGGCAAGAATTTAGAATTTAGAGTTCTAGAATTTAGATAGAAAACACTATTATACACAACAGAAAACAAAAGAGGGCAACAATTTAGAATTTAGGTAGATAGACGGAAAAAAACTTTATTACTGTCACACTAAACAGATAACAATACAGAAATATATCATTAGAATAGAGGAAGTTTCAAGGGCGACCTTATGGCTGAGAGCGATCTCATCCAGGCAACGTTAGGGGTTCCGTAACGGAATATTGGCAGGTCGCAAAAACATTGAAAAAATTTTAATGTAACAGTTAAACAAATGTTTAACTGTATGCTTGCTGCAGTTACAATTAACTACAGCAAGCATTCAATTATACAATGAATGAAAGTATAAATTGTATAATCGGCCATCTATGTGTCACAGATACGATATAGATAAGAACACTGAATAATATAAAAATAATCAACTACCTGTAGATTAACACTTATAATCTTGAGAAGGGATACCTAATATAAATTTATATATACCTAATTATTATAGGTTATTTTGAGATTAAATAGCGGTCTATACTAAAAAGAATTTCTAGTGCGAAACCGCAAGCAAAAGCTAGTAATATATTAAATACGAAAGTTACGATGTTTAGATGTTTGTTACCTCTTCTCGCCAAAACGACTAAACGTATCAGGCTCAAATTTTGCAGACTCGATTAACGTAAAGGAAACTTTTTTATTTCGTAAAAACGCGAGCAAAGCTGCGCGCAGAAGCTTGTTTCAAAAATAAATATTACTTGAATTATCTATAGTTCTTTGGTTTGAATAATGATTATGAATATCTAACTGTTTTGAGTTATTATTACTTACATAACTTCCGTTATAAAAATTTATAAAAACAAACTAAAACTTGAATGAGTCAAAGACTGTATTTATTCAGTGCAGTTTTCTCAGAAGCAGTGACGTAAGCAATCAAGTGTTAGAATTCAGAATTTCGGATGTAATAGTCATCAATTTCGGAGAATTAAAATACAAACTTTAAAACTATCTAACTTTGATGCTCGCCTCTTGCGAAATGTAAATACATATTTACAAAGGTCAATTGGTTAAAGATTTTTGGCTATACTCTAGCTAGTAGCTTGGAAGCCATTGCTTGCTTTTTAAGTAATTTAAGTCGAAAGTTTTTATTAAGGTTAGACAAGTAGCTTACCTTCCCATACAAACGTGGAAGGGTGGTAACTACTACAATGATGTTGACCATCCAAAATTAAGGATAATATCAATGTATCTCGTCTTATCTACATTATGTTTGCGTACACATTATCTATGTTGTAAAATCTATGTGTTAATGTATAAAACTCTAAAATAAAGGCCGTTCCGACAAAGCTTGGATATTAAAAAGTTGAAATAAATTGATTTTGAATATATACACCCAATAGTTTTTCTATAATAACCCTCGTATTAAAAGTGTCTTCACATTTTTTACGTTTGAGGAATGAATCATTATTCATTTCATCCTAGCGCGCCCTTTTGAACATTTCACATCCTCACAAGCCTATATTGGACGTAGGCCTTCCTTGATAAGCATAATGCATTATGTCAGCCCATATAGACCTCGTCTACCGACGAGTTCGCGCGCTGTGTCGACTTGTGTACCCTTAGGCTTCATACGCACGAGACTTTAAAAGAATTGAGATAGTTACAAGGACTAAGAAAAAGATTTTTGTTAATGTCCTGCCAGGCATTATTCTCCATATTCTTATTTGAATAATCTGGCAATATTTTTGTATGTGTTTTGCAAGTGGACGAGACTCCACCTCTATAATTAGGACTTCGGGATCCTCAACCCACGACATCGTACGATCCGACACGACGTCCTAGCGCTCAAAATGCAACACTGCTCGATAAAAAAGCATCGCGTTTTAAAAGCGCTGTCGTATGAAAATATACTTGGAAATGCATTTGTTCTATTTGAACGCTTTTTTAACGGGCGCAGAAAAAGCTCCCGTGCGAATGAGGCCTTATGGTAGGGGCGCATTCACACAGCATCCGTTTTTTCCGTGATGGCGTATGTGGAGGAGCGAGTTGACACACCCGACAGTATTCCAGATGCAGAGAACTATTGTTTCGCTAGTTGTAGTGTACTTCATATCACAATAATTATCTGTGGACCTCAAACCAAACATTTCGTATGGCGGCGCGAGGTCCATTGATATTGTAACTGGCCATAGATAGACTATGTTGTTGATCAATATACATAATCACTACATAGTATAAAATAAAGTCGTTTCCCGCTGTCTGTCTGTCCCTATGTCCTTAGATCTTTAAAACAATGCAACGGATTTAATGCGATTTTTTCGTATAGCGTGATTCAAAGGGAAGGTTTATAAACTATTTGACACATAGATTTCCACGCGGGCGAAGCCGCGGGGCGCAGCTGGTTAAATATTATATTGTTTTTTTTTTAAATAAAAACTGCCCGAATCACTGATATCATGTTCTATGCGGACAAACATAAATCTTTCATAATCAAGTTAATCTACAAGGTTAGAGAGAAAACTTCAATGTCTTTGAAATATTTAA
Source organism: Eupithecia abbreviata (assembly GCA_943735965.1). Classification (NCBI taxonomy): domain Eukaryota; kingdom Metazoa; phylum Arthropoda; class Insecta; order Lepidoptera; family Geometridae; genus Eupithecia; species Eupithecia abbreviata. Next base: position 9,274,616 of record OX030995.1, read on the forward strand.
CCCAATGCAATATCGGCAAGGATGAACGATCGATTGAGACCAAAATTATTCTTTATGCCTAAGACAGTAAGGTTCCAAGTCTACTGTTCTACATTTAGCGCTCTAATTTATAAAACTGCATTATACGTCATCGTACGCAGAATCTCCTGATCATATTGATTCAGAGGTCGCAAGGTCAATCAACTCATTATTCAACAAAAACTGCACTATTTCTATAGATTAGCCAATACAAATGGTCCACGACTTGTCAATATATTTCAAACTAATAAACTTCCAAGTCGAGAAGCTTGCATAGATTTATCACTTTCTAATATGAAACTGGACGAAAACTGGTATTTTGCATGTAAATCGGATCGCAATGGATCAAAGTGACCGGTTTAGAAAAAGGAAATGAACGGTTTCAATAAATTAAATCATAATTAAGTAGCAAATAATGCGAATTAATAATAACGGTGGAATCCATGATTGGAGTAATTTTTTAGACCGTGTTTCCAATGTCTAGATCTTGAGTTGAAACGAAGGTAAAATACGTAGGAATCGCATCATGCATATGCTACATCATTTAATTATTTTGTTGAACTAAAATTGACTTCGAATCCCTTTGTTTTAAATATCTTTTTATAAGTTTTGCGGGGTGAATACTAATCCCTCTGGCTGTTCCCCGCGGTTTCACCCGCGTTAAACTCGAATTTCACTTTATTGGTTGTTTTTTTTTAATAGCCTATGTTCATCGGGGATAGTGTAGCTTCAGAACGGTGAAAGAATATTTGAAATCGGTCCAGTAGTTTTGGAGCCTATTCAATACAAACAAACAATCAAACATTTCCTCTTTATAATATTAGTATAGATTTTATAGGGATCATCATATACAACTGCAAGGACCATCCAAATCGGTCCTTAAAGGAGAAATCGACGAATATACATTAAAAAAAGCCAAACATAGAACCTCCTCCTTTATTCGAAGTCGGTTAAAAGAAGCTCGACAGGAAATCGTTTACGGATAGGTAAATTCTTGAAAATTCTTTATTGCACACTTAAAAATACAACAAACAAGATAAAAATTACAAAATATGTGACAATTTGACGGATGGTTGTCTGGTAGAAATCGTTCTTGAGCGATATCGACCTTTCACTGAAGTTTGTTATAATATAAGAAGCTTAATGGTTTGAAAAAGGTCTCTGCTAACAGCGTACACGGCAAAAACCACAAGCCCCTTTTGCTCGTCGACAAAACAATTACCAGTTATCCAGTTGTTGTTGGGTGCGTAGTGTTCATAATTAATAATTCATTTATTTACCAAAAATAAACTTACATAAGGATTTCTAGTGAGACCCAAACTAAGCACAAGGCTTGTGTATTGGGTGTCAGGAGAGCACTAGTTAAGACTAAACAATAGTTTTCATGGACGTAAGTAGGTACATTATTACATAGAGCAGTTAATATTAAATTAAAACAAAAAAATGTACTTGGACGCATAAAAAAATGACCGTTGAGGTTGCCCCCCACAATCGTATAAGTTGTTGGTGTTTGAGAGTCAAAAGTTTGTAATGTTTCACGGTTTAATCGTACGTTAAGTTGAAAGTAATTTTAATGGTCGCGAGTGTACGCCGAGACGTGTTGCCCAAAGGACAGTTGTTTGCGACTGTCTGTAATAACGCCTTAGAAACACGTCATAACGTAAACTGCTCACCTGCGGGAACATGTAACGCTGTATGGTATGCAAACCGTACACGTAAAAGAAGTTGCAGGAAGAAGCTAGTGTTTAAATCACTTACCTCTATAATATCTGAGGCAGAGCCAACACAGTACTCCATGACGAGCCATGCCGTGTGCTCGCGCTTATAGCATCCCTTGTACTCTATTGTGTTTGGATGCTCCAACTGTTTTAGGAACCTGTGGGCAAATATATGGTCAATCAGAATCAGACCTGTACTACATACAACAGGCAGCTATAGGTCGGTTGAAATATTGACGGTATAATAAGGAAGAAAGAAAGAAAGAAAATACATTTATTTGACACTATATATAACACATTACATGGTAAGAAAAGAAAATAATAAAAACAAGAAAAATAAATTACAAGGAATAGACAAGACATACAAAATAGAGCAAATACGTGTTACATAAGGGGCCAAAAAGGTCCCTGTCTCAGCATTATGCCGCTACAAGCCTAAGTAAGTAGCGGCGCTGATTTTCAGACAGGTCCTGGTGTGGTGGCACAAAGCTTGATAACATCATGTAGGTATAGGTACATATAAAATAAATCAAGAGTAGGTAACATAAAAAAAAATCATCATCAACCTATAAATAATACACAGCTGGACATAGGCCTCTCCTAATGAGCGCCATAGCGCCCTGTCTTCAGCTTGCCGCATCCAGCATCTGCCTGCAGTCTTTCGCAGTCGTCATGCCACCTGGCCGGAGGGCGTCCTGCACTAGGTTTCCACTCAAGAACAGGTTTACCGCATGGGTTGTCGGTTCTTCGCTATATTATTTGATGATAATTTATAGTATAACATTTGACTTGTCTAAGTGTTACTTTGTAAGCCTAACTAAAGAAATAAAATATTTTGATATTCAGAAAATGCCTTATACAAGGGGTAACTGAGACCTCACTTTAATATTCTGAATGAGCAAGTCTAGTTATTTGTTATTCTTTCATACCAAAACTATAAAATATAAAAAGTCACCTGTGTTTGATTTTTTTTCAGCTACATCTGCGCAAAATTGTAGTGTAATTAATTCAGTAGTTTTGGCATGAAGTAACAAACATCCATCCATCCATCTAACTAGTGTGATAGCTTGATAAGCTACTTATATTGCATATCCAGGGAAAACGTGCAAAAGCAACATACAGGTGCAGAAACAAGATTGTTTATAATATCTTGTCAAACACATTGTCTAACATATCCTTTGTAAAAACGCTTACAACAATATATCAGATTATCTAGACTTATCATCCACAAAAAAAGCTTGGGATGAGTTATTCTAGCTTAATCCTTGATACACCCCCTGCCTTTCTTAAATTCACACAATTCTTTCCATCCAAAGGTTGCCTGGAAGAGATCGCTACTAAGCGATAAGGCCGCCCATTGTACTTGTCGCCTGTGATGTCTTTTATAATGATCTGTATCTGGTGTACAATAAAGTTGTTTGTATTTGCTCCAACTCGAAAAAACAACCTAACAAGGTAAAGATTTCTTGTTTGCTTATTTACTTTATCTTAAAAAAATTGAAGTGAACCAAAAATCAAAGGGATCACTTTACTTCCTAGTTTTACTTATGTAAATTGAATTTTGTGATGTGTCAAGAGTCCTGTAAGGTAAAGGAAATAAAGCACTTTGATAAAGATTATTTGACTTACTTGATTTCCTTCAATATATCCTGCCACTTCTCTTCACTTTGTTTCCCCAAATATGACATCTTCTTGATTGCCACAATCTCCTTTGTGAGATTGCAGCGGGCATAGTACACCGCCCCAAAGGATCCATGCCCAATCTCCCGGAGATCCTCGAATATCTTCTCCGGATCATGGCGGCTGAACAGCTCAGCAATGTCCGGATCTTTGAGGCTGCCTGGGCGCGGCATTGTTTTACTGCAAGTGGTGGTATAACTTGATAAACTATATTGTTTAGAAAACCTATGAGACTTACTAGTAAGTATATACTTAGGTAAATGCTTTTTTATACCTACTTACAGGTTGTTTTTGATTGGCATCAGTTAGGCTACCTTTAGATTATTTTTAATAGTTTCTAGTTAGCTCAACTGTTTATAGTTGTAAGTCTATATAAATAAGGTTTTAAATATTTACATATTCAGATAATTGTTTCTGTTAATATTTATTTATAAGCATAGATTTAGTAGGTTAGGGTTTTTTATAGGTAGGCCTTCTATAAAAAGCCCTAATCTACTAAATCTAATTCATAAACAATTTTGTATGTAAGATAACTGATTTTCTTGATCAGTTCGGTTCAGGACCACAATTCGTGGGGTCTTTTGGTTGAGGCCTATGTTCAGCAGTGGATGTTTACAGGCTGAAGATGATGTTTCTTGGGAACTTGGACCCAAAATAGGGTTCCAACCCATTTTAGGTACAGGTTCAACATATTCCAAACATCTCTGTTCTTAGGTTTGGTCATCCATTGCCCACCTGCTGTTGCTATAATGTTGTCGGACCATCATATCCTAGGTCATCTCATTTTTTACCATGAATAGATCTCCCTTTTTACTTTCTATTCCATATCAATATGTGCCTGAGGTTGGGCTTTTTGAGTCTTTTGGCTGACCAATCTTGGCATTAAAGTCACAGCTTTTTCATAATTTACATAGCTTCATCATAATTTTATAATGGAAAAGAAAATATAAGTAGGTATGTAAAAGCTATAGTGAGTTCAATACAGATGTAAATTTCAACAGAGCTATTAGATTTTTTTTTATTTTTGTTAAAATTTCTGGATTTTTGGGATGGTTTGCTATATGATCGTAATACAATATACCTAGTCCTTTTTTTTGCAACTTTTCCTTGACAAGACACCCGTTATAACAGGATACATGGAACTTTGAAATTAATCAAAAAAAGTACAGTGAGGAGCTAATGCTCCAGTGATTCACTTAGTTGAACATTATCTCAGAAAATCTACATCAAATAACAGTTTAAAATTGACAACAAGTATGTAAGTAGGTACATTCTTCTATTGTGTGGCAACATGATTGAAAATCAATGTCAAGCAAGAGTTTGATTTATAGGATTCTATGCATACTTTTATAGCCAGCTGAGCGCCGGCAGCGTCTGTCACTTGATTAGAACAGTCTCGCGGCACTGGGCCATCCTCCGCACCACTCGCTATCTGCAAGTCGGAAACGACACCGATAAGCATAGCCACGCCAAAACCTTTCACACACTCCTAAACTCATGACAAATAGCATACAGCGAAACACGTTCATGGAACACCCACAGATTGTTTCCAATTTCGAGAATTGCCGAGACCCTTGCCTCCACCAGTAATCTAATTATGCGAGCTCCAGATAAACGGCACCGAAACCCAACTCGATGCAACTATCAGATAATGGAGACATTTTGATAGAAGTTGTCAATTTTTTAAAGGATCACGGATGCATGGATTATTCTTCTATATAATTCAGCGCTGGTCACACCTTTTTTGTAAGGGCCAGAAGCAAAAATATTGCAAAATACTTGGCACTTACATACAAAATTTCGCTTCAAAATGGCGTTGGGGTATCGTGCGCAATGATGGTTTTTTGTTTCATTGAGTACACCATGCATAGTTTTCCATCACTTTTAGCATTCACTTTATAATCATTTGAACACTTTGTAGTTATCAAAAACTTCTAAAAAATTAGTTGAATCTAATTTTTGGAGAAAATTATTTACAACTTTCCCGTATCGAATCAAAGACAACAATTTTTTATCTCTTTTTGTAGAGTATGCGAGCTCTCTGGCAGACTAGTGGTGGCCTCTGTGATGATGATCGAAGAATCGATGAGTTCAACTTTTGATTGCTAGTGGTTTGGTCGACAGTTGACTTTTCTCTAACATGTCAGATAGTCTATGGTATACCCTTTCTTCCTATAATTCCTTCATTCATTCACGACCGGACGTGCTGTGCTATCTGTCTGTCTGTCTGTATGTAGTAAGTAATTAATCTATGGTATGTAGCCTGCTGCTGTATGTGCGTGCTGTGGCTGTGTTCGTTTCGTCTAAATTGACGCCGGTTTTTAATTGTGAATTTTGTGATTATACCGAAGTAAAGGTAAGAAACAAAGCTAACCAAGTAATCTGCGTTGGAGTGTATTTTCATCGATTGAATTCCCACATATTTGTTTGTAAAACCAGTTTAGCATCATAGCATCTTTGTCAAAATGGCGGTAACAAAGTTCTGATTAATACTACAAGCTTAGCAAATCTACCACATGTATCATTGTAATGCCATCGTTTTACACTACCATTTGAGGCATATTCTCAAGCTATCTGCATTCCAACTAGGTTATGTTTGGAAGCCATTCTGCTGCCTAACAATATTTACACGATCTCATTCTTCAGATGGCAGACAAAAAGCCTGGTGAGCCTGAAGGCGAGGAAGAGTTCTCAGTCGAGAAGGTTCTAGACCGCCGCATCAGGAACGGAAAGGTATGAAACATGCAACATCAAAGTTGGCGGCAATTTCAAGTGTTTGCAAACAATCTAGACCAAAAATATAGAATATGTTTTTATTGATATTTCCAGGTGGAATATTATTTGAAATGGAAAGGCTACAGTGACGCTGACAACACCTGGGAACCGGAGGAAAACCTGGACTGTCCTGACCTCATCCAGACATTTGAGGATGCCCGGAAGAAGAAGGAAGCTGGTAAGTTGTGAATTTCGGTTTCGGTAATGAAATTTACTCTTAAAGATAGGTACAATATCACTCGAATTTACAACAACAATGGAAATTTACAAAAAAATAAATAGGTATTTAATATTAAAATAAATATATTTTTTTATTGAAAACTTGGCCTACAGAATTACATACATTCCAAAACATCAAACACCCTAATTTTGGCTGTTCATTTGTCAAATGGTCATAACATTAACTAGATAATGGTTTAAACACTTATATTTTATTAAATATTTTTTTCCAGATAGCGGAAGCATTATATACTATGTAAAGCTAAATTCTAAGGGCTTATCTGTAAGGCTAAAGAAATAAAAACTTTTGGAATTTGAAATTTTGAATTTTAATTAGTTAATTTTGTTATCAAAATATTTTAAAGATGCCTTAAAGGACTTACTGAACTATGAACCAGACTAATTCCAAGCATAAAATTTGTTTTTACAGAGGGCCTAAAAGCACCAAAACTAGACAAAGATGCCAAGAAGCGGAAATCTGCAGCAGCCACCCCAGATCTAAAAGGCGCTAAAAAGACTAAAATCGATGAGAAGAAGGCATCGGGCTTCGATAGGGGGTTAGAACCTGAGAAAATTATTGGTAAGTTGTATTATGTACCGAACTAGCTTCTGACCAAAGCTTAACACTTGGACTGCGATTTTTTTTCGACGACAGCGATCTTTTTTTTAACCTAAAAAATTCGTGCTGCCGCTCTACACAGCGGTTGTGTTGCGCCACACATGCGTTTCGTTCGAAAAATATTACGGCTGTGCTGAGTCACACAGATCTGTATTTTCTCAGCCGCTGCGCTAGTGTGGATTTACGCATATTAGTCACTTGTAGAAAACACATACCGTGTGATTTCAGCAATCAAAGTGTAAAAACTATTTTATTTAGAAAATTGAATATATTATTAATTTGGTTATGTCCCTGCAAATTAATTTAGTTTCATCACACACACACATTTTAAATCTGACATTGTACACTTAATGGTAGAAATACCTTTGAATCACATTTATAGCTAAAACACCATCATAATGTATTTCATACAATAAAATATACTTTACTTTCTTTACTGGAATAAAATGTAGCCTTTAACTTATTCCAGGTCTAGAACTACATTTATGACAAATTTTAGCTCAATCCGTTCAGTATATTCCAGCCAAATTGAGATGTACTATGTTCGTAACCAATCCGCCCATACTAAACTAAAATTCACTCTGTTGCCTCGTCTTTTTATAAGCAATCACTACTTGTTGATTTGAGATCTTTGTTTCAAATATGGCTGACTATTAGCTGCATTAATATCTCAAAATCGACGCCAACCAAGAGAGCCATAGTTTTGATTTGTTCACAAACATTCTATATCGAGGGCTAGTAGAGCAGTAACAAAATATCCACAGAGTAGTGTTTATAAAATGTGATATACATAAATAGTTAATTTAATATAATAGACAAACTGCTCTTGGAGATTTTAGCCCTTGTCAGGGGAACACTTGTCCTGGATAAGAAGTATTTCAGGGCTTCAGGAGCTTAAGCATTTTATGACACCACATTAATAAGTTATGGACATAGCTCTAAGAATTAGCAAGCTGAAGTGGCAGTGGGCCGGCCATATCTCGCGAAGAACCGACGGTCGCTGGGGCAAACGTGTTCTCGAGTGGAGACCACGACTCGGTAATCGTAGTGTCGGACGCCCTCCGACCAGGTGGGATGACGACCTGCGAAAGACTGCAGGTAGATGCTGGAAGCGGCAAGCTGAAGACAGGGCGCTATGGCGCTCATTGGGGGAGGCCTATGTCCAGCTGTGGACTGCTATAGGCTGATGATGATTATGATGACATTAATAATATTAGAAGTCTGGACGTGGCGTAAGAATTAACCCCTCCAATTCAGCCCGTGAATATCGTAGGAACACTCACCAGAGGAAGAGCGGCATATTTTGAACACCTCCACTGTAATCACCAATCTGGTTGCCAAGTGTGGTGATTATGGAAGGTGGTGGTGTTCTAGTAAATAAAATATATACAATGTAATGTATTGTATATATCAGTTATCTAATACCCATAACACAAGCTCCGAGGCTAGTAGATGTTGTGTGGATTGTCCAGCATTTTTTTTTTAACGCAAGTATTTTTATAAACATTTCAGGCGCAACCGACAGCAGTGGAGACCTCATGTTCCTGATGAAATGGCAGGGCACAGATGAGGCTGATCTTGTGCCGGCGAAGCAAGCCAATTCAAAGTGCCCTCAAGTCGTCATTCAGTTCTATGAAGAGCGACTAACATGGCACACGCCTACAGCGGATGAAAGTGCTATTGAAGCTTAATGCTTTAAATGTAAGTTTCAAATTCCCACTTTTAATGTAAAGAAGCAGTTATTTGACTTTCTTTAAGTAGCTGGATGCGGCAAGCTGAAGACAGGGAGCTATGGCGCTCATTAGTGTAGGCCTATGTCCAGCCGTGGACCATTATAGTCTGATGATGATTTAAGTAGTGTGAGGTCTGAACTGGCATCCAAAGGGGTATAAAAGTGTCCAGCGGCGAGGTAGGCGGACGATATCGCAAGCATCTCATGGAAATTTAATAATATGCCAAAAATGTTCGAATTCAGCGGCTTATATTTTTTTTAGAGATTACACTGAGTGCGAGGGCTTACGCACTATACTAACTAAAGCCTATGTAAGATTAAGTAAGGTATATAAAAAAAATATAAGATTTTGACTCTAGTGTGAAATATCTTCTTCAAATTTGTTTTTCTTTTTTTGCAGATAAGAGATGAGTTTCATCATGGAAAATTAGTGAGTACATTTTATATGGGGACAACTATTAATTTTAGGAAATTCTGTGTTATCTAAATTTTGTAATTTCCTTTAAGACCAAATGAGGCCAAGTGCCTTATTTGTAATGGAATAATTTTTTGCAATAAGACCTATGTATCATAGGATGGATATTATGACATTGACACTTAATTTTGATTTATGTAATAAACTTAAACTATGTTATTGGGGGAGGCCCATGTCCAACAGTGGACTGCTATAGGCTGATGATGTTGACGAATAAACTTATAAAAAACAGTGTTGGTTACGCCCAACATTCACTTTAACTATTTCTTGGTACAGTCAGCGTCAAATTGATATGAACAGAAGTCAAAATGATCTGAAAAACATAAAAGCATTTTGATATACGCAGTTTGAATCATCATATTGTTGTTAGCACCCAAGGTGTTCAAATTATCTTTCTACCATTGTTTCATATTTATATGAGCAGTCAGGGCGTTCAAAATAATCTGAGCAAACCATGCTCTTCAAGGTTGTTTGCAAAATCATAATTTTCAAGATGATTTTGAACACCTTGGGTGCAACAATATGATGATTCAAACTGTGTGTATCCAATTGCTTCCATGTCTTTCAGATAATTTTGACTACTCTAGACGCTCATATCAATTTGACGCTGACTGTACAAGATACTGGCTGTTCTTTTGCGATGGCCAAATCAAAGAGAGATTTAAAGATAACTTGTGTAAGGAGTCCACGGGCTATATTTAAGGGAACGCAAGATGTGTCCTTTTTAAAATTGTTTCAATGACGTCGAAAAGAGGTTGTATAAAAAATAAACCCAAATGAAATTAGGTTGCTCCAGTTGTTCAATATCATTACTGAAATGTACAAGATTAAAAATCTGACTTAATTTTTGTTTTCTCGGTAGTCAAGATTATGAGTTCTCAGACGCAAATAGCCACGCTGTATAATGGTCTTCATTATACAGCGTGGCTATTACTTGCATAACGCAGACATTTTTGATGTAAATAAGACGACTTACAATAACGTAATTGAAGTGCAAATATAACCTTTAAATATTATTATATTCTTACTATTTCTTAATTTCTTTTTTGTTAAATTTATGGCTTGGCCACTGTACCGCGCCTGAGGTATGCGAGCGGCGAGACGGGGGGAATATCGGCCGCTCCGATCCATCAGTCTGCCGTCAACGCGTACTCTTGCTCTTTTTTCCTCGCCCCCCACCTCACCGCACTTTCCTAAGGAGCGGTACAGCGGTTTCGGTCAAACTATACTCTATGGCATCGTCATTGTTAATTGACGTCAGCGACGCTTATAAGAATTGGGAAAATGTCATAAAGATAAATTTATTCATGATATTTTAACACATAACAACGCGCGTTATCACGGTAATCTTAGCACGGATAATGCGTGTTAACGCAAATAACTCGTGAAAAGTCGTTATTCGCGTTAAAATGCGCCTAAAGGGTCCGGAGACGCTCGCTTGCAAAAATCGCTCCGAATATCGTTGTCCCTGTTTAACCCTTGCGCCGCGCCACATGCGTGCGCGATAGCAATATTAGCCGTTAAAAATTTGGTTTGTTCCGTAATACCAAAAATTATGACTGAAAACTTTTTGTATTCTTCACAAAGCATTGTTATTCTGTAACTAGACAATATAAGCTATGTTCCTTAATAAATAAAACGTAAGATATTGATGTTTTTAATACGAAACAAATAGCAAGAAAACATTTTCGCATAAAATGTGCAAAATGAGATTGGCATTCATTTCATTTTAGGTAAGTATTTTGAAAAAAAAAAACTATTTGGGAACCTAGATAAATACTATTTTAATACAAATAATGCAATATTAGAGTGTAAATATGCTTGAATTAGAAATAATTTTGGTATTACGTTTGTATGAAGCATTCGTCCCTCCGGAGGCCCCTTAACACACGTTATTCGCGGTTATAAAGCGCGGTACGTTATGTGTTAAATAGCATGGTAGCCCCACAGGTTACATAAAATAACATATACAGATTATAATATACTATAAAAAAATATATCCATTCTTTCTCTACATATTCTCTGTTTATGGCTTATAATTATAAGCTAGCAATGCTCTTCAGTAATTTTTTTTTTGTGAATGTATGGACAAATAAGCTAAGTTGAAAAGTAAATGCCTACTATAGATTTAAAGGTTGTTGTCTAAGTATCCTTAATGTAAATTGAACTCCGTGTTTGTGAAATTTTTGGCTTCCAAGTTTGTTGATCCAAACTTCAAGAGTTTACAGGTTATTCTAGGCACGGACTTGCAGATTTCAATGTTATTTTCGAGGAGTATAGTAACAGTTGTTGTTCGCCAAGAGACGTGGATGTGACCTATTACTTCACAATGAATAAGTGGGTCTTTCCAAATTAGCATAAGAATTAGAGATTCGACAAAAAAAATACGATTTTGAGCTATAATGATCTAGCTAGCCAAACCGGTTACAAACTTTTGTAAGTGATATTACATGTTAAACAATTATTGCGATTTAATTTTATAGCAATAAAACTTTTCCTTATAGGTACTACTTTTTTTGATTTTTTATAAGGTCAATATTAAAACAACAGGAAATTAAATCAGCAATATTAGAGGATTTAGGTGTAAATAACAGATCTGATCTGCTGCAGTTCTATTATAGCTCCTAAGTAATGTAAGATTTGTCCCTCATCTTAGCATAACTTGTTTTAGGTGTAACTGCAGTCAGTAAAGATGACTTTACATAATATTTGTTTTTTATTTACTTCGAACCCATTCCTCAAACAATAATGACGGTAAGTCATCAAAATTTTATGTGAAATGTTCGTAAACAAACGTAACCTAAAATTCATTCTTACTTACCTTGTATTTTTATAAGCAATTTGCATTCCTGGACGATCTGAAATTGCTTCTTATATTTCTAATAATTATGTACATTGTTCGAAACCGTGCATTAGTAAGTCTTTTTTTGTTGTGGTTTGTTTACTGACCTTTCACATGGAGTTTGGCTAGAATAAAGTTTTACCACTTACGCCGCGCTTCGGAACCTCGGATAAGTAAATAATTAAGTCATAAGCTATGTAAAAGTCAAAGGAACTTAAAACTTGCCTAAGATCACAAGTGACAAAATATCTTCAATCATTTCAACCGATGGAGGCAAAACTCGACCTCAATGACCGGTCTACGCTACCCGCATCAAGTAACCGTTCCCTTTCGTCTAAGGCAGGAAAAGGAGTAATATTAATTAAAAATTGCTAGTCATTTAGGTAATAACTTATTTATTTCGTAACAGCATCAGCTAAAATAGTGTTTATCTATACTATAGTATTCAATTACAACAGCGCAAATTATAGGTAGTCACGGATAGAATCTAAATAAGCTTATATACGCAAGTATGTGAACGTACATCATTTTGTAACAAGAAAGAAATCGTAGGTACTTCATGAGAAACCATAAAGTGGTTGTACATTGTAAATCTATATATATAAAAGAAAGTCGTGTTTGTTACAACACTTATAACTCGAGAACGGCTGGACCGATTTAGCTGAAAATTGGTGGAGAGGTAGCTTAGAACCAGGAGTTACTTTTTACTTTTTATCATTTAAACAATTTGACACATAGATTTCCACGGGGGCGAAGCCGCGGGGAGCAGCTAGTTAGTGATAAAAATAATAGAGAACACAAAACCCAATTATCAACATCTAACCTAGACGAGACTTCGGCCAAAAAAGCCAAGAGCATAATGGTTTAATTAATAAAGCGACTAGCCAATTATTATTTTTAAACAAGCAAAAGTGTAATTAGAGTATCTTAGAGTACCTAGCTTAAAGGTGAGTACCTATTGTGACTTAATGTAATTATACCAATTCAACAATTTCAAAATACACTTTTATAATGCATCTTCACTTCAAGAGACGGATGGGTGGCCATGATCTCCTTAAGTTCACTCCTCTTCGCTTCAAGTCCTTGGCAGAAAGTATGTCTAGGGAACATCTTCAAAGTCGCAAGGTAAGCCTGAACAGATTCCTTGTCAGAAAGCATCTCGCCTAATATTTCCACCTGGACAGATTCAGGAAATTGCTGCAAAGGCGCACTCATAGCCTTTGCGAATATAACGTAAATACACGTGAAGTAGTCGCTTACATCTCCCTTCAAATGGTCAAGACAGATTTTACCGAACTTAGGACCTATTTCTGCACACATAATTTCCCAATCGCTTTTCTGAGATTTCTCGAGGAGCTCTGCCAAATTCACGGTAAGCTTCCATGTAGTAATCATCAAATAGTTTTCAGATATGGGTAATTTGTTCAACTTATCTAGGATTTTTTTAAACATTTTTGTTGGGATTACCATTTTATTTTTGATAACGTAGTCGACTAGATCTTTCGATAGGTTATTGAGAACTGATTGCACATGTCGACGAATGTACAACGATCCTCCAGATGAATTGTACCACAAGGTGAACGACCGTTTTAAGAGAGGGCTTAGAAGTTGTTCATACCGTTGTATTTGCGTATCCTCTTCTTTTGAACACAAAAGATATGCAGACAGCACGTTGGTCAATCCGCTGCCCGATCTTACAGCACCATGGTATTTGTCGTATATGAAAAACTTTTCTTCGATAAACTCAGTCAGGATTTCTGCAATGAAATCAGCCTGCATTGACTCCATTAGGTCCCTAGTATACTCCTCCAGTCTGTCCACATGGTATTGGTATGTATCGCGATCCTTTTTGACGTTTTGTACTAGCCTTTTCAAAAATCTGTAACTTTTCTTTAAAAAGTTTGCCCTAACACACGCGGGTACGTCGCTAACGCGCGGAAGCAGTTTGTATATCTTGTCATCCTCTTGGAAGCTTAAGTTATCAATGAAAATCTCCAGTAACTCCCACAATTCTTGCGCTTTTTCATCGTTTTTCTCTTTTATCAGTCTCTCAAACACGAGTTGGAATACTACTTTTCTAATGCTGCTGTTTTTAGTTTTTTTCCAAATGTTTGACATGTGTAGTTTGTGTTCGTTGTGGTCGAGCTTGACGAACGAAAGGCGAAGACCGTGTTTTTGCAGAGAGACTGGAGCATCGAGCAACTTCGGTATTTTTTCTTTGCTTTCCTCTTTGCTCAAGCTGTAAAATATAGCGTGAAGGGACGGGAGAGCGAACTTTAGGTAATCTCCTTTAGCATACAATAACATATCTTCTGGGATTGGCTTCGGGCGAGCAATGTGCATGTTTTTAGCAATAGCCCTCTGCAGACCAAGGGTCAGCTCATCAATGTTATTCCAATCTATTTTATGTTCTACTGGTGCGTACTTGACTATGATATCATGGAGTTCTTTGTGCGGGAGTACAGAGCAAAGTCCACGAATGAGCGCCTTGTGATTCCGTAGTTTGTCCAGACGTACGATGTAGGAATTCGTCCAGTGCTCTGCTAGGGTGTTTGGCCAATATATTCTCAGTTTTTTCAGCAGGTTTACCAAGGATTCTTTGTCGTCACAGCGGATGTTTTCTACGTCGTCTTTGTAGCGCTCCAGTAATGCTGGGTCATGTTTGATGGCGTTCACGCAAACCGCTTCACTCGGGTGCAGCATTACCGATTCCTCAAACATGAGCTTCCTCCAAGATTTGTTTTTGTTGTAAAGCGAAGACATATTCGATTTCTTCCAGTTATTCTCCTTAGCTAGTTTGAGGTAAGCTTGAATTTTCTCAAGAATAAATGGGTAGTCATTCATTTCTTTCTTCCAGTCCAAGAGAAGATTAAGTAGCTTATCCAACTGTGAGATCGCTTCATTAAATGTTTCTTGGTTGGAGATTTGGGTATTATCAACAGCCTTCTTCGCAACGTTCAGTAGATACTCAAATACTCTGTCGCCATCTTCTCTGCTTAATTTCTTTTGATAATCTTTAAGAGTTGAATGGAATTTCTTTTCCACTATATCAGGTATCAGTTTATTCTTAAGAACATTGTGTATTATTACTATTTCCACACAGTTTTGTGGAGTTGTATCATTTTCTTTATAAAAATCCATGCTATCCAGTATTTTGTCTAGTAAAACCCACAAAGCCTCATCATAACATATCATAATTATATCAGTGTTGTCAATTAGCTTTGATACAAACTCATATTTTCCTTGTATATTTTCCTTATGGAGTTCAGAAACATAGTAAGATAAGACAGTTTGGACACGTGCCTTGTCACCTTTAGTACAAAGCAGTAAAACGTTGAGGGCAGCTGACTTGTCGCTGTCATTCGAGTCGGAGCGCAATTTTTTTATTTCAGCGAATGCTGTATCGAAAGGAGCAAACTGATACCAAACGTAAGTAGGATTTACAGCACAAACTGATTCACTCAATAAGCATGCAGAATATTTTTCAGTTCCCCTAGCTACTGGATCGTTATTCTCTTCCAGCAGCAAGTAACTTTTATTAATGAAAAGTTCTTTAACAAAATCAAATTGTTCTTCCACAGGCATTCTCTGAATAAACTCTTTCATTGTAGGGAATTTAAAGAATCTACGGTTTACGGGATTCTTATCATCAGCATCTATTTGTTGGTACAAAAATCCTTTTATTTCTTCGCTTTTAAAATACTTAACAAATGTTGGTATGTGAATCCTATTAAAGTATTTATCGAAATTATTTTTAATTCTATCAGGCACTTGTCTCATGATAGCATTTGTAGATTTCGCATTGAATTGAAAGGTATAATGTGATTTCTCTACAACGTCTAAATATTTGTCAACATGGGTGTTAAGTAGGAATGAAGCGGCTTCTACAACAGAACGGTTACTATAATAGTTGTCGTTTCTGATGGCAGCATCGAAAATCATCACAGACTTCTCAAAGAGTCGTTTCAGTTCTAGCTTATTGAAATGAGTGAGATAAGTTTGAACATGTTTCACGATAAAAGGTATTGAGCATCGAGACAGCCACTTTGCAGCAACTTTAGGGGATTCTTCACTCGTGAAAAACTCCTCAGCTCTGGATTCATTTTTAAGGTTTTTCCGTATAAATTTCATCAGTTTGATACCGGCTTCAGCAGTCATTTGAGGTAGCAGGATTTCTTTTAGTTGATATGGATTTATTATGTACTTATATTTATCTTCAACAAGCCATTCGCTAATCTTCAGAGCTCTCGAAACGTAAAGCATATCATTAGATTTCAGAACGGTGGTTATATATTGGATATTTTTGTTCTTGCTCGCGATGTCTATTTTTAAAAGATTATCCAGGTCTTTTGCGACGGGCTTGAATTCGTTTTCCTCCAGTTTGTTTTTAAAAATAGCATCTTCGAGGAGTTTATTGTAATTTTTATGTTGTATGCCTAGCGGTTCGTTTTTCAAATCGGACGAATCCATTTTCCTGAAATTAAGAAGATATATTGAGTTACCATGCAGATTTATTAAAAAACGTAAATAAATCCGTAATTTAATAGGTACCTACTCGGATATTATTTCAACTTTTAACTACTCTGGTAGGTAAAAGTTGAAATAATAAACCTTGGTCTCTTGAATAGGAAAGGAAAGACTGTCCTAAGTCCAAAATCACGAAAAAATAATCAACCCCGGCGATTAAATCACTGATGATAACATTCGAGTCTAGATTACTAGTTTTCCCAAGAAACCAAGCTAAAAATAAATCTGGCGAATTCCGAAAATATAAAATCGCGATGAGATCATTCTGCTAAAACCGCTAACAAAAAGATAACGAAGGACTTATAATGATGTGATATTGTCATTTGTTTTATTAAAATAAAAACAAAAAATTATAAAAAGTTAGGTACATACCTACCCTGGCTTTATTCACAACAAAAACAAAATTATATATAGAAGTTAAATGCTCAACCCATAGATTGCTCAACCAAACAAAACACTCAAAACAAAACACTGACTGATGAGAAAGAAAGAAAAAATGAACGAGCGAGCGAATGAATGTGAATGTGACAAATGAACCCACCACTCTTTCTAGGGGCACCACGCCCACGTACTGCTTATAAGTAGGCTAGGTAAGGTACAAGGGAATCCAATCCCGCGTGCCTGCGGGATTTATGGTAGTAATCCCGCGGGATTGAGTTTTTTTTATATATTATCGTTTAGTAAAAGGTTAAAAAAACAATAAAGTTAAAATTATGATTTATTAATACGAAGTATTGCAAGCCTGAATAACAGCTTCCGGTGTGGTATCCATTTTCTTGCTTAGACTGATGACGTATTCGATAAAAGACCTTTCTGACTGCGAGTTGGTATGCAAATGATGTAATTTCAATCATCTCTTAACCTTTTATACCTGCTCAATGTCCTACAAACCGAGCTAATTAGGGTTATTCTATTATGTTGCTACTGTAAAGGTTTCGAAGGTCAAGGCTAGACATTATGGGTTTTTAGGAAGCTAACAGTGTGTACCTACTTTAATGTAAGTGAAGTTATATTTAAAATTAAACTTTAATTTAAAACAAAAATAGGGTCGAATTGAAAATGTAGGGCGTGTGCGATTTCTATGCTCTCGAGTGTAGGTTGTAAGTAATGAATGCAGATCTGGATGCAGCACGGGTCACATTATTATTGTTTACAAATTCACAAACTTTTCCCCAATTTACAAATTAATTATCAATTGAATTACTTATATAAATAAATATTGCTGGACAATTCACACAGCATCATCTGATCCCCCAAACCCCCAAGCTAAGCAGAGCTTGTGTTATGAGTACTAGGGTAAATTACTAGGGACTCCCCGTGGGGGAATCCCTATTCGTAGAATACGTGAACTGACATTTATTACGTATAGGCACGTTAAAAACTGCAAACAAAATTATTTTCCACACAAATTCTACTCATGACGTTTCACGTCACGAGTTGTATGGGAAAGTTGTGGAATCAATTATTATTAATGACACTAAAGTTACTCCGTGATCATGGCGCATGCAACTGTGCCGAAATATTGGATAACTCAAAAATTAAATCATGGTAAATATCCCGTTTTAAATGACTTTACTATTAATAACCATGATAGTTTCAAAAGCTTTATTATTATTAATGAGGCTGTGCTGAGAATCTTATAAATAGTTAGAACGTCGGTCGTCAGAGTTCGTTTTACAAAAAGTAAGTTTTTTCAATCCCGCAAAAAGGTGCGGGATTAGATTCCCTAGTGTTATGTTGATGGCCTTGATTTAATTGTGGTTTTATCCATTGATCTATGTAGGTAGGTACCTACCTAAGTTAAGTTTCCTACATAAGATGCGTTCATGTTCATTATCTATCTACAGGTAGTTACTGCATGTACCAATTTCTATGTTACGTTTGGATCAATAAAGTAAAAGCCATTATGTTTACACTAGTTTAATAACTTTGAGTCCATGACATTAGTAATTGACATGACATCCATATATCTACCTACTTGGGCAGGGCAATAACAAATTAATACCTACTTATACCACAGATAATATAATACATACTCTTATACTAAAGTTTCTCAGAGAAATGCAGACAAGAAATAAATAATTATTTATTTCTATTATTTGGTATTTCTTAAAAAGCTAAACAGAGCTTGTGTAGGTATGTATGGGTACTAGGTAACTGATATAGGTATTTAATACAATAAATATACTAGGTACCTACATCCATAATTTTTTTTTTTAATAAAAATAGAACACACATTAACTGTCCCGAGGCGAGAATCGAACCCAAAATCCGCGTCGTAGGCAGACCTTCGGCGGGCACAGATCGCAGGCAGTTATTTGCATAGAACCAGAACAGCCGGATCAAATATCTGCAGATTGTACACACAATTGTTCCGAGGCGGGAATCGAACCCGGAACTTGCTGCGTTGCAGGCGGACCTTCGCCCACCGCGCCACAGAGGTCGTAACTGAACGGGAATAAGTAATAAATTATTTTAAAGTTAACAAATACGTGAGGTGCCTCTTACTTAGTTACTAATTCTTATTTCTCTATATCCGAGTCTGGCGTCTCGTTGAACAGCTGATAATAATGCATCTTCAGCTCTTCTGAGGGATGGGCGTACAATATTTTCCTTAAATCTTTCATTTTTTCTTTTTCTGTTTCATCATATAAATTGTTCACATATCTCTTCAACACTTGATAGGCTACAAGATAAACTTCTTTTTCAGCGCTGTTCTGTAATATTTGCTTCATATATTCAAAAATGTCAATGTTTCTTACACAATAATGCGATAGGACAGTTTCCAAGAATTCCTTGACAGCTTTGGCGAACAGGATGTGGATTGATGATTCGAACCGTTCTAAGTCGCTTTTTAGCAGTTGAACACAAGATTTCGCAAAGAACGGGGCCACTTTTGTATGCAGTTCAGAGTGTTTCTTTTGTTCATCTTCATCAGAGTCATTTTCGTTTGTCTCTTCGTTCAATTTGTTCAGTAAGTCTTTGTTTTCATCCACGGATTTTATAAAAAAAACTGCAAGTTTCCAGATTGTTAAAAACACGTACTCTTTTTCGGGTGACAATGTAGCTTCCAACTTCGATAGAATATTCTGATAACATTTCACGGGTGCGTTCATTTTCTTTGACAAGCTATATTCATAGACGAAGTTTATTAGTTTCATCAGAATTTCTTTTACGTTAGACTTGACATAGTATCTCTTTTCATGTACGTGATCCCACAGCGGTAAATTCCGGTCGAGTAGAGGAGCGAGGAACTTTTCATACCGGATTGTTGCGGCTGCTTCGTTTTTGCATAACAACATGAAAGCTGCAACTGTCTTTCCATTACCATACAAGTTATCGTCATTTTTAGTAAATTTCTCATCCATGTTCTTGAACATCACATTGACGACAAAGTCATCATCTAACCTTTCCATAACGTCTTCGGATTTGTATCTCATATTATCTAAGATCGATTCACAGTTAGTTTTTGCTGGTAATGACTTCAAAAATGTGAAGCTCTTCATGAAAAATTGCGGTCGAATACTTAAAGGAACGCCAGAGAAATCCCCCATTTTTATGTAAATCTGTTTATTTTCTTCCGTGGATAAATTATCGATGAACATACTCAAAAGCTCCCATATTTCTATAACGTGAGCTTCATTCTTCTCTTTGCACAAAAGCGCGTGTGTGTGGGTGAAAAGAACAGTTCGAATAGACGAGTTCTTCGTAGTTTTCCAAATTTCCATGAAAATAGGTTTTAGTTCTTGGGAGCTTAGTTTGCTGAAAGCATAACGAACACCAAACTTTTGCAATGAAACTGGTGAATCCAACAGTTTGGGTAAGTATTTTCGGGTTTTGTCTACACTAAGTTGGCTCAGGACAGAGTTGAGTGAAGGTACCGCGAACTGTAAATAATCCCCTTTAGCATACAAAAGAACTGTCTCAAGCGAAGTCAGCGGTCTGGTCTTGAATAAATTTTTTGCTATTTGCTTTTGAAGGCTAATAGTGACCTCGTCAACTTCATTCCAATTAATCTTGCTTTCTGAAGGTGCGTACCTTTGGGCGAATTTGTTCATTTGATTTTGGGGCAGAAGTGCAAATAATCCGTTGACAATCGCTTTGTGCCCTCCGGATTTTTCGAGACGACTAAGGTATAAATTCTGAAATTCCACGGCCAAAGAGTCAGACCAGTAGATTCTTATTTTATTCAGTAGATCTCTTAGAAAAATGCCGTCCTTTTTCACGGCGGCTTCAAGCTCGGCATTCTGTACCATTAGCAGTCTAGGGTCATGTTTCAGAACGTTTACACACACGGCTTCGGTAGGGCACAGAGAAATTGATTCTTTGAATAACACCTTTTTCCACTCTCTGTTGAAATTATATAATACATTCAATTTTGTATCCCACGAATTTTCTTGTTTGGTTGTTAGTAAATTTTTAACTCGTTTTATTAAAAACGTGAAATCTTTCAGTTCTCTTTTCCAATCATTCCAAAGATTTAAATGACTTTTACAAAGAGCTATAGCTTCACCTAGCTCCCATTCCGTGGATATTTTTTGAGCATCGTGTTTCGCTATTAGATAGTCGTTTAAATAATTGAATACAGCGTTTTTGTCTTCCTCTTTCTTTAATTTATTTTCATATTCTTTTAAAGTTTCAAAAGTGAACTTCTCTTTGATTATTTCAGGCACGTCTTCGCCTCGGATCAGATGACGGATTAAAATCACCTTGACGCATGATCTTGTATTATTATCTGACTCAACGTAAACTTCCATACTTTGGAACAATTGATTCAACAAGCCCCATGTTTCATTATCAAACTCATGGGAATCGGTTTTTGAAAGGAATATGTTTACAAACTGGTTTTTGAACTTGAAAGGCTCGTTAATATGCTTTTCATGGTAATATTTTAAGACAGCACGCACATTGTTCATATTCTTACCGGCACAAGTCAACAGTACTTGGAGTATTAGGTTTCTAGTAGCTGGGGAAGATTCTGAGCGTATAAGCTTCTTTAAATCTGGGAATGCTACATCGAATGGAGCGAATTTGTACCATTGGTATGCGTTATTATCTTCTCGCTCTATGGCTCCGCATTTATAAGCCACTGCAGAACAGAGGGTCACGCAGTCATCTTGATAACTTTCGTCTTTGTCGGTGAAAACTTCTTTGTCGATAAATACCTTTCTTACAAACTCAAACTTATTTTCTTTGGACATGTGCTTAATGAAATGTTCCATGTATCTATAAGTGAAAAACCATTTCATTTTATCATTATCTGCTTGTTTCAAAAGAAAAGTTTTAATATTTTGTTTTTCTTTAAGATATTTAGCGAACGTAGGCATGTGGAGATGCTCTGCGTAGAATTCAAACTTGTTTAGAATTCTGTTAGGGCATCTCTTCATGAAAATACTTGTAGTTTTCGGACTGTACGAGATATTAGACCTCTTCACGGTTTCAACAATATCCAAGTACTTTTCAGTATCGATGTTGGCTAGAAAGACACAGTCCTTCATTAGTTGGTATCTTATGTAGGAATTGCTTTTCATGGAAACCTCGAAAATGGAAATAGATTTCTCAGCGAGTCGCCGTAGGTAGTCGCTTGGTATATCCTCGTTGTACTTTTTGAGCTCAGTTTCAATGAAAGGCACTGAGCAGTTTTGGAGCCATTTGAAAGAATCCCGTTGGTTTCTTTCTCCGATATACTTGTAGAAGCCTTCAACCCGTGTCTCGTCTTTTAAGTTAAGTCTTACGCTCAACATTAGTTTATTAAAACTTTTAGTAATCATTTCAGGAGCAAGTTGCGTGAATAAATATTCGGGATTCACGATATGGGCGTACTCTTTCTCTGTAATAAGCCATTTAGAGTTCTTGATAGCTCTTGACACGTACAGTGAATCTTCACTTTTCAAAATGTTGAGCACGAACTCTAGATTTTTAGTTTTGCAAGCAACGTCAATTTTCAGCAAGTTTGCGATGTCATCTTCTTCAAGAGTTTCATCTGTTGATTCCATGAGGTTCTTCGCAACAGCTTCTTCAACAAGCTTGTTGTAACGCTTATGCTTCTGGCCCAGAGTGCCATCCTTCAGCAATGCCATATTGAAAATCTGAAATAGTTAAGTTATAATAATTAAAATAATGCTTGACAATTCACATAGCAATATCTAGCCCAAAGGTAAGCAAAGCCTGTGTTATGAGTAAGTTTTGCTTTCTTAGAACGTTGTCTGTAATTTTTACACCCCTCCCCCCTCTCGACACAACCAAGTCACCATTTTAGCAACGACAGACGAAAGGATCGATCACACATAAACACATAAAGTTGATGTCTCAAAAATCGAACCCATGAGAACGCAACCTTCCTAGACCTTCCTAGGCAGGTATCTAGAAGAGATAGTTAATATGAATTAATATATCTATCTTATTTTCGATAACTACTAACCACCTTGTGTTATTTGCTGTTTGCTATTTTTGGAATTGGTTTGCTATCTTATTTTAATAAGCGAAATAGATTAGTAATACCGTGGACTTTGAAACATTTTAAACTTTAAGATCCTCTATACAACATGTTTGCAATAAATATTTGAGTATTGAGTATACCTATCTACTAATTCTTACTTCTATGTGAAGAAAAATCATAAGTAATATCAACTTATTCATGAAGGTAATTAGTTAGGTAGGTACCTACATAAAAAATACTGAATATACAGAGTGTTTTTGTACTGGGATAGCACCCATAACCAGAGGTGATACTGCTGCTGTTTCAAAAGAAACTTTTGAAACATCAGCTCCTTTTTGTAGAAAAACATTTCTAAAACATTTTTTGATGCCAATCGACTCAGTCTCTTGTAAGGATAATTTTATTTTAACAGATGAAAAAAAAATCTGAACAGCGGAAGTTAGTCAAGATGAAAAAAAAAATGTTTTACCAATTTGATTCATTTTACTCACTCACGAAGTCACGATTAATCAAAAAATGTTAAATACCAAAATTATTTTGTAAAAAGGTTTCATGATGATGTTTCATAAGAAACTGCACCTGTATCTACTCTGGTTATGGGTGCCCCCCTACTGACCCAGTTAAAAAAGGACTGTATAACACTACATCATCTGGCCCAAAGGGGATAGGAAGTAAGACGAGAGATGTTATGATGTTACATTTAATTTATTGTAAGCCCAAATAAAACGACTGGATTCAAGAGAAATCACAATTTCATAACATTTTTTTTGTATGACATCATCTCGTATTGACACATCCGACGCCATCGCCACAACACAAAACCCGATAACGTATAAGTACTTACCGTATGTATTTGTTTCTCAAAAATTATTATTAGCTACACGGTTTACTCGGAGAAAGTAAAAGCGTGGTCCTTTTTCTTACACCACTGACACCACACCAAACCAACACAACACAACACCAGCCGGTGTTTCTGTGAGTCATTTCATTCAGTCAACAAGGTGGGCGACTCCCCGTTATGAGATCATACAGCGGCTTCTTGTGATTGGTCGATGGATTGTCAATGAAACAGTATTTGAAATTTTATCTTATTTGCAGTGAACTTGGGTTCCATTTGCTTTGAAACCTTTAGTCATGTCGTGGAATCGAATGAATGAACGATAACCTAACATTGAAGTTGACAGGGCGCGAAATACAAACGATGCTACTAGAAGTAGGTACAGAGTGAAATTATAATGTTAATATACATGAAATCTAAATTTTACCATGCACATACAACTTATACAAGGTTGAAATGGCGATGGACAGGGTATATGCCAAGGAAAAAAGAAATGGACTAATTAAATAACGGAATAAGCCGAAAGATAGCAAAATAAATCTAGGTAAACAATTTAACAGATGGATATTACAAAAAAAAGTATGGGTATTTGCAGCATAAGATAAAACGTTATGGAAAAGTTTGTTTTTATTTATGCGAATAAAATCATAGAGGACATAAAAAACTGGCCAGCGAGTAACAAAAGGAAATAATCAAAGCTGATAAAGAAACAGATAAAAAGTATTTCTCAAGACATTTATTACAAAAACTAGAATACAATACAATAAATCAACTTAACAAATCACTTGTCAGTGGCAATTACAGGTAACACTTAATGAAAGAAACACCATTTTTTTTTCTACACATAATTATGAATAACTCAGTCATTCAATCAAACAATTGCTTATCCTCTAATTCAAAACTAATAATGACATTACTAATAAAAAAAAAACCCTCTTTGTTTAAAAGCTGATGCGATAGTCTTTTGTTTCTTCATTCAAATATCCTTGCTGACGTCACAAAGCCAGGCCTCCAGTAGTTATGGAAAAAAAGAGGATCGCACTAGTTTAAAAAAAAATCTATACAGCTAGACTTAAAGGTAAACTGAAAGTATTACTCATTCATAGCATCAAAAAACAATCACGTCTCACTTAGGCGCCACAAAATATTGTATCATAAGGTATTTTACTGAAAAAAAAGGAAAAGCGAAAAACAGACATAAAAATGTTTAAGCAAAGTTTAAAAATATGACAAAATATGTTTATTTTGTCTTCGGATCTACACCACAGATCTACACATATTATGTATATACATTATACATAATTGCTAAATCGAGACAATGGTCGTTCGGTTCACGTTGTGCGTGTGACTTTTTTTTGTGATTTTTAATTCATTCTGCTTTAATTTGGCATAAAACTAGCGGAACAGTTTTTCCAACAATTCTAAGTAAGTAATTTTCTAAGAACGCATGACAATACAAATTTTGACACAAACAATATGGGAACATAATGGTAGGTAAGGTTTTTGCTATTATATGCGTAAGCTTCACGCGTGGTTAGTTTCTAATAATTATTTTATTTTTTATACATTAATTAATATTTAAACGTTAGGTAAACGTGTTTTTGAGTGGAGACTGCATCTCGGCAAACGTAGTAGGACGCCCTTCGGCCAGGTGGGATGACGACCTGCGAAGCACTGCAAGTAGATGCTGGATGCCGCAAGCTGAAGACAGGGCGGTATGGCGCTCATTAGGGAAGGTTTATGTCCAGCAGTGGACTACTATAGGTTGATGATGATGAATTAATATATTATTTGGTAGGTATCTAATATGTTGATAGTTAAATCTCATATAGATTACCAATGCTCGCGCGACAATGTCAATCAAGCGATCGGTCTATTGCAGCAAAGTTAGTTCGTTTAGTTTATTTGAAACATTAGTTATATGAACATACTAGTGGTTTGTTTTTCACTTCTTCCACTATTGGACAAAGAATTGAAGTGAACATTAAAATTAAAATAATGTTATTTGATAATAATGAATAGTATAAAATTTGACCTGTCTAAGTGCTTATTTTGTAAGCCTAAAGAAATTAATGCTATTGACTTTGACTTGAAAGACTGGAGAATTAGAAATCTAGCAATATATGTAATCTACATTGCATGCCATAATTGCCATTATCTATGTCTATTTCGACACGATGCTGTTTAAACTTGTTTTTCAACTCCGCCCTATTTAACGAATGTGTACAACCTTCAATAAACATGAGTAAAAGTATTATTTGAAAACGTAGAATGGTTAAACGATGCTCAGTTGATCTTTTAGCAGCTTGGTCTCTTCGATGAGCGCTGATATTTGGCTTGTCCTGAAAAACAAATAAGACAACACTTTAAATAGAATTACAAGATGTGCCTAGTACTTATGTAAAGTATTAATTTAATGTCTGTTTCTGTTATTTTAAGCATAATTTTAGTCTGAATATCTACACGGCACTAGGTACATCGTTTTCCGACTGAATTCAGATTGTTTGCGTTTTTATCAATCTTAGTTATTAGCACTTCTACATTTAATTCGCGGTAAAAAGTAGAAAAAACATCGGCAAAAAGTCGTAGCAATCGACATTCGCCCCTCCACAAAACAAATCCAAACAAATATTGTTATATGTCACCTTCTCACACCACAGGTTCACAGTCCAGCATTGGGAGAATAAAGTACCACCCAAGCCCGGTGAAATTTTGATAAAATTTATTTATTTACAAACGTACCTCTATTTTGACGGGAACACCCAATGCAATAGAGTACCATAATTAAATTTAATATTAAAATTAGAAATCATTATATAATACAGAAAAACAATACAAAAATCATACAGTCAACCTTACTTTAAATTTACATTACAAAATCATAAATTAAAAATCACAAATAAAATCATAGATCACAAATTATAATCCATATAGAAATAATCCCAAAATAGGGTATATACATATAAAATGATATCTTATTATATTATGATGATATATGATATGGTATCTATCCTACCAAGTCCACGTTTAATATAAGACATTCCCTCAGAGTCTAATAAAATACGACCCGTTAAAACTCAGTAGGCGGATAGCCCATATGCGGGCTGTGAACTCATGACCCTATTGGACATGCCGCGGGGGACATGCCACGGGAGCCCCACGCTCGCATCACACATGTACTCGTATGTTACCCCCTCTATGTGGACTGTGAACCTGTTAATGGCTGAACGGATCTCAATATAAGGCAAGGGGATAGATGGTAGGTATCCCGAGGCTACTTTTATCCCGGTAAACCGTATGCGAAGCTGCGGGCATGAGCTAGTTCTAAAATCGTGTGAGGTTTCAGTACTGTGTTACGTACTGTTGCTGCAGTATCGAAGCGATGGTGTCGGAGTGTGACTTGCCGAGCGCCACGTCCTTACGCTTGTAATCCTCCTCCCATTTCTTCAACTGGAACAAATATAACAATAGTATCATTTACTACACATATACATACATTTTTGGTACTATCTGTCAGGATGTCCTATTACACATTACATCATATTCCACTGCTGGACATAGGCCTCCCCTAATGAGCACCATAGCGCCCTGTCTTCAGCTTGACGCATTTAACATCTTTGCTGAATGCCGCGGAAGACATGCCCCGGCGGACATGCCGCGGGAGACATGCCACGGGAGCCCCACGCTCGCATCACACATGTACTCATATGTTACCTCTTCTATGCGCCTGTGCGCCTGTAACCTGCTCTGCCGCAGTCTGTCCTGTAGCGCGTCGCTCCTGTGCCGCGCGTCCACCAGCTCGGCTAGCAGCTGCCTCTCGGCGGGGGACATGCCGCGGGAGCCCCACGCCCGGATCACAGCTGAGCATCTGAAAAAAAATATAATGCTGGACAATTCACACATCATTATCTAGCCCCATGGTAAGCAGAGCTTGTGTTGAATACATTACATATATATATATATTTTTAATTATACATAGAAAACGACCAGAATACCCGGAACAAATATCTGCAGATCGTACACACAATTGTTCTGCGGACCACCGCCCTACATCGGTCGTCAATAATAAAATATTCATATAATTGATTAAGACATTTTTGGGAACATAAAAGCTCAGTCATGAGTCATATTGTAATTGAAAAGGGTTATGGCTGGGGTTGTGGTAGATGGTGCTGGTTGATCCCCAAACAGCCGTTTGAGATTGGTAAGTGGTATGGTGTTTGATTAGTGGTCAAGGAAAGTCACTGGTATGATATGGTATGCCATACCATCTATTTTATCTATTATTAATTAAACGAATTCCGCAAACTTATGGTAATTACGGTTGAAATCGTTTGATGGTTTGATCCTGCGAACAAGGCGGTCGATCACGAACTGTGTATATTTAGGTAACTGCGAGCGAATACGAATTCAACTACAAGCGCAGCTAAATGCATATTTGCTGTGTGGTCGGTTTCCGGTAACCTATTTCAGACCTGTAAGTTCTTTAATGAGTCATGAGTCATATTGCAATAGTTTTACCTATTCCAGACCTATAACGTCATTAATATTTTTTATATATTTTTTTAATGTCATTGCGTATGGTTGTTCGTGACGTCAACTGTACGGGCTGTAATGGAAGGCCAGCGCTGGCTAAGTCTCTTATGGAGCTTAGCCAGCATTATGCTGAGTTAGAGCCTTTTTGTAAAAACTCTCTACATGTACCTATTTCTATAAATGTGTTATTTGTTAATTTTAGTTGTTAGGAATAAATGTTTTTCTATTCTTCTATTCTATTAATAATTTTGTGTATGTGTTGTCTATGGACCTTTGTTGTCTGAAAATAAAATATTTGTAGGAATGAATGAATGAAACTAACCTGTACTTGAGGTCGTCTTGATGTTTCTCTGCGAGGATGCATTTCTCCTTGAGTGCAGTTGACTGCTGGCGTACTTCGTCCACGTCACTCTGGAAGAAATTAAAGTTATTTTGATTACTGTTTCCCGCGGTTTCACCCGCGTAAAATTAGCATTTCATATTTCTAAAATATTATATAGCCTATGTTCACCGGGGATAGTGAAGCTTCCCAAGAAATTTTCATATCGGTCAAGTAGTTTCGGAGCCTATTCAATACCAAACAAACGAAAAATCAAAACTTTCCCTTTATAATATTAGTATAGATATAAGTTCTAAAACTTGGGTAAAAATGGCGCCATGAGCTCGATACCATTGATACAGCGTGGGTCCCGTTGACTTACGCAAATTATATAATAAATAAATAATGCTGGATTCACACACCATTATCTCTAGCTGAGCAGAGCTTGTGTTATAGGTACCAGATAACTGATATACATAATACAATATTTTTTATTATCAATAGAAAATTTATTATCTGTCTATTTAGCCCAGACGAGCTGAAAGACATCACCCCACATAATACAATATTTTTTATTATTAATAGAAAATTTATTATCTGTCTATTTAGTCCAGACGAGCTGAAAGACATCACCCTGAAGAAAATCCTACAGTTCCTAGCAGCTGCAAGGGTCAGTGGCGAACTATGAACGCCACGGCTTCGGGACTGAAATGTAAAAGTGGCGATCACAATAGGCATATCATGGCCGCCGTGATACGAAAGCCAACCCAAAGCAAATAAAAAAAAAATCTGTCTATTTATCTTTAATGATGTTACCTGTAAGTTCTGCAGGCAGTCTGAGTGCGTGTGTGCGAGCGCGCGCAACGCACGCAGCTTGTCCGTGAGCGCGACGCACGCGCGCGACTGGCGGCACATGTACTCCGAGCGCAGGCGGACCAGCACGGACCAGAGCAGCTGGAACAAAACAATATAATTGTTTAATTAATAAAATATGAATTAAATGGACACATTTATCAAACTAAAAAGTAAACAGCCAAAAATATTCTCTCTCGTGAAAAATTACATCTCCTTAACAAAAGCACATCTATCCATCGACACTCTTTCTATCCAACAACACCGATGAATATGTCCGGCCAAACGGGCATAGAGATGTTTCCTTGGCGATGGTTCGCAGCAGAAAAGACTTCTGCCTTGGTTGAGCGTCCCGCCTATACACGAAGATCTTATATTCTTTAATATATTAAGATATCAAGATAAAGATCATTTATTTGCATCATCATCAACATCAGCCTATGTTAGTTCACTGCTGGACATAGGCCTCCCTAATGAGCGCCATTTTATTTGCATAAACATGTGTAAATACATATACATATGTATAAGATTTTACAAACGGTTATGTAGGTGTCAACGTGTTTTACCGAATAGGTACGAGTGAGAAATGGCATGCAAGAGACAGTAGCTAAAATAATAAATAAATAATTAGAAGTGTCAAAAAATTAAAATCAGGTAAGTAATTACGATACTAAATCAAATAATGATTCTATACATAAACAAGGTGTTAACAAGTTATTCATTCAAAACTATAAAAAACCCGAATCGGTCGGGTTTCTCTTTTATTCGTTAAATAATACAAAAACAAAAAAATCAAATAAATAAGGAATGTCAAGCAATACGGTCATTAAAAAAATCATTCAACTATGACCCACCATGCCACTGGGGACATTCATCATCATCAGCCTATAGCAGTCCACAGCTGGACATAGGCCTCCCCCAATGAGCGGCAATGGGGACATTCAATTAAAGGTAAAAAGATAATTCCGAAAGATGCTTTTTCATGTGTAAGAGTGTTACCTCCAAGGATTCTCTAGGCGGCGGCTCGTCACGCTTGCCCATGCTGAGGATCGGCTGAGACACTTCACGGGCCAGGATCTCTTGGGTTATAGAAGTGAAAGACAGCTTCTGCCTCTGAAAAATGCGAATAAAGCTGGTAAGTGAAGAAAACCTTAGACGCTTTTAAGATTGATTACATAAGTCACCACTTTTGTATTTATGTCTATTTACCTGGCTATTGTGGGTTGGTTGAAATAACAAGTCTTTGCACTATAACTAATAAATAAATAATGCTGGACAATCCACACAGCATTATCTAGCCCCATGGTAAGCAGAGCTTGTGTTATGGTACTAGATAACTGATATACATAATACAATACATTACATATATAGATATTTTTTATTTTACATAGAAAACGACCAGAACACCCGGAACAAATATCTGCAGATCGTACACACAATTGTTCCGAGGCGGGAATCGAACCCGCAACCACCTGCGTCGCAGGCGGACCTTCGCCCACCGCGCCACATCGGTCGTCGCTGAGACTCAGTTATCAGTAGAATTTACATTTACGACAATCTAAAATCCTTAATAAGGATATGTGTGATCGAGGCGGAGGGTTCAGAAGTCACTGGTTTATCTCGGCTTAGCTACTGATTAATGCTGAATCGCCGAAACGCCAATGCGTCACGTACTGAAAGCTAAACTGTGTCACTACAGTAACGATACCGACAGTTGCCAACCGGATCGACAGTGACTTTCACTCTCTTCGTTTCGGGTTCGGCTCTCCAGTCTCAACTCAAAAAGGCACCCTGTGCTCTGTACATTTGATATTGTTATAAAAAGACAAATAAAAAACACTTTATTACCAATACATACAAAAATGTTAACAACAGAGGAAGAATATGTTTATTTGATTGGTACCAACCTCTTTGAGCAGCGAGTTGATGTCTTCTTGTTCAAGCGCTGGGTTCGTCAGCTGCATTTCCTTGTAGAGCTGCTCCTCCAGGTCGAATGGCTCCAATATCCTGGAAATTATACACAGTAACGAATTAAAACTTAAGTTCAGAGTTATTGGTTAGTATAAATATGCGACCTCCGGCTAGGTGGTATGACGACCTGCGAAGGACTGCGGGCAGATGCTGGACGCGTCAAGCTGAAGACAGGGCGCTATGGCGCTCATTGGGGGCAACATAAATAAATAAAATAATAAATAAATAATGCTGGACAATTCACACAGCATTATCTAGCCCCATGGTAAGCAGAGCTTGTGTTATGGGTACTAGATAACTGATATACATAATACAATACATTACATAGATAGATATTTTTTATTATACATAGAAAACAACTAGAACACCCGGAACAAATATCTGCAGATCGTACACACACGTGTTTCGAGGCGGGAATCGAACCCGCAACCTCCTGCGTCGCAGGCGGACCTTCGCCCACCGCGCCACATCGATCCTCAAAACATATGCCTGTGGACTAATAAATATGATGAT
Organism: Eupithecia abbreviata; assembly: GCA_943735965.1. Taxonomy (NCBI): domain Eukaryota; kingdom Metazoa; phylum Arthropoda; class Insecta; order Lepidoptera; family Geometridae; genus Eupithecia; species Eupithecia abbreviata. The sequence continues at coordinate 9,306,689 of OX030995.1, forward strand.
GTTATCGACTGTAATACCTGGCCAGTAGGTCAGCCTGTGTAGTCATGACTAGCAGGTGAGAGAGCGGGCGAGGCGTGAGCGCGAGCCCGGCCGCGGGTGGCGCTAGTCGTACCAGGTGTCGCGCCGAGCTGCGCCCCGAGCATAGCGCGCCGACCAAGCTTTCTGACTCCGCTGTAAAGGACATAGTAAACATGGTCAAATACTGGTCAAAGTAAGGAGCAACGCTCACTGATTGAATAAAATTACACAGGCGCAAAAGTGGCGGTGGGCAACATCTGTGCTTTCTTGGAGGGTGAAGTGCGGGAGTCGAGGCGGAGGATTTACCAGCCGATGAAGCGAATCGCCAAAATTTCGACGGAATTTAACAAAAAAAGGAAACCTACGATAATTCTATACTTTAAAGGCATCCAAGTTACTGTATAAGATAAAAAAAGTAATGTAACTATCTCAGTTTACCTCAAGTTTGTATGTTGAATAATTTGGCGTGTTTAAAAGAAACTTTATACCGATTTCTTAATTATCTTATTCCTAAAGAGTAAAAACGGGTTTGCAAGGAACACTTCAATAGCGCGGTATAATTTTTCAAGTGGCGACATCTAGTTAACATTCGATTCTAGTTTTTAGTTTTGTGATAGATTTTGTTGTGACAAGTGATGTGGTGAGGTGTGTGACACATGCGTGTAACGACGAATGAAAATACCTCTTGTTTACGCTCGCTGCCATAGAAACCATTGGTTGTAAATGAAATATGACAAAAGTGAATACCTTCATCAGCCATAGCGTAGTCGACAAGTTGCGACAGTATGGGCAACGTGACTGTGTGGACGCCTCCCGCGTGGACCACTGCGTAGCTGTTACTGGAGCACTGCGGAAGGAAAACAAACAAATGGAAAACAAAAAAATTGATTTTTTATGATTTTTTTATTGACATTAGAGACATTAACGATTTTGCACACCTGAATAGGTAGTTTGTATCTGGACATATTTAGAATTAAGACTTTTTATACATACATTCATGCAAATAAAGATTATTATTATTATGTCTCTCATTTACCATGATCTTGGGCCATAAAGTGACCCGGTCCTTTGGAAGGCTTGCGTGGGGCCGAAGCCAACAGCACAGAGGCCCTTTGAGAAGTTAATCTAAAGGCAATGGCTACACATAGCGGGTATTATCCTCGGGTGCACAATATGATACATCCAAAGATGGTATCCACCAGGTGTAGAGACTATTGCAAAGAAAAATGAAAGAAATAAAACCAGGTTATTGTGATGGATGGATGGACTGGGTAATTTTTATTATTATTAAATAAATAAAATAAGTAAATAATGCTGGACAACCCCAAGCTAGGCAGAGCTTGTGTTATGGATACTAGATGAACGCATCGGAACAATTGTGTGTACGATCTGCAGATATTTGGTATTCTGGTCGTTTTCTATGTATAATAAAAAATATATATCTAATGTACCTAATGTATTCTATTATATATTTCAGTTATCTAGTACCCATAACACAAGCTCTGCTTACCACGGGGCTAGATAATGCTATGTGAATAATATTTATTTTTAAATGCAATGCTCTGACGTACGTCTCTGTCTTTATTTATTTTTGGTTTTCTTTCTTTAGCTGAGGTAAAATATACTTGAGTTACGAAGAAACCCTTCTTCGGTGAATGAAGCATCGTTCATGTTATTTATACTACATCTGTTTTCGGAAAGTGACTTCCTCCTTTCTTAAACTGAACCAAAAAGTACGTCATTGCAGGCTATTCAGGCATCAATTGATACTCTTTTTAGAAATCAGCCACTTTCTTGCCTAATGTACACAATGTTCTAGCTCTAAGCTAATATTGTACTGCTTTATTTCTTGTGCCCTTGGGCTTTGATGCTACTTACCGGGTACAGGTGCACTGGATAAGAATGCAGCACATCGTCCGTGCTATTCAGTTCAACGGCTTCCAACACGTAAAGTGCATGCCCACCTTCTTCATCATCCGCCTCCTGAAATAATACAAAATTGTAACTTTATTGTCTAGAAAATGGGAAGGAGAAGGACTGACTAGCTTATCATACGGTGATGCCAAAACCTCACGCTGGCCGTGATTGGGTTAGCTTTCCTTCGTCTGGTAGATTCCCTTGAGTATCCTTTTACGACATTCACGTGCTGTGTTGGAGGTGTATATTATTACACCGCGCGGCCACGACCTACAGGAGTTCCTAGCACCATGATGGAGCATTGAAAACTGTACCACAAACCACACCAAACCTACAAACTGTATTAACTCACATGTTAACACAGTCAGTAGGATTGCAACGTACTTTAGAAAGTAGAAGACAGCGATACAGATGAATGACAGCGCGGCCGACACCGCCGTTTAGACCACGACTATCGTAAGTCATGCGTGTAAAGTTAATAAAGTTTGCTGGCGCAGCCAGTAGGATTGCACTTACATTAGGGAGCAGTAGACAGTGATAGAGCGCGGCCGACGCCGTAGCGACCACGACTAGAGGCGGCGCATTCCTCGTGCCTATCGCCGTGATGCAGCAGGACTCGGAACCGTAGTTGTCATCTGCTGGCGGGAACATAGGAAGCGGACCACGGACCGGGCAGTCGAGGGGGCTGGAATAGATAGATTCAGGGTTAAATAGGAGGTGTCAATTGCTTCACTACATAGTATAAAACTGTCTTTCTGTCCCTATGTATGCTTAGATCTTTAAACTAGACAACGGATTTTGATACGATTTATATTTAAAGATAGAGTGATTCAAGAGGAAGGTTTACAAACCATTTGACACATATATTTTCAGGCGAAGCCTCGGGGCGCTACTGTAGACATTTTTGGACTTACCAGGTTTTCATGCAAAACATAGATCGATACTAAAGCGATTCTCTATGGCGAAAAATAACGCTTTGTCCGAGATACGAAAACACTAAAGACTTTGGAGCTGGTTATATTGTATACATTTCCAGGGACTTACTAGATATTCAGGCAAATCTTTGGTGTCACCTTATCTCTCCTGGCTTGGTCTTCAATACCCGACGGCACGTATGGCAGTAGAGTTGGCCCGAAGAGTTACAATCATGTATACGTGTATGTAGGAGGGCTTAGGTCGCTGTTTCTAGCTCAGTCTAGCGAGCCATATTAGGGCTCATGATAGAAGATCCGTGATGTCTAGGGTCGCTGTCATCGAAACCGATGAGGAGGCCTATATATTAGATATATATATCTCCTGGCTATAGTTAGAAGGACCCTCACCATTTCCCGTCCAGCTCCACATCCATGCTGTAGACATCTCCATTGCCGCGCAGCACGAGCAGCGAGTCCGCGCGCGGCAGCGGCGTGAAGTCCACCGCGGTGTCTCCGAGACTCTCCAGCAGCGTGCGGCCCGCGAGGAGGCTGCAGGGCTTGGCTCCCGTCGCGATGATGCGGACTAGCTTGGGGCCGGATTTTACTGCGATGTTGTATAGTCTGGAATCAGGATAAAAGAAAGTCAACTAATATAAATACTATATATTAAGTACCTACATCAGTCATCTAGTACCCATAACACAAACTCTGCTTAGCTTGGGGGTAGGGTAGATCATGCTGTGTGGATTGTCCAGCATTTTTTTTAATATGCATGTTTAGCGGCTGACGTCTTTTAGGTTTTATGCTATATTCATCAGCTTCTTTAATCAGCACGCAAAACATTGAAGAGTAGAAAGACGGGTGGGAGGCTTTTGCTCTGTGTTGGGGCAGTGCAAAATCTTAAATCAAAAGTCCTTCAGCCTGAGATCACCCACCGCTGAAAATAAGCCTCCTTTCGCTATTGTAATGTCTTATGTATATTGCAGCCAAGTATGCCTGCACAATATAACTTAGAATGGGATATTTACCATGACTCAAATATTGACTTTTTGACTTTTGAACGATACCATAACTTCTGGAAGACAAGGACAAAAGTAAGTCGCGAGTAAATAAATATAAATTTGCGAATATGAAATTCTTAAATTGTTTTTATTGCATGCTTAATTTAATTAGTGTGTAGAGTGAGAAAGCATAGCGTTTTTCAGTGAGACAGATCTGGCGTGGCTTACGAAACTGATAACTTACCTGATAGTATTATCGGAGACCAGCACCAACACATGTGACAAGGAGCTGGGGTGCCAATGCACGCGGCGCACCTCACCCTGCGAGTACAGGAATCGCTCATCCAGGGTACAGCTCCTGGAATTTAAAAAAAGACATTTGTATACAGGTCTGATGTGATGTTAATAAAGATTAAAATTGCTTGGGTGCTCATCAAAATCGTGAGTTTAGCCATGATCCCTACGGCTGCGAAGGTTTATAGGAAGAATTCTTAAAACACTTTGACTGCGCTTTTTTTTCGACGACTGCGATCTTTTTTTTAACCTAAAAAATTCGTGCTGCCGCTCTACACAGCGGTTGTGTTGCGCGGCATATGCGTTTCGTTCGAAAAATATTACGGCTGTGCTGAGTCACAAAGATCTGTATTTTCTCAGCCGCTGCGCTAGTGTGGATTTACGCATATTAGTCACTTGTAGAAAACACATACCGTGTGATTTCAGCAGTCAAAGTGTTAAAAAATACTGTAGAATACGTACAATTGTATATGTAATCTGGGATGCTGCGAAAGTTTTTATATAGTATTCTTAATTGTGAATTACTAACTCGCGCGTTATGAAAACTAATTGACGTTTTGAAATACTTTAAAAATACTATACCGTAACTGACACACACCACCATTTTCAAAATAATATTTTATAAATACATATGTTCAGCGCTTTACTGCCTATGTATATCAGGACATTTAATAAGTTTATCTTTAAGAATGGTTTATGTATATATATATATGAAATGAAATGAAATGAAAGTTTATTTCTTTAGGCTTACAAATAAGCACTTAGACAAGTCATATTTTTTATACTATTCATTATTATCAATTAAAATTATTTTATAGTTCACTTCAATTTTTTGTCCACCAGTGGAAGAAGTGAGAAGAAACCACTAGTATGTTCATAACTTATGTGTCTAGTACATATGATTTGCATATCTGTAATTTGTTAGATTTTGAGTTGGAGCAAAACTCGTTCCAAGCTTTTTTATCTTCTAGATAATCTGATATTTTTTAATAAGCCTTTTTACAAAGAATATGCTTCACAATTTTTTTTAATTTATTTATTGTTAATTTTTGCAACTCACTTGGTGTTTTGTTGTAGAAACGTATACATTGCACTTTAAAAGATGCACTTATCTTATGTAGTCTAGTTGTGGGAACAGCGAGTTTATTCTTATTTCTAGTATTTACATTATGTATATCGCTTTTTTTAATGAATCGATTGATGTTTTTATGAGTGTACAACAAGTTTTCATAAATATATTGACATGGTACTGTCATTATGTTTATTTCTTTGAATTTATTACGTAGGGATTCTCTGGGACCCATATTATAGATCGCACGAACAGCCCTCTTCTGCAACACAAAAATGGGTATATATATGTTTTGGGATCCTTGTCTACATTAATAAACAGTTCAAGCGTTTTAAGCTGTGTGTTGTCTATCAGAATAAAGAGCTGTAATCAAGCCTTTTATATATCGCGTTTACGGCCTAGGGATCACTTTACGAGACCCATGCATTCAGTAAAACCCGGACTGTCTGAATTTTAAAATTCCCAGCAATCGAGTTACCCTCTTTTCTCCTTCATCTGAAAAGTCAGAACGGGCAATTTTCGATTCGTTAGTTTATAACATGTGTTCTCCCGTCAAATGCGCCGCCCTCGAGATTTCACACATCAGATTACTAGAGTTAGTCTGAGGCGGGCCAGCCTTCGGATGCGAACGTGAAAAGTGAGCTAATTGATGTGCATCGAATTATTTAGTGGGTACAAGAGGGTTGTGAGTCGATAATTTACTTTGTGGATAATTATATTACCATTTACACTGGCGATGTGACGGGCGGTATAGGAAGTTATTAAGTCGTGTGCATTTGTTTATGTTCGACTTTTGGATCCGTTAGTTAAAAACAACCAAAGTTATCGACATAGCTCTAAGAATTAGCAAGCTGAAGTGGCAGTGGGCCGGCCATATCTTGCGAAAATCAACAACCGCTGGGGCAAATGTTTTATTGAGTTGAGACCACGACTCGGTAAACGTAGTGTAGGAAGCCCTCCGACCAGGTGGGATGACGACTTGCGAAAGACTGCAGGTAGATGCTGGATGCGTCAAGTTGAAGACAGTGCGGGGAGGCCTTAGTCCAGCGTGGACTAAGATAGGCTGATGATGATGAATTAAAAACGTATTATTAGAGATGTCATGATAGTTATTGTGTCCTACCCTCAACCACACCAATAAATATTTTTTTCATACATTATATGCATATACAATAAAACATGAAACTTTTCTTCATCTAATGGATAACGACAAAGATTTATTGAATATTCAACTCGTGATATACACACAACACAAGACCGTGCTCTTTGCTTAGCAATTCAACGAAACTTGAGCGGGCATTGTTCCTTGGATTTACGTTCTACGAGTACGTTCTAAGTGTAGGGTAACGTCGGGATTGATGCCGCAGGTGGGTTACACATGACCACTACCAAAAAACAAAACCTCTACAATTTGCAATTAAGTTTTGATAGGCTTTAATGTAACTAGGAAGATTATTTGAATTTAAATTAGAATATATTTCCTACCTTTATTAAAGTATAAAGTTACAAATAAATAATTAGAACTTGTATTTACAATTTAAATTAACTTATATTTTGCCCATCAAAAGAATAATATAACTTTATTTGTAGCATTGGGTAGACAGTTTATATCGACCAGTACTCATAAAGAACGTGATTATGATTTTTCGAAGTAAGGTTTTTTGGTTTTTTCTCAACGTTCATGGATAGCGGATTTTTGCCGAAGGGTTTCGTGTTCAGGAAGTTTTGTGGAAAGCTGATATGTGCCGCGCGTATTAGATTAATATAGAAAATTGTGATAAAGATATATGAAAAGTATGTCTTAAATCGTTTTCAGATTTTAGATTATCTATTTCATTGGTATTTTAATGTAATAAAATCATTAGTATATAACTTTCATAAATGGCGCGGCGCCGATAATTTCTTAATTTATTAACTATTAAAATGTATTATATTTAAAATAAGTGGAATATTAATTGTACAATTTTTGATATAATTGATTTGGTCTGAAAGTATTATTCAGTATTGAGAAACATAATAAATTGTTGTATCGACTGTTCGCGCCAAAGACAGTGTGAGCCATCGCTCAGGCTGCATTTTTTACGATGTCAGAGCCTATATATACGACCCAAAAGGGGAGAATACTCACTTTTGGATCGGCAGCCTAACCAGACAGAAGCTAAGTATTGTTCATATTTTGTGACTAGCAATTTGTGTAACATAACCTTAAAATATTATTAATTGTCTGTAATAATTTATGTCCAACCAGATTGTATTATTGAATATAAGAGTATTAATGTTCTAAGTAATGCTTCTTTTCTTTAATAACCACAATAGAACCCTATTAGGACATCTAGTAACTATATTGGTTTCTCGTCATAATTTATGTTCCAACCAGATTGTATTATTGAATAAAACAGTATTCATGTTGTAAGTTATGCTTCTTTTCTTTAATACCCACGATAGCAACCCTTTTAGGACTTTAGTAACGTTTTAATGAAAATAGATACCAAGGTAGTTCAAATTAGTTTTCATTATGGTATCTTACAGCTTCTTTTAATTAGTAAAACCATCAAAATCTATCATCAGAAGTGGGATATAGAACAGCATGTGCCTTACTAATACGAATTTATTTTCAGATGGATGTGTCTGCACCAAAAACCTTCGAGCCATCTTTTCAACCAGCCGTCGAAAAGATGATTATATCGACCTGCCGATCTACAACTCGACTACGTGTGGCCATCGCCATCCATCTGATGTGTCTGCGCCAAAAACTTACGAGCCATCTGCACCACCAGCTGCCGGAGAGATGATGACATCGACCTGCATTTGCAACTAGACTACGTGTGGCCTGGATGCCGAGGGATATGGTTCAACGATAACCTCAAGATTTTACGCATCCTCTGGCAGGTAAGGCTCTGAAAAGGGTCTGAGCACTTTTTTCAAGACATGGGATTCTGCACAGTGTATTTCAAGACAACATAGCTTCGTAACCTCGATTTTTGCAGATTAACATTCTAAATAAGAAAGATATAAGAACGATTTCTTTTACGTAGGTAAAACAAAAGTTGTTTTGAGTAGCGGTACTAAGTCGAATTAGTATGTGGCAGTATAACGTACCTAATGTTATATTGAAATGGCATCCTTCAATAGCAGTGTAAAACCACTTGGAAATATGTTTGGCTTTTTATGTTTTACATAGGTAAATATTAAATAACGTCTTTTGGAGCAAAGCGGTAGGGACTTTAAGTGCTTTTATAATGCAGAAGTGCTAAAAAAAACACTTTTTTCACAGACAAACATTAGAAAATAACACTGAACTACAATCACCTCAAACTTACTGTGTAAATTAACGACGGACATATTGCTTTACTTATAGGCACAGAGGCCAAATTATAGTATAAACAATTACTAAGTATGTAGTCTATAACAAAACGCCTCTGTTGCAACTTTACTCCGCACTATTTCTGTGTTGTATTACTGTATTCACCAAAAACTGGTACTATTCTTATTTAAAAGACACTATGAAACCAGAAAAGGTTGTCTGGTGTCAGTGGTCACAGCGCGGAGCCACAGATTTGACTAGAAGTTATAAATAAACGGATTTATCAAAGCGATAGTCTCGTTTATGTATCTTGACATTGTAAGTGGTTGAATCGAATCCTGTAGTAGGTATCGATACATATGTATGTAGTTTAATCAGTGACATAAGTTTTTTTTATCGTCGAGGTTTTAGAACCTACCCACATACAGCTCATCCGAACATGACGACCAGAGGTCGTTGTCTGAAAAAAAATATGAAGGTAGTTTGTAGGTACTTTCTAACTTCAAGCAAGTAGGGAGCTACATTATATTGTTGTATGTAGGAATTATCTCTCATTATTTATTGCTTTGTACGTGACAAAAACGATGCGATAATAGGGCCTGAAATATATATATAACTAGCTGCGCCCCGCGGTTTCACCCGCGTGGTGACAGATATTTTGGATAATATACAATATATCTTTCTAAATTGTAGCCTATGTGTTATTCTGATGTATGAGCTATATTATTGTAAAGTTTCATTAAAATCCATTCCGTAGTTTTTACGCTAAGAGTAACAAACATCCATCCTTACTTAAAAACTTTCGCATTTATAATATTAGTAGTTAGCTGCTATCTCTCTCTCAGAAGATTAATCTCGTGAGTCTTAATTTATCGATCTACCTTGAGTTTTTTTCTCTTGATTGTTTTCTATGCAACGAAAAACACCACATTTTATCTAGAATAATTTTATTTTTTAAATTTCATTATTATTAGATATAATGGTAATGTATATTAATAATGGTAATGATTTATAAATTGCGACGTATAATTTGATATATTACGAATAAAATGTTTGTTTATCTCAATTAAAACAAAAAAAAAAGGGGGCTTGTATTTAGTAGATACCTTGTAACTGACAATAATACTTGCGAATACAAAGCGAGAATGAAAAAAAAATCCTTTCGCTAGCGACGACGGTAGACTTTGTGCTTACTTTGGATATTTGCAGCATTTATAGCGAGTAGGTACACAATGAGGAGGTAGGTACCTACTACCTACATTGGTCAGAGGAAAACGGACTATACTATTACTGTACTGACAAAGTAATTAGAGTCGAGGCGATTTGATACTACATAAAATAAATGTGTTTCATAATGTTGCTATTATGTTGATTAGCCATATAAAGAGGTATAATGTATAACCGAAAGTCCTAGCTCATCAAACCATAAAATTTAGATAAGTTATTTTTGTATTAGTTAGTACTTAGATAGGTAGGTACTTGTTTAGCTGACTCGTATAAGTAAAGTACACGATGTTTTGATTCAATTTAATAGGTACTATTGGAAAAGATTTTGACTATTTTGAAAACAAAATTTACTTTAAATTTATAAAAAAAAAAAAAGTTTTATTAATAGGTAAGACGACCAATGCGGATTCAATTCCCGCCTTGGGACACATGTTTGTACGGTTTGCAAATATTTTTCCTAGTGTTCTGAGTATTTTCTATGTATTGGTATAATACAGAAAAATACCTATAATTGTGTATTATATTAAGTATATTACGAGTCGTCGATGTGAGAGTATGTGTGAGGCCAAAATGATTCTGCTTTTATAGCTTTATTTCACTCCGTTGGTGGTACCTACCTATCCACCCAACATTTTTAGGGTTTTCCAGTTCTTGTCTCAACTTTGTGCCCTTTACTTCTGGAACTAAGATTATCAAAATAATTAGGTACCTAGCACTTCGTTGTTTATTTTTTCAAGCAACCTTGACAAAGTTACTTGATATAACATCTTGTCGGGAAAATTACATTCAACTTTGAGGTCAATTAGTCGTCTCATCGAAAATTAATGTTCTACGATATTTAGATATAGTTAGAAAGCATTATTCATGAGGATTAATTTGATATACGACACTAATAATAATACACTAAAATACTTAAAGATCCACTGCTCGTAATAAAAACCGAACAACAGTGTCAGCATCAGCAGTAATTATTTTTATTTTTTTAAAATTCGTCTCTTGAAACTTTTGTATTGGCACCTTGCTTTTTGTCATTCTACCAACAGAGCAGGTAATAAAGTGACAATTCATAACCACAGAGCCAAACTATTAGGGAGAAGTTAGCCACAAAAACGAGTTTTGCTCCGGCAGCCGGAGAAATAGCGTAGCGTTATATTCTCTTTGTTTGATTTACTTACATACATACTTGATGTTTTTGACTTACTAATTGATGTTTTCTTATGCAACAGTAATTAACTATATTGATAATCTTGTACATTAAATTTAAAGTACATAATGTTGTAATGTTTCGTCAGATTGGCCAAACGAATGGAAATAATATTGTAAAATTGTGTGAATCCGTCTGAGGTTTTAGACGAAAACAGCTTGCAATACAGATGTAGAAAGTTTTATTCTGTAAAGGAAATAACAAGTTAGTTAGGTAGGTGATCTAGTATCGTTAGTTATACCATAGGCGTTTTTGATTTATTCCCAATACCGCTATGCTCTAAAACTGTTTTATCATTTGATAAAAATAACCGGGAGAATGGGAGGAAGAGAACGTTGTTGTTGAAAATGCCACGATTTTGTGATTATTGTACTTTTTTACGTTTACATTTAGATCAATAAGAACCTATTGAATATTATAAGTACTAAAACAAAGGTAAATAGGTATGTAATGTATGTAAAATGTATACTTTCCTACAGTTGGTAAATGTAATAAATGATTCTAAAATCTCAATGGGCAGAAGACCCGGGGCCAGTGTATGGCAAAAACAAAGAACCTACATACATTTTATTTATATTTATATATCGCTGTGTGGCCTCTTGCTGGGTGCTGATCAGCCCATCGACAGCGGATGTGAGGTGAGAAAGCACATTTGGTAGTTGGCTAACGCTGTGGGCTTCGTGGCTCGGCTTGATTATGCCATCGGCAGCGGGTGGTTGGGGTCAAGTGGGAATAGTCGTTGCCCGTGCTGCTCTAGCCTCCAATTCCGGGTGCTGACGCTCCATTGGCAGCAGGTGGAGAGTAAACGTCAGTACTATACAGAGTAATTGGCCAGATAATTAAAATAAACCAGCGAGAAATAAAATGAGATAATTAGACATCATATAATACATAATAAGAAACATTTAAACCGGTTTCAAAATGCTACATAAATACATACATACTTATTATACCTATGTAACTTATTTAGACACAGTTAAAGTTTTTGTGTATGATCTTGTTGATGTGTCATTTAATAAAGAAAAAAAAAATATATATACCTTTGGTACATGATAAACATCCATCTTATAAAGTAAAATACCTAACAATGTACTTTTAGTACCTAAATAGTATAATTTATTAAAAAGTTGTTGGAAGTACTTATAAGATACCAACTAAGTTACTTATATAAGTACCAATGTTTATATTATTTAAATTGTACTATCTAGTAAGTGGAAATGTAAAATAGACTATCTACCTAAGCTAAGTATCGATAGGTAGAGGTATAAGAGTTACTTCGGGACGAAGTATTAGTCAAGATTGGCCGTATTAGATTAATATAGAAAATTGTGATAAAGATATATGAAAAGTATGTCTTAAATCGTTTTCAGATTTTAGATTATCTATTTCATTGGTATTTTAATGTAATAAAATCATTAGTATATAACTTTCATAAATGGCGCGGCGCCGATAATTTCTTAATTTATTAACTATTAAAATGTATTATATTTAAAATAAGTGGAATATTAATTGTACAATTTTTGATATAATTGATTTGGTCTGAAAGTATTATTCAGTATTGAGAAACATAATAAATTGTTGTATCGACTGTTCGCGCCAAAGACAGTGTGAGCCATCGCTCAGGCTGCATTTTTTACGATGTCAGAGCCTATATATACGACCCAAAAGGGGAGAATACTCACTTTTGGATCGGCAGCCTAACCAGACAGAAGCTAAGTATTGTTCATATTTTGTGACTAGCAATTTGTGTAACATAACCTTAAAATATTATTAATTGTCTGTAATAATTTATGTCCAACCAGATTGTATTATTGAATATAAGAGTATTAATGTTCTAAGTAATGCTTCTTTTCTTTAATAACCACAATAGAACCCTATTAGGACATCTAGTAACTATATTGGTTTCTCGTCATAATTTATGTTCCAACCAGATTGTATTATTGAATAAAACAGTATTCATGTTGTAAGTTATGCTTCTTTTCTTTAATACCCACGATAGCAACCCTTTTAGGACTTTAGTAACGTTTTAATGAAAATAGATACCAAGGTAGTTCAAATTAGTTTTCATTATGGTATCTTACAGCTTCTTTTAATTAGTAAAACCATCAAAATCTATCACGCGCATGTCATCGACCCAATGCCAATGACACGATTCTAGAAGTTATAAGTATGTAAGTCTCTAAGGTATTTATCATTATAATATTTTTACATTATTATAAAATAAATGATTATTATTTGGCAGTAAGACACGTTACACTACGGCGACTTTCCCTACTTTACCCTACATTCTACGTGTACGATTTTCTTAGAGACTTTGTAAGTAGGCTACGACCTACGGTTACAAAGCTCGTAGACATTCGTAGATGTCTACGCATTATCTATGTCTACGGCGTAGCAATTTCGTAGAGGTGCTACGAAATCTTGGATTTAAGGTTACTTTGTCTTGTTCTGCCAGATAAGACTTTGGTCTGATATCTTAAGGTACAGGACTAGGGTATAGGACAGTATAAGAATCCTTAGACTAATATTAAAGATGCCATAGTTTAGTTAGATTAATGATTTGTTAAGTACTCCTTAAGGCTAAAACTGCAGAATGGATTGAATTCAAATTTTGTGTACAATAAAAATATCAGGTGTGTAAATAAGTTCTGCAGATATTTGTTCCGGGTGTTCTGGTCGTTTTCTATGTATAATAAAAAATATCTATCTATGTAATATATTGTATTATGTATATCAGTTATCTAGTACCTATCTAGTACAAGCTCTGCTTACCATGGGGCTAGATAATGCTGTGTGAATTGTCCAGCATTATTTATTTATTATTATTTATTTAGTTATTGCAAAAATTCCGGACGAATCCACCGCAGAAGCTAAATATGAAAACCAGTAAAGCTGCGTCCAGATTAATAACATGTTACATAACTTATAGAGAAATATTAGATATTAAAAAATATTAATGTTACGAGTAAAAGATATGATACTGAATTATTTATGCGTTCATTTATCAAGCGTTTGAAATGTAGAAATGGCGTAACAATAAGAGGCGGTGGGCATCGGACAGCCTTATCATAAATCCACCTTCACGGAAGGGGCACGCCATTAACCGCACAACTAAAAAAATGAACGGACCGTAAAAATATAAAATTACAAATGTTCGGGCATTAGAACAAACGGGGCAAACAGCGGTGGTCGCGTCTCCGGAACAAAAACCGATAAAAAACGGCGGAGGATCCGATCCGGTAAAAAATAAGAATCAGACAAAGCGCGCGGCACCGGACGCCAGCGGCCGGTTACCTACGTGTCCAGTTTTTTTACGAGCCGCAGCCCTTTTGTCCTTCCGGGCTCTTTTAAATAGATCAGGGCGGGGCAAGACCGCGGCGCCCACCCTGAAATATTATTGTGGATTTTTCTGCTTGGCATTCATAAATATTTTCCGTGGTCCGCGAGGGGCCGGGGATTTACTCGAATCGGCGGAGAATTATAAATTCGGTTAATAAAATATGATACGATAAAGCCGCTTTTTTACTCCGCAGACCTCTATAATATTTTGTTTAATTTAAATATGAATAATTAAATTTAAAAAGGAAATCTCGGGGCTAATGAAATTTTTGTTTTCGAGATAATGAATTGAAAACACGCCGTGTCGCTCCGGCGGTGTTATTCTTTTCTCGCTCATTCGGATTCATCCTTCGTATAAAAATGTAGAGGGAAAAAAATTACATTTTTTTTCTCAAAAATGTATTAATTATGATGTGAATTAGATTTTCCATGTTTATACGACCCTTCTAGTATCGCGCCTCGCGCCGGCACCTGCTGATATTTTTTCAAAGGCGCAATCATGAGTTTAATTAGCATTTTTTAAATAAACTGTCCCTCTTTCCGCGAGGCGAACGGCTTTGACAGCGGGGAATGTGTTGCGCACATTCATGAGGCGCGAATCAAACACGTCTGACCCAATTAATATCAGCTTTATCAAAGAACCAGATAGAACGTCCTGCCTGAGGGCACGCGATCACTCCCAGACGAGCCCCTTTAATCAACGTACAAACGGACGGCGATCAAACGCAGAATTAAAACAAAAAGAAGGAATATTAAACAAAAAACATCGATCCCGAACCCGCAACCACAAGGGATTAAAATCGTAACGAACGCACAAAAATATTCAAATACAATACTAACAAATTGATACAAACACTCATTAGGATCGCGGAAGGCGCTCCCCCCGGCGCGGGAGAGGGGGCGGCGGCCGACGTCCCGATCTCCAACATTACAATCCACATCCAACGTACAAATATTATCTAAAATTCCTTCTCATTTATAATCCTTTTGTGTCCTCAGAGCGGTGTCCTCCGTCAAGCCCCCCCTCCCCCCGGGGTGGTAGGGGGGTATTTTTATATTTTTAATCGCGTCGGGCATTATCCAAATGGACATTGGCGACCGCCGACTGCCGCTGCCGTCTAGATGATAAATTCTCCTTTCGTTCGACACCCGGCCGTTGTTTTGTCCCTTCTCGTAATGTGGCCTCCTTTATTGGTATCGGAGTGGAAAAAAAATGCCCTCACAGTCATTAATTACCGTCGATTTGTCTGCGAGTGACTGGCGAGCTTTCTTCGTCTATTAAAAATGGTTCGCCATCTGTGCCCTTTTCGAAGGATGCTTTTTCTGAGGCAAATGAAAATTGATTGTGGCAATACGCGATCGTTGGATGCAGATTCCGACTTGTATTGTATGCGATGACGGTTCGCTTTCACGTGATCGATCACCGACCGACTCCAAATATAATTAACTCTCATTTGTTAACGTCTGGGGAAAAATGCTAAAGGAAATTAAAGCCTACTTTGACAATCATACCTACCATCATCATCACATGGACATACATCGGCCTTTCAATCACCACAAATTTAAAATATAGACTTTCTTCTTTTTTTTCTCTACTTTGGATGAACATGAGCCCTCGTTATCAAAAAAATATACTAAAATGGTTTGTTGCTAAAATTTTGCGCCATAATCGATCGAAACTCCGCGGAAACAATAACAAATCAAGAGCAAAATCCCAAACCCCCATTAAATATTCAAACAAGAAGAACAATATCTTCCGTAACATAAAATTCGAAAAAAAAGTTTAAATGGGAACCGAAATCCGCCCAACCAATAAAACATAAAAATACCCCAATATATTATGCGAAATTGAAATTGTATAGATGATCCCATTATTACGGTGGTCCGAACAGAGCGGCAGGAGATTTGCTGCGCGCTTGCTGCTATAGGAAACCGATTTTTTATATGAAAAACGATGGAAAAAGTGCAGTGGACTGCGGGCAAGAATTAATGGTGTGAAACTTTCGTGGTATCCTGGAGCTCTGGGGCCTGCAAATTTATGTGCGTCCACGTGCGAGCCGGACCGTTTTCGCTTGCGTGGCGCCGCTGACCGCTTGGATTTAAGAATCGCGACCCGTTCCATTTACAATGGATAATGCTGAATAGGATCTTATTTATGCTTTAGGATTGTAGCTTCCATGTATTTTCAGTAAAAAGGTGACTGAAAATCAGCGCTGGGTGGACACATTAGTGTGCACCTAGCATAATGCTGAGTGAAGGCCATATTTGCCATGAACACTGCTATGCACAATAATTTGTAAGATATTATTATTAGTATTAATTTGCGTAGTTTTAAGTTGGTTGGATATGGTAGTTTTAAGGTAAATAAAAATATTTTCTTTCTTTATTTGATAAGTGGACTGGAAAATAAACTTGAAAAACCTAAGTTCGGTATTGCTTTTTCACGATAGAGAACACGTTATTGATGCCACTTGCCACTGTTGATACTTTTCTGAGGAAACGCTTTTTGTCTCAATAAATAATAAACCGAGTAAAATGCCTCAATCGAACCATATCCCCGCAAGTGCAAAAGCCGTATAATTAATTGATAGGGAAGTCAACGCGCTGAATGACGCGTGTTTACAAACACGGAGGTGTCGATATGGACGCGTGGGAAGTGTGGGAATCAACTGATAGCGGCCGAGTCGAGGTCGAATGAGATTTTGATTAAGGATTTTTGATACTTGAATACTCGACTCTAGTATCCATGTATCAAAAATACTTGAATTACTGCCTTAGACTTTTTAATCGCTTTTTAACACAATGAAGGACGTTTTTAAGATTTTACCTCTTTCAAAAAGAGTTTCTGGAAAAAGCTGGTTCAGGATTTACATTTATCATCAATCAAAGCTTCTCTAAGATTTAATGAGATCATAGGATCGATCTGATTATATAAATAGTTATATTAATGCTATTTAAGAAATATTTACAGCCAGTGACACTTTCGTATGTGTTTTGAACGGAATGTGCATTAAGACTTCTTGGTTGTTATGTGTGTAGTGTATCTGAGGTGTTATGCTATTCAATCACGAAGTTAAAAAGACTTCCTCAGTGATGTTCTGATGTCCAACACTACAGTCCACAAAACGAACAGGAGCTGTTTGGCGTCCCGCGCAGGCCATCACTTCGCATTTTCCTTTATTTTTGTCTCCTTTTTCCAACCGCGGCCGTGGTCGAAACTGTTTAATGATTTGAAAAACGTGTTCTATCAGCCTTTACTCGGAAACAACCGAAAAAAGCCGACAACAAAGGGTCCGAAGTGCAAATATAGACTCGGTGGTGTCGATTTTGCGAGCGTTTGAACGGTAATTCAAACAATTTTGCGCTCTATTGCCGCGCGTTAGAGGGGAGGTTCACATTCGAAATCGCAAATACATTTTTTTGGCGTCTACGCACAGATCTCATCGGCAATTTATTATATTTTGTCCGTTCGTGAATTTACGATTATTTGAACGGGACAATGGACGTGTGGCGATTGGAAGGATTTTTTTTTCTAACGCCAATAATAAATGTATGGACCGAAAGGGTATGATTAAAATAATCGCCTCGATGAAGGGTTGCGGATCGGATACGATTATTAATGTTTCGGGAGCATTGTTAAGAGTGCTTTTAAAATACATTTTAGACAAGCGCTTACAAGTTGTTTACTCTTTTCAATCAAATATGAAAACATGTGAAACAAACTTTGATCATAAAAAATATAGAAACGAGCCAGGCAGTGGTATCAATTGTTACTCTAAATTTCTGACAGTCAAAACTCGTATCCATACAAAAAATCCAAATAACTATTTTCAAAGTCTGATAAAGTTTGCTTTCCTTTGACATACTTAGCCGCCAACACGCGCAAGAAAAAAACAACCTCGCAGATTAAATAGAACTGATTTAATTAGCATATCCGCTTTATGCGTGAGTGAGAGAGATTTCAAAAAGGAGATGCCTGAAGATGTCTTATGTCGAAGGCTACTCACATGGGTCACCTACCATCACAAGTCATTATTACGAATTTACTATTACTAGAAAACAATCGGCTTGACTTGGCTAGAATAAACTGAATACGAGACTTCAGGATGATGATGATGATAATGGAGCGGCAAGTTGACGATAGGGCGCTATGGCGCTCATAAAGTCAGACATATATCTAGCAGTGCAAAAGTATAGACTGGTCATTATTATGAACTGTAATATCTCTTCTAATGTTATTCTTGCAATTTAGAAAAAAATATGGTATCCCAAACAACAGTAAAATACCCCAAAATTAATAAATACTTAAGCCGTTGACGCGTACCGACCAAAGTCAATAAACCGAGTTAAATTTACGATATATTTACATGCGAGATAAAAAATTGCTACAACATCGGACAGGGGCTCATCGTGTTTAATTAAACCAACAAAATATTATATATTCTGCTATTTTATATGCGCTCGAACGACGTATAGATGTAACTCTGAACGAGCTACCATTTGTCACCAGGTACTAGTGCTACCTATACGGTAAAGTGACTTCTAGAAGTTAGTTCATAGCAAAAAATATCAATGACTTTTGTATTAATAAACATCATAGTTTCATAAATTTTAATTCATAGCAAGGTTTTGAAGATCGATGGTAAACGTCTTAAGCGTAAAAAAATTCTAAAACTAAACTCTGCGAATGAATGGAAAGTTGAACAATTTTTTTTATTTTTTATAATTTATGTTTATATTAAATAAATAATGCTGGACAATTCACACATCATCATCTAGCCCCAAGCTAAGCAGAGCTTGTATTATGGGTACTAGATGACTGATATACAATACATTACATAGATAGTTTTTTTTTTATTATACTACATAGAAAACGACCAGAATACCCGGAACAAATATCTGCAGATCGTACACACAATTGTTCCGAGGCGGGAATCGAACCCGCAACCTCCTGCGTCGCAGGCGGACCTTCGCCCACCGCGCCACATCGGTCGTCAAATAAGTCCTAAGCAACACATACTTGTACAGTTTTCCTTCCAGTTTCTTAAGACAGGGGTTTATTCTTATTTTGGAGTACATAATTATACTCCGATTAAAAAACCTGTATATTTTTTGTATAGAAAGCGACATTGGTATCATCGAAGTAAAGCAGAGAAGCTCGAAACAATGTTTGGTTTTGAAAGCTTTCATTCATAATTTAATTAATCTATTCTTCGTTTTCGAATTCAAACTTTTCACAATAAGGACCACACTTTGTCCTTGAATAAAAAAAAAATAGCAACAAGAACGGCACTTTAAATACGAATTTACGAAGTAACCAGTCACGCAACTTCGCATTTAAAATGACTTACAATCGACATCCCTCCGACTGTTGAACCAGTAGTACCGACATATAGTCAAAGGGGGGTTTGGAATAGAAAAATAGGATTATTAATTAATTTCAATGTATTTTTGTGCGTGATGTTTAATATGCACGGACCGTCTCGGGGGTGCTTTAATGTTCTCTATTTATAATGTTCGAGGGATTTAGATTATCTATGGATGGACAATGTGTTATGGGTAGAGATACCATATTGGGGTCATTGAACTTACAATGGGTTTTATTTTGAAAATAAATTGCATGTAAAGTATGCTACTGCGAAACCAACTTTAAGTTTGATTTAGAATGTTACTCTGAAATAAGTTTAGAGGATGTTGACGATCAGTTGTTGCAAAAAACAGAGTCTTGGCGAGGATTTTAGACACAGTACCTAGTGTACCTACCTATCTTATCATCGTCATCATCATCATCATTAGGCTATAATAAAATAATAAAAATCATTTATTTCAGACTATTTGTCCATATCGGTTACATACTAAACAACTATGCTATGTTAGTCCACTGCTAGAGATAAGCCTCCCCCGATGAGCGCCATACATAATTTATTGAAACAATTTTTCTTTCAATAAATTAATGATTGCATTCTGAAACCCCAAAATAAGGAATACTGAAAGATATTATTCGAAATAAATATATTCATTAAATTAAAATAAAAAACAACCGTTATCGAAGGCGAGGTGTTTACAGCTAAAACAAAAAATATATCTGCGGGTCAAACAGTTTTAAAATTCAACACTCGCTCCTCACCTTGTACCGGAAACAACAACATTTTACTGAAGCGAGCTGCACTGGATCTAGAGAAAACGGAAACGACATAAAAAACAACGAAAAAAATATTTTAGGTTCAGCGCTCCGGAATATAATAAAACATATCTGAGCGTCTGGTCCAAGCGCATGATTCGAGAGCTGGTGACTATCTGGCGCAGCGCATCAGCATTGTCATACAGCGCGCGTGGCGATGCAGCCAGCAGCGTTTTGGAGACACGCGTCAACTGGTATTGTTATGCATCAGTTGAGCTATGATTGTCGAAAATTTAAGGTTTTTCTACAAGTATTTTTACTAGGAAATGGTTTACAGTCTATTAATGTGCAAGAAAGTTTTTATTAAAATTAACACAATGTCCGAGACTAAAATGACACCTGATTCGAGCATCATGTTTCACTTCACCTTGAGACAGTTCTTGGGGGCCTTTGGGATCATTGTGCTGTGTTTTGCTACGTCGTAGCACATGAGCGTAGCAGAAAACGTAGCAATTCTTTTTTAAAGAGTTTCGCGCCTTTTTATCCAGCAAGGAAACCAAAGAATAAAGATATTATCTTGAAGAAATGAACCATAGCTTGCGTCAATGTACATTTTTTTTACGAACTCTGTAGCGCGATGGGCGAAGGTGTGCCTGCGACGCAGGAGGTCTCGCGACAATTGTGTGTACGATCTGAAGATATTTGTTCCGGGGTTCTGGTCGTTATCTATGTAATGTTTTGTATTATGTATTAGTCATCTAGTACCCATAACACAAGCTCTGCTTAGCTTGCGGCTAGATAATGGTGTGTGGATTGTCCAGCATTACCTATTTATTTTTGGATCATTAAAATTCTAAAATCAGTTGTATCGTTCCTCCACGCTAGCCATCTCCATATTCCCGACCTCCTTGTTAATTTAAATAATTAAATGAACGCCGTGAAGTGAGCTCCGATGCGAGATCAGCTGATCAATATTAACAATCGGGACCACTACGGGTTTTTTCTGGTTGGTGTTGCTGAATTAGAGATGAGACGTGATTGGACGAGGCCGTGGTGGTGAATGAAGCACTCTTCACTCTCTGATGATCTGTCAATAACGTAGCAGCTGAACGATTGATAAATGATTTACTTGATAACCTCTATGGCGCAGTAGGCCAAGGCCCGTCTATGATGCAGAAGGTTGCGGCATCTATTCCCAACGCGGAAGAAATTGTTGTATGGTCTTCAACGTATATACATATATATATATCAATAACCTTGTTTCTGCAATACAACATCTACTTTGATGCTAGATAATAAGCGAGAAAGTGTCCAGGTTTATTAGTTTTATTTATGTATATAAATTGAATTCTCAAAGTAGATATCACACATGAGGCATAGATATACAAAATCGTACGGAGAGATCAGCCCTTACTAAAACACGGAAAGCCACCGACGGAACATTCAAAACCTTTTAAAACAAAACATGTGCACAGCTAATGACCAAAAGTCGTCAAAGTAACCGTGCAAAAACTACAAAAGCCGCAAGGGCGAGAATCGCTTGCACTACACCCGATCAAAAGGACCCAGTCCTCTCGAAAAGTAGACGGAGCGTCGCGCGATTTCAACGCCAAACGTCAACTACTTTTTGAAATTTCACCCTAAATCGCATTCATACCAAGTGAGAGCTTAAAACTAATACATCTGGGTGGCGTGTGGGGTTCCTCCCCCTGGGGTGGGAAGGGGGGGTTCAGGTCGGTGTTAATTATTCACATTTTAATTTACGAAGCCCGGCATCGCTGGCCAGCGCGAAAAATGTCTTGCAATACTTCGACAGTTACCCGCGTTATGGTAATGCGCTAGTTCGCTGGGACAGAAGCTGCTTCACCTCTCGTTTACTTTATTGTTTTGTATTTGCGTTCAGTTTATGTCTGTATTACGTCACACTAATATTAATGGCGAGAGTTTTGACTTTTTCTTAGGTCTTTATGCTAAAACTATCCGAACGGATCGATTGAGTATTATGGCATATTATTATTTCTTCGAGTTGAAATTGTGGAGAAATACACATGTACTATTTTTTTTAATTTACCTGTTTCTTCCCTCTGCTGGGCTAAGGCCTCCCCCAAATCTTTCCACTCAGTATCATGTACTAATAAATAATTAAAATAAATAATTTCGTATAGATATCTATACGAAAGTTCAAAAAACCTAATACATAATAACAAGACTTTGAACTAAGCTATGGTTTTCTAAATAATATCTTCTTCCCCATTGGAAAGCACGTGCGGTATACAATATTAAGATAAAAGAGCTGGCTAAAAACGAAATTACGGAAACATAATTATATGTAAAATTGTTATAAGGTAGAAAGCGTGCAGAAAAATCTGCCAAGAACTATGTGGTATAGGATCTTCAAACCAACTTTCATACAAAAGGTCAGACTATAACCCACTATGCTGACACATCTATGTATTTGACTTCGTTTGAAGTCGCCTCTCCTTTGAGCTGGAGTAGGCATTCTATGGCTCGTTTGATTCCGAGATACGAGTGCACCGCCATGAGCGATCTATGAATATTAATCACGATTGGCCATTGAGCTGATGTGAACTTGTATCTACTGTTTCTACTCTCATTAGCAGGTAAAGATGTCTAGAAATGGAATCCCCCTTTAGAGTTTAGGAAGCACGCACATAAAATTACGCTTAGAGGTAAAGATGTCTAGAAATGGAATCCCCCTTTAGAGTTTAGGAAGCACGCACATAAAATTACGCTTAGGTGTCTTGTGGCCGAGTTGGGTAAATTGAGAAGAGGTGATTTATAAGAAAATGGTGAATAGAATTTCCGAATTCACAATTGTTAAAGTCATAACTTCAAGTGCTTGAAAATAATTGAAGGAAAAAACCATGTATGTTATAATGTCTAAATGGAGAGTAATTTTAACATTTCTCGTGAACGTCTATCGTAGAAAAGAATGGAAGAGACAACACAATAACACGCCAAAAAGGTGAGCCGATCGCCGATTACTAATTTGTAACCATGATAATTGCACCAAGTTCTTTTCACAAAAAGAGGTCTGAAAGACTGACCTGACTGACCGAAAATCAAGCGTAAACCAAACTTAATATCTGTTAAAAAGGTCGACAAAGGAACACCCAATAATCAGTATTTAGCATAACACAGAAAAACAAGAACGGAACGCAATTTGCAAATCGCTTTTGAAATTGGAATGGAATAAAAAGTGCTTGATGCTCATACTGTGTGCATATTGAGTACATGATCTCGATCCTGCAATGTCGGTCGGTACATTATTCAAACAACATGAGAACAGAATGCAACCCCAAACGTATTAGACCATCACTTTCTGACGCATGCTTTGCATACTCCCAACCCGACCTTAGAGATCTCGCTACCCTGTCTAACAGCGCGCGAGAGAAAAGGTTAGACATACTTTCTGTTCGATAGAAATGAGAAAAAGCGATCACAGCACAGGCACGATTGTCATCTAAATAATTCAAGCGCGCATCCCGTTTGCTACACGATACATCTAACATGACCTGTACAGTGACGTATTAAGGTTTATAATACAGTTTTTACGATTGAACGAAATGTCGATTCGGATCGGGGGGGCGATGAGGTCGCAAAAACAATGAATGGAATCGTAAAGCTGGAATGACAAGATGCGGTGTGATAAGGGAGGCTAATAACCCGATCGTAGACGAGCGAGATGACATGCGGGAGTGATTGGCACGCTCCTTTTTTGACGGGTTTTCTCTTGACGAGGATACTCAATGTTTGCTTTTTAGGAATTATTGCTTTTTTTAGTGTGTTTTGAGAAATATCCGCATGATACCGCCGAGTATGTACTCGTACCTACCAATTTTTTATGTTGATGGTTAAACCGAAAAGTTTGAACTTAATTCAAACTTTCTACATCTCGCACTGTACTTTTTCTAAATGGCTACTTCATTTGGAAACATTGCATTTTGAAGTGGGTAAAAATATACCCTTTGTAACTACTATTGGTTTAGTAAACTTTTAATTGTTACGAATTTAAACTTTCCGCCACTTTTGATGAAGAACAACTCCCAATTTCTGAGCCCCAATAAGCAAGCATAAAATATTCCATATTTGGTTGTTAATTTGGAAAGTCGGTGTACAAAAGAGTTCGCATAAATGTTTAATAAGCACGCCCACCTCGCCGGCGACCTGCCTAATCGAATCACAAGACATAGAATATTCAAAGATCCACACTACATTGCTTAGCCTAAAGACATAATCAATTTTCGCCAGGTCGGTACTGGCACAATGTAGAAGTGACAGTAGAAACACTTAATAAGGCTTACTTCAAGTGAACACATTAAATGAGCCAGCTTTTGAATGACCACAACCTATGTATATAGGTATATACTTAACCTACGAACCCTGTTCTCATGTAAGTGACTTTATATAAATTGTCTTTTTGAGAATAAATGAATATTAAACTTTACTTCACGTTTTTCTGAGTTCGCCCACTGCTTAATTTCTCATCTCATCTTCCTCAAATATATTGCTGGACATCTCACTCAGCATCATCAAAGATTAAAAAAAATCATATAAACATCTGGCACATAAGCAAGCGCTTGATTTGGTTAGAACCTAACCTAACTGATAATACCTCTAGAGAGGTATTATTGTTTGTCAATATATAAATAAATAAATGTACGAGTACATATTGAGTAATTAAATAAATAACGGTGGACAAGCCAAACAACATAATCTAGCCCCAAGCTAAGTGTTTTATGGGTATACTTAACACAATACATTACATGAATAGATATATTTTTATTATACATCCATACATAGATATATTGACGACCGATGTGGCGCGGTGGGCGAAGGTCCGCTTGCGACGCAGGAGGTTGCGGGTTCGATTCCCGCCTCGGAACAATTGTGTGTACGATCTGCAGATATTTGTTTCGGGTGTTCTGGTCGTTTTCTATATATAATAAAAAATATCTATCTATGTATCGTATTGTATTATGTATATCAGTTATCTAGTACCCATAACACAAGCTCTGCTTACCATGGGGCTAGATAATGTTGTGTGAATTGTCCAGCATTATTTATTTATTTATTATACATGCAGAGCAGGCGGACACAGAGGAGTCACAGAGGTCGTCGAGGAATTAAATCAATAATAATTATTAATACCAATTCTACTGTTCCATCCATATGTATCGCTCCGTGCATTTACATATTTTTGCGTTGGCCGTGTTTTGAAAGGGGGATGTGCGAGTTTCAAAAATACGCCAGTCGCACACACTCATTAAGTTTGGAGCACGTAAGGCGCTGCTTGAATGCTAATTGTGGCGCTAGAGCGGCGGCGCACAGAGCACCCGATCGCTGGCTTCCTACTAATTGTATGTCGCATTGAGGACGTCTGCTCTAGAAAGAAAGAAAGAAAGAAAATATTTTTATTCACCTTAAAACTACTATACACAACAAACTACGCAAATTATTACTACCTACATATATTACAAATTATTGTGCGTAGCAGTGTTCATGGCAAATATGGCCTTCACTCAGTATTGTGCTGGGTGCCCACTAATGTGTCCACCCAGCGCTGATTTTCAGTGAAGACCAGAGGGATCGTGTCACGTCTCTACTTTGATTTATATTACAATTTTATTTGTATGTCCTCTTCGTATAAATATTAAATTTATTTTTTATTTCCGTGTGCTTTGTAGTAAATATATATGTAAATATATAGAAACCCTGGTAGGTAGGAATAACTTATTGAATTTTTTCTCAAAATTTTGGCTAGAGGCACCACATAGTTTTTTCACCAACACATAAAAACTTTATTCTTTTTGGTTGGCTTGTCAATGCAGCTATTATAGGCCTATTGTGATCGCCACAAAACAAAACAACCTTCTTAACAAACCAACATTATAAGTTGCCATCAACAGTAAAAGTACCAATTGAGATTTTTTTTGATTACCTAAAAAAAAAAAATACGACCTGTTCCCTCATTGACACGCATGCCTGAAAACAAAATAGCCGCTCCACGTTTCACACAGTCAACAGCTAATCGTTATAAAAACAGAATAAATGATCTATGAAGTCAATTTTGCCAAGGTATCTCATCTCACCTTCGCTAATCTATGGCGAAGGTTGCATGGGGCGTCTGGGGTGGCTCGGCTATGGTGTTAATTATACGATTTTCTTTGAAATAACTTAATAAATATTGGATAAGGCCCACCCCGGCCGGCCTGTAATGAGGGGGTTCCAGAAGGTTCTTGCGACTATGTGCTCACGGCTGGTTAAGCGCGATCATGCGGGGTTATGTTTTTGTGCAGAGCGTGACTTGCCTCCCTCTGGCACCTGCTTTGCTTGACATTATGTCTGATACTCTAAAAATATACACCATACACCATCAGCCGATGTTAGTCCACTGCTCGACATAGGCCTCACCTAATGAGCGCCATAGCACCCTACTAATATTTCTTTCATTTTTTGAAAAGAATAATGTCATACATACCTGGCAAATTACATGGCGGGGTGTCATTTTTGAAGTAGGTTTATAGAAAATAAGAAATTCGCGAGCGGATAGTCAATGTTTATATATTTTTTCAATAGATGATAAGCGCATCTTTCAGATTTTCCCAGCCTTTTATTGATATTGAGGATTCATTAAAACTTTTTCTAATACTTTAAAATTCCAATAAAAAGAGTCATTAAATGTAACATTTCGTGGCTCTATTGGCTTTTATTGGTTCTATTGGGGCTTTATAGCCATCATATCCCTCATAAATTAGGTTTCAATCTACTCCAAAACATTGTTTGCCTACATCCCGTGAAGATCCCTCTACAAATAACAGCGTCCACATTTAGGCATTTAGCAGGCGCAAGAAACGTCACCGCAGCATCACTTGGGGTCCCGCCACATTTATCCACGCAGAATTATTGTAAGCCAACCAGAAACAGTCAGAAAATATACAGAAAAAAAGCTTCAAAACGCCATGTCAATATGTTAGCCATCCGCAAAAAAGAGCGGGGTATCTACTTCGGAGCACATATCTGAATTTAAGATTATATCCATCTTCTATCGCAACGAATAGGCGTATGTTCCTAAGGTCGAACAAGTCGCTCAACTTTCCATATAAATGTGGAAAGGTAACTACACTGTTTGATGTTGACCACCGAAAATTAAGGATTATAAATATATACAAATTTATTTAACACTTTGACTGCGGTTTTTTTTCGACGACTGCGGTCTTTTTTTTTTACCTAAAAAATTCGTGATGCCACTCTACACAGCGGTTGTGTTGCGCCGCAAATGCGTTTCGTTTGAAAAATATTAAAGCTCTCCTGAGTCACAAAGATCTGTATTTTCTCAGCCGCTGCGCTAGTGTGGATTTACGCATATTAGTCACTTGTAGAAAACTCATACCGTGCGTTTTCAGCACTCAAAGTGTTAAGACAGAAAACTATAAAATAAAGCCCGTATTATGCCCACATAAGCATTATGTAAGGTGTGATAGTAAAGTTAGGCCTTCCGACGAGTTTGTGACGTCGACTCGTGTCCCCTTAAGTTGACGTCAACGAGAGATCTCTTTTACTTTGAGCCAGACATCATCTAGCTCGAAGTAAAATAAATCTCTCGAGTGTGCCTGCCGTGTGAAGACTATTCAGGAATTGAATGGATGGGCCTAAGCCTATCCGCGTCAACAACTATGGTAAGACCCTCCTGCGCACGACATGAGACCGCAACACCTTGCAGCTTGCTAGAAATAGTGCACCTTTGCCCGCGTGACGCACGACAAATGTCCCCGTCAGGCCGCAAATGTGTGAACGGGTAAATTCTATGCTAGAAAATGTGAACTAGGCTCTCTAGTTTAAGCATATTACGACGACCGATGTGGCGCGGTGGGCGAAGGTCCGCCTGCGACGCAGAAGGTTGCGGGTTCGATTCCCGCCTCGGAACAATTGTGTGTACGATCTGCAGATATTTGTTCCGGGTGTTCTGGTCGTTTTCTATGTATAATAAAAAATATCTATCTATGTAATATATTGTATTATGTATATCAGTTATCTAGTAGCCATAACACAAGCTCTGCTTACCATGGGGCTAGATAATGCTGTGTGAATTGTCCAGCATTATTATTATTATATTGCGAGCCAATCCCATATTAAGGTTTATTAATGGCTGATGGTTTTTCCGGTAACTTCTTGATGGAACAAGGAAATGGCTCATCATTAGAGCATGCGGATAAAATTTACTAAGCTTTTCTAAATGAGGTTTTTGTAAGGAATTTACTAAAATATCAAATATAACATCTTCATTCAGCCGCTAAGGAGCTATGTATAACACAGCTCCTTATTTATTTATAATGTCCAGCAATTTTCAGAGCATAAAAAAAACTTCTAACCACTATGCAATATACCACACCACTGCCACCGTCCAACGTATCAGTAACCAGCGATCAGGGTGAGTTACACCGCACTGTAACTAGTGATTCCCGTTCGCGCGAGCCTCGAGCGAATAACACTAAATCCAGACTAAGTTCCCGGAGTTCGCTATTTATTTAGCAACTTTTCCCGCTAACGCCACTTAGCGTCGTCGGTTGGGAAATCGAAAATGTGCAAGTGCAAAGGTTTTAGCGAGTTTTAAAGAGTCTTTTGAGTTCTTTTATGGAAATGGAAGACCAATATCTTCTTTTGGGTGAAAAGTTCATGGAGGTATCTTAATAGTGCAGATAAACGTTGTAAAACATCAAAAAAACCTCCTGCTTTTTCTGACGTCTTGCGATGTTTATATATGAAATAGGAGTGAGATGCGCAATGTTGCGAGAAACTACAAAATACTGTAAAATTTTCAAGTTACACGAAAAATGCATGCCGAAACAGTTCAGTTTGTTAATTGTAAACACGAGGTACGATTATTTTTACAGCTTCCCCTTTCACAGCTCGCAAACCATAGGAGGTGACTGGTTCTCGTGCGATTACTTAAATTAATAATAATAAATAATGCTGGACAATTCACACAGCAATATCTAGCCCCAAGCTAAGCAGAGCTTGTGTTATGGGTACTAGATAACTGATATACATAATACAATACATTACTTATATATTTTTTATTATACATAGAAAACGACCAGAACACCCGGAACAAATATCTGCAGATCGTACACACAATTGTTCCGAGGCGGGAATCAATTATAATGATATTATATGGCTAGTTCAAAATAGTTGTATCTAAGCTACTAATTCAGTAAGTGATCAACATTTCAAGACCAACAGTAATGTAAACACTACCCACAAGCACACCGCAAGTAAGTTAATCAAGTGACCACCCTGTAGACATAGCCACTGCCCTATGCTAACAGTGGTAATCCATAATCGGACACATTACGCTATAATCGCTAATACACTGGGAAGTGTTTGCTTAGTCTGTGCAAGTCCGAAGTCTTTGCTAGTGTTGTGCCGCCCGTCATTTATTAATACGGATTTTTATTATCGTCCGTATATATCTACCGCAATATTTTTAAATGGTACTGCTTTTTGGATTCCAGTTTTCCCGCCCAAGGGGGATTTGTTAAAGGGGAAAACTGGAATAAGCTGCTTAGATGATGATGTTGATTAGAAGCAGCTGGTACACGGATGACCAAAGTGGATCTGGATTGGCCATACTCGCCGTAGGGTCGTCTCCTATATACTAACTCTCGATTGGAAGTATTAGAAACTACAAGCAAAGAGAAAAAGGCGCCGTGTGTTCTAATTACCTTACTTACCATTACCGGTATGGGATCGGATGCGCATCACTAGTAGTATCTGCGACCAGTCTTGTTTACACCCTTGAGATGTTGACTGAGGCTAGCGAGAGTATTAAGTTGTTATTTTGATTGTTTATCGATGGACATTTTCAATGTTTGCTTTGATTAGTTTGTCAATAAGGTCGCTTGAGCCGCTGTCTGTTTTCCTTAGAGACTCCCATAAAGATATCAGTTGAAATATTTATATAGGCCAGTCTGTCTGTGCGGAAGGAAGAATGTCCCATGACCATTTTATTGGTGCAAGTTACAAATTGGACACTTTCGAGTTTGAATGATGTAAAACTCGACTGAAAAGTTGCAAGCTTGGGGTCAACAAGGTCGATAAATACTCAAAGAAAATCCAGCAAGCCGATCATCAATTTATAATCTGGAATCGTAATTAGAATGCGCGGCCAGCACCGCAGCGAGCTCGTATTAATATTATCACATATCCGGACCTCAGAGCTCACACTGGAAGAATTTTTAATGGTATGCTTTAATTATTTCGCCTCTGGCCGTCGACGAACGCCGCTAAGTTCCATTCACATTAGAGAATTCATTTTTAGTCGAGCGGAGCGCCTAAGAGATGAATTATTAAATCGCTCGCCGAAAACTGAAATATCCCGAGATCACTGCTCACACGTATTTATGAGTGCGTACATTTTAAGAGAGGGATTTCAGTAACCGTTTGTACATTATGAAGTGCTAATTAACTGGGACGAGTGCCATTAATAATGGATCAGAGGTGCCTAGGAGGTGCTGCAGCGGCCGAATACACACGAAACGAGGAATATATACGAACGAACACGTAGGTCGTGGGTATTAGTGCCTCATAGAACATGCGCAGCGACCGGAAAGCAAACAAAGCAAGCGATGCAAAAAATCTAAATTAAAATTAAATCTTACCCGGGGCACAAAGACACGGCCGCAACAAAAATGTAATATGATTAGAAACAAATTACACACGCGGCGATAAGTCCGGCGGCCGCTAACCAACCGGCGGCCGGCCACTTTGCCTTTGTCCGGCCACTTTCTTTGTATATTGTACAATTTTCATGCAAAATTTAATTTCGTTTTCAAGACTCGCGCGGAATGATATTACGGCGGCCGCAGCGACCGCCGTTTGTAATTTCATTCCTCCTCAAGTGTGTGTGGACATCGTGCCTTTTTCATCACATTCCCTCTCGGTGGCTGGTCACAGGTCGCCTTTTCCTTTATTGCGGTTCGGAATTAAACGTCGGATTGTGCCCCGTTAATTGCTTAACAAAACTACCCTCGCTGTTGTTTTATCGGTCCTCTTTTGGATACCTGCGTTTGTGCTCCGCATTTGCGTTTTGTTCCGGTGTTCCAACAGTCCCTACCCAAATAAAATCACCTTGTCGTTTTCCTTTTGACCCCATCTGCCATCAAACCGGTAACCGATATCCCCCAACTTGTAGGTAATAAAAGCAACAAGTTGTTTGGACAGTATCATCATAATACCGTGTCATGGTAAAGCACCTCGATAAAATTGTCGAAAAAAGGATTCAATAAGTGAACCCTCTTACAAGAAAGTTCGTAACCCTTTAAGAAGTCGGGCACCCCAATTTGTTATCGATAGCTGGAACACAGTCCGAGTCAAGGGCGCTCCCTCTTCCCTGAAGGGATAAAAAAGGGATTCTTTGTGTGTCTACCGCAAATCGGTGTGCGGTGCTCGATGGGGGCGATTACGCAGCTTAAATTTGAACGTGAGAAGAAATCTCCTTGGACGTTTTATAAGGGATATTTGACGGGGATCGTGGGTCCACCATTGGAATATTTATATGGTTGAAAAAGTTTTCTGCGTCAATGTTATTTACATATGGATTTGGCAGCCTATCTGCTTGCTAGTAGGTACACAGTACAGCTCTCTACAGAATTGCATAATTCAGATTTCCAAAACTTTATTTTCAGGCTTACAAAATAAGCACTTAGACAAGTCAAATTTTATACTAATGATTTACTTTGATACTAATTCGATGGTCCACACTTGGTCCACATACAAAAAATCATCACATATCCAGACTTCCCACAGTATTTCCCCAATCTTCAACAACACAAGGTAAATCCACATAGCTTCGAACACCGATCAACCCAAGCCACCCATCGAGCGGAACCCACAAGTCAATCCCACACACGTAACGCGAAGGCGTCGACCGGATTAGCCGGTAAATTGGCTCAGCTATCCGGATCAGGATGCCCGGGAATCAATCATGAGGGTGTTTGTATAGGTGTCTTTAGAAGGGAAGAGGTGATCAGCTGATTGCCTTTGAAGATGTGACGTGTTTTCGTGTTTATTTTCTGGATTTCAAAAAAATCTAGAAAAAAGGATAGTTGAGCCAATTTACAAACTTAATTGACTCAGTCTAGATTAGGAATCAATCACGAGGGTGTTATGTTAGACTGGAAAACCTATTTAGATCTCGATCGACAACCTCTGTGGCGCACAGGTCCGCCTGCGACGCAGGAGGTTGCGGGTTCGATTCCCGCCTCGAAACAATTGTTTTTACTATCTGCAGATCTTCTTCTTTCTGATGTTCTGGCTCTATGTTTAATAAAAAAATCTATCCATGTTATGTATTATATTTATTTATATCAGTTATCTAGTACCCATAACACGAGCTCTGCTTAGCTTGGGGCTAGGTGATGCTGAGTGGATTGTCCAGCATTATTATTATTATATTATTTTTAATATCTCACACCATACAATAACTGAAACGAATTGTACTTGATTTGAACTCAAAATTATTTATCGATAAACAATTTGATTCTTTATCGAAAGTAGAGCGAGGACATTTAAATCCTACAAATGGCCAACGGGAAGTTCGGCAGAGACCCATACCTTTTGCCTTTAACGTGAAAACATTCCAACCGGTCCTCACTTTGCTCGCCGCTCACGTACCGATGCCAATAGATTCTAATAAGATTAGTGTTGTCACACCGTTTTCAGATAAAGTAGTTTGTGGTCTATAATTGGGGCCCAGGACGCCGCCGTCCCATTACAAGTCCTTCCAAGCAAAAAGGCATCCTATCGTTTTGTCAGAGGGCCCGTTTCCCATCACTCAGGATTACATTGGTCATCACTCGCATGACTAGACAATATCGACTTGGAAGGTGATGTCTTGGATGTCAAACTGCGATTTGATGCTCTGTACGTTAGAATATAAAGTTGGGTTTGGTTTGCTCGGTTGGGGGATAGTTTTCTCAATCGGGTGAGGTTTACAAATTGGATCGGTCGCGGGTAAATCAGGGTAACCCAGTAATTGAGACTTAGAGGATCATTCGGTCGGATCGGAGGCGGTTAAAGGATTACGGAGCGATGTATCGCTATCTATTGATCTCGTGTCGCTGGGGTCGGGGCGATTCGTTGACAAATTGTGTGGTTTTGAGGCTGTTTAGTGGTGTTTGGCCTTTTTGCCAGGGTATAGGGGTTGTTTTTGGTACTTTCCTTATAGAGCTTTGATTGATACTCGATAAAGCCTTCACGGGGGTTTTAGGATTGGATCATGACCCTATCAATGATCTCGATGTTTTTATGATTCTACGAGCAATTTTTATGGCGTCACTGAGTAAGAAATATTTCTTTTTCCTATCTTTAAAGTGGTTTTTCCAAATAAGCACCATAAGCCTGTTTACAAATAGTTATTCCAAGGTCAGGTAAATCATGCATGTCAATCTTGATTAAAATTAAATAATCCTACTTATGATAGAAACAAATTAGAACTAGTATTTACAATTGAAACAATTGAGCTAACTGCAGACTGTTGCAAACAATCTACAGGCAGCTCAACTGATCCATATCAATACCAGTCGGAAGCGTCAACAAGACGCTGGCTACATTACCCCACTTATTCCCTACAAATGAATCTTTTTCTGTAGGAACCAAACCAAATACCCGCAAACAAATCAAAGAACGCATCGCACCGTAAAAGCATAGCCACCAAAAACTACCGTTCTATAGCAGGTTCAATTCCCAGGCATGTTTTATTTGTGTTTGCAAAGGATGTTGTTTGTCCTGTGTCTGTGCCAATAATGGACACGGCATCAGTTGTTATACGTCGTTAGAATGAGTACGGTTTATTGGGAGACATTGTCTTTTGATGTAGATAAACCAATTTGAACTGGAAACTTGGGGCAGGAAAGTTTGGTTGCTACTGGCGATCAGATTCAGATTCAGATTTCTTTATTGTCATAATTCTTACATAAAAGTGTACAATATAATATATATATATATATACCTTAATTATGCTAAGGATACGACTCGTCAAAACAGGTAATATAAAATTTTGATGTATGGGAAACATAATAATTATGTTATATTCTTAAAATTATAAAAGTGAACGTTACTCTCGGCTAGGTGATGTTACGGGGATATCTGATTTTATTTTATATTTACTGTAATCGTTTTCTAAAAACTCTTTGATGCTATACAGCGTTTTGTCGATTAAAAGATTTTTTAGTTGTTGGATGAAACTATTTTCATTTTTAATAAGCTTCAACTCTAAAGGGAGCTTATTATATAGTTGTTGACCCATTATTTTAGGTAAATCTACGTAGAAGTAGTTCCTAATGACTATTGACTAGTACAGATAGAGTTGATACGAAATTGCTTTAGATTGTTTTGAAAATCAGAATTAATAAGAGTATAAGTTAAAGTCACTGTAGAATTTTAACAAAATGTATTAACAAAATATTTGCAGATCGTAGGAATATAATTTGTCCCTGGGTGGGAATCGAACAAGCAACCGTCTGCGTCGAAGCTTCGCCCGCTGCGCCACAGAGGACATATCTACACATATCTATCTACATATGTAATCTATTGTATTAAGTATATTTTGACGACCGATGTGGCGCGGTGGGCGAAGGTCCGCTTGCGACGCAGGAGGTTGCGGGTTCGATTCCCGCCTCGGAACAATTGTTTGTACGATCTGCAGATATTTGTTCCGGGTGTTCTGGTCGTTTTCTATATATAATAAAAAATATCTATCTATGTAATGTATTGTATTATGTATATCAGTTATCTAGTACCCATAACACAAGCTCTGCTTACCATGGGGCTAGATAATGCTGTGTGAATTGTCCAGCATTATATATTATTATTATTATATCAGTTATCTAGTACCCATAACACAAGCTCTGCTTAGCTTGGGGCTAGATGATGCTGTGTGAGTTGTCCAGCAATACTTATTTATTAATATTTCATAGAAACACCTCTGTTTACCCTACACAAAATACAAAAACAATACATTAGTACAAAAGCAAAGTTATTAAGGCGGTATCGCAAAACCCGCCGGTATGTTTAAGAGGAGGCAAGATGCAGGAAATGCACCGCACCGACGATAAGGGGTTATCGAGCGAGTTACGGCTCGGGTGCCGGGCCACCGCCAAATTATACTAATAATATTTGGTAAAGGTGCTAATCTATATTGTTTGGTAGTGTATTTGTTTGTTAAGGGTTATTTGAACAATTAGTATGATTATACAAAAATATTGTCCCAAGTATTGGACTGCTGGGACATTGGATAGCATGACCGACCTAGATGCATTAGATATCGCAAGAAATACAGTCGTATTCGAAGTCGCAACGCAGATTTTGAATGAATATGGATGAAAACTGTAGAAAACAAGCGGGGCAGTCTTTGTATTGTCATAGTACTTTATAAAATACTTTGTATATTCTTTCTATTGGGGACTGCCGATAGAAGTGAAAACTAAGAAATATATATTATTTACACTGAGAAGCGTGCAGTGACGATGACGCGAGTTTGACGTTTTATGTTAACCCAAAAAATGCTCAACGTGGCTAAAGACGTTCACTTCAAAAATACACTCTTAAAAAATAAAGACAAACCCCGTTCTCGATTCCCCGTCTAAGGTTTAGGGTAAGACTTATGGTAATGGCCTCTTTCGCGCCTTGCCTTTAATCCATACAACTAATATTAGCAATAAACGACCCTTTTCGCTAATTATGCTAAGATGTTCTGTCTGCGGATTTGAGTTTTATAGTTTGTTTGTGTTGCACTGTGTGCGGGGGACGATAGTGGGCACCACGTGCCTTGGCTTGAAGACGTTACTTCATAGGATCATTTCTATAGTAAGCTCTTCCTCAGGTTCAGTTCAGTTTATTTATTTATTTTATTTATTCATTTATTTACATTTGACTTACAGTTATATACATACTAAAACGTCAAACATTATATTTTATAAACTAAAGTAAGTCAATTTTTTTTTTCAGTTCAGTTCAGTTATTTATTGATAAGAATATTCTTATATGTCAAACATAATAATACAAGTAACAAAAAAAAAAAAACACAATGAATTACAAATCATACACACACAGTAGTTTCTTATATATTTTTTTTTAATTTTTTTTTTTACCACAATATGTGAGACCAGCTTGCTACTTCAATCTTGGGATACCGACCTAGTATTATAAAACTTAAAGATATTTTTGATAGAATTAATGATTAATGTAATTTTATTGTGTATTTAAATGGTTAATTTATATGTTGGATAATATCACGATACCAGAGTCAGACAAATATTGTACGAGCCAAAATAGCTCATACAGCAGATTACATATAACAACCAGTCGTAACGAAACCTTTGCCACGCGCCGGTGTGTGCATCTTTTTAACTTAACAGTACGTGCGGCTCAGATTACCTAATAACTTTTTAATTGTAAATAAATCAATTACTATAAACAGTGGTTTGGTGTTGCTATACCTACAAACTTAACTTACCTATAACTGGCCCTCAACGAGGAGAAAACCCCAACAAATATATTAATTCTACGTCTACCATACACGGAATTCAAACAAGCTCAGGGCCCTAAATTAATCGCTTCACCATAACAATGGCAATTAACCTTTGTTGAAAGAAACTGCAGATGGAGGTACGCGAGTTAAAAGTGTCAAGGTTGAAACCATAGATTCTTATAATAAGAAATTAAATAATATCCCAAAATGTTCGTTTTCGGCGGGACTTGAACTCGCGACCTTCCCCTCAGTACGTAACGTACGCACTATAATATCAAAAAAACATTATATCAATCTCTCCTTTCAAATAGTACCGCACGCACTATGTAGAGATTCTTTCTTGGACGATTCTGCGATTATACCATTGTCATAGTAGTCGTATAAAGAATGGTTAGCAGAATTCGGTCTCTGCTTGCTTTGGAAGTATAGAGATATAGGCTCTGTCAAAAATATTCATCGTTGCACTTTTATAACATGTATTTCATGCAATAAATGAATTTGATTTGATTATCTCTCGTAACACCCAAATAAATCCTGCTTAAATCTTCAGAAACTAAAAACCTTCAGATATTGGCATGATCATTCGTTTAAACAAATTATACACTCCTAAGTAGGAAAGACTGATCATTTCAATAAATCTGAGCATCAAAGAGCTTCGACTTGAGCAAAGAAGAATTTCATTCAATAATTGAATGAGCCGGCATAATTGGAAGCAACCGAGACGAATTACAGGCTAAACCGCAATCCGTATCGGTAAATACAAATCCGAAATAAGTTCAGATATACTTTAAAGTCAGTAGGGACGGTGATTTGATTGAGTTATGTGTTTCGATTTAAATGAAATGAAAGTTTATTTCTTTAGGCTTGCAAATAAGCACTTAGACAGGTTATATTTTATACTATTCATTATTATAATAACATTATTTTGATGTTCACTTAATTTTTTTGTCCATCAGTGGAAGAAGTGAGAAGAAACCACTAGTATGTTCATAACTTATGTGTCTAGTACATATGATTTGCTTATCTGTAAGTTGTTATATTTTGAGTTGGAGCAAAACTCTTCCAAGC
The DNA here is from genome assembly GCA_943735965.1 of Eupithecia abbreviata. NCBI lineage: Eukaryota > Metazoa > Arthropoda > Insecta > Lepidoptera > Geometridae > Eupithecia > Eupithecia abbreviata. Next base: position 9,344,717 of record OX030995.1, read on the forward strand.
TTTTATCTTCTAGATAATCTGATATTTTGTAATTGTTTCGATTCTGTTTGAAATCTCATTTCGCTAAGTCGAGTAGCTAACTCTTTGTTTAGTCCAGTGATAATATAATTGTCATTTATTAGTAATAATCATTACAAATCAAATATTTGTATACCAAACTATTTAAAACACTAAAATACATTCTACCTTGCAATGTAACTACTAATAGTAATAGTACCGACCTAAGTGATAAGTTTATTAAAATTAATAAAATTATACATTCAAAATAACCCTATCGAATGATCACGAAGACGATATGGACCAATATATTTAGTATTCAGGAATTTAGAAATAATCTAGAACATGTTATATGTAAGTCGGGTAGTTAATTGTTTGGATTGAAAGTGGCTGTCACTCGACGAAGTAGGCTTAGTAATATTACCATTCATAGGGACCCCTAAACACACGTGAATAGTCACGTGTTTTTAGAATATAATTTACAGGAATTAAATTTTTAAGTCTCTGTTAATGTTTTGCACTTCTGTTAAGTTTATCCCATTCCGTGTCCGAATACCCCGACTGCACGATTCCAAAAACACAACATCGACCCCCCAAGACGAGCGCGGGCGCGGCCGTCTAGGCGGGATGCGGGAAATCTTCGAATTAATTTTACTGCGGGAATATGCAAATCGCGAGATATAGCTCGGCTAATAACGTGTACAAAAGAGTGGTGACTGGAGCGCGCGATTTTCATAGATTTCGGAATGGGTTGAAATTCTTGTGCTTACGAATAGGTTGTCTCTTTGAGGACTTTCTGATTATGATTTTTTGAAAGACAAGCTTAGAATGTCGGAGGACAAGAACCAATTCTTTAAGTTTTGAAACTTGATTTTATCATATTCTCCCCTTTTAAGGCCGTATAGGCAGCCGAGCGCCATAGCGCCACGTAATTAGTTTGCCGCATCCAGAATCTGCCTGCAGTCTTTATCAGGTTGTCATCTCACCTGGCCGGAAGGCGTCCTACACTACGTTTACCGAGACTCTCAGTTTACTCCAGCGGTTGTCGATTATTCGCGAAATATGGTCGGCCCACTGCTACTTCAGCTGGCTAATTCTTAAAGCTATGTCGGATGTATTCGTTAAGAATTGGACCTCTTACATTTTTACTGTAGATAAAATATTAAATTTAAATAGTCTCAAATAGTCATTTCGCTAAAGGCCTTCCGATTGAGATCACAGTTTCCACCGCGTGTGTTTATTTCGATTCATTTTGTCTCATGGCGCCTTACTGAACAGTGTTGGTGGGGATTATGCACCACTCGGTCAATTGCCGCATTTTTAGCCGACGCTACGGCTGTTGGCATATTACTTGACAAGCGCCTCTTCTGCGACATTGTCCCCCGCTGATCTATGTTATAATCGTTACCTCAGGCTAACATTATAGCCGCTTCGAGGAGTTTAATAGGTAACAAAATTTACTGTGATAGTAGAAAATACACGATGCTTACGTGCCGACGTTCTGGGGAACTTATCAGCTTTTATTAGATTTCAGGCGTTTAGTTTCTTCACTAGACGCGGTAAGTATGTTTAAGCTTTTTGTTTTATGGTAGTTGGTTAAATTGTTTGCTGACTAAACGGTTTATATAATGTTGGGGCCGGTGCTTTACTGCGTAGTAATGTGGCTGAAGAGACGGACGTCGTGGATGATGTAAGATAAAGATTGGTATCCATACAAGAAAGGAAGTTAAGCCAAAGCATAGATTTTAATAGTCGGTGTGTATACTTCTATTTTAGTTTCGATGTATATCCATCAATTTGCAGAAAAAATCAAACTTCTATTATTAAGAACCCTTTCCAACACATGAATTTAATCATATAATAATTTATAGATTGCTGACCTAAAGCAGTCCTTAAGTATAATATAATTCTCAAAATTGTTTCTCGGATTACTTTATAAGTAGAGGTGGCACGGCAGTGTAAATAGTTTCTGAAAGAAGCCGCGCCATACTCGCACACGTCGCTCTATACACTGCCATCACTCGCTCCGAAGAAGGATATGGTGAAGACACTTCATAGGTGGTGATGAGCATCACAGCACAGGGAGGTTGGTGTCTCAAAGACGCTGACATCGGACCACTCGGATACGCTACCATTTGCGCTGCCGATCGCTTCACGATGAGAGTTCAACTCTAGATGAGTGATGATTGTCCAACGTTATTTATTTATAGGATATATTGAAACTCCACTTACTTGCAGAGAACCGTGTGGTTGGTGGTTTCAAACAGTCCTCCGCGGCCCCAGCGCGCCGGCAGCTCCGCCACGCTGACGCCGCGCGCGCCCCATACACACACGCGACTCCCGCATGGACTGGTCATCACACGTTCCACGGTGAACGCTGGTGGCGAGAGGAAGTGCAGCTTCTGGGAAATAAAGAAAACCACCCTATAGTACAAGAATTAGTGAAGACAGTAATCAAAAATTACTAAAATAAATAATGTTGGACAATCCACACAGCATCATCTAGCTAAGCAAGGGCCTGTGTTCTGGGTATTAGATGACTGATACACTTAATATAATAGATTACACAGATATAGAACACTCGTAACAAATAAGTGCAAATTGTATAGAGAATTGTCCCGAGTTGCAACCTCCTGCGTGCAAGCGGACCTTCGTCCACCGCGCCACAGAGGTTGTAAAAAACAACAACCTTTAGTACAAGAACAGCATTATGCTGAGTTAGAGCCTTTTTTATAACATCTCTATACATATACCTATGCTAGAAGTGTGTCTTTGTTAATATGTTATAGATAATAGTATTTATATTATATTCTACAAGAATCAGAGAAGAAAATGGTGTATGTTTTATTCCTGGCCTGGAACTACCTGCATGCATAATTCAGCCCGATGATCGGAGCAACAGACAGCCCTCTATGCAGAGGATGCCTGAGCGACGAAGAATCAGCTGCCCACATAGTGCTGGAATGCGGGGGAGTAACAGCGCAGCGACTAGAAATCCTCAACCACCCGAGGTCACTCCGCGAAGCCTGTGAAGATCCCAGGAGTATTCTGCGCTTCTGGACGGAGTTAGGCAGGTTAAACTAGCAGACACACCACGCACAAAGGACCAATCGGAGTCTAAGTGCGGAAACAGGAGTACAACTACCATACCAATTCAGCCCGATCCTTTCAGTAGTATTTGCGTGAAAGAGTAACTATCATCGATATTCTATACTAAACTTGTCGAAAACACGTGAACTTATAAAAAACAAAAGAAACCCGTAAAATTCAGCGAGTCTCGTCAACAAGAGCCAAAACAACAAATCACATTACCGTCTGATAGTGAACTATTGCCGAGCGCCGCAGATATGATTAGGAAACTTTTTTAATCAATAAAAAGAACCAAATCCAAGGCTTCTCGTTTATTCTGGGATGTTCGACTAGTGTTCGCATGCGAAATTGACTGTTTTTGATAGAACTGAAGGATAGGATTCGTAACGAATACATCCGACAGAGAACCAAGGTTATCGACATAGCTCTAAGAATTAGCAAGCTGAAGTGGCAGTGGGCCGGCCATATCTCGCGAAGAACCGACGGCCGATGGGGCAAACGTGTTCTTGAGTGGAGACCACGACTCGGTAAACGTAGTGTAGGACGCTCTCCGACCAGGTGGGATGACGACCTGCGAAAGACTGCATGTAGATGCTGGATGCGGCAAGCTGAAGACAGGGCGCTATGGCGCTCATTGGGGGAGGCCTATGTCCAGCAGCCTATGGACTGCTATAGGCTGATGATGATGATGATAGAACTGAAGTTATTGGTTGTGCAAATTTAAAAATCTAAGATTGATATGTAAGTTTAATACTATCTTGTGTTTTTTCAATTTTTTTTTTTCATACAGTTAGTTCAGAATAATAATAAACAGAATAATCTATGTATTGGTAAAAAACGAATATTACAAGTCACATAATAATTATAATTTAGTGTTAATTAAATAATTAGACAATAATCAAATAACTGATAATTAGATTATAATAAATGTATTATTATAACTAAGTAATAATACTCAAGATGTTACTTAATTTTTCGCACATAATCGTCAATACTGTAGAACGCCTTCTCGACGAGCCACGATTTAAGTCTTCGTTTAAAGGAAGACAGACTAGGTGGTGTGACTACCTGATCTGGTAGGTTGTTATACAACGCGGGTCCCGGCACGTGCGTGAGTCTGTCCGACTTCGCCAGTCTGTTTCCATTCCGCAGAAAGGATCGTCTATATACTATAACTATAGTAAGTATGCATAGCAGTTCACACAGACAGGATCGTCTATATTCTATAACCACAGTAAGTATGTATAGCCATTCCGCAGACAGGATCGTCTATATTCTATAACCACAGTAAGTATGTATAGCCATTCCGCAGACAGGATCGTCTATATTCTATAACCACAGTAAGTATGTATAACCATTCCGCAGACAGGGTCGTCTAATATTCTATAACCACAGTAAGTATGTATACCCATTCCGCAGACAGGGTTGTCTATATTCTATAACCACAGTAAGTATGTATAGCCACTCACACAGACAGGATCGTCTATATTCTATAACCACAGTAAGTATGTATAGCCATTCCGCAGACAGGGTCGTCTATATTCTATAACCACAGTAAGTATGTATAGCCATTCCGCAGACAGGGTCGTCTATATTCTATAACCACAGTAAGTATGTATAGCCACTCACAAAGACAGGATCGTCTATATTCTATAACCACAGTAAGTATGTATAGCCATTCACACAGACAGAATCGTCTATATTCTATCACTCCAGTTAGTATGTATAGCCATTCACACAGATAGTATCGTCTATATTCTATAACCACGGTAAGTATGTATAGCCATTCCGCAGACAGGGTCGTCTATATTCTATCACTCCAGTTAATATGTATAGCCATTCACACAGATAGTATCGTCTATAACTACAATAAATACGTATAGCAGTTCACACAGACAGGATCGTCTATAAGTATAAAGAGGAGGTTTTTTCGCCTTATTTCTCATTACAGGGACGCCTCAGCTCGTTTCCCTCCGCCATAGTTATAATCATTTATCGTTTGACGCGGCCGGCGTTCAGAGAGGCGAAGGAAATTGAAAAAGTTGCCTTGATCGTAGTTGTACACTGAAATGGGACGGGATCGCGTCTAATGCACTTACGAGCTCGTCTGTACTTCTTACGGTATAATTATGTATACTGATACTGAAGTTAAGTGTCCCTTTACGAATATTGAATAAACATTTCGTGATCATCGTAAGTTGGTATGGCATAGTTACATACACTATCTATCTATGAAAAGTGCCACTTTCAATAAATAAGCTGGACTATTCATTCATACATCATCATCCAGTCCCAAACTAAGTAGAGCTTCTGAATATATCATGGTTATTAACACTAAAGTCATTTAAAACGGGATATTTACCATGATTTGAGTTATTCCGTGATCATGGCGCATGAAACTGTGCCGAAATATTGGAAAACTCAAAAATCAAATCATGGTAAATATCCCGTTTTAAATGACTTTAAGTAGAGCTTGTGTTATGGGCATTAAATATATCAGTTATCTAGTACCCATAATTCAAGCTCTGCTTAGCGTTGTCGCTAAGTGGATTGTCTAACATTATTTATTTATGTACTTAGTGTTCGTTCAGGAGCACTAGCATAATAAATACCACCGGGAGCAAACTCTTGAAGCGTCCTCTATTAAATCAAAACATATTAAAATAAAATAACTCACTCCAGTAAGAAACAGATAACCCTTAACGCACCAGCATTATCACGGCGAATCCGATCCCCACCGGAAAACGGAAGGTGCGAGAGTGCATTAGCGAGTGATTATCGAAAAGAATCAGAGCTAACCCTTTGCCCCCCCACCGCGGTCCGCCCCCCGCGGTAACGCGCGGGCGGGGTGCGAGGATTAGCGGGGATGATTTAGAAACCAAAAGGTTACTAAGGATTAAAGCACTGCTTTTTGTACAGAATCTTCCTGCTTGAAAAGCTTGCTCAGTCATCAATCTATGCTTGAGTAAAGCTTTTTTTTGGCATAAACGTCACTCAAGCATAGATCTATGACTGTGCGAGCTGTTATAATAGTTACGGGTTTGATTCTCGCCTCGGGACAAATGTTTGTACAATCTGCAGATATTTGTTACGGGTGTTCTGGTAATTTTCTTTGTATATTAAAAAAATATCTATGTTATGTATTGTTATTATGTATATCAGTTGTTTAGTACCCATAACACAAGCTCTGCTTAGCTTTGGGCTAGATGATGCTGCGTGGATTGTCCAACATTATTTATTGTTTATTATAAACGTCACTCAAGCATAGATCTATGACTGAGCAAGCTTTCATAATACGCTCCTCACACTCTTTCGGCTTTAAATAAATAAGGTAAGTACTTATAGTCTATCGCCCATGATCCTCGCGGTCACTCCAGCCGCGCCTCCTGCAAAACTCGCGAGTTGCGGCGACCGCAGGAGAGCATACATTCGTCGCCGGCCACCGACAGCCCGAGTCCTACGGAAAGCGATAATGGACCGAATCTCACGGTTAAGTAATGGCCTTTTAAATTAGGAATACTGATTTTTTTACTCGTCTAGGGTTATCGGGTGGAATCGATCGTCTTACAAGGTTAAAGTTTGCGTAGACCTACGTACATACTTGTAGGGTTATGATGAAGGCGTATACGGACGGGAAATTACGACGAAAAACTAATTAATATATAATATAAATATTTATTTATGTAATGTACTGTATTATGTATAACAGTCATCTAGTTCCCATAACTCAAGCTCTGTTTAGCTTGGGCCTAGATGATGCTGTGTGGATTGTCCAGCATGTTTTTTTAATATTTTTTTATTTTAATATTACTAACAGTCTGATGCTAGATAATAGTTTGATGTCCACTGGTAATATCAAGCTGACTTCGACAATACAGAGAGCATGCAGACCACATGGACGAAATAATTTGATTTTGCATATGAGAGTTTGTAGTCTCAGGTACTCCAACCCTTTGCCTAGAGATTTTATTATATCGCAAAATAACCCATAAAACAATAATGAATTACGTATGCAAATTCAGTGGCAAAAGCACAATAAAAATAAGGGACCCGCGGCTTACAGGGCGTATTAAAATTCCAGAAACACACGCGGCTAAGCCCGGCACAATTATACCAAGGTGGGTGTTCCGGTGCTTCTGAAAGGGGGTTACTTTTCCATATTTTGATAAAATAATATAATAAAAAAATTAAATTATTCCGTCCGCGTGCGTACGTGTATCGCGATCGGTGTCCGAGGCAGATATGACGTTTTTTCCGTCAGCCATTTTGTTTTACGTGACCAGAGAAACAGTTTGCGAAGATTGTGCATGTATTCAAATAATTATTGTTTGTTTTTTAATTCAACCTTCGCGGGCGGAATTTTAATGTTAGATAAAAGATTTAGCTTGATGTGAAATTATTTATAGGACTTGTTAATTCGGATACAGTTATTTGCATTGCAAACTTTATAATTTAAATAGTAATTTGCCTGTCAAGTTTAGCATTTTGTGTGAAACTTTAAAGATTCCGAAGGTGTCACCACAACTCATCTAACTTCGTTTCTCATCGAAACGAAGTTCCATTAAAATTCAAACTCAGCTAGAACGAGGTACCTAACCTGTCTCGCAACAAGAATACGTTCATTTGCTAAGTACGTATTCGTATAATTAGGTCTTTTTGACCTTTGATGAAAACTGTTTAGTTATGTAGACTCCTCGCACGGGTTACAATCGGCAAGCCAGCATGTTCTAGGCATTATCCTGTTTTCTAAAACAAATACATAAAAACATGGCACAAAGTAAAACTACCCAATACTTTAAAAATTACGCGCGCTCAAAAAGACGACCTAACCTTCAAACTCTAAAGTAAAATTCCTTCAGCTACCCGACGCTAGATGGCGCTACGAGTATCCTTTTCGACAACTAAACTAAGAAACAAATATCAAAGAAATAATTGCTTTAAAAAATGTTTGTGTATTGTGATTGTTTTGAAAGACTAATTGTTTTTTTTTATTCTAAAGTTTTCTATGCATTGTAAGAATCTTTGAAAGAAAACGTGACTATAACAGAGTTTAAAACACGCCATTAGAAAAGTTTTGTATAATAAAAAAGCGTGTTGCTTTGTATAATTGTTTGTGGTGTAACTACATTGAAAACGTTTTGGGGCTTCGCATTACTCAGTCAGGTATTATTCGAATGTTCAGGCGCCTGAAGAGTAAGGTTGCTTCAGATGACAGCAAAACTTTTTACTTCCTATGTAAGATATAGAAGATATAGAGAAGTATAGAAAAAACAATCTTTAAAAGTTCCTTTTACGATATATTTCGCAATACAATCTTAGACGACCGAAATTTAAGAGTTAATTTGCTTTTCATCCCCTTCGTTTCTTAACCGTTAACGTTGATCCTTTACGTAGTATTCCGTCTAATATCTGATCGCTATGTGCCAATATAAAAATCTAATTGGCCTCATTTTCCACCAAAGAAAGATGTGTAAAAATATCCAATAGTATAAATAAATAAATAATGCTGGACAATTCACACAGCATTATCTAGCCCCATGGTAAGCAGAGCTTGTGTTATGGGTACTAGATAACTGATATATATAATACAATACATGCTCTAGGAACGAGGTTATCGCAACATATTGTTTGAACAAGTACGTCATAGTACCTATTCCACTGTGTAAACTTCTCAGGTTATTGTCGCGTCCAATACGCTACCTACGTTGTACAAAACAACACATTGCAAAGTTTATTATTGCAAATAATCAGGCATCTCCCTCTGACTAGGTTATTAGGGTTATCAACACTAAAGTCATTTAAAACGGGATATTTACCATGAAATGGTGCCGAAATATTGGATAACTCAAAAATCAAATAATGGTAAATATCCCGTTTTAAATGACTTTAGGTTATTAGGACTAGATAAATGATTCTTCGTCATCACACAGCTTGACATCCTACTTGCTGGGCGTATGCGTTTTGTGTCACTCCCTACAGCCCTGCCTTACCCCTATATCTTTAGTCGTACCTCGACGACGATTCAACTTGTACTCAACTCCAAACGTATGCTTGATCATAAAAAATATATAAACTAAACTTCGAAAATTTTCTCATACTAGTGAAGAAATTAACTGTCATCTCACCTCGCGACCCACCTTGACACATCAGAGTTTCAGTGAAGGATTATTTCAAGAATTTATCTAAAGATATGGGGGTAAGTCGCCAACTACACGTCTCAACTTGGACTAAGTCCTTGTAAGTCATTCAGTTAAAGCCTTATTCGACTGTCTTGTGATCTTGCCTCTCCGTGCAAGGTGTTATCCAACTCAGATTTATTTCTGTAATGATTTTTCTATTCAAACCTTTATTTGACCGAACATGCCATTGAGAACACACTTCTAAAAGCGTATAAGCAAGGCAAAGATATTTCGTAAATATACTCGACATTTATATTCCGCAGTATATATAACTAGTCGGGTTATTGTCGCGTACAATACACTACACGGCCGCGACAGTTCACGGCAAAAGAACAAGTTGTGGACATAAATCAGCAGCACGGGCACATCGCGCTCTCCCGTCGGCCATTAGCATTCTTTATGCATAGGAATCGATCCGACGTCTCTAATGCCTCCCGCGATACATTAATATCTTACTTTTTATGACTCTTCCAGAACAATCAGGTTATCACGTAAGCGACAGCCACCTAACGCGCAAAAGTCTATCTTAAAGTCGTCGGATTACAGTCTCGTTTGGGTTGACAGGGGAATTGGAAGATGTTAAGCCGTGTCTATACTTCCATTTCGATTTGAGTTACTGTTTGTTTTTCAGGCTACATAAGGAGATATGAATGAGCTCTGTAGAGCGTTTTAGCGTAAGAGTTTGTTTAGGACTTTTCCATCGAAGAATCTGTGAAAAATTTAAGCCTTTATTGCGGCATTAATTATTTTTGATTCATGCTTTATGGTTGGCTGTAGTGGTTGATACATGTCAAGATGGAAAAAGTTGATCCTAGCGGCAAAGACGATCCAAGTTTTGACTCTGTGGTTATGTTATTATTCCAAGTTACACTAACATTATGTACATTAAATTTTGATCTTTAGATAAGTATTTAGACTTTTTCAAACCAAATCTACTAAATAGATCACAATAAGGTGTTGCTTTGACATGTGATTATAGACGTGGAACATCAACCTATTTTCAGGAAAAGCGCGTGTCTCCGCAGACGAGAAGTATTTCCACCTACACTAATCTCATCAGAAAATATTTTAAAACTTTCCATAAATTGGCACAAACCCTGCATCTCCCCGTGGATGTAAAACCACCCTAAAGCAAATAGCAGTTAATAGGTGCCTCTGGTGATTTCTTCGGCGCCTCCATTTTTCTTTCACGGCTACTTTGAGATTAAAAGTTTGGAAAATGAAAAGTTTAGTTCGACGCGAGGTTCCCTGCACCTCCTATTTCAGAATTATCGGCGCGGCCATCGGGGATTCTGAACTTGTAAGATGAAATTGTTATGAACTTTTTATATCCGAATGCAAAGAAGGAAGAATGAAGTCATTAATGAGCTTTATCTGAGTTATATCCAATTATTATTAATGATTTTATATTAGGATTATGAATTGGATAATTTTAGTGCATGTTTAAAATTTGTATCATCATCATCACCATCATCAGCCTATAGCAGTCCACTGCTGGACATAGGCCTCCCCCAATGAGCGCCATAGCGCCCTGTCTTCAGCTTGCCGCATCCAGCATCTACCTGCAGTCTTTCGCAGGTCGTCATCCCACCTGGTCGTGGTCTCCACTCAAGAACACGTTTGCCCCATCAGCCGTCGGTTAAAAAAAGAAAAAAAAAAGGTTGGTAAAGTTTGTACACTACTACAATAACACTGAGTGCCCGAGCGAAGCCATCGCTTACACCGTTCCTTATGATAGTTTTCTTCTAAGTGATGAACGGAATATGTATTACATTTAATTAAAATTGTAATAACACATCACACAAATTCTGCTAAGCTTGGGGCTAGATGATGCTCTGTGAGTTGTCCGGCAATATTTGATTTTTTATTTTGTTTATATGCGGATCGGTGATCTCAGTAGATGTGTTACAAATAAACATTTGTAGACTATGAATGACTATGATCGGCAAACGTAGTGTAGGACACCCTCCGGGCAGGTGGAATGACGACCTGCGAAAGACTGCAGGCAGATGCTGGATGCAGCAAGCTGAAGATAGGGCGCTGTGCCGCTCATTTGGGGAGGCCTGTTCAGTAGTGTACTGATACAGGCTGATGATGATGATGAGACTACGAATAAATAATTTGATTTCAATTTTCAAGCACTAATTCTAATCACTAGGAAATATTTTTTTTATAAAATTACCATGAAATCATTCTCTTCTCTATCAATATTAGATGTATTCCCCCTCACGGGGGATTTGTTAAGGGGGAAACTGGGGTATGCCTATTAGATCAGCAAATTTTCATAATGGACCCAAAATTTACGGACTAATCAACGAATATCCGAACATAGACCATCCTGCTTTTTTCAAAGTCTGTTAAAAACCAAACTGAACCTAAAAATAGTCAAGCTTCCTTTACCTACATGTTATTTAATATTTCAGAAATTGTGTATAGTGTGTGCGCGCCTTTACTTTGCTCTGTATAGTATTTTTGCTAACTACCCACATAATTTTAATAATATAGCTCGTACCGAACTACTAACATAATAATAAGCTTATTTTGTTTCTCACCAGTGATTATTAATCTTTTGAGAAGTATCTTAAACCTAAACTGACCTAAAATGACGACCGATGTGGCGCGGTGGGCGATGGCCCGCCTGCGACGCAGGAGGTTGCGGGTTCGATTCCCGCCTCGGAACAATTGTGTGTACGATCTGCAGATATTTGTTCCGGGTGTTCTGGTCGTTTTCTATGTATAATAAAAAATATCTATCTATGTAATGTATTGTATTATGTATATCAGTTATCTAGTACCCATAACACAAGCTTTGCTTACCATGGGGTAGATAATGTTGTGTGGATTGTCCAGCATTATTTATTATTTATTTATAAACTGAAGCTCGCAAGAAGTATCCGTAAGTAATAACAGCACGTTGTAATCTCACAGTATGCGATAGCGTGCTGGCCGGTCGCCAATTTATAAAGATCCTTCGCTATCGGTGGCCGATGTTCAAGTAAATTAAATTTAAGCAACAAAATAGCTGAGTAGGTTCAGATTTTATAATAAGCTAGCTCTTGCCGCTTTTACCCGCGTAGTGATAGATATTTTGGATAATATACAATATATCTTTATGAATTGTAGCCTATGTGTTATTCTTATATGTAAGCTATATTATTGTGAAGTTTCATCAAATCCATTAAGTAGTTTTTGCGTGAGAGAGCAACAAACATACTTACATACATCCTCACGTTTATAATATTATAAAGTAGGATTTTTTGTTATTATTTCGACAATGCATTTATTCAGCACAGCAGAGCTAGCTAGCTTTAATTTTACTATGACTATTTATAAACCATGTATTAGACACATAAGAAATGAACATGCTAGTGGTTTCTTTTCACTTCTTCCACTAGTGGAAACAAAAAATTGAAGTGAACAGTAAAATAATTTTATTTGATAATAATTTATATATAAAATGTGACTTGTCTAAGTGCTTATTTTGTAAGCCTAAAGAAATATATTTTTTTATTGTCTAGTATACTCATTGTAAATTAATGTTAATATACAGTATAATTACAATCTAGCCATAGAATTGGCTAATGGGTAATTTAGTTTTAACTTATTTTTATATCAACATCTTACTAAGAACGTGTCCATTGGCACTTTTCTTAATGTCTCTATACTTAAGGTGAAGACACTTTGTTCATGTGTTCTTTAAAATAGCACTTCTGCACATACACTATTATTATCACTACACTAACTCAAAGGGTTTTGTCCTTTTAAGCCTTCTCACTATGTCCGTGTTGTCGAGGAGCTGGATCGCCTCGACATTCACATGATGATGAAGCCTTTGTTCGTGAGCCTTTGTCGACGAATTCAATGTTTAGGTCCCGATGAATATCGTCATTTCTTACGTACCAGGGCGCATTAATAATTGACCTGAGTACTTTGTTCTGGAATCTTTGTATGATTGCTACGTTTGTCTTTTTGGTGCAGCCCCAGAGCTGTATACCATAAGTCCAAATTGGCATAAGGACTTGTTTATATAAAAGGAGTTTATTGTGTATTGCTAAAGTAGAATTTCTCCCAATCAGCCAATACATCTTTTTGTAGCGAATCTCTAGCTCCTCTTTTTTCTTCTTGACGTGAGCTTTCCAGCGCAGCTTGGCGTCTAAAGTCATGCCCAAATACTTCGCTGTATTTTCGCATGGTATGATGGCCCCGTTAATGAAAACTGGATGGTATTCGTATCTTTTATTCGTGAAGTTTATGTGACTCGACTTCGATTCATTTAGTTTTATTCGCCAGGTTTTGGTCCAGTTGCATATTTTATTAATCGCTACTTGAACCTTTTCGGCTGCCGAAAAGGTTCAAGTAGCGAAATAAATGATTTTTTACTTTTACTTTTATTAATAATTTATTATCACAGTGTTGTGTCAAAAAAAACTCATATCTAACTTATGGAAACACTTAAACCGAACTATAAGCTGTGTAACTGCAAGCCTATGATACCGAAGGCAGCGGCGTCGTCGGATTTAATAATCCGACGACGCCGCGACCTAGGTAATCCTAGGTCTGACTGTTGTTGTATTCATAGCGTAACTGCTAATGTGCTGTGCGACGCAGGAGGTTGCGGGTTCAATTCCCGCCTCGGGACAAATGTTTGTACGATCTGCAGTTATAAAAAAAATACCAGTTACCGAGTCCATCCACCCATCACAATAGCCTGGTTTTATTTCTTTTTCTTTGTAATAGTCTCTACACTTGGCGGATACCATCTTTGGGTGTATCATATTGTGCACCCGAGGATGATACCCGCTATGTGTAGCCATCGCCTTTAGATTAACTTCTCAAAGGGCCTCTGTGCTGTTGGCTTCGACCCCACGCAAGCCTTCCAAAGGACCGGGTCACTTTATGGCCCGAGATCATGGTAAATGAGAGATATAATAATTTTTAACAATATTTTTGTCTTTCTCTCCTCTTTCAAATCTAAATATAACAACACAATGATTTGAGTAAACCTTCCTTCAGATTTGATATTATCATTATTATCACAGAATAAGTAGTAAATAAATAAATAAGTCCCACCAAATATCGTGTATTTCAAATCCGCAAAAATTATCTCCCTAATCTCGGACGCTCCAAACGAAAAAACCAACCGTGTCATTATAAAACATTACAGAAAAAAAGCACACGAATCTGTTCACATAATCGCAATGGCCATCTTGAAAAGTACCATCGCTAAATGACGTCACGTATTCAATTACGAAAGCCTCAAAAGTGACTTAGAATTGAAAGCTAACGTTGGGCACAGGAGTTTCCAACAACAAGGTTGTTAACTAGATTTCTTTTAATTTCACCTCTCGTTAAAGATTTATTTTTTAATTGCAAACGTTTAATTAATATATAAAATAAGCTCTCTACGATTAGAAGCCATTCAAGTTCGCTGACGCAATTTCACCGACTAGGCGTTAGGTGACTTCTCATAAAGTGATCTACTTAACTTAACCAGGCAATGCAAAGAACTGCTAAGGTTTTTGTATGATAGTGCGTGAGCCCTCGCACGGGTAATCTTAAAGAAATAAAATAATATCCCAAAAAGGAAAGTAGCGGATTCCAGTCCTTTAATTTACATGTTTGAAACTATAAGTCGCGTAGATAACAATCGAAAATGACAGCCTCGCTCATGACGGCCTAAATGGTCTTTGATTCAGTATCAACTAAGCGAGACTGCATGAAAGAAGCGCTGATTTTCAAACACATCTTTATCTACGCGACTTATATCTCTAAGAAAGTTTACAGCTTATTTCTGTAGTTGACATTGACTATACACAATATTATCTCCTTGATGAACAGACCAGAACCGACCTAGGTACCACCGCACCACAAACCACCCCCCCTTATCACCCGAGGTCAATCGAGTCGGCCACTCTAATAAAAAGAAACCCTATTTGCGCCAGGACCGCGCCACAAAGGAGCGCCATCTAGCGATAAATTATCGAAATTATTGCATTAAAAATTCCATCTAGTAAGTCAAAGCGAGCCATTAGGGGGCGCTCGGAGCGAAAGGTAACAAGAAGCTTTGTTGCAGCCGGCGGTTGAGACGTTCGAGACGCGAATATGTAATTTTTCTCCGGTAAACGCTATGGGAAAACGTTTTCTGCGCAGGGTTGCCGTGCTGTGAGGAACTACCGCTTTTTTGCTAGACTGAATTGGAAATGACGCAAAGTGAATTGGATGGAAGGCGTCTTGTGACGTGGATTGGAGTAGTCAGTTTGGTATAGAATATAATATATACCTACCTACATTACATCGAGGAAGCGATATACGTAAAACCACATTATCATCATGATACGGCATAAGATTGAGGCCAAGATCTTATGCCGATTTACGATGCATATATTATGCCACATCTTGACATAATCAAATGTGACCTAACCTTTTTGTTGGAGATAGATATCTACATATAGTCAAATAAACGTAGTTATCCAGAAGGAACTTAATCACTCATCATCATCATCAGCCTATAGCAGTCCACTGCTGGACATAGGCCTCCCCCAATGAGCGCCATAGCGCCCTGTCTTCAGCTTGCCGCATCCAGCATCTACCTGCAGTCTTTCGCAGGTCGTCATCCCACCTGGTCGGAGGGCGTCCTACACTACGTTTACCGAGTCGTGGTCTCCCTCATGAAGGTATCTATATTAGATTTAGGTAATGGAACTTGGTACTACACAACAAGAAAAAATAATCCAAAACTGAAAAACAGGGAGAATAATATGCACGAGTGGGCAGCCCTGCTTCTACAGAAGCGTTCCGCTTTGATATATTTCGTGTTCCGCTCTTAGTTAACGTAACGTTTGATATTCGTTTTGAAGGATGTAATTTTAAATTCTGAATAACGTTACCGGCTTCGGCTATTCGGCCATTTGCGTTTTAGATTGTTGCCATTTGGAGGTTTGCTTTGTGATGGACAATCAAATTGTGCCGATGAGTGCCTCTTATAATGAAAAGGTCTTGCTAAGATGCCGTAACGACTTTGTTTTAAGACGCGGGGTCTGCGATGGGTTGTCTCTACTTGATATGAAACGGACTATTTTCGATGGTTAGAGGAATGCTTACAGTGACCGTAATCACGACAGTTCCAAAAACTTTCTGTTTTCGTCACCAAGAGAAAAAATCATCAACAACCGGGACAAAAAAAAAAATTGTACCTAACCTACTAATTCGGGTCGCAGTCAACTCTGTGCTATTTCTTACCAATCGGTTTCCAATGTCTTCGAATCCTACTAATATTATAAACGCGAAAGTTTGTATTTATTTATGTATTTATGTTTGTTCCTCTTCCACGCAAAAACTACTGAACTTGTTTTATGCCTGGTCTCTAGAACTAGATATACCTAACGCTGAGAGTGCATTACTCATGCTGATACAACAATATCATATCCGAATACAATACATGGTTTGGTACTCAGATATTCACGTTTGCGAGGCAGACCGTGCCGCTCAGGTAGGTAGAGGTGGGCCACTCTAAAGTTGCGCGTGATAGATTTTGATGGTTTTACTAATTAAAAGAAGCTGTAAGATACCATAATGAAACTAATTTGAACTACCTTGGTATCTATTTTCATTAAAACGTTACTAAAGTCCTAAAAGGGTTGCTATTGTGGGTATTAAAGAAAAGAAGCATAACTTACAACATGAATACTGTTTTATTCAATAATACAATCTGGTTGGAACATAAATTATGACGAGAAACCAATATAGTTACTAGATGTCCTAATAGGGTTCTATTGTGGTTATTAAAGAAACGAAGCATTACTTAGAACATTAATACTCTTATATTCAATAATACAATCTGGTTGGACATAAATTATTACAGACAATTAATAATATTTTAACACAAATTGCTAGTCACAAAATATGAACAATACTTAGCTTCTGTCTGGTTAGGCTGCCGATCCAAAAGTGGGTATTCTCCCCCTTTTGGGTCGTATATATAGGCTCTGACATCGTAAAAAATGCAGCCTGAGCGATGGCTCACACTGTCTTTGGCGCGAACAGTCGATACAACAATTTATTATGTTTCTTAATACTGAATAATACTTTCAGACCAAATCAATTATATCAAAAATTGTACAATTAATATTCCACTTATTTTAAATATAATACATTTTAATAGTTAATAAATTAAGAAATTATCGGCGCCGCGCCATTTATGAAAGTTATATACTAATGATTTTATTACATTAAAATACCAATGAAATAGGTAATCTAAAACCTGAAAACTATTTTAGACATACTTTTCATATTTCTTTATCACAATTTTCTATATTAATCTAATACGGCCAATCTTGACTAATACTTCGTCCCGAAGTAACTCTAATACCTCTACCTATAGATACTTAGCTTAGGTAGATAGTCTATTTTACATTTCCACTTACTAGATAGTACAATTCAAATAATATAAACATTGGTTTTTATATAAGTAACTTAGTTGGTATCTTATAAGTACTTCTAACAACTTTTTAATAAATTATACTATTTAGGTACTAAAAGTACATTGTTAGGTACTTTACTTTATAAGATGGATGTTTAACATGTACCAAAGGTATATTTTTTTATTTTTTTTTATTTCACTTTATTAAATGACACATCAACAAGATCATACACAAAAACTTTAACTGTGTCTAAATAAGTTACATAGGTATAATATGTATGTATGTATTTATGTAGCATTTTGAAACCGTTTTAAACATTTCTTATTATGTATTATATGATATCTAATTATCTCATTTTATTTCTCGCTGGTTTATTTTAATTATCTGGCCAATTACTCTGTATAGTACTGACGTTTCCTCTCCACCTGCTGCCAATGGAGCGTCAGCACCCGGAATTGGAGGCTAGAGCAGCACGGGCAACGACTATTCCCACTTGACCCCAACCACCCGCTGCCGGTGGCATAATCAAGCCGAGCCACGAAGCCCACAGCGTTAGCCAACTACCAAATGTGCTTTCTCACCTCACATCCGCTGTCGATGGGCTGATCAGCACCCAGCAAGAGGCCACACAGCGATATATAAATATAAATAAAATGTATGTAGGTACTTTGTTTTTGCCATACACTGGCCCCGGGTCTTCTGCCCATTGGGTTTTTAGAATCATTTATTACATTTACCAACTGGTAGGAAAGTATACATTTTACATACATTACATACCTATTTACCTTTGTTTTAGTACTTATAACATTCAATAGGTTCTTATTGATCTAAATGTAAACGTAAATAAGTACAATAATCACAAAATCGTGGCATTTTCAACAACAACGTTCTCTTCCTCCCATTCTCCCGGTTATTTTAATCAAATTATTAAACAGTTTTAGAGCATAGCGGTATTGGGAATAAATCAAAAACGCCTATGGTATAACTAACGATACTAGATCACCTACCTAACTAACTTGTTATTTCCTTTGCAGAATAAAACTTTCTACATCTGTTTTGCAAGCTGTTTTCGTCTAAAACCTCAGACGGATTCACACAATTTTACAATAATATTATTTCCATTCGTTTGGCCAATCTGACGAAACATTACAACATTATGTACTTTAATGTACAAGATTATCAATATAGTTAATTACTGTTGCATAAGAAAACATCAATTAGTAAATCAAAAACATCAAGTATGTATGTAAATGAAACAAAGAGAATATAACGCTACGCTATTTCTCCGGCTGCCGGAGCAAAACTCGTTTTGTGGCTAACTTCTCCCTAATAGCTTGGCTATGTGGTTATGAATTGTCACTTTATTACCTGCTCTGTTGGTAGAATGACAAAAAGCAAGGTGCCAATACAAAAGTTTCAGAGACGAATTTTTAAAAAATAAAAATAATTACTGCTGACACTGTTGTTCGGTTTTTATTACGAGCAGTGGATCTTTAAGTATTTTAGTGTATTATTATTAGTCTCGTATATAAAATTAATCCTTATGAATAATGCTTTCTAACTATATCTAAATATCGTAGAACATTAATTTTCGATGAGACGACTAATTGACCTCAAAGTTGAATGTAATTTTCCCGACATATATCAAGTAACTTCGTCAAGGTTGCTTGAAAAAATAAACAACGAAGTGCTAGGTACCTAATTATTTTGATGATCTTAGTTCCAGAAGTAAAGGGCACAAAGTTGAGACAAGAACTGGAAAACCCTAAAAATGTTGGGTGGATAGGTAGGTACCACCAACGGAGTGAAATAAAGCTATAAAAGCAGAATCATTTTGGCCTCACACATACTCTCACATCGATGACTCGTAATATACTTAATATAATACACAATTATAGGTATTTTTACGTATTATACCAATACATAGAAAATACTCAGAACACTAGGAAAAATATTTGCAAACCGTACAAACATGTGTCCCAAGGCGGGAATTGAATCCGCATTGGTCATCTTACCTATTAATAAAACTTTTTTTTTTTAATAAGCTTAAAGTATATTTTGTTTTCAAAATAGTCAAAATCTTTTCCAATAGTACCTATTAAATTGAATCAAAACATCGTGTCCTTTACTTGTACGAGTCAGCTAAACAAGTACCTACCTATCTAAGTACTAACTAATACAAAAATAACTTATCTAAATTTTATGGTTTGATGAGCTAGGACTTTCGGTTATACATTATACCTCTTTATATGGCTAATCAACATAATAGCAACATTATGAAACACATTTATTTTATGTAGTATCAAATCGCCTCGACTCTAATTACTTTGTCCGTACAGTAATAGTCGATGTAAAGTCCGTTTTCCTCTGACCAATGTAGGTAGTAGGTACCTACCTCCTCATTGTGTACCTACTCGCTATAAATGCTGCAAATATCCAAAGTAAGCACAAAGTCTACCGTCGTCGCTAGCGAAAGGTTTTTTTTTTCATTCTCGCTTTGTATTCGCAAGTATTATTGTCAGTTACAAGGTATCTACTAAACACAAGCCCCTTTTTTTTGTACTTTAGATAAACAGAAACATTTTATTCGTAATATATCAAATTATACGTCGCAATTTATAAATCATTACCATTATTAATATACATTACCATTATATCTAATAATAATGAAATTTAAAAAATAAAATTATTCTAGATAAAATGTGGTGTTTTTCGTTGCATAGAAAACAATCAAGAGAAAAAAAACTCAAGGTAGATCGATAAATTAAGACTCACGAGATTAATCTTCTGAGAGAGAGATAGCAGCTAACTACTAATATTATAAACGTGAAAGTTTTTAAGTAAGGATGGATGTTTGTTACTCTTAGCGTAAAAACTACGGAATGGATTTTAATGAAACTTTACAATAATATAGCTCATACATCAGAATAACACATAGGCTACAATTTGGAAAGATATATTGTATATTATCCAAAATATCTGTCACCACGCGGGTGAAACCGCGGGGCGCAGCTAGTTACATATATATTTAAGGCCCTATTATCGCATCGTTTTTGTCACGTACAAAGCAATAAAGAATGAGAGATAATTCCTACATACAACAATATAATGTAGCTCCCTACTTGCTTGAAGTTAGAAAGTACCTACAAACTACCTTCATATTTTTTTCAGACAACGACCGCTGGTCGTCATGTTCGGATGAGCTGTATGTGGGTAGGTTCTAAAACCTCGACGGTAAAAAAAACTTATGTCACTGATTAAACTACATATGTATCGATACCTACTACAGGATTCGATTCAACCACTTACAATGTCAAGATACATAAACGAGACTATCGCTTTGATAAATCCGTTTATTTATAACTTCTAGTCAAATGTGTGGCTCCGCGCTGTGACCACTGACACCAGACAACCTTTTCTGGTTTCATAGTGTCTTTTAAATAAGAATAGTACCAGTTTTTGGTGAATACAGTAATACAACACAGAAATAGTGCGGAGTAAAGTTGCAACAGAGGCGTTTTGTTATAGACTACATACTTAGTAATTGTTTATACTATAATTTGGCCTCTGTGCCTATAAGTAAAGCAATATGTCCGTCGTTAATTTACACAGTAAGTTTGAGGTGATTGTAGTTCAGTGTTATTTTCTAATGTTTGTCTGTGAAAAAAGTGTTTTTTTAGCATTTCTGCATTATAAAAGCACTTAAAGTCCCTACCGCTTTGCTCCAAAAGACGTTATTTAATATTTACCTATGTAAAACATAAAAAGCCAAACATATTTCCAAGTGGTTTTACACTGCTATTGAAGGATGCCATTTCAATATAACATTAGGTACGTTATACTGCCACATACTAATTCGACTTAGTACCGCTACTCAAAACAACTTTTGTTTTACCTACGTAAAAGAAAACGAATACTGCTTTCTTATTTAGAATGTTAATCTGCAAAAATAGAGGTTACGAAGCTATGTTGTCTTGAAATACACTGTGCAGAATCCCATGTCTTGAAAAAAGTGATCAGACCCTTTTCAGAGCCTTACCTGCCAGAGGATGCGTAAAATCTTGAGGTTATCGTTGAACCATATCCCTCGGCATCCAGGCCACACGTAGTCTAGTTGCAAATGCAGGTCGATGTCATCATCTCTCCGGCAGCTGGTGGTGCAGATGGCTCGTAAGTTTTTGGCGCAGACACATCAGATGGATGGCGATGGCCACACGTAGTCGAGTTGTAGATCGGCAGGTCGATATAATCATCTTTTCGAAGGCTGGTTGAAAAGATGGCTCGAAGGTTTTTGGTGCAGACACATCCATCTGAAAATAAATTCGTATTAGTAAGGCACATGCTGTTCTATATCCCACTTCTGATGATAGATTTTGATGGTTTTACTAATTAAAAGAAGCTGTAAGATACCATAATGAAACTAATTTGAACTACCTTGGTATCTATTTTCATTAAAACGTTACTAAAGTCCTAAAAGGGTTGCTATTGTGGGTATTAAAGAAAAGAAGCATAACTTACAACATGAATACTGTTTTATTCAATAATACAATCTGGTTGGAACATAAATTATGACGAGAAACCAATATAGTTACTAGATGTCCTAATAGGGTTCTATTGTGGTTATTAAAGAAACGAAGCATTACTTAGAACATTAATACTCTTATATTCAATAATACAATCTGGTTGGACATAAATTATTACAGACAATTAATAATATTTTAAGGTTATGTAACACAAATTGCTAGTCACAAAATATGAACAATACTTAGCTTCTGTCTGGTTAGGCTGCCGATCCAAAAGTGGGTATTCTCCCCCTTTTGGGTCGTATATATAGGCTCTGACATCGTAAAAAATGCAGCCTGAGCGATGGCTCACACTGTCTTTGGCGCGAACAGTCGATACAACAATTTATTATGTTTCTTAATACTGAATAATACTTTCAGACCAAATCAATTATATCAAAAATTGTACAATTAATATTCCACTTATTTTAAATATAATACATTTTAATAGTTAATAAATTAAGAAATTATCGGCGCCGCGCCATTTATGAAAGTTATATACTAATGATTTTATTACATTAAAATACCAATGAAATAGGTAATCTAAAACCTGAAAACTATTTTAGACATACTTTTCATATTTCTTTATCACAATTTTCTATATTAATCTAATACGCGCGGCTTCATGGCACTACAATCACATTTTAACTTGCGAGTGGGTTGCACAATTTGATATTAGAAGTCTCTAGAAGTTTCTACTATAAGCATAACTTTGAGGATGTGATTTGTGTGTTTTTAAGTTTTTATCTGTGAGTCCGTCTGTGGCAACGTCCAAGCAATTGAACCGATTTCGATTCCGTTTTTTGTTTGAACGGTGAATTAATTGAGAGTAAACGTTACTTTTTTGGATGCAAAAAGGTGACAACGTTTTAAATAATGAATGAAAAGAAAATTATTAGTTAGACACAACACGCAAACAAACTCAGTTACACGAATATAAGGCTACTTAGTATAGACATTATATAACTGCGACTATTACTACTACTTACTATTTTAATTTTATGATGGTTTAGTTAATCCAACATCGTCGTTGAGAGTTTTAAGATTATTTTGTAAAATTAGCATGTTACCTATTTATCAACTTTTCTTCGACAATCTAAAAAGCAGTAAAGCCACGCGCACTTTTAGAATAGTAGGTCTGTACTCTATAAGCCGGCGCCCTGGGTGCTGCAGCCAATTTCCTCATGCAGCTCATTCAGGCTAATTTTCATATTAACGAACGTGTCTAGTCTGGGCTGAACGCTCAGTGTACTAAGAACGGAGGGATGGCTGAGAAAGTATAGAAGATAGTGTTAGAAGTTCAATGAGATTAGGATTAAAAATCATAGCGTAAAAATATTTTCTATAAATATCTTTATAATTAGGTACCCGGTTCAAGTAAATTAATTTGCATTTTCATGTACCTACGTACCAGGTAGCGAATGATTAGCAGGAATCAGGCCCTGTAATGACATCATTACAGGGCCTGATTCCTGCTAATCATTGACTGTGGTATCGTCAAAAACCGTCCAAAGATGAAATAAACTCTAGACAGTGCGTGCGGTGCTATTTGCACGGAGATATTGAAAGAATGGTTTCAACCTTGACACACGTCCATCTGTAGTTTCTTAAATCAAAGCTAAAATGACAAAATGTATCGTGTTGAGACGATAACATTGTTATAAAGAAGCGATTAATTTAGTGGAATTAGAATAAAACTGTCAAAAACGAGTCGATCTATGGACAGTTTAGGCTTCTGTTTAAATTTGATGTGGCCGTTATTTGAATGCGCAGTAAAATTAATTTACAAATGAAAAAAAAAAAATCATAGAGTTCATTCAATCAATATGATTCTCATTAAAAGTGCGAATCTGAGAGTGATAGTGCTCTTCAAGACGTTTGAACACGAAACATGCTTACGCACCTGTTTCACTTTACAGCTCTCATATCTTTATTCTTCGCTACAAAACGTACACGGAATAATGAACGATGCATTGTTTATTAATAACGCCCTAATAGACGTTTTATATTGCGAGGAAGTTTGCTCTAAAAGGCTGAATTATAACACCTGCTCGAAAAACTTTACAGGACGCTTTTTATCCTACATTGCGACAAAAATTAAGTACATCATCTTGGAATGTATATACCATGAGCTTTTAATTCTAGGACTGATGTTTTTAAGCCTAGGTGGTAAGCCTCTGTGGTACAGGCAGTGAGGTATTAAACTAATAATTAATTGTTTAACTAATTTATGAGACAAAAAAAACTGCTTACTAAATAAGTAAAACGTGTTGAATTGAACCAAAATCCATGCCTTACTAACTAACTACAATCGCCATCTATTTAATTAAATGTATTTGATTGATAACCCCTTACACCAATAAAGCTGGGTGTTTTTTTATCGTCACTAGACCTTCGTTTGACTATTACTCACCTGATGTAAAGTGTCGATGTGGCCGACGATGTAGGATACATCGTACAACTCACTTTCGTCTTGAAAATACCCAGGTACGTAATTAACCGAAAAAGAGCAGCAGGGAGAAAACTAAACCCCAGCAGCTACGAATGAGAGTTTTAACACTACTCTAAAACTACACTAACAGAAGTACCTACTCCATAGAATCACATGCCTACTGCAAAATATGTAGATCATCAAATTTAACAGCACACAAAACCTCCCAAAACGATAATAAACAAATTCCCAAACTCATCGCCTCGCCAATCACCCACATTCACCTTTTAAAAGTTCCTCATCAGCTATCCGCGTCAATAAGGCATACACCTGGGGGTATGGGGGGGATGGGTGGTGCAAACAATTTAATTTACTACAAGGAGGAAACCTCCCAATAATGTACCCCTGTATAGCGCCCTTGTTAATACAAATTTTCGCGGGCCATCGTCGGACGCGTGTTATCTTAGGGAAATAAATTAAAAATATACAGGTAAGTCTGAGCGGTGGGGGCGGATGGTTCTGTAGGATTTTAGCTGGAGAAAATAGAAGAGTAAGAGAATGAATGAATGAGAATAATCACTACATAAGTTATATAAAACAAAGTCGCTTCCGCTGTCAGACTGTCCCTATGTATGCTTAGATCTTTAAAACTACGCAACGGATTTTAAATGCTGTTTTTTATCAGGAGGAAGGTTTATGTGTATATATATCGAAAATCGTGCGAAGCCGGGGCGGGTCGCTAGTTGAGAAAAAGACAGAGCAGACAATTATTAGCAATTGAGTCACAAAACGGTCTCTGTTTCAGCATGAGTTAGTGTATTGTTATCTTGTACGTTATGGCCGATGGACGAGAGCTATTACAAAACCCTGTAATATTTTTGTTACAGATATGCTGATATATGTTGAATGCAGAATATTGCTATGACTGAGTGATCGTCGAGAAAGAAGTCCCCACCATTCTTTCGCAACCAGATATGCCCAGATACAGATCTGGGCATATCTGGGTGCGAAAGAATAGCTGCTGGGAAGAGTTACAACTTGTCTCGCAGCGGGAATCGATTCCACGACCTTTAATATCCCAGGCAGACCTACGCTCACTGCATCGAAGATAATCGCCTAACCACGTCCAGGCAGGATGTGTGTGCCTCCCTTAGAATAAAACAACGTTGGATTCTTTTGCAAACTAACTTCAAACATTTCACCAAATTTTTAAGGATCCAAAAAAATCCCGAGACAAATCTCACGGTCGAGTAATAAACGCGTTCACTAATTCATCATTGTTGTCGCTAATAAAAACACGACAAAAACACGTCTTCGACACCCCCCCTCCCCCGGCGGGGGTGGGTAATGGACCTCAGGTTAATGTTCCTGAGGAATTGGACAGTTTCTGAAAAATTCAGATATTACTTGTCAAGTATTTGATAAGCTATTATTGTATGAAGGTTTCTGTGAAAATATTAAAAAGTTTGATGTGATTACTCGGAGAAGGATCGTTAATGTTAGTACTTAACATAGCATGAGGTTTTTTTATATTTATCTACACTAATACACTAATTATAACATCTGATATTATATATCAGATTTTTGATTATATAATATTATATCATCTCAATCTACAATTTGCCTATTATATAAATTTTATTATTAATTAATTTCATATACAATTGTTCAATTATATTTTGTTAATGACATACCTACATACATAAATTAGTTAAGGACAATATTTTATTTCTATATTGCTTACCTTACTATTAACTACGTTTGACTTGTAACTTGGCGTTATAAATAAAGAATTGTATTGTATTGTAAAAGGAAAGATGTTTATGTTGATATACATATATGTGTTCTTGAGTAATTATAAATTCATGAACACACAATTCTGTACCTCCCTATTCTACAGGCTGTCTCATGCATGGTCCAAGCTGGTTCAAATTTATATTCAACTAGTTTCTGACCGCGGCTTCCCACGCGTTTTTTCTATGGAAACGTTTTTAAACGTTAACGTACCAAACCGTGCACTTCCATAGGAATTTATGCAGTAAAAATATCCTCTATCTTTGATTCCAGGCTTAGCTATGTCTATGCAAAATTTAGACCAGATCTGTTCAGTAGTTTTGGCGTGTAGAAGTAACAAACATCCAAACTTTCGCATTTATAATATGCTAATATTATAGTTAATAGAGTTAGGTAGTAGATAAGTGATCGTTTCAGAAGAGAAACTAGAGATTTCTCATCAGATTGCTATTTATTTTATTCTTAATTTTATTTTAATATTTTTATTTATTTATTATATTATGTATACCTTCCTATGTTATGTCCGTTAGGTTATTTATTTATATTTCCGGGTACTGACGACAGGCATTTTAGTGACGTTTAATTTGGCATGTTATTTGTTTATTTTTTTTTTCTTCTGTAATTACCACATTATTATTGTAATCAGTTATTTTATTTGCGTACTACAAGCGGAAACTGTGTTAGCTTCTTTTACTCATATTTTAAATGTACTATTAATTGTAGCATAAGCTTTTTGTTTCCCAAATATATAAAAATAAAAATAAAAAAATTTAATAAAATATATCTTGCTGGGTTCGTTATTGATATAGAAATGAAAACAAGGTCAGGAAGAATATGTATTCAAACAACGCCTTACTGCCAGTAACATAAACATTTGCACGTTAAACAGATGATAAATAAACAAATATTATCATCAGAAGATAATATACAAATATTATCATCTGTTTGTATCCCCAGACGTGGCCATCGGGAGCCATCGACCCCTGCAGATCGACTATATTTAAAGCGATGCTTCGTGCAAATAATGAAATTATACGTCGGCAAGGGCGCCTTCTTTCCTTTGTTTGTTTATTCGTTAGTTATCGGGATGAAGATTAACATCAAAGGCATTGCGAGTTTTAATATTAAACGGGCGATTGCGAGTCATTTTTTTTGAGGGTTTCGGTTGTAATTTTCTTTGTGAGCTCGATGGAACACCCCTTTAGATATTAAAGTCTAAAGGCATGATTAAAAATATAACATGAAGAAGGCGTGTTTAAAAAAGTATTAGTTATATGGTAGGCCACCAAAGAGCATTTTAACTGAACATGCGACACTCGGGCCGGACTTCGACTGATTTAGTCGTCCATGCCAATTCCATCTATGTTTGATCGGAATTCTGTCATTACAATTATGTTTTTCTATCCTTTGGACGACGGCCACATGGAAGGCCTAGGCGGCGATGGCGGGATGAGCTTGACCTATTCAATTAAGAGTGGGCCCTCCTTGCTGAGGACCGAGATGAGTGGAAGAAGGGGAGTGAAGCCTTTACCCTGCAGTGGGACACTCCGGGCTAATATAATAATACTCCTTTGGTGCGCTCTATAGTGATGATGATCATTAACTGCCTATCGTCTTGGTCTACCTGTGACGCCATCACACACATTCGCTATCGGAGTGTACTTCACGACCTTGGACTACCGGCCGCTCCCTGCCCAGCGGCCGCCCAGTAATCCGAACCGCCCTCGTCACCCGTAATCCGACCAATTTATGACAGGCGTGACGTCACGACAATCGATTTAAAAAGTCCCGCAGCGTCCATTACCGTCTTAAGGAGTGCGGGGAGGTGGGGGCAAGCTGCTATTTTTTCCAGTCGTCAGATAGATTGGATGACACTCGATCTCCCCAAGAGGGCGAAATTAAAACGGCGGCGATGAGCCACGCCGAATAGCCGGAGAATTATTTTCCGTTGAGTGATTCTGGCCCATAAAATTTCTGATTGATCAATTCATCCGGTGTTTCCATTCCGACTTAATGAAGAGCACGTTGCTCGGTGGACATTTTTTTTTCGCCCCCTCGACTCTATTTTTCCGCCTGTTTTCGCTTTAGTGGGTGTTTTATTAATTTCCAGAACGTTTTTTCGGCAGTTTTTCTGTCGGATTTGCATTCTGCCGGCCGATAGTCGAAAACAGATTGGGGTTCGAGGTCCGCCTTTTGTTTATTCACTGGGGACATTTCTTCTGCTGTTTTAATTTACCTTGGCTATTAAAAGAAATGTTGATAAAACTTTTTTACTCGCTAGGAGTACAGTGATGAGACAGTAAATTGAAACTTGCAGCGGGGCCGATCACTCAGCAAAGAGTTTATAACTACCGCGATGACTACTCAATCGATACGTTTAACTTGAAGTCGTGAAGACGTAAGGTGAAAACTTGCAGTATAGCGGATAACTCAGCCTAAAACTTTTCAGGTCAAAGTGCGGTCATAAAAAGCTACAATCTAACGCCCAACAGAGGAATCAACGCATTGTTTCCACGTCATCAATGAGCAGGGTTCAACGAACAGTCATCACAGTGGAATCTCGTCAACTATCGTGAAACTTAATGGTTTAAAGTTGTCGATCGGACCGGACCGGATGGCGTTGCGAATTTTATTGCGGGCCCTTCGGGTGTTACGATGCTGAAGATGATTCAAGCGTCTTTCATACAAACGGGTCCTGACATTTTTCAGGGTTGAGAAAATTCGAACAACATCTCATTCACATCAACAATTAGATGATTTATGTAGTGGTCGTGGTCGAATTATGAAATTGTAAATAAGGAACCTGTTAAAATGATTGTAATCCTAACAACACCAAAAGCACATAGTAATGTAATGGGTGTACGTAATTTAAAGTGTGAAGCACTTTATGGCAAATCGCTCTGTGGTCGTAATGGCTCACTCACCTATTTACGCAGGTAGTTATAAGTACTATTACTTAATCTTACTAAAACTATTGCGTTTTTTTTTGTTTTTGTAAGTGATTGATAATATCAATAAGGACTAATCTAGGCTGATCATGATGAACACATTATGTTCAATACTCCACAGCTGACCATATTGTCTTCCCTGTGGTGTTAGATTTATAACTTAACTAGATGCGCCCCGCATTTTCACCTGCGTGGAAATTTATTTGTCTAATGGTTTATAAACATTCCTCTTGAATCACTCTATCTATTTTAAAAAACCGCATCAAAATCCGTTGCGTAGTTTTAAAGATATAAGCATACGTAGGGACAGACTCGGGAAGCGAATTTGTTTTTTGCTATGAAGTGATTTTTAAATTGATGCGTTATTGAGCAACCAAACATGAGCGACGTTTGTACGTAGGCAGGTTCCACTGACAAAACTTGAGGGAACAGGGGATAATGGATCCGATCCTCGGACAATGCTTCGAGCATTTCGGCCACATTTCATTAAAAACAACAATAAGGGTGATAACGAGTGTCCGCGTCACGACATTACGATTTGATCGCGTTTCTTCGACTATTGTTAGGCTCTTTGTATAATTTAGCGAATATTATCGCTGTTGTTGATTATTCGAGTTATTTTGAACCGCGGAAATTTGGAGCTTCTAATGTATATCCTACTTACGCAACACATTCGTACCGATTGGTTTCTAGTGGTTTCTTCTCACTTCTTCCACTGGTGGACAAAAAATTTAAGTGAACTATAAAATATGACTTGTCTAAGTGCTTATTTGTAAGCTTAAAGAAATAAAAACATTTAATTTTCATTCATTTTCATTTTCATTGTTGTAATTTGATAACAACATCATTGGAGTGATCTGAACACGTAATTGTAAGTACTATTTAACGGGTATGTATCGCATTTATTTGCCTATTTTTCCCGACGTTTCTACAGGTTTACACACTGTCGTGGTCACAGGATGACTAACTCTTATTAGAAAGGAGTTCAAAGCATACGCTTGCGATTATAAGTGTCATATGAATAGATTTAGTATAGTATACGTACAAAATCTTTTAAGATTTGATTGCATTTATTCCCATACAATATATCTTTATTGCACCATCAATATAGCTATAAAAATCCAACATTACTTTTTATTAAAGTGCGAGAAGCAACAAATCATGTAAAATACCTCTCCACAGTGTATTGTTCCAAAAAGGTACATCAAAGCGGCAGCCAATCAGATTAACGTAGATAATCGACCAAATAATTAGCATCAAAAGTGTCGTAATATCCTATTCCGTTTGTGAGTAATTAATCAAGATCTGGAAGCATCCATCACGGCTCAGAACTGTCTATTGTGATTACGCTGAAAAATACCAGTAATGCCGCTTTGTTTAGCGAATCGACAGACATTAAATAAGTTGCTTGCGGGGAAGTTTATGAGCTTTTATTAGATTAGGCGCACACTTTTATTTTGTAAGAAAAATGCCGAGGACAAAACTTGCGTGGCGTAGCGCGGGAGATATCGTGTGGGAAACTAGCTGGTTTGTTTTGTCGTCACGGAACAGACCTAATTTTACCAACACGGCTGAGTTTTAGATGTCAGTGGTATGGGCCGGTATAGATACCATCCTATTTAAATCAAACTATTAACCTAGCTTGCAAATTAGCGCTGACGCTTTCCTTTGTTCGACGTCAATTCTCATACAAAGGAAATGTAACACTAAGAACTAGACAAAACATTTGGTAGCGCTTAAGAACCGCAAAAAAAACTGCATCCCTGATCCGCAGAGTACGGGACAGCCACAACAGCATCTTGAAAACCATAGGATCCCTGGCAGTGGGCATGCTTGGTTTGCAGAGTGACCCCGGCAAATATCTTATAGACGACCGATGTGGCGCGGTGGGCGAAGGTCCACCTGCGACGCATAAGGTTGCGGGTTCGATTCCCGCCTCGGATCAATTGTGTGTACGATCTGCAGATATTTGTTCCGGGTGTTCTGGTCGTTTTCTATGTATAATAAAAAATATCTATCTATGTAATGTATTGTATTATGTATTTCAGTCATCTAGTACCCATAACACAAGCTCTGCTTAGCTTGGGGCTAGATGATGCTGTGTGAATTGCCTAGCATTTAAAAAAAAAATCTCTTTACTATGAGGAAATCACTCTGGGAAACAGACATGCCAATGTAATTATAATTAATCATGGTATTCAATTGTTATTTTATTTAATATAAGATTCTACTCGTACTTACCCTCTAAAATTATATTTTTGTGTGCTTACTAACCAAATATGGATCATATGGGAATCAGAAATGAAGAGATTATTAATTTATTTAGAGAAGAGGCTACGTGAAACAAAAAAAATATCAATACATTTATCAGTGTATGATTTCTGTAATGTCCCGCTTCCGAAGCCCCCTATCAGAACCTTATTGCTATGCATACAATACCCATTTTCATTCGCCATTATATCCAAACATTAACCGTTAGAAGTTTATCATAATCCCGGATAATTTCCTGAAAGAAAACCCGGGGAGGCATTAAAATAGCAATCAAACCGGCAATCGGGGGGTGCGGAATCAAATCTCGAAAGAACCTACCGATTTGTAATTCAAAGTATTTGGGAAGTATTCGGACGCACGGCGGAACGCTGTAGAAACGGAGATAGGTACAAGCTTTCTACATCATCATCCGATTGAATCTATACTAAAGACATGATTACGGACGTTTCCATTAACATAAGTATATTTTATTGAATATGACTAGAAGTGCGCATTTCGCAAGTACACTCTAACTCAGCACAATGCTGGCTAAGCTCCGTAAGAGACTTAGCCAGCGCTGGTCTTCCATTAGTCTTCCAATAGGGTTCAATTCGACTGATTCAGTTGATAGATTTTACAGCCAGCTCGCATACTATAAGAAAGCTACATCCGATCCGAAAGCCGAACGGAATCGTCGCGGCGTGCTCCGCGAGTGAAGACGTTGATTATACGCACGATTAACCGATGGCTAGGGAAGATGACGATTCAATTACTCTTTTAAAGAGGTGGATTAGAGTTGAATTTCCTTTAGAGAAGAATTTTAATGCAAGATATGTTTCTGAACACATCAAAGCTTTGATTTGTTGCATTTGCTTTAACTAGACCATACAATGCTCTTAATATCGATAGAATTTGTTTTGAAACCAGTTTTCCAAGGTTTGTAACGAGTTTGGTCGAAAAGCTGTCGAACAATGTAATTTTTTCGCGTTTGACAATTTAGTTTCAACTCTTGATATAGTCTCATGTCTTTAAAGTGACCTATTCGCGAGGTTAGGTCGATTTCAACAGCCTATAAGCGTTTCATTTCACGTAGCTTTAAAGCGTCTCATTTCACGTAAACAACCCCCTATCGCGTCTCAGAATCTCGATATTGTTACTGCGATATTTTCCCCATAATTAGACACACCGAGAGGCAAATCGTCCATCAGCTGAGAAAAAAAAAGAATAATTGCCATTAAAAATCACCCCCGCGCGATAGAGGTTCCTCGAACGATCAGCCCTGAAGCTATCTTCATTAATGAAAACCATAAAACTGGGGGCCGGTATCCGGCTCGAAGCTCGAAGGCTAACCTGCACAGAGGAATGACTTTGGAGATGATACAAAAGTGGGAAATGTACCTACAATGTTACTCTTTGAGGACAAAACCAGTGCTCGAGACTGTGGCTGTCAAAAACCAGCTTGGAGTTTGTTCGTAGTGTGATTGAAGCTGATGTGGTTATTACAACAATATTGTATTCGATAGCGAGAGACCAAAAATAAAACACTATAAAACCTGCCAAAACCAAACTCCCAAAAAAAGCCAATGAATAGGGAAAAAAGCTAGATTTGGAATTGGAGACCAAGAATTACTTTGAGACTAGAATATATAATAATATATTTATCTATATAAATTTTAGGTAGCCTGAAATAATCTATCTTTAACTTAAAATATTAAGACAGCCTGAAACAATCTATCCTTAACTTACAATATTAAGACACTCACAAGGTCTGCCTAACTTGGCTAAATATGATGTTATGTGAATTATCCAGGTTATGTTATTTATTAAAGTTCGATAACAAATCATTTTAAACTATTCGCGCATTTTAAAGAAAAATCCAGAGGCATTTTCCTCCACTCCAAAAAGCAGTGACCCTTCTGCACCCTCCAGATCTCTTAATGACAGTAGCGTAAAAATGCGCGTCGAACGGGCATCGCCTTATTAAGCCCGCGAGGTATGCAGGTGGGGGAGAAATAGTATCTAACGACATTTACTCATTGGAGCTAGATGGAGAGAATAATTGCTTTTTAAATCAATATACTAATTATGTTTTCAATCTGCTTCAATCTGCAATTGAATGACCGCTGAATTAAATTGCGCTTTAATTTCTGATGACGCTGGATAAAAAGCTAATTTTATTTAGTTTGAAAATCAATCTAGGTTTGAATACTTATTAAAATTACTTTCTAACGACTCGACTGATATAACATTTCTTTCTGGATGTTCACAATATTCCGAGTAAGTCAAGCAAAGAAAAATTTGTAAATACGCTTTATTAGCAGCTAGTCTCAAAATAACCTTCCTTAAAGCACTTGAACCCAATATCTATCATTTGTTTTTGATAAGCGAATTTGTGTCGTTGCTATTTGTAAAAAAATCTGCAAAATCGAAGCTTAACCAGACTCCAAAAACTTCTCTGCTTTTTCAATCGAAGCCGGACCTTTGACCAGACAGGCGAAATCATAAGGGCCTAGCGATTACCCGATTATCAAATGACGTCAGTGAAAGATGGCTCCTAGATCCGCAATCATGGGCGTCGGTGGCGCGGAAAGAGACCGGTCAATTAGCCAGTCTTTGATGTTGATAGTTCTGACGGAGCAGAGGGGGCAAAGGATTACTGATTCGTACTGCGAGTGATTTGGGTACGGATAACTTTTCATATCTATTGTTGTGAGTGATTTTAGTGGAATTATGGAGGGTTGTAGTTGATTTTGTGATTAGTCGTCCATAATGAAGTTATCCATTGTTAAATGTGAATTAAGCTTTGTGAAGAAAAGCGAGTAGCGATCCTACTTGTCCCTACTGGATACAAGTGTTTGCGGTCAAGTGAGTGGATCAGCTTTATAAGTTGTATATAGATCCAGTTTTAAATTTTCACATATACTACTAGTGATCTCGTAGAAAAACTCGAGCGAACTCGAACTTCCATTATTTACCATCTTCTGGTCACAGTTTACCAGAAGATGGTAACCAGAGTAGTAGATAGCGTCTATGACAAAAGTGTAAGGGGTAATTGTATAAAACTGGCATTTCTTTGTACATAAAGTTCAAAGGCAGCAAAAAGCGATTGTCGCATTGAAAACTTTACGGCCGGCAAACGAAGATTTAATTTACCCTGGCACGGTTGTCAGTCCTAAAGCGCTCCAATACATCATTCGACTTCCTACAGTTCCTTCTCCCTGGAAACATTTTTTTCACAACATTATCAAAATTATCCCCCCCCCCGCCCAAGTCGTCGCACCTTAATGAGGGTCCCCCTACTGTCTCCCGATTTTATAACTGCCGATAACACGGCAACATTGAATAATTGTTGTAATTTAGAGTGCTTGTTACGCAAAAACACGATACTTGAGGGTTTTTATTACGTATCGCGGAGATAACGTGTATTGGCCGGCCGTGCTTGGGGGAGCGAACGTTGATGAAGTGCGGGTATTGTTTCGTGCCACGTTCGGTGTTTCTTATCGGCGCTGACTGGTTAATGAAACCAAGACTTGTTGCTAATGATGGTGCATACTGATTTTTTTCTTTTAGATATTGTCGCTCATTGTACTTTATTTGGTTCTTAGGGACAACCCACACGTACGACACCCACAACACATCGCAAAGACAAAAAGTGGTTAAGCAGTGGTTCGTATTAGTAGTGTCGCTGAATCTTTTCGCAGTTGCAGAAAAAGAAATAGAATCATAGGTAAATCTATGCTATAAAACAGGCAGTATAGTCTTGTCGTACATACAAAGGACAACTTATGGCGAAACCAGTGCGATTTCGCTGCTATGTTATCGCGGCGAAAGTTTACAACGGGTCACTTACGGTATTAGATAGTTGTTTATATCTTCTTGAATATTAAAACATTGAAGGTAACATGGTGCCTTCAATACACACTTCTAGTTCCATCTTTTAAAACTCTACAATAACCAACTCTCTATCTATCTCAGTTGTTTATGATAGCAACGTGTCACGTAATAGCAACACTCTAAACGTCAAATAAGACATATCTTGTAGCCGGTCTAATGAGCGTCTGACGCGAATGTATCGTAGATTTTATATCGCCGTTTTTGCGATACTCCCCACACAATCTTCATATTTTAAATTAGTTCTGCCCGCGGCTTCGTTCGCGTTTTTTTTACGGGATGAAAAATAATATTTACCTATTGTTAAGTATGTTACTGTTTTATTCCGGTGTAGAACTACATCTATGCAATATATCAGCCCGATACGTTCAGTAGTCTTGGCGTGAAGAGGTAACAACATCCAAGCTTTCGCATATAAAATGCTAATGTAATAGATATTATTTTAGATTATTTACTCAAATGAAAGTTTAATTAGAAAGCACTTTAATTATAATTTTACAAATAATAAATATAAGTTCTAAGGCTTTTTTTTATTTTTATTTCATGTCGTTATCCCAATACAGGGCAAAGTGATCTCTTCCGTTCTTTTAGCCCTTCTGAAGGATTGTTCTAGAAGTTCAAATTGAAGCAAGTATTGCTCACGCGCAAGTAAAGGACGAATTTATAAACTTCTGCGGTGCAGGGGTAGGTCTGCCTCGCCTCAGACGCGGGTTCGATTCGCGGCACGATTATTTTATAAGCTACAAAAATATGTTGGTTGGTGGCAGAGTTTTCCCAGCTTTACAATCCAAGCCCTCTAGCATTTAAAACTTGTCTGGGTTTTCGCCTATTTATTCTTTCCCCGCCCCAGCAGCGAATCTTGTACGCCACTAATAAGCCACTTGTACGATTTAATAACGTATGTGGTACCATTGTTATCGGCAGAAGAGCTCGCAATGACAATTAGTACTCGCTGGGAACATGATAAATTCATTTTTCGCGAAGTATCTGCGTAATTTTGATATTCATAAGCATTCCTGCCTTGGGTGGGACATGGGGTATCATTAGTATGTTGGAAATGTTGAACAGTTTTATGAATAAGTCTAGTTGGCGTTGATTTTTGATCTTGACTTGTAGTTTTATTCTTCATTTTAGGTACTTACGCCTACTACTTTCATAATTGTACTGACTGCTTCGAGTCTACGATTGTGTGGGACGGTAAATTGCCATAAAGATAAAAACAATGGACTGGGCAAGGGCGTGTTTTACCCTTCTTTCAAATATTAGGGTTTAAATATTATTAATTTACTCCGTCGCAATCAAAGGTCAACGAACCAGCCGACATTTTGGAATCTACGAGAAACGTGGTAGGTATCTCTATGATCCGGAAACAAGGTTGCAAGTTGTCTTTGTGCCTTGCATAACTACGCTCCAACCACACACAGAACACTTGAACCCAACAATCCTCGCGAAAAAGTGTAAAAAGAAACATTTATTCCACGTGAAGTGTCCGCGGCACGCTACTGACGAGTGGCGTGAGGCGCCATTTTGAAGCGACAGACGCCATTTTGAAGCGTCAGCGTCGAGTGGCGTCCTTTTACCCCATTCAATGATTAGTCACTGTGACCTGTCATGATGTCTGCATATAGTAAATGTTAAACATGTAACACACGACTGTTATTCCGTTTGATGCAAACAGTGCTTGTTATAATTTAAAGTCTGAGTAGAAGAGATTAGATGACGGTTGATGGTGCCTGTACCCAGTCCACTCTAGGTACAGTCGGGGCCAGTATCATTGTGATCATAGTGACACATCACATTATTATTGTTTAAAGCGATTCTCTTTTGTTATATTATTGTTACAATGTTTCAGTTGAACTTTCGAATTGCAAGAACTCGAGAATTATCGATGTTAATTATGTATTAAAATAATAAAAAAGCTCGACAATCGAGATAGCATCATCTAGCCCAGAGCTAAGCAGAGGTTGTGTTATGGGTACTAAGTGACCGATATTCTTAATACAAAACTGAATATGAAACTGATAACACCTGACCTTAGCTTAACATAAGTTAACCATTGTTATTGGGTATTTCTTTTTCAATAAATATTTTCATTTCATTTCATACAACACATTTACGTAGATATATATTTTATATTATGCATAGAGATTACCCAGAATACACGGAACAAACATTTTTACTATGGCGGGAATCGAGCCCTCAACCTCCTGCGTCGCAGGCCTTCACCCGCTGCGCTACATCAGTCGTCATTGTTGATAACCTTTGTAAAAACATGCTTAAGACTCAAATACTAGTCTACGAAGCTTCCAAGATCCCGTTTGCATAAAGAAATACCTTCAGGGGTACACCGTGAAAAACAAAGCAGGCAGCATTGATCCCCGAACATTATAGTATCTATAATCATTTCAATTGCGGCCGCGGCCTACGCGGGAGGGGTGGCTCCCAGATGGTAATCACGAATTTTATATTCATTCCTGAATAAATTTTAAAGTTCCCACGTATAAGCTGATGATATCAGGTCATGAAATAAATGAAAGGAGTTCTATTAACACACAAAACTTATTTCATTGTTTTTTCCTAGTTATACCTAATTATACAACGCTAAGAGGCGACGTGGAAGGCCCAGGATGAGATGGCGCAACGAGCTCGAGGTACATCTTCCATCATAGCCTGTTGCAGCGTTGGATCGCGAGGAGTGTAAGGAGAAAAGGGAGGCCTTTGCAGTGGGACAATAATGGCTTGAAATAAATAATACCTAATTATATTTATGAAGTTATTTTATTTTAAAATCATTATCTGTGCGTCTGGTCGAAATAACGCGTGACCGGAGAGCCGGTAAGTATCTGGCGCAGCACAAAAGAATTGCCATACAGAGTGGGGCAATGCAGCCAGCAGCGGCTTGAGGACGCGCCCACCGTGTGAGTACTTGTTCCTTCATAAGTGGAGCTTCTACAAACTTACCACAAGGCACCTCTTCGCTTCTACAAACTTACCACAAGGCACCTCTTCGCTTCAACAAACTTACCATAAGGCAGCTAAATTCCTCTTTTGGTAGGTAGGTAGCATTTTAAAGTTAAATTACCTGAAAATATAAAATAAATATCAATTAGCCAAAAACATTCTGTATTCAATACATTGAGATTGAGACAAAGTTGATAGATAAATAGTACACACTTTATTATACCACACAAAACAGGAACCAATACAGAAATAAATAGCT
The DNA here is from genome assembly GCA_943735965.1 of Eupithecia abbreviata. Taxonomy (NCBI): domain Eukaryota; kingdom Metazoa; phylum Arthropoda; class Insecta; order Lepidoptera; family Geometridae; genus Eupithecia; species Eupithecia abbreviata. The sequence continues at coordinate 9,383,499 of OX030995.1, forward strand.
AGAATAGAGGAAGTATAAAGGGCGGGCTTATCGCTGAGAGTGATCTCTTCCAGGCAACCTATCTCTTCCACAAAACAAAACCACATCCGAAGGTTGCCTGGGAGAAATCGCAATCAGCGATAAGGCCGCCTATTGTACTGTTTGTTAATATTTAGACATATGTACATTTTTTATTTTGTTATTTTCTTAGTGCAATAAAGTGTGCATTCATTCAAAAAAAATATCTATCTATGTAATGTTATTGTATTATGTATATCAGTTATCTAGTACCCATAACACAAGCTCTGCTTACCATGGGGCTAGATAATGCTGTGTTAATTGTCCAGCATTATTATATTATTATTATATATTCATTCACAAAACAGGAAACACCTGTTTATAAATTGTATGCGATATTTTGATCTATCTATCTACAGTAAGAAGCAAGATGATACCTAAATTCCTAATTAGAATAGGAGTCGTCGCGCGGATCCTGGCAAGCCGGGTCGAACTTGGCTTATTATTTTTGCACAGGTAATAAAATAAATGATTTTTCCCTTTTTCATCACTGGCAGTAATCCGACCGCGGCTGTTTGGGCTCGACCACGTTCGCTTTAGTGATGGGACAGGTTCGGAGTTTCCAGTCTTGTTTAAATATGAGAAAAGCGCACAGACTTGAAGTGCTCGAATAACTAATACAGTACATTACATAGATAGATATTTTTTATTATACATAGTTAACGACCAGAACACCCGGAACAAATATTTGCAGATCGTACACACAACTGTTCCGAGGCGGGAATCGAACTCGCAACCTCCTGCGTCGCAGGCGGACCTTCTCCCACCGCGCCATACAGGTCGTCAGACCGACTTTCTTTATTTTCATCAACATTGGGAGGACAACCAGTCGACAAAATGCATCTGTTTCAAATAGAGATAAATCTTTACGTTTATGTTACTCGTATTAATAATTAATATCTGTAGATTGTACAAACAATTATCACGAGACGGGAATCGAACCCGCAACCTCCTATCACATGCAGACCTTCGCTCCACAGAGATCGTCACACTATATGTGCTATATAAACGATTATGTATCGGGTTTATAAAGCGTACTTTTTCTTTTATTTACCCCTAAGTCACGTAATATGTTAACAAATCGCGAAAGTTTAAAAAGTTATATCATCACATCATCATCAACCTATGTTAGTCCACTGCTGAACATAGGCCTCCCCAATGAGCGCCATAGCGCCCTGTCTTCAGCTTGAAGCATCCAGCATCTAACTGCAGTCTTTCACAGGTCGTCATCCCACCTGGTCGGAGGGCGTCTTGCACTATGTTTACCGAGTCGTGGTCTCCACTCAAGAACACGTTTGCCCCAGCAGCGGCCGTCGGTTCTTCGCGAGTTATGGCCGGCCCAATGCCACTTCAGCTTGCTATATCATTATGTGTTGTCAATCACTTGCTTTTTTAAAAGGACTTTATAGTCAGTCCCCAAAAGGCCTACGCAGCACGCACCCCATCCCTAGTTTTCGTTTTATTTAACACCGTCGCTCGTCGTCGACAATAATTCCATCTGCATACATATCGGCCGTGAGAACGGGGCCTACCATAGATTACTTTGTTCCCTTTGAGGGGTAACTCGATACTGTTATACTTACTACTGTTTGGAGATTTTAAGGATTTGATCTAAATATCTAAAAGATTATTGTAAGAATCACACAAATACAATTAATGCGAAAGCTTAGTTGTTTAGTTGGATCTATGGATGAAAAGTCATTTATAACGGAATATTTTCCATTATATGATTTTTGAGTTTTCCAATGAAAATATTAATGTTCGAATGAATCATTTACCGAGTTGTGGTCTCCATTCAAGAACACGTTTGCCCCAGCGGCCGTCGTCGGTTCTTCGCGAGATCACTTCAGCTTGCTGATTCTTTGAGCTATTTCGATAACCTTTATCTACCTACAGCAAATATAAAACTCTAACGACATTTCCCGACATACCATATCATTACAGCACAAACACCCCAATTTTCTCTCACAGTAACAAATATGCGATCTTTTCCCTTTGTTTGCTCCCGAGATGATTATCGATTGAGTTGCTCAGTTTACAAGTTAGGAGGCTGATAATGTGGAGCTGGGATGCGTACAGGTAGCTGAGGAAGTTTCATATAGAGCTGTTTGCTGTGACAACGGTTCTTTTGGTGTGTTTCGAAAAATCTTGAAGATACGCGGCTGGTACACACGAAATAACGTAAGCATTGATTTCAGAATAACGATTTTTTTTGAAAATTAAAAATAGGCTGACCAAATTTTTTATTACTACTTCCAATTAGAATAGAATAGAATAGAAAAAAACATTTATTTAGACACAGGTACAAAATACAGGCATAGAATAAACAAACAAAGAAGTTTATCATGGGGGTAAAAGACACAAATCGGTGATATTAAGAATAAAATAAGACTACCTCCATGACCCTGCGCCGAAATAGGGGTTGGCTCAGCGTGTTATTATATTCAGCGCTGTTTTTCAACCAAAGATCTTAATTACTAGTTGAAGTCACGGACGACAATTCGGTGACAACAAAGTGAAAAATATTAATTAAAACTAATTTATGGATTTTTTGATCACGAACCGGACCTAGCAAGGAACTCTGTACCTACAATACAACTGCAAAACGAAAAGATATATATGAATAGTTAAGTCATTGTATAGGTATTAGAAATAAGTATCTCTAAGGCCCGTATTAAGAAACCTTGCTTATAGCATCTGCTTGAGTGGCGTTTATGCCATAGAAAATCATTACTCAAGCAAAGATCGATGACTGAGCAAGCTTTCATAGTAATGATCTCCGACTAAAAGCGTAGATTTTCTTTATGATCTTCTCAAGATTCAAAGATTGTCTTTGTGACAGAACACAGAAAACTATCTAGTGATGGAAGACCACCTAAGTTTCGAATATGTCTATTAGCGAACGAACAGAACGAAACTTTTATGAATGCGGTATTACCAGCTCCATATTAGATGTTGCGTTCCCCGAGCGCGCGTTTTTCGCGGGGTATTATCAATTATTAAACATCAGCATGGAAATAGCACCCTAGAGTCCGCTACCCCTACTTGTATTAAATATTCGTGGATTACGTAACGTGGTGGGCCGCTTCGGCAGCCGTGAAATAGCTTTCGGTTTTCTGCAAGTTATTAGCGGGATTTGCATGTTTCTGATTTATTGTATTATTTTTGGAGTCTCAAGAGGCCGGGGTGTTATGATTGGCTCTTGTTCTAAGCCTGTCTTGTGGGGTGTCATGGGAATCTATTAATTTTTATGATTTATCATTTTTCCTGTTGCATTAATTCTACTTTGATCTTCGTTTCTGTTTAGGGAAGTAACAGCGCAGAAATCCTTACTAAATTTGAACTTATTGTTTTAAATAATTGAAGAAGGACTTCAAATTCCTAAGTATTTATATACACATGTTTTTTTAAGTTTTGCATGACAAATACTTATCCTTAGGGAACATTTTTTTTCGAACCGCACCCTAAACAAAAGCCATCTAAAAGAGCATGGTAAAGGACACTATTTGTCCTGCTGTAACTGACCACACACTTATTTTTTTTTCGTTATAAAATTAATAATTATAATTATATATATTATATAAGTAGGTATGTATTATTAGTTATAAAGTATATATGTATTTATACTAGACAGGTATTTGTATGTAACATAATATGAAATTTCATGTTTAACTAACATAATAACGCACACAGATCCCCTTTTTCAATCCAACGATCCTATCCATCCACGGTTGTCTGGTAGAGGTCGCTCTTGAGCGATAAGACCGCCAAATTGTCACATATCTTGTATTATTATTTTTTACCTTGTTTGTTTTATTTTTAAGTGTGCAATAAAAGTATTGTCTATATATCTATCTAAACATAAGCCTGTATTATTGAAACAACTTAAACGAGACGTTGCGTTGGTTGCAATTGGCTAATACTCGTAGCTCGGTTTAGCCGGTATGCAATTAGCTCCCAGGTATTGAGTGATGAAGGAAGGCGGTCGGGGAGACATGCCAGTCAGGTAATTCTGAGCATTCGCTAAATGACTGAGGAACTGGCTTCTGCCCTTGGATAAAATAAAGGCATTGGCACTCAGTGGGGGGCTAATATTTGTTTGTACGATTTGCAGATATTTGTTCCGGGTGCTCTGGTTTTATTTGCTTACTTCTTCAAAGTGTGATTTAAAATGAAACACATAGCTGACCCTCAAATTGCATGCATCATGCCTATACTAGCAAGTCTCTATTGATCGGTTTTTTTAATAAAATAATGCTGGACATTCGACACAGCATCATCAAGCCCGAAGCTAAGCAGAGCTTGTGCTATGGGTAGATAACGCCCAGAACAAACATCAGCAGATCCACACACAATTGTCCCGAGGTGAGAATAGAACAACCTCCTGCGTCGCAGGCGGACCATCGACCACCAGGCCACAGAGATCGTCAGAATACCTCTGAATTACAAGGAAATTCATCAGACATTTCCATCCCGTGAACCAATTACAATCGATGGCAAGTATCTTCCATTCAATTTTCTAGTCCATTTCCAAAGCATAATTAAATCTGTCCACGCCACCTCCGAGGGGGTCACCGTGGACCGTTAAACTCCAGGAACCTTATCAGATGAATTTGCGCGATTCCTTAATAATCTATTAGATATTGCGTTTTACGATTGTCATTTCGGGGGTTGTTTTGCGAACTCGTAAACCGCAGATTTTGAATTAGTGCGAGTATTTATGGATGCCTGGGATTTGTTTCCTTTTGGGTATAATTTTCAAGCTTATCTTACTCGAATGGTTCAGGAGAAGCACAGTACTATTTGAATTAGCTCTTTGCAATAAACTACATAAAATTCGACGCAAAAATCACAAAATTATTCGACTAATATTGTTCTTAAATAGGTAACTCAAGCCTCATGATTTTAAATAAAATTCGCATAAAAAAACGGAATTCCTGGGTAAGGACTTTTAAAAAAATAGCATGCAAAGCCGCCACCAGAAGCTAGTAAGTCAATATGTATCGCGTCCTATGTTGACCAATGGAGAAATAAACTCTGTAATTTTCAATATGGTTGCAACGAAACAGCTCCCAAATCTCCCAAAGCAATTTACTGCCATTTATAACATTACCCAAACATCTGTTCTGAGATAATCAAATTAATCCATCTACTTGCAGATCGAAACGTCAGGCCGGACCTGTACTGAAAATAATTTCGAAATACGACCAGCTTCAATAGACCCTACACCATCACCTGCGAAAGCTCAAGGTTTATGGAGTACATGTATCTGATTTGGTTGGTTGAGGGAAGCATTATGATGGATAGGTTGCTGACCCGCTGGTCTTTTGACACCTCCATCGTTCAGTCGCCGGCGATCATTCTTTGAGAGTGCTGGTCCGATTGGCTGCTACTTCCTTGTTGGACGGCACCTATTGGGCTGATTGATCGAGTGTCGAGGTTACTTCCAATAGATTTAGGGTATTTTTCTTATTGAATTGATTGAATTGAGATGAAAGAGTCAGAAGAAGGGTTATGAAAGATTATGATTGTTTCATATGTTTCCGGTCTGTTAAAGTAAAATAATATTTCATTATAATATTAACACATGCCAGTACTACAATTTACCTGAAGATGGGTTTTTAATTGTCTAGTTTAAAATAACTGGCTATAATATTTCTACTCAATAAAGATAACACGAGCGATATATAACTGCGGAAAACAAAATCCAAACCAGTTTGCGTCTGTCTTGAACATGCATGTTATGGCTGACACATCTTTATTATGTGAAGAAAATTCTGATACTTAATAATAAGCGAGATCTAGGTACATTGTACAAATTTTATGTAATTTTTCGACAGGTCTAAGTGCTTTAAATAAGTTTAAAGATGAAATAAATGACTTTTATGACTTTTCAGGTCCGAAATTTAGAGTTAGTGGCGATTCGTCATCGGACCCTTTTTTCTGCTACTTTTTAGTTCCATACTAGTACCTACCTAAATGACGCGCTATGTGGCATACCAAAAGAGCACCTAAAGCAAATTAATTTGCATTGTCTATTTAGTAAGAGCAGTATCCTCGCCAACCTAATCCCATAAAGATTCAATTTGAAGAGGACAGGTCGACATTCCACACTAGCAGCGTACGAGACACCGACAGAATTCAATAAGACCCCACTCGCCACCAATAAACACGAAACAGAATTTAATATAGAACCGCAACAATCGTACACAAACATACATATTTTCCGTGGAAATAATACAACGGTAGTAATTGAATCGGCCTCAGGCGTACTCGGGGTTCAAGTCGTTAACGTTCTTGAGGGTACCGCTACCCTAGGATATGCACTAGACGTACTGCTACAAAACAAACGCCCGAGGGAGACAGATATACTACAGCAAGGGAGCAAGAGCGAGAAGGGATGTATAGAAAGTGTTTATAATAAACAAAGGATGGAGTTCTTATTGGTAGTAGGGTTTAATAGACTATTGGACACCCGTGGAAATTTCACCGGAGGAAGACAGGGCACAAATTGTGGGGTTGTGTTAATACCGATGTTGGGCCGATTTGGCCGAGAGCGCATTAAGACGGCCTTTGATGTGCGGACGCTGGGCGGTTAATTAAATGTAGATGTTATCTTTTGGACGATGGCTGATTTTACAGTTTTTGATGTGTTCATCGGAAGGGTTGATTTTCGATTTGGAGGATTAACTCAATATTTGCTTAGAGGTCTAATGAGGGATTTAAGTAAATATTCTTGTTGTCATTGTACTACGTACGTCTAAATTACTGGATCTGATTTATAGACTCAGAGTTTACGGCCATACCTTAAACAAGACTAATAATGCTTTGGCAGGTCACATCATGTCAATCATCTGGTCTTTCCTGACCCTTAATAGACTTCCAGAGCAATTTCGATCAAGACGACCACTTCATTGCCGTCATCAAGTGTCAATTTGGAGCTAATAGATTTAGATGAACCGCAAGCCCGCAATCAGGCCGATATCCCGACCACTCGATAAGGTGTTATCAACCGCCCTCAGGGCAATTTATAGGGAGTTAATAGTACCCCTCAATGAGCAAGGGCCTAGTTATGGAACTTACTGCCCTTAAGATGAGTTCGATTAGCGTTTATGTATGTTATCTCCGGAACTTGGCAGCGTGTACGTTGTGTAGCGAGGCTGGTGAAATGATCGCGAGCTGGGTAAGTTTATAAATGAAATCGGGGTTTTTGGAAGTGGATTTTTGTTCAATGTAAATCTAGACGAAAAAAATCCTTAAAACAGAATTTGGTTGTCATAAACAAACTTTTTATAGATATATAGATAGAAAACACTTTATTATACCAAACAAAACCGAACACAATACAGAAATAAATACTTACGAGTAGAGGAAGTGCAAAATAAAGTTATATACATAGGTAAGGTATATGTTTTTGTTGTGTTGTTGTGTTTATTTTTGAAAGGAAACTTTCGCGATGTGTTATCCACTAACATAATTTGAAAATATAATATCGTGCTTTATTACCCTACGTATCCTTATTTTTTATTTAACAATCCGATAACTTGATTCCAGTGAATTCAGCCCACCCTGCACCCACTAGAACCCACTGCTGGTAAAAATCTTTGACGCCTTCCACAAATAACTTACTATTACTTGGACCAGAGCCTTGCTGGACCCGTCCGAGCAATGGATATCTCATAACGTTGTTACAATGAGTGCAACCCATTAGATGAAAGCCTTACACCAGAAAAATCCAAATAGTTCCAATTCCAAACAAACGCATCTTCCATAGAGCAGGTACAAGTACATACATATGTAGGTACTCGTAGGTTGTAGGTGGTATATTCATTTTTTAGACAGTGACGTTCTCAAGCGCCCCGAGCGTCGCAGACGGCTGTTCAGACGAGGGTCGAGAGGAGTACTTTTATCTCCGTGGAAATATGGAAAAAACTATCCAGCAATAGAGTACACGAATGGATGAAAGAATTGATTCATTGTGGTTATCTAGACCAGTCCATTGGCAAAGAGAATCAAGCTTTGTACTCGATAGCATAGGAGAGATAAAAAACTACCAAAAATCTTTGGCCGATTCATTTAGAGAAGGAAGTTCTATGTATATTATTTAAAAAAAATACAAAAACAAAATACTATTTGAGTTGGTCACCTTTGGCGATGTCGTCAAGGTGAATTGACGACATCGCCAAAGGTGCATGCGTTACTTGGGAGCACGTAGCTTGGGGCTAGATGATGCTGTGTGGATTGTCAAGCATTATTTATTTATTAAACTTAAAGGCAGCAGGCAATGGTAGAAGGACATCTAGCAGTAACTGTATGTGAAGGCCCACACACTTGTAATCCTAGACATAGGCTTTCTAATATGACGCCACTGATAGCAGTCCTACTATGCCACCATATACATATATTATAGGCCTCCTCATCGATTTCGATGACGGTGACCCTAGATATCACCAATTTTTCTATCATGAGCTCTAATATGGCTCGCTACACCGAACTTGGACAGTGGACGCAAGACGCCATATACGAAAACAGAGACCTTAGCCCTCCTACACGTATGCCACCATAGGGTGTATACGATGATGATTTATGCAAATTATAAATTAACACAACCTCACGATAACCAAATCATAACCCCCAATCGGAACACACAATAAACAGCCTCAGCACCGTCACCAACACCTCATATAAAATTCACAGCCAATCAAGCGAGGCGAAAACAGCGCGGCGAACAATCAATAATCAAATGCGATGAGCAAGTAATTAGAGCTCCCGAGACATTTGCATATGAAAACCTTGTAATTGATCATTCATAGGAACGGGGGAAGGCCTCGGGATATCGCGAAAATATTTGTACACAGAGGGATTTTCAAAATACGTTAACTATAATTGCCATAGCTAGCCAATGTATTTGGAAAATGGGGCTATGGTCGACATGCACAGGCTATGGTATCAGACTTTTGGGTGACCTTCGTTTATTTGCGTCAATTTTTTCGCTTCTGTCTTAGTGTTGTTTGTACTGAAATACATCCATACATCCAGCTGCCCTATGAGCACGATCGGTGCAACGCGATAGAAACGTATGGGTCAATAAAAATACGCGATATAACCTTGATAAATAAAGAAATACATAAATAATGCTGAACAATTCATACAATAACACCCAGCCTGAAGCTTGTGTTATGTATGCGAACTGATAACTGATATAAAGGATGTCTTAAAATGTTTTTCCGTTTTTGATCTTATTAGTGTTCCGCGCCAACCACAATCAAAGTCCCTACTGTTCGTGGACGTTATCTTCCAAATTCATTAGTAGTTCAAATTCAAATCGATAGTCAATTCCACCGACAACCGGCACCTTACCCCAGGCAGTAAATATTAAGTGTTAATAACCACGCTACCCCGGGAGATCAAAAATTCAGAGATTCGTTCCGCGCAACTTGTCACAGAAGGGGTAAGGCTTCGATATTGAGATTATATTAATGCCGAGCTACCTTTGATGTAGATTAGGTATTGGTGGGACAGAATGAGATTAACTTTGTATTAGGAGGCTTTGCGGAAATCATTTACGCAGTTCGTCGGATCCACTTTACCACGGAATAGTCTTCTTCATTTCAGTGGAAAAGTGACTGCTTTATCAAAATCTAGAAACGTGAGGAATGTGTATTGCTTTCTGTTTTGTGTGGTAGTATAATAGTGTTTTATATATACATAACACAAGATCAGCTTGGGGCTAGATAAGAAATAGAAATATTTTTTTGTTTTATTTGTAACATTAACAAATAAGGCTGTGGAAATTGTGCAGCATTTTTTATACAATATATAAAAAAATGCTGATCATATAAAAATTATGCATAATTTTATATATTATATTTATTTGATAATGTTTCTCTGACTAAATTTGCCTAGAAGAGCAAAGAAGCGAAAAAAGCCTCAAAAACAACCAAAGTATAAGATACGCCAATCATGCATTTGTATGAAAGGGTTGTACCATTTTATACATTTTACGCGATGATTCATACGTAAATTACATTAAATTTACCTTCACATCGACATCACCACGTCACCAAAAGCATTAGGCATCGGCCGCCGCCGCCAAAAGCGAGGTAAGTACTAAAATCGCGTAAAACCGCACCACTCAAAAGTGGGGTGAGCGACATTATTAGCGGCACCGAATTTATCGTGCAATATCAGCTAAGTAACAACGCTCGAAATGCCCAATTAAAATATTAATTACTTTGAGTTGTGACACTTCGGTCGGCGCGCCTTCTTACCGTTAATAGCTGGGGGTTTAAAGTTTTACAACACTTTCTGTTTCTGGTATCACACGTAATAAACATTACCTACAACCATGGTACTTATGCCTTTTATAATCTTTTATCTTATAAAACTAAGTAGGTCTTCTAAGTTTTTAGCATGGTATTAAGGTTATACGTTTATTTAAGTTAAATATCTAAATCAATCAAGCAATTTAACTTTTAAAAAGTTATATTATTTAGATTTTTACATTCGATTTAATCCGTATCAGATTCGCGACAGTTGAAAAAACTTTATTTTCAAAGGACACAATCAACTGACAAGACCCACAGGAGCAGTCGTAGCAAAAACCTGTTGTACCAACAAAATGAATACCAATATCCACAACCGACTACAAAAAAGCAGCTTGTAAAAAGGCACATTATGAGCCCGATTAGGCGCAGAGCACATGAAAATCACGTGAAACTCCATAAAATTTTAATGATCCCCACAAAAAGAGAATCCGGCAACAAACGAAAGCTCACACCGTATCGCTTTAATCACCGTTTTAAATTCCAATGAGCAGACGAGTGCTGGAATCAAACGTTCGGCGCGGAGGTGACACTTTTGTTGGCCTAATGAGTGTGGGGGATAGGTTTTGCTGCTTTCACACTTGCGCGGTTTTACGCGAGGATTGTCGACTATTACTTCACTACGTAGTATAAATAGTCACTACACAAGTAGCTGGAAAAATGTGGCCACAAAAAGTCAGAGACAGAAACCTCTGGAGATCCTTGGAGGAGGCATACACCGCCGAAGGCGGTCCATATCAGGACATGACATAGCAAAAATCTGACATAATTAATTCAAAATTAAATTAAATTCTAAAATTATAATGTACCTACACGACTATTAATTCTTTCTTTTACTATTATTATTGTTTTAAAATTGTACATACTAATAACTATTGGGATATGGAATAAAGCTGTTTTTATTTTTATTTTATTTTTTTATTTATACATAGTATAAAACAAAGTCGCTTCCCGCTGTCCGTCTGTCCCTATGTACGCTTAGATCTTTAAAACTACGCAACGGATTTTGTAGCGGTATTTTTAATAGATACAGTGATTCAAGAGGAAGTTGTATAAACCATTTGACACATAGATTTCCATGCGGACGAAGCCGCGGGGCGTAGCTAGTTACATTATAAACTGCTAAAATTACTTACCAATAATCGATTTTTACGACTTAATTTCCGAATATATATAGGTGTAATTAATCATCTATATACCACTTGTACGTCGATGGTCCAAATCGCAACAACAAACAAAAACCTCTTTCTGACTGATCTCTACTAGCATAATGTTAGTGACTGGAGCCAGTTTGAACCTTAGTCCAAACAAATGTTTTTTCTATTGCATTCTATCCAGTTGGCTCAGCGGATATTTTTTGCAGCTGATATTTGGAGTTTAAATAGCGTCAGTGTGCAATCCCCGTTGGCTTCTATGTCAAGAGTGCGGTTAAGCCGTGTCGATACGCCGCGATCAGGCGTGGATGCTCTGAACGCTAATTGCTATCTTTGATTCGTGGGATTCATGTTTCGAGTGTTAGTGGAGGGCTTTTAGAAGGCAGTCGACGACGTCACATACAGTCGTTAACCTACCGATTGGTTTATTTGCAACGATTTCTTTAAATACATATTTATGGAGTTTTTAAAAGGACTTTCTGACATAACGCGTAGGGATGCATTTTGTACTGTATTATGGGCAGTTAATTATGTGGAGTAATGCCGTTCAAGTAATAACACTCTTACACCCAAGACGCAGATGTTGTTCTTCGGCACCGTTTACTGGCCGCCGAGGCTGGGCAGTGAATGCGTTAACGTCTACGTCATCAACTACGATTGTTGCTGACTAGCTATACTACCTTTAGATAGACACAGGTACACAAACTCACAGATAGAACACATTCAAATATCGCAATCATACGAGTATGCAGATTATTTATTGCTGACTGTACCTATAGATAGACCCTCGTATCTCACCCAAAGACAGAGAAGATTTATCTACTTGTTTGAAACGGACAGGATATGGAGGCTTACACTTCAGCAACTCCATCTAATCACCACACAATAGCGCCGAAACCTCAATAATGAATATCCATAGCCACATTCCATGATAAACGAGCAGCCAGAGGTTATGTAGAACCGGAAACCCAATTAGTCAGTCAGTAATGAAACGGGTAGTAATCGCGAACTCCGCGCTCCCGGGGCGGTCGCCTTTGGAATCAATAAATCAACGCGTCTCAAACTCGCGGTTTTTGAGATACACACGGACAGGGGCGATGGACAGTAAAATCTGCCACACACAGAAAACGTGGCCGGGCCGGACGCGAATGCGTGCGGGTTGTATCATACGAATTTATATGAAAGACTACACATACACCGCCGGGCGATGGCGGCGCGGTGCACGGGAATCTTGAATAAGTAAAATATGATATATTAAACATCTAATCGCTGTAAAACCAAGTTGTGAACGTCGGTAATAAAGAAAAAATCAACAGTATTTATTGTTCTGTGGTACATTAAAAACTCAATTACATACGTAACTTAATCCACTTGTATATTTGATTGATTTTGGAAGAGCGAGATTCGAACACAGGTATTTCATTTACTTAAAAGGGAATCACAAACACTGTTATTATTACTGTACATTAAGTTAAAGAAATAAATAAGTAAAGTTATGGCCAACGATGACATTTCCCGGAAAAATCTCCCGTTTATCGCTGTAAAACCTAGTTGTAAACGTTGGTAATGTCAGTTGACAAGTTCAGTAAACGTCGGTAATGTCTCGTCATTCTACAAAGCAGTGTCTCACAAATGTATTAACGAAACAAAGTTACATACGGAGCAGTTGTAGTCCCGCAGTCATTCGCAAGGCCTGACCGCAAAACGCCCCCCGGAGACCCAACCCTGGAGGATCCATCCAGCGTCTTATTGTCGCACTTCTTACGCTGTTAAACTTTATGCGGACCATATATTCGGGACGGTATAAATGAGAATTCGCGCTACACCTTTCTCACTCAATTCTTGGTAAAAACAATCTAATGTCATGCTTATAAGTGTTAATACAACGGGTATTTATCGCGTTTATTTACCTAATTTTCCCGACGTTTCAGCAGGTTTACACACTGGCGTGGTCACGGGATGACTCATCCCGTGGCCACGACAAATAAACGCGATAAATACCCGTTGTATTAATACTTATAAGTTTAAAAATATTAATCTCATGCTTCTTCATATGGCAGAGCCATGTTTTTTCCCGTCACATAGCTTTGTCCAGTTTGCTCTCAGTATGATAGCCACAGTTTTGAGAAAAGAGGAATCATTCGCTAGCTACCTATTCTCAGGAAACTTAGTGAAACTTCTTCGGATTATGAAAAACCTTTGCAGGATATATTCCCATGTTTCATTTAGCCAATTAATATTATTTTGATATGAAAAATGAAATGAAATATTTTATTTAATGCATTAAAATTGGTATAAACATTTAATATAGAAACTAAACTAGAAAAGAGTTTATCAGTAAGACAGGTCAGTGCAAAAGTTACATACAATTTTAGATTATTTGGACGGCAGAAAGAAGAGTTATTATTTGTAGATTGTTTGCTTGCAGTGAGCTCAATTGTTTCAATTGGAAATACTAGTTATGTCGAAACGACGAGTAACCCAAGAGCTGGTGAGTATCTGGCGCAGCGCATTAGCATTGCCATACAGCGCGGGGCAATGCAACCAGCTTCTTGGGGACGCGCACCGACTGTACTAGACACATAAGTTATGAATATACTAGTGGTTTCTTCTCACTTCTTCCACTGGTGGACAAAACATTTAAGTGAACAATAAAATATGACCTGTCTAAGTGCTTATTTGTAAGCTTAAAGAAATAAATAAACTTTTCATTTTTATTTTCACTTGTTGTGCTACCTGTGGACTGTCTGCAGTTCACAAAATTGTTTCAATTGTAATACTAGTTCTAATTTGTTTCTTGTATATAATTGTAACTTTCTTTGTTAATTCGGAAACTATTATACGATTTTGTCATTCTGCTTAAATAAATAATGACGGACAATTCACACATTTTTCGTTACTTGTATTATTATGTTTGACATATAAGAATATTCTTATCAATAAATAACTGAACTGAACTGAACACAGCATTATCTAGCCCCATGGTAAGCAGAGCTTGTGTTATGGGTACTAGATAATTGATATACATAATACAATACATTACATAGATAGATATTTTTTATTATACATAGAAAACGACCAGAACACCCGAAACAAATATCTGCAGATAGTACACACATTTGTTCCGAGGCGGGAATCGAACCCGCAACCTCCTGCGTCGCAGGTGGACCTTCGCCCACCGCGCCACATCGGTCGTCGACTTGATGGAATACTTTAGATCACATAATATCGTTTCGTTTCGATCAATCTGTATCTATTTCATTTCATTCATGCTAAGCTGATGTTGTCTTATTTTACGAGATTTAAGGTTGATATGAATAAATAATTAACCCGCAACCTCCTGTGTTGCAGGCGGATCTTCGCCCACCGTGCCACAGAAGTCGTTGAATACCCTCACACTTACATAGCCCAAGACGCACATTTCCAACTGGAGATGCATGATGCTGGGCCGTGAGCGTCACTGCAATTCTCAGAGCTCTTTCTTCTCATACAATAACGACAAATATGTCTCAACAAAAGATGACAAAATAAGATACCTTTAAAGATTCTGAAATGTCACGATCGACATGTAAACAGTAGTGGTTCGAAGCGGGGCTTGTTGCGGTGTGACGAATATTTTGGGTGAACCAGCGGCATCGACGAGATCAACCCCTTTTGTCGTGGGAAAACAGAATGGGACCGAGTGATGTATTTATTGTATCGATATATTTATATTATACTAGCTTCTGCTTGCAGTTTCGCACGCTCTTTTCAAGTAGCTTGTCCGTCTCGCGATACCGTTTCCATCCCTGCCAAATTCTTTTTATAACGGATATTGATAAAACAAGAGTTACATTACACTATATAATATTATAAATCCGAAATTTGGATGGATCTTTGTTACTTCTCTACGCAGAAACTACTGACCAGATTGAGCTGAACTTTTACGTTACTTTTTGTCCCATAAATTAGTTATAAGCATAAGTTCTCATGGGAGAGACCTAAGGATAAATTACCTGTAAACGTTTCCACAGAAATAACGCCTGGTAACCGCGGGCAGAAACTATTATTTATTTATTATTATTTTAAGCCATTACTGTCCCACTGCTGGGCAAAGGCCTCCCTTTTCTCCTTCCACTCCTCGCGATCCAACGCTGCAACAGGCCATGATGGAAGATATGCCTCGAGCTCGTCGCGCCATCTCATCCCGCCTCTTAGCGTTGGGTGGGCTCCACTCTGTGGTGGTCTTTGCCCACAAGTCGCTGGACATACGGCAGACGTGTCCAGCCCAGTTCCACTTCAGGCTTCCGGCTGTCTGACCAACGTCAACGATGCGTGTTTTGGAGCGTAGTATGCTGTTCCGCACGCGGTCTGACAGCTTGAATCCTAAGATGCTACGCTCCATGGATCGTTGGCAGACCCCAAGGGCGGACTTTTGACGATCGGTTAGAGACCAGTTTGAGCAGCAGAGTTTGAGCGCCATAGGTGAGGATGGGAAGAATGCGTACGTCCATGAGTTTCTTTTTAAGGGATAGAGGTAGTTTGCCCTTTATAAGTTCTTTCATTGACCAATAGCATCTCCAGGCGTTTTCTGTGCGTCTTTCGATCTCTTGGACTTGTCTCGCCTGGAGAGAGACTATTTGGCCAAGATAAAGGTACTCTTGGACGTACTCAATCCCCACACCGCCGACATCTATTTGGCGCTCAGTACTGTTCGTCATTATCTTGGTCTTTGTCATATTCATGTGCAGTCCGACCTCGAGGCTTGCGATGTTTAACTCGTTGATCATGTCCCTTAGCTCAGCTGCAGAAACTAGTCGGGAATAAATAACCAAATAAAAAACCGCCTCTCTCATTCAGGTATACTCTTACCGTACTCGTCTTAAAATATTCTTTTACTCTCCAAAATAAATCTTTTTGGAAGCAATTTTCAAAATAATTAAATTCCCCGCAAAACTTCTTATCGACAACGACAATTCGCACATACGCATCCCGCATCGATACATCATCCAGATCGCATCCCTACGACAAAGTGTCGGTGTACATTAACAGGGGGGTTTTTATTGCCCCCACACCTTAAAATATTGTCTGATTCATTAGCGGATATTTCACATTAAAGTTCGCGAGCGTGGAACTGCCTTCACATGATCACAGGGAGGTACTCGTGCTAACGACACTTACAATTTTCTGTAAGGGATATCGTTACGTTCGCGTAATAAGACGCTAAGATTCCGTTATGCCCTTAATTATTGTACCCACCCCGGGGTGTATAATGACACATGTATGTAAATATTCCCCGGAACGACTGGAGGTGGCGAAGGCACGGTTAATGCGCGCTCGGTTGTTTTCTTTGATTAAAGAATTTTATTGCCGGATATAATTCACGATTAGACGGCAAAGGGTTGGGGGGGCTGCGCCTCAAGATAAAACGGCGTGTAATGACGGGTGCGTGATTCGGAACGTAATTGTTATTGTGGCGCTCCACGCTGCGCTCGCGAGTATTCCTCAAAATACACGCGCCTTCGGAAATCATCTGACACGACACGCTGAGTTAATTATTTGTGTTACAATCGTTTGCCGTCAGTTCTCGGCGGTAGCTCAGTAACACTTAATCCTACTACTACTTAAAAGTAATCATTTTCACCTTCCATTCATAAGTTAACCTACAGAAAGAAAAAGCTGTTACACATACATAGCTCCTACTGGTTGGTAGGTCAAACAGATGGACCACCTGATGCTGTAAATTCAATAAATAATGCTGGACATTCCACTTAGGATTATCTAGCCACAAGCTAAGTAGATCTTGTGTTATGGGTACTAGATGACTGAAACATAATACATGTATATTTTTTATTATACGAGTACATAGAAAATTATCAGAACTTCGGGAACAAATATCTCCAGATTGTACAACAATTTCCCAAGGCGGGAATCGAACCCGCAACCTCCTGCGTCACAGCCGGATCTTCGCCCTCTGCGCCACAGTGGTCTTTTTTATTTTTACGCCGCGACCAACACCTATAACATGTCAAAACTTCGCAGGGAAACTAGGAATGCACCGCCACCCGTCCGTCAACCTAAGTCCCTGATGTTCCTGTAGTTTTACTCGAACCCCATCTTCAAACCGTTTGACAAGTACGAACACATTGTTGAACTATGCTGAGGTTCTGAGCCACAAGACTTCTGCTTGAGTTGGCAGCCAAAACATGCAAACTATTCATTGGGTCATTCTATGATCACATTATGGGGCTCGCGAAACGTGCTTTCTTCACCCCCCTTAAGAAGTCCCCTCCGTTTTGTCTTTTAGAATAGAATAGAAAATATTCATTTGAAAAAAACTATAAAATAATACAAATTGGGAACTAATACAAATAAATTAAAGCGGTAAATACCAATCTTATTGGAATGACGTAACCCACAGAAAAAAATATGTGACAATTTTTTCTACTTTTCTACAATGAGGTAATTTTTATCTTGTGTGTTAATTGTTTTGTTAAGTGTGCATAAAGAGAATTCATCTTCAGTAAATCTTTCGATAAATCATAAGAGATTTCAAGTTGACGCTTGTTTCTTATAAAAGCTGAAAAGGCATCAAAACAACAACCACCCATGATTGATATAGAAATACCATGATCTCCAAATAGCGTCATAGTTTCTCATATAAGAGAACTTAAATAATAATAAGAATTCATTTATTTCAGGCAACATTATTCTAAAGTCATTTAAAACGGGATATTTACCATGATTTGATTTTTGAGTTATCCAATATTTCGGCACAGTTTCATGCGCCATGATCACGGAATAACTGAAGGTACTGCGACTGCGAGTAAGTTTTTATGGGCAGACATACCGATCTACCCTCATTTTTTGTCTTTTGCTACGAACGTTACCACTACGACCGGTTTCATTATTATCGAACGCAGCTCGATCACGACACACAACACTGACGGTATCAGAACGCGACGCGGTTGGTACATCACTTCTTCGGTTTTTGCACATTCTCACAACAGGGTTCCAGGTTCCCTATAATTGGAAGCCATCTTCTCGGTTGAAGTTCCTATGTTTCGTAATCTCAATGGCCTCCTGTACCATTCTTGGTATGTAGTGTCGTTCTGTTGCCGAAATATTGGATAACTCAAAAATCAAATCATGGTAAATATCCCGTTTTAAATGACTTTAGTGTTGATAACCATGATAGTTTCAAAAGTTTTAACATTATTCTAGTAGGTTCAAACTGAAAACCAGCGTTGTTCCGCGCCACGCGTGGTTCAGCACATAGCTGAGTTTGACCCTTTTTGGCCCTATGTTCTTTGAGAAAACAAAGAAACTTTAAAAAATTCAAATCTCAATATATTTTATTTCTTTAGGCTTACAAAATAAGCACTTAGACAAGTCATACTTTATTTATATTATCAAATAAGATTAAACGACTTGCTATTGGTTGTTTCCTTTCCACTTATACGTAAACCTCCTCTGTTTAATAAGGTCGTCTCTTCAAAAAGCATGCAAATATTCCCCGATAGAATCTCCAAACATTAGGATAATGTACTCACACACAGGTCGCTGCTATACATACACCCTCCTTTTGAATCTTACGGCCCGCGCGCGTTTTAAATTTTAATGAATATAGATATCTTTATTCGCTTTGAGCGAGCTCGAGCTTCGGAGCTGGGTTAAGGTGCTGTTCTATGAACATGAATGGTGGAACGAACGCTAGGTGAAAAAGGGTGGTGAACGAATGTGGGAGTTCTGATACTGGTTTTGTATAGTAAGAGACTGTATTATCATAATCAGCCTATGTTAGGCTCAACTCACACCAAAAGAGCGTCGAAGCGCATGAGAAACTCACGTTCGAGTTTCTCATGCGATAATAAGTTTTATTGTAATGAAAATAAAGTTAAAATTCATATGACACTGAAACTGCGCTCCGCTTCGCTGCGCTTCGACGCTCTTTTGGTGTGAGTTGAGCCATAGTCAAGAGCTGGACATAGCCGGACATGAGTGCAATGTCTTCAGCTTGACGCATCTGCCAGCACTCTTTCGCAGATCGTCATCTCACCTGGCCGGAGACTGAGAGACTGTATTAGAGTGTCTACTTCATATTATGCGACCCTGATACTTATAAGATTTAGAATTATGTAATCCGTCTGAGTGG
Source organism: Eupithecia abbreviata (assembly GCA_943735965.1). NCBI lineage: Eukaryota > Metazoa > Arthropoda > Insecta > Lepidoptera > Geometridae > Eupithecia > Eupithecia abbreviata. Next base: position 9,403,169 of record OX030995.1, read on the forward strand.
GACAGCATGAGATATGACGTCATTCTTAATCCAATTCTATAAGAACGCAGGTTATACCTGTCAGAATCGGCAGTTATTGAGTTTATTTTGCGTGAAAGTTTATTTTTTAGTTGATTGATTAAAAAAAGGTTTAAATCCACTTGTTTGCTAATAGAGGTGATCTACCAAATCACTTTCAAAAACCAAAGGAATACTAAAAGTTCTTTCCCCAGTCAGAGCATCTCATGCTCTAAGTGAACTTTCTGATTCTGACAGGTATAACCTGCGTAATAGGTTTGAGAATGACATTATATCTCATGCTGTCCCGCTCAGATCAGACAGACGCATCGGACTCGCAGAAAGAGAAAGCGATGGCACTACGAACTGAATGTGATGAAGCGTGAATGAGCTTAGGATGGAGATGTGTGGCTGGACCAAGAGTCTTTACCCGTGTAGGAGCCAAAGGCTTATTAATATTTTGAAATGAAATAGTATTTATTTGCTTAAATATAGGTTAACAGTGAAGGTAGGTTTTAATCTTAGACTCAAACGAATCATGCTTCAACAGAAAGACAAGGAACATTCTCAGCTTGGAACCTCCCCCTAATTGTGATTAAAACATTCGGAGCGCGCCATTAAATCTAATATGCAGCGGAATCATGCGAGTAGCGTTAGCAGTGTTGCATTCGGGTTTTTTCCACGAAATAATCGTAATTAGGTGCTGAGAGCCTGCATGCCTTGGGATGGAGGACGATTATGCTTCGCTCTTTGTTTATCTAACGGGTAGGGCGATCTGTGGGCTTTTATTTAGATGATTGAGTAAATGTCGTATATTCAGGGGATACTTTTCTCCGCATTTCATAACGAAAATGAAGGTTATGTACCATTTATGATATTTGAATTATAACGTACCAATGAGAAGCGTTGCGAATGAGTGACCGACTAATCAGCTGGTCGATTCAGATGCAGTCGTGGGTGTTACACTCTACTTTCGCCGCTCATTGGCCGCATTTTGTTTACGAATAAAAAACTTAACTACATACATATATAAATAAATGTTGCCGGACAATTCACAAAGCATGATTTAGCCCCAAGGTAAGCACATCAACGTATGATATGATCGGCGAAATAGAATGTATGATAAATAAACACGAACAGGTAGATCTGCATCGATAAAAAAAAGTAGCTATAAACTGTAAAAGATAAAATTACACTTAAGAAGCACCATTCTTATTTTTTTATTGTCTTGTCCAGTCTTATTGTCCATTTTACTCTGCTTAATTTGATAAAAATCTAAGGTTTTTGTTATTATAATGCGTAAGCCACACTCGGGTAAACACACTCGGGATAATCTCAGAAATTAAATAATATCCCAAAAAATTTCGAGATCTAAATTTTTTTGAGATATTATTTAGTTTGATAAAAATCGTTGATCGTTGATCGGTGATCGTTGAAACTTGATCGAGAACTACTCATACTTAGTAATCGACTCGTTGACGAACAAAGCCTGACACAATCAATTAGCCGTTGATAGCTGTTGCTAATCACCATGCCTGCGCATTATCGCCGCGCCCGCGTCAAACGGCGATATTAATTGATGTTGATATTAATGCGAACTAATGAAATTGCTTCGCTGTACACGGGTCACGGCTGCACGCCTTTTTAACTGGCGGTAGACGGTTAATACAGGTTCTGACCAGTGTTACGAGGCGAAATGTACTGTTCGCAGCGAGCATGATACATTATAAACAAAAACATATAAACGGGAAAGCTTGTATGTGTGGTGTTATGCTAGGTTATTTGTCATTACCTGTGCACTTGCACAGGTAATCAGTAATTATGGGATAGAAATACCCTTAAAACGTTTCCATAAGAACAACGCATACGAAGCCGCGGTCAACTATACTAATATTACAAAGAGGAAAGTTTTGATTTTTTGTTTGTTTGGCTCCGAAACTACTGGACCTGAAAAATTCTTTCACCAATTGGGAAGCTACACTATCCCCGGTGAACATAAGCTATTATATTTTCAAAATTTAGGGCTCCGTACTAAAACCGTGCGAAGCCGGGAAGGTCCACTAGTATAATATAATTATGGAGGCTATGTTGACAAACAATAAATCTTACGTTTCGTCGGAGTATAGATATCCTGCAATCAAATCTTGCGTAGGCCTGTTCATGACGCCACGGGCTCCAACAGAAGCGCCAGCGCTGGCTTAGTCTCTTACGGAGCTTAGCCAGGATTATGCTGAGTTAGAGCCTTTTTATAACAACTCTATACAAGTATAATACAATACAAAAGTACTTTATTGTACACCAGATACAGATCATTATAGAATACATCACATGAGACAAGTACATGTACCTATTCTTTAACACTTTGAGTGCTGAAATCACACGGTATGTGTTTTCTACAAGTGACTAATATGCGTAAATGCACACTAGCGCAGCGGCTGAGAAAATACATATCTTTGTGACTCAGCACAGCCGTAATATTTTTCGAACGAAACCCATGTGCGGCGCAACACAACCGCTGTGTAGAGCGGCAGCACGAATTTTTTAGTTTAAAAAAATATCGCAGTCGTCGAAAAAAAATCGCAGTCAAAGTGTTAAGTAATTTATGTTGTTATAAATAAATGACTTTCTTTATAATTCAATTCTATTCAATATTGAAAAACACATCAATATTTGCACAAACGACAGCTACAAATCATCTGTGTCCTTGCATGTCAGCGCACCCATAACCACCTCCGAGAATCGATGAGGCCTCATCCACGTCGTTTAGTTATTACTACTTGTTATTAGAGATACGATCGCCAATCCGTGGGGATTTAATTTGGGCCTTTTAAGGTTATTACTTGTAATTGAATTGTGTGATCTATGGTTACTGTAATTATTGGTGAGGTGATTAGTTTGCTTATGGTTATTGTCATGTTACGTCATTGTTTTGAGTGGGATTGTTCCAAATTAGGTACTTGGGTAAATACTAGACAGGATAATTATACATGGTGTTTGACAGAACATGTGTTTTAGGGTAACAGGGGATAGGTAGTACCAAGTGGAATAGCTTAGCGGTTTTTTTAACCTACGAAGGCCTCTCAGCGTAGGAAAAAAAACTTGAAAATAGGCCTCAATTATATAAGTAGGCAAGACATGAACACTTCTGTAGGCAATCTTTCATATGCTTTGCTACGAGATTTTGTAGCAAAGGCGCCTCGTAGCATGGCCTACGGAAAGCGTAGAGGCCTACGCCAGATTTCGTATCAAGGGCGCCTCGTAGCATGGCCTACGGAAAGCGTAGAGGCCTACGCCAGATTTCGTAGCAAGGGCGCCTCGTAGCATGGCCTACAGAAAGCGTGGAGGCCTACGCCAGATTTCGTATCAAGGGCGCCTCGTAGCATGGCCTACGGAAAGCGTAGAGGCCTACGCCAGATTTCGTATCAAGGGCGCCTCGTAGCATGGCCTACGGAAAGCGTAGAGGCCTACGCCAGATTTCGTATCAAGGGCGCCTCGTAGCATGGCCTACGGAAAGCGTAGAGGCCTACGCCAGATTTCGTAGCAAGGGCGCCCCGTAGCATGGCCTACAGAAAGCGTAGAGGCTTACGACAGATTTCGTAGCAACAGCTACGGAAACCGCGTAGAGGTCTTCGTTAAATATGTTATATATTTAATATGCGCTATAGTTTTAATTTTCAAATCCCTTGACTCTAAAGTCAACCATATTACTGACCAGCTTACCATATGGCACAATGGACGAAGGTCTGTCTGATATATAAAAGGTTGTGGGTTTTATTTACGCTGTGGGAAAAATGTCAATGGACAATGTCATCATGTACACAACAAAATATTACCATGGGGCTAGATTGTGTTTTATTTATGTTTATTACACAAAATAATTTTAAAGCTTTTAATTTCCACACTCCAGCGCAAAAATCCAAAAAGATCCCGCTCAACAAAACAACTCTTAGACACACACTTAGGAAATGAAACCATCCATCTTGAAATTCAATGTGAACCGCCACATAACACTGCTAGTTATTTCGCCCACGTACGGCTGCGATATATTTCCTCGGAATCGGCTACAATCGAGATATCACCCGCGCTCCCTGGCGGCCAGCGGTCGCTAATCAAATATCTTTCCTGTGCCCACTGCGAGGTGACAATAAACGACACCGGCACTGGTGCTCAAACTTTAAGACCCGTATCATAGCTTGCTTAGTCATCGATCTGTCAACTATCAAAGTGTTTTTGTTTTCTTTAGACTTTACAGGACTCGACACGTCACAAAATTCAAATAACATAATTAAAACCAGTAACTTTTATATGATTCTGCTGATCTATGATTGAGTAATAGTCTTCTATGGCTTTAACATAGATCTATGACTCAGCAAGCTAATACAGACCTTATTACCTTATGACCTTAACCGTTCATAATACAGACCTTAGTGTTGATCAGTACTGTTAAACACTTTACCATATAGAAAACTATCATTAAATCCGAAGAATATCTGTATTTTGGTAAGATTATGGTGAGAATAGCCGGTATCCATAATATCCACTATATCCCCGTGGTAACCAACTGGGCCACGAAATCAATTGCGAGGACTTACTATAAAAACAATTTTTTTTTCTAATCCTTCAAACGATACTTTGAGCACCAGTGGTACTACGAGGCACGAATGGCGAATGATTAATAATGGTAATACCATTAGCCGGCCCCGGGCGCGACACATTCGATTACAGGCACATTCGATTTGTCTATCGGCGCTAGGCGTGTCCTAGCTCTGTCATGTCGCTGTCATCTTGACATTGACAAGTCATATAACGCCCATAGCGAACTGAATATATCACTCCAGACAATATCATTCAACTATTTACGGGTATTTTCCATTACCATATTTCACCAATTCGTGGAATGACCTGTGAAATTGTGTTCTGATCGCGTTGGAGTAAAAACTCGGAATGCTTGCTTGCGTGATGAGAACTATATGAGCATACAACGGATATGTCATGAAGTCCCTTAATGATAAATAAATAATAAATAATGCTGGACAATTCACACAGCATTATTTAGCCCCATGGTAAGCTTAGCTTGTGTTATGGGTACTAGATAACTGATATACATAATACAATACATTACATAGATAGATATTTTTTATTATACAAAGAAAACGACCAGAACACCCGGAATAAATATCTTCAGATCGTACACACAATTGTTCCGAGGCGGGAATCGAACCTGCAACCTCTTGCGCCGCAGGCGGACCTTCGCCCACCGCGCCACATCGGTCGTCAAATGACGCTTCGGTATACGTTAATCTAAACGATTAGCTATCAAAATATAAGACGTTTGCATAAATAAATAAATATGTCTCTGTGGAAATCAGTTTTGTATTTGGCTGGTATAACTTGTAGGATACTCGCTGAAGAAGGCGCTGTGGCGCTCATTAGGAGAGGCCTATGTTTAGCAGTGGACTAATAGTTGGTAATGATTTGGTATACCCAGATACTCCGATACCCCGGTAAATTAAATATAACTAAATAAGCTGTGTGTAATATAAAGATAATGACATAACAAAAATATTAACTGATGTATACTTTGTAAATATCATACGCAATGAACTATTTGATACTGCAATTGATACAACGGCTTGTTCATGTGCGGTGCGGTCAATGGCTATTTTGTCTATAAAATAAAAATAAAAAGAGCTTTATTGTTAACAATATTAACTAGTAAAGGCTTAAGTAAGTATACTATTTGTTTATATAAAAAGAACTTTCCTTAATTACTTATATACTAACTTATATACTTAGGTAGTGTTAGGACCGCCTAGAGCGGTGAAAGCCTCCTCCAAGTTACTCCATTTCTCTCTGTCTATCGCTGTGCGGGGCCAGAGTTTGCCCGCTACTTTTATTATATCATCGTCCCACCTCTTCAGCGGTCTTCCTCTTTTTCTTGTCCATTGTCTAGGTACCCAGTTTGTGATTATTTGAGCCCATTTATTAGGTGTCATCCGCTGTAGGTGCCCAGCCCATCTCCATTTTTGGCGCAGTACATGTTAACCTACGTCTTTAACTTTTGTTATTTTTCTTAATTTTTTATTTTGAACTTTATCCTTAAGCTTTATACCCAGGAAACTTCTCTCCATAGCTCTTTGACAAATTCTGATGAATGAATGTCCATAAACACATTTCTACTTTTATCACAATATCTACTGTCAGCTTATATTAGTCCACAGCTGGACATAGGCCTCCACTAATGAGCGCCAAAGCGCCCTGTCTTCACCTAACCGCATCTGCCTGCACCATCCACTGCACTGTTTCACAAAGCAACATTCATACAGACCTTACAAGTTCCATCATCGACCAATACAATAAGTTCCTACTTCTTTGTCCTCACATTTCGGCAGCATCTTTTGGCACGAGTCCCGATATAATGGGATTAAATCATGCGACATTAACGCCGGCCGCCGTCGCCGTAAATAATATTCCTTTTATTAAACTCGTCGAGATAAATGATTATAGACTCTGCCGGCCCCTTGTTTGTCGTGTAATGTGTCGGTGTTCTAGATGAGCCGTGCTCCTGAGTAATTACTGCTCTTGTTTTGTATATTTTTACTAGTCATGAGAGAGAATCGTTTCATCTGATAGATGAGAGCTATGTTTATTTTATGCTGGAATATTGTTTATTCTGTTTGACGCTCGACAAACGTAGTGTAGGACGCCCGACGACGACCTGCGACAGACTACAGGGAGATGCTGGATGCGTCAAGCTCATAGGGGGAGGCCTATGTCCAGCAGTGGATTAACAAAGGCTCTCGACTCTCAGGGAAGGCTTTTTCAATAATCGTACGTTAACGGCTCTTTGTAATTGTTCAATACTTGTGATGCTTACTTAATAACTTTTCAGTGATGTAAATTGCCCCAAACATTTTGATTTTAGTCAATGAATACTTTTCTTTCACTCCTTCTTTCAATTTATACTATGCTTTCTAAAAAAATATCTATCTATGTAATGTATTGTATTAAGTATATCAGTAATCTAGTACCCGTAACACAAGCTCTGCTTTTTACTACGAGTGCATAGTATAAAACAACGTCGCTTCCCGCTGTCTGTCTGTCCCTATGTATGCTTAGGTATTTAAAACTACGCAACGGAATTTGATACGGTTTTTTAAATAGATAGTGATTCAAGAGGAAGGTTTATAAACTATTTGACACATAGATTTCCACGAGGGCAAAGCCGCGGGGCGCAGCTAGGTGAACATATATAACCTGTTGAAAGTAAAGTAAAGTATAAAGTAAAGTAAAAAATCATTTATTTCTTTAGGCTTACAAAATAAGCACTTAGACAAGTCATATTTTATATATAAATTATTATCAAATAAAATTATTTTACTGTTCACTTCAATTTTTTGTCCACAAAGTTCAGTGTCTATTTGTCTTTTATTCAATCCACCGTCCCCTCAAAGAAAACAAAGTTCGAAACTGGTAAAGTGAGCATCTACCAACTATCAAGTATCAATTGACAAGCAAGTTGGCACGTGGCGGGGGTGAATTGGCGCCCAACGCGGTGAAACTTCAACATCTCTGATTATTAGGTCGGACATCGAGAAGTCCATGGTTCGTGAGTCGAATACAATAGCAAGATCATCTATGACTATTTATTAGCACAATGTGCTAATATAATACACATGTCATGTGTCAAATACCAATTGATAAGTAGCTTCACAGTTAGAAAAGTAAATGAAGGTCTAACATGGTGTTACAGGGTCTACTACATATATTTGGGTCGAAAAATACAATTATTTATAGTGATCGAGCGAAATAAAATTGCTAGAAATGTAATCGTTCTGCCTATTTTACCAGCGAAGAATAATCAACAATAAACGAAAAAGTTAAAATATTTTTCAAATGGAAGAGTGAATTGGCAGCCATCGTGGGGTTAAGATACTTTACTTAGGCCCACTTGTGCCAAAACGTTGAGTTAAATAAATCCCACCAAAAACATAAATGTAAAATAGGAGAGCCAAGTTCAATGCAAAAATTATGATTGGCTGTGGGCTTCGCGGCAAAAAGAATTGATATCTGAATGAGTGCCAAGTCAAATCTATGTAGGTTAGATTTGACTTGGCCAGTTTTCATTACATCAGTCATTTTATAAAGTTATTCAACGTTTTAATTCTGATAAAAACTGGCCAAGTCAAATCTAACCTACATAGATTTGACTTGGCACTCATTCAGATATCAATTCTTTTTGCCGCGAAGCCCACAGCCAATCATAATTTTTGCATTGAACTTGGCTCTCCTATTTTACATTTATGTTTTTGGTGGGATATCATTACTTTTTGTAAAGAAAACTAGGCAGGTATTGACTCGGCGTTTCCAAATATAATTCTACTTGACAATAGATGGCGACACTTTGTATCATGGGAAATAAACCTACGTAGGGCTCAGTAATAATATATTTTAATAATCAAATGTACTGAAATTTGTTCAACTACACAACTGACCAATATAATTCTTTTTGGATTTTTCTGAATAACCGCATCATATTTTAAAAGTTCTCAAACATTTCCATTGCGACTCGGCGTTTCCAAATATAATTCTACTTGACAATAGATGGCGATACTTTGTATCATGGGAAATAAACATTTATAGGTACGTAGGGCTCAGTGTTAATATATTTTAATAATCATATGTACTGAAATTACTTCAACTTAAGTTCCTAAAGAATTTTTAGTCGCCAAAATTTTATTTTTTTAGTTTTTATAGTCATTTTTAAACAAGCCGCCATCTATCGTCAACCATTAACTTATAAAGAAAAACAGGGCCAGGGCCGTATTTAGAATCCAATTATTTTACTGAATGTCCCACGGCTATGTTGAAACATAGCATGTATGGAATGCACCTATGGAATGTTTTATAATAAATATTCTATATTGAAAGTACTTTCCCTCCGTGAGACAACTACTATAATAGTAGTTGTTTAGTAAATTTAATGAAATTGAAGCCCACCTATTATTGCAATTTTAAATTGTGTATGTTCTAGATTTCCATCTCAAGATAATGTAAGACAGCAATGGATCACAAAAATTAATAGACAAGACTGGACTCCGACGAAATATACGAATATTTGTTCTTGCTGATAATACTGATAATCAAATTATTCTTCTGATTAAATTAATAGCTGAAAAATATATAGGTATTCGTTTTAAGCATTTTGCAACCATAGAAAATGATAGGGCACCAACCGACAACAATTAACCAAAACAGTTATTTTTGCTGGAAAATTAATTTTGTGAATAAAATAATTCTTAGTACGTCCCCTACACTAGTGACATCTAGTGTGAGGTAGTAAAAATATGTAGTTACTTCGAAAACAGAATCTATTATTTGCCGGTCCCTAACAACTACACTGTATTCTATTGCGCAATCGGAGACGTTAGTACTATTGCTTATTCTATGCAATGCGGATTCTATTCGAATTTAAACCTTATTTCATTGACATAAGGTCGTCGTTGCTAACATCACTTATTTTTTGACTTTTTTTTATTTTTTGATTTTTTCCTACGCTTACACACAATTACCGAGCTGGATTCCAAATTTCATCCTTCTAGGTCATCTGGAAGTAGGTTAGAATTAGGTACTATATATATGTCAGTCAGTCAATGTGAATTTTTACAACTTTTCGACCTTCATATCTTTGTAACCGTTTGAGCTAGCTTCATGAAATTTGGGCTTCTACATGTCCTTATGGATATAATTCAACACACGTAGTTTTATGTGTTTACGTTAAAGAGGTTTTGAGTTATAGAAGGGTCAAAAGTGGCACCAAGTGGTTCGTGTAATGATACACTCGGCGCGTTCCTTTGCTTGAACTTGGCTTGGTCACGCTGCCGCGTGCCCTGATAACTCGAGGTTGCATAACTCAGTGTTAGTTTTTTAAATTTTCGACACGCAGTTTTAATTGCACCAATAGAAATTAGCCCAGAGTCAAATAACTCGAGGTTAATGTCTTATTCATTCATTCTTTTTACATCTGGCCAAATATAGTAGGACGAATGCTGAATGATTTGAGTACACTGCTCTCTCTCGCTCTACGGTACTTTGAATAAGACTATTCCTTTCTGACAGATTTGAAATGACACGTGTTCTTGGCCGTATTTTAGGTACCTGCTTAGGTAGGTAGATGTTATTTTTTGTGCAGCCCTTAGTGCAGATGCGAGTACAGTTAGGTAAATCAAAATAAATATAAGGAATTCTCTGAAGAGAAATCACCAAATTTTTTGAAAACTTAGGTAGATACTTACTTTTTGTTAGTATTTGTTTATTGCAATCTATTATAAATTTTATCTTATATCAACAAAACAGTTTCCTTTTTTAGACGAAATCTTCTATGAAAATCGCTGTCTCTTTGAGAGTAAAAATGAACGAACCGTTCGCCAATTATTCTATTATAAAAGTCCGAACTAATATATTCGATGATCTCTTTGTCATCATCAGACAAAAACCATTCTTTTATCATTGTTCAAAATATACGATATCACTGAATGCAAGAAAAACAGCCAATAATAAATAATAACAAACAACATAACATAACCTAAAATATCTCAATTCTCACAGTTTTGACATTACTAACCCAGAGTTAGTTGACATAGCCCTCCCATGTCCGAGGGTTAAAAATTTCAAAATTTAAGTCAGGGTTAACTCCTAACTCTTGGTGGTACAAGACATAATTAGAATTTAAGTCCAGAGTAGTATCTAACTCTAAATTAACTGTGTAAACCAAGCCTGGCGCAAGTGGACCTTAGAGGTTTAATATGTATGTACATCCAAATCCATACTAATATTATAAATTCGTTGGATTTAAGACGCTATCAATAGTAAACTGTAACATATTTGTAACAATATATAAATCTATCTATCTATTTATCAATGCAATTCGACAGGGAGCTAGATGGTATCTTGGGGACGGACTTAGGCTACCTACTTATTATTCCAGAAGAGGCGCGGCTAAAAGCTTTAACTTTATAAGCAAAACATCAAAAAAATATACGACTAGCGGACCTTCCCGGCTTCGCACGGTTTAAGTACGGATCCCTTACTTTTTTGAAAATATAAAATAGCCTATGTTCACCAGGGATAGTGTAGCTTCCCAACGGTGAAAGAATTTTTCAAATTGGTGCAGTAGTTTCAGAGCCTATTCATTACAAACAAACAAACAAAAAATCAAAACTTTCCTCTTTATAATATTAGTATAGACAGCAGATCAACAATCAATTGATAGAAGTCCCTTCATATGTTACGCTAGAAACTGGCGCCCAGCACGTCGCAAGACGTCCAACCCGGACGGTCGGACATCGAGCTATCCACAGTCCGTGAGCGGAATACAATTGTCCAGGATATCTGTGACGTGGCTTAAGTTTTGAGTAATGGCATTCGCGACAGACAGACGGTGAGACGGATACGTTAGTTCGGGAGCGGCCCTCGCCTCCACTCGTTAATCATTGAGATGTCCCCCAATACTTGCGAGCAGACACGCGTCTTTGTTATTAATTGGCTTGGATGGAGCTAGTTTCGGGAAGTTTCCATGGGCATGCATAAGTTTTCATTGTTAACACGGGATAGGCTTATTGTACGTTTATATGGATGTTCGATCATTATCCGAACTGTATTAGGCATCCGGTTAACTCTTCAAATATGTGTAAGACCCGAAAGTTTCTTCATAGTGTACGCAAGACGCAACTGGAATCAAGTACCTACTCATCAAAATCATCAATTTCTGTTTGGACGACCTCTGTGACGCGGTGGGTGAAGGTCCGCCTGCGACGGAAGAGGTTGTGGGCTCGATTCACCCTCGGGACAATTGTGTGTACGATATGCCGATATTTGTTCCGGGTGTTCTGGTCGTTATCTATGCATAATAAAAAATATATCAATGTAACTTATTGTATTAAGTATATCAGTCATCTATTACCCATAATACAAGCTCTGCGTAGCTTGGGGCTGTGTGGATTGTCCAGCATTATTTATATTTATTTATTTATATCCATGAAGGATGGTTTATGTAGCAGCTGCCGTTAACAAGTAGAATCTGTCGGTAATGATTACAATCGTTAAAGCACAAGTAATCAGCAGAACGACTAAAGCCTAACGAATTTTCCGGAAAATTCCGAACAAAAGCGATATTTCTCTATAATTAAAGCGAACTAGAATGGACAGCGACTGGGAGGCGGATAAAATCGGGAGATTTTTAATTATGTTAGTGAACCGGTCTTTGTCCGGGACGGTCCTCGCGATCGCTTTTTTGCGATATCCTCCACTTTTTGCGGACTTGAAGCAACTAACTAGGGCATTCCGTAAATAAAACGAGCTGAAATCTCAAAATGTTGGACCTTTGTATTTTTATCCATTCATTATTTTCGTGAGATAATTTCTGCGCTGTAGAATATAGTAAACGTAGATAACTGCACGAGAGATGCATTGCATCACAATCATGCATAGACAGACGTCAAACTCGTACACCTTTCCACATGAAAGATAAAGTCTCATAAAATGTTCGAGTCGTCTCGACACGATTACATTTTCTGCTCCACCATCCCCCGAAATTCGTTTCATGTATAATTTAATTTACCCAGCAAATATTTGTAGCTCGTTTGATTGTTAGACGTTAGTTTTCATCAACAATCACATACGTGGGCATCAAACAAACATATGATTTTGATATTCACAAACAGTTGGGTAATCTTGTGCGGTGAAATTTTAGGCATGTCCCGGGGAGCATTGTTTGCCCTTACACTCGGACGGCCCTCTCTCGCGTAAAATTACTATCACCTACACCTTAGGTAAATATGTCGACAAGAAACGCTTTGAACCCTTTCGGCCCTTTGTTGTACAACTAAAACTATTCACAGTTAATCCCTGGATAAACACTGCTTGTTGATAAATTAACGCGTTATTAATATATGTTAGTGCGACCCGCGGCCAGGTGCCCGTGGGCCCCGCACTCTAACAAAGGTTAAGAAACGGTTTAGGGTCAACAGTAAATATTGCGGCATTCCGCTTTTTGCAATGTTTAATAAATTATACCGGTCGACGTGTTTGCTTCGAGCTCATTATGCCGACCTCTTTGAATGCCCCATTATAACTGTAAAACCTGTTGATCCTTTTATGTGTGCGTCTCTTTAAAGTAATTGTAAGAACCTTACTCCGCTCAGAGACTGCGAGATCAAAGCCTTATCGGTAAAGCTTAATAAAGTCCCAAGACATTTAATAACAATATTCATCAATAACCTTAACAAAATTAACAGCGCCCAATAAGATCCGGGTCTTATCCCCGTCCATATTGCATTCCGGGAATAATCCGGGGTTTCTATCCTCTAATATATATCCTGGGTTAATAAATAGGAGAAAAAGTCGGTCAGAGTGAATCCGGGGGTCGGTTAAGTGAGTGCTTTACGTCATATCCGAAATCCCGGTAAAGTGAGTCGGGCAAAGCCGCGGCGTTCGATGGTCCGCCGCGATCTCTGTAATAGCAATAGCTTTGTATTAAAGCCGCTGGGAAGACGGCTCGGGGGCTGGCCCAAGTGCACTAGTTTAGCATCAGTAACGTGTACGAAAATAATCAAGAAAAGGTGGAAAAGCGAAGAGATTTTCTTTACTTTCAATGTTGAACAATTCACACAGCCTCATCTAGCCGCAAGCTAAGCAGATGCTATGGGTACTAGATTACTGATATACATAATATAAATACACTACAGTGATAGCATTTTTTTATTATACATATAAAATACTCAGAACACACTGATCAAATATCTGCAGAACGTACAAACATTAGTCCCGAGGCGGGAAACGAACCCGCAACTTTCTGCGTCACTGGCGGACCTTCGCCCGCTGCGCCACAATGTCAATGAAAGTTTTATTTCTTGATTATTTTAGTTCGGTTTTCCAATAAACTGATACAAAATAATCTTATTGAAACGTGAATCGTGTTCAGTAATCAACGAAATTCAAGACGAAGAGCACAGAATTGGACTATTGAATGCTTATTCAATAGTCCAATTCTGTGCTCTTCGTTAATAGATAGATACATATAACGCTGGTGGATGTACTGTCTGCGTACCTGTTGGGAATGGTACCATGATAGATATACAACGCTGACACCACAGGGGAGTTCTTTCCGAACGACAAGGTCCCGCTGAAAGCCTGTGCTGTAGACTGGTGTTCTATTTAGCGCTTTTTCATCAATCCTGCTTTATTACGGTGGATTCGCCAGTGTCTACGGCCGCCGGTCATTTAGCCGGACCGTCTCTATTACCACCGGCCGATTCCATTCGTATCTGTCGCGTGGGACCGTCCGGAATCCGTCTTCGGACGTCATTCCGTCGTTTACGACTCCCGGACGAGTTTCCCTCTTTTTGTAGCTTCTTTTTAAGACTTGATGTATCGCCGCCATTGTCGGTTTGTTTTCTGTTTGGTAATTTTTAAGGGGATTACTCGCTCCGGTCCCGGACTTGATCACGTCTTCGCTGCCCTCTATTTATGAGGCAATATTTTACGGAATATTGAGTAAAGTGGCCTTTAATCTACTAATATAATGGGGTTTTCGTCGGTTATACCGCGAGGTTCAATTGTGTTTTGGTTTCTTATTGTCCGGCGAGGTTTTAGTGTCTGGATTATTGTCACATGAGAAACGGCCGGCGGTTAATGGATCTCAGATGCTATTAAGGAAGAGACAATAACGGGAATAACACGACCCTCGATGCCGGGCTAATGATGATGGCCGAAGTTAATTGCTAAACTAATACTTACGATATATACTGCCCACAAAATATGGATGATGGAGTAATTAGAGGGAATATTTACGAACTAAAGAGTAACTGCTTCAGTTATTGAATAAATAATAGAAACTCTATCCAACAGTTTCCATAATTCTGGGAAAGTACGCCAACAGCGGGCATTTGAAAAACAAACAGGTACCTCGGCTGTTTCATTCAATCGCACACGCAAACTCCAAGCAAACGTAGCAACTCCAGAAACGAGACCTCATTGATATAAAATTCACATTAATTAATATTGTTGAACAATAGTTTCATTTGCACAGCGTACGGGGTAGGTACATACACGGGTCTCGGACGTACAAAGAGTTTCCCAGTATTTATTTCTACAGGATCGTTGGTTTAATTTGGTCAGACGGAGGGGTTAGTTGTCAAATAGTGCAACAATAGATGGTGGACGTCGGTCACATTAAAGATGCATGGGCCGGTTGGACCTTCTCTTTGAGCCTTGTTTCATACGCAGAGGTGGTGCCTTCTCTCAAGCGGTGAATCAAATTATTCAGCTTTTGTATTTGGATGTGAAAAAATAAATAAATAAAAAAGACTGCTGAGCATTCCTTTTTCGAGTTATTTTCGATCGCGGTGGTCTTTCTGTTGTGGTACTCAATTAGAGTTCAGGAAAAGGATCCAGTGGCGCACTTCATAATATGAGATGGGGTGACCGGGTTTATTTGATGGGAGCATAGTGCATAAATAAAAATTGAACTAAATTTAAAAGATATGTATAAGATAGGTAGATGAATGGATGGCTCAGGACCGCTATTTCTGGCGTCGTCGTATAGTGAAGGCCCATGTCGCAGTGGACGTGACTGATGACGATGATGAGATATTAGATACCTACAATACAATCCCATCCTCTATCTAGCTGACGATGGTGTTCTTCCAATACAAACTAGGTTGGTACTTGTAGTTAACCCACTTACATTCACCGTGAATTTTAATAGATATTCATGATGAGGATGAATGCAGAGGAGAATGCATCGTTATGTTTAAAATGTATTTACGAGCTAGTAAATAAAGCCCTCGCTGCAATCCCGTTCAACAACCTGAACCTAGCACCAACTTGAGCAAAAACATTATTTTTTACACTCTCGCCGCCACCCCGGCCACTCGACGAACAAACTCCAAAATGGCGTAATGTATACCGCACATCGGCGCGCACTCCAAACTCTCGTACTTTTCCCGCCTACGAGTGTCGTTGCCTGCATTAAATCTTAATAAAACCTTCCATGCATCGCGAATGGCGGCTTTGATTTCTCACTCGGCAAACCGCGTCTGGGTATCAAAGGAAATCACAACTCTTTTCAATGGGCTCCGATATAATGTGCACAGAGGGCACGGTAATTGATCCCCCTGCGTCGAAAGAAACGGCAGGTGATGTGGGGCCGCCTTCGGTGTCCTATGATTGATGTTGTCGCCGCGCAGGGCGATCTTTTGGGAGGTACTCGTATTGTTTGTTTCTTTTATTTGTTTTTAGCGGACTTAGAATAAAGACGGTTTCTGTTCGACTAAGACTTTCAAATAAAGTTGATCATTCTTGCATAACCGTGTTTCGTTTGCTGATATGATCGGTTTATGTTGGATGAATATCTAATCTGGTAAATTATTAATTTTAATTACATTTTTATACTAGCAAGAATTTATATTAAGTTAATGTCTCTCTGACAAGTTGCACTCAAGTTTGCCTTATCAGGAACATCTGCAAATGACACAATTAATTCGAAACGCGTATTTACAATTAATTGGCAACTTTCCATCTACAAATTGCCAAAAATAAAGCACCACAAGCCCAACTCCCAACAGACTGGACGTGCTCTGTGTACTTCAATCTGCTAATACAAATATGGGTCCTACAGACCCCGCCCGCTACAGGCAACGTCAAAAGAAACCCACCATTGTGTTGGACCCTCAATCGCCGGCTCGATTATCGAAAAGAAAACACTCTCATCTATATTTTAAATAATGATCACGACGACCCTCGGCCTTTGCGGGGGCGAACAATTGACCTGTGATGGATCGTGCGGGATCCAGCCAATAAATACTAGGAGCTTGTCACCTTTGTACGTGGAGTGTACTCCACTTTGTAACGCTTTGTTCGAGGAATCAGGGCGTAAGGTTTCATTTTATATGTTTTGATTTTGAAATGTCGACAGGAGAGAGGTATATAGATTTAATAAATTATTTTTATAACTAGTTTCAGCCCGCGACTTCACGTACGTTGTGTGTATGGAAACTTTTAAAGGTTATTTCTATCCCATGGGAATTGTTTTATGGGATAAAAAGTAGACTATGTTTGATTCCAGGCTTAGAGCTACATCTATGCAAGCATCAGCATCATCAGCGCGATCTGTACAGTAGTTTTGGCGTGAAGCAGTAACAAACATCCATCCATCCATCCATCCAAACGTTCGCAATTATAATATTAGTGTGAAGAACGAAATGTACAGGTCACTTATAATAAGATTATGCTACTTATTCTTTTTATGGTAGGTTTTTGGTTTTCCAGCACCAAAAAACTACCATAGAGCCAGCACCATGGTAGTTAAAGATTAGTCAATAAACTAGCAAAAAGATGTTCCTCCTACAAAACAAAACCAAGAACTAAACTCAACATCTTAAAATAGAAACGTAGCTTAAATCGTAAGACGGAATCTATTCCGAGCCCGAAGCAAACATTTTAAGTAAAACAAGGTCACAATATCTTCAGAGCGCCCTCCGTCAGGCAATTATCTACATCTCGGACACAACGGCGTAGACGTCCTCGACTCACAATGGTACCACTCGAGGTCTCGCTGTAACGAATACCACCAGCGAAACTAGAGCGGAATTGTTTGCGAGACACTCGTGCACTACCAGTTAATGATGTATGGCGGGATCATTAAGGGAGTTTGTTTTTTGTTTGGAATGCAGGTGTTGATTTATTGCTCTGTGATGGTTATAATGATGTCTCGGAGTTCGTAAAGGATTAATTACTGTTTGACAACTGTTACCTATAACTTGTGTATTTATAACTATCATTATCATTAATTTGACGAGTGACAAGAACAAAATGTACATACGTACGTATTGGAGCTAAAGCAAATATGGAGATAGGGTTAAAATGAAGAAAAAAATATGTTGTATTTGTATGTATATCAGTTATCTGGTACATATACACAAGCTCTGCATAGCTTGGGGCTAGATAATGCTGTTTGAATTGTCCAGCATTATTTATTTATTTATTAATTATTATTATTCGTTTATTTTAGATCATCATTAAATCCATATAAAATTATAAATAAATAATGCTAGACAATTCACACAGCATTATCTAGCCCCATGGTAAGCAGAGCTTGTGTTATGGGTACTAGATAACTGATATACATAATACAATACATTACATAGATAGATATTTTTTTTATTATACATAGAAAACGAACAGAACACCCGAAACAAATATCTGCAGATCGTACACACATTTGTTCCGAGGCGGGAATCGAACCCGCAACCTCCTGCGTCGCAGGCGGACCTTCGCCCACCGCGCCACATCGGTCGTGTGTGTGAATTATGGCACACACACGTTTTCATTAATCACGCTTTTGATCTTTTTATGAATGTAACAATAAATTTATTAATTTATCTAACAACATACTACTATTGTATAGCCGTTTTTTCCGAACTTAGCTGACACTGCATCACGCATCTCTATTTCCGTTTTTGTTTTACTTATCTTCAAGATGATCTCTAAAGAGATATTGATAGTAAACAAACGTCTTACCCCATAAACAAATCGTCCACAAACCATGCTGTACCATCCATCCTACCCGATAATTTACTCCCAAATGACGCTGCCCTTTCAGGTCTCTAATAAAGACACGGCCGGTTTATATGTATTTAATGGGCGAAGCCGCGAAGGTATTTGCTCATTGTCTCGAAGATGGTTCATGGGTACAGGTAATTCTGTTATTTATGGCCGCTTGAGGACAAAGAGTCTGAATAGTTGAGGTCGGTGTTATGATAGTTTATGGTGGGTGAATGGTGGTAATAGGCAGTTTGGTAATTGGTATGCTGTGAATGACATTAGGTCGAGTAAGGAAATGTATGTTTCTATTTTTTATTTTAGTATGTATATCGATAGTTATTGGAAACTGAACGGTTTATTACTGCGGGGGGTTGATTATGATTATGCTATTTGTAATGTAAAAAAAAAAATTCGCTATAAAAATAGCGCGCAAATTGTAATGTTTTATAATAATAATAATCCCCTATAGCCCGATTACCCAGTCCATCCATCACAACAGCCTGGTTTTATTTCTTTAATTTTTATTTGCAATAGTCTCTACACCTAGCGGATACCATCTTTGGGTGTATCATATTGTGCACCCGAGGATGATACCCGCTATGTGTATCCATCGCCTTTAGATTAACTTCTCAAAGGGCCTCTGTGCTGTTGGCTTCGGCCCCACGCAAAGGACCTGGTCACTTTATGGCCCGAGATCATGGTAAATGAGATATAATAATAAATCATTTATTTCAGACCATAGAATAGTAACAGATCTTATGTTGGTGGGGTAAAGGGGTTAATGGTGGTAATAGTTTGGTAATTGGTATGCTGTGAATGACAGTAGGTCGCTTTAGGAAATGTATGTTTCTGTTTTTTATTTTAGGATGTATATCTATAGTAGGTAACTGAACGGTTTATTATTGCGGGAGGCTGATTATGATACTTGTAATGTAAAAAATATGATTTTCCCACTTAAAATAGCCCCGCAAACAATTTACTTACACATGCAAAATCATACACAAACAGGCGATAAGCCAGACAGCCGAAATAAAATTTAGGTTGATTATTTTAATGTGAATTATTTTATTACTTATTGTAAGGCTTCGTATAATTTTACTGTACATATATTTAATTGAATTTATTTTCCAAATTGAGTACCTACATTTACAATTTGTCATCATTTTTCACTATCTAACATTATATTAAATTATTAGTATGTCCTTAATTTCCATTAATCGTTTAAATAATACTTTACCAATAAAATAACCATCTGATTATATCTGAACATAGGAAACTCCTACGTTTTACGAAGTAATTTAAAAAGAACTCTCTTCACCCAATAATTAAACTCAAATTACACCACAATCGACGCGCCCCGTTCAATCGCCGCAGTAAATTCGGTAACAGGTACTCGCACCTCGAAGTCAACAATAGGCTTCCGGCGTCTTTGCTGCAGCGTTATTAAAATCTCATGGAACAATCGAGACGAAGCGCACTCGGCTGCGCTGTGTACAGACTCCGCTTATGAACTGAGAGATTGATAATGCTGGCGAGTTTTCATATAGCTTCGGTGTAAGATTTATTATTATTAAGGTAGTAGACGTATAGAGAAGAAGTAGTTTTGAGCTCGGTTGAAAACAAAGCGGAGGGGATAACCAACGGACGAATATCATTAAGTTTCATATTTTTTTTAAATCTTGAATATGAAAATTTATTTCTTGTCACGCCATGCAAATCAACTGTACCTATTTTGTCCCGACTCTGGGTGATTGAATAGAACGTAAAAACTTAGTAATTATCTGATATAAGTGACATTTAAAAAAAAATTAGTATTGGCACTGTTTGTCTATGTTATTCAGCAGTCAATAAATTTCATTTCATTACAGATATGAAAAAGCCAAGCCAAATTGATCGTCGAGCCTGATATTATTAGGCTAAACTAGACGAAAAGCTATTTGAAATCTAGAATAGGTATAGGTGGAACAGGTTTTTTTAACTTGTTTAATTAATCTTTGTGTATGGCGCATCAAAGGTCTTTCCAGAAACCAGCGTTTTCCCAAGTGTTTTGTATAGCAACATTGTGCTGGTGTGTGGTCTTTTTGGCCACACTTATTGGACGTAACTTTAATAATGAAGAATTCGGAACTTGTTTCACCAATTAAAATAAAATATTAACTTGTGGTTCTATTATGTACGTTGACAATGCATGGTTAATACAGCCTCAACCGATGGCCGTACTGTACCGAACCGAATCATTAAAGGATAATTATCCATCCACTCGTCGCGAGGGCGCTCAGGAAATCTGATTCTTTCCCCGCTAAACCGGAAGTGGAGAATTTTACAAATTGTTATTCTGTAGAGCCTAACTCGCTACCGCAGTACAAGGGAGAACATTCACCATAACAATGGTATCGTATCTGAATGACACATTTGAAATTATACCTTTGTTAAGAGAAACTACATATGGAGGGACGTGTGATGAAAGTTTCAAAGTTGAAACCATAATCATGAAATTAAACCATATCAATCTCTCCGTGCAAATAGCACCGGATCATCTGGAGTTTTTTTCATCTATGGTATGTATTGTATTTTTTTTTAATTGTATTATCAACAGTGTATACATAGCTTATATGGGCCACAAAATGTCTGAAATAAAAAAAATTATGGACGATTCTACAACGGTACTATTGTCATAGTAAAGCCATTGGTTAGCAGAATTCGACCCCTTTATTGTATTCCGATTTTATCACAGTCAAGTACCAATAGCAGATCACAAAAAGGTCCTCTATTTTTCTTAATTTGCCAACTAAAATAGCCTAAAAATTTACAAAAATATGAATAATGCTTCTCAATAAACACTTTCTACGAATTTCTGTAACAGATCGCAAAAAAAAAAATTCCCGACCGACACGAACTTGCGACACAGATTAGCAATCATACTATTTACTATTGACTTTGCCAATTATATTTATTAGGTAAAATCAATACATAGTATAAAACAAAGTCGCTTCCCGCTGTCTGTCCCTATGTACGCTTAGATCTTTAAAACTATACAACGGATTTTGTAGCAGTTTTTAATAGATATAGTGATTCAAAAGTAAGGGTTATAAACCATTTGACACATAGATTTCCACGCGGGCAAAGCCGCGAGTCGCAGCTAGTTAGATATAAAAGTCGATAGAAGACAGTTTCGAAGACGTACAAGGTTACAAGTACGAACAAGTAACGGATAAGGATCCAGAGCTGATGAGAGCTCGGACGCTCCACAGTGCACTGCGATCATCGGCTTAACATACCCGTTAATGAACACCCGGGGGGTTGCGGATACCCCAGGAACTAGGAGCAGATAGCTCACTACATGCCTTAGGAATAAAACAAATTTTGTACTTTTGTGATTAAGCTGATTAATTGGATGTGTGTGTTTTATGTGTCAAATAAATGATTTACTTACATAGTATAAAACAAAGTCGCTTGTCTTGTGTCTTGTCTGTCCCTATGTATGCTTAGATCATTTAATCTACACAACGGATTTTTTTTTAATAGATTTTTTGTAATGCTGGACAATTCACACAGCATTATCTAGCCCCATGGTAAGCAGAGCTTGTGTTATGAGTACTAGATAACTGATATACATAATACAATACATTACATAGATAGATATTTTTTATTATACATAGAAAACGACCAGAACACCCGGGACAAATATCTGCAGATCGTACACACAATTGTTCCGAGGCGGGAATCTAACCCGCAACCTCATGCGTCGCAGGCGGACCTTCGCCCACCGCGCCACATCGGTCGTCAAATAGAGTGATTCAAGAGGAATGTTTATAAACTTTTTTATTTGACACATAGATTTCCACGCGAGCGAAGCTACGGGGCGCAGCTAGTAAATAATAAATAATGCTCGACAGTTCACACAGCATCATCTAGTCTGAACCTAAGCAGAGCTTGTATTATGGGTACTAGATAACTGATATACATAATACCATACATAAATAGATATATATTTTTAATTATACATAGAAAACGACCAGAACACCCGGAAAAAATATCTGCAGATCGTACAAACATTTATCAAGAGGCGGGAATTGTATTGTATTTATTTATTCCATAAAGATACATTAGTACACTTGGAAATGACAAATTTTATTTTTTTATCGAACCCTCATGCGTCGCAGGCGGACATTCGCCCACCACCGCGCCAAAGAGGTCGTTACATTGTCATAGTAAAGCGATTGGTTAGCAGAATTATGCCCATGGCTGTTTGAATTACTTGGTCGGACGGAACTACTAACTACACGGTTCTACTTTTTAACATACTTCAAAAAAGGACGAGGATCTCAATTCGACTGTAAGAACTTGACGAAAGAACCGATTTCGATGTTCTGTTTTTTATTTGAAAACTGGTGCTTACCGTGTGGTCACGTAACGTAAAAGTGGCGATCACAATAGGCCTATCATGGCCGCCGTGATACGAAAGCCACCTCAAAGCAAATAAAGAAAAAATACCGTGTGGTCCAGTTCTGACTATGGAAAACCGTATAAGTCTTAAATTTGCATAAACACTTTGATTGCTGAAATCACACGGTATGTGTTTTCTACAAGTGACTAATATGCGTAAATCCACACTAGCACAGCGGCTGAGAAAATACAGATCTGTGTGACTCAGCAAAGCCGTAATATTTTTCGAACGAAACGTATGTGCGGCGCAACACAACCGCTGTGTAGAGCGGCAGCACGAATTTTTTAGGTTAAAAAAAAAAAGATCGTAGTCGTCGTAAAAAAATCGCAGTCAAAGTGCTAAGTATGTGCGCGACAAATGGAGGAATAACACAATATCACGGCAACCGATTTCGATGATTCGTTTTTCAAAACTAAGTTTTGAAACCCATTTTCATTCTTTAGGAATTAGAAGTAGGTTTATAGTTTTGTCGGTTTTTAATTAGCTTTATGTGTTCTTCAGTGGAGACCACGATTCGGTAAACATAGTGTAGGACGCCCTCCGACCAGGTGAGATGACGACCTGCGAAAGACTGCAGGTAGATGCTGGATGCGTCAAAGCCGAAGACAGGGGCGCCATGGCGCTCATTGGGGGAGGCCTATGTCCAGCGGTGGACTAATATAGGCTGATGATCATGATGGTGAGTTTTTTAAAACACGCCAAATAATCGAGAGCCGTTTTCATGGAATCAGTGACCTATCTTTACATCACGAAGGGGGAGGCAGCGCCCCGGGTGGTGGGCGGCCGTCTTACCACCTCACTCGAGACGTTCCCACACAGGATACAGATTTGCTATTAACTTGCTTTCAAATAAAACATCTTCATTTGTAGGATTCCTTAGGAAGCGCGGAAACCTGCCCTTTGAAGAAGATCTCGGAGGAAAGTTCAGCGTATTTCGTGTTTTCACAATTTAAAGACATGTTTTATGTTTGGATGAGGTATTATTTAGTCACGTCGTTGGTTCGATAAGTTGGTGGAGATGGTGAAGACACTTTTACTATTTTAGCATTTTATTTTTTTCAATTTAGGCCTCCCCTAATGAGCGCTATAGCGCCCTGTCTTCAGCTTGACGCATCCAGCATCTGCCTACAGTCTTTCGCAGGTCATCATCCCACCTGACCGAAGGGCATCCTACACTATGTTAACCGAGTTGTGGTCTCCACTCAAGAACACATTTACCCCAACGGTTGTCGGTTCTTCGAGGGTTAGTATGTCCGGCCCACTACCTGCTAATTCTTAGAGCTATGTCAATAACTTTGCTTTTCTCTCGGATGTATTCGTTACGAATCCTATCCTTCAGAGAAACTCCGAGAATAGCTCTTTCATTAGCTCTCTGAGTGACTTTGAGTGACTGGTGGACCAGCCCTATCGTGAGTTTCCACGTCTCAGCTCTGTAGGCCATAACGGATAGGACGCACTGATTGAAAACCTTCAAACGCAAGAAAGATATCTTGGTGAAAGCCTGTTCTTCTTTGGACAGAGAATAATAGAAACATATTCAATTAAAACGTTAAAGTGGAAGTGGGCCGGTCACATAGCGAGGCTTAGAGACAAAAGATGGACATACAGCACCACCATATGGAGAGGACCTCAAGGAAAAAGAAAGAGAGGAAGGCCCTCAACACGCTGGGAGGACGAAATAAAAAAAGTCGCTGGTCCAAAGTGGTGGCAAACAGCTCAAGATAGAGAGAAGTGGACATCGTTGGAGGAGGCCTTTACCCAACCTGGGGACCCTGCTATCAACCAAACTTAGTGTTAAAATAACGCACTAACAGTACCTAAATCAATGTAGCAGGATCAAATAAAGGCTTTTTTATTTTTATTTTATTTATTATTCAATTAAAAACTACAAGTAATATCTATGGTGTGTTCAGAACCCTACAAGAATAGATCTCGACACGTCATGACCAGTTCTATTTACCCAGCTATAGGTATATTACTCGGAAGGCGCGCGTGCCCCGGGACGCTACAGTTTTTACACAGCCAAGATATAAAGTTGAAGAACGCGATTTTAAAAGGTAAACGAATGACCAAATTGCTTCTGAATGAAATTGCTAAGAAGATTGAAAGGTGAACGAAGTTGTTTGTGTGAGATTATTTACTGAAAGTCGATTTCGTTTTAGCTTTATTTTGTAAAATTCTACCGGGATATGACCCTAATCTTGCGGTGGTATAGCAGTAAAGACTAATAAATTCATTCATGTAAATAGTGTTTGAACAACATTTTTCATCGATAATTATAAGTATTAATACAACGGGTATTTATCGCGTTTATTTACCTTTATTCCCGACGTTTCAACAGGTTAAAAAAAAAAATAATTAAGAAATATCCTAATTTCAATCGTGAAGACGGGTTCAAACTCTCTGCCTGCCTCGTGGAATCCAGTGATAGCAAAGTGTAGTCGTCGTAATCCGGTCTCTCATTGCGTCGTGGACACTGTTAGTGTTTTGTATCGTCCGAGTGTGCAGATGGACATTCCTACTATTGAAAATGAAATGAGGGTAGTTTCATATAAACTAGCCCCCGTTTCGCTGAGGCGGTAACTCCAGTACTCCAGTCCTCCCGTGACCACGACAGAGTGTAAACCTGTTGAAACGTCGGGAAAAAAGGTAAATAAACGCGATAAATACCCATTGACGACCGATGTGGCGCGGTGGGCGAAGGTCCGCCTGCGACGCAGGAGGTTGCGGGTTCGATTCCCGCCTCGGAACAATTGTGTGTACGATCTGCAGATTATTTGTTCCGGGTGTTCTGGTTGTTTTCTATGTATAATAAAAAATATCTATCTATGTAATGTATTGTATTATGTATATCAGTTATCTAGTACCCATAACACAAGCTCTGCTTACCATGGGGCTAGATAATGCTGTGTGAATTGTCCAGCATTATTTATTTATTTATTGTATTAATACTTATAATTATGTGTTCAGATCGCGTAAGTTTAAAAATATTTATTTTTCATCGATGTCGATATAATTTTGTAGACGTGACTTTACAATACATTACTTTAACTACACTACTTTACAATAATTTACGTCAACTATTGGTTACATCTACACAATGGCAATCTACTACGTTACCCCGTAGTAGAACCCTTGACTACTCCCCACTTGACTAATCTTCATGAACTTGACGGGGTACGCCCGTCAAAAGTCATTTAAAACGGGATATTTACCATGATTTGATTTTTGAGTTTTCCAAACTGTGCCGAAATATTGGAAAACTCAAAAATCAAATCATGGTAAATATCCCGTTTTAAATGACTTTAGTGTTAATAACCATGATAGTTTCAGAAGTTTTACGCCCGTCAAGTTCATGCAGATTAGTCAAGTCCAAAAAGAATAACCAAAGTTCGTAAGATGATGCTGACTGCACCTTGTCGGTATAAAAGAAAATGATGGCAAATCACCACTAAGAATATTAAAATATTTTGAGCGATGGCAAATCACCACTACTTTTTTTGCGATGACGAATCACTACGATGGCGAATCGCCACTAACCCCATTTTGTATGGGATCACGTCTCCATAGAGACTCGGTTTTTTTTCTCGATGTACATAGATAGAAGAAGCTCTAGATAGCGCGTGTTATTTACACGGTGAGATTTATTAGAATACGTACTA
Source organism: Eupithecia abbreviata (assembly GCA_943735965.1). Taxonomy (NCBI): domain Eukaryota; kingdom Metazoa; phylum Arthropoda; class Insecta; order Lepidoptera; family Geometridae; genus Eupithecia; species Eupithecia abbreviata. The sequence goes on from OX030995.1 coordinate 9,429,878, forward strand.
GTTCTTTGAAACTTTTGACACGCGCGTCCCTCCATCTGTAGTTTTTTTCATCAAAGGTAAATTACCAAAATGAGTAATTCTGAAACAAGAGAATTGCTATTGTGAAGCGAATAATTTAGTGAGATTAGAGCCCACGCCTCCAGTTTACGAAAAATCGCGCCAGATTTTTAAAACTGAACTGTACAATACCTTTCATACAAGTCGAAATTAACTGATTCCTAGTCTGCACAACGAAGTGAATAAATGAGACATATTCAGCCATCATTAACCTGAAACTATCGGCATCTACCCGAGATGGCGCTAATAACTCAGCTACAGCGTTTCAGGAGGTCGAAGGGCCTGATATATCGCCACAATGGGACTTGTTTATCTTTCAGCTCGTTTTGATCACAATGTTGATATAAAACAGAAGGTACACTGGATAGGCTAGCCATGAAAAACGTACTTACATGAAAAACGTATGAGATTTTTTTTAAATCAAATATTTCAGTTGAACTCTATTTGCGGAAGCTAGGAAATGAATTGATTTTAGAAAAGCGAGACATTCGTAAGACTTTTTGACTCTTTAGCGTTTAGTCTCTTAAGCGTCATCCCTCTAATGGAGAACTTGATTCTTGAATTCAATAAATAATACCTACTGGTTTTATTCTTAAAACAAACGGTGAACAGAAATCATGCCCGATATCTAACGAGTACATAATTTTAAGCATTAATACAACGGATATTTATCGCGTTTATTAACCTATTTTTCCCGACGTTTCAACAGGTTTGCACATTGTCGTGGTCACAGGATGACTCAGTCAGTCATCGCGTACGTCTAAAAATATTTAGCTTATTATTATAACTATTTTAAAAATACTGCATCTGTAGTTACGAATTCGGGAAGTATCAGAGATTTGACCCATTTTACTGTTTGGCTGAGAGATTTGAGTATTTCTTCTGTTAACCGCCAAACCGTGCAGTTATTAACCCTGCACGTCGATGATGTTCCGATGGTAAATGAATGCCCGCGTTAAACTGCCTAGTTAAAGGGGAAGTTCCAAATAGTTCTGTTTACTGTGTTGTACTTACTGGCTTTACGATCTGCAAATATTCGAATTATTACTGGCATACTGCTTTGGGATTTCAATTTTGATGTGTACACATAAACGTTGAAAAGGGTTTAACCTAGAAGAATATTTTAAAAACATAGGTGCTACACAAGCAAATATGTACACAATGTCTCATATTAAGGGAAAAACCGTTGCTACATCTGCTGAGATTCTAAAACACAGCTGCCAAGCACATAAGATAATAATAAAAGACGACCGATGTGGCGCGGTGGACGAATGTCCACCTGCGACGCATGAGGTTGCGGGTTCGATTCCCGCCGCGGAACAATTCTGTGTACGATCTGCAGATATTTGTTCCGGGTGTTCTGGTCGTTTTCTATGTATAATAAAAAATATCTATCTATGTAATGTATTGTATTATGTATATCAATTATCTAGTACCCATAACACAAGCTCTGCTTACCATGGGGCTAGATAATGCTGTGTGAATTGTCCAGCATTATTTATTTATTTATAATAATATAATTAACTACCTATATCACACCTTATAAGATTGGCGATCTTTGTCGTTGAATTTACATTAATCTGTCAGCCTGTGTTGGTTCATCCAACGACCCTGATCGATACGGAAATAAACTCATCAAAACAACAAAATTTACAAAAAATCACATTACTTTCGCAAATACAAACCTACAAACAATATCGGCAAAACTATTAGACAGGACATAATTAATAAAACTTTAAACCAATAAAGAACCTTACAGAAAAACTCTTGCCTCCTTTTACCAACAGATACCTGTAGTCTCAAACTTGCAAAGTACTGTAACCATTTTCTACAAAAGATCTTAAATACACCAAATAAACAACAATCTAATCCCCCGTATTCCCAAAGCAATCAAGCCCAAGACAAAAGCAATCGATAGCTCCTCCGAGGCTGTAAATCAGCCACTATCGGTCCATTATTAATTAAAACCGTATAAGGAAGGCTAAGGCACCTGTCCAAAGGGACAAAGGCCCAAGCAAAGCCTTTTGGGTATCGATACAAGAAGCCTTATGTAAAGTTCTTGATAGGATTAGGGTAATACGGAAACTAGTTTATGTTCGGTGCTTCGCTTGTGGCTACTTGGGCGTAAGGTAATCTACGAGCGTAATACAGGTTACATTGAAAAGGTACCGGTAATCGGCCACTCATTGAAAGAAATGATGGATAATGCTTTATTTCATAGCTTCAAAAAATATACATGTAAATAATTAAATAAATAATGTTGGACTATTCACACAGCATTATCTAGCCCCATAGTAATGATAAAGAAAATGTTTTTATGGCATGTTCTTGAAGTGATAAAAATGTTAGGAATATCGTATTTCTTAAGTATTTTAATAATAAGAATGTGCTAAGCTCGGAAATTATTATGAAGGGACCTTTTATTTAACAATCACTTTCAGCACCCATAGCCACATCATTACATAGTATAAAACAAAGTCACTTACCGCTGTCTGTCTGTCACTATCACTTAAGAGGAAGGTTTATAAACCATTTGACACAGATTTCCACGCGTGCGAAGCCGCGGGCGCAGCTAGTGTATAAAAAAGTGAACACTCTTGGGATGTTTGAATTTTTTTAGAACTTGCAATTCCAATGATCCTTAACCATTTCACTCCCAAAGATTTGATTCAACGGTCCAAGTCTGATTCCAAAAAAGCTATTGTTCTATCTATTCTAATAGAACTTTGCTTGTAGACCCTAGAAGCGATGCTTCCACGAACAAGATATACATACACATCTACACAACCTATCCGCTCCAAGCGTCTTACAACTCCACAAGACCCGCACACTACATCTCCCTGTAGGAAAGTACCTCGGAATTTATCGTAGGATTTGCTCTATGGCCAGCGAGTAGCCCTTTCGGACGATTGTTAATCTGAACTTAGGTGTACTTCTCACCTACGGCCCTTGGTTAGTAAATCGTCGGCGATTTGTTGCTGTGCTGCTCTAGTTTCCCGATTTACTGGATTACTTTGTATGGAGTTTTGGGGGAAGTAAAATGTTGTTCTCTTTTTCATAATAGTCGTTCTCAAAAGGTTTCAAGTATCACTACTTGAAACCTCGTCGTCCTCTCAAGGACGACGAAGAAATTAGAAGAGTTAAGAAATTTGACAGAAAGTAGGAGAAGTGAGCGTCATACTTGATTGATCACTGTGACGTTTCATTCGCTAACTGTATTAAGTTGGAAGTGAATACTAAAAACGATAATTGAAGAAGAAAACGTCCTAATGTTCCTGTATTCAGTTGGAAGTGAATACTAAAATCGGTAATTGAAGAAAAAAAACGTTCTAACGTTCCTGTATTCAGTTGGAAGTGAATACTAAAATCGGTAATTGAAGAAAAAAAACGTTCTAACGTTCCTGTATTCAGTTGGAAGTGAATGCTAAAAACGATAATTGAAGAAGAAAACGTCCTAATGTCCATCTGCATGATCTTACCCGAGTATTATGGTATGAAAAGAGAGAAATGCTCAAAAATAAAAGCTATCACTTATGGTTATTACGATAGTACATTTTTAGAAGATCAAAAACGTTAAAAAGTTGCCCTAGGTTGAACCTTTGCCTGCTCTACATATTTGTGATACAAGTAATAATCAATTTCCAGAAAATTCACTGAACTCGGCCCTCATGTTTTCACTTATTTTGTCAAATGAGAAGGCGACGGCCTTTTAAATGTACCTAAGAACTACGAAGGAGACGAGACGATTATTCTGATACCTAATCTATTACAATCGCTTGAGCTGTTTTTATGCTTGGAGATTAAAAAGTGTATCCGCCTACCGTACAGAATCACTCAAAAAATGTTACCTGCACACGCCTCGTGGATAAAAATAAGGACAAAAATTCCTGTATACGTGAAGACAAATTACTTTCCTCTTCTCACTATTACATCTCCGTAGCTGTACATCATTACGTCAGTATAAGACGCTGTACATCATTACATCGGTATAAGACGCTGATCATCCCATCTTTTGATGAACTTATGCAAATCAGCGAGTACATTCATAAATTTCCGAGCCCGCTAAAATTCGCAAAACAACCTCCTATCTCGCAGTCCTCCCGTTCAAACACCTCTCGCGATGTAATCAGTAACTCAATAGCCAATTTCTGTGTAAAGTTGTCTTACCAGAGATGAGCGAAGTCAGCGCTTAGTATTGAAGGAGATTATTGGTTGGTGGATAGGTGAGTTTTATTAAACTCAATTCTATTGGTGGTTGTGACGCATTCTAGCTCATCTCGGAGAAATACTTCAACTGCTAAAGAAAGGTTGCTGAAATTATGGTCACTGTACCATCAGTCAGCCAGCATGTAAACCTGCGGAAGCGCCAGGAAAATATACATAATAAACGAGATAAATAACCCTAAATATTTGAATAATTAGAAATCGTTTAAAGGAAGCTTGCTCACTCACGAATTTTTTTTTTCGGAGAGGAATCACCTAATCTTATACAGCGAAATCAAACTTGAGCTAAGCTATGATCTTATTGGTGTATATCCCTCGCGACATCCTCCGTGGAAAGCCACGCTAAAGGTAGACCAGGCAATTTGGCTAAGCCCGCCTCCATACATAAATGGCTAGAACAAATATTGTCTCAATTACCAGATAGCATCGGGCGGTAAACACACGCGCGATGAGTGCTGCCCGGGGGCAGTATCTCAGGACTTAGAGGCTCGTGGGGCAATTGCGGAGCTGCACCAAGGCATAAGAACTTACCCGCGGGTGAGACTAGTTTGATACATAATGCACAGACTAGATAAGCAGATTAAACTGAGATGAATGAAAGAAAATCAGGGCGCTTTTGTCTAAGGCGCGTCCACGAAGGTACGAAACAAGCGATCCCTAACTAGAATGCCCAGTGTGGGGAAGGCATAGCCCCCTAATAATGAGACCAATGAGGCCCTTGTCAGGTGGTATAGGCTGCTGATGGTGTTTTGTCCAGTAGGATAGGATCAGCCGGATATCCTACTAAGCGTCCTTGGTATTCCAACGTAATTAAGGATTGCTCAATTCCGAACCAGATTTTTGGTCTATCAGACAGCATTATGTTGCTAGCTTCAAGCAGAGCGTGTGTTATGGGTAGCAGATTACTTATACTGTAGTAATAAAACCTCAACTTAATTTGACACAACCTAAGAAGGCACCATTTTGTAAGTAGCATAGTGTGAATGCGATAACCCGCTCTCGCTTACAATTTAAACCACACCCAAGACATTTTCGTCCGTGCCTTAAGATCGTTTTATTACCAGCCCGGATGGCCGCGATGGATGGCGGGGGATGTAAATTTACTGTACGGAACCGGACGCGGAGAGGTGAGCATCGGATTGTTTTGTTTTCGGCCCGCATTACGGAAGACGCGCATTTATACTGTAATGTAACATAATCTACATGGTGGATATATCGTCCACTCGCACAATGTGGTTTACCTCCACTTTTATCATTCGATTCGTACCTACGTGCCTACGTTTTAAACACGCTCCCTGCTGCTGTTTTCTCGGTCAATTACCTTTAATTTGGTCTCTCAAGGCAAGAAAGTATAGGTATCTTCTAGACCTGAAGTTATACATCGTCGGTTACATCTTAACTTTACCTCAGGTGACATTGTGGTCCAAAGGTCTATTGACCATATGAAAAGCGTTTGCATTTCACTGGCTGCTGGCAGTAACCCTTGGTGAGTATTAAATAGTACCTCTACGTTTTGACGACCTATTATCAGTTTCTTCCTGTATACAAGCGGACGATTACACACTCAGACGGAGTTGTTGCCAATCGACGAAAATTTTAGTCTTTCTCTGTGTGTGTAATAAGAGTTACAGTGTAAATTAAGCCAGCACCGGATTAGAGATCCTTAGATTTTAGGGGGTCTTAAGACGATCGCGTGCGGTACGTTTCGCCGTTGCCTTTGTTTGGACGTGTGAGATCGATGTACCTAATATATGTGGAATTGTGGATTGGAACACTTTACAGGGTGTGTCTGACTAAGAAAACAATTTATGTTCTAGTGTGTTGGGAATAACTCCTGTTTTACGTAGGAGTTTGTGAACGATTGGCGTAACTTCTATTCGTGAAATTCGAGTGGCTTGTGGTGGTTTTTGACAGCTCAGAACCAAGATACCTGGATAAGTGAAATACCTAGCTCAGTCTTTCATGCTTCGTGCATGTGGTAAGTCGTATTGACGATAGAATAGGGATGAACGGCTGCTCGTGCAATGCGCTGTCACTTGTCCTTGGTCGAATTGAATTGTTGGATAAGTTGTGGGAGCAGCTAATCATGGTGGAATCTGTTGGAGATGTGATGAGATCCGCCCATCTAGTTGGAGAACGTCTATGACTCCTCTCACCCTCCATTCTGCCCTTGACCACGGGCGCTCCTTCGAATCTTCATCCCATTTATCCAAAAACCTTACCGTAAGTTAATACTGCCTCTGTGTACTATTTCGTGTGAAATGGCTACATCCTGTACTATGCGCGTTGGTTTAATTTGCCGCCTGTCCATTCGTTCCGATTCGCGTGTATTTATCGCTGCGCTGCAGATTGGTGCTGTTCGCCAACTTGTTTATCGATGTTGATTACTTTGTTAGTTTGTGTACAAAGTGGTGTTTTATCCTTATCGAGGAGTGGGGTTTGCCGCGGTTGTCGTGGTAAATGGAGGTTATAGCGGACAGATGTATAATCTTATAAATTGTGAATACATGTACCTACCTACTGGCCAAATAATTAATTTGCATGAATACCTTTCCATATGACCGGGATATTCGCGGAGCGAAGAGCGGCAGCGACATTCAAGTGAATATGCGGTAATCTTGTTGGCATTAATATACTCGGCGTGGTACCGCGTATTTAACTAATATATATATGTATACCTGTGATTTAAATGTTTTTAAATCACAGTCATCCCGTGACCACGACAGAGTGTAAACCTGTTGAAACGTCGGGAAAAAAGGTAAATAAACGCGATAAATACCCGTTGTATTAATACTTATAATTACCTGTGATTTCTTGGTTATCGTTATCAATCAAATTATTCGCCGCCAGTTATGTAGTTTAAGCAAAAGTAAACCAAGTCGATGTTGAAGCTTAGGCTTCAGTCAGCTTCACCCCCATATCTTTAGTCATTACCTCAAATAATTCTTCACTTAAACTTGTTCAAGGGCGTTTCGAGCATTCCTCCAAAACATACTCGAGTTCGGTATGCTTAGTCGTTAATTTGGTTATATATCAACCTCACTCGAACATGGTTGAGTCGAGTCAGTGCGTCACCGTTACCGTTACCGTTGTAGGTTGCATCGCCGTAAATGTAATTGAGATAGTCTCCAAAATCCATTGTAAATAATAACAAACTATTTCGAGGAGCATTCAAGGTAGGTAGCGACGTACCTTGAGATGACAGTTCGTTATTCCACTCGTATGAGAAAATTCTCGAAGGCTATTTCGAGTGAAGGATTTTTTTACGATCAAGCATACCGAAACGCATTTGGAGGTTGAGTAGAGTTTGAATCGAGGTCGAGGTAATGACTAAATATATGGGGGTCAGTGTTGTGACTATACTCCCCAGCTGTACAAGCCAGTCGTAAGATATTTAGGATATGTCGATTGTGCATCCATACTTGCTATAAAAAAATGTTTACACTACTAGAAGAGTACCTATCGATACCAGATTAATGATTTAAATCCATCGTTCAAGTCCCCATATAAATAATAATAAAGAAGTACAGCTCTCGTCTCTCATTTCTACGAGTCGACCTACCATTTCTAAGATATTCCACTCCCATTCGGAACTCCCTCACCGAAACTAATTGAATGACCAAAACAAAACAATAAACTCTTGCCCATTGAAAAGAGCTTTCGTCCGATTGCCATTAATCTCAGAATACCGCCGAATTAATTATCCCCTGACCATACGATTTAATGGGCTTCCTGGGCCCAAGAGGTTCCCGATTAAATCACTACATCTCATTGGCCGATTTATAGTGACCAAACTGCCAGGCGTAGCTGGTTTTATGTAGCTGGTGAACTTACATGTTCCGGTGTTCAACCGGTCCCAAAGCATTTCATTCTTGCCATCTAGAAACTACGCAACCATTGCGCGTACCCAATCTTGCTTCAGAACGCCCTGGTGGCGACTACATCTATCGGTGATCGAACAGTGACGTAACGGACCTCACTGTAACAGTATTTACGTCCAATGATTTATGGGTTAAAGGCACATCAGACACTTTTGGGTTACTAACCTAGCTGCCCTGCCCACGCTACGTCGGGTCAGTTGGGCAAAGGAAGTGATTAACTGTTATGAGCAAACTCCTTAACCTTACAATCGTACTTGAGTATTATGGAGGTGAGGTCGGAAGGGTGAGATCCTACATCTTAACATGTCCGATCTAAACCTGCCTCGGCCTGAGTATAGTTTTACGTAATACCTTCTCTGTGGGTGCGTAGATTATTAGGGTACTGCCTGATACTGACATAAATCGGATTCGAAGAAAATTCGACGACCGATGTGACGCGGTGGGCGAAGGTCCGCCTGCGACTCAGGAGGTTGCGGGTTCGATTCTTGCCTCGGAACAAATGTGTGTACGATCTACAGATATTTGTTTCGGGTGTTCTGGTCGTTTTCTATGTATAATAAAAATATCTATCTATGTAATGTATTGTATTATGTATATCAGTTATCTAGTACCCATAACACAAGCTCTGCTTCCCATGGCGCTAGATAATGCTGTGTGAATTGTCCAGCATTATTTATTTATTTATTTATTTATGGACAGGTTTCTTAGATACAGTGAGGGAAGATTTCAAGATTCTTGAAATTGGACGTACAAGACGACGGAAAATTCGCTGAAGGGCAAAATTAAAAAAAGGCCTGTAGAGGAGGCCTATTCTAATTTTCCAAAACACCAACGCAATTGCATGTTTGGATTCGATTTTTTTTACATTGGTTCTTTAAGTTGGTGTTCGTCCAATTCGTCGAAACGAAACACGTACTTGCGTATTTGAAGATTTAATATAGGTCTCCTGTTGGTGCCTAAATCACGTCCAATCGAAACCTACCTACTTTTAAGAACATATGTGTCACTTCATAATGAATTACGATCGACCTACTCCTGGAACTATTTTATCTAAACTGTCCCATGATAAGAATTTGTACTAAAATATTCAAAGAGCCAATGGATATAAAAACAATGTAGCGGAGACTCCTGTATGTATGTATTACATAACATAAAATAGATATAAAAATAACAATAATATATATAATACTGGTTTACCACCATTATAACATATGTTGCAATTAAGCATTAATGGAGCTTGTGGTACAAATAATATGTAGATTTTTTAGATAAATCTCTTGTATTGCCCCAAAAGTAGCATTACAAAAATCTAAAATTAAAACTTAAATGTTTCATAAAAAATGTTTTATTAGTAGGTATTCCTTATAGAACATAGAAAATATTGAAAACCCCTTAAATATTTGTATTTTATGCGAATTTTTGTGTGAGATTCTGTGTTGAAGACTCGGTTATTAAGTTTCTGAATAACCCTGCGGGCTTAACTATACACAACACATATTTATAAAATGTTAACTTACCAATTATTAGTACTTAAATAATAAATGTATAATTTACCTGCAAAGAAAAATTCACAAAATTAATAAATTCAAAATTACCCCACAGAGTTTTTAGTTCAGTGAATTTAGAAAGTAGTGATTATCGTAATGCATTTGAATTATAATAATGTGAGGAAGAGAGTGCCGAAACCCTCATTGATTCATCATAACATTAAAATGCATAACAATATCTATATAGTAACATTTGGAAGAACAATGAATTCATCAAACTATGTTAGTTTTTATAGTAACAAAACATGAGATAGCCTTTATTTTTTCCTTTAAAATTTTGAAGTTGGAGTTTATTGAAGTTTCTTTAAATTTACCACTCATATTACTAATTATTGTAACTACATCTCCATTCCATGACTATGAAATTTCCATGACACTGGCAGAAAAGTGGCAAACCCCACACATGTTGCCAATAACAAAGAAGTCAAGCCATGATTGGCTGTGCTTATTTTCTTCAAATGGTAAAAGCAATTTTCCTATTTTTTGGTGTCGGAGCTTTACCAATTTTATCAATATTTCAGCACTGAAATAATAGCATTGCTATCTGGATGCAATAGACTTATTCATTGATTAAAGTTAAGTATATTGTATATACATTCTCATTTAAGTGAACTTTGTTCTTTTAAAAATAAAATTCTTTACACTGAACTGATTTTAATTATTTGTGACAATGTTACTGCACAGACAAACAATTTTGTTCGACAAATACTTCTTGCTGTCAATATTTAGTAGTTTGCGTTATTGCATGAAATACAATTATATGCTTCAAACTAGGATTCACAGCCAAAACATAATTTTAGAATTATTCTTAGATTGTGCCACAGCAGTATTGTTTTGATTGGAGAAATTATTGAAAAAACTACATTTAAATCAAAAGCTTAAGCGCTTCAGTTTAGAAAATTGATAAGCTGACTAGAAATTTGTTCATGTTAAGCTAAGTAGAAAGTAAAATACTAGTAATAATCATAATTTTACTCGGTAACCCTTTCTGACAATACTAGGTGTATTGTCAGAAAGTTTGTCAGAATGAAGAAAATTGTCAGAAATGAATTTAAAATGGACTTAAGGATTATTTTAAACCTATGAAATGCCTAGTTAGTAGTTAACATGTTCTTCTTATGTTACTCTTAACTTTTTACAGCTGGTATAACATTCATTTCATGTCAACATAACCTCTTTAGTTTCACAACAAACAAAACACGCCGGTAGTCTTGATACAGCAAAATATGACGAAAATGGCCAAAGAAACTACCTGGTATGGAGTTTCATCGCCGTTTTCTTCCAGTTGCTTCAAGTTGAGGCACCACAAACAGTTTTCCGACGGATTCCACACAAACAATACATCATCGTTCAGATCAAGTAAATTACGCAACTTTCCACTAGGATTATCGTCGAGACACCCTTTTAAGTCCTTGAATATCTTGTGCCCGGCCAATTTCTGGTCGAATAAATGGGAATCCATAGTAATTTACCGGAAAACTAGCAAAATAGCTTATCAACAAAACAAAACAAGAGCGGATCAGGCAGAAACGGGAAACTGACATTGACACGATGAAAACGTTTGACATAAATGTAGGTGGCGCTAGGCCACAACGCGCCAAAGTTGCTTTTCGGAAAGTTTATTCCGAGACAAACTTTACGGGCGAATGGCGCGATATTTAAATACGGATGTTATATTCGTCCAGATTTAGATATTAATAACTGACATTCATCTTTAAATATCCAGAATATTGGGTTAACTTGTTTGTCATTGTTTAGTTAAGCAAGTATTTGTCCTCGCAATACCTACCTACTTAACCAGTCAATGTGTGTTTCCAGCAAGCGTCAACGCTTCGGATAACTGATTGGTAGCAACAGCAGTCGTATTTCACCGAGATTCGGAATTGTATCACGTAATTTCATCTCCCCGGGCTCCGGTACCTTCTTATAAATAAACCAGCGTATAGGCAACAATAAATAACCTTGCAAGATGTTGTTAATTTAATATTTTGTTTAGAGAAATGGATTTTAGTCGAATTGTAGCTGAACATAACACAAACTTACACTATTCGATATATTATCTATTCAATAACATTTACAGGAAAATATCATGGCATGTATGTCAAAGGATTAGAACATATAAATAATTAGGTAGGTAGATATACATTTTGATTATGAATGGGAGAACTTTATCAGTGAATCCATGAGAATTTGTGAGATTGAAAGATATTATTGCTGTGATTTGAGAATAGTGATATAAATTATAGATGATAATATATAATATATTCTGATCTTATTTGAAATCTGAATTTGCTGATATTTATTTGAAATCTGAATTTTTATTGTAATATTTCAAAGTGAATTTTATTGTTGTTTCGTAGGTAAGGTATATGGAAATGTAATTTATTGTTTAACTTAATAAAGATTTTATAGCTATTTTGTACGCGACATTTGTATATTTATTTATTGCTTAATTTTTATATTAGTTAGTGTAAGTAGTATTTTTATGACCGTTCTAATTTAATATATGATAATAAGTCCACTGATGGACATAGGCTTCCCGTAATGAGCGCCATAGGATCCTGTCTTCAGCTTCCAGCATCTGACAGATGGCGACACAAATTGTCTAATCACGCATGTGTCGTCTAATCTGCGACATTTGAGAGAATGGTAAAAAAATACGAGATTAAAAGGATATAGTGTACAGTGTCATTGTCAATTTGACCTTTAGCCGCGTGAAACTATTTCATTGTTTATTTAATAGGTGAACAAAGTGAAATACTTTGTTATTAAATTGACTTTATGCCTTGTTATATTTAACTTGGGTAGGTAGACTTACCTCTGACTTACCTACATCCAGTTTTCCTGCTTGACGGGGATTTTCAATGGAGGAAATTGGAATGAACATTTTCTCATCCAGTTTTCCCCCTTATGATAGATTTCAGTAGGGGAAAACTGGAAAACCCCCAGCTATTATAGTTAGAAATACATTATTCAATTTACATAGATACTTACCTTCGTACCTCATTTATCCAAAAATGGTGCGTACCAACCCTAATGCCCTTAGGGACGCCACCGATGACTTGTCATTAATAACGACAGCGGAAATGTATCAAAAGGTGACGTGTGTCCCTCCGTCTGTCTCGGGCCTTATTTATGAGCCCTTGTGTTTATTTCGGTTGCCAATTTTATTGTTAGTCACTTACCTATTTACGAGTATGTACGCCAACTAGCTTTTACCCGCGGCTTCACTCAGGCAACGTACGTGGAAGGCTGGGCAGTGAATGCGTTAGTAATTGAATTTTATCAGCGTTATACAGTTTTTATTTACTATTCTTGACTTTGACGACCGATGTGGCGCGGCGGGCGAAAGTCTGCCTGTGACGCAGGAGATTGCGGGTTCAATTCTCGCTTCGGTACAAATGTTTGTGTTTTCTGGTCGTTTTCTATGTATAATAAAAAAAATGTCTATTTATGTCATATTGTAGGTATTGCTACTAACTTGGAGCTAGATGATGTGCGGATTGTCCAGCATTATTTATTTATTAGATATTTTTTGTGCAGTCTACTTTTTTACACGTACACCATGAATAAAGCGAGATCGATTTGAAGGAAATTTAGGCGCGGTCACCTTACCGGACCATGAGTTGATAATAGGCGCTTGTGCAGCAAGCCCTTGCATGCAAATTGCTTTATTTAGAAAATAAAGGTAGGTATCTATTGTTCGGTCTCACCGTAGCTCCGTATTCTGCCCGATATTTCGTAAAAACGTACTTACCCGCCTTTCGTCCTAAGGACGTTAGTTATTTCTGCAATCCTCCATGGACTCGTCAAACTAGTGACGTCACAATACGTCACCGATACCCCATGTAATACGATTCACGTATCAAACGTGTCAGAATCTCTTGAGACGGACCGACGAAATTGTTTCCGTGAATATCAGGAGTCGACGGTTATTCTTATAGCATGCTGTTGTTCTACGAAACTTATTATATTCGTATGTATTTATTTTTATGCCAAGTTAATTCATTGTTAGGTCTTATTTTAATTTGTATATAGTAATTTTTCAATTTCATTTTATAAGTGTTGAACTGAACAAATGTTGACTGTTAACTAAAGTAAAACTTGAGTTAGAATCCAATTATAACATATTCAAACGTAGTTGGAAGGCAATTAGACACTTAAAAAAACAGAAAATTCAAAGTGCCCATAGAAAATAAATATAGCACCATAAAAAAACAAAACTAAATAATATTACGACATGATGTGTAAAAACTTGTTCGCTACCCCTTGAACTAAGAACATCTGACATCTATTTATTACAGATATATCCAGGGAATTGGGAGATCGGTATAAATAGTCATTCGTCTGTCGTATCATCATTATTTTAATCAACATGATTGATTAACCATGGTACCAAATAAGTGCGATATCACTAGTTAGGTACATAGTATATCAAACAAAGTCGCTTCCCGCTGTCTGTCCCTATGCATGCTTAGATCTTTGAAACTACGCAACGGCGTTTTGTTAAATAGATATAATGATTAACACTTTGACTGCGATTTTTTTTCGACGACTGCGATCTTTTATTTAACCTAAAAAATTCGTGCTGCCGCTCTACACAGCGATTGTGTTGCGCCGCACATGCGTTTCGTTCGAAAAATATTACGGCTGTGCTGTGTCACAAAGATCTGTATTTTCTCAGCCGGAGCGCTAGTGTACGCATATTAGTCACTTGTAGAAAACTCATACCGTGTGATTTCAGCAGTCAAAGTGTAGAGGAAGGTTGATAAACCATTTGACACACAGATTTCCACGCGTGCGAATCTGCCGGGCGCAGCTCGTGATTATAAACCTTGGTACACCACCTACCAAATAAGCGATTCAAGCATTTAAAAAATATCATTAAAAGAACCTACTATCTTTTAAACTCTAACGACTAACTTTTAATCTACATGGCAACAAAACGCTCACGCCAAGAGCACAATCAACCAATCACCCCACAACAAAACACCGTAAAACAAAACGCACTGAAGCAATACCCCTTAGGTAGCTTCCAACAATACCTGAACACCAGGTACAGTAATTCCAGCACAGAGTAAATAACAGTAGCTATAGCACAGTAACAATAGCAACGTGTGCCTAATCTCACGAGAAGACGGAGATAGCTCCGGGCGGCTCCGGGTCATCGCAAACAAATGAGGGGTGTAAATCCACCCCCCGGTGCAGGTAGTACTACCCCTTTCTTTAACGTATGGTATTATAGCAGGCGGGGTGTGGCCGGAGAAATTACGAAACTGTTTAGTGCTTACTTACCTATTTATAGTAAGTTGTTAGATTGTCTGATTATCAGCCTTTGTGTACTTTGTTATTTCATTTTTTATGATGCTATATTTATTTAAATAAAATATAATAAATAAATAATGCTGGACAATCCACAGATCTTCATCTAGCCCGAAGCTAAGCAGAGCTTGTTTTATGGGTACTAGATGACTGATATACCTACTTAATAGAATATATTACATACCTACCGACGGCCGCTGGGGCAAACGTGTTCTTGAGTGGGGACCACGACTCGGTAAACGTAGTGTAGGACGCCCTCCGACTGCGATGACGACCTGCGAAAGACTGCAGGTAGATGCTGGATGCGGCAAGCTGAAGACAGGGCGCTATGGCGCTCATTGGGGGAGGCTACTGCTGAGAAGAGGTCTCAAATTGTGTCAGCACCACTTACCAGTTTTTCTACTTCAGTTACTCGTAGAACACTCAGGTAGGTACTCCTACCTACCAGTTTCCTAGAATCTCTTCAACACAGGTGCCGTCTATGCCCGTTTAATATTAAAGCTAGCACACACGATATTTTACGTCGTCCCTTACCGGCAGGCGGCTCTTATGATAACGGTTTTTAGTAAGATTGGAAACTTAAAGTGATGCCATAGCTCTCAAACTTGCTGAGCTGGCGAGATTTTAAAGTTTGCACTCTAGAACCTCTGTACAGACTTCTGATTGGTGTAACCAGTTTTTCTTCAACCTACCTTTACAAATACAGTTTTTCTTCAACCTAAAAAACAAAATACAAAAATTTTTTTTTTTACTTAATGTACAATAATAAAACAGTGTTTGAGATTCCCTTTTAACACTTTGACTGCTGAAATCACACGGTATGTGTTTTCTACAAGTGACTGATATGCGTAAATCCACACTAGCGCAATGGCTGAGAAAATACAGATCTGTGTGACTCAGCAAAGCCGTAATATTTTTCAAACGAAACGCATGTGCGGCGCAACTCAACCGCTGTGTAGAGCGGCAGCACGAATTTTTTAGGTTAAAAAAAAGATCGCACTCGTCGAAAAAAATCGCAGTCAAAGTGTTAAGTAAAATAAATACCTTTGTAAGGGAATCTCGCTCTTCCAAAATAAATCAGATGTAAAAGTAGATTATGTTACGTAAATTAGATTTTTTAATGTACGAGTACGTACATACTACCACAGAACTATGATTACTGTGGATGGTACATACCTATTTTAAAAATTATACTATGAGTTTAAAGTTTTGTTGCACAAATTATTCAGAATAAGACAAAGCCTTATCTACAAAAGAAGAATCGGCTGAATCAGCCGGTTAGAAATCAGGAGAAAATAAAATTGCGTTTATTAAAATATTTTTTTGTTCAAGTTGGCCATGTTGTGTGTTTTTCGCGCGTTGTTTTTTTATTAAATTGTGCCAAAAGTTATTAGGGATGCACCGTTTGCATTAATCCAGGTCTTGAATTTCAATGACTTGGATTTTCGGTGATTATCATGCGATCCCCAACTCGCATGTTCAGCGTGGGAATTACAGGAAGTCCTCTTTATGATTAGAGCCACAGGTGCGTATTCGTCGAGGCATAACCATCAGTGGACAAGTAAAGGCGTGGACTAAAGATGTAATGTGATACTGACCCACTCACCAAGGAGTTTTAAACAATTACCAACGATAATCTTAAGGTAAACATTATATCCGCGATTAAGCCTAACAGTTATGGAATATCCGACCTATAGAGCCCACCATTGTCGGAAACAATACGGCGGGCATTAGTATAGGTATATTAGTAGCCTTTGTTCCACTGTCACGGACCTTGGCCGAAGTAAACCATATATTAATCCTATTATTTCGTCTTGAATGAGGCCGGTTGTCTTATGATGGGACATACGGGGAATGCGGATGGAAAACATCGAGCGCTGGCGTCATTGTTAGCACGAAAATGTGTCATCATCATCGTCATCATCATCAGCCTATAGTAGTCCACTGCTGGAGGCATCCCCCCAATGAGCGCCATAGCGCCCTGTCTTCAGCTTGCCGCATCCAGCATCTACCTGCAGTCTTTCGCAGGTCGTCATCCCACCTGGTCGGAGGGCGTCCTACACTACGTTTACCGAGTCGTGGTTTCCACTCAAGAACACGTTTGAACCAGCGGCCGTCGGACGAAAATGTGTACTGCAGACCAAACCTTCCCCAGATAAAGGGGAATAGCCATAATTCGCAAATTAACGGCATCCCTGATACGTCGGATGGTGCTGGCTTCGAATTTGCACCATCACAACTTCCCGCTATGTATGTATTCTATTATGTATATCAGTCATCTAGTACCCATAAAACAAGCTCTGCTTAGCTTGGGGTTTGATGATGATGTGTGGATTGACCACACATTTTAAGGTTGTTGCATGGATGTCTGGTAGAGATAGCTCTTGAGCTATAAGACAGAGTATTGTAAATAATTTTTAAGTTTTTACTGTACATTGTCTACTATTTTAAAGTGTAATAAACTATTTTCTTCTTCTTCTTTTTTTGTTAGTGCCAGCCATTATCGTCGTATTGGCGGCGTAACTATGGTTTTTGAAAGATAAATACAAAGACATTTAGGTATATATGTATATACAACAAAATAAAGGGTGGCCTTATCGCTGAGAGCGAGCTCTTCCAGACAACCTTAAGGTGGACTGGACATGAAGGAACTAGTTAGCTTTGAGATCTTCGTGAGCTGAGTGGCCGTGTGTCCCACTTTCAATTTGACAATTAAGATTCCTCGGCTCATTGTAATTACACCTATGCGGGTGCCTTAATGAAGTTAAAGGGAATTAATTATTTTAGGGGTATAAATTTAATCTGGCCCGACCTCTGTACAATGCGGTCCTAAAGTTGATTAACAAACGTTTATCTTTGGTTTATTGTGTGCGAAAACAGTAAAAAATAATGTAATGGGGTCTATACACCAACGACTGAAGGCTGCGGACAAGTTGACAATACACTATCGGCTGCCTACCATATTCATACATGGAAATGTCGTCGAACCGACCGGGCTGGCTGTGACGCCGATTTATTTATATTTTATATTTATTTAAAGGAAAACCAGAGGCTTATGGTAGGTATAGACTGAGAAATATTTTAGGTATAGAGTGTATAAAAACTAACTTTCCTATTTAATATATTACAATTTTGGCTAGTGCCTTACAAAAATCTATGAAATATGCTGATAATAGCCCAAGAAACTTTATCTAGGAAGATCTCAAGTGACATAAGTATGCACTTAAAAATTCGTTGGTCATAACAAATCGCCAATTAGATATTACAATAGGGATATATGCTGTAGAGGACATAAACATGAATATTTCTGTGATTATAAATACCTTGATAAATTAATATAATAATAATATTGCTGGACAATTCACACAGCATTATCTAGCCCCATAGTAAGCAGAGCTTGTGTTATGGGTACTAGATAACTGATATACATAATACAATATATTACATAGATAGATATTTTTTATTATACATAGAAAACGACCAGAACACCCGGAACAAATATCTGCAGATCGTACACACAATTGTTCCGAGGCGGGAATCGAACCCGCAACCTCCTGCGTCGCAGGCGGACCTTCGCCCACCGCGCCACATTGGTCGTCTAGTTAATTCTAATTAAGTCTAATTAATTGTACCTCACTCTGTACTAGACATATTCATACGGGCCTAGGGTAAGATGCAGTGAATCTAATACCTTATTATCGATAAGATCCGACACTGGTTATCTGACAACTTAATGGATAAATAATAATAAATAAATAATGCCGGCTAGTTCACACAGCAAGATAGCCCCAAGCTAAGCAAAAAATTACATAAATGTAAGGGATTGATTTCTGTTCACCATATCTACATCATCTTAAAGAAGACAGACTTTGAGAAACGCTAGAATAAAGTCTCTGCCCAAACGGACCTTATTAGGAAAACTTTATCGGCAGTTAGACTCAAAACTCCTCCACCAACACACCAATCTTGAACTCTATGACCTAGATATTACGGATCAGAGTGAATTGCGGTCCGTTTCAATACACGCAGCAGTTTTCTAGTTAATATTGACTCGTCAGTGGGTTTCGTTCGAAACTTTTCTCATTTCGAATCCAGTCAAAGTGTAAATTAATATGAGGCGTTTTTGTGGCCTTTTCTAATTTTATTGGAAGGAATGAGTTTTTAGCAGACACGATTTTTTTAAAATATATTTTTATCATAAAATGACTTAGGTAATTTATAGGCTAGTAACGGAACGGGCAAATACTTTATCTTTGTTTCCAGTAGGTTTCATATAATTATATAAGGTGAAGTCTTCAACTTCAACTTCTTATTTTTATGGCTCGCTGTGACTGTGTGAAGAGTCATAAACTTTAGTAGAGAAAAAACAGAATGAAATTTTATTAATGATAACTAAGCGTAAACAGTTTTATCTTTTTGAGTAGTACCATTTTGATTTGTACCTGGAAAACAACCCAAAGTTAAGAATGCATGCACACACAAAGGGTTAATAAGTAGAAGCTGTACAAATTTAGAATTAATATGTTAGTAGTTATTTACAGTTTAATCTTATTAGATTTTACAAATTTACATAATAAAAGGTGAAGTCTTGTAATTGCAACTGTCTGGTAATTGCAACTGACACTGACTTATAGAGTCTATAAGAATCATATCACACCTGTCGTAGTTCAAAACAGTGATCGTAGAGGGAGTTGCTTATGTCAGTTGCAATTACCAGACAGTTGCAATTACAAGACTTCACCTTAGGTAAATTATTTATGTTTTTGCAAAAGTGTATTTCAAACAGATACCTAAAACAGATAATTTTAACAAATAAATAGTTAATCCTCTGGCCACGTGTTGTAGGTGTCGTTGGCAGTGGGCCGGCCATATCTCGCAAAGAACCGACAACCGCTGGGGTAATCGTGTTCTTGAGTGAACGACCACGACTCGGTAAACGTAGTGTAAGACGCCCTCCGGCCAGGTGGGATGACGACCTGCGAAAGACTGCAAGCAGTTCTGGATGCGCCAAGCTGAAGACAGGGTGCTATGGCGCTCAGTAGGGGAGGCAGTGGACTAACATAGGCCGTTGATGAAGTGACATTTGTGCAGATTTTAGTTATCTGCACAAATGTCACTTCATCAACGGCCTATGTTAGTCCAATGCTGGATATACATAGGCCTCCCCTACCTATAAAACAATATTTTCTAGTCTGGGCAAGTCTGGGTCATATATAGAAAGACAGATAGCTAAGAAAACACTGTATTATACCACACCGAACAGAAAACAATACAGAAATAAACAATAGAATAAAGGAATTATCAAAGGGCGGCCTTATCGCTGAGAGCGATCTCTTCTGGGCAACCTTAGGATGGATTGGACATGTTGGGTCATATGTTTATATCATATTCATTACCTATGTTACCTAGACCTATAGCGAATTAAATTTAATCACCGCACTTCTCCGTCGCAGTTACCGTACTATTCACAGTAAAACCAGCAAGAGAGTACTAAATAACCATAATTTATAGAACAGTGCGATTTCCTCACCTACAATAAACCCCTGTACACATGGAAACGAATTATTAGGGGGCAGAGAATGCAATTTTCCCGGGCCAAGGCACCGATATGTCTCCCGGATGGCCGGGACGCGGCAAATGAATAAAAATCAACGGTATCACCGCGCTGCGAGTGCAGGGATGGACTTAGGAATGGGGGGAGGGGCAAGGGCTTTACTATTAGGAAGGTCTAAATTTTATAAAAATCTCACAGATGCTTCTCGCTGACGACTGCTTCGGTGCTGTGAAGAAATTTGTGAATCAGGGTCAGTTTTTTCTCTACTTTTATTCTATCTATGTCAATCAAGCTATTATTTTTAAAATAATAAAGATCATTTATTCCATGGCATCACATGACAAGTATAAAGTTACTTATCCAGTGCCATGATTAATACAACATACATACATAATATGTAGTATAAAACAAAGTCGTTTCCTGCTCTCTGATCTTTAAAACTACGCAACGAATTTTGATGCGGTTTTTTAATAAATAGAGTTATACAAGAGGACGGTTTATAAATCATTTGACACATAGATTTTCACGCGGGCGAAGCCGCGGGGCGCATCTAGTACATAATAAAAGAAAAAGTATATTTTTTCTCGGATTATTATTGTAGGTTTTGTAAGCTTTGACGGATCACGGCATGATGCAACAAATTTGCACTGAAGTGGTGTTAGAATATGGCAATTTGACCCTCAAATGCGGCCCTGTATAAGCTACAAAGTAAGAGAAATGCCACGGGGCACGCTCGCAGAGAATGATGGCAGTAATTCTATCAGTTTGATAGTCAACTATTTTTAGTTTCCCTCCAGATTACAATGGACTATTGGTAGAGCTATAAAGTTCTACAATCTCTACATAAAGGTCTGTCTCAGAATGTGTTCCGTTCTTTATTTGAGTATTACGCATCAAGCGTATCATTAGGACTCGGTAAACGTAGTGTAGAACGCCTTTCGACTAGGTCGAATGACGACCTGCGAAAGACTGCAGGTAGATGCTGGATGTGTCAAGCGGAAGAAAGGGTGCTATGGCGCTCATTGGGGGATGCCTATGTCCAGCAGTGGACTGACATAGAATGATGATGATGATGATGACGACTAATCAGGGGTGGGGAGTAGGTACCATTGTTATGTAGCGATAGACTGTTAGTTTAGTTATGCTATTTTCAGTTTTCTGTGATATTTTTATGAAATCTGTCAGATTTCATAAAAATATCACATTTTCATTTTCTTGATTTCTAAAGATAAGAAGCTGGTATGATGTCGTAGACCCTAATGTTACAACGATGTTGACTGCCTCCGTTCTACGACGACGTAGACCAATGCTACGACGTGCTAAGACAGCGTAGACAATGCTACGAGCTCGTAGACCAATTGCTACGATGTCGTAGACGACATGTTACAAGCAAAATTCGGTCGCCTTCTTTTCTCGGCTCCGCTTGAACAATTGCGTGAGGTATCATACTTTTACATACAACAAATTCTATTATTGAAATCCTTCAGCTCCCACGTTAAATTCAGTTCGGAAAGCATTTTTGAGCATTATATTAAAAATAAAATAGCATACATATAGCAATACATATATTAAACATTTTTATGTTAAAATAAAATTTTTTATCATTCACAAAAAACACTCGGAATACCCGAACAAATATCTGCATGTCAAAAAACTTTTGTCCTGAGGCGGGAAGCAATTCCGCAATCTTCTGCGTCTCCGTCTGCGTCGAAGTGTGCTTTCAACTGTACTAGGAATGCATAATGCATAGGTAGCCTTTATTCTATTTACTAATTTCATCACTCTTTACCTACTTCACTCCGGCCTACGTATGAATGTTATTCCAGATTCCACGTTTTAATTTGTCGTTCGACCACTTAGCTCGCTGTAATCATTAAAGCACGCTCCTCACTCTATGGCGCTCTACACCTCTATCTATAGACAATAGTCTTACTTGTCTATGGTGCAACCCATTGAATTTCGCGCGCCTCCCGCTCTGAATACGGGGAAATCTTTTGAAAATACGGAAAAATAGGTCTCAATTTCCGTTAGGTGGAAACATTCGTGCTGAAATGTGTGTTCTACATTGGCTTTCAGAATATCTAAGAGTTTTATTTTTGTTTATTTTGATGAAATGAACTAGCCAAGTACCTACTGGGCCTTTATAGGGTTAGGTACTCTACAGTTTTTGATGCAGCTGGTCAATTCAGATTTGCCTATACGAGAATGTATCAGTCATACTATTCGCCACTAATTGGTAAGTCATGCAAATCTCTGCTTTGGTGGAGTCTAGGCAAAGAGTCTAGGCCTAGTTTCTGCCTGCGGCTTTGCACGCGTTGTTTCTATGGAAAGTTTTAAGGTTATTTCTATCCCATGGGGAGATTTATGGGACAAAAAATGAGCTAATTTTTTTCCGGGCCTGGAAGTAATTGTATCCAAAATTCTTTCAGTTTCAGCCCGATCCGTTCAGTAGTTTTTGCGTGAAAGTGTAACAAACATCCAGGTTTGTATGTAGGCAACATACAAACCTTCGCGTTTTTTAACTTTCGCGCAAACTTGCGCGTTAGTAGGATTGTCCACGGCTGCTGACAAACTGCTTCCGATATTTTCCGTGTCGACAGATGCACTTCATTCACCGTAATGACAGCCTAGAATAAGAATACCTATGTACGTAAGGAAGGTACAACATAAAATATCTTATCTAAATCTAATTTAATTTTATAGCCAACTGAAAAGGCAAATTAAATCAATAACATTCAACAAAAAAACATATCCGATCCTTGTAAAACAACCTAAGGGGTCACCCTCTCGACAACCTAACAATCTGTTTCCAAAAGGTTTCAATACGGTTTTCTTCGGACAAGTGTTTATTCGAGTTCTATCGCGCCCTTGGGGGTGTTTCTGAATGAAAATATCTTTATTATTTTTCAATACGTTTCTTGAGTTGAAGGGTCCTCGAAATGGTCTTAGAAATATTGGATCTGAACATCCGAATAACTTTTTCTGTGATTTGGAATTTAGTGTGATATATAGAAGTACCTGTCGCGATAACACCGCCAATTGTAACTTAGCTACTCACCAGCTTTTATTATGAATGGGTCTCTATGTATAAGCAGGTATCTTCTATTAATGTGTCACTAAGATAAGTATAAAAAAATAACCCTTAACATTTTGACTGCGATCTTTTTTTTAACCTAAGCCATTCGTGCTGCCGCTCTACACAGCGGTTGTGTTGCGCCGCACGTGCGTTTCGTTCGAAAAAGATTACAGCTGTGCTCAGTCACACAGATCTGTATTTTCTCAGTCGCTGCGCTATTGTGGATTTACGCATATAAGTCACTTGTAGAAAACACTTACGGTGTGATTTCAGCACTCGAAGTGTTAAGTTCCTAATTGGTTATTACTTGGAACAAATTGACATTTACGATTACCTCCCAAATAAAACCTTCGTTAGCTAGGTTTGTAATCTACAGATATTATTATCCGATGATGAAAATGCATCATTAAATATCCTGATAAAATAACCAACAACAAATTACCTAGCAAGCAACACTCACGCGTGATTAAAAAATGGCGGCCACGGACGTAGCATAATAAATTCTACGTTCTTTTACTTTATTTTCGAAAAATGGAAAAACTGTCGTATTTCCCACTACGATCATAAAGCATCCTGCCTGATGCGCGTATACAATATGCACACCCGATATTGTTTCTTTGAATTTTAAATATACTCGCAAATATTTCTGCCGCCATTTTTCAGACCTGTAGCCCTTAACCGCCATCTTTGTAAGACTATTTTGGCGCGAACTCGTATTCGTCACCGAATTTCTTTGTTTGCAACACATGATACTGTTTGGGGTATTAAGATTTAAAACTAACTTATCCTATTCTTTTATTTAAATCTTATTACAAAGCAATAAGGGTGAAAATGTTATCTGGTAAGACGCAATAAGTTTGCAGAGAAAGCTCAAGTTTACAGTCCGTATAAATATTTTAAAATATGCAAATATGGAGTCTTTGTTTGATGTTATTGTCATTTGGTGTATTCGTTGAGTGACTGTTGCTCTTATTTGTTTTTGATCATGTAAGTATATAAATCATAAAGGTACTTATTGATCATCAACGATTCTCAATACTGCGGAAACGATATTTTAAATGATCTGCAAATATCCGCTTACAATGTTTTTATTTTATTTTTAAATAAAATAAAAACTTCTTATTTATTATGTAAGTCCTTTCTTATAACTATGGCTATAACATGTACCTACATTATTGTGTAGCTAAAATGAATAGAATTGAATTGATATATCCAAACAAAAAACACCTGGGTCTCGGTTTTTCCATGTTCTGTGTTTTCATCCTGATAGCACTAACGTTTTTGATACTTCCTGAATATAGAGGAAACAAAAAGCAGTCTACGCGAGACAGATAAAAACCTCTTATGTTAGGAGCATTAGGTACCAGTAAGCCCCCAAACAGTCCACACCCAAAATAAAAACAATAACAGAACTTCAATCCGAAAAGCTCGACAAAAAATGATAATCCTCCACACACGAAGAGGTCTTCTCATCTCGTCCATTTTTGATGAGCTGTCTTTTGATATTGCGAACCCACCTCATGATGTCGATAATGTGCGGGACACATGGATAAAGAATACGACACACAATGTAGACTTTTTCTTCCAAGGTAGGTACTAATGATAGGCAGGCACAATATGCCAAGACTGATGCTCCCGACGCGGAATTCACGGTTGTTCCAGTTTTCGCCCTGAAATTCTCCCTAAGGAGGAAAACTGGAATCCCCCCTGAAAAGAAGACGCAAAGTCATACCACGAGGAACTCACAGAAATCCCACTTCATTTAATCCTCCACAAAATAGTTGCACTTCATTTCCTTAAATTTGTGTTAAGGGAACCAGATGACTGCTACTATAAAAATAAGGTTGGTGCGGCGGCAGATTTGCCCAAAGATCTGACGAGGCGCAAATATATAGGTCACGACAAAGCCGCGTCGTGGGTACGCGCGCCGACCGGCATAATACCAGTAGTATTTGAGTAACCAGCAGATTATGTGCAAACAGTTTGCAAATCTCAATTGTTTCTGTTGTAAAATAATAGTTCTTATTTGTTTCATGTTGCATTTGATTGTTATTTTATTTGATAATAGAGCGTTACCAACAAACATATTATTGTATTCATATTTATATTAATTTCATTATTGCATACACATACATTCTCAGATAATATTAGTCACATAATTTTATTTAATGAAATACTTGCTGCTATCTTCAGGACCGTGTGTAGTATAAACCCCACTCAAAACTCCGCGTATTGAACATGCGAATGCTCAGACCGCCCAACTCAAGTGTTTCCGAATTTCGGCGTAATTAGGCGGAACCTTGACTTCATATGTATAATTTTTTTTTTACATCCTGTCTACCAGTGTAGATTATACCTACTAAGATTATAGACATCACTACATAGTATAAAACAAAGTCTTTCCCGCTGTCTGTCCATATGTATGCTTAGATCTTTAAAACTACGCAACGGATTTTGATGCTGTGTTTTTAATAGATAGAGTGATTCAAGAAAAAGGTTTATAAACCTATTTGATACATAGATTTATATCATATCTCTGAGTCTATTCATTTATCTACTTATGAATATTATATATTACTATGGACCGTAGAATAAGACCTCTTTTCTATGGTCTGAATTAAATGATTATTATTATTAAAATATCTCCTCTCGTATTAATAGTAGATTGTTTTACAAGGGACTAAACCATCCCATTATATACGAGGTTGTTATACTCCCGAGCGTAGCGAGGGAGGATCACAAGACCGAGTTATAATGGGTGGTTTTGGCCCGAGTAAAACACTCTACTTTTCACTTCGATTGCGAGAAAATAAAACAATTCAAAATTAGACAATTTTCGTAAAAGTTTGTGATTTGGAATGAATAAAATTCTAGAGATTTAGCGCCAATACCATCTTTTTTTTAAATCTCTATTTAACTCGCAACGAAACAGTTCGCACTCTACCGCGAAGGGAAGAATCAACCTTCATAAAATATCACCAAGATGGTTCTATTTTCAAAAAAAAGATTGACGGAGCACCAAGAAGTCGAGTTTTTATGTAAGAGAACGAATGCTTTGTACGGGCTGATGATTTTAGACAAAAATTAAAAAGAAAAAATACTTTTTAGCCCGATGTATTAAACTCGAGTTTTAGGCCCGCTAAGCTACACTATTATGATACACTTTTTGAGCAAGAGAAGTGAAAAATGTATTTAGTTACTTAGACACAAGTAGGTACCATAAAGCTTTCAAATATGAAGAGATCACGAACACGATGATTTGACATCTAACCCTTTCCAATCTGTTTTTCCACAATGGAAACTAACGATCTACAAAAGGCACGTCACCGGCGTTACCTACAAAAATGATAGTCATATAGCGTGCGGTATCAAGACCATACTAATTATTTTATAAATGAAAGTTTGGGTGTTTGAAAAACGTTTCTCTGAAGGTGCGACCGCACTGAGCGTAACTGCGCGGCACGACGCGCATTATTCTTTGTATGAAATAGAAAAAAAGAAAGAAAGAAAAAAAGAAATAAAGAAAGACAGAAAGAAAATTTATGAGACACTAGCACAACACACAAACAAGTTCAGTTACACAATTATAACAACACATAGTACCTACTTACTAGAAAACACATAACACAGACAAAAAGAGAAATCATATGAGAGCGTAGGTGATGGTAGTCATATAGTCAACATGACTATCTGACTATGACTATTGTCGGATATATACTACGAATACATCCGACAGAGAACCAAAGTTGTCGACTTACATAGCTCTAAGAATTAGCAGGCTGAAGTGGCAGTGGGCCGGCCATATCTCGCGAAGGAACCGACGGCCGCTGGGGCAAACGTGTTCTTGAGTGGAGACCACGACTCGGTAAAAATTGTGTTTTCAAGGTGCAAACCGTCTATAGAACTGCGCGACGCGGCATTGCGCGTAAAGTTTGACAAACTGACCAAAAAAGCCGCGCAGTGCAAAATAGTCAGATCATCATCATCATCATCAGCCTATGATAGTCCACTGGACATAGGCCTACACTACGATAGGTAGTGTAGGACGCCCTCCGACCAGGCGGGATGACGACCTGCGAAAGACTGCAGGTAGATGCTGGATGCGTCAAGCTGAAGACAGGGCGCTATGGCGCGCATTGGTGGAGGCCTATGTCCAGTGGACTATCATAGGCTGATGATGATGATGATGATCTGACTATTTTGCACTGCGCGGCAGTCTTTCAAACTTTACGCGCAATGCCGCGTTGCACAGTTCTACAGACGGTTTGCACCTTGAAAACACAATTTTTACTTTGAATATTATATAAAAATTGTGTATTTTTACCCAGTTACACAAAAGGCGGATTAGTTTCTAAATCAATTTATTCTTATATTTTGGTCCTATTTTTATGTATGGAAATTGACTGACCGTATCTAATAAAACAGTACCTAAGATATATTTTTTCTATTTCTATAGTAAAAAAAAACACGTTACAAACGTGTTAATCCGTTATTGTATTATTTTTAGTCAGGCTTAATGTTGTTTTCACCAAATTATTTATTTGGAAAATTTCGTACGAAACCGATGGCAGAAGCTACCTCATAATAGTCGTAAAAACTGATATTATCATGCGTCATGGGGATTTTAATTTTCGTAATAGATTTAAATGTGCCAGATATTTTTGGTTTGTATTATTGGGCGTGTCCCCTGATCTGATCGTGTATAATACTACTAATATTATAAACACGAAAGTTTGTATGTTTTTTACTCTTTCACGCAAAAACTCCTGAACGGATCGGGCTGAAATTTTGCATACAGGTTGTTCCAAGCCTGGAATAAATACACTGGAATAAACATAGACTACTTTTATCCCATAAATCAGTTCCCATTGGATATAAATAACCTTAAAACGTTTAAATAGAAGCAAGCAAAGCGTGCCAAGCCGCGGGCAGAAACAATGGTATGATGTTACCTAATTGTTTCATTTTGAACGGAGAGGTTATTGGTTTTTAGTTTTTTTCAATATTAATAAAAATATTATTAAAGGTATCTCTAGTGAGGTTTGGATAAAGTACTGTTTATCCCGAAATACCTTCTACCGAAGTTTCGAGTGGAGACCACGACTCGGGAAACGTAGTGTAGGAAATGAAGAACGGTCGCAGTCTCTAAGCCAAATATATTTCACCGAAAATACCTGTTCACTTCAATATTATCAGACATTCACAAATTGACTTCGGAAAAGTTAAAAAGTAGCTACGTACCCTCAAAGCAATACTTATGCGACCCCTCGTATTAAAATTTAAACCCTATTACGGTGTAGACGATTCAATGACATACGTATACGAAAAATCACTTGACATCTATACTCCTGAATATTTCATACGTCATTTTCGGTATATTCAATATAAATAATTTAAGCCGTACTGTAAGGTTACAAGGTACGAATTCCAGTGCAGTTTTGGAAGCAAAAATTGGAGATCAGATAAGTTTTGTTGGTAGGTATGTCGATTTCTTTCTACGCCTTCAAATGAAAGGTAGGAGTTTTTAATTTATAAAAGGCTAATGCCAGAATCATAATTATAAAAAAGTTTATAACAATCAATCAATCAATCGTTTATTTGCAGAACACAAGAGTTACATGTCAAGATCTTAAAGCTATGTATTGTCAATGTATTCGACCCGCAAGCAAGTGTGCTAATATTAAACATGTCTTTATTAAGCATACATCATCATCATCATCATCATCAGCCTATATTAGTCCACTGCTGGACATAGGCCTCCCCCAATGAGCGCCATAGCGCCCTGTCTTCGGCTTGACGCATCCAGCATCTACCTGCAGTCTGTCGCAGGTCGTCATCCCACCTGGTCGGAGGGCGTCCTACACTACGTTTACCGAGTCGTGATCTCCACTCAAGAACACGTTTGCTCCAGCGGCCGTCGGTTCTTCGCGAGATATGGCCGGCCCACTGCCACTTCAGCTTGCTAATTCTCAGAGCTATGTCGATAACTTTAGTTCTCTGTCTTATAAGTAATATTAAGCATACAATACCAATTAATTCATTTTCAAATCTTTTAGCAGCGGGAATCGAACTTGCCACCTGTGTCTCTAGGAAACTTCGTGCACTACGCCACAGAGGTTGTCAGAGATATAAGTTTTATGATAACGTCGTAAAGTAATGATACCGACGTCGCTCCCAAAAACCGTGAAGTTAATAGTAATTATTAAAGTAAAGGACGGTTAAATCAAACCACACACGGCGCTAATCGCCATTGGACATGCGACGTGGTTATACGTTATAATAATCTTTGATCTGTTAATTTAATTAATAGAATAAACTTTGTATTTTTATAGAGAGTTTTTGGTTCGATTTTTTTCAGGCATTTTACCTATCGATTACGTAAAGACAATGGAAGTTTGTCCATAACCATAATCACTTTATTGCATTAGAATTTTTATTTATAGGTATTAATTAGTTTAATTTTTTTTACCGATTAATTCGGCATGAAAAATGAACACAAAAAGCTATAATATAAATTTTACTTTAGAAAAATATGAATTGAATGGAAAATCAATTAAGTCCAAGTTGGAGCCTTCTTTGAACATTGAACCATGTTAAAACAAGGCTGGCATTGTAAGGTCCGTATGGTGATTATGTAACTCGCGACCGGTTTGCGACAGGCGTAAATTAAGCAATCAGTGCTGTCAAACGTCAATGTTGACGCTGTAGCTGGTGTCAAACTAATACAAAATTGACGTTTGACAGCACTGATTGCTTAATTTACGCCTGTCGCAAACCGGTCGCGAGTTACATAATCACCCGGCCGGGCGGTGCAATTTTTTTTTTACTTCTGATAATCATCAGCTGAACAACGTCCACAGCTTTACATAAGATCAAGATCGCCAGTTTTTTATTTTCTATTATAAAATTCTATGGTTACCTCTTTACTGAACTCGACTGTAAATAAGAAAAAATCTCAGAACAGGGAATTTGAAATAATAACGGTATCATTCGAGTTTCAGTGTTAAAACTGAACGCTTTCCGATTATTCTCGTTTTCAATACCCTATCTCCATATTTTGTATTCGAGACTTTACTTTTTATCGAACCCGGTGATATTATATCGAATAATCGAACGCTCGCATGTCACCCCGCCCTGTGCCACAACTATCAACGTATGCAAATATAACGGTAATATTTCGTGATAACCGCTTGTAATTAATAAAACTCGCTGGGCTCGGCGATTCGATGATGTGATTGCCACACGCATGATTTACTGCGCCCTAATGTATGTGACCTTAATGTTATTTACTAGTTCCGCTCTGTGGGTTTGGTTGCGGGATGTATTGAAAAAGTTTTTTTTTTTAATACCTCATCTCCGGCCATATCTCGCGAAGAACCGACGGCCGCCGGGGCAAACGTGTTCTTTAATGGAGATCATGACTCGGTAAACGCAGTGTAGGATGCCCTCCGACCAGGTGGGATGACGACCTGGAAAAGACTGCAGGTAGATGCTGAATGCGGCGAGCTGAAGACAGGCTATGTCGCTCACTGGGGGTGGCCTATGTCCAGCAGTGGACTGCTATAGGCTGATGATGATTAACGACCAGAACACCCGGAACAAATATCTGCAGATCGTACACACAATTGTCCCGAGGCGGGAATCGATCCCACACCCTCCTGCGTCGCAGGCAGACCTGCGCCCACCGCGCCATGATGATGACCTGATCTCATCGTTTATCAGTGCATCATGCCGCCGTCACCGAAATCTCAAAAAGCGTGTTATTAATTATAATTTTAAATTATAATTATATAAAAAGTTTTATTACTATTGACAATAGAATAAGTAAAATAAGAATTGAAAATTTTCTTTAGTCTGATTTTTTTAAAAATATTAGATATTTCAATTACATCACACAATTATTAAAATGGTGAAAGTTTCGATGTAGTATGTTTGTTGCACGTTTAAACTACTGATGAATCGGGCTGAATATTTAATTATTTTTTCGCGATTTAATATTTGTAATATACTAGATCCAGAAGTTCATGAGTGCAATAGTCATGAACTTCTGGATCTAGTATATTACAAATATTAAATCGCGAAAAAATTATTAAATATTCAGCCCGATTCATCAGTAGGTTAAACGTCCTCAACTTAACAATACCTCATCTCCGGCCATATCTCGCGAAGAACCGACGGCCGCTGGGACAAACGTGTTCTTGAATGGAGATCATGACTCGGTAAACGTAGTGTAGGATGCCCTTAGACCAGGTAGGATGACGACCTGCGAAAGACTGCAGGTAGATGCTGAATGCGGCGAGCTGAAGACAGGCTATGGCGCTCATTGGGGGAGGCCTATGTCCAGCAGTGGACTGCTATAGGCTGATTATGATTAACGACCAGAACACCCGGAACAAATATCTGCAGATCGTACACACACTTGTCCTGAGGCGGGAATTGAAAAAATAATATTCAATCTCTTGGGTAGAAGCTAGTGGAATCGTAAAATTTAATTGTGATGCATATACCTAAACTAAATTGAATGTTTGAAATTGACGTGTACATATATAGCCTACGAATTATTTAAATAATTTGATTTAATTATTTTCAAAGTGCCGCGCTCGACTTAGACAAATCAAATACCTAGTTTAACAAGGCAAATCGCGCCCATATTTGCCAAATGGTCTTGAAGACTTGATATTTGCTGAGAGCCCTTAAGTGGCCCTAAAGGCTCTAGCTAGAGATTGATTAGAGAAAATCAAACAATAACCCGTACCTTGCCCTTTAGTTCACGAACATTACAAGTTTTGTTAGGGTGCCCACACTTCTGGCTACCTTATAGATAATAGTTCATTTATTCATAATCATTATTCTTTATTAGCAACATAGTTACAGGTCTCTCAATTTACATTCATACTTAATATGTAAGTTAATGTAATAAATAATATAAATACTATTGGTTACAGGTCACATTATATGTTATAATGTAAAAAACTACCTTACTACCTTACCTGTATATACCAGGAATGGTTTATGTATGTAGTCTTTAGTTTTTGTCACTAAGAAGCAGTAGGTTCACATAACTACACGAACACACGAAAAGATATTGTATAAATAATGTTGGAAAATCCACACAGCATCATCTAGCCCCAAGCTAAGCAGAACTTGTATTATGTGTAGATGACTGATATACATAATACAGGTACCTACAATACATATTATTTAGATAGACATTTTTTATTATACAAAGAAAAAGAACAAAACACCCGGATTATCTCCAAATCGTACAAGCATTTGTCCCGAGGCGGGAATCGAACTTGCTACCACTTGCATCGCACCAATCAACCTTCGCCCATCATGCCACAGAACTCGACGTCTTTATTGTTTGTTTAATTTATTTGTTTATGCCAAAAACAAGCAGAAGTTGAGATTAAAGTTGGTATATTCAGCGACCCTCCAAAATCTCACATTCAGCGCAAACCATGGCCACCGTACTAAGATCCGAAGGTGCAATGTGTGCTCCACAAGTTACTGACCGTATTGACTCTATGGATTCCCTAACCAGGTTACAGTTATAGGGAACAAATACACACGCAGCACGTAATTACTATTTGGAGAGTTTGCGGGGAAGTTCCGAGGTTGTGTCAATACCTGGCGAGTTTCTCTTATCTCTGAAGATGAAGATGGAAGAAGGTTAGAAAGAAAATAGGTTTATTTGAAACCATACATAGATAGATAGATATATTTATTTATTGATACAAATTTGTTACATTTTGTTTATAGCATCTTAAATCCTAACATAGGTTTATCTAGACACTAGAGTTATCTTAACAATAATAAGGTTAAAAATTTAAATCAAAGTAATTAGCGCGGTAGGCATTCACGCAACAAGCACAGTGACGTTCGCTGTCCGCTGGATGGCTTGGCAGCCGCACACAGGCGTACATAATACGACACATTACATTAATAGGTAAGTACCTATACAAACAATAATCATATTTAACTTAACTGTGAAGATGAAGATGGAACTAGGTTATAAAGAAAAAAAATAGGTTTATTTGAAACCATATATATTTCATATTTATTTATTCCATAAAACAATATACATTGTGTGCGGAAACTTAAAAATAAATTATATTAACTAAAAGAGATGTATCACATTACATTAAATTATTATTTTGACGACCGATGTGGCGCGGTGGGCGAAGGTCCACCTGCGACGCAGGAGGTTGCGGGTTCGATTCCCGCCTCGGAACAATTGTGTGTACGATCTGCAGATATTTGTTCCGGGTGTTCTGGTCGTTTTCTATGTATAATAAAAAATATCTATCTATGTAATGTATTGTATTATGTATATCAGTTATCTAGTACCCATAACACAAGCTCTGCTTACCATGGGGCTAGATAATGCTGTGTGAATTGTCCAGCATTATTTATTTTAACTAAATATACTACAAAAAAAATTATTTAAATTATTAAACGATTATCATCACATACACAAAGTTATAGCACGACACATTGCATTAATAGGTAAGTTAAGTACCTACCTATACAAACAAGAAACATATTTAATTAATTTAAGCTGAGTCTGGACCTATTTAGCCGTCACCATCATCATCAGCCTATATTAGTCCACGGCTGGAAATAAGCCTCCCATATGAGCGCCATAGCGCCCTGTCTTCAGCCTGACGCATCCAGCATCTACCTGCAGTCTTATTTAGCCGCGCGTTGGGAAAAGGCCAATTTCATACCAGTCTGTTTGTCATTTAGTTTTACTATGTCAGTTGTACCTACTTTCATCATCATCATCATCAGCCTCCTATATCAGTCCACTGCTGGACATAGGCCTCCCCCAATGAGCGCCATAGCGCTCTGTCTTCAGCTTGCCGCATCCAGCATCTACCTGCAGTCTTTCGCAAGTCGTCATCCCACCAGGTCGGAGGGCGTCCTTCACTACGTTTCGCGAGTCGCGGTCTCCACTCAAGAACACGTTTGCCCCAGCGGCCGTCGGTGTACCTACTTTGTGTGTGCTAAATAAATCGTATATAGTAATCTATTCTACAATTTATATGTAGTAAGTAGATAAAACATAAGTTACAAATAATTTACGTAAGGTTGTATCTTCGACTGGCCATGACGCGGCGGTTGTGGCGTAAGAATCGACCCCTCCAATTCAACTGCTAAAAAAACACATAAAGAACGGTCAAGTTCTTTGTTTATCGTTTAGTGTTCCGAGTTGTGACGTTAGCGATGACTTTTTTCATTCATTTATTTATTTATCTTTTGACACAATATATATGTTCTTAGATAAGTCACAATACATTTAAACTTATAGCTAATTAACAGCAACCTTAGCTTCAGTACCTATCACATCACAAAATATATTTTTATCAGCCAAAGCTTCGTCAATTGTATAATAACTCTTATTCAATAGAATTCTTTTAATAAATACAAATAGTTCAATGTCAGGTTTGTTTCTAAATTCTAATGGTATTTTATTATATAATTTTATAGATAGGCACATAAAGCTTTTTTGTATTTTTGATAGTCTTGTGTGGGGGACTGCAATATTTTCCTTATTTCTAGTGTTGTGACTATGGATTTCTTTATTTTTTGAAGTATTATTGAGATTGTCTCTTATGTATATAATGGTTTGATAGATTTGCTCACAGGTCATTGTCATTATTTTTAGCTTCTTAAATACGTCTCTACATGTATCTCTATGTATCTCTACTTAGTCCTATGAATTAGGTAATGGCAATCTAAATAAATTTCGACGACTTCGTTTTTTTTGAGGAAGAAATACTAATTCTATGCGAATTACATTTTATGGGACCATCTAGGGATCATCTTCTACATAACTGCAAAATAATGATCCAAATCTGCCCCTAATTGACGTAGAAATTTACGAACATACATAAAAAAACACAATATAACATAGTACCTCTTGTTTTTCGTCGGTTAAAAACGACTCGAAACGTAATAATATAATAATACATAAATCAGCTAATTGTGTCTAAAATATTAATTATCACCGCCAAAAGTGTTGCCATCTACAAAGTTAAAGTTGTCAAGAAAATGCAAATCCACCGGAACTTGATCAAAACTCATGCAATACCACTATGGTTTGACATTAACATAAAACAACACTTAGGATTCCCTCTCGCCTTAAAGTTTATTAGAAAATACCTCGCGATAACTCCCGAAAATATAAATAAAATGACAATAGAATAATTACCTTGCAAACAGAGGGGTATCTTTAACCCTTCCGTTACCAACCCCCTGTTTTCTTCGTGTTTCAAGATATGAATTATATTTATGGCAAAAGCTATCTGAGATGCAGAAATATTATTAATTTATTCTGAAACATGTTCCAATTATGGACAACAAGAAAGGTTTTTGTTAATATAGTGCGTAAGCCCTCGCACTCGGGGTAATCTTAAAGAAATTAAATAATATCCCAAAAAGTCGTTTTATCTGAGCCTATAGGTTCTCTAGATTAGTTGTAAAATAAAACTTTCTTATCAATTTAATAAAAAATGTATTTCTAACCCTAACCAACTAAGCCACAAAATCAAGTACCTACTGAGGGAAGGTCGCGGGTTCAAGTCCCGCAAGAAAGTTTTATTTTTCAACTAATCTAGAGAAACTATCGGATCAGATTAGTTAATTTTAATTACAGGTAATCACTTGTTATATATTATTCGATGACGTCATTTGACAGGTCCAAAAATTTTATGCTTAGGTATACATAGAATTTATTTTTTGAAATCGTATGAATTCTCGCACACTCGTCTCGCCAAGTTAAATAGAACTAAAGAAGAATAAATTATTTTTGTCACCTTGACTACTCACCCGTCCACTGCGGAAATGTCTCTAAACAAGGATTTTTACATAATCACCAAACTTGACAGGTAGGCTCGGTGGTGTCGCAGTGAAGGTGTTATTAACACACAAAAACAAGTTGCTGCCCTACCAATGTTAAGTTCCTTTAGTCGGCTCCGACATCCACGGCCTGAGTTATAGAGGTCGATTCTGACACCGCGATCGCCGCAACCAGCTCAATCTAACTTAAAGTGTAACTAACGATATTGCCCACGATATTATCACTAAGATCTAGAAAGCTCGCAAATGATCAAAGTCACTTTGATTCCAGTTCTTTCACGAACCTAATTCCTCCCTCTAAAGCCACCCATTCACGAGCCGAAGCGGAATAGTCACGTGAATGGCGGCTATTAGGCCCTGTTTACACTGACCGGAACACGTTTCTTTCAATGCTCAGTCCGGCGTAGTCAATAGACATCATTACCGGTGGATCGCGCGTTTGGACGAGCCAGTGGCGTGAGTGAGGCTAGTGGTAGAGTAAATAATCTGGGAAACTACATTTCCTGGCCGTGCTAACGCAGTAGATTAATGAAGATCCTCAAAATTACAATCGTAAATATTAAGCGACCGAGCATTCAAACGAGCTAGGTACGTACCTATCATACGTGTTGGGATACCAAAGTCGAGTATGCGATGCTGTGGTAAGTAAAACTGTGTTACATGTACCATATGTTTGACATATTGTATGTAAATGAATGTTTTTGCGAAGATTACCTTCTGACTAGATTAGCGCAACACTATATCAATTTCTATTCAAAGACGACCAAGCAGAGATTGGGTTAAATCTTCCATTGTAGATAGGTAATCATTTTGTAAGAATATCTCATAGAATTATGTTTTACTTAGACCTTAAATTTACAAATAATTTATCTATGGAGTTTTTTGTCCACAGACAAACTTTGATTGTAATTATTTTGTGTATTTTTATAATCGATTAAAATTTCTGAAAGTTAGAAATATATTATTTGTTCCGGACAAACTTTGATTATGATAACTTTGTGTATTTGTATGATCTATTTCTAAAAGCTACAAGTATCTGCGAGGTTCCAATAACATAATGTATACAGAGCACGTTGCCACTGCCCCGACTAAAGATAGCACCAATGGCTTTCCCAGAGTTGGTCAACATTGACTCAGCCCGGGATGACCAGTCTTCTACAAATATTAGTTGGTGACCACTGCGTTTGTAGGGCGACGACTTCATCTGTTGTTATAATAATAATAATCAATCTATGTAAATGTCTTTGGTACTAACTTACCACAATAATCTATCATAGTTTTCTGTTCATAACGCTCAACTATGACAACTAGATAGAAATAGAGATTAATTTATGGCACTGAAGAAAGGGTTGGTCCTGAGTGTAATTTTTTCAACCACAGGACAGGGCATCCCTGCAGCGGGTACAACTTTGAATAGCGAGAGCAGATTTCTGACAGCTTTTTAAAGAATCAAAATTTTTCCTAGGTGTTTCCGAAAATTATGTTTGGTTGAGGCATTGAACCATTCGGTGAGTATATCTTACAATGCCTCGTAGATATAATGAATTCTTTTCGAACTGTCGAACAAGTGAGTACCTTACAAAAAACCCTTAAAGTCATCATCAATTTCTACCTCATTGTTTTCGATTCCACAATGAAAAAAATACAAAATTTTCAATTGAAAACTGTCACAAACCTCCTACGCACACGTTCATAGTAAACACACCCTTAGGAAACTTGTCAGTCACAGATGAGTCGATGAAAGTTCCGTAACCGCTCATCATCGTGTAATAAGCGGCCTGTTGGTCTGACTGTTGACTCCAACTTGCATATTGGACAAGTTGCGAGCGTCTAACTCTGACTGCCACAGCTAGGATAGATGAACTAGCTAGGTTGTGCCTGCGGCTTTCCACGGGTTCCTGGATAAAATCGTTAATTGATTTAGAAGAATTGATTCATAAAACTCCCAGTGAGTTGTACAAAAAATTGCCAGCAAATAAGTGTGCATAAAGGCGTAGGTATTAATAAATAAATAAATAATGCTGGACAATTCACACAACATTATCTAGCCCCATGGTAAGCAGAGCTTGTGTTATGGGTACTAGATAACTGATATACATAATAAAATACGATACATAGATAGATATTTTTTATTATATATAGAAAACGACCAGAACACCCGAAACAAATATCTGCAGATCGTACACACAATTGTTCGAATTTTTTATTTTTTTGAAATTGTTAATATCAGATTATGTAGATAAAAAAGCTTGGCACGGGTTTTGCTCCAACTTCTAACATAACAACTAACAAGCTAAAAGCTATTATATTGATGGAAATAAATAGTTTTTGATAGTTTTTTTATTAATAAGAAAAGGACTATTCTCCCTTAATAGGTATCCCCCGCAACAGCTTACCAATTAATGGTTTTACTATATATCTAAACTGTCACCGGTTCGATACTTGGAGGAGTTGTGTGATGTTTATATTGGCACTCGTTACTAATAAAATAGATTTCGAATTGTAAGTAACTGTTAAATAAACTTAAAAACATAAATATCAACTAACAAAGAATCAAATTACAATACTGGCAACACTGCCAACTTTCGCAAAACTGTATATTTCACACTTACGCAGAAAAAACGAAAATTACAAGCGAAGTTCGTTGAGTTTAAAATTGTGAGTTATTGTAGAGATAAATACGAGTTTACTTTACAGTAACACCTTGCGACTCAAAAGTGGCAAAGTTGGCAACATTAATAGCAAAAGTAGCGTCTTCCCGAGTTGTTGGGATTAATAAAATGCTGCCACATTTCTTAATTAATAGGACTTCTCAAAGAAAACAATATCATTTTATTAGCATAAACTTTAAAGGGGATTCTACATTCGCATTAAAGAGATATTAATGTTAAATGGATAAACCCCTTGGTCCTTGACGGGCAGCAGCAATGGCGTAGCAAAAAAAAAACCTGTCTGCTGCGATCCCCAACCCCCATGCCCAGCGTGTGGGTTATGGCATATAATAAGATTTTATAAGGAACGCCTACTGGTATAGACTGGTAATGTTATTGTTGGTAATGGAAGATGGGTACTTACGAGTATTTTACCATCCGATAATTAAGTCTCTCTGTGGCCCTTTGCACGCTTTTTTTTATAAAAATACTTTATTAATACTAATATCGCAAAAAAATAGTATAATAATTTATATTTTTATGTTATGAACTAAAACTAATACGTCCAACTGTTTTTTACGATTTAGGCAACAATTCATCACTGCAAAAAAGTTTTTAATTGGTCACAACGGAAAAAACTAGGTATTAATATTTATTTCAATCAGTCATTATGTAAATTTACTTCTAATAAGTCATCATCATCATCATCATCAGCCTATAGCAGTCCACCGCTGGACATAGGCCTCCCCCAATGAGCGCCATAGCGCCCTGTCTTCAGCTTGCCGCATCCAGCATCTACCTGCAGTCTTTCGCAGGTTGGCATCCCACCTGGTCGGAGGGCGTCCTACACTACGTTTACCGAGTCGTGGTCTCACACGTTTGCCCCATCGGCATCTAATAAGTCATGTCCATGTTCTAATAAATTTTTTACCTGAGCTATCTCATATTTCAGATATGACATATTTCAGATTATTAGGTATGATATTATCGAGTAAAATACCCTATTGTAAAACCTCCCTAATCCACCTCTAAATAAACCGATGACAGTGAAGCAAAGTTCGCGACTTTAGGCAGTTACAGTTTAAAACTTTTTTGTCGCCCTTCGAAGCCCTACTAACTGCCACAGGATCTAGGGCTCCATTGATACATGGTGCTGTTTAGGGCACTCGGGCACCTTTACGTCATATTTATTGCTCTGTATAATTTTGTTTGGAATTACTTTGAAGGGAATGGAGTTTCTGTTAAAATTTAACGAATAAGATTTACTTAGTCTATCTCGTTATGTTTACTATTTACTATCTAGATTTTTGGTGTTATAATAATCTAAATTAGTTGAGTTGGAGAAGATTTTGTCCAGCAGTGGGACGATTATACAACTTAAAAATATATTGACGAGAGAACACCAACATTTTTTTATATATCTTAAAAAATCTACACAATATATACATAAAAAACCTTTGAAACTATCATGGTTATTAACACAAAAATCATTTTTAACGACATACCATGATTTGATTTTTTAGTTTTCCAATATTTTGGCACAGTTTTATGCATATCTCGCGAAGAACCGACGGCCGCTGGGGCAAACGTGTTCTTGAGTGGAGACCACGACTCGGTAAACGTAGTGTAGGACGCCCTCCGACCAGGTGGGATGACGACCTGCGAAAGACTGCAGGTAGATGCTGGATGCGTCAAGCCGAAGACAGGGCGCTATGGCGCTCATTGGGGGAGGCCTATGTCCAGCAGTGGACTAGTATAGGCTGATGATGATGATGATGATGATGCGCTACAAAACTGTACATCGATACATAAATCGAAGTTCTTTTTGTGGTGAAGGTACTGGTAATAGTTTTGTACATAATTGTGTATGCGATTCAATACAGCGCCTCTATCATACGTAGATGGAACTATAAAATCTCAAGTCTCTGCTTCTCTAAGATCTCAAAGAATCCAACCCGAAACGTAAACAAACTCTTCCTACAAATAAATAACCAGCACTTTGCGTACGCGATACGTAATTGTACCTAATTATAATTAGGTACGGCGTAATGTGTTACAGTTCTGAAAATTTGATAACTTTATCCAAATTCGTAGGTCGAGGGCACGTTGGGGAAATCTCCGTTACTCCGCGTTACTCGGCGTTACTCCGCGTTACTCTGCGGCCGAGATGCGTTGAAGAGGTAATGTGTCCGTCGCACAGCCTTCGGAGGGAGGTGCGAAACGTGGAAATAAATGGAGGAGGTAAAATGAAGGCCTTTCGAAACTAAGCATTTGATGGCCTACGACGCAGATGTCGTCTTCCGTCGAGACTGGGCAGTGATGTGTTAAAAGAAAGAGCTTCTCAGCCTTGCAAATGTCAAAGAGATGAAACGAAAAGTTAATGTGAGAGAATGTGCAGTGTTCCAAATTGAAATATCGAAGGGATACGCAGTGACCAGCTTCAGGTTGCAGAAGATTGGTTACGAGCCCCCTGAGCATGACGATTTTTGTGTAGGGTAGAATAGAGAAAATGTTAATTATTGCGTATTTAATAAAAGAACAAATGCTAGAATTATTTCAAGTGACTTACGTGTGTGCAGTGCAAGGGCACTTATAGCTGCATCGTACAAGTGCAGTGTGTCTTGGCCAATCTTTTAAAAATCTTGAGTTGCTACAAAGTAACTGTTCACAAATTCGTAGCCATTTTATAGGTAATTGTTTGAAGCTTACTTTTATAAGGACTAAAGACATTTCACTCTTCACTTAATACCGCAAATTAATATAAAGTTATCATAAAATAACTTACAGAAGAACAACACTTCCTATTCGGCGGAAGACCAGCGCTGCGTGTATTGGTTCTACCAGTACCCGTAGCATTCATGCTGAGCCATTTCCTAATTTTTTAGCTACAATCCGCATACCAAATGTACTTTTATAATTAGTTTTAAGATCTTGTACATACATGTGTAATTGGATGTAGTTAAAAATAAAATATCTTTCTTTCTTTCTATGATTACCGCATACAACCCGTTCTTAGCTCCTTGCTTCGCTCGCGATGGCCCTAAAGCGACAAGTTTGAGATGGATTTTTGCTGTAAGCAACTGCTCGTAATTACGTCTCGCTATTGGCCGTATCACGCGTAGTGAGATTTAAATTCATTTGTAGCTTCTAATGGAGGATATCCGTGGGGAAGGTAGAGTGAAAAGTTTAGCTTTTCTATTTGGTTGTACGTTACCTACTTAGGACCATTATCTACGTGTGGGTCGCGTGATAAAGAACTTGGGTGATGATGCTTACAAATAGTCTAAAACGTACATAATAAAGTTAATGGTTCTTGTAAAGCGTTCTGATATCATACCAAGACATCTAGAAAGAAAAAACCTACTCATTCAACTGTTTGAGTTTTAGTTATTTGTGTCATGGTTTGTTTAAATACATTCTACATTGATTTTGGCTTGTGTATAATGTGGTATTCTTCCAACACAAGTTAAGTTCGTAGTAAACAGTACTTACAAACATAATGAACTCATCAAACAGGTATGTTAGTTTTTTAGTTCTTGCGCTTCGATTATGTTTCCTTTTCCCAACAACACATGTGTTTCTGCAAAATATAAGGCAAAATTTAAAAGCTCTAAAAACACTCGTATAACTGCTAATTGGTGTCACTTATAAAATAGTTCAACATCCAACATTCACAATCGAGCTTCAGACGAGAGCTCGCTATGCTAATTACTCCTCGTGTAGACAGAGCCTAATGTAATACAATACGTTTATGTAAATAAAAAAGGAACTGGCAATCTGGCTTCCAAAACAAGTCTTCACATTTTTTTGACTCGCTAGTGTTAGAAATTACCATAAGCGTTTACTTGTTTCAATTCTAACTAAGTCTGAACAATAAGGTTATTAAATTTCATTGACCTTTTTAGTCAAGTCTTTAGGAAGGTTTATATCATGTACGGAACATTTAGAATGTTTTTCGACTCTTCTAAATCATCAGTCAACTAAGCGATCGAGACTTTTAGAATGTTTATTTGTTTATTTATTTCCACCGTAGGTACACAATGTTACACTTGATGTCGTTAAATACTATTTTAAAAGACAAATGATACAAATGATGAATGCAAATTTTGAAATAGCCTCGAAGAATATTAATTAATTGATGCCCCTTGTTCTCTAGCCCTGTTTTAGTTGTAGTAGTGTAGTAGTTTTAGTTTTAGTAGGTATTAGGCTTTTAGTATAAGGTATAATCTTGTTTCTTTTTTATGTGATGAGTGATTAGATATAATATAATTGGTTTATAATTTTAACTTGAAATCGTAAATTAATCAATTATTAACTTTATTGTATATAGCCTAGCATTTAACTTTAAATTTATGTTGCAATACCCTTGCAGGGAGTTATATATATTTTTTAAGAACTTTAGTGCACATGTAAGCAATAAATCATTGAGTATTGAGTATCGAAACATGCCCTAAGATGTTGGCTAATAAGCCCAATTTATGTAGTTTGGTTTCGATTGATTCATAGTGTCAATAAATTCACTTTTAGTCTTAAAAACTTGACCTTTAAATATCTGCCGTAAACTGCTAAAACTTCCTATCTAAGCTTTTTAATAATCCCACTCAATACTCTGAACAGTACTTGGTATTCCATAAACCACAGAATTACGCAATTTGCCAGTTGAAGGCTGATTCCTCAAAAATACGCCTCCGATTTGAAGACTATTCGACCGGCGAAGTCTTATCCGTGAGATTTGAATAATTTTTACATTTAAAATCATTCGCAATGACAACATCCAAAGGGTAACCAGAGGATAGCTACCATTCCGCAGATAAGAAGAACGCTCCAATTGTTTGGTCGAAGGTTTGGGGAATCGCGATTTTCTCTGATTGGTCAGATTATGAATCCAAGTGCTGATAATACTAGTAGGTGCTTAGACTCTTTATATTTTATGTACGTGAGTTAATGTGTGGCATGGCAACACGCTGTAACTGTCGACACTAGACAAACCTTATCTGGTTTAGTGTCGTAGAAATAAGATTAGAATAAGTTTTTATTAATAAAGAAATACAATACAATTATATAGGTCCGGGATATATAGGTCCTGTAAAAATAAACTCTGATATTGACTTTAACTTTGACGTTTCTTCAATATATTGAAGAAACTACGCCCTTAAGTATATTTGACTATTCTGGAGTCGCTGTCTTACAATTGAGTGTTTGAGTCTTCTAAGAAGCTGGTATTGCTATACCTACTGACTGACTTTAGACTAAAGACTCTTCGTAGACTGCTGTCAAACAAAATTGTCTTCTAAACACACGAGTATAAGGTATTACGTGAAAAAGCGATTAAAGAAATGTAACTTCAACGTTGAACCTCATTTTCATAAAAAAAAAACTAAAAAATTTCGTCACGTCCACCGTGTTTTATTTTACC
Source organism: Eupithecia abbreviata (assembly GCA_943735965.1). NCBI lineage: Eukaryota > Metazoa > Arthropoda > Insecta > Lepidoptera > Geometridae > Eupithecia > Eupithecia abbreviata. The sequence goes on from OX030995.1 coordinate 9,474,470, forward strand.
AAATTACCCATCTATACGAGTACGTCCCGCGAAATTCAACCTCGTAGCTCTAGCGTTCAGTGCCTGACATCTCATGCATTTAAAACAGAGCTATGTAGTTCTGTTTCAAATGCAAAATTCAAAAGTCCCCCCCCCATCACAGCAACTCCAAAATGTACTAAATGTAGCGCATGGACAGCCAGCGTGTTCAAGTTCAGAAAGGGATTACTTACAATATTTATTTACCCGCTTCCACCTTATGCCTTAATCCGCGATCAAAATAAATTCAGAGTGATTCTTTTAATACGGATTTTAAGCAGATTTTCTGTGGAATAAGTAAAAACGAATCTGTCAGTCGCTAAAGGTTTAACTCCTTGAATATTTATAAGTTTTTCTATCATTTTATATTAAGTCTTCGGGTCTTGGCTTTATTTTAAATCGCTATAGATTAATTCACGTTTCTCACTTATTTAAATAAATTTTATTTCGTTGTTTTAATGGAATTTTGTCAGATTCATATAATCTTCTTTTGATGCAGAAAGTTAAGGATTTACTTATATTGTAAATTTGATAAGTCTTTTTTTGAATCTCAAGAAATGTAAATTGTATATGATTCATGTCTCTATGATATATGATAAATTACTAAAATGTATCTACCTGGTTAAGTAGGTACATACAGCTGACTCGTTCATTTACTAGCGTAAATAAATAATAGTTAAAAAACTAAGAAACCACGCTTTTATAAATAAACCGAACTAAAAAGTAGAAAATAATTCAAATTATGGATAAGAGAGATAAATAAAAGAAATTATTTTAACGTAAAAAAGCGTGGGGTTCATGGATACATGGATTTGCGTTCTCTTGCCAACAGCGCACGCACACTTGCCTCACATAACTAGACACTGATAGTAATTACTGATAGAAGCTTGACTCTGGCAACAATGCCAGACTAGGGTCAAGCTCAACAGGGTCTTCTTTCCCCGCTGATTCTCCAAAGCCCGTTCCTGGCTGTGGTTTCGCTAGATAGTAGATAGGGACAGTGGGAATCTCGTTGATCCATTCATTTTCGTCACTAATTAGATGAATATTATTATTTTTTCTATTTTTTAGTTTAATCTTATCAAATTATTGTATTGTCATTGGTTATTAATAAGTTTACGAAGTTTAAATGAAATCTGATCGTTCAAAGTGGGTCAAAATCGAGTCCAAAGGAGTCGGTTACAAACAAACATACATACATACAGGTGAAGCTAAAAAAAGCGTTATAAAAACAATGTTAATCCTTCGCCTCAGAAACTGAATGGAGCGAACTGATAACACTATACAGGGTTATTTCTAAAAGTATTCATTGACAAATAATTTGTACGTTCTGCTCTTCATTTTATTAGCTTCAGTAAGACGAAAGCACGTAAAAGCGGTAAAAGCTTATTTCCAAGTTACAGTATCACAAAAGCAGAGCCCCAATACCAACAAAACTAGCCTAATGCAATCACGCGAGCCCATTCGCAGTGCCACCACTTCGCAGCTATTTAGCTGAATAGATTATGACACTATCGCACTCCTGAAAAGCTTTTAATATCAAATGAACGCAAAATTGGTACGTGTCAAACAGCATTATAAGGGGTGGTGAGAGTTGTGTGGGTGTGACAGTTGTGGGAAGTAGTGTGACAAAAACGTTAAAGAGTTTTTGTTCCATTCGTACTTTTTGTTTTAACCGTGTTGGTTAGATTACTTAGACCAAACTATACAGTCCGTAAGTACTATTTATCCTGTTAAAATGTCGGGATAAATAGATAAATAAACGCGATAACTACCCGTTAAGTAGTATAATTATGTGTTTAAATAGCGTTACTTTAAAAATATTTGATATAGTTTGTGTACCAAGCTATCGATTTGCTGTTAGACAAAAGTAATGCAGTCCTCGTAACTATTCTACTTGATACTGTTCTTCATAATTGCTTTTCCTGCAACCATCATCTTGTCTTCTTTAGGTTCATTCTTAGCTTCTAAAAACGAATTCAGAATAACCACACGTTTTCATATAAGGTATGAAGCTTCTTGTTAGAATTCCATGCACGACGTCATGAAAAATCGCACTTAAAATGAGTAATTGTGGTATTATCATCCCTTACACATATAATCGACGGAATCGTTCGCACTCGAGGCGCACTAAATAACGGCGGTGCTAGGATGTAATCACGCATTATGCTCAGCTGAGGCTGAGAGGTGATGAGTTTTGTCGCAGTCGTTTCTGCAACTTTCATGATATCACCTAGTTGTTTCTGTGCGCCTGGTAGCCTATTTGACTTGTGGTGTCGAGTTTTACTAAAATAACTTAAACTATCTCCTCTGAAAATGTCACTGGGAGTCTAAAGACCGATGACACACTAACAAATCAGTCGTAATCAAGTGAGACTGCGAGAGGTGATGAATTTGGAACGCAGTCGTTCCTGTAACCTTACTATCGTGATATCACATTAGGTTAAAATATCACGATTTTGATATATTTTTCAATCCTTCTGTTCAGCTTAAGCGCCTACTAGGTAATAATTTATTTACTCATTGAAGTCAGTTTTCATTTATTTTCTCTTTACAACTACTGCTCTCCTGGTATTTTTAAACTATTATTAATCTTGCGGGTCCAAGCTATATTACCCCATTCTTCGAAGGTACCTACTTAATTTAATACAAAATAGTAGATTTTTTAGATATTTTTAATTGAACGCAAACGGAAATTCGATCCCGCGAACAAATAGGACAAAAAGCGACACTGGAGCATTCCCAACCTTTGTTAACCTTTTTTGTCTTTAACGAATCGTCACATTTTAACTCTCATCTCGATAAAAATTCAATTTTGTCCCGCGTTCATTTCACAGCGTCTTAACCCTTAAATGCCGAAGGGTTACCGCGATACGAGTTAAATAAATAACGCGGAAAATAATTTTGGTTGGTATGACTTGTCATTTGCATTATTGGGCTATTATTTCAATGAACCCTTTATTTAACAACATTAATAAATAAAAAACATCTTATATCTAAATAAAAAAATTAAGCATAGTGCAAAAAGCGGCCCTACTATTATTTATATTTATTATTGAGCCACAAGAACACGTTATATTCTGTGAGTACCTAGAAAATTCATTTTTAACTTTTTTGGACCGGTCGTGCTATCTCTAGATGTTTTGCAACAGTCTTCAGTTAGCTCAGCTGTTACAATTATATATCAAATGTATATTTGCAGTAATTTTCTTTGTTTATAAAATATTTTTATTTGACAAAGTCATAAGAAAAACCTAAATGCTTGTCATCGTCATTTACCCTGAGATTTCATCTCTTTCAATAAACTCGTTTCTCACCAACGAAATATGAACCTAAAGCTACCGTAATAAAGTTGATTTTTCATCGACATCTCAAACCGAGTGACAGAAGCCAAAACAGTAGAAAGGGTTAAGATGGCTTCGATAAACAAAAAGGCAAAAAAGTTAATTTAACTTCTAGCGCGGAAACGAAGGCGGTGGGGGGAATTTTTATTTATCCGTGTTCTGTAGAGCTGGGCTAGTGTGACAGAGGAGTTTTACAGTGTGACAATCTATTTGTAAACTATCGAGTCGATAATGATTGATAGTTGTCGATTTCCTCAATGAAAGATATTTATACCGGGATAATAATACTATAATTACTAGATTATTCTCAAACCGGCCAAAGCTTTCAGTAATTCCCGGGAACTGAAAATTCCAAACCCTACCGCTTACGCTCCGATTCCGATGCGGCACACACACAGCAAAGCTTAAAACTTCTTTTTTAAACACAACACATGCCTTAATACAGCAGCATACTTTGACATACCTTAGACATTAATTATTTTTTTTTATTAATAATTATTACTGGAGATTTGAAGTATTTATTTAATTTTTAAATAAGGCACGTCTTTCTGCTTTTTCTTCGCGAAATTCCCTATGGACTTTCTATGTCAAAAGTTAGTGTGTGATATATAATAAAATTGTAATAAAACTATTCATAATAATCATAATCTTTATTTGCATGAATGTATGTATAAAAGGTTTTAATTCTAAATATGTCCAGATACAAACTACCTACGCAGGTGTGCAAAATCTTAGGAATTAATATAATCGTTAATTTCACTAATTTCAATAAAAAAATTATACAAAATCTTAACCAATATCTAATAAAAATTAAATATTAGGAATATGTGTACCTACGCTACGGTGGAAATAAATAAACAACCAACTTCTCTTACAATATAGTAAAATTTGTATACTTTGGAACTTAATTTTGTATAATTTTATTTGTGAAACTAATCTCATTTAATTTTAATCCCATTCTTATTTATACTAATTTTTAATTTAATACTATTTTATCTTATTCAATGTATTAATGTTTTATTATGATTTAATTAATGTTATAATGTTTAATTGAATGTATACTATGGATTTTATTATCTGAGTTAAATAAATACAATACAATACAATCAACTCTCTAAAGATCCGATCAAATGATCAACAAAGAAAGAAATCAAGGCACAGTACTGGCACATCTAGTTAACTCCCCATTAAAATTTACCCCTGATTGGGATCAAGCGAAATTAAGAAAAAATAAGGAACAAAAGGGTAGAGCGATTGTCTTTTTATCTTCTGATTTCACAAACAGCTCCTTCGCTGATTAACATGCCTTTGGGCTGATGACAGAACGATCACCATCATCAGACGGTAGACCAACCTCTATAGGCAAATGGATTGTTGTCTAGGGTAGAATTGAACAAAAAATATAATGCGTCGTCATACATTGCGTAAATTATTAAAGTTGAAGGAATTAATTTCATATATTTCACGCATTCGATGAAGAAGTGACGTAATTGTAACCGACTTCTGGAGGAGGTTCTATGTTCGGCTGTATGTAATATTAATACAAATAATATACCTATAGCTTATAGTATTTTAAACTCTTTCGCTATTGTATGATAGTGATCTCGTATTGGTGATCCCCCAAGCTGGAAAAACAACATGATTCTTTAGAAAACTTTTGAAAACTTTAAAAAACAAGGCTCGACGATCAATTTCAGTGATGTATTCGCCAATTCTTATATTTTGATGATTTCCTTGTATAAAGTTGATTTCGACGAAATCCCATAAAAAAAAACCTTCGAGGAATTGATAAGTGATACGTAAGTATCTAGAACATCATCACATGATTTTTTTACATCACTCGTAGCAAATGGTTTCCATGGCAGCAAGCATAAACAAGAGGTATTTTAATTGGTCGTTTTATCCCTTTGCACGACTAATGTCCATGTAATATCATCACATCACATCAAACTAAATTATATCTGAATTTTAAACAATTTTCTGTCTCGGATGATTTTAAAAAACACGAAAGAGTGTCCTCTGCTGGAACACTTAGCCTAGGACAGAAAGGCCCTTTGGTTGTACTGGAGTTACGCTATTTAATACCTGCAATTGAACTACAGATCGTCACTCATTTTAGGGTTCTTCATCAGCGAACTTTTCGGGTAAGTGCATCATTAAACTGGAGGTCCACGTTAACAACTGCCTACCGAACTAGGGCGGGCGGCGGCGGCGCTGTAAAACCAAATGACAGATCGAACGAGTAGACCTTCATTTGTCTTTTATTGTCATGTAATGTCACTGTCAGAGTGGATTTGGGAAATGAGAGTAGAAAGAGTTGGAGGTACCTCCAACTATGTTGGTGCACCTTTAATAAAGCATTATAATGCCCCATCAAACAAGTATATACGCAAAAGCATTTTATTTCTGCGGTTCCTTCTTATACTTTTCTTATCTTATACTTTCTTAACCCTTAGTTACTCGCGCATAAAAACATACATAAGTACTCGCGTGGCGTGCTTTCCACCCCAATTTAAGAATTAGAAAAAACTACCAAATACGTCCAAAATCAGACTTTTATTTATGATTAAGATTTAAAAATTAGCGTTGCAAATTCGGAACTCCAATAACTAGAGACGATCAAACAGTCGCTGGGGTGTTAAACACCCCACGCGAGTAATTAAGGGTTAAGTAGTTTTGTATTGCATGCAATGTATTAAGTTTGTATTCTTTGTTTTTTTTTACTTCTCTGTTACTGTTTGTTTGTGCTCTACCAACTCTTTGTATAATATATCTTTTTCTCCATCCCTGGTTGCCTGGAAGAAATCGCTTCAAGCGATAAGGCCGCCTATTGTACTGTTATTATGTAAGATTTAGATATAAGGTGTTATTTTGGGTACAATAAAGTGTTCATTCATTCATTCATTCAAAAGCAAAGCTTGTGTTTAAGACTTTATTTCTGTTATTAAGATCGCGCAATAACTGTCCTACTGCCAGCAGATGCAATATACAAAATCTCCGCAAAAAATAATGCAAATGTAAAAAAAATAATTTCAAAACGCTTATAACCCGACTTCAAAATCCCTTTTACTAACAGAAAATAAAAGTTATTGTAATTTTTATTATTCATTATTAAGAGAAAAATATTACAAATTAAAATAGAAACAAGTTAGAACTTCAAAAAATTACAAATAAAACTAAAAAAATACTGAACCAAATTTAAAAACTTATATTAAGAAATATCCTATTTCTTCCTCATAGTAGATACTATCCAATGCTAATTAGAGCAATAATGTTGATCCTTTGCTGCACTTTTAACAAATGACAAAGATATGACGACCGATGTGGCGCGGTGGGCGAAGGTCTGCGAGGCAGGAGGTTGCGGGTTCGATTCCCGCCTCGGAACAATTGTGTGTACGATCTGCAGATATTTGTCGTTCTGGTCGTTTTCTATGTATAATAAAAAATATCTATCTATGTAATGTATTGTATTATGTATATCAGTTATCTAGTACCCATAACACAAGCTCTGCTTACCATGGGGCTAGATAATGCTGTGTGAATTGTCCAGCATTATTTATTTATTTATTATATCTAAAAAAACACGAACATACAAAAAATACAGCCCAATTTTGATCTCTTACTTTTTCGAAGCTCTCTTCCACTTCACTTCTTTACTACTGAACGAATAATCGCGAAAACGAATAAGCACTAAACATGACGTCTATTGCAAACGATGCGACGTATACATATCATCAAAAAGCCGATCTATTTTCAGCAAATACAATATTATGCCTTCCTCCGGAACTAAGCAAAAACACAGTAAGCCTTGGCTAGGGCGGGCGGCAGTAAAGCTGCCGGCCTTGGCTTACTGCGCGCTGATATCTTTACGATATCCGCCCTGACGGACTGACCTCTCTGGGGACGGACTAAGGGGTGTCATTTTAGTTGTTGTACTGAGTTTTTAGTAACTATTTCAAAGATACACCATTATTATGCACAGACAGTTCCACAGTTGAACATACAAAAAAAAAATTCAAAATTATTTATTTGCCATTTCACTTATGATATATGTACACATTTCTGGCGGCCCCCGCACGAGGCAAGCCTGTGTCGCGGGAAGCCTGTTTACAAAGGTAACTTTAACGATACAGATTTAAAGAAACTGATACTGATACAGGGCAAACAAACAAATACAATAAGAAAATAAAACTAATCAATTATATATGTAGGTGATACAAAAAAAAAAATTATAATTAAACAAATCAAGAGCACAAAATCTGCAAAAATATGCGTCACTCACTGATTACGTATGCGGAGAGCGGAGTTACTGGCTTGAGGGCAAGGAGAAAAGGGGGGGGGGGGGGGGGTAGATGTGCAAAAGAGGAGTTTGGATTATTTATATTATTTTCACTTACATAATGGAGCCAATGGAATAAAACTATAGTAATCTTTACCTTTACTTTAAGATGCTTAGGAGGTCTTCAGTGGCATCGTAGAACATAGGTAACCATACTATGTCACAAATCGGTTCTGAGTCGCTTTTGTCCATCGATTCCATGCGACCGCCACAATAACCAATTCGGTCACAATAACTAAGGCATATCTTAACATAACACAGAGAAATTATAAGTTTTGATGGAATAAAGCTTGATAACAATAGTAATAGTAAACAATTTATAAAGTTAAAAATAATCGAACCTTTATTTTTCATTTCACCTTTTTTATAAATGTTATTTGAAATTATATATATTTTAATTTCTCCTTACATTTTAATCATATTTGTCATCTGATTTATCTTTGCATCCTCGTTCCCGCAATAATTCACGAAACATTGAAAAATCGACTTTTCTAAGGTTAAGTAAGACAACCAAGGTTAGCACAGGTTTTGGGACGCCCATAGCTACTAGCTGAGCACGTTTTTCGGTTGTGATGATGATGAAAATATTTGTTTTATTTATATATTGGAGTCAATAATTAAAACCCCTTAGTCCATCCCTGTCCGTCCGATGGGTCGGACACGACAGGATTTAATTGCGATTCGGCAGTGGGCAGCGGGAGAAACAATTTAATGCGAAAACTAGTGTACGGCGACCTTTATCTAAGACGATCGACGGTTAAGTGGGCGCGTGCCTTTACTTGATGAGACGAGTTTAAATGGATTTTGAGATAATTGTCTTACTGAATTACTTATATGCAAGAGCCATCCAATTTTATCAACAGTTGGAAGACGCGGACAATATTTCAACGGTTGCCTGGAAGAGATAGCTTTTAAAAACCCGCCAATGTCGCATGTAATGTCTTTTTTAATCGACTTCAAAAAAGGAGGAGGCCCTTATTCGACTGTATTTTTTATTTTTTTGTAATGATCTGGTGTACATCCAATAAAGTATTTTTGTGTATTAATATATCCAAAAGTTAAAGAAAAAGTAAGTATTGTATGTAGGATCCTATTTGACGACCGATGTGGCGCGGTGGGAGAAGATCCGCCTGCGACGCAGGAGGTTGCGGGTTCGATTCCCGCCTCGGAACAATTGTGTGTACGATCTGTATATATTTGTTCCAGGTGTTCTGGTCGTTTTCTATGTATAATAAAAAATATCTATCAATGTAATGTATTGTATTATGTATATCAGTTATCTAGTATCCATAACACAAGCTCTGCTTACCATGGGGCTAGATAATGCTGTGTGAATTGTCCAGCATTATTTATTATTAAATACAGAAAAACTCGTGCACTTCAGTTCAGTTACTTTATTCTTTACGTTTTGGGTGACAGGTCAGTTCTTAAATAAAGGTAATTGACAATGCAGCGTGCCTTTAGCAATATCTATACTTATTATAGAATAATTTGAAAACTGAAAGAGGCTCATTCAATACATAACGAGGACGTTGTGCTAATATGCCAAGGACGTTCTGTTAATAGGGCGTTCTGCTTAAATATTCTTTCAATACGACGACGTAAAGTATATTGAAATTGTTAGCAGACCCACTTTGACTGCTGAAATCACACGGTATGTGTTTTCTACAAGTGACTAATATGCGTAAATCCACACTAGCGCAGCGGCTGAGAAAATACAGATTTGTGTGACTCAGCACAGCCGTAATATTTTCGAACGAAACGCATGTGCGGCGCAACACAACCGCTGTGTGTGGCAGCACGAATTTTTTAGGTTAAAAAAAAGATCGCAGTCGTCGAAAAAAAACCGCAGTCAAAGTGTTAACTTCTATAAGAAAATAGCATAGATACGTAAGGCATTAAAAAAAACCAGTCTAATTAAAAAAGGTCTCTTTATAAGACGCTTACACACTGAAAAATCCCATACACACAAACTTCATCACCCAACCCGTATGACACCTCAAAGACAAACCACTTTCTAATTAACAGTTTAAAAATGTCAAACAAATAAGTAGCACGTTAATCCGAACGGCAGGTGCCCGCATCCAACTTCGACCTAACCCTTCCTTCGTGGGTCATTACTGGGCATAGAGTAACGAGGCGCTGGCCAGATGTGACACAGGATATACAACTCTGAAAAGCGTACCTACAGTCATTCATACGATGACCATCTCTTTAATATCACTAAAGTCATTTATGGGGCCTTCGGAGGGACGAATGCTCCATACAAACGTAATACCAAAATTATTTCTAATTAAAGCATATTTCCACTATTTTATATTGCATTATTTGTATTGAAATAGTATTTATCTAGGTTCCCAAATAGTTTTTTTTTCAAAATAATCACCTAAAATGAAATGAAAGCCAATCTCATTTTGCAAATTTTTATGCGAAAATGGACATGTTTTCTTGCTATTTGTTTTGTATTGCAATGAATAGCAATATCTTACGTTTTATTTATTAAGGAACATAGCTTATATTGTTTAGTTACAGAATAACAATACTTTGTAAATAATACAAAAAGTTTTCAGTCATAATTTTTGGTATTACGGAACAAACCAAATTTTGAACGGTTAATATTGCTATCGCGCACGCATGTGGCTCGGCGCAAGGATTAAACAGGGACAGCGATATTCGGAGCGATTTTCGCAAGCGAGGGTCGCCGGACCCTTAAATCGGGATATTTACCATGATTTGATTTTTGAGTTATCCAATATTTCGGTACAGTTTCAAGCGCCATGATCACGGAATAACTGAAGGCACTGCGAGTGTGTCATGGCGCATGAAACTGTGCCGAAACATTGTATAACTCAAAAATCTAAATATCCCGATTTAAATGACTTTAGTAAAGTATAAATTAAAAAAGTACAATAAATGTCTTTAATGTCATCATAATCATCAATTATCAAATTTCTTTTATTTAAGGTACACGTTATCAAATGGTGAACATTATAAGGTGTTGTCAGTCCGGCAAGTGAATTAACTAATTGACAAGATATTTGTTAACCTCATTAATGATCAAACATGCCATAGTCATTAAGATGAATATAACATTTCAAAGATGTACATAATAACAAATTGTAAACTTTTGTTAAGATAAATTTAGGTGTGTACTACTAGCGATAAGGCAGCCTATTGTGCATCTGTATCTTTGTTTGTTTTTTATTTACTGCTTTTTCTCTGTCTTGATGTGCAAAAAAGCGTATTTGTACTTATTGTTGTCGGTCCTGCAAGCGAATGAACAATTTGAAAAAATCAAGATCATTGTTAATTATAGCGTATGTATAATCGGCTGTTATTTTCAAATACTAATTTCAACTTACTAATATGGATCAAAACTACTAGATGACTGATATTTAATACAATATATTACTTAGACAGATATTTATTATTGTACATAGATAACGACCAGAACACCCGGAACAAATATCTGCAGATCGTACACACAAATATCCCGAGGCGGGAATCGAACCCGCACCTGCGTCGCAGGCGGTTCGCCCACCGCACCACAAAGGTTGTCAAGTGCACGAACACATTGTACTGCATTAAATGAACAACAGAACTGACTGATGATGATGATAAACATAAAGTAAGTTAACTGAAAATGAAAATGAAAAGTTTTTATTTCTTTTAGCTTACAAATAAGCACTTAGACAGGTCATATTTTATAGTTCACTTCAATTTTTTGTCCACCAGTGGAAGAAGTGAGAAAAAACCACTAGTATGTTCATAACTTATGTGTCTAGTACATTTGATTTGCTTATCTGTAAGTTGGTAGATTTTGAGTTGGAGCAAAACTCGTTCCAAGCTTTTTTATCTTCTAAGTAATCTGATATTATATATAACTCAAGGTTACTGTCTCATCTGTGAGCAAATCTTTGAGGTCCAACCCCACCGGTCATCTTAATCAACCCTTCAAAGGACAATCGGTCCACTTGACCCTCGGGAGGGCCGAACTAATTATTGTTATAAGGCATTATTAGTATATTAGTACCTCCAATATTTATGTTTTCATTACTTCGGAACAAACTTCGGGATCATGCTGTTAATTCGGTAACAAGTTTTTGATTGTTCGATTGGGGGTAGTTTTGATGTGGGAATGTGTTAACGTTGTTTTTATTTGGTTTCGAAAGGTGATAATAGATAAAAGCTTTGTACTGAATTTGGAAGTTTATTTTCTACATAATCGTAATATCTGTTGTATGAAGGGAGAGTGACCAATAACTCACTACTGGACATGTCTCCGAAAATGAGGGTTTTGCCATACTTTTTATGGTAAACAAGCGATCTATTCAATACTAGTTTCCGCCCGCGTGTTGGACTCGTTTTGTCTATGGAAACGTATAAAGGTTTTTTCTTTCCCATACAAACTGTTCTATAGAATAAAAAGTAGCCAATGTTTGATTCGTAGGCTTGTACAGCTGCATCTATGCAATATATCATCCCGTTAAGTAGGTACTTACCTACTTAACGGCTGCTTAGCTTTGGCGTTAAAGAGCAAAAAACTTTCACTTTCGCATTTGTAAAATTACTGTGCCGACCAATATTTTGCTTCCAAACCAATATTTACCTATCCACCAATATTTTGCTGATCTGATATGAAGAAAAGAGTTTTTTTTAAAGACAATTTAGTTTTCATTTACACTGGAAAACTCACAATTTTTTCGACAATTCTTTTGCTTTACCCAATTATCCCCAACTAATTCCGGCAAGGCGCACTCCATCATCACAATTTAGATCCCCGAAACAATGCAGCCTGTGTTTTCATTAAAAAAGCACACAAATCCAACGCCAGCCACAATGAGCTCCGAACACAATACAGAGACTGGATCGGACAAACTAATTTATTTGTTCCCTCCATCGCGTTTTATCTATCTTTCTTTCGCCTTAAAGGATAAAAATAATTACAAGATAAAAGATATTTCCTACGCCGGGCGCTTTTTCATTTTTTTTCGTCGTTTTTTGTCGTAGCGCGACGCGATCCGTCGTCTGCTCTCATTGTGTTATCCATTGGTGCTGTTTGGCTTAGAGAGGACATGACAGATGTTGACTGGATCATTTACTTTTATAAAGCGATTGAAAGTTCATAACATTCCCTTTATACAATTTGGGACATGGATATATAGCAACCCACACATTGTCTTTGCTTGAAAACGAAATAAATTTTTGGGATTCCCAGAAATAATAAATAAGTTTAGGTACTCGCTTAGAACCGAGCATATAATTGTATTTTTTTAAATAATCTGCTTACGTAATATTTGAACCCCTTGTAAGCCGCCACTGTCGTTTCCCTGCGACCGCTACAACGTCGTCGGTCCATCGAGTGGGAGGTCTTCCCACACTCCGTTTCGCATTGCATCGCGGTTGCCACACAAGAACCTTTACTCCCCAAAGATTATTGGTTTTGCGAGCTATTTGACCTGCCCATTACCACTTCAGCCTGCTAATTTTGAGAGCTATGTCGGTTACTTTGGTTCTTCTACAGATTTCTGTATTCAGGATTTTATCGCGTAGAGAAACTCCGAGCATAGCTCTCTCTATAGCTCGCTGAGTGATTTTGAGACTCGAACAACCAATACTATCATTACTATCGGTCCAATTTCATCTTGGGAATTGAAGGCAATCAACGATTAACTTGGGAATCGAACGAATAGTCGTATTTTATTAAGTAGTTTCGTAGTAGCATTCGATTTGGCTACCAACTCTAAAGTCGTTGTTCAAAAAGGATTACCATAAATAAAGGCATGTCCACACTACCCTCATCGTAATGTTTTAATTCAATTCTTGGTCCATACTAATTAACCCCTTCCAGGGCACTCTTTGCGAAGACAATAATAATAAGCAAGTAAACGAACAACCCCGGGGCATATAAATGGAAAGCATATTTTATTATGCTGGTATTATTTATGCTGGTTTTAGGTCATTGACTCAAAAAATACTTTCCCTAGTCGCCCACTGGTGGACAATGGGCATAATCCCATAATATGTACTGTAAAGTGATGCTATCTGGGCACCTATTTCATATATATTTTTATCATATAAACTTTGAAAGTTCTCATACATACATACATACATATCGTATTGAACTGTCCACTTTAAAAACACTGTAATAAATTACAATGATCTATCGGTATAGGCTAAGCAAATTCTACAAATTCTGTAAGTAAGTTAATACAAAATGTTGAGCAATAAAACGATTCAAAACACGATTATATCTTCTTCATAAAAAATCGAATCGGTAAAGTATGACATGACTATTTGACTGTCCGTCGAATCGAACTATCAAACAGCAATTAAGAGAGTGGAATAACTATAATGATAGTTATTCAAAGTGTTGGTAGCTACTTCGTAAACTGTTGTCTTCGTAAACTCAGTTTTATAAACACTTTGTTAAAAGTTATAATCAGCTCTTGTTCCTCTCAGTACATAACTAAAGGATTTCCTTAGTTGAGACCCGGTTCTTTCCCGATAAAATCAGGTCTATAAAAAAGGTACAATAAAAATTGTAACAGTTTTCCACGAACGTCATAAAAATGCGGACCAATCACAACGCATCATCGACTCTCGAAGGCTCGTTCTTAACGGGTATTGGTTATCGATTGGTTTCCGATCAGCCAATGGGCAGGCGGGCGGGACGCTCCCATACACGCCTACCCAATGTTAAAGAAGAAAAACTTTTATTTGTGAAAGATTTTATTGGTCGAGCGTGAAATGTGTTTTGTAAGGCTTCGAAACAAATTTACGTTCCAAGAAATGTGCGGAGGTTGACGTCAATGTTTTGTAAAAGGTTTACAATTTTGTAGAACTTTAATGAGTTTTGGAAATATGTTTGTTATATTATGTCGAAAAATATCGTCATTACTATTTATAAGCTACACCTACCTACCTTCCTTAATTTTGGAAAGACAGACTGAATTTTTGAATGGTAATGTGATATAATGTGATAACTAAAGAAATCTGTGGCTCTCTACAGCAAAGACACCGAAGATTTTACTCAGAAAGCTTAACACTTTGACTGCGATTTTTTTTGACGACTGCGATCTTTTTTTTAACCTAAAAAATTCGTGCTGCCGCTCTACACAGCGGTTGTGTTGCGCCGCACATGCGTTTCGTTCGAAAAATATTACGGCTGTGCTGAGTCACAAAGATCTGTATTTTCTCAGCCGCTGCGCTAGTGTGGATTTACGCATATTAGTCACTTGTAGAAAACACATACCGTGTGATTTAAGCACTCAAAGTGTTAAGTCATTAGGCTAACTAAACTTGTTTAAAAACAATCTACTTATAATGGTCCAAATGTAGGGTCCAAAAGTAATGGTTTAAAAAAACATAAATAAAGCTACAATATTCCGATTGCGTAAAGATTAAAAGTAGCCAAAATGTGATTAGTGGTTGGACAACAGTCAAACCATACAAACATAAAGATATGCAAAAACACGTGTAAACAAAGATGGTGAGTAATTTATGTATGACACAGCATGTTTGACTTTATATCTGTATGCAAAAAATGTTTCGAGAGTATGGCATGCAAACCTAAATATAACAACAAAATGATATACAATACGTCTAATTTACACCATGATAAGCATATTAAAAAAAGATATATAGTATTTTTTTATCTAATTAAGTAATTATTCCGAGGAAACGGGCATAGAAAAAGCTTCTTATTTTTTTATAAAAACTACTGAAGTCTGCCAGTAGGTAGGAACTCAAATCTTGTATTAAATAAAATAACACGGTATTATTTAGCCCAAGCTAAGCAGAGCTTGTGTTATGGGTACTAGATGACTGATATACCTATTTAATACAAATACATTACATTATTATTATTTTATTTTAAGCCATTGCTGGGCAAAGGCCTCCCTTTTCTCCTTCCACTCCTCGCGATCCAACGCTGCAACAGGCCATGATAGAAGATATACCTCATAAAAAAATACAAATACATTACATAGAAAGAAATTTTTACTATACATTGAAAACGACCAGAACACCCGAAACAAATATCTGCACATCGTGCAAACATTTGTCCCGAGGCGAGAATCGAACCCGTAACCTCCCGCGTCGGAGGCAAACCTTTACCCACGGCGCCACAGAGTTCGTATTAATTGCAAACTATTCATAAAAATCTTACAATACCGAACTGGCTACAATTCATCCGCAAAAAGCGCTAAGGAGAGAAACTTTTCCTCCGCAAAAAACCCGTGGAAACCGGCGGGCAAAAGCCAGCTACAAAATCTATAACTTCGCTCATCAAAGACCATCGGATCACTCGGACATGCGCGTAGGGCAGAATTTTTTATCCCGGGCGTGGCCACTCGATATGTTATCGAACACGCCTCGGGTATCGATAGATACGCCTTATTGACTATCGAAGGTCACGCCTTGTCGATAAGGTCGGATACGCCTAGGTTACTTCGCATTTTCGATATTGGAGTTTCCTTATGATATTCAAATGACAAGTTCAGATTGTGTTCACGATAAAAACCGTTTGTGAGTGAAGGTTTGAAGAAGTCAACAGTTTGTTACCTTCTTATCTTCAACACTACATGATATTACGGCGCCGAATTCTATTTAGTTAATTATGACATTAATAAAACTTTTGAAACTATCATGGTAAATTAACACTAAAGTCATTAAAAGCGTGATATTTACCATGATTTGATTTTTGAGCTTGTGTCAATGTTTCAATCAAATCATGGTAAATATCCCGTTTTAAAAGATTTTATTAAGACAGTAATATCGTCGCAGAATCGTTAATAGATTAAATAAACTCTAAGTAGATAGTGCGTGCGTGTTTTTTGCACTGTGAGATTGATCGATTTTTTTCAACTTTCACACTTTTGACACGCGTCCCTCAGTTTGTAGTTTTTTTAAAGGTAAATTTCCAAAATCTCTCATTCTGAGACAGAATCAAAATCTATCATTGTTATGGTGAAGCTATTAATAAAAATAAAAATTATGAAAATACCATACAATCTCCATAATTGGATAACTCAGATAATTTCCAATTAGTTTCCATTACTTGACACTGGTAGAAAAGTGTCCAACCAGACACAGTTGCCATCTACAAAGAATCATCGTCAACCAAAATCTGTTATTAATAAACAACTCGGAACACTGAACTGTAAAAGATCTGCACATCATACAGATATGCATGGGGCGAAGGGATATGTATGAGGAAAGTGTTAATGAATATCGGTGGTCACGCCTTGTCGATATTGGTCACGTCTTGTCGATATTGGTCACGCCTAGACTATCGATATAAAGAAGTTATTGAGTATTAATAGACCCGCCTTTTGTATTGGATTGGATATTGATACGCCCATCGAATCTGAGCAAGAAAGAAATAGATTTATAAGGATTTATAAAAAAAACTGTAGAAAAAAATCTAAATTTAGACTTTAACCCAGACAAAATATGTCATGACTTTGACATGTCTGGTTTATGAATACTATTTATTTGTTGAGGAATAACAAACGACTACATTAAACTTATTATACATTTGTGTTAGTACTTTACAATGTAAAGTTGAGCGATATTCAAAATGTAGCCCACAACGCTATCCACATACATATGAGTTACATACATAGAATATAAAACTGTGAGACCGGTGTCCTCAGGAGCAGCCGCCAGACACATAAAATAAGGTATCAGTGCTATCTATTCAATAAAAAGCCCATAGTTTAGTAATTATCAATTTAATTATTTTTTTTATTTGTATTTAAAAATTGTATTTAATTTAGTTTATTTGTAAAATCTTTGTATTTGTAATGAAGAGCAGGACATCCTGGCACAAATATATTTACATACTTAAAAGGATGTCCTCACAACTGTCTAGCATGTAAAGATACTTTTTCTACAAATAAACAATTTTCAATTTTCAATAAAAAAACATGCAACTAGGATACCTAACTAGTTAGGCTCCTCTTAAACTACTAAGTAAAGCAAATAAACGAAAGTTCTATAAAACCATTTGTAAATTTACAAATTATTTCTAAAGAATTAATAATAAAACAAAAAGTACAAATAGCAATAAGTTACTATCAGACTTATGTTATTTAAGCGAAGTATAGATGGACAGATCACATAGCTATATGTGTTACTTTAGTCGAGTTGTTATCTAACAAATAACTTTAAACATTTTCATAGAAACAACACGTGCGGTGCAGTGGCTATTGCTGCCAGGATGGTGTTGGTACTCCCGCGTTTATGATAAGATAGGATGGGACATGATAAATTCCATTAGTCAATTCTTACGACATCTACGGGCAGAGTTGGACGGGTGGATTCATACGACGCGATCGCCAAGCCATTGTCGCCTCAGCGTAAGAAACTGACCTTACATAGCATTAACAATAAAATGATAAGTCACTTCTAATTAAGTGAACACATTAACACGTTAGCTGCCATGTCAGTCACCAGTGCCTGACATCCATGGTACTTGATCAGGCCGTGTCAGTCACCAGTGACTGACATCAAGACATTGGATTGAAATGCTTGTAGTGGGCTGTCCAGTACGTTTAGCCTGCTTGTTTCTATTAGAATTGACTGACATGGCCCCGGGCTAACTATATACAACATGGCCTGTTACTTTTCTTGTTAGAACTGAAGTTAATCAACAATTTCTGGGTAAAATGTTAAATTTGTTCTAGCAGCTGTGTTAAATGAGCCAGCTATTGAATGACCACAACCTATGTATATACATATATACTTAACCTAAGAACCCTGTTCTCATGTAAGTGAATTTATATAAATTGTCTTTTTGAGAATAAATGAATATTAAACGTATTAACACATACATACTATGTGAAACTCAGTGAAGCAATAAAGGCTATATTGATAGCTTCCTGATCATTTACTGCGCAGACTCGAACCGATACTCGATGCTGATAGACAGCTGTGGGCGGGCGGGCCACTGGGCGGAGTCGATACCTGGTACTTACACGTATTGGAATGTTAATGTACATATATTTATTATGCATTGTATGCCCACTAAAATACTACATCTAAGAACCTTCCTAAAATCACAATAAATGATATAAATATAAAACATTAATTATCAAACATTATTGTCTATCAATGGAAAATCATACCAACCAAAGTATACTGCCCAAGTTGTGGGCAGAGGTAAGTTCACCCATATATAGGTAAGTAATTATAATACTCGTAGTATATAAAATGGCCTCAGACTAGGTGGGATGACGACCTGCGAAAGACTGCAGGTAGATGCTGGATGCGTCAAGCTGAAGACAGGGCGCTATGGCGCTCATTGGGGGAGGCCTATGTCCAGCAGTAGACTGCTATAGGCTGATGATGATGATGATAAAAAAGCACGCTTCTTTCCTCCGTTTTGTCGACTAAAATCCGGATAAAACTACACTAGGGTGGTTTTAACCGGTAAAGTAAAATAATTCCTCTCCTCTCATTACTTAATGAGTTGAGACCATAAATATCACTTCCTCAACCCGTTCTGAACACAGTTTTCATTTTAAGCTTGCGACACACTCGTAATGTTATTTATAATGCTACTTTGTTACTTAAAGGAGTTTTTAGTTGTATGAAGGCTTCAAAAGATAATTCTGGTGATTTTCAAAAACAATTAGAATTAATTATCTGGCGCAGCGCGGATTGCCGGTGTTGTAAATGAAAGGCAAGTTGACAAAATCAAAATTATTTATTTGCAGTCAACGGGCTATAAGTTAGTATGCTTATTCTAAAACGTCCCATGCGATGACTCACCAGCTGAAACAGCTTTGGCGTGCAAAATTATATAATATTAATAGCAAATATACATTGACGACGACTAATTTTTATTTTCTACCAAGTAGTACCGACGCGACGTCCGCTGGGGCAAACGTGTTCTTGAATGGAGACCACGACTCGGTACACGTAATAGTGTAGGACGCCCTCCGACCAGGTGGGATGACGACCTGCGAAAGACTGCAGGCAGATGCTGGATGCGGCAAGCTGAAGACAGGGCGCTATGGCGCTCATTGGGGGAGGCCTATGTCCAGCAGTAGACTAATATAGGCTGATGATGATGATGATGATGAATTAGTTGTCAATCATACAACTACGACAAATTAATTCAAAACTAGACATATAAAAACGATAAAGATAGATTAAACTAATCAATATTTCAAATTTATGTCTAAATATACCTTATTTTTCAATACAAAATAATGAAAACCAGAAACAATCATTTATTTCGCTTTGCTCGTAGCTCGTAGAGGTCAGAATTCGTAGCGGCATAGCATGTGCTACGAAGGTCTTCAAAATCGTACGTTGTTGTTTCTTAAATTATTTTTTCAAATCAATTATAATTATTTTATTTAGTAAATATCATAACTTTCAAGTTTCTATTACTTTATTTAATCTTGGGTTTTTATTGATACTTTTTGAAATAAGTAATTTTTTAATTTTTGATTTTTTTATCTGACTCACGATTGAATAAACAAATTAAAATTCCTGATAAGCTACTGAACAATGATAAAATTACGTAGAACAACTTTTCAGCATTTTCCTTTAGTACTTCTACTCGACGCTAGATGGCGTTACTTGTGTTTTGTTTGAGAGTTTCACAAAATTATTTCCATGAATTACACTTCTAAGTTTTGAATGGTTTTAGTTATAACAAGCAGTTTGTGATTTTTATTAGCAGTGAATTGTCATAAAAAAAAATCTATCGAAACTGACTAATCAAACCACATTAAATTTACCTTTTTCTGATTTACCACAGTTAGGTTATCCAATCGGTTCGTGTATTATTAATAATTTGATAATTACAATCACAAAAAAATGCAAACCTGGCGCTTTCCTTACGACAATTCATCTTGTAAGTAGTTCTGAAATAAACTCAGAAAACAAATTCCCGCGAATCCGAAGAAAATTAGCTTGAATTTGCAATTCGGCAGTCGTACGTAATCGCACAGTAGGTACTCGTATGTAATCTCCAGGCAGGGTATAAACAATTTCGTATCAACAATTATTTATCTGAGACGCAACACTTACGGCGAAGACATATTTATGGGGTGGGGATAAATAACGGGTGGGAAGCGTGAGTGTTGGAGATTCAGAGGGTTCCGTCGATTTATTTTTCTAACGGGTGAAACCACGAAGGCATTAGCAGCGAATGCTGTTCAATCAAAGCTGGGGTATTGTGTTGTAATCATATTTATTTGAATGTAAGCGATCTGAACAATTAATTACAACAATTATATCATTTATTTAAACTAAAATTGAATAAGTGGCTGCTTGACAAATGTTTCTATAGTATAAATGAATATATTAATCTTAAGTAGAAAAAATTATTATGTTTTGACAATGATTGTAAATCTTAAAGTTAACTGTTTATTTTAGAATGTACCTTAAATTTATTTTACTTGATTATTTTAATTGTTGACTACCTTAAATCACAGTGATAATATTAAATTGTAATATAATATTAATATTTGCACACCTGCTTGCGGGTTGAATACATGTGACACTACTCTAGTTATAAGACCTGACTTGTACCTATAATAATGTGTTTGCATAGTCACCCCGTGACCATGACAGTGTGTAAACCTAATGAAACTTCGGGAAAAATAGGTAAATTAACGCGATGAATACCCGTTAAATTGTACTTGTAACTTTTTTATCTAATTTCGCTTGGCTTTTACTGACAAGGTACTTAAATGGTTGCGATTATATATAGATTAAAGAAAGACAGTTTCCTAACAATGTACGATATTTTATTAAATCAAAAGTCTTTTTAAAGATTATCTATTCATCCAAATAAACTTAAAACATTGCCATCTCAATAAAGTATCAGACTGGGTTAAAACCAGTCTAAGCTAAGAATCACAGAAAAACGCAAACCTGGCGCTTTCCTGACGACAATTCATCTTGTTAGTAGTTCTGAAATAAACTCGGGTAGATGCTTGATGCGTCAAGCTGAAGACAGGGCGCTATGGCGCTCATTGGGGGAGGCCTATGTCCAGCAGGGGACTAATATAGGCTGATGATGATGATGATGAAGTTAAGAATGCCATAGAAGTCCAAAACAACAACATAATAAAATACTCTCTTAAAAAAGTAATCTAATTAATAACATCTTACCTTGTTGAAGAAAAAACAGCATTTGCAGAGAATCTTTCAACGGCTTCACGGCATTGTTAAGTAGGTACCTAATTTATAACAAGACCTGACGTTTTCTGTTTTCACGGATCCCTAAAAATAAGCTAAGATAAAAAATAAACATAAACATGTCACAATAGGCCGCATCGCTAAGCAGAATGTGATGTATGCCTTAGATTAATTCTTACGAAATACTTAGGAAACAACTACTTTACTACGTATTTGAGATCACTCATGATTACTTATGTTAGCGGTTACCAAAATTTTGTTTAAATAATGAACTATTATTTTTTACACATTTCTCTAGAATCTAGTATTATTTAGAACAGGGACTTTTATTTTTTTGCAGAGGCGGTTTTTGTAGAATAAAATAACTAATCAATGGTGATATCTCTTTTCAAGTGCAATTGAGTTGATTTTCCTAACTTAGTAGATTCATACTAAAGTCTTTTAAAACGGGATATTTACTATGATTTGATTTTTGAGTTTTCCAATATTTCAGCACAGTTTCATGCGCCATGATCACGGAATAACTGAAAATTATAAAAAAAAAAAACGAAGTATTGGAAAACTCAAAAATCAAATCATGGTAAATATCCCGTTTTAAATGACTTTAGTATTAATAACCATGATAGTTTCAGAAGTTTTATAGTAGAAAAAAATAACCAAAAACAACAAAAAACAAAAACGACAAAAATATATTTAAAAAAATTGACAAATATATCCATTGTAAAGTCTTACTACAAAATATCAGGGCATCAACAGGATAAAAAAGATTGCGACGAGTTTTGCTTCAACTCAAAAACTATCAACCTAACAAGGTAAATGTTTTTTGATCACTTGTTTCCTTTACCTTAAAAATATTGATAAGAACAAACATCAAAGTGGTCACTATATTTTCTAGTTTTATTAATGTAATTTGATCTTTGTGACGTGTCAAAGAGTCCTATTAGGTCTAAAATAAATAAAATGATTTTATTTCAGATAACTTAAATGATCCATAATTTGTAAGTAAAATTAAACATTAAGAACTTATTATAAAGGCCATTGATATTTGATATGTTATTTCTTTGTAAATCAACGCGGCCCAAAATTAATGATAACTGATAATGATAGCCTAAAATTAAAAAAAACTACTTTTCCTAAATTAATATAATTCTTTTCTTAAATTCATTTTAATTCTTTCCATTCAAAGGGTTTTGACGACCGATGTGGCGCGGTGGGCGAAGGTCCGCCTGCGACGCAGGAGGTTGCGGGTTCGATTCCCGCCTCGGAACAATTGTGTGTACGATCTGCAGATATTTGTTCCGGGTCGTTTTCTATGTATAATAAAAAATATCTATCTATGTAATGTATTGTATTATGTATATCAGTTATCTAGTACCCATAACACAAGCTTTGCTTACCATGGGGCTAGATAATGCTGTGTGGATTGTCCAGCATTATTTATTTATATTTATTTATTTAAAGGTTGCTTGGAAGAGATCGCTTCTAAGCGATAAGGCCGCCCATTTTACTTGTCGCATATAATGTATTTTTGTAATGATTTAATTACGGTGTACAATAAAGATTTTTTGTATTGACGCCTATTTACTTTTCTAACTTTACAATAAACTTACCCCCTGAATCTCAGTCTCCCACGGTTGTGTGATTGAAGGTTGTTCTGTAGTTGTAGTTTAGTAAGGTTTTACTAAACTACAACTACAGAATCACCGCTAAAAATCATCATGCAATAACTCCAAGACACTCATCCGCTCTCAGGCTATAACTCTCGGCACAATGGAGCCAACTCGGGGCTTCCCCGGCGACAGAACAAAGACGGAGGAAGGAAGGAGTATAAAGTAAGACTTCGAAGAGTTTTAAATCTGGCGGTGATGGATGGAGACGTTTCCTGGGCGGAGAATAAATTACTTATTCTGGGAATTCAATAAACATACTCTAGAGAAGTGGGTAGATAGGTATTGAATTGTAGAAAATAAATAGAAAGTACCTATCGGCCTTCTTATGTAAAATACTGTTATAAAGATATAAATAAATAAATTATAATAAATAATGCTGGACAATTCACACAGCATCATCTAGCCCCAATCTAAGTAGAGCTTGTGTTATGGGTACTACATGACTGATATACTTACTTAATACAACACATTACAAAGATAGATATTTTTATTTTACATAGATAACGACCAGAATACGATAGCGCACACAATTTTCCCGGAGCGAGAATCGAACCGCTAACTCCTGTATCGCATGCGGAACTTCGCCCACCGCGCCACAGAGATCGTCAAACTGACTTCAATTAGCAAAGACATGATTACCTAGTAGGCGATATGTAAGAGAGTAAAGCTTGGCTACAGAGTTGATGCGTGACCCAGCCTCCTAAAACCAAGCAAGGGCTCACAAATCGAGCATCGCCTAATGGCGGCTGCCGATTAGTTTTTATTATTCCGCCCAAGGTTTTCCTTATTGCGGTATCGTACGCCGATGCATCGGTTTCACTTAACATGAATGTTCGTGATAGGTTTATCTTTAGAACAAGTGCTGATGGGTAAGGGATAGAGAATGGGGAGTTAGATAATCTACAAAACTTTAAAGAAAACTTTGTGAGAGTACTAGTCTTTTGCTGCCCCACTGTAATACGGGTACTAGATCACTGATATATACATATAATACAATACATTACAGAGAATATATTATACATAGATCAGACCAGAACACTCGGAACAAAATCTGCAGATAGTACACACAATTGTCCCGAGCCAGGAATAGAACCCGCAACCTCCTGCGTTGCATGTAGGTCTTTGCCCACCGTGCCACAGAGGTCGTCGAATATCAATAGTCTGATGTTAAACGATAAATTGAAAAGTTACCCGAAAACTGAGATAACTGTTTTTCTATGTGATTCTTGGACAGAGCCATAGACAAAACTAAGGCTATATTTACCCACGGGAAATTTATTGACTCAAAGTAACATTTGTATTTTTCAAAGTAATCAACCCAAGAAAACTGTAATAGGACCAGATGTAAAACTATAAAGCGAACCTTACCTACACTACATCCTCTCACCAATTGATTTTTCATTTGTACCTCTGTGGGGGCCAATAACAGGCCACGGACAGGGCCATTATCGGATGCCGAAAGATGGCCAATAAACGGCGCTGGGATGTCTTTACGGCCAACAACTAGCCTGCCGCTATTAGGCGATCGCTATTAGCTTTGGCTGAGCGACGATGTGCGAAGGGGCGGATAGGGCATTATTATTCATCTATTTATTTATTTATTTGGTTTTTTTTAACAAAAGCTCCTTTAGGCTTAACTCAAA
This sequence comes from Eupithecia abbreviata, assembly GCA_943735965.1. NCBI lineage: Eukaryota > Metazoa > Arthropoda > Insecta > Lepidoptera > Geometridae > Eupithecia > Eupithecia abbreviata. The sequence continues at coordinate 9,499,650 of OX030995.1, forward strand.
AATCGTAGCAGCTACATTCCGTTACTTTCTCTTAGGCTTGAGTTGACTTCTTTGTTATTGGCAACATGTGTCTGGTTTGCCATAATTCTAACAATGTCCACTCATGTAAATTTCAATAGTATAATAATTCATAGGCGTGTATACAAATAATAAGATGTTGTACGCTTTTTAACATTTAGTTCGAGTCGTCACAAACTATGTTGCTTTGTTTGATGACATCATTGTCATGTCGCCGAAATGAAAATTGGTATTCAAACTGTTATTTAAAAAAAATTGAATACAAATATGGTAGGTCTCAAGGTAGGGGAATCGACCCCGCTATATTATACATCGTAGGCGGGCCATTGCCCATCGCGCCACATTGGTAGTCATCAATAAACGAACAAATTCCACTATGTAGTCCCTTTATCAAATATCAATTTCATATTTCAAAGTACTTTATTTCATTAACACTTTGACTGCTGAAATCACACGGTTTTTGTTTTCTACAAGTGACTAATATGCGTAAATCCACACTAGCGCAGCGACTGAGAAAACTCTGTGTGACTCAGCACAGCCGTAATATTTTTCGAACGAAACGCATGTGCGGCGCAACACAACCGCTGCGCTGTGTAGAGCGGCAGCACGAATTTTTTACGTTAAAAAAAAGATCGCAGTCGTCGAAAAAAAATCGCAGTCAAAGTGTTAAGACATTACAGAACTCTTGAATATAATATGATAATGCCGCATCCACAACTAATCAATAGTTTCGCACATCCCGCGATCAGTCGTATCTCGTGTAAGCACGTAAACAGCGGCGGGTGATCGTAAAAGAAAATGCGTCCGACTGTACAGACCGACAATTTGCGGACCTGTATTTTATGTATCGATTTATTCTGCACGACTGTACCTACTAGAGAAGGTACTTACCTAATGTTGTACTGAGTATTGTGAGTTAATTTTACTGGGGTAAAATTTTTAAGAGCTATGCTCAGAGTTTCTCTGTAGGATTACATCCGACAATGAACCAAAATCATTGACATAGCTCTAATTAGCAAGCTGAAGTGACAGTGGGCCGGACATATCTCGCGGAGAACGGACAACCGATGGTAAAGGTGTTCTAGAGTGAGACCGCAACTCTGAAAACGTAGTGTAGGACGTCCTCCGGCCAGGTGGGATGACGACCTGCGAAGGACTGCAGGCAGATGCTGGATGCGGCAAGCTGAAGACAGGGCGCTGTGACGCTCATTGGGGGAGGCCTATGTCCAGCTGTGGACTACTATAGGCTGATGATGATGATGTGACACGATACAAAATGCTCATACATTTTAGCCGCTCATTGGTTGTGCATTTTGATATATAAAGACATCATCCCACCTGGTCGGAGGGCGTCCTACGTTTACCGAGTCGTGGTCTCCACTCAAGAACACGTTTGCCCCAGCGCGGCCCTAGTGTGTTACAAATAGGTACAACTGAATCGAACAGCTGATGAACTTGTGTGTAAAATAGGTGATTAAAAGAACCGCTATTATATGAATAGATTCCATTAGTAGCAGAGAATTTTAGCGAGTGCTACCGAATGGATTAGGTACTATGATACTAGTTCAGTTCAGTTCATTAATTCAGAAACAATTTATATTGTGTATGAATTAATACTTATAGCTACAAATACTTAATGTAAATAAAATAAATAAAAACAGGTTAGTGAATCAAAAGCATACATAATAATAACTACTTACCCTTTAGTCAAGTCCGCTCATGGATCCGTCAACGCACATTCAAACGACACGAAGAGCACTGGGCAAGTATTCCAGATTGCAGGCAGTCGAAGGAGGCATTCCCGGTTTTAAACCCACGGTACTCCCGAAAACTCCTCAATCTCAAACGTGACAAACTCCGGCAAGTCGTCGGTATTGTCACGGGACACTGCATGCTAAACAAACACCTATTTAATTTGGGTATCACGGACAGCCCCCTTTGCAGAGGGTGCATGAATGCAGAGGAGACGGCAGCGCATGTGCTTGTAGATTGCGACAGCGTGGCTTCTCAAAGACTGCATCACCTTGGGACACCGAGGACGCCTAGGTAGGCATGCGCCGGCATCAGCGAGCTGCTGGCCTTCCTGGAGGACATCGGGTGGTTAGACTAGCAACCCCGGCGGCCAAGTTGCGGAAACCAGTCCAGAAACAAGTAACAAGTAGTAAGTAATAACTACTTTCGTCTGATAAATTCGTTAATAGTATAAAAACACCCCTTCAGCAAAAGTTTTCTTAAATTATTCTTAAAAATATTTGGGTTGTCAATTGCTTTCAATTCAGTAGGAAGAACATTAAATAATTTGATAGCTTGATATCTACTGCCATGCTTTGCTACATTAAGCCTCGGCCAAACCCCGAGCTCTAGGTCTTTTCTTCGTGTACTACTAGGACTACCTTGTAAAATTCTCTTCTACTAATGGAACTATGAAATATAATTAGGTCTAATATTATTTTTTCTTCTTTTATTATTTTTTAAAATGGAGGAGGCCTTCACTCGATGAGAGGTCCTTAATACGCATCATTAATTTTTAATTTAATTTAAATCTAATCTTTTATATAAATAAGTAGCATATAATATTATTCTATTCATTATGAAATTTTGTAAATTCTATGTATTAAGGAAATAAAAAGGCTTTATTATTATTATTATTATATTATTTTTTCCAAGTTGTTTACCTTTCTCCAGCTAATTAGACACCGCCAATTGCATTACTTTTCGACATCGCCATCTTTACGACGTTATAAAAATAATGTGTCTCCTATTTAACGATCATAAGTCATAATAATTATGGCTATAGACACCCTTATATCTTTACGGCTATGCTATAAGATAATGGCTATACTTTGATTGGCTACTGTAATGTCTTGAGGCTGACAGGGAATTATGGCTATTTATGAGTTGCTATAATATATTTTTGACTTGAGATAATTACGGCCGGATATTTGTAAGCAAGTCGAAGACAGGGCGCTATGGCGCTCATTGGGGAAGGCCTATGTCCAGCAGTGGACTAATTTATTTATTTAATGTAATCAGAACGACCTTAGGCCAATTATACTAATTACAGAGGTATAATATAAAAGTAAAGAACACATGTTATAAATACAGTTAAAATAAAATAAAATAATCAATAATGTCAATTATAAATTCAAATTATTGAAGAGTCAACATAAAATTAAGAATGAAATATAGGTAAGTCAAAAATAGGTCAAAATAAATTTTTAGAGATTAAAACAATGTCAAAAATAGCATTCACAAAAAGTTAAACATATAAGCATTAGATTTCTCCACTCGTCCGCAAAAATGTAATATATAAAATATACATCTAATATAAAAGTAAAAGGTAAAAGTAAACAAGTAAAAAGATTTTTATTTTGTCAGAACAGAACAGAGACTCTTATAAACTAAACTTAGATTAACAGACGACAGAGACTGACAAAACTCGGTCTCCACTCAGCATGTGCTATGGTAGAGCAGATCGTACCATAGCGCTGGTCTTCCGTGGAGACCGTGGTGCGCAAGGTGGCCTAATATAGTGAGGAACCAAACAAAAATATTAATTAATCAACAGAAACTAAAACTGTATGTACTAAGTAAACAATATTATTTAAAATAAAATACGTATATAAATTTTAGAATGATCTTTGTACATTTAAAATAAAATCAACCTGTTAAAACTACAATGAGATTGTTAATATGTAAGTAATATTATCTAATTTTTTTAAAAAGGAAGGCAAAGAACGAAAAAATATAGGTTGATGATGATGATGATTTGTAAGCAGATTAACTAATCAATGGGGTTATTGGTAATCTCTAATCTTCAGACTTTTGCAAAACATATAAAATAGCATTATGGGCAACCATAAGAACAAAAACAATAAAATCTCAATATGAAGTCTGTTTATTAAATCAGAAGTCGATCAGAAAAAGTGTGTACGATGGGCAGCCTTATCTCTGAAAACGATCTCTACCAGACAACTTTCGGATTTTTATAAAACACATAACAATAGCTTTTCTCTGAAAACACAATATTACCTCCATATAAAGTCTGTTATGATATCACTAGAAAGTACTTATTTAAAAAAAGTCGCTTCCCGCTGTCTGTCCCTATGTATGCTTAGATCTTTAAAACTACGCAACAGATTTTGATGCGGTTTTCTTTGATAGATAGAGGGATTCAAGATAAGGGTTTATGAACCATTTGACACATAGATTTCCACACGGCCGAAGCCGCAGGGCGCAACTAGTAAATCAATAAAACTAATAAGTCCCTGTAACAACCCCACCCGACTACAAAAGGTGATGGCAAATGAAAAACGCCCGCGGGTATCGGGCGACCGTTGCATTCAGGTAGGGGTGTGTGGTGTAGTGGTGGCTAGAGAACTAGGTGTCAGTTCGATTCTTGAAATGAAATAGTATTTATTTGCTTAATTATAGGTTTACAGTATGGTCTTCAAATAGAGTAGGTATCATTATATTTAGCCTATGTCCAGCTGTGGACTGCTATAGGCTGATGATGATGATGATCACTATATTTGACTTGATAGTCGTGCAAATGTTTAATGTTAATTAGTTAAGTTTTTAGTAAACTTATATTGAATTGAAATCACCATCATCAGCCTATATTAGTCCACTGCTGGACATAGATCTCCCCCAATGAGCGCCATAGCGCTCTGTCTTCAGCTTGACGAATCCAGCATCTACCTGCAGTCTTTCGCAAGTCGCCATCCCACCTGGTCGGAGGGCGTCCTACACTACGTTTACCGAGTGAATGAAATATTATAATGAAATGAAATTATTAATAAGTACATGTAAAAATTTTAATTTCAAATATTCATTCAAGCTATAAAAACTGTTATACAGAGCCAATTATACAATTTACGATTAAATTCGTTATTCGTGAGATTTCTTATTTCATTGACGACCGATGTGGCACGGTGGGCGAAGGTCCGCCTGCGACACAGGAGGTTGCGGGTTCGATTCCCGCCTCGGAACAATTGTGTGTACGATCTGCAGATATTTGTTCCGGGTGTTTTGGTCGTTTTCTATTTATAATAAAAAAATATATATCTATGTAATGTATTGTATTATGTATATCGGTTATCTAGTACCCATAACACAAGCTCTGCTTAGCTTGGGGCTAGATAATGCTGTGTGAATTGCCCATCATTATTTATTTATTTTATTGCATGAAATACACGTTTAATGGTGTTTTAGTATAAATGTGATTCAATGTATTTCTACCGATAAGTGTGTGATGAAATTAAATTAAATTGCAGAGATAAATGTAATTAAATTTGTTTTTAAATGTGTTAATAGGTATATACAAATATTTTATTTTTTAGCCATTATCGTCCCACGTCGGCAAAGGCCTCCCTTTTCTACTTCCACTCCTCGCGATCCAATGCTGCAACAGGCCATGATGGAAGATGTGCATCGAGCTCGTCACGCCGCGATCTCATCCTGGGCCTTCCACGTCGCCTCTTAGCATTGGGTGGGCTCCACTCTGAGGTGGTCTTTGCCCACAAGTCGCTGGACATACAGCAGACGTGTCCAGCCCAGTTCCACTTCAGGCTTCCGGCTGTCTGACCAACGTCAACGATGCGTGTTTTGGAGCGTAGTATGCTGTTCCGCACGCGGTCTGACAGCTTGACTCCTAAGATGCTACGCTCCATGGATCGTTGGCAGACCCCAAGGGCGGACTTTTTATATACAATAGATAATACAAATTTATTTTAACTAAACTAATTATAACTAAATATTTAAGAACTATGTCACTTCTTCAATTCCTTCTTAAGGTCTACTCGCTACCTTTAGAATAAATGTGTTTTCTAAAGCACCAGTGAAGCTACTCCTCACGTAGAATAAATTCAGGTTCGCCATTTTGTTCCCGTAATGAATGCTAAGATTAAGATTTGTTCCCGCCTTTGTTTGCATTGTTGGGACTGTCCGCGAACTCCGTAATAACTTGTTTATGAGATTTATTCTGCATTTGTTTGGCATTTTAGTTTTAGATAGATAGATAGATAGAAAATACTTCATTATACCACATACAGGAATAAACAATAGAATAAAGGAAGTATAAAGGTAAGGCCGCCCTTTATACTTCCTTTATTCTATTGTGGCCTTATCGCTGAGAGTGATCTCCAATTTATATTTAAATAAAACAAATTATATACTGAGAAGAACAAGAAAGAAAGTTCAATACTTTCTGATTTTATTGTCAACGTTTTTTTTCTTATATTTTAGATGGCAAAATATGTAGTACCAAAACTTTCTTTTGTACTGGTGAAACTTGTGTTCAAATGATGTAGTTTTAGAAAACAGTTTTAAGAAACTCTTTTGAAACTCTACACGTACCTAAATTCGGTACAAGTAAAGTCTAGCAGTCGTCAAATATTATGTATAATACAATACAAAAATACATTACTATTGTGCATCAGTTGCAGATCAATACAAAAAAATACATATGCGACATGTACAAAGAAAAATATAAGAAGCGATGTTTACCAGGCAAATATACCCCTATTTGCCTGGAAAAGATCGCGTCATATAAACAAATAAAATAAAATAATGCTGGACAATCCACACAGCATTATCTAGCCCCATGGTAAGCAAAGCTTGTGTTATGAGTACTAGATAACTGATATACATAATACAATACATTACATATGTAGATAGTTTTTTTTTATTATACATAGAAAACGACCAGAACACCCGGAACAAATATCTGCAGATCGTACACACAATTGTTCCGAGGCGGGAATCGAACCCGCAACCTCCTGCGTCGCAAGCGGACCATCGCCCACCGCGCCACATCGGTCGTCATAGCGATAAGATCGCTAATATATACCAATAATCATTAAAAATCGTATTAGTCTTCTTCAACCAACATTTTAACCCTTACCGCACTACCCTTTGACATCTCGTGACGTATTTAAATTCATAGTCTTGCGAAGTTAGCCGGCGGGACGTGACAGCACACTTTTTGGCTTCGGGTTACTTGGGTAGCCGGTACCCTTTCGGAGGGGATGGGGTAAGTCTGGTTTCAAGGTTTTCAAAATGTTATATACTTCTGCTTTAATATAATACTTACTACTATTGACGACCGATGTGGCGCGGTGGGCGAAGGTCCGCCTGCGACGCAGGAGGTTGCGGGTTCGATTCCCGCCTCGGAACAAATGTGTGTAAGATCTGCAGATATTTGTTTCGGGTGTTCTGGTCGTTTTCTATGTATAATAAAAAATATCTATCTATGTAATGTATTGTATTATGTATATCAGTTATCTAGTACCCATAACACAAGCTCTGCTTACCATGGGGCTAGATAATGCTGTGTGTATTGTCCAGCATTATTTATTTATTTATGTTTATATTATAATAAAGTAATAAGATTCTGCTATTGTTACTTGCCTACCAACCTAGTAAGGTAGGTAGGTCACAAATTTTCTTATCTTGCCATTTTCCCCAAGCTGTAGCTCCGGCAGTAACTGCCCAATCTAGTAGGTACTAGGTACACACGCAGCCATAGGTTTTGACCATCATTAATTTTTATATGCTCGAAGTAGGTATGATTTGCCACACCCACTAGACAAAATACAGCCTTTTTATTTAATCTCGCTTTGGACGACTGAGGCAGTACAGCAGGATATGGCCAAACGCTTTGGAGCTTTACTCAGTAAATTAGTAAGTAACGACGTACATTAATGAGAGATATTTCAAAAGTGATCAACTAAAAAATGGTGTACGTACGTATAGACAAATAGGGTTTTAGTCGAAAAAAAATGCAAAAAATACGATTGTGCCTTTACATAAATAGATAATATTATTTGAGGCTGCCAAACCAAAAACCGTAAAACGCTAGTTACCCCCGCTCCCCGCGAGAAGGAGTTAAAACGCCATAGTTCGTGTCACGGCATAAATTAGAAACAGTAAGTCGAGTCAAGAAACCTCGGCGCATATCGCCGCAATTTCGCTTAAGATTAACGAATACTGTCATTAATATTCATACTGTAGCAAAAATTTGGTCTTTCGATTAGCTAAGTTGGATGGACTTTAGTGACAAATTGTGGCGGCGAGATAAAGAGATATGCTACGTGGTTTAGGGAGGGTTAAAAATGTTATGATGCGTTTTCAGGAGAACGTTTTTTTAACTGATTAAAAAAACATTCTCCTGAAAACGCATCATAACATTTTTCTATTTTGATAGTACATGGTTTATTGGGTTTTTATTATGGACTGCGAATACGTCTAAACGTTGATAAAATATTTTATTAAATTGTTAAGTGTTTAATCGACCGTTGTTATGTTACCGAATGTTTCTGACGACCGATGTGGCACGGTGGGCGAAGGTCCGCCTGCGGCGCAGGAGGTTGCGGGTTCGATTCCCGCCTCGGAACAATTGTGTGTACGATCTGCAGATATTTGTTCCGGGTGTTCTGGTCGTTTTCTATGTATAATAAAAATTATCTATCTATGTAATATATAGTATTATGTATATCAGTTATCTAGTACCCATAACACAAGCTCTGCTTACTATGGGGCTAGATAATGCTGTGTGAATTTGTCCAGCATTATTTATTTTAATCACTATCGCACTTTTGAAAGGGAAGAAGCTTTAAAAGGTTCTTCATTTTTCAAGGACATTCTATTTATTATTATTATATTAGCCCGGGGTGTCCCACTGCAGGGCAAAGGCCTCCCTCCCCTTCTTCCACTCATCTCGGTCCTCAGCAAGGAGAACCCACTCCTTATTGTATAGGTCGAGCTCATCCCGCCATCTCCGCCTAGGCCTTCCACGTGGCCGTTGTCCGTCCGGGACCCAGTCAGTGGCGATCTTCGCCCACTGCTGGTCTGACATACGCCACACATGTCCAGCCCAGTCCCACTTGAGTTCGGCGGCTTTTTGGGCAGCATCGGCTATTATTATACATTCTATGTATAATAAAAAATATCTATCTATGTAATGTATTGTATTATGTATTATATATCAGTTATCTAGTACCCATAACACAAGCTCTGCTTAACATGGGGCTAGATTATATTTATTTATTTATTCTTTTAAAACGAATTATCTCAATTTCTTATTGATATTGTGATTAATAGCTAAGCTTTACTTACTTTGGTATAAGTTGATGTATTATAATAATTTTAGCGCTATTTATTTATTTTAAAATGTCTTCTGGACTGAATATGCAAAGCTGCCCTTTGCATATTCAGTCCAGCAATTTAGTAACTTTAAATTGGGAGAAATTTACTTAAATTATATTTGTTTTATTATTTGACATACTTTAAATTACATTTTAATAATTTTGACATAGGTACTATTAAATATATCTAATAATACATAAATATGATAAACTTAGTGGTGACGAATCTTCACTTGAATTTTAAGAGGACTAAATGTTAGCCACAATTAGTACCTAATGTAAGGTTTACTTACATTACTAATTTTTAAATAAAAGAAACAGTAACAGCTTGTGATGGAAAAGGAATACAATAAATAACTAAAAAAAGAACAACAGATATACATCCAACCATACTTACTTCTATATATATGTAACTACCTACTAGTACTTACAACCACCATTTTGATTGCACGTTTACCCCACACACAATCAAAAATAATCCAATACCATTCGTTTGACCGTAATTGCTATACAGGGTGATTACTATACGGGATTGCAGTATACAGAGTGTAGCGGTCGTTGCCAATTACGGACCGGTCGTAAAACGGAACTATCGATGTTTATGTTAGTAGATTAATTCGAGAATAACGTTTTTTTGATATAATACAAATATCTACTCAAGTATACTGCGTCATAAGTTTTGCTTTTTGTTGTTTAATACCAAGTTTAAGGTTCTGCATCTACTAAAGAACTTACAATTAAGGAACTCTGTAACCCTGTATTCGGCGTTAACTGTACAATCCACCTATTTTTAAAACTTTGACAGCGGATCACGTACTACGCACGTGACGCTTATTTTATCCTAGTTAGCCGCATACATAATTAGCGTATCATTCTGGGCACGCCGGCACTTTTTGACCATTTTGTTACTTTTATAGAAAAACGCAGTACGTGATAAGCGTCTCTAACAAAAAAAAACTGTCACGGACAGGGGACGTGATCGGCTGTCAGAGATTGGAAATAAATAAAATGCTTGGCTGTCAAAGTGTTAATGGTGTCCGAGTGAACAGTAACAAAAATATTAAAATCAACAATTGATAAGTGGGACAGTGCGTTCCAATTTCTTCTGTCCCAGTAAGCAGGAAGTCTAATGCACGCGACACAGTTATATAACTACTGAAATGAAATGAAATGAATTTATTTGCAATTGTATATAATAGGTACAATACATTGAAATGAAATGAAATGAATGAAATGAAATGAAATGAAATGAAATGAAATGAAATGAAATGAAATGAAATGAATTTATTTGTTAAAAGACTTACACAGACATAATAAACTTAAATGTAAACTAAACGTGTTAGTAATCATGTAAGTCCAGTAACAAAATGTCTTTGCCTCAGCATGAGTTGGATGACTAGCATGCTAGCAACCAACGCTGATCTTCCGGCAAAGCAATTTGTTGGTGTTACGGACTGACTACTCACTACCGCTATACAAACAAACAAAACTGCGTGTAAGTATCGTTTTCACACAATTTATTTATTTCCCCTTGAAAAAATTTTCCAAGGGGAAAATTTCTCCTTCCCTAAAATCAAAATTATCTTTATTTGGAACATAAATAATGTTCCAAATAAAGATAGTTTTGATTTTTGATAAGTAACGGAAGGTAGGCCTGAACTCAAGAATTTGCATAAAACAACGTGCCCGCGCGGGCCATATGTGAATCAAGTTTCCAACGAGTGATGAGAGTATGAATGAGTGGCCTTGCCGCTGAGAGCGATCTTTTCTATGCTGACCTTTGGTAAAACTTTAGGAACTATCATGGTTTTGATCGAAACCTTAACTACTCATTGGTAAAATTCCCGCATTGAATGCTAGACATTTTTGCGTGAATGTTGTTTGAAGGTCGTTGCTAATTAATAATATGTATAACTAGCTGCGCCCCGCAGCTTCGCCCCTGTGGAAATCTATGTGTTAAATGGTTTAAATTATAAAAAAAAGTATCCTATGTTAGACTCCTGGATCTAAGGTACCTCTCCGCCAATTTTCAGCTAAATCGGTTCAGCCGTTCTCGAGTTATAAGTGTTGTAACAAACACGACTTTCTTTTATATATATATAGATTAAGGTTTTTTGTTTGTTTTTATAGTGCTTACTGCTTACCCACACTTAGACGAAATATTAACAATTTTTAATTTCTCAAATATTTAATTACCGGACGAGAACTAATACTATACCGATTGAAACACGCTCCCAGCTGGTGTTATTTGTTTTTTTCGGTCAATAACAACCTGGGTATCTTCAAGACAAAAGTGAATAGGATACACATTTTTTGATTTTTGACGACCGATGTGGCGCGGTGGATGAAGGTCCGCCTGCGACGCAGGAGGTTGCGGGTTCGATTCCCGCCTCGGAACAATTGTGTGTACGATCTGCAGATATTTGTTACGGATGTTCTGGTCGTTTTCTATGTATAATAAAAAAAATATATCTATATAATGTATTGTATTATGTATATCAGTTATCTAGTACCCATAACACAAGCTCTGCTTAGCTTGGGGCTAGATAATGCTGTGTGAAATGTCCAGCATTATTTATTTTATATTTTTATATACATTCGTAATACATTGTCGGCCACATCTTTACTTTTCATCAGGTGAGATTATAGTCAAAAGAAGGTCTATAGACTATATAAAAACACTGTGTGCTCTTAATCTTAAATAAGTGAACCAAATTACAGATTAAAAACTTGAACGTTCACTAGATTAAAAAAAAATCGGAATCATCTTTGTATGAACGTGCTTTCAAAGCCTTCGTTAGTAAGACGACATTAACAGTCTCCATCGAAATGGCGACCGATAAACTATCAAGCATTGTCCGACGACCTTTCCGGAATCAATTGTCCGTAAAATCGGACTAACCAACCGGAAAATATATCCGGACCACCTTTTACGGATAGGGAACCGGTGGAGCGCTGAGTGTGGTGACTTCTGGAAATTTTCAGGGTGCAATATTCATTGGTGAATTCAATTCCAGTTATCAATTTTAGTTGTTTGGTTTACGATTGTATGTGAAAAAATCAGTAGTCGCTTTTCGCCATGACTTCTGGAGACTCATTTTTTTATATATATGTATAATAAAACATATCTATCCATGTATTGTATTGTATTAAGTACCTATATCAGTTATCTAAAACCATAACACAAGCTCTGCTTAGCTTGGAGCTAGATGATGCTGTGTGGATTGTTCAGCATTATTTATTTACCCGCGTGGTGATAGATATTTTGGATAATATATCTTTATGAATTTGTAGCCTATGCGTTATTCTGATATGTAAGCTATATTTTATATTTTATTTATTTGGCACACAAAACAGAATACAGTCAAATATTATACAACTAGAAACACACAATAATTAAAACTAGACTATATCCCTAAATATGTGTACACAGCATGATCAAAGAGCAGTTTATGTGAAGTAAATACAAAATGAATTTAAAAGTAAATAATAATTGAAGAGAAAAAAATACTATATTATTGTGAAGTTTCATCAAAATCAATTCAGCAGTTTTTGCGTGAAAGAGCAACAAACATCCTCACAAACTTTTGCTAATATTGGTAGTGTGTACTCCTGTTTCCGCACTTAGACTCCGATTGGTCCTTTGTGCGTGGTGTAATATTAGTAGGATTTAATACATTAGTGTTAACATATGGCTTGCAGTAACTTACGGAATAACCTTTTCAAGACTTCCTCATCAATTTCTTTCCTTCAAAATTGGACTGTAACATCTTTTAACACTTTGACTGCGGTTTTTTTTCGACAACTGCGATCTTTTTTTTACCCTAAAACATTCGTGCTGCCGCTCTACACAGCAGCGGTTGTGTTGCGCCGCACATGCGTTTCGTTCGAAAAATATTACAGCTCTGCTGAGTCACAAAGATCTGTATTTTCTCAGCCGCTGCGCTAGTGTGTATTTACGCATATTAGTCATTTGTAGAAAACACATACCGTGTGATTTCAGAAATCAAAGTGTTAACGCGATTTCTTCAGTAATCTTCAGCAAGATGGCCAAGTCCAAACTCCCAGTGGTGATCGTTTCGAGGGTGACCATTGCCCTTTACGATTATTGGCGGCATTTTAGCCGCGGACATTCCGTGCATCCCTTAGCCCTTTACAAGAATTGCAAATGCGTTTGTTGGACACGAGCTTTATTGTGTTAGCTAGCCCTTTTCTTTTTGTTTCTGTGTGGACTGTACCAACTATAATAATATTACGAATACAAACGCGATAGTTTGTATTTGTGGATATTTTTTTATAGTACAAGGCATGAAAACTACTAATTTGACAGCACATTGTCTTAATTTTTATCTGGATCGATAATAAAGTGATAAAAATTTAAAATATCTAATAATACCTATCAAATGCTTAAAAATTGCTACAAGCTAATTTAAAACAAAGCCATCTAACAAAACATTAGTTATTTATTTGTTCCGACGATGTAATTCCATATTTTTCTCACCTGTTACCTTAATTACGAAACAAAGCTTCTTCTACGTCCATAAACAGGGTACATTAGTCCCAGGGCCGGATTCAGTGCTAGATAAATCATTTGATACGTGAACATTTAATGAAATTTACGAATTTGGAATGTTGAATTTCGGAGAAAGAATAGGGTTCTCTACTTTTTATTTCTAAAGCCCCTGCCTAGATTTTTTATCATAGAAAATATTCTCGTACAGGTAGTTCTTTCGTACGCTACTAAACTAATCAAAGATGTATTTTGTGGCGCGGCGCGCAAAGGTTTGCAGCAGGAGGTAGCGGGTTTGATTCTCGGCTTGGGACAAATGTTTGAACGATCTGACAAATATTTGATCCGGGTGTTTTTGTATAGTAATCTAACCTAACACGTTCTGTTTAGCTTGGGGCTAGATGAGGGGTGTGAATTGTCCAGCATATTTCAGTGACGGAATCGGTGTTTAAATCTATTTGTTTTCTAGGTTCTTATATTAGCTAAAAATATTAAAGGTTTTTTTATCCATCCTACGGAACTCTAAAGCAGGCAGCACGCAGGCGCACTATTCGTCACGCGCATCGCTATCGGTGTTTATCTCGGCCTCTAGAGAAAAACGCGCAAGTTCCCGCCATAAATTCATTAGACAGCGCGACGGTTTTTAAACTCACGTCCGAGTTGGGCTACGAAGGGATAGAGGTGCCACGAAAATTATAAACAAAACGATGTGTAACAAAATATACAGATAAGCAGTGAAATACAAACTCATAAGATAAAAATAATAAACGACCTTTTATTGTGATATCATCACATAAACAACCCGCAAATTAATTCTGGGGTTTTCGAGTTCAGTTCAGTTAAGTTCTTTATTAATAAGAATATTCTTATATGTCAAACATTTGCGGTGATATAGTGATACATAGTGAGAGTAAGATTGAATGATTTGGAATTAAATGATTTCTTCTATGCAACATAATTTAGTGTGAGTGATAACAATGCCGACATTAAATAAAATATAGTCTTTTGTTTTTCTGACTTAAGAAAACATTTATAGCTTTCTTTTTTTGCAATTTAAGTTGTCTTATAATAATGATAATCATTATCATGTGCTGAGTTAAAACAGTTTCTTCCTCTCACTGCTGCAACTTCATCCACCCATCGTTCCCGTGGCTTCCATTAATAAATGTATAAAAAGTGTAAAATCAGAAATTAATAACGATATTGCTCCTATTAGATGTAACTTAACTGCCCGATCTACAACTTCTTAACTCTACAAGCCTACAGAGATGAGCGCTAAAAACTCGCCACTATATCATAATTTATTTATCCTGATGACCTGAGTGCGCCTCTGTTCCGCCTCCTAATAATATATAATATTTAAAAAATACCCCACTGTCCCCTATACGAATTTTATGCTCATTTGCAATATGGCCGCGAATTTTTATCTTTTCTCTGTTTAATGTCTTTTTTTGGGGGTAGTAATTAAAAATATTATAGGTATTTATTGCCGTAGAAAGCCATTTGTGTGTTTATTCGGAGTCCTAATCGTTCCATGTTTACATTAATTAGCGATACTTTAGGACTGTTCTCGGGTTTATTGCCGACATAAATTTTGGCCGCTTTTGAGTTGCGACGCGAAATTGGCCACTTTTTTGAGCTAATGTTCTTTAAGTAATTATGTCCGGATTTTAGTTTTGCTTTTTGTCAAGATTATTGCGTAATTCGTTAAAGGAATTAAGATAAACGTGCGTGCATCTATCCGGAATGGACGCAGCGAGATAGCCGAATAATGCAATTGAAGTTAATTAACATAGAATTCAGAATGAAAAGAAATGAAATTAATGGATATAAAAATCATGGTAAATATCACGTTTTAAATGACTTTAGGGTTAATAAACATGATAGTTTCAAAGTTGTATCATATGGATATAAAAACTTAGAACTTTTGAAACCGTTTTAATATACATAGATGGATGAACTTTGGCTGTACACGAACACACTCCAAATTCAAACACCGCTCTAAACTTAAAACTAATAGCTTCTAAATTGATCTAATAGAGGGCGCATCGTAAGTAAACAGAGTGGCCAGCAGCGGTGGGATTGCAGCCACGGGCGTCGACTCTCGTACGGAGACTAGCGGAGCGAGGTGTCTTGATACTTTATACGAAACTACTTTTTAAACTTTCCCTATTTATTTTCATATTAAAGATCAATCAACTCGTAACTGAAGGTCCGCAACTGCGTCGCAGCCATAACCGCAATCGGCGAAGAGGAATACCTGAAAGGAATGAACTTAGTTTCAGCTATCATGTCAAAGTTACATATTGTGCTCATTTCAAAATGGACTGACTACAGTTACCCTCTTCTACAAAATAAAAGTAAGCCAAAATTAGTTGTGATGTCGGAATTCCTAAGTGAAGAAGCCAAGAAAATATCAATGACTTCAGTGAATTTGGTAATTGTGCCCTCTAGACAATAAAGCAGTGGCGCCTGTCACAAAAATTAGCTGACATGTTTTGGAAACGGTGGGTGAGAGAGATTCTTCCAGATATGAGGCCTAGACAAAAACCCCTGTTGATCGGTGATTTGGTCAATAGCGCCAACGTAATGGAAACTTAGAGGAGATAATAACACAGTACCTATAATAATATAATATGACTGGTCTTAGTGCTTATTTGTAAGCCTAAAGAAATAAACTTTTGTTGATTTGATTTGACCTCCGCAAAAATACCCGATTAATAATTTAATAAGAAAATTACTTGACTGATAGGTTAACTAAATGATTTTAAAAGGTGGATAAGGTATAACCAGGTCAGGGCATTTACTATAACTACTGCAAAAGAAAACCAGCATCTACGATATTATTTGTATTTATGAAAGTGTATTTGTATTTATGATAGCGGAATATATTTCGCTTCCTTTGTTATTTTTATTATTTATACTTATTATTTATTTATAAACTAAGTACAGTATGTATTATATTATCTGTGGTATTACTAAGAAGTATATTAGGTATACATATTTTATATATATATATATATATATTTATTTATCTTTAAATATTCGTGTTATGTTCTTATTTATTCTAGCTTATCGTTGGTACACCCCCTGCCTTTCTTAAATTCACATAATTCTTTCCATCCAAAGGTTGCCTGGAAGAGATCGCTTCTAAGCGATAAGGCCGCCCATTGTACTTGTATCATGTGAAGTGTTTTATAATGATCTGTAACTGGTGTACAATAAAGTATTTTTGTATTTGTATTTTATTATATTGTGCGCATGCCTGTGTACGCAGGTTTATTTAGTTACATAGGTTGTAAAATTATTCAGGTTAAAAATTAAATTGAAAATTGTTTATTTGTAGAAAAAGTATCTTTACATGCTAGATAGTTGCTAGGACATCCTTTTAAGTATGTAAATATACTTGTGCCAGGATGTCCTGCTCTTCATTACAAATACAAAGATTTTACAAATAAACTAAATTAAATACAATTTTTAAATACAAATAAAAAAATTAATTAACAATTGAATTTATTATTTTACAAACTTCACACATAACATTTAGCAATAGTCTTCCTTGTCTTCATTGTTTGCAATAGTCTGTAGTCAGCTCATAGATAAGATAGACATATATAAAACACTTTATTATACCACACAAAACAAAAAATAATACAGAAATTAATATTAGAATAAATGACGTATAAAGGGCGGCCTTATCGCTAAGAGCGATCTCTTCCAGGCAACTTAGGATGGACTGGACATGAAGGAACAAAATAGACGGTGGCTCATTTGTTTCTATTGTAAATACTAGTTCTAATTTGTTTCTATTATTTGATTGTAAGTTTTGATATGAATAATGCTGGACAATTCACATTATCTAGCCCCATGGTAAGCAGAGCTTGTGTTATGGGTACTAGATAACTGATATACTTAATACAATACATTACATAGATAGATATTTTTTTAATATACATAGAAAACGACCAGAACACCCGAAACAAATATCTGCAGATCGTACACACATTTATCACAGCTCTGCTTACCATGGGGCTAGATAATGCTGTGTGAATTGTCCAGCATTATTTATTTATTTATTTATTATTTGTTCCGAGGCGGGAATCGAACCCACAACCTCCTGCGTCGCAGGCGGACCTTCGCGCACCGCGCCACATCGTTCGTCAATAAGTAATATCTATCTACATTAGCCCTTAAACGGATCGGCATAGGTATATCTCAGCACAGTATCGCCAAAGCATCAAGACACTCCACACCGTACGTCGCAGAGTCGTGACCCAAATGTTGTGACAGCTCCCAATAACAGCTGGGGGCGGTCAATTATTGCTATTAATTAACGAGCCCACCTGACGAGGCGAGGATAGGACGAGATAACCTACTTGGTACTTGCACAGGATGCCTTCGGTCCATAATACCCACTAGAGAAATTATATATCTCGCGAATAACCGACGGCCGCTAGGGCAAACGTGTTCTTGAGTGGAGACCACGACTCGGTAAACGTAGTGTAGGATGCCCTCCGACTACAGGTGGGATGACGACCTGCAAAAGACTGCAGGTAGATGCTGGATGCGTCAAGCTGAAGACAGGGCGCTATGGCGCTTATTATATATAGACTGATGATGATGATGAATGTACCTACAACATATTCTGTATATTTTTTCTGTCTAGTGTAGGTATCTGTTTTTATCTGGTGTGCAATACTGCCGTCCTTATCATAAGTGCAATAACTCGAGTTTTGGGCCAAACAGAGTAATATACATATTCGTGATCAGCAAAATGAGATCTACGTTTTCTTCTCTGACTGTTTTTACGTATATATTACCATTCCCGTTTTTTTAAGCATAACCGCAATATATATATATATATATATATATATTTTTTTTTTTTTTTTGAACAATTCACACAGCATTATCTAGCCGTAAGCAGAGCTTGTGTTATGGGTACTAGATAACTGATATACATAATACAATATATTACATAGATATATATTTTTTATTATACATAGTAAACGACCAGAACACCCGAAACAAATATCTGCAGATCGTACACACATTTGTTCCGAGGCGGGAATCGAACCCACAACCTCCTGCGTCGCAGGCGGACCTTCGCCCACCGCGCCACATCGGTCGTCATATTAGACTGAAATAACTTGAGTAGTGGCAAGGTAAGCTAAAATAATACATTATATTACTAACGATAACTGCAATAAGTATGGTTAATTTATTTTAGTAAGAACATTCAAAATTAATAGGCCTCATTTACTAGACATAAGTGAAATAACTATTTGCAGTTTTACTTAGTACAATTCATTTTTGTCAGCCCTTTCTACTAGTCAAAAGTGAAATAAGTTAAGTTATTTCGGTTATGATAAGGAATGTTATTAATTAAACCGGAAAGTAAACTAATATTAGAGAGTACTTGTATTATATTGTTATTCTTTAGAGAATCTAAAGACCAGTCTATTGTGTGCGATGATAAGCTTGACTATCAGCTGATTTCACGCTCGGTGATCATCATTATCGTCAACTACGCCCCGCGTCTTCGTCCGCGTGGTAATTTGAAAAATAGCAAGTTTTTCAATTTTTTTATGTAAGTGGTTTCTACGAAGTATTAGAATACATAACAAAAAAGATAAATGAAATCAGTAAAGCCGTTCTCAAGTTATAGCTTGACCATCAGGAGCAATAGGGGTTTATATGTATAAAGTAAAAGTAAAGTAAAGTAAAAAATCATTTATTTCTTTAGGCTTACAAAATAAGCACTTAGACAAGTCATATTTTATACATTAAATTATTATCAAATAAAATTATTTTACTATTCACTTCAATTTTTTGTCCACTAGTGGAAGAAGTGAAAAAGAAACCACCAGTATATAGATTCAATCAATTATCACAGATTTTGCCAATGTCAACTAAGAGAAAAAACTATATAGGTATTTCACAAGAGATTTATTCACCGATAAACGCTGTAACTGGAACCTGAAAAAAATAAGGTCAAGAATCAAGCGGCTATCGAAATTCCAAGTTTTCGAGAACATCAGTCAGGTATCAGGTCAACAGGTATATTTTTTTAGGACTTAAACTTGCAAATAGTCGAATTCTGTAAACCAATAACTTTAAAATAACAATGGTATCCTCGCAGAATCATACATATACGAAATAATCTCTAGACAGTGCATGCGGTGCTATTTGCACGGAAAGATTAATATAATGGTTTCGAAAATGAAAATGAAAATGAAAAGTTTTTATTTCTTTAAGCTTACGAATAAGCACTTAGACAGGTCATATTTTATAGTTCACTTCAATTTTTTGTCCACCAGTGGAAGAAGTGAGAAGAAACCACTAGTATATTCATAACTTATGTGTCTAGTACATTTGATTTGCTTATCTGTAAGTTGGTAGATTTTGAGTTGGAGCAAAACTCGTTCCAAGCTTTTTTATCTTCTAAGTAATCTGATATTTTGTAATAAGCTTTTTTACAAAGAATGTGTTTAACAATTTTTTTAAATTTATTTATTGATAATTTTTGCAACTCACTTGGAGTTTTGTTGTAGAAGCGTATACATTGCCCTTTAAAAGATACATTTATCTTGTGTAGCCTAGTTGTGGGCACAGCGAGTTTATTCTTATTTCTAGTATTTACATTATGTATATCACTTTTTTTAGTGAACCGATTGATATTTTTATGAGTGTACAACAAGTTTTCATAAATATATTGACACGGTACTGTCATTATGTTTATTTCTTTGAATTTTTCACGCAGGGATTCTCTGGGACCCATATTATAGATCGCACGAACAGCCCTTTTCTGCAACACAAATACGGTGTTTATATCTGCAGCGTTCCCCCACAGTAGTATGCCATAAGACATAATACTATGGAAGTAGCTGAAATAGACTAGTCTAGAAGTACTTCTTTCAACTTTGACTTTTGATACGCGTGATATCTGTACTTTCTTCCACCAAAGGTAAAATATTCAAAATCAGTCATTTTGAGACATTGTTATGGTAAAGCGATTAACTTGTGTTATTAACTAGTTATATGTTTTATAATTTCTGAAGCCATTGAACCTTACTTTTGGTAAATTTCCATTAGCACTCTCACAAACAAAAAAGAAAGAAACAAAACTTTTTCGTTATTTCAATTGACTCACGAAGCCTTTATACTTTCACCGAAGGGGTAGAATAACTTTAATAACAAAGAATTTTTATAATGTAATCAATTAGAATCCCAGTTTTGAGCCAGAATCAAGTGAAACGTGAAAGGGGCAAAGAAATGTTATCTGCTTAACCGACTGCGTGGAGCGGAGCGAGTGATCCGAGAGGAATGATTAGGGAATCTTTTAAAAATTAACGGTCAAGGGTTTTGTTGTTTATGACTGGGGATTAGGGTTTAAATCTCTTTATCTTGTATTGTATTGTATTTCTTTATTAATAAAAACTTATTCTAATCTTATTTCTACGACACTTTAAACCAGATAAGGTTTGTCTAGTGTCGACAGTTACAGCGTGTTGCCATGCCACACATTACCTCACGTACCTACCTCACGTTCCTCTCGCCTCGCGGCTCTCGTACTGAGTGGACGTGTTTTAAATTGCTCATAATAAATTTTGTATTTGTGAGAACTGCGCCCTCAAAAGTTTTGGACTTCGGGACTTCGGCGGAATCCTTACTTGCTGCGCCCCTTTGCCTACTGGAACTGGAGCGCCCACACATAAACTGAGTGAGTGAATTTTGGTCGGACGACAAACTTGGAAAAAGAGCACCTCCGTGGATTCGAACCAGGTGCTGTCCGCGCTTTAGTCAGTGCTAAGAGCAACTGAGCCAATGGGGCAGTGACCGACCGCTCGAAATTATCATACATCATACCATACCTTACTGCGCCTACTGTTATCATAAAAGCAAGACCCAAACTGACATACTTTTAAAAAAGACTAGGAGCTACATTAAGCTTCTTTGAAAATAGATACAATAGACACAAATCGAATATAATTCTACGAGTACGCCACAGAAACGATGCAAAATACAACTCCCTCAGACTCCGCAAAATCTGTTCCAAGCTTGTCAGAGACTGACGATTATGAAAATACGTCTAGAAGTCGTCGTGTACAAAGACGAGCGTTACGTAACCCCGAGTTATTAAATTCTGTTAAACTTGAAAGTACACTGAATTCTTTCAGAATCGGTATAAGTGAACACATGACCGTCCTATTCTCAGCTTTCCAGAAAAACCAAGATGAAAAGCTTTCCACTTTAATATCTGACTTGAATGTTATCAAGCAGGACCTTAAGGAATTCAAAAATTTCAAAATACAGACAGAAAGTAAATTGGAGGTACTGACTAATCAATGCAAGGAGGTATTTGCAATAAATACAAAACTATCAACGGAACTAGAAGTCAATACGTCTAAAATCAAGCAGCTGGAAAATAGACTCGAGGATCTAGATCGCCAATCCTGCTCTTTAAAACTAGAAATTAGGAACGTTCCATCTAAAATAAGAGAATCGGAACAAGATTTGCAGATGATTATTTCCTACCTAATGAAGACTTTGAATGTAGAAA
Organism: Eupithecia abbreviata; assembly: GCA_943735965.1. Taxonomy (NCBI): domain Eukaryota; kingdom Metazoa; phylum Arthropoda; class Insecta; order Lepidoptera; family Geometridae; genus Eupithecia; species Eupithecia abbreviata. Next base: position 9,521,884 of record OX030995.1, read on the forward strand.
TACTGCCTACCGACATACGCCAGGCAAGAAGACTTCCGGCTAAGCCGAATTCGCCTAGAACTATTCTTTTGGAACTGGCAAATATGAAAGTAAAGAAAACGATCATACAGGAATATAAAAACTACAACAAGAAGAGCAGCAAGGGAAAATTGTCCACTTCACTTTTACCAAACATGGAAACGGATGGAATTTCAAAACCGGTGTACATAGGTGACCATCTCACACCCAGAGCCAAAACTCTTTTCTTCAAAGCACGTGAATTTGCGAAAGAAAATAATTTTGAATTTTGCTGGACTTCCAATGGGCAGGTACAACTTCGAGAAAAGGAGGGTACAAAGAACATCTGGATCCGAGACGAATATCAACTTTTAACTATGGCACAAAACATATGACTACAGGACATTATGTGCATACATCTTATAGAAATTAGATATCGGTTATATATCGTAAACTGCTTTGTTTTAGAATTAGGAAAGTTTTATAGTATTTCATTATCAATTGAAATTAAGTTAGTCAGCCAAAAATCAGATACATTCACACTTACACCACTGCCAAAAAAATATACACAGACACACACACATATACACAGACACACACGCATTGGGACAACATATAGTACATCAAACAGAAAGTTTATACAGAAATACATAAGGAATTCGAAACCATTGCCATTACTCTATGTAATAATACCTACCACAAAAATTACGAGTGTTTTGAGTAAACACTCAAAATATATAATATCCACTTATTATGGGTAGCATTATAGAAGAGATATGTACTAACATAGATAATGTGAAGGTTTCGGATGCATACTACACTAACGTACAAAACTGTCCCTCTTTAATTCCCAAATCAAACAAAAACTTACAAATAATTACACAAAATATTAGGAGTATAGCAAAGAATTTTGACGACTTTACTATTCTGACTATGCGGGCAACGATAAAACCAGATATTTATATATTGACTGAATGTTGGTTAAAGAAAAATCATAACATCCCATCACTGGATGGATATGATTTTGCATACACTTGTAATAATAACCTCCAAAATGACGGTGTAGTGTTTTATATAAGAAATAATATAAAATATAATCACGTAGAGCCACCCTTCGTTGACGGTAACTGCTTACTAACATATGTCAATAACGACTTAGTTATAATATCAATATACCGATCACCAGCTTATACCAATTTAGATAGATTTTTTAACTCATTAAATACACTATTGACATCGTTGACCAAACATAAGAATATTGTTTTGGTAGGGGATATTAACATAAATATTACAAATAAGTTGCCTGACGGCAAAACATCTGAATACCTTGACCTCATGGCTTTCCACGGTTTACTACCATCTCATACTTTTCCAACTAGACTAGAAAACTGCCTAGATCATTGCTTTATAAAGACAAATCTAGCTGCTACAACTATTGTACTGGAACACAGCGTGACTGATCACGACTCGGTTCTATTGATCCTGAAAAACCACACAAATGAATCAGTGAAACAAACTTATAACAATATAATTAGAAGAATAAATTACACAGATATAACAAAAGAATTGCTTGTGACAGATTTCAGTAAAATAACCAGTAGCACAAACTGTGATTCAGCTACAGAAGAGTTTGTCAATATTATAAAAAACATAATCAAAAGAAATACAATTCATATCACTCGACCATTTAGACAATCACCGCTCAAGCCTTGGATAACACCTGGTCTCATACGCTGCATGAAACATAGAGATAACCTACATAGCAAAGTACGTAAATTCCCACAAAATGAAAATCATAAAATTACATATAAAAGATATCGAAATTTTTGCAATAAATTATTAAAAAATCTTAAACTATCATATGAAAAGGAGCAGCTTAATAAAGCTGGAAAAAACATAAAGAAGACTTGGCAAGTAATTAATGACATCACTAACTTTAAAACAAAACCAAACTTACCACAAGAACTTATTAAAGACAAAGATCCGCTCACAACATTAAACACTATCAATGAAACATTTGCAAAAGTCGGTAAGTCCCTGGCAGAGAAAATTATGCCAAATCAAATTGATGTTGAAAGATTAGATGGTAGTACAGAAATGTTAAATTCGTTTGGGTTAATCGACGTAACTGAAGAGGAAGTAAACTCTATAATAAATTCCTTAAAAACAGACTGTTCTGTTGGGTGGGATGAAATATCAGCGCGTCTTAAGGAAAATAAAAATATACTGATACAGCCCATTACGTATCTTTGCAACTTAAGCTTCTCGTCAGCAGTATTCCCGAAAGTATTTAAAACATCAATAATAATACCAATTTATAAGAACGGCGACAAAACTAGTACCACTAATTATAGACCAATATCTATACTGCCTGCTCTCTCCAAAATTCTAGAGAAAGCATTGAATGCTCGCTTAGTTAATTATTTAGAGAAATACAATTTGCTTTCTAGTAATCAACATGGATTTAGAAAGGGTAGATCCACTGCAGACGCTGTAATGGAACTTAACAATTTTATCATTAATTCACTTGACAAACATAAAAAATGTCTTGCTATTTTCATCGACCTGGCAAAGGCGTTTGACACGGTGGCCATACCACTCCTTCTGAGAAAACTAAATGACCTAGGAATACGTGGCAAACAACTAGACCTAATAAGCAGCTACCTGGAAGATCGCTACCAATGTGTAAAAATAGGAAATCATATATCTAACAAATGTAGAGTCACTTTTGGAATTCCACAAGGCAGTATCTTAGGTCCGACGCTATTCCTTGCCTATATAAATAAAATTTGTCAAACGGAAATGCCTTCTGGTAAGACAATCTCTTTTGCGGATGACACAGTACTTTTGTTTCAAGAGGAAAGTTGGGAAAAGGTATATAAAGAAGCTCAAAAGGGATTTGATATTATCAGCCAAGAACTCTACAATAACATACTTACCTTGAACTCCGAGAAAACCAAATACTTAGCTTTTTATTTGAATAACTCTGCCAAACCTAACCTCACAAACACAGCATACCAGATTAAAGCTCATAACAGACTTTGCTTAAGATCAAATCCAACAAACTGTACAGACTGCCCATCTCTCGAATGCTGCGACACTATAAAATACCTAGGTATAATTGTAGACTCTAGGATGACATACGGACCACATATAAATCTATTAAAAACACGACTGAGAAAACTCATTGCCGTTTTCAAAAAAATTAGGCATGCTGCGACTGAATCCCTTATTTTACAAATTTACTACGCTTTCTGTCAGTCCATAGTTACATATTGCTCTACGTCATGGGGCGGGGCAGCAAAAACTCACTTACTACCTCTAGAGAGAGCTCAAAGAGCAATTCTTAAGATTGCATACTCAAAACCATACCGATTCCCAACAACACAACTATATTCAGACACTCAATTATTGTCAGTTAGACAACTATGCATCCAACAATTAATATTAAAACAACACAGTATTAAATACAACCAAAACACACAAATAAAAAGCAAACGACGAAAAGATAGAATATATAAAACACCTAGTTGTAACACGTCGCTTGCCCAGAGACACTTTTCTTTTTTGGGTCCGTACATGTATAATAACATCAGCAAATATATAGATATAAAGGACTTAAACTACAGAGAATGCAAAAATATGATAAAATCATATTTATCAAACCTGAACTATGATGAAACAGAATGCCTACTAAAAACAACTCGTTAATCAATCACACAGTCAACTTCTACTCCACTCACTCACTCATCCACACACAGATACACATACACATTTTACACTCATACCTATGAACTGTATACCTATAAACTGATTTTTGGCCTAATTATAATATAATATTAAGTATAAGAAACTGTAAGTATACTACATAGTACAGTGTTTCCTAAAGTTTTTATTTTTATTTTTTATATACTATAAGTTGTTCATAAAATAGTGTAAATCTAATGAGCTACCGAGGTAGAGAGCCCTTGCGTCTACATCACAAGTCTAGAACTTAGTTAGAGCAAGGTGTCGAAACTAAGAAGTGAAATAGGTCTACAGTATACATTACTTTGTTTTGTTTTTAAGACCTTTTTTGAATAAATAAATATTATTATTATGTCTCTCATTTACCATGATCTCGGGCCATAAAGTGACCCGGTCCTTTGGAAGGCTTGCGTGGGGCCGAAGCCAACAGCACAGAGGCCCTTTGAGAAGTTAATCTAAAGGCGATGGCTACACATAGCGGGTATCATCCTCGGGTGCACAATATGATACACCCAAAGATGGTATCCGCCAGGTGTAGAGACTATTGCAAAGAAAAATGAAAGAAATAAAACCAGGCTATTGTGATGGATGGATGGACTGGGTAATCGGGCTATAGGGGAGATTGCGGACGTCTGCCATAAACAAGTCAATCATAATGTTAAGAAGAGCGGCAGACGGTGGCTTGCCGAATGCTGGATGGGTTCCTTAAAAAGCCGGAGTAAATTACCGGAGAGGAACAACATCGGCGCAAACGACTGAGGGTGTCGAGAGGTGCGGCCCCGATTTCACCATCACGAAGACTGCTCGTGAGCGGGTTTCCTCGCTATTACGCCATTAGACACTTCCACCCCCGAGTCTACATCCTAAGATGCATCTCTCGCGACTCCACTCAGACCGGCCAATGAAGGCAAGTAAGAGGTGGGGATCTGGTTCTCTTGGGATGCCACTCCACAAGCGGAGACGAGAACCAGGAACTTCCCCGGGAGCACTCGGTACCCGTGGTGTCGCTACTCACCAACAGCTCGCCACAAGCTGCCCTGCGGGTTTATTATTATTATTATTATTACATAAAATATAATTACACTTCGATGTTACATCCTCTAGATTTAAGTATACCACGTAGTACGTTTTCCATCGTATTACATCGTCCCACTGTTTAAAGCACTATTTTTTAGGCTTATTGGAGATCTGAAAAATATTATTCAAAAAACTCACATAGATCCCGCCTCTCACCGTTCCGTTTCGACCTTACCGCCGCTCGGCGGCGCTGGCGTCATTCGTTTTTCGTGTTACGCATCGTCCACACCGAGTGAACGATTTTTGCATCTAAATTGCATATATTTCGCGCAATATCAAAGTAAATAATAAGTTATGGTGAAAAGAAAGCATAAGGATTGCAGTGGTGATAATATTCGACGTAAAATTCATCGATTACAATGGAAATTGGACCGAGATAAAGGCACGATAATTTTGTATAACTACCCCCACAGATCCACATAGTATAATGTTTTCTTATCAATGATGCTAATCTTTATGACAAATATCCATGCTGACAACGTACCGTCTCAATGTGGTAATACCTGATATTATCCAGACGGTTAGATAAACTTTATTCCTTAACGTGGTGATACGTGATGTTACCCAGGAATAAAATAATTTCACTTTCTTAACGTGGTACGCGATGCCATCCAGAAAGTTGCCTACAATTTATAATTCAATTTATGAATTCTCATACATGAACATACCTATATATATATACACACAGATCGCAACTGCCGATCAAATACTCGATAATCGAGTCCGGTGTCCGTCCATTGTATGTGACGACAGAGGGAGTTCTCTCGACATGCCAACCGATCGAGATGGTAATGGCTTCTTAGAAGTAGATTACCGAGAACTAAGTATGGCATCCGGCATGAGCTGTAGTTCCATAAGCCTCAGCTCCCGAAAGCGTTCCAGCCCCTTTGCCAATGTCGGACCTGCGAGTACCAGGTACATCATCGACTCCGGTCCAGGTACCAATCCCTCGTGTGGCCTGAACCCTCATGCCTGAACAAACTCAGATGAAATACCTATTGGAAAAAAATTAGAACAGGCCAAGGAAAACTGGGTGTAAGAATTCCACTGGAAATCTCTGAACGTTGGGGGATAATATTACTAGCCGGGCTCGCTAAGAAACAAAAGGAGGCCCTCAGAGAAAAGATGCTGATTTCTGTTTGTTTGCCCCAAAACTCAACCCCAAGGTAAACTCCGTTTTGTCTGAATCTGAACTCGCAAAAACCGAGATACATTATCATCAATCAGCCTATGTTAGTCCACTGCTGGACATAGGCCTTCCCTAATGAGCGCCATAGCGCCCTGTCTTCAATTTTCCGCATCCAGCATCTGCCTGCAAATAAAATGAAAAACCCGAAATAAGAGATTAGAATATTCCCAAAACCAACTGGGTTCTATAATAGCACAATCTCACTAGAAACTTGATACAGGCTTATGAGCCAAAAATGGAATCAATCAAGAAACTGTCAGCAGTGTTATAAATTTCATTCGATTATTTCACGAGGAGACAATAAATCGACGAAAACTAGTTATTCCTTTATTGGATAAAGGTCTCTGTAAAACAACGCATGGGTAAAAGAAAAACTTTTTTGTTTGGAGACCAACTAGTTGAGACCATAAAATACTCGAAGAACATCGAGAGGTCAATCCAGCAAATAAAAAAAAAAAAAAACCTAGCTCCTTACGGAATAGGTCCAAACGCAAACCACCCGTGCCGGGAAACTTGCGATTCCTCCTCACAAAACACCACGAAGACAACAGCGCCACCACACCGGTACTACGTGTCGTAGCCTTCCACGTCCACGGGAAGGGGCTTCAGCTGTACGCAGCCGTGCCCGCCACACCATCATCAAAGGCCGCCACCGAACAAGTCCAGCGACCGCCGACAACAATAGAGGTACCTCATACAGATGATTCGGTTGTATTGGCTTTCAATACTTTTATGTTTATGCTACATAAATAGAACCTTGCAACCCACCTTTCCTTAAAGAGGAAAACGAGTATCACTGTGTCAAATATTTCAAACTTGGCTTCAACTTGTGCAATATAATTCCATGCACTGAGCAGCCAGACCAGTGTATTTATCCAGTTTTTGCACCTGAAAGTAACGGAGGATTTCGCTTGCTTTACACTCAATGTTAAAATATTTAACAAATGTGTCATAGCTTTTCATTTCAAATGGAAGATACTCGTATTCGTACAGCTTGTAAAGTAGAAAATAATGGGACATACATGGCTAATATTGGCCTCAAAGAGGCATATTTTTAGTGCCTATATACCATGCACATAAAAATACCTAAGGTTTACATTAGACGAACTGTTCGAGTTTCATTGTTTACCATAAGGGTTTGTTCCACGCCGTATAGTTGTATAAAACTACTTAAGCCTCAGCTTATATACCTTAGAGGCCAAGGTACTAACTAGTAGCTTTATCTTGTGTATATCATATGTTTTGGCTCACATGAGAACACAGTAAATACCGTACTGATAAACATAGAATGTTTAGTATTTGTAATAAATCACGGGAAAAGCTCCCTTACACCGACTAAAATACATTCCTGCAATTACCCTAAGAAAAAGTCAATAAAATTAATAAGTTATCAAATAAGATAAAAGACAAAATTTTAATTACTATTCGAGAGTTTGAAAAATTCATTGGTACTGGTGGCTACATACACTAACTGCTGCCTGTCCGGCGCGGTAGCATACGGCTGGGTTTACACCAAACATTTGGAACGCGAATAGTACCTAGCGCTTCAACAATCAAATGAGATAGGCTCTCAGAACTTTATAATACATTTTTTTTCATGCAATAAAGTGATCGTGATTATTATGACAGCTATAATTATTAGCGATTTTGTCTTAAAAATTACCTACAGTTAGATTTTAATTGGTGGTCAACTATGGCTAGTAAAGCCCAAAATAGATTACAAAATCATACCAGATTAACATAATAAAAATATTTACGAATTCGTCAATGACTGGTAATGTGGTGTATGCGGTGACGATGTAACCAGAGGACACTGGTCTGCTATTGAAATGACACTACATAATATCAACTTATCATGAGCTGCTTTTATATGGTTCAAATCATTTTGTCAAAATTACCAAAACGTTAACATCCTTCTTAAAATCGACGAAAACACTGTCATGTCATACACAAATAGGATGGGTGAATACATTTCCGCATCTCACTCAAATTTCCAGAGAAATATGGCAATGGTTCGAAGTTAGAAATAATATATTTCTTTCATATCATCAAATCACGTGATGGCACCAACATCGTCACGGAATGGAACCTACATTGGAGTAGTTATGAGTAGATACATTGTTTTAAAGTTTGGCCAACCATTATATTGTTTTGCTACTAAACTTTATATGTAAACGATATATTGGACAATAGACCCCGGTGCATATGATATACATAGATGCGTTTACATGGGATAAGTTTTTTGTTATTTCTACGCATTTCCTCCTTTTGCTCTGGTATTAAAATATCTAAGAAAGGTGATAGAAGATGAAACTCGTGGTACATTAATTGTTTTTTACCAACCGTGGTACCATTTACGTCGTTCTCGCTCAGAAATTATATATTTTAAACAGCATAAAAACCTTCTAATGTCACCTTCCAGGGAACATCATCACCCGCTTTGGCGTAACCTTGCCCTGGCGTGCGCCATATTATCCTGCAAGCGTTCCTAAGACAAGTTTGTCAAATTAATAATTTTGATTGTTTTAATTCATCTTTTTTAGTATTTTGTAAAACAATTAAGTTATGGAACATCAAATTCATATAGATCAGCGCTATCCTTGATCATCGGTTAAGATACTTGCAACAGCGATTCTATAAGAAAAAAAATTTATGTTGTTTTCAAAATAAAAGTGAAATCAATCTCCCCGAAGTATCATTCGACTTGGGACCCAAACATTGTCTTAAAAATTGGTATCTCTTCTCTCGATATCTACAGGACAACGTGTGCAGATGTTAACTGCTATTGACCTCAATAACATTTTAATTCAAACATATTAATAGCAATTAATAGTATAATTAAAGCTCAACCCGACGGAACCTAAAACTAACTATCCCCTTTTTTTTGTTCAAAATGAGTAAATTTGCCCAGCAAAACCTTGACTTCATATATTAAAAGAAGTAGTCAACTTCGTAATCTTCCAAACACTGGTAAGTTAATGCTAACCGCAAAGAAACCTGTCTACAACGCGACTTTTCAAACCATCAGTCGATGGATCTAACAAACTTTGCATGAAAGTGGAGTGGACGTGTCCGTGTCACAGCGCACAGTACCTACGCGCCACGCGTCCAGCTCCTACGCGCCACGCGTCCAGCTCCGCCGCCAGTAGGTTAGGAGGTACTGCACTCCTAAAGCAGCCGGGTGGAGAGAGACAATTATATAATTTGCTATTTGTAATTTTACAATCAACCTTTACTTGCTTGACACGACTTTTGCTTGCTGAGGCAGTATTATCAAGTCATTAATAATTTCTATTATGGTTACGGTTTACTTTGTTAGATTTGATTTATCTATGCTAAGAACAATTAGGTACTTTGTTCTTGATGTTAATAATGTTAATAATGTTAATAATTTTTTCTATTAATTTATTAACAATATCTTTTTCATTCTGCAACAGACGCTAAACATCTACGTGGTATACTTAAATCTAGAGGATGTAACATCGAAGTGTAATTTATGGTTAAAATAACTTACCTAAGTGTATTTCTACCAAAATTACACGAGATGTTACATCCGAATAGATTTAACTCCCGCCCGCCCTAGGACACAACGATCCTGCGTGCATTGTGCCAGACCCACCAGTTGCAGAATGCTGCATGCTGCGCTTGCTGAACGTGCTCTGAAAAGAATGACGCCAGCGCCGCCGAGCGGCGGTAAGGTCGAAACGGAACGGTGAGAGGCGGGATCTATGTGAGTTTTTTGAATAATATTTTTCAGATCTCCAATAAGCCTAAAAAATAGTGCTTTAAACAGTGGGACGATGTAATACGATGGAAAACGTACTACGTGGTATACTTAAATCTATTCGGATGTAACATCTCGTGTAATTTTGGTAGAAATACACTTAGGTAAGTTATTTTAACCATAAAATATCAGCACTTGGATTCATAAGTTAGGTTCAATAGCTAGCTACCTGCATACAGCTTTAACAGTAAAGGGTGACTAGCGGTCGCTATATGGAAAAAATAAATAAATATAATTGATCGTAGTAGGTAGTAAATTTAACATTGTGTTACACTTTACAAAGCAATTATGTAGTTATACATTTAAAGTCATACATATTTTACTATAAATTATCTAAGAAGTGTTTTTTGTATTTATGTGAATAGTTTTTTGTGTTAACTTCTTCTAGTAGTTTGCGTGGTAGTTCATTAAGCATAGTAGGTATTAAATATTCTGTGGTTCGCCGGCCATAATAATTATTCATTTTAGGTATACTTAGTTTATTTTGTGTAATATTCCTAGTTGTTATTGTATGTGATACGGTGATACGTGATACTACGGGGTACGGTGGTGATATGTGATACGCTTGAAATGGTTAAAATAATGGTTTGAATGGTATATAGGAAAAGGTAGTAAAAAAGTCTAGTTTGACTTTTTTGGCTATTAAATAAATAATGCTGGACAATTCACACAGCATTATCTAGCCCCATGGTAAGCAGAGCTTGTGATATGGGTACTAATGATATACATAATACAATACATTACATAGATATATATTTTTTTTATTATACATAGAAAACGACCAGAACACCCGGAACAAATATCTGCAGATCGTACACACAATTGTTCCGAGGCGGGAATCGAACCCGCAACCTCCTGCGTCGCAGGTGGACCTTCGCCCACCGCGCCACATCGGTCGTCTAATCCGATGTGGCGCGGTTATTAGTTTAGATTACTGAAAAAATCGGAATGTAACACAAGATAATTCAAGATCTGCTTAATTAGAGCCAGATGATGCTGTTATATAGTTAAACATGATATTTATAACAGTGTAGTGATGCGACTGTAAAAACACCACAAATCACAATACATTAAATTTAAGTACCTATGAATTGTAAAAGTCAGAAAAATGTGTGATCAAAAAATAAAGATTAATAAAGAGAAATGCTACATTGAATTTTCATTCTTATTATTATGAGGAGAAAGATTGTGCTGTTGTGAAGATTATTAGCGACGACAATACCAAAACAAGATTGTATCGAGCTGAAATTTGACATAACTAATGTTGTAGACATGGAATAACGAAAAATGAAAAAAAAAAAAAAAATATGTTTATTACTACATTTAAACAGAACTAAAGTAAATACAGAATTGGTATGGTAAGTAGAGAGAATTAATTTACAAAGTGCTAATAATTCCCACACTAGGATGGACCTGTATCGTGGGAACCAATATGATTTACCAGGTAAGAAGTGCCTCAATTTAATGACAAATCTATACAGACAAAATAAAGTTTGAAAAAAAAAAACGTAAGCAAATTAATTAAAAAATATAGATAATAAAAAATCAAATAGAAAGTAACTAGAACAGAACTAAAAATTAATTAGAAACTAAACAAATTTAAACATGCATTAGGAGACCTTTAAAAGTAGACTTTCGGCTTTTCGACTTTTTATAATACATGCGCACTATTTATATAAAAAATATATGATATATATTTTCAGATTTGTTTCAGCCTACAAAAGATTTGTATAAAGAAATGTATAATCAGGAAATATTCAAGAAACAATGCAAATCATAATTTATTTGGCAACCCCTTGCCCGATGAGGGACATGGCGGCGCAAACCATCCTAACAGACATAAATAAAAATTAAGTCTCCTAGCCCAAATATAATTAAGTATAACCCAATAAGCTGAGCCGCAAACGTAACAAAAAGAGGAGAAAGGAATTTTATTATAATTATTTGCATATTAAAATAATTATAACGCAAGGGTTAGGGACTGAGGTGAGGCTGTGTTCCAGTGGATTATTTGTCGAATGAATCCTGTTGGTTATGTTTTAAATAATCAAAAATTGTAGCTTTTGTCTTCTGGGGTAAGAAAGGGGTACAAAGGTAAATTATGAAGGTTTATCCTGTTTATATGGCTAGTGGAATGTTAAAATATTTTTAAACTTACGCGATCTGAACACATTAAAGTTCTACGAGTATTAAACGGGTATTTATCGCGTTTATTTAGAATACAATACAATACAATAATACTTTATTGTACACCAGTTACAGATTATTATAAAATACATCACATGATACAAGTACAATGGGCGGCCTTGTCGCTTAGAAGCAATCTCTTCCAGGCAACCTTTGGATGGAAAGAATTATGTGAATTTAAGTATTTACATATTCTTCAGTCACAACTACAGTGTGTAAACCTGTTGAAACGTCGGGAAAAATAGGTAAATAAACGCGATAAATACCCGTTGTATAAGTAGGTCCTTATAATTCATCATCATCAGCCCATAGCAGTCCACTGCTGGACATAGGCCTCCCCCAATGAGCGCCAATGCCCTGTCTGCAGCTTGCCGCATCCAACATCTACCTGTAGTATTTCGCAGGTCCTCATCCCACCTGGTTGGAGGGCGTCCTACACTACGTTTACCGACAGACCCACTCAAGAACACGTTTGCCCCAGCGGCCGTCGGTTCTTCGCTAGATATGGCCGGCCCACTGCCACTTCAGCTTGCTAATTCTTTGAGCTATGTCGATAACCTTGTTTCTCTGTCGGATGCATTCGTTTCGTAGCCTATCCTGCAGAGAAACTCCGAGCATAGCTCTTTCCATAGTTCGCTTATAATTATGTGGTATGTTTTCAGACAAAATGAAATGACGTGAATGATATAACAGTTCATTTCTTGTCACACACAAAAACTTGTATTGTTGTAGGAATAAAGTCAATTTATGTAAGTTAAGTAAGAGCCGAGTGCTTAGACCAACTTAGCAGGCTTTAAGGCACTGTTAACAAAGTGATGTCATTATCTTTGTAATTAATAATCTATCTATGCTTTGACGACCGATGTGGCTATGGTTACTAGCCTTGTATAAAATATCAAATAAATAAATAATGCTGGATCCGCGCCACATCGGTCGTCTGCCATGTAGATTTACATGGCAGACGACCGATGTGGCGCGGTGGGCGAAGGTCCGCTTGCGACGCAGGAGGTTGCGGGTTCGATTCCCGCCTCGGAACAATTGTGTGTACGATCTGCAGATATTTGTTCCGGGTGTTCTGGTCGTTTTCTATGTATAATAAAAAAAATATCTATCTATGTAATGTATTGTATTATGTATATCAGTTATCTAGCACCCATAACACAAGCTCTGCTTACCATGGGGCTAGATAATGCTGTGTGAATTGTCCAGCATTATTTATTTATTTATTATGTATGTATATCTATTCCTACAATAGAAAATGCTCCAAAATAATTTGCATAAACCTGCATGGGTAACGTGTTAGATACAAGAGCAAAATTACCTTAAAATGATCAAACGGACACTTCATACATCCCTGAATTTTATATATATAAGTGTCCGAGCGAAAACACGTTAGAAAATAACCCCTAAACAGGGTGCAAAGGGTTGATTTTTGAATAAGAAAGGCTTGGAGAGACTCAGTAATTTTTTCTTCAACGTGTAATCATATTAATTTGTATTCTAATGTGATTTATGGCCGAGTTTTCCTTTGCGAAGGTGTTTATTTAGCTTTAGACTCTTATTTGATACGAAGTCCTTTGTTTATTATCGCGTGAAATTATTTATTTATTTTATCTTTACTTTATTCAATATCAAAGTCGTTTATTTCCTTTGACACGTCACAAAATTCAAATAACATAAGTAAAACTGGGAAATAATGTGATCACTTTGATTTTTGTTCATTTCCATTTTTTTTAACACTTTGTCTGCGGTTTTTTTCGACGACTGCGATCTTTTTTTTTACCTAAAAAATTCGTGCTGCCGCTCTACACAGCGGTTGTGTTGCGCCGCTCATGCGTTTCGTTCGAAAATTATTACGGCTGTGCTGAGTCAAAAAGATCTGTATTTTCTCAGCCGCTGCGCTAGTGTGGATTTAGGTACGCATATTAGTCACTTGTAGAAAACACATACCGTGTGATTTCAGCAGTCAAAGTGTTAAGGTAAAGTAAAGAAGCAAACAGGATACCTTTACCTTGTTAGGTTGTTCGTTTTCGAGTTATTGCACTAAGTACAAAGGGTGGGCTTAATGCCGAGGCATTTTCTACCTATTGAGTTCAATTTATTTTGATGAATAGAGTTAAATATCGAAAATCACCTGTAATAATTATTGTCAACTGTATATGTGTACATAGATACTAAATGTAGAGTGCCAGTAGTGAACTAGTATTGCCTGATGATGATAATAAAAAAAAATAAAAAAAATGCTGGACAATTCACACAGCATTATCTAGCCCCATGGTAAGCAGAGCTTGTGTTATGGGTACTAGATAACTGATATACATAATACAATATATTACATAGATAGATATTTTTTATTATACATAGTAAACGACCAGAACACCCGAAACAAATATCTGCAGATCGTACACACATTTGTTCCGAGGCGTGAATCGAACCCGCAACCTCCTGCGTCGCAGGCGGACCTTCGCCCACCGCGCCACAGAGGTCCTCAAAAAATAATCGTAAAACTTTTAAAAACAACATGGTTTTAGAAATCAAATCCCGTTATAAATGACTTTCGTATTAATTACCATGATAGTTTCAAGAGTTTTATATTTTCCATAATTTGATTTTAATTTTTCCAATATTTCGGCAAAGTTTCATGCGCCATGATCACAGAAATATCTGAAGGCATTGTGAGTATCAAATCATGATACATACCCCGTTATAAATGACCTTTGTGATAATAATCGTAGTTAACCCACGGTCCTGCGATAGAAAATGATCGCAATAAACAACGTAGGCACTCGTACACCGTTACACTAAAGCGCACCGAGCTACGCCAACGACTTATTGATATTAGAAACAATAGTTGTTTGTTACACTGTACTGTAGACTAGAGCCAGAATTTGTAAACATATTTATTAGATATAAACTTATCTGTAAAAATTTCAACGCTAATCTCATTACTAAAATCATTGTAATTATCAGCAGCCGATGAACAATGGCTGTTAGACCGGACGCATAATCTTTATTCGTTCGTAATGTTTGGATGTTAGGATGGATTATTGATGAATGGATGGTTATTTGTGACCTCTTCACACTAAAACTACCGGCTTAAATTTGGGTTACATGTAGTTCTAAGCCTGGAATAAAACATAAGTAAATTTTTATCCTATGGTGTAGAAATAACCTTTAACTGTTTCCACAGAAACAACTCGTGCGATGCCGCGGGCAGAAACCATTTTATTTTATTTTAGCACAAAATCCACAACAGCTCTTAGTTATAAATTAACTCATCCTATAACAACTTACAGATAAGCAAAACAAATGTACTAGACACATAAGTTATGAAAATACCTACTAGTGGTTTCTTCTCACTTCTTCCACTGGTGGACAGAAAATTGAAGTGAACATTAAAATAATGTAAAATATAATAATGAATAGTATAAAATATGACCTGTCTAAGTGCTTATTTGTAAGCCTAAAGAAATAAAAAACATTTTTCATTTTCGTATAAATATCACTAACAGCCAATAAAAGGATTTACATTATTATTACTAGAGAAGGTATATTTCTCAGTTTCTTATATATATTCTTATCTATAATATCACGAGAAGAAAACAATGAAGACGACCGATGTGGCGCGGTGGGCGAAGGTCCGCTTGCGACGCAGGAGGTTGCGGGTTCGATTCCCGCCTCGGAACAATTGTGTGTACGATCTGCAGATATTTGTTCCGGGTGTTCTGGTCGTTTTCTATATATAATAAAAAAATATCTATCTGTGTAATGTATTGTATTATGTATATCAGTTATCTAGTACCCATAACACAAGCTGTGCTTACCATGGGGCTAGATAATGCTGTGTGTATTGTCCAGCATTATTTATTTATTTATTTATTTAATGTTAGACACAAAACGCGAATTCAAATCTCTATTCCCCAGTCAATCGTTCTAAGAAAGGGTCGCATTCGACAATCGAAAAATAATAGATAGTATTTTTCGCTCCATATTCCATTGTTAGTAGGGCTGCAACGTTGTTGTTTAACTTAACACTTTGAGTGCTGAAAACGCACGGTATGAGTTTTCTACAAGTGACTAATCTGCGAAAATCCACACTAGCGCAGCGGCTAAGAAAATACAGATCTTTGTGACTCAGCAGAGCTGTAATATTTTTCGAACGAAACGCATGTGCGGCGCAACACAACCGCTGTGTAGAGCGGCAGCACGAATTTTTTAGGTAAAAAAAAAGATCGCAGTCGTCGAAAAAAAACCGCAGTCAAAGTGTTAACGAAAATATTATAAACTAGTGCAAACCCGCGGCTTTTTTTAAATTTTTATTTTACCATCTTTAAAATTTAAACATAAAAAAGCTTAAAAATAACACGAAGGAAACCACAAAGGTTTGTATAGATAGAGTGTTATTAGCTGAGAGTCAGCTGAATAAAATCTCATAGGTTTAACTATAAAATTATTCAATTTCAGGCAATAGTAAAGTAAAGTAAAAAATCATTTATTTCTTTAGGCTTACAAAATAAGCACTTAGACAAGTCATATTTTATAAATTAAATTATTATCAAATAATATTATTTTGCTGTTCACTTAATTTTTTTGTCCCAGATAACTCAAATACTTAGATAGATTTTAATAGTAAGTGTTTAACGAAGTAATTAAATGAATAAACTCCTTCATTCTTTTTATTTATATCTTTCATTTGAAAACGTAACCTCCTGGCCGACTTTGGTCCGTTGCGGCTCAGAGATTGTCAAAATTTCTAAGATTCTTAAAAAATAATTACATCTAACAATAGAAAAGTGGGCCGGCCATATCTCGCGAAGAACCGACGGCCGCTGGGGCAAACGTGTTCTTGAGTGGAGACCACGACTCGGTAAACGTAGTGTAGGACGCCCTCCGACCAGGTGGGATGACGACCTGCGAAAGACTGCAGGTAGATGCTGGATGCGGCAAGCTGAAGACAGGGCGCTATGGCGCTCATTGGGGGAGGCCTATGTTCAGCAGTGGACTAATATAGGCTGATGATGATGATGATGATGAACAATAGAAAATGTTATGTCTTATTCTGCGTTTGTCACGCGCGGTCAACATTTTGAAAAAAAAAATCTTTTTGGAATGCTTGCTGACTATTTGCATGCCAACCCTGGGCCAAGGTTATGCTAGTGTATGATACAGTGCGTATAAATCGGCGGCGACTGCCCCCTTGGGGGCGTTCGACAGGGTCGAAGTAAGACATTCACAACAACTCTTTCAAATAGTTCGTGTTATGGGAATTCAAGATGGCGAATGTGTCAGCTGATGCACAGTAAACTGTAGGTTTTTCAAGCATTTTCAAGATATCTGATTTATTAGTTGTAGTATAAGTAAGACAATAATAGATAGATACATAGAAAACACTTTAATATATACCAAACAAAACAGAATGAATACTTAGAATAGCGGCCTTATCGCTGACAGCGATCTAACAATATATAAATGAGGTAGACTTGACGATGTCACCTTCTGTGTTTTGTAGGTACTATAAATTAATATAAATAATTTAGCCCATCGTGTATCGGTTTCTGAAGCCCAAGAAATAATGATCATATTAAAAAGGCCAATTTTGTGCCGTTAAGATAATGTTTGGCCGGAGACCACACCAAAACTACTGTATGGATCAGGATGAAGTTTTGCACGCATTAATATCTAGGCTTGGAATAAAATATAGGTTACTTTTATTCCAAAAAGCGTGCGAAGCTGCGGGCTAAAGCACGTTACAATATACTGAAAATTATGAGTAGGTAAATGGTTTTTCAGACGCTATCGTCGACCGATGTGGCGCGGTGGACGAAGGTCCGCCTGCGACGCAGGAGGTTGCGGGTTCGATTCCCGCCTCGGAACAATTGTGTGCACGATCTGCAGATATTTGTTCCGGGTGCTCTGGTCGTTTTCTATGTATAATAAAAAATATCTATCTATGTAATGTATTGTATTATGTATATCAGTTATCTAGTACCCATAACACAAGCTCTGCTTACCATGGGGCTAGATAATGATGTGTGAATTGTCCAGCATTATTTATTTATTTTATTTATTTATTTATCACTTAAGTAATAGTGCCATTTATAAAAAATCTAATGAAATCAAATCAAATCGTTTTATTTAGAGTATCAGTAGGTAATCAAGATAAATTCATCCTCCCAACCGACACACCACAACCATTCCAGAATTGGAGTAAAAGCTTCCGCGTTACATCAATATTTCTTGCTTAGGCAGTTGACACATCAGTGTTTTTGCACTCACAATCGAATCTGCCTACCCTTCCTGTAAAGTATAAAATATGATCTACCCAATACCCGACGCTGTACACATCCTGTCAATTTGCGGAATAAATCACGGGCTTTGCTATTGGGAGTGATAAAAGGTTTTTTTGCCACTGAGTGTATGATTTATACAGTGGGAATGTACGAGTAGTTGGAGGTGTTTGTGGAGAGGAGAGATTTTGGAAGAATTGGAGATGCGAGACACGTTTGTATTGAAGTGCTATGGGGTTTTACAGGTTTTCGAATAGAAAAGACAGAATTCAACTGTATTTGTATTTATTTATTTTTAAAAAGACATTTAAAACACTCTAAGGTGGTGTTTGACACGAATGTTACATTCCTTGGTTTTCTTTCTTAAAATACTGCGGTAATTTTGTTATGTATTGTACATATAGGTACTGTAGTTATACAAACCGTAATCTATAATCATCTATGGATGTGATTTCTAAATAAGGCTGGCACCTAGTTTTTGGTGGAAAACGTTCAGAACTAGGAGTTAGTTTTAAGTTTGCAGTAAAAGGGTTGTAAACACTTTAATTGCCCATGACTCTTCTTCTTTCTCTTCTTTGTCGTTGTCTTCATTGCTGAAGGTCGTGCCCGTCCTGGAAGGCTTTCACGGATTCAGATAATTTATTGTTATACGGTGACGCTGATGAATGCCCATGATGATTGCCCGTGACGCACGTGGCCTATTTTACCAAGGAACATAACCAGGTAGGTGCTGTGGCGCGCCTCTTCGGGTCTCACCGTATAGGTTGGGCAGTTTATGCGTTAACCGCGTATTAAGGTTGGTACTGATACTGACCGGCGTAATATATGTACGTGTTACACCACGAGTTCTGCAGTTAATACGTGGAAATAAGGGAGTTCTGCAGTTAATACGTGGAAATAAGGGAGTTAATACGTGGAAATAAGGGAGTTCTGCAGATAATACGTGGAAATAAGGGAGTTCTACAGTTAATACGTGGAAATAAGGCGTTTGCAAGGAACACCGAGATGGATTATTAACTTTTTATAATATTGACTTTACATACATACTCATTGCGAAACTTACACCCCGTAACATCGGCCAGTAACCCGGCTGACTTCTTTTGAAAGCTAAAACATCCCTGTCTTGCTGTGACTACTGACAAATTACATATCTTTACGATAACATGGTTTCTGCTTGCTATCTATTAATATTATTATTGAAAAAACCAAATACAAATATAACAGAACCTTTGGTATAACTTGAATTTTGTGACGTGCCCAACAGATTTCTAATGTCTATAGGAAATAAAGCAATTTGATGTTTGATACACAGCGCGTTATCTAGACAAATTTTGGCTGGATCCTGAATAATGTTAACATTATCTCTACCGCGATTCATATATAAAACACATTTGTTTTACCAGACGCTGTAATAAACAATAACCCCAGCATTAACAGTTGATATTAAATAACTCAATTCGTTTCTAATTTGTCGACAATTGTTCCCGACAAAGGCTCACGAACGAGTGCTTGCGAGTATGAAGGAAGTCGGCAGCTAGGGGACTAGGCAGGGGACAGGTATGGCTACGGAGGTATGTCGATGATTTGCATAACACAGGACAGAAAGACATTTTTATTGGTAAAATACGATTATTAAATTAAATTATGCTGAACAATTCACACAGCAATATCTAGCACAAAGCTAAGCAGAGCTTGTGTTATGGTTACCTGGTAAATGATATAAATAATGCAATAAATTTCCACAGAGGGATATTCATCGTATTGAGCAATGTATGAAAAATCTTAATAGATTATCCCATGTTAGAGAATAAATAAAGATTCTATATTATATGCGGTTGCTTATCCCATTCAAAGCTGGTAGCTGGCTAGAACAATGTTGATGAAGAAAACAAACTTACACGACCTAATTCACTAGCCTGATTTTTCTTTGACAGCTGAAAATGTTTTAGTGAATTTTTAGATTGGATTTAATTTTTAATTAATCTTGGGCATGATTTCATCTGTTACAGATTAATTAGGTAATGAATAAAAATTTGGTAAGAAGTCAGTATTTTCAGTTATAAAAAAGTATCACTGACTATTGATTTTGCGCCTATAATTAATTGTCTCAAAATTCGGCTGACAAGGTTTCTCAAGTTCTATTAAAATGTTTGTTGTCTGTCGACATAAGACATCAATAAACTGAAGTGTAAAGCTGAAGAACTAGTCCTTAGGAAGAAAACTTGAATAAGCCAAATAATAGATTAAAGAGTTCCTTTGAGGTAATCAAATTTGTAACAATTTACATATTTTAATCCATTTTGTTTGGAATAAGACACTTTATCGATATCGATGAATCAAGTTCTGCAATCCCATCCCTCAAGCAACAAAGCAAACGCCATTGCCACTGGCGTTGTCGGAGCGGTGCGCCGATGCGTTTATAATATTTCATTTATTCATAATAAATTATAATCGTGTACAGCGACACAGAGTAAATTAAAACAAGAGCTGGTGGTTGACAATCTTACGAGGACTAGTTTATTTATTTAATTTTATTTTATTTTAAGCCATTACTGTCCCACTGCTGGGCAAAGGCCTCCCTTTTCTCCTTCCACTCCTCGCGATCCAACGCTGCAACAAGCCATGATGGAAGATGTACCTCGAGCTCGTCGCGCCATCTCATCCTGGGCCTTCCACGTCGCCTCTAAGCGTTGGGTGGGCTCCACTCTGTGGTGGTCTTTGCCCACAAGTCGCTGGACATACGGCAGGCGTGTCCAGCCCAGTTCCACTTCAGGCTTCCGGCTGTTTGACCAACGTCAACGATGCGTGTTTTGGAGCGTAGTATGCTGTTCCGCACGCGGTCTGACAGCTTGACTCCTAAGATGCTACGCTCCTTAGGAGTCAAGCTGTCTTTACTAGTTTCTTAGATGTTAATAATATCGTCACATTCGTCGGCTATTAGAAAACCACCTAGAGTTGAGCACGACTCAAACGAGATGAGTTTGTTGAGCTAGACTCAAATAATCATAACAAACAATAAATGATAGCATGAAAAGTTTTATAAGTAAATGTGTAGGATTTCACATAGTCGTTTACTCGTTGTACAAGAAAAATACATGCATATCGATCGAATAAGAGATCCCGACTGGCGCCCCACGTTGGGCGAATAAATGACTATGTGAAATCCTACAAATGCCTTTTTAACACTTTGACTGCTGAAATCACACGGTATGTGTTTTCTACAAGTGACTAATATGCGTAAATCCACACTAGCGCAGCGGCTGAGAAAATACAGATCTGTGTGACTCAGCACAGCCGTAATATTTTTCGAACGAAACGCATGTGCGGCGCAACACAACCTCTGTGTAGAGCGGCAGCACGAATTTTTTAGGTTAAGAAAAAGATCGCAGTCGTCGAAAAAAAATCGCAGTCAAAGTGTTAAAAGGTCTACTGTGAGATGTAAGGGGGACTCCAACACCTCGTCTCCCAAGCCAACCTGACCTGCACGTGGTACACCCTGCTAGATAATGAACTAGGCTCTGGTGAAAATATCAAACCATCTTCATCATTTGATAACTCTACTAACTTAAAATTATTTTCCCTTTCTTTTCTTAGGCACTACCGCTTGGCACTACTAGTAGAGTCAAGGGAAATTTTACTTTCCCGTGACACCACCATTCTTATTGGCTGATTAAACGCATATTATAAAATCTCCCATGGATTATCTCATTACCAATGGCACTACTAATACTAAGTATATTCCATTACTGACTGGCAGAAAAGTTTCCGACCAGACACAAGACGAATTATCATCATCAAGGTCGACTGTGACTTTCAGTACAGAAATGAAAAAGCTGAAAAGTCTAGTACTACTTACTAAGTTCCAGGTTTTTCTTTTTTTTAAATGCCTGTAAATATTTAGGTAAAGATATCAATATTTATTTGACTTTGTGACAGAAGTTTTCACATTTAAGGTATGAGATAAAGTTGATCGATCGATGTACTGGTCGTTCAATAAAAAACAATCGGAAAACCTTTTGGTTAGATTTTTTGTCAAACGATGCTGTAAGCATTATAGTCACAGCTCTTGCTCTATGTATATTCGGAGACATTTGCCACCATTTCACCGTTGAATAACCTGCATCTTTAGACGGACTCCGCTTCGTTACACATTATTGTAATCTCGCTCTTAATTGTATTGTTTTTAAGATTGTTTTTTGTAATTAGCTACTGATGAGGTTTTGATTCGATTTTGAAGATCTGATGATATTGTAGGGGTTTTTGGAAAATACTAATCTAATTGATCCGATTAGTTATACGATTTTTTTAAAGAACATTAATTAACAAAGATAATAATAAATAATAAAAGATAATAATGAATAGAAACATATTAGAACTAGTATTTTCAATTGAAGCAGTTGAGCTAACTGCAGCCTGTTGCAAATGATCTAGAGGTAGCTGTACTGATATATATCAATAACAATTTTGATGATTTTATAGTGTTTAACAGCAATATAGTAATGGAAAAGAATTCTTTTATTAATTTTATCTCTTTCTTTAAAAACGTTTTAAGAGTAGCGAGAAAATTTAGAAGTAATGATATTATTTTCTTCAATATTTAAGAATGGTTTTGGCCGAGGCGGTCGCGACGTATGAATCGACCCCTATAATTCAGCCCGTAGATGTCGTAATAACAAACTAAGGTAGGTAACGTATCAGGGGCCGAATTCTAACAACCAATCGCTTTACTACGACAATAGTATCGCCACAAAATCGACCATAGATTAAAAAATTCTAAAATAGTGGTGCTATTTGTACGGAAATATTGATAGAATATATTGACGAACTCTGTGGCGCGGTGGGCAAAGGTCCGCCTGCGACACACGCGGTTGCGGTTTCGATTCGCGCCTCGGGACAAATGTGTGTACCTAAGTACGATATACATCATTTGTTCTTGGTATTTTCTATGTGTACTAAAAATATCTATCCATGTAATAAAAATATATATCTATGTATTGTATTTTGTTAAGTATATCAGTAATCTAGTACCCATAACACAAGCTCTGCTTAGCTTGGGGCTAGGCGATGCTGTTTGGATTGTGCAGCATTATTTATTTATTCTCAGTTAAAATCAAAGAGAGAGGCAAAACTTATAATAAACTAAAGAATACACCACCGGTGTCGCTACTTGCCTAACCCTTCGTTTTTCCTATACTGAGGAATCCAGAATTGCTCCATTTTGCTCCATTCTAAGGATTTATGTTGCACGTATTATTGCCGCTGACTGTACACACTAAGGATTCCGTCCTTTTGGAATTAAATTTTTCTGCTTTCCTTTGTTGCACCTGGGCTGTTCTATACAGTGTGTTTTTTAGTTAATAACGTCGTGTTTTGGTTAATGATTAGTAAGGTTAAAATAGGACTCAAACACTAATTTATTTAAAAAAAACACAATTTTCATAAACTAAAAGGATTCTAATTATTTACAATCACAAATTAAATCAATCTAAACAATAAGAAATACTTACAATCACACTTTGGTATCTATTACTTATAACGACACACAGAGAGGGCATGACCATGCAGCTCGGTGATTTGTGGCAGAAAGAGGGCCTGTTTTTTTTTTTTTTCGAATGGACTATTATACTGTTAACCTCAGATGGCTATGACAGCGTTACCGGACTTTTGGCGGGCGCAGAGGGCGCCTCGCCGGTAAAAATTAGGTTGGGGCAACGCACAAGGGCCACCACTTAGGTGCGAACCTCGGCTTGGGCTGTTGCCAGATGCTACAAGAGGGTAGGGAGGTAACGCCTTAGGTGCACGAGTGCACCTGAGTGGGTCAACGGGGTCACCAAGAACGTGTCTCGGTCTACGGAGGAGAGAAGAGGGCCTGTCCCACGTTCCTTCGGCTTTTATAGTCTACTCTAAGTCATCTGTCACATTGGATCACATCTATCAGTATTATAATTATCTGTACCAGAGCTTTGTAGAGTTAAAAGCCACTGTGGTAGCAGTGGCGTAACTATACCGTTCGAGGCCCGTGGCAAGTCATCGAATGCATCCCTCCGACTTGTGCGACAACATCCGCGAACTGATTTAAGGGTCCGGCGACCCTCGCTTGCAAAAATCGCTCCGAATATCGCTGTCCCTGTTTAACCCTTGCGCCGCGCCTCATACGTGCGCGATAGCAATATTAGCCGTTCAAAATTTGGTTTGTTCCGTAATACCAAAAATTATGACTGAAAACTTTTTGTATTCTTCACAAAGTATTGTTATTCTGTAACTAGACAATATAAGCTATGTTCCTTAATAAATAAAACGTAAGATGCTGATGTTTTTAATACGAAACAAATAGCAAGAAAAATTGTCCATTTTCGCATAAAAATGTGCAAAATGCGATTGGCTTTCATTTAATTTTAGGTAAGCACTTTGAAAAAAAATCTATTTAGGAACCCAGATAAATACTATTCAAATACAAATAATACAATATTATAGTGGAAATATGCTTGAATTGGAAATCATTTTGGTATTACGTTTGTATGAAGAATTCGTCCCTCCGGAGGCACCTTAAGAGGTCGATTCTAGCGTCGTAACCTGGAATTTAAACAAAAGTAAACATAAAACACCGTACTCTGTACGGCTAGAAAGTGCGATAATTACCTCATAGTTATTTATGAAGCACAATTAACTCGGGATTGTCCCGAATTCTTATGTGTAATGGACATTAAAAATCGTCTTAGCGCCAACTGCGCGGATAATGGTGATTGGAATAATTTATGTTGTTTTATTAATCATCATCATCAGCCTATGTTAGTCCACTACTGGACATAGGCCTTACCTAATGAGCGCTATAGCGCCCGGTCTTCAGCTTGACGCAGCATCTGCCTGCAGTCTTTCGCAGGTCGTCATCCCACCTGGCTGGAGGGCGTCCTACACTACGTTTACCGAGATTCTCTGATGATTCTCTGATCTCTACTGCAAGTAGAGATTGGCACAATACCCAGCGTTTTCGTTTTTTGCGTCGTCATAGTTTTAATAATAATGCTGGATTATCCAACATCTAGCCCCAAGCTAAGCAGAGCTTGTGTTATGTTGTTGTTATGTTAGACCTGTGTAATGTGACGTCATCCATAGGTTCAGCCTGAAAACCAGCGTCGTTACAGTCCTCGGGCGGTAGCGACATTAAGCTGAGGCTGGACCTAATTAGCGTGCACTGAGGACAGGCTATGTTATTTTTACCTATTTTCTATTGTTTATCTTTTAGTTTAGTGTTATATCTTTTTAGCTTTAGCTTAATGTGTTTTTTTATGTATATCTGTATTTTTTGTGTGTGCTAATAAAAGTGTTCTATTCTATTCTATAGATGACTCATATACCTACTTAATACATTACATAGATAGATATTTTTTATTATACTTCTGGGTATGGGTATTATGGTTACTGATTTTACAATACAATTTGTATTATGAATTTTGATGAAATTTGACATGTAAATTGATTGAACCAATAAACTGTATTTATATAATTGAAATGAAATGATTTTTTTTTATTAAAAAATTGGGGAGGCCTATTTCCAGCAGTGGGTTGCTATAGGCTAATGATGATATAGTTACATATGTATTTCTGTATAAGTTAACACTTTGAGTGCTGAAAACGCACGGTATGAGTTTTCTACAAGTGACTAATCTGCGAAAATCCACACTAGCGCAGCGGCTAAGAAAATACAGATCTTTGTGACTCAGCAGAGCTGTAATATTTTTCGAACGAAACGCATGTGCGGCGCAACACAACCGCTGTGTAGAGCGGCAGCTCGAATTTTTTTGGTAAAAAAAAGATCTCAGTCGTCGAAAAAAAACCGCAGTCAAAGTGTTAAGACTAAACCCTATTATATAGATATTAGTAGTACATAGACTACCGGAAAAACATTGGCTGATTTATGTCGGAACAAACTTACAGTTAGATTTCGATCTTCTAACGCAACCAACAGACAAACAAAAACATTTATATTAGTAGCAAGGAACTGAGGGGACATTGAGTGACATTCTTACGACAGGGGGACAAGTGTAGTATTGACAGGGGACTCTAATGGAATGCCAATAAGAAAACTTGGGGATTCCTCACGATTTTCTTCTCATTGTCCAAATCCTATTGGTGCTATAAAATATTTCATTAGGTACATAAATCTGTAAATTATTATGAAAATTCAAATTCTAAATAATTTATTTCGGTTATTCACCATAACTGTTAGTACACCTATCTACATATATATACTATGATTTTATTAAAATCTGATCTATGTTTACTAACCATAGATCAGATTTGACAGACGACCGATGTGGCGCGGTGGGCGAAGGTCCGCTTGCGACGCAGGAGGTAGCGGGTTTGATTCCCGCCTCGGAACAATTGTGTGTACGATCTGCAGACATTTGTTCCGGGTGTTCTGGTCGTTTTCTATGTATAATAAAAAATATCTATCTATGTAATGTATTGTATTATGTATATCAGTTATCTAGCACCCATAACACAAGCTCTGCTTACCATGGGGGTAGATGTGTGAATTGTCCAGCATTATTTATTTATTATTTTATTTATTTATTTTAATCATTTATGTCACATAAACTTCAGATTATTACAATTTATTATGAATAGCTGGCTAGTCTTTTTGACAACAGGTTTAATTATTATTCAATATATTAAATTGACAATGCAATAGCCAGATGGCAAAACCCAAGATGTGCCCAAGTTCTTGAATAAGAAGTATATTTGATTGTAAAAATAGTGTACCTACTCGTACATCATAATTTTGTAAAGGACTTAAATCGAATTAAAGTAGGTATTAACTATTTTATCCGTTTCGGACATACAATAACAATATAAACACAGCAAATGCCTAGGTCTTATTTTCTATTTATAACATTTATTATAATAAAATGTTGATATGAATAATTAATTAAGTATTGGTTAGTTACCAATTATAATATGGCTATCAAAGTTCACAACAAATTGCCAAACGATGTAAAAGAACTAAAGGGTCCCTTATTCAACAGAAAGTTATTTAATTTATTAATTGAGCATTGTTTTTATTCGGTTGAAGATTACCTTAATTTTAAGTTTTGACCTAGAGAGTTCTATTTTAATTGACAATTTATTTGCGTTTATTTTATTTAATTGCTGACATTTAATTTAATTTTTCTGATTTTTATATTCACGTGCCTGCATTCGGGCTGCAGATATGCAGCTCTACTGTGTTATTCCACCAATGTATTATGTACCATGTGTTATGTGAATAAATATTACTGATTTACCAAAAAAAAAAATATAAAATTATTTATAAGAAACTCCTGTGTGTGTATGATTTGTAATTCGTTGTGTATTTTTTTGTTACTTGTATTATTATGTTTGACATATAAGATATATATATATATTATTGTTTGTTTCTTATTAATAAATAACTGAACTGAACTGAACTGAACTATATACATGGTCTAGAATAGATCTAGGTTATTTAAAACTAACTAGGTATCGTAACTCTTTTAGGTTATTGTGTATCTACGCTACTTTAGGTATATATAGGTATATATAGTGTACGCTATTTACAAGCCATATTTACATTTCCCTAATTTAGTTTTCAACATTATTGAGCTATGATTATATTGTGTAAATGGTCCATTTTATAAATTTCTTTCACCATTTCAAATCCATATTCTATGCCGTCATATATTCCGTCAAAATATAGGTAAAGGAAGAGTCAGTAAGTAAACAGAGCATCGCTGTATAAAATCATCATTAATTCGTGTTTTCGACGCGAACGGCCACTCGTTATTGGGACAACCTGTATTACTGTAGGGCTGGGCGAGATCGATTCGTGTTTTTGGCACACTCTGTATATAAGTATCTAAACAAACCATTTATATGACTATATTTAGTATGTATAAACACACACACACACAGACACCAAATACTATTTATCATCATCATCAGCCTATAGCAGTCCACTGCTGGACATAGCTAGGCCTCCCCCAATGAGCGCCATAGTGCCCTGTCTTCAGCTTACCTATCCAGCATCTACCTGCAGTCTTTCGCAGGTCGTCATCCCACCTGGTCGGAGGGCGTCCTACACTACGTTTACCGTTTCGTGGTCTCCACTCAAGAACACGTTTGCCCCAATGGACGTTGTTTAGGGAGCTGTGGCAGTCATTGAGGGAGGCCTATGTCCAGTTGTGGACTAACATGCTGATCATAAATACTAAAATATAATATATGAAATAATCGAATAAAATGGCAAAACCTTCCCATCTCTACCGATACGTGCAATAAAACCCGCGGACATGGCATTATAGTTCGGCAATAGAGTTAATTATTCAACCGATATTATAGCTGTCATTACCGGAATGGAGATGAGCGCCATGATGGGATCGAAAACCGTTGGTTTGATTAATGCTTTGGGGAAATTGTATGGGAGATGTAATTTGTATGGGTGATGTAAATTGATGCGCGCAACGACCGCAGACTGCCAGCGCCAGTGGTGTCGCGAACCGTGCTTGGAAATAGAAGCAACCGCGACCGTGGGCAGCACTGCGGTCAACCGCAGCCGCTAGCCGCAATGTCGCCTGCGGATCCAGTCTGCAGCCCATCGGACTTGTACCTTCAGTTTCCATCACTGCATCGTCCTGTAATGCGATGGAAAGCTAGGGGAAGTTAAAACAGAAGGTAAGGGATATGTATATCCGATAAATAATCTTCATAGTAGTACTAGCTTAGTGATACCAACTTATTCGTTGGCACGTTCGGCTTGAAGGTAAGGTAGGAAAGTTCAGGTTAGGCAAAGGTTAGGTGATGGTGTGTTTTGGTGGTCAGATTTTTCCTTCAAAAACTGTTAAAGCTATCCAGTACATCTCTGCTTAGCTTGGGCTAGATGATGCTGTGTGGATTGTCCAGTATTTAATTAGGCATCTCCGCGAAAAGGCAAAGTAATGTAACAAGAATGTAAAGAATGTTCTCAAGATCGTCCCCAGAAGTTGGTAAACAGACAAATTCACCCCAAATTACAGGAATCAATAACACAAGACGGCATTATGGTAGATTTATGGACGAACGCTTATTAGCTGAGACGGACGTCGGAATGTAGACCTAGGAAAGATAAGAATTGGACAAAAATTACTTATAAATAAATAACAGCCAACGTCATGATTTGTTTACTCTCTGCACCTTGACGACGTCTGTGGTGCGGTGGGTAAAGGTCCGCCTGCGACGCAGGAGGTTATTGGTTCTATTCCCGCCTCGGGATAAATGTTTGTACGATCTACAACTATCTGTACCGGGTGTTCTGGTCGTTTTCTATGTATAATAAAAAACCTATTTATGTAGGTAATTATTGTATTGTAGGTATGTCAGTCATCTAGCACCCATAACACAAGCTCTGCTTAGCTTAGGGCTAAATGCTGTTTAGATTGTCCAGCATTATTTATTTATTTATTCTAGTAGATTCCTATGTCCTCACTGGCCAATATACAAAAGTCGCAAGAATGCGACAAAGTATTGGTGTATAAAAACCAAATGTTGGCGGCACTCGCGTCGTCTCCTTCGTTTAATATACTCCGGTGTACAGATGCGTGGAAAAGTGCCTCAGCTGCTTCTGAAAATAAATAAGAGTTTTTCAATGTGTCCTTTATTGGCACTACGGTAAATATAGCAGCTACAGAATTTTTCTCGGGAAACAGAAAATGGAGTTCTAAGCAAATTTTTAAGTCTACGTTTGAATTAAATTAAATAAAAAGTTTTTTCATTTATTCAGACAGTGTCATTTAAAACCGTTTGCAACAGTATTTTAAGCAAGCCCTGATTTTAATTATCTACATTATTTATTTATTTAATTTTCGGAAAACTTACGGCTAAACATATAACAAGAAAGATTAAGGACGGCCAATTACAAGTTTTCACAAGTAGTTAGAAAAAAATATTAAAAAGAATAAGTAGTGGACAAACAAAATGAATATGTGAAGTTATACAGTAAAGAATTGATTACTACAAATACATTGTTACTTGGAGAAGTATTGAACATGACACAATTAGATCATAGTATCCCAATAATAATTCGACGACCGATGTGGCGCGGTGGGCGAAGGTCCGCCTGCGATGCAGGAGGTTGCGGGTTCGATTCCCGCCTCGGAACAAATGTGTGTACGATCTGCAGATATCTGTTTCGGGTGGTCTGGTCGTTTTCTATGTATAATAAAAAATATCTATCTATGAAATATATTGTATTATGTATATCAGTTATCTAGTACCCATAACACAAGCTCTGCTTACCATGGGGCTAGATAATGCTGTGTGAATTGTCCAGCATTATTTATTTATTTAATTAAATACACTTGGTAATCGCATTGCAGGTGTTAAAAATAAACACAAAAACTACTGTCTCTAGTATTATAGAGTATTCTTGTAGTTGACTAGTATACTATTGAGTATATACTTTACGACAACTGCGTGCTGAGTTGAAGGGCTCGATTCTTACGCCACAAAAGTCACCGTCAAGATGATGGTGACAAATAAAACCCAAAGAAAAAGTCTAACACTTTTCTCCTCACCTCTCCGCAACATATGTCAGAGCACGCCACGGCACAATAAATAAATAGCACAAATTCCAAAGTGACCAGAGCGGAGTCCCAATAAAAGCGGCTGCCGGGCCGAATAAATATTGCACCCTATCCACAGTTATAAAACTGGACAGGACGTCTGTAGGGGTTTGAATTCATTTGCTTGATTCTTTTCGCTCGTTTGTACGGAGTTTTTTGTGTCTAATTGTAGTATAGATATTTGAATTCAATTGGGTCTCGAAGGCAGTTGTCTCACCGGGAACGATGCACGAGTAGCGAGCAGAGCTAGAATGTAGAAACGAGTCGGCGTGAAGCGGGGAGCGAGTACGTAGTTCCGATAGTTGTGTAGCTCGGCTATAAGCGAGTGTGCGAGTTAGACGAGCGATTACTCGCATTGTAGAGGAATGGCCGCTGGTTGTTCTCTCGGCGTGAGTTTTCTGATCGCTCTGAGCGAGTATCGCTGAGCGAGTGTTATTTTCCTGGCTCTTGTCGCCCAGCTACAAACTAGTGAAGCGAGTCCTCGCCGGCAGTATAGCTATATGCATCTCTTTTGTTTACACGGAATGTATATTAAGAGTACGTTTCTTGAGCGAGAAAATAGCCGATAGTTAGTCGTTTTGACAACTGCCTAAAAAACTTTATAAATGCGATTCTCTTTATCATAATTCAGTCAAAAGACGTCATAGATATATTAATCATTCAGCCAAAACGCGACAAAGATACATAGGTTACTCCTAAAGGTCTCAAAATGACAAGTCCTGTGCACCGCAGTTGGCATTAACGATAGTATTGAGAGAAATGTCATCGTGATATTTTATTTTTGTATGGACTTTGCGTACCTCTTTCAACAACTTAACATCCATGCATCATGTGGGACGAAAGCATATTTTTTCATGTGGGCCGAAATTCCTAGGGACGAATCTGGTATAAATCATCTTAACATCCAAATCTTCGCATTTAAATATTAGCGTGCGTTTATAATGCAACCTTTTCTATTTTCAAGCAAGCGAATCCGAATGAAACCCCTAGTCTGCACAGCAAACATCGAAGTTTACGATCGCGTGAGCCAGCTACCTATGTTCCTTAAGGGAATTTGATTGTTTGCCTCCGCACCGCTACGCCATTGACGACCTAAAGCTAATGTTTGCTTGCTAGATGGCTGATATTGATACCGCGTCGCTGAGGTATCATACACCCACGTCACACTAACTACGTCTATTTATTTATTTACAAGCTGCGCCCCGCGGTTTCACCCGCGCCAGGTGATAGATATTTTGGATAATATCCAATATATCTTTATGAATTGTAGCCTTTGTGTTATTCTGATATGTAAGCTATGTTATTGTGAAGTTTCATCAAAATCCATTCAGTACTTTTTGCGTGAAAGAGCAACAAACATCCTCACAAACTTTCGCGTTTATAATATTAGTAGGATTAAACGCACAAAATGAAAAATCAACATTGGAATTTAGTAGCGGTTGTATTGTTTAGTATTAAAAAAAAAGACGAGAGGTAAGTGGAGGGTTTTTGCCTGCAGTCTTTCGCAGGAAGTCATCTCACCTGGCCAGAAGGCGTCCTACACTACGTTTGCCGAGTCGCGGTCTCCACTCAACAACACGTTTAGCACAGCGGTTGTCGGTACTTCGCGTTTTATGCCGGCCCACTACCACTTGATATTGCTAATTCTTTGCCTTCCCACAATAATAATGAAGGAACTTATGGTTTATGCTGCCTTATCTTAAATTATTTTCTTTCCATCCAAAGGTTGCCTGGAAGAGATCGCTTCTAAGCTATAAGGCCGCCCATTGTACATGTCGCATATAATGTATTTTTGTAATGATTGATTTAATAATAATAATAATGCTGGTAAATTCACACAGCATTATCTAGCCCCATGGTAAGCAGAGCTTGTGCTATGGGTACTAGATAACTGATATACATAATACAATACATTACATAGATAGATATTTTTTTATTATACAATACATTGAAAACGACCAGAACACCCGGAACAAATATCTGCAGATCGTACACACAATTGTTCCGAGGCGGGAATCGAACCCACAACCTCCTGCGTCGCAGGCGGACCTTCGCCCACCGCAACACATCGGGATTTGATTATGGTGTACAATAAAGAATGTTTGTATTGTATTGTATTGTATTATACCTCTAGTGTGTAAGACCTCGCACTCGAAATACTATCCCAAAAAATCCATTTCGGTGGAATAATAAAGATAAACCCCATAGGAACCTATTCAAATACTAGTTCAATGTCAGATTCCATGACAAGTTCTATGACTTTGAACTAGATCTCTATAGATCCGCTAGCTTCACCCACATAACCAAACCAGCAATGCACTAAATCAATTGGTCCCGGCACGACACTGGATGGATCCTCGCCTCGCGTGATGCACTCCATAATACTGATGCAATACTCTGGAAGTGGACTTACAGACTAGAGGAACTGATATTTTCAATGTCGCATTGAAAATCGAGTAGTGCGGAGAAAAAGAACAATCTAGAAATCGTGATCATGGAAGGATCACAGAGTGTTGCAGGAGGTTGCGGGTTCGATCCTGCCTCGAGACTAATAATTGACGACCGATGTGGCGCGGTGGGCGAAGGTCCGCCTGCGACGCAGGAGGTTGCGGGTTCGATTCCCGCCTCGGAACAATTGTGTGTACGATCTGCAGATATTTGTTCCGGGTGTTCTGGTCGTTTTCTATGTATAATATAAAATATCTATCTATGTAATGTATTGTATTATGTATATCAGTTATCTAGTACCCATAACACAAGCTCTGCTTACCATGGGGCTAGATGTCTGTGTGAATTGTCCAGCATTATTTATTTATTTATTAATTGTACGATCTGCAGATACAGACAGATTTCAGGTGTAGTGGTTGTATTCTATGTATAATAAAAAAAAACTGTCTATGTAATGTATTAAGTATATCAGTTATCTAGTACCCATAACACAAGCTCTGCTTAGCTTAAGGCTAGATGATGCTGTGTGGATTTTCCAGCATTATTATTTTTTTGAGTTACTGACCAATAAAACTAGAACCCGCCACCTCCTGCGTCGCAGGCGGACCTTCGTCCACCGCGCTACAGAGGTCATCAAATAACTCAAATTAATTTCAAAACATCAGCAACACTTTTTCCACTTTACTTTGTACATCCACCAAATTTACTAAAAATAACATTCATAAAATTACATCAACAAGTTATAGTTAGTAGAACGTAAAATAAATAACTTAAGATACAAATTCCTAATCGCTCAGCGAGCTATGGAAAGAGCTATGCTTGGAGTTTCTCTGAAGGATAGCATTCGAAACGAATACATCCGACAGAGAACCAAGGTTATCGACATAGCTCAAAGAATTAGCAAGCTGAAGTGGCAGTGGGCCGGCCATATCTCGCGAAGAACCGACGGCCGCGCTGGGCAAATGTGTTCTTGAGTGGAGACCACGCGGTAACCGTAGTGTAGGACGCCCTCCGACCAGGTGAGATGACGGCCTGCGAAAGACTGCAGGTAGATGCTGGATGCGGCAAGCTGAAGACAGGGCGCTATGGCGCTCATTGGGGGCGGCGGGGCGGCCTATGTCCAGCAGCGGACTGCTATAGGCTAATGATAATGATGATGACATATTCCTATGTATCCTATCCAGAAAAATTATAACCACATCTGAATTTTGTTAAACGCTCTCTAAATATTACCAGTACCACTTTTTTCCACTGTACTCTGTACATCCACCAAGGTCGAACGGAAGCCCCGAGTGCATATCGAATCGACGCAGATGACTTGCATTGATAAGGTATGATACATCGGTAGGGCACGGTACCGCTGGATCGAGTCTGGGCTAGATGCTATCGGTTACTTTTATAGCTTTCTATGTGACCTGCTTTAGAAACCTTGGCATTTTTGTGCAGATTCATTTTTAGTGGTTTTAGCTACGTTGGTCCTTTTAAGATCTTTAATTTGTTTGTAATAATATCTTTTACGCAAAAACTACTAATAATAATTCGCATGACAAAATCTTGGAAAACATTATGCAGAGACGTTAAGAGCCTTTTCTTCGATACCCCATCATCCAATTGAAGAGCAATTAAAAACCAATAGGTCCTCAAAACAGAACCCGCTTCAAAAATCATGAGGGTCGGTCTGTACATATGAAATGCGTCGAGCGTATCATCGGTCGCGTCTTTTCGGTCAGTTAGAACGGCTTGTACGCAAACGATCTCCGCTAATATTACGCTTAGTCTGAATGCTTCATACAAAATACACGTATCGCGACACGCTACGTCGACCGACATTGCGTTGACGGAAACGGAACAGACGCTATACGCTCGACGCATTAACGCATCATCGGTTGAGTGTGAAAGGCTGAATGTTTCATTATATATATTTGCCTGTTCTGACGTTCTCTCTTGAAGACTACGACAAAGAAGAAGTTCTTTGTCGTAGTCTTCATTGCTGAAGGTCGTCCCGTCCCGGAAAGCTTTCACGGTGACGCTGATGAACCGCTTCCACACCACTCTGTCTTCGGTCTGTCTCAAGGCTCCGGGCAAAGTGAGTCCCGTTATTACCCTAATTTGACCAGCCAGCGGGTTGGTGACCGTCCTATTGGTCTTTTCCTCGTTTTCCGTCAGATATGTACCGACCCTAAGAGTATTTTCTCCGATCCCATCATCCAATTGAAGAGCAATTCAAAACCAATAGCTCCTCAAAACAGAACCCGCTTCAAAAAATCATTAAACAACCAAATAGACCGCCCTCAGTGGCAAGTGATGCGAAGGCACGGCGAGATGTCAAGAGTCTTTAGTAAAAACGACAGGGGATTATCAACCTTAAGGTGGATGGAACAGAGTCGGAAGCTGGTTCAAGATAATTGTATGGAAAGTCCGCAAAATGAACACTGTCGCGACTTTTCACAAGCGAGGTTTTGAATCTAGCCAATACTTCTGTAGGTACAGGGTGATTATGTTCAATTTCTCAGTTTTATTTTTAAAACCGATATGATTTTTTATTTAGATTGTATCAAAATTATTAGGTGTATTCTAGAATATTGGGACAATTAGTAAGAATCATTGTTATTAATGAAGATCTGCAAAATATTTTTTTTTATAAGATGCTATATGCGCCATATTATATCAAATAAGGCGCATATAGCATCTTATAAAAAAAAATATCTTCTTAGGTATTACATTCTAGAATATTAATCGTAATTGACTGCTTAAAACCAGTTTTTTTAAATTAATAATTATATTATTTTAGCTCGTGTATCGTCGAGCTCAAAAGCTACCAAGGGAAAGCTTTGAATAGCAAGTTAATACAAAAGAATATTTCTAATGCGTTTCCAAATTGCATTGAATCCATGTCTAACGATATCAAATATCAAAGTGCTTTGACCTTTAGACCTTACGACTCAAACACGCCATAAAATTCCATCCAATTGATACAGTCCTCAAATATGAATCTCCTCTGAAACATACAAATCAGTTTAAGTTATATAAAAAACTAAGTCCAAAAATGTCCGTTATCTTTCCAAACACCCTATATCTCAGCAACCAATAGGCACAGCTAGATAGTTCGCCTTTTCTTCCCTGCACTCCGACTAACGATGTCATTTGACGAGTTATTGAGACTTTTTCAAGGGTCTACCCTACCCCCCTCCACCCCTACTCAGGCGGGCTTGCCTTGAGGGGATGATGATTTTGCACCTTGATTACCTCGTTGGCCTTCGTGTTTAATAAATATTTTGAAAGATCTTATTAATTGGATTTTTTTAGGTAATCGGTGTTGTCCAACATCGAAATCACTTATTAGGAGAAATAATAAATAAATAATGCTGGATAAATCACACATCATTATCTAGGTTCAAGGTAAGCAGAGCTTGTGTTATGGGTACATCTATAAATACTATAAAAGAAAGTCACGTTAGTTACACTATTTATAACTCAAGAACGGCTGAACCGATTTGGCTGAAAATTGGTCGGAAGGTAGCTTGAAGTCTTAGAACCAGGAGACGGAGATAGGATACTTTTTAACTATTTTTATTTTATTTCCGCTAAGGCTGAACAAAGTTCGCGGGGTCAGCTAGTTTAGTTTTGGATATACCTACATAAGATTGTCCAGCATTATTTATTTATTATTACCACAGATAAGGTAATGCTACTTCGTTACACAGCCCATATTAGCCCACTGCTGAGTGAACCTAATCTAGCAAAAGCACATGCCTAAGCTAGACTATAGCTTGTTTGACAGGACACTAGGTCCGGATGTAAAACAAGCTACAACTGTTGTCTATAGTCTGGAGCTCTACAAACCGTCGCATAGGCGCGCTATTTATGAAATAGCCTGTTCTAATTGTAGGGGAGGGGAGTCACAGACGATTACACTGCCGCGTCTCTCGTAGCCTTTGATTCACATTTCACAGAGGTACGTTATCTATAGTTCTGTAGAGACATTATTGTCTAAACAGATACAGGTTTTCTTAAAAAACAAAGATTTGCTTATGGAAGAATTGTTTGAAATGAATAAATAATGCTGAACAATCCACACAGCATCAATTAATACAATTACATTAAATAGATAGTTTTTTTACTATTCATAGATAACGACCAGAACACCCGGAACAAATACCTTCAAATCGTACTCACAATTTTGTCCCGAGGCTGGAATCGAACCCGCAATCTCCTGGATCGCAGGCGGACCTTCGCCCACCGCGCGGCCGCGCCACAGAGGTCGTCGTCGTAGGTTCCTACTTACTAAATCCCTATGTGTTTCAATGCATCATAATCCGATTTCGCCTAGAAAAAAAGACGGACAAAATAAAGAAAATTATATTTCGAACATACTACAAAAGCAAGATCTCGAGTCAGATATAATAATATATACTGCAGCAAGAATTTCCAAAATTCAGAACAACGCTGAAGAGAGCGAGGTGACTAGCAAAAGATAATTCTCCGGGCGCCTTGTATCTTGTATCTCATTTGTAGGTAATGTGGCCGGCGATAATCATATTTTTGCTGAGAGATCGGCCTCGATAGTGGTATACAAGGTAGCGTCGGCAAAACAAATGGTAGGTATACGCACATTTTATGATTATTTATTCTCTGCTTCTGTTTCTTACGTGCTACTGGCAATTTATTCATTGCACAGAATGAATTACAGTTTTAGTTGTTTCATAATCTTCAACCTTTATACCATGGTATAAAGGTTGAAGGCCTATGTCCATGCATGGACATAGGCCTCCCTCAATAAGCGCCATAGCGCTGCCGTGTCTTTAGCTTGCTGCATTCAGTATCTGCATCCTGCATCCTGCAGTCTTTCGCAGGTCATCGTCATACCACCTGGTCGAAGGGCAGGTTCAGTTTTTTATTGAAATGAAGTGAAATGAAATATAGGTATTCATCAAAATTATGTCTTTATATTAAGTACGTAAAAGTGATTAAAAACTTATCAAAATGCGAGTTTAGAATATAAGAAGATAACTGATATCTTACGACACAATCACAAAAATACCTCAATGGTCCA
This sequence comes from Eupithecia abbreviata, assembly GCA_943735965.1. Taxonomy (NCBI): domain Eukaryota; kingdom Metazoa; phylum Arthropoda; class Insecta; order Lepidoptera; family Geometridae; genus Eupithecia; species Eupithecia abbreviata. Next base: position 9,560,267 of record OX030995.1, read on the forward strand.
AAAATACAATAATTGTGAGAATTACTGTAGTACCTTGAAGAACAGTCAAAATTTAGCTTTTACCTAAGATTTTTTTTGCGAATTTAGTCAATTCTTTTGTTTATCTATTCTATTAAATGAAGTTCAAAGCTCCACATCCCGTTTTCTGCGAACCCTCCTTCCCAGCAGTGCTCAATTACATTTGAATAATTATCCCGGGATGTGTCGCATCCATAGCCTTAGGTAGAACCTTATCGTTCCAGCCTATTTTTCCCAAAGCATCACTCAGCTTATGGGGGTATTAACCTGTGTTCGTCTGTCTGTCTTGAGATGAACTTGTTTTTGGGAGTAAATGAGCAGGTAGGTATGTCTGTCTTGAGATGAACTTTGTTTTTGGGAGTAAATGAGAATGTAGGTATGTCTGTCTTGAGATGAACTTTGTTTTTGGGAGTAAATGAGAAGGTAGGTATGTCTGTCTTGAGATGAACTTTGTTTTTGGGAGTAAATGAGAAGGTAGGTATGTCTGTCTTGAGATGAACTTTGTTTTTGGGAGTAAATGAGAAGGTAGGTATGTCTGTCTTGAGATGAACTTTGTTTTTGGGAGTAAATGAGAAGGTAGGTATGTCTGTCTTGACATGAACTTTGTTTTTGGAAGTAAATGAATGAATGTATTGTATGATGGTACTGGTGCCATTCAACCAAAGCGAAGTGGAAGTCTTCTACCAGTAGTCAAGTAAGAGCGGTTTCGCACTATGTCCGATCCGAATCCGATCCGAATCCGTGAAAATTTCTATGGTAATTTAGATACCGCTCTAAAGGGTAAAGGGGCTCTATCTTGGCACCTTGGTAGTCATTATTGCACTTATCCTCACTCCGTTTTGATGGCTACAACTGATTTGGTGGTTCTAAGAGCCTGAAGATTGAAAAATTCTGAAAAAATTGTGCAGTTCCTAGATATCACACATTTTCATCATCAACAACATTTATCAATAGACCCAATTTTAGTACAAAATTCAGGAAACAGTTATTCTATTTCTTTGTCTAATGACGTATCTCGACATAAATTCAATAAAAAATTAAAAAACCGGACAAGTGCGAATTGGTCTCGCGCGAAGGGTTCCGTACCATTATCTATAAAAACGGAAAAAAAATTATGTCTGTTGTCTGGGAGCCCCCTTAAATATATATTTTATGCTGTTTGTTAGTATTTGTTGTTATAACGGCAACATAAATACAACATCTGTGAAAGTTTCAACTGTCTATCTCGGTTCATAATATACAGTCTGGTGACAGACGGACAGACAGACAGCGGAGTCTAGTAATAAATAAAAAATAATGCTGGACAATTCACACAGCATTATCTAGCCCCTTGTAAGCAGAGCTTGTGTTATGGGTACTAGATAACTGATATACATAATACAATACATTACATAGATAGATATTTTTTTTACTATACATAGAAAACGACCAGAACACCCGGAACAAATATCTGCAGATCGTACACACAATTGTTCCGAGTATTAGGCTCCTGTTTTACTCTATCCGAGCCTAAGAACCGAACCCTAAAAACAAAGTAGTTAGGTAGATACATTCCGGTATTTTTTTCGTCACCACATTTTAGATAGGTACCAAACCATGTAGTCGCATTCACCAACACAATCTAATTACAGAAATCAATACAACCATCCGTCGCAGTCGTACGCCAGTTAGCGGGATGGCAGGTTAGCACGCTAACCTCGAATCAACGGTAATCTATACGAATCAATCAGCCCGATGATGATGTGAGTGGGCCGCCCACCTTTGTGGCTACGGAGATGTGGATCGAACAAACAATCATACAATTTCTTTTTTTTTTTTTAATGTTTTTTTTTTTTATTTCTTTAGGCTTACAAATAAGCACTTAGACTGGTCATATTTTATACTATTCATTATTATATAATAACATTATTTTAATGTTCACTTCATTTTTTTGTCCACCAGTAGAAAAAGTGAAAAGAAACCACTAGTATGTTCATAACGTATGTGTCTGAGTACATTTGATTTGCTATGCTATTTTCTATGATTCACACAATTTTACAATAAACTTATTCTTATTTGTAAGTTGTTAGATTTTGAGTTTGAGCAAAACTCGTTCCAAGCTTTTATCTTCTAGACTAGATAATCTGATATTTTGTAATAAGCCTTGTTAATAATTTATATATAAAATATGACTTGTCTAAGTGCTTATTTTGTAAGCCTAAAGAAATTAATGATTTTTTACTCTACTTTACTTTACTTTTTTACTGTTCGCTTCTTTTACCTTTTAAATATTGAAGTGAACAAAAAAAAAACAAAGTGATCTCCTTGTTTTCTGGTTTTACTTATGTTACTTATAATTTGTGACGTGTCCTGAAAGGTATCTATACTAATATTATAAAGAGGAAAGGTTCGATTTTTTGTTTATATTGAATAGGCTCCGAAACTACTGGACCGATTTGAAAAATTCTTTCACCGTTAGGAAGCTACACAATCCGCGGTGAACATGGGCTATATTAAAATTTAGAAATTTAAATTTGAAGCGGGTGAAACCGCGGGAAATAGCTAGTTATTTATAATTTGTGACGTGCCCACGAGTCCTGTTAGGACTGTCGTCGGTCTGATAAATTGCTCGAAAATATCAATAAACTTGCGTTTCAGCTGAGCAATGGAAGTTGATTGTTTTGCCAGCTTCCAACCTGTTTAGAATAGAATAGAAAAAACATTTAATTAGACACAGGTACAAAATACAGGCATAGAATAAACAAACAAAGAAGTTTATCATGGGGGTAAACGACACAAATAGGTGATATTAAGACTAAAATAAGACTACCTCCATGACCCTGCGCCGAAATAGGGGTTGGCTCAGCGTGTGCTGAACATTATTATATTCAGCGCTGTTTTTCAGCCAAAGATCTTAATTACTAGTACATTTGAGAAGTGGATTTTTATTGTCAGTTTTCAAGTGTTTCCTATGAAAGCGTATTCGCTTCTATTAAAACACAAGCTAAGTGTAGAAATAGTTTGCGAGTAAGTGTCTCCCACCCAATGCGAATTAGTCATAACTGCTATCTAGTCAAATCAAAATGTAGGCTTAACACTTTGACTGCGATTTTTTTCGACGACTGCGATCTTTTTTTTAACCTAAAAAATTCGTGCTGCCGCTTTACACAGCGGTTGTGTTGCGCCGCACATGCGTTTCGTTCGAAAAATATTACGGCTGTGCTGATTCACACAGATCTGTATTTTCTCAGCCGCTGCGCTAGTGTGGATTTACGCATATTATACTTGTAGAAAACACATACCGCGTGATTTCAGCAGTCAAAGTGTTAAGAGGCCTCCGGAGGGACGAATTCTTCATACAAACGTAATACCAAAATGATTTCCAATTCAAGCATATTTCCACTATAATATTGTATTATTTTTATTTGAATAGTATTATCTAGGTTCCTAAATAGATTTTATTTCAAAATACTTATCTAAAATTAAATGAAAGCCAATTTGCTCATTTTTATGCGAAAATGGACAAGTTTTCTTGCTATTTGTTTCGTTTTATTTATTAAGAAACATAGCTTATTTTGTCTAGTTACAGAATAACAATACTTTGTGAAGAATACAAAAAGTTTTCATAATTTTTGGTATTACGGAACAAACCAAATTTTGAACGGCTAATATTGCTATCGCGCACGCTTGGGGCGCGGCGCAAGGGTTAAACAGGGACAGCGATATTCGGAGCGCTTTTTGCAAGCGAGGGTCGCCGGACCCTTAAAGTTTCTAACCAATCAAGCTCTGCGTTGGAGCGGATTTTTGTCATTTTTTTATAATTTGACATTTTGAAACTCAAATATTCGCTTATCCATCCTCCGAAAATGGCCTAAGTTAGTAGCAGAAAGTAGCAGTATAGTGTGATGTGACAGAAACCATTCACATTGCCAAAACAGTAGAACATGAGTTCACCTGAAAATTGTTTTCAAACCTTTTCGCATCTGAAAAGCAACCTAAAAATGTGTTAACAATGACAAACTCTGACATAAAATATGGACACAAAGAGCAAATCTCGATGAAACACAGCCTATATCCAAACCCGCCGTTCCTAATTGAGAGATATATTATTGGCACATATTTCAAAGGACGCGTCAAAGCGAAAAACATCGTGTAGGTTAAAAGAGAATGGAGTATGTGGCAGTGAATTAGGATGAGGGGAAAAACTTAAGGATTGAGTATTGATGACTGGCAGTAAAAGTGTTAAAATACCTATGATGTTTATTCTAGGTCTATGCATGGTTAAATTTCGTCAATATTCCCTGCGCGGCCCAATTTGTTGGACAGCAAGAACAACTAATATAAATGATCCAGAAGAATTACCAAATGATGGATTAAAGATGAAAATTACAGTCCAGCCGTTTTTTACATAAGTGTGGGTGAGCAACTTGTAAGCAATGCTTATTATCATAAAGTACGAGTAGTAAATCTTTCAAAGAAGCTTAGTCTCAGATTCCAAGTTAGATTTAGAAATAATCACTAATTTGATACAATCACAAATATAAATTAACTTGAAATAGAAATAAAATACTTTTCACATAAATATACCTTAAATTATACATATACCAACAATAGAAGAAATATACAGTATATATGTAAGTACATTGGGTTAAGTTCGCCTTTGTATAAATTTATATAGTATATATTTGTATAGTATTTTTTTTGTATAGTTTAAATCCAAATCTACTACTTAAGTTGTTTTGTATTTTTTATGTGTTTTCCTTTTTTATTGTGTGTGGCTATAAATAAATTCTTTTATTCTTTTTTTTTTAATTTTCTAGAATAATTTTTGTGTTATGTTTTTCGTGCAAGAAGTATAAATAAATAAATAAATTGAAATGCTAAAGTGTGTGTAAGTTCTGATAGGTTGACACTGTGCTACTTTACTTGCTGTATGCTCTTCGGTTATCGCATTGCCTATACTCAAGCCTACATTACGGCAGTGTCCATCCATTAGTCCAATCGAGCATCGGAAATGCGGGTGATAGGTAAAAATGTGACCTCCATCGGACATATGCTCGTACAGATTGGGAGTCCTTACATTGACCTGACCAGATGTTAGCCAGATAAGTCATGGGTTGACTATGGTTCTCTAACCTCCGTTGGTTGGTTGGTTGTAGGGATCTAAATCTGTCTACGACTGGTCTCCCTTCTGCCATGATCACGGAGTAACTGAAGGCACTGCGAGTTTTTATGGGCAGACCTACCGATCTACCCTCATTTTTTGTCTTTTGCTACGAACGTTGCCACTGTGCCGAAATATTGGATAACTAAAAAATCAAATCATGGTAAACATCCCGTTTTAAATGACTTTAGTGTTGATAACTATGATAGTTTCAAAAGTTTTATGGTCTCCCTTCCGCCTAGCAAACAAATATCACTGTATATTGCGTAAGTCTATATATTGTTGGACAATTCGACATTTCCAAGAATTAAGGATTTAAAGAGTTTTTAAGAAATATTTAAATCATAATGCCTGTCGGCAATATAGTGTGTTTCTCGGTCCAGTTCTAAATCGGATTATCGGTCATTACGAGACAAAATTATGAATAATTGCTTAACTTAGGGACTAGATGATGCTGTGTTGATTATCGTGTATTACATACAATACAATACAAACGCTTTATTATTGCACATCAAGACAGACAAAAAACAGTAAAGATCAAACAATGGCCTTAACGCTAAGAGCGATTATTATTTATATATTAATGTGTGTACGATCTGCAGATATTTGTTCCGGGTGTTCTGGTCGTTTTCTATGTATAATAAAAAATATCTATCTATGTAATGTATTGTATTATGTATATCAGTCATCTAGTACCCATAACACAAGCTCTGCTTAGCTTGGGGCTAGATGACGCTGTGTGAATTGTCCGGCATTATTTATTATTATTATTATACACTCATTTATTAAAATTCTCGTATAAAATACATTTTTTACTATAGAAAATACAATAAAATTTTATAAAACTATTCTACAGTAAAAAATATATCAAAACGGTAGATCACCGACCGCGAAGCTAGGCTCAAGCGGCCGGTGACTAGGGCTGCAGAGAAAGGAACTTCCTGACGATACGTGCCGAGTCCAAGAGTACCGCTTTCTGGATCTGGCCCTTGATCCAACTTCCTTATTATTATTATTATTAATACAAAAAGTAACGCAGCAATGAACACAGTACAGTGTCAATTCATATATTTAAAAAAATTCATGGTCAAGGTTAGTCTCCAGACCATCAAAAAGCCACCTCCTCTGTACCACACCCATAAATCCGCGTTAGTCAAGTGTTTGGGCGGCCGTGTACATCGGTGCCTGATTTATTGACAACATCAATTCTTATGAAGATGCCTCGAGTGGGGTGCGTTCGAAGGCACTCTCTGATTTATGCTCTGTGGTTTTTACAAGGATATTGATTTCGCTTTTCGTACTTAAATCTGGTTTAACTCGTAAGAGACTGGTAGTCACCAGTCGGGAGACCACACACACACACTTACAAACCATGCTATGTTCCATGTGAATTTGTGATAGCCAGCAACAAAAACAAACCATATATACAGTAAATAATAATAATAAAGTTAACTTTAAATATTGGTTAGTAATTTCTATGTAATTTTTAATTAATTTAGAAATGTAGGATTTGGTTATTGACATTACCATACTGTTTGTAAAGCTTCGGTAGTGTCATCGTTTCATGATCTATGATCCTCTATGTAAAAATGTTCTAAATAAAGCTTTTTATTTATTTACTTTTGCTATACCAGATTTTCGATAAATAGAAATATTAATTCTGTCAGCACAGCTTACGAAAAACGGATTACCTAAGTAGCTGACAACTGCTGATACAGATTTAGGGTTTGATTTTTCGGGAACTGGTAAAATTGCCTTAGCAAATTTGGAGATCCATCTAAAATTCCCATGGACGATTTTGTTCATTCCATATCTGTGATCCCTGTGTAAATTGGTCACTACCTACACTACATAGGACTTGATACGACGACTACATAAATAGCGAGAGGATCTTCTCTATCATCTTCCCAAAATTGACACTACTGGCAAGAGACAGCTCAGAACAGCGATGCCTAGAGAATCATGAGTGGCAAGATCCTCTATGTTATTATATTGAAGCTATGTTCTAGGAGTAAACGAAAAATGGCCTACATTGATATTATTATATTTTTATTTCTTTAGGCCTCAAAAGTACAATAAAGTAGGTACTATATATTATTATCAAATAAGATTGTTTTTCTGAACATTACAATTTTTGCCCACTAGTGAAAGAAGTGAAAAATGAACCACTAATATCAATTAAGTATCTAATACATTTGATTGGCTTATCTTAATCCAAATAAAATGCGATTGTCGTAGCCGTAGCTTTCTACTCTTTGTAGCATTACTGTATTTTGCAATATGTTTGCTAACGACACCAACTCTTTACGTAGGTATCTAAACTTTGATTGCAAACCCAAATTTTCGCATGATCAAGAATCGTTTCACCCAATAGGTAGGTACACGCATTAACTGAAATCACCGATTAACTAAACATCAACTATAATAACAGAGATCGCGTGTGGTGAAGTTAACCCATTAGGCATTAACTAACGGGTATAGATAATTGCTTCATGGGTAGGCAAGGGTTAAAAGCTGATAATGTATCGGTCGCGCCCTTATTAGGGAAATTGGTTTCTTTGTGTTGGTATTATTGTGTTTTACTGTAAAGGGAGTTAATATGAAGGCTCGGTTTGATGTTTATAATTTTTTATTAAATTAATTGGATAATGTTGTTGTTTTTAATTTGTTTTGTAGCGCGCCTTATGAAAATAGCATAGCAATAATACCAGACGATCAAAAGTATGGAGTTAGTTTTTTTAATTATGTGTATAATATAACGTCTTAGTTGGAAATTGCTGTTATGATTATTTACAATAAACAAGCTCTGAAGGATAGGATTCGTAACGAATACATCCGACAGAGAACCAAAGATAACGACATAGTTCTAAGAATTAGAAAACTGAAGTGGCAGTGGGCCGGCCATATCTCACGAAGAACCGACATCCGCTGGGATAAACGGTTCTTGAGTAGAGACCGGTAAACGTAGTGTAAGACGCCCTCCGACCAAGTGGGATGACGATCTGCGAAAGACTGCAGGTAGATGCTGGATGCGGCAAGCTGAAGACAGGGCGCTATGTCGCTCATTGGGGGAGGCCTATGTCAGTGGACTAACATTAGATGATAATGATATGATGACAATAAGCAATTAAAATAAATAATGGGTCTTGTATCAAATATTGCCTATACCATTTTCATACGCAACATTCAACCTTAAATTATTCATCTAGTAGATAAAGTCAGGTAATGTTAACCTCTCCGCCGTAGCTATCAGTGTCCATTGAAGCACGCACACGTGAATAATACAGCTACAGCCATGACAGGACCGGGTCGCCCCGCGGGTTACATATTTTAACGCCGTTTGACCAACTACCTATGACATGGGGAGGTTCGAAAGGGGGATGTGGTATTTTTAATGCGAAAAGGACTACTCATTTTGCGGATCACAAAGAAAAATACAAGAACACAATATATTTCGACGACCGATGTGGCGCGGTGGACGAAGGTCCGCCTGCGACGCAGGAGGTTGCGGGTTCGATTCCCGCCTCGGAACAATTGTGTGCACGATCTGCAGATATTTGTTCCGGGTGTTCTGGTCGTTTTCTATGTATAATAAAAAATATCTATCTATGTATTGTATTATGTACTCGTATATCAGTTATCTAGTACCTATAACATAAGCTCTGCTTACCATGGGGCTAGATAATGCTGTGTGAATTGTCCAGCATTATTTATTTATTTTATTTATTTATTTGGCTGCTGACGACTGCATTGAAGTCCCGGCCTAGATTCGTAGCATTTAAGGGCTGAAGCGCTAGCATTAAAATATGGGGAAATTGATCAAATCACTTCAAGACAAGACAACTTCTCATGAGCTCGATTTATGTATTTGTCAAGAACCAAAGGCTCTACTATACACCTCACCTCAATAGACTTTAATGGTCCACTGATGGTCGCAGGCCTTTTTTACTTTTATATCATGGAGGGTAATGCCCGTAATCCCCATGCTGCTCTGGGGAAGAAGTGGAAGAGTTGAGGTGGTGCAAATTCTTGGCCGGCACCACACGGCAATAAAGTTGAATGTTGTCTGGCCAAAAATTTATCACTAGGCTTTTCGACTGGCTGCTTGAAAGATGTGTTCTTTTCTCTGACATCACGACATGTCTTTTGTACAAGTGTCGATGAGTTTTATTATGCCACATCCATGCGAAGGACAAAATTTTAACGCGCCACGTTCGTGACCCAATAGTGGACACTTTAGGGGCCTTTAATAAATATTTATCCCCTCATATTGTCGGCACGATAATAACCTGCCTCTAATTTACTTTAATTACATTATTTATACGTTTGCTTAGGATCCACGAAGCTCCAAAAATTGTTTAATTTTCTAGTTCGTACTTTTGACGAAATTATTAACTTTGTGAACCTGTTATAATTACAGGAAGGGTGAAATGTTTGGCAACCCTTTTTTAAAAAGGAAAATTTGAATTCTCCAGTTTGAAGTCAATTCTATAGTTGTTCGTAGGTATGTAATGTATGTAACCAGAAGTCTAGTAAAGGCCCAAACAAAACACAAGCCTTATTTATTTATATTCGTGTGCCTAGCTATCTAGTTAGTTCCATTGGTTAGCCCAAACAATTCAATGAATTCTGATAAAATGGTTATCGTTGGTTTTATATGGATCACGAGAGTGACATGCTACTAAAATCCTTATAATGTAAAAGATCCAATTTAAATTTATGACGTAGTTCTTACCTATCATAAAAGAATTATTATTGGGCCAAACCAGTCTATTATATTTGATATCAAGCAACGTACCACAGAAGGCACGGCTGAATAAAAGCCAAACATGGTATAATGACAGCGTAATTGATCAACGGGGTGCGGGAGACCCTACGGCAGGTGTGTCAATAAAATGAACGATTGGTCCGATCGGTCACGATCGTGATTTAATCGACCAGAGGGCGTTGAGGGTTAAATGAGTTTAAATGGTGGTGTGGAGTTTTGATCTTTATTTCGTAAAAAAATTGTTGTTTTACAGATTTATATTAAAGTGAAGAGGAAATCAAAAATAGCTTTTCTTATTTCGTAATAATATATACAACTTCCTGCTAATATTATAAATGCGAAAGTTTGTATGTATGGATGTTTGTTACTGTTTTAAAGATTACAGAACGGATCGGGCTGAAATTTTTTATGCAGGTAGTTCCAGGCCCGGAATAAAACATAGGCAACCTACTTTATCCCATAAATCAGTTCCCATGGGATAGAAATAACCCTAAAACGGTTCCATGGAAACAACGCATGCGAATCCGCGGGGAGAAAGTTGTAGTAAATATATAATTAGACTTGTCTCAGCTTATTTTGTAAGCCTAATGAAATAAAGTTTTATGTAGTCTCAAATCTAAAGTTACTCTGGAAGAGGTACAAAACATCTGTCTATAATGGCTAAACTACTTTACTAGTAAAATACTTACTGAAATGAATATTAGATTGCTACTTACATATCCTAAAATCAATTCAATGAGTAAATTAAGAATATCAGTTCTGGCGATAAATATCATATCACCAAAGATACAAAATTATCGATCAACCGTAAGTTTCGACATCTTTATGAATGTTGTTAAGTTGTTCTCGCAATAATGATACATAGAGGTACTTAGAATGAAAACAATAGGAAAGTTTTGGCTATAAATAATGGAAGAGAGATTTTGGGGTAAATATAGCCCCTACCATTGTTATTCATTTCCGAACCTCGTCTTCACTAAATAATAGAATAGTTTTGCTTTAATTTTTGAGTAGGTAAAACATGTACCAAAAAATATATGTATGTCATATAATTTGTAAAACAAAAATCGACTTTGAACTATAATTTGCAAGACTGTAAGACTAAACAAAAAATTTAAGTGAACATTAAAATAATGTTATGTTTTACACTTCATGTCCATCCAAAGGTTGCCTGGCAGAGATCGCTCTAAGCGATAAGGTCGCCCATTGTACAACACATTCTGTATTTGTCCTTTTCCTGTCTAGTGTATCTGTTTTATTTGGTGTGCATAAGGAATAATTGTATTGTATTGTTATTTGGTAATAGAGAATAGTATAAAATTTGACTTGTCGTGTCTATGTGCTTATTTTGCAAGCCTAAAGAAAATAAAAACATTTGAATTTGAAACGACCCAATTCTGCAACATTTATATTAAATCAGGGATGGTCTCACACTGACTAAGTCCGAACACCTTCGATCGAGAGAAGGTGAACGTGTTCTGTGACACCAATAGCAAAACCTAACCAATATTGAGAAAAGCTATCTATGATTCGAAATGTTTCGTGGTAGTGGTTAAACATAAGACAGTTCGACTGGACCTCATGCCAGGCTTTCGATAATGATGCAAGTTTGTATGTGGATTTATTTCTTTTAGACTTGAGGAAATAGAAAATACAAACATTTTGAAACCCAGAAATAAAGTTAAAATTGAGGAAAATTCTTGTAAGAAATCAAAAAGAAAGAAAAATAAAAAACAAAAAGAGTAATTCGACCTTGCCAGGATTCGAACCTGGAATCTTCTGATCCGTAGTCAGACGCGTTATCCGTTGCGCCACAAGGCCGGTTGAATGAACAGTCGAAATAAGTGAACGCATTCACTGTTATCGGCCGATAACCTTGAACGGCGCGCGGTTGTAGTGACGTCACAAATCCCATTTTATGCTCACAGAATAAATTATAGACACTACGTTACATTGATGCCACAGTTAAGAAAATGTACTAGGTACTAAGTTATTGACATTCTATTTTTACCCGACCTGTGCAAGAATCGGAAGAGATAAAGGTAAATTTTTTTAATGAAATCTACGCTACATCAACACAGATGAGTTGAGTTAATCGAGTCTTTGTTCTTTACTAGTTTCGAATGTATTTTTCTTCGTTGGGACTTCCCATGGGAAGTGTTTTATGAAATACAAAGTACCTAGCCTTTGTTTCATACCGAGCCTGGAAGTACCTGGATGCAAATTCAGGTAGTTCCAGGCTCGGGAACTACGAGTACCTACCCGATTTTTTTTCTATTTCAATTCAATTTAGCCCGATCCGTTCAGTCATAATATAAGTCAGTCTAATAAGAATAACCTCGGAATTGAACAATGCACCGCGCTCGGTATTCGCTACCGAATTGAATAAATTAATCGCTCAAAAGCAGCCTGTTTTTGCTGTCGGTACCTAAGTATAACCTTAACCATTCATCCGGTAGCGTTAGCAGATGATAAACGACTGTTTGGAAGTTGAATCGTTAGAGTTTTTCTGATACCAATAATAGGTAAGAGTAGATACGGGCGGTTAGGTTAAAACTAGCATTAGTCTGTGGTTCTGCTTGCGGTTTTTTTACGATAAAAGCGTTGACAAACTGACCTTTATTTATTAATTTTATTAATCCAAGGACTACGCAAAGTTTTTCGGAAATTGCGAATCGGTTAGTCATTTGGCGAAACGAGAAAAATCTGTCTACTTTCTTTTACCTACCTAGTACGCCTACTTTACTATTTAGACTTAAATATGCAAATAACCATGTATTAGACATATAAGAGATCAACATGCTAGTGGTTTCTTTTCACTTCTTTCACTAGTGGACAAAAAATTTAAGTGAACAGTAAAATAATTGTATTTGATAATAATTTATATATAAAATATGACTTGTCTAAGTGCTTATTTTGTAAGCCTAAAGAAATAAATGATTTTTTACTTTACTTTTACTTTACCTGTGTATGTAGAATACCTAATACCTATTGTGTGATGATAATATTCAGTGTATTACACAATTCATGTTTTGTTGTTCTGAAACTCGTTAGTTTTCGCCTAAACCACTTTTTTGTTATGCAAAAGTTATTATTATTTGAAAATATCATGGTGTCATTCCAGAAAAGAGACTTTTTTGAATGGTTAGCAAAAAAAAATAACACTGGATTATTAAAAAAAAATGAAATAAATAAATTGTTATATTTAAACAGGTTTTTCAGTTTTTAATTTGGTACTATACAAAATTACCTATTATACTGTTAGATGTACCTAGTTAGGTCTTAAAATTTTTAAAGGTCCCCTCTAAACTCATCATTCGACATCCATTATCACTCGACATTAATCTCGCATGCGAAATATTCTCATCTAAAAAAACTTCCTCAATTCTCCTGATGAGGCTATTTTTTTTCGACTGATATTAAGTCATGTTTAAGGCGGCTGTCGTTACCCTTAATAGTAATAGATATTTTATTTTGTCGCGTTCCTTTGGGGTGTTTACACAATACTCGTGGGGGTCTATTCCGGGGTTGCTCGAAATCACTTAAAAATAATTTAAGCTCGACCATATTATTACCAATTTAGGTAGGTACTAATTATTTATTATCTCAATTGTTTCAATGAATCGTAATCAGCTAATTTAATACTATTTTACCTCCGTTATTTACATTATTAAAAATACATAATAATGTATTTCAAAAGCCTGTACAAACAACAAAAAAAAAATCAATGGGAGTATCAAATTTTATGTAATCAATAGTAATTAAAAAAACTAAGTAAGGAACTTATTGCGATTTCTAAACTACAGGCAGCGAAAATAATTTATCACTAGTTTCTGCCTATGACTTCACACGCGTTGTTTATATGGAAACGTTGAATTGTTATTTCTATCCCATGGGAACTGATTTAAGAGATAAAAAGTAGCCTAGGTTTTATTCCAGACCTAGAACTACCGTATTTTTGGCGTGAAAAGTAACAAACATCTATCCATCCATTCAAACATCAAAACTTTCCCATTTATAATATTAGTGTGACTTTGTTACTCTCACTACTGTGTAAATTTGTAAGTCGAGCTACTTTCAGAATAGTCCCCCTGATACATTCGTTCGTTAATAGGTTTTTCCTTCATAAGGCGAATGTTTACCAATTTATTATGTCTGATATTAAAAGGGAGAATGCATTAAAGACATTTTCGGATATTTTGAGGCTTGTCACGGTTTGTTTAATTTAATGGTTGAGTTTTTTTTATTAAAATTCGGACAGAGAGCTCTTAGGGCTGTCGGCTGTGACAGAGAGCAATTTGTGACGTTTTGTTGTTTAAGAAAACAGATAATTTGTACTTATGCCTTTAGTCTCATACCTAAGTTATGTTACCGAAATTTTTCTGCTGAAAACTGTTATTGTACTCTGTTTCTATTTCAAATAAGTTAAATTTAAGACTCACTCATCAACTCACATATTATGTCCATACAGCTAAACATCCCTTATTAGTTATTTATTCATAACTAGCTGTTTCCCGCGGTTTCACACTTCTAAAATACTTATAATATAGACTATGTTCACCGGGGATAATGTAGCTTCCCAACAGTGAGATAATTTTTCAAAACGGTCCAGTACTTTCGGACTTAACTATTCAATATAAACAAACAAAAAATCAAACCTTTCCTCTTGATTATATTAGTAGATAATAGATAATAATCAACACAAGTCAAAATTGGTATGTACCTATACAATTTAAAAAGATTTGTTTATGTATATCAGTTATCTAGTACGCATAACACAAGCTCTGCTTAGCTTGGGGCTAGATGACGATGTGTGAATTGTCCAGCATTATTTATTACTAGCTGCGCCCCGCGGTTTCACCCGCGTGGTGATAGATATTTAGGATAATATATCTTTATAAATTGTAGCCTATGTGTTATTCTGATGTATTATTGTAAAGTTATATTATTATATAATTATAAGCTGTATTATTGTAAAGTTTCATTAAAAGACATTCAGTAGTTTTTACGTGAAAGAGTAACAAACATCCATCCATCCATACTTACGAACTTTCGCGTTTATAATATTACTAGGATTTATTCTCGATGACGAAGGCCCAATCCTCAAAATCCGTCTGTATTTTCTACTCTCAATCACTATGTATGGACATACAAAATCCTCTTCGAAGTACATACAGTAGAATAGTCGGTAAAATATCCACCAACCAGTAAATCCTCTGCAATACGTAAGTCGCTCCAATACAGACGATAATCTTGTCACATTCGCACAGCATCCATCTTTGGATCATTCGTCGATATTTCATGTCGCATTCGACTCGAGGGGATTTTCAGTGGAGTTTTTTGGATTCGCAGACGTTTTATTAGTATAACTCATTGGTGAGTTTTGGCTTTGGAACGTCAGTATCAATGTCATGTCACCGTCATATAGATAATAATAATAATAATAAATAATGCTGGACAATTCACACAGCGTTATCTAGCCCCATGGTAAGCAGAGCTTGTTTTATGGGTATTAGATATCTGATATACATAATACAATACATTACATAGATAGATATTGTTTATTATACATAGAAAACGACCAGAACACCCGAAACAAATATCTGCAGATCGTACACACATATGTTCCGAGGCGGGAATCGAACCCGCAACCTCATGCGTCACAGGTGGACCTTCGCCCACCGCGCCACATCGGTCGTCGAATAATAATATAGATGCTCTTAGAGATGATGATGATAATACTTTGTTAATGGCAACTGTATCCGGTTGGACGCTTTTCTGCCAGTGTCAGTCAAGTAATGGAAAATATTTGTAACATCAATGCGTTCTTAAATTATGATGATTGTTTGGTATTGTCACCAGAGCCTAGTTCGTTATCTAGCAGGGTGTACCATGCAGGTTAGGTTGGCTTGGGAGACGAGATGTTGGAGTCCCCCTATTTTTCCAAATAAAAGAAGCCAAGTCGAATTCTGAGGTTTTTGATATCGAATTATCAAAAAAGGCGTTCAGGAATTGCTCCTTCATAGTTACAGGCGTTGGTCTAAACTATCAATTAGATGGGCCATCATTGGATTGTATTGACGCAATTCTACCAGTGTCCGTCTCATGATAGCATCGCAAGCTTTGTTTAAGGGTAACTCTCTTGTATACTTAAAAATATAGAAATCATATTAACAATAAAGAAAAGCATTAACTGTGAATCAACAAAATGTACATACACAGAACTAAAAACAAAAATTAAGAAAAAACAGTGCTAGGACGACTGTCAATGTCTGTCTATTGTTAACCACAGACTTGTAATGTGACGTCATCCATAGGTTCAGCCTGAAAACCAGCGTCGTTACAGTCCTCGGGCAGTAGCGACATTAAGCTGAGGCTGGACCTAATTAGCGCGCACTGAGGACAGGCTAGGTACATTATTTTTACTTATTTTATATTGTTTATCTTTTAGTTTTAGTATTAGTTTTATACTTATTTTCTATTGTTATATTTTAGTTTTTAGTCTTAGTGTTAGGTATATCTTATTTAGCTTAATGTGTTTTTTTTAATGTACGTTTGTCTTTTTTGTGTGTGCTAATAAAAGTTTTCTATTCTATTCTATTCCATCACCATAGAAAACTTAGTATGTAGAAAAAAATACGGTAGGTTCTTAATTTTTGTTTGTTTTTCAAAGAACTTTCTTTAATATTAATGAATAATTACAATAGTAAAAGTATTGCGTAGACCTAAAACAAATACATACCTACCCAAATCGTTTGGCGTTGGGCGCCATTAAAAGTTTTTTGATAATGCTTGCGGTGTAATATAAAGTTTAATAAATTGCTACCCCGTCTCAAATCGAAGTGAACATCAATGTAACCACTTCTCAACCGATCAAAACCACCAAATTGCGACATAAAAATTCACAAACCATAAGGCACAGGCGATGGCTAAGGAGCCCTTCAATAAAATTGAGATATCAATATAAACTTGGGGGAACATAAATTTTAATATGCAACATTTAATAATAACTTTCGAGGCGTTTTCGAATGGGGTTTGCAAATTGGGGAATCGATTTTATTGATGCTTAGTGGGGTTAGTTTTCTTAGAAAACAAAACATGGAAAAGTTTTTTAGGTAATATCTTATTTCATTTTGCTATCTACATATAATTTTTAAAATATATGGGTAGTAAAATTTGGAGCCCGGAGGAATGCATTCTTGGAGCGTGGTGGAACTACCCCAAGTAAGCTACTTTGACGATATCGATAACACAGTGGATAACCTATCGGTATAGTTTTTTATGTCCAGCAGTGGACTAACATAGGCTGGTGATGAAGATAGGTTTAGAGCAGCTGCCTGCTTCTATTTTCCTGGTCAATTACAACCTGGTCTATACGGGTAAACGAGGTGATGGCCGCTGGAGTTATATTTGTAACTTTTCTGGTATTGGCCATGTTTGGGACCGTCCGTACTAAACTATGGTCGCCTGCTATCGCATTTTTTTTAATAGTGGTTTTTTGACCACAGTTTCAAAATACAGTGACGATGTATCACGAATATTCACTTTTGTCTCTTTCACTTTGGCTATATTTTGGCGGAAAAATAGCAGCAAGCAGAGGTATTTCTTTGCGCTTTTGAAACTTTCACTCCCTCATTGACAAACAAGCGAACATTCAAGCTCTTATCAATTCCTTCGTTGAGTGGATTTTTATTGCTGCCAATTTCCTTGCCAAATCAAAATACGAAAACAACATCTTATCGATGGTTCTAGATGCGTATCGGGTAAAAAACGAGCGCGAGTTGGAATTGCTACAATTTCACTTCCTAGGGAGGAATACTTATGGTGCCATAAAAAATACTGTTAAATGTCTTGGGGTGTGTTGATTTGATATTTTTGTTGGAGAATAGTGTGAGAAGTGATGCATAACATCGGATCTGATAGGATTGGTGGGAGTCATTTGCACATAACACTCATTAGGTAGGTACCTATAGCTCTTGCCCTAGATAGAGCTCTCGCCCTCTGGGCCCTATTCTATTTCTTATTGCAATGTAGTCTTTCTATTCATTACACTTTAAATTAATAGTTTGCAAAAACTCTTCATTGCTCATGAGATTTTACAAGGAGATTGAGGTGATATTTTATCAGGACGTGAGAAAGATAATTTTTTTTTTTTTTTTTTTTATTGTCTAGTATACACATTTTAAATAAATGTTAATATACAGTATAATTACAATCTAGCCATAGAATTGGCTAATGGGTAATATAGTTTTAACTTATTTTTATATCAACATATTACTAAGAACGTGTCCATTGGCACTTTTCTTAATGTCTCTATACTTAAGGTGAAGACACTTTGTTCATGTGTTCTTTAAAATAGCACTTCTGCACATACACTATTATTATCACTACACTAACTCAAAGGGTTTTGTCCTTTTAAGCCTTCTCACTATGTCCGTGTTGTCGAGGAGCTGGATCGCCTCGACATTCACATGATGATGAAGCCTTTGTTCGTGAGCCTCCGCGTGTTTTTGTATGACTTTGTCGACGAATTCAATGTTTAGGTCCCCAGAAAGATAATGAAGATGAAAAATTATATCTAATGAAAATAATAGATTCACAATTCGTAGAACAAAATTTTGCGCCAATAATTAATTAAATAAAAATTTCGACGCGGCCCAGTGCTGAATATATTGACATTAAGAAATTTAATATTAAAACTTGATAGAATCTCATAGTTTACAACAATTTTTATGACTTTGTGATAAGTAGAATCTATAGTCCTACATTCTTATTAGAATTCTCAAGGGTAATTTATAAATACGCTTCATACCTAAGTGCATTTTTCAAGAGAAGTAGGCTTTTTTGAAGTTTTTGTTTTGAATATCATCTTAACTTCACTGTTGACTAGTTGACTGTTGGGAGGCTGGATTAATTAGCGCATTGATAATTAATTAATTATTCAGGGTAGCTAGATAAATTAAGAAACGAAGAAAAGGAAGACCTGTAAAACGATGGGACGATGACATCGTAAAAATAGCAGGGAAGACATGGAGTAGAGTAGCTAGAGATCGAGGAAGATGGAAGGAGCTGGAGGAGGCTTTCACCGCTGAAAGCGGTACTCACATATGTATAGATAGAGATAATATATAGATTAGTATTTAAGTTAAGTAATTTTTATTTTTGTTTTCAGCACTCAATGTGTTAACACTTTGAGTGCTGAAAACGCACGGTATGAGTTTTCTACAAGTGACTAATATGCGTAAATCCACACTAGCGCAGCGGCTGAGAAAATACAGATCTTTGTGACTCAGCAGAGCTGTAATATTTTTCGAACGAAACGCATGTGCGGCGCAACACAACCGCTGCGTAGAGCGGCAGCACGAATTTTTTAGGTAAAAAAAAAGATCGCAGTCGTCGAAAAAAAACCGCAGTCAAAGTGTTAAGTGTGAGAAATAAAAGCTGTTTTATTTATTTATTTATTTTATTAGCTAGATAAATTAGTCCAGCCAATCAATCACACTCGCTACTAAGTCAGACCGGCCATAATTGGCTAACAGTTAGGTCTCAATTATAGATAAATCTGATTCGCATCCATCACCGATAGCATTAGCGTTACCCAATGAATTGGTCATTTGCTGGACGCGTCAACGGGAGCCATGCTGCAGTCTGGTGTGGTTGGAGTGTCCGCGGTTATAGGTACACAACATCATTGGTTTCTATAAAATAATGAGTTCTCTTCACTGTGATATATGAGTAGTTCGTTTAATGACATTTGAGAAGACGTTTTGTCCTGTACAGCGACATCTGGAGTATAACACTTAATTGATTTAATAGATGAACAGTTTACGTCATCTACGCGCCGTTAGCGTCGCCGTAATCACCTAATATGTTAAATTGTTATGTTACTAAATGCAATTGCTCTTCTAAAGCTTGCATGTTCCTAAGAGCTAATCTCAACATTATGTTTATATACAAAACTAAAATTACTTATTTTTTAAGTAGTTATGATTTCTAACACGAAGTGTAAAATTTCCTACGTAAGTTTTGATAAGCGCACCCCTAGCTTCAAAAACGTTTTTCTATTTGTGTATGTTTGTGCATTCTAGGATTAAATTTACACTAGTATTGTACCAGAACAATGTTATTTAAGGTTTAAATAAATAATTTTTGAAATTGAAATTGAAAGTCACCTAATAGCGTGTTATTATTATAAAAAAGTCTATTGTAAAATAAAAATAGGTAAACTATCTATTTATATTTTATGTATGTTTATGTATGTATTTATTGTATGTGTTTTAAGGTATTCGTCCCTCTTTCACGGCCTAACAGAGCAACCTACCAATCGACTTGATTTTTGGCATAGCGACAGTTGAAAGGACTTGAAGTAACATAGGCTCCTTTATTAGGTCCTGGAAATGTGAAATTCGAATTTAACTCGGTTGAAACCGCGGGGAACAGCTAGTTTTTAAAAAATTACATGCTCGTTTAAATTGACCCCTCCCGATTTCAGCATACCACCACCCCGCTGCCACTGCGTCCACACATCAACTTGACGCGAGTGACGAGTAATGAAGTTTGCGGCGAGTGTCCCGACAGCGTCCGTCATGACACCCTATGGAGCATGATACCACCGGAGAACCAGTTTTATCTAGTTCACTAGGCACTGCTGAATAATTTACCTAGGTACTTGATTTTGAACAAAACCGTTAGTTATATTTCTAAAACTGTAATTACGTAGCGATCGCGGCGTAAGAATCGACCTCTGTGGATGTCGTAAGATGCGACTAAGGCAACCTTAATTTGAAATAACCTGAACCTTCTTTTGCAGTTCGTTTTTTATGTATCCCGCTCTACGCAAGGTGAAGAATCAGCCTTCATAAAAAAATCCAATATAATCAATCAACCAAGAAGTCGAATTCAGTTCCCTTTTCAAAAATGAATTCAAATGAAATGTAATGTTCCTTGTACTTAAATGGAACACCAAAAAGTCAAGTATTTATAGGTATGTTAGGGAATGAATGTTCTGTACCTGCTGATGATTTCCGACAAAAATTAAAAAGAAAACCTTTAAGTCATAAAGGCGTAGACTTGAGGTTTACGCCCGCTTACCTACAGTATAATGAAACGATTTTTGATCAAGAGAAGTGAAAAAAATATTATGTGAAGCCAACTCGCAATTGGTTGGGATAAGAATCGGGATGATCCAATCAGAATAAAAAGCCAAAGTAAAAGGAACTATACGAACACATCACATCTCGCAATCACAAACAAATTCAGCATTCATTTTAAACTTCCATCTCGTAAAAGCTGCCAGTTTCCGACCCGGAAGTAGTCTCAGTTCGGAATTCAAATTCGAAAAATACGCTCCTTTCCGCTTCCGGCGTTTGATTCCTCCCGTGATACGACGTTTCCTCTTGCGATATTTGAACTAAGAATGGGCTTGCTCTCGGTAAGGATATGGGATTTGCACCTTGAGGTTTTCAAACGCAATAGTAAGTAGGTACCTAAACATCTTTGTAACTTACAGCACAAAGTCAAAATAGTAGTCATAGTAAAATCTACAATCTACCTCAGGAGAATGAAAATTAAAAATAAAATAATATGTATCAAATTCGAAACCAATCAGAATGAAATATAAAGGATAATATTTATTGAAGTTATTAGTATTAAGTAAGTATTAGTAGTAAGTAGTTATTCTTGATGTGCACTGGCCAGTATCATGGATGAAACCTTGCAATCGAATTGACACTGATTTCTTAATCATCAAGTGATTTTTTCAGATGTCAGATTGAGAACAATATCTTTTTCGTTTTCATTGGAGGCAAACCTATTTGTACTATACGGGAATGCTCTTGAGACGCCCGCATTGCTTTCTTCCAAGTACGTTTTACAACGAAACATTGCGTTTGGAAATTGGAAAATTATTTCTAACATAAATCCATGTTCACTCTTTATCCGAGAACGTATGGGAATTTATATAAACTTTAACACCTTTACTCCTTGGTTAGTTTTCAACTTTTCTACTGTACAGTTGATAGATAAGTTTTTATTAAGATAGTGGTGTTGGATTTTAAGTTTACGTTGCTACAACTGTCAATTCAGGGTCAATATTTCAGAATTCTAAGTCACGGCACAGAATAATTACTATAATATTTTGACGACCGATGTGGCGCGGTGGACGAAGGTCCGCCTGCGACGCAGGAGGTTGCGGGTTCGATTCCCGCCTCGGAACAAATGTGTGTACGATCTGCAGATATTTGTTTCGGGTGTTCTGGTCGTTTTCTATGTATAATAAAAAATATCTATCTATGTAATGTATTGTATCATGTATATCAGTTATCTAGTACCTATAACACAAGCTCTGCTTACCATGGGGCTAGATAATGCTGTGTGAATTGTCCAGCATTATTCTTTTTTTTTTTTTTTAATAGATATTAGGCCCGCCAAAAGTCCGGTAGCGCTGTCATGGCCATTTGCGGTCAACAGCATTATAGTCAATTCGAAAAAAAAAACACAATAATCCCACGGTAGGCTTGGGCTTGCGGGTTGGGGATCTCAGTTTGCTGGTAAATAGTTCTACAGGAGGCGCTTCTGCCCGTCCTTCCCTGGATATCCCTTAGTCGCCTCTCTCACAACTTTCATCAATTTGTCATCGGCTGGTTCTACCAAATAGTTGTAACTTAAAGAGATTTTATTAATGTAGTGACGAATCATTTACGGATGTAAGCGGTTTAACTACGAGTCTTATTTGTGTTGGAAGTAAGAAAGAAGAAGAAAGAAAGAAAATAATTTTATTTAGTAAAAAAAAACAGGTTTAACAAAACAACACATTTAAACAGTAAAACACAGCAAACATAAAATTAAATTAAATAAACCTATCAGGAAACTATAATAATAATACACGTAACCTGCTGACCAAAAAGGGTCAAACTCAGCTATGTGCCACATGGCGCGGAACAACGCTGATTTTCAGTTTGTACCAAGTACACCATCTGTAACGGGTAAAATTCTTAGTTAGCCCATCTGCAATGACTAATGAATTAGTCAAGCACAAGTATACCTTCTATTTTGTTCCAAATTCACGTACACAAAAATAAACGTAAAACCAATAATTGGGAAGAAAATAATAAGCAATCCACCAATCGTTTCACCATTTCACCCAAACCACATCTTGTTGCGAGACATGTTTATCAACGAAAAGACATCAATAACGCGCGTCGTTTAGAAACCCTCCCCATGAGACATACACGGGCATTGGATCACTTTATGTCATACTCTACCGTCTCGGCGCACAGCGGTCCATGTGACTTTGAACAACGTCACTCCATTCTACGTCATTATCAGTACTTCACTACGTTGTATAAAACAAAGTCACTTCCCGCTGTATGTCTGTCCCTATGTATACTTAGATCTTTAAATAAAATAAAATACATAAAAATAAAAAATGCTGGACAATTCACACAGCATTATCTAGCCCCATGGTCAGCAGAGCTTGTGTTATGGGTACTAGATAACTGATATACATAATACAATACATTACATAGATAGATATTTTTTTATTATATATAGAAAACGACCAGAACACCCGGAACAAATATCTGCAGATCATACAAATAATTGTTCCGAGGCGGGAATCGAACCCGCAACCTCCTGCGTCGCAAGCGGACCTTCGCCTACCGCGCTACATCGGTCGTCAAAACTACTAAACTTAAAACTATGATCTTTATAACCAGGTGCCCAATACATAATTTATAGTAGGTATCTGTAAACACAGATGCACTATCTATTCCCTCCTGTCTATATTGAGGGTGGATCGCAGTGATCATGTATAGGCACCCTAAGCGCGCCTCGCATTACAAGAGGAGATCACATTTGATACACATCAAGAATCGAATCCGTATGTGGCTTAAATTGGTTGCGGGATTAAAGTCGCGGCGGTAACGTTTAGTTACCGCAAGAAAAACACATTCTTTTCATTCACGGTTGCCTGGAAGAGATCGTTCTAAGCGATAAGGTCGCATTTTATACTTCCTTTATTCTATTGTTTATTTATATTTTCCGTGTATTATTTTATTATGTATTATTTTCCGTTTTGTGTGGTATAATAATGTGTTTTCTATCTTTTTATCTATTCTTTTATTAAAGACTTAGTCTAAAACAATTCACGACCGACGTGTCGCGGTAGGCGAAGGTCCGCCTGCGACGCAGGAGGTTGCGGGTTCGATTCCCGCCTCGGAACAATTGTGTGTACGATCTGCAGATATTTGTTCCGGGTGTTCTGGTCGTTTTCTATGTATAATAAAAAATATCTATCTATGGAATGTATTGTATTATGTATATCAGTTATCTAGTACAAGCTATGCTTACCATGGGGCTAGATAATGCTGTGTGATTTGTCCAGCATTATTTATTTATTTAATTTTATTTAATGAAGGAAATTTTGACGTGTCCATAAGGAAAAGGGTCTAAAGCTCTAGTTGTCCATCTTTAGCTGGTCAGTTTTTTTACATAGGTACCGTATAGAAGTCTCATAATTAAGAGAGGGGCGTAAAGACTAATATGTAAGACGTAGACGTCAATATGTAAGACTGGACAAATGACTGATATTTGAAACCCAGAAGGAATTCGACGACATCCGTTTTTCGAGTCACAAAACCGACAGTGTCCCGTCACGACTTTGATACCGCATGTTTCCAAACCGCAAAAGACCGCGTTAACAACATCCATAGAAAAACAAACCTTAACATCTCTGTATACGTACCATTATTCTGTAATTACAGTCCGCAAGACTTACACATGTAGATCGAAAGGAATTTGTAAAATAAAATCAAATGTAATTTCGTATATCGGTCTCAATTTGCGTCGAGAGTGTGATGCCCTAGGGCTGGTATCCAAGGAAAGTATTTTACCTATGGAAATTGACATTTTCCTTACGTTTGCCCTTAAGTGAGATTGGATTGGTTAGGCCTTTTTCCTATCATCTTTACCGGGAGTTTCGTATTGAATTCTTTTACTGTCGGGAATTTACGGTTGCTCCGTTTGTTATTTTTAATTTATATTGAAAAATAAAAACCTCGCTTATATCGGAATCAAAGATTGTGGTAAGATCCTATGGGTAAGATCAATACATAAAATGCGGGATAAACGTCAAAATCTAAGTAATAAAATGATGTATTGTACAAAAGTCATTTATAACGGGATATTTACCATAACTAGGTACATTTTTGAGCCTTCATTTTTCATGATGCATGTAACTGCCGAAATATTGGAAAACTCAAAAATCTAATGTTTTTTTTTTTTTTTTTTTTTTGCTTTATTTGGAAGCCAAACAGTTTTACACACTTTACAGATAACTTAAATAAAAACTAATAAGCATTTATGTGTCCTCGCATATAGTAGCTAAGGGATTGCTTGCTTGCAGAGGACAAATGAAAATTAATGATAAAATTAATTAATGATGGTCAAAATTTCCTGTTATAAATGATATTTTGTGTTAATAATCATGATATTTTCAAAAGTTTTATGTAGTTTAGTTATTCACCTGGTAGCTAGCTTCTGGAGACAATTTATTATTTTGATATGAAATTGCCATTTGATGCACGACGAGCCATTTGGTACAAGATAGGCAGGACCAGCGTTGCCTTTTGTTGTCTTGATGATATCGAGATTTTTTTATATTTTCGTTGATCTTGTAGAGCCATTTGACACATAGATTTCCTCGCAGGCGAAGCCGCAGGGCGCAGCTTTGCCTTAATAAAGTGAAAACCTCGTCGCCTATAACTACTCCCCTAATTCCCACCTTCCTCCATAAACCGCATGATAATTCCATTTAGCTCACAAACTAGTGGCTTTCCGCAGGTTCTCTCGTAAAAATCCGTCAGCTCCCGCCAATAAAGCATGACGTCCGCGGAATGACTGCTACGTGATACTGTTTGTGGTTATTGCATCGCTATGAAAGGCTTAGAAATGGCAAAAACTCCAAAGAAAAATGCTCACAAAAGTCTATCCTTTCGTGGTCTAATAGAGATGTGGCTGTTGCAGAATCATCAATGTGAGCTGGTTACACCAAGGATTATGTAAAGCTAGCCTATCCAAGTTCATTTGTTAAGGCAACTCCACAGATGTTAAGCGCGTGGTCTAATCGATCCACAATATTATAGATTTCGCGATCGCTGTAATTTTGGGAGTTGGTCTTGTTTTTGAAATTACAGATATCTAAAGAGAAGATAGAGTTTTCGTGAATCTATGATCATCGATATAAGAAAATCTCGACATCAAAATATGCATTTATTTTCATGCAAGATAAGACACTACTTACACAAAGATTACGATTGATAGACTGCTAGTCTCGATTTGCCTAGATAACGATGTATGTATACAGAAAACAAGAGGAAACATAAAATCAAATTAAAAATATTATGAAAACAGCAGCTCTAACAAAAACGTAAGCCATTTAATATTATAAGTTTTTAAAATAGGTACTATATGTCACTTCTAAATCTTTCAAACTCTACGTATCGGCTTTTACGCGTCTAGGTAAATATAGGCGCGTATAAAAGTGACGAATGTCGTGCAGGGAAAGATGGATGCTGTAGGAATCTGGTCACGTGACGTGAATGTATGACACAATACCACGAAGATGGAGGTTTTATTGAACTTTGTGGGGAGATAAAGGTGTAATGCTACGAATGGAGGCAGGCAGTGTTATGATGATTCTGCAACAGATTTTGTTTGGATTTTGGGTGATTTATATGGCACGAATTCCCCGGGCATATTGATTTTTGTAAGAATAAAATGTCATAAATTTCGATAATTACCTAGGTACTTAAGTACAAATTAATTTCGAAAATTTAAGGCATTCGAGTACTAATGTCAGTGTTATATCATTTTTGTTTAATTTGTGTTTCTATTTGTATGTATAATATTTGATTATACTCTGTTTTGTGTGGTAAATAACTAGGTATTACCTACTGCTTTATAATACATAGTTATTATAAAACTAGTAAATAAAGATTTTAGCTTAGAAGGATGAGGTCCTGATAAATCCATAGAAGAAATATTTAAAAAAAAAATTGATACTGTTCTGTTTGCCGAGTGAGAACACTAATAGAGTTAATCATGATCGATTTTAGTTTCAAATACAATCAAAAAATCTTCGCTTCTGACCACACTCTGTAACAAAGCCATAGTCAATAGTTTCTACTAGTGTCTATGCCTTTGTCGAGTGGCTTTCTAGTCACTCGTTTATAAATACCAGAGATTCTTTCCAACACAATTCCCAAATCTACCCAACCAGCATCAAACTTTGAGCCTTAGAACTTCAGAATCAAAAAGTCCCTCATAAATCAAACCGCACCTTAAGCGATTTCCACTTATTGCATTATTCATAGAACTTCTCCACCATTTAACATTGGTAGGAGTTTTATCAAATTTCGCGAAAGTAAGGGACACAGTAAAAAATTTAGTGGGCCTATTTTCCGGTAGTAAAGTGTGGTCAATCCTGGGGGCATAAGTGGGGGCCATGGGGCTTTATGGGACCCATAACGTCGGCCCCTAGGTGGGCTTTACTGCTCACAAATTGTCTATTGTTTTATTATGTTGACGTTCGGCTTATTGAATGGGATTTGGTAATATGAGTACACTATTTGGGTATAATTTTATACGAAAACTTAGAGATAGATAGATAGACTATACTTTTATTGCACACTTAAAAATAAAACAAACAAGATAAAAAAATAATAATACAAGATATGTGACAATTTGGCGCTCTTATCGCTCAAGAGCGATCTCTACCAGACAACCGTTGATGGATAGGATCGTTGAAAACATACGTAATTAATCAAATTTTGTATATTCCTATAAAGACCACCTACTTGATGCCTTTTAAATATACACAGCAAAATTCAAGAATCACGAGATCACGAAGCTATTTAAATGTAAACTGGTAAACTGCTTGAGTTAGGTAGATAATGTAGGTAGGTACATACATTACCTACCTAACTTAAACAGTTTACGTATAAAGTAACCTAAATAGCTGCATTTTTGTGAATAGACCCAGGAAAAAGCAGATATTATTACCTATGTTGGCAGATCACCTGCGGGGATATATATAGCAAAGATTGTTATCAGGTGCTATGGACCCATGACTACTATAATGTAAGACTATAGATAGAAGGATGTTCGTGTTCTTGAGTGGAAACCACGACTCGGTAAACGTAGTGTAGGACGCCCTCCGACCAGGTGGGATGACGACCTACGAAAGACTGCAGGAAGATGCTGGATGCGGCAAACTGAAGACCGGGCGCTATGGCGCTCATTGGTGGAGGCCTATGTCCAGCAGTGGACTGCTATGGCTGATGATGATGATGATAGATAGAAGGAGGTCCAACGCTGGGCTGATAATTATAAGAAGCTAGAGATAGGATGTTAGGTCAGTACAGAAAGCCTATGATGACCGTGACACGACCCCTCTGGTCTTCACTGAATATCAGTGCAATATTAGGTGGTAGGACGACCAGGTGGGATGACGTCCTGCGAAAGACTGCAGGTAGATGCTGGTTGCGGCAAGCTGAAGACAGGGCGCTGTGGCGCTCTTAGCCAAGGGCTATATGATTTATGAACACTGTTACGCACAAACAAATTGTAACATATGTGTAGTACAAATTCGCGTACTTCAAAGTCTATTGTGTAGTTTTGTTTTGTAGTTTTATGGTAAATAAAAATATTTTAACACTTTGACTGCGGTTTTATTTCGACGACTGCGATCTTTTTTCTTACCTAAAAAATTCGTGCTGCCGCTCTACACAGCGGTTGTGTTGCGCCGCACATGCGTTTCGTTCGAAAAATATTACGGCTGTGCTGAGTCACACAGATATGTATTTTCTCAGCCGCTGCGCTAGTGTGGATTTACGCATATTAGGCACTTGTAGAAAACTCATACCGTGCGTTTTCAGCACTCAAAGTGTTAAATATCTTTCAGTGGATCATCAAAGATGTTATTGCAAGAGTTGATGTTATTGATGATGATGAACATAGGCTTTGTGATGCTTCGCTCGTTAACCAGCAAATGGCTAAGAATTGATACGAGAATAAAACTTGTAAGTGAATGTAGTCATAAATACGTCTCAAGGGATGTTCGGGTTTTACTTTGTCGTAAAATTTCGCCCCTGTCTTGTTATTGTTGTGTTATTGGTGAATGCTTTTGTCGATTCTGTCGTGAAAAAGCAATATAATGTCAAATTTAAAAAAGACTTCGGCAGACTCGTTTTTAATATTTGTATGCGATTATTTATCCTTTGAATCAGGGTCTGATTCAATCTAGGATCGTAAAAAATATTCGGCCTAACTGCTGTTATTTTGGCCCTTATGCTGGAGTTTTGATATAGCCGCAAAATACGGAGCCAAATTCTAGGTCGGAAGGAGTGTGATCGTTCATCCATATCCCATGCAAAGTACAGGAATAAACCCACTGCGAAACCAGGCATAATCAAAAACCCCTCATTTGTCTTCTTCCATTTCGATCTTAAAGCTTTCGTCAAGACAAACTACGCACCTTTCTTCAAGCACAAACCGAGTCAACACATCACCTTTTTACAGCGCCATCAATTTGCCATCTGTAGGTTTGTGGCATTTTTACGTCTCTCTTCTGATGTGGCACTGCACTACCCGGATTATAATACACGTGGCGATGGTTTCAAGGCTTATATCGACGTACTTTGTTAGGAAAAATCTGGTATCTTAAATGTATTAACCCTTAATGCACGACGGAATGAAAAGGAGGGAGGATTTTTGTGTGTTGCTCATGACGTCTTCAGATAAACATTTTATTCAAAATAATGTTAAATTACATATGTATATAATTCATTATCGTTGTTCTAGTGTAGTGTGGTTCTAGCTAAAGTCGAGTAAAAAGAAAATGAAGAAAAATTACTTAGGTGCTAATAAGTAATATCCATGGTCTTCTCTGGCTTTGATCCTATGCCGCGTTGACACGATTCAAGTCAGCTTGGACAAAGTAGGTTTGATGACTACTTTGACCGTGTAAACGAGCGATTTAATTGCTCTATGATGTCGATGACGCGACGCGTACAACCCAAGTTGAGTTGGACTGCGCTTATATTTTTTTCTTATTTTCACTTGAAAAACTAGAAGGCGCTGTCGAAGTGTTCCGTGTGTGTTTTAAAAACTATTTCAAAACCCATTTCAAGTACTCAGATTCCTGAGAAGAGACAGAGAAAAGTCAGTTTATAGTTTATTCAAAACATTCCAAATCATATTTTATCTTTTAATGTTAGTATGTAAATAATTATCTGCGAAAGACTGCAGGTAGATGCTGGATACGGCAAGCTGAAGACAGGGCGCTATTTCACTCATTGCGGGAGGCCTTTGTTCAGCAGTGGACTGCTAAAGGCAGATGATGATAATGAAGTACTTATTAAAAATTCTTGTTTCTCTATTCATAAATCATCATAACTGGATAAATAAATTTTTAGCTAATAACAATACTTTGGTTTTAGGTTTTAATTGTTAGAAACTTCTACTGTAAAGGGAGCCTAATCTTCTCAAATACGAGGTGCGAAGTTTGCTCCTAGAATTTGAAAGGAGTAAGTTATGCCTTTGTACAAGTTTGCCGGACCGTCTTACGACGCGCTTGACCAAGATATGTTCTGGTTATTAAGCAGTTTGATATTTAGTTGGGTAAGTATAGTAACTGTCAAATTTTAAACAATAATCAACATTAAGAAGGCGATAAAAATTCTAAAACGATCGTAGTTATTAACACAAATGTCATTTGAATTTACTTTGATTTCAAATCCGGTTGATAAGGTGTTATTTTCGATTTGTATTGTTTCGACATTTTTTAATTGACTTTTTTATTAGGTAATGAGGCAATATTCAGGAAGGACCTATGTCCATCTGTGGACAGCTGAAACGAGGGTGATGATGATGATGATACTTTCTGTAATAGTGTAACCTATCAATTGTGCATATTTATGTTTTCTTTTTGAAAACGATTTCTTAACTTACGTAACTTACCCTGTTCTAAAAAAGTACCTATAGAATAGAATCACATCGACCGAAACAACTCGATTTTTCTAGTGTGAAAAATTCGCACCGTTTAGTGTATTTTAATTCTACAAGGGGAGTCTGCCAGACCCTTCCGATCAGAAAAACTGAATCGAGTTAACATTAATTTCCTTTAAGAACCGTATCGCGTCGTCACGTAGACTACCAATTTAACACTCAATTTGTTACGGAGACGTGTAAAGGGTTAAAAAAGTATTCAAGAAGTCAATTTGGAGGTTCCAATTAAATTACTATTTACTAAGTTAGTTTATCTTTCTTTTGTTTTTATTGGAACAGCCATTTGAATTTGGAATTCATGAGGTTTCTTTTGTTTTTATGTTGGCACTTCCAATTTGGAATACTATTTGTAGGCACTTACTACTAATTTATCTATACTAATATTATAAAGAGGAAAGGTTTGATTTTTTGTTTGTTTGTATGTTTGTTTGTTTGTAACGAATAGGCTCCGAAACTACTGGACCGATTTGAAAAATTCTATCACCGTTAGGAAGCCTAAATATCCGTGGTGAACATAGGCTATATAATATTTAAAAACAAGTAAGGGATCCTTACTAAAACTCCAATAATGTAACCCAAGGTGTGAAAAATGTACCTATAAAATTCCTTGCATATCAATACGCCATTTTTTCTAAATAAACGTGGTTGCCTAGCAACGATCTTTTGACAACAAAGGTTTGATAACAATTTACTGTATGGAAACTCTTTTGTTAGGTTGTACGCCTTTTTTGATTATTTTGTAGTAAAACGTTTACATTATCTTTGATTTTGTATCTGTAGACCTACCTGTAGACACGATAATAATTTGTTGTGGTTGTGTTTGCTCATTGTTATTCTTTCAGATTATTTGCGAAAACTGACTACAATACCCAAATCATAAGTTCTCTATCATAATGGTTGAGACAGACTGGCGAGAAATATTGAGGTTCTCACAGCGAGAGCTCGGGCAGGCTGATAAAGAAACTTTGCAAAGGTCTATCATGGATGGAAGCGGACGATATTGAACTCAACTTTTCAGATCTGAAAATACTGTTTAGACTCGATCAAGATATCTTAAAAACGAGCAGATATATTCCACTTTTAAATACCCAAGTGACATCCTTTATCCTTCTTAATATTATAAACGCGAAAGTTTGTATATTATAAGAGGAAAGGTTTGATTTTTTTGTTTGTATTGAATAGGCTCCGAAACTACTGGAACGATTTGAAAAATTATTTCACCTTTGGAAAGCTACACTATCCCCGGTGAACATAGGCTATATTATTTTTTCAAAAAAATTAGGGATCCTTACTAAAACTCAAATAATGTAGCCAAAGGTCCTTATACCCGTGCGAAGCCGGGACGGTCCGCTAGTCATTCATAAACCCATACACGTCCACTGCTGTTATAGGCCTCCCCTAATGAGCGCCACAGCGCCCTTTCTTCAGCTTGACGCATCCAGCATCTGCCTGCAGTCTTTCACAGGTCGTCATCCCACCTGGCCGGAAAGCATCCTACACTACGTTTGCCAAGTCGCGAAGTATGTATTTGTATGTAGACCATAGAAAAAAACAAGGATAATCATTCTAAGTTTGCTAAAATTAAGCATTATTTAACTATAACAATTAAAAACCTCGAAATTCCTATGCCCACACACACAAAGTTAAGGCGAAGTTCCCCACACTTGCGGCTGCGGCCACACTTTGGGCGTCCACGCGTCATAATGCCGGAACCACGCTCGGGGTACTTGCAAACTGCCCCTTTACTGGACAATGTGCAAGTTTGTTATTGTGGTGTTCTGTGAAGGCATACCCAGATAGTTCTCAGGAAGTTGCCTGCTTGTTTATATCATAGGTATTTAGTATTTATTGGCTAGGTCTTTTATATTTTATTTATACTGGGATGTGTGCGGTGACTATGACGCGAGTTTTACACTTTTTGTGTAACCATAAATCACATCGCTATACTCGGTACTGACTCGGTAAACGTAGTGTAGGACGCCCTCCGATCAGGTGAGATGACGACTTGCGAAAGACTGCAGGTAGATGCTGGCTGCGTCAAGCTGAAGACAGGGCGCTATGGCGCTCATTGGGGGAGGCCTGTGTCCAGCAGTCTAAGATAGGCTGATGATGATGGGAATCGAACTCGCAAAATCCTGCGTCGCAGGCGGACCTTCGCCCACCGGGCCACAGAGGTCAAGCGTATCAGAGGTATACCTAAGCTAAGCGACTTCCTTCCTGAAAGCATTAGTCATCAAAATAATAAATGCCTACTGATAGGAAAACTGTAATTTCCCTTAGGTACTTAACCTCCTCAAATTATTCCAGTTTAGTATCAATCTATAGTTCAAGTAAAGCGCACGCTTAAATTCTTTAATAATTTATACATTTCTATTTACCTATATATAATTTATTGTTCCTTTCTTTCGCACTTTGTATTGTGTTGTGGACAATTCAATTAAAAGAAGAGAGCAAGCTATGGATCGCAAAGGAGTGCTTGAAAGAAAGAAATTACCAGGTACCTACCTAAGTATTTTTATTGATAAATTAAATATCTGTATGTACCTTACTCCAATCGCTTTCCAATTTTCCAAGTTGGTTTACTTTTTAATGCGGGAATCGAACCTGCAACCTCGTGCGTCGCGGACCTTCGCCCACCACGCGCGTTACAGAGGTCATCGACTTTTTATTTTCTTATTTATTTATTCAAAGCATTACAACTATTTTTACAGGTTTTATCCTACGAATAAATAATATTTATTCGTAGGTAAATAATATTTATTCGTAGGTATTACCTAAAACAATAATGTTGTCAACATAAAAAAAACAAGCAACAAATTCAATAAAACGAATAATATAAAAATAAAAATAATGCCATGCTGGAGGTGCCCACTTGTAGCAACAACCTACTTAAGTTTGCCCCTATGTCACTCGTTATACATATATGTATAATATTTACTCAATGTTCTGTCCAAAAACAGCGTAGATATATTTTACGAAAACCTGCCGAAAGCCATGAAAAAGGCACAAAATGTTATTAAAACAAAATTATAAATTAATTAGTATTGTGTGTATGTACAATAATATGTAATTTTTAGTATAAGTAGTTATAACATCGCCTTAGGGCTTTATAAAAAAACCTGCAATGATGTTATTACCTCAATAAATAAATAAAAATAATTGTAATAAAATGTCAATGAGCAAAAATTATCCAATATAAATGTCAATAAGCTAAATAAAATATATTAATCAGTAAACTTATTAAATTAGTTCGATACAAAAAAAGACTTATGAGGTAGGTTTCTATACCTTTGTAACCGTATCTTGACCTTTCCAGAACAAAAGTCTGAAGCGAGGGTCTTCCAGCAAGCATCCAACCTTCAGCCTCCTTTGGACCCTCAACCAGAGCCACCACAGAGTCCAACCATCGCACCAGAAAACCGTTTGATATGCAAGCATGTGGGGCAAAAGAAAACAAGGAAGGACTTAAAAGACATAGAGGAAACACGACTTTGTTAAATGTATGAAATGAAATAAAATAATGATTAATGATTTGATTGTACTAGCTCTTTGTATCGCTCCAGATCCTTACGTTGCCTTCCATTGTCATCCTCCAGATTATTCTACCGCCAAAACGTTTTTCGTTGCACGAACACTGTAACCTTATTAACAAGGAATATATCACCCACAAGTCTAGATTAATTTTATGAAAAATTTCATTTCGAAAAAAAAGTACTTAGTGTAGTACTTAGTGTTGATCATTTTTTCATTAATAAGTGCTTTGCAGAGTAAATCTAATAAATAATCATTATCTTATTTATATTTTAAATAGAAATAGAAAATATTTTTTTGTGTTTCATATAAAATAATACAACTTAAGAACTAATAATAATAATAAAGGTAACAAATTAGGAATAAAAGAATAAACGGCGTTTTGTTGTTATTTTTTCAGCAATATTGAACATTTTAACACATCTTCTAGAAAGTAAAAAAATACCAAGCTAAATAAAAACATCTCGAATTATAGGTACCAACAATCAATAATTAAAATGACCCACATTTCAAATCTTATTCAGTTCAATGACCCATCCTCTCGAGTCACAACAATCTTCAACAGATAACAGAGCTATTCTGAAACCTTTGAAATTATGAAACAGCATGTCTACATCATAGACAAAATAAATCAAAATAGAGCCTGACCATAGACAACTCTCATTTATTCGCTATTCGCGATCATCTATCTCTCTCATACTCACAAATTATAACACTGACTCGTTTCCGCAAAATTATCTTCAGACAAAAAAGACGTCACTGACCTCAATATTGGCTTCATTCTCGCCGAGTCGTGTCATAGAATTTAGAGCTCTATTAATTATAAGTCTTATTGTCTCAACACTAAAGCTCAAAACAAATTGT
This sequence comes from Eupithecia abbreviata, assembly GCA_943735965.1. Lineage (NCBI taxonomy): Eukaryota > Metazoa > Arthropoda > Insecta > Lepidoptera > Geometridae > Eupithecia > Eupithecia abbreviata. Next base: position 9,595,657 of record OX030995.1, read on the forward strand.
TATCAGCAAGTACCGTATAGTATTGTCATGTCACTGCCCATGCAAAATGGCCAGTAGCTCGCTGTCCGTTCGATTGTTAGCCGTTTATTGATTTAATTATTAAATTATTTGTTTCAAATATATACAAGTTGAATGGTGTTTTGTGTTTATCCATATTGGGACATACCTACTGGACTATCTTTGGATTTTGTTGCTGTTTCACCTTTTTGTAAGTTTATTTTAGTTTTTAATTATTATTTTGGAAACTATTTGCTGATTGTTAAATCGATTGTCGCTATCCAAATCTGTTTGATAAATTGTATTTCTGGTTTTTATTTTATCTTTGTTTTCATTGAGCTGTTTTCGTAAACTCTGCGTGGGGGAGTCAATTTAGACTGTTTATTTTCCCTATGAGATTGGCTGGGAACAGTGATCATGAGCTTTATTCTGAACGGCGATTTCATTTTAAACACTAAGGTCAATAAGTTACTAACATAGTTCATTATGCAGGTATTTTTCATTATTTATTAAATGCCCTATGTTTAAAATCCATCGATTGTCTTTGGCAATTGCAGGTACCTTTGTTATTGGTGCTGACGTTGCATTAAACGAAATAATTGTAGGTACGTGAGAAATGTAAGAATCAATTAACATTGATTCCACTTGCAATTTATTATTTTAAAATATTTAAAAAATAAAGAATATATAGTATAATATCTAATATTTGGTTTGCAATATCAATTTAGGCTCGTATTATAAAAGCTTCCATAGTCAATCTATGCTTAAGTAATACTTTTCTATGGCGTTTACGTCACTCAAGCATATACATATAAAAAAGTAAAAGTAAAAAGTAAAAAGATTTTTATTTTGTCAGAACAGAACAGAGACTCTTATAAACTAAACTTAGATTAACAGACGACAGAGACTGACAAAAATCGGTCTCCACTCAGCATGTGCTATGGTAAAGCAGATCGTACCATAGCGCTGGTCTTCCGTGGTCATATCTACGAGTATAACTGAGTAAGCTCTCCTAATAAGGGCTTTAGTAAGCGCTTACTGTTTATTTGGCTTTAGCTAGCAAGGTACATTACAAAAAACCTGTTTATAACAGAGTTTTATTTTCTTTTTATGAATTAAATTCTTTGTATTTGTATTGTTGATACCTACACATACCGTCTCACAAGCTCTGCTTACCTTTTGGGGGCTAGATAATGCTGTGTGAAACTCTATAGCATTATTATTCAAATGAGGGATTTTCTTTTTCAAATTAATGTCTATTATGTCCTGTGTTTATGAACGACATAAATAGCTGGCAACATATTGTATAGGTACGCCCTCCGACCAGGTGGGTTGACGACCTGCGAAAGACTGCAGGTAGATGCTGGATGCGGCAAGCTGAAGACAGGGCGCTATGGCGGTCATTGGGGGAGGCCTATGTCCAGCAGTGGACTGCTATAGGCTGATGTTGATGATGATGGATAGGTACCCAACATAAGAGTAGATATTATCACAGACAATGTTGCTAAAGTGGCTTGTTATATAAAAACAAAACGTGTTTCCGCTTGACTCCCTATTGAATTTGATTGAGGTACAGATAATAGTTTACAAATAATCAACTGCAGAGGTTTTAGGCATAGTCCTGTTGAAGGTACATATGATATATCTATTGTAATCTCACATATTATTTTTGTTAGCTTTCTTTGTAAGCTAACAACAGTAATATGCGAGACTACCATGGAGATGAAACAAACTACAGTAGAGTAAGATAATTTTCAAAATTATCAACAGAGCGATATTATCACAGGAACATGGAACAGAAATCCTGATGTGGTTTTCTAGAAAGATCCTTTTTTTCTCTGGTATAGTAAAGCAGATTATGCCTGGGATAAAAATAAGCCTACGTCATTCGGGAATTTCGGGATACCATCCCTTGTCAAATTTCATTAATTCCATTCCGCTGTTTAGGCGTGAAAATTATCCCAAACAGAGTTAGGTACTTTCTTTATTATATTTATTTAATTTTTAAGGAAGGTCTGTAGCTTATACCTACATATAAATACGAAGAAATTACATGGACCTAGCAACAAAAAGCTAATAAATGGCCTTCACTGCTAAATGACTAATTCTCTTTCTCCTTAACAATATTAGCATGGATTACCGGGTATTACCCATTTGCAAATACCAAAGTTATTTCTAAAAGCTCTTTTTTATCTTCAACTAGGCCGATAACGCCGAAATTCGCAGAAGAAGGTATTTCGCAAAGGTTACCGGTCCTCATCAAAACCAGTTCTTGGGTTTGGGTTTTACTCAATTCGGCGTGAGGGGTTTTGAAACTTTCACCATATTCTAGTTCATGACTAATGGTGATGTGGTTGTTTTTTTCAATATTTGTATATTCTTGCGCAATAACGTTTTGTTTTTTTGGTGCTAAAGTTATTTTTTTACGAATATAATTATGTATTTTATGGATAGTCTTTACTAAGACTTCATTCTTGTTAAATAAAATAGCCAATGGTTAACAAACACCTATAGTAATATGGCACATGGATTATCTTCGTTGATTTGATGGTACTGGCCTCTGCATTATTAGAAGCAAGTACCTATGTTTGCTCTCAAGCGTGAACCTGTATTGAACAGGTACCTCGAACCATGTATTTATAACAAATAGCCCCATTTTAATTTTGTGTTATTGTGTTTAGTTGGATAGAATTCGTAACGAATACATCCGACAGAGAACCAAGGTTATCGACATAGCTCTAAGAATTAGCAAGCTGAAGTGGCAGTGGGCCGGCCATATCTCGCGAAGAACCGACGGCCGATGGGGCAAACGTGTTCTTGAGTGGAGACCACGACTCGGTAAACGTAGTGTAGGACGCCCTCCGACCAGGTGGGATGACGACCTGCGAAAGACTGCAGGTAGATGCTGGATGCATCAAGCTGAAGATAGGGCGCTATGGCGCTCATTGGGGGAGGCCTATGTCCAGCAGTGGACTAATATAGGCTGATGATGATGATGATGATGATGATGTGTTTAGTTGTAAGCTGTCTAAGGTTGTGAGATAATTCATAAATTTTGTTGTTTTTTGTCTGTGATTTCCCTCGTGTTGACACGCGCCAAAGTTCCGGTCAGAAAACCAGCGTTGCTCTACTTCATGTGGAGCAATAGAGATGGGACATAAAGGTTCGTTGTATAGAGTCACTTGTTGCTATTTTACAACTAGGTAGGTAGGTACTTTAAAATGTTATTAAACAACTAATTATTAAAAAGTAACTTTAAACTTTTAAATATTATTTATATATAAATGTTTTCATTTATATTATAATAGTTGCAAGCTTCATAGTGAACCAATAAACAAATTTTGTTTCTCTCTTATATATATTCGGATATGAAGTATAAGGCCTTGAAGAGACAATATAAATCAGGTCAAGAGATTACAGGACAATCGGAAGATGAACTATTATTCGTCAAACCAAGATAGTAGACTTTCAGACACACGGACTTTCTTTATCATCCTAATGTAGGTTGCGATATCTTATCACTAAGTTAGTATTCCTTATCAACTGGCAATGTTATGCCACCAAGTGCGTCGAACTTTTTTGACATTGCTTTATTTTGTTGACATGTTTGTGGTTTTGCTATCTTTCGTCCTACGCAAATAATAATTGTTATCAGTCGTTTGAAAATATGAAGGGAATCGAAGTTAACGTAAAAATATCGTGAGGGAATTGTGTTGGGGTACTATGGTTACTAGCCTAGTATAAAATACAAATAAATAAATAATGCTGGATAATCTACATGGCAGACGACCGATGTGGCGCGGTGGGCGAAGGTCCGCCTGCGACGCTGAAGGTTGAGTGTTCGATTCCTGCCTCGGAAAAATGGTGTGTACGAACTGCAGATATTTGTTCCGGGTGTTCTGGTCGTTTTCAATGTATAATAAAAAATATCTATCTATGTAATGTATTGTATTATGTATATCAGTTATCTAGTACCCATAACACAAGCTCTGCTTACATGGGGCTAGATAATGCTGTGTGAATTGTCCAGCATTATTTATTTATTTATTAATTATGTCCCAAGTAAAGCAGAGCTTGTAGTATGTACTGTAGATGACTGTTAAACATTACATAGATAGGTAGTTATAAAGATAGATATTTATACAGGGAGACACTGCTTTCTTTGCTAGTCTCAGTTTAGACTGGCCACCGTGGCTGAAATTCAGCTAGGAAGACAACATCATTATCTTTGCATCAGACATGACCCTATCTTTCCGACGCCGCCGCCGCGCCGCTGAAAACCAGCGCTGCATTAGCACCCGTGTCAATGGAGCATTTAATGCTGAGCCGGTAGCCTATTTAGGTCCTCGTCATTATTTTTCTGAGCATCGTACTTTTCGTTATTGAATAATAATATTTATTAGTTTCTTCTCTGTATTGTTTTATATTTTGAAACGCAAATAAACCTTTTCTATTATATCCCTAGCTAGCATAGGCATCGAAAAAACTTGCTTCCTTCCTAGAAAGAACTAATCGAATGCACTTTTATCGCCAGTAGATAGTGAACAAAGCATAAAGCACTTTGTAGATAATTCACAAAACAATTAAGTAGATACAGGGTCGACCTTGCAAAACAATCATACCTGTCAGGGCCCTAATTATACTAACTTAATCTCTTCGTTATGACAATGGTATCGTCTCAGAGTAACACCGATTGGTATTTTACCTTCGATGAAAATAACTCTAGATAGAGGGATGCCTGTCAAATGTGTTGCCCATTCGACGACCTCTGTGGCGCGGTGGGTGCAGGTCCACCTGTGACGCAGAAGGCCCGCCTCGGGTTTGTACAATCTACAGATATTTGTTCCGGGTGTTCTGGTCGTTTTCTACATAAAGTAAAAAAAAAGCTATCTAGATATGTATTGTATTATGTATATCAGTCATTTTGTACCACACATTTACATTTACCATTACACAAGCTCTACTTAGCTTGGGGATAGATGATGCAATGATGATTGTGGATTTTTCAGCATTATTTATTTATTCTATCAATCTATCCGTTCTATCTAATGTTTCTATAATCTTTGGTGGATTCTGCAATGATAACATTAACATTGTCATAGTAAAGCGATTGGTTAGCAGAGTTCGGCCCCGGATTGACTCACGTTTGCAACTTTCACCTGTCATATTGACTTTCTTGATATTTTTTTACTTTTGAGCACCTACTACAGTTTAGATGGGGGGAGTAAAGGAGACTCCAACATCTCGTCTCCTAAGCCAACCTAACCTGCACGTGGTACACCCTGCTAGATAACGAACAAGGTCTGGTGAAAATATCAAACGATCTTCATAATTTCATAATTCATTGAATTTACAATTATTTTCCATTTCTTGACACTGGCAGAAAAGTGTCCAACCAGACATAGTTGCCATTATCAAGGAATCATCATCACTTTGGATGGTGAAGAGTCATTTTTCATTTCTAATAAGGTCATTATAATTATTAATTTTAATGGTTCACCAAAGTTGACGAAGGTCGAGACGGTTTGGTTCGACATTTCAGTGTATAATTTAAGGTAGTCGCAGATCAGGTCAAATGATTGTAGGATCTGCAAATGTTTGTTCAGGGTGTTCTGGGTATTCTCTATGTATAATATAAAAAAATCTATGTAAATGTATTGTATGAAATGAAATGAAAATATTTTTTGAAAAAGAAATACACAATAACAATGGTTAACTCTCGTACACTGTAACAACTTGTATGTAAATATTAGTTGGAGAAGCCATTGGTTCCTGAAACACAGTTTTTTTCTCGTTCAGGAGCCTATGGAGTCGTATTGCCTGTTGCACTGTCTATTATTTCAATAAATTACATTTTTACTTTACTTTTACTCTAATGGCTAACTCTATGTTAAATTAAGGTCAGGTTTTATCAGTTTCTCATTCAGTTATCAGTTTTGTATTAAGAGTATCAGTAGTTTCGTACTCATAACACAAGCTTTGATTAGCTTATGGTTAGATGATGGTGTGGATTGAAATAGAAGAAATAGAAAGACATTTATTGATAACAACTTAAATTAACAAAAGAAACACTTATTGACGACCGATGTGGCGCGGTGGGCGAAAGTCCGCCAGCGACGCAGGAGGTTGCGGGTTCGATTCCCGCCTCGGAACAATTGTGTGTACGATCTGCAGATATTTGTTCCGGGTGTTCTGGTCGTTTTCTATGTATAATAAAAAATATCCATCTATGTAATATATTGTATTATGTATATCAGTTATCTAGTACCCATAACACAAGCTCTGCTTACCATGGGGCTAGATAATGCTGTGTGAATTGTCCAGCATTATTATTATTATTATTACTTATAGAATAGGTATAGAGAGTTGTTACAAAAAGGCTCTAACTCAGCATAATGCTGGCTAAGCTCCGTAAGAGACTTAGCCAGCGCTGGTCTTCCGTTAGAGCCCGTACAGGTGACGTCACGAACAGGCATACGCAATGAAATAAAAAATTATAGTCATAGAAAAACTTAATAAGAACACTAAACTTAAAAAGTGAGTGTGTATGCGTGAGTATTTATGTATTTATACGTATGTGTGTTGTAAGGTACTCCTGAAGACACCGTTCTCATAAGAGTCCGGGCAACAGGAGCTACCAAGGGGTCACACTCGACCAATAACCGACCCCGCCGGACGCGGGGTCGAAGAATTCCCCGTTTCCGCCCTCAGGTGCACTCGTGCACCTAGGCGTTACCTCCCTACCCTCTTGTAGCATCTGGCAACAGCCCAAGCCGAGGTTCGCACCTAAGTGGTGGCCCTTGTGCGTGTTGCCCCAACCTAATTTTTACCGGCGAGGCGCCCTCTGCGCGCGCCAAAAGTCCGATAACGCTGTCATGGCCATCTGAGGTCAACAGCATAATAGTCCATTCGAAAAAAAAAAAAAAAACTACCAAGGGGAATTTGTAATGTTTCTAAATATGTAGACTTATGAGTATGTGTGTGTGCGATTATAATGTGCGTGAATATTGTGTGTATTTGTGTGATTGCCAGTCTCACGAATCTCACAAAACACGATAAGCTACCTACAGTGAGGTTCGGTACGTGTTTTGGCAGGGATCGACAGCCATTACACATGTTGATCACGTCTTTATGCAGAATCGGGGCTGAGACAATCGTTTTAGAATGCATTTAGTCAGCAATTTGAATCTGCTGCCGTGTAGCACGTTCTTAATGATTTCTTAGGAAGAACGAAACTGTCATCATCATCAGCATGATTGATACATAGAATATGTATAAAGGTTGAACACCTTTATACATATTCTCAACATTTCATCGACAGTTCCGCCAACATCCAACTCGCCTTTGTCGTCAACATCAACGTTGACGACAAAGGCGAGTTGGATGTTGGCGTGTATCAATCATGCTGATGATGATGACAGTTTCGTTCTTCCTAAGAAATCATTAAGAACGTGCTACACGGCAGCAGATTCAAATTGCTGACTAAATGCATTCTAAAACGATTGTCTCAGCCCCGATTCTGCATAAATTTCCAACATCCATTATGTTGGAATTCGTTAACGCGATGTCCCATAATGTTTTGTTAGAAACAGACATACTTTCCTAATGTTTCGTTATAAGTACTAAATGAACGGGCAGGTATGTAGAGCGTTTATTTTGCTATATTTCCTAACGATTCAACAGGTTTAAACACAGTCGTTGTCACGGGATGACGAATACCCGTTAAATTAGTATAAATAATCATGTGTAAGATCGCGTAAGTTTAAAAATATTAAGAAACATTGTTGCAAGATCGTATTTGACTAAATAAAAATAAATAAATAATGCTGGACAATTCACACATCATTATCTAGCCCCATGGTAAGCAGAGCTTGTATTATGGGTACTAGATAACTGATATACATAATACATACAATACATTACATAGATAGTTTTTTTTTTTATTATACATAGAAAACTACCAGAACACCCGGAACAACTATCTGCAGATCGTACACACAATTGTTCCGAGGCGGGAATCGAACCCGCAACCTCCTGCGTCGCAGGCGGACCTTCGCCCACCGCGCCACATCTGTCGTCAAAATCAAAAAAATCAGTAGAGTTTTCTTTCTGACATTTTAGTTATCTACCTTTTATGATTATATAATTTTTTGACATGATTTATAAAGCCTAAGAATATTGTAGCTAATAAATTTGTAACAATTTTGCACGCCCTGACGAGGCAGAATGTATAGGAACCTTATTATTAAGAAGATCTATTGTACCGACATTCCTGCAAAAAATAAATGAATTATTGATTTATTGGAATAGAGTTGTTTAGCCTCGACGCAAATATGAGTGTTTAATACGTCTGTACATTTTCCTGTCCCGCTACAGTTCCCGCAGTTACAGTAGTGTATTTTTAACTCGAGTGCGAATGTTTCAATTTTAAAAGATGACATTATAGAGATATATCTAAGAGTTATATTATGCGCGCCCTGATCTTCAAGATACATATCGCTCGCGGGCGGTAAGTCAATAACGTCCTCAGGCTCTATCCTAAATAATATTAAAAAAACGATCATTTAATGTATTGTATTAAGTATATTAGTCATCTAGTACCCATAACACAAACTCTGCTTAGCTAGGGGCGAGATATGCTGTGAGTATTGTCCGGCATTATTTATTTAAATGCGAAATTGTGGTTGTTTGTTTCTTTGTCCTTCTTTAATGCTCTGACTAAGCAACCAATCGTCTTGATTTTTGCCAAAGAGTTAGTTAAAAGGATTGAGTGTAACATAGGCTACTTTTTGTCCTGGTAAAAGATCAAATTCCCATGAGAGGTTTATGGAAATATTCGTATTTTTATATGAAAATTCGTCTCTCCTTCACGGCTTAATCGTGAATCATGATGATGCCAAAAATAATTGTAGGTACACGAACATCACAACAATTTTTTGTATCACTGTAAAGCTACGCAATAATACAATACACAACAAAAATACTTTATTTACACCAGATACATCATTAAAAAATACATTACATGCGACAAGTACAATGGGCGGCCTTATCGCTTAGAAGCGATCTCTTCCAGGCAACCTTGGAATGGAAATAATTATGTGAATCTAAGAAAGACAGGGGGCCATATATATACCATAGATAATCTAATATTAACATAACATGAATACTTAAAAATAAATAAATGTAACAAATACCAATAATATACGGCTATATGGTCCCGGTTTAGATTTACCGCCACCCCAGCTCTTCCCGCAGGTGTCGTAAGAGGGATATCAGGAGGTACAAAGGGATATCCAACGGGAGCGGTCAGCAGCGCTTCTTGCAGAACGATTTACCACCGAACTGCGATCCCCAACACGCACGCCCAATGTGGGGCTTATGGTTTTTAATTAATTCCCATGAGATAAAAGTTGATAAAGCGCATATCATGGGGCCTGCGTCCAGCAGTGGACCATTATAGGCTGTTGAGGTGAGGGGAATAATATGCGTGAGCCTACAAGCTTCTTGCATTTCATTCATTATTTGTATCATGATCATCATCAGCCTATAGCAGTCCACTGCTGGACATAGGCCTCCCCCAATGAGCGCCATAGCGCCCTGTCTTCAGCTTGCCGCATCCAGCATCTACCTGCTTTTGCAGGTCGTCCTCCCACCTGTTCGGAGGGCGTCCTACACTACTTTTACCGAGTCCAAGAACACGTTTGCCCTATCATTATTTGTATACCTCACATAATAATATGAAGTCTGTGTAAAACATTGCATTCAAGAGTGTAAAAACACAGTTGAATACCACTTATCATTTTCCCTAACCTAAATATAATGTGGATTTTTGCTCACTTGTTTACCTTCATATTAGGTACTAATTACAATGTACTTATGGATGGTTAATTGTAATTTAATTGTTAAGGACCTGAATTCTGCTAACAAAACCCTTTGCTTTGATAATAATTTTGTCGCAGAATCGTCGATGAATAAAACTATATAGTGCGTGCGGTGCTATATGCACGGAGACATTGATTGAAACTATTCTAGTTTCAACTTTTGACGTCCCTCTACCTGTAGAATGCCTTCTACATTTGCCCAGTCTAGATTCCCCTCTTCTTGACTATTACTGAACCCAGTTCTAAACAAGAACATTTCTTGGAATGCCCACTTCGGAATTTAAAGAAATTCCCTAAGTTCCGGATGTGACCATCAGTGAATCACTTTAGAACGCTTTCTACCTGCAGCTGAGTCATGTAATCGGTCTTTGTTTGTTGCAATGTGAGGCGGCCACTCATTAATTATTAATTTATTTTCCTTCTTACAGTTTAGCGGTTTTGTGTAGGTATATAATTCGCAAACCCTTGTTTTTTATTACTCAGTTTCTGCTTGGCTTTGTAGCCACCAATGTTTTGAAGGCCTGCCTGTGACGCAGGACGTTGTGGATATATTAACACTAGCTATCTCTATACCCTCGACTTTGTTCGCAATTGCCAATATACCTGCGGACTAATTATTCACATTTTGGTCACAGTTTCTAACATTTTAATTTATTAGCTTATTATAACCCGCGGTTTCACCCGCGTTAAATTCGGATTTCACATTTCCAGGGCCTATGTTACTCACTTCAACTGTCGCTATGACTAAAATCAAGTCGATTGGTTGCTTTGAGAACTATATATGTATGCAAAATTTCAGCTCAATCCGTTCTGTAGTTTTTGCGTGAAAGAGTAACAAACATCCATCCATACTTACAAACTTTCACGTTTATAATATTAGGAGAATGTGTCGATTTTCTAACTTATTTCCAAAGGTCCATTAGGTTTTTTTTTATTTGCTTTGGTATCACGGCGGCCATGATAGGCTAGGTAACAAAAATGTCTAATATTGAATGAACTCCTTATAGGTCTCCATGATATTAACTAATGGGCAGTCAGTAAAAACAATATACGGATTTTGTTTCGTCTGGTCGGTTTGTTGGGAATTCTGTTCACTTTAATTAACATAAATGGCATTATCATTTTCATGAAAGAAATAAAATATTTTCTATGTCGATACCTATGCACATATGTTGCCTATGTTCTATGAGTAAATCCTTAATACAAACCGTTACTATGGTGACCATAAGTGGTCACTAAGCTATCGTTTCGTTTCATCATCAGTGTGGGCTGATGATGAAACGAAAGTGTTCTTCAATAGGACACCTATATGACTCGAATTCGCAGAAATAACGGACCGAATGCCAAAATGAGAGGCCAGTGACATAGTGACATACTGTGTTTACTCTTATATGTGTGTTCTTTATTATTAGACTAGCTGTGCCTGCGGTTTCGCCCGAGGAATTTATGTACCTAATTTCATTGGTTTTATTTATTTTGTGCAACCTTATTTATTTTATAAATAACAGTGGCCCAAGTAACCGTGTTAACATCTTAACACTTTGACTGCGGTTTTTTTTCGACGACTGCGATCTTTTTTTTTTACCTAAAAAATTCGTGCTGCCGCTCTACACAGCGGTTGTGTTGCGCCGCACATGCGTTTCGTTCGAAAAATATTACAGCTCTGCTGAGTCACAAAGATCTGTATTTTCTTAGCCGCTGCGCTAGTGTGGATTTACGCATATTAGTCACTTGTAGAAAACACATACCGTGCGTTTTCAGCACTCAAAGTGTTAACAACAACAACTGTCCGAATTATTCCCGGTTCAACATCACATAACATCAGTTTTGTCACAATCTCGTCTCGTAGATTTTTGAACAGACATCATCATCATCATCATCCGAGGTTCAGCAATGGACGTATACAGATACACTGCTGTTTGTAGGCCTCTCCTAAACCTCCCCACGAATACTTTATGATACCACACAAAACAGGAAAAAATACAGAAATAAGTACTAATAATAATACACCTGGCGGATACCATCTTTGGATGTATCATATTGTGCACCCGAGGATGATACCCGCTATGTGTAGCCATCGCCTTTAGGGCCTTCTTAAAGGGCCTCTGTGCTGTTGGCCTTAGCCCCACGCAAGCCTTCCAAAGGACCGGGTCACTTTATGGCCTGAGATCATGGTAAATGAGAGACATAATAATAATAAATAATGCTGGACAATTCACACAGCATTATCTAGGCTCATGATAAGCAGAGCTTGTGTCATGGGTACTAGATAACTGATATACATAATACAATACATTACATAGATAGATATTTTTTTATTATACATAGAAAAAGACCAGATCACCCGGAACAAATATCTGCAGATCGTACACACAATTGTTCCCAGGCGGAATATTTCTTAATAATATTTAGAATAGAGGAAGCTTAAAGGGCGGCCTTATCGCTGATATGTGTTAAGAAGGAGCGATATTTTCTACGCAATCTTAGCATGGACTGGACATGAAGGAACACTAAACATACATAGGGTAGGATAGGGTGGCAATTGAGAATGAATAGGTTAAAAAATATATTTTGAACTTTACACTATGATTCTATTGAAAATTAACAACAGTTTTAACGCTAATAGATATATATATTCGAGGAAACTTCTGAATGCGTAATAACTAATTACCAAAACGATGTCTAGGACAAGCCCTTGAACTGATTGCACCTACCTACTACCGCAAATTATCGGTAGCATGCCGATAGTTATACTATGTTGGTTTGACTAATGATTTGTTTGAACAAATAATAATAAATAACTAACTTAACTTCTCAAAGGGCCTCTGTGCTGTTGGCTTCGGCCCCACGCAAGCCTTCCAAAGGACCGGGTCACTTTATGGCCCGAGATCATGGTAAATGAGAGACATAATAATAATAATGCTCGACAATTCACACAGCATTATCTAGCCCCATGGTAAGCAGAGCTTGTGTTATGGGTACTAGATAACTGATATACATAATACAATACATTACATAGATAGATATTTTTTATTATACATAGAAAACGACCAGAACACCCGGAACAAATATCTGCAGATCGTACACACAATTGTTCCGAGGCGGGAATCGAACCAGCAAACTCCTGCGTCGCAGGCGGACCTTCGCCCACCGCGCCACATCGGTCGTCCAAATAGGTTTCGGTAGATATTTGTTTTTGATTGCGTGTATCTATTTTATTGAACGTACCTATACCAAAAGCATTTATACCAACCCACGTCAATGATGAATACCTACTTATGACGACCGATGTGGCGCGGTGGGCGAATGTCCGCCTGCGACGCAGGAGGTTGCGGGTTCGATTCCCGCCTCGGAACAATTGTGTGTACGATCTGCAGATATTTGTTCCGGGTGTTCTGGTCGTTTTCTATGTATAATAAAAAATCTATCTATGTAATGTATTGTATTATGTATATCAGTTATCTAGTACCCATAACACAAGCTCTGCTTACCATGGGGCTAGATAATGCTGTGTGAATTTGTCCAGGATTATTTATTTATATTTATTATTATATTTATATGTATGAAAAAGTCACCATAGCTTGTCTAGCTTTTGAACGGAGAGAGCGAAGCGAAAGAAGATCTCAGTGGTAGAGGTGGTAGCTTGGGTGATTATGTTGACGACGACGTAAGACCTATGTTGTTCTGTATTTTTGTGTGTTTTCCTTTTCTTGTACCTAACTCTGTATAACATTGTGTATGTGTGTGTGGCTATCAATAAATTCTTATTCTTTCTTATTCTGATTTTGCTGTATGATGAAATAGTCACTTCGAGCGTAACTTTCGAACCGATTGTCGTTGATCCGATTTGCATAAAATTTGATAGGTGTCAGCTTTGTTATATACAAATAGGCTGCAAATAGTCATCATCAGCCTTTGTTTATTCCACTGCTGGACATAAGCCTCCCCCAATGAGCGCCATAGCGCCCTGTCTTCAGCTTGACGCATCCAGCATCTGCCCACAATCCTTCGCAAGTCGTCATCCCACTTAGCCGGAGGGCGTCCTACACTACGTTTTCCGAGTCGCGGTCTCCACATGGTCTGCAAATGGTACGATCAATTTTTTTTTTTTTGAGCATATGAAAAGCAGTAGGATATCCATAAATCACTAATTTGCACCAGTAAACATAGAAATAGTAGATATATCAACATTATAATATTTTAGGATCCATCCAAAGCCACCCTAACTCACATCTCAAACATTAATCCAGATTAAAAAAGAGAGCATCAAACAAAGGGAGCTCCGCCAAATATTAAATTACTCAATATTTCATACCGATACTAATTTCGCTATCTTAACCCCTTACCCGCCAACGACAAAATATTACAAGAAAAAATACCCCAAAAGAAAAAACGTCCTGCCCTAATTGACATTCTTTATGGGCGTCAGTCCTTAGACGAGGATATTTTTTAATTAGATATATTTTATGGGTTTTTTTCCAAAGGGGAAAGGTATAAAGGGTTAACATTTGTTTGAGCCCAATGAGTGGGCGGGGGGGTCAATATTAGCGTTCTCGTAATCAGCCGGAGAAAAAATGGTCGATTAGACCCCCCCAGCGACGTTAATTTAGGATCATTGGAGGCACGGAAGGTGGGTGACAGAACCCCTTTCTTAGTAAATTGTCTTTTTTAAAACGTTGTTCGGAAGTGTCGGTAAAGCACCGGTTTACGCGTGACTGGAGATGAAGCCGAAATTGGATTAGGTTTTTAAAGTCACTGGGTTTTGGGGGGTTAAAATATTTAATCTGTTGTTCTTCAAACTTTTTAGTGTGAAGGGTTAAATGGAAAACCAACAATAGGCCAAGTACGAGGATGTTTTCTAGGCTAGAACAGAAAATAATCAAACATCAAAGTGCGTTATATCCTTTAGACCTTCAGGACTCGTGGACACGTCTCAAGTTTCAAATTGCATAAGTGAAACTATAATGCCATCGCATCGTCATACATTGCGTACATTATTGAAGTTTAAGTAATGAATTTCAAATTAATTACGCATTCGATGACAATGTGACGTAATTTTTCTCTAATCAACCCTGGATAAATCCCAGTGCTGGGCCACTGTATCTATACCAAAAGCATTTTATACAAACTCATCACTTGCGTGTTAAATACTTATTAATGTATGAAAAAGTGACCATAGCTTGTCTAAACTTCCGCATTTATAATACTAGCGACTCGCCTCGTCTTCGCACCGTGCAAATGTAAAAAGTAAAAAGATTTTTATTTTGTCAGAACAGAACAGAGACTCTTATAAACTAAACTTAGATTAACAGACGACAGAGACTGACAAAAATCGGTCTCCACTCAGCATGTGCTATGGTAGAGCAGATCGTACCATAGCGCTGGTCTTCCGTGGAGACCGTGGTGCGCAAGGTGGCCTAATATAGTGAGGAACCAAACAAAAATATAAATTAATCAACATAAACTAAAAACTGCATGCATGTATTATATTTCTTCCATTCAATTTTAAATGACTAGTGTTAATAATCATGTAAAATCATCAAAATAAAATGATGCTTGAGCCCATCCAGCATCGACTAAATATGCAAAAAGCTACCTAAAATAATGGGTCAACAACTATATAATAAGTTCCCTTTAGAGTTGAAGCTTATTAAAAATGAAAATAGTTTCATCCAAGAACTAAAAAATCTTTTAATCGACAAAACGCTGAAAACGCATCAAAGAGTTTTTAGAAAACGATTACAGTAAGTAAATATCCCACCAAAAACATAAATGTAAAATAGGAGAGCCAAGTTCAATGCAAAAATTATGATTGGCTGTGGGCTTCGCGGCAAAAAGAATTGATATCTGAATGAGTGCCAAGTCAAATCTATGTAGGTTAGATTTGACTTGGCCAGTTTTCATTACATCAGTCATTTTATAAAGTTATTCAACGTTTTAATTCTGATAAAAACTGGCCAAGTCAAATCTAACCTACATAGATTTGACTTGGCACTCATTCAGATATCAATTCTTTTTGCCGCGAAGCCCACAGCCAATCATAATTTTTGCATTGAACTTGGCTCTCCTATTTTACATTTATGTTTTTGGTGGGATATCATTACTTTTTGTAAAGAAAACTAGGCAGGTATTGACTCGGCGTTTCCAAATAAAATTCTACATGACAATAGATGGCGATACTTTGTATCATGGGAAATAAACATTTATAGGTACGTAGGGCTCAGTGTTAATATATTTTAATAATCATATGTACTGAAATTACTTCAACTTAAGTTCCTAAAGACTTTTTAGTCGCCAAAATTTTAATTTTTTAGTTTTTATAGTCATTTTTAAACAAGCCGCCATCTATCGTCAACCATTAACTTATAAAGAAAAACAGGGCCAGGGCCGTATTTAGAATCCAATTATTTTACTGAATGTCCCACGGCGGAAACATAGCATGTCTGGAATGCACCTATGGAATGTTTTATAATAAATATTCTATATTGAAAGTACTTTCCCTCCGTGAGACAACTACTATAATAGTAGTTGTTTATTAAATTTAATGAAATTGAAGCCCACCTATTATTGCAATTTTAAATTGTGTATGTTCTAGATTTCCATCTCAAGATAATGTAAGACAGCAATGGATCACAAAAATTAATAGACAAGACTGACTCCGACGAAATATACGAATATTTGTTCTTGCTGATAATACTGATAATCATTTTATTCTTCTGATTAAATTAATAGCTGAAAAATATATAGGTATTCGTTTTAAGCATTTTGAAACCATAGGAAATTATAGGGCAACCAACCGTCAACAATTAACCAAAACAGTTATTTTTGCTGGAAAATTAATTTTGTGAATAAAATAAGTCTTAGTACGTCCCCTACACTAGTGACATCTAGTGTGAGGTAGTAAAAATATGTAGTTACTTCGAAAACAGAATCTATTATTTGCCGGTCCCTAACAACTACACTGTATTCTATTGCGCAATCGGAGACGTTAGTACTATTGCTTATTCTATGCAATGCGGATTCTATTCGAATTTAAACCTTATTTCATTGACATAAGGTCGTCGTTGCTAACATCACTTATTTTTTGACTTTTTTTTATTTTTTGATTTTTTCCTACGCTTACACACAATTACCGAGCTGGATTCCAAATTTCATCCTTCTAGGTCATCTGGAAGTAGGTTAGAATTAGGTACTATATGTATGTCAGTCAGTCAATGTGAATTTTTACGACTTTTCGACCTTCATATCTTTGTAACCGTTTGAGCTAGCTTCATGAAATTTGGGCTTCTACATGTCCTTATGGATATAATTCAACACACGTAGTTTTATGTTTTTACGTTAAAGAGGTTTTGAGTTATAGAAGGGTCAGAAGTGGCACCAAGTGGTTCGTGTAATGATACACTCGGCGCGTTCCTTTGCTTGAACTTGGCTTGGTCACGCTGCCGCGTGCCCTGATAAAATAAAATCAGACATCCCCGTAACATCACCTAGCCGAGAGTAACGTTCACTTTTATAATTTTAAGAATATAACATAATTATTATGTTTCCCATACATCAAAATTGTATATTACCTGTTTTGACGAGTCGTATCCTTAGCATAATTAAGGTATATATATATATATTACCTATATTGTACACTTTTATGTAAGAATTATGACAATAAAGAAATCTGAATCTGAATCTGAATCATGATAGTTTCAAGCCAAAATGATTCGATCGCCTATCATGACTCATGCTTAATATACAAAAATGTATCAAAATATGAGGAAGAAGCTTCCAGTAACGCCGGGTGGGATTCTCGGAAGCAAAACAAAGAGTATACTGACAAACACACGCTTTACCTTATATAAACGTTAATGTTGATTTTAGAAAATAGTTTTAGATAGCTATAAAATTATTTTCTAAAATCAGCATTACAGCTTACATATCAGAATAACACATAGGCTACAATTCATAAAGATATATTGTATATTATCCAAATTATCTATACAATATACGAGTTTAGCAGTTGACATAGATATGTTAATGCTGATTGACATATCTATGTCAACTAATTTTAGACAAAGAAATTTTAGATAGATATCTAAAATTATTTTCTAAAATCAGCATTAACATATATGTCAACTGCTAAACTCGTATATTATGATAGATATTTTAGATAATATAAAATATATCTTTATGAATTGTAGCCTATGTGTTATTCTGATATGTAAGCTATATTATTGTGAAGTTTCATCAAAATCTATTCAGTAGTTTTTGCGTGAGAGAGCAACAAACATCCTCACAAACAATCGCGTTTATAATATTAGTAGGATCAGTCATCTGGAACCCATAACACAAGCTCTGCTCTGCTTGGTGCTATGATGCTATGTGGGTTCTCCAGCGTTATATATTATTTATTTATTTATTTTATATAAAAGTTTAGGTATTTCTGCGCAATCCTATAAAACATTACGCCATAGGTCATTCACACAGGCAATGAACTCCATGCGTCATCCTCATCACCACCCGATGTCACCACCAGACCACAAGACCTTGAGGTTTTTGATATTACGTAGTGGAATTGATGTACCTAGGTACCTTATCTACAGACAGACCAACTGGAACCTACTCCCTATGTAAAGGGCAATACAATGCACTACATACTAGTAAATACGTATAGTAAATACATATTCAAGCTGAGTCAGGACCTATTAGACCTACACACGCGCGCTTATCCACTCTCTGTGAGGGCTACTTAGTACCATATACAATACTACTAACATTTTGTACCTTTTCACTTTTTTTTTTATATTTTGTCGATGTTACGTGTTTTTATAATAGGTACCTAAGTAGGTACTTTGTAGTCTAACATAATTATGTGTACCTTGTTTGTGTGTTGTGTTATTGTTTAATAAATAATTTATTTTCTTTTCTTTTCTTTTTTATAATATAAGTACGTACATAGAAAATACTCAAGTACCTACGTACATAGAAGAATACCCGGAACAAATAAATAAATAATTCTCGACAATTCACACAGCACTACCTAGACCTAAGCAGAGCTTGTGTTATGGTTACTAGATAACTGATATACATAACCAATTCATATGAAATACATTACATAGGTAGATATTTTTTATTATATATAGAAAAATTACCCGAATAACCTGAAAAAAAAAATTTTGATCGTATAAACGTTTGTCCCAAGGCGGGAATCGAACCCGCAACACTAATTAATTAATATTGGAATTCGGTGATGCCCTATGGAGGTTGGCAGCCTTGTTAGAGAGATGAATATATTAATAATATTAATAATGCTGGACAATTCACACAGCATTATCTAGCCCCATGGTAAGCAGAGCTTGTGTTATGGGTACTAGATAACTGATATACATAATACAATACATTACATAGATAGATATTTTTTATTATACATAGAAAACGACCAGAACACCCGGAAAAAATATCTGCAGATCGTACACACAATTGTTCCGAGGCGGGAATCGAACCCGCAACCTCCTGCGTCGCAGGCGGACCTTCGCCCACCGCGCCACATCGGTCGTCAAAATATTCTACTAACTTAATCTAGCGACACGTAAAATATCATTTGGATTAGTAGTAAAACTGCTATAAGAAAAAATGAGCAAGAGAGAGAGTTACGCATTGTTGGATGGTTCTGTAGCTTGTTGGTTTGAGTAGCCCGGACTGATTATCGTACTAATATTATAAACGCGAAAGTTTGTAAGTAAGGATGGATGTTTGTTACTCTTTCACGTAAAAACTACTAAATGGATTTTGATGAAGCTTCCAATATTATATTGCTTACGTATCAGAATATCACATAGGCTATATTTCATAAAGTTATATTGTATAATATCCGAAATATCTATCACCACGCGGGTGAAACCGCGGGGCGCATCTGATGTTTTATAATTTACCTATAAGCACCATGTTAATTCTTCCACGAAATAAAGAAGCGGGCGAATTGTAAAAATAGGTACTTACCGACCTGACAAATACAATACAATACAATACAAAAATTCTTTGTTGTACACCAATAAATCAAATCAATCATTACAAAAATACATTATATCCGACTAACAAAAATTTCATGAATAACAAATAATAAGATTTAGGTACACTGTTTTTTTTAAAGTTCTACGGGACAAAATAGTAGTGTACCTAGTAATCATTATAGGAAACTTGGGACCTTTAAAAAAAGCGAAAGAACATCAAATTCGATTACAATTAGCAAAAAAATTATTATCGATTAACAAAGATAGCAAAAACTAAACGGAATTATTGAGAGCATCGTTTCACTTGCTGTCGGTGACAAAATACCTCGAAGGACCTTAACCTAATTGAAGTTATTTTCTCAACATCAAGGTTCCCTTCCAAACCGTGCGGAACCCCAAAAACTTCGACGAGACCGAGAAAGGACCCGTGAAAAATCTTTATTAAATCCTCGGAGCTAACTTCATTTGGAAGAAAAAAAAAATATTTCGCCTTTTTGTAAATTAGAAAACATTTTCACCGATTTGTATGGCTTACTCGGGGGAGGGGGTAATTAGCGGGCGCGGGGGTTCTATCGGAGAATTAAATTTATTTTTTCCTTTGAACTAATGAGGGTAGAGAGAAAAATGCGAGGATTAAGAGATAAATTACCTGTTATTAGTGCGAATTGTAAATAAATACAATTTGGGAACTGACGCGGAGGCCTATTGTGCCGTATTCATAAATAGATTTATTTTTGTTGCCAACTTGCGAAAAATGATGCCAGGTAGAGTATGTTGTTTAAGATTATGTTGGCTAATAAAATTCTAAGGGCATTCGTTTCAAAAAAATATTATTACAAATACTTCCTACTAATTATTATAAACGCGAAAGTTTGTAAGTATGGATGGATGGATGTTTGTTACTCTTTCACGTAAAAACTACTAAATGGATTTTAATGAAACTTTACAATAATATAGCTTATACATCAGAATAACACATAAGCTACAATTTATAAAGATATATTGTATATTATCCAAAATATCAATCACCACGCGAGTGAAACCTCGGGGCGCAACTAGTGTAAAATAAAAACAAAAAATAGCCAACGTCGTTGCCGCTTCGTCGTCCAAATATTCGTAAAATTCAGTGGGATTGGGCTGGGCAGGCATGTGTTATGTTTATGTCAGACCAGCAGTGGGCGATCGCCACTGAATGGGTCCCGGACGGACGACGACCGACGGCTGTTTGTTACTGTTTCTATGGAAACTTTTTAAGGTTAGTTCTATCCCATGGGATAAAAGTGTGGGATAAAAAGTAGCCTATGTTCTATTCGGA
Organism: Eupithecia abbreviata; assembly: GCA_943735965.1. NCBI lineage: Eukaryota > Metazoa > Arthropoda > Insecta > Lepidoptera > Geometridae > Eupithecia > Eupithecia abbreviata. The sequence goes on from OX030995.1 coordinate 9,616,848, forward strand.
ACCGGTCCTGGAACTACCTGTATTCGTTCAGTAGTTTTTGCGTGAAAGAGTAACAAACATCCATTCATACAAACTTTCGCGTTTATAATGTTGGTAGGAAACTGCAGTCGCGGGGGTAAGGCACAAACACAAAAAAATATATTTTAAAAATAAATAAATAATGCTGGACAATTCACACAGCATTATCTAGCCCCATGGTAAGCAGAGCTTGTGTTATGAGTGCTAGATAACTGATATACATAATACAATACATTGCGTACATAGATATTTTTTATTATACATAGAAAACGACCGGAACAAATATCTGCAGATCGTTACACACAATTGTTCCGAGGCGGGAATAGAACCCGCAACCTCCTGCGTCGCAGGCGGACCTTCGCCCACCGCGCCACATCGGTCGTCAAATTTTGACGTTACATTATGAATTTCACCTACTTACTTTATTTACATACGGTAGATAACTTACCCCGAGCACTTTCACCAAAGTATGCTTATCATAAGTTACAAGATTCGTTAGGAACAGCTATGTGGGACGTTTTAAAGACATATCGTAAGAGATTCCTTATCAATATCATATTAGATCACTTTATAAATTGATAAGAGTGATAAGAGCTAGAACCTTACTAACAACTGAACAATTATAAGTCCACATAGATAGTAAATAATCTGGGACGTGTATTCTCTCTCCATATTATAAAAAGACTAGTTGTTGGGTGTGCGCGAGCTGCAACCAGCTTGCGGCGGTTATGTGTAACAGTTATTATTTTATTAAGACTTCCTTTTCCTACCCTACACCTTTGATTATTTTGTTTGAAATCGATAGCCATGAGCAAATTTTGCATTATAAAAAGATTAACAAAATCGACAAAATAGGTTAATATAAAATATTATGTTGTATATGCCTCTTACGGTCCTCTTGGTCTTTTCCTCTCTCGGACTGAGTTAGAGGGGTCGATTCTTACGCCACGACCGTCACGGTAGTTAATACCTTGGTAGGTAAAAGGTTTGTACTCATCATCAGCCTATGTTAGTCCACTGCTGGTCATAAACCTCCCGTAATGTGCGCCACATCACCCTGTCTTCAGCTTGACGCATCCAGCATCTACCTGCAGTCTTTCGCAGGTCTTCATCCCACCTAATCTTAGGGCGTCCTACACTACGTATACCGAGTCACGTTAGTTAATATTAATACCTAGGTAAATAGGTGTGTACTAGCAGAGATGTAATGCGGCACACACATGCACTCGGCGCGCAGATAGCACGGTATCGGAGCGCTTTCACGCCGAACACAGCTGAAAGTTCGCCATAGTTTGTGCAGAGCGAGGCGATGGGTTAGTGAGGATATGAATAGCGAGGAATTACCGAATAATGATGATTTATTTGCACACATGGGTCACAGAGGTCTGCTAATATTATAAACGCGAAAGTTTGTGAGGATGTATGTAAGTATGTTTGTTGCTATTTCACGCAAACTTCTGAATGGATTCTGATGAAACTTCACAATAATACAGCTTACATATCAGAATAACACAGGCTACAATTCATAAATACATATTGTATTATTATATTATCCAAAATATCTATCACCACGCGGGTGAAACCGCGGGGCGTAGCTAGTATAGTATAAAACAAAGTCGCTTCCCGCTGTCTGTCTGTCCCTATGTATGCTTAGATCTTTAAAACTACGCAACGGATTTTGATGCGGTTTTTATAGAGACAGTTATTCAAGAGGAAGTTTTGTAAAACAGTTGACACATAGATTTCCACGCGGGCGACGCCGCGGGGCGCAGCTAGTTTATTTATATAATTACAAAACTCGCGCCTTCTCACAACTGTACCAATATTCTTTGAATTTCTTTAAGACCCTGTAGGTAAATTGTTTCGACATTGTCATAATCAATATAATCAGAATGACTAATGAACATCTTATCAATTTTTTTTAATTGTCTGGGTTTCCCCAAAATGTTTCACCAAAAAACAGCAAAACGGGGTTTTCTATATTCATTTGGCGGATTTTTTCAAAACTAAAGAATTAATTAAACCAAAAATATTGGGTTATCTTTATTATCGGACAAAATAATCTTTCTTGACAGTTATTTGATAGGTATAGTCTTTATTTAAAATTTTGCCCATAACTGCGGTTAATATGGTCCATTCTGACGATTTGTACTATAGGTAAAGACTTTATCTATCTTGATACATCATCATCATCAGCCTATATTAGTCCACAGCTGGACATAGGCCTCCCCCAATGGGCGACATAGCGCCCTGTCTTCCAGCTTGACGCATCCAGCATCTACCTGCAGTCTTTCGCAGGTCGTCATCCCACCTGGTCGGAGGGGGTCCTACACTACGTTTACCGAGTCGTGGTCTCCACTCAAGAACACGTTTGCCCCAGCGGCCGTCGGTTCTTCGCGAGATATACAAAATACAACAATTATGCAGTACACTAGAAAAACAAATAGACTAGATCGAGTACCATTAGTTTTTGTGTTGCAATGTATTTCTGCCCTCCGACCAGGTGGTATGACGACCTGCGAAAGACTGCAGGTAGCTGCTGGATGCGTCAAGCCGAAGACAGGGCGCTATGGCGCTCATTGGGGGAGGCCTAAGTCCAGCCGTGGACTTATATTAGCTGACGATGATGATGAATGGATTTCCGCAAAGTGATGCCTTAATCTATTATTTACAATACCTATAATACATATTTGGATTTCCATTAAAGAATATCCACACTAACCTATCCGCCCACCGCTTTGTTCGTTACTAAATGCAAGTTGCATGTATTTATTTATGTACCTTCGACGACAACCATTCTCCTTATCACGTGTGTTTTCGCAACCGAGATGTTTGATTGTTCGCAACTAGGTGTTTTCAGTTAGTTCTCTGTATTAACTGGAGTTGTTCGGTTTAAATAGAATTCTAGAGGTATCTGTAGGTGGATGAATAGGTGTAAATTGGTAAGGGTTTTACAAGACAAGGAGCGAAGTCCGAGCGGGGGAGGGTTTACAAATACAAAAATAAAATAAAAAAGTTTTATTCAGTAATAATTAATAAAGGATACACAGTCTTAATCATAATATTAGAAGCCACCTTTTAACACTTTGACTGCGATTTTTTTTTCGACGACTGCGATCTTTTTTTTAACCTAAAAAATTCGTGCTGCCACGCAACGCATGTGCGGCGCAACACAACCGCTGTGTAGAGCTACACAGCGGTTGTGTTGCGCCGCACATGCGTTTCGTTCGAAAAATATACGGCTGTGCTGAGTCACAAAGATCTGTATTTTCTCAGCCGCTGCGCTAGTGTGGATTTACGCATATTATTAGTCACTTGTAGAAAACACGTACCGTGTGATTTCAGCAATCAAAGTGTTATGTTGTATTATGGAAATACTTGTGCTAGGTGGTTTCGCTCTTCCACGATTACATTAATTATGTGTTAGTTTTTGTAGGCTTAACTCTATATACCTAAAACTAACAATTAGTAATTATTTTTTCAGTGTATAAAGTAAAAAAATAAGTATTAAAGTGCGTAGTAGGAGGACAGGTAGGACACAGAATCTACCATGACATCTCTAATAATAGTTTTTGTTTATAAATTTGTGTTTGCTCAAAAATAATACTCTTTAGCAATCAAATACGGCCACACTTACCATCCTAGGTACTCAGAAGCGACACTATAATAAGTCATTGAGACAGCAATGAAAAAGTTACTCAGTAACCACCAAAAAGGCCGCCCTTGATAATTCCTCTATTCTAAATAAAACCGCTTTTTTCGTAGAAGTACTTTTTGTAAAATTAAAGATGTAGAATAAACTGTTTTTTTATCGAGTTAAGTTTAGTCAATCATGTTTCAACTCCCATAACTTACTTTATTACTTACTAGATGCGCCCCGCGGCTTCGACCGCGTAGAAATCTGTCTCAAATGAGTGTTTATAAACCTTCCTATTGAATCTCTTTATCTATTAAAAAAAACTTCATCGAAATCCGTTGCGAAGGCATACATAGGGACATACAGACAGCGGGAAGCGACTTTGTTTTATACTATGTAGTGATGATCTAGAACCCTAATCTTTTTTAATTCTTTCTAGATTCTCATCTTTTTTTGTAAGTCTCGAATCTTCAGTAGCTTACTAACTACCAGTACAAATCGTTCGAACAGTACCTACCGAAGCCATACAGAAGCCTATCCAGATATCGATGATATATGACTATAAAATTAAAAAGCAAGGACTCAAAGGATTCAAAAATATTATCAAAAATCTCTTTTCATTGCTCCCTTTGTGTATAGAAACACGACTAATCGCCTAAAAGCCTCCAGAATCAAAGCAGAATCCCTTCTTTAATATTCAATTAAAATCAATCGGTCGCTCAAAGAAGCTGCTTCAAAAGAACGTCAAACATAATCAATTTTGCAAATAACCCCTCTACGTCTTTTTCTTTTCGTATGAAATAAATCTGTTCAGACATTGCTGAAGACCGCATCTTAAAACGAAACAACTCACTACGCACATAAACAAATCTATCCTCTATTCTGAAGAGTATAAGGCTGCTTTTCAGTTCCATGTGTCATCGAACTTACAAAAGGAATGTTGAGATATGAAAATATGATAACATTGTGTGAAAGTATCGAACGTAACTTTATTAGTATCGACTAGGAATTGTGAACTCTATTACAGTGGGATACAGTCTTCGTTCGCGTTGTGATATAGGTCTTTACGAAAGTATGACGTCATCAATGCGTATCTCTGCATTATCGTTATAACGTGGTATTAAGACTGAACCGTTCAAGGGAAAAATTGGTTAATAAATGTACGGTAAAGGCGAATGCACATTATCCCAATCCGACGAATATTATAAACGCGAAAGTTTGTAAGTATGGGTGGATGGATATTTGTTATTTATTTCTTTAAACTTTATTGCACTATTAAAGGTCGAGGCATTTTCTACCTGCCAACCAGGAAACACATGTTTTAAATAAAAGGTTGGCGTGCTAACATTACATACAAATATAAGTAGTAGTAACTATGTTTATGACATTTTGTTGTTACTCTTTCACGTAAAAACTACTGAATGGATTTTAATGAAACTTTACAATAATATAGCTTATACATCAAAAACATAGGCTACAATTTATAAAGATATATTGTATAATATCCAGAATATCTATCACCACGCGAGTGAAACCGCGGGGCGCAGCTAGTAATTCTATAAAAGCGAAATTTTGGATGGTTAGATGGATGGATGTTTGTTACTTTACGCCAAAACTACTGAACGGATCGAGCTGAAATTTTTCAGACAGGTAGTTCTAGGCCTAGAATTAAACTTAGGCTACTTTTATCTCATAAATCAGTTTTCCTGGGATAGAAATAACCTTATAAGGTACTCCAACAATATGTTAAAAAAAACATACAAGACAGCGGAATATACCTATAACATTAGTAACTTTTTTCGAAGTTGATTAACAACTATGGGTTATAATTCAGTTGAGGCTCCTCGAGTTTGTTTGCAACAGTTTGCAGTCAGCTAAAATGTACTCATTGCAAATACATAATAATTTGTTTCTATTACATATATAAATAAAATAAATAAATAAATAATGCTGGACAATTCACACAGCATTATCTAGCCCATGGTAAGCAGAGCTTGTGTTATGGGTAGGTACTAGATAACTGATATACATAATACAATATATTACATAGATAGATATTTTTTATTATACATAGAAAACAACCAGAACACCCGGAACAAATATCTGCAGATCGTACACACAATTAATCCGAGGCGGGAATCGAACCCGCAACCTCCTGCGTCGCAGGCGGACCTTCTCCCACCGCGCCACATCGGTCGTCGAAATATAACATATATAAACCAAAATTGAAAATACTGTTTGATTTTGAGTTAGATGTAATATAAACCTCGGCTTAGTGCCAGGGTTGGCATGATTAAAACAAGTTGTTTTAAAACACGTGTTTAAAACAGTGTTTAAAACATTTTGAAATAAAATGTTTTATATTAAGAAAAAAAACAGGGAACTACCTTTAATTGCAAATGAATGTGTATAAATACCACAGACAGGCTGTGGTATTTATACACTGCATAGGTAACTCCCCGCCAGTAAAGTCCCGCAGGGAAAGTCCCTATGTCGGCCGTTTTATACACTGCACACTGCATAGGTAACTCGCCGCCAGTAAAGTCCCTATGTCGGCCGTCGAAAGAAAGTAATTCACTGGATTAGTGGGTACGGTACCTATTCCCCGCTCTCTCTCTAGTTCTCTACCTACCTACAACACTACATACAAGGTGTATGTAAACTGTTTTGTCATCATCATCATCATCATCATCATCATCAGCCTATATCAGTCCACTGCTGGACATAGGCCTCCCCCGATGAGCGCCATTGCGCCCTGTCGTCAGCTTGCCGCATCCAGCCTCTACCTGCAGTCTTTCGCAAGTCGTCATCCCACCTGGTCGGAGGGCGTCCTACACTACGTTTACCGAGCCGTGGTCTCCACTCAAGAACACGTTTGCCCCAGCGGCCGTCGGTTCTTCGCGAAATATGGCCGGCCCACTGCCACTTCAGCTTGCTAATTCTTTGGGCTATGTCGATAACCTTGGTTCTCTGTCGGATGTATTAGTTGCGAATCCTATCCTTCAGATAAACTCCGAGCATAGCTCTTTCCATAGCTCGCTGAGCGACTTTGAACTGGTGGACCAGCCCTATCGTGAGTGTCCACGTCTCAGCTCCGTAGGTCATAACGGGTAGGACGCACTGGTTGAAAACTTTCGTTTTCAAGCATTGCGGTATGGATGACGAGAAGACTCGACGTAGTTTCCCAAATGCTGCCCAGCCTAGCTGGATCCTCCTTTTGGCCTCCTTCTCGAAACTGTTTTTACCCAACTGCAGAATCTGCCCAAGGTAAGTGTACTCGGAAACAGTTTCGAGAAGGTGACCATGTACGACCACCGGCCTTGGATCAATGTGGCCATTGATCATGACTTTGGTTTTATCCAAATTCATGCCAAGACCTATACATCGGGAGGCTGAAGCTAGGCCGTCCAGCATCCGGTTCAGTTCCTTAAGCGACTCCGCCATTAAGACTATGTCATCAGCGAATCGCAGGTGTGAGATGTACTCGCCGTTTTTGTTGATGCCCTTTCCTTTCCAGTCCAGCAACCTAAACATATCCTCCAATGCGCAAGTGAACAGTTTCGGGGATATGACATCCCCCTGCCTCACTCCTCTGCGCAATTGGATGGGATTAGATTGCTGGCCCTGTACTGGACACTCATGGTGGCGGCTTCGTAGAGACATCTCAGCACCTCGATATAACGATAGTCTACTTGGCATCGCTGTAAGGAATCCAGAACAGCCCAGGCTTCGACGGAGTCATGTTTGTTTTATAAAATATAAAAAAAAACTGTGTTTTTTCCAACCCTGGTCCGGACCATATTACAGTGGATGAGAAAGTCCACACCAGTATGTTTCGAGCAAGACCTTTTACACCAGACGTTATCAGATGATAAGTCAGGCGGGTCGGGGAAAACGATATGAATCTTTAATTTTCCAAATTTTTTAAAAACACTTGTTTTAAACATTTTGAACTGTTTGTTTTATAAAATATTAAAAAAACAGTTTTTTTTCCAACCCTGCTTAGTGCTGAGTAGTTCGTTAAATCTCTCTCCAATCCAGTCGACAAGAAGTGATAGCGATTTAAAGACCATGTTCAGTTCAGATTATTTATTAATAACGTTTATAATGTTTACATCATGTACCATGTTTACAAACATTGAACCTTGAGCTTCGCCGGTGTATAGTCGACTGGTCTGATCTGCCAGTCAGCATACGCCCTTACTAAGCTATCAGTGCTTGATGTATCTCCGTGAGATAAAGACGAGCATTATTTATGGCGTTCGGGGGCCGGTGTATAACTCATGTTCGATCGTTAGGCGACTTTTGCCATCAACATTAGGAAGGTTTGATATTGAAGAACGTAAAGTAATGTCGTAACGTCCTACCTGTGAAACTACGGAGCTGATGTGGACACTTACGGTAGGGCTGGCTGGTCCACCAGTTCAAAGTCGCTCAGCGAGCTATGGAAAGAGCTATACTCGGAGTTTTTCTGAAGGACAGGATTCGTAACGAATACATCCGACAGAGAACCAAAGTTATCGACATAGCTCTAAGAATTAGCAAGCTGAAGTGGCAGTGGGCAGGTCATATGTATCTCACGAAGAACCGACTACCGCTGGGGCAAACGTGCTAATTGAGTGGAGACCACGATTCGGTAAACGTAGTGTAGGACGCCCTCCGATCAGGTGGGATGACGACCAGCGAAAAACTGCAGGTAGATGCTGCATGCGTCAAGCTGAAGACTGGGCGCTGTGACGCTCATTGGGGGAGGTCTATGTCCAACAGTGCACTAACATAGGCTGATGATGAACGACAACAGGGCTCGTCACCGCTGCTAAGAATTTTAAGGGATTTTTTCAAACCAGTGTTATCTTTTGCCTGAGCCGTATATAAGGACTAAAACAGTGAATAACTGAGCTCAATCAATAAATACTACTAATGTTGGCTTTTCTTCTACAGAACTGGACAAAATGCCGCCCACAAAGGACCAAAACACGAAGCACGCGTTCACGAGATCCTTCTCAAATAGTAAGTTTGGATTTACCTACTGACACTAGTCATGCGTGAGACGTTAGGAAATAAGTACCTATCTCAGTACTCAGAACTCGGAAGACGTTGGGAAAACTACTAGTTTGCACGGAATTATATTAGAAGACCTCCGTGGTGCCTAGGGCGAAGGATCGCCTGCAACGCAGGAGTTTGCGAGGGTTCGATTCCCGCCTCGGGACAAATGTTTGTACGATTGGAGATATAAATTGTTCCGGGTGTTCTGGTAATTTTCTATGTATAATAAAAAAATATCTATCAATAATATTGTATATTAGTTATCTAGAACCCATAACACAAGTTCTACTTAGCTTGGGGCTAGATAATACTGTATCAATTGTGCAGCATTGTTTATTTATTTATTTAAACTATCCCTCTTTCCAGATGAAATGTCAATGTCAGCCAGAGTCTACCACCCCGCGACCAACCTGATGCCAGCCTCACCCCCCCTCTCGCCGACCGGCGTCGCCCCTACCTTCCCCTCCAGACCCAACACATCAACTTGGGGACGGCAGACCAGCACCAATGGGAAATACTCTTGACCAAGGAGCAATTAAAACCCACGACAACTTGTTCGCGCGCGCCGTCGTCATACGTTACATTTCTATCGACGTCTTGTAGGCGACAAAAAGTCGCACTGCAAAGGATGCATTCGTACTGCCAACATAATAGGCTCAATTTTTGTGTCGACGACGACGACGGTTCGTATCAAATACTTAATGTGTAGGCCCTAAGCTCAATACGGGCGCATAAGAGAGGGCAAAATGACTCAATGGAAAATACTTTTGACCACCGAATAACGCGCATTCAACTCAAAAATGTTACCTATTTAAAATAAGGTTTAGCCATAAGGTTTAGGTTTATTTTAGTGATTGTAATAAATTGTGTATTTGGATTGGAAATCAAGAACAAATGTTTAGTTCTAATCTACAATGCCAGTAATTTTTCTATACGCAAGAGAGAATTCTGATAATAACTCGTGATATTTTCCAAATCCGTTGTTTTGTATACTAAGATGATGCATGATTTTTTAAGAATGACTCTGTTATTAAATATAGAGGTCCTGGTAGGCTTACATAGACCCTACACAAACTTGCACTTAGTGGGAAAAATAGCTATAAGTATTATGACTATTAATGTTTATAATAAAATGCCTAGAGTCTCTCGGCATTAGGATATAAGGGACTTGCAATTTAATAAATTTCAGAAAAAACTCTGTATTGTGGCTAGAATTTTCTCATGGAACCATAGAATTAAATAAGGAATCAATTTCCTAGGTAGGTATTTAGGTTTAATATTGAATGTCCGTAATTAATGCATTCACTGCCGTCCGCTGCAGTTAGACAAGTGCGTCTTGGCCATGAAAGTGTTACTGGACTACTTGTTATTTCGACCATGTTTCTAAAGATCTTTTTGTATACAATTTTGAAAAATAATTTTTATTTAAAGCTAGTTTCTGTTTTTATGAAAATGTTTTAATGTTTTTTCTATGTCATGGCATAAAATGTAGCCATGTTTTATTCCAAGCCTAGAGCTACCTGTTTGTACCTAAATTTCAGCCCGATCCGTATATATTATATAGTCAGGACATAGAACGTTTTGACCTCATGGAAAAATAAAGAATCGCATTTAATTTGTTGTAGATAAATTTCACGTAAAGTAACAAAGCCTTAGATAACAAAGCTAGCAATCATGATTTAAAATGTTAAGTGTTGATTAACCGTAAGTAATTTATCAGTTAAGAATAAGATGTAAATAATAAAATTTTATTACTATTCATCTACATTGTTTGTTGTATTCATCAACCTTTTGAACCCTAATTCTAGTACCCTAATTTTCTTAGTAGAAACGGAACTGACACGGCTGCCATGCCATCCGCAACGAATCGGTTAAGTACCTACAAGTAATTACCCCGATTTTTATTTAATATATTGTGCAATATTATACTTTACAAAGGATATAAGCAACGCCATCTATTCAAAGTCTCGTGAAGCTAGATATCAACGGACAGACAATAGACTGAATATGCGCTTGCGCATGCTCAAAATTAAGCGTCGCTCGTCGTCGGTCGATTGCTCAGTACAGGTTTCAGTTCACCGCGTAATACACAGAGGGCGCTTATCAAGAATTCTTAATGTTTTTCTCATCATCAGCCTATATTAATCCACTGCTGGACATAGACCTCCCCCAATGAGCGCCATAGCGTCCTGTCTTCAGCTTGACGCATCCAGCTACAGTCTTTCGGAGGTCGTCATCCCACCGGGTTGGAGGGCTACGTTACGTTTACCGTCACCGTACGTTACAGTCGTGGTCTCCACTCAAGAACACGTTTGCCCCAGCGGCCGTCGGTTCTTCGCGAGATACGGCCGGCCCACTGCCACTTCAGCTTGCTAATTCTTAGAGCTGTGTCGATAACTTTGGTTCTCTGTCGGATATATTCGTTTCGAATCCTATCATTCAGAGAAACTCCGAGCATAGCTCGCTGAGCGACTTTGAACTGTTTTGGTTGAAAACTTTCGTTTTCAAGCATTGCGGTATGGATGAAGAGAAGACTCGACGTAGTTTCCCAAATCGTGCCCAGCCTAGCTGGATCCGCTTTTTGGCCTCCTTATCGAAATTGTTTTTACCCAACTGCAGAATCTGCACAAGGTAATAACTCGAGAACAGTTTCGAGAAGGTGACCATGTACGACCACCGGCCTGGAATCAATGTGACCATTGATCATGACTTTGGTTTTATCCAAATTCATGCCAAGACCGATACATCGGGAGGCTGAAGCTAGGTCTACGACTATATCATCAGCGAATCGCAGGTGTGAGATGTACTCGCCGTTTATGTTATTGCCCTTTCCTTTCCAGTCCAGCAACCTAAACATATCCTCCAATGCGCACGTGAACAGTTTCGGGGTTATGACATCCCCCTGCCTCACTCCTCTGTGCAATTGGATGGGTTTAGACTGCTGGCCCTGTACTTGGACACTCATGCTGACTCTATTGTAAATACCAGTTCTAATTTGTTTTTATTATTTGAATGTTACTTTCTTTATCAACTTTATTGAAGACTTTCATTTTACATTCTATTCTGTTAGGGGGTGATGTAACAGAATGTGATAGTTTGCATAGTAATTGTGTTTGATTTATTTTGTGCAGTTGCCGTTTAGAATTGGATCGCTGACTTCAGACCATTAAATAAATTGGCAGAATTCCCCAATTTCAGTAAAACCATCCCGATATTTACAGTCGAAACTTTACCAATCTCAAAAACACGAAACTTGTAATTAAAAGTAGCGGACAACCCATAAATCTATAACTTTAAAGATATTTTAAATTAAAACCACCCTATCTCAGTAAGAGTTACGGCATAATGAATATAAAAGAGAAAGAAATATATTGAGAGCAGATAAGAGCCGTTAATTAAAATTTAAAAGTGTGTTTTGAAATGCGGAAGTTTTGGTGGTTATTTCGATTTATGATGTTGTGCGAGAACAGTATATAATCATTATAAACTAGGTATACGGTAATAAATAAATAAATACCTTTTATTCCTTAAGCTTAAATAACATTTATCAATCATGCTTATAAAAAAAATTTGGTTAATCTACGTATGTATGTCAATTATTATAGAAGATGTCAGTACATACATATATAGATTTAATGATTAATTTATTTATTAGTTGATTGTTTATTTAATATTAATATAGGTAATATGATAATACCCACTTATAAATAAAATATAAAACAAAAATCTCAATCTCTTTTTAGGTTAGTTGGTACATCAAAAGGGTAAGGAGGTTCAAATACTTGTATTGTAATGCAACCTCATTACGTTTTCATGCACTAACCTCCTTGATCAAAGCACTGACCATCGTAACTGGGATAGGTATACCCACGCGACCGTCACGTGGCCGTTTGGACCGGACCATGCATTTTCTATTATTAGCTAACTGATCAAATTGATCAGTTGATAAATTCAGTCTATAAATAGAGGTGATGCGTCCAATAACTTCGATTGAAGGGTCAAACGGTGGCACACATAGTTATTGAAATGAAATCATAGCTTCGTCATTGCGGAGCAAGATTGTTGATCTTTTGGAAATATTTCTTACTAGTTAGTCTACTCGCGACTTTGCACGTGTTTTTTCTATCTCAAGGGAACTGAATTATGGGATAAAAAGTCGACGATTTATTCCGGGCCTGGAATTACCAATAAGCAAAATTTCAGCCCGATCCGTTCAACAGATTTTGCGTGAATGAGTAACAAACATTCATACATACGAACTTTCGCGTTTATCATACTAGCAGGATGTAGCCTGACTGGCTTAAAAATAGCGGTGTTACTATGGCTCCACAAATTTATCAAAAAATAGGTACCTGAACAGTTGAAAGAACTAAATGATGAACTTTATAAGCAGAAATTTAAAATATTATGAGTTTGTAAGTGTTATTATAATATTGAGAAGTTTTTAATGTTAAACTTTAAAAATGTGAAACTTTTGCATGTCATCCTCTCTGAACATGCCGACTAACGGTCCAGCATGTTGATTCATAATAATGTTTTTACCTGTTACCTTATATAGCACATGTTTTGGTATTCAAAAAATTTTTTTTTTTTGCGCATATTTTTGTAGACGCTCGAATAATCACAATTTCTCATGGTAGTTTCTTTACAACTAGTATCATTATGCCAAAGAATAATCTGTAGCACGAATTTAAAGCCTAGATTACGTGCCCTCCATGAAAGTTAGCTGTTTTTTATGGCTGCTTTGCAGCGTGACACTATCTAGACCAGACATAGGTTCCTATTACTGTATTATCAGGGACGAGTAAAAACATAATATACATACTATACTACAGGCTATATATAGCCTGTAGTATATAGCCTAGGGCTTGTCCAATATTATTATAACATGGAGAACCCGCGTTGATTGATTGAACTATTTACAATAACATTAGAAAAATTGCGTCGATTTGCATCAAAAGTAGACATGACATGAAATCATGCTCGATGAATTAAAACCTAAGAAAAAAGGATTCCTCGATCAAAAATCGGTTTCATTCAGATCTACGATGCTTCAAATAGACACTTTTCAATGTTATCTTTTACTATTAGTATTTTTTTTGTAATATACACAATTATATGTAAAGTTCTTCACAAAAAACTCTGTTTTTTCTGAAATTACAAGAAAATATACGAAAAATGATCCAAGGAAAGTAGCAGTCTTATAAAGAATGATTCTATCATTCAATTCGTAAGATTGCAACTTTCCTATCTCACAAGAGTAAAAGTCCTTGAAAGCCAGCCAAATTCCCATAGCAAGTGGCTCATCGCATTGCCACCAATCGAATCATCGTGGAATCAATTGTTATGAGTCATACAACTCATACAACGTGACCAATAACACCAACTAAATTGATGTGGGAGCTACGAGCTAGACCTGTGGCCTAAATTCTTTCGGGTCTCAAAATATCTGGTCTTGATTAGATCAAATTGATATTTGTTGGTTTGTTGGTTGATTTTTGACGGTAAACGTAGTGTAGGACGCCCTCCGACCAGGTGGGATGACGACCTGCGAAAGACTGCAGGTAGATGCTGGATGCGGCAAGCTGAAGGTAGGGCTCTATGGCGCTCATTGGTCGAGGCCTATGTCCAGCAGTGGACTAATATTAGGTAGGACCTTCGCCCACCGCGCCGCAGAGATCGTCAATGTTAATATGTATACAATAAATTAGCGATATCCTCATGAACCCGCCAGCTACCGGAAAATACCTAGCCCTGAAGAATAGACGGTTATCGATTTTTTTGGTACTACTTGTTTTAAAAAAAACTATTCAAATTTATCTGTTTTGCTTCAGACTCCTAATAAATCGATAACCTAGGAGTCTGAAGCAAAACAGATAAATTTGAATCGTTTTTTTTAAACAATTACTAGGCAAGATCTGTCCTACAATAACACAAATATAAATATGGCTAGAATTAAATCCAAAGACAAATGGCTAGAATAAATAAAATAAAACAAAATAAATAAATAAATAATGCTGGACAATTCACACATCATTATCTAGCCCCATGGTAAGCAGAGCTGATTGAATGAATACTTACTACACATAAATCAAGAATACTTTATCGAAATAAAACTGAAAACAGTACAAAAGGCAGCCTTTTCACTGAGAGGGACATCATATTTCAATAACTTTATTGCTACCAAAATAAGAACTAGCTCAGAGAGGAGTCACAAAAAAATATTCGAGAGCAAAAATTATGCCCCGGGTGAGGATCGAACTCACGACCTTAAGATTATGAGACTTACGCGCTGCCTACTGCGCCACCGAGGCTATGTCAATGAGGTCGAAATACCCGTTCAGTAACCGAGAGAGCGACAAAGGTACAAGGTCGGCCGTGACGTCATGCTAGCTAGGAGTTTGTCGGTTTGATAAAGAAACGACACATTGATAGGGTTTTTTGAATTAATTTTTAACAGACTTCGAGTAAAGGAGCAGTTCTATTTTCGCTGTATGTAATTATTTAATTAATTATGTTATTTTTATGGTATGCTCGCTCGTCTAATTTTAGACTGATTTTATTTTGAATATTTATTCTCTATTGCATAGAAAATAATCTCAAAGTTGTAAAAATTATGCAACCTGGGCAACCTTGAGATATTTCTGAAAGATTAGTATTTACAATACAATACAACACAAAAATTCTTTATTGTACACCATAATTAAATTAATCATCACAAAAATAAATTATAATGCGACAGGTACAATGGGCGGCCTTATCGCTTAGAAGCGATCTCTTCCAGGCAACCTTTGGATGGAAAGAATTATATGAATTTAAGAAAAGGCAGGGGGTGTACCACAGGTTATCTAAATAAGAATACTAAAAAAGTATTTATTTACGCCGTAAAGCTTAAAAATAGTGTATAATTAAGGGATAGGTACGTAATCGGTTTTCAACAGGAGATTAGTGTTTTAACTTCAAACTTAATATAGGGGTAGGTCATTATCGATACAGCTCTTTGCACAAGTGAGCGAAGTCGCGAGCAAAAAGTAGCCATAGGTAATATTTGTGTATAGGTATTTAATCAATTATAATTAACCAAGCAATAAACCAATCATGCAACACCAGCGAAATACCAAAATACAAATAAAATTACAAAAATAAATATTTGTGCCTGTAAACGCGGGCCAGTTGGTCCGCGACCGCAACTATTGGCGTCCGCGTGCAATTGACAGCGCCGCTCAATTTATGGCCCGCACTGTCTACCGCCCGCGACCCCGAGGTTGCCACCACTGGATAGGGCTTGACTTTCTACTGTCATAAAGGTATGTAACAGATTCAGATTCAGATAATTTATTGTCATACTTCATACACATAATAAAATCACAATAATGTAACTTAAATTAAATTATGAGACTATGACTAACAGTCTCGGTAAGGTTAATTGGTCTAGCTTATTAGTATTAATAGCACACATACGCGGTGATTTTAGGTTTGCGTATATTATTATGCCCTAAATTAAGGTAAGTAAACATAAAATACGTTTACTGCATTTGTGAGAATTAATCTCACGTCTTGGTCATTCTAAAAATAATGCGATGGCGCCTTTTACATATCTGGCTGCAATGATAGCGAGAATTGAAAATTGCAATAATGAAAAATATAATTTCGCTTTACTAAGCGAAATTATATTTTTCATTATTGCAATTTATATAGTTAGGTATAGTTGGAATTTATCATTTCAATAAAATTTCTCGTAGGTTCTTTCTACTATGCTATAATTTTTCGTAATCTCTTTTTCGTTTTTATTACATTCTACGTTCAATCCAGATCATAAGCATATACCTTGATTTAAAAATAACAATGCGATAAAATGTATGCCACATCTAGTGACCTATACACGACCTCAGGCAGTATTTAATTAATTCTCGCATTGGAATAGTGTGAATTTTGACTGCAACTGAAGTCAACGGTTATTTTGTTTTGTCGTTTTAATTACACATGGCCGATTGGTGCGACCCGCACGTTTGTCACCCGTGGCTTTTAGCCGACTCTCAAATTGGAGATTTCATGTTCTAATATTTTGTTTTTTGTATTTTTGATATTGTAGCAGTTGGCGCTCATTGGCGCTCATATAACAGTCCACAGCTGGACATATGCATCCCGCATATGTCCAGCAGTGGAATGTTATAGGTTGATGATGATGATGATATTATTGTAGTGAGAATGTTCGTTGTTTTCATTATGGAATTTGCGTAATACGTAGTAATCGTTATGTAATTAAATACAAATAATTTTGTTTGTATTTAATTACATAACGATTTGTTATTATAATTACTTACTTCTGCTCGCCATTTTTTGTACCAGTACTAATAAAACGCAGAAAATTAGGATGGATGTTTTTTTTATAATATCTGTCAAATTAACAATAAAAACCCATATTGTACCTATTAAAGTAAAGTAAAGTAAAAAATCATTTATTTCTTTAGGCTTACAAAATAAGCACTTAGACAAGTCATATTTTATAAATAAATTATTATCAAATGAAATTATTTTACTATTCACTTCAATTTTTTGTCCACTAGTGGAAGAAGTGAAATATAGTTCATCAACCTTCAGTTAAAAGGTTCAGGAGGCAATTTATCTAAAATAAGTATTGAAGATTACCAAGAAAGTCTTAAAATACCCGAGGATATTATCAAATAATTATTAAATTAGATTACTTCGTTACCCTAGTTGTCCAATAGCTGAAAAAAATGTCCCGATCCGTAAAGTCCTTGAATAAATCATTCGTAAGATAAGACCAAAATAATTAGGGACTGTCTGAGTCTGTTGCTTTTTTCCTAATTAAAAATAAATATCAGATGAAGTGGGGCGATCAAGTAGATTCGATCGGGGGATTTTTTTGGCCTAAACACCCAGGGTTGGTATTGATTTTTAATTCGATTTTAGGGGATTTTTTTACCCCAGTTTTGATTAAGACAATTAAAGCACTCGACTTAAAAATGTTGAGTAGCCCTGTCAATTTAAGGGCTTTGAAAAGTGTTTTTCGATTACCGTTTGTTTTGATTACGTATTTTTTTCCGAACGTTTTTTAATTTGAATAAGTAACCATCTCACTAGCATCTGCCCTTGGTTCCATTGACGTACGCTTTAGGTAAAATTAAACCGTTTTAAACCAAGTTTAGTATACCCAAACCGGAACAATATGCGCTAAGTTCAATAAACCTAATAAATACATTTAGTTCAATATAGTAAAAAATATAGCTAATTCAATATTAAAAATTATTAATGTCATTTATAACGGGATATTGACTATGGTTTAAACTAATTTAAGTAACTTAATCTACTTTTAGCTATAAGTTTTTTTTATTTACAATAGTGGGACAATGCCGGCTGAAAATAAATAATAAATAATAGTAGGTAGGTTAGTTCCGGAGTACAAACAATATTATTATATTCTTTAGATTGTTTTTTTTATTAATGTTGGTAGTACGTTAATAATAACCTAAATATAAAACGACACATCTTAGCTATATCAAACTGAAAATCATGTGACTAGGAATTAATAAAAAAGTTTCTAGTATTAATAAAAATCATAATGCGATAATTTAATAATTTAATTATCTTTAAATACTCATGTCATGTTCATATTTATTCTAGCTCTATCCTTGGTAATACACCCCCTGCCTTTCTTTAATTCACACAATTCTCTCCATCCAAAGGTTGCCTGGAAGAGATCGCTTCTAAGCGATAAGGCCGCCCATCGTACTTGTCACATGTAATATCTTTCATAATGTGCTGTATCTGGTGTACAATAAAGTATTCTTGTATTGTTTTGTAATACGATGGTTAGTTATAGGTCCGGACCATATACAGAGGATGAGAAAGTCCATACCAGTATGTTTCGAACAAGATCTTTTCCACCAGACGTTATCAGATGAGAAGTCAGGCGGGTCCACTAGTGAAGGAAAACGATATGAATCTTTAATTTTCCCAATTTATTAAAACGCTAAGCGAACTCCACGTTCAAACAGCAATATTTTTAACGACGAAGCTTCGGTCTAGGGCTGGGGTAAAGATTTTATCGATAATAATTGCTTATTATTGAAGAGTTATTTTTATAAAAAACCAGCTGCGCCCCGCGGCTTTGCCCGCGTGGAGATCTATGTATGTATCAAATGGTTTATAAACCTTCCTCTTGAATCACTCTACCTATTAAAAACCGCACTGCGTATAGTTTAAAATACCTATACAGCTGTCTATCTGTCCCTATGTACGTAACATAGGGACAGACAGATAGCTGGAAGCGACTGTGTTTTATACTATGTAGTAATCGATGATGGATGACACAATTGCTAAAAATGATGTTGGTACCAACTAGGGCGTGCAAAACCGGTTTTCGGTTTTGCTGAAAACCGGAAAACCGGACTAAATTTAAGATTTTTTGAAAACCGGTTTTGAGAGACAAAACCGGTGCCAACTCCGGTTTTCCCGTTAATGAATTAAATCTTGATTTTAATCCACTTTTTTCTAATGCACCCAAGAAATATGTAATTTTGAGTCATCAAATATATCCGAATGCAACATATGCCCACCTACACTCCTCCTTCCGCGACCCCCGCACCCACGACGCGATTCCTGCGTTTCGCCTACCTGCGTTGTTGCCCAAATACACTTGCCGGGAGTGCACGTGCACAGCAATAACGTTAAGATGATAACTATGTTTTGTAAGGGGTGTTCCAGAATGTTTTTCGTTTTTTATTTGAGTATAATGCGCCAACCACAACTGGTGTGCAGTAGGTTCAATCGCTTGGTGGACTTTTTTAGTTTGTTAGCCATGAAATTATTAACGGGTGCGCATTTTGCGTGCAAGCGTTTTATAGAAACATCGATTCGTACACTCTGTTTGACGTCTCTACATGATACATTTCAATTTAACGACTACGAGAAATTGCCAAGTGCAAATTTAATTAAGCATTGAGTGAGCAAGTTTAAAGAGACTTAGAATACAATGCCGGATTAATCAATTGGGTGCTTAAAGACTTCGTGAAGGAGCATGAATGTCGACCATGACAATCACTATGATTACGCGCAGCTTCGTTTAATTTGAATGAATCCGCGCTTCGTCGCATTATTCACAAATGATAACATTTTAACCCATAAAAAATTGTAAATGTTCAAGCAATTAAGTCAGTGAAACTCATTGAATGACTTAAATTCTGTAGGACAGTGAGAAATTGTTTTAGGAATTACAATGTCGTCTGACTCTCAGACAAATCGATTATTACACAAATGGTCATGTTAACAAACAAAACTCCACACAGGGCTGCCAGTTATCCGATAGAACTGCATCAGAAATCACTAAAAGTTTAAATTGAAATGTGTCCCGTAGAGACTTCGAACAGTTGTGTAAGAAATGTAAGAATAGTGGTTTTTATTAAACGCTCGCATGCAAAATATGCGCTGCGCTCCCGCGATGTGTTCCATGACTATTAAACTGCAAAAGCCCATCAAGCGATTGAGACCACTCCCCACCCCCTGTTGTTTGTGGTGATCAAAAACGAAAAACATTATGAGACACCCTTTATATTGAAAAAATATTATTCTTCATTCTTACTTGTTGTTGATTTGATCTCAGTTAATTAAAGTTTATTTTTAAGTTCATGTTAACTAATCAATTAATGTGGTCTACTTAGTAGGCATAAATGGTTGATTAAAAACAGGTAAATCATAAAAGTTATTTGTAGGTTTTGTGGGTATCTAAGAATATCGTTTTCTTCTTCAAAATCTACAATACAAAAAATAAAAAAAGTTTGCCAAAACCGGTGCTAGCACCGGTTTCCGGTTTTGGGCCCTCAAAACCGAAATTCAAAACCGGTTTTCAAAACCTTCCGGTTTTGCACGCCCTAGTACCAACCAACCTATTACATTTTTTGAATAAAAGAAGAACTATTTCAACGGACCTCAAACTCTCAAATAAACATAAAATAAAAGTTCAAAACGAGTCAAAGATAAACAATTACGCAATGAAACCACCGTGAACTTGCAAACACATAATTTCACTCGCCACAATCATGAATGATCTCAGTCTATAAACAAGCAATAAAAATACAATTCACCGATTAATTGAACCAGAATAACCAATAAAACGATGACACTATCGCAGAGCAATGCAATTGATGCGTGCACATACTCGTAGGCCCGCGCGCGGTATCAGAAGCCGACGGAACCATGTCTCGCTAAATATTTTACCTCACATATCTAGTAGATACCTACTACCCACCTTTAAAGGTGGACCTTCACTTTTAAAGAACCTTCAAAATAAAGGTCTGTTCAGATCTTTTACAAAAATAGTCAACAGAATAACGCAAACTGCTCGAAATCCAAAACTCACCTTTACAGCTTTTTCAATTGAATTTAACGGACGTTCAAACGGTCAATCAATTAATTACGATAAAATAATACAATCAATAAGCACTATGTACTCTTTGGCTACTCAAAGATTGCATCACCTTGGGACACCGAGGAAGCCTAGGGAGGCATGCACCGGCATCAGCGAGCTGCTGGCCTTCCTGGAGGACATCGGGTGGTTAGACGAGCAACCCGAAACGCAAAAAAGGCCCACCGGCGGCCAAGTTGCGGTAACCAGTCCAGAAACAAGTAAGTAAGTAACAAGCACCATGTACCTAATATGCAACTAGTGGTAATGGGCAAGATAGAGGGGAAAAGACCAAGAGAACGGTCATCAACCCGCTGGTCTGATCGAATTAGGGCAATAACGGGACTTACATTGCCTGCAGCCCTGAGACAGGCCGAAGACAGATTGGTGTGGAAGCGGTTCATCAGCGTCACCGTGAAAGCTTTCCTGAATGGGCACGACCTTCAATGAAGACTATGACAAAGAAGAAGAAGATATTATATGAACAGGACTTAAAGGTCCTGCACATATTATGTCAGTTTGAAATGGTTCTATCCCATTCTAATCGCGCGCGGGTTTTTACAATGCTATCAATGGTTCA
This sequence comes from Eupithecia abbreviata, assembly GCA_943735965.1. Classification (NCBI taxonomy): domain Eukaryota; kingdom Metazoa; phylum Arthropoda; class Insecta; order Lepidoptera; family Geometridae; genus Eupithecia; species Eupithecia abbreviata. The sequence continues at coordinate 9,638,553 of OX030995.1, forward strand.
ATTGAACGTTCGACGTGATTGTGTGACATCATGCTTGTTCTATTTGCGTGATTCAATTATTGCTTATTGATGGCGAATTGATTGGGTGATTGAATGATTGCGATTTATGGTTTCATTCATGTTTTTTTTTCTATTTTATAGATAAAAGTAATGTAAATTTTTTATTTATTGACAAAATAGACAGTGAAGCAATATGGGTCCATAGGCCCCTGAACTAGTAAAAAAGTGTTTCAGGTACCAATGGCTTCTCCAACTAATGTTTCTATTCAATTATGTATATGCAATTATGGATATCTTATAACTAATTTTAAATTTAGGTACAGAGAATTTTATGGGTACCATTTTAATATTTTACTTTATAGGTTTATTATGTAAAATTATGTGGCAAAAAGTTATGGAGTCTTTCCTGAGATTTGCTTATTTTATGCTGTGTTCTTTAGAAACACACCTTTCTATTGATATTTATTTATTGATCACCAATAATGTGTAGGTACCAAAAATAGGGTAAAGTTACACATGTCAATTGTCAATATTACCAAAATAAAGACATCATGCGAAAAATAATCATGTGGTAAAAACGTAATCTATATATATATAAAAGAAAGTCGTGTTTGTTACAACACTTATAACTCGCGAACGGCTGGACCGATTAGCTGAAAATTGGTGGAGAGGTAGCTTAGAACCAGGAGTCTAACATAGGATACTTTTTATCATTTAAACAATTTGACACATAGATTTCCACGGGGGCGAAGCCGCGGGGAGCAGCTAGTAAGTAATAAAAACCACAAAATATTTGTCATTACACGACACAATATTTTTTTTTCTATTTTTTTTTATTTCTATTTTGTAACTTAATTTATTGTTTATAATACCTATGTGTACCGCTACGATTTTTCCTAGTGTACAATAACATGTATCAAAACGGAATTATCTCTCAACAAATCTCTTTACCTACATAAAATCTAAACTTATAATTATGATAAACCAAAACAAATTTGTGGATAACTTTGCACTAGCAAATTAAATCGACACATACCTTTATCGATAACATCCCTTGCTGTGCCCCACCCCTACGATAGGAAATTAAAATGTTCCTCTTCATTTGAAAGAAGCACACCCCCAGGCTACTCCTTAATGCGGTCCTACATCTATCTGCATCGAACTGGTTTATATTCCGACGCAAAATTATGTGTGCTTGGAGTTTTTATATATTATAAAATACAATACAATACAAAAATTCTTTATTGTACACCATAATCAAATTAATCATTACAAAAATACATTATATGCGACAGGTACAATGGGCGGCCTTATCGCTTAGAAGCGATCCCTTCCAGGAAACCTTTGGATGGAAAGAATTATATGAATTTAAGAAAAGGCAGGGGGCGTACCACAGTTTATCTAAATAAGAATACTAAAAACTAATAATAAATATTACAAATTCCAAAATAAATAATACACTACTTAAATACATAATTAAATAAATAGTAAGTACCAATATTCATTCTTTTGGCAGGAAAAACTCCTTGACGTGAGCTTTAAAAACAGGCAAGGATATAGTTTTTCTAATGGACTCTGGTAGTGCATTCCACAACCTTGTGGCCTGGATATTATCATCACCATCAGCCTATAGCAGTCCACTGTCGGATATAGGCCTCCCCCCAATGAGCGGCATAGCACCCTGTCTTCGGCTTGACGCATCCAGCATCTACCTGAAGTCTTTCGCAGGTCGTTATCCCATCTGGTCGGAAGGCGTCCTTCACTACGTTTACCGAGTCGTGGTCTCCACTCAAGAACACGTTTGCCCCAGCGGCCGTCGGTTCTTCGCGAGATATGGCGAGTTTTATATATTTATGGAATTGTAGAAATTAGAAAAAACCTCGATCTTGCAAAAAAAGGATTAGATAATGATTAAAAACGAATGAGTGATACAAAAAAATCTCCAGGTTCTATGTTTAGTTTTGTTCGTTTTTATGTACTTATATTGTGTGTCGAAATAAATGTAGTCCATCCTAAGGTTGCCTGGAAGAGATCGCTCTCAGCGATAAGGGTGCCCTTTATACCTTTATTCTAATTTTATTTCTGTACCTATTGTTTTCTGTTTTTTGTGGTATAAATAAAGTGTTTTTTATCTATCTTTCTATATATCTAAATGCTATCCGATACCTATACAATTCTACCGTTTCTCTAGAGCTCGAATAACTTGGCCTACTTAGAAATTTTGTAAAATCCATTAAATTACACGACTTCGAACTACGAAATGGTAGCGTCAATGTCGTAAAACTTATGTGATTATTACGACCGATTTGGCGCGGTGGGCGAAGGTCCACCTGCGACGCAGAAGGTTGCGGGTTCGATTCCCGCCTCGGAACAATTGTGTGTACGATCTGCAGATATTTGTTCCGGGTGTTCTGGTCGTTTTCTATGTATAATAAAAAATATCTATCTATGTAATGTATTGTATTATGTATATCAGTTATCTAGTACCCATAACACAAGCTCTGCTTACCATGGAGCTAGATAATGCTGTGTGAATTGTCCAGCATTATTTATTTATTTATTTATTATACAATTTCTTAGAAATTACCCGGCTTGCGTGAGTTTAAGCACTACAAACCAAAACCATAGAACCTAGCCTGGTTTGCAACGATTCTATCCATTCAATGTTGTCTGGTAGAGATCGTTATCCGCCTTGCGTTATTCCGTGATCATGAATGAATGAATGAATGAATTAACACTTTATTGCACTTAAAACTATAAAATAACACCTTATATCTAAATATAACACATAAAAAGTACAATAGGCGGCCTTATCGCTGACAGCGATTTCTCCCAGGCAACCATGGCGCATGAAACTGTGCCGAAATATTGGAAAACAAACATCAAATCATGGTAAATATCCCGTTATAAATATTATAAATTTTACCTAGATTTAATATTGGTAAAGTCCATCATAATAGATTAAATATTGATCAAGACAGGGCGCTATGTCGCTCATTGGGTAGGCCTATGTCCAGCAGTGGACTATCATATGCTGATGATGATGAAATGAAATGAAAAAGGTTTATTTGACACGACACATAACAATTTTAAAAACACAAAGGATTACTAAGAGCTAGGCACAAACTTTATTACTAAAATAATAGAGGTCAAACAGTTATATATACTTAAAAATACAAAACAAAGAAAAAACAAAATACCCCCAAATTATTCTAGAGCTCAAAAATTAATGATTAAAAATAAAAAAACTAGGTACCCAACTAATAACCTCCAACACCTGCCTGGCAAATCATTTGGTGTCGAGTCAAAAAGATTATAGAACTATTGTAGCCTATGTGTTATTCTGATGTATAAGCTATATTATTGTAAAGTTTCATTAAAATCCATTCATTAGTTTTTATGTGAAAGAGTACCAAACATCCATCCATCCATCCATCCATACTTACGAACTTTCGCGTTTATAATATTAGTAGGATTAAAGTAAATGTCTAAAATCAATAACTCAATATCACGCAAACCTATTTCGATGATATTTTTTTTTAATATAGAGTAAAAACGCTGTGCTGTCTTAAATAAGTATATCAATAATTAACTTTAATAAAAAAAAATACTTTGGAAAGCTGGCACGTGAAAATATAAACCTTTCATCATCATCAGCTTATATTAGTCCACTGCTGGACATAGGCCTCCCCCAATGAGCGCCACGCCCTGTCTTCAGCTTGACGTATCCAGCATCTACCTTTTACTCAGCGCTGGTATTATGGAAGTCCATAAGTCTAGCAGTACCTACCAACCTAACAGTTGATTTCCTTCCACACCCAAATCAAAGATCCAAAACTATTCCGGACAAATTAGCATAACATCAGAACTTGGATCCAATCAAACAAACAACTGCGGACCCCAATCACGAGCTCCGAACGTACCGATCGTCGCATCGATGTAGTATTTCATTAAATTCGAATCAAATTATCTGTGCGTCTTCCGTTTGAGGTGGAATTTATGGAGATGATGGTACGTTTCGCTGTATGGTGCTGGTTTAGTATTTGCACCACCCTAAATTCTCAAGCAGGTGGGGTAAGAAGATATCTTCTGGGGGACAGGCAGCAGCTACTCTAGCAGATTTTCCACTAAACTGCATCCTCAACCAATCCAGCGTGGGGATTATGGGCATTACCCCCATATAATAAAAGTAAAAAAGTCGCTTATCACGGGGAGGCTTATGTCCAGCAAGGGACTAACGTAGGCTGACGATGATAATGACGCTAGTTGCAATTATCATTATTTGCAAGCGAGAGCCTTGCTAATATATATATATATTGACGACCGATGTGGCGTGGTGGGCGAAGGTCCGCCTGCGACGCAGGAGGTTGCGGGTTCGATTCCCGCCTGGGAACAAATGTGTGTACGATCTGCAGATATTTGTTTCGGGTGTTCTGGTCGTTTTCTATGTACACATAATAAAAAATATCTATCTATGTAATGTATTGTATTATGTATATCAGTTATCTAGTACCCATAACACAAGCTCTGCTTACCATGGGGCTAGATAATGCTGTGTGAATTGTCCAGCATTATTTATTTATTTATTTATAATATATAACGATAACTATCTATATAACGAATACTGTCGAGTTTGTCATGCGTGATTGCTGTCATTATAGCAATCGCTAGCAATTAGAATCTAAGAAATCGCAAAATCCATAGGCGAAAGTAAATATATAAAAATGTCTCTCAAGACGTTGTATCAACTCTAAGAATTCCAACTATGTAGTTTAAAGCCATCGCCGCCGTTCCTTCAATCAACGCGTCAGAGAGGTGTCACCTACCGAACCGTTTTGCATGTTCGATCCCAATACGGAACCCTAACAGCCTTAATTTGCGAGCGTTGAATTTCATATCGACTTCCCTCCAATTAGGGTGGCTTTTTGATTAAACTTCAATTCTTGACATTGATTGAGAGAAGACACCATTGGATTTGTTTGTTGGGAATCAGAGATATTGTGTTTTAGATTTTAGTAAGATTTTTCTGATAAATCTCAGTTTAATGCTCATAAAGATTTAGATTTTCACATTCCAGTATTAAAAGTATAGTAATATATAGTAATGTATAGTAATAGTAATTCAAAGTATTTTTTTATTAAAGCTAATTATTGATATACTTATTTAAGACAGCACAGCGTTTCTACTCTAAATTAAAAAAAAATTATCATCGTAATCGGTTTGCGTGATATTGAGTTATTGATTTTAGAAATTTACTTTAATCCTACTCATAGGTATTATAATCGCGAAAGTTTGTAAGTATGGATGGATGGATGGATGGATGTTTGTTACTCTTTCACATAAAAACTACTGAATGGATTTTAATGAAACTTTACAATAATATAGCTTATACATCAGAATAACACATAGGCTACAATTTATGAAGATATTGTATATTATCCAAAATGTCTATCACCACGCGGGTGAAACTGCGGGGCGCAGCTAGTAAATAAATAAACCTAACATCTGCTACACAACGCCTAGCGGTGAGCTTAAGTTTTTTTTTGCTGTGTGTTTGTTTATAAACATTTCACATCTAATTTGGCCGCCCATTATACTTGTCGCATGAAATTGTCTTTTGTAATTATCTGTTTCTGGTATACAGTAAAGGAAAGTAAAGTATTGTGTATTACTGTAAAAACTACAGGTTACTGTTTAAAGTGAAGTATTACTGTATGGACTGGAGTAGGTACAGTGCTGACTGATATATTTTCAACTGCAATCACTGCACATTTTGATAAAAAATATTCAGACTTATTTCTCGAAGAACAAAATAAAACGTAAAAGAGCCAAGTCTTCGAAATCCAAGAGTTCTTCCAATTTTTCAAAGCTTCTAAAAATGCATTCAGCTTTATCCAAACCATTCTAACATCAGCCTTATTGCCTTCTACATAACGTTGGAAATCACACGGTGCATTTATTTCTTTGAGAACGTTCAGCTGTTCAGCTCAATTAACTCCTCCGCATTTTCAATACAGCACGAAAGCCTTACATGCGACTTTAATAACTTGTGGACGGAATGTACCGAGATGGTGAAGTTCGCTTAGGTTCGGTGAGGTTCAGGTTTGGTTAGTTTGGTGTTTGATTATACAACATTTTTAACCGACTTCAAAAAAGGAGGAGGTTCTCAATTCGACGTATTTTTTATGTTAGTTACGTCAGAATTTTCGACTGGGTGAACCAATTATGATGATTCTAATTTCTTTCTCTTTGAAAGCTGGTGCTTTCCATGAGACCAAATTTCAATTTGGTCCAGTTCTGACAACAATGATTCGTTGAAAAGGAACGTAAGGACTGAAGATATATAATTAAAACACAACAAGGCTAAACTACACTCAAAATTGAGATGGGAATTAAAATTAAAACTAACATAATTACGGCATAACAAAAATCAAATAATTTTTAAAATTCCAGAGCCTTGAACTAACAAGCCTCTGCGTCACAGGCGGATTTTCATCCACTGCGCCAAAGAGGTCGTCTATATATACGATATATATATATACGATTTCAAACAACATTTCCCTAATTTCCCCGCAAATATTACCGGATTTATTTGTATTTACCGAATCCATAAGCCCAAAGAAACCAGAGCGAAGAAAATAATCTTATTTATCGCCGGGGGAAGTCCGGCGTAAATGGGATTCGATGAGTAAAAGAGCACTTAACGCTTTGATGTCCACCCGGCCTAGCCTCCCCTTTAGTTTAGGGTGTGTCCTTTGTGCGAGAATTAGCGGTTTTAAGATAGTAAAGTAAAGTAAAGTAAAAGTAAAAATAAATAAATAAATAATGCTGGACAATTCACACAGCATTATCTAGCCCCATGGTAAGCAGAGCTTGTGTTATGGGTACTAGATAACTTATATACATAATACAATATATTACATGGATAGATATTTTTTATTATACATAGAAAACGACCAGAACACCCGAAACAAATATCTGCAGATCGTACACACATTTGTTCCGAGGCGGTAATCGAACCCGCAACCTCCTGCGTCGCAGGCGGACCTTCGCCCACCGCGCCACATCGGTCGTCTCGGTCGTCGCCTATGGACTCGTATTGCCTGTTTCACTGTCTATTGTAATGTGGCGAGATATGAGGATCAATTTATTTGTAATACCACCTCTCTAATTTACCATGTCTGATATGAATAAACTATTTCTATTTATATTTCTAATGATAGCATTATTGATATGCCTCTGTTGGCGACTTCGCTCGCTGGTGCCCAATAAAAGAATGTCGACGACCTGCCAAAGACTGCAGGGAGATGCTGGATGCAACAAGCAACAGGGCGCTATGGCATTCATTAGGGGAGGGCATGTCCATCAGTGGACTATTTTAGGTTGATGATGATAGAGATAGAGATAGAGAAACTTATATTGGACTAAACACAGTTACAGCACAGAACGAATAAGTATAGAATTATATAAAATAAAAAACATTATTATAATACTTAAAATTAGGAGGTAGACACCCGACCTGCCCACCCACCACAGGTGGGTGAGTAGAAGGTGCATTTTAACTACAAGAAGGTACAGAGCTACTGGTACAACAAACAAATAATGATTCAGTAACTAAATATACCTAGTTCAGTAGGCTACTAGTGTGGGTAGGCTCTATGCTGCAACAGTGAAAGAAAGAAAGAAAGAAAGAAAATATTTTTATTTACCTTAAAAACTAGCATACACAACAAACTTAAAACTACGCAAATTAATACTATATATCTTGCAAATTATTGTGCGTAGCAGAGTTCATGGCAAATATGGCCTTCACTCAGCATTATGCTGGATGCACACTAATGTGTCCACCCAGTGATGATTTTCAGTGCAGACAAAAGGGTTCCTCCTCAGCTTGCTACCTCACACTAATGTAAGGCAGCGCTGATTTTCAGGAGAAACCGTTTGAGGTGATGATATGATGATAGATCATCCCTGCCAAGCTGAAGTCGCTCTGACTCTCACTCTACCCTCGCTATAACACGTGGCTGGCCAGAAATATTCTTTCTTTGATTATAAGTTCCCATTAGACTTATTTTTACGCTAATATATGATTTAGACCCGGATAATATTCTGCAGTTGGTTATGGTACAGCTTTATTAGATTTAGGATTATTGGGGTTGTTTCTGGAAGGTTCGAGAACTTTCGGTGTAGTGGGTATGTGGCGGCTTTGACCTGTAAGTTTGGTTCAGTTTTTGTTAGATAAATAATAAATAAATAAATAATGCTGGACAATTCACACAGCATTATCTAGCCCCATGGTAAGCAGAGCTTGTGTTATGGGAACTAGATAATTGATATACATAATACAATATATTACATAGATAGGTATTTTTTTATTATACATAGAAAACGACCAGAACACCCGAAACAAATATCTGCAGATCGTACACACAATTGTTCCGAGGCGGGAATCGAACCCGCAACCTCCTGCGTCGCAGGCGGACCTTCGCCCACCGCGCCATATCGGTCGTCAAGATTGCAACTATGAAAGTAACAAATGAAGCTAACTGTACTCCTAGTGACCGGGAAGTTCTTGTCGATCTGTAAAAAATTGTTATGTTTGTATTCTTCACTCTAATATTACAACTAACTCATGCTGAGACAGAGACTGTTTTATGACTCATCATCAACCTATGTTAGTCCACTGCTGGGCATAGGCCTCCCCCAATGAGCGCGACAGCACCCTGTCTTCAGCTTGACGCATCCAGCATCTACCTGCAGTCTTTCTCAGGTCAGAGTTGTGGTCTCCACTCAAGAACACGTTTGCCCCAGCGGCCGTCGGTTCTTCGCGAGATATGGCCGGCCCACTGCCACTTCAGCTTGCTAATTCTTAGAACTATGTCGATAACTTTGGTTCTCTGTCGGATGTATTCGTTACGAATCCTTCAGAGAAACTCCGAGGATAGCTCCTTCCATAGCTCGCTGAGTGACTTTGAACTGATGGAACAGAACTATCGTGAGTATCCACGTCTCGTTTTATGTAAAAGTAAAAGTAAAAGTAAAAAATCATTTATTTCTTTAGGCTTACAAAATAAGTACTTAGACAAGTCATATTTTATACATTAAATTATTATCAAATAAAATTATTTAACTGTTCACTTCAATTTTTTGTCCACTAGTGGAAGAAGTGAAAAAGAAACCACTAGCATGTTCATCTCTTATATGTCTAATACATGGTTATATGCCTATTTAAGTTATGACTCAAAGTATCATGAAAAGTTGAATCGTTTAGAAATTGCAAGCCCCGTAAACTAAATTATTGTAATGCTTGCGTTATTATTTAGCACTGTAATTAAAATTCATATAAATATTTTATAATTCATGACCCAACGAAAGCGCTAAAGCTAAAAGCTTTCACAAAAAATCATCCAATCAAAACAGAAGCACCAAAACGAATGCACAAAATAATGAACATAGCTAAAACAAACTAATTCATTAGCACAGAAAACGCTGCGCAATATATATATATGTATATGCGATATTTATAGTTAGGAAGCATATGAATGAGAATAATCTAACAGCCATAAGCTGCAGACGAAAAATATACTTGCACGGACTGGACCGAGGTTAGGGCAAGAACACACTGAGAGTATGATAGGAATAAATATATAACATTTAATAAATAATGCATTATCTAGCTCTAAGCTAAGCAGAGGTTGTGTTATGGATACCAGATAACTGATATAGATACATACATAATACAATACACTACATTTATATAGATATTTGTATTATACATAGAAATCGACCAGAACACCCACGCAAAACAAATGTTATTATATTGACTCGGTAAACGTTTTAGTGCAGGACGCCCTCCGACCAGGTGGAATGACGATCTGCGAAAGACTGCAGGTAGATGCTGGATGCGGCAAGCTGAAGACAGGGCGCTATGGCGCTCATTGGGGGAGGCCTATGTCCAGCAGTGGACTGCTATAGGCTGATGACAGCGTGGCTTCTCAAAGACTGCATCACCTTGGGACACCGAGGACGCCTAGGGAGGCATGCACCGGCATCAGCGAGCTGCTGGCCTTCCTGGAGGACATCGGGTGGTTAGACTAGCAACCCCCTCACCCGACACGCAAAAAAGGCCCACCGGCGGCCAAGTTGCGGAAACCAGTCCAGATACAAGTAAGTAAGTAAGTACTATAGGCTGATGATGATGAAGAAGTTTTGCAGTTATCTTACATTTGTTCTCATGCATATGCGCTCTACAAGTTCGCTAAAAGTGAGGGTCTCAGGACAAACGGCTTTACGTGTTTACCGTGGCAAAGCGATGTGACACACCAACTTCCTGACTCCGGACTGCTACTGCAATACTACTCCAATGGGCTTATTCCAGTTTCGCACCTTGACAAATCCCCCTCGAGGGGAAAACTGGAACCCAAGTATTTAAATTCCAGTTTTCCTCATTAATTTCCTCATAAATATTTCTTATTCCATTTCCCCCCTTAAGAAAATTTGACCATAGGGGAAAACGAGAATCGTATTTTCAAAGTCCAGAATTCCCTCTCAATGGTCTTCTTCAGTCCAGTGTGCCCCCAGCCTATACTAAAACCAAACATTAATCCTCCTATACACATTAACGGATCCACATCCGTGCGGGATTTACTCTGAAGCATCCTTTGAACATACTGCTTTTAATTGAGTACATAAGAGCTTTAATTATTTCTCTGTATTTCACCGCATCTCATCATGCGGCTGTTTTTTTTTTGGCAAACTATTATTTTGTAGAATTCGAAAGATATTTTATTTTGTTTTAGGGTTTTTTTCATTGAATCATCATCAGCCTATATTAGTCCACTGTTGGACATAGGTCTCCCCCAATGAGCGGCATAGCGCCCTGTCTTCAGCTTGACGCATCCAGCATCTACCTGCAGTCTTTCGCAGGTCGTCGTCATCCCACCTGATTATAGTGCATAGCATAGCACTCAATTATAAATATATAACTAAACGAATAGTTAGTTAGTTATTATTATTCGTTTATATTAATCGTTAATTTTTTTTAAAGTTTTTTAATTTTAGTTATATTTATTATTATTTAGTTAGATATCTATTTGGCTATTGGCTGTGTGGTGTCGGCCTAGATAGAATAGCACCACCCCAACTCTGCCCGTGGGTGTCGTAGGAGGCGACTAAGGGACATACACCGGGGGGCGGGCAGCAGCGTCCCTTGCAGCACACTAAATTGCACTGCGATCCCCAACCCGCATGCCCAGCGTGGGGATTATGGGCATTCCCCCCCCATATGAGTAGACACGCCAAGAAAAAGTGGCCCCTAGTTCCCGGCCGCCTCGCTATTCCTGGCCATGGCAGCGGCCACGGTAACGGCGGGGCAGGGGGTGCTAAGAATCCCCGGGCTACACTAGGCTGCCACTCAGTAAAAAATTTGACCCTGGCTACGTTTAACGGACGCACTCTGAGGCTTGACCACCATCTAGCGCAGTTGGAAGTGGAGTTAGAGAACATTAAATGGCATGTTCTGGGGTTATGTGAAGTCCGTAGAGAGGGGGAGGACACCGTGACCTTAGACTCGGGCCATCTTCTCTACTTTCGCGAGGGTGATAAAACATCCCAGGGTGGCGTAGGCTTCCTCGTCAATAAGGCCCTCTCTAACAACGTCCAAGAAATCTCCAGTGTGTCGACCAGGGTAGCGTACCTGATCCTTCGGCTGTCCGAACGGTACAGCATGAAGGTAATTCAGGTTTACGCACCGACCTCGACACACTTGGATGATGAAGTGGAGGATATGTATGAAGACATATCCAAAGCCTTACATAACACCACTAAGGCCCACTTCAACGTTGTTATGGGGGACTTTAACGGCAAGGTGGGAACCCAGACTGGCAACGAATCCCGAATAGGCCCGCATGGTTATGGAGTCAGGAATCACAGGGGGCAAATGCTTGTCAACTTCCTTGAGAAGGAGGGGCTGTTCTTAATGAACTCTTTCTTTAAAAAACAGCCTCAAAGGAGGTGGACATGGCAAAGCCCCGACACTGTGACTAAAAATGAGATTGACTTCATCATGACGGATAGCAAGCACATATTCAGAGATGTCTCTGTGATCAACAGGTTCAATACCGGATCTGATCACCGACTCCTCCGAGGCTCTCTGAATATCAACTTGAAGCTTGAAAGAAACCGTCTGATGAAGTCCACGCTCCGACCTGACCCAATCCAAATCATGGCGGGCACCGAGAAGTTTCAGCAGCTTCTTGGGAATAGATTTGTTGCCTTGGAACCCACTGATGACGCTGACGAGACCCTACACAATCTGGTTGAAACGTTGAGGGACGAGGGCATCAAATTCTGTCGAAAGCAGCGTACTGGTAAGAAGTCCAAACTCTCGGATGAGACTCTTGTGCTGATGACAAAAAGACGGGAGACCACCCAAGCGACTTTGTCAGAGAGGTCAGACCTGAACAAGCGGATTGCGAAGATGGTACGGCAAAACCTTCGGAGCTTCAACACGCGCCTCATTCAAGAGGCGATAGAGCGAAACCGAGGGTCCAAAGTATTCACTCAGCAGCTTGGCAGGAGCCACCTGACAAAGCTTAAAACGCACGACGGGAGGACCGTATTGTCAAAGCCGGAGATATCCGCCGAGATAGAGGATTTCTATGGCCGATTATACGCTGCACATGCCCCTCGTTACCGACGAGATGACCGAGATTCCAGAGCCACCCTGACACGCCACTATACCGACGAACTGCCTGACATCAGTCAAGACGAGATCGTGTTAGCTCTAAAGCAGCTTAAAAATGGAAAAGCCCCCGGTGAGGACGGAATTACTTCAGAGCTTCTTAAAGCCGGAGGAGCTCCTGTAATACAGGAGCTGCAGAACCTCTTTAACACCGTCCTTCACAGTGGGAGAACTCCAAAGGCGTGGAGCGGGAGTTTGGTGGTGCTCTTTTTTAAGAAGGGAGATAAAACCCTTCTTAAAAATTACAGACCCATTTCACTCTTGAGCCACGTCTATAAGCTGTTCTCACGGGTAGTCACGAACCGTCTCGCCAGGAGACTCGACGAGTTCCAGTCACCGGAACAGGCTGGGTTCCGCGGAGGATATGGCACCATAGACCACATACACACAGTGAGGCAGATTATACAGAAGTCCGAAGAGTATAATCAGCCCCTGTGTCTGGCTTTTGTGGACTATGAGAAGGCATTTGACTCCATCGAAACCTGGGCTGTTCTGGATTCCTTACAGCGATGCCAAGTAGACTATCGTTATATCGAGGTGCTGAGATGTCTCTACGAGGCCGCCACCATGAGTGTCCAAGTACAGGGCCAGCAGTCTAATCCCATCCAATTGCGTAGAGGAGTGAGGCAGGGGGATGTCATATCCATGAAACTGTTCACTTGCGCATTGGAGGATATGTTTGGGTTGCTGGACTGGAAAGGAAAGGGCATCAACATAAACGGCGAGTACATCTCACACCTGCGATTCGCTGATGACATAGTCTTAATGGCGGAGTCGCTTGAGGAACTGAACCGGATGCTGGACGGCCTAGCTTCAGCCTCCCGATGTATCGGTCTTGGCATGAATTTGGATAAAACCAAAGTCATGATCAATGGTCACATTGATCCAAGGCCGGTAGTCGTACATGGTCACCTTCTCGAAACTGTTTCCGAGTACACTTACCTTGGGCAGATTCTGCAATTGGGTAAAAACAGTTTCGAGAAGGAGGCCAAAAGGAGGATCCAGCTGGGCTGGGCAGCATTTGGGAAACTACGTCGAGTCTTCTCGTCATCCATACCGCAATGCTTGAAAACGAAAGTTTTCAACCAGTGCGTCCTACCCGTTATGACCTACGGAGCTGAGACGTGGACACTCACGATAGGGCTGGTCCACCAGTTCAAAGTCGCTCAGCGAGCTATGGAAAGAGCTATGCTCGGAGTTTCTCTGAAGGATAGGATTCGTAACGAATACATCCGACAGAGAACCAAGGTTATCGACATAGCTCAAAGAATTAGCAAGCTGAAGTGGCAGTGGGCCGGCCATATTTCGCGAAGAACCGACGGCCGCTGGGGCAAACGTGTTCTTGAGTGGAGACCGCGACTCGGCAAACGTAGTGTAGGACGCCCTCCGACCAGGTGGGATGACGACTTGCGAAAGACTGCAGGTAGATGCTGGATGCGGCAAGCTGAAGAGAGGGCGCTATGGCGCTCATTGGGGGAGGCCTATGTCCAGCAGTGGACTGATATAGGCTGATGATGATGATGAGTTAGATATCACGAATATAACGAGAGAAAAGATACAAAAACAAAAAATATGAGACTCAAATAAAATAAAAGCTGCGATATTAGATAACGAGAAAAACTATGATGGAAAACTCCACTCCCTTGATCTTCCATCGATTATGGCCTCCAATAAATCAGATAATTTCACCGAAACCATTACGGCCAATACTAAGTCTTCCACCGTCCCAAGGGTTCTTCCGATATTGGGGTTCCTTGCAATATTTTCCAATAACACACCATAATCGACGTGGTCGTCATTACTGTCTTGCGCTAACATAAATTAATACGAGTTTTGGTGCTTTTGCCCCCGTTTTGGGGTAAGGTGGCGTAGTGGGGTGAAATACGGTGTGTCAAGTCGATGATAAATAATATGACGATATGGTATCACTACAAAGTCGCTTTCCGCTGTCTGTCTGTCCCTTTAATATGCTTAAATCTTTAAAACTACGTAACGGATTTTGATGCGGTGTTTTAAAATAGATAGTGATTCAAGAGGAAGGTTTATAGGTAAACCATTAACCAAAGATTTCCACACGGGCGAAGCTGCGGGGCGCAGCTAGTTTTACTATAAAAACGCTTACATCTGTAATGAATTTGTCAAACTATTCAAACTATTAGTTTGACAAATACAGAGGTAGGCGGATGTAAACCTTCTCGCATACCTGAAAAGAACCGCGCAGCAAAAAAAGTTGCATATTAATAGGTACCTATTTTATATTGACAGAATTTATAACAAGGAATTGGAGATAGAAAAACAATACAGGTATTCTTGCAAGTTAAATATATGAGATTTTCTTTGTTGTTAGTATAATAGAATAGCGTGGGCGTCATACATTGACATTATTTTTCATCTGTTCTTTTCAAGGCCAACTATAATTATCTACTACAACTTTAATTATATTATAAAATGCACATAATCACTAGATACATTTTTGGCGAGCCTCATTTTATTCTTATGTCTTGAGATGAAGAACTGTTAAATTTTACAGCATCATCTTCACTTTTCTCTACTGTGTCCAATTCCACTGTGGCATTTTGTTAATAAGGGTCGCCTCGCGAATATCGATGCTCTTTGTTTGTCTTGATTATCGTCCAGGGGTTGATGTGCAGGATTCAACACATTCTTGTCTTACTGGTATTGTATAGCTTTAGATTCCTAATATATCAGTTATTGTTACAATATAGACACATAGTAGAACTATCAGGCAGAACATTTTGCCTAACAAAACTTACAAATTTAGGACTTACAGTCTTACATACATCATGGATCATCTATCAAGCTGTAAGTTTTCCTTGGAAAATAAAAAACATACTTACTTTTTACCTACTGTTTCTGATTATGTGGTCTTCTCTCATATATGGAATTATATGCAAAATTTCAGCCCGTTCCGTTCAGCATGTGGCGCAGCAGTGGACTACTATGGGTTGATGATGAAAGACATACTTACTTTTTACCTACTGTTCCTGATTATGTGGTCTTCTCTCATATATGGAATTATATGCAAAATTTCAGCCCGTTCCGTTCAGCATGTGGCGCAGCAGTGGACTACTATGGGTTGATGATGAAAGACATACTTACTTTTTACCTACTGTTTCTGATTATGTGGTCTTCTCTCATATATGGAATTATATGCAAAATTTCAGCCCGTTCTGTTCAGCATGTGGCGCAGCAGTGGACTCTATGGGTTGATGATGAAAGACATACTTACTTTTTACCTACTGTTTCTGATTATGTGGTCTTCTCTCATATAATTCCAGTTCAGTTTTGCGGGGTTCTTCACGCCATAGTAATAAAAAGCGATTTAAACATCCAAACTTTTGCATTTATAATAATAGTGTGAAAAAATTAAAGATTTTTTTTTGGGGTATTTATCACGTACATTTTGTTTTTATTTCTTTTTATTTCCACTAAAAAAAGTAGAATAAAACAAATCGTACGCGATAAATACCCGAATACCCGATTATTTATCTTTTATATGTGAACAAATCGCGAAAGCTATAAAAATAGTGTGAAGTGTGATTATCACATCTATGATATCTTTTATCTCTTCTCACTTTTGATTCTTATATACCTCTTCATAATCTTAACCAAACTCCTGTCCCTAACAGAGCATCGAAGCAAAACCCTCCCTAGAAGCATCATTTATCCTCATATCTCCACGTCATTAGCTCGCACCCACTATTGGAAAGAGTCTTATTATCTTATTAGAAATTACTACCCTCAACCCCTGCTATAGGGTTGTGGACTTTATCGACTATTTCTTTTAGGGGAATCGAGGGAAAATCGCCTGAATCTGAAGTTGAGTAGAGTTTATGTACCATGCGGTTGTTATTACGCGTATTGGGATGAGCGGGGATGAAGAGATATGAAGAACTGGATGAGACATAGGCCTGTATTATCAAAACTCACTCAGTCGTACATAATATCCTCGAGTTACATATACATACTCGTATATGCCATAGAAAAGCGTTAACCATAGATTGAAGACTTAGCAAAATTTCATAATACAGGCCTTAGCGCTAAAAGAAGAATAGTAAGTTATTTGACTAGTATTGCAACGAATTTTAAATTCGATTCCTTAGGCTTATGAATTGATTCTGAAAAGATTAATTACGCACTATAATAACAAAACCTTAGAAAATATTAGTGTTAATTTTTAACACTTTGACTGCGGTTTTTTTTCGACGACTGCGATCTTTTTTTTAACCTAAAAAATTCGTGCTGCCGCTCTACACAGCGGTGTTGCGCCGCACATGCGTTTCGTTCGAAAAATATTACGGCTGTGCTGAGTCACACAGATCTGTATTTTCTCAGCCGCTGCGCTAGTGTGGATTTACGCATATTAGTCAAACACATACCGTGTGATTTCAGCAGTCAAAGTGTTAAGTAACTATATGCTAGCAATGAAGTCAGCGTCTTGGGGACGCTTCCGACTGGTATCGACATGGTTCAGTTGAGCTAGCACTGGATTGTTTGCATCATTTATAGTCGTAACGTCTCCTTTTTCTATAGGATTTACAGTAAAGCGCCTCTATCGAAATAAGCAAATGCCATACAAAAATAATACGTCACGAGGACGTGTCGATACCTCTCGACACGGGGCTCTAAAATATCATAAAATAACTCTTAATTCGCTTCGATTCTGTATTATCCATTATTCCATTTAACTTATACCATTATTTATTATCTGTTTTATTGTGACAAATTATTATAAATGAATTTATCTTAATTTTTTAAGAAGGCATGTCAGTCTGCTTTTTTTTTGCACAATGCCCTATGGTGTTTCCTTTGTCAAAAGTTAGTGTGTGTTATAATAAAAATGTAATTTATCTTTTAAGATAGTATTTAACGACATCAAGTGTAACATTGTGTACCTACGGTGGAAATAAATAAACTGATAAACTGATTATGATATCCGAATTAAAGAGATATTATTTATTTATTATTATTTAACACAGGATCGGTCTTTAATATTTCAAAATACTTTCTTATCTCATCCAGTGCCTCTATATCTCCGTTCACTCCATGTCTGTTATTGCCAGTGGTATCTCATGTCGCCACACCTTAAGAATTGTATTTATCGATGTGTAGCACGTGTTCATTGATGATGCTTTTTCTTTGGAATTGCTATTAACTAAATAATACGCAGATATTAACGAAGAGTTGAATATTCACTACTGTATTTTTTATATATATATAAATAATTAGTGTGATTGGTGATTTTGCCGTTGTAATAAATAAATAACGAGTCAAAGCTGTAGTCATATGCTTGTCAACTCTCACACACAACCACATAATGTTTGCCGAGTCGTGGTATCCACTCAAGAACATATTTACTCCAACGGAATTCGGTTCTTCGATATATACTTCGATCACTGCCACTTCAGCTTGCAAATTCTTAGAGCTATGTCGATAACTTTGGTTCTCTGTCGGATGTATTCGTTACGAATCCTATCCTTCAGAGAGATTCCGAGCATAGCTCTTTCCTGATGTATAAGTAAGTTTGTATAAATACTGAATACATTTCATTACATTTAAAAATGATCAAAACAAGTCAACGACGCCTGCACCATTATTCCTTAATGAACGAGTAGGTACCTACTGGATCTGAGCATCTCAAAGCACGGCGGGGGATTCGCCATTTTATTTTTAATGTTTATCGCTTTTTGCTTTTCCCCCGGGAGTGTGATAGAAGAATCAATGCGGTCTTCCATTAGCTCCTACTATTGTCTTCGAATTGAGCATCGACCGAATTCGATTTTAATTTCAATGAGGTTTTTTAAAAAAAAAAAAAAAAAAAATGTGACATAGAACCTTTGACCTTTTTACCTTAGAAGTTAGATATAATAGAAGGCTTGGATTTTAACGGAGAGGAGCTAAGTTATCAATGTTTGTGTTAAAAAACACGTTTTTTATTTTTGTTGTTTTTTACTATCCCCCACGTACTTGACTTGATGCTTTGTATACACGTAAGTTTGGACAATATCAAATAGCAAAAAAAAAGCTGATTATGGTTACGATGATTGTAATTATAATGATTATGATAAAGGAAAGCTGTTTATGATATCAATACGTTAAAAATTATTCGAAAATTATGATCCAGTTACAATGAAAGTCGTCTTTGCCTAACTTTGGAAAGATGTTCTGCTTAGTATTGCTAAAAGTTGGGGTGAATATAAGGAATAAAAAATCAAACGAATATTTTCATAAATATTACTCGATTGCAACTCACACTATAATACTCTACAACTTCCCTAATAACAACCCGTGGTACCGGCTCGCCAGTCATTTCGCGTCGCAGATGTTTTCTATGTTAATTCTATTGTTTTTTTGTTAATTTTTATGTTCATCTTCAAGCTCGATTTATTCCGCTAGACCGTTCGTTTCAGGATTAATGCTAATGTACCGTGGGGCACTTTGCTTCATTTTAATAAAAACGTCTGTCTTTTCGATGCTGATCAAAATGATGGAAAATAATTTGTGAGACATGGACGGACGTTTCTAATATTAATTATAAATAAATAAATAATGCTGGACAATTCACACAGCATTATCTAGCCCCATGGTAAGCAGAGCTTGTGTTATGGGTAGCTGATATACATAATACAATATATTACATAGATAGATATTTTTTATTATACATAGAAAACGACCAGAACACCCAGAACAAATCTGCAGATCGTACACACAATTATTCCGAGGCGGGAATCGAACCCGCAGCCTCCTGCGTCGCAGGCGGACATTCGCCCACCGCGCCACATCGGTCGTCAAATTATTACTATATATTAATTATTAATAAATAAAAGTAATCTAGATACATACCTAGACATACATTCATTAAAAATGTAGTTAACTAATATCACGAGAAAACAATTGCACAAAGTATTTTTCAAAAAGAGACTGTATGCAGTTTACGTTTGTTTCAGTAGGCCAAGCTAGGATAATAGAATACACACACATTGCGTAGATTAGTAAAGTTGAATAAATTAATTTCTTATAATTTACGCATTCGATGATAAAGTGACGTAATTTAACTGTATCTACCGGAGAGGACAATCTCCGTGCTTGTCCTATGTGTGATTCATTTCTAGTCATTGATCGTAAACCCC
The DNA here is from genome assembly GCA_943735965.1 of Eupithecia abbreviata. Taxonomy (NCBI): domain Eukaryota; kingdom Metazoa; phylum Arthropoda; class Insecta; order Lepidoptera; family Geometridae; genus Eupithecia; species Eupithecia abbreviata. Next base: position 9,658,446 of record OX030995.1, read on the forward strand.
AATTGGATGATTTCCTAATATTTATACGACAGATTAGATACATTAGTTACCTACATCAATGATATTCCGCAAATAATGATAATTATTTGAGAATAATTGATCGGAGATTGGTGGGAGACCGCACGTGACCGCACTGAGTGGAAAGATTTGGGGGAGGCCTTTGCCCAGCAGTGTGACGAAACAGGCTAAATAAAAAACATAAAAAAATTATAATAAATAAATAATTTGTATACCTACTTACTAAAAAAATGACTAACTACAGAAAGTGTAACTACTTACTTACTATTTACATTTTATGTGTATTTAATTATAACTTAATAATGCAAAAAATGTCTACAAAATATTGGCAATCCATTCATTCGAAAATCAGTTCCGACTGCGATTGCCATTTGAAGATGCATAATATTAAAATTTGTATAAAAAACGTCAAAATAAGAGACGCTGGGGACTGGGGTCGTTCGAAATTTGAAATATTTCGCCTCGAACCGAATTCACTTCGGCTAATTTTCGTGTGATTGTCGACCAATGAACGAAGACCTGTGTTATTGGTTTACATGAAAATTGAAATTAGAATTATTTTTCGATATTAACATAGAAGAATGGAACCTATAATAATTAGCTGAATTTATTTTGCAATTTTGATTGACTGAATTATCTACAAATCGTCAAATCTTTAAGATTAAGTGTATTATTTTTACTATAGAGATATGAATATCTTCAAGGTAGATTTGAAATCTCTCACATTTAATTCCCAGTTTTCACACTTCCCGTCTTGATTTTAGCCAGAACAAGCTGCGACCCGCGGCTTCACTCGCGTGGAAATCTATATGTCAAATGGTTTATACACCTTCCTCTTGAAACACTCTATTAAAAACCGCATCAAAATCCGTTGCGTGGTTTTAAAGATCTAAGTATACATAGGGACAGACAGACAGCGGGAAGCGACTTTGTTCTATACTAAGTGATACTTACTATATTTCTAGACATATAATTTATCAAGTCCGGAAATTCTACCGGTTACTGAGGCAAGCAAAACTTCTTACCTAAAGATATATTATCTGCCTAAAGAAGACCTAAGGAAGACCAGCGCTATGGCACGATCTGCTCTACCAAAGCACATGTTGGGTGGAGACCGATTTTGTCAGTTTCTGTCTTCTGTTAACACTTTGACTGCGGTTTTTTTTCGACGACTGCGAACTTTTTTTTTACCTAAAAAATTCGTGCTGCCGCTCTACACAGCGGTTGTGTTGCGCCGCACATGCGTTTCGTTCGAAAAATATTACAGCTCTGCTGAGTCACAAAGATCTGTATTTTCTCAGCCGCTGCGCTAGTGTGGATTTACGCATGTTAGTCACTTGTAGAAAACTCATACCGTGCGGTTTCAGCACTCAAAGTGTTAATCTAAGTTTAATTTATAGAGTCTCTGTTTTGACACAAAAAATTTTTTTACTGATGAGTTTTAAGGGTTCTACCTAAACTAGTCGGATCCAACGCATCGATGCCCTGAGGGCGAATTTTTTAAGCTGTCATTAATTCTAAGTAGCCCCCTCCTCCCTCCTCCCCCGGTGCATCCTGTGGGAGCTGCGATTAATCTGTGTTTAATGTCACCCCCGAAAATATAAAAAGCAGCTAATCAACAGATTGGCGAAGATTTTTTTGGACGCTCAAGGGCTTTAAGTTTTGCCCCTGTGCGTGAAATGGAAATAATTTTTCGATATTTTTTTGCGGTGATTTGGGAATTTGCTGTTGGTGGTTGAATTTTCTTTCATATATGAGAACTAGTTTCTGCCCGCGGCTTCGTGCGCTTTGTTTTTGTGGTAACGTTTAAAGGTTATTTCTATCCCATGGGAACTGATTTATAGGATAAAAAGTATCCTATGTTTTATTCCAGGCCTAGAACTACCTGTATGCATTTCAGTCTGATCCGTTCAGTACTTTTGGCGTTCAGAAGTAAAAAACATATATACAACCAAACTGTCGCATTTTTAATATTCGTGTATAATAGTAAGTGTGTTCGTCGAGAAATCGACGAACACACAGTGGATTAATATAAGCTGATGATGATGACCATTATATGTATATTATATTAGATCTCTGTAGCTCCGTCGCTCGAATCTTGCCGTGCATTTTTAGTTAACATCAGTAGCCAATTTATCGATAGCTTTAGGTTTAGTAAACCCAAGCTTAAAAAAATCTTCCATCATGTCTTTGAGACCAAGCCCAATCTTTAGTCTATCTCCTAGATCCACTAGATACAATAACTACAGAGGCCGGCACGGGCAGGGACCGGCACGTGTCGCCGACGGACTGTGACCACGAACAATGAGCGACAATACGACGCGCGACCGTGTCGCGGTGTCAGATCAACCTGTTATAGCTACAGGGTGTAAGTAGACTTGAAAGAAGTGGATAGATGACGTAATAAATAATAAATTAATAATAAATAAATAATAGCAAATTTTTTGAAGATCTTAGAGTTAAGTGGAAAGAGAAGATAAGCAAAGCTGACTCCACCCTGACCAACTTAGGTTAACGAAAATTAGCGTTATCGCATGGTGGCAGATCAATGGTACCTATAATATTAATAATAATGCATGACAATCGACATAGGATCATCTAGCCCCAAGCTAAGCAGAGCTTGTGTTATGGGTACTGGATCATAGATATACTTAATACCCAGATCATCCGGGTCAAATATTTGCAGGTCGTACAAACATTTGTCCCAAGACGAGAATCGAACCAACTCATCGAAGCAACCTACTACGTCAAAGCCACGCCACGCCACTTCGCATCGTCGACAATGATTTTGACGTAAACACTCATCACAATTCAAACTTTAAATTCATAATCATCTCAAACACATTGATGGTCATCACCCAATCATAATTTCATAAGGTAGCATAGCTTATTTCATCATCATCATCATCATCAGCCTATAGCAGTCCACTGCTGGACATAGGCCTCCCCCAATGAGCGCCATAGCGTCCTGTCTTCAGCTTGACGCATCCAGCATCTACCTGGTCGGAGGGCGTACTACACTACGTTTACCGAGTCGTGGTCTCCACTCAAGAACACGTTCGCCCCAGCGGCCGTCGTAACTTATTTGCGTAATCTTAATAAATATTTATTTAAACATCTTATTACACACACAAATTATTATTATAACGTATACATAATCCATAACACAAGCTCTGCTTATTTTCGGGCTAGATAGTGTTGTGTGAATTGTCTAGCATTATTTATATTTATCTATTTTAATGTAACCCTGTATTAAAGTAACTTCTATTCCACAATACTGACAGCAATCTAAGCATCCATTCAATAAAACAAGAAGCAGGCAGCCGCCGTGGCCGCCGCGCACCGCTGCACCCATACAGTCTCATACAACCTCATACAAGTGCCTGACAAAGGGAGCTATTGGGTTTCTAAGGGTTTCGGGTCACTGATTCTATTATGTCTATAGACTTGTTTTAGCTAGATTCTGGTCTACGAAAGAAAGAAAGAAAGAAAGAAAATACATTTATTGATTCACAAGTAGGTACAGCTTGCTACTAAATAATAATAATATATAAGTAAAGAAATAAATATGTATTATATACAAGCAACAAGCGACTCCACAAAGCGAACCAATAGGTCCTGTCTCAGCATAATGTTGCTCTACTTCTCCTCAAGAAGTAGAGCAGCGCTGGTTTTCTGACAGAACCATTGGCGCGCGCGTTTCCACACGGGTGGCAGACCACAGATAAGACAAAAATATATATACACATTAAATTGACATCTTACAACCTAAGATTAACTCTAACTTAGCACTAAACACACGATCATGACTTCACAAGAATAGACAAAAAAAAAAAATGTTTTTTATTTTTTCTGTTCTGTCTTGTACGAGGAGTTTATATTCGTTTATTGATTCAGACTTATTATATATTTATTTAAATAATAAATAAATAGTTTATTATGGAACAAAAACAATGTTTAACACTTTGACTGCGGTTTTTTTTCGACGACTGCGGTCTTTTTTTTTACCTAAACAATTCGTGCTGCCGCTCTACACAGCGGTTGTGTTGCGCCGCAAATGCGTTTCCTTTGAAAAATATTACAGCTCTTCTGAGTCACAAAGATCTGTATTTTCTCAGCCGCTGCGCTAGTGTGGATTTACGCATATTAGTCACTTGTAGAAAACTCATACCGTGCGTTTTCAGCACTCAAAGTGTGTCAGTTGTATGTCTTTACGGCAATCCCAACTTTTCTGAATTAAATTTCATATCAAATGTTAAAATTCCTGGTCTTCCTTTTATTTCTGACACTATGTTATATAATTTAGCAATAAATAATCCTTATGATGAAGCCTTTCGGTCGGTATTATAAAGCTACAGGATAAACGTTTTTCTCGTGTAACGGGTTCGATTCCCGATTCAGCCATGTAATAAAACTTTTGAAACTATCATGGTTATCAACACTAAAGTCATTTAACACTTTGACTGCGGTTTTTTTCGATGACTGCGATCTTTTTTTGGACCTAAAAAATTTGTGCTGCCGCTCTACACAGCGGTTGTGTTGCGCCGCACATGCGTTTCGTTCGAAAAATATTACGGCTGGTCTTTTTAAATGCCTTCGTGAGTGTATCACTCATATTGTTTTCGCTGATTAGTTTGTATTATTATTATAGGCCTATATGGTCCCGTTGTAGGGCAAAGGTCTATTTCTTCCTTCCACTTTACCCTCTCAATATTTGTAGCAGATAACAGAAGAAAAAAAAATTTATGAACTCCAGCCTCTTGCCATGCTTGACGTACGGATGCCAGACGTGGAAGTTCACCTCAAAACTGAAAAGTAAAATTACAACCTGCCAACGAGGTTTAGAGCGCAGCATTTAAAAATAAAAAAATAAAAAAAAATATATAAAATACGACACACAAAAATTAGATCAATAACTAAAGCAACAAATGCATTGAATTATGCACAAAAACTCAAATGGAAATGGGCGGGGCATGTCGCGAGGCTTAAGGATCAGAGATGGACACTAAAAGCGACATTATGGAAAGGTCCTCCAGGTAAAAGGAGCAGAGGAAGACCGCTGACACGTTGGGACGAGGATATTGTAAGGGCAGCCGGCTCAAACTGGAAACAGACCGCACAGGACAGAGACACATGGGCATCTTTGGAGGAGGCCTTCACCCAATAAGGGGTTCCTACAGATATTATTGTATGAAACTAAATTACACGTTAGATTAATTAAGTTATATAAACAACTAGTTTAAAAAGAACTCTAAAAACAATGTACTTAAACTTAATAATTTGTTGGAAATAAAAGGCATTTTTTTTAATTTTTTTATTTTATTATCTGAAGAATAATGCAAGATTGCTAGACTTTCCCAATTGGTTTATTGTAACCTGTTGTTAAATCCGACAGAATTTTCAATACAACAGAATTACCTAACAAAAAACCGTTGACAAGTTTTTTAAGTAGTAAATGACAAAAACTTCTCCTCAAAACTCTCCTAACGCAGGTAATTAAAACTCCCATTCTTTCTTCTTTTTAAAACCATAGTAATCACATCAGAAATTGGAAAAAGAACCATTCGAATCTCAATCTTGGGCCCAAAAAACGTCGAAGTAAAACAATATCATCTCTCATCAAATAATCATTGCCAAGAGGGGATTAAAAAAGAAAATTAACATCAAAGATAAACAGTAAAATTCGGTTCTCGATCCAGAAAAGTATCATCAATAATTAATCAGCCATCTCTTCTTGAAATTAGCCACCATTCGGGGGTTAAACAGAGTCTTGTGCAAAGAAAAAGTGTGTTTTTACGCCAACCCTCGGGGAAATTTTATATAGGAACTCGTATCGGCTGGGGATACAGGGATATAGAGAAACTAGAAGTGACATTTAATAAAATGTGAAAACATGACGTGAGTAAATACAATTTTATGATTTTAGAAGTTACGATTTTACCTAATTATCAATAACGATATATTTTATGAATAGGATATTAGTGTTCTTGTACAGTAAAATAATAATCAATACATTAAGTAATAGAGTGATTCACAATTATTAAAATCACAATAATCACGATGGTCTGTCGTTCTCTGTCGTTCGTCTTCTTTATTAAAAAAACATTATATAAAGTTTGTTTACGTTTAGCGGAAAAAATTTAACCACAAAAGAATATAATCACGCGCCAGCACGAACCGAACAACCGTTACCAATTTAGTTTGAAAATCGTAAAGCTTTACTTGCATTTCTGAACATCAAATGTGTTTAGAGACAGTTTTGTTAAACTTATTAAAAAAAAAAAATGTTAGTAATGATCTTATAATAAATGTTAGTAATTCTTACGAGCTAAAATTAAATTAAATTAAAATGAAAATGAAAATTAAAAGTAATAAATTAGAATAAATTAGAAAAAATTAAAATAAGTTAAAACAAATCAAATTACATTTCTTATTAATTTCCGCCATATTGGCGAATCAATCCTGCCCGCTACAGTTTGTAGGATGCTGTTGGGGCTGTCCCGCACTCTGCGCATCAGGGACGCCGTCTTTTTCTGAAGGATGGCGGAAAAGTCATCCGTCGTTATTGTTCTCTTTATATCCTGTTACATTTAGCGAAATCACACCGGATCTAATCTACTTATTACTATTTCTTTACATAAGACTTGTATTCTATAAGTAAGGAAGATAAATACAATGCAATACAAAATACATTACGTAAGACACAGGTGCAACGGACGGCCTTATCGCTTAGAAGCGATCTTTCCATGTAAGAACTTCCACCCTATAGATACATTTTTTTAAATCTAGAAACGTAAAGTCACTTCCATCAAAACTAATTCCTTCACCGACCCCAGACGATGAATTAATGAAAAATGAAATCGACTTGGTAAATTTTATTTTTTCCCATCCGTCCGGCAATCCGAGACGCTGATTAGCGCGCTTCTCTGCAACGAGCGACTTTAATCATGTTTCCTATTGATTGAGCGCTTCTTCATTTATTACTGAGTTTGGAATCATATACATATGTTTATCAATTGATTGTCGTTTTCGAATAACTCGCATACGTAGATTACGAAAAAGATGTCCATTTCCAAATCAAAGATGGCTGACATTTTTTCATCGCAAAATTTTCTCATGGCTATCGTTTTCAAACAAAATAATCAAAGGTACGAAAAGGAAGTCTTAATAAAAAATAACTGTTACACATAACCGCCGCGAGCTGCTTGCAGCTCGCGCACATCTAACAACTAGTTTATATTATATTGCTAAGTAAGGGTTTGAATACAAGTTAAACTTAGAGCGAGGTGTCATTATTTATTTATTGACCCTAAATGGTTAATTACAAGTTAACCTTTTAGGGTCAAACTTAATCTTTATTATATAATAAATAAATAAATAAAAATACGTAAAACATCATCATTATCAATAATTCATTACGTACATACCCATAGCCTTACTACACTTTGTAATACTCTACTTTGTAAACACATCTCTGTGAATAAATATCTATTATTATTCTCGACTCGGACGACCTCTGTGGCGCGGAGGGCGAAGGTCCGCCTGCAACGCAGGAGGTTACGGGTTCAATTACCGCCTCGGGATATTTGTGTGTATGATCTGCTGACATTCCGAGTGTTCTGGTTCTGGTGTTGTTCCTATGTATAATAAAGATATCAATCGATGTAGTATTATGTATATCACATCACTCATCTATAGGTAGTACCCATAACACAAGCTCAGCAGAGCTTGGGGCTAGATGATGCAGTGTCCAGCATTATTTTGTGCATAGCTTTACTTAAATATTGACATGTATCGAATCATATTATATTTTGACTTAAAATAGGCAAATAAACATGTATTAGACATATAAGAGATGAACATGCTAGTGGTTTCTTTTCACTTCTTCCACTAGTGGACAAAAAATTGAAGTGAACAGTAAAATAATTTTATTTGATAATAATTTATATATAAAATATAACTAGTCTAAGTGCTTTGCTTGTAAGCCTAAAGATATAAATGATTTTTTACTTTACTTTACTTTACTTACTTATTTATTTATATTTATGATCTAAGCAGAGCTTGAACCTATTATAATGTTGGTTAAATTCTAGAAAGATTTAAAAAACTCTGAAAATTTTTACCTACATTATCTCTGAGTATAACAGAGGCTACGTTTTGTCTACCACGTGACCATTAACCCGTGGATAAGATTATTCCTTGACTAAACCTCCCTTTACCAGCATTCGTCTCCAATATCATCATTTGCACGTCTCTCACATAAACCGTCTAACTCCTCAATAAAGGCAGAGTATGCAATTTAAATTTTTGATTCCGACAAGGCCACATTCGCAATATCACTTCTAATAAAGTCAGGAAACGTGTTAATCGTTTGAAGCGGATGAATTGCTGAAGATTTGAGAGGTTAGGAAATTTATAATTTACTAGCTGCGCCCCGCGGCTTCGACTACGTGGAAACCTATGTGTCAAATCTATATATATAAAAGAAAGTCGTGTTTGTTACAACACTTATAACTCGAGAACGGCTGGACCGATTTAGCTGAAAATTGGTGGACTGGCTTTTTATCATTTAAAAAATTTGACAAATAGATTTCCACGGGGGCGAAGCCGCGGGGAGCAGCTAGTAGTTTATAAATCTTCCTCTTGAATCATTCTATCTATTGCTGGAAACTGCATTGAAATCAGTTGAGTAGCTTAAAAGAAGTAAGTGAAAAGAAGGGTGGAAGAAATTGAAAGAATAATATAACAGAAGAGACCAAAATCTTTAACACATTTTGGTCCTCAACTCATTGTCATTTATTATAAGAAATTAATTATTAGGAATTTACATGCATTATCTTCTTTGTGCCTGAACTAAAACTGTTTAAAACTGTTTTTAAGGCAAATAAAGTGCTGAAAATAAATAAAATAATCAAATCAAATCGACCCTTTTAATTATAAAATTATTGCATACTTTAGTTATATATATAGATAAATATACAGTTATATATAATACAATTATATTTATTAAAAGAGTAACACTAAAGTACACTAAAAGACTAAACTAGTTTGAATGATAAAAGTGCTTACAATTTGTGGCTACTTTAGTAAGTTTTCTGTGTCATCATATGACATACATACGTACCTTGGGGGAAGCCTATGTCCAGCACTGGACTGCTATAGGCTGATGATGATGTTGTATTACATACATTGTAAAGTATCTCTTAGTTTTTTCTTACAACTATAATAGTTGTTCAAAGTCGCTCAGCGAGCTATGGAAAGAGCTATGCTCGGAGTTTCTCTGAAGGATAGGATTCGCAACGAATACATCCGACAGAGAACCAAAGTTATCGACATAGCTCTGAGAATTAGCAAGCTGAAGTGGCAGTGGGCCGGCCATATTTCGCGAAGAACCGACGGCCGCTGGGGCAAACGTGTTCTTGAGTGGAGACCGCGACTCGGCAAACGTAGTGTAGGACGCCCTCCGACCAGGTGGGATGACGACTTGCGAAAGCCTGCAGGTAGATGCTGGATGCGGCAAGCTGAAGACAGGGCGCTATGGCGCTCATTGGGGGAGGCCTATGTCCAGCAGTGGACTGATATAGGCTGATGATGATGATGATGATAATAGTTGTAAGAAAATTATATTTTATAATTTTTTTATAAATATTCTTAGTACACTTCCTAGTAACAAAGTCAGAGCATCCACTCCGAGCTAAATTATAAAATAATGCGTGCACAGGTGTGACCTCGCCCTGTTTCTTTTCTGTCTCGCTGAAACAATGTTCCTGGATAAGTTTTTTTGTGATTTGTTATGTTTTTTCTATTCTATATTTTAACGTTATTTTGTTTTCACTTAATAACAATAGGAAACTGAGCACGGAAAATTTAAAAAGTCTTCAATAGACCCGATTAATTATAAAACAATGCATACTTTAGAATTACTTATGCTACAATGCGCTATAACTAGTTTAAATAATAAAGGTGCTTGCATAATAATAGATAATAAAAATAATAGATAGTTAGATATATACACGTTTATTGTAAACACGGAAAATTGAAAAAATATGGCAGCAAATCAGGTAATCAGGCAATATTCAAATTCGGCCATCAAAATACAGAGAGAACACAACATCGATCTATATGAAATAATAAATCTATATATATAAAAGAAAGTCGTGTTTGTTACAACACTTATAACTCGAGAACGGCTGGACCGATTTAGCTGATAATTGGTGGAGAGGTAGCTTAGAACCAGGAGTCTAACATAGGATTTTACTTTTTATCATTTAAACAATTTGACACATGGATTTCCACGGGGGCGAAGCCGCGGGGAGCAGCTAGTAGTTTATAAATCTTCCTTTTGAATCATTCCATCTATTGCTGAAAACTGCATTGAAATCAGTTGAGTGGTTTAAAAGATGTAAGTGAAAAGAAGGGTGGAAGAAATTGAAAGAATGATATAACAGAAGAGACCAAAATCTTTAACACATTTGGTCCTCAACTCATTGTCATTTATTATAAGAAATTAATTATTAGGATTTAGTAATGATGAATGAGGAGCTAGTAATGATATAAAAGATAACACTGATATCTTATAACATATTCTAGATCTTCTTTTTATTCCTAAAGCTCTAAGAAATGCAAAAACCAGTGAACCAAAGCAAGCAAAACAATACACCTGAGCTTAGAGATATGGCACAAAACTCTAATTAAATATAACTGGGAATATTTTAATAAGTTTATGAGGCACCGTCGCTTGCTTAAAACAAATATTATGTCCGCCAGCAAGCGTTGAATTTTAATATAATTACTGTACGTTTTTAATTTTATAAAGGTTTCTTTGTTCAGCTCCGCTGGTTTTGTCCTCGGCATGTGCTTCCGGTGAATAATTGGTGTTGCACTCATGTTTAGGTTTCCACTCAGGTTCTTTTCAACACATTCTTAGATATTATTACAAATTATTAAAGTTTTGTTATATTATTACAAATATTATTAATATAATATAATATAATAAATTATAATATTATATGTATTATTTTACAAATTATTACCGTGCGTTTTCTACAAGTGACTAATCTGCGAAAATCCATACTAGCGCAGCGGCTAAGAAAATACAGATCTTTGTGACTCAGCAGAGCTGTAATATTTTTCGAACGAAACGCATGTGCGGCGCAACACAACGGCTGTGTAGAGCGGCAGCACGAATTTTTTAGGTAAAAAAAAAGATCGCAGTCGTCGAAAAAAAACCGCAGTCAAAGTGTTAAAATTAATTATCACTCGCCACGTAAAACAATTGATCAAATATAATATGTTTTTTAACTACAAAATTATTAATCACTCGCTAGTTAATAAATTAGATGTACAAACATTTTGTATGATTTGATTTACAAACATTTGACGATAGATGTGGCGCGGCGAAGGTCCGCCTGCAACGCAGGAAGTTGCGGGTTCAATTCTCGAGAAAAACCCGGGAACAATAAAATGTCCAAATCTATTTCTCTATTTAGATAAAAGGCTAGGTTGATCCTCGAAAAACGGATGCCACGTACTTCTTTACATAGTATGAAATGAATCGCTTCCGCTGTCTTCCCTCTCCATAACGATAATTAATGATTTTAACGTAGACCTTCGTAGCACATGCTACGGTGCTACGCCGGACCCACGTAGCATATAATAGATTTCAACGCGCAACAACTTTTGTCTAAGTAAATTCCTCTTAGCTCTAGAACCCGTAGACCAATCAGTTGCAGTTTTCAGTATGATGAAATTGAAAACTCGATTTACAAATACTGACTATTTATTTTGTTTTAGTTTCAACACTATGATTATTTTAGAATAAAATAGATGCTTGGAATATATTGATTTCGGGACTATAACCAGTTAAAATAAAATCAAATCCGTTTTAAAAATTATGTTGTGTTATATAAGTCGCATGTGAAAGTGTACTAACTGTTTGTGTAGATTCATTCCCCCTTAACGGCAGGCTGATTATGTAAAAGCAACAGCAACAGCGACGCGACCGCGACCGAAATTTTAGCAAGCAATTTTTAGTTCACCGATTGTCCGGCAGAGGGAAACCTAGTGTGGGTGACGTAGTACCTGGTGTCATCTAATACAAAATTGGCTTTTGACAGCACTGATTGCTTAATTTTCGCCTGTCGCAAACCGGTCGCAGTTACATAATCAGGGGGCCGAGACATAATAGAGAAATCTCATACTTCAGTTGCCAACATTTCAATAACTTCTGGAAACACGAAAACTTTCCCCTAACTGCTGTTTAAAAATCTCCAGCACTCCAGATTAAAAACACATCAAAGATTGCTCAGCAGATTGGGCTTGTACATAAATAAATGTGCTTAAAATTTAAAATTATAATGGGATTGTATCCGGTGACACAAATGTGTGGAGTTTGTTACTAACGACTTCGGAGCTGAGACGCCCTGGCGATGGACAGGAGTGGAGTGGAGACGACGGTTAAAGTTACAGTAAAATAGAAAAAACAGGCTCAACCAATAGTGTGAAGGCCGGATATATTCAGAAAATATTCAGTATTTGCTCCAAGCTACCTAAATTAATCAAGATTGTGATTTTCGAAAGTTACGATTTTTTAAACAAAAGCATGTGTATTTATCGTTGTGTACACGGACTTCACCCTTCATGAATAATATATAACACTAAAATAAACATGCTCAACAGTTTTATTTGTAATTATTTCGACCAATGCCATTGGTATTTGACTTAAAGTTAATTTTATGGTGTCATCTTGCTCAGATGCACAGCTAACTTATTTCTAGAGCTTATCTCTAAAACATGTCAATGAAATAAAATTCAAATTGTGTGTATGTTGTTGTTTAAAAAAAATCATAAAGATCTAGATCTCGAAACTCTTAAATCCAAATCCAATTCAGGTAGAAGACGCCTGAATCGTCATAAAACTCAAGAGTTCATGAAGGCCCGTATCGGAGAAAGTGCTATGAGTTTGTTGCTGCAGCATTCTTGGCCATTTATCTTTAATAATTATAGTCCAATATAAAAAAAAAATTGTACACATCTTATAACGTACATATATCCATTGAGTACCTTTTTTGTATACTCGTGTATTTTCTGTGTGCCTTGTATAAAATTTTTTTTTTGAAATCAGCGCACTTAGGCGTCTAGTGAAAACTTTTAGCATAGAATCTCCACAGTTTTCCGTTGTGTGTAGTTTCACCTGCCATCGAGGCAACTAATTGTGAGTGCGGATAAAGTATGGTGTCTGAGGTGGCCTTACACCGATTGCATCACGGCTCGCGCACAACTACCCTTATGCGACGGCTGTACAGAGTAGGACACTGGATTATTTGCTTTATACTTTATTAGCTTTGACGACTTTGATGACCGATGTGGCGCGGTGGGCGAAGGTCCGCCTGCGACGCTGAAGGTTGCGGGTTCGATTCCCGCCTCGGAACAATTGTGTGTACGATCTGCAGATATTTGTTCCGGGTGTTCTGGTCGTTTTCTATGTATAATAAAAAAATATCTATCTATGTATATATAGTATTATGTATATCAGTTATAGTACCCATAACACAAGCTCTGCTTACCATGGGGCTTGATGATGCTGTGTGAATTGTCCAGCATTATTTATTATTTATTTATATTTATTATTACTAGCTGCGCCCCGCGGCATTGCCCGCGTGGAAATCTATGTGTCAAATGGTTCATAAGCATTCCTCATGTATCACTCTATCTATTGCTGAAAAATGCATCAAAATCCGTCGAGTAGTCTTAAAGATCTAAGCATACATAGGGACAGACAGCGGAAGCGACTTTGTTTTATACTATGTAGTGATAAACTTTCGTTATTAGTGAACTCTAAGGATAGCAGGATAGGACCCGATATTAAACATTAATTGTTAACGGTCAGTGTAGTGCGTACTGTGAACAAATTATAGTACAAAATACTTTATAAGTAAATTTTAAATTTAATTTTAACTTGAGTATTCCTGATTCCGATGAGGAACTGAGGGTAGGAATTAAGGGCATCCGCGAGGATGGTGCCCTTAACTTGTAGCTGTAATTCCGAGAACATCGAGTCACCCAGTAACCACAATTGCTGCCACGCGATTGAAACTTAGGGGAAATAAAAACATAAAATATTTTTTTTTCTTTTTTTTCTATTTTGCCTGTCAAACATTTGTTCTACGCCGGGAATCGAACCCGCAACCTGGACCTTCGCCCGCTGCGCGACAACGGCGCGTGAACATAATATTTCCTCCAAGTCTGAAGGTGTCTCAGTCTGTACCGGCCGCAGTCAATGGCATGTAGGTAACCGCTAAACTTATAAATCTGAGCATGACTTAAAAACAACGGCGAGCTAAGCAAGACGCATCGCAGCGCTCGGCACCAGCAGGGTAGTTTAGAACTTCAAGATTGTGATGCGGACTAGGTATTTCACTGTTGTGCTGGGACCCGCGTTATATTACAACCTACCAGATCAGGTAGTCACAGCACCTAGTCTGACGACTGCGATCTTTTTTTTAACCTAAAAAATTCGTGCTGCCGCTCTACACAGCGGTTGTGTTGCGCCGCACATGCGTTTCATTCGAAAAATATTACGGCTGTGCTGAGTCACACAGATCTGTATTTTCTCAGCCGCTGCGCTAGTGTGGATTTACGCATATTAGTCACTTGTAAAAAACTCATACCGTGCGTTTTCAGCAGTCGAAGTATTAAACGAAGACTTAAATCGTGGCTCGTCGAGAAGGCGTTCTACAGTATTGACGAGTATGTGCAAAAAATTATATAATATCTTGAGTATTATTTACTTAGTTATAATACATTTATTATAATCTAAATCTAATTATAATCTAGTTATTTGATTATTGTCTAATTATTTAATTAACTTTAATTTATAATAATTACTATGTGACTTGTAATATTTGTTTTTTACCAATAAATTGATTATTCTGGTTTATTCTGATTATTCACTATGGTTGAGCTCTTGGGATAGATTTTTAGGAAATAATAGACGAAACAAGCTAGAAGAGGGCGATTTTAAATATTGTATTAGCGTTTCCTGGTACCTATACCTACTAGCCTTACTAAGAGCTATGTCGAGAACCAAGGTTATCGACATAGCTCAAAGAATTAGCAAGCTGAAGCGGCAGTGGGCCGGCCATATCTCGCGAAGAACCGACGGCCGCTGGGGCAAACGTGTTCTTGAGTGGAGACCACGAGTCGGTAAACATAGTGTAGGACGCCCTCCAACCAGGTGGGAATACGACCTGCGAAAGACTGCAGGGAGATGCTTGATGCGGCAAGCTGAAGACAGTGCGCTATGGCCATGCGCGCACGGGGGAGGCCTATGTCCAGCAGTGGACAGCTATAGGCTGATGATGATGATGATGATGATAATGAGCCTTACACATATTATTTTAAAGTAATTTTTTATAAATTTTTTAAATAAATTAAGTTGTTATTTTAACTTAGCAGACCGTACAGTCAGTATGTTTGTTTATTAATTATTACTACTAACAGGCGATACAAAACCAAACTAACACAATAAAAATACAAAAATACTATAATTTAAAACTGTAAGCTTATTTAATGCGCTCAAACATCGTAAATTATGATTCACTTGTTATTGAACACATTAAATGAGTCAGCTATTGAACGACCACCTATGTATTCTCTATACTTAACCTAAGAACTCTGTTCTCATGTAAATGACGTATATAATTTTAATTTTTAAGAATAAATTAATATAAAACATAAATATGCATCACATCATTTTAACCCTAACTAAATCCCTTACTATTGAGATCTTGTCCTAAACCAATAATAGAGTTAGAACGAGATTTGATTCTTGGGTAATTGGTAAATAGCTTAACTTCAAGTTGTCTTCTAGACCTAGTGTCTATCAACATCGTCCACAATTTTATTTATGGAAGAAAAGCTAGGGAAATCTTTTTGTAAAAAAGACAGATTTCTAAAGAAAGAAGAATAAAGAATTTATTAATCGTGTGGCTATTAATAAATTCTTTAGTCTTTTATTCTTCTTCTTTCTTTAGAAATCTGTCTTTTACTCTTTACTTAACACACACAATGTATATACAGAGTTACAAAAAAAAAGGAAAAGACACAAAAATACAGAACAACATTTTTGGTCTTTTTTTAAACCCGGCTAAGTCTATTAGCATTGGTTAGTTTTCAACCGATACATTTAATTAATTATACACACCATAGCAGATACATTTCTTAAACACACAAAAATGGCCCTACAAAACCTTGTGTCTATATTCACTCCAAAACAGTTTAACAAAAACTCCATCAAACCCTGAATTCCTGTGGGCATCCCTGCCCATATTTCAAGTCACCCCTTTCCGCAATAAAAAGTTTACTATATCCTTTTAAAAAGGCGTCGAGAAAACTTTCCAATTTATAGACAGACAAATGTCCAAGATATTTTTCCGGATATCGGGGCAATAAAAGGTACATTTGGGGCAAGTCGG
The DNA here is from genome assembly GCA_943735965.1 of Eupithecia abbreviata. Taxonomy (NCBI): domain Eukaryota; kingdom Metazoa; phylum Arthropoda; class Insecta; order Lepidoptera; family Geometridae; genus Eupithecia; species Eupithecia abbreviata. Next base: position 9,674,939 of record OX030995.1, read on the forward strand.
GTCGAGTTCCGGAAGAGAGGGTTAGACCCATTTTTTCTCCGTTTCCTCCCAAACAGATTTACTCACCGCCTCGGGCTAGAGGGCTATAGATGCCGTTTTGATATCTTTATTGAGATCTTACAATACTCATAAAATTGCCCAATGGGCGGCGATAAAGAAGCTAGAGAAATATGGATAGATTCCATCTTGCAAAATAGTAACGGTTATGAATAATAATACCGTATTGTCTTGTTTTTTATTGTGAGCTGTTTAGGAATAATATCTCAAAATTGCATCGATTTAGGTCGACCTTCTTGTGTCAATAGATATAAAGATTAACACTTTGAGGCCCACGAAACATATGCTGAAATGGGGTCTACTTCTATTACTTCCTGATGTTAACAGCCTGGGCGGTGAAAGTGTAGGCGACATATCTTTGCAAATCATAATGCCTTATTATATAAATTGCAAGAAAATTGCCTAATACACAGATTATTCCTATGTGTCACGCTAACTTGAAATTAGTATACTATAAAAATTGGTTTGATCTATTGATTCAACACGTAATGTTGTGTATCTCATCAACGAGCTACAATATATTTCTACTTCCCTCTATAATGTATGCTAAACATACGTCTACAAACCTTCTAGTTTATTATTCCTTCAAAGAAACCCAACATACTCACCAAACTCTGGTAACAAATAACTCTCGCTGTTTTTCCACCAACAGGTCACCGAAAAAATCGACATCGCTTTTCTTTTGTTTCCAAACCCCCCACGGTCTCTCGATAAATAAAAGTGGGCAACATCCGACCGCTAACAGACCAAGTTCCGAGCGGGATATTTATGGAGCAAAGGCAGTCGAAGGGTTGCTTTATTGCTTTCCACTTTAACCTAGCTATCTGCACTTTGTGGACGAAAATTATCTTGTATTATTGACAAGTATCGTATCACTACTTAGTATAAAACTGAGTCACTACCCGCTATCTAAATATGATTAAGACTATGTATCCTTTATTACTGAATAAAACTTTTGTACTTGTTTGTACATTATCTGCCTGTCCCTATGTATACTTAGATCTTTAAAACTACGCAACGGATTTTGATGCTGTTCTTTTAACACTTTGACTGCTGAAATCACACGGTATGTGTTTTCTACAAGTGACTAATATGCGTAAATCCACAGTAGCGCAGCGGCTGAGAAAATACAGATCTGTGTGACTCAGCACAGCCGTAATATTTTTCGAACGAAACGCATGTGCGGCGCAACACAACCGCTGCTGTGTAGAGCGGCAGCACGAATTTTTTAGGTTAAAAAAAAGATCGCAGTCTTCGAAAAAAAACCGCAGTCAAATTGTTAATAGATAAAATATTTTTGGTGATAAGTATTATATTGTTTTTTCAAGTTATTTCATTGCCAGTCTGTAGTCATGACTTTTTAAATGTTCTCAGCCATTACAGTCTGATATTTTGTAAGGAATATAATATTCACAAGAGATTGGGTGTTTTTTATGAAAATTATTATAGCAGAATAAAATAATTAGAACTAAAACTTTTGAAACTATCATGGTTATTAATACTAAAGTCATTTAAAACGGGATATTTACCATGATTTGATAGTTTTGATGAGTTACTCCGTGATCATGGCGCATGCAACTGTGCCGAAATATTGGATAACTCAAAAATCAAATCATGGTAAATATCCCGTTTTAAATGACTTTAGTAAAATAATTACGACTAGTATTTAAACTTATATATATATATTTCCTAATAATCTAAGCCGTCATCACCAGAAGCCAGAGTGCCTAGAATTCTGACAGCATAACCAAGTTGGATAGCAATGCTAATTTGTTAATCCTACTAATATTATAAACGCGAAAGTTTGTAAGTATGGATGGATGGATGAATGGATGTTTGTTACTCTTTCACGTAAAAACTACTGAATGGATTTTAATGAAACTTTACAATAATATAGTTTATACATCAGAATAACACATAGGCTACAATAATATTTCTAACACAAATCACTACATAATTTCCAAATGAAACAATATTATATAAAAGACTGTTTCAAAGTAGTAGTTTGTTGAGGTAGCTCAAAATATACATGTAGACTCAAACTAGGCTACTTTATTCCGAAAAATATCTTAAAATGTGCAATAATTTGATTTCCCCATAGACACCAAAACCTATTGATTTCAATTTCGAGCCTCTACAAAATGACCAACACGTACTAAGAAATTGTTCGAGCAATTCCTTACTAAATCGACAGCATCCCTCTCGGCTGCCTCCATTTATCTTCAGCTAGGTACCTTCGATCTCGAAGCCACTTACAGGGTCATCAGGTGGAAGATTCGAGGCATTTGTTTTGTTCTGTGATGGCTTGTTTTTTTTTTTTAGTTTTTAGAGAATAATGTATTGAGTTGTATTACGTAATTTGAAAAAACAACACAAAGTAAAACCGTCTTTGGATTCCTTTATTAAAAACAGCTAACTTCGAAATCCTTGCTTTTAGGTTTTGTGCGATAAATATAACATTAGAATCGGTCCACAAAGAAATAGGCGAAAATACATAAAAAAACTTACATAAATCATTTTTTTTCTCTTCAAAAAAGTCATCTTACAGTTAATTGTTAGTAATAATAATGCTGGACAATTCACACAGCATTATCTAGCCCCATGGTAAGCAGAGCTTGTGTTATGGGTACTAGTTAAATGATATACATAATACAATATATTACATAGATAGATATTTTTTATTATACATAGAAAACGACCAGAACACCCGGAACAAATATCTGCAGATCGTACACACAATTGTTCCGAGGCGGGAATCGAACCCGCAACCTCCTGCGTCGCAGATGGACCTTCGCCCACCGCGCCACATCGGTCGTCAAATCTATGTGACAAATAGTTTACATCCCTTCCTCTTGAATCATATTGCTTGTTACGAATTCTGGAGAACTAGATCAATAGATAATTTATTTATTTACTAGACTTTTAAATAATCAATGCAGTTTTTCCTACAGAAAGGAAATGTTCATTTCATTTATGAAGACCCAAAAAATTACGAGATTTTTACTATCACCATGAAAAGAAACCTCCCAAACAAGACGTTCTAAATTATTAACCCTAAACAAGCGCGGTCAGTGCACATAAAAAATATCCACAAGGGCATTGAAAGATTGAAAGGGTGGAATCACTTAACATAGCCAATTTATGGGCAAATCTCGCCCGTGGGAGCGCCGTGGTCGGACTAACAATATTAGGTAAGTCGAAAAACTTATAAGCTCCCTGTGAGACCGAAGCATTCAAGGAAATTGATTGTGGGTTGGACGGAAGCGATTTTTTTGGGCAGATTTTTCACAGTTGATTGAATTGAGGGTTAAAAGCTAGTGGGGATAGCTTGTTGGTTTCGTGGAGATCCTGGGTTATGGGTGAGATGGTTGAGTGATGAATACGGAATCAAGATTCTGTAGCAATGAGACAGAAATGCAACCAATTTGCCAATATCAGGGGAGCTTTTTTTAGCTTTGACGTTGATGTGAGGCAAGGAGCCATTGTTATTAACTAATATTTTTGTGTATGCTATTGACAATTTAATTTATTTTGCTCACTGTATTGAATTATGTTTCTTGAGGACATTTGTGATTGTATTCTATTTTGCTTATTGACATGTATATTTGACGACCGATGTGGCGCGGTGGGCGAAGGTCCACCTGCGACGCAGGAGGTTGCGGGTTCGATTCCCGCCTCGGAACAATTGTGTGTACGATCTGCAGATATTTGTTCCGGGTGTTCTGGTTGTTTTCTATGTATAATAAAAAATATCTATCTATGTAATGTATTCTATTATGTATATCAGTTATCTAGTACCCATAACACAAACTCTGCTTACCATGGGGCTAGATAATGCTGTGTGAATTGTCCAGCATTATTATTATTATTATATTGGATTATTTTTGCTCATTGACATATTATGTATATTGGATTATTAGTTTTGTTAAATTCTATGCTAGTGATTAATTAGGTTGACTACACTATTGCATTAGGTAATAGCTGTAAAAATTGTTGTAATGCTTTAAATTAATAAATAAAAAAATAAAACTCTTAGAATATATTTATTTGTTATATTATACGACTTACACAGAACATAACAAGCTAATACTAAGAGGAAATGAAATCTGTAGCCCAAAGTCCAAGTAACAAAAAAATATAATTGGACTTTCTGTGAATCAAAAATAAATGACGACCGATGTGGCGCGGTGAGCGAAGGTCCGCCTGCGACGCAGAAGGTTGCGGGTTCGATTCCCGCCTCGGAACAATTGTGTGTACGATCTGCAGATATTTGTTCCGGGTGTTCTGGTCGTTTTCTATGTATAAAAAAAAAATATATCTATGTTATGTATATCAGTTATCTAGTACCCATAGCACAAGCTCTGCTTATCATGGGGCTAGATAATGCTGTGAGAATTTGTCCAGCATTATTATTTATTTATTTATTATTTTCGGTGGACCGAAAGCGGCCTGGATGTGATCGCTTTCAGCGATAAGGCCGTGGATTGAGCCACGCTAGATTTAATTAGTAGTTACTGTTTGTTATCTTATTTTATAAATTGTAATAACGATCTGTCTTTTGTTTTTTATTCGTAATGAAAACGCAACAAGAATGCAGCCATGGAACTGAAAAAAGGGTCAGTGATCTAAAAAGTTTTTTTTATATGAATTGATCAGTAGGTCTTTAACCCTTAGTTACTCGCGCATAAAAACATACATAAGTACGTCATTTAATGTTAATGATTATAAAGTATTGTGTTTGTAAAGTTTGTTAACACTTTGACTGCGATTTTTTTTCGACGACTGCGATCTTTTTTTTAACCTAAAAAATTCGTGCTGCCGCTCTACACAGTGGTTTTGTTGCGCCGCACATGCGTTTCGTTCGAAAAATATTACAGCTGTGCTGAGTCACAAAGATCTATATTTTCTCAGCCGCTGCGCTAGTGTGGATTTATGCATATTAGTCACTTGTAGAAAACACATACCGTGTGATTTCAGCACTCAAAGTGTTAACGTTTGTAAGCAAACTACAAATGTAACATTATCTTCCTCAACAGCATTACCATCAATATAATGATGCCATTTAGCAGAGTTCTGGGGCAGGGTATGAGTTGTGGCCACTGCATCGCTCCATTAGCGATTATTGTCCAAGTTTTACGCTAACAAACTGGACATCACTGGAGAATTACAGAACTGGATAGGGCTTTCAGTATGATGACGATCGGGCAATGGTGAGATATAGTAACTATGTATGTAATCTTGTATCATGTACCTAATCTGTTGTATGAGTGTATAACGTATCCTAATAAAGAATAGTCATCATCTAAACTTCAGTGGTTTCACTCGCCTCCGACGTCCATCCTTACATGGCGACCCTGCCAGGCAGGCTGGATGGGCAATTAATTTATTTATTTATCAGTATCAGTAATATTTTTTCACATAAGACATGGTACATAATACATTGGTGGAATAACATAGTAGAGCTGCATATCTCGTGAATATAAAAATCAATAAATTTAAATTAAATGTCAGTAATAAAATAAAATAAACGCAAATAAATTGTCAATTAAAATAGAACTCTCTAGGTCAAAACTTAACTCAGACTTTCATGATTTCATCAGTTTTATTAACCTAGAAACTAGCTGAAGGTGGTGGCCAGCCATATCTTGCACAGGACCAGTAACCGCTGGGGTGACCATGACTGTCTTGTGGTATCCGCGACTCGAAAAACGTAGTATAGGAACATCCTCTGACCGGACAATCACAAAGACCAGACAAGGATAGCACCTTGTCTTTAGTTTACCTGCTCTGTCCAGCCTCTTTTGCTTTCTTTTTCTTTGGTAGGAGGATACTCCTATACCACGTTTTCCGAGTCGCGGACACCACAAGAAAGTTATGTTAGTTTGACGCATATTGCTTTTTTTCTTTCTAGGGCCTGTGCTGGTATATAGATATAATGATATCCCGTTACATATGACTTTTGTGTTAATAACATGATAGTTTCAAAAGTTATTTATTTTATTTTTGTTTATTTGGAAGACAGACAGTACATAGACATTATAAAGAGTTACAATAAGGATTTACATAGACCAGTGAAGTCTCCACTATTAACAAATTTAAACATAAAACTAGTGAACATAAATTATATTCTAAAACAATCGTTTAAATCACATCTAGTCCTCCTACATCCGTTAAACTGGACACAGCGGCTGCCAAATTCTTTGCACTTATTTACGCGGGTCCATAATTTATAGCTTTCGTATTGACTGCCCCTTGCCAAGCGCGCTATTAGTTGGCAGCCATAGCCTGGCCGCTTCCTGTCTCACTATCTCTTTGTTTTGTTCGAATGCTTTGTAATTGTTCAGTTTTTGAGTTGGCGCTGCCAATTTCTTTTGATATTGAAATGAGTTTGGCAGGAGTGTTGGTGGGTTAATGAATTGGAAGAAAAATTGCACACCATATCCAAATAATGATCATGAAAAATTCAATTAAAAAGAGATTAATGTTATTTCTATCAAATGGCAATGAAAATGAAAAGTTTTTATTTCTTTAAGCTTACAAATAAGCACTTAGACAGGTCATATTTTATAGTTCACTTAAATTTTTTGTCCACCAGTGGAAGAAGTGAGAAGAAACCACTAGTATATTCATAACTTATGTGTCTAGTACATTTGATTTGCTTATCTGTAAGTTGGTAGATTTTGAGTTGGAGCAAAACTCGTTCCAAGCTTTTTTTATCTTCTTAGTAATCTGATATTTTGTAATAAGCTTTTTTACAAAGAATGTGTTTAAGCAAGTTTTTTTTGGGACATAAAGCATTTATTTTATTATAGACCTAGAACTAGGTATGCAAAAATTCAGCCCGATCCGTTCCCTTCGGCTGCGTACGAAACCGAAGGTTCGTAAACAGTTGCGATTAAAAACTTTTTAGTATCTGTACGAAACCAGTTGCGATTAAATACCTACTTTTCTTTTTTGTACACTTACTAAACCGCGGTTATCCTTTCGTAACTGGTGGCGAGCAAAAAATTTGTAATACCTTCTACAATAAACTCGCTGTGCCCACAACTAGGCTACACAAGATAAATGTATCTTTTAAAGGGCAATGTATACGCTTCTACAACAAAACTCCAAGTGAGTTGCAAAAATTATCAATAAATAAATTTAAAAAAATTGTTAAACATATTCTTTGTAAAAAATCTTATTACAAAATATCAGATTACCTAGAAGATAAAAAAGTTTGGAACGAGTTTTGCTCCAACTCAAAATCTACCAACTTACAGATAAGCAAATCAAATGTACTAGACACATAAGTTATGAAGATACTAGTGGTTTCTTCTCACTTCTTCCACTGGTGGACAAAAAATTGAAGTGAACTATAAAATATGACCTGTCTAAGTGCTTATTTGTAAGCTTAAAGAAATAAATAAACTTTTCATTTTTCATTTTCAATAGGTACCTACTAGTTTCAAGCAAGGAATTATTTTATATAGAGATAGCGATATTCAGTAGTTTTGGCGTGATTAAGTAACAAACATCCATCCAAATTATGCAATGGGTGAATGTATCCATCCATCTCAACGTTCAAACTTTCGCATTTATAATTATTAGTGTGAAAATAATTACATCACAGTCATCGCAGTATCATTCAAAGCTTCCATCTACCCTCAGATTTGCATACAAGATAAAATCGAGCACTCAAACAATATCCATAACTCAGCAACAGCCTCAACCAATGGCTTAATCCGAACACATGTGACGTCACACACCGATACCTTCAATATCATTGCACATTTATACCAAAGCTATTGTGCTAGCATAACAACCTTATGTCGAGGGAATAAGGTCGAGAATAAAGTAGTGGAACAGGTGTGAGTGGTTGCTAGGTGCGCGGATTGCATCGTTCGTTCATCGGTTCGAAATTTGAATTGGTGTTAAGGTGCTTGCTTACTAGTTTATTGTGTGCCGAATATGAATTTACTGATTGAATCCTTTGCACGACTAATGTCCAAAATACAAAATGTCCAACTAGGATTAATGTCCAACATTCTTAAATGAAATTTGTACGGAGATGAAAACAAAACGGTCGAACCAGTGAGGCTGGGCATTTAATGCGTTTTAGTGGCGATCTCTGTGGCGCGGTGGACGAAGGTCCGCCTTCGACGCAGGAGGTTGCGAGTTCGATTCCCGCCTCGGGACAAATATTTTTACGACCTGCAGATCATTTAAATCATCAGATGTTCAGGGTGTTCTGGTCGTTTTCTACATATGTATAATAAAAATATCTACATAATGTATTGTATTATGTATATCAGTTATCTAGTACTTTGTAGTGCTCAGTAGTCAGCTTTAAAACGTACCGATCCTATCCATCCAAAGGTTGCCTGGAAGAGATCGCTTTTAGCGATAAGGCCGCCGATTGTGCCACTAGTTATAGTTAGTATTAAGATCCTTTAGTATTTTTTTTTGTATTGATGGTGCAATAAAGTTATATTGTATTGTATTGTATTGTGATTATAGAGTAAACTTAGCTGTGTGAATTGTCCGGCACTATTTATTTATTTACCTATTTATTATTTATTCACTGGCTAGTTTTAGCGATGCGTCCGTCAACGGCGGCGCGTCGCTGTTATTCGGGCTATTGAATTTAAAAGTAATATTAAAAAGATTTTTATATTGCCAGAACAGAGACGAATAGTATACCTAATCTTATAAATTAACCTTAAATTAACAGAGAAACTGACAAAATCGGTCTCCAATCGGCATAAATACTATAAATATCCCTTTGTGAATGCAGTACATTCCTAATGTAAAGTCACCTTTATGTACAAATTGTCCAGTTGACCGGGCGCTGTCCGGTACCGCTGGTCCGGAATGATCCGGACATATGGCGTCTTTGCACTGGCAACTATTTTCATATTGATAGATTTACTGGCAACATTTGTCCTTCAATTGATAAAAATTTGATGATATAGTTACTTTTTACTAAACCAACCTCGACCCATAAGCTATTAGGATCTGATATTGAGCAGTATAATGAAAAGAAATCACTGAATCACTAATTATTACATACATTTTATTGGTTGAACTGTTTCAGTTCAGTTCAGTTCTTTATTAATAAGAAATATTCTTATATGTCAAACATAAATAATACATAGGAAACAAAGAAAATACATTACGAAAAAAAGAAAAATACAAAATAGTTCGAGATTTAAGAACAGAATTTTTATAATAAATAATTCTATAATTTCTTTGGTAATTTTACCAATAGTAGTTTGACGACCGATGTGGCGCGGTGGGCGAAGGCCCGCATGCGACGCAGGAGGTTGCGGGTTCGATTCCCGCCTCGGAACAATTGTGTGTACGATCTGCAGATATTTGTTCCGGGTGTTCTGGTCGTTTTCTATGTATAATAAAAATATATATCTATGTAATGTATTGTATTATGTATATCAGTCATCTAGTACCCATAACACAAGCTCTGCTTAGCTTGGGGCTAGATCAGGGATCCCCAAACTATTTTGGACAAGTGACCCCTTTTCCAAAATGAACTGTTACCTCAGACCCCATGTCCAAATTACCTACTTTTAACACTTTGACTGCGGTTTTTTTTCGACGACAACGATCTTTTTGTTTACCTAAAAAATTCGTGCTGCCGCTCTACACAGCGGTTGTGTTGCGCCGCACATGCGTGTCGTTCGAAAAATATTACAGCTCTGCTGAGTCACAAAGATCTGTATTTTCTCAGCCGCTGCGCTAGTGTGGATTTTCGCAGATTAGTCACTTGTAGAAAACTCATACCGTGCGTTTTCAGCACTCAAAGTGTTAAGATCAACCCCCTTATTCATAATGGTCCGCTAACTTAAAACAGCTGCTACAGAATGTTATTTTTTATTCTGACTTAGGTAGAAGAAGACAGAGTGAGAATTAGCAATGCTTTAAGTTAGCAGACTATTATGAATAAGGGGGCCTATCTTTAGTTTTTTCCTATTGACACAAAATACCTAGGTACTAAGGTACCAATTGGAAAAATTTGCACTTGGTTAAGTAGGTAAAGTTGAATTCATTTTCTAATCAAAATTTGTGAAAAAAATGAACTTTCAACCTAAGTGCAAGCTCGTTAGATAGTAAAATATCAGGAACATGTTTGGACTTCAACTTGATCATGAATTCGTTCGTGTTAAATCGCGTGAGCGTCAAATAGAGAGCAAGTCAAAGCGCGCCTGAAAGACGTACGCTCGAACTCATTATCTTGCACAAACTTGTCCACGCTAACTTGCCGAGTTTTTCATCTTGTACGAACTTGAGACTTTACATTACTACAACAATGCTATTTCCTACAAAAATATTAATTATTCTTAGTACACGTAACACAACATAAACAATACAGTACCTACCTATCTTGAACGTTTTAAATAGGAACTTGTGTTAATTTAATAGGGGTCTATTTTTAGACCTCGTTGACCCCCAAAATTAGTTTTCGTTTATGTCGACCCCTAGGAAACCGATATCGACCCCAAGGGGTCGATATCGACCACTTTGGGAATCCATGGGCTAGATGATGCTGTGTGAATTGTCCGGCATTATTTATTTATATTTATTTATTTATTTATTTAGTGAGTTATTTAAATCAAAGTTATAATAAATATTATAAGTGTGGATCAGCGACATTGGCGTCATCTAATTTGCCATTTAGAAACTCTTCTAAACTGTAGTATGCTCTGGCCACTAGGATTCTCTTCAGTTTGTTAATTTCCAGTTTGTTTCGTACATGGCAGCCATTTTTATGATAAGAGAAAGCGCGTCACCGGTGACGAGCATAGACAAGTAGAAATTGTCATAGAGTATTTATGTGTCAACAAAAATACCTAGGAAAACAGACAAGGTACTTACTTTTTTTTTGCAGATATTTGTTCCGGGTGTTCTGGTTGTTTTCTATGTATAATAAAAAATATCTATCTATGTAATATATTGTATTATGTATATTAGTTATCTAGTACCCATAACACAAGCTCTGCTTACCATGGGGCTAGATAATGCTGTGTGAATTGTCCAGAATTATTTATTATTATTATTACTTTAACCAAGCCACTGCTTTTTTTGGGTTTTTGGGATTTGGACAATTTACACAGCATCATCTGATCCTGTCTGAATTGTCCAGCATTATACCTAATCTAAAAAATGCTTAATATCACATTACATACAAACACAGATATGTATTAGGTCCTTTATAGAGATATAGATATGTAGATTTGTCACTTCCTCCTAAACCCCGAATTAGCACAACGAACAGGAAGCTTTACAAAACTAAAGTCATTTAAAACGGGATATTTACCATTATTCGACAATATTGGAAAACTCAAAAATCTAATCATGATAAATATTCCGTTTTAAACGTCTTTAGTATAACCTAAAGCTTTTGAAACTATCATGGTTATTAACCATGATAGTTTCAAAAGCTTTAGGTATAGCTTAACAGAAATTCGTGTTAACAAATCATCATCAGCCTATAGCAGTCCACTGCTGGACATAGGCCTCCCTTAACGCCATAGCGCCCTGTCTTCAGCTTGCCGCATTCAGCATCTACCTGCAGTCTTTTGGCAGGTCGTCATCCCACCTGGTCGGAGGGCGTCCTACACTACGTTTACCGAGTCGTGGTCTCCACCCAAGAACACGTTTTCCCCAGCGGCCGTCGGTTCTTCGCGAGATATGATGTCTTTACGAATAATGTAGCTAAAGACTGTCAAATTATGAACTAAAGTGTACCTGATGCTAAAGATATTAAAAAAGATTAGCTAATCACATTAAATTATCATATTGACCCGCCTGCGATGTTGTAGGTTGCGGGTTCGATTCCAGCCTTGGAACCATTGTGTGTACGATCTGTAGATATTTGTTCCGGGTATTCTGATCGTTATCTATGAAAAAAAAAACATCTATCTATGTAATCTATTGTATTATGTATATCAGTCATTTAGTACCTATAACACAAGCATAGCTTAGCTGGTAGCTATAATGATGCTGTGTGGATTGTCCAGCATTATTTATTTATTTATCAGTGAACTGAAAAATTCTAGATACTACTTATTAGACTTTTTACTTTAAAACTTTACTTTAAAATAAAAATACATTCCGCATTTAACAATACAACATCACCCCTATCCTTCCCCAATTCTAACACCATTTCCCGTGAATCCAAGCGATTTTTGATAACACATACATCCAACTGTCTCGACTTCCATCAATCCAAACTATCTAACCTGCTTGCGACCCAGTCTGCGACCCGGCTATCCGGTTCCGTCCGGTTGTACCCGGTTGTGCCCGGTCATTTATCACCGGACGATTACCAACCCTTGCCGACGTCGTGATGGTATCCGGGAAGAAAAATTATCCGTAAATTGGCCCGGGCGCAGCCTGCGATCCGGGTTGATTGGCAGCTGGTGAACAGTGGTCAGGATTTAGAAAAACGATATAATACTTGATGATGTTTAAGTGGCAGCAGATATATTTTACTTAGGAAATATGTAACTAGAATAATAATAATAAATAAATAATACTGGACAATCCACACGGCATCATTTAGCTTCAAAATAAGAAGAGCTTAGATATTAGATGATAAAATATATAATATAAGATTACGTCAAGTCTTCTCCTCATCCATACCGCAATACTTGAAAACTAAGTTTTCAACCAGTGCGTCCTACCTGTTATGACCTACGGAGCTGAGACGTAGACACTCACGATAGGGCTGTTCCATCAGTTCAAAGTCGCTCAGCGAGCTATGGAAATAGCTATGCTCGGGGTCTCTCTGAAGGATAGGATTCGAAATTAAGAATTAGCCATATTTAGCTGTAAAAATCTGATCATAATTAATTCCACCCCCAATAATATATGTCGTAGTTGAAAAATATCTCTAATAAAATTTCATTAATACCCTTCGCAATATGACATGACAAGATGCGAAATCACAATTCCTCAAACAAATTACAAACATGGTTATACCATTGAGGGATCATAAATTACGGGCCACCCTGGGCCACCCTATGGATGCAAAGTAGGGTGACCTGCGACTCGTGTCTTTTGGTTTCGGATTGTGTTTATTTAGGTATCTACTGACAAAATGGCCTGTTACGTCTTCTATATAAATGTTGCAAATAGTGTTTGGAAAATGTACGAAAATACAGGAGATGATGTAAGGAGATCCTTGTGGTAATAATTATCTAAATTTAAATGCAAACGATCAGATTTGTTCTAATAATGTTGGTAAAGTAGAGGCAAGTTATATGTACATATAAGAAATTAGAAAACATAGACAATGCAGACAGAAAATAAAAAATATCGCTATTCCACTGCACAGTATACATATAATATACCTTAATTCCTACCAATCTTAATAAAGACATAGGTACTCATAGTTTTATTTTAATAAAGCTATTAGTATGTCTGTACAGCCAATAAATAAGATGAATAAATAATGTTGGACAATTCACACAGCATCAACTAACGGTCTAAGCTAATACGTAAGCTAATATAGTATCTAAGCTAAGCAGAGCTTGTGTTATGGGTACTAGATGACTGATAAACTTAATACGAGGCGGGAATCGAATCCGCAACCTCCTACATCGCAGGTGGACCTTCGCCCACCGCACCACAGAGGTCGTCAAGCAAATTGATTTCCATCAGAAATTTGTCACCCAAAGTGGCGATTTGAAAACGCCAGTAAACGCTAAAAGCCGAAATGACGTGATCTTTCTAAGGGACCTATGAGAGATGGGCCCAATAAGTCACACAGTATTAACACCCTATAGTCTAATGGGTCACACATGAATAATAGAAGAGGAAATTCGGGATATTTTAGAGAGGATTGCCATTTTCGATGCGAATGTGAAGTGGGGTGTTTGAATACGTAATGGGAGAGGAATTTTTGAATATCAGCATATTTGAGGAAAAAATACCAAAGGAAACGGTTGATACAAATTTCAATTGAGATTCTTATGATAACAATCTAAATTTTATATTAAAAATAACAAAATATTTATAGAATTGTCTGGATGTAGGTAGAAACAGAAAATAATTAATAATCTTTATAATTCCTTCTATAAAAAAATCCAAATCAGTTGCTAACTAAAAAGTAATAGAAAAGGGAAAGGAAAGACAAGTTTTTTTATCTTTAGGCTCTGTAAATAAATTAAAAATTATTAAATAAATTAAAATGTATAAATCTAAGATGCCTTGTGAATTATTTATCAATATTTTTCCTACAGTACCTACCTTTTTCTTATTAATTTCTACATTAAGTATAAAGTTTAAAATTACTACACTGCAACAATCATCTACTATCAAGGCAAGGAAACATTCCATCGTGAAACGAAATAACTGAAACATCAAATCAAACAAAACCAATTTCCCTAAAAGAGCTCTCACATCCAAAACAGTAACCTGCGGGATAAGAATCCCTACATCATAAACATAAAAGATTGCCCCGAGAAAAACTGAACCAATACAAAATGACCCCAATTTGCCGAAAAATATCCAGCAAAATTTGCATACGGCGAAACATATCCATCCAATATCCTAAGGGTACGGTAGGATATATCATATAGGATATACAAGGCTTTGTCAATGACAAATAGTGCTCGCCCCATCGCTGGCATTTTGACAATAAATAAGACGATATCAAGGAAGGAACGGATGAGGACTTCGGTAATAAATGACATGCGATGGACACGGAAGGGTTAGGGATTAGGCGTATGACTGATTGTTCTGTTTTTATAGTATGTTGTGGTTTGAAGCGATGGATACAAATTGTTGCAATACCTTGTTGACGTCTACGTGTGTAAGTGTTTTTAGCCCTGTATTGGTTAGTATAATCCTTTAGCCTGTAAGAAGGATGTTATAAACTGTCTCAAATGCAGAGCAAAAGTTAAGCTGAATGGGGACTGCTAAATGAATAAAAAAATACGAATTAGAATTGCTATTCAACGTGGCAACGCTGCCAACATTCTGGGCACTCTTGATTTCTGGTGACTGCTTCGATTTTAGAAAATGGTTAAGCTCGCCATGTACATATCCTATTTAGACAAAAATTCATTTCATGAATTATTGTGTACAACAAATAATTACAGAAAATTTATAGTAACAGATAATATTAGTTGTAATTTTTCGTTTTGTTGATGAATAAGTGTATTTAAATGATGAATACCATAAATAAATAAAAAAATGCCGGACCGTCTAAGTTATGTACTCATCTTGTACATATAACTATTTTAATTTTTTCATATTTCTTGCCTTATATTAGTTTTTCTTTTTTAATATTATTTTGTATACTTACCGTCAGATCTCCTAGAACCCGATTTTGCCAAACAAAGCGCCATAAGTATTAACTAATTGGTTAATCAAGATTTACAGTAAAATTAAACAATACTTTCTGTTTGGTGAGATCGGCCTTAACCTTATCCTGAGTTTGAGCGCTGGGAGGTGCGACACAGTTTTATACGTATGCGCTTTCCAGTGTTCCGTTGTATCTTAGAGATAATTCTTTGTTCATTTTAATAAATAAATTGAAAATAAAAAAAAATATATATATACATCATCTAGTGCCCAAGTAAGCAGAACTTGTGATATGTGTCTTAATTAACTGATTTACGAGAGACGAAATATGTCTGTACCTAGTCTAAATAACAAGTTATTCATCGGTAATTAATTTTGGCGAACCTCTTTGTGTGTCAAGGTTTCCGAAAATCAAAGTCAAGTAGCCCCAATGTCCTATCAAAGATGGCCTAATTCTGTACAATAGCATTGCCCTGGTCTGATGATAAAGATTCAAAGGATATTGAACGTCACACCTCGCTGTCCGGTCGCGTCCGGTCCGGCGATTGTCATCTGCTGATGACGAGGAGTTAGGGTTGGCGGAGATGGGATTATTTAATTATAACTATTGATACAACGGGTATTTATCGCGTTTATTTACCTTTTTCAAAATATTAAGTTTAAAAATATTTATGGATTATTTGTTGGGGAAATATTTAATAGTTGGTTTTTACAGCTTCATTAATTTCAAGGGAAATATTCGCAAACTTAAAGAACACATAGACATAAAAAAAAAAACTGGACAATTTACACAGCATTATCTAGCCCCCAAGCTATGCAAATGTTTTGTTATCAACATAGATGTTCTAAATTAAGTAGCCAATAGATGATGGCTGGAAGTAATATCTGTAATTATTTTTTCTGTCCTTGCCCAACAGTGCTGGTAAAGAAATCAAAAATAAATGTATAAAAACATAACTTAAAAATAAGAGCATTCTAGAAGTATCTTCGACCTACTTATTAATCCTATGATATTCTTTGAAACGAATATAATAATGTTATTCCTGAGATTTCCCCATGGCTAACAAACAGCATCATAAAACCAAGTAAGAATTAGAACTAAAGCAATTACCAGATTTTATGTGCTTATCACAAAGTCTCAAAACTTAAGGTCAATTCAAAATCTTAAAAAAAGGAAAACCTACCTTACAATCAGTAGAAGCAATTTATCAATCAATGACATATCACCAACAACATACTACAACGTAATGGTTACTTAATCGCGTAACCAAGGTCTAACCCAACCCTTCCAACAATCCATCACCCAAAAACCAAAAAACAACAATTCACCAAACATTTTTGCAAATATTTAGCGAACGGCAACCCTGGATGTCCAAGCCCCTTTCAAAATGGCGACTGTCGGTGAAGGGTGGTCAGAATGACATCTCGTCTTGTGTACAGTGTTATTTATTTGATACGATTGTAAGAAGGTATGGCAGTTTGACAGAATTGGGTCTCTTTGGCTTAGGTTGGCAGTATTGTGGATTTTACCTTCTACTTGTGAGTCGTATTGGCCGAGACATAATAATAGTAAAACGTAAATTTTATTTGAATGTCAAGCGTAGTGTAGGACTCCCTCCGCCCAGGTGAGATGACGACCTGCGAAAGACTGCTTATTTTGTAAGCCTAAAGAAATAAAGTTATTGATTCTTATTCTGCTCAGCCATTCAGTAAAATAAAAATAAAAAAAATAAGAGCTTTATTCCATATCAAGAAGGTACAATTTTTAAACAATAATAATACAATTAATTTAATAATCATGATGACACACATTATGATTTAAGGATTAAATATTAAATTACGTCAGGTGTCTTATGTCATCCATGAGATAGATAAGTAGGTACGTTACTTCTTGAAATGGACCGCCTTTGGCGGTGTCTGCCTCCTCCAAAGATTTCTAGTAGTTTCTTTTGGTATCATAGAAAGTTTTATTGTCTTCATTTTTGAGCGATTTCAGTGGGAGCATAGACTGGACGATGGTGTACGAAAAAGTTTGGATATTTGTAATATTTACCTATGTGTAGTAAGGCGACTCCCCGATATTGCTATAAAATCTTCTATTTTGATATTTTTTCAGCCATTCAGTATTCATTGAAAGCTCGCGCCGGCGTGTAATTTTCCGAGCCAAAGGACATACCGTTAAATTCAAACATTCAGCTAATCACTGCTCAATCAAATGCTCTGATATGTACATACTCATTAGCTAAGTTGTTTGATTTTCCGTTTGAGCATCACTTTACCATGGGTTTACCAAATCAGGTGCCAAACGGGTGCCAACAAGCATCAGGTGCCAACGGTCCCCGTCACCGATAATCCTTCGCAAATCGATCAAACAGCATAAATAATTGATCGAACACTAGTGTTGGGATTTGTCGATAAACATTGTACAGCGATGTCGATGTGGTCGGGTCGCAGGCGCGCTAACTTTGCATTATTAATGATTCATTTAGTTCACACTAACCGAGAGGCTCTCTCGATCCCTTCGGGTTTGTAGGGATGGGATGGTTTAAATCAAAGTTCACAATTATATCGATAATTATAGTTAAGGAGGTGTGTTTTCGCTCAATAAAAAATTTTTTTTTTTTTTTTGATAAATAGGTCCTTCGTTAGGTGTATATATGAACCTAATCATATCATTTCATTCAAAAACCATCATACAAAAGTTATCTAGTACCCATAACACAAGCTCTGCTTACCTTGGGGCTAGATAATGCTGTGTGTATTGTCCAGCATTATTTATATTTTTTATTTTATTTAAAGACCCTAAGCTTAAAGTATAAGATGCGAGCAATATTTGAGAAAGCAAAGCTTCCGCTTAACAGTATATAGTATACCGCTTCTCAGTACATAAGTATTATTACATAGTATCTCATAGATCAGTGTTCTAAACCCTGGTACACATAGCCAATTTCACTAACTCATCTTTTCATCGATATCGATGAAAGCCACTACATCTCCGAACTGATATTTAGTCAGTGCAATCGGCGATCTGATTAATAGTGCTCGCGTGAAATGTTTAATCTTTCCCGTAGTGATGTTCGCTCCCTCGACCTCCAGCTAATCAGGAAAGAGCTGGAACAAAAATGTCTCATCATTGAATCAATATTATCGATGATTTGTACGTGTATCAATACAAATGTGTCGTTTCACCCCGATAATAGGATTCAAAATCAACTAATCATGTTTCTGATTGTAGAAAAGTGGATTTCACCGTAACTGGGATTATCAATCCTTATCAGACGGATATAATTATGTTTAATAGGCATATAAAGAGCGTGCAATCTACCTACTACCATGATTATTATTATTTTATATGAAACACAAATAAACATTTTCTATTTCTATTTCTATAATATTATGAAAATAATGCTGGATAATTCACACAGTATCATCTAGCCCCAAGCTAAGCAGAACTTGTGTTATCGGAACTGCATTTAATATTAACCATGATATCATTTCAGTAAATGATATTGATACTGAGAACGGAGACTTTTTACTGAGGAAGTCCTTGCTCAAAAATCTGGCCCCAAGCTCTGCTAAGACTTGGGCTAGCGGCTAGATGATAAATAAATAAATAAATAATAAATAAATAATGCTGGACAATTCACACAGCATTATCTAGCCCCATGGTAAGCAGAGCTTGTGTTATGGGTACTAGATAACTGATATACATAATACAATATATTACATAGATAGATATTTTTTTATTATACATAGAAAACGACCAGAACACCCGGAACAAATATCTGCAGATCGTACACACAATTGTTCCGAGGCGGGAATCGAACCCGCAACCTCCTGCATCGCAGGCGGACCTTCGCCCACCGCGCCACATCGGTCGTCATGAGATGATACTGTATAAAATGTCTAACATTATTAATTTATTTATTTTAATCGAACACGCAGACTTTTAATTGTAAATAAATAATTACAACCAGCTGTCCTAAACAAGCTGTGCAAAACAGGCGATACATTATGCATTAACTATCGATTGTTGTAAAGTACAACACTAAATTAATGAGTTAGAAATGCACGGCTCATTACATCACTGCCTGCAAACAAACGATGAATCAAGACAGGGCGAAGTTGAACTTGGCGTTTGCATCGTGATTGTACCGACGACCTGCCTAATACAAGGCCCAGGTTCGATATAGCTTCTATAATAAGCTTCCATCTGAAGCAACTGAGCTCCCTATTCGTAAATTTAAAAATTACATAAAACTAAATCTCATCAAGAAGGCTTTCTACTCCATAAATGATTATCTCAATGATGTTAATGCTTGGCCAGATGTCGCTCAGTTTCGCACCGACAATAGTATGTAAGTAATTTGTTGTTGTGCATAGCTTTACTTAAATATTGACATGTATCGAATCATATTATATTTAGACTTAAATAGGCAAATAACCATGTATTAGACATATAAGAGATGAACATGCTAGTGGTTTCTTTTCACTTCTTCCACTAGTGGACAAAAAATTGAACAAAACAGTGATAATAATTTATATATAAAATATGACTTGTCTAAATGCTTATTTTGTAAGAAATAAATGATTTTTTACTTTACTTTACTTTTATATCTGGGCCTTGAACTGGGCAGGGTTTTATGACTTAGTGACTGGCAGGGCTTAGAAAGTCTGGATACTGTCAGGGAGAAATTTGGTTCAGGGTTCAGGGTTTGGTTGGATTCGATGAGGATTGTCTGAAAAGTGTATGAGAATAGTCTTATGCATATTTTTTGGAATCCACTAATATTAGAAACGGGAAAGTTTGTATGTAGGTATGGAAGTTTTTTGTAGTTATCTTGCAAATTTTGCATGATTGTAGTTCTAGACTTGGAATTAAACATTGTTGTTATTCCATAAATCTGGTAACATGGGACAGAAATAACTTTAAAATGTGCCATAGAAATAACGCATGCGAAGCCGCTGGCAGAAACTACCTAGAATAACAGAATAACCGAATCATTTTATTTCACTTCTTCCACTAGTGGACAAAAAATTGAAGTGAACAGTAAAATAGTAAAATAATTTTATTTGATAATAATTTATATTTAAAATATGTGAGTAATATGCTCGGTTGAGACAAGTGTCTAAGTGCTTATTTTGTAAGCCTAAAGAAATAAATGATTTTTTACTTTACTTACTTATTTACAGGACACAGAAAATACAGTCCAATGTTACCAGATTGTGACCCATGAGATAGTAGCTGAAAATCCTAATATTATTACATATTTATTCAGGAAATCTGTAAACAGGGGCATCTGTAGGGGCTTTCAGATAAAACACGGATGAAAGCTAACAAAACCGATCTTCTCTCAGATTTACGTTCAAAATGTACAGCGATGACTGCCAAAAACCTTCAAGTAATACCAAAAATCAAAGATCAGCGTAATAAAATCTCCCTCAAATTGTAAAATTAACAAACCCTTGTTTTCGGAACAAAGAAGTCGGGTTGTTAGGAAAGACAAACGTCGGGATCCAGTGTAAGTGTGAAATCAAGTGTATAATTAGCTCAAATATTGGGCCGCCTCGAACAAAGAAAACAGAAGGGAATTCTTCGGAATCTTAGCGAAATCGGGGCGGTAAAATGCCGCTTGAGACGAGTTTTGTTATTGAGTTATTGCTATTTTATGTTGCCAAATAATTGGAATAATCCTTGATGTCGTTGTTCAGCTGGTTAAAGAATTCCCGTACGCGAAGGTCACTAAAATCGAAGATTTTGGGATATTATTAATTTTTTTAAATAATAGGAAACTAACAGGTACCCAGAAGTGGATGTGGGTGGGTGTCACCAGGCTGATATGATAATAATGACGTAATGGTGAAAAACAATGCTCAGATTATAAAAAAACGGCATTATAATATCGATTTCATTAACGCGCTACGCACCCAATACGCTCAGGAATTAGCTGAATGAATCTCATTGTAACAAATTATCTATAACGATGCGTCCAAGCTCGCTGTAACGCGATGGAAATATGGGGAAAAATAAAAGAAAAGGTACGCGATGAATACTCGATAAATAATAATCTAAAATTATGAAACTAATATTCCATACGAAATTTTCTTATCACAATAAAGAAATTACGTCAATTTTAGTAACTGCTTTCTATCGTCGCGCGTCGCCTACCATCACAGCCTGCCTACCCAGAAGTTATAAACGTCAATTTTATTGATTTTTATTAAGTAATTATTTTCTATAGTCGCCTACAATCACAGCCTGCCTACCCAGACCTCAGGACTATTGATTGTGCAGCATTTTAGCCGCCCAAAACAATAGGGTGTACCAGAAGTGGAAGATTCCCCATGTTTGCGCGGTTCCCCTGTTTAACAAGACTCCGTCTTTCGGTTTGCTTAATGATTTGTGAGTTAACACGAGTGGATCGCAATCCGATATTGTACCGACATAAGGAGTGCTGGATTAAAAGATGACGTTTTAATCTTTCTTTGTTATGTGACGACCAAGCGCGGTAGGTGAAGGTCTGCAACGCAGAAGGTTGCGGGTTCGATTCCCTTAGTGTTTATAGGTACTGGAAACTAGGTATTTCAAAGATTATTTCAGACTAGCGGAACGTCCTGGCTTCGCACGGGTATTAGAACCTTTGGCTACATTATTGGAGTTTTAGTAAGGATCCCTAATTTTTATGAAAATATATTATAGTCTATGTTCACCGGGGATATTTAGGCTTCCTAACGGTGATAGAATTTTTCAAATCGGTCCAGTAGTTTCGGAGCCTATTCGTTACAAACAAACAAACAAAAAATCAAACCTTTCCTCTTTATAATATTAGTAAAGAGTATAGATTATTTACTAATCATTATAACCTATATACATACCTAACTATAATTATAACCTAATGCACCATTATTTATCGAGCCTACCACTTATTAATATACTAGCTGCGCCCCGCCGCTTCGCTCGCGTAGAAATCTATGTGTCTAATGGTTTATAAACCTTCCTCTTGAATCACTCTATCTAATAAAAAAAAACCTCATCAAATTCGTTCGAATGAAATTCTATTCTATTTCTATAGCAAACCTAAGATCGAGATTTGATACCTTCCACCTTAAGAATTCAGAAAAATAAGCGAATATCTCCCAAACCAATATACCACATCATTTGTCAGAAGTTTCAATATCAACCCTGCTGCGACTTCATATCCATTCCTCGGGAAATATTTCAATATTGTGATTTACGACATAATACTGAATGGCACGGTACTTTGAGATCCACCAGTGGGACTGGAGCCGTCGCTTCTTGCGAACGACTATTTTTGGCACCTTTGCTTTTTTTTCAAAGTACAGTAAATAAATAAATAATGCTAGACAATTCACACAGCATTATCTAGCCTCAAGTTAAGCAAAGCTTGTTATCAGTACTAGATAACTGATATAAAAAATATCAATACATTAAATAGATAGTTTTTTTTTATAGTAAACTAGCTGTGCCCCGCGGCTTCGCCCCCGTTGAATCTATGTGTCTAGTCAAATGGTTAAAATGATAAAAAGTACCCTATGTTAGACTCCTGGTTCTAAGCTACCTCTCCACCAATTCGCTAAATCAGCAGCATTCAGCTAAATCGGTCCAGCCGTTCTCGAGTTATAAGTGTTGTAACAAACACGACTTTCTTTTATATATATATAGATGACCAGAACACGCGGAACAAATATCTTCAGATCGTACAATCATTTTTCCAGGGGCGGGAATTGAACCCACAGGGACGTCGCAAGCGGACCTTAGCTCACCGTGCCACAAAGGTCGTCAGGAGAAGTAGATATATCGTAGGTATATCGTAAGCTTGCATTCCCGCATACTTAGTTACTGAACGTTGTTTTCTATCATAATAATTAGACGACCGATGTGGCGCGGTGGGCGAAGGTCCGCCTGAGACGCAGGAGGTTGCGGGTTCGATTCCCGCCTCGGAGCAATTGTGTGTACGATCTGCAGATATTTGTTCCGGGTGTTCTGGTCGTTTTCTATGTATAATAAAAAATATCTATCTATGTAATGTATTGTATTATGTATATCAGTTATCTAATACCCATAACACAAGCTCTGCTTACCATGGGGCTAGATAATGCTGTGTGAATTGTTCAGCATTATTTATTTATTTAATAATCGATCGTAAAGATTGCAGATTTTTAAATGTCAAGTTTTTATGTTTTCGGGAGCTTTTCTCGTTCATATCTTGGCAATATTCAGTACTAGCTGCGCCCCGCGGTTTTACCCGCGTGGTGATAGATTTTTTGGATAATATACAATATATCTTTATAAGGTATATTATTGTAAAGTTTCATTAAAATCCATTCAGTCGTTTTTACGTGAAAGAGTAACAAACATCCATCAATACTTACAAACTTTCGCGTTTATAATATTAGTGGGATTCCAATTGATAAATGGGTTCTAGAATTTTTATTTATTTATTTCTTTAACTTTGCTCTGCCAATGCTTGTTATTGTTACTATTAATTTTTATATTAATTTAATAAAAAATATCTATCTATGTAATGTATTGTATTATGTACCTATATCAGTTATCTAGTACCCATAACACAAGCTCTGCTTACCATGGGGCTAGATAATGCTGTGTGAATTGTCCAGCATTAAAAAAATAATAATAATAAGTAAGTTAAAATTTAATCTTTTGTCTATTTCTTATTTCATTTATGCACATGTACCCACTTCTCTCTTCACTTTGTCTCTCTCTCCCAATAAGGTTTGCTGGAAGAGAACTCTTTTTAGGGTTAAGTTCGCCTTATAATTTTCTAGAATAAGCTTTGTGTTATGTTTTTCGTGCAAAAAGTATAAATAAAAAAACATTTTTCAAACACAATATCCATCTGTCCCCCACAAGTAAATACCAAATCCGCGGCTCCAACAAGGCTGGTTTGTTTTCCGATAAATATTCCCCTCCCCTCAGGTATGCAAAAATATCGCGAAGATATGCTGTGTTCAGGATAACACTAAAATACCGGAGCCGTTTTTGTTCACATAAATCTTTATAGTAATGCGTAATACTCTGTTGGGATTTTTAAATCACTCGGGTATTTTTTTCTTACCAAAGTTATCGACATAGCTATTATTTAGCTATTATATAGCTATTATATATATTTGTGAAACTAATCTAATTTAATTTTAATCCCATTCTTATTTATACTCATTTTTAATTTAATACTATTTTATCTTATTCAATGTATAAATGTTTTATTATTTATTATGATTTAATTAATGTTATAATGTTTAAGGAGGATCCAGCTGGGCTGGGCAGCATTTGGGAAACTACGTCAAGTCTTCACGTCATCCATACCGCAATGCTTGAAAACGAAAGTTTTCAATCAGGCGTCCTACCCGTTATGACCTACGGAGCTGAGACGTGGACACTCACGATAGGGCTGGTCCACCAGTTCAAAGTCGCTCAGCGAGCTATGGAAAGAGCTATGCTCGGAGTTTCTCTGAAGGATAGGATTCGTAACGAATACATCCGACAGAGAATCAAGGTTATCGACATAGCTCATAGAATTAGCAAGCTGAAGTGGCAGTGGGCCGGCCATATCTCGCGAAGAACCGACGGCCGATGGGGCAAACTTGTTCTTGAGTGGAGACCACGACTCGGTAAACGTAGTGTAGAACGCCCTCCGACCAGGTGGGATGACGACCTGCGAAAGACTGCAGGTAGATGCTGGATGCGGCAAGCTGAAGACAGGGCGCTATAGCGCTCATTGGGGGAGGCCTATGTCCAGCAGTGGACTAAGATAGGCTGATGATGATAATGATGTCATTTTATTTATGTCATTTAAGTTTCTGTTAATTAATTTACATTTTAGTTTTGTTCCTTATCGTATTAGGCCCACCTTGCGCAGCACGGTCTCCACGGAAGACCAGCGCTATGGTACGATCTGCTCTACCATAGCACATGCTGAGTGGAGACCGATTTTGTCAGTTTCTGTCTTCTGTTAATCTAAGTTTAATTTATAAGAGTCTCTGTTCTGACAAAATAAATCTTTTTAATTTTACTTTACTTTCTTTTACTATTGTAATTATTTACTCACATACTTTGAGGTTCCTGCAAATGTGCCTGCAAATTTCGCGGCCTATTATCATTTGCTAGCAGCAAGATATTATAAAACTCATTTAAAACAACATCTCCAATTACGTTTCTTCTGCAACCCTTACACATTCGTACCCTCTCGGAAGAAGACGATTTATCAAAGTATTTCTCACCCAATAAATAACACACACATTCGCTAAAGGAGTCTACACATCCAACTTTTGTAACGCCCGCTGATAAAGCCTTGATGGTTGGATGTCGGCGGTTTGGTCGGCAACTTGTTTGCGGCATCACATCTAAGATCAAACCACAACAAAGTCGCCGCGCTGAGTTGTGTCGCCGAATTGGTTTAAACGGCCGTCGATAGCACAAAATCAATGTCGGTAGCATGAAATCAGCAACTCTGACATTTGACGCCGACATGTTTCCGACATTTTCGAGAAGTGCCTCTGACATTTGTCTGTAAATCGGTGATATGTCACAAGAAGTCGGAGGGCACTGTTGGCAACATGATTCATTAAAAAACATTAAACGGGATTGGCTTAAATTTTGTACATGAGATGTACCTATGTAAGTAGATCTCATGTACCTACTTGGAATTAAAAGGCAAAATTTTATCCCTTAGATCAGTTACCATGGGACAAAAACAACCTTTGAATGTTTCGATAGAAACAACGCGCGAAAGCCGGCAGAAACTAGCGATTCTATAAAAATAACGTTGCCGACATCAACCAATCGGCGTGTATCGGCGGGTTACCGGCTCCAGTGTGTAGTCTCCATTAGACTCGTATGAAATAGGTAATATTTCAAGGGAGGCTTAGATTGCTATCGGGTGTCTTGGTATTTTGAGGGATATTATTTGAATGTAGCGAAATAAAGTGCTAAATCCTTTGATAGATGGCGTAGGTGTCACTTTTATAGGTGAATTTATTTGGCAGTGTGTTAGGAACTTTAAATCTGATCTACTTTTTATAAAGCGTCGCTATAAATAAATACAAATACAAAAATACTTTGTTGAAACCAGAGACAGATCATTATGAAAGAGATTACATGTAACAAGTACAATGGGCGGCCTTATCGCTTAGAAGCGATCTCTTCCAGGCATATACATACATATAGATATAATAGCTTTTACAGTATGAGGAATTCACGTGATTAAAAGTAATTATCTAGCTAAGTAGAAAAACTCTTTTAAAGTATGGTCTATTCTTTTTCTTTTGTTGTTTAATGTCATAGTAATAAGTAAAATCAATGCTTTGATAACTGGTTCATTGGTTTAGTTGTTTGGTGCGTTCGTTACTTGCTATGTGAGCGATTGGATGCCTGGTTCGATTCCCACTTGGTGATACAATTTTTGCTTCTAACTTAGTATTTGAGTAAAAGATTTGTAAAACGTACAGTGATTTGCAATGTAAACTTTAGCTATTTGGGGGGTTACCAATTAATGTTTCTGTCTGTACATATAATTGGATTTAATATTATCTGTTTGACATTAATTTAATTTAAAAGTGCTACCTACATAATGAAAACAATATGTTACGTAGTTCATACAAATGTGACGTGTTATTCATGAAATCTACGCAATAAATGATTACTGATGATTATTGACTATAGTATTCTATAATAATGTATTTTTCAATAATGTGAGTCACTTAACACCTTTATTTCCGACGACCGATGTGGCGTAAAGTAAAGTAAAGTAAAGTAAAAAATCATTAATTTCTTTAGGCTTACAAAATAAGCACTTAGACAAGTCATATTTTATATATAAATTATCAAATAAAATTATTTTACGGCGCTGTGGGCGAAGGTGGGCAATCCGCCTGCGATGCAGAAGGTTGTGGTTTCGATTCCCGCCTCGGAACAATTGTGTGTACGATCTGCAGATATTTGTTCCGGGTGTTCTGGTCGTTTTGTATGTATAATAAAAATACCTATCTATGTAATGTATTGCTCCAAAACGCAAATAGCCGACGCTGCCCAAAAAGCCGCCAAACTCAAGTGGGACTGGGCTGGACATGTGTGGCGTATGTCAGACCAGCAGTGGGCGAAGATCGCCACTGACTGGGTCCCGGACGGACAACGGCCACGTGGAAGGCCTAGGCGGAGATGGCGGGATGACCTTGACCTATACAATAAGGAGTGGGTTCTCTTTGCTGAGGACCGAGATGAGTGGAAGAAGGGGAGGGAGGCTTTTTTGCGCGAAATACAAAATACATATGTATATCTAAAGTGACCTTTGACCCTGAGCTAGCTGGCCTTAAGTTTTGTACTTAATTAGGTATCTAGATAATTACCTTTTCTCTGAATATAAAATTTACATGTAAAATGTCATCATAATCAGCCTATAGCAGTCCACTGCTGGACATAGGCCTCCCCCATAGCCATAGCGCCCTGTCTTCAGTTTGCCGCATCCAGCATCTACCTGCAGTCTTTCGCAGGTCGTCATCCCACCTTGTCAGAGGGCGTCCTACACTACGTTTACCGAGTCGTGGTCTCCACTCAAGAACACGTTTGCCCCAGCGGCCGTCGGTTCTTCGCGAGATATGGCCGGCCCACTGCCACTTCAGCTTGCTAATTCTCAGAGCTATGATATATATGGAAAATGTAAAGCAAGTACAATGCAATGAAAAATCATAATCCCCTGAAAGTAGGCTCAATAGAACATCAATACGCAACAATGACAAAACACCCATCGTAAACAAAACGTATGGGTGGGGGTGCCACCCAGGGGTGCAAGGAGCGCGGGGTTGGGGGGGGTGCTCTAAGAATAAATGCCCTACATAAAGGAGGGAGTGCTAGAAAATTTACGTGAACGTTCTTAACACCCCATGTGGGATGGATTAAGAGATGATAATACCACGTTCTTACAACACAAATAAGGTTCGTTGTTGACCCATTTACATTCATAATGAATCCGTCTAAAAGTTACACAGTGTGATTGTGTGAGTGTGAAGTGATACAGTTACTTAAATTACGAATGTGAATGGGTATTATTTGATAATATTTGTTTTGCTTTTTTACATCTAAATATCTAGTAAAGTGCCACCGTCTATATTGTTCCATCATATCCAGTCCATCCAAAGATTGTCTGGAAAAGATCGCTCTAACCGATAAGGCCGCCCTGTATACGTTATTATTGTAGGTGTAATGATTGTGCCTTCTCTGCTTTTCAGTCTTGAACAATGTAACGACTTTAGAATAGGTACAGATAATTAACTTGACACAGAAAAACAAAATATTATAGTTCTTAGGGTAGATAGATTGATAGATAAAAATTTTTTTGTTGCACTTTAAATAGAAAACTATGTATATGTACAGAAAAAACTTCACAAATAATTACTATTGGCGGGGTACCTATACTACTTGTATTGAGGTTTTATTCAGAGCATACTGTACTTCATTTTACTCAGCGTATAGCTATTGGGTATAGTTGGCTTACATACAATACTTTTGCGAGTCCAATATAACAATGCGTTTAGGTTGCTGTTGCGACTACCACGATTCTGCAGTGCCTCGGCCATGTTCGCCCAGGCACGCACCGATATGACACCTTGACGACCGATGTAGCGCGGTGGGCGAAGGTCCGCCTGCGACGCAGGAGGTTGCGGGTTCGATTCCCGCCTCGGAACAAATGTGTGTACGATCTGCAGATATTTGTTTCGGGTGTTCTGGTCGTTTTCTATATATGTATAATAAAAAATATCTATCTATGTAATGTATTGTGTTATGTATATCAGTTATCTAGTACCCATAACACAAGCTCTGCTTACCATGGGGCTAGATAATGCTGTGTGAATTGTCCAGCATTATTTATTTATTTACCTTCGATGCCATCTGGTGGAAGAACTCAGCGTCACTACTCAGCAGAACCCGTGGGAGCAGCAAAGTCAATATCATTTATTTCTTTAGGCTTACAAAAAAGGATTTAGACAAGTCATATTTTATACTATAAATTATTATCAAAAAAAAATATTTTACTGTTCACTTCAATTTTTTGTCCTCATTCTACATCCACATCCTTACCCCTATTGAGAGGTTCTGTTACAATTATTGGTATTCAGTGCGATTCTGGAGCGCTGCAAATAAATAAATAATGCTAGACAATTCACACAGCATTACCTAGCCCCATGGTAAGCACAGCTTGTGTTATGGGTACTAGATAACAAATGGGGCGGTGGTGGTATCAACAGCTCCGCGCATTACCAAACTCGTTACCGCGTATTCTCTGGTGAAACATTCACGTATCGCATTATATCATTTATAAACAAAATGTGTTCGAATAAATCGCGACGTGCGCGGATACGTAGCTTACGACTGCCGACACCCTGTAGATAACGCAAATATAGGGTGCTCTAGTATTATTACGACCTCTGTGGCAGGCGAAGGCCCGCCTGCAGGTTGCGGATTCGATTCCCGCCTCGTGGCATTTGTTTGTACGATTCGAATAAATCAAATTCAAATTCAAACTATCATTTTGTCAAGTCAAATTTTATAAGTACCCTATATTATTATCAAATAAGGTGTTTTTTGGTTTTCTGTCCACTAGTGGAAGAAGTAAAACAGAAACCCTAGTGGTTTCTGTTACATTCATTGGTATATTGGTTTGACATTTGACATACATACAGGTAGTTCTAGGCCTGGAATAAAAAATAGGCTCGCTTCTATCGACGACCGATGTGGCGCGGTGGGCGAAGGTCCGCCTGCGACGCAGGAGGTTGCCGGTTCGATTCCCGCCTCGGAACAATTGTGTGTACGATCTGCAGATATTTGTTCCGGGTGTTCTGGTTGTTTTCTATGTATAATAAAAAATTCTATCTATGTAATGTATTGTATTATGTATATCAGTTAGCTAGTACCCATAACACAAGCTCTGCTTACCATGGGGCTAGATAATGCTGTGTGAATTGTCCAGCATTATTTATTTATTATCCCATAAATCAGTTCCATGGGATAGAAATAACCTGAAATACCCGTGCGAAGCCGCGGGCAGAAACTGGTATTATAAATTCGGATGTTGGTTTCTTGAAGGGATATTTCGGTTTCAGTTTAAAGACATTTATTCTCAAAAAGACACAATGTCACTTACATGAAAACTAAGTTACCTAATATAAAATAGTTTAACACTTTGATTGCTGAAATCACACGGTATGTGTTTTCTACAATTGACTAATATGCGTAAATCCACACTAGCGCAGCGGCTGAGAAAATACAGATCTGTGTGACTCAGTACAGCCGTAATATTTTTCGAACGAAACGCATGTGCGGCGCAACACAACCGCTGTGTAGAGCGGCAGCACGAATTTTTTAGGTTAAAAAAAAGATGGCAGTCAAAGTGTATAACATGTTAATGTAGGTTAATATAAAATAGGTGTAAATTAAATTAAGGTAAGTCGTCTTCGTAGGTATAGATAGTACCCATCCAATATTGTTACTTATATATTTGTTACTTGTTTACGATAAACTTGATATACTAAATAGATCAGCCTCAATTTTTTTATAAATGTAGCCCTAAAAGGAAAAAAAACCATAGGCTACTTTTTTCCCATAAATCAGATCCCATGGAATAGAAATAACCATCAAACGTTTCCATAGAAATAACGCGTGCGAAGCCGCAGGCAGAAACTAGCTCTAAATTGAAAAAAAGTACCTAAACTTCCCCAAACACCTCATTTCAGTCGTGCTATAAAAATACTAGTTGCGCCCCGCGGTTTCACCCGCGTGGTGATAGATATTTTGGATAATATACAATATATCACTTTGAATTGTAGCCTATGTGATATGTAAGCTATATTATTGTGAAGTTTCATCAAAATCCATTTAGTAGTTCGTGAAAGAGCAACAAACATCCTCACATACTTTCGCGTTTAGGATTCTGTGACTGAAGCCAGTTGTCCACTGCATCGAATACTGCAGCACGATGATTTCTTCCATCGACATCAGCTTCCAACGCTCGCCTCCGGCCAATTAGAGCGCTTTGTCCAATATTCAATAGTGGAGTGCCGCCCTGTAATAGACGAGGCATTTTGAATATGGGACAGAATAGTATGGACATGCCTTGAACACCACAACGTGAGTTTTCCTGCGAATAAAAACCTGTAATAAATAAATAAATAATGTTGGAAAATCAAATCTGGGGCAACCGTGTTCTTGAGTGGAGACTACGATTCGGTAAACGTAGTGTAAGACGCCCTCCGACCAGGTGGGATGACGACCTGCGAAAGACTGCAGGTAGATGCTGGATGCGTCGGCCGAAGACAGGGCCCCTATGTTCAGCTGTGGACTAATGGTGATGATGTTGGAAAATCACAAGTTATATTAGGATCTCTAACAATCAAATCAAATCACACTTATTTTTACTTGAAAATAAAAATAAAGTAAAAATAAGTTGATTTTTGTTTTGTTGAAGACCTCAAATAAGCATCATTCTAATTTTAAAAAAATATCTTTGTAATCTAGTATTAATCATGGCCTGTTGCAGCGTTGGATCGCGAGGAGTGACAGGAGAAAAGGGAGGCCTTTGCCCAGCAGTGGGACAATAATGGCTTAAAATAAAATAAATAAATAAGAATCTAGTATTAAGTAAATCAGTCATCTAGTACCCATAATACAAGCCCTACTTAGATTAGGGCTAGATGGTGCTGTGTGGGTTGTTCAGCATTATTTATTTATCCTATTGCCAATTTTTTGGTTTTCTTATTTTTGGCCAAAGACTTGTCCATATCATCCCAACGTCGCAGAGCCCAGATGGGCAGTGGGCCACGGCTAGAATCTGCGCTCTCGCCCAATTTCAGAGCTGACTGTACTACGCCAGGCTGACTGTACTGCGCCAGGCCGACTGTACCTAAAGCGCATTGTATTCACGTCCATTTATTTAGTCGGCATTAGCAAATCGTTACTCGCATGGGCTTTGTTGATTGAACATAGATTTTAGGAAGACTGTTTATTTATTGACGACCGATTAGGCCTCCAACGTACCAGGTTGCGGGTTTGATTCCCGCCTTTGACAAATTTTAATGTTTGTATGATCTGAAAATATTTGTCCCGGGTGGTCGTATTCTGTGTATAATAAAAAATATCTATCTATTTATTGTATTATGTATATCAGTCAACTAGTACCCATAAAAATAAAATAATAAATAATGCTGGACAATCCACACAGCATTATCTAGCCCCATGGTAAGCAAAGCTTGTGTTATGGGTACTAGATAACTGATATACATAATACAATACATTACATAGATAAATAATTTTTATTATACATAGAAAACGACCAGAACACCCGGAACAAATATCTGCAGATCGTACACACAATTGTTCCGAGGCGGGAATCGAACCCGCAACCTCCTGCGTCGCAGGCGGACCTTCGCCCACCGCGCCACATCGGTCGTCTAAAACAAGCTCTGCTTAGCTTGGGGCTAGATGATGCTGTGTGGATTCCCCAGTAATATATACGTATTAATTATTCCTTCGACCAGTAAGTATGTTCCATTCTTTAAATGATTATACAATATATATAATTTATTTATTTAATTTTCGGAAAACTTACGTTACTTAATGATCCCTTTGAAGCTCAAAGCAATGCTAAACTTATCAAAGTCTTGTAGCACACCCACACGTGGGCTAACATCGGGTGTGTGATGGACGCAAACTATTCCTTTGCGAACTTCAGACAGTGTTGGAATAATACAGGGTGGCTTAGAACAAGTTACTCATTAACAATAAATAATAAAATAATACCGGACAAGTCACACGGCATTATCTAGCCCCAAGCTAAGCAGAGTTTGTGTTATGGTTGCTAAGTAACTGATTACATAACAACATTACATAGATAGATATTTTTTGTTATACATTGAAAACGACCAGAACACCCTGAACAAATATCTGCAGATTGTACAAACATTTGTCCCGAGGTGGGAATCGAACCCACAACCCCCTGCGTTGCAGGTGGAACTTCGACCACCGCGCCACATAGGTCGTCATTAATTATATTAAAAAAATGTTGCTACAAGATTCTAAGGCGGCCATGTAATCCTAATCAATTCAAAGGCACAATAAAACGCAATTTTTAGTGGACGTAGACAAGGAATGGATATGCAGGCAGGACCGTAGACCACAGAGTTAGGTGAACTTAATTGAATAGCAGGTAACCACCTTTTTAAGAGTTAGTAACTGAAATATTAAATAAATTAATAATGCTGGATAATTCGCACAGCATTAATAAAAAAATCTCATTGATAAATGACTCATGTTCTGGTACACCTTATATTTCAATGCGAGGGCCACGTTTGGTATGTGAACCTGGGCACTTTAGGTATTTGATAACATAGTACCTACCCAGTTACCTTTACCTCACTCGGGGAAAGGAATTGGCATTAGATACCGTTTTACACGAAAATGTTTCCTGATTAAATACATTTATTTATTTATTTCAAACAACTATAAAGATACACACGAATTAGTTAAGTCTACATCTTACTGAACCTATTTCAAAAAACGGGACCCTATTACTAAGACTCCGCTGTCCGTCCGTCCGTCTGTCACCAGGCTGTATCTCATGTACCGTGATGGTTAGACAGTTGAAATTTTCACAGATGATATATTTTTGTTGCCGCTATAACATTAAATACTAAAAAACAAAATCAAATAAATATTTAAGGGCTCCCAAACCACAAACGTGTTTTTTTGCTCCTTTTTTTAGATATTAATATTAATAATAATTAGACTCTCGATAGGAAGTTGGATCAAGGGCCAGATCCAGAAGGCGGTACTCTTGGACTCGGCACGTATCGTCAGGAAGTTCCTTTCTCTGCAGCCCTAGTCACCGGCCGCTTGAGCCTAGCTTCGCGGTCGGTGATCTACCGTTTTGATATATTTTTTACTGTAGAATAGTTTTATACAATTTTATTGTATTTTCTATAGTAAAAAATGTATTTTATACGATAATTTTAATAAATGAGTGTAAAATTAATAATAATAATGCTGGACAATTCACACAGCACGGTACCTACCCCATGGTAAGCAGAGCTTGTGTTATGGGTACTAGATAACTGATATACATAATACTATATATTACATAGATAGCTATTTTTTATTATACATAGAAAACGACCAGAACACCCGGAACAAATATCTGCAGATCGTACACTATTGTTCCGAGGCGGGAATCGAACCCGCTACCTCCCGCGTCGCAGGCGGACCTTCGCCCACCGCGCCACATCGGTCGTCAAAATAAGAAAATACGGATAGTTAGTACGGAACACTTAGTGCGCGAGTCCGACTCGTATTTAGCCGGTTTTTTATTTGTTGGCTGTGTTGTAATGCGTGTTGGACAACCAACCCATCGAACTCCCCGTCATCAACTGCAATGCTTGTGAAGTTATGCGAACTATCGCCCGATGTCCGCGCCCACAAAGAAGTTAGCCACACATCACTAGCGGGATTAAACTAACATAGAGCTTAAAAACTTACCAAGTGTAAAACTTTTTGGTAATTGTAATTTTAATATAATGTATGTATTACAATTAGAATTACCAAAATGACGCCTGTTTTTTAGTGCTGTAAAATCTATTGATGACCGATGTGGCTCGGTGGGCGAAGGTCCGCCTGCGACGCAGTAGGTTGCGGGTTCGATTCCCGCCTCGGAACAATTGTGTGTACGATCTGCAGAAATTTGTTCCGGGTGGTCTGGTCGTTTTTTATGTATAATAAAAAAATATCTATCTATGTAATGTATTGTATTATGTATATCAGTTATCTAGTACCCATAACACAAGCTCTGCTTACCATGGGGCTAGATAATGCTGTGTGAATTGTCCAGCATTATTTATTTATTTATTTATTTATATTTATATTTATTTATTGGGTATGCATAACAATAGATATAAATACAAAATACCTTATTGTACACCAGATGCAGATCATTACAACAAAAGGCATTACATGCGACAAGCGCAATGGGCTGCCTTATCGCTAAGAAACGATCTTTTCTGGGCAACCTTTGCAAACTTGGAAAAGTCGTTGGAAACCGATGCGATGCGATAGAGAGGACCGGTCATTGAGGCGATCCTTGTGGAGGCTGTGGACGTCTTTTACCTGAAATATGATGATGAAAGAACGATAATATTTGGTAGAATAGTCCATCCAGACATTTAATGGAACACCTGTAATTGAGGTGGCACCTAGATACATTATTTGTAAGAAATGTTTCACAATAATCCATGTTTTGGCGTAGACGGCGTTGGTGCAATTTTTAATAAATAAATAATCAAAAACCTTTACTTGCTTCTTTGGTTTTTTTCCCTACCTACATGATTGTGATGTAGTAATTTAGGCTGAAATCATGACATGATTTCAGCCTAAATTACTACCTAAAATGATTACCGAAGTCACTTCCTACCGTTTCCTAACTCTACACCGCCGGGGGCCAGCTCGCTCAAAGGCGATACGTGTGCAAGTCCGAAGTTATCTATCCGTGGTTAGTTAAACAATACCACTTTAACTTATGGACAACTTGGATTGCGATCAAAGTGGCTGCTCGTCCGTTTGTGTTCGTAAGGATGAACGTTTGAACAACTTTGATCAAATTCCAATTTGAAATGTGGGAATTTTCAACGCAGATTAACATCGCAAATATCAAACTTATTTAAATCAAGTATTTGAAATAAGTCCTAAAATCAACAAAAACTTAAAATCCATCAAATATATAAAGGACCCAGTCATCGGTAAATTCTAAATTTTAACTCGACTTAAGACTTGAATAAGAATTCTATTCCTATCGCGTAATGACTTGAATTCGTCCGTAAATATCCGGTACCTTACCGGTTATCTACAAACGAATTCAAGTTTGCAAAATCGTTTGATAACATCATCAATTCATTTGTCAATTCGTTCGATAATTTACTAATTGACAAATGAATTGATCGATTGACAGCTCTTGAGAAGCCTGCAAGGCTCTCATAGCACATGCCTCGAAGAAAGCTTTCCTCGACGTAGGAACCGGAAGACCTCAAATTAGTTTCCTACCTGCATTTGACAACGTAAACAACGCTGAGTCGAATGTTGACGACCAGTGAATGAAAGCTGTGATTAGCACCAGAGATAGAAGATTGACAGATGTAAAAGGAAGCAACCCAGGTGGATGAACCCGGCTAAATGATGATGACAATGGAAGGTCCTTAAAACCCTGAAGCGGTAATCTCTTATCAATTTCATAGAACATCGGTATCTCACGATAATTCAACATTTCATCGATATTGCAGAACTAATCGGAAAATAGAGAGTTTGCTCAAAACATGGAACAAAGTGTTCGTGATCATACGTTTTAAGATCAGGGATTTCCTCGGGGCATAGGTGGAGGTAAATTGATAGTATTAACAATTTATCGAAGGCACGCAAGTACTTACCACGTTTAGAATTTTATTGCTCTTCGAATTAGGTATCGCTTGTGTATCCAATGGGCAAGGGACCAATTCTGGTAACGAATTCACTTCACTATGACATACATCGTCGCATGCCAATTCGTCACGTCGATGAGTAAGATAGTGCTATGCTATTTGCACAGAGAAATTGATAGAATGGTCTATCGATACCTACTTTCTTTAATATTAGGTATATAGGAAATCCAGGAAAATAAAATAAACAAACTATAGAGGCGGCGGCTCGTGGAATGTTAAAAACCAAATGAAAGCCTCCTTCCTCCGGTACAATCCCTGAGTCGACTCTTACGATATCATTCGATGTTGATTCTAGCTATGACTGCCGCGGCCAGGGATACAAGGGATGCTATAAATCCAACATTCACAAACTATCAAAGGTCAACAACTATAAGGTCAAGGGATCGAAGTCGAAGGTCGATCCTAGGGAGGTGTTAATTTATGAGGGGTGATGGATAGCGCGAAACTATGAATAGATAAGTAGATCGAGGTCGGATCAACACCTTGGAGGTTTTCAGAGATGTTTGGATTGGTGTGATGTAGGAAAATAAATAAATCACGCCTAGCAATTAAATTACGCTGGACATTATACATAGGTGTTCATTAACGTGTTCTTGAGTGGAGACCACGACTCGGTAAACGTAGTGTAGGACGCCCTCCGACCAGGTGGGATGACGACCTGCGAAAGACTGCAGGTAGATGCTGGATGCGGCAAGCTGAAGACAGGGCGCTATGGCGCTCATTAGAGGGAGGCCTATGTCCAGCAGTGGACTATCATAGGCTGATGATGACGATGATAGGTATTAGTAGTTATGAGGCCTTAGGATGGCAGGTGCCAGCAGGATATATCGGTTTGAACCCACTTTTTATGTTTGTCCTTCGAGGTATTGATTTACATTGGTTTCAATCTTGACAATTTTGACTGCAGTACCCCCCATTTATAATTTCTTTTATCTAAGGTCGAACAGCAAAACGTGTATATGGTGGTGATTCTGTGACTATCCCATTGACATAGTAAACCGATTAGTTTAGCAGAATATGGCCCTGGGTGAATCTCATACAAGCGGTTATCATCATCAGCCAATAGGTACAAGTCCACTGCTGAACATAGGCCTCCCCTAATGAGTGCCTATAAGCACCCTGTCTTCAGCTTGCCCTATCACAAGTCGCAGTCTCCACTCAAGAACACGTCATTTACCTCAGCGGTTGTCGGTTCTTCACGAAATATTTACTCGCCGGCCTACTGTCAATTCAACTTTCAATTCTTTTTAGATACAGACAGTTAAATCTTTGAAAACTTAACTGAAAGTATCCAAGCTCCCAATCAGATACAGTAAAACGAACCAACGAACAAAAAAGCCATTTCCTTCCTCACAATTTTCCCTAAAACTCGGTAAATTCCACTTAAACCGGTAACCAAAGCCTTCAATACGGTGTAAACACCTGTAAGGCTATCGATAACGGGATGTTCTCGAACGGGACCCCTCTTCGATGTGCCTGAAAAACGATAAGTTGGTACAGGGTTGCCACACAGCATAAAGTTGAGTAAATTTACCAAAATCATTAGAAATAGACCTTATTGGTAAGACTGAGTTACGTTTTTTTGAAGTAAATACTAAATATATAAAACATACACAATACAATATATTTTAAAATAGTTACTACATACCTACCTGTTTTTTTTTTCGCTTTTGTGTCACTGTGGCCAAGATAGGCATTTTGTAACCGCCACTTTGAAACCTTCTTCTACAAAATTTACAACGTCACTATTTACGCAACTTCGACGGTCGTGGCATTGACTAGTTATTGGACTCCACTAAAAACCAACGCTGGATAGATACCAGCATCGCACACCGTGTCTATCTAGCACAACGCTGAGTGGAGGCAAATAATGGCCTCCACTCAGCGTTGTGCTAGATAGACACGGTGTGCGATAGACACGGTGTGCATCTCAACTTCGACGGTCGTGGCATTGACTAGTTATTGGACTCCACTGAAAACCAACGCTGGATAGATACCAGCATCGCACACCGTGTCTATCTAGCACAACGCTGAGTGGAGGCCATTATTTGCCTCAGACTCCGCTGGTTACACAAAAAAATAAAATAAAGTCTGCGTTAGTGTAAAATTCTATATAATTCATAAGATAAATAAAAATACTATTTTCTGTTTTGTCAATGGATTTAACACTTTGATTGCTGAAATCACACGGTATGTGTTTTCTACAAGTGACTAATATGCGTAAATCCACACTAGCGCAGCGGCTGAGAAAATACAGATCTGTGTGACTCAGCACAGCTGTAATATTTTTCGAACGAAACGCATGTGCGGCGCAACACAACCGCTGTGTAGAACGGCAGCACGAATTTTTTAGGTAAAAAAAGATCGCAGTCGTCGAAAAACAATCGCAGTCAAATTGTTAACCCTTAAAATTTTCGATTTCGGCGGGACTCGAACCCGCGACCGTCCCCTCAGAAAGGGGACGGACGGTCTAATCAAATAAGCCACGAAATCAAGCTAAGTATAATACTTCCAACTGAATACTGCATTGTAAATCTAACCGCAAAAGTACTTATAAAAAGTTCTAGGTAGATTTTCCGAAACCGATCGCCCTGACAGCCCTATTCCCAAATCCAATACACTTGTTGCACCGACCATTCGATATCCTTCAATGGGATAGAACAGGACACACTGCGTCATCGAACACACGTGTGAATGAGAAGGGAGAGTGTGAGAGCTCACTAGAGCCTCACGTTTCAATGGTTTCAGCGAATCTATAAATATAGGTTCGAAGTGTGGTTGGCTTTGATATGGGTGAATGTATGCTCTACTTGCCATAAAGAGTTGATTGATTGGGACATAATTCTCCCTGCACGCATAGTATCAAAGAGGCAGGCAGAAATCGACTAGTCTCAACCTCAGCAGCTTATATTGGTCCACTGCTGGACGCAGAACTCCCCCTGATAAGCACTTTATTAGCTTTTATCTTATGGGGGGTAGTGCTCATAATCCTCACACTGGGCATGTGGGATGGGGGTCATAGTTCGGTGGTAAATTGTTCTGCAGAGCAGCTCCTACTAAAAACCTTTAAGTACAGGCCAAATAATGTCCAATTTAGCTTCAGGCGTCTACTAAGTCTCAAAATGTCTACATCTCCTGCAGCCCATTCCGAAAACAGTCATGTGTCTGAAAATACTACACTCAACAAGTATGTAGAGCATCATTCCCACCCGTTCTAAAAGTCCCACCAAAGCCCGTAAAAAAAGAATCTTCCGGAACCTATCAATAGGAGAACTTGTCTACACGCTTTACACCGGCACTTTTACGGGACTTTTATATTTTTCACTGATTTTTACAGTTAGGGATGTTCCTCTGCATAAAAGCCGGATTATACCTTTATCATTTTTAATATTTTGTGACTATCAAATTATATTGCGTTAGCCGTGTAGACGTCACAACGACAAAGAAACAAACATAGAAATTTTAAATATTGTTAAGTTGATTTAATTTGCAAATAAAATTTGTATACATATGAAAACATGAATCTTAGTAATTAATAATACAGTGGCTTATAATATTTATGTATATCTTCAAGATAACACTGTTAAATATGTATACAATTAATTGGAATAAATAAAAATAAGATAAAAACTAAATTTACTATGACGTACAATTGTGTCTATCAGCTGATTTAAAATTATTTTATGTTTTTCTAAATAATTAGTCGTAATAACTAGTAAATAAGTGTATAAAACAGTTAATTATATCGTAGTGTTTACGATACAGTGAAATATTTAACAAAATACTCTCAAGAAACTCGTATAAAGTGATATACATTTTTCAACGATCAACCGGCTTTGAAATCGATCGAACCGGCCTCAAAGAAGTCGATAAATACCACCTTGGTCCTGAACCTCAGCTTAGAGAATGTCTTACATCTTACTTTATCTAGCCCCAAAGTAAGGATAGCTTGCGTTATGGGTAAAAGATAAATAACTGATATACACACATTGCATTCTTAGATCTAGGTCTATCTTCTAAGTCAATTTTCTAAACACGGGCTTATTCTTTCTAAAGTGCCCGTTTTTAGCAAGCTGACGTGCGAACTTTTTAAGTAAATCTACATCTAAACTTTACTGTCATATTCATTAATTCATAACTTGCCAAAAAGTCCGGATCCTATCCGGCTACTTTAAATAGCCTATCCTTTATTCCATGTGCTATCCGGCTCGTTATAACATTTCTCCCATCTCTAGAGCCCATGGGAAGCCGATGGCCATCGGTTTTCCCATTTGCATATTGGCGTTTTAAAACTCTACAGTTAATTGAACCGGCGGGATTCGTAATTGAATTGAATTGAAATGGGAATGGATCTCTCGGAATATTGAAATTTCCTCGTGATTTTTCACAGTTTTTGTTAAGTGGTTTTCAATTGGCTTCAGTTTGGATTTGGTTTTCAGATTTGATTGCTTTTGTGACTGTTTATTAAATAAATAAATAATGCTGGACAGCTGGACCGGATTCACACAGCATTATCTAGCCCCATGGTAAGCAGAGCTTGTGTTATTGAATGTTGAGTCCACCTTTCAAAGTCTAAATTGCCTCATGTTAACGTTTAATATACATATACTGTAATACCTATTTGTTCGCTTCTTTACTTTATCATAAAAAGATTGAAGCGAACAAATAATCAAAGTGGTCATATTACTTCCTAGTTTTAATTATGTCATTTGAATTTTGTCACGTGTCAGAGTCCAAGAAAATAAAGCATTTTGATGGTTGATATGCCGACAATAACGTTGGCCGACTAGTCGATTAGTCGGTTGTAAAGAGGCCGACTAGCTAAGTAAAGCCACTAACCATCTGCCAAATTTATGATAGCACAATAATAATCATAGTTTTACGATTACAACAGACACATACACCCTAAACACGACCACAAGTGAATTATAGTTAATGGTCACTCTGGACAATGTCCAAAACGCATTAGGCGGGTGCGATGTCTTGTCATTTTTCTCCCCAATGGCCATGTAAGTTGGTATATTATATGGTATTGATAAATTACATAACTGATAGCTTCTTATATTATTGTTTTGTCCTGTTATTTGTACAGATGGATATATTTATTCATAAAAATACGTTATATAACTTAGTCAGCAGCGCCTTGGACTGGAAGATTGAAGTAGTGGCATTAGTGCATCATCTTTGGACAGCAGTTGAAAGCTGTCAGCGAAAATCTGATTTCGCTGTCGGTTTTATAACTTAGTTAGCAGTGCCTTTGAGTCTATATAATAGGATTGAAGCAGTGATCTTAGTGCATCATTCCTGGACAGCAGTTGAAAGCTGTCAGCGAAAATCTGATTTTGCTGTCGGTTTTATAACTTAGTTAGCAGTGCTTTTGAGTCTATATAATAGGATTGAAGCAGTGATCTTAGTGCATCATTCCTGGACAGCAGTTGAAAGCTGTCAGCGAAAATCTGATTTCGCTGTCGGTTTTATAACTTAGTTAGCAGTGCATTTGAGTCTATATAATAGGATTGAAGCAGTG
The DNA here is from genome assembly GCA_943735965.1 of Eupithecia abbreviata. Lineage (NCBI taxonomy): Eukaryota > Metazoa > Arthropoda > Insecta > Lepidoptera > Geometridae > Eupithecia > Eupithecia abbreviata. The sequence goes on from OX030995.1 coordinate 9,717,375, forward strand.
ATCTTAGTGCATCATTCCTGGACATCAGTTGAACGCTGTCAGCGAAAATCTGATTTCGCTGTCGGTTTTGTAACTTAGTTAGCAGTGCATTTGAGTCTATATAATAGGATTGAAGCAGTGATCTTAGTGCATCATTCCTGGACAGCAGTTGAAAGCTGTCAGCGAAAATCTGATTTCGCTGTCGGTTTTATAACTTAGTTAGCAGTGCCTTAGAGTCTATATTATAGAATTGAAGCAGTGATCTTAGTGCATCATTCCTGGACAGCAGTTGAAAGCTGAAATCTGATTCCGCTGTCGGTTTCGCTATCAATCGTTTATCTAAACGGCGACAAAAAATACTCGACGTGAATCATATATGGTGATATATGATTCACGTCGAGTATTTTTGTCGCCGTTTAGATAAACGAATTTTTATCTAACTGTTAAGACATGCACATTTAAGCCTAAATTTAACCTTAGAATCGAGGCTACCCCCATTATGAACTTCATTGTCTTTAAACCTTCAAGATTTTTTTAAAGTATAAATTACTATAAGTATAATCCTCCTGTGTTCTCGAGTGGAAACCACGACTCGGTAAACGTAGTAACGTCATCCCTCCGAGCAGGTGGGATGACGACCTGCGAAAGACTGCAGGTAGATGTTGCATGTGGCAAGCTGAAGACAGGGCGCTATGGCGCTCACTAGGTGAGGCCTTTGTCCAGCAGTGGACTGCTATAGGCTGATGATGATGATGATGATGATGATAAATCCCTTAGCGGTCTTTGTGTGGACCATTCACACAAAGACCGCTTGATCTCTTACAAGTTTGTAAAAATACAAATATTATTTTATTTATTCATAAAGATGTCAGGTCTTCTCGATAAGAAGAAGGTAAAGAGACCTATTGCTTAAAATTTGTTCCCTAAACAACATCTAGGAACAATGATATTCCTAAAAGTAATCGAAGGCATGAGACCTACATAATTTAAAGTACATAGAAGCATTTAAATCTGATTATTAATAACCCTGTTTAAATATCTAATACAAGTAGGTACCCGTTTTAATATCGTAAGAGGCAATAAAACGCTACCTAAATCAATATCCCAAAAATTAATAAAAATGCGAGAGTCTCTTCAACCTGCCCGATATTTGTTACGTCGATTTTAATTTAAACTTTGTTAATCTAAGTATAAAGAGTAGGCCACAAAGAGCCGTATCAGAACGATGAAAAATTATTGAAAGGGGGTTAGGGGGGGAGGAATCGACTGTTTTAAAAATACCACAATGAATCTACAACGCAAGTAACCTTCGTCGACTTTATGTATAGCACGATAAGGTTTGGTTTCCGCTGGGTTATGCCAATTGTTAGTGGAATTTTTCGTAGAGGGGTTGTAATAATCGTGATTTTTTAATCAAATTTCATCTGTAGGGAAGAGGCTATATTTTTTCATTATTTAATTTTCGGTCGCGGTTTTTGTACTCCTTGAGGGACAGCGTTTGAAGCTTTTTTTGGGATGTTCAAACATGGATGACGTTACACCGATATGAACTGGATTAATATGGATTATAAACAAAAAATAATGCTGGACAATCCACACAGCATCATCTAGCCCCAGGTTCAGGTTCAGGTGGGGGTACTCCATTTTCCGCATTTGGACTCCAGTTGGTCCTTTATGCGTAGAGTTTGCTAGCATAGCCAGCCTAGCTCCGTCCAGAAGCGCAGAATCTTCCTGGGGTCTTCACAGGCTTCGCGGAGCGACCTCGGCAAGTTGAGGATTTCTATACGTTGTGCTAGTACTCCCTCGCATTCCAGGATTACGTGGGAGGCTGTTTCATCGTTGCTGAGGCATCCTCTACAGAGAGGGCTATCCGTCGCTCCGATGGTGAATAAATGTTTGTTTAGTGGACAGTGTCCTGTTAGTGTTCCCACAAGGACACGTAGGTCCGATCTATTCAGATTTAGTAGGCGTTTTGTTAGCTTCGGTGATGTTGATGGGAGTGCCGTCCTTGCTTGTCTGCAATTGATTTGGCTAGTCCATCGTTCGTTATGTATCATCTAGCCCCAAGCTTACTTAAGCTTAGCTTGTTATTGGTACTAGATGACTGATATACATAATAAAATACATTACATAGATATATATTTTTGTAACTCACGTTATCAGCGTTATTACGCTAATGACAATAAAATACAATACAAAAATTCTTTATTGTACACCATAATCATTACAAAAATACATTATATGCGACAGGTACAATGGGCGGCCTTATCGCTTAGAAGCGATCTCTTCCAGGCAACCTTTGGATGGAAAGAATTAAATGAATTTAAGAAAAGGCAGGGGGTGTACCACAGGTTATCTAAATAAGAATACTAAAAAACAAATAATAGATATTACAAATTCCAAAATAAATAATACACTACTTAAATACATAAATAATAAGTACCAATATTCATTCTTATTTCAAATTTTTTTTTCATTCTAATTTTAGCATGTATAACGTGAAGAGACGTTATTCACGCTGAAATTAGTCTAATAACGTTACGTGACGTGACGTTCTGTGCTAATTGTGGTATCCGCAGGACTAGAAAAAAATGGCATTGGAGGACCCTCACAATTATCGTTTATAATTACTTTTCCACCACCTATCAGGAGTCTGTTTAGCACTGTTACTAGACCGTGTAACATGCGGCAGCGACAAATCGTAACCGTTCATTTCACGGTTAATAACGTGGATCGATTACGGACACCGAACAATCCCATTTTATTTAACTGCGATAATTTCATTACGATGTCAAAGAAGAGAAATAATTTTGAATGTAGGTGGAGTTTGGGGAGAATAGAAACTAAAACAAAGGCAGCCCTGGTTTTAGATCCTGAGCCTTTATTGTCCATAACATGCTTACACAACATGATTTGAATAATAGAGCAGAAAACGCGTCATCATCATCATCAGTCTATATTAGTCTGGATATAGGCCTCCCCCAATGAGCGCCATAGCGCCCTGTCTTCAGATTGACGCATCCAGCATCTGCCCGCAGTCCTTCGCAGTTCGTCATCCCACCTGGCCGGAGGACATCCGTTTGCCGAGTCGCGGTCTCCACTCAAGAACACGTTTACCCCTGAGTAAACGCGTACAATATAATTATATATATTATATTTGCATATCAAATTAGTAAAACACGTCACAACCAGAACTCCAAAAGCTTTTTATCTGGCGACGTCAATCGAACTTAAAAACTTCCAGAAGACTTCGGCGACTCTGCATAACAATAAAAAAAAAACAAACAAAACAATCGAAATTAGACGCATCACCTCACCCGGTAATCAAAAAACAAACCCTCAACAGTAGGGTGCTCAGACAATGGAATATGAGCCACTTTGAAGATCAAAGTATCGGTGATGCGACGGCACTGCATATGGATGCATGGATTGAATATGGATGAGGGAATGAGGGTATGGGAGTCGGAGTTGGGGATTTTTGAAGGAAAACTATAGTCTAGGTATCTAGACTTGTGGTGTGGCTTTAGTGCAAAACTTATGACTATAAAATTACTTGTTGATTTCGTAGCTTAAACACAACACAACGAAATTGAATCCTTAAAGTGTGCGGCATAATGCTGAGACAGGGACCTTTTTGGCCCCTTATGTAACACGTATTTGCTCTATTTTGTATGTCTTGTCTATTCCTTGTAATTTATTTTTCTTGTTTTATTATTTTCTTACCATGTAATGTGTTATATATAGTGTCAAATAAATGTATTTTCTTTCTTTGTTTCTTTCTTCTTTCCTCAGTAAAAAAATACTATTTTTAATAATCCGTCAGTTAGATTATTAAAAAGAAATCTATGTATCAAATGGTTTATAAACCTTTCTCTTGAATCACTCAATCTATTAAATAAACCGGATAAAATCAGTTGCATACATTTAATGATCAAAGCATAGGTACATAGGCACCGACAGATAGCCGGAAGCGACTTTGTTTTATACTATGTAGTGATATATAAATTATAATAATTAAGTATCTAATATGTATATGGTACAGTAGATTAAACAAATTTATCAACATGTACCTCATCATCAGCCTAGTCCACTGCTGAACATATGCCTTCCCTAATGAGCGCCACAGCGCCCTGTCTCCAGCTTGACGCATCCAGCATTTACTTGCAGTCTTTCGCAGGTCGTCATCCCACCTGGTCGGAGGGCGTCCTAGTTTGCCAAGTCGTAGTCTCTACTCAAGAAAACGTTTACCCGGGGTAACATGTACTACGGTGAAATGAAAATTGATTTTCTCATTTTCCCAGTCAAATCCACTCTACCTGTGACTGCATGCAATCCTTTGATCTGATGATTACTAATGACGATCCAATTTATGCATGCCTTGTTAGCGATGGTTATTCATAAATGGGTTATCATTCTGTTATTCTGTTAGGGTGGGTTAAGGATGAAGTGTTTAAGGTACTTGATTTTGTTTTTAAACTTTGTTTAAAAAATATTGAGATGAAGAGAATCGAAAAGCGATTTATTTATTTCTTAAATACTAGACTCGTCTTATTTGTTTTGACTTTAAAATGTATTTACAGATAATAATTTAATGCACTGGTAAGTCTCGAGGAAAATCTCATAGGCTAAGATTTCGTTAAGTTTAAATTGTTTTGTTACATTAATGTTTTCTTATTTTCGTTGTATTGTAATTTAAAATTACGGGGGTGAAATGCCATGTATCAAAACCCCCATATATCAAATCAATCTTTATAAATATATAAAAATCTATTGCTGTTCGTTAGTCTCGCTAAAACTCGAGAACGGCTGGGCCGATTTAGCTAATTTTGGTCCAGGGAAGGTTTAAACGGTGAGAAAACGTGGTAAAATTGCGCAGAAATTTCCAGGCGGGTGAAGACGCGGGGCGCAGCTAGTAATTTATAAAAAAAATTGTGCTCTGCGAAACAATTTGCTGTGCTTTATGCTTACAGGCATGTAGCTGTGTGAGACGGAAAAGCCAGAACTGATGGTGGATACAATGGAACCCAACGAATAATGATGACAAAGGAAAAGATAACCAATCTTACATTTTATGACTACCTTATGTTGGCGAAGTCATGATCTGTCATCAAAACAGCTCGTTAAGAGAATTGTCGATGTGGACATTAACTCCATTTACAAGTATCGAGGTATCAAGATCATACTAAAAAGAACCAGTTGAATTGCCTTTTGTTTCGAAATACGTCTTCAAGAGTGAGTTATGTCTTTGGCAGGTGGGTTCCGTACCGAATCCATAGGAATAACTTGAAAAGGCTGTTAGCAGGAAATCGAGATTTAAAAAAGTATAGTCGGCGTCTTGGGGACGCTTTCGACTGATATTGATATGGTTAAGTTGAGCTACTTGTAGATTGTTTGCAATAGTCTGCAGTTAGTTAAATTGTTTCAATTGTAAATACTAGTTCTTATTTGTTTTTATTATGTAAAAGAAATATTAATATAAAATCGAAATAAATTAACTGTATAGAAAAATAACATATTATTCCGAACCACAACAATATGAGGAATAAAATAACAATAAGATGATATTAAAACGAATAGATTATGGCTCGAAGTTGGCGATAATCAATCTTATCTAGGAAGCCATTCAACTGTTGTTGGCTGATGATGTTAACATTGTAGATAAGAACGTCTCGGCAATAACACAATGTATTCACATCATCACATCATCAGCCTATAGCAGTCCACTGCTGGACATAGGCCTCCCCCAATGATCGCCATAGCGCCCTGTCTTCAGCTTGCCGCATCCAGCATCTACCTGCAGTCTTTCGCAGGTCGTCATCCCACCTGGTCAGAGGGCGTCCTACACTACGTTTACCGAGTCGTGGTCTCCACTCAAGAACACGTTTGCCCCATCGGCCGTCGGTTCTTCGCGAGATATGGCCGGCCCACTGCCACTTCAGCTTGCTAATTCTTTGAGCTATGTTGATGGTTCTCTGTCGGATGTATTCGTTACGAATCCTATCCTTCAGAGAAACTCCGAGCATAGCTCTTTCCATAGCTCGCTGAGCGACTTTGAACTGGTGGACCAGCCCTATCGTGAGTGTCCACGTCTCAGCTCCGTAGGTCATAACGGGTAGGACGCACTGATTGAAAACTTTCGTTTTCAAGCATTGCGGTATGGATGACGTGAAGACTTGACAAATTTCCCAAATGCTGCCCAGCCCAGCTGGATCCTCTTTTTGGCCTCCTTCTCGAAACTGTTTTTACCCAACTGCAGAATCTGCCCAAGGTAAGTGTACTCGGAAACAGTTTTGAGAAGGTGACCATGTACGACCACCGGCCTTGGATCAATGTGACCATTGATCATGACTTTGGTTTTATCCAAATTCATGCCAAGACCGATACATCGGGAGGCTGAAGCTAGGCCGTCCAGCATCCTGTTCAGTTCCTCAAGCGACTCCGCCATTAAGACTATGTCATCAGCGAATCGCAGGTGTGAGATGTACTCGCCGTTTATGTTGATGCCCTTTCCTTTCCAGTCCAGCAACCTAAACATATCTTCCAATGCGCACGTGAACAGTTTCGGGGATATGACATCCCCCTGCCTCACTCCTCTGCACAATTGGATGGGTTTAGACTGCTGACCCTGTATTTGGACACTCATGGTGGCGGCCTCGTAGAGACAACTCAGCACCTGGATATAACGATTGTCTACTTGGCATCGCTGTAAGGAATCCAGAACAGCCCAGGTTTCGACGGAGTCAAATGCCTTCTCATAGTCCACAAAAGCCAGACACAGGGGCTGATTATACTCTTCGGACTTCTGTATACACACAATGTATTACTTACTCTAAATTTCAAGTACAGGTACTTAGAAATACCTTCTCACCATGTAAGTGCTAATTATAAGATTAAGTGTATTTACTTATTAGTATTTTTGCTGTAATAAATGATTTTTATCTTTATATTTTTTCTTTAAAGACAGGGCAGCTACTGCAAAATTTTATTTCCCTTGAAAGTATCAAAATAATCGTCCCCCTAAGTCAGTCACACAGTCACACTACAATGTTTGACGCTCATCTGATGGCTGACTAAATCGGGTAGGGTTTTTCGTTTCGTACGGAACCCTAAAATACATACCGGTTTAAAAATTACTAACTACCTCATTGGTTTGGTTATGTCCATTGCTTATTTCTATAGAAGTGCGATAAGAAATCCCGTTTTGGTTATACGTGACTTACGCGAAGCCATTTGATATTTTTTGTTGATAACTTTTTTTATGTACACATACACAGAGACCACGAATAAACCATTATATTTGAAATTAAATGTGTGCTAAATGTGGAATCATTTTTTTAAAGTCAGATACAATAGATTTATGACCGATGACGACCGATGTGGCGCGGTGGGCGAAGGTCCGCCTGCGACGCAGGAGGTTGCGGGTTGGATTCCCGCCTCGGGACAATTGTGTGTACGACCTGCAGATATTTGTCCCGGGTGTTCTGGTCGTTTTCTATTTATAATAAAAAATATCTATCTATGTAATGTATTGTATTATGTATATCAGACATCTAGTACCCATAACACAAGCTTTGCTTAGCTTGGGGCTAGATGATGCTGTGTGAATTGTCCAGCATTATTTATTTTAAAGCTTCTCCACGATAAATCCACTAAGCAGAACAAACTTACTTGTACATCGGTAGATGCAGTTCCAGACCTGGAATAACATTTTTTTATTTTTTTTTATTTTGAGCCATTATTGTCTCACTGCTGGGCAAAAGCCTCCTTTTCTCCTTCCACTCCTCGCGATCCAACGCTGCAACATGAGATGGAATAACATGGGATAAAATTATCATTAATAAGATAATTATTATTATACGAGTAATATATAATTGCTAGATATAATAAATAAATAAAGTGCGTCAGCCCTCACACTCGGAGTAATCACTAAGCCAATCCAAAAAAAAAACGATATCGGCCGGACTTGAACCCGCGAATTAATTTTAGCCTTGTTATTTATTTATAAATAATAAAATAATATGGGTATATAATTATTGTCACCGTGATATAGATACACGTGGAAAGTCGCAGACAGAAACCTAGTATTTCCATGAATGTTTTGTTATTTCTTGAAACCATTGTATATTTATGTTTATCTTTGAAAACAATCGCTCCTCTACACAACCCCTTCCCATCCCTTAAGTGGCTGTATATCTGAGTTACGATATACCAAACATATTTCAAGGGAATGCTTTCTTACGCCATATTTAAGGGCATTTGTATTCATTCGCTATTTCCCGAAGATGGCGGATTTTCGATATTGATGTGAGTGTTTTGAATATTTTGTAGTATTTATTAGCTTATGTATGAGTCACTCACTGCTCTTAACACTTTGACTGCGGTTTTTTTTCGACGACTGCGATCTTTTTTTTTACCTAAAAAATTCGTGCTGCCGCTCTACACAGCGGTTGTGTTGCGCCGCACATGCGTTTCGTTCGAAAAATATTACAGCTCTGCTGAGTCACAAAGATCTGTATTTTCTCAGCCGCTGCGCTAGTGTGGATTTACGCATATTAGTCACTTGTAGAAAACTCATACCGTGCGTTTTCAGCACTCAAAGTGTTAAGCTAATTGATCGTGATTTGATCAATTATAGAAAGTATTCTAGAATTGATCTAATAGCTATTAACTTATATGGTATTGCGACAGATTACAACAAATAAATAATGCTGGACACAGCATTATCTAGCTCTAAACTAAGCAGAGCGTTATGGATACCCGATATATCTACATAATATAATAGATTAAATAGATAGATATTTTTTTATTATACATAGAAAACGACCAAAAAATTCCCAAGGATTCGCACCCGCAAACTCCTGCCTCGCAGGCGAACCTTCGCCCACCGCGCCACAGAGATCGTCACTAAACATCTTAGTCGATAGACTTCCACTGCTGGACAATAGGCCTCCCCCAAAGAACGCCACTACCCTGTCCACATCCAGAGGTTTTTTGGTCCATAACGTGATAAAAAAATCTAAAAAAATATAAAAATCTATACTTAGGACACTGGTTGACGGAAGACCTGAAGGACGACGAGGACATGGAGAGGGAACGCAGAGCATTGTTAGTCAGGGCGAATATGCTGGCCCGCAGATTCGCAAGATGTACAGATGCAGTGAAGGTAACTTTATTCAGAGCATACTGTACTTCATTTTACTCAGCGAGTCTGTGGGTCAACTATACCCAAAAGGCTTACAATGCTTTGCGGGTCCAATATAATAACGCGTTTAGGTTGCTGTTGCGACTACCGTGATTCTGCAGTGCCTCGGACATGTTCGCCCAGGCACGCACCGACACCTTCGATGCCATCTGGCGGAAAAAGTCAGCTTCACTACTCAGCAGAACCCGCGGGAGTGGCAACAGCATCCTAACCGCGATTGCTGGAAAATTTAACTGTCCGGTAATGCACCAATTGGTCCAAAGGACAAAATCTGTAGTTAATTATAAGTACTAACATCTAGTTATAAGCAAACTAACACCATGGATTATTATTATCTGAATAAATGAATTTAATTATTATTATATTATTATAAACAAAAGACAGTCTAAAATAACTGTTAGGTCATTGGTCCATATCGTATTGAAATAATTATCCATTTCAAGCACAACAGATTTAATCGTTGTCATTCGAAAATCAAAATTAAAATCTATAAACAAAAGACAGTCTAAAAACAAAATACGGCGATAGCTTAGTCCGACACGACCGATCTAGAATACCTAAAGAAGGGGGTGTAAGGGGGACTCCAACATCTCGTCTCCCAAGCCAACCTAACCTGCACGTGGTACAAACAATCTTCATATTTTATAACTCATTGATTTTACAATTATTTTCCATACTTGACACTGGCATAAAAGTGTCCAACCAGATACAGTTGCCATTAACAATAGTAGATTGTTTTACAAGGGACTAAACCATCCCATTATATACGAGGTTGTTATACTCCCGAGCGTAGCGAGGGAGGATGACAAGACCGAGTTATAATGGGTGGTTTTGGCTCGAGTAAAACACTCTACTTTTCACTTCGATTGCGAGAAAATAAATGAAGAAAATTCTAGAGATTTAGCGCCAATACCATCTTTTTTTTTAAATCTCTATTTAACCCGCAACGAAACAGTTCGCATTCTACCGTGAAGGGAAGAATCAACCTTCATAAAACATCACCAAGACGGTTCTATTTTAAAAAAAAAAAGATTGACGGAGCACCAAGAAGTCGAGTTTTTATGTAAGAGAACGAATGCTTTGTACGGGCTGATGATTTTAGACAAAAATTAAAAAGAAAAAATACTTTTTAGCCCGAGGTATTAAACTCGAGTTTTAGGCCCGCTAAGCTACACTATTATGATACACTTTTTGAGCAAGAGAAGTGAAAATAAATTATCATCATACCTAAAGAAGCAGTTATGTAGACATTCTATTTGTGAAATCGCTGATAAAAACCTTCATCAGCCATGCCTCATTTCTTTCCTTTGTGGTTCACAATCAGACCCTTGACAAATGGCGACACGCATCCGCTGCTTTCAACTAGCGACTGAAATCTGCTTTGATTTATAGCGCATTATCATTCAAGGTGGAATTGCAACGTTAGGTATGTAGTAGGTATGTCAAGACCGAACTGTACTGTTTGTAGAATTGTCTGAAGTAACAAAACCCATTAAAAAATATTCATTGCTTTTATAACAATAGAATTAGAAAAAAAAACATAGAAAAAGTCGAATCCTGAAAAATGAAAATGACTTAGAAATGTGATATCTTTGATTTCGGCCACTTCGATAGTAAACTGAATTATAAAAGTACTTCATTTTCTTCCTCTTATCTCAATGGAAAAGAAGACAAAAATTATGAAGCAATTAACATGTCCACGTTCGTTTATAAATAAATAAATAATGCCGGAAAAAGAACACAGCATTATCTAGCCCCAAGCTAAGCAGACAGGGCGCTATGGTGGTCATTGGGGGAGGCCTATGTCCAGTTGTGGACTGCAATAGGCAGCTGATGATGATGATGATGATGAAGCTATGCAGAGCTTGTGTTATGGGTACTAGATAACTGATATAGATAATACAATACATTACATAATAGATAGATATTCTGTACTTAGAAAACGCCCAGAACACCCTGATCTGCAGATCGTACAAACATTTGTCCCGAGGTGGGAATCGAACCTTCCTGAGTCGCAGGTGGACCTTCGCCCACCGCGCCACAGAGATCGTCGCATAGCAATCGTTTCCTGGCTGGTAGATGATAAACGCTTTTTCCTAAAGAAAGAAAGAAAGAAAGAAAGAAAGAAAGAAAGAAAGAAAGAAAGAAAGAAAGAAAATATTTTTATTTACCTTAAAAACTAGCATACACAACAAACTTAAAACTACGCAAATTAATACTATGTATATATCTTGCAAATTATTGTGCGTAGCAGTGTTCATGGCAAATATGGCCTTCACTCAGCATTGTGCTGGATGCACACTAATGTGTCCACCCAGCGCTGATTTTCAGTGAAGACCAGAGGGATCGTGTCACGTCACGGTCGTCAGGTGCGTGATTTATACATAAAAATAGTAAACAAAATTGCAATACATTATTAGTTATACATTATATAATACTTATTTATAAATTCTATTAATAAAAATAAAATTCCTACATCGAAAATAAAATTGATCACAAAAAGAAATAAGAAAAATGTCCTCCATAAACAAGAATTTCCAAGCAGCCATAGAAGAAACCTACAGAAATTCAATAACAGCACAAAGAGCATTGCCCTAATACCGCCATCGATTATAATATAAATCGACGAATTTAAATTCATCCCCCGCGAGGCGACAAACGTCGTAAAAAGTAATAACGGGTTCATAAAGTACAAGAATGCGTCGATATGAACGTCTGTACAATATATTTTTGCATGGAGATGCTACAGTCCTAAGCTACACAGCTGGTTCAACAGTGGAAATGGAGACGAAGTAAAGCGGGTTGTATTGAAACATAAAAACTTAAAAAAAAAAACAATTTGATGAGAACGGGGGGGTGTGGGGAGAATCATCCGATATTTTGATACAATTCCGAGACACGCTGGGGTAAACGTGTTCTTGAGTGGAGAACACGACTCGGTAAACGTAGTTTAGGACGCTCTCTGACCAGGTGACGACCTGCGAACTACTGCAGGTAGATGCTGGATGCGTCAAGCTGAAAACAGGGTGCCGCTCATTGGGGGAGGCCTACATAATGTCCAGCAGTGACCAAACATAGGCTGATGATGATGACAGCAACAATGATTATGGAATTAGCTATCATTCTCCCCTACACAGTTTCTTAACTTTTGCGGTAGTCAGCCCACAAATTGTACCATAAACTATAAGTTTCTTGTTTCTAATAAAGATTTTTTTATTTTGTATTATTTTAGTTCGACCGCTCGATGTAGCTCGATCGCTACTAATTTTAGTCTTTTTTTAGTAATTTGTTTGTCAAAATTGTGAAGTCACTATAAATTGACTATAAACACCCGACCTATAAATTGACCCGGCGACGATGAATCCTACCTGTGGCAACACTGAGAAAGTGTTTCCGGCGTGGAAGCGGAAGACTGAAAGGAAAGAGTAAAGTTTAAAAGAATGTAATGGATGAGTTCATATTTCAAGTTTTTATGCAACTATCCTTCTATTTTATTACTTTGGTTTTAATGTTGATGTTCCAATAGCCTTTAAAAGGACAGCGATTGTTATCAACAATGCGATTTTGTACATACGAAAATCTGCATTCTACAAGTAATAAATCTCATGGAAAACTGATGAAATAGTTATTTTTTCCTAGTTAATACTGCTTGTAGATTTCCCTATTATTATTTATATAGCTCTAACGTCGTTATACGATTAAAACAAACAAAGAGACATTTATTTTCTCACTATAATATTTAGTAAGGATGAAGGTTGATACTCTCCAAATTTAATGTCTTTACAAACTTAAGAAGTACGCAAATTAATCCAATAGCTCGTATCACCCAGCAAAAAAAACAGTGCATTAAAATATGGGTTTAAACTACTATCTTTAGATACATTTTAATGTGATAAAATAACTTCCCACAAGAAACAAACGAGTGGTCCGCGAGCTGTCTGCCAGTTATGCTACACTACGTTTATCGAGTCGTGGTCTCCATTCAACACTTCTCCATCCGACACAAGTAGTCTATGTAGACACAGTAGTCTATGTCCCATTCAAAAATTTCAGAGAAGAGAGAATTTTCAATGAAAAATCTGATATCAGCTACTCATAACCAACCTCATTTTTCATCGCAACTACCAATTCCGTTCACACATACGAATGTGTTTGTGTGGGTGCCTCCCCATGCCACAGAACAAGAGATAGTTACTACCAGAAAATTCGCTATTGCTTGAGCCTTCATATCACTGAGTGTTGAGTAAATTTGCAAATAAAGTGTTTAATAATGAAAATAAAGTGAAATCGTGAGAGAAGGAATCGTGTTTGAGTAATTACAGTTAAGGTTAAGTGAGTCCGGTATGGTGATTACGTAACTCGCGACCGATTTGCGACAGGCGTAAATTAAGCAATCAGTGCTGTCAAACTAATACAAAATTGACGTTTGACAGCACTGATTGCCTAATTTACGCCTGTCGCAAACCGGTCGCGAGTTACATAATCATCCGGCCGAAACTCTTGTTTTGACTGTACTTTAACATATTAAAATAATTATTAGGAAAAAAAACACATTTTTTATTATTTTACGATCAGCATCAATAGTTTCGGATTCTAAGTAGGAAATATGGGCGTCAAGAAACGATTGAATATGTAAACACGCTAAGCATTAAAACCAAATAAAATCAGAAAGAAAACTGAGAGACATTTTGGCAGCTGAACAAGACAGCTATGAATTACTTTTAATAACGCTAAAATGAACCGTTACCTACCGTGATAAGACTTATTTTCCGCTGCCAGCAAAATCACAGTGCCACAAGTGTGAGGGTGGGACAGTGCGGTAGAGATCTTCAGTGGATGGATGTTCTAATATTCAAATGGGATACGGAACTATTATTGTTGGAGCTTCTGTCGATTTGTATGGATTGAGAGATTTGATACTTGAGAAATTATAGAACTTAGTAGAGTATAACTTAATCATCAATAAATAACGTGGCACATAGATGTCTGTACTAATCTTACCATGTATTTAACTTGACAGTTTTTGGTCTTCACGCAATTATTTAGATACGGGATCAGGGAAGATAATGCCTAGTAATTCTAATTTCTAGTAAAACCTGATTGTACCTAAATGCATGCTGTAGTGAATAAATATAAATAAAATTTTAAACTTCTTAATTGGAAGCTATAAGCAAACGGATGTACCTACATAAGATCAGCTCTCACTTTAAAATTATCATAGGTTCGTAATATTGAATTTGAAAAAAATGTCTCATTCATAAAGTAATAATCTAAGTATCAGTGAAATCTTTTTATTTGATTTTTGCTTCCAGATTATAATGATACGTAATGTTTTTTACTGCGCCTTGTGATTTCAAACGTTGAATGCCACACAAATCCTAAAATACAAAGCCACAAACCCATCTAACTCTCCTTCTAATCACGACGAAGCGTCCAAATCAAGCATCAAGTAAAAGAAACCCCTTACAAACTTTTGAGGTTACAAAATGAACTGTCAAAACACATACCCGCCGCCCGAGGCAAGTGTCAAGATGGTTTCGGCGGCGTATAAGCAACTTCTTTGCATACTTCCCGCTGGTGTCAGTGTGCGATACGTCATATCGTCTGCCTACATATTGCTAGGGTTAGTGCTGTGAAAGAAATGTATCGATTAAATCGTATTTTCGATAAAAAAACATCGAATTAGTTTAGGTACTATCTGTGTTATTTGAAATGTTAATTATGTACCTATGATGAATCTGAACAAAATTTTGTGGAAACTGGTATTTTATTCGTTGATTCGTAGTATATTTAAATCGATTATTTTCTTTTTGCGTGACATACATTACAACGAATACGCAAAATGAAAATGCTCGATTTTGATCAATCTTTATAGAAATTGTCTCTATCATTATGAATTCAAATGTAACTTCCATGCTGAATTATTGATGGGTCGCGAATGTCAAATTCTATTTTTTTGGAATCTGCGGTATAATATTATCTAGACATATCTTTTTCTCTGTCTAATTAAGACACTAGTGCATTATTTAGAATAAAACCACCTTTGTACTGTGTTGGACGCAATAAATATTTATTTATTTATAGTTTATTTATTGAGATAACAACATTATAGGTATTATATTATATTTGAATTCATTCATTATATTTGAATTTGTATTAGAGGTAGAATGCGAAAGTTCTTTTCGATGTTTATAATCTCTTATCGATGAAACAGGCAGCACTATCTCGGAGATATCAGCTCACTTCATTTCGTACGCCGTATCTTTTGTTTGCTATATTTTTGACAAGTACAAAGCGGATCTGCGCTTGTCATACGTTTGACAGAAGGAGGGGTTTGGGGGGGTGCTAAGTTGTTATTAAGTACTGTATACGATAGGGTTATGTTAGAGGATGGATTTGTGTGGGTTTCTTCATAGCTTGTTGGTTTTGTTTGACTCTAGGTTCTGTTGAGTAGGTTTGCTTGTTTGACAGTTCTTTTGACACAAGTTTTGTAAAGGGATTTTATATTTATAGCTGAATCTGAAGATTACTTCTAAAGGCGGTTAGATCTATAACAGGCTGCCTAGAGACATACAAAAATGGACTTGTCTAAGTGCTTTTTTTGTAAGCCTAAAGAAAATATATTTTTTTTATTTGAAATTGAATAAAGGGACTTAAATATGTTTGGCACAAAAGTCAATTATAATGTAATATTTACCATGATTAGATTTTTGAGTTTCCCAATATTCCGGCACAGTTTCATGCTTCATGAAGTTTTATCATATGTTTGGCGTATAAATTTAATAAATAAATTAGTATTTGCCTACTTTTTTTTGGCCTTTATGTACGAATCTCTGTCTTATGTGTGTCTCTACGAGGCCGCCACCATGAGTGTCCAAGTACAGGGCCAGCAGTCTAATCCCATCCAATTGCGCAGAGGAGTGAGGCAGGGGGATGTCATATCCCCGAAACTGTTCACTTGCGCATTGGAGGATATGTTTAGGTTGCTGGACTGGAAAGGAAAGGGCATCAACATAAACGGCGAGTACATCTCACACCTGCGATTCACTGATGACATAGTCTTAATGGCGGAGTCGCTTGAGGAACTGAACCGGATGCTGGACGACCTAGCTTCAGCCTCCCGATGTATCGGTCTTGGCATGAATTTGGATAAAACCAAAGTCATGATCAATGGTCACATTGATCCAAGGCCGGTGGTCGTACATGGTCACCTTCTCGAAACTGTTTCCGAGTACACTTACCTTGGGCAGATTCTGCAATTGGGTAAAAACAGTTTCGAGAAGGAGGCCAAAAGGAGGATCCAGCTAGGCTGGGCAGCATTTGGGAAACTACGTCGAGTCTTCTCGTCATCCATACCGCAATGCTTGAAAACGAAAGTTTTCAACCAGTGCGTCCTACCCGTTATGACCTACGGAGCTGAGACGTGGACACTCACGATAGGGCTGGTCCACCAGTTCAAAGTCGCTCAGCGAGCTATGGAAAGAGCTATTCTCGGAGTTTCTCTGAAGGAAAGGATTCGTAACGAATACATCCGACAGAGAACCAAGGTTATCGACATAGCTCAAAGAATTAGCAAGCTGAAGTGGCAGTGGGCCGGTCATATTTCGCGAAGAACCGACGGCCGCTGGGGCAAACGTGTTCTTGAGTGGAGACCGCGACTCGGCAAACGTAGTGTAGGACGCCCTCCGACCAGGTGGGATGACGACTTGCGAAAGACTGCAGGTAGATGCTGGATGCGGCAAGCTGAAGACAGGGCGCTATGGCGCTCATTGGGGGAGGCCTATGTCCAGCAGTGGACTGATATAGGCTGATGATGATGATGATGATGTACGAATCGCCAATCCGAGCAGTAGTTAAAACTAAAGTTACAACCGTTGTGCTAAAATAGCTTCGAATTTGTAATAAGTTAGTAGTATGTATTAGATTTCTTGAAAGTCAGTAGAATAAATGAATAGTGACACGAGCCGGTGTTCTGTTCCATCTCGAAAACTTTAACATCTCGTCGAATAAGACACATCAGGCTTTTAGTTTGAATGGTAGGTGGTATACATGAGGCACTCAGGTAAATTCAGTAAATTCAATTTATTCACCATTAACAGATAAACAGATAAACATTTTATTCATAATTTGTCAAATTATATGTCACACTTTATAAATGAATTATTTCTAATATAAAATTATGTTTATTTTAGTTTTATTCTATTTTCTTTTTTAAATATATATTATTAATATAAATAATGCTGGACAATTCACACAGCATTATCTAGCCCCATGGTAAGCAGAGCTTGTGTTATGGGTACTAGATAACTGATATACATAATACAATACATTACATAGATAGATATTTTTTATTATACATAGAAAACGACCAGAGCACCCGGAACAAATATCTGCAGATCGTACACACAATTGTTCCGAGGCGGGAATCGAACCCACAACCTTCAGCGTCGCAGGCGGACCTTCGCCCACCGCGCCACATCGGTCGTCAATATAAAATTATATAAATATTATAGTAAAAATTCTAAATAAGATTATTCTATATTAATAGTTTAAAAACAGGTCGTACGTATAGAACGCCTTCTCTATGAGCCAGTTTTTGAGCCATTACATTATCTATCACTAATATTGGCATGTCAATTAAATACTACAGTACAATGAATAGGGTGCTCTGGTCGTTTTCTATATATAAGTCACACTTTATAATTTTTTTTTTTTTTTTTTTTATTTAAACGCACTAAACATGAAATAATCACAAAATATACAGAATTTGAATAATAAAGGGTTTAGAACTTGATCATTTCACAAATTATGTGCATACTGAGAATCATAAGAACAAAACGTGTAGAGCAAAACGTATGATAGAAAAGCTTGAAATAGAGAGAGAGAGAAAAACAATAAACCGTATAGGTACCTAAATCTAAATATAAGTAAAATAAATGAATTATTTCTAATATAAAATTATAATATCTAATTATAGTAAAAATTCTAAATAAGATTATTCTATATTAATAGTTAAAAAACTCGTCGTACGTATAGAACGCCTTCTCTATGAGCCAGTTTTTGAGCCATTACATTATCTATCACTAATATTGGCATGTCAATTAAATACTACAGTACAATGAATAGGGTGTTCTGGTCGTTTTCTATATATAATAAAAAATATCTATCTATGTAATGTATTGTATTATGTATAACAGTTATCTAGTATTCATAACACAAGCTCTGCTTACCATGGGGCTAGAATTGTCCTGCATTATTTATTATTATAAACCTATTATTAATAATCTTAAATTTAAATTATAATAATATAATGATAAGTATAAACAATAATAAACTATCACAAACGGACAAATGAGCACGTTAAAAACGTTCAATCGTTAATACTATTAAATAGGTTACATATAAAAAAATCCTTTTTTTTGCAAAGGTAAGAAATTAACAACAGATAACTATAATAGTCGAGCTTATACTTCCCTGTAAATTATGTCACCTAATCCTAAAAAAAAAAAAAAATTCAGTGCAACAAGTAGTCAAGATACAGTATAATTGTTAGTAATATTTATTACAGTATAGAAGAAGTGGTGGGATCGGAACAAAAACTTGAGGAGACCTATATATTCAGCAGTGGACAAACATAAGCTAAATAAATAAATAAAATAAATAATGCTGGACAATTCACACAGCATTATCTAGCTCCATGGTAAGCAGAGCTTGTGGTATGGGTACTAGATAGCTGATATACATAATACAATACATTACCTACATAAATATATATTTTTTATTATACATAGAAAACAACCAGAACACCCGGAACAAATATCTGCAGATCGTACACACATTTGTTCCGAGGCGGGAATCGAACCCGCAACCTCCTGCGTCGCAGGCGGACCTTCGCCCACCGCGCCACATCGGTCGTCAAGCTGATGAGGATGACTTCTTTTAAAGTTCTCTTGTGTAATTTTTCTAATACGAGCTGTACCTACTGCTTGAAAAAATTCTATAATTTTTAGTTTTATTCATTTAATACCTTATTAATTTGCCTGCTACTATTTCTACTAGGTGCCCTTGAAAGTAAACCTTAGACCTAACACATTGGATAACTATGTAATGTTATGTCTTGTTTAAATGAAATAATTGAAAATGATTGAATCTTTTTTCATTGAATCTCGTAATACCTTGATCGTTCTCACATAACACCATCCAAACAGAATTCAACGAAAGATAATTTGATTAATTTTCGCGCACAAAATACGAGCGCTAATTAAAACTAGTGTAAGTGGCTCCTGCGATAAGGGAAGTTCGCGGATGCTTAGACGGTATCGGTTGTCTTGAGGGTAGGGAGTGGTACGATTGAGACACGTGCGACAGAATTATAACTTTTTAAAGTAATATGCTACTTTTTATCCCATGAATCAGTTCCCAAAGGATAGAAAAAACCTTAAAACATCCAATCAAAAATTAAAACAGTAGACTTGGAAGCTCTTATTCGGCTATTCCCTATTCCCATTAAAACGTAGTGTCAAAATCAAACGCCACTAGGTAAACGTAGTGTAGGACACCCTCCGACCAGGTGGGGTGACGACCTGCGAAAGACTGCAGGTAGATGCTGGATGCGGCAAGACAGGTGCTATGGCGCTCAGCTGAAGACAGGGCGCTATGGCGCTCATTGGGGGATGCCTATGTCCAGCAGTGGACTGCTATAGGCTGATGATGATGAAGATGATGATATCTTAATTATGCTAAGGATACTATAGCATACATAAACTATTAAAAAAACGTTATTGATAACATAATATTTTGTGATTACGATTATGTCTCTCATTTACCATGATCTCGGGCCATAAAGTGACCCGGTCCTTTGGAAGGCTTGCGTGGGGCCGAAGCCAACAGCACAGAGGCCCTTTGAGAAGTTAATCTAAAGGCGATGGCTACACATAGCGGCTATCATCCTCGGATGCACAATATGATACATCCAAAGATGGTATCCACCAGGTGTAGAGACTATTGCAATGAAGGCAAGCAAGAGGTGGGGGTCTGGTTCTCTTGGGAAGCCACTCCGCTAGCGGAGACGAGAACCAGGAACTTCCCCGGGAGCACTCGGTACCCGTGGTGTCGCTACTCACCAACAGCTCGCCACAAGCTGCCCTGCGGGTTGATTACGATTATTATTAAGAAGTCGTACCATTGGCAACCGTATTCACCATTCGCGTAACACCACACCCTAAGTAGCTACAAGTGGCGTTTGACTTTGACAAGTAATTATATACTTAACAGATCCAATTTTGTGTGTAACTAACTTTTAACACATCGCAGAGTTATATTGCTCTTAACTTGACAAGCACGCTGTAGTGTTATTTGAACTAACTCATCTTATTTGTTAGAGGAACGTCAGAAAGGGATGCGAGATATTTTATGTAATGATATCTTTTGACAGCCCGTATATTACAGGTGTACCTATGAGTACTTACATTTATAATCATAAAATATAATTATGTATATATTTCTTTTTTATTAAAGAAAAAAATTTATAAAACATTTTCTCAGTATCTTCTGGAGGTAAGTAAGTACAATACAATACAAAAACGCTTTATTGCACATCAAATACAGAAAAGAACAAACAAAAAGATACAGATGCACAATGGGCGGCCTTATCGCTAAGAGCGATTTCTTCCAGGCAACCTTTAAGTACTACACAGTTTATTATCTATCACATTTTAATATAAAAAAGATTTTAAATTTCTTTTAGATAAAAATATTCTCATCAATATTATAAATGCAATAGTGGATGTTTGTTACTCTTCACGCCAAAATAGTAGTTTTGGCGTACATCGGTCCAAAATTTCATCCTGATCCTTTCAGTAGAAAGGATCAGGCGCAGCTAGTAGGTACCTAATAATAATATAGTAGTGGTACCTTATAAATTAGTTATTTTTATTATTTTTTCTAATGAAAACAAATATAATAAAAATAATTAACATTAACTACTTCTCTTCTCGTCATCCATACCGCAATGCTTGAAAACGAAAGTTTTCAATCAGTGCATCCTACCCGTTATGGAGCTGAGACGTTGACACTCACGGTAGGGCTGGTCCACCAGTTCAAAGTCACTCAGCGAGCTATGGAAAGAGCTATGCTCGGAGTTTCTTTGAAATATCGGATTCGTAAGTGTAGGACGCCCTCCGGCCAGGTGGGATGACGATCTGCGAAGGACTGCAAGTAGATGCTGGATGCGGCAAGCTGAAGACAGGGCGCTGTTGCGCTCATTAGAGGAGGCTTATGTTCAGCAGTAGACTAATATAGGCTGATGATGATAATGATGATTGCCTACTTAAACAAAATTTCAATATACAAAAATATATAGTCGCAAAAAAGGCCCACCGGCGGCCAAGTTGCGGAAACCAGTCCAGAAACAAGAAACAAGTACATATATAACGTCGTAACCACACAATTTTTACCATTAAATGATTTGATATTTTTTGTCATACACTACCAAAATGAATGGTACGTACTTCTTTTTGATAATATCGACAAATTACTTAAAATTCTTCAAACCTTCAACCATTTCAATTGAATTAAATTCATATTTACCCAATCAAGCTTTTGCATGTAGCTTAGAGATTCTGCTTGTCTAGCAAACAAATTCCCTCAACTCCTTTAGAAAGCTCTATCGCAGCCTGTCATTACTATCAGAACCCCAACAGAGAACTATTCTCACCCAAAATCTATAAGCCACCTACACAATGAGCCAACTTATCGCAAACTACGCCTCGACGACACACGACGACGAATAATTCATTGAACGAATGTATAAATCAAAGGCAATACACACTTGCAAAATACACCGACGCGAAATACACAGATTTCGTCGAAATATAAACTCTAAGTCGAGGTAGTAAGGTGTGCGGTTTAAATTTGAGGGTAGTCGTAACTTGGCAGGTATAGCAATTCGAAATTCAAACTGCCAGCTATCTGCACGGTGATTGGTCAGGGCGCGCGTGGTTTTGATATAAATAGTGCGGTCGGTGACAAACGTTAGGCTAATATGGAATATCGACGTGATGGATCGATGTTTCGATATGTTTCAAGGTGAGGGTGATGGGGTTGGGGAGAATTATTTTGTACTGAGTTTAATTTGTTAGTTGAACCGATTACGCTGACGTCATCAATATTTTTTTTTTTCGAACTAAAAATCTACCTGCATAAACACAAGTAGTTGTTTCATTTAATTTACTTAGTGATCTTGGGTGGAGACTGCGACTCGGTAAACGTAATGTAGGACGCCTTCCGGCCAAGTGGGGATGACCTGCGAAAAACTGCAGTTAGATGTGTCAAGCTGAAGACAGGGCGCTGTGGCGCTCATTAGGGGAGGCTTAAAGTATAGGTAGTTGTTGATTATTTAAAATCTTCTTATAAAGATTATGAGATTAAAATAAATTTGACAAGTTTTGTTATCTTTTAGAGCTAGAGATCGATCAATTGACAAAACAATCAAGTTTCATAACCCAAGAATCCACCTCCACACAATCCTAGCCAGCACTTTAAAATATGCAGAAGGATTCACACTGCGAGCCGGAGCGTGACACGGGGGAGCGGGGGTACCTACCGGTGCCTAGTGTAGGGGGTACTGTAGGGGGCAGGGGGAGTCTTGGTCCAGTACTCGATAGACTATGCTGTGGTAGAAATAGGAGCGAAAAAGTATTGTGAGAAAGGATTTTCTTATTTTTTAATGCTTAGTAATAAAATAATTTATTGAATATAAATTTCATAATCTAAACTAAACTAATATTAAACAGAAAAATAAATTACTTATAACGGGCAAAGGTCCGCCTGTGACGCAGGAAGTGGCGGGTTCGATTCTCGCCTCGGGACGGACAAGTGTTTGTACGATATGGAGATAATTGCTCAGGGTGTTCTGGGCATTTTCTATGTATATTAAAATATATAGGTACCTATCTATGTATGTAGTACAGTCATCTAGCACCCATAACTGCAATAAATCCAAACTACCAATAATATCACCAGATCCGTTGACACTGAGCGTGTTCACATCACAGCTGATAATCACACATCCAACTAACATGAAATTTCACAGTGAAATTTAATTACTTATTTAGTTCTAAAACACTTATCGTCGACTGTATCTGGTACAAATGACTTTTATTCTGACGAAATCGGCTGTTATAACTTGATTGATTTTTTTTATAAATGTATTTGTTAAAGAAATTATTGCATGTTAGTTGTATTCTTTTTTGTAAATTTAGCACATACCTGCATAATGCTGCCTGTCAAACGCACTCACGGACCTCAAGATACAAGCATTCTTGCTTAGTTTGAGTTCCACTGAAAATGAAAAGTTTTTATTTCTTTAAGCTTACAAATAAGCACTTAGACAGGTCATATTTTATAGTTCACTTCAATTTTTTGTCCACCAGTGGAAGAAGTGAGAAGAAACCACTAGTATATTCACTGCTACTGTATTCATATACACTGCTACTGTATTTTAAATGATTTCGCATGTGTTTTTTGTTAAATAAATATTTTATTATTTATCTCTCATTTACCATGATCTCGGGCCATAAAGTGACCCGGTCCTTTGGAAGGCTTGCGTGGGGCCGAAGCCAACAGCACAGAGGCCCTTTGAGAAGTTAATCTAAAGGCGATGGCTACACATAGCGGGTATCATCCTCGGGTGCACAATATGATACACCCAAAGATGGTATCCGCCAGGTGTAGAGACTATTGCAAAGAAAAATGAAAGAAATAAAAACAGGATATTGTGATGGATTGATGGACTGGGTAATCGGGCTATAGGGGAGATTGCGGACGTCTGCCTTAAACAAGTCAATCATAATGTTAAGAAGAGTGGCAGACGGTGGCTTGCCGTATGCTGGATGGGTTCCTTAAAAAGCCGGAGTAAATTACCAGAGAGGAACAACATCGGCGCAAACGACTGAGGGG
Organism: Eupithecia abbreviata; assembly: GCA_943735965.1. Taxonomy (NCBI): domain Eukaryota; kingdom Metazoa; phylum Arthropoda; class Insecta; order Lepidoptera; family Geometridae; genus Eupithecia; species Eupithecia abbreviata. The sequence goes on from OX030995.1 coordinate 9,741,514, forward strand.
TGTCGAGAGGTGCAGCCCCGATTTCACCATCACGAAGACTGCTCGTGAGCGGGTTACCTCGTTATTACGCCATTAGACACTTCCACCCCCGAGTCTACATCCTAAGATGCATCTCTCGCGACTCCACTCAGACCGGCCAATGAAGGCAAGCAAGAGGTGGGGATCTGGTTCTCTTGGGATGCCACTCCGCAAGCTGAGACGAGAACCAGGAACTTCCCCGGGAGCACTCGGTACCCGTGGTGTCATTATTTATTATTATTATTATAATTGAAAATCGGGGGCCTCCACGACGGGGGCGTCACACACCGGGGGCCTAACCCACGAACCCTTTAAATTTGTTTTTAAAAGGTTTAAAATATTGACAGATGATAATCACCACACCCACGACACAACACCAACAAACCCTAATTAGTATTACAGTATTAGAGAATTACAAGATGCACTAATATTGTGCCGCTAATATTGAATTAGTGATTTATGCAGCCATAAATCTGTCCGTCCGTCCGTCCGGTACGCGATTATCTCATGAAGGATCCGCGTGATTAAGGTGTATCAGTTTGCTGGTTAAAGAATAGCGGATGATGATGGAGGTATTGGAAAGCTGATGATAGGAATTATGAAAGATAGTATTATTTAGTTTCTGCCGGCATGCATTGTTTATTATATAAATATAAATAAATAAATAATGCTGGACAATTCACACAGCATTATCTAGCCCCATAGTAAGCAGAGCTTGTGTTATGGGTAATAGATAACTGATATACATAATACAATACATTACATAGATAGATATTTTTTTTATTATACATAGAAAACGACCAGAACACCCGGAACAATTATCTGCAGATCGTACACACAATTGTTCCGAGGCGGGAATCGAACCCGCAACCTCCTGCGTCGCAGGCGGACGTTCGCCCACCGCGCCACATCGGTCGTCAATGGATGACGTTGACAGGTAGAAGAATTATATCTATACCATGGAAATTTATTTATAGAATTAATCTTTTATGAGTTAGCTGAAGACAGGGCACTATGGCGCTCATTATGGGAGGCCTATGTCCAGCAGTGAACTACTTAGTGCAACTACAGTGAAGTACTTAGGCGAATGATGATGATGAGTTAGTCCTACAGAGCGACAGACCGATCCGTGAGAAGTAGATTATTATTCAGTCGGCGTTAAGAACTAACAAACACCCATCCATCCATCCAAACTTTTACAAATTACCTAGTGTAAAAGATTTACAGTAAATTCGGATCACCTCATATCTGTGAGGATGACCAGTTAAGTAACCCTCGTCAATTATATAATAATAACCAAATACCATAAAAAACTGTTTGATTACATGAAATCCGCTTAGATTTTGGCCAATCCTCTCTTAATAAATCAAAATCTCTTCAAGAAATTGCTACTTTTTGTAATTGTATTTAGTAAAATTTATTTTTCCAAAATAAAAACATAGTTCCACAGATTCTTTCCAAAGTTATACACAGTTTATTATTTCATAGCAAAATGACGTATTTAGGTACTTACTAAATTTTTACATATTCTTGCAACTGTAAAGAAGCCAAAAGCATTCAGCATTGGCTGCTCCAGTCCCAAAAATAGATACGTCGAGTCCAACTTCCGAAGCCCCAGAACCTTCAATGATAAGGCTGGCCTGCCGCGACATGTCGCCTCATGATTGATTTATCCCCGGACTGTCCGCTTCCCGTCCGGCGCTGCGCCCCATCTAATTGCACCCATAATTCATGTCTCATAGTAATCTTGTGTTATTATCGGATTGGCCAGGTGACTGTTTGCTTACAATAGCGGCGTCATTGGATTCGAGCTGATTGTTATAGGTGTCATTGTGTGGGATAATTCAAATTGTAGAGAGTTAGACAGTGCAGTGACGTCACGAGTTATGCATGATAATTTATCTACCTGACCATATACCTGACCTAGGGCCAGTAGCATTTTACATAGCATCATATTTTTTTCATAGAAATGAAATGAAAATATATTTATTCTGATAGAGCAAAAAACTTAATTATCTAACTATAGTAAACAAATACAGCACACGACTTAAAAAGACTTAAAGTATATAATTGATAATATGCATTGATTTATATATATATATATTGTATTATTAATAGACATATCTAAATTAATTTAGTGTAGATCAAGCCGGGTGTGATGGTCAGTGCCGTGTTCCAGGGCTATCAGAACAGGCTCATGCTCAGCTGAATGTTGCGAGTAGCTCCACAACGCTGATTTTCAGCATGTACCATTGTGATGATGACGTACGAGACTTTAAAAGCTAGAATTTAAAAGTGAAGTTTAGCAGGAAGAAGACATGAAGTTTTGTAGCATAATTATTTTAACATCCTACGGGAATACTGCACTTTTCAGGTCAAAAGTAGCCTATGTTCCAGGATATAAGCTATCTTGATACCAAAACAGAATTTTTCAAAATCTGTTCAGGTTTTTAACGTGATGAAGTAAAAAACACACACACAATTATACCCGTTTCATGTAGAGGTTATTAAATATAAATAAACTGACTGAAAGCAATCCCGACATGCTATTAGGTTATTATATTCAGTATAATAACTTAATATTTAATGAAAAAAAATATTTTTGTAAATATTTTCTAAGTAGATGCAATAGATCCAATTTGTGACGTAGTTTTTTAAAATAGATTTATTGGGAAAAAAAGTTCTCAATAGAACCAATTGGATCTTGATCACTAGATCTACAGAGAGTAAAGGAAAACAGTTGCTGTAATCATTGTTCAAAATAAAATTTGAATAATAGGCTAATATAGAATTCCCTGTACTTTTTTTTCTGGCTTATTGATGATTTTTTTTACAAGATTCATGAATTTCTGAAATGAAATAAGACTGTACCGTACCATATTATTATTCATAATTATTAATTATTTTTTTAATTCATTTCCAATTATTTCATGAATGTTATTTTATGAATAGATTATTAGAAATGTAATTTAATTAATATTCGTAATGTACTGCTCATTAATATCATCATCATCATCATCACCCTATAGCAGTCTACAGCTGGACACTGGCCTCCCCCAGCGAGCGCCATGGCGCCCTGTCTTCAGCTTGCCGCATCCAGCATCTACCTACAGTCTTTCGCAGGTCGTCATCCCACCTGGTCGGAGGGCGTCCTACACTACGTTTACCGAGTCGTGGTCTCCACTCAAGAACATATACCTACTTAAGTATAATTATAAAGGTTACATGTTTTACTGAATCTTTAAAACAATAAATTAACATGAACTTTTACTTACTTCCAAGAACATGCGTCACAATCCAAGGCAATCCCAGCCCCACAATGATTCCTAAACAATAGCTCACAATATCCTCAGCACCAGCAGCTTATTGATAGTGTTGCAGGATGTCTCGCTCATTAATCAGCAGGAGATTGTCGGAGGATTGAGTCATTAGCACGGGTGGTAAGCAGAATGCTATAGCGTAGCCTCTCTATTGATTGTATTGTAAGGATGTATGGTACGTATCTGTTACTCAGAGATGAAGACATTATCATTGTCCTCTAGACAACTCTGATAGTTGTCTATGATTGATAATATCACCAGTTTAGGAGTCAACTTCTGTTTCAGGTTGAAAGATCTATTTAGGAGCCTTAGCTAACCACGAAAACCTTTACCTATCTTATTAAGCAATCTACTGGTAGATATGTAATAAATTTTCATTACTTTAAGACCAGCGCGCTGGCAAAGATAAAGTGCTAGTCGTGATTTTTCAAAAGTATTATTTTGGTTTTTTTTTCTTCTTTTCTGTACCGGATAAATACGCATTCCTTGCAAATTTTGTGGAATATATCCAGATCATTCTATTGTATAGATTCTCTATTCTTTACTACCTACCGAAATAATTTTCATGATCGGTCCGTAATAGACGGAAAAATTGACGAACATACATAATAAAATACATTTAGCAGTACAAGAACTTTTTTAAATTTTTGTAGTAGGTTACAATTGAAAAATAACCTCAGTTACATAAAAACAAAACAATATCAGTGTCAATTCAAAACATTGACACCAAATCGTTTCAAATTATTTCACCCCATCAGCTCACCTAGGTGTATCGGACAATCAGATACAACCAGCGCCCCCTACAATTAGTTCAGGCGCCCGTTCCAATATGAAATACGGGCGTTTGTATCGGCCAAGACGAGTACCGGGTTCTACAGACGGGCGGTATTAACGCTGGAAAATTGGGAATCATTGGTAATAAAATAATGGACAAAAAAGTTCGTATGCGAAGAAAAGTCTTGGAATACACTGATTTGCATGCAAAATTATCCTTGTAAAGCAAAGAGATTTAGTAAAACAGAAAACGACCTCTGTGACGCAGCCTGCGAAGGTCTGACTACGACACATGAGGTTGTGGGATCGATTTCCGCCTCGGAACTAATGTTGGTATGATCTGAAGATAGTATTTGTTCTGGTTGTTATGATTTTTTACTATACAGAGAAAACACCCACAACGAAGATAGGTAATAAAATATCTATCAGAGTATGAAACGTATTATATATATATACGTATTATATATATGTTAGTATAGCTAGTAAGTACCTTCCCATAATACAAGCTCACATACACACTGAGGCTAAATGATGCTGATGAGTCCAACCTATTTGTTTTTTAATTTAAAACCTTTTTGAAAGCTGTTTTGCTAGATGAGATCGATCTGTTGAAGCTAGATAAACCAGTACGTTTAAAGAAGACCTATAGACCTTATTATGTCCAAGAACTGTTTGAATTTATGCGCGTATAAAAAACCGCCGGTCTGCCAAGATCTAGGAATAGTTTCCACCCTATAACATATGCCAAATCCATGGTTCAACCATTTTGCATTCGCCTGCCGACTCCCTTTTAGATGACGTCAATATGCAAGCCTTTCACACCCCACCCAAAGGTAACATATCCCTTCAACCTAGCATGGGATTCCAAGCTTAATGTCGTAGCTGTTTGTGGTTAAGTTCCGTTGGAGAGGAACCAATCATAATCTATTCAAAGATATCATCATAACATTCAATGTCAGGTTGTAGAGCAATGAAATATAGTTGTGCCTTCATTGAATCTGTGATAAATTGATACGTCGGGGGTAAGTCGGTTATTGAATAACAATGTGGCATGTCGCGCGTCATTTGGTCGCTTTGTCGCGGGATGCTTTATGTTCAATATCTAATTGGAATTTGTAATTACTTGTTAGTACTGCTGAGTGATGATGGATGTAGATTATGACATCATGATGTCTATCACCCATTATCAAAACTTTGATCTATCTAGGGTCTTTGAAAGCTCTTTTGTAATTTCGTATTGTGATAAGAGTACCCAATTCGTAGTTATAGCGTAGGAAGACATTGAGGTTTCATGATTCTAAAAGACCTGCGTTCATTTTCCGTGGCGATAAAACAGACATACCCATTTATTTTAAGTTTTGTATATACTCGTATGTATCTGTCGTCGCTAGATCGTAGAATTAACTTGAATGCTAATTTTGGGAATACCTCATTAAATTAAATTGAGGAGAGGGCTAAGTGATGTTAAGCCATATTGTTGAACGTTGATCGTTCAAAAATCAGTAAAAGCAATTAATTGAATTGCATCACGTCGTCGTTTCGCAATCATCCTAGCACAAATTGGCTGATTCAACGATCCGAAGGCGACATATCTCATGTAACAAAAACGTTATTTATAATTTTATTGTTATTATCGGATTCTAACAAAACTTTCGTATTGTCTACAGTCCTCATTAAAATCGTTGTCCAATTCACAGTACAAACTACAAACCAATAGTACTCAGGCTATTCAAACACCAGGGCAGCAGCGATTGCAGGGAGTAAGTTATCTGCAAGCGTGTAGCCACCGATACGTTTTGTCGTCTCGCAGCCTGGGTACGCTCTCGGACGCGGTTACTAGGAACTAAGAAGGATTAGGAGGTTTTTAAACTGAATGATACTGGAAAAGATTACCAGACAAACGTAGTTTAGGACGGACACCCTCTTTGCCTTGTATGTATATATATTCAGTTGCAAGTAAAAGTCTTAGGTGTTCTTGAGTGAAGACCGTGACTCGGTAAACGTAGAGTAGGACACCCTCCGGTCAGGTGGGGTGACCACCTGCGAAGGACTGCAGGCAAATGCTGGATGCTTCAAGCTGAAGACAGGGCAATACTTTAATAAAATTTATATACTTAAGCTGGCATCGGAAATTAGTTGTAGAATAGGTTTTGCATTTCCAATAAGACTTTTTGTGCCTTCAACAATATTCTCACTTGAGTTACTCCGTGATCATGGCGCATGCAACTGTGCCGAAATATTGGATAACTCAAAAATCAAATCATGGTAAATATCCCGTTTTAAATGACTTTAGTATTAATAACAGTTTTATTCTCACTTGAATTCAAAATACATTATTTTGCTGAAGGACTGAAGGAATTACCTCATCCACGCGTTTCCACTTCCGCATACACTATCCGTGTGGCTACCCGAAATTTAGATGTCACAAGTGTAGCTTTCGCTTACCTAATGTGCACAGGCAGTAGTTGTTTGTTACTGGCTGCACTGCTGCGGTACAAGATTGAAGATAGTCCGCGATTTAAACGGTCTTCCGTGCGCACACAGCCTAATGGTCGCGTAAATCTTCGCAGAACGTATTTGTAATTTGCGCATTCATCATAGGAATGGTGTATAGATAAATTTGGCTTTGTGACTGTCCAGCCGGATGGTAATGAAGGATTGTTCTGGTCTTCTGCAAAGATTCTGAGTTTGTGGAACCATTTCATGCACCATTTGGTGCGGTTATAAGTAATTAAGTTTTTTTTATTCAAAATGTAATACTTTGTTTATGTTTTGTACTGCAACAGCAAATAAATGAATGTCTATGTCTTCTTCTCTATTTGATATCGTACTTTATCTATCTAAATCAAGTACTCGTATTTTATGAATAAAATTATTATTTTCCTTGCAATGAAAGACAAAAACATTTTTGCAACGCAGGAAAATTTGATCTTATTAGAAATTTCTTACCGGAAAAACTATAAAAAGCCCTCCATCAACAAAGTTTTATATTTCCTTCAGGATCGCCGCTCGCGTAAAGAATTTTTAATCAAACTTCGAAAGCCATCAAAAGGCCACAAATTAAACAATTGGAACTTTCAATATCTGTCATAACCCTAAAAAGCGGTCGGGGCTAAAACGATCCCTCTAATAGGATTGACAAGATTCCCGACGACCAATAAAAGATGGGGGATAAACTATAAGGAGGAAATATGCCGGGAGAATCCTCCACAGCCGTGACCATTGCGGCTACCCCAAACGTCATACCAATGAATTCATGTCCGCAGTTTTTTTCACGGTTTATCGCGTTTCTTTATTACGGTCGAGCATTTTCGGCCAACGATGGCCTGGTATATATTTTTATGGGGCATTTGAGGGGTTGACGTACAAAATACCGGTTTTACGAATAATTTGTTTATGGCAGTCATATTGGTTTCGAGTTCACATTCTTTCATAAAGAGTCTTTATTTGATAGGACGTTTGCAAGGTGCTTGACTTTTATTGCAGTTCTTGTTTGATAGGTGGAATCTCTCTTGATGTTTATTGCATTGTAGATATCGTTTTATTTTCTCTAGTATGTTTTTCGCAAAGGTTTTAGTTTTTCGTCAGACGAGCTGACATCTTCGTTCCTATGATTTGGATCAAAATATCACGATGTGCTAATTAAACCAATTCATAAATTATATGGTTGGTATAAAATGCCTCGGCATTAAGCCCACCCTTTGTACCCTTTGTAGCGCAATAAATAAATAAGACCTCAAAAAAACCTAAGCTGGTACGTCTAGGTTCATCATTATCCTGTAAGTCCACAGCTGGACATAGCCTCCCTAATAAGTGCCATAGCGCCCTGTCTTCAGCTTGCCGCATCTGCCTGTAATCTTTCGCAGGTCGTCATCCCACCTGGCCAGAGGGCGTCCTACACTGCGTTTGCCGATTGGCAGTCTCCACGTTTACCTCAGCGGTTGTCAGTTCTTCGTGATATATGGCCGGCCCACTGCCACTTCAGCTTGCTAATTCCTTGAGCTATATAGATAGTGATAATGTTGATAGTGTAGCTATCTTTCTATAATAATATAGCCTAATACTTTTTGGCAAAGTTACAACCAAGAAGATCCTAATCCACACCATCAAAAGCACGTAATGAAAAGCCATTCAAAATCCATCACGCAAAAGTGATATTGCAAATTTCCCCATCGAGACAAAAATTACATAATTATGACACTACAACAAAGGGGAACATCAAACACTCAAAGACAAAAGGGATGGAGGGGGATGTTTAGGGTGCACTCAATACGATCTGCAAGACGTCCATTAGGTATTATTGAAAATTTTAATATCAGGATTGCGGTGTCGTTACACGTTGCGATACGATTTTTAGGGAAAGCCTTGGTACTTGCTTCTTAATAAGTTAGTACTTACTCAGATGTATATCTGTACATTGTCTTAAAGCTTTATAAAAAAACTTCCAGAATTTTTTGTATGATTAAATTGTCTATACTAGTTTCTGCTCGCAGCTTCGCACGCGTTGTTTATATGGATACGTTAAAATTTTTATTTTTTGTTCTACGAGAACTGATGTATGGGATAAAATAGCATAATGTTTGATTCCGAACTTCGGGATATTTCTGTTTAAAATTTCGGCCCGATCTATACAGTAGTTTTTAGTGTAAAGAAATAACAAATATCCATCCAAACATCCAAACTTTCACATTTATAATATTAGTGTAATAAGGTTCACAGGTTTATATTAACATTGTTATTGTTGAGGAATATCGTAGGATGTAAACAACCCTCTCGAGTTATATCACTTTACTCTGCGCTGTTGTCTCCATTCGTATTCGGAATGTTCATTGTTCGACCATTTTAGGATTGTGATCCATACTAATTTTGAAATGCGTCAATTTTTGGATTCTTTGGAGTGGTGTCAGTGTTCCATGTTTCGAACTCCATTTGGGTTAGAAAATGTTACAGAGGAGTAAAGGAGCTTTTTGTTCCAAAGAGGCTAAGGTATTGTATTTTATTTCTGTATCAATCAAAAATGTATACTATTCCTATTATAATAACACTATAAATCAGAGGTTTGTCTAGTGTCTGCGTTACACCGTGTTGACACACATTGATATTTATTATAGTAATATATTATCTATAATCTATGTATCAACTATACCTACCATTGTACTTTAGTCGCACTCCCGGTGTCTGTGAGGCAGAGTAGCCCTCGCGTCTAAACACAAGTTTTACTTAGTTAGAGCGAGGAGTCGATGCATTTTCAGCACTAAGGTTTTAGGGTAGAGTACTTTACCTAAAAGTAAACTTAAATGTTATAGAGATAATCGTAATTAGTTTTAGATAAGTACTCTGTTAACCTTAAGAAACCATTTTTTGAAAATAAATACTTTTTATTATTTTTGTCTCTCATTTACCATGATCTCGGGCCATAAAGTGACCAGGTCCTTTGGAAGGCTTGCGTGGGGCCGAAGCCAACAGCACAGAGGCCCTTTGAAAAGTTAATCTAAAGGCTATTATTATTATTAATCTATCATTTCATTTGTTTATGCAATTTAGTACCTATCGTACTCAAAGTCTGTTTAAACCTAGGAGGTATTCGCTAGAGAGGCCCGCCCAGAGCGATAGCGATAATTTTACTTTTGGAAATGAATTCGCTCTTCAATCCCACGTCGTCGCAAGATATTTTTCGCTCCTTCTCGGGTAAGCGACTAGGTACTATCTAAGTCTGGATATGCCCTTATTTGATTATTTGAGTTGGCAAAACCATTTTAAAACAAAAAATCACAATAAAGTTAGTTTATTTACAAAGTTTGAAGCATTGTTTCCACCTCAATAAACCTTTCCTATCAAATTCGTCCTTATTATATTGGTTTCTTTAATCTCTTTTATAAAAATCAAAAAAAAGTCCACGGTTCTCAAAATAACTAGGATTTGGCGCCCAGCTGTGATCCAAATCCTTAATCGAAACGTTTGATATGTGAAACAAATTATAGAGATCCTTGGTAATGTAATAAAACCTTTTTAAAACCAATTGTGTGTGTTTTATGTGTCAAATAAATAAATAATGTTGGACAATTCACACAGCATTATCTACCCCATGGTAAGCAGAGCTTGTGTTATGGGTACTAGATAACTGATATACATAATACAATACATTACATAGATATATATTTTTTATTATACATAGAAAACGACCAGAACACCCGAAACAAATATCTGCAGATCGTACACACATTTGTTTCGAGGCGGGAATCGAACCCGCAACCTCCTGCGTCGCAGGTGGACGTTCGCCCACCGCGCCACATCGGTCGTCTAAAAAATATATAATAAATGATTTACTTACTTACTTTTCTTTAGTTAAAAGAAACCTACATGTACGATTTATGTATAAACCGCACATTTGCACTTCTATAAGCGGTGCATTTTTACCTACCTACATTTGGACAGCTCAGTACGCGTTCGACCGCTGTCCCGCGTAGTCATATCAAGCAATAAATATCATCTCCATCTCTTATCACTATCGTCTAAATGTGTAGGGCCGGAAACCTTACATTTTTATGGTCCTTCGAGCCGGATGTAAGATGTAAGTTAAATTACTGAAACGAAATAAAGATAGATAGAATAAACTTTATGGCTCAAAAGTTGTTCCATAGGCGAGCATAATGCTAGATAGCATTCTCTACCTGACAACCTTTGGGTAGTGTGGACAACAATTTAGTAGGTAGTGCTAGATTACAGAACTTACAAACATAATAAAATACTAGCTGTTTCCTGCGGTTTCACCGGCGTTAAATAAATTTCACATTTCTATAATACATATAATAGCCTATGTTCATCGGGGATAGTGTAGCTTCCCAACGGTGAATGGATTTTTCAAACCGGCGGCGGCCCAGTAGTTTCGGAGCCTATTCAATACAAACAATCAAAACTTTCCTCTTAATAATATTAGTATAGATACTACTCATAATAATACTAAGCTACTTGTATTATACTGACACACTAATATAATTACTTACTGAATTATTTTTGCGAACGTAGTTTAATTACGGAATTTCGTTTGTTTCATTAGATCGATTACTCTAATCGAACGAAAACGGAAATCATAAGTTTATCTGTGACGTCAGCGTGGTTAATTGTATGAAGAAATAAAAGACAATCGCGCCAGATTTTTTGCTTTATCTATACTTACTAAACGTAAACGTACGTACGTTAACGTTTCGGTAAACGTAGTGTAGGACGCCCTCCGACCAGGTGGGATGATGACCTGCGAAAGACTGCAGGTAGATGCTGGATGCGGCAAGCTGAAGACAGGGCGCTATGGCGCTCATTGGGGGAGGCCTATGTCCAGCAGTGAACTATCATAGGCTGATGATGAAACTAATGCAGCCATACATCGAAAAGAACAAAGGAAAAGAAGGTATTTATTCTGTATTGGGAAGTCACTGTCTGAAATAAAAATACAATTAACCTGAAACACCAGATGAATGGAGCAAAAACCCTACCCTATAAAAAAGAGTGCAACACCAAATGTGTACGGAACACCGATAAAATAAACAAATCATCGCCCAACACGTTCGAAAATAGAAAAAAGTGGCTTTCGCGATTCGACCTGTTCAGCCGCTGTCAGGGGTTGTCAATCAGCGGCCCGGGCCACGCCCGCGGCCCGCGTTTGACTCGATTTGATACCCCTGACCTTATATTATTATCCACTTGTTTTTGATTTTGTTATTTGGTTATTGTTTTCGTATTAATACGCTTTCACGTTTTAATTTTAGGGTTCGTTATTTTTTAATTCTAAAAAATTGCTCATACAGATTAACTTTAGCTGACTCTTGTAGATATCCTTTTTGATAATATAAATATTTTGTTTTTCTGTTATTAATAAAACTTAGGTCAAAGCAAATGATGATCAGCTTAGAATATAAGATATATAGATATATAGAAAACACTTTATTATACCAAACAAAACAGAAATTAACAATATAATAAAGGAAGTATAGAGGGCGGCCTTATCGCTGAGAGCGATCTGTTCCAGGCAACCTTAGAATGTACTAGACATGAAGGAACAATATAGACGGTGGCACTTGAATAAAAAAAAACAACACAATAACACGTTATTCAAGGTGTTTTTTGAACTAAAGCAATATTATTTATGGACCAAATAAATAAAAAACAAACATCAACCATTGACACGCTCCGGACGGACTGACAGACAACCAATAATTTTAAACATGTATAATTGCCGATTATTAAATCATCAATCACAATTTAAAGTTATGCATCCAAAATATTTAATTGTTGGTTTTGTTATTGATTAATTTATGTTGTAAATAGCAGGTGAATGTTTTGGTTGGAGATATCTGATTTGTTTGAGACACGATTAATCAAACACATAACTGAAGGTATTTAAATGTTAGAGAAAGCGTTGTTGTTTATATAATAAAAATATAATAATATTGGACAATTCACATAGGTTCATCTAGCCCCAAGCTAAGCAGAGCTTGTGTTATGGGTACTAAATGACTGATATACTTAATAACATTATATAGATAGATATTTTTTTATTATACCTAGACCAGAACACCCGGAACAAATTAATATCTGCAGATCGTACAATTGTTGTCCCGATGCGGGAATCGAATCCGCAACCTCCTGCGCGGACCTTTCCCCCCGCGCAACAGACGTCGGCGTTTGCTGACAAAGTTTATTTTCATTAATCACAAATAAAAATATACTTTCATACCTTGTATTGTTTAAAACCTAACAAAAAATCTTTAAAATGATATAAGAGAGGCTAAAATTACAATTTTTTTTAATTTCAGACATACAGTATTTCTGCTAATATCAACTTCTCAGGTTATGGCTGAAAATTTGAGTTTTTGCTTTTAAGCAAAAAATATCGCTGAGCCATGGCCTATTCGTTGTTCTGCAGCACACACAAGACATATTTACCTACAGTACTGTCTGTTACCTTTATAAATTGTTTTAAGGGGCCTCCGGAGGGACGAATTCTTCATACAAACGTAATACCAAAATTATTTCTAATTCAAGCTTATTTCCACTATAATATTGCATTATTTGTTTTAAAATAGTATTTATCTAGGTTCCCAAATAGTTTTTTTTTTTCAAAATACCTACCTAAAATGAAATGAAAGCCAATCTCATTTTGCACATTTTTATGCGAAAATGGACAAGTTTTCTTGCTATTTGTTTCGTATTAAAAACATAAATATCTTACGTTTTATTTATTAAGGAACATAGCTTATGTTGTCTAGTTACAGAATAACAATACTTTGTGAAGATTACAAAAAGTTTTCAGTCATAATTTTTGGTATTACGGAACAAACCAAATTTTGAACGGCTAATATTGCTATCGCGCACGCATGTGGCGCGGCGCAAGGGTTCGGAGCGATTTTTGCAAGCGAGGGTCGCCGGACCCTCCTAGTGTATTTTTGTTTAATATTGAATGTATCTCTATGTTAATTGTATGTGTGTGTTATTAGTATCTACCAAATAAATGTGTTATCTATCTATCTATAACAAATTATGGATTAAAGATGTTTGCCTGAAAACAAAGCCAAAACTACTGAATGGATCGATCTGTTTCCACACATAAAGATCTGGTATAACATTAGAGGCTACTTTTTATGCCAAAAAGTTTTGGAATATAAATAGAGAAAATATAAGATGAGGTTCACGATAATCAATCCGCAAAAAACAGCCCCGTATCAGTGATTGACAACAATTGATACTTCTCTACGCACAGTGAGCCACAGAGTATAAACCACTGGAGTGTGAATGACGGAGGTAAGAAAGCCGGTGATAATCCAACAAAGAATGGCGCAACACTTGACAACCACAGACAGTGTTTTGTAAAACATTTTTTGCATTTGATCGGGTGATATCAAGCACAGTATTGAATTGAAGAGTTTAAAGAAATATTCTGATGTGAATTTATTCAGTTCGGTATGTTTTATTTTATGGTCTATTTTTTTTCGAAACAGAGAAGCTTATTTTCAGTTGGTCATTTTAGATGTTAGTATTTGTGAGTACTCTCATACAATTTTTGCAGCTTCAGTGCAATTTTTAGCCCAGTTTTTTCATTGCTTCAATTTCTTTAGTTTTTTATTAGTAAATTAAAATCAGTCAATAAGCGTCGTAAATAGTAAGAGCGATCGACTCACGAATACGTTTGAATTGACCAGCTTGGCTTCAATTTTTTCTAGTAGAAGTTATAAATACAACATTACAATCTAAAAAAAAAGCAGTCCTAGTCAAAAGTTCGACGACCGATGTGGCACGGTGGGCGAAGGTCCGCTTGCAACGCAGGAGGTTGCGGGTTCGATTCCCGCCTCGAAACAATTGTGTGTACGATCTGCAGATAATTGTTCCGGGTGTTCTGGTCGTTTTCTATGTATAATAAAAATTGTATTATGTATATCAGTTATCTAGTACCCATAACACAAGTTTACCATGGGGCTAGATAATGCTGTGTGAATTGTCCAGCATTATTTATTTATTAAAAGTCATTTAAAACGGGATATTTTCCATATATTTCATTTTTGAGTTTTCCAATATTTCGGCACAGCTTCATGCGCGGACAACTCAAAAATTAAATCATGGAAAATATCCCGTTTTAAAAGACTTTAGTGTTAATAACAATGATGGTTTCCAAAGTTTTATTTAGTCCTAGTCAATAACTGCGTAAAATATTGAAACTAATTTCACTTTCAACACTAATCCATAGGTATTTAATTTCAAACAAAACAAAAAACAAAAGACGAACAGCAAATGAAATCGCCATTTTAATTATAAATACCACACATCAAACCGATACAGCAAATCGAAAAATCAAAATACTAAAGCGTAATATCAAACTCGACTTATAATTGGTTACTGCTCAACCTGTCAATCCATAAAGATTCTTCGCTTAAATGAAAAACTTGTCAGTGCAAATATGAACCCTAAACATCATCCTTCAAAGCTGGGATTAGATTGAAGGGAATCTGATTTAAGGCGCATACAATAGCATATAATATTTATAAGACACGGTTGTAGCCGTCTTCCACGCTGATGACGTTTGACGTATATTCTGACGTCCCTTAATGTGGGTTAAGCTATAAACTTAAATACTCAAAAAGGAATACAAAATTAAAGACGACTTATTAACGATATAATACGATCCTTACTTGTGCTGGAAGAGCACCAACGTTTCATCCCTTAACTTCTTCGGACTTCTTTAGGGTGAGTGCTGTTCTAGGCATACCGAATCCGCACTTGTTGGTGTTCTTTCAACACAATAAGGTTCATAGTTAACCCACATCCATTTTTTTTTTTTTTTTTTCGAATGGACTTTTATGCTGTTGACCTCAGATGGCCATGACAGCGTTACCGGACTTTTGGCGGGCGCAGAGGGCGCCTCGCCGATAAAAATTAGGTTGAGGCAACACGCACAAGGGCCACCACTTAGGTTCGAACCTCGGCTTGGGCTGTTGCCAGATGCTACAAGAGGGTAGGGAGGTAACGCCTAGGTGCACGAGTGCACCTGAGGGCGGAAACGGGGAATTCTTCGACCCAGCGTCCGGCGGGGTCGGTTATTGGTCGGGTGTGTAGTGTGCGGAAGCTGAGTTGTTGCCGTCACTTCCGGGTTAGCGTCAGTGAGTGGGTCAACGGGGTCACCAAGAACGTGTCTCGGTCTACGGAGGAGAGAACTCGTGGGAGGGTCGTCTATACAATAATCGGGTATGGAGGATATAAGAGGATTGGAGTGTTCTGAGGCCGTTTCATAATGACGCTGGGAAGCAGTCTTTATGAAGTGGACGATGGACTCGAGGTTGAGATCGCGATGGAGATCTTTGTTGCGCATGTACCAGGGCGAGCCCGTGGCTTTACGCAGAAACTTGTTTTGGACAATCTGGAGATGGCGGACATCAGCCGAATGGCCAAATACCACAGAGGCGTATGTCATGACAGGGCGTATGATCGATTTGTAAACCCACATCCATAGTGAAAACAACGTATGTATATAGTAAAACAACTTGAGTTCCAACCGATCCGGTATGTATGGTATGGTATGGTAGTTGTACTCCTGTTTCCGCTCTTAGACTCCGATTGGTCCTTTGTGCGTGGGGTGTTTGCTAGTTTAACCAGCCTAACTCCGTCCAGAAGCACAGAATACTCCTGGGAGGGATCTTCACAGGCTTCGCGGAGTGACCTCGGGTGGTTGAGGATTTCTAGTCGCTGCGCTGTTACTCCTCCGCATTCCAGGACTACGTAGGCAGCTGATTCTTCGTCGCTCAGGCATCCTCTGCATAGAGGGCTGTCTGTTGCTCGGATCGGATCCGGTTCACATCTGCGAAATATTATTTAGGCATCAGTTAGGTACTCTGGACATATATCATTACATAGAATGTAATAATCAAGAAAATAAGTATTAATCATGATTGATACTTTATAGAAAGAAGAAATTAATTAGCCTAAATAGATATTTGGGAAATTAATTCCTTTAATCTAAACGCAACAGATTTTTTACAGTAATATTCAAAAAGTATCAACATCTACCCACCATCTACAGCACTTGGACCACACAGCGTATCGCAACTCAATGGGCAAATAAAACACCGAAACATATCTCGTACTTTGAATACCTTAGAGCCAATATATGGTATTGTATACTTTGAATATGATAATGCATTTGATACGCGGAAATCTTTGCAAGATACTTTGGTGATTTAATAACAATTGGTAAAAATAGCCCCACTTTATGCGGAAACTTTTTTGGTAGCGTATTCAAACTATTGATAAAAATAACCCCACTTTTCATAACCCATTTTGTTCCTCTGTGAGGTCATAGGCCTACCCCAGGCCTACCTACAGGGCTACCTTGAATAAGCAGTTACGTACCTACCTATCCATAATTATGTTGAATGACAAATTGTCAGCTGAAAGCAAGTCTAGACGAGACAAGGCTCGGCCAAAAGAATTATAATGACTACATTATTAAGAAAGTTCTATTATAGTTTGCCTGAAACCGCTGTACCACGCCTGAGGTATGCGAGCGGCGAGACGGGGGGGAAATATCGGCCGCTCCGATCCATCAGTCTGCCGTCAACGCGTACTCTTGCTTTTTTTCCTCGCCTCCCACCTCGCCCCATTTTACTAAGGAGTGGGTACAGCGGTTTCGGTAAAATTATAATAATATAATACGAATGAACCAGAATACTGAAAAGCATTAAGTTTTTTAGATAAAAACAAAAAGGTAATACAACTTTCTGATCCAGCAGAACTCTTCTTCTTGCCCAGGTTTTCAGCTTAAAGAATTACTGAAAATAATCAGAACAAAATCTAGCCCCAACAACAGTTTTTAATCAATTCCAAAAGAACTAATAAACCAAAAATCGTACAATGAGCAATAAAATCACATTACGAATCTCTCGTTTTATTTGAACAAAATAATTATGCTGACATAAAAGATAGGGCTATTAAAAATCAATAGGACGCAATGGTCGATAAGTCCCTGGTCAGTTTTGCTTGGGAACGTTCGTGGATTTGGTCAGGGACTTTGTGGTCGATACTTCGTTCGGTAGCGGCAGAGCAAAAGGATGCACATAATTGTTTGTATTGAATCATTTAACGTACAGGTGAAAAGAAAATTGATACAATATTAAATTAATAATAGCGTTCCGAGTAAAGCGAAGTCTGTCATACCTATAGTTATTTTTGACGATATTCGCGTGATTTCATTGGCTGTTAAAGGTTAAAATTATATCAATAATATATTTGTTATGATTTTATGAATGTAAGGGGTTACCTACGAATTTTGTTTGTTTTGGAAGAATACTAACGTTATAATTTGTAGCTTGCCTTCCAATTCCAGTAAAGGCCTTCCTATAACCCTTCCGCGTTTTATGATCCTCTACTGTAATAAAAATTTAAAAGGCTGTCATCGAAAAATCTTTAAAGCCCTGCAAATGTGTACAAGTCATTAACTGTTTTCGGTTTGCGTTGGAAATGGACTTAGCATTTAAAATTATATAAATCTAGTACTAAAATTCTGTTGTGAAATAATTAACTTTCATTAATTTACTTTTACTTTGTGAGCATTCGTCTAATTACACCCCAAGGGCCTACTCTGGCAACGAAAATCGAAATTTCTTATTAGTTTTCATGCAAAACCTTTGCATGAAAACTAATAAGAAATTTCGATAGACGACTCTTATGTCACCTACCCAAGAAAGCATTTGCACAAAAATTTATCAGAGACTTCTATTTAAGTTTTTACGAATACGGGCCCAGAATCGAATGGTTAATTACGAAAGTACATTATAATCACTTCTTCCCTCGACTGTACGCGAAGCGGTAGGCAAATGAGTTGTGCCCATGCCGATACCTGTGCGGTAGATACCTTATTTTCATATTTGTCCACTGGACATTGTTTGTGCATCAGATATAGGGCTGGTCAAGTCTTGCTAATATTTTACGAACACACATTAACTAAGTTATCTTGTATTTAATAATCTTGGCTAATAATGAACAGAAATTGGAGTCTATTTGACGATTGTATCGAGGACATGATTGTGACTTCTCATATTTGTATGGTATTTAATATATCTATCTACTTAATGTATTGTATTATGTATATCAGTTATCTAGTACCCATAACACAAGCTCTGCTTACCAAAGGGCTAGATAATGCTGTGTGAATTGTCCAGCATTATTTATTTCTTTATTAAATTCTAGGGTAAGTAAATATTATTACCTACATCTGCATGAAAAGTAAATGGATAGATAAGACATTTATTCGACACTGCAGCACATGATACATAGGTCACAACAACTAAAGCACATATTAACATAAAGTAAAGTAAAAAATCATTTATTTCTTTAGGCTTACAAAATAAGCACTTAGACAAGTCATATTTATAAATAAAATTATTATCAAATAAAATATTTTTACTGTTCACTACAATTTTTTGTCCACTAGTGGAAGAAGTGAATAGAAACCACTAGCATGTTCATCTCTTATATGTCTAATACATGGTTATTTGCCTATTTAAGTCTGTCTAGTAGTATATAACACAGATAAAATTAGGTTTTGATGGAACAAAGCAATAAGTAATTTTTTATTTATTATTTATTTTAAGCCAATTTTGTCCCAGTGCTGGGTGAAGGCCTCCCTTTTCTCCTTCCACTCCTCGCGATCCAACGCTGCAACATGCCATGATGGAAGATGCATCTCGAGCTCGTCGCGCAATCTCATTCTGGGCCTTCCACGCAATTATTTAATAAGTAATATTATTATTATTTATTATTATATTAGCCCGGGGTGTCCCACTGCAGGGCAAAGGCCTCCCTCCCCTTCTTCCACAATAAATAAGTAATAGTGCACAAAAAATTTATAGTAAATAATACAGTCCTTTAGGAACAGAATGTTGAATTGTGAACAATTTAAGAAGAAGCACATTTTGCCAACCTTACCGCTATGACATGAACACGTTTCTTGTTCATATTTTTATCCATTGGATTGTCCCATAAGCATGGTATTCAAATTAGGCGGGCATTGTGCGGGGGCCATGTAAATATCCTTCGGCGGACGATGTTCCAAAGGGCGGGGTAAGGCCGCTTTCATACGGCTCTAGGAATTGAGAAGATGTCGCTATTAAATAAAATTGATGTAAGTTATAAATATAATTTTAAACGGGATATTAAACATTATTTCATTTTTGAGTTTTCCAATATTTTGGCACAGTTTCATGCGCCATAATCACGGAATAATTGAAGGACCTGCGAGTTAGTTTTTATGGGCAGACATACCGATCTACCCTCATTTTCTGTCTTTTGCTACGAACGTTACCACTACCATCAGTTTCATTATCATTCGCAGCTCGATCACGACACACAACACTGACGGTATCAGTATACGACGCGGTTGGTACACCACTTCTTGCAAAAATCGAAGAAGTGATGTGTTAAAATGAGTGGAGTATACTAACCCCGTGGCGTTCATTCTACTTTTCGCATATAATGTTTTTTTTTTATAATTATCTGCATCTGGTGTACGAGTATTTTTGTATTGTATTGTAGCAAAGTAATGATAAAATTTGCCGAGCCCACGGGTTAGATAGATTTACAGATAAGAATAATCCCGTTCCTCCCTGGATCTCATCACCGAAGCTGGGTAGTTGTTTTGTTTTTCAAACTTCTTTATTTAACACAAATTTTAAAAAATCGTAGATTCACTAAACACTGTTTAGAACCTAACTAGATACAAAACCAATTAATTAATAACTCGGCAAACTGGAACGCCTTTAAAAGTTTTTTGATAAAATACTATTTATAATAACAAACACTTATTAAATCATTTACTTTACTACAAAAATTATAAAATTTGATAAAATACTATTTATAATAACAAACACTTATTAAATCATTTACTTTACTACAAAAATTATAAAATTTGATAAAATACTATTTATAATAACTAACACTTATTAAATAATTTACTTTACAAATAAAATTATAAAAATTTTAAACAAAAGTTACATAAAATAATTACGTCGTATGGGCACTTTGTAAAGCGCGCATTTTTATAGTTAAGTTGTTCAAGCTTCGTAACCTTTAAACAAATAAGTTTATTCATGATAAAATACAAATTTGGGATATCACTTATTATCTATTCAAGCATACGAAATATGCCATAGAAGCTGGGTAGTGAACGCGTTTAAAATTATTTTTCTTTAATACCTACTTCAATGTAAACACAGCCTAAAAACTTCTTGAATAATTATCCTATTAGGTATTGCTGCGATAGCTCTATTTGTGTGCCAGGAAATATCTTTGTTTTTTGGCGGAGATAATATTAAGATAAAGATAATATCCAGCCCCACGCTTAGCTAAACTGTTGCAGACTCGAGTTATGAGGAACAAAATTAGCGTTTACTTTTGTAGAATTTGTAAACTGTAGTTACTTTAGAGCGTTGATATTTCACATTTTATGTGGGATATTTAATAAGGACCTAGGGAAGGTTGATCATGTTTCATATATCCTTGTTCCTAATTTTATCTCTTAAATTAAGAGATCATGGATATAATTAAAAGAAACTAAAGCAAAAGACGTGGTACAAAAAGTTCTATCTTTAAAATGGAAATGGGCGGGGCACATCCAGAGAATGCAAAACGAGAGATGGTCCAAAGCTATAATGAATTGGTACCCAATAAACAAGAAACGAAGAAAAGGAAGACCTGTAAAACGATGGGACGATGACATCGTAAAAATAGCAGGGAAGACATGGAGTAGAGTAGCTAGAGATCGAGGAAGATGGAAGGAGCTGGAGGAGGCTTTCACCGCTGAAAGTGGAACTCACATATGTATAGTTAGAGATAATATATAGATTAGTATTTGATAATATATAGATTAGTATTTAAGTTAAGTGTGAGAAATAAAAGCTGTTTTATTTTATTTTATTTTTTTAGGGAAGGTTATCCTCATAATTTATTTATTTTATTCATTTACAATGTTTCGGAAAAAAATTGATATAATTAAGTGTTTTCTATCAAATATCAAGGTGCTTTATTTTCTTTAGACTTTACAGGGACTTTTGGACACGTTACAAAATTCAAATTACATATGTAGAACCAGGAAATAACTTAACACTTTGACTGCTGAAATCACACGGTATGTGTTTTCTACAAGTGACTAATATGCGTAAATCCACACTAGCGCAGCGGCTGAGAAAATACAGATCTGTGTGACTCAGCACAGCCGTAATATTTTTCGAACGAAACGCATGTGCGGCGCAACACAACCGCTCTGTGTAGAGCGGCAGCACGAATTTTCTAGGTAAAAAAAAGATCGCAGTCGTCGAAAAAAAATCGCAGTCAAAGTGTTAAATTAAAGAAGTAAACAAGAAACCTTTACCTTGTTAGGTTGTTAGTTTTCGAGTTGGAGCAAAGTTCGTCCAAAGCATTTTATCGTGTAGATAATCCGATATTTTGTAATAAGCCTTTTTACAAAGGATATGTTTTACTATTTGTTTGAATTTATTTATAAATGTTTGCAACTCACATCATCATCATCATCATCATCATCAGCCTATATTAGTCCACTGCTGGACAGAATGAGCGCCATAGCGCCCTGTCTTCGGCTTGACGCATCCAGCATCTACCTGCAGTCTTTCGCAGGTCGTCATCCCACCTGGTCGGAGGGCGTCCTACACTACGTTTACCGAGTCGTGGTCTCCACTCAAGAACACGTTTGCCCCAGCGGCCGTCGGTTCTTCGCGAGATATGGCCGGCCCACTGCCACTTCAGCTTGCTAATTCTCAGAGCTATGTCGATAACTTTAGTTCTCTGTCGGATGTATTCGTTACGAATCCTATCCTTCAGAGATACTCCGAGCATAGCTCTTTCCATAGCTCGCTGAGCGACTTTGAACTGGTGGACCAACTCACACACTTGTTAAATTACACACATTTAAATTATGCATATCGCTATATTTAGGGAACTGATTGATATTTTTATGAGTGAACAACGAGTTTTCAAAATATATTGACATACGTACAGGGTACGATAATAATGGATAATCCCGCAGGTACTTGTGACTCACACACGTGCCTGCGAGGTTATCCATTAGTTACCGGACACCCTGTATATGTTTATTTCAATATCTATCTATCCATGACTTTAACGAGCTCCATTTTATAATAAATAAATAATGCTGGACAATTCACGCAACATTATCTAGCCCCATGGTAAGCAGAGCTTGTGTTATGGGGTACTAAATAACTGATATATATTACATAGATAGATATTTTTTATTATACATAGAAAACGACCAGAACACCCGAAACAATTATCTGCAGATCGTACACACAATTGTTTCGAGGCGGGTATCGAACCCGCAACCTCCTGCATCGCAAGCGGACCTTCGCCCACCGCGCCACATCGGTCGTCGGTATAATAGTTCAGTGATGTAAATTCCAAAGTCATTTAGATACTGTCTTTCATTAATTGCTCTATGTCATTAAGAAAATTATCTAACCAAATCCAATCCACAGTCTTCAAAATAACCCTTCATCCAGAACAAGTTCTAACTCAAACCAATACCGGTAGCATTAACTGTAGACGCATTAGTGGGGAAGAATCAAACAGCACTTCAACCAACTTGCATTTCAGATCTAGGTATTCCCTGGGCGAGTTCTATGGCGTCTGTGCTACGTTCACTTGATTTAGTGGTCTAGGCAAGAGATGGTGAATTTCTACTTCTCGTTATGGTTTTTCCTTCCTACAGAATAAACTTTTGTTATATTAATGATTATAATAAGACAATTGCCTACTGCGATGTTTCAGAGAAAGCTGAAGACTATACAGTTGAAGAATTTACGAACGATAACAATTTTGACAAATAATTACCCATTTATGTATTTTTTAATTAATTTTGTGTCGCTATTTAATAAATAAATAACTATAATTATAATATATAATAAATAAATAACTATATACTATTTAATAAATAAATAACTATAATTATAATATATAATAATTATTTATTTAATAAATAAATAAATAATTTAATAAATAATAACATTAACTGATTTTAAGTAATTTTTTTCTCATATATATATTGCATGTTACTAGAGAAATAATTGCATGCCCATAATGAGCAAATTACATTGTTATATATCTTTTCACTTCTTCCACTAGTGGACAAAAAATTGAAGTGAACAGTAAAATAATTTTATTTTATAATAATTTATATTTAAAATATGACTTGTCTAAGTGCTTATTTTGTAAGCCTAAAGAAATAAATGATTTTTTACTTTTACTTTACTTTATGTACCATATTTTTCACATGTAATTGCAATAAATATACTTTGACTTTGACTTTGACTATGACAACACATAGCTAATAGTTTGTGTCAGGTTTTGCGTTCAGAAAACTGAATTGTGACTCTCTAGTGCTCTTGAAATATATTTTTTTTGGGTACCTACGAATGACATTTCAGTAGAGTAATTTCAGTAAGTACGTCGTCTAAACGCAGCTCGATCACAGCGCCACCTGTTGGCAAGACAGTGCACGTCGACACATGCAACTTACAATGACATGGTCCCTGGAGTCTTCGCGAAATTATTTCATCTACAAAGTATTCGATGGGTTTCCCATTTCAGTTCATCGAATACTTTGTAGATGAAATAATGCGTCAGAAACATCTCTGTAACTATTCGATTCTAAAATCGAAAGTTCCGCCTGCGACTCAGGAGGTTGCGGGTTCGATTCCCGCCTCGGAACAGTTGTGAATACGATCTGCAGATATTTGTTCCAGGTGTTCTGGTCGTTTTCTATGTATAATAACAAATATCTATCTATGTAATATATTGTATTATGTATATCAGTTATCTAGTACCCATAACACAAGCTCTGCTTACCATGGGGGTAAGCCCCAGCCCCATGGTAAGCAGAGCTTGTGTTCATGGGGCTCTGCAGATATTTGTTCGGCGTGTTCTGGTCGTTATCTCTGTTTAACAAAGAAATATCTATCTAAGTAATGTATTATATTTAGTACCTATATCAGTCATCTAGTAATCATATCACGAGCTCTGCTTAGCTTGGGGCTAGATGATGATGTGTGGATTGTCCAGCATTATTTATTTATTAATATCAGCGAGTTCTACAAAAAGCATTCAAAACAAACCTATAATAATAGGCACCAGAAATACAACTTTCCTACTGAAGCGACCTCCGTCACTGAAATCACATCAAAGCGTCAATGTGGGAGATACCATCTGAATTTTTCACAAAAAAAAATTACAAAGCAACCCTTTCTTACCGCAAAAAAAATACGCCCGGCATTTTTCCACGTTACCTTACAAACGGACCACACCAAAAAAAGTTGTCCACACCGACCGACAAAAGGGGATTTTTTATTTTATATTTTCAAATATTAAGCGACATCGTTAGTGGTCGGCATTTGTTAAATATCTGGAATATTCTCGTACATTTTCAGAGTTCGTTATTTTTTTGACCGAGTTGTCTTGTTTAAGGGGTTTAATGGAAAGTTTTTTTGGGTTTTTTTCGTATTGTTTCGCGGGTGTTCGAAAGTTTTTGAAAGGAAAGTTTTTAATTTTTCCAACTCAAACAACGGAATCTTCTTTGATGTTGCCAGACGGTTATTTACCTTCTACTATTTTATTAAAACCTACTATTGTTTCTGAATCAGTTGTATGCTAGAGAAGTTGAACACTGTAAGCTGTTTTGAAATGAAATGAAATGAAAATGAAATGAAATGAATTTATTTGTTAAAAGACTTACACAGAACATAATAAACTTAAACTTAAATGTAAACTAAACGTGTCTGTAATCATGTAAGTCCAGTAACAAAATGGCACATTATGCCTTCTCTATAAAACCCTCTGTAACCCACTATCCCCTAACTACCTCTCCGAATCCTTCAGCCCACTCTACGGACCCCAGCGACCTGCGAGGGACTCGAAACGACTGCAGCTTGGAACTCCTGACGCCTGTACAGTAAAGTAAAGTAAAGTAAAGTAAAAAATCATTTATTTCTTTAGGCTTACAAAATAAGCACTTAGACAAGTCATATTTTATATATAAATTATTATCAAATACAATTATTTTACTGTTCACTTCAATTTTTTGTCCACTAGTGGAAGAAGTGAAAAGAAACCACTAGCATGTTCATCTCTTATGTCTAATACATGGTTATTTGCCTATTTAAGTCTAAATATAATATGATTCGATACATGTCAATATTTAAGTAAAGCTATGCACAACAACAAATTACTTACTACATACTATTGTCGGTGCGAAACTGAGCGACATCTGGCCAAGCATTAACATCATTGAGATAATCATTTATGGAGTAGAAAGCCTTCTTGATGAGATTTAGTTTTATGTAATTTTTAAATTTACGAATAGGGAGCTCAGTTGCTTCAGATGGAAGCTTATTATAGAAGCGCACGCTATTGCCCATAAATGATTTCCCTATGAGTAGGTTATCATAGAACCTTCGCTGTAAAGGCCACTCGTCTATGGAACAGTCTTCCCATTGAATATCGCGAGGCATCCTCGATAAATGTCTTCAGATCTAGAGTCTATAACTATTTTCTTTCGCAAGAATAATTCGGTACGTAATTATAATTATATATTAATTATTTATATAGGTATATATATTACTGTTTAAGTATAATATAAGTAGCTTAGTATCATTATGAGTAGTATATTTCATTATCTCTATTATATGGCACTACCTACCAAACTGTTGTCCACACTACCCAAAGGTTAGCAGGTAGAGAATGCTATCTAGCATTATGCTCGCCTATGTACAACTTTTTGTGCAATAAAGTATATTCTATCTATCTAAAATGGCAAATGGAAGGTTTTCTCAACAGTGAATCTATTACTACCAAGTTTTATAGTATATGAACCAGTATCAATTTCATTAATATGATTTATCTTACAACAAATCACATGTTGCTTTTTTACACCTAACCCTACCGGTTAAACGGAATTTAATAAAATTTGGCAGGGTACTAGATGAATCCCGATGACGCACAACGACTTCTTTTGATGGAAACGCTTAGGTTATTTAGATCCCATGGGAACTGATTTATGGTATAAATACCTATGTTTTATTCCAGGCCTGGAACTACGGGTACCTCTATGCAAATCTTCAGCCCGATCTGTTTTTTGTAGTTTTTGCGTGAAAGAGTAACAAACATCCATACATTAATACCTAAATACAAACTTTCGCTTTTATAACATTAGAAGGATAGGAAAGTACATGAGAAACCACCGGCAGAAGCTAGTGTAGGTATAATGCTATTCATCCCAAACATCAGAACGAAAACCTCAATATAAGAGAGACCGCCAATTATTTCATTAATACAATCGCCTGTTACTTCCAAATCACTACTTTCGTTAGTAGCTTACTCAGGTCCACTTCATTAATAGCATTCTTCAACTTTCTTATCACAAAGGACTAAAGTTCAGTTTTCTTTACTTTGTGGTAAGTTTACAAGATGTTGTCACAAGCTAATGGTAATATAATAGCAGGTTTTTTTGGCCTCTTCGATCCGTCGTCAGAAGGTATAGCTGGGGGCATTTCTTCAAATTACGTTATGGGTGCTTCTCGCTTTGTGGTTGGGTTGTTGTGTTTGATGTAAGAGTTTGGTTCAATAGGTTTTTATTGATAGAATAGTTAACACTTTGACTGCTGTTTATTCGACGACTGCGATCTTGTTTTTAACCTAAAAAATTCGTGCTGCCGCTCTACACAGCGGTTGTGTTGCGCCGCACATGCGTTTCGTTCAAAAAATATTACGTCTGTGCTGGGTCACACAGATTTGTATTTTCGCAGCCGCTGCGCTAGTGTGGATTTACGCATATTAGTCACTTGTAGAAAACACATACCGTGTGATTTCAGCAGTCAAAGTGTTAAGACGGCGCTAAAATGTATAGTTTATTATGACATCCCTATAGATTTCCGTAAAACGCTGCCACAGGTAGATGATATATGGTTTATTTGGTCCACAAACATAGACAGCACAAAATAAAACCAGGCATAGTCTTAAAGTACGTATCGTTAGCAATACAATAACATATTTCTTACGTCCAACACACAAAAAATGAAAAATAAAAGTAACAATAATCAAATATCGTAAAAGTACACTAAATCATGGAAACTAAAGTTTAAAAGATACGCAGGGTGTTGCATAGTGTAGAAAAAATCGTTGTAGATTAAAATTGCAAGTAAAGTCATTTAAAACGGGATATTTACCATGATTTGATTTTTGAGTTTTCCAATATTTCGGCACAGTATCATGCGCCATGATGACGGAATAACAGAAGTTTTAAAATTGCAAGGAAACCTAGTATTCTAATCATGAGCCCGTGAACTTTGCAATTTTACACTTTAATACAAAACCAAATCAAACTACCTACTAGTTATTGCCACTAAAAGCACTCTCTCACACATCATCCAAAATCCCAAACCCCGTTACAATGAAGCCCAAATATTGTGCTCCAAAAACTGCCAGCAAATCCGATAATGCTCAGTACAAAGTTGCTGTCGTTTACCGCAGCGAAAAACCCATTTTGCCGCTCGATATACCAGCCGTATCAAGATGAGAGCAATTAAAGGTTGGAATTGTGATCGAGGATGTAGGAGATGCGGTAGTATACCCTGTAGTCAAAGAACCAAAGAGATTCTAGACCAAGATATAGTGATAACCAAGTGATAAGACAAATCTACATAGCATGGGCTATAAGGCACTATCAACTAACAAATAGGTTACGCCGGGCCATGGTTATGTAACCTATTTGTAATTAATAAATGATCTTTCTATCTGTTTGTCTTTTCCCATTCTGATTCACTGGATCTATGGATGATGATGGATCAGATTCGACTTTTTTTCTATCAAGATACTTCGAAGTTTACCTATACTAAAAAAATTGTAATCGAGTAAAGAGTAAGGGTAAAAAGTAATGGAGATAATTTTATTATTATTATTTAGAAAAAAAGCAGACTAAGGCCAGTTGCTTGTTAAAACGTGGCCGTGTTAAAAGATAACCTTGTCTACTAGTAACTAACAACACAACACAACATAGTATGAGAAGTAACCCCAAAATTATGATACAGAAAGAGAAGAGGTAGTAAGGAATACCAACAGTTCCGAAAATTGAATGATTTTCATGCAATTGGTTGCTCTAGTTCATTGCCACAGTAAAGCGTTAGTTTGTAATCTTAGTTGTCTGTGAAATAATATAATTACAGCTACATCATCAAGTACCTCCTCCAACATTCCGACCTCCCCAAAACTGAATTGCGCATAGCGTTTTTACGGCATTCGGTAGAACCGTATGACTAGACGAGGCGCACCATTAATCCCCAAGTTTCAGATGTGAGCAGGACGATAAAAATTACGCCTGTGCCGCCGAACCATGGCCCGGCGTAATCGGCGACGTAAATTTGGAATTTTTACCAAGTTTTTATCATCAGGTTATGGATCATTTCTTTGGGTGTTTTAAAAGTATTCGTAAATTGTCTTCGCTGTGCTCAAATCGCGGAGATCTGTATGATCTCTGAACGGTAACTTAAATTGTGCATGAAATATCCTTGTGAAAGCTTTTTTAGTTTTGGTTTGATAGTACGAAACTAAAACAAACGACGACGTTCGTAAAGACTCCGTCAACATTGAACAATACTAAACTTTGAATTGTCATACTTGTATAGGCTCCCTCGATACAGGCCTAGCCTAGTGAGGGTGCCATCAGAAATTACATAACATTGTAGATAGGTACATCTCGGCAATAACATTATGTATTACACTAAATTTCAAGTACAGGTACTTTAGTAACCTATTATATCTAACCTCTTATAACTTCATTTACTTATTAGTTTTGCTGTAATAAATGATTTTTATCTTTTATCTTTATCTTTATTGTGACAGGATATTATTATGATTGAAACGAGACAACATACAAACAAAAAAGTAACATACACAAAAGAAATTACGTACGTACCTACATACACAAAATATTACAATATAAATGCTAGGTAGGCCTTGTTGTTCATAAAAAATATCCGATGATTTCACATTATTATTATCTAAGTGAATAGTCAAATATTTATTGCATTCGTAATGATAAAGAAGTGTTTATAATCTAGTTATTTAGGATCACTATAGTGCCTGAAAGAAAGTACCTAGTCGAGTACCTCATTATCATCATCATCATCAGCCTATAGCAGTCCACTGCTGGACATAGGCGTCCCCCAATGAGCGCCATAGCGCCCTGTCTTCAGCTTGCCGCATCCAGTATCTACCTGCAGTCTTTCGCAGGTCGTCATCCCACGTGGTCGAGTACCTACCTAGTCCAAATTGTCTATAAAATAAATAAGAATACGCTCAAAATTTCACCCAGCCATCTTAAAAATCTTCCCCAAAATCACATTTCTTTCCACACGTCAAAACACCCGTAACAGCACAAAATCGGCATCTGCGCCAAAAATCGATTAAAAAAGTCCTACGGCAATTAAAATGGAGTTTTTTGTTTAAAATGTGTGGGGCGCGTGACGCCCGAAGCCTCATCACCATTGAATGCATATCTTCTAATTATAGCATGAAACAAATGATTGAAAGGTTGAAGCCGAGACGTGGGGAGGGCTTTTGAACTGATAGGGACCAAAGAACGAAAGAAATTGAATAACGTCGAAAATTATTGAGAGAGAATCTGAGAAAGCTAGAATAAAGCTCGGTATATCTAAGTAATTAAGTATTATTATGAGTAGTATATTTTATTATGTTTGTATGTGAGTTTAATTATGTTAATGGTAAACACACGAATTGTTAAAGACATTTAAAACGGGATATTTACCATGATTTGATTTTTGATGACTTGATTTTAAATGACTTTAGTGTTAATAACCATGATAGTTTCAAAAGTTTTAACACGAATTATTAAAGGCACCAATTATTATTATTTATTTATCTTCTGTTTTGTTCTGTTCTAATAATGTTCTGTAAGCTAGCACTAGGTACCTACTAAATTGTTGTACACACTACCCAAAGGTTAGGAGGTAGAAAATACTATCTAGCATTATGCTCGCGTATCTACAACTTTTGTTCAATAAAGTATATTATTTCCATCTAAGTTTTAAATAAATAAATAAATAAAATAAAATAGCCTTTATTGCTGAACTAATTTTTACAGTTTTCTAACAAATATGCTTACTTTATAACAGTTACTTATGTTTTTACATCAATTAAGTATCGGTAAACGGTCGTTTCTGCATTTCAGCTTGTCTTTCGACATAGGCCTCCTCTAAAGATTTCCACTCTATTCTATCTTTCGCTATGCGGGTCCATATTGGACCCGCCACTTTTCTAATGTCGTCCTCCCATCTTCTAGTCTGTCTGCCTCTTTTTCTTTTGCTATCTCGTGGTTGCCATTCAGTCTCGTCCATTTCTCCTTCTTCCCTCTTATCATATAGTTTAAAATAAAATGGCTCAAATAAAATACCTAATCACAGTAGCTTCATTATTATATTTACGTCCTTAGATGCATTTTTTCAATGTGGCATGAGATCTATTGAATTTTGTTGGATCTCTTGATGACATGAAGAACAAAGGCTGAACTCAGTCAATGTCATAAAGTTGGTTTTTATTATTCGTGCTTGCTTAAATATATTTTTGGGCTTGGCATAACATTAATATTACCTACAATATGTACTCGCATATAGTTTGACTCAGAGTTATAATAATAAAAACACAGATCAAGCAAAAGATGAAATCAATGACGTGAAAAAAATCTTTAGTCGCTAACAACTGAGAATATTTGCACGTACAAAACAAGGACCAAAAAGATACATACCCACTACATAATCAAAACTGTTTCCTGGAAAACTAAGAAAACGGAATCGATGAAGCGGAACGATTGCTATCTCACTCTATAGTGAGAGAATTGACGAGCGTGATTGAAGTGTGAGAGGAACAGGTATAGAATTAAAGGAAAGATCGCCACGCCTCTCGATCGATCTGATAAGAACAAGTTTGTGCGCGGGCGCAGGGCACTACCACGAGTTTTCATCGATGGACTCATGAAAACACCATCAATACTCATTTTAATTTTAAGAACTCACGATTCTGTCATAAACTTGGCATCGGATTCTTAACCTTTCTCAAACTAATCAAGGTTAATGTCTGTATTCTATGTATATACTAGTTTCTGTCCGCGGCTTCGCACGTGTCAATGGAAGCGTGTAAAGGCTATTTCTATCCCCTGGGAACTTTCAGGCCTAGAGCTACATCTGTGCTAAATTTCAGCCTGATCCGTTCAGTAGTTTTGGCGTGAACAAGTAACAAACATCCATCCATCTAAACATCCAAACTTTCGCTTGTATAATATTAGTGTGATTTTCTGATATACCTAAGTAGGTATAGTAGCTACGTAAAAAAAATCGGGTAGGCGTTGCACAGCTGGAATATTATAAAAATAAAAATAAAAACGGAATATTAGGCTGACGTTAAAAACGAATACGAAAACTTAACTATAATAAACTATCTAGGTTAAATCACTAAAAGCCCGGTTTAACTGCTGTTAGTGAAACCTACCTCAAATCTACAGGATGTCACGAAAATGACAACTCTCTTACTCTGGTAGAAAGCAGATACAATGGTAGCCCGAGTTCCCCAGATTTGGATCTCGTCGTGTACCGAGTTTTATTATTATCTTTATTACCCCAACCGTGGGAGCACTAAATCTTTATTTTAAATGCTGACTGACTCATTGAGCACGTTTTTCAAAAAACCTTTTTGTACAGGATGTTTCTAAAAATCTATAATCCACAAAATTAAAGCACTTCCAGCCTTGAAATAACGGAAATGTTTAATCAAGCAGTTCTAAGTAAAAAAATTTGGATTCATTCAGACATAATGAATTCATTGTTGTAACACAAAGAAAATCACAAACGAATTGAGTATCTCCTCCTTTTTTTTAAAGAAGTCGGTTAAAATGGTACACAATAAAAAAAATGGACTCCTAAAAAGCTATTTTATTATGTTTCTAGTTCCTTATAAATCTATCAGTTTTAATACTACATTTTTTCAATAATCTTACTGTATTCCTGAGAATAAATCCATAGGTTTTTTTTTTTGCAGATTCATGTTTTTGTTGTGAGCAAATTTGGGGACTCGGACACTCTGTACCTATATGAACGTGATGTGGGGTCAATGGTCGTTGACGCAGGTAGGTACATGATGACAGGCATGTTTAAAGAATTATCGCTATAAATAAATGCAAAACTCAGTGAAAATGTTATGAATGTTGTTGTAAAACTACCTTTTTGCACGTTTCAAAACCTCTGAATTACAAAATATTATGCAATAACTTTAAAGTAGACTCTAATTATTTTTTTTTTATAATGCCTTTAATTTAAAATATAATTAAATTCACACAACATTATCTAGCCCCATGGTAAGCAGAGCTTGTGTTATGGGTACTAGATAACTGATATACATAATACAATACGTTACATAGATATGTTTTTTTTATTATATATAGAAAACGACCAGAACACCCGAAACAAATATCTGCAGATCGTACACACAATTGTTCCGAGGCGGGAATCGAACCCGCAACCTCCTGCGTCGCAAGCGGACCTTCGCCCACCGCGCCACATCGGTCACCAATTATTACTAAATAAATTACAAGCAAATAATAGAAACAAATTAAAACCCATTTACAATGGAAATGATTGAGCTAACTGCAGACTATTGCAAACAATCTATAAGTAGCTCAACTCATCCACACATCAATAATTATTCAATAACATCAAATATTATCTAGGAATATTTTTCAAGCTAAAATAAGGTCTAGATAAAATAAATTAAAATGAAAAAGTACCTAGAAATACTATTAAATTCACTTCGCATTAAAAATACAACAATTTTTTACTCTCAGAATTTTATTCGAAGGCACATTCGCGTTATTTGAAATATTTTCGATTTTCCATTACTATTCGGCCTAATGCCGCTACTCGCTAACAGATGTCGCTACCATTCACAAAACACGCACCGACTCTTGCGCATTACCACACTACCGCCATCTATCGCACCAACCTACCAACTCTTTGCAACCAGGGTAAATAGACCTCCAATACCCGTTGACTATTCAAAGATTTTACGTTTAAGCATAGGTCTAGTATATCTGGTGTACAATAATTCGATTTTAATAGGTGCATTTCTTTGATACATCGCGATTGAGAACGATTGATGGGGAAGATTACTTTTATAACGAATGATTGCCTTCGATAATGGGAGAGGATGATTAGTGATCATCTTTTTGTAGGACTGATGGGCCGCAATAGGCTGGAAGATTAAGGTTGCTTAATGTGTCCTGGAGGAGTCACGAAGGAAAGGTAAGGATTGTTAAGCGACGCTCACATCGTGAGACCGAAGGAAAAAAACTGAAACATGACTGCGTGTCGATGTTTGCAGATTAATGCGTGAGTCACTCATTCAATACAATACAAACATACTTTACTGTACACCAGATACAGATCATTATAAAAGACATCACATGCGACAAGTACAATGGGCAGCCTTATCGCTCAGAAGCGATCTCTTGAAGGCAACCTTTGGATGGAAAGAATTATGTGAATTTAAGAAAGGCAGGGGGTGTACCAATGGTAAATATAATATATATATTAAATATGAAATAAATAATAAGTACCAATATCCATTATTCTGATAGGTAAAATTTAACCTTAACGCATAATTTTAACAAATAAGTTGTTAATCAAAAAAGATTTGTTATATATATAAAATCGTAGTTTAATTTGTTATTAGGTAAAAACCTTAAATAAATAAACAATATAAAGAAATAGGCTGAAAGTTAAATTATTTCTTAATTTTATGTTATGTGTTAGAATTTTATTTTCAGCATTCGCCACACTATCAGCATTCGTCAAACTATTGGGCAGAGTGCTCGCGAATTCATTGCATTCGGAATGATTCCGTGCCATCTATCTCCAAGTCTTTTAACAAAATAATGTTATACTGACATCATAATTTAATTTTGTGTGTCTGTATAAAAACCTTGTCCAGGAAAGGGTTCCAGACCAATTTCCTCCTCGTTGTGGGTCCTTTGTACCACTAATGGGGTCGTATTTACCATACAATGATGTCCAAATTGATCTTTCGTCGTGTTATCTTGGGATGTATTGATCATTTGCATGACGCTCAACCTGTTAATTTGGGAGGATGTTCCTTACAAGATTTGGTAGGTGTTGGTCTCTTTTTTGAACACGTAATGAAGTTTTTTGGATTTCGTCATTATTATTTGATATTTTGGAAATAAAATTACATTTAAACTTTTAAAACTATCATGGTTATTAACACAAATAAAATCACATTTGACTGAATTTTTTCGTAGTCTTCGTCACGTCTCCCAAGCGAACCTAACCTGCACTTGGTACACCGTGCTACATAACGAACTAGGCTCTGGTGAAAATATCAAACGATCTTCATAATGTGGTAACTTATTTATTATTTTTCAATTATTTTCCATTACTTGACACTGGCAAAAAGTTTCCGACTAGACACAATTATTGCCATTAAAAAAGAATCATTATCATCATACCAGTTACAGACCAAAAGGTGGTTGCTATGGCAACAGAAACAATCTTATAACAATTTGTACCAATGCATGATAACAAAGGCTGCAGAGAAACTGGTGACGAAGTGAGTCACTAATTACCTTCGACGCCCGTCTCACACGCATTAAGAACAATCTAATCATGTTAATTTAATCCTATGACACCGTAGGGATGAGCCGCTCGAATGATAGTTAGGGCAGAATTTATCGATACAATATCATCGAAACCATACCTACTGCTTTGGTCACGATTTAACTGGCTTGATAGTACCTTTTACTTTTTTTGCACATTATTATTTAATTGGTGATCAATCTACTATTTACGTCATCATTTTAGTCTTCATATGAAGGTGGAGACTTTATCTGTAAAGAAATAATTTCCTATTTCACAAAACCATGATTTTTGTATCTTATATTTTGTTTTTCAACTTTCGAATTTATTACAAGATATGTTACATTCATCCTTCTTCAATAAGGTTATAATTAATTGTTCCTAAGAAGTTTGTAGTTTGAAGTCTGTTTATTTTAATTTCTGTCTCTTTCACGTCTAAGAAAGCGAAAGTGTAGCAAAACTGTATCAGTAAGTAGGTATTTGAGAAATGTTGTGTGGTGTGTTTTATATGTCATATTTATGTATTGTTGTTCTTCTTAAACTTGTGACGAGTGTAGGTACCTATGTGACCACCTGGCGATGTTTAAGAATAAGAATAAAGAATATTTATTTCAAAATCTACAAGATAGCCTTAATATGTATGTACCTACCTACTATAATTTATAGCTACTTATATCACCATCATAAGTAAATCTTATTACTATGCAGTTAAGGTATACGAACTTGCTAAGGCTTCCATTTGTTGCATGAATCATAACTTGTTTATATTTAGTATGTGTGCGTTTTTATTTTATCGATACCTACAATCTAGAGCCCATCCCTACAGACTGCCCACGCTAGAGGAAGTCAATCATCAGTGTTTTAAAACGTATTGGATCTGAAATTAGGATGTTCAAATTTTATAGCTAGTTTTTAATAGTCATTGAGATCTATGAGTCAGGCGTTTTCGTCTGTTATGTTCATTTAGCACTTGTCTATGGTTTTATTGGTCATAGCGTCTCCGCTAATCTGTTTTTGTTTCTTTTTAAAAGACTGAAGGAGGAAGTTCTTTATTCGCTTTAATGTAGAAAAGAAAGAAATGAAAATATTTATTGATTCAATGTAGGTACAACTTGTTACTACATATAATAAAATAAATAAGAACATAGAAGTATAAAAAAGCAATAATGTCTCTCTATTCTTTTGACAAGAACACATCAGAACTGGAGGAGGACTTTACCCGAGAGGGGTCCTAACTACTAATTAAATATATGCATTACATTCCATCGAAATAAACAACTTTTCAAATACATTATTAAATAAAGAAATAAACATTAATCATGAAATCTACATACTGACATTTCCTATAATATTTGACATATTTACATTAGATTTAACAAAATTTTCATAAGCATGATTGATCAATGTTATGTAAGGTTAAGGAATATTTTTTTTTCTTTTTTATTTTATTTTCTTCTTTTGACAATATGTCGCATAGTATGTATGTACAACAAGTTATCATCTCGTCTGTCATTTTAATCTCTTTGGTTAGTTCGATACATTTTCCCATCGTGTTAACTATTGTAATAGTTTTTGTTAAATCAATGGCTTTTAAAAAAAAATACTAAAGTATTCGTCTAAATCGCTATTGACTCGACATTTACTTACGACTTTATATCGACAAAAAATTTAAGTGAACAGTAAAATATTTTTTTTGATAATAATTTAATGTAAAAAATATGACTTGTCTAAGTGCTTATTTTGTAAGCCTAAAGAATAAATGATTTTTGACTTGACTTTTTGACTTTTGATATCCGTTGGTAACTACTTCTTTCGATAAAGTAGAGTTTTAACACTTTGAGTGCTGAAAACGCACGGTATGAGTTTTCTACAAGTGACTAATATGCGTAAATCCACACTAGCGCAGCGGCTGAGAAAATACAGATCTTTGTGACTCAGCAGAGCTGTAATATTTTTCAAAAGAAACGCATTTGCGGCGCAACACAACCGCTGTGAAGAGTGGCAGCACGAATTTTTTAGGTAAAAAAAAGACCGCAGTCGTCGAAAAAAAACCGCAGTCAAAGTGTTAACAAGAAGAATAACACTGCACTCCTGACTTTTTCCTTTGGCGACAAATCTCTAAGTCAATAGCTAGGAGTCATTGTCTAACAAAACACACAAGCCACACTTCACATTCGTATAAAATCATTCAATACGAGACACTAAGCAGGCTTTATTCGCACCAGATCATAAATCAATGTGCGAGGACGTGGAACACCTTTGTGAGGAGAACCTAATCCTTTAAGAGTTTTCTATAGTATTCAAAGGCACAACATAGTAGATTGAAATAGATCAGACAAATTAGCTGACGACTTTCTTAATGATGCCTGTAACTTTGCGCCTCAATCTGCTGAAGACCATAGATTATATACCATAGAAAATGTCTCTGGGCAGCTTGTTCACAGAATTCGCAGAAAAATTGTAGGTTTCAATTGTCTAGAATTATTGGATTTCCTAAAAATATTAGAATGATTTTATTATCAGAAATAGATTATAACTGATAATGGCCAAAATTACAAATTCACATAAAAATCTTATGAAGTCATCACTGATTGCTTTAGAACATTCAGGAATCAAATTACAGAAAATAACTAAGTACCTACTAATTTATAGATTTCTGGTTTGAACGTTTGATATCTTGGTCCTACATCAAGTCTTCCTTGGAGAGTAGGAATGTACATATTGGTCTCTAAAGTGACAATCAAATAATAGAAAGAAATTGGAACCAGTATTTAAATAAAAAGAAATTGAGCTAACTGAAGGCTATTATTGCAAACAATCTACCGGGTAGCTCAACTGTTCTATATCAATACCATTCGGAAGCGTCCCCAAGACACTGGCTGTATTGCCTCGCTATACGGCAATGCTGATATGCTGCGCCAGATACTCACCAGGTTTTGGGTCACGCGTCGTTAGTTATGTAGTTTGATTGATCTAAATCCCAACCTTATACTACACATCTCATACAAATTCATCTCTTCGTTCATACAGCAGTCACAATTCGTCAACAACCCACTTTTGAAGCCACGACTATTTATAATCCTTTCATTATTAATATAATTCGTCAACCAAATATCATTATTGTGCATAGAGTCATCATACGGTGACATATTGTCCTTTTGATTACGATTTGGATAATTGTTTGGATGTAATTAATGGAGATAAGCATTTGAAATGAAAATTTGAAGTGATGATTAAATGATTTCTCTTTCTTTCTTCTTGATAGCGTTTTGAAGCTTTGAATTTGATGAAAGGTTTAATGTAATTTATCTTTTAAAAAATTATGTACTGAGAACAAATAGACAAAGTATGGCTGAAATAAAATCAAAAGAAACACAGCCGATTACAATGTTGAAAATTAATGTCATCATCATCATCAGCCTAATAGCAGTCCACTGCTGGATATAGGCCTCCCCCAATGAGCGCCATAGCGCCCTTCAGCTTGCCGCATCCAGCATCTACCTGCAGTCTTTCGCAGGTCGTCATCCCACCTGGTCGGAGGGCGTCCTACACTACGCTTACCGAGTCGTTATAAATCGTCGTATACTCGTTATAATAGTTGACAATCTAATACGAACGGACAGCAAAAATACTGCACCACAAGTTCACACAAGTTTCTACTTACCATCGAAAACCTTTTACTGTAGATATTCATAATAATCACACAAATCGCATGAAGAAGCCAGACGCGCATACAAAAAACATTTATTTTCCGACCACACATGACAGAAAAACAAACTCGTTGCATTAGCAGATCCATATTGTTAACCAGATCACAATGGGACCCTGAATCAAAGCGTATAGTTGTGATGGCCCGAGCGAAAATATCGCGAGAATGATTTACTGGCGCGGCAGGGCTGGCAAAGGCTAAATGATATAATATATCATCATCATCATCAGCCTATGATAGTCCACAGGCCTCCCCCAATGAGCGCTATTATAGCGCTCATTGGGGGAGGCCTGTGGACTATGCTATACTATATATATATGGATGCGTCAAGCTGAAGACAGGGCGCTATAATAGCGCCCTGTCTTCAGCTTGACGCATCCAGCATCTACCTGCAGTCTTTCGCAGATCGTCATCCCACCTGGTCGGAGGGCGTCCTACACTACGTTTACCGTCGCGGTCTCCACTCAAGAACACGTTTACATAATATATTGTAATCATAAGTTTTCTAAATTTTACTAATATATCAAAAATTACGTAAAACAAAACACTAGATAAAACTAGTCTGGCTAGAAATACATATAAGTAGGTTAAAAGATCTGATTATCTGTTATGTATTAACATGAAACCGTTTTACCCACTTATCCATAAAATACATAGGCAGTAGTTTTCTACATCTACTATATTATAAATTGTAAAGATTTGAATGTTTGTAATGAATAAACTTAAATACTATTGGACCGATTTCAAAACTTCGTTCACATTAGATTACTACATTATTTTTACCTAGGAGTAACATGGCTTATATAAATGATGATCACCCTTGCGAAGCCAGGACAGGCCGCTAGTAATCCTACTAATATTATAAACGCGAAAGTTTGTTAGTATGGGTGGATGTTTGTTACTCTTTCACTTAAAAACTACTGAATGGATTTTGATGAAACTTCATAATAATATAGCTTATATATCAGATTAACACATAGGCTACAATTTATAAAGATATATTGTATAATTATCCAAAATATCCACCACGCGGGTAAAACCGCGGGGCGCAGCTAGTATAATATAATAATCGTTGCCAGAAAGCCAGCCATATGCCACAAACTTCCATATAACTGGCAACTTCTGTCCATCCGGTCATATATTATATATAACATCAAATATGGCTTTGTTATTATTTTGTGTGAAGCCTATTGGTGCCTCTTCCAGCAAGTCAGTTCCACATAAACCAGGAAGCAGCGTGAACTCTTCATCCAACGTCTGATGAGAGGATTAATCTAAAATATTGTTGGTGACAATCCTGGGTGCGTGGGCGGGTACACGGCGCGCGGAGCGATGGACTGGATGTGGGCTGTACCAGGGTATAGGAGATAGAGGACATCTACCAACTATGTGGATAAATAAATAATGCTGGACAATCCACTCAGTTTGTGTACGATCTGCAGATATTTGTTCCGGGTGTTCTGGTCGTTTTCTATGTATAATAAAAAATATCTATCTATGTAATGTATTGTATTATGTATATCAGTTATCTAGTACCCATAACACAAGCTCTGCTTACCATGGGGCTAGATAATGCTGTGTGGATTGTCCAGCATTATTTATTTATTTATTTATATAGCCCTAAGGTAAGCAAAGATTGTCTTACGGGTACTAGATGACTGATATACCCACAACAACACAAATATCTGACGATCGTACACATGGTATCGTACAATGGTTCCGGGGCGGGAATCGAACCCACAGCTTCCTGCGTCGCAGGCGGACCTTCAACCACCGCGCCACAGATATCGTTTCAGTGGATCTACTGTCAATGTCTTTTGACTCTTGCTCTATGAGAAAAGGTAACTCTAACTTCTGGTAGATAATACATTTCCAAGGTACATACATTCCAACACACCTTGTATGTAGAATAGAATAGAAAAAACATTTATTTAGACACAGTTACAAAATACAGAGAATTTTATCATGGGGGTAAACGACACAAATAGGTGATATTAAGAATATTATATTTCAAAACTTCGTTATGTTCTTCGTTATGTGTATATTAAATACCTTAATTCCTGGAAGAAATCGCTCTTAGCGATAAGGCCGCCCATTGTGCATCTGTATCTTTGTTTGTTTGTTCTTTACTGTTTTTTTTTCTGTGTTT
Source organism: Eupithecia abbreviata (assembly GCA_943735965.1). Classification (NCBI taxonomy): domain Eukaryota; kingdom Metazoa; phylum Arthropoda; class Insecta; order Lepidoptera; family Geometridae; genus Eupithecia; species Eupithecia abbreviata. The sequence continues at coordinate 9,782,755 of OX030995.1, forward strand.
AGTGTGCAATAAAGCGTATTTGTATTGTATTGTATTGTATTAAGAATAAAATAAGACTACCTCTATGACCCTGCGCCGAAATAGGGGTTGGCTCAGCGTGTGCTGAACATTATTATATTCAGCGCTGTTTTTCAGCCAAAGACCTTAATTACTAGTTGAAGTCACGGACGACAATTCGGTGACAACAAAGAGAAAAATATTTGATACAAATAAACAAAAGTAGAATTATATGTATGTACTGTTGCAAGATATCATAATAGGGAAAGGAAAGGCTCTTGGTACTTGGTAGGAAAAGCATCACTATATTAAGAAAGTCCTAACCTTGTATTATTCGTAGAAATTTGGTATGCAATTATAATAAGTAATAATAATAAATAATGCTGGACAATTCACACAGCATTATCTAACCCCATGGTAAGCAGAGCTTGTGTTATGGGTACTAGACAACTGATATACATAATACAAAACATTACATAGATAGATATTTTTATTATACATAGAAAACGACCAGAACACCCGGAACAAATATCTGCAGATCGTACACACATTTGTTCCGAGGCGGGAATCGAACCCACAACCTCCTGCGTCGCAGGCGGACCTTCGCCCACCGCGCCACATCGGTCGTCAAAATGAGTCAATTGAGAAAATCTTTTATAGGAAGCAATCCCAACAGGAGATGTCAGAAAGGGGAAGTCGCAAATAAATAATGATGGGCGATCCACACATCATCATCTACCACTACTACATCTACCCCCAAGCTAAGCAGAGCTCGCGTGTTATTTGTAATTCTAGAATACATAACATTATTTAGATATCTTTTATTATAAATACAGAACGATCAGAACACCCCGAACAAATATCTACAGATCGTACACACAATTGTTCCGAAGCGGGAATCGCACCCGCAACCTGCGTGCCAGGTCTCAAGGGGACATTCGCTCACCACGCCACAGAGGTCGTCAAGATGATATACTACAGGGGATAGAGATGTAATCGCTATCCCCTGTAGTATAAAGCATACCACACAGACCTCGTAAAGAAATCATAAATTTAATTTCAATGCAAATCTGGAGATATCTACTAATTTCAATGTGTCACTTATTCAATTGAAGTTTAGGTTTATTTGAGCAGTATTGTCTGCTTGAGACTGCCTGGATGATTTCTCTTTTGATTTTTGTCATTGCTTTACCGTTGGTTCTTCGAGAGATATGGCCGGCCCACTGCCACTTCAGCTTGCTAATTCTTAGAGCTTTGTTGGTTTAACTTTGGTTCTCCGTCGGAATTGTACTTGTCTGTATAATTTTTTTTATTGTATTTTTGTTAGTGTATAATAAAGAATTTATATTGTATTGTAAACTCGTCATTAGAAATATCGACAGACGCACATTGCACACAAAATATATAAAACTAGCTGTTCCCCGCGGTTTCACCCGCGTTTAACTCGAATTTCACTTTATTATGTGATTATTTTACACCTTGGGTTACATTATTGGAGTTTTAGCCCTAACTTTTTTGAAAATATAATATAGCATTTGGGGATAGTATAGCTTCACAACGGTGAAATAATTTTTCAAATCGGTCCAGTAGTTTCGGAGCCAATACAAATTAACAAACAAAAAATCAAACCTTTCCTCTTTATAATATTAGTATATACTAAACTTGAAAACAACACAGTTTGCTTTGGAAAATGATTATTATATTTCTTGCGAGAGTTGTTTGACTTGATTTATCACTTGAATATAAAGAATCAAATTAATTTAAAGATTGAATTAAATCAAAGCCTGACACTGAGTCTCAAAAGTTAATTCGAGATAATCAATTGAAAATGTTATGGTTTACCTTACACAAAAGAAGTTACCTTCTGTGTACTAATGCTATGGATTTAACTTTCGTTTCTTTCTAATTGGGACATTAATCTAATTAGGCATAATTTTCGTCATGTACTGAGTACAAGTTTTGTTTTTCTCATATAAGCGAACTAAAATGTATGTTCTTTGAGAAAATAACGAATTTTAAACCGATGTTATATCAAGGTAGGTCTTCTCCAGTTCATCATCATCATCAGCCTATATTAGTCCACTGCTGGACATAGGCCTCCCCCAATGAGCGCCATAGCGCCCTGTCTTCAGCTTGACGTATCCAGCATCTACGCGCAGTCTTTCGCAGGTCGTCATCCCACCTGGTCGGAGGCCTACACTACGTTTACCGAGTCAATAAGTTTCTCCAGTTAATAAGTTAAAAACCAAACACGTGCCACAAAAATGCGCCTAACTTAAACTGCCTATCAAATAATGAATCTAAAAACACCTGTCATGACTTAACCAATCTTATTTATTAAAACTAATTTGCCACTGTAACGGTTATAAAACAACCAGAATTCAATTCAATTTAACCCCTTTATGTCCTTGTCGCGACTCAACTGTAATTCCAGTATTTTTACGATGTATCCGTCAGAATGGCCATCATTCGATGTCAGCCAATCTAACTTTGTGCACGTTTAGTACAGCGGATGTTACTGACAAAGTATAAATTTGTATAAAACTGGAGGATATAAATAAATAATACAATGCTGGACAATTTACAGAGCATCATCAAGCTAGCCCTAAATATATAATTATTATACCATGTGTAACAAGCTGTACCTACTTGTGAATCAATAAATGTATTTTCTTTCTTCTTTCTTTCTCAAATTCAAATTACTGAAAAATTTTACTGTCCTGTAATTTACAAATTGAATTGAATTAATAAGCACAGACATGTAAAAAAATTTATTTTGTAATATTGTAATTTTACAAAATACATTTTTTTTTACATTATACTCTCATAGATAAATAATATAACTTTCATAGATAAATTTGCATACCTATTTAGGTATCATAAAAGTTACACGTATATCTTTTTCTTATTAAATTGAGTAAAATCCATAGATAGGTAAAATAAGAAATGTCTAATTCACTAATTACTGCAACACAAGATACAGATACGACTTGTTCTTAGTTTTTAATGAAATATCAAGTTCGAAGGAGTTGGTCTAGAGAGAAAACGAATAATTTAGGAATTACGGGAATCTGACAAAAGGATTGAATTTATTTACCTATAAAACGTGCAAATTTAGATTATAGATTAAATTATAGATACCTAACCTACATTATTTTTTCCACTAACGTAGTAGACGCCAAAAAGGCATAGGTACCTAGTAATAGCAGTCACGAGAATATCTCTCGAAGAACCAACAACCGCTGGGGTAAACGTGTTCATTATTATGCCTAACAAAATAGTCATTTCTTTCAGTATTATATTATTTTGTCCCGAGGCAGGAATCGAACCCAAAATTTCCTGTGTCACAGTCGGACCATCGCCCACCTCGCGTTAGAGGTCGTCAAAACTGATACATCTGCGGCCAGCTCTACCAATGTCCAATCATAAAGCTAACATCAATACCTACTGCAGAAATAGGCCGAGTTCATTTACAGAAGTCCTGCGACCCCCAAACAGCTCAGCATTACACGTTTACCTATACCTTGTTATTCGTATCTTCGAGATACAATCAAAACTTTCGTTTCGTCTCAATCAAACTTTTTTAAATGCCCTCTCCCCCACCAAACGTCATATTTCTTCCCCCCTTCGGGAGGAGGGGGTAATTCTCTTTTTCTATCGTTTTTGTTATAAATTTGTAAGGTATTATTGTGCTCGTGAAAAAGTTTGATTAGTAGAGGGAATAAACAGGGAGTTCGTGATAGGAATTGGTTGAAAGGTTTCTTTTACTCTTACTTTTGGTTATTTAAATGAACTCTGTGGCATAGTGATTTGATACGTTGAAGGTCGTGTGTTTCATTGACTAGTAAGCCTGGAAGAAATTGCTACAAAGCAATAAGGCCGTCCATTGTACTTTTGTGTTAAATTATGTCTGCTGTATTTTGTTTGTGATTTACTCGCGGGTACATAATGATGTTTAAGAAGTTTATAGGGTATATAGTACAACTATATATGTAGGTACCGTGCCTCGGAAAGCACGTTTAGGCGTTGGACCTGCGCCTGACGTCTCCCCGGTCGTGTCGGTCCGCCGTCCATTGGATTATACTCGTAAAAGTGAGGGAATATAAAGTGCACCTGTGTTTGCGCACTAACACCATAGCGCACTCTATCATGACGAATCCAGCAACTGCGCCAGTCTTTCGCAGGTCGTCATCCAACCTGGCCAGAGGGTGACATTTACTACGCTTACAAAGATACAAGGAAACACATTACGTAAAAAATGCAATGTAAAATGAAGGAAAAAACATTTTTATTACAGTTATTAAAGTAAAGTAAAAAGTAAAATTAAAAAAACATTTATTTCTTAGGCTTACAAAATAAGCACTTAGACAAGTCATATTTTATATATAAATTATTATCAAATAAAAATATTTTACTGTTCACTTCAATTTTTTGTCCACTAGTGGAAGAAGTGAAAAGAAACCACTAGCATGTTCATCTCTTATATGTCTAATACATGGTTATTTGCCTATTTAAGTCTAAATATAATATGATTCGATACATGTCAATATTTAAGTAAAGCTATGCACAACAACAAATTACTTACTACGTACTATTGTCGGTGCGAGACTGAGCTATTATGCAAGTTATACCAAAGTTATCGACATAGCTCTAAGAATTAGCCATATCTCACGCAGAACCGACAACCGCTGGGGTAAACGTGTTCTTGAGTGGAGACCGCGACTCGGCCAACGTAGCAGGACGCCCTGCGGCCAGGTGGAATAACGACCTGCGAAGGACTGCGGGCAGATGCAAGCGTCAAGCTGAAGACATGGCACTATGGCGCTCATTGGGGGAGGCCTATGCATAGCAGTACTACCTAATATATATAGGCTGATGATGATGATGATGCAAGTTATACGCATATTTACCTACTATGTAATAGTTGTTTTTACAATGCTCATCTGGCCCCAAAAAATATTGCAAGCATTACAATATTGGAAATAAAAATAAATGAATAACAATCAATAAACAGTAATCCTGGCTTACCACTCGCAGGCGCTACATAACTTCAGTTTCAAAGCTGTTTAAAAATAAATTGCAAAATACAAATTACCGAATCCAACATCAATATTCTACACTGGCAATAATCGTCAGTTTGTTGCCTAAATGACCTTTCACGGAGGCTTCAAGACACGAGCGGACAGCGACTTGGGTTCCATAGGTACCCATTAATAAATAAATAAATATAATAAATAAATAATGCTGGACAATTCACACAGCATTATCTAGCCCCATGGTAAGCAGAGCTTGTGTTATGGGTACTAGATAACTGATATACATAATACAATACATTACATAGATAGATATTTTTATTATACATAGAAAACGACCAGAACACCCGGAACAAATATCTGCAGATCGTACACACATTTGTTCCGAGGCGGGAATCGAACCCACAACCTCCTGCGTCGCAGGCGGACCTTCGCCCACCGCGCCACATCGGTCGTCAATTTGCCCATTGCACACGTCCAATATATCATCCAATATACAATTTGCACCAGATATTCACAGTTTATCATGCCGATTCACTATTTTTTCCCGCTTGAAATCGTTTTATATATATTTTTCGTAAATGAGAATTAACAAGCTGAAGTGGCAGTGGGCCGGCCATATCTCGCGAAGAACCGACGGCCGCTGGGGCAAACGTGTTCTTGAGTGGAGACCACGACTCGGTAAACGTAGTGTAGGACGCCCTCCGACCAGGTGGGATGACGACCTGCGAAAGACTGCAGGTAGATGCTGGAAGCGTCAAGCCGAAGACAGGGCGCTATGGCGCTCATTGGGGGAGGCCTATGTCCAGCTGTGGACTAATATAGGCTGATGATGATGATGATGATGATATTTTTCGTAATAATATTTTAAGGAGCTGTTAAAAGGTTTTTTATTTATTTCTGGATGATTAATAAATTTTATAGATTAAAAAGTAGCGTATGTTTTATTCTAGGGGTACTTACACCTAAGTAAAATTTCAGCCCGTTCGATTGAAGAAGTTTGGGCGTGAATAACTAACAATAATCCATCTATTCATCCAAACTTCCGGATAAATATTTTAAATGTGATGAAATTTCATTTGAACTCGACTACGCAAATTACATAGAAATCTTGCTATCGTGGGAATTGTTCAGTCGATAACGTTTGTTCTATGATGGCAAGCATAGGTAAACAATTACGGTTCGTTCGAAACGTCAAATAATTTGAAATGAAAATGAAATGAAAAAGGTTTATTTGACACGACACATTACAATTAAAAAAAAACAAAGGATAACTTAGAGCTAGGCACAAACTTAATTACTAAAATAATAGAATTTGAAACCTTGAAACATTCTTATAGTAATTTGTCTATGGTTTCCGCCTCCGCTCACCCCTCAGCGCCCTCTATAAAGGTAATGTCCCCAGTGAATTATAATTATTGCCCGGTTAATGTATGTCTTCTTCGGTTAAGCATTGGGTGTCCTTATTTTTAGTTGTCAAATGGCCCTTACGAATGGCCGACCCGCTGCGTTGGTATTGGAAAAAAAAATATTATTTTACTCGTTATGTCGTCTGGTTTTGTAATGATATTTCCAATTCTGAGGAGGTTTTTAACTATTTTGTGGGTTTTAATAGTCTTGGTTTTGACTGAATAGGCTCTTCGTATGACGTACAATATAATAGAGTTAATACCTACCTACCTACCTACACCTTAGTAATCATACCTAATACCAAAAAATGTACCAAGAAAAAATATCATTAACCTTTGTTAGGCCACTGCTGGACATAGGCCTCTCCTAATGAGCGCAATAGCGCCCTGTCTTCAGCTTGATGCATCCAGCATCTATCTGCAGTCTTTCGCAGGTCATCCATCATCCCACCTGGTCGGAGGGCGTCCTACAACGTTTACAGAGGAAAAAATATATGTCAAAATAATTTGGGCACCTAATTTAGTAAGCAGTAGGTATTTAATCAATTTAAATCAGCCATAAACGAAACAAAACACATTTTCGAGAACCAGTGTCAAATTGACACGTTTGAATTTAAAATTAGAATTCGATTGACGGGCAATCATGGCCGAATGCATCGACCGCGTTCGACCAGAAAAAATATATTCAAAATTATTCGAACAACCTTATATTTACGACCTCAAAATATTCTTGAACTCTATGTTAATGTCTATAGAGTTTAAAATAACTTAGAAATATATTTTTGAGGTTGTAACTAAAAAAGTTCTAATGAGAATCGGTAGCTATACCCATTCAATCGGAAAGATGGAATCTTAAAAACATTCCGGCGAAGTAACAAATGTTTTAGACAAACAAAAACAACGATTGGTAGTTATTGGAAGGGATTAAACTATTTAAATGGTGACAAATTACTTGATAGCAGGGAATGGCTTAGTAGACCCCCCATTTGTTTGAAAATTTAGATAGTGTCGCCCCGCAGCGAACTTTCAGCCAAACGATTTAGAGAAAGCCTTATTTTATAATAACTACATTATTATGATAACCTTAATAATAACATGTAATATTTTTTTTATTTTATTTTTTTGTTTATTGATGGAGTTTTGTCACAAAGTGACTATGTCACTCCCATATGAGATCAATTCTTTAAAAAGAAACAACAATAACGTTTGCCACATGACATTGCATGGCCACCTCCATAAGGAATGTGGATAACAATGTGTGTAATATTTTCAATCTTTACATATTTATTAAACTTTAAGTTCAGTTATAAAACTTTGATATGTTTTCTTTAAATTAATAGATATTGTTTGATTCTTATTTCAAATTAAGCGGATCAAATAAATTGTTGATTTTTTATATTTGTTTTTTTATTATAAAGCAGCATTGAAGAGTCTTTATATAACTACCTATTAATTAATTTGGAAATAAGTTTGAAACTTATAATTGATTTCTAAAATAACTAGAGAAGTTAAAATCAATTTCGAAGTAGTTTTTGGATTTATTTAATCTAAAAGCTGAAAAGATTAACTAAACTAATATGATCAAGCAAATTAATATCTGGGAAATATATTCAAGTTCCATAGCCTTGTTATTTCTAAAGTCAACATTACAATAAAACTTCTCCATACATTCAATCAGATCTACGTGACATACAGACACGAGAAGAGTCGGTTTAGTATAAAATTGCGTGCTGCTCGACGTACCTACTGTTTGCAGTTCAATCACATTTAGTCACTCTTAGTTACTACCTACTTATCATCCGACAGGTATTACTGACGTAGCTCAAATAATTAGCAAGCTGAAGTGGCAGTGGGCCGGCCATATATCGCGAAGGCACGACCGCTGGGGTACACGTTTTCTTGAATGGAGACCGCTTGGCAAACGTAGTGTAGGTGTCCGGCTAAGTGGGATGACGACCTGCGAAAGACTGCGGGTAGATGCTGGATGCGGTTAGCTGAAGACAGGGCTCTATGGCGCTCATTGAGGGAGGCCCAGCTGTGGACTATTTTAGCAAGATGATGATGGTGACGATGGCTACTTATCTGCTCAGTAATATAGCGTTTAAGATTGTCATTATCAAAATAGAAATAAAATAAAAAACGTGATATCAGTGAATGACTTCTATATGTATACAAATCAAACATCGACGAAACGTCTAAAGTCGACGACATTCGATGAGTCGACGAAAGTCTATAGGGAAGACTCTCGTATACATATATGCGAAGTCCGATTCGCTCTAGTTTTTATATAATATATATATAAGTCTTGCTTATTATGTACCTAAACAGTTAAAATAGCGCAACTTTAGGCTGGACTGGCTTGGCACACACTATCACACTTTTCCATCACAATAACTACACAGACAAAAAAGTAAATCGTTTGTACAAAAAATTACATATACATAATTCACTAGATGGGCCCCGCAGCTTCGCCCGTGTGGAAATCTATGTAACAAATTGTTTATAAACAATCCTCTTGAATCACTATATATAAAAAACTGCAGCAAAATCCGTTCCGTAGTTTCTTTTAAAGATCTAAGCATATATAGGGACTGAGAGACAGCGGGAAGCGACTTTGCTTTATACCTACTATGTATGATAAGATAAGAGTTAGTACTGCACTGAAATGACCATAGATTAAGCTGTAGTTAGTGAGGTAGGCCGGTATAAAGTCCATTCTAAGAAGGTGCGTACTATCAGGTTATTATTTTCGTAGAAATCTCTATGCACGTGATGTGATATCTTTTAACCCGTCGGCCGCGTACGAAACTGGAGGTTCGTAAGCAGTTGCGGTAGAAGAATAAATCTTCTTTTTACGACACGAGTTACTCAAACAATAGGTTACCAACAATAGGATTTTTCCTTACACTATACTGGTTTCGACATAATAAATTCGTAATAAAGTAACGAATAACCCCCGAGGACGCAAACCAGTGAGTATTTACAAAATATCTATCTATTTAATGTGTTATTGGTTTACATATGTATGTATGTGTTTTTTGTATTATCTATATCAGTTTTCTAGTGCCCTTAACACAAAATCTGCTTAGCTTAGGGCTAGATAATCTCTGCTGTGCATTAAATTATATCAATAAATCGATACATATGCATCAGTAAAACAAACAACCAGTAGACATAAACAAAAAATAAAAAAAATCCATCATACTGTGCATTCATGATTCGAACTAGCCTAATATACATCCCCCACTAGGTCTTAAGACAGGTCGTGTAAGGACATAAAACAAGCGTCGTGTAAGGACATAGATATCAGGTCCTAATCAATTCAAAGCCGCAATACAAAGGCTAAATGGACAATACATAGACAAAGAATGGAGACGCGGGACCATAGACCACAGAGTTAGGTGAGAGATGAGGATTTAATGGAATGAACAGAAATTGAATTATTTTTTTATGAGTTTGTAGGTTTAAAGAAGATGGTCTGGAATAAATGGTGAGAAGGGTGTTTGCGCTGGCTATGAAGGCTAGATCTAAAGTAATGTGGTTTTTAGGAACTACAGTAACATGTGTTGGTTGATTTCTGCTCAGTTTTGATATTTGAAACAGGTTTTATTAGATAGAATGATTAAAAATAGATAGATAGATAACACTTTATTACACCACACAAAACAGATCTCTTCCAAGCAACCTTAGGATGGACTGGACATGAACGAACAATATAGACGGTGGCACTTTAATAAATAATTGGTAACAAATACACTAAATACCTACATTACAAACATTATAATAAACTTACATAGACATAAGGCTATCAATATTTCATATGGATAAATAATAATAGGTATACCTCAATGCAAAAAGTCACCAGTTCTGCACGTTTAATGGTGGTTGGTTGGTTTAATATCGATTTACTTGGTAATTTTGTGGTTTAAGATATTTATTTACTTCTCAAAAGATTAATAATCACTGGTGAGAAACAAAATAAGCTTATTATTATGTTAGTAGTTCGGTACGAGCTATATTATTAAAATTATGTGGGTAGTTAGCAAAAATATAGCTATACAGAGCAAAGTAAAGGCGCGCACACACTATACACAATTTCTGAAATATTAAATAACATATAGGTACTAATGTAAGCTTGACTATTTAATTTTTCATCCTTAATCGGCGATTCTTAAAGATCTATGGGAAACAAATAGGTAGGTATATACTCGTATCTATCATTATTTCACCCGAATACCCGGAAGTGGTTTTAAAGCAGCCGTCTCCACAGAAAATATAGGTATATTGACTCGACTAGGCAAAAAGAAAAAGTGACCAACATGATATGTACTGTACTAATTGGTATGATCCAACTATACATATATAACGTACCTATTAAATTAGAACTGTGATGCTCCTTAACACTTTGACTGCGGTTTTTTTTCGACGACTGCGATCTTTTTTTTAACCTAAAAAATTCGTGCTGCCGCTCTACACAGCGGTTGTGTTGCGCCGCACATGCGTTTCGTTCGAAAAATATTACGGCTGTGCTGAGTCACACAGATCTGTATTTTCTCAGCCGCTGCGCTAGTGTGGATTTACGCATATTAGTCACTTGTAGAAAACACACACCGTGTGATTTCAGCACTCAAAGTGCTAACAAACACATTTCTTAATTGATCGATCAACAAAAGGGATTAGTCTCATGGAAACCATACAGGAAATCGACTATTACCTCTTCTACTATATCACTGAGCCCTCAAAAGGTTGTCTTCAGCTTGCACTTCTTCATACAAAACTTTGTCACCTCCATGTTCCATGCATCAGTTGTAATATTAATATGTTACTCTTCGCGTAGGCGTTTCTTAGGAATCGCAGGCGAAGTCGCGGGGAGCCATAACTCTTCAAGCGAATCACATCTATCTTTGTATTGATAAAGAGTTGTTTTTTGATTGTACAAGCTTTGACTAATGCGTCGTCAGCTGCTTTACCGATATAACTTGAAGTTGTTGAATATTATTTATTATTTTTTCAATACATTTATTAACACTTTGAGTACTGAAAAAGCACGGTATGAGTTTTCTACAAGTGACTAATATGCGTAAATCCACACTAGCGCAGCGGCTGAGAAAATACAGATCTTTGTGACTCAGCAGAGCTGTAATATTTTTTTTCGAACGAAACGCATGTGCGGCGCAACACAACCGCTGTGTAGAGCGGCAGCACGAATTTTTTAGGTAAAAAAAAAGATCGCAGTCGTCGAAAAAAAACCGCAGTCAAAGTGTTAAGGATACTAAATTCACTGACTGACATAGATAGTAAATTACATTAAAAACAAAGAAAATCATAGTTACCTACCGAATTTTGACGACCGATGTGGCGCGATGGGCGAAGGTCCGCTTGCGACGCAGGAGGTTACGGGTTCGATTCCAGCCTCGGAACAATTGTGTGTACGATCTGCAGATATTTGTTTCGGGTGTTCTGGTCGTTTTCTATATATATAATAAAAAAAATATCTATCTATGTAATGTATTGTATTATGTATATCAGTTATCTAGTACCCATAACACAAGCTCTGCTTACCATGGGGCTAGATAATGCTGTGTGAATTGTCCAGCATAATTATTATTATTATTATTTTTAATTTTAATTATTACCAGTATAAACTACATTATTTACATTTCACCTAAATGCAGTATTGTTCAACTGATCATATCGTAATTTTCATAAAAACTGTTTAAATGAGAGAAAACAGAACGAATAAACCATTAATTTGTCTATTTGACAAATAACTACATTATTTAAATAACTAAATATACATTGAATAACAGACGAAAATGTTAATTTCGTTCAAAAGTTAGTTCTGCTTGCTTCCAGAAAAATGTTTGTACTCCAAGAGAATAAATTAATGACTTATTATAGAAATTAAGCAATAAAACAAACTGAAAGGTCGTATAATCTATTAACACTCCGCCAGTGGCTTGGGTCTTAACGACCGCGTATAGATTTTAAATTTATTTCCATTTATCGGAAACCATTTTATATCTACCCTCTTTCTTGATAAATTTGATCCATAATGCCCAGAACTTAAGATAAAAATACCACTTTATAATCTACGTTGGATAATATTGTCCGAAGAAGAAATCAACAATTTTAATGCGCATTGTAAAAACAAACAGTTGCATTTTAAGCTTTATGATTACTTTGATAAGGTTTACACGTTTTTTGTTGATCAGGTACGGTTGGTAAAAAAAAACTCAGGTATTCCTTACGCGTGGAGGGTCCTCAATAAATAAATATCCACACGCTTTGACAAATGAGCGAACACTATCTTTGTGTTGCGGCTCTTAAAAGAAGGCTGTATCATTTTGTGGTAGAATAAAATTAAATAGGACTTAACTAAAGAAAACATTTAATAAAATTGTTTGTAGAACTCCGCACTTTTATTCATGAAAAGATTTTAAACGCAAACGACACATTTTAAGAAAAATAAATATCCTACTTGATAGAACGTTGTTTCTTTTTAATTTTTATAGGTATAAATTAGAAAAGCTTAAAAAACAAAACTAGTAGCCAGACAATGTCGTTAAAAAATCAGTAACTGATACTCAACATTTCCGAAAACTCAAAAAATCTAAGTTAACAAGGCAATATTCAAATTAATTACACTTTAAACCCCATAAAGCTATACCAACCCAGAAAAAACGGATGGAACCACCAACAGAATTCATATTAGTCGATTATTTCCCAGAAGTTGAAATAAGACATAAATTTTAATAAAATATACCATAATGCATTATCGGTGGATCTTAAGTGTGCTCGTGTACATTGTTTTAGATTTAGAGATTCCTATTTCGTGATGTTTGGTCTCGATGTGATGATGTTTGGTTGTTTTACGTTACACGGAATGGGTTAAATTTTATTGTTTTGTAGGACATCTTTTTATTTTTGGAAGTTAATTCAAGTAGCTCTATGATGTACTTACTAGTTTCTAACCGCGGCTTCGCACGCGTTGTTTCTATGGAAGTGTTTTAAGGTTATTTTTATCCCATGGTAAAACTGATCTATGGGATAGAAAGTAGGTTATGCATATGCCTATGTTTTATTCCGGGTTTGGAACTACCTGTATGCAACATTTCAGCCAGAACCTTTCAGTAGTTTTTGCTTGAAAGAGTAACAAACATCCATACATAATCTTTCGCGTTTATAATACTCGTATTAGTAGGATGGTCCTTCTTAACAATCAAGATCAATTACTTTGGTAAATTTGTGGTTACTTTTTGAATAAATTTATTTATTTATTTGAAGATCGAGTTCTGTCATTTAATTTAATTTAATTAATTTATTTACAAACAATTTAAATTGTGTCGGAAATATTACATAGGCTTATAAACATAGACAATTAAAAGATGAGTATATAAAATAATTCTAACAATGTCAAATAAAAATAAAAATGTATAATAATTATAATAAAAATGTCAAAAATATTCATTAAATTATTTTTTCTTTATACTATATGTTAATGTTAAATTATTTATCACATATTCTCAGACTTAAATTTGTCGGCGCAGAACTCCTCATTCCTCACCTCATCTCCCATTCATTGATATAATTACTATGACACTAAATTCACACACTAATTATTTAGGTAAATGTATAACGCAAATTTTCTAGGAGTTTTTTATGTTTTAAGAATTCTTGAAACGTAATTCAGTTTAATTAAAATTAGGGACTCAGTGGGTTTAGAGAGATAGATTCTATTCTTATTGGAAATCACATTCTAACAGAAGAAACCAATATCATATTCAACAGCCAATATTTTAGAGTTGATTGAACAACCTAACAAAAACAACACAAGCATTACAAGTAAAAAATCAAAAGCTAACCAATCCAAACATCAATGCAATCAGAATCACGATTAGCGAATTGCATACAATAATGAAAATAATGACAACAGAGACCACACCGCATCCGATTACGAAGACTACCTAATTATCCCGGGATGCGGCAAGAGATTGCTCCAACGCCAAAATCACTGTAATTGCGCTACTGGTCTTACTCATTCCGATGGCGTCGTTCTCATCTCTTTCATTCTCATCTAGTTTCGTATGACTGTCTTTGTCTAAGTTCAGATTTATATTTTTCGAATCTTCTATGATTCCACAATTTGCAGTATTGGATTTGATGCTTTTTGCAAGTGGTTTTTGGTTTAAAATAGCTTTTGTTTGATATAGGTAGTTTAAAATTTTATATCAAATGCATTTTAAGGTCTCAGACAATTTTTGAAATCGATTTGGTAAAATCTTGTTCGATTTTCTTAATTAACAATGATAGTTACAATCAAAAAATATAAACAAATATAATTAAAACAATTGAGCCAAGTGCAGGCTGTTGCAAATAATCTACAGGTAGCTCAACTGATTCACAATCAATGACAGTCGGAAGCGTCCCTAAGACGCTGGCATGCATTGCTTCACCGTATGGCAGTGCTGATGCGCTGCACTAGATACTCACCAGCTCTCGGGTCACGTGTTGCTTCGACCAGACGCTCAGATGTCCGTCAGTCTGTTTTTCTAGTATTAAAATCACAATTATAAAGTAACTAGCTGCGCTCCGCGGTTTCACCCGCGTGGTGATGGATATTTTGGAAAATATATAATATATATTTATGTATTATTCTGATATGTAAGCTATATTATTGTGAATTTTCATAAAAATCCATTCAATAGTTTTTGCGTGAAAGAGTAACAAACATCCATCCATTTATCCATCCATTCATACTTACAAACTTTCGCGTTTATAATATTAGTTCCAAAAGTAATTTTTTTTCTATTATAGACTGCTAGTTAATTTTTTGCAGATTTAGGCACCAAATTTTTTTAACCTTTTTAGATATTCTCTTTGTTTATTTGATATTCGAATAGTATCGACTTCGTCTAATCTCGATCGTAATCAATAAGTACAGCTTTGTTTAAAGGAACGGTTATCAATAATCATTCCCTTTGCATTTATTTGCATTCGCATCAATTTCGAAAAGGCATCTCAATAATTGCTAATGACGGCCCCAATAAACAGCGAAATTGCAGTGAATAAAAAAGTATTGCCAACTGCACCGATCCATCTGATTGGACAGGAGGCTCAAAGGTGCCGCCATCGATTCCGACTCGATTGTAATTACATCGTTATGGAACCATTCGATTCGTTTCGAGAATCGATTTTATAGCTACTGTTTGTTACTTCTTTTATGAATTTTGTTGAGATTTATTTTGTTTTATTATAACTATTCGTCTACAAACTCCTGTAGATAAATCAAACTGATGATTGTAAAGATTTGCAGTGACATTCTTTAGAGTGCAAATGAGACCAACCTCTTCATTTCCTTATCATTTAAAAGGGGTTGTTGTACATTTGCCACAAAGTAAATTCGTCATATTTTTGTAAACTCCATACATAGAAAGTAAATTCGTCACATGCATAAAAAATATGTGTAAATTCGTCATAGGTAAGTAAAGTTCATCATAAAGTAGGGTTAGCAAGTAAAGTGAATGGTGTTTAGCGCTCGCAATGAATCAAAGGTTATACCTATTTAGTTGCCCTGTGATAAATGAAATATGTGATAGTAAATGATAGTAAATTAGGTAACGTGAACGATCAATCCATTGTAATAAGTTTAAAGCTCGTTACTTTTTGTAAAGTTCATATAGTTGTAGGCAAATCAGCCACTGTGATTTTTACATAAATGTAAGGTTAAATTTTAAAAATGTAATTATTACTGTGATTCAATTATGTTGATATTTTTTATATTTATAATGTTAGGGCAAATCAGCCGACTGCGAACTAAAATAATGTGATTATGACTGTGATTTACTCATAACAATTGTGTGATTTTTTTGTAAAAGTAAGGTTTAATCCTTGAAATCCTTAAATTATTACGTTTTTAATTCAAATTTTATTTAAATAGGTATAAGTCTAAATGCAAAAATGTGATTATTACTGTGATTTAATTATATATTTATTTTTTATATAGTTGGAATGTTATGGGCAAATCAGCCACAAAATCGTGATATTAACGAAAATGTAAGGTTTTAAAAAATTAGATAATTACCTTGTATTGTTTTATTTTTAAATTTTCTTATAGTATATTTGCGTTGTTATTGGCAAATCAGCCACTTCTCAACTGTTATGTATAATGAAAGGTAAAATTTTCAAAATCCTGATCATTAAAAATTAATATCGTATTATATGGAATTTTATTTAACCCTATCTATGAGTGTGAAAACATTTGTTTTGTTCTATTCTACTTATTGTTTGATTTTTCTGCTGTCTCTACGGAAAAATCTATGTGACGAACTTATAACAACCAAAAATAATAAAACAGAAGTGTGGCGAACTTACACATACTTTTTTCGTGACGAATTTACTTTGTGGCAAATGTACAACAACCGTTTAAAAGATACATTCACTTTTTTTTTCGGGTACCCAGAGTAGCCGGTGATACCAAGACTCCCCTCATCTGTCTATCTGTCCATCGCAGGTTTTTCATCACTGTTACTAAGATACCGTTTTTAGGCTACACACAGAAAGAACCTAAAAATTCGCATAAAAGGGATATTTATTTGATAAAACTCAAAATCTAGTCATGGTAAATATCCCGTTTAAAAGGATTTTGTGTTAATAACCTTGTTATAATTTTAAAAGAAAATACCTACAACCATATAAAAGACTCGTCTATGTATGTATCAATCCCTGAATAAATATTCCTTGATTTAGAAACCTACCTTGCCATTTGTGCCGCCGCCGTACGTTTTACCTTTAGCATGTTTCAATCATGCTACATATCAATCATCTTCCATAAACACGCTAATAAAGAATTAATTTGGTTCGAGTCGGTAAAATCAATATTGTATGCAATTCCCGTAATAACGCAGTCAGTAGTCATAAAAGTTCAATCTTGAGATGTGGTCGTATTCTGGGAGGCTGGACTTTATCTCGTTTTCATGTTGAACTTTGGTTTAAATAAATAAATAATGCTGGACAATTCACACAGCCCCAAGCTATACTAGATAACTGATATACATAATACAAATTATTTTATTAAATAGATAGATACGAGTATTTTTTATTTACATAGAAAACGACCAGAACACCCGGAATAAAGATTTGCAGATCGTACACACAATTGTTCTGAGGCGGAAATCGAACATCTTGCGTCGCAGGTGGACCTTCGCCCACCGAGGTCATCAAAATAGGTACATATACAAATTTATTTATTTAAGAGATGTCAGGTATACAATATGGGGTCTTATCGATAATTAGGTATTACATTCACTGCATCTTAACCATATTAGAGACTTAACATCGCGTCCTTTCCTAAATAAGATCATAATATCAAATGAAATCATTTTGAAAAATGTATAACAGTACATGCCAAATGTATTCAATCTGTATGCAGGTGTGCAAATATTAAAACGCAGTGATTCAAGGCTACAAGGGGTACATGGGTAAATTAATCAATGTTAATTGATTAATTTACCCATTATTACACTATTAAACATTTTTGTGACATTCTTTTTTGCATACATTATTAAGGCGTGGTCTTGACTACATTAATTTGTTATTCGATGGTAAGTATACAATTATTTGACTAAATAGTGTATACATTATTATGATAAACTGTATACCACGTTTTGACAAGTACCATGACTACATCAATTTGAAAAATTGTGGCATATACTTTAGTTTGAAAGGTTCACGTATACATAAATATGAAATTTTGGGAGTGTATACATATTAGTGCAGCTGACGGTACATGCAAGGTAGAGGCATACAATCCAGAGCAGCACTCCCAGCTGCATCACCAAGACTAACTAAACATCTAGTGTGAGATCGGTCCTACGCGTCCCAGTGGGGACACTCACAGGACACTGCCCACTAAACAAACACCTCTTCACCATCGTAGCAACAGACAGCCCTCTCTGCAGAGAATGTCTCAGCGACGAAGTATCAGCTGCCCACGTAGTCCTGGAATGCGAGGGAGTAACAGCGCAACGACTACAAATCCTCGAACACCCAAAGTCACTCCGCGAAGCCGTGAAGATCCCAGGAAGATTCTGCAGTTCTGGATGGAGTTAGACTGGTTAAACTAGCAAACACACCACACACAATGGACCAATCCGAGTCTAAGTACGGATATAGGAGTACCCATACCATACCAAGGCATGATATTACATCCCCGAGATCCTTCCAGAATAGCGGCCCTGCGCCGGCGCCGCACGCACTCTTTAATTTGTAAATTGTACCGTCTAGCACCGTCCCGGCTGGTTTGCGCTACTGTTTGAAAGGAGCACTTTGTACGTTCACAATAATACCTGATAGCGTACAGATTGATTTAGTCTTCAGTGGAGGTCTTAACCCACGGTGGGAATCATAAACATAATGCTGGACAATTCACACAGCGTTATCTAGCCCCAAGCTAAGCAGAGCTTGTGTTGTAGGTACTAGATGAGTGATATATGTACATGATACAATACATTACATAGATATATATTTTTATTATACTTAAACATAGATAACGACTGGACAAAAAATTGAAGTGAACAGTAAAATAATTTTATTTGATAATAATTTATATATAAAATATGACTTGTCTAAGTGTTATTTTGTAAGCCTAAAGAAATAAATGATTTTTTACTTTACTTTTTACTTTATCAGATCACCCGGAATAAAGATCTGCAGATCGTACATACAATCGTCCCGAGGCGGGAATCAAACCAGCAACCTCTTGCGTCGCAGGCGATACAGAGGTCCAATAATGCTTCATAGCATACAGATTAAGATTTATTATTGATTAAGTCATCAGTGGAGGTCTTGGTCCAGCCACGGTGGGAAACGTGGATTCTCTTTTGAGGGCTTAAATATGGGTTCCTCTTAAACTGAGTTTGTGCTTGTAGTAGATACATAATAAACATACTAGAACCACAAGTCGATTTCAATATAAATTTAATTAATTTATCAAATCTCCATTTTTTGTTAGTTATCTATGTTATAATATATACATATGATCGATGTTACAAGGAAAGCACAATACATAAAAATTAGAAAGCAAATTTTAAAGCTTTAGATATAGCAATGGAATTAAAAAACTCTTAAGCTCAACAGTCAATTATAAATATATATAAAAAATCATACAAGAAACTCATAAGAAAAACCACACACGACGCAAAACATTGCACTCAAAATATCAAAAGAAATTCATCAGAATTCATCAAAGACCATAGACAGAGAAATACAACATTAGGTCCGATTCCGCGTACTGTCCTACGTTTAATTTATTGTTGCATTCCGAATAACGAAATCTATGAGATGTTTGACACAGTTACTGGTTTGAGCGCAGATGATTGACAGAAAGTTTAAACTTTGAAAATATCTTTGAAGCTAAAAATCAATAAATACTAACTTTACTCCATATCTCTAGTTATATCAATAACTAAGCTACTTTAACTATCAAATCGTTAAAGTTTTTTGTTTAGAGAAACACACACACACACACACACACACAAAAATATTACCAAATGATACAATTGTTATTAGTGAACATCGCGCTAATATTATAAATGCGTCAGTTTGCATGTTTAGATGTAGGGATGTTTGTTACCTCTTCACGCCAAAACGTCTGAACAGATTCGGCTGAAATTTTGCATTTAGGTGTTTCTGGACTTGGAATAAAACAAAATCTAGTTTCTATCCCATAAATCAATTCCCAAGGGATATAAATAATCTTTAAACGTTTCCATAGAAACAACGTCTGCGTAGCGGCGGATAGTTTTCGACACAACGTTTACTTCAAGAGATTAAAAATCGTGCTGTTTCTTCCCCATCACCACCTGCCAATTCCAACGAAACTTTCTGACCTTTGTCAAAAACAACAAAAACCAAACAATCCACTTGTATCAATCGATTCTGACCCACGATTGATACTCCCACGATCTCTGCCGGTATCAATAGCAGTGTCAACCTTTTTTGAGGAGATTTGTAAAAAACCCATTGTGCCTCAGCTTTTGTGTCAGGGATTCCGATTTAAGAGGATTAACATCGGATTGGTTCTTATTGATGTTTATTTGAGAGGAAATCTTCGATACCGTTGTTGATTGTGCAAAGTTTGAGGTTTTTTGGGGTCCAGTTGTAATCTGCAACGTTTTAATATTTTTTACTTACGTCATGTGTTCACATCGCATATGTAAAAAATTATAAGTACTGTTTAACGGGTTTTAATCACGTTTATTTATAATTTTTCCGATGTTTTAACAGGTTAACACACTGTCAAGGTTACGGTATGACTGGAGTACAGACAGACACACACACACTACCAGAATAACGGCAGCAGCTTTTTTCTATAAAAATTTAACATATCCAGCCAATCTCTACACCGCATTATGGCTAGTATGTCAAAAAATAGGCTGTAGATATATAGATGAAAGATTTGTACTTGAGCAGGTCTTTATCAGGACCTCATAAGCATCAACGCCAAAAAAACAACATCACAACCATGATAAAATCCCATCCTACAATGACAATAAATATGCACAAATATAGAAGTATAAAAAATGTTAAATGTCCCTCAGAAACCAATTCATTGTACACCCATTCTTACCATTAGAGTGATGAAACACTTGGAAACCAATTCGGTATGAATCTATAGGACAATTTTACTCATCAACCAACTTAGCTAAACCTTTTTCTCACCCTGACATTATTTATTCCAAGGGAAAAGAGTTCAAGATCCTTTGAAAAGTGTATCAATGGCGATTCGTCAAAGTTTGTCATTGAAAAGATTGTAGGGCGCATTGGTTTGTGACAAAATTAAATTTGCAGTTCGTATAGACCTAATTCCAAAGGAGTAAGGTTTAGATCTAGCAGTGGTAGGTGAGGGAGGTGGTATGGTGAAGTGAAAGAGTGTCGTATCCCTAGCATTTCTTTATCAATCAAGTAGACAGACAAAAAACGTCTGCACATCGAACTGAGAGTCACTTACATTAATGACGTGGCAGCCTCGAGCACATCATCAGGGAAAGCGGCAAAGAACAAGTGAAAGATCGTACAAACACAAGATCTGAGGTGAAAACCTAACAACGTAAAGGTTTCTTTTTCGCTTCCCTGCTCTTTACCAAAGATTGAAGAAATTTCTTGTCCCAAAATTCCTCTGGAAAAAACATAGACATCGCTTAAAATCTGAAAAACATATTTATTTCGTATATTTTTATTATTTAATTAGGATTTGATTATATTTTATACGTACAAATCATTTCAAAATACACACATATTTTGAAATTATTTGTATAATGACATCTGTTGAAATGAAATGAAATGAAGTAGGTAGTATTTATTTGCTTAAATATAGGTTAGTAAAGGTATTAAAATATCAGTATATTTGACTTTCAAATATTCATCTATACAATAAAAATTGTTTTGAGTGAGCCAATTATATAATTTACGATTAAATTCATTATTTGTCAGATTTCTCATGTCGATTGGTAGTTTATTATAAAGCCGTATGGCCATTGCGTAGCAATTCTTTTTACATACTTCTAATCTCAGTTGAGGCACATTAAGTGGTTTTTGTACTATCTGTCTTTTATTTTGAGAATTTTCATCCTTCTCAAATAAAGGCATGTTGTTCCTTACAAATTTTTGTTACTATACATATACATAAGAATAGTAACACACCATTATTACCTAATTATGATATCATAATAATATTGGTTCTTATATACATAATTATTTATAATAAATTCAATACGATTTAATAATTGTGAATTAATAGAAAATATGATGATTAATACATATATTAAATAAAAAATGTCCTTCAAACTAATTATAACTTTAAAAAAAGAAACTCATTCAACTCAAAATAAAAACTGATACAGGATGAGTTAATTATAGGCATTAAATCGACGAAGTAAACGAAAAGAATTTATTGCAAGAAATGAAATAAATATTGTCACTGGTGAATGTCAAATACTTTGATCCGACGTTTACCGTCCGGGTTGTAAGTATCGCTGTCGGTGAAATAACCGGCGAATTAAAGGTAATTATGGTAAAGGGCGAAAAGTTTTTATTCCACTGGACTGTTTTCAACTAGACACAAATTTACTATTATCAGTAACCTGACGTGGAGGATGTTAAATCATAAAATTGGTTTATGTTATTATAGTGCGTAATCAAAGTAAAAAATAAATATCATAATCATCATCAGCTTATAGCAGTCTACTGCTGGACAAAGGCTTCTCCCAATGAGCGCCATAGTGTCTTCTGGTTACCGCATTTTTTGTCAGGATTGGCATATCTGCCGATCGTCAAACATTATGATATGACACAAGGCGGGAACAGAATCCGCAACTCCCTGGGTCGCAGGCTTCATGCACTTGTTACTCCATTAAGGCCACTACCACTACTTTACCCTATACGACTTTATTTAAATCACTGCATAGTATAAAACAAAGTCGCTTTCCGCTGTACTCGTATGTCTGTCCATATGTATGCTTAGATCTCTGAAACTACGCAACGGAATTTGATGTGGTTTTTTATAGATAGATTGATTCAAGAGGAAGGATTTGACACACATATTTCAACGGGCGAAGCCGTGGGGCGCAGCTAGTTTATAATAAAATTGTTCGCAGTGTCCTATCTACAGCTTACTCTTTACCAATCGTCATTTGCGCCTACCTATTAGCCCGAGGATCATTTGCCGATTGTTTCGCGATCAACCTACAGAGGGCGAAAAAAACGTAGTGTTTCTTGTTTTTGCTAGATTGACCGGGTTTTTACTATCGCCTGAAACTCAACTGGTTCCTGAAACACAGTTTTTAATTCGTTCAGGAGCCTATTGAATCGCATTGCCGGTTACATTCTCTATCATGTCAAAAATAAAAATTTTACTTTTATTTAACTCAGTCATGTCTATGTATAATGGTCATCATAGCTAAGAGAGCTTCATAGAGAAAAACGAAAACGATTAATAAATTGAACGGCGAAATAATATAACTAAACTTAATTAGAAACACAAAGACGAATTTACTGGAGCATGGTAGTAATCGCGTTAGTGAAAAAAATATCAATAACTTGTAGAAAATAAAATCTAATTTTATCCCTATGCTTTTATTTGTAGCATTTTAAATAAAACTAAGACAGGGTGCTATGGTGTTCATGAGGTTGTTTGTTTCGTGCGAACCTTCAATCACCCGAAATTTCATATTTCGTGTTTCACAATAGGCCCTCTGAATCTAGCTATATCTTAGCTAGAAGCAAGAAGAAGCCTTGATTGAAGTAAGCAAGCCCTAACACCAAGTTTTTCTAGTCTCTAAAGCAATGAAACTTAAATTTAAATTCTTGTATCGATCTACTTTTGACTTTTTAGTTCCGACATCAATCAAGTCCATCAAATCTGAGATCGCATTGAAGCCGCGTCTAATCCTGTCATGGTCGGGAATCGAACCCGCTATTGTTTCGTCAGTGACAGATATCTCAATACGATGCTTTATGGCAGTCGATCAGTATTGTCAGCTTTGAGTTGGATTGGGAATTGAATGGATATTTAGGGGAGGCTGGGTAAATTAGATATTCGGAAAGTGGAGCATTTAAATCGTTACTTATTTCACTTTTCATTTACGTACACATTTTTCTAAGCCGCCGCGCGCCGCCCCGTGGTGACTTTGCGTACAAGAAACAACCAATCCATTTGAATTTATATTTCAATTTTGATCATTTTGAATATTTACACCAATTGAATACAAAAAAGCGAGCCCACGCGGGCCGAATGCGAATGAAGTTATTAATAGGAAGAGTATCAAGTAATCCAAGCTATACATTCATATTAATACAAAAAAACTAATTATTTCAATTACAGCTACAAAATACTTATTACTAAATATTACTACCCGGTGATAATCAAAATATTTTCGTTTTCAAACCGTGACAAAACCGTATTCGACTTTCAAATCTTCCCAGCTGTTTGTTCAGTCTTCATAACTTTTTACATTAGTTTTTAGCGCGAGCCACTTTACCCCAACCTACCCTAAGCCTCCACCTACTTGCACGGCCGAAACACAATAGAAGCAGCGATATTTTATTGTCAATGTTAAATAAGTCATTATTTTGATTGAACGCTACGTATCGTGTATTTTTTGTCGTTCAAACTCGTTCAAAATCGAAGTGGCCGGCACTCCTTATTGAGACATCATTTTAGAAGCCTTCCATTAATCACATAGAGTTGAAATTAGCAGAGAAACGTGATTTTTTTGGAGGAATATTGAGAAATGGGCGTTCGAAATTGCATAGAAATTTGTATACAAATTGGCCGATGTTTAGCGGTGTAGAATGTATTAGAATGTTTGAAATATGAACGCTATTTGTAGATGTCTGATGTTTTTGAATGGGTCGAATTGGAATTATTGGATTATATCGTAATAACTGAATTTAATAATATGCTCGTCCAAATTTTCCTGTCCACTCATGCAATAAATCATTCAAATTAAATTCTTTATTGCAAAACATGTTGTTGTGAGCACTACAATTAGTTTCTAGATATCTCACCTATATGGTGTATTATCTACTTAAACTTTTAGCAGTAAAAACACGTTTTAAGAACAAAAAATTAGCCCTAAAGTCATTTAAAACGGGATAGGGATATTTACCATGATTTGATTTTTGAGTTATCCAATATTTCGGCACAGTTTCAATCGCCATGATCACGGAATAACTGAAGGCACTGCGACTGCGAGTAAGTTTTTATGGGTAGACATACCGATCTACCCTCATTTTTTGTCTTTTGCTACGAACGTTACCACTACTGCCATGATAGTTTCAAAAGCTTAAAAAAAATTAGCCATGAGTTGTGTAGACGACACACGTTGATGTAGGTACCTACTTATTTTATATAAA
Organism: Eupithecia abbreviata; assembly: GCA_943735965.1. Lineage (NCBI taxonomy): Eukaryota > Metazoa > Arthropoda > Insecta > Lepidoptera > Geometridae > Eupithecia > Eupithecia abbreviata. The sequence continues at coordinate 9,808,109 of OX030995.1, forward strand.
GAATTATTTTAGAGTTAAGATTTTGTTTGCATAAGCTTTGTAGGTTGCTATTTTTTATAATGGCATATATTCGCAACATGTTACGCCATCTGTTGGTTTGTTTTGGAATTTTTAATAAAATTGATGAAATTGTGTGTGCACGCAGAACTTTCACAAAAATGCAATTTTTTTTAAACATGTAGGTAGTTGTAAATTTGCAGAGTAGAACGGCGGCCGACACTCGAGGGGGCTCCGTAAAAAGATTGACAATAATTTTCAAAGCACACAAAATATGTTCAAATCTCGACCTGCAAAACAATTTCATTCTGTCGTTGAAAAGCCTAGTTTTATTTGATCACCTGCAAGTTGCTTTGTTCTGAGTTTTCATTAATTTTAGCGCAAATTCATACACCATGATGATTATCGCCTCGGTAGATTGAGTTCACCATCTGAATATATTTGTTCTGGGTGTGCTAGTCGTTATCTATGTATTTATAATAAAAATATATGTATCTGTAAGGTATTCTGTCATCTAGTATCCATAACACAAGCTCTGCTTAGCTTAAATAATGCTGTGTGGATTGTCCAGCAATATTTATTTATGATGCTGATGACGATTAAATATGACGTCATCCCAACACCTAAATACCTCATCGATTCTCAAAAGAATTGATTAATAGTCTCAGCAGACAGTAGCATTTTATGTTTTTTCTTACGTCCGGCCTTTACAATCATTTATCACGAGATTTCGTTCGATCGCGCTGCATAGTCGATATGTCAGGATCAATAGTTTTATTTTGCTACCGGTTCTGATTTATAATTCTGGTGGAATGTGATGATGACAGGTTATCGCAGTCTTAGGGGTTTTTTATTTTGTGTTCATAAAAACGTCAAATCAAACATCAAACGTCTAAAGTCAAGTAAAGTAAAGTAAAAAATCATTTATTTCTTTAGGCTTACAAAATAAGCACTTAGCACTTTAAAACGGGATATTTACCAGTAGTACGGTTGGTAGGTTGGTACATCACTTCTTCCGTTTTTGCACATTCATGGCGCATGCAACTGTGCCGAAATATTGGATAACTCAAAAATCAAATCATGGTAAATATCCCGTTTTAAATGACTTTAGTCTCAATAACCATGATAGTTTCAGAAGTTTTATCAAACGTCTATCTGCTTAGGTTAAGTCAGTGCTGAGTATGTGCGGGATATTTACCAGTAGTACGCTTGGTACGAGGTTCTCTCGTAGGTTGGTACATCACTTCTTCCGTTTTTGCACATTCATGGCGCATGCAACTGTGCCGAAATATTGGATAACTCAAAAATCAAATCATGGTAAATATCCCGTTTTAAATGACTTTAGTCTCAATAACCATGATAGTTTCAGAATTTTTATCAAACGTCTATCTGCTTAGGTGAGTATGCTAAAGTTACATAAACCGGGATATTTACCTACGACATTTGACTCCAATATTTCGGCACAGTTTCATGCGCCATTATCACGGAATAATCGGCTGCTTAAAATCAAAACATAGTAACTCGTTCCAACAAAAATGTTCAGGAGAGTCAAAAAACGTGTTGGCTACTTTGATTCGTTCGCCCGAAGAAACCAAAAGAGATAGCGATTTGGATGTTTGGCGAAAAGTTGTGCTATATTGTTGACATTTTAGTTTGCAATACTCGTAATCGTTTTAAACTATAGTTACACTTAAATCGCTCATACTTTATTTTTATTTGTGAATTTACCCAAATATGACTGGAAAAACAATATCAAAACTTAGTAAGTCCGCTTACTAGGTTATAAATTTGATTTTCTATTGTAAATGTAGACTAAAAAAATCATTTTAGGTACTTAGTGTTTATAAGAATAAAAAATAATCCCAAAGTACAGACAGCCACACATCAGCTGGTTACTACAATCAGTCAAATGAAAAACGTATTTGACATTAAAGTGAGAATCGATTGAAGAAATTTGACAGATTTGTTTATATTGATGTGTGGCTGTCCGTACCTATGAATGCAGAATAAAATTAAAAATCCTGTTGACTTATAAAAAGATGTTTATTAACTTACTTCAAAGGACTCTTTAATTAAAACATGACTCAAATTCTCAACAGTCAACGAAAGCTAAAAAAATAAACTTATGCTAAAATCATTATTAATGACAATGTTAAAAAACTACTCGTTGTTATTGGTAACGATTTGACCATCAATTTGCAAATCAATGGAGTTATCACTCGTGGGTAGATTCAGCCAAAACTCATTGATTTTACAATCGGCGCCAAATTCAAAACATAGCAAGTTGGTATTTCAAATTCATAACATAGTAAGTCGCTTGACCTGCTAGGGTTTTAAATTTGTATTCTGACATACTAAGTTTAGAAGTTGTATTTGAAGGAAATTTTCGTAATCACGCCAAATTGCTTAGACTTGCTAAATAAAATTTTTAAAATTAAGTATGAAACTGGGTGTTTTAAGGTCCACATCACTTCAATACTGTCTAGTAGGTCGAAAAATGCCAAAAACCGTTTTTTTTTCAAATCACCTGTTACTAGGTTTTGAATTTGGGCAGCCGAACTGAAGGCACGGGTGAGTTATAAGTGAATTTTGTGTTTATAACCATGATAGTTTCAAAAGTTTTATCTAAGTATGCTTTTTACAGAACTTGCTTATCTATAGGTACCTTCTTTTTACAGAACTTGCTTATCTATAGGTACCTTCTTTTTACAGAACTTGCTTATCTATAGGTACCTTCTTTTTACAGAGCTTGCTTATCTATAGGTACCTTCTTTTTACAGAACTTGCTTATCTATAGGTACCTTCTTTTTACAGAGCTTGCTTATCTATAGGTACCTTCTTTTTACAGAGCTTGCTTATCTATAGGTAACTTCTTTTTACAGAGCTTGCTTATCTATAGGTACCTTCTTTTTACAGAGCTTGCTTATCTATAGGTACCTTCTTTTTACAGAGCTTGCTTATCTATAGGTACCTTCTTTTTACAGAGCTTGCTTATCTATAGGTACCCTCTTTTTACAGAGCTTGCTTATCTATAGGTACCTTCTTTTTACAGAGCTTGCTGATCTATAGGTACCTTCTTTTTACAGAGCTTGCTTATCTATAGGTACCTTCTTTTTACAGAGCTTGCTGATCTATAGGTACCTTTTTTTTACAGAGCTTGCTTATCTATAGGTACCTTCTTTTTACAGAGCTTGCTTATCTATAGGTACCTTCTTTTTACAGAGCTTGCTTATCTATAGGTACCTTCTTTTTACAGAGCTTGCTTATCTATAGGTACCTTCTTTTTGAATACTGTGGAATCTATCAAGGCAAAATTTTTGCGAGTGTGTACTTGTGTAGGCATGCCGACCGTTGACGACCGATGTGGCGCGGTGGGCGAATGTCCACCTGCGACGCAGGAGGTTGCGGGTTCGAGTCCCGCCTCGGAACATTTGTGTGTACGATCTGCAGATATTTGTTCCGGGTGTTCTGGTCGTTTTCTATATATAATAAAAAAAATATCTATCTATGTAATGTATTGTATTATGTATATCAGTTATCTAGTACACATAACACAAGCTCTGCTTACCATGGGGCTAGATAATGCTGTGTGATTTGTCCATTATTTATTTATTTATTTATGCAACCTTCCATATTTACATATGTTTTTGGTAGGACAAAAGTTAGATCTAAATCGAAATTCAATAAAACCGCTAATAATCGATTATTCGATTATTATTCTTTTGTTATTTATTTCAAATGTGCGATAAAGTTCTCTGCCTATCTACTTACTAGGTTTCCATAAAACCAGTTCTGCTTACTTCAAAACTTTTTTAACTGCTTTAAGCAGTTAAAAATAAAATAATAAAGCCCCAAAAGTAAACAAACAGCTAAAGACCAATTACCCTAACCGAACACGCTCCGTTGACTAATATTACCTTCAGATCAGATCCATCAATGTTGTACTCCCGAAGAGATAAAAATGATTAGTCTCGCCTACCCGATCAAGATTACGTATTGGGTATAGATAGATCGGGAGACTGATTTGTGTGGCCACTGGCTTAGGTGGTACAGTGTGATTAGAAACGAACCTTTCACACTCCATAATCCAGATTATTATAACTAGCTGCGCCCCGCGGCTTCGCCCGTATGGAAATCTATGTGTCAAATGGTTTATAAACATTCCTCTTGAATCATACTCTATCTATAAAAAAAACCACTTCAAAATCCGTTGCGTAGTTTTAAAGATCTAAGCATACATAGGGACAGACAGACAGCGGGAATCTTTCTTCTTATGAAGTATTTTATAAATGTATGCCAATTTGTCGAAAACCGCTGGGGTAAACGTGTTCTCGAGTGGAGACCGCAACTCGACAAACTTACTGTAGGACGCCCTTCGACCAGATCGGATGACGACCTGCGAAGGACTGGTTGCGGTAAGCTGAAGACAGTGCGCTATAGCGCTCATTAGGGGAGGCCTATGTCCAGCAGTGGACTAACATAGGCTGATTATGATGATGCCAATTTATTCAATCACCAGGATCACATAACACAAGCTCCGGCAACAGAGGGTCCAGGTGGTATTTAAAAAATCCAGCATTTCAAAAACTCTCTCAATGCCCCTTCGTCTTTTGCAGATCACCATCCTACCTGGCTGAAGGCTACGTACTACGTTTGCCAAGTCACCTCCAATTTAGCATCACCCTGTACAAGTACCGCACCTCTGGCCAGATCAAATCCCCGCGATACTGTCCACTTGATAGATAATCTTCAGCATCGGACAGCGTTCGACGTCTCGCCGCTACCCATTTATAATCAGCCATCGACACCTTCTTAGTGCAGGTCGATGACATTGTGATATGGAAGACGACTAAGTAGGGATTCAAAAGTACCTTGGCAGTAAACCTGTCGATGGATGAGCATATTTATTTATTTATGTATTTAATTTGGAATTTGTAATATTTATTATTTGTTTTTTTAGTATTCTTATTTAGATAAACTGTGGTACACCCCCTGCCTTTTCTTAAATTCATATAATTCTTTCCATCCAAAGGTTGCCTGGAAGAGATCGCTTCTAAGCGATAAGGCCGCCCATTGTACCTGTCGCATATAATGTATTTTTGTAATGATTAATTTGATTATGGTGTACAATAAAGAATTTTTGTATTGTATTGTATTGTAGCATCCTAACAACTTTTCGGAAAGGCAAACCTTGAGATTATTTAGCTGTCATCAGCATTCAGAAGAAGGAAGGACTGTTGGTATTTGATTTCTGAGATACAAAAAGGCGTGACCAATGATTTCTGTAAAGATACATAATATTGCTATTGCATCATTCGTTTCTTTCAGAACTTGGCTGAAGCTCTGCCGCTTGTCTCGATTTGATTTGGGTCACTAGAGGCAGCCTACATTTTGTATGGTAAACTACGGTGTTTCAGGTACTTCAATTTTTATAGTAGCGTTGTCGAGTTGGCCGCACTCAGCCACACCGGTAACTCCCATTTGTTCTATAGGACTGTTACGTCAAAGAACTGTTAACACTCTTTTATCACTTTTCTTCAATGATAGGACTATTTAAACGAAAACTAGCCCATTTGTTCTCTAGAACTAATAATATCTGGTAACTTTCATTAGCACGTTGATTGACGCCTTAATTCAGGCGAGTGGTCCGCGCCGCGCCGCAGTTACGTGGACCACTCGTGTGCGGCTTTTTTTATTTTATTATTGAAAACCGTCAACCAATCGCAAGGACCATGAAACGCAAACAATGACTATCTACCGATATATCCCAGAATTATGTCCCACTAGCTGAATCTAAGGCCACATCGGCCTATCTCAAAAGATACTATAGCCAGGGCGCAGGTCATATTATAGTGCACAAGTGTATGCGCGAACACAGGTGCACTCTCTATTCCCTCACACTTATAATCCGATGGGACGGTAGGCCGACACGACTGTGGAGAGGTCAGGCGCACCAATGGTTTATGTGTTTTTCAAGGCACGGTGTAGAACTGTTACCACACCAATCGATCGATCGTCAAACGATTGCGTCGATCGATGGTGGATCGGATTAGTCGACTTCGATTGAGAGTTTCAACAACACCGTTCAATGCCATCGATCGACGATCGATCGATTGGTTATTCGATGTTTTATGGAACTGTATCCGTTGATCAGCCAAAGCTGTCGCACTAACACGAGAATACATAACAGACAGACAGGCCAAAGTCTAATAGCAATAACTGCATCCAAACGATCTCATATCTTGAAATAGACGTCCATCTGACAATGCCATTAATTTCAACATTCATAATATTGACTCACGGACTGCTCTTCATATTAATATCACTGACGCTAAATAACGAAAACAAAGTTTTAAATGCTTCGATATGTTTCAAAGGTGGCAGGTTTGTACGTCTGTGAAATTACCTTGAAACGGAGGTACTCGTAACACAGATCCTGTGTTGCGGGGCGTAATGTACCATTCGCAACGTGGTAACCAAGGTGTAAAAATATAACGTGGTAACCAAGGTGTAAAAATTCACCTAATAAAGTGAAATTCGAGTTTAACGCGGGTGAAACCGCGGGGAACAGCTAGTGCTGCAATAAGAATAATGGTAAGTAATATATGGTATGGATCTTAGGTATTTCGTTTTGTACAAATGGTTTATTGATTCAAGATAATTATCCAAAGTTTTTGCCAACTTTCATTGCGAGCTTTTCAGTCGTCCTTAACTCAGATAGTCTTGAATAATCTGATATTTTGATATTAGATAATACAAATTTGGGCAGTTTGAACTCGCTCTGAGTAACATTTTGTACATTTGGCACATGGGCAGTCAAACTCAGATTACTAAATTAGACTCCTCTGCATTGGTATAAAATAACTTCGGTTTATTTTTTGTATATATTTAGTCGTAGTATAAGTCTTTTGTGCACAAAATCGGTCCAAGCAAATTAATGTAGCAAGAGAAACCGCAGGCAAACACCACAACGAGCATTATTAGCAATTTGCGCGACAGAACATCCATCTATTGATTTATTACATTCGATCTTATTTATTCGCAGTAGAGTATTATTTACGACGTGCCACCGCCGATTTCAGGAATCGATGTATTTTCTGAACGGAAGAGTTAAGGTCGGTGGCCACTTGGTCAACGTCTCAACTTACTTGCAGTTTAAAGTAGATTCAGTAGCTTACACTTACAATAATGCTATAATGCACTTATAATATTGCACTTATAATATTGCACTTATAATAATGCACTTATAATGCACTTATAATAATGCACTTGCTTTTGTAATGTAAACTTAAAGTAAGGTTGACTCTATGATTTTTGTGTTGTTTTTCTGTATTATAAAATTATTTCTAATTTTGATATTAAATTTAAATATGTACTCTACTGCATTGGGTGTTCCCGTACAAATAGAGGTACGTTTGTAAATAAATAAATAAATAAAAATAGTAATATGCTGACAGGAAATCTGTTGATAGCCAGTGTCAGTTTAAATGCAAGTTTCCGTAACGCTGTTCTTATGTTGTGGATGAAGTAGTAGAGGACGATAACCTTAATAAGTACAGTCAGAAACAAAAATTGCAGATTTGTAAAAACAAACTCGGTCACGCTATAAATACACATTCCTAGTTATAAAAATAAGCTTTTGAAAAGTAAACATTAATAACATAAAATTTAGAAGGCCATTAAGTGTACCTACAATGAAACGAAGGAAACTTGATAAATTCCTATATGTCATCAAGTGTCGATAATCAATTTATTGGAATAATCGAATTCAACAACGCAGTTTAGAGCGAGCAACACATACAGCCGGGTTATTAATAACAGCGATACAAATTGACGCGCGAGTGCAGCGCGCAATCGACAACCGCCCACGTGATTTGACAGTTACGGACAGTTGCGTAGAAAACGCTGAATGTTTTGTGATTTAACACTTTGTTTTTTTTATTTTTTCATTTTTAATGTTGGTTCTACAGTAGAAGACAGCTTATATTAATATGTATTAATACTACAAAAACATATTTATACTACCATAATAATGATGACCGATGTGGCGCGGTGGGCGAAGGTCCGCCTGCTACGCAGAAGGTTGCGGGTTCGATTCCCGCCTCGGAACAATTGTGTGTACGATCTGCAGATATTTGTTCCGGGTGTTCTGGTCGTTTTCTATGTATAATAAAAATATCTATCTATGTAATGTATTGTATTATGTATATCAGTTATCTAGTACCCATAACACAAGCTCTGCTTAGCTTGGGGCTAGATGATGCTGTGTGAATTGTCCAGCATTATTTATTTATTTATTAATCCATTTAAATCGTACTGCATTATTTGTTTGTTTTTAAGAATAATAAAAGTTGCCAACGATACAGATTAGTCGGATAACCTTTGTTATATTAGTACGCATAATTCTTACTCGAATAAATCTCACAAAGAACAAAGATAGTTACAATCAAATAACAGAAAAATTTTTATTTACAATTGAAACAGTTGAGCTACCTGCAGACTGTTGCAAACAATATACAGGTAGCTCAACTGATCCATATGAATACAAGTCGGAAGCGTGCCCAAGACGCTGTATAGTTAGTATCTAAGGAAATTATATTAAATAATTTAATATGTAAAACCACATTAAAAAGCTAGTCTTATAAGCATTTGGTCCGTAGAAAAAAAAAACAAAAAAGTATTACATACCAATTGTAAAAGCTAATATATAGATATAAACTACTCATAGTTTCCTTTTATATATTATTCGTTCTCATCCGAACAGAAGTATCAAATAAGACGTGAAACCTCCACAGAGATTCAAAAGGCAGTGTGCACAATGTGGCCCGGGCCATAAATCATAATTAGCAGAGGGCTAAGTTCGGCTGCCGATACGTAAGCCTGGCTGGCCTCTGCCTGCGGGCCATATTTTATCGATGACAATATGGCGGCTAAAATGGCGCTCATAATAATGGCTTGATGTTTAAAACTTATATAAAACCTTGATCGTTGCCCGCGATTTTGAAAGCCTTTTCCTGGATTATGCGAAGCTGGTTTTTTTACTTCATGAATCGAAAACATTTTTTGTTTTAACATGTATTTGAAACTGTTGATAATTTTTCAAAAATTAAAGACGAGTCTTTTTCTAAATAAAAATGCTGTAATCAAATTTTACTTTCGCTTATCACGGCTTAGCCAATAAAGTGCTTATAGAAATGGGCCTAGAGATGTGAGATTTATTTATTTATTGAACCTTTGACACCTTTCACTACATCATCTTTTGAATACTAATGGCCTTCGGCTGCAAACTCGGCTGCAATAAAAAATTAATCAAAATAATTTAAGTTTTACTAAAAAAATACCTTGATATTGAATCACTCACTTCACTAAATAAGACACATAAAAAGCGAAAAGTAAAATGCGCCATCTGAACCGCGTTCATTGAATAATAATATATTAACTGTTTTTTTGCAAACACTTTTGCAAGCGACGATACGTGGGTAGTTATTGTCACAATATTCTCGGTACTAACTGATTTTGATTTAGATTATGCTACCAAGGAAGATGAATAATGGCCTGTGCATATTTTGTATTAGGTCAGTGTATCTTCCCTGTTCGCAGTTGCGATGGACCATATCGAAGGCAGTTTTTCTTTTTACCTACTGTGAATGGAAGGAAGGAAATTTCTGAAATTATCACGTTATTAACATTAAAGTCATTTAAAACGGGATATTTACGTTATTCCGTGATCATGGCGCATGAAACTGTGCCGAAATATTGGAAAACTCAAAAATCAAATCATGGTAAATATTCCGTTTTAAATGACTTTTAAGGAAGGAAATTCCTTTGGGTTTTTCTATGTTTAGGCCTAGAGCACACCGCTGGAAATGCGGCGGAGCACATATGTATCTTCAAAATAACGAATATATAATAACGAGCGCACGAATATTGATAAATAAGGCCTTGTTGGTTTCACTAAAGCTTGTGATTATGTCTAAATCTGTGACAATATTGTAATTTTTAATTATAAGAAATTATATTCAGTACCTATTACCCAAATTACGTTATTATATTATTATCTATTTATCGCGTAAACACAAACAGTGTTTTTGTTTTTCTAAACAATTAATTGTTATTTTAAAATAATTTTGAATAATACATTGTAGGTACCTTATACTCAAGCAAGAAAGCAAAACACCTAATAAATAACATAAATTATAATGAGTTGTCGAAATGGGTGGCGAGATCAAAAGACAGACATAAAGCAGGCTATGCACTGCTACATAAAGACAGATATGCACTGCAATCAACCTAATCAGCTAATATAACAGTGTAAGGTATAGCTTTAATAAATAGAAACTACTATGGAATATCTACAGGTTGAAACTTGGGCATGGTAACCCAATGGTCACTAATTTGTTATCATGGTAAAATAAATTTGTAACAATAGCTACTAATGATTCTCGAAGCTCTCACAAATTTTGCTTGGGTCGTCAGAGAGAGTCGAATAAAACTCGAACGTTTACAGTGCAAACGAGAGGTTTAGATAAAATGTAGACTCTACATTTTATCTAAACATCTCTTAAAATACACGCGTATAGTACATCAACATACGCATGCGAATCCATATTTTCGACAATGAAGCACTTGAAATCAAAATATAGAAGCAGAATGACCGATGTAAATTTGGACCATTGTATGAGGACAGGTACTTCCAATTATGAGCCAGATTTCATCAAGTTGTCGGAAGAAATGCAAGGCCAAGGATCACACTAATAATTTAATGTCTTAATGTACCTATGCCTCATGTAATAAATAAACATCTTGTCTTGTCCTTATGTAACATTTTTTTTTCGTCAACCGTACATGCGCCCTTCAGTAAATTATTTTAGAATTAGCTCTTAGGCTTGATAAGGTTGCCGACCCCAGATGTAGAGTATTGAAATTACAAAAAACTTATTATGGAATATGAGGACCGTACCTATATTTTATGTCATCGTAGATAAACTTATTTCTAACCCTAGGTTTTGAAAGCCTATTATATTATTTTTATTATTAATATACTACTTTTATCCCATAAATCAGGTCCCATAGGGTAGAAGTTTTAATAACCTTGAAATGGTTTATATATAAACAATGCTGCGAAGCCGCAGGCAGAAACTAGTCATGGTTATAATGATGTGGTATTGGTATCTTTTGTTCGTAAGTGTAATTTACTCTTGGCTGGTATAATTTCCATAAAATTTTTAGAAACACTGTCAATAGAACGTCATTTCATTTAATTATTGGAAGAAATATGGAATGAACGGTCTCGCTTTATTTAGACACTCAGATACACAAAAAACCCTGAGAAACAATCGAAAACCAATATTCTATATATGTAGGTCTCCTCATAGATTTCGGTGACGGCGACCCTAGATAATCACGGATTTTTTCTATCATGAGCTCTAAAATGTCTCGCTAGACAGAACTTGGTCTTGAATATCCTACAGCACGCAGTGGCAGTAGAGTTGGCCCGATGAGTTATATGTATACATGAGGGCTTAGGTCTCTGTTTTCGTATCGAAAACCAATAGTAACCAACTTGGACATCACCCAAAAGCGCCAAACAGCATTCTTAAAGGGTGTCCTATTATTAGCGGTGAATGGATATTTAAACGATAATTATCTGGGCACATGCGACCGTTCATGAAATTGTCCCTGCGCGTGATTCACTCGGCGATAGATTTGTTATGAAGAAACAAGTTATACTTTGATTATAATACATATTTTGGGTATTTATTAATGAGGTACAAGTGAGGTGAGATATAAGATATGGCGGTATGGGGCCCATATCTTTATTGTTTATTGTACATGAATAACATCATCATCATCATCATCTGCTAGAGCACTGCAACAGGCATCCCTCAATGAGCGCCATAGCGCCCTATCTTCAGCATCCACCTGCAGTCTTTCGCAGAACAAGAATAACATTAATATAGAAAACTTCAAACTAGAGCAGTTAAAGTTTAATACCAAATAAAGTTGGTTATCTTCTACATCATCATTAATTCATTAGCCTATATTAGTCCACTGCTGGAGAGGTCTTCCTTATGAGCGCCACAGCGCCCTGTCTTCAGCTTACCGTATCCAGCATCTACCTGCAGTCTTTCTCAGGTCGTCATCCCACCCGGTCGGAGCTACAAAAGTACAAACAATTCTGACATACATACGACAAGTTTATAGATAAGGTATGATTTAATTTCACAAATCAAAACACTAATATAACTCACAATCAAGATAGATGTTAAATGAAATGTTACGGCTAGGCCATAGTAAGTCTTTAATCTGAAACCAAAGTAATTCAAACAGCGAAACAATAACTCGATCGGCGCACTCGCTTATCCCATGTCTTAATTTGTACCTGTCGGTGTTGCCAGCTACATAAATAATGTAACAATATAAATGTTGTAAAACAATGACCGCGTGTATGGTATACTGACATGACAACCGTATTGCGAAGGAAGTGTAGAGTTAGGAATGGGCTAGAAATGTTTTTTTTTTCAATCTAGCCTGCAATAATCTAAACGATTACCATAATAGTTAATAGTTATCGCTGTTCGTAAGTTACTTAGGTACTTTAATAGTTATTTTGTGCTTGGTATTGTGCAAAAATAGGAATTACTTTATTTGAAACAAGGTTACTGTGGATGTGAAGACGCTAGCTGTGTTCTTGGGTAACCAATTGCAGTACATAACTATGGCAGCTATGGATTGTCATCACTGATGACGACACACTGTAGTGTAAAAGCATCTGCTGAACATAGCCATCCTCTACTAATCGCAAAACCGACCTGTTGATGCAGAAAGCTGAATAAAGATTAAGCTTGTTGCATACAACATCTCCAAATATATCAATAAATTGTCATATCTGGAATTGGAATTGTCATAAATGGATTGACAATTTACGTGAGACAACGGGAATTCTTAATTCATTATTGCACGAAATAAAACACGCCTATTTTATAATACACTAGCTGCGCCACACGGGTTCGCCCACGTGGAAATCTATGTATCAAATGGTTAATAAATCTTCCTCTTGAATCACTCTAACTACTAAAAAAACCGCATCAAAACTGCGTAGTTACAGATCTAAGCATACATAGGGACAGACAGATAGCGGTAAGCGACTTTGTTTTAAAATATGTAGTGATAAAACCAGAGATGGAATGGAAAGGGATAATTATGTTTTCTAATGCGAATTTGAAAAGAATTTCTATGCAATCTGTAGCTCTATCTACATGCGCAGCGGCACTTTGACACTAACAGAAAAATCTAAAATCGTAAAGCACACGCCATATCGAGTTGCAATTGCCGAGCGCATGTTAATGCCCGCCGCAGACTCACCTGTCTGGGCAGCTTTATGGTGTAGACGGTGCAAGCGTTGCGATACGATGCGATGTCGTAATGCTGGGTGTGTACGAACTGAACGATGAACGATGGTAGCACGCCCGTACACCGTAAAACGAAATTCGATGTTTCTGATTAGTTTTTGGGTGAATGCTATATTATTGTGACAGAAGAGCAGGTGTTGCTCGTCAAATCAAGAAACGTCGATTTTGCTTTTCCTAGTAGATCCCCTGGAGTTTGCCGCAGAAGCGGGATGCGATAAGAAGTATAGGAAAAATGGTGTATTATGGTGGTATATGTGTCCAGCAATGGACTAATATAAATAGCTGATGATGCTGACGAAAGAACATCTATATTTTTCATATTTAGATATAAGGTGTTATTTTATAGTTTTAAGTGCAATAAATTGTCATTCATTCATTCTTTAATTCGATGCGAGGTCAAAGAAAAAATAGCAATGCCTCTTCAACTAAGCTAGCAAGATCACAGACAATGATAAAGGTAGTACCAGATGCTACTTAAGTTTAGTAGTATACTTTAACATTATGATTAACATATGACATTGCGAGGAAACTTTTTAACAAAGTGGGAACAGCAAATCTAGAATCAGTAATCTACGTAGCTTAGGTACCTAAGTTTATAGATGTAGATATTATAATTCGAAACAAAGCAAGCTAACCAGACAAGTCATGTAAATCTTACAAGCGCAGACCGATAAAAGTGAAATTAAAATTCTAAGCAGCACCACTCGGCTACCTTTCATCTAGGAGATACAAATCGGTACACGCCCGTGATGAATGCTAGGTATTGCGAGAAAAGTTGTGTGTGTCATGCAATGAAGAATATTGCTAGTATTATAATAGAACTAGCGTATACAGAACTAGCGACTTCATCATCATCATCATCAGCCTATCCACTGCTGGACATAGGTCTCCCCCAGTGAGCGCCATACCGCCCTGTCTTCAGCTCGCCGCGCCGCATTCAGCATCTAGTTGCAGTCTTTCGCAGGTCATCATCCCACTAGCGGTTACGGCCGCGTGGAAATCTATGTGTCAAATGGTTTATAAACCTTCATCTTGAATCACTCTCATTCTTGAGCTTGACCGAAGGAACTAAAGTATTCGTCTAGAGATGGTGCCTTTCACTGGAAATGGCACCTGAGTATCCATCCAGAGACCGCGTCTAATTATGGCTAAACAGCCGATTGTAGACAAAAATGGATGACAAAAAAAAAACTTGAATCACTCTATCTTTAAAAAAATGCATCAAAATCCGTTGCGTGGTTTTAAAGATCTAAGCATACATAGGGACAGACAGACAGCGGGAAGCGACTTTGTTTTATACTATGTAGTGATAGTACTCGTAATGATTACTGAGAAGTCTACATTTGACTAGTTTCTGCCCGCAGCTTCTTATTTGTTATAGATATGTAATGAAAAATGTTCGTGCTTAGGTTGATGTAAATATAAATGCATTAAGTAAAAAGATTACCTGATATTATCAGTTATTGTTGCTATTTTGAGAGAATATTCCCTCATAAGAAAATTATTCAAGGATATTTATTGCTTTTTTTGAGGGGGTAGTTAAAAAATGTGTTGAAAATACGCAGAATGGAGTCGCTTATATAGACTTGTCCAATGAGAAACCAAAAGCAACAGAACACATAACATTTCACCATCACGTAAAAAATATTAACTCATCATAATTTCTATCCCAAAGACCTTAAATCAAGTTATTCAAATATCGATTTCTCGGAACTCAAAACCGCCATACGATATTTTAACACGTACACACAATAAAACTGGCGTGTACCATCCGTCTGATTGTTGAGACTCGTAACTCCTATATTTATGTCTCACTCAGCTTCTGGTAGGGGTCAGGTTGCATTTGGGTTGAACCATACTTATCTGACAGATGATGATGATCTCCGAATTATGATAGCCGAATTGCACCCCGGCGATGACGCGGCAATCAATAGATTTCTTTCCGGCCCTGATGGGGGCACAGAGAGGGGCCTCGAGGCTTGGCCTCATTACCCCGGCGTCAACTCGAGGGGTGACGGTGGTACCCTTCGGTCCTTGGGTTTTGTGGGAATCTTTTTTTTTCCCCTTATTCTCAACGTTTTTTTTGGCATCATTCCGTTTATAATCTTTTTTTTTAATGATGACGCGGCAGCCTATCTCAACTGGGACATGCCTCGTGCGCTGCATATTATACTGCACAAGTGTGTGGTGTGCACTATAATATGAAACATAGGTGCACTATCGTAATCCGATGGGATGCCAGACTACACACGACCGGGGAGAGAACAGGCGCAGGACCAACAACGGCTTAAAGTGCTTTCTGAGGCTAAGGGGTGTACGTACACCGCCATCTTCTGATTCCAGGTCGCTATCTATATTTGCCAGTTGGAATTGTATCATCAATTAACACTTTCCCTTGAAAATGGGTGATGTCATCAACCAAACTTTTAGCGACCACTTCATATTTTAGAATGCAAGATATTTTATGTCAACAAACACAAAAAATTAGATATGTCAAAAAAACACAAAAAAATCTAGCTTCTGTGTTTCGATGAATCGAATGTCGTTAAATGTTTCCCAAGGTCAATATACGCAAGTTCTTACGAAAGGTATGCCACATAGCTGCAGTCCAACCTTTAGTTTATGTTTTCGATGACCTGATATACGCCGTGGAAGGTGAATCCAATAACTTGGAATATTGTTTACGAATTATGATGTGTTGATATTGTGAGACGTTTTAATTTAACCACAAGTTTTTGGAAACCAAAACAGTCTATAAAGGGTTTTTTTTACAATAGAAATGCGTTCTAGTAAGCTCTGCCCTGTGTCTGTGTATGTCACAGGAGGTCCCTGAAATTTCACTAGCAACCACTCTCAACCTGCGATGTCAGGAGGTTGCGAGTTCGAATCCCGCCTCGGGACCATTGTGTGTACGATCTGCAGATGCCTGATTTCTCAAAGTTTAAATGATTTAAACCCGATAAACATTTCTAAATTCAGTTTGATTATGGGAAACCCACCCCAGCATTAAGCTTTCCCTTTTTTCAGCGGCATGGATATATAATGTATATAAAGATTTTCCTTAAATTTGGCCTGACCCGGCTTCCAATTGGTTTCGGTAGCCCCATGCTTATGGCTAATTACAAGCCATGTCGTCACACTGTCTCAGGTGTAAGTGACTCGCTAATTAGATCATTCCCATAATAATATCATAATATTTATATCTCCACACGACCGAACCCGTAAAAAAGGGTTGTGCAAACGGGCCACTCACTATGAATTTGAGTCGAAAGTTTGTATGGATGATTGTCTATAAATAGTATAGAATAAAACTTTTAGCACACACACAAAATACCGAGGAAAAGTAACAAAATACATACATTCAATACTTATATATAAATTAATGACACATGGTTTGGAGTCACCTTTTTAGCTAAATTTGCTTGTAATAGGGGACAAACGTGTTCTAAAGTGGAGACCGCGACTCGGTAAACGTAGTGTAGGACCTGGACTCCGGCCAGGTGCAATGACGACCTGCGAAGGACTGCAGGCAGATGCTGGATGCGGCAAGCTGAAGACAGGGCGCTATGACGCTCATTGGGGGAGGCCTATGTCCAGCTGGACTGCTATACGCTGATGATGATGAGAGGACACCGGTCTTACCAGAAATATTTACACATAAGTTAGTGCAATACGAGATATTTGTTTTTTACTTACTATTTTTACTTATAGAATGGGATACTGCAGGACGTCATCTCTCAGTACTGTACGAACGCAGGATATAGATAGGTACATACTTTGGTAAAAAAGGTGCTAGTTACTAGTAGCCTGTGGCCCGTTTGAGCAGCCCACTAATAGGCAGTTCTGGCTACCGCGACAAACGACCATAACTTCCCTGAAGAAATAAAACTTCCAATTATGGCCCAGAAGCGGCGTTTCCAAAAATCTCCTATAAATGTACATTTTATCTCTTCTTACGTGTTCGATCGTATCATGATCATTTACAAAGTTATCGTTACCGATATACTCACCCTTATTGTAATAGATATAGAGCTCATTATTCCTGAATTGAGCTTCGTGTTTTTTTGGTTTTGACTGAGCTTTTTAGTCACGATGTTGATGGTCAATGTCTTTACGGATTACTACGTATTTTATGGAAACATGATTTTTTAAGATATTTTGAAAGGTAAACATAGTTTTTTTACTTTTAAGATACACTACAAGCATCTACCAGATCTATCTAACAAAAATATTTATTTTATGACTAAATAATGGGATTTATCATCGTCAAAAACAAAACTCTGTGTGTGTATTTTATTTGACGATGGCGAATCAGAACTCAAAGTATGGAACTAAAATATAGCAGAAAAAAGGGTCCGATGGCGAATCGCCACTAACTCGAAAAAAATTCAGTAAGTGACTGGCAAGGAATTTATGTATAAGGACGAAATAAGTAAGGCTTATAATCACTATATAGTATAATACAAAGTCGCTTTCCGCTGTCTATCTGTCCCTATTTATGCATAGATGTTTTAAACTATGGAATGGATTTTAATGCGGTTTTTTATAGATATGGTTATTCAAGATAAGGTTTACAACGACAGTTCAGTTCAGTTCAGTTCTTTATTAATAAGAAATATTCTTATATGTCAAACATAAATAATACATAGCAAACAAAGAAAATACATTACAAAAACAAGAAAAGTACAAAATAGTTCGAGATTTAAGTACAGAGTTTTTATAATAAATAATTCCGTATTTTTTTTGGTAATTTTACCAATAGTGACTTATACGAATCAAGTTATAATAAATATTATTATATATTATAAGTGTGGATCAGCGACATTGGCGTCATCTAATTTATCATTTAGAAACTCTTCTAAACTGTAGTATGCCCTGTCCACTAGGATTCTCTTCAGTTTGTTAATGT
Organism: Eupithecia abbreviata; assembly: GCA_943735965.1. Taxonomy (NCBI): domain Eukaryota; kingdom Metazoa; phylum Arthropoda; class Insecta; order Lepidoptera; family Geometridae; genus Eupithecia; species Eupithecia abbreviata. The sequence continues at coordinate 9,826,427 of OX030995.1, forward strand.
ATATTTCGGTTGACGTGGCGCCGGTTATAGAGCCCGGCAGTTTATTATATATTTTCACTCCTATATATTCAATTTTGTTTTTTAGTTTGGCTAATTTAATTTGGGGAAGTTTTAGTCGATGATGAAGACCAATAGATTTCCCCGTGGGCAAAGCCGCGGGGCACAACTAGTAATTTTATAATAAGCACAACTTCATTGCAATCACTATTCAAAAACAAAAGGCCGAAACGAGCGAAGCGTCCGAAAATTCATAACAAAAAAAAAAACGAGACACAAAAAAAGGAATATTCAAGTTAATGATGACGCAGGAAAAGCAATTCGGTTCGCCATTGAAAAGAACTTTACTGAAATATGAACAGAATCGTTCGTTGGAAGAAAGCCTTCCAAATAATGCCAGTGAAAAGAATGGAGACAAAAGGGCAATTGAAGGAAAAATAATGAAGAACAAACAATTAACACACGACCGGGCTGGCCAGTCTGGGAGACAGCGTTGTTTTATCTTAGGGATGACATATAAAATAAAAAATAAAAAATTATGCTGGACAATTCACACAGCATTATCTAGCCCCAAGCTAAGCAGAGCTTGTGTTATGGGTACTAGATGACTGATATACATAATACAATACATTACATAGACAGATATTTTTTATTATACATAGAAAACGACCAGAACACCCGGAACAAATATCTGCAGATCGTACACACAATTGTTCCGAGGCGGGAATCGAACCCGCAACCTCCTGCGTCGCAGACGGACCATCGCCCACCGCGCCACATCGGTCGTCAAATGGTGATTATTTTGCGTATTTTATTATAAAAAACTATAAACCGAATTCGAATTCCTTAATAATGAAAATGGGTTTAAAATTTAGTTTTAAAAAAATAATGAAATTGCTTGGCGTTATTTTGAGTTATTCGTACATTTGTCGCGCACATACTTTATGAAAATGTAAGACTTATCTGGTTTTCTTATTGACGCCATTGTCAGAACTGAACCTTCTATTTTTGATTATCTGTGAATTTCTTTATGTATATAAATATGTTCTCGCCAACAATTTAAAAAGTCTTAACACTTTGAGTGCTGAAAACGCACGGTATGAGTTTTCTACAAGTGACTAATATGCGTAAATCCAGACTAGCGCAGCGGCTGAGAAAATACAGATCTTTGTGACTCAGCAGAGCTATAATATTTTTCGAACGAAACGCATGTGCGGCGCAACACAACCGCTGTGTAGAGCGGCAGCACGAACTTTTTAGGTAAAAAAAAAGATCGCAGTCGTCGAAAAAAAACCGCAGTCAAAGTGTTAAAACCATCATTACATAAGCAAATTCGTGATATTTTTTTATCGTTTCGTATTTCTTCTGAGAGAAATGCTTTCTTTAGCAATCTCTTATAACCCGCCATGTTGCAAATGACCACCATTTGACTCCCTGTCTAAATATGGCTTGGACCTATGTATTGTTACAGCTTTTCCTCTAACATTAAAGGGTTGAAAGCAGTGTAATAAAAACAACAGTAGGAACACTGAACACTTCCTCTGGAATTTGTAGTGTAAAATCATATTCTTTTCGATTTATAAAACGATTCATACACATTATGTGTAAAAAGATTTAACGAATAATGTAAATTAAATCAAGATAATTACAGTGCAAGTTAAAAACAAAAAGACACAATATAACAATTATGCCTTATTCATATATTTAGGTGACTTAACCTAGTCATTAAGTAAGTAAAAAAGCCTTTTGTTTTAAAGTCTAAGTTATATTTTTGGCACTACAGGTCATAGTGGACGACCGATGTGGTGCGGTGGGCGAAGATCCGCCTGCGACGCAAAAGGTTGCGGTTTCCATTCCCGCCTCGGAACAATTGTGTGTACGATCTGCAGATATTTGTTCCGGGTGTTCTGGTCGTTTTCTATGTATAATTAAAAAAAAACTATCTTTGTGATATATTGTATTATGTATATCAGTTATCTAGTACCCATAACACAAGCTCTGCTTACCATGGGGCTAGATAATGTTGTGTGAATTGTCCAGCATTATTTATTTATTTATTTATAGTAGCTTTAAATTATATTTAATAATAATAATAACATAATAATGTTGGACAATCCACACAGCATCATCTACACTCAAGCTAAGCAGAGCTTGTGGTATGGGTACTAGATGACTGATATACCTAATAAGGTAGAATTTTTATTATACCTACTTAGATAAGACCAGAACACCCGGAACTGCAGATCGTACACACAATTGTCCCGAGGCGGCAATCGAACCCGCAAAAACCTGCGTCGCATGCGGACCATGGCCCACCGCGCCCCAGAGGTCGTGAATTTGATAGTGTGTTTACTGTAAAGCATTATGTCAAACTGTGCAGTAAGCCACCCTAAGAAAAAATTCAACCCGAATGGAGAAGAATTCCTACGTTTGTTTAGGCATTTACTTTTTGTTTTATTTTTTCAAATGTTTCATAATTGTTTCCCCTTTGATCGGACGGTAGGAATTATTCAAAAGTTTTTAAATAAAATAATTTTAATTTGTTTGTTTGAAATAATTTTGTTGATGTTGTTTGTATTCGGCATTTGTGACTCACGTGAGGTCGTTGTAATAATTTGACGACCGATGTGACGCGGTGGGCGAAGGTCCACCTGCGACGCAGGAGGTTGCGGGTTCGATTCCCGCCTCGGAACAATTGTGTGTACGATCTGCAGATATTTGTTCCGGGTGTTCTGGTCGTTTTGTATGTATAATAAAAAATATCTATCTATGTAATGTATTGTATTATGTAAATCAGTTATCTAGTACCCATAACACAAGCTCTGCTTACCATGGGGCTAGATAATGCTGTGTGAATTGTCCAGCATTATTTTTTATTTATTTTATTTAATAATGAATGTCGTTGTGTGTGAGTTGAAATAATTAAATGATCCAATGACCAGTATCGCCTGTGTTCGGCGAGTGCTAATACAGCATTATAAAAAAAAGTTTTTTTGGCATGGCACCAAAACTTTTTAATAAATTGCCTAACAATGTAAAACTGCTTCCATTGACCATGTTCAAAAACAAACTTTATAAATTTTTAATATCAAAATGCTATTATGATGTAAACGATTTTTTATTAGATAAGGACATTAAAATTGACTAAAAAAACAATATAAATATTGACATTAAAATTGACTAAATATTAATTATAAGGACATTGTAAATTAACTAAGCAGTAATGTAAGAAACAACAATTAAGTTCTATTTGTAATGACTATTTTAATAAGAGATTGATTTTATTTTTCTGTTGTGTCAACCTACTTCTAAATGTTTTTTTGACCATAGCCTACCGTAGGTAAAAAATGTTGCATACCCAAGACTAAGGCAATACATGTACGGTACATATTTTATAACTAAGACCTCTGTAACCCATGTGTGCAAATAAATGATCTGTATCTGTATCTGTATCCAAACATATATGTACAATGTGTTTTTTGAAACTTTATCAAACGAAATGATTGGACAAAAAAATATCAATGTACAAAACAGAAAGTACCTATTTTAAATGGTGATTAACATGACAACAAAAAGAGACCAAATAGACCCATATTTTTTGGAGGATTTGTAGATTAAATTATGAAATTTAATACATCATGCAAAAAAGTACACCTCAATAACCCGGTTTTAAAGTTACGGATCAAAAATAAAATAAAATTTGTTTTTTTTTCCAAATTTCTAAAAGAATATTGATTTTACTAGGCTTATGTACCGAAATTGTATTTTTTTCTTAGTTAGGTAGACTATCTAGCTTTCAAATGAGGCTACTTTGAATAAAATACACCGTTTACTTAAAAAGAAACGAAGAAAAAACCAGATGAAGTAGTTTTCATTAAAAAAAATATTAAATCGGCTTTATTTTTGAGATAGGTAACATATAATTTTTTATTTTTTGTTTTTTATCTATAAATATATGTAGTGTATTCGCACATCTCGTTTGTTCAAGGTTCGACAATACACATTGTATATATATAAAAATATAAAAAAATATCATACTTATATAATGTTTTTATAAAACTTTGGTTTACAAAAACAAAGATTTATTTTGGTAAGTATCTCAGAAAGTTATTAAACTTTGGTATATAAAACTTCTTACCAGATATTTGTGTACCTACCTATTTTTTGGTTTTATATACATATGTATGTATAAAATTATTTTTTTAAAGATTTATATTTATCATGCGTAATTAGCAATTTTGTACATCGCATTTGAAAATTCATAAAAATAACAAATCAAAATTACCACCCCAACCCTCCTGTCTATGTTTAGTCATTTAAGAACCAAAAGTAAGTCGATTCAAAACAACATAAAACTGCTTCGGAAGAAGGTATTCCGTACCTCATCGTGGTAAGTAGATCCCACGGGACCGCATTTGGCATTTGGAAAAATTGCCAAAAACAAAATACCATGGGGCTAATCTAAATTAGTACTGACTGCAAAACAATGGCTAGTATTTTAAATCGACTCATGAAATTCGATTGACGACGATATTTTACTATAAAAACTTTCGTAGTTTGAGGAGCTCATCATTAGACACAACACATTAATCACACTTATATTAGAAATGCAAAAATTGGATATTAACACTTTGACAGCGGATCACGTACTACGCACGTGACGTTTATTTTATCCTAGTTAGCCGCATACATAATTAGCGTACTATTCTGGGCGCGCCGGCACTTTTTGACCATTTTGTTACTTTTAAAGAAAAAAGACAATAATAGTTGCGGCCATGACTTTATTTTCATTGTATTGAGGGTATCTCATATTATTATATAAAATAAGAAAAACATGTATTATTGTTTTTTATTTTTATTATAAAATTGTCACGGACTGGGGACGTGATCGGCTGTCAGAGATTGGAAATAAATAAAATGCTTGACTGTCAAAGTGTTAAGATCGATATTTGTTACTTCTTAACGCCAAAACTACTGAACAGATCAGTCTGAAAATGTATTACTACTTATTTGTTGTTTACAAATCATAACAGTAACGAAAAATCATCATAATTTTTCTAAAATTAAAATGTACTTGCAGCATCTCGACGAGTTCCAGGAAGTTCAAGCAAATGCTGTTTTTCTACCTGCTTAACCTTGCCTACTATTACCACAGATAATATAATACATACTGTTTTATGTAATATATTACATAATAGATTGTTTTGCAAACGGTACTTAGATCAAAACCAATATCCGGACTGTTTTAGTAATTAGAATAAAAACAACCATTAAGATTACAATGGATGGAATATTCTAAATAATTGCCTTCCTACAAAAATACTTACCTACGCCATTAGTCAAGCTGAGGTGATAATCAGATAGAAATTGTAAGATTGAACTACAGAACTGTAGAATACTTGTATTTTTTAGTTTTAGTTAGTAAAAAATATACAAAATCCACGTGCCCAGGCGGACCTTTGGTTACTACGTCACAATCGACGTAAGAGATGACAGGCTCAGAAAAAGCTATTAATACTTTGACTGCGATCTTTTTTTTAACCTTAATAAATTCGTGCTGCCGCTCTACACAGCGGTTGTGTTGCGCCGCACATGCGTTTCATTCGAAAAATATTACGGCTGTGCTGAGTCACAAATATCTGTATTTTCTCAACCGCTGCGCTAGTGTGGATTTACGCATATTAGTCACTTGTAGAAAACACATACCGTGTGATTTCAGCAATCAAAGTGTTAAAACAGGGACCTATTATGATAGACTAATCGCTTCACTATAGAGGGTACTTTTAGTCACACAAGTTACAGTTTGGCATTCTGTTGGCATCCAAAAAAGTTGTCTTCTCTATGGACCCAAAATATGCCACAATATTTGTTACTACTCTATGGAAAGAATGGTTCCGTTTCCGCTATAATACGTCAAAAAGTAACGTCCAATCGGCTACTCTAGGTGTAACAATGTGCTCTGGAGAATACATTTTCTTTTATATTAAACTAGCTGCTCCCCGCGGCTTCGCTCCCGTGGAAATCTATGTGTCAAATTGTTTAAATGATAAAAAGTATCCTATGTTAGACTCCTGGTTCTAAGCTACCTCTCCACCAATTTTCAGCTAAATCGGTTCAGCCGTTCTCGAGTTATAAGTGTTGTAACAAACACGACTTTCTTTTATATATATATATAGATTCAGTGGTTTCTCATCAATATCATCCTATCCATCCAAAGTTGTCTAGTAGAGATCGCTCTTGAGCGATAATTGTTACCTATTTTTTTAGTTTTTATTGTACATCGTTTCTAATATATGTGCAATGAAGAATTTTATATCATTCTATCACTCCCAAACTAGCCATTTTAATACATTCAACCTTAAAATTAATAACTAATATGTCAGCCATTTTGAAATTATGGCACTTACTAAAATAAAAGCATAAACTGAAAGTTGCACCGATCCTGTGACATCAATGACAAAGTAAAACGAATTCCTCCTCGACTTATCCCTTTGAATATAAAAAGGTTTTACAGGAAAACTTTTAATCAGGGTCCATCTAGGTTACTACTAGTGGTTTGCGAAATTCACTCAAGTCGAAACTCATTTCTAACAGAGTTTTTTGAATTTCTGTGAGCGACTCTGAAGGAAACATCGCAATTGACAAGATTAAGTCAATAATCACTACATGGGGGAAAACAAAGTCGCTTCCCGCTGTCTGTCTGTCCCTCATGTATCCATAGATATAGATCTTTAAAACTTCGCAACGGATTTAGATGCGGTTTTTTTAAATAGATAGAGTGATTCAAGAGGAAGATTTAGAAACCATTTGATTTCTACGCGTCCAAGCCTCGGGGCGCAGCTAGTAAATAATAATAAAAACCTTTATTTCCTTTACACAAAGGTCTAAACTAAACTGACGACCGATGCGGCGCGGTGGACGAAGGTCCGCCTGCGATGCAGGAGGTTGCGGGTTCGATTCCCGCCTCGAAACAATTATGTGCACGATCTCCAGATATTTGTTCCGGGTGTTCTGGTCGTTTTCTATGTATAATAAAAAATATCTATCTATGTAATGTATTGTATTATGTATATCAGTTATCTAGTACCCATAACACAAGCTCTGCTTACCATGGGGCTAGATAATGCTGTGTGAATTGTGTCCAGCATTATTTATTTATTTATTTTTAAACTACAAAGTTAGGTACTAAAGTAGGAAATTGGTTAAGCAGTTTTTAAACATTAACTTTACTTAGTAGTGGGGCAATGCAGCCAGCATCTCTGGGACGCCTCCGATTGGTTATGATATGGATCAATTGAGCTACCTCTATTTTGTTGGCACTAAATTGTTGGTAAAACAGAATCCAGTCTAAAACTGTTTCAATTGAAATGTCTAGTTCCTATACTTAAATTTTGAGTCTATTATTTGATTGCAAGTCTCTTTGTTGATAAAAAACGTTGACTATCGAGTTCCACTAGTACGGTTTCTCGGAGACATCGAGCTTAAAAATGGAAGCATAAATCTCGATCTTCGGCCCTAATTAATTCGTCCTTCGTTAGGGGAACTCTTTCGCCACTTCCATTATCTTTGGCAAGTCACCTGTGAGCTTTTACTGGCCCTTTGCATGGCCCTTTGTTTTCTTTTAGTAGCTTTTTACTAATAAATGTTTTTTTAACTTCATCATCATCCTATGTTAGTCCACTGCTGGACATAGGCCTCCCACAATGAGCGCCACAGCGCCCTGACTTCGCAGGTCGTCATCCCACCTGGTGGTTTTTAACCTTACGCGGTCTGAACACATAATTAAAATAGTTTTATATGGTTTTATATAACGTTTAATAAACGCAATAAATACCCGTTAAATAGTAGGTACTTTTAAATTTTGCTTTTTACTAATATTGTTTTTTTCAAGAGAAGGCCCACTGTTGTGTTGTTCTGCAGGTCTAGAAAATGTATAAGAAACCGCCTGATTCGTCTAGTTTTTTCTATCTAAATTTCCGACATTTTACTTAGTTACGTATTTAGTTTTAATGTGATTGAGCTATGCATTTTTCATTCAAAACGGTCAAGGTATCGCGGCTGAAAAATTGTACTTAAATATGATATGTATTTGATAATATACAATAACCTGCCGGACTCTATTACTAGTGCCGCGTCAACTGCAATATTCATGAACAAACTGAAGAAAATCCTAGTGGACAGGGCATACTACAGCTTAGAAGAATTCCTAAATGACAAATTAGATGACACCAATGTCGCTGATCCACACTTATAATACATATTTATAACATTTATTATAATAAAATGTTGATATGAATAATTAATTATGTATTAGTAAAATTACCAAAAAAATATATAAAATTATTTATAAGAAACTCCTGTAAACTTCTGTGTGTGTATGATTTGAAATTCGTTGTGTAGTTTTTGTTACTTGTATTATTATGTTTGACATATAAGAATATTCTTATAAATAAATAACTGAACTGAACTGAACTGAACTGAACTATCGAAGGTATTTTTAATCCTTTTGGAGGTATGTATAATCAAAGCAATACTACTACTACAACAACACTACTAAAAAAAGTGCAAAAATAACATTTGTTTTCATCACATGCGAAATTTTTGAACGGTACTGACAATGTGGAATGACATAATCGGTCGTTTAGTTTGTCCATGAAATAGAAGTTATTTATTTTGTAGCGGAGATAAATAACCTACAACTAATTAAACATATTTCCGTGAAAAAAAAAAAAAAGCAGTTTATAACATAGCAATTGCATTTCTGCCATATTTGTATATATCACCATTTATCGATATCGTAACGAATTTTACGAATCTCATTAAATTCGTATTGCTTGTACAAGTGGCTACCAGTTACCCATCATTCGAGACCTGCTACTCAATAAATATAAAAAAAAACATAAGATTACAGCCAATATTGACGTGTTTCGATTTTGTGGTTCTGCTAAAATCAATTAAACCCTCATCAAGTACATTAAAAATTAATTATAATAATCATAATTCAATAATAAATAATTTGACACTCAAACACACTGGGATGAAATCGCAGTACTAAGAAATCACACTTGTTTCTACCTGCGGCTTCACACGCATTGGAATGCATCCCATGGGAACTGATATATGGGATAAAAAGTACCCTTTGCTCTATTCCAGTCCTAGAACTACCTGTACACCATTTCAGTCAGTTTTTTTTTTAGTTTTTTTTACTTTTCAGTCAGTTTTCTCGTGAAGAGGTAACAAATATGCAAATTTTCGCATTTATAATAGTGCCATGCGAAAGTTTGGATGGATGGATGTATTAATTAATTTTGACAAGACACTTGCCAAATCAAAGAAGTCAAGTCTAGTCATTTTACCAACATGCATCAATACTTTTTACAACATTATAGTTTTCGATAAAGAACTTGGAAGCTTACTTATACAAAGCAATGACCGCCGCGGCGAGATCAAAGGGCTTTCTGGCGAGATGTGCCGTCTCATTACTACATACGAAGATGTACAAGCTAGAGTGGGATAGATATATACGTTGACGATAAAAAATGCTCTTTAAGCGGTATGAAGTTATTCTGCTGTTAATGTTTGAGTTGCGAATAATGCATCTCGCATAGCTAACGATTAACGTACGAAGAGGACAGAATTAAATTGATATGTGTATTTCTCTTATTTTTATATACATCTGAAATAAACACTCGACAGTGGCACAATCTGATTCCACCTAAGACAGAGCGGGTTCGATTCCCGCTGGTTAAATTTTTGTATAATCAGTAAATGTGTGTGGTCAGTACAAATAAAATAGTGTCCAAAACCGTGGACGAAAATTAGTCTACATTACATCTACACTAATACAATTAAGAAAGAGATCAAATTTGTTGTTTGTTTTTGCTAATCTCCGGGTCTACTTTGAAAATGCTAAAGTAACACTACCTGCGTCACGCGGCTTCGCCCGCATATATCAAATGGTTTATAAACCTTTGTCTTGAATCACTCCATCTATCAAAAAACCGCATCAAAATCTGTTGCGAAGTTTTAAAGATCTAGGCATACGAGTACATAGGGACCGACAGACAGCGGGAAGCGACTTAGTTTTATACTATGTAGTGATAACATATACCAATGTTTCACGGGTACCAATTATGTTACATATAAGTCAGTTGTTTTGTCATTAAATCACCTATTTATACAAAAACCACAAAGCGAGCCGCGATTAGAAACAACTCATCTAAAAACAGAAATTTCAAGTATTTCAACAACAAATCGATTTGAAACCTCCATCATCTCTTTGACACAACAACATCAATAGCAGAGAACCAACAGTACTCCAGCCGGGACAGTTCAAGGGTCCTTAGAAAGGGTTGTTACAGTGCCAGACTGGTTCGGGACTCTTCCAACAGTTGATTTGTAGAATTTTCCAATTGGCACAAGGGGGAGGTATTCCGTGACTCGGTTGCTATGAAAAGACGACATCAGACATCAACATCATCATTAAACAGCTCTATGACATAGTGAACTTGTTTAATGATAACCAAAGAAAACGATCATATCCATCCACGGTTGTCTGATAAAGATCGCTCTTGAGCGAGAAAACCGCCAAATTGTCACATATTTTATATTTTTTTATCTTGTTCGTTTTATTTTTAAGTGTGCAGTTAAAGAATTATCTATCTATCTATCTAAACAAAGGTCTACGCTATAACTTTGATTGAGTTCTGATATTTGATTCTATACTTGGCTGTAGCCGTGCGAGAAATAATACATACAAACATTATAAAAAGTAACGAAGGTAATAAAATAAATTATTCAGATCTGTGATGATGATGATGATGTTGTGCAAAGTTCAATTCCGATTTGTTCAGTAGTATTGACGTTGTCTTATAGCAAACACGTATTATTTATTATCTTACTACAGTATTATTCTCTATTTAGATTGATATTTTTTAATTTGTCTTTTAATTCCTTAGGTGATTTATGTGTCTTTTATTTCATGAAGAAACTAATATTTATCCTATCTTATCGAAGCTTTTTAACTGTACTAAAAGTAAAGTAAAAGTAAAGTAAAAAATCATTTATTTCTTTAGGCTTACAAAATAAGCACTTAGACAAATCATATTTTATTCACTACACTTCAATTTTTTGTCCACTAGTGGAAGAAGTGAAAAAGAAACCACTAGCATGTTCATCTCTACTGTGCTTTGCTAACTGTACCAAACAATTCCATGGACCCGTTGGGAAAGGAAATATTAGGTATTTTAAAATGTCTTTAAAATGGGAAACGATGTATGAACCTAACTTTTTTGAGAACAATAGAGTTATGGACCTCTGGGAATAAGCCTAATGTGCTATAAATAAAAGTATCTTTTAATTTCCATTGTCAAAGTTTTTTTTCTCTTGTCTGCTCCTCCCCCTTTTCAGTTTCACAGTTGATAGAATTCGCTTAATAACAACAGCCAGTTAAACCGTTCACGTAATAGTTCCCTTCGATTGTGATCGTGACAAAGGTTTGTTTTTCCTTCCAGCAGATTGCTTGGGGTCCCGATGGTGCTCCGTCCACTCGAACTTCTTGAGCACCTGATAGACTCGAGGGCTTTTTGATATCTGTCAGAGGGATGGAAAATATTTCGTGAAAATCTCAACTAAAATTTATGAAATAGCTCTTGACAGTCGGCGTTTTTACGATATATTGTATTTTTTGCTGAGATTTCCACACAATTTGACATCAATTTCGTAATTCTTTATTGTACACAAAAAACTTAAAATCAATGCATAATTCATCATCAACCTATAGTAGTTCACTGCTATGACAATATAGGCCTCCCCTGATGAGCATCATAGCGCCCTGTCTGCAGCTTGCCGCATCCAGCATCTGCCTGTAGTCCTTGGCAGGTCGCCATTCCACCTGGTCTGGAGGCGTCTTACACTACGTTTGCCCATACAATACCACCAATATACATAATTGTTGTAAATTTTTTTGTGTCATAAAAGCAAAGTTATTTAACTTTTTTATTTATTATTTTATTTTAAGCCATTATTTTCCCACTGCTGGGCAAAGGCCTCCCTTTTCCCAGCACTATGTTACTTTTAGTATAAATAAATAAATAAAAAAATATTTGTTACAACAGGCACACAGTCATACAATTTTCATTAATATGTAAATTTAAACATTGCTTACTTAGAAAGTTTTACGTAAGCTTCCAAGTTTACGTTTAGAAAATCAAAAGAACATTTTCAAAAAGTAAATAAGGTACTTAAAATAACTTAGTGTAAGTAAGTTTGTCTAAGTGATATATTTTGTATAGTTATAACCAGTACTTTCAAAACATAGAAATATTGATCACTCAGATCCAACATTGACCACAAAGAGGTCACCAAATACCTGGTACCATCTTGACGATTGATTCTCTTTGAAGTCCGGCGCTCGGTTTTTGCTGCGTTTTTTCTGTCAACCGTATTGGACAGTCAGACACACTTATTTCGATTCTGTCGAACGGATCATCGCCCTGCACAAAAACTAAATCCAAATCACACTCGGAATCGAGATAAAGTAATGATTGTGCTGCAGTTGAAGATATAATATAGCAAAATGGTGAGCGCTGAATACCTAACTTAGAGCAAGAAGATAGTAGACGAGCATGTAACGTTTGCAGCGTTCAAAAGTTATCAGATCTCATTAAAAGCGAAGTCCGTAACAGGCGTAACTCTCAGGCCTTAAAACTGTACCTTCTGGTTATAAAGTAGATATCTTTTTACAAAATAAATGCGTAGCTATCAGTGGCTATTAAATATTATTTACAGGGTATTAATTGTTTTATTTTTCCCCTAGGTTTCCATCGCGCTACAGCGATCGTGCTCACGGGGTAACTGTTGTATGTTCTAGAACTTACAGCCGCTGCTGGCAGAGCCGCACTTGAGCGATAAGACAACCAAATTGACACAGATTTTTTAATGTTTTATCTTGTTTGTTTTATTTTTAGTGTGCAAAAAAAGAATTGTATATCTACAGTCGAGAATTGACGGCAGTATCCATGACAACCCTCAATTCTTCTTCAGAATGTCCTATCGTCGTCAGAAGTGGCTATGCCATGAAAGACACAAAGAGTTAGCCCCGGATGACAATCCTAAAACTCATCGATGGGAACCTCTCAAATCAAAACTACAATTCATTGAACTTTTTATGTAAGAACTTTTAATAGAAAACCATCCATACTTCGACAAAATTAACAGACCCTTCGTTACCAAACACCCCAGCCTAATTCCAAAGGTATAAGACTCAAAATACTGGCGATGATCGCAAAATGACTTGCTGTCTTTGAATGCTCAGAGTGTTCAATTTTGAATCTAAGGTGGTGGAATACAAGGCAGTATTTTATCTGACAGAACCTTGGTCAGATGAAGTGGACAATCGATAAGGTACTCTGAAATTGATTTCAATCAACTGGACAGTAGGTGGCAACCGTATTACGATTGGTAATGATGTAATGATAACTGAGATTAAAAATAATGTAGGTACAAGAAACGAAGACCGCAGACCAAGGCGTAGAGTGACCAGAAAAACACATATTTGGAAGATATGAACTAAGGATAGGGGATTTAATAGAAGGGAGAGAAGCTTCTGTTATTCTAAAAGATAGTAAGGCTCTACGTAAGGCTCTAAGAAGCGGCCGTCGATTCTTCGCGAGTTATGGCCGACCAACTGCCACTTGAGCTTGCTAATTCTTAGAGCTATGTCGATAACTTTGGTTCTCTATCGGATGTATTCGTTACGAATCCTATCCTTCGGAGAAACTCCGAGCATAGCTGTTTCCATAGCTCACATGACACATTTATAACGGGGTATTTACCTAGATTTGAGTTTTGAGCTATGCAATATATAAATTCCTCCTGAGTTAGCTCCTCCGCAGGCAGATCTTCGCCCACCGCGCCACAAAAGTCGTCATAAACGAATTAATATGAATTAATTTAATCAGGAAAGGACAGCTATCAATCCACAACATAACAAGAAGGGTAGAGGTGAGTATGTACCGCAGATATTTCGGAATCGCGTCCCATCGAGCAGGTGATCGGATGGCCTGGATTCCTGCGGCGCGGGACGCGTGCCTCAATCACCAATTATCTGCGAGACTGAGAGCGAGGGGGCTAAGAACTGGTAGACATGGCCAAGCGTATCACTACCGGTCAAACGTGCATACGAGTGTAATAGATTATTTTTTTATTACACATAATATAAATATAATGTAAAACTGTGTATGCTCCTAATGTAATAATATTGTAGAACATTAACCTACTTTGATGGTATTGTTTAGTTTTACAATTGAACCTTATTTTGCAGATAAAACTGTATTATATACGCTGTTTTATCTGTAAAATAATGTATTTATTAGAAGTTAATGTTACATAAACTATTTTTGTGAAATAAGAAGCAGAAAACAACTTTTATGTCAAATAACCTGCAGACACACATGACATGGTCACAAGACACAGTAGGTATATTATTATATAGGTATCTTTTTGACCATTCTGATACATCTATCGTCAGCCACATTGTCACCATCTACCAGATGAGCTGTCGTCAAACAAAGGTACCTCTATTGACAATTAAAAAAACAGTCTCAATTAAAAAGAACTGTGAGATAAACGCTAAGACATTTAAAGTCGGTTTTTTTTATTTTTCCAAACAATCAAATTATAGCCATTCCTATTCTAACTATTCTCAGCTCTACATTTCGTCAGCTATTCGTATCAATGGGTATCCGACTAATTGAGCGACTAATTAGCAATTACCGACTGTTCAAACATTGCCGATCTCATATCCGGGAAATGACATACATGTGAACAATGTTTGTATGACGTCGGTATTCTTCCACTAGTGGACAAAAAATTGAAGTGAACAGTAAAATAATTTTATTTGATAATAATTTATATTTAAAATATGACTTGTCTAAGTGCTTATTTTGTAAGCCTAAAGAAATAAATGATTTTTTACTTTACTTTACTTTTTACTTTTTATGGACAGATGACAGGTATTTCAATATAGATAGCCTAGATGTTAACATTGTAATAAACTGTACCCTTATAATTACGATTTAAGTAGGCCAAGAGGATCCTGCTAGGCTTGGCAGCGTTTGGAAAACTTCGTCGAGTCTTCTCGTCATCCATAACGCAATGCTTGAAAACGAAAGTTTTCAATCAGTGCGTTCTACCTGTCGGACACGACCTACGGAGCTGAGACGTGGACACTCACGGTAGGGCTGGTCCACCAGTTCAAAGTCGCTCAGCGAGCTATGGAAAGAGATATGCTCGGATTTTCTCTAAAGGATAGGATTCGTAACGAATACATCCGACAGAGAACCAAAGTTATCGACATAGCTCTAAGAATTAGCAAGCTGAAGTGGCAGTGGGCCGGCCATATCTCGCGGAGAACCGACAACCGCGCTGAGGTAAACGAGTTTTTCTGTCGAAACCACGACTCGGCATACGTAGTGTAGGACGCCCTGCGGCCAGGTGGGACAAACTGCATGCAGATGCTGGATGCGTCAAGCTGAAGAGAGGACGCTATGGCGCTTATTTAGGACGGGACTTTTTTTAGAACTCTTCCTCTATATGTTGATGATGATTACTGCGGTGGTTCAAAAGAGAAAATTATATACCATAAAGTATAAATAGGGAACTGTGGTCATTTTAAATATAGCTTGAGTAGCAGGCAAGCTAGTTATGCTAGCGAAGATGCGGTTTACAGCAGGTCATATAGAAAAAAAAAAATACATAATTGGTGTTTATTGTATTAGTATTTTATAAAATATTTTTAGAAATAACGCAAGTAAAGGCAACCTCCCACTTAGCCACTAATGAAAAGTATCATAGAGATCGAATACCGTCGGTACGTATTATTAATACCGCTCTACCGCTGAGTTATACCGCTGTCTGGTTTAATTAACGGAAGGTAATTATAGGACATAGTCTAATGGGTATCCGATATGTTGAGACTGGATTTGGACTTATACATGGTGTTCTTAGATGATACATGATGCTTGTTGGTTGTCGATTTATATTGGTTGGATTAAGTACTCTATAGGTGCCTGATGTTATGACAGTTCCCATTTTTTTCTTTGTCTGTAAAAGTAATTTTGATATCTTGTCTTTATTTTTTCCTTGTTTATGTTGTATAGAATTATAATGTGTTTTTGCAATTGATGTTTTGCGCGAGAAATCCAGTCCTATTATGTAGGACGGATATTAAAGTTAGGTTTTTAGAAATTTTTGATTGGAAATTGACATTTTAGTAAAAATTAACAGGTTTTCGCGGAAATCGGTAAATTTGGGAAACTGAAAATCCATCTTTCCTATAGGCAGGCTCAATTTTATCAGACGTTAGTAAATCCGCATACAAAATACATTTAAAATAATTCCTCAGTGTGCCAAAAAAGAAACATTAGCCAGTAATTCATAAGGGCTCATACGGACGTGATTTAAGGCTCTTGCACACGTCGCATTGTGCGCCACCGCCCACGGTAGCGGCCCACGATCGGCTAGATCGGCCCGCCCGGCTCGATGCGCGTCTGGGCTAGTTAGAGTGGAGACTACTTTTTATTTTCTAGAATAGTCTATGTGTGGTTGGTCCTCTACCTTGGCTTTATCTAAGGTTCAGACAAATGTTCAGATATTATGGTTTAATATTTATTTATTCTCAAAAAGACAAATTATTATAAAGACTCACTCTTACATTACATGAGAACAGGGTTCTTCGGTTAAGTATAGATAGATACATAGGTTGTGGTCGTTCAATAAATAGCTGACGCTTTAGGTGTGTTTATTTTTTGAGTTTAATAGATAACTACCGCAAAACATAGATATACTCGTATTTCCAGTAAGTCATTCCCATTGTAATTAACAATTACATATATCTAGCTAGATAAATCGCGGCCAAATGACATCCACTGCTGGACTGCTCCCCCAAAGGTTTGGGGGTTTTGCTATAATTGCCAAGCTTGGCAGGTGGGTTGGCAATCGCAGAACGGCTGGGGGTCTGTTTTGCGGCGGGCGATGATGGTTCTCGCCATTAATTTGCGTCAAATAAGTAATTATAGCTATTTTTGAAGGGTTGCAACAAAAAAAAATATAATTCATTGGATAAGTGCAATAACTTTTAATTTCATTAAAATATTTTCAAGTTGCGCGCGTAAACGATGATGAAAACGCTGGTTGCTGTGGACGCCATATTGCTTTGAGGTTATGAAGTCAGTTGGGTGTGTTGTGTGTCTAAACAAATACACTGATGTTGCTGATGACAGATAATACTTTTTAGCACAGAGGTATGACGTATTAACATTGCGCAGATATTATAGAACTAAAACTAACATTTTCCGAGTCCTTATTACCTAAACTATCACAATTTTTTTTTTTAATTTTTTTCACATAATTAGTAAAATATCATTTTCTAGGAACCTAATCTTCCCGGACAGCCAAACTGTTCAAGAGTCTTCTAGGATATAACTATATTAAACTTTGACCAATCAGCTTGACCATTGGCCTACAAAAAGCCCTCCTCCATACTTCCCCAACCTCAGTTGATATCACTACAGAATAAGTAAAGCAGCACTAACAAATATGGCGCTCCATTCAGGCATTGTATGGAAACATTTTAAATAATAATTGAATCGATTCTAAAGCCTGCGACTGATTAATAATGCGCGGTGCTTATGATAATGTGCGGTCAAGGTGGAGCTGGTGGTCGTTTTCAGTGTTCCGTACCTCCCAAAAGTTATGTGGTATCTACGGTATCTTTTGCAACAACATCATCATCATCAGCCTATGTTAGTCCATAGACATAGGCCTCCCCCAATGAGCGCCATAGCGCCCTGGTTCCAGCTTGACGCATCTAGCATCTCCCTGCAGTCTTTCGCAGGTCGTCATCTCACCTGGTCGGAAGGCGTCCTACACTACGTTTACCGAGTCGTGGTCTCCACTCAAAAACACGTTGTTGGTTTTTCGCAAGATATGGCTAGCCCTCTGCCAGTTTAGTTTGCTAATTCTAAGAGCTATGTCGATAACTTTGGTTCTCTGTCGGACAAGACAAGACTGCAGGTGGATGCGTCAAGCTGAAGACAGGGCGCTATGGCGCTCATTGGGGGAGGCCTATGTCCAGCAGTGGACGATCATTAGCTGATGATGATGATGAAATCCTATACCGGGACCACACGGTGATTGCCAATATCATTTGTTTCTATACCACGAATTCATACGAGTATAATAATGGATTATTCGATTCCTTCGGCTTACGTCGGAAAGGTTATCGACAAGTTGCAGCCGTTCGAAGAAATATCCGACGGAACCCTAATAAAGCATGACTTATGACCACCAATATTTATTTATTCGATTTTAAGTAGGTGTAATTCTTTCCAAGGCAAAAGCGAGTTTTTAGATCTTTCGATACAAAACGACTAATAAATCAAGAGCTGATTTAAATGTAGATTTTATTGAACTTTTCTTTATAGAAGTTTCTATGTATCGCGGTCCTGTTATGAGTGGAAGGTTGTAGGTTCAAATCCGGTCTAGGTCGTAAATGTTTCGCATAGTTTTTTTAATTTTAAAGGACATAAAAAAATACATAATTCACTTAGAAAATTAAGGTGTGTGTACATAACTGACGACCGATGTGGCGCGGTGGGCGAAGGTCCGCCTGCGACGCAGGAGGTTGCGGGTTCGATTCCCGCCTCGGAACAATTGTGTATACGATCTGCAGATATTTGTTCCGGGTGTTCTGGTCGTTATCTATGTATAATAAAAAATATCTATCTATGTAATATATAGTATTATGTATATCAGTTATCTAGACCAGAACACCCGAAACAAATATCTGCAGATCGTACACACAATTGTTCCGAGGCGGGAAACGAACCCGCAACCTCCTGCGTCGCAAGCGGACCTTTCCCCACCGCGCCACATCGGTCGTCAAAGAATGACGTTATATATAGGAAGCTTAATAGACTTAGCAAAGTTAGTCTTAAGTTTATATTATATTAATAACCATGATAACTTTGTCATGAAATATCCTGTATTATTTATAAATTCATTGCACTCTTGCCTCCTACGTCCTATGCGTACCTACGCGCCGGCGAAAGTTCCATAAATCCTGGTCGCAAGTGAACCTGTCAATGTGAATGATTACGAGAACCTTCTAGATTTATCACGTGACATGCTTTAATGACTCCACGATTGCTGATAAGCTGTGGCCAAAGAGTTTGGGGTATAGAATCGACAGATTTACTGACGAAAGTAATAATAAATAAATAAATAATGCTGGACAATTCACACAGCATCATCTAGCCCCAAGCTAAGCAGAGCTTGTGTTATGGGTACTAGATGACTGATATACATAATACAATGCATTACATAGATAGATATTTTTTATTATACATAGAAAACGACCAGAACACCCGGAACAATTATCTGCAGATCGTACACACAATTGTTCCGAGGCGGGAATCGAACCCGCGACCTCCTGCGTCGCAGGCGGACCTTCGCCCACCGCGCCACATCGGTCGTCCAAAAAATCGTCGAAAAAATTTCGGTTTATCATTCGCATTCACATAGGTCACTCTTAAAATACTTCAATGTATTTATTACACTTTAAATAAATAATACCTAACGTGTTTTGCTTTCGTACTGCTTGCTATCTGTAAGTTGTAGTCTCTGGTCTCATCTACACCTCCTCATCTTTGCCCAACTAACACGGCAGGTGTATCAGACTTGGCAATTATGTTAATTCGATTAAAAATCGATAATCCAAGTATCGATTAATTTGTTTGACGGCAGTTTGTAGGGCACCTTGTTCTACTGATATATTGGCTTTCTGGCTTTATCTATTTATATAGTGTTCTGAAGGTTTGTACTACAAGCAGACAGGTTTTATCTTCAGAGATGTAAATTGGCTTAAGGATCAGAGATGGACAGTAAAAGCGACATTATGGAAAGGTCCTCCAGGTAAAAGGAGCAGAGGAAGACCGCTGACACGTTGGGACGAGGATATTGTAAGGGCAGCCGGCTCAAACTGGAAACAGACCGCACAGGACAGAGACACATGGGCATCTTTGGAGGAGGCCTTCACCCAATAAGGGGTTCCTACAGATATTATTGTATGAAACTAAATTACACGTTAGATTAATTAATTTATATAAACAACTAGTTTAAAAAACTCTAATAAACAATGTAAACTTAGTAATTTGTTGGAAATAAACGGCTTTTTTATTTTATTTATTTATTTAGATGTCATTTGAGTGGGTAGTTATTGGAGAGAAAGAACTGTCAAAATGTGGGAGACTTCTGCTCAAGAACTGTAGTTTCTGGAAGTATAGGCTCTTAGAGAAATGTGTAGAATGTTCCAGCATTTTACTAAGTATAATAACTTTCGTCGTTGACGAATTAATTGTGAATTTACGTTGGTTGGTGTTCTTCCAACATGAATTGGGTTTGTAGTTAGCCCGCTTTCAATCATAATGTTCCAGCATATGTATATCATCATCATCATCAGCCTATAGCAGTCCACTGCTGGACATAGGCCTCCCCCAATGAGCGCCATAGCGCCCTGTCTTCAGCTTGCCGCATCCAGCATCTACCTGCAGTCTTTCGCAGGTCGTCATCCCACCTGGTCGGAGGGCGTCCTACACTACGTTTACCGAGTCGTATATGTATGTATACTTATTAAAAGTAAAAACTTTAAATGGGCAGTTAGTATGTAACCATCGAGTTAGAATATGAACACCTTAATTATTATTAATTGACTTGTAAATATTATTTTACCAATTTACAAACTATCAAAAAAAAGCTTTGGTTTAAAATTAATAATTAAATCTTTATTGCACTGTTTTGTGTAGTAAAATGCAAATAAAAAAAAAACAAGTAGCCCGATAAACTTCACAGCCGCTAAAGATCCAAAAACATTGCATCCCTCGTACAATTAATTAAATTCACCCGCAGGCGTAACCGAACCGATAAATACACAGTCATATTAAGAACATACCTTACACATTTAACTTGCATTTAAAATTCTGATTAATATCACGAATTCTGTCCAAAAAACAACGAGTTTTGTCCAAATTTGACCAAAATATCGCAGGTTTTATCCAAATTCGGAGTCGATATCTCAGATCTACGATGGTAAGTGCGAAGGAACTACCGTTTTGGTTCGTTTTATTGGTTTAAGCACTTTGATATTTGGGCACAGCGGGCCCTGATAGCATCTGTACTTCAGTGGCTGGACAGTGAATGTATTAAGCGACTTTTCTTGTGAAATGCATTCGATTGCACTAAGATGTGTAACATTATAATACCATAACATAACCTTATGTTATTGTACTAATGAGATCTTATTGACAAACGGAAAGATGTCGTCAAAAGTAAATTTTATGGATCTACACACTAAAGTCAGGCGCTGGTTGGTGCAACATTTCAGTGTATGAATATTGTAGGCAACTGACAGTGTTTAGTCCACTTTATATTTTGGTTATGGTGTTTTCTTCCTATAGAATAACTTGAGTTCTATAAATAATTATGTATGCATATTAGTGTTATATATGTTAAGTCGTACAATATGATAATAATCGATTAAAGCGACATCAACGTACCACACGGTGGAATAAATGAAGTTAAATGATCAGGTATCCGCCGCCTCCTACGAATACCTTAACCGATGGTGGACAGGCATTATTGAGCTCAACGGCCCCCAATCAAAATGGCCATGCTGGTCTGATGGATCTCTAAACAATACCAACACCCCAAATCAATAATACTAGGGACTTAAGGGGCCTCCGGAGGGACGAATTCTTCATACAAACGTAATACCAAAATGATTTCCAATTCAAGCATATTTCCACTATAATAATTATTGTATTATTTGTATTTTAGTATTTATCTAGGATCCAAATAGATTTTTTTTTTTCAAAATACTTACCTAAAATTAAATGAAACCCAATCGCATTTTGCACATTTTTATGCAAAAATGGACAAGTTTTCTTGCTATTTGTTTCGTATTAAAAACATCAGCATCTTACGTTTTATTTATTAAAGAACATAGCTTATATTGTCTAGTTACATAGAATAACAATACTTTGTGAAGAATTCAAAAAGTTTTTAGTCATAATTTTTGGTATTATGGAACAAACCAAATTTTGAACGGCTAATATTGCTATCGCGCACGCATGAGGCACGGCGCAAGGGTTAAACAGGGACAGCGATATTCGGAGCGATTTTTGCAAGCGAGGGTCGGGAAATGCCGATCCTCTCTTCAATTATAAACAAAAGTTGACGACAAGTCGCTTCCTTCAATGCTAATTCAAATGTCTCGATCCAAACCAGGAAACAGCACCTCTTGATATTCAATAAACACAAAAGCGCAGGCTCACTCCTCCGACACGGTCCATAACTCACTGGCCCAGGCTGCCTAATTTATCAGCACAGCATAAATTTATGCTCAACATTTCTCGCCTTGCAATCGGACAGCATTTAGCTTTTTATCGACTGTTTGATTTAGTGAGCGCGAGCAGCCCAATCCCTCAAGTCGATATGTGCGCCATCGGCGGGGTATTCTAAGATGAGAGACTACTTTACTACATCATCATCATTAGTGAAGGTCCGCCTGTGACGCAGGAGGTTACGATTCCCGCCTTCGGACAAATGCAATCTGCAAATAGACATGGACATATAATTTTTTTGCCACTACATGTAAACACAATATAAATTAACAAATTTAAAATAAAATACTTAATTATTAATAAATTACTCACTAAAAAGGGCTGCTTTGTCACTGAGATGAGAGATCTCTTCCAGGCAACCTTAGGACTGGACATGTAGGAACAATATAGACGATGGCACTTTCTTTTGAGGTTTTGAATGATACAAAGAATGAAGTTGCTGGTCTTCTTCTCTTAGGTTTCCTTTCATTCGAATTATAAATCTGATTGTTTTGTAGTTATGTTCACGATATCTCATAACATGAAGAATCGTAGAAAAAACAAACTATTTAAGATTAGGCAGGTTTAAAACCATTAATCGCATGTTATCTGCGGTCACACAGGTCGGCTTCCATCCGGTCACTCCAGCGATATCAATAGACTGGTGATCCAGGAATGCCTTCTTGATGATTTAAGCATTGGGTCCAAATATCTAGTCTCTCTCTTAGGTGCTTATCAGGGAGAGGATTTATTCCCTTTGATCAGGAGAGCATCTTGCGACATCCACCAGTTGAATTTAGGGGTTTATTACGCTGTGAATTATCATCAGGTCTCATTTGGTTGTTTATTTATTTATTTATGTATTAAAGGTACACCAACAGTATACATATTGTGCTTATGTGTATATTAAACGTTGGTATGAGACAAGTTGTTCTTGACAATAGCTCGAGGAAACGAAATTGTATTCGTCAAAGAAATTTTAATTTTATAATTTTAGTATTTTGTATTTTATTTAAATGTGTTTTTCTATGGAAGTCCATAGAAAAACACAAGTCGGCCTGAAATAAATGTTTTTTTGTTTTTTTTTTTAATCTCGTCAGCTTAAAGTATAACATTCGCAACAAGAAACAAATCTCAGAATATCACTTGATGCAATAACTATTTTAAAGCATTTTTGGGTATCATATGCTTAGGTACTCAGAACCCAAAACTCCTTTTCGACCACTGGGGTAAATCTGTTCTTGAATGGAGACCACGACTCTGTAAACGTAGGACGCTAGCCGACCAGGGGTGATGAACCGACGACCTGCAAAAGAATGTTAACACTTTGACTCCGATTTTTTTTCGACGACTGCGATCTTTTTTTAACCTAAAAAATTCGTGCTCCCGCTCTACACAGCGGTTGTGTTGCGCCGCACATGCGTTTCGTTCGAAAACTATTACGGCTGTGCTGAGTCACAAAGATCTGTATTTTCTCAACCGCTGCGCTAGTGTGGATTTACGCATATTAGTCACTTGTAGAAAACACATACCGTGTGATTTCAGCACTCAAAGTGTTAAAGTAAAACATTCGCAATACGATACAAATCTGAGAATACTGCCAAGCCTATGTCCCCAACCCGTAGGTGTAGCAGAAACACTGAAATTATGGCCGTATATTGGAACGTCGTGTCGTCCGTTCGTTTATTTGTCTGTCTGTTTGTATTGGCAATTAATCTTGTACTATAGCAGATCTACCGTACACGACTCTCGGCTTACATTCACTTGTGGGATGCTGTTTTGAATAGAATATTGATATTGACAAAATGGACTGTAGTTTCTTGGTTATCAAAATGGTGGTACTTTTTGCTGAGTCATCGCGAAGCCAAAACAAAGGCTAGTCGAGACACTAGCCACTATGACAAGCTGTCAAATCTGAAAGATTAAGCATACGTGTTCTTGAGTTTAGACCACGACTCGGTAGGTGTAGTGTAGGACGCCCTCCGACCAGCTTGGATGACGACCTGCGAAAGACTGCAAGGACCAGCATCCTTGCAGTCTTTCGCAGGTCGTCATCGGTGCGTCAAGCTGAAGACAGGGCGCTATGGCAGTCATACGAGCGGCCTATATCTAGCATTGGACTAACAGGCTGATGATGCTTTTGAAGCTATTATGGTTATTAACACTAAAGTCATTTAAAATGGCATATTTGTATGAAACTGTGCCGAAATATTGGAAAACTTAAAATGCAAATCATGGTAAATATCCCGTTTAAAATGACTTTAGTATAGGCTGATGATGTTGATAAGAATTCCTTAGTAAATGCTAGGTATTCAGATCAAGACAATAACATCATAACTCGATTAGTCACCACACTATCAATTGTACAATTTGGCAGCAGACGCTTCCAATCCGGATCACTTACCGCAGAGGTAACCTAGCACACTACGCTGCGGGACAAACGCATTAGACATTACACTTCGTTTGTGAGAGGAACTAGATGCGAAGGTAATTGGTTCTAACTGGGAGAAAAATTACAGTTGTGGTGTTTTAGGGCAAGGTTGGATAAGGGGAGGAGAATGAGGTTATTATGATTATTTACCTTAGAGGTGCAAGGTTTGCAGATCTTTCAAATATACAAAAAAAAACATGCAAACAAGCGGCGGCGGCGGCGGCGAGGCGACGACCCGCCGTAACTTACGTGTTCCAAAAAGACCAGATTTAGTAAAATATTTCTAAAAAATTACACACTGCATGTGCCGAGTCCCAGTTTCCACTCAAAAACACGTTTACCCCAACGGTTGTCGGTACTTCGCGAGATATGGCCTGCTCACTGCCACTTCAGCTTGCTAATTCTTAGAGCTATATCGATAACTTTAGTTCTCTGTCGCATGTATTCGTTACGAATCCTATCCTTCATAGAACTTAGTTTCAAAACCTTGAAAAATTTAGTCTACGCCCACAAACTGAAAGCTTTACAAACCACCATACTATGGTTTATTACATTTTTTTTTAAATCTTTTATTTGCTTTTGCGTTTTTGCAATGATCCGTATCTGGTGTACAATACAGTATATTTCTATAATATTATATTGCTTATAGGATGAGCTAACCTAAAATAATAGGCGTTGTGTACCATTTTCCTTGCTCGCCAGTACACAGATAAGCAGCAAATACCAACGAGCAATAAAATTGATTGCGAACAAACTCTGCATCCTGCGCCTACGCGGCGTCAAATTTGTCGCCCGATTGAGCAACTTTTATTCGAAGATAATCTACTTCCCCAAGCCATCGGTCTGCTGTCGGACGCGTTAAACGACGATCAGTTTCAGTTGTGATTACTTTTGCGGTCATTTTTTGTGGTCTTTTTATAAATTAATAATGCTGGACAATCCATAAAGCATCATCTAGCCCCAAGTTAAGCCCATAGCTTATGTTATGGGTACTAGATGACTGATGTACTTAATACAATACATTACATAGATAGATATTTTTTATTATAAATAGATAACGATCTCTACCACTTTAGTGACGCGGTAGGCAAAGGTTCCCTGCGACTCAGGAGGGTTCGATTCCCGCCTCGGGACAAATGTTTGTACGATCTTCAGATATTTGTTCCGCGTGTCCTGGTCGTTTTCTATGAATGATTAAAAATATATATCTATGTAATATATTGTATTATGTATAATCAGTTATCTAGTAACAACAAAGGCACTGCTTCATCGAGGCTAGATAATTCTGTGAGAATTATCCGGCATTATTAATTTATCACTACATAGTATAAAACAAAGACGCTTTCTGTATGCCCCTATGTATGCTTAGATCTTTAAA
This sequence comes from Eupithecia abbreviata, assembly GCA_943735965.1. Classification (NCBI taxonomy): domain Eukaryota; kingdom Metazoa; phylum Arthropoda; class Insecta; order Lepidoptera; family Geometridae; genus Eupithecia; species Eupithecia abbreviata. Next base: position 9,852,672 of record OX030995.1, read on the forward strand.
ACTACGGAACGGATTTTGATGAGGTCTTAATAGATAGAGTGATTTAAGTGATTTTCTACATTATGTATTTAAACCCGGGGCGAGTCGCTAGTTTGTTATATGAGAACAACATTCCCATGTAAGTATTTGCATTCCAGATGTTAAAAAGGATTTAAAGCCATCTGGATAACGTAGAAAATATTGTAAAAAAGTCGTAATTCGCCGTGACAGAAGAAATCTCAAAACACCTCAGCCCGTGTATCAATACTGACTATCAAAGATCAACTATCAACCGAAACTCATTGATTTATATGAGAAATTATACCCCTTGAACAAGCAAAAATATACCATACTCTATATTCATAAAGTTAGATTTGCGTTGGTCGTGGTTTAGTGACAGGTATTTTGACCCGAAAAGGGCAATTTGAGTTTTAAGGTTTGTGTGTTTGGGTTGAATTTTAAGCTTTGAGGTGAGAGCTGGCTTACCACCAAAGACGTATACGCGACTTCATAGTGATTTATCCCCGATACGGCGTATTAAAAGTTTTGTTTCCTTTTTTAAATGTAAAAATCTGTTATTTATGGTCTCAAAATCGAAGGTCCGATTAAATTATGTCCGATCTATTGAGATTTATGGTGTTAAGGTATTTTGGTGCTTCCTATTTGTACGTATTAGTGTTTTTGTTTTGGATGCCTACTGGGAGGGTTGCAGTAAGCGGTAGCGAGTGATTTAGGGTTAAATAATTAGTTAAATACAGTTTATTTGTTTAAATTTTCAATTCTTGGTATTTTATTTGATTTGATTTATCTTGCTTCAATGCTAAAGTTTGACGACCGATGTGGCACGGTGGGTGAAGGTCCGCCTGCGACGCAGGAGGTTGCGGGTTCAATTCCCGCCTCGGAACAATTGTGTGTACGATCTGCAGATATTTGTACCGGGTGTTCTGGTCGTTTTCTATGTATAATAAAAATATCTATCTATGTAATATATTGTATTATGTATATCAGTTGTCTAGTACCCATAACACAAGCTCTGCTTACCATGGGGCTAGATAATGCTGTGTGAATTGTCCAGCATTAAAAAAAAATTTAAAAACAAAATAAAAATAAAAAAAATTATGGAGCTGGTAGGGTCGCCATGTAAGGATGGACGTCGGAGGCGAGTGAAACCACTGAAGTCTAGATGATGACTACTCTTTATTAGGATACGTTATACACTCATACCACAGATTAGGTTCATGATACAAGATTACAACATAGTTACTACTTCTCAGTTCCAGTCTACTCTACTTCCTTTTACGGCAACTCATTTACCGCCCGTGCTGTACAACTTTGGAACACATTACCAGATTTACCATTACCATTACTGAGAAGGCGTGCAAGTGTAGAATGACTCTCACTCGGCTAACGTAGTGTAGGATGCCTAACCTATCCTGAATCCATAGAATCTATCCAGGAGGCATCCTACACTACGTTCAGAGAAGTTGAGGCATCCAAGCAAATATATATAGAATGCTTTTTAGACGAGTTTGCTTCGCCTATACGTGCCGGACAATTATATTCGCGGTAGAAGTCACAGGCTCCTTGCTCCACCAACTAGCCGCACTGTAGGGCATCATCAGTCGCCGCTGCCTCACGCTCTTAACGCTCTCAACGGATTACTTAACACTTTGAGTGCTGAAATCACACGGTATGTGTTTTCTATAAGTGAATAATATGCGTAAATCCACACTAGCGCAGCGGCTGAGAAAATACAGATCTTTGTGACTCAGCACAGCCGTAATATTTTTCAAACGAAACGCATGTGCGGCGCAACACAACCGCTGTAGAGCGGCAGCACGAATTTTTTAGGTCAAAAAAAAGATCGCAGTCGTCGAAAAAAAATCGCAGTCAAAGTGTTAAGGCCTTCCCTGACTGCGACATATTCGCAGACGAACTAAAAAAATTATTGTCAGTTTGTTTGATCTATTGTGAGAGGGATGGGTGACTCGTCATTCTCATATGTAAAATAATTAGTGTAATTGGTGATTGTGCCGTTCTAATTAAATAAATTAATTAATTTTAAAAAAAGATACCATTAACTCAATCATATCCATATCATATCCCAGCAGAAAACATATGCTGATGATGATTATGCCTTCCTAGCCTATATAGGTACATAATATGTAATTCTGGTATCGGCGGCCAGTCTCAACTTCAACGGAGACTTGATAGTTGCGCTGCACTTAGTGCACAGGTGAGTGTGCACTGTGCAATCACAGGTGCTCTGTCTATTATCTCACTCCCCGACATGACCGGGGAGAGGTCAGGCGCAGGACCAACATAAATTGTATCTCTGAGGCACGGAAACAAAGCAATAAAGAACAAACTCCACATCACAACAACGAACAAATTCCCAGAAGTGGGACAAACGCAAACAAATGTAAATTGAAGGGACATCGACTGCCACATCCTTATTACAGACGTACTAATGGCGTGTTGATTATTAATTAAAAATAATTACGATTACGACCATATTCAATGACTCTGGTGTTACGGCTATTAACGCTAGGGATGGGCGGGACTGGCCGGTTTTATCGATATCGATCAGATGACCACAGTGGTCATCTCATCGATATCTATTAATATTATTATTCTGATATACTATTTCTTTTTATATGTTTATCAGCCGAGCATATCCACCTTCCATCACCACGGTCCACCTTGGTCCATCCTGCTTTATAAAAATAAATTGTGTTCTCAATCAGTCCGACGCATGGATCGTCAATCAGACTAATTAAATTAGAAATTATAATTAAAGTAAAGATGTACATAATTATGACTAGCAATCTAAATTGTAAGTATTGTAGTAAGAAATTACTACGATACTTACAATAGGGTGTAGGTATGTACAAAAATTAGTACATTCACCCTGTTGAGCTATCACTAAGCATTTATTGGTTAGCCTAAGTAGGCAAAAATATATATTTTTTTTATTTAGCCTGTTTCGTCCCACTGCTGGGCAAAGGCCTCCCCCAAATCTTTCCACTCAATGCGGTCACGTGCGATCTCCCACCAATCTCCGAGGAAGGCGTTGATGTCGTCTCGCCAGCGCTTTCTTGGCCGACCTCGCCCGCGGCTTCCTTCCGGGACCCAGGGTGTTGCAGCATTAGCCCACCTCTCGGGGTGCATTCGGCTAATGTGCCCCGCCCACTTCCATTTCAGTGTAGCGGTCTTAACTCCCACATCGACAATACCTGTCAAAGAGCGTAGCATCGTATTCCTAACGCGATCGATTCACCGGAAGCCCAAGATACTACGCTCCATTGCCCTCTGGCAGATCTTGAGCTTGGATTTTTGTAATTCAGTCAGCGACCATTTCTGCGCACCGTAGGTTAGGACGGGCGAGATGCACATATCGACGAGTTTGCGCTTCAGTGTCACAGGAAGTTTCCCCTTCATGTGCTCTTTCATGGACCAGTAGCTCTTCCAGGCGTTGTCGAAATTTTATGAAATTAAAATTAACTTACATCATCACCATATAGGCTTATCTAAGTCCGACACAAAGTTCTCATTCTAAGAATGCTACAGCGCCTTATCTTAAACTAATTGTACTCAGCGTCTGTCAATAGTCTTTTGCAGATCATCATCCCGTCTGGTGTTTGAGGGATGAGGGTTGGAGGTTGAGGTTTTCCTTAAATACGATATAATTAAACGAATATAATTTTTGATTATAATATAATATTTACTATTTTAATAATAATAATTATATTTTAAAGATATAATTTTACTGCGTCGCGATTTCCACTCAAGATCACGTTTGCCTCGTTGCCCACGTTGTTTTGGGTTGCTTCTTATTATCGATAACCGATATTATAACAAAAGTAATCGATAAGCATTCATCGATAACCAATAAGCTATCCCCTCCCTACCCTCAGTTCTAATTAAAGCATCGGCCGTGCACCGAATGTGTGTAATCAAGCCCGGCCGCCACTTGCGCGCGCGCATCGCCTCGGTATTGCCAGTGTTAAATAATGTAATTGACATTCATTGATATGGATATTGATACTAATGCTTTGTTATTCAGGGGATATTTTATAGTTTTCTTAATTACCTAATTACTAACTTAATAGGTATTTTATGAATTTTGTGACGTGTTCAAGAGTCATGTAAGGTCTAAAGAAAATAAAGCACTTTGATATATATAAATAAATAATAAATATAAATAAATAATGCTGGAAAATTATCACAGCATTATCTAGCCCCATGGTAAGCAGAGCTTGTGTTATGGGTAGGTACTAGATAACTGATATACATAATACAATACATAGATAGATATTTTTTATTATACATAGACAACGACCAGAACACCCGGAACAAATATCTGCAGATCGTACACACAATTGTTCCGAGGAGGGAATCGAACCCGCAACCTCCTGCGTCGCAGGCGGACCTTCGCCCACCGCGCCACATCGGTCGATATTTGATATTATAATCAGCATCTGCCTGTACCGGACCACTGCTGGACATATGTCTCCAAATGAACGCTTTATCGACCAGTCTTCAGTTTGCGGCATCCAACAAGTATCTGCAGTCTTTCGAAGGTCGTCATCCCACCTGGCCGGCGCCGTAGGGCGTCCTACACTACGTTTGCTGCGTCGCTGTCTCCACTCGCATTCGCGGGTTCGACAATTGATATCTCCTGCAGCGGACAATTGAAACATTTAAATAAAATGGCCATCCCATCATTTTATGCAAGTTGTAACTCTAAAAGCAAATCACATAAAAAAATATTTATTATCGTGTGAGAACTCAACGCGCAGGTAAAAGTAATAAATACGATTAATTGTAATATCTGTCTGTTTGTAACGTTATAACGGTTATTAACGAGAACGATAAATATCGATATTACTCAGTTGTCGGTATTTTGTCTTCTGAACAATTTTGATTTCAATTAAAATAATCGGTAGGTATATTTTTTTTAAATAATACATCGATTGTCCGGAATATGAGATAAAAGCAAATAAGGCGCTTTTAGAGAGAGGCCTGAGTCCAGCAGTGGACCAATTTGAAGGCTGTTCAAGTGAAGTGTCAGTATTATAAGGCATTAAATAATAAGTAACACAAAATATTGTCTTTATTGAAATGAAATGAATGTTTATTTCATTTCAAAATTTGTGTTTTAGAGTTCCGTCATTAAATTAAATAATGTTTAGTAACGATAACTAATCAAATTAATTATGATTAATTATAATGGGTGACGCCCATTATTTTTGAGAAAAAACAATTTATTGCATTATTCCATCAAAATGAAGAAACATAGTGATGGAGACCAAAAACTAAGTTACGAATCGTCTAATAATGTACTTAAATTTTATCATCTAATAACAATAACATTATCCGAAAGTAACATATACATTTTTATTCCTATTACAAGTATTTCTTTATTATTATTACAGTTTATCACCAAAATAACAGCATCCGTATCAGTTAGTTATTTATTTTATTTTTCTCAATTTCGAACCTAAAATAACGTTTTAATTCAAAACATAAGTTAAATACGTAATAATCGTTAAACAAATCAATAAGCAGAGAGTAATGACTACCTGACTATAAAAACATGTTTTTTTTCTTATAAAAAAGTTTTATCTTTCCACTCAGTGCGGTCACGTGCGATCTCCCACCAATCTCCGAGGAAGGCGTTAAGGTCGTCTGAGTGGAAAGATTTGGGGAAGGCCTTTGCCCAGCAGTGGGAAGAAACAGGCTAAAAAAAAAAAAAAAAGTTCTATTGACTAGCTATAAATAAATATAAATCTGTTCATACTGTGCTTTTTTATCAACTTCCTCCTAAAAACATTTAATAAACTATCCCTCAAAATGTATTATTAAAAATGTATTGCATTTTTTTGTCCATCACCTTATTTATACCTTAGTCACCAGGCTTGACCGGCGAATTGGTGGTGACAGTGAATGTATTGTAGCAGGAGGCTGGCTGCCCATTAAGTACCCTAAGGAGGGTCTCCTTACAAAATCCACAGGATGAGTTGAAGCTTTGGTAGAAGTGGGTTCTGCGCTCATTAATCTGATACCGCTACCACACGCAATAATACCCATTCAAATATGAGCTTTAACACGTTGTATTTAAAAACATTTTAGGTGGCAAAAAGGCTTCCCACAAGTTTCAAGTGATTGGCCCGCGAGCTGTCATCTGACACAGTCTTTAGAAAATGCATCTAACAAAATAAACCCGATATTTTATTGCACATTTTTGTACTGGGGGAGCTGTGCGCCTCTGATCTACGACAAGCTTTACACCACGAACACCACTCAACATCTTTCTATAGTTAATTTTATAGCTCTGCGGTACAGTAACATAACTTAAAGTGAAACATCTTCGAATCGATAGAATCGTATAATCGTTATAAATATCGATACGAACCTCAATTGGTCGTAAAGTGGATTTATTTTCATGTTTATAGTTAAAAAGGCATTTGAAACAGACCGCTGAGTTTTGGATACGTTTCACTGTGAATTTATTTACTTTTTTACACAACGTCGTGTAGAAGATAACTTTTATCTTATTTTTAATATTCTGTTTCTATATTTTTCTGTCATTTAGTGGGTTAAAAATATACAAACAGAAAAAAGCAAAGCAAAGCTTCGGTTATGGGTATAACGGAAGCTCTGCTTTCCATTATTTTAATTATCTATTTTATTTTATAGAATTTCTTTGCATGTTAATAACAGTAAAATTGTGTTTTTTTTTTAGAAGGCAGAATCACAGCTAAGCGATGGTGACACGACCCAAGACGTAGTTTTCACTTGTACACTTTATCTAGTCGATTTCACTTGTACAGTTATCAGGATGTCTACTATAAAAAACGAATGAAGTTGATTGATGACGTCAATCGTATGAAATGAAAAACCACCAAAATGCTTCAGGTGCGAAAATAGTATGAGATACTACCTACTCTGTGATACACCAATACATGAATCTGAATTTACCAGAAAAGTAGTCCTCCATTTTCTATGAGTATGAGTGTTTTTTTTTTATTGTTTCAAAAAAATCAACACCCCTTAATCTAAATAATTTAAACCTTAATAATCTAACTTACGGCCAATAAGATATGTGACATATGTGTGCTAAATGTTATTCTATTCTATTCATAATTATCAGCATTTCGATTACGTAGTGTCAAACCAGACGTACAGCCATTTTTCAAGAAGTTGAGTTGAATTTTTTATATTTCATTTGAGGAGTTCTCATGTAATGTGAACCATGAGGACATTATCTCTTTCTTGTGGGGTAAGGAGGACCCAAACATCTCGTCTCCCAAGCCAACCTCACCTGCACGTGGTACACCCTGCTAGGTAACAAACTAGGCTCTGGTGAAAATATCAAACAGATACAGATTCAGATTCAGATTATTTATTCATAACGTTTATAATGTTTAAATTGATAATTAGAGTACATAAATTGATTAATAATAAAAATTTAAAAATAATAAATTACAAAATATCAAATATATTTCACTAAATTTATAGTGACATTCCTCAATGAGCCAGAATTTTAGTTTTCTTTTGAAGGATTGCGTTGAGGAGGCACTGACAACCGTAGCTGGGAGACGGTTATAAACCGCCGGCCCCATTACATGCACCAGCTTCGACGACTTCGTGAGACTCCGCGGCACAGTTCTCGGCCTGTGTGCGTGACGAGTAGGGTACCTGTGACCGTCGTCGAACCTGGAGTATTCGTCGAGGTGGCTCCGAGCATACATGACCGCATGGAATATGATCAACCCAGGAACCGTCATAATCTTTAGGGAACGGAATATTGGACGCGCGGGCGTGCCCCAGGGAACTCGCACCGCTCGTACCGCTCGTTTCTGCATTCGGAACACTCGCTCCCAGTCCGCGGCTCTGCCGTAAAGCTCTACGCCATACTGAAGAGTACTGCGAGTGCACAGATGCGAAATAGCAGCTCCTCATCATAGTGTCTCCAGTGTCTCCGACAACCTCCACAGGTCACAATCATCATAATTTGATAACACATTAAGTTTACAATTATTTTCCATTACTTGACACTGACAGGAAGTGTCCAACCAGACACAGTTGCTATTAACAAAGAATCATCATCATCATTTATCTCCTTCCACAACACCTTTCAGCAGTTGCCTTCCATTATTATTACGCAAGCATCTATCGGGTCGTTGGCTGACTAATTAAATTTAAAAGCAAGCAATGAACATACCCCATTTTAATCTTTCTATATCTAAGTCAATAAATTAAATACAAGTGTTTGTTTCTGCTTTGTTTATGCAAAAGACAACGATAAGATGGACATAAATCGAAGAGTGGTAACCCTAGCGCACATAAATTGTCTTCTAGACAACCTTACAATGAGGGAACATCTTCAAATTGACCCTGAAATGGTATTTTGATTATAGAGGACCATTATCGAAGGTAAGTATGCATATAATCTGGGAAGCAATTAAAAACTCTTATTGGTTACCTTTTTACAACCCAGTCTAACTTCGGCCTACAACACTGATTGTCATCTTAGGATCGACAATTCTTCACAGGCTTGACGGAGTGACGTCATCTCATCAGCGTATGTTGGTCCATTGCTGGACATGGCATCCACGGCATTCTCTTCATAAGCGCTTTATTGGTGAGATGAGAGACTTATGATTATCATCATCATCATATGCTAGTCCACAGATCTGAAAATATTTTTTTCGGGTGTTCTGGTTATTTTCTGTGTTTAATAAAATTCTATGCATTGTATTGTATTCATTATAACAGTCGTCTAAAACCAAAAATACTAACTCTGCTTTGGGGTTAGATGACACTGCGTGGATTGTCCAGCATTATTTAGAAAAATTCCAAATTACTAGTTTCTGCCCGCAGCTTCGCAAGTTTTTTTTTTTTAATATTATTTTTTATTTATTTATTGAGATAATAACATCATAACAGGATTGACGGATAACGTACGTCCGTATTGTTTCCATAGAAATGTTTAAGGTTATTTCTTTCCCATGGGAACTGATTTATGGGATAAAAATTGGGCTATATTTTATTCCGGGCTTAGAAACGAACATAACAACAGTATATGCAATTTCAGCCCAACCGTTTATTGATTTTGGCGTGCAGATGTAAAAAACCACCCATCTAAATATCCAAACTTTCTCTTTTGTTATATTAGAGAGATTTATTTATTTATGAGAAAATGAAAAAAAAATTGAAATATGTTTATTACTGCATCTAAAGTTAATACAGATTTGGTATGGTTTAAGTAGACAGAATTAATTAACAAAAGTGCTAAAGATTCCCACACTAGGCTGGGCCTGTATCGTGGGAATCAATATGATTACCTGGTAAGAAGTGCCTCAATTTAATGTCAAATCTATGCAGAGTTAAACAAAATAAAGTTTAAAGTAACAAAAACAAATAAATTTTAAAGTACAGATATTAAAAAAACAAGTAGAAAGTAACTAAAACAAACCTAAAAATAAATTAGAAACTAGTACAAACTACAAATTAGGGGAGAAAAACATGCATTAGGAGACCTTTAGAAGTATACTTTCGGTTTATAAGAAGCTCCTGTAAACTCCTGTGTGTGTATGGTTTGTAATTCATTGTGTATTTTTTTTGTTACTTGTATTATTATGTTTGACATATAAGAATATTCTTATCAATAAATAACTGAACTGAACTGGTTAAAAGAAAATGCTATATACATACGTTACAGTGTGATGACAAATTAGCAGCAATATCCATTCTCATAATAGACTTCTGACGGATCAACACAGCATAAATCATCTTGTGGCCAATTGTGCTGATGATTATGATCATGTCGATGATGAAACTAAGGCCACATACCGTCCGTCCCTTGAACCGGTTGGGTTTTATTGAAAAATATGCTAAAGCTCAATATTTATAAATCTGAACACTCAAATAACTTTATGCGACACATTTTTAATTTCATAAATTTGTTTGTCTTCGCGATCTTTTTTATTGGCCATTAATATTGTTTTATTCTCAGTTTTGGTATTATTAACAACATTTCGATAAATTACGCTTTTTCTTTTGCAATCGAGTTGTTACCGGGGGCCGCTTTTAATTTGTTTTTATTTTTGTTCGTGTTGGAGATTTTATTTGCTTGATTTAAATAAATATTATGTTCTTTGTAGTTTGTTTGTGTGTAATATAGGAAATGAATCTCCAGAACTATTCACAATCTGTTCTGCCAGCTAGTTTAGTAATACAATACATAGATATTTTTTATTATACATAGATAACGACCAGAATACCCGGGTCAAAGATCTGCAGATCGTACACACAATTGTCCTGAGGCGGGAATAAAACCTTCAATATACTGCGTCGCAGGCAGACCTTTGCCTACCGCGCCATAGAGGTCGTCAATTAATGAAGTATTTTTGTATTCTAAGTGCTTATTTGTAAGCTTAAAGAAATAAAAACTCTTCATTTTCATTTTCATTTATTGTTATGCAAGCATCAAACATTTGCGCCACCATTTCCTTTTATGTGTCCGTAAGTTCTAGTCACCCCAGCGATACATATTCGAACACGTTTTATTGCGCTACGGTGAAAATTTAGTGCCAAAAGGGTTTACATAATTACTCTTCGGAATTTCGGATCGATAGGCTTAAGCAATTAAAATTAAGTGTTAAATGGGGTATTTGAGAGTTATTGTCTCCTGAAGTATTTAGGGATAATTTTCCCATTATGTTGAAGTAGGTGGGCCTAGATATTTTGCCTAAAAATCGGTATCTTCCGATGAATTGATGGTATTAAGAAAAAACAGAAAAATGCTATGAATCGAGGTACTCATGTTTGGACTGAAAGCAGTAATTATATTGTTGGTATCCTGGTTTGAGATATCTTGTCTAAAGTCTTTCCGGAAATACAGCAAAGAACGCTGTTGCAAATTATATATTACTAGCTGCGCCCCGCGGTTTCACCCGCGTGGTCATAGATATTTTGGATAATATACCTTAATGATATCTTTATGAATTGTGGCCTATGTGTTATTCTGATATGTATATTATTATTATTAGCTATTATTATTGTTTCATCAGAATCCATTCAGTAGTATTTGCGTGAAAGACTAACAAACATCCATCCATACTTACAAACTTTCGCGTTTATAATATAAGTAGGATTCAATGGATAGTACTTATAGCATACGTTAAAACCAAATCAACTTGAGTAGATAGATGACGACCGATGTGGCGCGGTGGGCGAAGGTCCGCCTGCGACGCAGGAGGTTGCGGGTTCGATTCCCGCCTCGGAACAATTGTGTGTACGATCTCCAGATATTTGTTCCGGGTGTTCTGGTCGTTTTCTATGTATAATAAAAAAAAACTATCTATGTAATATATTGTATTATGTATATCCGTTATCTAGTACCCATAACACAAGCTCTGCTTACCATGGGGCTAGATAATGCTGTGTGAATTGACCAGCATTATTTATTTATTTATTATTATAGATATCTAAAACCACAACTCTTAAACGATACATTAACTTAAACTTGATTTTAGATCATATAATTTTAATTGTCTTATCATATTTTATCCGTACTTACCTTGACATCACAACGTCGTCGCTTATATTTTACAGAATTTATCCAGCATTATTTGTTTAAAGTAAAGTAAAGTAAAAAATCATTTATTTCTTTAGGCTTACAAAATAAGCACTTAGACAAGTCATATTTTATATATAAATTATTATCAAATAAAATTATTTTACTGTTCATTTCAATTTTTTGTCCACTAGTGGAAGAAGTGAAAAGAAACCACTAGCATGTTCATCTCTTATCTAATACATGGTTATTTGCCTATTTAAGTCTAAATATAATATGATTCGATACATGTCAATATTTAAGTAAAGCTATGCACAACAACAACAGTTTCGTTTCAATACGTCAATTCATAATACTCCTAGGTATTTTCTGGATTCCAACCATCACCAAGTGATGCGAAAATCACAGCATAATATACCAGAATCTGTAGATATTCCCTCACACCCATTCCTATGGATCTCCATCGATCCTTCCCAATCTTACCAAACCGTCTGCATCTAAATTTGTCTCCAAAAAACCCTTTACCAGACGCTACCCTACAACATAAATAAAGGGGGTTGATATTTATCGCGTCGTGTTTATTACTACGAAAATTATACCCCTAATGAGTTCCCGAATTCAGCCCCTAGGAGTCAGAAAATCCTATCGGCTATTAACAGTCAAGGAGTGGTGATATACCGCGCCTGCAGAGCAAACTTTGCCGCAAGATCCTATGCTAATGCCTTGTAATGGTACATTGTGTTTTTGTTTTGATCTGGCGGCATCGGGGGTGTTGATTTTGTGTAGAAGTTTGCCTGATTTGCAAATTTAAATGTTTATTGCTTCTTTCTTACAGAAGTAGGTAGCTTTTGTGACGTAGAGACACCAAGATCGTTTTATTTAGAGAGTATGTAACTTAAAAACGATCTTGGCGTCTCTGTTTTTCAATATCGTTGATAGATTTTTTATTTCTAACTAGTTTTTGCCCGCGGTTTCGCTCGCATTGTCGGAGAGGTCAGTATATATAATGGGTCCCTCAGTCTACAGGCTGTCGGATACTATTAAAAAGAATGCATCTTCCACCACGGTATTTAAAAGTAAATAAAAAAATGGCTCTTAGAGAGATCTTTCTACTTCGTAGACGAGTTCTACAATTTAATTTTTTTTTATTATATTCATTTTATTATTAATTAATTTAATATAGATACAATTGTTAAATTATATTTTTTTAATGACATACCTACAGGACAATAATCTATTTCTATATTGCTTGCCTTATTATTATTTCTGCGTATGACATGTACCTTGGCGTTATAAATAAAGAATTGTATTGTATTGTATTGTTTGTATGCAAACGTTTTAAGGTTATTTCTACTCCATGGGAAGTGATTTATGGGAAAAAGTAGCCTATTCTAGACCCAGAACTACATGTATGCAAAATTTGACCACGACTCGGTAAACGTAGAGTAGGACGCCCTCCGACCAGGTGGCATGACCACCTGCGAAAGACTGCAGGTAGATGCTGGATGCGGCAAGCTGAAGACAGGGCGCTGTGGCGCTCATTGGGGGAGGCCTATGTCCAGCAGTGGACTAACATAGGCTGGTGATGAAGCATCAGGTGTAAACAAATTAGGAGCCCGGAAAAAAAACTTTTCGTAACCCTTAATCTACTTTTTTCTTGTCAACATCACCTACACACCTTTTCAGCTTCCTTAAAACCTTAATTACTTCTTCAATTAGTTAAACAGGTGCGAACCAAGTGGTCCTACCTATATGATACAAATCTAGCGCAATTATTGTAAAATTACCAAGAAATCGACACTATACGACATTGACATTCACATTTAGATTAAAAATTATTTTCTCACTGCACTAATTAGATTATTTCTTGTTGGCGATAATTACTTCGGATTTGCATAGGAATTTTCTCGTTCACACTTTTTGTATTTAAGTCGGTGTTAACAGCGCATTTTATGTTCTTAGCTGGTCACATATTTTATATTTTTGTCGATCACTGATATAAGTAAGTTTTTATGTTTATTTACATTATTTTTTGTTTTATATTATTTGATTGTTATTTTCTTTTTAATAAAGAGTAAGTTTATAATAATGACGACCTCTGCGGCGCAGTAGGCGAAGGTCCGTCTGCGACACAGGAGGTTGCGAATTCGATTCCCGCTTCGGGACAATTCTGTGTACTATCTGCAGATATTTGTTCCGGGTGTTCTGGTCAATATCTTTGTATAATAAAAGTATATCTTTATGCAATCTATTGTATTAAGTATATCAGTCATCTAGAACACATAACACAAGCTCTGCTTAGCTTGGTGCTAGATGATGTTGTATAGATTGTTCAGCATTATTTATTATTATTATTTATTATAAGCTTAGTAGTCAGCATCTTGGGGAAGCATCAGTTTCAGTTTCAAAAACGTAGTTTCTGTAGGCTTCCAAAATAAGCACTTAGACAAGCAAACAACTATTGGCCTGACCCGAGATTCAAACCCAGATCCACATCAGCGGTAAATCAAGCTGACCGCTAGACCAACGAAGCAGTATAGATAGTAAGTTAATAATTTCATCATCATCAACCTATGTTAGTCCAGAGCGCCCTGTCTTCAGCTTGCCGCATCCATCATCTACCTGCAGTCTTTCGCAGGTCGTCATCCCACCTGGTCGGAGGGCGTCCTAAACTTCGTTAACCGAGTCGTGGTCTCCACTCAAGAACACATTTGCCCCAGCGGCCGTCGGTTCTTCGCGAGATATGGCCGGCCCACTGCCACTTCAGCTTGCTAATTCTTTGAGCTATGTCGATAACTTTGTTTCTCTGTCGGATGTATTCGTTACGAATCCTATCCTTCAGAGAAACTCCGAGCAGCCGGCGAGGTTAATAATTAAATCCTGTCATATGAACAAGCCGTTCACGTAATCCCAGTAGAGCGGTCATTAGTTGACCCGATCCGATCTTCCTCCGACACCGCCGTCCCTCACACACTATCCTTCTAATCACTTGCACTTCTCTATATATGATACTCTTGTCTGTCTGTCTGTTACAACAAGTGTCAAACAGTTTTGTAAGGTCTGATGAAAATAATGATAATAATATAGATAATATACGTCTTGTCCTGTCTTGCATATCTGTTTTATTTGGTGTGCAATAAAGAGGAAGTATGGCACTTATTCTTTATTGAAAAAAAAGAATATGTTGTACAATGCCTTATCGCTATGAGCGATCTCTGCTAGGCAAGCTTTGGATTAAGTGTAGACGGTGGCGTGTTATACAGAATGATAGTTGGTTGGGACATACATAAACAAATATCTACTGATAGTTATACAAACAGATAACTGATGTACATAATACAATACAGTACATAGATAGATATTTTTTATTATACATAGAAAACGACCAGAACACCCGAAACAAATATCTGCAGATCGTACACACATTTGTCCCGAGGTGAGAATTGAACCGAAATTAAAAAAAAACTGCATCAAAATCCGTTGCGTAGTTTTAAAAATGTAAGCATACATATGGGGACAGACAGACAGCGGGAAGCGACTTTTTTCTATAAATGACGAATTTGACGACCTCTATGGCACGTTGGGCGAAGGCCTGCAACGCAGGAGGTTGCGGGTTTGATTCCCGCCTCGGAACAATTGTGTGTACGATCTGCAGATATTTGTTCCGGGTGTTCTGGTCGTTTTCTATGTACAATAAAAAATATCTATCTATGTAATGTATTGTATAATGTATATCAGTTATCTAGTACCCATAACACAAGCTCTGCTTACCATGGCGCTAGATAATGCTGTGTGAATTGTCCAGCATTATTTATTTATTTTATTTATAAATCTTTATCTATGTAGTGATTTCAGTTTTTTGAGCATAGCGAGCGGAACTACAGGCAGCAGCTAGTCAAAAACAAAGCGATAACAACTTATATTAAGCTGTGTTTATATTCAGCGGCGCACGAAGAGATTTCCGAGAACGCCCCGTACGTGCGTCCACCGATTTTATCAACAAATATCGAATCAAGTTGAGTTTTTTCATTAAAACCATTAAAATCTTCGTCGATTTCGAGGAACAATAAAATTTTATGACTCTATCTGTGTTTCTGTGATTGACGGTTATCTTTCGATAGTTTTTGTAGATGCCTATTCCTTTGGTAGAGTATTGATCGGATGCTGAAATCACTTTTCATCATCAACTGCCCATGATAGTCCACAGCTGGACATAGGCCTCCCCAATGAGTGCATTAGCGCCCTGTCTTCAGCTTGACGCATCCAGCATCTACCTGCAGTCTTTCGCAGGTCGTCATCCCACCTGGTCGGAGGGCGTCCTACACTACGTTTACCGAGTTGTGGTCTCCACTCAAGAACACGTTTGCCCCCATTGACTTATTGTATACCAACTACATTAAGGCGATACTACTGATCGTCTCGTAGTACCGTAGAACTATATGGACGACCTCTGTGGCGTAGTGGGTGAAGATCCGCCTGCCGAGATGTTCACCAGGAACTTGTGGATTCGATTACCGCCTCCGGATATTTTTTTGAACGATCTGCAGGTGTTTGTTTTAGGTGTTATGTGTATTTTCTACGTATATTCAAAAAACGATTGACGCCTCGGGATATGTTTTGTACGATCTGCAAATATTTGTTTCGGGTGTTCTGGGAGATTTTTAAGTTTATTTAACACTTTGACTGCTGAAATCACACGGTATGTGTTTTCTAGCGCAGCGGCTGAGAAAATACAGATCTGTGTGACTCAGCACAGCCGTAATATTTTTCGAACGAAACGCATGTGCGGCGCAACACAACCGCTGTGTAGAGCGGCAGCACGAATTTTTTAGGTTAAAAAAAAGATCGCAGTCGTCGAAAAAAAAACCGCAGTCAAAGTGTTAAAAAAAACCTATGAATGCAAGTGACGAGACGACGCAGCCGCATCTTGTGACTTAGTCAGTAGACATACAGGTAGCAAAAGTTTTCAGCAATTAATACACAAATACTCGACATTAGTTAAGCAATTAAAAGAATTAATAAGAAGCGATAAACATAAAATGCGCGATTTCTCGAAACTCCGACGTTATCGCCGAGATCGTATCTCGTACTAAGTCAGACGGGTCGACGCCAAAATAAATGTTGGTCAGTGTATATGTTGTCGCCAGATGCCTTTCTGTGTGATGAAAGATACACCTGAACCTTAATGTATATCCTGGAACAAGGTATGATAGATACAAAGTCTATACCTAGTCATTATTCCTGATAGACCTAAGTCGCCAAAAGCCTTTAATTGCTACTCGATGACATCTATGGTGCGGTGGGCGATGGTTCGCCTGCGATGAAGGAGGTTCCGGGTTCGATTCCCGCCACGGGACAAAAGTTTGTACGATCTGCAGATATTTGTTGCGGGTATTTATATTTTTCTGAGAAAATTATCTTTGTATCTTTTTTAATTTAAGTTAATGTACATCACTGGCAAGAGCGGAGTCCCCAAACATAAGCAAATATTTGCTTAAATGGAGGCTCCCAAACCAATTTATGTTTTGTAAAAAAAATTACTGAAATAAAGGCTTTTACTTTTTTTTTAAAATTTATAATATAAAATATAACAAGCAAAAACACTTCTGATAAATCGATTACTATTTTTTGAAAGATGGGCGGCGTACGAATAATATACCTAATATATAATATACCTAATATATAATATACCTAATATATAATATACCTAATATATAATATACCTACCTGCGATTCTTGATGTTTTTGATGAAGGTAGAATCGACTGATCCCTCTTGAAAATTATAGGTTTTACTTACATCGAATAGTTTGTAAAATGGGAAATAAAGAAACCTTAAAATAATATTTACCACAGCAAAATAATTATTTCTTTGATGTTCATCAAAACACAAAATCAATAGCATTTATTTCTTTAGGCTTACATAATAATTAATCAATGATTTGGCTGCTGGCTTTTTGGTTTGCTGAAGTGGAAGTGGCAGTGGGCCGGCCATATTTCGCGAAGAACCGACGGCCGCTGGGGCAAACGTGTTCTTGAGTGGAGACCGCGACTCGGTAAACGTAGTGTAGGACGCCCTCCGACCAGGTGGGATGACGACTTGCGAAAGACTGCAGGTAGATGCTGGATGCGGCAAGCTGAAGACAGGGCGCTATGGCGCTCATTGGGGGAGGCCTATGTCCAGCAGTGGACTGATATAGGCTGATGATGATAATTGATGATGATTTGGCTGCTGCAAGATACTATTTTATATTTTATATTTTTTTTATTTTTGATACATAAGTTTTATTAGAATGTAGGATCCAAAACTCCACTCGTGTACCATTTTATTTGGAAATAGAAGGCCTTACTAATCATCCCTTACAATTCAACCAACATATTATACTAATAAGGCTTTTAGGTACTAATTTCTTTTCATCTTCGTCATCAAAACACGAAACCTGCTCCGCGCTTCCTTGAACAACTGTTTATTTAGTTAACACTTTGACAGCGATTTTTTTTCGACGACTGCGATCTTTTTTTTAACCTAAAAAATTCGTGCTGCCGCTCTACACAGCGGTTGTGTTGCGCCGCACATGCGTTTCGTTCGAAAAATATTACGGCTGTGCTGAGTCACAAAGATCTGTATTTTCTCAGCCGCTGCGCTAGTGTGGATTTACGCATATTAGTCACTTGTAGAAAACACATACCGCACATCAGTACTCAAAGTGTAAATGTATAAAGCAGTATCACACATAACTTTCAAACTATTCGCAAAGGTAATGTCTTACTGTGAGTCACCATCAACAGCCTCCAATTTAACAGTAACACTCATAACACGATCCGCTGCTTTATCTGGATCGGCATCTTTAAAGTGTAGGCAAGTACGTGGTACTGGTGTGACCACAAGTGCTTTTGATTTTTTTTATCAGTGCGTACTTTGCAAAGTGCGTGGTAAGTGATACTTACCTACATGGTACCTCGCAAGATGGTCTTGCATATCGTAAATTTTTGTCAATTTCTTGTAAAGTGTCTTTTGCATTTTGATCTTTGATAAGAAGCCACCGAGGTAACCAGGGTGTTTTGTGTTTCCTTATTAAATCACAACCTAATGTGACTCGTGTCATGGAATAAGGTGCAATTGAGTCTAAACAGCAAAGTCGGCGTTCGCCGAAAAGTTGTCAAAACACTGTCGTCTGCCTACAAAATTCATACACTGAAATGTCGCACCAACCCAGGGAAGGGACTGTGTCGCCGAGTTTTAGTGTGTAAACTTCTTAACCTGTACTCGTACAAGCCTTAGCCAAGCAAATTATATAATTACTCGCCTTGGTCAATATGAATCACGTTTGTTTTATTTGATTGTTCAAAAGACTGTAAAAAAACAATTCATGCTAGATACTGGTAGGTCTGAACTTTTGAACTTTTTCAACATGTAATGTAGTTTACACACTAAAATTTGGCGACACATCTATTACCTGATAGATACCGACTAATATTAATATACTTCAAGTTGCTTAACATCACAAAACGGCTTAATATTCGATCAAATCCCATAATAATCCGATAAGTACCTATTAAAACCACCAGAAACTTGTGTTCTCGTCTGTACTCGACCACTCGTCACATCACAACTCAAAGTTTCCACGAAATGGCTATAATTTTTATAAAATCTCCGGCTTTAGGTATCAAATATGAATACCGACTTGATTTATACAAGAAGCTTGCCGTAAAGGCGGTTGACATTTTGACAGGACGCCATTTCGTGGCTCGTAAAAATTAATCGGCCATCTTGATTAAGTTAATCGACACCTATGTGTAAGACAAGTGGTTATGGCTGTTACTTTGGTATCATATTCTGAGATGGTCATTACTCAAGTATGTGGTTGTTACTAATTTTGGGATAAATTTTGATAGTTTGTAGTCAGGTTTGTTTGTAGTTATCGAAATGTATCCCAAAATTAGGATGAAAGTTTCATTTGTTTTTGAGTATTTGAGAATATTTACACAATTCAGATTGATTTTGGGATAAATTTTGATAGTTTGTAGCCAGGTTTGTAGCTATCGAAATTTATCCCAAAATTGAGATGAAATTTACCTACGTTTCTTTTGGGTAGGTATTAGATAATTTTTCACACAATTCTATTGAATTTTGGCATTATGTTGGCCAATCTGTACAAACAAAAATAACTTTAAACGGTACGCACTATACCGTATTAGGTTATATTTGCATGTACTTGAGTTAAAAGAACTTTATTTCTCATAAAATCTTCATACACCTGAAACAATTATTATTTTTATCTGTCATACAGTTCGTGTTAAAAATACCTGTAGAAACCAACTGTACATATTTATGACATATGTTACACAAGAATTGAAAGAAGGAAGCAAACCTAAACGGTCCCATACCACTCTACTACCTACTCTACCTGCTAAAAAATAGAGCTCCCTTTCGCAAAACTGTCGTGTTACCTCACAATTGCATTGGACGCATTATTTGTTATAATTTTTATTAAAGAATGTGTTCAGAGGAGCGGAGCTATCTGCGAACTAATCGTCGCCTGTAATGATTGTAGCTTTCTGTAATTATTTCGAGCTGTCTACATCTTCAGAGGGCTAGTGGTCGCTGGATAGGGCAGAGGGTAATAAATAATATTGAAGAATGCTGCGGGAATTTTTTTCTCTATGAAGATTGATAAATAGTTAATAATGTAGGTAGGGTATTAAAGATGATAGAAAATTCTTTGTTTCATTTCTTTGAAAATTCTATGTTGCCTGGGAGAAATCGCTGTCAGTGCCTATTGTACTGTTCAAGTTTAAAATTTAGATATAGGTTTGTTTTTGTTATGTTTTTAAAAATACATCAAACATGATAAAAAATGACAAAATATGTGACAATTTGGCGGTCTTATCGCTCAAAAATTATTTCTATATATAGCCATTGTCTTGGAGGCTACCATTTTCATGTATTAAGTATATCAGTCACCATAACACAAGCTCTGCTAAGCTTGGGGTTAGATAATGTAAGTAAGTAAGTTAATCATTTATTTGACACATAAAACACACACATACAATTAGCTTTACAAAATTAAAATAAAACATAATTATTAAAAGTAAGTAACTAAAATGCGTGTGTGTAGCGGTGTGAATTGTCCAGCATTATTTATTAATTAGATTCTTCTCTATCGTACCACCAGAACAACGATGCCGCTTCCAGTAGGACCTCCTCCGTACTATTTCATTACGGTAATCGTAATTTTTACGTAATAGCTGGCGTGATAGTATCGTGATTGCAGTAGCTGTGATTGCTAAACGCTGCGGCTTGCCGTACCCACGGTCCAGGACCCGGAGGAATCATCTGAACCATTATGAAACGGCAAATTGGTATTTGTGGTGGTTCAAACTGTAATGTTGCCTGCAAAGATCCTCAAGTTTTACAAGTAAAACTAAATAAATAATGCTGGGCAATCCAAACAGCATTAGCTAGCCCCAAGCTAAGAACAGCTTGTGTTATGGGTACTCGATGCCTGATACTTAATAGAATACATTATATATCTATGTAGATGTATATTTTTGATTATATGTATATAGAAACCAGACGACCAGAACACCCAGAACTAATATCAGCAGATTGTACACACAATTGTCACGAGGCGGGAATTTAACCGGCAAACTTCTGCGTCGCAGGCGGACCTTCGCTCATCGCGCCAAAGAGGTCACCGGTGTGTCTCCTATTTTCAAGAATCTCGAGCAAAAACCAGGTAGACCCACATTATATCCACAATTACTAAGGTTAAAACTATTTTAAATCCAATTTACAAGTAACAAACCTAAAACATGTAATTCAAATGAGCTACAGCCGATCACCAATAGATGTCGCTACGCGCCTCTGCGCGCACGCATGGCTACTCCGATCTAACACAAGGGTAGATAAGATCTAAACGACTTTACGTATCGACGCTCAGTATCAGGTATAGGGCCAATTCCGGAGTTCAATGTAATTAAAAATTTTAAGTTTACGCACCGCTAGTCAAGGCTAAGTGGTCAGTTGGCTTTATTATAGGTTTTAAATGGTTTGGTTATAATGAGTTTTGAAATTTGTGTAGGTAGCTAATATTTTCGAACGGAGTTTTTTCTACTGATCATGAAATTAAGTTGATTTTAATTTCAAAATTAATAATCACACTAATAATATAAATACTTTCCTACGAAAGTTTGGATGTTCAGATGGACGGATGTATGGATGAATGTTTATTACTTCTTCACACCAAAACTACAGAGCGTATCGAGCTGAAATTTTGCATACAGGTAGTTTTAGGCCTATAATAAAACATAGGGTTTATATCAATCAATTTCCATAGGATAGAACATTCAACTTTTCCATAGAAACAACGCGTGCGAAGTCGCTGGCAGAAACAACTAATAATACTTTATAAATGTCAAGAAAAAGATTCTGCAAAGATCCAAGGTTGAATAACTTGGGAGCGCTGATATATAGCAATACCCAGCGTGGGGATTATGGCATACTCTTATGATAAGACCAAAAATATATCAGGGGAGGCCTACGTCCAGCAGTGGATAGGTAAATGCTGTTGATGATTATTCCATAACACAGATCAAGGAAAAACACAGCAAAAACGAAACATTAAAAGTAAAGTAAAGAAGCATTTAATGTAGCAAAAGATATAGGAAATTACATTAGATGCAGATTCTTATCTAAATATGTCAGTTTTATACATCTCGCGGTTTCACCCGTAGTGGTAGATATTTTGGATAATATACAATATATCTTTATAAATTATAGCCTATCTGTTATTCTGATGTATAAGCTATATTATTGTAAAGTTTCAATAAAATCCATTCAGTAGTTTTTACGTGAAAGAGTAACAAAAATCCATCCATCCATACTTACGAACTTTCGTTTTTAATATTAGTAGGATATGTCTGTTGATTTCTTCACTAGGCTAAGCCCTAGGCTAAGAAACACGTCTAGAATCATCGATGTAAACAATGCTGACTAAAACTCAGTTCTCTAGATAGTTCTAAAAGGCCCGGATTAAAGGTACAATAGAAAACTTGAAAGAACCCTGAGAAATTCAAACCACAAATCACAGATCGTAACAGGCACTGAAATCATTCATAATGAACAAAATAATGATTGCAACAACTACTTAAAGTTCCGAACAATAGCTGTCATGTCTGTCCGTTTGTTTCGTAAGGTTGGTAAGCCTGTTCAATTTTATTGTACTTTGACAATGGATTGCGATAAAGGCGGCCTTCGGATTTTACCTTATAATATTTTCTTAGGATAAATTATTACCATTTTGCGGTTATAATGTAGATTTTCTTTGGTGTTCCTTACCCAAGTAGATTTACGATTTTTTTCAAAATGTTGTCCTCATTCATTCTTATTCAGAGAAACCCAATAGAACGTTTTCTTTTGAATCTGGCTAGTCAGTTTCCCCTACTAATGTCATGCCGTAGGTACCTATTTCAACTCCTATAGGTACTCAGTTTTATCAGTTTATTTATTTCCACCGTAGGTACACAATGTTACACTTGATGTCGTTAAATACTATTTTAAAAGATAAATTACATTTTTATTATAACACACTAACTTTTGACAAAGGAAACACCATAGGACATTGTGCAAAGAAAGCAGACAGACATGCCTTCTTAAAAAATTAAAATAAATTCATTTATAATATTTTTCACAATAAAACAGATAATAAATAATGGTACAAGATAAATGGAATAATAAATTAGAAAAAATGTCAAAGTAATCTGCTGTATAAGAGCATTTGCTTGCTGCTGTACCTACTTGTTCGACACATTTGTATAATCAAGCACTAGCTAAGCGTTACCAAAGAGTTGTGTTGATAGAAATAAATTTCCACGTAGGTAAGTTACCTACATGGAAATTTATTTCCATTAAGTCTCGTGAAAAATTCTTGCCTGGAACTACCTGTATCCAAAATTTCAGCCTGATCCGTTTTAGGTCGTACGTGAAAGAGTAACAAACATCCATACAAACAAACTTTTGCGTTTATAATAGTAGTAGGATATTATTTTACGAATACATCCGACAGAGAACCAAGGTTATCGACATAGCTCAAAGAATTAGCAAGCTGAAGTGGCAGTGGGCCGGCCATATCTCGCGAAGAACCGACGGCCGCTAGGGCAAACGTGTTCTTGAGTGGAGACCACGACTCGGTAAACGTAGTGTAGGACGCCCTCCGACCAGGTGGGATGAAGACCTGCTAAAGACTGCAGGTAGATGCTGGATGCGACAAGCTGAAGACAGGGCGCTATGGCTCTCATTGGGGGAGTCCTATGTCCAGCTGTGGACTGCTATAGGCTGATGATGATGATGATGAGGATATTATTTTGACAGAATTCGTATTCCAGTTTATTTTATCCAGCATTTGTATATTTATTTATTTATATCATGGTGCCACCTAGTATTATGCAGTACCTACTAGTACAAGCTATACCAAGTAGAGACCGACACATCAATCAATTCATCGCTAACCTCTCATCAGTACTGGCTGTGTGAACCGTGACCGTATTGTGGACTAGCTATTGTATCGACGGTCAGTTGTGGTTTGGAACGAATTTATCAACTCCTAGTCTAATTTATTGTTTTAAAATATTAGGTAAGCTTGTGTTTGAGCTTATTTTACAAGGCCAAAAGGTAATTATTAATAAATAAATCTGGAAAATCTTCACAGCATCATCTTTCCCCAAGCAGAGCCTGTGTTATGGATGCTATATGATCCTATCTTCTTAAATAAATAAATAATAAATAAATAAATGACTGATATACTTAATAATAAATTTTTTTTTATTAAAAAGATAGCGACCGGAACACCCGGAACAAATATCTGCAGATTGAACACACAATTGTCCCGAGGCGGGAATCGAACCCGCATCCTCTTGCGTCGCAAGCGGACCTTCGCCCACCGTGTCACAAATAAAATAAAAAAAAATAATGCTGGACAATTCACACAACATTATCTAGCCGCATGGTAAGCAGAGCTTGTGTTATGGGTACTAGATAACTGATATACATAATACAATACATTACATAGATAGATAATTTTTTATTATACATAGTTGGTTTCTGATTTTATACGTCCACTTTTATGCCTCTCTCAAAAAAGGGGGTTGGCTATAATCTGTGGCCACAAATATGGGTATTTATTTGCGAAATTATATTGACAATTGAGATAATTTTTAATAGGGTAACAAAGCTAGTTTTAATGTACACTATACTATGGATAGAATATTTATTATACAAATGACAGAAAACAATATAGAAATAAATTCGTAGAATAGAGGATTTTACCCAAAGAATACTTATAGAAGATCAAGGGTATATACAAATTTCGTACCGTCATCAGTGATACTTTGACACATCGCAGCAGTGGTCAGTAGATTTGAACAGTGGTTCACGGTTGGCTTGTCCCCGATAATTGTACAACTGATTGAGCGGGGCCGATGTGTGGGCCATAATGTGAGAGCTTTGGGACACACGGGTGTAATGGTTGGACAATAGCTTGTCATAGTTTGCAGGATAAAAAAATACAATAAATGAACTTATTCATAGCCACACACACACAATATGTTGTACAAACAAAAATATGCATAAAACAGAACAACAAAACCCGTAGGGATTTCAAACTTAAACAAAATGTAAGCATGAATTAGTATGAGGACAAAAATATGTCTGAATAAAGAAACTTTTTATTTTATTTTATTAGAATCCCAAGAGTAAGAAAAAATGGTATTTCCTTATCTACGCGGCTAATAAGGTCCCGTCTATATCTCTAAATAGATGTTGCAGAGAGTTGCAGTATATACTCTCTTTCTTCTGTTATATGTCCGCTTTGCCTTGATAAACATTTTCACGTAGACCTTCGTAGCCCATGCTACAATGCTACGCCGGACCCGCGTAGTCTACAAAAGACTTCAACGCGCACCAAAAGTTTTGAACAGACTTAATTCCCCTTAGCTCCAGAAGTAAAGACCTGACCAGTTGTAGTTTTCAGTAGGTACGATAAATAAAAACGTTTTTCTCTAAACAAGTTATTTCATAGACCTTTGTAGCGTGCTATGATACTACGCCAGACCACGTCCGCCTAATAAATCCGCCTATAAAGGCGAAAATTATTGAATAATGCCATGTCAAAAATCTCCAACAGACGTTTTGAATTAAATTGTTGTTATGTTGTAAAATGTTTTTATATAAATACAGAATGCTACCTAATTCCCAAATATTACGTTTTTCTTGCACTTCAGACAAGATGACTAACTTTCCACTTTTCAGGCAAGAGCATTTGCAACTTTGTAAAAACATAAAAGCCGTAGGTCCCAACTCGGGCCCTTTCTATCCGACAGAGCGTAACCCGACATTGTATTAAAATTCCACCGTATTTTGAATATTTCCATTCGATGCACATTAGTATTCATTCAATATACATCGGTAGGTGTAGCACAAACATAATTTTTCAGTCACATCGGTGCTATAACTAGCAATTGTATTCGATTCGTGGCGTCAATTTGAATGGACAACCATTAGTTCCAGTTTTTTCCATCTGAATAGTAAAATTGTTGGCGCTTTAATATGCTGTTTGACGATTTAATTGATTGTCAGTTGTTATAGAGTGTCATGATTTTTGAATTGATTGCGTTGACATTGTTTTTATTGATTACCAGAATTTTATTTGTTATTCATGTCACATCTTGCAGTGGTTTGCTTCAATTAAGTTCCTATTTATTTATAGCTCTGTTATTGTCTTGTCATTAAATAATCTAAGGCCATGTTTTTTTTTGTTGCAGATCTCATTTAGACCGGAAATAAAACTTACTCAGGATCAACATTTGCGTCACCAATGTCTCCAAATAAATATGAAATAACAATCGAAAGCCGTAAATTAAAGTTCGAAAAATACCTTTTAAAAACCTCGACAAATACTTATATTAACTCTAGCGTTTCAATTTTAGTGAGAACTTGCAAGAAATTATCTAGATTATATTCGATTATAAAGATAAAAATGTATGTATACCCTTCGGTATAAACTATCAATATCAACCTTTTTTGGTGTAAACTCAACCCGTTGACATGTCACGGTGCCTATTGTACCGACAGGAAAAGGAAAGCAGTCTAATTTGACGTTTGACATTGACATTATTCCAACGTACAATTCTCTGACAATCGCAATTTGACATAATTTCTCCTTTCTTATGACATGCTTTGTTGTGTCGTATTGATTTCTGTTTTCTCGTGGAAATGTGAGCCTTTTCATAAGCAAGGTCTGTTATCTCCTTTCATTATGGTTTCGATGTCAAAAAATCAAAGAAAACTGTCAACAAATCAAATGTTTGCGTTCCTGATTGACTTACAAGTAAATGGGCGTGATACGTTTTTGGAAGGCTTTCTTCGACGACAAGGTCTTTTGATATTAAAAAACGATTTATTTTATTTTATTTTCACTGGACCTTCGTTTAAGCATAATCTCACGAAATAGGCCTCCCCCAATGAGCGCCATACTGCCGCACAAATGATAACCACAGTAAGTACGATTTTTTGCGGTATTGAGTTATATATATATTCGAAATCAGCACAAAAAGATCTATATTTCTGTATATTCAGAGTTTGCAAATGTGGCTTATAACCTCCTGTTTAAGAAAGCAAAACTACAGTAAGTCTTGTTTGGTGGTATGGAATTCTTAATATATTCATAGTAAGTAAACATATGGTTAATTGTTCTGTTTTATTTTAATGAAATCCTAATAATTTTTGTAGTAACTTATTTTGCCCTCATTAAGTTAGGTTACGGAAATTTCATATTTCACACTTTACCAAACATATGTACAGTAAGAAAGACTTACTTTAAATATGCCTTGGCATCAGTTTTAAAATAATGTATTACTCCTTATTTGTACCACAGTAAGCGTTTTTACTATATTTATGCTTGGGATAACTTTAGTTTTTACTTAGTTTTCCCTACAAAAAAACAAGAAACATTCTACTTACTGTAACAATGCTAAGGAGTACTGCAAAGCGGGGGCTGTGCGGGGTGAAGTGAGTTAAGTTTGTTAATGGAAATGGCAGAGCAGACACAAGCCAGACACCACCAGAGACGGGCGCGTGGACATGTTGCGAATATGATTGGCGCCAAACGTAAGTTAATATTGTTTTTTATGTGATGCATTTTTGGTTAGCGGTTTGTTGCAATGAGACGCAAAATTGTTTATACCAAAATAAGTGATCCCGCGTTTCTGTACCTGTGTAGTTTTTTTGTTTTAGTTAATATTGCATGACTGGAACCGCGGGTTCAAGCAAGCAATTCGAAACTGAGTAGTTGCCCGGTGCGGTTCGATCGATCAATTACATGTCAGTAGGTAGGAATAATACAACTTTTTGCATAATAATAACAAGTTATTACTGAATACCTTCATTAGATAGCTTTACCTACTACTTTCTGTATAATAAGTACCTACTTTAAACTTATGGTCTGCACTGCAACATCATATAGTCTTGCAAATCCAATGTAAACATCGATCGAACGATTGACCGCGCGCGTCATTACAGTATTTAGTTGGCTCGGCGACCTGCGACCCGCGAAACGATCGAGTCCTTGGCCCCGAACACTTCAGCAATGGTCGTGACCGACCTGGGTCTCGAAAAATTATCGATCGACATAGGATAGCATTCCTTTAGATCGATTCTGACTTAAGTACTTACTACGTAAGAATATGTAGTGAGGTAGGTCAGAATTTTATAAGTAGGTAACTATATCGTTCTATTTTTAAAACTAAAGCAACTATGACATCAAACCATTACAGAGTAGGTATAAATAATGCAAATAAAGTTTAATGCGACGATGAAACGAAATAACTACCTACTTAAACTGCGTTCACAGTTCGACTCTTCTCGGCAATGATTCGTTATCGTTTGGCGGATCTCGCTCGGAGGGATCGCCCATTCGTTAAATACCTATAGTCTAAGATCCCTTGAAGAACGACCTTCACCGAGATGTTTATTTGATGAAACGTATTTTATATTAAATTTAATATATCAATAAATACATTGCATATCGGTTGCCTAACAAATTTCAGTCAAAGATATGATTAATTAAAAATTTAAAAAAAATAAAATTTGGACCACCTTCACCGGTTTGCTTATTAGATAAATTCTATACCAATCGAAAGTACGAAGCCCATAGAATATGGAAACGTTAGTTTCCCTATTCTTTTCCAGTCACAAGTCTCAGGTTGCCAGTTCTAAACAGATCAATCGATAGATAGACAATACAGGCCTCCTCCAGGTCCTGTATTGTCTTTGTAGTTTGCCTTCTCGTTAAGTCGTAGGAAGTAAGAATG
The DNA here is from genome assembly GCA_943735965.1 of Eupithecia abbreviata. Taxonomy (NCBI): domain Eukaryota; kingdom Metazoa; phylum Arthropoda; class Insecta; order Lepidoptera; family Geometridae; genus Eupithecia; species Eupithecia abbreviata. The sequence continues at coordinate 9,881,603 of OX030995.1, forward strand.
TCTTATTCATTAAATTTGTTTTTTTTTGTCTTGAATCGTATAATTCTTTTTGTTTTTATTTTCGAATTTATTCTCTTCAGTAGACAGTGATTATGTGTTGTATGTACTGGATATATTTGTTTCTATGATTCCTTCATCCTCCGACGGAGCACAAGTAAAAACTGTTTTATTAACTTTGTTTTGGTTGACGACCGATGTGGCGCGGTGGGCGAAGGTCCGCCTGCGACGCAGGAGGTTGCGGGTTCGATTCCCGCCTCGGAACAATTGTGTGTACGATCTGCAGATATTTGTTCCGGGTGTTCTGGTCGTTTTCTATGTATAATAAAAAAATATCTATCTATGTAATGTATTGTATTATGTATATTAGTTATCTAGTACCCATAACACAAGCTCTGCTTACCATGGGGCTAGATAATGCTGTGTGAATTGTCCAGCATTATTTATTTATTTATTTATTTGGTATTTCAACGGGTTTTCAGTGTCTTATCTTAATTTTCAGTTCTAGAATGATATTATTGGTAACTAATTGTGTTGTTTTGAAGTTTATTCACACTTTATAATGCACTGTTTGTTATTGTTTACGTATTGTCTTCGCTGTTTTTGTATTCACTGTTTTATAGTTCTAGTTCGTAATATTTCGTCGAGATAACGATTCACAAGCACACTAGTACGGTTTTACATACGTTTCAATTGAATTTTTGTTGATTAAGCACGGATATATATTTTAAACGTATTTTATTCGTGGAACTGTTGTTTTTTTATGCGAGCGCAGCGCCCTCTCTCTACTTAATTGTATCTGACTTTACAAACAATAATATTAACAAACAATAATATTATCCAAAAAACGCAAACCTATGGGATGAACAGGAAATAGGATGTAATAGGAATTTGTTGAATCAGGATTTGGTTATAACAGCATTTTTATGAAATGGGAAAAGCATTTGGATGTAAATAAAATTGTATGTAATGAACCAGACCGATGAATCCACGCGCCTGCCGAGCGCGCCCTCACTAACTATGTATATATAAACCTAACTACTATTTTTATACTGTATTTACACTCCAGTCCAGCAGTCGATGCGTACTATGTGATATTCTGTGGCGCGCGCGATACAAGAAACGAGCAATATTTCACTTTTCAAAATTCTGTACCGGACTTCGTGACTCGATTTTTCGCAACCAAACCAACACCATTGTTTTCATAATTAAATAATCTTTATTTTCATATAATTTTCATTCAATAAGCAGACCGTTGCAAAATGCTCTATCGATTGACCTGTTTAGAGCTGGCAACCCGAGACTTGTGACTGGAAAAGAATAGGGAAACTAACGTTTCCATATTCTATGGGCTTCGTACTTTCGATTGGTATAGAATTTATCTAATAAGCAAACCGGTGAAGGTGGTCCAAATTTTAATTTTTTTAAATTTTTAATTAATCATATCCTTGACTGAAATTTGTTAGGCAACCGATATGCAATGTATTTATTGATATATTAAATTTAATATAAAATACGTTTCATCAAATAAACATCTCGGTGAAGGTCGTTCTTCAAGGGATCCTATACTACTAGTACGTTGAATTATTTTGATTTTAAATTTTCTTTTAAACTGTACTACGTCCAAACAACATGCTACAAAAACCAAGTTTATCTTCTATAAATTGACTTAAATATGAAGTAATTTTTTTTAAATTCCTGCTTAATAATAAATACTACTCAACAATCAAAAGCTTTTACTTTCAAAGAAATATTTAACTTTATATGCCTTTATGTGACTTATTGATGGGAGTAATAGTGTCCGTGGTTTATTTTAGATCTAGTAAAAGCTAGTGTCTTCATTGTACATGGTACTTACGTATAATTAAGCATTACCGGATAAAATAGTTCGATAATAACTTTTTGTTCCGACTTAAGTACATATACAAGTATTATTATTTAATAATCTGGACAGCATAGAACCTTCCTCATTAACGTAACGTCACCCGGTGTTTCAAAGTGACAAATTTTGTCCCATCTTATATTATAAAGCGGTAATTTTGTTTTTTTGTTTGTTGAATAGCGCTTATCTCCGGAACTACCATTACCATTTAAAAAATTAGTACCTACCTATACGATAATTTTTTAAATCCGAATGGTAGTTCCGGAGATAAGCGCTATTCAACAAACAAAAAATCAAAATTACCGCTTTATAATACAAGGTGGGGCAAAATTTGTCACTTTGAAACACCGGGTGACGTCTTTTACGTCACCTTGTATTAGTATGCATATTAGTTAGGTTTACAGGATCGCATTACATCAAATTTTATTTTATTTTCAGGCAAAATTATGTCTAGAAGCGATCATATTATGGCTTTAACACGAAAAAAAGGCGATAAAGAACTCGAAAAAGACTCTTTAACATATCAGCACAATACACATTCTCCAGTAGCTAGTACCAGCAATAATAAATTGCATATGCGTAAACTCCATGAGCCTGATTTACACGTTCCTGAACAGCATGGCTTCCCTGTTGAGCCAGATGGTGGAGTGAATGCTGAGGAATTTCCAACTAACATAACAAAAGAAGAAGCACTCGTAGTTAACGCAATTTACCATAGATACGTGAATTTTAATGAACATCCAGAAATATTTGACTTCGGTAATGAATACCAAAATTCATTAGGCTACGTAATGTCAAATGATTTATCAGACCTTAAGAAAATTCTGTTTGAGAAAGAGTCTATCATTAATGAGTCCCTAATTTGTCACGAAACTCTGCCACGCTCAGATGACGAAGATGAAATCATACGAATCCAAAACCAACTAGCTTTATTTGAAGATTCCGATGACAGCATTAAGGATAAAGATTACGTGCCTGATTATGAAAATACGACCACCGATTGCGAAGATGAGGACGAACATACAAAGATAAAAGAATCTGGTAACCTACAAAATACTAAAAATTGTTCTACAATCATTCAAGAAACAAATTTGGCTTTGGTCAGTCACGAAAATAGTATGAGCATTTTGAACGAACCAATAAACCCGACTTCACCATTACACCCGACGACTGAACGACTTAACCTAACTGAACCATTAAACCCGACCAGTAGTGTCACTGAAGATGGAAAAGGATTGACTAAAGCTGGTTTACCTCGAAAGAGACGGGTAATTGAGGGGTCATTAGCAGAAAGAAAGAATAGAAAAAAGCAATTGCAGGCTGAAAAACTATCTCTAAAAAGTGCGTGTTCCGAAAGTTGTCGGAGGCAATGTTCATTTCAATTTCAGGAAGATGAAAGAAAATGTATAAATGACCAGTTCACTAAATTAGACAAGGCTTCACAGGGGGTTTTTATAAAAAGCATGGTTGACACAAAAAACGTGCAAAACAGGAAACAAACCGGTAAAAAATCACCGAAAAGGAAGGTTACTTATGCATATTTTCTTAAAAATCAGGCTGATATCAGAAAAGAAGTTTGTAAAAAATTCTTTTTATCGACGCTGGGGTATCATCCTAAAAATGATCAGAGAGTTTTGGCTGCTTTAAAAAGACCTATCGATAAACAGAGCGACCGCAGGGGAACCTATGAAAGAACAAACAAAATCGATCGAAATATCATAAAAGACCATGTTTTTAGCTACAATCCAGCTATCTCGCATTATAGAAGGGAACATGCGCCAAATAAATTATATTTACCCAGCGACATTAGTGTAACACTTATGTTCAAGAACTTTCGTGAGAAGTATCCTACAATGCAAATTTCACAAGAAACTTACCGCACAGTCGTCAAAAATGATTTAAATATTTCATTCACGCATTTAGGGAATGAAGAATGTGAAACATGCACTATTTTCAAACTGCACAATCCAGAACATGTGGAAAATCTCAATGATTCCTGTGATATTTGTAAGAACTACACTGTTCACAAAAAAAGGTACACCGAGAGCAGAATCAAATACCAGGATGACGTTGAGAAGGCTGTCATAGATAAAACTACAATTCGTTATTCTGTTGACCTGCAAAAAGTGGTGATGTTACCTCGAATCGACCAATTCAAAGCAGCTATTTTCTGCCCAAGGATAATTGCTTTCAACGAAAGTTTTGTCCCTTTGGGTAAAACCTCAAAAGAAGACGTTCCATTTGCTGCACTGTGGAATGAATCAGTCTCAGGTCGCCATCAACAAGACATTATATCAACATTTAGAGCGTTTTTGACCCACAAACGTGATGCTGAGAATGTTATATTTTGGGTAGACAACTGTGCCTCCCAAAATAAGAATTGGGCTTTATTGTCGTTTTTGGTCGATATGGTAAATAGTTCGTTAATAACTGCCAAGTCCATCGAGTTGCGATATTTCGAACCTGGACATACATTTATGTCTGCAGATCATTTCCACCATCAGGTTGAGAAAATGTTAGGCAAAAGAAAAGTTTATGACTATGATGATTACATCGGTAGAGTTAAAATGGCTAACAATGGGAAAAATATAGTGAAGTTAATGGATGTTTCCGACTTCTTTTCTTACGAAGATTTATCATCTCAGCACAAACTTAGAAATAAGGAACCTAGGATATATCTTAAAGATATAATGGTAGTCAAGGTAGAGAGAGGTCAGTGGGATCTCAAGTACAAAACAGGCCACAATGAAGAATATGAAATTCTTGACTTCCTGCAGATGAAAATAAAGAAGACTCAAAAGTTCCCTGAGGTACTTTCTAAGAAACATCCAAGGGGAATTACTGAAGAACGTAAAGCTGAGATTTTGGAGAAGCTTGTACCATTAATGCCGGAAAATCGAAAAAATTTCTGGCGAAATATTCCAGTTTGCAACTCAGCGACAAACCTACTTACTGAAGAATGTTAATAATTGAAGAAGACTGACAGAATATTAAATATTGCAGAAGAATAAGACTGATTCGTTAAACAACAACAAAAATTAGTACAACTAGATCTCATAGTTTTTAATAACTTTTATCTTGAAAAGATCTCAAATTAGATTAATAAAAGGTCACTCTCACTCACAATTCTCATAATTATGTACCTATCTATAAGTAACGGTGATAAAAGTGACAAAATAATACTTTGTATAATTTTTATTGATGTTTTTAATGGTTATAGCAATAACCTTTTGTTTGTTTTATTTTAACAATTATATTTTCTGATTTTGTTACTATTTTTAATGTACAGAGTAGTACAAATACAGATTATGGTGTTTCAATTAATATGTTGCAATAAATAACATGTGATTCTTGATAATTTACTTTTATTTAATTTCTGTAAATAATAATTAAAAACCTAAATTGGTACATTAAGCGGAATCAATTCATGAGATGGTAAAAAACTTATCTTTAATTAGTAGTTCCATGCTATAACTGCAGCAAGTTACAGTGAATATCAAGTAGATTTTGCTCAGCTATAAACAAACTATATGGACTTAGTAATCATTGTTACAGTATGTTCTTCTGCCTAAATATTCTCACAGTAAGTCACCTTCTTGCTATATTTATGCTTAGGAATGAAAAAAATATATTTATTACATTCCTAAAGATAAATAGTTTTTCGAGGTTTTCTATATTAATAATTTATTTATTGACTAACTTAGTCATTCCACTTATAAAGTAAACTACTTTGCATAATAAAAACCGACAAAAATAATAATATGCCTAATATTTGGACCATGGTAGCAAAAACCGTAAAAAAAACTTTAACCGCCGTTTTCTCGAAAATGTGCTCGGAGGACTTACTGTGGTTATCCTTCGTGGGGCAGCATAGCGCCCTGTCTTCAGCTTGCCGCATCCAGCATCTACCTGCAGTCTTTCGCAGGTCGTCATCCCACCTGGTCGGAGGGCGTCCTACACTACGTTTACCGTTTAATATAATAATAAGTACATGAAAACACTACATATCATATCTTTTATCCTTTATTTATTTGATAACTGTCAGGAATCCATTCTACCTGTCCTCTGAAAACCCACCCAAACAAATATGACTCACGACTTCATCTCATGTGACTCACAAAATTTATAATCTAGTTTTTATGTCTCAAAAACTGTGTAATCTGATCTAGCAGTTATACAGACTAGACGAGCTAGGAAACCCCGAATTACAGAACAAGAATTTCAAAACCATCTACACTGCAAATTCGTTCAAATTTCAACTCTTTACCAACGATATAGAACTAAAAACTATAGAACAGTAGTATATAGAATATTGTCTAGTGTTAAATGAGTCAGAGTATAAGTGCAAATGATATGAAATAGCCAGTTCCTTGCAATTGTGGCGTTCACACGGTTGACGCATGGTGTTGGCTGACGTTGAGGTTGCCAGCTATTATTGCTAAGTGGATTACTATTGAGGTTAGGTTGATTGAATTTAGGTGTAGTTGAAGCCATCGTGAGAAGCTAATGGTTGACTTTACGAAGGTGGACAATATATGGACTAATAATAATGCTGGACATGACAATCTCACACATTATCACTTAGCTACGAATTAAACTAGGCATAACTTGTGTTAGAATACTGCTATTTATATTTAAATTTAAATAAATAATGCTCGACCATTCACACAGCATTATCTAGCCCCAAGCTAAGCAGAGCTTGTGTTATGGGCACTAGATGACAGTTATACAAGAAAGACAAGAAATACATTTGCGAGGCTGGAATCGAACCCGCAAGCTTCTGCGTCGCAGGCAGACCTTTGCCCATTGCGCCACAGAGGTCGTCGTTAAATTCAAAAAGCCTTTGTTTCAAAGCTAAATATATTATCTAATTTACATTATACTTAAATATACATATTTCTAAATCAAAATTTATTTATTCTATTTTTTTACATTTTCGTATATTTACCGTTTTTAAAAACTTGTAAATTTAGACACAATTCAAATTATTTTGAAAGACAAACAAAATTACTAATCAAAATTCACGACAAAAGAAAACTGCGGACTGCAAATAGCTAATAAAAATATAGCATCATAGTATGCACTCAAGACGAGCAAATTGAACGAACGCTGTGATCAAATTAACGCAATTCGTAAGCAGATGGGTCGACTGCAATCAGATAATGGGTACCTTAGCTTCATTTGAGTGGATAACTAGCGCCTCCACGGTTAGTACTCGTGTAGTATCTTCATACTGCTTATACGAGTAGATATAAGTAAGTTTGTTAGTTTTATGTAATTGTTAGTATGTAGGTACATCGGTAAACGTAGTGTAGGACGCTCTCCGACCAGGTGGGATGACGACTTGCGAAAGACTGCAGGTAGATGCTGGATGCGGCAAGCTGAAGACAGGGCGCAATGGCGCTCATCGAGGGAGGCCTGATGAGGTACATTGATTTGTATTATTTGACTTGTAAATTATTATTTTACCAATAAAATGACTATCTGACTAAGTATTCTATATCGTTTTCGGTTTGGTTGAAAGTGTTTTCCAACATAGTGCTATAAATAAATAATGCTGGACAATTCACACTACATCATCTAGCTATACGGCACTTGATACAATAAAGATATTTAGATGTATTTGTGATTTTTATTATACATAGAAATATACCCAAAACAAATATTCACATATTATACAAACTTTTTTCTCAAGGTGGTAACCGAACCCGCAACCGCCTGCGTCACAGACGGCCTGCCGCGCCACTACCATGGGTAGCCATAGAGCAATCGAAGTAAGTGAATTCGGTCCGAATGTTTCAAGTACGGATTTGACGTAGTATCGAAGTAAAGGTTTCGGGGCAGACGTAGCACAAAATGGAAGTAACTAAACGCATTTTAAAATATGTAAGTCGTATTTATTGCTACTTAGACCAATAGAAATGATCGTAAGAAATGTCATCATTATTTTGATAACTTTTAATGATACAGGTAAATAAAACATCTGCACGCATATATTAAAATAATCTGATGTTCAAATATTTGCATAGAAACAAATAAATTAGTCAAAATCATTATGCAGTTAGAAATAAAGTTTATCGTGTGAACCGTAGCATATAAAGCCATAATGATTCCATAAAAGTGCTAAAAATACGTGACGTAGATTCAATAAAACAAAACAAATTTTACGAAGACGAGGAAGATTAAAATAATAAAGACTTTAAAGTCAAAGTAATAGAAGTCAAAATACTAACGAGTGAATATGTGACAGAGATCAAAAAGTCGGCCGATAAAAGGCAATGTAACGCTTTAGTAAGATTTAAAGAAACGATTAAATGTCGAAAGTTCAAGGAATATGGTAATAAGATTGTTATCAATAAATTAATTGAATATTAAATTACCAGATGACTCAAACATAACTTGCAAGCGGCCGCAAGCTTACTTATTAATATGCAATAACTTATTTTATTAAAAATACTTATTATTTTGCTCGACATTATAGACCTCGGACCAGACTAAGTAACTTATGAAAAGTTTCAAATGTATAATATCTATAAAATTTTACAACAAAATACCAATTAACATTAGACAAAAACATTGAATTACTATAATATGTCAAAAATCATTTAATTAAAAAAAAATTACAATACAATTGACGAAGCTATGGCTGTCACATTTTTATTTGGGAAGTAAACTTTGAGATCTAGGTACATTGCACAAAATATTAATTAATTAATTTTTCGACATTTCTAAGTGCTTTTAATAAGTTTAAAGATGAAATAAATTACTTTTATGACAAATGTATATTAGTAGATATTGACAACATCGATTTGACAGTAAGCTGTTAATTTTATGCTAAATATGCTAGTAATAAATAAATAAAAATAAAATTCTTTTATTTCGGACTACTACAGATCCATAATTTGTTAGTAATGATCTTATAATAAATGTTAGTAATAATTACGAACTAAAATTAAATTAAATTGAAATGAAAATTAAAATGAATAGTAATAAATTAGAATAAATTAAAATAAGTTAAAACAAATCAAATTATATCATCGTAATATTGTTTTAAATTTTATTAGTTTGTCTAACGTATAATTTTGTCGTTGTATCTGTCGACACATTTTGATAAACTTTGTCGTATTTGTATTCGATTTATATTCTATATATATTGCTAATTGACTAAAACGTTTAGTCACCGATTAAGAATCGCCATGTTCCTTTTGAAGAGCCGGTGAAGAAATAAGTATATTTTGTTTAGAGATGGTTGAGAGACATTCAATGTAAATAAGGTAATTTTGTAAGCTGAAGACAGGGCGCTATGGCGCTCATTGGGGAGGCATATGTCCAGCAGTGGACTAATATACATCATCAGATGATGATGATTATGAAGGTAATTTTAGATAGCCTACGGTCGATTCAGAATGCAAACTCCTCATAGCCTTCGCGATAACACGGACATTATTTGACAAGTTATATTAGAAATAGGTAGGTGGAATACTTGTTCTAACACTTCATGTCAATCCAAAGGTTGCCTGGCAGAGATCGCTGTAAGCGATAAGGTCGCCCATTGTACAACACATTCTGTATTTGTCTTTTTCCTGTCTAGTATCTGTTTTATTTGGTGTGCAATTAAGAATAATTGTATTTTATTGTAGATAACTGGACATAAGTCTCAGGGTAAAGCCGTATTCAGCTTTCAGCGATAGGGCCGCCCTTTACAGCATCAGCATCCGCCAGCAGCTTTTCGCAGATCCTTTTTGACCTCAGTGCATCTAACACTACATTGGGCGAGTCTTGGTCTCCATTGAACAAAATATTTGCCACAACGAATTACTTTCGTTGTTAATGATGACCCATTGAAACACCATTCCCCGAACCCATCAGACCTATAATGCGGAACCAAATAAAATCGCTCGTGTCAATCAAATCTGTAGATTACTCACATCCTCTGTGGTTTCCTTGCCCGTCACAAATCAGTAGACGGTTGGTTGGGCACCGTAACAAGCACGCATGGCTTGGGCAGGTTCCACGCAGAGTTTGGTAAAGGTTTTGTGAAAGCGTGCCTTCTAACAAGTCAAATAATCCCTGGAAGTTGTCATAAATAAATAAATAATGCTGGACAATCCACATCATCATCATCATCATCATCAGCCTATATTAGTCCACTGCTGGACATAGGCCTCCCCCAATGAGCGCCATAGCGCCCTGTCATCGGCTTGACGCATCCAGCACCTGCAGTCTTTCGCAGGTCGTCATCCCACCTGGTCGGAGGGCGTCCTACACTACGTTTACCGAGTCGTGGTCTCCACTCAAGAACACGTTTGCCCCAGCGGCCGTCGGTTCTTCGCGAGATATGGCCGGTCCACTGCCACTTCAGCTTGCTAATTCTCAGAGCTATGTCGATAACTTTAGTTCTCTGTCGGATGTATTCGTTGCGAATCCTATCCTTCCACACAGCACCATAATTATGGCCCCAAGATAAGCAGAGCTTGTGTTATGGGTGTAACTGTGGTGGGTACTAGATGACTGATATGGTTAATACAAAACACAACTATCCCGATACGGGAATCGCAACTGCAACCTTCTGCGTCGCAGGCGAACCTTCGCCCACCGAGGTTATTAGACAACGTACAAAAACTCCAAGTGAGTTGCAAAAATTATCAATAAATAAATTTTAAAAAATTGTGTAGCAAATCTCGGCTAATGTAACAAGGAAGAGCGAAACCTCCTAGTACAAGTATTCTATACTTAAAAGGAGGCTTCAAAAATTTGTAACCTATACATGTTTTGTTAACGAAATAAAAAAACATTTATATTTGTATATTCTTTGTAAAAAGGCTTATTACAAAATATCAGATTATCTAGAAGATAAAAAAGCTTGGAACGAGTTTTGCTCCAACTCAAAATCTATGTTAGTACTAGTAGTTATGTACTAGACACATAAGTTATGAACATACTAGTGGTTTCTTCTCACTTCTTCCACTGGTGGACAAAAAATTTAAGTGAACATCAATATAATAATGAATAGTATAAAATATGACTTTTCTAAGTGCTTATTTGTAAGCCTAAAGAAATAAACATTCATTTCATTTCAACCTCTGTAGTAGTAAAATAGTGCCTGGTTAGTAGTCTTATGATGCAAAATACTGGTTGGTCTATGTATACTCTGTCCACGTACGTATTATCTTTGACTGTGTATCAAATATTTTATAAATATTCCTCTTGAATCACTCTATCTATGAAAAAACACCCCATCAAAATACGTTGCGTAATTTTAAAGATCTAAGCATACATAGGACAGATATACAGCGGGAAGCTACTTTGTTTTATACTATATATGTAGTGATTAACACTTTGACTGCGATTTTTTTTAACCTAAAAAATTCGTGCTGCCGCTCTACACGGCGGTTGTGTTGCGCCGCACATGCGTTTCGTTCGAAAAATATTACGACTGTGTTGAGTCACACAGATCTGTATTTTATCAGTCGCTGCGCTAGTGTGGATTTACGCATATTAGTCACTTGTAGAAAACACATACCGTGTGATTTCAGCAATCAAAGTGTTAATAAGCACCAGTGACAAGCTTATCGCTTCTACACAGAACAAAAATAACCAAATGGTGCATTATTGCAGAAGGCAAACCAATCTCAATAACCTCGAAGCAGACACCAGAACATTGGAAAGCACGCACTCTCACGCAAGCTTATCTGATATCTCCCGGCCTCGCTTCACACACGTACATTGTCACTAATTAAACCAACTGAGATCATTGACTCGACTTAACTGATTGTTGTTGAGCTCGATTGATATCGGTATATTGCAGAGATAATGTATAATCATCATCAGCCTATAGCAGTCTACTGCTGGACATAGACCTCCCCCAATGAGCGCCATAGCGCCCTGTCTTCAACTTGCCGCACCCAGCATCTGCCTGCAGTCTTTCGCAGGTCGTCATCCAGTATATCAGACATCTAATACAAACCCATAACACAAACTCGGTAGGTGTCGCTGTGTAGATTGTTCAGCATTATTTATTTATAATGTGCTGTGGTAATTATTCATACAATAAACGATAATCAAGATATTATTTTTATAGGAGGTATTAGATTATAAAATGTATAATCCTTTGTCTTGCCTATGCATAAATATTTCTAATATTCAGTCTTTCGCAGGTCGGTCGTCATGCCATCTGGCCGTCGACAGTCCTACACTAAGTTTTACGAGTCGTATTCTCTACACAAGACCACGTTTACCCGCGGAATCTTGAAAATTGAGAGCTAAATCGGAATACCTATCTGCCTATTGAATTATCAGCAGCCAAATCGATAGAATTAAAGGGAAGAATACTTCCCTTCAATTCTTTCGTTATTTTCTACGTAGTTTTCCTCTGGCACAAGATAATGGCGGCCCCATTCGTGCAGAGCGCGGCCATAGACAATAATATCTCGCGCTGAGATCTGTCACCACACTCGGTTGATCCCTAATGTCACCAGTAATGCAAGTAATTTCCTCGTGTCATGTGTTCTTGTCACGATTTCTGTTTAATTGTGATGTCTTGGAGGTAGGAGACGTAGAAGATTTGGGCTGGATGTTTTCTAGTAGAAGATGTTAGCTGAAATTGAGTGGTTTGCTCCTGATTTATTTTATTTTAAATAATATATACAATAATAAAATATCACCCCGATCAGTTCAGTACCTACTTTCGGCGTCAAGACGTAACAAAAATCTAAACTTTCATATTGATAATATTAGTGTGATAGATAAATAAATAAATCTGGGCGAGTCTTTATTATATTAGATTTTGAGCCGTTGCTGCCCACTGCTGGGCTAAAAACTCCCTTTTTCTTCCATAAATGTAATATACCTATGTATTTACCTTATTTTTAAATCCATAAAGTAGTCACTCTAAGATGTCTTTAAGTTTTATAATAGTTTCTATTTCAAGTTTCTTATAATTGGCAATGGGCGGATGTTGATAAAGATCAATATTGTCTGAGATTGTTCTGTAATATTGAGAAATAATGATTTCGCGACACGATGATTCTCAATGACGCGGTAGAACCTACCAGCAAAGCATACTAACTCCACTAAGGGCCCTGTCTCACTGGGACGCTACGGCGACGTCGCTGGCAACGTATCCAAACGATTGTATGGCAGACGATGTTGCTAAACCGTACATAATGAGTCACCAGTCAGCTATTTATAAAGTTTAATATTCATTTATTCTCAATAAAACAAATGAATAAAGTCTAGATAGATAGGTTGTGGTCGTTCAATAGCTGACTCATTTAATCCTAATTTATTATTTTTTGTTCACTTAATCCTAATAAGATGAACAAATACTTTAACAAAGAGGTTTAATATAAAAGCTTGAGAGAAAAGAGTTGTACTATGGGGAAGCTGAGTGGTTTCTGAGTTCCCGTCGACTCAACCATATGGCTCTAATGAAGTCTACACACCTAAGTCGGCAGGCCGGCGTATAGTTGTCAAAACACTGTCGGCTGCCTACAACTACCTACCCACTGGGCTGTGTCGCCAAGGTCGGTGTATAGACACTTTGACTGCGGTTTTTTTTCGACGACTGCGATCTTTTTTTTTACCTAAAAAATTCGTGCTGCCGCTCTACACAGCGTTTGTGTTGCGCCGCACATGCGTTTCGTTCGAAAAATATTACAGCTCTGCTGAGTCACAAAGATCTGTATTTTCTTAGCCGCTGCGCTAGTGTGGATTTTCGCAGATAAGTCACTTGTAGAAAACTCATACCGTGCGTTTTCAGCACTCAAAGTGTTAATGGTTTAGTTTAAAGTTCATGTAATAGCAGTGGTATGGTGAGTTTGCACAAATAGTCAAATATTTCATCACAAGCTACATAAAATCAATCGCCAAAATAAGTCATACCAACAAGAAAGCGAACAGCTAAGAAGAAGTACTTACTGTACTTAGATGACCTCTGTGGAGCAGTGGGCAAAGGTCCGCCTGCTATATATTGCCCATAATCCCTACCCGGGCATATAATTTGGGGATCGTAGTTCGATGGTAAATTGTTCTGCAGGGGAGAAACCAAATAAGTACCTCAGTTAAGCGAAGAAATGATTCTAGTAAGACTGTATTAAAAATTCCTTCTATTATACTCGAAAAAATATCATTTATGTATTATATATATTGTATATATATTGTACACCAAATACAGATCATTACAAAAAGAACTTTACATGCGACAAGTACAATAGGCAGCCTTATCGCTCTATTAATAGATTCGTAACTAATATAACAGTTCCGAGTTATTGATTCCAACACATCACGCTCCATCGCCCACACGTCAACCAGCCGTGGGCCCACCAGTGGTCATGGACCATTAGCGTCGAAGGTGAGGGTATGATTGATTCACGTCATTACCATTTACATGGCTAACCAGGCGTGAGGCATCATGTAATATCGGTTTGTTTAGGGCCACTGGTTCCGGGCCGTTGGTGAGGGCTGGTCCTTAGGGTCGACATCTTTGTGACTTCCGATCCGTTGGTGGTTTTGAAGAGAACATGGTATTTTACGATATTTTGAATCACAATATTTTGAATCGCGAATATTCTTTTATATTATCATAAAAAAAATTCAGAAAGAGCACTTCGAAATCTATAAAATCACCTATTTTCGAAACCGCCGCAAAACTTTTAAATAGGGTCATCATCATCATCAGCCTATAGCAGTCCACTGCTGGACATAGGCCTCCCCCAATGAACACCATAGCGCCCTGTCTTCAGCTTGCCGCATCCAGCATCTACCTGCAGTCTTTCGCAGGTCGTCATCCCACCTGGTCGGAGGTCGTCCTACACTACGTTTACCGAGTCGTGGTCACCACTCAAGAACACGTTTGCCCCATCAGCCGTCGGTTCTTCGCGAGATATGGCCGGCCCACTGCCACTTCAGCTTGCTAATTCTTTGAGCTATGTCGATAACCTTGATTCTTTAATAGGGTAGTGAGTAAAAAATATATTTTTCTATTTAGTCCGTCAGTTAGATTATCAGAAGATATTGGACACGTATTTTTTCTTTTGTCAATCAAACAAATACTTACAAAAATAAAGCGCGTCAAAGTTTAGGAGTGGGGGCTCGTGACGTCACAACTTGCTAAAAAGTGTAGCGAGACGTGACGTCACGCGGAACTTAACTGGCTATATCTTCATATTTTTTTGTTTAATTGACAAAAGAAAAAACACGGGTCCAATATCTTCTAATAATCTAACTGACGAACTTAGTAGATTTTTTTAAGACGCTTGCCTATTATCCTCTTATTTTCAAACCAAATGACTGGACTAGTTTTAGTTAACGTAATATCTAGACCTAAGCTATTTATTCCGGACAAACTCCTGCTACTGAAACTAGTTTATTAAGTGACTTCAACCATGCCGCACGCTTAAATATGTAGGCCTTCATTCGGTCAATAAAACCTTGTAACATTTCAATTTACATCTATCGACTGACAATAGGCCCGTGAATACTGTAGGGCGTTCCGCGTCGCCGGCCTCGTATAGAATGACGGCGAGAATGCCTTCCTTCCTGCTCCTATGCCAGTGACGGCGTCCCTAATGGCACTTCGATGTTTCACTTCTTAATGTGACAAAATCGTAAAACATCGGAAGACATTCGTCTTCTGCGTTTTGATCAAGTTTGAATCTTCTTCGGGTCTTTTTATATCGCCTTTATATCGCCTTTATACGCCTAAGAGATTGAATTATTTTTTGCATACTGTCTTCACTATTAACTATAAAGAAATAATGCTGGACGATCTACACAGCCATTGACTAGTCTAGCTCCAAGCTAAGCAGAGCTTAGGTATGTTATGGGTACCTACTAGATGACTGCGATATACATTACGTAACAATATAATATAAATAATGCTGGACAATTCACACAGCATTATCTAGCCCCATGGTAAGCAGAGCTTGTGTTATGGGTACTAGATAACTGATATACATAATACAATACATTACATAGATAGATATTTTTTTATTATACATAGAAAACGACCAGAACACCCGGAACAAATATCTGCAGATCGTACACACAATTGTTCCGAGGCGGGAATCGAAGCCGCAACCTCCTGCGTTGCAGGCGGACCTTCGCCCACCACGTCACATCTGTCGTCACAATACATAATGTATTTTTTATTATACATAGATAATATCCAGATGCATAATGTCTTCCACAATTATGGCGTTGGATCCATTATCATCATCAGCCTATATTAGTCCATAGCTGGACATATGCCTCCCCTAATGAGCGGCATAGCGCCCTGTTGTCAACTTACCACATCCAGCATCTGCCTGACATCTTTCGCAGATTGTTCATCATCCCACCTATCCGAGGGGTGGGATAACACTACGTTTGCCGAGTAGCAGTCTCCACTCAAGAACACGATTACCCCAGCGGTTGTCGATTCTTCGCGAGATATGGCCGGTCCACTGCCACTTCAGCTTGAATATGATAAGCGATAACTTTGGTTCTCTGTCGGATGTATTCGTTACGAATCCTATCCTTCAGAGAAACTCCGAGCATAGCTCTTTCCATAGCTCGCTGAACGACTTTGAACTGGTGGACCAGCCCTATCGTGAGTTCCAACGCCATGGCATTGGTTTCGCTCTCTTTTAATTATGCGTTTTATTCAAAAGACCAGCTGTGGACTAACATGATGACGATGTTTAAGTATTTAAGACGGTTTTTTTTAAATAAAATACTTCATTGTTACCTAAGTTATTGATAACGCCATTAGGTTTATTTCAGACGATCCTAGAATCATTTGGTCGTTAGCAAATACAAGGAAATCACTAACCCTAATTAAACAGATAAATGTATCGCGGAAAATGATTTAGGGTTCCACAAAAACCTAGGAATTACAGCCCATTCGCGGGAGACGAAGAAAGATGTGCAGAACACCGGAGGTCATGCGTTAACTCGTACTTTGCTCTGCTTTGATATTAATTGAGGTGTAGGATGTGGGCGGGAAGTTCGTTGAGATATGGACTCACATTGAAAGACAACATTAGGAGTAATTATATAAATACTAGTTTCTGCCCGCGGTACCGCACGCTTTGTTTGTATGGAAACGTTTTAAGGTTATTTATATACCCAAGCACTTCGTATGCCAAAAATAAAGCTATCGTTCTGTTCACTTTTTTCTATGCAAGTTATAATTATTAATAAAATTATAAGTATTATTTGATTATAATTATTATTTATTATTGTTTGTAATCTCTAAAAATTTAATATAATTTGTTTTTACTACATAAAAACTATTATTCTTATTTTTACATTCATACACGACTACATTACTAATTAATTCTCAACCTACACGTTTTCCGTTTGTGCTCGTTCTGCTCGCTCTCAGGTTTTGGCTGAAAATCAGTGTTTTTGCTTTTAGCAAAAAATATCGCTGAGCCATGGCCAATTTGTTGTACTGCGGCAGACACGTTTACCTACAGTAAGTACTTTAGTAGCCATTTTAATTGCTCGTTTTATTAATTGTTTTATGGTTTTATTTAGTTTAATATTGTATCTTTCGCTATGTTATTTGTATGTGTGTGTTATTAGTACCAAATACACGTTTTATCTATCTATCTATATCCCATGGGAACTGATTTATGGGATAAAAAGTAGCTTATGCTTTATTCCAGGTTTATAACTAACTGTACATAATAATATCCAATTCCAGTTCGATCCATTCAGTAGTTTGGCGTGAAGAATTAACAAACATCCATCCATACACGACATATGACGACATACATATGACGACCGATGTGGCGCGGTGGGCGAAGGTCCGCCTGCGACGCAGGAGGTTGCGGGTTCGATTCCCGCCTCGGAACAAATTTGTGTACGATCTGCAGATATTTGTTCCGGGTGTTCTGGTCGTTTTCTATGCGTAATAAAAAATATATATCTATGTAATGTATTGTATTATGTATATCAGTTATCTAGTACCCATAACACGACGTCTGCTTACCATGGGGCTAGATAATGCTGTGTGAATTGTACAGCATTATTTATTTATTATACATCTAAACATCCAAACTTTCGCATTTGTCATATAAGTGTGATCAATATTTTATGCCTGGAAAATGAAATATATACAATAAAATATTATAAAACTATTCTACAGTAAAAAAATATATGAAAACGGTAGATCACCGACCGCGAAGCTAGGCTCATGCGGCCCGTGACTAGGTCTATATATACATAGGTATTATTATTTACAAAATAATTATTTTAATTCATCATCATCATCATCATCAGCCTATAGCAGTCCACTGCTGGACATAGGCCTCCCCCAATGAGCGCCATAGCGCCCTGTCTTCAGCTTGCCGCATCCAGCATCTACCTGCAGTCTTTCGCAGGTCGTCATCCCACCTGGTCGGAGGGCGTCCTACACTACGTTTACCGAGTCGTGGTCTCCAGTCAAGAACACGTTTGCCCCATCGGCCGTCGGTTCTTCGCGAGATATGGCCGGCCCACTGCCACTTCAGCTTGCTAATTCTTTGAGCTATGTCGATAACCTTGGTTCTCTGTCGGATGTATTATTTTAATTACTTTTATTTAATTCTAATGCAATGGTTTCAACATTGTTTCCATTAGAGTTTCGAATAATACATATTATTTTTTTGCATATGTCTAAATCGGATTAAATATTTGAAATGAAAATGAAATGAAAATATATTTATTCTGATAGAGCAAAAAACTTAATTACCTAACTATAGTAAAGAAATACAGCACACGACTTAAAAAGACTTAAAGTATATAATTGATAATATGCATTGATTTATATATATATATTGTTTTATTAATAGACATATCTAAATTAATTTAGTGTAGATCAAGTGTGTGATGGTCAATGCCGTGTTGCTGCGCTATCAGAACAGGTTGGCTGAATGTTGCGAGTAGCCCCACAACGCTGATTTATTTCGTATAATTTAGAAAATTCAGAACAACTAATCAATAGAATCGTACTTCTATTAACATTTTGACTGCGGTTTTTTTTCGACGACTGCGTTCTTTTTTTTTACCTAAAAAATTCGTGCTGCCGCTCTACACAGCGGTTGTGTTGCGCCGCACAAGCGTTTCGTTCGAAAAATATTACGGCTCTGCTGAGTCACAAAGATCTGTATTTTCTCAGCCGCTGCGCTAGTGTGGATTTTCGCAGATTAGTCACTTGTAGAAAACTCATACCGTGCGTTTTCAGCACTCAAAGTGTTAATGAGTTGTTCTTAATCGTGGCTTCTAGATAAATCAAATAACAACATTTCGATTACGTAATCGCCGAAAACATTTAAAATAACAAATTAAATTATGCAAAACCCAATATATCAGTTGAACGTCACAACCTGTCGAAATACTACTTACCGAAGTGATGAGTCCAGCTGTGGGGATAGATGTGAAACTATTTCTACCTGTAACAGCTGAGTTATCTAGGGACTGAGTGAGCTATAGAATAGATTTTTTTTTTTTTGCACCATTAATAGTTTATTTTTAACTTGTTGGGTCTTTTTGCATGTGCAAGTTTTTACCTTTGTTCTCCTAATTTTACCTGCGCGTGTATATGTTTTTATTTATTTGTTATTTTTGTTTATTTGGAAGACAGACAGTACATAGACATTATAAAGAGATACAATAAGGAATAGACCAGTGAAGTTTCCACTATTAACAAATTTTAACATAAAACTAGTGAACAGATCAATAGAGTTTTAACATAATTTAAACTAAGTCAGTTATTGACGGCAGCATTGGCTGCAATGCTTCTACAAAATATATATTTAGTGCCACAATCGGTGGCCTTATCGCTAACAGCGATTTCTTCCAGGCAACCTTTGAATGGATGGTTAGACCTACCCCTATGCGGCCTGCGGGCGCCGCGCAGCGACGGCATACTGCAGCGCCAGTGGCGTCGCGAATCATGTTTCGAAATAGAAGCAACCGCGACCGCTAGCCGCAATGTCGCCTGCGGTTACAGTCTGCAGCCCATCTCGGACCTTTAAGAGACCTTTTGATCTTTATCTCCTATTACCTTTTTATCTCTATCTCTGTCTCACTGTTTCCCATCTACACCCTTTTCTCCCAACCTCACCTAAAAGATCAGCATCTCTCAATCTAATGTAACACGTGTCTTGTTAAAATAACAACTGTTTGCGTATCTATAAATCAGAATGCCGGCAGTGGCCTGACGCATGGCCGCTGATATTCGGAATCCTGCTATATTTGTTGCTTCGGATTTTCTGGAATCTGTGGCTAGGGTAGGTGTTGGTCGGTTTATGGTTTGACGGATTTATGAGATAGTGTGTAATTGGTTTTAAATTGTATATCTAATTCATTATCATCATCATCACAAATATTAGTCCACTACTGGACATAGGCCTCCCCCTATGAGCGCCATAGCGCCCTGTCTTCAGCTTGACGCATCCAGCATCTACCTGCAGTCTATTCGCATGTCGTCATCCCACCTGGTCGGAAGCGTCCTGAACTACATTTACCGAGTCGTGGTCACCACTCAAGAACACGTTTACCCCAGCGGTTGACGGTTCTTCGCGAGATTGCCACTTCAGCTTGCTAATTCTTAAGAGCTATGTCAATAACTTTGGTAACATTCCATACAAATTAGCAGTTTAACTACCTACGTAACTATAACTACGTATACAGGTATTGCAAAATTGACGACCACTGTGCCGTGGTGGGCGAAGGTCCGCTTACGATGCCGGAGGTTACGTTTTTGATTCCCGCCTCGGGACAATTGTGTATATCATCTGCAGATATTTGTTCCGGGTGCTCTGGTCGTTATCTATTTATTTATTTCATTAGAACGGCACAATCACCAGTTACTCTAATTATTCTATGTATAATAAAAATAACAATATATTTAATATATTGTTTTAAGTATACAGCTCTGTTTAGCTTGGGGCTAGATAATACCGTGTGGATTGTCTAGTATTATTTATTTATTTTACACTTGGCGGTCGACAGCAGCAACGAAGAATGGTAATTCTTACAAAAGTGATTTCGCATAAAATATCACCATCAGCCTATAGCAGTCCACAGCTGGACATAGGCCCCCAATGAGCGCCATAACGCCCGTGTACGCCTCGACGCATCCAGCATCATCATCGGCGGTCTTCACTCAAGAACACGTTTGCCCCAGCGCTGCGCGGCCGTCGGTTCTTCGCGAGATATGACCGGCGCACTGCCACATCTGCTTGCTAATCTTAAAAAAATAAACCATTTCCCATAAAATATATAACCTGATAATAATATAACAGTAATACTAGACGACGATAATGTAGGTGCACTAGAGTTAGCACGAACAATGGTCGGAAACGCGCGCGTCGGTGCGTGCGCGCAGATCAATCAGCGCAGGTTGGATCTAATTGTTTGCTTACGGGGAACTTATAGCTCTATGGGGAGATATTATCGCTAGCTCAGTATATACAATGTATCAGTAAAGTTAAAAGATTTTTGTATTAACAGAGACTTATAAATTAAACTTAGATTAACAGAAGACAGAAACTGACAAATTCGGTCTCCACTCAGCATGCGCTATGGTAGAGCAGATCGTGCCATAGCGCTGGTCTTCCGTGGAGACCGTGGTGCGCAAGGTACAATAAGGAACAAAATTAAAATGTAAATTATTTAACAGAAACTAAAACTATGTAAACAATATTATTCATATTATTACTTACTAGCTGCTCCCCGCGGTTTCACCCGCGTTAAACAAAAAAAAAGCTAACTTAAACGGTTATTCCGTTTGTCCGTAAGCCTCATTAGTCTCAATTATTAATATCACATCAATAAATTACAAATTTGTATCTACCTGGTTAAGTATGTAGATACTACAGTACCTACATTTCCTAATTTAACTTAAAACAATGTAAATTTAGTAAATTTTTTAGTAAATTCAATGTATTCACCATTACAATGTTCTTCCTTTTTAATGTTCTTAATTTTTATCGTTAGTTAAACGTGTCTATATAAACAAAGTGTGCGAAGTCACGGGCAGAAACTAGTTAATCATAATGAGGTGAATGACGACCGATCAGCCAAAGACCTATGTAAATACATCAAGTGGAAGAAACATACAGAAATGTTTTGCTCATAATATTTTATTGTTGTAACGCCTTCATTTCATGACTCTGAAATTTCCATGAACTGAACACTGTCAGAAAAGTGGTTCACCAGACAGATAATGCCAATATAATAAATAAATAATGCTGGACAACTCACACAGCATTATCTAGCCCCATGGTAAGAAGAGCTTGTGTTATGGGTACTAGATAACTGATAAACATAATACAATATATTACATGGATAGATATTTTTTATTATACATAGAAAACAACCAGAACATCCGTAACAAATATCTGCAGATCGTACACAAAATTGTTCCGAGGCGGGAATCGAAACCGCAACCTCCTGCATCGCAGGCGTACCTTCGCCCAAAGCGCCACTACGGTCGTCAATATCAAAGAAGTTTAGTCAGTAGTGGGCTGACGGTGATGATGATGTAGAAAGGTGAACAGAACGTGCCAAAGGGAAAATCAGGAATCGTTTATATTCACATTACTACATCGATTTCACCATAAGCTACTCGAAATGAACGTTCACATTTAGATAAAACAACAAAAAACTTATTGTCACCTATTCAGGAACAATCGAGCGATTTCTGTGATTGTCTCCATAAACTTCACTACCAATATCAACTTCTGTTGTGCCATTTTCAACTTTATCCGCTTCAGTTTAGAGCTATTTAGGTTCTTCTTCAACAGTATTAATACCTTTGTTGTTAGTTTCAACACGTGTCACCTCAAAATCGACTCAAATATTGAAATCAGAAGGTTCTTTTTCAAACGCCTTATTCAAATTTTCTATAACGCGTAACATTTCAATACGGAAGTTAAAAAAAAGTTTTTCAACCCTATAGCATGACAATAGAGGTGAAAATCTCAGTCTGGGTGTTAAAGCAAGTTTAAGAATCTTGTTGGTGATAATGACGTCATGGTACGTAGCTACGCCGTATTAAAATGACATTACTTTACAAAACAGTTATGAATGTTGATAATTTGCGTCTAAGTTTATAATATTCAGATTTCTTATGGCGACACTACCGAGGATATAAATAAACAATATATTTTGGGACACAAAGAAAGCGTTGAAGTGCACAAAGTAACAAATTCTTCTGACCGTGCGCTACAGAACTGCACTTTACCAAAAAAGTTGTGATGCAATGTGTGGACGCGTTTTCAAAAATTTACCTAAAGATATCAAAGAATTACCTTGCAAATCTTTTGCATTCAAGTTTGCACAAAAGTAAGAAGCTTATTGACAAATAATTTTATACTGTATCTTAATTCCTTAACTATCTACTGATTGTCTAGTTTCAGTGTCTGGGCGGACCATACCTGAGGTATGCCCAACCAGATCGATAAGTCCTTATTACGAGAATTATAAGCCAACCATGGAACCCAAATATTGCTCTACTACGCCAAATTTATCGGTTTCAAGCTTGCCATTAGAAAAAAATTGACACCATGCAATGTACACGACGCATGAACGTAGATACTCCTAGCTCGGATTAGTATAAAAACAGATGCCCTAGATTAGATACTAACTTATCGTACGAATCGCCATCTAAATTTCATACAATTTGTTGCGTACGTTGCGTGGCGTAGGTCTGGTCTGTTTCTAGAACCTTTACGCCCGACCCATCGCGAATTTAGGCAATTTTGACTTATTTTTCCTGTCATTCCTCCTGCTTTAGAGCCTTATTCCAGCGTATCGCCTGGTACATAGCTATCATAATTTGATTGATCTCCGTCTCTCACAGTCCGTTAATGCATCTGTTCAGAAATACACGTCGCTTCGTCACCCGTCATACAGATATAGAGTATCAATGATGCTTCAACTATGTAACGCTTATTGCCGCCCTAATGAATCGAGCCAAGACTTGCCATAACTATCAATATCTGTCTGTTTGTTTGGATGTAGACAGCCGTGTCGATACTTTGGGATACAGAATGTACGTTGCAGCTGGGTTACGTAGGATGCCATTATCATCATCAGCCTATGTTAGCTCACTGCTGGACATAGACCTCCTACAATAAGCGCCAGAGCGTACTGTCTTCAGAATGCAATGGAGAGGATTTATTAGCAGTTCGTCCACAAAGCGATTCATCCAAATCGCGTTTCGTCGAATAAGCTTGAATTCATATCGTCCATTGAGCAGTTTGACAACGTCTTCAGAATAGTGAAACTCAAGTGTCTATGGGCCTCGCATATAAATAAATAAATAATAATAATTTTATTCATAACAACTGAGGACTAAATGGAATACATGAGTCAATTATCTTATATTTTTAAGGTCTAAAATAATATATTTGCCTGAACTAGGTTGCCTGATATAGCTCGTAGATTCGAAAACCAGTAGTTAGGGTGGTACCTAGTATGGCCACACTACTAGGCCTTTATTATTTATCCTGATTCCCAATTTAGGCCACCTCATCAAATTCGATGACTAGCTAACCGTTAAGTTTCTATAAACTGCTACGAACGTTCTAACTTCGCAAATAAAGCAGGGTAGAATCACTAGTGCAGCAGAGAAGCGTGCTATGATTTGTAAGGGGACAGGTGGAGACACAAATACTCGCGGTTCGGTTTCACCATCTCAATTGGCATTTGTCTGAGTTTCTCAAACTTTATGGAGATTAAATTAATAAATAATGCTGGAGAATCCACACAGTATTATCTAGCTCCAAGCTAAGTAGAGCTTGTGTTATGGGTACTAGATACTTAGCTAGTACTGAGCTAAACGTTGGAGAAACATGAGACGTTTATAAAGCTTGAAGAAATTTGTAAGATTAAGGTTTGATGAGCAAAGCAAAATCATTCAGATAGGTAGGAACTCATTAGCTCACGTATAAAAAGCTATACAATACAAGCCCTGAGTCATTACAACGCCCATTTTGATTGGCTAAATGCAAACAGTGCCATAGAAATTTAATAGAATAAGATTGTGATCATTCTATTTTTAATTTAACATCCTTATAATACATTTTTCGTAAAATAAATGAATTCGCACTTGAATTCACTTAGTCTGCTTAGATTGTGTGAAGAAATACAAATAAATATATAAAAATAAATAATGCTGGACAATTCACTCAGCATTATCTAGCCCCATGGTAAGCAGAGCTTGTGTTATGGGTACTATATAACTGATATACATAATACGATATATTAAATAGATAGATATTTTTAATTATACATAGAACGACCAGAACACCCGGAACAAATATCTGCAAGATTGAAGTACACACAATTGTTCCGAGGCGGGAATCGAACCCGAACAAATGTTTTCAGAAATCGGCAAATAATAAAATGCGGAAAGTTTGAGAACCAACGCTTCATAAGTCTATACCGTCGATAAATCTATGAAAATGTACGTTGCTAATACTGTAGGAATGCTTTCATGATCTGGACCATCCAGGGACTTATTCCAGGACGTTGTGATTTCAAACTAGTAGGGCATGCATTTTGCGTTGAAATCCAGCGTATTTACACTGTTTTTTTAACTTTTTCCAAACAAATACTTATCCCTCGGGAACGCCATTTTTATGGGACCTATCTTGGAATCATTTTCCATACAATAGCGAAAGAAAATTCTAAATCGGTCAATAATTGTTGGAGAATTCGACGAACATAACACATAAAAAACAACAGCTGAAAACAGAACCTCCTTCTCTTTTACACCTTTTTAGTCTTGCTTGAGTAAATTATTAAAGATTATTTTATCGGGTACTAGCGGACCTTCCCGGCTACGCACGGTTTTAGCACGGAACCCTAACTTTTTTTTTGAAAATATAATATAGCCTTTGTTCACCGGGTCCAGTAGTTTCGGAGCCTATTCGTTACAAACAAACAAAAAACAAAATTAATTTTCCCCTACGTTTCTATCGCCTTACAGCCTCCACCTTTTTAATTTTACGTCGGGTAAAAAGAAATTCCTACACATACAAGTCCTGAGTCCTACCCCTCAGCTATAACTAACCGATCCGCGCGACATCTAGGATCGAAGCGTCGCATCCCATCCGAATATAACCTATAACTGCATCAATGTACGTCGGATTCATCCAACGCGTTTCCGTTGGGTATTTCTAGAGACCACTTCTTTTATTGGAAGACTAGCCTGACTATTTTGTGACGCGTCAAAGTCCTGTAAGGTCTCAAGGAAATAAAGCGTTTTGATTTTTGAGAGCTCCGTTAGTCCACTGCTGGACATAGGCCTCCCCTAAAGAGCACCACAGCGCATTGTATTGAGACCCAGTAATCGGTGATTGGTAAAAATAACTTTTAACTAGAATAGGGGATGGATATCTATGAAGCTACTCGAAATTCCAAATTCAATTTCATTTATTTCCATAGGCTTACAAAGAGCAAGTAAATAAAACACTTAGACAAGTCAAATTTTATAGTATAAATTATTAGCAAAAAGCAATAGATAAGTTGATTTGATTTTTTGTTCACTTCTATATCTCACATGTTTAATCATTTTCGCCATTGATGAAGGTGTAAATAGAAAGCATCCAGGATAATTGCGACATCCATTTTGCTGATTTTACAACCGATTTTAACGCACGTTACAGACGCTGTACCAAAACCTATGAAAACTTCGATTATATGTATCTCGTGTTATTTTCATATGGACTCGGTTCAGAGCTACTACGCGGAAAAGCTCATTGTACCACGGTTTCCTAAGCACTCTTTTGTATTTAAATCCGTGCGAAACATAAAATGTACTGCATATTCCTCCGAAGAAGTCAAAAAATCGATGAAAAATTTAACAGGTCAGCTGCAGCTAGGTACATTAAGATCTAGTGGGGGAGGGGGATAGACCACAGTACGATATATGCAGAAGGATTAGTCTAGCGAGCTTGTAGTTTAACTTTTTATTACCGAAGACATTATAACACATAGACGAACGTCATTCGCTGAGAAGAAATTTTCTAAAAAAATTGCAGCGTTTGTAGAGCTGTACAAGCTATTTGTGAGCGATTTCAAGACGTGATTGTGCAACGAGAACCACAACGCGACGCAGCGAGCACGCCCAGACGACGCTTGCAGCTTACTCGCCGCGGTAACCGACATCAACACCATCGATGCGTTTCTTTGACGGTTCAAATCGTGCCCCAATCGTGCCGAATGACTAATATAACTTTAGGATTACGGTTTTATCCGATTCACCGCCAATATCTTGTCGTATGTGTGTAACATGTTTGGATTTTCAATAGAGAATAATGACCCAGTGTTCAGAGCGCTTGCAAATCGCTAGTGTGATAAAACTCTTATCATAAAAGAGAAGTTAAAATTCTCCTAATAATCGCCAGGCATAAAAAATACTGCATAATCTTCATTTGTTACCATAAATCTATCTATCTTGAATTTGATACATGATGAGGCTGTGTTAACCTACGGGAAGTGATAATGGGTCAACACACATCTTGTGATTTATTTCTTAAAAAAACTACTTAAAGTGGAACCTTAACTTCTGAATTCCAGGGACTTCCCCCACTCGTGTCCTTGCTCTGCGTCCAGGGTGAACCCACCCCTGTCGCCTGTATAGATTTTTCTTTTTACCCCCACCGCGTACCAATATTAAAGAGTTTCTCTGAGCGATGCGCTATTTACTTTCACGATTTTAATTTCAAACTTTGTATATTGAACGCTAGTTGGAAAATGTATTTGAAATTTAAATTAATTTGTTCTGTTCGCTGTTACTTTGTTATACAATTTATTTTATGATATTTTTATTTCATTAAATTGTTTAAAATATTTTCGAAGTGAAAATCTTGATTGCATATTCGACTTACCCACTTAAACTCGAATAAATCAGATTTGAGCGTCTCAAGTCGCCAATTTCTTGGAAGTTTTCATTGAAAATCTGTCAATTGATTACCCACAACGACTCGCCCCGGCTTCGCACGGTTGCAATGTAGTATACTAAAATAGGGAATGTGGAGTGATTAATAAATCATATATACCTTCCTCTTGAATCACTCTATGTATTACTGAAAACTGCATTAAAATCCGCTGAGTAGTTTAAAAGATCTAAGCGAACAGACAGCGGAAACGACTTAATTTTATACTATGTAATAATGTAATAAAGATTGATTAAACCCATTTATTAAAGTACAATGAGCCTATACAAGCAAGCCTAGGTATCGATCCTAGGCAATCTGACCCGGTTTTAGACTACGTAGGTACCAACTCTTGTAAAAGTAGTAAAGCCGTTAAACTATGTGAAAGAAAGAAGTATAGTTATTGCTCATGTAATCCGCAAGGACTGTTTTTGATAAATAATATACTATTTGCTTGAAATTTTCATTCGTCATTAGTCCAGTCTTAATCCCAGGGAGTCCCAGCATCATTAAATTCTAACAGCATCAAATATGGACAGAAATTCGCAAAATTTAAACCTGGATTCATCTGGAGTGGATTTTTCGAGGTGCATCACTATTAAATATGAAATATTATATCGGAAGTGCTTCGTAGTGATGGGATAATTGCTACAGTTGTCGATTAAATTAATAAAACTTAGGCGATAATGGCTGGAGTGGATTCTATAATGATTCACTGTAATGTTTTGAATTTCTACAAATTTTTCGAGGAAAATGTGATAAAAATTTACTTTACAGAGAACCTGGATTAACACGGCCATAAAAATAAAAAATACTACTCAAAATAATAAGAGTAATAGCCACAAGGCATTTGGAAAAACTACCTACAAGTTCTATGATACTCTAGTACTATTTAATATTAATATGTCCTTGATCGAAAAATTCATTCAATTATCGTGTAATAAAAAAGATAGGCATACGTACAACCTTCCCAAAAGTCTCGTAATAGAAAACTACACTAAAATCCACAGGAGAGTGGGCAGCCGAGCTGCAATCCCCAACTTGCGCGCCCACCGCTGGACATAAGCCTCCCTTGAGAAATGCTGTATGGCAGGGGAAGCCTATAAACCCCACGCTGGGCATGAGGGATGTTGACCGAAGTTCGATGATGCAACTGTTCTGACAAAAGAGGCACTGCTGTCCGCCCCGCTGGATATCCCTTACCTACCTCCGAATACTCAAATTAAAGCCCTTCTCAAGTCGAGAGTTTGTGATACTCAAACACAACTCGAATTTAAACTCTTCTCAGTTGAGAGTTTTTGACAGTTTCCAATGAAAATGTCTCAAAAATTTACATGTGACGTCACTTGACACGTGCTAAAATCTGAGTTGCGTTTGAGTATTCAGGCGAAAGTCGTCTTTTTAATCGACTTCAAAAGGAGGAGGTTCTCAATTAGACAGTTTGTTTTAAGATTGTTACCTCAGACCTTTCGACTGGGTGAAGCGATCTTGATGATTTTCTTTTTATTTGAAAACTAGTGCTCCCCCATTTCAATTTGGTCCAGTTCTGACAATGACATCCATTAGAAAACCATAGAATTCTTAAAAGTACATTATGTAAATATGTGGGCGACAAATGGACGAATTACTAAATATCACGCTAACCGATTTAAATGAGTTTTTTTTAGAACTAAGTTTTAAACCCATTTTCATTAAATAGGAATCTGAAGTCGATTTATAGTTTTTTAAAACACGCCAAATTATTACAGCTATAAAAAAAAGAAAAATAGAAATAGAAAAACACTTATTTGGACACAGGTACAAAATACAGGCAAATAAATTAGTAGCTACTAGATAAATCTATCGACATCGATAGTTTCGCCTCCCGCACTATCCCAGCAATGTTTCACCGGGATCGAGTGGGAGAGACGGCGTATATCGGCGCATATACCGAGCTCTAGGGAGGGAGGGTGAAAGGGGGGGTTGGGTATTGGACTTCTGCGAATAAAATAAATAGGGTCTGAACGTCGCTGCAGCGCGCTAGGTGTAAAGGTGATATTGGATGTGAAAAATATTTGAAATTGTTAATATAGTTATACGTATGCTCGTGTTGTAAGTTTGCTCGGTCTTCGCTTTATGATTGAGTGGTGCTTTTCTATGGGGTTAATGTCACTCAAGCGTAGATCTTTGAGCTAGCTTTCAAATTTGTGATGTGTCCAAGAGTCTTAAGGTCTTCGTAAGGTCCAAAGGAAATAAAGCTTTTTGATGTTTGATGTTCATAACGACCTTTGTGGCGCTGTGGGCGAAGGTGCACCTACGACGTATAAGGTTGTGGGTCCGATTCTCGCCTCGAGACAATTGAGTGCCCGATCTGCAGATATTTGTTCCGTGTGTTCTGGGTATTTCCATGTAAGTTTAGTAAGTATAATCAGTCAACTAGAACCCATAACACAAGCTCTGCTTCGCTTAAGGCTAGATGACGCTGTATGGATTGTCCAGCATTATTTATTTTTACAATATCGCATTATATTTATAATTGTTGTCACTTCAAAATCAAACCTAGAAAGGAGTTTGTTTAGATACATACTCATTAACAACCACATTGGCATAATCAACTGGACAGTCCCCTTTATTCATTATTCTAACGCAAAGCAAAGACCTATTTATAGCGGCGCAATATAAAAATGCGATCAACCAGACCGACTATCTACTGCAGGAAGCGGGGACACGAAGGAAAAATATTTTTCCATTTTAAATAAGTATACGGAAGAGGGTATATATTTCCCGTTATCTGTTTGTTAAATATTAGTAGAGGGATGGGCAGAAGGTGATGAGCAGGTTTGGTAAGCGACTTATGCACTGGAAATTGCTGAACAAAGAAGTTATCTACACTCTGGTAGTCTTAGCGGTAAACATGGATCCTTTGTATTTTGTATCTACTTAAATCGAATAAATAATAAGTAATTATCTTCAAATTAGTTTTCAATATAAACATAACTACCATAATAAAATTCATTAAGTAATAACTTCATGAGATTCTAAAAATATTTTTAAAATCTTTGTTGTGATATAGAAGGTATACTGATAGGTTTATCTTATGATATAGCCATTATCAATATGTTTTCAAAGGACAATCACATTAGATAAACTTTTCTGGAAATTAATTTTATTTTGGTCATTTCAGTTGCTAAGGAACTTTTGCAAACACACTGAATGGTGAAACGGAATGCGTTTTTTCCCTATTAATAGGGAAAAAGAGTGAGTTGATGAGCTGTGTTTTTGTTCGCGAAAGTTTTTTTGTACCTAGATGGAGTGCTACACGAGTTAAATTGGGAATGTTTTGAAAAGGACTATCTATCTTTTTCATACATATTTTAATATGTGCTTAGCTTTTTGTGTGAATGTTTTATAATTAGGTATTATTCGGGAAATAGGTATAGAGTTGTAGGAATATTAAAGTTTTAACTAATTAAACGTACACACCGTAACAATCGCATTGTCATTATTAACATGGTTATTTCACGTTGATTCATTATTATAGATTGTAATATTTAGCATAAGTTTTTTATTAAGAGGCTCTAACTAAGGTACGAGTAATCTCTCGATGATATGGATAAAAAAAATAAAGTTATAATAAACTAAAAAAATATATAACGAATTTCTACCAATAAACTGAACGAAAACTTTTCAGTACAACCTCCCACATGAAAACCAAACGTTCTAAATTCAACACGATAGAATACCTATCGCCTGTCGAACGTCGAAGGCGTTCGAACGAACCAATAGCGCAGAATCGATCAGCCAATCACAATGCACCATCGGCTCCGGCCGGCCAGAAAGCGCTGACCTCTGATTCTCACATAAGTCCCTGACTTCGTTCCAAATGTAGGAGGCGATAGAGATCAGGCTAGAACGGCGGTTTGGAAGCCAAAGGTTCGATACGCCATTGGCTATTGGTACGTCACGTAGATTTTCACGGTTTTTTCTCGCGCTGCTACGGTGTTAGGAGGGAAATGGTTTTTATGTAGATGCTTGTAAGGTTGATAATAGTACAATTAACATGTATCCATGTATATTTTAATTGATTTCTGGTTAGGTTTATATTGACAAGGTAAAAATCAAAGTGGTGGTAGGTAAACTTCATTCAAATAAATACACATTATGCGTCAAGCTGAAGACAGCGGTATGGCGCTCATTAGGGGAAGCCTATGTCCTTGTCCAGCAGTGGACTAACATGGGCTAATAATGATGATGATGATGATGACACATTATTAAAATTAGGATAGAAGTAGATATAATAAACTAGACGTAAATAAAATAGCTAGGATGCAGGCGTAGATTATTTTTGCGACTTCGATTCCCATTGCGGGACAAGTGTTCGTGAGGTCATCTATTACTTGTGCTTTGAGTAGGTACTTTTGGTTTTGTATGTTATTGCTTATCTAATTTGAACAGGTACTAGCCATAGTATTTATTTATTAAAGTAAAAACTGTCCCAAAAGCTATTCTAGCCTGCCACCTTAAAGTACATTGGAAAATCTAAAAAAACACCCAGTAGTAATGTCACCCCCTCTTTCCCCCACTGGGGGCGTTAAAAAGCAATCTCCTTAATGGAATTTCAATTTCAGTGCAAAGTTAACTAGAATCCGACTAGATGCAATGACGAGCAACATCTTATTACTTTGGAAATATTATGTTTACGATCTAGCAACATCTGAAATATTGTTGTCGTTGGTCTTTGGAAAAAATACAACATAGTAGCTGTGTTTGTCTTATTTTCAGGTATTAAATAATAAAAATTGTATACAAAAATCAATAATGACAACAACGAAAATCAGTCCACAAGGTCGACCTTCTAAAATAAGTTTAGGTTAAGTCATATTTCATAAAATTATTAGGTATATCTAATTGTTTTACCCTCAATCATCAAGAAACACTTATATAAACGCGTGTGAAGTCGCGGGGATAAGCGAGTTAGTTGTAATCCTGACATACAATGCAATGCCCTGTCCGTCTGTCGGTACAATAATAAAACAAATTGCACTCGGCCCCAATTCGGTCGCCTTGTACCAATCCAACTTTTGTTGTTAGGTTTTATGTCCGAATTGTCAGTCTCGATATAAATACTGCTTTTCCATCATCAGCAAATACAAGAAATGTTGTGTGGCAGCTGGTGGTAAGTTTCGACATGTCTATATAAGTTTGTGTTTTATATCAGTTTAAAGATAAAATAAATGACTTTAAGGTAGATTTTAAACCCTTGATTTTTAACCCAAGTTACAATCAAATAACTAGAATTTACAACAACAAATAAGAACTAGAATTTACAATTGAGCTAACTGCAGACTGTTGCAAACAATCTACAGGTAACTCAACTGATCCATATCGATACCAGTTGGCGCGCGTCCCCGCGACGACGCTGCTGGCTGCATTGCCTGGCTGTATCGCTACGCCAGATACTCACCAGCTCTCGGGTCACGTGTTGTGCCAACAGAAATACATAAGTAATCTGTGAAAATTTCAATCGTCTGACTATCACTGTTCATGAGATTACAGCCTGGTGACAGACAGATGGACAGCGGAGTCTTAGTAATAGGGTCCCGTTTTACCCTTTGTATGGAACCCTAAAAACCTACCTAAATGTTATCATTGAAATATTATAAAACAAAAGCAGAAGCCCTAATACGACCTCCATAGTACAACCTCGCTTAAATAGCTGCTGAGCCTTACCTTCTTTACAAAATAAATAATAGGTTTATAAACCTTCCTCCTTGATCACTCTATCTATTAAAAAACCGCATCAGAATCTGTTACGTAGGTAGTTTTAATGATCTAATATACATCTAGCGTACATAGGGACAGACAGACAGCGGGAAGCGACTTTGTTTTAAACTATGTAGTGATATCAAACAAAAGCAGAAGCCCTAATACGACCTCCTCAGTAAAACCTCTTTCAAAGAGCTGCTGAGCCGTACTCACTACAAAGGAGGTAACGAACACCTCGCAAGTCCTGATACGTTCCGAACAGGTTGCATTTTAACAAGTTTAAAATACTTTATGCATAGACATTACTGAAGCTTTCCTACGGCGAAAATTCATCCGATGCGACCAAGGAGTTTGAAATACTGCTACTGGAAAGGTTAAGCAAACTCAACCTGCATTCCCAGCGTGGGGATTTAGCCTTATTTCTGTTGCGCGACGACCTCTGTGTTGCGGGAAGGTCCAGAGGGCGAGGTTGCGAGTTTGATTCCCGCCTCGAAACAAATATTTGTACGATCTTTAGATTTGTTCAGGGTGTTTTGGTCGTTTTCTATTTATCATAAAATATCTATCTATGTAAAGGTGCAATTATGCTAGCCCTTATTAACATGTATGCTATGTCCTTGAAAATTAAATTGTTTTCTCTTGGAGCTACAAACTATAAAACACTCAGAGAAACAGCATACATCGTATCCAGATTCCACTACCTCCATGATTGTAAAATACCACCCAGAGGCAGCCAATAGCGTTGGCCAATTTGAATATAGAACGCCCGCGCGGAATTTATAACGGACACACGAAACTTAAATGTTCGCCAGTTACCGGGAAATTCAACTGTTAGATCGCTGCTGACCCGAGAGATTTCGGAAATATGTAGTTTTGCAGTGTAAAGCATAAATATATGACTATATCAGCATAGGTTATATAAATAAAATACTATCCACCGAATATTCGCCTAAGATAGACATATGTAGGTACAATAGGGGCAGACTTATTGCTGAGAAGCGGCTTCTTCCAAGCAACCTTTGGAAGGGTAGAATACAGCACCGTGAGAGCTGGAATCTTGGGTCTCATGTATGGCTTGCATAGGCACGTAAATCCATACAATTTATTAGGTAGATACATTTTTAAATGAAAAAAAAGACTTATTTTAAAATATAAATTATTTTATCTAACAAGGAGGAACCCAAAAATTGTTGCGCCGTGACAGGGTTTTTATGCATTATGTGCCTACTAAGATACTACACCTAAGAACTATTACCTGTATGCATAAAATCACAATAAATGATATGAATATTTATAAGTTTTAATTATTAAGTATCAACGTTTGTGAGTTTCCATTCCCTCTATGGTGTCATACGCAGCCTCACACTTGGGCTTTGATAGGTACAAAGTGATTTATCGTTGAAGGAAAACCTCCTTGCGAAATAAAATATTGACAACCTCTTCGAAGTTTAAAAAGAAACCTCTTTGGAGATTTCTTCTGTCTATGTTTCAATATGTAACGAACGTACCAAAATAAAAGAGCTCAAAACTCTAGAACTAAATGCAATTTTCAAATACCGAAGCGCTTTTATATTCAAGTTTCGAAGCAATAATTCGAAATCCAAAGGAACATCTGTGCTTTGCAGGCAGCAGACCGCTACAATTTATTCTCCTAGCCTAACTCACTGCTAACCGTGACGATTGAAATTGATCTTTATATCTAGGTTTATTTGACTCAATATTGCATACAACTAAGCAAAGGCAATTCAGACATTATGACACTGAAATCGATGCTAGCACTGTAGAATAAAGGTGCATTTTCAACCAGTATCCTTACATCATTATTGTAATATTTTCGCTACTCAAGGTTAATTATATGTTTGGTACCTATA
Organism: Eupithecia abbreviata; assembly: GCA_943735965.1. NCBI lineage: Eukaryota > Metazoa > Arthropoda > Insecta > Lepidoptera > Geometridae > Eupithecia > Eupithecia abbreviata. The sequence continues at coordinate 9,917,020 of OX030995.1, forward strand.
TTTTGTTATTATCTCGAGTGGACTGGATGCTCTGCTGCGTTAATAATTTCTATAAATAAATATAGATACCTATATTAATAATGCTGGACAATCCACATAGCATCATCAAGCCCCAAGCTAAGCAGAGCTTGTGTTAATACAATACATTACATTAAAATATTGCTATGAAGGTTGTACGTAGATAGAATAGAACTGAGCGTAAAAAGTGTCTTTCGTTTTGAAAAACGCCTCATTTTACTACTTACATAACTAATATTATTAGAAATATTTCTTGAAAATAATGCTGTACAATCCACACAGCATCATCTAGCCCCAAGCTAAGCAAAGCTTGGGCACTACTTAGGTAGATCAAATATTTTCTATTTAACATAGTAAAATACCCACATAACCCAGAACAAGTATTTACAGATCGTAGAAACTTTTGTCCCAAAGCGGGAATCGAACCCGCATTCTCTTGCGTCGTATTAATATCACATTTATCATCTTTGAAACCAAAGGCGAAACTCACATCGACCTCTGTTAGAGCAAAGCGCCGCCTAATTCCAAACTACCCTCCAAAGGTAAACTAATATTATCCACTAATATTTAGCGACTAAAACTAATAATGCAACAATAGACCAGATTGCACCGATACAGTGCACCTGGTCCGGTACCCCTCACCCCGGAGGCGCCCCCACCCCCCATCCTCCCACTATAGGGGGGGATCAAGCGAAGCTCGGAACGTGTCAACCGATTTTTTAGTATATTTTATGTTTAAGTTCGAATTTCATCTCTTGTAGTCTTATTCCTGGAAACTTATGAGTTTGTTGTTCGTAAATTATTTTCTTTGAATACTGTAAGCGCTTGTTGCTATGCTAGAGGTTCCAAATTCCAATTTCTTTATTTTTTGTATGTGGAATGAGAGGTTCCAGATAAGAATTTCTCTAAGCTTCCAAAATAAGCACTTAGATTAGTAAATTTTTATTTTATAAGTTATTATCAAATGATAAACGAGGAGTTTTGATGCAATATCTATGTGTGATCATCGCTTATTTCTACCACCTATGGGCCACCTAGCTTCGTAACACTGGTACTTCGGACACAGAATTTCCTTGTAAAGCCTGATTTTTATATCGTCTGACTTTATACGTGGAAGAAGCAAATCCACCTAACACTAGTACCTATATACTTGTGACCTTTAAGGTAATGGAAATATATCCATTACACTTAAAGGTGTCTTCCAATAGGTATGATTAGAACTGTGTAGGTATCCCAGAAAAATTAATAACCACTTTTTTATTTTGTATACCTACCCATTTTGTATTTGACTGAAGTTATTTACCTTAAGAATGAAATTTTATATCAATAATTATTAATTCACTCATTATTTTCAGATTCATAATCCATAATAATGCACGTACAAATAATGGGGAAAGGAAATGAGATAACATTATGTTGGTATATTTTGGAGTTTTTTTTTTATATAATATGTTAGGATTCTCTGAAAAAAGAGGTACAAGTAGACTTAATATCTTCAGCCAGCATCATGAAATATTCTAAGATTTTAATGCTTGAATTTTCGATAAAAATGTACCGACCTGAGCTGCCAGCAATAAATATGACAATAACCCCTTATGATTCCACATCACCTTGATCTACGTTGGCAACATTGTGGATAAAAACTTAAACCCTTAAGGTGGTGGTTCATAAGGCATTTTTTTTTATTTTATTCTCTGAAAAAAGAGGTCAAACTAGACTTTGTCTTCAGCCAGCATCGTGAAATGTTATAATTTTTCAAATTTTTTGCTAGAATTTTCGATAAAATATACCGACCTGAAACCCTTAGCAATAAATATGACAATAACCCCTCATGATACCACATCACCTTGATCCACGTTGGCAACATTGTGGATAAAAACTTAAACCCGGGCGGTGGTTCATAAGGCATTTTTCCGAACACACACGGAGCTGCCCCCCCCTCCCCTGATGGGGGGACCTGGTGATCTGGGCGCTCGATGTATAGAGTAGTGTGGGGGGAATAGGACAGAGGATTTTTAAAGAAATTGGTAGCTTTGAAGACTTTGCAATAATTTATTTAATGAGAGGCTGTTTTTTTGTAATTCTCAGAATATATTGTTAACACAGGGTGACAAACATAGAAAACATTATGGTAGGTACCTACTTAGATACTATTTATTACATAATATGCTTACACAACGAGAACAAAAGGTCCTTGCTCAGTAATTAAACAATATTTACTGATTTTAATAAACTATGTGTAACAGAAATATACACCTAAACTAAGTAGATACCATATAGTACATATACCAGATATCAAGAATATCGGGTTGCCATATGAACCTACAGTGGCGCCCCCATTACTAAAGAAATAATAAATAATGTTGGACTATCCACACAGCATCATCTAGCCCCTAGCTTGGGGCTAGATGATGCTGTGTGGATAGTGGAAGCAGAGCTTGTGTTATGGGTACTAGATGACTGATATACTTAGCACAATACATAACATATATAGATGTTCTTTATTATACATATATAACGACCAGAACACCCGGAACCAATCTGCAGATCGTACAAGCAATTGTCCCGAGACGGAAATCGAACCCACTGCACCCCTCCTGCGTCGAGGCAGACCTTCGTCCACCGCGCCTCAGAGGTCGGAGTATAGTAAAATTATGTTTGTTGATTTCTCTGTAGCTCAGTAGTCTACCTCCACTCTTTGCTTCTTCGTCTCGCCGATAGCCTGCGATGTGTGCGCCATCGGAATGTTGAAAGACGCCCTGTGACGCCGGAGCCTTCCTGAAAATGTATGCCCCCCCACACCCCCTCCCAGGGGGGGCACCCACACCACCAAGAAAAAACCCGACGCTACGTAATCGACACGTACTTTCTATGTGTGGGTGCTGAAAGATTACTCCTATGTAGTAGCGATACATACTGAAAGGTTTCGCGTATGTGTGGGTGTCAGCGCTCGGTGGTTTGCCTGTGTGTGTGTTATTGACATTTTTATACATGAAATTTTATGTGCGATTTAGATGTTTTTGTGCGGTTTGCGTGTGTGCGTGAATTATTTGCGGTCGCTTCGATGTTCGCGGAATACTGAATGGGTGTAATTAATTCGTTTCATACGAATGCTGCACGTTCTAAGGCTTTGCGAGATCTTTGTTATTGTGTTCTAGATTTTATTTGCCGTATTTAGGGGCCCGTAACTTTGCAAGGCAAATCTTTTCTAAGGGCTCTCCTGTTTTGAGATGACTTGTAGGTAATTACGATATGATTTGTGGTCTTTTGTACCTGACTGAAAAATGATAAGTAAATAATGCTGGACAATCTACACAGCATCATCTGAGCAGAGCTTGTGCTATGGGTACTAGATGACTGATAAACTTAATACAATACGTTTTTTTTTTTTTTTGCTGAAATTAAAAACTGTGTCGCAGCGCAGATGACAACGCCCTCCTTCCAGATTAACGTGGATAGAGTTCCAAAGAAGAAAAATTATAGATAAATATGACTATAAAATATCAAAAAGAATTATAAAATCCTTTTGTCAGTTTCACGCTCTCATCATCATCATCGGCCTATGTTAGTCCACTGCTGGACATAGGCCTCCCCCAATGAGGCCTATAGCGCCTTCAGCTTGACGCATCCAGCATCTACCTGTAGTCTTTTGAAGTTCGCCATCCCACCTTGTCGGAGGGCGTCCTACACTACGTTTACCGAGTCGTAGTCTCCACTCAAGAAGACGTTTGCCCCAGCGGCCGTCGGTTCTTCGCGAGATATGGCCGTGGATAGAGTTCCAAAAAAGAAAATTTATAAATAAATATGACTATAAATAACAAAAAGAATTATAAAACCCGTCTGCCAGTTTCACAATCTGTCTCCCCTTTCTTTACTCCCTCCTTCCTTTACCTAACACTTTTCTGATATTCTTTGCCCTCGCTAGCTTATGGACATAATTAGGATTAGTATTTCTAATTAAATGTGTTCTTAGTTTCTAAGCATTAATTAGTTGCTTATAACCTGAGCTTTAAATAAATAAATAAATAAATAAATAATGCTGGACAATTCACACAGCATTATCTAGCCCCATGGTAAGCAGAGCTTGTGTTATGGGTACTAAATAACTGATATACATAATACAATACATAGATAGATATTTTTCATTATACATAGAAAACGACCAGAACACCCGGAACAAATATCTGCAGATCGTACACACAATTGTTCCGAGGCGGGAATCGAACCCACGCAACCTTCTGCGTCGCAGGTGGACAGCTTTGAACGGAAGGTGATCAAAGAGAAAGAATTATGGTCGATTTTAATTTTATTTCATGATTACAGACTTTTTTACTGAATACAGTGAAGATTTTCGGAATAACGGGTTCACTGGTGCAAACGTGAAACTTAGGAAAACATTAAAGAGCGGTGTTTTTACTTTCTCTAAAATTCTTATAAAAAAACTTGTGTTTACTTATACCTACAAGTCCCTGCTCACTCTACCTCTTTCTATGACAAATCATTCACTGTACAAGCTACCCGTCTATGGAATGCTCTCCCTCTGGACATCAGACGTGCAAAATCACTCCCTATATTCAAAAAACTGCTGCATCAGCATTATTTATCCATATGAGATATTGATAGCCTTATCTTATGTCTGTGTAAGTTTATTATAATGTTTGTTATGTAGGTATTTAGTGTATTTGTTACCAATTATTTATTAAAGTGCCACCGTCTATATTGTTCGTTCATGTCCAGTCCATCCCAAGGTTGCCTGGAAGAGATCGCTCTCAGCGATAAGGCCGCCCTTTATACCTTTATTCTAAGTATTATTTATGTTTTATCTCTGTATTATTTTGTGTGGTGTAATAAAGTGTTATCTATCTATCTATCAAGCTTACCTGTATTTTAATTGATTCGTAAAGTTTTTATTTACAACGCAAGTTTTTTCGTAGTAGTATATACAATTGAAAAGATTGAGATTACTGCAGTTTGTTGATAACCATCTATAGGTAGCTCAACTAAATAATCAGAATATTCAATTTATTGGTAAAAAACGAAAATACAAGTCACATAATAATTATAAATTAAAGTTAATTAAATAATTAGACAATAATCAAACAACTGATAATTAGATTATAATAAATATATTATAACTAAGTAATAATATTCAAGATATTATATAATTTTTCGCACATAATCGTCAATACTGTAGAACGCCTTCTCGACGAGCCACGATTTAAGTCTTCGTTTAAAGGAAGACAGACTCGATGCTGTGACTACCTGATCTGGTAGATTGTTATTATTATTATTTTTATATTTATCTTTATTTAAAAATTAAATGCTGGACAATCACACAGCATCATCTAGCCCCAAGGTAAGCAGAGCTTGTGTTATGGGTGCTAGATGACTGATATACTTAATATAATAGATTACATATATAGATATTTTTTTTATTTTACATATAACGACCAGAACACCCGGAACAAACATCTGCAGATCGTACACACAATTGTTCCGAGGCGGGAATCGAACCCGCAACCTCCTGCGTCGCAGGCGGACCTTCGCCCACCGCGTCACAGAGGTCGTCAACAACGCGTCGTTATACAACGCGGGTCCCAGCACGTGCGTGAGTCTGTCCGACTTCGCCAGTCTGTGTGAAACCGCAGATAGCTTGCCAGCTCCACGAGTGTTGTAGCATCGCGTGATCCATATCAACAGCAATTGCCGCGCGTCCTCGCAGCGCTGCTGGCTGCATTGGCCCGCTGTATGACAATGCTGATGCGCTGCGCCACATACTCACCAGCTCTCGGATCACGCGTCGCATAGACCAGACGCTCTAGTTATTTAAAAACCTGGAGACCTTTCATCATCATCATCATCAGCCTATATTAGTCCACTGCTGGACATAGGCCTCCCCCCAATGAGCGCCATAGCGCCCTGTCTTCGGCTTGACGCATCCAGCATCTACCTGCAGTCTTTCGCAGGTCGTCATCCCACCTGGTCGGAGGGCGTCCTACACTACGTTTACCGAGTCGTGGTCTCCACTCAAGAACACGTTTGCCCCAGCGGCCGTCGGTTCTTCGCGAGATATGGCCGAGATATGGAGACCTTTAGTATCCTGTAAAATGAGTACCTATCCTACCTAGTACCTTTTTCTTTTATTTCTTATGTTTAGTTCCTACCCTTCATTCATTGTTTTCGACGTACTTTTGACCCCTCTATCTGTTCCATCGCCTCCTATAACCCTAAGGTTTGCTGGAAGGAAACTCACTGTCGGGGTTTATCTTGCCTTTGTACCTACATATCCGTTAAGCTATTTTTTATGGAATAATGTGTGGATACAATAAAGAATTAGGGAATGAAATGTTTACCGAACATTGTCACTTAACTCTGCGTCTGATTCATGAGCTTGAATTTTCACGCAGTCCATCTAGTGGGCCAAGCAGATGATATAATCAATTCAATTCAATTTCAAAAATTATTTATTTAACCCTTTGACTGCGGTTTTTTTTCGACGACTGCGGTCTTTTTTTTTACCTAAAAAATTCGTGCTGCCACTCTACACAGCGGTTGTGTTGCGCCGCACATGCGTTTCATTCGAAAAATATTACAGCTCTGCTGAGTCACAAAGATCTGTATTTTCTCAGCCGCTGCGCTAGTGTGGATTTACGCATATTAGTCACTTGTAGAAAACTCATACCGTGCGTTTTCAGCACTCAAAGTGTTAAACCTTAAATAACATTGTTCTGGTATAATACTAGTGTAAATTTAATCCTAGAATGCACAAACATACACAAATAGAAAAACGTTTTCGAAGCTAGGGGTGCGCTTATCAAAACTTACATAGGAAATTTTACACTTCGTGTTACAAATCATAAATACTTAAAAATAAGTAAATTTAGTTTTTATATAAACATAAGGTTGAGATTAGCTCTTAGGAACATGCAAGCTTTAGAAGAGCAATTGCATTTAGTAACATAACCATTTTTTTGATGATATAATCAAGGCTAGACCAAAATACTTCCCAACGCAAATTCCTTCGTATTCGCCTTGTTAGATAGCAAAGCGAAAGAATATAAGTAATCTGGTTTTTAAAGCAACGCCCGAAAGAGCCCGAATTTGCATCGCTAATAAGAATCAGCAGTTCTCTTTGGTTTACTTAGTTTAATCTCATTTCACACAAATGTTGGATATGTACCACCGAGAAATATACAGAAAGATAAAAGAACAGCACCTAATTATTGATTATCGGCAAACGTAGTGTAGGACGCTCTTCATACAGGTGGGATTACGACCTGCGAAAAACTGCAGTTAGATGCTGGATGCGTCAAGCTGAAGACTGGGGGCTATGGTGCTCATTGGGATATATGTCCAGCAGTGGATTAATATCAACGGCGTTACTACCTTCGATTATCCACAACCTCACCTAATTATCTATCTATATTATAATCTTATATTACATATAATTTATAATTCTATTTTATGTTAGTTTGTGTGTTTTCGTTGTTTGTATATAATTATAATTAATTTATTTATTGTAATTGGCAATTGCCGTTCTAATCCTACTACTATTATAAACGTGAAAATATGTATGTATGGATGGATGATTGTTACTCTTTCACGCAAAAACTACTGAACGGTATGGTGATTATGTAACTCGCGACCGGTTTGCGACGGGCGTAAATTAAGCAATCAGGGCTGTCAAACGCCAATTTTGACCAATTTGGACGTTGTAGCTGGTGTCAAACTAATACAAAATTGACGTTTGACAGCACTGATTGCTTAATTTACGCCTGTCGCAAACCGGTCGCGAGTTACACAATCACCCGGCGGATCGAGCTGAAATTTTGCATACAGGTAGTTCTGGGCCCAGAATAAAACATAGGCTCCTTATTATCCCATAAATCAGTTCCCATAGGATATAAATAATCTTAAACGTCGCGGGCAGAAACTAGTGATAAATAAAATATGTTTAAAATCAAACTTTTTAGTAACTAAATTTGAAAACAATTGCAGCCATCCTAGTGTAAAACCTCGATATCCCTTCCATCCGTCTCGCAGTCTACCCTGTGATACTGTACCCCGTATGAAGCACGAACACTGGCCCCCCAAGGATTTGCCGGCTCCGATCTTTTATTTCGTTTTCATCTTACACTGTTGCCAGTTTATGTATTTGGGACATGCCGCGGCGTGCTGCGATCATGAATTATTATAGTGGATGGTTCTAGGTGGAGAAATTAAAGAACGCTTTCTAGATTTTCAAAAAGAAAGTTTATAACTTTTCAAATGAGGAAATTCGATTCTAGAAGGCACTGAGTGATTGAATTCGTAACGAATACATCCGACAGAGAACCAAAGTTATCGACATAGCTCTGCGAATTAGCAAGCTGAAGTGGCAGTGGGCCGGCCATATATCGCGAAGAACCGTCGGCCGCTGGGGCAAACGTGTTCTTGAGTAGAGACCACGACTCGGTAAACGTAGTGTAGGACGCCACGCCCTCCGACTAGGTGGAATGACGACGTGCGAAAGACTGCAGGTAGATTCTGGATGCGTCAAGCTGAAGACAGGGCGCTATGGCGCTCATTGGGGGAGGCCTATGTCCAGCAGTGGACTGATATAGGCACATGATGATGATTCTAGAAGTCAATCTACAAGAAGGTTCTAATCTCATCTAGTCAAATAAAATAGAGTAGTGGTGGTAGGTAAGGTACCTGTTACAGTTATCTGGTCATCTGATGTTTTTGTCGTCTGTACCTACAATAGATATTTGATCGAATGCTCGAAATAAAATTATTATGTGGCGTGTCCAAGTGAGTCAAAGGAAAAAAAGCATTTTTCAGATTTTTTTTCTTTTTGAACTTTTAAATGAGTAATGTTTATTCCTTAGCCTTTGTCTTCAGACTTCTTTAACGACCTCTGTGACGCGATGGGCGAAGGTGCACCGACTCAGGAGGTTGCGGGTTCGATTCCCGCCTCGGAACAATTGTGTGTATGATCTGCAGATATTTGTTCCGGGTGTTCTGGTATAATATATATAATAAAAAATATCTATCTATGTGTATTATGTATATCAGTTATCTAGTACCCATAACACAAGCTCTGCTTAGCTTGGGGCTAGATGATGCTGTGTGGTTTATGCAGCATTATTATTCAGTATCAAGCAGATACTCGTAGCAGTTCTAAGTCCCACGTAAATACTTCCTTACGTAAGCACTCGCAGCAAAAAGCATGAGGAATTCGCAATTATCATGTCGCAGTAGAAAATCGAGATGTGTGCCCCCCCTTGGAAGGAGGGGGCGGGCGGTTCTACGATAGTAATGGCGGGTATTTTATTCCAGTAAAAATGTTATTGATTCGCGTGGGAGGGAGAAGGTTAGGTTAGAAAGGTTTGTTGAGGAGAAATTTACCAAGTTTTTGAGAATCTCTGAGTAGGTTATAAATAGGCTATTGAGGATATGTCTTCGATTCCTGCAGGAGGAATAATTGTAAGAGAAATCAGGAATCAATAACATTTGACGACCGATGTGGCGCAGTGGGCGAAGGTCCGCCTGCGACGCAGGAGGTTGCGGGTTCGATTCCCGCCTCGGAACAATTGTGTGTACGATCTGCAGATATTTGTTCCGGGTGCTCTGGTCATTTTCTATGTATAATAAAAAAAACTATCTATGTAATGTATCGTATTATGTATATCAGTTATCTAGTACCCATAACACAAGCTCTGCTTACCATGGGGTTAGATAATGCTGTGTGAATTGTCCAGCATTATTTATTTTATTATTATTTATTTATTTCACCTATAGCACAAATAATTGTAAGAGAAATCTGAAATCAATGTTGAGAATGAGAGACCTTGCCAGCGCTGGTCTAGAGATGAAGGTAAAAAGTAAAAGTAAAAAGATTTTTATTTTGTCAGAACAGATACTATACATAGGTTTTCATATAGATTAAACTTAGATTAACAGAGAACTGACAAAATCGTCTCCACTCAGCATGTGCTATGGTAGAGCAGATCGTGCCTTATCGCTGGTCTTCCGTGGAGACCGTGGTGCACAAGGTGGGCGAATACAATAAGGAACAAAATTAAAATGTAAATTAATTAACAAATACTAAAACTATGAGAAAAATATTATAAATATTATTACTTAACATTTATAACACCTACGTATTATAAGTTCTAGAATTATCTTTGTACATTTTAAAATAAGAATAAGAATAAAAAAAAAATAAAAAAAAAATTGTGTGAATCATAGACCTTCATTTACATGAAGGTCTTATAATTTTTATAATTTTTCTTTATAATTAAAATATAGTATCAACAATTTAATCCTATTCGGACATACAATATTTTTTAAATAATATTAACGGTTAGGTTCAAAGTTATGTGCGGGTTCAATTCCCAAAATATTATAGCAGCATAGTTATCTTAACCTATATTAATCTTAATCTAGGCATAATCTAATTATCAAAAAACTCCTTTAAATTATAGTGAGTTTTATCAACTAGCCAAAATAAAATAAACCAATTGAAAATACAATGAAATTATTAATATGTATTTATATTATCTTGAAGGCAAAGAACGGCTTATATGAACTGGATGTACATATGTTTTGAGACTCAAGCAATACTTTTTTGACGACCGATGTGGCGCGGTGGGCGAAGATCCGCCTGCGACGCAGAAGGTTGCGGGTTCAATTCCCGCCTCGGAACAATTGTGTGTTCGATCTGCAGATATTTGTTCCGGGTGCTCTGGTCGTTTTCTATGTATAATAAAAAAAACTATCTATGTAATGTATCGTATTATGTATATCAGTTATCTAGTACCCATAACACAATCTCTGCTTCCCATGGGGCTAGATATGTGCTAGTGTGAATTGTCCAGCATTTTTTTTTATTTGAGTGATTTTTTGAAAGAGTGTAAACGGATTCCCTAACTTATTAGATAAATGGTTGTTTGTTCGTAGGAAAGGGCCTCATTACTAGCTCCTACGTGACAATAACGTAGTATTAACGTAACGTTAAGAAGATCAGTACTTACGTTTGACATATTTTAGAGAATTCGTTCGCGCGCTATAATGAGTCTCTCATAGTCTCATATTCGGGAAGTAGCGGTGGCAGAACAAGTGTTCTTTATATATTTTATGCGAAATAGCTGAGTTGGGAGTAATATATTTTATTTTATTTATTTAATTATGAACTAACACGATTACCTATATTACAACCAATTACACTAGTTAATTACAATACGTATATTATAACAAATGAAACATAAAAAATTATACATAAAATTACACAATAAGGAAAACTAATAATAATTGATAATATTTGAAATATTCGAGGCATGAAATTCTTTAAAAACATTATTCATTTTAAAAATAAAAATGAAAAAGTCAAACAGTACTTGAAAAAAAAAATTAAAATATGAAAAACTCCTTAAACTTGAACCCAAAATTGTAACCTGTACATTAAGTTTTATGTTTCAAATAAAGATTTTTGTATTTATACCTAACAAACAAGTAATTATGTTAAAGCTTTAGAAAAAAGTTAATATCCGTTATAAGTGATTTTCGACGTAATTATGTAATTGTTTATTTATTCTTCAAAGTTCTTTATTTAAAACAAAAGTTTTGCAAACGTAGATTAAGTAAACACTGTTTAGAAACTAAGTACAAGACCAATTATACAATAGCTCAACTGACGAAAGACGCCATTAACACTTTGACTGCTGAAATCACACGGTATGTGTTTTCTACAAGTGACTAATATGCGTAAATCCACACTAGCGCAGCGGCTGAGAAAATACAGATCTGTGTGACTCAGCAAAGCCGTAATATTTTTCGAACTAAACGCATGTGCGGCGCAACACAACCGCTGTGTAGAGCGGCAGCACGAATTTTTTAGGTTAAAAAAATATCGCAGTCGTCGAAAAAATATCGCAGTCAAAGTGTTAAAAGTTGTTTGATAAAAATACTATTTATGACAACTAACACTCATTATTAAAATTATAATTTTACTATATATAATATATTAAATAAATAATTTTAGCAAAAGTTACATAAAAAATACGTCGTATGAGCACTTTGTATAGCGCGTATTTATTTATAGATAGATAAGTTTTTAATTAATTATGTAATTGATATTATGTGGCCCAGGATGAGATGGCGTGACGAGCTCGAGGCTCATCTTCCATCATGGCCTGTTGCAGCGTTGGATCGCGAGGAGTGGAAGGAGAAAAGGGAGGCCTTTACCCAGCAGTGTTACAATAATGACTCAAAATAAAATAATAAAATAAATAATTGATATGATAACTAAACAAACCCAACTTGGTCCCTTTACTCAAGCTTAATTCTATAACTGAGTACATTTTCTTATCACGGGACTCAGTCTTGAATGTTTACAAAGTAAAATGAAAAGCTATATTAACACCATCACATATGTGCACCCTGACGCTACGCGATACACAAGCGTGGAGTAGCGACGTGTAAAATCTGCATTTCTTTGAGATGCACTTGTCCCCCCCCCGCACCCCCCCCGACGCCTCTTAGATAAAGAGGGCTCTACTTTCGCACGCTTTGAGAACGGGCTCCAGGTTTTGTTAGGAGGAGTGGTGTAGGGCAGGGAACGCAGTGGGACTATTCCTTCTAAGGCTTTATAGAAGGAATTTATTTTTATTTATTTATATACATAACTTAGTTTAATTATTAAGGTAGATAGATAAACAATGTATTTGGTACTAAAAGGTAAAGTAGGAAGGTTCCTACCATATATCTAAATAAAATAATATTATGAATATTGACAACCTCTGTGGTGCGGTGGGCGAAGGTCCGCCTGGGACGCAGGAGGTTGCGGGTTCGATTCCAGCCTCGGGACAATTGAGTGTACGATTTACAGACATTTTTTCCGGGTGTTGTCGTCTTCTATTTAGACTAAAAATATCTGTCTATGTAATAAATTGTATTATATTTATCAGTCGTTTAGTACCTATAACACAAGCTCTGCTTGGGGTTAGATGATGCTGTGTGGATTGTCCAGCATTATTTATTTATTTATTTTAATTTATTTATTATTCTTGTCATTCTATATAATATACCCTGTGTCCGCAGCACGTATACAGCAGTAGTGAGGTGTTGTTTGTACCACGTGTGACGTGTGCAGGTTAGGGCGCCATTGTCCACGGGAATATGGCGCGGATTGTTAAACCTTGCTTTGTATTGTCTCCATCAATAACCAAGAGGTTATTGATTGAGTGGCTGGAAATGAGATGAACTAAGATATTATCCACGTCTATGGCGTGGGGGTGAAGGCCGATATTGATTTTATAGCGGCAACAAAAATGCATCATCTGTGAAAACTACGAGATAGACAGAACGGACAGAGGAGTCTTAGTAATAGAGTCCCTAAGAAAGTACATCTTAATTTGTCTTTTTTATAATTAGTAGTTCTAGATACTGTACCCTGTGTCCGCAGCACGTATACAGCAGTAGTGAGGTGTTGTTTGTTCCACGTGTGACGTGCGCAGGTTAGGGCGCCATTGTCCACGGGAATATGGCGCGGATTGTTGAACCGGCTTGCTTTGCATTGTCTTCACGGTTATTGATGGAGTTGCTGGAAATTACAGAAACTAAGTATAATTCGCTGATATTATTCAGCGACGACCTCTATGGTGCAGGGGTTGAAGGTCCGCCTACGACGCAGAAGGTTACAGGTTCGATTCCCGCCTTGGGACAAATTTTCTTCGATCTGCAGATATATTCTGAGTGTTCTAAGTGTTCTGGATTAACCGACTTCGAAAAAGGGGGAGGTACTCCAGGGATACTCCAATTTTGATGATTGTTTTGATATTGTCTTATTATTTGAAAACTGGTGCTTCCCGTGTGGTCCCATTTCAATTTACTCCAGTTCTGACAATGGCATCCATGAGAAAACCTTAAAAGTCTTAAATTTGCATTAAGTATGTGCGCGACAAACGGACGAATAAGTCAATATCACGGCAACCGATTTAAAAAGAATAAAAGAATTTATTTATAGCGACACACAATAATAAACAGTAACAAAAAAAGCAAAATACAAAACAGGTTAACACTTTGACTGCGATTTTTTTTCGACGACTGCGATCTTTTTTTAACCTAAAAAATTCGTGCTGCCGCTCTACACAGCGGTTGTGTTGCGCCGCACATGCGTTTCGCTCGAAAAATATTACAGCTCTGCTGAGTCACAAAGATCTGTATTTTCTCAGCCGCTGCGCTAGTGTGGATTTACGCATATTAGTCACTTGTAGAAAACACATACCGTGTGATTTCAGCAGTCAAAGTGTTAAGTAGGGATTTAAACTAATCATAATGTAGCGTGGTAGTAGAGTCCCAAGTATAAGAATAACGTAATGAGTCTTTTTTTAAACTAAGTCTTAAACCTATTTTCATTGTGTACAGGAATGAAGTCGGTTTACATTTTTTTCAAAAACGCCAAATTATTGTAATTTTCTTTTATATAATATTTTTCATTTTGCGAGAACTTTCAGAAGATCCGACATACAGTTGTAATTAAATTTGGCATGTCGTTACGACGCGACATTTTTCTGCATCTGGTGGACCGTCTTCCGTACAAAAAGTTATTACACTTGTTTACTCCACCGAACAATTTAATTTCAAAATAATAAAATAATTTAAAAGTATTGGCTTTTTGCTTTTTGATCGAAAATAGTATAAATTCTTACACTTCACCATAAGTCTTAGTAAAAGATTATAATTTATGTAAGGTGACTTTGTCGTATTGATATTTTTTCTTAAAATGTCAAATAATTTTTTTTTGTGTTTCGGACATATAAACGCTTCACCTATTACCTATTAAACACAATAATCGATCAGTTACCTAATCCTACTAACCTACTGATATTATAAACGCGAAAGTTTGTATGTATGGACTCTTTCACGCAATAAACAACTGAACGGATCGGGCTGAAATTTGCATACATGTAGTTTCAGGCCCGGAATAAAACATTCATAAATCAGTTCCCATGGGATAGAAATAACCTTAACACTTTGACTGCGATTTTTTTTCGACGACTGCGATCTTTTTTTAACCGAAAAAATTCGTGCTGCCGCTCTACACAGCGGTTGTGTTGCGCCGCACATGCGTTTCGTTCGAAAAATATTACGGCTGTGCTGAGTCACACAGATCTGTATTTTCTCAGCCGCTGCGCTAGTGTGGATTTACGCATATTAGTCACTTGTTGAAAACACATACCGTGATTTCAGCAATCAAAGTGTTAATATAATAATTGTTTCCATAGAAACAACGCGTGGAAGCCGCGAGCAGAAACTAGTGTGCAATAACTGTTTGTTTGGGAGAACTCCACCATAATACGACACGAATATGTAACATAATGACATAATGTAAATTTCTCATAGCAATGAACACAATAGCTGTTATTAAAATGTAGTAACTTCTTTCGCAAAATTCTATTTTGTATGAAGCCATGATTTGTATGGTCTACTACTTTTCTAAGTTATAACTTGTGTCTGCATCCGACTTTGCTCCGATCAAAACTTCATAGTCGGTACTCGATCCTACCGGGGACATTTATTTATTCCGCCGTAAGTAGGTATTATGTTGATATACCTTATATCGTCGTTAAAATCGTTTACTATATACATAACTAGCTGTTCCCCGCGGTTACACCCGCGTTAAACTCGAATTTCACTTTATTATGTAGGTGATTTTTTTACACCTTTGGTAACGTTATTGGAGTTTAGAAAGGATCCCTAACTTTTTTGAAAATATAATATAGCCTATGTTCACCGGGGATAGTGCAGCTTCCCAACGGTGAAATAATTTTCAAATCGGTCCAGTAGTTTCGGAGCCTATTCAATACAAACAAACAAACAAAAAATCAAGCCTTTCCTCTTTATAATATTAGTATAGATAATAAAAACGCTGGACAATCCACACAGCATTATCTTGCTCCCAGTTAAGCAGAGCTTGTGTTATGGGTACTAGATAACTGATATACATAATACAATACATTACATAGATTTTATATTGTTATTATACATAGAAAACGACCAGAACTCCCTGAACAAATATCTGCAGAACGTACACACAATTGTCCCGAGGCGGGAATCGAACCTGCAACCTCCTGCATCGCAGGCGGACCTTCGCCCATCCATCGTGCCACATCGTTCGTCATACATACAGCCGAACATAGAACCTCTCCCCTTTTTCGATGTCGGTTAAAACTCTTTAGTAAGGAAACACTAAATATTAATTGTCTAAAAGACTCTGAAACTCTGGACCTTCCATTATTCCTTTCTCAATAGTTAGTAGCTTTTGTAAAAGGGGGGGTGGGGGAGGGGGGTGAACTGCACTCGTACAATTTACTGCTTTTACGCTATTTTCAATTAAAACCCTAATGGCTCATGGCCCACCGATGCGCCGATTGTCTAATTGTACATCTTAGGGGAGATGTTCGAGTGTGTCAGTCGTGATATTTAGTATGACATGATGTGAAAAAACAGAATCAAGGTTACTGTGTGTCTTTGATGTATTTTTTATAATGATCTCAGAGCTATGTAAATCAACTATTTTATAAGTGTTACATATTTTTTTATTCTCTGACATTTCTGGGCGACCTGTGTGGCGCAGTGGGCGAAAATCCGCCTGCAACGCAACGCAAGAGGCTGCGATTTCGATTCCCGCCCTCCAAAAAAATGTTTGAACGATCTGCAGGTAATTTGTTCCGGGTGTTCTGGTCGTTTTCTATGAATATTAAAAAAATAGACCTATCTGTGTTATGTACCTATTGTATTAAGTAGGTAGGTATATCAGACATCTAGTACCATAACACAAGCTCTGCTTAGCAAGATGGTGCTGTGTGGATTGTCCAAAATTATTTATTTATTTTATTTAAATGATGATAAATCGGAATCATCATCAAAAACTCTACGTCTTTCGCCAGGTCGTCATCCCACCTGGTCGGAGGGCGTCCTACACTACGATTAGCGAGTCGTGGTCTCCACTCAAGAACACTAATGTCGATCGGAATAACTGGCAAAAAAACTCATTTGAACGCGTGTTTGAGACGCGCCACAGAGAATTGTTAGTCAAGCATAGATATACAGAAACAAATCTTACTTAGTCGGGATTTTTTATATTTTTCCAGTGTTCTGTGATCGAAGCTGAACCGTTTGGTATTCGTTTTAGGCTAAAAGTTTGGTCCTTAATTTTAGCAATTACATCCTGTCCTGTATCGTATAGAGCAAGCTTTTATAATACGGGCCATAATGCTAAGCAGCCTGTATAACCCGGTCATACAGGGTATCATCATCGGGTCACTCCGCAGTGGTATCAACAGCTCTATACCTCGACCGGTCCTCTCTGTAGCGCACCCTTTGAAAAACTTTATCTCTAATCGTTTTACATTACGATCGCGTAACGCAACTTCAGCCGTTATTGAAACTCCGATACCTTCTGATCTCTAATATCTCAGATTTTTAATCGCAGAATTTTAATCGCAGAATTCTGCGATTAAAATGAATTCACAGTTTCACACTAGGGAATTCATATTCACGTGTTCGATGATTGAATACTAGATTGCGCCTCGACAAACGTAGTGTAGGACTCGCTCGGGCAAGTTGGGATGACGATCGGCGAAAGACTGTAGGCAGATGTTGGATGCGGTAAGCTGAAGATAGGGTGCTATGACGCTTAGTAGGGGAGGCCTATGTCCAGCTATGGACTAATATAGGCTGATGATGACTAGGGACACTGTTGGTGTTTTATAAGTACTACTTTGATGATTGTGCGCCGGTAATGCACGGCACGACCTTATTACAAAAGAATATATTTATATTACCGTTGAACCAATAAACACTTTATTTAGACAGATATTTCTTAATATTATACGTAGAAATCCGTCCAGAACACCGGGAAAAATGACGACCGAAGTGGCGCGATGGGCGAAGGTCCGCCTGCGACGCAGGAGGTTGCGGGTTCGATTCCCGCCTCGGAACAATTGTGTGTACGATCTGCAGATAATTTGTTCCGGGTGTTCTGGTCGTTTTCTATGTATAATAAAAAATATCTATCTATGTAATATATAGTATTATGTATATCAGTTATCTAGTACCCATAACACAAGCTCTGCTTACCATGGGGCTAGATAATGCTGTGTGAATTGTCGAGCATTATTTTTTTTTTTTTTTTTTATCATACATAAACCTATCGGGAATCGAACCCGCGACCTGCTGCGTCGTAGGCGGACCTTCGACCACCGCGCCACAGAGGTCGTCATAGAAATGTAAACCAACAGTCTTGTTTTACCTCGACAATCGATCAACCGACACAGTATAGTTAGCATACAGAATGACCACCAATACTCGTAAAAGAAATGGGGGTAGGTTCGCAACTGACTTTCTTATCGGGCTATCGATATTGTGCGTGAATGGTTTTGATACTTGGAGCGATTAAGAAGATGCCGAAGGTAGAAAATGCCTCGGCATTAAGCCCACCCTTTGTACCTTTAATAGTGCAATAAAGTTTAAATCAATAAATAAATAATTAAGACCAATAGTTTCATACTTTTTCCATGATTGTCCATCATTTTTTTTTTTTTTTTATTACTAATATAATTTTGCGTATTTATTTATTATTATGATGATAACTTAGAGACAATATATTGGATGCCTTCATAGTTTTTCGAAGAATAAATATATAAAGTACTCAGAGACGTTTTGAGATTGTTTTGCCTATTAGAATGTCAATATTATGTAAATAGTTAAAATCTCAATCAGGGAAGATATATTTTATGTCAAAAAATTTATGAAGAATTAAATCAAAGTGGATAATTGCTAAGAAATGATAGAAAGTTATTGAAAGAAAAGTGTCTTCTAGCGTCGACGAAGCGTCAAATAAACCTTTTTCATTTCATTTCATTTCATTGTCTTAGTATTTGGATTGATTGAAATGATCATACAAATTCAAATACAAAATATTTTATTTCTACAGTATGGTCGTCAAAGTTGAAGAGAAGTTCTATACAAGTATCAAGACACCTCCCGCCACTAAACCACAACATCGCATGCGACCAACAATCTAATTACCACCCCCGGGAATCGAACCGGCGATCGCCAGATACGACCCGATAACATTCGATACTGCGGCCCTTTCTTTGGGGAGCTTGTTCCCACCTGTCTTGCAGTTGTAGGTGAATGAGGGGTCAACTCTGGATTTAACTTCACTTGAGGTTGTATTGTAACGAAATAATGTAACGGTAACCGTTGGAAAATGTCCTTTTCGTGTGAAATTTAACACAAAGAGGCAATAATTAATATTAACTTAATTTAACGTAATTTATAATAACAGACGACCTCTGTGGCGCGGTGGGCGAAGATCCGCCTGCGACGCAAGAGGTTGCGGGTTCGATTCCCGCCTCGGAACAATTGTGTTTACGATCTGCAGATATTTGTTCCGGGTGTTCAGGTCGTTTTCTATGTATAATAAAAAAATATCTATCTATGTAATGTATTGTATTATGTATATCAGTTATCTAGTACCCATAACACAAGCTCTGCTTACCATGGGGTAGATAATGCTGTGTGGATTGTCCAGCATTATTTATTTATTTAATTATATTATGAAGAGCGTCATCTAGCCCCAAGCAAAGCTTGTGTTATACAACATTATTGATAAACTTGACAACAGCTGGGGTAAAACCAAGTACTTGGTTTTCAACATTAATATTCACGTTAAATCCATAATAACCTCTCAGACTTAAGTTTTCTACCAAAAATTTAAAAAAAACGCATTATTTTTTTATATTTATTGCACACGTGCAGCGAAAAATGTTGACATTCAAGTTTGAAAACGCACGACAGAGAAATTAAGTGGTAGATGTCGTTCAAAACCATTTTTTTTCGATCTTCTGCGACTTGCTTCAGTAGTGAGAACTGCGAGTAGTTATTATGAAAATAGTAGTGTCGTAAAACATTTTCCACCAATATTTTTCTTTGATTGTGTCATCTTTGTTTAAATAATTATAATATTTGATCGTTTCGAAAAAACTAAAAACAGACTTCTAATCCCTTAATTTCATACTGTTTTTAAGATTTTGGAGACTTTTGGCTCGGGAATAAAACCTCGGGGCATTCTTTATACAATACCAAAAGAATTTTCCAAATCCATATTAAATTTCTTTTTGTAAACATACTGCCGATTATAAAACATCATCATTTTTTGTTTTTCTTTTCGTCGGTTACTAACCTTCAGCAGGGTCCCACAAGGGTCAACTTTGGGTCTTCTACATACTTCGAAGATCAAAATCTTGCATAATGACTGCAACCCTCGAGTCTTCGACCACATCTGCCTTGGCGCCGATACCGTGACGCATCACTGCCTCCCCCCCTTCCTTCCACCGAATCAATTAACCGCGACATAATTTATAACAGTTAGATAACTGACAGATTCGGACACCCTAATTAATGAGGTTATTGTACTGTCTTTATGTTTATTGGAATAATTAACTGAATAGATATCAACGCTCATGCTCGAGGAAAAAGAAAGACATATCTTTCATTTAATTCTTATATAATTTGACCATATTATCGAGATGTCCTCAATGTCTATTTTCGCGCGTTAGGGGTTAGGTTATGGATGGATGTTTGTTATTTCTTCACGCCATAACTACTGAACAGACTTGACTGAAATTTGGGTTTGATAGCTCTGGGGCTCCAAGCCCAGAGCTACCAAACCCAAATTTCAGTCATATATACATAAAACATATTCTACTTTCAATCCCATAAATCAGTATCCATGGGATAGAAATAACCTTAAAACGTTTCCATAGAAACAATGTTTGCGATGTCGTTGGCAGAATCTAGACCCCTATAAAAATTTGACGACTCGATCACGTCTCGATACGATCGTGAAACTGAACTCAGGGCTCGATCTGATTGCGGTTGTTACATTACCTTGTTATAAAATATCGCCACAATCCGTATCATCCAATCAAATTCGTATTACAAAACAGTTAAAATAAAACCAACAAAACATACACCAAAATTGGTCAGTACAGTAATTAACAGAATTCGCTAGAGCTATTGACCTTATCCACATTGTTCCGAATTTCCTCAAACAAACTATTATAGACTTTACTGCTCTCTCATAGAGGTTATTTATTGATCTACAATAGTTTTACATCCTTGAATACCTTCCAAGCAATTCTAATCTTTAGTTTGGTTTCTTCAGAGTTGGTTTTGGCTTTTGGTTCTGGTTCACCGAAGTCCGTTACGGCTCCTCAGTCACCTGCTAGGTGGTCACTATCACCAATATGAATGTAATTACTGAGTAAGAAGGCCTGCGGTCAAAGGAGGAAGTTCTTTCCACGGAACTATGAGCAAGTATTGAAGCTTTTGTTGTGAGCTCTTTGTTAAGGATATATTGTGTTCCTGCAGAATAGAAACAGTGTGGAAATAGATACTTGACGCGTGCTCAAACGGTCTAGTAAGTTTTTATTCTGTATCGGTATCTAGTTCTCTATTCAGTGTGATTGTCTTAGAATTCTTCTTATTCACGGTGTGTCGTAAAGAGTGGTTAAGCCTTTACCTATAAATATATATTTTTTTTAATACACAATCCATAGACAATCCATACCCAGAAGCTAGCAAAAAGATGACAACTGACGAAAGTGAAACATTGAATTGACTGACAGACAGACAAAATGTGATAAAATTTTGATTTGAATTGAAAACACAGAATAAAATAGAAATTGCAAAATCGACGCAGGCATTATTCTGTGCTTGTAAATTCGGAATAAAATGATCTAGTGATTCGTGAAACTGATGTGCTCCAACAACACAAAGCGAGATAAAAATAAAAAACTATAAGTGGAGTTGTTTTCCCAATAAATATATATACTATAATACTTAGTCTATACAATAGTCTATTAACCTATCTGTAGTCTACCATCTAATGACCATCACAATAATTGGCCCATCGCCCTGCGTACGCGCATAACCAAATAAATCGACCACACATCCATCACTCGCCTGCATTTTAATTAGTAAAAAACATATTCGGCCAGTACGCAGTGGTGCGTTGCAATCCATTTCCGATCTTAGTCTCCGACCTCTCTGTTCCACTCGTTGTCAATTAGTGCGTCTGTCTTGCTGTCCTTGTCTACTTTGGTAATTAGTTTCTCATGTACCGAAGCTTTGTTTAGTTTGACATGTGGTTGGGAACTTAATTGTGTTTTTAATATATCGATAGTATCGATGTATGTTCGTTATTTTACGATAAAGTCGCGGTTTGAGTTTTGTTTGTAGTTTCCTTCAGCTTATACTTAATGTACAGGTACACAACGAGTATTATAGGAATAAATAAATAAATAATGCTGGACAATTCACACAGCATTATCTAGCCCCGTGGTAAGCAGAGCTTGTGTTATGGGTACTAGATAACTGATATACATAATACAATACATTACATATATAGATATTTTTTATTATACATAGAAAACGACCAGAACACCCGGAACAAATATCTGCAGATCGTACACACAATTGTTCACAATAGGAATGTTTGTTTATATAATATACTAGCCGTACCTGCGACTTCGTCTGCGATTGCCAAACCTACCTGCCGACTAATCAGAAATAAAAGTATCATACGAGTATGTCTTACCTTGTAGTAAGAATTCAAATCATGCCAACTGTCGTTTGAATTCATTCAGTAGCTTCGGCTTAATGTGTCAGTAGGTAAGTAATAATATGAGTAATATGACATCCCTTCTCTCAAGGAAACCATACCTACTAAATTTCTTTACTGCAGTGATTGCCTTAAACTAATATAAACAAACTTTTTGGTCTTTTGCAATAAGCGACAACCAACAATTGTTAAAATAAATAGCCCAGATATAAATAGTCAGACCCAACAAAATTATGCAAAATACTCGAACCCATAATGACGTCAATTCAAATATCAAAGTGCATTCGATCGAAAGCAATAAATTTCCTAAAATAAACCCTAAATCACAATCATGCAAAAACCCTTCAAATGCCATAGAAAATTCAAATGAAGACCATAAAATCGGTCTTGACACAATACCTAAATGTATTCAAGGACAGAATCACAATACAGCTTATGCCTTCGCCACTCACGCGCGGATTGGCTGCAAAACCATTAATGAGCTATTGAAAAATGATAGCAAAAATAATTTCTCTTTAAAAATTATCATAAACCATTATAGGGTCGGAAGTTCCCATACTAGCAGAGATCAGAACGAGCCAAAAGCAACCATTAGGGCTTATGATAAGATTGTTATTTGCGAATCAGCTGGTGCGTAAAAATTTTAAAAGAGCATCTGACATTATGCATCATCCTTCATCAACAAGACTAATCTCTTTTATTCCAGGCTCTATTTCCTCATGAATAGAGTTGGATATATGTTGAAGGGTTTTAGCGAAGATATTGGTGATGATGCTAACCCTTAAATGGCGTATGCAAATCTTGACATTGTCAGGGTTGCGCGTGTCGGGGGTCGACTCAATATCGTGCTGACAGATGCTAGGAAGATTTTCGGAATCATATCGTGTTACTGGGATATTATTTTTAGATGATAATGTTATATCTGCTTGTGAAATTTCCGATATTAATATTTTTAAATATAAAGTAGCATCTTCCTGCAGTTTTTCGTAGGTCGTCATCCCACCTGGTCGGAGGGCGTCCTACACTACGTTTACCGAGTTGTGGTATCCACTTAAGAACACGTTTGCCCCAGCGGCCGTCGGTTCTTCGTGTGATATGGCTGGCCCACTGCCACTTCGCTTGCTCATATTTGAATTTTTCAACCAAACCTCCATTTTACTGACGACCTCTGTGATGCGGTGGGTGAAGGACCGCCTGCGACGCAGAAGGTCTATGTATGATAAAAAATATCTATCTATGTAATCTATTGTATTAAATATATCAGTCATCTAGAACCCATAATACAAGCTCCGCTTAACTGAGGGCTAGAAGATGCTGGATTGCCCAGAATTAAATTTAAAAAAAAATCTTTGATATAGATAAAGACAATGAAACTCCATAATACAAAGTGCATTCGTAATTTTCTACCAAATCCACATAAAGAGATTATAAGCTAGGAATTATTTATAAATTGATATGACAAAAACCCATAGTTAAATCTAGAAAATAACTCGGTAACCTATCCACAAGCTGTACGTACAAACAGTTATGTTACCTAATCCCTTAAGTAAAAGCCACAACACACAATCTTACCACATGAATTCACCCAATAACAATATAAATCCAATACAAAATGCATATAATTTTACGGCGTAGTAAAAAGCAGCGGTTACTACAGACAGACAGACGATCGATAAATACATATCGATGATCTAGAACCGTTCGCAAGGAAAGCTATAATAATCCGCAATTATTAACGGACATTTACTTTCTTTAATTTGCCGCTGAGATAGTGTGGAGACGGACTTTTAGTGGACAGAAGTTTGAACACGATTTGTTTTTAACTAGATTATTCGATGTTGTTTTCTGTTTCTGTAAATAGTGTCAGTAACGAAATGATTAGGCTTATCTATACTAATATTATAAAGAGGAAAGGTTTGATTTTTTGTTTGTTTGTAACGAATAGGCTCCGAAACTACTGGACCGATTTGAAAAATTCTATCACCGTTAGGAAGCCTAAATATCCGTGGTGAACATAGGCTATATTATATTTTCAAAAAAGTAAGGGATCCTTACTAAAACTCCAATAATGTAGCCAAAGGTTCTAATACATGTGCGAAGCCGGGACGGTCCGCTAGTTCCAAAATAAAATAGGCGAAGAAAAGAAAGGTGGTACCTATCTGGCGCAGAGCATCAGCATTGCCATACAGCGGGGCAATGCAGCTAGCGTCTTGGGGGCGCTTTCCACTGATATACAGGTAGCTCAACTGATCCATATCATGGGTCAATTGAGCTACAAGTAGATATTTGCAACAGTCTGCAGTTAGTTTAATACTAGAGCGTTAATGTAATACGAATTGTAGATACTAGTTCTAATTTGTTTCTATTATTTGATTGTAAATAAATTTAAACAAGAAGATGACTGAATTCAGATTCATATCTACAACTCTACCCAAATCCAAATTCTTATTATTAAAACATCGAGTTGAGAAGTCATTATTGATTTAAAAAATATTTAGTTTAGTTTATTTATTTCCATCGTAGGTACACAATGTTACACTTGATGTCGTTAAATACTATTTTAAAAGGTAAATTACATTTTTATTATAACACACGTGAAAAGCAGACAGACATGCATTTGATTTCAGCAGCACTGGTGATAATACAAATGTTAATAGTATACGAGTATTATATGTAATTTTCGTAATATAAGACATTCAAGCATAGACCCGGTTCTTTTAAGCAATAAAAAAATATCAGAAGTCCACCTCCACACCCCCGACGCAGCACCCAGTTCGAGATTGTCGGCAGGTGCCGGCCTCGCTTCATTTACCGCCTCTCCGCGAAGTCGGTTAACGCACTGCACGCATCGCGGCGTCGCTTGAAAGGCGGCCAGCTGATTGTTAAGGCAAGCCAGCTCCTAGGCGCTTATGATTGCCTGGTACTTTTGGGTCTTGATTGGTTGGGTAAGTCTTGTTCTTTTTATGTTGTAGCTCTCCTCTCAGTGCTTTGAGGACCTCTATGGCGCAGTAGGCGAAGGTCCGCCTGCGACGCAGGAGGTTGCGTGTTCGATTCCCGCCTTGGGTCAAATGTTTGCATGATCTGCAGATATCTGTTCCGGGTGTTCTAGTCGGAACATCGTTAATCTACATATGTATAATAATAATATCTATCCATGTAAGGTATTGTATTACTCTGCTTAGCTTGGGGCTAGATGATGCTCTGTGGATTGTCCAGCATTATTTATTTATTTAGTCTACTCTTATATCACATAAAAGTCATGGTCACCAGAACATGATGAAGCCAAATATTGTTTGATGTATTCATTATCTCAAGATTCAAGAACTCGATTCATCATCATCATCATCAGCCTATAGCAGTCCACAGCTGGACAAAGGCATCCCCCAATGAGCGCCATCCTCCCCCAATGTGCGCCATACCCCAAGAACTCGATTACCCCGCGGTTATCAGTCGGTTCTTCATGAAGCTCCAATTATTCCTAGCATTGCTGCTTCACGGTAACGACATCGAGCTAGTACTTCTCCAATTCAACCATTTCACAAAGAACCCATGCAATAAATACCGTCATTTCAACCTTTGATGCGACAAGATCGTAACAATACGTCACAAAGGGATCAATTATTTGCAAATCAACAATACAGATGTCATGTCACGCATATTTGCGAACGGGTTCCGAAATATCGAATAGATTAATGATCGTAATCGTAACGGCAGTAATCGATACTAAGAATCGATTTCATCATTAATATGCATTATACGGTGAATTGCTAAGACATGCGTGTTTACTAATGATCGAAGTAAGAGCAATAGAGCGATGTGTAATGTTATCAATAAAACGAACACTTTTACATTTATTAAAAGTGAAAAACGAGAAAACGATGCTAACAAATCTATGTCTATAATTATATAAAACATCCATTATTATCCATCCATATCCACACTAATAACATAAAATGCGTAAGTAATTCCACCTACTCGTAGACTGTCCATCTCTTACTTTTAAGAACTAAATAGCTTAGCGGGTGCTATATTAATTTCGCAATTATTAATGCTGCGCCCTGCGGCTTCGTCCGCGTAGAAATCTACGTGTCAAATAGTTTATAAACCTTCCTCTTGAATGACTATCTATTAAAAAAAACAAATCAAAATCCGTTGCGTTTTTTTAAAGATCTAAGCATACATAGGGACAGACAGACAGCGGAAAGCGACTTTGTTTTATACTATGTAGTGATGAAGAATGTTACTTCACCATCATCAGCCTGTGTACGTCCACGAATGAACATAGTCATCTCCCAAATAAATAAAATAAATAAAAATAAATAATGCTGGACAATTCACACAGCATCATCTAGCCCCATGGTAAGCAGACCTTGTGTTATGGGAACTAGATAACTGATATACATAATACAATACATTACATAGATATATATTTTTTATTATACATAGAAAACGACCAGAATACCCGGAACAAATATCTGCAGATCATACACACAATTGTTCCGAGGCGGGAATCGAGCCTTCGCCCACCGCGCCACATGGGTCGTCAAATAGCGGTCCTGAGCCGCCTCCATCCATCGTCTCCCTGCGACCGCTACAATGTCCACGGTGAGAGGTCTTCCCACACTCCGTTTCGCATCAATCATGGTCGCCACTCGATAGCATTTACTCCCCAATGAATGGGTACTTACTTAGAATGCTACTTACATCCAATAAAAACTAACTACAATATTCGTAGAGTTGACCACTAACACATCCCTAAAACTTGTTACGATCGTAGCCTCTCACTCAAATCCAACTCTTTCGCCATCAACCCCAGCAGTGGTATCAGGCAAAGATTCGCCACGCTTCCATCATTTGTCATTGCTAATGATCAGCCACGTTCAACCTCGGTTTAACTCACAACTGATACCCTTTTACAAATGACACGCAAATCTAAGCTACCATTAGCTAAATAGTTGACAAGTTCTCTAGAAGGGTTTTTTGGAGTCGCACAGGGATATCTGTTCGGTCCAATGCAACTTATGATCTTCAGATAGAGATAAATACAAAGATATTTTAACCAAAACATGTGTTATGTAAGTTAACAAGTAAATACATTTTACAACATGCTTGGCCGTTTGTCGGCATGCAAAAATATTAGATAGAGAATCATCATCATCAGCCTATATAGCAGTCCACTGCTGGACATAGGCGTCCCCTAATGAGCGCCAGCCGCATCCAGCATCTGCCTGCAGTCCTTCGCAGGTCGTCATCCCCCCTGGCCGGAGCGCGTCCTACACTACGTTTGCCGAGTCGCGGTCTCCACTCTAGAACACGTTTACCCCACCGGTTGTCGGTTCTTCGCGAGATATGGCCGGCCCACTGCCACTTCAGCTTGCAAATTTTTAGAGAGAATGATGTGCAAAAATTTTTCATTTATTACTAAATGAAAAGTTTTAGCCAGTAAAGATCAAATTATCGTAGACTCGTTGACTTTGTATTCATTTGTTCTGATGATGTCTATACTAATACTCTTCTTCGTAAGATCATAAGGCACGCTAAGGTACCTAAATTATCAATAATAAAGATTACAATAAATAGTGCTTAAATTTTAATTCGGTAAACGTAGTGTAGGACGCCCTCCGACCAGGTAGGATGACTGTAGGTAGATGCTGGATGCGTCAAGCTGAAGACAGGGTACGCTGTGGCGCTGATTGGGAGAGTCATAGGCCTCTCCCAATATATCTCGGCCAATAGCAGTCCACTGCTGGATCTATATCCAGCAGTGGACTGCTATAGGCTGATGATGATGATGATGATATTTTAATTCAAAAGATTGCATCCAAATAGTTGGCTAGAACAGTGGGTGAACATTTGCCTGACGTACGCAGAAAATTGTAGGCTAGGACTAAACATATGTAAATAGCTTTTGCTTTCTTTGGCGTTAAATGATTCTGTTAAAGCATTTTTAATATTTTACCCTATGATGCAATATGAGCTAAAATTCTCCATCCCAGTAAGTAGGTATGAAATATCCTACGACTTTGATTAGAAACACTACTAAGTTTCAACAGGCGCAGCACGCAAAATGATACTTGAAGGTCAAACTGACCGAGCTCGATTAATAAAAAACAGATGATTAAGTGCTTACATAGTATTAAGTCAGGAGCCGTGACAAATCGCGCGTATCAGAGGGTCTTAATTGACGCAAGAAATAACAAAGAAAGGCCGCTGGCTAGACTAGACTGTACGTGTACAGGGTAATTGCCTGCTTGCATATACTGTGAAGATACTGGGAATACTTCAATGCGGAAAACAAAGGACCCAAATGGCTAAAGAGATGATCAATTCAAATTCTATCAAATTGGGAAAGAAATGCAGTATTAAATTTCCTCTTAGACTACAACTCTATTATATCAAAATACAAAATCATTTATTTCTATAGGCTTACAAAATAAGCACTCAGACAAATCAAATTTTATTATTTGTAACTAGTATTCAAATTTGACTGTTGTTTCTATCGAGCAGGACTTTAGAAATGTAGTGTTTCGTTATTTTCTGTATATTTTCGGACATGAGTGGCAATATGTATATATGTCTCTTGCATATTCTTTGGTCTATTTATGACGCTTATTAGTACACCAGCTGTTAACCCTGTCTGCTTATGCCATATAAGGTTCTTAATAACTAATCATAATTTGTGCAAATCGCGCAATTACCTATGATAGTTGCAATTAAACGCGCAAAAAACGTCGCTTCACGCGCACTGCTCAAAGCGTCGACACGTCTGATCAAACCGAACCGATAGATTTATGTTATTCGATTCGCAAATGTTCAGGAATTTCTTTGTTCGCAAGAATCGAAAGAATCGCAGGAATTCTGCGTGAGTTTTTTGGAGTTATGGCAGTTTAACTGTTCAATGTGCGTTCTTCATGCTCATGCAATATTATTGCAAAGTTCTGTTCTTACTCTGTAACTTGTTGATCGCGTGTAGATTGTAAGAAAGCATTATCATGGAATAATCTGTAATGAGTTGCTACCAGTCTTCGTTGGTTAAGTGTTTCATTATTGTCAAGAGTCTTTCAACACGACATCATTCAATATGGTCACAACTATCGCTCGTTTTTTAGCGAGACGAGAGATTATCAATTTTAATTACCGCCGCAATTTTATTGAGACTCGAGAACTGAGAAAATTTGCTGAGACATCGGAACGTGGACGATGCACTGGGCAGTAGAGATGGTCCTACAGGAATTATTGTTGAATATTCTAATCTAATTTATACGCTTACAACATAACAAAAGGAATAATATTCATAACATCATGAAATGGAATACAGATACAGAAATATCGATAAAGAAACACGTTTCCCATCCGACACTCAATCCGGAAGTTATTACGGAATACATATTCAATAGGATGCGTTCAAAAAAAGCTCAAAGCATCAATTAGAGTAACTCGATATTCTGTCACATTAAAATGACGTTCACTAATGGATTCTCGAATTTGAATTACAAATGGCATCGGGCCGGAGGGCCATTCAGAGCCGCAAGGTGGGTCGATTATACTGATCAGGAATGGTATTGAAGAGTTCTTGATAAGATAGTATTCGTAGCTTTTGTTTTCTTTAACGTATTCACTGTGCAACTCTAGCGTTATGACTTGGAAGGACACGAAGCTCGGTTTAAAACACAGAGTGCCCATTTTAATTTATTTTACAAGTGGACTTATAGTAAAGGTGGAGGGGGTAGGCTGCCGAGAGCGACGTCCGTCCGCGACCTAGGCCTCGAAAGACCCGACCCGACTTAGGGTTCCGGCGCCATAATTATTGTTCACTAGTTTCCGCCCGCGTTATTTCTATAGAAACGTTTCAAGGTTATTTCTATCCCATGGAAACTGATTTATGGCAAAAAAAAAGTAGTAAATTTTATTCCGGGCCTGGAACTACCTGTATGCATAATTTCAGCCCGATCCATTCATAGTTCATGGTTTTTTCGTCAAAGAGTAACAAACATCATACATAACCATCGAGCATTGATCATTTAGTAAAACGAGAAATAGGGAAAAAACTACGATATACTAATAAAACTTCTGAAACTATCATGGTTATTAACACTAAAGTCATTTAATTCATTTATAATCAGTTATTCCGTGATCATGGCGCATGAAACTGTGCCGAAATATTGGAAAACTCAAAAATCAAATCATGGTAAATATCCCGTTTTAAATGACTTTACGATATACTAATAATTGAAAGTACATTATATGTGAAAGGCTTTTGTCCAGCAGAGGGGCGAATTAGGGCGGCTTAGGTTCTGGGCAAGCACCAAATGTTACTCCTAAGAGAAAAAAGCTACTAAGTTTCTGACTCTGTGGTCGTTGTAAATCTTTATACAGCACACATTTTTTTTTTTAATAAAAATAAATAAATAATGCTTGACAATTCACACAGCATTATCTATCCCCATGGTAAGCAGAGCTTGTGTTATGGGTACCAGATAACTGATATACATAATATAATACATTACTTAGATACATATTTTTTATTATACATAGAAAACGACCAGAACACCCGGAACAAATATCTGCAGATCGCACACACAATTGTTTCGAGGCGGACCTTCGCCCACCGCGCCACATCGGTCGTCGAACACATGCTACATCAATGGCCGTATAACATTCTAAATAAAGATCCATCACGAATCAAAGCTAACAAAATCGCAAACAGTCAACAAAAAATACACAATAAAAATCACTGTATCGCCTCTTAATGATCTTGATGTCTGGAATGATTGTAGAGGAAGACAGAGTTAGAGGTTCCAGTGAGATAGAAGGAGAAGGCTGCAGTGGTATCACCGGAAACGGAGTAATATATGGCGCATTGTTAGTAATGAGATCGGTTTGTACGTACGTTTGTGCGTGGGTGGACGGTGTCCTCTCGAAATGGTGTTGCTTTTTCAATTACTTTTGAACTAGTTTCACATCTTGGTTTTGCGCTTCGTAATTCGTAAATTTCTAGTTGACAACTGACTAGCATATAGGTACTTGATTAGTTAGTAGTGAAGTTTTAGTTTCGTTCCTACTACTATGTAAAAAACTACTTGTAAAGAATTGCAAGATTCGTAACGAGCTGTTAAAAAATGGTATAGCACGTTATGATCTTTGATTACTCTGATGATGATGATGAAAATGATGTGTCTTGGGGACGCTTCTGGCTGCTATATTTATATGGCACAGTTGATTTACCTGTAGATTGTTTGCAACAGTCTGCAGTTAGCTGAATTTCAATTGTAAATACTAATTCTAACTTTGTTTCTATTATTTGATTGTAACTTTCTTTGTCAATAAACTATTATTAATGATTAATGTACCTACCTATAATCAAGAATTCTCAAAACAACACGTAAGCTAAAAACCCAAAAAGGATAAAAACCTTTTGAAACTATCATGGTTATTAATACTAAAGTCATTAAAAACGGGATATTTACCATGATTTACTCCGAGAGTTACTCCGTGATCATGGCGCATGCAACTGTGCCGAAATATTGGATAACTCAAAAATCAAATCATGGTAAATATCCCGTTTTAAATGACTTTCGTAGGATAAAAACCGTCCCAAAATCGAAATCAGTAAATGAAAGTGACAATGCAACCCAAATCATCGCAGTAAACAGCGTTAATAATAACCGTGAAACAGACATCGACCAGCATGCATAACCCGGTGTCCACACAATGCCAAATGAAATCAAACAACCAAACAATAAGGGACGAACAAGATCTGTTCATATGCAAAGTAGGGCTAAAATTTTTGACACAACCATAAAAGATGGATCGCATTATAAAAATAGATCCATTGAATGATCAAACAATGGAGCCGATATTTTGAATTTCGATTTTTGTATAGCTAATAGCGTTTTGCATTGTTTAGATGAGAGCGGTTGTCGCGTCTGCCTTTTGTCGGATTTGTTGATCAACTAGAGATTTATGTGACCTGATGTATTCAAGTCCAAAATTAGTATAAAAAGGTATCGAATTGCGTAGAATTTACAAAAAATTGTCTGGATTTCTTCTTTTTTATCACTTTCATATCTTCTGCATCGCTCCATTTTAATTCGACAATATTCAAATCGTAGTCAAAAACTAGATATCAAATCACGTTAGATAATATTATTTTCGTTCCTAACTTATAAATAACTAGCTACGCCCCGCGGCTTCGCGTGGAAATCTATGTGTCAAATTAATTATAAAACATTCTCTTGAATCATTCTATGTATTACTGAAAACTGCATGAAAATCCGTTCAGTAGTTAAAAAGATCTAAGCGATCTAACAGACAGCGGAAGCGACTTCAGTATATATTATGTAAAGATACAACCCGTTTTGTCACTTTCTTCGTATCTGCTTCAATTCATTTCGATTCTATTGTATGCATGATTTTATGCATTTTGGCATCGTCTTCGCATCTCATCTTATCCAGATGTGAGGCTGCGTAATTTAGCAATTTAAAAGTAACATTGACCTTGGCATGGCACACGCTGTCGTTCCTTTACGATGTTTGTCTGCGTGTTTATACCTACTACGGTTCTATTACTAATACTACGAAAGGGTTTGTTTAACTATAAATTGTCAAATTTCTGAAGTTTACTATTTTATGGGTACGTGATTTCTATCTTCCCTTATTCAATCCAATTTCTAGTTTAGTGCGGGAGTCATTGTTAATTATATACAATCAACCTTAATTAGAAACCACAAAAACCAATGTACATATTAAGGTGTTTTTGTAAGCTTATTTGAAAAAAAAACATTTATTTTTATTTTTTAGGTATATAAAAATCCTCCTTCAACTCCAATCACAAGGCCGTTCCTGCCATGCCACAAGCTTCTTAATATCACCGCTTTGATAACAGCTGGATGGTACAGATGCCAAAAAACAACAAACCTTCATGCCAAACAGTGGCAGTCGAAAATGGCGTGTCGCTACGTCAACTTGTCTTCTTGACACATCTAGCTTTAGGATTGCACCAAATCTCAAGAACGAATGCTTACCACCAATTTTGTAGACCAATTTCCCGCCTGTGCCAACCCTAAAATACTTTACCCTACTTTAAACCCTTTATCAAAGAACACTATCGATGTAGTCTTGTACCAAACAAGGGAAACCCCGCGACAATGGCCCATGGCCCGAATCATTAGGATATTTGAATAAAAAATGTAACAAGGGTTGGCATTCTTGCATTAATAATTATTTAAATTATTTTTTGATAGATTTTTTGGTGTGTTGTTCGCGATTTGGATTAAATATTGGTTTAAATAAGTAGCTTAATATTAATTTTCCTAAATCCAAAAAACCGCATTGTTTATTTTGTTATACATGTAATTAAGGTAATTAAGGTTTACATACATTGTGTTCACAATTAACCAAAGATTATTATTATTTCAATTATTATTATAATTAATTTTTGGACCCTTGATTAGATTCGTAGCCAGCTTTTGTTTCATTTATTTTGTCATTGACACCAAACATTCGACATTTTTCAACTATCCTTCCAAGTACCAATCCCATAACTAAAATCTAGTTATAGAAATCACCGCCCATCTCCCATCATCACTTTTTTGGCCCCAATTCAGTGGCACTGTGGCACCTTTTTGTGATGAAAAGAGGATGATCTAAATATAATAATATGGAGATTTGAATAAGAATGACGACATCTGGATTCCAATGGAAGGAAGTGACGAGAGATGTAAAAACGCGGGGGTGTCTGATTAATAATGTTTCGATTGTGTCATTTGACGGCGTATTGGAGCAGAGGTACAGATGTGGGTTTGAATCTCAAGCCTTAACCCAAAATTCTCTCAAATATTTTTGCATACCGACTAACGGTCAAGCCTGATCTCAAGTAATGTTGATCCACAAAATGTATGTATCTGTTACCTTACATAACACATGTCTCTGGCGAATAAAAATCTGTAACGAGGGGCTAGACGGGGTAGTAGTAAAAACAACTTTTCACCGAGACGTTTATATTTAGTGGAAAACATGAGCTAAAAGGGTTGAGCATGAGCTGAAGGGTGCCTTATTCAACAGAAAGTTATTTAATTTATTTATTGAGCATTGTTTTTATTCAGTTGAAGATTACCTTAATTTTAAGTTTTGACCTAGCGAGTTCTACTTTTAACTGACAATTTAATAATATTTGCGATTATATGATTTAATTAATGACATCTAATTAAATTTTACAGATTTTTAAATTCACGTGGCTGCATTCGGGCGAGATATAATAAATAATAATAAATAATAAATAAATAATGCTGGACAATTCACACAGCATTATCTAGCCCCATGGTAAGCAGAGCTTGTGTTATGGGTACTAGATAACTGATATACATAATACAATACATTGCATAGATAGATATTTTTTATTATACATAGAAAACGACCAGAACACCCGAAACAAATATCTGCAGATCGTACACACATTTGTTCCGAGGCGGGAATCGAACCCGCAACCTCATGCGTCGCAGGCGGACCTTCGCCCACCGCGCCACATCGGTCGTCTATGATAGATATGCAGCTCTACTGTGTTATTCCACCAATGTATTATGTACCATGTCCTATGTGAATAAATATTACTGAATTACTGAAAAAGTTCGTTCAGATCGTTTTATTGGTAATGGGATTTTATTGATTTTAATAATTATTTTTGATTTTTGAAAGCATCACTTTCTTGGATAAATCATGTTGTTTTTTATATCTGTTATTATTATTCGTTCGGTTGATTAACTAAGACAAAGTGTTGACATACTCAACGACAAAAAGTATGTTTTTACATACTCAACGACAAAAAGTATGTTATGGTATCATAGCATATCCTGCAGCTTGACGTTTTTGTTGCGCGTTGACGACTTTCACTACGAAAGCGAAAGTTCAACCATTTTAGGGGCTTTTGTAATACAATCTACATTAATTTATAAGTACTGTCAACCACCTCATCCTTTGGTAGTCGGGTAAAGAAGACATCGATAGTTTTTCGCCTGCCAGATGGGTAATCTAGATATATGTATATATCTATCTAGATATATGTATATATCTAGATTACCTATCTGGCAGGTGAAAAACTATCGATGTCTTCTATATCTAGATTACCCACCTGGCAGGTCTAGATATATGCATATATATTTAGATTACCCATCTGGCAGGCGAAAAACTATCGATATCTTCTTTACCCGACTACCAAAGAATGAGGTGGTTGACACTACTTATATAATATATAGATAAAGTTTTTTTGTCTTATTTTAGTCTATATATCACCTATTTGTGTCGTTTACCCTCATGATAAACTTCTTTGTTTGTTTATTCTATGCCTGTATTTTGTACCTGTGTCTAAATAAATGTTTTTTATTCTTTTCTTTCTTTTCTTTTTATTTGCAACTTCAGAAACACACACACAATTATACAGTAAACTAGTAAAACAAACAATAACTAAACACAGTTGAGAACAAAATCTTAATGCGACGTTTGAATGTCTGATAAGTAACTCTTCACCCTAAAACTGCTAAACAGATAGGGCTGATATTTTGCATCGAGGTAGTTCTAGGCCTGGATAATCATGAAAGATATTTTTAGCAAAAACCGCATGTGAATCCGTCCAGAGCTACAAATAAATAAAGAAATTGATACATGAAGATATTGAAGAGCCACGAAAGCTTGAACTGAATGGACTATGGCTAAATCAGCATAGAGCTATTAAAATCTGCCAATTTTAGACTAATGAAGTACAACAAACAAATGGGTTGAATGTAAATGTCCACATTTGGTGCAAGTGCACTGTAGTGCATCGGAAACAGAGCGCCCGCATCATCAAATTTTAATTGTTGCACTGACGCCATTCGGTCTATAGACCTTCAAAATCATAGAAATGGCTTGTAGTTTACTTAAAATACGTGCTGTTGCTGGACAGATGAGGCTAGAAAGTGAATGGAGGCTTGTCCAGCGGTGGCCAATCTCAGCAGTGTCACTTACCCCGACTCTTTTATTCGAATTTGGTTTTCATAATTTTTTTGTGATATGTGGCCAATGGAGTAAAGTAAAGTAAAAGTAAAAAATCATTTATTTCTTTAGGCTTACAAAATAAGCACTTAGACAAGTCATATTTTATATATAAATTATTATCAAATAAAATTATTTTACTGTTCACTTCAATTTTTTGTCCACTAGTGGAAGAAGTGAAAAGAAACCACTAGCATGTTCATCTCTTATATGTCTAATACATGGTTATTTGCCTATTTTAAGTCTAGGAGGCCTATACCAAAAGGCCTAGAAGGTCGGTATAGCCTTCTAGGCCTCCCTTTTCTAGACCTTTTCTGTCCGGTTACGGATCAATAACCAAAAGCTCTGATGGACATTGGACATGTACCCATAGTAACGTGCCAAGAGCTCTCGCAAACATAAGATTTACGGTCACCTACTTGACCTGTCTTCTACATCCACCTAGACACCAAAGATAAATAATAAATAAATGCTCGACAATTCACACAGCATTATCTAGCCCCATCGTAAGCAGAGCTTGTGTTATGGGTACTAGATAACTGATATACATAATACTATATATTACATAGATAGATATTTTTTTTATTATACATAGAAAACGACCAGAACACCCGTAACAAATATCTGCAGATCGTACACACAATTGTTCCGAGGCGGGAATCGAACCCGCAACCTCCTGCGTCGCAGGCGGACCTTCGCCCACCGCGCCACATCGGTCGTCAAAAAGATGACGATGAAAATTTGTATTATAATATTATTTTTTGTTTCTGTTGTATTATATTATTTTATTTTGCTTATTGACATGTGTATTGTGTTATTAGTTTTATTGAATTGCTTGTGATTTATTATGTTGACTACAATAGATGTAATGTTTTGAATAAATACATTTTACTTGCAACTTCCATGGCGCTATATGTCAATTCTACGCAGTTTATAGCTCTACATCCATATTAACATCGTTCCTATTCGCCCAAGAATATAATAACGTTGATTAGTTAATGATTGTGGCTGAAACAATGAGAAGGGTCAACTCCTCGGGATATGGGGGCAACGCCTTCCCTCTTTACATTTACAAGAACTTTACCTTTACAGCAATCATCAAGTAATTGATGACACGTTTATGATAGACTAGCTGCGCCCCGTGGCTTCTCCCGCGTGGAAATCTATGTGTCAAATAGTTTATAAACCTTCCTCTTGAATCCTATCTATTACAAAAAACCGCATCAAAATCCGTTGCGTAGTTTTTATGATCTTAGCATACATAGGGACAGACAGACAGCGGAAAGTGACCTTGTTTTATACTAAGTAGTGATTTACGATGCATAGACGTTAAGGACCACCTACATGGATATGATTCTGGCAGACCAGCTAGTGGCAGTTAACCTGAAGGCAATCAACCCATCAGCCCAACACACAGCGCCAGAGAACCAGAGTTATCGACATAGCTCAAATAATTATTTCAGCCCACTCCCACTTCAGCTTGCTAATTATCCACAGTGGGTCGGCCATATCTCGCGATGAGCCGACAACCGCTGGGGTAAACATGTTCTTGGGTGCAGACCGCAACTCGGAAAACGTAGTGTAAGACGCCATCCGGTCAGGTAGGGTGATGATTTGCAAAAGACTGCAGGTAGATGCGGCAAGCTAAAAACAGGGCGCTATGGTGCTCATTAAGATAGGCCTATGTCCAGCAGTAGACTAATATATGCAGA
Organism: Eupithecia abbreviata; assembly: GCA_943735965.1. Lineage (NCBI taxonomy): Eukaryota > Metazoa > Arthropoda > Insecta > Lepidoptera > Geometridae > Eupithecia > Eupithecia abbreviata. The sequence goes on from OX030995.1 coordinate 9,955,453, forward strand.
TGATGATCGATTAGGCCATGGCATATATTTAAGAAAGCATATGATTAGAGAGAAGAAGGAGAAATGGACGAGACTAATAACTGAATGGCAACCACGAGATAGCAAAAGAAAAAGAGGCAGACAGACTAGAAGATGGGAGGACGACATTAGAAAAGTGGCGGGTCCAATATGGACCCGCATAGCGAAAGATAGAATAGAGTGGAAATCTTTAGAGGAGGCCTATGTCGAAAGACAAGCTGAAATGCAGAAACGACCGTTTACCGATACTTAATTGATGTAAAAAGATAAGTAACTTATAAAGTAAGCATATTTGTAAGAAAACTGTAAAACATTGTAAAAATTTGTTCAGCAATAAAGGCTATTTTATTTTATTTTTATAATTCAGCAGTGAAGGATATATTTAGATACGGGTTAATAACGATTATATTACATTATTATCACTTTAGTCGATTTGGTAGAAATCTCTGATATTAAAACAAATGGAAATCCTACCCCCCAAAAAACACTCAAGTACCTAGTCGGTATCATCCATCGACAAAGTACCTTCTCTGCCATAGAAAGAATCATCTGAAAGGAACCATTGTACAGAAGTACAATCCACTAATGTCTATCGCGGATACTGTCGTAAATATCGTCAGACAAACTTATCCGACGGTAACAGAGTTATTGAACTTAAAGTCTATGGAAATAAGGGTGTTGTGAGTGCAAAGATGATATGGTAGATGAATATTCAACCCTTATGGAAACCGCGATGTGCATTTCGATAATAGATCGTAGAGTAGTGAGAGGCAGAGGATGCGTAATACGATACCTATTAGCATATTAGCCGACCTCTGTGGCGCGGTGGGCGAAGGTCTGCCTGCGACGCAGGAGCTTGCGGGTTCGATTAGCTCGGGACTATTGTGTGTACGATTTGCAGATCTTTGTTCCGGATGTTCTGGTCGTTATCCCACAACCCTCTCTCGGTACTACGCTGCCTTAAAAAACCAACCAACGTATTATACCTTCGTTAAAAACTTGACCGATTGTACATATTTATCTAACTTAGCCTTTACCAATTTTTCTCCCATTACATATACTCATAAGACTAGTATTACCTACGTCACTTTTTTCCATTGAGAACTACCTTTAATATAAGCGACAGAGTACCAGGTTACCTATCGACATAGCTCAAAGAATTATTTCAGAACACTGCCACTTCAGTTTGCTAATTAGCCACAGTAGGCCGGCCATATTTCGCGATGAGCCAACAACCGCAGGGTAAACTGCGACTCGGAAAACGTAGTGTAGTACGTCCTCCGCCCATGTAGTATAATAATTTGCAAAAGACTGCAGGCAGATGCTGGATGCGGCAACATTTGTTCTAAAATGTTTGATTGCTCTGAAGCTCCGCTACTCTACAAAGAGTATCGCATTATGAAAGATTCAAGATGTTCTCCATGGGTTATTGAGTGAACCCTTTCGCTTTCTACCAAAAAATGTTACGCAATAGTATGTTAGCGGCCACTTTAAGCGTATCCATAGGCATATGTATGGGTACAAATAAAATAAACAAAAAAAAATCAGTTCAGTAGTTTTATATAACTTTATATTTTTTTGTAATGCTGGACTATTCTAATCTCTTTTTCTCTTTTCGTTGTTCTAAACCAGAAATAAGAAGGTTAAAATTTACTATTTCAATTATTTTTGCTCACATACCCACTTCTCTCTTCACTTTGTATCTCTCTCTCCCAATAAGGTTTGCTGGAAGAGAACTGTTTTTAGGGTTAAACTCGCCTTTGTTATTAATTTTCTAGTATAATGTTTTATCATGCAAGAAAAATAAATCAAAAAAATAATATGGGCATTTTAATTGTTTTGTAGCATAATTATTGAATTGATGACTGAAATAAACGAATTAAATTGAATTGAATAACATAACATAGGCTAGTTTCATCCAGAAAAATACGAATCCACGGGTAGAAACTAGTCCTACTAATATTATAAACGCGAAAGTTTGTAAGTATGTATGGATGAACGGATGTTTGTTACTGTTTCACGTAAAAACTACTGAATGGATTTTAATGAAACTTTACAATAATATAGCTTATACATCAGAATAACCCATAGGCTACAATATTATATATTATCCAAAATATCTATCACCACGCGGGTGAAACCGCGGGGCGCAGCTAGTGTGGAATAAACTTTGAAGTAGCACGTCACCCAACTCCCTATCTTGTTAATGCTACACTAGTAGTGACGTCTGTCTTCGCACGTGTTCCATTGTCGCAGGGTTTGTACGTCGAAGGGGGACGATTGTATTAGAACTGGTTTGTTACTTTTGTTTATTGTAAAAAGCGATAGAAAAGGTATAGGTGTATTATTCTTATTCCTTTGTGCTTGGATTTTATCGAATTGGTTTGGAGTCCATGTTGTACCTAAAGTAACTTCCAAACTGGTTGACCATAATCTGACAAATTGTTCGATGAATTCTAATTAACTTTCTATTTTCATCAGGGGTACAAAATAAGAAATTAGACAAGTCAAATTTTATTCTATAAATTATTATCATATAAATACGAAAATGAGGTGTTGTTGATTTTCTGTTTTCAATTCTTTTTTCTTAAATTTTTTGTCCAGTGATACAGCAGTTCAGTTCAGATGGGTGTATCACACATACTTTTTTCACGTTTGAGTTGCCAAAATAGTGGATACAATCAAATCAATCGCCAGTTTATCAGACATCAAAAGAAAGAAGAAGAAAATCTTCGGTTTACTGGAACTCTTCATAAGGTTAAGGGCCTACATTACCTCAGCAGAAAATCAAATTTCGCCTCAGCTTGTTACGCCGCCGCGCCGCGGCGCACGGGCGGCGCCACGGGGCGGACGGCCGGTGGCAACGTACCTACTCGCCGCGCTATTACTTCGCGCGCAAAATTATATTGGGTTGGGTTCACGCTAGTTCAAAACAATCTTATTGAAGTTAGGTAGGTGCAATATTATTGTCTAAAAGGTAGGTAATTAATTATATATACGGTAAGAAATGAAATTATTAAATACGTAGGTAATGCTTTTTAGTAACTTTATACCTTAGTATGTACCTATACCTACCTAATATTATGATAGTTGGATATTGGTAGGTACCTACCTACCTACTTACAATTACAAAACATTATTTTATTTTATTGTTTTTCAATGTAGTTGCCAACATACCTACTACTGCTACTAGACCACCGCGCCCGAGACGTTATTTTCTACCCAAACACTAGACAAGTGCGAGTCGCTATAGCGCTGAAGGGTTCCGAACATTCTTTTCTGTAGTAAGATAGTGTTCTGCGAAATGTAAATTATACTTATGCCTACTACCAACCTAAAAATAGGTACGTAGTACTATTATTTATTCTTTGGTACTAGTAAATAGGATTTTTTATTATAACACCTTGTTTACAGATTTAATATAAACGAAGATTGGTACTACTACCGATATAAGGTAAAACTAACACAACAAAACCTATATAAGCAATGAAATAGAATACAAGTTTATGTCTAAGTATATTGAGTGAGTGTTCCGCATATTAGTTTTTTAAGTAAAATTGAATTTTGCCAAAAAAACATTGTGTGGAAATAGGATGTGTATGACAAGTAGTGTGCAGGTAAATATTGTAATAAATTAAAATATAGTCTAGATTATATTTGCACATACATAAAATGTATAACTTTATTAACAATATATATTACTTTATATTAAATTTATTTCAATTCACTTATATCTCGTATTTTCATATTGCGAACATGCCAGGGATCGCATAACTCGGACAAAATATATGTTAAATAAAATAAAAAAAATTTGGTTCCATTAGTTGTTCCCAAAATTCGTCATCCCTTTCGATGATCTCAACTTTCATCTGAAATGAAATGATATTTTATCACACTAATCTATATCTATTGTGTATATTATATATATAAAAGAAAGTCGTGTTAGTTACACTATTTATAACTCAAGAACGGCTGAACCGATTTGGCTGAAAATTGGTGGAGAGGTAGCTTAGAACCAGCAGAAGGATATAGGATACTTTTTATCCCGCAGGGTAGGTTAGCGTAGGGTAGGGTAGGTTTGGGTAGGGTGGGGTAGTGACTTTGACTCTGGAGAGGTGTGTCTTTGTCTGAAAAAGGAAAAATAAAACACAATCTTATTATAATCTAGATACCAAATCATATTTCAGTAGATATGTAAGTATTTACTTACAATTCTACGTTCTGTAATTGATAAAGATTTGTCTTATCCGAATTTATGCCATTTGTCAAATCATTCGACGTTACTGTAACAGTTACACATGCCAAGAAAGTAGGTAGGTAAGGTACCTAACATGTAAATATATGTGCCCACTCTAGTAATATGAATGAATCGTAATGAAGAATTAATAAGGACTCTCGTTCAAGCTATCAACCGTAAAAAGTCCATTATTACCCAATTTATAAATTTGAACCATGTGATATATTTTCACTTTCATGAACTAAAAGTAGAAAAGCTTGTGTTCGTTAGGTACGAATAGTTCTAGGTTAAATTATTGCAGAACCCTAAAATTTACAAACTCGTGAAAACGTTAGGAAAGAATATACACTAGGTATATTTATATTTCAGTAGATATGTAAGTATTTACTTACAATTCTATGTTCTGTAATTGATAAAGATTTGTCTTGTCCGGATTTATGCCATTTGTCGAATCATACGACGTTACTTCCATCCTGTAACAGTCATACATGTCAAGAAAATAGGTACCTAACATGTAAATATAATATGCCCACTCTAGTAATATGAATGAAGGACTCTCGTTCAAGGTATAAACCGTATAAGTCCATTATTACCCATTTATATTTTGAACCATGTGATATATCTTCACTTTCATGAACTAAAAGTAGAAAAGCTTGTTCGTAAGGTTGGAACCATGACTAAATTAATTATTGCAGAACCCTAAAATTTACAAACTCGTAAAAATGTTAGGAAAGTTATAATACATTATAGGTGTAGACAGTAGGTACTATAGTTAGTAACTATAGTAGGTACCTAACCTACTACTTACAATTCAATGTTTTGTAATTGGTAAAAAAAATCTCGTACGGATCTTTTCTGATATCCAAAATGTCCAGATCATTCGATGTTACTTCCATCATGTATCAGTAACGATTCATATATTATGGAGATACAAATTAGGTGGGTATACCTAGGTGTAAATATTTTATAGTATTGATAGTCAAACGGAACCCTAATATATATTTCTACCTAGATAATGATGTGTTGTGAAAATACTACTTCTATCACATGGAGATACAAATTGAGGTGGGTATACCTTTTATTTACACCTAGGTAGGACCTAGGTATAGGTATTTACCTATAAGTATAAAAAATACGATTTTCACATACTTAGCGCCATCCAGTCCCATAAACAAGTAAGGTCTACTACCTTACTGGTAGGTAGGTAGGTGTTTGGTACACACGGATTTACCGGGACATTATTTTCTTTATCATTGTCGCCATCATCGCTTACAATAGGAGCTGTACTTTCTAATCGACGTTTTCTAAAATAAAATAAAAAATAATTAGTTTGGCTGCGACATTTACTTACTCACAAATCACAATCCACATCCTCACCTCACCTCACCTCAACGTGTAGGGTAGGTAGGTACTTACTTTATAACGTCGTTCATGTGTTTTCCATCTTTTTTATGATTCCGTCGTCGCTTTCTACACTTATTATAAAGATTTCCCATATTTACAAATATACAAAGTCCGATGACACGAAGCGCGGAGCAGCGACACAGACTCCCCGTCCGAAGGCCGAAGCTAGACTGAATTATGGCCCGGACGGAAGATAGCGCGTGAATGTTTAGGTATTATTTTTTTACGGTAAAAATAATAGTAATTTTGAAAATCTAAAACACACATCGTCTGCTTTATACTCTGATTGTTTACTGTATAAAGTATCAAGGCTTATTTTAACGTATCTATTGAATAGCGACGGTTTAAAGTACAGTTTAGAGTGAACTTTGGATTTTTTTTCTATCGAGAAAATTTCATGTAATCGTGTTTTCGAAACACTAGTGGTCTAGCATCAATCCTGAACTATAACATATTAAAATCTCAAAGTAAATGCTTCAGAATTGTGGAAGATATGATCGTTGAAAATAACCGATTTCAGATAGTATCAACTCTTAAGCTCGCCTTAATCATTAATTTTCTAGTTTAATGTTTTATTGTATATTTTATCATGCAAGAAATAATAAATAAATAAATCAAATTCATCCAAATATCCAAACTTTTATTAAATCCATGTGTCGATCCAGATATATATTTTATTTGTTCAAATCGCTTATATTTCTTAGCACTGTGGTCATTCTCAATGTTTTTCTACGACAAGTCCACTTAGGTAAAAACAATAACCAAAGAAAAAGCAGTTATATCAAATCCTTCACTGCCCAAAGCCCCCTGAAGCTATGTAAATTTTCTTTTATCAAAAATTTCCTCCAAACTCTTTTTTCTCGTTGATTAACTCTATTGAAGGGAATCAACCCTTTCAATAGCACGTTTTTATTTCGTAATCAACTTGGAATTTTTCATAAGTAAAGAAAAAGCTAATAAATCACTTGGGAATTAATAATTAATAACAGCGAGGCGACGGGCGGAATCGAAACGTAAAGGAGTATTTGCATAAGAAGGGATACTTTTTACACTTTCGTTTTTTTTCGCTTTTAGAAATTCACTTACTGATTTTAGTAGATAGAGTAGTGTGGATAAGACAGTCAACTAACAAAGAAATGAGGAAGCGTTACTGTTCTTGTAATGTCCATTGTTTAGTCTATACGAGAAGAACTACTATATAAAATATGACCTGTCTAAGTGCTTATTTGTAAGCTTAAAGAAAGAAATAAACTTTTCATTTTCATTTTCAGTCCATCCTAGCCAAGGTTGTCTGGAAGACATCACTCGATGAACTACAAAGATGGCCTCATCTCATCGACTGATCTTAAGCACGGGAGTAGTTTATACTCCCATCATTACATAAAAGCGGGTCTATGGGCAGAAGCTAGTCATTAATAAAACAACGTTGTATCCTATTAATTTGAAAAATACATACAAATATTATTTTATCTCTAAATTCTTATTATTTTAGATAGCACACAGTAAGTACCTATTAAAAATATGTGGAAGAGAGAGAAAACATAATATCACAAAGATCTAATATATCTATATCTGATAATATATTTGTGATATTATATTTTTTCTTATCTACTTTAACTTATTTACAATTAAAACATTTAAGCTAACTGCAGACTGTTGCAAGCAATCTAGAGGTAGGTAACTCAAGTAAAAGGCATTTTAAATATGGTTATTTTATTTATCTTATCCACACTTTTCCAATTTTAACCCTTTGGAAGGCAGCGGATATCGAAGGGACAGAAAGAACAGATGTTTTTAATATCTTAGACGCCCCATCATCTAATGTTTGCATTTTGCATTGTGCCTTGATCAATACACCATTGTTTGACAAAGACGTGGTTTTAAAGTTTTGTCTGTTTAGGTACGGGCGGAATAAATTACAAAGAATCAGTGCGTGAAGGTAAAGTTTAGTTATTCCGGACAAATTTACTATTTGCTAACCTGTGGCGACAGATAATAAAAAAAATTGATTATGATTTTGATAATTAAAAAGAATTGTTACGATTTAAAAAAAATACCTAAACAGATAGATCAGCGCGAAAAATAATATGAATGATACACACACGAATACATTGGAATCAACCAGCTGTTTTAGACATTTAGATTCTGCGTGTTTTGTTACTTGGTGACTTTTTTCTAAATAAAAATCACTTATTTCAGACCAGATCCATAGGAAAAACACTATTACACATTTAAATTAAATAAATACGTTATAACCAATCAAATTAAAATAAACAAATGATAAAAAATTAAATAAAAAATGTAAATGTGAATAAAGCAAACTAAAATAAAATTATAATAAAATTAAATGAATGCAGTGGCCGAAGCATGAGCCACCTGATGATTGAGCCACCAGCGATGATACTGGTTTCAGCATCATCATCCAGTGGACCAAGATGCTGGAACATTCTAATACTGGTATTTATTTATTATACGAGTAGGAAAACCACTCAAGTCAAGCTACGTCCAGAGCCAAAAGCTAAGTCAAAGAACGGTGACAATTCAACAACAAGTAATTTCATAATAGTTAATAACAAACCTTGAGAAACTAAAAGAAAAGCGCATTAATCCAACGTTGGGCAATGACAACAACAATTGCTATTCAAATATTACAATAATTTAACCAGCAGACTGAATTATGAGCTCTGTTGTGGTACAAGAACATAGCGGAACTCAAATCTCTTACAGATCTACATAAAATTAGTAATTTATTATATAGCCACAGTGTTAATTTTTAATATACTTATTTGTATATTAGAACTAGCTGCACGCGGCTTCGCCCGCGTGGAAATTAGGAAAATATTATCTGATATATTCTCAGACCTACTAAATATACACACAAAATTTCATAAAAAAACGGTCAAGACGTTTTGGAAGAGTTTTGTTACAAACACTGGGACACGAAAATTTTATAGTTATATTAGAATATTATCCCAAATTAAATCACCCATTTACTGACCGACCAATAAATGGCGTTCAAGCATCCACCAAAGTTGGCTCGTTTATGTTTCGATCTACTTTTTTGCATACCATTTGATTATTTTAGAATGATAATTATTTTCGAATGACATTTTTTCATTCAAATCTAAAATTAATGGTTTACTTAACACTTTGACTGCGATTTTTTTTCGACGACTGCGATCTTTTTTTTTAACCTAAAAAATTCGTGCTGCCGCTCTACACAGCGGTTGTGTTGCGCCGCACATGCGTTTCGTTCAAAAAATATTACGGCTGTGCTGAGTCACAAAGATCTGTATTTTCTCAGCCGCTGCGCTAGTGAGGATTAACGCATATTAGTCACTTGTAGAAAACACATACCGTGTGATTTCAGCACTCAAAGTGTTAAAAACCCAAATTAAGAAGTTTTTCCAATTACAATGTTTTTATTAGAAATTGTCTACAAAAAATAATACAAATTTGTTAATACTGGTCTCCTATACCTTAAAACCTTAGTCCATTGTCGTCAGCACACGTTGCGTGAACGCCGAACAGTGAACACTTTGTAATAGCATTCGCACGATCGCCGATTATTTGGTCACAGACGCGGCCAGATGATTGCTTCCGATATAAAACTTTCATTTCGTAAGCAATGCTTATTCATTGTTATTCTAAATGTTAATTCATTGTTATTCTAAATGTTAATTCATTGTTATTCTAAATGTTAATTCATTGTTATTCTATAGTTTTTTAAGTTGTCTCTTGGCAGGTGGAATGTAATGTAAGGGGATCAAAATTGTGACCTTATTATCCGAATTTTAGTTTTTTTTTACCTATATAAGAATGAATTAATTGCTTTGAATGATAGAATTCGTAACGAATACCTACATCTGATAGAGAACTAAAGTTATCGACGTAGAGCGCAGACAGGGCGCTATGGCACCCATTGGGGGAGGCCTAAGTCCAGCAGTGGACTAATATAGGCCGATGATGATGATGACTTGCTTTCTGCTCCTAAAAAAATAAGGGCAGAAAAAATGCAATTGCTTATCGGTTTAGTACAATAACTAATTGTTTCGGTTAGGTTAGGTTAGTAAATTACGGACAACATGAATTAATAATATAAGTTCGAAATTATCTTAAATTCTACGCCGATACTCAACAATTATTATTTTATTCACCCTACAAAGTAAGAACCTTAGCATCCACGAGAACCCTTCGAATTTATGGTTCGAGTTGTGTTTCAGGGGTGAATATCGCGGAAAAAGCAACGAAAATGGGGAAAAGCGACGCGTCCCGCCATCTAGCGGTGAGAGGCAGTAAACTGACTAATTAACATTACGGTTAGCTTTTCATTGCTGTTCGGAAGTTAGTTTCAGTATGATTCTAATAATTTTCTTTAAGTTGTGTATTGGTTTGTTCTTTTGTTTTTAATTTTATTTTTCCATATTAGAAATACAATTCGATTACCTATCTTGTAGTAGGTATGTTAGTTTTAAATATCCAAAGAGATCGCTTACTACGTGTTGATTGATTTCACAAAAGTTTTAGATAGATACTATATAACTACGTTTTTTTTTACTTACTGCATATAAAAAAAATACCAGTAGGTACCTACAGTTTGATAAAATCATTGATGAATCACATTTGCATACCTAAATATCATGAGAATTAGTTAAGAAACAGTTCCTCTACAAGTTTGCTAGTCATAGCGTCCAAATAACAGTGTACACAAAGATATTTCTAACAAAGTACGAACACCTAGTAACCGAATTTCGGGTGGCGCGAAACAAAAACTGACCTACATCTGCGCCCCCGAGTTCAGCCACCCCTGTTCAGACATCACCCTACGCGTCTTGCCTTCTACTTGCACCTTCGATCACTTTCAAGGTGAATTATCATTGCATTTTCATATATAATGATAGTTTTTTTTATTACTAATTACGTTTTTTTTATGCTAAACACTGAGATTTCGTTTCAAGCTTTAAAGCTAGGGAAGCTATACATATGTTGAGTCGAGGCTGAGACGAGATGACCGTTTCAGGGGTTAAATGTTAATTAGTAAGAAATTATGTTTAAGGTAAAAGAGGGCAATAAGGGCGGGCCGATAACTGACCAGTCGATAGAGATGTAAACAAATGTATATAGCTAGAACTTTAGCGTGGCCAAGAAACGGGCAGTCGGTCGTGCCGCAAAAAAAGCGCATCCTATTATCGACTACAACAAAAGGACCTGTGCAGTGATACCTAAGTACACATCTCGATTCATCGTCTCGACTCGATCCGCCGAACCGATGCTATTGGCGCGCCCCACTGTCGCCGTGCTAGAGTGAGATGTCGAGCGCGGTTCGGAGGAGGTTGGAGAAGGAGGGAGACGGTCATCTTAGGTAGCGAGTAGCGTCCCACTGGGCGGGGCCGCGCCAAGGAGCGAGCCTCAGATGCGCGTAGTGCTGGTGGGGCTCGCTCCGTCCGTGCGAAGGATCGCACTGCAGTCGTGTGTGGCACTCAGCACGCGCGCCCGCGGCCCGTGCACGCCGCCCCTACCTTACGTAATAATAACTAATCGGATCCAAACCATCCGATAATCGATTGTGATTGTGAACTATCAATTAAAATTATAATTTTACGATTTCTTTAATTATAATTTTTTCGCGCGAGTGGACTCGAGTTTTGTGTACATTGTGTCTGTTTTGTTTTGTTTTCGCTCGGACTTGAAGATTATTTTCTGGCGTATATAACTGACTGTTTGGTTTTATGAATTTGTGACATTTTTGTTGAAGAGTGAATTGGCAACCAATATTGCTGGAGACTTGAGTGATAGCGACTTTATTTGTATTAAAGTGTTAGAGGACATGTTCGAAAAATTCTAAGTGATATTTAAACGTTCATCAGAGATCACAAGTAAGTACTTTCCTAGGGACTGTGACTAAGCTTATAGGACTCAGGAGTGTGGTTAGGTATCACGATTTTTTTTTTTGTTTTTTATTATCAGTTTTAAGTTTTTATATCATGGCATTTTTTAGTTACTGAGAGATTTCGTTTAGACTGAGATTACTTTTTAATAACCATTTTAATCTCTCCTTCATTTTACGAAAACGTGAACATCGACCAAATCAGCTGTAGCTGTAGGTACCTACCCAGGTAAATTGCAAAGATTTAAAATAAAATGTACATAGGTACGTAGGTAAATTGTTTTCTTTGGCAAGAGATTCAGTGAAACACACTGTTGTTGGTACTGATCTGAATATTTTTTACAAACTAGTAAATAAAATAAAAACATTTTAATCAGACTAGTAATTACTCATTAAAAATAAAAAGCTATTTTAGAAAGTGCTCCGATCTATACGATTAATTAGATGTACGATCAATTAGATCCAATACGAAAGTCTGAGACATTGCAATAAAGTGGCCGACGCTGATTCAGCCGCCGCTTGCATGACCGATAAATATAGGTAAGGTACATGTGGCTTTATTAGGTGTTTTACCCTATTTTTTATTTCGGTGTGTCTTCACCTATATTAAGTTAACAAAGTTAACCAATATTTTTTGTTGAAAAATAATATTAAATTGATGTGTGAAAAATCGTTTTGGACTAAAATCTCGGTTTGAAATGAAAATTGAATAGGTGTTGCTAATGGTTTAGTTTAATTAAAAATATGAATTCTAAACTTAAGTACATTTTGTTATTAAAAAGATTACGAAAAAAACATAAATAGTGTGAGATAATCTGAATAGAATAAAAACAATACTTTATTAAATTCAAGGCGAACTCATATAAACATCATTTAGATTCCTAATTACAAATGTATAAATAAAATATACTAAATTTCACGAAAATAAATATAATAAAATAATTTACTGGGACTAGAAGGTACAGACGAATTTTCTGTTCTTTAGCAGTTTGTATTATTGTATAATTAATACAAAGGAAGTTCCGGGTTCCTTGCACAGATGGCGTTACGAGGTCGTTGAACTGCCGAAAACTTGTCACTGAAGATTATATTGTTTTCTTATTTAAAATGAAAGGCTATATTATATTAAAACCATGAATAGCAAAATAATTTCCCAATATCCAATCTTAGTGGTTGAATTACTTTATTGGTAAATTTAAAAAAATTATATAGGTGGGCACTACCAGTTCCAACTAGATTTTATTATTATTTCCTATCAGATTTATTTTTTAAAGTTACTACTAGAAAAAATCTTATCAGATTATAAATTTTAAGTACTTCTACTACTTTTGTTATTTATCATTTATCGGTAGGTATATAAATTTTTACGCAGCCCATTATCGACGTCTTTACCTTATAATATTTTTTAATATAATTATTGATTTTCGATTCAGAAATTTATTCATAAGCGTATTTTTTTAAATAAAACAATACCCAGTTTGTTCCTTGTTATAATTTTCATTTTTATATGAGGACCCATCGGCTCTGAGCTTTGGAGAGAATTCGCTACGTAGGTAGGCAAATTAGGCTTACTTTTTTTTTTAAAAACCTAACCCACATTCGGGCTTACACTTCTTATGTGTATTGTAATAATTGAAGCTACGATTCAAGCTTTTTTTTCTAAACATAGTCTTATAAGATGTAGAATATTTGACGATTTGGTTTTTATTTTTTTTCATCGAGTGATATATCTATAAAAACCACACTCCAAGTCATGTTTTTAAAGTATTTCCTGGCTTACTCGTATTTACAGGTTTCCTTATAAGTTTCCATGATATTCTAAAGTGTTGGTTGTTTTTCGCTACACTCTGTTATTCTAGTATTTAAGTCATAAAAAGTACTTATCTAAGAGCTATTTCTTTTTTTAATAGGTAAGTACCTTTGAGTACGTACATTTCTTTATAATATAGGTAACAATCACTTGTAGGTTATCTCCTGACTTACTAGCCCGATTCTAAATACTTCTCTGATGGTAGGTAGGTAGGTACCTATATTAGCTGCATTTCTTGAGTGACTGACATACAGAAATACATTTTATTTATGTTTATAACAAAATTATATTAGGAAAAACAATGAATCGAATTTGCCTTAGGTTTTCTTATTTCACTTCGGGAAGCCTATGCCCAGCAGTGGGTTGGGTTGTGGATGATGATGAGCAGGAATTCACATTCATTTATGTATGTGAGCGGGTAAACTACGAACCTATTTAGCGTTGGAAGAATGCATTTCATATCGGTATTCAAATGATGATGACGACTTATAGCTACGTTTTAGTCAATCAGCTAAGCGTCTATGCTCAACTTACAGAAGTTACATTGATACATTTTACCTAAAAACCTTCAATCAAGGTAAGTCCATCCACCATACCTACGATACCATCACCATCGACCACCCATCATCCATCACCTACCTACGATATAAAAAAGTACTTAGGTCTATTTAGATAGGTAGAAAGGTACCTAAAAAAAATGAATGCTTCGGATGTTCCTTATGTATTAGGTACTTAACTTACTATATAACATAAGATTCAGATAAATAAATTAAAAAAAATACTAAAGTCATTTAAAACGGGATATTTACCATGATTTGATTTTTGAGTTATCCAATATTTCGGCACAGTTGCATGCGCCATGATCACGGGGTAACTGCTTCATGGCGTATGCAACTGTGCCGAAATATTGGATAACTCAAAAATCAAATCATGGTAAATATCCCGTTTAAATGACTTTAGTGTTAATAACCATGATAGTTTCAAAAGTTTAAAAAAAAATCGTTTTTTACTTCGAAAAAAGGTTGATGTTCCATGTTCAGCTGTATCTTTTTTATGTATGTTTGTAAATTTTTCCGTCTTTTATCGACCGATTTGTATGATTCTTTTGCAGTTGTATGAGATAGAGGAAGATTGCGAGGTGGTCCCATTAAAACTATAAAGGGATTAAATAGTATTTGTCCTAGAAAACTTAAAAACAGTCAAAAATTATGGATTCGAAGTCAGTTTTAGATTTTATCAATGTACAATCAAAAAAATGCTACTTCACTTTAAGTTCTCATGAATATAAATCATTTTCGATTTGATATGAACGCTTCACATTGTCCAATTTTAATATTAAAATATGTTGTAGGTACGTATCAAATAAGTAATATCAAATTCAAGATGGCCGTTCCTTATTAATATCATTACATTACAGCGTGTATTAAAAGTCGACCTAAAAAATATAAATCTGTCGCAATGACTGTAATGATCATGGAGTCGCGATGATCTCAATAACGAGGGTAACATGTGCTGGCGGGATCATTTCCTGGCTAAGATAATAATCATTATTGATATTTTATTATATTGACTTAGCAAAGAATACGATGACGATCCCAGGCAGTTTTCTTATATGAGAAGTAGGTACAATGGGCGGCCTTATCGCTTAGAAGCGATCTCTTCTATGCGACTAACTTAGGCTGATGATGATGATAAAACTTCAATATTTTATAAGCTACCATCAGACAAACAAAATCGAGGCCAACACAAAGCTATAGGGATTCTTGCTATAAGGTACCGTCAGCAGAAACGGTCCAAGTAGCAAGGTACCGTGCGCAGATAAGCCGTGGGACAGGGGCGATACAGGTGCTCTCATATTGTTCGATTCATTACGTCAATGTTACAGCTATATACAGTATGTTACTTTTGATGTCGAGTGAAAAAATAAACATATCAATAATATGAAATGATTGCAAAAATCGAGTAAAAGGTGTACTAACTAATCACTTTAGGCACATTAGGCTAGATAATATAGATTAATATGCTAAATAACTATCTATAAATATACAGAAGTATTAGGCAAAATAATTATTCTCATTAGTTATTGGCTAGTTGTTTGCCTGTTAATTGGTACAAATGTTTTTATTTCTATATTTACTCCCGTACTTAATAAATCTATAGGTACCTATAGGTATTTTTAAATAAAGATAAAATTACATGTATTTAAAGAAATATAAATAGAAAATATTTATTTGTGTTTCATATAAAATAATACAACTTAAGAACTAATAATAATAAAAATAACAAATTAGAAAAAAACGAATTATTTGGCCTTAAACAGGTGCATAGAGGTTTGACAATAAATAATAGTACTAAATAGTTTTAAGTAGGTACAAATACAAAAAAAAACCACACGTTTAACGTAAATTAAGGTCCACTTAGAAAGTGGACCTTCGTCCATTTGAAATTATCTTTACATTTAAATCAAATCATATCCTACCTTGTGTTAAATAATATTTTTATAGCCTGATTCAAAGAAAATATTTAGTTTTAGTGCTCCCCACGTCTCTATTAGAAATATCCGCTTCCTCTATTTAAAAGACGATAAAATTATTTATTTGTAAATGAACACAAGTTAAACTATATTATTAGATTTTTGATACGAAGATAAAGTAATATATATAATTTTCACATATTTTGTAGTTTATTCTGTCCTATTTGTTTAATTTTTAAGTGTGCAATAAAATAATTATCTACATATCTATATATATATTAACCGACCAAAAACAAAAGAGGAGATCCAATTTATGTATTTTTATGTATATATGTCGAATTCTCTGTCAATTATGGATAGATTTAGCAAATTATTTGGCTTATTGTATGGAGAATAATCTCGATGTGGTCCCATTATACATTTTATTCTCGAGGGATAAACAGTTTGTCCCGAAAAACTTAAGAAACTGTGTATTATATTATACTAACTATATAACTGAAGTCAGTTTTTGTTTTTTTATTGTTGTTTTATTTATCTCGCTTCGGTGGATCACAGTCTTTAGTTTCAAGGAGAGTTCCAGGGGGATTTTGGGAGTTTGTCCCGAAAAACTTTAAAAACAGTTTATAAATACTATACTGAACTCAAGTCGGTTTTTGTTTTTTTTTATTGTTGGTTTATTTGTCTCGCCTCGGTGGATCCCAGACCTTAGTTTCAAGGAGAGGTCTCAGCAAAGTTGTATTGAAACTCGAGCATGCGAATCATCCTGTATAAGATGTTTACACCAGCCTTATCTGCTGTAAGCTGATACCGGATGATCGATCAAGACTCTAATTAATAAAATATTTATTGTGAGAACAAAGACTAGTCTTGAGAAACTATTTTGATGTGTCTGCGATTTTAGAACTTATTATGATTATTGCATAGCTACAGCCAGCGTCTTGGGGACGCTTCCGACTGGTATTGATATGGGTCAGTTGAGCTACCTGTAGATTGTTGGCAACAGTCTGCACTAACCTAGAGTGATTCAAGAGGAAGAGTTATAACCCATTTGACACATTGATTTCCACGCGGGCGAAGCCAAGGGGTGCAGCTAGTAGGATATAAAACAGTGTGCATCGCGTTGTCGCGATTGCATGCCGGCATAAGACATCATGGAGTGATCGTACTAGGTACCTACTTACCTAGCTGGGTGTGTTTGTTTTTCATAGAACATCATCAGCCTATGTTATTCCACCACTGGACATAGGCCTCCTATAATGAGCGCCATAGCGCCCTGTCTTCAGCTTGCCGCATCCAGCATCTACCTTCAGTCTTTCGCAGATCGTCATCCCACCTGGCCGGAGGGCGTCCTACACTACGTTTACCGAGAACGTTTTCATAGAACAATAAACCTTATTGAGATATTAAAGAAATAATAGCCGTTCCTAGTCATCGGCTGTGGAATTGTTTACTTTGGCAATATTTGTTACATTACACCGTGTATGGGCTAAGTCACAGGCGCTATGAGAAAGAATAAATTTATGAAATGAAATGAAAATATTTATTGAAAATGATATACACAATAACAATGGCTAACTCTATGTTAAGCTAAAGTAAGGTGTTATCAGTTTGTCGTCAATTAAAATAAGCTAAGCAAATTACATCAGCTCGTTTGAATTCGGCATGTATACATCGGGAAAGGTTCGTCTTTGAGGAATAACAATTATTATGATGTCGTAAGCCCTCTGTTTTTCATGTAGGTAGGCACATAAGGAGGTAGGAAACGCCACGTTATAAGGACTTTGTTATTACTACAAAACAGACACATTTAGTATCTTTATCTCTTTTTTTTTGTTTTAATCAACTGTATTTTATTATAAACTAAAGCTAAAAAACTGGCTTGTAGAGAAGACATTCTATACCTGCGACGAGTTTTGAATTATGCGTAAACTAGATTTTTTTATTCCTAAAATTTTATTACTATTAGATATTATATTTTTATATTAGAAATAATGATAATGATTTATAAATTGTGAATTTGTTACGTATAATTTGACATATTACGAGAAAATGTTTATCTGTAATATTAGACCTAATTACGAGAATTTCAAAACGCCTAGTCCTTTACACTTGAACCACACCAACTGCCCTATCTATTTACCCACAGCCAGATGAACCTTACTGCCCTAATTATACAGTTCTCTTTACTTCAGCATACCCGTGAGAAAAAATGTCTCAATTTGACACTGATAGCCAACTAATGATTTGTGAAACGCGACCCGATTTTTATAACGTTTGCAATTTTAGTATGTTTCTAAGTATTGTTGATGAAGACTGGTATGACGCAGGTGAGAAACTATTTTAAAAATAGGTAAGGTATCTAGCTATTCCCTCAGCACTCAAATATCTACTGCCGAAAAATCCCCAAAACAAGGATTTTTTATCATAATCACCACCATTGGCAAGCGGATAACTGACCTCAGTGGAGGTGTTAAATTAAAATACACAGATGGAAGCTACTGTTTCTCTAGTAGGTTACCTTAATCTGCTCATCCACAGCCTGAGTTGAAGGGGTCGATTCTTACGTCAGGATCGCCACTGCTGACCAAAGTCGTGGTCATGGCAGACTAAGGAAACCTACCTGAGGAAGAGCATCTTCACTGCGGTCACCAATCCTGTTGCCATGCGTATGGCAGAACCCTCCTTATTTTGATGAGACATGGCTGATAGTGGCATAACTACTCCTTCTCCGACTACTCGCGACTCAACGCAGTACCCGCCACTATGATGGTAGGTACCCTGTGACCCTATCGTTAACAAAAACAACAATTTATTTGTTTTAACAGAAGCTATGAACCAATTTTATAGCCATCAAAGCACATGCGGCAAAATCGGTGGCATCGATGTATTAAAAAAATAAAAAAATATACCTCACCCCTTCGTTCGTATAGCGCTATCCCTGTCCCTCTGCACATGTGTTGCCAGTCTGTGATCAATGGATATTGTTTTATTTTTCGATAGTTTTTTAATGGAGTTCTGTTTACTGAGAATCGGTTGATTGTTTAGTTTGAACTTGTATAGCTTATATTGCATGTCTTCGGTTTACGCTCTTCAATGAACTTGTAAGATTTGTCTTTCATTGTATTTAAAACTAGCAACCCGCCCCGGCTACCCACGAGTATAAATGTATGTATTATATACATATAAACCTTCATCTTGAACCACACTGTCTGATAAAAATACCGCATCAAAATCCGTTGCGTAGTTTTAACCATCTAAACATACATAGGGACAGGACAGACAGCGGGAAGCGACTTTGTTTTATACTATGTAGTGATCTAGCTGATACAGTAGGTAATTAGGTATTAAGGAATCAGACTTACTCGAAGCTTACAATTCAGCACTCATTATACCTACTATCATAGAAAAAGAAGGTCTAGAGTCTAGAATGATAAAACACAAACGAGGTGAAGCCAAATAATGAAAAAAATTACAACTCAATATAAAAATTTTACGTCACTGATTGCAAAAAAGTTGGTATCCTAAATCTTAATAGACGACTAGAGTACACCTGTTATAAATAATATCTCATTTGCCAATATTGACTGTGTCTTCGACAGAGCCCATTGCCTGCAAATCAATCTCGGTTGATGTATTATTTGGCGAAGCCCCGCTTGCCCTGTGATCTGCTGCGCTATCTATCACAGGGCTCTGTAGGGGAACCGGTAGAAACATCGACAACAGCTTTTAGGTCAAGTTCAGAAAAGGTTTGTTCATGGTTTTTTTTCGAATTTATGAAATGCTCACTAAAAATTAAAATGTTATAATGTAGCCTATATTAGGCGCAGTTTTCTTTGTAGCATTCTTTATTATTCTTTCAATGGGTGTTTTGAATAAGTATTACATTTATGTATTTATAAATGAGGATTTTTTTTATTATTCGCTTATTTAGTTACCAGATGGTAGATAGATAGATAGATAACACTTTATTACACCACACAAAACAGAAAATAATACAGAGATAAAAACTTAGAATAAAGGTATAAAGGGCGGCCTTATCGCTGAGAGCGATCTCTTCCAGGCAACCTTGGGATGGACTGAACATGAACGAACAATATAGACGGTGGCACTTTAATAAATAATTGGTAACAAATACACTAAATACCTTCATTACAAACATTATAATAAACTTACATAGACATAAGAAAAGGTTATCAATATTTTACATGGATAAACAATGCTGATGCAGCAGTTTTTTGCTGCATCAGCATTGTTTAGAGTTAGAGTGAGCAGGGACTTTCAGGATGAGGGTTTCAGAGGAACGCAAAGAGAGTGAGTGAGAGTTTGAGAGGAATTCATAGCGCTCCTTGAGATAAGAAGGTGATAGATAGTGCACTGTTACCACAGTTTCCAAATTAGTTGAGGCTATACTTAGTGAAAAGGTCAAGTTCTATTATACTACTATAGCTATAACATACATACAGTACCTAAACTTTAGCTACAACAACATACTTATATGATATACTAACGACAGTTTGTTGTGCTCCTTCTACTAGTATCCGCTGTTCATTCCCACACTAATTGCAACATAAGTCAACCATCTGACCTGCCAATTCTTTCAATACTTGACTATCTGCCAAGATCCAAATGTAATTCTTGGCCATTGATACTTCAGTACGGTAGGGGCCTACTACTGGTATATTTTTAAATGATCTCTAGTATTTTTCTATATTTATCATAATAATGCTGGACAATTCACAGAGCATCATAGATGATGATGTGAGTGGAGCTAGAGCTGCAAGCTATACCGACCTTGTAGATATTATGTAGGTTCTTGATGGCTGATATACTCGTACTTGATAGAATACATTACATATATTTTTTATTAAACATACAACATAACCAAAATATCCGGAAGTGATATATTCGCAAATCGTACAAATTTTTATCCCAAAATGGGAATCGAGCCGCGTCACTGAGGTCGTCAAACGACCACAATGCTACCCTACCTATTACTAACAAATAGTACTCGCATTCGACCTACAGTTTTTTCCTTAATACTCGTAGGTTTATTTATTATAATAAATAAACCGAGATAATTATCTCTTACTGTTACTGACGTGGACACTCACGATAGGGCTGGTCCACCAGTTCAAAGTCGCTCAGCGAACTATGGAAAGAGCTATGCTCGGAGTTTCTCTGAAGGATAGGATTCGTAACGAATACATCCGACAGAGAATCAAGGTTATCGACATAGCTCAAAGAATTAGCAAGCTGAAGTGGCAGTGGGCCGGCCATATCTCGCGAAGAACCGACGGCCGATGATGGGGCAAACGTGTTCTTGAGTGGAGACCACGACTCGGTAAACGTTGTGTAGGACGCCCTCCGACCAGGTGGGATGACAACCTGCGAAAGACTGCAGGTAGATGCTGGATGCGGCAAGCTGAAGACAGGGCGCTATGGCGCTCATTGGGGGAGGCCTATGTCCAGCAGTGGACTGCTATAGGCTGATGATGATGATGATGATGATGACTGTTACTAGGCTAGTATTCAAAGTATTTTATGAAATCCTATTACAGCCATTGGTCTTAAATTATGAATTACAAATTATGAAATATGAATTACAGTGCTATGGATTTTGAGAGGTATCTCCGTCGATCGATCTCTTATTATATTTCTACGAACAGTTCGTCAAAGAAAATGTGGGTGACTCATATAAGAAGTTCTTCTTTTGCGTAAATTACCAACGTCACTGACACTTTACGTGACAGCGTGATTCAAATTGTATCTTATATCTCTTTCTATCCTCAGAGCAATTATTATACAGCTTCTATCACTTGTCAAATCATAAAATATACATATTTCATATTTCTTATTCACAAGATGAGTTTGAAAGTATGTTTGTTATGTCTATATAGTTCGGAAATAATGGGCCGATAAAAAAACATTGACCAGTAGATGCGTTCTTTATTTGAATGCTAATAAATATATCCCACTCTCTATATATTATGTTCTGGGTCAAGGCTGAAAGAATTGAATTGAATATATTGATTTGTAATATATTCAATTCAAAAGATACATAATATAATAAACTAAGAGGAAAGTGTAAAGCATTTCGGCCACGGCGGCGGACAGTCTAAGCCATTTGCAGGACAGGTGCGCTCTCTATTCCAGTTAGGTAGCGAGTGAAACCACGGGCAGTTTGTAGTATAAACATAAATAAATATAAAGTCTTCAAAAATAGCTGTCATAAACATCGTGCATTGACATTCAGTTGGCCGTTGTACGACAATGACAAACGAATGGACATCATAACACAAATAAATATAGATGGATGCGAGAGATATGTACTGGTTGATCTAACGAAGAGCAGGTGACGGTGTGTGAATGATGTCGGGTATTTTTGGATGAGCTGAATTTGGAGGACGTTCGATGACAGAGTTATAGAAGATAGTGCAGAGGATTTAAGTCAATTGACCACTTCTGATATAGACAAAGGCGAATTCTATTCTAGTACAACTACTTAGCGTTTAGCATTGACAGCTGATTGAAGAAACCACGAATAGAATTGCCTACTGAAGAAGGTTTAAGTCAATCCGTTCACTCACACACACACACATAGTAAGCAAAGTTGGAAAATTTAAACTGACAGTTATGCGTAACCTAGTCCACTTTAAAAAGCTTTTTCTCCATCAGCATACAAAGCCACCATCTTGCCTTTAGCAGTCTATGCTAACAAAACATCCAGACATAACTTGTTATAGCGGGGTAATTCAGCCAGTGTCGTGGTGACGACGCTTCCGATTTGTATTGATATGGATCAATACCAATCGATCGATCAATTGAGGTACCTCAAGATTTTTTGCAATAGCCGGCAGTTGGCTACACTGTTTCAATTGTCAATATGTGCCTGCCTAATTCTAATTTGGTTCTATTCTTTTATTGTAAACTAGCTGCTCCCCGCGGCTCCGCCCCCGTGGAAATCTATGTGTCCAATTGTTTAAATGATAAAAAGACTTTCTTTTATATATATAGATTTATTTTGTATTGTTTTTTTTTGATTGTTTTTTTTTTATTGTTTTTATTAATTGGTACTAATTTGTTTGGTATTTGTAAATTTAATCATAAGATCTGATCGAAAGTAGATACACCAAGTAGACCACATTTCGATCTTTCCAGTCTCCTCTGACTTGCAAAATACGTAGGAATGAAGTACTCGCAACAAAACTATCACCAAATCATAAAGACACAAAAACTTTTGATCTCGAAACGTGTGAAGCTATAATAGAGACATATCGACAGCTCCCGAAATACTTCGTCTCACGCGAGGGTGTAATGACATAGTGGCTTCGGGATAGGGTGACGTCTTCTTCTGACAGATCTTGTAAATGTCAGTGTCAGCTGCTTGGAGCTGGAATAATACTGTTAATGGTGAAATGGTAGTAAAGGTGAAAAAATAAATATTGCTAGAATTCACACATCGTCATCATCGCCGTCAGAGTAAGCTGAGGTTGTGTTATTGGAGCCAGGTCTGATTACACGAAAAGGGAGTTATTAAATACATTTAGTAAGCTGACTATGGTTACACTTAATATATTTTGATAGATTAAAATATATTAAGTGTAACCATAGTCGAAAGCATAAACAAACTCAAACAAACAAAAAAATTTGATAATGGTATTGGGGTTTATTTGTAAACCAATTGATAGATTGGATGCAACATTGAAAAATATGAAAATAAAAGAAGTCATTTTTTATCAAAATATGACAGGAATATTGGCAGTGTCAATACCAATAAATCGTAGACACCCTACACTCACAGCAAAAAAATATTTGACTGTCATATTTCGTATCCCAATGTCTTTTAGCTCCCCTTCTTGAAGATAAGAGTAAATCGTGAAGCAACTTCCTTACCAATATCGTAAAGTAAGTTTATTTAGTTTTTATTGTTGGCAGAAATGTTTTTGATGTTTTCGAAGATTTGTTTGTTACCTAATCTTACAAGTGTGTGTTTTTACAGAAAACGATATATATTTTTAATAACAAAGACAATGTTAACAGGTAGCTCTGAGAATTGATTTTGTTTCTATTATAATTATGATCCATGTTAATTTTCTAACGTAAAATATTTATTTATTTTTCCCCAAAACAAAGACAAACCAACAAGCCATGATGTTGTTTGCAAGTTTGTGTGGGCGCTGCTTCGTCAACTCTTGTTTTATATTTTGAAATATGTTTAAGAATTTAAAGATATAAATAGTAATAGATAATAATTATTTTCAGAAGTTTTAATCAATGTTTACAAAGTAATAATTAACAAAACGGACGCCATTTATTATTAAAAGAAACACTTATAAATCAAATATACTCAGGGGATTGTGAATGAGCTATAACTCACAAGGGATTTCTAATAGTAAGAGATGACATAATTATGCTTTTAAAAAAACATATGGGAGATGGTAGGAACAGAGTTAAAAATACAACATCATTATTTTATCTATCAACAGAGTAATATAATAAGAAACGAATCATTGGACGATCTAAGAGAGATGACAAGATCTGAGAGGTATTGAAATCAATGCATGGATCTTTTAACTACCTACCCGTAACTGTAACTAAGTATGACTAAGTTAACTAGTTAGTACAAATAACCTTTAATAAGAAGAAAAAATTAAATCAAGGAACAGAATCAAATTAGCACTCGTTTTTACAATTGAAACTTTTGCGCTAACTGCAGACTGTTGCAAACAATATAGAGGCAGCTCAACTAGCCCAGAGTAATTAATTATTTAGTGTAATTATAATTTAATTATAATAAATTGTTGAGGGTACAAATTATAACTATATAGCACCTTTGCTTGTACTAAGCGGTATCTATGTATGTACTGTAAATTTTTGGGTATTGGAGACAGTATTTGTAGAAACATGGGAATTAATGTTACTTTTATGGATAGTTTAATGACTTTTAAAACACTAAACAAGAAATATCCATTGGTTGTTTGGCCTTGAGATGAACGTAAAATCATTTTATGGATATTAAACCCGTTTGAACGCCATTTTTATCGGTTTAATTAATTTATTCATTGGTCTTTTAATTCGATTGATACAATATTGATATTACTTGGATTATATATTTTATGAGAAAACTATTCATTAAAATTATCTGAAAGATAACATAGATAATTATTGAACACGCTTTATCCGTTTGATTGTTGGTCAAGCAACATGTTATTTTTTTATTTCCAGGATAATTTTATATCCACTTAAGACTAATAAAATAAATGACGTAAAAATATTTGAAAATTACGGACACCTTTAAAGTTATCGGTAATGTAATTCCATAACATTTCATGCGCTGCCATAAATACTGAGAAATAAAAATTGTTGGAATATCGGCAGCAATTCGGCAAGCTTACAAAAGGAAGACTCAAAACCGTTAAGGTATTAAACATCGTTTCATTAATAAAGAGACAGTGACAACATAAAGCTAGAAAGTACCATCAAACACACCTGCCCCCATAAATTTACTTACACACGCGATGTTCGATTCAATTGTATCGATAATCGAGCTTTTAATATCGAGTGACATCACAGCACTATCGCGATGTACCGGGCACTTATCGCCGATGAATTGAAAGTGATCGTTAGTCGCTGTTAGTTTCAGGATAACGTTTTGTTTGAGTGGCTTCGCCCTTCTTAATGTATGCCTGCTCACTTTGTATTTGTCGACAACGCGATTTACCCTACTACTTGTACCTATGTTTGTTTACCTCTTTATAGAAAGAGATAAAGTGCAGAGGATAAACAAAAGAACATAAACGTATAATTTCTCATTCAAATCACGTTTATCGTCGAACTTCAGTGCACACAAACCCTAAAATCAAAACGGAACCGATAAAAACTGAAGCGATTCCGATGGGACACAACAAAAAGGCACTTAGCGGATCCACAAACCACTCAATGCATCCGAAAAGCCAAAAACAGCAAACAAAATCCATCAATCAAAGAACAGGCAATGAAATAATCGAATTTTCAAAACGTCGAGTGCAGTTCAAAGAGTACAAACGAAGAACCACAACAGATTTCGCAAATTGGAACGAAATAAAAGAACGGAACATGACTAATATCTGGCACAGCGCTCCGTGTCGATACTGAACAAAAGGAGTAAGCGAAGAATGAAGAAAATCAAACGGAAAAACTCGCAAATTCGAGCTTTGATCGTTCGTGCTCCCCCCGTGACTTCACTTGCCGGTAAATAAACTCTTTGCTTTTTGCAAGTGCTAGTAGCTAGCGTACAGACATCGATGCAATCTTTGTTTATATTAACAGTAGGACATCGATTGCAAGAAGATTGCATGCTTGCATGAATAATTAGGTTACAAAGAAAGCAAAACAGATCGATCGAAGGGAACTGAAAACTTCTACGGCACGAAATCCTTTCCAAATCACGATAGATTTTACTATCTATTGTTTCGCAACAACTTTTACTTTGCGGTCGTTGTCAAAGACCGTTGGAATTTCAACCTTGGGCTGATGGTGGTAGGCATCTGATGCATTTTGTGTCACTAATGCGTTCGGAAACTTTTTTTACGCGTGAGGGTGATCTTAGTTTCGTAATATTTACGATGTTATAAAACTGTTTGCGGTGTTGTTCGATGTTCGGATATTTTTAATGTTTTGATATTTAAAGCACCTGTCTTTTTTGTAACGATAGTCGTTAATGTTTATCGAAACTGCTTTATATTTTAGCGGGTATTTAAATCATTAGAATGGCACGCGATTGCTTCCTTTCTAGTACGGAATGTAGACATTTTTAGAAATATCGTCTGTCAAAATAGAAATGAAGTTAAAGCGAATGTCTGCAAGATGCAAGATTAAAATGAAGATAGCTGCCATGAAATCGTTAAAGTTAGCTATTACTTCGGAATACAATCATTCATTCAATATGCAAATTTTAGATAATACATAACATAATAATCCATCTAACTAGACATTAACATTAACCATTCAACATTCACTATACACGTTTGTATGTATAAACTAGTTGTCAACATAAATCTAAAATTCAAATCAGCAGTTCGATACGATTTATTAAAATTCAAAAAGGACATTTTGAATTTGACGTAAAATAAAGTTGTTAAGGACTTTAATAAAGGGAGTCGGACACGCAACGCTTACCTCAAGATCTCTATCATAAACCACCCATACTCTACTTATTAAACACCACTAACTATTATTATCACCCTTATAGCCATTGACATAAGAACTAACAAGATTACAATCAAAGAAGTGGGTGTAAAAGTAACTTGGCACGAAGACGTTAAATTTTGAGCGGACCCTATAGTTTCGATTTACTTGAAATTCATTGATTTTATAGAACGGTAAAGTAGGAAAGTTATTACTTCTGCGATTATATCGCCTGGACGAAATACAGGTAGCTAGAACTCATAAACTGAGCAGGTAGTCAGAGCTGCCTTTTGTAGGGGTGGTATAGTAGCAAATAAAATAGCTTTATCAATATCAGTATCTCATACTGATATTGATAAAGCTATTTTATTTGACATCTTGTTTCGAATGTTCACATTCTGTTTCGTACGATAGCTTTTAGCACAAACACCACTGATGATGATGATGTTGATTAAATGAAGAACAAAAAAAAAGGACTGTTCTTCCAGACACATAATGTAAAAATTATACTGTAGATAAAACAACAATATAATTCAATTAAAAAGAACAAATTGCAAGTTATTCCAGAATAACAAAAAGTAAACAAGCGTAATCTTAATAATGTTATCATCAATGACAATGATAAATATTCTGATATCAATAAAGACAGTGAAGTTAATAATGATTATATTCATATAGGGTGTCCCTTAATAAGGCACAACATTAATGTATCAATAGGCTAATAAATAAATAGTGGCGTGGTTATCTACATCTAGCCTCCCCTTCTAATGAATATTAACAGAACTGCGTAAAAGTGAGTAAGTTTGAGTGTCTGTGCTATGAGTCATTGTGGGTGAAATATCTAAAGTACCCGTTTAAATTCTTTCCACAATATCTATAATACAATTTGAGCAATAAATGTACTAATAACTATCATTTACGACGATCATTCAATTTAGTTAGTAACAATGGCTATGCAATACAATACAATATATCATTATAGCACCATCAATACAAAAAAAATATAAAGAATCTAGTGGCACAATAGGCGGCCTTATCGCTAAAAGATTTCTTCCAGGCAACCTTTGGCTATTTAAGATTATTAGCTGAAATTGATTTATTAAAAAATAGTTTGCTATGTCTAGGATACCGTTGAATATAAGAATTTGACGACCTCTGTAGCGCGGTGGGCGAAACTCAGCCTGCGACGCAGGTTCGATTCCCGCCTCGCAACAATTGTGTGTACGATCTGCAGATATTTGTTCCGGGTGTTCTGGTCGTTATCTATGTATAATAAAAAAATATCTATCTATGTTATCTATTGCATTAAGTATATCAGTCGTCTAGTACCCATAACACAAGTTCTGCTTACTTTGGGGCTAGATGATGCTGTGTGGGTTGTCCAGTATTATTTATTTATTTAAGGAACTTGTCTCGATCAATACAATACCGCAAATTTAGATGAACGCTAACTACGATTGGTATTGTGGATTGGAAGCAAAGATTATGAGCTTTGCTCGTACCTGGGCAAAGCAAGATGCTAAGACTAGGCGTGTGTCTTGAGAAAACAGTGTCCTTTGTGTTGACAACAGGAGGGGCCTAATCTGTTCCGATTGTGGAACAATCTAGAATTTGCAAGCTTTGTGATGTGAGGACTGGAGACGGAATAGTTGATGAGAATGATTTAGGGAGCAAGTTCGTCAAAATACAGATTGCTGGGATCACAGAGGCTTTGGCTTAGAATGTCTACTAGAGATGAGCAAAGAGTCCTAAGATGATTATATTTTTTACTAGGTGCGCCCGCGGCTTCGCCCCCGTGGAAATCTATGTGTCAAATGGTTTAAATGATAAAAAATATACTTTGTTCGTCTCCTGGTTCTATGTTAGCTACATCCCGAACAATTTTCATCGAAATTGTTTCGGTTCAGCCGTTTTTGAGTTATAAAAAAGTGACTAACGCGACTTTCTTTTACCTTTATATCTATTTAGATTAAAGAAGATAAGAGTTTACAGAAGGTATAACCAAAAACACTATATTTGTAATGATAACTGCAAGATACATCGAAGGTTAAAGCTACGTAAAAAACTAGCAAGGAATCAAAGAGAAATATTGAAAAACGCCATTTAACGCTAAAGTAACAATAAATACTATAATATTAAGATAAATTTGACTTCGTGCAAAATGCAAATTAATTCTTGGGTAAGGCCAGGTAAAAACTAAAAATCCAGGAAACCTTTGAACCCCCTATAACCCCAAGAATCGAGTAAAAATCGATGGAATCGATAGCAATCGGGACGGTAGCGTGACGGGCAATTCTGTTTGCATATCGGCCCTACCAGCACGAAACTCGGCACTTATCATGTTTATTGATTGACACGCCAGTAATTCACTGCTCCGGGACTACTAAGGCAAGGGAGAGACGGAAGCGGGCAGTCAAGGTGTTGCTAAAATCATGAATAGCAAGAAATAATTCATTGTAATGCTTCACAACATATTATAAAGCAAAGTTGCTTCCTTTCTTGTCTATCCCTATGTATGCTTAGATCTTTAAAACTACGCAATAGATTTTGATGCGGTTTTTTAAAAGATAGAGTTATTCAAGAGAATGGTTTATAAAACATTTTACACATAGATTTCCACGCGGGCGAAGACTTGGGACGCAGCTAGTTAGCTTATATAAAAATTTAAAGTTAGTTTAAATTATTAAAAGGTTACAAACATAATTTAGTATATTAATCAAATTAAATTATGCTTGTAAATCAAAATAGAAGACCTGTTCTAATAAAAGAACTTATAGGAAGGATAATCCAGTAGCAAAAAGCATTGTGCCCGTAATTATGTCCAACGAAAACCCCTAATCAAGCAATCACATGCATCCGCCAGCGTGTGTGACTTGGCTGGTTAGATTCACAGCTCAGGGAGCTTTGTTTTAGGCGGCAATAACTTAGTTTTTGCATGTTTTTGTTTATTGTACTGTTTCGGCCGCAACAAATCGTGCAGCGACGATAAATTAAATCTAATTTACTTTCTTGACCCGAACTGTAAGCGAATTTAATTCAAAGTACTTAATTCTGGCGCTAGTAACCGTTCTTATCTTCAACGGTTGCCTTAAATAACGCCAGCTAACCCCATTTGTCCAAAGCAATAAGATCCAAAACGACTTCTTTGTCTGTCAATTCCGTATCGCTATCGCACTAAGCATCGAACCAAATTAGTTTCGACACGAAAACACAAACAATAGAATCGATAACACCGTCTTTTCTGTTTCAGACTTTCTTCGAACACGCGATTTGAAAAGGACATTCGAAAAAAGAACGACCTGATTGCAAAAAGGCTGAGACTGTGAATAGACTAAACACTGGCTGGAAAGAAAGAAATGAGTTTGTATTAGAAGTTGTTGGAACTCTTTGGATGATGGTGGAAGTCAGTTGAGGTCTGAGAGTCGGCCGGATGCACCCGACCGGTGCGGCGAGCCTTCCGGCCCCGGAGGCGGAGGTGCAAGCTATGCACTCGATGGATTGGCTCTTCAAGAAAGAGAGAATATACTTGCTGGCACAGTTCTGGCAACAGGTAAGCTTGCTTATGATGACGTCACTTTAGCTCATATTAATTACCTACAGCAGTAGACATCAACGGCCTAGCCTGGACAGAAAAGGGTTTTTCCTTAGCTGTCATGCGGATTTCCGCCCGCGTGCGGATTTAGTCCGCAAGCAGGCCACCTGTAATTTTATATATATTTTCCTAAGACGCGGGCCACACGCACGCGGAATGCGGATTGGCTGGAGCAATTATTTGTAGCTTTCAGGTGGCACGCACGCGGCGGAAATCCGCTTGACAGTAAATAAGACCAAAGTACGACATTGCGAAGATATTTAGTGTAAATGACATCAGTGATATTGATTAGGTCGAGATGCCAACTGTTCAAATTCAAATAAATTTATTGTAGAAACTGTGTATACCTTCGACAGGTGAGCAATAGCTATCTCATCCAAAGATACTTAAAAAAAAATCGATTCTCGAAAAAAAAAAAAAACACGACTCTTGACGTGGTGGAATTTATTGTCGTGGAATCTACGTCACACATGTCACATTCTATGTACTATACGAGATTCTAAATTCCAACCTCAACTTTCGCACCATAGATCACCCCACACAGCTATTCAGGTTAAAGGTAAGTAATGACACCTATCAGAACAAAACAAAGAACCCTGGAAAACAATTCTAAAAGCATAAACAAATCCAAACTCTAACCACATGCAAGACGTTTCAAATTTGCATATAAACTACGTAACAAACAACAAAATCAATTAATAGTTCCTATTACAAGTACAATTAACCTGTATCTAACCCACGGGTGGGACCGCGAACAATTATATCTATTGTTTGAACAACTATTGTTCGGTATGATAATGTTGATCGACTATCATTAATGTGGGGACCAAAGATCACCCTTAGATACAATTGCTATCAATTTCGATGCAAAGCGAAATTGCAATGGGATAAGTGGTATTGTAAACGAGGCCGCAAGCTGACCCCTAACTGATTTGTTTATTCTCTTATACGTGGCTTTAAGTCTGAACTCTACTCTCTACTCTACTGTCTCCCCGCGGCTTTACTCACGTGATTGACTGAAAAGGCTTTTTCTTTACCTGTCATGCGGATTTCCGCCCGCGTGCCGATTTGGTCTGCGTGCTGGCCACCTGTAATTTCATATATATTTTCTTATGACGCGGGCCACTACATGCGGTATGCGGATTGGCTGGAGCAATTATTAGTAGCTTTCGGGTGGCCCAAATCCGCATGATCTACTTGGATATATAGATATAAAAAGTATCCCTGTACTTAGGTGTCGATTATTCTGTTACCTACATTTATAATTTAAAAGTTTTGGAGACTAAAAAACATACCTACCTATATATTTTCTTTATTTATTTCATATAATAAAATACATAATAGTAATAGATTAGTTGAAGGTGGTAAAAACATATTTTATTCTAACTCAAGATCCTAGAACAAGGTTCTACCAAGAATTGATCTACAACATGAAGATTTTAAAGCTCAAATTACCGCGGACGAACAACCCAACAACCCTTACCAAGCAAGGAGGCACACCGTCACCGTTCATTTGAATATATACTCTATAGCAAATCAAAGGCAATTATTACTGCAGATAGCATCCAGCTAATCGCTGTAAACACATTGTTCTTGGACCTTAGATCGGTATCGGACAAGGTTGCGGATGTTGCGGAATATAGTCCAGGAGGTCGAGGCGACGGTCTTACTCTACCTAGAACCTAGTCACAAACTTAACTTGAAACTGTTAATGTCCGTCCGCTGGATATTCTGGCAGAACTTTCTCAGACGCAGAGTTAATATCTAACAATGTTGAGAGTCATTACAAGACTTAGCGAGTCAAGAACAAAACTTGATAAGTAGGTAGGTATCGATTATGTTAACCTAATGCAGAAGGACTTTTGTAGAAAAATTTAAGACGCATAGAATATCATTTAATGTCTAATTTAATGAGCTACAACAGAATTGTATTTCTTAAGCGCGTCACAATGCAATGTACTCAGATGATACTCACTTGTACTATGAAATAATTCAGAAAATTCGATAGACTCCTTGACAAATAAAATAAAATTACGAGTTTCTTACTACTAATATTAATTAGGAGATCACAACTTTATATTTTGCTACAAAAAAGAAAAATCTTGTTTTTAATAATGGTACCAATGTCGCGCTGTCGAATTTTGTCATTCACGCTGAATAACAAGGCATGGGACTCAATCATGTAGGTTTCTTCCAGCCATCTCTTGCTTCAACCATTCATTGAAGGAAGCACAGACAACATTCAGAAGTGTCGTGTCATAGACATACTGTCTGAGATAAGATATCTGTGTAATGATGCAAACACCCGGCAGACAAGACAATAGTTAATTTTGATGCATTACTTGCATTGAATATTATCATTTTCTTCTCAAACGTCAGAGAGAGAGTGCCAGAAATCTAACTTAACGCTATGAGCTATAAGAAGCAGAAAAACTTCTTTTATTGATTTTTAAAGGAAATTTCAAAAAACAATACCTATTATAAATAATCAATACAACAACAAAATGACAACTACAAGTTATACAAGAATTTTTACACGTTTTTTTATGTTGCTGAATTTTTAGTATATATATGTATGCGTCTGTATACACACATAAATTATACACGTTGAATGTTGCACACTTTGCCGACTTGACTTTGGTGGCTTAGATTTTTAATACCAACATAAATTATAACAAAGGTAGGCATAATTTTTAGTAAAACTTAATTAATAAGGTTTCAGGCATTCCAAACCTATTTAAACCACGAAAACTTTAATCAATTTGATTTATGCGCGCCTTCGCTTCCTGCCGTGTTAGATAAAACCTAAAAAGCGAACTTTGCCTAAAAACTATAAAACACACGAAAGTATCGGGGCATGCAACGTACAAACAAACTGGTTACTTAGTTCTTGCATTATGCTAGGGTAAGTTTGACATGGTTTGGGAGAGTTAGTGCTACTTTTTATATGAGAATCATGGTCGTTTTATAATCGGAACTGTTGATCTTTTGGCTACACTTTTGGTAGGAATTTCAGGGCTTTTGTGCCTTCGTACATATTGTATACGGTTATACTTACGTACTGAAATGGCATATGGATGAGTTAATAAATAATGCTGGACAATCCATACAGCATCACCTAGCGCCAACAACTTCACTGCTTCTTTTTAGTACAAAAACGTAACCGCACTAACTCTAAAGAAGTCCCTCGTTATGGAATGTAACGTGGTGTTCTTCCAACACGAAAAAGGTTCGTAGTTTACCAGCTTACATCGGAAATTAATTTTTCAAACTACGATAGTTTTTTATTATACAATTTTGAATCCGTCAAAGACTTATCTTACATGCTCAGCCAAATCTAATTAGTATTTCAGCATTCGGGAATAAGCTACAAAAGATGTTTAGTAGCTTCAAAAATGACAATTACAATAAATGTCAATTCAGAACATCAAACAAAGAACGAGAAGTAAATTCCATCTCGCCGGTCACTCAGCAACAACGAAATAACCACACTGAAATTAGTAAAACTAATACTCAAAGAAAACCCATAAACTTCAACTAAACCTATTAAAATGAATACAGCCCTCACAATAATCGATAGCATTTCTAGGCACGCCGTATGTAAATTCTAGAAATCGGCTTTTT
The DNA here is from genome assembly GCA_943735965.1 of Eupithecia abbreviata. NCBI lineage: Eukaryota > Metazoa > Arthropoda > Insecta > Lepidoptera > Geometridae > Eupithecia > Eupithecia abbreviata. Next base: position 9,989,664 of record OX030995.1, read on the forward strand.
AATCAACGTTTAGTTCTGTAGGAGTAACAATGCTATCGGTTATTCAAATGCTAAAGTATCTGCTCGGTACATCGCGACAGATGAATATTTGCTTTGCTTCTAAGTTATATGTAAGCTATTGTTTGTAATTTGTCGCTAATGTCTATTGAATTTTGCGATTTGTTTTCTTATTGGTTTGATTTCCTTGACTCTAATGTTTATTCTCTTTTTATTGTTTGTGTTTTTATTATCTGTCTGTATCATTTTTAATATTTATTGTAATGATCTCATCATCATTAGGCTTTACCAGTCCCCTGCTAGACATATGTAGGCCTTACCTGATAAGTTCCTTATCATCTCGTAACATTGGAAGTGATGCCATAATCGCTGTAATGATCTACCTATAGATATTATTTTAACTAATTAACCTGCAGAATAACATTTTTTTACGAGACTCAGATCTGTCTTTACGTGATTCTAAGGGTTTAATTCTTTAGTTATTTCTTCCTTTTATATCTCTATTTCGATAGACGTTGTTTCTGGCCTTAGTAATTTCTTTTTTAAAGCTTGTATTCAACATTAACATTTCCCAGTTCATACCTCCCACTGCAAATGGGAATCTAATACCTACTCCTTAAATTTTAGAGTTCATTAACAGAAAACAGCATTAGCTCATTTTTCATCATAATTTCTGCTGCATTAATTCTGTATGTCTGACAGTTAGTCGTGTAGTCGATGTAGGCGCCATATTCCATGCTAATATCTACGTGCATGACATTTCGATCGATGTGATTATTCGACATTAGCACTAATGTCATATAATTGAGAGATGACACTGACACTTACACTGACAACGGCATAGGCTCGTAGATCATAGACTAGCTTTTAGTTTTACTCTTCATTAGTCCAAATGTCTTGTCAAAATGGTCATTTGTATGAATGATTACGTTTATATCTTGACAAGTGACATTATTATTTATAGCTGCTTACACAGAGATCGTTTTCTTTTTATTATTATTAGGGATGACCAACGACTTGGCAAACGTAGTGTAATACGCCCTCCAGCCAGGTGGGCTGACAACCTGCGAAACACCGCAGCCAAATGCTGGATGCGGCAAGTTGTAGACAGGGTGCTTGCTCATTAGTCATTACTAACACAGGCTGATGATAATAATGATGATGCCATTCACGTATTGCATTGATCCTAACATTATAAGTCAGCATAACTAAATATCCACTTCCGACGCAATGTCATGGGCGTATCTAGTTAGATGTGACATAAATACTGTCGGCGACTTGAATCAATATTTTTATGACTTTCTTGCTAATTCAATTAAAGTTTCAATCACAGTCCCTTCTAACATCCGCGGTCAATCCTTATAATCAGTCCTTCTGGGTTGTAAAATGGGCCCTAAAACCAATAACATCACTTATTTGCATTGGATTTCGAGCTTTATTACCGTTGTTTATGCTTTTTAATGATAGAAACTCGTTTTGCAGCTCTTTTTCTGTGTCGGTCTTTTCACAATTCTGTCAAGCACTTGACACTGACATCTGTCCAAATCAAATTCCATTCCGATTTTTAATGGCGGCGATCATCTTTTCTTCCAATATATATAATAATTGGATTATTAGTTATTAGCCACCCATCTTGGATATTTTAAAGCTGTATTTAGACCGCGCTCTCAATAATTTGCAACTGTAAAAGTGGATCGATGAAAAGATCGGAGTTTACGGCTCAGTAATAATTTTTAGATGATAATCTACAGATGGTTTTTTAGTTCGTAATAAAATAATATCATAACAAAACCAACACACATTTTATATTAGACCATAGACGTAGAACTTGTTCTAAAACAAATGACAAATTCAATCGCATTCCATATCAATTCAAACCGCAATTCAAACTCAGAACGGTTAGTTAATTAGGGTTGCCCACAAACATTCGACCATCGTAATTAATCGAGTCGATTCATTCGATCGTATCGGTATTTCCCTACGGATCGGGAATTGGTTCCCACCGCCTTGTCCGCAAAGAATGTGCCGAAAGCAAAAAGCGAGCTTTCCCATGCCTATGTCACTCGGGCAAAGGATGAAATGGCAAGGCCGCAAAATAAAAAGGGAGTTGACGGTAAAAGGTGAACTGACTTTGCACTCCTAAATACCAAGCTGACGAAACATTTGAACCTGCGATATATCGATAAAAAATACAAAATCAGACTGATAAGGCTCTCATATTGCTGTCAATATAAAATCACCGCACAAGATTGCGAATGTTTTCACTTTATTTTTCTTAGAATCAATTGTCTACCCTGAAGCCTTTGTTCAACCGCACAAAAGAAGGCCTCAAACTTTAACCTGTATTTAAAAATCGATTGCGAACCAAAAAATTGTCACTGACAAATGATTCGAACGCCTTGCGGTTCAAATTACGAATTCAAATCTTCGAATTTCGAACAAAAACCACCATTAACCTCTCGGTTGTTACTTTTTTTTTGATGTCGATGATTTTTGAAGCTAATCGTGTTTTTTGTCGATACTTGCGGCTAATCGATGAACTCACTAATTCGATTTGTGCCACACCCACTTCACTAGTGGGCGTGAACTATTGATCTATTTCCGGAAAAAAACTACGCTTTTTTTTATTTAAACTCATAATTTCTAACTCATCATGAACTTTGCCCGCCTTAGGACATAAAGCGGTTGAAAGAAGAATATGTCTTTACCCATGCGGAACACTTATTTCGTAACTTACATTACGTAACAATCATCATCTAAACTTCAAATTGGTGACCTATCACATCTCACATCAACAGCCTAACTAGTCAACTGCTGGACACTGGCCTAGCGCTGGCTAAGCGGCCCATAGGCTCTAATCATAATGGGGGTAATGCCAGCGCTGGCCATGTGTTAGTAACCAACAAAAAAAAACACAAAGGTTTTAAACTTACGCGCAAATAGACTTTATTCTAAGCCTAATGTGCACTAATCTTTGAATAGGTTTTTTACCACCGTAAACGAAGGAGACTCACGATGTCAATAATTTAATATAAAAAACCATCGATTGTGGTTAATGCCGTACATTCAAATCATCAGCGCTGATGGTGTTTTAATGATATTTTTCACAATCGGTCCGATCATTGACGTTTAGGGCAATCTTCATCTTATCACTGGTCAGTAAGACAGATTATGCTTTGTAAATTATCCGTTATTACTAGTAATTTCTCAGTTGTAATGTGGGAACTATGTTTAAGTAAGTATTTTATGAAATGTGCATTACTTAGGGATTTTATTCTAAAATGTATATTAATATATTACGTTTGCGGTACACGTCATATTTTACTTTTATTTTTTCGACAAACATTCCTATTTCGCCCACTTTTTGTCGATCGCTTCGATAGTAAGAAGACAAGACGTGTTGCTTTTTCTCTACGATTGTCAACGTCAACGACAACGTCATTGCGAAACTAAAGTTACCATAGAGTAAATCGTCTATCTAGACTCTACATAGAGTCTAAACTCATTACCATAATCTTTACCGCCCTCTAGCGGTTCCTTACTGCTAATTTCGTCGCTTGACTAAAGCGTTTATTGTTTGTAAATAGTACTTCAGTGTGCGAATGACCTTAGCTTATTAAACTAGCGTCTTACCGCGGGTTCACTCGGTAATTTCTCGAATTTTAAGTACTCGCTGTTTATAAATTCTCTAAGAACTGAACTTGAATACAAAAAGGAAGCCAGCAAAAGTAGTGATGTTGATGATGAATACTAGACTTTCAATCATGTGCAACGTTTTATCTAAAGGCCTGGGCACCATAATCCAACACCGCTACCGCACAGTACAAAAATGTGCATTCAAATATGGACTCAAACTTATGACCTTTAGATACATTCTACAATATTCAAATGAGTGACCCGCGAGATGTCAACTGATGCCGTCAATATAAATATAAATAATGCTGGACAATCCACACAGCATTATCTAGCCCCATGGTAAGCAAAGCTTGTGTTATGGGTACTAGATAACTGATATACATAATACAATATATTACATAGATAGATATTTTTTATAATACATAGAAAACGACCAGAACACCCGGAACAAATATCTGCAGATGGTACACACAATTGTTCCGAGGCGGGAATCGAACCCGCAACCTCCTGCGTCGCAGGCGGACCTTCGCCCACCGCGCCACATCGGTCGTCAATATAAAATACATCTAAATATTACGAGTTAAACCCCATATTTCAATTCTCATTTTTGTGTTGTGCGGTGTAGTGCGGCCCTGATCTGCGACAACCTTAACACTCCTACAGGTAGGAAAGCAAGAAGGAGAAGCTAGTTTAAAAAGTGTATAATGATGCGATTGGATTCGATTAAGCTAATAAATTGATTGGTTTACGACATTGATTCAAATTTTATAGTTCCGATTATGAGCTGTATTCATTTTGTTTCATTTCTATTTTATCGATTAATTAATGGTAATGTTATTGATTTCCGGTGATAAGATGATTTTGATCATAAAGTATAATAATTAGAAATCTTTTTGAATTTTTAGTTTTGTCGTCCGTTTATTATTCCCACAGTGCCATGGGTAAGTACCTAAAATAAAAAAATAAAAATATGTATTATTTTATAATCAAGGAAAATAAAAAATTAGGGAATAGCATTAAAAAAATTTGAACTTATTACCTTATATTTATTTAATTACGAAATAGTTGATTTAACTGCAAACTTTTAAACAATCTAGAGGTAGCTCAACTGAATCCTTAACAAAATTTTTTTTTTGTTTTTCAGTCATTTTAAATAAAAACAGAGAACCAAAGTTATCGACATACATAGCTCTAAGAATTAGCAGGCTGAAGTGGCAGTGGGCCGGCCTTATCTCGCGAAGATCCGACGGCCGCTTGGGCAAACGTGTTCTTGAGTGGAGACCACGACTCGGTAAACATAGTGTAGGACGCCCTCCGACCAGGTGGGATGACGACCTGCGAAAGATTGCAGGTAGATGCTGGATGCGGCAAGCTAAAGACAGGGCGCTATGGCGCTCATTGGGGCCTATGTCCAGCAGTCTATCAGTATATCAGTCCAGCAATATATCAGTCAGACTATCATAGGCTGATGATGATGATGAAATAAAAATAAGTAGGTATGATAATGGACCTTAGTGCGAATGTTATTGAGACTAAAATTAGATTTATCATCCTAATTCAGAAAGCAGTAAACTTCAAACATTAGCCGACTATGTCAGTATTGAGCCGTTCAAGCTAATGCAATTTTAAAATCATCGTATATTACCCACGAAACATTATATTTATTGCCGGTATCTAAAGTCACTTGACATAAAAGTTTACGATTGCTTATTTTCGGTTCAGCCGTTTCCCAATTAGCCTTTAATCGTTAAGTTAAGTGATAGTAAACGTGTCAGACGTACCGATTGATTGTTTATCGATGTATTAAATGTTTGCGAAGGGACTTTGCCAGATGATTGTTGGCAAAGTGCTTGAAAAGTTGGCGTAGTGCGAATGTTGATAATTAGGACGGAAATGTTCTAATTTTATTTCTTACGACGAAGTATATAGAGTATAAAGATTAAATAGAAAAGGACTACAAGCGTAACAGAAAAGGTACCTACTGAAAGGTTTTTTTCTAAGGTCGTACTTAGAATTACAACGTCGTACTTAGAAACAATCTATTCTGAATCCACAGGTAAATAACATTTTAAAACTTTGAGTGCTGAAAACGCACGGTATGAGTTTTCTACAAGTGACTAATCTGCGAAAATCCACACTAGCGCAGCGGCTGAGAAAATACAGATCTTTGTGACTCAGCAGAGCTGTAATATTTTTCGAACGACACGCATGTGCGGCGCAACACAACCGCTGTGTAGAGCGGCAGCACGAATTTTTTAGGTAAAAAAAAAGATCGCAGTAAAAGTGTTAACGAGATAATTTTATAACGGGATATTTATTATGGTTTGAGTTTGGAGATATCCAATATTTCGTCACAGTTTCATGCGCCATGATCAAGAAATAACGAAGGCAAATGAGTTTGTATACAATATTTTGCGGAGGGGTGGTGAGTTAGTAAAGCGGTTCCTAATACTAACTCATCCATGGCAATCGAGCATCACTTCACGACATGTTCTGTTCACGTTCTTGCCATGTATCATGTTCAATCGGAAACCGTTCTAAACTTGTACATTATAAGGGTCTCAGACGCGACTTAACTACAGACAAAATACTAGATGCGCTTTTTTTTTTTTTTTTTTTCTCATCCATTCTACCATCATTCATACCATAGACATAGACATTCGTCTACCATCGGCTGTTCAGCCATAATTAGATGTGTTCTGGGGTATGAAATCTATATACAATAAAATACAATACACTTACTCTTTATTGCACACCAAATAAAACCAGATACACAAGACAGGAAAAAAAACAAATACAGAATTTGTTGTACAATGGACGGCCTTATTGCTATGAGTGATCTCTAACAGACAAACTTCATCTATGTGTATGGTTTATAAACCTTCCTCTTGAATCATTCTATCTATTAAACCGGATCAAAATCCGTTGCGCGGTTTTAAAGATCTAAGCATACATAGGGACAGACAGCGGAAAGCTACTTTTTTATACTATGTAGTGATGTGGCATATTGATTAGTTAGCTATTGCCAACTCACTTTATTGTCACTTTTATGGCTGATTTTAAGGCAATTTGTTGACTAAAATGGCGACGAAACTTTTTAAAGCAATAATAACCAAATTTTTTATCTTGGATTTGAATAAATTTTATAAATTATTACCTCCATTTTGAATTAAGATTTGAAGTAAGCGATGATTTCCATTGTTTTGGAAAGTTCCAATTATTAGCATTTCTGTTACTAGGTTAATGTTACTTATTTTGTATGTATTTAAACTGTAGGCCTTCCTTAAAATAAACAAAAAAATAAATAATTAGCCCAACACGTCCCACTACTGGGCGAAGTCCTACCTAACTGTACAAAGGCGAGTTTAGGTCTCTAACTCAGAGGTAGGTATCTACTAATCTTACGACAAAAAGTCGCGTCTCTAAGCGACTTCAAGCCAAGCTCCAAGCTCTTGATGGAGATTCGCGGGTCGCACAGTTCACTCAAACAGGTGCAGGGCTCGTTCAAATGTCATCCATATTGCTTGAATGATTGCCATCGGAATGACTGACGGTAGCGTTCGCAAAATCATCTCCTTAAATTTCATCATCATCATTATGAAGCTGTAGGCAGCCACTGCTTGGTATCAGGGCTTATTTATTTATTAAACCTATGTATATTCATGTCAGCTTATTGGTCGTTTACAAGGCTCATCCAACAAAAAATCCAAAAGATAAGAAAAAGTTGATATAAAAAATATACCTAAGCAAAATATAATAATTTTACTTTAAAATAAGGATACATACAGTAACAGGAATTTCAAATAAAAGGGCTCATCCAACTTATCAACTTACTTGGATTTTTTGAAATCGCGATCTTCACCTATCTGTTTGAATGATACAGAAGTTGATTTGGAAAAAGATTTTGTCTTGTCTTTGCAATAAAATAAGTCAAAAGATACGTGCACGAGATACGAGATAGCTTATGAGTTTTAACAGTCCAAAAAAATCAGATAATCTAAAAGTCCTTACAAATTATCTCAAATTAAAATGAACTACGGACAATAATTAAAAAAAGATTTACATTTTCTGAAAGCAATGCAAGAGATCAGTAATCAGCAAATTACAATCTCAACTTTTAACTTGATTTAATAAAAATGCATCACATGACTTCATCTAATTTTCTCCATCCAATCCTATTCGCCAACAAAAAGCTAAGCGCTAATTATAACGACCTGCCAGGCACATATAAAGATGCTAGAACTAAACGCAGCTGACAGGCGTTCACGTGTCAGTTGCGTTTCGTTTTTGCTGTCGGTACTTAGTGGGTATACCCATTGTTCTAGTGATACCCATCGCAGCTACTAGTGACGTGACTATGTTGCACTTTATTGACGATGTACATAGGTATGTACTTGTTCCTACAAAACATTTCATTTTCAGTTCCAACATGAAAACGGTTTTGTAAGTAAATTAATGTTCTGAACATGTAGGTACAACCAAAATACCAATTGTTTTATTTTATTATTAATACCAATTCTAACTTGTTTCTATTATTTAATTGTTAATCTCTTAGTCAATAAAGATTATCTAAAAAAATGTGATATATGGGAAAATATGAAAAATGAAGAAATAGTTCTTGAAAAATTATACAATACAATACAAAATAAAACAGGTACACAAGACAGGAAAAAGGTAAAATTAAATACAGAATGTGTTGTACAATGGGCGGCCTTATCGCTTAGAGCGAACTCTGCCAGGCAACCTTTGGATGGACATGAAGTGTTTTAACAGCTTAATGAAATAATGACGATCAAGTTTAGGTCAGATCTCTGAATAAATGCAAACCTGGTCCGCTCCAGTGCTTCATTATAAGATTTCGATTTCGACATTATAAACGTTTTTCCCGCGAAGTCGTAAACCAGAATATCATTCGTTTTAATATATATTTTAATGGTGTTTGATTCTCGTATAATGCACAGTTTTCTAAGCTCTTGAGTTTCGTCCAAGTCACGTATAGAAACCGCAAAATGTCTGCTGAGTAACGATTTTGTTGGGAATCCTTTACTCAGCACTGAGTCACTCATTGATTCTCTGTTTGAACTCTCTGTTTGAATAAAGGAGGTTCGATTTCGAAGGAGGTCCCTTCTATATTCCGCTGTATGTAGGCATACCTATACATACGTATGTTTCTTAATCTATGTAATTATGGACTGATTTTGATGATTACTGATGAAGATGATTACTGAGAAAATGATCTCGTTGTTAGGCCCATAAAAAAGACTAATATCATACTTGTCTTAACAACACTTGAACATTGTAAAGTAACGTGTATTTAAAAAGAATAGAATAGAAAAGTTTTTTAAATTTTTATATCAAAGACAATTAACATGCCTGAAATACCCTTCCGGCATTCAGGAATTTCGCTAATAAATATAAAACTGGATACAAAATAGAAAGCATTAAATAAACGATACGCATCAAAGAGACTGTAGGCAAAACAAAAACGGATTTCATAATACAAACGCCATTTTTCAGTCGCCATTGACATGTCCCGCCAGCCGTTCGAAAATCGAAAACATTCAAACATTTCAAATTTAGAACGCGGTTCGAACTCTTTCAAAACGCCCGAGAATCGAAAACAGTGATTAATTTTCTTAGACATTCGAACTTTAAAAATATGTCGTTCGTTCGGTTTTAATTTAAACTCAGAACGTGTATGTACCCATGCGTTCTATTTTTCCTCCACTTTACGACGTCAGTTTAATGATTTTAAGAGTATCGTTTACTAAAGCTCTGATTTCCTTAACTGAACCACAGAATAACTATATAGTACTAACCTAACTGAACATTGTCTTGACTTCCTGGGCAAATAGTATCCGCCTCTTTTCTCATAGAATCAGATCCAAGACCATAATGTAAAGTAGACGGTCTATATTATGTACTTTATGATTTGGCACTGAGATTTGAAGTCTTTTTTTAGACGAGTTCGATGCTTTGACAACATTACTTATGTGCCAGTGGAAATTATGTTCGACCTATTACGTGCACGAACACAATCAAGTACCCACATAATTACGAGGAGTACTTACCTACCAACGCTTCAGTGGACGCTGTTTTATACGATTATGAAACACTCAAGATTGGAAATATAGAATTTATTTGCGCATAAAATTGTCCACACAGACGTATGACCATTACAAACTATTCATAAAATAATATTCATCGTTATTGTGATTATCATATTAAATGGTCTCCAGAACGATTAGATATAATAACTGTGCAACTTCATCGCATCAATTCGATTTTCCATTACACCTTCCCGCCAAAATGACATCTGTCAAAGTGAATGTCTAACTAGCCAGTGATTAACTATTCGCGTTTACGTCTACATTCAAAATCTTGGTTGACAGTTTTAATACCGTACTTGATGACTTTGACACATTTCTAAACAGTCGGATTTATAGCAATGGCGTTTTAGTTCTCACTATTATCTATATCATCAAGAAAATGTTTAGAAACTTTAGAATTCACGAACAGAAAGTTTCGTCGCAAAATTTTATGAAATAAGATCCGTTAAAATTCCAAAGTTCTAAATTTGAAACAGTTCGATTCGATTCTGCGGGCGACCTATAAAAATGTCACCTCGGAAATACAGAAAAAATATAATTTATCACGATCATTTATAACAATCAAAGAGGAATACAATGTGGTGGCGATGGTCAAAACATGTGTATCACTATAAAAATAATATAAAAACACATTCCACAGAAAATAACAAGAACGTGAAATGGAACGGTGTTGCAACGTTCCACTTTTGAAAATCGTAGAGCTTTTATCCTGTTAATGAAAACTTATGCGGGTTTAATTAACAAAAACAGATACATATGTACTTCTAGAATAATATAGCGTAGGCATTTTTTAGGAGATGCATACGTAATCATTTAATACTGGGAAAGCAATGTTCAGATCAAGTATTAATCTGTCTCTATTCATCATCAGCCTATATTAGTCCACTGCTGGACATAGGCCTCCCCCAAATCTCTATTATAAACTGCAATTATATGTAAAAATATTATGACTGAACGTTCGTAACATTTCGTGTAAAAAGTGCAAAAATGCTAATAATAAAACATGTCGCATTGACACTCACCCACTTGGCAAACGCATAAGAATAACACTTTCACTAACAAAAACATTACTTATTTTTAAATTATTTGTGTTGTCTTTTGTGACAGACGACAAATTTATTTAAAACAATGGACGACCGATGTATACACCTGCGCATAAAAATATAAATAAAAAAATCCTCGGTACGAATTCTTAGAAACGTTTACCTTCGATAGTAATGTCATAATGATTCACGTTTATGTTTTAATTGAAATAGTTGCTCTCGATAAATACAAACCGAACCTTGTAACTAAATGTGCTACCATTGCAATAAAATGTGAAAGAAAATTTTAATTACGATCGGTTTAGTTCAACCTGTTTTATAAAATAGGTCTAATGTATCTAAAATATTTCTTCCTCGTAATTATTTAGTCAATTCTATGCAGTTGGTTTGAAAAAGAATAAACATATTGCTTCTTGCAAAAATAAATGGCTAAAAGGAGATTCATGCTGCCCTCCTTATTAAAAGATATTGACCGCTTGTCCATTCTGCTTTCGAACGTTATTCATGTTTCGAAATGTCAAATACGACTTTAATAAGAACGGATGATACGGAAAAAAGAAAATGACATTTCTAATTTTAAAATCGGAACCCCTCGTTCGATGGAGTTCGATTTCGGATTCGAAGTTTGAAATAGCCCGCGACAGCTGAGAGTCGACACTGTTTTTTATTGCCTCAACAGTGTTTATGAGCACTTTATGAGTTTTATAGATTTTATACTCTAATCCAATGGGACGCATCTCGTGATCGGATCCGTTCTATATTTACTGTTCTAAGCTGTTGGCTCGTTGTTTACGAGTTGAATACACTGTCTCAACAGTTCGATACTGATGTGCTTATGCTCGAACAATTTTTATCATGCTGTTTAGATGATAAAATACAACATTCAAAGCACCTGTCTAAAAAACACGTTACACAAAAAATACAGCTGCTTATTAGTTCATATAAATATTCCCCCTTTCAATTGATCAATGGCTCAATCGATAAATGAGCGATATCCTTCCCAAACGAGGTCACTTATCGAATGAATCTATAATCGAAGCTTGAATCTCATTCGGTATTCAAATTACCGATCGAGTTCCGCTGATCGCATTCATTCGAATGCAAAGAAAAACCTATTTAAAAGAGGCTTCTGTTTGAATTAAGAACGGAAATCAACCGTCGCGGCAGCTTGTTCCAAGTGTGAATCGATTCGAATTTTGAATAGGTTATTTTTTCTTTTTTTTCTTGCTCGCGCGTATTGACATGTTGCGCGTTCGAAATGAGTCTATTGTCTTTGGTTTGACGTAAATGCGTTTTGGATGAATTTACTCCGGTTACATAGACCAAAGGCAGCGCAGTGGGAACCGTGGAGCGACCCTTAGTCTAAAAGGTGACGACAAAAGTGGCGTGTGCCAACCACGACACTTTTGTTTGAAATCACGAGTTGGACTTCGAGAACAAAAGCTCTACCAAAACAATATTAACAATTTTCTTAAAGATTTTTATGGAACTTTTTGTATTGAGTCAAACAGGTAAGCTGTTTGACGTAAATCTATAGTTTATGCTACATTGTTATTTTAAACATTATTTAACTACAGAAACCTAGAAAACATAAAGATGACATTCAACATCGGTTGATGACCTAGCTCGACTGAACGAATGAAAACATTAGAGCGATAATAGTGTAATAGAAACCATAGTGTTCAAAAGAGAATATTAAACGTATAAAATATAATTTTATTGTTAACGAACACTAAAATGGAGTCAAATTAGGGATTTTTTCGGCTTCCCATCACCAAGTCGTAAAATGGTGATAAAACGGTAAGTATTGATCACGGCCAAGTAAACTATTTTATGTTGTTTTTATTGTTATTTATTGGGGAATAAAATCAGTTTATTAATGTCATCGGTTCATAAGGACCGCGCGATTATGTGGATCATTAAAGGTTTGTTTGGATTACAGCGCCCTGGAGGGTCCGGCTGCGTCTATTTACTTTAATATCTTTGAACATTTAATGGGAAATATAAAATACCTACCCATCTCTGCTAATAGAATTAGTAATATGCAGAAATAAGTTGCTGCAAGTCACCAATTACCAGTATAACCTCAGTTTAAATACTACTTACTAAATTTAATGCATAGCCATGAAAATAAGTAAAAAAAAATTGCGCATTCGATAAATTTGTTGGTGCGAGAATAAGGGGCTTCGACTGTTCCATAAGGCGGTTGTCACTGTCAAACACTATCACATCCAATTGAACATTTACTGGCAATAAAATAATTCTTAGATCGTAAAGCAAAATTAATGTAACAGTTTTAATTTTATAGCGATGCCCGCATCTATGTACGGCATCGTAATCCTTTATGGGATTATATAATCCGTGGTAAAGTACTGCTTAGTGAACTGCTCTATGGTCGGTTGTAATACAGAGTTATTCGAAAAGCGAATATTCGAATTGAGAATCTGCAAAAGCAATAGAGTGCGGTGGTTCTTTTATTACTACCACGTTATAATCATAGACTAATAGAGAAATAACTAATAAATAAATGAACTCTACGACAACTCTACCTTAGTTTTTATTTCAATCTATTATGGTTGCAGGTAAACACAGTTCCATAGAAAAATCTCCAAGTTACAGAATTGGAAAGTGAATAATAAAATTCTAAGAATTAAAAAGTTCAAAAATCATATCGTGATTCACAATTGTTGAACTTTCCCGGCGAATTTGGCAGACCTCTGAACAAAAAGCCACCTGCCAAACCGAAATCAATCGATGTAACAAAACAACAGAGACAAAAATTTGCCAACTTTCAAACTCAGAACAAAACGAGATAGAACGAGTGTCCCCAACTTTGCCGTGTGCCCGAATCGTGAAAAATTAATTATTAATTTGCCATTCCCCTACCGAGACGTGTGTTTTGTCTATGCCTTTTTTATTTTCGCAATTTATTTTATAACGCTCCAATGGTTAAGGTAATTTGTATCAATTTCGTTTTTCTTTTATTTTTGTAACATCGGTCACTTGTTTGACAGTTAGTTAATTTGAATCAATTTTATTTTGAAATTGGAATTATCACTTTCATCTTCTACTTTCACATTGTATCAACTGTCATTTTAAAAGGAATTCTGAGCTCGTTCCATTTTCCGACTTGAATAGATTGCCATGCATAAAAACTCCTTTATTGCCATTAGATCCGAAATATTGACTTCCGAAGTGCTAAAATGGTTGTTTAGTAAGTTTCGGGCGTTTTATTATTACCCTTACGTAGGGGTGTTCGATATTGACAAGTTTTGACGTGCCTGTCGGCGCTAATCAATTTTACAATTTGTGTTCTCCCTTATACAGCGTGTTCTGAAAGACTTCATGTTGATGGCTCTAGACATTTCTTTGTTCTTTGCTCTTGAACTTTTATTGGAGGTCATAGAAGGATATTTATTTGAAAATCAGATGTTTTTTTTTACGTTTTAATAGGTACTTAGTCAATATTTATGTTTGTCTGTGAATGTTCTTTGGCATAAAACAAATAAATAATGCTGGATAATTCACACAGCATCTAGCCCCAAGCTAAACCAAATTTGATATGGGTAGGGTACTAGATGACTGTATACACAATACAATACATTACATACATATGGATAGATATTTCTTACTTTACATTGAAAACGACCAAAACACCTGGAACAAATATCTGCAGACTGTACAAACATTTGTCCCGATGCGGGAATCGAACTCACAACCTCCTACATCGCAGGCGGATCTTTGCCCACCGCGCCGTAGGGGTCATCTTAAAATCGGTTGTTCCTAGATTTGAAGTGTGAGTGAACAATGCAGTTAAGACAAACTAGTCTCAATTTGCACGAGTTTAAAGTTCATATCCTAATGACATTACCAGAATCCGCCTGAGGGATCACACACGAACTCAATAAAAACTTGGTTTCCCTTGCACTACCTCCTGCGATGTTTTACAATTCCTTTGAGGATCGTGCGTGACGATACACCTACTACCTAATAAGAGTATAATGTATACTCTGGTAGAATGTTTATATTCCTACTTAAAACGAATAAGAGGAGCGAATACGTAAAATTCCTTTAATTCTGCTCTGATTTTGAATTTGGGTGGGTATAAGTCAGGTAGATAAATATTGAGATGAAAATGACGATGAAAAGCTAACTTTGGTTGTCCCGCTTAGATCATAGGTATTTGATTAAATATGTTCTAAGTTGCGTAAGATGGTGGCTCTATATTAGTACATTTATTTGCCGAAGGAATTTGGGTTCTTACATACAAAAACATAAAACCTAAATTATTTCTAAACGAAACATCCAAGGAATCTCGTCTAAATCTGTCACAAAAGTAACCCTAAAAGGTTAAATTTGCTCGACTTGTAGAACACAGAAACAAATAAAGGCAATCGAACTTCGAACCGCAAAGATTGCCGACATCTTTTACCCGTTGTTTACAAGAAAGAAAGTTCCGGAGGGGAGCACAGGTAAATGGTTAAAAGTATTTTTTCGCAAGCAGATCACGTTTGGCGTAAGTGAGACATCTTAGAACCCCTCCGGAACGATTTGAGCGGGAAAAAAATTGAACCCCGAACACGTTATTGATTCTGGACGGATGCGTTCCAAATTCTAATAAGCTTTGATTTGTTTTTAAAGTTTTGACGTTGAGTTGCTGTGATTTTTGACGTTGACAGCTTCACTACGCTCCGCCAGGAAATGGAAGAGTTCCAATTTTAAATTGGAGTTCGATTTCAAGACTAACTATCTTAGAGTGTATAGGAATAGGATCTCTATTTTTATAGGCAACCGTTCATCTTTTGCATTGGAAAACCATAACGTGTTTGTCTTCAAGGTCGTCGTCCTGCATGCAGTGCCCCCGTGCTCAATTTGTGCGCCCATTATCCGATAATGCCGATCAATCTGCCCTGATTGAATAAGCATCGTTAGCCAATTGAACTCGATTCAGCATCACTTGAACTCCGTGAGCTAGTTTAGTTTGACGACTCTTTGTATTGACAACTTTGAAAGAGTCTGCAGAGATTTTATTGTGAGTTACATGTAGTATATCAAAAAATCTGCAAAGATCAAGTTAGGATCAATAAATGTCTAGATTAGATTGTATATCGGCTCACATCAAAATACAGTCTACAGTCTTGTAAAACTACAAGAACAAAAAGCGAACTACAGGCAACTAAGTACTATTGGCGGTTATAAAAATAGTTGGTAGTAAGATGGGTTCGATAGATCGAAGTGAACTCGGCGGTCCTGACGTTCCAGCTTGTCGGCAACATCAAAGGGGCTGACGCGCAATTTTGACAATTAAAACGCTACGCATTGCGCACATTGTCTCTCAGACTCGCCGTGTCCTTGGCTGGAATCTCAACCCCCTTTTTTCGCTGCAACCGGTTCGATTTGCCGCGTATAATTTCTGACGCTTGTTTGTGTTGGTTTATCATTTTTAATTTCATTTGCAGACTTGTTCCTTTTTTGTTGCTGTCTCTTTTTAATCAATTTCAAGGAAAGTAGATTTACTGAGGTTGTCCGTCCTTGTTTCTCATTACATTTTATTGCCGCAAAGCAAACGGATTTATCCACCAATAGCGTTCGAGATTTTCTAATCTCTGTAAAATTTTATGATCGGTGTTTTCATCAAATCGTGTACGCAATAAAAATTGTCTATTTGTTAGTAGGTACCTATGTAGGTATGATATTATGAGGGAATCGTATCGTTTAGTTTTAAACCGTCGTAAATTTGGACTTTCGGTCGTAATATCGAATTTTTAATGTGAATTTTGGGCCGATATGTGGTGAGTGCCAACGGGCTACGAATAAGTCAACTTTTTATGGGTCGTAAAAATTTAGAACCATCGTAGGTGACTCTATTCTTTGGGACATCGATTTTATGTGCGGTATTGGGCGAGTTTTAGAAAAAAATATAATTAAAAGATTATTATCTCTTGGGTTATAAATTTTACGAGTCATTTAAACCATAAATACTTGTCAAAGACATTTATTTCGATTACCTATTGATTTTTAATAAAGTTATTTGAAATGCCGCCATTCTATAAATTATTCAAGCTAAAGCAGCTGTCCTACTGACCATACATTTGGAGTCCAGTGGCAAAACCATAAGGACATTCAACCTCCATACACAGCTAAAGAACCGTGTTCAAACTTCGAATTTAAATTCAATAATCGTCATGTTAATACCAAAATAAGGTAGGTACGTCCCTTTTTTCCTTTTTCAATTAGCTTCCCGTCAATGTTCTTAGACCGCGCCGGTGGGGCAGAGGACGTTACGTGATCGAAGCCCCACTTCCTCGGCGGGGTCAGGGTCGCTCGCGAATGCGAACACTTATCGATGTGATTGTACTGTTATGCGAGCGTAGGTAGTGTTGTGTTGTGGCGTGTACTTGTAATCTTTGTTTGAAACTTCGCTTGTTGCAACTTGTTGAATTACTTTTTTGGTAGATTCATGTTTCACTATTCTAAGGATAATCCTATGATTAACTTTAATAACAAATAAAACATAGAAAACCGTGATTTTGTTCCTGGAAATAAAATTGTCCCTAGGCGGGAATCGAACCCGCAACCTAGCAGGCCTTCTTTCGCTGTGCCACAGTTTGTCGATGATGATTTAGATAGATATACTCGTATATAGACTCTCTCTTTTCCCCTTTGAATAAATATTTTGTTTGGTGTACTTGTACCATTAAATCTATATAGGTAGCTATCACAGATATCAGAAACAAAGGTAGCTATGGATTGAATACAACACAGTAAGAAGTGTGTGGTACACTTGCGTACAATTACGAATTCGCCGCGGCTGTCACGTCAGTCCAAAAACGCGCGTAATAGTTGCGCGGGAGAGCTCAGAATCAAACGTCAATCATCTTGACATCTGCAATTATAAAAAGGTTGATCTGAAATCCGCCTTTTTGCTCGGATGCCGATCGCGACGTGATTTTCTCACGGGGAAGATCACCGGAATAGGGTCCGAAGGAATTAAGAGAGATTCCTTTTACGAATTAGCGAATCACCTGTCTAATTACGCGATACGGCTCGATTCGAAATCCGGAATTCGAGAAGTTTTCGTTTTTGAACGACATACCCTTAAATCAATCGACGCGGCTCCCGCAAACCGCACACCGCAAAAAATACTAAAGAAACAGATTAGCATAACAAGTGACGAGAAGTGTTTGCGAATTGACAATCTGACAAATTTACAACCGATCGCCGCGCAAAACACACAAAAGTGCCCTTTTCATGCAAATTTGTCTGTGGATTCTTTTCGGGATTTTTTTCTCCCCGGCGTGAAACTTCCGCCTATTTTCCCGCTCAACGCACATCCGGTAGGGGGCGCTTCCTATCGCTGCCGTTCGGAAATCGGATGAGTTTCACCGACACAGATACGTCTATGCGCAACCCTCGCCCCATTGATTCCTTCTAAAGCACTCATATTTTCTATTCAATACTTTTTATTGGGTGACAATACTTGGCACATTTATTTGCGTACCTTTATTGGCAATGTCTGACACTCTTTCCTTCGCCTTCCCTCTCTAAACATCTTTTTCAACGACCTCAGTGGCGCGGTGATAGTGGTCCGCCTGCGACGCACAGGAGCTTGGGGGTTCGATACTCGCCTCGGGACAAATGTTGTACTATATGCAGATATTTGTTCCGGTGTTATGGGTGGTTTCTTTCTATGTACCTACCTGCAATAACAAATACCTGTCTATGAATGTAGAATATCAGTCATCAAGTACCCATAACACAAAGCTCTGCTTACTTAGGGGCCAGATGATGCAGTGTGGATTATCCAGCTTTTAAAAAAAACTATTGATTCATTTGCTTTAAAACAACAACCCATTTGACTAAGAATCAAATCTTTCATAGTTCTTGGTACCTACGAATCAAATGGCTCACTTAATCCCACTTCAATGGTATTTACCCATACCCATAGTAATCGAAGTACCGATTAGAAGCCCCGAGGCAGACCGAATCTGTGACCGCAGGATTGTCAGCCCATCGACGGTTAGCAACCATGCTTTATGGTGCTCTTAAACAAACTATCGGTTGCTTTATTGATACTGAATTGCTTGTCGATTTGCGTACCATAATCTAATATTTTGTACTTGGGACCTTTCTGTCATTTTCAGCTCGTGATGTTTTTTAACGGGTCTGTACGTTCTTTCCACGATATTTTTGTTTTTATGTAGAACTTGATGCCCCGCGGCTTCGCCCGCGTGAAAATCTGTTAAATGGTTTATAAACCTACCTCTTGAATCACTTTATCTATTTAAAAAAAAACCGAATCGAAACGCATGCTTAGAAAAAAGATCTAATCATGCATAGGGACAGACAGACAGCGGGAAGCGACTTTGTTTTATAATGTAGTAAAGTAAGTATTTAGTACAAAAAAAGGATACCCTCAATAAATATTGCTAACAATCATATCTGAAACTAGATGACGAACATCAAAGTTTTCATTCTTTTTATTATGGTTTATTTATAAATATTTAACATCTAATTTAGCTGGAGTATAGTACAGAATCATAACAGATCACTCTTCAACAAAACTCAATTTTATTTACTCCCATTGAAAAGTGTCTTCAGAAATAGCGACGCCACAGTTGATGGAGCAGTCCACCTATCGGCTTCACGAGCAGATGCGAGTTGTAACTGTCGCGGGTTTGATTCCCGGCACCTGTTGTTTTCGAACTTCGATTACGACCCATTAGCGACTCGATATTTAATACTATTGACTTTAATGTTTACTCCTTACTGTAAGTAGTATGGAAATAGAAGACTTACGGCTTTAGAAAGAACCCTATTATAGAAAGTATTTAGAAAGGATAGTTTGGTGATCTTTCAACATAGGTTCGTAGTTAACCCACTTATATTCATGATGAACTTAGAGAGAGAAACTAAACTGGTTGGTGTAAAATTTTGCATGTGTATAGTTCTAGACTTTTAATAACCCATCGGCTGCTTGCGAAAAAACGCATGCGAAGTTGCGGGCGGAAGTAAGATAGATATACATATAATTTATATAAAATAAAAAAAAATATTTCATAAACAGAATAATATAAAGCCTATGTTAGGATTGTCTCAGCACTTGGTTCTCGCATAAATAAGAAAATATGTCACGCAAATTGTGTTAGTCGACCTCTATGTATGTTTTCATACTCGTAGATATACGAAAACAAAGGTCCACACAACGCTCTAAATACTATAAATTAACTTATTCTACCCGCAAACGAAAACATTTTGAAAGTCCAATTAATACGAAAGTAACACCTTTCTGCAACTGACGTAGACCCTTTCACTCCCAATCGAATTCAAACCGTCGTTATACAGATATAGAGTGCAAATTAGAGGGCAGCTTGTCCAGACACAAAGGGCAGAAAGGATACAACTGTACAATAAAATACTTTCGGTGAGCCGCAACTCAATAAATACTTCATAGTATCGGTTGAGGGTGACTTGACCGGACGTCCGCCCTTCGATCTCGCGCCCTTAGGGTCCAAGGGTAGGTACATGTGTTTGAGTGTCTTTGTAAATTTATAGTTGGAATTAATTTCGAATTAGGATAATGACTTCTGGCTTTTAGTTTTGAGGATAAGTTAAAAGGTAAACTGGAGATATAATTTAAAATATACATATGATATTAAAAATGTTTTCAATTATTCTTTTGCATTTTTTATTACAATAAGCAATTTATAGCCGTGATGCATCCGTAATGCAATTTAAAAAAAAAACGAATTTTGACAATCTTTAATAAGATTTACTAATCAAACAACAATAATCGGAACTAGAAATAACATTACTCAAAAACCTAAAAATAAACTACAAACATCACAGCAAATGAGAAACTAATGAAAATGACCTTGGAAACTTATAAATTTTGTATGTAAATATATAAATAGAAGTTTATAATCAATTTATCCACTTTCTGTGAGGGCTACTTAGTACCATAATACAATACTACTTACATTTTGTAACTTTTCACTTTTTTTATATTTTGTCGATGTTACGTGTTTTATAATAGGTACCTAAGTAAGTACTTTGTAGTCTAATATAATTATGTGTAATTAACCTTGTTTGTGTGTTGTGTTAGTGTTTAATAAATAATTTTCTTTCTTTAATTTCTTGTGATAGGAACCGAGAGGTGTTTGATAAGGATTATCCCGGATCACACTAGTTCTGCCACGCTTCATCGCCTTAATTGGGGTCCGTGCCCGGAACTACTTCGACTTCTAATTTATTCATAATAACTTGACCAGAGGATTTACAATGTTGGATAATGGTAGAAGGGACCTATCTTTAAAACATTCGCAATTTTAGAGAAGATAAGATAAGAAAAAATTATCTGGCCAAAAAAAAACAGGTACAGTTGCACAATTATAGCAGTAAAAAAAACACAGTATAAAAAAATAAAATAAAATAAGCCTACAGAGAAATAAAAATAATAATAATACATGGCTACCGTGCTAGCCTGCTACCTTTGAAACGTCAAAAAGTGACAACATACGTAAACAAAGTAAAAAAGATCATTGTAATGTAGATAGATAGATAGATAGAAAACGCTTTATTATATACCACACAAAACAGAAAACAATACAGAAATAAAAACTTAGATAATGTAATGCATCTAATACCCATAACACAAATCATGCTTAGCAAGCCTAGATGATGCTGTGAAAATTGTCCATCAAATTTTATGTATTATAATTCGTAAACAGTATATAGGCTCTCATGACTTTACATTATGATTTTCGATGATAATCTGATTTTATACTTAAACTAAAATATGTCATAAATGTAATTGTATCCATAAATACCAAATAACATTAAACTGGTCATAAATGTCCGTATTAATGTTAAGAGGGAAGTTATAAAATCTAATAGATAAGATGGCTACCACCTACCGATCAATAGAAATGTAGACATAATCCATACATTCCATCTATTGATCACAAACATCGATCCATACAAAAGATAACCTAAAAATAAAGTAATTCACCTGACAAGGTGAAATCAACACTGTGTCCTCACCCAAAGTGCTTACATTACAACGATAAAAAAAAAAGCTAGAGTATTATACAATGTAAGTGTCTGATAGCAAACTCTATGTGAGTGAGAATAGGGTGTAAATAACAATGTAGGATGAACACACGTGCATTGAAAGGTTAGCGGATATCGCCTATTAATGTTATGACTGGATCGGACGATTGGCAATGATTGAGCTGACTGACAGAATGGGCTTATTATGTCCTTCTCATAGATATTCAGTTACCTTTGTTCTTTGTTTATGTTGGTAGATTGTTGAGTACCTATCCTAGCACTTTATCTCATCTGTGTTCATTAGTAACTTATTACAAAAAAGTAAAGAAAATTGGTAAAGAAAAGTGGTAACTTCCTATTGAAACATATTTTATCAATATTTTCTGCTCGTACATAATATATAAAATAATTTTTAGGAAAAATTTTATCCAGGGCAGTTCTTTTATACAATAAAATAATGTTATGTAAAAAAAGAGTTCTTAATAATACTAACATTGAATTTAATTACTAGCAACAGGATCATTAATAATAAAACGTAAATAAATCTATTCACACGCACGATTGAGACACATGCATCATATTTACGTTTTCTAAAGTTATTTCAGTTATCCAAATGTTCGAGCTTATACAAATATCTATTCCAGAGATAACATAATAAAATTGAAACTTGACGACGAAAAATGTTTATTTCTGAGTTATAGCCGTTTGTTTTTCAAGTCAGTCTAGAAATTTAAATGAAGAATCAATGGAAGCAAATAAATTCCAAATTCGCTCTTGAAATAAAACTGAACCCCTTAGCTGGGTCGATGAGTCATATTCATTCTGCCAACAGAATTTTGCACGGTCAAGTGATTTTAATAAAACGACTCTATATTCACAAGTAAATTATGTAGTTTAATAAATTCGCCACAGCTTATTAAGCTTAATATTTCCACAGCTATAAACGAGACGATGTAAATAACAGAGTTCAATTACACAAAGTACCAGGGTACCATAAACGTATAGCAATTTTAATACACTTTATTTACCCATTATTGCTTGTTTGATAAGAAAGAATACGCAGACATTCTGTGCAGAGCCGGTCTTCTGAGGACCTGCGCCGGGGAGAGAGACGCACATACGTGAAAAACTCGAGAAAGAACGGGACAGAACCATCCCGATAACACGTCAATACATTCCTTGCGTCGTCCACATACGAGTTTCGATCTTACTCGCTGGGAATAAAGCCGAATCTCGCTTTCCAGTTCTAATGGAAAACCGATATGGCATCAATATGTTTTACGGCGTTATCCGACGAGTCATTCGGAGTTCTAGCCGCGCAGAAATAAGGCTGATATTGGTTTCGTTGAAGTTTTTAAGAAGGCGTTCTCGATATCTTGTAAGATAGTGAGGGCGTTTGGAATCGATCGAAGTCCGATACGGCCGTTATTGGAAAATCGTCTCTATTTGCGCTGAAAGAAGGTTGGAGATCACGAGGCGTGGTGCGCTGCGACACGCCCATGTCTTATATGGAAAAATGAGGAGTGACATTTTTTTATTTCTCTCGATCGTCCGCAATACTTACGATAAGACTCGGAATACTATATTTTATTGCACTGATAGAGGTATCTTTTCTTCACTGAGATTGTAACGAATTTGTTCTTTATTTCAGGTACGCTAAGATGCTGTGTCTATTTCAGGTAAATCCTATTATTTTATAGCTTGTGTTAGTTTCATCCATCATAATTGACTTTGCGTTACTCATATGATAAGATATGAAGTTTATTTATTTTAAAAATCAACTCGATTCTACATTTTTCGAAAGTAGGTCATTCTTACTTTGGTCATTATCGCGTGATTTTTGTGAATATTCGAGTTACATCACCTTTTCTTGAAAGCTGTCATTTGTGCGTCGATCATGATCATTATAAGCAAATCAAGCTGGTCGAAAATAAGCGAGTTTGAAAAAACAAATCAAACGATTCCGTTAATTCGTATTGAATTACTTCATAGCTCGCACACAATTCCAATTTCAAACAATTGGAATTTCGAATAAGCAAATCCAATTCGAATAGGCTCAAAAACAAATGAAGTGAAAAGAGGTCGATTAACGATTTGATTTTTTTTCTGAACACGTTCATTATGCGTTCGAATTTTAAAACAATACCGCCATTCTACGGCCCGTTTGAATATGGAATGTGATGGACAGTTCTAGAGGGCGCGCTCCGTTTACGGTTTTAACTGTTTATTTTAAGAATTCATTTATTTTCGCAAATTGATTGACACGGATCGCAGGCAAAGTGTCTGTCAATATGACATTTTAAAAGGTACCTGGCAATACCTGCTTCTGGCTTCCAATCGTACCTTTTTGCGGGTAAAAAAAGTTTTTGAACGTGGAATAAACACGATAGGCAACCTACGTTGCTTTTGATGCCAGTGTCATTTACTGATTCATAACAAACATCCGACATCCAACAAAAAGTGTGACGCAAGAGGCAGTGCGTATCAGCGTCGTATCGGCCCATTTGTTCTTGCCTGCGATCCGATAGCCACAAAGAGCAATTTAGCCCCAACAGTGATTGATCCCACCGATACATCACTAAAGGCGTTTTTCTATGAAAAATTGCTATAATCGACTTAAAAACTCATTAGGGCCGAAGACAAAGAATTCTTCCGACCGCCATTCGTCTAATTTGAGTTTCTCGATCGAGACGAATTTCAGTGATTACTGCTCCATTTTTTGTGATAATAAGAGAATTTTGATTTCAGAACTATGATGGCTGCACGCTTTAACGTTTAAATATCGTGATCATTTGGTTACGATTAACCGAATGCACACAGGCACATGTGGAACGTCACTGGCTTCGCATTCATTACTGTTGACAGCACAGGAAGTAGTAATAAAGCGTGTACGCCACACGAAAATCATAAACAAATATTATTAATTAAAAAAAACTAAAACTCCCAATTCGACTGTGCATTGACATCGAGGGGCGCCTTTTATAGTTCGATTCAAAAATAGAATAAAAGAAAATCTTTGTCGCCGTCATTCGAACAAGATAATTTTGAATATGGATCGCTGTATTTGAATAAGTGTTGCATTAATATTCTTTTGTGATAATTTGAATTCGGAACGCCCACGCGCCATTGTCTCGGGAGTTATTGGCTCATTACGACATGTCGCTTTGTTCCGAACGATTTGAATTTTTGATTTTGAATCGAACGTATGCACCTAATTGATTTGTGATTGTTGTTTGAACAGCGAACACCTTAGAAACGACGTCTTATAAGAAAATCATAAAGCTAAGTGTTCTAACTAAAGTAGAACATTAGGTACATTTAGTTGACACCAAATTGACAACTTTTATTTATCATTTAACTTAGATCTAAAACCACACAATGACCATTTCATTAGTAAAATTGTGTCCTTACAAAAATATCTTCCTGTCTACCATTGACAGTTCAGCCCCTGTACTACGCTTGAAATTGGAACAAAAAAGGTGCGAAACGATAAGAAAGC